>CP106713.1:12111784-22111784 GCA_025503065.1 Gossypium bickii | reverse complement strand
TCCTTTCAGTTTCTGCTTGGCGGTGCAATCCAAATCGTCCATGATCTGCTCCACCGCCTCAAGCCAGTACATCGCTATATTTGGGGCTACACCCGAGATACCCCTAAAAACCTCAGCCCCGTTCGATCTGAGTCACTCCGATATCGACCCACGAGCTGCTGACCCAGTTCTTGCCCTAGCAACCCTTTCTAGAACTCGCAACATTGCTTGGGACAAAGCGTCGTCCTCTCTCATGCGATCTTGTGACCTAGCTTCAGTTACAGGTGACACAGGTGCGTCCATTTCTGGCATATGTCCCGATGCCTCAGATACAACTCTAGCGCTTCGGCCTCTACCACAGCCACGTCTACCGCGTCCACGTCCTCTAGCACTCATATTTGCTAATTTGATTTAATCTGATTAAGAGTCTTATGAATCAGTATGCTATTTCGGAGTTTATTAAATAATATTTTATGAAGTATAGAAAGTAAAGTCGTTTTCGCAAAACGCATCCTATTGTCTCAATCTCTATAGTTTCAACTCCTAAAACTAAAAGTTTTAGAGTATTTCTACAGTCATACCACAATAATCATAATCATAAAATGATAACATATACTTACTTGACTTGGTGCAGGATACTCGTGGTGCCATACTTCCTTTAAAACATGCATTTACAATTTAAAATTCACACAGCTTTGGAAAACGCTTTTGATCCCAAACCACAACCGAGTTTTGCAACCGATCTCTGATACCATAAAATGTAATACCCCAAACTCGGCCCATGCATTATGACCAGATTTGACATGTCACATGAGAAAAACATGTTAAATCCTTTTTATTTGTACTAAAATGGGTATTATTTTGTTATAATCAAGAAAAAAAGTTTGATTTGAAATATTTGATAAAATACTACTAACATAGAAGGTTGATTGGTAAATCGATAATTTGAACTAGAGATCTTATAAACCGTGACTTTTGAAAATATCGTTGATAATTCGAGAGAAAATTTTCGAGTTAAAATATTCGTAAAAGTTTGTTATGAAATCCATTTGTTAATCTATTTTGGAAAATCTTTGTTTAAGTTTTTAGAAAAATTTCCATTTAAAACAACTCAAGCAAAATAATAAGTACGTCAAACATAAAGCAAAAATAAAATATTCCAGAGGCCTTATTACAACATAAAAACCCAAAATAGTAAAAGTAGTAAAGTAAATGAAAATAGAAATCTAAAGTTCAATAACACCATTACTGAAGTATGGCCTCCACCGAGTCATCCATGGCCCAAGTCCACATCACTGAGCATTACCTGTAAGGGTTAAGGAAAAGGGGTGAGTTACTAGAACTTAGTGTATAATCCCCTTACCGTTGTTCACCAGGCCTGAACCCATTTAACATAGTCTTGGGTCGGAGCCCATTTACATAACAGAATATATATATGTGTGATGTATGCAACCCAACCCATCCATCCATCACACCCCTGACCAGCCAATCACACTTGTGGGGATCAAGTCAACCCACCCCGCCGCTCACACCAATTCGTAGGCAATTTGCCATTTATAATACTTTTGTTGTGGCCAAGCCACAAAAATCATAAGTAAACATAATAATAAACATTTTTGTGGCGAAGCCACAAGGCTACACTTCTCTTCAACATTTTTCCCAACCCATACGATATGTAACATGCAACATACATAATTAAACATAATATCCACATATATGTACAACAATCATTAACCCAATATTTTATTACGGTGAATCGACCCATTATAGCACTTTATAATTTGACCCACTAAGGCAATCTAGTAAATCGACCCATTAGGGGCATTTTGGTAAATCGGCCCGTAGGGGCTTTTTCGTAATTCGACCCATAAGGTCATTTTGATAAATCATCATTTTTAAAGATATTTAAGCAATTCGGCCCTTTAAGGCATTTTGATGAAATCGGCCCATTAGGGGCATTTTGGTTAATCAGCCCGTAGGGGCATTTTCGAAATTTTTAACAATTTTAATAACGATTTCGACAAATCTTTAGAAATAATGTACTTTAAGCAAAATTTCTCATTTTATGCCAATTTTACGATTTTTAGCCGTATAATAATAACAATCTACTATCAAACATGTTACCGAATCATGAATCTACGGGATTACGGTGTGAGATTACACACCTGATTACGGTAAGTATTAAACTCTCTTGATCGTCGGCACCTATGGCAACATAATACTCGATTAATCTATTGAGCGAGATTTTTATTAATCTAAATCTAAACCAAGCGATCTATTGAAACGCTTACCCTCGATATCGTGAACGACCACGATTTGTCTATTCTCATCGGATGATGGTCCACAACCCGGTGGGAAATCTCGAACTGCCGAAACCGCTCTACGCTTGAACTTAGGAGTAGGAATCACAAATCCACTCTTTTTGTGTTCACCAATCGCTTTTCCTTTCAAATCGGTTCCACTTGCCTCCATTGGAAAACGTCTTAATCAAAACGATATTACAATGATATATATCGATTGTCTAAGGAAAAAGGGTTCGGCTTACCACTATTTCCGTAGAATCAACAAGCGAATATCAACGATCGATATAGTCCCTAGAATAAACGTGTATACATACTCATCAATCCGTTTTAGCGGAATAACCAAGTATTGAGATATTGAACCTTGAAGAAATCCCTTACCTTGACAATAATAGATCCACTTCTATCGGTTGGGCGCAAGACTAGAAATGATTCGGCTAAGATGTGGTATTCGGCCAATCCACTAGAATACTACAAATAGAAGATTATTAAAATATGAGGGAGTGAGGGAAACCACCATTTCAGTTTAGAAACAAGATGAAACAACCGAATGATGGGGAACACTCATTCGGCAAGGGAGAATAGAGAATAAAAAGATTAGAATAACGTCACTTACCCGATTTAATCAAGAAAGAAATGTCCAACTTGCAAGATAGAGAAGAGAAGATGATTAAGATTCGACTATTGAAGAGAAAAAGGGTTGATGAAATGATCAAAAGAAAAGAAAAGATGAAGGAAGAGTGCTTTGTTAGTTTCGGCTAACAAAAGAAAAATGAGCAAGAGTGGGTTGAGTATTACGACAAAACAAGAGAGAAAAAAATGAACAAATGCACTAGGTGTTTCGGCCAAAACAAAAGGGAAAAAGATGCTCTCTTTTTGTCTTTGGAGTTTCGGCAAAGAGGGAAAAATTGGAAAAAGTAAAAGACACCAAAATGCTAAGGAGAAAACAACCTCTCATGCACCAAAAATTGGCAATTGCCTAAAAAAAATTTAGCTATCCCTTTTCCCCCTACAAACCGTGTATTACCTTTTGTCTAAAGGAAGAATCTTGACCAAAATTCTTTCCAAAACATCTTTCACACTTTAGGCTAACATGTTCCCTACTCTTTCCTTTTCTTTCTCTTCTTTCCTTCCACTCATCCTTACCTTATTTCCTAAGCCATCTTTCCTAAAATAAAAAGTCTTCCTTACCATAATTGAAGCCTTGGCCGACACTATGGATGAATAGCACAAAAAAATAAATCAAAATTTTGTACTAGATGGGATTTGAACCCCTTCCCTCCATGCTCTCCACTTGATGCCATAACCTCCTTGCCATATGCTCATTTATGATAGTAAAATACGCACTTATTTCCTTAAGCCTTGATGCCACTTACCTTCTCTCCTTAAAGTGCTTAAACACAAAAATTTTGCTAAGGCCCAACTCAACCCCGAGCCTTCTTAGGACCTTAAAACATACACAATTAATATTTTTAACTAGCCTATCGCATGATATAATGCAACACATAAAATTCTGAATTTTAGGATGTTACAAAAATTCAGTCACATATATATTTATGTTTGGGGTTTAAGGTTTAAGGATATATACTGTTTGGACTGAAAAACATTTGGATTAATTTTACTAAGATTCATGCCATTTTGTACTATATCCATATTATTTAATATAAGCATATAATATATATATGTTTTGTACTAGAGTAACATTGGCGATACGAATTCCCAAAAAATATGGTCTGGGATTATGGTTTAGAGTTTACGTACGGTTTAAAGCTTAGGCCAAGTATGGGTTTATGGTCTAGGATTTATGGTTAATTTAGGGTTTATGGTGTATGGTTTAAGGTTTGGAGTTTGGGGTTTAGTGTTGGTGTTTCGTGTTTGTAGTTTAGGGTTAATATGTTTAGGTATAAGGTTTAGGGTTTAATTTTAGATTTTTTAGAATATAAATCTAAATAAGATAAATATAAATTATTATTTTTAAAATATATATATCAAAATTAATGGATTAAATCCCAAAGGCATACATGAACAATAGTTTCGTGTGCAATTGTATACTTTAATTTGATCCAGATCTTGTAAAATATTAACACAATTATTGATATAATTAACACCATTTTTTGTTATTTATATATTGCATGCATAAATATTTATATTTATTCAATATAAAAATATAGTGATTTATTTATTTTTTAAAATATGTATAATTAAATCAAAATTAAAGTTTCAACTATACTTAGGGTTGAGAGTGTGTTTATGGTTTGAGGTTTAAGGTATACTATTAAAAACTGAAGTGTTTATGGTTTGAGGTTTAAGGTATATTGTTGATAACCGAAGCAATATTTGGAATTTACTGAGATTCATGCCATTTAATTTGTACTATACCCATATTATTTAATATAAGTATATAAAATATATATTTTGTTTATTTTAAAAATTAAAATATAGGAAGTGGTTTATATTCAAATTTAAAAAATAGAGATCAAATATGAAATATGAGGAAAAAGTTGAGCAATTTTAGTGGCGTTTTTATGAAAACGCCGCAAAAGAGTCTGCAAAAGCGTGGCCATTTTATGTGTACTTTTAGTGGCGTTTTTGGTTATAAACGCCGCAAATATGCTTCGAGTATAAAAAATGATGCCGTTTTCAGCTTTGTTTAAGTGTCGCTTTCAAACAAAATGCCGCAAAATATGGTGAATAGGGAAACCGTGCCGTTTTCACCTGTGCATAATTAGTGGCGTTTTTGAGAAAACACCGAAAATGTTATGAATTACAGGTGTTTTTTCAAAAAATGCCGCAAATTTGTAAACTAAGATCGTAAACGTCACCATTTTGTCGTGGTTATTAGTGGCGTTTTATCCTAAACGCCGCAATATGCTTATACATTACCAGCGTTTTTAGCTTAAACGCCGCAAACATTGATAAGTGTTCGCAATTCGGTGCTGTTTTTATGCTTTGTTTTTAGATTTCATTTACCTTCTTCTTCCAGTTCAGAAATCCTGATTTCCTTCCCCTAATTTCCTAACTTCCTAAATCCCCAATTCCAAAATCCCCAATTTCTTCCCTAATCTCCCAAATTTGAGTACCTTTTTCCTCAATCTTTACAAATTATCAAAACCATTAAACTTCCTAAATCCCCAATTACGCTCGTGTGTCTGGAAACTGTTAGACTCATCTCTCCGCCGCTTCAAATGGAAGTTCTTCACCTCTGCTCTCCGTCGGTGCATCTTCTCTCCGCCGCCGCCGCTAGATATTCGGGTCGTAGAGGTATTTTTAAACCATTTGCATGTAACTGTTAGGAAGTGCTGAAACTTGCTTTTTATTTTCCTTTTCCATAACTGTTATGATTTTAGTATTTTTCTTTTATTGAGAGTTCGTGTATGTAATTGTTATTTTTGTCTTTGCAGTATGGTATGAACAGTGGTAATAGATACAACAGCGTTGATAAATATGATTTACTAAACCAGAACGCATCTAACACAAAGTCCAAGTAGAGCATGATCAAGACAACGGTTCCCATCTCTCAGGTGACGATATCTTCTGTATGTTTGACCCATATTATTATTTTCTTTTTCGTGTCAGATTTGTGTTTTAAAATAATATATAGATTTTGACATGTTTATGTCTGTGTTGTGTTCATGGTTGTTTTTTTGGCTTATGTGTAGTCATATTGTGTAGAAAATTGTCAGGTCTCAAACTAATCAAATAGGATAGCATCATAGTCGTTTGATGTGTATAGCATATAGGTCTTTAAACCCAGTTTTAGCTACATTACTTTGTAATTGAATGTGAGAGTGAATGTACTATTTTCTGAAGCTATAAATATATAATGCAGTTGATTTATGTCCCTTATTTTCCCCTTTTCATCAACCCTATTGTTTCAAATTGTATATTTTAGATGTAGATTATTTCAAGCCATATATTTTCTTTTATTTTATTTGCTTTTGACGATTAAAAAACTGATCCTAGGTTCGAGTCTAACTTATTAAATGTGTGAATTCTTATCCTGATTTATTTTTGTTAATTAGTTGTTTTGTAAAGATAAATTTATTATTCTGTTTAATGATTGATCTATACTAGAGTCTTATTTTACTAAATTAATTTTTTAATTGTTGTTCATATCATCTCAAAAGTGTTTCCTTGTTTTGGTTTTAGTATTTTGCTTCACTTTTGATCTTAGCTCTTTGTTTATATATGACGTATGATAGCTTCCAGTTTTTGTTTCTGTTGATGTTCTGTTTTTAATATTCACCCCATTATATATGTAAAAATTATGAATTTTATTTTCCCTTTTTCTTAAAATAATAAAAAATTACCTTTTTGTTAATTTATGTCATATCATCTCACAAGTTCTTCTTGTTGCTTTTATTAAGAGTTCTTGTATGTAATTGTTATTTGTAGCTCTGTTCCTGATTTTTAGAAGATTGGCTGCGATCAAATCGTCTCAAAATTCTTCCATCGGACTAAGTTCATAGAGCTAATGACCAGACGATTTTGGTAACTGCGTTTATATTCAACCTGTAAATTTGCTAATCAAAAGTTCATTTCAACTTCAGTTCTTGGATATTAGTTCTAAATGAAACCTTTACCAAAACATAAGGGTGCTTTTAAATCCATAAAAAATTATTCAAGTTTAACCTAGAGAACTTTGGATTGCTATGGTTGAAACATGGTTGTAATTTCGTAAACCCTGATATTATTATATATTGTGTAATATTGGATTTAAATCGCAGATATGATTTGAGTCACTTTGAGACTAACCTGGCTTTTACTGTATTGTGTGATATTGCTTCTGGAAGAGATCTTAAGAAGTTCCTCTATGTATGTTGTTACTTTTTTTCTTGAATTGTTATGTGTTGATCAGTTTTTATTGATACGAGAGCTACGAATTATGTTATTTTGCATTTGAAAGTTATATCCGAATGGCGTTATGATTGTTCAGGTGATTGCTGCCTTGTGGATATTGTCTATTGTTGGAAGTTGGTGCAACTTTGTGACATTATTTTACATTGGTACCGAAGATGCTTCCAAGTGCTTTGGTTTTTTATTAGAAATAGTTTCTTTTCTTAATGTTAATTAAAAAAATTGTTTAAAGGGAAATGATATCTTGTTTGAAGTGCTTATCGTCAGATATTTTTCATTGACATTAAAATTACGAAAATTACGTATTGTCCAGAATACAAAAATTACTGAAATGATATCTTGTTTGTGTATTGTAGGAAAAATGCGTAGAAGAAAATTACAAAATTTAAGTATTGTCTAGAATACTCCAGGAAATAGTGAACAACAGACAGCTATGATCTTCGAATGTGCCGGAGACAGTTGATGAGCCTGCAGTATTTCAAAGTAATGTTAAGTTTATTTTACATGCGTATAAACTTTTATTATTGCTCCTATTTCTCAATTTCAATATAATAATATATTATTTTCCAACTGAAAGTGGTGGGACGCGCAGAGGTCGATGACGCACACTACTTAAAGATTTATACGACTTAAATCCTGTCGAGCGTGTCAAAGTAAGTAGAAACAGTCATGGTCAGCCTGTTGGATCGAAGCTCATCATAGCGTGCTATTTGGGCATTATAGCACGAAATGCCAATACGTTGCCCATCAACTACGAATCATGGCATCACATGCCTGATAGCAACAAGAATCAAGCTCTCGATAATATTAAGGTAACAAAACATGAATGTAATTTATAATACTTTGGTTTAAGTTTCATTTATGTTTACTTTCTAAACTTGTGTTTTTTTAGGAGAGATGCCTATATCAAGAAGGCATTGGGTAAAAAAATGGAGAGACCATAAAAGCACTTTGAAAAAAGATTATTTTAAGAAGCCTCGAAGAAAAATTGCGAAATGTCCCGCCGGGAATGCTGAGGTACCAATGGGAAGATGCAGTTAGATTCTGGAATTCAAAGAAAGTAGAGGTATTACGTACTTCCAAAATCTTATAAATTTTTCGGTTTATAGTATTTACTATATACGTAATAATAATTTCATTATGTAGGACCGTGAGCGAGTTGGAACAAGTAGTAGGCAAAAACAAAAATTCAAGCACATGGCAGGGTCGAGAAGTTTTGCATGTGTAGCTGAGGCCCATGTATTATGAATTTATTAATTCTGTCAAATATTAATGACTTTCTACTATTAATTGATTTATTTTTACTACTATATTGTAGGAAGCATCATCTGGTCAAAAAGTTGGATGCCTTCAGCTTTTTGACATTACGCATAGGAAGAAAGATGGATCTCCGATGACATCCGAAGCTGCAGAAATTATGGTATATTTACTTAATAAAATTTGATTTATTATAAATATTTATAATGTTTAATTAAAATGGTTTAATTCGTCTTTAGTAGTTTTAAATAATGTTAAGTTATGTTGCATTCCTTTTTTATTATATATTTCATTTTTAACTCTTTAATTGATTTATTAGGAGAAACTAAAAGATAAGAAGGCGGAGTATGAAGAGATTGCTTTGGCTGATAGTTCTGTTAATTTTGAGGACATTGATAACAGAATTATTAATGAAGTTTTGGGTCCTGAAAGGTATGGTCGGGTACGATTTCAAGGATCTGGGGTTAACTCGACCCAATATTTTGGATCCAGCTTGCAGCAATACATGCCTTCGGGGAGTCAAGCTCAAGCTGAAGTTCAGAGGTTAAGAGACCAAATAGCTGAGATGCAAGCGAGCACAGTTGAGCAAATTTCTCAACTTAAAGCGGAGGCAACATCGAGAGAAGCTGAAGTTCAAAGAAAATATGAAGAACTCTAGCTACAACTTAAAGTAGAGGCAGCATCGAGAGAAGCTGAGGTTCAAGGAAAATATGAAGAACTTCAGCTGCAACTTAAGACAGAGGTAGTAGCAAGGGAAACAGAGGCAGCAGCGAGGGTAGCGAGGGAAGTAGAGGCAACAAATGAGGAAGCGAGTAGAGCGAGAAAAGTATGATGAACTCCAAACACACTTGAATATGATGAAGATGTTCCAGCAGTCGCAAATGCCGCCATCGTAGACATTTATTTTCTTTTAACTTTTAGCATTATTGTAATAAATTTTTGAATTATACTTCATTTATAATTATGTCATATATATTTTGTATAATTTTGTATCATTTAGATTTGCTGTTTTTGGTTGGATTTCATGCTATATTTGCTGTTTTGGTTGGATTTCATGCTATCTTTGCTGTTTTTGGTTGGATTTTATGCAGGAAGGGTGGGATATTGGTGAAAAATTTATGTTGCAAATCTGCCCAAATTAGTGGCGTTTTATAAAAAAGTACTGCTAAAGACCAGGACTTTTAGCGGCGTTTTCTACAGAAGCACCGGTAAAGACCAAGACTTTTAGCGACGTTTTTACAGAAGCGATGCTAAAGACCAAGACTTTTAGCGATGTTTTCAATAGAAGCGCCGCTAAAGACAAGGACTTTTAGTGGCGTTTTCTATAAAAGCGCCGCTAAAAGTCCTAGTCTTTGTCTATAGCGGCGTTTTTTCTGGCGCTTGTAAAAGCACCGCTAAAGGTAAAAAGAACGCCAACAAGTCTGTTTTCTTGCAGTGATTTATCCATTTTTTAACTCCTACTTTTACCTTCCGAAAAAAAAAAATCAAATTTAATTATATACTTAAGAAATTGTAAAAAGGTATCCAATTTAGCTAGAAACTTAAAAAAAAAAAATGGTATGAGAGGCAACCAGACTAGCTAGGATACCACATGTTCATTCCCTAGATGCTAAACTTACTCTATCCTCAGTAGATGCTAAACTTATTAGAAAACTGGAATTGCAGGAGTTGAGAAATACTATCAATAAAATTCTCAACCAAGTCCCTTCTAACATGCAATACAACTAATACAAACAGATACTCAAACATGAAATACAAAAACTGCAAACAGATATATCAATTCCTTCCTTCTAACCTGCAATACAAAAAATGATAAATCAATTCCTTCAAGAACAAACAGTTAAACCTGAGATTCAAGTACATAACCAACAACCATAACAAAGTTCCCATTACTAGTACCATACAATAACAAGCATTGTCATTTCAACAACCATACCATATGTTCATCAACTATAAGATTAAAAAACACATTCCATAAAAAAGAAGAAGAAGCTGTTTTGCTGTGAAATCTGTTTACTAAGCAATCTCTTTCTAGACTAGTATAACCTTACTCTATTTTTAATTTAGCAGCAGATAGGAAAGGCATGAATCCTTTAATCAGCACCCAAAGAAACTATCTATACCCTTTCCCCCATTGATTAGGATCTGCAATTATCCATCAAACCATTCATCATCATCATCTCCATAAAACCTTATATCATAAAGCTCATCATCATCATATTCATCAGAACCGCCATTCTCATCACTTCCAAGCCTTGTTCCTCCATTTCCACAATCGATATCTGCAACTTCATTCCTTCCCACAACCTTCATCTTCCCTATGTCCACCTTTACCCCTCTCCCCATCACTTTCTTTGGATTCTTTAGCACGGATTTGACTCTCTTCATTACAACCTTTCCTTCACCATTGCTCAAACTTTCAGCTTTCACGTTACCACCCGCATCTTTCACATCCATTCCCTTCTTCTCATCGTCACTATCATCAGAGGTTTCCACAACAACGGGCTTTTTCCCATGATCTCCCTCCCCAACCTGTTTATTGTCACGCAAGAAAACATCCCCAGGATAACCTAATGGAAAAAACCCATAGCCCCAATAATACTCTCTGACTTCCCCGTTCATCAGTACATGTTCCGGTGGCGCTGCCACCGCCAGTCCATGAAACCCCTTTCTACAAGTCTGACAAACCAAGCAGCAATCTTCATACTTCTTTTCGTATTCGTACATGTAATAACAATATGGACAAACCGTCCAAAACGTACTCTTATCGTCTTCACTCTTTGTCTCATTTGCTGCACCTTTTTCTTGCTTCAAGCAATCAGCTTTGAATCCATTTCCATCGCAACCAATGTTGAAAAAAGGGGTTTCCTTTCTTTGATCGCTCGCAATATTTTTTTGGGAGCTTTGGTTATGGTGTTGTGGTGGATTGACACCAAAGCTCGTACCTTCTTGAGTAAAAGACAAGTTGGTATCCATGGGGTTTTAACACACTAGCAGGGTTTCAAATAGGGGTTGCTTAGTGGTGCTGTGCCGCTGTAAATCAAGCAAGGTAGAGACTAGATAAATCTCCTAGAAATCTTCAAAGAATACTTAGGCGGCGGGATATGTTAAGAGGACTTTTATGACTTAAAGAGAGATGAGAGTTGGTACGGGATTTTAAAGGAAATTTTAGGGAAAAAAAGATTATATATAATTTTTATTCGAATTTAATCAATGTAAAATAATTAACAAAAATCGCTCTTATAGTTTTAATCCAACATTAGCCATCAATTAAATCTTCGAAATTAATTGTTTATCTAATTTTATTAAGTATTAAGTTTACAGTTTACGTAAAAAAAATGATTACATGATAATTGACATGAAAATTTAGTAATATAATTTATGTTAGATTAGTAAATATTTAAACGAACACTATCGATGAATTAAATCTTAGAAACTAGTTTTTCCGTTACAACTCTTAATGTTCACTAAATGTTGAGGTTAGAATTGACATAAAAAATAATGACATGGAAATTGATGTGAAAAATTAAGGCATAATAACTTTCATGTGGATGCCACGTTAGTAAAGTTAATAGAGATTAATTTTTTCATTCATTTTGGGTGTTTGACAAATAATGTAGGTTCAATGACTAAAAGAGACGAAAAATTAAATGGAAGGCTAAAATGAAAATTTTTTTTTATAAAGTTTGAGGGCTAAATAAATCAATAGGCCAAAAATTAATAATTCTAAAAAATATATAAAAATATAAAATTTTAAAATAAATAAATTTAATATACATATATGGTAAGGTATTGAAACAAAATAGTAAATATGTGGTAAGGATTGAAACAAAATAGGAAACATAGGTGTCAACCTATTATGTTGACAAGTGGATAGCCTTCTTAAACAAATTATTTTTATTGAAAAATATGGGCGGGCTTTTTAATATGCTTTGTTTTTAAATTATGGAAATTTATAAGTTGTTTTTATTAGGATAAACTAGTTACTAAACTATAAGTTTTTTTATTTTAATTATTGAAAGTAAAAAATTTGTAATTTAAGCACTTATATTATATAATTTGATTATTTTGATTACTTTCGTTAAAATTATAAATGGTAAGTTAACGTGATAATTAAAAGAATTTGTATAATAATAAATTTAGCCATCAATTTTTACATATTATATCGATTTAGTCACAATTTTAAAAAACTAACCCTCAATTAACAACGTCTCAATTTGGTCCTAATTCTAAAAAATTAAAAAATATATAAAAATACATAAATATTTTCAAAAGAATATAATAAGAATTCTAATTTTATATTAATATTAAATAAAATAAAAAATCCTCCAACCTCGTCCCTCCATATTGCTAATCCTTAATTTGAAGTCAATAGTTGTAATTCCTGTATTTTTTGGTGTAATTCTTAGACCACTCTATACTATTTATTTTGAAGTCAATAGTTGTTAAAATCAAGCTGACGGTTAGGATTAATTACAGTATGTCCATTAGGCTCAGCTCTAGGTTTAATGTAAGTCTTAGGAAAAAGTATTATATATACCATGTCTCGTTTGATTATTAGTGTAATAATATGAGAAAAACCTTATTCATAAAATAAAAAATAGTTAGTACAATTTGAAATTTGAAATTAAAAAGGTATGTAAAAAATTATTATAAAAAGTAAATGAAAATTTTTCCTTTTCTTTGTGATTGAATATTACCAATTGAATTAGTTTATTACTAACATACGTACTAAACGTATTTTAAATCAACTTTAAAATGGAGGTTCTACAAAAAGAGAAGAAGATAGTTTATGCAATGTACAAGAAATTATAGTTGGAGTAAGGTACCGAAGCCAAAGAAAATATTTCTTTTTATTTAAATTACCGTATATAATATTATTAATTAATATCTACTTAATTTAATAATAATAAAATTAAACCTTTGTGACCTTTTGTTGGATTCCTAAATATACAATATAAAAGATAATAATTTAATTTCCAATCAGTGATTATGGAAATATATGACGAATAACAATTAGAGTAGTAATCATTTTGAATAAAATTAAATCAGCGTGGTTTAAATCAACAACATAAACCTACGCAATTTAAGTTTTAGATAAAATAAAAAATTATTTAAAAATTATTATTATTTTCTTAATTTATGAAATAAATTTATATAGTCATAATTTTCTATATAAAGGCACATATTAGTATGTGGTCATAATTGACAAGTTATATATATATATATAATATTTATAATTGTTAAGAATTATTATAATTTTTTAAGAAATTTTATCATTTTTATAATTCATATAGTTTTTAGAATTATTATTTTTCAACTACCATTCGTCCATATCCTATAATATCATTCATCTAGTCATCACAAAGTTAACATCAAGGGCTGTAATGCATTTCTTAATTTAAGGACTTATTTCATTGCTGTTTTAATTGATTTAAAAAAATTATTTATGAAATTTTTTAGCATTTAAATCATTTTAATAAAAGGTTAAAAACTGAAGGGTTATTATTCCATTTTTAACTTCACAAGCATAATTTAATATCTAAAATGTATCTGTTTTAATTTATTTTAATATTCTCAGAAAACATGTTAGCATTCACCCCTTGTGGAGTTTTTTTTTTTTTTTTAACTCCACTAGCATTAGCATCAAATAAATTTTCAAATTTTAAATACAAGTTAAATTTATATAATTATTTTAATAGTTACTATATACTTCATGATTTTATATTGAAAACTCATTGATGTTTTTATTTGATAATTATATTATTCATTTATTAAATTAGCTTTATAATTATTTTATGGGTAATATAATTAAAATGGAAAATAGTTTATATTTTACCATATTTATATTGAAAATTATATAATATTTAATTAAATAACACTAGTTTTTTAAACTTGTGCAATGCACAAATATATTATTATATAAAAATTAAATATAATAATATTAATAATTTTATAGAAAAATGTAGAATAATAAAGATAAAATATATAGCTAAACCAAAATAAAAAAAAATCTTTTATATTATATCTCATTTAATTTTTTTTAAAAAATAACACTTCAAAAGTACTTAATAACAAATAATACCAAACCAAGTAACTTCATAGGCCATTTATAATGGGAGAACACTTGGAAAGTCTTGCATACTAAAAAAAAGAGAGTTAAATATAATATATAATATGATTGAGTTATATTGTAACATCTCAAATATTTTTTATTTATCTTATATTAATATATTGAGAAATTTAGTAGAATTTTGATATGTGAAAATTTGAATTTTTGATAGATTAAATTTGTTTTAATTTATTGAGAGGCTTTTAGAATGAAAGTTTTGTTAATTTGACTATTTCAAGCCTAATCGAGTAAAATACGAGGATGGAGGTAAAATAATAATTTTGCTATCGATGGTTAAACTGGTCACTTAGAATATATATATATGAAATTAAATATAGAATAAGTTTGGACTTGTAGTGATGAGATGATGATGAGACTTTTTAATTGAATTTTAAGTGTTGAAATGACATTTTTAACAAATGTTAAAATACATTTGACTTGTTTATCATTCCTATTGAATATTATATTTGAAAAAAAGTAAGAAACAAAAAAAAAATATATATATATATCATCTTTTTCATTCATTTTAGCCGTCTAACTAAAGGAGAAGAGCTTTCTCCATCTTTCATCATATTTCTTTCTATTTCTTCAATCTTTTTCCATTTCTTTCCAATTTCTTATCAAATTTTTGTAACAACTTCACCATTAAACCTTTATTTTGCTATTCCTTTCATCATCTCCATAACCTAAAAAGCTAGGGTTCGAGCAATTGTTTGGGAAAGTGAGGGAGTTGAAAGGATGAAAATTTAGTATGAGTTTTATAGTTTACATCACATACATGCTTAATCCCATGTTTATTTCAAGGTATTGAGTTGTAGAGCCATATGAATGCTTATTTATTGATTATGTGTTAATGTGTATTTAATGTTTATGAAAGAAATTAAAGAAGGAAAGGGGAATGCTAGCAAAGGAAAGGAAAAGTTAGTTGATTAAGGTGGATTTAAGCTTCTTCAAATTTTTTTGAATACTTTTGGTGGTAGGAAATATGAGAATTCCACTAACATATTTATCTTAAATTAATATTAACTTCATTATCTTATTGTTATTAAATTAAATATGTTCTTATATAATAATGGTTAAATGTTTATAAATGAGTGATTCCATACATGTTGAAAAAGTTTGACAATATCGAAGCGATGGTAAAATTTTAAGTAATAGCAGGAAAATGATTTTATAAATGATTTTCAAATTAAGCCTTTTTGTGGAAATGTGAATGAAAGCTTGAATCTTGATTTGGTAGCTTAAGGTTATGCTTGAAATTATTGACTCATATTATAATAATTGTTGTCTTGGATATTGTTTTGAGATGGTAACTTATTTTAAACATTAATATGGATGTTCTGGAAATACTATATCGAGACCCTAGTAGCTTAGTTAAGTGGTTAAGATACAATTAGCATGCCAATAGGGAACTTCTTGTTTTGTACTTTGGTGCTCCTATTATTTGCACTTTGGTGCTTCTGTTCCTGGTACTATGGTGTGATCTTGATTTGGGTTTCAGACCCCTACGCTGCAGCGCTCCTATTTCATAATCCTGGATAATTCATCCCAAGTATCCTATCTTTATTTTCTAGGCACATTAAACAATGAAGTTTGTTGATACATTGGATCAACAGATCTGATGATGGAGGAGATTTTGATCCAGCAGTGTAACAGCCCGATTTAGGATCTAGTCGGAACAGTGGTGCGAGACCACAAATCCGAAGTAGTAATATGAGTTTTTAAGGTATTTGAAATGTTTGCATGATATTATGAAAGTTTCATGTAGAAATTTTATGAAAATTTCTATTAAAGGGTCCATTAGGACTAAATTGCAAAAGTTGCAAAATATGAGTTTCTAGAAGCTTTTTGTATTAAATAGCTTTAGAATATTAATTAGAAGTCCTTAAATAGCAATTTGCCAAATTATAATTTTTGGACAAAAATGGACATGAGTTAGTAAATGGTGAATTTTTTTAGAGAAGGGCATTTTGGTCATTTAATCAATTAAATGATTAATAAGGGAAAAAGATGACAAAAATCATTCTCATCTTCTTCCCCAAGTGCTAAAAATTTGAAGGAAGCCATAGCTAGGGTTCTTCAATTTTTCAAGCTTGCTAGTAAGTTCATTTTATCCCTGTTTTTAATATTTTTCGTATTTTTGGAGTCCTCGCATTATGAATTAGCTAATTTTAGCTATAAGATGAGCTAAGATGCATGTTCAAAAATCTACCCATGTATGACATGTTTGTAAAATGATGTTTTAGGAAAGATTATGAGAGTTTGATGTTAGATAAACATCTTTTCCTAAATGAATTTCATGAAAAATGCTAGTAAGGACTAGTTTGTAATAGTTATGAAATTTGTCATACATGGTAGAAATAGTGAGAATTAATTATTTCTATAGTTGCGACAATGAATCGGCCGAGCATGAAGAGTTAGAAAGTTTAATGAAAATCACTTTACGAGCCTAAGGGCAAAAGTGTAATTATGAGAAAGTTTAAGGGGCAAAATTATAATTTTGCCAAAGTATGAGTTAAGAGTCAATTTAGTCAATGTGATTTTTTTAAATGATCTAAATTATTATTATAGATCAAGAAAAACAAAGCCCGGATCAAAATTGAGGCAAGAACAAAGTCGAGGACTAAATTGCATATCTACATACATTTTGTATATCGAAGTAAGTTTGTATGATTTCTAAGCTTTATGATTACTATCATTGAATTGCTTAGTATAATGTACATTATTACCATAGAAATGCTTAATGCTATGTTAAATAAAGAAATCAATGAGAATAAGCATGAGAAAGTCCCGATTGAAGTTGAATTACTTAGGATACTCGATCTACCACATGAGATAAGAAAGTCCGTATAAGACCAAGCCAATGCATGGCATCGACAATCAAGCAAAGTTATCATGTAAGTCCAAGACAAGTCTTGGCATTGAAGAGTTATTATGAGATGAAGACCCATGTAAGCCCAAGCCAAGGCATGGCATTGGTGAGTCTCCAAGTAAAGATGTCATGTAAGTCCAAGACAAGTCTTGGCATTGAAAAGCTATCATGAGATAGAGATCCCATGTAAGTCCAAGCCAAGGCATGGCATTGGTGAGTAACAAGGAAGATTTCATGTAAGTCCAAGCTAAGGCTCGGCATTGACCAGTTCATGAGTAAAGATACCAAATAAGACCATGTCAAGACATGGCAATGGTAAGTTCCCAAGGGAACACACAAGAAAGACTTTGAGTAAGTCCATGTCAAGACATGGCATCGATACCAAGATGAGAGATCCCATCTAAGACCATATCTAGGATATGGCTTTGGCATCGAGTTATATGTGGGATGAGATTCAGTATCCTCAGTTATTCATAGAAATTCATCGGGCAAATGAGTAAAGCTTAAATGAGATAGTAAGAAAATTAAGTAAGCAAAGCTATTATCAAGTTAGAAATGAGTATTATTCATGTTATGAATGATGAATTAGAGATTATGATTATTATAGTAAAGTATGCTGATCTATGTGATCAAGTGATACAGGTACCTTGTTTACCTCACGAGCATGAGACTAGTAAGTATCATGAGATATGTAGGAATCAGTAAGTGTAAGTAAGCTTAAATAGCTGAATTTATGATGCCAATGTTTATGCCAAATGGTTTATGTTAAACGAGTATGTTGCTATGTGCATTATATGCAAACTTACTAAGCTAAATGCTTACGTCTTTTATTCTCTCTTTCCATGTAGTCCCGCCAAGCTAATCTCGTGGATCATCGTCATCGGAGCTCGGAGCACACTATCAATCGCTATTTTGGTATAGCCAAGATGTTTAAATTAAGTATGGCATGTATAGGAAACATTTTATTTTGAGCATATGTCTTAAAAAGGGCAAAAGTATAGGCTATCAAGTTTATTATTCTTTTGTATATGACTAAGTGATTGGCCAAGATTGACTAAGTATGTATGTTTATTGATATGAATGAAGCATGTAGTATTGTTCATGAAAGATGTAGTAAATTGAGTTTTTGAATTGAATATGAGATTGATCTTGATTTCAGGGTGGCAACTGGCTTGGTAAATAGCCTTCAAGTGCCGACACGGATAGACACACGGGCGTGTGTCTAGGCCATGTGTTCCCTGCATGTTAATGTCTTAAGTCAGTATAGACCACGGACTAATCCCACGACCGTTTGTATAGGCCGTGTGAGAGACACGATTAGCATATGGGCGTGTGCCCCAGGCCGTGTGAATAAGTCAGTAGATCAAGGTATGGCACACGGTCTAAGCCCACGGGGTGTCAAGATCGTGTGTAATTAGTCAGTGTCGACCACGGGTGGAAGACATGGGCGTGTCTACGGGGTACACGGGCGTGTCCCAAGCCACATGAAGGTGTGACCCCTGTTTTAAGGAAATGTTTTTGATTAAGTTCCTGATATGTGTTTAAGGCCTCGTAGGCCCATGAAATGTATGACTAGACTAAGAAAGAGAAGTTTTTAATTCGGAACAAAATTTTACAGCCCGTAAGTACATGTTTGAGAAAGTTCAAGCATAGTAATGTCTCTTATCCGGTCTCAGCCTTGGACTCGGGTATGAGGTGTTACATTTAGTGGTATTAGAGCTACGGTTTAGTCGATTCTAGGACTAACGTAGCATGAGCACGAGTCTAGCTATACATGTCATACGTAAGAATGTTTTTATAATGATATTGTGACGACTCCTGACGACTTAAATTATGTTTATACATATGGTAGATGAATCCCGAAAGAGCTGTGGCGGATGACATAGAAAGTAACGCGCCGGCTCCCGGTGAAGGGACGGTGCCTAACGAGAATGAGAATAGAACCACTACGTGAGTTAAGGAGGAGGAGAAGAGGCTAGAGAAGCCTTCCTCCATATAATGAGCACATGGTATACGGTTCGTTCGTACAAACCCGAATGCACAGCCCCCTCCACCCCCGCCTATTCCACAATCTATCCTTGTAGCCCCTCAAGTAGTAGAGGTAGTAAGAGGAGACAAACCTCCAGTTGATAGGATCAGGAAATATGGGGCAGAAGAATTCCGAGCTAAAAGAGATGACGATCCAGAGAAGGCTGAATTCTGGTTAGAAAATACCATCAGGGTATTTAATGAGTTGTCATACACATATGAAGAATGCATGAAGTGTATAGTTTCTCTTTTAAGAGATTCTGCCTATCAATGGTGGAACACCTTGGTATCGATAGTACCAAGAGAGAAGATTACTTGGAAATTCTTTCAAGAAGAGTTCAAGAAAAAGTATATCAGTCAAAGGTTTGTAGACTAGAAAAGGAAGGAATTTCTAGAACTGAAGCAAGGCAAGATGTCGATGACTGATTACGAGTGCAAGTTTGTGCGACTCAGTAAATACGCTCGAGAGTGTGTATCCACCGAGGCCATTATGAGCAAAAGATTCGAAGATGGACTAAATGATGACATCAAATTGTTTGTTGCTGTCTTAGAACTAAAGGAATTCGTCGTGCTAGTAGAGAGGGCTTGTAAAGTTGAAGAGCTAGTAAAAGAGAAGAGAAAATCTGAAATGGAGTCTCGTGACTCTAGAAAGAGACAGTGGAATAAGTCATCCCAATCCTCATCCAAGAAGTCAAGAGACTTCTCTACTCGATCGGCTACTTCCACTGGGTTTTTAAGGAAGGACAAGGGTAAGCTGTATTTGGGAAATAAAGCACAGATGACTTCAGTTGCCAGTGTGGTGAACATCCGATCGGATAGACCCGAATGCCCACAGTGTGGCAGACGTCATCTGAGAGAATGCCTGTAACAGTCCGAATTTGACCCTAATCGGAACAATGGTTTCGGGACCATGAATCTGAGTCCGATAAATTTTTAAATATTATATTTTGTGTTTATTATATGTGAATTAATGTGTGTGAAAGTTTCATAGAAAAATTTTATCGTTTAAGTGCTTAATTTGATAAAAAGGACTTAATCGCGTAAAGTGAAAAAGTGGCAGACTTAAGTGAAATGTGCTTAATTGATCATGGCTTTTTAATGTAAGGTGTTAAATGGGTAAATAACCCATTTTTAAGTTAGTGGATGCTATATGACAAGATTAACCTTTAGTTTATTATTATATAATTTTATAACATAAGGTTAAATTAGTAATTAGATTAAAACCATAATATATGTTAATAATAAAATATGAAATAATGGTTGTCTTCATCCTTTGGCTACCGAAATAAGAAAAGAAAAGATAGGTTTGAGAGCTTAAGCATTCGGTCATGGTGTTGGCTTGAATTAAAGGTTAGTTTTTAATTGGTTTTCGATAATTTTTACGTTTTTGAGATCGTTGCTTCGATCGGTAGCTGACCCATGTTAGAATTTTTAGATTTGAGCATGTTTAATATTCGGATATGGCTAAATGTTGATGTTTTATGATGTTTGATGGAAAAATATTAAAGTTATGCTAGAAATTTACAAGTTTTGAAATGGAAATTTTAGTAATTTTGAATGATTTGGGCTAAATTGCAAAAATGAAAATTAGTAGGGACGTATTTGCAAAATAAATGGAAAATATGGACTTGTATAGCCCTTATAGATATTCGGCCTTTGAGTTGATTAGTGAAATTTTGTGTATTTTGAGTTTTATGCAAATAGGACTAAATTGTAAAATTTTGAAATAGTGGGGGTAAAATGGTAATTTTCCCATTTATGTGTTTTGGGACTAAATTGAGATGAAATGTACTTGAATGAGCTGAATTTTAATGTGTTTAGATCAAGAACAAATAAAAACGGATTTGGATTGGGGAAAGACGAAGGTTATCGAATAGCCGGTCTACGCGGTCCGTCAACGGTCGAGGTAAGTCCTTAAGCAAGTATACACCAAAGAATTATTTACGAACATAGTATATGATGATGTTTGAATATTTAAAGCATAAATACACATGTGGGCCGAATGTGGAGTATGAATTTGTAGTGAAATTAATTTGGTTAATACAATGTGAATATGTATGTTTGGATTAATAGGTGAAAGTAAAATTAAGAATATGAGATGGTTAATAGTTTAGTACTAAGTACCGTGTATCGAAAAGTTGAATGTATTGATATTCGGGCTTCGTGCCTAGCAGGCTTAGTGCCGGTGACATATTCGGGCTTCGTGCCTAGCAGGCTTAGTGTCGGTGACATATTCAGGCTTCGTGCCTAGCAGGCTTAGTGCCGGTGATATATTCGGGCTTCGTGCCTAGCAGGCTTAATGCCGGTGATACTTTAAAACGAAGGAACCATAAATTGCTCAAGGTGTAACATAGTGAATCTATTGAGTTAAAAACTCAGGTAAGCATAAGTCCCATTTGAATTCATCAGAAGTAAGGTAAGTTGTGATTAATGTTACTTGAGTTGAAATATTATGTTAAGAATGGTGTTATGTGAATTTGAACTTATAATCGACGTGTATGAATATAGAAATAATAGAATTTTAGTGTGATAATGTAATGGATATGAATGTTGAATTTACATGATTATAAACATGCGATTCATGTAATATATGTACTTTGTGCTTTGATGAGTTGCAGGTTGATAGTAGTGAAGTATAAGTAATTGAGTTAATATATTACTAGTATTCGGTTTTGTATCAATTGCATATCGAAATATACATATACAATGTCCTACATTTATTGATTAAATATGTTAAAGTGCTTGATTAGTGAATTATCTTTTGCTTAAGACTTACTAAGCTAGTGAGCTTACTCTGTATGTGTTTGTATTTTTGTTTTATAGATCATTGATTCAACTACGGGCTCAGGGGATCATCAAGAAAGTCGACCACACTATCACTCTCTTTGGTATATATATATGTTTACTTTTTGAATCAAAGGCATGTATAGGCTGTATTATGATAAGTAATGAATGATGTTCGGTTTTGTAAATGTATATATATGGCCTTGCGAATAAGGCTGTTACTTTTGGATTAAGCATCGTATGTATGTTTGATATAATGGTCTGTTTTAATCTTTGGTATAAGAAGTATGCTTATAATGCTTGGAAGTTAAATGTAGTTGTATAGAAATGATTATATATATGTATAAGTATGCTTATTATGTCGTGCGAATATCTCTACTTAGATTATTATGTGCTTGGTATAATTCAGAGATGATCATGAAAATGTATATACTAATGCTTTGGGTTGATCATTGAAGTTTTATATTGAGAACCGAATATATGGTCAATAGATTGGCTGTATTTATATATATTTTGAATTAGTTACATATCATGTGTGTTTGATAGGTTATTCAATGATCTTGTATCCATGAATTAATAAGGTAAAATGAATTGAAAATTATGGTTTGACATGGCTTTTGTTTTAGGGACATTGCGCATATTACAATAGCATGATGTGTATGTTTGGTTATGCTATAAGGTTCGAATGTCACATATGTGAATGAAAAGCAAATAGAGTATCATGGATCTATTCGTTTTTATTATGCATATTTGTATAAGGTATAAAAAGATATGTTGATATTCGACTAATGAAATAGATGTATTTATATATGTTTAACATATGAAATTTGGTGTTGTTATGTGGAAGCTTGATTCGAAACTTGTATAGATTATGAGTAGTGATGTGTTCATTATGAAACCTGGTTTGTAACGTAAGTCTTGAACATTATTGTTGATATGGAAAAATTTTAAAAAATTGCGTATTGGGTTTATTCCATAAATGACTGTGCTAAACTGTGTCTAGTTCAGTAACGCCTCATAACACTAATTTAGCGATGGATATGGGTTAAGGGGTGTTACAATGCCAAGCACATAAAAATGCATGTTTTAGATGTGGTTTCCAAGACCACTACATAAAGGATTGTCCTGAGACGACAAAAGAAGAGAGAACTTAGAACCCGAGATCAGGGAGTATGATCAGAGGAAGACCGCAGAGGAACCCGGGAAGTGGGGCAAGTGGAAAAGGTAACCCTAGAGAGCAGGCAACGAGGCCGAGGGTAGGGCGCCTGCAAGGACTTATGCCATTTGCTTTTGCGAAGAGGCATCTTCTCCTGATGTTATTACGAGTAGCTTTTCTCTTTATGATATCAAAGTTATTGCTTTAATAGATCTCGGATCCACACACTCTTACATTTGCATGAAACTAGTATCCAATATGAGTATGCGTACAGAGTCTACAAAATTTACGATTAAGGTGTTTAATCCTTTAGGCAAGAGTGTGTTAGTTGATGAAGTTTGTAAAGATAGTCCATTAATGATTAAAGGCCATTGTTTTAAAGCAAATCTTATGTTGTTACCATTTGATGAGTTTGACCTCATTCTTGGTATGGATTGGTTGACCACTCATGATGTAATAGTAAATTTTGCTAAGAAGTACATTGAGATGAAATGTGAGAATGGGGACATTCTCCATGTAGAATCGGATGAACAAGGTGGATCGCCGGTAATGATTTCTCACATGACAGCACAGAGATATATAAGAAAAGGGTATGAGGCGTATCTTGCCTTTGTGATGAATGATAGAGAAACAGAGTTAAAGATTGAGTCAGTGTCGATAGTATGTGAGTACTTGGATTTTTTCCTGAGGAATTACCAGGACTGCCTCCAGTTAGAGAGGTTGAGTTCAAAGATTGAGCTAGCTCCCTGCTTGATCGCATCGATATCTATTACTTCTTACAGAATGGCCCCAACAAAGTTCAGAGAACTGAAGTCACAGTTGCAAGAGTTGATAGATAAAGGCTTTACAAGATCAAGTTGTTCACCATGGGGTGCTCCGGTTTTATTTGTGAATAAGAAAGATGGCACCATGAGATTGTGCATAGATTACCGTCAGCTTAATAAGGTGACAGTGAAGAACAAGTACCCATTGCCTAGAATCGATGATTTATTCGATCAATTGAAAGGAGCTACTGTGTTCTCCAAAATAGACTTGAGATTAGGGTACTACCAGTTGAGAGTAAAGGATTCAGATGTTTCTAAGACCGCCTTTCGAACAAGGTATGGGCATTATGAATTTTTAGTCATACCCTTTGGATTGACGAATGCTCCTGCGGTATTTATGGACCTAATGAACCGCATCTTTAGGCCATACCTCGACAAGTTTGTAGTCGTTTTTATTGACGACATATTGATTTATTCTCGAGATGAGATCGAGCATGTTGAGCACCTATGGACAATTTTACAGATTCTACGAGAAAATCAGTTGTATGCTAAGTTCAGTAAAAGTGAATTTTGGCTTAAGGAGGTAGGATTTCTGGGACATATTGTCTTAGGAGATGGAGTCCGAGTGGACCCAAGCAAGATTTCAGCTATAACGGATTGGAAGCCACCGAAGAATATCTCTGAGATTAGAAGTTTCCTAGGCCTAGCCGACTATTACAGATGATTCATCAGGGGGTTTTCCATGATTGCAGCCCCGATGACTAAATTGTTACAGAAAAACGTGAAGTTTGAGTGGACAGAAAGGTGACAACACAGTTTTGAGAAACTGAAAGCTTTGTTGACAAAGCTCCAATTTTAGTAGAACTTGAGACGGGGAAAGAATTTATAATTTATAGTGATGCATCCTTAAATGGGTTAGGCTGTGTGCTTATGCAAGAGGGCAGAGTGATTGCTTATGCCTCAAGACAGTTGAAGCCTCATGAGAAGAACTATCCAACACATGATTTAGAGTTGGCTGCTATAGTCTTCGCATTGAAGATATGGAGACACCATCTATATTGTGAAAGATGCCGAATTTTCACCGATCACAAAAGTTTGAAGTACTTGGTGACACAAAAAGAGTTGAACTTAAGGCAACGGAGATAGTTAAAGTTAATAAAAGACTATGAGATGATCATTGACTACCAACCAGGAAAGGAGAATGTGGTCGCCGATGCTTTAAGCAGAAAGTCCCTATTTGCATTAAGGGCAGTGAATTCGCAAATAACTTTATTCGATAATGGTTCTATTCTAGCTGAGTTGAGAGCTAGACCAGTATTCCTCCAAGAGATATTTGAGGCTCAAAAAGAAGATAGCGAATTGCAACTCAAGAGAGCTCAGTACGAGTCAGATGTTGAGTCTGACTTTCAGATTAATTCTGATAGATGCTTGATGTTTAAAGATAGAGTTTATGTGCCAAGAAAGGAAGAGCTTATTCAGAGAATTTTGCATGAGGCACATAACGGATGTTTATTTGTATATTCGGGTAGTACCAAGATGTATAATGATTTGAAGCAACAGTATTGGTGGCCGAGAATGAAGAAAGATATTTCAGAGTTCGTTTCAAGATGCTTGATTTGTCAGCAAGTAAAGGCTGAACACCAAGTACCTTCAGGTTTGCTTCAACCAATTATGGTACCTGAGTGGAAATGGGACCGTATCACCATGAATTTTGTAACGAGTTTACCGTTATCACAAATCAAGAAAGATGCTGTATGGGTTGTGGTTGATAGACTCACAAAGTCAGCCCATTTTATACCAGTACGAGTTGACTATTCATTAGACAAATTGGCAAACTTGTACGTTTCAAAAATAGTAAGGCTTCACGGAGTTCCCTTGTCAATCATATCGGATAGAGATCCGAGATTCACATCCAGATTTTGGAAGAAGCTATAAGAGGCCCTAGGTACAAAGTTGAGCTTTAGTACAGCTTTTCATCCTCAAACTGACTGTCAGTCAGAGAGGTTAATTCAAGTACTTGAGGATATGCTCAGATGTTGTATTTTAGAATTTCAAGGCAGTTGGGAAAAGTTTCTCCCATTGGTAGAATTTGCCTATAATAATAGCTTTCAGTCGAGCTTAAATATGGCACCTTATGAGGCTCTATATGGGCGTAAGTGCAGAACGCCTTTATTTTGGATTGAACTCAAAGAAAGTCAAATTCACGGAGTTGATTTGGTTAGAGAAGATAAAGAGAAAGTGAAAATGGTACGAGAGTGTTTAAAAGCTGCAGCAGACATACAGAAATCCTACTCGGATTTAAGAAGAAAAGAGATAGAGTATCAAGTTGGGGATAAAGTTTTCTTAAAAGTGTCACCATGGAGAAAAATTCTAAGATTTGGCCGGAAAGGCAAGTTGAGCCCACGTTTCATTGGGCCATATGATGTTACTGAGAGAGTTGGGCCGGTAGCTTATCGATTGGCTTTGCCATCTGAGTTAGAAAAGATACATGATGTGTTTCACGTGTCAATGTTGAGATGCTACCGATCAGATCCTTCACATGTAATTACCCCGTCAGAGATAGAGATTCATTCCGACATGACTTATAGTGAAGAACCAGTTAAGACTTTAGCTCGAGTCAAGCAGCTAAGAAATAAAAGTATTGCCCTAGTGAAAGTATTGTGGCAAAGACATGGGATAGAAGAAGCTACATGAGAACCAGAAGAAAGCATGAGAAATCAGTACCCAAACCTATTTGCTGGTAAGATTTTCGAGGACGAAAATCCCTAAGGGGGGAATTGTAACAGCTCGATTTAGGGCCTAGTCGAAATAGTAGTGCGAGACCACAAATTTGAAGTAGTAATATGAGTTTTTAAGGTATTTGAAATGTTTGCATGATATTATGAAAGTTTCATGTAGAAATTTTATGAAAATTTCTATTAAAGGGTCCATTAGGACTAAATTGCAAAAGTTGCAAACTATGAGTTTCTAGAAGCTTTTTGTATTAAATATCTATAGAATATTAATTAGAAGTCCTTAAATAGAAATTTTCCCAAATTATAATTTTTGGACAAAAATGGACATGAGTTAGTAAATGGTGAATTTTTTTAGAGAAGGGCATTTTGGTCATTTATCAATTAAATGATTAATAAGGGAAAAGATGACAAAAATCATTCTCATCTTCTTCCCCAAGTGCTGAAAATTTGAAGGAAGCCATAGCTAGGGTTCTTCAATTTTTCAAGCTTGCTAGTAAGTTCATTTTAG
This sequence comes from Gossypium bickii, assembly GCA_025503065.1. Classification (NCBI taxonomy): domain Eukaryota; kingdom Viridiplantae; phylum Streptophyta; class Magnoliopsida; order Malvales; family Malvaceae; genus Gossypium; species Gossypium bickii. Next base: position 22,084,432 of record CP106713.1, on the reverse strand, counting down.
CCTCGTTTTTAATATTCTTCGTATTTTTGGAGTCCTCATATTATGAATTAGCTAATTTTAGCTATAAGATGAGCTAAGATGCATGTTCAAAAATCTACCCATGTATGACATGTTTGTAAAATGATGTTTTAAGAAAGATTATGAGAGTTTGATGTTAGATAAACATCTTTTCCTAAATGAATTTCATGAAAAATGCTAGTAAGGACTAGTTTGTAATAGTTATAAAACTTGTCATACATGGTAGAAATAGTAAGAATTGATTATTTCTATAGTTGCGACAATGAATCGGCCGAGTGTGAAGAGTTAGAAAGTTTAATGAAAATCACTTTACGAGCCTAGGGGTAAAAGTGTAATTATGAAAAAGTTTAGGGGCAAAATTGTAATTTTCCAAAGTATGAGTTAAGAGTCAATTTAGTCAATGTGATTTTTTTAAATGATCTAAATTATTATTATAGATCAAGAAAAACGAAGCCCAGATCGAAACTGAGGCAAGAACAAAGTCGAAGACTAAATTGCATATCTACATACATTTTGTATATCGAGGTAAGTTTGTATGATTTCTAAGCTTTATGATTACTATCATTGAATTGCTTAGTATAATGTACATTACTACCACAGAAATGCTTAATGCTATGCTAAATAATGAAATCAATGAGAATAAGCATGAGAAAGTCCTGATTGAAGTTGAATAACTTAGGATACTCGATCTACCATATGAGATAAGAAAGTCCGTATAAGACCAAGCCAAGGACTGGAATCGACAATCAAGCAAATTTATCATGTAAGTCCAAGACAAGTCTTGGCATTAAAGAGTTATTATGAGATGAAGACCCATGTAAGCCCAAGCCAAGGCATGGCATTGGTGATCTCCAAGTAAAGATGTCATGTAAGTCCAAGACAAGTCTTGGCATTGAAAAGCTATCATGAGATAGAGATCCCATGTAAGTCCAAGCCAGGGCATGGCATTGGTGAGTAACAAGGAAGATTTCATGTAAGTCCAAACCAAGGCTCGGCATTGACCAGTTCATGAGTAAAGATACCAAATAAGACCATGTCAAGACATGGCAATGGTAAGTTCCCAAGGCAACACAAAGGAAGACTTTGAGTAAGTCCATGTCAAGACATGGCATCGATACCAAGATGAGAGATCCCATCTAAGACCATATCTAGGATATGGCTTTGGCATCGAGCTATATGTGGGATGAGATTCAGTATCCTCAGTTATTCATAGAAATTCATCGAGCAAATGAGTAAAGCTTAAATGAGATAGCAAGAAAATTAAGTAAGCAAAGCTATTATCAAGTTGGAAATAAGTATTATTCATGTTATGAATGATGAATTAGAGATTATGATTAAATAGTAAAGTATGCTGATCTATGTGATCAAGTGATATAGGTACCTTGTTTACCTCACGAGCATGAGACTAGTAAGTATCATGAGATATGTAGGAATCAGTAAGAGTAAGTAAGCTTAAATAGCTGAATTTATGATGCCAATGTTTATGCCAAATGGTTTATGTTAAATGAGTATGTTGCTATGTGCATTATATGCAAACTTACTAAGCTAAATGCTTACGTATTTTATTCTCTCTTTCCATGTAGTCCCGCCAAGCTAATCTCGTGGATCATCGTCATTGGAGCTCGGAGCACACTATCAATCGCTATTTTGGTATAGCCAAGATGTTTATATTAAGCTTGGCATGTATAGGAAACATTTTAGTTTGAGAATATGTCTTAAAAAGGGAAAATTATGGGATATCAAGTTTATTATTCTTTTGTATATGGCTAAGTGATTGGCTAAGATTGACTAAGTATGTGATATGAATGAAGCATGTAGTATTGTTCATGAAAGATGTAGTAAATTGAGTTGCTGAATTTAATATGAGATTGATATTGATTTCAGGGTGGCAATTGGCTTGGTAAATAGCCTTAAAGTGCCCACACGGATAGACACACGGGTGTGTGTCCAGGCCGTGTGTTGCCTGCATGTTAGTGTCTTAAGTCAGTATAGACCACGGACTAATCCCACGGCCGTTTGTATAGGCCGTGTGAGACACACAGTTAGCACATGGGCGTGTGCCCGAGGCCGTGGGAATAAGTCAGTATATCAAGGTATGACACATGATCTAAGCCCATAGGCGTGTCAAGACCGTGTGTAATTAGTCAGTGTCGACCACGGGTGGAAGACATGGGCGTGTCTAAGGGGTACACGGGCGTGTCCCAAGCCACATGGACGTGTGACCCCTATTTTAAGGAAAAGTTTTCGATTAAGTTTCGAAAGTTTCCAGATATGTGTTTAAGGCCTCGTAGGCCCATGAAATGTATGACTAGACTAAGAAAGGGAAGTTTTTAATTCGGAACAAAATTTTATAGCCCGTAAGTGCATGTTTGAGAAAGTTCAAGCATAGTAATGTCTCGTATCCGGTCTCAGCCTTAGACTCGGGTATGAGGTGTTACAAGCAATAGAGAAGAAGAAGTCGGTCCCCCCTTTTGAGATGTTTGTAGAATCTTATTATATAATAAGGGTCAAACCCCAAGTCGGATTTCGAGTTAGATTTCGGGTTGGGTTATTTTTATTTTAATTATATAACAAAGTTAAATAGCTATGATTCTTGAAAGTAACTTGATCATGACTTGATGAAAACTTATGTTTACAGTCTTTCAATACAAAAACTTGTATGAGTTCTGATGGTACTAAACTACTCTTGGTTTTTCCTGGATTGATATGTAGATGCCATTCATATAGCTTCTAAATGTGTTAAATAATCTTGTATATGATGAGAATCCCAATTTTGAAGGTATGTACTTAAGGTTTTATCCATATTATCTTACTAAGCTTTATGTCTAACACTCTGTTGTGTTTGCGGATATGTCTTCCAAATCAAGGCTCGGTGCTTCTCAAGGATTGCAAGCATACTCTATTGTTGTTGATAAACCGTAAAAGTAACATATTTTAATCCCACATTTAGCACGCTATTGGATGATTTAAGCCTTGAATTGTGTAATTTGGTGCTCTTAATCCTTTGTTTTCATGTTTTATACTCAGAAAAGAACCAAATGATGAAAAGAATAAGAAACGGGCCCAAAATGGAGTAAATGGGCCATATCATGAAATCAACACGGCTTGGGCCCAAACCACACGATCGTGCATCATTCAATAGACTCGAACACGGCCTGGCCATGATTCACATGGGTATGTGCCATGGGTGTGTCCCTGACGTGAATAAGAGGAATTACACTCGAAATAGGATACTTGGAGACAAAGAAACATATTCCAAACCCTATTTAAACACCCTAATAGGAATTCTACTCGGATTAGGATACTTAGGGGCCAAATAAGGCATCTCAAAGCCTATATAAACACCTTAGGGGGCAACTTAAGCGGGGAGTTCGGCAGAAGCCGGAACCCAAGACTTTAGTCAAGGGGTGTCCAGCAAGGCCAAAGAGGGCAGATTTGTAGGGATTTACTCGAAGATAGCCAGTTGATTCATCTCAAGAAGCAGGAATCATACTCAAGACGGAGGATCTCTCCTTCAATTCTTTCAGGGGGTTTTAGGGATTTCTTATGTTTTGTTTAATCTTTTCTTCTGAGATGTTTTCGTTTATTATTATGAACTAAACCTTCAGATACCCGAGGGGGATGAAACCTAAGATGAATCTTGTTATCATTTGCTGAACTATATGATAAATATTTGACTTGTTCTTAATTATGTGTTCTTAATTCTTGTTTTGATATTTCCGGGATATTAATTCAAGTGTGATGTGCTTAGGTGGAGGAGCAAAAGTCCCTGCTTAAGAGTAGATCTAGCATAATTAAGCGGAGTTGATCGCGCGCCTAGAGATACGGTGACGAGATTTTGCTGGATTAGGGTGAAACCTAATAAGGTAGTCCATAGATCGAGTTAATGCGATTCTAGGGGTTCTAATTAGAAAGAGATTTTAATTAATCAACCTAGGGTTAGATGTTGGTCGCCTCGAGAGAGGGATTAATATAACTTAGGGAATCTTACGGATCAAGTCAAGTGAATAAATCGTCTGGTTCAGTGTTAGATAACAAGTGAAGTCTAGGTGGATTCTTCCTTGGGTGTCGTCTTAATCAATTGGTTTTTCCTCAAGTTATTTTCTCAAATTTCATTCTTCTTTGTCTTAGAGTCTTTAATTTAGTAGTTAGTTAATTTTAGATTAGATAAACAAATCCCTTAATTCTTAGGCTAAATAATAAAAAGAGAGTTAGTATTAATACTTTTGGTTCCTTTGGGTTCGATATTCTGGTCTTGCCTAAACTATACTACTGTTCGATAGGTGCGCTTGCCTCAAATCGTTGTCATAGTTAGTTTCCAGGTTCGATCATTCTTTATATAAATTTTAAGACTTTGACATCGCATAAAACAACGATCAGTTGTCATTAAAGAGTATGGAATATTTATATTTACATTTTTTACCTAGCGATATGTACTGAATAATTCATTTAAAGATGCATTTATGATTGTTTCATATTACTTTAAGTTGTAATGGTGATATTAACTACAACTATTTTTCTTATTTTAATTAGCCTTGAGCCACATACTAAATTTATTTTGGGTGTATGCATGTAGGTCTTGGTTTTCCATGCTTTAGTTTGGATATAGAATGGTTTTATATAACTATAATATGCTAATTAACATCTTGAATATTTTGACATGTGTAACACCCCTAACACCTCCCCATCATTGGATTAGGGTCACATATATTACTAATCAACTAGAACATTTATTAACATCATAAGCCATGGTGTAGGCTAACTATTAACAACAATATATTATACAGGGGCAGATCATGCTAATTAAATATTTTCATAATAGTGTTTTATACAATCGAATAATGAATCATGCTATGCAATGCTAATCTTGGTCCATTGTCTACACTTTTATCACTATTTATTCCCTCTTGAAAGCTAGAAGTTGGATACATAACAAGACTATTCCAATTATTAGCATCAGAGTATTGGTCTATACTCTGCCTATCTACCTTCGATGATATTAGTAGAATGACCTACTTTACCTAATTTAGTTTGCTATTTCTTTATAAATCAGAGTAAAAATACTCTTACAATCCTTAATACAAGTTTACGACCCTAAAAATAGTCTAAAAATAAACAAGGGGCTAATTTGAAACAATTTTGGAAGTTTAGGGTAAATTTCAAAAAATACCTAAAAATAGGGGTCACACAGCCGTGTGGCAAGGCCGTGTGGAATGCCCTAGACCATGTGACTTTCGAAGTTGGAACACACGGTCGTGTCCCAGCCTGTGTCTCTATTCATGTAACTCAATGACTTAAGACACATGACCATGTCCCAACACATGTGTTAGCCCATGTGGGAACTGAACTTATACTATTTTACAACATGTTTAGGGCACACGTCCATGTGTGTTGCCCGTGTGTGACACACGGTCGTGTGACAGACCGTGTCCTAGGCTGTGTGTACCTAAATGTACCTCAAAACTCAAGTTTACCAATCCATACTTACTTAGACATTAAGCAACTCAATTACAAACCATTTGACCTATTTAAAACACAATTAATCATGCTCAAAATAGGCCAAATCAATCATCTAATATGCCTAACCAATGTACCCTCATTCATACCACATTCTATATCATCAAACATACTAGAAAAACATCAACTATTCAAAGCTTTTGTTCATACCAAATTTTTCCATAATTGGACTAACATTTAGCTACTTAAGCTAATAAACTTTAAACTAACACATACCAAAACATTAAGCTAAGCTATTATACCAACATAGCCTCAACCACTACCATATATACACATAATCATCACTTCACTAGAAAAACAAAATATTATCACATTATAAACAACCTCAAACAAAGACTTCCTAGGTACATGCCATTACAATTTAAACATCACCACACTTGAGATCAGAATTCATTGTTGGATGTTGTGTTGACGATAAGCTGAATGTACCTAACCTGCGCACGGAAAACAAAATCGCACACTGAGTATAACTCAGTGGTATTTTTATAATTTGAACATAAAAGTAAAATACAATACAATTACATGTTCAAGTTATAGTAAACGATGTTATGCAATATTATCTCAATTATAGTTCAATTCATTTCATATTAATTAAACATCATTCCTTAAATATATATCCATTCACTACTTTAGTTCCCAATTCACATTTCATTCGATATTTCACTTCATTCTATCACACTTGCTATTCAATAGCATTGCCATTTTCAAATCATTACCCCCTCAAGGCATTATCTCGAGTTTACCGTTTACCTCCTTTATTAACGTGACTCGAATTCAGACACGTGGATTCCAACCATCTCATTTTCATATCAAATTCAGTAACCCATACAATATACAATATTTTATTTTATAACTATGCAATTTAATACCTTATCACTAATAATCATTCAATTCAAATTCACATCTCATGAAATTGTTTCAAAGGAATAACTCACCTTATATCTATATATACTTACCAAATAATGCAATGTATAAAAGTAGCGTTCTTAATAGTTTAGATTATAGAAACACAAACTGTATATTCCGAGCTACTCGGCGTCGAACTTGTCTTTCCCTTTTTTACTCAAGGATTCCGGGACGATGTTCGCTACGGAATAAAATAATTACAATAGATTAATAATACACAACTCAATTTTCATTAAATTTCAAATGTTACACTACGATTTGTTTAATCCCCTAATTTAGTCCCTAAATCGAGACTAATTTTAATATCCGTATTTAACCTCAAATTTTTATACTAATTACACTCTAAGCTAAATCCAGCTCTTTATTTTCAATTCTATCCCTTAATTTCAAAATTTTCACAATTTAGTCCCTACTGGTTAAAATAAACAATTAACATCACTATTTAACCCTTTTTTACTTCTAACTTTAGAATCTATCAAATTAATTCCTATTACTTAAACTATTCAACAATGACAACATCTAAAATCTTAAACAATACTAAAAATTATAACATGGGTCGTGTAACACCCTTAACCCATATCTGTCGTCGGAATAGGGTTACTGAGCATTATCGGACAAACAAAATAGTAAAGCATTCAATCATACATCAATGCAAACATAATCTAATTTCATTCAAATATATTCATAATGTCCCTTAAATGAGCCCTTGAGACCCTAAAAAAATACTATAGAAATAGTTCAGGACTAAATTGAAAACCTTTAGAAATTTTAAGAAAAAATTGAAAATTTTGGGTCACACGGCCTTGTGGACATTCGAAATAGGGACACACGGTCATGTCCCAGCTCGTGTCCATGCCCATGTAACTCACTGACTTGGGTCACATGGCCAACCCACACGCCTGTGTGCCAGGCCATGTAACCCTCGAAATTGCTTATCACACCCGTGTGCCAGGCCGTGTGCTAGGCCGTGTAACTGCCTAATTTGTATGCTTTGAACCTACAGGGTACACACGGCCTTGTATCACACACGACTGAGACACATGCTCGTGTCTTAGGCCGTGTAGCCCCAAAATGAACCTTACAACACAAGTTTACCATTTCAAGTTTGCTTGGACCTTAAGAATCCTAAATACCAACCAAAATATCAATTCAAAATGACATTAATCGAGCCAAAAACACATCAAAACGAACCTAATAAGTGCCTAACCAATGTACCCTCATTGGTATCACAAGTATATATAATTATACATCAAAATAAACATCAATTCACTCAAGCAATACCTAATCAAAATACCTATTAAAGGTACCACAATCACAACATTTCAATTATATATATACCATACATACTAGCATAAAAACTATACCTCATTATCATGTAATATGTAAGTTGGTTATTTGCACAAAATACCATTTATAATATTTACATAAGCCAAACATTAACTACAACCACACAAGAGCCTATACATGCTATGTAATCTGAATTTAAACGTTCCAAAAACTACCGAGATGAGCTGGATAGTGTGACTTGAGTGCCGGTTCGATTGTCCAACCTTCCAAGAATCTACAATGACATTAAACAATGATGGAGCTCGAAACTAACTATTATTTTGACAAAAAGGCAAGCACATCTATCGAACAGTAGTATAGCTATGGTGAGTCCGGAATATCGTATCCTCAAGGACCAAGAGTACTAGTATCAACTATCTTTTTATTATCTAGCCTAATAATTAAGGGGATTTATTTTTAATCTAAAATTAACTAACTAATTAAACTAACTATGAACGCGACAGAGAGCGAATTGGGGAAAATACTTTTGGACAACTAATATGAGATAGGCAATACCTAAGGAAGAATCCACCTAGACTTCACTTATTACTTTTGATTCATGCGATTTATTCACTTGGCTTAATCCGTAGAAATCCCTGAATTATATTAATACCTCTCTCGAGGCTACTAACAACTGACTCTAGGTTGATCAATTGAAATCTCTTTCTAATTAAAAACCCTATTGTCGCATTAATTCGATCTATGAATTCCCTTATTAGGTTTAACCCTAATCTGACAGATTTTCGTCGCCCTATCTCTAGGGTTGCAATCAACTCTGCTTAATTGTGTTGATCTACTCTTAAACAGGGACTTTTGCTCCACTGAATAAGCACATCGACTTGAATCAATAACCTGAATTATTCAAACAAGAACAAAAACTCACAATTAAGAATAAGCACAAGTATTTATCTCATAAATCAAATAATAATAAGATTCGTCTTAGGTTTCATCCCCTCAGGTATTTGAGAGGTTTAGCTCATACTAAAAGAAGGAGACATATTAGAATAGGGAAAACAACAAAACATAAGGAAACCCAAAAACTTCTAAAGAACTTGATGGGAGATCCTCCGTCTTGATGGAGATCCTTCTCCTAAGCTGTTTCCGGCGGCTGTCTTGGAGTATATTCTCCTTCTACTTGGCGTCTATTCGACGTCCTATTGAACTCTATTTGACCTCTAGTCGATGTCCCCTTTTAGATTGCCCCATAGGGTGTTTATATAGGTTTCAAGATGCCTTTTTTGGCCTACAAGTATCCTAATCTGACTAGAATTCATCCTAGGGTCGGCAGGGACACACCTGTGTGACACACTCGTGGTCGATAGCCCAGGTCACGTTCAATCCAGCTTGCCACACACGGCCATGCGGTTCGCCCGTGTGTGGTGGTCCGGGCCGTATAGGCTTATTTTGTCCCTTTTTGGCCCGTTTCTCGTCCTTTTGGACTTTCTAAGTTCTCCCGAGTGTAAAACATGAAATTAAGAGATTAAGAGTATCGAATTCGGCAAATCCAATGGAAAATCATCCAAAATTAGGCTAAGCATGGGGTTAAAATATGTGCAAATTATGGTTTATCAAATACCCCCACACTTAAACTTTTGCTTGTCCTCAAGCAAAATTCTCAACTCACAATTAAAATTAACTTCCTCAATTCATAATCTTCATCAATAATGTTTCATCATAATTCATAGATAATTCATACATTAATAATTTGAACTAAAAGAATCATAAAGATTCAAACAATCTAAGTCATAAATTTTATAGCATGAAAAAATAGGTGTTTCCCTTCACTTAAATAATTACCTCTGATTCAAAACTGACAAGGATTGACATCCTCACTAAGGATTCACTCAAATCACTCAAAAGTGTTTAAGGTTCAAATTAAGTACTCAAAAGTCAAAAATGAAAAGTTAATCCCATAAGCTTGCATGAAAATCAAATCTCCACCACTAGAAAATGATATGATACACAAATCAAAAGGTCTTTAAAGGGTTGTAATGGGGCTTAGGTTAAAGGTGTGAATATAGGCTGAATTAGAAGGTTAGAATTGAGATTTGTAACATCCTGAATTTTTGGGCCTATGCATTTAATGGGTGGATATGTTTAATGTGTTAATTTAAGTGTTAGGGGTCCAAATTGGGCTCATGCTTAGGTAGAGGCCTTGATTAAAATTATCTATTTGGGAATTATAGGGTTTAAAAGGTAGTATCTATGTTTAAAATACCAAAGTGGGCTTGTGGCCCAATCTTACGAGGTGACGCCACACAAGGAAGTAAGGGCCCAAATTTAAGTTTCATGGAGCCCAATTCTTTTAATTTAAGCTAGCTAAATTTTGGGCATTAGGATTAGGTGGAGTGGATGGCAACAAGGCTAAAGTTTAGGGGTTTTAATGTTTAAAATATGTGGATAATAAGCAGATAAAGGCTATTATTTAGGAATTTATTTTATGTGGATAATAAGCAGATAAAGGCTAAAATTTAGGGATTTTAATGATTAAAATATGTGGATAATATGCTGATAAAGAAGGGAGGAGTTAGAGATAATTAAGTCTCTTTTAGAGGAGCTAGTAGATTAAGATAAAGGAGAAAAGATAGGATTTATCTGCAAGGTTAGGTAAGTGCTGAAACTTCTATAAATAGGGGAAATATCTCTTCAATTTTGGCATTTGGGTTTTTCTCTCATTCTTTTCTCTTCTTCTCTGAGTAAAAGCCGAAAACTCCTAAAGTTCCATCTTCTTCTTCATTCTCTGCAAAAGCCAAAATCTCTAAACCTAATCCCTCATCTTCACTTTGATTCAAAAGCCGAAACTCTTTCTATTCTTTTTCTTCCTAGCTGAAATCTTCAAGTCTCTTCCTTGTTTTCTTTTCTTCTTCTCTTTTCCTATCAGAAACCAAAACTCTTCACTCAAGTATTTTAAAAGCCAAAGACACATCAGCCTTCTCTTGTTCATACTTTTTCCAGGATTTCCTAAAAGCGGAAATCCCTAGATCTCATCTCCTGTGATTGCCGAATTGCTTCTGTGGTGCCTACTTGTGCCGAAATCTGAAGGGAACTTTAGTGGAATCAATCGCATAGAGCTCTAAGTATAGATCAGTAGCACTCGAATCGTGTTACTTTCGAGATTTCAAGGTAAGAAGATCTATTAGTTTCAACGTGTAAATTCGGGATTTACTAAACCTTGGCCTAATATAGGAAAGGCCCTATTTTCACATCTTTCTGGCTTTTTGAGCAAAGTTGTAGATCGGTCTAGCAAGGGTATCGACATTAATCAGGTGTGTAACTCTCCACGCCCTCTAGATCTGTTTGATTAATATATGATTATAAGTCTTATATGTTTTGATAAATGCCAAATCCCTAATAATGACGAAACCCAAAGAGGGTAAAAGCAAATTACCAGGTTAGTGAATGTTCTGATTAAATGATATAAGAATAATGATTTTATGTGATTGCATGGGTTGGGTTTGATGAAAGGAGGAAGTTATATGTTGTAGCGATTTTTACTGTGATCTGTTGTAACGATTCTTTACCGTGATCTGTTGTAGTGGCTTTTGCTGTGATCTATTGTAGTGGCTACGGCCATGATCTGATGACGAGCAGCACGACTGCCATCAAGGCGTGTAGCAGTATGGGTTGATTGTAGAAATCCCCAATGGTGTGAATGGCTGGTACGGGGGCGTGTAGCGGATGAAAACCTAGGATTTGGGTTGGGCAGTGCATATTATTTTTGTGCTATGTATATTAATTATTCTGTTTTATGGGGCTAAATCCCAAATCTAATGGTGCATGATGGTTGCACACTAAGTCTCGCGACTCACCTTTTAATTTAACACTTTCAGGTGACACCTAGTGCATCGGACCAGGCTGGAGAGGAATGTTGGTGGCCATGCAAAAGAGAGCAATTGGATTCAGCTAAAAGGCTTTAGTTTGTTATTTTATATTTCGCAGATTTTAAGTATGGTTGTAATAAGGCCACGGGCCACTAGACTATTATTTTTGATTGGGTTATGTTGGGGTTTTAAGTTTTATGTTTTCAATTAAATTAAGACATGTATGAAATTTCAGTTTTTATTTAAGAATCCTTCAAGATAATTTATAACTTAATATTTTATACTTTAATGAATTCTTAAACTTTCGGAATAAAGGTTTAAACCTAGTAATTGTTTTCCAAAATGCGACATGTTTTGTAAACTCCCTTAAGTGACATACCAGATCCGGTCGTAGCGTTTGGGCAGGGTTTGGGGTGTTACAAATTGGTATCAGGGTCCGGTTCAAAACTCGACTTTGGGAGTTTGGGCTCAAAACGTTTTCTAAAAATGGGCTTTTGAAACATGCATGTTTTTAAATGATAACAGGTCTGTTAGCTCGGCATGGCACCTGCGTCTCCGGCCCAAGTCCGCCAGGTAAGTATTCTGAACTCCTTGTGTGTTATATATGTATGTGGGCTTGATGGGCTTTGTGGGACGTAGACTATTTAGACTATAACTTGATGGACTTTAGGCTTAGCTGAAATAACTCTTTAAATCTCATAAGATTTAATTTCACTAAACAAACCCGTGAACGAGTTGCAAGACTAGGGTGTGGCAACAGGCATACGCATGTCTAGGATTGGATCCGGAAGAGCCTGGGACTTAAGCAGTCCTAGTGACTCACCTCCTCTTCGCTGGAATCCTACCTGGTGCGTAATGACTGTTCACCCTAACCACGAGGATTTGTTGACGGGCCAAAATCTATAATTAAAACCCGAAAGGGACCAGCCACATTATTTTTACAAAATTGCTAAAATACCCTTATTTTGAAAAAAAAAAGTACCAAGATACCATGATTTGCAAATATACCCCGATTTACAAAGTCAGCAAAATTTTTCCTTAAAAAAAAAAACACATACAACACACGACAACAGCCAAAAACCCACAAATACTTGAACACTACTATTATTCTTTTGAAATCAAATTCTCCAAGATACCCTTGTTTAAAAATATATATATATATACCCCCTTAGTTTTGTAAAATTATTTTGAAAATACCCCTGACTTGTTAAATGACCAAAATACCCCTGATTTGTAAAATTACCAAATTACCCTTGATTTGCAAAATGACCAAAGTACCCCTGATTTGTAAATTACTAAATTGCCTCTGATTTTCAAAATTACCGAAATACCCCAGATTTTAAAATTATCGAAATACCCCTGGATTTCAAAATTACCGAAATACCCTCAGATTGTAAATTACCAAAATACCCTTATTTCACAAAATCACCAAGGAACCCTATTTTGGAAAATTACAAAAATACCCCGCATTTATAAATTACTTAAAATACCTGGGTAGTGGAATAATGAGAATACCCCTATGTATCGAGTGTGGATGTATGGATGTTGTCTGTATGTTGATTGTTGAATGTATGTAGTTTATAGAACTAGGAAAGGTGAACTTGAGACTGAATTGCGAATTCGAAAGAACTACTCTTAAAACTACTAATCATAAGACCGTTCGTGGATAATCAGTGGAAGAAAACCAATAATTCATAAAATTTTTTAATCAGATAAACGCGAGTACAAGGGGACGAGGACACTCTAGATGTGAATACCGGTGCGTACTCTATCATAGTGTACTAAGTGTTTATTTTGGGTTTAGAATTGGAGTGCGCAGCGAAAGCATGGTAGTGAGACTTAGGTAGTACGATTAATAGTTAGTTGGAAATTTCGAGGACGAAATTTCTTTAAGGGGGGTAGAACTGTCACATCCTGAATTTTTGGGCCTATGCGTTTAATGAGTGGATATGTTTAATGTGTTAATTTAAGTGTTAGGGGTCCAAATTAGGCTCAGGCTTAGGTAGAGGCCTTGATTAAAATTATCTGTTTGGGCATTATAGGGTTTAAAAGGTAGTATCTATGTTTAAAATACCAAAGTGGGCTTGTGGCCCAATCTTACGAGGTGACGCCACACAAGGGAGTAAGGGGCCCAAATTTAAGTTTCATGGAGCCTAATTCTTTTAATTTAAGTTAGCTAAATTTTGGGCATTAGGATTAGGTGGAGTGGATGGCAACAAGGCTAAAATTTAGGGGTTTTAATGTTTAAAATATGTGGATAATAAGCAGATAAAGGCTATTATTTAGGAATTTATTTTATGTGGATAATAAGCAGATAAAGGCTAAAATTTAGGGATTTTAATGATTAAAATATGTGGATAATATGCTGATAAAGGAGGGAGGAGTTAGAGATAGTTAAGTCTTTTTTAGAGGAGCTAATAGATTAAGATAAATGAGAAAAGATAGGATTTATCTGCAAGGTTAGGTAAGTGCCGAAATTTCTATAAATAGGGGGAATATCTCTTCAATTTCGGCATTTGGGTTTTTCTCTCATTCTTTTCTCTTCTTCTCTGAGTAAAAGCTGAAAACTCCTAAAGTTCCATCTTCTTCTTCATTCTCTGCAAAAGTCGAAATCTCTAGGCCTAATCCCTCATCTTCACTTTGATTCAAAAGCCGAAACTCTTTCCATTCTTTTTTTTCCTAGTCGAAATCTTCAAGTCTCTTCCTTGTTTTCTTTTCTTCTTCTCTTTTCCTGTCAGAAACCGAAACTCTTCACTCAAGTATTTTAAAAGCCAAAGACACATCAGTCTTCTCTTGTTCATAATTTTTCTGGGATTTTCCTAAAAGCCGAAATCCCTAGATCTCATCTCCTGTGATTGCCAAATTGCTTCTGTGGTGCCTACTTGTGCCAAAATCTGAACGGAACTTTAGTGGAGTCAATCGCATAGATCTCTAAGTTATAGATCGGTAGCACTCGAATCGTGTTACTTTCGAGATTTCAAGGTAAGAAGATCTATTAGTTTCAACGTGTAAATTCGGGATTTACTAACCCTTGGCCGAATATAGGAGAGGCCCTATTTTCATATCTTTCTAGCTTTTTGAGCAAAGTTGTAGATCGGTCTAGCAAGGGTATCGACATTAATCAGGTGTGTAACTCTCCACACACTCTATATCTATTTGATTAATATATGATTATAAGTCTTATATGTTTTGATAAATGCTGAAATCCCAGCATAATGACGGAAACCCAAAGAGGGTAAAAGCAAATCACCAGTTTAGCGAATGTTCTGATTAAATGATATAAGACTAATGATTTTATGTGATTGCATGGGTTGGGTTTGATGAAAGGAGGAAGTTATATGTTGTAACGGTTTTTACCGTGATCTGTTGTAGCGGTTCCTTACCGTGATCTGTTGTAACGGCTTTTACCGTGATCTGTTGTAGTGGCTACGGCCATGATCTGATGATGAGCAGCACAACTGCCATCAAGGCATGTAGTGGTGTGGGTTGATTGTAGAAATCTCCAATGGTGTGAATGGCTGGTACGGGGGTGTGTAGCGGATGGAAACCTAGGGTTTGGGTTAGGCATTGCATATTATTTTTGTGCTATGTATATTAATTATTCTGTTTTATAGGGCTAAAGCCCAAATCTAATGGTGCATGATGGTTGCACACTGATTCTCGTGACTCACCTTTTTAATTTAACACTGTTAGGTGACACCTAGTGCATCGGACCGGGCTGGAGAGGAACGCGAGGTGGCCATGCAAAAGAGAGCAATTGGATTCAGCTAAAAGGCTTTAGTCTGTTATTTTATATTTCTCAGATTTTAAGTATGGTTGTAATAAGGCCATGGGCCACTAGACTATTATTTTTGATTGGGTTATGTTGGGTTTTTAAGTTTTATGTTTTCAATTAAGTTAAGACATGTATGAAATTTCAGTTTTTATTTAAGAATCCTTCAAGATAATTTATAAGTTAATATTTTATACTTTAATGAATTCTTAAGCTTTTGGAATAAAGGTTTAAACCTAGAAATTATTTTCCAAAATGCGACATGTTTTGTGAACTCCTTTAAGTGACATACCAGATCCGGTCGTAGTGTTTGGGCCGGGTTTGGGGTGTTACAAGATTGATTTGACAATTTACCTAACTAGAAAAGTTGAACTAATACTGGATAAATACATTCATTGAAAACTTATCACTAATAACATGAGCTTCTCCTAAAGACGTGACATTAATCGTTCAAGCTTAAACTAATAATGAATAAATTTCCAAAATTTTTTTAAGAATAAGTACATACAATAATAAGATAGAATTTAACAATGGAAATAGAGAACATAGTTAGGTAACTGCTCAAATCAAATCTCGACAAAAAGGGTTAAAACAAGAGGGAAAATTCTCAATGAATAAAAAATAATGGGTCTTGGGTTAATATTAAAGGTGAATCAAGTAATGGTTTATTAGGATAAAAAGGGGTTCACTAGGGGTTAATTATGGAGGTAGGCTTTTTGTGGAGTAAGTGGGTTAAATCCTAGGTGCCTTTATCATCTCAGTATATCAAATCAAAAATGTAGTCTCGACATGTAGAATCGAAGCAAGTTCTAGAATAACAAATCAATGTTGACACACTCATAATCAATAAAGTGAGCAAGAAAAATATATGCTCTAAAAGGCTTAAAGACTCACAAAAATTATGGTTTTTGATGTCAACCTTGTAAATTTCAAACTTCAAAGTAACATTTAAGTTTAGGGGAACAACCTAATAAAATTTTAATTCTGAAAATAGACTTATCATGCTTGATTCTCTAATGTCTTATAGTTTAACCATCAATGCACAATTAACTATAACTTAATCCGAAACATATCAACAAAAATCATAAATCAATGGAAGTTTCATTCTAATAGTAAATATGAGAAAACTACTTTAAGAACAAGATGTAATTCAGGGATTTTTTGATTATCAATTAAATAACTCCCCACACTTAAGATGTACATTGTCCTCAATGTACAAGAACGGATAATAACAATAAAGTTAGAAATCATAAGAGAGGGAGGAAAGTGAAACTTCTTGAATTGTGGATGAAATCCTTAGAAAATAACCAATGATGAACTTGATAACTAGGCAGAGGTGAAGGTGGGGGAGAATACTCCGGTGATGTGTTCGTTCCTTTAGTGGCACCTTGAACCTTTGTAAATTGCGAAGTCATCAGTAAACTTTTAGGGAGTTCTATTAGAGGACGTTGTTATATTTACTCGAGAATTTGACAGTCGGAGATAAAAGAAATCGAACTATACTAATAAAAGTTTTAAACAAGAAAGGTAAAGATTTGAACAAAAAATGAAATTAAAGTTAAAATTAAAATTAAAAATTGAAATAAAAATAAAAATAAGAATAAAAATAAAAATAGAGGGACTCAAGGGTCCTTATCATCAGCTGGGTCGCTAGGTGGTGGAGGCGGCGATATATGAAAATGCTGACAAATCTGATGAAGTGTCACTTCAATGCCGTCAAACCGTCGAGCATTGTTGTCGAATTGCTGAGTACAGTACTGCTCGAACCGAGTGAGGCGCTTAGAGATGTTTGAAAGTGAAGCAGCCGCATGAACTGGTCGACGAGGGGAGTGTGGTGCCGAAGATGGCTCCTCGTGCTGTGGAGGGACATTATTAGTAATGTTCTCTGGGTCGTTGGTGGCTTGTGATAGCCTATACTGGGGAGGATCGTACCTACAGTGGGGCTCAATCATCTTCATGTGAGCATCGTTTGGATGCCCTGAGGGGACATGATCGCTGAAATTAGAGCTTTAAAATTTATAAAAGAATGATCGAACCTAGAAACTAACTCTGACAACGATTAAAGGCAAGTGTACCTATCGAACAGTAGTACAGCTTAGGCAATACCGGATATCGAACCCAAAGGAACTAAAAGTACTAATACTAACTTTCTTTTTATTATTTAGCCTTAAAAATAAAGTGAAGTTGTTTTAATGACGACTAAGCTAAGGACAAAGACAAAAAGAACGAATTGGGAAATAACTTGAAGAAAGACTCAATTGATCACGATGATACCCTCAGGAAGAATCCACCTAGACTTCACTTGTTATCTAACCCTGAATTATATGATTTCTTTACTTAGCTTGATCCGTAAGACTCTCTAACCTATGCTAAACCCCCTCTCGAGGTGAATAACGTCTAACCCTAGGTTAATTAGTGGAACTCTCATTCTCTTATAATAACCCCCTAGAATAGTAGTAAATCGATCTATGGATTCCCATATTAGGTTTCACCCTAATCCGGCAAAATCTTGTAACCCTATCTCTAGGCGTTTGATCAACTCCACTTAATTACGCTAGATCTACTCTTAAGCAGGGTCTATTCCTCCTCCCCCTAAGCACATCAGATTTGGATTAAGCATGCATAATTAAGAACAAACTAAGTACTTATCATAAAATTCAAAAATCAAATAACAAGATTCATCTAGGTTTCATCCCCTTCAGGTATCTGAGGGGTTTAGTTCATAATGAATAAAGAAAACATCTCAAGAGAAAAGATAAAACAAAACATAAGAAATCCCTAAAACTCCCTGAAGGAATTGAAGGAGAATTCCGCCGTCTTGAGTATAATCCCGGCTTCTTGGGATGGATCAACTGGCTAACTTTGAGCGATTTCCACAATTCTAACCTTTCCGGCTTGGCTCCTTAGCATAGCTCGACGCCTGTTTCAGCTTCTGCCGGACTCCCCTTTCAAGTTGTCCCCTTGGGTGTTTATATAGACTTTGAGACGCCTTACTTGGCCCCTAAGTATCCTAATTTAAGTAGAATTCCTACTAGGGTGTTTGAATAGGCTTTGGAATGTGTTTCTTTGCCTCTAAGTAATCTTTCCCGAATGAAATTGCTTTTTCCAGCAATAGGGACACAGCCATGGCACACACCCGTGCGAATCGTGGTCAGGCCGTGCTCAGATTTCTAACTTGAGGCACGACCGTGTAAGTCGGGGGTCAGGCCGTGCTCTAGGTGATCAGCGAGGTACCGCCTTGTGGGATTTGGGCCAGGCCGTGTCAGTTTCGTGCTAAGGCCCATTTACTCCGTTTTGGGCCAGTTTCTCGTTTTTTTCATCCTCGGGTGCTTTCTTGTGTATAAGACATGAAAAGAAAGGATCAAGAGCACCTTTTTACATAAATCGAGGGATAAATCATCCAAAAGCATACTAAATGTGGGATTAAAATATGTTACTTTTACGGTTTATCAAATACCCCCACACTTAAGCTTTTGCTTGTCCTCAAGCAAAATTCTCAACTTACAATTAGAACGAACTTTCCATAATTCACAATTTCTATCAACAATGCCTCATCATAATTCATAGATAATTTATACATGGATAATTCAACTCAAAGATTCCTAAAGATTCAAACAAGATAAGTCATACATTTGTAGCACGAAAACATAGGTGTTTCCCTTCATCTAAATAATTACCTTTAATTCAAAACCTACAAGGATTGACATCCTCACAAAAGATTCACTCAAATCACTCAAAGTGTTTAAGGGTCAAAATTAAGCACTCATTAAGTTAAACATGAAAAGTTAATCCCATAGGCTTGCCTGAAAATCAAATCTCCACCACTGTAAAATGAGATGATACACAAATCAAAAGGTCTTTAACAGGGTTGTAATGGGGCTAGGGTTAAAGGTGTGGATAAAGGCTGAATTAGAGGGTTAGAATCGAGGTTGACTTGACAAGTTACCTATCTAGAAAAATGAACTTAATCTTACATTAATTAAAAACTAATAATACGAGCTTTTTTTTTTCTTTCTTTGAGAATTGGAATTTGAACATGCAAGCTCACTTAATCATAGAACTAATAATGAATATACTTCGTTTTTTTTTTAAGAACAAACTATCATAATAGTAAGAAAGAATTTTTACAATTGAAATATAAAACATAGTTAGGAAACTTGTTTAAAATCAAATCTCGACAAAAAAGGGTAGTTAAAAGAATGGTGGTAACAAATACAAAGGGTTTTTGGGTTAATATTAGTAGGTGAGTCAATAAAAAGGGTTGTTGGGCTCAACGGGGTTCACTAGGGGTTAATTATGAAGGTTGGCTTTTTAGTGGAGTAAGTGGGTTAAAACCTAAGTGCCTTTATCATCTCGGTATATCAAATCATAACTGAGGTCTCGACATGTATAATCAAGGCAAGTTCTAGAATAACAGTTCATAGTTGACACACTCATAATCAAAAAGTGAGCATGGAAAAGAATGTATGCTCTATAAGGCTCAAAATCTAACAAAAATTATGGGTGTTTTTGACATCAACCTTGTAAATTTCAAACTTCAAGATAACATTCAAATTCAGGTTAACAACCAATTTTTTTTTTTAATTAGACTTATCATGCTTGATTCCCTAGTATTCTTCAAATTTAATCATCAATGCACAATTAACTATGACTTATTCAAAAACATATCAATAAAAATCATAAATCAAAGGAAATTTCATTCTAATAATAATATGAGAAACTTACTTTAGAACAAGGCATAATTCAGGGATTTTCAAATAATACTATAGTTAACCCCCCACACTTAAGATGTACATTGTCCTCAATGTACAAAGATAGATAATATTAAAATAATCATAATTCATAAGATGGGGAGACAAGTGAAACTTTCTGAATTTTGGATGAAGTCAATAAAAAGAGACCGGATAGGATTTGAGGTGATCGAGGGGAAGCGTCTCGAACCGTTTGAAGTTGAATCCTCAAAGCAGTCGATTGAATTTTATTGTGTCCTAAGCTAAATCTAAATGAAATAAAAAGAAAATAATAAAGAAGATAAAAATAAAAATAAAAATAAAAATAAAAGAATAAAAATAAAAATAAAAATAAAAATAAAAATAAAAATAAAAGTAAAAGTAAAAATTAAATAGTGATACGGTCCACGCCCTTGTGCCGAGCCGGGGTGTTCACACGGCCACGGCCATGGCCGTGTGCAAGGCCGTGTGGGTGTGGAAACCTGCACCTAAATATGAAAAGAAAAACTAAACTAATTAGTAGGGTTAGTGTTTGAGTTAGCTCCCGAGAAGCTCTCGTTTAAAGTCTTGAGCTAGACTTTACCTATTATTTGTATGGTCAAGGTGGTTTGAGGAGGTGAAAATCCTTTCTCATACGCTCAACTCAATTTTTGATATAAAGTTTCAGTCGAGTAGTGTTTACCTCAAAAGTGCTGAATTTAGGACTGCTTACCTTGACTGTCCCGTATAGGAAGACATTAAGTACCTCAAAAGTGATTTCTTCATTTGCCTTGAGGTCTGAATTGGTGATTCGAGGGTCTTCCTTATTCAACAATACCTGATCCTCTATTTTGATGTGATTTGTTGTTCCTATTAGCTCATTTGGGGTTTCCTTTGGTTTCACTTCGTGTGGTTCCAGTTCTTCTTTAAGTTGTGTTTTCCACTCTTCTAGTTTGTCGACCCTAAGTCTTTGTTCTTTAAGTATTTCTTCTTTGTTGGCACGAGGTCTAAGATCTACCTCAGCTAAGTGATTTCGCGATGCTTCCTGTAAAGAAGGTTGAACCAAATAATTATCAATAAAATTAACGTTCGTACCTTTATTATTTGATGTCCTAGCTGAGTCAAGAGCTTGAAGAGTGATTGTTTTGTCGTCTTCACGAAGTGTGAGTTCACCGGATTCTTCCTCTGTGTGGTCTTTCTTTATTGCATTGGGATATGGCACACGAGGTTGGTACTCTGTATCACTTGATGTTCTGGCCAAGTCAAGAGCTTGAAGAGTGATTATCTCGTCGCCTACGCGAAATATGAGTTCACCTGCATAGATATCAATTTTAGCTCTGGCAATTGCTAAAAAGGGTCTTCCTAAAATTCAAGGAATATTATTGTCCTCATCCATGTCTAAAACGACAAAGTCTACTAAGAATACGAATTTATCAATTTTGATTAGAACATTTTCTATTATACCCCTAGGAATTCTAATAGTTTTATCAGTTAATTGAACGCTCATCCTAGTTTGATTGGGTTTCCCTAAACCTAGTTGTTTAAACAATTTATAAGGCATAACATTTATGCTTACCCCTAAATCGGCTAACGCATTTTCTATAAATAAACTACCAATTATGCATGGAATTGTAAAACTCCCTGAATCTTTTAATTTCTATGGTAGTCTATTTTGTAGAATTGCCGAGTACTTTGCGTTGAGTTCCACATGTGATTCCTCGTCTATCCTTTGCTTTTTCGTTAACAGCTCCCCTAAAAATTTTCTAGAGTCTGCCATCTGCGAAAGAGGTTCAAGAAGAGGTAAGTTAATGTGTAATTTCTTTAATAGTTTAAGAAACTTACCGAACTGTTCTTTTGTATCGTCTCTTCTTATGACTTCGGGATAATGTATGCGAGGTTGGTACTCTTTAATCACCGGTATTGGCTTTTCTTGTGTTACCTCTACTTTACCTTCGTCTACCTTATTTTCTGGTATTGGGTTGGGTTCATCTCACCCTTTACTGTCCTAAGCTGTGATGGCTTGAATTTGTTCCTTAGGGTTAATCTCGGTGTTATTTGGTAGATGTCCTTGCGGTCGTTTGGACACTAACTTTGCAAGTTGATTGACTGCCTTAGTGACTTCCTTTACTGACTTAGTAACTTCCACTAATCGGTTCTTGTTCTCTTCAACCACTGTTTGTTGACTTTTAAATGTTTTCTCAGTGTCTTGGAGACGGGTATCTATGGTTGCCATGAATTTTGTCAGCATCTCTTCAATGTTCAACTCTTCTTCTTGTTGGTGAGGTGGTTGTTAAAAATCTGGATGAAGTTTCAGTCTTTGGCTACTTTGATCATTCCACAAGAAATTGGGATGGTACCTCCAACCTGTATTATAAGTGTCATTATAAAAATTATTTTGAGGTCTAGAGTAGTTACCCATATAGTGGACTTGTTCGTTCTCTATGCCATATCCGTAGGGTGGGTACTCAGGATTCGCCACGCCTCCTGGATTCGAGTCATATTACATTACTGGGTGTACCTGCGAGAGACTACATAAACCATCGATCTTTTTATTCATCGTCTCTAGCTGGGTAGATAACCTAGTGAACACGTCGAGGTCGAAAGGACTGGCTGCTTTAGTAGGAATTGTCCTCATGACTTGCCACTGATAATTATTCAGTGCCATCTTCTATATAGACAAAAATTATCTGCCAAAAGAAAAACAGAGGAAAAATTAGCAAAGAAAAAATAAAAATAAAAAATAAAAAATAATAATGAAAATAAATTGCAATAAAAAATGGCTAAAGTAATAAAAATAGAGCTTTCTTAATATTTTAGTTCACCGGCAACGGCGCCAAAAACTTGATCGCTGAAATTAGAGCTTTAAAATTTATAAAAGAATGATCGAACCTGGAAACTAACTCTGACAATGATTAAAGGCAAGTGTACCTATCGAACAGTAGTACAGCTTAGGCAATACCGGATATCGAACCCAAAGGAACTAAAAGTACTAATACTAACTTTCTTTTTATCATTTAGCCTTAAAAATAAAGTGAAGTTGTTTTAATGACGACTAAGCTAAGGACAAAGACAAAAAGAACGAATTGGGAAATAACTTAAAAAGACTCAATTGATCACGATGATACCCTCAGGAAGAATCCACCTAGACTTCACTTGTTATCTAACCCTGAATTATATGATTTCTTTACTTAGCTTGATCCGTAGGACTCCCTAACCTATGCTAAACCCTCTCTTGAGGCGAATAATGTCTAACCTTAGGTTAATTAGTGGAACTCTCGTTCTCTTATAATAACCCCCAAGAATAGTAGTAAATCGATCTATGGATTCCCATATTAGGTTTCACCCTAATCTGGAAAAATCTCGTAACCCTATCTCTAGGCGTTCGATCAACTCCGCTTAATTACTCTAGGTCTACTCTTAAGTAGGGTCTATTCCTCCTCCCCCTAAGCACATCAGATTTGGATTAAGGATGCATAATTAAGAACAAACTAAGTACTTATCATAAAATTCAGAAATCAAATAACAAGATTCATCTAGGTTTCATCCCCTTCAAGTATCTGAGGGGCTTAGTTCATAATGAATAAAGAAAACATCTCAAGAGAAAAGATAAAACAAAACATAAGAAATCCCTAAAACTCCCTGAAGGAATTGAAGGAGAATTCCGCCGTCTTGAGTATAATTCTGGCTTCTTGGGATGGATCAATTGGCTAACTTCGAGCAATTCCCACAATTCTAACCTTTCCGGCTTGGCTCCTTGGCCTAACTCGACGTCTGTTTTAGCTTCTGCCGAACTCCCCTTTCAAGTTGTCCCCTTGGGTGTTTATATAGACTTTGAGACGCCTTACTTGGCCCATAAGTATCCTAATTTAAGTAGAATTCCTACTAGGGTGTTTGAATAGGCTTTGGAATGTGTTTCTTTGCCTCCAAGTATCCTTTCCCTAATGAAATTGCTCTTTCCAGCGGTAGAGACACGGTCATGGTACACGTCCGTGTTAATCGTGGTCAGGCCGTGCTCAAATTTCTAACTTTAAGCACGGCCGTATAAGTCGGGGGTCAGGTCATGCTCTAGGTGATTGGAAAGGTACAGCAGTGTGGGATTTGGGCCAGGCCGTGTCGATTTCGTGCTAAGGCCTATTTACTCCATTTTGGGCCCGTTTCTCGTTCTTTTTATCCTCAGGTGCTTTCCTGAGAATAAGACATGAAAAGAAAGGATTAAGAGCACCTTTTTACATAAATCGAGGGATAAATCATCCAAAAGCATACTAAATGTGGGATTAAAATATGTTACTTTTACGGTTTATCAGGACATCTATCCTATCAGGGTGAGTGAGGATAACTGAGTGGCGGTGTTGAGGAGCCTAAAATACCGAGCCAGACGTGTGATGTAGGGACTCATGGAGATGACCCCTCGCTTATGCAACTCCGTCTGATGTTGAATGGCTCGAGCTATGAAGTAGGCTCAGTCGAAGACGTGCCCGTTCGCCATGCACCATAGGAAGTAGGCGTTATGAGTGTTGACGACGCTGATGCTCTATCACCTACATGTTAGTGTATGAGCTAAGATGGTGTGTAAGTACCTCAGGGATGGAACGAGAGTTATCGCCTCAGAGTGACTGGGTCGTAGGTGGCTGAGCCGGGGGCTATGTTGTTCCAACATCTAGAAGGGGAGTTATGGATGTGGCGATGGAGTTTCTCGATATCATTGTCCTTCATGAATTCGTCGGTGTAGGGTCCTAAGGCGGCCCCGAACTGTGGGACGTTGAGCTCACGTACAATGCCTTCGAGACGGAATTGGATTGTGTCAGGGTCATCGTGTTACGTCATCACCGTCTGAAGGGGGAATGTGGAACAGAGCTCTAAAGTGAGCTCTAGGTATGTGGGCTCGACAATCTCGAAGAATTGCCCCCATGGGTCGGTAGTTAGGAGGGCCCGTACGTCGTCGGCTAGTTGGACCTGTTCTAAAGCGGTCCAATCAATGCACCTCCCCATGCCAAGAGGTCACGCGTTTAGTATCTGAAAAAGGTCCTCTTAGGATCCTGGAGGAAACCGTTGGAATGGATGGCGCACTTCGGCGAAGGCGCACTTCGGCGGAGGCGCTCGAGGAGGTCGCACCGGGTCCCTTCCCCTTTTTAGTGGCGGGGACGGCGGTCTTTTTCCCTCATGGAGGAGTCATTATGTACCTAAAAATGTACAAAATTCTTAATAAATTACATTTTATTGCCATCCAAAACATGTATTATTCTATTTATCCTGATTCCAAGAAAAATGACTTTTTTCTGTAACAAATCAACATATATAATAGTTGCTATTACTAACCAAGAAAGGAATGATAAACTAACAATCTAATAATGAGATTAGAAAATATGAATGATACAGATAAACATAGTTTTAGACTAAAGAAAAGAAATATAATAACAATGATAATAATGAAATAAAATGGAGGGAAAATGGAAAGGTGACCGATGGAGAGCAGTGGTTGGAACACGGGCGTGGTGGTGATGCATGGTCGTGTTGATCTCACACGGGCGTGGACTACGTGCGGTGTGCATGGAGAGGACAGGGGGAAGAGGAAGATAGGGTGAAGGGAGATGGAAAGAGCGGCGTTGGAGTTAATGGTGGTGGTCGGACTGTAGGAGGTAAGTAGAGAGGGTAGAGGGTGGCTAGGGCTTTTGGGAGGGGATGTAACATCCTAGATTAGGGGTTATGCGTTTGGAGCATAACTCAAGTATTAGTAGGCTTTAAGTGTGTTTGGTGATGTTTTAGGAGTTTTTAGAACCCAAGGATGAAGGGGAAAGCTTTGGGAAAATGTTGGATTTTAAGTATAAAAGGGGGAGCTGGGTGAAGGAGCCCTTAAGGAAAAATTTGGGAATTTCTGGACATGAAAAAGGGGCTTGGTAAAGTGGCTTAAGGACGCCACTTAAGGCCTGGAGATGACGCCAACAGGGGCCTTGGTTCGAATCCAGGCGGCAGCAAGTAGTGGAATTTTATCTTTCTTTTAGCGCTAAGACAAGTGAGACTGGGCTAAGGAGGACTTAAAAGAATTGTGGGGAGATTATGACACAGAGGAGCTAGCAGCAAAGTGGCTGGTAGTGTGTGGGGGGTCCAGTAGGTCGGGAGTTCGAGTAGCATGGAAGGGAAATGGGTTTTATTTTTGGCTTTTGGCGTTAAGACCAGGTGGAGCTAGGGAAGGAGGTCTTAAAAGAAGTCGGGGCGAGTCTATGTCACAAAAAAACGCCTTGGCAGAGTGGCCTGGGGCGTTACTTGTAAGCTTTCTCCAGCAGGTCCTATGTTCGAACCATGGGGGCAGCAGTTTGGTGTTTTATTTTTTTTAATGCTGGCGTGAAGAGAGAGGGAGAAGGTAAGGATAAGCTTGATGTTTTGTTCGGCTGGAAGAGTGGATTTCTTATTATTTTATTTTTTTATTTATTTGAAGAGGTGGCTAAGAGATAGGATAGAAGATAAATGTTGTTTTATTTTATTTCAAACGGGTGATAATTAAAAGATAAAGAATTATCACAAAAGGGGGAGATGGCCAATGTAGGACTCTTTAGGACTTTCACAATCGGTTTTGAATATAGCAAGGAGGTGCCGAAATTCTTCTAATTTGTTTTCTTTTTCTTCCCAATTTGTTTCCTGGCCGAATTCTCCCTAGCCCTCGTTGTTCAAAATTCTTCAAACCTCTTTCTTCTTTTGTTTCTACTTGGCCGAATCTATCACCCCCTTCCTACTCAAAATTTCATCTTCCATTTGGTGTTAGCCGAATATCTCATCAATACTTGGGAGCCATAGCCGGAATCTCTTCATTTTTAGTCTCTTCAAGGAAACAATAGAGGTAAGTGTTCCTTTTAAAAATCGAGTTCTCTTCTCTTCCTTTGTGTTGCACCGAAAGCTTGAGAATAGGCTTTGGTAAGGTTGGCCGAATATGTATGGTGTCTTAATAGTGTAACTTTTGTGTGTAGCCGACACTAAGGAGCATTTCGGGATTTGATTCTTCAAGGGATCTCAACAAGACAGGTGACAACTTCGGGATTCTGGTAAGAGTGGTAAGTGGTCAGGCATATTTCGGCCAAAGGCCATTTTTGGTATCTTAGTATAACCGAATGTGCACTATGGTTTTAGGGCAAAGGAAAACAGAGGCTTTCGGGATTTGGTAAGTGATAATAAAGATTCGGCCTAGGGTCATATTTTGGTTATGGGTGTGATTAGTCCTTCAGGATTATTAGTTTAGCCGAATAAGGCTTTTTGATACTAACCGATAGTGGACGAATGTAGGAGCAGTACGAGAATACGTCTCGGGATTTTGTGATATCACATAGATTCGGGATTTCTCCTTAGATCTTCGGTTAAGCAGGTGTGTAAAAACTCTTACACACTTTATTGTTAGGCAATTTGCTTGTTATGATACCGTTAATCTGTTGTGATAGTAATTTGCCCCAATGAGGCATGAGCATGGATTTCGTGTAAGTCTCTTGTGACTTTAAATATGTTATATGAATGAAAGGATGGGTAAGATGCTATGCCATGATTTATATGCATGATTTATGATAATATGTTAAGCATGTTATGAGCATGTTGGTAATGGGATTGAAGAGAGGAGGGTGAATATTCTCTATGGATCACACCGGTGGTTTTGACCACAAGATGGGTTGGCCCCATCGGTTTAATTGTGACTTCACCACCGTGAGTTTTGACCACACCGTTGATATAAATCGTGACTAAGTCCCGGTGGTTTGGTACCACCATGGTTTTGACCACATGTTGATAATTGTGACCTATGGTCATCGCTGGTTTTGACCACACGATGGGTTGGCCCCATCACTTGATTTGTGACTCCGGTCACGGTGGGTTTTGACCACCAGTGGTTTTGACCACACGGGGTAGTTAAAGGAGTATGGATGGCTAGTTAGGTTGCATGGTTTGCATGTCTTACTAATATTTTGTGTATGAGTTTGCACTTCCGGTTGGGGATTTATCCACTCGAGTCTTGGTGACTCACCCCTTCCCATATCATTTTGCAGATAAGTAGATCGCGGAGATGGAGCCGGAGAGGACTCGAGGCGGCCATGCTTGTTCCTTGAATTTGAAATTTTATTTAGCACAGTTAAAGTTTATTATTTACTAACTTTTGGTTTGGATTGTAATAAGGCCGCTAGTTGTTATTTTGGATGTTTAAGTAGTTGTTTTTACTTTACTTCTATTATATTATTAATGAATTTATAAATTGTTAAATAAGTCGGTTAAAAGTAACGTTTTCAAAATAAGTACTTTTACGAGTTTTCAAAGATGTTACCGTCGGGTAGCAGCACTTACCAAGCTAACTATAACTCCGATGCTTCTAAAAATTTAAATGATCAAATGTTTTCAAAGGAAAAAGGGTTTCAACTCAACCATGTTTATTAAATCAACCCCATCTGAGTTTTAAAAAGACACTGTTTTTATAACTTCAATAATTTTTTTTTCAGATTTCCACCTGTTAATCAAAATCTTTCAAAACATTTTTACTCCGTGACATACCAGATCCGGTCAAAGCTCATGGGCCGGGTTTGGGGTGTTACAGTGGATTTGGGGGGGGAGTGAACAGAGGGTCGGTTTAAATAGAATAAGGGGCACACGGTCAGGGAACACGGTCATGTGCCTTACTGTTCAGCCCGTTTGTTTGGTAAATTTTGAATTAGGGCGCGTCTAAGTCGTGTTCCACGCTCGTGTCCCATGGGCGTGTTGTGTGACACGGCCAAATCACACGGACATGTGCGTCTTCGTTCGCTTCTCCCACGCCCATGTATATAATCATACACCCGTGTTCGTTAATCAGTGTCGACCATGGCCTTGAGGCACTGGCGTGTTGCACGCCCATGTCATTTACTCAGAATCGACCACGGCTGCATCTCACAGCCGTGGCCCTTTTATCACATCCCGTGTTGGGAAAAGTTTTCTTTTTCTTCCTTGGCTCACACGGCCTCTGCCCCGCTGATGTTTCTTCCTGTGGTTTCTACATGGCCATGGCCACGCTCGTGTGCAAGGCCATGTGGATGAGAAGTCATGCATCTGTTAAATTGGTTAGTCCTTAGTTAGATGCCAAAACCAAAAATATGGAAGTTAGTGAGATTAGTGCTCGGGTTGCCTCCCGAGAAGCGCTCGTTTAAAGTCTTAAGCTAGACATACCCTGTTTTCATTCCTAAATGAAGGTTCACGGAGCTGGAGCTCCTCTCTCATATCCCTAAAATCTTCACCATTATAAATTTTCAGTCGCTGACTATTTAGCTTGAATGTGCCACGAGTCGGATGAGTTACCCCGATTGTGCCATAGAAAAAAATAGTTTTAATTACGAATGGACTTGACCATCTTGATTTCAGCTTTCCAAGAAACAATTTGAGCCTTGAATTGTATAGTAGAACTAGATCTCCTACTTTGAATTACTTCGGTTGTTTTAAACAAGCATCATGGCGTCGCTTTGTTGCCTCCTTACATAAACGTGAGTTCTCGTAAGCATTAGCTCACCACTCATCTAGCTCGTTCAACTGCATCATTCTTTTCCCACCTGCAGATTTAAGATCGTAATTGAAGAATTTTATAGCCCAAAAAGCTTTGTGCTCTAATTCAAATGGTAGATGACAACTTTTTCCGTAGACAAGTTTGTATGGGGATGTTCCTATGGGGGTTTTAACCGCTGTTCTATAGGCCCATAAAGCATCGTCTACTTTTAATGCCCAATCTTTCCTGTTTGATTCAACTGTTTTCTCTAGAATACGCTTAAACTCTCGATTTGCTACTTCCACTTGTCCACTAGTTTGAAGGTGATAAGGGGTAGCTGTTCTGTGGTGTACTCCATATTTCTTTAAGACCTTGTCAAATTGATTATTACAAAAATGAGTACCCCTATCACTAATAATTGCTCTGGGTGTTCCAAATCGAGAGAAGAGTTTCTTAAGAAATCTCACTACCATTCTGGCATCATTAGTAGGTAAAGCTTGAGCTTCCACCGATTTTAACATATAGTCCACTGCTACTAAGATATATTTATTCCCAAATGAGCTAGGGAATGGGCCCATAAAATCAATACCCCATATATCGAATATTTCACATGATAGCATATATGTTTGAGGCATTTCATCGCGTTTCGAGATATTACCTCTTCTCTGACATCTATCACACGAAGTAACATACCTGTTAGCGTCTTTGAACAAAGTGGGCCAATAAAAACCTGATTCAAGCGTTTTATGTGCTGTCCTGATACCGCTGTAATGTCCTCCTGAAGGTCCTGAATGACAATGTTCTAAGATTTTGCTTGCTTCTACCTTTGTAACACATCTCCGAATTACTTGTTTTGCACATATACGGAAAAGAAAAGGGTCCTCCCAAAAATAGTTTTTCGCATCAGTAAAGAATCGCTTCTTTTGATGATGTGTTAACTTTTTTGGTTGGATGTTAGCAGCTAAGTAATTTGCAATGTCTGCAAACCAAGGTACCTCGGAGTTAGATATAGCAAATAGTTGTTCTTCAGGAAACGAGTCATTTATCTCACTCTCATCGAGTTCTTCGATATGTGGATTTGCAAGCCTAGAAAGATGATCTGCCGCAAGATTTTTAGCTCCTTTCTCATCTTGAATTTCCAAATCAAATTCCTGTAAGAGTAAAATCTATCTTATGAGTCAAGGTTTTTCATTAGATTTAGTTAAAAGATAACGAAGAGCTGAATGGTCAGTGTAAACGACAACTTTAGATAATATCAAATACTGTCTAATTTTATCAAATGCAAAAACCACGGCTAGCAATTTTTTTTCTGTAGTGGTGTAATTTTCTTGTGCGCCCGTCAATGTTTTGCTAGCATAATAGATCGGCTGAAAATGCTTGTCTCTTCGCTGTCCCAAAACTGCACCTACTACAAAGTCACTCGCATCACACATTAGTTCAAAGGGTAAATTCCAATCAGGTGCAGTTATAATTGGAGCATTTATCAATTTATTTTTGAGGATATTAAATGCATCTAAACATTCCTGATCAAAATTGAAAGGCACATCTTTTTCTAGTAGTTTTTTAAAAGGCTTAGTTATTTTAGAAAAATCCTTAATAAATCTTCTATAAAATCCAGCATGTCTTAAAAAGCTTCGAATAGCTTTAACTGAATTAAGAGGAGGTAATTTTTCTATGGTTTCAACTTTTGCTTTATCAACCTCAATCCCTTTACTAGGAATTTTGTGGCCTAACACAATCCCCTCTCGAACCATAAAGTGACACTTTTCCCAATTAAGCACAAGGTTCATTTCCTCACATCTTATTAGAACTCATTTTAAATTTTTAAGGCAAAGATGGAAATAATTACCAAATACTGAAAAGTTGTCCATAAATACCTTCATAATATCTTCCATGAGTTCATCAAAGATGGCTAACATGCAGTGCTGAAAAGTAGCAGGAGCATTACATAATCCAAAAGGCATTCTACGATAAGCAAACGTACCGTATGGACATGTAAATGTTGTCTTTTCTTGATCCTCAGGAGCTATTGGGATTTGGAAGTAGCCAGAGAGTCCGTCTAGGAAGCGGTAGTACATATGCCCAAATAATCTTTCTAATATCTGATCAATAAAGGGTAAAGGGAAGTGATCTTTTCTCGTGGCGTCGTTCAACTTCTTATAGTCAATACAGACTGTCCAACCTGTGACTGTTCTTGTAGGAATCAGTTCATTCTTTTCGTTGGCTACAACAGTCATGCCTCATTTCTTTGGAACAACCTGCATAGGACTCACCCAAGTACTGTCAGAAATAGGATATATAATTCCAGCATCTAGAAGTTTAATTACCTCAGCTTTAACAACTTCTTTCATGTTGGGATTAAATCGTCTTTGAGGTTGCACACATGGTTTATACTCATCTTCCATTAAAATTTTATGGGTGCAAAATAATGGACTTATCCCTTTAATGTCAGAAATTTTCCAAGCTATGGCTCTTTTATGTTCCTTTAGTACCTGCAGCAACTCGTCTTTCTCTTTGGGTTCCAGTTCTGAAGAGATGATTACTGGTAGCGTAGAATTATCTCCGAGGAACGCAAATTCTAAGTGATTTGGTAACTGTTTCAATTCCAATTTAGGTGGTTCTTCAATAGAGGGTTTTTGTTTTAGTTCCTCATTTATTTCAATGCCCTCGTCTTTCTTTTGTCTAAGGGAAGATGTATTAGAATTCAACTCATTGGTATCATCGTCTGCCCCCTCACCTTGGGTAAGACACAGTTCCAACGTGTCATCATGTATGATTTCCTGCAAAGAATCTTGAATAAAACGATCAATGGCATCAATAAAATAACAGGAATCTTCTTGCTCTCTAGAATATCTCATAGCATCGTAAATTTGAAAAATAATTTCCTCGTCGCCTACTTTAGCGCAAGTTTATCATCACCTACATCAATAACAGCCCTAGCAGTAGTAAAAAGGGGCGTCCCAAAATTAAAGGCACCTCAATGTCCTCATCCATGTCCAGCACAACAAAATCAACAGGGAATATAAATTTATCAACTTTTACCTTAATAGATCTGTCAGCTAATTGAATACTCATCCTAGTGGGTTTTGGTTCCCTAAGACCAAGTTGCTTGAACATTTTATAAGGCATTAAGTTAATACTGACACCTAAATCAGCTAGTGCTTTCTCAATGTTTAAACTACAAATTAAACAGGGAATTGTGAAATTTCCTGGATCTTTCAATTTGGTTGGTAGCTTATTTTGGAGAATAGCTGAACATTCCTCATTAAGTTCCACGGTTGATATCTCTTCAAACTTCCTTTTATTTGTTAGAAGCTCTTTTAGGAATTTTGCGTATGTCGGCATCTGCGAAATAGCTTCAACAAAAGGTAAGTTAATATGTAACTGTTTAAAAAGTTCAAGAAATTTACCGTATTGTGCGTCTAAGCGATCTTTCTTCAACTTTGCCGGATATGGGATTGGTGGTTTATATTCTTCACGTACCGGTGTTACATTCTCGACTTCCTCACCTTTTTCCTTATTAGTTTCTTGTGGCATCTTCTTTTTTGCTTCAACCAATACCTTCCCACTCCTTAATGTTACTGCCTTTACTTGCTCTTGTGGTTTAGGTTCGGTATTATTAGGTAAACGACCTAGTTGCCTTTCGGAAACTAACTTGGTCAGCTATCCTAGTTGATTTTTAAGCCCTTGAATTAATGTTCACTGACTATTCAATGCTATTTTGGTATTCTAAAAATAAGTTTCTGACGCTGAAATAAACTTTGCTAGCATATCCTCAAGGTTCAGCTTTTTCTCTTGTGGGTAAGGTTGCTGTTGAAAGCCTGGAGGTGGTTGTTGTCTTTGATTTCCATGGCCACCCACCTGGATTATAAGTGTTACTATAAGGGTTATTCTGAGGTCTAGAATTGTTACCCATATAGTTCATCTGTTCGCTTTCTATGTCAGGGTTGTAGGCAGGATATTCTGTGTTGTTCATTCCTCCTCTATTCGTATCGCACTGCATCACTGGATATACCTGCGAAGAACCAAACAAACTATCAATTTTCTTACTAAGAAGTTCTACCTGATTTGACAGCATGGTTATTGCATTGAGGTTGAAAACACCGGCGGCTTTTGTTGGCCTTGTCCTTGTAACTTGCTACTGATAGTTATTCAGTGACATCTCTTCAATGAATTCGTAGGTAGCCTCAGGTGTTTTTTTGTTTAGGGTACTGCTGGCAGCTGAATCAATCAACTGCCTAGTTGAGGGGTTCACACCGTTGTAAAAGGTTTGAACCTGGAGCCACAAAGGTAATCCACAGTGTGGGCACCTTCTCAGTAGATCCTTGTACCTCTTCCATGCATCGTAAAGTGTCTCTAAATCCATCTGCACAAAAGAAGAGATATCATTCCTCAACTTGGCCATTTTAGCTGGCAAAATATATTTTAACAAAAATTTTTTGGTCATTTGTTCCCATGTAGTGATTGATCCTCGTGGTAACAAGTTCAACCACTGTTTAGCTTTGTTTCTCAATGAAAAGGGAAACAACCGAAGGCGAATAGCATCATCAGAAACGCCATTAATTTTGAAGGTATCGCATAATTTAGGGAATTTGCTAAATGATTGTTGGGATCCTCATCTTGCAAACCATCAAACTGAACAAACTGTTGAATCATCTTAATAGTGTTAGGTTTCAGTTCAAAATTTTTTGCAACTATAGCAGGTCTAACAATACTTAACTCAGTTCCTGTGAATTTTGGTTTAGCATAATCATACATAGTATGAGGAGCAGGATTTTGATTCACTGGATTTGCGGCAACCACAGGAGGTAGCGGATTGTTATCAGCCATCTCTTTAGTAGTATTAGTATCGTCCTCTTGCTCTTCTTCTATGTACTGTAGGCTTAACCTTATTTCTCTTCAGTTTTTGCGAAACGTACCTTCTATATCATTGTCAAAAATTAAGGGTCCTGACGGGTTTCTTCTAGTCATAAACTAGAGATACCTGCCAGAAACAAGGAAAAGTTAGTAACTAAAAATAAGAATGGCTAAAGTAATAAAAAATTAGCATTCTTAATATCTTAGGCCTCGGCATTGGCGCCAAAAACTTGATGGAGCTCGAAACTAACTATTATTTCGACAAAGGCAAGCACACCTATCGAACAGTAGTATAGCTATGGTGAGTCCAGAATATCGTATCCTCAAAGACCAAGAGTACTAGTATCAACTATCTTTTTATTATCTAGCCTAATAATTAAGGGGATTTATTTTTAATCTAAAATTAACTAACTAATTAAACTAACTATGAACGCGACAGAAAGCGAATTGGGGAAAATACTTTTGGACAACTAATATGAGATAGGCAATACCTAAGGAAGAATCCACATAGACTTCACTTATTACTTTTGATTTATGCGATTTATTCACTTGGCTTAATCCGTAAAAATCCTTGAATTATATTAATACCTCTCTCGAGGCTACTAACAACTGACTCTAGGTTGATTAATTGAAATCTCTTTCTAATTAAAGCCCCTATTGTCGCATTAACTCGATCTATGGATTCCCTTATTAGGTTTGACCCTAATCCGACAGATTTTCCTCGCCCTATCTCTAGGGTTGCAATTAACTCCGCTTAATTGTGTTGATCTACTCTTAAACAAGGACTTTTGCTCCACTGAATAAGCACATTCGACTTGAATCAATAACCTAAATTATTAAAACAAGAATAAGAACTCACAATTAAGAATAAGCACAAGTATTTATCTTATAAATCAAATAATAATAAGATTCTAGGTTTCATCCCCTCAGGTTTTTGAAAGGTTTAGTTCATACTAAAAGAGGGAGACATATTAGAATAGGGAAAACAACAAAACATAAGAAAACCCAAAAAATTCTAAAGAACTTGATGGGAGATCCTCCGTCTTAATGGAGATCCTTCTTCTAAATTGTTCCCGATGGCTGTCTTGGAGTATTTTCTCCTTCTACATGGCGTCTATTCGACGTCCTGTCAAACTCTATTCAACCTCTAGTCGACGCCCCCTTTTAGATTGCCCCCTAGGGTGTTTATATAGGCTTCGAGATGCCTTTCTTGGCCCACAAGTATCATAATCCGAATAGAATTCATCCTAGGGTTGGCAGGGACACGCCCGTGGTTGATAACCCAAGTCGTGTTTAATCCGGCTTGCCACACACGGCCGTGCGGTCCGCCCGTGTGCAGTGGTCCAGGCCGTGTAGGCCCATTTTGGCCCGATTCTCATCCTTTTCAACTTCCTAAGCTCTTCTGAGTGTAAAACATGAAATTAAGAGATGAGGAGTATCGAATTCGACAAATCCAACGAAAAATCATCCAAAATTAGGCTAAGTATGGGGTTAAAATATGTGTAAATTATGGTTTATCAAACAACACAAGTAAGCTTAATGAAGCTTAGTAAGTTTGACGTATTAAATGATAAACTTACTAAACTAATTATAATAATTCAAACAATAATAATCATCCATGAGAACTCCCTTTCATTCACAATTTCAATCTATAAATTCATCTATGTTCAGATCAATATGGAATAAGAAACATATCTTTCAAATTCATTAAACAAATTACCTTACTAAGATTTTCCATTCGAAGAACGACTTATGGGTAAGAGTACATCGTTAGATAGACAGAACACATCAGACAGAAGCTCATAAGAGCCGATCCAACCGAAATACGCGAACAGAAGCTCATAAGAGCTGATACACCCGAATCATGCCAAACAGAAAGTATAACGCGATAGTTCGCAACAAATGCTGAACCTCCGTTTACTTGGGTAATATACTGATATCTCCCTCTAGTACCATCTCCACTCCAAATCCCCGTAATACACAAAAACATGAATGTTCTCTATCCCGTGTTCAATTCAGAACGAACATCAAATTCAATATTATAACTCAGATAATGATTCATTTCCAACAATGGAAAATATATATTATATCATGCAATATCAATCACCTATTTATATAAATGTTAAATTTTAACCATACGAACTTACTTGGATTGGATTGTAGTAGTTGCAGAAGTTTAGGGACTATTCAACTAATTTTCCTTTTCCACCAGTATCTACGAGATTCTGATCTAAATGTAAAATTACTCCTTTATCAGCATATATTTCATTTCTAAACCATTTTACAATTAATACCCTTTTATTTTTTAAATCTACATAATTATCCTAAACTTTTACCATTTTTGCTATTTAGTCCCTTAGCTCGAAATTCATCAAATTAACCAATTTTCTCAGGTCAATATTTTATCCAAATATACTAGGCCCTCAAACAGCCCCTGAGAAAAAACAAATTCACTATCAAACCCTAATATTTTGACATTTTCACAATATAGTCCTAAAATCAAAATCTAACAAAAATCACTTTACAAATTCATCAAATAGCATAATCAAAGCTCCAAATACATGATATTCATAAAAAAATTCAATATTCATAAATGGAAACTTCAAAAAATTTTAACAGAATCAAAAACAAAGGTACATGCTAGCTGGACCTAGTTGCAACCATCTCAAAAACATAAAAATTACAAGAAATGGACTCAAAATAGACTTACATGCAAAGTATTAAGTCTAGTTAATTCCCCAAGCTATTATTCCATGGCTTTTCAGAAAAGATGAAGAAAATATGAAGAAATAAAGTTATTTCTTTCAATTTGTTTTATTTTACTTTTGATTTATTTACAAATTTACCATTAACCATATAATACTTTAACATTTTAATATCAATTACCGTTCAATCTCGTTAAATATGGTTTAATTGTTAATTAAGTACTTTCTAATTTATTAATTAAACCATTTAATCACCTGAATGCATTAAATAACAAGTTTTGCAACTTTTCCAATTTAGTCATTTTCTCTTAATTAACTATCTAAACGTTAATATTTCCGAACCAAATTTTAATACGAATCTAATGACCCTATAAATATTATAAAAATAATATTTATGAGTCAACACGATGGAAATTTTTGGTCTCGGAACCACTATTCCATCACCACTGAAAATCGGGTTGTTATAACTCTCTCTAAGAAATTTCATCCTCGAAATTGTTACCTGAAAATAGATTCGAATACTGTAGTCTTATTGATTCCTCGGTTTCCAAGGTAGTTTCTTCTGAACCATGTCGATACCACAAGACTTTTACTAACTGTACTCATTTATTCCGCAGTTTTTTGACTTCCTGAGCTAAAATTCTTACTGGTTCTTCCGAATACGTCAAGTCTAGTTGTAGCTCAATCTCACTATGAGGAATCACATGCGAAGGATCAGATCTGTACCACCTCAGCATTGAAACATGAAACATATTATATATTTTCTCGAGTTCAGAAGGCAAACCTAATCTATAAGCTATAGGGCCGATTCTTGCAACAATCTCGTACGGTCCTATAAATCTCGGTCTCAACTTTCCTTTCTCGCCAAAACGCAACACTTTCTTCCACAGAGAAACTTTTAGGAATACTCGATCGCCAACTCTTTTTAGATCCGTGTATGATTTTTGACGATCAAATGCAGCTTTCAAACTATCCCGAATAATTCGAACTTTGTCTTTTGTTTCTCAGATTAAATCAAGTCCAACCATTTTAATTTCACTCAATTTTAACCAATACAATGGTGTTTTACACTTTTTCCCGTAAAGGTAGGTACTTTTCCCAGTTACGTTTAAATTCGAGTATACAACATCTCAGCATATCTTCCAGAATCTGAATCACTTATTCTGATTGCCCATCAGTCTGAGGATGAAACGCTGTACTGAAATTAAGCTTAGTGCTTAGATCCTCATGAAGTTTGCTCCAAAATCTTGAGGTAAATCTCGGATCTCGATCTGAAATAATAGATGTCAGAACTCCGTGTAATCTCACAATCTCAGATACATATAGTTCCGTTAATATATCAAGTGAGAAATCTGTTCTAATTGGAATAAAATGTGTCGATTTAGTTAATCTGTCAACAATCACCCAGATCTAATCTTTCTTTCTCGGAGTTATAGGTAAACCAGATACAAAATCCATCGTGACGCTCCCACTTCCATTCAGGAACCATAACCTGATGTTCTACTTTTACCTGCTGGTAAAAATTAAGTATTTAGCTACAAATTTCTCAAATTTCTCGTTTCATACCTGACCACCGGTACATCTATTTCAAGTCACAAATTTCTTATTTCATACCTGACCACCAGTACATCTATTTCAAGTCACAATACATTTTCTACTACCCGGATGAATAGAGTACGTGCTGCTGTGAGCTTCAGAAAGAATATCATGTCTGAAATCCATATTATTTGGAACACAAAGATCGCAGTAACGCAATGCACCATTATCATCAACACTGTACTCCGAACTCAAGTTATTTTGAACCATCTGTCGTTTCAACATCAACTTCGAATCTTCATCTTGCAATTCTCGAATTCATTGTAGAAACAGGGGTTTCATTCCAACTCTGCTAATGCAGAACCATCTTCATTCAGAACTAAATGAACGTTCAATGCTCGAAGTGCAAACAATGATGACTTTCGACTGAGTGCATCTGCAACTACATTAGCTTTTCCCGGAAGATAATCAATAACCAAACCGTAATCTTTTAGTAGCTCCAACCACTGTCTCTGTCTCAAATTCAATTCTTTTTGAGTCATCAAATATTTTAAACTTTTGTGAACTATGAACACATGACATTTCTCGCCGTATAAATAATGTCTCCAAATATTCAAAGCAAATACAATCACAACCAATTCAAGATCATGAGTAGGATAATTTTTTTCATGCGACTTTAGTTGACAAGAAGCATAAGTTACTACTTTCCCTACCTGCATAAGCACACAACCCAAACCATTTAGAGACACATCACTATAAACAACATACACTACTCCAGATTCATCCTAAGTCAACACTGGGGCTTCCGTCACCATGTTCTTCAACTGATCAAAACTTTGTTGGCACTTATTAGACCAAAAAAACTCAACATTTTTCTATAATAATCTAGTCATTGGTGAAGCAATAATAAAAAAGTTTTTAACAAAAAGTCTATAGTAACCTGCTAAACCTAGAAAACTTCGCACCTCTGAAACATTCTTCAAAGTTTTCCAATTCATCACAGTAGAAACTTTGCTCGGATCAAGTCAAATCCCGTTGGTTGATACTATGTGACCCAAAAATCCAACCTCTCGAAGCCAGAATTCACATTTACTAAATTTTGCATACAACTGCTTTTCCCTTAAAGTCTGTAGTACAATTCTTAGATGTTGAGCATGCTCGGATTCTGTCTTGGAATTGATCAATATATCATCAATAAATACAAAAAAAAAATCTATCCAAATGAGGTTGAAAAACCCGATTCATTAAATCCATAAAAGCAGCAGGGGCATTTGTCAAACCAAATGGCATTACCAGAAACTCATAATGACCGTAAGGAGTTCTGAAAGCAGTCTTTGGCACATCACAGTCTTTAACTTTCAATTGATAATTCCCGGATCTGAGATCTATCTTTAAGAACATTGTGGCACCTTTCAATTGATCAAATAAATCATCGATACGTGGCAAAGGGTGTTTATTTTTTATTGTGACTTTGTTCAACTGCTTGTATTCTATACGCAATCTCAAAGAGCCGTATTTCTTTTTCACAAACAACACATGTGCACCTCAGGGAGACACGCTTGGTCGAATAAACCCTCGGTTTAATAAATCTTGCAACTATGCTTTCAATTATTTTAATTCAATTGGTGCCATACGGTATGATTATATTGATATCGGTACAGTTCTAGAAACCAAATCAATCACAAACTCAACTTCACGATTAGGAGGTATATCCGATAACTTTTTAGAAAATACATCAGCTAACTCACTGGCAACTGGTAATTGATCTAGCTTTGATTCTGAATCTCTGGTATCAAGAATATATGCTAGAAATGCTTTGCTACCTTTTCGTATCAATCTCTGAGTATAAAAAGCTAAAATAATTCTACCAACATCTTTCAGACTCTCAGACTCAACTGAAATCATCTCTCATGTCTGACATTTGAAATCAATTCGTTTCTGTACATGGCCATAACAAGTGGTCTTGCACAAATTCGAAATAGGTATAGCGTTGTTCTTCAGTTATATATATTGAGTAATTATTTTATTTTATTTTATCTAACCAATGATTATGGTTCATTTTTTGCAGCAAGATGCACAACCACCTAAACAAAAGGGGAAATCTTCCATTAAAAGGTAAACTACCTCAGATAAATCTAAGGGAAAGCAAACATTTTATGTAAATTTCTTCCTTTTACTATTGATCAAACATTGTATATTATGTTAATATTAGTATAAAATACTATTGTAGTCTGGTAGAACCACAAGGAGCATGATGATAGCTTCATGCCAAGATGGTAGTGGACAAACTTCTTCAACACCCAAGTCCCGAAATAACAAGCGAAAGGCTCCTTTTGACCATCTGGGAACATAAGAATCAATTGCAGGAAACATGAGTAAATCATCATTATTTTGTTTCGAATGATTTTTGCTGTTTATCTTGTGATTCACTGTTATAACTTACTTTTGAACTTCTGCAATCTTACATGGAAAAAATAAACTTCATTATATATATATCTATTGTGTTTTCTCTAGAATTAGGGATGCTATCCTTTTCTTTATGCTGTATACCAAATCATGCCATAATTCACTTCATGACTGTGCAAATAACCTTTTACAAATAGGTCCATAACAACACAAGTCTCTTATTACAACAGTTTTCTGTCTGTGAAGTTCCCTTGTTAAGCAAATCATTTTATCCAGGGTGTCACGATTCATTTATCTATTTGTATATGTTTTCTATTTTGTAGGACCATCTCGCGATAGCTCGTGATCTAAAAAGGTTGGTGTAAGGTATTTTGCCTACAACATTCTAGTTTTGGAACAAAAGATGGTAGTCACAATTTGAGCCTACAACATTTTGGTTTTGGAATACACCATTGTTGAATGTTATTTTGTTGTATTGAAAACCAATATGTTGGTTTTTTTTGTTGTTCATATATAGCTCACTCACATTCTGGTTTTTGGCTGGTATAGCGTGGATGGTGTATAGGGTGAATGGTATATAGACTAATAATATGCTTTTGTAAAGTACATTTATCCAAATTGCAATGGGGAAATCATATGCTTAAATGATCAAATTTGTCCTTTTAGTCGTATGTTTATTGTTACTGCATTATTTATTAAGCTAAATTAAATTGGGCATAAACAACAAATATTGGTCATTACTTCCAAGCATAATGTTAAATTACATAAAAAAAAAAAAACCAATATTGGTCAATCAACATTTGCAACTGCTAGCTGCATACATTTATCCAAATTGCAATAGGGAAATCATATGCTTAAATGATCAAATTTGTCCTTTTAATCTTATGTTTATTGTCATTGCATTATTTACTAAGCTAAATTAAATTAGGCATAAACAACAAATATTGGTCATTACTTCCAAGCATAATGTTAAATTACATAAAAAACAACCAATATTTTTCAATCAACATTTACAATTGCTAGCTGCATATGCCTCTTACCACTACTGCCAAAAAAGAAACCTATGGTGATGCATACAATACATAACATAGAGTAAGAAAATAATATCTTATACATTGACTTCTCTTTCTTGATAACTTTAATTTTTTTTGCTTTATGGTCAAATTTTCTTCCTTAATGCTACTTCTCATTCAACATCACAAATTGATCTACCTCCTTCAACCTCAATGTCAACAACACTACTGCCACCATTATGGTTACCATCAAATTCAACCAAATCCATAACATTCTTTCTAAGTGCTAAATTATCCTTGAAAAGATTTCGTTCACTTTGACGTAATTGACGCAATAACTCAGCCGCACGGTCACACATTTTCCTATTGTACAACTTGAAGAAATCACAACCA
This sequence comes from Gossypium bickii, assembly GCA_025503065.1. Lineage (NCBI taxonomy): Eukaryota > Viridiplantae > Streptophyta > Magnoliopsida > Malvales > Malvaceae > Gossypium > Gossypium bickii. The sequence continues at coordinate 22,041,981 of CP106713.1, read as the reverse complement.
CCGTCTTACAAAAAAATCCCAGTTCAGCCAAATTGAAATAATTCGAAATGAAAACAAAACAAATAGTGAGATTTATGAAATCATCAAACAAAACAAATAGTGAGATTTATGAAATCATCAAAGTTGAGCTCAAGCTCAATTTGCAAATAAAAATTCTTCACTTACCCGAAAATCTGAACAACCATAAAATGTCCTCCTCAGATTTAAATTGCTCCATGAAGTGTCTCTTGGAGCTAACTTATTGTAGTGACATTTTACTGCTGGTCCATCGTAGACATACTCTCTCCGAGATGAAATAACAATATTTGCATATGACAATTTTTTCTTCGAACCATGCGAACCATGCGCTACACAACCTCTAGACTGACTATTCAAACTATGTGAGTCCATGATTTCAGAAGACAAGGAAGAAAAATAAAAATTTCTGAAAAGATTAAGGATTTCAAGATTTGGTTCTAAGGGATTTCACGATTTGGTTCTTAGGGATTAGGGAAGTAGAAAAATCCATCGATCAATTATTGAAAAAAAAAAGAGATTGCATCACAAATCGACAAAACAAACCCTACATTGTGGCACTAGAATTGCAATAATAAATCACAAATAACCAACAAATCAAACCAAAATTGGAATTTATTTTCCCAACAAACCAAATAAGAAAGCACCTACTTTTCGATTTTTGGTTATGGAAACTGCTTACGATTGTTGAAGCTTTTTTGTTCCTAAAAGTTTTAGGGATTTAATGATTTTATTTGTAAAAGTTTTAAGGATTTCAAGAATATTTCGGAATGCTAATGATTTAGGGATTTTAAGATTTAGGGATTTGAAAATTTTAAGGATTCAATAAAGATTTCAAAGGTTATAGATTTGGAGAATTTTACGATTTGGGGATTTTAGAAGTTGGGAAAACAGTTTCAAATTTGGGGGTTTGGGTATTTAGATTTCTTGTTTTATGTTTATGAAACTTGTTTAATTTTTTTGCCACGTCAGCACTATTTTGGCCCGGACGTCTACTTTTCTGAAAGGTAGACATTTGCTTTTCTTTTGGATCTTCATCCTCTTTTGGTAGTTTAGAACAATTCTGAATAAAATGATCAGCCAACCCACATCTAAAACAGATTCGCAATTTACCTCTACACTCACCAAAATGATATTTCCCACAATTTCTATAATTGGGCTTCTGAGCATTTTGTACACTTCCCACACTATCAGCTGGTTTAGTAGGTATTCTGAAATCATGCTGAATCATCTTGTTTTTGTTCGGATGCTCAGACAATGAGGTAGCTCAACTAAAATCATCTTTAGTCTTCTTCGCTGGTGATGCAAAAAACAACTTGGAAGAACCCCTCTTGTGAAATTCTCGAATCCGTCTATCCCGTTGTATCTTGCAGTTGTACACTTCTTCTATTTTCTGTGCATGATCAGATAAGACAAAAAATTCTAGAATTTCATTACCTCCGATCATCATTCAGATTTAATCATTCAGGCCATCTTCAAATTGGATACACATCTCTTCTTCGATAGGTACAATTTCTCAGACATATTTACTGAGATACACAAATTCTCTCTTATATTCAGTTATCGCTTTATTTCCCCAATGTAACTCAAGAAATTCTTTCTTTTTCTTGTCCAGATACCTTTTCCCGACATACTTCTTTTTAAGCTCAATCTGAAAGAATTCTCAGAAAATTTTCTCCCTCGTTACCATAGCTACTATCATAGACCACTGGAACGGTGGAAATGTGCAAGTGTACACAATTGTAACAATAAAGTGACAAGTAAATGTTGAGTTATCGTACCCACAGGGACTGTGAAAGAATGATTTATGAAAATGATTTTAAACACTTTGGTGAAAGAAAAATATTTGGTTTTAAGAAATATTTAAAAGCTAAAAAAAACAAAGAAAAATAAAATAGAACAAAGTTCTAGTGCACGATTTCAAAAACTGATTTTAATCAAGATGATATAATTGTGTTGGATCAATCACATTTCTTATCTTAGAATTATTAAGCTCGTGTTTATACTTGTTAAAACATGGCAACTCAGTACTTTGCTAACTTATGAACATACTTACAAATAAAAATCCGTTCATCTCTTGTACATATTTTTATGCAAATTCGAACGATTAAACAGACTCTAAAAGTAAACATGTTATTGCACATACATACTTATTAAATTCAACAATCTCTCGTATATTCCTATGTCAATTCAAACGATTAATTCAACCTAACAAGCATATAAAAGATCATGTGAGGTAACAAAGTACTTTTACCTTGAAACAATTTAATCACAAAATCCTGCAAGTTATGCAAGGCATATGTATCATCAAATACAATGCTAATTTAATCTTCAGCTACCTTAGAAGAATTAAACATGCACAGATTAAGTATTGTGTCCATTAATTATAATTCCAACGTGTTTAAATAATTAACTCATTAGCTATCTAAACAATTATAATGCCAGATAACTTAACATAATTTTACTTAATCAAACATTTTACCGAGGCCTTTAACAGCATAAACACAATTTTAACAATTTAAGAAATCGAAATGCAATTAACCCAACACGAATTAAATTCAAGCTAAATTGATTAAATTAAACATTCCAACAGCATAAATATTCATAAACATGTTTGTCAAAACAACAACGAAATTTAAAGAGATAGGGAACAAGAAGCAAATCCGGTGTTTCTCCGTGGCTTGACTGATTGCTCCGTTCTTTGTTCTTCGTTGGCCTCAGCTACTAAGGTGGCTTATGAACACTCCAATTACTGCTCCAAATGGCTGGTAAAACACCTCTTTTCCAAGAGGAGAAATCGGCACAAGAATACACAAAGGGAAATGGGAAAAATGGGAATTGAGAGAAAGTGAGAGAGGAGAATGTTGGATGTTTGAGGTGTGATTGAAATGATCAGCAAGAGGTGGTATTTATAGTTGATCAAGGCTGATAAAAATAGCAAATAGCAGAAGCAAAAGAGGCCTCCCTTGGCCGGCCACCTATGTGGCAAAGTTGATGGATTCAACTTTGCTAAAAATAGCCTGGGGCAAATCTACAAAGCCATAATATTTGGAGGGGTTTGAATGCAACTTTGAAAAGTCTTCAAGGGCTTTTTTGCAACTTAATTAATTAGCTAATAAGCTGATTTGGGCCAGCAATATGGACGGTTTGGGCTTCCCAACTCTTTGCTCGGTTCAGTTCAACCGGTTTGGTTCAACTGATACGGTTCAACATAATTAATTAAGATTAATTTATTTAACCCAAATTAAATTGGGTATAAATTAAAATTAAGTATATTATGATTAAATATTCATAATTGGACTGTCTTGGGCTGGAAATAAATTCGCCTCGATACTTCAAATTACTTCTCAGGTTTATTCTTCGAGCAGTGTCTGTCGAGCCAATTTTCGCCCTTTGTGCGAATCTGTCGAAAATAGTAAAAATTAATCAAAATTAACTATAAAATTAATTAAAATTCATCATGTTCATATTTTTAGCACAATTTAATTATTTTATAATATTTAATTATTTTCCGACAAGAATTTACTCAAAACCGCATGAATTTGGGTCAAAAAGGGTATGAAAAAGTATATAAATTGTCGTGTTTCCAACACCAACTATACGCTTCCTCTTTTAATAATGAAATGACACATCTAAGAAAGTCATCAAGAGAGCAAGCCATTTCTTCCAAAACCCGTAAGGTATTTTGAAGCCAGTACTCAGCTTTAATCGGATCATCCTCTGATCTTCCCCATTCTTTAACACCACACTTTCTAAGTTTCTCAATCGAAATACGTCTACTAGGCTCAATCACATGAGGAGGTGGAGGTGCAACCAGAGGTACAATAAGGGGTGGAGCTCGTTGAGCTGGATTTTTGATTTGTATAAACTCGCTAAACCACCGGATCTGGCGTGTCATATTGAAGTGTTTTTTGAAAACCATGTTTCATTGAAAACCCTTCTTGTTTAAAAGCTTAAGTAAAATCCCAGTTACATTAGTTTATTTTTAAAACGTAGTCCATTGAAAAATTATTGATTTTATTCCTAAAATATCTTTCTAGTTGCGGAAGCTAATTTTGTGAGTAGTCGACTTACGAAAAAGGTTAAGTCGCAAAACCATTTCAAAAATGTTGCGAAAACGTAGTGTTGTTTTTAAAAACAGTTAACATTTTGGAAAACTGTGATTTACTTCTAACGGATATAATTCTAATTAAAACCAAACCTAAAATTTAAAATCCAAAAACTTTAAGAGGCCTTATTACAAACCAAACAAAATAAAGTACTTATGAATAACTTAAGAGAAAAACAGAAGCAGTTGTGTGGCCATCTCCGAGTCCCTCGTAGCTCCAATCCATTTAAGGCTGGGGATTACCTGCACAGTTAAAAACAGGGTGAGTTTACGAAAACTTAGTGTGTAATCCCTTAATATAAAAATAGTCGATCGATATAAGCGAATATAGAAGCGGTAGGGCTTGAGCCTATTCGATCCGCATGATAGTTCAATGGGCCTAAGCCCATTGCCATATCGTTTGGGTCTCAGCCCATAACAGAATCGTTTGGGCCTAGCCCATATCAGTATCGGATCTCATAAACAGAAATGCAATAGTGTAAGAATGCACCCTACCTCAATCTAGCCAGCACACCACCCGTACCAACCAACACACCATGTAGGGATAAAATCGACCCCCAACCAACACAATAATGTTAGCATCGGTTGCGGTCCTAACCGATATCGCAGCAGGGCTGCCAAAATATAAGCGGGTTAAAGTCGTCAGTAGGTCCACAGTTGTCTCAAGCAACTCGTGCAACCCTAACAATCAAATCGGTGGGTCCACAGTCGTCTCGGGTGACCCGTGCGACCCTAACAATCAATCACTTCCTTTAATTACAAAATCCCAATCCCATGCAGTATGTCATGTATGCAAAGCACATATATATAAATCACATGGCATACTCTAGAAAGACAGACAAATCATAGCTTAGGTCAGTCAAAACATAGCATAAAACAATCATTTACCCACGAGGGCAAAACAATCATTTTACCATATAAAGGTATTTGGGTAATCCTACCCTTTAAGGGTATTTCAGTAATTCTACCCTTTAGGGGTATTTTGGTAATTCTACCCTACAGGGGTATTTCAATAATTTTTCAAATCAAGGGTATTTTGATAATGTTGCAAACTGGGGGTACTTCAGTAATTTTGCAAATCGGGGGTATTTCAGTAATTTTACAAATCGGGGGTATTTCAGTAATTTCCAAATTGGGGGTATTTTGATAATTTTTGCAAGCCGGGGGTATTTCGGTAATTTTTCAAACTGGGGGTTTTAAGTAATTTTTCTCTTCGAGGGAATTTCAGTAATTTTACAAATTAGGGGTATTTCGGTAATTTTACAAACTAGGGGCATTTCAGTAATTTTGCAAACTAAGGGCTTTTCGGTAATTTTACCCTTCGAGGGTATTATGAAAATTTAACAACCTTCCCAAAGGTCTACAGTTGCCTCGAGCAACGCAGATAACATATATCATCAAAACAGTGTATTTAGGCCCAAAGCCCAATACTCGGCCCAGGTGGGCCCACACTCTCGTGTGGCCCATTCGGCCCATTTCCAATCACGGCTATGTGAACGTTATAGCCCAGTTCAATTTCTGCCACTTTTCGTAAATTAGTCCGCGTGGGGCCCACGAGCCCATTGGGTCCACACAGCCCATATCGGCCCAACGAGGCCCATAATAACCTAAGCCCATGAGAACGCTCATGGTGGCCCCAACTTTCTTACGCCTCGATTCGTAAGCTCGTCTACCAAACGTGCAATCGCACGCTCGTGTAACATCATTCGCTGGTATTTTGGCTTTTTGGCATTTGCCGATTTACTTGGGGTGGTATGTGTGTGTGAGTACACACGCTTTTCAGCTCTTTTGCCGATTATCGGTCACAGGTATTGCTACACACCTAGTTGGAGAAAAGCAGTAGCCCACGAGCGTAGAACCTATATCCAACACGATACACCATCAGTCCTTTAACAATAGGATTAAACAATCCCTCTCTATACCACTATCCAAGATAGGATTTATTACCTACCTTGATTGAACAATTGAGGATCACTCAATTAAACCGTCGCAAGAGATTGATCAATAGGCTTTAGGGGTTATCTGCATTCCAACCAACACTTATCAACCATCAATAATTGTACAGTTTGAACTAGACGAGAAGTCACTTACCGAAAACACAGAGTCCATAATAGAGGCAAGATGGAATAATCGCACCCCTGAGCTGGTATGTTCGGCTAACCCAAAACGTAGAGAACCGACAGAATGGAATGAGGGAATGAAAATCGAATAACGAGGAGATGCTATAATCGGCCAAGGTAAAAAGTGCCAAGATCAAGATTGAATTTTAACAGTTGGGAAGAGAAGGATTAGTTCGGTCAATCTGAGAAAAGAAGGGGAAGAAGATGAATTTGGCTAGAGTTTGAGAATAGAAGCAAGAAGAGAAGAACAAGATCGAGAAGAGGAGAAGAAAGGGAGAAAGGTTTCAAGCGAGAATTCAACACTTGGTTTCTGTGTTTCGACAAAAGTGAATAAACACTTGAGAAATAAAGTTGGAAAGAAAATGATCCGAAAGGTCAAAAACGCACCAAAAGAATGAGAAACCAATAGCTCAAGAGGAAAGCTTTCGAAACAAAATGAGGGAAATATAAACCCCTAATGCTCCTATACTAATTCGGCACAACCACAAGAGAATCCCCAAAGTGTCGAATGCACACCCCAAAGAACCCAATATTCGGCCAACACCTTCTCACCCAAAGTCCACAATTTTCTCCACCAAAATCTCCTCCATATCCACTCCTTAAATCCCTCAATTGACTTATTCAAACTCTTCAACACGGAGTTCGAATCCAACACCAACTCTTGCCCACTCATGAGCAAAACAAATAATCCCCTTTTGCATGCAGCGAGACTTGAACCTCTGCCCTTCTTACCATACCTGTGACGCCATAACCACTCCACCATAGGCTCTCTTGTGTCTTCATTTTAATCACAAATACTTATAAGGCTTACAACCTGGAGTCAGTAATTCAATTAAGTCCCTAGACTTAATGAAAATTTAAAATTGAGTTGCAAATTAAAACTTGGATCAAAATTGACCCTTTTATTTGAAAAACTAAAAATTTATTTTTCCATTTAGGGGATAATTTCTTATAAATTTATGTCAAAATAAATTCCCAGGAAAGATTAGAGGGGTCACAAACAGTTCCGCTTAAGTTCCAATCTCCTAGAAAGAATTTATTTAAACATACTAAACCCGAAAATATACACTAAATCATTTATTCAAAAAGGAAAACAAAAAATTAAGTATCCGATAAAATAAACGAGATTTTATCTCGTTCAATTTTATCTCCCCAATAATGTTTCAGGCACTGAGCATTAATTCAGAAATTACCTCCCTTACCTTGGAGTTCAACAACTCCATATGGATAGACTTGGTGAATCATAAATGGACCGAACCAACGTGATTTTAGCTTACCTGGAAAGAACTTCAATCTGGAATTGAACAACAAGACTTGCTAACCTGCTTCAAATTTTCGAACTCGAATGTGGTTGTCATGCCATTTCTTGAGTCTTTCTTTAAGTAATTTGGCATTTTCATATGAGAACATTCGGAACTCTTCTAACTCACTGAGTTGGAACATCCTTTCTCTTTCGCGAGCTTAGGATCCAAATTAAGCTGTTGAAGAGCCCAGTAAGCTTTGTGCTCTAACTCCAATGGTAGATGATGACATCCCTAAAGGTGTCTTGTATGTTCTATAAGACCATAAAGCATCATCTAATCTTGTGGACCAATCTCGTCGGTTTGGGCAGACTACCTTCTCAAGTATGCCTTTGATCTCCTTATTTGCCAGTTCAGCTTACCCATTCGTCTGCGGATGGTAAGTTGTTGCAACCTTGTGTTTCACTCCGTGCTTGTCTAGTAACCATTTCAACCAGTTGTTCACAAAGTAGGATCCTTTATCACTAATAATAGCTATTGGGGTTCCAAACCTTGTGAACACATGCTTCTGAAGAAACTTCATTACAACCTTAGACTCATTTGTCGAGTACGCCTCAACCTCAACCTACTTAGACACATAATCTACTACTACTAGTATGTACTTGTGACCACAAGATGGAGGAAAAGGACCAAGAAAGTCAATACCCTATACATCAAACAACTTTACCTCAATGATGTTTGTTTGAGGCATCTCATTTCTGTTGGTGACATTTCCAACCCTTTGACACTTGAATAGTGATGGCCAAAAGAATCCGGCTTGCAATACTTTGGCCGCTGTACGTGTACCTCCAAAGTGTCCCCCACTTGGAGCTGAGTGACAGTGGTATAAAATCTTTGGTATTTCATCTTCTGCCACACATCTCCTGACCATCTGATCTGCACACTTTTTAAACACATATGGCTCCTCCCAGAAATAGTACTTCACATCGTGAAGAAACTTTTTCCTTTGTTGATACGTCTTATCAATTGGCATCAACCCACAAGCTAAATAGTTAGCAATATCAGCAAACCAAGGGGTATTATGGACATGATTTACCTTCAATATAAGTTCATCTGGAAACGTCTCTGATTGCTGGAATCAGAGTCTTAAAATTTATAAAAAGAGAATAATCAAACCTAGAAACTAACTATGACAATGATTAAAGGCAAGTGTACCTATCGAACAGTAGTATAGCTTAGGTAAGACTGGATTATTGAACCCACAGGAACTGAAAGTACTAATACTAACTTTCTTTTTATTATTTAGCCTAAAATAAGTGAAGTTGTTTTTAATCTAAAATTAACGAACTACTAAGCTAAAGACACAAAGACAAAAAGAACAAATTGGGAAAATAACTTTAGGAAAAACTCAGTTGATTAAGACGATACCCTCAGGAAGAATCCACCTAGACTTCACTTGTTATTAAACCCTGAACCGTATGATTTATTCACTTAGTTTGATCCGTAAGACTCCCTAACGTATATTAAACCTTCTCTCCAGGTGAATAACATCTAACCCTAGGTTAATTAGTGAAACTCTCGTTCTCTTATAATAACCCCCTAGAATAGCAGTAAATCGATCTATGGACTCCCATATTAGGTTTCACCCTAATTTGGAAAAATCTCGTCACCCTATTCTAAGCGTGCGATCAACTCCGCTTAATTATGCTAGATCTACTCCTAGGCAGGGTCTATTCCTCCTCCACCTAAGCACATCAAATTTAGATTAAGCTCACATAATTAAAAACAAACTAAGTAATTATCATATAATTCAGAAAATAATAACAAAATCCATCATCGGTTTCATCCCCTTCAGGTATCTGAAAGATTTAGTTCATAACAAATAAAGAAAACATCTCAAGATAAAAGATAAAACAAAACATAAGAAATCCCTAAAACTCCCTGAAGGAATTGAAGGAGAGATCCACTGTCTTGAGTAGAATTCCGGCTTCTTGAGATGGATCAATAGGCTATCTTCGAGTGATTCCCACAATTCTGACCTTTTCGACTTGGCTCCTTGGCCTAGCTAACCGACCCCTTTCAGCTGATACTTAGGGGGTTTATATAGGCTCTTGGAATGGGTTTCTTTGCCCCAAAGTATCCAAATCTGAATGAAATTGCTCTTTCCAGCGACAGGGACATGGCCATGGCACCCGCCCGTGTGGATCGTGGTCAGGCCGTGCTCGGACTTCTTTAATGAGGCACGGCCGTGTAAATCGAGGGCCAGGTCGTGTTCTAGTAGCTTGATGAGGCACGACCGTGTGGTCTTGGGCCCAGGCTGTGTTGATTTCGTGATATGGCCCATTTACTCCGTTTTGGGCCCGTTTTATATTCTTTTCATCCTCGGGTGCTTTCCTGGGTATAAAACATGAAAAGAAAGGATTAAGAGCACCTTTTTGCATAAAACAAAGGATAAATCATCCAAAAGAATACTAAATATGGGATTAAAATATGTTACTTTTACGGTTTATTAAATACCCCCACACTTAAGGTTTTCCTTGTCCTCAAGCAAAATTCTCAACTTACAATTAAAACGAACTTTCCATGATCCATAATTCCTATCAACAATGTCTTATCATAATTCATAGATAATTTATACATAGATAATTCAACTCGAAGAGTCCTAAAGATTCAAACAATATAAGTCATGCATTTGTGATTACGAAAACGTAGGTGTTTCCCCTTATCTAAATAATTACCTTTAATTCAAAATCTTCAAGGATTGACAACCTCACAAAAGATTCACTCAAGTCACTCAAAAAGTGTTTAAGGTTCAAAGTTAAAAGATCACTCATAAGTCAAACCTGAAAAGTTAATCCTATAGGCTTGCTTGAAAATCAAATCTCCACCACTGTAAAATGAGATGATAAACAGATCAAAAGGTCTTTGTCAGGGTTGTAACGGGGCTAGGGTTAAAGGTGTGGATAAAGGCTGAATTAGAAGGTTAGAATCGAGATTCACGTGATAAATTTCCTAACTAGAAAAAATGAATTAATCTTAAATAATTACATCAATTGAAAAATAATAATACTGATAATACGAGCTTTTTCTTCAAGAATTTTAAATTTTAACGTGTAAGCTCACCTAATCATAAACTAATAATGAATATACTTCGTCATTTTTTTTAAAGAACAAGCTATAAATAATAATGACTTTAACAACTGAAATATAGAACATAGTTAGGTAACTGCTCAAAATCAAATCTCGACAAAAAGGGTAATTAGAAGGATGGTAATAACAAATACAAAGGGTTTTGGGTTATATTAGTGGGTGAGTTAATAAAAAGGATTGTTAGGCTCAACGGGGTTCACTAGGGGTTAATTGTGAAGGTAGGCTTTTTAGTGGAGTAAGTGGGTTAAAACCTAGGTGCCTTTATCATTTTGGTATATCAAATCATAAATGTGGTCTTGACATGTATAATCAAGGCAAGTTCTAGAATAACAGTTCATAGTTGACACACTCATAATCAATAAAGTGAGCAAGAAAAAGAATGTATGCTCTATAAGGCTCAAAATCTCACAAAAATTATATGGGTGTTTTTGACATCAACCTTATAGATTTCAAATTTCAAGTAATATTCAAATTCAGGTTAACAACCTAGCAATTTTAATTTTGAAAAATAGACTTATCATGCTTGATTCTCTAGTATTCTTCAAATTTAATCATCAATGCACAATTATCAATGACTTACTCTAAAACATGTCAATAAAAATCATAAATCATCAGAAATTTCATCCTAATTAGTAATATGAGAAAATTACTTTGGAACAAGATTAAATTCAGGGATTTGAGAATAATGAAAAAAAGTTAGGCATTTTTATTCTCAGGATTTGAGAATAATGCAGAAAGTTAGGCATTTTCTCGAGATAACTATTCACCCCCTCCCCCACACTTAAGATGTACATTGCCCTCAATGTACAAAGATAGATAATAATATTTAAGGGATAAAACAAAAGAGAAGGGGAAAGAACACTCCCTGAATTTTGGATGGGTTCCTTGAGTCGGAAGTGAAGGAGGATGGGGAGGTCGGTCTGGATGACGACCCTGCGCTAGATAAAGAAATTGGGTAGTGCACTGAGAAGTAGCCAGGATTTATTAAGACCTAATTAAAATAAACTAAATATATAATTAAAGATAAGAAAGATAAAAAAAGAGGGAAAAAAATGTAACCAAAATGAAAATTAAAGATAAATGGACCAAAGAGTCCTTATTGTTGGATGGTTCGCGAGGTCGGTATGACCTCTAAGGCTGGGGAGGTGCTAGCAGTGGCGGAAGTGGCGTGATTCCCTAGCAGTCTTTTGAACCGAATACTACAAAACTAAACTAAATTAAACTAAATTAAGCATAAGATTGTCAAAGGGAAGGAAATTGAAGCAAAAGAGAAAAGAAAAATAGAAACTAAATGGTCTCAAAGACCCTTGGCTTGTTGTTTGGATGAAGCTGCTGGCATGAACTCATGTAAATCTTTCTCCTTTGAGGAGTTTGGCCTTTTACGCTTCTTTAACATGGTTTTGGTGTTAGCTCAAGAGTTATAGAGACTTTGTTAGAGATAAATCTGAGAAGAGGGAGGAAGAGAAAGGGTGGAAATTAGAGGGGGAAGATGGGGGAGGGTTTAAATAGAGTTTCAATTCTAATACATTCACACGCTCGTAGACCGGGAGCGTGTTGATTTGCACGGCCGCCTCACACGGACATGTGTAGAGGCGTGTTGTTTCTCCATGCCCATTTTTCAGCTAGCCACGCCCGTTGGTAACAAGTCAGTATGTTAATACGGTTAGGAGGCACGGGCGTGTTTGGGCCGTGATTGGCAAGTCAGTAGCTGCACACGGTCGGGGGCACGTGTGTGCCTCTTTATCGATGCGCGTGTCGAAGTGATTGGGTCCGTGATCTTCAGAAATTAGGTGAATCTGACTTGTACCTTCCTGCCATGTTAGTACCAAGATTCTTGAGGTACACACGGCCTCGACCACGGCCGTGTGCAAGGCCGTGTGGCCTGGAAATCTACACCTTTTTTTAGTTCGTTTTAAAGTTAGATAAAAAGAGAGAATAAAATAAAATGGAAAACATAAAAGTTAATGAGGTTAGTACTCGGGTTACCGCCCGAGAAGCGCTCGTTTATAGTCTTAAGCTAGACTTTCCTTGTATTTGAAAAAAAATCAGGGGGATTTAAAGGATTGAATATCTTCCCTCGTGCTTACAGTTTTATTTTCTTGATAATTTTTAAGTCAAGAAGTGTTTACCTTAAAATCGTCAGATGTTGGAATGCTTACCTCGACTGTCTCATGTGGAAAGATATTATGTATCTTAAGAAGGATTTCTTCGTTTACTTTCAGGCCTAATGTGGTGATTTGAGTATCGGCCTTTCTAACAATACCTGGTCTCCTATTTTGAAGTGGTTTGATGTTCCTATGAGCTCTTCTTAGGGCTCCTTCGGTATTACTTCATGCGATGTCGGTTCTTCTTTGATTTGTGTTTCCTGCTCTTTTAGTTTGTCGACCTTAAGGCTTCGTTCCTTATGTAAATTCTTTTTTGTTGGCATTAGGTCCGTGAGTCGGCTCAAGTTTGTTTCTTTGTGCTGTTTCCTGCGATGAAGGTTGCACAAATTGATTATCAACCGAATTATCTTTCTTACCTCCATCGATTGTTGTTTTTGCCGAGTCAAGAGCTTGAATACTGATTGATTCATCCCCTACACAAAGTATAAGTTCTCCTGTGGCAATATCAATTTTAGTCTTGGCAGTTGCTAGAAAAGGTCTTCCTAAAATTAAGGGGATTGAATTATCCTCATCCATGTCTAAGACAAAAAAATCTACTGGAAAAACAAATTTATCAATTTTGACAAGAACATCTTCGATAATGCCCCTAGGAATTCTAACAGTTTTATCAGCTAATTGAATACTCATCCTAGTTTATTTTGGTTTCCCTAAACCTAGTTGTTTAAACAATTTATAAGGCATAGCTTATTTTGGTTTCCCTAAACCTAGTTGTTTAAAGAGTTTATAAGGCATGACATTTATGCTTGCCCCTAAATCAGCTAACGCATTATCAACAGTTAAACTACCAATTAAACATGGAATTGTAAAACTCCCTGGATCTTTTAATTTCCGTGGTAGTCTATTTTGTAAAATTGCTGAGCACTTTGCGTTGAGTTCCACGTATGGTTCCTCGTCTATCCTTCTTTTTTTCGTTAACAGCTCTCTTAAAAATTTTCTAGAATCTAGCATCTGCGAAAGAGTTTCGAGTAGCGGTAAATTAATGTGTAATTTCTTTAAAAGTTTAAGAAACTTACCAAACTGTTCCTCGGTATCATCTCTCTTTAACGCTTCGAGATAAGAAATGAGAGGTTGGTATTCTTTGATTACTGGTTTTGGCTTTTCTTGCGTTACCTCAACTTTACCTTCTTCTACCTCGGTTTCTTGTTGTGAGATGGGTTCGTCTACCTCTGCATTTTCTTGAGCTGTTATGGCTTGAATGTGCTCCTTTGGATTAATCTCAGTGTTGGTTGGTAAACGCCCTTGTTGACGTTCGGACATCAATTTTGCGAGCTGTCCGACTGACTTAGTAATTTCCCCAACTTGGTTCTCGATTGCTTTAATCGATGCTTATTGGTCAACAAGTGTTGTCTCAGTTTTTTGACAACGAGCTTCAGTTGCTGCCATGAATTTTGCCAACATCTCTTCAAGGTTTGGCTTCTTTTCTTGTGGATAAGGCTGATTTTGGAAATTTTGAGGAGGTTGTTGTTTATTATTTCCTTGATTTCCTTACCCTCCCCATGAAAAATTTGGGTGGTTCCTCCAACCTGGATTATAAGAATTACTATAAGGGTTGTTATTAGATCTGAAATTATTACCTATATAGTTCATCTGTTCGCTCTTTGTATTCGGTTGGTAGGGTGGGTACTCAGGATTCGCCACATTTCCACTTGCGTCGCATTGCATGATTGGATGTTCCTGTGAAGAACACAAACTATCAATCTTTTTATTCATCATCTCCATCTGTGTTAATAGCATGGTCACTACATCGAGGTTGTAAACTCCGGCTGATTTTGTTAGTTTCGTCCTTGTAACCTGCCACTGATAGTTATTCAGCGACATCTCTTCGATAAATTCGTAGGCTGCTTCAGGAGTTTTGTTGTTCAGAGTTCCACTGGCGGGTGAATCAATTAATTGTCTCGTTGAGGGGTTTACACCGTTATAAAAAGTTTGGACTTGAAGCCACAAGGGTAAGCCATGGTCTGGACACCTTCTCAAGAGATCCTTGTATCTCTCCCATGCGTCGTATAATATCTCTAAATCCATCTTACAAAAGAAGAGATATCATTCCGTAATTTGGTCGTTTTGGCCTGCGAAAAATATTTCAATAAGAACTTCTCGGTCATTTGGTCCCATGTAATGATTGACCCTCGTGGTAACGAGTTTAACCACTATTTGGCTTTATTCCTTAATGAAAAGGGAAATAACCAAAGACGAATGGCATCATCAGAAACGCCATTTATTTTGAAGGTATCACAGAACCCTAAAAAATTAGCTATATGTGTATTTGGATCTTCGTCCTGCAAACCATCAAATTGAAAAAATTGTTGAATCATTTGTATAGTGTTAGGCTTTAATTCAAAATTATTAACAGCTATAGCAGGCCTAACAATACTTGATTCTGCTCCCGTTAAATGTGGTTTAGCATAATCAAACATAGTACGTGGAGCATTATTTTCCCCCACATCGTGTGGTTGTGGATTATTCTCGTCCATCCCTTCAGTAGGATTGGATCTGTCTTCTTCCTCTCTTTCTGTGTAGTTCAGGGCTCGCCTGAGTTCTCGGCGAATCCTGCGAGCGGTCATCCCTTCAGTAAGATTGGATCTGTCTTCTTCCTCTCCTTCTGTGTAGTTCAGGGCTCGCCTGAATTCTCAGCGAATCCTGCAAGCGGTCATCCCTTCAGTAGGATTGGATCTGTCTTCTTCCTCTCCTTCTGTGTAGTTCAGGGCTTGCCTGAATTCTCGGCGATTCCTGCGAGCGGTCGCTTCAATATCACTGTCGTATACTAAAGGTCCTCTCGGGTTCCTTCTTGTCGTATACTAAAGGTCCTATCGGGTTCCTTCTAGAGGTACCTGTTAAGAAAAGAAAGAAAGAAAATTTCAGCAAAAATAAAAAAATTTAATAAAAATAAAAGTAAATTGCGAAAAATAAAAAAATAATGGCTAAAGTAATAAAAATAGAGCTTTCTTAATATTTTAGTTCCCCGGCAACGGCGCCAAAAACTTGATCGCTGGAATCAGAGTCTTAAAATTTATAAAAAAGAGAATGATCGAACCTGGAAACTAACTCTGACAACGATTAAAGTCAAGTGTACCTATCGAACAGTAGTATAGCTTAGGCAAGACCGGATTATCGAACCCACAGGAACTAAAAGTACTAATACTAACTTTCTTTTTATTATTTAGCCTAAAATAAGTGAAGTTGTTTTTAATCTAAAATTAACAAACTACTAAGCTAAAGACACAAAGACAAAAAGAACGAATTGGGAAAATAACTTTAGGAAAAACTCAGTTGATTAAGACGATACCCTCAGGAAGAATCCACCTAGACTTCACTTGTTATTAAACCCTGAACCATATGATTTATTCACTTAGTTTGATCCGTAAGACTCCCTAACGTATATTAAACCCTCTCTCGAGGTAAATAACGTCTAACCCTACGTTAATTAGTGGAACTCTCGTTCTCTTATAATAACCCCCTAGAATAGCAGTAAATCGATCTATGGACTCCCATATTAGGTTTCACCCTAATCCGGCAAAATCTCGTCACCCTATCTCTAGGCGTACGATCAACTCCGCTTAATTATGCTAGATCTACTCTTAGGCAGGGTCTATTCCTCCTCCACCTAAGCACATCAAATTTAGATTAAGCTCACATAATTAAGAACAAACTATGTAATTATCATATAATTCAAAAAATAATAACAAAATCCATCATAGGTTTCATCCCCTTCAGGTATCTGAAAGATTTAGTTCATAACAAATAAAGAAAACATCTCAAGAGAAAAGATAAAACAAAACATAAGAAATCCCTAAAACTCTCTGAAGGAATTGAAGGAGAGATCCGCCATCTTGAGTAGAATTCTGGTTTCTTGAGATGGATCAGCAGGCTATCTTCGAGTGATTCTCACAATTCTGACCTTTTCGGCTTGGCTCCTTGGCCTAGCTAACTGCCCCCTTTCAGCTGATACTTAGGGGGTTTATATAGGCTCTTGGAAGGGTTTCTTTGGTCCAAAGTATCCAAATCCGAATGAAATTGCTCTTTCCAGCGACAAGGACACGGCCATGGCACACGCCCGTGTGGATCGTGGTCAGGCCGTGCTCGGACTTCTTTAATGAGGCACGGCCATGTAAATCAGGGGTCAGGCCGTGTTCTAGTAGCTCAATGAGGCACGACCGTGTGGTCTTGGGCCCGGGTCGTGTCGATTTCATGATATGCTTCATTTACTCTGTTTTGGGCCCGTTTTATGTTCTTTTCATCCTCGGGTGCTTTCCTGGGTATAAATCATGAAAAGAAAGGATTAAGAGCACCTTTTTACATAAAACAGAGGATAAATCATCCAAAAGCATACTAAATGTAGGATTAAAATATGTTACTTTTACGGTTTATCAGTCTCCTAAATTGGTATAAGAGGAGAATTCCCTTCTTGTGGCTCCAATCTGGACAAGTGATCTGCTACTTGATTTTCTACTCCCTTTTGATCTTGAATTTCTAAATCGAACTCTTGAAGTAGAAGTACCCATCGAATCAGCCTCAACTTAGCATCTTTCTTCGCAAGTAAATACTTAATTATCGAGTGGTTCATATAGACAGTCACTTTGGTACCTACAAGATAAGATCGAAACTTGTTGAAAGCAAACATAATAGCAAGTAACTCTTTTTCTGTTACTGTAACATCCCCAAACCCGGCTCATTCACTACGACCGAATTTGGTTATGTTAGTGACAATATTTTTTTTTGAATTAGAATAAAATAGTAAAAATTTATTTTATTTCGGAAACCAAGTTCTTTTGAAATTATAGCCACATGTTTAATAATTCCATATTTGAATAAGTAAGTTATAAAGATATATCCATCGTCACATAGTGTTTCAATTTGAACAAACCATAATAGAGTTGATAATAAAATAATACCAAAAATAATAAAATAAATCCTTATTACAACTATTATTGAAAAGAAATACTCAATATTTAATAAAACTAAAAACAACGCCTTCGGCACGGGCCACCATGTGTCCTCTCCGATCCCGGTCCATCTCATGAATCACCTGAAATGTTTGGAAAATAATTGGGTGAGTCACAGACTCAGTGCATAATCAAAACATAGATTTCCCGCGTATGGGCTTGGCCCCATACCAAACAATTCACATAGCAAGTCATGCACATATGCATCTCACCAACCCACAAACCAACCAGACGCCAACCTTAGCGGACTCGCCCTAAGGCCGTGGATAAACCACCACTGATCACATCGTGATCCAAAACCTTACCTTGGCAACTCGCTGCACAAGGCCGTGGCTGAGCCACCGATCAACCAACATGATCCAACAACATACTCTGCCTACGGTGATGCACATAGCCATCAACCGCCGAGATGGGCACCGAGCCACACCTCCTTTGAGGTAGCACAAAGCTAACCATCAAGCGCTAATGTAGCCGAGCTATCATTAGACCACGTACACCTTGTGTACACTTCCTCCTTCATCGAATCAAGCCCCACCTCATGCAAATATATAGATGCTACATGTTAAGTCATCATATTACATAAGTATATAAATATACACATATATAAATATACATCACAAATAATCTTACCATCACCAAGCATTACTCATCACTTAAGCCATTAAAAATGGCTACCACACATAACACACGGGTTTAAACACGTTAGCAATCAAACCGAGAAATAGTGCGATGATTACGCACCTAATTGCTACAAATGACTCAAATCCCGAAACGCTACTCTATGCCTCTCTGCAGAATCGCTGAATAATCGCCTCTCGAAAGATCTCCTGCGTTAGGCTCTTCTCCCCTACAAGCGGTCTTAGCATCATATACTTAACAACCTTAAACTTAATCGAAATATCACATACATAGCTTACCAAAAAGCCTTACACCACTTACCAAACTGACTGCTACAAACAGAGGCTTATCCTAACAATGGTTGAAATGAGAACCCAACGAGACCTATGCTAACATTCGGCCAAGGTGCTAATATATGAAAGAAAAAGGGACACGGCACAAGGGTGGGATTTAGGTTCGGCTATCAAGAAAATCAAGGGAAGGCAATAGGGGTTTCGGCCAAAGGCAAGTTTTGGAGAGGTGGTTTCGATTAAAACGAAGATTAAAAGAATAGGAGAAGGAAGAGTAGGAGGTTCGGCCACCTAGCAAACTTGAGATGAAAAAGAAATGTTTCTAAGAAAAAAGCTTCACTACCAAAGTGGTTGAGAGCAAAATCACGGCAATTCGGCAAAGAGAGCAAACGGTGAAAAGGAACCAAAAGTGAGCACCCTCCCCCATATATATAACATTCTACCGCTTACCTATCTCGGCCACTTAATTCAAATTAATTTGAATTAAGTAAATCCCTTAACTTACTCATCTCCATCCATTCAAAAATAGTTTGAATGGTTCAACATTTTTCCCACTTATCCCAATCAATATAAATAATAATTATCCTACCATAATAAAAACAAACACTAGATAAAACTAATCCCACATTCGCCATGGTCGCTCCACATCCAAAATTCTTTCCTAAAAACACTCAATACCAACCATTAAAAACAATTCAAATTAAAAACAAAATCCCACATTTATCCATTACCCCCCTTTAATTTAAAAATAAAAACAAACCAATTTCAAGTCATTATCCCACCGAATTCAACAGATAAAAAAAAAAAAACAAAACTCATCCTTATCCTCCAATTAAACTCCATGTGCCGAGTCCACTAGCCAAAAGCCAAAGAGAAAAATAAAAAAAACAAATGCACATGCCTTGGTTCGAACACAAGACCCTTGTGCTGCATGCCTATCCCCAACGCCTGTGCCACTCGGCCACCTTGCATTTCTTGACATAAAGCCCCACTATTTAAACTTTAAACCCTTCCCCGCTCCAAATTTCACTACCGCTAAAAATAAATCACGCCCAAAAACACTCGCCCTACTCGAACCAGCGCCCATTCTCCCAAAGACCTAAAGTGACGACGCTAGCCACTACGCCAAGCTACTTCTTGCGTCCTAAACTCCTCAAATTAATTCTTAAAACCTTCTTTAACCCAAATTTCATATCTATGACGCCACAAAAAAAACGCATCCCATGCCTCTACCATGACTCGAACCTTGTCCCCCCTTTGCTCCTTGAAGCGCCCCATGACAAGACCCTAAGTGACGCCCTTAAGCCACTCCACCCAGCCTCTTTCTTGTGCTTTAAACGCCCAATTAATTCTCTTAAGTCCCCTTTTCCAAGCTCCCCTCCCCTTAACACTAAAATCCAAAATTTCCCAAAACCTTCCTTTTTTTTTTTCCGAGCATTCTCAAAGCCTCAAAAACACCTTCAAACACACCCCAAAACCTACCAACACCTGAATTACACACAACCTGCATAGCCCCTAAACCAGGGTGTTACAATTCTACCCTCCTTAAAATAATTTCGTCCTCGAAATTACTTGTCCAAACTAACAATCCAATTCCTCCCACTACGCTATGGTGCACAAGACTCGATCTTAAAGAGCTAACATACCTTCTAGGCACTGTTTCCAAGTTCATACTCAAGGTTCCAACTACTTTACGAGCAACAAATCAAACAATCACCAAAGCGAACAAAACAACAAAGAATATTCTAGACTTAAGGAACTTACCAGTTGACCCATCAGGCACATCATTATCCTCTCTCCGACGAACTGCATAAACCAGTCCTGGCTGCCTTGCCTCAGTGCCACCATTACCGCGGTCTACTGCTCCACGACCTCGGCCAGAACCATTTCCTCCATGGCTCGGACCACGACCTCTTGTCGCTTGCTGACCAACTCTGCCTGGTTGTACATAACCTTGACCTTCTGTCCGAGTCCTACTCGGATTCTAGGGACAATCCTTAATTAGATGAGACTTGGACCTGCATCTGAAGCATCCCCGAACACGATTCCAGCACTCGCCAACATGGTACCTTCCGCATTGAGCACATGGACGATCTGAATTTCCGGCGGCTGGCTTAGCAGTATGAACAGGAGTCTCGACTCTTGGTCTTTTCTGAACCCTCTCAAACATTTCTGGCGATCCAACACTTCTCTTATCATGGTTTCTTTCTATCAGTGCCTCTCACCTTTCTTGACCTCCTCAGCTATTCGAGCTTTCTCCACTAAAACTGCGAAGTCTCTTTCCTGATGTGGAGCAATCAAAACTCGCAGCTCATCTCGTAGACCATCTTCAAATCTGACACATCTCTCATAATCCGTTGCCCCGATGCCTCGAGCATACCGGCTTAAACGTAAAAACTCAGCTTCGTACTCCGCTATCGACTTGCTACCTTGCACCAAATTGAGGAACGCCTTCCTCTGAGCGTCCACATAACTTGCTCCGACATATTTCCCTTCAAACTTGATCTTAAAGTAACCCCAATCCACTCGATCTGCAGGGGTACTTTCCTTAACCGTGAGCCACCACTGGTAGGCCTCATCCCGTAGCAACGAAACAACTCCCTTATGCTTTTCCTCAGCAGTTAAGTCTAAGTCATCCATAATCCTTTCAACAGCCTCAAGCCAGTACTCTGCCACGTTCGAAGCTACCCCAGACACTCCTCTGAAAACCTCGGCTCCATTCGCCCTAAGTCTCTCGGGTACCGACTTCCGATTCCTATTGCCCACATTGGCTCCTGCCACTCGTTCGAGTACTCGCAACACCGCCGCGACACTCTACGCCGTCTCCTCCATCGATCCTGTTGTTCAACCTCAACAGCTGGTGGCGGTGCATCGCTTTCTGACCCATGGCGTGACCCAACCGGTTCTGATACTGACATCCTGCCTCTACCACGTCCACGAGTATTGCGACCACGCCCCCTAGAACTCATAGCTAACGTCTCGATTTAGTCTGTTTAGAAAGTTTTATAGATTAGAAATTCTTGTTTCACTGTTTATCCACGAGCAATTTTATGCAATGAAGTTTCCGAGAGTAGTTCTTTCGATCAATCAAAGTTTCCTTCCTACCCAGGGGTAATTCCGTCATTTTTCCTAAAGAGGGGTATTTCGGTAATAACTCAGGGTCAATTTTTGAAAATAGTTTTTTTTTTCCGACTTAAAGATATTTCAAAATTCACAAAATCTCAGGGTCATCTTGAAAATTTTGTTCAAACCGGAGGTATCGCAAAAATTTCAGAAATCAGGGTTATTTTTGTAATTTTTTTTTTGAAATCATGGGCATTTTCGTAAATTCTCAAAATCGAGATATCACAATATTTCACAAAATAGGATTTTCTGATATTTAGTAAAATAGGAATATTTCAGTAAAAATCGAGAGAAATTTGAAAACTTAGTAACCGAGGGCATTTCGGTAAATTTATCAACCAGGGGTATTTTCGTAAATTTCCTCAAACCAAGGTATCTTAATATTTCAAAACTTCAAAATTTTGGTATTTTGTAAAGTAAAAATCATTTTACCAAAAGTTGAGGGTAGTACGGAAATTTTATAACACAAGGGTATTTTTGTAATTTTGCCACTAGGGGCATTTTGGTAATTTTATAATTCAAAAAAACATCTTTCAAAATCGATTTAGGGTTTTACAAACCAAAGGGTAAGTTTGAAAAATTTTAAATGTAAGGTTTGAAAACAAAGAAGGCTAATTCCCTTTCGGGTTTTAATAACCTGGTTTAGCTTATGAACAAGTCCTCTTGGTTAAGGTGAACCGTAGCTACGCACTAGGTAGGATTCAAGTAAAGAGGAGGTGAGTCGCTAGGACTGCTTAAATACCAAGCTCTTCATCAATGCCACTCCTAGACATGCGTCTGATGGTTGCCACACCTTAACTCTGGGCGACTTACTTCACGAGTTTGTTTAATAATCAATTAAAGTCTTATGCACATGTTTGAGTAAACTAATCCTAGGGTCCAATAGTCCTACTATCCTAATCTACGAGCCCAAACTAAGCCCATAATAAATCATACAAACAAAACACTTCAAGAGCTAGAAGTACTTACCTGGTGGACTTCGGGCCGGAGACACAGGTGCCATGCCAGAATAACCTAAAAACTCTTTTTTTTTTTTTATAAAAGCCCATTTTTTCAAAAAAAACCCATCTTGAAAACGTTTTTGGGCCCAAAACCCTCAAAGCCGAGTTTTGAACCTGCTCGATATTAAATCAGAACATCCCCAAACCCGCCCATTCACTACGAATCGAATTTGGTTATGTTAGTGACAATATTTTTTTTTGAATTAGAATAAAATAGTAAAAATTTATTTTATTTCGGAAACCAAGTTCTTTTGAAATTATAGCCACATGTTTAATAATTCCATATTTGAATAAGTAAGTTATAAAGATATATCCATCGTCACATAGTGTTTCAATTTGAACAAACCATAATAGAGTTGATAATAAAATAATACCAAAAATAATAAAATAAATCCTTATTACAACTATTATTGAAAAGAAATACTCAATATTTAATAAAACTAAAAACAACGCCTTCGGCACGGGCCACCATGTGTCCTCTCCGATCCCGGTCCATCTCATGAATCACCTGAAATGTTTGGAAAATAATTGGGTGAGTCACAGACTCAGTGCATAATCAAAACACAGATTTCCCGCGTATGGGCTTGGCCCCATACCAAACAATTCACATAGCAAGTCATGCACATATGCATCTCAGCCCAACCCACAAACCAACCGTACGCCAACCTTAGCAGACTCCCTGCCTAAGGCCGTGGATAAACCACCACTGATCACATCGTGATCCAAAACCTTACCTTGGCAACTCGCTGCACAAGGCCGTGGCTGAGCCACCGATCAACCAACATGATCCAACAACATACTCTGCCTACGGTGATGCACATAGCCATCAACCGCCGAGATGGGCACCGAGCCACACCTCCCTTGAGGTAGCACAAAGCTAACCATCAAGCGCTAATGTAGTCGGAGCTATCATTAGACCACGTACACCTTGCGTACACTTCCTCCTTCATCGAATCAAGCCCCACCTCATGCAAATATATAGATGCTACATGTTAAGTCATCATATTACATAAGTATATAAATATACACATATATAAATATACATCACAAATAATCTTACCATCACCAGTTACTCATCACTTAAGCCATTAAAAATGGCTACCACACATAACACACGGGTTTAAACACGTTAGCAATCAAACCGAGAAATAGTGCGATGATTACGCACCTAATTGCTACAAATGACTCAAATCCCGAAACGCTACTCTATGCCTCTGCAACCGTTGAATAATCGCCTCTCGAAAGATCTCTTGCGTTAGGCTCTTGTCCCCCTACAAGCGGTCTTAGCATCATATACTTAACAACCTTAAACTTAATCGAAATATCACATACATAGCTTACCAAAAAGCCTTACACCACTTACCAAACTGACTGCTACAAACAGAGGCTTATCCTAACAATGGTTGAAATGAGAACCCAACGAGACCTATGCTAACATTCGGCCAAGGTGCTAATATATGAAAGAAAAAGGGACACGGCACAAGGGTGGGATTTAGGTTCGGCTATCAAGAAAATCAAGGGAAGGCAATAGGGGGTTTCGGCCAAAGGCAAGTTTTGGAGGTGGTTTCGATTAAAACGAAGATTAAAAGAATAGGAGAAGGAAGAGTAGGAGGTTCGGCCACCTAGCAAACTTGAGATGAAAAAGAAATGTTTCGGAAGAAAAAAGCTTCGCTACCAAAGTGGTTGAGAGCAAAATACTAGCAATTCGGCAAAGAGAGCAAACGGTGAAAGGAACCAAAAGTGAGCACCCCTCCCCATATATATAACATTCGGCTGCCACCTATCCTGGCCACTTAATTCAAATTAATTTGAATTAAGTAAATCCCTTAACTTACTCATCTCCATCCATTCAAAAATAGTTTGGATGGTTCAACATTTTTCCCACTTATCCCAATCAATATAAATAATAATTATCCTACCATAATAAAAACAAACACTAGATAAAACTAATCCCACATTCGGCCATGGCTGCTCCACATCCAAAATTCTTTCCTAAAAACACTCAATACCAACCATTAAAAAACAATTCAAATTAAAAACAAAATCCCACATTTATCCATTACCCCCCTTTAATTTAAAAATAAAAACAAACCAATTTCAAGTCATTATCCCACCGAATTCAACAGATAAAAAAAAAAAATACAAAACTCATCCTTATCCTCCAATTAAACTCCATGTGCCGTCCACTAGCCAAAAGCCAAAGAGAAAAATAATAAAAAAAAAAATGCACAAATTGGTTCGAACACAAGACCCTTGCACTGCTGCATGCCTATCCCCAACGCCTGTGCCACTCGGCCACCTTGCATTTCTTGACATAAAGCCCCACTATTTAAACTTTAAACCCTTCCCGCTCCAGCCCACTACCGCCAAAAATAAATCACGCCCAAAAATCACTCGCCCTACTCGAACCAGCGCCCATTCTCCCCAAAGACCTAAGTGACGCCACGTTAGCCACTACGCCAAAGCCGCTTCTTGCGTCCTAAACTCCTCAAATTAATTCTTAAAACCTTCTTTAACCCAAATTTCCCCTTATCTATGACGCCACAAAAAAACGCATCCCATGCCTCTACCATGACTCGAACCTTGTCCCCCCTTTGCTCCTTGAAGCGCCCCATGACAAGACCCTAAGTGACGCCCTTAAGCCACTCCACCCAGCCTCTTTCTTGTGCTTTAAACGCCCAATTAATTCTCTTAAGTCCCCTTTTCCAAGCTCCCCTCCCCTTAACACTAAAATCCAAAATTTCCCAAAACCTTCCCTTTTTTTTTTCCGAGCATTCTCAAAGCCTCAAAAACACCTTCAAACACACCCCAAAACCTACCAACACCTGAATTACACACAACCTGCATAGCCCCTAAACCAGGGTGTTACAATTCTACCCTCCTTAAAATAATTTCGTCCTCGAAATTACTTGTCCAAACTAACAATCCAATTCCTCCCACTACGCTATGGCTGCGCACTCTGATCTTAAAGAGCTAACATACCTTCTAGGCACTGTTTCCAAGTTCATACTCAAGGTTCCAACTACTTTACGAGCAACAAATCAAACAATCACCAAAGCGAACAAAACAACAAAGAATATTCTAGACTTAAGGAACTTACCAGTTGACCCATCAGCACATCATTATCCTCTCTCCGACGAATCGCATAAACCACCCGCCGCCTTGCCTCGCCACCACCATTACCATGGTCTCTTCTCCCACGACCTCGGCCGTAACCATTTCCTCCATGGCTCGGACCACGACCTCTTGTCGCTTGGCGACCAACTCTGCTGGTTGCACATAACCTTGACCTTCCATCATCCGAGTCCTACTCGGATTCTAGGGACAATCCTTAATTAGATGAGACTTGGACTGCATCCAAGCATCCCCGAACACGATTCCAGCACTCGCCAACATGGTACCTTCCGCATTGAGCACATGGACGATCTGAATTTCCGTGGTGGCTTTAGCGGTATGAACAGAGAGTCTCGACTCTTGGTCTTTTCTCAACCCTCTCAAACATTTCTCTCGGCGATCCAACACTTCTCTTATCATGGTTTCTTTCTCTATTGTGCCTCTCACCTTTTCTTGACCTCCTCACCTATTCGAGCTTTCTCCACTAAAATCTGCGAAGTCTCTTTCCGATGTGGAGCAATCAAAACTCGCATGACTCATCCAGTAGACCATCTTCAAATCGACACATCTCTCATAATCCGCTGCCGATGCCTCGAGCATACCGGCTTAAACGTAAAAACTCGACCTTCAGTACTCGCTATCGACTTGCTACCTTGCACCAAATTGAGAACGCCTTCCTCTCGAGCGTCCACATAACTTGCTCCGACATATTTCCTTCAAACTTGATCTTAAAGTAACCCCAATCCACTCGATCTGCGGGGTACTTTTTCCTTAACCGTGAGCCACCACCGGTAGGCCTCATCCCGTAACAACGAAACAACTCCCTTATGCTTTTCCTCGCAGCTTAAGTCTAAGTCATCCATAATCCTTTCAATGACCTCAAGCGATTACTCGCCACGTTCGGCTACCCCGACACTCCTCACGAAAACCTCGGCTCCATTCGCCCTAAGTCTCTGCACCGACTTCCGATTCCTATTGCCCACATTGGCTCGCGCCACTGCTCGAGTACTCTCGCAACACCGCTCGTGACACTACGTCGTCTCCTCTCGATCGATCCTGTTGTTCAACCTCAACACCGGTGGTGGCGGTGCATCGCTTCGACCCATGGCGTGACCCAACCGGTTCTGATACTGACATCCTGCCTCTACCACGTCCACGAGTATTGCGACCACGCCCCCTAGAACTCATAGCTAACGTCTCGATTTAGTCTGTTTAGAAAGTTTTATAGATTAGAAATTCTTGTTTCACTTTGTTTATCCACGAGCAATTTTATGCAATGAAGTTTCCGAGAGTAGTTCTTTCGATCAATCAAAGTTTCCTTCCTACCTGTGGTAATTCAGTCATTTTTCCTAAAGAGGGTATTTCTAATAACTCGTGTCAATTTTTGAAAATAGTTTTTTCCGACTTAAAGATATTTCAAAATTCACAAAATCTCGTGGTCATCTTGAAAATTTTGTTCAAACCGGAGGTATCGCAAAAATTTCAGAAATCAGGGTTATTTTTGTAATTTTTTTTTTGAAATCATGGGCATTTTCGTAAATTCTCAAAATCGAGATATCACAATATTTCACAAAATAGGATTTTCTGATATTTAGTAAAATAGGAATATTTCAAGAAAAATCGAGAAATTTGAAAACTTAATGTAACTGAGGCATTTCTTGCAAATTTATCAACTGTGGTATTTTCAGTAAATTTCCTCAAACCAAGGTATCTTAATATTTCAAAACTTCAAAATTTTGGTATTTTGTAAAGTAAAAATCATTTTACCAAAAGTTGAGGGTAGTACGGAAATTTTATAACACAAGGGTATTTTTGTAATTTTGCCACTAGGGGCATTTTGGTAATTTTATAATTCAAAAAAAAACATCTTTCAAAATCAGATTTAGGGTTTTACAAACCAAAGGGGTAAGTTTGAAAAATTTTAAACAGAAGGTTTTGAAAACAGCAAGGCTAATTCCCTTTCGGGTTTTAATAACCGGTTTAGCCTATGAACAAGTCCTCTTGGTTAAGGTGAACCGTAGCTACGCACCAGGTAGGATTCAAGTAAAGAGGAGGTGAGTCGCTAGGACTGCTTAAATACCAAGCTCTTACTGAATGCCACTCCTAGACATGCGTACAGTGGTTGCCACACCTTAACTCGGCGACTTACTTCACAGGTTTGTTTAATAATCAATTAAAGTCTTATGCACATGTTTGAGTAAACTAATCCTAGGGTCCAATAGTCCTACTATCCTAATCTACGAGCCCAAACTAAGCCCATAATAAATCATACAAACAAAACACTTCAAGAGCTAGAAGTACTTACCTGGTGGACTTCGGGCCGGAGACACAGGTGCCATGCCAGAATAACCTGAAAACTCTTTTTTTTTTTTATAAAAGCCCATTTTTTCAAAAAAAACCCATCTTGAAAACGTTTTTGGGCCCAAAACCCTCAAAGCAGAGTTTTGAACCGGGCTCTGATACCAAACTGTATCATCCCCAAACCCGGCCCATTCACTACGACCGAATTTGGTTATGTTAGTGACAATATTTTTTTTTGAATTAGAATAAAATAGTAAAAATTTATTTTATTTCGGAAACCAAGTTCTTTTGAAATTATAGCCACATGTTTAATAATTCCATATTTGAATAAGTAAGTTATAAAGATATATCCATCGTCACATAGTGTTTCAATTTGAACAAACCATAATAGAGTTGATAATAAAATAATACCAAAAATAATAAAATAAATCCTTATTACAACTATTATTGAAAAGAAATACTCAATATTTAATAAAACTAAAAACAACGCCTTCGGCATGGGCCACCATGTGTCCTCTCCGATCCCGGTCCATCTCATGAATCACCCAAATGTTTGGAAAATAATTGGGTGAGTCACGCACTCGATGCATAATCAAAACACAGATTTCCGGCGTATGGGCTTGGCCCCATACCAAACAATTCACATAGCAAGTCATGCACATATGCATCTCACCCAACCCACAAACCAACCAGTGACGCCAACCTTAGCGGACTCCGCGCCTAAGGCCGTGGATAAACCACCACCGATCACATCGTGATCCAAAACCTTACCTTGGCAACTCACAGCACAAGGCCGTGGGTGAGAGCCACCGATCAACCAACATGATCCAACAACATACTCGCCTACGGTGATGCACATAGCCATCAACCGCCGAGATGGGCACCGAGCCACACCTCCTTGAGGTAGCACAAAGCTAACCATCAAGCGCTAATGTAGCCGGAGCTATCATTAGACCACGTACACCTTGCGTACACTTCCTCCTTCATCGAATCAAGCCCCACCTCATGCAAATATATAGATGCTACATGTTAAGTCATCATATTACATAAGTATATAAATATACACATATATAAATATACATCACAAATAATCTTACCATCACCATTACTCATCACTTAAGCCATTAAAAATGGCTACCACACATAACACACGTTTAAACACGTTAGCAATCAAACCGAGAAATAGTGCGATGATTACGCACCTAATTGCTACAAATGACTCAAATCCCGAAACGCTACTCTATGCCTCTGCAACCGTTGAATAATCGCCTCTCGAAAGATCTCCTGCGTTAGGCTCTTCTCCCCCTACAAGCGGTCTTAGCATCATATACTTAACAACCTTAAACTTAATCGAAATATCACATACATAGCTTACCAAAAAGCCTTACACCACTTACCAAACCGATCACTACAAAACAGAGGCTTATCCTAACAATGGTTGAAATGAGAACCCAACGAGACCTATGCTAACATTCGGCCAAGGTGCTAATATATGAAAGAAAAAGGGACACGGCACAAGGGTGGGATTTAGGTTCGGCTATCAAGAAAATCAAGGGAAGGCAATAGGGGGTTTCGGCCAAAGGCAAGTTTTGGAGGTGGTTTCGATTAAAACGAAGATTAAAAGAATAGGAGAAGGAAGAGTAGGAGGTTCGGCCACCTAGCAAACTTGAGATGAAAAAGAAATTTTTCAGAAGAAAAAGCTTCGGCTACCAAAGTGGTTGAGAGCAAAATACTAGCAATTCGGCAAAGAGAGCAAACGGTGAAAGGAACCAAAAGTGAGCACCCCCCATATATATAACATTCGGCTGCCACCTATCCTGGCCACTTAATTCAAATTAATTTGAATTAAGTAAATCCCTTAACTTACTCATCTCCATCCATTCAAAAATAGTTTGAATGGTTCAACATTTTTCCCACTTATCCCAATCAATATAAATAATAATTATCCTACCATAATAAAAACAAACACTAGATAAAACTAATCCCACATTCGGCCATGGCTGCTCCACATCCAAAATTCTTTCCTAAAAACACTCAATACCAACCATTAAAAACAATTCAAATTAAAAACAAAATCCCACATTTATCCATTACCCCCTTTAATTTAAAAATAAAAACAAACCAATTTCAAGTCATTATCCCACCGAATTCAACGATATAAAAAAAAATACAAAAACTCATCCTTATCCTCCAATTAAACTCCATGTGCCGTCCACTAGCCAAAAGCCAAAGAGAAAATAATAAAAAAACAAATGCACGACCTTGGTTCGAACACAAGACCCTTTGCTGCTGCATGCCTATCCCCAACGCCTGTGCCACTCGGCCACCTTGCATTTCTTGACATAAAGCCCCACTATTTAAACTTTAAACCCTTCCCGCCTCCAAACCCACTACTACCGCCAAAAATAAATCACGCCAAAAACACATCGCCCTACTCGAACCAGCGCCCATTCTCCCCCCAGCACCTAAGTGACGCACGCTAGCCACTACGCCAAGCTGCTTCTTGCGTCCTAAACTCCCTCAAATTAATTCTTAAAACCTTCTTTAACCCAGCCCCCTTATCTATGACGCTACAAAAAAAAACGCATCCCATGCCTCTACCATGACTCGAACCTTGTCCCCCCTTTGCTCCTTGAAGCGCCCCATGACAAGACCCTAAGTGACGCCCTTAAGCCACTCCACCCAGCCTCTTTCTTGTGCTTTAAACGCCCAATTAATTCTCTTAAGTCCCCTTTTCCAAGCTCCCCCCCTTAACACTAAAATCCAAAATTTCCCAAAACCTTCCCTTTTTTTTTACCGAGCATTCTCAAAGCCTCAAAAACACCTTCAAACACACCCAAAAACCTACCAACACCTGAATTACACACAACCTGCATAGCCCCTAAATCAGGGTGTTACAGTTACCGTATAATTCAGTTGAGCTCCTGTTAGACTTTGACTTGCGTAGTAGATGGGATGAAAAACTTTATTCCTTCGCTGCCCAAGACAGCTCCAATTGCGAAGTCACTTGCGTCACACATCAATTCGAATGGAAAATCCCAGTCTGGTGTGACGATTATGGGTGCCGTGACTAATCGACTCTTCAAATCGTTGAAGGCTTTTAAGCATTCTTCATCAAACTTGAATATCGAGTCCTTCTCCAATAATTTGCATAAGGATTTAGCAACTTTGGAGAAGTCCTTGATAAATCTTCGATAAAAACTGGCGTGGCCTAAAAAGCTCCTAACACCTTTTACAGATGTTGGAGGTGGGAGTTTCTCAATAACGTCTACCTTTTCTTTGTCTACGTTGATCCCATGTCTCGTTATCCGATGCCCTAGAACAATTCCTTCTCGTACCATAAAATGGCACTTTTTCCAATTGAGTATGAGATTCGTTTCTTCGCATCACCTTAGTACCTTAGCTAGATTGGCTAAGCAATCATCGTAAGTATCTTCGAATACTGAAAAATCATCCATAAAAACTTCCAAATACTTCTCAACCATGTCAGTAAAAATAGACATCATACATCTTTGAAATGTAGCAGGTGCATTACATAAACTAAATGGCATGTGTCTAAATGCAAACGTACCGTACAGGCAGGTGACTGTCGTTTTGTGTTGATCTTCTGGTGCTACTGTAATCTGATTATACCCTGAGTATCCATTGAGAAAATAGTAGTAATCTCGTCCTGCGAGTCTATCCCGCATCTGGTCCAAGAACGGCAAAGGAAAGTGATCTTTCCTAGTCGCCTTGTTCAACTTCCGGTAATCGATGCAGATTCTCCATCCCGTAACCGTTCTAGTCGGTATCAACTCGTTGTTCTCGTTCTCTACGACTATGATACCTCCTTTTTTTGGCACGCACTGGACCAGACTTACCCATGAACTGTCTGAGATGGGATAGATGATGTCCGCATCTAACCACTTGATGATCTCTTTTTTTACTACGTCCTTCATGATGGGGTTCAGTCTCAGTTGTCCATCGATCATCCTTTTTTTTACCATCTTTCAGGATAATCTTGTGCATGCATACAGATGGACTAATACCGCGAATATCGACTATGGTCCATCCGATGGCCTTCTTGAATTGTTTCAAAACTAAGATAAGTTTCTCTTCTTGCTTAGTGGTCAATTCTGCTGAAACAATCACAGGCAGAGTTGAAGTGTTACCTAAATAAACGTATTTTAAATGAGAAGGTAATACCTTGAGTTCTAATTTAGGTGGCTCCTCGATCGACGCTTTTGGTTAGGAATAGTCTCTTTTTTCTAACTCTAAAGATTCAAAACGGGATTGCGGATTAAATCCCCTTTAATTAGCTTCTAGCAAAGCTAAGTATTCATCCTCCTCTTCATCATTTGGGGATCCAATGTCAAAATTCTTTCCAGTGGGTCCTCAACACAGTTGAGTTCCTTTTCCACTATTAAATCCTTTAAATCGGACACTGCAGAGCAATCATCAATTGTGTCAGGAAATCGCATAGACTTAAAAATATTAAATGTTACCTGATCGTCCTGAACACGCATAGTGAACTCGCCCTTCTACACATCAATAAGGGTCCTTCCAGTTGTTAGGAATAGCCTTCCTAGGATGGTTGGTACTTCTTTGTCTACTTCAAAATCTAGAATTACAAAGTCAGCAGGAAAGATAAACTTATCTACACATACCAATACGTCCTCGATTTTTCCTTCTGGATGTGCTAAGGATCAATCTGCTAGTTGAAGCGTAACTGTAGTTGGTCTAACTTCTCCTATCCCCAACTTCCTAAATATTGACATAGGCATCAAGTTGATACTTGCACCTAAGTCACATAATGCCTTACCACAATATGTTGCTCTAATGTTGCACGGTATGGTAAAACATCTAGGATCCTTCAATTTTGGGGGTAGTTTGTCTTGAAGATATGCATTCCATTCTTTCATCAGAGCTACCGTCTTAAATTCTCCAAGTCCTCATTTCTTAAACAAGATATCTTTCATGAACTTGACGTAGTTCGGCATTTTCTCAAGTGCTTCAACCAACGGAATGTTGATGTGAAGTTGCTTGAGTACGTCAAGGAACTTCTTGAGTTGTATCTCCTGCTTTTGCTTCTAAAGTCTTTGAGGGTAGGGTGGTAGTGGTTTCATTACTGGAACTGATTCTGGTTGAGTCATCTTTGACAGCAATTCTACATCTAACGAAGTTGTTAGTTGATCAGAATTAGCTGGTCTTGAGGTTACTTTGTCTGGTTTTGTAGATTCTGGTTCTGGTGAAACTGGGATTTCAACACTTGGTTGAACTTCTTCTAAATCTTGAGCATCAGCTGGCTCCTTTTCAACTTCGACAGTGTTGAACTTTACTGTCTTTTCGCTCCTCAATGTCAACACTTTACAATATTCCTTCCCCAGATTTCTCGGATTCCCTGTGTCACTAGGTAGAGCACCTTGTGGTCGGTTCCTGAGTTCAGTAGCAAGTTGGCCCACTTGATTCTCCAAATTCCTTAGAGTGGCGTCGTTTTTCGCCATGTATGCCTTCAATAGATTCTCTAAGCTATTAGATGATTCTGCTTGGGTAGGTTTCTGAACTTGTTGGGGGAAGCTAGGCGGCTGAGTTGGTCTAGGTTGGGCGTAAGTGTTACTGGTTCCAGCCCCTTGGTCACTCCAGGAAAATTTCAGGTGATTTTGCCACGATGAGTTATAAAAGTTGGATTGCAGTCCTTGCCTCCCTCGGTTTTGGTTTTGGTTACACATGTAATATACGAATTCGGGGTTCGATGGGCATTTTTCAAACAAATATCCTTCCCCACAATACACATAGGCTATATTCTCAAATTAGTTAGGTGGTTGGGCTGCAAAATTGTTAGGCCCATTAGTGGTAAGATTCTTAAGCATTGAGGGTATTGAAGATACCTGAGATGCGAGTGAAGTGAGAGTGTCCACTTCATGTATTCCAGCTACTTGTCTTCCTGACACTGCTCGATTGGTTGGCCATTGATAATTGTTGCTGGCAATCCTCTCAATAATTTCGTAAGCCTCATTATAAGACTTAGAAAGGAGAGCACCATTAGCAGAGGTGTCCACTACCATCCTCGTGTGAGCTTTGAGACCATTATAGAATGTCTCAAGTTGAATGCAATGTGGAATTCCATGATGAGGGCATTTTCGTAATAACTCTTTGTACCTTTTCCATGCCTCATACAGGGACTCATCATCCATTTGTTGGAAGGGAATGATCTCATTCCTCAACTTGGCATTCTTGCTCGGTGGGAAATACCTCATGAGGAATCTCTCGGCTAACTCTTACCATGTAGAAATGGAGTTCGGTGGCAATGAGTTCAACTAGGCACGAGCTCCGTATATGGAATAGCTTTAGTCGTAATGCATCTTTAGGTACTCCGACTAACTTGAAAGAATCACTCACTTCCATAAATAGTCTTAAGTGAAGATGAGGATATTCAGTAGGCATTCCACTAAATTGGCCACAGTCCGAAGCATCTAGAACATGACTGGCTTTAGTTTGAATTATTGTGCCTCGATTTCGGGTCTCCTAACACCTGGATTAAGATCGTTAAATACTGGCACAGCATACTGTCGTAAAGCTCTATCCCTATCATTAGCAATAAGGATAGGATTCTGAGCAAGGTTTGTTTTGTTTTCTTGATTCATATTCTCGAAGTTCATCTCTTCGGTCATTCTCTGGTTTGCTTGTCTTCTTCGTTGTCGAAAGGTTCGTTCTATTTCTGGGTCCACAGGGAGTAAGTCGATAATCTGATCAATACTCATAAACACCTAAAATAATCACAGAAAAATTATGTACGTAAAGATTTAAATAGAAAAATAAATAAACCAAAATGTAAAAACAGATTCACAAATAATGGCTTTTTTAAAACAGTCCCCGGCAACGGCGCCAAAAACTTGGAATGATGGAAATGTGCAAGTGTACACAATCGCAACAAGTAATAAAGTGACAAGTAAACGTCAAGTTATCGTACCCACAGGGACTGTAAAAGAATTATTTATGAAAGTAATTTTAAACACTTTGGTGAAGGAAAAATATTTGGATTTGAGAACTGATTAAAAACTAGATAACAAAGTAAAATAAAATAAAGTTCTAATGCACGATTTCAAAAGCTGATTTTAATCAATATGATATAATTGTGTTGGATTAATTATATTTCCTTACCTTAGAATTATTAAACTTATGTTTATACTACTACGAACAATCAATCTCTTGAACATTTTTCAATGTCAATCCAAGCGATTAAGCAATCTTCACAAGCATATAAAAGATCAAGTGAGGTAACAGAGTATTTCTACCTTGAAACAGATTAATCACAATAATCTTGCAAGTTATGCAAGGCATATGTATTGCCAAATACAATGCTAATTTAAACTTCAGCTACCTTAGAAGAATAA
Organism: Gossypium bickii; assembly: GCA_025503065.1. Classification (NCBI taxonomy): domain Eukaryota; kingdom Viridiplantae; phylum Streptophyta; class Magnoliopsida; order Malvales; family Malvaceae; genus Gossypium; species Gossypium bickii. The sequence continues at coordinate 22,006,422 of CP106713.1, read as the reverse complement.
ACATGCACTGATTAAGTATTGTGTCAATTAATTACAATTTCAATACGATTTAATAATTAATTCATTAGTTATCTAACAATTAATATTGCAAGAATAACTTAGGCATGATTTTACTTAATCAAGCATCTTACCGAGGCCTATAATAGCACAAACACAAAATATAATCAACCCAACACAGATTAAATTTAAGCTAAATTGATTAAAATAACCATTTCAATAGCATAAATATCCATAAACATGGTTGTCAAAACAACAACAAAATTTAAAGAGATAGGGAACAAGAAGCAAATCTAGTGTTTCTCCGTGGCTTGACTGATTACTCCGTTCTTCGTTCTACGTTGTCTTCGGCTATCAAGGTAGCTTATGAACACTTTAATTGCTGCTCAACAATGGCTGATGAGGACCTCTTTCCCAAGAGAAGAAATCGGCACTTGAACAAAAGAGGAAATGGAAAGGGAAAGTTGAGAGAAAGTGAGAGAGGAGAAGAAAGAATGAGAGTGTGAAGGGTGAGTTGAATGATCAGCAAGAGGTGGCTTTTATAGCTGATTTTGGCTGCTAAAAATAACAAATTCTATCAGCCAAAGAGACCCCCCTTGGCCGGCCACACACATGGCAAAGTTGAGAGATTCAATTTTGCTAAAAATAGCTTGGGGCAAATCCATAAAGCCACATTTTTGGAGGGGTTCGAATGCAAGGTTAAAAGTTCTTCAAGGGCTTCTTTGCAAGCTTATTTAGTCAGCTAAAATATTGATTTGGATCAGCATATGGACGGTTCTGGGCAGCTCAATTGGTGGCTGGTTCGGTTCACTAAATCTGGTTCAACAAGTGCGGTTCAACTGGACCATTTTTTTTTCCATAATTAATTAATAATAATTTATTTAGCCCAAATTAAATTGGAAATAAATTAAAATTAATTATATTATGAATTAACACACATTTTTGTACCATCTTAGGCTAGAAATAAATTTGCCTCGATACTTCAAATTGCTTCTCGGTTTTATTCTTCGAGCAGTCTGTCGAGCCAATTTCGCTTTTTGTGCGAATCTGTCGAAAATAGTCAAAATTAATCAAAATTAACTATAAAATTAATTAAAATTCATCATGTTCATATTTTTAACACAATTTAATTATTTTATAATATTTAATTATTTTTCGACAAGAATTTAACCAAAATAGCATGATTTTAAATTTAAAAAAACATGTAAAAACACGTAAATTTTCGTGTTTCCAGTAACTAGTAAACATAATAGAATTTCTAGAAAAGCCTATGCCTTAAGAAGAAATAAGTTTAAATGAATTTTCATATTGCCACGACCTTTCGTAACATTCTTAATATATTTGCTAATAAGCCCTTATTAAAATGAAAAAATTGTTCTAATTTATCCATATCATTATTGTTAAATCTTGTGTTTAATCTTCTTATTGTTATTCTCTTCTGCATTGTGTTTATTTTATTTTGTAGGTATCTTAAATCTGATTACATTCATACTTTTATTTCAACCTATTTTTTTTCAAAGTGTACAATCATATGCATTTATTAAGATTTCAACAAATTAATATTTTTTTTTAAATTACAATAACAGTGCAAAATTCAAATAGCAAACGTGATTAATGTGACTCAAGCTTAAACCACACCAACGACAGTAAACGTCTTTAATTATCAGGTGATCATATGAATTCAAATCAATAAAATTTTTAAGATTACAATTACGGGTAAAAAGATTTAGTTATATATATTAAATGATTGGTACAAGCAATCAAATTCAATGCCAGTTTCTAATTTTTGTTTTCTAAACAACTAAAGGTGTAGCTAATTTACACGTGTCGAGCTAGAACACGTATGGGCGCATTGATTGGACTTTGCGATGCACACGTAAGCATAACTGGATGGTTATCAGTCCACTTGTCTCCGAATCAAAGGTTAATCAATATATTAACAAAATATCTATATTTAAAAAATAATAATCCTTTAATCATTTACTTAGACCGTTGCATCTGAACCGTCTGATGTAGTTTGATTAAAAAACCCCCTCTATAAATGGTTGAGGAAGACGATCAAAACCACTTTGATTCTCACAGTAGAGAGAGAAACTAAAGGAAAAAACAAAAATGGAGATGAGTGAGAGATAGAAAATTGTAGTGTTCTCAATTTTCCTTTAATCTTTTATTGATTAAAAGTTTCTTTCTCTCTATCTCTAGTCTCCAGTGTGTTGAATTTTACCTGTAATTTTTTTTTCATTGATTAAAGCTTGGATTTTCCTTTTTCCTTCGGTGAAATGTTTGGTTTTGTTCATTTTTCGTGACGCTTTTTTTCCCCGATTCTTGCTTCGGCAGTAATAGCGTTGGCAATCACCTTTTAATTCCTTTGCCGATCCCGGATAATCCCGACTTCTAGTCATATTTTCCAAATCGAATCGTCGATTCTAAGAAGTTTGAGCTTTCCGGCTCGAAGCTGAAGTTGTAAAATTTGGAAATATTTTGAGCTTTTCTGTTTGTTGACTTCGGTTGAACTTTGGGGACTAGAGAAAAGGGTCATAAAACTGTAGACCCAAAAAGAAATCCTTTTGGTTGGATCATAAACTTGTTTGGGTTTTGATTATTTTTAAGGAAATAAATCTATACAGAAGACAGTTTGCCTGAGTTCAGTTTACAAGCTTTTGATTTTAATTATGATTCAAAAAATTTGTTGGATTCAATTAATATCTTTCCTGATTTTCATCTTGCCCTTCTAATTGTCAAACTCGATTGGTGATTTCCTAATGTCGTGGTTTATGAAGTTTTAAAGCTTTTTTCATTAAAGAAAAAGAAATGGCAGTTTCCTTTTCTAGTTTTCCATGGAGGTTTTGGAGTATTGGAAGTAAAGATAAACAGCTTGTTTCAAATGGGTCTTCTTTGAATTCTTCATCTTCTGAAACTGTAATATTCCAAACAAAAATAACCCCATCAAAGGGAAAGGGAAAGTGGCAAGGTGGTGAGAAGACAAGAGTGGTTCAATCAGATGGTGTGTATTTATCTGGATATGAATCTGATGGTCCAGAATGGTCCATTGGATGGGAAGAACCCCATGGTCCTGGTTTTCAAAGTGACAATGAAGATGATGGTGGATTTGTTGTGTTGGTTCCCTGTTACAAACCTGGTTGCAAACAACTTGTAGAAGGCCCTAATAACCAGCTCTTGAGTGCAATCAAGAACCTCTCTAATGGCTTCTCTTCTAGTAAGACCTTCCCTTATCCCTATCTTAATTTACTCGTTTTTTTTTTTTAAATATTATGTTAGGTTAAAAGATGTTTTATCTATCTTGGTCAAGAAGTCAAGATTGTTCTTCATTCCTTTCAATGCCTGATTATAAACTTTTTCTGTTTCTACTTAATGGAACTATCAATGTTATGTACTCGGGGTGTTAGAGGATCATAATACGTACCTTTGTATGATTATGTGTCAGACTTGGGTTCTTAAAGAAAAATGATGATTCAGAGCAACATATTGCACAAAATCCCTGCAGCATGCTACATTCAAATTAGGAAAAGGTTCTAATGGAACATACATTTCAATGAAAGCTACAGCTTTACGTTTGCGCTTGTTAACTTAACATGGTGCATTGAACTTGATGAGCTTTGAGCTCAACCTCTAGTGGTCAAGTGACTACTATATGTTAGACTGTAGTTTAGTTCCTTTTAATATAATGAAATGAGTAATGATATGTTAAACTTCTATTGCACCCTTATCTTTTCTTTTCTTTTCTTTTTTTTTTTTTTTTTTTTTTTTTTTTGCTTTCTTTCGTAGTAGATCCGGGTCGGGTTTAGGACAGCCTGAGTCCAGAGGCATTGTATAGAAAGGAATTGGTCGATAATCATTGATGCAACTTGTCCAAATATCTCTGCAGACTTAGCAGGATCAGTTTCCAGGGAGAACTTTGATTGCCCAATTTGTTGCAATCTTCTCCTTGAATGACCATTCATGGTTTTAAGCAGCTTTTGGTGTTGGACTCTTAATTTGAATTCCAAAGAATCTCGAGTTCCCAATACTCGATTTATTACAATATGGCTCAGCTTGCATATACATATATTGCATTCAATCACAATTTAGAATATACTGTTTGGACTTGTCATCGTTCTCTCTCTTTAATTCAAAGATGGATGAGTGGGTGTTTCTGAGGTTTATAGAGATGTTTTTAGATGCTGCATCGGATGTTTTACAGGAGCAGAAGATTTCATCATGCATACTAAACATTCTGTTTGCATCTTGGTTAAAAATATGCAGAGGGAAGCAACTCTGTACAGCAGTGGTTTTCTTCTCTGGAGAACTTCTGAAAGCGTACTGAGCGACTGTAAATGAAATCTTCGGCGGTACTGTTTAAGTAATAATGTAAGAAAATGTGTGAAGGGGATCTGCTAGTGCATCCGGCGGAATGCAGGGAAGGTGAAGGTGAATGAACAATGAAGATGTGCATAGAGGATGTATGTGTGCTTTACATGCAATTGAAGTGATGTATGGAAACATGAAGACATGCTGGATTTTGTAAATAGCTTTGCTGTATATATGCAACCAAATGGTCCTTGCTTTGACCTCTATTTCTCTGCTGTCAATAATTTTGATCATTTCGGCATATTAATCTACCATCTTATCATTTTTTTTCTTTTGCAAATATTCATTATTTCTTTTGTATTTGCTTCATCTTTTAATTACTCTCTTTAATTTAGCGTTCATATAGGATGAGTTAGATAAAAAAATTTAAATTTTGGAAGAGGTTATATTTCCTTTGGTAAATAATATTTTTAAGTAAAATTTAAGTTGTTAAAATTTATAAAAGATAATAATATTAATAAATAAATAATATACCAAAAATTTATCGGTATAAAGTTGTATAAAATTAAAGTTATTTTTGTATCTTGTATTTTTTGTACAGTTATTTTGATGGTTGAATTGTAAAATTTATCGATATAATTATACTTGTTATTCATGTAAAATTTATAATCGATTTGATATTTCTATCATATCAATTTATAATATTATTGTATATTAATAATTTAATATGCATTTATCGGTGATTAGATTTTTTTACTTGTATAATACAAAAATAATAATAAACACCAAAATGGTATCTCACCCAATTATTTACGAAAATGGTAGTGTTGGTAGTGCAAGATGGTGATGCGGCACCACCCTTGTTTTCCCACCCCAATCATTAGTCTGTTATACAAAAATAGTTTTCTAATGATGGAGGGATCGGGATTAGCGGCACCACGATACGAGTATTTGGGTGGTATGGGTGGTGCCTTCCTGACAGGCGGCACCAATTGGATGGTGCCTCCTTGACAGGCAACACCGACTGTGGATTTAACCCATCGTCTGACGGCTTGATGGGATTTCACAGGGGACTGATATGTTTTCAACCCTCTTTTTCAAATTTAAAATGTATGTTCCCGTGCGAATCTCAGCAATCACTTGTTCTGATTCTACATATTGATCGTTTTGAACTAAAAGAAAACTTTTTGGTGGAATAGTCACCTTATGTATAATATCTTCATTCTCAATAATTACATACAAGTCCAGATAACATAAAAAAGCAGGATGCCCGTGATGTGTGCGCGTAGGATGAACCAAATCCTCATTGAATTTGATTTTTCCATTAAAAGAGGCTCATACATGTTCTGTAGTACCCCTTGTAAATACTCCGCCGGTATGAAAAGTTCTTAATGTTAGTTGCGTTCTCGGTTCTCCAATGGGTTGCCCCGCAATAATACCTACAACTTCTCCCAATTCAACCAAGTCACCATGAGTAAGGCTCCGACCATAACATAATCGACAAATCCAAGATGTACTCCTACAAGTAAAGGGAGTTCAAATAGATATTGGTTGTGTTCGAAAGGCTCTGAATCGATCGACAAGCCCAAGCCCAATATCCTGATTTCGAATGGCAATGCACCATGGACCCATATATATATCGTCCGCTAATGCATGACCAATTAATGTTTGGATAAAAATTCTTTCCGGAAGCGTCCTCTTTTGAGGACTCACAGAAATCCTCGGTGGTGCCACAATGCTTTCTACGTGACAACAATGTGTTGAACTACTTCAACAAGTCTGCGCGTAAGATATCCAACATCCGATGTTCAAATGCGGCGGTATCCACAACCCTTTTTCGGGCTCAGAGCAAGAAATGATATATTACATTAAAGACGATCATTCGCGTAAATTGCTTTGGATGGGTAAATCGATCATTTGTCCTTGGGGATCCGACATTAATCCTCTCATACCTACTAATTGGTGCACTTGAGATGCATTTCCTCTAGCTCCTGAAAAAGACATTATATGGATTGGGTTAAATGGGTCAGTCATCCTAAAATTAGGATTCATTTCTTGTCGCAAATATTCACTTGTAGCATACCATATCTCAATTGATTGGCGTAATTTTTTAACCGCGTGCACGTTCCCAATATCATGGTGTTTTTCCAAAATCAAACTTTGTTGTCCAGCATCTTGGACTAGCCATCCCTTAGAAGGTATTGTTAAAAGATCATCAATTCCTAATGAAATGGATGTAGCAGATGGCTTGCTTTGAAACCCGAGCTTTTACTTGATCCAAAGATGTGTGATGTATATGCCATTCAAAGTGATCTATTAATCTACTAATAAGTCGTTTAATGGCAGTTCCATCTATCACTTTATTGTGAAATACCAGATTGGCCTGTTCTGCCATAAATACCCCATTATTCCACTGAGTGGACTTCGGCAATGGGTTTGAGTCAATGATTGGTAAATTTCCTTTTCTCGATCTTGATTTTGGTAGAACGTCGGGTCAGGAAGTGGGGTCCTAGTTGAACCGGAGAGACCCGAATTCATATTGGTGTCATAGAATTTTTTAGCTTAGATACCATATGATTGGGTATCATATGAGTAGGCCCGAAAAAACACTTGTATAGGGTTTCATGGGATTCCACATAAGGGGACCTTATAACCATGGACCCCTCAACTGTGTAAAAGAAAAGAATGGTGTTTTGATTGTTAAAAAAAAATAGAGAGGATAATAATTTTTTTCTTATAAAGGGACCTTATAACCATTTGTTTAGGCGATGATTAAATTTTTTATTATTTGAAACTGCAGATATTGAAATAACTTATTTGATTACAGAAATAGGTCACACATCAGATGCGATTAATGTGGTGATAATAAATTTATTATTTTTATTCACGGGTTCCGTTATAAATTTCCTCGATATTTTTTTATTTAATTTGAATATATTAACTATTACGGTAATTTAATATGTTTAGGGTCTGTAACGCGTACTGAGGGGTTGTGTCAACAGTGTGGGCTATGTGCCAGATCCCCATCTTATGCCATACTTGGAGACATCAGGATTTGGATCAGCTGCAATGATACGCACGTTTGATTTGAAGTATGACTTGATTTTGGCTTTGGTCAAGTGGTGGTGCCCGAAGACCCACACATTTCATTTACCGTGTGGGGAGTGCACCATCACTCTGGAAGATGTTGCACTGCAACTCAGGCTCCGAATCGACGGTAGTGCAGTCACGGGTGTAAGTACAGTGTCCGTGTAACAGCCCAATTTTGGGGCTAGTCGGAACAGTGGTTTCGAGACCGCTAAACCGAGGTTAGGGAAAATTATTTTGATGTTATTTTATGGGTTATAGCATTAATATATGGCTATGTGGAAATTTTGGTGCTTTAATTTTAGTGATAGCATGTTTAATTGTGAAAAAAGACTAAATCACATAAAGTGTGAAAGTTCTATTTTTCAAGGTAGAGGTACCTAATAGCTATAAAATGTAATTTGGAGGTATTTAAAGTGCAATTAGACCATTTAGAATGTGTTGGCCGGCCATGTAGACAAGGGGGACAAGAGCATTTAATTTTTGGTCAAATTTGGTAGAAATTAGGTGATAAGATGAATAAAAGATGTTATCATCTTTCACTATTCACCTTCCTTCTTTCCACCAAAAATTGAAGAGAAGATATATCTTTTGGGGTTCAAACTTTCAGTCAAGCTATCTCCTTTGCTAGTAAGTGATTTAGATGGTTTTAATTGATGATTTTTATGTTTTTTGAGTCCCCAAAGCTTAAGCTAGCTAATGAGGGGACCAATTTGCAATATGGTTGAAAGTCTAGGGACTTTCCATGAGAGAGTTTATGTTGTTAGCTGAGTTTTTATGGAAGAAAATGAATGTTAGAGAGATAAGAAACGACATTTATGAAAGGTGTTTGCATGAAAACACCTAAATAAGACTTAAATGCAAAGATTGAATTTGTGTCATAAATGCATGAAATAGTTGGATTTGTGAGTAGTTGTAAGAGAAATAAATGTTCAGCTAGGCTTGTTTAATGAGAAAGTGAGTTGAAAAATGATTTATGAGTCTAGGGACAAAATCGTAGTTTTGCCATAGTACAAGGGCAAAATGGTCATTTTTGCCTAAGTGTAGATTTTGATGCATTATGATCATAGAATGATCTAAATGAGTGAATTCTATTTTTATTTATTAAGAAGAGCGCGGAATCAACCTTGATCGTGGAAAAGGCAAGGTTACGAATTAAACCGCAAATCGAAACATTTTGCACTGAGGTAAGTTTATGTGTAAACGATGCATTTTATATATAGATTGTTGTGGCTAATTGGTGCATGACATGATTGAGAACATGTATGATTCGTATGAATGAAGAAATAGATATGTAAATGTGTAATAACAACACTTGACGGTGGGCTAAGTGCGTTACCACCTTATTACTTAACTACGATGGGCTGTGTACGATACCATCGTTTATATCATTATTTAGTGGGCTATGTGCGATACCATTGTAACTATCCTTTTTGGTGGGCTTTGTGCAATACCACCCTATTAACTATTGATGGTGGGCTAAGTGCGAAACCACCGAGTGATTTGGCATTGTGGTTGGATTAGTGAGAAATTATGATGTGTTGTATCATGAGAATTTGCAGTGTTAAGTGCAGGGATGCAAGTGAATGAATGTATGCATTAAGCTTGTGATTTGGTTGGAATGTGGTAAGGGATAAAATGAGTAAGCATGATTGTGAATGTGGATTTTTTTTGTTTAGTATAATGTTATTGGTTGTTTAGCACATACTATGATGTTAATTGTTTACATGTAAACTTACTAAGCTTAAAGCTTACTCCCCTTTTCTTTTCCCTTATCTTATAGATTTAAGGAGCCGAGTCGGGATACTCAAATATCCAGAAGATCGCCCATACTATCAGCTCATCTCGGTATCTAGACTTAGTGATTTTGAGTATGGCATGTATAGGGGCTAGACTAGATTTATTGTTTTGTTATTTTGGCCAAGTTTGTGTTGGCCCCTTTAATGAGAAACTCTTGTGTATATAGTTATAGTTGTTGGTTCTTTTTGTTATATATATGAAAAGATGTAGTTATTCATGGAAGTTTATATTGCAAAATACGAGTTGTTTAGTGATATGTTGAATGGATCTATATTGTGTGAGTTAGGGGAATGAAAAGAGCTTGGCAAATAGCATTGTTCTTGTCTACAAGGTTAGGCACACGGGCGTGTGTCTAGGCCGTGTGTGACACACGGTCAGCCCCATGGGTTTGTGACTTGGTCGTGTGTCCCCTGCATGTTGGTGTTGTAAGTCAGTGTCGACCACGGGCTAGCCACACGGGCGTGTGCCTAGGCCGTGTGACCCTTATAAGGTTGTTGACGTCACAAACAGAATACCCAAGTTTTTACACACGGGCAAGAACACAGGCGTGTCTAGGCCGTATGGAGCACACGGGCTAAACACATGGGCATGTGTTTAGCCGTGTGAAAACCCTATAGGTTCGAAATAAAAATAAATCCCACATGGGGTGGGGACATGGGCGTGTGTGATCACACGACCTGCCCACAATGGGCGTGTCCCATTTCACACGGGCTATTTAGGTGAAAAATTTTAAGATAGCAAAGGTTTCTGGTAGGGTTCTGAAACCCCTCGTATGCATGTATGAGGCCTTGAAAGTCCTCAATGAAGTTGTTGTGATGGCAATAGAAATATGTCAAGTTGGTGATTGATAGTTATTGATTTAAGTTGTGTGGTTAAGTGGATTAAGTCCGGTAATGCCTCATGCCTGGTTCCGGCATAGAATACGGGTAAGGGGTGTTACAGTCTGAACCAGGAACCCTTTCTATGACTTACTAGGATGCTTGTCCAGTGATCATGGCGATAAATTACGAGTTTAAGATTTTCATGGCTGAAGGTAAATTTTGAGTATTTATCGAGTATTGCCACTGAACAAGAGGTGATGTACACCTTTTGAGAAAATATAATGCATATGATAAGGGGTGCACTCATGCTAGATGCAAATAACAACAATATCCACTTGATGTACTTGTCCTTATTATTTGATTTATACGCTGCCTATTCGTACAATTGGGGCTCAACAGTACTAGGTACATTTTATCGCGAGCTTTATCGAACGACAAAGCATCGTGCCATGGAAATAAATGAATGTCTGGTATTGCTGCAGTCCTAAGCGCTTTACAGGATGTCATTCTTGACATCAATTACTCACCAAACATATGTCTTTCCACTCGTGAATAGGTGAAAAAATTTAACCATTATAACAAGAATTTTACTTTATTTATGAAATTTTGTTCTAACAAGTTTACTTTTTTTCATAAATGGAGTTCTTCTCCGGGTATCGGAAGGTTATATACACTTCTGATTTACCACTAGATGATTGAGACACACGGCGGGAGGGGGTAATTTTTACTAATATTCATTACATGTAATTACTTTATTTATGTTATTTGACTCGTGCTACTATAACAATATTATTAATTGTGTAGTTCATATGGATGCCATATTCTTTCCCAGACACTGCAGCTATTATTCCCTTGTCTGCTCACATCCACTTACACTTGTGGTGCAGTAATGTACCCCTGCTGAATTTCTCAACAGTCGAGTGGTATAATGAGGATCGAGTACTGTGACAGTTCGGGTGCGTCAAACATATTCTGAACCCTCCATAGAGTTTGGGGGCTGTACACTTAATTAACAAAATGGGGAAACAATACAAGAATTGGACATTAGAGCATGAAGAATATCTTGTACTGTGGAATGATCGGATGGGGCGGAAACCTCATATGGATTATGCATTTGATTTGCGACCCTCAAAGGAGTACCGATACTAGTACATGGCATGTGGGAACCTTTTTTATTTGGTGGGCAAACGATGCTAGTCCCTCACAAATGCAAAGACTAGGGCACCTCTCACATCGCCTACTACATCCGCCTTTTCCACTCAAACCGGAGCAGACACCCAAACTCGAGCAGGCTTATTCACAGTCTGAGGGTAGTTCTTATCATCCAATCTTGGGGGTCGATAATTATTTTTCAGGCTCGTCAGGTGTGGCATATCAGTCGGAGATTCCCGGTTCTTGTTTAAATCATTCGGATCCAAGATCATTGATAATATTTGATACCTTCAATCCAAACTCACCCCAATACTTAACCCCTCACGGGCAAACCTTTTGGACAATCAAAACACCATTCATTTTTTTACACGGTTGAGGGGACCATGGTTACAGGGTCTCCTTATGTGCAATCCCATCAAACCCTATCAACCCCCTTCCCCCCTCGTGAAATCCTATCAGGTCGTCAGACAATAGATCAAATCCATAGTGGGTGCCACCTAGCAGGAAGGCACTACCCATACCTTCCAAATACCCATATTTTACCCATACCACCCAACTATTCGTATTGAACTCGTCCCTCCACCGTTATAAAACATTTTTTTTTGTATAACAGACTAATGATTGGGGTGAGAAAACAAGGGTGGTACCGCCTCTCCATCACCTCCACCACCCACACCATACCATTTTCGTAAATAATGGGGGTGGGATATCATTTTGGTTTTTTTTTTTTTTTGTATTATACAAGTAAAAAGCCTCAGTAAATACCTCTAAAAAAACATTGAATATTTTAATATTATTAAACACCATATGTTGGCTTAATGACTAGGGTGTTCATCGTCCTCGGTGTGACATGAGTTTTAGTCGTGCTAGTCGCGTTGTTGTTAGGGCTTTGCCCTTCTCTTGTAATTCACCAAAAAAAGCAAAAAAACCCAGTGAATATTTTTAGATAAAACAAATAGTTGAAAATATTTAATTCACATCAAATGCTAATCATTCATAAATTTAAGAGTCTAAAATAACTTTATAAATTAATATGTAGAATAAATATAATATGATTAGATTTGAAAAATAAAAAAATATATTTTTAATAATATAAAATAAATATTGAAACTAAATAAAAATTACATTTTTTTAAATTTGTGTCTTTTATTTTATTGTACCATAAGTATTTTGAAAAAAAATATATTTATATGGAATTTGTATCAAAAATTTGAGTTACTCAAAACTTCTTTCCAAATTTATTAAAAGTTTTGAAATTCTATATTGTGTTTACTAAATAAGTAAAATTTTTCTTTAAATTTTTAAGTAATTATTTTTTTCAAATATTTTAATCTACACTAAGGTTTTCAAAATTAGATTGGTAGTTGAATTGGTTCGCTCGGTTCAATTGCTTATTCAACCGAGTTTTATTTTAGTTCAACTAGTCCTAAGTGATATTTGAGTCAATCAACATAATTGTTTTCTTCGAACCAAGTACCGATTTAATTGGTTTAACCATTTAATTTAAATTACACTCTTATGGAAGTTTATTTAGTTAGATTTGTATTGAATCAACTAACTCATTTTATCATAAAAATATATTTTATAACTATAATTATAATTTCAATGTTTTAACTCAAACTATTTTACCCTAGTCATGTATAGTTTCAATATTTTACTTGAAAATTGACTCTCCAAATAATATTTTTCCAAATAGAGTAAAGCTTCCATATTTTTCCTCAGATAATATTTTTGGCAAAATAATGCCTATAGGCCATTTTTTTAATTAATTTGGCCTTTAGGCCAGTTTTAAATTTAATTAGGGAAATAGGTCATTTTTAGGAGAGAAATGGAAAGTGCACCCAACTAGGAGCGCTTTCTGCACACATGGCAGGAAGGCACGCCCAGGTAGACGCGCTTTCTGTTTCTCTCTCTAGGGTTAAGGTTTTTTTAGGGTTAGATTTTTTATTTTATTAAGTTAGGGTTTAGGGTATTTTAAAAGTGTTTAGGGTTTTTGACTAAAATGGAGGAAGTTCTTAGGTAGTTTTGAAGGGTCGGGGATGTGATAACGTGCTTCAAGACACATACATTTCATATGTCATGGCGAGATAGGACTATCACCTGAGAAACCCAACCTAAGGAAATCAGGTTTTGGGGGCGACAGTACTTGATACGATCAAGGGTCGAAGTTTAGGTAGAAGTCCCAGTTGGTGGTCGTGATGCAGTCACAGATTCGAGTATAACCGAGGGCCTAGTGACGATCGTTACACGTTCAAGAGTTCAAGCTTTTTGGATACCCACAAACAATGCCTTATATATACTATACATAAGGTTGATGTCATAATCATACGGAAAAACTCTAGGAACTTCCGGTGTAATCAACTTAAATTTTTTTCTCTATTTACAAGCAGCCAGTATCTTGAACCTTTCATTCTTGTTCGAAGGCTGACACCAAAGTGGACACAATAGGGAGGAGAACGGATGTTCCAGCACAGTAGAGGTCAAACTCGAGTCAATGTGGCAGCAGTTGTAGTTACTAATGGGTTGTGTAATAAAGACAACAATCGTCGCCTCGAAAGGAGCATCACCTTTACTGCACCATAACAGTCGTTCCCCGCCTGAAAGTCCTCTTGCGTCTACGATAGTGCCAGCCTTCAAATAAAAAGTAAGGTTAAAGGTACTGGTTGCTTGAGAATGAAGAAAAAAATTACACCGATTATAGCAGGAAGCCCTAGGTTTTTTCGTATGAATATGCCATCAAACTTCTGTATGGTATTTATAGGGCAACATTTTGGGTATTCGAAAAAATTGAGCTCTGGCCGCGTAACAACCATCAACTATCTCCCCCGTTATACCCTGATCTATTACCGCATAATGACCATTGATTGAGGCCTCTACGTCGACTTCCACCCTTGATCGTAGAAAACAAAATCACCCCATAACTGACTTCCCTAGGATAGGCTTCGGAGGCAATGATCCTATCTCGACATGATATATGAAATAAGTGCGGCTCTGAGAAATATTGCATCATCGGCGACTCAAGAATACCTCGAAATTTAAACCAAATATTTTTAGTGACCGAAATTTTAAGATCGGGAAATATTTTATAGTGGAGAGATGGAGAGGATTTGAGAGAAATTATATAACTGAGGGATGATGAAGCTTGGTGTGTGTAAGTCATTTTATAGCCGCAGGAAAGGGTCTATTTACAAAGAAAAACCTTGAAAGCACGCTGGAACATATTCTAAACGTGTTTAAAGCATCTGAATTATTCAAAACGTCAGGCTTTTGTCCCCGAGGAATAGGAAATTTGTTAGAAAAGAACCTTACATTATGGGTGAGAGTTGTATGTACTCATTTGGACAACTCTCTACTTTTTTGTGTGTTTATTCATCCAAATCGTGACCGATATTGAAATGAGTCAACGAGTGAAATACGTTATATACGACGACGGTCAAATATGTAATACAGAGTTCGGGGTAGTGTTTGTAAGTGCTAAGTTTATGGAATTTGTGTTCAATAGTACCATTCAAATGCATGAGCTACGGATCAAAATCAAGAGGAAAGTCGGGAGATCGACCCGGGGGAGAATTACGAGGTTGTAATGAAGATTTCTTACATCCATTAACCCCTATAAGTATGAGTTATTCGATGTGATTAGTGAGACGCCTCTCGAGATAGTCATATCATTGCACATCGAAGGTGAAAATGTTGTTATTGAGTTATATGTCGAGTTCGCTGATGCTGATGGATTTGGCCATCTTCGACCACCTTTGTGGCAAATACAGGTACCAAAGCTAAAGTAGAAAGTCTTACTACACATTTGTGTGATGGGTTTTCTAGCCTCTTTCAAAGCGGCTACTACGATGTTCCTAAAACATCTATGGGCAAACACTCATCGGTCTCAAGCATCGATCTAAACTTCGAGGGTCAGTACCAGTCGGGGTATCAACATAATCCAAATCTAGACACTCAGACTCGAAATTCAATCAATGTATTTGATTTCAACTTCGGCACTGGGTCGATGTTATGGGGCTAAAGCAGTTATTCTAGGGGATCATCGACGTACACAAGTCATGAACCCGTTGAATATTCTGAAAGGCACATTGGTTACAGGAGAACTGATGATCTACTCCTTTTAATAGGGGTCGACTAGGTTACGTCCAACACCGTTGATAACAAGTTAATTTTTTACTTTTAATGTATTTATTTTTGGCTAATTTTTGAATAAAATCCTAATAAACTTGTTTTTTTTCTTACTAGGGACGAAGTTGGAGTGCCAAAATTCAAAATCAAACAAAATGGGCTAAACTGGAATGAAAAGAAAGAATATGGCCAAATTGAAAAATTGAAGAATTAGTGGTTGACTGGTTAAAATCAATTTTTTTTTTAAATTGTCAAAATTATATAAATAGTTTAAATCTGATTTTTAGTTGATATTTTTAGGAAAAAAACTTACTAAATTTAGCATGAGGAATGTGTATAAATACACACTGAAAATACTAAGCAATTTGTTTCTTTCTTTTTTCTTTCATACATCTATACCAATTTTCTTTCCCTTAAGAGCATTCTACCATTTTCATTCCATTTTATTGTTTCTTTACAAATTGTTTTTAATTGCTTCCTAAGTCCCTTTCCCTTTCCCTTTCCACTTTCCACCATTTCCATTTAAAATCATTACACCAACTAGCATGATTAATTTCATGCTCAACTAATTTCCTTTTAGCTTTGAACTGATTATCGCTCCAACAAAATAATCGTGAGATATGTAACCATACTAAAAAATTTTCAACACGATATTCGCTATCTCTCCGGACTATGGGATAGTACAAATACGTCCTTTAAAGTTAATTTAATTTCAATTCAAAAGGTGCACGCTAGGTTGGTGTTGTTTAGCGTATAGTTGGGAAGTTGAGTTGGTTGTGCTGCATTCGAATTCCCGCAAACAAATTCACGTGTTTAGGTGGGAAAAGGCCAGTTGGATTCCGTCAAGGGAGATAGTGATGGGATTTAAATAACCCACGCAGTTGAGGCCATTGATTCGAGTTGGGCTTTTTAGATCACAAGGTTGTTGAAATCTTAAATTACAAGCACGAGTTACGTAGTTAAAAGTTCGGCAAAGTTCGATTTCTAGGTCATATTGAAACCGACTACACAAGGAAAAGTTGTCAGTTGAGGCGTCCTTGATCGCTATAACCAACTTATTGCTTGGAAGTGAAAATCCATTTTTCAAGGACCGGTTTGAGTTCAAGGTTTACCGAGGCTAAGGCTAAGCTTTAATATATTTAGTTCACCGATTTAATTTAATTCACTTAATTTTTTTGCAACCATAATTCTAATTTTATTTTATTTTCTTATTTATTTATTTATTTTATTTTCTCTATCAACTAAATTCCCCCATTTCGTTTATTTTACAACTTTGCACGCACAGGTTGAGGGCATAACAGTTGCTTAGACCCAAAAATATGGTCATGAAAATAGGAAAATTAGGAATCCCAGTCCCTTTGGGATCGACCCTATTACTCTATACGACTATTTAATTAAGGTTGAGCATAGGAATTTATATTTGGTGGTTTCGACGCCCATCAACCTTGCTCAAAGGTGACAATGAAGTCACAGACGAGGAAGGAGATGCAAGTGAGGAAGAAGGGGTTGAGGACACAAACGAGGGGAATGAGTCAAAACATGAACCAATCCAGTAGCGCGGTTTGTATGGTTCAGAAGTAGCACTATTTTCATAACCGGATTTAGTTACAACAAAGTCAAAACCTTGCGAGTTTGATGATGACGCCTCAGATCCAGATGTTCAATTTAGGGCATATGAATCTCTACCCCATATGACAAACATCGACCTATCAACCAAGGGTAGTTTAGAGTTTTCACGACTTCCACACAGAACACCTGCTCATGCAAGCACATATCGTAATGTATGAATACTGAAAGTTGGAATGGAATACCCTCACAAAGATGTTTTTCTTACTGCACTGAAGTGGTACAGCATCAAGAATGGCATGAATTACTGCTTCACACAGTCTCATTTTGAGAACTTAGAAGGAAAGTGTGCAATGAAGGACGAGAGGTGTAAGTAGAAAATCATGGCATCTTACCGAAAGAAAATCAGGATGTGGATGATAAAGAAATATCCCAGTCCCCATACCTGTGTTGTGACTGGTGCAAGTCAAGACCATTAGAGGCTAGACTCGGACATGATTGCTGAAATTATTCTACCGATGGTGAAGAACAGTCCTCGAATATCAGTGCTGATTATAGACTTACATAGCCAGTTCTAGTACACTCCAATGTACTACAAAGTGTGGGTTGCAAAACAGAAGGTTATAGAGAAGTTGCATCACAGGTGGAAGGGTTCGTATAACTATTTATGGTAATGGTGTCAGGTACTAGATCGGTATGTACCAGGTTCCATAACCGATTTCGAAATGCAACCAAAGTACTGTGGCAATCAGTTGGTCCCTGGGGAAAAAGTATTCCATCGGATCTTTTGGACCTTTGAGTAATGCAGATAGACAGTGTCTATGGTCTAAATTGGCACCACCTGGCTGTATGGAAGGTATTAGTAGTGTCTTCTGCTTGTTATTACTCAATACGGTAATCGAAAGATTCTACCTATATCGTTCTCAATAACTCCCGGAAAAACGACAAATGACTGGGATTTCTTTCTGAGCCAATTGTGCCACCACGTTTGCCCGTTGCCCGACATATGTATCATATCAAAGAAGGGACCTGAAATACGCTTGGCGATTAATAGTCACGAATCCCTCTAAGATCGCACTCATCATCGGTATTGCATACAATATGTGGGATCCAACTACTACAAATAATATCCTTCGGTAACTGAGCGAGATCTAGTAATTGAAATGAGTTTGTAGTTTGAACTATTTATTCACTGCACATATACCGTTATTCATACCGGGTTATTTCATTGCTCTAATCGGTAACTATTTCTTGACAGGTTCAGAGTTTGTCCAACATCGATTCCATGAAATGTTGAACAACTTAAGCACCATTAATGCCTACAGTGTGGCATTTGTATCGACTATACCATTTAAATAGTAGACGCAGTCGTTTGACGAGGGTTTATGATACAGGCACATGACATCAAACTTGGTCGAGTGCATCAATTTCGTGCTAAATGGGGCATGTCATTTGCCAGTAACATTAGTTGTCAAAGAGACATAGTTGACGTATGCTGAACAGATAGTGAGCAGTAGTATATTCTACGATGACATCATGAAAGAGATTTGGCGAAGTATAGCAAGAGTGAACACCATGTATATAGTGTGCCACTTGTGTTGGAACCTCGATTTTTGAGTCATGAAGTACGCTAGGCTCGATCAAGAAATGTCAAGTACATCCTATCATGTGAACCTAACGGAATGGACCTATGCTTGTAGGAAATTTCGAGAACTTTGGTTCTCATGCGCACATGCAATTGCCGCATGTGGAAACATACGGATTGAGCACGCATCTTACATCAATGACGTCTACCGACTACAACACATTCACAGTGTGTAGAGTCCTGAATTCCCACTCGTCCCAGATGAGAGTATGTGGCCACCTGTGTCCAACACTTCATTCAAGTTTGTGCCAAACAAGGATCTTCGTCGCGTCCCAAAAGGCCACCCGAATTCCATCTAAATAAGAAACAATATGGATATTCTGGAGAGACACGGTCAACAAAAATTATGTGGGTATTGTAGAAACCTAGGGCATACGAAGCTAACATGTTCTCCGTACAGGGATACGTTGGGGCCTCAGCGTTGATAACATTACTTTCTACCAAATTTCATATTTATTAGCGTGCTTCGTATATTCCAATTGGTTCAATTTGTCATTTATGGTTAACTTGTACATAACTCATGATAGATAATAATAAAAACAAATGTATTGTTTGAATGAATATCATACTTTTTATTTATGACATGTCCATATTTACATCACAATATTTAAAAGAAAAAATACACTCAATCGTGTCATCAGGGAGAATGTGTTTCGCAAAGTGGTGGACGACAGCCGTGTAGAGGATTTCTGCATACAACCAGAGATGCATCTGGAGGTGTATCCAGAAGTGTGGGCCTGTAGACTTCCTCGCCGTCGTCATCATCACCTGAATACTAGTATGGCGCCCTAGGCAATCGTTTCTTTAGGATCAGCAATGTCATCATCTTTTTCCATGGTCAATTGTTGTGTTGTTCTTGCATGCAATTGTGTATCCGCCACTCCTGCGTCTGACGGTTACGATGATAAGCCAACCTCGTAAAACAGTGATGCACGCGGTGTTTGGGTCACTATAGGTGTGTAACCATAAGGTGCCCCAAATCTCTGGTACATCAAAACGGTGTCAGTCATCATCATCAATTACTGCACAGACATCTACATCACTATCACCATCGATGACGGTGCATACCTTAGCGTATGTCCTAGCATGGGGTTCGGCGTCGACATCTTCATGGGGGTGTAGTATGTGGGGGATGTCGGTGCCATAAAATATATACCAGCGAGATCAGAAAAATCAGCCACGTGTGATGGTGGTCTGTAGTGTGGTGGTGCTTGTCAAAAAAAACATAAGATTACTTAATTGAACGGGAATAAGTGGAGCAAACTGACCCGGATATTGCCTAACCACAAGCAGCATATCTTCTTCCAGAGTAGATGACGAACCCGTCATACGACCGAGTCCCCTCCTACGCTGCTGTGGTGGTCGATGTTGCCTCTTCACCCGAATTTGCCCACTATTCTCCTCTGATGGTAGCAGATACAACTTACTGACAGCTTTGAACCATGTCAAGTAATTATTAGCTATCGCGGTGTCCGCTGAGAAGAATGGTTCGCGAACGGGTAAGGATTGCATCCTATGATCCCACATCTCGATGTGCTCCCCATGCCACAACGCTCAATCATTGTTATTTTTCCCCGTATGTCCACCTTATGCAGCTCTTTCATGTCTCGCGGTGGTGGCGGAATTTGTTGCCTCCACCCAAATTGCCACGACACCCGGTCTGGTTCGTGCATTTCCACCGTCGCTTACACTACCAATGGCACTTTAGTGTCCCACATCTACCGATTGCCTAACACTTCAAACGATGTAAAGACCCGATAATCAAGGGTGTCAAAAAGTGAGATTCGGGACTCTGTTCCCATGAAACGAACCCTTAAATATTTTTATTAAAAATTTACGAGGTTAGTTAGTAGTGAATTAATTTTTGGATTAGTAAATTTCGTGAAATTAGGAGTTATTAAAGTACATGGACTAAATCGCGTAAGGGTTAAAGGTTGAATTATAGATTGAAATAAACTAAAGAGGCTAATGTAGCAATTGTACCATTAATTAAATTGGTTGGGAGGTGGTCGACCATGGTTTAAAGATATATATATGCATGTGTATATTATATATATGTTAACTTTAATGTATATATAAATAACAATAATAATGATATTTTAATAGAAACATAATAAAAGAAAATAGAAAGATAGTGGAAAGAAAGAGTGAAGGCATGTAAAATTAAAAAGAAAAAAGAAAGAAAGGAAAGAAGGGAGACGCATGACACTAAGAAATTTAGGGTTAAAGTTTAAATTGGTTAGTGCAATTTAGTCCTTATATTGTAAATTTTACGTTTTTAGAATCCCGGTACCTCAGGCTACCCGACCCATATTGTAATTTTTAGTATTGTACAAGATTTTAGATGTTCATATTGTTGAATAGTTTAAGTGTTAGGGATTAAATAGATAGGTTTTTAAGTTAAAAAAGGAAAAGGAGCAAATTGTGGAATAAATTGTTGATTTTGAGCAATAGAGATTAAATTGTGAAAATTTTGAAATTAAGGGGTCGAATTTGAAAAGAGAAAGCTAAATTTAGCCTAGAGTGAAATTAGTATAAAAATTTGAGTATAAATATGGAGGTTAAAATTAGTCTCGGTTTAGGGACTAAATTGGAGAATAAGCAAAATAGTGTGAAAATTGAAATTAAATGTGAAATTGAAATGTGTAATATTAATGTGATTTAATTGTTTTATTCTGTAGCTAACGTTGTACTAGAATCCTCGAGTAAAAAGGGGGAAGGATAAAATCAACGTCGAATAGCTTAGAATCCACGGTTTGTGTTTCTATAATCTGAACTAAGTTATAAATTATTACATTTTGAATTGTTGCATATGGTAAGCATTTGAGGTGAGTACTTTTGTACTTTGAAATTGAATTGAATTCATAGTCGATTGAAATGGATTGATTCAGTATATTATGAATTTGTTGAATATATATGGAGATTGAATTAAATATATGTTTATATGTGATAATGTGCATATATGTGAAATTGAGACATTGGTTGTATTGAAAAGTGAAATGAAACTCTATTAACTGTATCAGGCTGAGTCGGATATAGATGGCATGTCATAGGACAGGAAGAGTTCAGGGATTACTTCAACTTCGAGTCGATAAGGCACTGGGTGCCAATTTGCTTCGCTTTAACCGACGAGACAGTAGGTGTCAATTTATATAGCGCTGGGTGCGGTTATTACTTCGGATTTATCCGATGAGGCATTGGGTGCCAAGCTGGTGTGTTGGTTGGATCCGTGTATTCGTTTGAGTCCGAGTCGTGTTAATAGGAGAAATTAAATAATAAGTTTATGTGATTGATATGGAAATGACAAAGATGAGAAATGAATATGATATGAGAAAACATTGAAATGGAAAAGATGAGAAATGAATACGAAATGAGAAATGAAATATGAAATGATAAAACGAGATGTGAAACTTGAAATGAATTCAAGTAGTGATAAAAGAGATGAATCATGCCATTGCATGAGTTGATATATTCAAACGTTATATGAAATGCCATTGATATGTATATATATATTTGAATATGTGAAATCTTAGTAGATGTGAATAACGAATGAGCAAAAATTATATTATTGCATTGAAACTTTTGAACATAGCTTACTTGTTGCATATTGCATTTTAAATACTTATACCAAGTTTATATTATTCGGATTATAGAAATACCACTGAGTTTTACTCAGCGTGCGATTTTGTTTTCCGTGCGCAGGCTAGGTACTGTTCAATTTATCGTCGACTTAGCATCAAATCACAAATCCCGAGCTCAAGTGTAGTGATATCTTATTTTGTAATGGCATGTACCTAGGGAGTCTTTTGTTGATTTTGTCTATAAGGTGTTGTTATCTTAGTTGCTAATGAAATGATGGTTAAATGTGTTATGGCTTTTGTTGAGGCTATGTTGGTATGTTAGCCTAGTTTATATTTTGGTATGTGATAGTTTAAAGTTTGGTAGCTTAGCATAATGTTTGGTATGTGCTTAGCTTCAAATTTTGTAACTTTAGAAGTTGAAAGTTAGTTCAAATATGGTAAATGTGATATGAATGAAAGTCTTGATGTATTTGAACATATAAAATGTGGTACCAATGAGGGTACATTGGTTAGGCATATTAGGTGATGAATTAGGTGTATTTTAAGAAAATTTAATAGTGTTTTGAAAAGGTTAAATGATTGGTAAATGAGTTGCTTAGTGTCCAAGTAAGTAAGAAATGGTAAACTTGAGTTTTAATGTGCTTTTAAGTGAACACGACCGTGTGTCACACATGGGCGTGTGACCCAAGTTAGTGAGTCAGACGGGCAAAGACACAGGCGTGTGTCTTAAGTCAGTGAGTTACACAGGCAAGGACACGGGCTGGGACACGGCCGTGTATCCCAACTTCGAGTGTTGCACAGCCTGGGGCATTCCAAACAGCCTGGCCACACGGGCGTGTGTCCCCTATTTTTAAAAAATTTCAAAAATGACCCTAAACTTTCAGAATTATTCCAAATTAGTCCCTACCAATTTTTAAACTATTTTTAAGGTCCCGTGGACTCGAAATATGGGCCATAAGGGTAACTTTTACTCTAAATTGGACTGAATTAGCAAACCTATATTTAGTGCATTCTACTAACATCATCGAAGATAAAATAAAAAGATAATCGTAAACGGAGTATGGACTAATACTCTGATTCTAATAGTTGGAATAGTCTTGTATGTATCCAACTTCTAGCATTCAAGAAGGGATAAATAATGATAAGAGTGTAGACAGTAGAAGACCATGTTTAGCATTGCATAGCATGATTAGTTATTTGATTGTATAAGACACTAATATGTAAATATTAAATTAGCATGTATTGCTCCATGTATATTATAATGTAAATGGCTAGCTTACATGTCTAATTAAGATTGATTATTTGTTTTGAATTGTTAGTAACGTTCGTGACCCTAATCCGACTACGAAAGGGGTTAGGGGTGTCACAAGCGGTATGCAAGATATGACATTGGTGTTGGAGTACTATATCCATTCAAATTGAAATCAAAATTGTAAATACCGTTATGTATGAATCTTTTTTTACGAATCATTACGTAATTAATATAAGTTTGAAAGGATAAGTAACTAACATCGGCTTCCGAGCGTTGATCTGAAAACAACCTAATATCTTTTAGCTCCTCGGGTAGTCCCACGTAGCTCGGCCCATGGTTCCACTTGTACAAGCGGTATGTTCGGCAAAACGTATAATAAAAAGATTTACTGTACAAATTACGCATTTGTTAATAAATGATGTTTACCTCGTCACGAATGAAAACATGTATGGGTCGATCACCTTGGGACATAGAAACGATAGTTGCCACTAGGCCCACGACTGTAGCAAGAGCAAGCAATCACCGATTGATGCTGCACTCAGTATGGTGGCCCGACACATCTCCCAATATAACATGGATAATACAACAGATCCCTAACTTAGTTTTCCGCACTCGTTGAAGTCCACTAGATATAGTAGCCACCTTACGTGCACTAAATTTCGAGATTTGTAGGGCATTAAAATGCCCCCAATTAAACTCATAATGTATGCTCGAGCGTATTATTCTATGACCTTCTCCATTGGGTTTTCAGAAAGCTCGTTGAAATTATCCTTCAACCAGTTCATCGATATCCGACCACCTTCGAACTTGTCCAGGACCTTCCCCAATAGAGATTCGCGAAGGCCCACTTTACCTGAAACAATCACTAATCCCGTGATGACTGGTCCATCCACCGACAGATCGAGTTATAGCGCTATGTCCTCGAGTATGATTGTACATTCACTACATGGAAGGTGGAAAGTATGTTTCGGGCCTCAATCTTTCCACCAACATGCTGATTAGTGCCAAATCGAGTTTGCAGCCCCGGACATGCGAGACGCATGTAAGAATCTAACCACATACAAGTGGCCATGAATTTCATAGATTGCATGCTTTCCCATATTATGAATGAAGCTCTCCAGAACACGATCATCCGCCTATTTACACAATAAAAACAATTTCAAATTAAAAAAAAATTAAATTTAACATTATTGAAATTAACTTTTACCATTACTGCTTGGGCGACGAAAATATGCTTATCGTTGAAATGGATTAGAGAGGCGGTCATTCGTGAAAAATCGATTTTAACAAATAAAATACGAGATAATTAAAATATTATTTTTAAATGAAAATATTGAACACAATCAAAATGAGAGAATTGAGATACTTGAGAGGGTTTGAGAGAGTTGAAAGAAGGATGCGAATGAAATTTGGGGTATTAATTACTATTGGAAGTTTAATTTTTTTTACCGTTGGCATGGTAACATTAAAAAATTCGTTGCTTTTTTATTGTTGAGGGAAAGCACATCCAGTTGGACGAGCGATTTCCTGACACCTGTGCAGAAAGCTCGCTCAACTGAACGCGCATTCTATTAAAATCGACCTATTTCCCTAATTAATTTTAAAAACCAACCTAAAAGCCTAATTAATTAAAAAAAAGACCAATAGGACTTACTTTGCCAATATTTTTCTTACAATAATATTTCCTTTTATCTCTCTAAAAAAATTTAACATTTTTTATAATGCATTATATTTTAGAAAAATCATTTTAATTTTTGAAAATTTTATTGATTAAATAAAATAAAATCATAAAATCAACAAAAATAGAAAAGGTGAAATCATCCTAATATCTAAACCAAAAAAGTAGGGGGAACACCTTGTTGAAAGAAAGACTACCACGTGAAGGCACAAAGAAAGCTTCATTGTTTGAAGAATATAATTCGGGCGAGGTTTGCTCCCTTCCATACTATTTCCCATAACAAAACAAAAACACACTAATTTCTTTGTCTTCACATTTCATTCTCAAAACTAAATTTTTTTTCTTCTCTTGATTAGCTTTCCTATGTCTTTCTCTTTGTTTTATTGGAAGATAAAGAGAGCTTTTTGCATGCTTTCAGGGGGGTCTTACTTAGCTTGAAACAAACCTTCTTTTTTTCTTTCTTCATTTTAAATATACACAAGACGAGATGTTGCAAAGAGCTGCTAGCAATGCTTACTCATGGTGGATGGCTAGCCATATCAGAACTAAGCAATCAAAATGGATGGAGCAAAACCTTCATGGTAATAATACTTTTTGATGTTGAATGCATAAGAATTTCTGGGTTTTTGGTTTTTTCATCAGATAATTTTTAATTAAGTTTGGTTGTGATCCAACACTCACCCTTTATTTATGTTTCTGATCATGAAATTTTCTTAATGAAATTGTAAAACTTAAAAAGGGAACTTTAAGAAAAATAATAACAGGATCCATCCTATGTAACTGTATATGTAGTGTTTTAGAGTTGAAACATAGAAGCTTTATCTGTGTGACTGGAAATCTGGGAAAATTTGCAGATATGGAGGAAAAGGTATCTCAAGTGCTTAAACTCATCGAAGAAGATGGAGATTCGTTTATGCAAAAAGCCGAAATGTACTACAAAAAGAGGCCTGAAATCATAAGTTTCGTGGAAGAATTTTTCCGTGGTTACCGTGCCTTAGCCGATCGATATGATCATTTATCAACCGAGTTACAAAATGCAAACAACACCATTGCTGCTGTTTGCCCCGATCAAGTCCGGTTCGGCATAGATGACTATGACGACGATGATTGCCCACCCAGGCCAAGGAAGCCTTCTAATAACATGTGCAAAGTCCCTAAGGTTCCGAAGCTACCTGTTAAAGAATTGAAGTTCATAACAAATACCAAGAAGAAAGTGCAAGAGAAGAAAGCGACGAAAGCAGCTACGGTAGTTCCCAAGTCCGGTTTGACCAAGGAAGAGGGAATTGGGAAGATTGATAAGCTTCAGAAACGAATCCTGGCGTTGCAGACGGAGAAGGAATTTGTTAAGAGTTCCTATGAGAGTGGATTGGCCAAGTACTGGGAAGTTGAGAATGAGATCAAAGAAATGCAGGAGAAAGTTGATACTTTGCAAGATGAATTTGGTGAAGGGAAGCTGATTGATGACGATGAAGCTCGGAACTTAATGGCCGCGACGGCTTTGAAATCGTGCAAAGAAACATTGGATCATCTGCAGAAGACACAGGAGAGGGCGGTTGTGGAAGCTGAAGTAGAGCAAAATAGGATCAATGATGCAAGGGGGAAGTTGGATGCTTTGAAGAAAGTGCTTCTATCCAATGAATCTGCTGCAGAGGTATCGAGAATTGCAGAAGAAAGGGCGAAAAAAATGGAAGCGAAAGCGGCTAACATGATGGAACAGAGAAAGGAGGAAATGGAGTCCAAGGATGGCGATGATGACGATATGACAGACATGGCGGAGAAGATTGATGTGTTAGTGAACAAGGTGACCAGCTTAGAAACTAGAGTTTCATCTCAGAGTGCTCTTATTCAGAGATTAAGATTAGAAAATGACGAACTTCTAGCCTTGATTCAAAGCCTAGAAGATGGTAAGAAAGACAATCTCATGGATAGGAACCATGATATGAAGAAGAAGTTAACAGAGATGGAGATTAAGTTGATAGGGGTTCAGGATCTAAACCACAGCGTTGAAGACCGAAGCAACAATCTGCAATCTCATTTCAATGCAGCATATTCTAATCTTGATGAACTTTCCAAGAAAGTGAAGCCTGTTGAGGATCTTGAAACCTCCAAAAGCTTGCCTGCCTCCGCCAAGAAGGAAACCAAAGAAAAGCCCAAGAGGGCAAAAGCAGGCAAGGAATTTTTGACCCCTAAACCCGCAAGTTCCCCGGTTGAAGTCAAAACCGAAAAAGGGTCTGAAGTCGAACCCGAAAAAAGGTCTGAAGAACACGTCCAAGTCCCGACCCCCACCGCCACTGCCATGGCCGATGAATCGAAAGCAATAAGTTCTGTTCCCAAATCTGTAGAGAAAGCCGATGAACCGAAAGCAGTAAGTTCTGTTCCGAAATCTGCAGAAGAAGCCAATGAATCGGAATCGAAAGCAGTTGGTTCTGTTCCGAAATCTGCAGAGGAAGCCAATGAACCGAAAGCAGTAAGTTCTGTTCCGAAATCTGCAGAGGAAGGAAGCGTTAGCCGTGAAAGTTCTAAAGTTTCAGATGATTACGAAGAGCTAAAAGCAATGGCTAAAGTTGTGGGGCAAGCTTCGTCACTTATAGCCAACACTGTACCTAAATCCGACTCAAAAGAACATGAATACGCTGAACTGTCTCAGAGCTTGGAGGAAACCAAGAAGAAGTTGATGGAACTGGAAGCAAATCATCAAAACGAACTGTTTGAACTAACATTGCAGTTAAAAGAATTGAAGAGCAGCAACTCCAAGAAAGACGAAGAAATTCGATCTTTACGTCTGAAAGTAAGCCGAAACCAAAGCGGTATCGCCAAAACCAACAACGCTGACCAATCCGAGGAATTCGAATGCATACCAGCGTCTGCAACTACATCAGCAATTCCAGCAGAAGAGAAAGAAGTGAAGGAAGTAAAAGAAGTGAAACAAGAGAAAAAAAAGAAAGAAGTAGCTCTGGGCCAGCTTTTGGACTCGGAAAAATCGGCAGTGGAAGAAAGGTTCCGGACGAACATCGACGAACTGCTAGAAGAGAATTTGGATTTCTGGTTCAGATTCAGCTCAACATTATACGAAGTACAAAAGTACCAAACCGGGGTAAAAGATTTAGAGAGTGAGGTATTAAAACTAGAGGAAAGATCACAAAACCAAGAGGGAAGCAGCACAAGCAAGTACTCAGTAAAATCAGACGTACGACCATTATACAAGCACCTGAGAGAAATACAGACGGAGCTGAGCCTGTGGGTTGAAAAAAGCATGTCGCTGAAAGAAGAACTGAAGAACAGGTTCGCGTCCTTATGCGAAATCCAAGAGGAGATCACCAAGGCGTTGAAAGCAAGTGCGGAAGACGAGGAGTTCAGGTTCACGAGTTTCCAAGCGGCGAAATTCCAAGGCGAAATATTGAACATGAAACAAGAGAACAACAGGGTGGGGGATGAACTGCAAGCTGGTTTGGACCTGGCGGCTGCATTGCAGCGTGATGCTGAGAAGGCACTGACCAAGTTGAGTGAAGATTGGGGAGTACAGGGTTCCAAGAGCCGCCACAGCTCTGGCCAACAGGACCCTCGCTCCAATGTGCCCTTGAGGTCCTTCATCTTTGGTGTCAAACAAAAGAAACAAAAGACTTCCATCTTTTCCGTGGTTCAGGGCCAACGGAAGTACCATAAATCCGGAAATAGGTAGTAATAGATAAATATGCTTCCACTCCCACTCTTGCTTATACTATAAGCTCTCTCTTCTTTTTTTTACTATTTGTTGAAAATTTGCTTCTTCTTTTTTGGGGGGGTTATACTATCGTAATTTTGGATACGTAGATATGAACATGACATAAATATCTCATTATTTGTATCATCATCTTTGGTTTTGAAGCTTCTTTTTCTTCAAAGAAGACATCCTTGTAGTAGTTGTCTTGAAAAGTTGTACTATGTAGGGTTCGAAATTGATAGATTTCATCAGCTTATATCAGGTCTTTCTCAAAAAGATTTTTTTTTTTTTTGTTTTCTTCAGCTTTGTTCGAATCACTGTGTAATAATCATAAATAATATTTTTATTTAAATTTAATTATAAACATGTTTATTGGGTTAATTAGGCAAATATGCCAATTTTAAAAGGAATTAAGGGTTTTAAGTTGTTTTTCCTGAAATAGGTCGTTTTTTAAGAGAAAAAATGAAAACGCTTACTACAAGAGGTGTTTTATCCCAGCTAAGGGCGTCCCCCAAGGCATGTTTCTTGAATCCATGATCCTAAATAACCTTAAAACCCTAACCCTACCCCCGAAATCCTGGGAAAAAATGTCACATCTCATCCAATCTTTTCATGGCACATAATAATGTTATCTTTAAAAACTTTTCACAAAAAAGTTTGCTTAGCGTTTTTTTTTACTTGTCATGTCCAATCTTTTTCAACATTTTGAAATTATGTTTTATATTCAGTGGTAGAATTTCCTATAAATTGAAGACATTCTGTGTAGAGGTTTACATATTTTGAGCAGATTGTTTTCGTAAGAAGGTTTGCATAAGGAAGCCATTGTTAATGCTAAAAATCTAAAGTTTAAAAATCGACCCAACAAAGTAAATTAGTTCAAGTAAGTTTTGTTGTTTTAATTTGGATAATGAGTACTTATTTTTCTGTATAATGTTTTCGTTTTACATGTAAAACAGGTTATTTGGGTGAAGATGAGGAAAGTGGTTTGAGTTTGACAATAGTTTCAGTAAATTGGTTTCAAGAACTAGAAGCAGAAAGTCCAACCATATGGTTGTGCGTATTTTCACAGCATTGTTACAAAGATTCTATCAGGAAATGTCAAAATCATCAATGGGAAGGCATTCCTTAGTTTCAGCCCTCGATTTCAACTTTGGCGTACACTCAGGGTTAGTTGGTAACATGAACTTGGAGATTCCGACACGACATTCTATGAATGCTTTTGATTTCAACTTCCCAACGTCGATGTTCTATGTTGGAAAATACTATGTGAGTATATCATCAAGTTACAATGGTGGGCAATCTGCAAGTAGTTTTGGTTTTAACATATGGTTTACAAGAATGGATGATGTACTCCCTACAACATACACTGACAAAGGGAAATCCAACTCTGGACATGCAACTAGGATTGATAACAAAGAGGATGTTGGGAAAGAAGAAGAAGTTGGGAACAAAGAAGGAAAGGGAGCTAAGAATGAAGAGAACAAAGAGGGAGTTAAGAATGAGAGGGATCTAAAAATGATGATGATCCAATCCGGGAGATTGGGTTGGATGGTTTGAAAATTGTATTATTTTCTGAACCAGAAGTCATTCCTACAAAACTAGAAGGGAGTGGTTCTAAAGGTGAAGGTCCGGACAATGCTGGAAAAACGCATCCAAATTTTACTGTAACAGCCTGGTTTTCAGTGGTATCGAAAACAGTGGTTTTAGGGTCTCTAAATTCGACAAGTAAGTTCGTAAATATTATTATTTAATATTTACGAGTCAAATATGATTTTAAAAATATTTTTGATATGATAATTTATGATATTCGAATGATTAATTAAGTTCAAGTGGTAAAACCCTAAGGTCAAGTGGTTCTAGAAAATGAGATATCAGGACCTCGTTTCTATAAACTGAGCCGTAAATATTTACAGAGTGTCATTAAGGTGGTATTAAAGTTTTGTTGAAAATTTTTAACGTTTCGATAGTTAATTAATTAAAAAGGACTAAATTGTAAAAGATGTAAAATTTAATCACTATTTGATTTGAGTGATTAAATGGTTAATTGAATAAAGGAAAAGGGACTTAAATGATAATTAAACCGTGGTCAAAGTTTCCAAGTAGTGGTGTTATGATTGAATCCACTAGCTTTTGGATTCATTGTTCTTATAGTCTTAATTAGTTTGGGATTAAATTGTAAATAAGTTTATTTAGTTAGAATTTAATTAAATTGAAGGACCAATTGTGAAATTAAACCTTCTTTTGATGATAATTATGCCATATATTTATGTGATGGACAAATATGGACATGACTTTGGTGTTTTATTTATTTATTTAATCAAGGGCAAAATGGTAATTTGATAATTAAATTAAATTAGATTAAAACCAAAATGTTTGTATTTATTGGTGACTTCTTCTTCACAAATAAAAAGAAAAAAAAGAAACCATAGAAGTTTCTAAGTTTCGGCCATTCTTTTAATGGTGCATGTAAGTTAAATTTAGCCCCGTTTTCAATCATTTTTATGTTTTTGAGATCGTTGTAACTAGGTTCAATTAGCCCGTCCCTTCGATTTTGAAACTATTAAAGATTGCGAATGTTGCCATTGATGAATCTATATGATTTTATCTATTAAATGATGAATTTGAGATGTTGGTAGATATTTAAAAGTATTTTGTTAAGTAATTTTGATGAATTTTCCAATTAGGGACTAAATTGTTGAAATAGTAAAAATACAAGGGTTTGTTGTGAAATTATTGCAAAAATGGGCTGTAATGAATGCCATGAATATTTGGATAGCATGGTTTTGCATTAAAAATGGTTAATTTATATGTTTTAGGCTCAAGGACTAAATTGAATAAAAGTAAAACTTTAGGGGTAATTTTGTAAAAATGTCAAAAATGACCAAATTGCATGAAATGAATTTTTTTTTATTTTCTAAATTAATATATTGAATGAAATTATTAATTTAGATCAAGATCGGGTAGAAAATCGAGGAAAATAGAAATTTACCAAAATACCCTTGAACTTTGGTATTTCTGCAATTTAGCTAGGTAAGTTTGTATGAACTATACTATGTATATTTTTTATTAAATTGAATGTTATTATATGAATTTTATTGAAAATAAATCGATAAATATATATGTTATTATACAATTTAGCTTATAATGAAACGAGGAAAATTCAACGAAGCACGACGACTATTGAGTCTCATTTGAACCTTAGGAATATATAGGATACAAATGACATGTCATTAGGGGTTACAGTGTTTCGGGTGCTGGTCTTGTACGTCCTACCGATGGCTGAGTTTCCGGCATGTGTTGCGGTTACTTGACAGCTTGTGTGAGCAGCACCATATAGCTACGTCCTGAATGATAGCTTGTGTGAGCAGACCCATATATGGCTCGAGAGAGAGCACTGATATGAGATATGTGATAGTAGTGGCTTCGATCACATGTTGGCACTTAGTGTGAGAGATTCCTGTGTATCTGATATTATTCTAGTGGTTTAATGGGTATGAAAAAGGGAGGTTCAACAAATGCTTCAATAAGTGATACTATGAAAGCCTGAAAAGGTATGAGTTGATGATGTTTGAAATATGCTTAGCCATATGTTTGAAAGTATGAATGCTTATTGGTAGGATGCAGGAAAGTTAAGATAAGTAATAGATTCAAGTGATACATGTAAAGATTAAATGGTTATTCATGCTAATGTGCTTCTGATTTGTACCATGTATGCTAATATGTGTGGTGATGAAGGATTAGGTTTTGGCCAAGCTTTGGTTGGATCATGCCATGTTAATTTATAGGTTATGCACTGTAATGGCAAGTTTCCAAATGAAATATGTTTGTGTTTATGAAAGAGTGGTAATGTTTAAATTGTGTAAATTTCATATTTGAATGGATAGATATGATTAAAGTTTATAAGAGCTTACTAAGCATTCATTGCTTACGTAGTTGTTTTTCCTTACTTTTCATATTACAGGAAGCTCGATCAGATTAGAAGCTTGTCGGAAACCTATCACACTATCCAGAGATTATATCGGTAGATTTTGATGTCTTGGTTAAGGTTATAATGGCATGTATAGGTTATTTTGGCTAATGTTGGCCTATATGTGTTTTGTTGAGATTAGCCACTTATTTGGCTTGTGTTTTGGTATTTTGGTATGTGCATAATTTTCTTATAATGTTGATGTGTGGAATGATTTTTGGTTGAATGATGAAAGGTGAAATAGTAGTTGAATATGCATATGAGGTATGTTTTATAACTTGGTGTGATTTGGTACTATGCTTTAGTAAGTGTATATGTATTTGATGCTATTGAATAAGTGGTACAATTGGTACCAAATGGTAAGTTTGTGTAAATGATTTACATGTTGTGTATTAATGCAATTATACATAAAAGTTGGTTGATTACTTGGTTACATAGATTACATGATTAAACATGTTTATAATTGTCATTTGAGGTGCCTAAGGGCATATTGGTTGTATGTGAATATACTACATGTTTAAGGCTTAATTTTACTTGTTTTGGATACTATAATATGGCTTGTTTATATGCACAATGTTAACTGTAGGTACATGCCTTGTTGGGTGAGAAAAATGGCTTGTAAAATAGCCTATTTTCGTCCACAAGGGCAGAGACACGGGCATCTGTCTCAGCTGTGTGTGACACACGACCAGGTGACATGGCCGTGTGTCCTTTATAGCTTGTAAAGGTTTGCAAGTCAATATGTTCACGTGGCCTAGCACACGGGAGTGTGGCTTGGCCGTGTGACACAAGTTAGTATACTTACACGGGTAAGGACACGAGTTGGGACATGGTCGTGTGTTCTTATTTCAAATGTCCACACGGCCTAAGACACGGACGTGTCTCTTGGCCATGTGACCCCTGTAGCTTTGAAAAATTTCAATGTTTTTTATAAAAATTCTTTGAGTATCCGATTTAGTCCCGACTTGTTTCTAACGCGTATTTTGGACCTCGAGGGCTCGTATAAGGGATAATATGTTTTTATCTTGATTGGTTTCTGACATGAATATTATATGATATGAATTGTTTGAAATGTCTGTTTATTTGATATGTAAGCTTCGGTACTACTCTGTAACACTGTTTCGGTGATGGATATGGGTTAAGGGTGTTACATTTATGATATATGCACCTTCACCCCACATGCTTAATGTCGACCTTGATGATGAAATTGAGTTAGAATTTTCAAAACTTCTTCATAGAAGGCTTGGTCATGTGAGTTCTTCTATAAATTTCGGCGATTTACAAGTTGGAATGAAATTTTCCTCAAAAGATGCTTTTATTACTATAGTGAAGCGGTATAACATAAAGCATAGGGTAAACTTTCCTGTTTACTCTGATTTTCAATTGATTTTAAAGTTCCCAAACTAACTCAAATTTTTTTTTATTTTATAAAAATGTTTGCAGAGTAAATGTAACTATGGCAGATGAGGGAAGTTTATATACTTTAGGAATTTTCCAAAAGGTAGTGTGGTCTGTTCAAGTGATAACATTTATTTTTAACTTCATGGTCTTACCTTTGACTAGACATGAATTAGTGTTAGTGTAACACCCTACACCCAACCCAATCACTGGGTCTGAGCTACAGAATGTCTCATTCATCTCCAGAGCGACTACGATCAATTATATTTAACTTTAAACCATTGTAAGATTTAATTTAATCAAACAAACATTAATCACAATAACAAACCATTTAAGGGATTTATATGAGTCACAAAAGCTCCAAGAACTAATCCGAGGTTGAATATGAACCAAACATCCATCACATGGCACAGTCAACAGGAGCATTCACTTAAGAACAAACTAAAATTAGACTCAATTAGGTACATGCCAACTTAGAATAAAAATGAAATATAAAAACGTTGATGAGTTCGGGATTGTTGACTGGATGTTGAAATCGTAATTCAAATATCTTGAATTATACTTAACATACGCATGAAAAACAAACCGTATGTTGAGCAATGGAAGTCAGCAATATTCTTATGATTCAAATAACAAAACTACAAGTTAAGAAAATTGTAACATCTAACTAGTATGTCATTCATATAAAGTGGACAACCAATTCATTCAGCATTGCAATAGAAATGATCGATTCAATTTATATGGCAACACATATGGTAAAGTTTTTTTTTTAAAATTCAATACCAATCATGAATCAAAAATTTATACCCTTAACATTATAACAATCAATTCCATATTTATTCTAAAACAATAAACCATTAAAGTCTCTTTCTAAAGTCGATTGACTTATTCATATTTATTTCAGCCTCCCCTAGGGCTCATTTCCAATTTATTCACACAGAAGTTCACGTATTTCCTTTATCATGATCCACATATATATATGCACAATTGATGCCATAACTTTATAGTATTTCATTTTGATATCTTTAATCAAGTCGCAAACTCATACCAATTTCACATAACTCATTTCATTACATTATTTATTGTCAATCTATTTCATTTCATTTCATTTTCAAGTTTCCAATTCCAGTTATAACATCACGCTTGATGGAACCATTCATTTTTCACATATCATATCCTGTAATTATTTTCAATTACATACCACACCCTGAATTTGGTCGTATTTGCATACTCGTATCTTGTACATTGTTCTTATCGTATGATAATGATTTCATTACAATTCAATGTATATATTTACATTCAATTTCACAATCACAATTCAATTCATCATCAACACATAATATCTCATGATAAACGTGTCTTATGAATCATCTTAAATATGAACCAATAGCTAGTTAGGAATATATCATATTAACATGCCATTTTTCAAACCAAATCGTTGAATTCGCCATAATTCCGTACCAATCTTTCAGACTTATAAATCCAATTTACAAGTTTCTTTCACATTAACAATTCTTTTCATTATCATTATAAAATTTTACATATTAAGTCATTATTAACTTGACTTGGATACGAACAGATACGCAAATCCAATCAACACCCTAATTTGGCACCCAATGCCTCATCGGATAATTTTCGAAGAAAATATATTGCGCCCAGCACTCATCGACACCTAATCGAAGTAACCATTTGGCACCCGATGCCTCATTGGAACATCAGAAGTAATTAGTTTACGCCCAGTGTTCACTGGTATAATCAAAGAAAATGTTGTGCCCAGCACGTGTTCATCGACATATAGTCGAAATAACTCCACCCGAGCAATTAATAGTAGAATCATTTATCCAATTCCCTTACAAATTCAATTCTCATTCAATCGATCTCAACATCATCAATTCATCACTCATAATATCATTTCATACATAACATAGATTCCAAACCAATTGCACCATTTCATTTAGTTTTAATATTTTTCATTTTTATTCAATTTAATCCTCTATCTCAATAATCAATTAAATTCACATCAATATGATTCGATCGATCATAATCAACTATTAATTTATTTGTAATTCTTCTATTATTTTTCCTCCTCCTCCTCTCCATTCCACTTTCTTTATTTATAAGTATTTATACAAGAATCTTTAGTCTTAGTATGTCATGCTTTTATATAACATGGAATCTCCTTTCTCTATTTATACATGTACTTTTAACAAAGTTGTCTTCTTGAGTAGTATTCACTAAATTATTTATATTCAGACCTACAGAATTCAAAATTAAGATCCACTTTATTTTTAAACTAGACTCAATGAAACTTTTTACCATGAAAGTTTTAGAATTTATTTCAAAGTATATTAATACCATTTTTTTAAAAACCTCCCATGTTCTACTACTAGGCAGCTTCGAATCTTCTTCACTAAAAATTAAGTATCTTTTAGTAAAAGTCTCATATTATGTTTTATTTTGTTTCCTTTTAAAATAAACTCGTTATTATTTTAGGCATATAAATTTCATCTCCTAACATTTTTTTTTTACAATTTATAATTATTTTTCAAAGTTAGAATAAGGGAACCCGAAATCATTTTGATATTGTCTCATAAAAAGCATTATATCTCATAATCTAAAATTCCATTGCTTTCATCATTGATTTTATGCAAAACTAGATTAAATAATATTTAATTTCATATTTTATTCAACCTATAACTCGATTCCTACAATTTTTGGTGAATTTTCAAATTCATACTACCAATACTATTCATAAAGTGTTTAGTGAAACATTTTGCTCTTCCATGATTTGATTAAGTTTTTCTCATTTCATTATATAACATACTACATTCCAACCAAATTCAATGTCAAAACATATAACCACTAAGTTACACAAATTCTTATTTTTGTTCAAATTAGTCCTCTAATTCGATAATCAATCTCAAACATAGCATTTTAAACTCAAATAATCATTTTCAATTTACATCGTTATCATACTTTCCAAATATATATATGTAACGACTATAATGATTCAATTTATAGAAATATAATCATAACACGAATTAGCTTAATAAGCTCCATATGAACTTACTTGGCAAAACAATAACCAAATGAGCTTTTAAGGACAATTCGACAATTTTTGCTTTTTCGCGACTAGCCTCAATTTGGTTCAATTATTGATCTATAAAATAATTCAGTTCAATTTATCAATTCCAAACATCTCATGTCATCCTTTTATAAGCATGTATCAGTTCAATTGTATTTTTTAATTACACCTAAACTTTTGCATTTTATTCAACTTAGTTCCTAAAATCGAAATAGTTATATCTTTCAAATTTGAGCTTCGTTTTACAATCCAATTTCAATCTCATCCTCTATAAATTCTCTACTATCTATTTTTATCAAAGTCTCATAACAGCTTTACAAATAAATCACTTTAGTCCTTATATGGAACAACTAACAACTAAACTCTATAATCTAATCCTTTTTCACATCTAAGCTTAAAATCTATCAATTTAACACCAAAAAATTCAAGAAATCATCAATAACAATTGAAAAATAATACTCGAGTTAACTAATAAGCTTCCACTATCTCAAAAATATAAAATTTACAAAAATGGATCAAGAAAAACTTACCCTGCAAGTAGCCGAACCTTTGAAGCTTAACAATGGCTATGTGACACCCCAAACCTAACCGGGACACACCGGCCCAAATTCGAAGCATTACATTAGTTACCTAAGTGACTCTCCGGCTAAGTGACACACCCCGACCTTATAACACCTCAATCTTATCTAATTATTAGTTATTTATTAATGCGGAAGCAAATTATGAGTCAATTTTAAACTTTTCCTATGTAAGTTAACCTAAGGGCATTTTCATCATTTTACCACCTATGGTAAAACTAACCCGATTTTAGATCTAAGTGTTTACCGACCATCTTTTAGTCAAATTATGCAGGCCTAAAATTTCAGCTTAACTTGAGTTCATTTACTATATCTAATTCAAGTTCTATTATTAGGGACTAAATTGTAACAAATACAAACTATCAGGACCCATTATGAATTATAAATTAAGTACGATTCTATCAAATTTTACCCATTAAGAGACTAATCCTAAACTTTTACCAAGTTTCCTTATCATCTAAGGCTCTAATTAGATTAATCATTTTTCAGGACTAAATTGTAACTTAAACAAATTAGAATAATAATTTAAGAAGAAAAAAATTCAAACCCCCTCCAAAACCCACACGCCCTATGAAAACCATTACACCTATTTATGCGAAAAACTCATTTTTTTGGTGAAAAAAAAGACAGCTTAGAAACTTCTAAGAGGTATAAAAAACTGTCTTGTTGAAGGGCCATAGTCACCACATCAGGCAGTACTTCAAATATCCGGAGAGAAGTCTGCCAAGAGAGTCCAATCTTCACCATTTGGTCTGAGATTGAATTACACTCCCTGGGAACATGCTTAATTTCCCACTGACATTCAGAATGTAGCAGTCTTTTAATTCTTCTGATTATTGTGGTTCAAGAGTCCACAATATCCTCCATGGATAAGACCCTAACCACTTCGAGATTTTCAGTCTAGATCTTGACCTTCTTGTACCCTTTATTCAATAAAATAAGCATTCCATCAAGGATACCCCATAATTATGCTTCCAAAGGTGAGCAGCTTCCCAAGTAATGCGTGTATCCTAATATCCAATTACCATTCTGATCACGAACCACACCACCCGCTGAAGCATTTCCGGATACTCTAGCCACTGCTTCGTCTAATGATAAGTGGACCCAGTTATCAGAACAATGCTGTTGATTCCTTGAATAAATAGCGGTAACCTTACAATCAGTGATGAGGGTCTCAAAGCTTTGTGCCCAATTGAGAGATGCTTTAATGAGTTCAAGGGACGTCCAATCAATGCTTTGAAAGATGAAGAGGTTCCTGTTCTTCCAAATTCTCCATGCTAGGATCCCGAAAAGGCACGACCATGTAGTTTCCTTATCCTGCAATTTAAGATGACAGCAAAGGTTAGATGTTAACCAAATTTGTAAAGGTTCAGAAAAAAACCTGGATTGTTTCTCTGGAGGGACTACAAGCATCCATGCTTCCTTAACCATCGTACAATCTCGAAGAACGTGCATGATGTCTTCACAATCATGACCACATCTTGGACATGCACTACTTTGTCCAGTTCCCCTCCTGGTCCTTTCTGAATTGGTTAAGAGCCTCTGATTGGCCACAATCCAAAGAAAAAGGCAAACTCTATGAGGTCCTTGATATCTTCAAATGGACTTCTATGTCATTTTTAGGCCTCCAAGAACTTTCCTTTAAGGTCCAATAAGCACTACGGGTAGAGAAGGACCCTGACCCAGAACGAGCCCAAATGATTCTATCTTCCCCACCAGCAGGATGTGGTGGAGGAATACTTACAATACCCTTTATCATGGCATCAGGTAGCCAAATGTAGAGTATGTCTATATTCCATGAGCCATCTAGGAGTACCCAATCCTTCAATGTGCTATCCAAGTTAAGTCTCTCATGAGTGGAAACGTAAGAGAGCAGAGGCCCAGCATCAAGAATCCAATTATCTTTCCATCCACAGATTGTAGCTCCATCCCCAACAGACCACATGAGATTCTCACGAAGAAGAGGCCACACCTTAGAGAGAGATTTCCAAAGATGAGAGCAGTGACTTTTGAGGATAGACTCAGGAAGCTGAGTCTTCTAGCCATACTTTGATCGAAGAACTCGAACCCATAAGGCATCATTTCAAGAAACAAGATTGAAACCAATTTTCATAAGAAAGGAATTGTTATGGTCTTGGAGATGTCTTAACCCGAGCCCTCCACAAGTTCTGGGCTGACAAATGGACTCCCATCCACCTAAGGCTAGTTTTGGATTACCAACTGATCTTCCCCAAATAAACTGTCTGGCTATCTTTTCTATCTCATCACATACCCTTTTCGGAATTGCCATGGTCTGCATGAAATAACTGGGAATAGCCAATAGAACCAATTGAGCGAGAGTAACACGTCCTGCCAGAGAGAGTTTCCGAGCATCCCAATTTTGAAGTTTACTTTTCACTTTTTCAATCACAAAATTTAGAGTGCTCTTGGTAACACGATCATGAAGAAGGGGCACCCCCAAGTAGCTTCCTAGATTACGAACCTTCTGAAACCCAAAAAGCTGACTAATCTAATCGCTTTAACTTGTATCCACTCTTTTTGAGAAAAACATGTTGCTCTTCCTAGCACTAATTTTATGACCTGAAAGATCACAGAAACGTCTAAGAATATCCTTTAGCAAATGAGCTTGATTCATCTCCTTTGTACTAAAGATAACCAGGTCATCAGCAAAGAAAAGGTGGGATAATGCCGGTCTCGATCTAGGAAGCCGAATAGGATGCCACCTACCAATTTTCATCTCTGAGCTGATAAGATGCCCTAACCATTCCATACAGAGAACGAAAAGGTAAGGCGATAAAGGACATCCTTGTCTAATTCCTCTAACCGGTTTAAAAGACCTAGACGAGACTCCATTCTAAAGGATCTGTATGGTGGAAGAGGAAATAACATTCATAATAACCTTTCTAAGTCCCTCAGGAACCCAGGCTGCAACAAGGGACACATCTATAAATTCCAGCTAACTCTGTCATAAGCTTTCTCCAGGTCTAACTTTATGGCCATCCAATTTTTACCCGCTTTCCTGCTTCACATAGAGTGAATAACTTCCTGTGCTATAATGACATTATCTGATATGTTCCTCCCTGCAATAAACTCAGCTTGTTCAGGAGAGATGAAGTTCGGAAACACCACTTTAAACCTATTAGCGATTACCTTCATCACCAACTTGTACATAACCGAGCAAAGACTGATTGGCCAAAATTGACTGAAGTCTTCCGGTTTGTCCTTCTTTGGAATAAGCACAATGAGAGTGTTATTAAGCTCCCCCTCAATCATTTTACCAGCAAAAATACCCTGAACCCATTCACAAACCGTCTCTCTGATAAGATTCCATTGACTCTGGAAAAAAAGCGCATGATAACCATCACTTCCCGGGGCTTTTAGCGGATCCATATCAAACAAGGCCTTCTTGATCTCTTCATTCACCACCGGCTTTTTGAGAAAATCAATATCCTGTTTCTTAAGACTAGGGAAGATATTGAAAGGGATATCTGCCATGGGATTAGGATTTTCGCCATACAGCTTCTCAAAGTATTTGACGGCTTCTTCACTAAGAATAGACTGCTCTGAGCACCACTCCTCATTCCTAATACGTAAAGCCAGAATGCGATTGAATTTTCTTCTTTGCATTGTGCGACAGTGGAAGAACTTGGTGTTCCTATCCCCAAACTGAAGCCAATCACACCTAGCCTTTTACCTCCATAAAAGTTCTTCGTGGCTAAGCACACTATCCAATTCATCTCGAATCTCCATCTCTAAATTAGCTAAATGTCTGGAATTCGATCGCTTCATGGCCTTTTGGATAGTTCCAAGTGAACTCAAAAGTTGTTTTTTACGAGTTCCTATATAGCCATAGGTAGACCTGTTCCAATCTTTTACATGAAAGGTAAATTCAGATAATGAGTCAGCCATATTGCCTGAATATCTCCATCTATTTGAAACCAGATCCTTAAATTTTGCATGTTTCGTCCATTCTGCAAGAAAACGAAACGGTCTCCCTTTTGGAACACTGAGCATAGGGTTAGTCTTGAGCAGAATAGGCCTATGATCTTATTTAATACGAGGGAGATGATATACTAGAGAATGTGGAAAAGTAGAGATCCAAGCATCATTTGCCATGGCTCTATCCAAGCGCTCGGACGTATTCCTTCTTTGTCAGGTATAGGAAGGTCCTATATAACCAGGATCCTGCAAGTTACAAGCATCAACAAAGTTACCAAAATAGTTACACCTCTTACCTGTTCATCGATCACTTTTTTTATCCGTAGGGGATAGAATAGCGTTAAAGTCACCCAAAATCATCCATGGTGAAGGATCCTGAGGCAAAACATCCAACAAATCATCCCAAAGATGTTTCCTTTTAGTTCTATCAGGACTACCATAAATAACAAAGATAAAAAAACCATCATTAAAATTAGTGCCCTGAACACGAAGAAGCATGAATTGAGGGTGATTATGAATAATACTGATAGAAATATATTCTTTCCATCCAACCCATATGCCTCCTGAAAAGCCAACAGATTCAATACGATGAGAACGACCAAATCCTAGTTTATCAATAATAGTATTAGCCTTTTGACCACTAACTCTCAGCTCCAAAAGATACACAATGTCAGGTTTATACTCAAGATTATACTCACGAAAAGCACGGATAAATTTGCTGCTTGCACACCCTTGGCAGTTCCAAGAAAAAATTGAAAGATTAAAATTCATAGAAAAAAATAAATAAACCAAGTCAACAGCCAAGACTTAGAAAACCAAATAGAATAGAATAAAACAGAATAAAATTAAATCCCTTTACCAGTGATCGGGGCAGAATCCTCTAAATCCACATTTTTAAATGTGGATACAGTCTTAGCTAGTCTAGAAATGGACTCACTCAAAGGAACTTTAGAGGAATTTTTTATTTTAAAATTATTCACTTTCCCATGCATGATTTTATTGATTTTCCTAGTGGCTCGGAAACCACCTTCCTTACCCCCAGATAATTTACCGGAATTTCGATTCCTATTCATGCCTTTAGCTGGACCTTTCTCTTTAAAGGAGATTGCCGTATGTTTTGTGCTAACTAGACTATCATAAGAATCGACCATCTTAGCTTCAACCATGAGCGGTGGTGTTGAATCAGACTTGGATATCATTAGGTGCGCATTATCCCCATTTTCATCCTGGGTATCAAAAATGGGGTTAAGACAGGAGCTATTTAATTGCGTTAAATTGGAGTTATTATCATGTAATAAAAAAATGTTTTTATCCGACATATTCAAAACAGTAGTTGAAAGGTGGCAAGAAGAGCTCCCTTTTTCATTAATATGTTGATTTCTTAGTGCTTCCCTAGGCCCCACCACATGATTGGCCTGAACCATATTTTCCCTTATTAGGTCATCCGCATATTTGCTTGTTGATGGGCCTTCTACAGCAGATTCGTTGCCCCCATTATTTAAGTGTCGGTCCACTGCTTCATTAATTGAGGCAGATACTATAGTAGCCAACGATCCACTACCCCTTTTGACTGTGTCCAGCTGTAACCCTCTATTTAATTTTGGCCTGCCCCTAGATACCTGCTCCTTATCCTCCCCGCTAATGCCTGCGTTTCAAGGATCCTAAAAGTCAGCTAACGGTTCATTTTCGTCTTTATTCTACTCGTCTTCGCCCTTATTATGCTTAGTTTCCAAATCCCTTTTTCTTCCCATATTTGATAAAACTTCATATCTGGATCCCGAAATTCCCTTTCCCTTGTTATCTCTTTTGGCAAGATTATTATTATTCCGAAAGTTACTCCGTGTTTTCCGTTCGACCACCATCCAAGGCCCAAAAACTTCTCTTTCTCCCCCTCCCTCCGCCGTTGTCGGGATATCTATCGTTTGGTCTCTCTCCGGTGTGGATTCCATTCGCATCAGGGGACATAATTCCCTTGTATGCCCATACTTTCCACACCTAAAGCAGATCGTTGGCAGCGCCTCATACTCAACCCTCTGTATTACACCATTGACAAGGACTTGGGGGATCAGTGGCTTATCTAGATTGATATACATAGCCATCCTAGCGAAACAACCTCTAGATCTGTAGTCGGTAATGAGATCTAATTGAACAACTTTCCCAATGACCCCTCCGATTTCCTCAAGGATTCTCTTCGTGTACAAGAATCTTGGAAGACCTGGTAGACGAATCCAAGCCAAAACCATGCTTGGATATGGTTGTGCTGGACTGAAATCTTTTGTCCAAGGTTGTACAGTTAAGTACTGGCCATAGACCAGCCACGGCCCCTGAGATAGGACTTTTGTGTAATCGTCGAAGGAATGAAATTTCGCCAAGTAGTATCCATTCTCAATGTCCATGAGATGGAAAGGCTTGGAAGGGTTCCATAAGCTATTGATTCGTTGAGAAAGGGCTCCATAACCAATATTTCAACCGAGTAATTTAATAACAACTGTTGTTTCCATTTCTTTGAACAGGATTTGCTGGATCCTCTCCGAGAAATCAATGGCAGAAACACCATTCACTACAGAACGTTGAATATCTCCCTTCAAGAATTCAAGATCGTCATCAGTGGCAGCTCGAAAAGGGTTTTTTTTTCATCAGATGCACCAGAGTTGAAGCCCAAAAGTTTGTCTTTCCAGGATATCTTGGGGCTCAAATCAGGATCAACCAGCATACCTATATCTTCCTCACCCGTTCCTCCTTTGAACCGGACTTTCTTAGTGATGCGGTCCG
The DNA here is from genome assembly GCA_025503065.1 of Gossypium bickii. Lineage (NCBI taxonomy): Eukaryota > Viridiplantae > Streptophyta > Magnoliopsida > Malvales > Malvaceae > Gossypium > Gossypium bickii. The sequence goes on along the minus strand of CP106713.1, from coordinate 21,961,971 downwards.
CTTCCTTCTGAGATCCATCACCATCTACATCTTCCAGTTGGGGAATAGAATCCCCAGAATTCAGAGCATTTTCTTGCATTGTTTTAATGGCCAATTAAACTCGATTTAACTATAATTAATTAACATTCATATACATACACCTTCAATTGAATTGATTGACATCAATTAAGCCTCAATCATATAGAATTAGGCAATCAATTTCATGCATAACAAATACCCAATAAATCAAACAAGTGGCGTACCTTAGTCGCTAGTAAACCACTCCATGAAAGCATTATTTAAACAATCGTTAGTATAAATTTCATGTCTTACACACTGCGTTATCAATCACCATGTTATCAAGCAATAATACACTATAAAACATTCAATAATTAAACTCAAATATGCCTCAAAATTATTATAAAATCATCCAAAATAAAATGTCCAATGCCCAAAGTCCAATTACAACCAAAATTAAACTAATTCTCGGAAGTTCCACAATGCCCGATTACAGTTTCTAAACGTGTAATAAAGTCTCTACCTAGCCTAAACCTCTTGGAACTCTTTTGCTCAGCTCCTCAAGCTCGATGATTATCTGCACAAATTGTAAGGGTGTGAGCCATAAAAATTTCAGTGATTATTAATAAAAACAACTAGTAAATCAACATCCAAATCATGCTTAAATCGTATCCAATCAATCATCAATTATCAGCCATAATAATGAAACATGTCAATTTAATTTCCATATGCGTTATCAATATCAAAAATCAATTATTCATGGCTTACAAACATCGAATGATATAATAATAATCACACATAAATATATTGGCATACACTTCTCATGGCCTAATCAGGTGATCATACATCGGATAAACGGATCTCTGAACTCCCACAAACATCAAATACAGTCCACCGAGTTGAGGGACCGAAGCATATGCTCCCTTATAGTGCCTCAAATAACCCAATGAGTGGAGACTTATGCTCAACACTCTCTTTTCTACTCCAAACAAATCAGTCCACCTAGAGTCATATGCTCACAATGTCACAAATAAAGGTGAGTACTCACAAATCCTATGGCATACCAATTATATCCAATGGATCTACCATGTATGTTGCCAATATATTAGTCAAACATAGCATATAAAGAAGTTATTATTGTGCTCAAATTAATGTGACAAAATGTTTATGTGTAACATGTAACATAGCCATTTAACATCTAATTAAATCAAGCATTTCATTTGTCATTTTCCAATGTTCAATTACCAATTGTAACACCAATATATCATGATCAAAAACTCCAATAACCATGCTCTAATCATCAATATAATTAGCCTAATTAAATTACACAAAACCACCTAAATGCTTACTTCCCATTATTCAATAAAAATTCAACTATTGTACATATAATATCAATCTTGCAAAAATCAGCCATTCAACTATAATTAATCAATTGAAATCATCAATTAAGCTACTAATTAAACATATCACCACACAATTTATTCTACCACAAACAAGTGATAAACCAAGCAAATCCAAGCTTCAATTCCGGTTAGCTCAGTCCTCTTCAAGATTCGGAGCTTTAACAGAGATAAAGTAGACATTACCACATTTCTAATGCTATAATAAACACAAATTTTAATTAACTATACTAATCAAAATCCTCTCACAAAGATACCTTACCAAATTTGCAACATTAAGTCGAAACCTCTATTCCTCACAAAATCGATCTCTCCAACCCTCCTAAACCCTTTCAATCATCAATACTAGACCAAATACACTTATACTAAGCATCAATTTCACAAAATTTCAAAAAATCGGTTAATAAAGATGATGAAATTTTATCTTAAGCATCAATAATGGCATGTATAGGTAGTTTGGCTAATGTTAGCCTATATGTTTTGCTGTGATTATGGTCAATTGAATTGGCTTGTGTTTTGGCATATTTTGGTATGTGTACAAGTAGCATTAATATGGTTGATGAATTATTGAATATGGTTGAATGATGGAAGATGAAATGATAGATGAATATGCAATATATATATAGCTTGTGACTTGTTGAAAATTGGTACTTTGTTTTGATAGATTAAATGACTATTGATTCTAATTGTAGAATGGCATTTTAATACCAAATGATTATGTTTTGGTAACTAAATTATATGGCATGAATTGATGCAAGTATGCATACAAGTTAGTTGATTATTTGGTCAAATTGAACATATAGTTATACATGTTTGCATATTATCATTTGAGGTGCCTAAAGGCATATTGGTTGTATGAATTTTTACCACATGTATATGACTTGTTTATGCCTAATTTGGATGCCTTGATATGGCTTGTAATTATGTGCAATGTTGAGTGTAGGTACATGCCAAATTGGGTGAGAAAAATGGCTTGTAAAATGGCCTATTTTCGTCTACACGGGCGTGCGTCTCAGTCGTATGTGACACACTGTCAGGTGACACGGCCGTGTGTCCCCTGTAGTTTTCCAAGGGTTGTAAGTCAGGCTATTACAAGGCGAGCACACATCCTGGCAAACGAGCGTGTGAGGTTATTTCGAGGGTACACGGCTTGGCACACGAGCGTGTGGCTTGGTCGTATGACCAAGTCAGAGAGTTACACACGTACGGACATGGGCTGGGACACGGCCGTGTGTCCCTATTTTGAATGCCCACACAGCCTGAGACATATACATGATGTAGAAAGTATATGTATATGAGAATTTAGATGTTATTGAGCCCATACATGTTTCTTGATGTTTATATGAGATTGTATGACTTAGAAACGAACTATTACCTGTATGTACATGAAGTACATGGAAATGACATTACCTGATATAATGATGCATGAATTGGTTGTTACATGAATGTTGGTCATGCTTGATAACTTTGTTCATCCATGATTAAGGACTATTATATGTGATTACTTGGCTAACATGATGAGGATATGTGTTTAGGGCTTGTGATAAAATTGGTTGATACTACCTTGCATGTTTATTTTGAACATAAATATATGGTAAGTTATTTACCATGTTATACGAACTTACTAAGCATTTCATGCTTACTCTATTTTATTTTCCCTTGTTCTATAGTAATTCGGAAGCTCGTTAGATTGAAAGCATCAGTGGAGATCACTCACACTATCCATCGGCCCATCTTGGTATATATGGTAAATTAATTATGGTTATAATGGCATGTATAGGTTAATTAGGCAATGTTGGCATGTAAATGTTTGGATTATAACTAGCCATTGGAATGGCTTGTGATGAACATGTTTTGATATGTATAAATGAGGCTATAACATGCTTGGTGTGTGCTTAAATGATTGATTGATAGAAATCATGTTGGCATATTGAAAATTTATTTTAACATATTTGATAAAATATGCATATAAGTGAATTTGATAAGTTAAGTAAGTTTGTATATTTAATTACATGATGGTAAAGTGTCATTTGAGGTGTTTAAGAGGAAATTAGTTGTATGTGATGATATGTCATGCATGAGACTTGATTTTGACTTGAAGTAATTGTTTTAAAATGGCTTGTAAATATGATTAAGTATTGGTGTAAGAGGAATACCAATTGGGTGAAAAATGTGGCTCAGAAAATAGCCTATTTTTGTCCACACGGGCGTATGTCTCAGCCGCGTGTGACAAACGGGCCAGAACATGGGTGTGTGATCTGGCCGTGTGTCCCCTGCATCTTTAAAATGTCAAAATAAAATGCTCAGAATTGATCACACGGGCGTGTGGATTGGCCGTGTGACCCCTACACCCACACACGACCGAGCACACGGGCGTGTGAATTGGCCATGCGACCCAAGTCAGAGAGTTACATGGTCTAAGACACAAGCTTGTCCCTGGTCGTGTGAGCCACACGGGCTGACAACACGAGCGTGTAACCTCTGCAACTAGGAAAAATTTTAAGATTTTGTGAAAATTTTTTTGAGTACCCGGTTTAGTCCTGACTCGTTTCTAATGCATGTTTTAGACCTCCATGGTTCATATAAGGGATTTCATGATTGATTTCAGACATGAATTGTAACATCCCTTACCCATATCCGACACCAGAATAGGGTACAAGGCATTACCAGACTTATTCACAAGCAGACATTCAAAACCGAGACATGAATTTCCATTCAAGTTTAAAACTTTTCAAAAACATTCATATCGTCTCTAAAACGAGCCTACGAGGCCCAAAACATGCATCGGAAGTGGTTCGGGACTAAACTGAGAACTTTGGAAACTTTTGGAAAACTTAGAATTTTTTTTTGAAAAAGGGGTCACACGCCCATGTGGGTTCGGGACACGCCCGTGTGACCCTAAGACACACCCGTGCATCAGGCCGTGTTCAATTTAGGGAGCATTCTATTTATGACGTCATCATCAAATTAAGGTCACATGGCCAAGTCACACGCCCGTGTGCTTAGGTCATGTGATCGATTAAATTTTTATAATTTTTCATAAAATAGGTGCAGACTTCACACGGCCAGGGCACACGCTAATGATCGAGGCCATGCCGTCCACACGGCTGAGACACACGCCCGTGTCTCTGCCCATGTGCTCATTAATGAGCATTCTGTTTTGCAATTATTTAGGTTGTAGGGGACACACGACCTGAAACACCCCACACCCGGCCCACGAGCCTGAACCGGATCTGGTATGTTCCTTAAGTAAAACGGTTTCACAGTTCTTTGTTACTTAGAGAAAATTTGTGTAATTTTAGAAAAATATCGTTTTGGGTTGGGCTTAAGTTGGAAACCCATTTATTTTAATTAGAAATCATTTAATTACAGTGACAAAACAATTTTTAGAGTTTATTTTTAAAATAAATTAAATTAAACTTTATTCGAAATAATTCGGAACATGATAATTAAAAATAAACAGAAATAAAGAAATCCAACTTGGGCCTTATGGCCTTATTACATCAAACAAAACCCAAATTTAAAATTAAAGTGCTTAGTAAAAATAAAAGTCCAAATCTTTAAATTTCTCCTTGCTATGCATGGCCACCTTTAGCTTCACGACCTTAGGTCCATTATTGCTTATCACCCAAAAATATTCCCACAACGGGTGAGTCAACAGACTCAATGTGTAACCAACACTAACATTCAATAGCTCAGGCATACATGTTCATATCAAACACTTATTCATACAACAGATAATAATGATGATGCAACCCGATCCCAAAACCTAGATGCCATCCGCTACACATCCCCGTACCAACCTGCACACCGTGGGGACTACTAAGTCGACCCTCTATCCGCTACACACCTTCGGCGCATCATCAACAATCGACGTGCTCATCGCCCATATAAAATTTGCGGCATAGCCACCAGATATAATTGTGTCAAAAGACACCAGATTCAGATAATGTAACCGAAGTTACCATATTCAGATAATGTGACCGAAGTCACCACATTTAGATAATGTGACCGAAGTCACCACATTCAGATAGTGAGACCGTAGTCATCACATTCACTTCCCCTTTCTCATATATCCCGAATGACCCATATTATTCATATCATGCATCTCATACTTAAATTCACATTCATATATATTTTCACATGCTATAAAATAACATATTTCATAATTCCTAATGGAAGTAGGAAACGTACCTGAGTACTTTGTACCATATTAGGGTACTTTAGCCATATTCACATTCATATATTAAATATTTGCCATATACATATTAAAAGCTAGTGCGGATTACACACCTGATTCGCTTAATGAAGTCTTTGAAATCCTGAAGAACTGATCTACTGTTTTAGATCCTTAACTCCTATATTCGGTCAATCATTTAAACATATTAATAGACCTTTTCAACCACAAATCCAAATCCTAGTAGGATTTATACACTTACCTTGGTGTCGATTTCCTTTTTGTTCAAATCCCGAAAACCTTGCCTTATAAGTCTGTCGAAAATCCTATAAGCACATGTTAGATTGATTTCTAACACTTAATCATCTTTAAATGGCCTATGGCCGAATATTCATATGACTTACCTTGAGTCTTAGAAATCTCGAAACTTCGTTGTACTTCTCCTTGTAGTCGACAACTACTAGACCCCGAAGAAAACCTTCCAAATTTCGGCCATGGAATTCTAAAGGAGTTAGATTCCTATATTTCAGCTAAAGAGAGATTGAAAATCAAATAATAGCTGATCTTACCTTTTGAATGAAATCGGCAACACCCTTCTCACACAACAAGATTCGGCTTTGGCGAATTTTACTGGCTTGGTTGGATTGTGTTTTTGGTTTTGAATAAAAGAGAGGGAAGGCTAGGGAATTCGGCTAGACAAAGAAAAGAGAAAAGAAGAGGAGAGAACCCTAAGATTTTCGGCAGAGCAAAGAAAAAAGAAAACTGATGAGTATCCCTCCTTCCTTCCTTTTGTAGACGAAATTATCAGCTAAAGAGTCCCTTACTTGGCCACCACTCTTCAATTTGATAGCTTTATCCTTTAATTCTCATAAAATAAAAGAGTTTAATCCAGCCTTTATCTCATGGAAATTATGATAAATAAATTCGTTTTGAAAATACTTAAGATAAATCATCATTTATCTCTCCAATTACAAAAAAAACTCCTTTATTTATCCTTAATAGCCGAATTTTAAAGAGGATAAACCTCCCTTTTTCTAGAAGCCTTGCCGTCCACTCTTTGGCTTATGGAAGCAAAAATAAAACCTCCTTTATTTGCTTCCCAAGTGACTCGAACCCAGGCCCATTCCTCTTGCATATGGCGCCATTTCCATAGGCCCTAAGTGGCATCTCTAGGCCACTTTTCCAAGCCTGTTTGTGTGTCAAATTTCACAAACTTTTTCTTTTAAGGCCACCTTGCCTTAATTTCCTATTTTAAACTTTAAATCTTGACATTTCTACGTCATTTCTAAGTTTCCTAAAATTTTCGATCGACTCTGTAAACTTGCCATTTTCTTACATTTCCAAGTTTCCAGAAATGTTTACTTTCCATTTTTGAATCATTTCCTTACATTTCCAAGTTTCCAAAAATGTTCATGTCCATTTTCATTTCCATGCATTTCTAGGTTTCCAAAAATGTTCATTTCCATTTTCATTTCCATGCATTTCTAGGTTTCCAAAAATATTCATTTCCATTTTCATTTCCAAAAATATTAGAAATTTATTCATAGTACTTAAGACTTGTCATTTCGTACAATTAAACCGGAAATGCATAGGCCCTTTCCAGGATGTTACACGACCGGATCACATGCCCGTGGGCAAACCGTGTGTCACACACGGCCTAGACACACGCCCGTGTGTCTACCCGTGTGGACAATAAAAAGGCTATTTACCAAGCCATTTGTCACCCTTATTCACACATACACTCACATCAATTCGAAGGCACATAACATTACATACTTAGGCAACCAAAGCATCCACATTCATGGTTGAAACATATCAACTTTATATGTTTATCTAACAAACTTACTACATTTATTAAGCCCTAAATCAAACATACAAATCCCACATTTATTAGGCTTCATTCAATTTCTATCTAGTTACCAAATTATACTCAAATTCCTCATCTCATTAATAGGTCACAATTCCCACATCACACAATCATGCCATAAATGACATTTCCAAATATTTGACATTCACCAAGCATACTATAATCATATCAACATTGACATTGACACTTATATGAATATACTTAGGCTTTCAACCATGTTGCCAACATAAGCCAACTTACATAGCAACCAAGCCTTTGATGATTACGAGCCAACATATTGGCTACAATCATAAAGACACATATAACCAGTTGACTTAGTCCCTATACATGCCATAACTCAAAATACTTGAATTTATATATACCCAAAATGGTAGCTTGATAGTGTGATAGAATCTCCGGCGATCTCCAACTCGAGCTAGCTTATTATCCCTATAAGACATGGGAAAAGAAAGGGGAGTAAGCTTTAAAGCTTAGTAAGTTTATATGCAAATAATAAACAAAATTAATTATACATTTTTATATGAATAACATGACATATATTAACATAAACGTCATTAAACTTCATGAGCATAACTTACTTGATCATATGAATAACATAACTTAAGTCAAAATAAATGACATTAAACTTAATGAGCACATCTTGCTCAGTCATAAGAATAACATATCATTTTCCACGATCAACAAACCATTTCAAACCTCCCATAAAACATACACATTAATTATGAGCATTTACATTTCAAGCATATACTTTTACATCTTTCAATTGCCTAAACTCTTATCTTTCTATGCTTCCATAATCATTTTAATTGGAAATTTTTCCAATCTTTCCTTTATCTCATATCCAATAAATCACAATTTGCATGAATACAACATGCTATGTCATGACTCAATCTAGCCCGAAAGCCAATCACAAAATCGTCAATTGAATTTACTAAGTATTTCATACATCACAAGTATAGACTTATAATCACAAGGTTTTCATAAAATCATTCTCATAGAAATCATGAACTCACAATTTCATGAAGTCAATTCGTACAAACTTGTACCAATTCGCAATACTCACATACTTTTTCTCTTCTTTGACATACCCATTGAATTTCCCGTTGAACCATTTGGAATACTAAAGGATACTCGGGAATCTAGTACACATAGTACCATACCAATGCCATATCCCTAATATGGTCTTACATGTGATCTCGTATCGATGCCAATAGCCTAGATATGGTCTTACACGAAGTCTCACATTGATGCCATATCCAAGATATGGTCTTACACGAAGTCTCATATCGATGCCATATCCCAATTATGGTCTTACACGTAATCACATGAACTCTAATGTCATGACATTTATATCATATCTATTCCTAAGGTTTAACCAGGATTTCTCGCTCGTCGAAACTTTGACGAATACTTCCATAGAGTCAATCACAATTGATACTCCATAGAGTCAATCACAATTGATACAACTTTAAAGCATTTAAAACATAAAAATAACAATGCATTATTTACATACGAACTTACCTCGACATAAAAATGGCGAAAAGGACTACATCGTCAAATACTCATTTTTCCCCCGTTCTAGGTCCAAACCTCATTCTTTCTTGATCTATAACATCACATTTAACTAATTTATTATTCACATTATTCAATTCAGTACAAAAATCACATTATGGAAAAATTAAATATTTCCCCTAAACTTTGACATATTTACATTTTTTCCCCTAGGCTCAAAAAATGAATTTCATTCAATTTCTTCAAAGCCCAAGCTTAGCCGAACCTATTTCATGCTCATAACAGCCTACATTTTTCATTTAATCACACTTTTACTACTCATTTTATAACTTTTACAAATTAGTCCTTTTAGGCATTTTCACCGAAAATCACTTAACAAAAGTCATTTAACAAATCATAAACATGCATTTTCTACCATCAAACATTAAAATACACAAATATTCATCATGGGTAAAATTTTAGACTTTGATTATGTCTTAAATTAGTGGTAGAAATAGATAGATCATTTTACAAGGATTTCAAAAACATAAAAATATTAAAAACGGGGCTAGAACAGACTTACAATCGAGCTTGGAAGCTTGAAAAACCCTATCCATGGTTTCTCCATGTAATTTCCGGCCATGGGTAGAAGATGGACAAAAATTGGCTTTAAATTTGGCTTTTTAATTCATTTCTTAACCAAATGACCAAAATGCCCCTAACTTAAAACATAACAATTCTCTTACTTCATGTCTATTTTTGTCCACTAACTTAACCAATGGCCTAATTACCATCTAAGAACCTTCAATTTTAAATTTCATAGCAATTAGACACCTCTAGCATGTAGAACTTAACTTTTGCACTTTTTACAATTTAGTCCTTTTGACTAAATTTAGTGTCCAATCGTCAAAAATTTTGAACAAAATTTTCATGAAACAATTCCATAAAATTGAAAACCACAAAAATATAATAAGAACAAATTTTACTGCGTCGGATTTATGGTCTCGAAACCACTGTTCCAACTAGACCCAAAATCGGGTTGTTACATGCCGCCCGGCCCGAAGGCCCGACCAAAATTTGGAAGGCTTTGGGAAAAAATATAAGCCCAAAAAATGTTCTTGGACAAAAAATAAGGCCCGTTTAAAAAATGGGTCGAGCCTCGGGTAAGGTATTTTTGGCCCGAGCCCGGCCCGGCCCGACCCGGCCCGAATTCACTAAATGACAAAAAAAAATTTCTATTTTTTTAATTTTTGAATGTTATTTTCTTGTTGTTTTCTCCCTATTTTGCTACCATATCACTATTATGTTGCTACTATTTTGTTGTTATTGATTGAATATTGTATAAAACTTATTTTATTGTTAATTTTGTTATTATTTTAAAGGCATTTGTTAATTTTTTTATTATTTTAGAGGTATTTACTTGTTAAGTTACATCTATCTTATTGTTATTTAAGTCTAGATATTTTTTTAAAATTTATTTTCAATTTGTTGGGAAATATTTATTTTGATTTTTTTAGTATTTTTGGTGTATTATATATATTTAGAAATTATATAAAATAATATAAAATTTTAATACGGGTGGGCCAGGCCTGGGTTTTAGCATTTTTATATGGGTCGGGCTTGGGAAAAAATTTAGGCCTATTTTGACCCGAGCCCGATGAATGGGCCTAAATTTTTAGTTGAGCCTGGCCCGAACCCGACCCAGCCTGGCCCATGAACACCTCTAATGAATACTATATGGTGTAGAATATCTGTTTATTTAATCTGTAAGTTCTGGTAATGCTCTGTAACCCTGTTCCAACGACGATTTTAGGTTAGGGGTGTTACATTTATTGGTATCAGAGCTACGATTTAGCCGGTTCTCAGATTGAACGTAGCATATGTGAAGTTTAGAAATAAATGCCATTATATAACTTGTGATAGTGTGATATCTCTCTACTCTGATGAGAATTGTTTTATTAATAGACAGAGATGCTTTCCAACCGAGCTAATTCCGATAATGCTGAAAACAATGCTCAAGTGTCTGAGTAAAAATGTTACTTATGATGAAACAGAACTCATAAATGTGTGAAATAAATGTTCTATAATGAACATGTTGATGGAAAATGTTATGGTATATGTGTATATTTATAAAGGTTAAATTTTGAGACTTTACGACCTTCACCCCCTCACCAGTACAGTTTTATATAATAAAATTCACAAGATTTATATTGATTAAGTTCACAAGTGTTAAATTGAAGAGTTCAGTGGCTGAATGACTAATAATGCAATCAGAGCTGAGAATGGGTTAGTAAGTAGTGCCGGTTTTAAAAGAGATATCAATTTTTTCCGAAGATTATTCGGGATACGCAATATCACTATTAAGGAAGAAGCTATTCATGAGTAATCAACTTATTCAGGTATGGTATCTACAGAATGAATTAACTGAAATTTTTTTCTGAATTGCTTCCTTTAGTGAACTGAATAATGTGAGATTATTTATGACTTTATTAGTCACTGGAATAGTGATGAAATTGCAAAGATATCTGAATGCAGTTGTTATAATTGCGTATTTCATAGCGATTTCCTCTGGGTATTATATATATTCTTTAATGTTCAGAAATATATGTAACTGTTCATTTTCAAATGTGATTCTTATCACATAGAAAGGTTGGCTAATCATGATATTAGACAGAATTATTGTAAGTTTGGTTGATTCATGAGCGGTATTGCTCTAACTTTCTTTGATTTTCTAATCAATTATGTTTGAGAGAAGACTTGATGATAAGATTCGTATGATACTATTTTCTACTTCAACTGGCTAAAGCTCTGAATTGCAAATATGCAATTTACACTATCTCTATCACGATTTTTTTAGTACGTATGAGCAATATTATTCTTCTGGGCTTTCTCTGTGAAATCATCGATCTCTTTATCATTCAATATAGGTTGTATTTTCAGAAATTCTATATAGCTTCACATTATGGATTTTATTATCTCGGTATTTTTATCATTGTTATGGTCTAATATTATCTATCAAACATGGTTTATCTATAAAAAATATTCATTGGCCGAAGGTAATTACATTTATTACTGTTATAAACTCCAACTCGATTATGGGAGCTCGGTGATATGGATCTCAGATTATAGAAATTGTATTATGATCCTGGTTGTTATTGGGACTACTATTGAAACGTTGGCCTTATTGTAGCACTATGGTTCTTAATCTATCTAATGGTTGTGGCCTCAGAATAATTCAAAACTTCGGTGTTAAAAATTGAAATGGCTTTATTATATGATTCTTTTTTAATTTTCGTGGAAGGGTTTTCTATGATAGCTATACAAATGACACGGTTATTACAGAAAGAAGATTTGAATATTCTAATAAATATCAACAAAGTTATGATCAGTTGAAAGCTCTGTGGACCGAAGCATCAATTCTGGTTCAGATTGAATTGGATAAGAAATTTTTGAATTACAGTGATACATCATTAAATGGTTTAGATTTTGTTTTGATGCAAAAAGGCAAAGTAATATCCTATACTTCTAGACAGTTAAAAAACCGTATGAAAAGAATTACCCGATACATGATTTAGAATTAACAGTTATTGTATTTGTACTGAAAATTTGCGACATTCAGCTGGTGAAAAATGCTATATATTTACTGATTATACAAGTTTAAATTATTTGATGTCACAAAAATATTTAAATCTGAGACAGTATGGATAACTAGAATTGCTGAAATATTATGATTTGATAATTGACTTTCATTTGGGAAAAACAAGTGTAATTGCTGATGTTCTGAGTAGAAAATCTTTGTTTGCCTTATAAGCAATGAATACCCGATTATTATTACCTGATGATGGCTCAATTTTTAGCTAAGTTTAAAGTTAAACCAATGTTTCTACAACAGAGTAATGAAGCTCAAAAAAGTGATAATAAGTTACAAGTTAAACGGGTACAGAGTAATCAACTTTAGACTTAGAATTTTAGAATGGATCTGATAATTGTCTGTTATTCAGAGGCAGAGCCTGAGTATTGAAGGATTCAGAGCTTGTATAGAAATTTTTACACGATTGCTCACAGTGGTACTATGTTTGTTCATCCGGGGAAACAATAAAATGTATAACGATTTAAAACATAAATACTGGTAGTCCGAAATGAAATGTGGTATTTCTAAAATTGTATTTAAATGTTTAATATGTCAATGAGATAAAGCTGAACATTAGGTACTGATATCTTCAGAATTGTTACAGCCAGTTATGATACCGAAATAGAAATGGGATAAAATTACTATGGATTTTATATCGGGATTACCCATATCTCTGAAAAAGAATTACGTTATTTGGGTAATCGTCGACCGTTTGGCGAAGTCTGCATATTTATTCCTGGTATGAATGGATTTCTCATTAATAGATTGTTTGAATTATTTGTTTCTAAGATTGCCATCTTTCATGGTATGCTAGTTTTCATTATTTCTGATTGAGATTCACAATTCATATCCCTATTCTGGAATAAGTTCCAAGAAGCTCTAGATACGTGGTTACATTTTAGTACCACATTTCATCCTCAGATGGATGGTCAATCTGAATGTATGATTTAGATTTTGAAGATATGTTTCGATACTGTATTTTAGAAGTTGAAGGCAATTAGAAAAGAAATAATTGTCGTTAGTCGAATTCACATATAATAACAGTTTCCAGTCAAGTATTAAATGGTACCGTATGACACTTTGTATGATCATGAATATAAAACTTCATAATATTGAATTGAGCTTAGTGAGAAAAAAAAATACATGGAGTTGATCTGATCTGTGAAACCGAAGAAAAAGTGAAAGTGATCCGAGATAGTTTAAAGGCAACTTTTGATCTTCAGAGAATCTTATGCGGATATTAAATGAAAAGAAATAGAGTTTCGAGTTAGCGACAAAATGTTCTTGAAAATTCCGTCATGGAAGAAAGTTCTCCGGTTTGGCCGTAAAGGCAAATTAAGTCCACAGTTTATCAGAACATATGAGATCATTGAAAAGAATCGGACTTGTTACGTATAGATTGGCATTATTGTCAGAGCTTGATAGAATTCATAAATGTCATTTATGTGTATATGCTACGATGGTATCGATCAGATCTGTCACATGTTATTTCTCTTATAGATATTGGAATTCAGCTTGACATGACTCACAGTGAGGACTGACTGAAATTCTAGCATGTGAAGTGAAAGAACTGAGAAATAAGAAGGTAGCTTTAGTAAAAAAATTTCTGCCAATGATATGATATAGAAGAAGAAATATCTTAACACCACTACTGGTAAGATTTTCGAGGACAAAAATTTTTAAGGGGGAGAGTTGTAATAGCCCATTTTCGGTAAAATCAGAATAGTGGTTTCGGGACCACAAATTCGATTCGAAAAAGAAATTTATTTTAATATTATTTTATGATCTACAGTATGATAATAATGTCGTATGAAAATTTCATAAAGAAATTTTACTGGTTATATGTTTAATTTGATAAAGGACCAAATTGCACAAAGTGTAAAAGTTGAGTTCTAATAGCTAAAGGGATTAAATGGCTATGGAATTTAAAATTTGAGGTCCTTAAATGGTAAATAGACCATTAAAAATGCTTAGTTGTTAAGGATGATGATTCATCCATGGAAAATAAAATAAGGAAAAGGATGAAATTGGAAAGTGAAATAATAAAAGATGATAAATGATAATAAAAAAATGAAAATATCATCAATTTTATCATCTTCTTCCCCAAAAATACATGGAAACCCTAGGAAAGAGAAAGCAAGCTTTCTTGGCTTAATTGGGTAAGTAATCTTGTCTTGTTTTTAGTAATTTTTATATTTCTAAGATCGAAATAGCTTAATCTATCTATTTTGGGGATTAATTTGTAAAGATATTAAAGGATAGAAATTTTACCATGGATGTAAATGCTGGAATTTGAAATTTATGGTAGAAAATAAAAAGTTGTTGATAGATAAACAACTTTTGTAAAGTGAATTTTGATGAAATTATGATTTTAAGACTGAATTATAAAGTTGTAAAATTTAAAAAAAATTCTGAATTTTATGAAATACATGGGCTGTAAATTTTCTATGTAAAATTCGGCTAGGCTTGGAATAAGGATTAAATTGCATGAATTCCATTTTCCGAGCCTAGGGATGAAATTTTCATTAACTAAAATTTTAAGGGCAAAATGGTAATTTTTCCTAAGATGTGAATTGGACTGAATTGAGTATGAATTGTATTAAATTGATGTTAAATTTACTCGTATAGATCCGGATAGACCAAATTCGGAGTTAGAGCGAGAAAAAGAAAAAGTGTCGAATTGGTAGATTTTACATACACGAACATTTATTGAGGTAAGTTCGTGTAACCAAATTGTGTTCATTTTTATGCTTGAATTGAGTGTGGTATGTGTTTATATGAATTATATAAATGTTATAAATGTATGAAATAATCACATGCCCGTTAATGTTAAGAAAATGATAAGTTCTATTTGAATAATAAAATTCGATGGGTATATGATTTCCCGTATTGAATGTGGTCCTGCATATGTTGCAGAAAAAATATAGCTCGGACGAGCAATTCTGTTATAAGCCCTCTTGAGCATCCTGTTATATGGTTCCTGCGAGCATCCTGATCGGTAGTGATTCTGCATGTGTTGCGCACTACCGCAGCTCTTAGTGAGCGTCCTGTTACATGATTCGATCAGTTGTGGTCCAGCATTTATTGCGGACACAAACATAGCTCTTCGTGAGCATCCTGATATAGGCTCTTATGAGCTTCCTGACATGGCTCGCTTGAACTTCCTATTATGCTATCTGGAGCTCCTGTCACATGGCTTTTTGTGAGCCCTGATAGGCTCTTCGTAAGTTTCCTGATTAAAAGTTCTTTGTGAACTTCCTGTTATAGACTCTTATGAGTTTCCTGGTATAGCCCGGATAAGCTTCCTATTACATGGTTCACATGAGCATCCTGATATATGTCTCGAGAGTGTGCTTCATGATTATGTGCCCTTATGGGTACCTTTAAATATGACGGTTTCTGATTTTTACACTTCGAGTGTACTACATGTGTATCCATCGATATTTCAAATAAATTCAACAGGCAAAATCCTGACATGAGAACATATGAACATGAAATGAATTATTACATGTATCTGCCTGAAATACATGAAAATAATGATACATGATATATGGAAGTATGAGATGGTGATATATGAACATGGAACTTGTTTGATGAATATGTTCATCTAAGATTATAGATTTGTACACTTCGAGTGTATTTTCTGGGCTTTTATTGATATCCTGACATGAAATAATCTGAACTTGAGACAAAATATTATGAAAATGTACTTGAAATGCATGGGTATGAATTATATATATTATTTGAATTCATGATGTGAAAAGTATATGTAAATGGGAATTAGATTGTTATTGAGCCCATACATGTTTCTTGATGTTTATATGAGATAGTATGACTTAGAAACGAACTATTACCCGTATGTACATGAATTACATGGAAATGACATTACCTGATATAATGATGCATGAATTGGTTGTTACATGAATGTGGATCATGCTTGATAATTTTGTTCATCCATGATTAAGGACTATTATATGTGATTACTTGGCTAACATGATGAGGATATGTGTTTAGGGCTTGTGATAAAATTGTTTGATACTGCCTTGCATCTTTATTTTGAACATAAATATATGGTAAGTTATTTACCATGTTATACCAACTTACTAAGCATTTCATGCTTACTCTATTTTATTTTCCCTTGCTCTATAGTAATTTGGAAGCTCGTTGGATTGAAAGCATCGGTGGAGATCACTCACACTATCCATCGGCCCATCTTGGTATATATGGTAAATTAATTATGGTTATAATGGCATGTATAGGTTAATTAGGCAATGTTGGCATGTAAATGTTTGGGTTATAACTAGCCATTGGAATGGCTTGTGATGAACATGTTTTGATATGTATAAATGAGGCTATAACATGGTTGGTGTGTGCTTAAATGACTGATTGATAGAAATCATGTTGACATATTAAAAATTTATTTTAACATATTTGATAAAATATGCATATAGGCGAATCCGATAAGTTAAGTAAGTTTGTATATTTAATTACATGATGGTAAAGTGTCATTTGAGGTGTTTAAGAGCAGATTAGTTTTATGTGATGATATGTCATGCATGAGACTTGATTTTGACTTGAATTAATTATTTTAAAATGGCTTTTAAATATGTTTTAGTATTTGTAACATCCTTAAATTAGGGGTTCGGCATTTTGCTCTATTTTATGTATTGGCTAGCTAAGCTTGTTATCTAGGTGTGTTTGGGGGTCCAGGGGAGGCTTGGGTTCGAGCCCGGGTCCAGGCAAAATTTTGGTTTTGGGCACTTTAGTAAGGGGAGCTGGGGAAGGAAGGACTTAAGTATAACTAATTGTGTTTCGATAACACAAGTGAGGTGTGTGCTGTGTTGGTTGTGGCGTCAAGATAGAAGCTGGGTGGAGTGGGGTTCGAATCCCACATGCTGCAAAATACAGCTTTTATTTTTGTGTCCAAGGTGGAGAAGAGGTGGTGTTGGCGTGGCACTCTACCAAGGAGGATTTAAATTAGTCAAACAGGTTTAAAGGGAAGGTGGAGAGGAGATTGAGGAGCTGGACTTGGTCAAGCTTTTCAAATGAGTGTTGGTAAGAGAGTGGGGGAGTAAATCAATGAGAGAATGTGGGAGTGGGTATGTGGACGTGTTTGGCCGAAAGTGGGGAAGCATTTTCGCTCATGTGTGTTGTGTGGGCTGCCGAATTTGCTGAGCTCCTTTTTGGTCTTTTTTGTAAGTAGTGTGACGTTTCTAGGTTACATTTCGGGTCTCCTTATTCATTTGTGCTTGTGCCGAACCTCTCAACTATTCTTCTCCATCTTTTCTTTTCATTTGAGTGTTAACCGAATCTATAGAAGTTGACCACTTGTGCATTCTTTTTCCTTCATCTTTCCCTTCCTTCTTCCATTTGAAGTCTGCTTCTTTTAGCTACACTTTAGTCGAAACCTCTTCTCTTTTTCATTGTCTTTCTACCCTTCCCTCCATCGACCGAACCTTCTCCTATTCTTTTTGAATCGGTTTCTTCTTCATTTGTTGGTAGCCGAAACACCTTCTTCTTTTTCAGTGTTCCTGCTACTCTTTCTTCATCAATTAAGTTTCTCTTTTCATCTTTTAAATCGGCTTCTCTCTTCTATTGCCAATAGCCAAATCAAGAGTTCTGGGGTCTTGCTGCTAGGGCTGAATCTTGCTATTCCATTAGGCTCATTCTTAATACTTAGGTAAGGGTTCTTTCTCTATCGTTCATATTTCTTTTTGGTTCTTTCTTCTCTTGGCTTGGCTAGGTCGAACCTTAACCACTTGTTGTAATCTAAAACTCATTTGTTCTCTTTTGGGAAGGGCCGAATCTCTCTTCAGTCGACTTCTCTTCGATCTAAGGTTCACTTCAGTCTATTTCCATAGCCGAATCTGTTGTTGTGTGGTTCCTCATTAATCAAGGTAAGGAGTTTTCTCTCTGGTTTCTTTGCGACTATTCTCTTTTCGTTTTACTCTGCCATAACTGAACCTTCTTATTAGACAACCACCATCCTTTCACTGTGATACTTTACTGATCAAGACTTTCTTCATGGAGACGAGTGATAGCCGATCTAAAGGGGTTGCGTTAAGGGAGCCTAAGGGGAGTGGACTCGTAGTCTCTGCTCCCAAGTTCAAACGGCGTAGGGTGTCAGCGATTCATGATTTTTCACCGTGTTGTGGAAGGGAGACGACATCAGATTTGGATAAGCAAATCGTGGTGGTTTGCGCTAGTGAGGGTAAGTGTTGGTAAGCGTACGGTTAGACGTGGATTATAGATCTCCCATTGTTTTTGCTGTAAGCTAATTGTGTGATGTATTGTCTTAGGTGACGTCGATCGGGAGTGTCTAGTTCTCCACGTAATCAGGTGTGTAATCTCACACCTTTATTCGTTTTGAAATGTATTATTCTGTGTATTGGTTAAAAGCCGAAATACCCTTAATGGGTAAGTTCACGAGATATACCTAGCGGGTGAGTTTGGAAATAGCCTAGGTAAGTAAATTTACGATTATACTCTTACGGGTAGATTTGGCATGATTGTGTATTCTGTTTATCTGCTATATTGGTACATTCATGCATTCACTAAAATATTATGTCATGATATGTTGCATGGGATTGGGCATTGATTATTGGGGAAGTGTCAGATGGCTCTGCCACATATTTCAGTGACTCCGTCACATTCTGTCTGGTGGCTATGCCACATTTATTCTGTTAATCTGGTGGCACTGCCACAAATTCGGCGATGAGCAGCATGACTGCCATCGAGGTGTGTAGCGGGTGGAGGGTTGATTGTAGAAATTCCCACAGGTGTGTTGGGCTGGTACAGGAGGTGTGTAGCGGATGGATGACTAGGCTGGGTTTGGGTTGCATTGCATGCATTATCTATATAATTATGCTTATAGGGCTAAGGCCCAGTTTGTTTTCCGTTAGGGGTAAGGCCAGTTTGTTTCTGTCAGGGCTAAGGCCCAGTTTGTTCTGAATGGGCTCGGGCCTAGATAACGTTCGATTAGGGGATTACACACTGAGTTCTTGAAACTCACCCCTTTGCTTAATCTTGCAGGTGATCCCCAGCGTTGAGGATTTGGAGCCAAAGTGGACTCTGAAGGGGCCATACATCGTAACATTAGTAAACTCCGTTTTACTTTACTATAAATTTTACCTTAATTTGGGTTTATGTTTTGTAATAAGGCCTCTGGGATTTTATTTTGGTTTTGATTTTTAATTCGATTATTATCTATTGTTGAATGTCCAAAACGGGGTTTTCCTAAAACATTCATAACTGTTTTCCAAAATGTTAACGAATAGTTTGCAAACTATACTCGATAAACCCTGGTTCTCTTAAACGTCAAAAATTATTTCCAAAATTATCACATCATCGAATTCAATGAAACTTGACTTACTTAATAAACCAAGTTTTCAATAAAAGTGACAGCAATGTTTTTACGTTATCACCTTAAAAGCTACTAAGATTTTCAACAACAACAAAGCTCGGAGTTTTCAAGAAAAAAAATATAATACAAAATTTTGAACGAGAACACGGTTTTAAACAACCTATCCATGTGACATGCTAGATCCGGTCGTAACGTCTAGGCCGGGTTTGGGGTGTTACAGTATTGGTGTAAGAAGAATACCAATTGGGTGAGAAATGTGGCTTGGAAATAGCCTATTTTTGTCCACATGGGCGTGTGTCTCAACTGTGTGTGACAAATAGGCCAGAACATGGGTGTGTGATCTGGTCGTGTGTCCCCTGCATCTTTAAAATGTCAAAACAGAATGCTCAAAATTGATCACACGGCCTAGCACATGGGCGTGTGAACTGGTCGTGTGACCCCTTCACCCACATACGACCTAGCACATGGGCGTGTGGATTGGCCATGCGATCCAAGTCAGAGAGATACACGGTCTGAGACATGGGTGTGTCCCTGGCCGTGTGAGCCACACGGGCGTGTGACCCCTGCATCTAGGAAAAATTTTGAGATTTCACGAAAAAATTCCTGAGTACCCGGTTTAGCCCTAACTCGTTTCTAATGCATATTTTGGACCTCGAGGGTTCATATAAGGGACTTTATGATTGATTTCAGACATGAATACTGTATGGTGTGGAATATTTGTTTATTTAATCTGTAAGTTCTGGTAATGTTCTGTAACCCTGTTCCGGTGACGATTTCGGGTTAAGGGTGTTACAAAATTATTGACATCAATTAAGCCTCAATTATATAGAATTACGACATCTATTTCATGCATAACAAACACCGAATAAATCAAACAAGTGGCATACCTAAGTCGCTAGTAAACCACTCCATGGAAGTTTCATTTAAATAATCATTACAATAAATTTCATGCCTCACACACCACGTTATCAATCATCGTGTTATCAATCAAAAATACACCATAAATCAATCAATAATTAAACTCAAACATGCCTCAAATTTATTATAAAACCATCCAAAATAAAATGTTCAATGCCCAAAGTCCAATTACAACCAAAATTAAACTAATTCCTGGGAGTTCCAAAATGCCCGATTACAATCTCAAAACGTGTAATAAAGTCTCTACCAAGCCTAAATCTCTTGGAACTCTCTTGCTCGGCTCCTCAGCTCTTCAAGCCCGACGATTATTTGCACAAATTGTAATGGTGTGAGCTTTAAAAAGCTCATTAAATGTTAATAAAAACGACTATTAAATCAACAACCAAATCATGCTTAAATCCCATCCAATCAATTACTAATTATCAACCATAATAATGAAATATGTCAATTTAATTTTCATATGTTTTATCAATATCAAGAATCAATTATTCGTGGCTTACCAACATCGAATGATATAACAATAATCACATATAAATATATTGGCATACACTTATTGTGGCTTAATCGAGTGATCATACATCAGATAAACGAAACTCCGAACTCCCACAAATATCAAATACAGTCCACCGAGTTACATAGGTCGAACCACTATAAATCATTGTGTTCTTTGTTTCATATTTTTCATTGCTTCCACCACAATTTCCAAAAGGCCAATTCAACCTCCCTATCGAAGATTTCGAGTTGATCCTTTCGAGCTAACAAATAGTCATAAACTCTAAACTAATAAAGTCATGAAAACATCCTAAATATCATGGTAAAAACCAGCAAAAAGTCTACCACATTGGCTTTTATTTGCCCAAAACATAAAAGAATAAATAATACCTACAAAATAATGTTAAGTTTTGCTTGGATCACTCCTTTAGAACCACACTGCTCACACCGGAACACAACTAATCTGCAATGGTTTAAAAAGGAGTGGGTGAGTTTCACAAACTTAGTGAATGATCAGAATAACTAGCATGCAAACATGTCATCATGCATTAATGAAACCACCACATAGCACAATTACAACATTTCGAATTTTAATACCACATTACTTATTCAAGCTTTATCCATTGATTCATTTACATAGTAATCACGTACTCATTTAGGCATATATCATATTCCACATATTCATATTTTATGATAATTTAGCACTTGAGCTATGAAATATAAATGTGGGCTCTACCACCGCACATCGGATACACGGATCTCCAACACACCAAATGACTCATAGAGTCAAACATATCCCAAAAAGTGTAGCATATAGCTTACACTCTCCAACACACCAAACATATCCTGGTGAATGGAGCTTAGCTCACATTCCTTTATCGCTCCAAAACTGTCTCAGGCCCTATACCCGGCCTAGTCGCCAGCCCCGAATACGGGATGCCACACTACCATCTCGTCTCATTTACATTAAATAGGAAGCTAGATTC
Source organism: Gossypium bickii (assembly GCA_025503065.1). Classification (NCBI taxonomy): domain Eukaryota; kingdom Viridiplantae; phylum Streptophyta; class Magnoliopsida; order Malvales; family Malvaceae; genus Gossypium; species Gossypium bickii. The sequence goes on along the minus strand of CP106713.1, from coordinate 21,939,649 downwards.
AAGTAAATCGATCGTCTTTTATTAACCAAGTAAGTTTTTAAGTCGTCCAAATGGTTAATTATCATCATTACATACAAATCATTCGTTAAACAATCATACATTCAGTTAGAATTATGCTTAGGGGCTAATTAGCAAAATTCCATAAAAATTTCCGTAGGTATCGATACTGATATCCAGGTATCGATATTTCCCTTTAGTGGTATCTATACCACTTGGAAAAACGATACCAAATGAGAATTTTGTTTCTCAAGTAAAAACTCATCTATCGAAAAATATCAGTACCACAGGATGAAGTATCAATATTTATTCCTCGATCAATGGTATAGATATCAAATCTCTATTCTGTTCCATGTACATTTTAATTCACAGAAGTATTAATTTTTAAAGCCCAATATCGATACCTCCACTACTGGAGCTAAAAATGTAGCATAGAAAAGCAAATAACTCATCTCAAATAGTTCCTAAGCAGCATGCATCAAGTACTAAGTTAAATAACCAATCATACGACTTAATCAATAGAACAAAATACCAAAAACGAGTCTGAACAAATATCATCATGCCAACCTTAATGTCAACTATCCTAAGCAATAGTAATAACATGATATTCTTAGAAACCAAGTCAAATGTTTAGAAATTCAACGTAACTATAATAAGTCTACCACATTGCCTGTTTCCCCAAAACAAATAATAATAATAAAGCACCTACGAAGAATAACCAGACTTCCTTGGATCACTCCTTTGGAAACCACACCGCCTACACCGTGACAACATTAATCTGCAAATGTTGAAATGAGGGGATGAACTTTTGTAAGCTCAATGAATGTAAGAATGTCCACGACGTAAACACATCATCATGCAATAGAACCAGACATTTATTCACAAGTAGTAATTCTTAAGTCTAGCATCATATAGTACTAAACCATACACAGTCTAAAGGGCGTTCTCATAGCAAATATACATAATCATTCAAGCATAGAACATATTCCTCATAGTTACATAACATAAGATAATATGGCACTTGGATTATGAAACATGTAGTGAGCTCTATCATCACACATAGGATACACGGATCTCCTTACACCACATAGACTCGTAAAGTCAAACATGTCCCAAAAGTGAAGCGTACAACTAACACTCTCCTTATTCCCCCTCACATGTCCCGCTGAATGGAGTTTAGCTCACATTCCCTTGTCCCTCTAACATGTCCCAGAGCCTCAACATTCAAAACCTCTATACATATAGTGAGTACTCACAATCCTATGGCATGCCAACTATATCTAATGGTTCTAAGATCAAAAGGCCAAAATATTCGAAAAACATCACATATTACTTACTGATTAACCATGTATTAACACTGCATATGAGCATCTTTTTCATAACACTAGCATAGTCATATAACATATATATTGCACATTTGTTGCATTATATAATTGCACTTAACACAATAAGCACCATATCCACATATCACATATCATTCATATTATATAACCACATAACCACAAGACTAGTTCAAGAAAACTTACACTTGAAATTTAGATTAAGGATTTAGGCTACATCTAAATTCCCAACAAAACATAACTTGTGTTTACGAGTAGCAATTCCATACGCTCACCACTTTATACTTTTGACGAAAACTGGAAGCTCAACTAACGTTTCTCTAGCTCGTAACAAGTTCTAGTGAATTAGAAGCTTTACACACATAAATCATACAATAACTATAGTCAAATATCAACCAAATATTTACTCAAACCAACTAAAACACAAGCCTTAAGCTAAGTTCTCAGGTGATTTAAACTATTAACATAACAAATCTTATATACTAATATCTCGATCTATACTCAACCTTTTTGCATAAAATCAGTTCCGTTTATCTACTTAATTATCTATGCCTAATTCGCAACCTTCAATGTAACACCCCAAACCCGGTCCAGAAGTTAGGCCCAAATCTAGCGTGTCACATTGAAGTGTTTTTCGAAAACCATGTTTTCATTGAAAACCCTCCTTAATATTTAAAAACTATAGTCCCAGTTTATGATTGTTCAATTTCAAAACGTGGTTCATTGAAAAATTAATCACTTTTAAAAATATGTTATTAACTTCGTTGAAAATCTCTTTTAGTTGCGGAAGCTAATTTAAGGTAAAGAAGTTTAAAACGTATGTTTTTAAAAACAGTAATTGGGTTGAAAACTCATCTACGTCAAACAGATATAAAACATAACAAAATCCCAAATTTAGAATTAAATCCAAAGAGGCCTTATTACAGAAATTAAAACCCAAAACAGAATTTAAAACTTATATAAAATCCAAAGCATAACAGCAGCAGTCGTGTGGTCACCTCCGAGTCCCTCGCAACACCGATCCTCCTAACATTGGGGATTACTTTCACAGTTAAAAACGGGGTGAGTTTACGAAAACTTAGTGTGTAATTCCCCTACTAGAGTAATAGTCAGTATACAAAAATAGAAACAGAAATAGTCTGGGCTAAAGCCCTTTAACAGTAACAGTACAGTCCAGTTCAGAGCATACGTAGGCCAAAACCCACTACAATACCATTTGGGTCACAGCCCATAACAGAATCAATTGGGCCCAGCCCAACCCAATACAGAACAAGTGGCCCTAAGCCCCGTACAATGACAAATCTCATAAACAGATATGCAACAATATGAGGATGCATCCCACCCCGATCTAGGCAACACACCACTCGTACCAACCCTACACACCATGTGGGGACAAAGTCGACCCACCCAGCCAACACACCAAGCTTAGCACCGGTTGCGACACTAAGTCAACAGAACGGCTCGGCGCCGTGGACAGAATGGCTAAAAGCCATAAATAGAATGGTTATAAACCATAATCAGGATGGCACAAACCATAATCAGGATGGCACAAAGCTATCAGTAACTGTAATAAGTTTGGCATATAGCCATCAGCGACGGTAATATAATCGGCACACAGTCACGGGTAATTATGATCAACACAGAGTCATCAATATATATGTTAGGCACATAGCCACGGGTAAATACGATTGGCACGAAGCCATAATCAAGATGGCACAGAGCCATACTTAGGTTGGCACAGAGCCATAATTAGATTACGCGACTTTAAGCCGTCCGTCAGTCCACAGTCATCTCATGCGACCCGTGTGACCATAACAGATCAATACTGGATCCACAGTCGTCTCATACGACCCATGCGACCTTATCAGAACTTCCTCCATATCAATGTCCCAATCCCATGCAATATATCTTGAATATCATGCTCAATCATTACACGTGTATGTAAAATGGCCATGCTCAGTAACAGTCATTTAAACATATATTAAAAGCATATCAGTCACACGACCACAGTCAAGTCAGTTTAAACACACTTATACGATCATATTCAAATCATTCAAATTCATAGTCTAAGTTAGTCATTTAGCCACAAGGGCAAAACAGTCATTTTACCCTATAAGGGTATTTCGGCAACCCTACCCTTTAGGGGTTTTTGGTAATTCTACCCTACAGAGGTATTTAGGTAATTTTGCAAATCGAGGGTATTTCGGTAATTTCCCAAATCAAGAGTATTTCGATAATTTTACAAATCGAGGGTATTTCGATAATTTCATAAAACGAAGGTATTTCAATAATTTTACCAACCGATGGTATTTCAGTAATTTTACAAATCGAGGGTATTTTAGTAATTTTGCAAATCGGAGGTATTTCAGTAATTTTACATTCAGTAATTTTACGAATCAAGGGTATTTCAGTAATTTTACAAATCGGGTGTATTTCAGTAATTTTACAAATTGGGGGTATTTCAGTAATTTTACAAATTAAGGGTATTCTGGTAATTTTACAAATCGAGGTCTCAGCGACCCAATAGAAGGTCCATCATTGCCTCGAGCGACTTAAGTAACCTAAACAGTCACAACGGTGTAAATGGGCCTAAGGCCCATTATTCGGCCCAAGTGGGCCCACACACACGTGTGGCCCATTTAGCCCAGAAACAGCCACAGTTATGCAAACGTCACAGTCCAAACACCACGTATCACATCACATACATTTTATCTGTATGGGCCCACAAGCCCACTGGGCCCACACAGCCCATTTTGGCCTAGCGAGGCCCAGAACAGCCCAATACCACGAGAGCGCTCGTAGTGGCCTCTACAGACTAACGCCCATATTCGTGGGCTCGATCCACCACACGTGCGATCGCACACTCATGTGGCACCATTCGTCGGTATTTCGGCTTTTTAGCATTTTGTCGATCTAAGATCAAAAGGAGTGTGGTGACACACACTCTATCGGCTTTCTCACCAACTATCGGATACAGGGTACTGTTACACACCTTCGGCTTATCAGCCGACTATCAAGTACAGGGTAAAATACACACCTGATTGCGAACGTGCGCGACTAACCCACAAGAACACGAACCTAACACAATCAGAAACTTCAGTTAGTCGCTTATCAATCAATTGAAGAGAACCTTAACCCAAAACTCCTGTTCGGAGGCTTACCTATCACCCGCCTTAATCAATCTCACTCAGGTCTTCGCAGGAGATCACTTCACTTCAAGTCCTTACAAAAAACTACCTGCATCCCATTCGCGACTTAATAACTAATATTTTATACGCAAATAATTGAACCAGGAGTATCGCAACTTACCCAAACTGTGGAATTAAGACTAAGAGACAGAAGTATTCGGCCACCACCACAACACACCCATAAACCGAGGAATGAGAAGAAACAATCGCACTCCCTTGTGACCAAGTATTCGACTAGCACAGAAGTTCAGAGGTTATTGGGCTCTAGCAAAAGAGGAGGGAAATGAGCAAAGCCGAAAGAAAGAAAAGAGGAGATAACAATGTGTTTGGCCAAAAACACATCAACCAATTAAGAGAGAAAAGAAATATTTGGCAAAAGTGTGAAGATGTAGAAGAGAGAAAAATAATCGATTTGACAGGAGGTTTACAGATGAATGTAAAGCAGAGAACAGAAGAACCCAAAAGGTATTCGACATGACCAAAAACGAAAAGATACTACCCTCACTCTTAGTACAAATCGGCCTCCAAGAAAGAAAAATAACCAAAATGTTTCAAACCACCGAATTAAAGAGTAAAAGACTACTCAAAGCCAATTTCTGATAAGCCAAAATTCTCATTCGGCACACACCCCTCTTTCCTTTCAAAATCCCGAATTTTCCTCCCCAAATCACTCAAACCATCCACCATCCTTAAACCGCTCCTAAAATCCCTCCTCTAACCTCTCCACCATCCAATTCAAATTCCCCTTTTTCCTCCTACATTTTCTCCATGACCAATTCAAACTTCACCCTTTTACCAAGTCCACAACAACCTTCCAGAGTTTCAATCCAATTCAACCACTTACCATCCCCAAGTAGCAAAATAATTGTATTACAAGGGGATTTGAACCCAAGCCCCCCTCAATAGCTCAACAAGCCACTTGCCTCCTTGCCACGAGCTCTTTTGTGTCACAAAATATCCTCAATTAATAAAAAGGTCTATAGGCCAAAGTCTAGGTTCCTTTAAAAGAAAAACCAAAATAAATTGCAAGAGCCAAGACTTAAACCCAAGCTCCCGTACAACCTTAATGACACCACAACCACTAGACCACATACTTCCTTGTGTCATTTTTTCCCCAACAATATTCTTAAAGCCTACTTACTTACATCCAGGGTTTTATTCACCTAAAACCAAAATTTTTACTAAAGCCCAGATTTGAACCCAGGACTTCTCCAACAATTTTCAGGGCCCTTAACCACAGAAGCAGACATTTAATTGTGTCATTTCCTTGCACAATTAAATACTTATGTACATCATCCTTACTTATGTACATCATCCTTACTGATCCATACACAAGGCCCAATACTTCTAGGCCTAAAATCCGGGGTGTTACATTCAAACTAGACAAATCTACTCAATTCATGGTGTCGCCATTTTTCGACATCTTTTAGGCAATTTTCATAAAATTGATTAAAATATGAGAAATCATTAACAAAACTTCTAGATAAGTTTAAAAACCTTCTAATCATGGTAAAACGAGTTAAAAAACACTTTGAAACCAAATTTTTACGCAAAATCCCGAAATCCATCATTAATGGCTCAATTTTTTGCTTTTATTTAAAATATACAATTTGAGGGCTAATAATTCAGGTTTGGAGTCTAAATAACATTAGAAACTTATGGATTCATGAATGATTACCTTTAGCGGAAGAACGAACAAGTTTTGATGAAAATCTAGAAAACCCATGTTTGAAGAAGATGATGAAATCTATGGAGTTTTGGGTGTTTTTCTTGAAGATTTATGGTAATAAATGACTTAGGAATGATAGGAAATCAATGTATTGTGATTTGGGACCAAAAATCATTGAGAAGGCAAGGGCAATAACAAGGGGCGGCAACTACAAGTTTGAAGAACAACTATTGTGAGTTTAGGTTGAAAATGGTGGTTTTAGGTTCAATTTTAAAAATTAGTTTAATTTCTACATAAATGCTCACAGTTTTGACTATGTTACAAATTAGTCCTTTTTCAAAATTAGGGGTTTCTAAAACACTTTTTCAAAAATTGATTTGACAGTTAAGATGCCATAGTCGAAAATACTATCGAGTACAAACCTTACGAAATTTTGAGCTCATATAGGAAAAAATTCCTAAAATATCCCTAAAACTCCTAGGCCTTATTTTGGGGTGTTGCAGCACCGAAGTGCTAAGCCCGTAGGCTACACATCCCTCCAAAACACATTTAGATTTCAGTAATAGTAACTTTCTTCGTACATCAATACATTCAATATCATTTCTTTCACATAACTCGTACAACGCGCAAATAACCCTATTGGCATGCCAATTGTATCCTATCCTATCGTTCATTCTGGCACAATTTACACAACAATATCATTTATTGCAATTCAGTCCATTCTTCACCTTTTTATACCAATTCATATACTAATTCAAAATATATTCACTTATCACAAATATACAATTCAATCACAAACATCCCAATTCTATATATACTACATCATATGAACTTACCTAGAAAAACGATATTAAACGAAGTGTTAGGGACTAGTCTACAATTTTCCCTTTTTCTCGATTAAGTTCTTCTTGGTTCGATTCTTGATTAATATAGTAATTCATTTCAAAATATCAGTGTTAATTACCTTACAGTTTACTTAATGCATATGATATCCTATTATCACTTTTCGCAATTTTCCTAAAATTTTGTAATTTATTCAATTTAGTCTCTAAAACCGAAACAAGCATGTCTTTCACATTTAAGGCTCGATTTTCAATCTGATTTAAATCCCATCCCTATAAAGCTCTCAAGAACCTATATTTACAAAAATTTTATGGTAACTTTGAAATAATTACACTTTAGTCCTTGTACTCAAAACTAACAAATTTCTCTTTCAAATTAGTATGTATTCATATCTAAGCACCAAATCTATTAATTTAACACTAAAAGCTTTAATATTCAACAATGACGATATTTCAAATCTTTAACAATTTTAAAAATCAACACACGGGTTAGCTAAATCCAACTACAATGATCTTAAAAATATAAAATTCATGAAAAACGAGCTCGAATTAGCTTACATGCAATGGTCAATTATTTGGGAGAGTTTGAAGCTTCAAATCTCCTATTCAATGGCATTTGAATGGTGGGAAGATGAGAATGAAGACATTCTCTTTCCTTCCACTTTAATTTTCTTTTAATTAAACTTATTATTTCATTAATTTAAATAACAAATTAATATTTTTTCCTAATTAAAACACATGCATTAATCGTCCATACATAATGAAAAGGGTCTATTTTCCTTTTATATCCTTGAGAAATTACCAAATGAGCTTTGTACTTAAAATAAAATTCTATAATGATTAATGTTTATAATTTTTATGATTTAGTCCTTGTACCTTAATTACTAACCGATCAATATAATTATCGGACCAAAATCAGTATAACACTATAAGAAACTCGTAAATATTAATAAATAATATTTACTAACTCGATCGTCAAAAAACGAGTTCCGAAACTATCGTTTCCAGTGCCATTGAAATAAGGGTCGCTACAATAAATGCGCATATAAATAATTTATTCTTACAGATGATATTGAGTTGTTTTGCAAGGCGAATATGGCACAAGTTAAGGTTATCAACGCGGATTTTCTTCTCTCATAACGCGAATGAAGAGAAAATGGATTCTACCAATTTCAATTTGGGCTTTCAAAGGGTTGAGGATTTTAGGCAAATGGTTTGAAGTTCCATGTTTTCACAACAGGGTTACGAATGAAACTTTTCAATTTGTTATTGGAAAATTTCAGAGCTAGACCAAACAATTGGGATGCTAAATTATTATTGTCCATGACTAGAAAGGTAACTTTTTGGCGAATCCTTAGGGCAATACATTACTTCTTCATGCAAATTCAGAAATTTTAAGGAACTCATTTGTGGTATGTTTGGGAACCAATATTTGGACCAAAAGATTTAGATTTGAATTTGAAAGTTCAATTTTTTTATTTGAATAATTAATAGAAAATGCATTTGGATTTGATGAAATTTAAATTCAATTTTATAAGAATTAAATTTTGGATTTTAAAATCCAGATGTTCAAAATCCAATATTAATTGAAAACACAGAGAAAAAATTCTCCATTCTTAAGATTATTATCGCCTTAACTGCAATAGTTCTTTTCTAACAATACTTTAATTGCAATGATTGACTAATAAATTAAGCAACGCTATATAAACAATATATATAATATAATTTTTAGTGATTTAAAGTTAAATATTAAATTAATAAACTTTTTTAAGCTTGAGATTTATTTGATGTATATATTATTGTTATAGTATTTTTCACTTATATATTATTGTTATATGTAAATAATTAATTTTAAAAAATATTTTTAAAACTTAAATCTGGTTGAAATCCAAATTTAAAATAGAAATTTTCAAATAATAAATTTAATTAATTCAAAATCTTAAAATTTAGAATATTAATCACTAAACAAAGAATTTGAAAATCATTTATTTCAAATTTTGATATCTAAATCCAAATTCAATTTTCAATTCCCAAATATTTTGATAATGAGAATTGTAAGTCAACATTAGTTTTGTGGGAAATATGTTGAAAACCTTTAGATTTTTGCTCAAGTTGGGATTCAAAATAATTTCTAATGTTGACTCATTCTGGGTGAAAATCTTAAGGACCTAATACAAATTGGTGGATGAAGTTCCTAGTAACATTTCTAATTTTATGGAGAATTTGGGAACTCTAAAGAATGATCTTGCATAGGTTATTGGGAATGGAAGTTTGGTTCAATTCTGGCAGGATCCTAAACGTTGGACCTCTCTGGCATTATTGTGTGAAATGGTTCCTAGTTGAACCTTAAACCCCAAAGAATTAAATGTGAACCCAAGTTTCAAATGGAAAAGAAAAAGTTCCATTGAGTGAAGCCATTGTTAAAGCTTAGTTACAGCTATATATATATATATATATATATATATTGTGTGTGTGTGTGTGTGTGTTTGAGCTTAGTTACAGCTATATATATATTTTGTGTGTGTGTATGTTTGAAAGTACAAGCTATATTGTGTCTTACCATTCAAACTTTTTTAAAGGAAAAAAATATTTTATTATTATTGTAAAGATTTAATGAAAAAGAGTTAAAGAGGTAAGGCATTGGTTATCAATTTATTGCAATGATAAATATATTGTCAGGGGGACAAGGATACACGTGCGTTGTAACATCCTAAATTTATGGACTTGTGCATTTTTGTGTAGTGCATGCTTAAAATATTAATATGAGAATTTGAGGTAAAAAAATGGGGCTCAGGTTTGGAGCTGAGGCCTAGATTAAATATTCTGTTTAGACATACTTGGGTTTAAAATAAAGTTTTAGCAGTTTAATTGGCATATTGGGCTAGTGGCCCAAAGGAAAATGGTGCCACTAGGAAGAAGAGGAGTTGGCATCACTTGTGCATGAGGAAGGCCCAAATTGTGATTGCTTGAAGCCCAAGTTTTAGGGCTAAAATTCGGCACTTAAATGAGCAAGGGGGGACGGCACAAGGCTAAATTTTAGGGATTTTATTGTGTGGATAATAAGCAGATAAAGGCTATTTTTGAGGAGATAATAGATCAAAGATAGGAGCCATCTTTAAGCGTATAATGCTAGCCGAAACTTTGAAGAATTTGAAAAAAAAGGGGCATTCGGTTTTGGCTTAAGGTGTACGTGCCGAAATTGCTAGCAAGTTCTCATCATTCTTCTCTTTTCTCTGCCGAAATTCCTACTCCATTCTTGCTCCTTTCTCTTTTCTTTTTCTGACAGAGACCAAAACTTCTTAGATTCAATTGCTGAAATCGCACCATTCTTTTTCTTTTTTCTCTTGGCCGAATCTCTCTATCCACTCATTGCTTATATTTTTCCCATTCTTTGTTCTTCTAAAAGTCAAAATCACTAAGATCACATCTCCTGAAGTTGTCGAATTTTCTTCAGTAGAGTCTGCTTGTGCCGAATTTTGAAGGAAACAATAGGTAAGTGTCTATTTCGGGATTTCAATGTTTTTTTGGCTTTTCAAAGTCCCTAGTCGAATGGCTATTTAGAAACTAATCTCTTATTTCTCTCTTATTTTCGGTATTCTGGGATCTGAAGAGGAGTCAATCGCGTAGATCTCTAAGTCATAATTTCAATAATACTCGAATCGTGGTACTTTCGGGATTTCAAGGTAAGGAAATCTATTGATTTTAGTGTGTAAAATCGGGTAGAACACTAACCATGGCCGATTATAGAAGAGGCACTATTTTCACATCTTTTCGGCTTTACGAACAAAGTTGTAGATCGGCTTAGCAAGGGTATCGGCATTAATCAGGTGTGTAACCTTCCACACTATTAGATTGATTGTTAAGATATATGTATAAATCTGCTATATTCTGTTAAATGCCGAAATCCTGGCATGACAAGTGAAAACCCGAAAAGGGTAGAGGTTAATCATTAGGTTAGTAACTTCTGTTCTTCTTCAGTGAATGTACCTGTTAAAATGATATGCTTTGTATGTCAAATTCTTTGCTTGGGGTTGGGTGATTAATAGGGGAAGTGATCTGTTCTGGTGGCGTATGCCATTTCAGCCTGGTGACTCTGTCACAACTCTGTGTCTGGTGGCTTCTGTCATTTCAGCCTGGTAACTCTGTCACAACTTGACGATGAGCAGCTAACTGCAGTATGACTGCCATCAATGGTGTGTAGCGGTGTGGGTTGATTGTAGAAATCCCCAATGGTGTGATTGGCAGGTAAGGGTGGCGTGTAGCGGAGGGAAACCTAGGATTTGGGTTGGGCTTGCATAATTTTTGTTATATATATATTAATCTGTTATTCTGTTCTGTAGGGCTAAGGCCTAAATCTAGTGGTGCATGAGGGTTGCACACTGAGTCTCGCGACTCACCCTTTTATTTTAACAATTTCAGGTGACACTTAGCACGTCGGACCGGGCTGGAGAAGAGAGTAAGGTGGCCATGCAAAAGAACATCTGGATTCAGCAAAAAGACTTTAGTTTATTATTTTATATTTTTATTTAATAGGTTTGAAATCTCGTTGTAATAAGGCCATGGGCCACTAGACTATTGTTTATATTTTTAGGTTTAAGTTGGGTTTTATTATTAGACATTTTAAATTATGTTTTAAAAATTAAACTAAGACATGTACAAGATTTTGGTTTTTATTTAAAATTCACGAAGGCAATTTATAACTTTATATCTTTTATAACTTAATCAACTATTAAATTTTCGGTATTAACGATTAAACCTAGTAATTGTTTTTCAAAACGCGACATGTTTTGTAAAATCACTCAAGTGACATACCAGATCCGGTTGTAGTGTTTGGGCCGGGTTTGGGGTGTTACATGCGTCACCGATATCATCGACAAATATATTTGTATTAAAAAAGAAGCCGCGCACGTGCTTTTCAGTCAATGGTCAAAAGTAGTGAGTGGGCCGATCTTTATTTTAATTTAGTTATAAACAAGATTAATCAAATAAATAACACGAAGTAGAATCACAGGAACTAAATATAGAAAATAAAAAGGTAAATTATCTAGATACCCAATCTAAAATTATTGCATTCCTGTTTTGATCATTCTTTTTTCTTTTTTATGTTAATTTTAGTATTTTTGTTAACTATTCCTATTTTGATCATTCTTCCATGAAAAACCAAATGGAATGTTGGTTGTGCCGCCATATGTGTATATATTTTTGGTGCAGCATCTGAAAAACAAGTTTGTCACTCTTCTACTCCACGTAGGCTTCATGGGTTTTCCGTTTTGGTCACTAGCACCACCGGGTTCATTGATTCTCACTGTCCACTTGCTTTGAAGAAACACGATGATGAGGTTTTGGGTTTAGATAATTTTAAGGGTAAATTACACCAAAAGTCACCCAACTTTGGGGTAGCTGACAAAACAGTCACCTAGGTTTCATTTCAGTCACTTAACTTTCGAAAAGTTACAAAACAGTCCTTTTTGCCATTTTCCGTAACAGACGTCACGGCAAAGTGACATGGCAAGGGACGACGTTGTTGGTGTCAAAAAATCATCCAGCTGGCTGGTTACTCTCATTTAACAGCCCTACCAGAACCATTTTAGGGTTAGAGAAAAAAAAAGAAGAAGAAAAAGAGGAGAAGAGGATAAACCTTCTCAATCGGTGTTCCAGGCTTTAATGTCACACCAGGCTTCATAGCTTTTGACTTAATTTTTTGGATAAGTTCTTGCCAGTTTTCTGCAAAAGGTAACACAGTATCTTTGCATAAGGGAACGAGGAATAGAAAACTACATTGAGAATCTTTGAGAATCTACTACAATACATATGCAGAAACTTTGATTATGGCATCTTTTGTGGAACAAAACCATGAGGCTTTCAAACCGAAGCAGACAATACCTTGTAGGTTGGGTGCGTGTCTCCACAATAAGATGGCAGTGAGTAAAACAAAAACGAAAAAGACAATCAAAACCTACCTTTGGATACTTCAACATAAAAAGTAAAACCAGAAGCACCGGCTTTACCCAATGGTTCAACATAATCAGTAGGATTAGTGACCATAATGTGGCAATCAAGAAATGCCCTATATGAGAAGAAGAATACTTGATCTATTTAGAATTGTAAACTTGCAGCTAATATTGAAAAGCCAAAATAGTGCAAGTGCACAAAAAATGTTACTTTGTGTGCTTTCTTAAACTCTCAATGACTAGAGCGCCAATGGTTAAGTTGGGGACAAAATGCCTATATAAAAAATTTAACAATGAACATGTAAGCATATCTACAAGTACCCAATAATGTAAACATGAAGGAATAAGTAAATAAGACGTAATGTAGATCAAAAGCTCTAGTGTTAACCAGAACATAAGAAATCATCATTAAAAAACTATAGCAAGATATCAAACAAAGCTTAAGAACCTGAATAACTTGCACTCTGCATAAACCAATCCAATTTCAAAAGTTCATTTAACAGATTGAAAGCACAAAAGATTGTATTCAATCTAAACAGTTAATTAAGGTCCTTCACATTCCATCAACAAAAACTTCCAAAATCCCAAAGTTTCTAAAAGTAACTTTTCAAGCTATAAACAAGAAAGATCATTGAGTCTTTCAATTTCCTAACACATAATCATATCCTCACCCAAAGTAGACAACTCTTAAACGTTTTTTCCATACCATAGATCATGATTTCATGGATGAAAAAAACATAAGGCTTAAGTAAAGTTAATAATCTTCACTAAAAAGATTACCAAATACAAAATAGCTGAAAAAACCAAACCTATAAAAATAACAAAAACAGGAAGTAGAGAAGAAATAGAAAAATAAAGAAGAAAAATCCTAAAGAAGAGAAGTCCATGAAAGCAATGAAACATACCCATCCTGCAGAAAGAAGCCCAGAAACTAGAAAAAGTTAGAATGTTGAAAATCATTTCGTTTCTCTTGAGAATCCATAAAAGAAGCAAAGTTAGAAATAAATTTTACCATGATATCCATGTGAAGCCAATCAGCATCGAAATCAAGCATGCACTTTGCCTCTGATGCTAAGTTAACAAAGTCTGATGAAAGCATGAATGGAGTAATTTTCGGTGTTACACCCATCTTTGGAATTCGGGTGTTCCGGGGTTTGCAGTTGTTTTTTTGTTGAAGAGCTGGTGGATGGTTCAAATCAAAGGGAGATTACAATTGGATTCAATGGAATTCTGAGTTGAGCTTAGGATACACGCTGCACTTTAGTCAAAGTTGACTTGCCACGTCAGCGATCCCATTAACACCTTAACGGAAACTGTTAATCAGTGACTATTTTGTCACTTTTTTATAACGTTAGTGACTATTTTGTAACTTTTCGAAAGTTGAGTGACTGAAATGAAACCTAGGTGACTGTTTTGTCAGCTACCCCAAAGTTGGGTGACTGTTGGTGTAATTTACCCTAATTTTAATGATTATTACGATCCTTTGTTGAAAAGGGTGAGGTCGAATCTATTGAGCAAACACCAAGTTTTCATTGTCGATGGGGATTTAAACGCCATCACTTTGTTGATGAAGTTGTTCGATATCGTCTCGCTCACTCACATGCTTCACTTAGTGGCACAGGTCGGTGTATAGTACTAGACCTGTTCATGAGTCGGGTCACCCGACCCAGCCCGAAGGCTCGCTCGGAATGTGAGAGGGTTTGGGTAAAAATATAGGCCCGAAAAATAGGCTTAGATAAAAAATAAGACTCGTTTAGAAAACAAGTCGGGCCTCGGGTAAGGTATTTTTGGCCCTGAGCCAGGTCCAGCCCGACCCGAATTCACTAAATGATAAAAAAATTCTATTTTTTTAATATTATTTTCTTATTGTTTTCTTCCTATTTTGCTACCATTTTACTGTTATGTTACTACTATTTTGTTGTTATTGTTTGGATATTGTATAAAACTTATTTTATTGTTAATTTTGTTATTATTTTGAAGACATCTATTAATTTTGTTATTATTTTAGAGGCATTTGCTTGTTAAGTTGCATCTATCTTAATGTTATTTAAGTATACATATTTTTTAAAATTTATTTTTAATTTGTCGGGAAATATTTATTTTGATGTTTTTAGTATTTTTAATGTATTATATATATTTTAAAATTATATAAAATTTAATATGGGCGGGCCGAGTCGGGCCCGAATTTTAACATTTTTATCCGGGTCAGGCTTGGGCAAAATTTTATGCCCATTTTTCAGTCCGGGCCTAGCAAATGGGCCTAAATTTTTTCCGTCCCGGCCATGCACAGCTCTATAGTACGCTATGCAAAATCCACAATTGTACGTTGAGTCGAACATTGTTGGGTTTGTTAACTTACTCGAAGTAGCCGAAGCAGTGAATCCACAACCGTTGATCTTTTGGGCTTCGTTGAGCTACGTTTATGGGCTAAACACCGAAAACCCATTTTCTAAATGTGACAGAACCGACCATCAGGTGAGTCTTTATGCCGCCAAGAAGAAAGCCGGTGAGGAATCGCTCGTACTTATAATGATATCTACGACCTTTCCTTCAATGGACTCAACCGACGATCGTTTAGGCTTCATTGACTCTGTTTATAAACATAACACCGAAAACCCATTCTCCGAACATGACAACCGACCATCCGGCAAGTCTTTACATCACCATGAAGAAAGTCAGTGAGGAAATCGCTCATGCTTATAATCATATTTACGACCTTTCCTTCACTAGACTCAGCATTTGATCATTTAGGCTTTGTCGAGCTCTGTTTATGGACTCAACATCGAAAGCCCATTCTCTACATGTGATAGGACCGACTATTCGGTGAGTCTTTACGCCGCCACAAAGAAAGTTGGTAAGGAAATTGCTCATTCTTATAACCATATCTATGACCTTTCCCTCACCAAACTTATATTCTTCATTGTTTACCGTCCATGGAGAAAACCCGACATGGCTTATTTGCTTTTCACTAAAGATATTACGTGACAATATAGTTAGCATTACGTGGCGGCACAGTCAATATTCTGTAGGTTTCTAACAAACGAGTGATAAAAACAGGAAAAGTTTGACAAAGAATAATTTAGAGTGACCAAAACAAGAACACGATAATTATAAAGTGGCTATCTGAATAATTTACCGAAGATAAAACATGTATTTGTAAAATTAAGTAGCAAATGTAAAGCCGTAATAACACATTAAAAATACTAAGAAGTTGCAATATTGTTTTTTTTAGAGATACACATTAATTTGGGTTCAATATGCAATGCTATAAATGAAGTTTGATTTTGTGTAATTTTATACATTAAACACTTATTTGGCTTAATTTTCACAAATTAATAACATAATTATCGATATAACATCATTTGCGTTAACATATTGCATACACAAATAATTATATTTATTTAATATAAAAATAAATTAATGTCTTTATTTCTTTAAATGTATACAATTGAATCAAATCACAGCTTCATTTATACGTTTTAATTGCAATTTAAGTTTCATGTTTTTAATTACATCAAATCAAATTCATAGATCAAAATTCATATATAATTTTAATATTTTATTTTCTAAAAAATTTTAAAAAAAAAAACTTCAGAAGGCCAAAGTAATGTTGACAAAGACTGGATTATTAAATGTTAAGAGTTCAAGCTCAAGTTGTATCATTTGCAAATGTCATTTATGGTTCTTTTTTAGATTATTTTAAAATAGAGTTTCCATAACGTATTTTGATTTTTAATTTATTGCGTTTTTTACTGAATTAATTTTAATTATAATTAATTGGACATATATTATTTGTGATTTTTATTACTCCTATAATTCTATTTGTTAATTTCTTAAAAAATAAACTTAATTCATTTTAATTCTTATTAAATTAATTGACTGATTTTTTAATCATTAATTATAAAATTGAGAAGAATGTGAGTTGTTAAGGTTTCAACGATGATGCTAACAAATAGCAACATTAGCATTACAACTATGGCTTTGTTAATAAATTATTTAATTGAATTGAGAAAGTCAATGGCATCAACAAGAAGTCAATGGCATCAACAAGAAAGGAGTTACCGTAGAACTAGAATATATATAGAACATATATAGTGATTGTAGACACCATTAATAATATATATAGAATCACGTATTTAAAATATAAATGTATTTAAAATAATATATAATAAATTATAAAATATAAGGTTCGAAATTAATAATAATAACACATATACCATATGTACGAAATTAAAATAAAAAATAATTTAACTTACGAGTTAAAAAAAATTGAAATAGATAAATACATCAAATTAAAAGTATTAAATGTACTTCAATTGTTTATCATAGTATTATCATTTTTCTATAGCACATTAAAAAGTTATTAAGTTAGTGAAAATAAAATTCAATATTAAAATAAATTAAATATCGACCAATATAATCAATAACAATATCTATATACATAAATTTGATGAGAGAAAATATTTTGTGTTAAAAAATAATTTTTTAAAAGTGTACTTAAAAATTATTAATGGTGTAAACAAAAGACCATCAGAATTATAGTAATAGTCATTTAATTAAAAAAAAGGTATATTAGTTATTTTTCAATTAAGTTGGTATCTAATTAACCTGTAATATCAATTTAATCGGAAATTTTATTAATGGTATAGATATATACTTTGTGTAAAAATATGTACGTGTTTAATGCAATGGTATAACACTATAAAAAATATAAATTCAAATGGGAGTTAGGATGTGAAGTATAAAACTAAAAAAAAAAATGATGTTACTTAAAAAGAAAGTTCAAAATATAAGATGAAAAGAAGAAAATATAGTGTTTGTTGTTACGTAGAAAAAGGTAGCGTCTTCTTCTTTGAAAGAATTAGATGATAAAAATTAAAATTAAAATAAAAATAAAAGTATAGATGTGATTGTGTATGGGTATCATCGGGTACGTGTGATGTCATATGCTGTTAAAGAGTGCATGAACAAAAGTCAGCAAAAGACGCAACTTGTTTCAAACTGCAAACATCCCAAAGATAAGATTTTGATCCCAAAGCAAATTGGATTGTTGGCACTACATCTATTTATGGATCTCCCAAGTATATAAACTTGATTTATTTCTAACATATTTATGAATTTAAAACGAATTTGATATTTTTCAACCCATGCATTGTGTTACGTATATCGGTGTAGTGTTAGTTTAGTATTATTTTTTAGAAATGTGAGTTTGAGATATACTTTTGAAAAGTTTGATTTAAGATTTAAGTATTTAGTATTGTTGTCAAAAAGTACTTTTAAGAAATAAAATGTTCATTTTAGATATAATGTTATAAAGTAACAAATAAATATTTAAATAATGTTCAAATTAGTAAATATTATAATATTTTAATAAGAATATAAAAAATAATTTATTATAATTTGTTGTTAATATTTTAATATATGAAAAATAAATTTTAAAAAATTTTTTAGCAATTAACCAGAAAAGGGAAAGTACCATCTGTTGAAGGGGTAAAAACATAATTAAGTTGTCAAAAGTACTTTTAGGAGAGAAGAGCTAAAAATTTCAATTTCTTCATTTAGGAAAAAGTGTTTTTGAAAAGACAAAATTTTTTTTCAAAAGTTATTTGTTTAGCCTTCCTTTTATTTCAAAAGTATTTTTCATATAAAAAATGCTTCTAAAAAATACTACTAAACACAACCTTAATATTGGAAATTGCAATAAACTATAAATGTATCTCTTGTTGAGGGAAAAAATAAAAAGAAGTGAAAGGAGAGGATGATGGTTCACACGATAGAGATTGAGTGATTATGCGGAGAGCTGAACTTACAATAGGCACTTGGGTAGAGTTTTGGCATAAACCGAAAGTCTTACCTCTAATGGTGGAGGAGTATTTATAGGCAAGATTAGTCAATAGCTATTTCCAAGCCTCAACTTATGTCCATAAGGGTCTTATCTTGGTATATCGCTTAGAGGTAGGATAGTCTCCTAACTGGCCATCAATCATATTGATGGGTCTAGCCACTAGGCAGCAATTATACAGGAGTAAATTTAGTGAAGTCTTACCTGTTCATGCACAAAGAAAGCTTGACACTTGTCCTGACGAGATTAATAGAAGAAGTTTCACGTGTTAAGTATTGTAATAGTCTGTTTTTCAGTGATATTAAAAAATGATGATTTTAGAATTTGGTTTTTTAATGATTAAATATGTAAATATTATTAATTAATATTTACTAGTCTATTGTAGTGTTATATTGATTTTTGATTTTGTAATTTTATTAAATAATTAGTGATTAAGATATAAAAATTAAATAGTAAAAACTATAAAAATTAATTACAATTGATTTTTATTAATTAAAAGACTTGAATGGTATTACACAAGCATTTAAGCGGAAAATAACCACTTTTAAAAGAGTAATGTACCGCTGGGGCGTAAAAATATGTGAAAATAATGTTAAATTAAATTAAAAATATGTTAAAACAATAATAAAATTGCCACCACCTTTATTTCTTCTTTTACCACGGTTTTTTACACAAAAAACAAGGTAAGCCATTGTTGAATGCTCTTTATATTCGACTATTGTATGGTAAGTTAATCCGAGCTAATTTTTTGTAAATTTTATGTTTTTAATATTTCGGAAGTTTGATTTAGTTAGCCTAGAGATTAATTTATGAAAATGTTAAAGTTTTTAAATATTGTCATTGTTGAATCTTGAAGCACTTAGTATTAAATTTATATATTTTGAGTTTAGTTATGAAAAAAGGATTAATTTGTAAAGTAAAAGTTGTTAGTTCTGAAAATATTACAGTTTGGTCTTTTCTTGTTTCTGGGTCAACTTTAGAGCTTACGCATACTTGTATAAGACTCGAGAAATGTTTTAAATTTGTACTGAAGGGTTGATATGATTGAAACCATCGAGTTTTTTACTTGAGTTGTCCGTTAAATGTTTGTAACTATTCTGTTTTGTATTATAACGTTCTGCAACTCAGTCCCGATGATTGGGATGGACGAGGGGTGTTACACCATTATTCAATTAGAGCATATATGAGTAACGACACTGTAATAGCCCATTATTGTCCGGGCCTAAACAAACAAAAGCAAAACAAAAATAAAATAAAAAAATAATAAACCAATGTCCAGTTTAAAGTCCATTTTACAGCCAACTAAACCAAACCCAAAACCAATTAACAGCCTAATACGTTACAGCAGCCCAATTACAAGCCAAATACCCAAAACTGATTACATAACACATTACCCAATTAAACCAACTAACCCAATACCTAAGACAAAACCCGATTAGCCCAAAATCGACCCAACAAATTAAGTTGGCCCAGTGGCCCAAATGGTCTTGAGATGCAGGAAACCCTAGGTTTCCATTGCGCCCATGAAAGACCAAATGACACCGGCCTTTCTGGTCATGCAAGCAATCTGCACGCGAACTATGCCCTACCACCGAGATCCGCGCCGTTCACCTGCAAAAGGAAAGAAACACAGCAGCAAATATGACAAAATCTTTGTATTTCCTTTTTTTTCATTATCTTCAGGGCTATATAACCCTAATAGAATCTGTAACACACACAGAGAAAAATATACATGCAAATACACTGAAATAAACAGAGAAAAACCCAACAAACAGAAGTGATTTCTGATTTTTTTAATTCGCGTTATTTTTTATTTTTTTCTTTGATTCATGTGAATATTGAATATACGAGTAAATAAATAAATAAAAGGGGTTTTTACCTTTCGATTCACTTTTAAAAGCGAAGTCGTTGGCCTCCGACCGCGATATATGGTGGCGCGTACGGTGGCGCGTGCGACGACCCTTCGTCGGAGTCCTGGCCGAAGGCCAAAGGACAGAGAGATTTTCAATTTGTTTTTTTTTTTTTTTTCTGGAAATGGTTCGAAAATGATTTTTTTTAACAAAAAATTTAGCTTATATAAGCCATCAATACGACACCATTTTGGGGGTCCCCTTTTAAGGCCAAAACAACGTTGTTCTAGGGCTAGATCTGCGCGTTAACCTGAGACCCGAGAAGGATCCGCGTGTTTTTATAAAAGGGGCAATTTGCCTCTTTAGTCTTTCCGCAATTTTATTATTTTTTAATTTAGTTCAATTTAAAAAAAATCATTTTAATTCAGCCCCGAAATTTTGTTGCTGTTTCAATTTGGTCCCACGGGTTACTTAAAGATTGATTTCAAAACGGTGCCGTTTAAGAGATAGGGTATAATTGCCAAATAAGTCCTTATATGTTGGCGTGTGTTTCGATATCATCCATTTTTTTAATTTTACTTCTGATTTTTATTTATTTTCTGATTTGATCCTTGTTTATTTAATTCTTTTTATTTTTGTTCTTATTTTTTAATTAGTTCAGTATTATATATATTAAATTATTATTTTTTATTTTATTTTATTAAGTTCAATATTATTTATACAATATATAAGATTTACACCTTATTTATTATTATTTTTATATATTATACATTATTATATAATATTTATATTGTTTTATCCTTAGTATTGTATAAAATTTTTGTATACTGTATAACATATATTGTTTATATTGTTTATATTAAATATGTAGTTTTTTATGATTATTGTATTATAAATATTGTTTTTATTTTTGAAGTTATATATACTATTTACTTATAATTATTTTTATTATATATTATCATTTTTATTTATATATATACTAAATTATTAAACTATATATTTATTATAAGTGTCCCTATATTTTTTATATACTCTAAGTTTTAAATATATTGTTTATACATATTAATTGTTTTAAAAATTATCATATTTTTATTTTTTATTTTGTTTTGTTATAATATTTATTCAGTGTTTAAATATATTATTAATTTATTTACTTCTCATATTTGATCTTGTTTGTAGAATTTAACATCCATTTCTTGAATTTTTTATGTTTCATATATATTTTTAATTGTTGTTGCTTATTTTATACCTTGTATTCTTTTATTTATGTTCTTTTATTTACTTATTATTGCTTTAGCATAGTCATTTCATTTCATGTATTATTTGCTATGTTACTTTATTCTTTCATTAATTGTCTATATTAGTATTAATCATTAATATGACTTGTGATCATAGTGAATTGCTATTTGATATTTATATTTTATAATGTATCAATGAAAAATCGGATTCATATCATTTTTATAAAAAACACATTTTGCAAAATTGTCGTATTTTATTTAAAGTTTTTTTTTTTAAAAAAAAAGACGGTGATACGTAATATTTGGGAACTTCGAGAAAAATTGTGCCCTAAAACTTCGAGAAAAATTGTGCCCTAACTCACCGGGTTTCAATTTTTCTCGTTGAACTTAAGATATTAAGTATCTATTTTCTTTTAAATTTGAAACTTAGAAACTTCAAATCAAAACTTATTCTCGGGGATTCAAAATATTGTATCCTAACTTATTGGATATGATGTTTTGTGTCTCGAGGTAAGAATTTTCTATAAATAAAGGCGAGCCTAGTTTCGAAGTCATGAGATGTTACATCCTAACTTACTGGGTATAGCATTTTATTTCTTTGAGATAGGTAAGTCTTGGCTTTCTTTCAAATAAAAGGATCATATTTTAAATTTTTCAAAATTTCGACATTAGGACATGGAATTATCAATTAGGTACCAAATTTTGGGCGTTACGAGGGTGCTAACCCTTCCTCGTACGCAACCGACTCCCGAACCCGTTTTCTTGTATTTCGTGGACCAAAATCAATGTTTTGAAATAAAATGTTTTATAATGTGATCCAATCACACCTAAGTAAAAAGGGATTAGTGGAGCCTCCCGTTTTTATTTTTTAAAGTCGACCTCCGTTTTTCAAATTAAAAATGGTTTTGACACAAAAGTAAATTCTCAATTTAGCTAGTATGCTAGAAATCCACTTGCATTAATTGAGGATTTTTTTTTTGTTTGTTTTAGACAAATATATTTTCATAATATTTAGATATATAAGATAGTAGATAATGTAGAAGTGGATTTGTTTTAGTTTTATGTGAAAATCTAACAGGTTGAATTGTCTATTTATAGGTTTTAGAATTAAGGTTTTTGTATCTCTCTCTGACTTAAAAATAAAAGGATATTGTGTTTTATTGCACTCAAACCTACATCCTCTTACATTAACAACAATGCATATACCAATTGAACTAAGACTCAATCCGCTTAAATTTTATTTTATAATTTGAAATTTAAATATTATAAAAAAAAGTGTCGCACAGGTGTCAACGTGCTGCAATCACTCTAATTTGAACAAGATATGAAAACTTTAAAGGTGTAGTAAACCTCCCTACATCCATAATGCGAAGATAACCCTAAAAATGGATTTTAAAATTCATATGGAAATAAATAATATAGATACACAATTAAATTAAGATAAAGAAATCGAGAATTAAACAAAACCAAAATAAATTATAGTGAAAATTTTAAAATTAAAAAAAAATGGGACGAAAATGAAACAGTATCACCCCTAATACAATATATTTAACATATTAATAATTTAAGATATGGTAATATTTATACCATACCATATTTTATTTTAAATCCATTAATCTAGATAAAAGAAATAAAAAATACTAAAACTTAAATTAAAATTAATAGTATCATATTTAAAAAGTGAGCATATTTGGGTAAAAATCCAGAAAATACCAAAAAAAAATAAAAATTACCGGAAAGGATAGGGTTGGAAAATATTGGCCGGAAAGGGCAATTTCCCCCAAAAACGCCTCCCCGTCAGCGCGTTTTTGGGGGAACCGGGGACGCGCTTTAGGCCGCAACGGTCAAATTTTTTTTGACCGTTGGCCCCAACGGTCAGAAAAAAAACTATAAATATCCCCCCAACCCTTCATTTTTTTCACAATTCAATCCTTTCTCATTTTTCTCTCAATTTTCTCTCAATTTGCTCTCAATTTTCTCTCAAGTTTCTCTCAAAGTCCTTCAAATTTACACTCAAATTTCAAAATAGTCCTTTACTATTTATAAAAAAGCCATTTATAATTTTTTTAATATATCTATTTTTTGGAAAATTTTTAAATTCTTTATCGGAGTACAATGGCCGGGGAATTATGTCGCCTAGACAACAACCACATTGCCGTCCAGCAAAAGAAAATGGTAAGTTTGAATGTTAATTTTTCAATATTATTAAATTTTTTTAATTATGCAATTTTAATTAATTTAGAATTTTATAATTTTATAATTTTTTGAACAGTCTGTAGATCGGGTGTTGCAATGTTATATTCGCAACATGCCTGGTCCCCCATCGCCATTGATCGAGAATTACTGCGGGAAGCGGGTTTTTGGCACGTGGCCACGATAGGCCGGGTTCAAGTTGGAGCCGCTTTGATCAAACAGCGATGATAGAGAGTGGAGACCCAAGACGCACACTTTCCATTTACCATGCGGAGAGTGTACCATCACCTTGGAAGATTTGCAATTACAGTTGGGATTACCGGTGGACGGGTCGGTAGTCACCGGGACCGTAACATCTCTCGATTGGATGGCCGTATGCTACGAGCTTCGGGTGCCATTCGGATAAAATTCAAGGAGCTCGGATCGATATGGCTTGGTTACGAGACGCATTCCCGCACCGAATGAAGGTTCGATCAAGAAGAAAGAATACGGTATGTGCGCGGGCATACATACTTCGAGATAATTAGAGGCTATCTCGATGCCGACCTCTCTAGAAAACCTCGTCCACTCGAGATGGCTCCTCAAACTTGTTGATTTCAGAGCGTAGGTGAATTGAGTTGGGGTCTGCGTGCTATCGAGGTTATACCGAGATGTGCGAAGCGGCACGCCGAGTAAAGCAAAAATCGGAGGTTGCCTATCACTCTACGAGCAGTCATGGGCATGGTTTCGATTTCCATTTTTACGCCCTCGACTCGACCACCATATTCATTCCCACCGATAACGAGGTAAATTTAATATTATATTTTACAATTATGTCGTAGATTTATAGTATAATTGCATGCTAAAAGTTTATTTAATTAGGTGGAACCATCCGAGGAGCAACATGTTGGAATACCTAACTCGCTTGAGGATATACGGCTCCTATTGGAACAACGGTCGGAATCACAAGTAAGTGTCGAATTTCGTTATTATAATTTAGTATTTCGTATGTAGTGTCTAGTATTATGTATATAACTAATATTTTGGTAATGTTAATATAGTTTCAATGGACACCGCATCACGAGGATCCCGAAATTTGGGCGAAGAATTCCGAGGAGTTTCTCCAAAATCCGAACAGCTTGGCACGTTAAGGTCCCGCTAATCACCTACTCAACCGTGGAGATGCACCAGTCCGGATCGGGTTCTGCGGCAATTTGGATGCCAAAACCGATTCCGTGCCTCTCCGAGGTGCTCGATGATGAGCACAAAGTGGACTTACTGGCGGCAAAGACACGGATTGGCTAAGATTTTGGTCGAGAACATATCGAGACGTGGGAGAACCGGTATGACTTTTTACCTAACCGGAACCGATCATAGTTCTGAGAGTTGGCGTGTCTGCGGAGTACATGCCATGGTTTAGAATCCATGGCAAGCCGTATCTCGTTGTCCGGATGAAGAGAGGCGACGACTAATTCGCGAGCGAAGGAACGTCGGGGCCTTACATCCAAGGAGAATGGGTGATGAAACGGGCCCATCAACAGCGCCTACACAGTCACCGGGCCCATCAACAGTGCCTACACAATCACCGGGCCCATCAACAGCGCCTACACAATCACCGGGCCCATCCGTTCACCGATAACACCGACATCACAAAGCATCCACGCTTTATGCCAAAGTGCGTACCACTTACGCCTTATATGTATCCTCCTAACCCATATATGTTTCCTTTTCTAGTCCCACCCTCAAAGTTGGAATGCATGGCGGGTTCGAGTCCGTTCGACAACTCCCGTTGGCGGCCACCGATCGTGAGGCCGACTTCGGTGTGGTATTACAAGAGGCGCCGTCGGGGAGCGATGGTTTCCACCGTGCTCCTTCACCGTGCGGATGCGATCACCCCGCCGTGGTTTATGCAAACACCTCCGGGTCATTATTTTATCAAGGTGGGTCATCATCGCAACACCTAGAACCGGACCACTTCTTTGAGGAACCCGATTCCCCGCCTGAGGTTCCACGACCCCCGCCGGAAGCTAGAAGAAGGAGGAATCCAGCGCGTAACCGCCGACCGCCCGACTGTGGCACTGGTTCCCACCGGCATCAACATTGATTAGGATGGGCTTTTTTAATTTTTTAAATTGTAATAAATTTTTTTATTTTTTGAATAAAAAAAGTTATTTTTTTATTTGTGTTTGTAATTTAATTTTAATATCAAAAGTTGTTTATTTTTTTTTGTATGTAATTTAATTTGAATTTTTTAATAAAATTAAAAATTATTTTTTATTTTATATTTTTTTAATTTAGTCCTCTTCACTAAAATAAGAAGTGTTCTTTGATAATTTAGTTTTTTGCAATATAATTTTTTTATATTTAATAAAATTGAGTTTAATGTTATTTCTTTTGTAATTTAATTTTTTTAATTTAGTTTTAATATATTTAATAAAATAGAAATGGTTTAATTATTTTATAGTTAATAAATTTGAGTTATTGTACAAAAGTTAACCGTTTTACTCCAAAAAAAACAGAAATTACATAGCCAGCAAGAGACAAACAAGCTAATAACACGGTCAACTATTCCGATTTGGACACGAGCAAGATGTATGGCCCGGGTTCCTACACCATCCGCACCGCCGACTTTGGTTGGCCGGTTCTCGGATATCTATATTGTTGCGTATTCTAGTCGAGGAAGGTCGACCTTTTGGTTTGCGCCTCAATTCTCTATCCGGCAACAGCTTATACGGTGCACGCGATACCGATGGCCACTTACGTTCATCCGGGATCGGTGGGAATACGTGTCTCCACACGTTGTACATGTTTTCTAATTTGTACACTTCGTCGACATAGCTCATGGGATCAATACGGAGATTCCGACAAAGCGCAAGTACATGAGCATATGGGTAACGGCGTGCATCAAATATCCTACGATCGCATGTCCTATTTGTCAAGTGTACACGATAATGCCCGCCAACAATACCTTGGTTGGGTCTGTCAAACTCCGTGACACGAAAACATAGGTCGTCGCGGTCATGACATACTTGTGTGCATGGTGTTCGCATGCGTGCACGCCTACGATTAATTTGCTTTGCAAGACCTTCTCGCTCCATACATGGCCTCCTTCCATTTGCCCTCTATAACTCGCCGCTCTCTTCGAAAATAGTGCCGCTAACCAAAAAATATGTCTCTCGCACAACCGCCATGTCGGCGGATGACGGGTTCCTTTCGTAACGTAATTTATGCATTCGGCAAGGTTTGTGGTCATATGCCCATATCGTAGGCCGCCGTCATATGCTTGTGTCCACTGCTCGAAGGAATATTGGGTAGCTTGCGCTTTCGCAAGTTATCTCGAGCGCAAATCGCCAAAGATCTCCGAAACGGTCTTTATTGATCTCATACCCTGCTAATATACGTTGATAGCGAATATTACATACCACTCTTCAATTGCGAATAAATTGATTTTTTCAAAAGAAATTTTATTAATAGATATTTCATACCCATATCGATCACTTGCCGTTTCTCTCTTTTAGATCGATGTTGCCCATAGTAGTTGGATGCGACATGCCTCAGGCAATATCGATGGTGTGTGCGATGCCACATGCTTCCATGGCGTTCTATTGCCGCAAGTATTCCAGGGCCCCGATCCGATATAACGCATATGTCAGGTTGGGGGCAAACATACCTCCTTAACCTAGATAGGAAGAAGTCCCAATCATCAGCTGATTCCCCCGGTGTTATTGCGAATGCAATCGGAAGGATTCTCCCACAGCCGTCTTGTGCCACGGCTAGCAATAGCCGATGCGTATATCTACCATACATGAAGGTACCGTCCAATTTGTACCAATGGATTGCGGTATGTAAAAGCATCTCGGCATTGCTTAAATGTCCGTAATGTGACGCTTGAACACCGCGCGCATCCACGGAGCGGACGATCGTTGTAATCTGCGCCTTCCGTTTCAAGGTGCATTGTCTTTGCTCGGGACATACCTCTCCAAAGACTGACACCACCGCCACACTTCATTATATGAAACGTCCCACCGACCGTGCAATTTTTCCAACGCCTTCGCTTGGCTATCCAAGCCTTTCGTAAGAGGCGCGTGTACCCCATTTGGCTACGAATATTGCCAATTAAGGCCGCAAGATCGTAGTTACGGATTGGCCTTCACCGTCGGGATTATTAAATCACCAACATGTCCGAATCCATCCTCGGATGATCTTCACATACACACTGTCAATGAAATCGTTAAATAATGCAACATTACATAATATTAGTGTTATTCAAATCATTGAACACATAGTGGTACCGCATCTGGTAAGACATGTATGCGACCTTTGTACTTTTTCACCTCCCACACCGTCCTTTTCCTCAACGACGTCATGATTTTTCATGAACATGTGCCGTCTTGCACTGCACACTTTGCCTCGTACCTATCGAGCTTTGATTTAACCATAGTGTAGTTAACCCTATTCTTGATGTTTGTATTGTTTCAATGCAAAGAAGAAAAGTATTCTTGTTGGAAAACTGGTTACCAACTTCTAATTGCTCCGAATCCAACAAAGAATTTATACGGTCACGCGTCCGGTGTGGTAGTTCAGGAAACTCCAATGCATCATCTTGAGATAGATCGACATTATGCATGTGCGCTTGGAGGTGAGTATGCCCCGAATAAGCGGATCTTCTTCTTCTTCGCCCAACCGCCTCAACGCTTTCGGTACAATTGGAACGGGCTCCGTTCAAAAAATAATTCAACTTCGCACCATCGGTCCACGGCTCCGAGGTGGATCCACATCGATTCATCGTCCGATCTTCCATAACTGCAACAAACGAGGGCCCTCACCGGGTGGATGTCGCTCGGTAATAACGAGGGCCCTCACCGGTGGATGTCGTCGGTAATACATCATCTCTCCTTAAACATCTTTCGTAACGATCCCAATCGTATGTGGATTGCCATCCACTAGAAGTTGATGACGCCCCAATACGTATTTACGTCATTCGACGTCCGAATGACGAATATGCATGTCCCATCCACCAACCGAGGTGTCGTGGCGGGTTATGTTTTCCATACTACCACCGTACACGGGCACTTCTGTGTTTTGCCTCCCACTTACAGAGTGTCGACTTGGGGTCGTGTATTCCCCTCGAACGATACTAGATGTTGAGGTCGCAGTCAGATCACTTGGAGATGAAAATTCTACATATACCTCGATATAGGGTGAACCACTGGCAAGATGAGTCTCCACCATTGCCTCAAGGCTCCGAGGACCTTTGATGTCGAATGAGTCATATCTTACCGGATCAACCGAAGCGCAAAATCTATACTTAATAGACTGAACTTTCATTAGCGTTGTTCCGAATATTTTACGCCTAATTCTTTTGCGAAGTTCTACCAAATCGACGTTCCGATTAAAACTCAATCGCGCTGTGTTCTCCGATAAGAAAACAACACCATTTTCGGTGTCACGCACTTCACCATCGTAGTAAATAACAAAGATAATACGTTCACTCATTGCAAGTGGACGGTGTGTAAAGAGTATAATTCTTTGTCTTGAAAAATTACACTAAGTTCAATTCCCAGAAAGAGAGGTGGATCACAAGGATCACTTAAGTACTAGATCTTTCCTAGCCAGAATATCCCTCAATCGTAATTTAATAGCACAATAAATAACTACGATCACACTCACAATATATGAAAAATAAATAATAATGAACACCAGAATTTTAACGAGGTTCGGCAAATTTTGCCTACGTCTTCGGGCACTAACAAACATATTTCACTCCAAAAATACAAGTGAAAATTTACAAATAGGGAGAGAGAACAATGCCTTAAGTAGAGAATGGCAAATTGTGGGATGAAGAAAATGAGAAATGGTTAGGCCTATTTATAGTTGAGGTTTAGAGATCAATCTTACAAAGTACCTATTCAAATAGGGACCAATATTGCAATTACCCCATACCAATTTTCACATCGCATCAACTTTCGGTGCCTAATTTTGGTGCCATTTTCTTCCCACTTGCTATAGCCCATTTTCTTTCCACGTCAGCGCCGTTTTTGGGAAAAAAAGGCCTAAAGCGAGTCCCCGAGGTAGCGCTTTAGGCCGTTTTCCCCCAAAAACGCGCTGACGGGGACGCGTTTTTGTGGGAAATTGCCCTTTCCGATCAATATTTTTCAACCTTATCCTTTCCGGTAATTTTTATTTTTTTTTGGTATTTTCTAGATTTTTACCCAGCATATTTATCATCATGTTTTATTTAATTTTCCAATTGACTTCAATTAATGAAATTTTAATTTTACAGGTTGGAAGGCTGCATGCATGTAGGACAAATGTGCAAAATGGAGAAGAACTCACCATTTAAAACAAATCACATTTTACTTTGACAAAATTAACTTAAAATAATAATTAAAAAAAAACCATATAATTAAACTGCTGGATAGTTTTCTCTTTCTCTTCCTTTTAAACCCCAACTCTGTCTTCTCTACCAAACACTTCCTTAAGAAGGACTTATAGGATTCTTCAAAGAAATCCCAGATGGGTTTGCATGCATTAAACTGCTGTTAAGGCTTATAAAATCATTTTCGATTTTTCCTCTTCTTATTTAAGCTTCGTGATTGTCGTAGTTTGTTTGGGGGGAAGTTTTATGTAACGGTTAAAGATTAAAACATACAAGTATCAGTTTTTTTCCTTGGTTGGTATGTTTTGAGGTTTAAAAATTAAAAAGGTTTCTGAGCTAGTTTTTGTTTGTTTCCTCCAGAATTACTAGTTTTGGTTTTTAGTGTTATTCCGGAGAAAAGAAGAGTTTTTGAAGGTTGTATATATATAATATATTATATATAAAATGGCATCAGCGAGTAACTGGCTTTCGTTTTCACTGTCTCCAATGGAGATGTTGAGGTCATCATCTGAGCCTCAGTTCGTGTCATATGAAGGATCTCCTGCTGCTTCTCCTCATTATCTCATCGATAACTTCTATGCTAATGGTATGCTAAACTTCTTCTTTTTTTCTTTTTTCTGTTTGGTTGCCTAGAAAATACGAGAGAAACCCAAGGTTTTAGCGGTTTAAATGAAATAAATTGGTAAAATATCGTTGGGAGTTTCGAGTTTATTTTCTTCCTGCTGATTATACTTAGATAAACCGACTTAAAAAGCTCACTGCTTTCAACGCTGAATTTCTTTCATGTTTATGTATAGTAGCTAAAAAGAAAAAAAATTTAACACCCCTTGTTTTCTATGTTTTTGAAGGGTGGACAAATCCAAAACATCAAGCGTTTGTTCAAGGAGAGAAGAACCAAAGCGAAGAAGCTCAAATGGCAGCATCAATGGCGGATGAATCTCCCATTTTTACCAGCTTCCATTACCAAGCACCAAAGCTTGAAGACTTCCTTGGCGATTCTTCATCGATGGTTCGATATTCAGATAGCCAAGCTGAAACCCAAGAAGACTCATCTTTAACCCAAATCTACGATCCCAGTGTCTCCACTTACTTCGATCACCACCAAGATCTCAACCAAATAACTGGGTTTCAAGCGTTCTCGACGAACTCGGGATCGGAAGTTGACGAGTCGTCATCAAGGGGTCGAGCTCAGTTGACTGGCGTTGAGTTACCTGGTCACTCGATTGAATCATCTGGTAACAATACTACTAATAATAACAAAGCCATTGTTTCGGTTGACTCAGATAACTCAAAGAAGATAGCTGATACATTTGGTCAAAGAACTTCGATTTACAGAGGTGTCACCAGGTTCATACATCCCATCAATCAATCCTCTTTTTTTTTTTTTTTTCAAATTCATTTGTAAAGTTCTATTGATATGTTAAGGGAAATATAAAATGGGTTTGGGAAGTGCAGACACAGATGGACGGGTAGATATGAAGCTCATCTATGGGATAACAGCTGCCGGAGAGAGGGTCAAGCCAGAAAAGGCCGTCAAGGTCCTCTCTCTCATAGATTATAGTGTATAATACGATGATATAAACAATATGAAATACATACACTACTGAAAAGAAGCATGCATGCAGGGGGGCATTAATAGGTCATTTATGATGATTTGAAAGACCCTGATGTGTATATATGTACCAAACTTTTTTATTTCCTGCAAAAAAAACTAGTCTTCTCTCTTTTGATTTTAATCAGATATGCCGCCATTTTGTTCTTTCTCTCTCACCTCAGTGAGGCCTGTGTTATATAGCTCAGGTTATTTTTACACTTGAATCGATGCCTGAACTCTGTAACTCTGTGATTTTGATTGATTGAGTTGCCTTTTGCTATTGTCTGAGAGAGAGAGAGAGGATCTAGGTTTGACCAAAGTATTCGTATGATTTTTATTGCCTATAATTTTTTTTAGATTTGTAGTTTCCATCATAGGACAAGTTATAATAAAAAAAAATTCATTGCATTTTCATTGACCGTCAATTCTAAGGAAGCATCAAGAATACAGTTTTTAAATTTAAGCAAAACATTGACCCATATATTACATGATATTGACAATCGTTGCTTTGCTTTTTGCATGCAAATCTGGGATGGTGGATGTTTGGCTCTCATTCAATGTTCAAATCTTGTTTATACAGTATACTTAGGTGGTTATGATAAGGAAGAAAAGGCTGCTCGGGCTTACGATCTGGCCGCTTTAAAATACTGGGGTCCTACAGCAACCACCAACTTCCCGGTATTTTATATGCACAGTTCTTTTTCCATGTTATTGGATCTGATAAAGTGTTTAATCGTATCCTGTGCTTATTATTCAAATGTGTCGGTCCGGATTACATAGAGTGATTATCTTTGCTTGTCCTCGAGCATGAACTTATTCACTCTATCATCTTTTTGCTTGGTTTAGATTTCGGATTATTCAAAAGAGTTGGAAGAGATGAAGCATGCGACCAAGCAAGAGTTTATTGCATCCTTGAGGAGGTATACTTTGTACACTTGACTGGTTCCTCTGGATAATTGAAGTAGGGTTAATCATTGTTTGCGGGTGTTTAATAGGAAAAGTAGCGGATTTTCAAGGGGTGCATCGATTTACAGAGGTGTCACAAGGTTTGAACATTTTGTTCAGAATCCAAATTGTTGACGTCTGATTTCTATCTCTATGATGTGTTCAATTATGTAACTAAATTATCTTGCGAACGACTGAAGCATGAGTTTGTTGTCTTACATTTGCAGGCATCATCAACAGGGCCGATGGCAAGCAAGGATAGGTCGGGTTGCGGGAAACAAGGACTTATACCTTGGGACTTTCGGTAAGATTGCAGTAACGGGCTAAGAACAAACTCTCCCATTTAACTACTGTAAGATTACTGTTTGAAACTGATAACGTTCATCTTCTATACGGTTCACAGCTACTGAAGAGGAGGCAGCAGAGGCATATGATATTGCAGCCATCAAGTTCCGAGGTGTCAATGCTGTGACCAACTTCGAGATGAGCCGGTACGATGTCAAAGCCATTGCCCAGAGTTCTCTTCCCATTGGTGGGGCAGCTAAGCGCTTAAAGCTTTCACTTGAATCGGAGCCAAAACCGATAGTGAACCAGAAGCAACAATCACCACCACCCCGGTGCAGCTCCAACAGCAATATTATAAGTTTTGCTCCCATGAAGCAGCCGGTTTCTGCTATTCCTTGTGGAATCCCTTTTGATGCTGCAGCAGCAACGGCTGCATTTTATCAACAGAATCTCTACCAGCACCTTCAGACTCCCAACACCAGCGTCTCTGAACCCCCAGGTTCTTCCTCGACAACGGTGATGTCGCAGCCAGCGGCTGAGTTCTTTTTATGGCCTCACCGATCCTATTTAAGGTTTTAACAACAATTCAGCTAACAGTAAGTGGTGAAAGAATTCGTCGAAGCTTTCCCGAGCAGACTCAATGATCTGATCATGGATCGGAACTGGGTCTTTACCTCTTTTTTTTTTTTTTTTTACCTAGGAAAAGGGGGTTGTAGTTGAGACAAGTTGAGACATTAGGAAGCTGGATTTTATTAAGTAATTAATTTATCTTCAAATGCTAAAAATTGAGATCAGAGATGATGAAATGGGCAAATCCTCCATTGCCAATATTTTGCTGCAACTATCTCTTGAATGATTAACCAAAGTTCCCATTTAGCTGTTTTTAAATTAAAAATAATTTGGGTTATATAATTTCTTAATTTTATTTTTAAAATGTTTTTCTTTTCATTACCCAAGTTGCTTAAGTCTATTAAAAATGGCCGAACAAAAACAGA
This sequence comes from Gossypium bickii, assembly GCA_025503065.1. Lineage (NCBI taxonomy): Eukaryota > Viridiplantae > Streptophyta > Magnoliopsida > Malvales > Malvaceae > Gossypium > Gossypium bickii. The sequence continues at coordinate 21,905,362 of CP106713.1, read as the reverse complement.
CGAATATGCAACTGGGGGAAAATACTAAATTGCGTTGAAACTCATTTTAAGTATGAAATAATATCATGCATCATCCATGTGGTGCATGCAACATCTCACAAACTTTACTACATTGATTTGTCTGCAAAGTTGCCTAAACTGAAACAAATATAAATCCTATATCCTATGTGAGGTTGGCAAAGACATAGTTGGTCCTTGGTTAGGATAATCATCCATAGATATTATTGTATTTTGAGCATACATCCTTTGAACGATTGGAGCCATATACATGCTCTCAGAATTTTGAGGCATTGAATCGGGCTGGTGAGAAGCTGAAGCAATGTTATCATTCCTTCGAGACGTTGCCGGCATGTATAAACTCTCGGAGCCTGGTCGTAGTGCAACATCATTCCTTTGAGAGGTCGAACCCATGTGGTCGGACCTGTGAGGGGTTGCAGGTACATATATGCGCTCAGAAGTTGGGAACATAGGCGCATCAGTTCTCTGAATCCTTTGACCCATGGTGTCATTCAAGTGAGTAGTTGCCATCATGTATATCTGGTCGGAAGCTGGAGAAATGCTTCTGTTCCTGTTTGAATCGGGAACCAGGCCGTCATTTTTATGAGATGTTGGCATATATGCTCGCTCTTGAGTTAAATCTATTGCAGTGTCTGACCTCTGATCAGTTGGAGCTGCATTGTTATTCCTATGAGACGTTTTGGGTAAATAAATCCTCTCGGAGGGTGCCGAAGATTCTTTCCATTGTGATTGCTGTGTATACACTCTTTCAGATTGATAGGGTGTTATTGATGACACTCCTTGGCTTGATATGTCTCTCTTTCTTCCTCGTGACATACTTCGGGACATGTCTTGGTTTTCCATATCCATCTCAGATGTTGGAGGTAGAACAAGAGATGCTCCATGATTTGGCAACTCACCATCAGCAGTTGGAGGCAGAGATGTGATTGTTGGGTTCGATAGATCCCTCTCTGAAGTTGAAAGCAACATTGTGTGATTTGGTGAGTTACCCTCCGATTCTTGAGACAGAGCGGGTGAAACTCTATGGTAGAGTGAATCTCTCTCTGATGATGGATGCAATCCAGAAGAAACTCCCCGGCTTGTCATATCTGTCTCAGACGATAGATGCAAACCTGAGGACACTCCTACACTCGGTAAATCCCTCCACTGCTGTGCCACCATTCTGATCTGGGTGTAAAAATGCACATCTGACTTTCCTGTAATTCATGAACAAGAGAAACAAAGAATTAAATTTCCGAATATAAGTCAACTAACAGTCATGAGGAAGGGAAAAGAAGCTCCAACCAACAAAATTATTATCTCCGGCCAGAAATGCTTTTGGTCCATTAAAAGAGGAAAAAGGCATTGGAATAGGAACAGGAACATTGATCCCAACCTGAGCCATACACATTTCGAGTTAGACAACAACAATTAGTTCATAGTCATAATAGATCAGATAAGTGCTTAAATAAGATTTGTCTTTTACTGTAATTACAACGCTTCTTGGAGTATCACAGCCTCTATGAGAAAAGTGAAGCACTTTTCGTTCAGAACAAGCGCATTACTTGGAAAAATACTAGTAACAAAATAATAGTAAGCTCTGACCAACTGGTTTAGCCCCTCTACACAGATCAACATAGCTTCTTTCTTGAATACCACAAATGAGAAATCAAGAGACTCAACCTTAAGAGAGATGAATTTTAAATCATGACAAGACCATAATTTGAACCGTAAAGTTACATTGTAAAAAGGAGGCATGAACATTTGTGAACCACAAAAAGAGCTCAGCACAACACATCTCTAAGGTTACAAGCATGCAGACCCACTTCATGCAACGATTTTCCCGAGTAAAGCACTTTAAACAAAAAATCCTTAGCGAACATATGCAGGTTAGAACTTTATGGCATATAGACCAGCAAAAACAGGCCGTTGTTTTGCAATGTCAAACAAAAGGAACTACTAACCAGCCCAGACAAGATTTCATTCTGAAACTTCCTTGCAGCATAGCCAGATGAAGTGAATATAGAGGCTCCATTCACAGACCTATGAAAAGAGCTAAATGTGAATAAAAAGTTGGAGATGAACGAGTCATGAGAACTTTAGATGTGAATTTCATTATCTATGAGAAAATGCATATATTGCTCCTTAATTAACATCAGCCAGATGTACATGCCTGTCAGTAGGTCACCATAAGTGCATGAATGTCTCTTAAGTTTGTCAAAATTGAAGGGTAATCATAATCTATACACACACATATACATATGTCAATGAATTTACGAAGCCAGTGTAATTTCCACCATATACTTACCCCGTTGCAACCTGGATTGATGCCCTAGTAGAAAGATGCAATGACAGATTGATATAGAAAATTCAAAGCCGTAAATGAGATAAAGAGACTTAGAGTTATGTACTTGTTTCTGTTTACAATGGTTATGGCCTCTTCTAGGCTGTTGGCCTGTTGGTTGTAGAAGAAATGAAAGCTGTTAGCTAAACAGCAACCAATTCCACATATTTAGTACTAAAGTTGAAGTAAAAGCATAATACCTGCATACAAAGGAGAACTGGTCCAAAAATTTCTTCCTGCTCAACACAAGATAGTGTAGTCAAGAACATACCAAGGTCTTTGAGTTAATTCTTCATCCACTGATAATCATAAACAGTTGGAGTTCATTCATCACAAAAATGTAAGGACGGGAAGCACACACACAATAACAAAACCAAAAAAAAAAAAAAAAAGAATACCTTGTAGCACTCCATATTGGATGCAACATCACATATTATAGTAGGACCAATAAAATTACCATTCTCATATCCAGGAACCTGCAACATTAGAGTCAAGAAAATTTCAAGTTAGATTCTAAAGAAGCCAGCTCCCTAGAAACAGAGAAAGAAACAAATAACTGTAGAAACCAGTTAAATCAAAGTCCAGGATCTCCATATGAATATATTTCAATTAGAACTATAAGAAAAAATCAGGAAAAATACAAGCTGGGAACTATCAGATAGGAAAACAAGCACAAAATAAAAAAAAATAAAAAAAAGAAGTGGTCTGAAAGCAGTAGCAATATCTAAATGAAGATAAAACTTGAAGTACACTAATTAATCAACAGAAGGGAAGCTGACAAGTCTTAGCTTCATACACAAACTTCTAGCGGTGTTGGTTACATAATTGCTACATGGACCAGGATGGCATATGAGCAGTTATTCTAAGATGTTTCTAATTACGGGTGTTGTATTCAAGTCACTAGTTGATCGGCAACAGCACACTGCAGTTTATTGAGAATCTAACAAAGCAGACCTAACCCTAAAAGCAAGCATATAAAGCAGAATGATGGCATTTGACTAATGTTAGTATTCCAAAAGATAGTATAATTGCCTTAGAAAAGGACTGGAGTAAATGAATACCACAATATTTCTCCCATCAAGAAGCAGCCTAGCACCAGCATCAACACTGCATTGAACTAATCTGTTTATCTTATCCTTTACCTGCAAGATCAACAAGCAAAAAGGACATAAAAGTAGAGACAAGATCAACAATAATTGTGGCATCTAAAGTATGCATGATAGAAGAAAGATGCAAAAGTATTCAGCTGAAGCATGTTCTGACTTCCATAGAAATTTTTATTTAAAAGAGAAGTCAGCCAAAAACTTCAGTCCACTCTGAGAATGCAGATTAAATTTGAAAAGTCTTGAAGCTAGGTCTTTTACCTCTTTACTAATCACTGGACCAACATCTGCGCCAGGATCTGATCCTACATTCACTTTAAGTGCTTTGGCACGCAGCTTAAGTTCTTCTTCCCTGAGCATGTCAGGAGAATACTCAAGTTGATATATCTTATTTGCATCAATTAGATTTTATTTCATTAAAGAAACTATCATAATTAGATTTTATTTCATTAAAGAAACTATCATACATTTCTATTTATCAACAAAAAATTAATTCCAAGAGTGTTAAACCATAGACTGGAGGAAAAGACAGTTATATTTTAAGGAAAAGTACTGCATAGAATTGTTCACCTCACAAGAAATAAAACTTTTGGAAGACTTTTAAGATATAACGAACACACACATCTATAGTCCAGGTTTATTACCATAGAAGCTCTACCTAGGTTTGTGAAGAAAAATGTTAAAGTTTCCTTTGTGGGCAAGACAAGAAGTCAAAGGTGCCAAAAATGGGAAGAAGACAAATAAGTTTATTTTACTAACACTCCTAATTAGAATAATTTATTTAGCATGTATTTTATTGCAATTAAAAGCCCTAAATTTAGTTTCTTATTCTCCAAGAATAAAACCCTATGTAAACTGAATTTAAGGGGACAATTGCTAGTAATAAAATAAGACAATTTATTACAAGTTATAGAGGTTTAATCCTATATTATTAATCCTAGGTTCTTCACGGGGTAGGAATTATTACAAGGGTGAGGCTATATCAATCGAAGCAAGTTTTCCCGAGAGATGCACGGTCACTCAATCCTAGCCCATGAACATAACAAATTGGTATCAAAGCCAAACACGAAACAACGATGGCAGAAGCTGAGTCACAAATGGCAACAAGTGTCACACAAATCAGGTAAAAAAATGGGAAATCAGTTGCAACTACTTTTGCTACAATTGTAGGAACTTCTTGCTGATTTCAACTAGAATTGCAGGGAGAAAAAAAATGTCCGATGGAGTATGGGCAGCAGTAACCATTACAGAACATTCAATTGAATGCCAATAGGATCTGGAGTGTTATCACGCTAAATAAAGCTTAATTTTCCAACCTTTGATGGGTAGGAGAATCTGTTAATTTGGCTACACCGATGCAAGAAATTCTTTTCCAATCAGCGGATAGTGGAAATAGAAAAGGTATGTTTGCGACTTTTCACATGTTGGGTGAGGCGCAATTATGGTACCATCAAATGGACCAGGAGGAAACGGATCTCATATGGAAGATATTCAAGGAATGCTGCACTTTGAGGTTTGGCCCACCACTACACAGTAACCCTTTAAGTGAACTAGTTAACTTGAAACAAACTAGAACGGTCGAGTATCAACATTAACTTCAAGTGCTGTTGGCACGAGCTAGAATAGTGGAGTGGACCAGCAAGTCAACTTGTTTACTGCAGGATTAACGGATTCAGTTAGGCTTGAAGCTAAGATGCAAAATCACCCAAATCTTGTTCAGGCAATGAATTTGGCATAGGAGAAGCAATAGCTAGCAAGTGTGACAAGCATGCTAAAAGAACCCTGACAGACACAGGCTTGAATACTAAAGGCACCAACATGGCTGCGACAATTTCCTCTTCGATCGCTAAAAACAACTTTGGGCATGACGGGGAGACAGTAGTAGCTTCAAGTCTGATTAGTGTGACCCCTCCTTTTGTTAAAAGTTTACTTGTGCAGAGATGGCAGAATGAAAAGTCTAGGGACTTTGCTAAAATTGTACAAACCATACTTATTCAAGCACCAATGTAAAATATATATATATATATTTTTTGGTTGAAGATAAAAGATCCTAGCGAAGTGGTACAGAACCAAGACGAGAGTAGGGTACCTGATATAACCTTACATGTGAAAACAGGCCAAAAAAAGCATGAACTAAACAATCCCGAGCTTGCAGACAAGCTCTTTTCCTTTGGGCAAGATAAGAAGTCAAAGGCACCAAAATGGAAAGAAGATAAATAAGTTCATTTTAGTCATATTCCTAATTAGAATCAATTATTTAGCAAGTATTTTATTGCAACTAAAAGTCCTTAACTTTAGTTTCTTATTTTACAAGAATAAAATCCTATATACCCACTATTTGAAGGGACAATTCTTACTGATAAAATAAGACAAAAATAATTCCAATTTGTAAAGGTTAAGACTCTCTCTTCCTCACGAATCGAAGGTTACAAGCTCCCTTCGATAAGTTCCATATATTATTGATCATAGATTCTTCTTGAGGTAGGAATTGCTACAAAAGTAAGGCTTTATCAATTGAAATAGGTTTCCCAGTGGATCACCTAATGACTCAATCCATAACCCATAAACATAACACAAAACCCTTTAGGACATCAATATAAAAGTTCAATCCTTTCATATTTCCTAAAAATGTAGGGATAATTAGTTACTACAATCTTTTTAATACATTATGAGAGCATAGGTCTCACATTCAAACCCTAGAACTTCACCCTTTCCATTAATTCTTCACCTTGTGTCTTGCAAATTAAACTGTATATCCACTATTGTTTAATAAGTCTTTAGCTGGCATGGTTCTTCCATGCTTTTGGCCATGTGCAAAGCCCATTAATAATTTATCTAGCTGGCATGTAGGACTAAAGGAGTGTACAAGAACTTAAATATAGAAAAAGAAAAAAGGGGGTCACCTATATCAACTTAATCATCTGCTATAATCAATCAACCAACTCTTTCTTTACCAAGACCTATAAAAGTGTTGCCAACAACCTCTTGGCCTAGTGGCAAGAGGATTACGTTGTAGGGATAGGAGCTTGGGTTCAATCCCAAGCAACCCCATTCCCCAACCCCAACTATCAAAAACAAAAAAACCCATAAAAGTGTTCAATAAACTTAAAAGAGGAATTCTTGAAGCAACAAAATGGATAATATCAAGCAAATTGTATTCACATCCATTGTAGGTTGTGACTCCTGTATGTCCATAAAAAGAAAAACTTCAGATGAGAATTTCTTACGGATCTCGCACAACATTGATCTACTAAAACAACTTAAGGACAAACTTAAGCAATCGAAATTGACAATTGAGCTGCAATTAGGCATTCAAATAGTAAGAAGTACAAACTTAATGCAACCAGATCTCAAGCTAATCAGTCAAGCTATACTCAATTTAGTAGCTTGGAAAAGCAAATGTTCCAGGTAAAGAAATCATAATACCATGGCATTGAACCTCCAACAAAAACAGCTGTACTTAGACCCATGCATCTCTGCCCGGCAGCGCCAAATCCCTCAGCAACTAGAGCATTCAAAGTAGCATCTATGCTTGCATCAGACATTATAATTGCATGATTCTTACCACCTATAGAGGACTAAAACGTCAAAAGAAGAACCAGTTAACTGCTAACTTCATGCAAATTTTATCTTTTCAATCAAGTCTAGCAAAAATAGGAACATAGAGGACAAGATGGAGAGAATCTACCTGAATACGTTTCCCTCCAGCAGCAGCCCTAGCATATATATGTATGCCAGCCTAGACATAGAAGAAAAATGAAGTATAATAAATCAATCAACAGATTGATGCCACAGAAATTGAATTTTTCTTTCATCTTTGGTTTGGGGGTGAGCATAGAGACTGGAAGTTGTACCATAAGTTAAACCCTAAAGTGTTTAACCTCAAAATAATTGTTTAGATGGGTCTGTATTGCTTATATAACTTACCGTGTTAGAACCAACAACTGATATAGCTTTTATATCCTCATCATCACAGATATAATTGACAATATCCTGCTATATACAGAAACCAGAAATCCAGTCAGAGATAAATTAAAAACATGACTGGAAGTTTCACCAGTAGACTAAGAAAAAAGGATGATAGAAGCTAGGGAAAATAGAATGAAAAGATTATGTTAACAAAGTTTCTCAGGTAGAGATGGAACTGGGTCTTGCACTCTACTCTGATCTCTTTCAAGAAAATCCCATTTGAGTTAGGAGAGGCTGCCGGGAACTCTTGGGATATATGATTTGAAATCGTAACCAGTTGCCATACTTGACTTATGTTTAACAGAGATAATGATGCACTTAAACTTGCACACGCAACATGACGAAGCTAAAGCATATCAGCTTAAGAGGATAACACTACCTAGGGAATGAGGTTGATGAGAGTTAAGTGACAAACCAAAGTTAAACCTGGCAACTTCCTGCAAGCCTATGGCGCACAGAAAGGGCAATGAATGATTACCACCTACTAGACCTACAGAAAAGCCCCTTCCACAAGCTACCTACACTCAAATAAGTGATGCAACTTAGATCAATATAGATCAAAAACTAAATGACTTGAACACAAAGTTTAACTTCTCATTCTTCATCCAATTATTGGCTTACGCTTCAAAAGATACAGGAGCTGCTTATTAACTGAAAACAGGATGAGGAAAAATGCTAAGTAGACAGAAATAAAGCACAGGATAGTGGCCCATCATAAATACTGGAACCAGTAAGGTATTTAGAAGATGAATATGAAGGAAATCTTTTCTACTACTTTTTCTCTTAAAGTACTCAACTCAGCACTATCTCCTGAAATAGAACTACAAATTTCTGTATGTGTAATTGCCATCCAGAAGAGTACACATGTAAATGCCATACACTTGGCCTTATCGCAAAGCCTAATTCAAGTATTCAACCAGAATGACTACCCAAGGAAGCTAAACTATCTCTTGCAACATATATGTAATAATAATTGAATGTCCAATTCACTTCTCTCAAATGTTTACAATGGTAAGTTTTAACAACCAAAAAATAGAAGGCTCCTAGGAAGTAAAGCATACATCGGTTCCATGAACAATATTTAGGACACCATCAGGTAAACCAGCCTCCTTTACTAGTGCTGCCAGGATTGTTGAAGCCCCTGGAGGAGGAAAAGAAAATGGTTTTGACATAATTAACACACTTAAGAAAAGCAAGAAAGATTGATGTCCATGGTAAATGTATTTGACAAGATTAGAGGTGATTATACATGGTCCAATCATTACTATATATACACAATTCTTTCTTCTTCTCTGTTTTCCATTTTTAAGGAGTATATCTTGTCAATATTTCATTGACATTCTGCTTGAATGTTAATATCTGATAAAATGAAAAAATAAAAAGGGTAAGAATGCAGATTTTACTTGTTCACTTGATAGTAAATACTTGAAGAAACCTTCAACCTTAACAAAAGATGGAACCCTAAGATATTACTCTGATCACAGAACTTAACCACCTTATTAACTAAAATCTAGTTTTGTCCAACACAAAGGGATGGTTGCTTCATTTGTTCAGTACCGTGTCAGAAAATTAAGTTTCAACTGCCACAGCCCCATTTAAAATTAAAATAAAACAGACTAGATAGAAAAGGATCACCTGGATTTTTCTCACATGGCTTAAGAACAAATGTATTCCCACAAGTAACTGCAATAGGAAACATCTACAAAAGATAGAAAAATGTCATAACAAGGAAACAATGAGAGGCACAAAGCAAGTTACATGATGGGAATACGAAGGGCTTAAGAAGTAGACAAGCTACAATGCACATAAAGAAGAGGCCAGTGGAGAACCATCAAATCAGCCCCATCTCAGACTCTGAATCACTCTATCATGGAATGCTTAAGAACAATGAAATGCTTAACATAACCAAGCAAATATGAACACAAAAAAAGGAAGCATGTCAATGTTCAGAAGCAGATATCTAGACAGGATGAAGAACCAAAGCTCAAAAAAGGAAACAAGAAGCAACCAAACATACCCACAAAGGGATCATTGCAGGAAAGTTAGAAGGACATATCCCAGCACAAACACCAAGTGGTTCTCTAATGCAGAATGTATCAATTCCATTAGAAGCATTTGGCACAAATTCTCCCATTTGCAGAGTTGCCACTCCACAAGCATGTTCAACAATCTCTACAATCAAAAGAAAAAAAGAAAGAAATAAAATCTAATGGCTATTTAAGTAAGGGAGGTTTATGAAATGGCTCCACTTAATTTATTAATAGAAACCTCTATTTATAGAGGTAAAGATAGACGATTACATTTAAATAGAAATAAGATAAAACAACAATTTAAAACTAGGATAAAAGATAATAACAAATGTGTTTGAATCTTTCAAATCCTAAGATTACATTATTATGCTCCCACAAGATTGATGGTCGGTAGAGCAGCAATCTTACCAGCCATCAATCTTTGATTAATGATGACAAAAAATATGCAAAAACTTATGGGAAAAAGGTGGAGTTATCCACTGAGAACACTATGAAGCTGGGCTCTTATGAGCTATGGCAGCAAAGAACTAAATTGGGAATATTGTGATTTTGGAGACTATGCAAATTGTGATATATTGTGAGCATGAAACTCGCCATTTAGAGCTAGTAGATATGAGCCGATGATTGGCTGGTAACTAAGAAAGCCAATTGGTTGGCTTTGGTGAGCAAGAGTTGGCATTGTTTCAACTGAAAAAAGTAAATAGTTGGAGCTATACAAAAATCCAAGGATATGCACTCAGATACCATATTGAAGTAAAGGGAGACTTATGAAATGGCTCCACTTGATTTATTAATAGAAACATTTATTTTTAGAGGTAAAGATAGATGATTACAATTAAAATAAAAATAAAATAAAACCATAATTCAAAACCAGGATAAAAGATAATAACAAATTTATTTGAATCTTTAAAATCCTAATATTACGTTATTAATGGCCTCATACTGGTTGTACCAATCTCTTAAAATGATGGGACAAAGTCAATAGAGTATCAGCAATGACTACCTAAACCACGCAGCACATCACCATGGGCACTCTTTAATGTCCTGCCCTGTTCCGTTGTAATATTCATTGCGAGCTTATCCTGAGGATGGAAGAGAATAACCAAAGATTTTGAATATGAAAATAAACTAAGTTCAAAAAATAAATTAATGAATAACAACAGATTCAGTAATCCCTACAATATTTCTATGGATGAGCTCCTGGAGCTTGAACATGATGCGCTGGCGAGCTGTAACTGGTGTATTCTTCCAAGAGGGAAAAGCTTGCTTGGCTGCATTAACTGCATCTTTAAACTCTTCATAGGTAGTTGAAGGAACTTGACAAATAACCTCTTGTGTTGCCTAATTAAAACGTCTTCGATATAAAAAAATGCATCAAAAAGGGTGAGAAAGAGCAAATAACAAAGTTAGCTCATCCACTTACAGGGTTTACTACGTCAATGACCATGGACCCTAGTGAATCCACAAATTTCCCTCCAATAAAATTAGGAACTTTTACCTGTAGACAGATAGCAGAATGATCATAGAGGACAGATATGAGCACATCACCACACATGGAAACACAAATGTACACATGCTAAAATATACAGAGAATAAGAAATCAAAAAAGTCACATCAAAACTCACCAGTTGGTTGTTTTGCTTTAACAACTCTCCAGTGGAACTGCCATTAGAGTGTACAGGAACAGATCTGTTAGGCCTCCATGATTTAAAATTTTTCTCTGCAAGAAAACACTCATACTATGAAGAAAATCTCAAGAAATGAAATGTACACTCATTTTCAGAAGTATATTCTCTGAGAGGGGAGCAGAAATAGATTTATCATTTAAAACCTTACTAGTCCCTATGGAATGAAATTTATGATAGGACATGCTCCCACCTAGGGTAAACTGCAGTTTATAATAGATTTATAATAGCTGGGTCAATATTGATTGCAAACCTGCCTGGTAATATCTGCCATTTGGATAATAAATTGCAAAGCAATCAATACCAACCAGCTATGAACAAACAGAATTCGAGAAGCCAGGTTAAAGTAAAATCTCTACTTTAAATACAAAAAAGTAAAAGTAACAATGGGAGACTAACCTGATAAATTTCCTTGACGAATCTTGGCTTTAAGGTTGTACAAATGCCTTGGAGTTGACTGCAACTCTGGATTAGTTTGTTTCAGAGCCTTGAGCACTTGGCGTGGTTTTATACCAGCTTCAGTCATTAATTTTATTTGCCTAATTTCTTCCTCGGTAAAACGACGACTATAAGGATGCTCTGACATATCTTTTAAAGGCTCATGGTTATGCTCCCCATTTTTAATGGCGAGAACCCAGGAATCATCTTCCTTTTTTCCTATAGCCTCAAAAGGACAGTTTATAAGTCTTGAGCATGCTTTCCTTTTGCGTTTACTTTCATCAATCTTACGCCTATTGCGATAAATGCCTCCTCTGTCACATCCAAGGATGACTCTTCTGTCTTTCCTTGACTTCTTAATAGTCACTACATATCCTTGGCTAGCCCCAAAGTCCCGCACATGTTTAATGAGCTCCTCACGATCTTGAAATATTCCAGGAGGTGGAGGAAGCATATTTTTCTGTCCACTAAAAGCCGCCTGACTTTGAGCGTCCATGCCCAGTGGCAGGAAGGAAAACCCCTGAAAAACAGTTAAAGCAAAAGGTCAAGAATTTAGGTGGCAAGTAGTGCACAAAAACACAGAAGCTATCAAGACTCTTTAAATTTCTTTTTATGAAAGATAAGAATACATAGTTCCTTTTCCCTTCTTTCTTCAACTATGTGGTAACAGGAAAAACTTAGGTACCCACTTTTCTGTCCAATCTTACCTCCTGGTTAAGACTTGTGGCCAATATATTCATATTGAATCCAATATTACATATAAGTAATTCGAAACATGCATAATACGGTAAGATGTTCATTTGACGTAGCGGCAACAACAAAGTCCAACCTTTAAAAATTTATGTTCCAGACATCAGAGCTAGCACGAAACTTTAGGAGGGGGAGATTTTGAAAAGCCAATTTTATACGTTTTCAGCTCAAATATTTGGCAATGAAATATCACAAGGTGAAATGAGTTCTGCCATTTCACTTGTCCAATACACTACGCCCCATAACTCAGTGTATAGAGTATATTTCCACTGATGGAAACATGTATCAAGATTATTCTTTTTCTCTGACAGGGAGCTAAAACAATATTGTAGCATAACAATCATATCACACTTGACAGATTTTCCTTTGTGTTGTAAAATCTAAATTCGTAAACCTTTCACAAACTCTACCAATAAGAAAAGTAACAGTCTAAATATTCACTCTAAATCACACATTAACATGGGGGAAAACAAAGACCAAAATGTTTAAGTTACCAACACAGGAAGCAAATATCTTAATCCAAGATGGGAATTCAATTAACAAAAAGAAATATAAACAAATTTACAATGCAAAGTAACTTACTTGTCGAAAATATCACTGTGGGGATTTGTATTCACGGAAGTAAAAGATTGCACCTTGTAAACCCTCTCAAAATCTAGAACAAGTAAATTGAGTAGGTTATATTTAAAAAAAGAAGAAGAAGAAGCAAAATTAAAGAATTATAAGAGAAGTATGAGGAGAATGATCTGATTAATAAAGAAAAGTAATATAAACACACACAAACAATAAAAAGAAAAAAAAAAAGGAGATGAACAATGAAAAAAATGCAGCAACCCAGTGACTGGAGAAGTTATTAGAACACTAAAAATGAGCTTACATTTTTATTTGTTCTATTTTCTGAAAGAGGATAGTAAGGAAACCCAATAATCTGAGAGAAAGTGTGGGAAAGTGGGAAATTTTGAAGGTTTCGGCCTTTTAGATTGGGGCGGTGAGAGAGGTAAATATGGGGAACGCCTGTCCTCCTATACTAGGCTACTAGCTCCCCCAAGTCCGAACCAGTGTTCGTGGACTTTCACGAATATGGTTTTCACGCGCACTTTCAGCGTCTGGGGTTTGAACGGTTCTGATCTTAGCAGATTATGAATTATCATTAAACCCTCCTTGGGTCGGACCGGGTATATAAAGCTCGGGCCAAGCTTAAGCACTGTATTAAAAGGTTTTGGTAAAAGTACAAGGAAAGCCCCTGTATATAGGGATAGATTGCATTTCGGCCCCTCTACTGAAAAAATGGACAAATTAGCCCTTATACATTTCAAAAAGTGCAAATTAGTCCCTCCAGTAAATTTTATGTTAAATGATTATGTGGAATGTTATGCTCTGTTTGTTTGGTGGAAAATGTTTTCCGAAAAACATTTTCCGGATTTTCCGGTGTTTGGTTGATGGAAAATGTTTTCCTCAAGGAAAACATTTTACAAACACGGGTAAAATGTCTTCTTCATTCCTGTAAAACGTCTTACCAATTTTTTTTCGGTAAGACATTTTCCAAAACTTTCCCCTTCATCCAGGTACGTTCTCCTTCCTCCCTTCTTCCCTTCTTCTTTCATTCTCCTTCCTTCTTTCTTTCTCAGCCAACATATCTATTTCTCTTTTTCTCAGACTTTTTCAGCTTCCTTCTCCTTCCTTCTCTCTATTTCTTGGAATCTCTCCTTTCAGCTTGAAATCTTTAGAAAATTCCAGGTATGTGCATCTTTCTCTCAATTTTTTCTTTTGAATTATTTTTATGAAATTAAAAACCTCTTAAAAAATGCAATCTCTTAAAGCATCACAGAATCCCCTTTTCCTCAAAACCCTAACAATTCTTCACCATCATCTTCTTCTTCTTCGAATGGGTTGTATGGATGGCTCGTTGAATGTCATGGATTACTTTGACTCAAATTTCTGTGATGTCTGGTGGGCTCAAATTTCTCACCTCTGCTCTTACCTCTTGAGTGTTGAGATGTTTTGGGAGGTGACCAGGTTTACTTTGACTTTGTTTTTACCTTGTATACATCTCTGATAGTTGAGACTTTAATGGTCTTAGGTATATAGCTTTATTGCTTCCATGTTCACATCATTGTTGTTACCGGTATTTTCCTGAAAGAAAAAGTTCGAAGAGTGTACCTTTAAATGTGTCTAATTTTTTTGGAACGAGTTAACACCAAATTTCAATCTAATAACAGCATGACTCATTGTTATGATTCCCGTCCATTTTGGTCTGCAATATGTTTAGGCTTGTCTACTCATGTGTGTATATATATACCATTTTGGTATCCCTGAGCCAAGTCTAAGTGACTAGAGTTGTGGCTGTTTTATATAGCCATAGATAGTTCATTTTTCTTTCAAAGTTGAAGAGCTAAAGCTTAAAGTATTGAAGGGTGAAAGATGAGGCTATAGTATTATATGCACTAGTTGATTGATAGGGTACTGTGTTTTTATGTTAGCTAATGGAAGCAAAATTGGCAATGTCCTATGATCCATGACTATGTGTGCTTCCATCCTTTTGTGAACATGGATCTGGATTCAAGTCTGAAGTAGATCTGGCATTAAATGTGTGTTGGCTGTATTTGTTTCTAGTATCTTGGGATTTTCAAGCTTCTCAAATATCACAGTTGAGACCGACTAGGGGGAGATGGAATGGATGTGTAAGTAGCTTCTATGTCACATTCTGGAAAATAAAAAAATATTATCAGTTCATATGATGGGATATTATCTAGCAATCATTAAGGGTATGGTTTTTAATTTGGAAAATTGGGAGAAAAGAATAATGAGCTACTATTCTCCATTATTCCTTTCCATGTATAACTCATTCCATTTTGTTACTTTTTGTGTTTATGTTTTCAACCTTAACCCATCATTCAAGAGAGTGAAATTTACCAAATAAGAATGGGCTGTGTAAATGGGATTTTGATTTGTTTGCCAGATAAGATTTTCTATTCTCTGGCTTGCTTGGATAGTTTTAAACATGAAGAAGTGACTGGAAAGTGAGGTATTGATGTCTCACACAAAAAAGCAATATCGACATCAATTTCCCCTTCTTCTTTTTATTGACTAAGTAATATTTTAAGAGAAACTCCTTACTCTGGTGCAAATTGAAATTTTCAACAAATTAATAGCATATTATGTTGTTTTGTTTTATTATTGTTTAGATTTTTGCATGGTTAGCTTCTTACTTGTGGATTATATGCTTCGACGTACACTTTATTCTTGCTATGCCTCACTAAAACATTTTTCTGTTATGAACCATTTGGGAACATGAATTTGAGTGGGGAAAGGATTTGGATTTTTGATATGCAAATCCAAAAGAAAATTTGTTTGGATACTAAATTCAAAAAATTGATATAGAACATAGGTACTTGATTTTAAATTTCAGGGATATTATTATATGGAACATTAAAATTAAACGATTTAACCATTTTAATACTTGTAAAATTTACCATTCATCTTTTTTGCTATTAGAATCGTTTATGCATATTTATACTTTTATGGATCTTTAGACACAAGAATGTTTTGAATTTTTTACACATTGTCTGAAGGTTTATATAATTTTTGGCTTTCTTTTTGGTATTAAAACTTTGCAATTATTTTTTTTGCCTTTGGACTTGACTTGGGTTCTATAATAATATTTAAAGTATCACTTCATTAAATTTTTATATTTTTAAAATTTAGATATTAAAGTTTTTAGATAAGGAAATGAGATGTAAATAGGGAGGGTATTTAAACTAGTAAGCAAAACCTAAAAAAGGATTATATGAACACCACGTCTTTATATATCATGTTCGTTTAAATCATATCATAAACTATGTATAGTAAAGAACAAAGATTTAACCATCAGCAGTCAGCACAGAATTTTTGACCGGAGCTTAAAAGCTTTCTCTCACTTAAACCCATAATTGTCAAGCTCGTAACATCATAAACAAAATAATTTTCCCCCTTTGTATATATTTGTATTTCGATCTTATGAAAAGCTTGCACCTTTTTTGTAGTGATAAAATATTTGTGTGACATTGTTTTGTGTAGATGGATTGTAGTCAAGATCAAAATGCAATTGTTGGAGTCGTGGCTTCAGTTTTAGCTTTTGGGGCTCTTTGGATTAAAAAATTAAAAACTAGGAAGGAAACTGCTTCTCACCCTCGTGTGAATCGAGATTGTGAAAGAGAAAATTATATTAATAGTATTTTATATAGTGGTGACCAACATTGTATTAATCTGATAAGGATGAGACCGATTGCCTTTTTTAGTTTGTGTGATATTCTTAGTAGGAATAATTTGTTACAATCAAGTAAATCTGTGAATATTAGGGAGCAAGTAGTTATATTTTTACATATAATTGGTCATAATGTAAGGTTTCGAGTGATTGGATCTAGATATTATAGATCAACTGACACAATTCACCGTTACTTTAGGGTTGTAATGAGAGCTATTTTGAAATTGTATAAACTAGTTATTAGATCACCTGATGAGTCAACTCCTAGTGAAATCAAAAACAATCCAAGGTTATATCCGTATTTTAAAGATTGTATTGGAGCATTAGATGGAACTCATGTTCGTGCATTCGTTCCACGTAGCATTCAAGGAAGGTTTCGTAGCTGTAAAGGGGGGACGACACAAAATGTATTGACTGCCATTACATTTGATTTGAAATTTTCATATATTCTAGCTGGTTGGGAAGGTAATGAACATGATTCTCGTGTTTTAAGTGATGCACTTTCACGCCCAAGAGGATTAAGAATTCCGGAAGGTAATAGTTATTATTAAATACCAACTAGTTCTAGTAAGCTCATAAGTTATTAGTATTAATTATGTTTTGTAAAATTGTAGGTAATTATTATCTTGCTGATGTTGGATATGGCATTCGAAATGGATATATTACCCCATATCGTGGTGTCCGATATCATTTAAAAGAGTTTGGTGCTCAGGGGCCTGAAAATGCAAAAGAACTCTTTAATCTTCGACATTCATCATTGCGAATCACTATTGAACGTGTTTTTGGGATTTTGAAGAAACAGTTTCGTGTATTAGATGTTGAACCATTTTGGAATTTTCAAACTCAAGTAGATATAGTTTTGGTTTGTTGTATCATTCATAATCATATAATGGGAGTTGATCCTAATGATTTACTTAATCAAGGATTATACGAGGAGTCTGAGTCTGATTTGATAATACCAACTCTTACGGAGCGAGAAGAAAGAGAAGAAGCAAGAGAATGGTCTGCTAAGAGAGACGAAATTGCACAAACTATGTGGACTGATTATATGGCTAGAAATATTAGGTAGGTTTAGGGCTTAGGGTTATTGTTTCTATGTTATGTATGTTTAGTATTAAAATTGTTTTTTTTTTTTTTTGTTAATGTTGGTTGGATAATGATATTGAAATTTTAGTTTGTTGGATTTTGAAATTATTATGTCTTGAATTTGTTAGATATTGATTATGTTTTAAGCTTGTTAGATATTGAATTTATTATGTTTTAAGCTTGTTGGATATTGTAATGATTGACAATGACAATTATTAATGTAGAATGGGTAAGGGCAACAAAGAAGAGACCTCCAAGCAATTTAGGTGGACAAAACCGATGGAACATGTTTTTCTTGAAATTCTAGCAGATGAGGCTAAGAAAGGAAATAAGCCTTCTAATACTTTCAAATCAGTTTCCATTAATCGAGTTGTCCAAGCTATTTCTGAAATATTCCAAGTCCAATGCGATGCGAAGCATGTGGAAAATCATTTGAGGACTGTAAAAAACCAGTGGCAGATTATATGCAAAATTCGAGGTGAAAGTGGTTTTGGATGGGATGATAACATGAAAATGATCACATGTGATAGAGCAACATATGATGCAACAGTGATGGTAATATATGTATATATATGTTAAGTATATTTCAATTGTTTTTTACTTGTTATTCTAATTGTGTATAATATCCAACAGGCACACAAGAAGTATGAACCATTTTTGAATAAAAGCATCGATCATTATGATGAAATGGTATTGGTTGTTGGCAAAGATATGGCAACAGGGAGTTTTGCCAGAACATTTGCTGACATAGATTTGGATGATGATATCCAAGATTCGATGCTACTATAAAGCTTTGCGACAATGAAGAGGCTGAAGAGGTAAGAACAAATGTATCTTCATCTGGCACATCCAAACGTAAAAGAAAAAATGTTCAAGAAAGTGTCGTTGATGAACAAATTAAATTTATGGGTGAACAACTTGGGAAAATTGCTAATCCTTTGGAACAATTTACTGCGGATAAGACACCACAGCTTTACAAACAAGTGATGTCGATGGAGGAAGAAGGATTTGATGATGACTTCTTATGTTCTGTGTTTGATTATCTAGTGAGTCATGAATCCGTGGCAAAAGCTTTTTTAGTTAAAAGTAAGAAGCATAAAAAAATTGGCTTCAAAAATTTTCTCAAAGTTGAAGATATTGATACTTTTATGTAATGTAATATTAGTTATGTACTTAGACAATGTTGTTATTACGAGTGTACTACTAATTATGCATTTGGATAATATTATTAGTTTTTAGTATTAATTGTGGTTTGAAAGTTTATTTATAATTATTCAATCCTTGTTTTTTATTTTTTAACACAATTACAAAATTTGACTTTGGTTGTTTTCATTTTATGACGGTTAATAATGTAGCTTAATAATTGAGTATTATTATATATTTAATTTAATTTATTTATTTATAAATAAATCATTGCAATATATGTAAAAATAATTCAAAATATAAAAATTTATTAATATGTATATAAAATTTATTAATATATGTAAAAACAAATTTTTCCTAAAATATTTTTCAGAAAATCCAAACAATAGAAAATATTTTACACAGATTCATCCAAACACTGAAAAATATTTTACAGAAATCATTTTCCAGAAAAGTAAATCATTTTCCAGAAATCATTTTCCGGAAAACATTTTACTGCCAAACAAACTGAGCCTTAATTTAAATGGTCAATTAATAATTTAGTCCTTGAAATATAGCTAAAACATCATTTTGATTTTTTTTTTGTTTTTTCTTAACAATTATTTTTAAAAAATTAAAAAAATCTTAAAAATAAATATATATTATTAAAAAACATGTTCAAATATTTTAAAAAAATAAAAATTATAAATAAAATTTTCTAGATTTCAAAATATAAGTAAAAAAATCTAAATTTTTTCTTCAAAATATTTAAAAATTTTATCAAACTTTTGAGTCAAAACCCAGAAACTATTATTTTTTTACAAGACTTTCTTTCCTATTTTAAAAAACCCAGAAAAATCGAAAATTTTTAATTATTCACTTTCAAATATCTCATACTTTCGTTAATGTTTAGTTTCATTTTCATCGCTCATGCTTCCAACTAAAAAGTACATAAAAAGATTTAATGTTTATTTTCTTCTACTTTAGTGAATGCTCATTTTCGCATCTTTTATACCTTCGTATCTTTTGATGGTATGTAATCACCGTTATAAAATGTTGATTACTCATTTTCGCATTCCTTTAGTTATTATAAACTTTTCTATTTGAAGATCTTATCATTTAATACCCTAAAAAGTTTTAATTTTTAAGTTATTGGGTTTAACAATTTTTGGGTTTTAAATTTTTAATATAAATTTATAAATTCTAAACAAGGACTCCATGGGTTTAAAATTTTAGAAAATAATGTTTTAAATTTATGGGAAGAAATAAAAGATAAAAAGTGGAATTTTAATTTAAAATAAAACTCTAAAACTATTAACACGCCTCCAAAGCTAGAGGAGCAATGAAAAGAGCTCCTTGTGTATCGCCAAAGAGAGATGCAAAATTAAAAGATTTTATTTATTATAAATGTGTTGTTTCTTTAATTTGATTGTATTTCAATAATAATAAAACTATGATTTTTATTGAAATGAGTGATTTTCGAATTGCACTTGAAAACATCTTCAATAGGAAAGGTTAGTGTCTCATTGCATTAAATAGATCTCATCAAATCGAGAATTTTATTGAAAATGAAAATGTTTTTTCATTATTGAAAAAGATCTCAATTTTTCAAAAATAAAAACACCATGATTCACCAAAAAAGAGCTTCTTTGAATGTAAATTTTGGTTTTACTAAATCTTGGTTTGATTTTGTTTTAACATGATTTCAAATATATTTTTAATAATTTTGATAGTTTATATTTATTTTTAAGATTTTTTTAATTAGAATTATTGTTAAGAAAAAATTTAAAAATTAAAATGATATTTTAGCTATAGTTTAAGGACCAAATTAGTATTTAATTATTTAAATTAACATTCCATGTCATCATTTAACAAATAAAATTTAACAGATGGGCTAATTTGCAGGTTTCAAAATGTATAAGGCTAATTTGCCTATTCTTTCAATAGAGGGACCGAAATGCAATATGTCCCTAAGTACATGGGCTTCTTTGATACTTTTACCAAAAGGTTTTGAAAATAAAAAAAATATGGTATAATGATAAATTTAATCCTTGATTTTTTTTACATAAATTTAATCATTAATTTTTACATCTTTTTATCAATTTGACTTTTATTCTTCTTTTTTTAAGTTAAATTTGTCCCTTAACCTTTTAAAAGCAGTCAAATTTGACCATCAACATTCCAAAAAGAGTCAAAGCTAATAACTTTTTTAATTGAAATAATGATTAAAATATTACTTTTTTTTAAACATGGTAGCTCACATGACAATCCACATATAGTTTATGCCAATTCTTTTTTGAATTTTGAATTTTTAATAATTTTTTTAAAATTTTAAATTATTTATTGACGTGACATATAAGACCAATAATATCATGTTATCATAAAGCACATATAGACTGCCACACAGTGAGCCATACCAACATTATTAAAAATTAATATTTAGTTAACATTTTCATTAAAAAAGACGATTTAACCATTTTTAAAATGTTAATGGTCAAATTTAGTTTAAAAAGGAATAAAGGTCAAATTGATAAAAAATTATAAACATTGAGGCATAAAATTAACATTATGCTTAAAAATATTAGGGTTAACTACACCACAAGTCACCTAACTATGGTCCATTTTCTTTTTTGGTCACCCAACTATGAATTTATTTAAATTGGTCACGAACTATGGATTTGTTTCCTTTTTCGTCACCCAACTATGACCTTTTTAAAATTGGTCACTCAACTAATTGAGATTGTTTTTTGGTGACATGGCAGTTGAAAAATTGGTATAATAATAAATTTAGCCCTCAACTTTTACATATTATATTGATTTAGTCATAATTTTAAAATATTAACCATCAAGATTTACAAATGTTCTCTATTTGACCCTAATTTAAAAAAATCAAAGAAATATATAAAAAATACAAATATTTTCAAAAAAAACATAATAATAAACTTAAAATTATATAAAAATAAAAATAATTGTTGACTAGAAATAAAATATAAAAATAAAAATTATATAAATATTTTTAAAATGTAATGATAATTTTAAATTTTAAATATTAATATTAATATTAAATAAAAATAATTATATTAATATTAAATAATAATAATAACCTCCCCTCCCTTGCCCTATCCCCTTTTTTCCCTCTATTGTCACAGGGGACATTTAGCTTCGCAATCTGTGCAGCCTTAGGCTATTTCTTCGTTTCAAACATACCCAAGTCAGCTTAACTCCGCAAAGTGAGGATTACCGCAGATTTCCTCTAAGGCACCAATTTATAGAGCGAAAACAACTCAAGCCAAAAGAATGCTAAAAAAAATAGAATAACCCTAGAAAACAATGCACGAGAGGTGTTTGAGGAAATGTTCTCAAAGAATTCTATTACTTTTAAGAATTCAAGATACAATGGATGATTTACAACTGAAAGGGAGGCTCTCTATTTATAGTTGAACTCCCCCCCAAATCCAATGATCTAGCTAAATTTACACTGACGGACGAGATGAAGTCTATCCCTACAATTAAGGGATTTACAATATTACATAATCAAATCAAATCTTATCAGATATTATTCTCCTCAATCTTCTAAGATTAGTTCCCCTATTTAGCAAGCTAGCCTAATTTTTCATATCTGCATCATTAGGTCATTCGGGCTTAAAATAGACAAGCTTCTTCAACAGTTCTTTGAATCGGGCCAGTTATCGTGGGTCAAATGATCCCCATCTAACCGAAAGACCTCCATGGAATGCATTTTGTGTAATGGTCATAGGCTTTGCACTATGCCCATGACACTATGTTGTTGTTGTTGCTGCTGCTATTGTAGTTGTTTCTACTACAGCAACAACAACAAGGAAGGAGAGGAACGGTGGGGGAGAGGGAGAGGTGGAGGAGAGGGGGGGATAGATAGGGAAACGGGGAGGGTTTTTATTATTATTTAATATTAATATAAAATTTAAATTTATTATTATATTTTTTGAAAATGTTTTTGTATTTTTTTTATATTTCTTTAAAAATTTTAGAATTAGGATCAAA
The DNA here is from genome assembly GCA_025503065.1 of Gossypium bickii. Taxonomy (NCBI): domain Eukaryota; kingdom Viridiplantae; phylum Streptophyta; class Magnoliopsida; order Malvales; family Malvaceae; genus Gossypium; species Gossypium bickii. Next base: position 21,882,575 of record CP106713.1, on the reverse strand, counting down.
TTGAGACTATTTGTAAATTTTGAGAGTTAATTTATTAAAAGTATGACTAAATCGATATGATATATAAAAGTAGGGGCTGAATTTGTTACTATACCAATTTTTAACTATTACATCACCTTCCCGTTAGACATTTAACGGCAATTAATGAAAATGGACAAAAAAACAATTTCAAATAATTAGATGACTAACTTAAAAAAATTCATAACTGAATGATAACTAAAAAAAAATAACCCATAGTTGAATGACTTGTGGTGCAGTAACCAAAAAATTAATAAATAAGAATCTAACACGGTGGTACATTTAAGAAGTTTATATCTATAACTACTAGATTATATCAAACCGTGAAAGAAAATACATTATCGAAAATTATATATAACACATTCTCTTAGAGCATTGGTTGAAACACTTCATTTAATAATTTAAAGAAAAGTTTTAATTTTAAATTTTAATATGAATTTGTTTGGTAATTAAAATATAAATTTTCCATTAAAAATATAGTTTATTTTTTAAGATTTAAAATTATAAAAGTGCATGGACAATGCTACAGGTATGTTGGACGACAGGGCATGCCAAGTGTATTGTAACGCGTGTTTGGTATTGTCATGTCATTTAATCATTAACCTCTAATTGGTGGTGAATAATATTTTTAATATTGTTAATATTAGTATCTAAACTGATAATTTTAATAATCGGGGGACTAAATTCAACACTTCAAATAGTTTAATAATAAAGAAATTGATTGTATAATTTATTCATATATAACTTTCATAATTAAAAGATAAAATAATATAACATACTAATATATGATGAATAATATAATAAATTGTTGGTAAGTAATAAATGTTAACAACTTTGTGTAGAGATTATATAATAGTAATGACTCATAGCATTTGAATAAATTATAGATTACGTATCGTATCATATTTTTATAATGTTATAACTCTTTGTATTCTTCATAAATTTAGAATTTAGTTATCATATTTTTATTTTTAGAAATTTAGTTTATCTACTTTTTAGATTTCAAAATTTATGTAAAAAATGTTTAAACTGTTAAAATTATTTTATTAAATTCAAGATAATTATAATGTGCATTTTTAGTTACATTGCTATCAAATGAAGCTTTTTTATTATTATTTCAAAATGTCACACCAACCAATTTAGTAAAAAAATAACAATATTAATAATTAAACTTAAATTTTAAAACCTGAAAAAAAAGAACAAAATTCTTAAAAATAAAAGTATTCTAAATTTATGAAGAGTAGATATAATTATGACATGTTTCTATAATACTAAAATGTAAGTATACTTTTAAGTTTTATAATATGATATTTAATGCATTAATTTATTAAGGTAAATATTTTTTTGATAGGAAAGGGAACTACAACAGTTTAAATCATGACTTCCCTACTAGTACCAATGCTGTTGCCATCATCTTGAAGGAGTCGAGTCACCTCGTATGGGGTCTGTAGAAACTAATGGTAGCCTAACGATTTTGAGAAAGCCATGGCTGCAGCAACCTTATTTTCTTCTCTATAAACATGGTTTCCTCGACTATCCAATCCAAACGCAGCATCCCTTTTATGGCCCTCACCAAAGCAGTATCATCATTCCCGATCTGTTGTGCCTTTAGCAGCCTCGTGACCACCATGCTATAGATCAGTTTCCAAGAATACTTTCCTTCCTCCTATTTTCCGTACTTGTTGGAGCCCCTCCAACACTCCCCACAATTCTGCATCAACTACCGAGCAAGTTCCAACGTTCTTCGCAAATGATCTCTAACTACTCACTCAGCCGTGGCTGCCCCTGTAGAGCTACATCTCGCCCCACCCCTTTCCGGTTTCTCCCAATAGATCACCTTGTCCAGTCACTGTTTTGCATCACCGACTGTCGCTTACAACTAAATTTTAAAATTATTTTTTTTACAAACATATTAACTTATAATTAGTTCTCAACTTATATGCTTTTGGATAAATCATTAGTAAAAAATAATTGATAACATATTAATAATATTAATAATTTTAAAGATAAATAATTATAAATTAGTAGTATATTGTGTTTAACATAATTATAAATGATAGCATTTTGTAATCAATTAATAATAAAGAGATAAGTGGATAATAATAAATAGTTTATAATACAAGAGTGAAACGTATTATGGACAAAATTATAGTACAAAATATATAATACGAAACTAAATAACTAATAATACAAGACAATAATTGTTAGGATCGTCCCGATTAAGTAACGAAAAAGTAAAAATAGCAGAAGAAATTGAGAAATTGAACACACAAATTTAACGTGGTAAAACTCCTCCAAAGAGGATAAAAAACCACGGGCAAAGTTAATTTTACTATAATGGAAAAAGAACGAAGAGTACAAAAGATGGAGATAAAAAAACTAAACCCCGAAAACCCGAAAATAAAGAACCCTCAAAACGTAAACACAAAATTCTCTAAATGTGTTATGAGTTCTAATCTCTAATGGGTGTACTTTCTAAGGTTGTAAAAGAGCCTATTTATAGGCTAAATTCATAGGTCAAATAATAATAAAATAATCTAAACTAATCAGTGTTTGATTGAAACAAATAAACAGAGTTTAACTAGAAGATTACTTCTCAAATTTGACTGAAATAGGAGTCATAATTAACAAATCTCCACCTTGACTCATATTTCCACAATGTCATCTTTGCCGAAGCCCGCCACGAGCATATCTTGAACCATGCAGGGAACTAACTGAGTCGAATCTGTGCTTAAAAACTGGAAGACTTCTAGCCTTCGACTTGTACACTGCCAAATCAAAACTACCCGAGTTTGATTTTCACGAACACAGTGCCCTAACTTTTCAAAACCTGCATCCAAAAGAGAACCTCTCTTCAACGAAACGGTCATACATTTTTCCCTCCTATGACCAAGTTGCCTCCGCTCTGAATGAGTTGACTTCGACTCTGTAACGGACAAGGAACGTCCGATTTCACCGGTCACTGTAGAACCTTCCAGAATATAAAGATTGCCAGTTCTTTTACCTTTTAACAAAACGAGCGCTCCACGAGATACTTTAATACCGCTCGACTCGATGTTGATTCTGCATCCTTTCAAGTCTAAAATACTCAAGGAGATGAGATTCTTTCGTAAATCAGGTACATACCTGACATCTGAGAGTCCTAATCGTCCCATCGTGTATCCTAATTTTAACAGTACCAATACCAATTACCTTACTAGATGAATCGTTTCCTATTCACACAACTCCACCTTCAACCGAACTGTATGTGGAGAACTATTCTCTATTGGGACACATGTGGAAAGAACATCCTGAATCTAGGATCCACTCGGACGTGAGCTTGGAGTTATGGCTCGTTGACACTAACAAGAAATCATCACCACTTTCGTCGACCAAATTAGCACTAGCTACATCTTCCTCGTTACTCTCAGTAGCTTTTTTCTTTCGCAGTTTATAACAATCTACTTTAATGTGACCTAACTTTTTACAATAGCGACACCTTTTGTCTCATTTCTTTGATGCTATCAAAACGGAAGCTTGCCTATCTGCCTTGCTATCCAAATGAAGCTCATTGTCGAGTTTGTCTCTACTCAACAAATAACCCTTCACATATTCGAACGAGAGTTTGTCTCTGCCATAAATCGTGGTCTCCTCGAAGAGACTTGTATGAAGGGGGGGTAAAGAGCACAATAATAGCATAGCCTGATCTTCATCGTCAATATGAACCTCAACATTCTTTAAATCATTTAAAAGAGTAATGAATTACTGATGTGATCTCTAAGAAGCTCACTTTCGTTCATGCGAAACGTAAATAGATGTTGTTTCAACACTAAACGGTTAGCTAGAGACTTAGTCGCATAAAGAGTTTCTAACCTTTTCCACAAGGCAGATGAGATCTTCTCCATCAATACCTCCTGCAATACCGTATTCGCGAGGCACAACTGGATTGTAGACAAAGCCTTTTCATCAAGCTCTTCTCATTCTGTTTTATTTAGATTCTCAAGCTTTTTCCCGATAACAACCTTTTTCAAACCGAATTGAACTAGAATTGTCATCATCCGAACTTGCCACAGATTGAAATTTGTCTCCCCATCGAACTTCTCAATTTCAAACCTTGTTGCTGCCATATCTGAATGGGCTGATCTATAAAAATTGAACTAGCTCTGATACCACTTGTTAGGATCGTCCCGATTAAGCAACGAATAAGTAAAAATAGCAGAAGAAATTGAGAAATTGAACACACAAATTTAACGTGGAAAAACTCCTCCAAAGAAGATAAAAAACCACGAGCAAAGATAATTTTACTATAATGGAAAAAGAACGAAGAGTACAAACGATGGAGATAAAAAAACTAAACCCCGAAAACCCGAAAACAAAGAACCCTCAAAATGTAAACACAAAATTCTCTAAATGTGTTATGAGTTCTAATCTCTAATGGGTGTATTTTCTAAGGTTGTAAAAGAGCCTATTTATAGGCTAAATTCATAGGTCAAATAATAATAAAATAATCTAAACAATCAGTGTTTGATTGAAACAAATAAACAGAGTTTAACTAGAAGATTACTTCTCAAATTTGACTGAAATAAGAGTCATAATTAACAATAATATATTTGGGGTTTGTTACTGTATATCCATAATGAATTTTAGAAATATAATTATAAAAAATTCAAAGTTAATGCCTAATTGTAATACTTCAAATTTAATTAATAAAATATTATAATATTCGAAATTGATCTATTGATTACGTGTTCATCTACTCATGAATAGTGTGAGTTGTACACTTAAAAGATAAAATATATTAAAACAGAAAAAGATTATCTATCTCTTTTTTTTTTTTGTTAATATTGGATTTAAATTTAAAATTTTATATTAATATAGTATAATAAAATTATTTTAATCTGAGATTTTTTTCGATTTGCAACCAGTTAAAATAGTTTTGTATTCTCTTTAGTAAGGAGAGAGTCAATAAGAAATATTTGTTAATGCAGTTCGAATAAATAATTTTATGTCTACGAAGTCTCGCTTTGAAAATGATTTTCACTCAACAATTTATCTAGTACAATTATTGGCTTAATCACAATTTATCATCTCACAATGATAATTACAACCCCAAAATCGAATCAAAATTGTTACAAATCACTCTCCCAAACAGTCTTACAATACATCAAAACTCTTCAAATAATACCTAAAAGAGTGTTAAATAATACAACAAGAAAATTCAACAAAGTTATCAAAAAAGACACTCCAAAAACAAATCAACAGAAACGCCACACTACTTCCTATTTATAGACATCTTCAAATGATCATCGTTTTGATAAAATCTAAATTTTCAATTAAAAGTTGAAATTATCCCATGAATTATCTTAATTAATTATACTATAAAAGCCTTCATAAACAATAGGAGCTTAAACTTCTCATTTCTCCTTCAAGTTAGCCGAATGGCATGAAATTCTTTGCTGAGAACTTTAATTGCACAAAAATTGTTGTTTTATCTATTGTTCAAACATAAAGTGAAGTGGAAATAAGTAGTCAAAATTACCGTATATCTCGAATTAAATTACGGTATATGTATATGTGTGTTTATATGTATGCGCCCGTATATATATATATGTGTGCGCGCGCGCGCGCGCGAGTGAGAGAGAAAAATACAGAAACTTCAACTGAAACAAACCGAAACCAATGTACCAATAGTTCAGAAAAAACAACCGGTACAGAACCTTGATGGAAACCCCATGCCGATGGTTTGGCAGGTAAGGTCACATATAGGTTTCTTAAAAGAAATGAATTGGTTGAATTGGTCCAATATGCGTTGTAGACTTAACGGGAGAAAAAATCTTATCTAAATTTGGTTCTTTAGAATATTGTTAGTTTGGTGAGATTATTTAAGGTCGTGGAAGAAGGAACTTTACTATTATTATTATATGGTCGTCATCATCATCGCATTCCAAGTTCTTCTAATGATATTTAAGCGAAACTGAAATTTTATTGAGTATGTTTTCACTTTCAATGACGTCTCTGGGGTGTAAATGAAGCCTACTGCTGGTAATTGAAATTTGTATATCAGGTCCTAGTTGCTTTCTTTGTTTTTGGTTTTTTTCATTTAGTGCTCAAAATGCCTAATTTTTACAGCAATCTAGTCTATTTACATTTGACCATCTTCTGCTTTTTTTTTGTTTTAGTATTTGGCTTTGCCAATTCGGTTTACTTCCGTAAATCTAACTTTGATTTAAATGATAAGCAGATTCTTTACCAGGGTGATGCAGAAGCAAAACCCTCAGGAGTCATTGAATTTAACAATTTGGATCATCGGTATCGTGTTGGATGGGCCACATATGCCGACAAGGTACCTCTCTGGAACTCTAAAACAGGAGAGCTCTCTGATTTCAGTACCCATTTTGCCTTCACCATCACCATGCCAAATGCTTCTAGTTATGGCCATGGATTCGCTTTCTTCCTTGCTCCTGTTGGGTCTGAAATCCCACCTAACTCAGCTGGTGCTTTGCTAGGCCTTTTTAACACCACAGACAATGTCTCAGCTCTGGGTCAAGCTGTTCTAGTGGAGTTTGATACCTACAAAAATCGTTGGGATCCTGTCGGAGTTAATAACCACGTGGGGATCAACATTAACTCGTTGACTTCGGCCAATTACACCTCTTGGAATGCAAGCTTTCACAAGGGGGACACTGCAGATGTATTGATTTCTTACAACGCTACTAATAAGAATTTCAGGGCTTCTTGGACCTACCAGACAACTAATAACCCTCAAGAGAGTTCTAGTCTTTCTTATCACACTGATCTTACGAAGGTTCTACCTGAATGGGTTATGGTTGGATTCTCAGGTTCCATAGGCCTGGCTAAAGAGCAACATATCCTTCAATCATGGGAGTTCAATTCAACTTTGGTAAGAAGAGAAACGAAGGGAAGTACTGCAAGAAAGACAACAATAGTAATAAGTGTTGTGGTACCTGTGATTGGCTTTACGGTTGTGACAGTTATAATATATATCATGTTCCGAAAAAGGAAAAGGAAAACAGCAGAGACAACAAACTTAACAACATCAATGGATGATGACCTTGGAAGAGAAGCTGGACCAAGAAGATTTTCTTATTTAGAACTTGTCTCTGCAACCAATAACTTCTCGGAACAGAGGAAATTAGGTGAAGGAGGGTTTGGTACAGTGTATAGAGGTTACCTGCCTGATTTAGACTTGTTGGTGGCTGTAAAAAGGATCTCAAAAGGGTCTAAACAAGGGAAAAAGGAGTATGTAACTGAAGTGAAGACCATCAGCCAGTTAAGACATCGGAATCTGGTACAACTAATCGGTTGGTGTCATGATCAAAGGGAGTTCTTGCTCATCTATGAATTCATGCCAAATGGTAGCCTTGATTCCCACCTCTTTGGCAAAAGGGCTCCACTTTCATGGCCTATGAGGCACAAAATATCACTTGGATTAGCCTCTGCAATTCTCTATCTTCATGAAGAATGGCAGCAGTGTGTGGTACACAGGGACATCAAATCAAGCAACGTAATGCTGGATGCTAGTTTCAATGTTAAACTTGGTGACTTTGGGTTGGCCAGGCTCATGGACCATGACCTAGGTCCCAGAACAACCGGGTTGGCTGGGACTTTTGGCTACATGGCTCCAGAGTATATCAGCTCAGGAAAGGCGAGTAAAGAGTCGGATATATTCAGCTTTGGAGTGGTATTGTTAGAGATAGCTACTGGGAAAACATCAGTGGATCTTAGTAAGAAAAGTGAAATGGGATTGGTAGAGTGGGTTTGGGATGTTTATGGGAAAGGAGAGCTTCTTGCAGTTGTCGACAATAAATTAAACAAGGATGTTGTGGAGAAACAAGTTGAATGTTTGATGGTTGTTGGACTGTGGTGCGCTCATCCTGATAGTAATTTGAGACCCTCAATCAAGCAAGCCATCCACGCTCTGAATTTTGAGGCGGAAATGCCAAATCTTCCTACGAAGATGCCAGTTCTTATGTATCATGTACCTACGACTTCATCAGCCACTTCCGCAGAACCTTTACTAACTAATTCAAGCCTGGAAACGGGTCGTTAGAACTTGTTTACCTTCCTGCTTTCCCTTTTCTCCTTTTTTTTTTTTTTTTCTTTCTCAGTTTGTTCTGGGATAATCTACTTCAACCTTAGCCATGAGTTGGGCAAGTTTCATAACTATCAAATCACCATGCAAAGCTTGTATGATGTTCTTATCGAGTTAAATTGAAACATTTCTTATATCAAGCTTCTCTAGTCAAGTTTTTAAAACGCTTGCAACATTATCGACTTTTAATGTTCGACTCAAGTTGTCATAATATTGCTTACATAAGAGTACGGGGCCTAATAAACAAAGCTAGACACGGAAGACCTAAATTAACCTAGAGTCGCTACTAACCAATTAGGAGTTAAGTTTTTTTTTTTTTTTTTATTTAAGCATATTAATGTCTTAATTTAGGCTAAAATATGGAAATTTTAAATAAAAACTCTAAAGAAAATTTGAAACTTAGATTAGAAATTTTTACTTTTAACTAGAACCTTAAAAGATACCTAAATAATTCTAATAAAATACTTTCAATTCTTAAAATTATTTCTATTTTAGAATTCTAAAAATAAACTAGAAATTACCAATGAATTAAGAGAAATATTAAAATACACCTACAACTTATTCGATCTTTTATTATTATTATTTAAAAGATTTAATTAATAACGTTGAACCTATCAAGATTTTACGAAAGTATCCTATGCCAGGTTTATAATTTATCTTACTTTAAAATTCTTAATCTAAGATTTAAATTCGTCAAAATCCTAAAATAATATATCTTAAATAATATTTATTAGCTTTCTTAAAAAGTTTCTAAAATAAGATACTTAGAAAGACCTACACATGTTTACAGTTCACCTATAAAAAACTTTAATTTTAACCTTGAATAAAGTCCTAATGAATTTTTACATATTAATTTAAGATTCTAAAGAGGAATCTTATACGATATTTAAAATTAGTTTAAAACCCTAAAAAAATATCCTACATATTATTTATAATTTTTCTAGGGTAAATGGTAGATAAGATCCTAAAGACTAACCTAAATCCAAATGAAAAAACCTTATGGTTTCATTAAAATGTAACACCTACTTAACTGACTTCATGTCAACAATTATAGGATGAAAAAATGATCTAAAGTTCTATCTTTTAAAACGAATAGTAATAAAATAGGAAAATTAATTAAATTGGCTAAAGTTAATGAAAAGTTAAAACTCTTTCAAAAATGACAATAATAAAAAGAAAACTTAAATAAATGAAATAAATAAGACCTTGACATGATGATGATAACAATAACAATAATACACCTTATTCATAAGACAATAAAAGAATCAAAGTAATATAAACAAATAATATTAAAATGTATGTAAGGGGAATGTGTAAAAAAAAACATAAATATAAATAGACATGAAAATAAATAAAGACGAAATAAGAATAAATAAAAATTATACAAGTGTGAGTAAGTATAAAATATTAAAATAAAGTGCATAAGTGACATTAATTATATAAGTTATAAATGCAAATGAAAGGAAGGTATAAGTGTAAATAATTTATTAAATATGTTAGAATTAAGTGACCCGAATCCTTATTTAAATAAAATATAATGGTAAAATAAAATAAAAGAAAAATCCCTATAGAACTACACTTCTTTTATTTTATTTTAAATAATGTTATTTTTTTAAACCTTATTAAACTCTATCTATTTGATATTGATTAGAATAAGGAGTTTCAATCTTACTACACTCCTATAAATAGACATAGTCTATTCCTCTTGTAATTTGATTCGAATTCGACATAGTGAATTTTCTTCTCCTCTGCCCGTGGTTTTTTCCCCGAAAGGGTTTCCACGTAAAATCTGTGTGTGTTCTTTATTTTATTTTTTTATTTTCTTTGCAAAATATTTGTCACTACCGACGTTATATTTTTTCACAAAATATGGAAACAAAACGACATAACTTGATTTTGGGACTAAAAGATCAAAAATGTGGAAGACAGAGGACTGATGTAGCAATTAATTTGCTTTTAATCTTTAAATTTTGGATTAAATCGGAAGTTTGAATAAACAAAAGGGTTACAGGTGTAAATAGGCGAGAGAGTGAGGGCGATGCTGCAAAAAAGGGGATATTTTTTTCTAAATTTAAAAAGTAAGGGGGTGAGAAAAAAAACTATTCATTCTTTTATTTTTAACCTCATTTAAAAAAAAAAAACTCTTCCTCCTATGTTGGCCATAGCTCCACCACCGGATAGCCCAAACAGCTCTCCAGCCTCCGATGGTGGAGCTGTTGCATACGGTGGTTAGAATTTTTTTTTTTTTTTTGCAAAATCAAAATTTTCTTTAAAAAAATCACTATTTTTTTAAAAAAATCAAAATTTTATTTTGAAATAGTTGAAAAAGATCAAATATTTGTTTTAAAAAAATTTAAAGTTTTCCTTTAAAATGACTAAAAAACAAATTTTTATTTTAAAAATCTAAACTTTCTCTTTTTAAAAAAAAAATCAAAACTTTTCCCACGATCAAGCTTTTTTAAAAAAAAAAACCTTTATTATAGAAAGGGGAAGTGAAAAAAAAAAATTTGGGGAGCTCCTAGGGGCGGAGGACCAACGGTCCGATGACGTTCCCTTCATCTGAGCCCAAAATCTGATCCCTCATGATATGTATATGGCAAAAAAAAGAAGAATAGAAAAAAAATGAAATGGAATGCTTCTTGTTGTTGTTTTACCTTTTCTTTTTAAGAACAAAATATGAAAAGCTTCTTCTTTTTTTCTTTTTCATTTCATTTCATGTATATATACTACTTTTCAATCTTTTTTATTTATAAAAAAAAGATAATAATAACATTTAATAATAGTAGTAGTAGTAATAATGATAATAATAATTTAGGCTCTTGGTAGGCTCAAAAAGGAAAGAAAAACAAAGGAAAAAACAAAGGCCTTCAATTGAGCTCAGACAAAAAATGGGTATCTGCACAAGTAGTTTATGAACATAAATGGAGCTTTTTATTTTTAGTTGCTATTAAAAATTTTCAAGGAAAACCCAAATTTCATCTCAAACTCTAGCACAACTAAAGGAATTTAAATTCCAATGAATTTAAATAATATGGGCTCTCATTTGTCGCACTTTAAACCCACTCTTGCTTATCAAATGCATAGACATACCAACCATTTTCATTGCATGCATGAGATCTTTTGAAGAAGAAGCAATAGAGTGGCCCACGTGATGGGTCTAGCCTCCTAAGGAGTTGTCATCTTCAATGATCACAGCTGTGATTCGATTTTGGTAAGGTAGTAGCATTAATAATGACCGAATTAAAACTAGGTGGGATCTGAAGCCCATTCTCCTTACTTTATCCTACCCCCACCTCCTTTGACCAGTCTTTCTCAAGGGTAGATTGCGGCTCTTTTCCATTAGACTTCGTGATTGGCCCACCATTATTCTTGGTGTCTAAAGTCCATCTTTATTTTGTTGTAACTTGAGAAAGCATACATAAAACTCAAGAACTTGTGACTACAACAATGTCTACCAGCCTATCGATATAGGGCTGTAAAAAACCATTTTTAGGGCATGCATTATTCAGATTGGTATAATGCGCACACATTTTCCTTTTACCATTCTTTTAGCCCATCGTGGCCATGTTGGTTAGTCATTACAAGTACTACACTTACTTGATAAACCTTTCCGTTAATAACTTGTCTATCTCCTTCTGAACCATTATTAGTTTTTTTGTCATTGCATTTTCGCTTTTTTTTTCCGTTTGAGTAATGCCACTTTAGGGTTTACATTGAGTAAGTGTAGGATGGCATCTACATTTATCCCTAGCATACTTAAATTGGACCATTCGAAGTCATTAGCTTTTTCTGGGATAAAAATGGAAAAGAATTGTTTGTCTTATGAGCTAAGTAGCTTGTTTATGTTATAGTGTGTTCCAAGTTGTTTGGTTTAAGTTGAAGTGGTGCTGTTTCAGTGGCCGGCTATACTATTGGTTGCTTCTCTTCTTGATAGTGAAGGTCTTCCAGAGTTACAATTTGGCTAAAGATTACATTAATTAGGGTTTTAAGGTGATTAGAGGTTTGAACTTGATGGTTTTATGGCATAGGGTGAGATGAGTTATGGTTCAGAATTGGTTGGTTCATGTCGGATTTTATTTTGGTGAAGGTCTCATAGGTATCAGAAGGATAAGTAAGAGGTTTTTGTATTGAGTGTGGGTGAGTTGTTATGATAAGCAAGAGGTTTTTGTATTCATACAAACCACACTGATTGTTTTATTCATTCTAGTGTGACTTTAGACCGAAGGAAGTTTGGGCTAGAGATAAAAAAATCTGCACACAAAGGGTGATTATCGAGGCATTGAAGTTCAAGAATAATTAAAGTATGTAAAAGCCAAAGTTTAGGAATAATCAATCTGGGCACAAGAGAAAGTATTATCTAACCCGAGGATTTGTTAAAATATTTAGATTGAAGATATATATGTTACCTTATCTTGAGGCTTTCTTCTTACTTATACCCCAAGGCTATGATCTAAGGTTTAGCGGGGACCAATGGTTATGCTTAAGCCTATCTCAATCCTTTACTAGCCTATTATCCTTTGTCAAGTCACATTATTTTACTCATCTTAAACCATTTGTGTTTGTTGAGACTTTAAGTTGTGTGACTCGTTAATTATCTTAAGCCCTTATTCCTTTGACTAATTGATATAAAAAAAAGTTTCCTTCGCCCTTATTAGAGTTGTTTATTTTTTGTTATGGTTGCATATATTCAATAAGTCGAGTTTGAATTGGCTCATTAGCACATTATATATATATATATTATCAAATTGAAAAAGGTTTTTTTCCTCTAGCCTTATGAACTAAGCAAATAGTTGTAACTTTGTGATATGTGCAGTTCTTATATGTTCTGCTCTGTATTATATTATAGATAACAAGAAAAAAGAAGAAGCCAAATTAACATTCTAAAACTTAAAATTATGAATCATAATATTAAAATCCGAGTTTAATTCATATAATGGTGTAATAAAATTGGAATTCAAATTCGACAAGAGTGGATGATTTTAGATTGGACACAAAAGATACACCTTAAATACGAAACCAGATGAAAAAAAATAATAATAAATTGACAACTAATATCTACATTTAACACGACTAGAGCAGGAGGGAGAAAATATACAGAATCTATAAATCCTTGTCATTAGTCTACGATCTACATCCATTAAAAATAGTTAAAAAGCAAGCCATTTTGGCGTTTCCTTTTATATATTCATTGAATAGTAAGTACAAGTTTGTAAAGCTCCAATCAAACTATGGCTTCCAAAACCCCCTTTGGAGCCAGCAACATCCCTAGAATCATTATCATTTCCACCATTACAATCGCCATTACAATCCTCTTTTGGTCCTTGAAATTGTCTGTGCCCTTCTTTTTCTACCCACAACCACCTATAATCAAACTAAACAATCTTTTGGTTTCGAATTTTAAAGTCTTGGATTCAAATCTTGTATCGATTTGGTTGGGCAATATCACAGTATACAACCCAAATATTGCGTTATCGATCCATACGAATCAACTTGAAGCTTCCATTCTTTACAAACACGATTACCCGTTATCGTTAACCACCGTCGACAATCTGGAGCTGTATGCGTGGGAAAACAGGGATGTTTTCGTTAAGTTCGTGACGACAGGGAATGAAAGTGATCAACCAATCATTGAATACCCATTGGTGATGGAGATTGAAAAGGATTGGAAAACAGGGAAACTTAATTTCCGGGTAAGAGTCAGTGCAATGATTAGATATGAAATTGATTGCCCTGGTTTAAGGGGAAGGACAGTGATGATGAACCCTCATACTATAGATTTGGATGTCATTGTTGAAGATGGAAGGAGGAGGAGGAGGAAAAGAGGAGAAAATAGCGCGATTTACGATATTATTGGTGATATCCCTAAGGATGGACGTTCTTGGCTTATCATGGTTAATGATGACTGAATTTTGTCCCTAGTTTGAACATAAAGAAAGAAAAGAAATAGCGGTGAAATCTAGATCTATGGATGCCATTTTATCAGTTAGGTTTAAAATCGTCCTGGTTTCTTGGATATTCATCCGGAGTTTGAAGATTAAGAAAAAGAATTACAGGTGGGATTTGAAATCTAGATCTACAAGTTGATGGTATGAATCAATGTTGCAATCTTAAGTTTCTCTTCATAAGTTAAAAGGACGAAATGGGAGAGTAGTCATTTTTAGGGGGGTTTATTCATTCATTCATTAGGGTAGTGCATTCTCTCATACTTTGTTTTGTGATGAATAAAATTATTGATGTGTTTTTCTTCTTTTACACTATAATAAAATTTTGTACCATTTTTTAACCTACATTCATATGACACATTGTAAAAATAAATGATATGATACATTGCTAATTTGCTGTTAGAGTCTTAAATTTTACTACTAAATATTTTCCTGTGAAACATGATTTATTATCATACAAATATTAAAGAATAATATAATTTAATTATACTTGCTCTATTAAAAAAAAAATACTTGCAAATTGCTTTTAAAATTTTGTTTGTGAAATATAAAAAATTCATCATTAATTTATATATAAAAAAAGGATCTCTATAATGTAATATATACAAAAAGTAAATAAAGAAAATGAAAAAGATAAAAAGAAGGGGGGGGGGGGGACAAGGCTGAAACTACTAATTATGATAAAAGTGAAATAAGGGGAAAAAATTTATAATTTTAGGTGCTATTTGAAAATTTATTTAGTAATTAGATTTGAACTTAATTATTATAAATTGTTATAAATTTGTAGCTTTTTTCTCTTAACTGTATTATCATAAATCCTAATACAGCAGCAGTAAGTGTATGACAAGTGCATTTGTCTCTTTCCATAAATCATATTCAACAAGATTAGCCTCACACAAAATAATAAAAAAGGTTTAATTGGCGTTTAAGTTGTATTACTTTAACAATCATATAGCTAATAATCAAAATTTCAATGCACCGAATTTAATTTGCTTAATTTATTAATTTGACTGAATTCTAAAACTTATTATTTCAAAAATAAATTACCTTCAACATTTAATAGTTTTTTTCTTATCAATATAAAAGATATTATTAAAAATACTAATAATAAGAAAACTAAAGGCTAGCAATAAACCCTAGAACAATAAACAACAGAAGCATAAAAACCCTAGCTACTAAACAACAGCCATCGTCACCGATCGATGTCAAAGAGCTGACGGGAAGCAGCAGGGCGGCCGGAAAGCTGGAGTTAGCACTTAACCTCCATAACATACCATTTATGAAAATAAAAACTATTTTAAAAATTAAGAAATAGAAATAGAAAACAAATTTGATGGAGACATCATGTCTAATTAATAAGAATGATATCCGTTTAGTTTAATCGGGGTTTTTAGATATTTTGAACTGTCCATTTAGTTGGATTCTATTTTTCATATTAACTTTTAGTTTTGAATTTTTGAGGTTTTTTTTACTCAATTAATATAAAAAATAATTTATTACGAAAAATATATTAAAAATATATTAATTACAAAAATAAGCATTGTTATAGTATCCTGACGGTGACGCCTGACATATTGGCAGCACCAGACTAAAATGTTATGACTTAAAATATTCAAGGGTTTGATCTATAAATTTCTCATTTTGGTTGGCAACTGAAAAAAAAAAAAACCCTTTAAGAATGCTGCCTGTGGCGACGCAAAACTTTAAATAGGGTAAATTATTTCATAAATCCCCCTTGTTTATTATTCCACATTAACACCATAAATAGAAAGGTCTCTTACCAATTAGTCTAAAATATTTTTTTTCTATTAGAAAATATTTTTATAAAAAAGCTTATTCCAACTAGAAATAATTTTTATTTATTTTTCAAAATATAATTTTTTTTGTTCAAATTATGTCTGACATAGCAATTAATGGTATTCATAATAGTTTTCTTTCGCTCACATTATATTTGGAAACTATAAATTTAACTAATAATTATAATTTATAAATAATAAGATTTTTTTAAGATTTTATAATTAGAATTTTATACCGAGTTCGTAAATCAAATTGATAATAAAATTATAATTATTTTTCAAAAAACAAATAAACTTTATTTTCAGTTAAAATTAGCCTTTTTTTTTATAAAAATACTTTTTGATAGAAAAAACTTTTTGGACTATTTGGTAAGAGGCTTCTCTATTTTTGGCTTTAAAGGGGAATAAAAGAAAATAATAAACAAGGGGGTTTATGAAGCAATTTATTCTATTTAAAGTTTGGTATCGCCACAACAGACGGCACCCCTAAAGCTTTTTTTCAACTAACAGGAAATTTACAGATCAGGTCCTTGAATATTTTAGGTCATCACATTTCAGTTTGGTGCCGTCAATATGTCAGACGGCACGATTAGAACATTATAACAAATGCCTATTTTCGTAATTAATTTGTTTTCCATACATTTTTTGTAATTAATTTTTTTATATTATTAGGGTAAAAAACTAATTTTTGGATATGTTTTGAGAAAACGAATTTTATTTTATAATTTTTGAATATTATTTGATAAAAATTTAAAAAATCATAATTTTTTTTAAACAATAATTTTTTTAAAAAAACTTTTATTTATTTTTATTATTTTAAATTAAATATTTTATAAAATAAAAATAAATTATATATTAAATAAAAAATAAAATTCAATTGGATTTCATGATTCCAATTTTTAAACTTACATTTTCGACTTAATGACCAGAAAAGGTCCATTTCCAAAAATAATTACGGAAATGGGTCATTTTTCTTCATAATTACAGGAATGGTCTGATTTCTATAAAACGCACTGACCTGGAGTCGTTTTCAGGGGAAACGCAGAAAAGCGCATCTAGCTCAACACTTTTTTCCTTGCTGACATGTAAAATGCGCCCACGTCAGTGCGCTTTAGTAAAACGCTTCCACGTAGGCGCGCTTTTGCCTGTGCTCCAGCGGTTAATTCCAATGGCTATTTCAACTAGCCGTTGGCCCCTCAACGGTAAAAAAAAGAAAAGTATAACCCCCTCCCACACACATTTCTCACAATTCTTTCCTAAATCTCTCAAATTTCTCAATCAGCTCTCAAAAATCTCTCAAATAGTCTTTTAAATTTTTTTTCCTAAATTATATTTTTATCTAAATTATTCTTTTTATTATTTTTTATTAGTAATTTCAAGAAATAATTTTTATTAAAAATTTGTTCATGTTCAATTATATATTTAGCAATGGTCGGCTCTTTAACCCGTCTTGATAACAAGCACATCTCCGTCAACCAATTGCAAATGGTAAGAATAAATTTTAATTTTTTTAATTTTTTTTATTTCATAGTTATAATTGAACATAATATTTTTTTTATAACTTTTATGTAAATAGCCGGAAGATCAAATTTTGCAATGTCATATCACTCGATCCTCTATTACCATTGATTGAAACATACCTGAGGGAAGCCGATTTTTTGCACGTGGCCCTTGTAGGCCGGGGGTGTAAGTTGGACCCGAAACTTATAAGCGCGTTGGTGGAGAGGTAGAGACCCGAGACGTACACATTTCATCTTCCATGTGGTGAGTGTACTATCACACTGGAGGACATGCATTTACAATTGGGGTTACCTGTGGATAGGTCGGTAATCACCGGGTCTGTTCAGTCTGTTGATTCAGGATCGTATGTAACACCCCTAACCAGTATCCGTCGCTGGAATAGGGTTACAAAGCATTACTGGAGTTTACCGTTCAATTACAATTTATTTATGTCATTTACTATTCATTTCTGAAAATCAATCACAATCAATCATAATGTCCCTTATATGGGTACTCGAGGCCCAAAATACATATTAGAGTTGAGTCGGGACTAAATCGGAATCACAGAAAAAATTTGTGAAATATCAAAATTTTTCGTAAGTGTAGGGGACACACGCCTGTGTGACTCACACGACCAATGACATGCATGTGTTTCAAGGCGTGTGGGCATTCGATGTGAGGCACACGGCCGTGTTCCAGCCCATGTCCTTACCTGTGTAACTCTCTGACTTGGGTCACATGGCCTGCCACACGCCCGTGTGCTAGACCGTGTGGATAATTTAATTTTTGAAAATTAGGTGTAGGGGTTACACGGCCAAGACACACGCCCATATGATGGGCCGTGTGTCTCACACGGCTGAGACATATGCCCGTGTCTCTACCCGTGTGCTTAATTCTGAGCATTCTGTTTCTCTAATTTTAAAATGCAGGGGACACAGGCCAAACCACACGCCCGTGCGCATGGCCGTGTGTCACACAAGGTTAAGACACATGCCCATGTGCCTGCCCGTGTGGACAGAATAAGGCCATTTTCCAAGCCTTATTTCTCACCCTTTTTACTTTGCACCTATATCAACACTTCAATATATTCACCAACCAATTCAAAGCATATAAATCAATCTAATGATCAAGTTTTATGCATGACACATTTACTCATGTTTTCAAGTTTCATCTTTACATTAAAATTATACACTTGCCTAAACTTAATTGCATCTAATATATTAAACCAAACACATTCATATACTAAATACAATAAACCTCATGCATAAGTATGCATCAAATTTACTATCAGTAGCCATTCCAATGGCTAGTTACAACCAAAACATTTACATACCATATTTTATTATCATTAGCCTAGACATGCTATTACACCAAAGTAAGATTCCTATTTATACCAAAACGAGCTGGAGGATAGTGTGATGATGCTCCGACCGATCTCCAACCTTTATGAGCTTCCAAGTACTATAAAACAGAGGAAATAAAACCTAGTAAGCATTTATGCTTAGTAAGTTCGTATAACAAGAATTTTACTTACCAATCATATTCATTTGAAATAAACATATCAATAACATGCATCCAAATCATTTTGGCCAATTGCCTAATCACATACACTCATTAAACAAGTTAGTCATATGTATATCAACATAACAGAGATGAGCTCATCGTATAATAATTTCCGAGTATTTCAGAGGTATTCAAGAAATAAATCATATTAATCTCATGTTTTCTTTTGACAGAAGTTTTATCCGTTGAATTATTGAAATGTCGATGGATACCCAGGTAGTATACTCGAGGTATACAAGTCAATGATCCGTCAACTCATGTTTAGGGGTACCTATAAGGGCATATAATCAGGAAGCACACTCTTGAGCCATATATTAGGATGCTCAGATGAGCCATATAATAGGATACTTATCGGGGCTAAACAGGAAACTCATAAAAGTTTAGAACAGGAAGCTCATTGAGCTTAACAGGTAACTCCGAAGAGTTCTTAACAGGGAGCTCTGAATAGCATAGCAGGGACTTCAAGCGAGCCATGTTAGGAAGCTCATAAGGGCCTATATCAAGGCGCTCACGAAGAGCTGCGTTTGTGTCCGCAATAAATGTTGGATCACAACCGATCGAATCGTGTAACAAGACGCTCACAAAGAGCTACAATAGTGTGCAACATATGCAAGATCACTACCGATCAGGATGCTCGCAGGAACTATATAACAGGACGCTCGAGAGGGCTTGTAACAACCCGATTTTAGGGCTAGTCAGAATAGTGATTTCGAAACCACTAATTTGAGGTTGGATAAATTAGTTTTAATATTATTTTATGTGTTATGGCATAATTATATAAGTGTATGAAAATTTTGGTGGATTAATTTTAGTGATTGTATGCTCAATTGTGAAAAAGGACTAAATCGCATAAAGTGCGAAAGTTTCATTTTACAAGCTAGAGGTGTCATATAGCTATAGAATTTGAATTGGGGGTCTAAAATGTGCAATTAATCCTTTTTAAAGGCAATAGCCAGCCATAGGGGGGACAAGAAGCTTGATTTAGTCAAAGTCGGTAGTGTTAGGTGATTAATGAATAAAATAAGAGAAAAATAAAGAAAGAAAAGATATCATCTTTTTCTCATTCTCCATACCACCGAAAATTTCAGCAAGAGAAGGGGTTTAGAAGCTTGAAATTTTTTAGCCACTTCAATCTTTACAAGTAAGTGATCTTGGTGGTTTTTATTGATAATTTTTGTACTTTTGGAACCCTTAAAGCTTAAGCTAGCTAAAGAGGGGACTATTTTGCAAAATGGTTGAAATTTTAGGGTGTTGCCATGAGAGTTATTATGTATTTTGCTGAGTTTTTATGAAAGAAAATGAATCTTGAGTGTTAAACACACAATTTTTGTGAAAGGTGTTTCCATGAAAACACCTAAAAGGACCTTTTTGTAAAGGTTATAAAATAAATGATAAATGTGTGAAATAATTGAAATCTTGAGTTGCTATAAGAGGGAATATGAATCGGCTAGGCTTGAGTGTGTGGAAAAATGAACACATTTCATTTTATGAGCTTAGTGTAACGACCCGAAATTGGGCCTAGTAGAATTGGGCCCATTGGACCTTGAGCATAGAAGCGTTTTAAAATTTTGAGAATATGAGAACGCAATTAGTACAATTTGGACGTATTAGGAAGGTGAGTTTGGAAAGTTATGGGGTTTCTTTGAAGCCTCGGGTTCGAGTTAGGCCATAGCAAGAATTTTCATTTTTCGGCCTTTTAGTGGAAATGAGTGATGGAAGTAGGACTTAAGAATAAGTGGGTGCATTTAGGAGACACAAGGGAGTTTGTGGCTTGGTGGCAAGTGGTGTGTTGAGCTATTGAAGGGAGCAAGGGTTCAAATCTCATGACAAGCAACAAGAGAGTTTTATTTTTGCTCAAAGAAGAGAAGAGGTGGAGTGGGGACAAATAGAGCAAAAACGTGGAGGAAAACATGGATGGAGCAAAACATGGAGTGGGGACAAATGGAGGAAAATATGGAGCAAAACATGGAGGAATCATGGATGAGTTGGCCAAAAGAATATGAGAAAATAAAAGGGAAATTCGGCCAAGAAGGAAGGATGCTGAATTTCTTTATCATTTTGGCATTTTTCTTAGTCATTTTTCCTTTTGAGAGTATATTTGAGTCTTCTTAAATTTTCCTAACCAAAATCTCAACTTCACCATTTCTTTCTAACCCTTTTTTCTTCCTTAGCCGAATCTTGGTGGTGGTAGTAGCTAAAGCTTGTCATTCTATTCGGTTTATCCTTGATAGTTAGGGCCAAATCAAGCCATTCTTTGTCTTTACTTATCTTTCTCTTAGCCTTGGTTTGGAAGTTGATTGGTAAGTGGGTGATTAGGCCAAATATTGGTGGGACTCGTTGAAATAGCCAAGGTGCAAGGCCGGATTTTAGAATCTAGTAGGGAAGGATCGCGATTGTGGTAAGTGACTCTTGTGAGTGAGTACTTTTGGGCTTTTGGAACCTTTAAGATATCGATGCTAAATTTTCCTAACCAAAATCTCAACTTCACCATTTCTTTCTAACCCTTTTTTCTTCCTTAGCCGAATCTTGGTGGTGGTAGTAGCTAAAGCTTGTCATTCCATTCGGTTTATCCTTGATAGTTAGGGCCAAATCAAGCCATTCTTTGCTGCTACTTATCTTTCTCTTAGCCTTGGTTTCGGAAGTTGATTGGTAAGTGGGTGATTAGGCCAAATATTGGTGGGACTCGTTGAAATAGCCAAGGTGCAAGGCCGGATTTTAGAATCTAGTAGGGAAGGATCGCGATTGTGGTAAGTGACTCTTGTGAGTGAGTACTTTTGGGCTTTTGGAACCTTTAAGATATCGATGCTAAATTTTGATCGAATTTATTTTTAAGGGGCAACGAAGAGTGGTTCTTTAGGGAATCCTAATCAAGGTGTGTAATCCCTTACTTTCTGAATACATGTTTAAAATGGGGTGTGTAATCTCATACCCCTCTAAATAATTGCATGAAATGTTCTGTGATTCGGTCGAAAGACTGAAAAGCCGCAAACCAGCATCTATGGCCACTCGGGCGTACGTATGTTCGAAGTGGTAATCATATTTTGTAACAAAACAGTTTTGGTTAACAGCAGTGATGTGATTTTGAAAAATCACCAAAAATAGTAGGAATTGAATTAGAAAGTGAAGGATATATGGATTGAAAGATAATTGAGTCTATTTTCTTATAAAAGAAACAGAGCAAGCAAAGTATCAGTATATTTTGAGATTTTTATATTTTTGTGAGACTGGTTTAGAGTGATTTCGAGATCCCCTGTTCTGACTTTGTAAAATCACTATAAATTGTAGAAAAATAATTACAGGACATGGTTTATATTGTTAGAATCCTTAGTGAGTCTATTTTTATTTGGATCAAACGAAACCAGTATTTGAGTTCTGTACAATAAGATATCTGAGATTTTGTGAAGAGAGGGCAGAACTGTCAAACAGTGAAACAAGGGATACTTTGAAGAATAAACTGTACTAATTTGCTAAGTCAAAAATTCTGAAAAAATTACAGTAAGAAGTTATATGAGTCTAGTTTCAGGAAAAATTTATGGATCTAAATTTCGAGTTTCCCAAATCAAGTTATAGTCAGTTTAGTTAGTACGACGCAGATGGACAGTCTTGATTTTTATGCCCCAAATTAGTAATTAAACCTAGGTTGCGAAAATTTCCATCATACCCTTAGGGGGTAAATTACCGAATTACCCTTAGTGGTTACGATTGCCAAATTATGAAAACGCCCTTATGGGCCAAATTACAAAAATACCCCTAATGGGCTGAATTACGAAATATCCCTATGGACCGAATTACAAAAATACCCTTAATGGGTCAACTTGATAAATTGCTATATGGGTCAATTTGGTAAATTGCTACATGCGCCAATTTGTTTATTTGCTATATGGGCAAATTTGAAAAACTGCTAGATCGATATATGGGCCAAAAACTGCTAGATCGTTAAATGGGCTAAATGCTATTTTGACTAATGGGCCAAATTGATAAACTGAAATATGAACCAACTTGTAACATGGGCATTTTGTTAAAATTCATCATATGAATGTATTGTTATGTGATATATATATACATGATTGCATGGGTTGGGAAAATTGATGAAGAGAAGAAAGGCCTGTTGCCAAAATCTAGTTCGAGTGGCTCTGCCACAATCTAGTTCGGTGGTTTGACCACAATTTTTAAAATGGCTTTATGCCTGCGATTGGTGTGTTGGCGGGGTGGGTTGACTTGATCCCCACAGGTGTGATGGTTGGTACGAGTGGTGTGTAGCGGATGGAAATTAGGCTTGGTTGGGAATTGCATATCACATGCATTTTTATATTTGATTTATATAATGCACTTTTGTAAATGGGCTCAAGCCCAAATATATGTCTATATGGTTATGGCCTAGTAGACACGGTAAGTGGGTTACACACTGAGTTCTAAGTAACTCACCCCTTCTTCTTACCCTTCTCAGGTAATGACAATTGATGGAGGTTTGGGCCGGGGATGACTTCGTGTGGAGGCCATACTACGAATGATGAGTTATAAAAACTTTGAACTTCTTTTAAGTATTTTTTTTATCTAAATACTATTTCAATTGCAATGTAATAAGGCCTCTGGTATTATTTTTATGGATTTTTATTAGTGGAGGGATTTTAATATGTTTTAGTTACTTAAATGGGGCTGTTTAATTCTTATAAATGTTTTCTTAAACTTACGTATAAAAAGGGTTTTTCTTAAATATCACTTACTCGTAAAATTCCCGTGAAAACTCTTTTATAAATTTATTCCAACCAATTATTTAAGTTTTTAACCAATTATTTCTTCGAAAATCAAATTATAAACTCTCATGTTTTAAAGTCATGGTTTTCAAATAAATCTCGATTTTTGATAAACTCCGTCTTCAAAATCGTTTTGAAAAATTGTTTTCATTAAAAGCATTGACGACTGGACGTAAATTCGAATCGCATGGCATGCCAAGTCTGGTCTTAACGCATAGGCCGGGTTTGGGGTGTTACACTTAGGGGTAAAATCGTAATTTTGTAAAAGTCTAGGGGCAAAATGGTTATTTTTTCAAAATAAGAATTTTGGAGTAATTTGATTAACATGATTATTTAATGAGCTAAATATATCATTATAGATCAAGAAAAACGTGGAATCAACCTTGACCGGGAAAAATGCAAGGTTTCAGACTAAACCGCAAATTGACATATTTTGTATCGAGGTAAGTTTATGTGTAAACGATACATCCTTATTGTGTATATTTTACTTATTGATGCATTGTATGAATGCGAATAATTATTGTTAAGATCTATTGAAAATGATAGAAAGTGAGGAAATTCTCGGATGAACCTTTGGAATAGGAAAATGGGTGCGGATTAATATACGTGAATATGTAATTATTGGTGGGCTGTGTGCGATACCACCTTATTATTTATTAACGATGGGCTGTGTGCGATACCATTGTATTTATTTTCATTGGTGGACTGTGTGCGATACCACTGTGGACATGTAATTATTAGTGGGCTATGTGTGATACCACCTTGTTGATTATTAAATGGTGGGCTGTGTGCGAAACCACCGAGTATCTAACATTATTCTGAAGGGTTCATCGAGAAAGTTGTCTAAGTGAAATTACATGTGGCCTTGTGGTGATAAGTGTAGGGTATAAGTGCAAGTAAATGTGAGCAATGTTTATCATATGTGTTTGGGATGTGGTAAGGTTTGAAATGAGTAAGTATAATTATGAGGATATGAATTGTTTTTACATAGTATGTAATGTTTTTGATTGATAAGTATGTGGTATGATGCTTATTGTTTACATATAGACTTACTAAGCTTAAAGCTTACTCCCTTCTCTTTTCCCCTTGTTTTTTAGTGTCGAAGAGCTAGCTCGGGATATAGAGATAATCAGAGGATCACCCACACCACCAGCACATCTTAATATAGTTAGATTTAGCATGTTGAGTATGGAATGTATAGGGACTTAGTTTTAGTTGAATGTCATATTGTTTTGGCCAAATGTGTTGGCTTATTTGAGGATGAATTCTTTTGTATAAGGCCATAGTTGATGGCTTCTTATTAATCTAAGAAATGATGAGGTTATTCATGAATGTGCAAGTTGTATGGTTGTTTAATTGGGGTATTTATGTATGAATAAGTTAGTTACTTAATGTGGTTTATGATAGTGCAAGTAGGGATAGCAATAAGGGCTTGGTAAATAGCCTTGTTTTTATCCACAAGGGTAGGCACACGGGCGTGTGTCTAGGCCGTGTGTGACACATAGTCAACCCCATGGGCGTGTTGTTAGGCCGTGTGTCCCCCTGCATGCTAAGTTCGCAAGTCAGTATGCTCAGTAGTAACCACACGGGCAGAGACACGACCGTGTGTCTTAATCGTGTGGAAAACACGACCTTAGGCATGGGCATGTGCCCAAGCCGTGTGAAGTCTGCACCTGAATTAGGAATTTAATTCGCCACACAGTCGAAGGACACGAGCGTGTGCCTTGGCCGTGTGACATATATGGGATGATGATGTCAAAAATAAAATGCCAGGGTTTTTGCACACAGGCTAAGACACGGGCATGTCATGGCCGTGTGAGGGACACGGGCCATGGATACGGGCGTGTGTCCGACCGTGTGAAAACCCCTGTAGATTCGAAATGAGAAATAAATCTACATGGGTGTGGAACACGGGCATGTGAAGTTCCACACGGGCGTGTGGACTGTTTGATGAAATTTTTTTTTAAGTCTTCTAGAGATTTTTTAAAGAGTTCGATTTAATCCTGAACCGTTCCTAAAATGTGATTTAGGCCTCTTAGGCTTGTTTAAAAGGTGATATGAAAAGTTTTAAATTTTGAGTGGAAAGTTATGTCTCGGTTTTGAATAATTGCTTGTGTATAAGTTTGGTAACGCCTCGTACCTTATTCCGGTGTTGAATACGGGTAAGGGGTGTTACAGGGCTTATAATAGGATTGCTCGTCCGAGCTATATTCTGTCCGCAACATATGTAGTGCCACATTCAATATGAGAAATCATGTATCCATCGAATTTCATTATTCAAACGGAACTTAACATTTTCCAGACATTATCAGACATATGATTAATTCATACATTTATAACATTTATATAATTCACATAAACAAATACTATACTCAATTCAATCATAAAAATAAACACAATTTAGTTACACGAGCTTACCTCGACACTTGTTCTTGTATGAAAATCTACTAATCCAACACATTTTCTTTTCCTCGATCTAACTCTTTATTTGATCTTTCCGGATCTATATAAATGAATTTAACATCAATTTATTGAACTCAATTCACTTCTTAGGAAATTACCATTTTGCCCCTATACTTTTTATAAATGACAATTTTGTCCCTAGGCTCAAAAAATAAAATTCATGCAATTTAATCCTTATTCCAAGACTAACCGATTTTTACACATAACATTTACAACACATATATTTCATAAAAATAAAAAATTTTCCATGAATTTTACATCTTTATAATTTAGTCCCTAAATCACAAATTCATGAAAATTCACTTTACCAAAGTTGTTTATCTATCAACAACCTTTCATTTTCTACCATAAATTTCAAATTTTCAGCATATTCATCCATGGAAAAATTTTAATACTTTGATAAATTTACAAATTGATCCCCAAAATAGCTGGATTAGGTTATTCCGATCTCAAAAATATAAAAATTACTAAAAATAGGACAAGATTACTTACCCAATTATTCCAAAAAAGCTTGTGTTCTCTTTCCTAGGGTTTCCATGTATTTGAGGATGAAGATGACATAAAATGATGATATTAAACATTTATTTAATTTATCATCTTTTAATTTTTTCTCACTTTCCAATTTAGTCCTTTTCTTTTTCTAATTTTCCATGGATGATTCACCAAAACTATCTACTAACTTTTCTTTAATGGTCTAATTACCATATAAGGACCTAAAATTTTGAATTCCATAGCTATTTGATACTTATAGCTACTAGAATTCAACTTTTGCATTTTATGCAATTTGATCCTTTCCAAAATTAAACATGAAATCGATAAAATTTTCTTATCAAAATTTTCATACGCCTTTCCCATCATAATTCCAACCACGTAATAATAAAATAAATTTCTTTAATACTTGGATTTGTGGTCCCGAAACCACTGTTCCGATTTCACTAAAATTGGGCTGTTACAACTCTCCCCCTTAAAGAATTTTCGTCCTCGAAAATCTTACCAGTAAAAAGGTTCAGATATTGCTTCCTCATTGTACTCTCCGGGTCCCAGGTAGCTTCTTCGATCCCATGTCATCGTAAAAGAACTTTTACTAAAACTACTTTTTTTATTTCTTAATTCTTTTGTCTCTCGTACAGGATTTTAATCTGTTCTTCACTGTAAGTCATGTTAGGCTGAATTTCTACTTCTATCGGAGATATAACATGTGAAGGATCTGACCGATACCATCGTAACATTGACACATGAAAAACATTATGAGTTCTCTCAAGCTCTAGTGGTAACGCCAACCGATAAGAAACAAGTCCGATTCTTTCAATAATCTCATATGGCCCGATGAACCGTGGACTCAGTTTTCCTTTACGACCAAACCAGAGAACTTTCTTCCAAGGTGATAGTTTCAAGAATACCTTGCCACTGACCTAGAATTCTATCTCTTTTCATTTAGGATCAGTATAAGAATTTTGACGATTAGAGGCTGCTTTCAAGCTATCCTAAATCACCTTTACATTTTCTTTAGTTTCACGGACTAAGTCAACTTCATGTATCTTTTTCTTACTGAGCTCTTTCCAATATAGTGGAGTTCTACATTTACGACCATATAGAGCCTTATACGGTGCCATTTTAATGCTCGACTGATAACTGTTATTTTATGCAAATTCAACCAAAGGCAAATACTTTTCCCAATTACCTTTGAATTCTAACACGTAGCACCGAAGCATATCTTCTAAAGTCTGTATCACACGTTCTGATTGATCGTCAGTCTGAGGATGAAATACAGTACTGAAATGTAATTGTGTACCTAGAGCTTCTTGCAACTTATTCTAGAATCGAGATGTAAATCGGGAATCTCTATCGGAGATAATGGAAATTGGTACTCCATGCAGTCTGACAATCTCAGAAACATATAATTCAACCAATCTATCCAAGGAGAAATCCATACGTACCGGAATAAAGTGTGCGACTTTGTTAGATGGTCAACGATTATCCAAATAACGTCTTTCTTTTTCGGGGATAAGGGTAATCCCGATACAAAATCCATAATAACTCTTTCCTATTTCCACTTCGATATAGTAACTGGCTGTAATAATCCCAAAGGCACTTGATGTTCAGCTTTTACTTGCTGACATATCAAACATTTAGATACAAATTCAAAAATATCTCGTTTTCATTCTCGGCCACCAGTATAACTTTTTCAAATCATTGTACATTTTGTTACTACCAGGATGAATAGACATTGTACCATTGTGAGCTTCATACAAAATCCTCTGTACATGTTCTGAATTCTTCGGTACACATATTTTGTCTCTGAACAATAAGCAATCACCAGACCCAACCTGAAATTCTGAATTAGAATTTGATTCACATTGTACCTGTTTAGCTCGTAATTTATCGTCACTCTTTTGAGCTTCACAAATCTGTTGCAGGAATATTGGTTTAGCTTTTAACTCAGCTATGACTGAACCATCATTAGGCAACGAAAATTGGGTGTTCATTGCTCGTAAGGCAAACAGAGATTTTCTGCTCAAAGCATCTGCAACTACATTGGCTTTTCCCAAATGATAATCAATAACTAAATCATAATCTTTTAATAACTCAAGCCACCTACGCTGTCTCAAGTTCAAGTCTTTTTGCGGCATCAAATATTTCAAGCTCTTGTGATCCGTAAATGTGTGACATTTTTCACCAAACAAGTAATACCACAATATTTTCAATGCAAATACAATAGCTGCTAACTCTAAATCATTTATCGGGTAATTTTTTTCATATGGTTTTAGCTGTCTAGAAGCATAAGCTATTATTTTACCTTCTTGCATCAATACATAGCCTAAACCATTCAACGATGCATCACTGTAAATTACAAATTTTTTACCTGATTCAGGTTGAACTAACATAGGTGCTTCAGTCAATAAGGTTTTTAATCTATCAAAGCTTTGCTGACATTTATCAGACCACTCGAATTTCACATCTTTTTGCAACAGAGGAGTAATTGCAGAGGCTATCATCGAGAATCCTTGTACAAAAATCTGATAGTAGCCAACTAATCCTAGAAAACTTTTGACTTCAGACACATTTTTCAGTGGTTTCCAGTTAATAATAGCAGAAATTTTATTCGGGTCCACTCTTATGCCTTCAACAGATACTATATGTCCAAGAAAACTAACTTTTCGAAGCCAAAATTCACATTTACTAAATTTTGCATATAATTGTTTCTCACGCAAAATTTGCAGTACAATTCTCAAATGATTAGCATGCTCATTTTCATCTCGAGAATATACCAAAATATCATCAATAAACACCACCACAAATCTGTCTACATACGGTTTAAAAATTCTATTCATCAAATCCATAAATACTGTTGGTGCATTTTTCAAACCAAACGGCATCACAAGATACTCATAGTGTCCATACCTAGTTCAGAAAGCTTTTTTCGGTACATTTGAGTCTTTCACTCGCAACTGATAGTATCCAGAACGGAGATCTATTTTAGAGAACACAGTGGCACCTTTCAGCTGATTAAAGAAGTCATCAATTCGAGACAATGGATACTTGTTCTTAATTGTAACCTTGTTGAGCTGTCTGTAATCAATACACAACCTCAACGATCCATCTTTCTTTTTAACAAACAAAATCGACGCACCCCAAAGTGAGAAACTGGGTCGAGCAAATCCTCTGTTAGTAAGTCCTTGCAACTGTGCTTTCAACTCTTTCAATTTAGTAGGAGTCATTTTGTAGAATGCTATAGACATTAGTGTTGTTCCCGGAACAAGATCTATGGAAAATTATACCTATCTAACCGGTGGAAAAACAGGTAATTCTTCTAGAAACACATCAAGAAACTCACAAACAACTAAAACTGACTTAATCTTCGATTCGGATACTTTAGTGTCCAACACGTATGCAATATAAGCATCATACCCTTTTTTGACATATTTCTGTGCTGATATAGCTGAGGTTACATTAGATAACCCATCCAGTTTATCAGATTCAACATGAAGTAATTCACCATTCTGACATTTTAACACAATGTATTTTTGTTTATAATTCACCACTGCATCATGTTAAGTTAGCCAGTCTATTCCCAAAATTACATCAAATTCATCAAAAGGTAGTAGTATTAAATCAGCCGAGAAACAATAACTTTTTACTATCAACAGACAATTTTTACAAACTTTATCCATCATAACATACTGGCCTAGGGGGTTTGAAACTTTAACCACAAATTCAGTGAACTCAACAGGTAATTTTTTAACAGACACTAAATTTGTGCATATGTATGAATGTGTTGAACCAGGATTAATCAAAGCAGTAGTATCAGTATCAGGAAGAGAAAATGTACCAGTAATAACGTCTAGTGTAGAGGCATCTTCTTTTGCACATATAGCATATGTCCTTGCCGGTGCTCTTACTTCATATTTAACTATTGAATCTTTTGTAGCACTTCAGTTACCACTGACATTACCGGAGTGACGAGGTGGTCTACCTCTCGAGGCGGGGTTACTCAACTTCAAAGTCTTATCAATATCTTTTTCAATCATTTCTGTACAATCTTTGAGATAATGGTCAAGAAGACCACATTTATAGCAGGTTCTGCTTCTCATACGACACTCCCCAAAATGATATTTGTTGCAATGTTTGCATCTAGGTTTGGAGTTACCAACACTTTCAACACTCGTAATAGATGGAGACGGAGATCTCAGATTAGAACGTTGAGAGCCTCATTCATTTTTAGAATACCCCATAAATATGGTAGAATAATCATGGTATTTCTTTGATTTCTTTGAAGCAGATGCTTGTCACTTCCCTATAAATCTCTTTCTAGATATTTGGGCTTCTCTCTCTGCTTGTCTCTTTTCTTTACTTAATTCACCAGCTTTATGTGTCTGATTAGTCCCTTAATTCAAGAATTCTTATCAATAGCTTGATGTCTTCATTTAATCATTCTTCAAAATATTTACACATATTAGCTTCAGTCAGAACCCATTCTTTGGCATACTTGCTTAACCGAATAAATTCCCACTCGTATTCAAATACTGTCATATTTTCTTGTTTAAGCTCTAGAAATTCTTTCTTTTTCTGATCCAAAAATCTCTGGCTAATATACTTCTTTCTGAATTCTATTTGAAAAAACTCCCATGTAACATTTTCCCTTGGCACAACAGAAACCAGAGTATTTTGCCACTGATAAGTCGAATCCTTTAACAATGATACGACACATTTCATACACTCAACTATTGTACATGATAATTCATCTAAAACCCTGATAGTATTTTCCAACCAAAATTCAGCCCTTTTCAGATCATATTCGGCAGTAGCTCTAAATTCTTCTGCCCCATGTTTACGAATTTTATCTACTGGAGGCTTACCAGTTCTAATAGGTTCAGCACATTGTGGCATGTCAGGAACTGGTTGAGGAGTCGGAGGGGGAGGTTGCTGTACAACAGGATTTGTTTTAAAAAATTATGTGAGCCACTCGTTCATCATTTGAAGGAAGACTTCTTTTATCTCCTCACCTCGGCCCTCAAGTACAGGTCTTCTACTACTACTAGATCCAACTCTTTGTACAGAAGCTTGAGTAGTGCTTTTAACTTCCTCGGATTCTGCTCTAGCTTGGTTGGAAGATATTACTATATGAAAAACATGTTTAAAATGATCAGGAGATATCACACTATCACAAATTATATAATGACATGTATAGCTAAACCTATATTCGCTATGTTAGTTCGAGAATCAGTAATCGTAGTCGAGAATCAGTAATCGTAGCTCTGATACAAATAAATGTAACACCCCTAATCTGTATCCGTCGTCGGAACAGGGTTACGGAGTATTACCGGAGTTTGCAGTTTAATTATAATTTATTTATTTCATTTACTATTCATTTTTGAAAATCAATCACAATCAATCATAATATCCCTTATATGGGTTCTCGAGGCCCAAAATACATATTAGAGTCGAGTCGGGACTAAACCGAAATCATAGTTCTATGAAATCTCAAAATTTTTCTTAGGTGCAGGGGACATACGCTCGTGTGACCAAGCCGTGTGACTTAGACGGCCAATGGTACGCTCGTCTCTCAGGCCGTGTGAGCATTCACTGTGAGGCACACAGTCGTGTCCTTACCCGTGTAACTCTCTGACTTGAGTCACACGGGAATGTGTCCCCTACACCTAAGGCAAATTTTAAGATTTCACAAAATTTTTCTATGATTCCGGTTTGTCCCGACTCGACTCTAATATGTATTTTGGGCTCGAGGACCCATATAAGGGACATTATGATTAATTGTAATTGATTTTTGAAAATGAATAGTAAATGACATAAATAAATTATAATTGAACTGTAAACCTCGATAATGCTCTGTAACCCTATTCCAGCGACGGATACAGGTTAGGGGTGTTACATCGTATGTTTATGATCTTTTGGGTGTGGTTCTGGTTATGATTTATAGAGGTCAGATTGAAATGACCTGGTTAAGAAATAATTTCACGGAGCTGGTGAAAGATTCGACTGAGGAAATAATAGAATGATACGCTCGAGCGTACATCCTTCAGATTGTCGAGGGTATTCTGATGCCAGATAAGTCACAAAACCTCGTACATCTAAGGTGGTTGCTGAAACTTGTCCATTTTAAAGGAGCTGGCGAACTCAGCTGGGGGTCTGCCGCGTTCGCGACATTGTATCGAAAGATGTGTCGGGCGATGAAACTAGAAAAAATTAAAATTGGTGGTTGCCTTTTACTACTACAATCATGAGTTTGGTACCGCTTTCTATTTTTACGTCCTCGAGTGAACTACCCGTATACATTCACACTCGTAACAAGGTAAAATTTAGTAGATATTACCATTATTAAATTGATTTAAAATAAAATTATTATGCTAATAAGTTATTTAAATAGGTAGAACCATGCCCCCGAATCACGTGGGATTACCTACTGAGTTTGAAGATATACAACTTCTATTAGACCAACGATCGGAAGCGGATATATGTATTTATTTAATTTTGAACTATATACAAATAACATAGTCGATTTCGTATTCAGTATTCAGTGGTATATATATAACTAATATTTTGATCACGTTCATATAGTTTGAATGGATATTAAACGATGACCCGACAATTCGGGCAATAATTCCTAAAGACTTTTTTGTGAATCCCAACGCCTGGCACATTAAGAACTCATTGGTGCTATACGCTACCGTTGAGATGCACAAGATGGATAGAGTGTTGCGACAGTTCAAATTTCGACAATTGATTTTTGTGGCAATTCAAAAGCTTGATGATCTACATTGTATCGACTTACGATGACCAGATACGAATTGACTGATATTCCACTCACAATATATCAACATGTAGAATAATCGGTATATTTTTTACCTGTTCGCAACAAAATTCTTATTCTAGAGTTAGCATGTGATCCAGATTACATGCCATGATTTAGGATCCATGGCAAGCCATATTTGTTAGGGGAAGAGGCGAGATGTTGGCATCCCCATACAAATAGGCCATGACGACCTCCTTTAAATCTAAGGGGTGGTAAGGTAGGCCCATCATCATCGCCCACGTAAGAATTGGCCCCGACGACCTTAGCACCGATGCCCTCACCATACCCCTTTTAACATGTACCACCTTATTCTGGTCCATATCCTATCCCTTTTATTTTTACACAAGCACAAAATGTTGCACCACATTTTTCTACTCCTAGTCTTATGTTAGGTTAGACTGTTGGTCATCCATCCTTGATATGGTACACGCCTGGGCCATCTCATTTCCTGATTATGGTGACGCTTACGATGATTTATAGGCCATCTATGCATGAGGTACCAGTGGAAAGTACATTTGTTATCCCATCGGCTTATGGGACTCCCCATAGTTACGCTCATCAACGAACACCTTTGAGATCTTTGTTCTACTGAGGTGGGTCATCTTCCCAACCACCTATTTATAAACTAGAAAATGTATAAATGCAAGGATCTACATCGACCGAAGGCAAACCCCGACAACCACAACCCTGCCTAGAAGCTGAACCTAGAAGGAATCCAGTGCGTTACTATCAACCACTCCGATGTGGCACAGATTCTAATTGGCATATGCACTGATGAATTTATATTGTATCATTTAAGAAAATGAAAGTTCTTTTGAATCTTTTTGTACACAATCTGATTCTTGTACCATTAAACCCTAATTAAAATGGAAATTTACTTTGATTATTTTCACATAGCATAGCAATAAGATTTGATTTGAAAAGAAATATCAAATGTTTTTATTGAAAATTCACATGAAGAAATATAAAATTTAGTTTACATTAACAATGGCTAATAATTCCCATGAATACATATATTATAATGTTTAATTTCGATGTGAACATGATGACATTTTATGGCTCGGGTTCTTACACTACTCGCATAGCCTCTGTTGGTTTGAATACTTCCGAATATCAATGTTGTTGCATATTTGAGTCGAGCACGATCGACCTTTCGGTTTGCGACGTAATTCTCTATCAGGTAACTTATGTTCATCTGAGACTGGTGGGACTACATGTCTCCACATGTTGTACAAGTTTTCTAATTTGTACACCTTGTTGACAAAGCTTATAGGATCCAAACAGAGGTTCATACAACCTGCAATTGCATGAATGCATGAAAAATAAAGTGCGTCAAATATCCCACAGTCGCAAGTCCTATTTCTTAAGTGTACCTGGTACACTCCCCCAGCAATACATTGTTCCGGTCTATCGAACTCCATCACTCGAAACCATAAGTCATCGCGTAAGTGACAAACTACGTGCATGCAGTTAGCCCATGTCTTACTATTATTAATTTGTTCAAGTACCACTGGGCACCATACATGGCCTCCTTACAATTGCCCAATATAACTTGTCGCTCGCTTTGGGAACAGTTTCGCCAAACGGAAGTATGTCTCTTTAACAACCGAAGTTATCGGTAAATGACACATTCATTTTAAAACAGAATTGATACACTCCACTAGGTTTGAGGTTATGTGGTCATATCATAGCCCGTCGTCATATGCTTGTGTCTACTATTCGAATGGTATGTGAGTGAGGTATGTTGCCCCTGTCAAGTTAGTTGACCGCAATATTTCTAACATTTCATGAAAATGGTTCTTTATGATCTCTTACCCTGTCAATATAAGTGTATAGCAATGATTACATACAAAAAAAATATAAAAATGCAAATGAAATATTACAAACTAAATAATATTGGTGACGATTGAATACCCATGTTGGTCATTTGTCGTCGCTCAGCGGTAGACCGATATTGCTGGTAGTAATTAGCATGCGATCCTAGAGGCTTCCCTGTTGTTCAATTGCAGATAGTATTCCAGTTCCCTGATCTGATATGGTACATATTTCAGGTTGGGAGCAAAAATTCCTTCTTAACCTAGACAGAAAGAAATCCCGATCATCTATTTTCTCCCCCGGTGTTATTGCAAATGCAATTGGAAGAATCCTCTGATAACCATCTTGTGCCATAACCAACAACAACTGATGGGTATATCTACCATACATAAAGGTATCGTCTATTTGTACCAATGGCTTGCAGTACTCGAATGTATCCCGACATTATTTAAAGGTCCAAAACAGACGCTTAAACACTTGGTACCCACGGAGCAAGTGATCGTTGTAGTATGCAAGACCCGTTTCAAGATCTATTATGCAACCTGTTACGTAGCATCTTCTTCAAGGCCTTCTGCTTATCTATCCACGCCTTGTGGTACGAAAGCGTGTAATTAAATTGGCTACGAATATTGGCAATTAAAACTGACACAGTAGTTTTCGGATCCGCTTTCACTATCGGTAGTATTAGGCCCGCGATCATATTTAAATCCAGCTTTGGATGATCCCGTAGAATACCTGCAACCCTATGAGTATGTTAAATTAATTAGAAATAACCCTAAACTGTAAATAAAACCTCAATAACCCAGTGATACTGTACTAGAGGCAACACATGTATGCAGACCGGTAAACTTTTTTATCGTCCATAACCCCATATTCTTCTTAATAGAAGCCATGATTACTCATGAGCAACTATCGTCTCACATTTCACACTTCCCCCCAAACTTCTTAGATTTTGATTTAACCATGTGGAAGTTAACCCCGTTCTTGATACTATATTTCTTCAATATTGCAAGAAAACCATCTTTACTGGAAAACTCCCTGTCCACTTCCAAATCACCCAAATCCAACGATGCACTTCTGTGGCCAAACCTCTTATGTGGTAGTTCTGCAAACTCCAACGCATCCTCTGCCAGAAGATCGACATTATGCATGTGGGTTAGTGGCGAGTACACCGTGAATTATGGATATTATTCTTCTTCATTTTCACCCTTTTCATTGTCTTCAGGTTCAGTTGGAACAGGCTTCGGTTCAGAAAATAATGCAACTTCTAAACCATCGATATCGGGCTCCCGGAGTGGATCTACATCAGATTCATTACCATCTTTGTTCTTCGACCCACCAACATCTATCATGTTAGGGGTCCCCTCGCCGGTGGACGTAGTAGGGAGTACGTCATCCCTTCTCGTGTACGTTTCAGAATGTCCCAAATCACATGTCAATTGCCAATCACTGGAAGTTGATATCATTCCCCAGTAAGTATTTTCAGAGTTGAACATCGACCCATCGAGATGCATGTCTCATCCACTAACTGAGTATCGTATAGGGGTCGTATATTTCATTCTACCACCAAAACCGAATGGTTCGGTGTTCTGACTCCCACGATTGAAATCTAAGATTAAGATGGATGAATGTCTTCCCATTGATGATTTTGGGATATCATAATGGGAACTTTCTAACAAAGCGATTGGATTATCGACATTTTCAACCGTTTTTGCCTCTCGAACAGGAAGAGATGTTGAAGTCGCAAGTCCTTCATTTGACCTTGAAAATTTTACATATAACTCAAGAAACGATGATCCACTGTCGAGGTGCGTTTGTACCATCGCCTCCATGCCCCACGCACCTTTGATATCAAATGAGTCATATCTCATAGGATCGACTGAAATAAAAAATCTGTACTTAATAGACGAAACTCTCATTGTCATGATCCGAAGATTTTTTGCCTAATTTTTTTAAGAAGTTTTATCAACTTTATATTTTGGTTAAAAGTCAGTCGCACTGTGTTCTCCAATAAAAAAATCACATCGTTCTTGGTGTCACGGACCTTACTATCGTAATAAATAATAGCACTAATTCGTCCACTTATTTTCAACCAAATTATCTGTCAAGAGAAATTCGAAACACGAAATATTAACACAAAAAATCAAAAGATTATGAAATAAATATAATGCTTCATATAAATATTAACACAAAAAATCACTTATACATTCCTTACGAACTTTTATTCTTCTAAACTTTTTCAATTTCTATTGCTCCAACTTATGCCACCAGAGGCTAAAATATGGGTCATTTATAGCCTAAGGGATATCATCCTACTCCTTTTTGTAAAATGCCCCGGATAGTGGGGGTTGAAATTTGTAGAGGAAAAACACTCCAAGCAGGACACACTATTAGAAGCGATGCTTGAAAAGGCATCTACCGTGGCGGCGTTTTGATTTCTTTGGCGACAAAGCAGCATCCTGATTGGAGCGTTTTTTCTCTACAAACCTCAACCCCCATTATTTGGGACATTTTTCACAAACCTCATCCCAGGATATTTTTTTAGAACCATCTCCTCAATTTTATCTTTTTAGAAGCATCAGTGCTGAGAATGGCATCCAGCTAGAAGCGTTTTTAGTACTTTTGCTTATTGTGCATCCTACTTAGAGCATTTTTTTCTCTATAAAACTCAACCCATCTTGTCAAAAATATTTCTTCAAAACTCATCCCCTTAAAATTATTTTTTCAGAACTCATCTTGTACAAATTATTTTTTTCAAAATCCTTAAACCCTAAATCCATAATCAATGGACACTTAAAAATAAATAAAACCCTAAACCTTAAACCTAAACACTTAAAAATTTAAAAAAACCATTAAATCCGAACCCTAATTTCATAAACCCTAATTAGTAATTAAGGTATGAGAAAAATATGGGAAAAAACGCATTTTAAAGAAATTGAACCATTCTTGTAATTATGAAAAAAACGATCCATTTTCGTAATTTTTTGAAAATGAGCCTTTTCTGGTCATTTAGTCTACATTTTCCTATGCTGTCCAATTTTCTATTTTTGAATTTCTCTTGCTCAACACTAGTGATTCATGACAGTTTCTCTTTCATCTTGATGCTAGTTTCTTTGGATTTGGATTTTCAAAGGTCCAAAGAAGTGGGCATCTTCTAGTAACCAATCTGGTCCAAAATTACAACACAAAATGTAAGCCCAGTCGGAGACAATTTTATAGGACCAATCAAACCGATATCAGTTCAAAGATATTTATTTTATCCGAACCTGGAAACTCCAGATACTGCCATGGTTATGGAGGTAATGGAACGTTAAAGAAAACAGCTGCTTCTCCCATTGTAAAGAAGACTGCAGCGATGAGCAGACTTTCGAGGTTTAAACTATCAATCCCCCCCAACACTAACACTCTATTGATCTCTTTCAGTGGCAAATTGTTTCCCATAACCCTCGAACTCCCTCTTATCTCTTCTTTCTCTCATTTCCCCTGCAAAATCAAGCCAAGAAGAACAAAACAAAGCCACAGTCCCTCCCTTGAAAAGAACCTCCTTTTTAATCTCTGTAAGCATTAAATTGTTTCGTTTTTGTTCCTTTATTAAGCTCAGGTTTTATTCCTAGGCTGTTCTATGGTTCTGGGTGTTTCTTCTTTTCTTGTTTTGCTGCTTTAATTTCTCGAAATGAGCTGTTTTTCATGCCTTTTTCTGGGTTTTAATAACTGAAACTAAAAACCCTCTTAAACCCTACTCTTTGAAAGCAAAAAATTGAAGCTGAAAGTTATGGGCTTTTTTTTATTGGTTGCCTTTTATTTTCAGGTCTTCAAGCAAGTAGTATAACTAATGCTCAAGTTGAAGAAAAAGTAGATGTTGAAGTTGCAGAAGGTTATACAATGACCCAGTTTTGTGACAAAATCATTGATGTGTTTTTGAATGAGAAACCAAGAGTGAAGGATTGGAAAAAGTACTTGATTTTGAGGGAAGAGTGGAGTAAGTATAGAGAAACTTTCTATAATCGATGTAGAGTCCGTGCCGATAAGGAGATTGATCCAACTATGAAGCAGAAATTAGTTTCTCTGGAGAACAAGGTGAAGAAGGTATAAAAACCAAAATGTTTGAATTTTTACTAGAACTTCTTTGATAAATACGTGTGAATTTCGAATGTTTTAAGTGATTTTGGAACTTGGACACACCCAAAAACTCGCCCCAGTTGAACCAAGTTTTGTTGGGTACTTAGTGTTGTTCAAATTGGTATGTTATTCGGTATCAAAACTAAGTCTTTGCTGGGGACTTAGTAGGCTCAAATTGGTATATTTTTCAATATCAGAACACTTAAATTGACTTTTAGTAATCTTTCATGGGGTTAATTTGGTTTGTGGTAAAGATATGTATTCCGGAATGTGAATGTTTTATGTGATTTTGGAACTCAAACAAACCCGAAAATTTGCACCGAGTGAACCAAGTTTTTGCCAGGGACTTAGTAGGCTTGGATTGGTATATTGTTTAGCATCAAAACACTTAGGATTGATAGTTCGATTTCGTTTCTTTTCCATACCTTCTTGAAGTGAATATTAGTAAACTATTATGGGATCAAATTTGATTTTAGATACTCC
Source organism: Gossypium bickii (assembly GCA_025503065.1). Taxonomy (NCBI): domain Eukaryota; kingdom Viridiplantae; phylum Streptophyta; class Magnoliopsida; order Malvales; family Malvaceae; genus Gossypium; species Gossypium bickii. Next base: position 21,842,721 of record CP106713.1, on the reverse strand, counting down.
TTTCTGTTTTAGAGATTCTGCAGTTTTTTCTCTTATAAGGAATGAGCATTGCAGATTGATGATGATATGGATAGGCACTGTGAACTTCTTAAGGAGATTCAAGATAGCCCAACTGATATAAATGCAATCATTACAAGGCGGCGTAAAGACTTCACCGATGAATTTTTCCAATACCTCAATCTGGTTTCCGAAACATGTGATAGTCTGGAGGACCGAGATGGTAAATATTATGCATTACCTTTGCAGACTCAATTATTTTTATGGTTGAAAAGTGGATGCTTTAAGCTGCTAAAAAGTGGCAATGTCTTTAAAAATTAAATATGTTTCACTTGTACCTTTGATGTTGGTCTAATTAGGGACCTTTTCCATTACTTTTTTGGAGTAGAGGTCTCTCGACTGGCAGCAAGATGCTTGTCCGCTGTTGGTACTTATGACAAGACACTGGAGGCTGTGGAGAATTTAGATTCTGCGCAGGCAAAATTTGATGATATACTAAATTCACCTTCTGTGGACGTGGCATGTGAAAAGATCAAAAGCCTTGCCAAGGGAAAGGAGCTCGACTCGTCTTTGGTTCTATTGATAAATAGTGCTTGGGCGTCGGCAAAGGACTCCACAACTATGAAGAATGAGGTATTGCTGTTTATATTGCATCTTGGTCTCTTTCTTTGATCTATAATTGTGTTCCTTAGGATTTAAGTTGTAGAATATGATGCAATGGCATGTATGTGAGTTGCTAAATTTAAACCGAGATAATCGTTCAACCCATCAACCATTAGAATATAGTTTCTGAGAATAAGATGTCATAGAGCAAAGAAAATTCACCTGTTAGTAATTTAATCCAATTAAAAACTGATGATTTAAACAAATTCATGTCTAGAAACTTAATTAGATATATGAAAACCTTAAACACCTAAGATTGTCGATGTCAAGGATGTTTGGAATCAAACATGGTTAGGTTCTTAAGTCTAACCCAGCTACTTCTAGGCTTTTTGTTCTTTCTTTTTCAGATTTCTTTTGCGCCATCTAATTTCAGGTTAAAGACATTATGTATCGGTTATACAAAGCGACAAAGAGCAGCCTTAAGAGCATGGCACCGAAAGAGATAAAGTTGCTCAAGCATCTTCTAAACATCACAGATCCGGAAGAGCGGTTCTCTGCATTAGCAACAGCTTTCTCTCCTGGAAATGAACACGAAGCCAAGGATCCCCATGCTTTATACACGTAAGAAATATTGTTCCCTTCTTCAGATTAAACGCCATCGATTATAGTGGCATGACATTTTCCATATGGCTTCCTTTTCCTTGTTAAACAGTACCCCAAAGGAGCTGCATAAATGGATTAAGATAATGCTGGATGCATACACTCTCCATAAAGAAGAAACTGACATCAAAGAAGCTAAGAAGATGACTCAACCTGTGGTCATACAAAGACTGTTCATCCTCAAGGAAACGATTGAAGAAGAATACTTGGATCAAACGACGGCACCACGAACAGAGGATAAAACCGAATTGGAGGAGTTATGAACTATATGACTCCGTTTGTATCAATTTATACCGAAGACCATCAAGCATCTACTGTCAATGTCTTGTATCAATTTATACCCAAGACCATCAAGTATCTACTGTCAATGTCCTTTTTGTTAGAAATGTAACTTAGGTATTCATGGTGAATCATTTTATGTTGTGATCCATGTAAGCTTATATAGTATAGCCAGAGAATTTTTTGGATCTATGTGTTCTATTTGCAAGGATGGACTAGACCTGTTCATGGTTTGGGTTATCCGTTCAAGCTCGAAGGTCCGCCCGAAATTTGGAAAGGTTTGGACAAAAACATTAAGCTCGAAAGATGGGCATGGGCAAAAAAATTAAGTTTACTTAAAATATAGGTTGGACTCAAGCTTAAACAATTGAAGTTTAAGTGTAGTCCGTTTTAACTCATTTTAAGTTAATAATACTTTATATTATGTAATTTAGAACACATTAAAGAAATAAACTTATACTAAATATATAATACTATTTTAATGTAAACATTAAAATAATATTAAAATGATTATGTAAAAATTTTTAATAAATAAAAAATGTATAAAATTATTAAATATTAAATATTAATATAATATAATATAAATATTTTTTTAAAAAAATAGTGTGGGTGGGCTTAAAATGGGTTTGGGTTAGTTTTTTGAAAATATGGGTAACTTTAGGCAAAATTTTAAGTCCAGATTTTGGGTTGGGTCGGATTTAAGCAAGCATAAAACATATTAATATCATGCTTAGATTCGACCTAGCCCATGAGCACCTCTAAGATGGACGAATGAATTGAGCCTCTTTTTTTTTTTTTTTTAACTTCTCAATACTTTTATATATTATGTAGGCCCAACCAAAATCGTTTGTCTTGGTACTGGTGTGTATTTGTATCGTTATGTTTTAGTGTATCATTTTAAGTTTATTAGTGCTTTATATTTTTTTACATATATTTGTAGGGCAAAATAGCAAAATATGCTAATTTTATTTTTTTAATTAGGCCTTTGGGCCATTTTTTTTTAGGGAAATAGGTCGATTTTAGGAGAGAGAAAGGGAAAGCGCGACCAGCTGGGTGCTCTCTCCTAAAAATCCTAACAGTCTTTAATTTTTTTAAGGTTAGGGTTTTTTTAATTCTAGGGTTTAAGATTTTTTTGGAAAGGTTTAAGGTTTTCAATTAAAACCGTCGAAGTTCATAAGTAGATTTGAGGGATCGGGATGTGATAACGCGCCTCAGAACACATACATTTTATTTGTCATGGTGGGATATGACTATCACCTTAGAAACGCATAATGGGGAAATCTAGTTTTGGAGCAATAATACTTGATAAGATCAGGGGTTGAAGTCTAGCTGAAGGTCTCAGTCGGTGGTCGTGATGCGGTCACGGGTTTGAGTATAACTGGGGGTTCAGGTGACGGCCATTACACAGTCAGGAGTTCAAACTTTTTGGATACTTGCAAATGATGCCTTATATATACTATACATAAGATTGAGGCTATAACCATACGAAAAAACTTTGGAGAATTTCGGTGTAATCAACGTAATTTTTTTCTCTATTTCCAAGCAGCCGATGTATTTGACCTTTCATTGTTATCCGAAGGCTAACATCGAGGTGCACAAAAAAGGTATCTCAGGTGGAGAGCGAATGTTCTGGCATAATAGAGGTCAAACTCGGGTCTGCGCGATAGCGGTTGTAGTTATTAATGGCTTGTTTAATAAAGAGAATCGTTGTCGCCCTGAAAGAAGCATCACCTTTACTACACCGCAACAGCGTTTCCTCGCCTGAGAGTCCTCTTGCGTCCACAACGGTGCGGGCATTAGAATAAGAAGGAAGGTTAAAGGTACCGGTTGCCTGGAAATAGAGAACAAAATTATACCGATTATAGTGGAAAGCCCCAGAGTTTTTCCGTATGAATATGCCTTCAAACTTCTGTATGGTATTTATAAGGCATCATTTTCGGGTATCTGAAAAGATTGAGCTCGTGGTCGCGTAATGACTGTCAACTGGCTCCCCCATTATACCCCGATCCGTTATCGCATAACGGTCGTCAATTGAGACCTACACGAAAACTTCCACCCTTGACCGTAGAAAGCAAAACCACCTCGAACTTAACTTCCCCGCGATAGGCTTCAAAGGTAATGATCCCCCATCAGCATGATATATGAAATGTGTCCAACTTGGAGCGATATTGCGTCACCGATACCTCAAACATTAATGAAATATTTTTAGCGACTGGAATTGTTAACACCCAAAAATGATTTATGGAGCAGAGGTAGAGAGTGTGTGGTAGAAGATGTTGCAGGGGCAATTGAAGCTTGGTGTGTGAGACCCCTTTTATAAGCGCAAGGAAATGTCTATTTGCAAAAAGAAAATTTATTTTCATTGAAAATGTGTTGCAAGAGTGAAGAATATATCCAAAACGTGATTAAAGCGGTTGAAAAATTACGAAGCGTCAGACTTTTAATTTTGGGCGTGCTTCTTCTAGCAAAATTTTATTTCTTGCTGAGGGTACAAACAATTTATTAGGAGCACATTATGAGATGCAGAATAATTGGGGAGCACGGGTGTGATAAAATTATAGGACTTCTGAACGTGCATTGAATATGGATTGCATCAATGCATGCATTGTAAAGGAATTTCAAAGCATGTATTCTCTTTCTCCCTATATAATTTTCCTATAAATGGGACGTAATTTTCATAACTTAGACACACATCAAACAACTAACAAACAAACATCGAGTATTTGTGTCATGAGAGTTGTGTGTGCTTCTTTGGACAACCCTCTACTTCTTTTTTTTTGAAATTTTTCATCCAATTTGTGACCAAAATTGAAATGACTCGACGAGTGAAATCAGTTATTTACTACGATGGTCAAATTTATAATACGAATGTCGGGGTGGTGTTTGTAGGAGCGAAGTTCATGGAAATGGCATTCAGTTTTACCATTCAATTGCGTGAGTTACGGACCAAAATTAGGAGGAAAGTCAGGGAATCAACCCGAGGAAGGATTTTGAAGTTGCAATTCTGGTATTTTTCGTCCGTTGACCCTTATAGGTATGACTTATTCAATGTGACTGGTGAGGTCTATCTCGAGACGGTCATATCATTGATGTAACGACCCTATAGTCAGGAGTGTCGGAAAGTGTATTTTAGGGACTCCATTAGATTTTAATTAAGTGAATTTTGTGAAATTAAAAGTTATTAAGTATAAGAACTAAATCGCGTATAAGGTAGAAGTTGAATTATGATTTAAAAATAATTAAAAGGATTAAAAAAACAATTATACCTTTGTTTCTTTAAGTGGAGGGCATTAATGATTATTATAAATATTTATATGTTAACTTATTATTATATATATACATGTTAAATGTTTTAATTAAATGAAATAAAATTTATATGTATAAGTTATAAAATAATATTTATAATAATAGAATAGTAAGTGGAAGCATGCAAAATTTAGTTCTTATAAATATAATAATAAGGAAAGAAAAAAATAAGGAAAGAAAGAAAGGAGAATGCACGGCCACAAAGGATTCAAAACTTTTCAAGTTCAATTGGTTAGTCAACTTAGTCCATTTTCTTGTAACTTTTATATTTTTAAAATTCCGGTGTTAAATACTACCTGACCTATGTTGAAATTTTAGCATTGATTAAGATTTTTAAGCTAAGAATGGAAAATGATTAAGTTGTAGAACAAATTGTAAATTTTGGGTAATAGGGATTAAATTATGAAAAATTTAAAATTTAGGGGTTTAATTGAAAATAGGAAGCTAAATTTAGCTTAAAGTGCAATTAGTATAAAAATATAGGATTAAATGTAAAGAATAAAATTAGTCTCGGTTTAGGGACTAAATTTGAATTTAAGCAAATATTGAATAAAAATTGAAATATTTAATGTGAAATTGAATTGTGTTGTATTGATGTAGTTTAATTGTTTTAATTCTGTAGCTAACGTAATACCGGAATCCTTGACTAAAAAGGGGAAGGATAAAATCGACGTCAAATAGCTCGGAATCCACAGTTTGTATTTCTATAATCTAAACCTAGTTGTTAATTGTTGTATTTTGATTTTATGCATATTGTAAGTGGTTGAGGTGAGTATTTTGACACTGATAGTGAATTGAAATTATAGTTGATTGAAATGGATTGAATTGGTATATACATTATGAATGTATTGATTATTTGAATTGGAATGAATATATGTGTAAATGTGATAATGTGCAAATATGAGAATTGGATATTGGTTGTATTTGAAAAGTTAAATAAAACCCTATTAACTGTATCGGGCTGAGTATGATATAGATGGCATGCCATAGGATAGGAAGAGTTCAGGGATTTCTTTGACTTTGAGTTGATGAGGCACTGGGTGCCAATTTGCTTCAGTTTAACCTATGAGACACTGGGTGTCAATTTATATAGCGCTGGGCGCAATTATTACTTCGGATTTATCTGATGAGGCACTAAGAGCCAAACTGGTGTGTTGGTTGGATTCATGTATCCATCTGAGTCCGAGTCGTGTTAATAGGGGTAAATAAATAATAAAGTTTTATAATTGATATTGAAATGGCATGATATGCGAAATGGAAATAAGATAGTGGATTGAAAATGAAATGTGAAATATGTTGTGAACAAATGGAGTATATGAGTTATGTATTCATGAATTGAATATGGAATGGATAATGTTTAAATGAAATGTGGATTGATATGTGAAAAACTATTTATATAGCAAGTGATGTGAATTGAGATATTTGTTAAACAAATAAGATATGATAGCATGTGAAAATTGAATATGGTATTAAACGATATGGTAATATGCATGAAATTGAAATGATGATATATGGCAATTGTAAGCTTAGACAATAGTATCATTATGTCTTTAATTGTTCAGATTATAGAAATATCATTGAGTTTTACTTAGCGTATGGTTTTGTTTTCCTTGTGTAGGTTAGGTACTTCTCTTTTGATCGCCGACTCAGCATTCAACAACTATTACGATCTCAAATGTGGTGAAGTTTACCTTTTGTGATAGCATGAGTAATGGCCTAAATTCAGGGTTATTAGAATAGTGGTTTCGTAACCACAAATCTGATTTAAAAAGAATATTTAATTTAAAAATTATTGCATGAATATTAATATTATAGGAAAGTTGTATGAAAATATCGATAGAAAAATTTTACCGTTTTAGTGGTTAATTAGAAAAAAATTGCAGAAATTGGGTAAAAACGAGGTATCGAGACCTCGATCTCGTAAAATTGAGTTGAAAATATTTTTATAAATATTTATGAAATGTTGGTATTGTGGTATTAAAATTTCGTTAGAAAATTTTGACGTTTAGGTAGTCAATTAAATAGAAAGGACTAAATTGAAAAAGGTGTAAAAGTTGCTAGAATGATTAAATAGCTTAAGTGTCTAATGAGAAAGAATTTAAAAGGCAATTAGACCCAAATTTTTTTGGGCTGGACGGCAATGAAATCAGCAAGAAAATTGATGATTTAAGGGCAAAATTGGAATATTGCATAATTAACTAAATAAAGTTAAGACTAAAGTAGAAATATCTAGATTTCTTTTTATTTTTCTTCATTCTCATCAGTCAAAATGCCATAGGAGGGGTTATTTAATCTGGTATTTCATAATTTTTGCATCAAGTGAGTTAATTCTTGCCTTTTTCTTATAATTTTTATGTTTTGAAGACTTTTACAACTAAGTCCTACTATTAAATTCATTAGTTTTTGATTTTATGGATGAAATTGAAAGTTACCATGGTTGAGTACTGGAAGTTTATGATGAATAAAAATGGATTTTAAGTTTTAATTTTATCAAAAGATGGATTTACTAAATGTTTTTAGTAGAAATTGATTTTTAGGACTTAATTGTGAAAAAGTTTGGAATTAAGGTTTGATGCTGAAATTTTGATTTCCAAAGGTTGTGAAGTAGTTTAAGATGATAGAATAAAGTGTTAATTGAGGAAAAATAGGCTTAATGGGGGGGTTAATTTAGTAGGGACCAGATTGTAAAAATTGTAAAATTTGGGGTAAATATATAATTTTGAAAATTGAGAGGTATAAATTGTGAAATAAATTAGATTAAAATTATATGCTGATAAATGGAAAGTTTTATAATATAGATCAAGAAATTGAAGATAAACAAGGGAAGGAAAAAGTTGCCGAATAGTCCTTGAAATCTCTACAACTACTACAAATTGTTACACGTAGGTTTGTGTAACTTGAATTATATTCTTAAATACTTGGAATGTATGTTTATTGATGTGAATATGGTTTGGATGTTCATTGTATGATATTTGATGAAAAATTGATAATTCTCGATAAAAAGGGGAAATAAATCATAGTTGAATGAAATGGACTTTGATGGATCACTGAAAAGGGAATTGATGGTACAAATGTGTGAAATGGATTTAGCCCGGACGGGTAATCCAAATTAAGCTCATTAGAGTAATTGTCATTGCAGGGGATTTAGCTTTGGACTGTAATCTCACTGTAAGAAATGAGGTTCATGATGTGTGCTTTATCGGAAAAAGGGTATACCCATATGTATACGAATTGACGGACCCGGAATTGTACACAAAAGTGTACTACTGATTATCCATCGAAATTTCAAGAAATTCAACGGGATAAATATGAGAAATGGAAGAACATGAAAATTATGGAATTGATGAGCTCATCAATCATTTATCTTTGTATTGAATTTATATGATGTTGCTTAACTAATGCAAAAGTTGAGTTTGTATGTGATAGGTAAATGTTTATGTGAATTGGATGTGTGCTTATGTTGTTAAATGATGGATGTATAAGTATGGTACGTATAATTCCTGTTGCATGAACTTACTAAACACCATGTGCTTACCTCGTTATTTTTTTCCATGTTTTGTAGTGCTCGGGAGCTCGAAGGTCGGAGATTAGTCGGAGCCTTATCACACTATCAACCCATATCTTTTGGTATATGAAAATGACTTATTTTGAAAGAATGGCATGAATAGACTAAATATCAATGTTTACATGGAAATGGATGTTTGTAACCTAGCTATTGGCATGGCTAGAGTAAGTATAATTTTGGGATTTTGCGAAAAAATTCCCTGTGATTCTGATTTGGTTTCGGTCTGGTTCCGATGCATAATTTGGGCTTCGAAAGCCCATCTAAGGGATGTAATAATAATTTTCGATAAATAAATGGTACTTGATTCGGATAAATGGAAATTGGTTTCGTAAGTTCCGATAATGCCTCGTACCCTATTCCGACAATGGATACGGGTAAGGGGTGTTACAACATGTACCTAGGAGGTCTTAGTTAATAGCTATTTTGTGAATGGATTGTAATGGAGTTATTATTATAATGTTGGTTTGAGTATATATAGTATATGTTTGTGTTTTGAGCCATAATTTGGCATGTTGATTTGAACCAAGACTTGTTTGATGTTTGTAAATTTAAGTTTGATGATTTTGGTAGATATAAGCTAGGCTAAATTGATTGATTTTAGCATGTTTAAAATTTTGATTTGAATGATGCATGGATGATATTGTTTTGAGGATAAAACTTGTGGTATCAATGATGGTACATTGGTTAAGCACCTACGATGATTGTTTTAGCATGTTTTGATTATGTTTAATCGTGTTTGGAATATTTTAAACGAATGGTTTTTGAGTTGCTTAATGGCCAAGCAAGTAGGAAATGGTAAACTTGTTGTTTAAGGTGCATTTTAGGTCCACACAGCTGGTCGACATGGCCGTGTGTCATCTGTGGGGTGCTTGGGAAGTAAGTCAGCTTATGGCCTAGCACACGGGCGTATGGCTTGGCCGTGTGACCCAAGTCAAAGAGTTACACGGACATGGACATGGGCTGAGACACGGTCGTGTGTCCCTATTTCGAAAGTTACACGGCCTGAGACATGGGTGTGTGTCTTAGCCGTGTGAGTCACACGGCATGGCCACACGACTGTGTGACCCCTACAGTTGAATCTTTCTAAATTTTTCCTCAAAATTTCAAATGTTTCCGATTTAGTCCCGATTCATTTCTAAAGTGATTCTAAGGCCTCGAGGGCTTGAATAAGGGATGATATGCATGCTTAATGACAGATTATATTGTGAATGTTTTTAAATGAATAATTTAGGTAACGTTTATTCGGTAATGCTCTAAAACCCTATTCTAACGACGAATACGGGTTAGGGGCGTTACAATTGAATTACTCAAGCGGAAATGCTGCAATGGAGTTATACGTCGAGTTCACCGAGGCTGATGGATCTGGCTCATCTTTGACCACCATTGCGGCAAATACGAGAATCGCAGCTGAAGTCAAAGTAGAAAGTCCTACTACACAGTTATGCGGTGGGTTCATTGGCTTGTTACAAAACAGCTACTATGATGTTCCCGAAACATCGTTGGGAAGAAACTCATTAGTCTCTGGCACGGATCTAAACTTCAATGGTCAGTACCTGTCGGGGCTTGAGCATAACCCCAATCCAGACACTTGAGCTCGACATTCAATCAATGAGTTTCATTTCAACTTCAGCACATCGTTGACGTCATGAGGTAGAAGCAGTTATACGGAGGGATTATCGATGTACACCGGACATCAAATCGATTCATTTTTTGACGGGCACAGGAAAATGGACGACTTACTCCTTTTGACGGGACCAGTAAGGGTATGTCTAAACCCCTATTTGAAGGTGATAATGAAGGTGCAGATAAGAAAGAAGATGCAGCTGAGGAAATAAGATTTATGTGAGGAAGAAGGGGTGGCCGAGAAAGAGGATGCAGGTGAAGAAAAAGGGGGCAGCAAATGCAGTTGATGGGGAGGAGTTAGATTCTGAGCCAATCCGGCAGTGCGGTTCGGATGGTTTAGAAGTGGCACTATTTTTTGAACTGGAGCTGAAACCTTATGGGTTTGACGAGGACGCCTCAGCCTATGCTTCAGATCCAAATCCATGATTTAGGGCATATGAACCTCTACCCCACATGATGAACATCGACCTATCGATCGAGGGTAGTTTACAATTTTCGTGACTACTGTACAGAACACCTGGTCATGCAAACACAGTTCGTGATGTACGAGTGCTAAAAATTGGAATGGAATACCCGAACAAATATACTTTCCTTGCTGCACTGAAGTGGTACACCTTCAAAATGACGTGAAGTACTTCGTCACGAAGTCCGGTTCCAAGAAATTTGAAAGGAAATGCGCAATGCGAGATGGAAGGTTCAAGTAGAAAATAATGATGTCTCTCCGTAAGAAAATCAAGATGTGGACAACAAAGAGGTATTACGATCCACATATCTATGTTACGATAAGTGCAAGTTAGAACCATCCAAAATTAGACTCGGACATGATTTCTAACATTATTCTACCAATTGTGACGGCGAGTTCTAGGGTTCTGGTCCCAGTGTTGATTACGAACATCCAATCTTAGTATAAGTACACTTCAACGTACTATAAAGTGTGGGTTGCGAAATAGAAGACCATGGATAAGTTGCATCATGGATGGGACGATTCATACAATTATCTCTGGAAATTGTGTTAAGTATTGAATCAGTACATACCAGGTTCCATAACCGATCTGGAAACACACCCATTGTATTTTGGCGATCGATTGGTCCCTGGAAAAAGAATGTTCCATCGAATCTTTTGGACCTTTGAGTAATACATAGAGGCATTCTGGCATTGCAAGCCCTTGGTCCAAATTGATGGCACAAGGTTGTATGGAAGGTATCAACATTGTTTGTTGCTTACTATTACTCAGGATGGTAATCAGAGGACTTTGCTGATAGCGTTTGCGATAACTTTTAGAGAAATGACAAATAACTAGGATTTCTTCCTAAGCTAATTGCGCAGCCATGTTTACTTGCAGCCTGACATATGTGTCATATCGGATAGGAAACCAGGAATATTGTCTACGATTGAACGTCATGGCAGCGTCTGGGATTGCATCTATCATCGATATTGCTTACGACATATGGGATCGAACTACCACAAAAAATATCATTCGGAAACTGAGTGAGACCTAGTCATTGAAATGGATTTATAGTTCGAACTATTTAATATATACATTATAGTGCTTCCACTATTCAGGGGTTTGTTCCTTGCATTAACGGGTAGACGTTTCTCAATAGATTATGAGCTCGTCCAACGTCGATTCCATGAAATGTTGAACAAGCTGAGCATCATCAACGCCTACAGTGCAACGTACCTAGCGAATATACTATTCTAACAGTGGATGCAATCATACGAAGGGGGTGTAACACCCCTAACCCGTATCCGTTGCCGGATTAGGGTTATGAGACATTACCGATCAAAAACACAGCTCAGAACAATCATTTATTACAATTCAAGCATAAAGTTATAACATCTCCTTTAAAAACACTTCAAAACTCGAACACCAAAATTCATATATACCAATTTTGCATATATAAATCATATAGCCAACCACAATCAATCATGCTTTCTAATCATATATCACATACAAACCATATTTAAAAACTCAACCATTTCAATTTTGTTTACCTATTCAAATTTTAGAACTAAGCTATCATACATCAATAATATAGTACACGTGCTTCATAGGTCCAATGTTCGAACTTTATTACCATCACATTCATGTCATTCGAATACTTAAAATATATTCAAGTATATATCCTTACACATCATATACCGATGCATATGTCAAAACATCCAATTGCATACATTTATTTCATTATCTAATTATCAAATGTACCATTTCATAAACCTATATACATTCGCATATCAAGTCAAAACAAATCATATTATACAACTCATAAGTTATCTATATAATGAATCGTTATTAAAACATCACCAATTTATCAAATATAGTTCTTGTACATTACAAAATTATGCGCATTTTACTAAATCAACATGGACCATTTTTAAACACAAACAATAAGCCAAAGCATACCTAATTCACATGTAAATATCATGTCTAGAAATCATATATTTAACCATCCAATAAGCCATTAATTCGGTCATCAAAATAGCCTCAAAATTTGTACCAATTCCATGACTCAATATTAAGATAATTGTACTGCTTCATAACCGAATACAAACATCAATATGTCATTTTATAACTATCCATATAACCAACAAAACATACCTAAGACATAGTCATTATTTACTAATAAGTAACCAAATCCAAGTAGCCATTTTACTACTAAAATTCACCATTAACACTTTATACTTATAACAAAAATTAAACATTAAACTAACCAACTTGACCTTTAAATACCAAACCACAAACAAACATGTCATATGTGTATGTATTTAGTTTATCTATCATTAGCCGAGTATGAAAGCCCATCATTTACCCATTCCAAGCCAATATACAAGACAAATTATACATCAAAATTATAGGTCAATAATAAGCCACTTCAAATAGCCAAATTCACAATATATAGCAAAGACATCACATAGTTTATAAAACATGTATTACAAATCGAAAACACATCCATCAACTACATAATTACTCGAGCCGAGTCACATGTTCATCAAACATACTTCCCAAAATGAGCACATTAACAAGGTCGATCATTCACAAACATTAACATCATTATCAAGCCATTTTCGCATGGCTATTTATATACAATTCAAAACAAACCATATTAAAACTAGCCTATACATGCCATATGTCAAAAGTGCAAGCTTTCAAAGTACCAAAATAACGATCGATAGTGTGATAATGATCCTTGACGATATGTCAAAAGAATGCACAAAGTAAGATTTAAAAGCTTAGTAAGCCATAAGCAAATAAATCATCACAAGAAAATTAATAATTCAATTCGAATAGGTCACATTTAACTAATCTCTTACACATATACAATCACTTTTCTCATATAATCCATAATACCATAATAAGTAACTTCATTTACCTCATTTTTCAATGAACATATAATCCTTATACGTGTAACACCCCAAACCTAGCCTAGAAGTTAAGCCCGAATCTGACGTGTCACATTGAAGTGTTTTTCCGAAAACCTTGTTTTCATTGAAAACCCTTCTAGAGAAAAGTTAAGTAAAATCCAGTTTGCTTTTAAAACAAGGTGTAGCCAAAAACCATTTCCTTGTTCTATGTATAAATTTCCTTTGACAGCGGAAGCTCGTTCTTAAAACACAATTATTTTCAAAAAAACTTGAAATATGCTTAAAAGAAATAAATTCAGGTTCCGTTTCAAAATTACAATGCATAGTGGAAGTAATGGAATAATAACTAGAGGGAAACCTTATTAAAATCCAAAATAAAATAACTTAAAATCTAGAATTTAAATATTAAGAAAACAAGTCTAATCGTCTTGCTAGTTGGCCACCTCTGAGTCCCTCCATCCGTCGAACCGCCTACTGAGGATCACCCGAGAAAATAAAAAGAGAGGTGAGTTTTGAAAACTCGGTGTGTAATGGCCTTCACAAATAAATAGCATACATATCATAATAATAACATAATAATATCATACACGCAATGCAATGCAAACCTTCCCCAAATAATCCATCCGGTACACTTCGTCTCAGTCCAATCGAAACACTTCTGTGGGGATTTCTAAATCGACCCACCCATCCGATACACTTCAAGGGTAGCCTGGTTGCGGTACTACCTAACGTTGCAGCAAAGCTTCTTATCATATAATAGGCTTAGAAAGCCATCGGTGGATCCACAGTTGTCAAGCAACCATGCGATCCTCATATACTTCCTCCGTTCCATAATTCCTACCCATATGCATCCTAAACAGAATATCATATGAATGCAGCAAATGTACATGTAACATCCATAAATCTTACATTCAACACATAGGGGTATTTTAGCCATTTCATAAATCAAGGGTATTTCTATAATTCTACCCTACAGGGGTATTTCAAAAATTCTTAACAGTATGGGTCTTAATTATGAACCTTGGTCCATCAACAAGTCCTCGCGGCTAAAGTGAACAGACACTACGCACCAGGTAGGATTCCAGGACCGCTTAAGTACCAAGCTCTGCCTTGATCCAATCCTAGACATGCATATGTCCATTGCCACACTCTACCCTAGCGACTTGTCCACAGACATGTTTGATTATTAAATTAAGTTTTATGTTGTTTAAGAATTCATCAGAACTAAGCCTAGAGTCCATTAAAACCCTAGCATGCATTTCTAAAATCCCACAAGGCCCACTAAGCCCAATCATGTCCATATAGCCTATTAAGCCCGATCATATACATGTAGCTCATTAGGCCCGATCATAATCAAATCATACAACCATCCATATTAATCCATCATTCAATTTCACTTATCAACTCTTGCCGATTTGGGCCCACGAGCTTGGCAGGCCCATTTAGCCCTTCTGGCCCGGTTGGCCAAACAGTGGCCTGAGACCATGAGATCACTCTCTTGGTCCCGGTAGTTGTATTGGTGTTCCCACACGAACGTTCGCACGCTCATGCGGTTGCCGGCACCAACCTTTCGACGTTTCGGCTTTTCGACATTCCGATTTTTTAGTATTTCAGCTTTTACCGATTTGTCGTGTGTGAAGTGTATGTACACACATAGTAAATGAGATGTGTTACACTATCCTTAGCCTTGAACCTACAACCAATACCAACCTCCAATCAATCACACACTTAACCACAATATTTACCAAAAATCGAAGCCTTACCTTAACCTTACTGTGTGCCACCAGTCCTAATAGCCCTTCATTAGCTACTACTCACGAATATCCCCTAGATCTGCATCAATCTTAATTGTTAAAGACAAAATAATAGGTGACTTGTATCCACTTAAGTCACCCTTTTCCCTTACTATAGACTATTCGGCCAACTTATCCCAAAATCAAGAATACTTACCCAAAAGCCAAAACGTATGGATAGCTTTTCGGCAGAAGCTTGTAGATCCAAGCTTGATTCCTATTTTCCAAGATCTGATCCACCAAAAATCAAAGGAATGATGGTAGCTGACAGAGATTTGGTCACTAAAGTATTTAGCACAAGGTTTGGGGCGATGAAGAAATCGGCTCCAAGAGCAAAGGTTTTCGGCTTTTGAAGTCACGAATATTCGGTCCCCAATAATTGAAATGAAGGTGGGACGGCACAAGCAATGGAGAAATAAGAGAATGATATTCAATTTAAGGCTTTAGGAGAGAAGAAAAGAAAACACATAAGGAAGAGGCAAGGTTTAGAACAGAAAAAGTGAAGGAGAATTCGGCAGAGCACTATAGTTGCCGGAATAGCACAAAGGGAATTCCAATTGCCGAAATAGCACAAAGGGAATTCAGCACCCCCTATTTATACACGAAACCGAAACTCTGCCTACCCCCTAAAGTCCCAATCGGCTCCAACTCTTCCCATCTCATCTCCTCTTTTTTCTCCCTCATAACTCCCCAATCCTTTTCCTAAATTTTCTATTCTGATCACTATCCTTAGAGTCCATCCTCACACCATTTCCAACCTTCTAGAAGACCAAAATTAAACTCCTAAAAATACTAAGCTAGGATTTGAACCTAGGATCTCCTTGCTAGCCCATAACGCCACCTTTCTATACCCTAAATGGCGTCACTTAGCCACTCCACCACAAGGCTCTTTGATGCCATTTTTCCCTATTTTTATTTAAAAGCCCAACTACTCACCACCCTGGTTCCTTTAATAATTAATTAAAAATTCCTTCTCTTCAAAGTTCGAACCCAGCATTTCTCCAACACCCCTAGACACTTCAAGTTTATTAAACCCTTAAAGCCAACATGTCATTTGTCATTTTCTTGCTTAAAAAAATTTATGAAACCCAAAGCCCAAAACCCAATTTATCTAGGCCCAAAATTCGGGGCATTACAATATGTACCTGAATTATTTAGCTCAAATTCACATTCAGATTCGTTTGACATTGCCCGTTGAACCATTCAGAATCGTTAAGGATACTCGAAAACACATATATCACATACAATGCCATATCCCAGATATGGTCTTACATGTTATCACATATCGATGCCTCTGTCCTAGACAGGGTATTACACGAATCATATACGATGCCAATGTCCTAGACATGGTCTTACACGAAATCACACCTCGGAAGTGCTAATGTCATGACATTAGTATCCTATACTATTCTTAAGGCTCATACGGGGCTTTCGACTTCGTAATTCAATCAATTCATGCTCGAAACAAATCCTCCAATGCTCAATTGAATTCAGAAATATATATAACTATGTACAATTCAATTCGGCAATATATACATTTAAATTTAAAAATGTTTATTTGCATATGAACTTACTTCATACGGAAACGAACGGATCGGAACGACTATTCAATAATTTTCGACTTTCCCCGGTCCAAATCTGATTTCTTCTTTTCTTGATCTAAATCAATTTAAATACAACTTATTTAATTACAAGTTCATTCAATTTCATCCAAAAACACATAAATGAGCATCTTTCACTTTATCCCCTAATATTTCACATTTTTTCAATTTAGTACCTATTTCAAAACAACACAAAATACATAAAATTTCCTTAAACCCATGCTTGGTCGAATCTTTCCTAGGTCCTTATCAACCTACTAATTTCATTTATTTCATATTTTGACCCCTCAATTTACAAATTTCACAATTTAGTCCTTAATAAGCATTTTTATCAAAAATCACTTAATAAACTATGATAATCTACCAACATTTATTTTTTTTCATCATCAAAAAACAAAAACATCAAGCTATCAACAATGGCAAACCACAAATTCATCATCAAATCCAAAAATTAAAGCATGGGCTAGCTAGTATACGAAGCAACGATCTCAAAAACGTAAAAATTATCAAAAACTGAGCAAAGAACATACCTAAATCAAGCTTCCTAGGTGCCGAACTTAAAAGCTTCAACAATGGTTTCTTATCTTCTCACATTTGGCCAACAAAAAGATGAACATGCATGTGTTTTTACTTATGTTTTATTTTATTAACTATTATTATTAAATTACATAATTAACCTTTATAAATTAATTTGAAAACCATATAATACATGCCCAAAACCATCCACTCATATATTCAATAGTCAAATTACAACATAAAAACCTCACCTTTAATAAATTAAAACAATTATGCATTTTAACATATAGCATGTTACTTTTACATTTTACGTGATTAAGTCCTTTTATTAAATTGAGCACACAAACGGTAAAATTAAATCACGAAATTTTCACACATATCAAATAACATGCTTTAAATACCAAAAATAATATTAAAATAATTTTACAACCTCAGATTTGTGGTTCCAAAACCACTATTCTGATTTAACTAAAACTAGGTTGTTATAGGGGGCTACGATACGGACAAATGACGTCAAACTTAGTTGAGTACATTAATTTCGTACTCAAAAGGGACGTGTCATTTGTTAGTGACCTCAATTGTCAAGGAAACATACTTCTTCCTGGCCGCCCTATTCCTAAAGAGGGTGATGGCGTGTGCTGGACAAACAGTGAGAGATGGTACATGGTATGATGACGTCATGAAAGAGATTTAACGGAATATAGTGAGGGTTAACACTATGTATGTTGTGCGCCACTAGCATCAAAACCTCGATTCTTGTACCACAGAGCCGGCAAGGCCCGACCAGGACATATTGACGACATCCTATCATGTGTACCTAACAGCAGAAACTTACAATTGTGGGAGATTCCAAGCACTTCGGTTCTCGTATGCACATGCGATTGCTGTATATGGAAACCTGCAAATTGAGTATGCGCCTTATATCAACAACGTCTACCGACTAGAATGGATTCATGGCGTATGAAGTCATAAATTCTGGACCATTCCAAATGAATCTATGTGGTCGTCGGTGTCTAACGCACCGTACGAGTTGGTGTCGAACAAAGTGTTACGTTGCATCTCGAAAAGTTGTTCGAGTTCCACAAGGATAAGGAACAACATAGATATTTGGGAGAGGGACAGTCAACAGAGATTATACAGGTACTGTAGAAACCCAGGGCATATGAAGACAACATGTTCTTTGTACAGGGATAGATTGGGGCCTTAGTGTCGATAAGATTATTTTCTTCCAAATAATATTGAGTATGTAGTGCTTCTTTTATTTAGGAAATTGAAATTTGTTATATATTGTTAACTTCCACATGATTTGCGTTATACAGAAACGAATACAAATGTAATGTTCAAATAAAATAGTTTATTTATTTACTTTTGTACATATTTACATCACGATATTAAGAAAAACAAAAACACATCAATCGTGTCATCTGGAAGAATATCTACCGCAAGGAGGTGGATGACGGTTGCGTGGAAAATTTATGCGTACATCTAGAGGTGCAATCGGAGGTACATCTAGAGGTGCAACCGGAGGTACATTCGGAGACTCAATCAGAGGTCTATTCAGAGGTGCAGGCCTATAAACTTCCTCATTAGCGTTATCATCGCTAGGACTCCCATTTACCAATACCCCTTAGCTTTCGTCTTCGGGTTTGCCAGCGTCGTCCTCGTTCTCCGTGGTCGATTACTGCGTGATCCTAACCTCCCATTGTGTATCTGGCACTTTAGCAGGCGAGTAACCATAAGGTGCTCTAAATCTCGGGTACATCAGCATCGGCATCGAGTGCTACATGGGCTTATGTATTGATGTTAAGTATTGTATCAACATATGCATCAGCGTCGAGTACTGCATTGGCATCTGTACCAGCATCGACATCGCCATCGATGGCAGTGCATACCTCGACATCTGGATCGACAAGGGGGTAAAGTATGTAAGGGACGTCGATGTAGAGAAATATGTACCTGCGAGAATAGAAGTATCGACCACTTGAGGCGGTGGTCCGTAATGCGGTGGTGCTTATGAAAAAAACATGGGGTTGATGTAATGAACCGAAATAAGTGGAGTGAATTGGCCCGTATATTGCGTAGACACAAGAAGTGCTTCTTTTACCAGGGCTAATGACAATTCCGTCGTGCAACCACATACCTTACTATGTTGCTGTTGTGGCGGTCGTCATTGCCTCTTACGTCAAATTTGTCTTTTCCTCTCCTCCGGCAATAGTAGATACGGCTTGCCGACGAGTTTGAACCACGGTATGTACACAACATCTTTCGCTGTGTCCGTTGAGAAAAATGGTTTATAGATATGTAAGGATTGCATCCTACGCTACCAATCCTCAATGTGCTCCTCATGTCGCTTCACCCAATCATCATCATTCTTCCTTCGCATGTCCACATTGTGCAACTCCTTCAAGTCTAACGGTGGCAGCGAATTTGATTACCTCCACCTGAACTGCCGCAACACTCGGTCCGATTTGTGTATTTCAACCGTCGTGTAGACAAACAATGGCACATTAGCGTCCCATATCTCCCGATTTTCCAATACTTCCAGTGGGATACAAGAAATGATATTGGTGTCGGTGTACGACATCCATTCAAACTGAAAAGAAAAATTTTAAATATCATTATGTCTGAATTTTTTTTAAGAAACATTACGTAATTAATATAGGTTCAAAAGAATAAGTAACTAACCTCGGCTTCCGAGCGTTGGTCTAACAATAGCTTAAAATCTTCTAGCTTATCGGGCAGTCCCACGTAACTCGGCTCATGGTTTCACATGTACAAGCGATATGTTAGTCGAAACGTATAATAAATAAAAAAATTATTGTACAAACTACATATTTATTCTTAAATGTTGTTTTCCTCGTCAACAACGGGAACATATTTGGGTCGATCACCCTAGGATGGAGAAACGGTAGTCACCACTAGGCCTACGATTGCAACAGGAGCAGTCAACCATCGATCGGCATCTTATTCTGTACTGTGGCCCGTCACATCTCTCGATATAACATGGATAAGACGGTCAATTCCCAAATTAGTTTTTTGCATTCATTGAAGTCCTTAAGATGTGGTAGCCACTTTACGTGCACCAAATTTCGAGATTTATCGGGCATTAAAATGCCACCGATTAACTTCATGATGAATGATCAGGCGTATTGTTCTATGACCTTCTCAGTCCGGTCTTGAGGAAGCTCATCGAAATTTTTCTCTAACCAGTTGATCTATATCTGACCATCTTTAAACTTGTCTGAACCTTTCCCAATAGTGCTCTGCAAAGATCCACTTTACTTGAAACGACCGCTGATCCCGTGATGATTGGCCCATCCATTGGTAGACTGAGTTGTAGCGCTACGTCCTCGAGTGTGATTATACACTCGCCGCATAGAAGGTGGGAAGTGTGTGTTTCGTGCCTCCATCTTTCCACCAACGCGATGGTTAGTGTAAAATCAAGTTTACAGCCCCTGATCATATGGGACACATGCAAGATTCAGCATATTGCAAGTGCCCACAAATTTTAGGGAATGCAGGCTTTCCTATATTATGAATGAAACCCTTCAGAACACGATCATCCGCTTATTTACACAATAAAAAAATTTAAATAAATAAAATTATTTAAATTTAACATAATTGAAAATAACAAAATTTAAATTTTTTTCTTACCATTATTGGTGGGCAACAAAAATATTCTTGTCGCCGAAGCGGATTAGAGAAGCAGTCATTCGAGAGAAGTCGATTTGAAACGAGATAATTAAAAAAATATATATTTTAAAATGAAAATATCGAAAAATTTAAAACGAGAGAGTTGAGAGAGTTAGAAAGAGCTGAGAGAAGGATGTGAATGAAAAAAATAAAATTTAGGGGGTATTTATAGGGTAAAAATATATTACGTTCGGGGTATTAATTTTTTTTCACCGTTGGCGTAGCAATGTTTAAAAAGCTATTGCTTTTTACCGTTGGGGGAAAGCGCATCCAGCTAGCACGCTTTTCGTTTCTCTCTCCTAAAATTGGCCTATTTCCCTAAATAGATAAAAAAAAAACAGTCCAAAGGCCTAATTAAAAAATAAAATCAGCATATATTGTTAATTTTGCCTATTTGTAGTCTACTTTTTAATTTTTTAATAAATTATATATATTATATATACATTCAAATATATTTCAATAATTCATGTAAATATATTTATATGTAAATATAAGTTTTAAAATTATTAGTTAGTTTCAATGACTTAATTTAATAAATATATTCTAATTTTAAATATAATTATAGAATAATTACAATCGTAAGATAAAAAAATTAAAAGTTGGTATAAAAAATCCAACTTTTGTACTAATTGATACAGGTTTATACAGGTCAACATTAATTGAAACAGGTCAAAGCACATTAAAACAATCAAAATATATTTTGATTGAAGAGGGATGTAAACTACTTTGTACTAGTTTAAGATTGAAATGGTATGTATCAGTCAGTATCAACAACCATGAGACTAAGTTTTAGGATTAAATTTAGTCAAAAAAAGTTCAAATAGGATTAAATTTTTAGGGATTAATCTCAAATCTATAGATAAACTTTTGAACTAATGTGCAACATTATATATATAAACTTTGATTTGATACAATTTTATACATGACATTTTGAGTAGATTCAGTTTCACATACCACTATTATAATTATCTATATAAGATCTTTTTACGTTTAAACATTGCGTATACAAATTATTATACTTATTTAATATAAAAATATATTGATGTACTTATTTCTGTTCAATTGAATTAAAATTAAAGGTTTATGTATAAATTTGAACCATAATCAAGTTTTATATGCATAATTACATAAAACCAAATTTTATGTATCAAACTGCAAATTGAATCAAAGTTCATATATACTTTTGATATTACCCTAAATTTATATTATAAATTTATTTTATATATTACTCAATTTTCATCTTTTTAAAGGAGTAATTGATCACTGATTGAATCTTAGTCAAGCAAGCCAATTTTGTATTGATACCGCCCATATCGGTTTAAATATCCTATTCATGTAATAAATCGAAACACCAAATTCTAGTTTCTGCTCCGGTATAAGTTTTGGTCGATAAAAGTATTTTGATGCATTTTGGTCTATACCAATACGTACTAATCCGTACAAGATTTTAATATTTTTATCTTAATTATTTTTACTTTTCATAATACTTTTAAAAATAAAAGCTATTGTCATTGAATTAAGTTATTGGGCATAATTATTAATATTAAAATTAATATTTTCATATAAATATATTTATATGTATGTAACTAAGATATATTACATGTATATAATATATATGAAAAACATTTTAAAAAATACATAAACTTAAAATGGTACATTGAAATACACTGATATTAGTATGTAATAATATTAGAACAAAAACGGTACGTACATTGATACAGTGCCTAACTACCTTGGTCTTAGTTCAACTAGCATCATTATTGTTGCAACAATAAGGGTGAAGTTTTAGCGCGTAAAGTGCATATTCTCTTTCAATTTAAAAATTATAGGGATTTATGGGTACTTTTAGAATGACATAAATCTCAAAACTACATATAAACTTTCATCCAATATGCAATTTGATACATGAATTTTGATTAGGTGCAATTATATACATGAAACTTTGATTGCAATTCAAATGTATACATAAAATCTTAATTGTGATTCAACAATACACGTTTAGAGAAATAAACACATCACTTTATTTTTATATTAGATAGATATAATTTTTTGTTTTTACAATATGTAAATGTAAAGTAATGCTTTATCGATTATTATGTTACCGATTTGTGAAGACTGAATTAAATTAAAGTTTTATGTATAAAATTACACAAAATAATAATTCTTGTATAATATTACACATTAAACTAAAATTCATATATAATGTTGAGATTTATTTTGATGACTAAAATGTTAGTGTTTTTCATTTTTATTTTCTTGCTTGATCACTAAAATCTTTTATACATAAGTTGTAGCCATTATAAATATACCATTTTTACAAACTTGGTCATATTTTAATATACATAGCAACAGTTAATTTTGATACCAACCATTATTTATAAATAATATTATATTAATTTTTTACTTACGAAGAAACATATTTTTATAAAAGGCGGAATAAAATTTTCTACTTCTAATCGTTGGTTTTTATTATCCATATTTCTATGTTAACAAATATTTAACCAAATACAGAGACCTTTTACATAGACCTTGGCATATATAAGCTAGTTATGATTTTTCTTTCCATAAAAAACTTACTTCCGACTAGAATTGTATATGGCCGGGTGGTGCCTTCATAAAATTTTAGATTGGTTTGATAGGTTGGGTTAATCTCTGACTTAAAAAATAGGTCTAAAATTTTGCCTAAATTCAGCTAAATAAAAATGCTAAAATCCGAGCCAGACCTAGCTCGACCATATTAAATTTTTTATATTATTTTTATATATAATTTTTTTAAATATAATACATCAAAAACACTAAAAATATTAAAATAAATATTTCTCAACAAATTGAAAATAAATTTTTTAAAAAAATTATACGTAAATAATACTAACATAGGTGCAACTTAACAATAACAAGCAAATACCACTAAAATAGTAGCAAAATTAATAATAAAATAGGAGTAATACAATATCCAAAGAATAACAACAAAATAGTAGCAACATAATAGTAAAATGACAACAAAACAGTAAGAAAACAACATTTTTTTCTTTTTGCAAATTCGGGTTGGGCCGAGCTTAAGCCAAAAAAAAAAAACTTACTCAATATCTAACCCATTTTCTAAACGGACTTTATTTTGTCATTTTTCGAGCACATAGTTTTATCCAAATCCTACCAGAGTCACTTGGCAGTTGTTACTTCTTTATTGTAAATTAAATACACTATAATGTCTTTCATTAAAATCATAACTTAAATGAAGTAGAATGTGGATTAATATGGAAATTACATGCTTTTTATTAAGGCATAATTAATAAGGGAATTACTTTATGATTGAAAAAAAGAAAATTGTTCATATTTTTAATATAAAAGGTGTAGTCAAAGCAAAAGTGAGCAGCAAGTTGTTTGCGTGAACTGCAAGCTATGTAACTTGTAAGTAGAAATTGAGAAGAAGAAAAGGAGGGAAAGTATAATACTTCATTCCCTTATCGCTGCGGCAGAAATAAAACAAAGGTTAAATTGGTAAAAGACAGGGAGCTGTTAATGTTCGTAATAAATGGTAAGACTCACTTTCTGTGAAATTAGGAGTGAATGCCGAAAAAGAGCAGACATATGATGTTTTAATTGTTAGCAACATATGATTCCCAGTTTTCCACTGCATTCTACAATTAGTAATATGTAGCGTAAAGGAATCCATTATTTAATTAAAATGTTTGGGAAAGGCAGTGAAGACATAATCCACAAATTGTAATTAGGGATTAAAGTGGGTGATGAATGAAAACAATTTGGGCTTTAAAATTCAGAGCTGAAAACTGATATTGAATCAATGGCAGGGCTAATGGATAGGTGTTGCGACAGGCAAAGAAAAGATGAGGTAAGGTGATGATGGGTGTGTGGCATGCACGGGACATGAGCGGTTATTAAGGCATGCTCAACCAGTACCTGTTGCTGCTAATCATGCTACCATTGTACTCCATTTCTCTCCCACCATTATAAACAAAAACTTGTTTTCTTTCTTTCTATTTAGAATGTTATATATTTATAAAATATTTTAACAAGTCAAAGAATTTGTGCATTAGAAATTAAATTATGGCATAATTTTAGTGAAAACAACTATTTATATTTTAAATACTGACTTTTTGTATTAAAATTACAATTATATTATATTTAAAAGGTCAAAATCTAGTACTCTGTTATTATACTTTTAAAATTTGAAATCCTGGCCTTGTCAAATTCAATAAGATAAGTTCTACTATTTCTAAAATATCTTTTGTAGGAAACATATTGTTGTATATGTAATATCATGTCAACTTATTATTTTGAGTTAAGATTAAAAATTTTCAAATTAGAAAACATGGAATCAATTTATAACTTACACATGATACGGGACTAATAATATAATTGTACCTAATTAGTCTAATTGTTACAGTTTGGATCATGATTGAAAACTCAAAAAGGTCAAGAACTAAAATTAAATCAAATTGGAGTAAAATCAAAAAATTCTCAGCTTACAAGTAGAATAAGAACTAATAGCATAATCTAACCTATCCAAAATTATGAAATTTAATTATAAATAGGTTAAAATATGTTGAAAGATTTTGTAGTTATTGTACGCTTGGAATTTAATCTATTTACTTTTATTATAATAAATTTAGTGTCTCTAATTTTTAAATGAAAAATGCAAGTCTAATTGTTAATATTATTAATATTCTTTTATTAAATTTAGATTAATTGCGGTGTCATTTTTTTTGTTACATGACATCTTAATGTGTTTTTTTTTAATTTAAAAATATCACACCAATAAATTTAACAAAAATTTATCAATGTTAATAGTTAAGCTTGATATTTGGAATCCGAAAAAATAAATAAACTAAAATTAAAAAATATTAAATTACTAAGAAAACATGGAATTGAAACAATTTTGAAGCTTATAAAAATATGTATAAAGGTAGAGAAGTGGTAGGTAAAGAGAGAAGGGGGTTGGCAAAAGAAAAAAGAAAAAAAAAAAAGAGAAGGGGCGTGATTGAAATTAAGAGAAAATGAAAGAGGTTGTGTCCTGGTCACCACCCGGCAAACGGACTTGGAAATAGCGCTTTTGCTGTCCCCTCCAATCACTGCTCTTTCCCCGGTTTTCCTCTGTCCCCCCCGCCCTCTTCTTAATCCCCTAATTTTATTGTCCTTTTACATGTTTCCCTACCAACCCACCTTTTCTTTTTTCCACTTTTACCCCTTTCATGCCAGTTTATTTATTTTTTTTCCATTTTTTGAATTTAGTACTAATTCAATATAATTTTTGAGAAATGATTATATGAATTTTAAAAATGATAAATTTTGGGTATGAATCAAATTATACCGTGTAAGAAAGTGTAGACTTTCACTTAAACTTGGAGATATTGTTTGTTTTCGTGATTTTATTTCACACACCCCATGTTAAGTACTTAATTTGCCTCATTAAAATAAAAACAACACTCAATCTTTCAATTTTTCCCCCTCTCCATCGTGCAAATAAAGTAAAGATTATTCAATTTTATTACAAAAATATAAAAAATAGTAGTAAAATGTACGATGACAAAATATAAGAATTTAAATATGAAAGTAAAGATTGTATAAATGTTTTCTAATCGCACGATGAAAAAAAAAAGAATAATTAGGTGGTGTTTTTATTTTAACGAGGTAAGTCGAATTATTTATTTTGATTTAATGATTAAAATTATTTTATTTTTATAAATCTCATTTTAAAAATTTTCATTACAATTGCTAGGATTTAATTAATAGTTTAGAAAACATATCCCGTGTTTAAAAATAAAAATAAAAATTTATAGTTG
Organism: Gossypium bickii; assembly: GCA_025503065.1. Lineage (NCBI taxonomy): Eukaryota > Viridiplantae > Streptophyta > Magnoliopsida > Malvales > Malvaceae > Gossypium > Gossypium bickii. The sequence continues at coordinate 21,815,920 of CP106713.1, read as the reverse complement.
ATAGGGGTAATTTTAATTAAAAAATTATAGGACCGTGATTAATAACATTCATCACACTAATAATCATTTACAACTTTGTATATGTGAGCTGTATGCATTCATCACATACAAACTATTTAATTGATAGATGGTATTAATATGGTAAAATTTAGCAATTTATAAAAATATTTTAAAATTTTCATACCTCATGTTCATTTCAAATTTTTTTTTTTTTTAAAAATGAAGATGAAAATACTATGGATGAAAAAAATACATAAAATTCCTTTTATTGCATATCAAGAATGACTTACAAGACTTAGATAACAGAGCACTGAGGGAGGAGTGGTTGAATTTTTGAGTGACTTTGGTAGACAAAGTCCTAATTTCGTTTAGACATCAATTATTATTTCCACTTGTATTCCATACCAAAAAAAAGTCACATTCAATAGAATTCATGTTTAAGGTCACATGTATGTAAAAATTTCCATTTAGGTGGCAAAAAATGAATAATAAAATTTTGGAGGATCAAAAAATAATTTTATTATTTAATTTATAATTTCATACATTTTAAGGGAAATATGATGAATAAAAAGATTGTGTCGATGAAATAGGAGTGTGAGGTTAAACCCAATTTACATGACAAAGTTCAATGGATTAAATTTTTTGTTGAATAATTGTTGGTTTTTTTTAATACAATATTTAAAATTACCCATAGTCTTTAATTCATAAATAGGAAAATAATACACTTCAGCGTACTTAAACCCACATCCTCCTACATTGATAAAAATATCTATATTAATCGAGTTAATACACAATCGATAATAATTATTAGTTATTTATATACTTGGAATTGCGGACATGAAAAATAGAGTGAAATAGAAAGAGACTCACATTCATTATAGGAACTATTTTCTTTATTAATTTGTTATTCTCATGTGAGGATTCACTTTATTGTAAAAAAGAAATTAGAAATTAAGAGTAAAAAATTACATGCGAAAAATATTTAAATTTAAAAATATCCAAAAACATTATATATGAATAGTAAGGTAAAAAGGGTTTGCCTATTGCCTAGCTTGAGCTAAAGAAAAAAGTACAAGTACCGGGAACCAATCAAAACTAACTTTACTCAAATATGCCACCAGTAATAATGACACGTGTTTAATTTAAGTTCTTTTGGGAAATCGAACGGTCTAGATCCCTTCATTGCCACAGCAATCTCAACCGTCCGATCAGATTCCCTTCAACCCCATAGACCGGCGCAGTATAACTATAAAACCCGACATGGTCCCATTCTTTCACAATGAGTACAAAGTTTACACAACTTTTTGTGCTTATTTTCGCTTTTGCCCCTGCTTTTTTATTTTTTACTTCTCGAGTGTCTTTAATGGCTTTTATGGCTTTCTGCTTATAATGGAAGGGTCTTAAGCTTATTCTCTTTCTCTCTCTGCTTTTATTTTCTCTGCAGTTCGTGCATTTTAGCCTGCAATATTTGAAAGCAGTAATCGATCTTCTTTTCACCAAGTTTTACTCCTGTAAGCTCATTTCTTTTCTTTTTATTTTATTTTTTAAATTTCAGTTTTTCTGTTCGATTTTTGTTTTGCAGTTTTGCTTGAGATCAAAGGTAAGATCTCAAGTTTTTCTCCCCCTCCCCCTGTTATTGTATCTGCTTGGTTGCCGTAAAAGCAAAAGAAAATGGAGGAAAAAGATTGCTACTTTTTTTCTGCTTTGTTTTTCTTTGTTTCCCTTTCTCTCTTTTTACTGCTTTTATTCAGGGAAAATGGGCTGTTGCAGAAAGATTTAATGCATAAGAGAGCTGACTTTTTTTTTCCCTTTAATATTCTCCCTATCTTTTTATGAGCTAAATAAAATTTGTTCTTCACGGTCAAATTTTTTTTTTCTATTTTAAGCTCTGTTCTTTCTCGTAAGATTTTGCTAGTCTTTCCGTAAGACTTTGTAAAATTGGAGTCCTTTTTTGCTGAACTGTTTTTCTTGTAAAATCATAGTGGTAATTGTTAAGAGATATTTCCGTTTATGTAATTTAGTTTTATGAGTTAGATTGCTCTAATGCAGGTTTTCTGGCTTACACAATTATTTGAGCTTTAGAAGGTGAGAACCTTCATTAATTGTTACCCTTATAAGCAATAAAAATTGACGCATAACAACCAATTATTGTAACTGAAGTTGTTTGAAAAAATGAGTTGAGGTGGGTTTCATGGGTATTGTTAGTGGATTCAGAAACAGCTAATGCATGGGTGGGTTTTCACCTGGAACTAATAGTAATTGTTAATGAGTCTACTTGAAGGTTTTTAGATATCTTTGTAAAATAAATTGTGATCTGCTGTAATTTGTAGTGGTTTTTGGATCTTCTGTTTTCAAATAACTTGGCTTAAACGGTTTTATTCTTGAAGTTTGCGGAAATTTTAATTTGTCTTTTGTTTTTCTATGTGGTTTAAAGACGCTATCTTGAGAAGCTTTGAGTTCTGATGTCTTCGCCGTTGCTTGGTGTGGAGGAGGAAGGGCATAGTAGGGTTTCTTCTCCATCTGTTGAATGTATCTCCCAAAATGGCTTGGGGATAAGGGAGTGGAATTATCTTGGATTATCAGATTTTTGTTCAGTTGACAGCTCCGGTGTCCCGGATGATAATGGGAATAACCTGAATTTGAAAGCCACAGAACTGAGGCTCGGTCTTCCTGGATCCCAGTCCCCTGAGAGAGAAACTGAGCATTGCTTTCTAAACTCGGGAAAACTTGATGAGAAGACACTGTTTCCTCTACTTCCTTCTAAAGATGGAATCTGCTCATCATCCCAGAAAAGTGTTGTTACTGGAAACAAAAGGGGATTCTCTGAGGTGAAAGGCACCATATACACTGAAAAAAAATGGATGGGTCATGGAGCTGTTCCGGATTTTCAGTCTCTGCAACCTGTGTCACATGGAAAATACTCTGTAGCTCAAGCATCTGTAAAGAAAGACGGGCCTGCAAATGTGATACAAGAACAGCCTTGCACCAGTAATGGAACCAAAGTCAACCGAACTGACATTTCTAACAACAGCTGTGCACCTACTGCCAAGTAAGTATAATTAGCTTGAGAAATGACTCTTAAGCTTTGATGGTATAAAGGGCATTATTTCTTATCCTTTTTGATTGTTGTTATGAAATCCCTTTTCTTAGCAGGGCTCAGGTTGTTGGTTGGCCTCCAATAAGATCATTTAGGACTAAAACACTGACCACTTCTTCAAAGAACAATGACGAAGTTGATGGAAAACCAGGACCTGGTACTCTTTTTGTCAAGGTCAGTATGGATGGAGCTCCTTATCTGAGGAAGGTAGATTTAAGAATGTATTCAACTTACCAGGAACTGTCTTCTGCTCTTGAGAAGATGTTCAGCTGTTTCACCCTTGGTAAGCTGTCGTTGCATTCTTTGCCTTGTTGCAATATCGAGCTGAATCCTTCTTGATGCAAGAAATGCACATAAATAAAGGAAAACTTCCGTTATTTGGCATGGATCTGGTTACCACATTTTCATTATCATTTCAGGTCAATGTGGGGCTCATGGTACTCCTGGGAAGGAAATCTTGAGTGAGAGCAAGTTGAAGGATCTTTTGCATGGATCGGAATATGTGCTTACATACGAGGATAAAGATGGTGACTGGATGCTGGTTGGGGATGTTCCATGGGAGTAAGCTTCATTCACTCAACATCAGTATTTGCCTTGACATTTTATTGTCCCCAAATTCTTCCCCTCCCCCCTTAAATTTTAAATTACATAGGCAGAATGTATCTTTGAAGACTGAATTTCTTTTGTCAGTAATCACTTTGGCTCTCCTATTTGTTGTCAACAGGAGACATACAAATAAATAGATTTAGTATTTGTGTTTGTTCTTTTCTGTGCCTATTCTACATTTTTGTTAATACTGAAATTAAATTTGGCATGCGAGTGCTGCTTATTTAAACTTGTAGATTGATTTCCTCAGTCAAGTTACCTAACTGTGATTTGATTTGTTGCAGGATGTTTATTGAAACATGCAGGAGGTTGAAAATAATGAAGAGTGCTGATGCGATCGGATTAGGTAAGTATTTTATGTTTAGCAAGCACTGCAGTATGGATCAAATTCATTAAATTATCTGTTTGTGATCTGGGTGTATGCATATGTTTTGCACTTCTACCATGTAATATCTGAGTTATGTCCAGTGGTTTCACTTTGCCTATTGAACCATAACTGGACAAAATCTAAGGTTTTAATGTTAGCTGGCATTTTCTGTGTCATACAGCTCCTAAAGCAATGGACAAGTCCAAGAAAGACTGTTAGATAAATTCAGATGGCGAAAATTGAAGTTCCTTATTGTGGAGGAACTAAGATAATTGAGACCAGAAACTTGCAGGGTACCTGGTGCAGAAAGAAAAGTTAGTTTCATATTTCAATCTCATCCATGTTTTGATTGCACTTTATGTTTGTCACAAGTTTATGATAATTGTTTTATAAAAAAAAAAAAAAAGAATAGTGATAATAGGAGGCTTTAATGTTTAGATGTACCGAATTTAATCGTAAAAGTATGTCTTGTTGATGAGGTATTTTGTAATGTTATTCTCATTTCAAAGATACTGGTTTTATCAAAAGCCTGGCTTGGTTGGTATTGAAAGAATTTCGAGCTAATTCCAGATTGATCGAGTTGCTTAGAAGCACCTTTGTGAATTCTTTTCTCAAGAACTGCCATGGTAAATTAATTTGATCTCTTCCCCTCTCTCTAATCCCTTCTCTCCTTTTTATTTCCTTTTAAATGGTTTTTTATTCATTTATGATAATCTCTTCCTTTTTCAAAAGTGCACAAAACATGTCCGAGTTCGAGCCTGTAGCAGTTTCGAAATCGAGAAAATTTCAGTCCGATAGAACTTGAGCCCAAGAAAAGCTAGAGTTTATAAGAATTTGATTTTGAGAATGATTTGGCTCGAATCCAACATAAATTTGACCTTAAGTTTGAACAAACTTCAATTTATAACTGAAGAATCATATTAAACATTAATAATTAATATAATTATGTGATATTACTTAAAATAAAAAATAAATAAATGATATTTATTTATTTTATGAAAATGTATAAATTAGCATACATGTTTAAATTAAAATTTTATTAATAACAAGAGTATTTAATAATAAATTTTTACCTTAAGTTATTAGGGGAAAAATTTTTTTTTTTTTTTTTTTTTGTAAAGAAATATAGAGATCAATTACAAAGATTAAACAGTTTCACCACAAATCGATTGCCCATCAATCTGAAATTGCTCAATAATTTCTATCGGGATTTTCTTGAACCTTATAGAGCCGAATGGGAACTTTTGCATAAGCCCAGCCAAAGTATAAGCTGTAGTATTAGCTTCTCTTGGAATCTTCTGAAAGATCACCTGCTAGTTTCTTCTATAAAGATCCTGCATTCTTATCACTAAATCCTTGTTCGATTTGCCATAAGACTTATTAGAGATTGCTGTAAGAGCTTGAGCACAATCCGTTTCAACAATGATATTGACCCATTTCGCATCCTAAGCCAACAAAAAGGCATAATAAATTGCCCAAAGTTCCGCTTGCTCAACAGTGCACCTTCCTATGTTCCTTCCCACACCACCAAGCCAACTACCCTCAACATCTCTCGCCACTACTACAGCTGAAGCAAATCCCAAGTTTGGGGATCTCGCCCCATCTGTATTTAATTTAATGTACCCCAACGGAGAAGGCTTACATTGACTGCAATGTCTAAGACCCTTAGAAATCCCATCAGAGGACACATGGCTATGCTTGATAGAGGTAGCCCAACATCACGAAGAATGAAGAATATGCCTTAAATCAACATCCTCACCTTGGAAAATCCACAAATTCCTCTGTTTCAACAGATTCCAACAAATTATCCCAAAGAGAGATTCCACTCCACCTCCGTATAGGCCAAATCAAACTCATTCCTTAAATTCAATAGGATCCAATCTAAAAGCATGACTGAAAAAAACTGCATTGAAATCCTTTCAGGGATAATTTGCTTCCATAAGCCACGAACCTTGCTACAGTCTCTCAATACATGCATGATCGATTCTACAGAATTACCACAAAGTAAACAAGAAGGATTACCAACCATACCTCTTCTAAATCGTTCGACATTCGTCAGTAAGCGTTCTTTGAAAACCAGCCAGAGAAATTGTCTAACACGTTAAAGGCCAACAAAAGACCAAGCCAGTCTCCATTTACTATCTACAGGGTTCAAACGGTTCTACATCAAATAATTATACATGGATTTAACAGTAAACTCCCCGTTAGTTGACCATTTGGAAATCAATTCAACTTGCCCAATAGAAGGATTTGGAGGTGGAATACCTACAATATATGGAATAACGTCCCTATTCACCATACAATGCCAAAAACTCTAATCCCAACTACCATCCGCTAACGTTACCTCCGAAAGAGTAGTTTCCATATTAATGAGGTCTATATTTCGGCAAAAGGTAACTAGAAGACCAATTTTCAGAATCCAATTATCCGTCCAAACCTTAATTAGTCTACCATCACCAACAGACCACACAAGGCTTTGTCGCAGGAGAGGCCAAACTTTCGAAAGGGACGTCCAAAGAAAGGAACACAATCCCCTCGAAATGTCCATAGGGTAGTCATATTTGACTTTATATTTAGCATAGAGAAGCTGAATCCACAAAGTTTGCTTATTTGTGAGAAGATTGAACCCCATCTTTATAAGAAAAGAGTCGTTTTGTTCTTTAAGACATCGAAGACCAAGTCCACCATTAGTGAATGGTTGACAACAATCTGACCAATTAACCAAAGATGGTTTATGTCCTCTTGCTTCCTTACCCCAAATAAAACCCCGTGTAATCTTTTCAATTTTTGTACAAATACTAAGGGGAATTCTGACTGTTTGCATAAAGTAATTGGGGATTGAGGGGAGTACTGACCGCGCAAGCGTCACCTTTCCTGCCATAGAGAGCATTTTAGCATCCCAATTATCAAGCTTTCGCCGAATTTTATCCATCATAACGTTGAATGTACTCGATGTTACTCTCCCATGAAACAGTGGCATCCTCAAGTGGGTACCCAAGTCATCCGTTCTAGAAAACCCAAGAATACTACAAATATCAACTACATCAGTAGGATTTGTGTTTTTGGAAAAGAACACCTCTGTCTTGCTAGAATTGACTTTGTGACTTGACGCACTTCCAAAAACATCCATAACCTCATTAACCATATGAGTTTGTGGCACATTTGCTTCCACGAAAAGGAACAAATCATCAGCAAAAAAAAAAAAGTGTGAAATAACCGGCCCATTTTTTACAAAAGAAATTGGCTTCCAAATATTTTCCTAAACCTTTCTATGAATCAGCTGACCCAGTCTTTTTATACAAAGAACAAACAGATAAGGAGAAATAGGAAAACCTTGTTGTATACCTCTCCTAGGGACAAACTCCTTAAAAAGGCTAACATTCCAAACTATTTGCATATGTACAGAAGAAACTCAATCCATAATAATATGATTCAATAAAGAAGGAATTCCTGTACCAAGTAAAGCATCTTCGATGAAATCCCACCTGAGTCTTGTTGGAAAAAATGTAATTTTTGAAAACTTTGAGGCTAGATTGGTAAAGGTGGAGAGTTTAATCATAATATTATGGTTTTATATTCTACTACATAAGACCTTTACCACGGTATACAATATGCTCAAAATGAATGAGTGATGAATGAGAAATTGATGCTCAAAATAAGCCACTTGTGAATATTTGTTGAGGAAAAGAAAAGCTTAGATCCTACATTGGTTAAATACCAAGTGTGAGATATGTATATATATGAGAACCCATTTTAGGGTTATTGAGTGACTAAACTAATGCTCTCCCTCGCGCGTAGGGGGTGCGGATCCAAATCCACCAAGGTTGGTGGTGCACCCACACGACAAAAACCATAGGCTGTGTCCCAAAAAATTCCCCAACCTTCAATGACCCTATATTGAACAAAGCACTTCAAGTTTCATCCCTGGATACATCCCTACCCAAATAATCCATGTTAATCGAATCAATTACAGGAAAAATCATGTAAAGGAAATATAGCATGCCTATTGTCATTAAGAGAATAAAGGGAACTGAAAAATGAAACAACTTCCCTTTGAAGAATAATATCAACAAAACACCAATCCCCAGTAACTTTTAAACTTGAGATTCTATTAGAATTTCTCCTCCTTAGTGTTTTATTGTGAAAGAATTTTGTGTTACGATCACCTTGTTGAAACCATTCCACTCTTGAATTTTGCCTCCATAGTAATTCCTCTTCATCAAGGGTCTTTTCATACTCAATCCTCAAATCCAACTTCATATCTAAGAGGAATTTCGAGCAGCTCTTATCCCACGCTGTTTGGATACTCCCAATATGACAGGCAAGATCCCATATCCTTTTCCCAATATGACCATAAACCTCTTTGTTCCATTTCCAACGACCTAAACTACAAGAACGTAAGGAAGCTGATACATCTGTTCCATGTTTCCAACTCTCTCGGGCAAGCTGACTAAAAGAAGGATGGGATGCTCATGAAGCCAAGAACTTGAAGGGCCTAATCGATCTAGACATCATAGAAGGCTTCTTAGAGATCAAAATTGGCCTATGATCCGACTTCAAACGAGGTAGATGGTACACCACAGTAGATGAAAATAGCTAGAACCATTCAAGATTTCCGATGGCCCTATCAAGTCTTTCAAAGATAGACCCTCTTATAGACCCTCTTCGCCATGTGAATTATGGACCTTCGAAACCAAGATCCCTTAAGGTATTCAACTGAATAAATTCCTGAAATAATTTGCAACCAAAAGTAATCGGACGACCACCTCTCTTCTCATCAGGTGAAAAAATCGCATTAAAATCTCCCGCCAACATCCAAGGGCCATTGACAGACTGACTTATACTGTTTAAACGATTCTGCAAGGCCAAACGCTTCTGTTTATCCAGGCTTCCATAAACAAAGGTTATTAGTAAGGCCTAATCCCCTACCTTCTTCCTAACTCGACAATGGATAAATTGAAGATCATTTCGAAGTATTTGGACCTCAATACAACTTTTCTAAGCAATCCAAATCCCACCAGAGTAACCTCGGGATTCAACTCTATAGGAGTAGTCAAAACCAAGATTAGAAATAATCCTATATGCCTTAACACCACTCACCCTTGTCTTAAGAAAAGAAGCTATGTTAATTTCATGTTCATTACAATAGTCTTTGATAACCCTTGTGAATTTAGGGCTTGCACAACCTTGATACTTCCAAATAAATAAATTCGGTAACATCATAAAAATGAAAAGATTATAAGCAAAACCAAACTAACCTCAAACAGAGGCTGTGTCCGCTCGTACAGTACCCGACGAAACACCTTCCACCATATCAGACGCAGAAAGCGACTCATCTGCCCCAAGCCTTTCAGCTATTTTATTCATTACTTCTGATAAATGAATACAGGCTAGCCCTCAGACTTTAAACTTACCACCTTTACCCCTGAGAATATTTGATGGTTTTTTAACACGTTTGAAACTCCCCTCCGACTGACTATTGTGAACTAAAGCGTGACCATTAGCTGCCATCGTCAAACTAGAAAATATTGCTACATCTATGGGGAAGTTTGGGATCTTGTTCTAAAAAAAAAGCCACAACTGAATGGTTTGACCCGTTAAGAGTGGTTTTCATTTTTTTCCGTCAATAAAATGGAGTATTTAGCCTTCTTTTCCATCAATCGAGAAGGATTAATAGCTGTCGAAAGATCTTGCACCACAGTTTGGGGGAACGACTCCTTGTCAGATGATACAAACGGGGCTTGAATATTTTGACCCAGATCCTTTTCTTGACCAGGACTAATCATAGACCCACTAACAATTTTGGACAAACGGCCACGGTGTTGGGTATTCTTACTAGGTTCATTAGTTTGACCCAACCGATCCAACCCATTAACATGCAACAGTTCACACTCCACATTAGAATCCTATCCACCTAATGGATTGCCGTAAATTGCCAGCCCCTTACCCTTTAAATTAGCCGAATTAACGAGTTTCAACACATGATTTTCAATCGAATCATTGTCCCTCAAATTTGTCAATGCATTAAAATGTGATCTCTTAAAACTAGCTGTTTCCTTACCTTCATTCCTGGTTTTTTGATCAGATTTCCTTGGGCATTGATCAACTAGCATCCATGAACCATACTTCTCCACTACATCATGGTTCTCTCCTTGCATTTGTGGTTGCACGTTTGATGTAGACGCACCTATATCTTCACCAGAATGACCTCGTTCGGATGGTTTATAATCGGACTCCTTCATATGACCATAATGACTACATGTAAAGCGCACATACCAAAGTTGTTTCTTTTTTTTCTTCAAATTCAAAGAATTCTTCTCCCTTTATATATAGGTCATCGATTCAGCATTGGAAAAAGGGGCTCAAATCGTTTTATTGACATGAGTGTTTTATATTGAAAAAACATTTTTGTTTTGAAAATATTTCTGTATTTAGTAACATAGTAGTAGAAAGAGTACCCTGTTGCATCTGAACTTCAAACGGGTTTGGCCTTAACCATGTTAACGGTCCCATATTATTGGTTAATAGAGAATCAAAGTCGATATACCAATGAATCACGAAATGCTATGGTTCTATAATATGATTTTATACGAAGGGTTTCATATTCCACCTTCTAAATTCGACCGTCGACTTTAATTCTAGAGATTAATGGCTTGTTAAGATCTAGAACCACTGCCAACCGAGCAAAGCATCCCCTTTGCGCACTTTTTGTATTATCATCCAATTTGATAACTCGACCATCATCTCCCCAATAGACTTGATCACACTTTTCCGGTATATAAACCCAGGAATACCCAAAACATAGATTCAAACTACGATATTAGAAGGGAAATGTTGCTCCGTAGAGAAATTCCGACCATGGTTGGATTGTAAGGTATTGTCCATATACTAACCACAGATGTTCAGTAAGGGCCCTAACATAATCCTCTTCCGATTGCAACTTTATCAAGAAATAATAATTCTCCAAATCCATAATCCTTATAAGACTCGAAGGTTTTTATAAGCTATAGATTCTATTTGACAATGCTTGATATCCGATCTTTCTACCTCAAAATTTTCACAACAACCGATCTAGACATTCTTTTGTAAAGAAGTTGGTGGATTCAGTCAGAGAACCTAATCGACGACAATCCATCCTCTGTTCCAACCGTAAAATCCTCCTCCAGCAACTGAACATCATCTTCATCATTCTCTTGAATGTCCAACACTCTTTTTTTTTTCAATGATCCCACCAACATCTCCTTGAATGAAGCACGCAAGGCCGGATGACTCACCATCCCAGGATGATGATCATGAACCTCTACCACCATCAATTGATCCTTACCAATTGGAGACTATAATTATTTATATATTATAAATAGATAAAAATAATATTTATTAAAATCTATAAAATCTAAATTTAATGATAATATAAAATATATAACTATATAATATATTAATTTAATAATATGATTATTAGTGTTATACTTATCACAAATGATTAAACATGATTTATTTTAAACCATATTTCTTTTAATAAAATGATCTATAACAATGTAAATTAGAAAATTTAAAAATTGTTTTTCAGTTAAACATGTCCAAATAGAATATATTAATAAAGCAGATATTCTGAAATTCATAAAGTTATACAAATAAATAAATCAAATTCTTAATACAATTAAAAAAAAAAAAACTAAGCTATCCTAGACCAACTACTTGAGCAACATTCAAATTTCAACCTATATTATTATCTCTATATTAAGTTTTAGGGTCTGTTTGTTTGATGAAGAAAATATTTTCCTAAAATGATTTACGAAAAATGATTTACTGAAAAATATTTTACAGTGTTTGGATGAATCTGTGTAAAATATTTTTCATTTGTTTGATTTCAAAATATTTTCCGAAAAAGATAATGTTACATATATATTAATAAATTTATTTACATATTAATAATTTTTTATATTTTAAATTATTTTTACATATATTGCAATGATTTATTTATTATAAATAAATTAGATTAAATATATAATAATACTGAATTATTAAGTTACATTATTAATCGTCATATTGAAAACAACCAAAGTCAAATAAATTATTTGTAATTGTGTTAAAAAAATAAAAAAAGAATTGAATAATTATAAATTAGTTTCCAAATCACAATTAAATACTAGAAATATTACCATGTATTAACAAGGTGTTTTAAACGAAATTCACTACAACATTTTAATTGAAATAGTTCAAATATTAACTATTTGAATTAACTAATGCCGTTGTAAAAGTAAAATATCAAATTGTCAAATTGCAATATAAAAACCAAATTCCAAATATAAGTATAGTAGAAGGATCAGAACTGTAATTTAATAATTTTCTTATAATGACAAAAAAATCAAATATAAAATTCTTCTGAATTTGATTCGGGTTCAATAAAATTACATATAACCACGTTACAACAATTGATCATTCATTTTTGTACGTTACCAAACAAAATCCCACCAGCCTTATAGAAATTATGTGATCTATGAAGTATGATGTATATGTATATATAGTCATTTACACTTTTCTGGGTTCATCCGATCTAACTCTAAACCACCATCATGAACATCGCTTTTTCCGGAATTCTTCCGATAGTAGTAGTGTGTTCTGAGCCGTTGCGACCTCTCAAAGACCGGGGGCGTGGCCTAAACAAAGAATCATCGCCTCAAATGCAACAACGCGGGTCACCTCCACCTTCCGAACTACCCAGAAACAACTTGAAAGACGCGGCGCAGATGATCGGCGTTGTGTGGTCCAAGCAATATCGATTTTTTGGACAAGTAAAGGCCGGGATCAACAATAATCGGTGCGGGCCTCTGGTTCCCTGTGAAACCACATAATTAAACATGGAAACTAGGGACACCATGGCATAGAAGAAATTAATGAGTAGCGAGTGTCACGGTATTCATACAATTTCCAACCATGAATCTGCATATGTTCGATGAAATTGAGATTTCTTGACAAATTGGAGAAAACATGCAACAGATCTGCAAAAAACCAAACACATACAAAGCTATCCTTCAACAAACAGGCAAAAAAATGAACCCATTTTAACGAGACCTCTAAATTTCAAAACCAATCCACAAATCAACAAGACATGCATATCATAATATCGAAAAGGGAATATACCAATGAAACTTAATATCCAAGACATAGCCTATGATGCATACAAATTAATATATGTATATATATCATTTGATTACTTTGATTAGCGTAACTATAGAAGCGCATTGGACAAATAAATATTTTATCTCTAATCGACTTCATACTAGATACAACCAGTAGTGTGTTATTAACAAAGAGTGAACATCGAAGGAAACGATAAAAACCCTTTTTCTTCTTTGCTATTAGAAACATATCGAGGGATGGATCAAAAAGTTCCATTGAAATCCAAAATTTATTAGACAATCGATTGAACACCCTTGGAAGATTGAACACCCTTGGAATAATATTCATTAGAGCATAAGCTACAAATTTCCACACTACTTAAAATCTTACTCCGAACTATCAATGCCATGTTATAACTTCTCCTATAGAATCCGGAAACAAGCATCCATAATCAACCTTATTGATATTCAACTGCTCTAAACAATACATATACATATACATATACAAATACATATACATATACATGAAGGTATAGATGTCGTGTTATAACTTCTATAGAATCCGGAAACAAGCATGCATAATCAACCTTATTGATATTCAAACTGCTCTAAACTGTACATATACATATACATGTACCAATATTCATCTACAAGCATAGCAACACGCATTTACATTAAACCTATAGATAACGATAAGATCAAACATAGCATTGATAATGAAAATGATACAAACCATCTTGAGTCACAAGCGGATAATCCGAGGCACTCAAATTGATAAACCAATCCCAATCCAAGCTCTCCTTCAACAAAATCGCGATCGCTTGAAGGGTCGAAGCGATCATAGTCGGACCTTTATAAGTAACCAAATTCGACTGCGCCCTTTCAACTACAGCGAATGCCGGATCGTTCTTCACCACTTTCGCCAACTCCAGCCGTTCCCTCGGCGGAGCCTCGAGGTCTAAATGCAAAACATATTGATTCCTAGGATGATAAATAACTGAAAGTCCTCATCATTCTATGACTATCCCCTTTAGTCCCCGAAATAAGATAAGCTAGCCTAGGTGGTTCAAAAGAAGAACTATTGGTGTTCAATACTTTGTTTAAACTAGATTCTACAAAGTACCCATTAGAAACCTCTGTTTTAGCAAAGGAAAAAATGTCAAACGGTAACTGATGATGGTCTCTATCATAAGGAGCTTTGAAAACACCAAAAATGGCAGAGAAAATCAATGTAATTGACACAAGTAAGTCGGGCAAGAAATGGGATTATCCATTTGCTATCATTGAACACTCTGTTTGAATGCCTTGACAACGGGTTTCTCATAAAAACTAGTTTCTTATATAGTTTTTTCATTTTGGGGTAATCAAAATGTTAGCTAAAGAACCCTAAATTCACTATAAAAAATGGGTTTTAAGCAACAACCCCAAATTCCATAATCGAAATTCAAGTAAAAGTTTGGTCAAAGAAGCTAATTTACAAGCAAAGACAGTATGGAATAGTAACTTAAGCATCTCCAAAAAAATTAAATCAAGAAAAAGTTTGAACAAACGGATTTGGTTTTTGGCACTAGATCTGATTACCAATTAAACCCAGAAATTTGATAATGAAAATTTTGAAAATAATACACTTATTAGTGGAATTTCATCGAACACAAAAAATGCAAAATGAAACCAAAAATCATATTTCTTACCAGAAAGCTTGTTTTTCCAATTTGACAGTCACCTAACAAACTGATCTTCAAACTAACCAAATCAAATCCGTCTCGCACTGCTACACATATCACCCGGAGAGAGTCTCGGCCTCATCGTCTTCATCTCCGTAAACCACTACCCCTTCCACTGGAGAAGAATCCTGGCGAGTCAACTTCATGTAGTTAACAGGTCGTCTTCCTATAGAACAAACAAGAATTCTATCCCAAATGAAAAAAAACCTTCGAAAAATCAAGAGCTTTATGCAGGAACGAAATATCTGCAAAAGAGAGAGAGAGATTGCATGAGAAAGAGAGAAAGAGAGGAAACGAAATACATGAGAAAAGAAGATTGGGTCTGATGAGTAGAAGATGAAGAAAGGAAATTGAACAGCAGCAAGGGAAGGGGCCTTACCTGGATGAAGAAGAAGCACGGGAAATGAAAAAGATTTTCAGGCTACCAAACACTGTAAAATGGGGTTTCCCCCTATCAAACAGAGCCTTAGTCGAGTTTATTTTTATTTAAGTTGGGTTTTGAATAAAATTTATTCAAATATTATTATAATATTCTTTTACAATTATAATCTTTTTATAAAATTATTTATAAAAGAAAGGGAGGACAAAAAAATAATTTCCATCTTAAAATTTATTTTGTTTTAGTTTAAATATGCCAAAAATTCTTATACTTTTTCAAAATTTAAACTTTAATTTTGAGACATTGAGTCCCTGTATCTTTTTATTTAAAATATTAGTCCATTCATTTAATTTTTTGTCGTTGAAGTTAACAATATCAATGGTAAAATAACTTTTTAACCCTCAACATTTACAGTTTTTGTCAATTTGGTCCTTACTATTTAAAAGTACATAAAAATAATCTTTTTCATATTTTAAATAAAAAATAAAAACTAAAAAATTATAAATTTTTCAAAAAATAAAAAATTATGAAAAAATTAAAAACATTTTAAATTTCAAAAACTATAAAAAGATTTAAAAAATATAGCAAAATATTCCAAAATTTAATGTTATCTAACTCAGACTAGACCAACTAATCGGAATGGAAAGTGATTGGGATATCGGTCCAATGAGAGGTAAAAAATTAGTTGACTCTAGAATCTATATGGAACCAAACTAAAAAATTAGTTAAACAAACATTTGAACTGATTTCGATCTGGTCTAACCAATTGGCTCCCAAAACGATCAGTCCAACTAGTTCAAAACAAATAAATTATTAAAAATATAAAAATATTAAAAAATTATAAAAATCAATTCAATTTTCAATTCTACTGATTTTTTAGTCCGGTTCAACCACTCCTTATCGGTTTCAAGTAAATCAGTTTTTAAAAATTTTAAATTTTTTTAGCCTTCAACATTTACAGGTTTTTGTCAATTTGGTCCATACGCTTCAAAAGTACGTATTTTTTTAAATTAAAATTTATTTATTCTTATTTTAAACAAAAAAAAAGTTATAATTTTTTTAAAAAATAAAAAAATTGAAAAAAATTAAAAACTCTTTAAAATTAAAAATATTTTAAAATATAAAAAAATTAAAATTCAATGTTATCTAAACCGGACTGGACCGATTAGATCAAGAACCAACTGAGGTATCGATCCAGTGAGAAGTAAAAAAAATAATTGACTCATGAGTTAGTCTAAGCTGGTTGAATCGAGCCAAAAAACCAGTTGAATTGGAAATTAAAATGATTTTTATATTTTTTAATATTTTTTAATAATTTATTTACTTTTAATTGGTCAAACTAGTCGCTTTGGGACCAATTGGTCAAACTAGTTCAAAACCAATTCAACTACTAGTTCAATCGATTTTTTAACTCGGTTCAACCAGTCTGCACCAATTTTTGGGTCAACTGATTTTTTATCTCTCGTCGAACTGATACCCTAGCGGTTCCCAATTCGACTGGCTAGTCCGGTCCGATTTAGATAACATTGAATTTTAAAATTTTTTAAAATTATTTTTATTTTTATTTTTTGACTTTTAAAGAATTTTTTTCTTCATATTTTTTTATTTTATAATTTTATAATTTTTATGTAAAATATGAAAAAAACATTGTAATGATTAAATTAACAAAATACTGGAAAGGTGCTAAAGGGGTTTTTAGCTTCGGCACTGTTAATTTTAACGGAAGATGGAGAGACCAAAATTTTTAAATAAAAAAGTATAAGAACTTAATGCCTCAAAACTAAAGTAGGGAAATTAATTTTTAAATTTAGAAAGAATACAGAAACGTTTGGCATATTTAAACCTCTTGTTTCTTTTCCTTAGCTTTCCCGGAATTGAGAGTAAATCTCAAAAGTTGGAAAATAAAAAATTAAACTTTCAAGGGAAAACAAACAATGGATACTCAATTTTCTTTACTTTCTCTATTCTAACAAATGAAAGGGTCATTCTTTCCCTTACATTCCGCGGATTTATTACACGACGGGCATAACAAAACAGAAAAAGATGGAAGCCTAAGGACGAACACAGAAGAAATAGAGAGCAAAAGCAACACACAACATAGAGGTACTACAAAGAGAACAAGGAAAACAGAGATGCTAAAATCTTTTATATATATACATTATGTACGTGTGTATACACACTAATGATTTAGGTATCATTTTGATATGACCTAATCATTATCTTCCATTTGTTTTGGAGAAATTTATAAAGCAACTTGGTTTTCCTATTACCAGCATGAATGTGGGAAAGAACGTCTATTTACAAGAAGTTCATCAACAAACACTAACACCATCACTGACCTGCATTGCCATCATTTCACATCCGCCACATCGCACCAATTACTAGTTCTCCACACTATCAATTCAGTAAAGGAAACTTTTTTTTTTTTTTTAATATAACCTCGTGACTATATTTGGGTTTTACATCAGAAAATCAGCTGCCTGCATTGCGTCGAATCAATATCAGTTGGACAGTATGGGCACTTGAAAGTTTTCGAGCCATTCTTTAACATCTTGCTGATAGACTGTTTGCACAGCACATGACCACACGACATAAGCATTGGTGGGTTATCGTCAGTTGATTGCTCCTTGGTTACAGGGCAGACAAATACTGAATGAAATTGGAACTCCTTGTCTAACTCTACCGGCACGGGTAACTGCTTCATTGATTGCCATTCGTGCTTCCTCCCTGCCATAACAGTCATAAACTTGAGAAGAGGTGGCAAGCCTTGAATTCCTGCCGCTATTGTGGCACTCAATGGGCTCTCGTATGATTGCCCCAGAAGATTGCAGAACTGCCTGGTTAGATCATTGGTTACTGTATCCCAATTGGTCGGCGATAATAAATGAGCATATGGGGACTCATGAAGTCTATCAGAATACAAGAGACACCCCATGAGTTTCTGGATTTCAGCCATATGGTTTTCGGCAAAAGAAGCAAAGTTGGTTCTTGCGTACTTGAGTGCTTCATCTCTGCTTCCCTTTTGTAATATTTTCACAAACTGCAAATGATGGATTCTCAGCTGAAGGTCCGAACCATTTTCCTTCAGTTTATTAGAGTTCGCAGCTGCCCATTTCAGGGCAGGCTCCAGGTTCCGACTCTTCATGGCTTCGAGCATTTGATAAAGTTCCTGGAAAAGTGATCTCATAGCAACAGCAGCTTCTGCATCCTGAGCCTCAGTTATGAAACAATCACCAACCTCAAACAGCCCTTGCCTGTAGAAATGGCTGGCAATTATTTGGTTAACTATAGGGGAATCAAACTCAATATTTCGATAAGCCTTGGATATACCAGGATTAAAGACTTTCTCAAGAGCTTTCGGATACTTTATCAGTGCTATATTCAGTTCCTTTTGGGCGCCTTCTAGCTGATTGAGTGGAGAAACATCCTGTAACTTTTTCTTCAATTCAGCTAGTTCTGATTTATATTCAAGGGTGCTTGACTGCATCACCTTGATTGCCTTATTGATTTCCTGAACAATCAGGTCTGTAACTTCATGTGTTTTAGAATAGGACACCTTTCGCTTCTTTGCAACACGATCAAATGAATCTTTCAGGCTATGTAATTCCATTTTTACTTCTATTCACTGTATCAATTGTTATATTAGAATCTTGCTACAAGAGTACCTGCAAAAAAGCAATTAAGAATTTGTATCAGTGAAAAATTCTAATTTCAAAGAACTTCATATATGTGGCAGCAAAAAAAGATTTATTAAGACCTAAAAAATGCAGCAAACATATTCACAAATGCAACTCATGCCGGAACAGCAAAGGCATCAACAGCATGAAAGGTAAAGTACATGTTCAAATAAACTTGGGAAGAGGAGGAAAGTGCAGAAAATATGGGAGGAAAGATAACTCCACAGATGCATGGTTTTTCATTTGGTACAATCTCAAATGCATTAGAAAAGATAGGTTTGCATAAAATGGTACTAATTCTAGAAAATGCATATCACAATGAATTGGCTTCAAGACCAACATTGAGCATATGCTCAATTCACTATTATAGTTAAATAGGAGAGCAAAACTGAAACTTAATAAGAATAGGACTAGTCTAAATACATTTGGAAGAGTTTTTAGTCTATTAACTTAAAATCCATAAAACTAGACATATAGCTTTGGCACAAGGAAAGATCACTCGCTAAAAAGTGCTTAAATCAATTCCGCAACTGCAGAAGCATTGAGTACAAAATGAGGAAAAAACAGATTTAAGGTAGTTTAGATCCGTAAATACTTCAATATACCCAAATGGAAATATATGATTTTAACAACAGAAACCAATTTCAAGAGAGGGGAATGAGGCCAAGAAGGATGCAGTAGAAATCACAAAAGATAAACAAATGAATAAAAGGAAGAAGAAGAACTTCAATTTCAATAAGCTTACTGAGACCACAGTCTTGAATAAGTATAGTGGTGAAATATATATCGTATAGCCAACCCCACATACATGTTGGGAAAAAGCCTAGTTTGTTGATTTACATATTCCATATTATTTTAGACTTTTATACTTCATTTGGTTGGAAGGGTGGACAAAGGAAGAAGTTCTAATCTCAGCCATTGGATTAAAATATTTTCCATCCTTCCCCATCTCCATCCGCCCTACCAAACATAAACAGAAACAAAGTCGAGAAGACAAATCTGAGTCTCAGCGCAAACAAATTAGTATCAACATTAAAGATGAGAATGGTCTACAGATTTGCATGGTATATATCAAATAAGTTAATTTCCAACGAGGTTAAAGTACTTGTCCGTATATTGAACTTCTTATGAACCAAAGCTTATGATAATCAAAATTACAACTTAATATCAACAATCTATTTCAAAGTGGCATTTCATATAATTCATGTGATAGAACGAAAAAACTCTTCTAAGAAGAAGCTAACCAAAAATAGCTACAAAACTGCGCAAAAAACCAAATCAGAATTAACAAATGAAAAAAAGAAAGGCAATCGAAACAGAAACAGATAAATCTCAAATTACCGATATTAAACTTCGGCGAGTACAGTGAGACTGAAAATATGATTCCTGCAACAAAATTACTAATCAAAATTCAATGTTCAAATCAATCTGAAAATTACAACACGAATTACATTCAATGCATGATTCAAAGCTATAAATTTAAGTTCAGAATGTAGGCCAAAACGGTTTCAATCATATTAATATCACCAATGTAACTAAAAAATTCACCTGAGCCATATCAACAACTTAACCAGACGAAGAAACAATTAAAACGCAATTCAAATGAAATCGAGTGACAAACCAATCGGGAAAACTAAAGCGTCAAAGTTCAAAAAAAAAAAAAAAAAACATCGATAAATTCATAATTATTTCATCTAGGCACACGAGATTCAATAAAAAATTAAGGTAAATGAGGGGAAATTAAAAAGTAAATAAAAAATTAATTTAAGAAAAAAAAAGAAATTAGAATGATAGTTTCTTTTTAAATGAAAGAAATGGAAGACCGTACGAATTTGCGGAGGATCGAATCAGTGAGGGGAAAGCCTTGGTGGGGAAGTAGACGCCCTGTGAGGGAGGAGTAAAGGGGAGGAAATGGCTGAAAAGGGCTTTAGCCGTTTTACGTTATTCTTTACTTGTTATCCCGTTTAAGAATTGAGGGTATTTATGGAATTTTGACATTTGTGGACTGGATCATGTATCCTGGCCCTTGGGCTACACATTTAGAGATTCAAGATTCTCTTTAGCACGGTGCTAAATAGGGGAGATCAAGAAGTGGGTTAAATCAAATAAATAGAGGTAAATTGAAATATATTTTTTGGATTTTGAATATTCAAATTGAATAAATTTATTAATAATTATATAAGCTTAACTTAAAAGTAAACTTTCAAAAAGAGATTATAAAGATAATAAATATAAAATAATTCAAACCAATTAAATTACTTCATCAATTATCAACGAGTGATTAGGTGCAATGGTAAGACATATTATACTCTACTAAAAAAGAAGATCTAAATTCAAATATTAAGGATGACATTATTAAGAGGAATAACCACTAACCCTGAATATAAAAATATATATATATAAAATACATTTAAATATAAAACAACTCAACTCAATTAAATTACCCAGACAATTATTAAAATATAAAACAACTCAATCCAATTAATTAATTTAATCTAAATATAAAATAACAAACCTAACCTAATTAAATTATCCAATTAATTAATTTAAAGATTATCTACAATATGCTTAAATATTTTTTTTGGGGGGGGGGGTGTCGGTGCCACGCTTTTTCTGATTCAGATTTTCTTTGACTTCGATGGTTCAAATTTTTTTTGTTGTTGTTTAAATTAGTTTCAGTTTTGAATTTTGTCGGATTTCGACAATTTCGATTAGTCAATTGTAACGCAAAAGAAATTAATCTTCAAGTGATTATTTATTTTGAAATCTAAATATTTTTTTTATGAGGTGTAAATTTTACAAACGAAATTTTACAATTAGTTCATATATTTTTTTATTTTGAGCAATTTAATTTTTTTCTTTAATGTTTTTTTAAGTTTCTTTTATTTTTCTTTATTTTCCCTTCTTTTTTGTTTCTCCCCCTATTTTACTCTCTTCTTCATTTCTTTTAATGTAGTTTTCCTATGTTTTCTACTTATTAAAATTAATTCACAAGCTTGCTTCAATCGAAAAAATTAAATTGTTCAAAAAAAATAAAAGAATAGGTACTAGTTTTATCAAATGAAAAACATAGAATAACTACGTTAAAAGAAATTGAGAATGGAGGAAAACAAAGGGAGAAGCAAAAGAGAATGAAAAAAAAAAGAGTTAAAAGAATATAAAAGAAAAAATTAAATTGCTCAAAACGAAAAAAATACAGGGATTGATTGTATAAATTAACCTAAAATTTTTGTTTGAAATGATTATTTAACTTGCTATGTCAACTTACCGTTACACCGTTAACGTCAATTAACGGCTCAATGACTAAAATGTTACAACATGATAATGTAAGTGACTAAAACGTAACATTTCAAACATAAATGACCAAAATATAATCTGAAGTAAACAAAAGTGACTATTTTGGTAGTTTACTCTTGCAAATTTTAAGTATTTGTCATTGCTATAAAAAATTGCTGCTAAAGGTTGAAATATCATTTTCAAACATAATAGTGAAAAGTAAAAAAAAAAAAATTAACATGCTTTTCTCATGTGACATGTCAAATTCGGTCATAACGCATGGGCCGGGTTTGGGGTGTTACATTTAAATAATTTAACATAATAATACATGAATTATAAATTTTAAATACCTTTTAAATAATTAATATAAATTATGTGTAAAATTAATAACATATAAAATATTTTTAAAATTTAAATATAATAACAATTTCTTTTGAATAGTTAATATTTATATTAACTTAATTTTATATGTTATTAATTTTATATTTAAATTTTAAATTTTAAATTAAATTAAATTTTATATGTTATTAATAGTTATTATATTTTAAATAGTTATTATATTTAAATTTTATATGTTATTAATTTAATTTAATTTGTATTTACCTTTTAAATAGTTAATATAAATAATGGTATTTTGATACATAAATTAAGTTGTAGGCATAAAAGTTAGGGTTCGATCCCAAGCAAATCCATTACACTTTCCCAATTATAAAAAAAAAAGTTAATATAAATAAGAGTATTTTGATAATTTCACTTTCAAACATAAAAGCCAAAAGCAACTACATCTAAATTTTTAACCATGCACTTTTAAATCTAAAAGTCAAGTGTAAGTGTTATCCATTACTTTTGCAGTGGAAAAACACTTTTGGCTTTTCCATCGCAATGGAGAATGCTCCCTTGATATTATTAATTCAATCATGTGACTCCTGTGTTAAGAAAGGAGGCTAGTTGAACTATTAACCTAAAAAATAATGAGCAAATTGTGATAATTTTTTTTATGTATTGGCTTTTGATACTTAGGTTTTTGGTCGCTAATTTTGAAGATTCAAAATTTTTAAGTTTTAATATCACATTTAATCTTAAATTTAATTTTTTACATTGTTGAAATACCAAATAAATTATGAGTTTGAATAGCTTCAAATAAGCCAAATAATCATGAAGTTTATAATTTAAAATTTTAAAATTTAGATTTTAATTGTTTTAAAAAATATTTTCGATCCAAATACATATTTGGGTGAAAACCATTCTAAGTTTAGTTTTATTAATTTATTAAATTTTATTATATATTATGTATTTTATTAATTTTTTACTTACTTTTAAGGTAAAAAACTTATAAACACGAGTAAGAATTTTATTTAAATTTGTAATTTTGTTAATTAAGAATTATCCTTGATTCTAACTTTATATTTTCCGTATGTAATTTATTATTATATTTTTATTAAATGCTTTAAATTGTATAATTGTATCTTAGGGTGTTTGGAGAATCGTCAACAACCAAAATGTTTTAGAATTGCCACAAAAATCCGTATTTTTTAAACTTCTAATTTATTGATATTGGAATTCTTATTTTCAAGTTTCATTCTTAAATTTTATTGTAACATCCCCATATTAAAAAAGAAAGAAAAAGAAGAGAAGAAGAATATTTATACTAAAAGTCCTTGAATAAGTGATTTATAAATAAATAATAGTAGTATAAGAAATTGTGATCGTTTTTAGAGAAAACTGTCAGACATGAAAACACAAAGAATTATTAGTAGGAGTATAAGGTTAAGCTAAAAATTCAGTATCGAGTTTAGGGACTAAATTGAATAAGTTAGAAAAGTATATTTTTATTTTAATGGAAAGGGCCTAATGACAATTTTTTCATTATTTAAAAAAAATCAATAGTTTCATGATGACTTTTAAATGTTTTTTTTAATTAAGTAATAATATTTTATTAATTAATATTATAATACATAAAAAAGAGAAAAAGAGAGAAAGATCATCTTTCTTTCTTTTTTCACGTCAAAATAAGGGGGAAAGAAAGAAAAATTTTTTTTTCCATTATTTTCCTTCAAATTTAAGTGTAAGGTATGGTTTTTCTTCAAATTTTTTTAGATTTTAAATCTTTGAAATTTGCTTTACATATATATACCAATAGTTTTTTTATTTTATCAAGTATTTTGGAAGTTGCCTTTAAAAGGCATTGATGGAAGCTTAAAAAACTTAAATGAAATAGATATATTTTTGGATAGGAAATTATTAGAAGATGAGTTCTAGCTTGTTAGAAGTGTGAAAAAGAAACAAAAATGGATGAAAAGTTTATTTAGTATATTTGACCATATTAAAGGGGAAGTAGAGAAAATTGGCCACTTTGTGTAATATTGATGCTAAATGATAGCTTGTGAAGCAGTGAGTACTCTAGTGAAAACGAAATTGAAAACGGATAATCGAGTTAAAAGATATACGAATTTCGAACTAGAAAACTTAAGTTGCCAATATGAATAATCATGCATATTTAAGTTTATTTTTATTAGTTTTAATTTTAGAATGGATAAATGATATTTTTTGTCTTAAATTGCTCATATTGTAGCTAATAACGAAGCGAACATCTTGAAGGAGAAATGTGAAAAAAAGGAGTAAAGCGATTAAAACTTCAGTTTGTGCTAATAATTTTATTTTCATCACATAAAGCTTTAGAATATCTAATTTAATATGACTAGTTATATTTATTTTATTTTATTTTTATGAGTTTTGGATGAGCTTGAATAATTTAGTTAATATTTATAAAATTATGTTTCGAGATGACTACTATGTTTTTCATAAGACTAAATTAGCGAATTCATGGTTATGATTTAGATTTGAGTATTATGATTTTAGATGATTGACCAAGAAAATATTTAATATGTTTCAAATTAGAAGCCTATTTTATATTAGGCGATATGTGATTTGAATACGAAACAGAATTGAAATGAGAATTATATGAAAATAGAATTGAAATGAATCATGAAATTTGGTTTTAACCTCGTTTCACTAAATTAGACTAAATCAGATATAGTTGGCATGCCATAGAGTCTTTATGTTTGAGAATTTAGATCTCCCAAATTCCTAGAGGGTCGAGGGAGAAAAGGCCAAGTCGGTCAATTGTTATTATTGTTAGCCCCAATTCCCAGAAGGTCATGGGCAGTCCCAATTCCCAGAGGATCGTGGGCTACTCTGATAGCCATCGTTGCTGAACAACTCAGGGTGGCGGATTCGTGTATCTGGTTATGAGTCTAAACTTTAGTACGGGGTCTAAAATGAAAGAAAAGCAAAAACAAAACTTGAATTTATTTGAATTTCCATATTGTACAAATTAAATTAATTACGTGATTTTGAATTTAATTAAAAAACTTATTTTCTTTATTCAATTTGTCAATATCAAAATATTAAGGTTTATTAATATTAGAATTTTCTTTTATTGTAATGTTATTAATGATATTTATAATCATGTTTTAGTTTATTTCTATAAATTAATTTGTGTCCAATACTTATGTAATGATTTATATGATATTAACATCACTGAGCATAAAAATTGCTCAGCGTACTATTTGTTAGATCGTTCCAGTAGCATCCGAAGAACCGAAGTTCAGCTCAAACAATATTGAAGAAGAGTTTACTTTATGATTAATGTAAATGCCATGTACCTAGGCTTATAAATATATAATATTATAACGTAAACTGAATTTAAATATTTTCATTATGTTTTTTAGCTAGTATTTTATAACTAATGTTTTGATAAAATAGTAAAACACAGAAATCTAGTTTATTGATATGTTTTGAGAAATCGTAGTGCTGGGAATTGATTTGGGAGATAATTTGAATGTGAATATTTTGTGAAAATCTAAATTTTGCAGGGGGTTCTATGTAAAATAGGCAGAAATGCTGCCGAAATTTTTATAAAATAATTTTACCACTACGTTTCCTTTTCAAAAAAAAAAAAGAAAAAAGGAAAAGTGAGTTGCTTCGGCAACGAAATGTGACATTTTATATTCGGATCCAACAACTGGATCGGGTATAAGGTGTCACATTTATATCACTAGGTGATTTGTGAAAGTCGTTACTTAAGTATCGATTTAGTAGACTAAGTAAAGGACTCAACATTCCTTTAGTGCTTAATTTTCGAAGAAAAAAATCTTAACTGTTCTTTTTTATTTATTGGATATAAGATATTTTTCATCATATTTTATCAAAAATGGGTTAAGCATGGTAGTATTATTTTAAATTTATGATGCATAATTCAAAATTATCCAAGTGCCATATTTTTCTATACTTAAATTAAATTATGTGATTACTTTGAGAAATATATTATTAAATTTTGCTTTTGGTATATATGTGGTATTCAATTATATCTTGGTATATAGAGTGTGTTTTGAAAAATTACGTCATCAATTTATTTTTTTAAAAGGAATATATTTGTATAGAGTTACGATGTAAGACCCCTTACCTGTGCTCGTATCTAGATCCGAGCAAGGAATACTACATTTTAGGTCAAGAACTCCACTTTGAATCCAAATTCTTATTTCAAGCTCTTTTAATCTTTTTAGACCTTTTAAGATCATTTAAGGCATTTTAAACATTTTAGGGCCTCCTCTAAAGTTCAGTTGCTATAGGGGCTCGTTCGGGACCCTTTCGGAGCAAAACTGCCTAAACAGGGCATTTGGGACAGAGGGGTGTGGTACCTAGACCTTAGGTATCAGTACCTCTGGGTTTTACTATACATTTTTTACTACTGACTTCCAGGTACCGATACCTACAGACTAGGGTGCAATACCTAGATGCATGGGAGCCTAAAACAAGCATAAAACACCTCTAAAACATGTCAAAATATTCTTGATTTATTTTGTAACACCCTTAGCCTGTAACCGTCGCCGGACTAGGGTTAAGAGTCATTATCGATCATTTCCGAACATTTCATATCATTCCACATCTAAACATAACAATTCGTATTTAGTGAGCCCCTTAATGAGGTCTACGAAACCTTAATCACATGCTAGAAAGGGGTCGGGACTAAACCGAACACATACAAAAATTTTTAAAATTTAAACATTTTTCTAAGTTACAGAGGTCACACACCTGTGTGGGTAGGCCGTATGCCTCACATGGCCTCGGACACGTCCGTGCGTCCAAGCCGTGGCAAAACAGGGCATACATACTGACTTGTTCACACGGCCTGAGACGTCCGTGTGCCTCACCCGTGGTCGACACTAACTTGCACCACACGGCCAGTCACACGCCTGTGTGTCCAGCCCGTGGTCGCTACTGACTTGATCCACACGGCCAGTTGCACGCCCGTGTGTCTTGCCCATGGCTGAGTCTGACTTGTATCAAATTACAAATTCGAAAGACACGGTCGAGCCACACGCCTGTGTGCTCAACCGTGTGGGTAATTATAGGCCATTTTCAAGGCCAAATTACTATCCACATTTTGAAATCACCTACAAGCTTCAAATCTCATGCATTTAAACCTCAATTAACAACCAAAACATACCAATATATGCACCAAATAACCATCATCAACATCATCTATTTTCATACTCAATATCATCTCAAATAAGTCCATCTAAAGTATCAAAGTTACATCCCAAAACATATAAAACAAGCATCATGTAATCCATACCATAAGTTCACATTTAGATCACAATTCTCATCAACTAATTCAAGCATAGAATATACCATTTCCACCCTCACTCTTCATATCACATTCATCATTTTAAAAGCCTACATATAAAAGCTTATATCATTCAACCTCCAAGCCATATCACATGGCAAGGTACAAACATCTCATAATCACTAGCCTATACATGCCATATACCAAATATGTACATCTTTCAAAAGTACCGAAATAGATAGCCGATAGTGTGATTGAGTCACTAACGATCCCCAGATCCGAGCTAGCTTTATTGACACTTAAAATAGAGAAACAATTCACACAATAAGTTTTCAAAGCTTAGTAAGTTCATAATATAATACATTCAAGTCAATAAATCAAATACAATATACAAAATTAATCCATTACATAGATCAACTCAAAAATATATACACCGTATCATCCATAAACCCTTTCACAAATTCATCAACTACAAAGGTTCAATACATACCTTAGCCAACACATAGTTACTCACCATTCATGCTACTCAATTGCTCGACTTTACATTTCGATCACCCTTTGCTATTCTTTTGATTTACTCGTACACTTAGTGCCAATTTCGTAGTCAAAACATAATTGCCATCGCACACTTAGTGCCAATACGTTAAACCGAACTTCTATCGGTATCGCACACACAGTGACAAATCAATAAGCCGAAACTTCTATCATTTTGCACACACAGTGCTGATCATCCCTGTCTCATTTCTAATTTCGCACACTTAGTGCCTCATTACTCGATTTCATATGTAATACATTTCTATTTCATTACTATACATTCATTCATTTCTCATCACATAGATATAAATTTAATGACTAGTATTATATCCGAACTTACCTCGGATGTCGAAATACCAAAACTAGTTGATTAATCGAGTACTTTGTCTTTGCCTCGATCTCGATCCGAATCTCTCCTTTCTTGGTCTATACATATTCAAATTTAGCTCATTCAATCAACAATTCATTCAATTTAGTCCAAACATACATATTTAGGGCATTTTACAAAATAGCCTTCACATTTTCACATTTCGACACTTTAGCCCCTAATTCATCAAATCACAAAATACACAATTTCTATTCATATAAGCTTAGCCAAATTTTACCCATGCTAATACAAGCCCATACATTTCATTTATTTCACATTTTAGTCTCTCAAAATATTATTTTCACAATTTAGTCAAATTTACTCAAAATCACCAAGAATCCAAAGACAAACTATGTTAATCTTTCACATATCTTTCATATTCCACCAACTAACAACACAAAGCTCACATATTCATCAATGGCATATCTCAAAATCTTTATCAAATTCTAAAATTAAAGCATGGGTTTTGAAGAACACTAAGCAACGATTACAAAAGTGTAGAAATTATCAAAAACGAAGCAAAACATACCTTAATCTAGCCAAAATGTGTGTCGAATGGAAGAAGAACTTAAACCCTTCTTTCTTTTCTTTATTTTCGGTGGTGAAGCATGAAAAAAATGATAACATTTTGGCTTTCATTTTATTTAATTAACCTTTAATAATAAAATGCCAAAATTAGCCTTAATGATTTAATATTAATTCCATCCACTTTAAGGTCATCCATGTCCATTAATCTTATTAATGGCATAATAACAATGTAAGGACTTCATATTTAAAGAGCCATGTCAAACAAACACTTTAACAATCAGCACACAACTTTTACATTTTATGCGATTAAGTCCTTTTTCTAAAGTAAGCATACAATTGATAAAATTTTCACATAGAAATTTCACACATGCCCAATCACATATTATAAACATCAAAAATAATATTAAAATATTTTTCCGATCTCAGATTTGTGGTCCCGAAATCACTGTTCCGACTAGGGTCTAAACCGGGCTGTTACATATTTCCATTCATTCATGAACATTTTCCAACCTTAAAATACTTTAATTTTTCAACCAAAACATCATATGTTCACCTTATAAAAATTATTCACTCAATGCTCAAACAAATTCCATTTGAATTTCACTTTCATTATAACATTTATATCACTTAAAATACTAACTATACACCTATATACATGCCACTATAATTCTATAATTTAACTTCATAATCCACACCTTATTGAAGATAAGATGTGATCCATCTAGCTTATTCGAGCCCTTTTTCTCTTGAGTACTATCTACACACCAAGCGTTAAAAACAACATGTTTAAGCTTGGTAAGTACTCGTATGAATCATAATTTTAATCAAGCATTATAAATTGAATTAATATCACTAACTCTTTATCTAAGATAAAGTTAATTAATGCACTATAATATGTCAATTTATTTTTAGTATAATGTGTTTAGATATGATAATGCTCTCACTACTTATTCCACTTACCACTAATCTTTCTTTAACACTTATTTCATTAATCACATATCTCTTTTTCTCAAGATTCTTTAATCACTTACCAATTATCTTTTTCTTGAGTCGGAAGCCCACAATAGACTCAACTAGAAAAAGTAGAATATAAGGAAATAACAATGAAATGCATTGAAGGGAAAAATCATTGAAATGCTCCAGAGAGCCACTATCTGTCACATCCCAAAAATCGGGTTAGAAGAAATTGAGTTTGTAATAGCCCAAATTTTACTGATGTCAAAAATAGTGGTTCGAGACCACCAAATCTAACAAATGAAATCGTAGACTATATTATTTAATATTTATGAGCCAAATGTAGCTTTTAAAATATTTTTGAAATAGTAAATTGTGTTTTATAAATATTTATTTTCTCAAGAAATCGAGAAAAAGAGGTATCGAGATCTCGGTATTATAAACTGAGTCATAAATATTTTTATGAATATTTACGGAATGTTAATAAGATAGTATTAAAATTTCGTTAGAAAATTTTGACGTTTGGGTGGTTAATTAAATAAGAAGGACTAAATTGAAAAAGGTGTAAAAGTTGCTAGAAGGATTAAATAGCTTAATTGTCAAATGAGGAAGGACCTAAAGTGGAAATAAGCCTAAAGGAGATATTTTGGGTGGCAATAGCTGAGAAAAATTAGGAAATGGGTGAAATAAGGGCAAAATTCAAAAATTGCCAAAATTTGCTAAATAAAAATGGGACCAAATTGGAATATCTAAAATTCTCTTCATTTCTCTTCATTTTCATCAGCTGAAAAATAGCCATGGAAGAGGGTTCAAGCTGGTTTTCATATTCTAGCTTCATGTAAGTTTAATTCTTGCTTTCTCCTTGAAATTTCTATGTTTTTGGACTTTTACAATTGGGTCCAACTTACTATGTCATTAGTTTTTGATTCCATGGCTAATTTTTAAAGTTTCTATGGATTAGTGCTGGAAGCATATGATGAATAAACATAGAATTGAAGCTTTAATTTTGATATATGATGATTTTATCAAGTAAAATTGATGGAAATTGGTTTTAGGACCTAATTGTGAAAGAGTTTGGAATTAAGGTCTAATACTAAAGTTATGATTTTCAAAGGTTATGAAGTAGTTTAAAATGATAAAGAAAAGTATTAAATGAGAGAATTAGTTCAATTGAGGGGTTAATTGAGTAAGGACTGAATTGTATGAATTATGGAATTTGGGACAAAATAGAAATCAACATGTTACACTAAAGCAGTTTTGGACAGTATCAGTTGTCTAACTTTGAAAAATCACCAAAAATGGTAGAAATTGAATTAGAAGTTGAGTGAGATATAGAATTAAATCTTGTTGAGCCTATTTTCATATAAAAGAAACAGAGCAAGCAAAGGAAGACTACATATTGAGATATTTAAATTTTTGTAAGACTAGTTTAGAATAACTTCGTGATCCCCTATTCTTAATTTAGAAATTCACTAAAAATTGTACAAAAAGAATTATGAGTTATAATTTATATTTTTGTATTCCTTAGTGAGCCTATTTTCATTAAAAATAATCAGAAACACTATATGAAAATCGTACTATGAGATAATTGATTTTTAGTGAAAAGAGGTCAGAGCCATCGGATTGTGTAATAGGGGAGAACTTAACTAATAAACTGTACTAATTGGCCACACCAAAAATTCTAAAAAAATTATAGTAAAAAGATATGTGAGTCTAGTTTCAAAAAAATTCAACAGATCTTAGTTTGGAGTTCTGTAGCTGAAGATAAAAATAATTTAGTGATTATGACATGGATGGACAGCTTGAATATTCACATAAGTAAATAGTGAAAATTATAGATAATGTTACTTACAAGTTTGTTGTTTATACTAAGGATGTGGAATGGAGAGGAGGAGGTGGAAAATATATGAATGAATTATATATAAATTGAACACATGCCTGATTATAATCGATAAACGTTGGATTAGAAATGATGTAATGTTTTATTTCAAATATTTATTATGAAACTAAGATTATGGTTATGGTATAAAAATCGAATTGTAAGATCATGTAACTTGAATTATATTCTTAAATGCTTGAAATGTATGTTATTGATGTGAATATAATTTGAATGTTCATTGTATGAAAATTGATGAAACATTTGGTATATTTGATAAAAAGGGGAAGAAATCCCGTTTGAATGAAAGGAAAATTAGATGGATCTCTGAAAAGGAATTGACGGTAAAAAGGATCTAGCCCGGATGGGTGATGCTATCCTGATATAGCCCTCCCAAAGAATATGTGGAAAATGGATTTAGCCCGGACGGGTAATCTGAATTAGGGTCTGAATTTAGCTTGGACTGGTAATCCTGACAATACTCTATGAGTTTATATTACAGGGGATTTAGCTTGGACTGGTAATCCCACTGTAAAGATGAGGTTTGTGGGAATGTGCT
Organism: Gossypium bickii; assembly: GCA_025503065.1. Lineage (NCBI taxonomy): Eukaryota > Viridiplantae > Streptophyta > Magnoliopsida > Malvales > Malvaceae > Gossypium > Gossypium bickii. The sequence continues at coordinate 21,783,228 of CP106713.1, read as the reverse complement.
CTCTGAAATGGAAATGTACGCACATGAATATGAATTGACGGACCCAAATTTGTACACTAAAGTGTACCTATGAAAATCCATCGAAATTCCGAGTAATTCAACGGGATAAATATGGAAAAATTACAAGGAAATTGAAATCATAGTATTGATGAACCCGTCAATCATGGTATATATTATGTGATATAAGGAAATACTAGTTGATGAGACATGAACATAGAACTTGGTTAATGAATGAGTTCATTTGTGATTATATATTTGTAAACCCTTGAGTGTATTATCCGTATGAATTGGTATTCCAATAGAGTTAATGAGAAAAGTTCAAATATGAAATAATCTGAAATTTGAAATGAAATATTATGAAACCGTACTTGAAATACATTGGTATATATTGTATATGTTATTTGAGTTCATAATGTGGAAAGTAAATGCATGTGGAAATATGAGATTGTGATATAGAAAAACATGGAATATGTTTGATAAATGTGTTTATTCATAATTATAGAACTGTACACCTCAAGTGTACTATTTGTGTAAAGATAATGATTTGAAATTATCTGTAAGTGTTCTGTACTCTTTGGTAATGCCTCGTAACCCTATTTCGGTGACAGATACGGGTTGGGGATGTTACATTTAGTGGTATCAGAGCTATAGTTTAGTCTATTCTCGGACTAACATAGCGTGTGCAAGAGTCTAGCTATACATGCCATATGTGAACTGTGATAGTGTGATATCTCCTGGCTCTAACGAAATTGTTTTGTTAAGACAGAAATGACTTCCAACCGAGCTATTTATGATAATGCTAAAAATGATATTGAGATGATTGAAATGTGCTTACGATGTGTTGAAATGTGGAAAGGTATGAATAGAAGTTCATGATATGCATGTGTTAATGTGCTTAATGAGATAACCATAAGTTGGGAAATGTGGAAAAGTGAAATGAAACAGAAGTCTATGTTGTGATTAGCTCATCCATGTATGTTGGTATTCATATGATATTATATGCCTAACATGCTTGATTAAGTGAGTGTTATGAGTAAATTTACTCAAAATTCATGGAATGTATGTTTAAGTACACTTGTTTAAATAAGATAAACGAAAAGTTCGTGTAACATGACTAAGTATGAAAATTTACTTAGAGTGAATTATTTGATTATGATGATATTACGTTGATAATGAATGCTAAGTCATATGTGTGTATTTATGAGAGTCAAGTTAGAGGCTTTACGACTTCACCTCCTTACCAGTGTTGCTTTATGATGAAAGTTCGCAAGAATTATGTTGAATAAGTTAATAAGTGGGAAACTAAAGAGTTCAGTGGTAAAATAATTAGTAATGCAAAAAGAGTTGAGTATAATGTGACAAATGAACTCAGTTTTAGAAGAAATATCAGATTATTTTAATGATTACACAGATTATGCAATGTCACGGATAAAGAAGAAGTTAGTCTCGACTATTCGCCTCAATTGAGTATGAAATCTAAAGTATGTGTTTGCTAAGATTCTTCCCGAATTGGTTTTCGTTAGTGAATGGAATGATGCGGGGTACATGATGACAAAATTAGTTAGAGAAATAATAATTGAGTAGTAAAGATGTCTGTGTGTGATAGTTATAGTTGAGATGAATATGATGATCTTTCTGGGTATTCTATATATATTCTTTTATCCTCAGAGATGTGTGTGTGATTGTTCAGCTCTGATGAAGTTCTTATGTTATGAGAATGCTAGCTAACTATGATGTTAGACGAAAGCCCTGTTTGTCGGGTCGGTTTATGATAGGTATTTCTTTATCTCTTCGGAATTCTATTTTATTATGTTGGAATAAAGTCGATGGTAAAAAAAATTTATGTTGGACTATTCTTCCGTTTTTACTGGATATTATTCTGTCTTATATATAAATATTTGGAAATATATTATCTCTGTTATGATAGAAGTCCAGAGTCGGTAAGCAGTGTTTTTCCTCTGGCTTTCTCTGAGGAATCATTAGTATCTTTATTATTTTTTTTATGAGTTATGTTCTCGGATTTCCGGTATGGTCTTGTATCTTGAATTTCCTTATCTTGGTTTTCCTATCAGTCATACTTCGTAAATTATTAATCATGGCTTATCTTTAAAGTGTGTTCTTCAGCTTGTGATAACTATGTTTGTTATGATTATGCTTTTGGTTTGATCATAGAAACGTGGTGATTTTGGTATCTGGACTTCTCTAATTTTCGTGTAAGGAATTGACATCGAAAAAGGTATAAGTAGTGAAAAATATTTGAATCTCTCTACTGAAGGAATTTTCGAGGACAAAAATTCTTAAAGAGGGGGGAGAGTTGTAATAGCCCAAATTTCAGTGATGTCAAAAATAGTGGTTCGAGACCACCAAATATGACAAATGAACTCGTAGACTATATTATCTAATATTTACGAGCCAAATGTAGCTTTTAAAATATTTTTGAAATAGTAAATTGTGTTTTATAAAGATTTATTTGCTCAAGAAATCGAGAAAAAGAGGTATCGAGATCTCGGTATTATAAACAGAGTAATAAATATTTTTATGAATATTTATGGAATGTTAATAAGGTAGTATTTAAATTTCGTTAGAAAATTTTGACGTTTGGGTGGTTAATTAAATAAAAAGGACTAAATTGAAAAAGGTGTAAAAGTTGCTAGAAGGATTAAATAGCTTAATTGACAAATGAGGAAGGACCTAAAGTGCACATAAGCTCAAAGGAAATATTTTGGGCGGCAATAACTGAGAAAAATTAGGAAATGGGTGAAATAAGGGCAAAATTGAAAAATTGCCAAAATTTGTTAAAAAAATGGGACCAAATTGGAATATCTAGAATTCTCTTCATTTCTCTTCATTTTCATCAGTTGAAAAACAGCCATGGAAGAGGGTTCAAGCTGGTTTTCATAGTCTAGCTTCATGTAAGTTTAATTCTTGCTTTCTCCTTGAAATTTCTATGTTTTTGGACTTTTACAATTGGGCCTAACTTACTATGTCATTAGTTTTTGATTCCATGGCTAATTTTTAAAGTTTCGATGGATTAGTGCTGGAAGCATATGATGAATAAACATAGAATTGAAGCTTTAATTTTGATATATGATGATTTTATCAAGTAAAATTGATGGAAATTGGTTTTAGGACCTAATTGTGAAAGAGTTTGGAATTAAGGTCTAATACTAAAGTTCTGATTTTCAAAGGTTATGAAGCAGTTTAAAATGATAGAGAAAAGTATTAAATTAGAAAATTAGTTCAATTGAGGGGTTAATTGAGTAAGGACTGAATTGTATGAATTATGGAATTTGGGACAAAATAGAAATCAACATGTTACACTAAAGCAGTTTTGGACAGCAGTAGTTGTCTAACTTTTAAAAATTACCAAAAATGGTAGAAATTGAATTAGAAGTTTAGTGAGATATAAAATAAAGCTTGTTGAGCCTATTTTCATATAAAAGAAACAGAGCAAACAAAAGAAGTCTACTTATTGAGATATTTAAATTTTTGTAAGAATGGTTTAGAATAACTTCGTGATCCCCTGTTCTTACTTTAGAAATTCACTAAAAATTTTACAAAAAGAATTATGAGTTATAATTTATATGTTTGTATTCCTTAGTGAGCCTATTTTCATTAGAAATAATTGAAAATAGTATATGAAAATCGTACTATGAGATTATTGATTTTTAGTGAAAAGAGGTCAGAGCCGTCGGACTGTGTAACAGGGGAGAACTTAACTGATAAACTTACTAATTGGCCACACCAAAAATTCTAGAAAAATTATAGTAAAATGATATGTGAGTCTAGTTTCAAAGAAAATTAACGGATCTTAGTTTGTAGTTCTGTAGCTGAAGATAAAAATAATTTAGTGACTATGACACGGATGAACAACTTGAATATTCACATAAGTAAATAGTGAAAATTATAGATAATGTTACTTACAAGTGTGTTGTTTATACTAAGGATGTGGAATGGAGAGGAGGAGGAAAATATATGAATGAATTATGTATAAATTGAAACACATGCCTGATTATAATCGATAAACGTTGAATTTGAAATGATGTAATGTTTTATTTCAAATATTTATTATGAAACTAAGATTATGGTTATGGTATAAAAATCGAATTGTAAGTTCATGTAACTTGAATTATATTCTTAAATGCTTGAAATGTATGTTATTGATGTGAATATAATTTGAATGTTCATTGTATGAAAATTGATGAAACATTGGTATATTTGATAAAAAGGGGAAGAAATCCCGTTTGAATGAAAGGAAAATTCGATGGATCTCTGAAAAGGAATTGATGGTAAAAAGGATCTAGCCCGGACGGGTGATGCTATCCTGATATAGCCCTCCCGAAGAATATGTGGAAAATGGATTTAGCCCGGACGAGTAATCCGAATTATGGTCTGAATTTAGCCTAGACTGGTAATCCTGACAATATTCTATGAGTTTATATTATAGGGGATTTAGCCTGGACTGGTAATCCCGCTGTAAAGATGAGGTTCGCGGGAGTGTGCTATATGAAATGGAAATGTGCGCACATGAATATGAATTGACGGACCCAGATTTGTACACGAAAGTGTACCTCTGAAAATCCATTGAAATTTCGAGTAATTCAACGGGATAAATATGGAAAAATAACAAGAAAATGGAAATCATGGTATTGATGAACTCATCAATCATGGTATATATTATGTGATATAAGGAAATACGAGTTGATGAGACATGAACATAGAACTTGGTTAATGAATGAGTTCATTTGTGATTATATATTTGTACACCCTTGAGTGTATTATCCGTATGAATTGGTATTCCAATAGAGTTAATGAGAAAAGTTCTAATATGAAATAATCTGAAATTTGAAATGAAATATTATGAAACCGTACTTGAAATACATCGGTATATATTGTATATGTTATTTGAGTTCATAATGTGGAAAGTAAATTCATGTGGAAATATGAGATTGTGATATATAAAAACATGGAATATGTTTGATAAATGTATTTATTCATAATTATAGAACTGTACACCTCAAGTGTACTATTTGTGTAAAGATAATGATTTGAAATTATCTGTAAGTGTTCTGTACTCTTTGGTAATGCCTCGTAACCCTATTTCGGCGACGGATATGGGTTGGGGGTGTTACAGAGTTAGTGGACAAAGAATTGTCATGCTCTGACTTTTAATTATAAGCTCGTAAATATTTTAAGAATGAGTTATTGGCTTAATAGTTATGAAGAAATAAGGAGACAGTGTAATTGGTTTAGAGACTCGATTTTGAATTTCTTCCCTTGCATGTTGTTGTAATTTTGCTATTTTTGCTCATTGTTCCTTAATTATTGTCATTTTTATTATTATTATTTTGATCAACCTTGGTTCATCCTTTTCTGTTTCTGCCGTCCAACACTTCTCCCTCTCCTAAAACTTTATTTTTTCTCTCTTCTCCTTTATTGTGCCATCCCTATCCACCCCCTATTTGCCATCCACTTCTCTTCCCTTGGTTGTGGTTTGTTGATTGTTTTCTTCATCTTTTGCTGTAATTTTTTCATTTATTTTCCAGCCTCTGATCTATTGTTTTTATCACTTAAAAACAACCACATTGCTGCCATTAAAATCACCATTTGCCACCCCTTCCTCCTCCTTGAGTAAGTGTCGTTTTCTCTTTTCCTTTTTACTACCATTTTATTACTGATTTAATTCTAAAATTTTGATGTTGCTTTTCTATTAAAAAACAGCCTCCCTTCAGCCTTTACACGTTCCTTAAAGGCTACACATGGCAGCCCCTTAAGCTGCCGCCATTGGTGGTGTTTGTCGCCCTTTAAACTCTTTTTGTGGTTGCCGTTTTATGTCCATAAAGTATTGATTTAACCTACAATTCATAGCCTTCTTTTCCCCTGTTTTTAGGTCTTATACAATCCCTAATCTAGCCTTTAATCCATTCTTTGTGCTGCCCCAAAGTAGCCCCTTGTGTGCCGTCCATAGTGGTGTGCCACCCCTTTAAACACCACTTTTGGGGCTGTTATTTTTATCTTTTGCCGCCTCTTTCCAGCAATTAAAATTTTTTATTCCACTCCTCTAATAAGCATTTAATTGTGTCATTTTTTGGTGTATTCGATCCCCTTCGTTTGACAATTCAGAAGTAGTTAATGGGGAGCATAGGTGTGGAAACTAGTGAGATTTAATGTCGTATTAATTTCATTTAAAGATGCTAATTTGGCCGATTATTCTAAGAATTTTATTAATTATTTTAGCTGCTTATTTTTTTATATAAAATTGATCATAGGTGCTGGTCGTAACATCCGGGATGAGCAGTAAAGCCGAAACCTATTCGCAATCTCACTTGGCGTTGTTTCAGTGTAAGTTTGCCCGTTATCGTGAATCTAAAGATTCACTAATATAGCATTGTTTTGGTTGAACCCTTAGGGGTGTTTCAAGGCTGGTTCCAATTGTATTTTAACATGTTTAGTGACATAAATTGGATTTAGGCACACTTAAGGCATTAGTGCAAAAGGGCGGATTTTTACGGCTTAATGTTGCGAATTGTGTAATTAGATGTGGGTCCTAATGTTACATAATTGGTTGCAAATTGATAATTTAAAATATAATTTGATAAAAAAATGCTTTTTGGTTGGGCATGGTCGAATGGCCTAATAAGAGAAATAAAAGGTGTCGAGCAAGGTACGTATCTTAAAATATTGACCGAGTGTTTAGGCCCCTTATCGGGATTGTTTGTATGCAAAATTGCTATTTATGATTGTCTATTTGGATGCCATGGTTATGGATTGTTGAATGCTGGTTGTGACATTTTGAAATGATAATATATAGTGAATATTGGTTAATAGATGCATGCGTAATGTTCGACATGCTGCGACACTGTTCAACTGTATACTCGTATACCTTGATTGTACTATATGTCACATACCAGTGAGATTGTTAAATGGGTTGACTGGCTATATGCAGATTTGAAATTGAATATGTTACTAAAAGCATGTATGAATGCTAATGTTATTGTTAAATGAAAGTGTGCAAGGTATACACTGACATTGAATATTGATATGCATGTTAAGCATGCCATTGTACCAGTATTGATATTAGTAGCATGAGTTGCTCTCTGGTTGTATGCCATTTTGTATCTGTATCAGGTGGGTATTTGTGGTTAACGAAGGAGTTCCGTGGAGATCTGACAAATTTAAAGTTTGCAATACTGTTGTCAGTGCGCTGCATCAGAGATTTGAGGAGATTGTGCAATTTATCACATTTTTTCTGGCAGCTTGTCTGCATATATTGGCAGTTTATCTGCATTATAGTTACTGGTAGCTTGTCTACATAGATTTTGGCAGATTATCTGCATTGCTGAAGTGGAGTTTGGTAGACAGGTTCTGGGGAACTCGTGGTGTGTAGCAGATGGTTAGGTAGGAACTTTTGCATTGCATCATTTGTATCACCCTATGCTTATACATCGTTTGACATCGATTTGATAATGGCTATGTAATGATATGAAATTCCAATTATGGCTCTGTGTTATTCTATTCATGCTATTATGCTTAACATAATCTTACATAGTTTAAGCTTCGAATTGAGCTACCCATTAACATAATCTTACATAGTTTAAACTTAACTATATAATTTAATTTGTAAATCTAAGCTTAATTCACTATCCATTAACATAATCTTACATAGTTTAAGCTTCGAATTGAGCTACCCATCATCTCTAATCTTTGAATCTAACAATTTCTTTAATGGTAACTTAATGTATACTAAAGAATTAACGAAATCAATACATAAGTTAGCTTAATCAAACTTTCTATGAAAAATTCAAGAAAATGGCTTGATTACCTCTAGTAATTTTGACCAAATGTATGGAAGAAAAGTTTGGAAAATTTATTACTTTTTTTTTCTGAAATACTATTGTTACTAATAAAATTTTGGGTTGTTACAATTAGAAGGTAAGATTTTGGTGTTTGGTTGATAGAATGTTATCTAAAAAGACATTTTCCTAAAGATTTTGGTGTTTGGTTGATAGAATGTTATCTAAAAGGATATTTTCATAAATTTTCTTTGTCATATAATTTGTATTCTTAATAAGTTTAGTTCTTTTAATAATTTTTAGTCTCAATTTTCATAAAATTATGATAATTCTTGTTTTTATTACAATTTATAGATCGATAAGTACATATATGATGTTGAAACAAACTTATAAATCATATTATAATCATAACTAATATACTAATAAATAAATCTTTAGATTAAATATAATAATTACATTTTTAAAGTATGACATTTATGTTTCATTGTAAAGAAAAAGAGAGACTTTCATTTTTAATTTGACTTAAATTTTATTTTAGAAAAAAAGGATGATACTTATTAAAAGAATAAAAATAAAAGGCTAATTTTTTTTTTAAAATTTCAAATTCTGCTCAAAATCTAAAACAATTTAAGGGATTGACGATATTGGGATTATCTTATATTCCTTTATGTGAGATTACGCTGTGGAATGTTACCTAACAAACCAAATACATATTAAGATTACCTCATTTGGATTTGAAACATTCACACTGTCTCATAATCTCACATTCTCAAAAATGTGTCATAATGTCAAAATATATAAAGTGTAATATTAATAACACTCATTTTTTAGATTATTTCAAATTTCAAATGGAATATTTTTTGTTTTTATTATTTTAATAAGTTTAGTATTTTTTTTCTTGAATTTAAGATGGGTTCTAAAGGCATTATGAACGATTTTATTAAGGTAAATACTGCTACCATGTTTCTTACTGATTTTATGTTTTTATGGTGGCGGAGTAGGTCCACAAATAAAAGACATAGTGAAATGGGATTTAGGAAGAGCTCTAGCATGAGTTGAAAGGAAAGTTTTACCCAGAATATGTCGAGGAGAAGCTCGGGAAAAGTCGCGATGGCCTACACAATGAGGCGTAGTTGCAGAGTATGTTTGAGAGTTTAGGGAACTCATGCTCCAAATTTTAGATGTGAACGACATTAAGGTGTTTCTTGCCTTCAAGAATGGGTTAAAGCCGTGGGTTAAACAAGAATTGGAGCGTAGAGGTGTCCAAGAGTTGTCGAAAGCCATAAAGGTAGCAGAGTCTGTAGTCAAGTTGTATCTAAGGAAAAAGAAGCTTGAGTCTTCTGAGTCCGAGGAAATGGGTGTATGTGGAGGGACCGCGAGGAAATAATGGCAATGGCAATGGTGGTAATGAACCCAACAACCTTAAGGAAAAGAAGAGCAAGATGAGATGCTCCCTTTGTGATGGTTCCCATATATTGAAGATATGTTCGAAAAGATCCATGTTTTCGAGAAATGACAAGCCATAAAGTAAGGTCAAGAAGGCCAAAGAGAGCGAGAAGAAGCTAGTTGAGTGCTTCTTGTGTCATGGTTCGCATAGGTTGCAGAATTGTCCAAAGAAGTTTGTCATCAAAGGGGACGATGGGTCAAACAAAGCGCCCAAGATACTTGGTTTGAGTGCAAGGGGTGTCGAAGCCAAGTGGGCAAAGAGGAACAAGAAGAATCGAGTGAAATACTTCTTGTGTTGTGGTTTGTATGAGTTGCGAAACTATTTAGAGCAATCTAAGTTATCCATAGTCAATAGAAAGGCAACAACCAAGCTTGTTAAGTCATCGAAGGGGCTTCCACCTAATGAAAAAGTGAGGTGTGCATCGGACTTAGGGGAAAAAGTAGCGATGCAAACACTGAATCTAGGACTAATGAGGCTCAATTTGGTGAAAGCGACGGAGCTTGTTGAGTCATCGAGAGGCTTTTGTCCAAGGAAGAGGTGGGTTGTGCATCGGAATTAGGGGAAAAGTAGTGATGCAAACTTTGAAGCTAAGATTAATGAGGCTCATTTCTGTTGAATCATTGGAGGAGCTACCACCTATTGAAAAGGTTGTGCATCAGACTTTGGGAAAGTGGTGAAGCAAACTGGACAGTCGAGCCGAGTAAATGCTGCGAGCGAGGTAAATCTCAAACACTGTGATAGTGTTTTACATTTTGGCTTACCATTGGTTTCACAAGAACGTAGGGGTCCTTTCAAAGTTTTGAAGTGAGGAAGTTGAGGGGTTGTGGACAAGTCAAAGCCTAGTTATGTAGATCAAAGGGATCTCGTATTGGAAAAACGAGTTTGGAAAATGCAACAGAAAATAAATTTAGGGAAAAACCAGAGTTTTAAATTTTTTTTCCAAAAGAAGCTCTTGGTTGTGATATCTAAAGTAATAAACACTTAATTTTCGCTTCGTCTAGGATGAGCGCTTCGACCGAGTAGTCTTCTCCTTATCCTCAAGCTTACGTCTGCCGAGTGTGGGCTCGCTTCGAATCAAAATTTTTTTTTACAAAAATTACCTGTGGGGTAATTTTGTAATTTCTCTAAATTTTTGGGTCAAGTTGTAAATTAGAAAAATATCTCTAAAATTTTTCTAGAATAATCTCTTTAGAGAATTTTCTCTCTACAACTTTCTCTTAAATTCATGTGTGTGTAAATAGTAACTCAATGCTCTCTTTATATAGAGAGAGTTTGGAGAGTTCAACTATAATCAAACTTAATCATTTTAATATCAAATTAATATAATATTTACAAGATAAATAATAGGTTAAATTTAATATTAAATCTTATTAAAATAATAGAATGTTTATCTTGTAGATAAATATTAAATTAAATTTAAAATATTAAGATAATTACTTTAATATTAAATTAATAAAATACTAGTAAGATAAGTATTAAATTTAATTTAATATTAAATTATTAAAATAATATTATTTTTGGAATAATTAATCTGAAATCAAATTCTCCAGTAGAATTCCAGTAGGAGTGTAACTCTTCCACTGCTCAACCACTAACGACCAATCGCCACCAGCCATCGGGACGCCGCCTTCGCAGCCATCAGCATCGTCGTGTCTGATGACGTAGATGTGACATCCTTATGGCACTCCGAGCCGATTCGACTGCTGCTAATTCTGTCTGGGTCAATGACGACCTGACCGATTCAATCTAGGCACCGATTGGACTGTCAACTCTGTTTCACATACTAGGCCTAGTTCGACCAACTTTTGGGTCTTGGTCCTAATTTTGGGCTCCCAGGCCCAATTTACGATCTCATGTCTAATTTTCAAGTTCAATTACCCATTAGGTCAATTGTCTGACTTGAAAATTAACTTCCAAAAATATGATATTAATTTTAATTGATTTGATTAATTCAATTTTACTTGATCAAAATCAATTTTTCCAAAAATCACTTAGATTTTCCAAATTAATTTTTCAGGAAAATTCTTTAATCAAATTCTCTAGTTGAAAAATTCTTACTGTAACACCCCTTAACCCGAGTCCGTCGTAGGATTAGGGTTACGAGGCCTTACTCATCAAATCACAAGTCGATACACTATAAAAATATTATTATAATAATATACATGATATCACAATGTACTATCCACCTTACTCAAATCGATTTCATATACTCAAGTATCAGAGATAGCATGATATGAAATGAACTTTCATGTTAAGCTTATAATATAAGCGAACATACCCAAAATAATAACACCAAAATCATGCATGACTAAACCATACTCCAGTATAGAAAGATATATGGCCATTTTCGCATGGCATTTGTATATACATTTTCAAAATAACATGTAAGTTATTATAGAAAAGCTAGCTTATACATGCCATACTATTAGGTTCATTTACACAAGAGTACCAAAAGTTGATAGTGTGCTTGACTTCGACGGGGATTCCCGAGTTTAAGCTGCGACCTCAAAATCTAAAACACCAAGAAATAAACACTCCAATAAGCTTAGATAGCTTAGTAAGTTTAAGCAAGAAGGTAAAGTACACAAATATGCATTTCATCATTGCTTTAGTTTTCAAACTAGCTATAGAATAATTCAATCTATCAACATGTAGCCAAAACTAACATTCATCAATCCCATATTCATTCAATCACCAATCAAGAATCAAAGTAACCATATAGTCACATGTTTCATAACCAATTTAAATTAGCTTACTTAAATCCGCAGTATATCTGTCGTCTTTATTTACTTTTAATAATTGCCTCTATTCTTACCTTTTTCCGATCTCACACACACACAGTGCCTCCTGACCGATATCGCACACACAGTGCTCGGTAATTAATTTTTCCGCACACACAGTGCCTTTCAACCGATATCGCACACACAGTGCTCGGTAATAAATTTTCCGCACACACAGTGCCTTTCAACCGATATCGCACACACAGTGCTCGGTGATTATATTTTCCGCACACACAGTGCCCATTAATTCGATCTTTACTTCGATCACATAGGCAAAGATAATATCACATTCCAAACATGTAATATCCACAAAGTATATAATCGAACCAACTATCTCTTCCAATTTTTTTTTTTTTTTTTTTTACTACTACAGTCGGCCAAATTAAACAAATATATATAATTGCTTATTACACTTAACCATTCCTCATCTCAACTTCACATATAATTTTTTTTTTTTCAAAATATATCCAATCATTCAACTTAATTAATTCAAAACTTATATAAATACAATTCCTGTATTCGGCTAGCACATACATCATTCAATATCATAACCGGCAATAAGTAACTTAACATATTTGTATCTATTTAGCAATTGTACCATAATATAGATTCAATTTTGATTCAACCAAATGCTTAAAACTTACTACTACCTTGGGCGTACTTGCTAAACATACAACATATATCCTCCACCTTTAAATAATTAATTCTAATTTCATTCTTGTATACATCCATCTTATATTACATACATAAATATTAATTCCATTCAATAACCATTTCAAGCTTGCTTAAACATCTATCAAGCCATACATTCGGCCATTTCAAGCATATTCCATAAATACATTCGGCCTCATGATATAAACAAATTAAATCATTAATAAATATATATGTGTATGATATAGAGTAAAATACTACCCAACTCAATTGCTTAAACTTACTCTGATAGTTGAAAGGTAAGGATGTCCCGGCTACTCGTCTAGCTTAGCTTTTCCCCGATCCTTTTCCAATTCTTTCTTTCCTTGCTCTAAACAAAATTCGAATAAGTCTATTCAAAAGAATTTCATTCATCTCAATTCGAACCTAACATAGTATTATTCTTTTTAAATTGGTCATTCATAGTTTCATAATATTTAAAAATTTAATACTAATTCTTTTCATTTATTCGAACATGTAAAACAAAAAAAAATATTCATACACATTTAGCTAATGCCGAATACCCCTCAAGATGTATTTATTCCCTTTATACATTAAAATAACTCATACTATAAAAATTTTCCAAATTCACCGATTTATCCCTCTCATTTCGGTTTTCTCACAATTTAGTCCCCTAACATAAAACACAAAAACTACATGAAATTTGAACTAGCACCTTATGAACCGAATCTTCTCCACTCCTATTCTATTCTAGTCTATATGAGCCATTTATTTTGTATTTATACCCTCAACTAATTAGTTTCAAAATTCAAGTTTTCATTCATCCCTCTTATCCAATTTCCTACTCAATAATGTTTATTCCTAGCTCGTACTAAAAGAAATATCCTATCAACCATGTTTAAAAACAATGCACTCATCCATGGCCGAACCTAATATAAGCTTCAAACTCCAAAATTTTCAATTGTACTTTGAAATATACATGACAACTCACAACTGTGCAAAAATTAACAAAAATGAAGCTTAATTTCTTACCTTAATAGGACATGCAAGAACCGGCCATGGAGCTCAAATTTTCTACCATTTTTCTCTTTGTTTTCGTGGAGAAGATGAAGTAAGTGGGGAGAAAATTGTTGGTTTTTCTTATTTTTTTATTTTCTTAACCAAAAACAATATTTTAATAATGTCACCCCACTAATTAATAATAATAAAGTATATAATATATTTTTTTTTTATCTATACTTTATTCACTACTCATGCTAGATGCCGTCCACTAGTATGTTACTTAGTCAATTTGACATGCAAGTCCCCTTCATGAAGAATTAATTCAATTACATCCCTTACTCTAAAATATAATCTAATTTTACCATTTTACAATCTAATCCCTTGATAAAAAAAAATTTAAGCATCAAATAAACAATTTAATTCACCCCATTAAAACACATAATTTATAAGCGTTAAATTTTTTTTTTTTATATACTTTAATCCGATTTTTCGTGGTCCCGAACCACTGCTCCTTAGAGTTAGGTCGTTTTGGGTCATTACAACTCTCCCCTAAAGGAATTTTTCGTCCTCGAAAATATTACCGGCAAATAGGTGAGGATAACGTTCTTTCATTGATTGCTCAGTTTCCCAAGTTGCCTCCTCTATCCCGTGTTTATGCCACATCACTTTGACCAATGATATCTTCTTGTTTCGTAATTCTTTTACTTCACGATCTAAAATACGAATCGGTTCTTCCTCATAAGTCAGATCAGTTTGAATTTCAATCTCGGTTGGACTAATTACATGAGAAGGGTCGGATCTATAGCGTCAAGCATCGACACATGGAAAACATTATGAATCTTGTCTAACTCGGACGGTAACCTCAATCATGCATAACCGCCCAATACGTTCAATAACTTCATAGGGCCCAATAAACCTCGGACTCAGTTTTCCCTTGCGACCAAATCTGAGTATCTTCTTCCACGGTGATACTTTCAAGAATACTCGATCTCCAATCTGAAATTCAATGTCTTTACGCTTCAAATCCGCATAAGACTTTTGACGATCCGATGCCGCTTTCAAGCTATCACGAATTACGGCCACTTTCTGTTCGGTTTCCTTAATCAAATCAACCCCGTGCATCTTGTTTTCTCCGAGTTCAGTCCAGTACAAGGGTGTACGACATTTACGACCGTACAACGCTTCGTAGGGTGCCATTTTGATACTAGATTGAAAGCTATTATTATACGCAAATTCAATCAAAGGCAAGTATCGTTCCCACGTACCTTCAAACTCAAGAACGCAACATCTCAACATATCCTCAAGTACTTGGATAACTCGTTCAGACTGACCGTCCGATTGAGGGTGGAAAGCTGTACTAAAATGTAACTTGGTACCTAAAGCATCTTGCAGTTTCTTCCAAAATCGCGATGTGAACCTCGGATCTCTATCCGAAACAATGGAGATAGGAACCCCGTGTAACAGCACAATTTGCGATACGCATAAATTCAACCAACCTATCAAGTGAGAAGTCCGTGCGTCTCGGGAATAAAATGAGCTGATTTAAGTCAACCTATCAACAATAGCCCATATTGAATCTTTCTTACCCGGCGTCAACGGCAATCCTGACACAAAGTCCATAGTGATTCGTTCCCACTTCCATTCAGGTATCATAATCGGTTGGAGAAGTCCTGATGGAACTTGATGCTCAGCTTTCACTTGTTGACAAACTAAGCATTTCGATACAAATTCAGATATGTCCCGTTTCATACCAGGCCACCAATAGAATTGTTTCAAATCATTATACATTTTCGTGCTACCCGGATGTATCGCCATTTGACTATTATGAGCCTCATTCAATAACATCTGAATCAAGTCCATGTTCTTCGGTACACACATTCGGCCTTTGTATTTCAAACAGTCATTTTCATCGACTTGAAACTCTGACTCTGCATTACTTTCACCCTGAACTCGTTTAACATTCATATCTTTGTCAACTTTCTGTGCATCACAAATTTGCTGAATAAACATCGGTCTTGCTTTTAACTCGGCTATGATCGAACTATTACCTGACATAACCACCTGTGTGTTCAATGTACGAAGAGCAAACAATGATTTCCGACTTAATGCATCTGCGACAACGTTAGCTTTCCCCGGATGGTAGTCAATCACCAACTCATAGTCCTTCAACAGTTCTAACCATCTATGTTGTCTCAGGTTCAGATCTTTTTGAGTCATCAAATACTTCAGACTCTTGTGATCCGAGTAAATATGACATTTCTCACCGTATAAATAATGACGCCAAATTTTTAATGCGAACACAATAGCTGCGAGTTCTAAGTCGTGCGTCGGGTAATTTCTTTCATGCGGCTTCAATTGTCTCGAAGCATAGGCTACGACTTTGCCTTCCTGCATCAAAACGCAGCCCAAACCATTCAAAGAAGCATCAGAATAAACAATAAATTCTTTACCCAATTTAGGCTGTACTAACACTGGAGCTTCGGTCAAAAGGGCTTTCAACTGATTGAAGCTTTTCTGACACTTTTCCGACCACTCGAACCTGACATCTTTCTGTAATAGCTTGGTCAACGGGGTAGCTATTATAGAAAAACCTTTCACAAATCGTCGGTAATAACCTGATGCTGACACGACATGACCCAAAAAACTAACTTCCTTCATCTAGAATTCACACTTACTAAACTTTGCATACAACTGTTTATTTCGCAAAGTTTGTAGCACCAATCTCAAATGCTCGGCATGCTCGGCCTCATCCTTCGAGTAGACCAGTATATCATCAATAAACACTACCACAAACCGATCTAAAAACTGTCTGAAGACTCGATTCATCAAATCCATAAAAACAGCAGGTGCATTAGTAAGTCCAAAAGGCATAACCAGAAACTCAAAGTGTCCGGTACCTCGTTCGAACGCAGCTTTTGGCACATCCGTATCTCTCTCGACTCAGAATCGATAATAGCCCGATCTCAAATCTATCTTTGAAAATACCAAGCCCCTTTCAATCCGGTCAAACAAATCATCAATTCGGGTAAAGGGTATTTATTCTTTATTGTCACTTTATTCAAATTGCCGATAATCAATACACATTCGCATTGTCCCGTCTTTCTTTTTCACAAATGAATCGGGTGCACCCACGGTGAAACTTCGGTCGTGCAAAACCCCTATCTGTCAACTCTTGCAATCGTGTGCTTTCAATTCTTTTAATTCGATTGGTGCCATTCGATCACGAGCTATCGAAATCGGAGTTGTTCCGGAAACTAGTTCAATGCCAAACTCAATTTCTCGCACTGTGGTAAACCCAGGTAATTCTTCAGAGGAACACATCCGAGTATTCACACACAACTCGAATGCTGATTCAATCTGTTTTTCGGATACTTTATTATCCAGCACATAAGCCAAATAAGCTTCGCATCCTCTTTTCACATACTTCTGGGCTAACATCAAGGATATTACAGTAGGTAGCGCACTCAAATCATTAGATTCAACCCGGATGATCTCACCGTTTTGGCATCTCAAATCAATAATCTTTCTTTTACAATTTACCACTGCATTGTACGAAGTTAGGCAATCCATTCCCAGAATTATATCAAACTCATCAAAAGGTAACAACATTAAATCAGCTGGGAAACAGGAATCCCGAATCATCAGCGGGCAACCTTTACATACTTTATCAACCATTACACAATGACCCAAAGGACTGGACACACGGATCGTAAACTTAGTAGACTCAACAGGTAGAGTCTTACTGGATACTAATGTTTCACTCACATACGAATGAGTTGAACCGGGATCAATCAAAGCAGTTACAATAACATCAAAGAGAGTGAAATTACCAGTAATAACGTCCGGAGATGAAGCCTCCTCTCTAGTACGAATAGCATAAGCTCGAGCCGGTACACGGTATCTCGCTTTCGAATAATCTGCGTCTGAAGCTCCTTTTGAGCACCACTCCTACCTCCCCACTACGAGGGTCTACCTCTAGTCAGTAGTATCACTCGGTCTCGCACTTTGAGTAATACCCTTCTCAACCGTCTCCGGACAATCCCGTACAAAATGATTTTGTGAACCGCACTGATAACAAGCACGATTAAAAGATTTACCCCAACACTCTCCGAAGTGTCGTCGACCGCACTGCTGACACTCAGGTTTGCTCGATCGAGCACTGCCAACACTAGCCACAGATGTAATTCGCGAACTCACCGGGTGGTCGTTCTCGAATTGAAATCCCGATATTAGTTTTGGATCGACTACCATCATTCTTGAACTTCTTCGTTGCCATCTCGCAAAAATCTACCCGCGGGTCTCTTTCGAAATCTTTAAATTCAACTTCACTTTGCTTTTTCTTTCCCTAGTTCTTCAGCTTTACAAGCTCTTTCAACTAGCACAACAAACTCGTTAATCTCAAGAATGCCAACCAAAAGTTTAATATTTTCATTCAAACCATCTTCAAACCTCCGGCACATAACAGCCTCAGAGGATACACATTCGCGAGCGTAGCGACTAAGTCGCACAAATTTGCGCTCGTATTCGGACAATCGCCATACGACCCTTCTCTTGAGCTCAAGAAATTCCTTACGCTTGGAATCTATAAAGCGCTGACTTATGTACTTTTTACGAAATTCAATCTGGAAGAAATCCCAAGTTACTCTCTCCTTTGGAACAACTGACACGAGAGTATTCCACCAGTAGTAGGCCGAATCCCGCAATAATGATATGGCACACTTTAAACATTCATCAGGTGTGCAAGACAACTCATCAAAAACACGGATAGTATTATCGAGCCAAAATTCAGCTCGCTCCGCATCATCATTATCTTCAGCTCTAAATTCTTGAGCTCCATGCTTTCGAATACGATCAACAGGTGGTTTAGTTGCTCGCTCAGGATTGGCAACCGGAGGTACCACTGGTGTTACAGGTGGAACATTCGGATTCAGGGGTGGTGGAACAGCCGGAGTGGTTCGTAAGTAATGACTGAACCAATCGCTCATCATATTATGGAAGGCCTGCTTTACCCTCTCGTCTGGGCCATTCGCAGCAGGTCGAGATTCTTCCGACGCGGTCCCTTGCGCGGGAGCAGGCGTCACACTCTCGACATCGTCAGCTAATGCTCGCTCGGGATCCGGGTCCATTACTATATAAAAGAAACAAAATACATTTCGCTGTCAGAAGTCATCACACTATCACGTTGTAATTAATGGCATGTATAGCTAGACTCTCACACACTAAGTTAGTCTGAGAACCAACTAAACCGTGGCTCTGATACCAATAAAATGTAACACCCCTTAACCCGAGTCCGTCGTAGGATTAGGGTTACGAGGCCTTACTCATCAAATCACAAGTCGATACACTATAAAAATATTATTATAATAATATACATGATATCACAATGTACTATCCACCTTACTCAAATCGATTTCATATACTCAAGTATCAGAGATAGCATGATATGAAATGAACTTTCATGTTAAGCTTATAATATAGGCGAACATACCCAAAATAATAACACCAAAATCATGCATGACTAAACCATACTCCAGCATAGAAAGATATATGGCCATTTTCGCATGGCATTTGTATATACATTTTCAAAATAACATGTAAGTTATTATAGAAAAGCTAGCTTATACATGCCATACTATTAGGTTCATTTACACAAGAGTACCAAAAGTTGATAGTGTGCTTGACTTCGACGGGGATTCCCGAGTTTAAGCTGCGACCTCAAAATCTAAAACACCAAGAAATAAACACTCCAATAAGCTTAGATAGCTTAGTAAGTTTAAGCAAGAAGGTAAAGTACACAAATATGCATTTCATCATTGCTTTAGTTTTCAAACTAGCTATAGAATAATTCAATCTATCAACATGTAGCCAAAACTAACATTCATCAATCCCATATTCATTCAATCACCAATCAAGAATCAAAGTAACCATATAGTCACATGTTTCATAACCAATTTAAATTAGCTTACTTAAATCATGATATATCCGTTGTCTTTATTTACTTTTAATAATTGCCTCTATTCTTACCTTTTTCCGATCTCACACACACAAAGGCTCTCGACGATATCATCGCACACACAAAGGCTTTCGGTAATTAATTTTTCCGCACACACGATTGCCTTTCAACCGATATCGCACACACAAGGTTTCGGTAATAAATTTTCCGCACACACGCTGCCTTTCAACCGATATCGCACACACGATTGTTTCGGTGATTATATTTTCCGCACACACAAAGGCCCCATTAATTCGATCTTTACTTCGATCACATAGGCAAAGATAATATCACGTTCCAAACATGTAATATCCACAAAGTATATAATCGAACCAACTATCTCTTCCAAATTTTTTTTTTTTTTTTTACTACTACATTCGGCCAAATTAAACAAATATATATAATTGCTTATTACACTTAACCATTCCTCATCTCAACTTCACATATAATTTTTTTTTTCAAAATATATCCAATCATTCAACTTAATTAATTCAAAACTTATATAAATACAATTCCTGTATTCGGCTAGCACATACATCATTCAATATCATAATCAGCAATAAGTAACTTAACATATTTGTATCTATTTAGCAATTGTACCATAATATAGATTCAATTTTGATTCAACCAAATGCTTAAAACTTACTACTACCTTGGGCGTACTTGTTAAACATACAACATATATCCTCCACCTTTAAATAATTATTTCTAATTTCATTCTTGTATACATCCATCTTATATTACATACATAAATATTAATTCCATTCAATAACCATTTCAAGCTTGCTTAAACATCTATCAAGCCATACATTCGGCCATTTCAAGCATATTCCATAAATACATTCGGCCTCATGATATAAACAAATTAAATCATTAATAAATATATATGTGTATGATATAGAGTAAAATACTACCCAACTCAATTGCTTAAACTTACTCTGATAGTTGAAAGGTAAGGATGTCCCTGCTACTGCCTAGCTTAGCTTTTCCCGATCCTTTTCCAATTCTTTCTTTCCTTGCTCTAAACAAAATTCGAATAAGTCTATTCAAAAGAATTTCATTCATCTCAATTCGAACCTAACATAGTATTATTCTTTTTAAATTGGTCATTCATAGTTTCATAATATTTAAAAATTTAATACTAATTCTTTTCATTTATTCGAACATGTAAAACAAAAAAAAATATTCATACACATTTAGCTAATGCCGAATACCCCTCAAGATGTATTTATTCCCTTTATACATTAAAATAACTCATACTATAAAAATTTTCCAAATTCACCGATTTATCCCTCTCATTTCGGTTTTCTCACAATTTAGTCCCCTAACATAAAACACAAAAACTACATGAAATTTGAACTAGCACCTTATGAACCGAATCTTCTCCACTCCTATTCTATTCTAGTCTATATGAGCCATTTATTTTGTATTTATACCCTCAACTAATTAGTTTCAAAATTCAAGTTTTCATTCATCCCTCTTATCCAATTTCCTACTCAATAATGTTTATTCCTAGCTCGTACTAAAAGAAATATCCTATCAACCATGTTTAAAAACAATGCACTCATCCATGGCCGAACCTAATATAAGCTTCAAACTCCAAAATTTTCAATTGTACTTTGAAATATACATGACAACTCACAATCAATGCAAAAATTAACAAAAATGAAGCTTAATTTCTTACCTTAATAGGACATGCAAGAACCGGCCATGGAGCTCAAATTTTCTACCATTTTTCTCTTTGTTTTCGTGGAGAAGATGAAGTAAGTGGGGAGAAAATTGTTGGTTTTTCTTATTTTTTTATTTTCTTAACCAAAAACAATATTTTAATAATGTCACCCCACTAATTAATAATAATAAAGTATATAATATATATTTTTTTTATCTATACTTTATTCACTACTCATGCTAGATGCCGTCCACTAGTATGTTACTTAGTCAATTTGATATGCAAGTCCCCTTCATGAAGAATTAATTCAATTACATCCCTTACTCTAAAATATAATCTAATTTTACCATTTCACAATCTAATCCCTTGATAAAAAAAAATTTAAGCATCAAATAAACAATTTAATTCACCCCATTAAAACACATAATTTATAAGCGTTAAATTTTTTTTTTTTATACTTTAATCCAGATTTTCGTGGTCCCGAAACCACTGTTCCGGTTAGGGTCGTTTTTGGGCTGTTACACTTACGACTACCTAATTTAATTCCACATTGAATAAATCGACTCAATTAATTTATTCCCAAAGTCGTAGAATTTCTTCTGATTCAAATGCAGTCCGATCGAGCTTTTGTTGAGCTAGTGTAGAGACCAATTGGACATATACAACTAGGCTCTAGTGATTGCAATTATGTCCAGAAGCATCATTCCGATAATTTGCAATTACTTAATCATGGATTCAATCCACAAGAAGTACCATGATTGAAAACTCCTTATTCTATACTCTTTACAAAAGCAATTCATCCAATTGCTTATTCCAATGACCTCGTCATGTGTGTGTTACCCTCATATAATATCTTTGATTCCTTTGAGTTAAATTCATCACTCAATACAATTCTATTTTATCTCATTGTCAACATTGTGTCTTCTTAATGATTAGTATGATCACTATCAATAAGTGACTTTGATAAATTGCTCGTTCGAGAACAAGAAACCCGTTGTCATGTTCCATATTTATCAATCCACACAATGCCAATGAGATGATATCATTAACTCTTTAATTGAGTTATGAATTTCACTATTTCTAGTAAAGCCATTCTATACACAATTCATGTACCCAACATACCGGCTATGGGCTCGATCATCTTTAAAGCATAAACTTCCACTTATATCAAAGCACATGAGTTGCATACGCATGGTCAGTGACTAACTTAGGATTTAGGTAAATCACACCATGAATGTCACAAATGAATTAATTTACAAACGGATTCAGAATTAATTCATCTTGGGTCTAGTCCAATGTATCATTCTACCAATGAATATATTTATGTCTCTACTCGTGGAGTCAACTGCTCCGATAGCCAAGACTAGCCATCTTTCCAATTGGAATTGTAGACGACATAATAATCCTTCTCAGTATTTGAATCAAATGCTCACTTTGATTCTTTTACGGGATTACAGACTCATTTAGATTATCTACTGAAGTAAGTCGTCTTTTTTACAATGTAAACGTTCTTTACAATGCCACTTATCTTCACTTTGAACTTTAGACAATCAATGAGCTAATATTTGCTTGTCACAATTTCGTTATGTATGTAAAATATAAAAGACATAAATAGAAAATACATAATAGTGAAATGTGAAATTAACTTTATTTATTTATTCATCGTTCAAATAAATAAAAAATAGTTATATGGTTACCACAATATAGGCATATTTCCCAACAATCTCTAACTTACCCTAGTAAAGTAAATGTGTCATGTTTCACATTCCCATATCCTTAATGTGTTTGTTAAAACTCCTAGTTACAAGAGAATTAGTAAACGGATCTGCAAGGTTATCTTTAGAAGCTACTTTCATCACATCTACAATTCCTTCGGCTAATTTCACATTTCTCGACATTGATTTCCTCGAATATTTATAGGTTTGGAAGTTATAGTCCGTGTATCTAATAGAAGTAAGGTCCTCCCTAGAATACACAAGCATATAATCCCTAGTTCTTTTAAGATACCTTAATATATGCTTTACAGCTTGCCAATGCCTGAGACCTAAATTCACCTAATATCGATTAACCATTCCTACCGTGAAACATATATCTGGACGTGTGCAAAGGATCACATACATAAGGCTTCCAACTGTCGAAGCATATGAAAGCTTACTCATATGCTTTCTTTCTTTTGCTTTCTTAGGACAGTCATCTAAAGAAAGATGAAAACCTGATGCAGTCGACTGAACGCCTGGCTTTGCATTGGTCATTGTAAAATGTTCGAGTACTTTATCGATGTATGAATTTTAGAAAGAGATATTGTTTTATTCTTTCGATCCCTAAGGATTTGAATTCCAAGAATATAACTAGCTTTACCCAAGTCCTTCATGCTAAATTGTTGAGCTAACCACGGTTTAACCGATGACAATACTCCTACATCATTTCTGATAAGTAGAATATCATCGACATATAAAACGAGCAATACCACCTTTTTGTCCTTTATACACTTATAAACACAATGTTCATCAACATTTTGCTCAAATCCAAAAGTCTTGATTGTTTGATCAAATATTTTATTCCATGAGTGGGATGCCTGCTTAAGTCTATAAATGGATCTTAGCAGTTTACAAACTTTTTGCGTAATACCCCGAAAATTTTTACAGTAAGATATTATTTTTAATAAAATAAAATAAGGAAATAAAGCGACAAAAAGGAAAATTTTGGAGTTATGACAACATTGGGAAGTATATTATGATATAGTAATTCAAGAAAGGACTAAATGGTAAAAGTGAGAAAAGTTTTGTTGCCTAAGAGTAAATACTCAAAACTTAAGGGGTTAAAGTGTAAATATGAAAAAGTTGAAGGACCAATAGTGAAAATATTTTAAGGGTGGAATGATCTAGAAACTAAAGAAAATGGATGAATTAGGACCAAATTGAATAGATAAAAAATTATGAGGGACTAAATCATAATTTTACCAAATTATGTGATGATTCAAGGACAGGATTTTAAAACATCACAAAGGGCAAAATGATCAATTGGAAGAGAGAGAAATCTAGAAAGTAATAATGATGTTGATGATATTTTATAATTATTTAATTAGATAATTATTATTTTATTAATATTTTAATGAGATATTTTATTATTATTTTATTATTATTTATTTAGTATATAAGGAAAGAAAGATGATGAATTTCTATCATCTTTCCCATGACCAACGTGAGAAGAACAGAGAAAGAAAGAAAGTTTTACTTTCTACAATTTGGTCCTTTTACCAAAAATTCACCATTTTCACTTAGAATTCAAAAGAATTTCCATAGCCAGCAAGAGAGAAAGATGACAAGGAGACTATGGGGAGTAAGAATATCAAGTTAGATTTAAGAAATAGAAGCTGGAGGAGAGAGAAAATCAAGTTAAAGATTGAAATCAATAAGACAAGGTAAGAACATCAAGATTTCAATATATTTTTAAGTTTGATATTGTTGAAAAAGTATGGAAATGATGTTAATGTAGAGTTTTCTTGTATAAGGATTTATGTTATTGATATGTTTGTGAAGGAAAATAAGAGAAAGTGATGGGAAATATTGTAGAGAAAGGAAATAAAGGTGTTACAAACTTGGTAATTAACATTTTGCATTAAAACAATTTTGGATAGCAGCAGTAGTCTAACTTTGAAAAATCACCAAAAATTGTGGAAATCAAATTATAGGATGAATAAAATATTAAATTAAATATTTTTGAGTCTAGTTTTTCATAGAATAAGCGTGTAAGCAATGGACTTGTAAATTATGAGTTATAGTAAATTTTGTGAGACAAGGTCAGAATGATTTCAGGTTCCCCTATTTTGACTTTGGAAAATCATTAAAAATTGTATAAAAATGCTTGGGGGTTTAAATTTATATTTTTAAATTCTTAATGAGTCTATTTTAATAAAAACAAACAGGAACATCGTCAAAATCTTGTACTAAGATATAATTAATTTTTAGTAAAGAAAGGTAGAAGTTGTCAAACAGCAGAACAAAGTCAAATTTGAAGATTTTACTGTACTTATTGGATAAAAAATAAATTCTGAAATTTTTATGGTAGGAAAATCTTTGAGTCTAGTTTCTAAAACATCAAGCAGATCTTAAATTGGAATTCTGTAGCTCAAGATATAAATAATTTAGTGACTATGACTCAAATGGACAACTTTGAATAAATTTATAAGTAAATAGTGAAATCATAGATAATATTACTTATAAGCATGTTATATGAATTAAGGATGTGGAATGGAGAGAAGGAGGAGGAAAATACATATGAATATTCAGCTAGCATGGTTAATTTGCATGTTTTAGGCTCAGGGACTAAATTGAATAAAAGTAAAACTTTATGGTCAATTTTGTAAAAATTTTAGAAATGATAAAATTGCATGAAATGGATTATTTTATTATTTAAATTACAAAATTAAATGAAATTATTAATTTAGATCAAGATCGTGTGAAAACATATTTTAGGGATTAAATTGAAAAGTGTTGAAATTATGGAAAATTATGATATTTCATAGAATTCATGGGCTGTTATCAAAATATATGAGAATAATTAGGCTTGAAACAAAATTAAATTATAATAATTTTATTTTTCTGAGCCTAAGGATGAAATCGTTATTAATTAAAAGTTTAGGGGCAAAATGGTAATTTTGCCTAGAGCATTAATTGAATGTATCAGAATATGAAATTAATGAAAATGATGATCAAATTTATTTATAAAGATCTGGATGACTCAAATACGAGACTTGGACGTGGAAAAGAAAAGACATTGGATTAGTGAAATTATAAACACGAACAAGCAACGAGGTAAGTTCGT
Source organism: Gossypium bickii (assembly GCA_025503065.1). Lineage (NCBI taxonomy): Eukaryota > Viridiplantae > Streptophyta > Magnoliopsida > Malvales > Malvaceae > Gossypium > Gossypium bickii. The sequence continues at coordinate 21,757,070 of CP106713.1, read as the reverse complement.
ACAACTTGAATTGTATTCTTGAATGCTTGAATTGTATATTTATGTGACATGAATGTGAATTGAATGTTTAATGTATGATAATAGATAAAATGTTGATAATACTTGATAAAAAGAGAAATAAATCCCGGCTGGATGGAATGGAATTTGATGGATGACTGAAAAGGATTTGACGGTAAAAAGGATCTAGCCCGGACGGGTGATCCTGATATAAGCCCTCCCGAAGAATATGTGTGTGTAATGGCCTAAATTCATGGTTATCGGAACAATGGTTTCGTAACCACAAATTCGATTTAAAGAGAAATTTATTTTAATATTTTTGCATGAATATTTATATGATAGGAAAATCATATTAAAATATCGATAGAAAAATTTTACCGATTTAGTGGTTAGTTAGAAAAAAGAATTATTGAAGGAATTGGGTAAAAACAAGGTAACGAGACCTTGATCTCATAAAATTGAGTAGGAAATATTTTTATAAATATTTATAAAATGTTAGTAATGTGGTATTATAATTTCGTTATAAAATTTTAACATTTGGGTAGGTAATTAAATGAAAATGACTAAATTGAAAAGGGTGTAAAAGTTACTAGAAGGATTAAATAGTTCAACTGTCAAATGAGGATGGATCTAAAGAGCAAATAAGCCCAAAGGTGATATCTTGGACGGCATAAGCTGAAAAAAATCAAGAGAATTATTGAAATAAGGGCAAAATGGAAAAATAACAAAATTTACAAAATAAAAGTACAACTAATTTGGAATATCTAGATATCTCTTCATTTTTCTTCATTCTCATCAGCCAAAAACGCCATAGGAGGGTTTTCTAAGCTAGTATTTCATAATTTTTGCACCAAGTGAGTTAATCCTTACCTTTTTTCTTGTAATTTTTGTGTTTTTAAGACTTTTACAACTAGGTCCTATTACTAAATTCATTAGATTTTGATCTCATGGATGAAATTGAAAGTCACCATGGTTGAGTGCTGTAAGTTTATGATGAAATAGCATTAAATTGAAACTTTAATTTGTTTATGAGATGATTTTATTAGGTAATTTAAATAGAAATTGATTTGTAGGATCTGATTGTGAAAAAATTTTGGAATTAAAGTCTAGTGCTAAAATTTTGATTTCCAAAGGTTATAAAGTAGTTTAAAGTGATAGAATAAAGTGTTAATTGAGAAAAATCAGCTCAATTGAGAAGTTAATTGAGCAGGGACGAAATTATCATTTATTGGACAGCAGCAGTAGACTAACTTTGAAAAATCACCATAAATTGTAAAAATCAAATTAGAAGATGAACAAAATATGAAATTAAAGCTTATTAAGTCTAGTTTCTCAAAGAAGAAATGATGTAAGCAATGAATTTGTAAATCATGAGATATAACGAATTTTGTGAGACAAGATCAAAATGAATTCAGGTTCCCCTGTTCTGAATTTGAAAAATCATTTATTGAAAGCTTAGGGGAAAAATGGTAATAAACAGTTTACACCAAAACAGTTTTAGACAACAGTAGTAGACTAATTTTGAAAAATCACCATAAATTGTAGAAATCAAATTAGAAGATTAAAAAAATATGAAATTAAATCTTATTGAGTCTAGTTTCTCATAGAAGAAACGGTGTAAGCAATGGATTTGTAAATCATGAGATATAACAAATTTTGTGAGACAAGGTTAGAATGAATTCGGGTTCCCCTGTTCTGAATTTGAAAATCATAAAACATTTAATAAAAATAATCAGGGGCTTAAATTTATATGTTTAGAATCCTGAATGAGCCTATTTTTAAGAGAAACAAACAAAAACATCATCTGAATCAGTTATGAAGAGATAATTAAGTTTTAGTAAAGAAGGGTCAAAACTGTTCGACAGTAGAACATGGGTAAATTTAAAGAATTAACTGTAGTTATTGGCTAAACCATAAATTTTGGAAATTTTATGGTAAGAATATATGTGAGTCTAGTTTCAATAAAAATTAGTGGATCTTAATTTGGAGTTCTGTAGCTCAATATATAAATAATTTAGTGACTATGACTCAAGGCGACAGCTCTAAAGGAACTATAAATAGTAATAGAATTATAGAGAATGTTACATATGAACATGAAATGTATTAAATTGATGATTAAATTTATTTATTTAGACCCGAAAAACACAAATATGAAACTAAATCGAGGAAAGGAAAAAGTCCAGGATTAGTAGATTTTTGTGTACGAACAAGTATCGAGGTAAGTTCATGTAACTTGAATTATATTCTTAAATGTTTGAAATGTATGTTATTGATGTGAATATGATTTGAATGTTTATTGTATGAAAATTGATGAAACATTGATATATTTGATAAAAAGGGGAAGAAATCCCGGTTAAATGAAAGAAAAATTTGATGGATCTTTGAAAAGGAATTGACGATAAAAAGGATCTAGCCCGGACGGGTGATCCTATCCTGATATAGCCCTCCCGAAGAATATGTGTAAAATGGATTTAGCCCGAACGGGTAATCCGAATTAGGGTCTAAATTTAGCCTGGACTGGTAATTCAGATCCAAGCTCATTAGAGTAATTATCGTTGCAGGGGATTTCGCCTGGAATGGTAATCCCGACAATACTCTATGAGTTTATATTACAGGGGATTTAGCCTGAACTGGTAATCCTGCTGTAAAGATCAGGTTCGTGGGAGTGTGTTCTTTGAAATAGAAATGTGCGCACATGAATATGAATTGGGGGACCCGGATTTGTACCATAAAGTGTACCTCTGAAAATCCATCGAAATTCTGAGAAATTCAACGGGATAAATATGGAAAAATAAAAAGGAAATGGAAATCATGGTATTGATGAGCTCATCAAGCATGGTATATATTATTGATACATGGAAATTATTGGATTAACTTGAATGTTGAGTTTGTGCATGTTAGGGTAATAATGCATTGATTGGATATGTGAATGTTTATTGCTTTGTATTGAAAATATTAGGTAAGTATAATTCTTGTTACATGGGCTTACTAAGCACAAAGTGCTTACCCTGTTTCCTTTTCCCCTGTTTTGTAGTGTTAAGAGCTCGGAGGTCAGATTCGGTCGGAGACACATTACACTATCAACCCCAAGATTTCAGTATATAAAGAAACTTTATTTTGGAAATCAATGGCATGTATAAGCTAATAAAGTAAATCTTAATATGAAATGAATGTAAGGTCAGCCATTGGTATGGCTAACAAATCTTGGTTTTGGTATGTGATGAGGTTATCTTATAAACATGCATGAATCTATTTTGAAAATATGTTGAATTGGATTAGTTGATGTGGATTGGTTTCGGTTTAAAATTTGCAGGGAAGGCTAGATATCTATAAAGGGGCTATATTAAGTAAAAAAAATTAATTCGTAAACTCCGGTAATGCCTCGTACCCTATTCTGACAACGAATACGGGTAGGGGGTATTACATTTGTTGGTATCAGAGCTATAGTTTAGTAGGTTTTTAGACCGATGTAGCAAATACGGATTAGCTATACATGCCATTTAAATTATTATTGATAGTGTGATACATCCTGACCATTTAAATTTTTTTTCTTATAGTAATGTCATCCAATCGAGCTCAATCCGAGGAAGTTGGGAGTCATGCTCCCACTTCAGTACAAAGAGAAGAAACTAGTAGTAGAAGGCCCGGTACATAGGGTCGAGGGGAGGAGGAAAAAATAGCCTTCTTTCAAATGATGAATGAATGGTTTACTCAGTACATAAGAACTAACCTTGTAGTGCAGCAAACTCAAGCTCCCCTTCCTGCTTCTCTACTGGTTCCCGAGATTCCACAGGGTACAGGTACTGAATCTGTCAGAAAAGGGAAAGCTCCGGTTGATAAAATCTAAAAATATGGGGTCGAAGAATTTCGAGCAGCAGTTGATGATGATCCCGAACGGGCCGAATTTTGGTTAGAGAATACTATTCGGGTTTTGGAGGAATTATCTTGCACACCAAAAGAATGTTTGAAATGTACCGTCTCACTGCTAAAAGACACAATTTATCATTGGTGGAATACTAAAGCTTCAGTTGTTCCGAAAGAAGAAATTACACAGGAGTTCTTTCAAAACGAATTTAAAAAGAAATATATCAGCCAGAGGTTCCTTGATCAGAAAAGAAAAGAATTTCTTGAGCTGAAACAAGGCAATAGATCGGTATCTGAGTATGAAAGAGAATTTGTTCAGTTGAGTAAATATGATCGAGAATGGGTACTGTCAGAAGCTGAAATGTGCAAACGATTCGAAGAAGGGTTGAATGAAGACATTAAGCTACTGATCGGAATTCTTGAAATTCGAGAGTTTTCTGTATTGGCAGAGCGAGCTTATAAAGCAGAAGAATTGAGCAAAGAAAAGAAACAGGCTGAGAGGGAAGCTCGAATTTTTTGTGAAAGACCAATGGGAAAATCCCAGTTTTCTGCTCAAAAGAAATTGAAGAAGTACCAGGATCATTCTATCTCAGCCACTGGGTATTCGGGCAGAGAGCGAGGTTCTCAACGCACTAATCCAAGACCTTCCACTCCATCAGTGACCAGTGTTGGCAGTGTTGGTGCCCCTACGCCGAGATGCCAGTATTGTAATAATGCTTTGGTGAATGCCGATTTAAGAGCGGGGCTTGTTACCGATGTGGTTCTTTTGACCATTTTCTCAGAGATTGTCCAGAAATGGGTGAAAAAGAAGCTGAACATATATCGAAGCCGAGTAATCCAGTTTCGATGGTAGACTATCTCGACTATCCGATAATGTTAGTGGTAGCCAAGGAGCTACAAAAGATACTGCAGGCAGGTCTGAGACACGAGCACCTGCTAGGATATATGCCATTCGTGCCAGAGAAGATGCCTCAGCACCCGATGTTATTACTGGTACATTTTCTTCACTTGACATTGATATTACTGCATTAATTGATCCCGGTTCTACGCATTCATATATATGTATAAAGCTTGCATGTGTTAAAGATTTATCTATTGAACCTATTGAATTTGCGGTTAAAGTCTCGAACCCCCTGGGCCAATCTGTTTTGGTGGATAAAATTTATAAAAATTGTCCAATGATGGTAAGAGGTTATTGTTTCTTGGCTGATTTGATGTTACTGCCATTTGATGAGTTTGATGTGATATTGGGCATGGATTGGTTAACTCAACATGATGCAGTAGTAAACTGTAAACAGAAATATATTATGTTGAAGTGTCAGAATGGCGAATTACTCCGGGTTAAATCTGATCAGACAGAGGGATTATCTGATGTGATTTCAGTTATTTCTGTTTAGAGGTATGTCAAAAAGGGGTATGATGCTTTTCTTGCTTATGTATTAGACACCAAGGTATCTGAGTCGAAGATTCAAGCAGTGTCAGTGGTATGTGAATTTTTTGATATGTTTCCAGAGGAGTTACTAGGGTTGCCACCAGAAAGAAAAGTGGAATTCTCTATAGATTTGATTCCGGGAACTACTCTGATTTCTATAGCTCCGTACCGCATGGCTCCTACAGAATTAAAGGTATTAAAGACACAGTTGCAAGAACTTGTTGACATGGGTTTTGTCCGAACGAGTCATTCACCTTGGGGTGCTCCGGTTCTGTTTATGAAAAAGAAAGACAGGTCTTTGAGATTGTGTATTGACTATCGACAACTCAATAAGGTAACTATAAAGAATAAGTACCCGTTGCCCTGGATTGATGATTTATTTGATCAGTTGAAAGGTGCCACAGTATTCTTGAAGATTGATCTCCGATCAGGTTATTACCAACTACGGGTAAAAGAGTCAGATGTGCCAAAGACAGCTTTTAGAACCAGGTATGGGCATTATGAGTTTCTGGTTATGCCGTTTGGGCTGACTAATGCACCTGCAGTATTTATGGATCTGATGAATCGGATATTCGGACCGTACTTAGACAGATTTGTGGTAGTATTCATTGATGATATTTTGGTTTATTCTCAAGATGAAGAAGAACACATAGAACATTTGAGAATTGTGTTGCAAATTCTGCGAGAGAAGCAGTTATATGCTAAATCCAGTAAATGTGAATTTTGGCTTCGAAAAGTGGGTTTTCTTGGACATATTGTATCCGCCGAAGGCATCAGGGTAGATCCAAGTAAAATCTCAGCTATTGTCAATTGGAGTCCACCGAAGAATGTATCTGAAGTTAGAAGTTTCTTGGGTTTAGCTGGTTATTATCGGAGATTTGTACAAGGATTTCCTATGATATCTTTTCTGATGACTCGTTTATTGCAGAAAGATGTAAACTTCGAACGGACTGATGAATGTTAGCAAAGTTTCAACTGATTGAAAGATCTACTAACGAAAGCACATGTATTAGTGCAGCTTGAACCAGGTAAGGAATTTGTTATTTACAGTGATGCCTCATTAAATGGTTTAGGTTGTGTCTTGATGCAAGAAGGTAAAGTAATAGTCTATACTTCAAGACAACTTAAACCACATGAAAGAAATTACCCAGTACATGATCCTGAATTAGCTACTATTATATTTATGCTGAAGATATGGCGGCATTTCTTGTACGGTGAGAAATGTTATATTTATACTGATCATAAAAGCTTGGAATATTTGGTGACACAGAAAGATTTGAATTTGAGACAGCGCAAGTGGCTTGAACTGATAAAGGTCTATGATTTGGTTATTGATTACCATCCGGGAAAGGCTAATGTTGTAGCTGATGCTTTAAGTCAGAAATTTCTGTTTGTTTTACGAGTTATGAATACCCGGTTGTCACTGATTGGTGGTGGTTCAATCATAGCTGAATTGGGAGCTAAATCGACATTTCTACAGCAAATTTGTGAAGCTCAGAAGAATGATGAGAAGTTACAGGTTGAACGGGCACAGTGTAAGTCAGGTACTGATTCTGAATTTCAGGTTAGAATTGATGGTTGTATGTTATTCAGAGGTAGGGTATGTGTACCTCAGAATTCAGAGCTCATACAGAAGATTCTACACGAGGCTCACGGCAGTATTATGTCTGTACATCCCGAGAGTAATAAAATGTATAATGATCTGAAAAAGATGTACTAGTGGCCAGGAATGAAACGTGATATCTCTGAGTTTGTATCAAGGTGTTTACTATACCGGAATGGAAATGAGAAAGAATCACTATGGATTTTTTATCAGGGTTACTATTGTCTCCGAGGAAAAAGATGCTATTTGGGTGATTGTTGACCGATTGATAAAGTCAGTGCACTTTATTCTGGTACGTATGGATTATTCTTTAGATAAACTGGCTGGGCTGTACATATATGAGATTGTCAGGCTACATGGAATGCCTGTCTCCATTATATCGGATAGAGATCCCCGATTTATGTCTCGTTTCTAGGACAAATTGCAAGAAGCCTTGGGTACTCAGTTGTATTTCAGTACTGCATTGCATCCTCAGATAGATGGCCAATCTGAGCGTGTAATTCAAGTAGTGGAAGATATGCTCCGATGTTGTATGCTAGAGTTTGAAGGTAATTGGGAGAGGTATATACCTTTGATTGAATTTGCTTACAATAACAGTTATCAATCCAGTATTAAAATGGCTCCGTATGAAGCTTTGTATGGTAGGAAATGTAGAATATCATTATATTGGACAGAGCTCAGTGAAAAGAAGATACATGGGGTTGATTTTATCCGGAAACAAAAGAAAAAGTAAAGGTTATTCGGGATAGTTTAAAAGTAGCTTCCGATCACCAAAAATCATATACCGATCTTAAATGAAAAGAGATTGAATTTCAGGGATTGAATTTCAGGTCGGTGGCAAGGTATTCCTGAAAGTGTCTCCTTGGAAGAAAGTTATCCGATTCGGTCGAAAGGGTAAATTGAGTTCAAGATTTATCGGGCCATATGAGATCATAGAAAGAATTGGACCGGTCGCTTATCGATTGGCATTACCAGTGGAACTTGATAGAATCCAAAATGCTTTTCATGTGTCTATGCTACGACGATATAGGTCAGATCCTTCACATATTATTTCTCTGACAGAAGTGGAGATTCAACTGGATATGACTTACAGTGAAGAACCGATCAAGATATTGGCACGGGAAACAAATGAGCTTAGAAATAAAAAAATAAATTTAGTGAAAGTATTGTGGCAAAAACACAGGATTGAGGAAGCAACATGGGAACCGGAGGAGATAATGAGGAAACAATACACAAACCTCTTTACTGGTAAGATTTTCGAGGACGAAAATCCTTCAAAGGGGGGAGAATTGTAATGGTCTAAATTCAAGGTTATCAAAATAATAGTTTCGTAACCACAAATTCGATTTAAAGAGAAATTTATTTTAATATTTTTGCATGAATATTTATATGATAGGAAAATCGTATTAAAATATCGATAGAAAAATTTTACCGATTTAGTGGTTAGTTAGAAAAAAGAATTATTGAAGGAATTGGGTAAAAACAAGGTATCGAGACCTTGATCTCATAAAATTGAGTAGGAAATATTTTTATAAATATTAATAAAATGTTAGTAATGTGGTATTAAAATTTCGTTAGAAAATTTTAACGTTTGGGTAGGTAATTAAATGAAAATGACTAAATTGAAAAGGGTGTAAAAGTTACTAGAAAGATTAAATAGTTCAACTGTTAAATGAGGAGGGATCTAAAGAGCAAATAAGCCCAAAGGAGATATTTTGGGCGGCATAAGCTGAAACAAATCAGGAGAATTACTGAAATAAGGTCAAAATGGGAAAAGAACAAAATTTACTAAATAAATGTAGGACTAATTTGGAATATCTAGAAATCTCTTCATTTTTCTTCATTCTCATCAGCCAAAATCGCCATAGGAGGGTTTTCTAAGCTGGCATTTCATAATTTTTGCACCAAGTGAGTTAATCCTTACCTTTTTCTTGTAATTTTTGTGTTTTTAAGACTTTTACAACTAGGTTCTATTACTAAATTCATTAGTTTTTCACTAATGGTAATAAATAGTTTGCACTAAAACAGTTTTGAACAGCAGCAGTAGACTAACTTTGAAAAATCACCATAAATTTTAAAAATAAAATTAGAAGATGAAAAAAATATGAAATTAAATCTTATTGAGTCTAGTTTCTCGTAGAAGAAACGATGTAAGCAATGGACTTGTAAATCATGAGATATAACGAATTTTGTGAGATAAGGTCAGAATGAATTTAGGTTCCCCTATTCTGACTTTAAAAAATCATAAAAAAATTAATAAAAATAATCATGGGCTTAAATTTATATGTTTAAAATCCTTAATAAGGATATTTTTAAGAGAAACAAACAGAAACATCATCTGAATCATGTATGAAGAGAAAATTAATTTTTAGTGAAGAAGGGTCAGAACTGTTAGATAACAGAATAGGGGTAACTTTAAAGAATTAACTGTACTTATTGGCTAAACCATAAATTCTAGAAATTTTATGGTAAGAATATATATGAGTCTAGTTTCAATAAAAATTAATGTATCTTAATTTGGAGTTCTGTAGCTCAATATATAAATAATTTAGTGACTATGACTCAAGGCGACAGCTTTAAAGGAACTATAAATAGTAATAGAATTATAGAGAATGTTACATATGAACATAAAATGTATTAAATTGATGATTAAATTTATTTATTTAGATCTGAAAAACACAAATACGAAACTAAATTGAGGAAAAGAAAAAGTCCCGGATTAGTAGATTTTTGTGTACGAACAAGTATCGAGGTAAGTTTATGTAACTTGAATTATATTCTTAAATGTTTAAAATGTATGTTATTGATGTGAATATGATTTGAATGTTCATTGTATGAAAATTGATGAAACATTGATATATTTGATAAAATGGGGAAGAAATCTCGGTTGAATGAAAGGAAAATTCGATGGATCTCTGAAAAGAAATTGGCGGTAAAAAGGATCTAGCCCGGACGGGTGATCCTATCCTGATATAGCCCTCCCGAAGAGTATGTGTAAAATGGATTTAACCCGGATGGGTAATCTGAATTCGGATCTGAATTTAGCCTGGACTGGTAATTCAGATCCAAGCTCATTAGAGTAGTTGTCGTTGCAGGGGATTTAGCCTAGACTGGTAATCCCGACAATACTCTATGAGTTTATATTACAGGGTTTAGCCTGGACTGGTAATCCCGCTGTAAAGATGAGGTTCGCAGGAGTGTGCTCCCTGAAATGGAAATGTGCGCACATGAATATGAATTGACGGACCCGGATTTGTACACTATAGTTTTCCTCTGAAAATCCGTCGAAATTCCGAGAAATTCAATGGGATAAATATGGAAAAATAAAAAGGAAATGGAAATCATGGTATTGATGAGCTCATCAAGCATGGTACATATTATTGATACATGGAAATTATTGGATTAACTTGAATGTTGAGTTTGTGCATGTTAGGGTAATAATGCATTGAATGGATATGTGAATGTTTATTGCTTTGCATTGAAAATATTAGGTAAGTATAATTCTTGTTACATGGGCTTACTAAGCACAAAGTGCTTACCCTGTTTCCTTTTCCCCTGTTTTGTAGTGTTAAGAGCTCGGAGGTCGGATTCGGTCGGAGACACATCACACTATCAACCCCAAGATTTTGGTATATAAAGATACTTTATTTTGGAAATCAATGGCATGTATAAGCTAATAAAGTAAATGTTAATATGAAATGAATGTAAGGTCAGCCATTGGTATGGCTAACAAATCTTGGTTTTGGTATGTGATAAGGTTATCTTATAAACATGCATGAAGCTTTTTTGAAAATATGTTGAATTGGTTTGGTAGATGTGGATTGGTTTCATTTTAAAATTTGTAGGGAAGGCTAGATATCTATAAAGGGGCTATATTGAGTAAAAAAAAATTAATTCGTAAACTCCGGTAATGCCTTGTACCCTATTTCGACAATGAATACGATTAGGGGTGTTACAGTGTGAAAAGGATCTAGCCCGGACGGGTGATTCTGATATAAGCCTTCCCGAAGAATGTGTGAAAAGGATTTAACCCGGACGGGTAATCCAAACAAAGCTCTATAGAGTATTTGTCATTGCAGGGGATTTAGCTTGGACTAGTAATCCCGAAAATACTCTTTGAGCGTATGATACAGGGGATTTAGCCTGGACTGGTAATCCCACTGTAAGAAATCAGGTTCGCGGGAGCATGCTCTCTTACAAGGGATTTAGCCTGGACTGGTAATCCTACTATAAGAAATGAGGTTCGCGGGAGTGTGCTCTCTTACAGGAGGTTTAGCCTAGACTGGTAATCCCGTTGTAAGAAATGAGGTTCGAGGGAGTGTGCTCTTTGAAAGGGACTTATGTATATATATGTACGAATTGACGGTTAATGAGATTGTACACTATAAGTGTAATACTGGAAATCCATCGAAATTCCGAGAAATTCAACGAGATAAATATAGAAAATGGAAGTACTTGAAATCATGAAATTAAACTTGAAATACACAGAAATGATAATTTTATTGATATATTGAAATATGACATGGAAAATACATGTATGTGAAACTTGCCTGATAATTATGCATATTCAAGATTATGAACTACTACTGGAATAAATATACACTAAACTCATGAAAATGATGGTACATGAAATATTGTCATAATGAATTGAATAATTTATATTTATGAAGAAACAACAAGAGAATGATATGTATCATGACATGTAAATATGAGACTATCTTTGATATGTTGATACAAGGAAAATTATGTATATTAAGACGAGTAATAAATTTAAGTGAGACATGTCGAGAAAATAATTTTGTCAATATTAAAGTACGCTAAGCAATGTTGTTGCTTGAAGTTTAGGCAAGTGCCAAATTACTGGTTGAATGGTAATATGTTTAATTATAAGGTGCATTGAAATGGTAAGTGCTTAGATGAAAATATAATTGAGCTTATGAAAGAGTGGAAAGGTTTCAGTTATGTAATTTCTTATGAAATGATTTGTTATGTGATACGGCCGTATGAATCCTGCACCTGATTCGAAAATAAAAATTAACTACACGGCCTAGGGACATGGGCGTGTGAAGCCACACGGCCTGGAGCGAGGTAAGTCACATGGCGTGTTGGCCACACGGCCTAACCACATAGGCGTGTCCCCGAACCACATAGGCGGTGACCTCTGTAGTTGAGAAAATTTTAGGATTTTGCGAAAAATTCCCTATGATCCCGATTTAATCCCGGTTAGTTCCTAATGTATGTTTTAGGCTTCGAGGGCCCAATAAAGGGAAGTTATGATTATTTTCAAAATATGAATAATAAATGACTCGGAATTATTTGAAAATGTTCAGGAAACTCCAGTAATGCCTCGTACCTTATTCCGGCAACAGATACGTGTAGGGGGTGTTACATTTTGCTCTTTTCCTTTGACAACATAGCCAATAGGTTGAGCCAAGTAAATAGTCTCATCAAGATAGTCATTCAAGAATGTTGTCTTAACATCTATTTGCTAGATTTCGTAATCGAGAGCAGCGGTAATGGATAAGAGTATAAGAATAGACTTGTGCATGACTACCAGAGAAAACGTCTCATCGTAATCGATTCCTTCTTTCTATGTGTAGCCTTATGATTGGCTTCCATATTATAAATACTACTATCATAGATGAAAAGTTCTAGTTTCTTAGAAACTCTCCCACTACGACGAATTCCCTTATGTTGTTGATCGTTTGCAGGTTTTTCTACAACTTTCTCGAGAATTGAACTTCGTAATTGTTCTACCACTCCCGAAAGTTCTCGAGTACCACTTTACTTTGAGGTTTAAAGTTATCCATATAGTTTTCCTTGAGGAAAGTAGCACGGGTAGAAACCTTAATCGCATTATCTTTCAAATTGTAGAATAATCCTCCCTTTGTTCCTTTTAGATATCCTACAAACATACACAATTCTGTACGTGTATCAAACTTCTTTGCATCCTTATCCGGATTGTGTGCTGGACAACCCTATATTCTAAAGTGATTTAGAGCGGGTTTCTTTCCATGCCATAATTCATAAGGTGTCTTATAAGAAGATTTGGTTAACACGTCATTCTATCCGTTTGTATCACATATCCTAGAAGGAAGTAGGAAGTTGCGAATAGCTTAACATTAAACGAACCATGTCAAGCAAGGTTCTATTCCTTCTCTCAGCTACTCCATTCTACTATAGAGTGCCCAGTGCAGTCAATTGGGATAAAATCCCATTTTCTATGAGGTATCCTAAGAACTCATCAGAAAAATATTCCTTACATCGATCAAACCAAAGATTCTTTATCGATAAATATAATTGGTTTTCCACTTCCGCATGAAATTCTCAAAATTTATCAAAGGTTTCGCTTTTACAATACATTAACTACACATATCTATATCAAGAATAGTTGTTGATAAAAGTCACGTAATAATCGTAACTTCTTCAGGCATTAATGCTCATGGGACCATATACATCAAAGTGCACAAGTTCTAAAGATTGGTTGGCCCTTATACCTTTCGCATTAAAAGACTTCTTAGTCATTTCACATTCCAAGCAAGATTCACATTGTGGAAGACTAACTTCCTTAAGCATACTTAAGAGACCATCTTACATGAGTCTAGTGATTCTTTCTTGGTTAATATGACCAAGTCTTAAATGCCATAAGTACCCCTCATTAGAGTGAGAAGTTTTAAGCTTTTTTATTCACTATTTCAGTTTGAAGCATCGAGTAGTTATTTGATTTGATAAAGTAGAGATTGTTTTCCATCCATCCATTATATATTAAAGAACGATTTCTGTGAATAACAATCCCTTAATTGAATGTCACGGTATAACTGTCATAAAATAAATATGGTATAGAAATTAAATTCCTCTTAAAATGAGGTACATAAAACACGTTCTTTAAAATAATCTTCCTAAAATTATCAAAGTGTAAAATAGCTTCTCCCACTGCTTCGGCTAAAACATAACTCCCATCTCCTGCTCGTAACGAAAGGTTTTTGTCACACAAACTTCTCGTTTCGCTGAACCCCTGTAAAGAAACACACACATGGTTAGTGGCTCCAGAATCCATAACCCAATTGTCAATTGATTCTTCCACTAAACAAGCTTCAACCATAATGAGTTCCATACATTTTTCCTTTTCTGCTAGGTAATCCAAATGCTCCTTGCAGTTTGATTTGAAATGCCTTTTTCTGTTGTAGAAGTAACATTTGATCTTTTTAGGATCTTTTAACTTCTTAGCCTTCTTCCTATCCAAATGAGGTGGAACTGAAGACTTAGCCAATTTCTTCTTTTTTTTTTAGCTTTTTGTTTCCCCTTAGATGATTTGCATCAGGTTTCTCCTGAACCGGCTTACCACCATTCAGCATTAACTCATAGGATTGTAATTCCTTGATGAGCTGAGTCAAGGTAAGCGCCTTGTTCCCTAAATTTTAAGCGGCCCTAAAACTAGCAAACTCCTTGGTTAAGGATTTGAACACTATATCAATTTGCATGTTCACGTCTAGTTCAGTCCTATTCTCCTCCACTTCCGCAACGAATCCCATAAGAAAGTGTATATTTTTTGACTTGAATACCGATTTTTTGTTAAGAATTCATCAAATTTGTAATAGCATATTGTCAAGCCAATGCGACTTGGCCTCCGAGCAAATCCTCCAAATTCGTCATGATCTCTTTAGCTGTTCAAAAATTCTCGTGTTCTTTTGCAACACACTACTCATGCTTGCTAACATATAACATCGAGCAATCGAGCCAGGAAAATTCTCGTGTTGCTTTTGCAACACACTACTCATGCTTGCTAACATATAACATCGAGCAATCGAGCCAGAATCTCTCTAGCAATTTCTAGCTTTGGGCTGAGCTTCAAGAGGGCACTTTTTGTCAAGAATGAATTTGTGTTTCTCAGAGCTGAGAACTATCAGCAAGTTCCATTTCCATTCTCGAAAGTTATCCTTATTTAATTTATTCTTAATAAGAATGTTAATAAGAGGAGTAGGAAACATATTTGAAGTGAAAAAAAATAAAGATTTCACTAATTACTATATTTGTATTAAGCAAATATTTTTCATTTCAGCAACATATCAAGAATGCAGTATGATGCATTCGTCTTTTATTAAAACCTTGAAAAAAAAATCGTTGTTATGATCATTCTTACACCTATCAACCATGTCGCCTTGGGGTCCCATGATTAACTAGTAAGAATATGAATTACATCCAATCAGTTCGTGAGTCTTAATTCTCAAGACATCACACAAACTAACGATCGTTTAATGTTTGACCATCATCTCTAGCTTAAATATCATTTCTTGGGAAACTATTGAATATGAGATGATCTTGAGTGTGTAACTATTGACTCAACACTCATCATGAACATGCTTTCATTTGCGAGTCTGCTTGGGACAATCTCTCTAAAAGTCATGCATGGCTAGTTGTCCCTAAAAGGAAATCCCATCTAGTGAACCTACATGACAAAGTTTACCTTGGGTTGCGGCCAGGGTAGAAACCGACTTGAAACTTTATCATGCTATCACTTAGGGACCATCAATGGAGGCCCTAGGTCTTGTTCAATGACCTTCTCCCACTCAACATTTTAAATACATGCAAGGTTTTTTAATCCCAAATTTCAAGAATGATCATACAATAGTCCTAGTGGCATTCTTACCTAATCTAAATGACATGCTTCCAATATATGCATGGCATGCTATGACAATTTTATAATATTCACATTCATTCACAAGAATTAATTAATCACAAAATAAACAATTTTGATTCTCCACACTTTTTCTTTTAAGGTAAAAACCAAAGAAGTGAATGTGAACCGTGCACCAGGTAGGGTCCTAGGAAAGGGAGGTGAGTCAAATTGGACCACTTAAAAACCAATCCTTTCCTAGCCAGAGCCAATCCTAGACATGCACATTCTCATTACCACACTTCTCACGATTATCGAATAACCTAAAGAAGTTAACAGAACAATACAACACATGTATTTTCTCATTACCACACTTCTTATTTTTAATCGATCAACTGCAGATCATCTTATATATATATCACAATTATAACATTACATAATATAAATATTATAAATATTATAAACATTATAAAACAGATAGATAATAAGATAGATAATTAAAATAAAATTTCCAGCCAAGGTTTCCATGGTTCTATTTATAGAAAATAAATGGAAAATTAAAATTACATAATTTTTCACCACAAGACATTCCTTGGGTCTTCAACTGCCATCGCATATTTTCCTTGTCATGAACTTCTTTTGGAAGAATTAAATTTAAGTCTTATGTCTGTTTCTAGCTCACAAGAATTCTACGAATTTCAAAAAATATAGCAATACGTGGAGATAATAGTCCACAGTCTGTTTCCTAAGGCAAAAAACAGTTATATAAAAAATATATAATATCACATCCATTCCCATATATAACTCAAAACATGCATAAAATCTAAAAAATGCCACTTTCTATGTAATCAAATCATTCAAGAAGAAGAAGAATTTATTTTGATTATTATTTTGATTATCTGTTTATACTTATAAATAGAATACAATCTGACTCTGATACCAATTATTGGAAAAACAGGTTTGAAAAACGTAGCGGAAAATATATATAAGGAAAAACCAGAGTTTTAAATTTTTTTCCAAAACAAAATCTTAGTTGTGATATCTAAAATAATACACTTAATCAAAATTGTACCTTTTCGATTCGTCTGGGATGAGCGCTTTGATTGAGTAGTCTTCTCCGCTATCCTCAAGCTCATGTTTGTCATGTGTGGGCTCGCTTCGAATCAAAAAAAAATTTCACAAAAATTATCGGTGGGGTAATTTTGTAATTTCTCTAAACTTTTGGGTCAAGTTGTAAATCAGAAAAATATCTCTAGAAATTTTCTGGAATAATTTCTTCAAAGAATTTATCTCTACAACTTCCTATTGAATTCAAGTGTGCGTAAATAATGACCCAATGCTCTTTTTATATAGGAAGAGTTTAGAGAGCTCAACTATGATTAAACTTAATCACTTTAATATTAAATTTAATCTAATATTTATCTTGATAAATATTAAATTAAATTTAATATTAAATTTAATTAAAATAATTTAATGTTTATCTAGATAAAAATTAAATTAAATTAAATATTAAGATAATCACTTTAACATTAAATTAATAAAATACTATTAAGATAAGTATTAAACTAAATTTAATATTAAATTATTAAAATAATATTATTTTTGGAATAATTAATTTGAAATCAAATTTTCCGGTAGAATTTCAGTAGCAGTGTAACTCTTCATCTACTTAACCATCGACGACCAATCGCTACTGGCCACCGGTATACCACCGTCGTAGCCATTAGCACCGCCATTGTAACACCCCAAACCCGGCCCATGCGATATGACCGGATCTGGCATGTCACATGAAGAAAATGTTTAAGACCTTATGATTTGTACTAAAGTTGGCGTTATTTGGTTATAGTTTAAGAAAAAAAAGTTTGGTTTATAAATATTCGACAGGAATACTACTAATCTCGGGAGGTTGATTTGGTGAATCGAAAATCGAACTAGTGATCTTTAAAATCGTGACTTTTGAAAATAAATAATGACAATAGTTCGAAGAAAAATCCAAGTTTAAATTGTTTGTACATATTTGTTATGAAATCCATTTGTTAATCATTTTTGGAAAACCGTTGTGTATAATCTCAGAAAATCCCCGTTTAAAACAATTCATGAAAGATAATAAGTATGTCAAAACATAAAGCAAATTAAAAATCCCAGAGGCCTTATTACAACTTTAAACCCAAAATAGTAAGGTAACGAAATAAAGCGGAAAAGAAATTTACTAATGTTCGAAAATATCATTCCTAAAGTATGGCCTCCACCGAGTCATCCATGGCCCCAAGTCCTCATTACTGAGCATTACCTGCAAGGATTAAGAAAAAGGGGTGAGTTACAAGAACTCAGTGCATAATCCCCTTACCGTCATCCACTGGGCCTGAACCCGCATAACAACATCTTGGGCCTAAGCCCATTTACATAACAGTAATTAAATGAAATGAATGCAACCCACCCATCCATCCATCACACCCCCGACTAGCCAATCACACCTGTGGGGATCAAGTCAACCCACCCCGCCGCTCACACCAATTTGCAGTCGAGCTGTTATCGTATAGTATTTTTGTGATCAAGTCACCGAAATCATAATTAAGTACAATAATAAACGAATTGTGGCTATGCCACTAGGCTACACTGCTCTCCATACAATTTTTCCCAACCCATGCAGTATGTAAGGATGCAACATTCATAGTAAAATATCCACATATATATAACAACCATTAATCTAGTGATATATTTCAGTGAATCAGCCCATTAAAGCACTTTGGCAATTCGGCCCACTATAGGCAATTTAATAAATCAGCACATCGAGGGCATTTTGGTAAATCGGCCCTTTAAGGCCGTTTAAGCAATTCGGCCCGTTAAAGCATTTTGATAAATCAACCCATTAAGGGCTTTTTCGTAATTTAACAAGTTAATATCGATTTTGACATATCTTAGAATTAATGTTGTTTAAGCAAGTTATTCGATTCATGCCATATTACGGTTATCAGATTCGTAAGCAACAACGATCTATATTTCCAACATGATGGTGAATCACAAATCTACAGGATTTCGGTGTGAGATTACACACCTGATTACGGTAAGAACTAAACCTTCTTGATCGTCGGCACCCTCACCACCGTGAACAACCACAATCTGCCTATTCTCGCTGGATGCTGGCTCCCTTCCACAACCCTGTGGGAAATCCCAAACTGCCGATATCACCATACGTTTGAACTTGGGAGTAGAGATTGCAAGTCCACTCCCTTTTCATCCTCCTATCGATTTTCCTTTAGTATCGTTACCACTTTCCTCCATTGGAAGAGTCTCGGTCAGAATAATAATAGGATGAGAGAAAATAGTTATCTAAGAAGAGGGTTTCGGCTTACCACTACTTCCGAAGGACCAAAAAGCAGAGAAGAACGAGTCGTTTAGTCCCTAGAATAAACGATTAGACATAACTATCGATCCGTTTTAGCGGAATAACCGAGCAATGAGAGATATCAAAATGAACTATGAAGAAACTCCTTACCTTAACGATGATGAACCCGATTCCCACTGATTCAACTTATGGCTACGGATAAGTCGGCAAAGATATGAGATTCGACACCCCACTAGAACGCTACAAAAAGAAGAGATGATCACGATATGAGGGAGTAGGAGGGAATGATGTTTCGATTTAAAAATAAAGTGAAACAACTGAATGATGAGGGTCACATATTCGGCTATGGGGAAAAGAAGATGAGAGGAAGAGAATGAAGCCACTTACCCGATCCGGTCAAGGAAGAGAGTGCCCAATACGCAAAAATGGAGAAGAGTTAAAGTGTTAAAAGGTTCGGCTATTTGGAGAGAAATGAACAAAGAAGATTCGACCACCAAGTAATGTCAATTTAAGAAAAGAGAGAAAGGTTAAAGAAATGATGAAAAAGAAAAGAAGAGATGGAAAAAGAAGTGTCAGAGAATTTCGGCTAACACTATAGAGGAGATGAACAAAAGAAGAACTTGTGTGATTCGGTAACCAAAGGAAAAAGATTGGAAAAGAAAGCACCAAAATGTTAAAAAGAATGAAAGCCTTTCATGCACAAAACTTGCAAAAAGACCATAAGAAATTCGGATCCCAAAATCCCCCTACCAAAATCGTATATTCCTTACACTAAAAAGATTTTAGTTGACCAAATTTCTTTCCCCATGCACCTCCTAAAATTCGGCCAACATTCTCCTTTTACCACCATCCCTTATTTTTCTCCTTGATCTCCTCCTTACTCTTCTCCTTAGTCTTCTTTCCATTACTCATTCAAATGAATTTGAATGAGTCTTCCTTTCCTTCTTTAGAGTCATGGCCGAATCTTACCATCTTTCACTTGATTAGCACAAAAATTAAATCCAAAAGTTGCAATAGGTGGGATTCGAACTCCACCCCTTAAGCCCCTTCATGTGATGCCTCACCACCTTACTACTAGCTCCTCTTGGGCTAGCAAAATACTCACTTATTCTCTTAAGTCTTGACACCACTTACCTTCTCCCCCTTAAGTGCTTAAACACAAAAATTTCTACTAAGGCCCAACTCAACCCCAAGCCTTCTTAAGGCCCTTAAACATACACAACTAACACTCTTAACTAGCCTAACGCATGGTATAATGTAAATCATAAAATCCCGAATTTCAGGATGTTACAGCCATGTCCGATGATGCAGGTGCAACATCTTTACGGCACCTAAGCCGGTTTAGCTGCTGCCAGTTTGGTTCGGGTCAATGATGACTCGATCGGTTCGATCTAGGCACCGGTTGGACCGTCGACCTAGTTTCACATACTAGGCCCGATTCGACTAGTTTTTAGGTCTTGGTCTTGGTTTTGGGCTCTCAGGCCCAATTTTTAAGTTCAACTACCCATTGGGTCAATTCTTTGACTTGAAAATTAATTTCCAAAAATATGATTTTAATTTTAATTTATTTGATTAATTAAATTTTAATTGATCAAATTAATTTTTCCAAAAATCACTTAGATTTTCCAAATTAATTTTTTAAGAAAATTCTTTAATCAAATTCTCTAGTTGAATAATTCTTATGACCACCTAATTTAATTCCACATAAAATAAATTGACTCAATTAATTTATTCCCAAAGTCATAGAATTTTCTTCTAATTCAAATGTTGCTTGATCGAGCTTTTGTTGAGCTAGCGGTGGGACCAATCGAGCATATACAATTAGGCTCTAATGATTGTAATTATGTGCAGAAGCATTGTTCCAATAATTCACAATTACTTAATCCATAAAAAGTACCATGATTAAAAACTCCTTATTGTATACTCTTTACGAAATCAATTCATCCAACTGCTTTGTCCAATGATCTTGTCATGTGTGTGTTTGTAATATCCTAAAATAGGGGCTGTGTGTTTGAAGCTTATAGTAGGTGTTAATAGGCCTTAAGAATTGTTTTCATGTGTTTTAGGGGTTATTTAAGCTCAAGGATAAAAAGGGGTTATTTTTGGAAATTTTGAAAATTTGGGGTTAAAAATGGAAATTGGTTAAGGGAGGCCTTAAGTAAAATTTTTGTAAAAATTATGGCATATAAAATGCCTTGGCCGAGTGGCTTCTATGCGCCACTTAAGAGTCACCAAAAATAGGTCACTGTTCGAGTCTTAGCGCAAAGCAAAAAGCATTTTATTTTTGTAAGGGCGCTGCATAAGGATGCTTTAAAAGAAAATCGGAGTGTTCCATGTCACAAAACGGCGCCTGGGCGAGTTGGCGAAGACGCTAGCAGCAGGAGGGCTCTCGAGGTCGGGGGTTCGAGTCCTAGTGGAGGCGCGCTGGTAAATTTTATTTTGGCTTTGGCAATTAAGGTAAAGGACGATAGCGATGGAAGGCTTAAAAGGGAATGTGACGCGAGTTATGGCATGAAAGTTTCAGTAGCATATTGGCAGGGCGCTTGGGAGTGTTTCTCCCGAGACACAGGGTGTGCTCGGGTTTGTTTTTTATTTTGGCCAAAGATAAGTTTGGATGCATGGCCCATGCACACGTGAATCAAATGGGTGTTGTTTTTCTTTTTATTTTATTTTATTTATTTTATTTTATTCATTTTAATTTTTTCTTTGTTTTGTTGTTTCAAAGCTATAAGAGCATGGTAAACCATTTATTTTTATTTGCTTTGAATAACGGGATAGTATATATGTATATATATATATTATTATTATTATTATTATTATTATTATTATAATATTATGTATGAAAGGTGGAATAAGGTGAAGGGATTTTTATTAGCTTTATTATTAATTTATTTAAGGCAAGCATGGGTTTTATTTTATTATTGTTATTACTATTATTTTAATTTTTCACTTTTATATGCGTGAGATATATATATGGGGATTAGTTTGTTTTTATTTATTTATTTATTTTATGATTAATAAGGTATGGGAAATTATAAGTATTATTATTTTTATGCATGGGAATTAGTTAAATTTGATTTTAAATTTCAAATGGTGTTGGGCATGCTTTTTAACAAAGAATTTTTTCTTTGTTTTTGTGTTAATGGGAACAAAGCATGCCGTGGGGAGTTGGGTATGTCTTGGGATGTTTGTTTTAATTCTTGGATGAAGGATTAAACAATGCTTTATGGATTGTGGTGATGGAAATTTTCAAGAAAGATGGGTAGGAGTATGGCCGATTGAAACATGGCCAAAATTGAGGATTTGTTTTTCTTTCCTTTACATTTTCGTTCAGCCGAATTAGGAGTATGGCCAAGGGTCCTTTGGATGGTGCTTGAATTTCGGTCTTTTGGGGGAATAGGTGCTGATTTTTTTTTATTGTTATTGTTTTCTAATACCTCTTGCCGAATATTGTAGTCCTCTCTACTTGTTCTTTTGGTGTAACCTTGAGGCCGAATCTCCCTCTTTTGGTACCAATTGTATCTTTTGTGAGAGCCAAAACCTTAATCTAGTGGCCGGATCTTTTAGGCATTAAACTCCCTCCACTTTTGTGTTTCTTCCTTCACCATTAAAGTGCCGAAGTTCTTCTCTTTGGATCTAGAAGTTGATTCTCTGTGGGTGCCTATATAGTGCCAACACCAAGGAGCATAAAGGATTCTTTCAGGGGTTCGAAATATTCATAAGGTTTTCGACACCATAAGAGTAGGTAGTAGTTTCGGGACTTTGTCGAGCAAGCTAGTGCTAAGGAGCACCCAAGGAGCACCCAAGGAGTCTTTCGGGAATTAAGTGCTCAAGAAAAAAAATCAGCAGGAGTGTAGAGCAAACTTTCGGGATTCGAGATCATTTTTGATTCATACTGATGGAGGCAAATACCAGTCCAGAAGGAAAAGGGGAAGGTCCCTATTCCGAAGTTTAAGAAGCGATCTGTCTCGGCGGTGCGAGATTGGCCACCGGGGTGTGGGCCAGCATCCGAACAACAACGTAGGCAAATAGCCGTAGTATCGCTTAAAGATAGCTTCGGGATTGAGGGCATAACGTTGTTCGTGATCAGGTGCGTAGTTATCGCCTTTGTTTTCTCTTCTTTGGTTTATGTATGTTATTGTAAAAATACATGTTCTGCATGTTAGCCGAAACAAGGGCTATGATGTTGGATACCCAAGTTGGGTGATCGTTAAATTAGGTGTGTAAGCTCTTACACACTTTATTAGTATAAATCGTTATTATAATGATATTTATCACCTATCATGTAGTATCCTTGCCTTGTGGGCATAAGCTTGGTTTTCGGGTAAGTCCCCTAATACTCGATCTATGATATATGTTGTGTATGCCACCATATGTTGTTAAATGTTATGCTATATACAAATGCATGATATATGGGATCATGATACTTGTTATGCGAGCATGATGGTGTGGGATAAATGAGTGGAGGGGGCAGTGATATTCGTGTCGACGGACACCAGTGTTTTGGTAACACATTGTGACTACGGTCACCAGAGGTTTGGTACCTCCAGAGGTTTGGCACCTCATAGCGTCTCGTCCCTGTGGCTTAGTACCACCGTGGGTTGGCCCCACTATGAGATATGGGATTGACGCCAGTGATTTGGTATCACACGATGGGTTGGCCCCATCATTCGATTTGTGTCTTCGGACACCAGAGGTTTGGCACCTCCAGTGATTTGGTATCACATTCGTGACCTTAAGTCACCAGTGGTTTGGCACCACCAGTGGTTTGGTACCACACGGGGTAGAAAAAGGAGTATGGATGGCTAGGTTGGGCTTCATAATTGCATATTCATGTATATGTTTGTTCTGTGGATATGGGCTAAGCCCGTATGTGGGGACATGTGTATTAATTACGCTTCGAGTCTTGGTGACTCACCCTTTCCTGTCTTTTTTCAGTGTCGATCGATCGAGACGGAGGAAGAGGACTCGAGGTGGCCATGATTGTTTCTCGCTTTTGAAGTTATATTTCGTACCATTAAAGTTTACTATTTGCTAAATTCGATTGGGTTGTAATATGGCCGCTTATTATTTTTATTATAATTCGTATGATTAAGTCGTAGTTTTTACCTTATTTCTAACGAACTTATGAACTGTTAAGCGAATCGGTAAAAGCAACGTTTTCAAAATTAATACTCGTGACGCTGCTTTTCAAAGACGTTACCATCGGGTAGCAAAATTTTACCAAGTTATCAATAACCCCGATACTTCTAAAAATCTAAATAATCAAATGATTTCAAATGAAGAGAAAAAGTTTTCAACCCCATCATGTTTATCAAACCAAACTATCTTAGTTTTAGCAAACGTTGTTGTACAAATTCAGCAATATTTTTGGATTTCCAATGGTTACCCGAATCTTTCAAAAAGTTTTTACTCCGTGACATACCAGATCCGGTCAGGGCTTGTGGGCCGGGTTTGGGGTGTTACAGTGTTACTCTTATTGGATATCCTTGATTCTTTTGAGTTAAATCCGTTCACTCAATGCAATCCTATTTCATCTCATTGTCAGCATTGTATCTTCTTAATGATTAGTATGATCACTATCAACAAATGACTTTGATAAATTGCTCATTCGAGAATAAGCAACCCTTGACCACGTTCCATATTTATCAATCCACACAATACCAATAAGAGGATATCATTAACTCTTTAATTGAGCTATGAATTCCATTATTTCTAGTAAAGTCATGTCATACACAAGTCATGTACCCAATATACCGGTTATGGGCTCGATCATCTTTAGAGCATAAGCCTTCACTTTTATCAAAGCACATGAGTTGCATACGCATGGTTAGTGACTAACTCAGGATTTAGGTAAATCACACCATGAATGTCACAAGTGAATTAATCCACAAACGGATTCAGAATTAATTCATCTTGGCTCCAGTCCAATGTATCATCCTACCAATGAATACATCTATGTCTCTACTCGTGGAGTCAATTGCTCTGATAGCCAAGACTAGCCATCTTCCCAATTGGAATTGTAGACGACATATTAATCCTTCTCAGTATTTAAATCAAATGCTCACTTTGATTCTTCTACCGGATTACAGACTCATTTAGATTATCTACTGAAGTAAGTCGTCTCTCTCGTAATGTAAATGTTCTTTACAATGCCACTTATCTTCAGTTTGAACTTTAGACAATCAATGAGCTAATATTTTCTTGTCACAATTTCGCCATGCATACAAAATATAAAAGACATAAATACAAAAGACATAATAGTGAAATGTGAAATTAACTTTATTTATTTATTCATCGTTCAAATAAATAGAAAATAGTTACATGTTTACTACAATATAGGCACATTTCTCAACACCCCGATCGAGGTAAGTCATAATGTAGGAAAGTAAGAGTGAGTGACTCTTGCGAGAGAGATGTGCCAATGAGTAGAACGGATCCAGCTAAGAAGAGACAAAAGGCAAGGAAAAATTTTCGAGGGGCAGGACAACTCGATAATGAGACTAGTCGGAAATGAGCTAAGGCATAAAGTTAGTTTCGAGGTGAATCAATTTAGTGCCATTTCGAGGCTGTAAGAAGGGCATTGCGAAAATTGGTGGGGGAGAATTTTATAGGCTGTAGTTCAAAACTCCTGACCATCACAAAAAATGCATTCCATGGAGGTTTATTGGTTAGATGGGGATCATTTGACCTACGAGAATTGACCCAATTCACAGAATTGATATAGAAGCCTGGATGGCCCAATGAAGTAGATATGAAAAATTAGGCTACCTTGGTGAATAGGAAAACTAATCTTAGAAGATTGATGAGAATAATATCTGATAAGATTAGATTATATTTGATTATGTAGTCTTGTAAATCCCTTAATTATAGGGATAGACTTCATCTCGTTCGTTGATATAAATATAGCTAGAACGTTGGATCTGGGGAGCTCAACTATAAATAGAGAGTCTCCCCTTTACCTGTAAATCATCTATTGTATCATGCATTCTTTGAGAGTGAATAAAATTGAGTGCATTTACTCAAACAACTCTCGTGCATTATTTTTCTATGGCTATTCTGTTCTTGTGAGCATTCTTTTGGCTTGAATTGCTACTGTTGTATAAATTGGTGCCTTGGAGGAATTCTACGAGAATACTCACTTTGTAGGAGTTAGGCTGTCTTAAGCACATTTGAAACAAAGGAACCGCCTAAGGTCGCACGAATTTCGAGATTAAAGGTCTAGCCTCGTGACATTTGAGCGTGCTTAAGCGCATAATATCTTCCAAATTAAGAATTCGAAGGAATTTATGAGTAGTTTACGAAATGCATCAAAATAAATAAATGGAGTATGTTATGCTACACTTAAGCGCACTTGAATCAATAACCTTCAAGTTGTAGTAATGACAAAGATGCAACTTAAACTAAATCTCAATCCGCACAAAAAAAAAACAATTAACTCCAATTAATTTACAAATATTCTTTAGGGGGCGTTTGGTTCGCGGAATATAACATTACAACTCGTAATCTTACATTATGAAATGAGATTATGATGTTTGGATTTCATCATTCTGGCCATCCCGTAATCTCACATTAAGATCATCTCGTAATATAGGGTGTAGTTTCATTTTAGTCTCTTTTTTAGGTAATCTAAGATGACAAGCGAAACCTATTTTAAGACAACATAACCCTTCATTTTTATTATATTTATCAATATAATCCTTTTTATTATATTTCAAGACAAAAACCAAAATACTTCTTCATTTTTTTCTTCTCTTTTTCTCTAGTAAATTTGAAAACCAATATCCCTAGCCTTCTCCCAATTTTGATTCTCCACTCCCTTGGACATTCACCCTCGTCTCCAATTAGGTAAGTTTAATATTTTCAATTTATAGTTAAATCTTCATATTGTTTTATGGTTTATTGCATTGAGAGATTATTATTTTTTGAATATTTGTTGTAGGTTTCGTGTTTGTTGATTGTTGTAGAATTTTTTCAATTTATGTTGTAGATTTCATGTTTGTTGAGTTCTTGTATTATTAATTGTTATAGGTTCCCTCGTTTGTTTGTTTTTAAAAAGGTTCTCTCAATTGTTATGGATTCTTGTTTAATTAATTACAGAGAATATATAGAGATATAGGTAGAAAGAGGAGACCTTATACAATTGTCACCATCGGATCTCTTCTTCTTTGTTGTATTGTTTGTAAGTTTCACTAACTTTTAATTTTCAATTTTCAAATCTCAAATTTTTTGTTATTTGTTTAATTTATTTTATTAAGAACAATTGCTAACACTTATTCGATTAATTTAAAATTATTGTTATAGATTAAGTTTGAAGCTTATTTACTTTGTTGTTTGTGATTGAAATTGTTGTTTCAATAGAAAATGTCACTAAAGTAATTGCTTTCAATCAAATTCTTTTATTTTCTTTTTTTTTAACAGGATTTTAGGGAGTTTTTTTTCCAGCTATTAGGATTATAGAATAATTGACAATTTGGTGGACTTTCTCTTTAGGATCCTCTCTACACTTGACTTAATTATTTGATGAGTCCATATTTTATAACAATGACAATAAAATGAAATTTGCTTGTAGGTAGTTTTACATGCTATCAACAAAACACTTAAATTTTATATTTCAGCTAAATGAACCAAACAATGTAGTCTCACATTCCACCCGTAATCATATATTCCTGTAATCTTACTATAAAACATAATCTAAAATTCGGAGAACCAAACACCCTTAGCAATTATATACGTTGGAAAGAAATTATATATCTCCATGAAAAGTGAAGATGAAAAATTACAAGTTCTATTTTGAACCAAATCTTTCTAATTTGAAGTGAAAAAAATACCCATCTTAATTGAATTTCAGTCAATATCCGTATAATCTTGGCTAAGGCCTAAATTTGATGTTGGTGTTTAACTTGTTATGGGGACAAAACTTTTTCTCACTCAATGCTTTTCATGTCTTTCATTTTTTAAATCACAATTACAATTATAAATAATATATTCAAACCAATTATTATAAAGTACACAAATTAGAATAAATCTGAATATAATTTACCCATACTGTAATTTAAATCAAAATAAATTTTGATTGAAAATCAAGATATTATTTTATGATTTCAAAGTTCCCACACCCTCAATCTTACCATGCTTCATTGACAGTTTTTTTTTTTTTTGTACTTTCTTGAAATAATTATTTCTTTTTCCCTTTCTTTTTTGTTATCAGTTCAATAATTTGAATTAAATAAAATGAATAAAATTGAAAAGATAAATATAAACGAGAAACCAAACTTTTATATTTAACTGGATTAAATTTGATAATGATAAAATTTATAAACTGAACTAACTAAACAAAAATAAATGTAATTCGATGTAGTTACTTTTCAATTAAGTAAATCAAATAAAATTAACTGAATTTCATCTCTTTATTCAATAAACCTACAGTTTACTTGCTCTGTCTTTCTTAATTATTTAGTGAGAATCTTTTTATATAATTCAATTGCAGACGCGTTTAACAAACTACATTAACTGAACAAACCGTGTTAACCTTCAACTAAAACAAATTACGCTACTACTATCCATCATAACATCAAATAATAAGTCTATTAACTAAATTTCAAGTCTACGTAAATCAGACAACATTAAATACGGCATAAAAGTATAATATTTATAATACATTTAATATTTTTTAAATAAAGTTTTTTCTAGCATTATGAGAGTTTTGTCCTTCCTCTAGACGGATTCAATATCAAAATTTTTATATATATAAAAAAAAGTTTAATGATGTAAAAAGTTCTTAAACTTACAAAAAAAAAAAATAATTAAGCCCCTCTTCTTTTTTTTTTTTTTTTTTGCACTCAATTAAGCACTTGAATTTTTAAAATGTATCAAAAAGGCCTTCAAACTTCTTCAAAAAAATGCAATTAAGCTCCTGCTTTTTTTTTTTCACTCAATTGGATTCTTGAACTTTCAAAATGCATCAAGAAGACCTTCAAAATTTTTCAAAAAAGCAATTAAGCCCTTGCTCTTATTAAAAATAAGAAAAAAAATTATAAAAATAAAAAAATATAAATTTTAGAAAAATTATAAATTTTAATAACAAAATATAAAATTTTAAATTTATTAAAAATTAGAATTTTTTATAAAAACTGTAAAAAATAAAAATTATAAAATTTTATAAAAATCATAAAAAATTACCTTTTTCAATTAAAATCATCACGTACCGCAACACAGCGTGACATATGACAAAAAATGATAAAAAATAAAAAATCAATAAAAGTTATAGAAAAATTATAAAATGATTCTTTTGGTACGATAATTTTTATAATTTTTTATGAAATTTATATTTCTCTACATTTTGTATAATTTTCTTACGACTTTATAAAATTTTATAATTTTTTATATTTCTATACTTTTTTATAATTTTTATGATCTTTATAAAATTTTACAATTTTTTATATTTTTCTTTACAATTTTTATTTTTTTCTAATTTTAATAAATTTTTAATATTTGAATTTTTTATTAAAATTTAATAATATTTATAGCTTTTATTGATTTTAATGTTTTATAATTTTTTTTCTAATTTTTAATAAAAATAGAGACTTAATTGCTTTTTTTCTGAAAAAGTTTGGGTATTTTTTAGGGCAAAGTACCAGAATATACCGAAATTTTAAAAAATTTACGAAAAAGGACCCTAAAAAAAATTATTTACCGGAAAGGGTCATTTCCCCCCAAAACGCGTCCACGTCAGTGCGTTTTGGGGGGATGCAGGGCTAAAGCGCATCCACGAGGGAGCGCTTTTGCCCTGCAAGTAAAAAAAAAAAAAAAAAAAAAAACCTATAAATACCCCCACCCTTTTATTTTTTTCACACAAAAGTCTTTACTCATATTATCTCTCAAATTTCTCTCAACTTTCTCTCAAATTCCTCTCAAATTTGACAATAGTCCTTTAATATTTACAAAAAAGCCCTTTTTAAAATTTTTTTGAAATATATTTTTTTAATAATTTAAAAATATTCGATCGTATTAGCAATGGCCGGAGAATTAATTCGTCTCGACAATAAGCACATCTCTGTCGATCAAATGACAATGGTCAGTTTTAATTTTAATTTTAATTTTAATTTTTTCAATACTATTTTATATTTTTTTTATGTTTACGCAATTTTAATTAAAATTTATTTTATAATTTTTTAAACAGTCTGTAGATCGGGTGTTGCAATACTATATTCGTAACATGCTTGGTCCACCATCGCCGTTGATCGAGAATTACTTACGAGAAGCGGGTTTTTGGCACGTGGCCACGATAGGCTAGGGGTGCAAGTTGGAGCCGAAGTTAATCAGTGCGTTGATCGAGAGGTGGAGACCCGAGACGCACACTTTCCATCTTCCATGCGGAAAGTGTACTATCACTCTGGAAGACGTGCATTTGCAATTAGGATTGCCGGTGGATGGGTACGTAGTCACCGAGTCCGCAACTTCTAGCGATTGGGGAGCCGTATGCTACGAGCTTTTGGGTGCTATTTCAGGTAATATTTACGGAGGTCGGATCGAGATAGGCTGGTTACGAGACATATTCCCGAAGCCGGATAATGGTTCGACCGAAATAGAAAGAATACGGTATGCTCGGGCATACATTCTTGAGATGATTGGAGGCTATTTGATGCCGGACTTGTCACGAAACCTCGTCCATCTGAGATGGCTGCTGAAACTCGTTGATTTTAGAGCAGTCGATCAATTGAGTTGGGGGTCTGCCGTGCTTGCAAAATTGTATTGGGAGATGTGCGGGGCGACGTGACCGAATAAAGCGAAAATCAGAGGTTTCCTATCACTACTGCAATCATGGGCACGGTTTCGCTTTCCATTTTTACGTCATCGAGTGAAAGGCCCACATACATTCCCACTCATAACGAGGTAAATTTAATATTAGATTGTACAATTATTATGTAGATTTAAAATATAATTGTATGCTAAAAATTTATTTAATTAGGTGGAACCATTCGGCGAGTTATGTTGGAATACCTACATCGCTTGAAGATATACGGCTTCTATTAGAGCAACGATCAAAAGCACAAGTATTAAATAAAAATATATTTTCGTAATAAAATAGTCATTTCGTATTTCGTATTTCATATTTAGTATTTGGTATTTAGTATCTAGTACTTAGTATTTAATATATAATTAGTATTTTTATCATGTTAATATAGTTTGAATGGACACCATACGAGGATCCATCAATTCGGGCAGTAATTCTGGATGAGTTCTTTCAAAATCCGAACATTTGGCATGTGAAGGTCCCATTGATCAACTATGCTACCGTGGAGATGCACCAATCAGATCGGGTTCTGCGTCAATTTGGATTCTGACAACCAATTCCCGCGGCACCTGAGGTGCTCGATGATGAGCACAAAGTCGACTTACGGCGGTTGCATACGGATTGACCAATATTTTGGTCAGCGAATATCAAAATGTGGGAGAACCGGTATGATTATATACCTACTCGGGAACCAATTATCGTTCTTGAGTTAGCGTTCGTGCCGAAATACATGCCATGGTTTAGGATCCATGGCAAGCTGTATTTTTTGTCGGAAGAGGAGAGGCGACGGTAACTTCGTGAACAAAGGGAACGACGGGACCCTTTAAATCCAAGGAGAAGGGGTGATGAAACGGGACCATCAACAGCGCCGACACAACCACTGGGCCCATCAACAGCGCCCACACAGTCATCGGGCCCAACACTTCAGCCGACGACACCCACATCACAGCCTTTTCAGATTATGCCAGGTGCGTACCCTAGCCCTTATATGTATCCTAACCCATATATGTTTCCTTTTTTTAGTCCTATCGTAAGTTGGAATGAATGGCTCGGTTCGAGTCCATTCCCGCATACTCCGACCGGCCAACCGATCTATAGGCCGTCGTTGCATGAGGGATCGCACGAGGCGCCGTCGGGGAGCTCTTCTTTTTATCAATCTCCTTTGCCTTATGGGATTCAGACACCTCTGCCATGGACGATGCAAACACCTCCCCAGTCAATATTTTATCAAGGTGGGTCATCCTCCCAACACCCACAACCAGACCCCATGCCGGATGAAGAAGAATCCTCCCGCCTGAGGTTCCATAACCCCCACCGGAAGCTAGAAGAAGGAAGAATCCAGCGCGTAACTGTCGACCACCCCCATGTGGCACTGATGCTGACCGGCACCGGCATTGATTCCGACCGCCATTATTTTATTTTTTTATTGTAGTATTTTTTATACCTTTAATAAAATAAAAGTTATTTTTTATTTTTTTAATTGTAATTTATTTTTTATATCTTTAATAAAATGAAAGTTGTTTTTTTTATTTTTTTCTGTAATTTTATTTTTAAATATTAAATAAAATAAAAGTTATTTATTTTTTATTTTAATTTAATTTTTATATCTTTAATAAAATGAAAGTTGTTTTTTATTTTTTTGTAATTTTATTTTTAAATATTAAATAAAATAAAAGTTGTTTATTTTTTATTGTTATTTAATTTTTATATCTTTAATAAAATGAAAGTTGTTTTTAATTTTCTTTTGTAATTTAATTTTTAAATATTAAATAAAATGAAAGTTGTTTTTTATTTTGTAATTTAATTTTTATATCTTTAATAAAATGAAAGTTGTTTTTAATTTTTTTTTGTAATTTAATTTTTAAATATTAAATAAAATGAAAGTTGTTTTTATTTTTTTGTAATTTTTTATATCTTTAATAAAAAGAAAGTTTTTTTTTATTTTATAATTTAATTTTTATATCTTTAATAAAATGAAAGTTGTTTTTTTATTTTATAATTTAATTTTTATATCTTTAATAAAATGAAAGTTGTTTTTTATTTTGTAATTTAATTTTTATATCTTTAATAAAATGAAAGTTGTTTTTTATTTTCTAATTTAATTTTTATATCTTTAAAAAAATGAAAGTTGTTTTTTTTATAATTTAATTTTTATATCTTTAATAAAATAAAAGTTGTTTTTTATTTTTTTTGTAAATTCATTTATTTTTTATATCCTAAATAAAATAAAAGTTGTAACTTATTTTTTTATTGTAATTTATTTTTGTTTTTTATATATAGAAATTAATAAGAAATGGATGAATTTGGACTAAATTGAATAAGTGAAAAAGTATGACGGGTTAATTTGTAATTTTATCATGATGGATGTTGATCCAATGTATGAATTTTGAATGATCGTAAGGGGCAAAATAAGCATTTAGCAAGAAAGATAATTTTGAAGAGTAATGATGATCCGTATATTTTAGATTAATTGAATAACCATTTTTGTTTTGCAACTTAGTCCTACAAACTTTCACCATTTTCATCAAGAAATTAAAAGAAATTTCAATGCCCCCAATAGACAAAAAATGATAAGGAGACTATCAACTATTCCGATTTGGACACGAGCGGGATGTATGGCCTGGGTTCCTACACCATCCGCATAACTTCCGTTGGTTGGTTGGTTCTCGGATATCCATATCGTTGTGTATTCTAGTCGAGCAAGGTCGACCCTTTGGTTTGCGACGCAATTCTCTATCTGGTAACAACTTATACGGAGCAAGCGATACAGACGGCCACTTATGTTCATTCAGGACTGGTGGGAATACGTGTCTCCACACGTTGTACATGTATTATATTTTATACACTTCGTCGACATAGCTCATGGGATCCAGACGGAGATTCTGACAAGCCGCAATTACATGAGCGCATGGATAACGAAGTGCATCAAATATCCCACAGTCGCAGGTCCTATTTCTCAAGTGTACACGATATTGTCTGCTAACAACACCTTGGTTCGGTATGTCAAACTTCGTCAC
Source organism: Gossypium bickii (assembly GCA_025503065.1). Classification (NCBI taxonomy): domain Eukaryota; kingdom Viridiplantae; phylum Streptophyta; class Magnoliopsida; order Malvales; family Malvaceae; genus Gossypium; species Gossypium bickii. Next base: position 21,723,400 of record CP106713.1, on the reverse strand, counting down.
ACGAAACCATAGGTTGTCGCGATCATGACACACTGTGTGTATGGTGTTGGCCCTTGCCTTCCCCTTGTTAATTTCTCGCAACACCTTCGCGCACCATACATGGCCTCCTTGCATTTGGCCTTTATAACTCGCTGCTCGCTTCAGAAATAGTGCCGCTAAATGAAAATATGTCTCCCGCACAACCGATGTTATCGGCAAATGACGCGTTCCTTTTAGAATAGAATTTATGCATTCGGCCAGGTTTGAGGTCATATGACTATATCGTAGGCCACCGTCGTATGTTTGTGTCCACTGTTTGAAAGGTATGTTGCATAGGTAGTTTGCACCTTCTTCATTAACTGAGCGCAAACTCGCTAACATCTCGTGAAAATGGTCATTATTGATCTCGTACCCTGCCAATATATGTTGATAGCGAATATTACATACCACTCTTCAATTAAGAATAAATTGAATATTACAAACGAAATTATATTAATGGATATTACATATCCATATTGGTCACTCGCCTTCGTTCACTTGTAGAACGATGTTGCACGTGGAAGTTGGACGCAACATGCCTTAGGCAATATCGATGGTGTGTGCGATGCCACAGGCTTCCCTGCCGCTCTATTGGGCTAGTATTCCAAGTCCCCAATCCGATATAACGCATATATCAGGTTGGGCGCAGACATGCCTCCTTAACCTAGATAGAAAGAAATCCATGTCATCAGCTGACTCCCCCGGTGTTATTGCAAACGCAATTAGAAGGATTCTCCCACTGCCATCCTGTGCCACAGCTAGCAATAGCCGATGCGTATATCTACCATACATAAAGGTACCATCAATTTGTACCAATGGCTTGCAGTATAGAAATGCGTCTCGGTATTATATAAATGTCCAGAATAGACGCTTGAACACTTGGCATCCACGGAGCAATCGATCGTTGTAGTACGCCGGTTCCGTTTCAAGGTCTGTTATGGTGCTTGGGACATATCTCTCCAGCACCTGACACCACTGCCACACTTCATTATATGAAGCGTCCCACCGACCATGAAACTTTTCCAACACCTTTTGCTTAGCTATCCAAGTCTTCCGGTAAGAGGGCGTGTACCCCAATTGGCTACGAATATTGCCAATTAAGGCCGACACTGTAGTCTTCGGATCCGTCTTCACTGTCGGTATTATTAAGTCAGCCAACATCTCTGAATCCATCTTCGGGTGATCTTGTGAAACACCTGTTAATGAAGTACGTTAAATAATGCAACATTACGTAATATCAGTATTATTCAAAAACCTTGAACACCTAATGATACTGTACCGGCAAGACATGTTTGTGGACCTTTGTTCTTTTTAATCTCTCACAAGCCTGTCATTTTCCTCAACAAGGCCATGATCTTTCATGAACATGTACCGTCTTGCACTGAACACTTAGCCTCGTACTTATGGAGTTTGGATTTAACCACGTTGTAGTTAACCCCGCTCTTGATGCTATATTGTTTCAATGCTCCAAGAAAAGTATCCTTGTTCGAAAACTCTTGCCCAACTTCTAATTCTCCCGAATCCAACTACGAACTTGTACGGTCTGTGTGGTAGTTCAGGAAACTCCAATACATTGTCTTGAGATAGATCGACATTATGCATGTGGGCTAGAGGCGAGTACGCCCTGAATCGTATATCTTCTTCTTCATCATCTGAACCGCCTTTAACATCTTCAAGTACGATTAGAACAAGCTCCAGTTCAGAAAATAATGCAACTTCTGCACCATCGGGGCTGGGCTCTCGAGGTGGATCCACATCAGACTCATCATTCGACCCACCATCATGTGCAACGAACGAGGGCCCCTCACCGGTGGATGTCGTGGGGAGTACATTATCCCTTTAAACAACTTTCATAACAGTCCCAATCATATGTGGATTGCCAACCACTAGGAGTTGATGACGTTCCCCAATACGTATTTCTAGTATCGAACGTCGAATGAAGGATATGCATGTCCCATCCACAAACCGAGTATCGTGCAGTAGGTTTGTATTTTCCATACTACCACCAAACACGGACACCTCCGTATTCTGCCTCCCACTAACAGAGTGTCGGCTTGGGGTCATGTATTCCCCTCGAACAACAGTAGATGTTGAAGTCGAAGGAAGATCACTTGGTGATAAAAATTCTACATAAACCTCAAGATAGGGTGATCCACTGGCAAGATGAGTCTCCACCATTGCCTCCAAGCTCCGAGAACCTTTGGTGTCGAATGAGTCATATCTCACGGGATCAATCGAAGTACAAAATCTATACTTAATAGACTGAACTTCATTGGCATTGTTCTGAAGATTTTACGCCTAATTCTTTTGCGAAGTTTTGTCAACCAGTCGCGTTGTGTTCTCTGATAAAAAAATAACACCATTTTCGATGTCACAAACCTCACCATCGTAGTAAATAATAGCACTAATACGTTCACTCATCTTCAGTTTCTATTTTACTTTTGCCTCAATTTCTATTATACAACCTGAGAATGAAATTTCGCTCATTTATAGTTTAAGAATTGCCAGAGACTACTGTAGCAAAAAAGCGTCCACGCGGGAGCTTTTTTCGATACTCTTGCTGACAGTGCATCCTGCTTGAAGCGTTTTGGTCACTATTTGTTCATAAACGCCTTCTCAAGATTATTTTGCCGGAGACTACTATAGCAAAAGAGCGTCCACGTGAGAGCTTTTTTCGGTACTCTTGCTAACAGTGCATCCTGCTTGAAGCGTTTTGGTCACTATTTGTTCAGAAACGTCTTCTCAAGATTATTTTGCCGGAGACTACTGTAGCAAAAGAGCGTCCATATGGGAACTTTTTTCGGTACTCTTGCTGACAGTGCATCCTGCTTGAAGCGTTTTGTCACTATTTGTTCAGAAACATCTTCTCAAAATTATTTTACCGGAGACTACTGCAGCAAAAGAGCGTCCACGTGGGAGCTTTTTTCGGTACTCTTGCTGACAGTGCATCCTGGTTGAAGCGTTTTGGTCATTATTTGTTCAAAAACATCTTCTCAAAATTATTTTGCCAGATACTACTGTAAAAAAATTTTAAATAATTTTCTTTTTGATGATATATTTTTTTCCAAAACCCTAAACCCTAAATTATTTTAATTAATTAACTCTAAAATCTAATTCATTAATTTCCCCCTAAAAACCCATAAAACCCTAACCCTAAAACTAAAAACCCTAAACCACTAAAAACAACTGAAAAGGAAGGGGCAAAAGCACATCCACGAGGGAGCGCTTTTGACACATCATCAAAGAGCGCCCTTAAGGACGCGTTTTTTGCTGATGTGGCAAAAGCGCTCCCTCGTGGATGTGCTTTTGCCCTGCATCCCCCCAAAATGCGCTGACGTGGACGCATTTTGGGGGAAATGGCCCTTACCGGTAAATAATTTTTTTAGGGTCCTTTTTCGTAAATTTTTTAAAATTTTGGTATATTCTGGTATATTGGCCTATTTTTTATGCATTTTGAAAGTTCAAGTATCCAATTGAGTGCAAAAAAAGTAGGGGCTTAATTGCTTTTAAAAAAAAAAGTTTTAGTATTTTTTTGATGTATTTTGAAAGTTCAAGTACCCAAATGAGTGAAAAAAAAAAAAAAAAGCAGAGACTTAATTTTTTTTTAAAGTTTGAGGACTTTTTACACCCTTAAATCTAAAAAAACTATAAATATAATATTTTAGTATAATAAATATATATGTTATATATAAATTGATAAAATAATTATTATACCCTTATTTGACATGGATATGTGGAATCATAAGATAATATTGCGGATCGCCCTCTTCCTCACATCACTTGGTTACTGAGAACCACCTAGACGGTACCCCATCTACGTCATAAGAATGTATCTTTTTGGCTTCTTCTACATCCTTAAGCCTTCACCTGCACTTAATTTTCCTTGTTTCATTATTTCTCATTTATTTATCCCTTTTTTTTCTTTTTTCTTTTTTGTTTCCGCCTATTTTAAGTGAACTGACGTTCTAACAACATCACATTCTCCTTTATCTCCTCTATTATTGTATACTTATATTAACAAACATAAATTATTGAATCTTAGCTCGGAATTTCAAAAGAATTTGTGCAGCAAAATCTAAATAATTTTATCAATATTCAATATCACATATATTGGGTATTAAACAACATGATGAAATAAACAGAAATTCTCACTTTTCTTTAAAAAACAAAATCATTATATATTTTATTCAATCTAAAGCCATTAATTTATGAAACTGAAAGCTACCAGACTCCATCACATGCAAGGTTCATGGACAGTTGAGCCCGGTATTGCCGCATATCATGAACAATCAGTATTTTCCTTTCTTTTAATATACATGATTCAATTACAAGATTACTAAAATATTTTTATTTAAAAAATAATTAATATTATTATAAAAGTAATAAAGAGGCAAAATAGTTGATGTTTTTATTTTTTAATATTAAATTTAATCCATACTATTATTTAAGCTTTTGATTGAGTTGTTATCACGAGCTAATTGTGTATCAATTCTTTGAAAAATGACAAAAATACTATTCATTTTACAAAATAAATTATATTATAATGAAAGTGTTTTTATCTTTTTATAAATAAGTAAAAACTTCTAGTGGAATTTGAACCAAAAACACTACAAAGCACTAATAAAGAGACTCATGCTTTGGTCGAGAGGCTTTTTCTCAAGCGAATTATGTCTTGTCTCTATTTCAAATAAAGTTTTTGCTCATTGCTCATTGTTCTCATTGCTAATAGTACTTGGGTAAGCCTAATGGCTTGAGACTTAAGTACTCTCTCCCTCTTCCTACATTTTTTTTTATTAATGAAGCTTTATTCTAAAAAAACACTACAAATTTTAAATCTTCAACTTTACCATTTCATTCTATGTTTTATATAGTTCTTAATATTTTTTTTATTGTAATCAAGATATTGATAAGCTATAAAAGTAACATATTTTAATCTCATTCTTAATGTGTTTTTGGATGATTAATTATGCAAATTAGTGAATTTGATGCTCCTAATCCCTTAAATTCATGTTTCTATACTTGAGAGAGATTTTGAGAGTGAAAGGAGTGAAAAACGAGCCAAAATTGGGCAAATAGAGTTGTTTTCAGGAGCCACACGGGCTGGACACACGCCCATATGCCAGCCCGTGTCGATTTCGCACCTTGCTTCCCAAATTCGCAGAAAAACACAATTTTTAGACTTTCTGAGCATTCTAAAGTCTATAAATACCAATTAAAAGAAGAGATAAAGGAGCCATCAGAGAAGATCGAAGAAAACACTTGAAGAACACCATCGAAGCCAAATAGAAAGCGGATCTTCATCAAGATTGAGGATCTCCTTTTAATTTCTTTGGAAGTTTATTGAGTTTCTTTATATCTTGTGGTTTTTCTAACTTTGAGATGATTTCATTCAGGATTATGAACTAATCCCCTAGATACCCAGGGAAGATGAAACCTATGATGAATTCTATTATTTGATTTCTGATTTACATGATAAATACTTGATTCTTGTTCTCAATTATGTGTGTTAATTTCTTATTTTAATATTTCTGGGATATTAATTCATGTTTAATATGCTTAATTCAGTGGAGGAAAAGTCACTGTTGAAGAGTAGATCTAGCATAATTGAGTGGAGTTGCATGCAATCCTAGAAATAGGACGACATAAATGTACCGGATTAGAGTCAAATCTAATAAAGGAATCCATAGATCGAGTTAATGCGACGATAGGGGTTTTAATTAGAAAGAGATTTCAATTAATCAACCTAGAGTTAGTTGTTCATACTCTCGAAAGTGATATTAAGATAATTTAGGGATTTCTATGGATCAAGACAACAAGTGAATAAATCGTTTAATTTAGATTCTTAATAATAGAAGAAGCCTAGGTGGATTCTTACCTGGGTATTGTCTCTCTCATTGATTATCTTTCAATTATTTTCCCGATTCGTTCTCTATTGCGGTCTTAGTTAATTAGTTTAGTAAATTTTAGATTAAAACACATCACTCCAATTTGTCGGCTAAACAATAAGAAAACAGTAATTACTAATACTTTTAGTCCTCGTGGATACGATATCTTTACTCACCGTAGCTATACTATTGTTCGATAGGTGCGCTTGCCTTTGTTGTATTTATAGTTAGTTTAATGATCATCAGATATCCACTCATATAATGAGTGTGTCATAATTTGATGTTATTGATTTAAACATAGTCATATGTAATATACAAAATACAAATAACTTCATTTAGCTTATACTCTTTTAGGCTACTAATGGTGATTTGCCCTTTGAACTATCCTTCATTCCTAAATATGTTGCTTGTGGATTTTTGTCTTAATTTAATACCTATGGTTTGATTTCGTCAAACAACTTACCCCAAACTATTACGAAATTTGACATGGTAATCCAGGGCTAGTCAACACCTGACACATGTCATGATTCCCCAAAATTTTCCTTTATATTTTGTTTTATTTTCCACGTGTATATTTAATTAGTTCTTTTTTTTAATATCTTCTTCTTCTTCTTCTTCTTCTTCTTCTTTTTCTTCTTCTCATATTTATACAGTGGTATTTGTTTAGGGTTCATCTTGGTTTTTTTTTCCATAATTCTTGTGCTATTCTTTTTTGTCTCCTTGAGTTGAGTTGAACTAATAGTTGAGAAGCCCTACATTGCTCAAGATGTCGGTATTCTCATCAAACTCAAAAGGAAGGAGACGCTGAAGAAATATTTTTTTTATTGTCGATTTAGGGTTGAGATTCTTACCTCCAAAACTCCATCAAGTAAAGGGAATAAATTTTATGATTGCTCTATGTATTTTGATTTTTTAAAGAAACCTTTGGAAATGGTTATTTGATTTTTACGGTTTAAAAGCGATAATTGATTTTTTCATATTTGCTTTTTTTAATAGAATGTAAGCAAAAAAGTTGGGTTTATTGATAGTTGATATGAGGTTTTCTCCATTTTTGCAAAGTGAAAGAAATTAGGTTTTGAAATTGTAAAATTTAAATTCTGTCATTTTGTTATTGATTTATGTATAACATAAAGGTGGATGTGGATTTTTCAATTGGATTGATTCAAACACTAAGGACGAATGCGCAAGAGAATATAACTTCAGGAGTTAGATTCATTAATTGAAAATAATATGTTGTTTGAGGCAAGAGAAGATGTCTTTAGGAGTTTGATTCATGAATTGAAAATAATATATTGTTCGAGGGAGAATCGAAAATTGAGGATTGCACAAGTAATTTTGAATTGCAAGAAAGTTGAGTCCGAGAGAGAAAGCTCGAAAGTGTTTGAAGATAAGCTAATGAAGACCAAAAAAAGAAGCTTCCATGTAGAATATTGCATTATTATTTTGCTTGATGGTTATGTTAATGTATTTTATGGGTGGTAATTAAATTTAGAGTGACTTGTCCCAAAACTTATATCTATAAGGAACATCAATTGTTTAATTCACATTTAGTAGTTGCATGTTATAACACCCCTTGCCTGACCCAATCGTTAGGTTTGAGTTTTCAGAGTAACTTCTGATAGAGTACAATACTACATCAATCAAAAAAACATTTATGACTTAAACACATTTATAATATGATCACAACTAAATTCGAACCTTAATCGAGCTTACAAAAACTCTTTTGTTGACCCGAACAAGAATTAGGACCAAATTGCAAAGTTTTGAAAATACAAGGCCGACATCGTGACGTCGCCAAACAGTTTTTCACAGTGTGATGTTCGACCACTCAATGTCGGGACATCACAAAATGTTGGCTGACATTGCGACGATGAGAGTTTCTCTTCTCGATGTGGACTCTATTTTTTGTACATTTTAGGCCATTTGGTTCCTATTTTATGCCAAGCCAAACCATTAGCACAATTGATACATAATGCACACTTATATCCTACATAAAACCAATTCAAAACATATAACAAACATCCATTTTACCATCTCATAGCCATCAAACTAGTATGCACCAATTAGACACTTAAGCATATCATTTAAACCTAAGAGTTCATAATCATTCAAACATACATCACTACTCATTCCAAACATATGTTACCATTTTACTCCATCATTTGAACCATGCCATATCAAAACATACTCAAAATATCAATTGGATGATAGATCAAACATTACCAACTCATATCAATATGCCACAATTGGCACCATTTCACAACAAGTCATACAAAAAAATGTTAACATGAATATAAGTTATTCATTACTGTCAAATTCTCATACAATTTCATGCTAATTATACACTATGAGTTTCATACCTTACCAATTCATCATCACATTTCCATTTCAAATACTTAACTCTCGAATCTCACGTTTACTTCCTCATGTAGAGCCTTCTTACATTTCTTTTTCTTCCTTCGCGGAGTAACCGAAGAAGACCTTGCAAACAAAAGTGAGATTACAAGTTAATTCAGGAGAACTCTTTCCTCTCCACACACATATATATTTAAAGTTTGCACAGTCTCTTTAGTCTATTATAGTCATTAATTGCTAATTATTTTGTCTCCCACTAGGGAGGTAGCCAGTTTCAAACTAACTAAACCAGATTTGGGATCCAACTAAACATAATTCAGCCACTAAAATTTCTAAAATTCCCAATGGAGCCCAAAAATTTTCCAATCCATTCAATTTAATCCTAACTTCCCTTAAATTTTAGCACATAAAAGATGACGGGGTGTGACAGCATATGCCACAAAAGGACACCCAAGACCCTTACATTTAGCTCTTGTCATATTTTTTTTCATTCTTGCTTAACATATAATCAAACCTCTTTCAGATAACATACTTCGCTTGAGTTTACTGGAGCATCTTTGAACTATTTTGGACTCTCAAATATCAGTCCAAGCTACAAATGTGGTATTAAATCTGAAGGATAAAAAAAAATACCTTTTTACTTTTCTTGTAGAGAACTCCATCATCATTACTCTCATAATTTCCTATATTTGAGATATTAATATAATATATCATAGAACCACTAGATTCATTTTTACCATCATTCTTATAAGAGTGTTCCTTCTCTATTCTACCACCAGATTGACTAGTTTCACAATTCACCCCTTTGAACTCAACATCAAAACTGGCCTTTTTCTCTACATCATCATTTGACATAGTCTTCTTATTTTTCTTTTCCCTGATTTGAACATATTTTTCTCCTATCTCCCTTATCTCCTTATCTTCACTCCTATGACCTTGTTGTTAAGAAATAAATAAAACTCAAATAATCATTGTCAATGAAGAATCACCCTCAACATCCATTCCACACTCATCACCACCATTTATTTTAAACTCTCCAAAACCCTTTGTTTTATCCTTATCATTTTTATTCACATATTTCCATATTAATCAAACCACCCTCCTCATAATTTTTCATAGTATGGGACCTGTAATAGGCTACTTTAGCCCGGGCCCATACAAAAAATAATAAACCCAAAATAATAAAACAAAGTCCAAGTCTAGTCCAAAATATATCATTTGGCCCGATCAAAATGGCCCATTACTTGAAAAGATTGAAGGTCCATCTACAAGCTTGACGTATATAGAAACACAATCTTCAAGGATATACAATCTTAGATATGATATGCAATCCTAGAAGATATGGTATGCAATCTTAGAAGATATGATTTTGTAATCTTAGAGATTTAATTTGTAAATATCTTTTAATCTTAGCCGTTGATGTAATTGATCTATACCGTTGGATTTGGGGAGGCTCAACTATAAATAGAGGCCTCTCCCTTCATTGTGGAAGGCACTTGAGTTTTGGGGAAGCAATAAGAATTCTTGAGAGCATTCACTCGAATTTCTCTCCCTCTTGTGTTCTTATTTTCTATGGTTTGTTCTTATTTTATTCTTCATTCATCTTCGTTTTTTCAACCTTTTTTATTTATCCATTTAATTGTTTAATTATTAAATTATTCTTTTTATTTTATTCGTTTATTTATTATTTCTGTATAGAGATTTATTTTATTTTCACACTTTTGCAAATTTGTATTTTATTTATTTATTCCAAATTTTTATGTGGTATTTATTTCAAGCTATTTTATTTTATTATTTTTGATATTACTTACTTTAAATAGTTTTATTTTGATTAAGTTTTTTTATATTATTACTTTAAATTATCTTATATATCATTCATTTTTCTTATTGTTTTATATAACGATTATTTTAAAGTGGTTTTATTTTATAACATTTTAAACTGTTTTATATTATCTATTTTAAGTTTTCGCATATTGTTTATTTTAAACTTATACGTATCGTTTTAGGATTTGTCCCATATCATTTTCTTGAAGTCATTTTGTATATTATTTATTTAGATTGGTATATATATTGTTTTATATATTACTTATTTAAACTTACTTCTTATATAATATTTATTTTAAAATTCATTTACATATTACTATTCCATATATTATTTATTTTCATCTTTTTTTTTTGGATTTATTTTAAACTTTTACATTTATTACCTACTTTAAAATTTTTATACATGAATTTATTTTTAAATTGCTTTTTATTGTCGATTTTAAAATCCTTTTCTTTCACATTATTTATTTTAACATTGTCCATTATTATTTGAAAGCTTGGTACATTTTGTTTTTTATTTGTTTTTTAGATTTGTTATTTTTTAAAAAAATTCATTAATCTTTATTTATTAATGTGGCCAAATATACCTTCATATTTCAAAATCCATGATTTTTTAAATTTAAAAATAAGGCAATATTCGATATTTGGGAGTTTTGAGAAAATCGTGCCCTAACTTATTGGGTTTCGATTTTTCTCATTAAGTCCAAATGATTGAGTACCATTTTTGTAATATCCCGGGTTGGGGGTTATTTTGTTATTGCATTCGTTTGCATGTGGTTGGGTTGCATTGTGATGTTTTTGATTGTTTTGGGGCTTAGTTAGGAGCTTGGGGTAAGCCTGAGTGGTTGAGAAAATTTTAGTTTCAAGCGTTAGGTGAGAGGAGCTGATGGAGCTGGGGTTCATAAATTAATTTTGGTGAATGTTAGCACAAGAGATGAGCTGGTGGAGTGGCAAAGCATGCGCCACTTGGAGCTTGTGTGTGACGTCAATTGCATGGGGAGGAGGTCCTGTGTTCAAGCTGCAAAGACCTCACTTTTTGCTTCTATTTTGACGGCATGGAGGGGAGAAGTTGTTGGCAGTTCAAACTCTGCCATGGACCAAGTCAAATTGTGCAAATGGTGGGTGGAGAGCAAATTGTGGAGGTTGACTAGTTCAAACTAGTTTGAATGGGTGGTTGTGAGTGATTGGAGGTAGTGGCCGAATATTGGGGTGTGTGTGGAGTGAGTGGGCGGTTTTGGTAAGTGGGATAGGAGTGTGCCGAAAATTCAATTGGCATTTTTGGTGATTTTCGGTCACTCTTTGTCAAAACAAAATTCTCTCATTTTCTTTTGAAACCAAAAGTCAAGAACATACTGCCGAAATTTGCTTGTTTCCTCCTAATTTTCTTTGGTAGCCGAATATTCCTTCCCATTTCTTCTCCTTTCTTTTCAATTGTGTAAACCGAAACCACTACCCTCTCTTCTCACACTTTTTCTTTGCTTGAAAACCTTGAGTAAGCCGAAACTAGCATTCTTTCCCTGCCATATTTTCTTTCTTTCTTAAAAACATTGTTAGCCAAAACTCCATTCTCCAAACACCTTCTCCATTTCTTTTCTTCTCAAAACCGAAAACACCTACCCCTTGTGCATTTTCTCTCTTCTTCTCAGAACCTTGGCCGATTCTCTTCTTCTTCTTGAACATATATTTCTTTTGCTTCACTTTTAAAATACTAGCCGAATCCCTCCCTTGTGTTGCCGAAATTTCCTTCTAGCATTTGTTCTCATTTTGGCCGAATATCAACCCCTCCCTTTTCATCTTTCTATTGCGTTTCCTTTCTTGGGTAAGTGCTTGGCCGAATGGCCATTTCTTTCTTCTCTCGTTCTTGTTGATTTTGGATTGGTTAAGAGCCGATTATGGCAACTGTTGATGGGTGTTAATCTGTTGTGGTGGAACCGATTTCATTATAGGGCATCCAGGATTTTGGAAGCAAACAAGAGGAGCCGTCTTCTTCTGTTAATTGATTGGGGTTGGCCGATTGTCAGAGGAACCATCGGTTGGTTCGAGATTTGGTAGGAAACCAAATCAAGTGTAAGGAGCAAGGTAATCAAGGGGCTTAGATCAGTTCGTTGGGTTTAAGGCTTTCGTTTAACAGGTGTGTAACTAACACACCCTTTACTTGGTAATATGTTTAATAATCCTGATTGCTTAATAAGATTGAAACAGTATGGTTGGTTGATATGATACCTTAAGGGGTATATGCTCGGATAAGGGTAAGTCCGTTTTATTACGAGTGTTGATATTGATATACATGATATCATGGTTTATGATGTATGTGCTGTGAGATGCAACTTTACCCATGTTAGCATGATTTGCATGATCTTGCATCAGTATGATATGGTTATGGGTGATGTGAGAGGAGGGGGATTATGATATCCGTGTCTTTGGGACACCAGAGGTTTAGCACCTCCAGTGGTTTGGTACCACAGATTGATTATTGTGACTTTGGGTCACCAGAGGTTTGGCACCTCGTCGTCTTGTCCCGTGGCTTAGCACCACAATTGGGTTGGCCCCACAGTTGATATTACGGGATTGACGCCAGTGATTTGGTATCACACGATGGGTTGGCCCCATCATCGGATTCGTGACTTCGGTCACCAGTGATTTGGTATCACACTCGTGTCTTTGGGACACGAGGTTTGGCACCTCATAGCGCCTCGTCCCGGTGGCCGTACCACGATGGGTTGGCCCCACGATGATTATACTGGGATCGGCGCCAAAGATTTGGTATCACACGATGGGTTGGCCCCATCATTGGATTATTCGTGACTTTGGGTCACCAGTGGTTTGGCACCACACTTATGGATATCGTGACTTTGGGTCACCAGTGGTTTGGCACCACACTTATGGATATCGTGACTTTGGGTCACCAGTGGTTTGGCACCACCAGTGGTTTGGTACCACACGGGGTAGAAAAGGAGTATGGATGGCTAGGACTGGGTGCATTACTTGTATTGTTATGTAATGTGTGTGTTAGTATGTTGCTTTAATTAGGGGAAGGATTTATGCACTGAGTCCTGTGACTCACCTTCTCCCTTATCATTTCAGGTGACACATAGCTAGCGGATGAGGAGCCGGGTAGACTCGAGGCATGCCATGAATAAATTTGGAGTTGCACTGTTTAAAACTTGGTATTTTATTTCGTTTATTTCTCATTTGCTTTATTTTGGGTTGTAATTATGCTTTGGATATTTATATGCTTGGACGTTATTTTGAAAATGCCTTAACAAATTACTGTTTTAATAATGGTTAAAACTTGGAAATAAAATGTTTTCAAAATTACCACGCGACACCTTTTAAACTCTACCATCGGGTAGCACACGGTAATTTAAAATGAATGAAACCCAAATATTTTCCAAATTCAAGGTTTTCCCCCCTAACTTAACAATGTTTTAAGCAACTAAATGAAATCACTCGGATTTTTACTTGGCACGAATTTGCTTTACTTATAGATACACCTAAGTTTTCTAAAGTTCCGGGTTTTAAAATGCACCATCAGTTTTGAACAAACATACTTAAGATTTTAACTACAAAAAAAGAAGTTTCCTCAAACGAACTTTAACGATAACCTATTCTGTTTGACACGTTTTCCCTGTGACATTCCAGATTCGGTCGTGGTGTGATTGGCCGGGTTTGGGGTGTTACACTTTTTGAAATTAAAACATATGAATTTTTAAATAAAAAACCTATTCTCGGGAATTTAAGATGTTGTGTCCTAACTCACTGGATGCGACGTTTTGTCATCTCAAGGCAAGGATTTCTAAAAAACAAAGGATATTCTTTGTTTGGAAAATTCGAAAGATCATGCTCTAACTTACTGAGTTTCGACTTTTCTTTTAAAATCCAAATAATTGAGTGTCCATTTAAAATTAAAGGACATAAGTTTTAAAAATTAAAAGGACCGTATTTTAAAATCTTTTCAAATTTTTGACATTAGGACATTAATTAATCAATTAGGTACCAATTTTTGGGCGTTACGAAGGTGCTAGTCCTTCCTCGTGCGTAACCGACTCCCGAGCCCGTTTTCTTAAATTTTTTAGACCAAAACCATTATTTTAATAAATCAAAATGTTTTATTAAAATGATTAATCTCAAGGTGACCCGATCACACCTCGAAAAATGATTGGTGGCAACTCCATTTTCGTTTTTAAAGTCGACCCCCATTTTTTCAAAATAAAAAAATAGTTTCGACAGGACCCATTAGCATTAAATGCCTCACCAACAACAAAATTTTGTGGATCACCAATATTAGATGCCTCACATGATTGCCCAACTTTCCCAACATCTTTATTTACTAGAACATGGTTTGCAAACTGAGGTTTGTCTACCTTATGCTCTATATAGACATGTAACACACCATTTTTTCTTATGTGTTTTATCATCAAAACAAAAGATGTATTATTATATGCAAAAATTAAGCCATCCTTTATTACATCCCCTGACACTAAATAACTAAAGTGCATTCTAGCTCTATAACCAACTAATATAAAAGGAAAAAATCGGAGAATTATTTTAAAATGACACGTGTAAAGTGTTGAATGGCCCTAGATTGCCACATTAAATTTCGTAACAGTTTGGGGTAAGTTCTTTAACGATATCAAACCATAGGTACCAAATTGAGAAAAAAAAACCACAGGTACCACATTTAGGAATGAGGGATAGTTTAGGGGGCAAATCACCATTTAACCCTTTAGAAAAATCCTCCATATTTAAAATTAATTTTCATTTAAAATATTATTATTATCATAATATTAAAATATTATTATTATCATGATATTAACAATGTGTCGCAACACAGAAGTTGCAACACCAAACCTTTCACCTTGAGGATGCAAAACTTCAACACAAAATCAACATGGAAAATACTTTCATGGGAGTTACGATACTGAGGGATGGATGTTATGACATCAAGCCAACATCACAATATTGAGCCTCCAAAGTCGTGATATCCCTAAAGGTGTTGAAGTGAAGAAATTGAAGCCAACTTCAGTAATGTCGTGACACTAAGGAATGGGTCTCGTGACACCAAGACCCTAAAGATCCATAAGTTAGCTACTGATTTGGGTGTCACGATACCAAAGCCTAACAAGAGGGAAATTTAGTACATGGGTAGTTTTTGTCCAACACTAACTCCAATCAAAATACAGCTTCTAGGGGCACTTTTGTCCAAAATTTGTGTTGTATTTAGATGTAAAAAGACTTTTGACTGATAACTTTAAAGGAACCAACCGTGTTCCTTACTTTCTCATCATCTTTTTAGCTTAAGGAGATGTCTGCTTCTCGATTGTTATGTTTAGGTTTTTTTTCTGAGTTTAGTTAGTTTCTACTATAGATTGGTGTTATTTACATTTTGGTGCTCAAGCTTTCTTTGTATTTTCGTTTTAATCCATAGCTTTTAATATAGCTAAACTCTGTTTCCTTTTTCTTAGTTAAAAATCTGGAATTTATTGGTATTTTTTCACCTCTATTGTTGACACCATCATCTTCTCCAAGGAACCACCAAGAAATCTCTAAGCTTTCTCTAACCTTATTTTTCTGTTTAATTGAAGATATGGTTTGAATGTGTGTTGGGTTATTTTTTGTATGAAAATGGTGTTAGGTAACTAAATCTATGGTGACTGGTTAGTTTTTGGTCTAGGGACTAAATTGTAAAAATTATACTAAATCGAATAAACTTCATAATCTAAAATTGGTGCCTCTAGGAAAAATATAGATAGGTGAGACTGAGAGCAGATTATATTGAGCACTAATTTGGTTATTTTGAGTTAGTTTGGTAAGGTTGAGAGATAAATTGGACTAAATCGTCCAGCTTGGTAAAATGGTGATCAAGAGGTAAAATTGAGCCAATTAGAAGTTAAGCTTTTTAGATCGTTGATCCAAAGACTAATCAACAACATGGAAGTAAACCATCAGTTTTTGCTCATTGAATTGCTAATTGCTTTATTTTGACTATTTTACAATTTCGTTCTTTTTAGTGTTAGGTAGCCAATTAGTGTAATTTAACCTCGATTTTGAATTGTTGTAATATAGCACCTAACGAGTAGTTTGCTAGACTTCTTGGTTGCATGCTTGTTGTTTAGGAATCACTTTGCCCCAAACTCTCTTAGGTTCGATCCTTGGAATACTCAGTTGTTCCATTATAACACTATAAATATTACAACTCGAGTTGTCACACTTGCAGTATACTGCTAGATTATTATTCTTATTTGTGTTGATTCATAGCCCTAGTGCACGCATGTCGAGGCACAGTCAATTAGTGTCTCTCAAAAAAATAGAAGCAATTTAGTCCTTGTCAATTTTTAAAGTGAGCAACTAAGGACAATTAATCATGGTGTTAATGTCTTCCATCAATTGTACATAATTTTGATTGGTATAATAACAAATTTAACCTTTAATGTTTATATATTTTGTCAACTTGGCCTTAATTCTAAAAAATTCAACAAATTCAGCCTCAATATTTGCACATTTATACAAATGTTGTTGGATAAATTTGTTAAATTGGGACCAAACAGAATGAGTAAACTTTGAGGTCTAAGTTTATTATTATAGCAATCAAAATCATGTACAATTGATGGAAAACATTAATGACGTGGTTAATTGTTCTTAGTTATTGACTTTCGAAATTGACATGGATTAAATTGCTCTAATTTTTTTAGAAGGACCAAATTGCTTAATTTCTAATATTATTTTTATTGTTTCTTTTCTTTTCTTAAAATTGTTTTGACTGTTTGATTTACTTCATAATTTTTAGCAAGTTTTGGAATTACTGAAAATTGATAATTTTAAAAATTAAATTTTCTTATTTTTAGGTTTTATGTAAAATCACATGCAAAAGCATATGATATTAAAAGTCAATACAAGAGAAAAAGTGTAGCTTATGTTATTAAAATAGGAATAAAATATATGAACTTTAATTAATTTGACTAATTATCAATCAATGGTTTGGCATGATAGATTTTGAATTAGTTAAAAAGTAATTAATCATTATGGAAAATCCAAACCCAAATTAAAAATAATCTTAGTTAATGATGGTTTATTGGTTTTATTTAAAAAAAACATTAATCACATATATCTCAATAACATTACTATTTTAGTAAGGAATCTGGTCAATTAGTGCAAATAAATGACATTTAGGTATAATTAATATATTTAATTACGGTAAGTTTTTAGTATTTAATAAATAGTTACAACTTTTTAATGTATTAAAAAATATATAGGTGGATTTAGTTTTTTGGCCCTAATCATTTTATAATGGCTGATAGTGTTTCTCTCGAAGAGTTTCCTAATGGCAACGCTAGCCCCGCAGGCAATCACAACACTAAGAAAGTTCATTTTAAATATCCGAATCCGGACTCAGATATGAAGATGGTTGATGGGCTGTCCCCGATGCCAAAACTTTTTTGGAAGGAGATGCTATTGGGAGAGGGATTGCATGATCAAAGAGAGGGTAAAAGCATAACTATCTCTAATGAGGATGAGGAATTTGACTTACTTGATGGAGATATCAGAAAATCAACAGTAGACGAAATTTCGTTAATTGATTTTTTTGGATAGAGTCAACAAAATCCTGATTAAGCATATCGCTACTTCGATGGTGCTTAAACTGTTAGGGAGGAGTATCGCTTTTGTTATGTTACAAAATAGGATTTATAGACTCTGGAAGCTATCCATGCCCTTCCAACTGATGGACCTCGAGAATGGGTATTTTTTAGTGGAATTTCAGAACTCTTATGATTATGAAAAGGTCTTTTCTCAAGGGCCATGGACCATTTTTGGGCAGTACCTTACGGTACAACCATGGTCTATAGATTTCAATCCTACTAAACCTTACCCGAGTGTTGTCATGACATGGATCCGGTTTTGGAGACTTCTGGGGTCATATGTACAAAAGGAAAATCTTGTAGGAGATAGGCGAAATGGTTGGAAAGGTGGCAAAATTAGATCTAAACACAGACAACGAAGTTAGAGGCAAGTACACTCGAATGGCAGTGTATGTAAACTTGGAGAGGCCTTTGATTTTTAAGGTTTTAATTAATGAAAATATACAACGAATTGAATATGAATATCTGCCGATAGTATGTTTCTCCTGTGGTCAATATGGACACTCCAAAGATAGTTGTGGGAAAGTGAAGGAGTCGTTGGTTGCGATTGTAGAGGGGAACAACTTGTCAGAAAAGGAACTTCTGGATTCTGCTATAGCGGAAGAAACTGACCTTTTCAGACCATGGATGTTGGTTAAGCGTAGAGTTAGGGAGCCCCGAAATTCCGGTAAGAACTTTCAAGGTGAGAAATTTTTGGGCTCCAAATTTAGAGCCTTGAAGGATATGGAAAAGGAAATTGATTGCTCGAATCTGGGGAAAAGGGATTCTACAAAACCTAATATTAAAAGGAATAATTTTTTTACGGATTCAACCCCTATTACTATTTCTAAAAAGCCAACAACAGTTACTAGTGGTAATTAAGAGACTAGGAAGGCTTTAATTAATGTGGGCCAAACTCATGAAATTAGGGCAGAGGCACTGATAATGGATTTTGATGGCGGGAAAAATTTGAAGGCCCCACAATTAAAAAAATGATTTGGGATGCGTTGGGCCAGGGGACTTGGAGTTTGTCTGGAGCAGATTTGATCACAATGGGCTTTAATAGCAATACACAGTCTATTGGACCAGAGATTAATAAATTTATTGGTCAGCTTCTTCCTACCTAGTGTCTTAATAAAGTAAATACTGTACCCTTTTCTTCTTCTGGTGCAGGTGTGACTCTAAGTAGGTCCTTAAGCCAGATGGAAAAATTGTTAGAGTTAAAACAAGAGTCAACCTAGCTTTTGAAAGATCGAAAGGAGAGGAAGTCCAGTTGATCGACAGCGTCCTAGACCTAGGTAAGCATTCTGCCATGATTTTTAGGGGTGATGTTCACCAAAAATTACATAATTCTACCGCTAGGTGTGATACAGTTTCCAAAGATGGGTTTCTTTCAAGTGCCAATGATAAGAAAATAGTGGGTAATTTTAATGCTTCTCGTGGTGGTTAGAAAATTAGTAATGTTTTAAAAGGAAGGGGAAGTCGATTTAAATCCACTGGCAATTCTCGAGTTCCTTTTAACTGAGTCTATGGAGGTGGTAGCAGATCTCCTGTCTTCTCAGGTGGTGATTGAATCAGAAAAAGGACCACAAGGAGCACCAGCTTCGAATATGAATAAGGGTTCTTCCCATCGACAGTAAGGGTTTGTCCATTTTATTTTTTTATTTTTATTTATGAATTTTACAATTTTTTTCATGGAACTGTCACAGGTGCGCTAACGTTAAGTTTCCAAGAATTTTTAGTGAATATAACATGGATTATAAGCCAGATATTGTTAGCTTATTAGAGCCGAAAGTTAGTTGAGTAAAAGCCGATAACGTTATAGCAAAGCTAGGTTTTCAATGCTCTCATCAAGTTGAAGAGATTGGATACCCAGGGGGTATTTGGTTGGGATGGAAAGCTTCCATTCGGCTTGAGGTGGTTCATAGTCATCCTTAGTTCATCTTGACTCACATATGGTCTGTTTCTTTTACTCTACTAGTTCTTGTCTCTTCAGTATATGGGAGTCCTAATAGGCAGAAGTGAAAAGATCTTTAGAAGGATTTGAGTATAACGACTCCGTTAAGATCCATTCCTTGGATTGCTATTGGAGATTTCAATGCTATTTTATCTCTTAACGAGAAATTGGGGGGTAATTTTAGTAGGAAAAGGTGTCCTTAGTTCGGTGATTTTGTAGACATGGCTGAGCTCCAAGATTTAGGTTTCAGAGGCCCTCCTTTTACCTGGCACAGATGAGGTCTTTTTGAGAGGTTGGATTGTGCGTTGGGTAATGTTAATTGGGTGCGTAAATTTTTGAATTGTTTGGTTACTTATCTTCCGAAGATTAAGTTGGATTACAAACCTCTTCTCTTATCTGTTAATCTAAAGTTAAACTTACATAAAGGAAGGCATTTTCAGTTTTTGGATAGGTAGGTTGAACATCCTGATTTTGAGAATTTTGTGGGTGTCAATTGGAAATTTAGCGGGAATATGTCTGATGCTTTGACTAAGTTTACTTTTACACTTAAGGATTAGAACAAATTGATTTATGGTCACATCATCGCTCATAAGAAAAATTTGATAAATAAATTAGTGGATATTCAGCGGCGCATGGATTCTCATGGTTCAAATAAGTTAGCTTAAATCGAAATGAATGTTAGACAAGAGCTAAAAAAATGTGCTTTATCATGAAGAACTCATTTGGAAACAAAAGTTGAGAAGCGACTGGCTAAAGATGGATGATCGTAACACTAAGTGTTTTCATGCACGTACACTATAAAAAAGGAAATCAAGTCATATTACTGTTATTCGTAACTCTAATGGTGATTGGATTTATGATCCAGAGATCATTGAGTTAGAGGCGAATGATTTTTTTCAAAATCTGTATGGGGAGGTCCTTAGGCTTATGGGGAGTTTACCTGCTAGTAGATTCCCACCATTGGACTCTATTGATATGGATTTTTTGGGAAAATTTATCATGAATGATGAGATTAAGACTGCTCTTTTTGACATGGCTCCGTTTAATGCACCGGGCAGTGATGGTTATCATGCCCTTTTATTTCAAAAGAAATGGAACAAGGTTGGAGGACTGTCTATACCTGGGTGAAAGTGATTTTTAATGGGGGGAACATTGATTCTGATTTGAATAATACTTTGATTGTCCTCATACCTAAAGTCTTTAACTTGAAAAGTTTTGCTTAGTTTCGCCCTATAAGTCTTTGTTTTGTCCTCTATAAACTGATCATGAAGGTAATAGCTAATCGTTTCAAATGTGTTTTTTCTAAAATTATTGCATATGAACAAGTTGGATTTATTGCAAGAAGGAACATCACAGATAATATTATCATTGCGTAAGATGTGGTTCATTTTATGCAGAGTAACAACAAGAAGTGGATGGCGATCAAGATCGACTTGGAGAAAGCCTATGATCGTGTCAGATGGGACTTTATTAAGGTCTCTTTCCAGGCGGCAGGTATCCCAGATTATCTTAGAAATATGATTATGTCTACTATTTCTAACTCCACGATGCAGGTTTTGTAGAATGGAGTTTCGTTGTCTAAATTCAGGCTTACTAGGGGTTTTCGTCAGGTTTGCTCGCTTTCTCCTTATCTCTTTGTGCTTTGTATGGAATGGCTCGGTCATTCTTTTAAATCGGCTATTTCTAATGGTATGTGGATCTCCATCCGTTTGTCGCGTTCGTGACCGGCCCTTTCCCACCTATTCTTTGCGATTGATTTAGTCATTTTTAGCAAAGCAAATATGGAGCATGGTAGGATACTCAATAAGATGTTGGGGGATTTCTGTGAAGTTTTTGGCCATAAGATTAATGCTAGAAAAATAAACAACTTTTTCTTTAATGGGATGGAGGAGTCTATGGCTTATTTGATTAGTTCCACACCTGGATTCCAAAGAGTGCAAGATCTTTGGCATTACCTAGGAGTTCCTGTTTTTCATAATAGAGTCACGAATAGTACCGTGCATTTTGTGATTGAGAAGGTGCATCAAAAGTTGTAAAGTTGGGATGCTGGACAACTATTTATTGTTGGACGGGTGACTTTAGTGCATCCGGTCCTTATGTCCATTCTTAGCTACTTCATGTAGTCCATGCTGATTCCTAGATCAATCTATGACGAGATCGAGAGTTTGGTGAAAATATTCATTTGGGGTTCCTCTGAGGGCAAAAAGAAGATGTCTTTAGTTGGGTGAGATTTTATCTGCCTACCCAAAGAGTGTAGTGGTCTTGGGATTAGAAAACTTCAAGACCAAAATATATCGTTCTTGCTGAAGCTTAGGTTTAATATAGTTTCAGATAATGAGACTTTATGGGTCCAAGTAATCAAGTCGAAGTATCGGTTAAATGATAATTTTTTAGATTGTATTGCATGAACTACAAGCTCTTTTCTTTGGAAATCGCTCTCAAAGTTTTGGCTTTTATTACAAGAAAATCTAATCTGGTCTATGGGAAATGGTGACAGAATTAGATGTTGGACGGATAATTGGGTTCCGAGGGTAGGACCTTTGATTCAGCTTATATCCTCCAATGTCAATATTGATTATGATTGTCTACTTAATGAAATGGTAAATGAGAAAGGTTTGTCGAACCTAAATCTCTTTAAAATCTAGTTGTCAGATGTTTCGGTACAACATATTATCCCTCCTCTACATCCTTCTGAGGGGAATGATAAAGTTGGTGCCATACCTCGACGGGGGTTTTCTCTATCAAAAGCGCTTATAAGATTTTGACAGAAGAATCTTAGAGTGCTAAAGATGATAAAAGGAAGTATGCATGGAAGTTGCTAGGTCCTCAAAGGGTTCAGTTTTTCTTAAAGACGATTCTGAAACAAAGAGTTTCGAAACCATTTTTTTATGATTTTTGAAAAACGGGGATCGACTTTAAAATGACAAACGGAGTCGCCACCGATCTTTTATTCAACGTGTGATCGGGTCACCTTGAGATGGATTATTTTAATAAAACATTTTGATTTATTAAAACAATAATTTTGGTCTATGAAATATAAGAAAACAGGTTCGGAAATCAGTTACGTACGAGGAAGGATTAGCACCCTCGTAATGCCTAAAATTGGTACCAAATTGATTAATTAATGTCCTAACGTCAAGAATTTGAAAAGATTTTAGAATACGATAACTTTTTAAAAATTGGAGTAGATATTGAAATTCTCTTATTCCGAAGGAATGAAATCCCATGCCCAACACGTTAGGGTACGACATTTCAAACCCTCGATATCAAGATCATCTCATGATTTCCAAAATCCATGTATTAAATTTTTTTTAAAAAGGATATTCGAGGATTAGGTCATACGGAAAAACCGAAACCCAGCACGTTAGGGCACGATTTCTCGGATTTCCAAACACAAGATATTGCCTTGTTAAGAAAACACAAATGAAATCTTAAAAGGATATTCGTTTATTTGGTCAAACAAAAAATCGAAATTCAGCACGTTAGGGCACAATTTCTTGGATTTCCAAACACGAAACATTGCCTTATTTTGAGGAGTTTTCAAATGGGCAATTTTAAAATCGACTTATAAAGTATTTATTTGGTTTGTTTGGATAAAAAAACATTTGAACAAGTAAGTTGGAAATCTTGATTGCAATGCAATGATAAAAATGAAATATAGTAGTAAGCATGGAATAATAATACATGGCAATGATGTTATAAAAACAAATAATTTCATATGAAGAACACATTAAGATATGCACAATGGCAATGGTCTCACATCAACATTATGCAAATGCTAACGATAATATTTAAAATCTTATGAATTAAAAACAATTCCAAAGAAGTTCAAAGCAAATTACAAACAAACATAATACTACGTAAACGAGTTAAAAAAATATATATTTTGCAATAGGAAATTTAAATACGTAATATACAAAATAATTTAACCAAAACGTGTTGATTCGAAATTGATAATATATAAAATGAAACATAATATAAATAACATATGTATATAAAAATAATAATATAGGGAAAACATAATTTAAAATAAGATCTTTAAAAGAACAATTATATATTTATATATAGATTTAAAATAAAATATATACATATATAGATTTAAAGGAAAATGTATACAAAAAAATGTTATGAAATCAACAATATGTATATAAAATAAAATAATTTTAGTACTAATTATACATATGTACGTATAAATTAATAATAAATAGGAATACTTTAAGCTAAGTACCATATAAATCTTTAAAACGAGTAACCTATAAAAAAAGATCTTGAAATTAAACATTTATAAAATAGATTAAAAATATAAATAGAAATGAAAGATAAAACAAATTAGAACATTGTAAAATCAATTTTAAATTAATTTATTAAAACAGCTTAAAAAAAATCTATAGTAAATAATTTTAATACAATAAAAGGTTGCATGGATTATAAAATAAAACAAAACTGAAAAATACTTAATTGTAATGAAAATAAATTAAGAAGTTACTTTATAATAAATAAAATCATTGAAACATATACAAGGATCAAATTGAAATGCGCGTAAATGATCAGGGGCGAAACCAGCAAATATTTTCGTGATTCAAAATGCAGCGTACAGACTAGACTAAATTGAAATAACGTACAAATTACAGAAATCGATTAAAAAAACAAAGAAAATACACTGGATCTAATCAAAACAGTAGCACGAAAAAGGACTAACACGCAAATTATCCATTCACAGCAGAAACGCACGGATCCTTAAGATATCGGGTCGGGTTGAATCGGGTCAATCCACCCTACACCGTTTTAGAACCACTGAAACAGGCCTAAATAATGTCGTTTCATGCGCTTTAATAAAATCCAAACTAAAACCTAATTCTAAGTTATTTAGTCACTTAAAACAGAAAGAAAAAGAAACCTAATCCCCATTCGGATCTCTCCTTAATCCACCGCCTCAAAACAAACATCGATAACCATCCGACTATCCGACACTTCAGAGATCAACGACGACGGCGGATGGAAACTGAGTATAACCATTTTCTGTGTTTATACACGAACATATTTCACTCCCAAATCCCCATTCCAGCTTCGATTTCGACGAAGCAAATAGGAATCCGGTGACAATAATAAACAGGTAAGTACTCTTTCCTTTATTTCCTCACATGCAATAGATTTGAAAAGGGAAAAAAGAAAATAAATCGCCAGTCAAAATAATAGAATCGAAAATTTGAAAGAAACTAAAGTCGAAAAATCACCTTCGAAATTTTTTGTTTCTGATTTCTATATTTCTCTGTATTCTGTGTGCATAAAACAGTCCGTGGTAAAAAAAATACAATGATTTCCTTTCGCTTTTTATCCCCCCCGAAATATCAAAGAAAAAAATCCTCTATATTACAATCTATTTTGCATTTTTCTACTGTCATTTGTTGTTGTGGTTTGTCTGTTTTCGTAGGTATAGCCATCGTACGGAGGCGGACGTGGCGATGCAATTTCTTTACGTAACGCCGAGGTATGCGTGTGTGTCATGCAAGCAGCGGGAAACCCAGGGTTTCTTGGTTGTTTTTTTTTTAGTGATTTGGGCTAGGTTAGGTATTGGGTCGTGGGCAAATTTGGGTAGTGGTTTAGGCTGTTATAATTTTTGTTATTGGGCTTGTAATGTTGGACTGTTTTTATTAATGGACTTTAATAATTATAATGTTTATTTTTAATTGGGTTTTTAATGGTTAATTGGGCCCTGGGCATAAATGGGTTCTTACAGCTGCCCCTCTTTGCCCGTTGTCGTGTAACGAGAATGGAGAAAAGACTTCAAAAAGGACTATTTTTCCCCGGTCTTCGAATCTTTGACTTCTTTCGGTGCTTTCCTTCTTCGAGTAGCTTCATTATATCCCACTGCATCTTCAGGGGCATAAGAACTAGCGCTTCGATCCCATTCAAGGAGATTAGACTTGTAGCTTCAATCTGCTAGGGAGATGAGATTTGATATCTTCAGTCTGCTCCACTGCAACTTCAAGGAGACAAGGTTTGGTTTGGTAGATTTGATCCGACCTACTGCAACTTCAAAGGTATAGGATTTATAACTTCAATATTTTTCACTGCAACTTTAGGGAAATAAGATTTGCTGTCTTCAGTCTGCTCCACTGCAACTTTAGGGAGATAAGATTTGTTATCTTTAGTTTGCTCCGCTGCAACTTCAGGGAGATAAAGATAGTGGCTTCTATTTACTCCACTGCAACTTCAGGTTGATAAAGCCCGCCGTAATCAGTAGTTTAAATCTGTTCCACTGCAACGCTAGGGGAATAGATTTGCTATCTTTAATTTGCTCCGCTGCAACTTCAGGGAGATAGGGGTAACGGCTTCAATTTGCTCCACTGCAACTTCAGGGAGATGAGATTTGCCATGGTGAATTTGATCCAACCTATTGCAACTTCAGAGGTATTGGACCTGTGGATTCATCGATCTTGTTACACCGTCCTTTGGGGAACATGACCTGTGGAATCGATTTATGGTTTTATGCTTATGCATAATGATTAGGATGCCATGATCGGAATGAATCAAATGCTCCTAGCTAAATGTATTATGGATGACATTTGCATGAATGCAGAATGTCATGAGAATAATCCCTTTTTAAAATGTTTAGGGTTGTCATTGCTCATTATTCTTCAAGGTTGCGTCACTAACGTAATATCCTGTTTTTTTGTTCAACCAACATTTTTGACAGCAAATTCGAAGAAATGGTCATTGTTTAGAGTTTCCTTCTCAAATATTTCCAACCCTTAGGCTTGGTGAGTTCTAAATAAAAGTCCTGTTTCATATTCTCGTATTATTTAGAAGTTTCCAGAGTAATATGCAAAACTCCTTTTTTGAAAGTATTATTAGTTCATTATTCATTACTTCAATACAAAACGCTTGAAAATGATCATAAATGATGGACAAAAATGAAATTTATCAGAAACGAAATCTGAAAAGAATAAGTTAATTAAAGGAAACAAACATTGCTGGAATACAAAATGATTAGGGGAAAAGATAGGTGACCCCCGATATCGTAGCCTGAGCTTCTCTGTACGGACTTTCTGAAGACCATTTTAAGCTCAATGTGTTTAGGAGATAGAGAGTACTTTGTTGATGGTCCAAGACGTAATATCTCTCCTCCTTCTTAATTCATGTATGGCAAGATTATCGCATGCCCCATCATTGATTTCAATTTGGGCCACCCTTTTCGAGTTTTCGGCTCAAAACCCCTTTGGTCTCAAGGCGCCCTTTGCGGGTTTTCACATTGGCCTCTCCGTTTTTCATTTTTTTTAGAGAAGGTCTCAAAGCGCCCTTTGCGGGATTTCACTTTTGCCTCTTTTCCTCTTCAAGTATAGTACTTCTTGACTGGATCTGAATTTATAGGCCATCCATCTCGGCCAAGATCATTGCTCCTCCAGAGAAAGCCTTTTTCACCACATAAGGTCCCTCCCAATTTGGCATCCATTTCCCTCTAAAATCCTTTTGTATGGGGAGGATCTTTTTCAAAACTAAGTCTCCTTCGTGAAATTCTCTTGGACGAACCTTTTTGTCATAAGCTTGCATCATTCGCTTTTTGTACATCTGACCATAACAGATAGCCCTTAGCCTCTTTTCCTTAATTAAGTTCAACTGATCGTATCGAGACTGGATCCATTCCGTTTCATCTAACTTTAACTCTGACAAGACTCGAAGGGAAGGAATTTCAACTTCAATGGGTAACACTGGCTCCGTTCCATAAACCAATGAGCAAGGAGTTACCCCGGTGGAGGTCCTGACTGATGTTCGATAAGCATAGATAGCAAATGGTAACTTCTCGTGCCAATCTTTATAGGTTTCAGCCATTTTCCCCACAATCTTCTTAATATTTTTATTGCCTGCTTCCACTGCACCATTCATTTTTGGACAATATGGTGACTAATTTTGGTGTCTGATCTTGAATTGACTGTAGACCTCCGCGATCATGCTGTTGTTCAAATTTAATGTATTATCGGATATGATCCTCTCAAGCATTCCATATCGACATATGATTTCCTTTTTTTGGAATTTGCTGACTGCCAACTTAGAAACACTGGCATATGAAGCAGCCTCTACCCACTTGGTGAAATAGTCGATGACTACAAAGATGAAATGATGCCCATTTGAAGCTTTTAGAGAAATTGGCTCGATGACATCTATGCTCCACATAGAGAAAGGCCATGGAGAAGTCATAACATGCAAAGGCGAAGGAGGTACATGAATTTTGTCTGTACATGAATTTTGTCTCCATAAATCTGGTATTTGTGACATGTTTTAGCATAATTGATGTAGTCTCCTTCCATTGTAGACCAATAGTATCCAAATCTCATAATTTGTCTAGCCATTGTGAAACCATTGGTATGTGGTCCACAAACACCCTCGTGGACTTCTTCTAGAATTTTCCTAGCTTCAACAGCGTCCACACATCTCAACAGTATCTGATCTTTTCTTCTTTTATACAGGATCTTCCCGTCTAAAACATAGTCACAGGCTAGTCTTCTCAACGTCCTCTTATCGTTCTCGGTCGCTTGTTCAAGATATTCATGATTTCTCACGTATCACAATATATCTTGGTACTAGAGGTAATCATCCCTTTCTTCCTCCTCCATATTGTAACAATGAGTTGGGGCCTCGTAAATACTCATTTGAATGGGTTTTATATCCTCTTGTTTGCTCACTTTAATCATGGAAGCCAAAGTAGCCAAAGCATTAGCCATTTGGTTTTCGTCTCGCGGGAGATAATTGAAGGTAATGTCATCAAACTCTTCAATCAACCCCAGAACTATCCTTCGATAATTGATCAATTTGGGGTCTCTTGTCTCCCATTCACTTTTCAGTTGGTAGATCACCAATGTAGAATCTCCATATACTTCTAGCACTCTAATTTTGCGTTCTATGGATATACGGAGTACTATGATACATGCTTCGCATTCTCTCATATTATTGTACAATCAAAATCCAACTTGCATGTGAACGGATAATGATCTCCATTTGGGGATACCAAGACTACCCCAATTCCATTGCCTACAGCATTTGAGGCTCCATCGAAGTTCAATTTCCAAAGGTGATCTTTTGTAGCATCTTCTTCAGTAGCTGCCAATTACATTAATTCTTCATTGGGGAAGTCATAGTTCAGAGGCTCATAATCTTCTAGAGCTCTGCTGTCCAGAAAATCTGTTACTGCACTTCTTTTCCAGCGTTTTGACTCACATAAAATATGTCGAATTCAGAGAGGAGAATTTGCCATCTAGCCATTCTTCCATTTAAAGCGGTTGACTCCATCATATAATTTAGAGGGTCCAATTTTGAGATTAACCAGGTCGTGTGATACAACATGTATTGCCTCAATCTCCGAGTAGTCCAAATCAAGGCACAACACAATTTCTCAATTGGCGAATATCTCATTTCACATTCAGTGGATTTCTTACTGAGGTAGTATATCACCTTTTCCTTTCTTCCCGAATCATCATATTGACCCAGCACACATCCCATATAGCGATCAAACACTGTCAAATACAAGATTAATGGCCTATCCGAGCAGGGGGTGACAATACTGGAGGACTTGACAAGTATTGCTTAACCTTATCAAAAGCTCTTTGGCATTCACCATCTCGCACACCTAGGTTGTGTTTCTTAAGAAGACAAAATGTAGGATCACATTTCTCAGTTAGTTGCAAAATGAACCGAGCGATGTAATTCAGTCTTCCAAGGAAACCTCGAACTTCTTTTTGGGTGCGCGACGGAAGCAATTCTTGTATGGCTCTAACCTTATCTGAGTCAATTTCAATTCCCCTTTTACTGACTACGAAACCCAGCAATTTTCCATATCTAGCTCCAAAAGTACATTTCGTTTGATTGAGCTTTAACTGGAATTTTCTCAACCTCAGGAACAGTTTCCTCAAAACTCGAATGTGTTCCTCCTCTGTTCTAGACTTTGCAAGCATATCATCAACATAAATCTCAATTTCTTTATGCATCATATCATGGAACAAAGTCACCATAGCCCTTTGGTATGTAGCTCCTGCATTTTTCAGCCCAAATGGCATCACTTTATCACAGAATGTTCCCCACAATGTTATGAAGGTAGTCTTTTCCATGTCTTCAGAGTGCATTTTTATCTGGTTGTATCCCGAGAAGTCATCCATGAAGGAAAACAATAAATAGCCTATCGTATTATCAACTAAAATATCAATGTGAGGCAAGAGGAAATTGTCTTTCGGGCTGGCCTTATTCAAATCTCTATAAGCTACACACATTCGTACATTCCCATCTTCCTTAGGGACAGGCACAATGTTGGCTACCCATTCTAGGTATGTGATTTCCAGTAAAAACCCGGCATCAAATTGCTTTTTAACTTCCTCTTTTATTTTTAGCATAACATCAGGCATCATTCTCCGGAGCTTCTGTTGAACCGGTTTGCAGTCCTCTCTTATGGGGAGGCGGTGCACAACAATGTCAGTGCTTAACCTTGGCATATCTTGTTATGACCACGCAAAGACATCTTTACATTTTTGAAGTAAATCTACGAGGTCTCACTTCATTTCTTTGGTTATGCACATTCCAATTTTCACCACATTTTCTTCTTCTAAGGTCACAACCTCTACTGCCTCTTCATGAGGTGGAATTTGTTTTTCCTCTTGTTCTACCATTCTTAACAAGTCCGGAGATAAGCCACAGTCTATGTCATCTTCAAAGTCTTGGGATCTCTCTAAACACATACCTTGCTCAAAAGGAAGTTCTAATTCCCTAGCAGCGTTACTCGTGTCGTTGATATCTGGGAGCCTGTCGTAGGTACAAAGGAATATACAAAGAATGAATAAATTTAAGAATAATTATTTGTATAGTATGATCATGAATGAAGAATAAAAGAATATTTGGAATAAAGAATAATTGTCTTTATGGATGAATTGGAAAGAATAAAGAATATTTGCTCAAAAGATGCATTTTCATTGAATTAAAGATTTTTGGGCCATAAGCCTATTTCACAAAGGATGCTTATCACTCTTAGGCTTAGAGCAATAAGTGTTCTGGGACATTACTCTGAAATAGTTCTAAACACCATAGGAATCTCTTCCACAGTCCAATTGTCCAGAACGCTCCCCGGCTTAAAGGGGCAGATACCCAACAAGTTTCTTCTTCTGGTTTCCTCCTTGGAAATGGTATTGATGTACGAGTTTTCCAACGTACCCCCATGGTTCCTTTTCTTGGGGTCCCTCGCTCAGGGTGAATGATTCCTCTTGATACAAAGGTCTTGGATATGTGGCGAAAAATCATTGGCTCCCACTTGATTTCCCCCCCGCTTAACCGTGCTTTTCTCCTCTCTTGCTTCTTTTCGAGTTCTTTCTTTCTTTGTCTTGCGTCTGGCTTAAACCCTAAGCCGAAGCAGCTCGCGTCTGACTTAAACCCTAAGCCGAAGCAGTCTCGTTTATCTTATAGCAACGGTACTTCAACCTTTCCTTAGAGGTATCTCCCGAGTCCTTTCTCTAGTAAGGCTCCTTTTTCAATAGTTAACTGCAGACCCATTTTTATAGTTTTGGATATTTTAGACATCGGGATCTTGTTCCCTTTGACGACAAATGTGGCATTTACAATTTCTAATGATCGAAAAAAATATTCGATCGCTTCGTTATTTGCCTCTAAATATGGCGCGTTACTGGTCACGGCCGCAATGATGTCTTCTTCTACGTTTATGGTTACTAGTCAGCCTTCTGTCACCAATTTTAGCTTTTGGTGCAACATAGACGGAACGACCCCTGCTGAGTGAATCCATGGCCTCTCCAATAGACAGTTATAGGAAGGCTTGATATCCATTACCAGAAAATCCACCTCGTATGTGTTAGGGCTGATCAAAAATGGTATTTCAAATCTGCCCATTACCTTTCTCTCTGTGCCATCAAATGCCCTCACTATATTCTGGCATGGCTTCATATGAGAACTATCCAGTGGCAGCCTATTTAATGTGGATAGGGGCAAGACATTTAATGCTAACCCATTGTCAATCAAGACTCCGATAATGTGTATCCCTTGCATCGAGTGGTGACGTGCAGGGCTTTTGTAGATCCTCTTCCTCCAAATGGTATTTCATCATCATTAAAGAAGATGAAATTATCGGCAGTGATGTTATTGACCAGACGATCGAGCTTGATGAAGGAGATGTCCTCCGTGACATAAGTTTCATTCAATACTTTTATTAATGCATTGCGGTGGGTTTCTGAGCTTAAAATCAAAGTCAGTACTGATATGCGAGCTGGTTGTATGTGCAGTTGCTCTGCGATGCTATACTCGCAATATTTTAGAAACTTTAGGAACTCTTTAGCCTCTTTCTCGGTCACCGGCTCATTGACAGGCGATTCAGACTCAGCTTTGTTCTCCATAACAGATTTTCCTTTAATAGACTCAATTTTTACAGCTGGTGTATCATAGCGCTTCCCACTGCACATGTAAAAACCCATCTTTTGTCCTTCTTCTGAAGCGTTGATTAGGTTTTCTTTTCTTGGGATCGTCACGATATAGTCATAGTTCCAAGAAATCCTTTTGCTATCCTTGTAAGGAAATGCTACAGGTTTTTGAATTATGACTCGCGGTGCTACTTGTGTTCCGGCTTCATTGACTCTTAGCTTCGAGATGATCACTACTGGGTGGCTGCCCTTTTGGACCCTTTCCATTGATCCTTCATTTGAAGCATAAACCTCACGTCCTTCTGATCCCTCAATCTCCTCGTAAAATTCCATCTCTTTATTATCCATCAAATTTTGCACTATGGCTTTGAACTCAGTGCATTTTTGGATTCCATGCCCTTCTCTATTATGGAACTCGCAATGGTTCCTCTTTTCTTCGGACCTCTCTTCCGAATCCAATATGATCAGTCCTCTCTCCACCATCTCCTCCTAAACTTGTCTCAATGGGGTTTGACTTCTGCGACCTCATATTTGACTTTTCTGCCCCACCTTCATTTATTCCATTTACTCCTTGATCAATATGATTAGGTAAAGGGTTTCCCGCTGCATTTGGTAAGGGTGGGTCGTCAAACTTTACGATCCCCATTTTTATTAGTCTTTCTACTACTTTTTTGAACGCAATGCAATTTTCAATTGAATGCCCTGCGATTCCAGCATGGTATTCGCATTGGGCGTTTGCATCATACCACTTAGGAAATAGGGGTTGCAGCGGTTATAAGTAGAAAGGGGACACCACATGTGCATCAAAGAGGTTCTAGTACAGCTCTCTATATGTTATGGGTATAGGTGTGAATTGTATCCTTTCGGTGTTCACCCTTGGGATGGATTCTTGTTTCGGAGGACCCTGATGATTAGTGGTTGTTGTTTTTGGCTGGCTAACTGTGATTGCTCTCAAATAACCCTTGTTATACATATTCGTGTTATTCACCTCATTCTCTCTCCTTCTCGGGGCGGATCTCTTGGTGTCTTCCCCTGCTTCAATCTTCCCACATCTTATCGTATTTTCTATCATTTCTCCTGAGATTACGATATCAGAAAAGCTTTTAGTAGTGCTTCCCAACATGTGGTTGATGAATGGAGCCTTCAAAGTACTGATGAAGAGCATGGTCGTCTCTTTCTCTAAGAGTGGTGGTTGGACTTGCATCGCCACCTCCCTCCATCGCTGGGCATACTGCCTGAAGCTTTCATTTGTCTTCTTCTCCATGTTCTAGAGTGTAACCCTATCGGGTGATATGTCTGTCACGTGGTTGTATTATTTTATGAAAGCTTGAGCCAAGTCTTTCCATGAGCCAATTTGGGAACGAGTTAACTGATTGTACCATTTGGCCGCAGACCCAATCAGACTGTCTTGAAAACAGTGGATTAATAGCTGGTCGTTATTGACATATCCTGTTATTTTCCGATAGAACATCGTTATGTGAGCTTCAGGGCAGCTAGTCCCTTTGTACTTTTCGAACTCAGGCATTTTAAACTTCAGTGGGATTACCAGATCTGGGACCAAGCTTAAATCCTTTGCATCGATCCCGCAATGGTAATCAGTGGTTTCCATTGCTTTAAACTTCTCTTCCAGCCACTTACATCATTCTTCTAATTACTTTTGTGGTTCTGTCCTTGCTTTTTCCTCCTCTACCACTTCATCCAAATCAGGAACAACTGGATTATTTAAATTATTACCAGGGTTAGAGCCTGAGCCAGTCTGAAAATTTATTGGCATCGAGGCTCGAGCCTGAAACTGTTGTGGCCTGATAGTAACAGATGATCTTTGTGGATTTATCTCGGGCCGTGCCTGTACATGTGGTGGAGTAAAACCAGGGGGATATTGAGGATACTCAGTATTCTCCTCAGCATTAACCATGGGGCTCTTTCCTTTATTCATAAGCCCATTCAACAGCTGCGTCATTTGAGTCATCATATTTCTCTGAGATTCCATCATTTTGTCCATCATCTCTTGCTGGATCTTAACCAGCTGCTCTTGCATTTGTGCTTGCTTATGTTCTTGTATCTCCTTCTGCATTTGTTCCAACCTTTCTAGTCTTTTATCCATTGCTTTAGTCCTCCTTCGTGTACCGTAAAGATGCGTGCTTGGTTAATTTTTATCGATTTTTCCAGATTATTGAAATAATTTTTAATTAAATAGGATTTTTCAATGACCTTATATGCATTTAATGAAATAAAAATGAATGCGAATGCAAATGCATGAGATGAATACAAAGAAGGTGTCAATTCTAATTCAATTCCATTTAGAAAACTTTTCTAGAAAACAAAGTTCTTTACATAAAATCAAGTTACAAATAAGGCTTTGCCCTAGCACCTAAAGCTTTAATTTTTCTAAGCAGTGAAGCTAGCTCCTGTCCCCAATCTGACTGCAACTCCTACTTCACACTCAGTATATCTGCTTGTATTGCCAAAGTCTGTAAGTAGTCAGCTATCTCTCGAATTTGGGTTATAGCTTCTCCCATAATGTAATCCCTATTTCTGACTTGACTCTACGACTGATGAAGCTGCTCCCTCTACTGTCCTTCACTTGTTTCGAAAAACTCAATCCGCATGTCACAGTTCCGTAATGCTGCCTCTAATTCTTCTATTTTCTCTTTCATTTCTTCTATCTTACTTAAGCTTGTTCTTAATTCTTTCACAGAATTACGACTTCGTTGATGATGAAGAGATTTCTCGAGTTCCACTACTCTAGCCCATAACTCGCTTTGTTCATTTCTGCTTTCTGAGAGACTTTTTTTTCACGGCTTCATTTCGTGCTTGTGCCTCTCAAAATTTATCTTCCCATTGATCAGCCTTAGTCCTCTCCTCTCGAACCTCCTGACGCCACTGTTCTGAAGTTTTTCCTAACCCAACAGTCCTCATTGATAGACGCATCTTCTTATAGTCTGTCTTTAGACTATCCAGATCCTCTTCAACCCGATTTTTCCCTTTTCTTAACTTCTCAGCCTCTGCCTTTTGCACTTCCACATCTAATCTCAAGTGCATTTTCTTCATCCAGCTGCTCAATCTTTTTCTCGAATTCGAAACTCTTATTTTCAAAGTCCTGTCTTATAATCTCCAGCTCTGATAGGACAACTTGTAAGTATTTTTCCATTGTTCGAGCATCTTCTAAACTCTGCCTAGGAATATTATCATTAATCATTTTGCTAAACCATTCGTTATATTCAGGCGTCGTTGTAGAACGAATAGCCAATCTCTTCATCCGGCGAGTCTGCTTCCAAGCATCTGAAATCTCTCGAACCTTTTTCTTATAATTATCCTCTTTATATGAGAACTCACATTGAGTAAGCCCGTAAGTTGCCGATATAAATTGCCTCGACTTTTACTACCTTAATACAAGTAAAGGAGTGTATCCAGTGGCCCCCTAAATTCCAGGCAAAGGTACATGATCAAAATTTCCACACCGATAAAGGATCTCATCAGGGACCATCCAAAAGGCTCTCCATTCAATATCCTCCTCTTTGAGATTTTGAAGAATTGTGATCCACCTTTATTTTGAAAGATCATCTCTCCTTTGCGTAGCTGTTTCCTCATTTAATGGGGAATAATTCTCAGAGAAGACCCGGTAAGAGACCTTGTCCACCTTCCAGAAGTGTCCATGAAACCATACTAGTAACAGCTGCACACATCCAATAAATCCGCATTCGTCTACCCTCCGGCACAGGTTTAAAGATCTGAACGTCTCAGCCAGAAGGTACAGGTGTGACTCTTTTATCAAGACGATCGAATAAATCAGTGACTGCTTCATCTATATGCCTTAGGGCTTTAGGAAAAATCACCAGACCATAAATGCTCAAGGCAAAGATATCAACTTTCTTCTTTACATCTGGATGTGCTACGATCAAGTCTCTTAAAATCACCCAAGGAATACATTTGCCATTCCCCTTTCTGTTGAATTTGAGCCATAACCCAAGGTTCACTCATCCCGGTAATGTTCATTAACTTCTTCACAAACATTAGCGGCCTTAGAGTAAGCTTTATCGACTTGGATCTTTAGACAACGCAACAAGGTCGTATATTCCTCCAAAATGGGTACCAAGTCTACCTTCCTGAAAGTGAAACAATTATAGGCAGGGTTCCAAAACTGAGTCATAGCCCGAAACAAATGCTTATCCACCTTGACATCCAGCAAATAAGGTATATCGCCATAATTTTGGTAGAACAATTGCTTAGTTCCCTCATCCCAATGGGCCCATATGTGTCCAAATTCTTGCAGCTCATTTTGTATCACATTGATGCAGGTGAAGTCCCACAACTCCGATGTATATCCTTCAAGTAGACTGTCCCCTTTCTCTAATTGTAACTTCTCTGACCATGTGCGGAAAGCCGCATTATCTTTGACTCTATCAAGAAATTCATTCTCCATGTTAAGTCCTCTAACTTAGTAACCGAACACGAATCGACTCTTCTTTAAAAATGCAGTGTCATGCAATCACAAGAAAACACATAAGTCATTATCAAATAATAAGATTCAAGGCGAACGAAAAATAATCAAACACCTATAGGGATAAACACTAACATTTAGCATCACTCCATCTGGTGAGTTCCTATGGTTCACTATATATGGTTTAGTTTTAAGGAGAGGGTACCTGAACTAGCAGATTCCTTAATCCTCACCCATTATAGGCTCATATGGATCGAGTTCGGTTCAGGGGAATACATTTCCCTATGGCCATGCGGAGATGAAAATCTCACGAAGATATAGGTACGGATGTATCCTAGAAGTAATCCACTAGCCCATGTGGAGGTGAAAACCTCACGAAGGCGTAGTTTCTCACTCCCACTTAAAAGGTGTAACCACAACGGTCATGCAATGCAATGCAGGAGTATTCTACAAGACCCAAACCACAACAATCATAAGGATCACAAACAGATGCAACAAAAGAATCATGATTTTTCAAACCACATTTTCAACTTTCGACAAAAGGACAAAGAATAATCAATTTTACAGCCTGACTCTCTTATTGGTCCCCAGTGGAGTTGCCAAGCTGTCGAAACTATTTTTTTTTATGATTTTTGAACAGGGATCGACTTTAAAATGACAAATGGAGTCGCCACCGATCTTTTATTCAACGTGTGATCGGATCACCTTGAGATGGATTATTTTAATAAAACATTTTATTTATTAAAACAATAATTTTGGTCTACGAAATATAAGAAAACAGGTTCGGGAGTCGGTTATGTGCGAGGAAGGATTAGCACCCTCACAACGCCCAAAATTGGTACCAAATTGATTAATTAATGTCCTAACGTCGAGAATTTGAAAAGATTTTAGAATACGATAAATTTTTAAAAATTGGAGTAGAGATTGAAATTCTCTTATTCCGAAGGAATGAAATCCCATGCCCAACACGTTAGGATACTACATTTCAATCCCTCGATATCAAGATCATCTCATGATTTCCAAAATCCATGTATTGATTATTTTTAAAAGGATATTCGAGGATCAGGTCATATGGAAAAACCGAAACCCAGCACGTTAGGGCACGATTTCTCGGATTTCCAAACACAAGATATTGCCTTGTTAAGAAAACACGAATGAAATCTTAAAAAGATATTTGTTTATTTGGTCAAACAAAAAACCGAAACCCAGCATGTTAGGGCACAATTTCTCGGATTTCCAAGCACGAAACATTGCCTTATTTTGAGGAGTTTTCAAATGGG
Source organism: Gossypium bickii (assembly GCA_025503065.1). NCBI lineage: Eukaryota > Viridiplantae > Streptophyta > Magnoliopsida > Malvales > Malvaceae > Gossypium > Gossypium bickii. The sequence continues at coordinate 21,685,623 of CP106713.1, read as the reverse complement.
CAATTTTAAAATCGACTTATAAAGTATTTATTTGGTTTGTTTGGATAAAAAAAACATTTGAACAAGTAAGTTGGAAATCTTGATTGCAATGCAATGATAAAAATGACATATAGTAGTAAGCATGGAATAATAATACATGGCAATGATGTTATAAAAACAAATAATTTCATATGAAAGAACACATTAAGATATGGACAATAGCAATGGTCTCACATCAACATTATGCAAATGCTAACGATAATATTTAAAATCTTATGAATTAAAAACAATTCCAAAGAAGTTCAAAGCAAATTACAAACAAACATAATACTACGTAAACGAGTTAAAATATATATATATTGCAATAGGATATTTAAATACATAATATACAAAATAATTTAACCAAAACGTGTTGATTCGAAATTGATAATATATAAAATGAAACATAATATAAATAACATATGTATATAAAAATAATAATATAGGGAAAACATAATTTAAAATAAGATCTTTAAAAGAACAATTATATATTTATATATAGATTTAAAATAAAATATATACATATATAGATTTAAAGGATAATGTATACAAAAAAATGTTATGAGATCAACAATATGTATATAAAATAAAATAATTTTAGTACTAATTATACATATGTACGTATAAATTAATAATAAATAGGAATACTTTAAGCTAAGTACCATATAAATCTTTGATTTTAAATTAATTTATTAAAACAGCTTAAAAAAATCTATAGTAAATAATTTTAATAAAATAAAAGGTTGCATGGATTATAAAATAAAAAAAAATGAAAAATACTTAATTGTAATGAAAATAAAATTAAGAAGCTACTTTATAATAAATAAAATCATTTAAACATATGCAAGGATCAAACTGAAATGCGCGTAAATGATCAGGGCTAAACCAACAAATATTTTCGTGATTCAAAACGTAGCGTACAGACTAGACTAAATTGAAATAACGTACAAATTACAGAAATCGATTAAAAAAACAAAGAAAATACATTGGATCTAATCAAAACAGCAGCACAAAAAAGGACTAACGCGCAAATTATCCATTCATCGCAGAAACGCGCGGATCCTTAGGATATCGGGTCGGGTTGAATCGGGTCAATCCATGCGACACCATTTTAGAGCCACTGAAATAGGCCTAAACGGTGCCGTTTCATGCGCTTTAATAAAATCCAAATTAAAACCTAATTCTAAGTTATTTAGTCACTTAAAACAGAAAGAAAAAGAAGCCTAATCCCTCTCCAGATCTCTCCTTAATCCACCGCCTCAAAACAAACGTCGATGACCATCCGACTACCCTACACTTCAAAGATCAGCGACGACGTCGGATGGAAACCGAGTATTACCCTTTTCTGTGTTTTTACACGAACATATTTCACTCCCAAATCCCCATTTTGGCTTCAATTTCGACGAAGCAAATAGGAATCCGGCAAAAGTAATAAACAGGTAAGTACTCTTTCCTTTATTTCCTCACATACAATAGATTAGAAAAGAAAAGAAAAGAAAATAAATCGCCAGTCAAAATAATAGAATCGGAAATTTGAAAGAAACTAAAGTCGGAAAATCACCTTTGAAATTTTTTGTTTTTGATTTCTATATTTCTCTGTATTCTGTATGCGTAAAACAGTCCATGGTAAAAAAAATACAATGATTTCCTTTCGCTTTTTATCCCCCCGAAATATCAAAGAAAAAATCCTCTATATTACAATCTATTTTGCATTTTTCTACTGTCATTTGCTGTCGTGGTTTGTCTCTTTTCACAGGTATAGCCATCGTACGGAGGCGGACGTGGCGGTACGGAGCTGTTGCGGTGCTGGAGATATGCGTGTGGGGCTGCGGCGCAAAAGGGAAACCCTAGGGTTTCCTGGTTGTTTTTTTTAGTGATTTGGGCTAGGTTAGGTATTGGGCCGTGGGCAAATTTGGGTAGTGGTTTGGGCTGTTATAATTTTTGTTATTGGGCTTGTAATGTTGGACTATTTTTATTAATGGACTTTAATAATTATAATGTTTTATTTTTAATTGGGTTTTTAATGGTAAAATGGGTCCCGGGCATAAATGGGTTCTTACAAAGACTTCTTAGCAATGTGGAAGGAGTTAAGCGGGGATTAGAAGTTGATCCCTCTTGTCCTTTTTACGGTAATGCTCCAAAAGATATTTTACAAGTTCTTAGAGACTACACAACCACTAAGGTAATCTAGAGTCAGGTTATCCAGGTAAGTCATCGAACGAACTTTTTTTCGAATAGTTTACGTGATTAGATCTATTGTATTGTGCAAGACACTACCAATATACACGAGGGAAGAGCCAACTGGTTGTGCCTTTTTGGTATACTTGCTTTGTGTTTGTGGAAGAATTGTAACCTTTTTATATTTTAAGGAAGATCCTGCAGTCCGAAGGAAATAGTTAAAGTTTCAAGCAGCTGGGCCAAACATTTTTTTTTTTTTTTGACATCAATGCTGATCCGAATGGCTCCTGTGAGACTTACATTGGAGAGTCAGCAAGTGAGAAATGGCTTTTGCTGAATATAGATGGTGCTGTTCAATTACATTCTGATAATGCAACTGTTGGGGGAATAGTGTGGTATGAGACTGGAGATTGAGTTATTGGATATAATAGATATTTAGAGAAATGTTTAGTTTTTTATGCGGTTGAGGAATTCTAGAGGGACTTAAACTCATTCAACGTGGAGGTTATGATAAGGTGTTAATTCAATCTGATAGCTTAGAAGTTGCGAAAGCCATACAAGGAAGTTTTTGTATTTCTTCAAACTCAGCTTTGATCAAAAAGATACAGAGCATTTTGTCCCAATAAGGTCAGTGGCTTTTGCAATACATCCCTAGAGAGCAAAATCAGGTTACAGACTACTTAGCTAAGTTGGCTTTGGTCAAGAAAGAATTGTTGCCCCCTATAGAGAGTTTAGCTTTTATTGATTTTGATAAGATAAAGGGTTTTGTTCCTCTTGAGAATATTTTTGTGTAATTCATACTAGTAATTATTTATTCCACCAAAAAAATATATGGGTTAATAAGATATGAATATCGAAATAAAGAATAAAAGATTATAAAAAAATGAAAATATATAAAAGTAATTTAATTTTATTCTATCAAGGGCGGTGGCATGCTAGTTCTCAACCCACATTAAAAATTTTAAAATATTTTAAAAAAGTTTATAATTGAACTTAACCATTTAAAATTGATAATTATATATATGCTAGCCAAAATGTGAACGCATGACTCTTTCATTGACTAACCAGATAAGCTTAGATATCTAAAAGAAAAAAAGGTTTAGTTTGCTAAAACAATATATTAATTGAATTTTAAATTATGTAAGTTAATCTAATTTACAAATAATAGATATGGCTGTTTTAAACACTTAACCCTATTGAATTAATTTAAATAGAGAAACTAGACATCTTAATAAATGAAATTCATTAAGCAATAATTTTTTATCTAACTTTCATAATGTATTTATATATTTTATCACACCATAATTGCATTTAGTCTATTTTTATTTTGTATTAAAAAAACCGATATTTTTTATGATCATTTTATTCTAAATTCGTAATAATTGCACATATTTTCGTACTATCTGATATTCTCAGCTTAATAATATTTTAATATCAATAATTGAGTGTAAATTACGTCAATATTTATAATAAATGAAATTGGAATAAACTTATCTTGGAATCATTACATCAAAAAATTCAAATGCATAAAATGGTAAAATTATACCATTTAACAATAATTTGTTTTATTGACTATGTATAAATTTTTTATTCACAAGGAGAATTTTTATGGTTTCAATTAAATTTAACAACATTTAAAAATGTTACGAATATTCTTATTTTACGCAGCCGCATCTAATGTGGCTGCAATATTAGACAAGGATATGAAATGTGGTCGGTAGCTAAAGCTAACTTTTGTTGTAGTGTCTTGTTCCCGATCATAGAAAGATTGTAAGGAAAGCCGAGAAACCCAATTGTTGCGGGCTTTTCGTCTTAAGCTTTTCAACTCTTGGTGGCTTTGGGACTTCATGGCAATGGAACTAACGAAGGATTTCAACCGTTGGATGGCGAGTTTCAGGGTGCTTTCCGATATGTTAGCGAAGCAAACTCGAAACCAACCTGGTTCAATGCAATGACATGAAGAACCAGGCGAAATGTTTATTTTAACATGGTAAACAATTTTCTGCCACAGCTCCATTTCGGCTTCGAACGTGGTGGACTTCAAAAGGTGTCTCATGTCGACCCAACAGAACAGCCCGGCATTGCTGTCTAAACACCTAATACCGGCTTTTTCCAGGCCTGAAACCAGGTCCTTTTGTTGCTTTTGAAGCCTCTTGTGGTTCTCGGACATGTATTCTTTCGTGAACTTCTTGTCGAATAACATGGCAGAGAGTAGATATTGTGTTTGAGAAGAAACAAGGCCGAAACTGGACATTTTAATGGCGGCGGAGACAACGACGGGATCGTTGGAGTAAATAGCACCAACTCGAAAACCAGGAAGACCCAAATCTTTAGAAAGACTGTATACAATATGAACTCTTTCCGAGACTTGAGTCTGATCGAGATTTCGATCTTTTAAAACTTCCATTACACTTACGAAGGATGGAGAGGTGAAAACAGTGCCGGAGTAAACTTCGTCGCTGATTAAATGAATTTGTTTGTCTTCAATGAAGTTGATGAGTAAATCCAATTCGTCTCTCGCCATTGTCGTCCCCAATGGGTTAGAAGGGTTGGTGATTACAACCCCTTTCACTCTCAGCTTCCTTTTTTGAGCTTGTCGATAAGCTTGTTCAATGGCGGGTAAAGTGACTTTGAAGCCATTAGAACTGGTACAATGTATGGGTACGATTTCAACCCCAGTTCGCCACCTCAGATCTCTATCAAAACTATTAAGGGGGGACAAAATGATGAATGTATGAGTGAATGACGTATGTTTTCATGCATGCATAAAATAAGGTATAAAGAAAGCAAAAGATATACCCTGGGTAATATGGCGTAGGAAGAAGAAAAGCGTCGCCTTGATCAGCGAGACAAAACATGAGAGTTTCATTGGCGGAGGTTGCACCAGCAGTGAGAACTACATGATTTGGGTCAAAACTTACTTTGTTTCCTCGGATTTCACCCATGAAATCAACCAATGCCTGTTCATCAAAATCATCAATAACCCAAATATTATCTTCTAATATGTTTATGGGATATTTTTATTAGCTAAGCTTACCCTTTTGAATGCAGGAAAGCCATTATAATCTTGGAAAAGAGCAAGCTCTTTGAATATGGATATCCCATCTCTCTTCAAACCCAGTGCATCTGGGTTTTTCATCAGCCATGGTTCAAGAAGATCCAAGCAGAGCTACAAAAAAGAATTCATTAAGATTTGAGATATCAAACTCAGTTTAAAAAAAAGAAAAGAAAATGAAAATCTCGTTACCTGATTTTCAGCAAGACCCATCTGGATAATACCATTAGGGTTGTTGACTTCATTGTAGGGGTTTTTCTCATATTCCTGCCATCCTAGAAAGTAAGAAGAATCTTGCCCATGAGTGTTACAAGTGGCTTTTCTTGACAATAACCCCATTTTTGGCCTCTTTGAGCTATAGAAAAAAGGAATTAAAAAGCTCTAATATAAGCTCCTGTTTAGATCAATCGTAGCCAAAAGAAAGAAAAATAGAGAAAGAGTGGTTTATATATATACATGCATAAGGCACCAAAGTTTTAAATTAGGGCCGCTTTTGACTATACTGATTGGAGCTTTATTTAGGATAGAAACAGAGAACTAATAAATGACAGGTTTTTTATGTATTTACCAAACAGCAGATAAGCTAATTATTTTATTTTGGGCATAACAATAAAAGATAATTATATTATAAAATTTTCGAAGATAATCTTTTTACTATTTTTTACAAAATATTGTAAAAAAGTCTAATAAGGAATTAAGGGGAGCAGAAGCGTCCGCCTGCACCCATTAGCTTTTATTTTTATATAATAATATATTGAATATAAAGAGAAAAATAATTGTTTGTACCACACACATATCCATTTTCATCTATATTTCTTTTTATATAAATGAGATATGAAAAGGTTACAGAAATCCCAAAAATTAAACACAATTTCTCTTCTTATCAAAATTATTTGTTTGTCCTATGGAGGAAAAAGGCAAGAGGATGGGCTACACGACTGACCCACATCAAAGTCCACGGTAAGTTGGAGGGTATACTCCCTTTCTCTTCCAACCCTCGTGTTCAAGATGTCCTTGATCTAGCCGCCGCTTTGAAATTTTCGGATTGCGTTACGACTATTTTAAATATTACATTTTATTATTTTAAAATAATAGATATACTATTATAATTAAATTAAAAAATATTCATTATAAACTTTTACAAAACCTTAAAACTTTTTTTTATCTAGCGGTGGTGTTAGCCTCGAGCCTTGCTACCGCCCACCTTTTTCTACGGTCTATCAACTCTCTTTTTATTTTTTTTTTCTTATTTACTCCAAGTATCTTCCCTCTTTTCAGTTTTCAAATTTATTTTTTGAGTATTTCATAAGTTATGATGAACAGATGACGGTATCTATCATCATTAAAACACTACCGACTGTTTTTGTTTTAGAAATTGGGTAACTCTTCGTTGATTTCTTAATCTGTTTCTGTTTTGAGAATATTTCAGAATAATAAATGATTTCATGAGTCGGTTGGACTCGTGTTGCTAAGTTTTATATGTTTTTTACTTGCTTTTTCATTGTTTAATAAGTTTCACTTTTAGAAGTTTTTGCCTACTCTTGTAGTATTTTTTTTACTCTTGCTTATGCATGTAGTCTTGCTTTTACGAGTAATTTTAGTGTTGATTTTGTTGCCGTCCTCTCTAATTTGGTGGATGCTCGGTTCTTTTGCCGCTTTGGACCATTCGAGGCTGATTTTCTTATTGTATTAAGTGTTTACAATCACTCCTGATATGTTGTGTTTGAGTTGTGATAGAGTCAATTGTTAAACATATTCTAATGTTCTATTGATGCTGAAGCTGAAGCTTTTGTTGTGTTGATGGAGCTTGTCCTCCAACCTGTACAATAAATGTTTATTATTTTTTCTCTAAAATTATATAATCTCATTCATTAAATGAATTAATAAATTTCTCTCTAAAAAATATTCATTATATTATCAAACTTTTATTGAATGGATTGAAATTTAAATTCATCTTATTTATTTGGTTTATTGATCATAATTAATTCCAAATTTTAAAAAGAAAATTCACTTTAATCAAACCAAAATTGATCCATCCTTCCAAAAATATGTTTAGAGCTAATAAAAGTGAATGTGTTTCATAGCGTGTAAGTTGGGTATTTTTAATCATGCAACGACCAATATAACAGCCGACTTATACCCACATTGACTTTTATTTGACCAAGTGACTCATTTCATACAGCATTGATTTTGTCCATATATTAGCAAAATTCTCAATAGGTTTCAAGTAATGGGGAGCAGTCAGTGATTATCTACATACACACTATTAAGTTTTTTATTATCAGACACTATTTTAATTAAAAAATAATTAAATATCTAATAAATTTTAATATAAATTTATTTTCATCAGGACCAGATTCAAAATTTCACCTATTTCAATTAAAGTTTATTTTTATATAAACTTTTTACATAATAAATTTTACTCCCATCATGCATGTGGCATAGGGTATCTCACTCATGATGTGGGTGAAAGTTTTTTTTATGTCACAAACATATTTATTAAAAATTAATATAAAAAAAAATCAAATGATGCTTTAATTGAAATGAAAAATTAAAAGTTTGATATGTATGTGTTTTAAGTTCGAATCTTGTTATGATATTATTTTTTATTAAAAATGAAAAGATAAAAAAAATGTTAAACCCTAAATATCCTTATATTAATATTTATTATTTTATATATAAAAAGACATTTTACTAATATCTCAACTTAGTTAGTGTCCAGTGACCCGTGACATTGATCAATGGGTTAATTTAAATATAAAAAAAAGTTTGTTTACTAGTATCTCAATTAAATTATGTCTGATTAACTCGTGACACTAATGCAGTGAAGGAATTAATACAAGTATAGATAGATATTAATTTATATAATGTCGGTAAAAATTTTATATAACAAAATTTTAAAAAATTATATAAGATTTTGTTGAAATGTGACGCTTGTCTCTTTTATACAATAAACAAGTAGATTATGGCATATTCATGAACTAGATTAAGAACAAATTTATGTGATAAATATACTGTATAAATAGCAAATGAGGTGTTCAAATCTCCCATCAGTTTGCAAAGAAACCATGAGAGGCGTTTCAATGGTGTGACCGTAAAACCTTTAAAAGGTTGAAATGAAATTCCATTAAGTATATACATATAAGTTATATTACTTAAGACTTGAGAATAATTTTGTTAAAATTTTTTTGTTTTTCAAAGTTTTTGAAAATTGAATATCAAAATTTGCAATTCCTTAATATCACTATTAAAAGGAAAATCTGTATATTTTTATGCAATTTCATAGATACCAGTGATTCATTAACATAGCAATACCAGTAATTAATTTATTATTAACTTCATTAGTACTTTTTTTTAAGTATTTGTGTTGGATAGTTTTTCTTATATATATATATATATATGGGACATATATTTGTATCCGATATTTATGTTGAAGTAATTATAATCAATTACATTTTCTTATTTAAATTGAAACGAGTTCGAAAAAACATATCTCTAACCCAAAGCGGGGACAATGAAAGAACAGCAAACAAGCCAGTCATGTGACCGAACACTATCTGCTTTGGTGGTTTAGGACTCAAAACCTTTTTCACTACATGCCTAGCGAACATAGTTGCATCCGTTGCCTTTGAACCTTGCGAAGCCCTGGCCCGCTCAGCAATCGCCTCCTTGAATTCCTTATAAAGTTTCCAATCATGGTTTCCCAGCCTCTCGAGGCTAGAGTTTCCGAAATTCGATCTCACAGAACCAGGCATCACAAGCACAGTATCGATGCCAAAGGGCCTTAATTCAACTCGCAAAGTGTTGGTCATGGCATGGACTGTAGCCTTGCTAGAACAATATGACCCGGCCCATGGTGTCGGCACCTTCCCAACGATGCTCCCTACATTAACTATAACTCCCCGACGCCTCGACGCCATGTGAGGCACAACTTGTTGCACCATTCTTAGCTGCCCCAATGCATTGATTTCCCAGGCTTTCCTGATTTCATCTAACGGAAGCTCGGCTAACGGTCCGGTGCTTCCTATACCAGCATTATTTACAAGCACATCAATGTGACTGTACTTGGATATAATACCATTCACAACTGATGATACGCTCTCGTCTGATGAAACATCAAGCTCTTCCATTTCGATTTTATCAGAACCGAAATCTAGCATGTCATCCTTGCGTCGAGGGATATCGGAGGCAATGACCCGGCAATCCTGCTCAGCAAACGCCCGGCAATACTCATATCCGATGCCACCTTTTGCACAACCGGTGACTAGAACAACCTTTGGCTTATGCATTTTAGGTCGTGTTCATATTCTTCTTTGATTATATTAAGAGTGTTTTATTTATAAAAGATTGTTGGTGAGGCAGAATGTCGGATACGACAAGGCTTTGCTTTTCTTGTTTATTTCATAAATCTAGATGAAGAATATGCCTTAACGCATATGCTTGCTCAAAGCAAATTGGCCGGCAAAATTAGAGCTTCTTAGCTTGTTAGCTTATATACATATAGGCCTTTTATCTTTGTCTTTTAACATATATAAGAGTTTATCTTCAACACCTTTTTTTCTTTCCACATAACGCAACCATTAAAAAATTATAATGCAATTCAGATCCAAAAATCAAGGATTCCTCCTATCTCATCTCTTGAAATCTTACGGGAAGCCCAACTGAAAACTTAATCAACGGCCTAAATCATAGTGCTAGTTTGCCAAAGCATAAATGGCCCTAAAATAGACCTAGCCTGGCCCATAACTCATAAGCCTTATCTGAAATTGCATTGTTATTATTATATGCTGTTGGTCCCTGCACTTGTATAGACTTGGAGATTTAGTCCTTATCTTTAAATGTTAAAATTCAATCCTCCTAATTTTTCGATTTAAAAATCTTAGTTCAATCATTATCATTATTCGTACCTTTTGTCAAAATTTGTCAATTTATCATGTTTATTTTTTTTTCAATCATACTATTCTAATCCAAACTTCAAATTGACTAGACTAAAATTTTTAAATAAATAAAAAATAATTTAATATTTATCTCTTTAAATACATAGATTAAATCTTAAATTTTTTCAAATTACAAAGACTAACTATATATTATAACTTATTATTTTGTAATTTAGTTGACCATTAATTTTTTTAAAGGATTTTTCAAGTTCAATTACTAGTACGTAATTTGTATGGTGAAATTTAAACTCACACATACAGAGAAAAGCCCAAATATAACATTTGTGTGTGATAAATTAAACATACTTGTTTCTAAGTTCATATGCAAAACCTTATGAAAACAAATTAATATGTTTCAGCCCCTAAACTTTATCATTGGTAGCATAAATTGAACTTTCTTTTGATCAAGGTTTTCATAGATTTCCTTTCTCCTATCATAACATGCTTTACATGAGAAACTGCATATATCAAACTATCCCAGGTAGGATTTCCAACATTATTGAAGGCAACATTTTGCAGCCTGGATTACAAATAAGATGTGTTCGGAACGATAACCCAGAATTTGCAGCATATACCGATATCAGAAACCGGCTTGCCTAGAACGATCGAAGAATATACAGCATGGGGAACACTTCATGCAACAGGGGTTTTGCAGCAAACATCAAAGATATCATCTAGGGGAGCATGATCTCCGGTCCCTTCGTCTTTTCGTGCGTACAACAATTGTTTACCTTTGAATACGAACATCCCTCCCTGATAAAAGAACCAAATCAAACCTGAATGATCAGTCGGTTAATCTTAACTGAAACACCAATTACGAAGAATGTTGATGCAAATTCTCAAACCTGTTGTAAGACACTGCTTGTATCATCTGGAGTTGCTTTGATGGTATAGTTTTCCATAGCTTTCTTCACTTTGTCTAGTCTTGAGAACACCTTCGCCTGTACATACATATGAAATTTTATACGAATCAATTAATGAGACATCGTCTCTCGATGAACAACAAAAGTAACTCCTTATAAGCTGAGAATGGAATTTACACTGGCCGGATTGAAAAATGTGCGCCCAAGACCATAGTATAAACCCAGAACATCATATGCCTGAAATTGAAGAGATGTTCTTCAACACTTGCAATCATAAAAACAGGGAAATTCAACTAAATGAGCATGATTAATAAGTAAAACATATCTATGAGTATCCTGTGTTTTACACACATCTCCGAAACATATCCAGGCACTTATAAGGGTATTATCCTCCAAAGACCCTCCAAATACATGGAAATCTTGATAAATATTGAACATATCTATGTCAGACACATACGAGCACCCAATACTCATGCTCAAGATATAAAACCAGCAACATGTTACCTTACGTTCAGGATCAGCATATAGGGAGTCCATTGGAAATGGTACCTGCAAATTCCATGAATGCAATTGTTAAAAAGGACATGGGCAGATGCAGAAATACACGGATGACCGAGAGTGCCAAGTTCAACTTAGGTTTTACAATGAGTAACAAATCAATTTTCATGCTCAATCCATTTCCATAAGAAAGATCACACATTCATATCTACTCAAAAGATGCAATTGTTACATTTTTTAGTAACAACCTATCTGATTAATCATATGAGAATAAGAAAGATGAAAAGACATTCAAGTGTTTAAACTCTATGTTACTTAGACTCAAAGGTAAGTATCGGATATGGGATCCGGCACAAGTTCACCAAATTTTTCTAAGCTTTTTCATATATTCGAAGGATCATACCTCACATCTATATCCAAATATGGATGGTTTAGGAAAACTGAATAGTCCGATAACCATAGGTTAAACTATTCTATCAAAGCTTCTTTAGATGTTAAAGCCTTGAAAGTTGACAACATATTTCCAAATTATGTAACATGAACGATTAAGGGAAACCCTGACGAAAAGATTAAGCACGAACTGCTACAAACAGCTAATTGAGCAAACAAGTTAGACTCAAAATTCATGGTCTCCCATTTAAAGCTTTCATAAGTTAGATTGTCGATTAAACTATGAAGAACTCAAGTAATGGAAAGAAAAAAAAAAAAAGAAAACCAAAAAAGAAAAGAAAAAGTAAAGGAAAAAACATAAGTACCCGCTCTGCAAGGATACGAGCTCGATCAGGAGTACCAACCCCAACAGCAATTAATTTCACACCAGCTGAGTCGAATTTTGGCTTTGCTTCTTTCAGAGCTGAAGCAAGTTCCCAACTTCCAAGAACAAGTATAATATAAATTGATCACTTAAAAGACCCAACAGAAAATCTAGTTTCTTAAATTAACAAAGATGGCTCCTAAATATGTACATATATACCAGCAAAAGCATCCGAAATGCCTCAAAAATGCAACAACCGCTACTCCCTGAATCAATATTAAGCTGCTTGTTAAGAACTTTGGGTTCTCGGAAATTATTGTTTTAAACAAGAGGGATTGAAAATTCAAGCATAGAAATAAGTATTATTACTACCTCGTTTTGGTCCCAGAGGTCTTTGAACAGAACGGGTTGACCCGAAGCGGTGAAAATGGTAACGTCGCTGAGCATATTGCCGATGTTGGTGGGGAATTCAGCGGCAGAGGAAGAAGAGACTCGGGCCATGAAACGAGAGTTACCACCGTTGGCGTTCAAAGTAATATGTTTGGTGGATTTATAGGTAGCTCTCTTTGGAGTAAGGAAGTGAGAAGGAGAAGAAATGACTGTAGGGAATTGGGATCTTGGAGTTGAAAAACAGAGAAAAATCCTTGAACAAGTCATCATCGCCATAGATTTTTGGAGTTCCTTTTTTTTCTTTCACGGAGCAATGAAAGTTAAAGCAACCGTCGAAGACGTTGTATCGCGTCTTGTATTCGTTATTTACGTGGCGGAAGTTTGGGCAATATGTATGGTGGATGGCGGCAGGATGTTTTTTTTTTGGGTCGGGGGAGTAACAGCCACTGCCACAGTTCCACTTGACCATTTCTTTCTTTGTGTGATCGAAATTCTTAAAATAAAAATATAAGACTTCTTTTATTTAATTTCCTTTAATTTCACATTTTTCATTTTTGTTAAATTATACTTTTTTTTATAAATTTATAAATTGATAAGTTAGGTTTTTACATTAATATTGTAAAAAAAAAGTTTATCTTATAAATTGGTACTTGAATTATATTTTTTTTCATATTTTGGTATTTAAATTTTTTTTTTTTACAAGTGATACCTAATCTACTTTCCTTTTTCAAGTTGATACTTTTTTAGTTCAACCGTTAATCAAACCATTTAGTTTATTTTTTATAAATACTCATAAATATTTCTTTGAATTTTTTACATAATTATAATTATAATTTCAAAAAAGAAATGAAAAATCACACCAATGATTTATAAATTTTTTAAGTTTTTAACATAACTATAAAATATTTTTATAATATAAAAATAATAATTAATTTTAGAAATTTTAAATTTTTTGATATTTTTAGAATTTTTAATTAAAATTTCAAAATTATTGTTAAAAATGTTATAAAAGTACTAAATTGAATGTTTTAACTATAGTTTAGGGATCAAATTGGATATTGGCCCTTGAATTAATGAGGCACTTCACTTTTCCGTTAAGACTATAATGACCATTAACGGACGAGTGACCAAAACGTTATAAGTCGATAACGTTAGTGGCTAAAAAGTAACAGTTCATAATTTAGTGAAAAAAAAAAAGAAATTTCACCAAAATTTAGTGAACATTTTTATAGTCTCGCTACTACCAACCTTTTCTTTCTTCTTTCTCATTTACTCCTCGTATCTTCTCTCTTTTCAGCTTGCAGATCTATTTTGTGGGTATCTTTGTTGTATTTACAAGTTGTAATGGACAAATGACAGCGCCTGTCGGTCACTAAAACTCCATAGACCACCAGTAATTTTTCTTGGAAAGTGAGTGACTTTTCATTAGCTTCTTAATCTATTTTTGTTTTGAGAATATTTTAGAATAATAAATGATTTCATGAGTCGATTTGGACCCATGTTGTCTTAAATTTTATATGTTTTTTGTTTGTTTTTCCATTGTTTAATAAGTTTTCAGTTTCGGAAGTTTTTGTCTACTCTTGTAGCACATTTTTTAGTCTTGCTTATGCATGTTACCTTAGTTTTACAAGTAATTTTTAAGGATGGTTTGGTTGTCGTCCTCTTTAGTTTGTTGAATGCTTGACTCTTTTGTCGATTTTTGCTTGTCGCTTTGGACCATCCGGGGTTGGTTTCTTTATCGTATTAAGTGCTTGCAATCACTCTAGATATGTCATGCTTGAGCTGTGACAAAACTAATTGTTAACGTGTCATGATGTTCTATTGATGCTAAGGCTAAAGCCTTTGTTGTGTTGATAGAGCTTGTCCTTCACCATCTACGACGAGTGTTTGTTATTTTTTTCCCTAAATTGTATGGTTCCATTTATTAAATGAATTAATAAATTTATCTTTAAAAAAATAATATTAATTTAATTTATATAATGTACCAAACCTTTACAAAAAATACTTCAAATGCCAAAAATAGAAAAATGACATACTTTGATATGTAAATTAGATAATAAATAAATATGAAAATATAATTAAAAGATTGAATAATTTATATTAAGATGGCACCAATGAAATAAAGCCATATCAAATTAAAAGTTTGGTAGTGTCGGTGGTAAACCATAATTTACACATATTTTAACCCCATGCTTGGCTTAATTTTGGATAAATTTTCATTAGATTTGATGAATTCGATGCTCCTAATCTCTTAATTTCATGTTTTATACTCAGGAGAGGTTAGAGAGTCGAAAAGATCGAGAAATGGGCCAAAAAGGGGCAAAATGGGCCTACCTAGGAAATCAACATGGCCTAGACCATTGAACACGGCCGTGTGTTATGAGCAAGATCAAACACTGTCTGGAACGTCGCACACGAGTAGATCACACAGCCGTGTGTGACGAGCAGAATCAAAGGATTCCACCACGAGTATGTCACACGGGCGTGTCCCTGCCGACCCTAGGTTTAATTCTATTCGGAAAAGGCTACTTGTGCGCCAAGAAAGGCGTTTCAAAGCCTATATAAACACCCTAAGGGGCAACCTAAAAGGGGACGTCGAGTAGACGCTGAATAGAAGGCAGGAAATACTCCAAGACAGCCGTGGGGGAACAGCTTAGGAGAAGGATCTCCATCAAGACTGAAGATCTCCCATCAAGTTCTTTAGAAGTTTCTGGGTTTTCTTATGTTTTGTTGTTTTCCCTATTTTATGATGTTTCCCTCTATCAGTATGAACTAAATCCCTTAAATACCTAAGGGGATGAAACCTAAGAAAGATCTTATTATTATTTGATTTATAAGATAAATACTTGTTCTTATTTTTAATTGTGAGTTCTTATTCTTGTTTTGATAATTCAGGTTATTAATTCAAAGTCGAATGTGCTTATTCAGTGGAGCAAAAGTCCCTGTTTAAGAGAAGATCAACACAATTAAGCGGAGTTGATTGCAACCCTAGAAATAGGGCGATGAAAATCTGTCGAATTAGAGTCAAATCTAATAAGAGAATCCATAGATCGAGTTAATGCGGCAATAGGGGTTTTAATTAGAAAGAGATTTCAATTAATCAACTATAGTCAGTTGTTTTTAGTCTTGAAAGAGATATTAACATAAATCAGGGATTTCTATGGATTAAGACAAGTGAATAAATCATATGAATCAAAAGTAATAAGTGAAGTCTAGGTGGATTCTTCCTTAGGAATTGCCTTTATCATAAAAGTTGTCTAAAAAGTATTTTTTAATTTCTTTCTTTGTCACGTTTTAATTAATTAGTTTTAGTTTAAAAAACCACTCCAATTCTTAGGCTAGATAATAAAAAGATAGTAATTACTAGTACTCTTGGTCCTTGTGGATACGATATTACCGGTCTTACCATAACTATACTATTGAACAATTGGTGCGCTTGCCTTTATTGTGGTCATTGTTAGTTTTAGACACATCAAGTTTTTGGCGCCATTGCCGAGGATTGAGATATTAAGAAAACTAAATTTTTATTATTTTAGCCATTTTATTTATTTGCAATTTATTTTAACTTTGCTAATTTTTCTTTTATTTGCTTCTGGCAGGTAATTTTAGTTTATGACTAGAAGAAACCCGTCAAGACCTTCGATTTTTGACAGTGAGATAGAACATATTGCTCACAGAAACTGAAGAGAAATAAGGCGAAGCCTACAATATATAGAAGAAGAGCAAGAAGACGAAATACTACCGAAGAGATGACCGATAATAATCCGCTACCTCCTGTGGTTGTCGCAAACCCGGTGAATCAAAATCCTGCTCCTCGTACTATGTATGATTATGCTAAACCTAATTTAACAGTAACCGAATCAAGTATTGTTAGACCTGCTATTGCTGCAAATAATTTTGAACTGAAACCTAACACTATACAAATGATTCAGCAATTTGTTCAGTTTGATGGTTTGCAGGATGAGAATCCAAACAATCACTTGGCGAATTTTCTGGAATTCTGCGATACTTTCAAAATTAATGGCATTTCTGATGATGCCATTTGCCTTCGGTTGTATCCCTTCTTATTGAGAAATAAAAGTAAAACAGTGGTTGAACTCGTTACCACGAGGATCAATCACTACATGGGACCAAATGACCGAAAATTTTTTATTAAAATATTTTTCGCGGGCTGAAATGGCTAAGTTGAGGAATAATATTTCTTCTTTTGTGCAGATGGATCTAGAAACACTCTACGATGCATGGGAGAGATATAAGGATCTACTAAGGAGATGCCCTCACCATGGGTTACCCTTGTGCCTACAGGTTCAAACATTTTACAATGGTGTGAACCCCTCAACTAGGCAGTTGATTGATTCAGCTGCTGGTGGAACCCTAAATTACAAGACCCCTGAAGCGGCTTATGAATTTATAGAGGAGATGGCACTGAATAACTATCAGTGGCAAGTTATGAGGACAAAGCCAACAAAAGCCGCCAGTGTTTTCAACTTCGATGCAGTGACCATACTATCAAACCAGGTAGAGCTTTTAAATAAAAAGATTGATGGTTTGTATGGTTCTTCGAAGGTATATCCAGTGATGCAGTGCTATACAAATGGAAGAGGGACGAACAATACAGAATATCCACCATACAACCCTGGCATAGAAAGCGAACAGATGAACTATATGGGTAATAATTCTAGACCTTAAAATAACCCTTATAGTAACACTTACGATCCAGGTTGGAGGAACCACCCAAATTTCTCATATGGTGGCCAAGGAAATCAGAAACAACCACCTACTCCATGCTTTCAACAGCAACCCTACCCACAAGAGAATTTGAAGATATGCTAGCAAAGTTTATTTCAGCGTAAATCATTTTCAGAATACCGAAAAGACGTTGGAAAATCAGCAAACATTAATTCAAGGGCTTAAAAATCAAATAGGATAGCTGATCAAGTTAGTTTCCGAAAGGCAACCAGATAGTTTACCTAGTAATACCGAACCTAAACCAAAAGAGCATGTGAAATCAGTTACACTAAAGAATGGGAAGGTATTGGTTAAAGTTGAAAAGAAGATGCCATAAGAAACTGATAAGGAAAAGGGTGAGGAATTAAAGGAGAATGTAACACTGGTAATTAAAGAATATAAACCACCGATCCCATATCCGACAAAGTTGAAGAAAGACCGCATGGATGCACAATATGGTAAATTTCTTGAACTTTTTAAACAATTACATATTAACTTACCTTTTGTTGAAGCTATTTCGCAGATGCCGACATACGCAAAATTCCTAAAAGTGCTTCTAACAAATAAAAGGAAGTTTGAAGAGCTATCGACCGTAGAGCTTAACGAGGAATGTTCATCTATTCTCGAAAATAAGCTACCAACCAAATTGAAGGATCCAGAAAGTTATACTATTCCCTGTTTAATTAGTAGTTTAAATGTTGAGAAAGCACTAGCTGATTTAGGTGCCAGTATTAATTTAATGCCTTATAAAATGTTCAAGCAGCTTGGTCTTGGGGAACCAAAACCCACTAGGATGAGTATTCAATTAGCTGATAGATCTATTAAATATCCTAGGGGAATTATTGAAGATATTTTGGTAAAAGTTGATAAATTCATATTCCCTGTTGATTTTGTTTTGCTTGACATGGATGAGGACGTTAAGGTGCCTTTAATTTTAGGTCATCCGTTTTTAGCTACTGCTAGGGCTGTTTTTTATGTAGGTGATGGTAAACTTGTGCTAAGGGTAGGCGACGAGGAAATTATTTTTAAAATTTATGATGCTATGCGATATTCTAGAGAGCAAGATGATTCCTGTTATTTTATTGATGCCATTGATCATTTTATTCAAGATTCTTTTCAGGAAATCATACATGACGACACATTCGAACTGTGTCTTACCCAAGGTGAGGGGGAAGATAACGATACCAATGAGTTGAGGAAGATAAAAAGTGAGTTAAATTCTAATACTTTTTCTCCAAGATAAAAGAAAGATGAGGGCATTGAAGTAAACGACGAACTAAAACAAAAAACCCTCTATTAAAGAACCACCCAAATTGGAATTGAAATAGTTATCAAATCACTTAGAGTATGCATTCCTCGGAGATAATTCTACACTACCAGTAATCATCTCTTCAGAACTAGAACCCAAAGAGAAAGACGAGTTGCTACACGTACTAAAGGAGCATAAAAGAGCCATAGCTTGAAGATTTCTAACATTAAAGGGATAAGTCCATCGTTTTGCACCCACAAAATTTTAATGGAAGATGAATATAAACCATGTGTGCAACCTCAAAGGCGATTGAATCCCAACATGAAGGAAGTTGTTAAGGATGAGGTAATTAAACTTCTAGATGCTGGAGTTATTTATCCTATTTCTGACAGTAGTTGGGTAAGTCTTGTGCAGGTTGTTCCAAAGAAGGGAGGCATGACTGTTGTAGCTAACGGAAAGAATGAATTGATTCCAACAAGAACAGTCACAGGTTGGAAAGTCTGCATTGACTATAGGAAGTTGAATGATGCCACGAGAAAAAATCACTTTTCTTTACCCTTCATTGATCAGATGTTAAAAAGATTATCTGGGCATATGTATTATTGCTTCCTAGACGAACTCTCTGGCTACTTCCAAATCCCAATAGTTCCTGAGGATCAAGAAAAGACAATATTTACGTGTCCATACTTGCTTATCACAGAATGCCTTTTGGATTATGTAATGCTCCTGCTATTTCTCAGCACTGCTGCTAGCCATCTTTGATGAACTCATGGAAGATATTATGGAGGTATTTATGGATGACTTTTCTGTATTTGGTAATTCTTTCCATCTTTGCCTTAAAAATTTAAAACAAGTTCTAATGAGATGTGAGGAAACAAACCTTGTACTTAATTGGGAAAAGTGTCACTTTATGGTTTGAGAAGGGATTGTGTTAGGTCACAAAATTTCTAGTAAAGGGATTGAGGTTGATAAAGAAAAAATTAAAACCATAGAAAAATTACCTCTTCCTAGTTCAGTTAAGGCTATTAGAAGCTTTTTAGGACATGTTGGATTTTATAAATGATTTATTAAGGATTTTTCTAAAATAGCTAAGCCTTTAACAAAACTACTAGAGAAAGATGCGCCTTTCGATTTTGATCAGGAATGTTTAGGTGCATTTAACACCCTCAAAAATAAATTAATAAATGCTCCAGTTATAATTGCACCTGATTGGAATTTACCCTTTGAACTAATGTGTGATGCGAGTGGTTTTGCAGTAGGTGCGGTTTTGGGACAGTGAAGGGACAAGCATTTTCAGCCCATCTATTACACTAGCAAAACATTGACGACCGCACAAGAAAATTACACCACCACAGAAAAAGAGTTGCTAGCTGTGGTTTTTGCATTTGATAAATTTAGACAGTATTTGATATTATCTAAAGTTGTTGTTTACACTGACCATTCAGCTCTTCGTTATCTTTTAACTAAATCTGATGCAAAACCTCAACTTATAAGATGGATTTTACTGTTACAGGAATTTGATTTGGAAATTCAGGATAAGAAAGGAGCTAAAAATCTTGTGGCAGACCATCTTTCTAGGCTTGAAAATCCGTATATCAAAAAACTCGATGAAAGTGAGATAAATGATTTGTTCCCTAAAGAACAACTCTTTGCTATATCTGACTCCAAGGTACCTTGGTTTGCAGATATTGCGAATTACTTAGCTGCTAACATCCTACCAAAAGAGTTGACATATCATCAAAAGAAGTGATTCTTTGCTGATGTAAAAAACTATTTTTGGGAAGACTCTTTTCTTTTTCGTGTATGTGCAGATGAAGTAATTTGGAGATGTGTTTCAAAGATAGAAGCAAGCAAAATACTAGAACATTGCCATTCAAGACCATCAGGAGGACATTATAGTTGGATTAGGACAGCACATAAAATGCTCAAATCAGGTTTTTATTGGCTCACTCTGTTCAAGGACGCTAACAGGTATGTTGCTTTGTGTGATAGATGTCAGAGAACAGGTAATATCTCTAAACATGATGAAATGCCTCAAACATATATGCTATCATGTGAAATATTTGATGTATTGGGTATTGATTTCATGGGTCCATTCCTTAGCTCATTTGGGAATAAATATATCTTAGTAGCAACTGATTATATATCAAAACGGGTGGAAGCTCAAGCTTTACCTACTAATGATGCTAGAGTGGTAGTGAAATTTCTTAAGAGTAATTATTAGTGATAGGGATACTTATTTTTGTAATACTTAATTTGATAAAGTCTTAAAGAAATATGGAGTACACCATAGAACAGCTACCCTTTATCACCCTCAAACAAGTAGACAAGTTGAAGTAGCAAATCGAGAGCTTAAGAGTATTTTAGAGAAAACAGTAGAATCAAACAGGAAAGATTGGGCATTAAAAGTAGACGATGCTTTATGGGCCTATAGAACCGCTTTTAAAACTCCCATAGGAACATCCTCATACAGACTTGTCTACGGAAAGAGTTGTCATCTACCATTTGAATTAGAGCACAAAGCATTTTGGGCTATAAAATTCTTAAATTACGATCTTAAACTTGTAGGCGAGAAAAGAATGATGTAGTTGAACAAGCTAGATGAGTGACGAGCTAATGCCTATAAGAACTCCAGTCTATATAAGGAGGAAACAAAGCGACGCCATGATGCTCGTTTGAAGCAACCGAAACAATTCGAAGTGGGAGATCTTGTTCTACTATACAATTCAAAGCTCAAATTATTTCCTGGAAAGCTGAAATCAAGATGGTCAGGTCCATTCATAATCAAAACTATTTTTCCCTATGGCACAATCGAGGTAACTCATCCGACTTATGGCACATTCAAGGTAAACGGTCAGCGACTTAAAATATATAATGGTGAAGATTTTAGGGATATGAGAAATGAAAAAAGGGTAAGTCTAGCTTAAGACTTTAAACGAGCGCTTCTCGGGAGGTAGCCCGAGCACTAACCTCACTAATATCTATATTTTTTATTTTTAGCATCTAACTAAGAACTAACCAATTTAATAGGCGCAGGATTTCTTATTCACATGGCCTAGCACACAGGCATGGCCGTGGCCGTGTGGACACCACGGGAAGAGACATCAGGTGGCGAAGACCGTACGGGCTAAGGAAGAAAACCTTTCCTCCAATATGGGCTACGATAAAACACCACGACCGTGCGATACGGCCGTGGTCGAAACTGACTCGTAAACACGGGCTACGATAAAAGTGCCACGGCTATGCGATGCAGCCGTGGTCGATATTGAGTAAATGACACGGGCGTGCGACACACCCGTACCCAAAAGCCGTGGTTAAAACTGAGAGAATCACACGGGCATGAGACACGCCGGTGCCTTTAGGTCGTGGTCGATACTGACTAATTACCACGGGCGTGTGACCCTAAACACGGGCATGGGAGAAACGAATGAAGCATCACACAATCGTGCGATTTGGCCGTGTGACATAACACGCCCAGGGAACATGGGCGTGGTCCAAGACTCAGACGTGCTCTAATTCAAAATTCTCGAAACACACGGGCTAAATAAAGGGCATACGGGTGTGGCCTCTGACCGTGTTCCCTAATCCCTATTTTGAAGCACACCATTACTCAACTTCCCTAAAAATTTCCCCCCAAACCCTAGCCGTTCTTCCCCAAACAATCAATTTTTCTTCTCCATTTCGGCCACCGTCGACACTTCTCCCTCCTCCCCTCAGTTCTCCTTCCTCCTTTTCCCCTTATTTTTCTCCTTTCCCCTTTCTCTTCCATGCACGCTAGTACGCAGTCCACGCCCGTGTCCGACACCACACCCGTGTGCCACCGCCTACGACCGTACCACTACTTCAACACTCCCATCGGTTTACCTTTCTCCACCGTTGTTGCTTATTTCATTGATTCTTAATTATTTATTTGATTGTATTCTTTGTTCTTATTATCTTTCTTAATATTATTACAACTCAAATTTCTTTTTCAAATTCATTAGTTCTTTTGATGTGTTATTTAGTTTAGTTTGATAATTATTATTACTTAAATTTCGTATATTCATTTTACATATCTAATTTCATCATCTAAGTTTAGCATTACATGACAAATCTAATTCACTATTAGGATTATACTATTATTTAGGACCACTAGGATAGGTACATTTGTGGTTGAAAATGATATTTGATTCACTGAAAATCTTTTGGCTTTTTCAGGTACATAAATCACTCCCCCATATGGGAAAAAGATCGCCGTCCCCGCTTCAAAAAAGCGGAAGGGTGTCGGTACGACCTCCTCGAGCTCCGCTTTTGAAGTACGCCATTTGTTCCTACAGTTTCATTCGGGATAGGAGGAGCTCTTTCAGATACTTCGCGTGTGACCCCTCATCGTGGGAAGGTGCATTGATTGGGCCGCCTTGGAACAGGTCCAACTAGCAGATGCTATACGAGCCCTATTGTCTACCGACCCGTGGGGGCACTTCTTTGAGATTGTCGAGCTGACATACCTAGAGCTCACCTTGGAGCTCTGTTCCATATTCTAGCTCCAGATGGTCATGACGAACTTTGACGGCTCTGGCACAATCCAATTTCGTATCGGAGGCCTCGTACGTGAGCTGAGTGTCCCATAGTTCGGAGTCGCCTTGGGACTTTACATCGAGGGCTTCATGGAGGAAGACGACTTCGAGGACCTCCATAGCCACATCCATTACTCTCCTTCTGCATGTTGGAGAGACTTAGTCCCCGATTCGGCCATTTATGACCCCAGCCGCTCCAAATCATCAGCTCTCGCCCCATCATTGATGTACTTACACGCCATCCTAGCTCACACTTTGACGAGCAGGCGAGAGAGCACCAGCATCGTCAACACTTACGACGCTTACTTTTTATGGTGCATGGCGAACGGGCACATCTTCGACTTAGCTTACTTCATTGCCCACGCCATTTGGCATCAGACGGAGCGGGATAGGAGATGAGTCATCTCCATGTGCCCATACATCACACGCTTGGCTCGATTTTTTGGGCTCCTCAACACCGCAGCTCAAGCCTCCTCGCTCACCCTTATCGGACAGATGTCCCTGCAGGGCATTCAGACAATGTTTCACATGAGGATGATTGAGCGCCGACGTGGCTTTGATCCTCTCCAGTACCGACTCTCGCAATCCACTGGGCAGGACGACCCAGAGGACATTACTGATGATGTCCCCCCACAGCACGAGGAGCCACTGTCTGCGCCACCACCGCCACGCCGACCAGCTCATGCGGCAGCTTCACTGACTAACATTTTTGAGCGTCTCACTAGGTTCAAGTAGTATTGTATACAGCAATTTAACACAACGCTTGACGATTCGACAGCATCGAGGCGACTCTGCAATAGATTTGTCAGCATTTTCACATATCACCGCGACCCCCACCTCACGATCCATCTGGGGATGAGGACCTTTGAGTCCATTTATTTTCATTTTTCTTTTCGTTTTGTTTATTTTATTTAAAGTTTTAAACTATTAAACTATTTCCTTTTCCTATCTTTAAATTATATTAATTATCTTGATTTCTTTTTATCTTTGACTGTTTATTATCGAGTAATCATAACGAAATCCATTTAATAAAACCCCTTAAAAACTTTACTGATGACTCCGCAGTTTCAAAAGGTTCAAAGTGCTACTAAGGAACTGGAATATTCTCCCCCACCTTCACCTCTGCCTAATTCGTCATGCTTTTCATTGGCTCCATTGCTACAAGTTTCATTTTCAAGGATTTCATCCATGATTCAGGAAGTTTCACTCCTCTCCCTCTCTTATGATTTTCATACTATATTATCTATCTTTGTACATTGAGGACAATGTACATTTTAAGTGTGGGGAGGTTAACTATAGTACTATTCAAAAATCCCTGAATTATATCTTATTCTTAAGTCACCTTCTCATATTACTGTTAGAACGAAACTTCTATTAATTTATGATTTTTGTTGATATATTTTGGAGTAAGTCATAGATAATTGTACGTTGATGGTTTAAACTTTAAGATATTAGAGAATCAAGCATGATAAGTCTATTTTCAGAATTAAAAATTTTATTAGGTTGTTTCCCTAATCTTAAATATTACTTTAAAATTTAAAATTTGCAAGGTTGATATCAAAAACCATAATTTTTGTAAGATTTTGAACCTTTAAGAGCATATATTTTTCTTACTCACTTTATTGATTATGAGTGTGTCAACATTGAATTTTGTTATTCTAGAACTTGCTTCAATTATACATGTTGAGACCACATTTCTGATTTGATATACTAAAGATGATAAAGGCACCTAGGATTTAACCCACTTACTCCATAAAAAGCCTACCCTCATAACTAACCCCTAGTGAACCCTTTTTAGCCTAATAAACCATTTCTTGACTAACCCATTAGTATTGACCCAAAACCAAAGTTTTATTTTCCCTCCTTTGACCCCCTTATGTCGAGATTTGATTTGATCAGTTGCCTAAGTATCTTCTTTATTTCAGTTGTTAAATTTTATCTTACTATTGTATGTTCTTATTCTTAAAAAAATTTGGAAATTTATTCATTATTAGTGTTATGAGCTTAAACTATTAATTTCATATCTTTAGAAGAAGCTCGTGTTATTTAGTGATAAGTTTTCAATCAATGTAATTATTTAGTATTAGATATTTTTCTAGTTAGGTAAATGGTTAATGTAATCTCGATTCTAACCCTCTAATTCAGCCTTTATCCATACCTTTAACCTAAGCCCCGTTACAACCCTTTAAAAGACCTTTTGATTTGTGTATCATCTCAGTTTATAGTGGTGGAGATTTGATTTTCATGCAAGCCTATGGGGTTAACTTTTCATGTTTGACTTTTTGAGTGCTTAATTTGAACCTTAAACACCTTGAGTGGTTTGCGTGAATCTTTTGTGAGGATGCCAATTCTTGTCAGGTTTTGAATCAGAGGTAATTATTTAGGTAAGGGGAAACACCTATGTTTTCTGCTATAAAAATTTATGACTTAGATTGTTTGAATCTTTAGGACTCTTCTAGTTAAATTATCCATGTATGAGTTATCTATGAATTATGATGAGATATTATTAATGAGGATTATGAATTAAGGAAGTTAATTTTAATTGTGAGTTGAGGATTTTGCTTGAGGACAAGCAAAGGTTTAAGTGTGAGGATATTTGATAAAACATGATTTACACATATTTTAACCCCATGCTTGGCTTAATTTTAGATGAATTTTCATTAGATTTGATGAATTCGATGCTCCTAATCTCTTAATTTCATGTTTTATACTCAGGAGAGCTTAGGGAGTCGAAAAGATCGAGAAATGGGCCAAAAAGGGGTAAAATGGGCCTACCTAGGAAATCAACATGGCCTGGACCATTGAACACGGCCGTGTGTTACGAGCAGGATCAAACACGGCTTGGAACGTTGCACACGGGCAGATCACACAGCAGTCTTTGACGAGCAGAATCAAAGGAGTCCACCACGGGCGTGTCACACGGACGTGTTCCTGCCGACCCTAGGTTTAATTCTATTCAGAAAAGGCTACTTGTGGGCCAAGAAAGGCATTCCAAAGCCTATATAAACACCCTAAGGGGCAACCTAAAAGGGGACGTTGAGTAGACGTCGAATAGAAGGCAGAAAATACTCCAAGACAGCCGTCGAGAACAGCTTAGGAGAAAGATCTCCATCAAGACTGAAGATCTCCCATCAAGTTCTTTAGAAGTTTTTGGGTTTTCTAATGTTTTGTTGTGTTCCCTATTTTATAATGTTTCCCTCTATCAGTATGAACTATATCCCTTAAATACATAAGGGGGTGAAACTTAAGACAACTCTTATTATTATTTGATTTATAAGATAAATACTTGTTCTTATTCTTAATTGTGAGTCCTTATTCTTGTTTTGATAATTCAGGTTATTAATTCAAAGTCGAATGTGCTTATTCAGTAGAGCAAAAGTCCTTGTTTAAGAGAATATCAACACAATTAAGCGGAGTTGATTGCAACCCTAGAAATAGGGCGACGAAAATCTGCCGAATTAGAGTCAAATCTAATAAGGGAATCCATAGATCGAGTTAATGCGACAATAGGGGTTTTAATTAGAAAGAGATTTCAATTAACCAACCTAGAGTCAGTTGTTTTTAGTCTTAAAAGAGATATTAACATAAATCAAGGATTTCTACGGATTAAGACAAGTGAATAAATCATATGAATCAAAAGTAATAAGTGAAGTCTAGGTGGATTCTTCCTTAGGTATTGCCTTTATCATAAAAGTTGTCTAAAAAGTATTTTCCTAATTCTTTGTTTGTCACGTTTTAATTAATTAGTTTTAGTTTAAAAGAAACCACTCCAATTCTTAGGCTAGATAATAAAAAGATAGTAATTACTAGTACTCTTGGTCCTTGTGGATACGATATTATCGGTCTTACCATAACTATACTACTGAACGGTAAGTGCGCTTGCCTTTATTGTGGTCATAGTTAGTTTTAGACACATCAGTCAGAAACATTGGTTTCGGGTCACCAAATTCGATGAATAAGCTTGTAAATATTATTATTTAATACTTACGAGTTAATTGTGACTTTGAAAAGGTTTTTGATTTGATAATTTATACTATTCCGAGGATTAATTAAGTTCAAGTGGTAAAATCCTAAGATTAAGTGGTTTGAGAAAATGGGGTATCGGGACCTCGTTTCTATAAAATGAGTCGTAATTATTTTTATAAATATTTAAGGAGTGTCATTAAGGTGGTATTAAATTTTCGTTGAAAAATTTTAACGTTTCGATAGTTAATTAATTAAAAAGGACTAATTCATAAAAAGATATAAATTTTATCGTTATTTGATTTGAGTGATTAAATGGGTAATTGAATAAAGGAAAAGGGACTTAAATGATAATTATACCATTCAAGGTGTTAGTGGACAATTATGGGCTTGAATTTGATGTTTATTTTAATTATTAATCAAGGTTAAAATGATAATTTAATAAATTAAATTAAATTAAAAACAAAACAATTATGCTATCATCTTTGTTCTTTAGTTTTGCCGAATTTGGAGAATGAAGGAAGCCATAAATGATAACTTAAACATTCGGCCAAGTCCTCCTTTGCATGTAAGCCAAATTTGGGTTTATTTTTTTTAATTTTTATGTTTTTGATATCGTTGCAACTAAGTCTAGTTAGCCCATACATTCGGTTCTGAAACTGTTAAAGATTTTGAATGTTGCCATTGATGAACCTTATGATTTTATATGTTAAATTATGAATTTGAAATGTTGGTTGATATTTAAAAGTATTTTATTAAGTGATTTTTGATGAAATTTTCAATTAGAGACTAAATTGTTAAAATAGTAAAAGTATAATGACTTGATGTGAAATTTTTGCAATAATGTGCTGTATTTGATGCCATAAGTATTCGGCTAGGTTCAATTTTGATAAAAATGGTTAATTTGCATGTTTTGGGCTCAGGGACTAAATTGAATAAAAGTAAAATTTTAAGGGCAATTTGTAAAAAAGTAAAAAAAGATCAAATTGGATGAAATGAAATTTTTTATTTTCTAAATTAATATATTGAATGAAATTATTAATTTATATCAAGATCAGGTGGGAAATCGAGGAAAATAGAAAATTGCCAAAATACCCTTGAACTTTAGTATTTCTGCAATTTAGCCAGGTAAGTCCATATGAACTGTATTCTGTATAATTTTAATTAAATTGAATGTTGATATGTGATTATATTGTGATTAAATCAATATATATATTAGTATACAATTTACCGTGTTATGAAACGACGTAAATCTAACGACGTATGACTATTATCGAGCCCCGTTTGAACCTTAGGAATTTGCAGGATACAAATGACATGTCATTAGGGATTACTGATTTCAGCTCGTGAGAGCTTACCAATTCTTAGCTCGAATGAGCTTACCAATTTCATCTCGTGAGAGCTTACTGATTTACAGCTCGTGAGAGCATACTGATTCATAGCTCATATAAGCATACATGCACAAGAATTGACGGATTACAGTTTAGCACACTATGTGTGAGCTATCCCGAGTATCTAACAATATTTTAAATGGTTCAACGGGCAATATTCTGATACGAAATGGTAAGAGTTCAATACGGACTATTACAGGGACACATATACATTACATGGAAATGTTGTTACATGGTACATGGAAAATTGAATTGGATGATACATGTATAAGAAAATTAATCAATTGTTGTGCTCATCTATGATTATTGGTTTATATATGTATTTACAATGGCTAACTTGTGATGTTGTTTGATGCTTAGGCATGTGCCAAGCTATTGACTGAATGGTGTTATGTTTACTTATAAGTTGCATTGAAATGGTATGTGCTTCAATAGAAATATGCTTGTGTTCGTGAAAGAGTGGTAAGGTTTAAATTATGTAATTTCTTGTGAAATGGTTTATCATGTGACTAATTCCAAAAGGAGCTATGTTTTAATGCACTAGCTTATGGCTATGATTGAATGATATGCTTATGTCTTGTGTGTTATGCATATGAAATGGGTGTGGAAAGGTAAGGGAATAGTAAGTTCATACCTGAAGGGTAGAATGATGAAAAAGGGAATGATGAATTAAACTGATGTTGTTATTTGAGCTAATGAGAGTAAATGCAATAGAAAATAATGAATTGCAAATGAAAATAATAAAATTTGAAAGGGTTTAAAGTTTTACAAAGTCCTACTATGCTAGAGATGATTTGTATATGTGACGCTGTGGATTTATTCACTTTATGAGTTGTTGGATATGGTTTCATGAACCTTGCAATATTGTTATATGATTATTCTTGATATGTATAAATTTCATATTTGAAATAGATTGATATGACTAAAGTTTATACGAGTTTACTAAGAATTCATTACTTACGTAGATGTTTTTCTGTTACTTTTCAGATTATCAAAAGCTCGACCGGGTTGAAAGTTCATCGAAGATCTATCACACTATCCATTAGTTATATCGATAGATTTCAATATTTTGGTTAAGGTTATAATGGCATGTATAGGTGAACTTATGGTTGATGATTAGTTGAATGTTAATTGATGTGTTTGGCATGTACATGTTGTTTTAGGTGATGTAGCCTTGGTACATTTGATGCCTTGTTGATATGTGTTAATTTGATAATATGTTAAAGCATGTTTGAACGGCCAAAATGATATATGATGAATTGACCTCAACATGGTCAAGATATGGCATGCCTTGGAAAGGTTTTGAATAGGTGTGCATGGTTGAAATATGGTTTGTATACATGTTGATTGTTGGAACCATCTAGATATGGTTAGATTTGTGTCATTTAGATGGCCTTGATGGTTGGAGTTGATATGGTCATTTGAAGTGGTCTTTTGAATAACCAAATTGGTATGTGGCCAATTATGGTATACCTTGGTATGAAACTAAACTATATATATATATGGATGAGTTATGGTTAATTATGTATAAGTTAGATATATGTATATTTGAGATGCATAATAACTATATGATGGAAGTTCAAATGTTAAATTAAAATGTATATTATAAATGGTCTTTTGATATGTTTGAATGTGGTGAATTGGTATAATTGTTATAGATGACATGTATGGCTATTGGTGCTAGATGTAAAATGGCATGTTTGGTACTTTTAGTGTGAAATTTGATAGGTAAACAAAGTGGTAACTTATGACATAAGTTTAGTTATAAGTTAGTTGAACTTTTGGCCAATTTATGTATATGGATATACATGTTTAATGATTGTGATTGAGGCACTTTTTGGACACATTGGTTGTATGCTTGTGTACCTTGATTGGATAGCTTGTTATAGCATGGTTTGGTGCACTTTGGAGTGCTTGATTACATAAGGTAAATTGGTTATAGATGTGTGCATGAATGGGTGAGAAAAATGGCTTGGAAATGGCCTATTTTTGGTCCACGTGGTCAGAGACACGGGCGCGTGTCTCAGCCGTGGCGACACGGCCGTGTGTCCCCTGTAGGTTTTTAAAGGTTGCATTTCGAGAGTTACACAGCCTGGCACACAGGTGTGTGGCTTGGTCGTGTGACCCAAGTTAGAGAGCTATACGGGCATGGACACGGGTTGGAACACGACCGTGTGTCCTTATTTCAAAGGTTCACACGGCCTGAGACACGAGTGTAATACCTTTTACCCGTATTCGACATCGAAATAGGGTACGAGGCGTTATCGGACATAAATACACGCATTCATACAAAATCGAGATATAAAATTCCACTCAAATTTAAATCCTTTTATTTGCATTCATACTGTCCCTATTATGGGCCTACGAGGCCTAAACATACATTGGGGGTGGTTCGGGACTAAACCAAAAATTTTCAGAACTTTTGGGAAACTTAGAAAATTTTCATGCTTTGGAGAGTCACATGCCCATGTGGGTAGGCCGCGTGGTCGCACACGCCCGTGTTGCAAGCCGTGTCCAAGATAGGGGACATTCTGTTTATGACATCATCAACCA
Source organism: Gossypium bickii (assembly GCA_025503065.1). Lineage (NCBI taxonomy): Eukaryota > Viridiplantae > Streptophyta > Magnoliopsida > Malvales > Malvaceae > Gossypium > Gossypium bickii. The sequence continues at coordinate 21,654,490 of CP106713.1, read as the reverse complement.
AATAAGGTCACACGACCAAGGCACACGCCCGTGTCCTTAGGCCGTGTATTTCACAGGCCGTCTCTCTGCCCGTGTGTTTACTACTGGGCATTTTGTTTTGCATTAATTGGAACGCAGGGAACACAAGGCCAGATCACACGCCTATGGGGGCAGACCGTGTGTCACACACGGCCTAGACAAACGCCCGTGTGTTTGCCCGTGTGGACAAATACAAGGCTATTTTCCAAGCCATTTTACCACCCTCACTTGCACACATTCACACAACATCACCTGTCATTATCATATCATCATTTTTCATACCTAATCATCACTTTTAGCTCATGATAACCATACTAGCTTCACAATCAAAATAAGGCATTAATGTAACATCCTAAAATTGGGCCTAGTAGGAATGGGCCCAATGGGCCTTGGGCGTAGGAGTGTTTAAAATTTATGGGAATTTGAGAATGGCATTATTTCAAGTGGGACTTATTAGTAAGGTGATTTTGGAATGTTACGAAGTTCTTTGAAGTTTCGAGTTCAAGTTGGGCCTTAGTGAAAGTTTGTGTTTAAGCTTATTAAGGAGAGATAGTAAGAGGCATCAAAGTTTATGGAAATAAGTGAGTAAATTGTTATCATAAATGAACTATTGGTAAAGAGGTTATGGCATCAAGTGGAGAGCATGGAGGGAAGGGGTTCAAATCTCATCTTTTGCAAATTTTGGATTTATTTTGATGTGCTCTTCCAAGTGTCATCCATGACATCATTAAAGGAATGAAATAAAAGAAAAATGAAATGATGACTAAAAAGATAAGGTAAGGAGGAAAACAAGGAAAAAGAAAGGAAAAAGAAATAAAAGAATAATAATAATGATGGAATTTGAAATAATGGAGTAGGTGAGAAAAAAAGGAATGATGGAGAGTGAATTAGGGAGCATGTTGGTTTGTTTTTTTTTAAAGTTTTGGGTTGGTAAATTTTGGCTTATTTGCAAAAGCATGGACGGTTGAGGTGAATGAGAGGGGAGCTGAATTTGTTTTAGTCATTTGGTAGGATTTTTGGTGCTTGATAGGCTTAATTTTCTTTTGGCATCCTTTTGTGTTCATTTCTCCAACTTCTCCTATCATTTCCACAACTTCAAGTCAATACCGAACCTCTCAATCCATGATCACTCCTTCATAAATTCTTTCTCATTTGGGTAGACACTCTTTTCTACGATTAAATCGTGTTCTAAGTGGATGGCCGTGTATCATTCTAGCCATAAGTCAAGTGGGGGAAATCGGATCCGATATTAATAAGGTAAGGAGTTCTTATGGATTATCGATATTATTCAATATTCGATTGGTTGCTAACGGAGTAATAATTTGAAATAATTGACTATATGTTTTAGGGACAAATCACTCGATATATTCTGCCTTCGGACATAGTGGTAAGTGATTCAAGTGTGAGTGATACGAAATCTTTTGGAAATTCGAGGCTAACTTTTGGTTGGTATTGTTTTAGGGGCAACGAAGAGTGGTTCTTAGGGAATCCTAATCAAGGTGTGTAATTCCGTACCCTTCCGAATATATGTTTGAAAATGGTGTGTAATCTCATACTCTTCCGAATATACATTTGAAATGGTGAGTAAATCTCACATCTCTCTAAAAGTTTACATGAAATATTCTGTGATTCGGTAGAAATATCGAAGAAAACCGATAACCGGTATCCGTGATCACTCGGACGTGCGTATGATCGTAGTGATAATCGTATTTTGTAATAAAATAGTTTGGGTCAGTGGCAGTAACGTGATTTAGAAAAATCATGAAAAATAAGATAAGTGGAATTAGAAAGTGAATAAGATATCAAATTAAATCTTACTGTGTCTATTTTAATATGGAAAAAACGGATAAGGAAAAGGAATTTTATATTCTGAGATATCTTGATTCTAGTGAGACTGGTTTTGAATGACTTTGTGGTTCTCTGATCTATCTTGGAAAAATCATATAAAATTGTACAAAGTGAATTATGGGTTATAATTTATATGTATGGATTCGTTAGTGAGCCTATTTTCAAGAGAAACAAGTTGGAGCAGTATATGAAAACCGTACAGTGAGATATTTGAGATTAAGTTAAGAGAGGTCAGAATCATTGAATAGTGAAACAAGGGAAATTTTAATGAATAAACTGTACTAAATGGCTAGGCTAAAAATTCTGGAAAACATTACAGTAAGAAGATACATGAGTCTAGTTTCAAGGAAATTTTACGGATCTAGATTTCGAGTTTTCTAACTCAAGTTATAGCCAATTTAGTCAGTATGACGCAAATGGACAGTTTAAATTTCTATGCCCCAAATTACTAGTTCAGTTTTAGTTGTGAAATACCCCGTTTGGGCCTAAAATGGATTTGGACCCAATAGTTCCGTAGAGACCGAAATAGAGTTCTGTATCACTTGAGGCGATAGTAGGCCTTCGGAAACACCGTTGAATATGAAATTACCGAAATTACCCTTGGAGGGTAAATTACCGAATTACCCTTGGTGGGTAAAACTACCGAATTTACCCTTGGAAGGTAAATTACCGAATTACCCTTGGTGGGTAAAACTACTGAATTACCATTAGAGGGATTATTAACGAAATACCCCTGGGTTGTGCAATTACTGAAATACCCCTAGGTTGCAAAATTACCGAAATACCCTTAGAGGGTAAATTATCGAAATTCCTTGGGTTGCAAAATTACTGAAATACCTTTGGAGGGTAAATTATCGAATTACCCTTAGAGGGTAAATTATCGAAATACCCTTGGGTTGTGAAATTACCAAAATGCCCTGGAGGGTAAGTTACTGAAATACCTTTGGGTTTCGAAATTATCGAAATACCCGTGGAGGGTAAATTACCGAAATACCCTTGGGTTGTAAAAAATTTCCAAAATGCCCTTGGAGGGTAAATTACCAAAATACCCCTGGGTTGCGAAATTACCGAAATACCCTTGGAGGGTATGTTACTGAAATACCTTTGGGTTTCGAAATTATCGAAATACCCGTGAAGGGTAAATTACCGAAATACTCCTGGGTTGTGAAATTGCCGAAATACCCTTGGAGGGTAAGTTACCGAAATACCTTTGGGTTTCGAAATTATTGAAATACCCGTGGAGGGTAAATTACCGAAATACCCATCGATTGTGAAATTACCGAAATACCCTTAGAGGGTAAATTACTGAAATACCCTTGGGTGTCGAAAATTACCGAATTACCCTTGGTGGGTAAAATTTATGAATTACCCTTAGAAAGTAAATTACCGAATTACCCTTAGTAGGTACGATTACCGAATTATGAAAATGCCCTTACGGGCCGAGTTACGAAAATGCCCCTAATGGGTCGAATTACGAAATGTCCCTATGGACCAAACTACGAAAATACCCTTTATGGGCCAAAATGTTATATTTGCTATATGGGCCAAATATATATTTGCTATATGGGCCAAATGTGATATTTGTTATATGGGCCAAATGTTATATTTGCTATATGGGCCAAATGTGATATTTGTTATATGGGCCAAATGTGATATTTGCTATATAGGCAAAATGTTATATTTGCTATATGGGCCAAATGTGAAATTTGCTAGATCGATTAATGGACCAAATTTTCTAGATTGTTTAATGGGCCAACTTGTGTTATGGGCCTTATGTTGAAATTATTCTATGAATATTATTATGCTTTGTATATGCATACATGATTGCATGGGTTGGGATAATTGATGAAGAGAAGAAAGGCTTGTTGCCAAAATCTAGTTCGGTGGCTCTGCCACAATATGAAAGGCCTGTTGCCAAAATCTAGTTCGGTGGCTCTACCACAATATGAAAGGCCTGTTTCCAAAATCTAGTTCAGTGGCTCTGCCACAATTATTTTAAAAGGCTTTGTGCCATGTTATAAAAAGGCTTTTTGCCATGTTATAAAAAGGCTTTGTGCCATGTTATAAAAAGGCTTTGTGCCATGTTATAAAAAGGCTTCGTGCCATGTTATTAAAAGGCTTCGTGCCTAAGTTTTAAATGGCTTTATGCCTGCGATTGGTGTGTTGGCGGGGTGGGTTGACTTGATCCCCACAGGTGTGCTAGTTGGTACGGGTGGTGTATAGCGGATGGAAATTAGGTTTGGTTTGGGATTTGCATATCATATGCATATTATATACATGTTATTATGTTATAATTGTAAATAGGCTTAGGCCCAAAATATTGCTATGTGTGTTCCAACCCAGTGGATGATGGTAAGGGGATTACACACTGAGTTCTTGTAACTCACCCCCCCTTTCTCTCAACCTTTTCAGGTAATGCTCAGTGACGTGGACTTGGGCCTTGGATGACTCGATGGAGACCATACTTCAGAAATGGTTTATTTGGACTTCAGACTTCTTTCTTGTTTATTTTATTACTCCACTATTTTGGGTTAAATGTTGTAATAAGGCCTAAGATTTTCTTTCAAAATGCTTCTGCAACTCTATTCCCAAACATCCCATTTTCGTAAATTGTTTATTTCAAATATGTTTTTACAACAAAAAAAGGTCTTTAAAGATAATTACATTTTCAAGTAGATAACAATTGCTTAAGTGTTTTGGGTTTTAACAAAGAGGCCGTAAATCTCGAACAAGTTTTTAACAATCTCAAAGATGGTTTTAAAAAAAAAAAAACTTCCATGTGACACGCCAAATTCAGGCTTAACTTCTAGGCCGAGTTTGGGGTGTTACAATTAACACATGCATAAACATATAATCAACATAAGCCATCATTCATGGCTATATTCAAATTGAACTATAAACCATTTTAGGCCAAGACATTTGGCTACATTAACAATGACTTAATTAATCAAAAGACAAAGTCCCTATACATGCCATATCTCAAGAAGGCTTGAATATTTATACCCAAAGTGACAGCTTGATAGTGTGATAGCATCTCCGGCAATCTCCAACTCGAGCTAGCTAAATTAACCTATAAGAGATAGGAAAGGAAGGGGAGCAAGCAATAAAGCTTAGTAAGTTCATATGCAAATAATAAACAACTATTGCCATTCATTTATTTTACCCAACCATAAAGATATTATAATACATTTTGCATTTAATCTCATGATTCCCACTTAATCATTCATAATGCTTACTCTTTTATCTTATAAATACCATTTACGTGCCTTGGCATTAGCCTAACCACCATAGCCTCTCCATTATAACTTATCACATTATTTAACAAGTTATTTCCATCCTCTTAATCACATGAACATCATTTAGGAGTAATCATAATTTCAACATATGGTTTAACCACTTTCATTTGTCAAAGCTCGTATCATACTATATTCTCATAGTGACTTTATTCGACAATTATGCCTATCATTCCTTTCTCTCATATCCAATGAAACACAAATTTAAATAAATAAACCGTACTATATCACAATTCTATTTGGCTCATAAACCTATCACATGATCATTATCAAATCTTATCATGTATCCATTCATCATGAATGTAGATCACTAATCACAAGGTTATCAATATTTCACAAGTATAACTTATTCGTGTACATTCTTCCCAAGAAATCATCATATACCGAATTCACTTCACATGAGTTCTATGTACATACTTGTACCACTCGTAACATAGTCACATACTTTCTCGTTTTTAACGTACCCGTTGAACCACTCAGAAAGCTAAAAGATACTCGAGAATCTCATACATATAGTACCGTATCAACGCCATATCCCCGATATGGTCTTACTTGAAATATCATATCGACGCCATTCCCTGACATGGTCTTATACGAAATCACATACCGAGGCCATATCCCAGATATGGTCTTATACGGAACCTTAGTATACTTAGTGTCATGACATTTGTATTCTATCCATTGCTAAGATTCAATCGGGGATTTTCATTCCTCGACATTTCGTCAAAATCGTCATTAATCAATTTCATAGAGGCAATATACAATTCATGTAATATCGAAATATTAAATACATAACATAAGGTTGTATTATTTACACACGAACTTACCTCGATACTAAAATGGCAAAAAGGGACTTAACCGTCAATTACTCGTTTTTTCCCCCATTCTAGGTCTGAACCTCTTTTTCTTTGATCTATAACATCACATTTAGCTTACTTATTAGTCGCATTATTCATTGTGACCCAAAAATCATACTATGGAAAAATTACGCTTTTGCCCCTAAACTTTATCATAATTACGCTTTTGCCCCTAGGCTCGTAAAATGAAATGTGTTCAATTTATTTACTACCCATGCATAGCCGAATCATTTTCATGCTTATAGAAGCCCACATTTTCTCTAACTTTTACAAATAGGTCCTTTTTGACATTTTTACCGAAAATCACTTAGTAAAAGTCGTTTCGCTAACTATAAACATCCATTTTCTACCATTAAACATCAAAACACATGCATGTCACACACTCATAAATTTTTAATCATGAACCCTACTTCAAAATAATGGTAGAAATAGATAAATCGGGTTACGAGGACTAAAAAATGCAAAGAACATTAAAAACGAGGCTAGGATGCACTTACTATGGAGCTTGGAAAGCTTGGCCAAACCCTAGCCATGGCTTCTCTTCTAAATTTTGGCTAGAGGTAGAAGGTGAGCATAATCTTGGCTTTCATTTTCCCTTTTTAATCTTTTATTTACCAAATGACTAAAATGCCCTTAATGCATTTCTTTGAAATTTTACCTAACCATGTCCATTTTTTGTCCAAAAAATTATCCAATGGTCTAATTACCATATAAGGACCTCTAATTTAAAATCTCATTGCAATTAGACACCTCTAGCTTCTAGCACTTAAGTTTTGTACTTTTTTTACAATTTAGTCCTTTTGACTAAATTGAGTGACCAAACATCAAAATTTTCGAACGAGATTTTCACGAAATCATCCCGTAAAATCGTAGACCATAAAAATATAATAAGAATAAATTTTTTTACATCGAATTTGTGGTCCCAAAACCACTGTTCCGACTAGGCACAAAATCAGGCTGTTACAACTCTCCCCCTTTAGGGATTTTCGCCCCTAAAAATCATATTAGAAAAAGTTGCTTCCAACTCTCATGAATCATTTTCACTAATTTCTCAGAATCACAAATCGATTTCAGTCTCATATATCTCTTTCCAATAACCTTTGAACTTTTGTACACAGTGCCGGAGTACACTGTCAAAATTCGAACTACTCTCTTAAACTTAGCATTGATATAAAAACAATTTACTATGCCCAAATGTAACTGTATTCTCAGAGTTCCTATAGCTGATCCATAATTGCGATATAACCTCCAGATCTCTATCCGGCATAATGGAACTGGCACCCTGCTCAATCGTATAATCTCAGAAACATATTGCTCTCTCAAGAACACATAGTTTAGTTGATATGTCAAATAAGAACTCTGTACATATTGAAATGATCATACGGATCTTTGCCAAACAATTAACCACAATTCAAATAACATCTTCTTTTATGACAATCCCGATTCAAAATCTGTAGTATTTTCATCTTATTTTCATTCTAGAATCATCACTGACTGTAATAGTCATGAATACTCTTGAAATTTAGCTTTTACCTATCGACAAATTGACATTTGAACATAAATTCACATATAACATGTAACATACGCAATTACCAGGACATGAACATCATATGACTGCACATTTCATTACTCTCTAGATGAACAAACAAGCCACTACTGTGAACTTCGTATAAAAAATTCTATATAGGTCCTTGATTCATCAACAATCAAATTCTATCTCGAATTAACAATAATAACAAGAATCATATTCAACCTGAATTTCGGCATCAGAAGTAAACTCATTCTGATCTAATTTAGATTACTATTCACTATCACATTTTTGAGCTTTTCAATTTTGCAAAGAAAACTTCGCTTTAGCATTAATATAGCTAGAATTAGGCCATCATCAAATAAAGTTAATCATGTATCCAACTCTCACAAAATAAACAAATTTCCATTCAAGCATCTGTAACCATACTTGTTTTTTTTTTCCAAAAGGTAAATCAATAATTTCTCGAAATCTTTCAATATCTAAATCCATTGACAATGTCTTAAACTTCAGATCTTTTTCTGTAACATTATATACTTTATACCATTAGAACTAGGAAACATATGACATTTTCCGTTGAACACACTATATCATCGAATTCACAATATTGACATAACAATGGTCGTTTTTAATTCACTAGTTGAATAGTTCTTTTTAGTATGACTTTAATCGTCTGAACATACAAACCATCGTTTCACATTTTAGTATTAAAACATATTCTAATCTGTTCAATAGTACATCACTAAAAAGTCGTCAATTCTTTTCTCAATTTAGGCTGAACTCAAAACTAGTGTTTCGATTAATAATACTTTCAATTGTTTCCAACTTTGTTAACATGCACAAATCACTCAAACTTTCATAATTATGATGACTTTATCAATCAGTACAGCTTTAACTCGTAATAACATTATTCGACTGGAATAATTCAATAGGCATATCTCCGTATCATACTTTTTAGAATATCAATTCTTCATTCAGACTGTACATCAATATACTCGTGAATGCACAAAATTCATTCTCTTATGAGGATATACTTGAATACACATAACCCAAATCACATTTCAATTGGCCAGCTTGTTCTGACAAAACAACTAAGTCGGTCACAACTACCAAATAATAGCATATCAACATGGTCCTTTCTTCATGTTATTAAAACAATTCATACACGTAATCTTTCAAAATTCTCTTATCATGCTTTTGAAGACCTTTACAATCACATTAGTTCAAAGAAACAAAGATATCCCAATTGAATGCATTGACTTATATTAACTTACCTGAGAAAAGAAGTCCATCATAAAAATTAGAGCTCGTGATTTCACCATTTATATTATTGCCATTATCAATTCCTCTAACAAAAATTAAAGAATTCCAGGTACCAAAATCACCACGTTTCTATGATCGAACCAAAAACATGATCATAATAGACATAGTTATCACAAGTCAATGAACACACTTCAAAAATGAGCCATGATTAGTAATTTACGAAGTATGAATAATAGGAAAACCAAGATAAGGAAATCCAAGATACGATGCCATACCGAAAAACAATAATTCATAAGAAAATAATAAATTCCTGATGATTCCTCAGAGAAAACCAGAAGAAAATATCGCTCATAAACCAATCAGACCAACAGTGCTTTCATCTAGTATTAGAGTTAGCTAACATTCTCACACGATAGGAATTTCATCAGAAAACAAACAATCACATATATATCTGAGGATAACAATTACATAGAATACCCAGAAGAGGTCATCGTAGTTCATTCAACTATAACTGTCACACGCAGACATCTTTATAGCTCAAATATCATTTCTCTAACTAATTCTGTCATCATAAATCCCGTATTATTCCATTCACTAATGAACATCAATTCGGGAGAATTTCCGTAAATACATACTTTAGACTTCATACTCAATTGAGTCGAATAGTCGAGACTAGCTTCTTCTTTATTCGTGACATTGCATAATCTGTGTAATCTTTAAAACATTCTGATTTTTCTTCTAAAGTTGTTTTCACTTACCAAACTATTCTCATCTCTACATAAATTACTAATTATTTCATCTCTGAACTCTTTAGTTTCACACTTATAAACTTATTCAATTCGATTCTCATAAAATTTTGTCATAAAGCAACACTGGTAAGGGGGTGAAGTCGTAAAGCCTCTAACTTGACTCTCATGAATACACACATATGACTTAGCATTCATCATTAATGTAATGTCATCATAATCACATAACTCACTCCAAGCAAATTTTCACACTTATTCATGTTACAAATGTTTTCTGTCATCCATAATTTCAAACAGTGAATTTACTTACTCAAGCTCAATATTAATATCTAATTAAATACCCAACATCTAACTCCAATTTCACTTACCATCACTTGTCAAATTAGAGAATGTTTTACGGGTTTGAGTACGTCGTTTACTTGATGCCATAGTCCAACTATGGTTTTACTCATATCACAATGTCATAGCTTAGCTATGGTCTTACATGTCGTCACGATGCCATAGTCTAGCTATGGTCTTACACGAAGTCTCATATCGATGCCAATGCCATGTCCCAGACATGGTCTTACATGGGATCACGTATCGATGCCAATGCCATGTCCCAGACATGGTCTTACATAGGATCACGTATCGATGCCAATGCCATGTCCATGACATGGTCTTACATGGGATCACATATTGATGCCAATGCCATGTCCCAGACATGGTCTTACATGGGATCACATATCGATGCCAATGCCATGTCCCAGACATGGTCTTACATGGGATCACATATCGATACCAATGCCATGTCCTAGACATGGTCTTACATGGGATCACTTGTATTGCCACGGTCCAACCATGGTCTTATCTGTCAATTCATCATTGAACGATTGTACTCATCTCCTGCGTTCTACTTAATTTGATCTTCCAGTTCAACTCCCATACTATTATAATATTTTTGGTTTCATAATAGAGTCATAAAACAAAACATTATATATTATCTAATTTAACAATTAAACATGGGATTTAACTATGTGAACATACTGATTATACATTATTCAAACAAGTGTACATACACACATATTTCGTCCATTGGGTAAGTTTACTTATCATATTCACTTAATCAAATAGGTTGGGTACATAATATCATATGAATACTAACATACATGGATAAGCTTATCACAACCTAAACTTTCGTTTCATTTCACTTTTTCACATTTCTTAACTTATGGTTATCTCATTTCGTACATTAACACATGCGTATCATAATTTCTATTCATACCTTTCCAAATTTCAACACATCGTAAGCATATTTCAATCATCTCAATACCATTTTCAGCATTATCAAAAATAGCTCGGTCAGAAGTCGTCTCTGTCTTAACAAAACAATTTTGTTAGAGCCGGGAGGCATCACACTATCACGAGTAGTAATATGGTATGTATAGCTAGACTCACATACGTTAGGTTAGTCCGAGAATCGACTAAACCATAACTCTAATACCACTAAATGTAACACTCCTTACCTGTATTCGACGCCGGAATAGAGTACGAGGCATTACCGGACATAAATACACACATTCATACAAAACCGAGACATAAAATTCCACACAAATTTAAATCCTTTCATTTGCATTCATATCATCCCTATTATGGGCCTACAAGGCCTAAAACATACATTGGGGGTGGTTCGGGACTAAACCAAAATTTTTTAGAACTTTTGGGAAACTTAGAAAATTTTCATGCTTGGAGAGTCACACGCCCGTGTTGGTAGGCTGTGTGGTCACACTCGCCCGTGTGGCTCTAGGACACGCCCGTGTTGCAGGTCGTGTCCAAGATAGGGGACATTCTGTTTATGAAGTCATCAACCAAATAAGGTCACATGGTCAAGGCACACGGTCGTGTCTTTCACACGGCTGAGACACACGGCCGTGTCTCTGCCCGTGTGTCTACCCGTGTGGACAAATACAAGGCTATTTTCCAAGCCATTTTACCATCCTCACTTGCACACATTCACACAACATCACCTGTCATTATCATATCATCATTTGTCATACATAATCATCACATTTAGCTCATGATAACCATACTAGCTTCACATTCACAAGAGGGCATTAGCACATGCATAAACATATAATCAACATAAGCCATCATTCATGGCTATATTCAAATTGAACCATAAACCATTTTAGGCTAACACATTTGGTTACATTAAAAATGACTTAATTAATAAAAAGACAAAGTCCCTATACATGCCATATCTCAAGAAGGCTTGAATACTTATACCCAAAGTGACAGCTTGATAGTGTGATAGCATCTCCGGCGATCTCTAACTCGAGCTAGCTAAATTAACCTATAAGAGATAGGAAAGGGAGGGGAGTAAGAAATAAAACTTAGTAAGTTCATATGCAAATAATAAACGACTATTGACATTTATTTATTTTACCCAACCATAAAGATATTATAATACATTTTGCATTTAATCTCATGATTCCCACTTAATCATTCATAATGCTTACTCTTTATCTTATAAATACCATTTACGTGCCTTGGCATTAGCCTAACCACCATAGTCTCTCCATTATAACTTATCACATTATTTAACAAGTTATTTCCATCCTCTTAATCACATGAACATCATTTATGGGTAATCATAATTTCAACATATGGTTTAACCACTTTCATTTGTCAAAGCTCGTATCATACTATATTCTCATAGTGACTTTATTCGACAATTATGCCTATCTTTCCTTTCTCTCATATCCAATGAAACACAAATTTAAATAAATAAACCGTACTATATCACAATTCTATTTGGTTCATAAACCTATCACATGATCATTATCAAATCTTATCATGTATCCATTCATCATGAATGTAGATCACTAATCACAAGGTTATCAATATTTCACAAGTATAACTTATTCGTGAACATTCTTCCCAAGAAATCATCATATACCGAATTCACTTCACATGAGTTCTATGTACATACTTGTACCACTCGTAACATAGTCACATACTTTTTCATTTTTAACGTACCCGTTGAACCACTCAGAAAACTAAAAGATACTCGAGAATCTCATACATATAGTACCGTATCAACGCCATATCCCCGATATGGTCTTACATGAAATATCATATCGACGCCATTCCCTGACATGGTCTTATACTGAAACACCCCAAACCCAGCCCAAGAGCTTTGACCAGATTTGGTATGTTCCTCAAGTAAACCGGTTCAAATTCTTTTGTTACTTTGTGAAAAACTTGTGCGATTTTAAAAAAAAATTGTTTGGGTTGGGCTTGTGTTGAAAACCAATTCGAATTTTTATATTAGAAAACCCTTTTTAATTTTAAGAGATAAAACATATAGAGTATATTTTAAAAATAAATTACTTGATCTTTAAACTTAATAAAAATTCGTAAACATAATAATTAAAAGTAAAAAGAAATAAAGAAATTCAACTTGGGCCTTAAGGCCTTATTACATCATATAAATCCAAATAATTCAGAGTACTTAAAAATTAATAGTCCATTAAAATAAAGACTTCAAGTTGAGCATGGCCACCACAAGTTCTCGTCAGGTCCCGGCCCATCACCGCCATCACTGAAAAATATTCCCAACGGGTGAGTCAAATGACTCAATGTGTACACGACACTAAATCATAATAGAATTAGGCATACAAGAGTTACACATTCAGAACAATGAATACAAGTTATGATGCATTCCCAAACCCAAACCTAATTGTCCATCCGCTACACACCCCCGTACCTGCCAAACACACCGTGGGGACTACTAAGTCGACCCTCCTTCCGCTACACACCAATTTGCGGGCTTAAAGCTCCGCATCTGTGGTTTTAGGAAACCACTTTTCAGATTACTGTGGTCTTAGATCACCACTTTTCGACATCGTGGTCGTAAGTCACCACTTTTCGATTCATCGTGGTCTTAAATCACCACTTTTCACTTCCCTTTCAATATACAACCAAATGCCCCATAAACATGCATAATATACCATAGTTCAAATTCTTATCATATTCTCATGTTACGAATAACATTTTTCATATTCCTAGTAGAAGTAGGAAACGTACCTGAGTACTTAGTACCATATCATTGTACTTTAGCCATGCTCATATTTCTATTAACATATATTTTATTATATGCAACCATAATTCATATTACAAAAATAGTGTGGAGTACACACCTGATTCGCTTAAAATTTCCTTGAGATCCCGAAAAGCTTGATCTAATGCTTAGATCCTTAATCCCTACATTGATTTATCACTTATTACCTTAATAAAAAACCATTCGTCCATAAATCCAAATCCTAGTAGGAATAGTATACTTAAAACTTACCTTGAAATTCTCAAATCCCGAAATCCTTGTATCCCTCTGTCGAAATCCCTATAACTACATGTTAGATCAATTTCTAACATTTATTCACAACATATAACCCTTAGCCGAATGTTAAATATGACTTACCTTAGATTCTTAAATCCCGAAATTCACCGAATAATTAGGGAACACGCGACCTATGGTGTACCTTCGGGAAAAGAACTTCTCCTTCCTTGTAGCCGACACTTAGTAAATCCCGATCTCTTCAAGGGTTCGGCAACAAGATATTAATGGGGTTAGTCCTAGATTTCGGCAAATTTTAGAAGAAAAGGATGAAACCGAATGAGATCTTACCCTTACTTTAGGAATCGACAATCCTTGCTTGAGCCCTTAACAATACTCGGCTATGGCCTTGATGTGGATTAAAATTTCGGCTTCTTGATGAACAGTAGAGGATTTTTGGTTTTTCAAAGAAAGAAAAGGAAGATATAAAACTTAGGAAAATTCGGCAAGAATAGGGGGATTCTGCTTTCGGCTTTGTGAAGAATTGAAAAGGGAAAGAAGAACAATGACAGAGAGAATTCGGTAGAGAGAAAAAGGAGAAGAAAATAATGCAGAATGGCCTCTCTTTTCCTTTTATAGCCGAAATTACTAAGCTAGAGTCCCTTACTTGGCCACCACTCTTCTATTTTGATAGCTTTATCCCTTTAATTATCATAAATAAAAGAGTTTAATCCAACATTTATCTCTTCAAAATAATCCAATTTAAAAATCCTTTATTTATCACCTTTTTAATCGAATATTTATGAAAATAAAACACCTTCTTTCTAGAAGCATGTGCCGTCCACCTCAGTCTTCTGGAAGCAAAAATAAAACCTCCTTTATTTGCTTCCCAAGTGACTCGAACTCAGGCCCATTCCTCTTGCATATGGCGCCATTTCTCTAGGCCCTAAGTGACATCTTCAGCCACTTTTCCAAGCCTGCTTGTGTGTCAAATTTCACAAACTTTTTCTTTTAAGGCCACATTGCCTTAATTTCCCCTTTTAAACTTTAAAACTCGTCATTTCTAGGTCATTTCTAAGTTTCCAAAAATTTTCGTTCGGCTCAGAAACTTGACATTTCCTTACATTTCCAAGTTTCCAAAATGTTCACTTTCCCTTTCGAGTCATTTCTAAATCATTTCCTTACATTTCCTAGTTTCCAAAAATGTTCATTTTCCTCTTTTGAACTTAACATTTCCATACATTTCCAGTTTCCAAAATGTTCACTTTCCACTTTTGAATCATTTCCAAATCATTTCCGTTTTCCAAAATGTTCATTTCTAAATCATTTCCATGCATTTCTAGGACATTTCCTTACATTTCCAAGACATTTCCTTTCATTTCCAACATTTCTAAAAATGCACTTTCCTTACATTTCCAAGGTTTCTAGAATTCACATAACACATTCATATCACAATAGACATGCTATTTCATAAAATTAAGCAAGAATGCACAAGCCCATTTTCATGTCTATAAACTCCTAAAAATTTTCCTTAAGGCCTCCTTCACCTAACTTCTCCTTTAAAAATAAAATTCCAATACTTTTCCAAGACTTCCTCCTAATCCTTGGATTCTCAAAACCCTTAAAACATGCTTAACCACACTTAAAGCCTACTAACACTTGAGTTATGCTCCAAACGCATAACCCCTAATCTAGGATGTTACATATACGAAATCACATACCGAGGCCATATCCCAGATATGGTCTTATACGGAACCTTAGTATCCTTAGTGTCATGACATTTGTATTCTATCCATTACTAAGGTTCAATCGGGGATTTTCATTCCTCGACATTTCGTCAAAATCGTCATTAATCAATTTCATAGAGGCAATATACAATTCATGTAATATCGAAATATTAAATACATAACATAAGGTTGTATTATTTACACACGAACTTACCTCGATACTAAAATGGCAAAAAGGGACTTAACCGTCAATTACTCATTTTTCCCCCATTCTAGGTCTGAACCTCTTTTTCTTTGATCTATAACATCACATTTAGCTTACTTATTAGTCGCATTATTCATTGTGACCCAAAAATCATACTATGACAAAATTATGTTTTTGCCCCTAAACTGTCATATTTACACTTTTGCCCCTAGGCTTGTAAAATGAAATGTGTTCAATTTCTTTACTACCCATGCATAGCCGAATCATTTTCATGCTTATAGCAGCCCACTTTTTCCATAAAATCAGATTTTTAACACATATTTCTTAACTTTTACAAATAGGTTCTTTTTTTACATCTTTACCGAAAATCATTTAGTAAAAGTCGTTTCTCTAACCATAAACATCCATTTTCTACCATTAAACATCAAAACACATACATGTCACACACTCATAAATTTTAATCATGAACCCTACTTCAAAATAATGGTAGAAATAGATAAATCGGGTTACGAGGACTTAAAAAATGCAAAGAACATTAAAAACAGGGCTAGGATGCACTTACTATGGAGCTTGGAAAGCTTGGCCAAACCCTAGCCATGGCTTCTCTTCTAATTTTCGGCTAGAGATAGAAGATGAGCATAATTTTGGCTTTCATTTTCCCTTTTTAATCTTTTATTTACCAAATGACTTCTTTGAAATTTTACCTAACCATGTCCATTTTTGTCCAATAAATTATCCAATGGTCTAATTACCATATAAGGACCTCTAATTTAAAATTTCATTGCAATTAGAAACCTCTAGCTTCTAGCACTTAAGTTTTGCACTTTTTTTTTACAATTTAGTCCTTTTGACTAAATTGAGTGCCCAAACGTCAAAATTTTCGAACGAGATTTTTACGAAATCATCTCGTGAAATCGTAGACCATAAAAATATAATAAGAATAAATTTTATTACGTCGGATTTGTGGCCCTGAAACCACTGTTCCGACTAGGCCCAAAATTGGGCTGTTACACGGGCTGTCTCTCATGTGACCCCTACAGTTTCAAGATTTTCATCTTTTTCTGAAAAAGTCCAAAATGTTTCTGATTTAGTTTCGACTTGTTTCCAATGTGTTTTTAGGGCCTCTATGGCTCGTATAAGGGACGATATGCATGTTATTGTTTGGTTTTGCTATGATTAGTGATATGAATTAAAATGTTTAAATTTTTTGTTTGTTTTGAATTGTAGACTCCGATAATGCTGCGTAACCCTATTTCGGCGGCGGATACGGGTTAAGGGTGTTACAATATACATCCATATAAAATCTTTCACTAACTCAATTTTAAATTTGATTAAATTACTTATAAAATAAATAATTAAAAGATTTTAAATCTTTTAAACTCATAATAAAATAATTGGGGCATCCCCTTACCTCCGATTCCCTTCAAGAGAAAGACTTGAACCTCAATTTTTACACAAGACATAGGAAGCTTAGATGTATGATCCCTTTATTTTTCGAACCCCTCTTCATATATATATATATATATATATATATATATATATATATATATATATATATTTGCATACACCGATCTCCTATTGTCAAATATTTCGATTAATTTATTGTTTTCTAATATTAAGACCGAAAAAGCTAAAGTTGTTGTGTCGGAACACATAATTGTTTGGTTAATCTCCACTCTTTTTATTTTAGCATTGGTTTAATCTTTTGTGATAGAGGGGAAGTTAAGGTGTCATTATAGTTGGTGGCTGAGATTTGGATCCTAACCTCAGCTTTTGTTGTAAAAGAAAAAAACCCAGTACTATGGATACATACATATATATAGTTGAAAAAGATATATTAAAAAAAAATCCCTAAAGATGTTAAAATGTTTGTGTAAAAATTAGAAGGTTAGATTAGATTCCTTCTCTTGGAACACGAATGGAAAAGTCATCAATGGAGAAGGAATGTTGGAATTAATTTTTTAATTTTTTATAATGAATTTAAAAGAATTTAAACTATTTAATTATTTATTTTATAAATAAATTAATATAAATTAAATTGAATTAAAGTGGAAATTCTATATGGATGGATGTATAATAAAATTTTTATATGTTTAAAAGCTGATGACATAATTTTATTTATTAGTGTCCAAAAATTAAAATTTTTAGGATCATCTGTGTATAATTTTAAATGTTTTTCTAAACCTATTTTCAAACTTAATACTTTTATTCAAGTTGTTTAATAAATAATTTAGAGTTATTATTCGAGAAAACTTAGGTTGGAAAGAATATGTCTGAAAAAGAATAGTGAAGAAATTATGATTTAAAAATTTATAAGCTTTGATTAATAATAATAATAATAATAATAATAATAATAATAATAATAATAATAATAATAATAATAATAATAACACAACATAGAGTAAATAGAGACAAAGGGAGACTTTGTGAGAATTCAATTCTCACATCTCCTCATAACTTCATCTTTGGTGGGTTTTCCTTTTTATCTTTGATGTTGCTTCTTTGAATATATTACTTAAAATCTATATTATTGTTTAAATTTCGGAATAAATTGAGTCAATTGAACATCAATTAAATTAAAAAAATTATAAAAATATCTTTCATAATAAAAATAAATAATGTTATTCGAGAGTATTTTAGTCTTTTCACTTAAAAAAACAATAAAAATATGCATACCAATAAAGCTTTATATTTTGACATTTTTATACATTTTAATTTTATTATACACACTTTATTACCTCCATAAGTTATATATTTATACTATTATTTAATTCCTTGATTGAGTTGATGCTACAAGCTAACTGGACACCAACTCAGTCAGTGAGATTATGAGAAAATCCCTTCATCAGTTTTAAACTACACATTTTATTGTTTATTGTATATTATTTTTAAACAAACATTTATATTTTAAATACATGATTTCCATACGTATACGCGGATGATAAGATTTTTAAAAATAATAATGAAATTTTAGATATTTGAGAATAATAAATTAATTTAATTCATTAGAAAATCAATTTTAAAATCTAAAAAAAATTCCATTTACATTGTTTTTATCCCATAACTTTACTAGCAAAAACTAAAATATCCTATCCATTTAATATTGTTTTTATGTCTAATGCATTATTAGATATTCAAGTTTGATATTTTTTTTTATATTTGTGTTTCTTTTAGTATAATGTGGTATATTTAGTAAAAATTATATATTTTCATATCTAAATGTAGTGATATTATTTTTTACTGTTTAATTCAGGTTTTAATATTGATTTGATGAAAATTTATAATTAATTAATAACATTAGCAATTAACTTTCATCAAAATCAATTCTAAAATTCGAAACACTAAGAACCGAATTAAACATGAAAAATTAACAATACTATCTTCGGATATCAAAATATATAACTATCATTGAATAGGAAAAAAAAACATAAATATTACCACATTAAACAAATATCAAACCAAATCTTAGATGATATAAGAATTTTCTTATTTTTATAAAAGAAATAACTTTTTAACTTGTAAAATTATGCAAGAATAATGCTAAAACATCTAAATGCTAGATATACTTTCGAACAATTGATCCAAATCTTTGATCACACATTATTTATGAAATGGAAATGTTACAAAGTTAACAATGGGAATAAGCATATAGTAAGTAAAATCAGATAGACAGGGCCTTATTAATAACAGGGTGAAATTTTAGGTACAATCTTAAGATTAAGTTTAAATCTTGAAAATAATATTATTAAAAAGAATAGCCACGAATTTAGAATATAAACCATAAAACGAATATGTAAAATATCAAAAAAATAATGAATATTACATATTTAATATTGCTTAAGTCGAATCAAATTTAGAGATAAATTTTAAAAAAACTCTCAGGACAAAGACAAAATAAGAGGCGCTAAAGATTGTATTGTAGGACGTTTTGCTATGCTTAAGTGAATCTAACATTTTAGTAATAGAAAAAGCAAGGAAGATGAGATTGAAAATCGTAAATATGAGACAATGTAGATGAGGGTAAAAGAAAAAAAATAGAGGACGAATTTGAGGAAAGATAGAAATAGAGGTCGAATGTGAGGAAAGATAATGCATCTGGCTTGACTTGGTCCAAAAATTGCCTCGGTTTGTAGAATGTTGTCGCATGGTACCTTATTATACCAAATTGACCACAAGCTCTAATAATGTCCTTGTATAATAAATATATTTCGATATATTAACAAAATGGATAATATAAATTCTAACATACTTATTTAAATCGTATACATAATATTAATATTTGTATAGTATATTAATCCATTTTATATAACTGTGTTATGTTAAAGATTATCATATTTTTGTTCATCCAGTATTAGTTGATTAGAACACTATTTTTGTTTATAAACAATTCTTATGAATTTTAAAGCACTCAAAAAAGAATTATGAGCAGTTCAATTTAAACGTCTTTAATTTGATATTATAGTGTTTCTTGTTAGTCACGTTGGAGTGTTTGTTTTATGTCTCATTATATTTATTTACACACATTTTATCTTTTTTATTTAGAAATCTCAATATTTAACCACTAAAGAGATAATTTCAATGAAAAATAATAATTTCAGATTTTCTCAATCAATTTATTCATGAACAATTTGGTTCCAATATAGGTATGTTATAATGTTTAAAGAGTTCAACAAAATCGTAAGTCTTCACGAGAAATTCATTATCTTTCCATCTAATTCTAGGTGATGTGATTCTTGTTGGTGAAGGCTGTGTAATATATTTGTACATCAACTAATTACCTCGTGAATTAAATTTTCCAATATTTCACGCTAATATTTGTTATACGATGAGGTGCTACTATTTTGATATATCTTAGTACTTTGTAAGGTGACCCGTGAACTAATCAATGAAATAAACAATTGTGGCCTACTCCAATAAATATGGGAGCAGATATGTCTATTGTGACTAGCGTTTAGTTCTTCCCAATCATGAGAGTTTCCTTTAATTAAAAGGTAAAAATATCACGTTTTATATCATTGTAAAGCATATTTTTGTATCAATAACTTAAAATATCTCATTGCATTGAATATTGGAATAGAATTATAGGTTGTTTTGACCATATGTATGCTATAGGAAAGACTTTGACATCGATCAACGAGAAATCGATCGGCAAGTTGATGAAGAGGTATGTTGATAATATATTCACATTCAATGAAATTAAATAATCCTATTGATGAATATAAATGTATTTGTATATTTTGCAATTTTACATGGACAGTATGGTATTTGTCATTACACCAGAGACTATTTTTCAAGTAGCATGCATTTTTGTAGGCACAAGTTCTCGTCATTTGTTTCCACATCGTGGAGTGGCAACATCCTAACCGGGTAAAATGCTAGTTTGGGTTCATGCATAAAATTTTGGCGGATGCTTACAACATCAAACAAATTCAATGGATAGATTTGAGGAAGTAGGAGAACCTTTGATAATAAAGCATGCACCATGAGTTGAGCTCTAAGACCAGTGACTTGAGTAGAGCATATATAGGGAAATTATCTTCTGGGAAATAATTTTTGAGCCTCTGAACTATATATGCAATTGTTTAGTCAAGTAAGCCACAAGCAGTTATATCTAGTGGAGGAGTATTTGGTAGTACAAAATGACGCATACCATTGAGTAATCAATTAGCACATCAGTAAGGTCATTCTCAAGCATCAAAACCTATCTAACCAAACTTGGAGCCACTAACGTAGTAGTTTGGCCTTCTTGCTGACAGACACTTTTTAGGTTTGTAACCCAAGTGTAGGTTATATTTAAGTAACAAAATCTCAGGAGCCTGAGGTCGATCCACAGGGAAGTTGATTAGAACACAACTCTTTAACACTTAACTTTGGAATAAGTTTTGAAAAAAAAAAAGTAGGAAAGAGAAACACTAGAAATAAAAATCAACGCATGACATTAACTAAAAATTGTAACAAAAAATTACATGGAAGAAAATATGCTAAGGTTAGAGGATCCACTCTTGGTGTCATATTAAGATTAAATTTAGTACTCAATGTTATTACTAAATTAGATTCCACTCAAAATGGAGGTTCCAATAAGATAATCTAGCAATTTGTGTCCAATAATTTAGCAAATGAATCCATAAGCAAATGTATGTCCATCAAATGAGTGTCCAATAAGTCCAAGAGTTTAGCAAATGAATACATAAGTAAAGGATGGTGCAATATGAAAGTTCAAATGTTTAAATGCAGTCCAGAAATATAACATACGGTATTATAATCGCTTGATAACTTCAAAACTTATTAAAGATTTCAAGTATTTATTATGCCAATTTTTATATGTATACAACAAACCCTGGTTAATTTATCCAAGCATTCATTGTGTCATTTATTATCTATAACAAATAAAAAGTCTTACTTTACAAGTATGATTATAACAAGTGGTTGATAATTAATTTTAGCTCAAATGATTGATAACTCTTGAAAAGAGTTATAATTCATACTTTTAGACTTAATTAATTGCTTATAGTTAGCTTCATTTTAGGTAATTGCATGATCATTTCTAGTCAATCAAGTAATGCATCTAAAAACTTGATATGGTGATTACTTTATTGCATCTTTACTTTTAATTTCTTGTGAAAATGTCTTGTTCTGTGTAACACCCCTAACCCGTATCCGTGGCCAATAGGGTTACGGAGCATTACCGGAGTTTTTCAGAATATTTACAGTTAATTCATAGCATTTACTATTTATATTAGAAATTAAACAAAATTAATCATATTGTCCCTCAAATGGACCCTCGAGGCCCAAATTATACATTAGAAGTAAGTTGGGACTAAACCGAGATCTAAGGAAAATTTTCACAAAATTTCAAAATTTTTCTCATGCACAGGACTAACCACAAGCCCATGTGCCAGGCCGTGTGTCACACACGGTCAAGACACAAGCCCGTGTGTCTACCCGTGTGGACTAAAATAGTCCACTTCAAGGCCACTTTTCTCACCCTTTTCCAAATTTACCTGCATATAACATTTGTACACACCAATATATCTCAACCAAGCAACCAATTCAAATAAAAAATTCAAGTTTTAAACCTAAAATGTCATCACACTACTCAATTGTATAAATTATATATATAATTTCCATTCATTGACTACTAATAGATACTATTAAATATATGCACATAAAACTAATACATATGTATATAAGCTTTTCATAACCATACTACAAGTTTACTTTCTTTTCATTCCATCCTATACATGCCAAATAAACCATAAGGTACTTTGTAAAATCTACCGGAGAAAATCTAGATAGTGTGGCCTTATGTGTTGATCCAATCCTCCAAACTCTTGTTAATCTACACAGAACATTAAACACATAAATGTAACACCCCTAACTCGTATCCGTCGTCAGTACAGGGTTACGGAGCATTACCGGAGTTTTTTAGAACATTTACAGTTAATTCATAACATTTACTATTTATATCCAAAATTAAACATAACTAATCATATTGTCCCTCAAATGGACCCTTGAGGCCCAAATTTTCCATTAGAAGTAAGTCGAGAATAAACCGAGATCTCAGAGAATTTTTCACGAAATTTCAAAATTTTTCTCATGTACAGGGTCACACGCCCGTGTGGGTCACACGACCAAGTGACATAGGTCACACGATTGTGTCCCCAACCCGTGTAACTCTCTGACTTGTAAAACATTAAGGTGCAGTTTTCACACGGCCAAGACACACGCCCGTGTTCTAGACCGTGTAGCACACACGGTTGTGACACATGCCCGTGTATTTGCTCATGTGCTCAAACCTGAGCATTCTGTTTCTCAAATTTAAGGTGCAAGGGACACACGGCCAAACCTCAAGCCCATGTGCCAGGCCGTGTGTCACACATGGTCAAGGCACACGCCCGTGTGTCTACCCGTATGGACTAAAATAGGCCACTTCAAGGCCACTTTTCTCACCATTTTCAAAATTTACCTGCATATAACATTTGTACACACCAATATATCTCAACCAAGCAACCAATTCAAATAAAAAATTCAAGTTTTAAACCTAAAATGTCATCACACTACTCATTTGTATAAATTATATATATAATTTCCATTCATTGACTACTAATAGATACTATTAAATATATGCACATAAAACTAACATATATGTATATAAGCTTTTCATAACCATGCTACAAGTTTACTTTCTTTTTATTCCATCCTATACATGCCATAT
Source organism: Gossypium bickii (assembly GCA_025503065.1). NCBI lineage: Eukaryota > Viridiplantae > Streptophyta > Magnoliopsida > Malvales > Malvaceae > Gossypium > Gossypium bickii. Next base: position 21,630,475 of record CP106713.1, on the reverse strand, counting down.
AAACCATAAGGTACTTTGTAAAATCTACCGGAGAAAATCTGAATAGTGTGGCCGGATGTGTTGATCCGATCCTCCGAACTCTTATTAATCTACACAGAACATTAAACACATAAAAGTAAGCTTATGAAAGCTTAGTAAGTTCATAGGCATAAAACGTTAATCTTACCGGTCATACTTTAATAAATTGTTTAACTAACATTTCGCTAACATTTCCTTTCATTCACAATTCCAAATGATGAATTCACTTTATTGAGCTCAATTCCAATAATTACTAAAGTTCTATCATATTAATTCATGTAACACTTACCAGGCTTTGTCAAATTACTGAATGTCTTATGGATTTGATTACATCTTTGATTTGATGCCATAGTCCAACTATGGTCTTACACGAATATTGCCATGGCCCTGCCATGATCTTTTACTCATGATGACATAACCCGGTTATGGTCGTATACATGTACACTTACTGCCATGGTCCAACCATGGTCTTACGTTCACTGTGCCATAACTCAATTATGGACTTTTCACTGAAATGCCAAAGCCCAGCTATGGTCTTACATTTGCACTTTTCCATGGTAATACCATAACTTTATCCGTATCTTGTCACAGAACGTTTGTATTCAATCTTGCGTTCCACTTAATTTGAACTTTCAATGCAATTTTTATATTTTTACAATAATCATAATTCAATAACAAAAATATGAAATAAACATTACATCATTCCTAAATTAACAATTAAACATGAAAACTTAACCATATGAACTTACCTGGACCAATCGGTAGAATTTGTAGAAATTCAGTAACTATTCTATTACTTTTTCTTTTCCTCATTTATCTTTGATTTCTTGATCTATAATATAAAATTATTCATTTATTAGCACACATATTTCAGTCTCATTTCACTTCACAATTTATGCCCTTCAATTTTTGAAATTACACTTTTACCCTAAATTTTACAATTTTTACAATTTAGTCTCTGATCAATTCACCCATGAATTTAGCTAATTTTTCTCAATTAACACTTTATCTAACTATTTTAGACTACTACACAGCTTTTGAAATTCAAAATTTTAGCGCCAAACCCTAATTCCTAACTTTTTCACAATTAGGTCCTAAAATTCATTTTCTATTAAAATCATTTGATAAAATCACCATATAATGAATTTAAAGCTTCAAATCCATGGTAATTTATCATAAACATACAGCACCCATCCATGGCTACTTTCAAAATCACGCATAGAATCAAAAACTAATGAATTCAATAGGTGGACCTAATTGTAAAAGTCACAAAAACATAAAAATTATAAAGAAAAAGCAAGAATTTAACTCGTATGGTGTAAAAATATGAAAAATCGGCTTCTTTCAAACCTCCTATGGTGTTTTGGCTGATGAAAAACGAAGAAATCTTTAGATTTTTCAATTTAGTCTTTTTTAATTAATTAATTATCAAAATGTTAAAATTTTCTAACGAAACTTTAATACTAACTCAATAACATTCCATAAATATTTCTAAAAATATTTATGGCTCGATTTATAAATTCGAGGTCTCAATAACTTGTTTTTGACCCATTTTACCCAATAAATTCTTTTAATTCATAGAATTCACTAATTCAAAAATACTTCTAATGCCATACTTGACTCATAAATATTAATTATTTAAATTTTGAAACCCACTTGTCGGATTTAGTGATCTCGAATCACTGTTTTCCGACACCACTGAAAATTAGGCTGTTACAACTCTCATCCTTTAGGAAATTTTGTCCTTGAAATTTGTTACCTGAAAATAGATTTGGATATTGTGATCTCATTGATTCCTCTGTTTCCCAGGTTGCCTCCTCCGAACCATGACGATGCCATAACACTTTAACTAACGGCACTCATTTATTCCGTAATTCTTTAACTTCACGAGCTAAAATCTTCACTGGTTCTTTTGAATAAGTCATATACGGTTGAAGCTCAATCTCAATGTGAGGAATCACATGTGAAGGATCTGGTCTGTATCATCTTAGCATAGATACATGGAACACGTTATGAATCTTCTCAAGTTCCGGGGGTAGAGCTAATAGATAAGCTACTAGACCAATTCTTTTAACAATTTCATACTATTCGATAAATCTTGGGCTCAATTTTCCTTTTCTGCCACATCGTAACAATTTTTCCCACGGTGAAACCTTTAAGAATACTCTATCGCCAATTGCAAATTCTATATCTCTTCTTTTCAAATCTGCATATGATTTCTAATGGTCAACTGCAGCTTTTAAACTGTCCCGAATAATTCAAACTTTTTCTTCGGTCTCTCGTATCAAATCAACTCCAACTAATTTGGATTCACTCAGTTCAGACCAAAACAATGGAGTTTTAAAATTTCTACCATAAAGAGCTTCAAATAGTGACATTTTGATACTAGACTGATAACTATTATTGTAAGCAAATTTAGCTAAGGGTAGATACCTTTCCCAACTATCTCCAAACTCTTGCCTATCAGTCTGAGGATGAAAAGTTGTGCTGAAATTCAACTTAGTACCCAAAGCTTCTTGCAATTTACTCCAAAACCTCAATGTAAACCTTGGATCTCGATCAAAAATTATGGCTTTTGGAACCCCGTTAATCTTACAATCTCAAACATATACAAAACCGCTAACTTCTCAAGTGAAAAATCTGTTCTAACTGGAATAAAATGTGCTGACTTTGTCAATTTATCAACAATAACCCAAATTGAATATTTCTTTCTTGGAGTTACAGGCAATCTAGATATAAAATCTATCGTAACATGTTCCCATTTTCATTCAGGAATCATAACAGGTTGTAACAAACCTGTGGGTACTTGATGTTTAGCTTTGACCTGTTGACAAATCAGACATTTTTCAACAAATTCACAGATTTCCCGTTTCATACCGGGCCACCAATACATTTTTTTTCAAATCACAATACATTTTTATACTACCCGGATGAACAAAATGCATACTACTATGAGCTTCAAAAAGAATATAATTTTTCAGATCTAAGTTATTTGGAATATAAATTCTATTACGATAACGTAACATATCGCTATCATCAATGCTATATTCTGAACTCAAATTGTCTTGAACCATTTGTCGTTTCAGCACCAATTTTGGATCATCATCTTGTAACTCCCACATCCGTTGAAGGAACAAAGGTTTCACTTTTAATTCTGCTAATATAGAACCATCTTCATTAACAAATAAATGAGTATTCATTACTCAAAGTGCAAACAAAAACGACTTTCGACTAAGTGCGTCAGCAACTACATTAGCCTTTCCCGGGTGGTAATCAATAACCAAATCATAATCTTTTAACAACTCTAACCACTGTCTCTATCTCAAATTTAGCTCATTCTGAGTCATCAAATACTTTACACTATTGTAATCTGTATACACATAACACTTCTCACCATACAAATAGTGTCTCTAAATTTTCAAAGCAAATACAATTGCAGCTAATTCAAGATCATGTGTAGGATAATTCCTTTCATGTGGTTTTAATTGCCGAGAAGCATAAGCCACTACTTTTCCTGACTGCATCAATACACAACCCAAACCATTCAAAGACGCATCACTGTATACAACATATGGTATATCTGATTCTAGTTGAGTCAAAATTAAAGCTTTTGTTAACATTTTCTTCAATTGATCAAAGCTCTACTGACATTCATTAGACCACACAAATTCAACATTTTTTTGTAGTAGCCGAGTCATCAGTAAAGCAATCATTGAAAAATTCTTGACAAAACGACGATAGTATCCTGCTAATCCCAGAAACTTCACACTTCTGTTATATTTTTTAAAATTTTCCAATTCACCACTGCGGATACTTTGCTCGAATCCACACGAATCCCTTCAGCTGACACTATATGACCCAAAAATCCAACCTCATGTAACCAAAATTCACATTTGCTGAACTTTGCATACAATTGTTTTTCTCTCAAAGCCTGTAACACAATTCTCAAGTGCTGTGCATGCTCAGATTCTATCTTAGAATAGATTAGTATATCATCAATAAACACAACCACAAATATATCTAAATAAGGTTGAAAAATTCGATTCATTAAATCTATAAAAGCAACAGGAGCATTAGTCAAGCCAAATGGAATTACCAAAAACTTATAATGACCATACTGAGTTCTGAAAGCAGTCTTCGGCACATCGCACTTTTTAACTTTCAACTGATAATACTCAGATCTGAGGTCTATCTTTAAAAATACTGTGAACTGTCTGTAGTCTATTTTTGATTGTTACCTTATTTAAATGTCTGTAGTCTATACATAATCTTAACGAACTGTCTTTCTTTTTCACAAACAAAACAGGAGCACCCCAAGGAGACATACTTGGTCTGATGAACCCTTTATCCAATAACTCTTGCAACTGTGTCTTCAACTCTTTCAACTCGACTGGTGCCATTCTATACGGTGTTATAGATATCGGAGCTGTTCCCGAAATCACATCAATCATAAACTCAACTTCACGATCTGCTGGTAAACCCGGCAATCCCTCAGGAAACACATCAGTAAACTCATTGACAACCTGTAACTGTTCCAGCTTTGATTCAGAACTTCGAGCATTAAGAATGTAAGCTAGAAATGTTTCATTACCTTTTCGTATTAATTTTTGAGCTGAAAAGACTGAAATAATTCTAACAATATCTTTTGTATTCCCAAACTCAACTAAAATTACTTCCCCTGTGTGACTTTTCAAATCAATCCATTTTTCTCGACAATTCACTACAGCATCATGCTTTATTAGCCAATCCATCCTCGGAATAACATCAAATTCTCGAAAAGGTAACAACATCAAATTAGTAGAGAAATCATAGCCTTTTATTTTCAGTGGACAATTTCGACATATTAGATTAATTATCACACTTTGTCCTAATGGATTAGTGACTTGCACACCATAATCGATAGATTCCACAGACAATTTCTTTTCTGATGCTAATGCAATGTAATGCAAATAAATGAATGTGTAGATCCAAGATCAATTAATGCATACACAGAATCATCAAAAAGATAGAAAGTACCAGTTATAACATTTGGAGCTAAAACTTCCTCTCTTGCTCGGATGGCATATGTACGTGCATGTGCCCTAATTTCTGACCGGGCAGCAGAATTTCTCATACCCAAACGAGCAGTTCTCGTAGCACTAATTTGACCCGAGCGTTTGCCTTTTTGAAAAGTGACTGATTGCTTTTCTTTTTGTTCTCCTTCTTCTTTTAACAGTTGAGGGCAGTCCCGAATAAAATGATCAGTAGCCCCACATTTATAACATGCCCAAATCTTAACTCTACATTCACCAGAGTGAAATCTTCCACAATACTTGCATTTAGGTCTGGGAACATTCTGTACGCTGCTAATACTAGCTGGAGGTTTATTAATTACTCCAAATTCTTGTTGAATTGCTCTGTTTCTGTTCGATCGTTCCGGCATTGAGGTAGTTCGACCCAAATCATCTCTAAACTTTTAGTCGGAAATATTGAAAATGATTTGAAAGAGCTTCTTTTATAGGATTCTTTGTTTCTTCTTTCTCATTGCATCTTCCTGTTATACACTTCTTCCATTTTCTAGGCTCTATCTAATAAAACAACAAATTTTTGGATTTCTATACCTCCAATCAACATTTTAATCTCATCATTTAGCCCTTCTTCAAATCTAATACACATTTCTTCTTCAGTGGGTACAATATCTTGGGCATATTTGCTGAGGTATACAAACTCTCTTTCATACTTAGCTACAGACCGATTTCCTTGGCATAAATCAAGGAATTCCCTCTTCTTCTTATCCAAATACCTTTTTATCACATACTTCTTTTTAAATTCGCTTTGGAAAAATTCCCAAGAAAGTTTCTCTTCTGGCACTACAACTTCTATAGTCTCCCACCAATTGTATGCTTCTTCCTTTAGCAAGGAGACAGCACATCTCAAATAATCATCCAGATAACAAGCCATTTGTTTAAAAACTCTTACTAAATTCTATAGCCAGTATTCAACTTTAACTGGATCGTCATCTGATCTTCCCTGAAATTCCTCAGCCCCAAACTTCCTGAGCTTTTCTATTGGAGTTCGTTTACTAGATTCAATTGCCGGAGGAGATGGAGGAACAACCGGGGGTGCTACCGATGGTACAATAAGGGGAGGAGATTGCTGGGCCTGATTCCTTTCCTGTATCGTCTCATTATATAACTGATTCATAATTCCATAAATCATATTTTTAAGTTCTTACTCTTGCATCAAAGAAATTGGGACGTAACTACTTGTCCGTTGTTCAGAGGTCTACACTTTACTATTAACTTCTTCCTATTCAGCACATTCAAGTCTATCTGACATCTTTACAATCTATAAGAAAAACAAGGATTTGATCGGATCATACACATCACACTATCACAGATTTATATGGCATGTATTTCTAAACACTTTACACGTCACTTTCATTTCGAGAATCGACTAAATCGAAACTCTGATACCAATAAATGTAACACTCCTAACTCGTATCCGTCGTCAGTACAGAATTACGGAGCATTACTAGAGTTTTTTAGAACATTTACAGTTAATTCATAACATTTACTATTTATATCCAAAATTAAACATAACTAATCATATTGTCCCTCAAATGGACCCTTGAGGCCCAAAATATACATTAGAAGTAAGTTGAGACTAAACCGAGATCTCAGAGAATTTTTCACGAAATTTCAAAATTTTTCTCATGTACAGGGTCACACGCCCGTGTGGGTAGGCCGTGTGGGTCACACGGCCAAGTGACATAGGTCACACCACTGTGTCCCTAACCCTTGTAACTCTTTGACTTGTAAAACATTAAGGTGCAGTTTTCACACGGCCAAGACACACGCCCGTGTTCTAGACCGTGCAGCACACACGATTGTGACATATGCCCGTGTCTCTGTTCGTGTGCTCAAACCTGAGCATTCTGTTTTTCAAATTTAAGGTTCAAGGGACACACGGCCAAACCTCAAGCCCATGTGCCAGGCCGTGTGTCATACATGGTCAAGGCACACGCCCGTGTGGACTAAAATAGGCCACTTCAAGGCCACTTTTCTCACCCTTTTCAAAATTTACTTGCATATAACATTTGTACACACCAATATATCTCAACCAAGCAACCAATTCAAATAAAAAATTCAAGTTTTAAACCTAAAATGTCATAACACTACTCATTTGTATAAATTCTACATATAATTTCCATTCATTGACTACTAATAGATACTACTAAATATATGCACATAAAACTAACATATATGTATATAAGCTTTTCATAACCATACTACAAGTTTATCCTATACATGCCATATAAACCATAAGGTACTTTGTAAAATCTACCAGAGAAAATCTAGATAGTGTGGCCCGATGTGTTGATCCGATCCTCCGAAATCTTGTTAATCTACACAAAACATTAAACACATAGAAGTAAGCTTATGAAAGCTTAGTAAGTTCATAGGCATAAAAAGTTAATCTTACCGATCATACTTTAATAAATTGTTTAACTAACATTTCCTTAACATTTCCTTTCATTCACAATTCCAAATGATGAATTCACTTTATTGAGCTCAATTCCAATAATTACTAAAGTTCTATCATATTAATTCATGTAACACTTACCAGACTTTGTTAAATTACTAAACATCTTACGGATTTGAGTACATCGTTGATTTGATGCCATAGTCCAACTATGATCTTACACGAATTGCCATGGCTCTGTCATGATCTTTTACTCATGATGACATAACTCAGTTATGGTCTTATATATGTACACTTACTGCCATGGTCCAACCACGGTCTTACGTTCTGAAACACCCCACACCCGACCCATGAGCCTGAACCGGATCTGGTATGTTCCTTAAGAAAATCGGTTTTTAAAGTCCTTTATTACTTAGAGAATATTGGTGTATTTTTAGAAAACTGTTCATTTTGGATTGGGCTTAGGTTAAAAACCCGTTTATTTAATTTAGAAATCATCTAATTAGGGTGACAAAATAATTTAGGGTTTAAATGTAAAGACATAAAATTTTAATATCACAAATGTAAAGTGTTTCGAAGCATAATAATTGCAAGTAAATAATAGTAACGAAAATAAAACTATTGCTTTCTAGGCCTTATTACATCAATAATTTCCAAACTTAAAACTTAAAGAACTTTATAATAATAAAGGTCCATTTCAGAATATTTTCTTTGCTACGCATGGCCACCTTTAGCTCCCGCCAACCCGGTCCATTACTTGCTCATCACCAAAAATAGTCCTCAAAGGTGAGTCAACTGACTCAATGTGTACACAAACTAACAAACAATATTTCGGCATACATATTCATATCGTAACATATACATATCAAAATGATGTAACCCAAACCCAAGCCTAATTATCCATCTCTACACACCACCCGCACTCGCCGGACACACCGTGGGACTACTAAGTCAACCCTCCTTCCGCTACACACCATCGAAGGCGATCACACAATCAAGTGCTCATCGCCCATATACGTTGTGTCATTAGACACTATGTTCGAATAATGTAACCGGTTACCATGTTCACTTAATGGGACCGTAGCCACCATATTTCGTTGGTGAGACCAAGTCAACACCTATTCTTCCCTTTCACATATATCCCATGTGCCCCAAGTATTTATATCATGCATATCTTATTTCTCATTCATATTACATACTCGTAAATATATATATATCGTATTTGTAATCCTATCGGAAGTAGGAAACGTGCACAGGTACTTTTACCTCATTTGTGGCACTTAGCCACATTCTTATTCGCATGCACATTCATATATATACATATAAAATAATTGCCGTAATATATTGGGAGTTAGTGTGGGTACACACCTTATTCGCTTAATGGATTCCTTGAATTCTCGAAGTGAATCGATCACGATTCGGACTTTAGATCTGTTAACTCCTATATTTGGCCCATATATATAAACATATTAATACCCTTTTGATTTTAAAACCAAATCCTACTAGGAATAGAATTACCAACACTTACCTTGTTTGCCAAATCAAATCCCAAAGTTGTGGTATTCCTCCCTGAATTTCGGCTACCCACTAGATCCACTGATTTGATAAATCTTTGATTAAAACGAATAGATCTAATTATTAAAGAGATAACCTAGGCCGAATATAACTTCTTACCTTGAATCCCTGAGTTCCCAAAAATATTCCTTTTCTTGTATGTCTGTCGAAATCCCTATAATTTCATGTCAGATTTTAATTCTAACATGGAGACATAAAAATATAACTCTTGACCGGATATTCATATCTCTTACCTTAGATCCGTAGAAATCCCAAAACTTTGTTGAACTTCTCCTTGTACTCGACAACCACTAGATCCCGAAGGAAACCTTCCATATTTCGGCCATGGAATGTTGAGTGAGTTAGATTCCTATATTTCGGCTAGAGAGGGATTGAAAATCAAATAATATTGATCTTACCTTAACACCACACAATAATAAGACTCCTTGGTTGGAGCCACAAGATTCAAGCATGGAGTCTCAAACAAGAATCAAAGAGGTTTCGTCTTGATAGTAGAAGAGAAAAGATGAAGAAAAGAGGGAGTTTTGCTTAGGGAAAATTTCGGCAGAGAGGAAGAGAGAGCTAGGGAATTTCGGTAGAGCGAGAAAAAGCGGTGATCGAGGAGTAGCCCTCCTTCCTTCCTTTTATAGACAAAGTTATCACCAAGGAGTCCCTTACTTGGCCACCACTCCACATATGTGATAATATTATTCAAATAAAAAAATATTTAATCCATCATTTATCTCCTCAAATAATCCAAATTTAAAAATCTAAAAAGAAATCTCTTATTTATCACTTAATAGCCGAATTTTAAAGAGAATAAACCTCTTTTTTTCAAGATGCTTGCCGCCCACTCCTTGTGCTTCGGAAACAAAATTAAAACCTTCATTTAATTGCTTCCTCAGTGACTCGAACCAGTGCCCATGCCTTCTCGCACATGGCGCCATTTCCATAGGCCCTAAGTGCCATCTTCAGGCCACTTTTCCTAGCCCGTTTGTGTGTCAAAACTTACCAACTTTTTCTTTTAAGGCCCTCTTGCCTTGATTTCCTATTTTAAACTTTAAAACTCATCATTTTAGGGTCATTTCCAAGTTTCCTAAAATTTTTGATCTACTCTGTTTTTGCCATTTTCTTACATTTCCAAGTTTCCTAAAATGTATACTTTCCATTTTTGGATCATTTCCATTTTCATTTCTTAGTTTCCAAAAATGTGTACTTTCCATTTTTGAACCATTTCATACATTTCTGGTTTCCTAAAATGTTCATGTCCTAATGCATTTCCAGTGTTTCCAAAAATGTTTATTTTCATTTCCATGCATTTTCATACATTTTTGAGTTTCCAAAAATATCAAAAATTTATTCATAATGCTTAAGACTTGTCATTTCATACAATTAAACCGAAAATGCATAGGCCCTTTCCAGATGTTACGCTTCTACCCCTTAAACAAAATTTCGTCCTCGAAATTTACTTACTAACGAATAATCGTGACGGCCTAACTCACCCCACTACGCTATTGTCACGCACTCGATCTTAAAGAACTATCATACCTTCTAGGCACATTCTCTAAGTTCACATCCAAGGTTTCAGTCACTTCACTAGCAATGCAAGCATAAGCTAATTCTATAACAAGCAATGCAATTAAGGGTATTCCAGAAATAAGGGACGTACCCGTTGTCACATCTGGCACATCTTCCTCCTTGCGACGGCCAACTGCATAAACCAACCTTGGTTGCCTCGCGTCTATACCTTCAGCACCTCTTCTTGGTGCTTCACATCCACGGCCCGAATTATTTCCTCCATGGTTCGGTTCACGACCTTGCTGAGGCTGCTGTCCACCTCTACCAGCCTGGCTAGCATTCTAAGCTGCCGGTCGGCTCTCATTTGGTTGCTTGGGACAATCCTTAAACATATGGTCCTTGGACCCACACTTGAGACATCCTCCCGTCTTTCTCCAACACTCTCCCAAGTGCCTCTTTCCACAATGCTCACAAGGGCGAAACTGCCAGCCCGTACCAGCTTGTTGATTTCGTGGCCCGTCAACTCTAGGCCTCTTATTCCCAGATGATCCAGACGATCCAAAACCTCTTTCTGGCTTACTCTTATCCACAGCCTGCTTGGTAGAATCCTTGATCCCTTCGGCCACCTTGACCCTTTCTACCAAAGCAGAGAAATCCCGCTCCTGATGCGGTGCTATCAACAGTCTCAAATCGTCCCTCAGTCCGTCCTCAAAATGGACACAGCGCTCATGCTCAGTTGCCACTACTCCTCGGGCATAGCGGCTCAACCTCAGAAATTCTGCCTCATATTCTGCGACAGATTTACTTCCTTGCACCAACCCTAGAAAAGCCTTCCTTTGTTCGTCTATATACCTGGTTCCCACATACTTCTTCTGAAATGCCTCTTTCGCATACTCTCAGGTCAGATCCTCAGCCGTGGCACCATCTCGCATAGTTAACCACCATTGATACGCTTCATCGCGTAACAGTGCCACCATTCCTTTCAACTTCTCCTCAGGGGTCAAGTCGAGTTCATCCATAATGCGCTCCGTTGCTTCCAACCAGTACTCAGCTGTACTGGGTGCCACTCCCGATACTCCACGAAACATCTCGGCTCCATTAGCTCGGAGCCGTTCCGGTACAGATTTTTGGGTTCCCGAATTTCCACCCGCACCAGCCACCAATTCCAAAACTCGCAAAGACGACTGCGACACAAAGATCCTCCCCGTCTCGAGCTTGCTGCTGCAAAGCCTACACCGGGGTGGTGGTGGCGGTGGTATTTCATTGTCAGAACCCTGACCCGATCTAACGGGTTCTGACACAGTCATTTTTCCTCTACCTCTTCCACGACGACCACATCCTCTGGAACTCATTTCCTAGCATCGAGATCTGATTAAGGAATTTTATGAATTAGTATTCTTGTTTCACTTATTACCCGCGAAGATGTTTTATGAAAAAGAATTTAAGAGTGGTTCTTTCGTCGTCATACAGGCACACAGTCTTTTATTCATTCATCCATCCATCAACCAATTATGAACTTTCGTTCATTCAGAGAAACGTTGTAATTTTTATCGTTGTTGTTTTTCCACTACCCAGGGGTATTTTCGTAATTTTGTCCTACAGGGGCATTTTCGTAATTTTTCAAAAGGAAAAACATTCCTTGGTGTTTTTGTCGAAAAGTATTTTGAGAATTCAAAGTCTCGGGGTAATTTGGAGAAATTTCAAAATCTGGGGGTATTTCGGTAATTTTTTACCTCAGGGGCATTTTGGTAAGTTTTCACAAATCAGGGTAAATTTGTAAAATTTAGTAAATCAGGGATATTTCAAAAGTTGTAAAACTTTGTGGATTATTTTTGAGAATTGTACTTTTCAAAACAATGATGTTGCAAAAATTTTGAAAATCAGGGTCATTTTGGTAATTTTGCAAGTTAAGGGCAATTTCGTAATTTTTTCTCCAAATCAAGATATTTTTGATAATTTGCAAATTAGGGTTTTTGAACATTTTATAAAGAAATGAAATTTTGGATAAGTACTGTGGCCAAGGGCATTTTGGTAATTTTACCACTAGGGGTATTTTTGTAATTTTAAATTTTATTTTGAAAATCGAGAATTTTTTCGAAAAACTTTGTAAAGATGGTTTTCACAAATTAAAAGAGTGATTTTAAAAGTTTTAAAACTAGGGTTTGTTGTTCTTCATAAAAAAAACGGCTAAGTCCCTTTCGGGTTTTAGTCTTTGTGTTTAACTTTATGACCGAGTCCTCTTGGTCGTGGGTGAACTAAAGCTACGCACTGTGCGAGGATTCGAGTGGAGAGGAGGTGAGTCACGCGGATCGCTTAAATACCAAGCTCTCACCGAAACCATTCCTGACATGCGCATGCAGGGTTGCCACACCACCGAGCCCTCTCGAGTTAGGGTGAACTGAAGCTACGCACTGAGATAGGATACCCGCGAAGAGAGAGGTGAGTCACTAGGATCGCTTAAATACTGTGCTCTTTCGGATCCAATCCTAGACATGCGTGCATGGGTTTACCACACCCCTAGCTCAATGACTTAGCCATAGGTTTGTTAAGTTCATTAAGTCTTATGAGTTTCATGTGTTTGAGTAGTCTAATCCTGTGGTTCAAATTCCTATCACACTATTCTACATTCCATGCCTTTTCTACCCCTATATAAATCACATAATCACACATAGAGTTAGGGGTACTTACCTGGTCGACTGCGGGTCGGAGACTTAGGTGCCATGCCAAAACACCTGCTTTATTTCAGAGAAAATCATTTGGGCTCGAATTAAAAACATTTTGGGCCTTAGCCCACAGGCCGAGAGTTTAAAATCGGGCTCGATATTAAATCAAACACTCCCACACCCGGCCCACGAGCCTGAACCGGATCTGGTATGTTCCTTAAGAAAATCGATTTTTGAAGTCCTTTATTACTTAGAGAATATTGGTGTATTTTTAGAAAACTGTTCATTTTGGATTGGGCTTAGGTTAAAAACCCGTTTATTTAATTTAGAAATCATCTAATTAGGGTGACAAAATAATTTAGGGTTTAAATGTAAAGACATAAAATTTTAATATCACAAATGTAAAGTGTTTCGAAGTATAATAATTGCAAGTAAATAATAGTAACAAAAATAAAACTATGGTTTTTTAGGCCTTATTACATCAATAATTTCCAAACTTAAAACTTAAAGAACTTTATAATAATAAAGGTCCATTTCGTAAATATTTTCTTTGCTACGCATGGCCACCTTTAGCTCCCGCCAACCCGGTCCATTACTCGCTCATCACCAAAAAATAGTCCTCAAGGGGTGAGTCAACGGACTCAATGTGTACACAAACTAACAAACAATATTTCGGGCATACATATTCATATCGGGACATATACATATCAAAATGATGCAACCCAAACCCAAGCCTAATTATCCATCCGTTACACACCACCCGTACCTGCCAGACACACCGTGGGGACTACTAAGTCAACCCTTCTTCCGCTACACACCATCGGCGGCGCCATTGCGATCGACGTGCTCATCGCCCATATATATACGTGTGTCATTAGACACTATGTTTAGATAATGTAACCGGTTACCATGTTCACTTAATGGGACCGTAGCCACCATATTTCGTTGGTGAGACCGAAGTCAACACCTATTCTTCCCCTTTCACATATATCTCATGTGCCCCAAGTATTTATATCATGCATATCTTATTTCTCATTCATATTACATATTTAGAAATATATATATATCGTATTTGTAATCCTATCGGAAGTAGGAAACGTACCTGGGTACTTTTACCTCATTTGTGGCACTTAGCCACATTCTTATTCGCATGCACATTCATATATATACATATAAAATAATTGCCGTAATATATTGGGAGTTAGTGTGGGTACACACCTTATTCGCTTAATGGATTCCTTGAATTCCCGAAGTGAATCGATCACAGATTCAGACTTTAGATCTATTAACTCCTATATTTGGCCCATATATATAAACATATTAATACCCTTTTGATTTTAAAACCAAATCCTACTAGGAATAGAATTACCAACACTTACCTTGTTTGCCAAATCAAATCCTAAAGTTGTGGTATTCCTCCCTGAATTTCGGCTACCCACTAGATCCACTGATTTGATAAATCTTTGATTAAAACGAATAGATCTAATTATTAAAGAGATAACCTAGGCCGAATATAACTTCTTTCCTTGAATCCCTGAGTTCCTAAAAATATTCCTTTTCTTGTATGTCTGTCGAAATCCCTATAATTTCATGTCAGATTTTAATTCTAACATGGAGACATAAAAATATAACTCTTGACCGGATATTCATATCTCTTACCTTAGATCCGTAGAAATCCCGAAACTTTGTTGAACTTCTCCTTGTATTCGACAACCACTAGATCCCGAAGGAAACCTTCCATATTTCAGCCATGGAATGTTGAGTGAGTTAGATTCCTATATTTCGTCTAGAGAGGGATTGAAAATCAAATAATATTGATCTTACCTTAACACCACAGTGAACAGCACCCTTGGTTGGAGCCACAAGATTCGGCTATGGAGTCTCAAACAAGAATCAAAGAGGTTTCGTCTTGATAGTAGAAGAGAAAAGATGAAGAAAAGAGGGAGTTTTGCTTAGGGAAAATTTCGGCAGAGAGGAAGAGAGAGCTAGAGAATTTCGGTAGAGCAGAAAAAGAAGCAAACTGAGGAGTAGCCCTCCTTCCTTCCTTTTATAGACAAAGTTATCAGCTAAGGAGTCCCTTACTTGGCCACCACTCCACATATGTGATAATATTATTCAAATAAAAAAATATTTAATCCATCATTTATCTCCTCAAATAATCCAAATTTAAAAATCTAAAAAGAAATCTCTTATTTATCACTTAATAGCCGAATTTTAAAGAGAATAAACCTCTTTTTCAAGATGCTTGCCGCCCACTCCTTGTGCTTCGGAAACAAAATTAAAACCTTCATTTAATTGCTTCCCTTGTGACTCAAACCAGTGCCCATGCCTTCTCGCACATGGCGCCATTTCCATAGCCCTAAGTGCCATCTTCAGCCACTTTTCCTAGCCCGCTTGTGTGTCAAAACTTACCAACTTTTTCTTTTAAGGCCCTCTTGCCTTGATTTCCTATTTTAAACTTTAAAACTCATCATTTTAGGGTCATTTCCAAGTTTCCTAAAATTTTCGATCATTTCATTTACTTGCCATTTTCTTACATTTCCAAGTTTCCTAAAATGTATACTTTCCATTTTTGGATCATTTCCATTTTCATTTCTTAGTTTCCAAAAATGTGTACTTTCCATTTTTGAACCATTTCCTTACATTTCCGGGTTTCCTAAAATGTTCATGTCCTAATGCATTTCCAGGTTTCCAAAAATGTTTATTTTCATTTCCATGCATTTTCATACATTTCTGAGTTTCCAAAAATATCAAAAATTTATTCATAATGCTTAAGACTTGTCATTTCATACAATTAAACCGAAAATGCATAGGCCCTTTCCAGGATGTTACACGTTCACTGTGCCATAACTCAATTATGGACTTTTCACTGAAATGCCATAGCCCAGTTATGGTCTTACATTTGCACTTTGTCATGGTTATACCATAACTTTATCCGTCAATTCATATTGTCACGAAACGTTTGTAATCAATCCTACGTTCCACTTAATTTGAACTTTCAATTCAAATTTTATATTTTTGCAATAATCATAATTCAATAACAAAAATATGAAATAAACATTACATCATTGGTAAATTAACAATTAAACATGAAAACTTAACCATATGAACTTACCTGGACCACTCGGTAGAATTTGTAGAAATTCAAGAACTATTCTACTACTTTTTCTTTTCCTCGTTTATCTTCGATTTCTTGATATATAATATAAAATTATTCATTCATTAGCACACATATTTCAGTCTCGTTTCACTTCACAATTTATGCCCTTCAATTTTTGAAATTACACTTTTACCCTAAATTTTATAATATTTACATTTTAGTCCTTAATCAATTCACCCATCAATTGAGCTAATTTTTCTCAATTAACACTTTATCCAACTATTTTAGACTACTACACAACCTTTGAGATTCAAAATTTCAACACCAAACCTTAATTCCTAACTTTTTCACAATTGTGTCCTAAAATTCATTTTCTATTAATATCATTTGATAAAATCATCATATAATGAATTTAAAGCTTCAAATCCATGATAATTTATCATAAACATACAGCACACATCCATGGCAACTTTCGAAATCACCCATAGAATCAAAAACGAATGAATTCAATAGGTGGACCTAATTGTAAAAGTAACAAAAACATAAAAAAAATTACAAAGAAAAAGCAAGAATTTAACTCACATGGTGTAAAAATATGAAAAAGCAGCTTCTTTCAGACCTCCTATGGTGTTTTGGCTGATGAAAAATGAAGAAATCTCTAGATTTTTCAATTTAATCTTTTTTAATTATTTAACTATCAAAACGTTAAAATTTTTTGACAAAACTTTAATACTAACTCAATAACACTCCATAAATATTTCTAAAAATATTTATGGCTTGGTTTATAAATTCAAGGTCTCAATACCTCGTTTTTGACCCATTTTACCCAATAAATTCTTTTAATTCATAGAATTCACTAATTCAAAATTACTTCTAATGCCATACTTGACTCATAAATGTTAATTTATTTAAATTTTCGAACTCACTCGTTGGATTTAGTAATTTCGAATCACTATTTTTTAACACCAATAAAAAATAGGTTGTTACATTATGGCTAAATGACAGGGTTAAGGAAGAAGGATAGCAGAGGATGGAGGTCTGTCGAGGCATTATGAGAGGTTGGCATGGCAATGCTGGTGAAGAAAACGAAAAATACCCAGTTAGAAATGAGTACACTCATTATTTGGTCCCCCATATGCACGTGTAATGGAGAATATTCACCTCAAAATTAGGGAAAAATAATTATTGGCTGACGGCTTTTACCCTAGAGGACAACCCTAGTATAAAAGACAATAAAAAGATGAGAGACGGGGACAAAAATTTTTTTGAGCTTGGACAGAGGTCTCATTGTAGCAAGAAGGGAAAATTTAGTTGACTATGAACTTTTGTGAAGACGACCAACAAGACGCTGAGTTTAGGGGATTTGAGTTTTGAAACCCGGATTTCTTCCTCTGCATTTTGTTTCAATTCTTTTGTTCTAAACTGATATTTTGAAATATTGATGATATGAAAACAACTTGAATTTGTGTAGCCTAGCCATGAGCTAACTTAATACAGCTTGGGTTTGCTTTGGATGATGTTTTAACTTTGATTAATGTTTATGGATTAGTATGGTTCATATTACTACTTTACCCAATGGTTGTTTTTGTTTAAATGCTTAAGAGAGTGTTGATGAATGCTCAATAAGTTTTAAGTAGCTTGACATCGATAGGATTAGGTTACCTAGACCGAAGTTGGGTAATATAAGTGAGTGTTGAGTGCAATACCTGTGTAAACTCTAGACATAGAGCCTTACCTTATACAATTTAGAGGGCTGAGATTTAGTAATAGTTGCTAATCCTGAGCCTATAGACATATAGTGCCTTAGGGGTGAGTAACCCTAGGTCTTGTTTTCGATAGAGGTAAACCACATTAGTACCCAATCGAATAGTAAGTTTGTCATAGTTTTGCCATAGCATTGTCCACAGGTTAGAACAGATCCCTCAGTAATCCCAGCCTTCATGACCAATATTCCGACCTTGCTAAAGTCTTTAATACTCTTGTTTGATTTGTTGCAATGGTAATATTTGCTAGTATACTTCATTACTCTCACTTCTAAGGTGCTAATTCCAGTTTAATTTCATTAAACTTCATTCGATACATTTATCTTTTCTATTCAATTGTGATGACTTAGAAAAAGAGCACTCATCCAATCCTCGTGGAAACGATACTCACTCATCACTTTATAACTTGATTTGACGTGTACACTTACACAATTCGCACATCATATTCACACGGGACAAGTTTTTGGCGCCATTTCCGGGGATTGGCGATTGGTCTGTTACTAGCTGTACGTGTAAAGGCACTCCTGCTGAAGGACTTTATCCCTTAGATCCTAAAATTAAAAGGACCTTATTAAGAAGGAGAAGAGAACAAATAGCAATGAATCAAGATGGTAACAATCCACCTGCTATGAATGAGCAACTTAATCCAGTAGCTCCGAATGTTAATCCTCTTTGTTGCTCAGATGTTTGGTGATCGGGATAGGCCAATTCAAAAGCATGTAGTGCCTATCTTAGATAACATGTAACACCCTATACCCGACCTAGTTGCTAAGCTCGAATATCAGGATGCCACACCACCGTCTCATGTCATACATAACAGATAAAAGCTTATTCCAAATGAAACGTATTTCATTTTAGTATTTGCATAGGTTTTAAGTCATTCTTAACCTTTAGTTATCATCGTTACATGCTAACATACATCAAATAATCTTATATAATGCTTAAACATGCATAAGGACCAATTAGAAAAATCTCAAAATTGGCTACGTAGGTATCGATACTAGAATGTGGGTATTGATATTTTCTTTAAGTGGTATCGATACCACCTGGAAAAACGATACCAAACTAGCATTCTGTTTCTCGTCCAAAAGTCAAAACATGGAAAATATCGGTACATTTGAAAAAGTATCGATAAAATCACCCCGAGTATTGATACTTGTGAAAAGGTATCGATACCAATTTACGATTTTGACTTCCTGAACATTTCAAAACATAGAGGTATCGATTTTAACACACGAATATCAATATCTCTGTTTCAAACCAGAAAAATGCAACATTTTTAAGCATATAAGTAATTCCAACTTGTACCAACTCATCATGTTATCATATCATCATCAAATAAACATCAAAATGTTCGTAACAAGATTCTCAAACATCGAAAAATAAGTCTGAGCAATAATCAACACAATATGAAAAGGATCTCATAAACTTAGGAACAAATAGTCTATGGAATCGTCCTATAACACCACTAACCCGTCTTCGTCACCGAATTAGGTTACAGAGTATTACAGTACAAACTAAAACATTTAACTCCATATAGAAACAATTATTCAAATTTAAATACTAACATTTAATTACACATTTCTTTTATATCATAAATGCATTTACAGGTCTTAAATCGAGCTTTCAGGGCTTTAAAAATAGTTTAGAAATAATAAGGTATTAATTTGAAACAAAACATAAATTTTTAGAAAAATTTGAAAAATTTGAAAATAGGGGTCACACAATCGTGTAGCCAGACTGTGTGGCTCAGAAACATGACCGTGTCTCAAGTTGTGTGCCAGACCGTGTACAATTTGAAATAGGGTCACAAGGTCATGTACTAGATTGTGTAACTCTCTATTTAAGATACATGGCCGCACGAGGAGACCGTGTGCGGCACATGGTCGTGTGACAGCCCATGTCCCAGGCCGTGTGCCCCTAAAAGTACCTTCAAAAACAAGTTTACCAAATCATGCTTACTTCGAACACAAGCATACCATTTACTTTCAAGTAAACCTAGTTAAAACATGCCTAAACAAATCTGAAACATGCCAAAACACACACATATCACTCAATCCTAACGCTTAACCAATGTACCATCATTGGAACCTTAAACACCTATATCAAACATGTCAATTAACCAGTTCTTTCACATTCTATTCTACCATGAGATATCTTCTACCAAGAGGTATAAACAAGTAACCAAAAACACATATACATAGACAATTATAGGTTAAAATCAAGACATATATAGAAGTAAGTTCAAACCATCTCACATTGGCAAAATAGCATAAAAACTCCTATTACATGCCATTTAAAACTATCAACA
This sequence comes from Gossypium bickii, assembly GCA_025503065.1. NCBI lineage: Eukaryota > Viridiplantae > Streptophyta > Magnoliopsida > Malvales > Malvaceae > Gossypium > Gossypium bickii. The sequence goes on along the minus strand of CP106713.1, from coordinate 21,610,084 downwards.
AAGTAACCCAAAAACTACCAAATTGATGGATGGATGGTGCGTTTGTGCTCCTATGAGGTTTCAATCGGTCGAGCTTTCCAATGACCTACAAGACAAATAAAACAGCTATATAAGCAACTAATGCTTAGTAAGCTCGTATAATCTTAAATGTAAACTTACCTTTTAAACTCAATTTATATAAATTTGATGCATAACCTCATTATCATACTCATGAATTTATAAAATCCTATACACATGACATGTCCAACAAGTTAGTGAGTTCCACAAGAAAACATATAATCTCATCATGTCATAAAAAACATAATAGTAACATATCAAATATACCTTTCATTCACCATAATACCAATTTGCATAACTTAGCCCAATCAAAGAATTATACCAACATCTTCCATTTCAACTATTCATATAATTAAGCTTACTCTTTTACGTCTTCATTACCTGTTGAACCAAATGAAACAACGTCGGGTACACGGGAACCATGCTCACACAAAGTGTGACTGTATCTTTAACCGTAACCATATTTGTAATGCTCACATAAGCTGTGAAGTGGGCTTGATCACATGAGCTGTAGGTCGGGATGTTAAGCTACACGATGCTGCTCACACGAGCTGTGGAGAATCCGCAACAAATGCAAGACCTCAACCATCGGTAGGACATCCAAGACTAGCACCTAAAACTGTATAACCCTTAATGACATGTCATTTGTATCCTAAGTATTCACAAGATTCACACAGGACACATTACATATCCTTTAATTCCTTTTTCGATATAACATTTCATATACATATTCATGAAATTTACATTTTCCACAATTCGTCAATTAATCACCTTAATTATTTAATCTTATTAAGCATATAACACATAATAATAATTTAAGATATTACTAACATAAGTATTCATTAACATTTAAACAAAGCTACAAGTAATGAATTAACCATTATACGAACATACCTCGACTAAGCAAAAACAGAGCCAACAACTAGTCCGATACTTTAGCTTTTCCTCGATTTAAATCCGATTGGTTTGTTTCTTGATCTAGATAATAATTTTCGTTCAATTGATACAATTCCAACACTTAAATAGCAGTTTTATACAATTAAATCTTTTCACCATCATTTTACAAAATTACCCTAATATTTTACCATTTATACAATTTAGTCTCTAAACCTAGAACTTACAAATTAACCATAAATAAAGAAAACCCATGCTATTCGATTTTTACCTAGTCCCTACTCAGCCCACATTTATCAAAATTTCACTAAAATTCCATGAAGTTTTCCTATTTTAACAATTTAATCCTTAAACATTAAAATTACTAAAAATCACTTTACAAAATAGTCTTATTTAACTATCAAACTTATATATCTACCACCAAGCTTCAAAAACACCTCAAACTCAACAATGATATAATTCTAAATATTTAACATTTTTATGAATTAATCTCTAGATTAGCTAGATTAAGCTAGAACGAGCTCAAAAATATAAAATTTAAAAAAAACTGATAGTCAAAGAACTTACATGCGTGAGAAAAAGCAAGACCGAAGCTTGAAGAGGCTAAAGCCATGGAGTTTCGGTGGAAGACTTCAAAAATAAAGAAAATGATATGTTTCTTTTTATTATTATTTATTTTATCATTAGTTTAATTTAATAACAATATTATAAAACATATAATTTTTAATCTTTTTCATTATGGTTTAATTATCATATAAGTCCTCTCCAATTAACAAAATAAGCCATTTAATTAATAAAAATCAATAGCAAATGAATTTTTCAACTTTTACAATTGAGTCATTTTTCTTTAATTAACTATTTAAACATTAAAATTTCCAGACCAAACTTCAATACATCTATATAACCACTCCGTAAATATTTAATAAAAAATTAAATATTTAATAAAAATATTTACGTGCCCAGTTTACAGAAACGAGGTCCCGATACCTCATTTATTAAAATCACTTGACTTTAGGGACATGCCACTTAAACCTAATTATTCGTTCAATTAACAAAAATCATTAAATCAAATTTCAACGTAATTCTATATTTGACTCGTAAATATTAAATATAAATATTTTGTGGCCTCGAAACCACCGTTTCTAACACCACTAAAAAATAGGTTGTTACACGTCCACTATCATCCCTAAGGGGGTATAATTGTCACTTTAGTCCTTAGTCCGTTCTTTAATTAAAATCTATAGAAATTGAACTTTTAATACTTTTAAAATTTAGTCTCTGTACCTTAATTAAATACTAATTCGAAAAAATTATCTATTCAAAATTAAATTCACCTATATAATAAATATTTAATAGTTCAGTTTACGAAAACGGGATCCTAAAACCACATTTTTTTATATCATTAATTTTAGGATCATTACACTTGTACCTTAATTAACTATCAATTAAACAAAATTACCAAATCAAATTTTAATATATTTCTATACTAGCCACGAACACGGCTTACGAAAATGACATTTCAGGATTGTAATTTTTGACACCATTGACAAATTGAGTTGTTACAAGACGTGTTTTTGATTTTTCTCTCCAAAAACGACCAATTTCCTTAAATTTCAAGAAAAACGACCTAATTTACTAATTTACTTTAAAAAACAACACTTTCCTAATTCTCCCAAAAAAATTAGTTGAAATGATAAAAAAAAAGGGATAAATATCAAAATTATACATGAACTTCAATTTAATGTGCAACTGTATACATGAACATTTGGTGTAATTATACATGTGAAACTCTAATTATGATTCAAATGTATACTTGAAACTTTAATTTTGATTTAATCATACAATTTTAAATAAATAAATACATCAAATTATTTTTATATTAGATAAATATAATTATTTATGTATGCAATATATAAACATAAAAATGATGTATCAGTAATTGTGTTAATAATTTATAAGAATTATATCAAATTAAAATTTTATGTATAAAATCATACAAAATCAATGTTCGTGTATAGAATTACAAATTAAACTATAATTCATAAATAATTTTGGTATTTATAAAATAATATAAAGTTTTAAAGTCTTCTCCTCCGGTACAAGGAGAAATCCGTAACTTTGTCCTTTCTTGAAGAAAACAATAAACCGAATAAATAAATAAACAAATAAGTACTAGCATGGGCATGGCTGAGATGTGGTTACTGTGTTTGGTTTGTTGGAACTATAGCTTTTGTCGTTCCCTCTCAGTTTCCTTTTTTTTTTTTTTTTTTTTTAAATCTCAAAGATTAGTAAAAATCAACTATGAGCAGTGAAATAAATAACCCATAAAACACAGACATGAAGATCACCTTTTAAAGATGTGGCTCTCTTTATCCCTTTTCAAACACTTGTTATTATTCAAAGCTTCAACTCATGCTTTTCAGAGGCTGTTTTGATTGGTTCCCTCTCCAAAATGGATTTTGGGGTTCCGGTTTTGGATGGTATTCTGGGTCCTGAAAACGGAGCTCCATCTCAACCTCAGCCTAAGCTAGAAAGATCTGAAGATCACTGCAAGTGTTCCATGTTGCAAAGAAGTGGTGATTTGCTGACTCCCAAGACAATGCCATTGCATCAACCTTCTCCTTTGTTGAGATCTAATTCTTTGGTCTCAGCTGACACTGGCCCCCATGAGCATATGCTCTGCTTCTCTACACTCAATTCTGAAGTTCCTTTTATCAACATCAAAGATGGCGACTTTTTGGAGATAAGTACACAAAACAGTGGTTTTTCTTACTATCAACCTACACCCTCCTCATACACTAGAAATGCAGGTAACTTCTTTTGATGGATTGGGTCCAAAAAGTTGCTTCTTTGGTGGGTTTGTTTTGGTTTCTGATTTTTCTAGGTGCTGAATATGGGGCTACTTAAATGTTCAAGTAGATTTGTTTTCTAGTAGAAATTTCAAGTTTCTTGCCATAAGACACTGTTTGGTCTTTTTTTTTTAAGGTTTTATGGCATTTGGATGTCCAATAAATGTTGGAGGCAAGTGAAGCCTTTGAATGTTGTGGTTTCAGGTTATGGCTCTGGATGCTCAAATGCAAGCATGCATGGGGGTTTTAATGGTGTTAGAGGACCATTTACTCCATCTCAATGGATTGAGTTAGAACACCAGGCATTGACCTACAAATACATCACTTCTAATGTGGCAGTGCCTTCCAATTTGCTCAACCCTCTCAAGAAGTCACTTTATCCTTATGGCTTCACCAGCTCTCCTGCTGGATTTTTGCCTCCCAATTCATGTAAGTTTAATATCTTTTTTTTACTTAGATCTCTTCTTTGTTGTTTCTCTGTTTTTGAATCCTCTATTTGGGTTTTCTTTCTTTTTCAAGTGCTTGTTAGATTCCATGTATTGCTGTTGTATCCTATTTGACTTTGCTGCTTGTAACAGGAAATTTTGGATTTTGCAGTTATGTCTTAAAGTTTATGCAATGATCTCGAAGTTTTCTGTTTCCCTTTCTTTCTTTTTTTCACAAATTAAAAGTAATTTTAGCTAAAATGTAACAAAGTATTTTTTTCCTTTTTTTTTTTTATGTGCTTGCTTGTCTTTAATATTGACCAATGGATGGTTATTTTTGGTTTATAAAAAAAAATTTATATGTAGTGGGATGGGGCTCTTTCCATCTGGGGTACTCTGGCAGCACTGACCCTGAGCCGGAGAGGTGTCGTCGAACTGATGGAAAGAAATGGCGGTGCTCTCGGGATGCTGTTGCCAATCAAAAGTATTGTGAAAGGCACATAAACAGGGGCCGCCATCGTTCAAGAAAGCCTGTGGAAGGCCAGACTGGCCATGCTGCGTCTGGGACCACTAATCCAAAGGTGCTGCCGATGTCTTCCTCAATGTCGACATCAGTGGTAACCGGCGGCGGGGCATCCAGCAGCCTCACGATTGCACAGAAGCACCAGTTTAAGAACTTGCAATCTGGTGCGACCCATCATTCTGCGGATGCCCTTGTCAACAGGTAACAAAAATATCGATCATGCATTCGAAATTTTGCTTTATTTGCTTGCATTGGTATTATTCCTTTAGTGATTTATCGGATGGTATTGCTTTGAGCAGTTGGAATAGGGATACTTTCTTCTCCTTTCTTTTTCACTTTAAAGTAGATCCCCATTGTTTCGTCTTTACTTTGGTGACATTGACAAGACCTTCTAGTTGGGACTTAGGATTCTCTTTCTTGGAGCGTTTTCAATTATTTCTTTTTTGACTTCGGTTAATAGGATACATTGCTGATTAAAATCGAAATTCTTGATCTTTAATCATGTTCATTATTTCGACTGTCTTTTAAATTGTTTCTAAACGAAGAGGATGTTTGTGTGGCAGAATACAAGATCCGTGGGCATCGTCCGTGATGTCTTCCACCACCAACCTGAAGTCCAACAACTCGACGTTTATGATTACAAAACAAGGTGTTCCGTTTGCAGAATTCTCTCCATCAGATTTTGGACATGTTGCCTATGATTCTCTTGTTAATCTGTCGCATAGAAGCTCGAACGTGGAATCCAAAGAGTATGGTCCATACCTAGACTTCACTACTGATCAAGAAACCCTAGACCAAAATCTGCTTCACCAATTCTTCGATGACTGGCCCAAGGATGAATCCATCCACTCCGTCATTACTTGGCCAGGGGAGTTAAGATCGGACAGGACCAAACTCTCTATATCTATTCCTATGACATCTCCCGAGTTCTCATCATCCTCGTCCTCACCTGCACAAGAGAAGCTTGCCCTTTCACCCCTTAGCTTATCTCGGGAATTCGATCCAATCCAAATGGGCTCGGTAGTGAAAAACGACATTAGTGATTTCTGAACCAAAACCAAGCAGAGTGGATACCAATATCATGGGGAAGTCCAATAGGAGGTCCTTTAGGAGAGGTCCTAGCCAACATGGGAGCAATGCGGGTACCTGCAAGAACTCATCAGCACTCAGTCTCTTATCCGAAGGTTGGTCTGGCAGCCCACATGCACGATCTTTGTTGCCAACAGGTCTGCTGCAGACGACACCTTTCAGATCACTTTCTGATATCAGTTCTGGGAACAATTCTATATATGAGAATAAGAAGTCCTGTGACAGAACGAGCCTTTGCGATGATGTGCTCAGCTCGACTCTTGTAAGTTCAACTTTGATTCCTTCTGTAATCCGAAGCTAAAGATGGGAAGTTGGGAGAAGAACTAAGCCTGGAGGAGAGCTTTTAGAAGAATCTTTGAAGAACTTTGTGTTTGTCTAATGAATTTTCTTTCAATCTTTGGTCAACTTTTAACTTGATTGTTCTTTCTTTTTACAAGTAGAAATATTGAACAGTCTTAGCTCATTTGGATTTGTGGGTGCATCAGTATATCTATAGTTTGAGAACTGATTTGATTTTATTATCTTATTAATTGTCTCATTTTTCCTAAGATTTTTGGCCTGTAATCAACGATGTTTCAGTTTGGAAAAATATTTACGGGGTGATAAATGGTTCGGTTTTGAAAAAGAAAATACAATTCATGTATATATATATATATTAAAGGTTAAATGCGCAAATTAGGACGCTTTCTTTTTAAAGATCAACTTTTATGAAAGTATTTAGATAACTGTCTATACTTTTATGAAAATATCTAGATAAGAGTCTAATTAGATTGAAATTTGATATATAGCATTTGGAAAAGCAAAGGTTTGGTGTTCATTTCACCATTTTCATAAATATTTAATTCTCATTTTAAAAAATTCACTAAATACTTAAACCCCACATTAAATAATGTGCAATGACGAAAGTCACAAATAATTGGATGATTGATCTATATATATTATATATATCTTTATATAATTTTTTAAGTTTCTTCTTTCTAATATAATATATTATAAAATCAAAAGATTTAATTAAGAAACAATTTTTGGTTAAGTTGATATAATTTACCATTTTTTCAATTTGAGTTAAAAAAAAAACCAAAATGAAATATTACTGAAACCAAACTGGATGAAATTGAATAAAAAGAAAACCAAATTGGAAGCGAAGATTAGAAATAGGAAAAGTGGGGGATGAAAACAGGTGCTCAAACATCAATCATTATGATAATAATCATAGATAACTTGCAAAATACATAATGATGAATGAGCGGGATAGGTCCATTCTTGTTGACACCCATGTTTTCCAGCCGGCTAGATTGGTAACATATGTGAGATTGAACTCCTTGACTCCAGGCAGGAGGCACATTTGCCTTGCACATGGGACTATCTCTTTCCATATTCCATACTTGTATTGGCTTTCGATTATATTGAATTAAAATAGAGGAAAGCTCTTCCAATATTTATTAAGATTTTTCTAATAACTATATATTTTTTTATATGTATACACGAATTTTGAGGTGAAAGTTGATTTAAAATTTAGAACTAAATTTATTGATAATTTTAAAAGGAAGTTATAATCTTTGAAACTTCTCAAATATAATTTTTTTTTTTTTTGATTTTTCTCTTCAGTTTGGTTTCGATTAAAGGATTCTTGAACTTATCAATATGTAGAATGACTTTGGGTAAATTTTTTTATAGTATCAATTACATGAATAAAAGAGATAAAATAATCATTTGATACTTTTATTATCCATTTAATTATTCTATAATGATTTAAACTTTTTTATTTATAATTTACAGCTTATTAATTTAATTAATTTAAAATAAAATAATTATATAGAATTATCATTTAATTATTTTATTTTTTAATTAGTAATAATATCAAATTTCATCATTTAAGTAATTTAAATTAATTAAAAAAATTATAATATAATCATTTTTATCATTATAACTTTCACTTTGATCCAGAATAATGCTTGACACGTATCTATTTTATTTATTTCAACAATGGGATGGGATGGGACCATATCTGAAACATACATTGTGGTGGTTGGGTTCCAATAATTGGGGGGACTGAATTTTAATAGTGGCATCATTAACATTTGAATTCTTTTTAAGAAGAGAGAATCCAACAAGGAAGACGAACCAAGACCATGATCTCATTTGCCAGCATAACACTACTGACCATCCTACCATCACGGACTACTATGACCTAAGCTAAGGTCAATATTAAAGATAAGCACATAAAAAAAGGAAAAAAAAATAAATTTTATTATCAAATTTTTATTAATTCATTACATAATGTATCATAATTTAATGTTATTTTAAATGCATAGATAATGTGATATGTAACCTCAGTTAATTACTCGAAATCATAAAATGGTACGGATCCAAATTTCTACAAAGAGAAACCAAGGCGATTTGATTTATAATCTGCGATCCACACGCGCCTCTTTTGGTCCTAAAATCTTTGGGGGAAATTTTAGTTTCATCAGTAGGTTTTCTGAACCGCGATTAGAGTGTGCAGGCAAAAACCAAACATTCCCAAATAATCCTTTATTTCACTTGTTATTAATTCCTAGATAATATTTTTCAGTGTCAACAACAACTGAAACAGTGTTTTTCATTTTTCCAGCTTCACATTTTCCTGTGTACCAAACAGGGTGGGTGGACAATTTTTTTTTGAAAGTAGTGTCACTCAACCCCGGCTTAGATGTTATTGTCAAATTAGGAAGATTAGATTAATAAATTGAAGATTTTAATAATTATTTTTCAAAATGGATCCAATTCCAAAATCGAAATCGAAGTTGAAGACTTTATAAAAACTCGTCACTACTTATTGGTAGGAGAAATTTGACCTACATAAAATGTTTATGTGAAATCTTAAATTGTTTACTTATGAAACTTGATTTTTTTTTTACAAAACCGTCCCAAAATCAACTTTAGTTACTTGCTTTAAAAAATACACAATCTTAATTAAAACTTTGCAACAAAAAACTTCTAGATTTGTTCAATTTTATAAATTGCTCGTATAATTCAAATTATGAGAAAATCATGCAATTTTTTTAAACTAACTAAAAATATTTAGCAAAGCCCAAATACAAAAGTTAAAGTCCGTAAATAGTCCAACAGTTCATAAAACTCAGAATAAAAGTTTCTGTAAAATTTAATTCAATAAACCGAACCGAGCTCCTGAGCGCAATGTTAAACAAACAGAGTGAAATGAAAAGCCAGTGTGTGCCTTGACCCACAAACAAAAATCACATCAAAACTACTTTAATGCATATATCAGAACAGACTGATAAAAAAAATTCAAATGTATAAATGCATATATCAGAATAGAATAATCTTATCCTCATCTGTTACACACCACTCCGTCCAACCAATCACACCATATAAGATTACAAAAGCCCATCCATCCATCACACCAATAAGCGAGTGTATGTCATTATACAGATAAGTGCAATCAAGTTGCCAGAAATAATGCGATGAACCGCCAGAATCAGATAAGTGTGGTCTAGCCACCAGAATTGCAGTAAAATTGTCAGAGTATATATTGCGGATATAGTGCTAAAATTGCAGTAAAACTGCTAGAAACACACTTCCTCCATTACATATCCATATCCCACCCCAATGCACATGCAAAAAAAAAAAAAAATACTAATATCTCATGTTACATATGATGTAACACCCCTAACTCGTTTCCGTCGCCAGATTAGGGTTATGGAGCATTACCGTACTATCGAAAACATTTAACATCATAATGTTTAAATGAATTAAACATATCATAGTCTATTCAATTACATGCATTCTATCCCTAAATTGAGCCCTCGAGGCCCTAAAAATAACATAAAAGCCATTCGGGACCAATTTGAAACAAAACGAAAAGTTTAGGAAAAAGTTACAAAAATTGGAAACAGGGATCACATTGCCATGTGGCCAGGCCGTGTAACTTTCAAACAAAGGTCACACAGCCGTGTCCCATGTTGGAGCGCCGAAACCCCATGGCGCAGCAGAATAAAATTAGATCCGGCGATCCAAACCATGGATCCATGTGTGAGGAGCGAATCGGGGTGAAATAAAGGTTTCGAAATTTACCAAAAACTTCAATCTGAGTAGACAGCGACACCTTGGCAACAAGAGTTTTGATCTACTGTCGAATCAAGCCACAACCTTTTCGATGTCGGCCTCTACGTAATCCACCCGTTTGACTATGAGCGGAAGAAATCTCCAAAACTTTTCTGAGGTTTATTTGCTTGATGTTTGCTAGACCTAACAAACACTCTATTAGGTTTTTCACATAAGCTTTGCCTCTTTTAAATACCTTTTATAATGGGTATCCTTTTAATTGGGCCTTTTATAATGGGTATCTTTTCATTGGGCCCATTATTTGGTATCCTTTTAATACCCATTTATAATTGGTATCTCTTGAATGTATCATAAGATTAAATAAATACAATAAAGTTTTTAACCAAAATATAATTACATTAATTATATCCAAAAATTATAATTACATTAATTATAATAAGGATTTCATAAACTATATTTATTTAAATTTATATATGAATCAAATTCATATATTAATAGAATTATGTTGTCATTATGTGTACAACATCCTTGTACATATAATATGTTCAATATTTGATTACCCAATTAAATTAATTCTTTAATTAATTTAATTCAATTGACAACCAAAAACAATACCAATTATATTTTATTCCGCTCATTTCAACCATAGGGTGTGACCACAGAGGTTCTTGCAACGTTAGCGATAATACTAGAACGATTCTATTATCACAGACAATGAGTGGCATCTAGCAATGCATCATTGCTACCTAAGTTACAAGAAGTCATGATTCGACATAACCTTTTGTGATTAACCTTTCATACATTAATCCTTAAGTCCTTTATCTCTGGAATGGACACAAGTCATGGAATAGTCACACTTGTATAGTCCATCCCATGTTTCTTGATATCTTGAGTAGACTATGATATACAAATTAGTATGACATCTCATGTCAACTTATTTGAGCATGGCCATGCATTTCTAGTCTCACTCAATCAAGTGGCCTAAGATATTACTCCCATTATGTAGGAGGGACTTATCCTATATTGATCAACCATATCCTCTACATAGATTGTGGTATATCCAACATCACCTTTATAGAACAACCAATTACGATTATACGTTTGATCATCAAAATATACAACTCACGATGTTGAGATAATAATTGTCTCAAGTCCGAGGATCATATACATATTAATCACTATGAGTAATGTTGTGACAATTACATAATAATCCAAAGAAACATACTCATAATAACGTCAATCCAATATGTTGTTCTCTAACATACATATTCATGCATTGATTTTGACAATCCACATCAATGACAACTCTTTATCATCAATCAACTACATGTTAGTCTTAATGCATTATTGTTGTCCTAGTCAACAATAATACTCGACTAAGGATCTTTTAAGAATAACCATATTATTCTCGGGACATTATTATAAAACAGTTTATTTGTATACACGGATAGAAAAATCTGAAATAATAATGACAATGCTTTATATTAATAAATATGGTAAATAAAGTATGTTATTACAACCATCTCATGATTGATCTTTGTGCATACTCTTACAATCTCCCACTAGCACTAAGACCAATCACTCATATATCTAATACCAAGCGACTTAGTGTGACGATCATGCTTCACCTGGTCGTGTCGCTTGGCTTGGTCGGGATCAGCGATGTTATCATCCGAAGGTACTCTGCATATCTCTACATCTCCTCGATCGATAATCTCTCGAATAAGATGGTAGCGCCTAAGTATATGTTTGGATCATTTGGTGAGATCTGGGTTCTTTAGCTTGTGCAATGGCTCCATTGTTATCACATCGGAGTTCTATAGCATCCGATATGCTAGGCACAACCCCTAGTCCAAGAATGAACTTCTTGATCCAAATCGCTTCTTTTCTTTGCCTCACTTGGTTTGCAATATACTCGACCTCTGTTGTAGAATCGCCATCAGATTTTTTGCTTTGAACTCTTCCACTTTACGCACCACCATTAAGGCAAAACACAAAACTGGATTGCGATCGAGAATCATCCTTGTCGGTTTGGAAGCCGCATCGCAGTAACCTTTTACACTTAACTCTTCCTCACCTCCATATAATAGGAACGTATCCTTAGTTCTTCTTAAGTACTTAAGGATACTCTTGATCGTGGTCCAGCTGACCTTCACCGGATCTACTTGATACCGCTTCGTCATACTTAAGGCATACGAGACATCCGGACGGGTACATAACATAGCATACATGATAGATCCAATAGCGGAAGCATATGGAATTTTACTCATACGTTCTCTCTCTTGTGGAGTTGAAGGACACATTTCCTTCGAGAGTGAAATACCATGTCTCATAGGTAGGAATCCTCTTTTAGATTCTTCCATACTGAACCTTTTCAAGATTACTTTATCTATGTATGTGCTTTGGCTTAGACCTAGTAGTCGTCTTGATCTATCTCTATAGATCTTGACTCCTAAGATATAAGTGGCTTCGCCAAGTCCTTCATAGAAAAACAACTTCTTAACCAAGTCTTAATAGATCGCAAGGTAGGTATGTCATTTCCCATGATAAGTATGTCATCCACATATAGTACCAAGAATGTGATAGTGCTCCCACTAACTTTCTTGTAAACACATGGCTCATCTTCATTTTTGATAAAACCAAACTCTTTGATTGCATCGTTAAAACGAATATTCCAACTTCGAGAAGCTTGCTTTAATCCATAAATGGATCTTTGTAGCTTACATATCTTTCTAGCATCCTTTGGATTTACAAAACCTTCAGTTGTGTCATATACACATCCTCTTCAAGTTTTCCGTTAAGGAAAGTTTGTTTTGACGCCCATCCGCGATTTCATAATCATGAAATGCAATGTATGGCGAGCAAGATCTCGATGGATTTAAACATAGCTACAGGAGAAAAGGTTTCATCATAGTCAACACCATGAATTTGGCGAAAACCTTTAGCGACTAATCGCCCTTTGTATGTTTGTACATTACCATCCATGTCTATTTTCTTTTTGAAAACCCATTTACACCCTATAGGTTTAACCCCTTCGGGTGGGTCAATCAAAGTCCATACTTGGTTTTCATACATGGAATCCATCTCAGATCTCATGGCCTCAAGCCATTTCTCAAAGTCTGGGCTCGTCACCGCTTCTTGATAAGTCCTAGGCTCATCTTGATCTATAAGAAGAATGTCACCATGCGTTGTAATGAGAAATCCATATCTCTCAGGTGCACGACGCTCTCTTAAAGATCTGCGCGGTGGTTGTGTTTCTATAGCAGTTGTTTGTTCCTCAATTTCTTGTGGAATTTGGTTTTGTTCAATCTCTGGTTCAGTGGTATCTTGTGATTCTTGAATTTCTTCAAGTTCAATCTTTCTCCCACTTCCTTTTCTAGAAGTAAATTCTTTCTCTAGGAAGACACCAAATCAGAGCAACAAAAATTTTTGTTCTCGGTGGGATTAAAAAATAATATCCTTTGGTTTCTTTTGGATATCCCACAAATATACACCTTTCGATTTGGGTTCAAGCTTAGTAGACGCGTCGACGTTTAACATAAGCTTCACAACCCCAAATTTTCATAAAAGACATACTAGGGCGTTTCCCACCCACATCTCATATGGCGTCTTTTGAACCGATTTAGATGGAACACGATTTAGTGTGAAAGCAGCGATCTCAAGTGCATGTCCCCAAAAGGAAGTCGGTAGATCAAAGATGACTCATCATGGATCGAACCATGTCTAACAAAGTTCGATTTCTTCTCTCGGATACTCCATTCCATTGAGGAGTACCGGGAGGAGTAAGTTGTGAGACAATCCCACATTCTTTTAAAAGATCATCAAACTCTAGGCTCAAATACTCTCCACCTCGATCGGATCAAGTGACTTGATAGTTTTGCCTAGTTGATTTTGTACTTCATTTTTAAATTCCTTGAACTTTTCAAGGGACTCGGACTTATGGCGCATGAGATAAACATACCCATATCTCAAAATCATCAATGAAAGTAATGAAGTAGTGAAATCCACCTCTGCTCATGTATTTATTGGTCCACATACATCGAATGTATTAGGCCCAATAAATCACTAGCTCGTTCACCTTTTCCAAAAAAGGAGATTTAGTCATTTTTCCCAATAAGCAAGATTCACATACTTCAAATTGTTCAAAAACAAATGAATTCAAGAGACCATCTTTATGGAGTTTGGATATGCGTTTCTCACTTATGTGGCCCAAACGACAATGCCAAAGATAAGTTTGATTTGAGTCATTTATTTTAGATCTTTTAGTATTTATGTTGTAAATGGGATTCGTTTGATCTAAAATATAGAGGCCATTAATTAATTGTGCTGAACCATAGAAAACATTATTGAGATAAAATGAACAACAATTATTCTTAATAATTATCTCAAAACCAATTTTGTCTAAACAAGAAATTGAAATAATGTTTTTAGTCAAACTGGGCACAAAATAACAATCCTCTAAACATAAATCAAGTCCACTAGGCAAAGATAAAGTATATGTTCCCACAACTAATGCAACAACTTTTGCTCCATTTCCAACTCGTAGGTCCACATCTCCTCTAGCCAAAGTCCTACTCCTTTGTAGTCCTCGCATGTAGTACAAATATGAGAACCACAACCAAGTATCTAATACCCAAGAAGTAGTAGTTGATAAATTAATATCAATAACATAAATACACAAAGCGGACATTCCGCTTGCTTTAGCCTTCTTGACTTCTTCAAGATAGACAGGCGCCTCGTTTCCAATGTCCAAATACACCACAATGAAAACAGATTTCCTTCCTTAGACACCCCACCTTTAGGTTTCAGTGTAGCCTTTCCTTTTCCAAATTTGGGCTTACCCTTGCCCTTAGGCTTTGTTTGAACTTTGGCCTTTCCTTGCCCTTGTTATTACGGACCATCAATATGGGCTTGGGTCCAACCTTTTTCAAGTTGCCTTGAGCAGCGTAACATCTTGAGCAATTGTGGTAGAGTCTTGTCAATTTCATTCATATTGAAATTGAGGACAAATCGGTGTAGCTATCCGGCAACGATTGCAAAATAACATCGATGGCCAACTCTTGGCTCAATGGAAACCAAGCTTAGATAGGCTTTCAATATAGCCAATCATCTTAAGAACATGAGGTCCTCACTGGCTTCCTTCACCAACTTACATTGGAATAGGGCTTTAGAGATATCAAACCTCTCTTGCCGTGCTTGCCCTCGATAAAGTTCTTTCAGTGCTCGATCATATCATAAGCAACCATGTCCTCATGTTGCTTCCGGTTCGAGATTCATAGTGGCAAGCATAAGACATCCAACATCTATCATGTCATCGAGATACTTCTTGTAAGCATCTCTATCACCTCGAGAGGCATTAGTGGGTGGTTCATTAGGAAGTGGTTGTTCAATGACATATAATTTCCGTTCTTGTTTAAGGACAATCCTCAAGTTACTGGAACCAATCAAGAAAATTCAAACCATTCAATTTGTCCTTCTCAAGGACCGATCGCAATGAGAGTGTGCTAGTGTTTGCACCATAATATATCTACAACAATTAAATATGCATGTGAGTAAATTTACCATTTTTATATCAATCATTAAAAAGACTTTATTAAATGATATTCCCACTATTTTATTTCAAAATTAATAACCCTCGTATATTAATTTCTAAAATCTTTCTCAAAAGTATTTCTAGTAGGTTAAGGATCCATATTTCACCACCTCTTAAGTCACTTTGGCTTTACTCTTAAGATTATGGTTATTTAGGTAAGCAACATTTGCTAATTACATCATATGTAACTCCTAATATTTGGTGAACAACTCTTGTTCTAATCATCTTATGATTTATCCAATTTACTTGCCTCTAGGTTTCTAATCCTATTAGAGTAACCTAGTTAAGCCATTAACCAATTTTTAAACCAAATAATATCACTTGTTTATTCTTCATGCGTTTAACCAAGATAAATACTAGTACTTCGCTTTGGCGTAACCTACATAGTATTGATCGAGGCCTTAACGAGGCAAAATTGGAAGGCCATATTGACTTAATATTTTAATAGAGGGATTTTATTAAGGTTGTTGCATCTCACCAATTATGGTCTACTTTAGCCCATTTAGTCTTCTAATCGATCTCATCAATTAATAGGGTTTATTATCATCAAATTTTAATATATTAAAATTGGCATGCTTTAGACATCCATAGCATCTCATACATGAATAAATAAAGCAATAAATAAATGCAATAGTTATAGCCCATAAACTAAGGTGGTTCAACCCAAGCCAATGGGAGAACCAAAGGAACCCTAAAGGTGTAAGCCATTTCACAAGCTATCATTCACAATCATTGTCCCACCTTCCTTCTTGTTTGGCCCACAAAGAAACTTTTCCAAATTACAATATCAAAACTTCGTTTTACATACGAGGGAATAAGATGAGAAGAGAAATACAAGAGAATAATAGTAAGGCACGACACGCACACGCAGTCCGTTTTTTTTTTTTTTTAAAAATACAACCTTTTTCTCGAATGGGTCATTGGGCTATAACTATGCATTTCAAACACCGTGCATGTCAAAAATAGCATACATAATTCAATGTTTTTTTTTTTAAAAAGTGAATTATAAAATATCCTTTCAACCTTTTTGTGGCCCATCAAGTTTATAAATGTCTTTTATTAACAAAATATACTATAATAAGAAGATGGAAATGGCCGAGCGGTGGAGGAAGCGGGCGAAGGCCGCGTCGAGTCGCGCCGCATCCCCATCCCCAAAATAAGAGATGGGATATCATGGTAGGAGTTGGGGGTGCGGGGGCGGAGCCCCGCGCAGATGGGACTTGTGTGCGGGCGGAGCCCCGCGTACAAACCGCATATCCTACAAATGAATCCTCACGAATTGATAACTTTTATCAACGAGAATCGTGTTTTTAGGATTTTAATCCTTGAGGTTTCATATCGGAACAACCCTTGTTCCACTAGCGCTTAACTCTTCATCGAAATTGTAAATACCATCGTCGCATCATTACGGATTTGTTAACAATAATAACATAAAATTGAATAAGCCACAACACCATGATTAACATTTAATCGCTTATCGAAAGGAACAGATTATCGAGTTATGCTTAAACGATTTAAACAATCGAAAATACAATAAGATCAAAACATGCATCTCATACAATTGCATCACCCAAGTATTTAAACCCGAGTTCAGATCACACAAGTGGCTCGATACCATCGTTGGAGCGCCAAACCCCATGGCGCAGTGAGAATAAAAATTAGATCCGCGATCCAAACCATGGATCCATGTGTGAGGAGCGAATCGGGTGAAATAAAGGTTTCAAATTTACCAAAAACTTCAATCTGAGTAGACAATGACACCTTGGCAACAAGAGTTTTGATCTATCGTCGAATCAAGCCACAACCTTTTCGATGTCGGCCTCTACGTAATCCACCCTTGTTTGACTATGAACGGAAGAAATCTCCAAAACTTTTCTCGGAGGTTTATTTGCTTGACGGCCGCTAGACCTAACAAACACTCTATTAGGTTTTTCACATAAGCTTTGCCTCTTTTAAATACTTTTATAATGGGTATCCTTTTAATTGGGCCTTTTATAATGGGTATCTTTTCATTGGGCCCATTATTTGGTATCCTTTTAATACCCATTTATAATTGGTATCTCTTGAATGTATCATAAGATTAAATAAATACAATAAAGTTTTTAACCAAAAATATAATTATATTAATTATATCCAAAAATTATAATTACATTAATTATAATAAGGATTTCATAAACTATATTTATTTAAATTTATATATGAATCAAATTCATATATTAATAGAATTATGTTGTCATTATGTGTACAACATCCTTGTACATATAATATGTTCAATATTTGATTACCCAATTAAATTAATTCTTTAATTAATTTAATTCAATTGACAACCAAAAACAATACCAATTATATTTTATTCCGTTCATTTCAACCATAGGGTGTGACCACCTGTAGGTTCTTGCAACGTTAGCGATAATACTAGAAACGATTCTATTATCACAGACAATGAGTGGCATCTAGCAATGCATCATTGCTACCTAAGTTTACAAGAAGTCATGATTCGACATAACCTTTTGTGATTAACCTTTCATACATTAATCCTTAAGTCCTTTATCTCTCGAATGGACACAAGTCATGGAATAGTCACACTTGTATAGTCCATCCCATGTTTCTTGATATCTTGAGTAGACTATGATATACAAATTAGTATGACATCTCATGTCAACTTATTTGAGCATGGCCATGCATTTCTAGTCTCACTCAATCAAGTGGCCTAAGATATTACTCCCATTATGTAGGAGGGACTTATCCTATATTGATCAACCATATCCTCTACATAGATTGTGGTATATCCAACATCACCTTTTATAGAACAACCAATTACGATTATACGTTTGATCAGATCAAAATATACAACTCACGATGTTGAGATAATAATTGTCTCAAGTCCGAGGATCATATACATATTAATCACTATGAGTAATGTTGTGACAATTACATAATAATCCAATAAAACATACTCATAACGGTCAATCCAATATGTTGTTCTCTAACATACATATTCATGCATTGATTTTGACAATCCACATCAATGACAACTCTTTATCATCAATCAACTACATGTTAGTCTTAATGCATTATTGTTGTCCTAGTCAACAATAATACTCGACTAAGGATCTTTTAAGAATAACCATATTATTCTCAGGACATTATTATAAAACAGTTTATTTGTATACACAGATAGAAAAACTGAAATAATAATGACAATGCTTTATATTAATAAATATGGTAAATAAAGTATGTTATTACAACCATCTCATGATTGATCTTTGTGCATACTCTTACATCCCAGCCCGTGTCCTCACTCGTGTAACTCACTGAGTAGGGTCACAAGGCTGTGTCACACGCCTATGTGCCAGATCGTGTAACTCTTTGAGTTGCCCCACACACCCGTGTGCCAAGCCGTTTGAACCCAAAATTTACCTAAATCAAGTCATTTCAAAACCATTTCATGCATATTTATATAAACCATTTGTGCACACAATCAAGGGGTTCAAACACCATTCAAACTTGCATAAACATACCATTTCAAGCATCCTAATTTACCTAAACAATATGCCATTCAAAGGCACCAAAAACATACCAAAACATAATATGCCAACACAAGTCAACATTACTTTATTTCAAGCATTATAATCTAGCTCAATTACTTGCCAAAACATACCTCAAAATGACCATTCTCAACCATTACAAGCCTACCAAGAGACCCTACTTTTCAATAACTAAAAGTGGTTAAGATGACATTACCTAACAAGCATTACAAGTCCATCATGTAACATAAACTTCAAAGACACAACCATACTAAATCAACCATTAATACATCCATGAGCCATCAATGAGAAACGGGCCAAAAAGGGACAAATGGGCTGACCTCAGAAATTAACACAGCCTGGTCTTCCACACACGGGTAGACCACATGGCCGTGTGTGACGAGCAGAATTGCGCACGGCCTAAGCCATTGAACACGGCCGTGTGAGCCAAGTAGAATCAAGCACGACCTAAGGCTATCGAACACGGGCGTGTCCCTGTCGATCCCAAGTCTAATTCTATTCGGAATAGGGTACTTGTGGGCCAAGAAAGGCGTTCCAAAGCCTATATAAACACCCTAAGGGGCAACCTAATGGGGGAGGCCAAGTAGAAGGCAGAAAATACTCGAAGACAGCCGTCGGGAGCAGCTTGGAAGAAAGATCTCCTTCAAGACTGAAGATCTCCTATCAATTTCTTTTGAAGTTTTTGGGTTTTCTTATGTTTTGTGATTTTCCTTATTTTAAGATGTTTCCCTTTATTATTATGAACTAAACCTCTCAAATACCTGAGGGGATGAAACCTAAGACAAATCTTATTACTATTTGATTTATAAGATAAATACTTGTTCTTATTCTTAATTGTGCGTTCTTATTCTTGTTTTGATAATTCAGGTTATTGATTCAAATCGAATGTGCTTATTCATAGGAGCAAAAGTCTCCATTTAAGAGTAGATCAATATAATTAAGCAGAGTTGACTGCAACACTAGAAATAGGGCAGCGAAAATCTGCCGGATTAGAGTTAAATCTAATAAGGGAATCCAGATGGTTAATGCAACAATAGGGGTTTTAATTAGAAAGAGATTTCAATTAATCAACCTAGAGTCAGTTGTTTTTAGTCTTGAAAGAGATATTAACATAAATCAGGGATTTCTACGGATTAAGTTAAGTGAATAAATCATATGAATCAAAAGTAATAAGTAAAGTCTAGGTGGATTCTTCCTTGGGTATTGTCCTTATCATATAAGTTGTCTAAATGTATTTTCCTAATTCATTCTTTGTTGTGCTTTTAATTAAGTTTTAGTTTAAAAGAAACCACTCCAATTCTTAGGCTAGATAATAGAAAGATAGTAATTACTAGTACTCTTGGTCCTTGTGGATACAATATTTTCGGTCTTACCATAACTATACTATTAAACGATAGGTGCGCTTGCCTTTATTGTGATCATAGTTAGTTAGAGACACATCAAGTTTTTGGCGTTGTTGTCGGGGACTAAGATATTAGGAACACTAAATTTTCATTACTTTAGCCATTTTTATTTTATTGCAATTTAATTTTACTTTTTATTTTTTTCTACTTTTCTAATTTTTCTTTCTTTGCTTCTGGCAGGAACTTTTAGTTTATGACTAGAAGGAACTCGTCAGGACCATTACTTTTTTACAGTGAGATTGAAAGTACAGCTCGCAGAAACCGAAGAGAAATAAGGCAAAGTCTACAATACATAGAAGAAGGGCAAGAAGATGAAACTAATACTACCAAAGAGATGGGTGATAATAATCCGCTACCTCCTGTGGTTGCCGCAAATTCGGTGAACCAAAATCCTGCTCCTCGTACTATGTATGATTATGCTAAACCTAATTTAACAGGAACTGAATCAATTATTGTTAGACCTGCTGTTGCTGCAAATAATTTTGAACTGAAACCTAACACTATTCAGATGATTCAGCAGTTTGTTCAGTTTGATAGTTTGCAGGATGAGAATCCAAACAATCACTTGGAAAATTTTCTGGAGTTTTGCGATACTTTCAAAATTAATGGCATTTTTGATGATTCCATTCGCCTTTGGTTGTTTCCCTTTTCGTTGAGGAACAAAGCTAAACAGTGGTTGAACTCGTTACTACGATGATCAATCACTACATGAGAACAAATGACCGAAAATTTTTTGTTAAAATATTTTCTGCCGGCTAAAATGGCTAAGTTGAGGAATGACATCTCTTCTTTTGTGCAGATGGATTTAGAAACACTTTACGATGCATGGGAGAGATACAAGGATTTGTTGAGAAGGTACCCACACCATGGGTTACCTTTATGGCTACAGGTTCAAACCTTTTATAATGGTGTAAACCCCTCAACTAGGTAGTTGATTGATACAGCCGCCGGCGGTACACTAAATAATAAAACACCTGAGACTGCTTACGAATTCATTAAAGAGATGTCACTGAATAACTATCAGTGGCAAGTTATGAGAACGAAGCCAACAAAAGCCGCTGGCGTTTTTAACCTCGATGCAGTCACCATGCTATCAAACCAGGTAGAGCTTTTAAGTAAAAAGATTGATGGTTTGTGTGGTTCTTCGCAGGTACATCCAGTGATGCAGTGCAATACAAATGGAGGAGAGACGAACAATACAGAATATCCATCCTATAACCCTAGCATAGAAAACGAACAGATGAACTATATTGGTAATAATTCTAGACCTCAGAATAATCTCTATAGTAACACTTACAATCCAGGATGGAGGAACCACCCAAACTTCTCATGGGGTGGTCAAAGAAATCAGAGACAACAGCCCCCCCGTCTTTCAACAACAACCCTACCCAAAAGAGAAGAATCCAAACCTTGAGGAGATGCTAACAAAATTCATCGCGGTGTCAGAAACTCGTTTCCAAAACACCGAAAAGCACTCAAAAATTAGCAAGCATCGATTCAAGGGCTCGAGAACCAAATAGGACAACTTGCTAAGCTGATCTCTGAACGACCATAAGGCAGCTTACCGAGCAACACTAAAACTAACCCAAAGGAGCAACTTCATGCCATTACTGTTCATGATAGTGAAGGGTTAGATGAACCAAACCCGAGGCAATAAAACATGGTAGATAAAGGTAAGGTTTAGGTAAGCCATAATAAACCAAAACCAGTAAGTACAGAATACAAACCTCGTGTGCCATACCCCAACGCGACGAAGAAAGACTGTACAGATGAACACTTCGGAAAATTTCTTAAACTTCTAAAAAAATTACATATTAACTTACCGTTTATTGAAGCTTTTTCGCAGATGCCCAATTCAGTAAAATTTTTAAAAGAAATATTGAAAAACAGATGGAAGTTAGATGATGCGTCACATGTGGAGCTAAATGTAGTGTGCTCAGCAATTCTACAGAATAAACTACCCCACAAATTAAAAGATCCAAGAAGTTTTATGATTCCTTGTTTAATTGGTGGTTTATCTGTTAATAATGCTTTAGTTGATTTAGGGGCAAGCATCAATGTTATGCCTTATAAAATGTTTAAACAGCTAGGTCTTGGGAAACCCAAACAAACTAGGATGAGCATTCAATTGGCTGATAAAACCATTAGAGTTCCTAGGGGTATAATTGAGGATGTACTAGTGAAAATTGATAAATTCATATTTCCAGTAGACTTTGTTGTTTTAGACATGAATGAGGATAGTAATGTTCCTTTAATTTTAGGAAGACCCTTTTTAGCAACTGCTAAAACTAGAATTGATGTTGGCACAGGTGAGCTCACACTTCGTGTAGCTGATGAAACGATCACTCTTCAGGCTCGTGACTCAGTTAGGACATCGAGTAATAAAGGTGAGTACATAAATTCTATTAATGACTATTTGGTTCAACCCTCTTTTCAGGAAGCACCTCAAAAATACACAACTGAGCCACATCCTAGATCTCGTGCCAACAATGAAATAACTCATGAGGAGCGAAGGCTTCAGATCGATGAAATAGACGAGTGGAGGATACATTCTAAGGAGAAACCAAGAATACACAAAGATGAACCAAAGCAGAGCCATGACGAGCCTAAAAACAAAACGAGTCAAATTCAGGTTGGAGATCGAGTCCTAATAGATAATACAGATCGTCGTATTGCCACTTCTGAACCCAATGGAACAACCCCTTTCACGGTACTAAATATTTTCCCATACAGTACAGTCGAGGTAACTCATTCCAGATTTGGCACCTTCAAGGTAAATAGGACTTGTCTAAAACCTTACTTTAACCAAGTTGATAGTAGGAATAAGGAGTTTCAACTTCTCGAACCACCATGATTATACGAATGAAAGGTAAGTCTAGCTTAGGACTCTAAACAAGCGCTTCTCGGAAGGCAACCTGAGCACTAACCCCATTAATGTCTATATTTTTGATTTTTTAGCACTTACCTAAAAACTAACCAAATTAACAAGCGCAGGTTTTGCCTACCACACGGGCATGGCCGTGGCCGTGTGGACACCACGAGTAGGTACATCGGAATGTCGGAGACTGTGTGGAAACAGGGCAAAAATTTTCCCCAAAACACGGGCTGTGATAAAACGTCATGGGCGTATAATGCGGCTGTGGTCGATACTGATTAAAGAACACGGGACTGTGATAAACTAACACAGGCATGCCTTGAAACCGTAGACAATACTGAGTAAATGACACGGGCGTGTGACACGCCCGTGCTTTTAGGCCGTGGTCGACACTAATTAAGCAACATGGGCGTGGAAACCCCTACACAGGTGTGAGAGAAACGAACGAAGTATCACACGGGCGTGGGCCACGACCATGTGCCCCAATCTCTATTTAAACCTCCTTCTCATATTCACTTTCTTCCCCAAATCTTCTCCCCTAAAACCCTAGCCACCGCACCCTTTTTCCGGCCACTGCCTCCTCACTCCACTTACTCCACTTTCTCACTTCTTCTTCAGCCCGAAAACCCTTTTTTCCTTCTCTTTTCCCATTGTCTTTCTCCCTTGTTTTTCCCTTTCCCTCTTTCCCTTATTCATTCTTTACACCGTCACCACACCAACCACCATCCTTACAACCGTACACAACGACTAATACTAGAGGCAAGACCAAGGCCACCATCCCTGTGTCGAAAAAGCGAAAGGATCCTGGCGCGGTCTCCCCGTGCGCGACCACTCTACAGCAAATATACGACAACTACCTCCTAAGTTCATGCCAGTCGCTTCATTTACTCGACAAGACAAGGACCTTTAAGTCCATTCATTTTTTCTTTTTCTTTTATTTTCATTTTTAAATTCTTTCCCTTTATCTTTCTTGTCTTTAATTTATATTAGTATATTTTGATTTCTTTATATTTCTGGCTGTCTTTTATTAAGGAACGACCACACCACTGGAGTATCCTCCCCCACGTTCACCTCTGCCCAAATTTATCAGGTTTCATTTAATTGATTCCATCCAAAATTTAAGAAGTTTCACTTCTCTCCCTATCTTATGATTTTATTACTATATTACTATTATCTATCTTTGTACATTGAAGACAATGTACATCTTAAGTGTGGGGAGGTTAATTATAGTAAATTTACCCACATCATAATCCCAAAATTTTTATTTAAATCAGTAATTTTAAAAATAAATTATGCATGCAATTTTTAAACCAAAAACCACAACCCGAGTTTTGAACAGGGCTCTAATACCACTAAATGTAACACCCCAATCTCAATCTAATCGTTATGGTTGGATCATGAAGGTTACATTAATAAATTGAAGATTTTGACAATTAGTTTTCAAAATGGATCTAATTTCAAAATCAAAATCGAAGACTTTATAAAAAAACTCGTCACTACTTATTGGTAGGAGAAATTTGACCTACTTAAAATGTTTATGTGAAATCTTAAATTGTTTGCTTATGAAACTTGATTTTTTTTTACAACTCTGTCTCAAAATCAACGTTAGTTACTTACTTTCGAAAACGCTCAATTTTAATTAAAACTTTGCAGCAAAAACTATCAGGTTTGTTCAATTTTGTAAATTTATCATTTAATTCAAATTATCATAAAATCATGCCAAAATTTTTAAAAAAAACTAACTCAAAATATATAGCAAAGCCCAAATACCAAAGTTAAAGTCTGTAAATAGTCAAACAATCTATAGTTCAGAAGTCTAAAGTTTAGCTTAGGTTATTTTTAGATCCTAAGTTTAAAGTTTAGCAAAAGTAACTTAGTCTCTTTTCTAAAGTAGAAATGTTCTATTCTACAATCTCTATAGTTTGGTGCTTACCATAGAAAATCGGAGCCCGATCCACACCCACAATTGCCTCAACTCATTATGTTCTATCTACTCGCACGCCTTTCACGATCGTGAATTCGAACCAGTAGGATTAGAACTCCTCTTATTCCATACTTTACTCCCTTCTTTTTTCTCGCTCTTCAAGCGATTACTTTCTTTCATTATCTTGGTTTTATTTGACCGGAGTCGCTTAGTCACTGAGCCTCGACCTACAAATCTAGATTGGGCCGCAACAACCCTTTGCAAATCTCTAAGCATATCTTGGGACAAAACATCGTCTCTAGCTTCCAGTTTACCGCCCACAGAAACGGGCATATCAACAGTCTCGCAAGTTTCCAGATTGGGCACACTGCTTAGTGAAGTGGACTTTGCTCGAGCCACTCAGCTATGCCCACCACGCCCTTGTGTATCATGACCACGTGTACTCATTTTACTTATCTATAGTTCAGAAGTCTAAAGTTTAGCTTAGGTTATTTTTATATCCTAAGTCTAAAGTTTAGCAAAAGTAACTCAGTCTCTTTTCTAAAGCAGAAAAGTTCTATTCTACTGTCTCTATAGTTTACCAATTGACTAAAGTAACTTAAGTATAGTTTAACTAAAGTACAAATATTTACTCGGATCGACGTTGAAGACTCAGATTCAAATTTTCAGAATCTTAGTAAATTTTGTGTAAATTTACCCACATCATAATCCCAAAATTTTTATTTAAATCACTAATTTTAAATATAAATTATGCATGCAATTTTTAAACCAAAAACTACAACCCGAGTTTTGAACTGGGCTCTAATACCACTAAATGTAACACCCAATCTCAATCTAATCGTTATGGCCGAGTCATGAAGGTTACATTAATAAATTGAAGATTTTGACAATTAGTTTTCAAAATGGATCTAATTTCAAAATCAAAATCGAAGACTTTATAAAAAACTCGTCACTACTTATTGGTAGGAGAAATTTGGCCTACATAAAATGTTTATGTGAAATCTTAAATTGTTTGCTTATGAAACTTGATTTTTTTTTTACAAATCCGTCTCAAAATCAACGTTAGTTACTTACTTTCGAAAACGCTCAATTTTAATTAAAACTTTGCAGCAAAAAACTATCAGGTTTGTTCAATTTTGTAAATTTCTCATTTAATTCAAATTATCATAAAATCATGCCAAAATTTTAAAAAAAAAACTAACTAAAAATATATAGCAAAGCCCAAATACCAAAGTTAAAGTCTGTAAATAGTCAAACAATCTATAGTTCAGAAGTCTAAAGTTTAGCTTAGGTTATTTTTAGATCCTAAGTTTAAAGTTTAGCAAAAGTAACTTAGTCTCTTTTCTAAAGTAGAAATGTTCTATTCTACAATCTCTATAGTTTGGTGCTTACCATAGAAAATCGGAGCCCGATCCACACCCACAATTGCCTCAACCTGTTATGTTCTATCTACTCTGGCATGCTTCCACGATCGTGAATTCGAACCAGTAGGATTAGAACTCCTCTTATTCCATACTTTACTCCCTTCTTTTTTCTTGCTCTTCAAACGATTACTCTCTTTCATTATCATGGTTTTATTTGACCGGAGTCGCTTAGTCACTGAGCCTCGACCCACAAATCTAGATTGGGCCGCAACAACCCTTTGCAAATCTCTAAGCATATCTTGGGACAAAACATCGTCTCCAGCTTCCGGTTTACCGCCCACAGAAACGGGCATATCAACAGTCTCGCTAGTTTCCAGATTGGGCACACTGCTTAGTGAAGTGGACTTTGCTCGAGCCACTCAGCTATGCCCACCACGCCCTTGTGTATCATGACCACGTGTACTCATTTTACTTATCTATAGTTCAGAAGTCTAAAGTTTAGCTTAGGTTATTTTTATATCCTAAGTCTAAAGTTTAGCAAAAGTAACTCAGTCTCTTTTCTAAAGCATAAAAGTTCTATTCTACTGTCTCTATAGTTTACCAATTGACTAAAGTAACTTAAGTATAGTTTAACTAAAGTACAAATATTTACTCGGATCAACGTTGAAGACTCAGATTCAAATTTTCAGAATCTTAGTAAATTTTGTGTAAATTTACCCACATCATAATTCCAAAATTTTTATTTAAATCAATAATTTTAAAAATAAATTATGCATGCAATTTTTAAACCAAAAACTACAACCCAAGTTTTGAACAGGGCTCTAATACCACTAAATGTAACACCCAATCTCAATCTAATCGTTATGGCCGAATCATGAAGGTTACATTAATAAATTGAAGATTTTGACAATTAGTTTTCAAAATGGATCTAATTTCAAAATCAAAATCGAAGACTTTATAAAAAACTCGTCACTACTTATTGGTAGGAGAAATTTGGCCTACATAAAATGTTTATGTGAAATCTTAAATTGTTTGCTTATGAAACTTGATTTTTTTTTTACAAATCCGTCTCAAAATCAACGCTAGTTACTTACTTTCAAAAAGGCTCAATTTTAATTAAAACTTTGCAGCAAAAAACTATCAGGTTTGTTCAATTTTGTAAATTTCTCATTTAATTCAAATTATCATAAAATCATGCCAAAATTAAAAAAAAAACTAACTAAAAATATATAGCAAAGCCCAAATACCAAAGTTAAAGTCTGTAAATAGTCAAACAATCTATAGTTCAGAAGTCTAAAGTTTAGCTTAGGTTATTTTTAGATCCTAAGTCTAAAGTTTAGCGAAAGTAACTCAGTCTCTTTTCTAAAGTAGAAAAGTTCTATTCTACAATCTCTATAGTTTGGTGCTTACCATAGAAAATCGGAGCCTGATCTACATCCACAATTGCCTCAACCAGTTAAGTTCTATCTACTCTGGCATGCTTCCACGGTCGTGAATTCTAACCAGTAGGATTAGAACTCCTCTTATTCCATAGTTTACTCCCTTCCTTTTTTTCGCTCTTCAAGCGATTACTCTATTTCATTATCTTAGTTTTATTTGACAGGAGTCGCTAAGTCATTGAGCCTTGACCCACAAATCCAGATTGGGCCGCAACAACCCTTTGCAAATCTCTAAGCATATCTTGGGACAAAATATCGTCTCCAGCTTCCAGTTTACCGCCCTCAGAAACGGGCGTATCAACAGTCTCGCTAGTTTCCAGATTGGGCACACTGCTTAGAGAAGTGGACTTTGCTCGAGCCACTCAGCTACGCCCACCACGTCCTCGTGTACCATTACCACGTGTACTCATTTTACTTATCTATAGTTCAAAAGTCTAAAGTTTATCTTAGATTATTTTTATATCCTAAGTCTAAAGTTTAGCAAAAGTAACTCAGTCTATTTTTTAAAGCATAAAAGTTCTATTCTACTATCTCTATAGTTTACCAATTGACTAAAGTAACTTAAGTATAGTTTAACTAAAGTACAAATATTTACTCGGATCGACGTTGAAGACTTAGATTCAAATTTCCAGAATATTAGTAAATTTTTTGTAAATTTACGCACATCATAATTCCCCAAATTTTTATTTAAATCAGTAATTTTAAAAATAAATTATGCATGCAATTTTTAAACTAAAAACCACAACCCGAGTTTTGAATAGGGCTCTAATACCACTAAATGTACCACCCCAATCTCAATCTAATCGTTATGGCCGAATCATGAAGGTTAAATTAATAAACTGAAGATTTTGACAATTAGTTTTCAAAATGGATCTAATTTCAATACCGAAATCGAAGACTTTATTAAAAACTCGTCACTACTTATTGGTAGGAGAAATTTGACCTACATAAAATGTTTATGTGAAATCTTAAATTGTTTGCTTATGAAACTTGATTTTTTTTTTTTTTACAAATCCGTCTCGAAATTAACGTTAGTTAGTTACTTTGGAAAATGCTCAATTTTAATTAAAACTTTGCAGCAAAAAACTTTCAGGTTTATTCAATTTTGTAAATTTCTCATTTAATTCAAATTATCATAAAATCATGCCAAAATTTTAAAAAAAAAAACTAACTAAAAATATATAGCAAAGCCCAAATACCAAAGTTAAAGTCCGTAAATAGTCAAACAATCTATAGTTCAGAAGTCTAAAGTTTAGCTTAGGTTATTTTTAGATCCTAAGTCTAAAGTTTAGCAAAAGTAACTCAGTCTCTTTTCTAAAGTAGAAATGTTCTATTATACAATCTCTATAGTTTGGTGCTTACCATAGAAAATTGGAGCCCGATCCACACCCATAATTGCCTCAACCTGTTAAGTTCTATCTACTCTGGCATGCTTCCACGGTCGTGAATTCGAACCAATAGGATTAGAACTCCTCTTATTCCATACTTTACTCCCTTCCTTTTTCTCGCTCTTCAAGCGATTACTTTTTTTCATTATTTTGGTTTTATTTGACCGGAGTCGCTTAGTCACTGAGCCTCAACCCAAAAATCCAGATTGGGCCGCAGCAACCCTTTACAAATCTCTAAGCATATCTTGGGACAAAATATCATCTCCAGCTTCTAGTTTACCGCCCTCAGAAACAGGCGTATCAATAGTCTCGCTAGTTTCCAGATTGGGCACACTGCTTAGAGAAGTGGACTTTGCTCGAGCCACTCAGCTACGCCCACCACGCCCTCGTGTACCATGACCACGTGTACTCATTTTACTTATCTATAGTTCAGAAGTCTAAACTTTAGCTTAGGTTATGTAACATCCTAGAGTAGGGGTTATGCGTTCGTGCATAATTCATAAGTTAGTAGGTTTTGGCAGTGTTTGGAAGTGTATTAAGGGTTTTTAGAACTCTAGGATATGAGGTGAAAGCTTAGGAAAATATTAGAATTTTAAGTAAAAAGAGGGAACTAGGCAAAGAGGCCTTAAGGAAAATTTGCGTGGGATTTAGGACACAAGTAGCCGTGTGGTAAAGTGGCAAGGGACGCCACCTGGGTGCTGGGGAGTTTGCGTCAAGCGGAGTGCAGGAGGGAAGAGGTTCGAACAACGTGGGACGCATTAGAGACTTTTATTTTTGGCGTTAAAAAGGGGATTGGGCTAAGGAGGCCTTAAGAATAATTGCGAGGGATTTTGGATATGAAAGCGGGCTTGGTAAAGTGGCTGGTAGCGTGTGGGGGTTCCAGCAGGTCACATGTTCGAGTCTTGGGGGTAGCTTAAGCCTGTTTTATTTTTGCAAGTTGGCGTTAAGGGAGGAGGAGGCTTTAAAAGAATTTATGGGGAGTTTATGACACAAAAAAAGACAGCAGCAAAGTGGCTTGGGGCGATTATATGTGGCTTGCGGCAATGAGGGCTAAGGTTCGAAACTTGGTGGCAGCACATGGGTTTTTTATTTTATTTTTGCATGTGACGTCAGCAGCAGGGTGAGAAGTTGGATGGCACATGGGCATTGGAAGGATAAGGATTAAGCTTGTTCAATTTTTTTTTTAAATTTCAACTGGAAGAGTTAGATATATTTATGGTTTTGTTTTATTTATTTTATTTAATTCAAATAGGTAGATAGAAGATAATTGTGGCTTTAGTTTATTTATTTTAAATACTAAGATAAGAGATAAATGAGGAGATTAAGGTGGGATTTGATAAGGAATTGAGTAGTGCCGAATTTCATTTAGTGCATTAGGTGATTACCAAAATTCTTCTAACCTTTCTCTTTTCTTAATTCTTTTTTTTCCTACTTTGATTCTCCATCTTTTCTTGAATGGCCGAATGTGCCTTTGTTAATTAGGATTTTAGCCGAACCTTGTAAGTGCCTTACTCCGATTTGTATTTTATTTGATTTAAAGAGCCATAGCCGAATATTAAAGTGCCTCTATTCTCTTCTATTTGTCGTAAGTCTTATAAGCCGAAGCAGGAAAGCCGAAACCTTTTTCTCTGGCAGTCTTCGCGAACTTGTAGTGGTAAGTTTTCTATCTTAGCAATCGGTTTGGGTTTATTTCAGTTGGTGTGCTGAATCAAGTGCTAAGGCTTTGGTTTTGGTTTAGCCGAATATTCTTAAGCCATGTTATGTGTGCCTTTTGTTTGTAGCCGTCAGTAAGGAGCATTAAAGGAGTTCTTCGGGATTTGAAAACATCGAGGTAAGGAGGTTGGTGCCATTCGGCCAAGAGCCATTATTCTTCGAATTATGTTTTAGCTGATTTTAACATATGGAATATAGGGATTTCGACAGCGACATAGTTAAGTGGTGATTCGGGATTTTTGGTAAGTAAGGTAAGTGGTTGTTAATACTCGGCTATAGGCCATATTTAGTATTTAATGGATGACCGATTCTATCTATGGATGTTAGGGATAAATCGGCAAGAGTAAGCAGAGTTTCGGGATTCTAGATCGTGCTAGATTCAAGTAGTTCGGGATTTCGCTAATAGTCAGGTGCGTAGTTATCACACTATTCTCCTGTTATTTGTATGTTGTTATGTATGTATGTTTATGATGTGTATGTTAGTCGGAAATAATGGCTAAGATGGTGGATACCCGTAGTGGGTAATCAATTAATCAGGTCAGTGCTCTATTTTGCCTATGATATATGTGTGATATTTGTGGTGAGCATGTGATGAATATTTACTCTAAATGTTAATCTGACATGATACACATATATGCATGGGACTTGGGATATAAATATTGAAGGAAAGGGTGTACATATTTATGTACGTGGTCTAATGTTAGCCTTGTGCTACATTAGCGCTTGATGTTAGCTATGTGCTCATCAAGGGAGGTGTTGGCTAGGTGACCATCTCGGCGGTTGATAGCTGTGTGCATCACCGTAGACTGATTGATATGTGGGATCACTTAGGTGATCGGTGGCTTAGCCACGGCCTTGAGTAGCGAGTCTGCCAAGGTAAGATATGTGGGATCACTTGGTTGATCGGTGGATTAGCCACGGCCTTGGGCAGTGGGTCTGCCAAGGTAGGTGTGACGGATGGACACTAGGTTGGGTGGGCTTCGTTTGGCATATTTATGTGTATGGACTGTGTGGATATGGGCCAAGCCCATATATGGAGACATGTGAAATAACTATGCACCGAGTCCGCTTTGACTCACCCAATATTTTATTAAACCTTACAGTGATGCATGATGCTCTGACCGGGTTGGAGTGGATACGAGGTGGCCCATGCGGAAAATGTTTTACTTGTTTTAAATATTTTATATTATCGATATTTTTTGGGAATTTATTTGATGTAATAAGGGCCACTTATAGTGTTTGGAAACTTTATTTATGTTTTGAAGTTTATTTTATTATTGAACTAATAATGGGAAATATTTTTGAAGCAATTTATATTATAATAATTATATAAATGTTTTAATCCGGGAATTTGTAACAACTAAATTTTATTGGGCTTTTAAATACACAATGTTTTACCAAAGGAAATAAATTTATACGTTATCACCTTTAAGTTAAAATATTTTCAAACGTTTTTCCGCAGTGACATACCAGATCCGGTCAGGACTTGTGGGCCGGGTTTGGGGTGTTACAGTTTGGTATCAGAGCCAGGTTCAAAACTCGGCTTTGAGGGTTTTGGGCCCGAAAAATGCTTTCAAAAAAATGTATATATATGGACTTTTAAGAAAATTTTCAGGTTATTCTGGCATGGCACCTGTATCCCCGGCCCGAAGTCCACCAGGTAAGTACTTCTGACTATTGAAGTGATGTATAGATGTGAACTGTATGGGTTTTATGGGAACGTAGATTAGTGAACTAGGATATGTTGAACCCTAGGACTAGTCCACTCAAACACAAGTACATAAGACTTAAGGACCATTACAAAACCCATGATAAGTCGCCGAGTTAAGGTGTGGCAACTGTTGTGCGCATGTCTAGGAGTGGATTCAGTAAGAGCTTGGTATTTAAGCAGTCCTAGCGACTCACCTCCTCTTTACTCGAATCCTACCTGGTGCATAGTAACCGTTCACCCTAACCAAGAGGACTTAGTCATCTACTAAACCAATGATTAAAACCCAAAGGGACTAGCCATGCAGTTTTATAAAAACCCTAGTTTTTAAATCACTAAATTACCCTTTTTGATTTGTACAAACTATTTTGAAGACATTTCTCAAAATATTTTCGATTTACAAAATTACCTAAATGCCCCTAGTTGTAAAATTTCTAAAATGCCCTTGGTTTCTAAAATTACCATACTACCCTCAACTTTTGCAGAGATATTTTTGTTTTACAAAATACCAAAAACCCTATTTTGTGAAATAGTAAGATACCCAGATTTGGAAATTTACTAAAATACCCCTGACTTACAAAATTACCAAAATAACCCCGATTTCTGAAATTTTTGCAATACTTTCGATTTGGAAAATTTCAAAATACCCTTAAGTTTTGAAAATCTTGAAATAACCTTTGATTTGTAAAGATTTTGAATTAACCCCGATTTATTACCAAGATACCCCTATAAGACAAATGACGGAATTACCCCTGGGTTAGGAAAGGATAAGACGGCCATGGTAGCATGGTGGATGTTGTGGATAAATGAATGTGGCTCTATTGAGAAATGAAGGTGTCTTTATTTATGAGTGTGAATGGGACTCTCCGAATTAGAATAAGTGAACTTGAACTGAAACTCTGTTTGATCGAAAGAACTACTTCTAGATACTTCTTTTCATAAAAATGTTCGCGGATAATCAGTGGAACAAAATTCTAATGCATAAAACTTTTAACTAGATAAATTGCGACGTTAGAAATGAGTTCTAGGGGATGTGGTCATCGTGGACGTGGTAGAGGCAGAATGGCTGTGTCGGAACCCGTTAGATCGGGTCAAGGGTCTGAGAATGAGGTACCACCGCCGCCACCACCACCAACTATTGGTCCTGAATAGCAAGATCAGACGGGGGACGATGCTGTATCACAGGCGGTGCTGCGAGTTCTGGAGATAGTGGCTGGAGCAGGTGGAAATATGAGACCTAGGAAGTCCGTACCCGAATGACTCCGAGCTAATGGAGTTGAGGTGTTCCGTGGTATTTCTGGTGTAGCACACAGTACTGCTGAGTATTGGTTAGAGGGGACCGAGCAAATTATGGATGAGCTAGATCTAACCGCTGAGGAGAAAGTGAAAGGAATGGTGGCGCTGCTTCGCGACGAGGCATATCAGTGGTGGCTCATAGTTCGGAATGGTGCCACAGTTGAGGATCTCACCTGGGAGTATGTTAAGGCGGCGTATCAAAAGAAGTATGTGGGTGCTCACTATATAGATGCGCAGAGAAAGGCATTTCTGGGGCTGGTTCAAGGGAACAAGTCCGTGGCGGAGTACGAGGCAGAATTCCTAATGTTGAGCCGGTATGCTCGAGGAGTGGTGGCTACGGAGCATGAGAGATGTGTCCGGTTTGAGGACGGACTAAGGGATGATCTAAGGTTACTGATAGCTCCACATCAAGAGCGGGAGTTCGCCGTATTAGTAGAAAAGGCTAAGGTAGCTGAGGGAATTAAGGACTCTGTGAGACAGAACCAAGATAAGGATAGGAACCGGGATAAGAGGAGCTTGGAACCATCAGAATCGACTCAGAGTCTTCAGAAAAGACCGAGGGTTGAGAATTCTGCTCGTGTTTCTAAGCCGCCATCGGAAATCCGCACCGTCCGTGTGCTCGGTGTGGAAGGTACCATGTTGGCGAGTTCTGGAATCGGGAGCGAGAGTGTTTCGTGTGTAAGTCTAAGTCTCATCTCGATTAAAGATTGTCCTCAAGATCCGAATAGGGCTCGAGATAAAGAGCCGCAGTTATGAGCAGCGTACTGGTAGGAATGGTCAGCAAGCGACGAGGGGTTGTGGTCCGAACCATGGAGGAAACGGTTCAGGCCGAGGTCGTGGAGCATCAAGCAGAGGTGCTAAGGGTGCAGACGCGAGGCAACCAAGGTTGGTTTATGCAGTCGGCCGTCGCGAGGATGGTGATGTGCCAGAGGTGACAATGGGTACGTTCCTTATTTCTAGATTTCTCTTCAATGTTTTGTTTGCTTTAGAGTTAGTTCATTCTTGTGTTGCTAGTGAAGTGATTGAAACCTTGGATGGGAACTTAAAAATTGAGTATGATGGTTTTATTAAGATCAGAGTGCGCAGCATAAGCGTAGTGTGATGAGTAGGATTGCTCAGCTGTTAGTTAGTAAGTAATTTCGAGGACGAAATTATTTTTAAGGAGGGTAGAACTGTAACATCCTAGAGTAGGGGCTATGCGTTCGTGCATAATTCATGAGTTAGTAGGTTTTGGCAGTGTTTGGAAGTGTATTAAGGGTTTTTAGAACTCTAGGATATGAGGTGAAAGCTTAGGAAAATATTAGAATTTTAAGTAAAAAGAGGGAACTAGGCAAAGAGGCCTTAAGGAAAATTTGCGTGGGATTTAGGACACAAGTAGCTGTGTGGTAAAGTGGCAAGGGACCCCACCTGGGTGCTGGGGAGTTTGTGTCAAGCGGAGTGCAGGAGGGAAGAGGTTCGAACAACGTGGGACGCATTAGAGACTTTTATTTTTGGCATTAAAAGGGGATTGGGCTAAGGAGGCCTTAAGAATAATTGCGAGGGATTTTGGACATGAAAGTGGGCTTGGTAAAGTGGCTGGTAGCGTGTGGGGGTTCCAGCAGGTCACATGTTCGAGTCTTGGGGGCAGCATAAGCTTGTTTTATTTTTGCAAGTTGGCGTTAAGGGAGAAGGAGGCTTTAAAAGAATTTATGGGGAGTTTATGACACAAAAAAAGACAAAGAAGAAAAAGTGGCTTGGGGCGATTATATGTGACTTATGGCAATGAGGGCTAAGGTTCAAACTTGGTGGCAAAAAGACATGGGTGTTTTATTTTATTTTTGCATGTGACGTCAGCAGCAGGGTGAGAAGTTGGACGGCACATGGGCATTGGAAGGATAAGGATTAAGCTTGTTCTATTTTTTTTTAAATTTCGGCTGGAAGAGTTAGATATATATATGGTTTTGTTTTATTTATTTTATTTAATTCAAATAGGTAGATAGAAGATAATTGTGGCTTTAGTTTATTTATTTTAAATACTAAGATAAGAGATAAATGAGGAGATTAAGGTGGGATTTGATAAGGAATTGAGTAGTGCCGAATTTCATTTAGTGCATTAGGTGATTACCGAAATTCTTCTAACCTTTCTCTTTTCTTATTCTTTTTCTTCCTACTTTGATTCTCCATCTTTTCTTGAATGGTCGAATGTGCCTTTGTTAATTAGGATTTTAGCCGAACCTTGTAAGTGCCATACTCCCATTTGTATTTTATTTGATTTAAAGAGCCATAGCCGAATATTAAAGTGCCTCTATTCTCTTCTATTTGTCGCAAGTCTTATAAGCCGAAGCAGGATGTTGGAACGCCGATACCCCATGGCGCAGCAGAATAAAATTAGATCCGGCGATCAGAACCATGGATCCATGTGTGAGGAACGAATCGGGGTGAAATAAAGGTTTCAAATTACCAAAACTTCAATCTGAGTAGACAAATGACGCCTTGGCAACAAGAGTTTTGATCTATCATCGAATCAAGCCACAACCTTTCGATGTCGGCCTCTACGTGATTCACCCGGTTTCACTATGAATCGGAAGAAATCTCCAAAACTATTTTGAGGTTTATTTGCTTGACGGCTGCTAGACCTAACAAGCAATCTCTTAGGGTTTTCACATAAGCTTTGCCTCTTTTAAATACCTTTTATATTGGGTATCCTTTTAATTGGGCCTTTTATAATGGGTATTTTTTTTTCATTGGGCCCATTATTTGGTATCCTTTTAATACCCTTTTATAATTGGTATCTCTTGAATGTATCATAAGATTAAATAAATATAATAAAGTTTTTAACCAAAAATTATAATTACATTAATTATATCCAAAAATTATAATTACATTAATTATAATAAGGATTTCTAAAAACTATATTTATTTAAATTTATATATGAATCAAAATATATTAATAGAATTATGTTGTCATTATGTGTACAACATCCTTGTACATATAATATGTTCAATATTTGATTGCCCAATTAAATTAATTCTTTAATTAATTTAATTCATGTGACAAATAAAAACAATACCAATTATATTTTATTCCGCTTATTTAAACCATAGGGTGTGACCTCAGTAGGTTCTTGCAACGTTAGCGATAATAATAGAACGATTCTAATGTCACAAACAATGAGTGGCATCTAGCAATGCATCATTGCTACCTAAGTTACAAGAAGTCATGATTCCATATAACTTTTTGTGATTAACCTTTCATACATTAATCCTTAAGTCCTTTATCTCTAGAATGGACACAAGTCATGGAATAGTCACACTTGTATAGTCCATCCCATGTTTCTTGATATCTTGAGTAGACTATGATATACAAATTAGTATGACATCTCATGTCAACTTATTTGAGCATGGCCATGCATTTCTAGTCTCACTCAATCAAGTGGCCTAAGATATTACTCCCATTATGTAGGAGGGACTTATCCTATATTGATCAACCATATCCTCAGTACATAGATTGTGGTATATCCAACATCGCCTTTTTTATAGAACAACCAATTATGGTGTACGTTTGATCAGATCAAAATATACAACTCACGATGTTGAGATAATAATTATCTCAAGTCTGAGGATTATATACATATTAATCACTATGAGTAATGTTGTGACAATTACATAATAATCCAATAAACATACTCATAATGGGTCAATCCAATATGTTGTTCTCTAACACACATATTCATGCATTGATTTTGACAATCCACATCAATGACAACTCTTTATCATCAATCAACTACATGTTAGTCTTAATGCATTATTGTTGTCCTAGTCAACAATAATACTCGACTAAGGATCTTTTAAGAATAATCATATTATTCTTAGGACATTATTATAAAACAGTTTATTTATACACACAGAAAGAAAAACTGAAATAATAATGACAACGCTTTATATTAATAAACATGGTAAATTAAGTATGTTATTACAACCATCTCATGATTGGTCGTTGGGCATACTCTTACAATCTCCCACTAGCACTAAGACCAATCACTCATATATCTAATACCAAGTGACTTAGTGTGACGATCATGCTTCAGCCGTGTCGAGGCTTGGTCGTGGATCAAGCAATGTTATCATCCGGAAGGTACTCAGCATATCTCTACATCCCTCGATCGATAATCTCACGAATAAGATGGTAGCGTCTAAGTATCTGCTTTGGATCACCGGTGAGATCTGGGTTCTCAACTTGTGCAATAGCTCCATTGTTATCACATCGGAGCTCTATAGCATCCGATATGCTAGGCACAACCCCTAGTCCAGTAATGAACTTCTTGATCCAAACCGCTTCCTTTGCTGCCTCTCACGGGCCGCAATATACTCACCTCTGTTGTAGAATCGCCACCGTACTTTGCTTTGAACTCTTCCAGCTCACAGCACCACCATTAAGGCAAAACACAAAACCTGATTGCGATCGAGAATCATCCTTGTCGGTTTGAAGTCGCATCGCAAACCTTTTACACTTAACTCTTCCTCACCTCCATATAATAGGAACGTATCCTTAGTTCTTCTTAAGTACTTAAGGATACTCTTGACTGTGGTCCAGTGACCTTCACCGGGATCTACTTGATACCTGCTCGTCATACTTAAGGCATACGATACATCTAGATGGGTACATAACATAGCATACATGATAGATCCAATAGCGGAAGCATATGGAATTTTACTCATACGTTCTCTCTCTTGTGGAGTTGAAGGACACATTTCCTTCGAGAGTGAAATACCATGTCTCATAGGTAGAAATCCTCTTTTAGATTCTTCCATACCGAACCTTTTCAAGATTTTTTATCTATGTATGTACTTTGGCTTAGACCTAGTAGTCGCCTTGATCTATCTCTATAGATCTTGACTCCTAAGATATAAGTGGCTTCCCCAAGTCCTTCATAGAAAAACAACTTCTTAACCAAGTCTTAATAGATCGCAAAGTAGGTATGTCATTTCCCATGATAAGTATGTCATCCACATATAGTACCAAGAATGTGATAGTGCTCCCACTAACTTTCTTGTAAACACATGGTTCATCTTCATTTTTGACAAAACCAAACTCTTTGATTGCATCATTAAAACGAAGATTCCAACTTCGAGAAGCTTGCTTTAATCCATAAATGGATCTTTGCAACTTACATATCTTTCTATCATCCTTTGGATTTACAAAACCTTCAGGTTGTGTCATATACACATCCTCTTCAAGTTTCCCGTTAAAGAAAGTCGCTTTGACGTCCATCCGCTGATTTCATAATCATGAAATGCAAATTTATGGCGAGCAAGATCTGATGGATTTAAACATAGCTACAGGAGAAAAGG
Organism: Gossypium bickii; assembly: GCA_025503065.1. Classification (NCBI taxonomy): domain Eukaryota; kingdom Viridiplantae; phylum Streptophyta; class Magnoliopsida; order Malvales; family Malvaceae; genus Gossypium; species Gossypium bickii. The sequence goes on along the minus strand of CP106713.1, from coordinate 21,570,597 downwards.
TTTCATCATAGTCAACACCATGAATTTGGCGAAAACCTCTAGCTTATCTAATCGCCTTTGTATGTTTGTACATTACCATCCATGTTAGTTTTCTTTTTGAAAACCCATTTGCACCCTATAGGTTTAACCCCTTCTGTGGATCAATCAAAGTCCATACTTGGTTTTCATACATGGAATCCATCTCGCATCTCATGGCCTCAAGCCATTTCTCGAAGTTCGGGCTCACACCGCTTCTTGATGAGTCCTAGGCTCATCTTGATCTATAAGAAGAACGTCACCATGCGTTGTAATGAGAAATCCATATCTCTCAGTGCACGGCCTTCTCTTAAAGATCTCACAAGCGGTGGTTGTGTTTCTATAGTAGTTGTTTGTTCCTCAATTTCTTGTGGAATTTGTTTGTTGTTCAATCTCTGTTTTAGTGGTATCTTGTGATTCTCGAATTTCTTCAAGTTCAATCTTTCTCCCACTTCCTTTTCTAAAGTAAATTCTCTCTCTAGGAAAACACCAAATCAGAGCAACAAACGTTTTGTTCTCAAGGGATTAAAGAAATAATATCCTTTGGTTTCTTTTGGATACCCTACAAAAATACACTTTTCGGATCCGGGTTCAAGCTTAGTAGACGTCGACATTTAACATAAGCTTCACACCCCAAATTTTCATAAAAGACATACTAGGACGTTTCCCGTCCACATCTCATATGGCATATTTTGAACCGATTTAGATGGAACACGATTTAATGTGAAAGCAAATTGCCTCAAGTGCATATCCCCAAAAGGAAGTCGGTAGATCAAAGATGACTCATCATGGATCGAACCATGTCTAACAAAGTTCGATTTCTTCTCTCGGATACTCCATTCCATTGAGGAGTACCGGAGGAGTAAGTTGTGAGACAATCCCACATTCTTTCAAAAGATCATCAAACTCTAGGCTCAAGTACTCTCCACCTCGATCGGATCGGCTGACTTTGATAGTTTTGCCTAGTTGATTTTGTACTTCATTTTTGAATTCCTTGAACTTTTCAAGGACTCGGACTTATGGCGCATGAGATAAACATACCCATATCTACCTGAAATCATCAAAGGAAAGTAATGAAGTAGTGAAATCCACCTGCTTGTGTATTTATTGGTCCACATACATCGAAATGTATTAGGTCCAATAAATCACTAGCTCTGCTTCACTTTTACCAAAGAAAGGAGATTTAGTCATTTTTCCCAATAAGCAAGATTCACATACTTCAAATTGTTCAAAAACAAATGAATTCAAGAGACCATCTTTATGGAGTTTGGATATGCGTTTCTCACTTATGTGGCCCAAACGACAATGCCAAAGATAAGTTTGATTTGAGTCATTTATTTAAGATCTTTTAGTATTTATGTTGTAAATGGGATTCGTTCGATCTAAAATATAGAGGCCATTAATTAATTGTGCCAACCATAGAAAACATTATTGAGATAAAATGAACAACAATTATTCTTAATAATTATCTCAAAACCAATTTTGTCTAAACAAGAAATTGAAATAATGTTTTTAGTCAAACTGGCACAAAATAACAATCCTCTAAACATAAATCAAGTCCACTAGGCAAAGATAAAGTATATGTGTTCCCACACACTAATGCAAAGCAACTTTTGCTCCATTTCCAACTCGTAGGTCCACATCTCCTCTAGCCAAAGTCCTACTCCTTTGTAGTCCCCATGCATGTACACAATATGAGAACCACAACCAAATATCTAATACCCAAGAAGTAGTAGTTGATAAATTAATATCAATAACATAAATACCAAGCGGACATTCCGCTTGCTTTAGCCTTCTTGACTTCTTCAAGATAGACAGAGGCGCCTGCTTTCCAATGTCCAATCACACCACAATGAAAACAATTTCCTTCCTTAGACACCCCACCTTTAGGTTTCAGTGTAGCCTTTCCTTTTCCAAATTTGGGCTTACCTTTGCCCTTAGGCTTTGTTTGAACTTTGGCCTTTCCTTGCCCTTTGTTATTACGGACCATCGGTATGGGCTTGGGTCCAACCTTTTCAAGTTGCCTTGATGAGTTCAGAACATACCGAGCAATTGTGGTAGAGTCTTGTCAATTTCATTCATATTGAAATTGAGGACAAACTGGTGTAGCTATCAGCAACGATTGCAAAATAACATCGACACAACTCTTGGCTCAATGGAAACCCAAGCTTAGATAGGCTTTTAATATAGCCAATCATCTTAAGGACATGAGGTCCTACTGGCTTTCTTCACCAACTTACATTGGAATAGGGCTTTAGAGATATCAAACCTCTCTTGCCGTGCTTGCCCCGATAAAGTTCTTTCAGTGCTCGATCATATCATAAGCAACCATGTCCTCATGTTGCTTCCGAAGTTCGAGATTCATAGTGGCAAGCATAAGACATCCAACATCTATCATGTCATCGAGATACTTCTTGTAAGCGTCTCTATCACCCTCGAGGCATTAGCGGGTGGTTCATTAGGAAGTGGTTGTATAATTTCCGTTCTTGTTTAAGGACAATCCTCAAGTTACTGGAACCAATCAAGAAAATTCAAACCATTCAATTTGTCCTTCTCAAGGACCGATCGCAATGAGAGTGTGCTAGTGTTTGCAGCCATAATATATCTACAACAATTAAATATACATGTGAGTAAATTTACCATTTTTATATCAATCATTAAAAAGACTTTATTAAATGATATTCCCATTATTTTATTTCAAAATTAATAACCTCGTATATTAATTTCGAAAAACTTTCTCAAAAGTATTTCTAGTAGGTTAAGGATCCATATTTCACCACCTCTTAAGTCAGCTTTGGCTTTACTCTTAAGATTATGATTATTTAGGTAAGCAACATTTGCTAATTACATCATATGTAACTCTTAATATTTGGTGAAAAACTCTTGTTCTAACCATCTTATGATTTATCCAATTTACTTGCCTCTAGGTTTCTAATCCTATTAGAGTAACCTAGTTAAGTCATTAACCAATTTTTAACCAAATGAATATCACTTGTTTATTTCTTCACGTTTAACCAAGATAAATACTAGTACTTCGCTTTGGCGTAACCTACATAGTATTGATCGAGGCCTTAACGAGGGCAAAATTGGAAGGCCATGCTTTTAATATTTTAATAGAGGATTTTTATTAAGGTTGTTGCATCTCACCAATTACATATCTATTTCAAATTTCATTTAGTCTTCTAATCGATCTTATCAATTAATAGGGTTTATTATCTTCAAATTTTAATATATATAAAAAAATTGGCATGCTTTAGACATCCATAGCATCTCATACATGAATAAATAAAGCAATAAATAAATGCAATAGTTATAGCCCATAAACTAAGGTGGTTCAACCCAAGCCAATGGGAAAACCAAAAAGAAACCTAAAGGTGTAAGCCATTTCACAAGCTATCATTCTAAATCATTGTCCCACCTTCCTTCTTGTTTGGCCCACAAAGAACTCTTGCAAATTACAATATACTGAAACTCATTTTACATACGAGGGAATAAGATGAGAAGAGAAATACAAGAGAATAGTAGTAAGGCAAGGCACGACGCAGCCGCCGTATTTAAAAAAATACAACCTTTTATCGAATGGGTCATTGGGCTATAACTAAGCATTTCAAACACCGTGCTAGTCAAAAATAGCATACATAATTCAATTATTATTATTTTAAAGTGAATTATAAAATATCCTTTCAACCTTTTGTAGCCCATCAAGTTTATAAATTTCTTTTATTAACAAAACTTTTATGCAGTCTCGAGGATGTCGGAGGAAGCGGTCGAAGGCCCGCGGTATAGACCAGTGGGTACGGCGGTGGCAGAGCCCTGCGGTACAAATCGCATATCCATCAAATGAAACCTCACGATTTGATAACTTTTATCAACAGAATCGTGTTTTTAGGATTTTAATCTTAAGGTTTCATATCGAACAACCCTTGTTCCACTAGCCGCTTAACACTTACTGGAAACTATAAATACCACCGTCGCATTATTACGAGATTTGTTAATAGTTAACGATAATAACATAAAATCAAGTAGGCCACAACACCATGATTAACATTTAATCAATTTCCGAAAGGAACAGCTTATCGAGTTATGCTTAAACGATTTAAACAATCGAAAATACAATAAGATCAAAACATGAATCTCATACAATTGCATCACCCAAGTATTTAAACCCGAGTTCGTATCACACAAATGGCTCGATACCACTCGTTGGAACGCCGATACCCCATGGCGCAAAGAGAATAAAATTAGATCCGTGGTCCAACCATGGATCCATGTGTGAGGAACGAATCGGGGTGAAATAAAGGTTTCAAATTACCAAAACTTCAATCTGAGTAGACAATGACGCCTTGGCAACAAGAGTTTTGATCTCATCGTCGAATCAAGCCACAACCTTTTCGATGTCGGCCTCTACGTGATTCACCCGGTTTGACTATGAATCGGAAGAAATCTCCAAAACTATTTTGAGGTTTATTTGCTTGACGGCCGCTAGACCTAACAAGCAATCTCTTAGGGTTTTCACATAAGCTTTGCCTCTTTTAAATACCTTTTATATTGGGTATCCTTTTAATTGGGCCTTTTATAATGGGTATTTTTTTCATTGGGCCCATTATTTGGTATCCTTTTAATACCCTTTTATAATTGGTATCTCTTGAATGTATCATAAGATTAAATAAATATAATAAAGTTTTTAACCAAAATTATAATTACATTAATTATATCCAAAATTATAATTACATTAATTATAATAAGGATTTCTTGTAAACTATATTTATTTAAATTTATATATGAATCAAATTCATATATTAATAGAATTATGTTGTCATTATGTGTACAACATCCTTGTACATATAATATGTTCAATATTTGATTGCCCAATTAAATTAATTCTTTAATTAATTTAATTCATGTGACACTAAAAACAATACCAATTATATTTTATTCCGCTCATTTAAACCATAGGGTGTGACCACAGAGGTTCTTGCAACGTTAGCGATAATAATAGAACGATTCTAATGTCACAAACAATGAGTGGCATCTAGCAATGCATCATTGCTACCTAAGTTACAAGAAGTCATGATTCCATATAACTTTTTGTGATTAACCTTTCATACATTAATCCTTAAGTCCTTTATCTCTAGAATGGACACAAGTCATGGAATAGTCACACTTGTATAGTCTATCCCATGTTTCTTGATATCTTGAGTAGACTATGATATACAAATTAGTATGACATCTCATGTCAACTTATTTGAGCATGGCCATGCATTTCTAGTCTCACTCAATCAAGTGGCCTAAGATATTACTCCCATTATGTAGGAGGGACTTATCCTATATTGATCAACCATATCCTGTACATAGATTGTGGTATATCCAACATCGGTCTTTATAGAACAACCAATTATGGTGTACGTTTGATCAGTATCAAAATATACAACTCACGATGTTGAGATAATAATTATCTCAAGTCCGAGGATCATATACATATTAATCACTATGAGTAATGTTGTGACAATTACATAATAATCCAATAAACATACTCATAACGGGTCAATCCAATATGTTGTTCTCTAACACACATATTCATGCATTGATTTTGACAATCCACATCAATGACAACTCTTTATCATCAATCAACTACATGTTAGTCTTAATGCATTATTGTTGTCTAGTCAGTCAACAATAATACTCGACTAAGGATCTTTTAAGAATAGTCATATTATTCTTAGGACATTATTATAAAATGCAGTTTATTTATACACACAGAAAGAAAAACTGAAATAATAATGACAACGCTTTATATTAATAAACATGGTAAATTAAGTATGTTATTACAACCATCTCATGGTTGGTCTTTGGGCATACTCTTACACAGGAAAGCCGAAACCTTTTTCTCTGGTAGTCTTCGCGAACTTGTAGTGGTAAGTTTTCTATCCTAGCAATCGGTTTGGGTTTATTTCAGTTGGTGTGCCGAATCAAGTGCTAAGGCTTTGGTTTTGGTTTAGCCGAATATTCTTAAGCCATGTTATGTGTGCCTTTTGTTTGTAGCCGCAAGAAGGAGCATTAAGGGAGTTCTTCTGATTTGAAAACATCGAGGTAAGGAGGTTGGTGCCATTCGGCCAAGAGCCATTATTCTTGGAATTATGTTTTAGCCGATTTTAACATATGGAATATAGGGATTTCGACAGCGACATAGTTAAGTGGTGATTCGAGATTTTTGGTAAGTAAGGTAAGTGGTTGTTAATACTCGGCTATAGGCCATATTTAGTATTTAATGGATGACCGATTCTATCTATGGATGTTAGGGATAAATCGGCAAGAGTAAGCAGAGTTTCGGGATTCTAGATCGTGCTAGATTCAAGTAGTTCGGGATTTCGCTAATAGTCAGGTGCGTAGTTATCACACTATTCTCCTGTTATTTGTATGTTGTTATGTATGTATGTTTATGATGTGTATGTTAGCCGGAAATAATGGCTAAGATGGTGGATACCCGTAGTGGGTAATCAATTAATCAGGTCAGTGCTCTATTTTGCCTATGATATATGTGTGATATTTGTGGTGAGCATGTGATGAATATTTACTCTAAATGTTAATCTGACATGATACACATATATGCATGGGACTTGGGATATAAATATTGAAGGAAAGGGTGTACATATTTATGTACGTAGTCTAATGCTAGCCTTGTGCTACATTAGCTCTTGATGTTAGCTATGTGCTCATCAAGGGAGGTGTTGGCTAGGTGCCCATCTCGGCGGTTGATAGCTGTGTGCATCACCGTGGACTGATTGATATGTGGGATCACTTAGGTGATCGGTGGCTTAGCCACGGCCTTAAGTAGCAAGTCTGCCAAGGTAAGATATGTGGGATCACTTGGTTGATCGGTGGATTAGCCACGGCCTTGGGCAGTGGGTCTGCCAAGGTAGGTGTGACGGATGGACACTAGGTTGGGTGGGCTTCGTTTGGCATATTTATGTGTATGGACTGTGTGGATACGGGCCAAGCCCATATATGGAGACATGTGAAATAACTATGCACTGAGTCTGTTTGTCTCACCCAATATTTTATTAAACCTTACAGTGATGCATGATGCTCTTGCCAGGGTGGAGTGGATACGAGGTGGCCCATGCGGAAGATGTTTTACTTGTTTTAAATATTTTATATTATCAGTATTTTGGGAATTTATTTGATGTAATAAGGGCCACTTATAGTGTTTGGAAACTTTATTTACGTTTTGAAGTTTATTTTATTATTGAACTAATAATGGGAAATATTTTTGAAGCAATTTATATTATAATAACTTATGTAAAAGTTTTAATCCGGGAATTTGTAACAACTAAATTTTATTGGGCTTTTAAATACACAATGTTTTACCAAAGGAAATAAATTTATACGTTATCACCTTTAAGTTAAAATATTTTCAAACGTTTTTTCGCAGTGACATACCAGATCCGATCAGGACTTGTGGGCCGGGTTTGGGGTGTTACAGGTTATTTTTATATCCTAAGTCTAAAGTTTAGCAAAAGTAACTTAGTCTCTTTTCTAAAGCATAAAAGTTCTACTCTACAGTCTCTATAGTTTACCAATTGACTAAAGTAGCTTAAGTATAGTTTAACTAAAGTACAAATATTTACTCGGATCGATGTTGAAGACTCGATTCAAATTTCCAGAATCTTAGTAAATTTTGTGTAAATTTACCTACATCATAATTCCCAAAATTTTTATTTAAATCATTAATTTTAAAAATAAATTACGCATGCAATTTTTAAACCAAAAACCACAACCCGAGTTTTAAACAGGGCTCTAATACCACTAAATGTAACACCCCAATCCCAATCTAATCGTTATGGCCGAATCATGAAGGTTACATTAATAAATTGAAGATTTTGACAATTAGTTTTCAAAATGGATCTAATTTCAAAATCGAAATCGAAGACTTTATAAAAAAACTCGTCACTACTTATTGTAGGAGAAATTTGACCTACATAAAATGTTTATGTGAAATCTTAAATTGTTTGCTTATGAAACTTGGTTTTTTTTTTTTACAAATTCGTCTTGAAATCAATGATAGTTACTTACTTTGGAAAACGCTCAATTTTAATTAAAACTTTGAAGTGAAAAACTTTCAGGTTTGTTCAATTTTGTAAATTTCTCATTTAATTCAAATTATCATAAAATAATGCTAAAATTTTAAAAAAAACTAACTATAAATATATAGCAAAGCCCAAATACCAAAGTTAAAGTCCGTAAATAATCAAACAATTCATAAAACCCAGAATAAAAGTTTCCTTAAAATTTAATTCAATAAACCAAACTGAGCTCCTGAGCGCCACCAAATCCTAAGTATGAGGATCATCTGAAAAATGTTAAACAAACAGAGAGCTAAAAAGCCCAATTTATGTCTTGGCACATAAATAAAAGTCATATCAGATCATACTTTAATGCATATATCAGAATAGACTGATTAGAAATTTCACGTGTATAAATGCATATATCAAAACAGAATAATCCTTCCCCTATCCACTACACACCACTCCGTCTAACCAATCACACCATATAGGACTACAAAAGCCCATCCACCTATCACACCAATAAGTGAGTGTATGTCACTATATAGATAAGTGTAGTCAAGCTGCCAGAAAAATGCGGTGAACCGTCAGAATCAGATAAGTGTGGTCTAGCCACTAAAATTGCAGTAAAAATGCCAGAGTATATATTGTGGATATATAGCCAGAATTGAAGTAAAACTGCCAGAAACACATTTCCTTCATCTCATTTCCATATCCCACCCCAATGCACATGCAAAAAAATATACTAACATTTCATGCTACGTATGATCATAGCAAATATAGATTTATGACATGCTTACATAAGTGTCATCAAAACAGGTGATGTCACATAGCCTACACAAAGTTTTACTAATCAGAGTCATGCTTTACAAACATGCATACGTTTAAATTACAGATTTTATGGTCTTACAAGCTTACAGAGTATCTACAAATTTGACTTTAAAATCTTAATTCTGACCTAAACTTGGCCCAACAATCCATCCAAAATGAGCCCAATGCCCATGTGGCCCACACACCCTACTTGTCTAGGCCATGTGACCCACACGGTCTACCACAAGGCCGTGTGACCCACGTGGTTTACCACACGACCAACCAAATGATGACGCAGTCTGCCAACTTTGAAATTTTCACGAAGTTCTAGATTTTCGTGACCGTTTTTAATGTTTTTGAGTTAGAAATACACACCTTAAAGCTACTAAAATACCAGCACTAAAATCGTAACATGGTCCTGAATAACATGCACTACAAAACCCGATTAACAATTAATTGTTGAATCTAATTAAAGTATTCGGAACTAAATTACTTAACGAAACAACCCCCTAAACCCAATGTTTGGTCATTTACCCAAAAAAGTCAACAACTTCCAGAGCTCTAACTCGTCAGAAGATTAACAATTCCACAATCAGAACCTATTCAAGTCCACAAAAAGTAATCAAAAATGAATCTCAAACAAACCGTTTAACTCATCCACTTACCTCTACATGAATAGAAAATCAACACCATATCCTTACAGAGCAAGTACTAACACTTACCCGAAACAGAACAATGAATTGATGGAGAACCGAAAGCACCTAAAGATGATGAATCGCAGAATAACATGAAGAGAATAGAGGGGTAACGGAAAAGAAGAAAGAAAAAATTTTGATAGAAAAATAGGAGAAAATAGTAGAAAGAAGAAGGGAAAAACGTGAAAAGAAAGTGGGAAACTGGATAGTAAATGTGGGGAGAAATTTTAGGGATGTTAATATTTTCAAATAAAATAATAAATCTGATAAAATTTAACCTACCAGATTATCAGCAATTGGATTTAACTGAAATTCTAAGCCCTTGGGCAACAATAATAGAATGTAGGCAAAAATTAAATTTGTTTCCCACATACAGGTTTCAAACACGAGACCTCTGGGTAATCTAAGACCTGACCACTAAACTAGCAGACTCATTCTTCTCAACAAACTAACGAAGTTAAAAGATATGCCTTACGACTCAAGTCAGACATAGTTTCAAAATTAATGGAAAAATTCCAAAGAATAGGGAATCAAACACAGGATCTAAAGCAAACATCCAATGCACTTAACCACGAAACCAAACCAAATTCCTTGACATGATTCCTACAACCTTAATTCAAAAGTAGGACATGGCCACTCTTGGTTCACTAGCCCAATTTCTACTAACCCGATTTTTGGGATGTGACAAGTGTTATATATTCCGTAATCTCCTTTGTAGTTTCCATAGATTTCTTTATGTAGCAATTGTATTTTAGATGTTAAAAGCCATATTCAGTTTTGGTGAAAATGATTAAAATAATATGAAATATATAATATGGAATCAAAATTATTTATCCAAATGATATATTTGCTACATAAAAAAATTGGATTTATCAAGGACAAAATCGAAATGGGGGTACTGAATTGAGCCTCCTCGAGGCCTACACACCTGACATGGATGAGATATGTCTCTTAAACCAAGTTAAATATAGTTTTAAACCATTTACCACTAGTGATTGAATATAGTTTGAACCATTCAGATCCTAAACCATCCCTGCTAGAATTGTAAATAATTTCTAATATAAAATTAGAACTATAAACCAAGATCTGTCATGTCAAATCATCAAAAATAAATCAAGAACAAAACTAGATGTGGAAGAGTACCTGAATTCATTGATTTCTTAAAATCTAAGGATATTGGGGATTTGATCTTCCAAATTAGCACACAATTAATCTTAAGAATGTGGCTTTCTCTTTTCTAAAGATGCATATTAGAAAAGTTATCTTGTTTGTAATTTGGGGACCATAACTCTAATATATATAACTTTGGCACATTAGCCATAGTTTGTAATCAGCCCATCACCAATTAGAAATTAGTTACTAGAGTATTTACACATATTTGACCCATAGTTTACTTGATAATTAAAGCCCAATAAACCTTAACCAAATTAGATCACTTTTAATTTGGGCTAACCTATCATGATAGTAAATAATAACATGTAATAACTCTTATTATATATGTGATGTCCATATTTTCCAACAATCTCCCACTTGGACCACATATATACTAATTACTCTATAATTAGATGTCATTATATAAACTTAAGAGCTCAAAATTTTACTATCATGTCCAAAAGGTATTCTGAGAAATCTCATCCATTAATTATATTAACATAGAACCAATGTGACTTTCGTTTCATATATCGTAACTAAATCCATCCTTGATCATGTATATTAACACAACCAAATGTCATAGATCAAGTATGGATGTGTAGCATGGAAATTACATTCAATATGTAAACATGTCTATTTCCAACTGGTCTTCTTTAAACCTTGAGAGATCAAACCTTACCAAAATCAAAATGTGAATAAACCAAATAAACTTTATTTTTGCAGAAAATAAACTTAATATCTGCAAACTGAAATAACTGAAAATATGTCTATAACATAAAAGCATTTAAAAGTACAAACTCCAACTAAAACCAAATATCCTTAAATGACATCACACCCATATGAGCAATGTGTTCATGAAAAGCTTGGGTGTAGTCCTTTAGTAAGTAAATCCCTAATTATAGAATTTGTCCCAATATGCTTTATAGGCACCTAACCACTCTGATATTTTACTTTAACAACCAGGAATTTAAAGTTTATGTGATTTGACTTTGATGTGCTCTTGTTCTTGGAATAAAGGACTACCAATAATTGTCACAATTTGCACCCTAGTGACAAAATTTTCCATCAATATTCCATCAAAATTGGAGTCTGTATACTTGATGATCTCTAACTTATCAAACATTCGATATGTGAGCATGTGATATTTTGTTCTTTGGAGATACCTCATGGCCGTTTTGCCTTCTAACCAATGATCTCCGTTGAACTTCCTGACCAACGAGCTTCCAAAAACTCACTCATTTAAATTTAATATAAACATACAATGCATATTCAATCATCTTGATCACGAACCCTAACACATAACCTCATCATCCTTGTTAGTCGTACACTTCATATAAATACCAAGAAACATGTATGGGATCAATTCTCATTAAATTTCTCATATATATATATACAATTTCACATTATGTAATCATATAACATATAGCAACCATATCTCTGTATTTTAAATACATTTTCATAACAACTTGTCACACTTACTCATCAAAGTATTTGAAATATCATCTTTATGCAAATAGTACACATGAGGTACATAATTCCATAATTATGAATGAACGTATTTATCAAACATATTCCATGTTCATATATCATAGTCTCATCTCTCCATATATCAATAACCATCATTTTCTTGTATTTCAGATAAATACTTGTAACCATACATAAGTATTCAATTCGCAATTTCTTCCCGTCAATCACAATTTTAAATGAAAAATTCTTGTGAATACGCTCACCAATTTCATAATTCCATGTATTTGCCCTTTTCCATATTTATCCCGTTGAATTCCTCGGAATTTCGATGGATTTCTTGTAGTACACTCATAGTGTACAATCTCATTAACAATCAATTCGTACACATATATACATAAGTCCTTTTCAGAGAGCACACTCCCGCAAACCTCATTTCTTACAGCAGGATTACCAGTCCAGGCTAAATCCCCTGCAATGACAAATACTCTATAGAGCTTTGTCTGGATTACCAGTCCAAGCTAAATCCAGACTCACACTTACTTTGGATTACCCGTCTAGGCTAAATCCATTTCACACATATTCTTCGGGAGGGCTTATATTAGGATCACCCGTCCGGGCTAGATTCTTTTTACCATCAAATCCTTTTCAGTGATCTATCGAATTGCATTTCATTCAACCGGGATTTATTTCCCTTTTTATTGAATATTATCAACATTTCATCAATAATCATACATTAAGCATTCAAATCACATTTTCATCACATAAACATACATTTCAAACATTTAAGAATACAATTCAAGTTACACAAACTTACAATTCGATTTTTATACCATAACGATAATCTTAATTTCATAATACATATTTGAAATAAAACATTATATAATTTCTAATTCAATGTTTATCGATTATAATCGGGCATGTGATCAATTTATACACAAGTCATTCATATATTTTTCTCCTCCTCCTCTCCATTCCACATCCTTAATGAATATTCAAAGCTGTCCATCCGTGTCATAGTCACTAAATTATTTTTATCTTAAGCTAAAGAACTCTAAATTAAGATCTGCTTGATATTTTTGAAACTAGATTCATATATCCTTCTACTAAAAAAATTTCAAAATTTATACTTTAGCCAATTAGTACAGTAAAATCTTCAAATTTATCCCTGTTCTGCTGTTTGACAGCTTTGACCTTTGCTTACTAAAAATTAATTATCTATTAACACAGAATTTGGATGGTATTCTCGTTTGTTTCTCTTGAAAATATACTCATTAAGAATTTAAACATATAAATTTAAACCCCTAATTAATTTTCTCAAATTTTTGATGATTTTCCAAATTCAGAATAGGGGAACCCCAAATCATTCTGACCTTGTCTCACAAAATTTATTATGTCTCATGATTTACAATTCAATGCTTACACTATTTCTTCTATGAGAAACTAGACTCAATAATATTTAATTTCATATTCAATTCATCCTTTAATTTGATTCCCGCAATTGTTTGTGATTTTTCAAAGTTAGACTACTACTGCTGTCTAAAACTGTTTTAGTGCAAAATATTGATTACCATTTTCCCTCTAAACTTTTAATACATGACAATTTCCTCCCTAGGCTCGGAAAATGAAATTATTGCAATTTAATCCTTATTCCAAGCATAATTATTCTCATACATACCAACCACAACCCATTAATTTCATGAAATTTTAGAATTTTCCATAAATTCAACACTTTTTAATTTAACCCCTAAAACATGTTTTCATCCAAAATTCTTTAATAAAACACCTTTAAACATAAAATAATAAAAATCATATGAACTTATCAATGGTAACTTCCAAAAGTTTCAACAAAATCAAAAACTAATAGAATACTAAGTTGGACCTAATTGTAAAAGTCCAAAAGTATAAAAATTTCAAGGAAAAAGCAAGCATTGAACTTACTTGAAGCTAAAATATGAAAGACCAGCTCAAAACCCTCTTCCATGGCTATTTTTTTACAGAAAGTTGATGTAACACCCCAAACCCGGCCTAGACGTTACGACCGAATCTGATGTGTCACATCGAAGTGTTTTTCGGAATCAGGCTTGTTGAGAGAAAACCGTTTTTAAACGATTGCCATGTTTGTTACTGTTGGTTTCTTAGTTGGTTAAAAACCCGCGGAAGCTACTCTAATTAATGTCATTTTGAAATTTGAAAATGTGTGTTTGTCCTTTAAAGCAGTTATCATTTTTGAAAACTTATTTGTATCAGTTTGGTAGTTTCAAAATAATAAATTAAACCCAATTAAAAGAAAATAAAATTACCAGAGGCCTTATTACATAAATATCAACCCAATATAAAAACTTAAATAACTAGGTCTAAAATAAAATTTTAGCGAACGTGTGGCCACCTCCGAGTCCCTTGCAGCTCCAAATCATCTAAGGCTAGGGATTACTTGTACAGTTAAAAGAAAAGGGTGAGTTACGAGAACTCAGTGTGTAATCCCCTATCATGCAGTAATAGTTTGGGCTGAGCCCTATTCAGTAACAGTGCTGTGTGGGCCTTAGCCCATTACAGTATTAGTATGGTACACATATGCAACCCACCACAATCCAGCCAACACACCACCCGTACCAACCAACACACCATGTGGGGATAAAATTGACCCACCCAGCCAACACACCAATATTGCAGCATAGCCGCCAAGATAATAACGCAATGAGAGCGCGATAACGATATATATGGCAAAGCCACCAGTAACAATATTGCAAAGAGAGCGCGATGACTCGATATCAAAGAAAAGTCGCCAAGATGCTCGATATCGCAGCAAAGCCGCGAAAGAATGCAGACACTTCCTTCATAATAGTATCCCAACCCCATGTAGTATGCTATGTCATAAATATCTCGTGTATGCAGTATGTCCTACTCACTACAGTCATATAATAATATACATTCATCAGTCGACTTACCTCTAGGGGTAGAATGGTAATTTCTATCTATTAGGGGTAAAATAGTAATTTTACCCTTTAGGGGAATTTTGGTCATTTTACCTACTTTGGGGTCTTGGTGCAGTTAACGACCTTTCCGAAGGTCTACAGTCACCTCGAGTGACACAGGTAACATATATGGTCAAAACGGTGTAAATGGGCCCAAAGCCCAATATTCGGCCCAAGTGGGCCCACACACTCGTGTGGCCCATCCAGCCTAAATTCAGTCACGGCTATACGAACTATGTGGCCCAATCTAGTATCTGTAACTTTTTATGGATTTTATCCGTGTGGGGCCTACAAGCCCATTGGGCCCACACGGCCCATTTCAGACCAACGATGCCCATAACGGCCCAAGAGCACAAGAGCGCTTGTGGTGGCCTCTACAGTTTATCGCCCATGATTTGTGGCTCGGTTTACCACAAGAGCGATCGCACGCTCGTGAGGACTCATATGTCGAGGTTTCGGCTTTTCTGCTTTTGCCGATTCGCAGAGGAGATAGTGTGTTTACACACCTTTTTCATGAAAGCTAGTGAAACACCTCTTGGCACCAACCTACATTGATTCGATTATTCGGTCAACCCTTCAATAAAAAAATATTTTCAAGAACTTAAACCGCACCTAATCAACCATCACCTACCACGATTGCATGAAACATGGCCTACTCTGCTAAGATTGTTGTCCAAGACACGATTCCACGCTCTTGATGATTATTCCAATGATCAAACGTTGGTGAAGGGAAGATTTGGAACGCTTCCACACACAAGAGAATCCTTTTTTCTCTTCTCGAGATTTTAACACCCTAAGAACAGTTAAATAAGAGTGGCTTAAAATACACTGCTAATGAAATAGCTTGCTTGGAAAGTTGAAAGACTTACTGAAATTGATGATTATGAAGTTGGTTAGAATAGCTTGCTTAGGATTCGACCAAGCACAATAGGGAGAAGATGGTAACTGAAAATACACAAAAGAGCCTTGAAGAAAATCGGCTAAGATGGGGAGAGAGTGGGGAGCAGAGAAGAAGAAGATGGAAAGTAGGTTCGGCTTTGAGAGAAAATAGAAGAATGGAGGGGGAGAGAAGATAAGTGCATTCAGCACTATTAGGAGAGTAGAGGATCGACAAAGAAACGAAAATGAGACCAAAAGGAAAGTTACCTATTCGACAAATGTGGAAAAGGAGAGAGGTGGATCAATTTTGATCACCTCAATAGGTAAAATGCAAAACCCAAAAGAATTCCCGAATGGTAAAAATCACAAAGGAAAAATACGGCACTCTCCTTTCATAACCCCACAAAATCGAAACAAGCAAAATGCCTACAGCCGAAATTCCCAAGCTTCCTTAAAGCAATTCGGGACCAACACTCCCTACACACTCAACTTCTTTGATTCTCTCCACAACTCTCTCTATACTCCTCTCCACGATTTGCTCCTACTATCTCTCCACAAATCCATCCAAGACTAATTCAAACTTCACCTTACAGAGTTTCAGTCCAACTCTTCTACCTACATAGCTTAAGCAGCAAAATAAACATTCCATTGTGCAACCCAGGACTTGAACCTCAGACCTCTCAATTATACCACACGCCACCTTGCCACTACACACAGGCTCTTTTTGTGCCATAAAACAAGCATTATAACTAATAAGGCCTAAGTGCCAGTGTCCAGGTTCATTTAAGAGAAAACTAGAAATTTTGCAAAGGCCAAGACTTAAACCCATGCTTCTCAAACACTCCCAAACACACCCAAATCACTCAACCACGGAAGCAAACTAGTATTTGTGTCAGAACATGCAAAATTATAGACCCTAAATTTTTGGGGCATTACAGTTGAAGAAGAAATGGCCTATAAATCATTAAAATCAACTTTGGCCATGTAACTTTTGTTAAAATTCCAATTTTTTTCCTTTTGACATAAAAATATTTAATTTTTTTCACGCTATACCTCATCAGCCATTTTAAAATGGTCTATTTTACCTTTTAGTCCATCCTTATTTAATGGTTAAGCTATTTAATTGCTTTAGCAAGTTTTGCACCTTTTCAATTTAGTCCTTTTTATCTAATTTACTATCGAAACGTTAAAATTTTTTGACGAAATTTTAATACTACCTTATTGACACTCTTTAAATATTCATAAAAATATTTATGCCTCAGTTTATAGCACTGAGATCTCAATACCTCTTTTTCTCAATTTCTTAACCAAATAAATCTTTTTAAAACACAATTTACTATTTCAAAAATATTTTAAAAGCTACATTTTGCTCTTAAACTTTAAATAATATAATTTACGAGTTCATTTGCCAAATTTGGTGGTCTCGAACCACTATTTCCTACATCACTGAAATTTGGGCTATTACATATTCAGAATATCATAAGAGAGGGAGAAAACTGAAACTGCCCTAAATATTGGATGAAATTGCCAAAATGGTGAAAAGTGGAATTGTAGGCGATTGAAAGTGAAGTGCATGATTTTGTACAAACTAAGGAGAAAATAAACACAAATAATGAAGAAGATTAAGAGGTTACAACTCAATTAGAAACAACCATAAAAATAAAAATAAAAACATAGTTCAAAAGATAATAAATGAAATAAGTCCAAGAAAATAAATATAAAATGAAATAGAAAAGAAATAAACTTAATGATACAAAGAAAATTAAAGGTAATTGTAAGAATAATAATAAAAAAATACTAAAAATAATAGAAATAGCAAAAATATAAAATAAATTTAAAATCCAAGTATAAGAGCAATAAAAAAAATAATAATAAAAGAAAATAAAAAGAAAATAGATTAGTACAATAAAAATAAATAATATAAAAAATAATAAGAAATAAAGAAAATAAAATAAAATAAAGAAAAGGGTAAAAGGGGAACACCGACGGAATACGGTGGTCAGAGTTACGACGGGGGGTTGCACGTGGGATGCAATGTCGTGCGTGGGAGGAGGCGGGGTTGGTCGACGATGGGGAGAAGGGAGAAAAGGTCGGTGATGGGGGGAAGGGGTTGGCTTGTTTGGGAAGAAGAAAAAGATAAATTGGGAAAGAAATTTTAGGGTTTGGGCCACACGGTCGTGTATATTTCCAGCCCGTGTACATTTAAAAATTAAGCTTAGTCTTTAATGACCTCGAACATGCCCGTGTGTCCAAGCCGTGTGAAACACACAGCCGTGTGTCAGGCCGTATGTAATTTTCTTTGCTTCTTCTACGCCCATGGGGAATCCCACACGCCCTTACGGCTTGCCCATGTGTGATTTCATTCATTTCTCCCATGCTCATGTGAGATCCCACATGCCCATATGGCTCGGCCGTGTCTTTCACATGACTGTGTCTTCTGCCCGTGTAACTCTCTGACTTGGAATAAAAATGAAATAATTAGCTCCAGGTTTCACACGGCCGTGTGGACCATTTTAGGCCATGTAACCTTCTAATTTTTGAAAATTTTAAGTCCCAGTATCCACACGGCTAAGGATACACCCGTTCACGGCCGTGTGGACCATTTTAGGCCATGTAACCGTCTAATTTTTGAAAATTTTAAGTCTCAATATCCACACGGCTAAGGACATGCCAGTTTGTCTAGCCATGTGGGTCACATGGCCATGTCGCCAGGCCGTGTAACTCATTGTCGAACCCCTTATTGTGCACACAGCTTGGGACACGCTCGTGTGGGTCAAAACACACACACACACAAACATTTTAAAAATTTTAAATTAGCATGCAATGGAATTAAAATAATTAGCAAAAGTTAAACAGTTGGGTTGCCTTCCAAGAAACACTTATTTAAAGTTTAAGCTCGACTTATCTTTTGCACGTGTGGTCACAGTGGTTCGCAGAGCTGAAGCTCCTCTCTCTCGTTATCAATTCTATTATCAAAATAAGATTTAAGTCAAGTACTATTCATCTTAAATGTTCCAAATCTAGAAAGAGTTACCTCGATTGTACCGTATGGGAAAACGTTCGGTACTGTAAAAGGGTTTGATCTGTTTGCATCAAGCTTCAAAGTGGCAATTTGTGGATTCGTTTTATCTAGCAATACCTTGTCCCCAACCTTAAATTGGTTTGTTCCATTCACATGCTCATCATGGCTTTGTTTTGGCCCTTCATCATGTATTTTCGGTTTCACCTTGACATGTGTTCGCTATTCATCTAGTTCATTGATTTGTAAAATTTGTTCTTTATAAGTCACTCTGTTTCTGTCGCATGGACTGAAACATGGCTCTATTATGTTTTTCGAAACCATTTTCTAAAGGTTTGGTAAAAACGAGGGATCGACTTTAAAAAACAAAAATGGAGTCGCCACCAATCTCTTTTTACTTTGGTGTGATTGGATCACTCTGTAAAATATTTTATTTCAAAACATCGATTTTGGTCCACGAAATACAAGAAAACAGGTTCGGGAGTCGGTTACACATGAGGAACGATTAGCACCCTCATAGCGCCCAAAAATTGGTACCTAATCGATAAAATCATGTCCGAATGTTAAAAATTTGAAAAATTTTAGAATATGATCCTTTTATTAGAAAGAAAACCAAGACTTACCTATTTCAAAGAAATAAAATGTTATATCCAGTAAGTTAGGATATAACATCTCACGACTTCGAAGTTAGGCTCACCTTTATTTGTAGAAAATTCTTATCTCGAAACACAAAACATCATATCCATCAAGTTAGGATACAACGTTTTGAATCCCTAAGAATAAGTTTTGATTTGGAAATTTATGAATTTCAATTTTAAAAGAAAAGGGATACTTAATATTTTAAGTTCAACGATAAAAATCGAAACCCAGTAAGTTAGGGCACAAATTTTCTCAAAGTCCCCAAATATTAGATATCGCCGTATTTTTTTAAAACTATTTGAATAAAATGTGTCAATTCAAAAGACGTTTTTATAAAACAATGGTTTGAGTAAGATATTATGACTTACATATTTAATGGCAATTCTACATAACTACAAATTATACTAACAATAAATAATAAAAGAATAACATAACATAAATATATAAAGAACTATGTTAAACAATAATAAACAATCAAAAGAACATAAATAAATAAACATGTAATATAAAATAAATAGTGATAATTAAGACTTTCACGAAATAATAAAATCAATTGAAAAAGGGAATAATATATTTGAACATTGAATAAAAAAGAATGTAACAGTCTTTAAAATGATTTAATATATATAAATTAAAAGTAAAAAAAAGGTACTTATAATAAATATATATAATTTAATAATTTAATACCTATATAAATGATTACATATAATAAAAATAATTAGTAAATAATATATAATATTTAATCATAAAAATTACATATGTAATAAATAATATAAATAAAATAAGTTATATAATATAAATAGATTTTATTCAAAACAAAATTTAAAAATAATATATGATATAATATAATACTATGTAATATACAAATTAAAAAATATAATATAATAAATAATATACAAATTATAAAATAATATATAAATTATATTAAACCAAGTAAATAATATATAATGATAATTAAATATATATATATAAGGATAATACACATAATATATATAAATTTTATACTATTAACAAAATTAATATATAAATAATAAGAATAATATAACATTTTAATATAATAAAATAATTAAACATGGAATAAATTTAAAAAAATAAAAAGGTTTTAAAAATGAATAAGGATTAAATAGCAATGAAATAAATATAAATGGATTAAATTAAAACGCGCGTCGCACTGTAGGGACTCATTAGGCAATTATGCCTTCTTCCCAAAACGACGTCGTTCTGATTTTTAGCCCTTAATGCAGTCCGAGGGACTAAATTGAAGCAAAGTATATGTTTTTTGGGTTAATTTAAAATAAATAAAAAGTTGAATTGGACGAAATTAAACTTAATGAAATAGCAGATGGACTAAAAGGGTAAATTTCCCTTTTTTTATAAAACACGCGGATCCTTCCCGGGTTTTCAGGTCAATGCGCGGATCCTCTCTTCTAAACGACATCGTTTTGTACTTATTTACTTAAGTAAAAACGGCGTCGTTTCTTTTTTCTCTATAAGCAAAGGATCATTTGAAAAAAAACAAAACATTTAAAAACCCCTTTAAAAAAAAAAATCAAAGGGCCTTAAAAATTTCTCTCTGGTCTTTGGCCTGAGGCCAGGGCTACGTCCCACGCGCTGTCACACGCGCCGTCCCAAAGGTAAAAACTTGACCTTTTTTTTTTATAAACTATTTTGTGTATTAAATATGCACGGATTGAAAGAAAAAATAAAATAAAATAACACGAAAGAAAGAGCGTAATATCACCTCTGTCAACAGATTTGTGGTATTTTATTTCTTTATGTTTTTTGAATCTTTTTGTATTCTCTGCTTTTTGTGTGTATTTTGTCTGTGTTCGTTTTACATATTTTTGGGGTTTTTATAACCCGGAAAAAATGAAAAAAAGGAAATACATCAATACAGCCATATTTGCTGTTGTATTTCTTTCTTTTTGCAGGCGAGAAGCGGAGATCTCGGCGTCGATGGGGAGTAGTTTGCGAGGATTACGGCGCGAGGGAAAGGGATGTTGGAGTGCTTGCGACGCAATGGAAACCTAGGGTTTCCTACATCCGCAAGCTTGTCTGGGTATTGGGCCATTTTGGGCCCCGTATGTTTTTGGGTCTGTTGGGTTAGTCTGGGTCTGAGGGTGTAACGGTTTCTGTTAGTGGGTCTAGTTGGGTAGTTTGTTTAGGAATGGGTTGGGATGTAGCTTTGGGTCTGATTAGGTTTAGGGATTAGGCTATTGTAATGAGGGTTTTGGGCTTATTTAATGTGGTTTTGTTAAATGGACTGTACATAGACATTTTATTATTTATTATTTTTTGGTTTTATTCTGTTTTACACGGGCCTGGGCACAAATGGGCCACTATAGCTGCCCCTCTTTGCTCATTGTCATGTAATGAGAATAGAGAAATGACTATAAAAGGACGAATTTTGCCCGGTTTTAGCCGAGCCTTGGCTTCCTTGCCCTTGTCTTCTTCAAATGGCTTCCAACTCCACTGCAATGGTTTTGGAATTTCATCTTGATTTCAAATAAGTCTGATAGCTTCAATCTACTTCACTACAACTTTAGGAAGACAAAATCTGCTATCCTTAGTCTGTTCTACTGCAACTCAGGGAGACCAGACTAATGTCTTTGATCTGCTTCTTGTAACTTCAGGAATGCCAGATCTACTATTTTTCGATCTGCTCCACTACAAACTCAGGGAGACAAAATCTGATGTCTTCAATCTGCTTCTTGCAACTTTAAGAATGCTAGATCTGCTATCTTTGATCTGCTTCACTGCAACTTTAGGAAGACAAGATCTGCTATCTTCAGTCTACTCCGCTGCAACTTCAGGGAGATAAGGCTGAAAGTGTCTTTGATCTACTTCCTGCAACTTCAGGGAGATAAGATCTGCCGTCTTCAGTCTACTCCGTTGCAACTTCAGGGAGACAAGGCTGAAAGGGTCTTTGATCTACTTCCTGCAACTTCAAGAAGATGAGATCTTCTATCTTTAGTCTACTCCGCTGCAACTTCAGGGAGATAAGACTAAAGTGTCTTTGATTTGCTTCCTGCTACTTCTGGAAGATGAAATCTTCTGTCTTCAGTCTACTCCACTGCAACTTCAGGGAGATAAGACTGAAAGTATCTTCGATCTGCTTCCTGCAACTTCAGGAAGATGAGATCTACTGTCTTCAGTCTACTCCGCTGCAACTTCAAGAAGCTGAAAGTGCTTTTGATTAGCTTCGTGCATCTTCAGGAAGATGAGATCTACTGTCTTCAGTCTACTCTGCTGCAACTTCAGGGAGACAAGGCTGAAAGGGTCTTTGATCTGCTTCCTGCAACTTCAAGAAGATGAGATCTTCTGTCTTCAGTCTACTTTGCTGCAACTTCAGGGAGATAAGGCTGAAAGTGCTTTTGATTTGCTTTCTGCAACTACAGGAAGATGAGATCTGCAAATTCACCGATATTACTGCATCGTCCACTGAGGGACATGTCCTGTAAACTCGGTTTCGTATGTTTATGTCACATGACTAAGATCCTATGATCAGAATGAATCAAATGCTTCTAGCTACATGTAACATGTCATGAAAATGATTCCTTTTAAAGGATTAGGATTAGGATGCAATGATCGAAATGAATCAAATGCTTCTACTGAAATTTTCTATGATACAAAAACATTATGAGTATGATTCCTACTTTAGGTGTTATCACTCATTTGTTCTTCATTCTTGTTCATCAATCATGTTCTGCTCAACAAGTTTGCCCCAATGTAATTTCTGAGTCAACTCCGCTTGAATCTTGAGAACACAAGGCTTGTACCATCCTACCACAATGGGAATTGAAACTTTTTCAATCTGACCCATCTGCAATTTTTAGGGTATAGGGTTTATTTCGAACTCAACCCATTCCACCACAATTCAGGGTTTCTTAGTTCGTTACACCATTCCCCAAATGTTATGACCTGATGACATCACTTACTTTCATCACATAAACTCATTATTTTGTCCAATTATCAATTGGACAAAGAATTCATAGAAATAGTCTCTATCCAGACTCTTCTTTCCAAAAATATTTCTATGCGCATGGAAATTCTAAACAATTGTCCTGTTTCGGTTCCTTGTCTTATCTAGAAATTTCCAAAGTAATATGTAGAACTTCTTTTTGTGAAATTATTAGTTCGTCAATCATTATTTCAATGCAATAATGGGTAACAAATAAATTGATCTAAAAAGGAATTAAATGAATTATAAAAAATATAAAGAAAATTAACCAGGAATATATCTTTGAGAAGAAAAAGAATCTCAAGATAGTAAAATGAATAGGATTAAAATTAGATGCCCTAGATATCGCCGATTGATCTTCTATATACAAACTTTATTAAGACTGCCTTGATCTCAACATATGTTTAAAAGACCCAAAGTACTTTGTTGATACCCCGATAGGCAACATTCTTCATTTCATTGTTGATTTAAGTGGAGCAAGATGACTGCGTGTCCATTTAGAATTTGAGCCTCCTTTTTCGGGTTTTCAACTCAAAGCCCCTTTGGTCTCAAGGCGCCCTTTGCGGTTTTCACTTTGGCCTCTTCTCCTTTTCAAGCAAAATACTTTTTGACTAGGTCCGAGTTCATAGGATTGGGTAAACTTTTCCCATCTATTTCGGTCAAGATCAGTGCTCCTCCAGAGAAAGCCTTCTTCACCACATATGTTCATTCCCAATTTAGCATCCATTTTCCTATGAAATCCTTTTGTATGGGAAGGATCTCTTTCAATCCAAGATCCTCCTCATGAAACTCTCTTGCACGAACTTTCTTATCGTAGGCGCGTATCATTCGTTTTTGGTACATCTGACCGTGATGGATAACCCTTAGCCTGTTTTCTTCAATTAAGTTCAACTGATCGTACTGATAAACCGTAATATGAACATATTTTAATCCCACATTTAGCAATCTTTTGGATGATTTATTCCTTGAATTGTGTAATTTGGTGCTCTTAATCCTTTGTTTTCATGTTTTATACTTAGAAGAGCATCGGAGGATGAAAAGAATAAGAAACGGGCCCAAAACGGAGTAAATGGGCCATATCATGAAATCAACACGGCCTGGGCCCAAGACCACACGGGCGTGTGCCATGGGCGTGTCCCTGACGTGAGAAAGAAGAGTTTCAGTCGGATTAGGGTACTTAGAGGCAAAGAAAGCCATTCTAAAAGCCTATATAAACACCCTAGAGGCGAACCTTCGAGAGAGTCCAGCTAGGAGTTGAGTTAGGCATCCAGCTAGGCCAAGGAGCTGGGCCAGAGAGGCCGGAATTGTGGGATTCACTCGAAGAGTAGCCAGTTGATTCATCTCGAGAAGCCGGAGTTATACTCAAGACAGAGGATCTCTCCTTCAATTCCTTCAGGGGGTTTTAGGGTTTTCTTATGTTTTGTTTTATATTTTCTTTTGAGATGTATTCTTTTATCATTATGAACTAAACCCTCAGATACCTGAGGGGGATGAAACCTAAGATGAATCTTATTATCGTTTGCTGAACTATATGATAAATACTTGATTTGTTCTTAACTATGTGTTCTTAATTATTGTTTTGGTATTTTTGGGATATTGATTCAAGTATTGATGTGCTTAGGTGATGGAGCAAAAGTCCCTGCCTAAGAGTAGATCTAGCATTGTTAAGCGGAGTTGCTCGCGCGCCTAGAAATAGGGTGACGAAAATCTGCCAGATTAGGGTCAAACCTAATATGTGACTCCATAGATCGAATTAATGCAATTCTAGGGGTTTTAATTAGAAAGAGATTTCAATTAATCAACCTAGGGTTAGATGTTAGTAGCCTTGAAAGAGGTGTTAATATAAATTAGGGAATCCTACGGATCAACTCAAGTGAATAAATCGTCTGATTCAGAGTCAGATAACAAGTGAAGTCTAGGTGGATTCTTCCTAGGGTATTGTCTTAATCAATTGGTTTTTCTCACAAGTTATTTTCCCCAATTCATTCTCTTTGTCTTTGCATCTTTAACTTAGTTGTTAGTTAATTTTAGATTAGATAACAAATTCCTTTAATTCTTAGGCTAAATAATAAAAAGAAAGTTAGTATTAGTACTTTTGGTTCCTTTGGGTTGGACAATCCGGTTTTGCCACAGCTATACTACTGTTCGATAGGTGCACTTGCATCAATCATTGTTGCAGTGAGTTTTCAGGCTCGATCATTCTTTTTATAAATTTTTAAGACTCTGATAGACACGATCAAGTTTTTGGCGCCATTGCCGGGGAACTGAAATATTAAGAACGTTTAATTTTTATTACTTTAGCCATATTATATTTATTTTATTTTTGCAAATTATTTTTACTTTTCTAAATTTTCTTCTTTCCTTCTGGCAGGTACCTCTAGTTTATGACTAGAAGGAACCCGACAGGACCCCTGATTTACGATAGTGATATTGAAGGTACTGTTCGCAGAAATCGTAGAGAAGTAAGGCGAAGCTTAAATTACATAGAAGAAGAGCATTAAGTCAAAGCTAATACCACCAAAGGGATGACTGAGAATAATCCGCCACCTCCAGAGATGGCCGAACATCATGCTCATTGAACTATGTATGATTATGCTAAACCTAATTTAACAGGAACTGAGTCAAGTATTGTTAGGCCTACTATTGCTGCAAATAATTTTGAACTGAAACCTAACACTATACAGATGATACAATAGTTTGTTCAGTTTGATGGTTTGCAGGATGAGGATCCTAACACATACTTAGCGAATTTATTAGAATTTTGCAATACCTTCAAAATAAATGGCGTTTCTGATGATGCCATCCGTCTTCGGTTATTTCCCTTTCTTTGAGGAATAAAGCCAAATAGTGGTTGCATTCTCTTCCACGAGGATCAATCACTACATGGGATCAGATGACCGAAAATATTTTATTGAAATATTTTTCGCCGGCCAAAACGGCCAAGTTGAGGAATGATATCTCTTCTTTTGTACAGATGGATTTAGAAACACTTTACGATGCATGAGAGAGATACAAAGATCTATTGAGAAGATGTCCACACCATGGATTACCCCTGTGGCTACAGGTCCAAACTTTTTACAACGGGGTAAACCCTTCAACGAGGCAATTGATCGATTCAACCACCAATGGAACCTTGAATAATAAAACACCTGAGGCTGCCTATGAATTCATTGAAGAGATGTCACTAAATAACTATCAGTGGCAAGTCATAAGGACAGAGACAACAAAAGCAGCCAGTGTTTTCAACCTCGATGCAGTATCCATGCTATCAAATCAGGTAGAAACGTTAAATAAAAAGGTTGATGGTTTATGTAGTTCCTTGTAGGTACATCCGGTAATGCAGTGCGAAACAAGTGGAGGTGTGGCGAATTCTGAGTACCCACCCTACAGGCATGGCACATAAAGCGAACAAATGAACTATATGGGTAACAATTTCATATCTCAAAATAGCCCTTATAGTAATACATACAATCCAGGTTAGAAGAACCATCCCAATTTTTCATGGGGTAGTCAAGGAAATTAGAGACAACAACCCCCTCCAAACTTCCAATAACAGCCCTACCTACAGGAAAAGAAGCCGAACCTTGAGGAGATGCTGACAACATTTATAGAGGTGTCAGAAACCAGTTTCCAAAACACCGAGACAACACTCAAAAATCAAGAAGCATCAATTTAAGAGGATCAAGAACCAGTTAGGACAACTTACCAAGATCATATCGGAACGACCACAAGGCAACTTGCCATGCAACACTTAAACTAACCCAAAGGAGCAACTTCAAGCCATAACAGCTTAGGATAGTGTAGGGTTAGATGAGCCCAAATTAAGCCAAGAGAATTTGGTTGAAAAAGGTAAGGTCGAGGTAAACTAAAAAAAGCCAAAATCGGTAATTAAAGAATACCAACCTCGTATACCATACCCCAATGCAATAACGAAAGACGACACAGAGAAACAATTCGGTAAGTTTCTTAAACTTTTAAAGAAATTACATATTAACTTACCATTTCTTGAAGCTCTTTCGCAGATGCCAGATTCAAGAAAATTTTTAAAAGAGCTTTTAACAAAGAAGCGGAAGTTAGACGAGGAATTGCATATCGAATTAAACGCAGTGTGCTTAGCAATGTTTCAAAATAAACTACCTCGAAAATTGAAAGATCCAGGGAATTTTACAATTCCATGCTTAATTTGTAGTTTATCTATTGATAATGCTTAGCTGATTTAGGGGCAAGCATCAATGTTATGCCTTATAAATTGTTTAAACAACTAGGTCTAGGGAAACCTAAACAAACTAGGATGAGTATTCAATTAGCTGATAAAACTATTAGAATTCCTAGGGGTATAGTTGAAGATGTACTTGTGAAAATTGATAAATTCGTATTCCCAGTAGACTTTTTCATTTTAGACATGGATGAGGACAATAGTATCCCCTTAATTTTAGGAATACCCTTTTTAGCAACTGCTAGGACTAAAATTGATGTTAGCGCATGTGA
This sequence comes from Gossypium bickii, assembly GCA_025503065.1. Lineage (NCBI taxonomy): Eukaryota > Viridiplantae > Streptophyta > Magnoliopsida > Malvales > Malvaceae > Gossypium > Gossypium bickii. Next base: position 21,542,437 of record CP106713.1, on the reverse strand, counting down.
ACTCATACTTTGTGTAGGTGACGAATCACTCAGTCTTCAAGCTCTCGACTCGGCTAGGACATCGAGTAATCAAGGTAAGAATATAAATTCCATTAACAACCATTCGTTCAAACCTTCTTCGCAGGAAGCACCACGAAAATACACAACTAAGCCAGATCCTAGACCTCATGCCAACAAGGAAATAACTCATGAAGAACGAAGGCATCAGATCGATGAACTAGACGAGTGGAAGACACACTACAAAGAGAAATTACGGTTGCACGAAGCAGAACCAAAGTCACTCCAAGGGACAAACAAATTCAAAATCGGAGATCAGGTACTGTTAGATAAAACAGACCCTCGAATACCTCCTCCTGACCCTAATATAAATAAAGAAATCTCTTTTAGGGTACTCAATGTTTTCCCATATGGAATAGTCGAGGTAAGTAATCCTACATTCGGTACCTTTAAAGTAAACGCTACTCGACTTGAACTTCACCATGATAGTAGAACTGATAACATGAGAGAGGATGTACAACTCTTTAAACCACCCTGATTATGCGAATGAGAGGTAAGTCTAGCTTAAGAATATAAACAAGGGCTTCTCGGGAGGCAACCCGAGTACTAACCCCATTAATTTTTACATTTTTTATTCTTTCTTTTATTTTTCCTTTTTAGCACCTAACTATAAACTAACCAAGTGTAGATTTCCACACCACACGGGCTTACACACGGCCGTGTGGATACTACGGATGTACGTATTAACATGGTAGAGATAGTACGACACAGGATGAAAAATATCTTTAAGCCACAGACTCCAATCAAACACCACAGCTGTGCGAGGTGACTGTGGCTGACACTATTTTACCAAACACGGGCATGGCGACCTACCCTTGGGCGTGAGAGAAACGAACGAAGCATAACACGGCAATGTGACTCGATGATAAACCGTAATAGTAACATATTTTAATCCCACATTTAGTATGCTTTTGGATGATTTATCCCTTAATTTATGTAAAAAGGTGCTCTTAATCATTTCTTTTCATGTCTTATACTCTGAAAAGCACCCGAGGATAAAAAGAATGAGAAACGGGCCTAAAAACGAAGCAAACTGGGCCAAGGAAGAAATCAACATGGCTTGGACCTAAGCCCACACGACCGTGCCTCACTGATCATCTAGAACACGGTCTTACCCTGATTTACATGACCGTGCCTCATCAAAGAAGTCCGAGCACGGCCTGGCCACGATCCATACGGGCGTGTGCCATGGCCGTGTCCCTGTCGCTGGAAAGAGCAATTTCATTCGAATTTGGATACTTAGGGGCGAAGAAACATATTTCGAGAGCCTATATAAACCCCCTAAGTGCTACCATAAAAGAGGCGGTTAGCTAGGCCAAGGAGCCAAGCCGAAAAGGTCAGATTTGTGGGAAATCACTCGAAGATAGCCAATTGATCCATCTCAAGAAGCCGAAATTCTACTCAAGACGGAAGATCTCTCCTTCAATTCCTTCAGGGAGTTTTAGGGATTTCTTATGTTTTGTTTTATCTTTTATCTTGAGATGTTTTCTTTATTTATTATGAACTAATCCTCTCAGATACCTGAAGGGGATGAAACCTAGATGAATCTTGTTATTGTTTTTTGAACTATAAGATAAATACTTGATTTGTTCTTAATTATGTGTGCTTAATTCTTGTGTTAATATTTTCGGGATATTGATTCAAGTCAGATGTTCTTAAGTGGAGGAGCAAAAGTCCCTGCTTAAGAATAGATCTAGCATAATTAAAGCAGAGTCGTTCGCGCGCCTAGAGATAGGGTGACGAGATTTTGCCGGATTAGGGTGAAACCTAATATGGGAGTCCATAGATCGATTTACTGCTATTCTAGGTGGTTATTTAGTGAGAAAAAGATTTTCGTTAATCAACCTAGGGTTAGACGTTATTCGCCTTGAGAGAGGGTTTAATATACGTTAGGGAGTCTTACGGATCAAGTCAAGTGAATAAATCGTATGGTTCAGTGTTCGATAACATGTGAAATCTAGGTGGATTCTTCCTAAGGATGTCATTTAAATCAACTGAGTTTTTTTAAAAGTTATCTCCCCAATTTAGTCTTTTTGTCTTTGTGTCTTTAGCTTACTGGTTAGATAGGTTTAGATTAAAATAGCTTCACCTATTTTAGGCTAGATATTAAGAAGAAAGTTAGTATTAGTACTTTTAGTTCCTGTGGGTTCGACAATCCGGTCTTGCCTAAGCTATACTACTGTTTGATAGGTACACTTGCCTTTAATCGTTGTCAGAGTTAGTTTCCAGGTTTGATCATATTCTCATTATAAATTTAAGACTCTGATTTACACGAGCACTTGACACACCCACGGTACACGAGCGTGGGGATATACCGGACATCAAAACTCTATTTAACCCACCCCCTCCCTCCTTTTACCTATCCCATTCTTCAGATCTTCCCCCCTTCCATACTTTTCTTCCTTAGCCCTTATCTGAACTCTTGATCTCCACAACAGCCATGTCGAAGAAGCGGAAGGATTCAAGCACAGTCTCCCTGTGGGAGACCGATCTACATATGTTCATGCCGACAGCTTCATCTACTCGACAATCCAAGGGTCTTTGAGGCCATTTAGCTTTTATTTTTCTTTTCTCGTTTTCTTTATTTTCCTTATCTTTACTTCTCTTCTACTAAATTTAGTTTATCTTATTTCGTTTTCTTTGATTTTGGTTCTAAAGACTGCTAGGGAATCACACCTCGACCACGACCACCACCCCACCACAGGCTTAGAAATCACACTCACCTCGTGAACCATCCAACAATAAGGACTTTTCAGTCCATTCATCTTTTCTTTTAGTTTTATTTCAATATTTACACTATTTCTCTTTATCTTTCTAGTCTTTAAATATATATTTAGTATATTTTGAATTATTATCATTATTTCCTGGCTAATTCTTCATCTAGCGCAGAAATTGTAGGCGGCCACCACACCACGACACTTCCAACTCAAGGAAGCCATCCAAATTCAGGAAGTTTCACCTCTCCCTATCTCTTAAATTTTATATATATCTTTGTACATTGAGGGCAATGTACATCTTAAGTGTGGGGGGTGAATATTTATTTCGAGAAAGTGCCTAACTTTCTGCATTATTCTCAAATTCCTGAATTATGCCTTGAATTATACCTTGTTCTTAAGTAATTTTCCCTTATTATGATTAGAACGAAATTTCTTTTGATTTATGATTTTTATTGATATGTTTCGGAGTAAGTCATTGACAATTATGCAGTGATGATTTAAACTTTAGGAGACTAGAGAATCAAGCATGATGAGTCTATTTTCAAAAATTAAAATTTTGTTAGGTTATCTACCTGAATCTAATTATTACCTTGAAGTTTGAAACTCACAATGTTGATATCAAAAACCCATAATTCTTGTAAGATTTTGAGCCTTTTAGAGCATACATTCTTTCTTGCTCACTTTTTATTATGAGTGTGTCAACATTGATTTGTTATTCTAGAACTTGCTTCGATTATACATGTCAAGACCACATCATTGATTTGATATACAGAGATGATAAAGGCAACTACGATTTAACCCACTCACTCCACTAAAAGCCTACCTTCATAATTAACCCCTAGTGAACCCTTTTGATCCTAACAACCCTTTTTATTGACTCACCCACTAATATTAACCCAAGACCCTTTGTATTGTTATCACCATTCCTTGACTACCCTTTCTGTCGAGATTTGATTTGATCAGTTGCCTAATTATTTTATTTCAGTAGTTGAATTCATCTTTTATTATGTATTATGATTTGTTCTTAATTTTTTTTTTGAAGTATATTCATTATTAGTCCTATATCAGCTGAGCTTATACATGAAAATTCAAAATCTTGAAGAAGAAGCTCGTATTATTAGTAATGAAGTTTTCAATTGATGTATTTATTCCTTGTCAGTTCATTATTTCTAGTTAGGTAATTTTTCAATTCAATCTCGATTCTAACCCTCTAATTTAGCCTTTATCCACACCTTTAACCCGAGCCCCATTACAACCCTTTTTAAAGACCTTTTGATTTGTGTATCATCTCATTTTACAATGGTGGAGATTTGATTTTCAGGCAAGCCTATGGGATTAACTTTTCATGTTCGACCTTTGAGTGCTTAATTTTGAACCTTCAACACTTTAAGTGATTTGAGTGAATCTTTAGTGAGGATGTCAGCTCTTGTCAATTCCGAATCAGAGGTAATTATTTAGGTAAAAGAAAGCGCCTATGTTTTCTTGCTATAAATGTATGACTTTGATTGTTTGAACCTTTAGGACCCTTTGAGTTAAATTATCAATGTATGAATTATCTTTGAATTATGATGAAAAATTATTGATGAATATTACGAATCGAGGAAGTTCATTTTAATTGTGAGTTGAGAATTTTGCTTGAGGACAAGCAAATGCTTAAGTGTGGGGGTATTTGATAAACCGTAATATGAACATATTTTAATCCTACATTTAGCATACTTTTGGATGATTTATTCCTTGAATTGTGTAATTTGGTGCTTTTAATCCTTTGTTTTCATGTTTTATACTCAGAAGAGCACTGGAAGATGAAAAGAACGAGAAACGGGCCCAAAATAGAGTAAATGGGTCATATCACGAAATCAACACGGCCTGGGCCCAAGACCACACGACCGTGCCTCCTTAATAGTCTCGACCACGGCATGTCCACGATTCGGGCGTGTGACATGGGCGTGTCCCTGACGTGAGAAAGAAGAGTTTCAGTCGGATTAGGGTACTTAAAGGCAAAGAAAGCCATTCCAAAAGCCTATATAAACACCCTAGAGGCCAACCTTCGAGAGAGTCCAGCTAGGAGTCGAGTTAGGCGTCTAGCTAGACCAAGGAGCCGAGTCAGAGAGGCCAGAATTGTGGGATTCACTCGAAGAATAGCCAGTTGATTCATCTCGAGAAGCCGGAGTTATACTCAAGACAGAGGATCTTTCCTTCAATTCCTTCAGGAGGTTTTAGGGTTTTCTTATGTTTTGTTTTATATTTTCTTTTGAGATGTATTCTTTTATCATTATGAACTAAACCCTCAGATACTTGAGGGGGATGAAACCTAAGATGAATCTTGTTATCGTTTGCTGAACTATATGATAAATTCTTGATATGTTCTTAACTATGTGTTCTTAATTCTTATTTTGGTATTTTCGGGATATTGATTCAAGTACTGATGTGCTTAGGTGGTGGAGCAAAAGTCCCTGCCTAAGAGTAGATCTAGCATTGTTAAGCGGTGTTGCTCACGTGCCTAGAAATAAGGTGACGAAAATCTGCCGGATTAGGGTCAAACCTAATATGTGACTCCATAGATCGAGTTAATGCAATTCTAGGGGTTTTAATTAGAAAGAAATTTCAATTAATCAACCTAGGGTTAGACATTAGTAGCCTCGAAAGAGGTATTAATATAAATTAGGGAATCCTACGGATCAACTCAAGTGAATAAATCGTCTGATTCAGAGTCAGATAACAAGTGAATTCTAGGTGGATTCTTCCTCGGGTATTGTCTTAATCAATTGGTTTTTCTCACTAGTTATTTTCCCCAATTCATTCTCTTTGTCTTTGCATCTTTAGCTTAGTTGTTAGTTAATTTTAGATTAGATAACAAATTCCTTTAATTCTTAGGCTAAATAATAAAAAGAAAGTTAGCATTAGTACTTTTGGTTCCTTTGGGTTCGACAATCCAGTCTTGCCACAGCTATACTACTGTTCAATAGGTGCACTTGCCTCAATCGTTGTTGCAGTTAGTTTTCAGGCTCTATCATTCTTTTTATAAGTTTTTAAGACTCTGATAGACACGATCACATAATGAGCTTGGGTCTATTCAGCGTCATCCAACTTTATTTTTGACAAAACTCGAAGTAAGGGTATTTCCACTTCAATAGGTAGAACTGCCTCCATCCCATAGACCAATGAGAAAGGCGTTGCCCCAGTAGAGGTTCTGACGGACGTCCGATAAGCATAGAGTGCAAACGGTTGTTTCTTATGCCAATCTTTATAAGTCTCAGTCATCTTCCCTACTATCTTCTTGATATTTTTGTTGGCCGCTTCCGCTGCCCCATTCATTTTTGGATGATATGGAGACAAGTTGTGGTGTTTGATGTTAAATTGACTACAAACTTCTGCTATCGTACTGTTGTTCAAGTTCAGTGTGTTGTCTGATATGATCCTGTCGGGCATTCCATATCGACAAATGATCTCCTTCTTCAAGAATCGACTACCTGCTGACTTAGTGACGCTAGCATATGAAGCTGCTTCTACCCATTTCCTGAAGTAGTCAATAACCACAAAGATGAATCGATGCCCATTCAAAGCTTTCGGTGAGATTGGTCCAATAATGTAACAGCCCGATTTTGACCCTAATCGGAACAGTTGTTTCAGGACCACAAATTCGAGTTAAAAAAATATTTAAATATTACTTTCTATGTTCATTATGTGTGAATTTGTGTGTGTGAAATTTTCGTATAAAATGTGATCGTTTTGGTGATTAATTGTGAAAAAGGGGCTTAATTGCATAAAAAGAAAATTTGGTAGTTAAAGGTGTAAGTACCAAATTGATGATGGTTTTATAAATTGAAGTGTTGATAGGGTAATTTTGGCCATAAATAACATAGTGGCCGGCCAAATTGCATGTAATAGTGATTTGAATTTGTTTATTAATTTTATGACATTATGGTATATTATAATATATGATAATATATTATATTGGATAAAAGATGAAAGTGTTCATCTTTCTTGTTTTTGTTGGCCGAAACTAAGAGAAAGAAAAGAAGTTTAAGCTTTGACATTATCGATGCTTGCGTGCTTAATTAAGGTATGTAATCGAGTTCAATTTTTGATAATTTTTACGTTTTTGAGATCGTTGCTTTGAATACTAGCTAGCCCAAGTTAGAATTTTTGAATTTGATAGTGTATTCATAAAATGCCATTGTTGATAGCTTGATGAAATTGGTGTTTAGTGATGGAAAATAAATATAGGTTGTTAGATTGATAAGTTTAATTAAGGCATTTTTGGTAAAAATGCCTAAATAGGATTAAATCGTGAAATTTGTAAATTGAGGGGTCAAAGTGTGAAATAAATGAAATGTATGAGCTTGTAATAAGACAATAAATATTCGGCCCTAAAGAAGTGTAGCCAAATTTTGTGTAATTTGTGTTTTGTGCAAAAAGGACTAAATTGTACCATTTGCCCATTTATGTGTTTTCGGATTAAATTCAATGGAATTATATTTGATTTAGCTAAATTTGAAATTTATTTGATCAAAAACAAAAAGGATCGAGATTGGATTGGGGAAAAATGAAAGTTGTAGACTAGTTATCTCGTTCCGTTTTACATCGTCCGAGGTATGTTTGTAGGCAAATAAGATGTGTTTAATTGTAGATAAATGTTATATATATATATATGCTGGTATGAAAAATATGAATTTATATGTGCTTATGCCGAATGTGAATAAGCTTGGTAACCATGTTCGAATAGCCGATTTATAACGTCCGTCGATATCCGAGGTAAGTTTTTAAGCAATCATGTTGGATTGGATTTATCTATAATGATGTACAGGAATTTAATGGAAGTAGATTTGTTTATTGTTGATATAGCCAAATGTGATATTGATTTGAGAGATGAATATAGTCGAATGTGATGTGTATATATATGTCAATGATATATACGAATGTGATATTGGTTCGAGAGATGAATAAGTTAATATGTAAATATATATGGTTGAGGTTTAAGCTTTATATATATATATATAAATGGGTAGCAAGTTTGAGATATGCATTAAATGTGCAAATTTGATATCGAGTGCTATATGTGCAAAATCGGTCATTTAGCACTAAGTGTGCGAATTGAATTTCCGAGCACTAAGTGTGTGAAATCGGTAATGATCACTAAATGTGCGAGTAATTTCAATCTCAAAGATTGAATTTGGTAAGTTTATAATCATATATATGTTGTTAATTATATATAAACATGAGATTTATATGCTGATTTGTAATATGCGAAATTGATGTACGAAAATGATAGTATGAAATATAGCACTAAGTGTGCGAGATGTTAATGTGACGGCACTAAGTGTGCAATATTTTACAAGGATTTGGCACTAAGTATGCGAGATGTTAATGTGACGGCACTAAGTGTGCGATACGTTATAAGGTTTTGGTACTGAGTGTTCGATACGTTACAAGGTTTTGGTACTGAGTGTGCGGGTTTTGCTGATCCTCTAAGAATATCGGTTAATGAATGTGTTAAACGAGATAAAATGATCAGGTATGTGATGATAGATCATCTTAAAGTATTAATTGTTGAAATGAAATTAGGTATTATACATATTAATATGTGATTTATATGGATTTGAAATGCAAGTATAAATTCGGTAAGTGATATATGCATATGAAATTAAGAAAATGTGATATATCTATATATTTGTATAAATGTGTATGTATTTGTTTTGAGATGGGAAGTGATTTATAGATCGATGTGAAATCTATTATGAAATGTGAAAGTTTACGAATAGTGATATAAATTACAGTTATGGTTTTAAACCTCGATTGTGATTATATTAAATTGGCCTTACTAATATAATGATATAATGTATTGTTGTTATGGAATTGCTTATGACTTACTAAGCTATGATAGCTTACTGTATGTGTTTGTTTGCATTGATTATTAGATTTTGGAGTCAAGTTACGAGCTCGGGATCATTGTCAAAGTCTATCACACTATCGAGTGTCTTCGGTATTTTATAAGCTGAATTTTTGAAACTATGGCATGTATAGGCTATCTTGTGTTTTGGGGTTCGTTTTGAAGCTGTAATTACTAAGCCATGCGAAAATGGCTAGATATGATATTTAAATTTATGCAAAGATTTTGATCAGGATGTGTATATATATATGTGCAATGTAGTTGGTATATGCATGATGGTATAGTAGTGGAACTTGTTATGAAATGCGATTAGGGTTTGATATATAATTATTGATTCAATGATTTCGATAGGGTTAATGTATAGAGTTAAATGAAATGGAGTAAAGATGTTATAAACTAGTTAACCATATTTTGCAATGAAACAATTTTTGGTTAGCAGTAGTGACGTGATTTTGAAAAATCACCAAAAATAGGAGAAATGAAATTAGAAAGTGAATAGGATATAGAATTAAAGCTATTTTGTGTCTATTTTTATGTGAAAGAAAAGAGTAGGCAAAGGAATTTTATATTCTGCAATAATTGAATTTTAGTGAGACAGGGTCAAGATGGTATTTGAAGTCCCCTGTTTTGACTTTAGAAAATCATTCAAAATTTTACAAAATGAATTATGGGTTATAATTTATATGTTTAGATTCCTAGTGAGTCTATTTTCAATAGAAAAAGTGGGAACAAAATAGGAAAACTGTACAATGAGATATTTGAATTTAGGTTAAGAGAGGTCAGAACCGTTGGTCAGTGAAATAAGGGAAACTTTAAGAATAACCGGGTATTGATTGGACAGACCAAAAATTCTGGAAAAATTATAGTAATAAGATAAATGAGTCTAGTTTCAAGGAAAATTTACGGATCTAAATTTCGAGTTTCCTAACTTGAGTTATAGTCAATTTAGTCAACATGACGCAGATGGACAATTTCATTTTTTATGCCCCGAATTAGTAGTTAAGTTTGGTAATGCCTCGCAACTCTAATCCGGCAACGGATACGGGTTAGTGGTGTTACAAATAACATCCATGCCCCACATGGAAAAGGGCCATGGGGAAGTCATAACGTGCAAAGGTGATGGAGGCACATGAATTTTATCTCCGTAGATCTGGCATTTATGACATCTCTTAGCATAGTTGATATAATCACCTTCAGTGGTGGACCAATAATATCCAAATCTCATTATCTGTTTGGCCATTGTGAATCCATTAGTGTGTGTTCCATAAACGCCCTCATGAACCTCTTCCAGGATTTTCCTAACTTCAACTGCATCAACGCACCTCAATAGTACTTGATCTTTTCTCTTTTTGTACAAGATATCCCCGTCTAAAACATAGTCAAAGGTCAATCTTCTTAAAGTCCTTTTCTCTTTCTCAGTGGCATGCTCCGGGTATTCACGATTTTTTACGTATCGTAATACATTCTGATACCAATGGTGATCATCTTTTTCCTCATCTTCCACATTATAACAATGAACTGGAACTTTAAAGATACTCATCTGAATAGGTCTCATATCCTCTGGTCTGTTTACTTTGATCATAGAAGCGAGGGTCGCCAAAGCATCTGCCATCTGGTTTTCATCGCGTGGGAGATAATTGAAAGTAATGTCATTAAACTCCTCAATCAATCCCAGAACTATTTTTCGATAATCAATTAGTTTGGGATCTCTTGTCTCCCACTCTCCTTTAAGCTGGTAGATTACTAAGGAGAATCTCCATATATTTCTAGCACTCTGATCTTACGCTCTAAGGCTGCTCGAATTCCCATGATGCAGGCTTCATATTCCGCCATGTTATTTGTGCAATCAAAATCCAATTTGCATGTGAATGGATAATAATCACCATTAGGGCATACCAAGATTGCCCTAATTCCATTTCCCACAGTATTTGACGCTCCATCAAAGTTTAGCTTCCACGAACAATCTTCAGTATTCGCCACATACGTCAGCTCTTCATTTGAGAAATCAAAGCTCAAAGGTTCATAATCCTCCAAAGCTCTGCTAGCCAAAAATTCTGCTACTATGCTCCCTTTTATAACCTTTTGGTTCACATAGACTATATCGAATTCAGACAGCAAAATCTGCCACCTAGCCATCCTTCCATTCAAAGCAGTGGACTCCATCACATACTTTAACGGATCAAGCTTCGAAATTAACCAGGTAGTATGATATAACATGTATTGCCTCAATCTCCGAGTTGTCCAAATCAGGGTGCCACATAATTTTTCAATCGACGAATATCTCATTTCACATTCAGTGAACTTTTTGCTGAGATAGTATATCACCTTTTCTTTCTTTCCTGACTCATCATGTTGGCCGAGCACACATCCCATGGAGTTATTGAATATCGAAAAATACAGTATCAATGGTCTATCTGGATTGGGCGGAGATAGTACTGGGGTGTTTGACAAATATTGTTTGACTTTGTCAAAAGCTTTCTGGCACTCATCATCCCATACACCCTAGTTGTGTTTCTTGAGAAGACGAAATATGGGATCACATTTCTTAGTTAATTGCGAAATAAACCGAGCAATGTAGTTTAATCTTCCGAGAAAGCCTCGAACTTCCTTTTGAGTGCGTGGTGAAGGCAATTCTTGTATTGATTTGACCTTGTTTGAGTCAACTTTGATTCCTCTCTCGCTGACCACAAATCCTAATAATTTCCCTGACCGAGCTCCAAAAGTACACTTTGCCGGGTTGAGCTTCAATTGAAATTTTCTCAACCTTAGAAACAACTTCTTCAAAACTTCAATGTGTTCCTTTTCTGTTTGAGATTTGGCGATCATATCATCAACATATACTTCAATTTCTTTGTGCATCATGTCGTGGAACAATGTTACCATAGCCCTTAAATATGTTGCCCCAGCATTCTCTAATCTGAATGGCATTACCTTATAGCAGAAGGTACCCCACAATGTTATGAAGGTAGTTTTCCCCATATCCTCAGGGTGCATCTTGATCTGATTATATCCTGAAAAACCGTCCATGAAAGAAACTAATGAGTATCCCGCCGTGTTATCCACCAACATGTCAATATGCGACAAAGGGAAATTGTCCTTTGGGCTGGCTTCATTTAAGTCCCTATAGTCTACACACATTCTGACCTTTCCATCTTTCTTAGGGACATGGACAATGTTGGCAACCCACTCTGAGTATTTGACCACTTGTAGAAAACCAGCATCAAACTGTTTCTTGACTTCTTCTTTCATTTTCAATATCACATCGGGCTTCATCCTTCGTAGCTTTTGCTGAACTGGCTTGCACTCTTCTCTTATAGGGAGGCGGTGCACTACAATATCACTACTTAGCCCAGGCATATCTTGGTATGACCATGCAGATATGTCCTTGAACTCCCGTAGTAACTCAACAAGGTCTTGCTTCGTCTCCTCGGCTATGTGGGTTCCAATTTTCACAACCTTTCCTTCCTCTAAGGCTATGTTCTCTACCTCCTCTTCATGGGGTAAAATTTGTTTCTCCTCTTGCTTTACCATTCTTAACAAATCTGGAGATAAGTCACAGTCTCTATCACCTTCAAAATCCTAAGATTCTTCTAAACACATGTCTTGCTCAAAGTGGACCTCTGGATCTGTATTATAGTTGCTTACATCATTGATATCTAGGGACTCTGTATAATCTCTAAAATCTACAGGAAGTTCCTCTACAGTCCAATTGTTCAAAACGCTTCCATGTTTATAAGGGCGAATGCCCAACAGGTTTCTTTGCTCAACTTCTTCCCCATGTATGGCATTGATGTGAGGACTTCCTCTCTCAGGTGAATTATCCCTCCATATATAAAGGTCTGGGATATGTGGGGAATGTCTTCGATTCCCACTGGATTTCTTCTCTATTCAAGCGTGCTCTTCTTCTTTCTTGCTTTTTCTCTATTTCTCTCGTCTTCTGTTTAGCATCTGGCCTGAAACCCAAGCCAAAATGGTCTCTTTTCTCTTTCAGCATCAGCACTTGAACTTCCCCTTGGAGATGTCTGCCTAGTCTTTTTCCTGGTAAGGCTCCTTTCCATACCGTCATTTGTAAGCCCATCCTCGTGGTCTTGGATATCTTAGGCACCAGAACTTCATTTCCTTCCAAAATGAATGTTGCGTTGACGAATTCTAAAGACTGGAAATAACACTCAATGGCCTCCTCATTTGTTTCTACATATGGCGCATCATTGGTAACAGTCGCTATGGTGTCTTCTTCCGTGTTTATAGTAACCAGCTGACCATCTGTCACCAGTTTCAGCTTTTGGTGCAAGGATGAGGGCACTGCCCCTGCTGAATGAATCCAAGGTCTTCCCAACAAGCAGTTGTAAGAGGGCTTTATATCCATCACCAGAAAATCCACTTCATACTTGTTTGGCCCAATCTACAATGGTATATCGATTCTTCCCATCACTCTTCTCTCGGTGCCGTCAAATGATCTCATTATGTTCTAACAAGTCTTCATGTGAGAACTGTCTATCGGCAACCTTTTTAGTGTAGAAAATGGTAAGGTATTCAAAGTCGATCCATTGTCGATTAGCACGCTCGGTAGAGTATATCCTTTGTAACGAGTAGTGATGTGTAAAGCCTTAGCTGATCCCATACCTCCAGGTGGAATTTCATCGTAACTAAAGGCAATAAAGTTGTCAGCACTTATATTACTAACCAGACAGTCAAGTTTATTGACAGATATATCCTTAGTAACATAAGTTTCATTCAGCACTTTCATTAATGCTTCACAATGCACTTCAGAACTTAATAGTAAGGCTAGCACCGACATGAGAGCCGTTTGTTTACGTAGCTACTCTACCACGCTGTATTCATTATGCTTTAAGAATTTTAAAAATTCTTTAGCCTCTTCCTCCTTCACAGGTTCATTGATAAGGGCGCTAGGTCCTTTCTCTGGTTCAACTGTAACAGTCTTTGATTTCACTGGTTCTGTTCTGACGTTTACCGAGTCGTAATGCCTTCCACTTCGTGTGTAGAGTCCCTCACTTTGGACCTCCTTGGAAGTGCTAGCTGAGTTTTCCACTCCCGGTGTCGTCACATTACAGTCGTAATTCCATGGTACCATCTTGTTATCCTTGTAAGGAAAGGAAACAGGTTTCTAGATTACAACTTTAGGTGCAAATTGTGCTCCGCCTTCTGTATTTCTCGGTCGAGAAATTATGATCCTAAGATAATTGACCTTTTGCTCTGTCAATTCTTCTTCAGTTGTACATACGTTTCTTTCCTCTGAGCCTTCTTCATGAAACTCCAATTCCTTATTATCCATAAGGCTCTGTATCAGGACCCTAAACTCAGTACATTCCTGGATCCCATGTCCCTCTGCTTCGTGGAACTCACAGTAGTTCCTTGGTTCTTCACCTCCTTCCTCAGAACTTGATTTTATTAGTCCCCTTCTTACCATTTCCCTCTAAACCATTCTTAATGGAGTTTTCACTTCTAAGACATCCTCATTGATTTTTCTCATGACCTTCTCATCGATCGCATTTATCCCCTTATCACCATGGTTAGGTAAGGGGTTCTCTGCACTAAGTGTATCATCAAATTTCACGATCCCCATTTTGATGAACCTGTCTACTACCTTTTTGAAGGCAGTGCAGTTTTCTATTGAATGCCCCAATATTCCTGCGTGATAATCATAATGAACGTTTGAGTCATACCATTTAGGATATGGAGGCTGCAGCGATTTTAGATAGAATGGGGAGACTACATGTGCATCAAATAAACTTTGATATAGCTCCTTATACATCATTGGGATTGGCGTGAATTAGAGCTTTTCAAAATTTTACCTTGCGCCTGATTCTTGTCTGGTCGACACCTGTTGCCTAGCCGTAACTACCTTTCGGTGGCTAACAGTGATTGCCTTCGAATACCCTGTGTTGTTCACCTCATTGTCCTTTTTCTTAGGAGTAGACCTTCTAGTGGTTTCTCCCGCTTCAATTTTACCACCTCTTATGGCATTTTCTATCATTTCCCCTGCCATCACTATATCTGCGAAGCTTTTAGTGGTGCTTCCAATCATATGGGTGGTGCCTTTAAAGTATTGATAAACAGCATGGTGGTTTCCTTCTCTAGGAGAGGTGGTTGAACTTGCATGGCAACTTCCCTCCATCTTTGCGCGTATTGCCTGAAGCTTTCCTTCGATTTCTTTTCCATGTTTTGCAACATGATTCTATCAGGCGTCATGTCTGTAACATGATTATACTGCTTCATGAAGGCTTGGGCTAAGTCTCTCCAGGAGCTAATATTAGTGCGGTTGAGTTGATTGTACCACCTAGAAGCTGCCCCCACTAAACTGTCTTGGAAACAATGAATCAAAAGTTGATCATTGTTCACGTAACCAGTCATGCTTCTACAGAACATAGTGATGTGGGCTTCAGGGCAGCTAGTTCCATTGTACTTCTCAAATTCTGGCATCTTGAATTTATGAGGAAGCACCAAATCTGGAACCAAACTCAAGTCTTTCGCGTCAATACCATGGTGATGATCAACATTTTCCAAAGCTTTGAACTTTTCCACCAACCATCTACAGCGATCCTCTAACTGCCTCGAGGATTCGATTCTTGTCCCTTCCCTCTCTGCTATATCCAAATCAGGGATAACGAGATTAGCAGGGTTATCCCTCGGGTTGGATCCTGTGCCAACTTGGAAGTTCATAGGCGGTCTATTATCAGCTTGCCCCTGTTGAGTCCTAATCGTGACAGGTGGCCTTTGGGGATACTCCTCAGGTTGTACATGTGGTGGGGTGAAACCCCTAGGAAAGTCTTCGTTGTCTTCAGCATTAACTAGGGGACCCTTTCTTTTGTCTATTGTTCCACTCAGCATCTGGGCCATTTGAGCCATCATGCTCCTTTGAGCTTCCAACATTTGGTCCCTCATTTCTTGTTGGAGCTTTGCCATTTGCTCTTGCATCTGGTCTTGCATGTCTCTTTGGAATTGTTCCAATCTTTGATCCATTTTCTTTGATTTGGTACGTGTACGTAAGGATGTTCAGCTTCCAGATTTTCCTTCTCTTCTTCTTCTTCTTCTTCTCTCTCTCTGTGTTATAATTTCAACTAATTAGACACTCTCTATGGACTTAAATGCATATGATATGATGTAATGCAAATGCATGAATGCAAAGAGGCATCGATTCTGATTCAACTTCATTTAGAAAACTTTATTAGAAAACAAAATCCTTTACATAAAACGGATTACAAATATGCTTTCGCCATAAGGCCTAAAGTTTTGATTTTCCCAAACAAAGAAGTTAGCTCTTGACCACGATCCGAATATAGCTCATACTTCATACTCAATATATCAGCCTGTGCTGCCAAAGTCTGTAGATGATCAGCTACCTCTCGAATCTGAACTATTGCTTCACCCATGAGGTAATCCCGACTTCTGACTTGATCATGGGAATGATGGAGCTCTTCCTTCCAATACCCTTCTCTTGCTTCAAGTTGCTCGATTTGGAGTTCATAATTCTGCAATGTCGATTCTAATCTTTCAATCTTGCCCTTCATTTCCTCGATCTTGTTCAAACTCAACTTCAGCTCATTCGTAGAATTATGGCTTCGGTGGTGGTGAAGAGACCATCCCAATTCAGCCAATCTAGCTTTTAATCTACTCTTTTCTTTTTGGCTTTCTGCTAACTTCTTTTCTAGGGCTCGTTTTCCATCTGCATCTCTAGGAACTTCTTCTCCCAATAGTCAGCTTTGGCCTTTTCCTCTTGAACCTCATGTTGCCATTGTTCCTAACTCTTCCCCAATCCAGCATTTTTCATCGATAGACGGAACTTCTTATATTCTGTCTTCAAGTTGTTCAGATCTTCCTCAACCCTTTTCTTCCTTTTTCTTAATTTTTCGGCCTCTGATTTCTGAACATCCACATCTAACCTCATATATGTTTTCTCTTCTTCCAACTTCTCTATCCTTTTTCCAAGCTCTGAACTCATCTTTTCGAAGTCTTGTTTCCAATCTCTAACTCTGATGGGACTACTTGCAAGAATTCTTCTCTTGATCGGGCACCTTCTGGATTTAGCTCGGGGATGTTATCATTAATCCTTCTAAGCCTCAATTCACTGTATTCTGGGGTCGTCATTGGGCCTGCGGATAATCTCTTCATCCTACGAATCTGATTCCAAGCACCAGAAATTTCCTTAACTCTCTTCTTATAGTTTTCCCCCCTGTATGAGAACTCACACTGAGCCAGCCCATATGTCGTTGGTACGAACTGTCTTGACCCATATTGCCTCAGTACGAGCAAAGGGGCATACCCAACGGCTCCCCAGATTCCAAGTAAAGGAACCCAGTCGAAACTCCCACACCAATAGAGGATTTAATCGGGAATCATCCAAGGAGCCCTCCACTCGATGTCTTCTTCTTGAAGGTTTTGAAGGAGTGCCATCCAGCTTTCCTCGGATACGTCTTCTCTCCTTGTAGCTACTATCTCCTTCAACGGAGAGTAATTCTCAGAGAAAACTAGATAAGACCTTATCTCCACCTTCCACTGATGACTGTGGAACCAAGCCAACAACAACTGCGAGCATCCAATAAACCTGCCTTCACCTGCTCTCCGACATGCATTCAAAGATCTGAACATCTCGGCTAAGATCGCAGGTATAGGTGTGACTCCTCTGCCAAGTCGATCGAATAAATCAGTAACTACTTCGTCTACATGTCTTAGAGCTTTAGGGAAGATTACCAAATCGTAAATACACAAGGCCAAGACGTCAATCTTCTTCTTTACATCTGGATATGTTAGGACCAAATCCCTCAAATTCTCCCAAAGAATGCGTTTACCTTCACCTTTCTCTTGAATTCTGGCTGCAACCCACTGTTCACTCATCCCTGAGATATTCATTAACTTCTTCACAAAAGTTGGAACATTAGCAGCCCTAGAATAAACTCTGTCGACTTGGATCCTTGAACAACGAAGCAAGGTCGTATATTCCTCTACCATGGGCACTGAATCTACTTTCCCGAAAGTGAAACAACTATAAGCAGAATTCCAAAACTGAATCATAGCGCGGAATAGATACTTATCTACTTTAACGTCGAGCAAGTAAGGTAGATCACCATAATTACGATAGAACAGCTGCTTTGCCTCATCGTCCCATTGGGTCCATATTCCCTTCAACTCCTGAAGCTCATTTTGCGTGACACTGATATGAGTGAAATCCCATAGTTTCGACACATAGCCCTCAGCTAAGCTATCCCTTTTCTCTAATTGCCTTTGCTCTGACCATATACGGACGACTGCATTGTCTTCCACTTTATCAAGGAATTTGTTCTCCAAAACCAGCTTTCTAACTTTAGAAACTGACTGTGAATCGATACCTCTTTAAATATGAAATGACATGCACAAAAGAATAAAACACAACAAGTTAGTACCGCAAAATATAAAGCAAGCAAAGTAAACAAACATCTATTTGGGTAACTACTAAGGTTCGACATAGTTCTACTTAGGGTGAGTTCTTATGTTTTCTACGTGTGGTTAGCTCTACAGTTGAGGTACCCGAACCAGCAGATTCCTCAATCCTCACCCCTTATAGGCTCATACGGACCGAGTTCGGTTCAGGGGAATACATTTCCCTATGGCCATGCGGAAGTGAAAACTTCACGAAGACATAGGTACAGATGTATCCCGGAAGCAACCCACTAGCCCATGCAGAGGTGAAAACCTCACGAAGGCATAGCTTCTCGCTCCCACTTAAAGGTGCGACCACAACGGTCATGTAATGCAATGCAGAGATATATATCAAAAATTAAAACAACATGAAATAAAAGGATCATGGTTTTTTTAAAAAATCAGAATTTAAAATTTGGACAAAAGGACATGAAATTATCGATTTTTACGGTTTGACTCTCTTATTTTCCCCAGTGGAGTCGCCAAGCTGTCGAAACCATTTTTTTAAAGGTTTGGTAAAAACGAGGGATCGACTTTAAAAAACAAAAATGGATTCGCCACGTATCTCTTTTTACTTTGGTGTGATTGGATCACCTGTAAAATATTTTATTTCAAAACATTGGTTTTGGCCCACGAAATACAAGAAAACGGGTTCGGGAGTCGGTTACGCATGAGGAAGGATTAGCACATTCATAGCGCCCAAAAATTGGTACCTAATAAATAAAATCATGTCCGAATGTTAAAAATTTGAAAAATTTTAGAATATGATCCTTTTATTAGAAAGAAAACCAAGACTTACCTATTTCAAAGAAATAAAATGTTATATCCAGTAAGTTAGGATATAACATCTCACGACTTCGAAGTTAGGCTCGCCTTTATTTGTAGAAAATTCTTATCTCGAAAGACAAAATATATATCCAGTAAGTTAGGATACAACGTTTTGAATCCCTAAGAATAAGTTTTGATTTGGAAATTTATGAATTTCAATTTTAAAAGAAAAGGGATACTTAATATTTTAAGTTCAACGATAAAAATCGAAACTCAGTAAGTTAGGGCACAATTTTTCTCGAAGTCCCCAAATATTAGATATCGCCGTATTTTTTTAAAACTATTTGAATAAAATGTGTCAATTCAAAAAGCGTTTTTATAAAACAATGGTTTGAGTAAGATATTACGACTTACATATTTAATGGCAATTCTACATAACTACAAATTATACTAACAATAAATAATAAAAGAATAACATAACATAAATATATAAAGAACTATGTTAAACAATAATAAACAATCAAAAGAACATAAATAAATAAACATGTAATATAAAATAAATAGTGATAATTAAGACTTTCACGAAATAACAAAATTAATTGAAAAAAGGAATAATATATTTGAACATTGAATAAAAAAGAATGTAACGGTTTTTAAAATGATTTAATATATATATGTATAAATTAAAAGTAAAAAAAACAAGGTACCTATAATAAATATATAATTTAATAATTTAATACCTAGATAAATGATTACATATAATAAAAATAATTAGTAAATAATATATAATATTTCTATATAAAAACACATATATAATACACTAATCATAAAAATTACATATGCAATAAATAATATAAATAAAATAAGTTATATAATATAAATAGATTTTATTCAAAACAAAAGTTAAAAATAATATATGATATAATATAATACTATGTAACATACAAATTAAAAAATATAATATAATAAATAATATACAAATTGTAAAATAATATACAAATTATATTAAACCAAGTAAATAATATATAATAATTAAATATATATATAAGGATAATACACATAATATATATAAATTTTATACTATTAACAAAATTAATATATAAATAATAAGAATAATATAACATTTTAATATAATAAAATAATAAAATATGGAATAAATTTAAAAAAAATAAAAAGGTTTTAAAAATGAATAAGGATTAAATAGCAATGAAATAAATATAAATGGATTAAATTAAAACGTGCGTCGCACTGTAGGGACTCATTAGGCAATTATGCCTTCTTCCCAAAACGACGTCGTTCTGATTTTTAGCCCTTAATGCAGTCTGAGGGACTAAATTGAAGCAAATTATAAGTTTTTTGGGCCAATTTAAAATAAATAAAAATTTGAATTGGATGAAATTAGACTTAATGAAATAGCGGAGGGACTAAAAGGGTAAATTTCCCTTTTTTTAAAACATGTGGATCCTCCCCGGGTTTTCGGGTCAACGCGCGGATCCTCTCTTCTGAACGACATCGTTTTGTACTTATTTACTTAAGTATAAACGGCGTTGTTTCTTTTTGCTATATAAGCAAAGGACCAGCCCTCCCCCCCCCCCAAAAAAAAATTTAAACACTCATTTTAAAAAAAAAATCAAAGGGTCTTAAAAATTTCTCTCTGGTCTTCGGCCTGAGGCCAGCGCTCTGATCCAGGCTCCGTCCCACGCGTCATCCCAAAGGTAAGAATTTTTGCCTTTTTTTTATAAACTGTTTTGCGTATTAAATATGCAGGGATTGAAAGAAAAAATAAAATAAAATAACACGAAAGAAAGATCGTAATATCACCTCTGTCAACAGATTTGTGGTATTTTATTTCTTTATTTTTTTGAATTTTTTTGTATTCTCTACTTTTTGTGTGTATTCTGTCTGTGTTTGTTTTACATATTTTTTGGGTTTTTATAACCCGGAAAAAAATGAAAAAAAGGAAATACATTAATAACGCCATATTTGCTGTTGTATTTCTTTCCTTTTGCAGGCGAGAAGTAAAGATCTTAGCGTCGATGGGGCGTAGTTCGCGAGGATTGCGGCGTGAGGGAAAGGGCTGTCGGAGCGCTTACGGCGCAATGGAAACCTAGGGTTTCCTGCGTCTGCAAGCTTGTCTGGGCATTGGGCCATTTTGGGCCCCGTATGTTTTTGGGTCTGTTGGGTTAGTCTGGGTCTGAGGGTGTAACGGGTTCTGTTAGTGGGTCTTGTTGGGTAGTTTGTTTAGGAATGGATTGGGGTTTAGCTTTGGGTCTGGTTAGGTTTAGGGATTGGGCTATTGTAATGAGGGTTTTGGGCTTATTTAATGTGGTTTTGTTTAATGGACTGTACATGGACATTTTATTATTTTTTATTTTTTGGTTTTATTCTGTTTTACACGGGCTCGGGCACAAATGGGCCACTACAACATTTTTTCAAGGGGTTTCCTGCAAAGAAGTTTGAGCCACATGGTTACTCACATTAACAGAATTTGTAAAATAATATCGATCAGTAGATGTTCTAACAGAGTCACGAGCTGGAGAGTAATCGTTTCGTCACCTACACGAAGTATCAACTCACGCATACCAACATCAATTATAGTTCTAGCAGTTGCTAAAAAGGGTCGCCCTAAAATTAAATGTACCTCACTCCCCTTATCCATGTCTAACACAGCAAAGTCAATGGGAAATATAAATTTATCGATTTTAACAAGCACATCTTCAATAACACCCCTAGGATATCTAATGGTTCTATCTGCTAATTGAACACTCATCCTAGTTTGTTTGGGTTTCCCAAGACCTAATTGTTTAAACATTTTATAGGGCATGACATTAATACTAGCCCCTAAATCAACCAAAGCATTATCAATATTCAAACTACCAATTAAACAAGGTATAGTAAAACTCCATGGATCTTTTAATTTGTTGGGTAATTTATTTTGCAATATGGCTGACCAAACTACATTGAACTCCACAGTCAACGAATCATCTAACTTTTGTTTGTTTGTTAGCAGCTCCTTTAAAAATTTGACATAGTTGGGCTTTTGTGAAAGAGCTTCAACAAACGGTAAGTTAATATGTAATTTTTTTAGAAGTTTAAGAAATTTACCAAATTGTTCATTCGTGTAGTTTCTCTTCGTCACATTAGGATATAACACTCGAGGTTTATATTCCTTAACAACCGGCTTTTTCTCTTTCTGGATTACCTCAACCTCATCACTATTTACTACAATTTCTTGCCTTGGTTCTGGTTAAGATTCAACTAACCCTTTTTCATCTCGCACAGTAATTGCATGAAGTTGCTCCCTTGGGTTAGTTTCGGTATTTCTAGGCAAACTACCTTGTGGTTTCTCTGAAATTAGTTTAGCAAGTTGACCAATTTGATTCTTGAGTCCTTGAATTGATGCTTGCTTATTTTTAAGTGTTACTTCAGTGTTTTAAAAGTGGGTTTCTAACACTGAGATAAACTTCGGCAACATCTCCTCGAGATTTAGCTTTTTCTCTTACTGGTAAGGTTGTTGTTGGAAACCCAGAGGGGGTTATGCTCTTTGATTTCCTTGACCACCTCAAGAGAAATTGGGATGGTTCCTCCAACCTGCATTATAGTGGTTACTATAAGGATTATTTTGAGGCTTAGAATTTTTACCCATATAATTGATTTGTTCGTTCTCTGTGTTACAAGTGAAGGGTAAACATTTTATGAAACACCCCACACCCAGCCCACGAGCCTGGACCGGATCTGGTATGTTCCTTAAGTAAACCGGTTCAAAGTTCGTTTGTTCCTTTGAAAATTTGTGTGTTTTGAAAGAAATTTTTCTTTTTTTTTGTGGGTTGGGCTTGGGTTGAAAACAAGTTTATTCTATTTTTAAAATCCTTTACTTTAGGTGACAAAACGTTTGGGCTTTGTTTTGAATAAATTTACTTAAACTTTATCTGATAAAAGAAAAATTCATAAAACGTAATAAACAAGAGTAAAATAAAGTAATCCACCATGGCCTTATTACATCAATAAATCCCAAAATTAAAAACCAAAGTACTTAAATAATATAGTCCAAATAAAATAAAACTTCAAGCTGAGCATGGCCACCACAAGTTCTGCCGTCCGGGTCCATCACTGTTCATCACCTGAAACATGTTCCCACAACGGGGTGAGTCAATAGACTCAATGTGTAACCAACACTAAAATTTAATAGATCAGGCATACCGTATCATATCACATGCATATTCATATACAGATAAAATAATGATGCAACCCGTACCCAAACCTAGATGCCATCCGCTACACATCCCCGTACCAACTGCACACCGTGGGGACTACTAAGTCAACCCTCCATCCGCTACACACCATCGAAGGCGATCATTTGCGATCGGCGTGCTCATCGCCCATATAAAATTCGTGGCATAGCCACCAGATAATTTTGTCATGAGACACCACATTCAGATAATGTAACCGAAGTTACCACATTCAGATAATGTAACCGAAGTTACCATATTCAGATAATGTGATCGAAGTCACCACATTCAGATAGTGAGACCGAAGTCACCACATTCACTTCCCTCTCTTCATATAACCCGAATGCCCCATATTATTCATATTATGCATATCATACTTAAATTCACATTCATGTCACTTTTCACATGTTAAATATAACATATTTCGTAATCCTAGTAGAAGTAGGAAACGTACCTGAGTACTTTGTACCGTAACACGGTACCTTAGCCATATTCACATTCTTATAAACATGCACATATTAAATATTGCCATATATCTTATTAAAAGTTAGTGTGGGATACACACCTGATTTGCTTAACAAATTCCTTGAAATCCCGAAGAACCGATCTATTGCTTTAGATCTCAATTCCTACATTCGGTAACCTTAATATGTTAGCATAAAGCCTATTAGGCTATAAAACCAAATCCTAGTAGGATTTGTACACTTAAAACCTACCTTCTTTGCCATCGACTTAAGAATCAAGTCTCGAAATCTCTGCTATACTCTTCTTGCATTTGGCCAAGCATTGAATCACTTAATCAAATTAGTTCGGCTTTTTAAACGATTATGAAATAGATCTAGATATCAAAACAGGCCTTGACCGAACCTACCTATGTGTTTACCTTCCAAATCTTAAATCCTGAATTGGATCCTTGCTTCCTTAATCTTCATCGAAATACCTATACACATATGTTAGATTTTAGTCTAACTTGAAATCATACTAATGGCCTATGGTCGAATATCACTTTATAGCTTACCTTAAATCCCGAAATAGCCTTCCTTGTAGTCGACACCACCTAAATCCCGAAATTCCCTTTTGAAGAAATCGGCTAGAGGTTTTCTTGGAGTATTCGATTTCCACAAAAATAAAGAAAAGAAAACTTGAGAATTTTGGCAATGGTGGACTATAGATTCGGCTTAGCAAATGAAAGAGAAGAGAAGGATGGTTGCTAGAGAGTTTCTAGAGAGAGAGAGGAGAAACTTTAGAGAATTTCGGCAGAGGCTTTCTTGAAGAGAAAAGAATGAATGAAGACTAAACTTACTCTTCCTTTCTTAGCCGAAATTACTAGGCTAGAGTCCTTATTGGCCACCACTCTTCCTTATTTTGATAACTTTATCTCCTTAATTTAAAAATTAAAGAATAATCCTTATTTATCTCTTGAAAATAATCTAAAATAAATCCTTTATTTATCCCCTTATTAGCCGAAATTTAAAGGGAATAAAACTCCTCTTTTAGAAGCTTTGTGCCGTCCACCTCTCTGCTTCTTGAAGCAAAATAAAAATTTCTTTTATTTGCTTTCCATGTGACTCGAACTCAGGCCCAATACCCTTGTATGTGGCGCCATTTCTAGATGCCCTAAGTGGCATCTCCAGGCCACTTTTCCAAGCCTGTTTGTGTGTCAAATTTCACATACATTTTCTCTTAAGGCCACCTTGCCTCAGTTTCCTCTTTTAAACTTTAAAACTCGACATTTTCTAAGTCATTTCCTTACATTTCCAAGTTTCCAAAAATTTTTGTTTCCCTCTTTAAACTTGACATTTCCTTTCATTTCCAAGTTTCCAGAAATGTTCACTTTCCTCTTTTGAATCATTTCTACATCATTTCCTTACATTTCCAGGTTTCCAAAAATGTTCACTTAAAACTTAACATTTCCATACATTTCTAGGTTTCCAAAAATGTTCCCTTTAAACTTAACATTTCCATACATTTCAAGGTTTCCAAAAAAATGTTCAAAATACTTTCATAACACATAAGACATGTCATTTCGTACAATTAAACCGAAAATGCATAGGCCCTTTTCAGGGTGTTACAGTTCTACCCCCCTTAAAATAATTTCATCCTCAAAATTTCCTAGCTAAAATAATTGAGGGTATTGCTGTCGCATTTCCTCTTCTGGTTCCCACGAAGCTTCTTCCGATCCATGATTGCGCCATAATACTTTGACTAGGGGAACTGACTTCCTCCGTAACACTTTTACATCACGTTCCAATATCCGAATCGGCTCTTTCTCGTAGGATAAGTCTGGCCTTAACTCCACTTCTTCAACTGGTACCACATGAGATGGATCCGATCGGTAGCAACATAGCATGGATACATGGATTACGTCGTGCATTTGCTGTAACTCTGGTGGCAACTCCAACTGGTATGCCACTGGTCCAATTCGCTTCAGCACTCGATAGGGCCTATAAACCTTGGGCTTAACTTCCCTTTTCGACCAAACCTCATCACCTTCTTCCAAGGCGAGACTTTCAGAAACACTTGGTCTCCCACTTCAAACTCTATTTCCTTTCGTTTAAGGTCTGCGTATGACTTCTGCCTATCAGAGGCTTCTTTTAACCGTGCCCTGATTATCTCAACCTTCTGTTCAGTTTCTGCCACTAACTCTGGACCCAAAACTCGACGTTCTCCTAACTCAGTCCAACAAGTAAGAGTTCGACACTTTCGACCATATAATGCTTCATATGGTGCCATCCGAATGCTAGCTTGATAGCTGTTGTTGTAGGCGAACTCTACTAAAGGCAAGTAATCTTCCCAACTTCCTCGGAAATCCATCACACGGCCTCTCAACATATCCTCCAACACTTGTATTACCTGTTCAGACTGCCCGTCTGATTGTGGATAAAAAGCTGTCGTGAAGTCTAACTTAGTACCTAAAGCTTGATGAAGTGCCCTCCAAAACTGAGACGTAAACCTTGGGTCTCTATCGGAGATGATTGACACTGGTACTCCATGCAACCTCACAATTTCCACTACATATAGTTTGGCCAACTTCTGAAGAGAATAATCAACCCTTACCGGGATGAAGTGCACGGACTTGGTCAGACGGTCCACTATTACCCATACCGAGTCCTTCTTAGTAGGCGTAAGGGGAAGCCTACTAACGAAATCCATGGTGATTCTCTCCCACTTCCATTGTGGAATCTCGATTGGCTGAAGTAATCCCGATGGAACTTGGTGTTCAGCCTTAACTTACTGACACGTCAGACATTTTCCCACGAATTCCGTAACTTCCCGTTTAAGATCAGGCCACCAAAATTGTTCCCTTAGATCCCTGTACAACTTAATGCCTCCGGGATGCATAGCATAAGGGCTACTATGCACATCCCGAAGAATCTTCTGTCTTATCTCCTCGTTCCTCGGCATACAGACCTTTCCTTTGTAGCACAATACTCCTTCATCATTAACGCCATAATCCTCTATCTCTCCGTTCTGTACTTGCTGTAACTTAGCACTTAGGTCCTTATCAGCCAACTGTCCCCCTTTCACCTCATTTAGCCATGTGGGTTTGACTTGCAACTCTACCAACAGGCTTCCATCATCATACAAACTCAAGTGAGCGAACATAGCCCTTAGATCTGACACAACCTTCTGACTTAGGGCATCAGCTACCACATTCGCCTTACCCGGGTGGTATTCTATCGAGCAATCATAATCCTTTAATAATTTCACCCACCTTCGCTGCCTCAAGTTCAACTCCTTCTGAGTCAACAAATACTTAAGGCTCTTGTGGTCTGTGTAGATTATCGACCTTTCTCCATAAAGGTAGTGCCTCCAAACTTTAAGAGCGAAAACCACTACTGCCAACTCCAAGTCATAGGTTGGGTAGTTAACCTCATACGGCCTTAATTGTCGAGACACATAAGCGACTACTTTTCCATCTTACATTAGGACACATCCTAATCCCGTATGCGAAGTGTCACAGTATACCACAAAATCCTTCCCTGCCTCCGGCTGAATTAACACTGGAGCTTCCGTCAACACCTTCTTAAGCTTTTCAAAGCTCTTCTGTTGCTTATCCGTCCATACAAAGGATACTTCCTTCCTTAGCAGCTTTGTCAAAGGCGCGGCTATTGACGAGAACCCTTCCACGAACCTTTTGTAATAGCCTGCCAAACCTAAGAAACTTCGGATCTCAGCCACGGACCTAGGTGGTTTCCAATCCAACACTGCCTCGATCTTCCTAGGATCCACTTTTATTCCCTCTGCGGATACCACATATCCTAAGAATGCCACCTTCTTGAGCCAAAATTCACACTTGCTGAATTTGGCATAGAGCTTCTTCTCCCTCAATACTTGCAGCACAACTCGGAGATGCTCATCATGCTCCTCTTCAGACTTGGAGTACACTAAGATATCATCGATGAATACAACGATGAACCTATCCAAGTAGGGTTGAAAAACCCAGTTCATCATATCCATGAACGCGGCTGGAGCGTTCGTCAACCCAAACGGCATTACTACAAACTCATAATGGCCGTATCTTGTCCTAAAAGCGGTCTTATGGATATCTGCCTCCTTCACCTTGAACTGATGATATCCCGACCTTAAGTCTATCTTCGAGAATACTGCGGTCCCCTTCAGCTGATCGAACAAGTCGTCTATCCTTGGCAAGGGATACTTATTCTTGATGGTCAGCTTGTTCAACTGATGGTAATTTATGCACATTCGCATAGTTCCATCCTTCTTCTTTACAAACAGGACCGGTGCTCCCCATGGAGACACACTGGGTCGAATGAACCCACGATCCAACAACTCTTGGATTTGAGCCTTGAGCTCAACCAACTCCTTTGGTGCCATTCGGTATGGAGCGATTGACACAGGAGCTGTTCCCGGTAGCAAGTCTATTCCAAATTCCACCTCCCTATATGGGGGTATTCCTAGTAATTCCTCCGAAAATACATCTTCAAAGTCCCTTACCGTTCTAACTCCACTGACACCTTCTTCCTTTCCAACCAACGCACTTACGAAGGCTAAAAATGCCTTGCACCCTTTCCTAACCATTTTCTCAGCCTTTAACGTCGAAACTACGTTAGACAGGTAGTTTCTTCTTTCTTCGATCATTACTACTACTTCATCCTCTGGGATCCTTAGTTCCATTCGTTTAGCCGCACAATCCAACACGGCCTGGTGCTCTACTAGCCAGTCCATTCCAAGTATGAGTTCAAACTCCCCAAAGGGTAGTTCCATTAAATCAGCCCGAAAGTTCACTCCCTGAATCTCTAAAGGTACACCACTACAGTTTGGCCTAATGGGCTTACTACAGTCATCTGCCTATCAGAAAGTTCAGAGTCTAGGCCTAGTGTTTCCACTATACTATATGCAACATAAGAATGGGTCGAGCCCATATTAATTAAGGCATAATAAGGCTTGCCATAAATAAAGAACGTACCGATTATAACATCCAGCGCGTCTCCATCCTCCCTACGGCGAACCGCATAAACCAAACCCGGTTGCCTTGCCTCAGCATTAGCAGCACCTCTGCCCTGTGTTCCACGTCCTCTGCCAGTACCATTACCTCTGTTATTCGAACCACGACCTCGTTGAGGCTGCTGTCTGCCTCTACCAGCCTGGTTAACATTCTGAGCTGCTGATCGACTTTCATCTGGTTTCTTAGGACGATCCTTGAGCATATGGTCCTTGGACCCACACTTAAAACATCCTGCCGTCTTTTTCCAGCACTCCCCTAAGTGCTTCTTTCCACAATGCTTACAAGGACGATACTGCCATCTTGTACCAGCTTACTGACCTCGCGGCCCATCAACTCTAGGCTTCTTCTGCCCACTCCCAGATGATCCTGACGACCCATAACCCCTCTTGGGCCTATTCCTATCAGAGTTCTGCTTTACCGAGTCCTTGATTCCCTCGGCTACCTTAGCCTTTTCCACTAAGGCGGAAAATTCCCGTTCCTGATGTGGGGCTATCAACAACCTTAAATCATCCATCAGACCGTCCTCAAATCGGACACACTGTTCATGCTCGGTTGCCACTACTCCTCCAGCATACTGGCTCAACCTCAGAAAT
Source organism: Gossypium bickii (assembly GCA_025503065.1). NCBI lineage: Eukaryota > Viridiplantae > Streptophyta > Magnoliopsida > Malvales > Malvaceae > Gossypium > Gossypium bickii. Next base: position 21,513,299 of record CP106713.1, on the reverse strand, counting down.
TCAGCTTCATACTCGGCTACGGACTTGTTCCCTTGAACCAACCCCAAAAAAGCCTTCCTTTGTTCATCAGTATACTTGGTTCCAACGTATTTCTTCTGATACCCTTCCTTAACGTACTCCCAGGTCAGATCCTCAGCTGTGGCACCATCCCTAATAGTTAACCACCATTGGTACTCTTCATCACGTAACAGTGCCACCATTCCTTTCAACTTCTCCTCAGGGGTCAAGTCGAGCTCATTCATAATGTGCTCAGTTGCCTCCAACCAGTACTCAGCTGTACTGGGTGCCACTCCAGATACTCCACGAAACATTTCAGCTCCGTTGGCTCGAATTTCCTCCTGCACCAGCCACTAACTCCAAAACTCGCAGCACAGCCTGCGATACAGCATCATCTTCCGTTTGAGCTTGCTGCTCAAACCCACAGCTGGGGGTGGTGGTGGCGGTGGTATCTCATTGTCAGACCCTTGACCCGATCTAACGGGTTCTAACACGGTCATCCTGCCTCTACCGCATCCTCGACGACCACGTCCTCTAGAGCTCATTTCTAACATCGTGATCTGATTAAGAAGTTTTATGAATTAGTCTTTGTTTCACTTGATTACCCGCGAAGAAGTTTTATGGAAAGAATTTTAGGAGTGGTTCTTTCGTATTCATACATGCACACAGTCTTTACATTCATACACACATCCATCAATCAATTATGAACTTTCGTTCATTCAGAGAAACGTTGTAGTTTTCATTGTTGTTGTTTTTCCACTACCCAGGGGTATTTTCGTAATTTGTCCTACAGGGGTATTTTCGTAATTTATCCTACAGGGGTATTTTCGTAATTTTTCAAAAGAAAAAGTCCTTTGGTGGTTTTTTCAAAAAGTATTTTGGTAATTCTAAATTCTCGGGGTATTTTGGGAAAATTTTGAAATCCGGGGGTATTTCGAAAATTTTGAATCTCAGGGGTATTTTGGTAATAAACCAGGGTGCATTTGTAAAGTTTAATAATTCTGGGGTATTTTCAAATTTGCAAAACTTTGAGGGTTCTTTTTGAGAATTTGTTTTCTAAAACGGTGATGTTGCAGAAATTTTGGAAATCAGGGTTATTTTGGTAATTTTGTAAGTTAGGGGCAATTTTGTAGTTTTCCAAAAATCAAGGTATTTTGATATTTTGCAAATAAGGTTTTTTGAACATTTATAAAGTAATGAAATTTGGTTTAGAACTGTGGGTAGTTTGGACATTTTATAAACCAAGGGTATTTTTGTAATTTCACCACTAGGGGTATTTTTGTAATTTTATAAATCAAGGAATTTTTTTCGGAAAAATGTTGTAAAAATAGTTCTCACAAATTAAAAAGGTAATCTTAAGAGTTTTAAAACTAGGGTTTTTATAAAAACACGGCTAGTTCCCTTTCGGGTTTTAGTTATTGTGTTTAGCCTATGACCGAGTCCTTTTGGTCAGGGTGAACCAAAGCTACGCACCAGGTAGGGTTCGAATGGAGAGGAGGTGAGTCACACAGACTGCTTAAGTACCAAGCTCCCACCGAAACCATTCCTAGACATGCGCACGCAGGGTTGCCACACCTCTGAGCCCTCTCGAGTTAGGGTGAACCGGCTTACGCACTGTGGATTCTGCGAAGAGGAGGTGAGTCACTAGGATCGCTTAAATACCAGGCTCTTTCGGATCCAATCCTAGACATGCGCACAGGGGTTACCACACCCTAACTCGGTTGACTTAGCCATAGGTTTGTTTAGCTAGGCACTTAAGTCTTATGTAAGTGTTGGGGAAAACTAGTCCTAGGGTTCAAATACTCATCATGCTAATCTACGTTCCATTCCATTTCTACCCTTCTACACATCATACTATAAATCACACAAATGGATAAAAGTACTTACCTGGTGGACTGCAGGTCGGAGACTTGGGTGCCATGCCAGAAAAACCTGCTTATTTCAAAAAAAATGTTTTCATAAAACTTATTTGGGCTCGCTTTGAAAATGTTTTGGGCCTTAAACCTCAGGCCGAGAGTTTGAAACGGGCTCTAATTCCAAACTAAAACACCCCACACCCGGCCCACGAGCCTGGACCGGATCTGGTATGTTCCTTAAGTAAACCGGTTCAAAGTTCGTTTGTTCCTTTGAAAATTTGTGTGTTTTGAAAGAAATTTTTCTTTTTTTTTTTTGTGGGTTGGGCTTGGGTTGAAAACAAGTTTATTCTATTTTTAAAATCCTTTACTTTAGGTGACAAAACGTTTGGGCTTTGTTTTGAATAAATTTACTTAAACTTTATCTGATAAAAGAAAAATTCATAAAACGTAATAAACAAGAGTAAAATAAAGTAATCCACCATGGCCTTATTACATCAATAAATCCCAAAATTAAAAACCAAAGTACTTAAATAAAATAGTCCAAATAAAATAAAACTTCAAGCTGAGCATGGCCACCACAAGTTCTGCCGTCCCGGTCCATCACTGTTCATCACCTGAAACATGTTCCCACAACGGGGTGAGTCAACAGGCTCAATGTGTAACCAACACTAAAATTTAATAGATCAAGCATACCGTATCATATCACATGCATATTCATATACAGATAAAATAATGATGCAACCCGTACCCAAACCTAGATGTCATCCGCTACATATCCCCGTACCAACCTGCACACCGTGGGGACTACTAAGTCAACCCTCTATCCGCTACACACCATCGAAGGCGATCATTGCGATCGACGTGCTCATCGCCCATATAAAATTTGTGGCATAGCCACCAGATAATTGTGTCATGAGACACCACATTCAGATAATGTAACCGAAGTTACCACATTCAGATAATGTAACCGGAGTTACCGTATTCAGATAATGTGACCGGAGTCACCACATTCAGATAGTGAGACCGAAGTCACCATATTCACTTCCCCTTTTTCATATAACCCGAATGCCCCATATTATTCATATTATGCATATCATACTTAAATTCACATTCATGTCACTTTTCACATGTTAAATATAACATATTTCATAATCCTAGTAGAAGTAGGAAACGTACCTGAGTACTTTGTACCGTAACACGGTACCTTAGCCATATTCACATTCTTATAAACATGCACATATTAAATATTGCCATATATCTTATTAAAAGTTAGTGTGGGATACACACCTGATTTGCTTAACGAATTCCTTGAAATCCCAAAGAATCGCTTTAGATCTCAATTCCTACATTCGGCAACCTTTATATGTTAGCATAAAGCCTATTTGGCTATAAAACCAAATCCTAGTAGGATTTGTACACTTAAAACCTACCTTGCTACCGACTGACTTAAGAATCAAGTCCTGAAATCTCTGCTATACTCTTCTTGCATTCGGCCAAGCATTGAATCACTTAATCAAATTAGTTCGGCTTTTTAAACGATTATGAAATAGATCTAGATATCAAAACAGGCCTTGACCGAACCTACCCATGTGTTTACCTTTCAAATCTTAAATCCCGAATTGGATCCTTGCTTCCTTAATGCTGTTGAAATACCTATACACATATGTTAGAGTTTAGTCTAACTTGAAATCATACTAATGGCCTATGGCCGAATATCACTTTTTAACTTACCTTAAATCCCGAAATAGCCTTTCTTGTAGTCGACACCACCTAAATCCCGAAATTCCCTTTTGAAGAAATCGGCTAGAGGTTTTCTTGGAGTATTCGGTTTCCACAAAAATAAAGAAAAGAAAACTTGAGAATTTTGGCAGTGGTGGACTATAGATTCGGCTTAGCAAATGAAAGAGAAGAGAAAGATGGTTGCTAGAGAGTTTCGGCAGAGAGAAGAGGAGAAACTTTAGAGAATTTCGGCAGAGGCTTTCTTGAAGAGAAAAGAATGAATGAAGACTAACCTTACTCTTCCTTTCTTAGCCGAAATTACTAGGCTAGAGTCCCTTATTGGCCACCACTCTTCCTTATTTTGATAACTTTATCTCCTTAATTTAAAAATTAAAGAATAATCCTTATTTATCTCTTGAAAATAATCTAAAATAAATCCTTTATTTATCCCCTTATTAGCCGAAATTTAAAGGGAATAAAACTCCTCTTTTAGAAGCCTTGTGCCGTCCACCTCTCTGCTTCTTGAAGCAAAATAAAAATTTCTTTTATTTGCTTTCCATGTGACTCGAACTCAGGCCCAATACCCTTGTATGTGGCGCCATTTCTAGATGCCCTAAGTGGCATCTCCAGGCCACTTTTCCAAGCCTGTTTGTGTGTCAAATTTCACATACATTTTCTCTTAAGGCCACCTTGCCTCAGTTTCCTCTTTTAAACTTTAACACTCGACATTTTCTAAGTCATTTCGTTACATTTCCAAGTTTCCAAAAACTTTCGTTTCCCTATTTAAACTTGACATTTCCTTTCATTTCCAAGTTTCTAGAAATGTTCACTTTCCTCTTTTGAATCATTTCTACATCATTTCCTTACATTTCCAGGTTTCCAAAAACGTTCACTTAAAACTTAACATTTCCATACATTTCTAGGTTTCCAAAAATGTTCACTTTAAACTTAACATTTCCATACATTTCCAGGTTTCCAAAAAAATGTTCAAAATACTTTCATAACACATAAGACATGTCATTTCGTACAATTAAACCGAAAATGCATAGGCCCTTTTCAGGGTGTTACATTTTAGGTTAGAAACTCCTCCTCTATTCATATCGCATTGCATCACTGGATGTACCTGCGTAGAAACATATAAACCATCAATTTTCTTATTTAATTGTTCTACTTGATTTGATAACATGGTGACTGTATCTAAGTTGAAAACACTGGCTGCTTTCATCGGATTCGTCCTCATGACTTGCCACTGATAATTATTCAGTGCCATCTTTTTTATAAATTCATAAGCCGCTTTAGGTGTTTTATTATTCAGAGTTCCACCCGCTACAGCGTCAATTTATTGCCTCGTTGAAGGGTTCAAACCATTGTAGAAGGTTTGAACTTGTATCCTTAGAGGTAACCCATAGTGAGGGCACCTTCTCAATAAATCCTTATACCTCTCCCATGCATCATATAATGTCTCTAAATTGATCTGCACAAAGGAAGAGATGTCATTCCTCAACTTGGCTATCTTAGCCGGTGGGAAGTACTTTAGTAGAAACTTTTAAGTCATTTGAGCCCATGTGGTGATGGAACCTCGTGGTAAATAGTTCAACCACTGTTTTGTTTTGTTCCTCGATGAGAAAGGGAATAATTGTAAACAAATGGCATCGTCAGTGACGCCATTAATCTTGAAACTATCATAGATTTCTAGGAAATTGGCCAAATGAGTATTTGGATCTTTGTCTTGCAAAACATCAAACTAAACACACTGTTGTATCATCTGATAGTGTTTGGCTTCAGTTCGAAATTATTTCTAGCAATGGTGGGTCGCACAATACTCGATTCAGCCCCAGTTAGATTGGGCTTGGCATAATCGTACATAGTACGAGGAACATGATCTGGATTTGTAGCAACTGTAGGAGGTAGCTGATTATTCTGATTATCACTCATCTCCTTAGTAATAAAAATGTCTTCTTGTTCGTCCACTATATTCTATTGACTTTGCCTTACTTCTCTACGATTTTTACGAGCTGTACTTTCAATTTCACTGTAAAAAATCAATGGTCCCGACAGATTTCTTCTAGTCATAAACTAAAGGAACCTGCCAGAAGCAAATAAAATAAAAATTAAACTAAAAACTATAATTATAATACAAATAAAAATGGCTAAATTAATAAAAATAAAATGTTCCTAATATTTTAGTCCCTAGCAGCGGCGCCAAAAACTTGATGGTTAGTAAACTAACTATAAATACAACAAAGTCAAGCGCACCTATCGAATAATAGTATAGCTATGGTGTGTAACACCACTCACCCTTATTCACCATCAGAATAGGCTTACGGGGTATTATCTATCAATTCACAACATATGGCATACATTTATCAAATATAAAGCATTCATTCTCATAAATCACCCAATATCATCAAATTGTCCCTTAATAAGGCCTATGAGGCCTTACACAAGCTTTAGAAGTGGTTCGGGACTAAACCAATAACATACAAAAATTTTGGAAAGTTCTAAAATTTCAAACACACAAAGGTCACACGCATGTGTGAACAAGTCGTGTGCCTCACACGGCTCCAGCCACACCCGTGTCCTAGGCCGTGTAAAAACAGGGCATACTACTAACTTGGGTCACACGGCCGACCATATGCCCGTGTGTCTAGCCTGTGTACCATTCGAATTGGCCTCACACACCCGTGTGCCAGGCCAGTGTACTAGGCTATGCCAACCTGTAGGGTATGCTGACTTATGCAACATGACCAAGTCACACGCCCGTATGCTAGGCCGTGTGCCATTTAGAAATATATCTTGACTTGTGCCACACGACCGTCGACGCCTGCAGTGTGTGAGATCAGTATGGAGTATATTGAATTCATTTTAATATCAACACCAGAGGACACACGGCCGTGTAACATGACCGTGTGTCACACACGGCTGAGACACACGCTAGTGTCTCTACCCGTGTGGACAAAAATAGGTCATTTGCGAGGCCAATTTGCCACCCTAAATTACCATCCACCTACATAATTCACATGGCACATAATAATAGCATAACTGGATATTCCAAGCAACCAAACCAAGATCACAACATGCTTTCCCAATATCAACAATGCAGGTATCTAAATACCAAATTAAGCCATTCAAATTCATACTAAAAACTCATCATCATAATCCATCAATATGGCTACCATCAAATATGCATTATTTGCCTTATTTCACTAGCATATCAATACTCAAAATGCTACTATTTGATATCATAATACCTATCATCAACTAGCATCACTATTTTATTCATCAACTCATAACATAAGCCATTTGCACAATTATAAACACAACTCAATCAACCAAAATATGCCAACTTCCTTGGCTATATACAACCAAACATGGATATTCATAAGCCAACTCAAATGGCTACATCATTCATCAAAATGACCCAAGCTTATACATGACATATACCAAATATACACAATTCAAAAGTACCAAATAGATATTCAATAGTGCGATGATGTTCCCGACGACTCTCGGATCCGAGCTAGCCTTGATTCACTATAAAACATAGAAAAATAACACAAAGTAAGCTTCATAGCTTAGTAAGCTCATATGTGAATAACTTAATTCATCAAATAATTGCAAATCAAATAAATTTACATAACATCACCATATACACATTAACTACAAACCTTCTCATGTCTCAAAACATGATCAAATATCATCTCATTAAACTTTCTCTATTTAATACTCAAATAGGTTCTGTATGTACCTGTATTGTCTCGTACTAACCTCTTTCTCAACCACATCATTCTTTTACCTGTTGAACTATTCGAAATAGAAGTCAGATACTCAAAGATCTCAATTCATGGCCCAAAGTCAAATCAAGGTAACTTATCCCGGAGTACCTATACCATGGCCCATAGCCAAATCAAGATAACTCCTCCCTAAAATACCTATACCATGGCCCGTAGCCAAATCAAGGTATCACTCGCACTTATAGTGCTGATATCATGGCCCGAAGCCAACACAATAACCTAATGACATGTCACTAGCATCCTAAACTATTCCTAAGGTTCAACCGGGAATTTACACTTGTCGTATCTATCGTCGAACATATCCGTAGAGTCGTATTCACAATTCAAACATTATCCATAGCTCATAATCACAGTTTATACGATATCAAAGCATGTAAGATATATTTATAATGAAATTACCACATACAAACTTACCTCGTATTCGAAATTGATGGGTCGGATTAACTACTCGATAACCTTGCTTTTCCCCCGGTCTAAATTCGAATTATTTCTTTCTTGACATATCTGTATTCAAAATTAACTCATTTAGTCATCTACTCATTCAATTTAGTCCAAAAATACACATTTGGGCATATTTGCATATTAGCCTCTAAACTTTCACATTTACTCAATTTAATCCCTATTTCGCAAATACAAAAAATTCACAAATTTTCATTAAACTCAAGCTTGGCCGAATTTCATATAAGTCCCTAACAGCCTAAAACTTTCATTTATTTTACTTTTCAACCACTCAATTTGCATATTTCATAATTTAATCCCTTTTTGACATTTTTGTCAAAAATCACTTTACAAAACTAGTTTAACTGTTAACAAACTTTCATAATCTATCATAATTCATCAAAATAATCAAGCATTCAACAATGGAAACTTGTTAAACCTTTAAAAATTTCAAAATCTAAGGTATGGGCTAGCTAGAATACGAAGCAACAATCTCAAAAACGTAAAAATCATAAAAAATCGAGCTCAAAACACTTACCAATTAAGCTAGGAATTGGCCGAACCCTAAATTCTCTCCCATGGCTTCTTTCTCTTTTAATTTTGGTTGAAGATGATGATATTTAGGCTTATTTTAACTTTTTTTTATTTACTTTATGTTTATTAACATTTTTACTAAATTAACCTTAAATTATAGCATGTAAAAACATATAATGGATGGCCAGAATTGTCCACTTACACTACACTGGTCTATTATCATCATAAGGACCTTTGGTTTAATAAATCATAGCAATTAAACACCATTGACAAATAGAATGCAACTTTTGCATTTTACGCGATTAAGTCCTTTTTCTCAAATTGAGCAATTAAACGATAAAATTACTTCATGAAAATTTCACACATACATGCTATCATGCTGTAAACACATAAAATAAATATTAAAATAATTTTCTGAAATTAGATTTGTGGTTCCAAACCACTATTCCGATTTAGCTAAAATCAGGTTGTTACAACTCTTCCCCTTAGGGATTTTCGTCCCCGAAAATCTTACCAGTGAATAGGTTCGAATATTGTTTTCTCATAGCATCCTCGGGTTCCTATGTAGCTTCTTCAACCCCATGTCGATGCCATAATACTTTCACTAAAGCAATTTTCTTATTTCCCAGCTCTTTGATCACGCGAGCTAAAATTTTAATTGGTTCTTCAACATATGACATATCAGACTAAATTTCAACCTCGATTGGGAAAATGACATGTGAAGAGTCGGATCGGTGTCGTCGAAGCATCGACGTATGAAACGAATTATTTATTTTCTCTAACTCAGATGGTAAAGATAGTCGATAAGCAGCTGGCCCAGTTTGCTCGATAATTTTGTACAGTCCGATGAATTGCGGACTCAATTTCCCTTTCCGACCAAACCATAATATCTTTTTCCATAGTGACACTTTTAAGAACACTTTATCCCCGATCTGAAACTCAACATCTTTCCGTTTCAAGTCTGCGTATGGTTTCTGTTGATCCGAAGCTGCTTTCAAACTATCATGAATTACTTTCACTTTCACTTCTGTCTCTCTGATCATATTAGCCTCGTGAATCTTAATCTCACTAAGTTCAGTCCAATACAACGGTGTTCGACATTTACTACCATATAGAGCTTCGTATGGTGCCATCTTTAAACTCGATTGGAAGCTATTATTATAAGTAAATTCAATCAGTGGTGGATATTCCCAGCTACCTTTAAACTCAAGAATGCAACATCGCAACATATCCTCAAGTATCTGAATAACTCATTTAGGTTGACCATCTGTTTGTGGGTGAAATGCAGTGCTAAAATGCAACTTTGTACTTAGAGCTTCTTGTAATTTCTTCGAAAATCGCAAAGTGAACCTCGGATCTCTATCCAAAACAATAGATAGTGGCACTCCGTGCAATCGAACAATCTCTAAAATATACAACTCATCCAATTTATCAAGAGGGAAATCTGTACGTACCGGAATAAAATGAGCTGATTTCGTCAATCTGTCAACAACAAACTAGATTGTATCTTTCTTTTTCGAAGATAAGGGAAAACACAAAATGAAATCCATTGTTACTCTATCCCACTTCCACTCAGGAATCATAATAGGCTATAATAAACTTGACTACACTTGATGCTCAGCTTTAACTTGCTGACAAATCAAATTTTGAAACAAATTCTGAGATATCTCGTTTCATGCCGCGCCACTAATAATGCTGTTTCAAATTGTTATACATTTCTATTCTTTCTGGTTGTACTGATAAACAACTACTATGTGCTTCATTTAGAATCTTCTAAATAAGCTTAGAATTTCTTGGTACACATATTCTATCACGAAACATCAAACAGTCATCAGGCCCTATTCGAAGCTCTGATTCAGAAGTCGACTCACGCTGAGCTCATTTTGTTTGCAATTCATTATCAAATTTTTGAGCCACACAAATCTGCTGTATAAATAATAGTCTCACTTTCAACTGAACTGCTATCAAACCATCGTCAGAAAAGGCTAATTGTGTGTTCAAAGCACGTAAAGCAAATAAGGACTTTCAACTTAAAGCATCAACAACTACGTTCGCTTTCCCCGGATGATAGTCAATTACTAATTCATAGTCTTTTAGCAATTCTAACCATCTCCACTGTTGCAAATTCAAATCTTTCTGAGTCATAAGATATTTCAAGCTTTTATAGTCGGTATAAATATGGCATTTCTCACCAAACAAGTAATAGCTCCAAATTTTCAATGCGAACACTATCGCGGCTAATTCATGATCGTGCATCGGATAATTACTTTCATGCGGCTTCAACTGTCTCGAGGCATAAGCTACAACTTTGCCTTCCTGCATCAAAACACAACCTAGGCTATTTAACGATGCATCACTGAAAACTATGAAATCTTTACCCGACTCAGGCTGAACTAACACTGGTGCCTCTGCTGACACTTTTTTGACCATTCAAATTTAACATCTTTTTGAAGCAATCTTGTCATCGGAGTCACAATCATCGAGAAAACTTTCACAAATCGTCTATAATAGCCAGCTAGTCTAGAAAACTACGGACTTCAGATACAGTTCTTGGAGGTTTCCAATCTATAATTGTAGAAATTTTGCTCGGGTCAACTCGGATACCCTCGGCTGAAACTATATGTCCCAGAAATCCAACCTCTCGTAGCCAAAACTCACGTTTGCTGAACTTTGCAAACAACTGTTTATCTCTCAAAGTTTGTAATACGATTCTTAAATGTTCAGCATGCTCAGATTCATCACGAGAGTAAATCAAAATATCATCAATAAACACAACTACGAATCAAGCTAAATACGACATGAAAATTCGGTTCATCAAGTCCATAAAAATAACATGTGCATTTGTTAGTCTGAAAAGCATTGTAACACCCCTTACCGATGTTTGACACTGGAACAGGGTACGAGGCGTTACCTTACTTAAACACATACTAACATACATTTCCAAGTCATAAAAGTTCGTTCAAATGCAAAACTTTTCAAAGTTTTTCTTAAAATCCCTAATATGAGCCAACGAGGCCTAAAAACACTTTAGAAATGGTTTGGGACCAAACCAAGTTCTTTTGAAAAACTTTGGAAAATATCACTAAAAATAGCGGCACACGCCCGTGTGGAAGGGCGACATGCTCGTGTGACCTAATAACATGGCCATGTTGAAGGACCGTGTAACTCACACAGCCTAAGCATATAGGGACACGCCCGTGTCCCTTGACCGTGTGGATTTATTTCTCAATTCAAACCTACAGGGGTTTTCACACGGCTTGGCACACGCATGTATCCATGGCCCATGTCCCTCACTTGGCCGTGACACGCCCGTGTCTCAGCCAGTGTGCAAAAACCTTGACATTCTGTTTCTGACGTCATCAACCCAATAAGGTCACATGGCCAAGGTACACGCTCGTGTGCTAGGCTGTGTAACATCCTGAATTAGGGGTTGTTTGAAAATTTAATTATTTGTTCCCATGTTTGTGTGAGCTTGAAGAAATAAATACTATGATTTATTTGGCATGTTCTAAGGTCTAGAATTAAACCCGAGTTAGGCCTGACTTAGTATTAAAATTTTTTTTAGTATCTAAAAGGAGGGAGCTAGGAGATAGGGGTTAAGTATAAATCTGGGAGAAACATGACACAAAAAATTGGGCTTGGTAAAGTGGCTCCCATGCGCCACTTAAGGGCTAGAAGTAACGCCAGCAAGGGCCTGGGTTCAAGGCACGGCAGCAGCAAGTGGCGTTTTATTTTTGGGTGTTGGCGTTAAGAAGGAAGGGGTTGAGTTAAGGAGGGTTAAAACGATGTTGTGGGCAATGGTGGACAAGAAATTCAGCTTGGCGGAGTGGCTAGGGGCGCCACTTGAGGGTCTTGGCAAGGGACTCAAGTTCGAATAGCATGGGAAGCACATGGGTTTTATTTTTGGTTTTGGCGTAAGACAAGGGAGCTAGGGAGTGAGGTGTTAAAAGATGTTTTGGGTGGATTATATCACAATTGGCGCATTGGCAAATTGGCTGGGACGTTAGCTGCAGATTATGGTTCCAGGGAGGTCGCAGTTCAAGCTCAATGCCAAGATAAGGGTGTTTTATTTTTTTAATTTGATTTTGCAGCAAATTGGAAGGCATTGGACGGCACATGGGAGCTTCAATAGATAAAGATTAAGCTGATGTTGTTTAGTCCTTTTAAAATTCGGCTGGAGTGGGGGGATAAATATTAGTTTATTTTGTATTTTATTTTGAAGAGGTGGATAGGGGATAAGGATAATGCATGGGATTATTTTATTTGTTAATTGTTAAAGGATAAGAGAATATATAGGAAATTGATAAAAGATTAAACTAGTTTTTGGTTTTAGAATTCGGCTGGGGTATGCTAACCTTTAGTTAATTATTTATTTATGTTAAGATAGAAAGCAAGGGTGGCTTTATTGTTTAATTGTTTTTGAAAAGGTGATAAAGGTGGGGATAGGAGATAAATGTTTTTTTTAGTGATAATTAAAAGTTGAAATTATCAAAAAGGGGGAGAGTTGGCCGAAGGTGGGATTGTAGGCAAGGTTAGCTATCGGTTTTGAGAGCATAGCCGAATGTTCCTCAAAACTCATTCAAGGCTATTTTCTTTTCTCTCTAATTTGCTGCTGCCGAATTTCCCTTGTTGCATTGCCTAAATTGTTCAAAAAATTCCAGCTTCTTTTTCTTCTACTAAGCCGAAACCACCACCACTTTCCCTACATCTCTTCTTTTTTTTTTCTAATTCCTATTAGCCGAACCTACCCCTTTCTCTTCTCAAAATTCCAGCCTTCAACCATGAGTTAGCCGAATCTCTCCATCCCCTTCTTGCCGAAATCTTTTCTCCTCCATTAGAGTTACTTTGGCCAAATATCAAGGGAGCACAAGTTTCTTTTCGGGATTCTTTTTCAATCATTAGGAAGAGGGAAGCCATAGCCATTAAGGGAAGCTTTCGGAATTTATTCTCCTAAGGTAAGGTGGTAAGTAACATTCGGCTATAGGCTTTGGTTATGTATAGGTGTGCAAGCCAATTATTAACAAGTGTTTTGGTAGGAATCTCGACAGGACAAGTGACAAATACGGGAATTCGGTGAATTGGAGGAAACAACGTCTCGGGATTTCGCTAGTATATTCGGGATCTGCTAGTAAATAGGTGTGTAAGAACTCACTACACACTTTATTAATTTACATGATTATTGTTGTTGTTGTTATTCACCTTTTGGAAGTGTTTTGCTTATGGCTAAGCATGGATTCCGGGTAAGTCCCCTAACTTGTGATTGTTGATATATGATTTGCATGCCATCACATGATGTTAAATATTACGCCATGACATATGATAATTGATATATAAGCATGTGATGGTGGGATTGATGAGAGGAGGGGGATAATTTTATGGACTGTCGCCAGTGGTTTTGACCACAAGATGGGTTGGCCCCATCAGATTATTTGTGACCTATGGTCATCAGTGGTTTTGACCACAACGATTGATTATTTGCGACTAAGTCCCAGTGGTTTGGTACCACCAGTGGTTTTGACCACATTTGATATATTGTGACCTATGGTCATCAGTGGTTTTGACCACACGATGGGTTGGCCCCATCATTTAAATTGTGACTTTAAGTCATCAGTGGTTTTGACCACACGGGGTAGGAAAGGAGTATGGATGGCTAGTTGGGTTGCATGAGCATGTTTATTAATGAATTGTGTATGAGATGTATTTTTCTGGTGGGGATTTACACACTCGAGTCTTGGTGACTCACCCTTCCTTAACATTTTGCGGATGAGTAGATCGTAGAGATGGAGCCGATGGACTCGAGGTGGCCATGCAAAGGGAATTTTAATTAGATGAACTTGGATTTTGTTTTATCATATTTTAATGTTGGTTTTATTTTAATTAAGTTGTAATAAGGCCTCCTAGGATTATTTTTATTATTTTTACATGTTTTGAATATTTTGTTTAAACTTTTTAATGAAATTAAAATGGGTGCACATGTTTCCTCAAATCAAATGCAAAATGTTTTAAAGTGCCATCGGCTACAATTGAAATCTATAATAACCCGACTTAATAAATATTTTTAAAACAAACTAAGTATGGTTTTAGCAAGACAAATGGAAATGGAAAATTTTCGATAGAACTTAAATCGGCTTAAAGGGATTTTCAAAAATACTTTCTCTGTAGCACACCAAATTCGGTCGCAGTGTTTGGGCCGGGTTTGAGGTGTTACAGGCTGTGTGGTGAATTTAATTTCACATTCAAGGTGCAGAATTCACATAGCCTGGGCACATGCCCATGTACAATGGCCGTGTCTTCTACACAGTTGAGACACACGGCCGTGCCTTAGCCCGTGTGGTAACTACTGGGCATTCTGTTTTGCCAACTTAAGGTACAGAGGACACAGGCCAGACTACATACCTATAGGGCTGGCCGTGTATCACACACGGCTTAGACACATGCTTGTGTGTCTACCTGTGTGGACAAAATAAGGCTATCTACCAAGCCTTTTTGCCACCCTTGCTTGTACCAACCTAAACCACACCAAGCAAAACCAATTCCCACATAAACACATGACTAAATCAGCCACAACCAAGACATCCACACATCAAGGCCACTATACTTCATTCACATGCAAAACTCATCACATACTTTATCAATTCAATCATGCAACCTACTCATTCATGCATTCATATACCAAATACTCAACCATGCAATTTGCTCAATCATGAAAAACATCATCATTTGCATAAATCAACAACAAATATTAGCCATTATCCATGACCTTAGACAAAATGGATCAACTTCATGACAAGCCAACACATATGGCCAAAAAACTATGACACTTAACAAAAAGACCCAGTCCCTATACATACCATACTTAAAATAATAGGGCTAACTATACCAAATGCTTCAATTGATAATGTGATCGATGCCTCCGACGTCTGTTGATCCCCGAGCTAGCTTGGCGGCACTATAAGAAAATGGAAAAGAGAGGGAGTAAGCATAAAACTTAGTAAGTCGCATGTAAATAATTAACAACAATTACCATGTATTACCATACTCATAACATATTATAAACTTGCACACACTCATTTTCATCCTTACTAATCATACAACATAAATTTAGCTTATTTCTCATGAATTTCGTGTAGGTACCTGTATCACTTACAACATAGTCGTAACTTTTCTCACTTTTGACACAAGCTTTAAATTACCCGTTGAACCAGTTGGAATAGCAAAGGATACCCGACAAGCCTCACACAAAAGGGTAAGATGCCGATGCCATGTCCCATACATGGTCTTACATTGGCTTACATATCGAGACCGATGCCATGTCTCAGACATGGTCTTACACTAACTCTCATATCAATGCTGATGCCATGTCCCAGACATGGTCTTACACTGGCTCACATATTGAGGCTGATGCCATGTCCTAGACATGGTCTTACACTAGCTCTCATATCAATGCCGATGCCATGTCCCAGACATGGTCTTACACTCGCTCTCATAATGTGGCTGATGCCATGTCCTAGACATGGTCTTACACTAGCACACATATCACCCAAATGTCATGGCATGGATATCCCATCTATTCCTACGGTTCAACCGGAAGTTTTTACTACATCAATTCTCATCATGCATATTCACAACAATAATCAAACACTTTATGCCATATTAATTGTTCAATACATAATAATAATAAAGTTGTATTTTTTACGTACAACTTACCTCGGTATACAAAATATGGGCAACTAGTTCGATTTAGTCCAATAGCTTGGTTTTACCCGAGTCTAAGTCTGAATCCCGTTTTTCTTGATCTATAATGATAAAATTCACTCATTTAATCACCACATTAATCAAGACATTCCAAAATTCCTACTTTGGCAAAATCACCATTTTGCCCTTAGACTTTCATATAATCACGATTTTGCCCCTAGCTCGTAAAACGATTTTCATATAATTTCCTCATTAAAAAAGCTTAGCTGAATCTATTTTAAGCTTATAGTAACTCACAAATCCAATTATTTCACACATTTACTACCCATTTTATAACTTTTACAAAAAGGTCCATTTTAGGTGTTGTCATGAAAAATCCTTTCACAAAAGTTGTTTATTAAACAACCAAGTTTCATTTTCTTTCATAAAATTTCAGCAAACAATATTATACTCTCATTGGATGACCTAGACTCTCAACCATTTTGCAAATTAGTCCTCTATTAGCTAGATTAAGCTATAGTGGTTCCAAAAACACATAAATTAACAAAAACAACCCCCAAAATCACTTACTTGCAAGAGATGATAGCCTCAAAAACCCCATTTTTTGCTGAAAATTTCAGTGGTGAAAAGAAGATGATAGCCTCCTCTCCTTTTGTTTTATTTTTTTATTAAACAAGTCACCTAATGTTACCTAATTTTGACCATTTTATGACTTTGCCTCCAGTTAGAAATTCCATGTCCAGCCACCATAATTTTATTAGTCTATTTACTCAATAAGGACCTATATTTTATTGTTCTATAGCTAATTAACACCTTTAGCTAATGAAACAAAAGTTTCACCCTTTACGCGATTCACTTCTTTTTCAAAATTAAGCATGCAATCACTAAAATTAATTCACCAAAATTTTCAAACACTCATATATCATGCCATGACACATAAAATAATATTAAAATAATTTCTCTAACCTCAGATTTGTGGTTTCTAAACCACTGTTTTGACTAGGCCCAAATTTGGGCTATTACAATTCTCTCCCTTAGAGATTTTCGTCCTTGAAAATCTTACTGTTAAAAAGGTTTGGGTATTGGTCTCTCATAGTCTCTTCGGGCTCCCACGTGGCCTCTTCAACCTCATATCTATGCCATAATACCTTCACTAGTGCTATACTCTTATTTCTCAATTGCTTAATCTCCCGAACTAAGAACTTAACCGGCTCTTCACAATAAGTCATATCTGAACAAATCTCAACCTCTGTTGGTGAAATCACATGCGATGGGTCAAAACTGTAACGGCGCAACATAGACACTTGGAATACATCATGGATCTTTTCGAACTCGGACGGCAAGGCTAAACGACATGCTACTGGCCCAATTTTCTCAATCACCTCATATGGTCCAATAAAACTTGGACTTAATTTGCCTTTCTTACCAAATCTGAGGACTTTCTTCCACGAGGATACTTTCAAAAATACCTTATTACGGACTTGAAACTCAATCTCTTTCTGTTTCAAGTCCGCGTAGGATTTCTGTCTATCCGAAGCGACCTTCAAACAACTACGAATCACTTTTACTTTCTCTTCAGTTTCTCTGACTAAGTCAACCCCATGTATCTGAAAATAAAGGCGTTCGACATTTACGCCCATATAATGCCTCATAAGGCGCCATTTTCAAACTCGCCTGAAAACTATTATTGTAGGCGAACTCTACCAATAGTAAATACTTTTCCCAACTACCTTGGAAATTAAGAACACAACACTGCAGCATGTCTTCAAGTATCTGAAATACCCTCTCCGATTGGTCGTCAGTTTGCAGATGGAAAGCAGTGCTAAAATTCAATTTTTCCTCAATGCTTCTTGCAACTTTTTCCAAAACCATGATAATCTCGGATCTCTATCCGAAATAATTGACAAAGGTACCCCGTGAAGTCTCACAATTTCTAAAACATACAAATCAGCCAATTTCTCAAGCGGATACTCAGTCCACACTGGTATAAAATGAGCCGACTTTGTTAGCCTATCAACCACGACCCATACGGCATATTTCTTCCTTGGCGTCAACGGCAATCTAGACACAAAATCCATGGTAATACGATCCCATTTCCACTCGGGGACCATCATAGGCTGGAGTAAACCCGAAGGCACTTGGTGTTCGGCTTTCACTTGCTGACAAATTAGACACTTTGAGACAAACTCTGAAATGTCTCTCTTCATTCCAGACCACCAATACATTTTCTTCAAGTCATTGTACATTTTCACACTACCCGGATGGATAGACATACAACTGCTATGTGCCTCAAGCAGAATCTTTCGAATATGTTCATCCTCTTTTGGTACACACACCCTGCCTTGAAACATTAAACAACCGTCGGAACCAATCCCAAAATCTGATTCAATACCTGACTTGCACTGAGTTATCTTGACTTGCAAATCTTTATTACTTTTCTGAGCTTCACAAATCTCTTGAAGAAACATCTGTCTAGCTCTCAACTCTGCTAGAATCGAACCATCATCGGTACAATCAACTGGGAGTTCATATCCTTCAAGGAAAATAATGACTTTTTACTCAATGCGTCAGTGACTACATTCGCCTTTCCCGGGTGATAGTCAATCACCAACTCATAATCTTTTATTAGCTCTAGCCATCTCTGTTTCTGAAGGTTCAAATCCTTTTGAGTCATCAAGTACTTTAGGCTTTTATGGTCGGTGAAGACCCGACTGTGACAGTCTGATTTAGACCCTAATTAGAATGGTGGTTTTGGGACCACGAATCTGAGTCAAAAAATATTTTAAAATTATTTTTGGTGTTTATAATGTGTGAATTTGTGTGTATTAAATTTTCATTTTAAAATTTTATCGTTTGGATATCCGATTAAATAAAAAGGGCTTAATCGCGTAGATTAAAAATTGGGTAGTTTAATGTATAAAGGGCCAAAATGCCATTGGCTTTTAAAATAGAAGTCTTTATGTTGCAATTAGCCATTAATTTGTTAAGTGGACAGTAAGAGGTTTATATTATAATGTTTTGATATAAATTTATTAAGGTTACTTTAATAAACTAATATTATAAATCATTATAATATAACATATATCATAATAATAAAAAAAGAAGCCATGCATTCATTCTTTGAAATGGCCGAATGTTGTACGAAAGAAAAGAAACAAAAGGTTTAAGGGTTTGGCATTTTAGAAGCTTGATTAAGGTATGTTTATGTTTTGGTTTTTGATAATTTTTACGTTTTTAAGATCGTTGCTTCGAATACTATCCGACCCATGCTATAATTTTTGATTTTGATGCATATGTTGAGTTATGCCATTCATGAATGTTTGTGTTTTGTGATGTTTGATGATGAAATATTTAAGATATGTTTTAGATTAACATGTTTTGTATTGGAGTTTTTGATGATGTTGAGTAATTAGGACTAAATTGCAAAAATAATAAATTGAGGGGCTAAAATGAAAAATAAATGAAATATATGGACTTGTATGGTAATGGGTAAGATTCTGCCAAACATGAGTGTTTTGAAATTTTGTATATTTTGTGTTTTGTGCAATAGGGCATAAATTGTAAAAATTGTAAATGTTAGGGGTAAAATGGTAATTTGCCCATTTATGTGTTTTTGGACTAAATTGAATGAAAATATATTTTAATGTGCTAAATTTGAATATGTTTAGATCAAGAACCAAAGAAATTGGACTTGGATCAGGGAAAAACAAAAATAGTCGAATAGCCAATTTACATCGTTCGTTGATAAACCGTAATATGAACATATTTTAATACCACATTTAGCATACTTTTGGATGATTTAAGCCTTTAATTGTGGAATTTGGTGCTCCTAATCTTTTAATTTCATGTTTTATACTTAGGAAAGCACCGGAGGATGAAAAGAACAAGAAACAGGCCTAAAACGGAGTAAATGGGCCATATCACGAAATCAACACGGCCTGGGCCCAAGGCACACGGCCGTGCCAACTTAACAGACCCGAAAACGGCGTGGCCATGATTCACACTGGCGTGTACCATGGGCATGTCCCTGTCATGACAAAGAAGAATTTCACTCGGATTAGGGTACTTAGAGGCAAAGAAAGCCATTCCAAAAGCCTATATAAACACCCTAGAGGCCAACCTTCAAGGGGGGTCGAGTTAGGCCGAAGAGCCAAGCTAGAGAGGCCAGAATTGTGGAATTTACTTGAAGAAAGCCAATTGATTCATCTGAAGAAGTTGAAGTTATACTCAAGACGGAAGATCTTCCCTTCAATTTCCTTCAGGGGGTTTTAGGTTTTTTCTTATGTTTTGTTTTATATTTTCTTCTGAGATGTATTCTTTTATCATTATGAACTAAACCCTCAAATACCTGAGGGGGATGAAACCTAAGACGGATGTTGTTATTGTTTTCTGAACTATATGATAAATACTTGATTTTTTTCTTAATTATGTGTTCTTAATTCTTGTTTTGATATTTCAGGATATTGATTCAAGCATTGATGTGCTTAGGCAGAGGAGGAATAGACCCTTTCTAAGAGTAGATCTAGCATAATTAAGCAGAGTTGATCGCAACCCTAGAGATAGGATGACAAAAATCTGCCGGATTAGGGTCAAACCTAATATGGGAGTCCATGGATCGAGTTAATGCAATTCTAGAGGTTTTAATTAGAAAGAGATTTCAATTAATCAACCTAGGGTTAGACGTTACTAGCCTCGAGAGAGGTATTAATATAACTTAGGGAATCCTAAAGATCAAGTCAAGTGAATAAATCGTCTGGTTCAAAGTTAAATAACAAGTGAAGTCTAGGTGGATTCTTCCTCGGGGATTGTCTTAATCAATTGGTTTTTCTCACAAGTATTTTCCCAATTCATTCTCTTTGTCTTAGCATCTTTAGCTTATTTTGTTAAATTTAGATTAATTAATAATTCCCTTAATTCTTAGGCTAAATAATAAAAAGAAAGTTAGTCTTAGTACTTTTTCTTCCTTTGGGTTCGACAATCAGGTCTTGCCACTTAACTATACTACTGTTCGATAGGTGCGCTTGCTGATCGCTGAAATCAAAGCTCTAAAATTTATAAAAGAATGATCAAACCTAGAAACTAACTCTGACAACAATTTAAAGGCAAGTGTACCTATCAAATAGTAGTATAGCTTAGGCAAGACCGAATTGTCGAACCCAAAGGAACTAAAAGTATTAATACTAACTTTCTTTTTATTATTTAGCTTTAAAAATAAAGTTGTTTTAATCTAAATTTAACGACGACTAAGCTAAGAATAATGACAAAAAGAACGAATTGGGAAATAACTTGAAGAAAAACTCAATTGATCACGGTGATACCTTTAGGATGAATCCACCTAGACTTCACTTGTTATCTAACCCTGAATCATATGATTTATTTACTTAGCTTTATCCGTAGGGCTCTCTAACCTATGCTAAACCCTCTCTCGAGGCAAATAACGTCTAACCCTAGGTTAATTAGTGGAGCTCTCATTCTCTTATAATAACCCCCTAAAATAGCAGTAAATCAATCTATGGGTTCCCATATTAGGTTTCACCCTAATCCGGCAAAATCTCGTAACCCTATCTCTAGGCGTTCGATCAACTCCGCTTAATTACGCGAGATCTACTCTTAAGCAGGGTCTATTCCTCCTCCACCTAAGCACATCAAATTTGGATTAAGCATGCATAATTAAGAACAAACTAAGTAGTTATCATATAATTCAAAAATCAAATAACAAGATTCATCTAGGTTTCATCCCCTTCAGGTATCTGAGGGGTTTAGTTCATAACTAAATAGGAAAACATCTCAAGAGAGAATATAAAACAAAACAAAAGAAATTCCTAAAACTCCCTGAAGGAATTGAAGGAGAATTTCGCCGTCTTGAGTATAATTCCGGCTTCTTGGGATGGATCCACTGGCTAATTTCGAGCGATTCCCACAATTCTGACCCTTCTAGCTTGGCTCCTTGGCCTAGCTCGACTCCCCTTCAAAGGTGGTACTTAAGGGGTATATATAGGCTTTTGAAATAGGTTTCTTTACCCCAAAGTATCCAAATCCGAATGAAATTGCTCTTTGCCACGACAGGGGCATGGCCATGTAGCACGCCCGTGTGGATCGACTTCAGGCTATGTTCGGATTTTTTAATGAGGCACAATCGTGTAAATCGGGGGAGAGGCCGTGTTCTAAATGCTCACCAAGGCATGGCCATGTGGTCTTTGGGCCAGGCCTTGTCGATTTTGTGATAATTTACTCTATTTTGGGCCCGTTTTACATTCTTATCATCCGCGGGTGCTTTCCTGGGTATAAGACATGAAATGAAAGGATTAAAAGCACCTTTTTACATAAATCAAGGGATAAATCATCCAAAAGCATACTGAATGTGGGCTTAAAATATGTTACTTTTACGGTTTATCAAATACCCACACGTAAGCTTTTGCTTGTCCTCAAGCAAAATTCTCAACTTACAATTAAAACGAACTTTCCATGATTTATAATTCCTGTCAACAATGCCTTATCCTAATTCATAGATAATTTATACATGGATAATTCAATTCAAAGAGTCCTAAAGATTCAAACAAGATAAGTCATTCATTTGTAGCACAAAAACAGAGGTGTTTCCCTTCATCTAAATAATTACCTTTAATTCAAGATCTACAAGGATTGACATCCTCACAAAAGATTCACTCAGATCACTCAAAAAGTGTTTAAGAGTCAAAATTAAGCACTCATAAGTCGAACCTGAAAAGTTAATCCCATAAGCTTGCTTGAAAATCAAATCTCCACCACTATTAAATGATATGATAAACAGACCAAAATGTCTTTGTTAGGGTAGTAACGGGGCTAGGGTTAAAGGTGTGGATAAAGGTTGAAATTAGAAGGTTAGAATCGAGATTGAATTGATAAGTTACTTACCTAAAAATTTCAAAGATAATAATTACATCAACTGATAATAATAATAAATTTACTAATACGAGCTTTTTCTTTTGATAATTAGACTTTAACTTGTATAAGCTCACTCTTCATAATACTAATATTATACTTTGATTTTTTTTAAGAACAAACTAAATAAAGACAATTTCAACTTATAATAAAAATTTAATCAAATCATATCTCGATTAAAGGGTAGTCAAAAGGAAGGGTGATAACAAATACAAAGGGTTTTGGTTTATTAGTGGGTGAGTCAATGAAAAAGGGTTGTTAGGCTCAACGGGGTTCACTAGGGGTTAATTGTGGGGGTAGGGTCTTTAGTGGTGTAAGTGGGTTAAAACCTAAGTGCCTTTATCATCTCGATATATCAAATCATAACTGTGGTATTGACATGTATAAACGAGGCAAGTTCTAGAATAACAGTTCATAGTTGACACACTCATAATCAAAAGAATTGAGCACGAAAAAGAATTACGCTTTATATAAGGTTCAAAATCTCACAAAAATTATGGGTTTTTTTGACATCAACCTTATAAATTTTGAATTTCAAAGTAATATTCAAATTCAGGTTAACAACCTAAAAAATTTTAAATTTTGAAAAATAGACTTATCATGCTTGATTCTCTAGTGTTCTTTAATTTTAATCATCAATGCACAATTAACTATGACTTATTCAAAAACATATCAATAAAAATCATGAATTAATAGAAATTTCATCCTAATTAGTAATATGAGGAAATTACTTAAAAACAAGACTAAATTCAGGGATTTGAGAATAATGCAGAAAGTTAGGCATTTTCTCAAAATAATTATTCACCCCCACACTTAAGATGTACATTGCCTTCAATGTACAAAGATAGATAATAACATTTAAGGGATAAATCAAAAGAGAAGGGAAACGAATTACTCTTTGAATTGTGGATGTTTTCCCGGAGAAGTGTCTTTGGTGGCGGTGATGGTCAGCCTGGATGACGAACCTGCGCTAGATGAAGAAATTGGGTAGCACTCTGAGAAGTAGCCAGGATTTATTAAGACCTAATTAAAATAAACTAAGTATAATTAAAGATAAGAAAAATAAAGAAAAAGGAAACAAAAATGTAAACGAAATGAAAATAGAAGATAAATGGACTGAAGAGTCCTTATTGTTGGATGGTTCGCGAGGTGGGTGTGACCTCTAAAGCTGGGGAGGTGCTAGCGGTGGCGGAAGTGGCGTGGTTATCGTGGTGGTCGGCGTGATTCCCAAGCAGCCTGGCAAACCTGACACTAAGAAACTAAATTAAGTTACATTAAATTAAGCATAAGATTATTAAAGAAAAGGAGAATGAAAGGAAAGAGAAACGAAAAATAGAAACTAATTGGTCTCAAAGACCCTTGGCCTGTTATTTGGATGAAGCGGCCGGCATGAACTTATATGTAGGGTCTTCGTTAAGGAGACTATGCAGGGTTGCTTCCGTTTCTTGGGCATGGTTTTGGCGTGGCTTAAGAGTCTGGACACCTTTTCTAAGGAAAGGGAAAAAATTTTGAAAGGAAAAGAAGGAAGACTGAAGATGGGGAGAGGGGGAAGGGCTGTGGGTTTAAATAGAGTTTCAAATCTGGCATGCTCCCACACCCGTAGACCGGGGGCGTGTCGATTTGCACGGCCGCTTCACACGGTCGTGTGTTGGAGTGTGTTGTGACCCCATGCCCGTGCTTTAGCCATCCACGCCCGTGCTCAGTAAGTCAGTATGTAGGCACGGTTGGGAGCCATGGGCGTGTGTTGGTCGTGCTATGTAAGCCAGTAGCTTCACACGACCGAGAGGCACGACCGTGCCATTCTGTTTGTGCCCGTGGGGAAGAGTGGTTGGATTCGTGACGTCGGAGGGTGGTTGAACTGGTTCGCACGGCCTTTGCTATGTCAGTATGAAGATTCAGGTGGTCTATACGACCACAGACATGGCCGTGTGTAAGAATGTGTGGCCTGGAAATCTGCACTTCTGGTTAGTTTAGAATGATAAAGAAAAAGGAAAATGAAAATGAAAATAAATTCAAAAATAAGTAAGGTTAGTGCTCGAGTTGCCTCCCGAGAAGCGCTCGTTTATAGTCTTAAGCTAGACTTTCCTTGTGTTTGAAAAATTCAGGGAGGTTTAAAGGTTTGAATATCTTTCTTCATATTATCCATTTTATGTTCATTGTGTGGTTCAGGTCGAGTAGCATTTGTTTTAAGAACATCAAAATTAGAATTACTTACCTTGACTATCTTGTGTGGAAGAACATTGATTACCTTAAAAAGGATTTCTTTGTTTGTGTCAGGGTCCAGAGGAGATAGTTGTAGGTCTAATAATACCTGATCTTCGCCTTTGGACTTGCCTATCTCGTAGAGTGGTTTTGACTCTGTTTCTTGTATCCTTAATTTTTCCTTGAAGTGCGTTTTCCACTCGTCTAATTCATCGGGTTGAACCTTTTGTTCCTTATGATCTTTTCCTTTGTTGGCACTGTATTCAAGATTAGGTTCAATCGTGCCCTTTTCTGGTGCTTCCTGAAAAGAAGGGTTAATTGAATGGTTATCAATGGATTTTTCTTTCTTACCTTGGTCATTTGATGTCCTTGCTGAATCGAGAGCTTGAAGAGTGATTGCCTCATTACCTACACAAAGTATGAGTTCTCCTGTGGCAACATCAATTTTAGTCTTGGCAGTTGCTAGAAAAGGTCTTCCTAAAATTAAAGGGATCGAATTGTCATCATCCATGTCTAAGACAACAAAGTCTACTGGGAAAACAAATTTATCAATTTTAAATAAAACATCTTCGATAATACCCCTAGGAATTCTAATAGTTTTATCAGCTAATTGAATACTCATCCTAGTTTGTTTGGGTTTCCCTAGACCTAGTCGTTTAAACAATGAATAAGGCATGACATTTATGCTTGCCCCTAAATCAGCTAACGCATTATCAATAGTTAGACTACCAATTAAACATGGAATTGTAAAACTCCTTGGATCTTTTAATTTCTGTGGTAGTCTATTTTGGAGAATTACTAAGCACTTTGCGTTGAGTTCCACGTGTGGCTCGTCGTCTAATTTGCGTTTGTTTGTCAAGGGCTGTCTTAAAAATTTCTTCGAGTCTGGCATCTGAAAGGGAGCTTCAAGAAGGGGTAAGTTAATATGTAATTTCTTTGAAAGTTTAAGAAACTTACCGAACTGTTCTTCTAAATCGTCTCTTTGTAATGCTTCGGGGTAAGGTATGCGAGGTTGATACTCCTTGATTACCGGTTTCGGCTTTTCTTGCGTTACCTCTACTTTACCTTTGTCTACCTTGTTTTCTTGTTGTGAGATGGGTTCGTCTATCTCTGTATTTTCCTGAGCTGCTATGGCTTGAATTTGCTCATTTGGATTAATCTCAGTGTTGATCAGTAGACGTCCTTGCGGTCGTTCTGACATTAGCTCTGCGAGTCGTTTGACTGCATTGGTGATTTCTTTGACTGACTTAGTAATTTCCTCGATTCAGCTCTCGTTGCTTTTAATTGTTCTCTCAGTTTCTTGGAGACGTTTTTCTGTGTCTACCGAAAACTTTGTCAGCATCTCCTCGAGGGTTGGTTTCTTCTCTTGTGGATAAGGTTGATTTTGGAAGTTCTGAGGAGGTTGTTGTCTTTGATTTCCTTGGTTTCCTTGACCTCCCTATAAAAAATTTGGGTGGTTCCTCCAACCTGGATTGTAAGTGTTACTATAAGGATTATTATTGGATCTGAAATTGTTACCTATATAGTTTATCTGTTCGCTCTCTGCTTCCGGTTGGTAGGGTGGGTACTCAGGATTCGCCACGGTTCCACTTGCATCGCACTGCATGACTGGATGTACCTGCGAAGAACACAAACTGTCAATCTTTTTATTCATCATCTCCATCTGTGTTGATAGCATGGTTGTTGTGTCTATGTTGAAAGCTCCAGCTAATTTCAGCGGTTTCGTCCTTGTAACTTGCCACTGATAATTATTCAGTGACATCTCTTCAATGAACTCGATGCTGCTTCAGGAGTTTTGTTGTTCAGGGTTCCACCAACGGCTGAGTCAATTAGTTGCCTCGTTGAGGGGTTTACACCGTTATAGAATGTTTGGACTTGTAGCCACAAGGGTAAACCATGGTGTGGACACCTTCGTAAGTGATCCTTGTATCTCCCCCATGAGTCGTATAACGTCTCTAAATCCATCTGCCCAAAAGAAGAGATATCATTCCTTAATTTGGCCATTTTGGCCGGTGGGAAATATTTTAATAAAAACTTTTCGGTCATTTGCTTCCATGTAGTGATTGACCCTCGTGGTAACGAGTTTAACCATTGTTTGGCTTTATTCCTTAATGAAAAGAGGAATAACCGAAGACGTATGGCATCGTCAGAAACACCATTTATTTTGAAGGTATCACAGAACTCTAAAAAGTTAGCTATATGAGTATTTGGATCTTTGTCCTGCAAACCGTCAAATTGAACAAACTGTTGAATCATTTGTATTGTGTTAGGCTTTAATTCAAAATTATTAGCAACTATAGCGGGACTAACAATACTCGATTCTGCTGCTGTTAGATGTGGTTTAGCATAATCAAACATAGTACGCGGAGCGTTGCAGTCCCCCACATAATGGGGTGGTGGATTAATCTCATCCATCCCTTCAGTAGGATTGGATCTGTCTTCTTCCTCTCTTTCTGTATAGTTCAGGGCTCGCCTGATTTCTCGGCAATTCCTACGAGCAGTTGCTTCAATATCACTGTCGTATACTAAAGGTCCTCTCGGGTTCCTTCTAGTCATAAACTAGAGGTACCTGAAAAGAAAAGAAAGAAAGAAAAATTAGCAAAATTAGAATTTAACCTAAAAACAAAAATAAATTGCTGGAAATAAAAATAATGGCTAAAGTAATAAAAATAGAGTTTTCTTAATAATTTAGTTCCCCGGCAACGGTGCCAAAAACTCGATCGCTGAAATCAGAGCTTTAAAATTTATAAAAGAATGATCGAACCTGGAAACTAACTCTGACAACAATTTAAAGGCAAGTGTACCTATCGAACAGTAGTATAGCTTAGGCAAGATCGGATTGTCGAACCCAAAGGAACTAAAAGTATTAATACTAACTTTCTTTTTATTATTTAGCCATAAAAATAAAGTGAAGTTGTTTTAATCTAAATTTAACGATGACTAAGCTAAGGATAAAGAAAAAAAGAACGAATTGAGAAATAACTTGAAGAAAAACTCAATTGATCACGATGATACCCTTAGGACAATCCACTTAGACTTCACTTGTTATCTAACCCTGAATCATATGTTTTATTTACTTAGCTTTATCCGTAGGACTCCCTAACCTATGCTAAACCCTCTTTCGAGGCGAATAACGTCTAACCTTAGGTTAATTAGTGGAACTCTTGTTCTCTTATAATAACCCCCTAGAATAGCAGTAAATCAATCTATGGATTCCCATATTAGGTTTCACCCTAATCCGGCAAAATCTCGTAACCCTATCTCTAGGCGTTCGATCAACTCCGCTTAATTACGCGAGATCTACTTTTAAGCAGGGTCTATTCCTCCTCCACCTAAGCACATCAAATTTGGATTAAGCATGCATAATTAAGAACAAACAAAGTACTTATCATATAATTCAAAAATCAATAAGAAAATTCATCTAGGTTTCATTCCCTTCAGGTATCTGAGGGGTTTAGTTCATAATTAAATAGGAAAACATCTCAAGAGAAAAGATAAAACAAAACATAAGAAATTACTAAAACTCCCTGAAGGAATTGAAGGAGAATTCCGCCGTCTTGAGTATAATTCCGGCTTCTTGGGATGGATCCACTGGCTAACTTCGAGCGATTCCCACATTTCTGACCTTTCAGGCTTGGCTCCTTGGCCTAGCTCGACTCCCCTTCAAAGGTGGTACTTAAGGGGTATATATAGGCTCTTGAAATATGTTTCTTTGCCCCAAAGTATCCAAATTCGAATGAAATTGCTCTTTACCACGACAGGAGCACGGCCATGTAGCACGCCCGTGTGGATCGACTTCAGGCCGTGTTCGGATTTCTTAATGAGGCACAGCCGTGTGAATAGGGGGAGAGGCCGTGTTCTAAATGCTCAACAAGGCACGGCCATGTGGTCTTTGGGCCAGGCCGTGTCGATTTTGTGATATGGCCCATTTACTCCGTTTTGGGCCCGTTTTATGTTCTTTTCATCCTCGGGTGCTTTCCTGGGTATAAGACATGAAAAGAAAGGACTAAAGCACCTTTTTACATAAATCAAGGGATAAATCATCCAAAAGCATACTAAATGTGGGCTTAAAATATGTTACTTTTACGGTTTATCACTTGCCTCAATGTTGTCATAGTTAGTTTCTAGGCTCGATCATTATTTTTTATAAATTTTCAAGACTCTAACACACGATCAAGTTTTTGGCGCTGTTGCCAGGGAACTAAATTATTAAAAACGCTCAATTTTTATTACTTTATCCATTTTTAATTTTTCCAAATTATTTTTAATTTTGCTTTTAACGTTGCTAATTTTCCTTCTTTTATTTGTTCCTAGCAGGTACCTCAAGTTTATGACTAGAAGGAACCCGACAGGACCCTTAATTTACGACAGTGATATTGAAGGTACTGTTCGCAAAAATCGTGGAGAAATAAGGTGAAGCTTAAACTACATAGAAGAAGAGCAAGAAGTCGAAACCAATACCACCAAAGAGATGGCTGAGAATAATCCGCTACCTCCAGAGGCGGCTGAACATCATGCTTCTTGAACTATGTATGATTATGCTAAACCTAATTTAACAGGAACTGAGTCAAGTATTATTAGACCTACTATTGCTGCAAATAATTTTGAACTGAAACCTAACACAATTCAGATGATACAGCAATTTGTTCAGTTTGATGGTTTGCAGGATGAAATCCAAACAATCACTTGGCGAATTTCCTAGAATTTTGCGATACCTTCAAAATAAATGGTGTTTCTGATGATGCCATTCGTCTTCGATTATTTCCATTTTCTTTGAGAAATAAAGCCAAACAGTGGTTGCATTCTCTTCCACGAGGATCAATCACTACATGGGAACAAACGACTGAAAAATTTTTATTAAAATATTTTTCACCGACTAAAACGGCCAAGTTAAGGAATGATATCTCTTCTTTTATGCAGATGGATTTAGAAACACTTTACGATGCATGGGAGAGATACAAAGATCTATTGAGAAGGTGTCCACACCGTGGATTACCCTTGTGGCTACAGGTCCAAACTTTTTACAATGGTGTGAACCTTTCAACTAGGCAATTGATTGATTCAGCCACCGGCGGAACCCTGAACAACAAAACACCTGAGGCTGCCTACGAATTCATTGAAGAGATGTCACTAAATAACTATCAGTGGCAAGTCACAAGGACAAAGTAGACAAAAGCAGCCAGTGTTTTCAACCTCGTCGAGTAACCATGCTATCAAACCAGGTAGAACTGTTAAATAAAAAGATTGATGGCGTATGTGATTCTTTGCAGGTACATCCAGTTATGCAGTGTGATACAAATGGAGGAAAGATGATCAATACAGAATATCCACCTTACAACTCGAGCGCTGAGAACGAGCAATTTCACTACATGGGTAATAATTTTAAATCTCAAAATAACCCTTATCATAATACTTATAATCTGGGTTGGAGGAATCACCCCAATTTTTCATGGGGTGGTCAAGGAAATCAGAGACAACAACCCCCTCCAAACTTCCAACAACCCTACCCACAGGAAAAGAAGCTGAACCTTAAGGAGATGCTGACAAAATTCATCGCGGTGTTAGAAACTCATTTCCAAAACACCGAGACAATACTTAAAAATCAACAAGCATCAAATCAAGGGATTGAGAACCAATTAGGGAAACTCGCTAAGCTAATCTCTAAAAGACCACAAGGAAGCCTGCCAAGTAACACTGAGACTAACCCAAAAGAGCAACTTCAAGCCATAACCGGTCATGATAGTGAAAGATGAAACAAAATTTAGGCAAGAGAATGTGGGAGAGGAAGGAAAAAATGAGGTAAACCATGATAAGCAAAAACCGGTATTTAAAAAGTACCAACCTCTTATACCTTACCCTGATGCAATAAAGAAGGACAATACAGACGAACAATTCAGTAAGTTCCTTAAACTCCTAAAGAAATTACATATTAACTTACCGTTTCTTGAAGCTCTTTCACAGATGCCAGATTCATGGAAACTTTTAAAAGAGCTTTTAACAAACAAGCGGAAGTTAGATGAAGAATCACATGTGGAGCTAAACGCAGTGTGCTCAGCAATGTTGCAAAACAAACTACCACGATAATTAAAAGCTCCAGGGAGTTTTACAATTCCATGCTTAATTGATAGTTTATCTGTTGATAATGCTTTAGCCGATTTAGGGGCAAGCATAAACATTATGCCTTATATAATGTTTAAACAGCTAGGTCTAGGGAAACCCAAACAAACTAGGATGAACATTCAATTAGCTGATAAAACTATTAGAATTCCTAGGGGTATAATTGAAGATGTTCTTGTAAAAATTGATAAATTCGTATTCCCAATAGACTTTGTCGTTTTAGACATGGATGAGGACAATAGTATCCCCTTAATTTTAGGAAGACCCTTTTTAGCAACCGCCAGGACTAAAATTGATGTCAGTGCAGGTGAACTCATACTTTGTGTAGGTGACGAATCAATCAGTATCCAGGCACTTGACTAGGCTAGGACATCGAGTAATCAGGGTGAGAACATAAATTCTATTAATAACCATTCGGTTAAACCTTCTTTTCAGGAAGCACCACGGAACTACACAACTGAGCCAGATCCTAGACCTCATGCCAACAAGGGAATAACTCATGAGGAACGAAGGCTTCAGATCGATGAACTAGATGAGTGGAAGACATACTTCAAGGAGAAATTAGGAATACACAAAGCAGAACCAACACCATTCTGTGGGACAAACGAATTTAAGATCGGAGATCAGGGATTGTTAGATAAAGCAGACCCTCGAATTCCTCCTCCCGACCCTATCACAAACAAAGAAATCTCTTTTAGGATACTCAAGGTTTTCCCATATGGAACAGTTGAGGTAAGTAATCCTATATTCGGCACTTTTAAAGTAAACTCTACTCGACTTGAGCTATATACTGGTAAAAGGACTGATAGCATGAGGAAGGACTTTCAACTCCTAAAACCACCATGAATGTGCGAATGAGAGGTAAGTCTAGCCTAAGACTATAAACGCTCGAGAGGCAACCCGAGTACTAACCCCATTAATTTTTACATTTTATTATTTTTACTCTTAATTTTCCTTTTTAGTACCTAACTATAAACTAACCAAGTGCAGATTTCCATACCACACGGCCTTGCACATGGCCGTGGCCATGGCCGTGTGGATGCTACGGATGTACGTACTGACATAGCAGAGATAGGACAAAATAGGACGAAAAATATCTTCAAGCCACGGGCTCACAACTGAACACCAGGGCCGTGCGATGCGGCTGTGGTCGACACTGTTTTAGCAACACGGGCTTGGCAACCTGCATATGGGTGTGCGAGAAACGAATGAAGCATAACACGACCTTGCGACACGGCTATGTGACTCGACACGACCATGGTACACGAGTGTGGGAACGTACCAGACTTGAAATTTCTATTTAAACCAATCCTCTCCCCTTCTTACCTACTCCCCACCCTTCTTCTTCCTTTACATCCTCTCTCCATTTTCATTCTTTCCTTTATTCTCATAACTCTAGATCTAACAATATCCATGTCGAAGAAACGGAAGGACCCTAGCACAGTCTCCTTCTGTGAGACCGATCTACATAAGTTCCTGCCGGCCGCTTTATTAACTCGACAAGAAAAGGACCTTTGATTCTATTTAACTTTTCTTTTCATTTTCACTTCTCCTTTATTTTCCTTTTCTTTATTTTTCTTTTACTTAGTTTAATCTATTTTATTCAGTTTTCTTTGATTTAGGCTCTAAAGGCTACTTGGGAATCACCACACCACAACCATAGCCACGACACCACAGCCTTAGAAATCACACTCACCCTGCTAACCATCTAACGATAAGGACTTTACAGCCCATAAAACTTTTCTTTTAATTTTATTTTACATTCTATTTTCTTTCTCTTTCTCTTTCTTGTCTTTAAATATATATTTAGTATATTTTGAATCATTATCATTACTTCCTGGCTAATTTTTCATGAGCTTCCCAATTTCTTCATCTAGCATAGAGATTATCGGCGGCCACCACACCAGGACACTCCCAACGCAAGGAAACCATCCAAATTTAGGAAGTTTCACCTCTCCCTATCTCTTAAATTTCATATATATCTTTGTACATTGAGGGCAATGTACATCTTAAGTGTGGGGGATGAATATTTATTTCAAGAAAGTGTCTAACTTTTTGCATTATTCTCAAATCCCTGAATGATATATTGTCTTTAAGTAATTTTCTCATATCACTAATTAGAATGAAATTTCCTGTGATCCATGATTTTTTTTTTTTGATATTTTTAGAATAAGTCATTGATAATTGTGCAGTGATAAGAGACTAGAGAATCAAGCATGATGAGTATATTTTCAAAAATTAAAATTTTGTTAGGTTGTCTACCTGAATCTAATTATTACCTTGAAGTTTGAAATTTACAAGGTTGATATCAAACCCATAAGGTTTGTGAGATTTTGAGCCTTTTAGAGCATACATCCTCTCTTGCTCACTTTTTGATTATGAGTGTGTCAACATTGATTTGTTATTCTAAAACTTGCTTCGATTATACATGTCAAAACCATATTACTGATTTGATATACTGAGATGATAAAGGCATTTAGGATTTAACCCACTCACTCCACTAAAAAGCTTACCCTCACAATTAACCCCTAGTGAACCCCTTTGATCCTAACAACCTTTCTATTGACTCACCCACTAATATTACTCCAAAACCTATCTTGTATTTGTTATCACAATTCATTGACTCCCTTTTTGTTGGGATTTGATTTTAAATAGTTGCCTAACTATGTTCTATATTTCAGTTGTTATAGCTCTTTCTTATTACTTGATTTGTTCTTAAAAAAAAAAGCGAAGTATACTCAATATTAGCTCTATGTAATTGAGCTTATACTTTTAAATTGCAGATCTTAAGAAGAAGCTCATGTTATTAGTATTACAAGTTTTCAATTGATGTAATTATTTAAGATTAGTTCATTTTTCTAGTTAATTCTAACCTTGTAATTCAGCCTTTATCCACACCTTTAACCCAAGCCCAATTGCAACCCTTTTTAAAGACCTTTTGATTTGTGTATCATCTCATTTTATAGTGGTGGAGGTTTGATTTTTAGGCAAGCCTATGGGATTGACTTTTCATGTTCGACTTTTGAGTGCTTAATTTTGAACCTTAAACACTTTGAGTGATTTGAGTGAATCTTTAGTGAGGATGTCAACTCTTGTCGATTTTGAATTAAAAGTGATTATTTAGGCAAGGGAAAACACCTATGTTTGTGCTACAAAACTATGACTTTGATTGTTTGAATCTTTAGGATCCTTTTACTTGAATTATCAATGCATGAATTATCTTTGAATTATGATGGAACACTATTGATGAATATTATGAATCAATGAAGTTCATTTTAATTGTGAGTTGAGAATTTTTCTTTAGGACAAGCAAATGCTTAAGTGTGGGGGTATTTGATAAACCGTAATATGAACATATTTTAATCCCACATTTAACATACTTTTGGATGATTTAAGCTTTAATTGTGGAATTTGGTGCTCCTAATCCTTTAATTTCATGTTTTATACTTAGGAAAGCACCGGAGGATGAAAAGAATGAGAAACGGGCCTAAAATAGGGTAAATGGGCCATATCACGAAATCAACATGGCCTGGGCCCAAGCCACACGGCCGTGCCACCTTAACAGACCTGAACACGGCCTAGCCATGTTTCACACGAGCGTGTGCCCTGGGCTTGTCCCTGTCGTGACAAAGAAGAATTTCACTCGGATTAGGGTATTTAGAGGAAAAGAAATCTATTCCAAAAGCCTATAGAAACACCCTAGAGGCCAACCTTCAAGGGGGTCGAGTTAGGCCGAAGAGCCAAGCCAGAGAGGCCAGAATTATGGAATTTACTCGAAGAAAGCCAGTTCATTCATCTCAAGAAGCTGGAGTTATACTCAAGACGGAAGATCTTCCCTTCAATTTCCTTCAGGGGGTTTTAGGGTTTTTCTTATGTTTTGTTTTATATTTTCTTCTAAGATGTATTCTTTTACCATTATGAACTAAACCCTCAAATACCTGAGGGGCATGAAACCTAAGACAGATCTTGTTATTGTTTTCTGAACTATATGATAAATACTTGATTTGTTCTTAATTATGTGTTCTTAATTCTTGTTTTGATATTTCAGGATATTGATTCAAGCATTGATGTGCTTAGGCAGAGGAGGAATAGACCCTTTCTAAGAGTAGATCTAGCATAATTAAGCGGAGTTGGTCGCAACCCTAGAGATAGGATGACAAAAATCTACCGGATTAGGGTCAAACCTAATATGGGAGTCCATCGATCGAGTTAATACAATTCTAGGAGTTTTAATTAGAAAAAGATTTCAATTAATCAACCTAGGGTTAGACGTTAGTAGCCTCGAGAGAGGTATTAATATAACTTAGGGAATCCTACGGATCAAGTCAAGCGAATAAATCGTCTGGTTCAGAGTTAAATAACAAGTGAAGTCTAGGTGGATTCTTCCTCGGGTATTGTCTTAATCAATTGGTTTTTCTCACAAGTGTTTTCCCAATTCATTCTCACAAGTATCTTTAGCTTAATAGTTTGTTAATTTTAGATTAATTAACAATTCCCTTAATTCTTAGGCTAAATAATAAAAAGAAAGTTAGTATTAGTACTTTTGGTTCCTTTGGGTTCGACAATCCGGTCTTGCCACTTAACTATACCACTGTTCGATAGGTGCGCTTGCCTCAATCGTTAGCTCGATCATTTTTTTTTATAAAGTCTTAAGACTCTGACACATGATCATTCGTCGATATCTGAGGTAAGTCTTTAAGTAATTAAACATTGTTAATTTTGAATGTAACTTAGTAATATGCTGATTTGGAATTTGTGGAATTATTGTTGAGTTAGCAGAATGTGAATAAGCATAGAAATAATATGTTTGAGTTTAATTCGATTGAGCTATAATGTTTGAAAATCTGTATAAACTATATGGAATATCTGAAACGTTCGATGTATTAATTTTTTTATGAGTCAGCTCTATAATAATGATATTTGGGCTTTGAGCCTAGCAAGCCTTGTGATGGTGAATTAAATTGGGCTTTATGCCTAGCAGGCTTATTGCCGGTGTATAAAACTCAGACATTATGTCTAGCAGGCCTTGTGCATGTGTATGATACAGGCTTATGCCTAGCAAGCTTTATGCCGGTGATTACATATAAGTTCATGCCTAAAAGATTTCAGGCTGATGTGGTATTTGAATATGTTAAACAAGCTAAATGACCAGGTATGGATTAACTTGTTACCTACTTAAAATAAGGTAAGTAAGTAACTTGGTTATTTGTTACAAATGTGTGATGTAAATTAAGTATATATATATATATATATATATATGATTATGGTATGTGTATTCATTCTTATGATCGAATGATATGAATATTGTGGATTTGGTCTTTTAATATGTGTATACCAGACCATGTATATTCGGCCATATGGATAGTTTGTGTATGAGATGTTATTTTATGATTTTTGAGCTTGAGTATATGATTGTATATACACTTGGTTATATGTTTACATCTTGATTTTAAAGGTTGGATGGTAATTAAATGTTTTGATAATATGAGCATTTGGTCAATGAGGAATTGTTCTATGAAATTATACGTTATATATGTATGAAATTAAATGTGATTACAAATGTACAAGTTGAATTATTTGATTTAAATAATTTAATATTGAGATGATATTATGCATTAATTGTTTAATTTGCTTAAGGCTTACTAAGCTAAGTTAGCTTACTTTATGTGTGTTTTTGTTTACTCTGTTTATAGATTTTGGATTCAAGTTACAAGCTCGGGGATCATCAGCAAAGTCTTTCACACTATCGACTGTCTTCGGTATTTAAATAATCAAACTAGAATTATGGCATGTATAGGCTGGAATATGTTTTGAGTCAATGGAATTTTGGTTTGTATAATTTGAGCCATACGGAAATGGCTTAATCTCCATGTTAATTTCTGTTATGCTTTGGTTATGGTTTGAGCTCATTTTTGCTTATAATGCTATATGTATTTTGCATGAATGGTCTATGTGATAAGTGCTATATGTATGGAATTGGCTTGATTATGTGGTATGCCATGGTTGATTATAGTTGTGTTATGTGATTATATTTTGAGGTTGGTTGTTGATTTTGGATGTGGTATAAAGGAATCGGTTGTGCTATATATATATGTGTGTGTGTGTGTTCGATCTTGGATTGAGCCTATAATGAAAGAGTAGTTAAATATATGATGTTTGCGAAAATGCTATGAGTTTCGACCATATGTATAAATATATGAGCTTATTATATGGTTGATAGGTATCTGTGCATGGTATTATAAATCTGTTTGATATTTGATTAAGTTATAATCAGTAATGTGATCTAAATTTTGAATTGCAATGATTGTATGATTTGCATTTGTAATTCAGTTGTTAAATATTTATGATATGCATGAGATATACTTAATATCAAGAATTAGTGAATTCGGCAAATGAGATTAAAATAGATTATTATGTGTAATGTGATAATTGTTTATTGATTTGTTATTGACATGTGGTTAATTGAATTGATAAAAATATTTAATGAGTCATTAATTATGGAATGGTCATTTAGGTTATAAATACAAGTATTTAAGTTGAATAAATGTTACATTGCAAGAAAAGTGATATTAGCATGTTTATATTTGGCTTAGATATTTTATAATGTTAAACGAATGTTTGCCTTCGCATGTGATATGATTGATTTATTTGAATGTATGAAAGTTGAATCTTTTTCGATAATGCTTCATAACCTATTTCGGTGATGGATACAGGTTAGAGGTGTTACACCGACATTTCTCGCCATACAAATGGTGTCTCCATATCTTCAATGCATATACGATGGCGGCCAACTCTAAGTCATGTGTTGGATAATTTTTCTTATGTGGCTTCAGTTGTCTCGAGGCATAAGTTATTACCTTACCTTCTTGCATGAGCACACATCCCAATCCATTTAAGGATGCATTGCTATACAACACAAATTCCTTTCTCGGTTATGGTTGCACTAAAACTGGAGCTTTAGTCAACAATGCCTTTAGTTTCTCAAAACTCTGTTGGCACTTTTTCGTCCATTCAAACTTGACATCTTTTTGCAACAACCTCGTCATCGAAGTAGCAATCATGGAGAATCCTTTAACAAACCGTCTGTTGTAACCTACTAAGCCTAGAAAGCTTCTAATCTCTGACATATTCCTCTGCAGTTTCCACTTAATGATAGCCTAGATCTTACTCGGATCAACTCTAATGCCATCACCTGACACGATGTGTCCCAAGAATCCGACCTCTCGAAGCTAAAATTCACTTTTGCTAAACTTAGCGTACAACTACTTATCTGTCAAGGTTTTTAAAACAGTTCTCAAGTGCTCCGCATGCTCACTCTCGCCACGAGAATAAATTAATATATCATCAATAAAAAAAAATGACAAACTTATCTAGGTACGGTCAGAAAATACGGTTCATTAAGTCCATAAACACTACAGGAGCGTTCGTTAAGGCAAAGGGCATGATAAGGAACTCATAATGGCCATACCTCGTTTGAAACACGATTTTCAGTACATCTTGCTCCTTGACTCTTAACTGGTAATACCCAAACCTGAGGTCTATCTTTGAAAACAAGATGGCTCCCTTCAATTGGTTAAACAAATCATCGATTCTAGGCAACGGGTACTTGTTCTTCACGGTTACCTTGTTGAGTTGTCGGTAGTCTATAAATAATCTCATTGAGCCATCTTTCATTTTCACAAAAAAGTACAGGAGCACGCCACTGGGAATAGCTCAGTCTTGCAAAACCCTTACCCGTTAACTCCTGTAACTGAACTTTCAACTCTTTTAATTCCAGCGGGGCCATCCTATACGGGGCAATCAAAATAGGTGACGTACCAGGGACAAATTCAGTACCAAACTCAACTTCCCTAGTTGGAGGCAATCCGGGCAATTCTTTCGAAAACACGTCTGGATACTCACACACTACCGACACTGACTCAATCTTTAACTCGGACTCTTGGGTTTTCAACACAAAAGTGAGATAAGCTTTGCACCCTTTTCTCACACATTTCACAGCCGTTATAGAATAAATCACTACAGGCAAGCTATCCGGTTCACCTGATTCAACTTGAAGAATATCCCTATTTTCACATCTCATTTCAATAAATTTCCTTCCACAATTCATAATCACATCATGGGCAGTCAGCCAATCCATACCAAGAATTACGTCAAATTCATCAAACGGCAATAACATGAGGTTAGCCAGAAAATGACTTCTAATTGTCAAGGGATAGTTTCTACATACTTTGTCAACTAACACTTGCTTGCCTAATGGGTTTGACACTTTTATCACAATTTCTATGGACTCAACAGGAATATTCATGCTAGGCACCAATTTCACACAAAAATAGGAATGGGTAAATCCCGGATCAATCAAAGCAACAATAGAAATATCATGAAGAGAAAAAGTACCTGTTATCACATCTGGAGATGATGCCTTTTCGCAAGT
This sequence comes from Gossypium bickii, assembly GCA_025503065.1. NCBI lineage: Eukaryota > Viridiplantae > Streptophyta > Magnoliopsida > Malvales > Malvaceae > Gossypium > Gossypium bickii. The sequence goes on along the minus strand of CP106713.1, from coordinate 21,473,595 downwards.
GCGAATGGCATATGTCCTTACAGGAGCTCTACCCTCAGATCTCACAGCTGAGTCTCTCGGTGCTCCTTTGCTGTTAGCCCCACTTCCCGAGTTCTTCTGTGGTCTACCTCTAGAAGGAGCATTACCTGATCTTACACCTTGATTTTTGTCTTTCTCAACCATCTCAGGATAGTTATGAATGATATGGTCTTGTGATCCACATTTGAAACAGCCTCTATCATTCCCTCGGCACTCACTGAAGTGACATCTACCACACTATGAGCGTTCTGGTCTATTAGGCCAGGCACTACCAACACTCGCAATTGAAGTGGTTTGAGCCTTAGAAATCGAGTACTGCATACTCCTATTTCTGTTTGAGAACCCTGCTGAAGCATTTGATCGAGTAGTGAACTCTCTCGATTTCTCGGATGAGGACTGAAACGATTTCCCTAACTATCTTTTCTTTGAGTCACGAGGCTTAATATCATCTTTCCATTTCTCTTTGGCCAATTCCTCGGCCTTGCAAGCTCTTTCAACGAGCACCACAAACTCTTTTAACTCTAGGAAGCCAACCAAAACTCGAATGTCTTCTTTCAATCTGTCATCAAATCTCTTACACATGATGGCTTTGGTAGATATGCACTCTTGAGCGTATTTCCTGAGCCTCACGAACTCACGCTCATACTCTGTTACCGTTATTCGGTCTTGCTTCAGCTCAAGAAATCCTTCCTTTTCTGGTCTATAAACCTCTGGCTAATATACTTTTTACGGAACTCTTCCTGGAAGAATTCCCAAGTTATCTTCTGCCTCAGTACAACTGACACAAGGGTGTTCCACCATTGGTAAGCTGAGTCTAATAAGAGTGACGCTACACATTTCATGCACTCCTTTGGTATGCAAGACAACTCATCGAATACCTTAATGGTATTTTCTAGCCAGAATTCTTCTCTCTCTGGGTCATCATCTATATTTGTTCGAAATTCCTCGGCCCCTTGCTTTCGAATTCTACCTACCAGAGGTTTTTCCCTTCTAATCATTTCCACTACTTGGGGAGTTATAGGGGCAGGCTAAGGGATCGGAAGGGGTGGAAGAGGTGGAGTGTTCGGGTTTACACGAACAAACTCTGAATACCAAGCATTCATCATATGAAAAAAGGCTTCTCTAGCCCCTCCGCCCTAACTCAGTGTCACGGGCCCATTTTTGATTGGCGCGGTCCCTTCTGCGAGAGCCGGCGCATTACTTTTGACATCATCCGCCACTGATCCGTTGGGATCCATTTACTATATAAAAACACATTTTAAATTGTCAAGAGTCGTCACACTATCATAATTCATATATGGCATGTATAGCTAGACTCGTACACACGCTAGGTTAGTCCATGAATCGACTAAATCATAGCTCTGATACCACTAAAAGTAACACCCCTTACCCGTGTTTGACACCGAACAGGGTACGAGGCGTTACCTTACTTAAACACATACTAACATACATTTTCGGGTCATAAAAGTTTGTTCAAATTTAAAACTTTTCAAAGTTTGTCTTAAAATCCCGAATATGAGCCTACGAGGCCTAAAACACACTTTAGAAATGGTTTGGGACCAAACCGAGTTCTTTAGAAAAACTTTGGAAAATGTCACTAAAAATAGGGGCACACGCCCGTGTGGAAGGGCGACACCCCTGTGTGACTAATAACATGGCCATGTTGAAGGACCGTCTAACTCACACGGCCTAAGCATATAGGGACACGCCCATGTGGATTTATTTCTCAATTCGAACCAACAGGGGTTTTCACGCGGCCTGGCACACGCCCGTACCCATGGCCCGTGTCCCTCACACGGTCGTGACATGCCCGTGTCTCAGTCCGTGTACAAAAACCTTGATAATCTATTTCTGGTGTCATCAACCCAACAAGGTCACACAGCTTGGGCACATGCCCATGTACAATGGCCCTATCTTCCACACGGTTAAGACACACGGCCGTGCCTCAGCATGTGTCACTTACAACATAGTCATAACTTTTCTCACTTTTGACATAAGTTTTAAATTACCCGTTGGACTAATTGAAATACCAAAGGATACCCGAAAAGCCTCACACAAGAGGGTAAGATGCCGATGCCATATCCCAGACATGGTCTTACACTGGCATACATATCGAGGCCGATGCCATGTCCCAGACATGGTCTTAGACTAGCTCTCATATCAATGCCGATTCCATATCCCAGACATGGTCTTACATTGGCTCACATATCGAGGCTGATGCCATGTCCTAGACATGGTCTTACACTAGCTCACATATTGATGCCAATGCCATGTCCCAGACATGGTCTTACACTAGCTCTCATATCAATGCTGATGCCATGTCCCAGACATGGTCTTACACTGGCTCTCATAATGTGGCAGATGCCATGTCCTAGACATGGTCTTACATTAGCACATATATCACCCAAATGTCATGGCATGGATATCCAATCTATTCTTGGGGTTCAACCCGGAGTTTTTACTACATCAATTCTCCTCATGGATATTCACAACAATAATTAAACACTTTATGCCATATTAAATTTTCAATACATAATAACAATAAAGTTGTATTATTTACGTACAGCTTACCTCGGTATACCAAATATGGGCGACTAGTTTGATTTAGTCCAATAGCTTGGTTTTCCTCCAGTCTAAGTGATAAACCATAATTTACACATATTTTAACTCCATGCTTGGCTTAATTTTGGACGATTTTCCATCGAATTTAATGAATTCGATGCTCCTAATCTCTTAATTTCATGTTTTATACTCATGAGAGCTTAGGGAGTCGAAAAGAACGAGAAATGGGCCAAAAAGGGACAAAATGGGCCTACATGACCTCGACCATTGCACACGAGCGGACTACACGACTGTATGTGACTAGCAGGATCGAACACGGCCTGGGCTATCGACCACGGGTGTGTCACACGGGTGTGTCCCTGCCGAAACTAGGATGAATTCTATTCGGAATAGGATACTTGTGTGCCAAGAAAGGCATTTCGAAGCCTATATAAACACCCTAGGGGGCAACCTAAAAGAGAGTTCGACAGGACATCAAATAGACGCTGAGTAGAAGGAGAAAATACTCTAAAACAGCCGTCGGGAACAGCTTAGAAGAAGGATCTCCATCAAGACTGAGAATCTCCCATCAAGTTCTTAAGAAGTTTTTTGGTTTTCTTATGTTTTGTTGTTTTTCCTCTTTTATGATGTTTCCCTCTTTTAGTATGAACTAAATCCCCCAAAAACCTGAGAGGATGAAACCTAAGACGAATTTTATTATTATTTGATTTATGAAATAAATACTTGTGCTTATTCTTAATTGTGAGTTCTTATTCTTGTTTTGATAATTCAGGTTATTGATTCAAGTCGAATGTGCTTATTCAGTGAGCAAAAGTCCCTGTTTAAGAGTAGATCAACACAATTAAGTGGAGTTGATTGCAACCCTAGAAATAGGGCGACAAAAATCTGCCGGATTAGGGTCAAACCTAATAAGGGAATCCATAAATCGAGTTAATGCGACAATAGGGGTTTTAATTAGAAAGAGATTTCAATTAATCAACCTAGATTCAGTTGTTAGTAGCCTCGAAAGAGGTATTAATATAATTTAAGAATTTCTACGGATTAAGCCAAGTGAATAAATCGCATGAATCAAAAGTAATAAGTGAAGTCTAGGTGGATTCTTCCTTAGGTATTACCTATCTTATATAAGTTGTTTAAAAGTATTTTCCCAATTCACTCTCTGTCGCGTTCATAGTCATTAGTTAAATTAGTTAGTTAATTTTAGATTAAAAATAAATCCCCTTAATTAATAGGCTAGATAATAAAAAGATAATTAATACTAGTACTCTTGGTCTTTGAGGATACGATATTCCGTACTCACCACAGCTATACTACTGTTCGATAGGTACGCTTGCCTTTGTCGAAAGAATAGTTAGTTTCGAGCTCCACCACTAAGTCCGAATCTCGTTTTTCTTGATCTATAATGATAAAATTCACTCATTTAATCACCACATTAATCAAGACATTCCAAAATTCCTACTTTGGCAAAATCACCATTTTTCCCTTAGACTTTCACATAATCACGATTTTGCCCCTAGGCTCGTAAAATGATTTTCATCAAATTTACTCATTAATCAAGCCTAGCTGAATCTATTTTAAGCTTATAGCAACTCTCAAATCCAATTATTTCACACATTTCCTACTCATTTTATAACTTTTACAAAAAGGTCTATTTTAGGTGTTTTCATGAAAAATCCTTTCACAAAAGTTGTTTATTAAACAACCAAGTTTCATTTTCTTTCATAAAATTTCAGCAAACAATATAAATACTCTCATGGCAAGACCCTAGACTCTCAACCATTTTACAAAATAGTCCCTTCATTAGCTAGATTAAGCTATAAGGATTCTAAAAACACAAAAATTAATAAAAACAACCACCAAAATCACTTACTTGCAAGAGAAAATCTTGGCTGAAATTTGAGCTCTCAAAAACCCCATTTTTTGTTGAGAATTTCGGTGGTGAAGAGAAGATGATAGCCTCCTCTCTTTTGTGTTTTATTTTTTTATTAAATAAGTCACCTAATGTCACCAAATTTTGACCATTTTATGACCTTATCTCCAATTAGAAATTCCATGTCCAGCCTCCATAATCTTATTGGTCTATTTCCTCAATAAGGACCTATATTTTATTGTTCCATAGCTAATTAACACCTTTAGCTAATGAAAAAAAAAGTTTCACCCTTTACTCGATTTAGTCCTGATCATTGTTTTATGCGATTTCAAAGTCTTAAAATTTATATAAAGAATGATCGAACCTAGAAACTAACTATGACAATGATTTGAGGCAAGCGCACCTATCGAACAGTAGTATAGTTAAGGCAAGACCGGGATGTCGAACCCAAAGGAACCAAAAGTACTAATACTAACTCTCTTTTTATTATTTAGCCTAAGAATTAAGGGATTTGTTTATCTAATCTAAATTTAACTAACTACTTAACTAAAGACTCTAAGACAAAGAAGAATGAAATTGTGTAAATAACTTGAGGGAAAACCAATTGATTAAGACGACACCCAAGAAAGAATCCACGTAGACTTTACTTGTTATCTAACTCTAAACCAGACGTTTATTCACTTGACTTGATCCGTAAGATTCCCTAAGTTATATTAATCCCTCTCTAGAGGCGACTAACGTCGAACCCTAAGTTGATTAATTGAAATCTCTTTCTAATTAAAACCCCTAGAATCACATTAACTCGATCTATGGACTCCCATATTAGGTTTCACCCTAATCCGGCAAAATCTCGTCACCCTATCTCTAGGCGTGCAATCAACTCCGCTTAATTATGCTAGATCTACTCTTAAGCATGGACTTTTGCTCCTCCACCTAAGCACATCATACTTGAATTAATATCCCGAAAATATCAATATAAGAATTAAGAACACATAATTAAGAACAAGTCAAATATTTATCATATAGTTCAGCAAATGATAACAAGATTCATCTTAGGTTTCATCCCCCTCAGGTATCTAAGGGTTTAGTTCATAACAATAAAAGAAAACATCTCAAAAGAAAAAATAAAACAAAACATAAGAAATCCCTAAAACCCCCTAAAGGAATTGAAGAAGATATCCTCCATCTTGAGTATAATTTCGGCTTCTTGAGATGAATCAACTGGCTATCTTCGAGTAAATCTCCACAAATCTGCCCTCTTTGGCCTAGCTGGACGCCCCCTGACTAAAGCCCTAGGTTCTGGCTTCTGCCGAACTCTCCTCTTAAGTTGACCCCTAAGGTGTTTATATAGGCTTTGAGATGCCTTATTTGGTCCCTAAGTATCCTAATTTGAGTGGAATTTCTACTAGGGTGTTTGAATAGGCTTTGGAATGTGTTTCTTTGCCTCCAAGTATCCAAATCCGAGTAAAACTCTTCTTGGCCGCGGCAGGGACACGCCCATGGCACACGCCCGTGTAAGTCGTGGCCAGGCCGTGTTTGAACCTATTGAATTAGGCACGACCGTGTGGTGTTGGGCCCAGGCCGTGTGGATTTTGTGATATGGCCCATTTACTCCGTTTTGGGCTCGTTTTCTGTTCTTTTCGTCTTCCGGTGCTCTCCTAGGTATAAAACATGAAAAAAAGGATTAAGAGCACCAAATTACATAATTCGAGGCTTAAATCATCCAAAAGCATGCTAAATGTGGGCCTAAAATATGTTACTTTTACGATTTATCAAATACCCCCACACTTAAGCTTTTGCTTGTCCTCAAGCAAAATTCTCAAGTTACAATTAAAACAAACTTCCTCGATTCATAAAATTTATCAATAATGTTTCATCATAATTCAAAGATAATTCATACATTGATAATTTAACTCAAAGGGTCCTAAAGATTCAAACAATCAAAGTTATACATTTTTAGCATGAAAACATAGGCGTTTCCCCTTATCAAAATCAAAATCGACAAGAATTGACATCCACACTAAAGATTCACTCAAATCACTCAAAGTGTTTAAGGTTCAAAATTAAGCACTCAAAAGTCAAATATGAAGAGTTAATCCCATAGGCTTGCATGAAAATCAAATCTCCACCACTATAATATGAGATGATACACAAATCAAAAGGCCTTTGACAGGGTTGTAACGGGGCTTGGGTTAAAGGTGTGGATAAAGGCTGAATTAGATGGTTAGAATCGAGACTGACCTGACAAATTACCTAACTAGAAATATGACTACTCCTAAATAATTACAATAATTGAAAATTTGTGATAATACAAGCTTTTTCTTCGAGCTTTAGAATTTACATGTATAAGCTCAGCTAACATAGAACTAATAATGAATATACTTCAAATTTTTTTTGAGAACAAGTCAAATACATAATAAAGGACAGATTTAAATAGATAAAATTGTTAGGCAACTTAATCAAATCAAATCTCAACATAAGGGTAGTCAAAAGGAATGGTGATAACAAATACAAAGGGTTTTGGGTTAATATTCGTGGGTGAGTCAATAAAAAGGGTTATTAGAATTAAACGGGGTTCACTAGGGGTTAGTTATGAAGGTAGGCTTTTTAGTGGAGTAAGTGGGTTAAAACCTAGATGCCTTTATCATCTTGGTATATCAAATCATAGGTGTGGTCTCGACATGTATAATCAATACAAGTTCTAGAATAACAAATCAATACTGACACACTCATAATCAAAAAAAATGAGCACGAAAAAAAGATATATGCTCTACAAGGCTCAAAGTCTCACAGAAATTACGGGTATTTGATATCAACCTCGTAAATTTCAAATTTCAAGGTAACATTCAGATTTAGGTAGACAACCTAGAAAAATTTAAAATTTCAAAAATAGACTTATCATGCTTGATTTTCTAGTATCCTTCAAATTTAATCATCAATGCACAATTATCAATGACTTAATCTAAAACATATCAATAAAACTCATAAATCAAAGAAATTTTCATTCTAATCATAATATGAGAAACTTACTTAAAGACAAGACATAATTCAGGGATTTTCAAGTAATACTATAGTTAATTCCCCTCACACTTAAGATGTACATTGCCCTCAATGTACAAAGATAGATAATAGCATATAATAGTAAAAATCAAAAGAGAGGGGAAGAAGTGAAACTTCCTGAGTTATGGATGAGATCCTTGGAAGGTATTCCATGACGAATGTGATGACTAGGTATAAGTGATGTTTTCATTCCTTGAGTGGTATATTAAATCTATTTAATCTGCGAAGTCATCAATTAAATTTAATGAATGGAAGTCATTATGGAGACTTAAGGTTAGGTGGCCAGTGATGAAGTGAGAACAATAATACTAATGAAACTTTCAAGTCTTTAGACAATAAACTAAAATAGAATCAACATAAATAAAAGTAAAGATAATGGAGAAAAATAATAATGAAAATAAAAATAAAAATGAAAATAAACATAAAAATAAAAAGAAAAGGACTCAGAAGTCCTATGCATCATCTGGGTCTTGAGGTGGTGGTGGCGATGAGATATGAAGGTGATGACAGATCTGTTGAAGAGTCGTATCAATGCTGTCGAATCATCAAGCGGTGTTATTGAATGGCTGCGTACAATAATGCTTAAACTGAATGAGATGTGCTGAAATGTCTGAGAGTGAAATAGCCGAATAAGCTATTCGATGGCTCTGTTGTGGTGCTTCCTGTGGTAGAGGAACATCATCAGTAATGTCCTCAGGTTCCTCCTCGTCTGTGGACGGTTTAAGTCGATATTGAGGAGGATCAGTTCCACGTCAGTGTTGTATCATCCTCATGTGTAACATAGTCTGGATGCCTTATGGGGGCATCTGACCGATCAGGGTGAGTGAGGATGTCTGTGCATCAGTGTTGAGGAGTCGGAAATGTCGAGCCAAGCATGTGACGTACGGACCCATAGATATGATCCCTCTCCTGTGTTGCTCCGTTTGGTATTGAATGGCGCAGGTTATGAAATAGGCTAGGTTGAAAACGTGTCCGTTCAACATGTACCACAGGTAGTAGGCGTCGTGAGTATTAACGATGCCAGTACTTTCTTGCCGACCTGTAAGTGTATGGGTTAGAATAGCATGTAGGTACCTCAGAGGTGGGACAAGAGCTGTCGCCTTGGAGCGGCTGTGGTCGTAATTGCCTCTGTCGGGGGCAATGTTGTACGAACAGCTTACGGGGGTGCGATGAATATGGCGGTGTAGCTCAGAGAGATCATTCTCTGCTACAAAATCTTTCGTATAAAGTTCTAGTGCGGCTCCAAACTGTGGTACGTTCAGCTGTCGTATAGTGCCTCCGAGACAGAATTGTATTGTACCCGGATCATCATGTTGCATCATCACCGTCTGAAGTTGGAACATTGAGCAGAACTCTAGAGTGAGCTCTAGGTAAGTCGGCTTGATTATGTTAAAGAATTGGTGCCACAGATCACTGGTTAAGAGAGCTCGTACAACATCGGCAAGATGGACCTGTTCCAAAGGGGCCCAATAGATACATCTCTCTGTACCGAGGGATCGGGTGCGGAGTATCTTATAACGGTCTTCTTGGGCCCCTGGGGGAAATCGCAGGAACGGGTGGTGCACTTTGGTGGATGCGCTTGTGGAGGATGAGCTGGGTCCCTTTCGCTTCTTAGAACTCGGGGATGTCATTTTCTTTCTTTGGGATGACGACATTGTAAACCTGAAAATTCAAGTAATTTTCTACCAAAATATATCAAGTATTTTGATCAATACCCAAAAATATTCAAAGACTAAATTCATAAGAAAATTTCAACCATGAGTAAGCATTCTGACAATGATTGGTTCTTTCTAGTTCTAATCAACTATTTAAACATTGACTAAAGTATTCAAGATCAAATTAGTGCTAAAATTCTAAAGTTTAACTTAATAATAAATAATAATAATAGTAAAAAGAGACTTAACTAAATGTAATTCTATTCTTAGAATGGTTAAATAGATGAAAATAAAATAGTGAGGGGTGACCAGTGGTGTTTTTGGAGCGGGGCAATGTGGATGGACGGAGCATGGGCGTGTAGATGTGAGGCACGGGCGTGTTCTGTAAATAGTCGAAGCGGCACAGCGGTGGAACACCTGTGGGGTAGGCGTGTATTGGTTTGGCGCGGGTATAGACCAGTTTTTTATGTGTATGTGGGAGAGAGATGGTGATAATGGATAGGAGAAGTCAAGGATGGGTGTTTCATTAATGGTGGCCGGAATGGGGTAGAGGGTTTTTGAGGGAGAACGGCTAGGGTTGGGGTTTAGGGAAGAAATTTGGGGGAAAAATGGGGGCTGTGTTTCTTTAAATAGGGAAGGGGACACGGGCAGAGGCCACGCCCGTGTGGTTGTTATCCGGCCCGTGTTTTTCATGATTTTCAAATTTGGGCGCATTCGAGACGTTTCCCGCGCCCGTGTTCCCTGGGCGTGTGCTATTATGTTCACTTCTCCCACGCCCGTGCTTTAGGTTGCCACGCCCGTGTCTATATAGTTAGTGTCTCACACTGTTGGTAGGCACGGGCGTGGCTCATGCCTGTGCTTTGTTACTCAGGATAGACCACGGTTGCATCACACTGCCGTGGTCCTATTATCGCAGCCAGTGTTTGGGAAATTTTTCTTCTCCATCTCACACGATTACCTGCACGCCCGTTTTTTTTCACATGGCGTCCACACAGCCATGGGCACGCCCGTGTGCAAGGCCGTGTGGTGGGGAACTTGCACTTTACTGTATTGGTTAGTTTGGGTTAAGTGCTAAAAGGAAAAATAAAAATTAATGGGGTTAGTGAAGTCAGTGCTCGGGTTGCCTCCCGAGAAGCACTTATTAAGCTAGACTCACCCTGTTTTCATTTCTAAAAGAAAGTTCACGGAGCTAAAGCTCTTCTCTTAATTCATTGAAATCCTCACCATTATAAATTTTCAGTCGATGGCCATTTACCTTGAATGTTCCTTGAGTTGGATGGGTTACCTCGACTATGCCGTAAGGAAAAATAGTTTTGATCATGAATGGGCCTGACCACCTTGATTTAAGCTTTCCAGGAAATAGTTTGAGTCTTGAATTGTATAACAGGACCAGGTCTCCTACTTCAAATTGCTTTGATTGTTTCAAACGAGCATCATGGTGTCATTTTGTTGCCTCCTTATATAATCGTGAGTTTTCGTAGGCCTCAGCTCGCCATTCATCTAATTCATTCAACTGCATCATCCTCTTTTCACCTACGGTTTTAAGATCGTAATTCAAGAATTTTATAGCCCAGTATGCTTTGTGCTCTAACTCAAATGGCAAATGACAACTTTTTCCGTAGACAAGTTTGTATGGGGATGTTCCCAAAGGGGTTTTAAATGCTGTTCTATAGGCCCATAAATCATCATCTACTTTCACTGCCCAATCCTTCCTGTTTGATTCAACTGTTTTCTCTAGGATTCACTTGAGCTCACGATTTGCCACTTCCAGTTGCCCACTGGTTTAAGGATGATAAGGGGTAGCTGTTCTGTGGTGTACTCCATATTTTCTTAAGACTTTATCAAATTGAGAATTGCAAAAGTGAGTGCCCCTATCACTGATGATTGCTCTAGGTGTTCCAAAACGAGAAAACTATTTCTTAAGCAACTTTACTACAGTTCTAGCATCGTTAGTAGGTAAAGCTTGGGCTTCTACCCATTTTGACATGTAATCTACTGCTACTAAGATGTACTTATTTCCGAATGAACTAGGGAACGGACCCATAAAGACAATACCCCATACATCGAATATTTCACATAATAACATATATGTCTGAGGCATTTGATCGTGTTTAGAAATATTACCTATTCTTTGGCATTTATCACACGAAGCGGCATACCTATTAGCATCTTTGAAAAGAGTTGGCCAATAAAATCCTGATTCGATCATTTTGTGTGCTGTCATAATCCCGCTGTAATGTCCTTCTGAAGGTCCTGAATGGCAATGTTCTAAGATTTTACTTGATTCCACCTTTGTAACGCATCACTGAATTACTTGATCTGCACATATGCGGAATAGAAAGGGATCCATATGCAGAATAGAAAGGGATCCTCCCAAAAATAGCTTTTCGCATCAGAAAAAATTGCTTCTTTTGATGATGTGCTAGCCTTTTTGGTAAGATGTTAGCAGCTAAACAATTCGCAATATCTGCAAACCATGGTACCTCGGTGTTAGTTATAGAAAAAAGTTATTCCTCGGGGAACGAGTCATTTATCTCACTCTAGTCGAGCTCTTCGATATGTGGGTTCTCAAGCCTGGAGAGGTGATCTGCTGCAAGGTTTTCAGCTCCATTCTTATCCTATATTTCCAAATCAAATTCCTGTAAGAGTAAGATCCATCGTATGAGTCGAGGTTTTGCATCAGGTTTAGTTAAGAGGTAACAAAGAGCTGAATGGTCAGTGTAAACGACAACTTTAGATAATATTAAATACTGCCTAAATTAAGCAAAAACTACAGCTAGCAATTCTTTCTCTGTGGTGGTGTAGTTTTCTTGTGTGGGTTTCAATTTTCTGCTAGCATAATAAATTGGCTGAAAATGCTTGTTTCTTCGTTGTCCCAGAACGACACCTACTGTAAAATCACTCGCATCACACATTAGTTCAAAGGGTAAATTCCAATTAGGGGCAATTATAATCGGAGGATTTATTAGTTTATCTTTGAGGATTTTAAATGCATCTAAACACACCTGATCAAAATAGAAAGGAACGTCTTTTTCTAGTAATCTTGTTAAAGGCTTAGCTATTTTAGAGAAATCTTTAATGAATCTTCTGTAAAATTCAGCATGTCCTAAAAAGCTTCTAATAGCCTTAACTGAACTAGGGGGAGGTAATTTTTCTATGGTTTCAATCTTAGCTTTATCTACCTCAATCCCTTTACTAGAAATCTTATGTCCTAACACAATCTCATCTCTAACCATAAAGTGTCATTTTTCCCAATTCAAGACAAGATTCGTTTCCTCACATCTTATTAGAACTCGTTCTAAAGTTTTAAGGCAAAGGTGAAAAAAATTACTGAATACCGAGAAGCATCCATAAATACCTCGATAATGTCTTCCACAAGTTCATCAAAGATGGCCAACATGTAGCACTGAAAAGTAGCAGGAGCATTACATAATCCAAAAGGCATTCTACGATAAGCAAAGTATCGTATGGGCATGTAAATGTTGTCTTCTCTTGATCTTCAGGAGCTATTGGGATTTGGATGTAGCCGGAGAGTCCGTCCAAGAAGCAGTAGTACATATGCCCAGAATCTTTCTAACATCTGGTCAATAAAGGGTAAAGGGAAGTGATCTTTTCTGGTGGTGTCGTTCAGCTTCCTATTGTCAGTACAGATTTGACTGTTCTTGTGCGAACCAATTCATTATTTTCCTTGGTTACCACAGTTATGCCTCCTTTCTTCGGAACTACCTGCACAAGACTTACCCAAGTGCTGTCAGAAATAGGATAAATTATTCCTGTATCTAGTAGTTTAATTACCTAAGCTTTGACAACTTCTTTCATATTGGGGTTTAAACGTCTCTGAGGTTGCACACGCGATTTATACTCATCTTTCATTAAAATTTTGTGGGTGCAAAATGATGGGCTTATTCCTTTAATGTCTGACATTTTCCACGCTATGGCCTTCTTGTGCTTCCTTAGTACCCTTAGCAAATCTTCTTTCTCCTTGGGTCCTAGTTCTGAAGAGATGATTACTGGTAGCGTAGAATTATCCCCTAAGAATGCATATTCTAAATGTTTTGGTAATTGTTTTAGTTCTAACTTGGGCGGCTCATCAATAGAGGGTTTCTGTTTCAGTTTGTTATTGATCTCGATGTCCTCTATTTCTGCCTATCTAGAGGATGATGTATTGGGATTCACTTCATCGGTATACTTATCTAGCCCATTACCTTGTAAAAGACACAGTTTTATCGTGTCATTGTGCATGATTTCCTGTAAAGGTTCTTGAAAAATGTGATCAGTGGCGTCAACCAAGTAACAAGAATCATCTTGTTCTCTAGAATATCTCATGGCATCATGAATTTGGAAAACAATTTCCTCATCGCCTACCCTTAGTGCATGTTTACCATCACCAACATTAATGACAGCCCTAGCAGTAGCTAGAAAGGGTCGTCCCAAAATTAAAGGTATCTCTATGTCCTCATTCATGTCAAGCACAACAAAATCCACAGGGAATTTAAATTTATCTACTTTTACCAGAACATCTTCAATAATTCCCCTAGGATACTTAACAGATCTGTCAGCTAACTGAATACTCATCCTAGTGGGTTTTGGTTCCCCGAGACCAAGTTGCTTAAACATTTTATAAGGCATTAGATTAATATTGGCACCTAAATCAGCTAGTGCTTTCTCTATGTTCAAACTACCAATTAAATAGGGAATAGTGAAACTTTTCGGATCTTTCAATTTGGTTGGCAGCTTGTTTTGGATGATAGCTGAGCATTCTTCATTAAGTTCCACTATTGAAATTTCCTCGAACTTCCTCTTATTTGTTAGAAGCTCCTTTAAAAATTTTGCATATGTTGGCATCTGCGAAATTGCTTCAACAAAAGGTAAGTTAATATGTAGTTGTTTGAAAAGTTCAAGAAATTTAACATATTGTGCGCCTAAGTGGTCTTTCTTCAACTTTGCTGAATATGGGATTGTTGGTTTAATTTCCTCACGGGTTGGTGTTATCTTTGCCTTATCGATTCATGTGGTACCTCTTTCTTTGTTTCGATTAACTCCCTTCCACTTCTTAGTGTCACTGCCTGTACCTGCTCTTTTTCCCTAAGTAAGCTTTCTGATCGTGTTTCAAAAACTAACTTAGTAAGTTTCCCGATTTGATCTTTGAACTCCTGTGTCAATGCCTCAAGTTTTGTTTCTATATTCTGGAAACGTGTTTCTGTAGCTGCCATGAATTTTGTCAGCATATCTTCAAGGTTCGACTTCTTTTCCTGTGGGTAGGGCTGTTGTTGGGAGTTTTGGGATGGTTGTTGCCTTTGATTTCTTTGACCGCCCCATGAGAAATTGGGGTGGTTCTTCCAACCTGGATTATAAGTATTACTATAAGGGTTATTATTAGATCGAAAATTGTTACCCATATAGTTCATTTGTTCGCTCTCCATGCCCTGTCTGTAGGATGGGTACTCAGGATTCGCCACTCCTTTATTTGTTTCGCACTGCATAATTGGATGTGCCTGCGAAGAACCATATAAACCATTAAATTTTTTATGTAATAGTTCTACCTGATTTGATAGCGCGGTCACTGCGTCGAGGTTGAAAACTCCGGCTGCTTTGGCTGGCCTTGTCCTTGTAACTTCCCACTGATAGCTATTCAGTGACATCTCTTCTATAAACTCGTAGGCCACTTCAGGATTTTTGTTTTTCAGGGTTCTGCCGGCGGCTGAATCTATTAATTGCCTTGTTGAGGGGTTCACACCGTTGTAAAAAGTTTGGACCGGTAGCCACAAGGGTAATCCATGGTGTGGACACTTTCTCAACAAATCCTTGTATCTCTCCTATGCATCATAAAGTGTCTCTGAATCCATCTGCACAAAAGAAGAGATATCATTCCTCAGTTTGGCCATTTTGGCCAATGGAAAATATTTTAATAAAATTTTTTCGGTCATTTGGTCCCATGTAGTGATTGACCCTCGTGGAAGAGAATGCAACCACTGTTTGGCTTTATTCCTCAGAGAAAAGGGAAATAACCGAAGACAGATGGCATCATCAGAAACGCCATTTATTTTGAAGGTATCACAGAATTCTAGAAAATTCACTAAGTGTGTGATAGGATCCTCATCATGCAAACCATCAAACTGAAAAAACTGTTGTATCATCTGTATAGTGTTAGGTTTCAGTTCAAAATTATTTGCAGCAATAGTAGGCCTAACAATACTAGACTCAGTTCCTGTTAAACTAGGTTTAGCATAACCATACATAGTTCGAGGAGCATGATTTTCTACCCATCTCCTGAGGTGGCGGATGATTTTCACCATCTCTCTGTGTAATATTTATTTCAGCTTCTTGCTCTTCTTCTATGTAGTTTAAGCTTCGCCTTATCTCTCTGCGATTTCTGCAAATGGTACCTTCAATATCACTGTCGTAAAGTAGGGGTCCTGTCGGGTTCCTTCTAGTCATAAACTAGAGGTACCTGAAAGGAACAAAAGGAAGAAAATTTACAAAAGTTAAAAATAAAAGTAAATTGCAAAAATAAAATAAATATGGCTAAAGTAATAAAATTTAAGAGTTCTTAATATTTCAGTTCCCCGGCAACAGCGCCAAAACTTGATTGTTGTTTTATGCGATGTCAAAGTGTTAAAATTTATATAAAGAATGATCGAACCTGGAAACTAACTATGACAACAATTTGAGGCAAGCGCACCTATTGAACAGTAGTATAGTTAAGGCAAGACCGGGATGTCGAACCCAAAGGAACCAAAAGTACTAATACTAACTCTCTTTTTATTATTTAGCCTAAGAATTAAGGGATTTGTTTATCTAATCTAAATTTAACTAACTACTTAACTAAAGACTCTAAGATAAAGAAGAATGAAATTGTGTAAATAACTTGAGGAAAAACCAATTGATTAAGACGACACCCAAGGAAGAATCTGTTGGAACGCTGGAACCCCATGGCGCAGCAGAATAAAATTAGATCCGGTGATCCAAATCAGGAATCCATGTGTGAGGAACGAATCGGGGTGAAATAAACGTTTCAAAATTACCAAAACTTCAATGAGAGTAGAGCGGTGGCGCCTTGGCAACAAGAGTTTTGATCTCTTCGTCGAATCAAGCCACAACCTTTTTCTCGATGTCGGCCTCTACGTGATCCGCCCGGTTTGACTATGAACAGAAGAAATCTCCAAAACTATTTTGGAGGTTTATTTTTCGACGGCTGCTAGACCTAACAAGCAATCACTTAGGGTTTTTTCATTTCTAGCTTTGTCTCCTTTTAATAGGGCCTTTTATAATAGGTATCCTCTTAATTGGGCCTTTTATAATTGGTATCTCTTGAATGCATTACAAGATTAAATAAATACAATAAAGTTTTTAACCAAAAAATTATAATTACATTAATTATATCTGAAAATTATATTTACATTAATTATAATAAGGATTTGATTAAAACTATATTTATTTAAATTTATATATGAATCAAATTCATATATTAATAAAATTATGTTATCATTATGTGTACAACATCTTTGTACATATAATATGTTCAATATTTGATTGCCCAATTAAATTAATTCTTTAATTAATTTAATTCATGTGACAACAAAACACAATACCAACTATATTTATTCCGTTCATTTCAACCATAGGGTGTGACCCTGTAGGTTCTTGCAACGTTAGCAGTAATAATAGAACGATTCTATTGTCACAGACAATGAGTGGCATCTAGCAATGCATCATTGCTACCTAAGTTACAAGAAGTCATGATTCGACATAACCATTCGTGATTAACCTGTATGCATTAATCCTTAAGTCCTTTATCTCTGGAATGGATACAAGTCATGGGATAGTCACACTTGCATAGTCCATCCCATGTTTCTTGATATCTTGAGTAGACTATGATATACAAATTAGTATGACATCTCATATCAACTTATTTGAGCATAGCCATGCATTTCTAGTCTTACTCAATCAAGTGGCCTAAGATATTATTCCTATTATGTAGGAGGGACTTATCCTTTATTGATCAACCATATCCCTCTACATAGATTGTGGTATATCCAACACCAGCCTTTATAGAACAACCTGTTAAAGTGTACGTTTGACTGTATCAAAATATACAACTCACGATGCTGGGATAATAATGATCTCAAGTCTGAGGATCATGTACATATTAATCACTATGAGTAATGTTGTGACAATTATATAATAATCCAAGAAACATACTCATAGCGGGTCAATCCAATATGTTGTTCTCTAACACACATATTCATGCATTGATTTTGACACTCCATATCAATGACAACTCTTTATCATCAATCAACTACATGTTAGTCTTAATGCATTATTGTTGTCCTAGTCAACAATAATACTCGACTAAGGATCTTTTAAGAATAATCATATTATTCTCAGGACATTATTATAAAACAATTTATTTATACACACAGAAAGAAAAACTGAAATAATAATGACAACACTTTATATTAATAAACATGGTAAATTAAGTATGTTATTACAACCATCTCATGATTGATCTTTGGGCATACTCTTACAATCTCCCACTAGCACTAAGACCAATCACTCATATATCTAATACCAAGTGACTTAGTGTGATGATCATGCTTCTGCTGTGTCAGAGGCTTGGTCAGGGGATCAGCAATGTTATCATCTGAAGGTACTCTGTATATCTCTACATCCCTTCGATCGATAATCTCTCGAATAAGATGGTAGCGTCTAAGTATATGTTTGGATCGCTGGTGAGATCTGGGTTCCTTAGCTTGTGCAATAGCTCCATTGTTATCACATCGGAGCTCTATAGCATCTGATATGCTAGGCACAACCCCTAGTCCAGTAATGAACTTCTTGATCCAAATCGCTTCCTTTCTTTGCCTCACCGGGTTTGCGCATATACTCACCTCTGTTGTAGAATCGGCATCGTACTTTGCTTTGAACTTTTCCACTCACAAAGACCACCATTAAGGCAAAACACAAAACCCGATTGCGATCGAGAATCATCCTTGTCGGTTTGGAAGCTGGCATCAGTGTAACCTTTTACACTTAACTCTTCCTCACCTCCATATAGTAGGAACGTATCCTTAGTTCTTCTTAAGTACTTAAGGATACTCTTGACTGTGGTCCAGTGATCTTCACCGGGATCTACTTGATACCTGCTCGTCATACTTAAGGCATACGAGACATCTGGACGGGTACATAACATAGCATACATGATAGATCCAATAGCGAAAGCATATGGAATTTTACTCATACGTTTTCTCTCTTGTGGAGTTGAAGGACACATTTCCTTCGAGAGTGAAATACCATGTCTCATAGGTAAAAATCCTCTTTTAGATTCTTCCATACTGAACCTTTTCAGTACTTTATCTATGTATATACTTTGGCTTAGACCTAGTAGTCGTCTTGATCTATATCTATAGATCTTGACTCTTAAGATATAAGTGGCTTCACCCAAGTTCTTCATAGAAAAACAACTTCTTAACCAAGTCTTAATAGACTGCAAGGTAGGTATGTCATTTCCCATGATAAGTATGTCATCCACATATAGTACCAAGAATGTGATAGTGCTCCCACTAACTTTCTTGTAAACACATGGTTCATCTTCATTTTTGACAAAACCAAACTCTTTGATTGCATCGTTAAAACGAAGATTCCAACTTCGAGAAGCTTGCTTTAATCCATAAATGGATCTTTACAGCTTACATATCTTTCTAGCATCCTTTGGATTTCAGGTTGTGTCATATACACATCCTCTTCAAGCTTCCCGTTAAGGAAAGCTGTTTTGACGTCCATCTGCCAGATTTCATAATCATGAAATGCAATATGGCGAGCAAGATCTGATGGATTTAAACATAGCTACGGGAGAAAAGGTTTCATCATAGTCAACACCATGAATTTGGCGAAAACCTTTAGCGACTAATCGCCCTTTGTATGTTTGTACATTACCATCCATGTCAGTTTTCTTTTTGAAAACCCATTTGCACCCTATAGGTTTAACCCTTCAGGTGGATCAATCAAAGTCCATACTTGGTTTTCATACATGGAATCCATCTCAGATCTCATGGCCTCAAGCCATTTCTCAGAGTCTGGGCTCGTCACCACTTCTTGATAAGTCCTAGGCTCATCTTGATCTATAAGAAGAACATCACCATGCATTGTAATGAGAAATCCATATCTCTCAGGTGCACGGCGTTCTCTTAAAGATCTGTGCGGTGGTTGTGTTTCCACAGCAGTTGTTTGTTCCTCAATTTCTTGTGGAATTTTTTGTTGTTCAATCTCTAGTTCAGTGGTATCTTGTGATTCTCGAATTTCTTCAAGTTCAGTCTTTCTCCCACTTCCTTTTCTAGAAGTAAATTCTCTCTCTAAGAAGACACCAGTCCGAGTAACAAACGTTTTGTTCTCAGTGGGATTAAAGAAATAATATCCTTTGGTTTCTTTTGGATACCCCACAAAAATACACCTTTCAGATCCGGGTTCAAGCTTAGTAGACGTCGGCGTTTAACATAAGCTTCATGCCCCAAATTTTCATAAAAGACATACTAGGGCGTTTCCCACCCACATCTCATATGGCGTCTTTTGAACCGATTTAGATGGAACACGATTTAGTGTGAAAGCAATATCTCAAGTGCATGTCCCCAAAAGGAAGTCGGTAGATCAAATGACTCATCATGGATCGAACCATGTCTAATAAAGTTCGATTTCTTCTCTCTCGGATACTCCATTCCATTGAGGAGTACCGGGAGGAGTAAGTTGTGAGACAATCCTACATTCTTTCAAAAGATCATCAAACTCTAGGCTCAAGTACTCTCCACCTCGATGAGATCAAGTGACTTGATAGTTTTGCCTAGTTGATTTTGTACTTCATTTTTGAATTCCTTGAACTTTTCAAGGGACTCGGACTTATGGCGCATGAGATAAACATACCCATATCTCACTGAAATCATCGGTGAAAGTAATGAAGTAGTGAAATCCACCTCGCTTTGTGTATTTATTGGTCCACATACATCGAATGTATTAGGTCCAATAAATCACTAGCTCGTTGACTTTTACCAGTAAAAGGAGATTTATTCATTTTTCCCAATAAGCAAGATTCACATACTTCAAATTGTTCAAAAACAAATGAATTCAAAAGACCATCTTTATGGAGTTTGGATATGCGTTTCTCACTTATGTGGCCCAAACGACAATGCCAAAGATAAGTTTGATTTGAGTCATTTATTTTAGATCTTTTAGTATTTATGTTGTAAATGGGATTCGTTTGATCTAAAATATAGAGGCCATTAATTAATTGTGCCGAACCATAGAAAACATTATTGAGATAAAATGAACAACAATTATTCTTAATAATTATCTCAAAACTAATTTTGTCTAAACAAGAAATTGAAATAATGTTTTTAATCAAACTGGGCACAAAATAACAATCTTCTAAACATAAATCAAGTCCACTAGGCAAAGATAAAGTATATGTTCCCACAGCTAATGTAGCAACTTTTGCTCCATTTCCAACTCGTAGGTCCACATCTCCTCTAGCCAAATTCCTACTCCTTTGTAGTCCCCATGCATGTAGTACAAATATGAGAACCACAACCAGTATCTAATACCCAAGAAGTAGTAGTTGATAAATTAATATCAATAACATAAATACACAGAAGCGGACATTCTCACTTGCTTTAGCCTTCTTGACTTCTTCAAGATAGACAGAGCGATTCCGTTTCCAATGTCCAAATACACCACAATGAAAATGCTTTCCTTCCTTAGACACCCCACCTTTAGGTTTCAGTCACGACCTTTCCTTTTCCAAATTTGGGCTTACCTTTGCCCTTAGGCTTTGTTTGAACTTTGGCCTTTCCCTTGCCCTTGTTATTACGGACCATCAATGGTATGGGCTTGGGTCCAATCTTTTTCAAGTTGCCTTGATGATTCAGTAACATACCGAGCAATTGTGGTAGAGTCTTGTCAATTTCATTCATATTGAAATTGAGGACAAACTGGTCAGTAGCTATCCGGCAATGATTGTAAAATAACATCAGATGGCCAACTCTTGGCTCAATGGAAACCCAAGCTTAGATAGGCTTTCAATATAGCCAATCATCTTAAGGACATGAGGTCCTACTGGGCTTCCTTCACCAACTTACATTGGAATAGGGCCTTAGAGATATCAAACCTCTCTTGCGTGCTTGCCCCTCGATAAAGTTCTTTCAGTGCTCGATCATATCATAAGCAACCATGTCCTCATGTTGCTTCCGGTCGAGATTCATAGTGGCAAGCATAAGACATCCAACATCTATCATGTCATCAAGATACTTCTTGTAAGCATCTCTATCGATCCTCGAGGCATTAGTGGGTGGTTCATCGAGAAGTGGTTGTTCAATGAAATATAATTTTCGTTCTTGTTTAAGGACAATCCTCAAGTTACGGAACCAATCAAGAAAATTCAAACCATTCAATTTGTCCTTCTCAAGGACCGATCGCAATGAGAGTGTGCTAGTGTTTGCAACCATAATATATCTACAACAATTAAATATGCATGTGAGTAAATTTACCAATTTTATATCAATCATTAAAAGACTTTATTAAATGATATTCCCATATTTTATTTCAAAATTAATAACCTCGTATATTAATTTCGGAAAAACTTTCTCAAAAGTATTTCTAGTAGGTTAAGGATCCATATTTCACCACCTCTTAAGTCAGCTTTGGCTTTACTCTTAAGATTATGGTTATTTAGGTAAGCTACATTTTCTAATTACATCATATGTAACTCCTAATATTTGGTGAACAACTCTTGTTCTAATCATCTTATGATTTATCCAATTTACTTGCCTCTAGGTTTCTAATCCTATTAGAGTAACCTAGTTAAGTCATTAACCAATTTTTTAACCAGCGAATGTCACTTGTTTATTCTTCGCGTTTAACCAAGATAAATACTAGTACTTCGCTTTGGCAAAACCTACATAGTATTGATCGAGGCCTTAACGAGGGCAAAATTGGAAGGCCATGCTGACTTAATATTTTAATAGAGGGATTTTATTAAGGTTGTTGCATCTCACCAATTATGGTCTACTTTAGCCCATTTAGTCTTCTAATCGATCTCATCAATTAATAGGATTTATTTTCTTCAAGTTTTAATCTATATATAATTGGCATACTTTAGACATCCATAGCATCTCATACATGAATAAATAAAGCAATAAATAAATGCAATAGTTATAGCTCATAAACTAAGGTGGTTCAACCCAAGCCAATGGGAAAACCAAAAAGAAACCTAAAGGTGTAAGCCATTTCACAAGCTATCATTCTCAATCATTGTCCCACCTTCCTTCTCGTTTGGCGCACAGCAACTCTTGCAAATTACAATATGCAGAAACTCGTATTACATACGAGGGAATAAGATGATAAGAGAAATACAAGAGAATAGTAGTAAGGCACGACACGCAGGCCGTATTTAAAAAAAATACAACCTTTTATCGAATGGGTCATTAGGCTATAACTATGCATTTCAAACACCGTGCATGTCAAAAATAGCATACATAATTCAATATTTTTTTTTTAAGATGAATTATAAAATATCCTTTCAACCTTTTGTGGCCCATCAAGTTTACAAAATTTTTTTTATTAACAAAAATTTTTTATCGTATGGACCAGGGGTACAGGGGCAGAGCCCCTGCGGTACAAATCGCATACCCCAGTCAAATGAAACCTCACGATTTGATAACTTTTTATCAACAGAATCGTGTTTTTAGGATTTTAATCCTTGAGGTTTCATATCGGAACAACCCTTGTTCCACTAGCGATTAACACTTACTTCGAAACTATAAATACCATCGTCGCATTATTACAGATTTGTTAATAGTTAACAGTAATAACATAAAATCAAGTAGGCCACAACACCATGATTAACATTTAATCAATTACCGAAAGGAACAGTTATTAGGTTATGCTTAAACGATTTAGACAATCGAAAATACAATAAGATCAAAACATGAATCTCATACAATTACATCACCCAAGTATTTAAACCCGAGTTTGTATCACACAAGTGGCTCTGATACCACTGTTGGAACGCCGGAACCCCATGGCGCAGCAGAATAAAATTAGATCCGATGATCCAAATCAGGAATCCATGTGTGAGGAACGAATCGGGGTGAAATAAAGTTTCGAAATTACCAAAACTTCAATCTGAGTAGACAGTGACGCCTTGGCAACAAGAGTTTTGATCTACTATCGAATCAAGCCACAACCTTTTCCGATGTCGGCCTCTACGTGATCCACTCGGTTTGACTATGAACGGAAGAGATCTCCAAAACTATTTTGGAGGTTTATTTGCTTGACGACTGCTAGACCTAACAAGCAATCACTTAGGGTTTTTTCATTTCTAGCTTTGTCTCCTTTTAATACCTTTTATAATGGGTGCCTTTCTCATTGGGCCTTTTATAATATGTATCATCTTAATTGGGCCTTTTATAATTGGTATCTCTTGAATGCATTACAAGATTAAATAAATACAATAAAGTTTTTAACCAAAAATTATAATTACATTAATTATATCCAAAATTATAATAAGGATTTCATTAAACTATATTTATTTAAATTTATATATGAATCAAATTCATATATTAATAAAATTATGTTATCATTATGTGTACAACATCCTTGTACATATAATATGTTCAATATTTGATTGCCCAATTAAATTAATTCTTTAATTAATTTAATTCATGTGACAACCAAACACAATACCAACTATATTTTATTCCGTTCATTTCAACCATAGGGTGTGACCACAGTAGGTTCTTGCAACGTTAGCGATAATAATAGAAACGATTCTATTGTCACAATGAGTGGCATCTAGCAATGCATCATTGCTACCTAAGTTACAAGAAGTCATGATTCGACATAACCATTCGTGATTAACCTTTCATGCATTAATCCTTAAGTCCTTTATCTCTCGAAGCAGATACAAGTCATGGGATAGTCACACTTGCATAGTCCATCCCATGTTTCTTGATATCTTGAGTAGACTATGATATACAAATTAGTATGACATCTCATATCAACTTATTTGAGCATGGCCATGCATTTCTAGTCTTACTCAATCAAGTGGCCTAAGATATTACTCCTATTATGTAGGAGGGGACTTATCCTTTATTGATCAACCATATCCTCTACATAGATTGTGGAATATCCAACATCGACCTTTATAGAACAACTTTTATTACGATTATGCGTTTGATCATATCAAAATATACAACTCACGATGTCTTGTGATAATAATGATCTCAAGTCTGAGGATCATGTACATATTAATCACTATGAGTAATGTTGTGACAATTACATAATAATCTAAGAAACATACTCATAGCGGGTCAATCCAATATGTTGTTCTCTAACACATATATTCATGATTGATTTTGACACTCCATATCAATGACAACTCTTTATCATCAATCAACTACATGTTAGTCTTAATGCATTATTGTTGTCCTAGTCAACAATAATACTCGACTAAGGATCTTTTAAGAATAATCATATTATTCTCGTGACATTATTATAAAAAAAGTTTATTTATACACACGTAAAGAAAAATCAAATAATAATGACAACGCTTTATATTAATAAACATGGTAAATTAAATATGTTATTACAACCATCTCATGATTGATCTTGGGGCATACTCTTACAATCTCCCACCTAGACTTCACTTGTTATCTATCTCTGAACCAGACGATTTATTCACTTGACTTGATCCATAAGATTCCCTAAGTTATATTGATCCATAAGTTATATTAATCCTCTTAATTATGCTAGATCTACTCTCAAGCAGGGACTTTTGCTCCTCCACCTAAGCACATCATACTTGATTTAATATCCTAAAAATATCAATACAAGAATTAAGAACACATAATTAAGAACAAGTCAAATATTTATCATATAGTTCAGCAAACGATAACAAGATTCATCTTAGGTTTCATCCCCCTCAGGTATCTGAGGGTTTAGTTCATAACAATAAAAGAAAACATCTCAAAGGAACAGATAAAACAGAACATAAAAAATCCCTAAAACCCCCTGAAGGAATTGAAGAAGAGATCCTCCGTCATGAGTATAATTCCGGCTTCTTGAGATGAATCAACTGGCTATCTTCGAGTAAATCTCCACAAATCTACCCTCTTTGGCCTAGCTGGATGCCCCCTGACTAAAGCCTTGGGTTCCGGCTTCTACCGAACTCTCCGCTTAAGTTGCCCCCTAAGGTGTTTATAAAGGCTTTGAGATGCCTTACTTGGTCCCTAAGTATCCTAATCTGAGTGGAATTTCTACTAGGGTGTTTGAATAGGCTTTGGAATGTGTTTCTTTGCCTCCAAGTATCCAAATCCGAGTAAAACTCCTCTTGGCCGCGGCAGGGACACGCGCATGGCACACATCCGTGTAAGTCGTGGCCAGGCCGTGTTCGAACCTGTTGAATTGGGCACAGCCGTGTGGTCTTGGGCTCAGGCCGTGTGGATTTTGTGATATGGCCCATTTACTCCATTTTGGGCCCATTTTTCGTTCTTTTCGTCCTCCAGTGCTATCCTGGGTATAAAACATGAAAATAAAGGATTAAGAGCACCAAATTACATAATTTGAGGCTTAAATCATCCAAAAGCATGCTAAATGTGTGCCTAAAATATGTTACTTTTACAGTTTATCAAGTCCTTTTTCAAAATTAAGCATGCAATCACTAAAATTAATTCACCAAAATTTTCAAACATTCATATATCATGCCATGACGCATAAAATAATATTAAAATAATTTTTCCAACCTCAGATTTTTGGTTCCGAAACCAATGTTCCTACTAGGCCCAAATCGAGCTGTTACAGGCATAACAAGAAATTCGTAGTGTCCGTACCTTGTTCTAAATGCAGCCTTTGGCACATCGAAATCTTTAACTCGCAACTGGTAATAACCCGATCTCAAATCAATTTTTTGAAAACTCTGTTGCCCCTTTTAACTGATCAAACAAATCATATATTCATGGAAAAGGATATTTATTCTTGATCGTCACTTTGTTGAGCTGTCGATAGTCTATACACATTCTCATCGTGCCATCCTTCTTTTTCACAAATAACACCGCTGCACCCTAGGGAGAGAAACTCGGTCTAGCAAAACCTCTATTTATCAATTCTTGCATCTGAGCTTTCAATTCTTTTAACTCTGTTGGTGCCATTCTGTACGAAGTTATCGATATCGGTGTTGTACCCTGTACTAATTCAATACCAAATTCAACCTCTCTGATAGGTGGTAAATGCGGTAACTCTTCAAGAAATACTTCTAGATACTCGCACACAACTGGTACTGATTCAATCTTTGTCTCTATCACTTTCGTATTAAGTACATAAGCAAAATAAGCTTCATACCCCTTTCTCACAAATCTCCGAGCTAACATAGACGATATCACAGTTGACAAACTATTTAGATCATCCGATTCAATTCTAATAGTCTCATTATTCTGACATTTCAATTCAGTTGTCTTTCATCTACAATTCACTATAGCCTCATACATCGTTAGCCAATCCATACCCAGAATCATATCAAATTCATCAAATGTCAACAACATCAAATTAGCCGGAAAACAAAAATCCCGATACATTAATGGACTATTCTTGCAAACTTTGTCAACGAAAACACATTTGCCTAAGAGATTCGATACTCTAATCACAAATTCAGTAGACTCTACAGTCAAAGTCTTACTAGATACTAAATTCATACATATATAAGAATGAGTTGATCCTGGATCTATCAATGCAATCACATTAGTATCATAAAGAGTGAAAGTACCAGTGATAACATCTGGAGATTACGCTTCTTCACAAGCTCGAATAGCGTAGGCTCTAGCAGGTGCTCTGGCCTCATCTCACGGTACAGTCTCTCATCGCCCCTTGACTACCACTCACATTACCAGTATTTCTTAGTGGTCTTCCTCTAGTCGACGTATTACTCGGTCTCACATTCTGAGGTCTATCTTTCTCACCCATATCAGGACAGTCTTTAATAAAATGATCTGGCGAGCCATATTTCAAACAAGCTTTAGTAATTTTATTCCAGCATTCTCTGAAGTGTCATCTCTCACAATGCTGACACTCGGGTCTGTTGTCTCTCACAGTGCCAACACTCGACACTGAAGTAGCTTGAACTTTAGGACCAGAGTATTATTTTATTCGATCTCTGTTCGAATATTCATTTGAAGCATTTGGACGAGCATACGAATCTCTAGATTTCTTTGTCGAAGATTGATACGGCTTACTCATTAATCTTTTTCTCGAGTCTCTAGCTTTTGAGTCTGCTTTTCTCTTTTTTTTACTAAGATCCTTAGCCTTACAAGCCTTTTCGACCAAAACAGCAAATTCTTTCAACTCTAGAATTCCTACTAGTAGTTTTATATCTTCATTCAGACCATCAACAAACCACTTGCACATTCTTTCTTCAGTAAACACATACTCTCGAGCATACTTGCTTAATCGTATGAATTCTCTTTCATACTCAGTAACTGTCATTCTACATTGTTTTAACTCTAGAAACTCTTTATGCTTTTGATCAAGGAATCACTGACTTATATATTTCTTTTGAAACTCCATATGAAAGAATTCCCAGGTAACTCATTCTTTCGGAACCACAGATATCAACATGTTCCACCATTCATAAGCAGTGTCTCTCGGCAAAGATACAACAAATTTAATACATTCATCAGGAGTACAAGACAATTCATCGAATACCCGTATCGTATTTTCGAGCCAAAACTTAGCTCTCTCAGCATCATCATCACAGTAGCTTGAAACTCTTCAGCCCCATGTTTACGTATCTTACCTACTGGCAGCTTATTCAACCGTATTGGATCTATAACTTGAGGAACAATAGGGATTTGTCAAGGAATAGGTGGGGGTGGAGGTTGTTGAGTAGCCATATTTGTTCAAACGAACTCCGTGAACCACTTGTTCATCATTTGGAAAAAGGCTTGTTTAGCCTCTCCCTCGTGGCTACTCGTTACAGGCCTAAAATTTGATGGCGCTGCCCTTTGAGCGGGAACGGACGCATTACTCTCTACATAATCGGCTACAGCTCGTTCGGGATCTATTACTATACAAAAATACAATTTAAGCTGTCAGGAATCATCACACTATCGTAGAGTATATATGACATGTATAGCTAGACTCTCACATACGCTACGTTAGTCCTAGAATTGACTAAACCGTAGCTCTGATACCAACAAATGTAACACCCCTCACCCGTAATCACCATCAGAATAAGATTACGAGGTATTTCTTATCAATTCTCAACATATAGCATACATTTATCAAATATAAAGCATTCATTCTCATAAATCACTCAATATCATCAAATTGTCCCTTAATAGAGCCTATGAGGCCTTACACAAGCGTTAGAAGTGGTTCGGGACTAAACCAATAACATACAAAAATTTTGGAAACTTATAAAAATTCCAAACACACAAGGGTCACATGCACGTGTGAACAGGCCGTGTGCCTCACGTGGCTCCAGCCACACCCGTGTCCTAGGCCATGTGAAAACAGGGCATACCTACTGACTTGGGTTATACGGCCGACCACATGCCAATGTGTCTAGCCCGTGTACCCTTCTAATTGGCCTCAAACGCCTGTGTGCCAAGCCGTGTACTAGGCCGTGCCAAACCTGTAGGGTATACTGACTTATGCAAGACGGCCAAGCTACACGCCCGTGTGCTAGGCCGTGTGCCATTTAGGGGGGTATACTAACTTGTGCCACACGACCGGTCACACGCCCGTGTGTAAGATTGTGTGGAGTATACTAAGTTCATTTTAATATCAACACCAGGGGACACACGGCCGTGTAACATGATCGTGTGTCACACACGACTGAGACACATGCCCGTGTCTCTGCCGTGTGGACAAAAATAGGCCATTTGCAAGGCCAATTTGCCACCGTAAATTACCATCCACCTACATCTCACAAGGAACATAATAATAGCATAATTGGATATTCCAAGCAACCAAATCAAGATCAAAACATGATTTCCCAATATCAAGAATGCAAGTATCTAAATACCAAATTAGGTTATTCAAATTCATACCAAGAACTCATCATCATAATCCATCAATGTGGCTACCATCAAATATGCATTATTTGCCTTATTTCACTAGTATATCAATACTAAAAATGCTACTATTTAATATCATAATACTTATCATCAACAAGCATCACTATTTCATTAATCAACTCATAACATAAGCCATTTCCACAATTATAAACACAACTCAATCAACCAAAATATGCTAACTTCCTTGGCTATATACAACCAAATATGGATATTCATAAGCCAACACAAATGGCTACATTATTCACCAAAATGACCCAAGCCTATACATGTTATATACCAAATATACACAATTCAAAAGTACCAAATAGATATTCGATAGTGCGGTGATGTTCCCGACGACTCCCGGATCCAAGCTAGCCTTGATTCACTATAAAACATAAAAAATAACACAAAGTAAGCTTCATAGCTTAGTAAGCTCATATGTGAATAACTTAATTCATCACATAAATGCAAATCAACTAAATTTACATAACATCACCATATACACATTAACTACAAACCTTTCTCATGTCTCAAAACATGAACAAATATCATCTCGTTGAACTTTCTCTATTTAATACTCGAATAGGTTGTACGTACCTGTACGTACTAACCTCTTTCTCAACCACATCATTCTTTTACCCGTTGAACATTCGGAATAGAAGTCGGATACTCAAAGATCTCAATCGATAAGTACCTATTCCCTGGCCCAAAACCAAATCAAGGTAACTTATCCTAGACTACCTATACCATGGCTCATAGCCAAATCAAGGTAACTCCTCTCTAAAATACCTATACCATGGCTCGTAGCCAAATCAAGGTATCACTTGCACCCAGAGTGTCGATATCGTGGCCCGAAGCCAACACAATAACCTAATGACATGTCACTAGCATCCTAAACTATTCCTAAGGTTCAATCGGGAATTTACACTTGTCTATTCCATCGTCGAACATATCCGTAGAGTCGTATTCACAGTTCAAACATTATTCGAATCTCATAATTACAGTTTATGTGATATCAAAGCATTTAACATATATTTATAATGAAATTACCACATACGAACTTACCTCGTATTCAGAATTGACGGATCAGATCGACTACTCGATAACCTTGCTTTTCCCCCAATCTAAATTCGAATTATTTCTTTCTTGATCCATATGTATTCAAAATTAACTCATTTAATCATCTACTCATTCAATTTAGTCCAAAAATACACATTTGGGTATATTTTTATATTAGCCCCTAAACTTTCACATTTACTCAATTTAGTCCCTATTTCACAAATACACAAAATTTACAAATTTTCGTTAAACCCAAGCTTGGTCGAATTTCATATAAGTCCCTAACAGCCCAAAACTTTCATTTATTTCACATTTCAACCACTCAATTTGCATATTTCATAATTTAATCCCTTTTTGACATTTTTGTCAAAAATCACTTTACAAAACGAGTTTAACTATTAACAAACTTTCATAATCTATCATAATTCATCAAATTACTCAAGCATTTAACAATGGAAACTTGTTAAACCTTTAAAATTTTCAAAATCTAAGGTATGGGCTAGCTAGAATACAAGGCAACGATCTAAAAAACATAAAAATCATAAAAAACTGAGCTCAAAACACTTACTGATTAAGCTAGGAATTGGCCAAACCCTAAATTTTCTCCCATGGCTTCTTTCTCTTTTAATTTTGGTTGAAGATGATGATATTTAGGCTTATTTTAACTTTGTTTTATTTATTTTATATTTATTAACATTTTTACTAAATTAACCTTAAATTATAACATATAGAAACATATAATGGATGGCCATAATTGTCCA
The DNA here is from genome assembly GCA_025503065.1 of Gossypium bickii. Taxonomy (NCBI): domain Eukaryota; kingdom Viridiplantae; phylum Streptophyta; class Magnoliopsida; order Malvales; family Malvaceae; genus Gossypium; species Gossypium bickii. Next base: position 21,442,514 of record CP106713.1, on the reverse strand, counting down.
CTTACACTACTAATGGTCTAATATCATCATAAGGACATTTGGTTTAATAAATCATAGCAATTAAACACCTTTAACAAATAGAATGTAACTTTTGCATTTTACGCGATTAAGTTTTTTTTTTCTCAAATCGAGCAATTAAACAATAAAATTACTTCACGAAAATTTCACACATACATGCTATCATGCTGTAAACACATAAAATACATATTAAAATAATTTTCTAACATCAAATTTGTGGTTCCGAAACCACTGTTCCTATTTAGCTAAAATCGGGCTGTTACATGGTGAGTAGGGAATATCGTATCCACGACGACTAAAAGTACTAGTAATTATCATCTTCTTATTATCTAGCCTACAAATTGGGGTGATGTGTTTTAATCTAAAATTACTAAACTAATTTATCTAAGAACGCAACAGAGAATAAATCAAGGAAATAATTGAATAATAACCAATGAGATAGACAATACTCATGAAAGAATCCACCTAGACTTCACCTTTTATTATGAATATGAATTAAACAATTTATTCACTTGTGTCTTCATCTGTAGAAATACCTAAATTATGTTAATATCTCTTTCGAGAGTAAGAACAACTAACTCTAGGTTGATTAATTGAAATCTCTTTCTAATTAAAACCCCTATGATCGCATTAACTCGATTTATGGATTCCCTTATTAGATTTGACTCTAATCAGGTAGATTTATGTCGTCCTATTTCTAGGATTACATGCAACTCCACTCAATTATGCTAGATCTACTCTTAAATAGGGACTTTTGCTCCACTAAAATAAGCACATTAAACATGAATTAATATCCCAAAAATATTAAAACAAGAAATAAGCATACATAATTAAGAACAAGAATTGAGTATTTATCGAGTAAAAATAAAAATTAAATAAGAGGATTCATCATAGGTTTCATCCTCCCTAGGTATCAAGGGAATTTAGTTCATAATCCTGAATAGAAACATCTCAAAGTTAGAATAACCACAAGACATAAGAAACTCAATAAAACTTCGAAAAAAATTAAAAGGAAATCTTCGATCTTGATGGAGATCCGCTTCCGAGTTGCTTCCGATGGTGTTCTTCGAGTGTTTTCTTCGATCTTCTCTTATTGCCTCATTATGTCTTATTCTAATGGGTATTTATAGGCTTTCGTGTGGAAATGCTCAGCCCGCGTGGGTCTCAAAAATAGCTCTTTTTGTCTGATTTTGGCTTGTTTTTCACTCCTTTCGCTCCCAAATTCTCTCCTAAGTATAGAAACACGAATTTAAAGGATTAAGAGCACCAAATTCACTAATTTGCATAACTACTCATCCAAAAATACATTAAGAATGAGATTAAAATATGTTACTTTTATAGTTTATCAAACACCAACATAGATGAATATAAATTCATGAATCCTAAATAGTAAAACTTCCATACCAAAAATTCATCCATAACTTTCCACCAAGCTATTTTATACAAGAAATAAGAACCTCCCCAACTATTTATATACACTACACATGTCTTAACTATAACCCTATATTTCCCATAAACATGTAAATATTATTAGGGAACAAATGTGTAGAGAGGAGAATAAATTACAAAAAGGGAACAAAATGGTAACATAATACCATAGACTTACAAACATGTAAATCTAAAAATGAGGGAAGGTAGACCATCACTGCGTAGGCTGCTGTAAAAAGGATTATACATGCAACAATAACCTTTACATAAGTTTTATAGCCAAAAGTAAGTAAAAGCTAAAGAAGTTGAGAAAATAGATGAGGAGGGTTGAGGGAAGAGGGAAAAGGGAAGAACGTATGGAGCTTAAAGAGTTAAAGGAATTAGGAATAAACTAGAAAGTTTGAAGGGCTGAAGGAATCGAAAAGAAAGTAGTAAGCGTGAAGGGTTGAAGGAAGAGGGAACAAAGTACGAAACTTAAAGAGTTGAAGCAAGATAGAATAACACAGGGATCTTTAACGATTGAATGAATTAGGAAGAAAGTAGGGAGGTTCAACGGTTGAAAAAAAATGGAAGATTGTAGGGAGTTTCAAGGGTTGAAGGAAAACAGAAGATTGTAGGGAGCTTGAAGTGTTGAATGAATTAGGAAGAAAATAGAAAGCTTAAAGGGTTGAAAGAGGAAGGAAAAACATAGGGAGCTTAAAGGGTTGAAGGAAGGTGTACAAATTTTAGATTCTTAGGTCATTGTGATTTTTGTCTTATTTTAAAAAAACGAAAGAGAAATTAGAATAGTGGGAGTAAAACCACAATATAACCATTTTCTATATTAAAGATGGTAACAATTTTTACAACTTTGTATCACTCCCAAAGCCTCAGAGCAAAAGCACTTAACATTGATGTATCCTCAATCTCGGAATTGACAGTAGGCTCAACCTCGAAACCAGGAGTAGGTACAGAAAGGTGACCCCTACTCCCACACTTAGAGCAAAGGTACTCTTCATTAATAACATCTAAATCTCTGTGCTAGTAGTAAGAGTCATAGAAATAGATGAATGCTTGATAATATTTAGAAGAATAGGAATGTGATGCTTTTGTAGAGGAGCATCGTGGCCTTAATTTGATAGATCAAAAACCGTTGCATTATGTGAAATGATATCATCGACATACTTAAGGTAATTACACAATAGCAACAATTCAAAAGATAAAACTCCTAGTGTGACTGTTCTATTCGTTAAATGGTGACCGCTAGAATACGTTGATGCAAATGAAAGGTCAAAAAATATTATCGTATTTGCAAAACTTAAAATTGTGTAACACCAAAATACATGAATATAAATTCATGAATCCTAACTAGTAAAAAGACTATACCAAACAGTCGTCCATAACTTTCAACCAAGCTATTTTCTATAGGAAATAAGAACATCCCCAGCTATTTATAAACTCTACACATGTCTTAACTATAACCCCATATTTCCCCACAAACGTGTAAACATTATGAGGGAGCAAATGAGTAGAGAGGAGAATAAACTACAAAAAGGGATAAAAAAGTAACATAATACCATGGACTTACAAACACCTTAAATAGTTTTTTTTCCTAAAGTTGAAAATGAGAGAAGGTAGAGCATCGCCACACAGACTACTATAAAAAGGAATATCCATGCAGCATTAAACTTTATATACATAGTAGAGCAAAAAAGAAATAAAAGCTAAAGAAGATGAGAAATGGGATGAGGGTTGAAGGAAGAGGGAAGAAAGTAGGGAGCTTGAAAAGTTGAAGCAAGATGGAAGCACGTAAAGATCTTTAAGGATTTAGGGAATCGATGAAAGTAAAGAGCTTAAGAGGTTGAAGGCAGAGGGAAAAAACGTAGGGAGCTTGAAGGTTGAAGGAAGGCGTGCAATCTTTGTGCAATTTTCTTGATGTAATTTTTAAAGTCTTGGGTCGTTTTCATTTTTTGTCTTATTCTAAATAAAATAAAAAGAATTTTTTATAGTGGCACTAAAACCACAATAAAACCATTTTTTATGATGAAGATGTTAACAATTTTTACAGCTTTAAATCAGTCCTAAGCCTCGGAACATGTGCATTCAATATTGATGGCTCTTCAATCTCAGTGCCGACAATAGGCTCAACCTCAAAACTAGTAGTAGGAACAAGAGGGTGATGCCTACTCCCACACCTCGAAGCAAGCACACTCGTCATTGATAACTTCTCAATCTCGGCATCGATAGTAGGCATAGGAGAAATAGACAATGACTCGATAATATTTTGAGTCGTAAGAATGCGAAGCTCTCGTAGAAGAGCATTGCCATCTTCATTTGATGGATCAACAACTGTTGCATTATGCAAAGCACTATTATCGACATACTTAATGTAACTACGCAATAACAACAATCCAAAATATAAAACTCTTAATGCGACTATTCTATTCGTTAAATTGCAACTAATATAATATGTTGATGCAAATGAAAAGCCGATAAATATTATCGCATTTTCAAAATTTAAATTGGGTAACACCAACATAAATGAATATAAATTCATGAATCCTAAATAGTAAAAAGTCCATACCAAACATTTGTCTATAACTTTCAACCAAGCTATTTTATACAGGAAATAAAAACCTCCCCAGATGTTTATAAACTTTACACATGTCTTAACTATAACCCCATATTTCCCAGAAACGTGTAAACATTATCACGGAACAAATGAGTGGAGAGGAGAATAAACTACAAAAAATGGAACAAAACGAAATCTATAGCAGCCTGGTTTAAACCCTAGTCAGAACAGTAGTTTCGGGACCACAAATCTGAGGTCAAAAAAATATTTTAATATTATTTTTTATCTTTATAATATGTGATTGAGCATGTGTGAAAATTTGGTGTGGAAATTTTATCGATTGTGTGTCGAATTATGAAAAAGGATTAAATCGCATAAAATGTAAAAGCTGTGTGTTGATTGTTAAAGTGTCTATTTTTCATGGCTTTCTAAAAGATAAGTCCTTATGTTGTTAATAAACCATTAAAAGGATGGATGGAAAAAGAATGGGCTTTAGTTGGTGGAAACTTAAATGAATTAATGAAGGGTAAAATGGTAAATGTGCATTAATGTTAATATAGTTAACATAAAACAAAATTTGATGGCCATTATCATCTTTATCACCACCGAATATTGAAAAAAAGAAAGGGTTTTAAGCTTTTTAAAGTTCGGCCGTCAAGTTCTTTGATTCAAGACCAAGAAAGGAGAAATTCGAATCAAGATCGAGGCAAAGACAAAGTACTCGATTAATAGGCTAGTTTCGGTATTTCGACGTCCGAGGTAAGTTCAGATATAATACTAGTTCTTTGATAAACCGAAAAAAGTAACATATTTTAAGCCCACATTTAGCATGATTTTGGATGATTTAAGCCTCGATTTATGTAATTTGGTGCTCTTAATCCTTTCTTTTCATGTTTTACACCCAGAAGAGCACCCAATGACGAAAAGAATGAGAAACGGGCTTAAAACAGTCTAAATTGGGCCAAAATAGAAATCAACATGGCCTGGGCCCAAGGCCAAATGGCCGTGCCTCATTAAAAGTCTGAACACGGCCTGGCCACGATTCACACGGGCGTGTACCATGGCTGTGTCCCTGTCGTGGAGCAGAGCAATTTCATTCAGAAAAGGATACTTATGGGCAAAGAAACCCGTTGCAAAAGCCTATATAAACCCCTTAAGTATAACCTAGAAGAGGATGATTAGCTAGGCCAAGGAGCCGAGCCAGAAAGGTCCGATTTGTGGAAACCACTCGAAGATAGCCAGTTGATCCATCTCAAGAAGCCAGAGTTATACTCAAGACGGAGGATCTCTCCTTCAATTCCTTCAGGGGGGTTTAGGGATTTCTTCTGTTTTGTTTTATATTTTCTTTTGAGATGTTTTCCTTTTATTATGAACTAAACCCTCAGATACCTGAGGGGGATGAAACCTAAGATGAATCTTGTTATCGTTTTCTCAACTATATGATAAATATTTGACTTGTTCTTAATTATGTGTTCTTAATTCTTGTGTTGATATTTTCAGGATATTAATTCAAGTATGATGTACTCAAGTGGAGGAGCAAAAGTCCCTGCTTAAGAGTAAATCTAGCATAATTAAGCGGAGTTGATCGCGTGCCTAAAGATAGGGTGACAAGATTTTGCCAAATTAGGGTGAAACCTAATATGGGACTCCATAGATCAAGTTAATGCGATTCTAGGGGTTTTAATTAGAAAGAGATTCCAATTAATCAACCTAGGGTTAGACGTTATTCGCTTCGAGAGAGTGTTTAATATAACTTAGGGAATCTTACGGATCAATTCAAATGAATAAATCGTCTGGTTCAGAGTTAGATAACAAGTGAAGTCTAGGTGGATTCTTCCTTGGGTGTCATTTTAATTAATTTGTTTTCTCTCAAGTTATTTTCTCAATTCATCCTTTCTGTCTTTGCATCTTTAGTTTAGTTGATAGTTAAATTTAGATTAGATAAATAAGTTCCCTTAATTCTTAAGCTAAATAATAAAGAGAGAGTTAGTATTAGTACTTTTGGTTCCTTTGGGTTCGACATTCCGGTCTTGCCTAAACTATACTACTGTTCGATAGGTGCACTTGCCTCAAATCATTGTCAGAGTTAGTTTCTAGGTTCGATCGTTCTTTTTATAAATTTTAAGACTCGACAGACACGATCGAGTTTTTGGCGTCGTTGCTGGGGAACTGAAATATTAAGAAAGCTTAATTTTTATTACTTTAGCCATTTTTTTAATTATTTTTGCAATTTATTTTTATTTTTTTTTTACTTTACTAAATTTTCTCTCTTTCTTTCCTTTCAGGTACCTCTAGTTTATGACTAGAAGGAACCCGATAGGACCTCTACTTTACGACAGTGATATTGAAGGTACCGTTCGCAGAAATCACAGAGAGATAAGGCGAAGCTTAAACTACGTAGAAGAAGAGCAAGAAAATGACACCAATCCTACTGAAAGGATGGCTGAAAACAACCCGCCACCTCCAGAGATGGCCGAACATCATGCTCCACGTATTATGTATGATTATGCTAAACCTAGTTTAACAGGAACTGAGTTTAGTATTGTTAGGCCTACTATTACTGCAAATAATTTTGAACTGAAACCTAACACTATACAGATGATACAACAGTTTGTTCAGTTTGATGGTTTGCAGGATGAGGATCCTAACACACACCTAGTGAATTTTCTAGAATTCAGTGATACCTTCAAGATAAATTGCGTTTCTGATGATGCCATCCGTCTTCGGTTATTTCCCTTTTCCCTGAGAAATAAAGTGAAACAGTGGTTACATTCTCTTCCACGAGGGTCAATCACTACATAGGACCAAATGACCGAAAAATTTTTATTAAAATATTTTCCACCGGCCAAAATAGACAAATTGAGGAATGATATCTCTTCTTTTGTGCAGATGGATTTAGAGACATTATACGATGCATGAGAGAGATACAAGGATTTGTTGAGGAGGTGCCCACACCACGGATTACCTTTGTGGTTATAGGTCCAAACTTCTTACAACGGTCTAAACCTTTCAACAAGGCAATTAATCGATTCAGCTGCCGGCGGGACCCTGAACAACAAAACTCCTAAAGCAGCCTACGAGTTTATAGAGGAGATGTCACCGAATACTATCAGTGGCAAGTTACAAGGATAAGGCCAGCCAAAGCAGCCGGAGTTTTTAACATTGATGCAGTGATCACACTATCAAATCAGGTAGAATTGCTACATAAAAAATTTGATAGTTTCTATGGTTCTTCGCAGGCATATCCAGTTATGCAATGCGACGCAAGTGAAGGAATGGTGAATCCTAAGTACCCCCCTACGGACAGGGCATGGAAAGCGAGCAGATGAACTATATGGGTAACAATTTCTGTTCTAACAATAACCCTTGTAGTAATACTTATAATCCAGGTTGGAAGAACCACCCCAATTTCTCATGGGGCGGTCAAAGAAATCAAAGGCAACAACCTTCCCAAAACTTCCAACAACAGCTCTACCCACAGGAAAAGAAGCCGAACCTTAAAAGGTCCTGACAAACTTCATAGCAGCCTCAGAAACACGTTTCTAGAAGATAGAAACAAAACTTGAGGCATTGTCACAGGAACTCAAGGATCAAATCGGGCAACTTACTAGGTTAGTTTCTGAAATACGATCAGAAATCTTACCTAGGGGAAAAGAGCAGGTCTAGGTAGTGACACTAAGAAGTGGAAAGGAGTTAATCAAAACAAAAAAGAGGTACCACATGAACCGATAAGGCAAAGATAACTCCGACCCGTGAGGAAATTAAACCAACAATCCTGTATTTAGCGAAGTTCAAGAAAGACCGCCTAGACGCACAATATGGTAAATTTCTTGAACTTTTCAAATAGCTACATATTAACTTACCTTTTGTTGAAGCAATTTCGCAGATGCCAACATAAGCAAAATTTTTAAAGGAGCTTCTAACAAATAAAAGAAAGTTCGAGGAAATTTCAACAGTGGAACTTAATGAAGAATGTTCAGCTATCATTCAAAACAAGCTACCAACCAAATTGAAAGATCCTGGAAGTTTTACTATTCCCTGTTTAATTGGAAGTTTGAATATAGAAAAAGCATTAGCTAATTTAGGTGCCAGCATTAATTTAATGCCTTATAAAATGTTTAAGCAACTTCGTCTCGGGGAACCAACACCAACTAGGATGAGTATTCAGTTAGCTGATAGATTTGTTAAGTATCCTAGGGGAATTGTTGAATATGTTCTGGTAAAAATAGATAAATTTATATTTCCCATTGATTTTGTTGTGCTTGACATGAATGAGGATGTAAAGGTACCTTTAATTTTGGGGCGACCTTTTCTAACTACTGCTAGGGCTGTCATTAATGTTGGTGATGGTAAACTCACACTAAGGGAAGGAGATGAAGAAATTGTGTTCCAAATTTATGATGCCATGTGATATTCTAGAGAACAAGATGATTCTTGTTACTTTGTTGATGCCACTGATCACACTTTTCAAGAATCTTTGTAGGAAATCATGCACAGTGACACGATGGAACTGTGTCTTTCACAAGATGAGGGGAAAGATGACGATATCGATGAAGTGAATCCCAATACATCATCCTCTAGACAGACAGAAATAGAGGACATTGAGATTAATGACGAACTAAAACAAAAACCCTCCATTAATGAGCCACCCAAGTTAGAACTAAAACAATTGCCAAAACATTTGGAATACGCATTCCTCGGGGAAAATTCTACACTTCCAGTAACCATCTCTTCAGAACTAAGACCTAAGGAGAAAGAAGACTTGCTAAAAGTACTAAAGAAGCACAAAATGCCATAGCATGGAAAATGTCAGACATCAAAGGAATAAGCCCATCATTCTGCACCCACAAAATTTTAATGGGAGATGAGTATAAACCTTGTGTGCAACCTCAGAGACGTTTGAACCCCAATGTGAAAGAAGTTGTCAAAACTGAGGTAATTAAACTTCTAGATGCAGGAATAATTTATCCTATTTCTGATAGCACCTGGGTAAGTCCTGTGCAGGTAGTTCCAAAGAAAGGAGGCATGACTGCTGTAGCCAACGAAAAGAATGAATTAATTCCTACAAGAACAGTCACAGGTTGGAGAGTCTGCATTGACTATAGGAAGCTGAATGACCCAACCAGAAATGATCACTTCCCTTTACCCTTTATTGATCAGATGTTAAAAAGGTTGTCTGGGCATATGTACTACTGCTTCTTGGATGGACTCTCCAGCTACTTCCAAATCCCCAAAGCTCCTGAAGATCAAGAGAAGACAACATTTACATGCCCATACGGTACGTTTGCTTATCGTAGAATGCCTTTTGGATTATGTAATGGTCCTGCTACTTTTCAGCACTGCATGTTGGCCATCTTTGATGAACTTGTGGAAGACACTATGGAGGTATTTATGGGCGACTTCTCGGTATTCGGTAACTCTTTCCACCTTTGCCTTAAAAATTTAGAACGAGTTCTAATAAGATGTGATGAAACGAATCTTGTCTTGAATTGGGAAAAATGTCACTTTATGGTTAGAAAAGGGATTGTGCTAGGACATAAGATTTCTAGTAAAGGGATTGAGGTAGATAAAGCAAAAATTGAAACCATAGGAAAATTACCTCCCCCTAGTTCAATTAAGGCTATTAGAAGCTTTTTAGGACATGCAGGATTCTATAGAAGATTCATTAAAGATTTTTCTAAAATAACTAAGCCTTTAACAAAATTACTAGAGAAAGATGTTCCTTTCAATTTCGATCAGGAATGTTTAGATGCATTCAATGTCCTCAAGGATAAACTAATAAATGCTTCGATTATAATTGCACAGGATTGGAATTTACCCTTTGAACTAATGTGTGATGCGACTGATTTTGAAGTAGGTGCAGTTCTGGGACAATGAAGAGACAAGCATTTGCAGCCAATTTATTATGCTAGCAGAACATTGCCACCCGCACAAGAAAACTATACCACCATAGAGAAAGAATTGCTAGCTGTAGTTTTTGCTTTTGACAAATTTAGGCAGTATTTAATATTATCTAAAGTTGTTGTTTACACTGATCATTCAGCTCTTCATTATCTCTTAACTAAACCTGATGCAAAACCTCGACTCATACATTGGATCTTACTCTTACAGGAATTTGATTTGGAAATACAGGATAAGAAGGGAGCTGAAAACCTTACAGCAGATCACCTCTCCAGACTTGAGAACCCACATATTGAAGAGCTCGACGAGAGTGAGATAAACGACTCGTTCCCTGAAGAACAACTCTTTTCTATAACCAACTTTGAGGTACCATGGCTTGCAGATATTGCGAATTATTTAGCTGCTAACATCTTACTAAAAAGGTTAACACATCATCAAAAGAACGATTCTTTGCTGATGCGAAAAACTATTTTTGGGAAGATCTTTTCTTTATTGCATATGTGCAGATCAAGTAATTCAGAGATGGGTTCCAAGGGTGGAAGCAAGCAAAATCCTGGAACATTATCATTCAGGACCTTCAGGAGGACATTATAGTGGGACTAAGACATCCCACAAAACGTTCGAATTAGGATTTTATTGGCCAACTCTTTTCAAGGATGCCAACAGGTATGCCGCTTCATGTGATAAATGCCAAAGATCAGGTAATGTTTCTAAACGTAATGAAATGCCCCAGACATATATGTTATCATGTGAGATATTTGATGTATGGGGTATTGACTTTACGGGTCCGTTCCCTAGTTTATTCGGAAATAAATACATCTTAGTAGCAGTAGATTACATGTCAAAATATGTGGAACCCAAGCTTTACCTACTAACGATGCTAGAGCTGTAGTAAAGTTTCTTAAGAAACTTTTCTCCCATTTTGGAACACCCAGAACAATCATCAGTGATAGGGGCACTCACTTTTGCAATACTCAATTTGAAAAAGTCTTAAGAAAATATGGAGTACACCACAGAACAACTACCCCTTATCATCCTCAAACCAGTGGGCAAGTGAAAGTGGCAAATCGAGAACTTAAGCGAATCCTAGAGAAAACAGTTGAATCAAACAGGAAAGACTGGGCAGTAAAAGTAGATGACACTTTGTGGGCCTACAGAACAGCATTTAAAACCCTTTTAGGAACACCCCGTACAAACTTGTTTACGGAAAAAGTTGTCATCTACTATTTGAATTAGAGCACAAAGCTTACTGGGCGATAAAATTCTTAAATTACAATCTCAAAATTGCAGGTGAGAAGAGGATGATGCAGTTAAATAAACTAGATGAATGGTGAAATGAGGCCTATGAGAATTCACGACTATATAAAGAGGCAACAAAACGACGCCATGGTGCTCGTTTAAAAAAATCAAAGCAATTCGAAGTAGGAGACTTAGTCCTGCTGTATAATTCAAGGATCAAACTATTTCCTGGAAAGTTGAAATCAAGGTGGTCAGGACCATTCGTGATAAAATATATTTTTCCTTACGGCACAGTCGAGGTAACCCATCCAACTCAAGGAACATTCAAGGTAAATGACCATCGTCTGAAAATTTATAATGGTGAAGATTTCAAGGAATTGAGAGAGGAGCTTCAGCCCCTGAACCTTCTTTTAGGAATGAAAACAGGGTGAGTCTAGCTTAAGACTTTAAACAAGCTCATCTCGGGAGGCAACCCGAGCACTAACTTCACTAACTCTATTAATTTTCACATTTTAATTTTATTTTTTTTCCTTTTAACACCTAAATAAAACTAACTGATTCAGAAAAGCGTAGATTTCCTACCACATGGCCTTACACACGGGCGTGCCCGTGGCCGTGTGGTCACCATGGGATGGAAAACGGACATGTAGGTAGATGTGCGAGAAGAAGAAAGAAAAAAATTTCCCAACACGGGCCGTGATAAAAATACCACGGCCGTGCGAAGCGACCATGGTCTATCCTGAGTAAACTAACAAGGGCACGGGCCACGCCCGTGCCTACCAACCGTGTGCGACACTGACTACATGTACACGGGTGTGGAAAACGTAGCACGGGCGTGGAAGAAGCGAACAAAATCATACATGGCTTATGACCACGGCCGTGACCAAACACCCTGAACTCGTCCAAAATTCAAAATCACAAAAAACACGGGCTGATTAAAATCTAACACAGGTGTGGCCCCTGCCCATGCTCTCACCCCTATTTAAAGAACTTAAAACTCTCATCTTCCCCAGACCATAACCCTAACTGATTCTCTCAACCCCCTTCTTCCCTAATTCGGCCACCATAAAAAAATCACCCCTATTTTGACCCCTATAACCCCTCCACATTCCCTCCTTTAAAATACCCATACAAAACGCAGCCACGCCCGTGTTACCAGGAGCCCACGCCCTCGCCACCGATGTTCTACCCAGAATTTTACACCACATGACCGTGCACCACCGTACATGCTCGTGCTCTATCGTACACGTCGCCACACACCCCAAAACATTGCTGGTCACTCTTCACTATTTCATTTTCATCCATTTTAACTATTGTTTGATTAAAACTTCATGTTATTTAGTTTCTCTTTACTTTTAGTATTATTTAGTTTTAAGTATAATTTCTTGAATTTTAGAACTAATTTGATTGCTATATTTTTGTTTAAATTAGTTAATTTTGTTAATATAATTTCTCATGGTTGAAATGCTCTTATTTAGACTTTGAATATTTTGGGTATCGATCAGAGTAATTGCTTTATTATTACTTGAATATAAACTGTTTTCAGGTACACTGTCGTCATCTCGAGGAAAGAGAACAGTAGCCCCGAGCTCGAAAAAGTGAAAGGGACCCAAATTATCATCCACAACAGCATCCGCCGAAGTGCGCCATACATTCCTCCAATTTCCTCCAGGGGTCCAAGAGGATCGTTATAAATTACTACGCACACGACCCCTCGGCACAGGTAGATGTATCGACTGGGCCGCTTTAGAGCAGGTCCATCTTGACAGTGACATACGGGCTCTCCTAACCACTGATCCGTGGGATCAATTCTTCAACATTGTCGAGCCCACATACCTAGAGCTCACTTTGGAGCTCTGCTCAACATTTCAACTTCAAACAGTGATGAGCTGTTACGATGATCCAGGCATGATACAATTCCGTCTCGGTGGCACTATACGACAGCTGAACGTACCGCAGTTTGAAACTACTTTATGACTTTATATGAACGACTTCGTAGCAGAGAATGACCTTTTGGAGTTGCATCGCCATATATATTTCAGCCCCACCCAATGTTGGCACAAGATAGCTACCCACAATTACGATTATGACCTCAGTCGCTCAAAAGCAACAGCCCTGGCTCTGTCTCTAAGGTACGTACACGCTATTTTGGCTCATACTTTGATAGGTCGGCGAGAGAGGATCGGCGTCCTCAATACTCAGGACGCCTACTATCTATGGTACATGTCGAACTGACATGTTGTCAACCTAGCATATTTTATGGCCCGAACTATTCAACATCAGACGGAGCAGCATCGGCGAGGGATCATATCTATGTGTCCCTACATCACATGCTTGGCTCAGTACTTCAGGCTCCTCAACACCGACGCACAAACCTCCTCACTCATACTGATAGGGCGGATGACCCCACAGGGCATCCAGATGATGCTACATATGAGGATGATTCAACGTCGACGTGGGACAGACCCTCCCCAATACCAGCTCACACTCCCCACCGACAAGGTGGATCCTGAGGACATTACTGATGATGTCCCACCACCATAGGAGGCACCACTCCCGAGCCAGTGCCCCTCCCATGCAGCGACTTCACTATCAGACATCTCTGCATGCCTTACTCAGTTCGAACAATACTATACTCAGTAATTCCATGACACCGCCCGATGTTTTGACGGCATCGAGGCCACCCTTCAGCAGATTTGTCATCACTTCCATATATCATCACCACCACCCCAAGACCCAGATGATGCAGAGGACTTCTAAGTCATTTTCCTTTGTTATTTACTTTTCTGTTTATCTTTATTTTTATTTTTATCTTTAATTTTCTTTCTACTTTTATTTATGACGATTCCATTTCAGCTTATTGTCTAAAAACTTGAAAGTTTCATTAGTTTATGTTTATTCTCACTTCATCACTGGCTATCTAACCCTAAGTCTCTATAGTAACATCCATCCATTCAAATTAATTGATGATTTCGCAGAATAAATAGATTTAATTTACCACTCAATGAACGAAAACATCACTTCTACCGTCGTCATGGAATACTCTTCAAGGAATTTATCCATAATTCAGGAAGTTTCACTTCTCTCCCTCTCTTTTGATTATCTACTAAATGTTATTATCTATCTTTGTACATTGAGGGCAATGTACAACTTAAGTGTGGGGGGGTTAACTATAGTACTATTTGAAAATCCCTAAATTATGCCTTGTTCGAAAAGTAAGTTTCTCATATTATGATTAGAATGAAATTTCCCTGATTTATGATTTCTATTGATATGTTTTAGATTAAGTCATTGATAATTGTGCATTGATGATTAAATTTGAAGAATACTAGAGAATCAAGCATGATAAGTCTATTTTTCAGAATAAATTTTTTTTTAATTTGTCTACCTAAATCTGAATGGTACATTGAAGTTTGAATTTTACAAGGTTGATATCAAACACCCATAATTTTTTGTGAGACCTTGAGCCTTATAGAGCATATATTCTTTTTCGTGCTCATTTTTTGATTACGAGTGTGTCAACATTGATTTGTTATTCTAGAACTTGCATTGATTATATGTGTCGAGACCACACCTATGATTTGATATACAGAGATGATAAAGGCACTTAGGATTTAACCCACTTACACCACTAAAAGGCCTACCTTCATAACTAACCCCTAGTGAACCCATTTGATCCTAACAACCCTTTTCATTGACTTACCCACTAATATTAACCCAAAGCCTTTTGTATTTGTTATTACCATTCTTCTTGATTACCTTTTTTGTCGAGATTTGATTTTGAGCAGTTGCCTAACTATGTTCTATATTTCAGTTGTAAAAGTTCTTTCCTAATATTATTTGACTTGTTCTTAAAAAAAAACAAAGTATATTCATTATTAGTTCTATAATTAAGTGAGCTAACATGTTTAAAGTGCAAATCTTGAAGAAAAAGCTCGTATTATTAGTTTTCAATTGATGTAATCATTTAAGATTAGTTCATTTTTCTAGTTAGGTATTTGTCAGGTCAATCTCGATTCTAACCCACTAATTCAGCCTTTATCCACACCTTTAACCTAAGCCCCGTTACAACCCTATTAAAGACCTTTTGATTTATGTATCATCTCATATTATAGTGGTGGAGATTTGATTTTCATGCAAGCCTATGGGATTAACTTTTCATATTCGACTTCTGAGTGCTTAATTTTGAACCTTAAACACTTTGAGTGATTTGAGTGAATCTCTAGTGAGGATATCAACCCTTGTTGATTTTGAATCAGAGGTAATAATTTAGATGAAGGGAAACACCTAAAGTTTTCAGGGCTATAAATATATGACTTTGATTGTTTGAATCTTTAGGACCCTTTGAGTTGAATTATCCATGTATGAATTGTCTTTGAATTATGATGAAACATTATTGATAAATTTTATAGATCGAGGAAGTTTGTTTTAATTGTGACTTGAGAATTTTTCTTGAGGAAAAGCAAAAGCTTAAGTGTGGGGGTATTCAATAAACCGAAAAAAGTAACATATTTTAAGCCCACATTTAGCATGCTTTTGGATGATTTAAGCCTCAATTTATGTAATTTGGTGCTCTTAATCCTTTCTTTTTATGTTTTATACCCAAGGGAGCACCCAATGATGAAAAGAACGAGAAACAGGCTTAAAACAAACTAAATTGGGCCAAAATAGAAACCGACATGGCCTCGGCCCAAGACCACACGGCCTGGCCGTTATTCACACGGGCATGTACCATGGCCGTGTCCCTGTCGTGGAGAAGAGCAATTTCACTTGGAAAAGGATACTTAGGGGCAAAGAAACCCGTTGCAAAAGCCTATATAAACCCCCTAAGTATAACCTAGAAGAGGACGGTTAGCTAGGCCAAGGAGTCGAGCCAGAAAGGTCTGATTTGTGGAAATCACTCGAAGATAGCCAGTTGATCCATCTCAATAAGCCGGAGTTATACTCAAGACGGAGGATTTCTCCTTCAATTCCTTCAGGGGGTTTTAGGGATTTCTTATGTTCTGTTTTATCTTTTCTTTTGAGATGTTTTCCTTTATTGTTATGAACTAAACCCTCAGATGCCTGAGGGGGATGAAACATAAGATGAATCTTGTTATCGTTTTCTGAACTATATGATAAATATTTGACTTGTTCTTAATTATGTGTTCTTAATTCTTGTGTTGATATTTCTGGGATATTAATTTAAGTATGATGTGCTTAGGTGGAGGAGCTTTTGAGTAGATCTAGCATAACTAAGTGGAGTTGATCGCGCGCCTAGAGATAAGGTGACGAGATTTTGCCGGATTAGGGTGAAACCTAATATGAGAGTCCATAGATCGAGTTAATGCGATTCTAGAGGTTTTAATTAGAAAGAGATTTCAATTAATCAACTTAGAGTTAGACGTTATTCGCTTCGAGAGAGGGTTTAATATAACTTAGGGAATCTTACAGATCAAGTCAAATGAATAAATCGTCTGGTTCAGAGTTAGATAACAAGTGAAGTTTAGGTGGATTCTTTCTTGGGTGTCGTTTTAGTTATTTGGTTTTCTCTCAAGTTATTTTCTCAATTCATCCTTTCTGTCTTTGCATCTTTAGTTTAGTCGATAGTTAAATTTAGATTAGATAAATAAGTTCCCTTAATTCTTAGGCTAAATAATAAAGAGAGAGTTAGTATTAGTACTTTTAGTTCCTTTGGGTTCGACATTCCAGTCTTGCCTAAACTATACTACTGTTCGATAGGTGCGCTTGCCTCAAATCGTTGTCAAAGTTAGTTTCTAGGTTCGATCATTCTTTTTATAAATTTTAAGACTCGATAGACAAGATCATTCTTAAATTATATCTATGTGATATGAATTGAATGAATGTATAATTATTGAATTAGAAATGTTAAATATGAGATTAAGAAGTGTGGCACTAAGTGTATGTAACTGAAATCCAGATAGAGATGAATAGCACTGTGTGTGCGAAGTAATGGAAGCTTCGGCTTTACTGATTGGCACTGTGTGTGCGATGCCGAATTAAGTTCAGTTTTGTATCTAGGCACTAAGTGTGGATGTTAATTAAGCTTCGACTATGATTTGGACACTAAGTGTGCGATTGAGTTGAAAAGATATCAAGTAGTGAATGGGATATGGTATCGAGCATCGAATAGCAAGAACATTTATTAACTAAGTGTTGGCAAAGGTATGTTTGAACCTATGTGGTTGATGATAGTTTTAATGGTTGAATGAATGGATATTTGAGCATATGGTTGAGGATGATAATGTACCTAATTGTGCATCTATCTATGTGATGATTTAATTATGTATTGGTGTTGCATTATTGAGTAGTATGTATTATATTACGAAGTTACTAAGCTTTAAAGCTTACTGTGTGATGTGTTTCTATGTTTTACAGTGTCAGTAGAGCTAGCTCGAATTTGGGGATTGTCAGCGACATGATCACACTATCGAGTATCTATTTCAGTACTTTTGAAAGATGTACATATTTCGTATATGGCATGTATAGGCTAGTAAATATGGTACATTTTGAGGTGTTGGACCTTGCTATGTGATATGGCTTAGATGTTAGATGATTTTGGTTGTTATGTGTGAACTATGTAAATGATGAATGTGGTAAGAAATAGTGAGGTTAGAAATGGTATATTTCATGCTTGAATTAGTTGATGGAAATGGTGTTTTAAGTGTGAATTTGTGGCTTGACTAAATGATGTTTAGCTTACATGATTTGAGTTGTGAAAATGGTGCTTTGAATAGATTTATTTGAGTAGGAATTCAATATAAAAGTAGATGGTATTGTTGTTGATTAATTGTGCTTGAAATGGTATGTTTTGGTTGCAATTGAGGCATGAATTGATATTGGTTTAATGCTTTTAGGTAATTCCAAAGTGTGGATGGCAATTTGGCCTTGCAAATGGCCTATAATTGCCCACACGGTTGAGCACACGGGCATGTGGCTCGACCGTGTCTTTTGAGGTTGTATTTTAAAACAAGTCAGACTCGACCACGGGCAAGACACACGGGCGTGTGACTGGCCGTGTGGATCAAGTTAGTAGCGACCACGGGCTGGACACACGGGCATGTGACTGGCCGTGTGGTGCAAGTCAGTTTCGACCACGGGTGAGGCACACGGGCATGTCTCAGGTCATATGAACAAGTTAGAATGTATGCCCTGTTTTGCCACGGCTTGGACGCACAGGCGTGTCCAAGGCCGTGTGAGGCACACGGCCTACCCACATGGGAGTGTGACCTCTGTAACTTATAAAAATGTTAAAAAATTTAGAAATTTTTGTATGAGTTCGGTTTAGTCCCGGCCCTATTATAAAGCAGTTTGAGGTCTCGTAGACCTATCTAAGGGACTATCTGAATGAGAATTGTTATGTTTGGATGTGAAATTATATGAAATGTTTAGAAATGATTAGTAATACCTATTAACCGTAGTCCAGCGATGATTACGGGTTAGGAGTGTTACAAAATCATAATACCATGGACCGACAAACACATTAAATAGCTTTTCACCTAAAGCTAAAAATGAAAGAAGGTATGGTATCACTACATAGGCTGCTGTAAAAAGGATTATACATGCAACATTAACCTTTACATACATTTTATAGCCAAAAATAAGTAAAAGCTGAAGAAGTTGAGAAATATGATGAGGAGGGTTGAAGCAAAAGGGAAGAAAGTATAGAGCTTAAAGAGTTGAAGGAATCAAGAATAAACTAGGAAGCTCGAAAGATTAAAGGAATCGGGAAGAAAGTAGGGAATTTGAAGAGTTGAAGCAAGAGGGAAGAACATAGGGATCTTTAATGGTTGAATGAATTGGGAAGAAAATAGGGAGCTTCAAGGGTTTAAGAAAAAAGGAAGATTGTTAGGAGCTCGAGGGTTGAATGAAAGCAAAAGATTATAAGGAGCTTAAAGGGCTGAAGGAATCAAGAAGAAAGTAGAGAGCTTAAAGGGTTTAAGAAAGAGGAAAGAACATAAGGAGATTGAAGGGTTGAAGGAAGGTGTGCAATTTTTGTGCAATTTTCTCTTTGTAATTTTTGTCTTATTTTAAAAAAGAAAGAAAGAGAAATTAGAGTAGTTGGCCTAAAACCACAATATAACCACTTTCTATTTTAAAGATGTCGGCAATTTTTATAACTTTATATCACTCCCAAGCCTCGAAGCAAGCGCACTCGACATTGATGGAGCAAAGGAGGGTTACACCTACTCCCACACCTTGGAGGAAAGGCACTTGTCACTAATAACATCTGAATCTTTGCACCAGTAGTAAAGGTCAAAGAAATAGATGAAGTCATGATAATATTTGGAGGCATAGGAATGAGATGGTCTTGTAGAGGAGTATCGTGGCCTTAATTCGATGGATCGACAATTGTTACATTATGCAAAACGCTACCACCGACGTGCTTAACATTATTACGCAATAAAAAAACCCAAAAGATATAACTCCTAATGTGACTGTTCTATTCGTTAAATTGTGATCGATAGAATACGTTGTTGCAAATGAAAAGTCGATAAATATTATCGTATTTGCAAAACTTAAAATTGTGTAACACCCACATAGATGGATATAAATTCATGAATCCTAACTAGTAAAAATTCCATACCAAACAATCGTCCATAACTTTCAACCAAGCTATTTTATACAAGAAATAAGAACCTCTCTAGTTGTTTATAAACTCTACACATGGCTTAACTATAACTGTAATATCCTGAAATTGGGCTGATGCATTATTGTTTAAATTATATGGAATAGCATGCCTTTGTGTGTTATGCATGTGTTAGGTGAATTTTATGAACTTTAGAGAATAGGTAAATGACTTAGAAATTAGTAGATTTTAAGTTTAAAAATAGGAAGCTAGGCAGAGGGGGCCTTAAAAAAATATGTAAGGGATATGTGACATACTAACGGGCTTGGTTAAGTGGCTTGGAGGTGCCACTTATGGCCTCTGGAAATGACGCCACATACAGGGGTAAATGGGCCAAGGTTCGAGCTGCAGGGGAAGCAAAATAAAGGTTTTATTTTGCAGCAGAGGTGAGCAGCAAGGGGCGGCACTAAGGCTAAATTTTAGAAGTTTAATCCTTTTCAAAATTCGGCTAGATAAGGGATAAATGATGGATTAAGGTGATAAGGAGGAAATTTAGGGATTTGATAAGGGGTGTGGAATTGGCCGAATAGGGGACTCTAGGTTAGTAATTTCGGCAGAAAGGGGAAAAGCAACCATTATTCCCTTTCTCTTTTGAAGCCTCTGCCGAATTCTCTCTGCAATTATTCTTCTTTTCAATTCTCCAAAACCCGAAAGAGGATCCCCTAGTTTTGCCGAAATTTTCCTAAGTTCCATCCTTTTCCTTTGAAGACGAATTCTTCTCTTAAATCTTCCAAAAGCCGAAAGCAGGTTCTTTTTGACCATAGCCGATTGTTCATTCAAAATTTAAGCCGACACTTTTTGATCAAACATCTAGCCATAGACGAATACTCTGTAGATCAAAGCAAGGGTGACGTCGACAATAGTGTTAAGGCTAAGGATCTATTGTTATTGTATTATTCCTTTTCTTAAAGCCGAAATCAAGTCTCTAACCCATTAATATTCTTGGCCGAAATCTTGAAGGAAAGATTCGGGATTTCTTCTGTAGCTGATTTCAAAGGGGGGCCATTTGAGATTTCTAAGATCTAAGGTAAGAAACGCAAGATCTTAGGCCAAAGGCGATTCATTAAGTTCATTAAAGTGAGTGAAAATTGGATCTAATACATGTCTATAGGGAATTCGACAACTTCATAGTCAGAGACCACTTTCGGGATTTTAAAACGTAAGGTAAGTGTACATGTACATTCGACCAAGGTTATAATGAGTGACTAGATCTATTCCTTATTTTATTCAAAAGCCGAACTAACTAGTTGAAGGATTTGGTGGCTAGCCGATTACAAGAGGAGTCATCACGAAGTTTTCGAGATTTGATTAGCAATCAAATCGGCAACAAGGTAAGATTTTTGTTGCGTTAAATCCTTCGGGATATGATCATGTGGCCGAATGGCTTTTTGCTAAGTGCTTAAGGTTGGCCGAATGTAGGAGTTAGGGATCTAAAGCGTTAGATCGGGTTTTTGGGTTTTCAGGAAAGCGTTAATACCAAGTGTGTACCCCACACTATTTCTCGATAGATTTATGGTTATGTTTTTGTTAAATATGTTAAAGAGAATGTGAAAAGTATGGCCAAAGGTACCATGCAATGGTACAAAGTACTAAGGTACGTTTTCCTACTCCTACTAGGATTATAATGTGATCTGTTATAGCATATGTGAATTTGTCAGAATGTGAAGTAAAGAGTGGGACATAATCTGTGCATGATATGTGTGACATGGGCATATAGGTTATTATGAAAGGGGAAGTGAATTTGGTGACTTCGGTCACAGTATCTGAATGTGGTGACTTCGGTCACAGTATCTGAATGTGGTGTCTCTAGACACAAAATGTTATCTGGTGGCTATGCCACAATATATAAGGGCGATGAGCATGTCGACTGCAGCGACTGCCTTCAAGGGTGTGTAGCGGATGGAGGGTTGACTTAGTAGTCCCCATGGTGTGCAGGTTGGTACGGGTGATGTGTAGCGGATGGCTATCTAGGTTTGGGTTCGGGTTTGCATCATATTATTTAAATGCTATATGTATATGTATGATTTGATATGTCTGAATTTGTTAGGACTAGTGTTGTGGTTACACATTGAGTCCGTTGACTCACCCCGTTGTGGGAATGTTTTCAGGTGATGATCAGTGATGGACCGGGTCGGCAGGAACTTAGTGGTGGCCATGTTCAGTTCGGGACTTTATTTAATTTGGATTTTTTTATATTTTAAGTATTTTTAAATTTATTTTGGGGTTTTATTTGATGTAATAAGGCCATAGTATGAACTGTTTTATGCATGCATTTTAATTCTTTTATCTCAATATGCTAAATGTTAAATCGAGGTTAAAACAATTTTTATAAAAATAAATCTTTAAATGTTTTGACACTTAAATTCAATTGATTCTTAATTTAAGGGTAAAGATCTTTAAAAACAAAGCCGGCAAGTCTTTTATTATAAAAACAAAGTTTTCAATAAATCACCGATTTCAAAATTAACAATGTTTTCAATTGAACCCAACCTAAACCACTTTTACATCAAAACCATCCTTATTTTTCCAAAGTAATCAAAAAGTTTTGAACCGTTTAATTCAAGGAACATGCCAGATCCGGTCAAGGCTCGTGGGCCGGGTTTGGGGTGTTTCTGCTTGGTATCAGAGCCCAGTTTTAAACTCTCGGCCTTGGGTTTAAAGCCCATAACATTTTTAAAATAAGGCCCAAACAAGTTTTGAGAAAAACTTTTATGAAAAGAGCAGGTTTTCAGGCATGGCACCCAAGTCTCCGACCTGAGGTCCACCAGGTAAGTACCTCTATCTATTGTGTGAATTATGGTATGACTTGTAGAAGGGTAGAAATGGAACGTAGATTA
The DNA here is from genome assembly GCA_025503065.1 of Gossypium bickii. Lineage (NCBI taxonomy): Eukaryota > Viridiplantae > Streptophyta > Magnoliopsida > Malvales > Malvaceae > Gossypium > Gossypium bickii. The sequence continues at coordinate 21,419,911 of CP106713.1, read as the reverse complement.
GTATACTAAGTACTTGAACCCTAGGACTAGTTTACCCCCATCAAGTACATAAGACTTAAGTGCCTAAGTAAACAAACCTGTGGCTAAGTCGCCGAGTTAGGGTGTGGCGACCATTGTGCGCATGTCTAGGATTGGATCCGGAAGAGCCTGGTACTTAAGCAGTCCTAGTGACTCACCTCCTCTTCGCTGGAATCCTACCTGGTGCGTAGCTTCAGTTCACCCTAACCAAGAGGACTTATTCACGGGCTAAACCCAATAATTAAAACCCGAAAGGGACTAGCCGTATTTTCATGGAAAGCCTAGTTTTAAAATCACCAAATTACCCCTTTAAATTGTTGTAAAACTTAGTTTGAAAATTTTCCAAAATATTTCCGATTTACAAAATTACCTAAATACCCCTAGTGGTAAAATTACGAAAATGCCCCTAGTTTTAAAATTATCAATTTTACCCCTGATTTCAATAACATTTTTCTGATTTTGTAAAAATATCCCAAAACTTTATTGTTACAAAATACTAAGACACCTTGATTTGGAAGTTTACGAGATTACCACTATTTTACAAAATTACCAAAACGATCCTCGATCTTCAAAATTTCTGCAACAACACCAATTTGGAAAGGAAATTCTCAAAAATAACCACTAAGTTCTGCAAATTTTGAAATACCCTTGATTTATTAAGATTTTCAAATTGACCTTGAGTTATTGCGAAAATACCCCTGGGATAGACAAGGAAGTTCGAACAGAGAATGGGTGTGCTAGGTACTATTAAATGAATGCATGGATGAATGTGCTTCTCTGAATTAGGATAGAGAACTTGAAACTTTGATTGATCGAAAGAACTACTCATATACTTCTTTCATAAAAATTTCTTCGCGGATAATCAGTGGAACATATACTAATGCATAAAAATTTCTTAATCAGATTAAAGCACGATAGTAGAAATAAGCTTTAGGGGACGTGGTCGTAACGTACGAGGATGCGGTCGAGGCCGAATGGTCGTGTCGGAACCCATTAGGTCGGGTCAAGGATCTGAAAATGAGGTACCGCCACCACCACCACCAACTGTTGGTGTTGAGCAAAGAAGATCGACGGGAGGCGATCTTTGTATCGCGAGTTGTCTTTGCAAGTTCTTGAGTTGGTGGCTGGTGCAGGAGGAAATGCGGGAGCTCGAAAGTCTGTACCCGAGCGACTCTGAGCTAATGGAGCTGAGGTGTTCTGTGGAGTATCTGGTGTGGCACCCAGTACGGCTGAGTATTGGTTGGAAGCAACCAAACGTATTATGGATGAGTTGGATCTGACTCCTGAGGAGAAACTAAAAGGGATGGTGGCACTGCTACGCGATGAAGCGTATCAGTGGTGGCTCACAGTTCAGGATGGTGCCATAGCTGAGGATCTGACTTGGGAGTATGTTAAGGCGGCGTATCAGAAGAAGCATGTCAGCACACGTTATACTAATGAGCAGAGGAAGGAATTTCTAGGGCTGGTTCAAGGGAATAAGTCCGTAGCAGAGTACGAAGCTGAATTTTTAAGGTTAAGCCGATATGCTCGTGGAATAGTGACTACGGAGCATGAGCGATGTGTCCGGTTTGAGGACGGACTAAGGGATGACCTGAGGTTATTGATAGCTCCACACCAGGAGCGGGAGTTTTCTGCGTTAGTAGAGAAGGCTAAAGTGGCTGATGGGATTAAGGATTCTGTGAGGCAGAATACGGATCGAAATAGGCCAAAGAGGGGTTTTCGGTCGTTAAGATCATCTGGGAATGTTCAAAAGAGGCCTAGAGTTGATGGGCCGCGAGGTCGCAAGGCTCGCTACAAGAGGCGATGTCGTACTTGTGATTAGTGTGGGAAGAAGCACTTAGGTGAGTGTTGGAAAAAGACGGGAGGATGCTTTAAGTGTGCGTCCAAGGATCAAATGATTAAGGACTGTCCTATGAAACCAGATGGCAATCGACCAGTAGCTCAGAATGTTAATCAGGCTGGTAGAGGTGGATAGCAGCCTCAACGAGGTCGTGGTCCGAATAACGAGAGAAATGGTAAATGCTTGAGGACGTGGAACACCGAGCGAGAGGTGTTGGTATCTGAGAGGCAAGACAGCCAGGCCTAGTTTATGCGGTTCGCCGGAGGAAGGACGGAGACGCGCCGTACGTTATAACTGGTACGTTCCTTATCTTTGGCAAGCCTTATGTTGTTTTGATCGATGTGGGCTCGACCCATTCTTATGTTGTATGTAGAGTAGTTGAAACTTTAGACATAGCCTCTGAACTTTCTGATAGGGAGATAACTGTAGTAAGCCCACTAGGTCAAACTGTACTGGTGAATAAGATCTTTCGGAGTGTACCTCTAGAAATTCAAGGAGTAGTATTTTCTGCCGACTTAATGGAACTACCCTTCAGAGAGTTTGATCTTATACTCGGCATGGACTGGCTAGTGGAACATCAGGCTGTATTGGATTGTGTAGCTAAGCGAATGGAGTTAAGGACCCCGGAGGATGAGGTGGTCATTATGATAGGAAAAAGAAGGAACTACTTGTCTAATGTAGTTTCAGCACTTAAGGTTGAGAAGATGATTCGAAAAGGGTGCAAGGCTTTCTTGACTTTCATTAGTGCGTTGGATGCAAAGGAAGAAGGTGTTAGTGGAGTTAGAACTGTAAGGGATTTTGAAGATGTGTTTCTGGAGGAATTACCTGGAATACCTCCAGATAGAGAAGTGGAGTTCAGGATTGACTTGCTGCCGGGAACAGCTCCTGTGTCAATTGCCCCATATCTTATGGCACCAAAGGAGTTGGCGGAGCTCAAGGCTCAAATCCAAGAGTTACTTGATCGTGGGTTTATCCGACCCAGTGTGTCTCCATGGGGAGCACCGGTCATGTTTATGAAGACGAAGGATGGAACTATGCATATGTGCATAGATTATCGTCAGCTAAATAAGCTGACCATCAAGAACAAGTATCCTTTGCCAAGGATCGATGACTTGTTCGATCAGTTGAAGGGGGCAGCAGTATTTTCGAAGATAGATCTACGGTCGAGATATCATCAGCTTAAGGTGAAGGAGGCAGATATCCGTAAGACGGCTTTCCGAACAAGATACGGGGACTACGAGTTCTTAGTGATGCCGTTTGGTTTAACGAACGCCCCAGCCATGTTCATGGATATGATGAACCGGGTCTTTCAACCCTACTTGGACAGATTGGTTGTTGTGTTCATCGACGACATCCTAGTGTATTCCAAGTCTGAGGAGGAACATGATGAGTATCTTCGGATTGTGTTGCAAGTGCTAAGGGAGAAGAAGCTCTATGCCAAATTCAGCAAGTGTAAATTTTGGCTAAAGGAAGTTGCATTCTTAGGGCATGTGGTATCCGCGGAAGGAATAAGGGTGGATCCTAGGAAGATTGAGGCAGTACTAGATTGGAAACCACCTAAGTCTGTGGCTGAGGTTCGAAGTTTCTTGGTATTGGCAGGCTACTACATAAGGTTTGTGGAAGGGTTCTCGTCAATAGCCGCACCTTTGACGAAGTTGTTAAGGAAGGAGGTACCTTTTGTAGGGACGAATAAGCAACAAGAGAGCTTTGAGCAGCTTAAGAGGTTTTGACTAAGCCCCGCTTTGATTCAACTTTGGCGGAAAGGACTTCGTGGTGTATTGTGACACTTCTCATATAGGATTAGGATGTGTATTAATGCAAGAAGGGAAAGTAGTCGCTTATGCGTCTTGACAGTTAAGGCCACATGAGGTTAACTACCCGACGCATGATTTGGAATTGGCGGCAATGGTCTTTGCTCTTAAGGTATGGAGGCACTACCTTTATAGAGAAAAGTCAGTGATCTACACAGACCACAAGAGCCTTAAGTATCTGTTGACTCAGAAGGAGTTAAACTTAAGGCAGCGAAGGTGGGTGGAATTACTAAAGGACTGCGATTGTTCCATAGAGTATCATCCGGGCAAGGCGAATGTAGTGGCAGATACCCTAAGTCGAAAAGTGGTGTCGGATCTGAGGGCGATGTTCGCACATCTAAGCTTGTACGATGATGGAAGTTTGTTGGCAGAGTTGCAAGTCAGGCCGTCATGGTTGAATGAGGTTAAAGAAGGTCAGCTATTGGATGAGTCTAAGTACTAAGTTACAGCAAGTGCAGAATGGTAGTTTAGAGGATTACAGTATGTCCAGTGATGGAGTATTGTGTTTCGAGGTAAGGTCCAGTATGCCAAGAATGAAGAGAGCTAAGCGTAAGATTCTTCAGAAATCGCATAGTAGCCCTTACGCTATGCATCCCGGAGGTACCAAGATGTAGAGAGATCTACGGGAACAGTTTTGGTGGCCTGGTCTGAAGAGGTAAGTTACAGAATTTGTTGGTAAATACTTAACATGTCAGCAAGTTAAGGCTGAACATCAAGCTCCGTCAGGGTTACTTCAGCCAATCAAGATTCTGTAGTGGAAGTTGGAGAGAATTACCATGGACTTCGTTAGTGGGCTTCCCCTTATGCCTACTAAGAAGGACTCGGTATGGGTAATAGTAGATCGGTTGACAAAGTCCGCGCATTTCTTATCAGTGCGAGTTGATTATTCCTTGCAGAAGTTGGCAAAGTTATATGTGGCAGAAATTGTGAGGTTGCATGAAGTGGCGATATCAATCATTTCGGATAGGGACCCAAGGTCTACTTCTTGGTTTTGGAAAGCGCTACCTCAGGCGTTAGGCACTAAGTTGGATTTCACTACGGCATTTCATCCATAGTTGGACGGCCAGTCTGAGTGAATAATCCAAGTGTTAGAGGATACGTTGAGGGGCTGTGTGATAGACTTCAGAGGAAGTTGGGAGGAATATTTGCCTTTAGCAGAGTTTGCCTACAACAACAGCTATCAGGCTAGTATTCGGATGGCACCATATGAAGTGTTGTATGGACGGAAGTGTCGCACTCCTACGTGTTGGACTGAATTAGGGAACGTCGAGTTTTGGGTCCAGAGATTATGGCAGAGTCTGAAGAAAAGGTTGAGGTAATTTGGGCATGGTTGAAGGAAGCATCTGATAGGCAAAAATCGTACGCAGATTTCAAACGGAAGGAAATAGAATTTGATGTGGGAGATCAAGTATTTCTTAAGGTTTCGCCTTAGAAAAAGGTGATGAGATTTGGTCGGAAAGAGAAGCTAAGTCCAAGGTTTATAGGACCTTATCGGGTATTGAAGCGAGTTGGACTAGTGGCATATCAGTTAGAGTTGCCTTCAAAATTGAAGCAGATACACGATGTATTCCATGTGCCTATGCTATGTTGTTATCGATCGGATCCATCTCATGTGGTACCGGTTGAAGAGGTGGAGCTTAGGCCAGATTTGTCCTACGAGGAAGAGCCAATTCAGATCTTGGAGCGAGATGTGAAAGTGTTACGGAGGAAGTTAGTTCCTCTGGTCAAAGTGCTATGGCGAAATCATGGATCGGAAGAAGCATCGTCGGAGCCAGAGGAGGCAATACAACAACAATACCCTCACTTATTTCAGCCAGGTAATTTCGAGGTCGAAATTATTTTAAGGGGGGTAGAACTGTAATATCCTGAAATTGGGCTGATGCATTATTGCTTAAATTATATGGAATAGCATGCCTTTGGTGTTATGCATGTGTTAGGTGAATTTTATGAACTTTAGAGAATAGGGAAATGCTTTAGAAATTAGTAGATTTTAAGTTTAAAAAGAGGAAGCTAGGCAGAGGGGGCCTTAAGAAAATATGTAAGGGATATGTGACATACTAACGGGCTTGGTTAAGTGGCTTGGCGGCGCCACTTAGGGCTTCTGGAAATGACGCCACATGCAGGGGTAAATGGGCCAAGGTTCGAGCTGCAGGGGAAGCAAAATAAAGGTTTTATTTTGCAGCAGAGGTGAGCAGCAAGGGACGGCACTAAGGCTAAATTTTAGGAGTTTAATCCTTTTCAAAATTCAGCTAGATAAGGGATAAATGATGGATTAATTTTATAAGGTGATAAGGAGGAAATTTAGGGATTTGATAAGGGGTGTGGAATTGGCCGAATAGGGGACTCTAGGTTAGTAATTTCGGCAGAAAGGGGAAAAGCAACCATTATTCCCTTTCTCTTTTGAAGCCTCTGCCGAATTCTCTCTGCAATTATTCTTCTTTTCAATTCTCCAAAACCCGAAAGAGGATCCCCTAGTTTTGCCGAAATTTTCCTAAGTTCCATCCATTTCCATTGAAGCCGAATTCTTCTCTTAAATCTTCTTTTCTTTCCTCTCAATCTTCCAAAAGCCGAAAGTAGGTTCTTTTTGACCATAGCCGATTGTTCATTCAACATTTAAGCCGACACTTTTTGATCAAACATCTAGCCATAGACGAATACTCTGTAGATCAAAGCAAGGGTGACGTTGATAATAGTGTTAAGGGTAAGGATCTATTGTTATTGTATTATTCCTTTTCTTAAAGCCGAAATCAAGTCTCTAACCCATTAATATTCTTGGCCGAAATCTTGAAGGAAAGATTCAGGATTTCTCCTGTAGCTGATTTCAAAGGGGGATCATTTGATATTTCTAAGATCTAAGGTAAGAAACGCAAGATCTTAGGCCAAAGACCATTCATTAAGTTTATTAAAGTGAGTGAAAATTGGATCTAATACATGTCTATAGGGAATTCGACAACTTCATAGTCAGAAACCACTTTCGGGATTTTAAAATGCAAGGTAAGTGTACATGTACATTCGACCAAGGTTATAATGAGTGACTAGATCTATTCCTTATTTTATTCAAAAGCCGAAACTAACTAGTTGAAGGATTTGGTGGCTAGCCGATTACAAGAGGATTCATCACGAAGTTTTCGGGATTTGATTAGCAATCAAATCGGCAACAAGGTAAGATTTTGGTTGCGTTAAATCCTTCGGGGTATGATCATGTGGCCGAATGGCTTTTTGCTAAGTGCTTAAGGTTGGCCGAATGTAGGAGTTATGGATCTAAAGCGTTAGATCGGGTTTTCGGGTTTTCAAGAAAGCGTTAATACCAAGTGTGTACCCCACACTATTTCTTGATAGATTTATGGTTATGTTTTTGTTAAATATGTTAAAGAGAACGTGAATAGTATGGCCAAAGGTACCATGCAATGGTACAAAGTACTAAGGTACGTTTTCCTACTCCTACTAGGATTATAATGTGATCTGTTATAGCATATGTGAATTTGTCAGAATGTGAAGTAAAGAGTGGGACATAATCTGTGCATGATATGTGTGACATGGGCATATAGGTTATTATGAAAAGGGAAGTGAATGTGGTGACTTCGGTCACTGTATCTGAATGTGGTGTCTCTAGACACAAAATGTTATCTGGTTGCTATGCCACAATATATAAGGGCGATGAGCACGTCGACTGCAGGGACTACCTTCGATGGTGTGTAGCGGATGGAGGGTTGACTTAGTAGTCCCCATGGTGTGCAGGTTGGTACTGGTGATGTGTAGCGGATGGCTATCTAGGTTTGGGTTCGGGTTTGCATCATATTATTTAAATGCTATATGTACATGTATGATTTGATATGCCTGAATTTGTTAGGACTAGTGTTGTGGTTACACATTGAGTCCATTGACCGTTGTGGGAATGTTTTCAGGTGATGATTAGTGATGGACCGGGTCGGCAGGAACTTAGTGGTGGCCATGTTCAGTTCGGGACTTTATTCAATTTGGATTTTTTTATATTTTAAGTATTTTTAAATTTATTTTGGGGTTTCATTTGATGTAATAAGGCCATAGTATGAACTGTTTTATGCATGCATTTTAATTCTTTTATCTCGATATGCTAAATGTTAAATCGAGGTTAAAACGATTTTTATAAAAATAAATCTTTAAATGTTTTGACACTTAAATTCAATTGATTCTTAATTTAAGGGTAAAGATCTTTAAAAACAAAACCGGCAAGCCTTTTATTATAAAAACAAAGTTTTCAATAAATCACCGATTTCAAAATTAACAAAGTTTCAATTGAACCCAACCTAAACCACTTTTACCTCAAAACCATCCTTATTTTTCCAAAGTAATCAAAAAGTTTTGAACCGTTTAATTCAAGGAACATGCCAGATTCGGTCAAGGCTCGTGGGTCGGGTTTGGGGTGTTTCAGCTTGGTATCAGAGCCTAGTTTTAAACTCTCGGCCTTGGGTTTAAAGCCCATAACGTTTTTAAAATAAGGCCCAAACAAGTTTTAGGAAAAACTTTTATGCAAAGAGCAGGTTTTCAGGCGTGGCACCTAAGTCTCCGACCCGAGGTCCACCAGGTAAGTACCTCTATCTATTGTGTGAATTATGGTATGACTTGTAGAAGGGTAGAAATGGAACGTAGATTAGTATACTAAGTACTTGAACCCTAGGACTAGTTTACCCCATCAAGTACATAAGACTTAAGTGCCTAAGTAAACAAACACATGGCTAAGTCGCCCAGAGTTGTTAGTGTGTGCAAACCATTGTGCGCATGTCTAGGATTGGATCCTAAGAGCACAGTACTTAAGTAGTCCTAGTGACTCACCTCCTCTTCACTAGAATCCTACCTGGTGCGTAGCTTCAGTTCACCCTAACCAAGAGGACTTATTCACGGGCTAAACCCAATAATTAAAACCCGAAAGGGACTAGCCGTATTTTCATGGAAAGCCTAGTTTTAAAATCACCAAATTACCCCTTTAAATTGCAGTAAAACTTAGTTTGAAAATTTTCCAAAATATTTCCAATTTACAAAATTACCTAAATACCCCTAGTGGTAAAAATACGAAAATGCCCCTGGTTTTAAAATTACCAATTTTACCCCCGATTTCAATAACATTTTTCTGATTTTGTAAAAATATCCCAAAACTTTATCGTTACAAAATACTAAGACACCTTGATTTGGAAGTTTACGAGATTACCACTGTTTTACAAAATTACCAAAACGATCCCCGATCTTCAAAATTTCTGCAACAACACCAATTTGGAAAGGAAATTCTCAAAAATAACCACCAAGTTTTGTAAATTTTGAAATACCCTTGATTTATTAAGATTTTCAAATTGACCTTGAGTTATTATGAAAATACCCCTGGGATAGATAAGGAAGTTCGAACAGAGAATGGGTGTGCTAGGTACTATTGAATGAATGCATGGATGAATGTGCTTCTCTGAATTAGGATAGAGAACTTGAAACTTTGATTGATCGAAAGAACTACTCATAAACTTCTTTCATAAAAATTTCTTCGCGGATAATCAGTGGAACATGTAACACCCCAAACCCGGCCCATTTAATCCGACCGAATTTGGAATGCCACTGCGGAACACTTTCGAAAAATATTCTTACTGAAGAGGTAAACCGTTTAAAATTTTGTTTCCTTTAATAAAACATTTTCGTGACTTGAAATATGCTAAGTAAAAATCGGAGTTCATTATAAAAATATTAGATTTAAACTTTACTTGAGAAAATAAAACCTTTTGTAATCGACTTTTAAACTATCTTTTCATAATAGGGCATAATAGTAACGATACTTAACAAATGAACTGAAATACTTTAGTGGGCCTTATTACAATACACACTTAATCAAAATACGAAAAATATAAATATTTTATTCATTAACCAAGGGATTTCCTTTGCATGAAAATCCACTTTTGCATGGCCACCTTTGTACCCGCTCCAAACCCGGTCCGAGCGTTAAGCGCCATCTGAAAGGTTTTATAAAATAGAGTGAGTCACCAAGACTCAGTGCCTAGTTAATACACATGTCCTCATATTTGGGCTTGGCCCATATCCACACAATCCATACATATATAACATACAATTATAAATATGCCATTATGAAATATACAATATTATAAATATGATTACAATATACAATTTCGAAGTCCGATCCACAAGTGACCCACATCTCTTTCTTTTGCACATTATTTCTTAAGATTGTGGCCAAGCCACTGATCACGTAGTGATCCACATATCAATCGGTTCACTAATCATCAATCGCGAATGTAGCACGAGGCTAGCATTAGATCACTCACATAGTGTACGTCACAATTCACATGCATATGTATATGTATCATGGCCACATATTACTCAAAGCAATTGTACATAACGTGTCATCACTTTATTTTACATTCATCGATAAACATTTTTTTATCGCAATTCACTAACAAATTAATATCGAAATCACTAACTTGATTATTCGATCACTTACCTTAGTCTCCATCTTCGTTAGCTTTTATTTGGCTATCATGCATAACATTTACGTTTACATAAAATAATACTTACTACATATATATCAAGCGAAAGAACGGTCGATAACTTCGCTTTTTGACTATAGCGAGATTCGATTTATCGAATCTAACAAAGTCCCGTAAGCTTCTGCTTTCTTTTATCAATTAGTCCTAGAACACATAACCAAAATCGGTCACACTTAGTATCAATATCATGGCCTTAGGCCGAATACCAAGAGTCATTTACCTAGCTTCTTTCGATCCCAAACACCACTTGTTCTCGTAGGTTAGTTCTCGAAGTCATCGAATGTCCTATTAAAACGTTGTTAGAATGGGCTCATACACAACTCTATAAACAAGGGCTCTTGGCCGAATATTACACACCTTACCTATCCTTTCCAAGTCCCAAAAGATCTGCATGCCTTTGGTAGTTACCAATCCCCTTGTATAGCCAAAATCAAAAGGCTCCTTTAATGCTTCCATGTAGTTCAGCTACCACCTTGAGGATTCAGCCTCAAGGATTTTGAAATATTAAAAGGGAAAAAGGGGGTCGAAAGATTTGGCAATAGTGCCTAGCATATTCGGCTAGCAACAATGAAAGGAAAATCATGCAAACACATTAGCTAAGCTAGCCTAGAGCTTCCTAGATCCTTCTAACCCAAAGCTCAAGCATTTTTCTCTCTTGGTTAAGAACAAAAGGAAAGAAAAGAACTAAAACAAAGCCATGGCCACCTCACAAAGCTGAGAATGAGATACTCCTAGGTAGACCTTATTCGGCCATGCTTAGAATTGTCAAGAAAACAAAACAAAACAAAAGGAAAGGTTTGGCCTTATTTTCCAAAGTTCAAAGCTGACCAAAAAGCTCTCTTTTTGTTCTACTCAAAATCGGTTATTCACCAAAAAGACAATAAGAAAATCGGCCAAAGCAAAAATGGCAAGACCACTGAAACAAGGAGCTTTGGTCAAGAGGGTTTTAGAAATGAAGGGCAAAACCAATCAAGCATTCGGCTATACTTTGACACTCTCCCAGCCGTCCATGCTACTTTCCAAGCATGCATCAATATTTCACTCCCCAAGCGAAGACCCATCACTAATTTCCTTCCTTTTCTTTCCTTTTTCTTTCGGTCAACAAATAAAGAATGGAAAAACAAATTCCAAGCATGGAATTTGGCCATGCTATCACAAGACCAAGGCCTACCATAACTTGCAATTTCCAATCTTTGCACATGCTCTCTTTTTTTTTTTTTAAGTTCAATATTGTTTCTTATTAATTCTATCACCTTTGCCATCTCTTAATAATAATAATATTACATACTATCTCGTTATTCTAAGCAAACAAAACAAACAAAAATATAATAGAACAATGGTTCATTCCCATGCCTATGACTAATAAAAAATAAAAGATTGAAGCTACATACTTCAAATAATTAAATAAATAAAACAATAAAAATATAACACAAGTAGCAGCTCTTTGCTGCATGCATGCATGGGCCATGCACGTTCTCTTCCACGCTGGCACCAAAAATAGAAAGACCCATGCTGTGTTGCTCCCAGGTCTCGAACCCGAGACCTGGAGAAGACTCCCCAACGCCTCAGCCACTCGGCCACCCTGACTTTTGTGTCAATATCTCATTACATTTCCTTTTAAGCCTTACCTTGCGAGGTCTGGATGCCAACATAAAAAAAATAAAGCGCCTCATGCGCAATTCCCACGACTCGAACGCGAGTCCTCGAGGAGTTACCCTGGCTATAAGCGTCCCAACCACTCGGCCCGTTTGAATTTCATGACATAACTGCATCACGAATTTGTTTTAAACCATCACTCGCAGGGGTCCCTTGCTGGTCGCAAAAGAACAAAACAAAACGAAATTGTTGCCTTTAGGACTCGAACTCAAGTCCTTGCAAAGGCCCCCCCTTTCGTTGCTAGCGTCCTTGCCATCTCGCCCGGTATTTGTTTTGCGTTAAGAACCATTTCGATTTTCTTTAAAGCCTTTAATGTAATGTAGCGCATACTTGCAAAATAAAATGCTATGCGCCCCATGCCACTCGAACCCCTGACCCATTTTGGGGCTGACCCTTAAGTGGTACACGGAAACCACTTTACTACTGGACTTTCATGTCCAAAATTTTACACAATTTTTACTTAAGGCATTCCTCAGCCAAATTCCATTTTTAACCCTCAAATTTTCAAAATTTCCAAAATGCTCCCATTTTATCCTCGGGCTTTAGGAACTCTAATAACTCATTAAAAATCACTCTGAGGCCCACTAACACTCGAGTTATTTTCCAAACTCGCAACCCCTATTTCGAGATATTACAGAACATATACTAATGCATAAAAATTTCTTAATCAAATTAAAGCACGACAGTAGAAATGAGCTCTAGAGGACGTGGTCGTAACGTACGAGGATGCGGTCGAGGCCGAATGACCGTGTCGGAACCCATTAGGTCGGGTCAAGGATCTGAAAATGAGGTATCGCCACCACCACCACCAACTGTTGGTGTTGAACAGCAAGATCAGACGGGAGACGATGCTGTATCGCAGGTTGTGCTGCAAGTTCTTGAGTTGGTGGCTGGTGCAGGAGGAAATGCGGGAGCTCGATAGTCTGTACCCGAGTGACTCCGAGCTAATGGAGCTGAGGTGTTCCGTGGAGTATCTGGTGTGGCACCAAGTACGGCTGAGTATTGGTTGGAAGCAACCGAACGCATTATGGATGAGTTGGATCGACTCAGAGAAAACCAAAAGGATGGTGGCACTCTTTGTCATTTATGAAGCGTATCAGTGGTGGCTCACAGTTCGGGATGGTGCCATAGTTGAGGATCTGACTTGGGAGTATATTAAGGCAGTGTATCAGAAGAAGTATGTCGGCACACGTTATACTAATGAGCAGAGGAAGGCATGGGCAGTATCGTACTTGTGATCAGTGTGGGAAGAAGCACTTAGGTGAGTGTTGGAAAAAGACGGGAGGATGCTTTAAGTGCGGGTCCAAGGATCATATGATTAAGGACTGTCCTATGAAACCAGATGGCAATCGACCAGTAGCTTAGAATGTTAATCAGGCTGGTAGAGGTGGACAGCAGCCTCAGCGAGGTTGTGGTCTGAATAACAGAGGAAATGGTGCTGGCAGAGGACGTGGAACACCGGGCAGAGGTGTTGGTAATACAGAGGCAAGACAACCAGGTCTGGTTTATGCGGTTCACCGGAGGGAGGATGGAGACGCGCCGGACGTTATAACCGGTACGTTCCTTATCTTTGGAAAGCCTTATGTTGTTTTGATCGATGTGGGCTCGACCCATTCTTATGTTACATGTAGAGTAGTTGAAACTCTAGACATAGCCTCTGAACATTCTGATAGGGAGAGAACTGTAGTAAGCCCACTAGGTCAAACTGTAGTGGTGAATAAGATCTTTCGGAGTGTACCTCTAGAAATTCAAGGAGTAGTATTTTCTGCCGACTTAATGGAACTACCCTTCGGAGAGTTTGATCTTATACTCGGCATGGACTGGCTAGTGGAACATCGGCCTGTATTGGATTGTGTAGCTAAGCGAATGGAGTTAAGGACCCCGGAGGATGAGGTGGTCATTATGATAGGAAAAAGAAGGAACTACTTGTCTAATGTAGTTTCAGCACTTAAGGTTGAGAAGATGATTCGGAAAGGGTGCAAGGCTTTCTTGACTTTCATTAGTGCGTTGGATGTAAAGGAAGAAGGTGTTAGTGGAGTTAGAACTGTAAGGGATTTTGAAGATGTGTTTCCGGAGGAATTACCTGGAATACCCCCAGATAGAGAAGTGGAGTTCAGGATTGACTTGGTGCCGGGAACAGCTCCTGTGTCAATTGCCCCATATCGTATGGCACCAAAGGAGTTGGTGGAGCTCAAGGCTCAAATCCAAGAGTTACTTGATCGTGGGTTTATCCGACCCAGTGTGTCTCCATGGGGAGCACCGGTCCTGTTTGTGAAGAAGAAGGACGAAACTATGCGTATGTGCATAGATTATCGTCAGTTAAATAAGCTGACCATCAAAAACAAGTATCCTTTGCCAAGGATCGATGACTTGTTCGATCAGCTGAAGGGGGCAGCAGTATTTTCGAAGATAGATCTACGGTCGAGATATCATCAGTTTAAGGTGAAGGAGGCAGATATCCATAAGACGGCTTTCCGAACAAGATACGGGCACTACGAGTTTTTAGTGATGCCGTTTGGTTTAACAAACGCCCCAGCCGTGTTCATGGATATGATGAACCGGGTCTTTCAACCCTACTTGGATAGGTTGGTCGTTGTGTTCATCGACGACATCCTAGTGTATTCCAAGTCTGAGGAGGAACATGATGAGCATCTTCGGATTATGTTGCAAGTGCTAAGGGAGAAGAAGCTCTATGCCAAATTCAGCAAGTGTGAATTTTGGCTAAAGGAAGTTACATTCTTAGGGCATGTGGTATCCGCGAAAGGAATAAGGGTGGATCCTAGGAAGATTGAGGCAGTACTAGATTGGAAACCACCTAAGTCTGTGGCTGAGGTTCGAAGTTTCTTGGGATTGGCAGGCTACTACAGAAGGTTTGTGGAAGGGTTCTCGTCAATAGCCGCACCTTTGACGAAGTTGTTAAGAAAGGAGGTACCTTTTGTATGGACGAATAAGCAACAAGAGAGCTTTGAGCAGCTTAAGAGGGTTTTGACGGAAGCCCCAGTTTTGATTCAACCTGAGGCGGGAAAGGACTTCGTGGTGTATTGTGACACTTCTCATACAGGATTAGGATGTGTATTAATGCAAGAACGGAAAGTAGTCGCTTATGCGTCTCGACAGTTAAGGCCACATGAGGTTAACTACCCGACGCATGATTTGGAATTGGCGGCAGTGGTCTTTGCTCTTAAGGAATGGAGGCACTACCTTTATGGAGAAAAGTCAGTGATCTACACAGACCACAAGAGCCTTAAGTATCTGTTGACTCAGAAGGAGTTAAACTTAAGGCAGCGAAGGTGGGTGGAATTACTAAAGGACTATGATTGTTCCATGGAGTATCATCCGGGCAAGGCGAATGTAGTGGCAGATACCCTAAGTCGGAAAGTGGTGTCAGATCTGAGGGGATGTTCGCACATCTAAGCTTGTACGATGATGGAAGTTTGTTGGTAGAGTTGCAAGTCAGGCCGACATGGTTGAATGAGGTTAAGAAGGTCAGCTATTGGATGAGGATCTAAGTATTAAGTTACAGTAAGTGCGGAATGGTAGTTTAGAGGATTACAGTATGTCCAGTGATGGAGTATTGTGTTTCAGGGGTAAGGTTTGTATGCCGAAGAATGAAAAGCTAAGGCAGAAGATTCTTCAGAAATCGCATAGTAGCCCTTACGCTATGCATCCCGGAGGTACCAAGATGTAGAGAGATCTACGGGAACAGTTTTGGTGGCACAGTGCGAAGAGGAAGTTCTGAGAATTTGTTGGCAAATGCTTAACATGTCAGCAAGTTAAGGCTGAACATCAAGTTCTGTCAGGGTTACTTCAGCCAATCAAGATTCTGCAGTGGAAGTGGGAGAGAATTACCATGGACTTCGTTAGTGGGCTTCCTCTTATGCCTACTAAGAAGAACTCGGTATGGGTAATAGTAGATCGGTTGACAAAGTCCACGCATTTCTTATCAGTGCGAGTTGATTATTCCTTGCAGAAGTTGGCAAAGTTATATGTGGCGGAAATTGTGAGGTTGCATGGAGTGCCGATATCAATCATTTCAGATAGGGTCCCAAGGTTTACTTCTTTGTTTTGGAAAGCGCTACATTAGGCGTTAGGCACTAAATTGGATTTCACTATGGCATTTCATCCATAGTCGGACGGCCTGTCTGAGCGAATAATCCAAGTGTTAGAGGATATGTTGAGGGGCTGTGTGATAGACTTCAGAGGAAGTTGGGAGGAATATTTGCCTTTAGCAGAGTTTGCCTACAACAACAGCTATCAGGCTAGTATTCGGATGGCACCGTATGAAGTGTTGTACGGACGAAAGTGTCGCACTCCTACGTGTTGGACTGAATTAGGGGAACGTCGAGTTTTGGGTCCAGAGATTGTGGCAGAGTCTGAAGAAAAGGTTGAGGTAATTTGGGCACGGTTGAAGGAAGCATCTGATAGGCAGAAATCGTACGCAGATCTCAAATGGAAGGAAATAGAATTTGATGTGGGAGATCAAGTATTTCTTAAGGTTTTGCCTTGGAAAAAGGTGATGAGATTTGGTCGGAAAGAGAAGCTAAGTCCCAGGTTTATAGGACCTTATCGGGTATTGAAGCGAGTTGGACTAGTGGCATATCAGTTAGAGTTGCCTTCAGAATTGAAGCAGATGCACGACGTATTCCATGTGTCTATGCTATGTTGTTATCGATCGGATCCATCTCATGTGGTACCGGTTGAAGAGGTGGAGCTTAGGCCAGATTTGTCCTACGAGGAAGAGCCAATTCAGATCTTGGAGCGAGATGTGAAAGTGTTACGGAGGAAGTTAGTTCCTCTGGTCAAAGTGCTATGGCGAAATCATGGATCGGAAGAAGCATCGTGGGAGCCAGAGGAGGCGATGCGACAACAATACCCTCACTTATTTCAGCCAGGTAATTTCGAGGTCGAAATTATTTTAAGGGTGGGCTGATGCATTATTGCTTAAATTATATGGAATAGCATGCCTTTTGGTGTTATGCATGTGTTAGGTGAATTTTATGAACTTTAGAGAATAGGGAAATGCCTTAGAAATTAGTAGATTTTAAGTTTAAAAAGAGGAAGCTAGGCAGAGGGGGCCTTAAGAAAATATGTAAGGGATATGTGACATACTAACGGGCTTGGTTAAGTGGCTTAGATGCGCCATTTAGGGCCTCTAGAAATGATGCCACATGCAGGAGTAAATGGGCCAAGGTTCGAGCTGCAGGGGAAACAAAATAAAGGTTTTATTTTGCAGTGAGTGGTGAGCAAGGGGGGGACTAGCACTAAGGCTAAATTTTAGGAGTTTAATCCTTTTCAAAATTCGACTAGATAAGGGATAAATGATGGATTAATTTTATAAGGTGATAAGGAGGAAATTTAGGGATTTGATAAGGGTGTGGAATTGGCCGAATAGGGGACTCTAGGTTAGTAATTTCGGCAGAAAGGGGAAAAGCAACCATTATTCCCTTTCTTTTTTGAAGCCTCTGCCGAATTCTCTCTACAATTATTCTTCTTTTCAATTCTCCAAAAGCCGAAAGAGGATCCCCTAGTTTTGCCGAAATTTTCCTAAGTTCCATCCTTTTCCTTTGAAGCCGAATTCTTCTCTTAAATCTTCTTTTCTTTCCTCTCAATCTTCCAAAAGCCGAAAGCAGGTTCTTTTTGACCATAGCCGATTGTTCATTCAACATTTAAGCCGATCAAACATCTAGCCATAGACGAATACTCTGTAGATCAAAGCAAGGGTGACGTCGACAATAGTGTTAAGGGTAAGGATCTATTGTTATTGTATTATTCCTTTTCTTAAAGCCGAAATCAAGTCTCTAACCCATTAATATTCTTGGCCGAAATCTTGAAGGAAAGATTCGGGATTTCTCCTGTAGCTGATTTCAAAGGGGGATCATTTGAGATTTCTAAGATCTAAGGTAAGAAATGCAAGATCTTAGGCCAAAGGCCATTCATTAAGTTCATTAAAGTGAGTGAAAATTGGATCTAATACATGTCTATAGGGAATTCGACAACTTCATAGTCAGAGACCACTTTCGAGATTTTAAAACGCAAGGTAAGTGTGCATGTACATTCGGCCAAGGTTATAATGAGTGACTAGATCTATTCCTTATTTTATTCAAAAGCCGAAACTAACTAGTTGAAGGATTTGGTGGCTAGCCGATTACAAGAGGAGTCATCACGAAGTTTTCGGGATTTGATTAGCAATCAAATCGGCAATAAGGTAAGATTTTGGTTGCGTTAAATCCTTCGGGATATGATCATGTGGCCGAATGGCTTTTTGCTAAGTGCTTAAGGTTGGTCGAATGTAGGAGTTAGGGATCTAAAGCGTTAGATCGGGTTTTCGGGTTTTCAAGAAAGCGTTAATACCAGGTGTGTACCCCACACTATTTCTCGATAGATTTATGGTTATGTTTTTGTTAAATATGTTAAAGAGAATGTGAAAAGTATGGCCAAAGGTACCATGCAATGGTACAAAGTACTAAGGTACGTTTTCCTACTCCTACTAGGATTATAATGTGATCTGTTATAGCATATGTGAATTTGTCAGAATGTGAAGTAAAGAGTGGGACATAATCTGTGCATGATATGTGTGACATGGGCATATAGGTTATTATGAAAGGGGAAGTGAATGTGGTGACTTCGGTCCACAAAGATTCGAATGTGGTGACTTGGTCACGATGATCTCGAATGTGGTGTCTCTAGACACAAAATGTTATCTGGTGGCTATGCCACAATATATAAGGGCGATGAGCACGTCGACTGCAGCGACTGCCTTCGATGGTGTGTAGCGGATGGAGGGTTGACTTAGTAGTCCCCATGGTGTGCAGGTTGGTATAGGTGATGTGTAGCGGATGGCTATCTAGGTTTGGGTTCGGGTTTGCATCATATTATTTAAATGCTATATGTACATGTATGATTTGGTATGCCTGAATTTGTTAGGACTAGTGTTGTGGTTACACATTGAGTCCGTTGACTCACCCTGTTGTGGGAATGTTTTCAGGTGATGATTAGTGATGGATCGGGTCGGCAGGAACTTAGTGGTGGCCATGTTCAGTTCGGGACTTTATTTAATTTGGATTTTTTTTATATTTTAAGTATTTTTGAATTTATTTTGGGTTTTCATTTGATGTAATAAGGCCATAGTATGAACTGTTTTATGCATGCATTTTAATTCTTTTATCTCGATATGCTAAATGTTAAATCGAGGTTAAAACAATTTTTATAAAAATAAATCTTTAAATGTTTTGACACTTAAATTCAATTGATTCTTAATTTAAGGGTAAAGATCTTTAAAAACAAAACCGGCAAGTCTTTTATTATAAAAACAAAGTTTTCAATAATTCACCGATTTCAAAATTAACAAAGTTTTCAATTGAACCCATCCTAAGCCACTTTTACCTCAAAACCATCCTTATTTTTCTAAAGTAATCAAAAAGTTTTGAACCGTTTAATTCAAGGAACATGCGAGATCTGGTCAAGGCTCGTGGGCCGGGTTTGGGGTGTTTCAATAACCCTATATTTCCCCACAAACGTGTAAACATTATGAGGGAACAAATAAGTAAAGAGGAGAATAAACTGCAAAAAAGGGACCAAAAAAGTAACATAATACCATGGTCTTATAAAAAACCTTAAATAGCTTTTTTCATAAAGCTAAAAAAGAGAGAAGGTAGAGCATCACTACATATGCTGCTATAAAAAGAAGTATATATGCAGCATTAAAATTTACATACATTTTAGAGGAAAAAACAAGTAGAAGCTAAAGAAGGTGAGAAATAGGATGATGAGGGTTAAAGGAAGAGGTAAGAAAGTAGGGAGCTTGAAGGGTTGAAGGAATCAAGAATAAACTAGGAAGATCGAAGGGTTGAAGGAAGAAGGATGAAAGTAGGGAGTTTGAAGGGTTGAAGCAAAAGGGAAGAATGTAGGGATCTTCAAGGGTTGAATAAATTGGGAAGAAACTAGGGAGCTTCAAGGATTGAAGGAAAATGAAAGATTGTAGGGATCTTGAAGGGTTGAAGGAATCAAGAACAAAGTAAAGAGCTTGAAAGGTTAAAGGAAGAGGGAAAAATGTAAAGAGCTTGAAGGGTTGAAAGAAGGCGTACGATTTTATAGTTTTAATTTTTCAATTCTTAGGTCATTGCCATGTTCTTGTCTTATTTTAAAAAAAGAAAGAGAATTTTTCGTGGTAGGACTAACACCACAATGGAACTATTTTCTATATTAAAGATGTTGACAACTGTAATGACTTTATATCACTCCCAAGCCTTAGAGCAAGTGCTCTCGTCATTTTTGGCTCCTCAATCTCAGCATTGATAATAGATTCAACCTCAAGACTAGCAATAGGTACAGGTGGGTGACACCTACTCCCACACATTGGAGCAAAGGCACTAGTTATGATTGGTATCTGAATCTCTACACTGGTAGTAGGCATTGAAGTAATAGATGAAGGCTTGACAATGTTTGGAGGGATAGGAATATGATGATCTCATTGTGGAGCATCATCACCTTAATTCGGTGGATTTAAAACCATTGCATTATGCAAAATGCTATCACTGAAGTACTTAAAGTAATTAAGTAAAAACAACAATCCAAAAGATAAAACTCCTAATGTGATTGTTCTATTCGTTAAATTCTGACCGATAGAATACGCTGATTCAAACGAAAGGTCGATCAATATTATTATATATGAAAAACTTAAAATTGTGTCACACCAATATAGATGAATATAAGTTCGAGAATCCTAAATTGTAAAACGTCTTTACGAAACATTCGTCCATAACATTCCACTAAGCTATTTTATACAAGAAATAAGAACCTCCCCAGCTATTTATAAACTCTACACGCCTTAACTAAAACCTCATATTTCCCCAGAAACGTGTAAACATTATCAGGAAAAAATAAGTAAAGAGAGAATAAACTGCAAAAAGGGAAAAAATAGTAACATATTACCATGGACTTACAAACATCTTAAATAGATTTCCTCCTAAATCTGAAAATGAAAAAGGGTATAGCATTATCGCGTAGGGTGCTATAAAAAGGAGTATTCATGTAGCATTAATCTTTACATACATTTTAGAGCAAAAAAGAAGTAAAAGTTGTAGAATATGAGAAATGGGATGAGAAGGGTTGAAGGAAAAGGGAAGAAAATAGGAAGATTGAAGAGTTGAAGGAATCGAAAATAAACTAGGAAGCTCGAAGGGTTGATGGAGTTGGGAAGAAAGTAGGAAGTCGGAAGGGTTGAAGGAAGAGGGAAGAAAGTAGAGAGTTTGAAGGGTTGAAGCAAGAGGGAAGTGATAAACTGTAAAAGTAACATATTTGAATCCCACATTTAGTATGCTTTTGGATGATTTATCCCTTGATTCATGTAAAAAGGTGATCATAATCCTTTCTTTTCATGTCTTATACTCAGGAAAGCACCCGGGGATGAAAAGAACAAGAAACAGGCCTAAAACGGACCAAAATGGGCCAAAGAGGAAATTGACACAGCCTGGACTTAATCCCACACATCCGTGACACGTTAATCTACTAGAACACGGCGTTCTCCTGATTTACACGGTCTTGCCTCATTAACGAAGTCCAAGCACGCCCTGGCCACGATCCACACGGGTGTGTGCCATGGCCGTGTCCCTGTCGCTGGAAAGAGCAATTTCATTCAGATTTGGATACTTAGGGGGAAAGAAACATATTTTGAGAGCCTATATAAACCCCCTAAGTGCTACCAGAAAAGGGGCGGTTAGCTAGGCCAAGGAGTAGAGCCGAAAAGGGCAGAACTGTGCAAAATCACTCGAAGATAGCCAGTTGATCCATCTCAAGAAGCCGGAATTCTACTCATGACGGCGGATCTCTTTTTCAATTCCTTCAGGGAGTTTTAGGGATTTCTTATGTTTTGTTTTATCTTTTCTTCTGAGATGTTTTCTTTTATAGTTATGCACTAAACCCTTCAGATACCTGAAGGGGATGAAACCTAGATGAATCTTGTTATTCTTTTTTGAACTATATGATAAATATTTAATTTGTTCTTAATTATGTGTGCTTAATTCTTGTGTTGATATTTTGCAAATATTTATTCAAAAATGTTGTGTTTCGGTGGTGGAGCAAAAGTCCCTACCTATTCATAGATCTAGCATAATTACAGCGGAGTTGTTCGTGCGCCTAGAGATAGGGTGACGAAATTTTACCGAATTAGGGTGAAACCTAATATGGGAATCCATAGATCGAGTTCATGCGATTCTAGGGGTTTTAATTAGAAAGAGATTTCAATTAATCAACCTAGGGTTAGTCGTTATTCGCTTCGAGAGAGGGTCTAATGTACATTAGGGAGTCCTACAGATCAAGTCAAGTAAATAAATAGTTTGGTTCAGTGTTAGATAACAAGTGAAGTCTACGGATCAACTGAGTTTTTCCTCAAGTTATTTTCCCACTTCATTCCTTTTTGTCTTTGCATCTTTAGCTTAGTAGTAGTTAATTTAGATTAGATAAACATTCACTTAATTCTTAGGCTAAATAATAGAAACAGAGCTAGTATTAGTACTTTTGGTTCCTTTGGGATTCGATATTCCGGTGATAAACCATAATTATAACATATTTTAAACCCACATTTAGCTTACTTTTGGATGATTTATCCCTTGATTTATATAAAAAGGTGCTATTAATCATTTCCTTTCATGTCTTATACCTAGGAAAGCACCTAAGGATGAAAAGAACGTAAAACGGGCCCAAAACAGAGTAAGTGGGCCATATCATGAATTTGACACGGCCTGGCCCGGAGACCACACGGTCGTGCCACGCCAAACATCTAGGACACGGCCTCTCCCCCAATTCACACGACCGTGCCTTAAGTTAGAAATCTGAACACGGCCTGGAGTCGATCCACACGGGCGTGATATATGGCCGTGCCTCTATCGTCAGAATAAGCAATTTCAGTTGGAAAAGGATTCTTAGGGAGAAAGAATCGCATTCCAAGAGCCTATATATATCCCCTAAATACCACTTTTGAAAAGATGTCAGAGCTAGGCCAATGAGCCAAGCCTAAAAGGTCAGAGTTAGGGAATAACGCGAAGATAGCCAGTTGATCCATCCCAAGAAGCCAGAATTATACTCAAGACGGCGGAATTCTCCTTCAATTCCTTCAGGGGGTTTTAGGGTTTTCTTATGTTTTGTTTTATCTTTTCTCTTGTGATGTTCTTTTTATTACTTATGAACTAAACCCCTCAGATACCTGAAGGGGATGAAACCTAGATGAATCTTTTTATTCCATTTTAAGTTATATGATAAATACTTAGTTTGTTCTTAATTATGTTGCTTAATCCAAATCTAATGTGCTTAGGTGGAGGACGAATAGACCCTGCCTAAGAGTAGATCTAACATAATTAAGCGGAGTTGATCGAACGCCTAGAGATAGGGTTACGAGATTTTACCGGATTAGGGTGAAACCTAATATGAGAGTCCATTGATCGATTTACTGCTATCCTAGGGGGTTATTATAAGCGAACGAGAGTTCCACTAATTAACCTAGGGTTAGACGTTATTCGCCTCGAGAGAGGGTTTAATATAGGTTAGGGAGTCTTACGGATCAAGCTAAGTAAAGAAATCATATAATTTAGGGTCAGATAACAAGTGAAGTCTGGGTGGATTCTTCCTAAGGGTATCGTCGTAATCAACTGAGTTTTCCGTCAAAGTTATTTTCCTATTCATCCTTTTTGTCTTTGTATCCTTAGTTTAGTTTTCATCAATATAGTTTAAAGCAACTTCACTCTATTTTTAAGGCTAAATAATAAAAAGAAAGTTAGTATTAGTACTCTTAGTTCCTTTGGGTTCGATATCCGGTCTTGTCTAAGCTATACTACTGTTCGATAGGTACACTTGCCTTTAATCGTTGTCAGAGTTAGTTTCCAGGTTCGATCACATTCATTCTAAATTTTAAAGCTCTGATTTACAGCGATCATCCGGTCTTGCCTAAACTATACTACTGTTCTTTAGGTGCACTTGCCTTAAAATCGTTGTCAGAGTTAGTTTCTAGGTTCGATTATTCTCATTATAAATTTAAGACTCTGATTTCGACGATCAAGTTTTTGGCGCCGTTGCCGGGGAACTAAAATATTAAGAAAACTTAATTTTTATTACTTTAGCCATTATTTTTTATTCTGTAATTTATTTAATCTTTAGTTTAATTTCTAATTTAGCTAAATTTTCTTTCTTTCTTTCGTTCCTTTCAGGTACCTCTAGTTTATGACTAGAAGGAATCCGACAGGACCTCTACTTTACGACAGTGATATTGAAGGTACCGTTCATAGAAATCGCAGAGAGATAAGGCGAAGCCTAAACTACATAGACGAAGAGCAAGAAGCCGAAATAAACACTACAGAAGATATGGCAGAAAATAATCCGCCACCTCCAGAGATGGCCGAACATCATGCTCCACGTACTATGTATGATTATGCTAAACCTAGTTTAACAGGAACTGAGTCTAGTATTGTTAGGCCTACTATTGCTGCAAATAATTTTGAACTGAAACCTAACACTATACAGATGATACAACAGTTTGTTCAGTTTGATGGTTTGCAGGATGAGGATCCTAACACACACTTAGCAAATTTCCTAGAATTTTGCGACACCTTCAAGATAAATGGCATTTTTGATGATGCCATCCGTCTTTGATTATTTCCCTTCTCCCTGAGAAATAAAGCCAAACAGTGGTTACATTCTCTTCCACGAGGATCAATCACTACATGGGATCAAATGACCGAAAAATTTTTATTAAAATATTTTTCGCCAGCCAAAACGGCCAAATTACGGAATGATATCTCTTCTTTTGTGCAGATAGATTCAGAGACACTTTACAGTGCATTGGAGAGATACAAGGATTTGTTGAAAAGGTGTCCACACCATGGATTGTCGTTATGGCTACAAGTCTAAACTTTTTACAATGGTGTGAACCCTTCAACAAGACAGCTAATAGATTCAGCCGCCAGTGGAACCTTGAACAACAAAACTCCTGAAGCAGCCTATGAGTTTATAGAGGAGATGCAACTGAATAACTATCAGTGGCAATTACAAGGACAAGGCCAGCTAAAGCAGCCGGAGTTTTCAACATTGACGCAGTGACTGCGCTATCAGATCAGGTTGAATTGTTACATAAGAAATTTGACAAATTCTATGGTTATTTGCAGACACATCTAGTTATGTAGTGCGACGCAAGTGAAGAAGTGGTGAATCCTGAGTAGCCACCCTACAGACAAGGCACGGAAAGCGAGCAGATGAACTATATGGGTAATAATTTCTGATCTAACAATAACTCTTATAGTAATACTTATAATCCAGGTTGGAAGAACCACCCCAATTTCTCATGGGGCGGTCAAAGAAATCAAAGGCAACAACCATCCCAAAACTTCCAACAACAGCCATACCCACAGGAAAAGAAGCCAAACCTTGAAGAGGTACTAACAAACTTCATAACAGCCTCAGAAACACGATTCCAGAAGGTAGAAACAAAACTTGAGGCATTATAACAAGGGTTCAAGGATCAATTAGGACAACTTACCAAGACAGTTTCTGAATTTCGATCAAAGATTTTTGAGAGACCACAGGGAAGACTACCGAGCAACACTGAGACTAACCCAAGGGAGCAAGTTCAAGCCATAACAGCTCATGATAGTATAGGGTTAGATACATCAAATTCAATTCAAGAAAATGAGGTAAAGAAAGGAAAAGTTGAGGTGACACAAGAAAAGCCAAAACCGATAATTACGGAATACCAACCTCGCATTCCTTATCCCAAAGCAATGAAGAGAGACGATACAGATGAAACACCCCAAACCCGGCCCACGAGCTTTGACCAGATTTGGTATGTTCCTTAAGAAAACCGGTTTCAAATTCTTTTGTTACTTAGAGAAAACTTGTGCAATTAAAAAAAAATTGTTTGGGTTGGGCTTGTGTTAAAAAAGAACTATGGCCTTATGGCCTTATTACAACAAATAATTTCCAAATAATTCAAGTACTTAAAAAAAACTAATAGTTCCATAAAAATAAAGACTTCATGTTGAGCATGGCCACCACAAGTTCTGCCGTCCTGGTCCATCACTGTTCATCACCTGAAACATGGTCCCATGACGGGGTGAGTCAAACAGACTCAATGTGTACACGACACTAGATCATAATAAAATTAGGCATACAAGAGTTACACATTCAGAACAATGAATACAAGTTATGATGCATTCCCAAACCCAAACCTAATTGTCCATCCGCTACACACCCCGTACCTGCCAGTCACACCGTGGGGACTACTAAGTCGACCCTCCTTCCGCTACACACCAAATTACGGTCTTAGGTCACCGCATTCGTGGTCTTAGGTCACCACGTTCAGATTACTGTGGTCTTAGGTCACCACTTTCAGATATCACGGTCTTAGGTCACCGTGTTCGTGGTCTTAGGTCACCACATTCACTTCCCTTTCAAACAAACCCATATGCCCCATATAATAATATGCATAAATATGCCAGAGTTCACATTCTTATCATATTCTCATGTTACTAATAACATTTTTCATATTCCTAGTAGGAGTAGGAAACGTACCTGAGTACTTAGTACCATAACATGATACCTTAGCCACTTTCATATTCTTAATGTCACATATTTTAATTAAACATGCCATAAAACGTATTATGAAGTAGTGTGGGGTACACACCTGATTCGCTTAAAATTTCCTTGAGATCCCGAAAAGCTTGATCTAATGCTTAGATCCTTAGTCCCTACATTGATTTATCACTTATTACCTTAATAAAAAGCCATTCGGCCAAAATTCCAAATCCTAGTAGGATTAGTATTCTTACCTTGTTGCCGATTGGAACACCAACAAATCCCGAAACTGTTCCTTGTTTCCCTAAGAATGTCGAAATCCCTAAAACCTTACGTTAGACTTAATCTTAATCATCGAAATATAAATCAAGGCCTTTGGCCGAATATTCACATGTCTTACCTTAATCTTAGGAATCCTGAATACTCTTCCTTTTAGTCGACTACTCTTATAATCCCGAAAGATCCTTCCATATTCGGCAACCATAATATGTATGGGGTAAGATTATCTCTCGGCTAATCTAAAAGAAAAGAATGGAAATCAAACTTGTTCTTACCTTTGAAGAAATCAACAGCACATATGCTTGAAGCCCTTCCAAGATTCGGCTTTTGAATGGATTGGTAAGAAGAAATAGGAAGAAAAGAAAACTTCAGAATTTTGACAATGGTGGGCTATAGATTCAGCTTGACAAAAGAAAAAGAGAAGAGAAGAGAAGAGAGCACTCAGAAATTCGGCAGAGAGAAGAGTTGAGAGAAAGAATGATGAATGGCCCTCTTTTCCTTATGTAGCCGAATTTATTAACTTAGAATCCCTTACTTGGCCATCACTCTTCTATTTTGATAGCTTTATCTCTTTAATTATCTCCTAAAATAAAAGATAATTTAGCAACTATCCTTACTTAGCCGAAATTATTAAACTCAAAGTCCCTTACTTGGCCATCACTTCTCCCTTATTTTCCTAATTAAAGAATAATTCCTCATTTATCTCTTAAAAATAAAAGAATAAAAGGCTTCTAAATTATAGCCTTGTGCCGTCCACCTCACTTCTTTTGGAAGCAAAATAAAATTTCTTTTATTTGCTTTCTCTGTGACTCGAACTCAGGCCCAATCCCCTTGCATGTGGCGCCATTTCCAGAGGCCCTAAGTGGCATCTCCAGGCCACTTTTCCAAGCCTGTTTGCGTGTCAAATTTCACATACTTTTTCTCTTAAGCCACCTTGCCTTAATTTCCTCTTTTAAACTTTAAAACTCGACATTTCTAAGTCATTTCTAAGTTTCCAAAAATTTTCGTTTGCCTCTTTAAACTTGACATTTCCTTACATTTCCAAGTTTCCAGATATGTTCACTTTCCTCTTTAAACTTGACATTTCATTACATTTCCAAGTTTCCAAAAATGTTTACTTTCCTCTTTTAAACCTAACATTTCCATACATTTCCAGGTTTTCAAAAATGTTCACAACACATAAGACATGTCATTTCGTACAATTAAACCGAAAATGCATAGGCCCTTTTCAAGATGTTACAGTTCTACCCCCTTAAAATAATTTCGTCCTCGAAATTACTTACTAATGAATAATCGTATACCTTAACTCACCGCAATACGCTTATGCTGCGCACTCTGATCTTAATAGAACCATCATACTTCCTAGGCACAATCTCTAAGTTCACGTCCCCTAGAACTCATTTCTAACGCCGCGATTTAATCTGATTAAAGAGTTTTATGCATTAGAAATTTTGTTCCATTGTTTATCCGCAAACAAATTTTATGCAAAGAGATATTTAAAAGTGGTTCTTTCGATCAAAAAAAGTTCTCAGCTCAAGTTCACTATTCAAAAAGTCACGTTCACATTCATCAACCGAGACATATTTATTCAGTGGTATCTACCACCCACATTCACTATTCAAACACTCTTTGCCTTATTCCTATCCCAGGGGTATTTTCGTAATTTGTCCTACAGGGGTATTTTCATAATTTTTCAAAATAAGGTTCCTTGGTAATTTTGTCAATAAGGGTATTTTGGTAATTTTGCGTTCCAGAGGTATTTTTGGAAATTTTGAAATTCGAGGGCATTTCGGTAATTTTGAAACTCAGGGGTATTTTGGTAATAAACCAGGGTAAATTTGTAAAGCTCAATAAATCAAGGGTATTGCAGATTTTACAAAACTTTAGGGTTATTTTTGAGAATTTGTTTTCCAAAATGGTGATGTTGCAAAAATTTTGGGAATTAGGGTCATTTTGGTAATTTGCAAGTTAGGGGCAATTTCGTAATTTTTCAAAATCAAGGTATTTTGATATTTTGCAAATTAGGGTTTTTGAACATTTATAAAGTAAGGAAATTTTGATTAAACTATGGGTAGTTTGGACATGTTATAAACCAAGGGCATTTTTTGTAATTTCATAATCAAGGGTATTTAGGTAATTTTTATAAATCAGAAATTTTTCGGAAAAAATAGTTCTCACAAATTAAAAAGGTAATTTTAAGAGTTTTAAAACTAGGGTTTTTATAAAAACACGGCTAGTTCCCTTTCGGGTTTTAGTTATTGGGTTTAGCCTATGAATAAGTCCTCATGGTTAGGGTGAACCGTAGCTACGCACCAGGTAGGATTCCTGTGAAGAGGAGGTGAGTCACTAGGACTGCTTAAGTACTAGGCTCTTCCTGATCCATTCCTAGACATGCGCACCATGGTTACCACACCCTAACTCGGCGACTTAGACACAAGTTTGTTCAATTAAGCACTTAAGTCTTATGTAAATGTTGGGGAAAACTAGTCCTAGGGTTCAAATACTTATCATACTATTTCTACATTCCATTCCTACCCTTCTACAGATCATACAATAAATCACATAATGGATAGGAGTACTTACCTGGTGGACTGCGGGTCGGAGACTTAGGTGCAATGCCAGAAACCTGCTTATTTCAAAAATACTTTAAAAAAACTTACTTGGCTCGATTTGAAAATGTTTTGGGCCTTAGCCCACAGGCCAAGAGTTTAAAACTGGGCTCTGATACCAAACTGAAACACCCTAAACCCGGCCCACGAGCTTTGACCAGATTTGGTATGTTCCTCAAGAAAACCGGTTTCAAATTCTTTTGTTACTTAGAGAAAACTTGTGCGATTAAAAAAAATTGTTTGGGTTGGGCTTGTGTTGAAACAGACTCGATTTTTTTTTTGGAAACCCCTTTTTAATATTAAGTGATAAAACAATTAGGATTTAGTTTAAAGAAATTTTTACTTAAACTTTAATAAATAAGGTTCCTAAACATAATAAATAATAATAAATGTAAAATGATTCAACTATGGCCTTATGGCCTTATTACAACAAATAATTTCCAAATAATTCAAGTACTTAAAAAAACTAATAGTTCCATAAAAATAAAGACTTCATGTTGAGCATGGCCACCACAAGTTACGTAGCGTCCGGTCCATCACTTGTCTATCACCTCAAACATGGTCCCACAACGGGGTGAGTCAAAGCAGACTCAATGTGTACACGACACTAAATCATAATAGAATTAGGCATACAAGAGTTACACATTGAAACAATGAATACAAGTTATGATGCATTCCCAAACCCAAACCTAATTGTCCATCCGCTACACACCCCCGTACTGCCACCACACCGTGGGACTACTAAGTCGACCCTCCTTCCGCTACACACCAAATTGCGGTCTTAGGTCACCGCATTCGTGGTCTTAGGTCACCACGTTCAGATTCATCGTGGTCTTAGGTCACCACCTTCAGACATCGTGGTCTTAGGTCACCACTTTCAGATATCACGGTCTTAGGTCACCGTGTCCGTGGTCTTAGGTCACCACATTTACTTCCCCTTTCAAACAAACCCATATGCCCCATATAATAATAATATGCATAAATATGCCAGAGTTCACATTCTTATCATATTCTCATGTTACTAATAACATTTTTCATATTCCTAGTAGGAGTAGGAAACGTACCTGAGTACTTAGTACCATAACATGATACCTTAGCCACTTTCATATTCTTAATGTCACATATTATAATTAAACATGCCATAAAACGTATTATGAAGTAGTGTGGGATACACACCTGATTCGCTTAAAATTTCCTTGAGATCCCAAAAAGCTTGATCTAATGCTTAGATCCTTAATCCCTACATTGATTTATCACTTATTACCTTAATAAAAAGCCATTCGGCCAAAATTCCAAATCCTAGTAGGATTAGTATTCTTACCTTGTTGCTGATTGGAACACCAACAAATCCCGAAACTGTTCCTTGTTTCCCTAGGAATGTCGAAATCCCTAAAACCTTACGTTAGAGTTATTCTTAATCATCGAAACATAAATCAAGGCCTTTGGCCGAATATTCACATGTCTTACCTTAATCTTAGAAATCTCGAATACTCCTCCTTTTAGTCGACTACTCTGATAATCCCGAAAGATCCTTCCATATTCGGCAACCATAATATGTATGGGGTTAGATTATCTCTCAGCTAATCTAAAAGAACAGAATGGAAATCAAACTTGTTCTTACCTTTGAAGAAATCAACAGCACCTATGCTTGAAGCCCTTCCAAGATTCGGCTTTTGAATGGATGGGTAAGAAAAAATAGGAAGAAAAGAAAACTTGAGAATTTTGACAATGGTGGACTATAGATTCGGCTTGACAAAAGAAAAAGAGAAGGGAAGAGAAGAGAGCACTCAGAAATTCGGCAGAGAGAAGGGTTGAGAGGAAGAATGATGAATGGCCCTCTTTTCCTTATATAGCCGAATTTACTAACTTAGAATCCCTTACTTGGCCATCACTCTTCTATTTTGATAGCTTTATCTCTTTAATTATCTCCTAAAATAAAAGATAATTCAGCAACTATCCTTACTTAGCCGAAATTATTAAACTCAAAGTCCCTTACTTGGCCATCACTTCTCCCTTATTTTCCTAATTAAGGAATAATTCCTCATTTATCTCTTAAAAATAAAAGAATAAAAGGCTCCTAAATTATAGCCTTGTGACGTCCACCTCACTTCTCCTGGAAGCAAAATAAAATTTCTTTTATTTGCTTTCCCTGTGACTCGAACTCAGGCCCAATCCCCTTGCATGTGGCGCCATTTCCAGAGGCCCTAGGTGGCATCTCCAGGCCACTTTTCCAAGCCTGTTTGCGTGTCAAATATAACATACTTTTTCTCTTAAGGCCACCTTGCCTTAATTTCCTCTTTTAAACTTTAAAACTCGACATTTCTAAGTCATTTCTAAGTTTCCAAAAATTTTCGTTTGCCTCTTTAAACTTGACATTTCCTTACATTTCCAAGTTTCCAGAAATGTTCACTTTCCTCTTTTGTATCATTTCTAAATCACTTCCTTACATTTCCAAGTTTCCAAAAATGTTCACTTTCCTCTTTAAACTTGACATTTCCTTACATTTCCAAGTTTCCAAAAATGTTCACTTTCCTCTTTTAAACCTAACATTTCCATACATTTCCAGGTTTCCAAAAATGTGCATAACACATAAGACATGTCATTTCGTACAATTAAACCGAAAATGCATAGGCCCTTTTCAGGATGTTACAACAGAAGAAAAATTCAGTAAGTTTTTTAAACTTTTAAAGAAATTACATATCAACTTACCTCTTATTGAAGATCTTTTTTAGATGCCAGAATCGAAGAAGTTTTTAAAACAACTCTTGAAGAACAAGCGTAAATTAGACGAGCAACCACATGTGGAATTAAACGCAGTATGCTCAGCAATGTTACAGAATAGACTACCGCAAAAGTTAAAAGATCCAGGGAGTTTTACAATTCCATGTTTAATTGGTAGACTAACTGTTGATAATGCATTAGCTGATTTAGGGGCAAGTATAAATGTCATGCCTTATAAAATGTTTAAACAACTAGGTCTAGGGAAACCCAAACAAACTAGGATGAGCATTCAATTAGCTTATAAAACTGTTAGAATTCCTAGGGGTATTATCGAAGATGCTCTTGTAAAAATTGACAAATTCGTTTTCCCAGTAGATTTTGTTGTCTTAGACATGGATGAGGATAATTCGATTCCCTTAATTTTGGGAAGACCCTTTTTAGCAACTGCCAGGACTAAGATTGATGTTGGCAGAAGAGAACTCATTCTTCGTGTAGGTAACGAATCAATAAGTCTAAAGCCTTTGACTCGGCCAGGACATGAAGCGATGGAGGTGAGAAGATAAATTCAGTAGATAACCCAATTATTCAACCTTCACCATAGTCAACACCACAAGAATACAAACTTGAGCTGAATCAAGGATCCCATGCCAACGAAGAAGAATTACATAAGGCACGAAGCCTTAGGGGCGATTAGAAGACGCACTTTAAAGAGGAACCAGAACCACACAAAGTAAAGACGAAGGAGTCCCCAGAAGAGCTCATAGGGATATTTAACCACTTCAAAATAGGAGACCAGGTACTGTTAGATAAAGCAGAGCCTCGCATCGCCACACCAGAACTAAAGCCACCATACGAGGCACACGAGTTCAAAACAGGAGATAAGGTATTACTAGATAAAGCCGACCCACAAGTGTCCTCTCCTGATCCTAACACTAGCAAGGAAATCCTTTTCAAGGCAATCGATGTTTTTCCGTATGGGGCAGTCAAGGTAAGTAATCGTGTATCCAGCACTTTAAATGCTTCTCGTCTTACACTTTATCACGATAAAGGAGCTACTAGCATGAGCAAGGACTATCAACTCCTAAAACCACCATGAATAGGCGAATAAGAAGTAAGTCTAGCTTAAGACTATAAATGAGCGCTTCTCGGGAGGCAACTCGAGTACTAACCCCATTAATCTTTACATATTTTATTTTACTTTTATTTTTCCTTTCAGCACCTAACCATAAACTAACCAAAAGTGCAGATTTCCAAACCACACGGTCTTGCACATGGCCGTGACCGTGACCGTGTGGAAGTACAGAATCCCCGTACTGACAGAGTAGAGGCGGTACAAATCAGATTCAACTAATTTTCAAAATCACGGACTCAAACACTCTCCCACGGACACCGACAAAGTGGCACGACCGTGCCCCACGATCGTGTAAAGATACTGGCTTGCCAACCACGGGTAGAACATGCCCGTGCCTTCAAAGCGTGCCAACATACTGACTTGTCATCAACGGGCGTGGCTAGCTAAAAAATGGGCATGGAGAAATAACACGCCTAGACAAACGGCCGTGCAAGGCGGCCGTGTGAATCGGCACGCCCTCGGTCCACGGGCGTAAAGGAATGTCAGATTTAAGCCTCGATTTAAACCCACCACCCCTCCCCATTCTTCTCATTTTTTCTCCCCTCTTCCTTTTTCACATATTTCTCCTTCCTCCATAAACAGTCTCTACACTCTTGTGCTACACCAACTCAATGACGAAGAAATGTCGAAATCTAAACACAGTCTCCCTCATGGAGACCGATATACATAAGTTCATGCCGGCCACTTCATCCCAACAACAAGCCAAGGGTCTTTGAGACCATTTAGTTTCTATTTTTCTTTTCTCTTTTGCTTCAATTTCCTTCCCTTTGACAATCTTATGCTTAATTTAGTTTCATTTATTTTAGATTCTTAGTGTCAAGTTCGTCAGGCTGCTAGGGAATCACTCCATGGGAACCACGACCACCACCACCGCAGCCCGAGGAGTTCTAAAGGCTGTTTGGGAATCACGCCACTTCCGCCACCGCCAGCACCACAACAGCCCTAGGAATAACACCCACCTCGCGAACCATCCAATAATAAGGATTCCCAATCCTTTAATCTTTTCTTTTACTTTTATTTTCCTTCTTAGTCTCCTTCTCTTTTTTTTCTTTTCTTTAAATATATATTTAGTTTATTTTAATTATGTCTTAATAACCCCTGGCTAATTCTTCACGAGCTCCCTAATTTCTTCATCTAACGCAGAGCTCGTTAGTAACCGCCACAACAAAAGACGACACTTCTCACATATTGTCCACATCCTCCAAGGCAATCATCCATAATTCAGGAAGTGTCACTTTTTCCCCTCTCTTTTGATCATTTAATAACTGTTATTATCTATCTTTGTACATTGAGGACAATGTACATCTTAAGTGTGGGGGGTAAAAGTGCCTAACCTTCTGCATTATTCTCAAATCCCTGAGGATAAAAGTGCCTAACTTTCTGCATGATTAACAAATCCCTAAATTTAGCCTTGTTTTGAAGTAATTTCCTCATATTACTAATTAGGATGAAATTTATGATGTTTTATAATTTTTATTGACATGTTTTTGAGTAAGTCATTGATAATTGTGCATTGATGATTAAATTTGAAGGATACTAGAGAATCAAGCATGATAAGTCTATTTTTCAGAATTAAAATTTTTGCTAGGTTGTTAACCTCAATCTAAATATTATCTTGAAAATTGAAATTTACAAGGTTGATGTTAAAATACCCATAATTTTCGTGAGATTTTGAGCCTTATAGAGCATAAATTCTTTTTCATGCTCACTTTTTGATTATGAGTGTGTCAACATTGAACTATTATTCTAGAACTTACCTTGATTATACATGTCGAGACCACATCTATGATTTGATATACAGAGATGATAAAGGCACCTAGGATCTAACCCATTAACAACACTAAAAGGCCTACCTTCATAATTAACCCCTAGTGAACCCCGTTGATCCCAACAACCCTTTTTATTGACTCACCCACTAATTTTAACCCAAAACCATTTGTATTTGTTATCACCATTTCCTTTTTAACTACCTTTTTTGTCGAGATTTGACTTTGAACGGTTTCCTAACTATGTTCTATATTTCAGTTGCAAAAGTTCTTTCTTATTATTATGATTTGTTCTTAAAAAAAATAGAAGTATATTCATTATTAGTTCTATGTTAAGTGAGCTTATGCATGTAAAGTTCAAATCTTGAAGAAAAAGCTCATAATATTAAAATTTTCAATTGATGTAATTATTTAGGATTAGTTCATTTTTTTTCTCTAGTTAGGTAATCTATCAAGTCAACCTCGATTCTAACCTTCTAATTTAGCCTTTATCCACACCTTTAACCTAAGCCCCATTACAACCCTGTTAAAGGCCTTTTGATCTGTTTATCATCTCATTTTACAGTAGTGCAGATTTGATTTTCAGGCAAGCATATGGGATTAACTTTTTAGGTTCAACTTTTGAGTGCTTAATTTTGAACCTTAAACACTTTAAGTGATTTGAGTGAATCTTTTGTAAGGATGTCAATCCTTGGCAGTTTTGAATTAAAAGGTAATTATTTAGATGAAGGGAGACACCTATGTTTTTGTGCTACAAATGTATGACTTTGATTGTTTGAATCTTTAGGGTTCTTTGAGCTGAATTATCCATGTATGAATTATCTTTGAATTATGATAAAGCATGATTGATGAATTTTATGAATAATAGGAAGTTCGTTTTAAGTGTAAGTTGAGAATTTTGCTTGAGGACAAGCAAAAGCTTAAGTGTGGGGGTATTTGATAAATCGTAAAAGTAATATATTTTAATCCCACATTTAGTATGCTTTTGGATGATTTATCCCTTGATTCATGTAAAAAGGTGCTCTTAATCCTATCTTTTCATGTCTTATACTCAGGAAAGCAACCGAGGATAAAAAGAACGAGAAACGGGCCTAAAACGGACCAAAATGGGCCAAAGAGGAAATCGACACGGCCTGGACTTAATCTCACACGGTCGTGCCACGTTAATCTACTAGAACATGGCCTTCTCCCGATTTACACAGCCGTTTCTCATTAAAGAAGTCCAAGCACGGCCTGGCCACGATCCACACTGGCGTGTGCCATGGCCGTGTCCCTGTCGCTGGAAAGAGCAATTTCATTCAGATTTGGATACGTAGGGGGAAAGCAACATATTTCAAGAGCCTATATAAACCCCCTAAGTGCTACCAGAAAAGGGGCGGTTAGCTAGGCCAAGGAACCGAGCCGAAAAGGGCAGAACTATGGAGAATCACTCGAAAATAGCCAGTTGATCCATCTCAAGAAGCCGAAATTCTAATCAAGATGGCGGATCTCTCCTTCAATTCCTTCAGGGAGTTTTAGGGATTTCTTATGTTTTGTTTTATCTTTTCTTCTGAGATGTTTTCTTTTATAGTTATGCACTAAACCCTTCAGATACCTGAAGGGGATGAAACCTAGAAGAATCTTGTTATTCTTTTCTGAACTATATGATAAATATTTGATTTGTTCTTAAATATGTGTGCTTAATTCTTGTGTCGATAGTTCACAGATATTGATTCAAGTATCTTGTGTTTAGGTGGTGGAGCAAAAGTCCCTGCCTATTCATAGATCTAGCATAATTACAGCGGAGTTGTTCGCGCGCCTAGAGATATGGTGACGTAATTTTGCCGGATTAGGGTAAACCTAATATGGGAATCCATAGATCGAGTTAATGCAATTCTAGGGGTTTTAATTAGAAAAAGATTTCAATTAATCAACCTAGGGTTAGTCGTTATTCGCTTCGAGAGAAGGTCTAATGTACATTAGGCTGTCCTACGGATCAAGTCAAGTAAATAAATTGTCTGGTTCAGTGTTAGATAACAAGTAAAGTCTAGGTGGATTCTTCCTAAGGGTATCGTCTTGATCAACTGAGGTTTTCCTCAAGTTATTTTCCCACTTCATTCCTTTTTGTCTTTGCATCTTTAGCTTAGTAGTAGTTAATTTAGATTAGATAAATATTCACTTAATTCTTAGGTTAAATAATAGAAAGAGAGCTAGTATTAGTACTTTTGGTTCCTTTGGGATTCAATATTCCGGTCTTGCCTAAACTATACTACTGCTCGATAGGTGCGCTTGCCTTAAAATCGTTGTCAGAGTTAGTTTCTAGGTTCGATCATTCTCATTATAAATTTAAGACTCTGATTTCGATGATCAGGAAGAATGTAGGGATCTTCAAGGGTTGAATAAATTGGGAAGAAAGTAGGGAGCTTGAAGGGTTGAAGGAATCTAGAAGAAAGTAGGGAGTTCGAAGGTTGAAGGAAGAGGGCAAAACGTAGGGAGCTTAAGGGGTTGAAGGATGGAATTTGATTTTTGTGCGATTTTCTCGCTGTAACTTTTAGATTCTTAGCTTGTTTTCATTTTTGTTTTATTTAAAAAAAGAGAGAGAAATTAGAGTAATGGGACTAAAGCCACAATATAACCATTTTCTATGTTGAAGATGTTGACAATTGTTACTATTTTATATCATTCTCAAGCCTCGGAGCAAACGCTTTTAACATTGATGGCTCATTAATCTCGACACCTACAATTGGCTCAACCCCAAAACTAGGTGTAGGTATAAGAGGTTGATGCCTACTCCCACACCTTGGAGCAAACGCACTCATCATTAGGCTCAACCTCAAAACTAAGAGTAGGTAGAAGAGGTTGATGCCTACTCCCACACCTTGGAGCAAACGTACTCATCGTTAATGACGTCCAAATCTCTACACTGATGGTAGGCATAAGATGAATAGATGAAGGCTCAACAATATTTGGAGGCTTAGGAATGAGATGCTATCATATAGGAGCATCACCATCTTAATTCAATGAATCAAAAACCATTGCATTATGCAAAATGCTATTACCGACGTACTTAACATAATTACAAAATAACAACAATAAAAATGATAAAACTGCTAATGCAGCTATTCTATTCGTTAAATTTTGATCCATAGAATATGTTGATGAAAACGAAAGATAAATAAATATTTTATAATATTTGCAAAACTTAAAATTGTGAAACACCAACATAGATGAATATAAATTCATGGATCCTAACTAGCAAAAACTCCATACCAAACATTCATACATAACATTCCACCAACCTATTTTCTACAAGAAATAAGAACCTTCACAGCTGTTTATAAACTTAACACGTCTTAATTATAAGCCCACATTTTCCAGGAAATGTGTAAACATTATGAGGAAGCAAATGAGTAAAGAGGAGAATAAATTGCAAAAAGGGGAACAAAATAGTAACATAATACCATGGACTAACAAAAACCTTAAATAGTTTTTCTTCTAAAGTTGAAAATGAGAGAAGGAATAGCATCATCGTATAGGCTGCTATAAAAAGAAGTATCCATGCAACATTAACCTTTACATACATTTTAGAGCCAAAAAGAAGTTAAAGCTAAATAGGATGAGAAATTTGATGATACAGGTTGAAGGAAGAGGGAAGAAATAAGGTAGATTAAAGAGTTGAAAGAATAGAGAACAAACTAGGAAGCTTGAAAGGTTGAAGGAATCAGAAAGAAAGTAAGAAGCTTGAAAGGTTGAAGGAATTGGGGAGAAGTAGGGAGTTTGAAGGGTTGAATCAATAAGGAAGAACATAGGAATCTTCAAGGGTGAATGAATTGGGAATAAAGTAGGGAGCTTCAAGTGTTGAAGGAAAAAGGAAGATTGAATGAAGGTATATGTAACACCCTGAATTTGGGCCTAGTAGAATTGGGCCTTTTGCGTAGGAGCCGCACAATTTTGCTTTAGTGGCTAAGTATTTGGGCATAATTGGGAGTGCTTGAGAAGCCTGGGTTCAAGTATGGGTGTTTGCAAAATTTTAATTTAGGATCTTAAGTGAACCTGGATGTTAGCTTATAGGACTTATAATAATTAGTGATTGTTTTATGACAAAAATAGAGAAGGTATCTAGTGGTAAGGTGGCGCTACATGTGAGGGGAAGGAGTCTGAGGTTCGAGGCTTGGTGTGCGCAATTGTATGTTTATTTTGCTGCTTGAGCTGGAGAGGTATTGCAATTGGACTGGAACTCTGTGGTTGAATTGGTCATAAGAATTTGAATTGAATTTGAATAGGGAGTTGCAGTAAATCAAGGAGAAAATTCAGTGGAGGGATTGGTGGAGTTTTTGAAGGATTTTGAAATGGGAGAAGTTGGAGCCGATTGGGGGAAGTTTTGTTTAGGCAAATTCGGCTAAGAAGTGCATTTGGTGCATTTTCAGCAATTGCTTTCTTTTATGCCGATTTGTTTTATTTTCTCTCTTCTATTTATAGTGCCAAATGTTGCCATAGACCTTTTTGCGTTTTTCCCGTTTCGATTTTCTTTATTCTCTTCTCCCTGTTTCCTGTTCTTCTTAATGTGAGCCGAATTCAACCTCTCTTTCTTTGCCTTCATTCTTTTTCCCTTCTCTATCGATCAAACTAGACCGAAGATACTCAACCTTCATCTCTCCCTATCCTTGGTCGAATGTTTCTATTCTCCACTATTGGTATTGTTAATCGGTTCTGCAAGTATCCCTGACTTAAAGGTAAGTGTTTATACTTTCTCCTTTACACTCAAATTTGATCTCTTTTAGTATTTCTCTGGAAGCCGAATGCTTCTGTTCTTTTGGACTCTAATTACGCTCTTGATTCTCTTGAATGATATGATGCTCGTTGGGGCTAGTCAAATCCGAGGAGCGAGGAAGTTTTAGAGTGCTAAGGCCGTCAAGGTTTTTCTCTTATCGTCCGATTAAGCTTTTCGGTAAGGCATGTGATTTATCATAGTTAGCGATCTTAGAGGACTGGAGGCACTCACTCAATCAAGGTAAGGGTGGTGAATGTTTTAGGGCTAAGTATTAAGAAGGTGGTATGTTTATGTAACTATTAAGGTTGGTTGTATCCCTATCAACATGTGATTAATCGTGTGTTGGGAATCGATGCAGGTCTTAGTGCTCAAGGATTATTCGCTTTATTCGCAAAAAATGTGTGTAACGATACCCTGTATTCAACAGTCAGCGAGAAAGCCAATAGAATATGTGCAATCACACTCCTTCTGATCGTAGATCGACAAAATGTCGAAAAGCCGAAATACCGCTGAATGATGCCACAAGAGCGTGCAATCGCACGTGTGGTGGACCGAGCCCACGAATATGGGCGTAAGATGATTGAGGCCACCATGAGCGTTCTCATGGGCTTAGGTCGCTTTGGGACAAGTTGGGGCTAAAATGGGCTATGTGGGCCCAATGTGCCTGTGGGCCCCACACGAATTAAATTTACATATTATGGTTAATGTTAGACCGAGCCGTGTAGTCTACATGGCTAGGGTCATTTTTTGGGCAATGGGTCGTGTGGGCCCACTGGGCTGGGGGGCCACACACGGATAAAATTCATGTTATATGGATTCTATTGGTTTGAACTGTTCTGTTCGTATAACTATGGCTGTTTCTGGGCTAAATGGGCCACACGAGCGTGGGAGCCCACTTAGGCCGAGTAATGGGCCTTAGGCCCATTTACACCGTTGTGACTGTTTAGGTTACTTAAGTCGCTTGAGGCGACGGTGGACCTTCTGTTGGGTCGCTAAGACCTCGATTTGTAAAATTACTAACATACCCCCGATGTGTGAAATTATCGAAATACCCCTGATATGTGAATTATCGAAATACCCCGATGTGTGAAATTACCA
Organism: Gossypium bickii; assembly: GCA_025503065.1. Lineage (NCBI taxonomy): Eukaryota > Viridiplantae > Streptophyta > Magnoliopsida > Malvales > Malvaceae > Gossypium > Gossypium bickii. The sequence goes on along the minus strand of CP106713.1, from coordinate 21,379,157 downwards.
GAATACTCGATGTGTGACATTACCAAAATACCCTCGATTTGTGAATTTACTAAAATACCCTCTATTCGTAAAATTACCAAAATACCCCCAGTTTGTAAAATTATCGAAATACCCTCGATTGGTAAAATTATCGAAATACCCTAATTTGTGAAATTACCAAAATACCCCTGGTTGGTAAAATTATTGAAATACCCCGATTTTTAAAATTACCAAAATACCCTCGATTTGTAAAATTACCAAAATACCCTTGATTTGCAAAATTACCGAAATACCCTCAGTTTGCAAAATGACCTTAATGCCCGTGTAGGGTAAAATGACCGTAATACCCCATAGGGTAAAATGACTGTAATACCCTTATAGGGTAAAATGACTATTTTGCCCTTATGGGTAAATGACTAACTTAGACTATGAATTTGACTGATTTGACTGTGATCGTATGACTGTGTTAACTGACTTGACTATGGTCGTGTGATTGACATGCTTTTAATATATGTTTAAATGACTGTTACCGAGCATGGCCATTTTGCATACACGTGTAATGATTGAGCATGACATACATAACATATTACATAGGGTTAGGACATTGATACGGAAGAAGTTCTGATAGGATCGCACGGGTCGCATGAGACGACTGTGGACCGACGGACGGCTTAAAGCTGCGTAATCTGATTATGGCTCTGTGCCAACCTAAATATGGCTCCGTGCCATCTTGATTATGGCTTTGTGCCAATCGTAATTACCCGTGGCTGTGTGTCGATTATATTACTGCCGCTGATTACAGTTACCGATAGCTTTGTGCCATCCTGATTATGGCTCTGTGCCATCCTGATTATGGTTTATAACCATTCTGTTATGGCTTTTAGCCATTCTGTTAACTGGCAACGTTGCTGTGATATTTATGGCTTTTAGCTATTTTGTCCACGACGCTAAGCCGTTCTGTTGACTTAGTGCCACAACCGGTGCTAAGTTTGGTGTGTTGGCTAGGTGGGTCGATTTCCTCCCCACAAGAGTGTAGTGTTGGTACAGGTGGTGTGTTGGCTGAACCGGGATAGGATGCATCCTCATACTATTGCATATTTGTTTATGAGATCTGTCACTGTACTGGGCTTAGGCCCACTTGTTCTGTTATGGGTTTGGGCTAGGCCCAATTGATTCTGTTAAATGATATTGTAGTGGGTTTTGGCCCATGCATGCTCTGAATCGGATCATCACTCTCATTAAAGGGCTTTGGCCCGCACTATTTTGGCTTCTATTTACGATATCGATCGTTATTACTCTTATAATGCATCGAATTGACCCTAATCGGAATGGTGGTCTCAGGACCACGAATCCGAGTCCGAGAAATATTTTGATATTATATTTTGTGTTTATTATATGTGAATTAATGTGTGTGAAAGTCTCGTAGAAAAATTTTATCGTTTGTGTGTTCAATTTAACAAAAAGGATTAAATCGCGTAAAGTGTAAAAGTTGCATACTATAGTGTAAAGTGCTAGATTGATGATGGCTTTTTAATATGGGGCATTAAAAGGGCAATTAGCCCATTTTCAAGTTAGTGGGTGGCATATGTCATAACTAACCTTAATTTTTATATTAGTTTTATTTTATTTTAAAGGTTAAATTAGTAATTAAATAATTTTTTACTTTATATGTTAAAAGGTTATAATAATAAGCCATCATCTTTTTCATCCATCTTTGGCCGAATGTGGGAGAAAGTATGAACCTTTGAAACCTTTTAATTTTCGGCAATTCTAAGCTAAAATTTAAGGTGAGTTTTTAGTCGATTTTTGTTAATTTTGACGTTTTTGAGATCGTTGCTTCGAACGGTAGCTTACCCATGTTGAAATTTTTGAATCTAAGCATGTTTGATATTCGGCCATTGATGTGTTCATGTAGTTTTTGATGTTTGATGATTTTTTTCTTAAAGATATGTTAAAGATTAGTATATTTTGTATTGGAAATTTTAGTGAATTTGTGTATTTTGGACTAAATTGCAAGAATAAATTTTTAGAGGGGCTTATTTGCGAAATAAATAAAAGAAATGGACTTGTATAGTCCTTATACATATTCGGCCCTTAAGTAGTGTTGAGAAATTTTGTGTATTTTGTGTTTTATGCAAATAGGATTAAATTGTGAAAATGTGAAATAGTAGGGTAAAATGGTAAATTGCCTATTTATATGTTTAGGGACTAAATTGAGATGAAATGTACTTGAATGAGCTAAATTTTAATGTGTTTAGATCAAGAACAAAGAAAAATGGATTTGGATCGGGAAAAACAAAGGTTCTCGAGTAGCAGCTTGATTTACGCGTCCGTCGACATCGAGGTAAGTCCTTAAGCAAGTATACACCAAAGAATTATTTACTTAATATAGTATATAATGATGTTTGAAATTTTAAAGCATAAATATACATGTTGGCGGTCATATTCAAAGCTTCATGCCTAGCGAGCTTAGTGCTGTGTGATATATTCGGGCTTCGTGCCTAGCAGGCTTAGTGCCGGTGATACTTTAAAACGAAGGAACCATAAATTGCTCGAGGTGTAACATAGTTAATCTATTGAGTTAAAAACTCAGGTAAGCATAAGTCCCATTTGAATTCATCAAAAGTAAGGTAAGTTGTGATTAATGTTACTTGAGTTGAAATATTATGTTAAGAACGGTGTTATGTGAATTTGAGCTTATAATCGACGTGTATGAATATAGAAATAATAAAATTTTTAGTGTGATAATGTAATGGATATGAATATTGAATTTACATGATTAAAACATGCGATTCATGTAATATATGTACTTTGTGCTTTGATGAGTTGCAGGTTGATGGTAGTGAAGTATAAGTAATTGAATTAATATATTATTAGTATTCGGTTTTGTATCAATTGCATGTCGAAATATACATAAACAATGTCCTACATTTATTGATTAAAAATGTTAAAGTGTTTGGTTAGTGAATTATCGTTTGCTTAAGACTTACTAAGCTAGTGAGCTTACTCTGTATGTGTTTGTATTTCTGTTTTATAGATCGTTGATTCAACTACGGGCTCAGGGGATCATCAAGAAAGTCGACCACACTATCACTCCCTTTGGTATATAGATGTTTACTTTTTGAATCAAAGGCATGTATAGGCTGTATTTTGATAAGTAATGAATGATGTTCGGTTTTGGTAAATGTATATATATGGCCTTGCGAATAAGGTCATTACTTTTGGATTAAGCATCGTTTATATGTTTGATATAATAGTCTGCTTTTAATCTTTGGTATAAGACGATGCATATAAGGCTTAGAAGTTAAATGTAGTTGTATAGAAATGATCATATATATGTATAAGTATGCTTATTATGTCGCATTTAATATCTCTACTTAGATTATTATGTGCTCTCGTATAATTCGAAATGACCATGAAAATGTATGTACTAATGCTTTGGGTTGATCATTGAATTTTTATTTTGAGAACCGAATATATGGTCAATGGATTGGTTGTATTTATATATATAATTTGAATTAGTCGCATATCATGTGTGTTTGGTAGGCTATTCAATGATCTTGTATCCATGTATTAATAAGGTAAAATGAATTGAAAATTTTGAATTGACATGGATTTTGTTTTAGGGACAATACGCATATTATGGTAGTATGATGTGTTTGTTTGGTCATGCTATATTGTCCGAGTGTAATATGTGTGAATGATAAGCTATTTAAGTAATATGGACCTATTCGTTTTAATATGCATATTCGCAGAAAGTATAAAATAATATGCCGATATTCGGTTAATGAGATGGATGTATCATATATGTTTGACATATGAAATTTGGAGTTATTAGGTGGAAGCTTGATTTGAAACTTGTATAGATTAGGAGTTATGATGTACTGCATTATGAAATATGGGTTGTAAAGTAAGTCTTGTTCTCTATTTGTGGATATGAAAAAAAAATGTAAATATGCATATTGAGTTTATTCCATAAATGACTGTGAAACATTGTGTCTAGTTCGGTAATGCCTCATAACCCTAATTCGGCAACGGGTACGGGTTAAGGGGTGTTACAACTCTAGTAAGGGGATTACACACTGAGTTTTCGTAAACTCACCCCATTTTTAACTGTGCAGGTAATCCCCAGAGTTAGGAGGACTGGTGCTGTGAGGGACTCGGAGGTGACCACACGACTGCGGTCGTTATGCTTTGGACTATATATATGTTTTAAATTTCGTTTTGGGTTTTAATTTCTTTAATAAGGCCTTTCTGGATTTAATTCTAAATTTGGGATTTTGTTACGTTTTATATCTGCTAGACATAGACGAGTTTTCAACCCAATTACTATTTTTAAAAACATACATTTTAAACCTCTTTACCTTAAATTAGCTTCCGCTATAACACCTCATACTCGAGTCCAAGGTTGAGACCGAATATGAGACATTACTATGCTCGAACTTCCTTAAACATGCACTTACGGGCTGTAAAAATTTTATTCCAAATTAAAATTTGTCTTTCTTAGTCTAATCATACATTTCATGGGCCTGCGAGGCCTTAAACACATATCTGGAAACTTTCAGCACTTAATCGAAAACTTTTCCTTAAAACAGGGGTCACATGCCCATGTGGCTTGGGACACGTCTGTGTACCCTTAAGACACGTCCATGTCTTCCAACCGTGGTCGACACTGACTATATTCACACGACCTTGACATGCCCGTAGACTTAGACCGTGTGCTATACCTTGATATACTGACTTATTCACACGGCCTGGGGCACACGCCCATGTTCTGACCGTGTGTCACACACGGCCTAAACAAACGGCCGTGGGATTAGCCCGTAGTCTATTCTGACTTAAGGTACTAAGGTGCAGGGGACACACGGCCTAAACACACGCCCGTGTGTCTATCCGTGTGGGCACCCTGCAATTAAGACCAATCTCATATTCAATTCAACAACTCAAATTACTACATCTTTCATGAACAATACTACATGCTTCATTGATATCAATAAACATACATACTTAGTCAATCTTGGCCAATCACTTAGCCATATACAAAAGAATAATAAACTTGATAGCCCATACTTTTGCCCTTTTTAAGACATATTCTCAAAATGAAATGTTTCATATACATGCCATACTTAATATAAACATCTTGGCTATACCAAAATAGTGATTGATAGTGTGCTCACATGAATAATACTCATTTCCAACTTGATAATAGCTTTGCTTACTTAATTTTCTTGCTATCTCATTTAAGCTTTACTCATTTGCCCAATGAATTTCTCTGAATAATCGAGGATACTGAATCTCATCCCACATATAACTCGATGCCAAAGCCATATCCTAGATATGGTCTTACATGGGATCTCTCATCTTGGTATCGATGCCATATCTTGACATGGACTTACTTAAAGTCTTCCTTATGTGTTCCCTTGGGAACTTACCATTGCCATGTCTTGACATGGTCCTATTTGGTATCTTTACTCATGAACTGGTCAATGCCGAGCCTTGGCTAGGACTTACGTGAAATCTTCCTTGTTACTCACCAATGCCATGCCTTGGCTTGGATTTACATGGGATCTCCATCTCATGATAGCTTTTCAATGCCAAGACTTGTCTTGGACTTACATGACATCTTTGCTTGGAGACTCACCAATGCCATGCCTTGGCTTGGGCTTACATGGGTCTTCAGCTAATAATAACTCTTCAATGCCAAGACTTGTCTTGGACTTACATGATAACTTTGCTTGATTGCCGATGCCATGCCTTGGCTTGGTCTTATACGGACTTTCTTATCTCATGTGTTAGATTGAGTATCATAAGTAATTCAACTTCAATCGAGACTTTCTCATGCTTAATCTCATTGATTTCTTTATTTAACATAGCATTAAGCATTTCTAGGGTAATAATGTACATTATACTAAGCAATTCAATGATAGTAATCATAAAGCTTAGAAATTATACAAACTTACCTCAATATACAAAATGTGTGTAGATATGCAATTTAGTCCTCGACTTTTTTCTTGCCTCGGTTTCGATCCGGGCTTCGTTTTTCTTGATTAGCAAGCTTGAAAAATTGAAGAACCCTAGCTATGGCTTCCTTCAAATTTTTGGCACTTGGGGAAGAAGATGAGAATGATTTTTGTCATCTTTTTCCCTTATTAATCATTTAATTGATAAATAAACAAAATGCCCTTCTCTTTACAATTTCACAATTTACTAACTCATGTCCATTTTTGTCCAAAAATTGTAATTTGGGCAAATTAGTATTTAAGGACTTCTAATTAATATTCTAAAGCTATTTCATACAAAAAGCTTCTAGAAACTCATATTTTGCAACTTTTGCAATTTAGTCCTAATGGACCCTTCAATGGAAATTTCCATAAAATTTCTACATGAAACTTTCATATTATCATACAAATATCTCAAATACCTTAAAAACTCATTTTAGTAACTCAGATTTGTGGTTTCGCACTACTATTCCGGCTAGACCCTAAATCGGGCTGTTACATCCGCAACTAAAAGAGATTTTTAGCGAAGTAATAACGATTTTAAAGGTGATTTACTTTTCAATGAACCATGTTCTGAAATTGAACGAACACAAACTGAGACTTTAGTTTTTGAATATCAATGAGGGTTTCCAATGAAAACATGGTTTTTGAAAAACACTTCAATGTGACACACCAAATTCGGGCCTAACTTCTGGGTCGGGTTTGGGGTGTTACAGTAAAAGGGTTGAAGGAAATGACAAGAAAGTAGGGAGCTTGAAGGGTTGAAGGAAGAGGGAAAAATGTAGGGAGCTTTAAGGGTTTAAGTAAGGAGTGTAATTTTTGTGTGATTTTCTTGCTGTAATTTTTAGGTTCTTTAATCATTGTGATATTTGTCTTATTTATTAAAAAAAAGAAGAGAAATTAGTGCAGTGGGACTAAAACCACAAAAGAACCATATTCTATATTGAAGATCTTGACAATTGTTACAACTTTAAATCACTCCCAAGCCTCGGTGCAAGTGCACTCGACTTTGAGTGCTCCTCAATCCCAGCACCGACAATAGGCTTAACCTTGAAACTTGGAGTAGGTACAAGACGGTGGTGCCTACTCATCGTGTATGTCAGAGTCTTAAAAATTTATAAAAAGAATGATCGAGCCTGAAAACTAACTGTGACAACGATTGAGGCAAGTGCACTTATCGAACAGTAGTATAACTATGGCAAGACCGGATTGTCGAACCCAAAGGAACCAATAGTACTAATACTAACTTTCTTTTTATTATTTAGCCTAAGAATTAAAAGAATTTGTTATCTAATCTAAAACTAACTAACTACTAAGCTAAAGGTGCTAAGATAAAGAGAATGAATCGGGGAAATGCTTGTGGGAAAACCAATTGATTAAGACAATACCCGAGGAAGAATCCACCTAGATTTCACTTGTTATCTAACTCTAAACTAGACGATCTATTCACTTGACTTGATCCGTAGGATTCCCTAATTTATATTAATCCCTCTTTCAAGGCTACAAACATCTAACCCTAAGTTGATTAATTGAAATCTCTTTCTAATTAAAACCCCTAGAATTGCATTAACTCGATCTATGGACTCCCATATTAGGTTTGACCCTAATCCAGCAGATTTTTGTCATCCTATTTCTAGGGTTACGATCAACTCCGCTTAACTATGCTAGATTAACTCTTAAACAGGGACTTTTGCTCCACTGCCTAAGCACATCAATACTTGAATCAATATCTTGGAATATCAAAACAAGAATTAAGAACACATAGTTAAGAACAAATCAAGTATTTATCATATAGTTTAGAAAACAATAACAAGATTCGTCTTAGGTTTTATCCCCCTCAGGTATTTGGGGGTTTAGTTCATAATCATAAAAGAATATATATCAAAAGAAAAGATAAAACAAAACATAAGAAAACCCTAAAACCCCCTGAAGGAATTGAAGGAGAGATCCTCTGTCTTAAGTATAACTCCGGCTTCTTGAGATGAATCAACTGGCTTTCTTCGAGTGAATCCCACAATTCTAGCCTCTCTGGCTCGGCTCCTTGGCCTAGTTGGATGCCTAATTGGACTCTCCCTGAAGGTTGGCCTCTAGGGTGTTTATATAGGCTTTTGGAATGGCTTTCTTTGCCTCTAAGTACCCTAATCCGAATGAAACTCTTCTTTTTCACGATAGGGACATGCCCATGGCACACACCCGTGTGAATCGTGGCTAGGCCGTGTTCGGGTCTGTTAAGGTGGCACGACTGTGTGGCTTGGGCCCAGGCCATCTCGATTTCGTGCGTTGGCCCATTTACTCCATTTTAGGCCCGTTTCTCGTTCTTTTCATCTTTCGGTGCTCTCCTGAGTATAAAACATGAAAACAATGGATTAAGAGCACCAAATTCCACAATTTAAGGCTTAAATCATCCAAAAGTATGCTAAATGTGGGATTAAAATATGTTCATATTACGGTTTATCAAATACCCCCACACTTAAGCATTTGCTTATCCTCAAGCAAAATTCTCAACTCAGAATTAAAATGAACTTCCTTGATTCATAATATTCATCAATAGTGTTTTATCATAATTCAAAGATAATTCATACATTGATAATTCAAGTAAAAGGGTCCTAAAGATTTAAACAATCAAAGTCATAGTTTTTGCGGCATGAAAAATATAGGCGTTTTCCCTTACCTAAATAATCACCTCTTATTCAAAATCGACAATAGTTGATATCCTCACTAAAGATTCACTCAAATCACTCAAAGTGTTTAAGGTTCAAAATTAAGCACTCAAAAGTCGAACATGAAAAGTTAATCCCATAGGCTTGCTTGAAAATCAAATCTCCACCACTGTAAAATGAGATGATACACAAATCAAAAGGTATTTAAAAAGGGTTGTAATGGGGCTTGGGTTAAAGGTGTGGATAAAGGCTGAATTAGGAGGTTAGAATCGAGATTGAATTGACAATTTACCTAACTAGAAAAAAGTAAACTAATACTTGAATAATTACATCAGTTATAACTTCATTAATAATATGAGCTTCTTCCCAATATGTGGAATTTTAAACGTATAAGCTTACTTGATCTTAGAACTAATAATGAATATACTTCATTTTTTTAGGAACAAATCAATACAATAATAAGAAAGAACTTTAACAACTGAAATATAGAACATAGTTAGGCAACTGCTCAAATCAAATCTAGACAAAAAAAGGAGTCAAAGAATGGTGGTAACAAATACAAGATGGGTTTTGGGTTAATATTAGTGGGTGAGTAAATAAAAAGGGTTGTTAGGATCAAGGGGTTCACTAAGGGTTAATTATGAGGGTAGGCTTTTAGTGGAGTAAGTGGGTTAAATCCTAAGTGCCTTTATCATCACTGTATATCAAATCAATAATGTGGTCTTAACATGTATAATTGAAGCAAGTTCTAGAATAACAGCTCAATGTTGACACACTCATAATCAAAAAGTGAGCACGAAAGAATGTATGCTCTAAAAGGCTCAAAATCTCACGAAAATTATGGGTTTTTGATATCAATCTTGTAAATTTCAAACTTCAAGGTAATAACTAGATTCAGGTAGACAACTTAACAAATTTTAATTTTAAAATAGACTTATCATGTTTAATTCTCTAGTCTCTTAAAATTTAAATCATCACTGCACAATTATCAAGGACTTAATTTGAAACATACCAATAAAAATCATAAATCAAAAGAAATTTTGTTCTAATCATAATATGGGAAAATTACTTAAGAACAAGGCATAATTCAGGGATTTTCAAATAATACTATAATTAACCCCCCTACACTTAAGATGTACATTGTCCTCAATGTACAAAGATAGATAATAGCCAAATAGTAATAAAATCATAAGATAGGGAGAGAAGTGAAACTTCCTGAATTTTGGATGGAGTCAATGAAAAGGAACCTAATAGGAATTGGCAAAGGTGAACTTGGGGGAGCGACTCGAACCGTTTGAAATTGAATCCTCGAAGGAGTCTACCTGATTTTATTATATCCTAAGCTAAATCTAAATGGCATGAAGAATAAGAAGAAAATAATAAAGAAAGTAAAAAGAAAAAATAAGAACAAAAGTAAAAAAAAATGGAAAATGGATATGCGTTTAAAAGAAAGGGTAAAGGGGACGAAGACTTTTGGGGGGGAAGTGAACAGAAGAAGGGGATTTCAAATAGAGGAACGGTCCATGCCCATGCCCTGGGCGTGTTATGTCACACGGCCGAATCGCACGGCCGTGTTAACCTTCATGCAATTCTCCCACGCCCGTATAAAGGGTTCGTACACCCGTGTTGCTTAACCAGTGTCGTCCACGACTCATAAGCACGGGCGTGTCGCACGCCTGTGTTCTTTAGTCAGTTTCGGCCACGGCGACATCGCACAGCCATGGCGTTTTGTAACAGTCTAATTTTGGGGCTAGTCAGAACAGTGGTCTCTTGACCACTAATCCGAGGTTGAGGAAAATTATTTTAGTATTATTTTATGTGTTATGGTATTAATATATGACTATATGGAAATTTTGGTGCTTTAATTTTTGCAATAGCATGTTTAATTGAGAAAAAGGACTAAATCGCATGAGATGCGAAAGTTCTATTTTATAAGGTAGGGTACCTAATAGCTATAGAATGTAATTTGGAGGATTTTAAAGTGCAATTGGGCCATTTAGCTAGGGGGACAAGAGCATTAATTTTTAGTCAAATTTGGTGATAGTTGTTGACAGGTTGACTAAAGTATGATAAACTAAGGGAAGGCTATCATCTTTTTCTCTTCTCTCCTTCTTCCACCAATTTTTACACTAAAAAAAGGGGTCTTGGGAGCTTGAAATTTCAACAACTTTTTCTCCTCACTAGTAAGTGTTCTTAATGGTTATTCTTGATAATTTTTGTACTTTTAAAACCCCCCAAAGCTTAAGCTAGCTAATGAGGGGATAATTTGTGATATGGTTGAAAGTATAGGGACTTGCCATGAGAGTGTTTATGTGGTTAGCTGAATTTTTATGGAAGAAAATGAATGTTGGGGAGTTGTGAAACAACTTTTGTGAAAGGTGGTTTCATGACAACACCTAAGTAGGACTTAAGTGCAAAGATTGGGATTGTGTCATAAATGCATGAAATAGTGAAAATGGTGAGTAGTTATAAGAGTAATAAATGTTTAGCTAGGCTTGATTAATGACAAAATGTGTTGAAAAATGATTTACGAGCCTAGGGGCAAAATTGTAATTTTGTCAATGTACAAGGGCAAAATGGTCATTTTTGCCCAAGTGTAGAATTTGATGTATTTTGATTATAGAATGATCTAAACAAACGAATTTCATTGTTCTAGATCAAGAAGAATGCGGAATCAACCTTGACCGTGGAAAAGGCAAGGTGATCGAGTAAATCACTAGTTAACACGTTTTGCATCGAGGTAAGTTTACGTGTAAACAATACAATTCACTTATATACATTGTGCTCCTAATTGGTTTATGACCTGAATGAGAACATATGTGATTCAAATGGATTGAATGTGGTAGTCATTGAATAATTATTGTATGAATGAAGAAATAGTCGTATAAATATGTAAGGACAACACTTGATGGTGGGCTAAGTGCGATACCACCTTATTGTCTAGTTTCGATGGGCTTTGTGCGATACCATCGTTTATTTATCTTTTGGTGGGTTATGTGCGATACCACCTTATTGCTTAATTACGATGGGCTTTGTGCGATACCATCGTCTACTTATCATTTAGTGGGCTATGTGCGACACCACCGTAACTAACCCTTTTGGTGGGCTAAGTGCGTTACCACACTAATAAAAACTAATGGTGGGCTAGGTGCAGAACCATCAAGTAAATTGACTTTAAGTAATTGATTAAGAGATTGTGATGTGTTGTATATTGTAATATTGTAATGTTAAGTGCAGGGAAACCTGAGAATGAATGTATGCATTATGCTAGTGATATGGTTGGAATGTGTGAATGGAGGAAATGAGTAAGCATGATCATATATATAGGTTGTTTCTTGCTTAGTATATAAAGCTAAGAAAATTGTTGAATACATGTTAAAGTGTTTTATTGTTTCCATGTAAACTTACTAGGCTTAAAGCTTACTCCCATTTTTTTCCCTTATTTTATAGAGTTTAAAAGTCGAGCCGAGATACGCCGATAACCAGGAGAACACCTACACTATCTGCTCACTTTGGTATAAATAGACTTAGTGATTTTGTGTATGGCATGTATAGGGGCTAGACGAGATAGATTATTTTGTTATTTTGGCCAAAGGTGTATTGGCTCTTGCTAAGATATTTATTTTGTAAATTGCCAAGAATGATGGCATACTTTATCATTTATGAAATTTCAAAGTTATCAATGAGAGTACATGTTGAATTATGAGATGTTTATTAGTAAGTTGAATGGACTCATGTAGTGTAAGATATAGGGGTACTAGAAGTTGGGCAATTAGCCTTGTTCTGTCCACATGGATAGGCACACGGGCATGTGTTTAGACCATGTGTGACACACGGTCAGCCCACGGGCTTGTGACTTGGCCGTGTGTCCCCTTCATGTTAGCATTTTAAATTAGGATAGACCACGGATTATCCATACGGGCGTGTCTAGGCCATGTGAATATAGTCAGTAACCCCTCACGGTTTGAAGACACAGGTATGTTGTGAGGGTACACGGGCGTGGCCCATTTCACATGGACGTGTGCTCCAACCGCGGTATTAAAACAGATTGCTGGAGTTTTAAGCACGGGTTGAGGACATGGGCGTGGGTACAAACCCACGGGCGTGTTACATGACACACAGGTGTGTGATCCCTGTATAAAAAAAGAGAAAATTTTTAAGAATCGAAGAAGTTCCGATATGGTCTCGAGAGCCTCCTTGGGTATGAATAAAGCATTGTAAGTCGAGAATAAGGCTACCAGAGTAATGTAGAAGTGTAGTCATGTCGATCCTAAGTGGTGTCAGTTTGTAATACCGCGGGCTCGATTCCGGTTTGGAACTCAAGTAAGGGTGTTACATTTAGTGGTATCAAAGCCATGGTTTAGTTGGTTCTAGGACTACCATAGCGTGTGTAAGAGTCTAGCTATACATTCCATAAGCGTATAATGATAGTGTGGTGGCTTCTGATGATTTTAAACTTGTTTTATGTAGTATATGGATCCCGACCAGTCGGCTGCTGATGATGCAGCTAGTAATGCGCCGGCTCCTGCGCAAGGGACCGCGCCTGTGTAGAGTGAACCTGAGACCAGGGGTCAAGGAGAAGAGGCTCGGGAAGCCTTTCTCCAAATGATGAGTAACTAGTACACTGAGTATATGCGAGCAAACCCCAATGCTCAACCTCCTCCACCTCCTCCTACCTCAGCCACTTCCTGTAGCTCCCCAAGGTATAGAAATGGTGAGAGAAACTAAGCCCCGGATAGACAAAATTCGTAAGTAAGGGGCTGAAGATTTCTAAGCTAAAATAGATGATGACCCTGGGCGAGCAAAGTTCTGGTTGGAGAACTCAATGAGGGTTTTTGATGAACTCTCCTGTACATCTGAAGAGAACTTAAAATGTGTTGTGTCTTTGCTAAGGGACTCGGCATATCATTGGTGGAAAACGTTGATCTCAGTGGTTCCTAAGAAGAGGGTACGTGGGACTTCTTTTTGGAAGAGTATATAAGTCAAAGGTTTGTAGACCAAAAATGAAAAGAATTCCTTGAGTTGAAACAAGGAAAAATGACTGTAGTGGAATATGAGCGCGAATTTGTTAGGCTCAGCAAGTATGCGCAAGAATGTGTATCCACAAAAGCCACCTTATGCAAGAGATTTGAAGATGGGTTGAATGAGGACGTCAAACTTTTAGTTGGGATTTTATAGTTAAAAGAATTTGTGATATTGGTGGATAGGGCTAGTAAGGCCGAAGAATTGAGTCAGGAAAAGAGGAAAGCCCTGTGTGAGGGTCAAGAAGCGAGGAAGAAGCTAATGAGAAAATCATACCAAGCTCAAGCGAAGAGATCCAGGGAAGTGAACCCTCGGATGACTACATCATTTGGGTATTCGCAAAGAGAGCAAGGCAACATGTATTCAGGTTCGAGAGTTTAGGCCACCTCAATGGTAAGTGTGGGCAACCCAAAATCCAAACCAGAGTGCCCAAGTTGTGGCAAACATCACACTGGGAGTGTTGGGAAAGCAATCGAAATTGCTATAAGTGTGGATCCCCTGACGATTTCATCCAAAATTACCCTGAAAGAGATGATAAAGAGAAAAAGCAATAGGTGAGATCAAGCAATGTATCCTCTAGAGGTAAGTCACAAAGGAACCCGGGAGGTGGGACTAGTGGTAGAGGTGCATCGCAAGACACTACTGTGACGTCGGAAGGTTAGGCGCCAGCAAGGACCTATGTTGTTCGCGCTCGAGAAAAGGCATCATCGCCAGATGTAATAACGGCTACTTTTTCTCTTCATGACACCTCTGTTATTGCTTTGATTGACCCAGGGTCGACCCATTCATATATTTGTATGAGATTGGCATCTAGTCTGAATATGACTATTGAGTCTACTAAATTTGTGGTAAAAGTGTCAAACCCACTAGGTAAACAAGTGTTAGTTGACAAGGTGTGTAGGAATTGTCCTTTGACAATTAGGGGTCATTATTTTTCAGCAAACCTTATGTTGTTGCAGTTTGATGAGTTTGATTTGATTCTTGGTATGGATTGGTTGACTGCCTATACTGTTCTAGTGAATTATGGTAGTAAATTTATTGAGTTGAAATGTGAAAATAGAGATGTTATTCGGGTTAAATCGGGTGAGTCAGATAGTTTACCGGTGGTGATTTCTTCCATGATGGTTGAGAAATATCTGAAAAAAAGGTATGAATCTTATCTCGCTTTTGTATTAAACACTCTAGAGTCTAAGGTAAAGATTGAAACAGTGTCGGTTGTATGTGAGTATCTGGATGTATTCCCAGAAGAGTTACCTGGATTACCTCTAATTAGAGAGGTCGAGTTTGGAATTGAGTTAGTTCCGAGAGCGGCACCTATTTCTATCGCTCCGTATAGGATAGCGCCGTTGGAGTTAAAAGAACTGAAGACTCAGTTGTAAGAATTGACGAATAAGGGTTTTGCAAGACTGAGTTGTTCACCATGGGTGCTCCGGTACTATTTGTGAAAAAGAAAGATGGATCGATGGGATTGTGTATAGACTACAGACAGCTCAACAAGGTGACAATGAAAAATAAGTATCCTTTACCAAGGATAGATGATTTATTTGATCAACTAAAGGGAGCTACGGTGTTCTCCAAGATTAACTTGAGGTCCGGATACTACCAGTTGAGGGTTAAGGAGCAAGATGTACCAAAAACAGCATTCAAGACTAGATATGGCCATTATGAGTTTCTGGTCATGCAGTTCGATTTAACGAATGCTCTTGTGGTTTTTATGGACTTAATAAACCGTGTCTTCCGATCGTATTTAGACAAGTTTGTGGTTGTCTTTATTGATGACATATTGGTTTACTCTTGAGATGAGAGTGATCACGCGGAGCATCTGAAGATTGTCTTGCAGACTTTGAGAGACAAGCAGTTATATGCTAAATTTAGTAAGAGTGAGTTTTGGCTCTAAGAGGTTGGATTTCTAGGACACATTGTGTCAGACAAAGGTATTAGAGTTGATCCAAGGAAGATCTCGGCTATTGTGGAATGGAAACCGCCGAGGAACATGTCAGAGGTCAGAAGCTTTTTGGGTTTAGCAGGGTATTATAGGTGGTTTGTGAAGGGATTCTCTATGATTGCTATTCCAATGACGAAACTATTGCACAAGGATGTTAAGTTTGAATGGACTGAAAAATGCCAACAGAGTTTTGAGAGATTGAAAATGTTGTTAATGGAGGCACCGATTTTGGTACAAACTGAGTCGGGCAAAGAGTTTGTAGTCTACAGTGACGCATCGTTAAATGGTCTAAGGTGCGTGTTGATGCAAGAGGGTAAGGTAGTCACTTACACCTCGAGGCAACTAAAACCACATGAGAAGAATTACCCGACTCATGATTTGGAGTTGGCCGCGATTGTTTTCGCGTTGAAGATTTGGCGACATTACTTATATGGCGAGAAGTGTCGAATCTTCACGGACCATAAGAGTTTGAAGCATTTGATGGGTCAAAAAGATTTAAATTTATAGCAACAGCGGTGGCTTGAATTATTGAAGGACTATGAGCTAGTAATTGATTACCATCCAGGAAAAGCGAATGTGGTTGCAGACGCCATGAGTAGAAAATCCTTGTATGCCTTGAGAGTCATGAACGCAAGTTTGTCTTTGTCCGATGATGGCGCTATACTGGCCGAGTTCAGGGCTAGACCACTATTTGTTCAACAAATATGTGAAGCTCAAAGGGGTGATAGGGAGATGCTAGCTAAAAGAGCTAAGTGTGAATCAAGACTTGATTCTGAATTTCGGATAAGCTTGGATGGTTGCTTAATGTTCCATGATAGAATTTGTGTACCCAGAAATGGCGAGTTGATCCGAGAAATTTTACAAGAAGCATATAGTAGTTATTTGTCAGTACACCCGGGCAGTACGAAAATGTATAATAATCTGAAGAAATTTTATTGGTGGCTGGGAATGAAAAGAGATATCTCGGAGTATGTAGCAAGATGTTTGATTTGTCAACAAGTGAAAGCTGAGCATCAAATGCCTTTGGGATTACTTCAACCAGTGATGGTTCCCGAGTGGAAGTGGGATCAAATCAACATGAACTTCGTGACGGGGCTGCCTTTGACTCTGAAAAAGAAAGATGTTGTGTGGGTTGTTGTTGATAGGTTAACGAAGTCGGCTCACTTTATACCTGTGCGCGTTGATTATTCGTTGGATAAGGTAGCCGAATTGTATATTGCAGAAGTGGTAAGATTGCATGGCGTACCTATATCCATTATCTCAGATAGGGACCCATGATTTACTTCGAGGTTTTGGAAAAAGTTACAAGAGGCCTTAGGTACAAGGTTGAATTTTAATACTGCATTCCATCCTCAAACTGACGGACAGTCTGAAAGGGTGATCCAAGTTCTTGAGGATATGCTTCGATGTTGCGTATTAGAGTTCGAAGGTGGTTGGGAAAGATACCTACCCTTGGTCGAATTCGCTTACAACAATAGTTATCATTCGAGCATACAGATGGCACCGTATGAAGCCTTATATGGTCGTAAGTGTCGGACTCCCTTGTACTGGACCGAGCTGAGTGAGAAGCAAATTCATGGAGTTGATTTAGTTAAAGAGACTGAGGAGAAAGTGAAAGTGATCCAGGATAGTTTGAAAACTACTTTGGGCAGACAAAAGTCATACGCAGATTTGAAAAGAAAAGAAATTGAGTTTCAAGTAGGTGACAAGGTCTTTTTGAAAGCGTCACCGTGGAAGAAAATATTGAGATTTGGTCGAAAGGGTAAATTGAGTCCGAGATTCGTAGGGCTGTATGAGATTACCGAAAGGGTTGGGCCAGTAGCATATCGGTCAGCTTTACCAGTAGAATTAGAGAAAATCCACAACGTGTTCCATGTATCAATGTTAAGGCGTTATCGCTCCGATCCTTCGCATGTGATTCCTCCAACAGAAATTAGGATACGACTGGATATGACATACAAGGAATAGCCAATTAAAATCTTAGCTCGAGAAGTGAAACAGTTGAGGAATAAAAACATAGCCTTAGTTATGGCAAAGACACAGTGTAGAAGAAGCTACGTGGGAACCGAAAGAAGCCATGAGAGAGCAATATCCAAACCTCTTTACCGGTAAGATTTTCAAGGGCGAAAATCCCTAAAGTGGGGTGATCGTTGTTTTATCGAGTTTTAAAATTTATAAAAGAGAATGATCGAACCTGGAAACTAACTCTGACAACGATTAAAGGCAAGTGTACCTATCGAACAATAGTATAACTTAGGCAAGACCGGATTGTCGAACCCAAAGGAACTAAAAGTATTAATACTAACTTTTTTTTATTATTTAGCCTTAAAAATAAAGTGAAGTTGTTTTAATCTAAATTAATAACGACTAAGCTAAGGATAAAGACAAAAAGAACGAATTGGGAAATAACTTGAAGAAAAACTCAATTGATTACGATGATACCTTTAGGAAGAATCCACCTAGACTTCACATGTTTTCTAACCCTGAATTATATGATTTCTTTTACTTAGCTTGATCCGTAGGATTCCCTAACGTATATTAAACCCTCTCTCGAGGCAAATAACGTCTAACCCTACGTTAATTAGTGGAACTCTCGTTCTCTTATAATCACCCCCTAGAATTGTAGTAAATCGATCTATGGATTCCCATATTAGGTTTCACCGTAATCCAGCAAAATTTCGTAACCCTATCTCTAGGCATTCGATCAACTCTGCTTAATTACTCTAGATCTACTCTTAAGTAGGGTCTATTCCTCCTCCACCTAAGCACATCAAATTTGGATTAAGAATGCATAATTAAGAAAAAACTAAGTAGTTATCATATAATTCAAAAATTAAATAACAAGATTCATCTAGGTTTCATCCCTTTCAGGTATCTGAGGGGTTTAGTTCATAATGAATAAAGAAAATATCTCAAGAGAAAAGATAAAATAAAACATAAGAAATCCCTAAAACTCCCTGAAGGAATTGAAGGAGAGTTCCGCCATCTTGAGTGTAATTCCGGCTTCTTAGGATGGATCAACTAACTGACTTCGAGCGATTCCCACAATTCTGACCTTTCCGGCTTGGCTCCTTGGCCTAGCTCGACACCCTCTTAAAGGTGGCACTTAGGGGATATATATAGGCTCTCTGGAATGCAATTCTTTCTCCCTAAGTATCGTTTTTCGACTGAAATTGCTTATTCCAGCGATAGGGGCACAACCATGGCACACGCCCGTGTGTATCAATTTCAAGCCGTGTTCGGATTTTTATCTTGAGGCACGACCGTGTAAGTCGAGGGTCAGGCCGTGCTCCAGGTGATCGGCGAGGGACGGCCGTGTGGGCTTTGGGCCAGGCCGTGTCGATTTCATGCTAAGGCCCATTTACTTCTTTTTGGGTCCGTTTTGTGTTCTTTTCATCCTCGGGTGCTTTCCTAGGTATAAGACGTGAAAAGAAAGGATTAAAAGCACATTTTTTTATGAAACGAGGCTTAAATCATCCAAAAGCATACTAGATGTGGGATTAAAATATGTTACTTTTACGGTTTATCAAATACCCCCACACTTAAGCTTTTGCTTGTCCTCAAGCAAAATTGTCAACTTACAATTAAAATGAACTTTCCATAATTCATAATTCCTACTGACAATGCCTTATCATAATTCATAGATAATTTATACATGGATAATTCAACTTAAAGCTTCCTAAAGATTCAAATAAGATAAGCCATGTATTTGTAGCATAAAAACATAGGTGTCTCCCCTTATCTGAATAATTACCTTTAATTCAAAATCGACAAGGATTGACATCCTCACAAAAGATTCACTCAAATCACTCAGAAAGTGTTTAAGGTTCAAAGTCAAAGAATCACTCATAAGTCGAACTTGAAAAGTTAATCCCATAGGCTTGCCTGAAAATTAAATCTCCACCACTGTAGAATGAGATGATAAACAGATCAAAAGGCCTTTGTCAGGGTTGTAACGGGGCTAGGGTTAAAGGTGTGGATAAAGCTGAATTAAAGGGTTAGAATCGAGATTGACCTGATAAATTTCCTAACTAGAAAAATGAACTAATCTTACATAATCAATTGAAGCTTAATAATAATACGAGCTTTTTCTTCAAGAATTTTTGAATTTTAATGTGTAAGCTCACCTAATCACAAACTAATAATGAATATACTTCGTTTTTTTAATTAACAAACTAACATTACAATAATAAGAAAGATCTTTTACAACTGAAATGTAGAACATAGTTAGGAAACTGTTCAAAATCAAATCTAGACAAAAAGGTAATTAAAAGAAATGGTGATAACAAATGCAAAGGGTTTTGGGTTAAAATTAGTAGGTAAGTCAAAAAACAAAAAGGGTTGTTAGGCTCAACAGGGTTCACTAGGGGTTTATTATGAAGGTAGGCTTTTTAGTGGGGTAAGTGGGTTAAAACCTAAGTGCCTTTATCATCTGTGTGTATTAAATCATAACTGTGATCTTGACATGTATCATCAAGGCAGGTTCTAGAATAACAGTTCATAGTTGACACACTCATAATCAAAAAGTGAGCATGAAAAGGAATATATGCTCTATAAAGCTCAAAACCTCACAAAAATTATGGGTGTTTTTGACATCAACCTTGTAAATTTCAAACTTCAAGATGACATTCAAATTCAAGTTAACAGCCTAAAATTTTAAATTTTTGAAAATTAGACTTATCATGCTTGATTCCCTAGTATTCTTCAAATTTAATTATCAATGCACAATTAACTATGACTTATTCAAAAACATGTCAATAAAAATCATAAATTATTAGAAATTTCATCCTAATTAGTAATATGAGGAAATTACTTAAAAATAAGACTAAATTCAGGGATTTGAGAATAATGCAGAAAGTTAGGTACTTTTATCCATAGGGTTTGAGAATAATGAAGAAAGTTAGGCATTTTCTCAAAATGATTATTCACCCCCCCACACTTAATATGTACATTGCCCTCAATGTACAAAGATAGATAATAACATTTAAGGGATAAATCAAAAGAGAAGGGGGAAGAATTACTCCCTGAGTTTTGGATGTTTTCTCGGAGGAGTGTCTTTGGTGGTGGTGATGGTCGGTCTGGATGACGAACCTACGCTAGATGAAGAAATTGGGTAGTGCTCTGAGAAGTAGCCAGGAATTATTAAGACCTAATTAAAATAAACTAAGTATATAATTAAAGATAAGAAAGATAGAGAAAGGGGAAACAAAAATGTAAACAAAATGAAAATCAAAGATAAATGGACTGTAGAGTCCTTATTGTTGGATGGTTCGCGAGGTGGATGTAACCTCTAAGGCTGGGGATGTGCTGGCGGTAGCGGAAGTGGCGTGATTCCCTAGCAGCCTGACGAACCTGACACTACGAAACTAAATTAAGTTAAATCAGATTAGGCATAAGATTGTCAAAGAAAAGGAGAATGAAAGGAAAGAGAAACGAAAAATAGAAACTAAATGGTCTCAAAGACCTTTGGCCTGTTGGTTGGATGAAGCTGTCGGCATGAACACATGTAAATCATCCTCCTTTAAGGAGTTTGGCCTTTTACGCTTCTTCGACATATTGTGTGATGGCTCAAGGATCTAGAGTTTTGGTAAATTGAGTGAAAAGTCTGAGAGGAAGAATGGGAAAGAGAGAGGCAAGATGAAATTAGATGGGGGGGAAGGGAAGGGCTGTACGGTTTAAATAGGAGTTCAAATCTGCCATTTCTCCACAGCCGTGGTCTAAGGCCGTTTCGATTTACACGACCGTCTCGCACGGCTGTGTGTTGGAGTGTGTTGTTACCCCATGCCCGTGCTTCATCCATCCACACCCGTGCTTTGGAAGTTAGTATGTAGGCATGGTTGGGTGGCACGGGCGTGTTGATCCCGTGCTCGGTAAGTTAGTAGCTTCACACAGTTGTAGGCCACGGGCGTGTTTTGGTCGTGCTATGTAAGTCAGTAGCTTCCCAGAGCCGAGGGGCACAGCTGTGCCATTCTGTCGGTGCCAGTGGGGGAGAGTGGTTGGATTTGTAACGTCAGGAAGTGGTTGAACTGGTTTGCACGGTCTCTGTTATGTCAGTACAAAGATTTCGATGGTCCACACGGCCATGGACACAGCCGTGTGTAGGACCGTGTGGCCTGGAAATCTGCAACTCTGGTTAGTTTAAAAGAAAAATAAAAAGGAAAAATAAAGTAAAATAAAAATAAATGAAAAAATAAGTAAGGTTAGTGCTCGGGTTGCCTCCCGAGAAGCGCTCATTTATAGTCTTAAGCTAGACTTTCCTCGTGTAGAAATTTTAGAGAGGTTTGAAGGTTTGAATATCTTTCCTCATGCTTATAGTTTTATTTTCTTGACAGAGTTTGAGTCGAGAAGCGTTTACCTTAAAAGTGCCGAATGTTGAGTTGCTTACCTCGACTGTTTCGTGTGGGAAGATATTGCTGACCTCAAGAGGGATTTCCTTATTTAGGTCTGTTATTGTGATGCTAAGATTGGCTTTATCTAATAGTATCTGGTTTTCTTGTGTGGTTCTGGTTCTTACTCTTGTATCCCTAGTTTTTCCTTGAAGCGCGATTTCCACTCGTCTAAGTCATGGGTTTGAATCCTTTGCTCCTCGCGAGTTATTTCTTTGTTGGCATCGAACTGAAGATTAGATTCAATCGTGTCCCTTTTTGGTGGTTCCTGAAAAGAGAGGTTAATCGAATGGTTATCAAGAGATTTTTCTTTCTCACCTTGGTCATTCGTTGTTTTGGCTGAGTCGAGAGTTTGAAGAGTGACTGCCTCATTACCTACACAAAGTATGAGTTCTCATGTGGCAACATCAATTTTAGTCTTGGCAGTTGCTAGAAAAGGTCTTCCTAAAATTAAAGGGATCGAATTGTCTTCATCCATGTCTAAGACAACAAAGTCTACTGGGAAAACAAATTTATCAATTTTTACAAGAACATCTTCGATAATACCCCTAAGAATTCTAACAGTTTTATCAGCTAATTGATACTCATCCAAGTTTATTTGGGTTTCCCTAGACCTAGTCGTTTAAACAATGTATAAGGCATGACATTTATACTTGCCCCTAAATCAGCTAACGCATTATCAATAGTTAGACTACCAATCAAACATGGAATTGTAAAATTCCCTGGATCTTTTTGCTTCTGTGGTAGTCTGTTTTGTAAAATTGCTGAGCACTTTACGTTGAGTTCCACGTGTGGCTCTTCGTCTAATTTGCATTTGTTTGTCAAGAGCTGTCTTAAAATTTCCTCGAGTCTAGCATCTGAAAGAGAGCTTCAAGAAGAGGTAAGTTAATATGTAGTTTTTTTTAAAAGTTTAAGAAACTTATCGGACTGTTCTTCTGAATCGTCTCTTTTTAATGCTTCGGGATAAGGAATGCGAGGTTGGTATTCTCTGATTACCGGTTTTGGCTTTTCTTATGTTACCTCGATTTTACCTTCTTCTTCCTTGGTTTCTTGTTATGGGATGGGTTCGTCTACCTTTGTATTTTCCTGAGCTGTTACAGCTTGAATCTGTTCCTTAGGGTTAATCTCAATGTTACTTGGTAGGCGTCCTTGCGGTCGTTCTGACACCAGCTTTGCGAGTTGTTCGACTTGGTAATTTCTCTGATTCGGCTCTCGTTGCTTTTAATTGTTCTCTCAGTTTCTTGAAAATGTTTTTCTGTGTCTGCCGAGAACTTTGTCAGCATCTCCTCGAGGGTTGGTTTCTTCTCTTGTGGATAGGGTTGATTTTGGAAGTTTTGAGGAGGTTGTTGCCTTTGATTTCCTTGATTTCCTTGGCCTCCCCATGAAAAATTTGGGTGGTTCCTCCAACCTGGATTGTAAGTATTACTATATGGATTATTATTAGATATGAAATTGGTACCTATATAGTTCATCTGTTCGCTCTCTGCTTCCGGTTGATAGGGTGGGTATTCAGGATTCGCCAATGTTCCATTTGCGTCGCATTGCATTACTGGATGTACCTGCGAAGAACACAAATTATCAAGCTTTTTATTCACTATCTCCATCTGTATTGATAGCATGATCACTGTGTCTATATTGAAAGCTCCGATTGACTTTTTCAGTTTTGTCCTTGTAATTTGCCATTGATAATTATTCAGTGACATCTCTTCAATGAATTCGTACGCTGCTTTAGGATTTTTGTTGTTCAGGGTTCCACCAGCGGCTGAGTCGTTTAGTTGCCTCGTTGAGGGGTTTACACCGTTATAAAATGTTTGGACTTGTAGCCACAAGAGTAAACCATGGTGTGGACACCTTCTCAAGAGATCCTTGTATCTCTCCCATGCATCGTATAATGTCTCTAAATCCATCTGCACAAAAGAAGAGATATCATCCCGTAATTTGGCCGTCTTGACCGGTAGGAAATATTTTAATAAAAACTTTTCGGTCATTTGTTCCCATGTAGTGATTGACCCTCGTGGTAACGAGTTTAACCACTGTTTGGCTTTATTCCTTAATGAAAAGGGAAATAACCAAAGACGTATGGCATCATCAGAAACGCCATTTATTTTGAAGGTATCACAGAACTCCAAAAAGTTGGCTATATGAGTGTTTGGATCTTCGTCCTGCAAACCATCAAATTGAACAAACTGTTGAATCATTTGTATTGTGTTAGATTTTAATTCAAAATTGTTAGCAGCTATAGCAGGTCTAACAATACTTGATTCTGCTCCTGTTAAATGTGGTTTAGCATAATCAAACATAGTACGTAGAGCATTGCGCTCCCCCACATCATGGGGTTGTGGAATATTCTCGTCCATCCCTTCAGTAGGATTGGATCTGCCTTCATACTTTTCCTCTGTGTAATTTAGGGCTCGCCTAATTTCTCGGCGATTCCTACGAGCGGTTGCTTCAATATCAGTGTCGTATACTAAAGGTCCTCTCGGGTTCCTTCTAGTCATAAACTAGAGGTTCCTGAAAAGAAAAAAAAGAAAGAAAAATTAGCAAAATTAAAATTTAACCTAAAAACAAAAATAAATTGCTGAAAATAAAAATAATGGCTAAAGTAATAAAAATAGAGTTTTTTAAATATTTTAGTTCCCGACAACGGCGCCAAAAACTTGATTGTTGTTTTGTCGAGTTTTAAAATTTATATAAGAGAATGATCGAACCTGGAAACTAACTCTGACAACGATTAAAGGCAAGTGTACCTATCGAACAGTAGTATAGCTTAGGCAAGACCGGATTGTCGAACCCAAAGGAACTAACAGTATTAATACTAACTTTTTTATTATTATTTAGCCTTAAAAATAAAGTCAAGTTATTTTAATCTAAATTAATGACGACTAAGCTAAGGATAAATACAAAAAGAACGAATTGGGAAATAACTTGAAGAAAAACTCAATTGATTACGACGATACCCTTAGGAAGAATCCACCTAGACTTCACGTGTTATCTAACCCTGAATTATATGATTTATTTACTTAGCTTGATCTGTAGGACTCCCTAACGTATATTAAACTCTCTCTCAAGGCGAATAACGTCTAACCCTAGGTTAATTAGTGGAACTCTCGTTCTCTTATAATAACCCCCTAGAATAGCAGTAAATCGATCTATGGATTCCCATATTAGGTTTCACCCTAATCTGGCAAAATCTCGCAACCCTATCTCTAGGCGTTCGATCAACTCCGCTTAATTACGCTAGATCTACTCTTAAGCAGGGTCTATTCCTCCTCCACCTAAGCACATCAGATTTGGATTAAGCATGCATAACTAAGAACAAACTAACTAGTTATCATATAATTCAAAAATCAAATAACAAGATTCATCTAGGTTTCATCCCCTTCAGGTATCTGAAGGGTTTAGTTCATAATGAATAAAGAAAATATCTCAAGAGAAAATATAAAACAAAGCATAAGAAATCCCTAAAACTCCCTGAAGGAATTGAAGGAGAATTCTGCTGTCTTAAGTATAATTCCAGCTTCTTGGGATGGATCAACTGACTGACTTCGTGTGATTCCCACAATTCTAACCTTTTCGGCTCGGCTCCTTGGCCTAGCTTGACGCCTTCTTAAAGGTGGCACTTAGGGGATATATATAGGCTCTTTGGAATGCGATTCTTTCTCCCTAAGTATCCTTTTCGGACTGAAATTGCTCATTCCAGTGACAGGGGCACGGCCATGGCACACGCCCGTTTAGATCTATTTCAAGTCGTGTTCGGATTTCTATCTTGAGGCACGACCGTGTAAGTCGAGGGTCGGGCCGTGCTCCAGGTGATCGGCGAGGCACGGCCGTGTGGGCTTTGGGCCAGGCCGTGTCAATTTCGTGCTAAGGCCCATTTACTTTGTTTTGGGCCCGTTTTGTGTTTTTTTTATCCTCGGGTGCTTTCCTAGGTATAAGTGATCGCTGAAAATCAGAGCTTTAAAATTTATAAAAGAATGATCGAACCTGGAAACTAACTCTGACAACGATTAAAGGCAAGTGTACCTATCGAACAGTAGTATAGCTTAGACAAGACCGAATATCGAACCCAAAGGAACTAAAAGTACTAACACTAACTTTCTTTTTATTATTTAGCCTTAAAATTAGAGTGAAGTTGCTTTAGACGAAGACTAAACTAAGGACAGAAAGACAAAAAGGACGAATAGGAAAATAACTTTGATGGAACTTAGTTGATTACGACGATACCTTCTAGAAGAATCAACCTAGACTTCACTTATTATTTAACCCTAAATTATATGATTTATTTTACTTAGCTTGATCCGTAAGACTCCCTAACGTATATTAAACCCTCTCTCGAGGCGAATAATGTCTAATCCTAGGTTAATTAGTGGAACTCTCGTTCGCTTATAATAACCCCCTAGGATAACAGTAAATCAATCAATGTACTCCCATATTAGGTTTCACCCTAATCCGGCAAAATCTCATAACCCTATCTCTAGGCGTTCGATCAACTCCGCTTAATTATGTTAGATCTACTCTTAGGCAGGGACTATTCCTCCTCTACCTAAGCACATTAGATTTGGATTAAGCAACATAATTAAGAATAAACTAAAAAATTATCATATAACTTAAAAAATCAAATAAAAAGATTCATCTAGGTTTCATCCCCTTCAGGTATCTGAAGGGTTTAGTTCATAATGAATAAACAAAACATCGCAAGAGAAAAGATAAAACAAAACATAAGAAAAATCCTAAAACTCCCTGAAGGAATTGAAGAAGAATTCCGCCGTCTTGAGTATAAATCCCGCTTCTTGGGATGAATCAACTGGCTATCTTCACGTTTATTCCCTAACTCTGACCTTCTCGGCTTGGCTCCTTGGCCTAGCTTTGACGCCGGTTTTGGCTTCTGCCGACTCCCCTTTCAAGTTGCCCCCTTGGGTGTTTATATAGACTTTGAGATGCCTTACATGGTCCCTAAGTATCCTAATTTAAGTTGAATTCCTAATAGGGTGTTTGAATAGGCTTTGGAATGTGTTTCTTTACCTCCGAGTTTCCTTTCCCGAATGAAATTACTCTTTCCAACAACAGGGACACGGCCATAGCACACACCCGTGTGAATCGTGGCCAGACCGTGTTTGGACTTTTAATGAGGCACGGCCGCTTTTATCGGGGTCCAGCCTGTGCTCTAGTAATTTAATGAGGCACGGCTGTGTTGCTTGAAGACCAGGTCGTGTCGAATTCGTGAATTGGTCCATTTGGCCCATTTTAAGCCCGTTTTATGTTCTTTTCGTTCATGGGTTCTTTCCTGAGTATAAGTCATGAAAAGAAAGGATTAAGAGCGCCTTTTTACATAAATCAAGGGATAAATCATCCAAAAGCATACTAAATGTGGGCTTAAAATATGTTACTTGTACGGTTTATCAAATACCCCCACACTTAAGCTTTTGCTTGTCCTCAAGCAAATTTCTCAACTTACAATTAAAATGATCTTTCCATGATTCATAATTCCTATCAACAATGCCTTATCCTAATTCATAGATAATTTATACATGGATAATTTAACTCAAATAGTCCTAAAGATTCAAACAATATAGGTCATATTTTTGTAGCACGAAAACATAGGTGTTTCCCTTCATCTAAATAATTACCTTTAATTCAAAACCGACAAGGATTGATATCCTCACAAAAGATTCACTCAAATCACTCAAAAAGTGTTTAAGGGTCAAAATTAAGCACTCATAAGTTGAACATGAAAAGTTAATCCCATAGGCTTGCCTAAAAATAAAATCTCTACCACTGTAAAATGATGTGATAAATAGATCAAAAGGTCTTTGTTAGGGTTGTAACGGGGCTAGGGCTAAAGGTGTGGATAATGGCTGAAATTAGAAGGTTAGAATCGAGATTGAATTGATAAGTTACCTATCTAAAAATTTCTAAAATAATAATTACATCAACTGAAAATAATAATAATCCTACTAATACGAGCTTTTTCTTTTGATAATTAGACTTTAACTTGTATAAGCTCACTATTTATAATACTAATACTAAATATACTTTGCTTTGTTTTTTTTTTTTTAAGAACAAACTAATAAAGACAACTTCAACTCATAATAAAAACTTAGGTAACTAGTCAAATCATATCTCGATTAAAGGGTAGTAAAAAAGAAGGGTAATAACAAATACAAAGGGTTTTGGGTTAATATTAGTGGGTGAGTCAATAAAAGGGTTGTTAGGCTTAACGGGGTTCACTAGGGGTTAATTATGAGGGTAGGCTTTTTAGTGGTGTAAATGGGTTAAACCTAGGTGCCTTTATCATCTCAGTATATCAAATCATAACTGTGGTCTTGACATGTATAATCAAGGCAAGTTCTAGAATAACAGTTCATAGTTGACACACTCATAATAAAAGAATGAGCATGAAAAGTAATGTATGTTCTATAAGGCTCAAAATCTCACAAAAATCATGGGTGTTTTTTACATCAACCTTATAAATTTCAAATTTCAAGATAACATTCAAATTCAGGTTAACAACCTAAAATTTTAAAATTTTAAAAATTAGACTTATCATGCTTGATTCCCTAGTATTCTTCAAATTTAATTATCAATGCACAATTATCAATGAATTAATCTAAAACATATCAATAGAAATCATAAATCAAAGAAAATTTCATTCAAATCGTAATATGAGAAACTTACTTTAAGATCAAGGCATAATTCAGGGATTTTCAGATAATACTATAATTAACCCCCCACACCTAAGATGTACATTGCCCTCAATGTACAAAGATGGATAATATCAAAATAATCATAAAATCATAAGATAGGGAGAGAAGTGAAACTTCCTAAATTTTGGATGAAGTCAATGAAAAGAAATCGGATAGGATTGGAGGTGAACGTGGGGAAGCGTCTCGAACCATTTGCAATTGAATCCTCGAAGCAGCCGGTCTGATTTTATTGTATCCTAAGCTAAATCTAAATATCATAAAGAATAACAAGAACAAAATAAAATAAAATAAAATAAAAAATGAAAATGAAAATAAAATTAAAATAAAAACAAAAATAAATAATGGAAAATGGAAGACAACTAAAAGAAGGGAGAATGAGTTTTAAATAGAGATGTAGCCCGTGTTTTGGAGTTTTGAATTTTGAGCGCGTTCAGGGTGTTCGGTCATGCCGTGGGTGTAGTGGCACGCCCCTCACAGGTCATTTAATACGGGCGTGCTCCTCCTGTGTTCAATAAGTCAGAATGTTGGCACGGTTGGAAGGCACGGTAGTGTTTAGCCCGTGCTTAACAAGTCAGTAACCTCGCACGGGGCGTCGGCACGGGCGTGGACTATTATTTCCACCCGTGTTGGGAAAAGAAATTTTTCTATGTCGTGCACGACTACTGGCATGCCCATGGTTCATCCCCTGGCTTCCACATGGCCACGGGAACGCCCGTGTGTAAGGCCATGTGGCCTAGAAATCTGCTCTTTGGTTAGTTTATGGTTAGGTGCTAAAAGGAAAAATAAAATAAAAAAATGTAAAAATGGGGTTAGTGCTCGGGTTGCCTCCTGATAAGCACTCGTTTATAGTCTTAAGCTAGACTTTACCTCTCATTCGTATGGTTATGGTGGTTTGAGGAGGTGAAAATCCTTTCTCATGCGATCATTTTGGTTATGGATATATAGTTTAAGTCGAGTAATGTTTACCTCAAAAGTGTCGAATTTAGGATTTCTTACCTCGTCTGTGCCGTATAGGAAGACATTAAGTACCTCAAAAGTGATTTCTTTGTTTATCTTGAGATCTGAATTGGTGATTTGAGGGTCTTCCTTATTCAACAATACTTGATCCTCAATTTTGATGTGAGTTGTTGTTCCTATCAGCTTGTTTGGGGTCTCCTTCAGCTTGACTTTCGTGCGGTTCCTGTTCCTCTTTGATTTGTGTTTCCTCCTCTTTTAGTTTGTCAACCCTAAGGCTTTGTTCCTTAGGATTTCTTCTTTGTTGGCACGAGGTCTAAAATCTAGCTCGACTAAGTGATTTCGTAATGATTCCTGTAAAGAAGGTTGAACCAAATGGTTATCAATAAAATTATCGTTCGTACCTTTATTACTCGATGTCCTAGCTAAGTTAAGAGCTTGAAGAGTGATTGTTTTGTCGTCTTCACGAAGTGTGAGTTCACCTGATTCTTCCTCTGTGTGGTCTTTCTTTATTGCATCGGGATATGGCACACGAGCTTGGTACTCTGTATTTACCGGGTTTGGTAAATCATGGCTTACCTCAACCTTACCTTCACTTACCATAGTTTCTTGCCTTGGGAACAATTCACTGTTATGAGCTTGTACTGCTTGGGGCCCATGATTCGGCTCAAGTTTGTAGCCTTGTGGTATTTCCTGTGGTGAAAGTTGAACAATTTGATTATCAACTGAATTTACTTTCTCACCTTCATCACTTGATGTCTTGGCCGAGTCAAAAGCTTGTAGACTGATTGATTCGTCACCTACACGAAGAATGAGTTCTCCTGTACCAACATCAATTTTAGTCCTGGCAGTTGCTAGAAAGGGTTTTCCTAAAATTAAAGGAATCGAATTATCCTCATTCATGTCTAAGACAACAAAATCTAATGGAAATACAAATTTATCGATTTTTACGAGAACATCTTCAATAATGCCCCTAGGAATTCTAACAATTTTATCAGCTAATTGAATACTCATCCTAGTTTGTTTGGGCTTCCCTAAACCTAGTTATTTAAACAATGCATAAGGCATGACATTTATGCTTACCCCTAAATCAGCTAACGCATTATCAATAGTTAAACTACCAATTAAACATGGAATTGTAAAACTCCATGGATCTTTTAATTTCTGTGGTAGTTTATTTTGTAGGATTGCTGAGCACTTTGCGTTGAGTTCAATGTGTGGCTCTTCGTCTAATTTGCATTTGTTTGTCAAGAGCTGCCTTAAAAATTTCCTCAAGTCTGGCATCTGAAAAAGAGCTTCAAGAAGAGGTAAGTCAATATGTAATTTCTTTAAAATTTTAAGAAACTTACCGAACTGTTCCTCTGGATCGTCTTTTTTTAACGCTTCGGGATAAGGTATGCGAGGTTTGTACTCCTTGATTACCGGTTTTGGCTTTTCTTATGCGACCTCTGTTATACCTTTGTCTACCTTACTTTCTGGAATTGGTTTTGGTTCATCTAATTCCTCGCTCTCCTAAGCTGTGATGGCTTGAATTTGCTCCTTTGGATTAATCTCGGTGTTACTTGGTAGACGTCCTTGCGGGCGTTCTAACATGAGCCGTATGAGTTGCTCGACTGCATTAGTCATTTCCTTGACTGACTTAGCAATTTCACTCATTCGGCTCTCATTGCTTTTAATTGTTCTATTTATATCTTGTAGGCGTTCTTCTGTGTTTGCTAATTTTTTTAGTTCCTCCTAGTAGGGTGGTTTCTTTTCTCGTGGATAGGGCTGATTTTAGAAGTTCTGAGGATTGCCCTTGATTTCTTTGATTGCCTTGACCTCCCCATGAAAAATTTGGATGGTTCCTCCAACCTGGATTGTAAGTGTTACTATAAGGATTATTATTGGATTGGAAATTATTACCTATATAATTCATCTGTTCGTTCTCTGCTTTCGGTTGGTAGGGTGGGTACTCAGGATTTGCCACGGTTCCACGTGCGTCACACTGCATGACTGGATGTACCTGCGAGGAACATAGACTATCAAGCTTTTTATTCATCATCTCAAGCTGCGTTGATGTCATAGTCATGGTGTCGATGTTGAAGACTCCTGCCAATTTCATTGGTTTAGTCCTCGAAGCTTGCCACTGATAATTGTTTAATGACATCTCCTTAATGAACTCGTAGGCTGCTTCTGGAGTTTTGTTGTTCAAAGTTCCACCGGCAGCTGAATCAATCAGTTGCCTTTTTGAGGGGTTTACACCGTTGTAGAATGTTTGGACTTGTAGCCACAAGGGTTT
The DNA here is from genome assembly GCA_025503065.1 of Gossypium bickii. NCBI lineage: Eukaryota > Viridiplantae > Streptophyta > Magnoliopsida > Malvales > Malvaceae > Gossypium > Gossypium bickii. The sequence continues at coordinate 21,347,230 of CP106713.1, read as the reverse complement.
AACCTCTTTGAATCTCTCCCATGCATCATATAATGTTTCTAAATCCATCTGTACAAAAGAAGAGACATCATTCCTTAATTTGGCCATTTTGGCCTGTGGAAAATATTTCATTAAAAACTTTTAGGTCATCTAATCCCATGTAGTTATTGACCCTCGTTGTAGCAAGTTTAACCACTGTTTAGCTTTATATCTTAATGAAAAAGGGAATAACCGAAGATGTATGGCATCATCAGAAACACCATTTATTTTGAAGGTATCACAGAACTCTAAAAAGTTAGCTATATGCATGTTTGGATCTTCGTCCTGCAAACCATCAACTTGAACAAACTGTTGAATCATTTGTATTGTGTTAGGCTTTAATTCAAGACTATTAGCAGATATAGCAGGCCTAGCAATACTTGAATCCGCTCCTGTTAAATGCGGTTTCGCATAATCAAACATTGTACATGGAGCGTTGCGTTCCCCTACATCGTGTAGTGGTGGGTTGTTTTCGTCCATCCTTTCAGTAGGATTGGATCTGTCTTCTTCCTCTCTTTCTGTGTAATTTAGGGCTCGCCTGGTTTCCCGACGATTTCTTCGAGCGGTAGCTTCAATATCACTTTCGTATACTAAAGGTCCTCTCGAGTTCCTTCTAGTCATAAACTAGAGGTACCTAGAAAGAAAAGAAAGAAAGAAAAAAATTAGAAAAATTTAAAAATTAAACTAAAAATAAAATAAATTACTGAAAATAAAATAATGGCTAAAGTAATAAAAATAGAGTTTTCTTAATATTTTAGTTCCCCGGCAACGGTGCCAAAAACTTGATCGCTGAAAATCAGAGCTTTAAAATTTATAAAAGAATGATTGAACCTGGAAACTAACTTTGACAAGGATTAAAGGCAAGTGTACCTATCGAACAGTAGTATAGCTTAGGCAAGACTGGATATCGAACCCAAAGGAACTAAAAGTACTAATACTAACTTTCTTTTTATTTTTTAGCCTTACAATTAGAGTGAAGTTGCTTTAGACGAAGACTAAACTAAGGACACAAAGACAAAAAGGACGAATAGGAAATAACTTTGAAGGAAAACTCAGTTGATTACGACGATACCTTCAGGAAGAATCCACCTAGACTTCACTTATTATTTAACCCTAAATTATATGATTTCTTTTACTTAGCTTGATCCGTAAGACTCCCTAACCTATATTAAACCCTCTCTCGAGGCGAATAACGTCTAACCCTAGGTTGATTAGTGGAACTCTCGTTTGTTTATAATAACCCCCTAGGATAGCAGTAAATCGATCAATGGACTCCCATATTAGGTTTCACCCTAATCCGGCAAAATCTCGTAACCCTATCTCTAGGCGTTCGATCAACTCTGCTTAATTATGTTAGATCTACTCTTAGCAGGGTCTATTCCTCCTCCACCTAAGCACATTAGATTTGGATTAAGTAACATAATTAAGAACAATCTAAGTAATTATCATATAACTTAAAAAATCAAATCAAAAGATTCATTTAGGTTTCATCCCCTTCAGGTATCTTAAGGGTTTAGTTCATAATGAATAAACAAAACATCGCAAGAGAAAAGATAAAATAAAACATAAGAAAAATCCTAAAACTCCCTGAAGGAATTGAAGGAGAATTACGCCGTCTTGAGTATAATTCCGGCTTCTTGGGATGGATCAACTGGCTATCTTCACGTTTATTCCCTAACTCTGACCTTCTCGGCTTGGCTCCTTGGCCTAGCTTTGATGCCGGTTTCGACTTCTACCGACTCCCCCTTTCAAGTTGCCCCCTTGGGTGTTTATATAGACTTTGAGATGCCTTACTTGGCCCCTAAGTATCCTAATTTAAGTAGAATTCCTAATAGGGTGTTTGAATAGGCTTTGGAATGTGTTTCTTTGCCTCCAAGTATCCTTTCCCGAATGAAATTACTCTTTCCAACGACAGGGACACGGCCATAGCACACGCCCGTGTGAATCATGGCTAGACCATGTTTGGACTTTTAATGAGGCACGGCCGTGTTTATCGGGGTCCAGGCCGTGTTCTAGTAATTTAATGAGGGACGGCATTGTGGCTTGAAGTCCAGGCCATGTCGATTTCATGAATTGGCCCATTTGGCCTATTTTAAGCCCGTTTTACGTTCTTTTCATCCGTGGGTGCTTTCCTGAGTATAGGTCATGAAAAGAAAGGATTACGAGCACCTTTTTACATAAATCAAGGGATAAATCATCCAAAAGCATACTAAATGTGGGCTTAAAATATGTTACTTTTACAGTTTATCAATAAGACTTGAAAAGAAAGGATTAAAAGCACCTTTTTATATGAAACGAGGCTTAAATCATCCAAAAGCATATTAAATGTGGGATTAAAATATGTTACTTTTACGGTTTATTAGGGGGAGAGTTGTAACAGTCCGATTTTGGGGCTAGTCGGAACAGTGGTCTCGGGACCACTAATCTGAGGTTGAGGAAAATTATTTTAGTATTATTTTATGTGTTATGGTATTAATATATGACTATATGGAAATTTTGGTGCTTTAATTTTAGCAATAACATGTTTAATTGAGAAAAAGGACTAAATCGCATGAGATGCGAAAGTTCTATTTTATAAGGTAGGGGTACCTAATAGCTATAGAATGTAATTTGGAGGAATTTTAAGTGCAATTGGGCCATTTATCTAGTGATGGCCGGCCATAGGAAGCTAGGGGGGACAAGAGCATTAATTTTTAGTCAAATTTGGTGATAGTTGTTGACTAGTTGACTAAAGTATGATAAAATAAGGGAAGGCTATCATCTTTTTCTCTTCTCTCCTTCTTCCACCGATTTTTACACTAAAAGAAGGGTCTTGGGAGCTTGAAATTCCAGCAACTTATTCTCCTCACTAGTAAGTGTTCTTAATGGTTATTCTTGATAATTTTTGTACTTTTAAAACCCCAAAGCTTAAGCTAGCTAATGAGGGGGCTAATTTGTGATATGGTTGAAAGTTTAGGGACTTGCCATGAGAGTGTTTATGTGGTTAGCTGAGTTTTTATGGAAGAAAATGAATGTTGGGGAGTTGTGAAACAACTTTTTTGAAAGGTGGTTTCATGACAACACCTAGGTAGGACTTAAGTGCAAAGATTGGGATTGTGTCATAAATGTATGAAGTAGTGAAAATGGTGAGTAGTTATAAGAGTAATAAATATTTAGCTAGGCTTGATTTATGAGAAAATGTGTTGAAAAATGATTTACGAGCCTAGGGGCAAAATTATAATTTTGCCAATGTACAAGGGCAAAATGGTCATTTTTTCCCAAGTGTAGAATTTGATGTATTATGATTATAGAATGATCTAAACGAACGAATTTCATTGTTCTAGATTAAGAAGAACGCGGAATCAACCTTGACGGTGGAAAAGGCAAGGTGATCGAGTAAATCACTAGTTAACATATTTTGCATCGAGGTAAGTTTACGTGTAAACAATACAATTCACTTATATACATGATAAACCGTAAAAGTAACATATTTTAATCCCACATTTAGTATGCTTTTGGATTATTTAAGCCTTGTTTCATATAAAAAGATGCTCTTAATCCTTTCTTTTCATGTCTCATATCCTGGGAAGCACTCGAGGACGAAAAGAACATAAAAAGGGCCCAAAACGAAGTAATTGGGCCTTAGCACGAAATTGACACGGCCTGGCCCAAAGCCCACACGGCCGTGCCTCACCGATCACCTAGAGCATGGCCTCAACCCCGACTTACACAGCCGTGCCTCAAATTAGAAATCCGAACACGGCTTGATGTTGATCTACACGGGGGTGTGCCTTGGCCGTGTCCCTGTCGCTGGAAAGAGCAATTTCAGTCGAAAAGGATACTTAAGGAGAAAGAATCGCATTCCAAGGAGCCTATATATATCTCCTAAGTGCCACCTTTGAGGGGGCGTCGAGCTAGTCCAATGAGCCAAGCCAGAAAGATCAGAATTGTGGGAATCGCTCGAAGTTAGCCAGTTGATCCATCCCAAGACGCCGGAATTATACTCAAGACGGTGGAATTATCCTTCAATTCCTTCATAGAGTTTTAGGAATTTCTTATGTTTTGTTTTATCTTTTCTCTTGAGATGTTTTCTTTATTCATTATGAACAAACCCCTCAGATACCCGAAGGGGATGAAACCTAGATGAATCTTATTATTTGATTTTTGAATTATATGTTAAATACTTAGTTTGTTCTTAATTATGCATGCTTAATCCAATCTGATGTGCTTAGGTGGAGGAGGAATAGATCCTGCTTAAGAGTAGATCTAGCGTAATTAAGCAGAGTTGATCGCACGCCTAGGGATAGGGTGACAAGATTTTGCCAGATTAGGGTGAAACCTAATATGAGAATCCATAGATTGATTTACTACTATTCTAGTGGGTTATTATAAGAGAACGAGAGTTCCACTAATTAACCTAGGGCTAGACGTTGTTCACCTCGAGGGAGGGTTTAATATACGTTAAGGAGTCTCACGGATCAAGCTAAGTAAATAAATCATATGATTCAGGGTTAGATAACAAGTGAAGTCTAGGTGGATTCTTCCTGAGGGTATCATCGTGATCAATTGAGTTTTTCTTCAAGTTATTTCTCAATTTGTTCTTTTTGTCTTTGTCCTTAGCTTAGTCGTCGTTAATTTAGATTAAAATAACTTCACTTTATTTTTAAGGCTAAATAATAAAATGAAAGTTAGTATTAATACTTTTAGTACCTTTGGGTTCGACAATCCGATCTTGCTTAAGCTATACTACTATTCGATAGGTGCACTTCCTTTAAACGTTGTCAGAGTTAGTTTCCGGGTTCGATCATTCTCTTTTATAAATTTTAAAACTCGACAAAACAACGATCAAGTTTTTGGCGCCGTTGCCGGGGGGACTAAAATATTAAGAAAACTCTATTTTTATTGCTTTAGCCGTTATTTTTACTTTCAGCAATTTACTTTTTTTAAGTTAAATTTTCATTTTGCTAATTTTTCTTTCTTTCTTTTCTTTTCAGGAACCTCTAGTTTATAACTAGAAGGAACCCGAGAGGCCCTTTAGTATACGACAGTGATATTGAAGCAACCGCTAGTAGGAATCGCCGAGAAATCAGGCGAGCCCTAAATTACACATAGGAAAATCAAGAAGGTAGATCCAATCCTACTAAAGGGATGGACGAGAATATTCCACAACCCCATGATGTGGGGGAACGCAACGCTCCACGTACTATGTTTGATTATGCTAAACCACATTTAACAAGAGCAGAATCAAGTATTGTTAGGCCTGCTATAGCTGCTAATAATTTTAAATTAAAGCCTAACACAATGCAAATGATTCAACAATCTGTTCAATTTGATGGTTTTTAAGACGAAGATCCAAATACTCATATAACTAACTTTTTAGAGTTCTGTGATACCTTCAAAATAAATGGCGTTTCTGATGATGCCATACGTCTTCGGTTATTTCCCTTTTCATTAAGGAATAAAGCCAAACAGTGGTTGAACTCGTTACCACGAGGGTCAATCACCACATGGGAACAAATGACCGAAAAACTTTTATTGAACTATTTCTCACCGGCCAAAATGGCCAAATTAAGGAATGATATCTCTTCTTTTGTGTAGATGGATTTAGAGACATTATACGATGCAGGGGATAGAAACAAGGATCTCTTGAGAAGGTGTCCACACCATGGTTTACCCTTGTGGCTACAAGTCCAAACATTTTATAACGGTGTAAATCCCGCAACGAGGCAACTAATCAACTCAGCCGCCGGTGGAACCCTGAACAACAAAACTCCTGAAGCAGCGTACGAGTTCATTGAAGAGATATCACTGAATAATTATCAGTGGTAAGTTGTAAGGACGAAACTGACAAATTAGCCGAACCTTTCAACATAGACATAGTGAACATGCTATCAACACAGATGGAGATAATTAATAAAAATCTTGATAATTTGTGTTCTTCGTAGGTACATCCAGTAATGCAGTGCGACGCAAGGGGAACTATGGCGAATCCTGAGTACCCACCCTACCAACCGGAATCAGAAAGCGAACAGATGAACTATATAGTTAACAATTTCAGATCCAATAATAATCCATATAGTAATACATACAATCCAGGTTGGAGGAACCACCCAAATTTTTCATGGGGAGGTCAAGGAAATCAAGGGAATCCAAGGCAACAACCTCCTTAAAACTTCCAAAATTAGCCCTATCCGTAAGAGAAGAAACAAACCCTCGAGGAGATACTGACAAAGTTCTCGGCAGACACAGAAAATGTTTCCAAGAAACTGAGAGAACAATTAAAAGCAACGAGAGCCGAATCAGAGAAATTACTAAGTCAGTCAAAGAAGTCACTAATGCAGTCGAACAACTCGCAAAGCTGATGTCAGAACGACCGCAAGGACGTCTACCAAGTAACACCGAGATTAACCCGAAGGAACAAATTCAAGCCGTCACAGATTAGGACAGTAAACGGTTAGATGAACCCATCTCACAACAAGAAAACAAGGTAGATGAAGGTAAAGTAGAGATAACACAAGAAAAGCCGAAACAGGTAATCAAAGAGTACAAACCTCGCATAGCTTATCCTGAAGCGTTAAAAAGAGATGATACAGAGGAACAGTTTGATAAGTTTCTTAAACTTTTAAAGAAATTACATATTAACTTACCACTTCTTGAAGCTCTTTTTCAGATGCCAGATTCAAGAAAATCCTTAAGGCAGCTCTTGACAAATAAACGCAAATTAGACGAAGAGCCACATGTGGAACTCAATGCAAAGTGCTCAGCAATTCTACAAAATAGACTACCATAGAAATTAAAAGATACAGGGAGTTTTATAATTCCATGTTTAATTGGTAGTATAACTATTGATAATGTGTTAGCTGATTTAGGGGCAAGCATAAATGTCATGCCTTATACATTGTTTAAACGACTAGGTCTAGGGAAGCCCAAACAAACTAGGATGAGTATTCAATTAGCTGATAAAAATGTTAGAATTCCTAGGGGCATTATCGAATATGTTCTCGTAAAGATCAGTAAATTTGTTTTCCCAGTACATTTTGTTGTTCTAGACATGGATGAGGACAATTCGATCCCTTTAATTTTAGGAAGACCTTTTCTAGCAACTGCCAAGACTAAAATTGATGTTGCCACAGGAGAACTCATACTTTGTGTAGGTAATAAGGCAGTCACTCTTCAAGCTCTCGACTCAGCCAGAACATCGAATGACCAAGGTGAGAAAGAAAAATCTACTGACAACCATTCGACTAACCTCTCTTTTCAGGAACCACCAAAAAAGGTCACGATTGAATCTAATCCTTAGTTAGGTGCCAATAAAGAAATAACTCACGAGGAACAAAGGATTCAAACCGATGACTTAGACGAGTGGAAAACACAATTCAAGGAAGAACCAGAGTCACGCGAAGTAAAACCGAAAGAACACCCAGAAGAACTTGTGGGAACATCAAACCACTTCAAAATAGGAGACCAGGTACATTAGATAAAGCTGATATTCACATCACAATAGCAGACCTAAACAAGGAAATCCCTCTTGAGGTCAGCAATATCTTCCCACTCGAAACAGTCGAGGTAAGCAACCAAATATTCGACACTTTTAAGGTAAACGCTTCTCGACTCAAACTCTGTCAAGAAAATAAAACTATAAGCATGAGGGAAGATATTCAAACCTTCAAACCTCCCTAAAATTTCTACACGAGGAAAGTCTAGCTTAAGACTATAAACGAGCGCTTCTCGGGAGGCAACCCGAGCACTAACCTTACTTATTTTTGCATTTATTTTCATTTTACTTTATTTTTCCTTTTTCTTTTTCTTTTTAAGGTAACCAGAAGTGTAGATTTCCAGGCCACACGGTCTTACACACGACCGTGTCCGTGGCCGTGTGGACCACCGAAATCTTTGTACTGACATAATAGAGGCCGTGCGAAACCAGTTCAACCACTTCCTGATGTCACGAATCCAACCACTCTCCCCCACGGGCACCAACAGAATGGCACGTTTGTACCCCACGACCGTGTGAAGCTACTGACTTGCCAACCACGGCAGAACACGCCTGTGCCTTCAACCTGTGCCAATAAACTGACTTGTTGAAAATGAGCGTGGTTTGCGGAAGAATAGGCATGGAGAGCCAACACGCTTAGGCACACGGCCGTATGAATCGACACGCCGTCAATCTACGAGAGTGGGAGAGCATCAGATTACAAAATTCTATTTAAACCCCACAGCCCTTCCCCTCCACCCTAACTTCTTCCATCTTCTTTTCCTTTCAAAATTTCTCTTCTCTCCTTAGAAAAAGTCTCTAGATCCTTGAACCATCACACATCATGCCGAAGAAGCGTAAAAGGCCAAACTCCTTAAAGGAGAACGATTTACCTGAGTTCATGCCGGCAGCTTCCTCCAAACAACAAGCTAAGGGTCTTTGAGACCATTTAATTTTTACTTATCTCTTCTTTTTTGCTTCAATTTCCTTATTTTTACTTCTTTTCTGTTTAATTAAGTTTAACTAGTTTTAGTTTCGTAGTGTCAGGTTCGTCAGGCTGCTAGGGAATCACACCACTTCCGCCACCGCCAGCACCTCCCCAGCCTTAAAGGTCACACCCACCTTGCAAACCATCCACAAATAAGGACTCTTCGGTCCATCCATCTTTTATTTTCATTTTGTTTACATTTTTATTTCCTCTTTCTCTATCTTTCTTACCTTTAATTATATACTTAGTTTATTTTAATTAGGTCTTAATGATTCCTGGTTACTTCTCAGAGCGCTACCCAATTAATTCATCTAGCACAGGTTTGTCATCCAGACCGACAATCACCACCACCAAAGACACTCCTCCGGGAAAACATCTCTTTTAATTTATCCCTTAAAAGTCATATCTATCTTTGTACATTGAGGGCAATGTACATCTTAAGTGTGGGGGGTGAATAATTATTTTGGATAAAAGTACCTAACTTTCTGCATTATTATCAATCCTTGAGAGTAAAAGTGCCTAATTTTTTTCATTATTCTCAAATCCCTGAATTTAGTCTTGTTTTTAAGTAATTTCCTCATATTACTAATTAGGATGAAATTTCTAATAATTTATGATTTTTATTGACATGTTTTTGAATAAGTCGTAGTTAATTGTGCATTGATAATTAAATTTGAAGAATACTAGGGAATCAAGCATGATAAGTCTAATTTTCAAAAATTTAAAATTTTAAGTTGTTAACCTGAATTTGAATGTTATCTTGAAATTTGAAATTTACAAGGTTGATGTCAAAAACACCCATAATTTTTGTGAGATTTTGAGCCTTATAGAGCATATATACCTTTTCATGCTCATTTTTTGATTATGAGTGTGTCAATTATGAACTGTTATTCTAGAACTTGCCTTGATTATACATGTCAAGACCACAGTTATGATTTGATACACAGAGATGATAAAGGCACTTAGGTTTTAACCCACTTACTCCACTAAAAATCCTACCTTCACAATTAACCCCTAGTGAACCCCGTTGAGCCTAACAACCCTTTTTTGACTCACCCACTAATATAACCCAAAACCTTTTGTATTTGTTATTACCATCCTTCTAATTACCCTTTTTGTCGAGATTTGATTTTAAACAAGTTTCCTAACTATGTTTTATATTTCAGTTGTAAAAATTCTTTCTTATTATTGTAATGATAGTTTGTTCTTAAAAAAAATTGAAGTATATTCATTATTATTTCTTTGATTAAGTGAGCTTGCATGTTCAAATTCCAATTCTCAAGGAAAAAGCTCGTATTATTAGTTCTTAATTAATGTAAGATTAAGTTAATTTTTCTAGTTAGGAAATTTATCAGGTCAATCTCGATTCTAACCTTCTAATTCAGCCTTTATCCACACCTTTAACCCTAGCCCCGTTACAACCCTGACAAAGACCTTTTGATCTGTTTATCATCTCATTCTATAGTGGTGGAGATTTGATTTTCAGGCAAGCTTATGGGATTAACTTTTCATGTTCGACTTATTGAGTGATTCTTTGACTTTGAACCTTAAACACTTTTTGAGTGATTTGAGTGAATCTTTTGTGAGGATGTCAATCCTTGTCGGTTTTGAATTAAAGGTAATTGTTCAAATAAGGGGAGACACCTATGTTTTTATGCTACAAATACATGGCTTATCTTATTTGAATCTTTAGGAAGCTTTAAGTTGAATTATCCATGTATAAATTATTTATGAATTATGATAAGGCATTGTCAGTAGGAATTATGAATTATGGAAAGTTCGTTTTAATTGTAAGTTGAGAATTTTGCTTGAGGACAAGCAAAAGCTTAAGTGTGGGGGTATTTGATAAACCGTAAAAGTAACATATTTTAATCCCACATTTAGTATGCTTTTGGATGATTTAAGCCTTGTTTCATATAAAAAGGTGCTCTTAATCCTTTCTTTTCATGTCTTATACCCAGGAAAGCACCTGAAGACGAAAAGAACATAAAACGGGCCCAAAACGGAGTAATTGGGCCTTAGCACAAAATCAACACAACCTGGCCCAAAGCCCACACGGCCATGCCTCACCGATCACCTAGAGCACGGCCTCAACCCCGACTTACACGGCCGTGCCCCAAATTAGAAATCCAAACACGGCTTAAAGTCAATCCACATGGGCATGTGCCATGGCCGTGTCCCTGTCGCTGGAAAGAGCAATTTCAGTCGAAAAAGGATACTTAGGGAGAAAGAATCACATTCCAAGGAGCCTATATATATACCCTAAGTGCCACCATTGAGGGGGCGTCGAGCTAGCCCAAAGAGCCAAGCCGGAAAGATCAAAATTGTGGGAATCGATTAAAGTTAGCTAGTTGATCCATCCCAAGATGCCAAAATTATACTCAAGACGGCGGAATTATCCTTCAATTCCTTCATGGAGTTTTAGGAATTTCTTATGTTTTGTTTTATCTTTTCTCTTGAGATATTTTCTTTATTCATTATGAACTAAACCCTCAGATACCTGAAGGGGATGAAACCTAGATGAATCTTATTATTTGATTTTTGAATTATATGATAAATACTTAGTTTGTTCTTAATTATGCATGCTCTTAGTTTGTTCTTAATTATGCATGCTTAATCCAATCTGATGTGCTTAGGTGGAGGAGGAATAGACCCTGCTTAAGAGTAGATCTAGCGTAATTAAGCAGAGTTGATCGCACGCCTAGAGATAGGGTGACGAGATTTTGCCAGATTAGGGTGAAACCTAATATGGGAATCCATAGATCGGTTTACTGCTATTCTAGGGGGTTATTATAAGAGAACGAGATTTCCACTAATTAACCTAGGGTTAGACATTATTCGCATCGAGAGAAGGTTTAATATACGTTAGGGAGTCTCACGGATCAAGCTAAGTAAATAAATCATATGATTCAGGGTTAGATAACAAGTGAAGTCTAGGTGGATTCTTCCTGAGGGATCATCGTGATCAATTGGGTTTTTCTTCAAGTTATTTCCCAATTTGTTCTTTTTGTCTTCGTTCTTAGCTTAGTCGTCGTTAATTTAGATTAAAACAACTTCACTTTATTTTTAAGGCTAAATAATAAAAAGAAAGTTAGTATTAATACTTTTAGTTCCTTTGGGTTCGACAATCTGGTCTTGCCTAAGCTATACTACTGTTCGATAGATACAGTTGCCTTTAATCGTTGTTAGAGTTAGTTTCAGGGTTCGATCATTCTCTTTTATAAATTTTAAAACTCGACAAAACAATGATTAATACATTGTGCTGCTAATTGGTTTATGACCTGAATGAGAACATATATGATTCAAATGGATTGAATGTGGTAGTCATTGAATAATTATTGTATGAATGAAGAAATAGTCGTATAAATATGTAAGGACAACACTTGATGGTGGGCTAAGTGTGATACCACCTTATTGTCTAGTTTCGATGGGCTTTGTGCGATACCATCATTTATTTATCTTTTGGTGGGCTAAGTGCGATACCACCTTATTGCTTAATTACGATGGGCTTTGTGCGATACCATTGTATACTTATCATTTGGCTGGCTATGTGCGACACCACCGTAACTAACCCTTTTGGTGGGCTAAGTGTGTTACCACCCTAATAAAAACTAACGGTGGGCTAGGTGCGGAACCATCAAGTAAATTGACTCTAAGCAATTGATTAAGAGATTGTGATGTGTTGTATATTGTAATATTGTGATGTTAAGTGCAGGGAAACCTGAGAATGAATGTATGCATTATGCTAGTGATATGGTTGGAATGTGTGAATGGAGGAAATGAGTAAGCATGATCATATATATAGGTTGTTTCTTGCTTAGTATATAAAGCTAAGAAAATTGTTGAATACATGTTAAAGTGTTTTATTGTTTCCATGTAAACTTACTAAGCTTAAAGCTTACTCCCCTTTTTTTCCCTTGTTTTATAGAGTTTAAAAGTCGAGCCGGGATATGCCAATAACTAGGTGAACGCCCAATAACTAGTATGTTGAATGGACTCATGTTGTGTAAGATATAGGGCTACTAGAAGTTGGGCAATTAGCCTTGTTCTGTCCACATGGGTAGGCACATGGGCGTGTGTCTCGACCATGTGTGACACACAGTCAGCCTACGGGCATGCGACTTGGCCATGTGTCCCCTGCATGTTAGCATTTTAAACTAGGATAGACCACGGATTATCCACACGGGCTTGTCTAGGCCGTGTGAATATAATCAGTAACCCCCCACGATTTGAAGACACGGGCATGTTGTGAGAGTACACGGGCGTGTCCCATTTCACATGGACGTGTGCTCTAACCGTGGTGTTAAAATAGATTACTAGAGTTTTAAGCACGGGCCGAGGACATGGGCGTGGGTACAAACCCACGGGCGTGTTACATGACACACGGGCGTGTGATCCCTGTATAGAAAAGAGAAAATTTTTAAGAATCGAAGAAGTTCCGATATGGTCTTCAGAGCCTTCTTGGGTATGAATAAAGCCTTGTAAGTCGAGAATAAGGCTGCCAGAGTAATGTAGGAGTGTAGTCATGTCAATCCTAAGTGGTGTCAGTTTGGTAATACCGCAGGCTCGGTTCCAGTGTGGAACTCGGGTAAGGGTGTTACATTTATCGTAGCCCGTGTTTTGGGAAATTTTCGTCCTTGCTTCACACGGTCTCTGCCACGCTAGTGTGCAAATTCGTGGTGTCCGCACGGCCACGGCCATGCCCGTGTGCAAGGCCGTGTGGTAGGGAAACCTACACCTAAAAATTTTGGTTAGTTTTTAGTTAGATGCTAAAATATAGATGTTAGTGGGGTTAGTGCTCGGGTTGCCTCCTAAGAAGAGCTCGTTTAAAGTCTTGAGCTAGACTTACCTGTTATTCGTATGCCCATGGTGGTTTTTGGAGTCGAAACTCCTTTTTCTTACTATCAATTCTATCAACATATGGTTTGAGTCGGGTAATATTTACTTCAAAAGTGTTGAAATTAGAGTGTGTTACCTCGACCGCTCTGTATGGAAAGACCTTACATGTCGTAAAAGGAGTCGCACCATTTGTATTAAGCTCTGAAGCGACTATTCGAAGGTCGGTTACATCTGACAGTACCTGGTCCCCAACTTTGAAATGATTGATTCCACCTTTAATACTTGATGTCCTAGCCGTGTCAAGAACCTGAAGAGTGATCGTTTCGTCACTTACACGAAATGTGAGCTCATGTGGTCGTTTATTTCGTAGAATTACTGGGCACACTTCGTTTTGCTCCACATGCAACGTATCGTCTAACTTCCGTTTGTTTGTAAAAAATTCTTTTAAAATTTCCTTGTGATCACAGAAAAATCAGAGTTTTAAATATTTATAAATGAATGATCAAACCTGGAGACTAACTCTGACAACGATATTAAGGCAAGTGTACCTATCGAACAGTAGTATAGCTTAGGCAAGGCCGGATATCGAACCCAAAGGAACTACAAGTATTAATACTCACTTTCTTTTTATTATTTAACCTAAATAAGATAAAGGTTGCTTTTAAACTAAATTAACGACAACTAAACTAAGGAAACAAAGATAAAAAGATGAATTTGGGGATAACTTGAAAAAAACTTAGTTGATTTTTATGATACCTTCGGGAAGAATGCACCTAGACTTCTCTTATTATCTAACCTTAAATTATATGATTTCTTTTACTTAGCTTGATCCGTGAGACTCCCTAACCTATGTTAAACCCTCTCTCGAAGCGAATAACGTCTAATCCTAGGTTAATTAGTGGAACTCTCGTTCGCTTATAATAACCTCCTAGGAAAGCAGTAAATCGATCAATGGATTCCCATATTAGGTTTCACCCTAATCTAGCAAAATCTTGTAACCCTATCTCTAGGCGCCCGATCAACTCCGCTTAATTATGTTAGATCTACTCTTAGGCAGGGTCTATTCCTCCTCCACCTAAGCACATTAAATTTGGATTAAGTCAACAAAATTAAGAACAAACCAAGTAATTTATCATATAACTTAAAAATCAAATAATAAAATCTGTCTAGGTTTCATCCCCCTTTAGGTATTTGAAGGATTTAGTTCATAATGTAAAAAGAAAACATCACAAGAGAAAAGATAAAACAAAACATAAGAAAAATCCTAAAACCCCCTGAAGGAATTGAAGGAGAATTCCGCCGTCTTGAGCATAATTCCGGCTTCTTGGGATGAATCAACTGGCTATCCTCGCGTTACTCCCTAACTCTGACCTTCTTGGCTTGGCTCCTTGGCCTAGCTTTCGCCCCCTTGTCAAAGGTGGTACTTGGGGTATATTTATAGGCTCTTGGAATGCGATTCTTTCTCCCCAAGTATCCTTTTCCGACTGAAATTGCTCTTTCTAGCGATAGAGGCACAGCCATGTCACACGCCCGTGCAAATCGAGACCTGGCCGTGTTCGGATTTCACTTATGGCACGGCCGTGTGTGGTGGTAATGAGGCCGTGCTTGGACTTCTTTAATGAGGCACAACCATGTAAATTGGGATTAGGCCGTGTCGATTTCGTGAAAAGGCCCATTTGCTTCATTTTAGGCCCGTTTTGTATTCTTTTCATCCTCGGGTGCTTTCCTAGGTATAAGACATGAAAAGAAAGGATTACAAGCACCTTCTTACATAAATCAAGGGATAAATCATCCAAAAGCATATTAAATATGGGCTTAAAATATGTTACTTTTATGGTTTATCACCTTGAATCTGGCATCTGCGAAAGAGCTTCGAGAAACGGCAAGTTAATATGAAATTTCATTGGAAGTTTAAGAAAATTACTGAATTTTCCTCTGTTTGGTCTTTCTTTATAGCATTGGCGTATGGCACACGAGGTTGGTACTCTGTAATTACCATGTTTAGTTTATCATGGCTTACTTCAACCTTATCTTCCCCTACCACATTCTCTTGCTTCAATTTTGGTTCATCAAACCCTTCATTATCCTAAGATGTTATGGCTTGAGGTTGCTCTCTTGGGTTAGTTTCGGTGTTTCTAGGTAAGATACCTTGTGGTCTTTCTGTGATCAGCTTAGCAAGCTGACTTAACTGGTTCTTGATCCCTTCAATCGATGCTTCTCGATTTTTGAGTGTTTTTTCGGTGTTTTGTAAACGAGTTTCTGACACCGCTATAAATTTTGTTAGCATCTCCTCAAGGTTCGCTTCTTTTCCTGCTGGTAAGGTGGTTGTTGAAAACCTAAAGGAAGTTGCGGTCTTTGATTACCTTGACCTCCCCACGAGAAATTGGGATGGTACCTCCAACCTGCATTATAAGTGTTACTATAAAGATTATTTTGAGGTCTAGAATAGTTACCCATATAGTTGACTTGTTATCTGTGATAGGGTTGTAGGATAGATATTCTGTGTTGTTCACCCCTCTTCCATTTGTATCGTACTATATTACTGGATGTACCTGCGTAGAACCATACAAACCATCAATTGTTTTATTTAAAAGTTCTACCTGGTTAGATAACATGGTGACCGCGTCAAGGTTGAAAACATCGGCTGCTTTAGTAGGCTTTGTCCTCATGACTTGCCACTGATAATTATTCAATGACATCTCTTCGGTTTTTGCAAGCGGTACGTTCTATTTTACTGTCGTAAATCAAGGGTCCTGTCGGGTTCCTTCTAGTCATAAACTAGAGTTACCTGCCAGAAGCAAAGAAGAAAATTTAGAAAAATAAAAATAGAATTTAATTGCAAAAATAAAATAAATATAATATTGCAAAAGTAATAAAAATTCAGCATTCTTAATATTTTAGTTCCCCGGCAACGGCGCCAAAAACTTGATCGTGTATGTCAGAGTCTTAAAAATTTATAAAAAGAATGATCGAGCCTGAAAACTAACTGTGAAAACGATTAAGGCAAGTGCACCTATCGAACAGTAGTATAGCTTTGGCAAGACCGGATTGTCGAACCCAAAGGAACCAAAAGTACTAATACTTTCTTTTTATTATTTAGCCTAAGAATTAAAAGAATTTGTTATCTAATCTAAAACTAACTAACTACTAAGCTAAAGATGCTAAGACAAAGAGAATGAATTGGGGAAATACTAGTGGGAAAAACCAATTGATTAAGACAATACCCGAGGAAGAATCCACCTAGACTTCACTTGTTATCTAACTCTGAACTAGACGATTTATTCACTTGACTTGATCCGTAGGATTCCCTAATTTATATTAATACCTCTTTCGAGGCTACTAACGTCTAACCCTAGGTTGATTAATTGAAATCTCTTTCTAATTAAAACCCCTAGAATTGCATTAACTCGATCTATGGACTCCCATATTAGGTTTGACCCTAATCCGGCAGATTTTCGTCATCCTATTTCTAGGGTTGCGATCAACTCAGCTTAACTATGCTAGATCTACTCTTAAACAGGGACTTTTGCTCCACTGCCTAAGCACATCAATACTTGAATCAATATCCTGTAATATCAAAACAAGAATTAAGAACACATAGTTAAGAACAAATCAAGTATTTATCATATAGTTCTGAAAACAATACCAAGATCCGTCTTAAGTTTCATCCCCCTCAGGTATCTGGGGGTTTAGTTCATAATCATAAAAGAATACATCTCAAAACAAAAGATAAAACAAAACATAAGAAAACCCTAAAACCCCATGAAGGAATTGAAGGAGAGATCATCTGTCTTGAGTATAACTCTGGCTTCTTGTAACACCCCCAAACCCGGCCCACGAGCCTTGACCGGATCTAGTTATGTCACTGCGGAAAGACGGTTGAAAATCTTTTTGACTTTTGAATAAAACATGAAAATTGTTGACTTTTGAAAACCATGTCCATTTAAAATTATACTTAAAACTTTGTTATTATAAAATGTCCAAATTAAAACTTTAGTATATATATATACATATATATCTTGAATAAATAGATTGCTAAAATTAAAATCATCTTCACATAGTAATTTATTTTAATTAAACCATAATATAAAATAATATCAAAATAGTACTAATAATGATAAAAAGGCCCTTATTACATCAAAGAGATTTCCAGAAATACTTATTATAAAAATGCATAAAATAAAAAAAAATATTCAACTTAATCTTCTTCATCAGCATGGCCACCTCGTATCCACTCCAAACCCGGTCCAACTCATGAATCACCTGCGATGGTTAAGAAAAATAGGGTGAGTCCACAGACTCAGTGCATAACCATAACACATATTTCCACACGTATAGGCTTAGCCCACATTCACACAATCCACGAACCATTCATGCAATCATGCATCACGGCCCAATCCTAAAATCCATCCAAACACCTACCTCGGCAGACTCCCTGCCCAAGGCCGTGGCTAACCCACCGATCACAACTAAGTGATCCCACATATCTTACCTTGGCAGACCTGCTGCACAAGGCCGTGGCTAAGCCACCGATCACAATGTGATCCCAACAATAATCCGTCTACGGTGATGCACTCAGCTATCAACCGCCGAGATGGGCACCAAGCCACCATCTCCCTTGATGATGCACACAGCAACTCATCAAGCGCTAATGTAGCCCGAAGCTAACATTAGACCACGTACATCAATGTGTACACCCTTCCTTCCTTGATCAACTCCAACTCCCATGCATGTATGTAAATGCCTCGTGACAAATCATCATATAAGTGAGTATACATATCATATCATTACTACAACATATATTTACATACACATCATAATACTTAATATCACAAAACTTACTTACCTGATATCCGATTACCCAAAACATGGTATTCACCACTAAAGCCATTATGATCGGCTACCACACATCATACATATGTATACACGTTAGCAAGCAAATAACCGAAGAAATAGTGCGATGATTACGCACCTGCTAAGGCACAAACGATTAAATCCTGAAAAGGTCTCCTGCGTTAGGCTCTTCTCCCCCCCTACAATCGGCCTTAGCACAATAACAGAGAACACTTAGGGCCATTCGGCCAAGACAAGAATATCAGAAAAAATTCTTACCACCACTTACCAACCGATCACCGAAGATGGGGCTTCACTTGGTTGATTCCAAAATCCCGGAGGTCCTTCACCAACGATTGGAAACAAGATCAACACCTCTCTAATATTCGGCCCAAGTGCAAACAAAAAGGAGAGGGGTGATTCGACCTAACACAAAGGAAGAAAACACCGAAAGAGATGGAAGGAAAAAGGGGTTGATATTCGGTCAACAAACAAAATGGGGTTTAGGGGTTGAAGAGGATATACGGCTACCAATAAAATATAGGATAACTTTCGGCTAGCATAGGTTGCTTGGGGTTTCGGTTTTAAGAAGGAAAAGAGGTAAGCTTACTTGAAGGTTCGGCCAAATGACAATCAAGAAGAAAAGAAGAAAACAAAGAAGCAAGGCTTGAGAAGAAAGAACCAAAATTTGGCAAAAGGGATAGCACATCACTCTTAAATAGAATTCGGCCCCCCTAACCCTCATAGCCGAAAAATGCCAATAAAAGAACCCCCAGCCGTCCAACACCTTTACCTCTCACCCAATCCTTGTTTTACTCCTAGATTCTCTCAACGCCAATAGTCAAATCAATTTAAAATTATCTAAAATAAAATCCACCTTTTTATCCATTATAACCTCTTCCAAATAAAAAAAATACAAAATAAATTAATAGCTATCCCCCCACTCCAGCCGAATTCTAAATCAAAAACAATTACTTAAGCTTATCCTTATCCCATGTGCAGGCCAATTTCTACCTCTCTCTTGGCGCCAACTTAAAATAAAAATAAAACCCCCAACTACAGCTTCCATGGTTCGAACCTGGAACCTCATGCCGCAGCCCCTTCCTTCCAACGCCCCAGGCCACTCGACTAGAGCGCTATTTGTGATATAAACGCGCCATATTTTCCTTTTAAGCCCTACTTCCTTAGGTCCTTCCTTTTAACGCCCCAAAACAAAAATAAAACCCTTTTATCGCTGCCGCTGGATTCGAACCTGTGTCCTTAATGGCGCCTCCCAAGCTCTTAGCGATTGCACTAAGCCACTCTACCACCGCCTTCCTTTGTGCCAAAAATTACCGAAAATTATTCTTAATGCCTCCCTTGGCCCGATTCTCTTTTTTTTTACACTAAAAATCCAAAATTTTCCTAAGCATCCCTTACCTTCTAGGGTTCTTCAAACCCCTTAAAACTCATCCAACCTCACCATAAGCCTGTCAACACTCGAGTTATGCTCCAAACGCATAACCCCTAAACCGGGATGTTACAATTCTACCCTCCTTAAAATAATTTCGTCCTCAAAATTACTTGGCTGCCTAATGGTCGTACATCCTAATTCACCACACTAGCTATCGCTTTGCACTCGATCTTACGGAACTACCATATTTTTCTAGGCACCGTTTCTAAGTCCACATTCAAGGTTCTAGATATTTTACTAGCAACAAAACAAACTACCACAATAGTGAACAACACAATAAAGAATGATCCAGGCATAAGAAACTTACCCGCTGACACATCTGGCACATCATTATCCTCCCTCCGATTTAATCAGTATAAACCGGACACGGGCCGTCTTGCCTCAGTGCTACCACTTCCGCGGCCTAATGCTCCACGACCTTGGCCTAAACCATTTCCTCCATGGTTCGGACCACGACCTCTTATCGCTTGCTGACCATCTCTACCCGGCTGCACATAACCTCGGTCTAATGTCCGAGCCCTATTCGGATTCTGAGGACAATCCTTAATCAGGTGAGACTTAGACTTACACCTGAAGTATTATCGATCCCGATTCCAGCACTCACCAACATGGTACCTTCCACACCGAGCACACGGACGATCCAGATTTTCTCAGAGTCGGCTTAGCAACACGAAACAATTTTCAACCTCGGTCTTTTCAAAAACCCTGGATGATTCGGATGCTCCAAAATTCCTCCTATCCTGGTTCCTATCCTTATCTCTATTCTGTCTTACAGAGTTCTTAATTCCCTCAGCTACCTTAGCTTTTTCGACTAACACCGCGAACTCCCGTTCCTGGTGGGGAGCTATCAACAGCCTCAGGTCATCCCTTAATTCGTCCTCACACCGGACACATCGTTCATGCTCCGTGGCAACTACTCCTTGAGCATATCGGCTTAACCTTAGGAATTCCACCTCGTATTCTGCTACGGACTTGTTCCCTTGAACCAACCCCAGAAATGCCTTCCTTTGAGCATCGATGTAATGAGTTCCAACATACTTCTTCTGGCACGCCATCTTGACATACTCCCAAGTGAGGTCCTCAGCTGTGGCACTATCCCGAATTGTTAGCCACCATTGGTATGCCTCGTCGCGAAGCAGCGCCACCATTCCTTTCACTTTCTCTTCATGGCTCAGATCGAGCACATCCATAATTCGCTCGGTTGCTTCCAACCAATATTCAGCCGCACCGGGTGCCACGCCTGATACGCCCCGAAACACCTCAGCTCCATTCGCTCGGAGTCGCTCAGGTACAGACTTCCTTGCTCTCATACTTCCACCCGCCCTAGCCACTATCTCCAA
This sequence comes from Gossypium bickii, assembly GCA_025503065.1. Taxonomy (NCBI): domain Eukaryota; kingdom Viridiplantae; phylum Streptophyta; class Magnoliopsida; order Malvales; family Malvaceae; genus Gossypium; species Gossypium bickii. Next base: position 21,326,306 of record CP106713.1, on the reverse strand, counting down.
AACTCGCAGCACAGCCTGCGATATCGCATCATCCCCCGTCTGCTCTTGCTGCTCATTACCAAAGGCTGGTGGTGGAGGTGGTACTTTATTCTCAGACCCTTGACCCGATCTACGGGTTTCGATACGGCCATTCTGCCTCGACCACGTCCACGATGACCACGTCCTCTAGAACTCATTTCTAGCGCCTCGATTTAGTCTGATTTAAGAAATTTTATGCATTAGAAATTTGGTTCCACTATTTATCCACGAGCAAATTTTATGAAATGAGGTTTTCAGAAGTGTTCTTTCGATCAATCAAGGTTTCAGTTCGAGTTCACTACTCTAATTCAAAGAATCACATTCACATTCACTTTCACACCATCCAACATACTATTATGGGCATTCTTATCCACTCCCCACCCAGGGGTAATTTCGTCATTTTTCCTACAGGGGTATTTTGGTAATAAATCAAAGCGATTCCGAAAACTTTAATAAGTCAGGATTTTTTTTAAAAAAAATTTCTAAAACTGAAGAGTATTTTCAAAATTTATAAATTGAGGTATAATGAAATTTGAGAACTAGGGGTATTTTGGTAATTTTGTCAATCAGGGGTAATTTTGTAAATTTCCAAAGTCAGGATATTATTTTGAAATATAGAAATTTGGATACTTTTGCAAAGTAAGGGGATTTTATTAAAATTGGGGTTAAACCGAAAATTTTGAAAGTCAGGGGCATTTTAGTAATTTTCAACACAGGGGTATTTTTGTAAATTTCCCCAAATCGAAGTATCTTGATATTTTGAAAACTAAAGATTTGGTATTTTGCAAAGTAAAATCATTTTAACAAAAGTTGAGGGTAGTATGGTAATTTTACAATACAGGGGCATTTTTGTAATTTTACCGCTAGGGCATTTTGGTAATTTTGTAAATCGGAGATACTTTAGAAAAATTTTCACAAAAATCTTTTACTACCGTAAAAAGGGTAATTTAAGGATTTTAAATCTAAGAATTTTATAAAACTGCACGGCTAGTCCCTTTCGGGTTTTAATAATTGGTTTAGCCTATGAACAAGTCCTCCTGGTTAAGGTGAACCGTAGCTACGCACTGTGTAGGATCGAGTAGTAAAGAGGAGGTGAGTCGCTAGGATCGCTTAAATACCAAGCTCTTGCTGAATACCAATCCTCGACATGCGTACAGTGGTTGCCACACCTTAACTCGGCGACTTACTTCACAGGTTTGTTTAGTAACCTTAAGTCTTATGCATACGTTTGAGTAGACTAGCCCTAGGGTCCAATAGCCTTAGTATTCTATCTACGTTCCATAAAAGCCCATAATATTCACATATAAATCACTTCAACGAATAGAGGTACTTACCGTGGATCATGGTCTGAGACACAAAGCCATGCCGAATAACTCAAAAATTTATGAAAGCCCAAATCTTGAAAAGCCCATTTTGAAAATGTTTTTGGGCCCAAAACCCTCAAAGTCGAGTTTTGAACCGGGCTCTGATACCAATCTGTAACACCCCCAAACACGGCCCACGAGCCTTGACCGGATCTGGTTATGTCACTGCGGAAAGACGGTTGAAAATCTTTTTGACTTTTGAATAAAACATGAAAATTGTTGACTTTTGAAAACCATGTCCATTTAAAATTATACTTAAAACTTTGTTATTATAAAATGTCCAAATTAAAACTTTAGTGTATATATATACATTATATATCTTGAATAAATAGATTGCTAAAATTAAAATCATCTTCACATAGTAATTTATTTTAATTAAACCATAATATAAAATAATATCAAAATAGTACTAATAATGATAAAAAGGCCCTTATTACATCAAAGAGATTTCCAGAAATACTTATTATAAAAATGCATAAAATAAAAAAAATATTCAACTTAATCTTCTTCATCAGCATGGCCACCTCGTATCCACTCCAAACCCGGTCCAACTCATGAATCACCTGCGATGGTTAAGAAAAATAGGGTGAGTCCACAGACTCAGTGCATAACCATAACACATATTTCCACACATATAGGCTTAGCCCACATTCACACAATCCACGAACCATTCATGCAATCATGCATCACGGCCCAATCCTAAAATCCATCCAAACACCTACCTCGGCAGACTCCCTGCCCAAGGCCGTGGCTAACTTACCGATCACAACTGAGTGATCCCACATATCTTACCTTGGCAGACCTGCTGCACAAGGCCGTGGCTAAGCCACCGATCACAACGTGATCCCAACAGTAATCCGTCTACGGTGACGCACTTAGCTATCAACCGCCGAGATGGGCACCAAGCCACCATCTCCCTTGATGATGCACACAGCAACTCATCAAGCGCTAATGTAGCTCGAAGCTAACATTAGACCACGTACATCAATGTGTACACCCTTCCTTCCTTGATCAACTCCAACTCCCATGCATGTATGTAAATGCCTCGTGACAAATCATCATATAAGTGAGTATACATATCATATCATTACTACAACATATATTTACATACACATCATAATACTTAATATCACAAAACTTACTTACCTGATATCCGATTACCCAAAACATGGTATTCACCACTAAAGCCATTATGATCGGCTACCACATATCATACATATGTATACACGTTAGCAAGCAAATAACCGAAGAAATAGTGCGATGATTACGCACCTGCTAAGGCACAAACGATTAAATCCCGAAAAGGTCTCCTGCGTTAGGCTCTTCTCCCCCCTACAATCGGCCTTAGCACAATAACAGAGAACACTTAGGGCCATTCGGCCAAGACAAGAATATCAGAAAAAATTCTTACCACCACTTACCAACCGATCACCAAAGATGGGGCTTCATTTGGTTGATTCCAAGATCCCGGAGGTCCTTCACCAACGATTGGAAACAAGATCAACACCTCTCTAATATTCGGCCCAAGTGCAAACAAAAAGGAGAGGGGTGATTCGGCCTAACACAAAGGAAGAAAACACCGAAAGAGATGGAAGGAAAAAGGGGTTGATATTCGGTCAACAAACAAAATGGAGTTTAGGGGTTGAAGAGGATATACGGCTACCAATAAAATATAGGATAACTTTCGGCTAGCATAGGTTGCTTGGGGTTTCGGTTTTAAGAAGGAAAAGAGGTAAGCTTACTTGAAGGTTTGGCCAAATGACAATCAAGAAGAAAAGAAGAAAACAAAGAAGCAAGGCTTGAGAAGAAAGAACCAAAATTTGGCAAAAGGGATAGCACACCACTCTTAAATAGAATTCGGCCCCCTAACCTTCATAGCCGAAAAATGCCAATAAAAGAACCCCCCAGCCGTCCAACACCTTTACCTCTCACCCAATCCTTGTTTTACTCCTAGATTCTCTCAATGCCAACATTCAAATCAATTTAAAATTATCTAAAATAAAATCCACCTTTTTATCCATTATAACCTCTTCCAAATAAAAAAAAATTACAAAATAAATTAATAGCTATCCCCCCACTCCAGCCGAATTCTAAATCAAAAACAATTACTTAAGCTTATCATTATCCGATGTGCGCGGCCAATTTCCACCTCTCTCTTGCACCACTTAAAATAAAAATAAAAACCCCCAATCTACTTCTTCCATGGTTTGAACACGGAACCTCATGCCATGACCCCTTCCCTTCCAACGCCCCGTGCCACTCGACTGCAGCGCTATTTGTGATATAAACGCGCCATATTTTCCTTTTAAGCCCTACTTCCTTAGGTCCTTCCTTTTAACGCCCCAAAACAAAAATAAAACCCTTTATCACCACACCACAGATTCGAACCTGTGTCCTTAATGGCGCCTCCCAAGCTCTTAGCGGCAGCCACGGAAGCCACTCTACCACCGCCTTCCTTTGTGCCAAAAATTACCGAAAATTATTCTTAAGGCCTCCCTTGGCCCGATTCTCTTTTTTTTACACTAAAAATCCAAAATTTTCCTAAGGCATCCCTTACTTTCTAGGGTTCTCCAAACCCTTTAAAACTCATCCAACCTCACCATAAGCCTGCCAACACTCGAGTTATGCTCCAAACGCATAACCCCTAAACCGGGATGTTACACTTCTTGAGATGAATCAACTGGCTTTCTTCGAGTGAATCCCACAATTTTGGCCTCTCTGGTTCAACTCATTGGCCCAGCTGGACGCCTAACTGGACTCTCCTAAAAGGTTGGCCTCTAGGGTGTTTATAGGCTTTTGGAATGGCTTTCTTTGCCTCTAAGTACCCTAATCCAAATGAAACTCTTCTTTGTCACAACAGGGACACGCCCATGGCATACGCTCGTGTGAATTGTGGCCAGACCGTGTTCGGGTCTGTTAAGGTGGCACGATCGTGTGGCTTGGGCCCAGGCCGTGTCAATTTTGTGCTTTGGCCCATTTACTACGTTTTAGGCCCGTTTCTCGTTCTTTTCATCTTCCGGTGCTCTCTTGAGTATAAAACATGAAAACAAAGGATTAAGAGCACTAAATTCCATAATTTAAGGCTTAAATCATCCAAAAGTATGCTAAATGTGGGATTAAAATATGTTCTTATTACGGTTTATCACCTACTCCCACACAATGGAGCAAACGCACTCGTCATTAATGGAATCTGAATCTCTACATGATAGTAGGAATTAGAGAAATAGATGAAGGCTCAACAATATTTGGAGGTATAAGAATGCGATGCTCCTGAAGATGAGCATTACCACCTTAATTTGATTAATCGACAACCGTTGTATTATGCAAAACACTATCACTGACTTATTTGACGTAATTACGCAATAACAATAATCCAAAAGATAAAACTCCTACTGAAATTATTCTATTCATGAAATTGTGATCAATAGAATACATTAATGCAAATTATAGGTTGATAAATATTAATTGTATTTGCAAATTAAAATAGGGTAACACCAACATAGATGGATATAAATTCATGAATCCTAACTAGTAAAAAGTCCATACCAAAAACTCGTCCATAACATTCCACCAAGCTATCTTATATAGGAAATTGATGGGCTCGAAACTAACTAATATTTTGACAAAGGTAAGGGCACCTATCGAACAGTAGTATAGCTTTGATGAGTCCGGAATATTGTATCCTCAAGGACTAAAATTACTAGTAATAACTATCTTTTTATTATTTAGCCTAATAATTGAATAAACCAATGAATAAACACAATACCCAAGGAAGAATCCACATAGACCTCACTTATTATTCTGACTCTGAATTAACCGATTTATTCACTTGTCTTGATCCATAAAAATCCTAAATTATGTTTGTAACACCCCAAACCCGGCCCATACGCCAAGGCCGAATTTAGAATGCCACTGCGAAAAATGTTTGAAAAATATTTTGACTTAGAGTGAAAACATAAAATTTATTGTCTTTACTAAAACATTGTATAATTAAAATTCCAAATAAAATTAAGTTGTTACAAAATTTCCAACTTGAAAACTTTAAACATAATTTGAAAAAAATAAAACATTTTCAAATAATGATATAATCGACAATCCAACTTAAAACATAATAAAAATCCTTAAATACTTAAAGTGGCCCTTATTACAATAAATAACCTTTCATAAATAAAATGTGTAAAACAAATAAAATATCTTCTGCATGGGCCACCTCGTATCCACTCCAACCCGGTCTAAGCTTTATGCATCACCTGTAAGGTTTGAGAAAAATTTGGGTAAGTCACACAGACTCAGTGCATAGTTATTTCACATGTCCCCACATATGGGCTTGGCCCATATCCACACAGTCCACATACAAAATTATGCAATTATGAAGCCCAGCCCAACCTAGTGTCCATCCATTACACCTACCTCGGCACACCTGCTGCCCAAGGCCGTGGCTAATCCACCGATCACCTAAGTGATCCCACATATCTCACCTTGGCAGACTTGCCGCCCAAGGCCGTGGCTAAGCCACCGATCACATAAGTGATCCCACATATCAATTAATCCACGGTGATGCACACAGCTATCAACCGCCGAGATGGGCACCTAGCCAACACCTCCCTTGATGAAGCACATAGCTAACATCAAGCGCCAATGTAGCACAAGGCTAACATCAGACCACGTACATAAAGTACACCCTTTCCTTCGATAGTCACATCCCAAGTCCCATGTATCGTGCCACAATATCATAAAAATAAGCATACATCACATGCTATCACGTTTTCATACATAGATCATATGAAAATTAACATCATAAAATATTGACCTCGTTAATCGATTATTCAACATGGGTAACCATCATTTTAGCCATTATTGCCGGTTACCGTACACATTATACGCATATACATAATAACACATATAAACAATCAAGAAACAGTACGATAACTACACACCTGCTTTGGCACAATCAATCAAATCCCGAAACCCACGTCTAACGATTTGTACTCCTACGATTGTTGAACTCCTTCCTACACAACCTAAGTTAGAATCGGCTTTAAGTAATAATCCGTAAGAATGGCCCTTGGCTGAATGCTACACTTACTTACCTTGAAGAATCGAATCCAAAAGACTCCTCTATGCGAGCACTTCACACTTTAAAACGAAACTAAGAGCAAGAGATCAATGGTATCACCCTCAGAGTATCGACTTCAAGTCCCAAAGAGAAAGATTTTGGCACTTGAATGGTGAAGAGAGAGAGATCATGCCAAAGTGGAGGGAGTTGAATGCTAAGAGGATTTGGCTATGGTGTTTCTTAAAATTTCAAGTAAAGACAAGAGGGAAAGAGGCTATAAGGTTCGGCCAAGCCTTACCAATGGTGATGACATACTCGGCTATCAAAAGGAAAAGAAGGAGTTTAGGAAAGGAGATAGATTCGGCCAAACTAGCAAATAGAGAAAAGAAGAAAACGCTAGTGACCTTAATGATCTTTGAAGTTTCGAACACAAAACAGAGAGAAGGGAAACCGAAACTAAATGGCTTATGCACAAAAATGGCACTTTGATGGCATTAGGATTTCAGCACCACACTAGAGAAAGAAGAATAAACCCAAAAAGAAAACATCTAAACTCCTTAAGAGAAATTCGGCTACTCCACTCTACTCACAAAACCGAAATGGTCATCAAAGAAATCCCCCTTGGCCATCCAACTCACATATTCATCACAAATCCCACAATTTCCTCTTTATTTCCTCCTAATCCTATTCCTTCCAAAAATTCGCCAACTCCCCCTAGTCCATGAAACCATCCATGTTCATGGACAAAATGCCATAGAAGAGTTTCCAAAACAACACTCCATAATCCATGCCTTTTGTCCCCTCATTATACCATAATTCCTTGATACCATACCATAAATAAGTACTTGCCTTATTCCTTAGTCTACTATCCATAAATAACAAAGTCCATCCTTACCATAAGTAAAATTTGACCAACACATGCCATACAAAAATTAAAAGTCACCTTAATGTCATCCATGGGATTCGAACCTAAGACCATTAATACACTCCACACTCCACTTGCCACTTTACCAATTGACTCATTGTGATTAAAACCTCAAACTAATTTTCTTAAGGCCAATTTTGCTTAGCTCCCCTTCTAAGAATAAAATCTAATATTTTTCTAAGGCATTCCCTTACATTCTAAAATTCTAAAAACCCTTAAAACATATCCAAACACACACGAAGCCCACTATCACTTGAATTATGCATAAACGCATAACCCCTAAATCTAGTATATTATAGTTCTACCCTCCTTAAAAATAATTTCGTCCTTGAAATTACTTACTAACGAACAATCGTACATCCTAACTCACCACACTACACTACTGCTACGCACTCTGATCTTAATAAAACTAACATATTTTCTACTAAATCTTGGAATCCCTGACCAGACCCAACTGGTTCCGTCACAGCCATTCTGCCTCTACCACGTCCTCTAGAACTCATATCTACGATCGCGCTTTAATTTGATTAGAAAGTTTTATGCATTAGTACTTTTGGTTCCACTGTTTATCCGCGAACTGTTTTATGAAAAGAAGTTTAATAATGGTTCTTTCGATCAATCAAAGTTTTCATCTCAAGTTCACTATTCTAATTCAGAGAATCACATCCATTCACAACGTTCAACACACTATTATGGGCATCTTTGTCCATTCCCAACCAAGGGGTAATTCCGTCATTTTTCCTATAGGGTATTTTAGTAATAAATCGGGGTCAACTTAAAAATAATCTAGACAAATCAAAGGCATTCTAGAATTTTCAAAACTCGAGGGTATTTTAAAAGTTTTCCAAATCAAGGGTATTGCGAAATTTGAAATCGGGGTTATTTTGGTAATTTTGGAAGTCGGGGCATTTTAGTAAATTTTCCCAAATCAGGGTATCTTACTATTTTGTAAAATAGGAGTTTTTGGTATTTTTGTAAAGTAAGAATGTTTTTACAAAAGTCGTGGGTAGTATGGTAATTTATAAACCAAGGGCATTTTCGTAATTTTTCATCCAGGGGTATTTTAGTAATTTTGTGAATCAAAAAATTTTCAGAAAAATTTTCAAAGTCGAAAATGGTTTTTTTTTTACAAATCAAGGGTAATTCAGGTGATTTTAAAACTGAGATTTTTATAAAAATACGGCTAGTCCCTTTCGTGTTTTAGTTATCGGGTTTAGCTTGTGAATAAGTCCTCTTGGTTAGGGTGAACCGTTACTACGCACGCTGGTAGGATTCCAAATAAAGAGGAGGTGAGTCACGAGGATCGCTTAAATACCAAGCTCTTCTTGAATCCAATCCTGACATGCACACAATGGTTGCCACACCCTAACTTCTCGGTGACTTAGTTCACGAGTTTGTTCTTGTTGTTCTTAAGTCTTATGAATCTTGTGTTGGAGTAAGCTAATCCTAAAGTTCAATAACTTCATTTACTAATCTACGTTCCCATCAAACCCACATGCCAATCATATAATAATTCACACAACAATTAAAGGTACTTACCAGCGGACTTGGTCGAGAGATACAAAGCCATGCCGAATAAACTGAAAAATTTATGAAAGCCCAAAGCTTTGAAAAACCCATCTTAAAAATGTTTTTGGACCCAAAACCTCAAAGCCGAGTTTTGAACTGTGCTCGATACTAAATCAGAATAACACCCCAAACCCGGCCCATACTCCACGGCCGAATTTAGAATGCAAAACGTTTGAAAAATATTTTGACTTAAAGTGAAAACATAAAATTTATTGTCTTTACTAAAACATTGTATAATTAAAATTCCAAATAAAATTAAGTTGTTACAAAATTTCCAACTTGAAAACTTTAAACATAATTTGAAAAAAATAAAACATTTTCAAATAATGATATAATCGACAATCCAACTTAAAACATAATAAAAATCCTTAAATACTTAAAGTGGCCCTTATTACAATAAATAACCTTTCATAAATAAAATGTGTAAAACAAATAAAATATCTTCTGCATGGGCCACCTCGTATCCACTCCAACCCGGTCCAAGCTTTATGCATCACCGTAAGGTTTGAGAAAAATTTGGGTGAGTCACAGACTCAGCAAGCATAGTTATTTCACATGTCCCCACATATGGGCTTGGCCCATATCCACACAGTCCACATACAAAATTATGCAATTATGAAGCCCAGCCCAACCTAGTGTCCATCCATTACACCTACCTAGGCACACCTGCTGCCCAAGGCCGTGGCTAACCCACCGATCACCTAAGTGATCCCACATATCTCACCTTGGCAGACTTGCCGCCCAAGGCCGTGGCTAAGCCACCGATCACATAAGTGATCCCACATATCAATTAATCCACGATGATGCACACAGCTATCAACCGCCGAGATGGGCACCTAGCCAACCCCTCCCTTGATGAAGCACATAGCTAACATCAAGCGCCAATGTAGCACAAGGCTAACATCAGACCACGTACATAAAGTACACCCTTTCATTCGATAGTCACATCCCAAGTCCCATGTATCGTGCCACAATATCATAAAAATAAGCATACATCACATGCTATTACATTTTCATGCATAGATCATATGTAAATTAACATCATAAAATACTAACCTTGTTAATCGATTATTCAACATGGGTATCCATCATTTTAGCCATTATTGCCGGTTACCGTACACATCATATGCATATACATAATAACACATATAAACAATCAAGAAACAGTGCAATAACTACACATCTGCTTTGGCACAATCAATCAAATCCCGAAACCCACGTCTAACGATTTGTACTCCTACGATTGTTGAACTCCTTCCTACACAACCTAAGTTAGAATCGGCTTTAAGTAATAATCCGTAAGAATGGCCCTTGGCCGAATGCTACACTTACTTACCTTGAAGAATCGAATCCAAAAGACTCCTCTATGCGAGCACTTCACACTTTAAAACGAAACTAAAAGCAAGAGATCGATGGTATCACCCTCAGAGAATCGACTTCAAGTCCCAAAGAGAAAGGTTTCGGTACTTGAATGGTGAAGAGAGAGAGATCACGCCAAAGTGGAGGGAGCTGAATGCTAAGAGGACTCGGCTATGGCGTTTCTTAAAATTTCAAGCAAAGACAAGAGAGAAAGAGGCTATAAGGTTCGGCCAAGCCTTACCAATGGTGATGACATACTCGGCTATCAAAAGGAAAAGAAGGAGTTTGGGAAAGGAGATAGATTCGGCCAAACTAGCAAATAGAGAAAAGAAGAAAACGCTAGTGACCTTAATGATCTTTGAAGTTTCGAATACAAAACAAAGAGAAGGGAAACCGAAACTAAATGGCTTATGCACAAAAACGGCACTTTGATGGCATTAGGATTTCAGCACCACACTAGAGAAAGAAGAATAAACCCAAAAAGAAAACATCTAAACTACTTAAGAGAAATTCGGCTACTCCACTCTACTCACAAAACCGAAATGGTCATCAAAGAAATCCCCCTTGGCCATCCAATTCACATATTCATCACAAATCCCACAATTTCCTCTTTATTTCCTCCTAATCCTATTCCTTCCAAAAATTCTACCAACTCCCCACCCATGAAACCATCCATGTTCATGGACAAAATGCCATAGAAGAGTTTCCAAAACAACACTCCATAATCCATGCCTTTTGTCCCCTCATTATACCATAATTCCTTGATAGCATACCATAAATAAGTACTTGCCTTATTCCTTAGTCTACTATCCATAAATAACAAAGTCCATCCTTACCATAAGTAAAATTTGACCAACACATGCCATACAAAAATTAAAAGTCACCTTAATGTCATCCATTGGATTCGAACCTAAGACCATTAATACACTCCACACTCCACTTGCCACTTTACCAATTGACTCATTGTGATTAAAACCTTAAACTAATTTTCTTAAGGCCAATTTTGCTCAGCTCCCCTTCTAAGAATAAAATCTAATATTTTTCTAAGGCATTCCCTTACATTCTAAAATTCTAAAAACCCTTAAAACATATCCAAACACACACTAAGCCCACTATCACTTGAATTATGCATAAACGCATAACCCCTAAATCTAGGATATTACAATGTTAATATCTCTTTCGAGACAAAGAACAACTAACTCTAGGTTGATTAATTGAAATCTCTTTCTAATTAAAACCCTATCGTCGCATTAACTCGATTTATGGATTTCCTTATTAGATTTGACTCTGATCTGGCAGATTTATGTCATCTTATTTCTAGGGTTGCAATCAACTCCGCTTAATTACGCGAGATTTACTCTTAAACATGGACTTTTGCTCCACTAAATAAGCACATCAATCTTGAATTAATATCCTGAAAATATTAAAGCAAGGGTTAAGAACACATAATCAAGAACAAGAACAAGTATTTATCATGTAATTCAGATGATTAAATAATAAGACTCATCATAGGTTTCATCCTCCCTAGGTATTTAGGGAGTGTAGTTCATAACGTAGAAGGAAAACATCTTAGGAATAAGAACACAACAAGACATAAAGAACCCAAAAACTTCTAAAGAACATGATGGGGATCTTCAATCTTGGAGAGAATCAGCTTCCGAGATGATTCCGTCGGCTTCCTTTGAGTAATTTCTTCGTTCTACTCTGCGTCCTCCCTTCGGTCTTCCTCTGGCATGTTTTTATAGATTTTAGAAGGCTCAGAAACACTAAAAATTGGCTTTTTCTGCGTGAAAACAAAGCAGGGTGTGACAAGGACACGGGCGTGTGCTCAGCCCGTGTGAGGGTGTCCAGGCCATGTGAAAATTAGCATGGCTCGCAGTTGACACGGGCTGCACACGGGCATGTGTCCAGCCCGTGTGGTTCACACGGGCGTGTGCCCTGCCCGTGTGGTTCTGGTTTGGCCGTGTGGATCCTTAAGATGGTTTATTTTGTCTGGTTTTGGCCCGTCTTCCACTCCTTTCAGTTCCCTATGCTCACCTAAGTATAGAAATACAAATTTAAAGGATTAGGAGCATCGAATTCTCATAACTGTATAAATAAACGTCCAAAAACACACTAAGCATGAGATTAAAATGTGTTACTTTTATGGTTTATCAAATATCTCCACACTTAAGCGTTTGCTTGTCCTCAAGCAAAATCCTCAACTCACAATTAAAATTAAACTTCTTTAATTCACAATTCTTATCAATAATGTCTTATCATAATTCACAAATAATTCATACATTGATAATTTAACTAAAAGAGTCCTAAAGATTCAAACAATCCAAGTCACAAATTTTCATAGCACGAAAACATAGGTGTTTCCCCTTATCTAAATAATTATCTTTGATTTAAAATCGGCAAGAATTGACATCCTCACTAAAGATTTACTCAAATCACTCAAAGTGTTTAAGGTTCAAATTAAGCACTCAAAAGTCATACATGAAAATTTATTACCATAGGCTTGCATGAAAATCAAATCTCCACCACTATAAAATTAGATGATACACAAATCAAAAGGTCTTTAAAAGGCGGATAAAGGCTAAATTAGAGGGTTAAAATCGAGATTGAATTGACAATTTACCTAACTAGAAAAATAAACTATTACTGAATAATTACATTAATTGAAAACTTATCAATAATAACACGAGCTTCTTCTCAAAATATGAAATTAACTGTTTGAGCTCAAATAACATAGAACTAATAAATAAACTTTTTTTTTGTTCGTGTACAATAATTTTACAACTGAAATAAAGAACATAGTTAGGGAATTGATCAAATCAAATCTTCACAAAAAGGGGGTTAATACAATAGAAAAAATTCTTAATGCATCAAAAAGAATGAGTTTCGGGTTAATATTAAGGGTAGATCAAGAAACGGTTTGTTAGGATCAAAGGGGTTCACTAAGGGTTAATTATGAAGGTAGGCTTTTAATGGAATAAGTGGGTTAAAACCTAGTGCCTTTATCATCTCAGTATATCAAATCAAAGGTGTGGTCTTGACATGCATAATCGAGGCAAGTTCTAGAATAAAAAATCAATATTGACACACTCATAACCAATAATAAAGTGAGCAAGAAAAGTGTATGCTCATAAAGGCTCAAAATCTCTTAAAATTTATGGTTTTTGATGTCAACCTTGCAAATTTTAAACTTCAAAGTAATATTTAAATTTAGGGAAACAACCTAACAAATTTTTAATTCTGAAAATAAACTTATCATGCTCGATTTTCTAATTTCTTAAAGTTTAAACCATCAATGCACAATTACCTATGACGTAATCCAAAACATATCAATAAAAATCTTAAATCAATAAAAATTTTATTCTAATAGTAATATGAGAAAATTTACTTAAGAACAACATATAATCCAGGAATTTTCTACTAATGATATAATTAACCTCCCCACACTTAAGATGTACATTGTCCTCAATGTACCAAAAATAGATAATGACAATATAATAAGAATATCATAAAAGAGGGAGAGAAGTGAAACTTCTTAAATTTTGGATGAAATTCGTGGGATAGTGAACGCGGAATTGTAGATATAAAGTGAAGTGCATGATTTTGAGCAACTACGAAGAAAAATAAACACAACTGTGGAAAAAATTAAGGGGTTACTCGATTAGGAATAATTATAAAAACTAAAATATAGTTAAAAATATAAAAGATAAGTCTTTGAAAATATGATACGAAACATAAAGGAAAATAGACTAAAAAAAAAGAAAAATCAAATTAAAGATAAAAATAAAATAAATGGACTCAAAGGTCCTCATCTTCAGATGTGTCGCGAGGTGGCGGTGCTGAAGGTGAAATATGGAGATGGTGGCATATCTACTATAAGGTGGCCTCAAGTCTGTCGAACCACTGGTAGCACTGCTGCTCGAAGCGAGTGAGATGCTCGGATATGTCAATCAAAGTAGCAGCAGAAGAAGGAGGTCGGTAACTCGGTGGTGGAGAGTGCAGTAGATCCTCATGAGGGAGAGGGACATCCTCAGTGATGTCCTCGGGATCATCCTGATCATCAGGGCGAGACAATCGGTACTGGGGAGGATCGAATCCACGAAGTCGATCGATCATCCTCATATGTAGCATGCTCAAGATGCCCTGAGGGGACATCTGGCCAACAAGTGTAAGTGAGGAGGACTGCTCCGGTTTATCGAGGAGACCGAAGTGTCAAGTGAGGTGAGTCACGTAAGGGCCTAGGCAGATGGGGCCCTTCCTGTGGCGGTCAGTCTAATGGCGAAAAGATAAACCGTTGAAGTACGCTAGATCAAATACATGGCAATGTGCCATGCTCCATAAATAATATGCATCATGTGTGCTCACGACTCCGATGCTCTCTCTCCGTCCTGTCAAAATGTGAGCTAAGATGGCGTGAATATACCTTAGAGCAGGAGAGAGAGAAGTCACCTTCGAGCGACTAGTTAGAGCAGGAAGGAGAGAAGTCACCCTTGAGAGACTAGGGTCATAGGTCGTCAGGCCGCCCGTGATACCGTTCCAACAATGCGAGGGCAAGTAATGAATATGGCGGTGTAACTGAAGAAAGTCCTCCGGGCTCATGAACTCCTCTGTGTATAGTCCCAAAGCAACATCGAATTTTGGGACGCTCATGTGGCGCACCAAACTGCCAAGGTGAAATATGATGGTGCCGGACTCGTCATGGACTGACATAATGCTCTGAAGGTGGAATGTCGAGCAGAAATCCAAAGTAAGCTCCATGTATGTAGGCTCGACGATACTGAAGAAACGGTCCCATGGGGCTTAGATAATGAAAGCTCGAACCTCATCAGCGAGGTGGACCTGCTCCAACACGGCCCAATCAATGCAGCGGCCCAAACCTAGGGGTCATTCTCGAAGGAGCTGAAATAGGTCCTCTGGTGGCTCCACGGTAAATCTGAGGTAGGGGTGACACACTTCAGTGGAGGCGCTCGAGGAGGTCACACCGGGACCCTTCTGCTTTTTCAAAGCGAGGACGGCGACTTTTGTTTTACCTCGAGTATTATTCATGATGTACCTGAAAAATTAAAACAATGTATCAATAAGATATCACCGAATAAAATCCAAGTAGTTCTAAGAAAATTTATTCTTAAACTAGTGTAGTCGAATATCAAATATCAAGAATCACAGTGGTGGAAACACTAGTAGAATAAAATCAGAGAATAGAGTCAGAACTACAAGTTAGATTTGGAAAGTAAGAATAAGTATTACTAGGACTAAATCAACAAATAATCGTACATGAAACCAAGAGCAACAGTAGTCAATATAAGAACTAGTATCAAATTATCATAATATCATTTAACAAATATGACTAACCTAAAAGAATGGAACTAAGGACATAATAAATAAGAAAATAGAACACATTGAAGAAAATAAAAGAACTAATAATAATGATGAATAATGATTAAGGTTGAAGGAAGAGGGAAGAAAGTAGTGAGCTTGAAGGGTTTAAGGAATCAGGAATAAACTAGGAAACTCAAAGGGTTGAAGGAAGAGGGAAAAAAGTAGGAGGTTTGAAGGGTTGATGCAAGAGGGAAGAACGTAGAGATCTTCAAGGGTTGAATGAATAGGGAAAAAAGTAGGGAGCTTCAGGGGTTGAAAGGAAACGGAATATTGTAAGGAGCTTGAAGGGTTTGAAGGAATCTTAAAGAAAGTAGGGAGTTTGAAGGGTTGAAGGAAGATGGAAGAATGTACGGAGCTTGAACATTTGAAGGAAGGCATGCAATATTTGTGCAATTTTCTCTCTATAGTTTTTAGATTCTTAGGTAGTTATCATTTTCTATATTGAAAATAGAGAAATTAGAGTAGTGAGAATAAAACTATAATATAACCATTTTCTATATTGAAAATGTTGACAATTGTTACTACTTTATATCACTCTCAAGCCTCGGAGCAAACGCACTTGATATTGATGGCTCCTCAATCTCGGCACCAATAATAGGCTCAACCTCGAAACTATGAGTAGGTATAGGAGGTTGACAGCTACTCACACACTTTGGATCAAATGCACTCGTCATTAATGACATCTGAATCTCTGCATAGGTAGTAGAAATTAGAGAAATAAATGAAGGCTCGACAACATTTGGAGGCACGAGAATACGATGGTCTCGTAGAGAAGCACCACCACCTTCATTCAATGGGTCAACGACCGTTGCATTATGCAAAATGCTATCACTAATGTACTTAACGTATTTATGCAATAACAACAATCAAAAAGATAAAACTCCTAATGCTACTATTCTATTCGTTAAATTATGATCAATAGAATATGTTGATGCAAATGAAAGGTCAATAAATATTATCGTATTTGCCAACTTAAAATTGGGTAACAGCAACATAGATGAGAACCTTCCCAAGCTATTTTACACCAAAAATAAGAACATCCACAACTGTTTATAAACTCTACACATGTCTTAACTATAACCCCATATTTCCTTAGAAACGTGTAAACATTTTCAGGGAATAATGAGTAGAGAGGAGAATAAATTGCAAAAAAAAAAGGAACAAAAAAGTAACGTTATACCTTGGACTTATAAACACCTTAAATAACTTTTCTCCTAAAGCTTAAGAAAAGAGAGGGTAGAGCACCACTGCGTACCCTACTATAAAAATGACTATACATGCAGCATTAACCTTTACGTACATTTTAAAGCAAAAAAGAAGTAAAAGATGAAGAAGAGAAATGGGATGAGGAGAGTTCAAGGAAGAGGGAAGAAAATAGGGAGCTTAAAGAGTTGAAGGAATTGGGAATAAACAAGGAAGCGCGAAGGGTTAAAAGAGTTGGGAAGAAAGTAGGAAGCTTGAAGGGTGGTAGGAATCGAGAAGAAAGTAGAGATTTTGAAGTGTTAATGGAAGGAAGAAGAACATAGGGAGCTTAAAGGGTTGAAGGAAGGTGTGAGATTTTTGTGTGATTTTCGCACTATAATTTTTATATTCTTAGGTCATTATCATTTTTATCTTATTTTAAAAATAGAGAAATTAGAGTAGTGAAACTAAAACCATAATATATCCATTTTCTATATTGAAAACAATTTTGTTAGTACTTTATAACACTCTCAAGCCTCGGAGCAAGCGCACTCAACATTGATGGTTCCTCAATCTCAGTACCTATTATAGGCTCAATCTCAAAACTAGGAGTAGGTACAAGAGGGTGACGCCTACTCTCACATCTTGGAGCAAACTAACTCGTCATTAATGACACATAAATCTCTACACCGATGGTAGGTATAAGATAAATAGATAAAGGCTCGACAATATTTGGAGGCATAAGATTGCGATGCTCTCGTAGAGGAGAATCGCCACCTTAATTCGATGAAAAGACAACTGTTGCATTATGCAAAACTCCATCACCAAAGTACTTAATGTAATTAAACAAATATAATAATAAAAAGATAAAACTCTTAATGTTGCTATTCTATTCGTTAAATTTTGACTGATCGAATATGTTGATTCAAACAATAGGTCGATGAATATTATAGTATTTGCAAAACTTCAAATTGTGTAACACCAACATAGATGAATACAAATTCATGAATGCTAGCCGTTGCATTATGCAAAACACTATCACCGATGCACTTAACCTAGTTACGCAATAATAACAATCCTAAAGATAAAACTCGTAATGCAATTGTTCTATTCGTTAAATTGTGACTGATAGAATACGTTGATGCAAACAATAGGTCGATAAATATTATTTTATTTGCAAACTTAAAATTGTGTAACACCAGCATAGATGAATATAAATTCACGAATCCTTACCAGTAAAGTCTATACCAAACATTCGTCCATAACATTCCACCAAGCTATTTTATTTAGGATATAAGAACCTCGCTAGTTGTTTATAGACTACAAATGTCTTAATTATAACCCTATATTTCCCCAGAAATGTGTAAACATTATCTAAGACCAAATGAGTAGAAAGGAGAATAAACTGGAAAAATGGGAACAAAACAGTAACATAATACAGTGGCTTACAAAATCCTTAAATAGTTTTTCTACTAAACCTAAAACTTAGAAAATGTAGAGCATCACCTCGTAGGCTACTATAAAAAGGAGTATCCATGCAGCATTAATGTTTACATACATTTGAAAGCTAAAAAGAAGTAAAAGCTGAAAAAATAAGAAATGAGATGAGGAGGTGTAACACCCCTAACCCGTACTCGTCGCCGGAATAGAGTTTCGAAGCATTACCAGAACATTTAGAACATTTTTCTATGAAACTACATAAACTTATTACTCATTTACCGAGATCATCCATAATATCCCTTGATCGGACCCTCGAGGCCCAATACGAGCATGAGAATCGAATCGGGACTTAATCGAAACTTCTAAGAATTTTTCGCAAATTTACAAAAAAAATTTTAGGCGCAAGACTCACACGCCCGTGTGACCCTGGAACACGCCCGTGCTATAGGCCGTGTTTGATTTAGGTTGCTCTCTGACTTGCGCCACACGCCCGTGTGCTAGGCCGTGTGGTTAATTAATTTAATTCGAATTAGCTGCAGGTTTCACACAGCCAAGACACATGCCCGTGTTCTAGGCGGTGTAGCACACACAGCTAAGACACACACCCGTATCTCTGCCCGTGTACTCAATTCTGAGCATTCTGTTTCTCAAAATTAAGGTACAGGGGACACACGGCCTGGCTACACACCCTATAACACCCCTTACTCGTATTCAACACCGAATCAGTGCTCGAGGCATTACCAAACTTATAACACAAGCATTCACACAATTCCAAGTCATAAATTTGTGTCCAAATTAAAACCATTCATATTCAATCATAAAGTCCCTTATACGAGCCTACGAGGCCAAAAACATGCTTTGGAAGTAGTTCGGGACTAAATCGAGAACTTTAGGAAATTTTACAAAACTTAGAAAATTTTTCATGTTACAGGGGTCACACGCCCGTGCTATAGGCTGTGTTCAATTTAGGGTGCTCTCTGACTTGTGCCACACGCCCGTGTGCTAGGCCGTGTGGTTAATTAATTTTCATAATTTTTCATAAAATATGTGCAGACTTCACACGGCCGGGGCCCATGCCCGTGTTTGAGGCCGTGTAACACACACGGCCGAGACACACGCTCGTGTCTCTGCCCGTGTGCTCAATTCTAAACATTCTGTTTCTCAAAATTAATGTGTAGGGGACACACGGCCAGAACACATGCTCATGGGGCAGACAATGTGTCACACAAAGCCTAGACACACGCCCGTGTGTCTACCCATGTGGACAAAAATAAGGCTATTTACCAAGCCATTTGCCACCCTCATTTACACCTACAGTTACACCAGTTCAATGGCATAATTCATGACATACTTAGGCAACCAAAACATCCACAACCAAGTTACTAACATCACATCCACATGCTAACCTCCAACATGCATAAACATCATGATCTTTCAATACAAGTCATGCAAGTTTCCACACTCATGAATGATATCAACATATAAAAATACTTCTACCAACATAAGCCATCATTCATGGCCATATACAAAATGAAATCATTAACCATTATAAGCCAATACATTTGGCCACATTGCAAATGACACATATAACAAAATGACCAAGTCCATATACATGTCATACAATCAAAATGCCAAGATCATTAAATACCCAAAATAAGAGTTTGATAGTGTAATCCGAATCTCCGACGATCTCCGATTCCGAGTTAGCTTGGCGACACTATAAAAACATGGAAAATAAATGGAGTAAGCTATATAGCTTAGTAAGCTTGTATGCAAGAAATAAGCAACCTTACCATGTATATAACATAACATAATTAAATGTGAACCTACCATAGTTTCATAATCACAATCCATCTAATCACAAAACTTAACTCATATTCATCATTTCACACATTTAATAACCATAAGTTTTACATACATACCTGAGCCATCTCAAAATGAATGTACACATACTTTCATTTTTGACATACCCGTGAACCACTTGGAATAACAATGTCGGATACTCGGGAAAATTAGCACACTAAGTGTCGTATATGTAGCCAAAGCTACCTAAGACTCATATCACATTATCGCTCACTCTCGAGCTATTGACGGGCATGCTCACACAAGTTGTCAATCAAGACATAGCTACACGGTGCTGCTCACACAAGCTGTTAAGTATCAGCAACATATGCCGATATACTCAGCCACCAGTAGGACGTACGAGACTAGCACTCGAATCACATAATCACATAACACATAATGACCCTAGTGACATGATACTTGTATCCTAACCTATTCCTAATGTTCAAACGGGATTTCTTGCTTGTCGATTCGTCTTCGAACTCGTTAGTAGGATTATACTCATTCACAAAATCAAACATACAGTTCATGTAATATTAAAGCATTTAGATACAATTGTTCTAAAGCTTATTTTTAACATACGAACTTACCTCGGTACAAAATGGATTATTGTTCGATTAAGTCCACAATCTTGTTCTTTCCCCCGGTCTAGGTCAGAACCTCGTCTTTCTTAATCTATAATATCAAATTTATCTTATTCAATTATCACATTATTCAGTTGAATCCCAAAAACACCTTATGAAAAAATTACAATTTTACCCTTAACTTTTCAACTTTTTACATTTTAGTCCCTAGGCTCATAAAATTATTTTCATTCAATTTCATTACACCCAAGCTTAGCTGAACCTATTTCATGCTCATAACAGACCCCATTCTTCATTTATTCACATTTCTACTACATATTTTACAACTTTTACAAATAGATCATTTTAGGCATTTTCATCAAAAATCACTTAGTAAATGTTGTTTATCTAACATCAAACATACATACATAATCTACCATTTGACATCAAAATACACAAATATATAACATGGGTAAAATTTTAGACTTTGATTTTCTTTCAAATTAGTTCTTGAAATAGCTAGATTAGGTTGAAACAACTTCAAAAACATAAAAATCATGAAAAATGGGGCAAGAACGGGCTTAAAATCGAGCTTGGAATATGAACAAACCCTAGCTATGGACTCCTCTTATGAATTTCAGCCATAGGGGACTAAATTGAAGAAGATGACATCTTTTTATTAGTTTTATTTGTCTTTATTCACCATTTTACCAAAATGCCCTTAATGCCAAACTTTGAAATTTCACCTAACCATGTTCATTTTTGTCCATACTAAAGTATAATGGTCTAGTTACCATTTAAAGACCTCTAATTTAAAATTTCATAGCAATTAGACACCTCTAGCTTCTAGAACACACATTTTGCACTTTTTTCAATTTAGTCCTTTTAGCTAAATTGAGTGCCCAAATGTCAAAATTTTCGAACAAAATTTTCACGAAGTCATTCCATAAAACTGTAGACCATAAAAATATAATAAAAATAAATTTTACTACATTAGATTTGTGGTCTCAAAACCACTGTTTCGACTAAACCCAAAATCTAGTTGTTACACGCCCAAGTACTCGACCGTGTGTCACACAGTCTAGACACATGCCCGTGTGGACAAAATAAAGCCATTTCTAGCTCCATTTTTCACCCAAATGTTCACCCAAGACTTGCACTTGGAACACACATCCAAAACCAACCAATTCAAGCATTCAAATTGGGCAATCCACATCATTTAACAAGGCATATCACTACATGTATATGAGTTTATAAACTTACCTTGGATTGAGTTAGGCAATAGCAACCTTTGGTAACATATTCATAACATCACACATGTGTATATATATAACAAACTAATCTACTTAGTCATACCAAGATGAACTATTACTAGCAATTCCAATGGCTAGGTTACAAAATAACATTTCAAGCCACTATTGGCCAAGTTGTCCTATACATGCCATTATACCAAAATGATTTTACTAAATATACCCAAAATGACTAGTTGATAGTGTGACGATGCTCCAATGATCTCCAACCTTCACGAGCTTCCGAGCACTATAAAACAGTGGAAAATAAAACGGAGTAAGCATTACATACTTAGTAAGTTCGTATAACAGAAACTAAACTTACCAATCCCGTTTATTAAATCTAAGCAAACAATAACAAGTTTTCCATCCATTTGGCTAATTTTCCTAAACACATGCATTCAATCAAAAATGTTAGTCACAACTTAACATATACATCAAGGATAGATGAGCTCATCATGCAATACTCTTTCAAGACATCATCATTTCATCTCATAATTCTCATGCCATGTCAAGAGTTTTATGTCCATTGAATCATTGAAATTTCGATGGATGCTCAAGTAGTACACTCGAGGTGTACGATTAAGTAATCCGTCAATTCTTATTCAAGGGTACCCACTAGGGTACTTAACCAAGGAACACACTATTGAGCCACATGTCGTATAACAGGATTACCAGTCCAAGCTAAATCCTTTATATAGCATTTGCTCAAAAGAGCTCACCAGTCCAGGCTAAACCATAAACATAACGTATACTCGAGAGGTATTATATCAGGATTACCCGTCTGGGTTAATCATTTATATAATGAGATCAATAGGATTACTCGTCAAAGCTAAATCCCGTCCGCAATAAATGCAAGACCTCATCCATTACAGGAAAACGCATCTACTCATCGGAGCTCAACGTTCAATCGTGACTTAACCCATTTTTCATCATTTCAAGCATGTATCAAATTTTCCACCAAAGCATACAAGTAAAGCACATTAACATAAATCACATTACATACAAACACAAC
Source organism: Gossypium bickii (assembly GCA_025503065.1). NCBI lineage: Eukaryota > Viridiplantae > Streptophyta > Magnoliopsida > Malvales > Malvaceae > Gossypium > Gossypium bickii. The sequence continues at coordinate 21,303,305 of CP106713.1, read as the reverse complement.
ATTAAATTAACATAATTACATGTCCGATTAAGTTACACGAACTTACCTCAACACTTGTTCGCGTAATAATCTACTAATCCGAAATCTTTTCTTCTCCTCGATCTAGCCTCGAGTTTGTGTTTTCTGGATCTATATCAATGAATTTAACCATCAATTTCACACATTTCAAATTTAAATGGGCACAATTTATGTCCTAGGAAAAATTACCATTTTTGCCCCAAACTTTTCCATAAATTTTGATTGTCCCTAGGCTCGGAAAATGAAATTTGTGCAAATTACTCCCTATTCCAAGCCTAACCAAAGCCCCATTACAAAATTTACAGCACATGTATACATAAAATTTTAGAATTTTTTTTTCAATTTCACATTTTAGTCCCTAACTCAAGTTTTCATAAAAAATCACTTTGTAAAAGTTGTTTATCTATCAATAATCTTCATTTTCTACCATAAATTTCTAATTTCCAGCATAATACATCCATGACCCATTTTCATACCTTGATAACTTTTCAAATTAATCCGTCAAATAGAGAGATTAAGCTATCCGAGTTTCAAAAATACTAAAATTATTAAAATCGGGACAAGAGAACTTACCCAATTAAGCCTTGAAAGTTTCCCCTCTCTCTGTAACATCCTAAATTAATGAGCCTTTGCGTTTAATGAGCTGTGATGTTTATGTTATCTCTAATGTGTAATTAGAGTGTTTAAGAGGTTCAGATTTGGCTCAGGGATTGGGCCAAGGCCTTAGTCAAATTTTCTACTTGGGCACTCTAGTGAAAAGCCAGTTAGGATAGGGCTTAAAAGATGTTATCTGTGTTCTAAGACACAAATGGGCTTGTGGCCTAGTGGCAAAGTCGTGCCACTTAGAGAGCAGGGAGGTGGCATCAGCTGAGGAGGTCCAAGGTTAGAGTCGTATTACCTACTTATTTTTAAATGTTTTTGGCGTCAAAGGAGAGGAGAGTTGGGAGCGGCTAGGATGCTTGAAATTAAGAGATTAATAGAATGGATAATATAGATAATGTGGCTGATAAAGTGACTGATAAAAGGGAGGAAGAGGTGGTGTTATCCATGCCATTTGAGGATGAGTGACCAAATGAAGATAATGGAGAAAATTTAGGAGTTATCTGCTAATCAGCAGTGGTGGCCGAATTTCCATCTCTTTGAGGGGGAGAAATCAGTTTTGTTATACTATGGGGGGTCGAAATTTCCCTTATTAGTTGATCAATTTTAAGTTATCAAAAGGGGCATTTTCGGTTTTTGAGAGGTAGTTGCTAATCAAAGGGGGATATCTCTTCAATTCCGGCATTTGGATCCTATTTTCTTTTTCTATTCTCTCATCTTCACTTCTAAGTAAAAGCCAAAAGTCCATTATTCTTTTTCTGTTTCTTTCTACAAAGCCGAAACCACCCAATTCTTCTCAGCATCTTTCCCTTCAAAAGCCGAAACTCTGAACTTTCTTCTCATCTCTATAGCCGAATACTTCCTATTCCCTTTTACCGATCTCTTCACTAAAAGCCGAATCTACATAGATTTCTTCCTATCATCTTCTCTTTTTGATCTTCTTAAAAGTCGAAATCTTCTAGGAGTTGCCAAATTCTCTGTAAAGGTAGGTGCCAATTTCTTCTGATCTATTCTTTTTCTCTTTCAGTTTTTAGAAGACAAAGCCGAAAGGCTAATGGATTGTTGGTTTCTTATGTTTACATGTTGGGCGACATTCGAGAATGGAAGTAGATCGCTTAGAACTAAAAGCTGGAACCGCTAGTCTCTGAACCTCATATCTCTCTTTTGGGATTTCAAAGTAAGGGGTTCTCTTTAGATTCTCGTTAGATTCGCTATCGTAATTGTGATCTTAACCATATATTATGATGGTAGCAACTGATAAGGTCTTTTGATGGAATCAAATACCGATCAAGCGAAGGAGGGGATTGGATCTGTTAAACCAATCCCTAAGTTTAAGAAGCGAACAGTGTCGGCAGTTTGGGATTGGCCACCGAGTTGTGAACCGGCTTTGGAACAAAATCTTAGACAGTTAGCAGTCGTATCAGCTTCTGATAGTGTCGACATAGAAGGTCTCGTCTTGACTGTAATTAGGTGTGTAGATCTCTAACACACTAATTTATCTGTACTATATATGTTATGGGCTAAAAGCCGGAAAAAGGCTGTATGGATATTCGTATTACCCAAAAAGGGTAGGCATGGGATGCCAGGTACATAATCATAGAACCTTCTCTATGTGTATCGATGTATGTAAAAACATGTGATCTTTTAGGTAGTATTTTGTTTTGATTCTGCATGGATGTATGCATGGGATGGGATTGATATGATGAAGCGGAAGAGCATGTTAGAAGGTCACTTAGTGATCGGTGGTTAAACCACGATATGTACATTTAGATTACAATAGTGATTGATGGCTCTGCCACACTTGATTATAAGGTCACACAATGATCGGTGGCTCTGCCACGGTGGATTATAAGGTCACATGGTGATCGGCATTATAACAGACAACATGACTATCAGTATAGTGTGTACCGGTTGGTGGGTTGATTATAGAAATCCCCGAGATGTGATGGCTGGTATGGGCTGGTGTGTAGAGGATGGACTTTTAGGTTGGGTTGGGCCATGTTGCATGTAAATATGCTGTTGCCATTGTGTATGGGCCAAGGCCCATAATGTGTTTGTGGGCCTCAAGCCCTTTATGTGTTTTCCGGATTTACGCACTGAGTCTTGGTGACTCACCCTTTTATTTGCCCTGACTTTTCAGATGAGCAGTAGATCGTGGACATGGGAGCCGAGGCAGACTCGAGGGGCCATCAAGTCTTTTATTTTCTTAAACTGTTTCTGGTTTTCCTTTAAGTTTTTAATTTTGGGACTATTTATGTAATAAGGCTTCATAGCTTAGGTTTAAATTATAATTGTTAATGTATTTATTCTTTTTTGTTTTAAAATTTAAATTTTATGTTCAAAGACTTATCTATAAGAAGTAATAATACGGTATTTTCAAACACGTTCGAAGAAAAAGCAAAGGTTTCTTCAAATATCACTTATTTTAGCGAATACCTAAATAAGCAAATTGAATTTCCAAAATTATCTAGGTAAAGTTTTCAACGTTAAACCCTGTAGCATGCCAGATCTGGTCGTAGCGTTTGGGTCGGGTTTGGGGTGTTACAATTTTGGTATCAGAGCCCAGTTACAAAACTCGGGCTGTAAAATGGGTCCAATAGTAGTTTATAAATTGGTAAAAATGCTAGGGTTGAGATATGGCCTTCGAGTCTACCGGCACCGATCCACGCAGGTAAGTATTCTAACTCTGGATGTGATATGCATGTTGGGTTTGATGGGCTTCATGGATGTAGACTAGTATGATAGGAATTAATGGACTTTAGGCCTAGTTGAAACAATTCTTTAAATTCATAAAACTTAATCTAACTAAACATGTCCGTAAACCAGTCGCTAGGTTAGGGTGTGGCAACAAGCATGCGCATGTCTAGGATTAGATTCAGGGAGAGCCTGGTATTTAAGCGGTCCTAGTGACCCACCTCCTCTTCGTTGGAATCCTACCTGGTGCGTAGTGACTGTTAACCTTAGCCACGAGGACTAGTTGATGGGCCAAATTTTATAACTAAAACCTGAAAGGGACCAGCCACTATATTTCGCAAAATTACTAAAACATTTCCTCTGGTTTCGTAAAATTTCCGAAATACCCTTGATTTGTGAAAATTTCCCAGAATACCCTGGATTTGTAAAACTACCAAAATTCGTGAAATTATCGAAACACCCCCGATTGGCAAAATTACCCAAATACCTATGTTTTGAAAATTTACCCGAAAACCCCTAGATTTACAAAAGCACCCGATTTACAAAATTATCAAAATTTGTGAAATTACCAAAATATCCTCGATTTAAAAAAATTCAAAATACCCCTACTTTACAAGGAAAAAATATATATACACCAAAATATCTCTATTTCAAAAAAATCACCAAGATACTCTATTTTGTGAATTTACGAAAAATACCCTGTAGGAAAGAACTACGAAAATGCCCCTGGGGAGTGGAATGACGAAAATACCCTTATGTGATGAATGTGGGTTCATGGATGCTACTTGTGTGTTGATGTATGATGATTGAATGTATGTGGTTCCTAAAACTAGGAGAATACAGACTTGAGATTGAAACCTGTAGATATAATTTCGAATTCGAAAGAACTACTCCTGAAACTACTGTCCATAAGATTGTTCGTGGTTAATCAGTGAAAGAAATTAATAATTCATAAAATTTCTAACCAGATAAACACGAATCGATAGAATGAGTACAAGGGGTCGTGGACGTCCGCCACGTGGCCGTGGTAGGGGTAGGATGGCTGTGTCTGAACCAATAGGATCTGGCCATGAGTCTGGAAACGAGATGCTAGTACCACCAGCTGCGGAGGTGAAATTTCAGGACCAGACGGCCGGGGATGATGCGGTATCCCATGCGATGTTAAGGGTTTTAGAGAGGATTGCTGGGGCAGGCATGGGCACAGGAGCCCGAAAATCTGTGTCGGAGCGGCTTAGAGCCAATGGGGTAGAGATGTTTAGGGGAATTTCTGGTATAGCCCCAAGTACAGCTGAGTGTTGGTTGGAGGCGGTTGAACGCATAATAGATGATCTTGATTTTACGGAAGAGAAAAAACTGAAAGGGGTTGTATCTCTCCTGCAGGATGAAGCTTATAAATGGTGACTCGCGGTTAAAAATGTTATGATGGCTGACCGTGTCACCTAGGATCTCTTCAAAATGGCATTTCAAAGTAAATACATTGGGACGAGTTATGTGGATGCGCAGCGTAGAGCGTTTCTGAATCTAGTTCAGGGAAGCAGGTCTGTGGCTGCGTATAAAGTGGAATTCTTATGCCTTAGCTATTATGCTCGAGGAATGGTGGCCACAGACCACGAATATTGTGTTCGATTTGAGGATGGTCTGAGGGATGATTTGCGTGTATTGATAGCTCCACAGCGGGAAAGGGAATTTGTTATGCTTGTGGAAAAAACTAAGATAGCTGAGGAGGTAAAGCGGACAGAGAAACTGAATCGCGATAGAGATAGGGGTGGAAGTAAGAGGAATTTTGGATCGCCAGGGGCAGCTGGGCGTATTTAGAAAAGACCCAGGTCAGACGGTCCGAGAAGGGATGAGAGACCTGCTGCTGCTAGTTAGACACAGAACTGTGCTCGATGTGGTAAATTCCACGTAAGTGAGTGTTGGGCAGGCAGTGGGAAGTGCTTTAGGTGTGGATCTACGGACCACCAAGTTAGGAACTATCCGCAGCAACGGGGCAGTGAAGGGCCCACAGGTCAAGGGAATGCACAACCGGGAAGAGGCGGTCAGCAGCCATAGAGAGGTCGTGGTCCAGCCAGAGGTGGTAATGGTTTCGGTCGGGGTCGTGGAGCACCAGGCCAAGGGGCAAGAAACACTGAGGCGAGACAGCCGGGGTTAGTCTATGCTGCCAAACTTTGAGAGGAGGCTGACACACCGGATGTCATAACCGGTACATTTTTAATTTTTGGTTTGCCTTACACTGCATTGATTGACATTGGGTCGATGCATTCCTATGTTGCTAGTAAGGTGTCTGGAACTTTAAGCGTAGATCCTAAGATTTCCTCTAGGGAGATGACTGTAGTAAGCCCTTTAGGACAAACTGTAGTGGTGAATAAACTATATAAGGATGTACCCCTAGAAGTGCAAAGGGTAGCTTTTCGGGCTGATCTGATGGAACTGCTGTTTGGGGAGTTCGATTTGACCTTAGGAATGGATTGGTTAGTGAAGTATCAAGCAAACTTGGATTGTGCAGCCAAGTGTATGGTGTTAAAAACTTCCGAGGGAGGCGAAGTGTTGGTGATAGGTGAAAGGAGGAACTGTTTGTCAAATGTGGTGTCTACCTTAAGAGCAGAAAGGATGGTGAGAAAAGGATGTGAGGCAATTCTAATGTTTGTTCAGGCTCTAAAAGCCAAGGAACTAACTATTGGGGACATTAGGACAGTGAAGGAATTTCCTGATGTTTTCTCAGAAGAGCTTCCGGAATTATCCCCGGATCGTGAAGTGGAGTTTGGTATCGATCTTCTTCCGAGAACAGTGCTAGTATCTATTGCTCCGTATAGGATGGCACCGAAGGAGTTGGTAGAATTGAAAGCGCAGATTCAGGAGTTGCTGGATAGAGGGTTTATTCGACCAAGTGTGTCGCCTCGGGGAGCGTCGGTGTTATTTGTGAAGAAGAATGATGGATCAATGAGTATGTGCATTGACTATCGCCAGCTGAATAAGTTGACCATCAAGAACAAATACCCATTGCCAAGGATCGATGACTTGTTCGATCAGTTGAAGGGGGCCTAAGTCTTTTCAAAGATAAATCTGAGGTCAGGGTACCATCAGCTTAAGGTCAAGGAGGCGGATATTCATAAGACGGCTTTTAGGACTCGCTATGGTCACTACGAATTCATGGTGATGCCATTTGGATTGATCAATGCGCCAGTGGCATTTATGGATATGATGAACCGAGTATTCTAACCCTACTTGGATCGGTTTGTCGTGGTATTTATAGATGATATCCTGGTTTATTCGAAATCGGAAGAGGAGTATGATTCACATCTGCGGGTGGTTCTGCAGATTCTGAGGGAGAAGCAGCTCTATGCCAAATTCAGTAAGTGCGAATTTTGGCTAAGGGAAGTTACTTTTCTAGGTCACGTTGTGTCGGCAGAGGGGATTACGGTTGACCCTCAGAAAATTAAAGCGGTGTTGGATTAGAAGCTGCTTAAGTCGGTAGCAGAAATTCAGAGTTTTCTTGGTTTGGCCGGGTATTACAGAAGGTTTGTTGAAGGATTTTCCTTCATTGCGGCTCCGTTGACTAAGTTGTTACGGAAAGGGGTTTCGTTTGTTTGGTCAAATAAGCAGCAAGAGAGTTTCGAGAAGTTAAAAAGGATTTTAACGGAGGCTCCAGTATTGATTCAGCCGGAGGCTGGAAGGAATTCGTAATTTACTGTAATGCTTCACATACGGGACTAGGATGTATGTTGATGTAAGATGGAAAGGTTGTTGCGTATGCATCTCGGCAGTTAAGGTCGCACCAAGCAAATTATCCCACCCATGATTTGGAATTAGTGGCGGTGGTTTTCGCTTTGAAGATCTGGAGGCATTATCTATACGGGGAGAAATCTATCATTTATATCGACCATAAGAGCTTAAAATACCTTTTGACCCAGAACGAGTTGAATCTAAAGCAAAGGAGGTGGATCGGGTTGTTAAAGGATTATGACTGCTCGATCGAGTACCATCCGGGTAAAGCCAACATGGTGGCGGGTGCTCTGAGTCGTAAAGTAATTTCTGATTTGAGAGCAATGTTTGCTCACCTTAGTTTATATGATGATGGGAGTTTATTAGTTGAACTTCAAGTGAAACCCTCTTGGGTCAGTCAGGTTAAGGAGAAGCAGCTGACTGATGAGTTGCTAAAGGGGAAGTTTCCAGTAGGGTCAAGTGAGGGATCAACAGAATTTATTGTGAATAAGGAAGGGCTATTATGTTTTCAAGGGAGAGTGTGCATGCCGAAAGCTCCTGAGTTGAGGCATAGGATTTTGCAAGAAGTGCATGGTAGTCCATACGCTATGTACCCTGGAGGAAGTAAGATGTATCGGGATTTGAGAGAACAGTTTTGGTGGCCGGGCCTGAAACGAGAGGTGATCGAATTTGTGGGAAAGTGTTTGACCTGTCAGCAGGTAAAGGCGAAACATCAGTTACCATTAGGGTTGTTGCAGCCGGTGAAGATTCCACAATGGAAATGGGAAAGGATCACCATGGACTTTGTTAGTGAGCTACCCCTCACGCCTACTAAGAAAGATTTGGTCTGGGTGATTGTTGATCGCTTGACGAAGTTTGCTCATTTCATACTAGTACGGGTCGATTACTCTTTACAGAAATTAGCTAAGCTATACATAGCGGAGGTAGTGAGGTTGCATGGGGTACCAGTATCAATCATATTGGACAGGGACCCTAGGTTCACCTCACGATTTTGGAAGGCATTGCATCAAGCGTTGGGTACGAAGTTGGATTTTAGTATGGCGTTTCATCTTCAGACTGATGGACAGTCTGAGTAGGTAATCCAGATCTTAGAGGACATGTTGAGAGGTTGTGTTATTCACTTCAGGGGTAGTTGGGAAGAGTTCTTACCATTGGCGGAGTTTGCGTACAACAATAGCTACCAGTCAAGTATTCAAATGGTGCCCTATGAAGCACTGTACAGGCGGAGGTGTCATACACCTACCTGTTGGACAGAGTTAGGGGAACGTCGGATGTTGGGTTCGGAGTTGGTTACCGAGACAGAGGAGAAGGTAAAGTTAATTCGGGCTCGACTAAAGGAAGCGTCAGATAGATAGAAGTCCTATGCTGATTTGAAGCGTAAGGACATAGAATTTGCAGTGGGTGACAAGGTGTTCTTGAAGGTGTCGCCATGGAAGAAAGTGCTGAGGTTTGGACGAAAAGGTAAATTAAGTCTCAGATTTATCGGACCTTATCGGGTATTGAAACGAGTGAGACCGGTAGCCTATCAGCTAGAGCTAGCTTCTGAACCAAGTCAGATTCACAATGTATTCCATGTCTCTATGTTAAGACGATATCGTTCGGACCCATCTCATGTAGTGCCAGTGGAAGAAATCGAAGTAAGACCCGACCTATCCTTTGAAGAGGAACCAGTAGAAATCTTGGATCGTGATGCCAAAGTGTTGTGAAGGAAGACGGTTCCGTTGGTTAAAGTTCTATGGCGGAATCACGGTTCTGAGGAGGCTACTTGGGAACCAGAGTAAGTAATGCGGCGGCAGTACCCGCATCTATTTGGATCAGGTAATTTCGAGGCCAAAATTTCTTTAAGGGGGTAGAACTGTAACATCCTAAATTAATGGGCCTTTGTGTTTAATGTGCTGTGATGTTTATGTTATCTCTAATGTGTAATTAGAGTGTTTAAGAGGTTCAGATTGGGCTCAGGGATTGGGCCGAGGCCTTAGTCAAATTTTTTACTTGGGCACTCTAGTGGAAAGCCAGTTAGGATAGGGCTTAAAAGATGTTATCTGTGTTTTAAGACACAAATGGGCTTGTGGCCCAGTGGCAAAGTGGCGCCACTTAGAGAGCAGGGAGGTGGCGTCAGCTGAGGAGGTCCAAGGTTCGAGTCGCATTACCCGCTTATTTTTAAATGTTTTTGGCGTCAAAGGAGAGGAGAGTTGGGGGCGGCTAGGATGCTTGAAATTAGGAGATTAATAGAATGGATAATATGGATAATGTGGCTGATAAAGTGACTGATAAAAGGGAGGAAGAGGTGGTGTTATCCATGCCACTTGAGGATGAGTGATCAGATGAAGATAATGGAGAAAATTTAGGAGTTACCTGCTGATCAGCAATGGTGGCCAAATTTCCATCTCTTTGAGGGGGAGAAATCGGTTTTGTTATACCATGGGGGTGCCGAAATTTCCCTTATTAGTTGATCAATTTTAAGTTATCAAAAGGGGCATTTTCGGTTTTTGAGAGGTAGTTGCCGAAATTTTGATTAAATAAGGGGGATATCTCTTCAATTTCGGCATTTGTATCCTATTTTCTTTTTCTATTCTCTCATCTTCACTTCTAAGCAAAAGCCGAAAGTCCATTATTCTTTTTTTGTTTCCTTCTACAAAGCCGAAACCACCCAATTCTTCTCAGCATATTTCCCTTCAAAAGCCGAAACTCTGAACTTTCTTCTCATCTCCACAGCCGAATACTTCCTATTCCCTTTTGCCGATCTCTTCACTAAAAGCCGAATCTACATAGATTTCTTTCTATCATCTTCTCTTTTTTGATCTTTTCAAAAGCCGAAATCTTCTAGGAGTTGCCGAATTCTCTGTAAAGGTAGGTGCCGATTTCTTCTGATCTATTCTTTTTCTCTTTCGATTTTTAGAAGACAAAGCCGAAAGGCTAATGGATTGTTGGTTTCTTGTGTTTACGTGTTGGGTGACATTCGGGAATGGAAGTAGATCGCTTAGAACTAAAAGCCGGAACCGCTAGTCTCTAAACCTGATATCTCTCTTTCGAGATTTCAAGGTAAGGGGTTCTCTTTAGGTTCTCGTTAGATTCGCTATCATAATTTTGATCTTAACCATATATTATGATGGTAGCAACTGATAAGGTCTTTTGATGGAATCAAATACCGATCAGGCGAAGAAGAGGATTGGATCTGTTAAACCAATCCCTAAGTTTAAGAAGCGAGCAGTGTCGGCAGTTCGGGATTGGCCACCGGGTTGTAGATTGGCCATCGGGTTGTGGACCGGCTTCGGAACAAAACCATAAGCAGTTAGCAGTCGTATCGGCTTCTGATAGTGTCGACATAGAAGGTCTCGTCTTGACTGTAATCAGGTGTGCAGGAAAAAGGCTATATGGACAGTCGTATTACCCAAAAAGGGTAGGCATGGGATGCCAGGTATGTAATTATAGAACCTTTTCTATGTGTATCGATGTTTGTAAAAACCTATGATCTTTTAGGTAGTATTTTGTTTTGATTCTGCATGGATGTATGCATGGGATGGGATTGATATGATGAAGGGGAAGAGCATGTTAAAAGGTCACTTAGTGATCGGTGGTTAAACCACGATATGGACATTTAGGTCACAATAGTGATCGGTGGCTCTGCCAAGGTGGATTATAAGGTCACATGGTGATCGGCATTATAACAGACAGCATGACTGTCAATATGGTGTGTAGCGGTTGGTGGGTTGATCTTAGAAATCCCTGAAGTGTGATGGCTGGTACGGACTGGTGTGTAGAGGATGGACTCTTAGGTTGGGTTGGGCCATGTTGCATGTAAATATGCTATTGCCATTGTGTATGGGCCAAGGCCCATAATGTGTTTGTGGGCCTCAAGCCTTTTATGTGTTTTCGGGATTTGCACACTGAGTCTGGGTGACTCACCCCTTTATTTTCCCTGACTTTTTAGATGAGCAGTAGATCGTGGACGTGGGAGCCGAGGCGGACTCGAGGGGCCATCAAGTCTTTTATTTTCATAAATTGTTTCTGGTTTTCCTTTAAGTTTTTAATTTTGGGACTATTTATGTAATAAGGCTCCATAGCTTAGTTTAAATTATAATTGTTAATGTCTTTATTCTATTTTGTTTTAAAATTTAAATTTTATGTTCGCAGAAAAAGCAAAGGTTTCTTCAAATATCACTTATTTTAGCGAATACCTAAATAAGCAAACTGAATTTCCAAAATTATCTAGGTGAAGTTTTCAACGTTAAACCCCGTAGCATGCCAGATCTGGTCGTAGCGTTTGGGCCGGGTTTGGGGTGTTACACTCTCCTTTGGTTTCCATAAGATTTTAGGTTGAAGATGACAATAATAAGATGATATTTTCTTTTATCTTCTTTTAATTAATTCAGTTTTTGCTATTTCCAATTTAGTCCTTGACCTTTTTCTACTATTTCATTATTAGTCACCATGAAAAATCTACATACTTTTCTTATTGGTCTAATTACCATATAAGGACCTCTAGTTTTGAATTTCATAGCTATTTGATCCTTATAGCTACTAGAATTCAACTTTCACATTTTATGTGATTTAGTCCTTCTCGTAATTAAGCACTAAATCGATAAAATTTTCATGTCAAAATTTTCACATGTCACATCTATTATATTACGAACCATATTATAAAATAAAAATAAATTATATTTTGGGTCGGATCTATGGTCCCGAAACCACTGTTTCGATTTCACTAAAAAATGGGTTGTTACAAGAGGGTTGAAGGAAGGGAAGAAAGTAGGGAGTCTGAAGGGTTGAAGGAAGGCATGCAATTTTTGTGTGATTTTCTCACTATAATTTTTACATTCTTAGGTTGTTGTGATTTTTGTCTTATTTTAAAAAAACGTAAAGAAATTAGATTATGGAACTAAAACAACAATATAACCATTTTCTTTTCTGAAGAGGTTGACAAATGTTACTACTTTACATCACTCCCAAGCAACGGAGCAAGTACACTCGACATTGACGGCTCCTCAGTAGGCTTAACCTCGAAACTAAGAGTGGTACTGGAGGGTGACGCCTACTTCCACACCTTTGAACAAACACATTTTGTCATTAATGACATTTGAATCTCTGCACTGGTGGTAGGCATATGATAAATAGATGAAGGCTCGACAATGTTTGGAGGCATAGGAATACGATACTCTCGTAAGGAAACATCGCCGCCTTCATTCGATGGATCGAAAACTGTTGCACTATGCAAAATGCTATCACTGATGTACTTACTGTAATTACACAATAACAACAATCCAAAAGATAAAACTTCTAGTACAACTGTTCTATTCGTTAAATTGTGACAGATAGAATACATTGATGCAAACGAAAGGTTAATAAATATTATGGTATTTATAAACTTAAAATTGGGTAACAGCAACATAGATGAGAACCTCCCCAAGCTATTTTATACAGGAAATAAGAACCACCCCAGCTGTTTATAAACTCTACACATGTCTTCATTATAGCCCCATATTTTCCCAAAAATGTGTAAACATTATCAGTGAAAAAATGAGTAGAGAGGAGAATAAATTGGAAAAAAGGGAAGAAAAATTAACATAATACCATGGACTTAAAAACAACATAATTAGCTTTCCTCCTAAAGCTAAAAATGAGATAAGGTAGAGCATCACAGCGTAGGCTGCTATATAAAAGAATATCCATGCAGCACTAACTTTTACATGCATTTTAGAGCCAAAAAGAAGTAAAAGCTTAAGAAGATGAGAAATGGGATAATGAGGGTTGAAGGAAGAGGGGAAAAATTGGGAGATTGAAGATTTGAAAGAACCTGGAATAAACTAGGAAGCCTAAAAATTTGATGGAGTCGGGAAGAAAGTAGGAAGCTTGAAACGTTGAAGGAAAAGGGACGAAAGTAAGGAGTTGGAAGGGTTGAAGCAAGAGAAAAGAACATAGGGATCTTCAAGGATTGAATGAATAGGAAAAACTAGGGAGCTTGAAAGGGTTAAAAGAAAAGGGAAGATTGTAAGGAGCTTGAAGGGTTGAAGGAATCTAAAAGAAAGTAAGGAGTTTGAAGGGTTGATAAAAGAGGGAAGAACTTAGGGAGATTGAAGGCTGAACGAAGGCGTACGGTTTTTGTGCGATTTTCTCGTAGTAATTTTTAGATTCTTAGGTCGTTGTCATTTTTTTTCTTATTTAAAAAAAACGAGAAATTAGAATAGTGGGACTAAAGCACAATATAACTGTAACACCCCAAGCCCGGCCTAAACGTTATGACCGAATCTGGTATGTCACAGGGAAAGATAGTTTTGAAAAATTTTAAAGAACCATCTTAATTTAGAAAACTTTCCATTTTAAGTTTCCATCTTGAAAATTAGATTTAATCCTATGGGAATGAACTATGAGTCGTAATAGGTTTGCTTTACGAAAGCTGAAATTTGGGATTTTCAGAAACGTGGTAGTTTGAAAACACTTTTGAGTTTTTAAGACAATTTTCGAATTAATTAGTTATTCGCTTGTCATCTTTTGTTAACACTTTACCTTTTTTAAAAATGGTTGTTTATAATTTTATTTTAGAAAACTCCATATTCGACATTTCATAAAATATGTATAAACAGTATTAAAGCAAAACCCAAATTAAAGTTAAGGAGGCCTTATTACATAGTAAAAAACCCAAAGTAAAAGTAAGTTTAAAATAAAGAAATGAAATTTACGGAAGTAGTAATACATGGCCACCTCAAAGTCCACCTCGGGTCCAAATTTGCAACTAAGGATTACCTGTAAAATTAAGTAGAGGGGTGAGTCACCGAGACTCAGTGTGTAATTCCCCTTACGAAAGCAATCAGGGCCTAAGCCCATAGAACACATTAGGCCTTAGCCCTCGCAACATGGCATATCAAAAATTGGATGCAATGCAACCCCACCCAACCTAGTTTTCCATCCTCTACATCACCTGAATCAGCCAAACACCCGTGGCACCAAGCCACTGTGGTTCCAAACCACTGTGGTTCCAACCCACTGTGACAGAGTCACTGATTAATGTATGTGAGGCCAACCCACTGTGGTTCCAAACCACTATGACAGTCACTGATAAATGTGTGTGGGGCCAACCCACTGTGGTTCCAAACCACTGTGACAATCACTGTTAAATGTATATATGGTTCCAAACCACAGTGGTTCCAAACCACTATGACAAAAGTCACTGAATAACACTTCCCCTTCCAATCATATCCCAGAGCCCATGCAAACATATTGACAACATACAGCATAAAATCAATCATACATAATCATGTTATGTGAAAGGCAATCATAACGATACTTATCTGGTGTCTCCAACCTTTCCCAAGAGTATCTATACAGTTTTTTCGGCTTTCAGCCAACATAGTTATTAACGTAAAGTAATAAAGAAAAGTGTGAGCATTACACACCTGATTACACGTAAAACTAAACACTCTACGTCAACACTCTCACTAGCAGGAATAACCGCGATTTGTCTATCCCAGGCAGATGTCGGCTCCCTACCACAACCCGGCCAAAAGTCTCGAACTGCCGACACAACACGTCTTTTGAACTTAGGAGCAAAGACTACGAGTCCACTCCCCTCCTTAGTTTAACTAGCACTCGCATCCATGAAGAGAATCTTTGATCAGGAGATTGGGTTAAGGCAACGAAAGACAAAAGGGAATAGGTACAGCAAAATCAAGAGAACCTTCTTACCTTGGTCAAATAATGAATCGAACTGTAACATCCTGAATTAGAGGTTATTTGTGATTGTATTGTCGTGCATATGATTGGATCGCTGTGATGTTATTTGTGGTGTAATAAGATTTAGCTAGAGACCTTGAGTAGGCTCAAGTGGTAGAAAAAATTTCATTTTAAGCTTTAAGAAGCAAGGAGCCATGGTTATTAAACTTTCCAAAATTACCAAAAAGACCCTAACTTCCCAAAATTTTTGCAATATCACCAAAATAGAAAGCAAATTCGCAGAAAAAACCCTCAAAGGTTGGCAAATTTTTGAAATACCCCTAAGTTATTAAACTTTACAAAGTTACCCTGGTTAATTTCTAAAATACCCCTGAGTTTCAAAATTTCCAAAATACCCCAGGAACTGCAAAATTACCAAAATACCCTGATTGACAAATCCACAAGGAACCTTACTTTGAAAATTTTACGAAAAATACCCTGTAGGGCAAATGACGAAAATACCCCTGAGATAGGAACGGATAGAAATGTCTGAAGAGTGAATGTGCATAGGAGATACTATGGAATGAATGTCATTGAATGAATATACTTCTCTGAGCTAGGATAGAAGACATGAAAACTCTGTTTGAATCGAAAGAACCACTACTGAATTTCTATCCATAAAATTTCTTCGCGGATAATCAGTGAAACAAGTGCTAATTCATAAAATTTCTTAATCAGATTAAAGCACGGTAGTAGAAATGAGTTCTAGAGGATGTGGCGGTCGTGGACGCGGTAGAGAAAGAATGACTGTGTTAGAACCCGTTGGATCAGGTCAGGGGTCTGACAATGAGGTACCACTGCCACCACCACCCCACCGTTGGTGTTGGTGCAAAGCGGCAAGCTCCAACGGGGATGATCTTTGTGTCGCAGTCGTGGTTTCAGTCCTTGAGCTGGTGGTTGGTGCAGGAGGAAGTTCGGGAGCTCGAAAGTCGGTACCTGAGCGACTTCGTGCCAATAGGGCTGAGGTATTCTGTGGCGTATCTGGTGTGGCACCCAGTACGGCTGAATACTAGTTGGAATCGACTGAGAGGATCATGGATGATCTAGATCTGACCACTGAGGAGAAGCTGAAAGGAGTGGTTTTGCTTCTCAAGGATGAGTCATATCAGTGGTGGCTCACGGTTCGGGATGGTGCTGCGGCAGATGATCTTACTTGGGAATACTTCAAAGCAGCATACCAGAAGAAGTATGTGGGGACCAGCTATATTGATGCGCAGAGGAAAGCATTTCTGAGGTTGGTTCAAGGGAATAAGTCTGTGTTTGAGTATGAAGCAGAATTTCTGAGGCTGAGCCGCTATGCTCGGGGAATTGTGTCAACGGAGCACGAACGTTGTGTCCGTTTTGAGGACGGACTTAGGGATGATCTGAGGTTGCTAATTGCTCCACAGCAGGAGCGTGATTTTGCTGTCCTAGTGGAAAAGGCTAAGGTAGCCGAAGGGATCAAGGAGTCCGTGAGATAGAACCACAAAAGGAACAAACAGAAGAGAGGCTTGGGATCATCTGGATCGGGCAGTAATATGCAGAAGAGGGCTAGGCAGAGTGGGCTGAATCAGGAAGGGAGGCCCATAGCTACTAATCGTAGACCGCTCGATTGTAACCACTGTGGGAAATCACATTGGGGAGGATGTTGGACCAGGTGAAAAGGATGTTTCGAGTGCGGGTCATTGGATCACCGTGAGGGACTCCCCTCGGTTAGCTAAGAATCAGCCAGAGGGTCAGAACCGTGCTCAAGCTAGAAATGAAGGACCACCACAACAGAGGGGTCGTGGTAATGGTAGAGGAGCAATGGTTCTCAGTCGAGGCCGCGAACACCGCCGCAGGTGCAGCAACACGCAGGCAAGGCACTGGGTTAGTCTACGCAGCAAGGCGAGAGAGAGGAGGGTGACGCACCGGACGTCATAACCGATGCTTCTAATTTTTGGATTTCCATATGTTGCATTGATTGATGTGGGTTCGACGCGTTCGTATGTTGCTAGTAGTATAATAGAGACTATGAACATAGACTCGAGACTACTTCTAGGAGATGACATGAATTAGCCCTCTAGGTCACTCAGAGAAGTAAACAAATTATATAGGGATGTACCCTAGAACTTCAGGGTAGTGTTCTTAGTGGATTTGATAGAGTCGCTGCTTGAGGAGTTCGACCTAATTCTCAGAATGGATTGGCTGGTGAAGTACCAGGCCAGTTTGGATTGCGCGGCTAAACGCATGGTGTTGAGGACAAAGGAAGGCGAGGAGGTGGTAATGATAGGTATCAGAAGGGAATACCTATCAAATGTGGTCTACGTACTAAAGGCAGAGAAAATGGTTAGGAAGGGTTGTGAGGCGTTCCTGGTTCGAGTATGTGCCTTGGAGGCTAAGGAGTCAGCAGTGGAAAAAGTCCGAACGGTGGGGGAATTCGCTGATGTATTCCCCGAGGAACTTCTGGGTCTGCCTCCAGATCGGGAAGTTGAGTTCGATATAGACTTGTTGCCCGGGACGGTGCCAGTGTCTATAGCACCATATTGAATGGCGCCAAAGGAATTGGTGGAGTTGAAGGCTCAAATCCAGGAGCTGTTGGACCGAGGGTTTATCCGACCAAGTATATCTCTGTTGGGAGCACCCGTGCTGTTTGTTAAGAAGAAGGACGGTACAATGCGGATGTGTATAGACTACCGCCAGCTGAACAAGCTAACAATAAAAAACAAGTATCCATTGCCCCAGATTGACGACTTGTTTGATCAACTTAAGTGTGCATCAATTTTCTCAAATATAGATCTTAGGTCGGGATACCATCAACTTAAAGTGAAGGAGGTTGATGTTCACAAGACGGCATTCCGTACTCGATATGGGCACTACGAGTTCTTGGTGATGCCGTTTGGGTTGATCAACGCACCGGCAGCGTTCATGGACTTAATGAATAGGGTGTTTCAGCAGTACTTGGATCAATTTTTCGTAGTGTTTATAGACGACATATTGGTATACTCAAAAACAGAAGAGGACCATGACATGCATTTGCGAGTAGTTCTACAAGTATTGAGGGAGAAGCAGTTATTTGCCAAATTCAGTAAGTGCGAATTTTGGCTTAAGGAGGTGGCTTTCTTAGGTCATGTGGTGTCAGCTGAAGGGATTAGAGTGGACCCTCGCAAGATTGAAGCGGTGTTGGATTGGAAACCGCCTAGGTCGATGGCGGAAATTCAAAGTTTTCTAGGGCTGGCAGGATACTATCGGAGATTTGTGGAAAGATTTTCTTTGATCGCGGCACTGTTGACTAAGTTATTAAGGAAAGGGGTTCCATTTGTATGGTCGAGAAAAAGCAATGAGGAAAGTTTCGACAAACTAAGGAAGATTCTCGGCGTAAGCTCCGGCTTACGTACACCGAGGCGGGGAAGTTATTCACGGTATACTGTGATGCGTCCCATACTGGTTTGGGATGTGTGTTGATGCAAGAGGGGAAGGTAGTGGTATATGCATCCCGACAGCTAAGACCGCATGAGGCTAACTACCCGACTCACGACTTGGAGTTAGCGGCAGTAATCTTCGCTTTAAAAATTTGGAGACACTATCTGTACGGAGAGAAGTCGATAGTTTACAAGGATCACAAAAGTCTGAGGTATCTTTTGACCCGTATGATTTGAACTTGAGGCGTACGATGGATTGAGCCGTTGAAGGACTACGATCGCTCAATTGAGTATCATCCGGGCAAGGCTAACGTGGTGGCTGACGCGTTGAGCCACAAGGTCGTGTCAGACTTGAGGGCGATGTTTGCTCACCTCAGTCTGGATGACGATGGAAGTCTTTTGGCGGAATTGTAAGTTAAGCCGACTTGGATCGAGGAGATTAAGGAGAAACAGTTAGTAGATGAAAGTTTGAATGCTCGGAGATTGCAAGTTCAAAGTGGTGGTTTAGAAGGTTATAGTTTGTCTAGAGACAGAGTACTATGCTTTCAAGGGCGAGCTTGTATGCCGAAGGATGTGGAATTGAGACAAAGAATTCTTTAGGATGCACATAGCAGCCCATACGCTATGCTTCCTGGAGGTAGCAAGATGTATGGAGATTTGCGAAAACAGTTCTGGTGGCCAGGGCTGAAGCGTGAGGTAACTGAGTTTGTGGGGAAGTGTATGACATGTTAGCAGGTTAAGGCTGAACATCAGTTGCCATCAGGGTTACTTCAACCGGTGAAGATTCCTCAGTGGAAATGGGAAAGAATCACCATGGACTTTGTCAGTGGGCTACCCCTTACGCCTAGTAAAAAAGACTCAGTCTGTGTGATTGTAGATCGACTGACCAAGTCAGCTCATTTCATACCGGTGAGGGTGGACTATTCGCTTCAGAAGCTAGCAAAGTTGTATGTGGCCGAGATAGTAAGGTTGCATGGGGTGCCAGTATCAATTATCTCGGATAGGGATCCAAGGTTCACGCTCGAGTTTTGGAGAGCTTTGCATCAAGCTTTGGGAACGAGATTAGACTTCAAAGACGACTTTTCACCCGCAAACCGACGGACAATCGGAAAGGGTGATTCAGTCTTAGAGGATATGCTAAGAGGTCGTGGTTCGGATTTCAGCAGAGAGTTGGGAGGAGTATTTACCGTTATGTGAATTTGCTTATAACAATAGTTATCAAGCGAGTATCCGATGATGGCACCATATGAGGCAATCAGATGGACTGAAATGCCGTACTCCTACGTGTTGGATAGAATTAGGTGAACGACATGTTTTGGGTCCGGAGTTAGTGACAGAAACCGAAGATAAAGTTAAGGTAATTCGGGCTCATCTCAAGGAAGCGTCAGATAGGCAGAAGTCTTATG
Organism: Gossypium bickii; assembly: GCA_025503065.1. Taxonomy (NCBI): domain Eukaryota; kingdom Viridiplantae; phylum Streptophyta; class Magnoliopsida; order Malvales; family Malvaceae; genus Gossypium; species Gossypium bickii. The sequence goes on along the minus strand of CP106713.1, from coordinate 21,283,777 downwards.
CTGATCTTAAGTGCAAGGATATGGAATATGCAGTGGGAGATAAAGTTTTTCTGAAGGTGTCACCTTGGAAGAAGGTATTGAGATTTGGGCAAAAAGGGAAGCTAAGCCCTAGGTTTATCGGGCCATATACAGTGTTAAAGCGAGTGGGACCTGTAGCTTATCACCGAGTTGCAGCAGAGTTAAGACAGATTCATGACGCCTTCCATGTGTCAATGCTTAGGCGATATCGGTCGATCTATCACACGCCAGTCGGTGGCGTAGATTGAGGTGAACTCGGACTTATCTTTCAAGAGGAACCACCCAGATTTTGGATCGGGATGTCAAAGCTCTACGTAGGAAATCAATACCTTTGGTGAAAGTATTATGGCGGAACCATGGTGCGGAGGAGGCCACGTGGGAACCCGAGGATGTTATGAGGCAAACATACCCCCACTTTTTCGATCGTAAATTTCGAGGCCGAAATTTATTTTAAGGGGGGTAGAACTGTAACATCCTGAATTAGGGGTTATTTGTGACTGTATTGTCGTGCATATGATTGGATTGCTGTGATGTTATTTGTGGTGTAATAAGATTTAGCTAGAGACCTTGAGTAGGATCAAGTGGTAGAAAAAATTTCATTTTAAGCTTTAAGAAGCAAGGAGCCATGGTAAATAGGGGTTAGGAGTTTTAGAAAGAGAATATGAGACACAAATAAGGCCTAGGAAAAGTGGCAAGGAGGGCCACTTAAGTTCTGGAATTGACGCCACCAAGGGGAGCAAGGGAGCCTAGGTTCGAGTAGTAGAATTCCCCTTTTCTGCTTTTATTTTGACGGCAAGGGAGGAGAGAGTTGTGGTCAACTCAAATTCTTTTAGATAAGAGGGATTATATTTGAATAATTTAAAACGGTTGGCCAAGAGTGATTCAGGGAGTTTGCCGAAATCTAGGACTCCTTGTTGAAGAGGAGTAAGTGACTTGGAGACTAAGGAAGAGTGCTAGATGGAAATTTCGGCTAGCCTAAACCCTTTAGCTTGGATTATTTTCTTTTCTTTTCTCAAGTGAATAGTTAAATTTCTCCTACTCTCTCATCTTCCATCTTTATTTTTCTTCCTTTTCTTCTTTTCTTAAAACCGAAACCACTATTGTTCATCTTCTTCTTTTCTTCTTTTTGCTTAGAACCGAAACCCTCTCTACCCTTTTTCTTTGCCGAATCCCCTATCTTCCTTTTCCCTTCTCTTTTTCTTTCTCTACTAGCCGAATCTTCTCCACTCTTGTTGCCGAAATCTCCTTCCTCCTAATAGGTTCACTTTGGCCGAATATCAAGAGTGGCATAAATCTTTTCGGGATTTCTCCTCCAATTGGTTCTAAAAAGGGGTAAGTGGACATGGCCGAATGACTTATGTTTGGTTTTCAGAATTTATGGTTATGGCCGAATGGCCTATGACTCATATTAATGAGATTATGGTCGATTGTAGGAAGGAGGGCAGTCTAACGCTGTGGATATTTGGGATTTGGTGGTCGATCTAGGTAAGGTCTCAGCATTTAAATCTGTTACTAATTAGTTTGAAAACCGAAGGCTAACTATTTATGTGATTTCAAGGTGTAGCCGATTACAGGTAGAGTGTATGGTTTCGAGATTTGGTTGGAGACCAAAACGATTAGGGTGAGTACTATTTTTAAGCGACAGATCCTTCGGGATTAATGTTGGTAAAACCGAATATGGCCTATGACTAATCCTAGTGTTGGCCGAATATAGGGTCAAAGGATCTAGCACAGTGGATCGGACCTTCAGGATCTAGGATTCGCGATAATAACAAGTGTGTACTTACACACTTCATAACTAATAAGTTATTAATAAACTGTATGTGTTAAACCGGATATGTGTAGATCTGGATTGATACCGTAAGGGTATGAGCAAGGATTCGGGTAAGTCTGTTTCGATATGAGCTTGTTATACGATGCACGTTGATGCATGACATATTTGGGATATGTGTTATATGAAAACATGGCCTTTAATAAGTTCAGTGTATTATTATTATTGCATGATTGGCATGATTTTATGTTATATGCACACTGTATTATGATGGGTGATATGAGTGGAGGGGGAAGTGATATCCGTGTCTTTGGATACCAGTGGTTTGGTACCATATTTCGTGACTTTGGGTCACCAGAGGTTTGGCACCTCATAGCGACTCGTCCCAGTGGTTTAGCGCCACAGTGGGTTGGCCCTACGGTTGATATTACGGGATTGTCGCCAGTGATTTGGTATCACATGTGGGTTGGCCCCACAAACTATTATTCATGACTTCAGGTCACCAGTGGTTTGGCACCACAATATTGATGGATATCGTGACTTTGGGTCACCAGTGGTTTGGCACCACCAGTGGTTTGGTACCACACGGGGTAGAAAAAGGAGTGATGGATGGCTAGGTTGGGTGCATGCTATACTTAGTTATGATTTGTGTAAGCTGTTGTATTAATCGGGGGAGGGGTTATACATTGAGTCTTGGTGACTCACCTTCTCCCTTAACTTTTTCAGGTGACTCGTAGATCGCGGATGGGGAGCCGGATGGACTCGAGGTGGCCATGCAATGGAAATTTGGTTTAAATAGACTTTGGGTTATTTGCCTTTTTATTTTTATTTTATTTGTTCAAGTTGTAATAAGGCCTCCTAAGATTATGTTTTGATTGTTTTATATGCTTGGAAGTAATTTTTAAAACAGGATTAAACTGAAATATTTAATGGCTTAAACATTTCAAACACATGTTTTCCTAATCACAAATCGAAATGTTTTCTTTTACCATCGGGTATTCTGACAAAATTGGTCACAACACGACTTAATCGATATTTTTAAATAACAAAGCAAAGTGTTGGTTTTCAAAACATACATCTTTTTTCCTACTACCTCAACCCTATCACAAATTTTTCCAAAAATTGAATCGGTAATCGGGTTTTTCTCAAAAAGTTTTCCTCTGTGACATACCAGATTCGGTCATAATGTGTGGGCCGGGTTTGGGGTGTTACACGAACACAGATAGGCTTGGCTAAGGATTCCAATCTGACACGAACATGCCACGTTAAGAGGAGACAAGAAGAGATTAGCCACGAACTAACATCAATAACAAAATAGCCATTCGGCTATGACCACATAGAATCAAAAAAGATAGAGAAAGAATCGAAAGAGTCTCCCTTACCTTACACAAACCGAAACCAATTGAAGAGGAGACCTTCGGCAACCAACTAGACCTCTGGTTCTTGGGGTTCAGCTTCAACAAAGAGAAGCCGGATAGAGTCCAAGAAGATTCAGCACAAGCAGCAACTGTCAACAGGGTTTCGACTTAAACACTAGAACAAGAAGAAATGAAAAGAAAAGAGAATGAGCAACATGTTCGACTAAAGAAGAGATGAGATTAGGAGAGGATTCGACTAGAGGAGAAAGTAATAGAGGAGAAGAGATAAAGAAGAGGATTTCGGCTTTGGGAAAAAAGAGTGTAGAAAAGAGAAGAAGAAGAAGAAAGTTGAATAGGAAAGGAGGATGGTGAGGAGAGATTCGGCTAACAGCAAGCAAAAATGTTTCAATTATGGAGGAGAAAATGATTAATAGGAGATGGAAGAGAGGTTTGGCTAGTATCAAAATCAAGAGGAAAAAGAAGGGAGGAAATGTGCTACAGTTTTGGTAAAAAAGTGAATGAGCAACTCCAAAATGCAAGAGAAGGAAAAAGACTACACAAAAATGGGTTTCGATTCTTACTTCTCTTTTCCAATGACACAAACGACACTCCACTACTCCCTTATGACCGAATGTACCAAGATAGAAAAGCCTAAGACTTATGAGAATTTTAGCACACACATTAAGTAGCTAAATCGAAATGCTCCTCACCCAAAAGCCTCTTCCATGACCGGTTTTCTCCCCTCAAAGACCCCCACATTCAGCCAACACCTCCACCACACACCAAATCCCTTGATTTGCTCCACCAACTTCTCCCCATCACCCCTTTCAAATTGGTTTGACCAATTCAAACTCCTCCAAGCTCTCTTGTCCATCCATTTTGAACTTGTTGACTCATTCAACAACCACCTTGAAGAGTCCCAGTCAAAAGCCACTTCCTCCTCACCTGAAGCACAAAAATAAAGTTCCACATGCTGTAGATGAGACTCGAACTCCTTCCCCCCTCCTGCTCCTTTGTGACGCCACTCCCTTGCACCTTAAGTGTCACCTTGCCACCACGCCACACACCTTTTTTGTGTCAACAAACACAAGTAAATATTCTTAAAGCCTACTTCAACTAGCTCTCCCCCCTAAAGTTCCTAAAAAACAAAACTTTCTAAAGCTCTGGCTTGAACCCGAGCCTCCCCAGGACCCACAAACACACCAAATTAACATGCTAAATAATCGCTAAAATCAGAGCTTTAAAGTTTATAAAAGAATGATCAAACTTGGAAACTAACTCTGACAACGATTAAAGGCAAGTGTACGTATTGAACAGTAGTATAGCTTAGGCAAGACCAGATATCGAACCCAAAGGAACTAAGAGTACTAATACTAACTTTCTTTTTATTATTTAGCCTTAAAAATAGAGTGAAGTTGCTTTAAACTATATTGACTAAGACTAAACTAAGGACACAAAGACAAAAAGGACGAATAGGAAAATAACTTTGAAGGAAAACTCAGTTGATTATGATGATACCCTTAGAAAGAATCCACCTAGACTTCATGATACGGGCCGGCTCGAGGTGAGTCGAAATGTATGCGAGTTGCCCAATCGTCTACGAGGAGGGATCAAGCCTTTGGAAAATAATTCAGAAAATATAAATAAGTTTACGGAAGCTTTAAGTAAATAAATAGGAGTTGGTTCGGTTTGATAAAATAAAAAAATAAAAAAATAAATAAAAATGATAATTGGATGGAGGTGGATAAAAGAACTTAAACAAGAATCGATTCAACACTAAAGAGTGTCACCCCGGATTCTATAATGTTTAAGGTGGAAAGATGAAAATAGGTTGATGAACGCCACACCAAAGGGAATTTGGTGATAAGTTCAAACAAGTCGAAGACGCCACAAGCAAACTTGATAAGTCTAACGAAACTTGTACGAAAATGAAGAGGAGATAAACTCACTCAAATGAACAAAAGTTCATAAAATTTTCTTAAAGTCTAAATTTATGTTAAATGAAAATTACATAGCCTTTTTATAGGCTGAACAAAGGCTAGCCAAATAGTTTTCTAATCTTGCCTCTTAACCCTTAAGTTTTTGAAAGGGCACCAGCAACCTTTAACCCTTAACCCTTGAGTTTTTTGAAGAGGCACCTAACAACCTTTTAACCCTTAAGTTTTTGAAAAGACACTAGTAACCTTATCCCTTAACCCTTAGGTTTTCGAAAGGGCACCAGCAACCTTGTCCCTTCATGTTCACCAAAAGGCACCTGGCAACTTTGTCTCTTCATGTTCACCAAAAGGCACCTGACAACTTTGTCTCTTCATGTTCACCAAAAGGCATTGGGCTAGTTGAATGCCAAATGAAGCTGAATTAAGCTAACACGACTAAATCAGCTTGAAGAAAGGTGCGAATAAAGCTAATTGAGCATGAAGTCAAAGCGCTTTAATGTAGAAAAGCCAAGAGATGACCAAGATATGTTGGAGGAGGTAACAATTGTGGGGAGCCAACTATAGTTGATTTTCCAACATCTTATGTAGAGCTAACTAATTATACAGACAATGGCTCGTCTCGCTTAGTATACTTCAGAAACACTGGGAATATAAGCAAGCAAATGTCGTTCGTCTTCTTAGAGAAGAACTTGACAATCTAAGCAGGCAAAGGCAAGAATCTAAGTTCAAGAAGATTGAAGTTTGAATATCGAGTTGCTCCATAAATTTAAAAATTGGCGGTGCCCCGAGTGTGCCTGTATCATTCCCTCCCTCTTCAAGATGATTCGTCTTCGAATCGACCCGTTGGTTGTCCGAGCAAAACTCCTTGCTCGTCTTTCCTCGATCAAACGGGATGGATGATAATCGCAATACCTAAAAACAATAGCCTAGAGTTAGCAAAAGGTGATGCAAACAAACTTGTAATCTAGGCCTAATCAAATCAAGACAAATATGACACATGTGGATGGACAGAATTGAATTATCATGCAAACCAAGTAATGCCTCACAAATGTTCAAACAAATTCGAATGGATTTCAAAACAGCATACAAACTAAATTGATTCCACGGTCATGGTTGGCATGCGAGAGATGAATCAAATGGTAGACATAATTGTCACAAGCAGGTAATTGAAAAGGTTCACTATCATAGGCATCATGACGATTAAAAACGAAAATCTTTTTATCATTAATCAAGACAGATAGATCATATTTGAATGAAACAAAATAGTCAAACTCATCATGATCTAAGTGCTTTACACAAATGAAATCATTAACATGATTGTTGTTATCATTCGAGGAGTATGAATAAGTTTCAAAGCCTTTAAATGCCTCACCTTGTTTATCTTCACGAGTAGGAAAACAAAGATCAAATTTACCTTGCTTGATCATCACAAATCTTCTCTCTTTGGAAATGTAATGTAAAACAAACCTTGTAATTCGATCAACTCGAATTGATGATGAAGCACACAGATAGCTCGTGCTTTTCAAAGGGTTATGTACACAAAAATGTAAAAGGTTAGTTTCAACAGGAGGGATGGACTTAAATTGGAAAACCAAATCATGTTTGAAGTTGGATTCAAGTCCATAGGCAAAAATCGACCTTGCATTCTCGGAATGTAACAAAGATTTCACGTGTGGCCCAGCAATATGATCAAGGATCAAAACAGAATTGAAACCAAAATCATTAAATTTCATTGCCCCAATTAAAGTTTGAAAATCAAGCAAACTTAAATTAGATGTACAACATGCAAGTTGCTTGAAGTTTTCATAAAATGACTCAAAGTAACAAATTCCAGGTTTGAAAACGCGAACTTGATCACGAATTCTAAGAGACAACATATTTCGTTTAGATCTCAATGTCCACATCATGTTATTCAAGAAAATCATCACCAAAAAATTATGTGATTCCAATCTTACTTGATGAAACTTACATGCAAAGTTGACATAACAAGGTAAATCACTAAATGGAACAGGCTTTTTAAATGTCAACAAATTTTCACACAAATGCATCAAAGGAAACTTAGATATGCCAACACTCGAACATTTTTGCATCGCAATTTTTATTCGAACAGGTAGTTCAAAGCATGGAAATCTCGTACGAAATTTCAAAGATTTATCTTGAATGACACAATCACATGGATCAACTATTTCATGTGATAACCTATCATAAATGAACGATACAGACGTGTTTAAACAGAAAGGATTAACACATGAATTTAAAGATTTCATGTCGTCAAAACTTTTAAGTGAAAAACTTTTATCACAAATATTCACAATTCGCAAAGGCTGAACCAATCCAAAAAAATCAACAGAATTTCCATTATAAGACATTTCATAGAAAATACTTTTCATGGCATTTTTCGAAACAATGGCATTAACTCTAAAAGATAGATAATGACTAACCAAATCAAAAGATGCAAGTCTTTCAGGAATAAAGTCATCAAAATCTTTATGGGCAACTTTGAAATCACACGGCCATGATTCGATACACAAGGAATCCTTACCTTCCTTACCTTTCAACTCGGGAGGTTCAACTTCATTTTCAACTTTCCCCTTTTTGATCAAACAAAATCGTCGTCATTTTCGGAAGGTATTGAAGTTGAAGGTCATCGTGCATTTTGTCGGGAACTCGAAAAGAAGTAAATGTAAGAAGAACAAACTTTAAGAGTGTTAGTTGAAAAATCACTTTCTTTTTCTTGCTCATCTTGTTCTCGCGTTTCTTTTTCCAACTTCTTTTCTTTTTTAACGCTCTCTTTATTCTCAATCTCGATTTCTTATCTTTTTCTTCTTTTTCAATTTCTTTTTCATTTTCTTCTCTTTCAATTTCTTCTTTTTTTATTTTCTCGAGTTCGTTCCATATTCGCTCATTTTCTCTTATGATCTTCTCTTGCCTTTCTTTTCTTTTTAGTTCTTTTTCTCTCTTTCTTTCATTACAACAAGAAGAGGATACAAAAGAATCAAAATGAGTAAAATTTTGTTCAAGAAAAGGGATAGCGTTCTCATAGGTATCTCGATAAGTTCTTCGAGAACGTTTCTTCAATAGAGACTTTGCTGAAGCAGAAGAGGAATAACTTGTTCCTTCTTGTTCGTCGCCTCGAAAGGATTCGAACTCGTATCTTTCTTCTCTCTGTCTCGAAAATCTTGATGAATATGAATCTTGACAAGGGTTTCTTTGCGAATAGTCCTTGGACGTGTATCGCCGTGATGAACTCGACTCTGCCCTCCGGCTTGATGAAATCTTTCGGTCGAGTAGGCTTTCCATTTCGCTCAATAAGTATTGGAAGTCACCGGCTGAGAATTCGTCTTGAGACATGTTTATTGCGTGGCTTGAGGTTCGGTTTCAAAGTGGGTAACAAGGGATTGATGTTGGGTATAGGGTAGGCTAAACAAAAGAACAGTTTTTTTTTTTGCCTCGGGTAGACTAAAATAAAAAAAATAGTGGCGTTGGGGTGAAATGATGTGAACTTGAATGATGGAAATTTTTTTTTTAAGTTCGGGGGTAGAAATATGAAAGTAAAGCAAAACTTACAAACTTCACACTTCCTTTTTTTTTTAACTTCGAATTTTTTTGAATTTTTTATCTTTTTTTTTTTTGAACTTCAAATACAATATATGCTAAATACAATGAAAATAAAATACAACCTTTTTTTTGAATTTTTTTTAACACGATTTTTTTAAATTTTTTTTCAACTCATGAACTTATTTCGGTGTTGTCGTGCCCCTCGTTTTGTAGCTCTGATACCAGATGATACGAGCCAGCTCGGGGTGAGTCGAAACGTATGCGAGTTGCCCAATCGTCTACGAGGAGGAATCAAGCCTTTGGAAAATAATTGGAAATTATGGATGCGTTTGTGGAAGCTTTAAGTGAATAAAAATAAGAAATGGTTCGTTTGTTGAAAAGAAATGAAAAATGGATAAAATAAATAAAAATGATAATTGGATGGAGGTGGATAACAGAACTTAAACAAGAATCGATTCAACACTAAAGAGTGTCACCGAGGGGATGATACAGGCACACCCGGGGCACCACCAATTTTTAAATTTATGGAGCAACTCAATATTCAAACTTCAATCCTCTTGAGATCAGATTCTTGCCTTTGCCTGCTTAGATTGTCAAGTTCTTCTCCAAGAAGACGAACGACATTTGCTTGCTTATATTCCCAAAGTTTTTCTGAAGTATACTAACCGAGACGAGCCATTGTCCAGTATAATTAGTTATCTCTATAAGATGTTGGAAAATCAACAATAGTTGGCTCCCCCACAATTGTTACCTCCTCCAACATATCTTGGTCATCTCTTGGCTTTTCTACATTAAACTGCTTCCCAGCTTTATGCTCAATTAGCTTTATTCGCACCTTTCTTCAAGCTGATTTAGTCGTGTTAGCTTAATTCAGCTTCATTCGGCATTCAACTAGCCCAATGCCTTTTGGTGAACATGAAGAGACAAAGTTGTCAGGTGCCTTTTGGTGAGCATGAAGAGACAAAGTTGCTAGGTGCCTTTTGGTGAACATGAAGGGACAAGGTTGCTGGTGCCTTTTCAAAAACTTAAAGGTTAAGGGACAAGGTTACTGGTGCCTTTTCAAAAACTTAAGGGTTAAAAGGTTGTTAGGTGCCTCTTCAAAAACTCAAGGGTTAAGGGTTAAAGGTTGCTGGTGCCCTTTCAAAAACGTAAGGGTTAAGAGGCAAGATTAGAAGACTATTTGGCTAGCCTTTGTTCAGCCTATAAAAAGGCTATGTAATTCTCATTTGAAATAATTCAGACTTTAAGAAAATTTTATGAACTTTTGTTCATTTGAGTGAGTTTATCTCCTCTTCATTTTCGTACAAGTTTCGTTAGACTTATCAAGCTTGCTTGTGGCGTCTTCGACTTGTTTGAACTTATCGCCATATTCCCTTTGGTGTGGCGTTCATCAACCTATTTTCATCTTTCCACCTTAAACATTATAGAATCCAGGGTGACACTCTTTAGTGTTGAATCGATTCTTGTTTAAGTTCTTTTATCCACCTCCATCCAATTATCATTTTTATTTATTTTATCCATTTTTCATTTCTTTTCAACAAAACAAACCATTTCTTATTTTTATTCACTTAAAGCTTCCGCAAACGCATCCATATTTTCCAATTATTTTCCAAAGGCTTGATTCCTCCTCGTAGACGATTGGGCAACCCGCATACGTTTTGACTCACCCCGAGCCGGCCCGTATCACTTCACTTGTTATCTAACCCTAAATTATATGATTTCTTTTACTTAGCTTGATCCGTAAGACTCCCTAGCCTATATTAAACCCTCTCTCGAGGCGAATAACGTCTAACCCTAGGTTAATTAGTGGAACTCTCGTTCGCTTATAATAACCCCCTAGGATAGCAGTAAATCGATTAATGGACTCTCATATTAGGCTTCACCCTAATCGGGCAAAATCTCGTAACCCTATCTCTAGGCGTTCGATCAACTCCGCTTAATTATGTTAGATCTACTCTTAGGCAGGGTCTAATCCTCCTCCACCTAAGCATATTAGATTTGGATTAAACAACATAATTAAGAACAAACTAAGCAATTATCATATAACTTAGAAATCAAATAACAAAATTCATCTAGGTTTCATCCCCTTCAGGTATCTGAAGGGTTTAGTTCATAATGAATAAAAAGAACATCACAAGAGAAAAAATAAAACAAAACATAAGAAGACCCTAAAACCCCCTGAAGGAATTGAAGGAGAATTCTACCGTCTTGAGTATAATTTCAGCTTTTTGGGATGGCTCAACTGGCTATCCTCGCGTTATTCCCTAATTTGGACCTTCTCGGCTTGGCTCTTTGGCCTAGCTTTGACATCGGTTTCGACTTCTGCCGAATTCCCCTCTCCAAGTTGCCCCCTTGGGTGTTTATATAGACTTTGAGATGCCTTACTTGGCCTCTAAGTATCCTAATTTAAGTACAATTCCTAATAGGGTGTTTGAATAGGCTTTGGAATGTGTTTCTTTGCCTCCAAGTATCCTTTCCCGAATGAAATTGCTCTTTCCAGCGACAGGGGCACGGCCATGGCACACGCCCGTGTGAATCATGGCCAGGCCGTGCTCGGACTTATTTAATGAGGCACGGCCATGTGAGTCGGGATCAAGCCGTGTTCTTGATGACTGGCGTGGCACGGCCGTGTGGTCTTGGGCCCAGGCCGTGTCGATTTCATGATATGGCCCATTTACTCCGTTTTGGGCCCATTTTACGTTCTTTTTATGCTCGAGTGCTTTCCTAGGTATAAGACATGAAAAGAAAGGATTAAAAGCACCTTTTTACATAAATCAAGGGATAAATCATCCAAAAGCATACTAAATATGAGATTAAAATATGTTACTTTTACGGTTTATCAAATACCCCCACACTTAAGCTTTTGCTTGTCCTCAAGCAAAATTCTCAACTTACAACTAAAACGAACTTTCCATAATTCATAATTTCTATCAACAATGTCTCATCATAATTCAGAGATAATTCATACATGGATAATTCAACTCAAAGAGTCCTAAAGATTCAAACAATCAAAGTCATACATTTATAGCATGAAAACATAGGCGTTTCCCTTTACCTGAATAGTTACCTTTGATTCAAAATCGACAAGAGTTGACATCCTCACTAAAGATTCGCTCAAATCACTCAAAGTGTTTAAGGTTCAAAATTAAGCACTCAATAAGTCAACATGAAAGGTTAATCCTATAGGCTTGCATGAAAATCAAATCTCCACCACTGTAAACTGAGATGATACACAAATCAAAAGGTCTTTTAACAGGGTTGTAATGGGGCTTAGGTTAAGGGTATGGATAAAGGCTGAATTAGAAGGTTAGACTCGAGATTGACCTGACAAATTACCTAACTAGAAATACAAACTAATGATAAGTAAATGAAAATTTGAAATACCAATACTCTAATACGAGCTTTTTCTTCAATATTTGGAATTTAAACATATAAGCTCACTTAATTATAGAACTAATACTGAATATACTCTTTTTTTTTTTTTGAACAAACTAAGTATAATAGTAAGAAAGCACTTTTACAACTGAAATATAGAACATAGTTAGGAAACTCAAATTAGTGGGTGTGTCAATAAAAAGGGTTGTTAGGATTAAACGGGGTTCACTAGGGGTTAATTATGCGGGTAAACCTTTTATGAAGTAAGTGGGTTAAATCCTAGGTGCCTTTATCATCTCTGTATATCAAATCATAGGTGTGGTCTCGACATGTATAATCAATGCAAGTTATAGAATAACAAATCAATGTTGACACACTCATAATCAATAAGGTGAGCAAGAAAAAGAATATTTGCTCTATAAGGCTCAAAATCTCTCAAAAAATTATGGGTTTTTGATGTCAACCTCGTAAATTTAAAATTTCAAAGTAATATTCAAATTCAGGTAGACAACCTAAAAAAAAATTAATTTCTAAAAAATAGACTTATCATGCTTGATTCTCTAGTATCCTTCAAATTTAATCATCAATGCACAATTATCAATGACTTAATCCAAAACACATCAATAAAAATCATAAATCAAAGGAAATTTCATTCTACTCATAATATGAGAGACTTACTTTAGAACAATGCATAATTCAGGGATTTTCATATAATACTATAGTTAACCCCCCCACACTTAAGATATACATTACCCTCAATGTACAAAGATGGATAATAGCAAAATAATCATAAAAATCATAAGATGGGGAGAGAAGTGAAACTTCCTAAATTTTGGATGAAGTCAATGAAAAGAAACCGGATACGATTGGAGGTGAACGTGGGGAAACGTCTCGAACCATTTGAAATTAAATCCTCGAAGCAGCCGGTCTAATTTTATTATATCCTAAGCTAAATCTAAATATCATAAATAATAAGAAGAAGAAAATAAAATAAAATAAAATAAAATAATAATGAAAATAAAATAAAATAAAAATAAAAATAAATAATAGAAAATAAAAGACAACTAAAAAGGGAGAATGAGGTTTAAATAGAGATGTAGCCTGTGTTTTGGGGTTTTGAATTTTGGGTGCGTTCAGGGTGTTTGAGCACGGCCGTGGGTGTAGTGGCATACCCGTGTCTTTCTTCACACAGTCATGTAATACGGGTGTGCTCCTCTCGTGTTCGATAAGTCAGAATGTTGGCACAGTTGGAAGGCACGGTCGTATTTAGCCCGTGCTTAAAAAGTCAGTAACTTCGCACGGGGCATCGACACGGGCGTGGACTATTATCGCCACCCGTGTTGGGAAAAAAAATTTTTCTATGTCGTGCACGGCTACTGGCACGCCCATGGTTCATCCCTCTGGCCTCCACACGGCCACGGGCACGCCCGTGAGTAGGGCCGTGTGGCCTAGAAATCTGCCCTTTGTTTAGTTTATGGTTAGGTGCTAAAAGGAAAAATAAAATAAAAAATGTAAAAATGGGGTTAGTGCTCGGGTTGCCTCCCGAGAAGCGCTAGTTTATAGTCTTAAGCTAGACTTTATCTCTCATTCGTATGGTCATGGTGGTTTGAGGAGGTGAAAATCCTTTCTCATGCGATCACTTCGGTTATGGATATATAGTTTAAGTCGCGTAGTTTTTACCTTAAAAGTGCTGAATTTAGGATTGCTTACCTCGACTGTCCCATATAGGAAGACATTAAGTACGTCAAAAGTGATTTTTTTCATTTGCCTTGAGGTCTAAATTGGTGATTCGAGGGTTTTCCTTATTCAACAATATTTGATCCCCTATTTTGAAGTGATTTGTTGTTCCTATCAGCTCGTCCGGGGTTTCCGTCAGTTTCACTTCGTGTGGTTCTGGTTCTTTTTTAAATTGTGTTGTCCACTCTTCTAGTTTGTCGACCCTAAGGCTTCGTTCCTCATCTAATTCTTCTTTGTTGGCACAAGGTCTAAGATCTAGCTTAGCTAGGTAATTTCGTGATGACTCCTGTAAAGAAGGTTGAACCAAATGGTTATCAATAAAATTATTGTTCGTACCTTTATTACTCGATGTCCTAGTTGGGTCAAGAGCTTGAAGAGTGATTGTTTCGTCGTCTACACGAAGTGTGAGTTCACCTGCATAGATATCAATTTTAGCTCTGGCAGTTGCTAAAAAGGGTCTTCCTAAAATTAAAGGAATATTATTGTCCTCATCCATGTCTAAAATGACAAAGTCTACTGGGAATACGAATTTATCAAATTTGATTAGAACATTTTCTATTATACCCCTAGGAATTCTGATAGTTTTATCAGTTAATTGAACGCTCATCCTAGTTTTTTTAGGTTTCCCTAGGCCTAGTTGTTTAAACAGTTTATAAGACATAACATTTATGCTTACCCCTAAATCGACTAACGCATTTTCTATAGATAAACTACCAATTATGTATGGAATTGTAAAACTCCCTGAATCTTTTAATTTCTGTGGTAGTCTATTTTGTAGAATTGCCGAGTACTTTGCGTTGAGTTCAACATGTGATTCCTCGTCTATCCTTTTCTTTTTCATTAACAGCTCCCCTAAAAATTTTCTAGAGTCTGGCATCTGCGAAAGAGCTTCAAGAAGAGGTAAGTTGATATGTAATTTCTTTAAAAGTTTAAGAAACTTACCGAACTGGTCCTCTGTATCATCTCTCTTTAATGCTTCGGGGTAAGGAATGCGAGGTTGGTATTCTTTGATTATCAGTTTTGGCTTTTCATGGCTCACCTCAACCTTACCTTCACTTACTACAGGTTCTTGCCTTGGGTCAGATTCCACTAACCTTTCTCTGTTATGAGCTTGTATGGTTTGGATTTGCTCTTTTGGTTTAATCTTTGTGTTGCTTGCTAGACGTCCTTGCGGTTGTTCAGACATTAACTTTGCAAGTTGTTCGACTGCCTTAGTGATTTCCTCAACTTGGCTCTTGATCTCTTCAATCGATGTTCGTTGGTTTGTTTCAGTGTTGCTTGGCAAGCTTTCTTGTGGTTGTTCTAAGATCAGCTTAGTAGGCTGACCTAACTGATCCTTGATCCCTTGAATCAATGCTTCTTGTTTTGTTTCTATATTTTGGCAGCGTGTTTCTGTGTTTGCTATGAATTTTGCCAGCATCTCTTCAAGGTTGGACTTATTTTCCTTCTGGTAAGGTAGTTGTCGAAAATTTGGAGGAAGTTCCTGTCTTTGGCTACTTTGATCATTCCACGAGAAATTGGGATGGTGCCTCCAACTTGCATTATAAGTGTCATTATAAAAATTATTTTGAGGTCTAGAGTAGCTACCAATATAGTGGACTCGTTCGTTCTCCATGCCATATACGTAGGGTGGATACTCAGGATTCGCCACGCCTCCTGGATTCAAGTCATATTGCATTACTAGGTGTACCTGCGAGAGACTACACAAACCATCGATCTTTTTATTCATCACCTCTAGTTGGGTAGATAACCTGGTGAACACGTCAAGGTCGAAGGCACTGGCTGCTTTAGTAGGAATTGTCCTCATGACTTGCCACTGAAAATTATTCAGTGCCATCTTCTCTATAAACTAAAATTATCTACCAAAAGCAAAATAGAGGAAAAATTAGCAAAGTAAAAATAAAAAAAATAATAATAATAAATAATAATGAAAATAAATTGCAATAGTAAAAAAATGGCTAAAGTAATAAAAATAGAGCTTTCTTAATATTTTAGTTCCTCGGCAACGGCGCCAAAATCTTAATCGCTGAAATCAGAGCTTTAAAATTTATAAAAGAATGATCAAACCTGGAAACTAACTCTGACAACTATTAAAGGCAAGTGTACCTATCGAACAGTAGTATAGCTTAGGCAAAATCGGATATCGAACCCAAAGGAACTAAGAGTACTAATACTAACTTTCTTTTTATTATTTAGCCTTAAAAATAGAGTGAAGTTACTTTAAACTATATTGACTAAGACTAAACTAAGGACACAAAGACAAAAAAGACAAATAGGAAAATAACTTTGAAGGAAAACTCAGTTGATTACGACGATAACCTTAGGAAGAATCCACCTAGACTTCACTTGTTACCTAACCCTAAATTATATGATTTCTTTTACTTAGCTTGATCCGTTAGACTCCCTAACCTATATTAAACCCCCTCTCGAGGCGAATAACGTCTAACCCTAGGTTAATTAGTAGAACTCTCGTTACACACAATAACCCCTAGGATAGCAAAAGAAATCGATCAATAGACTCCCATATTAGGTTTCACCCTAATCCGGCAAAATCTCGTAACCCTATCTCTAGGCGTTCGATCAACTCCGCTTAATTATGTTAGATCTACTCTTAGGCAGGGTCTATTCCTCCTCCACCTAAGCACATTAGATTTGGATTAAGCAACATAATTAAGAACAAACTAAGCAATTATCATATAACTTAGAAATCAAATAACAAAATTCATCTAGGTTTCATCCCCTTCAAGTATCTGAAGGGTTTAGTCCATAATTAATAAAAAAAACATCACAAGAGAAAAGATAAAACAAAACATAAGAAGACCCTAAAACCCCTTGAAGGAATTGAAGGAGAATTCGCCATCTTGAGTATAATTCTGGCTTCTTGGGATGGATCAACTGGCTATCTTCGCGTTATTCCCTAATTCGGACCTCCTTGGCTTGGCTCCTTGGCCTAGCTTTGACGTCGGTTTCGGCTTCTACCGAACTCCCCTCTCCAAGTTGTCCCCTTGGGTGTTTATATAGACTTTGAGATGCTTTACTTGGCCCCTAAGTATCCTTACTAAAGTAAAATTCCTAATAAGGTGTTTGTATAGGCTTTGGAATGTGTTTCTTTGCCTCTAAGTATCCTTTCCCGAATGAAATTACTCTTTCTAGCGACAGGGGCACGGCCATGGCACACGCCCGTGTGAATCGTGGCCAAGCCATGCTCGGACTTCTTTAATGAGGCACGGCCGTGTGAGTCGAGATCAGGCTGTGTTCTTGATGACTGGCGCGGTAGGGCCGTGTGGTCTTGGGCCCAGGCCGTGTCGATTTCGTGATATGGCCCATTTACTCCGTTTTGGGCCCATTTTACGTTCTTTTTATCCTAAGGTGCTTTCCTGGGTATAAGACATGAAAAGAAAGGATTAAAAGCACCTTTTTATATAAATCGAGGGATAAATCATCCAAAAGCATACTGAATGTAGGATTAAAATATGTTACTTTTACGGTTTATCACTAAACGAGCCAAACACATAGAATAGCATAAAACACAAAACCCCTAATTCTAGGATGTTATAGTTCTACCCCCTTAACGAAATTTCGACCTCAAAATTTACCTGATCAAAAGAGGTGGGCTTATTGCTGTCGCATCACATCTTCTGGCTCAACACCTTGACATCTCGATCTAAGATCTGCACCGTGATTACACCATAGTACCTTGATCAGAGGAACCAACTTCCTTCTCAACACCTTGACATCTCGATCTAAGATCTGCACTGGTTCTTCTTCAAAAGACAGGTCCGGTCTCACTTCAATTTCTTCCACCGTCACAATGTGAGATGGATCCGAATGATAGCGCCTCAACATCGAGACATGGAATACATCATGTATCTGCCCCAACTCCGGAGGTAACTCAAGTTGATAAGCCACTGGTCCCACACGTTTCAACACCCGATAAGGCCCGATGAATCTGGGGCTCAACTTGCCTTTCTGTCCAAACCTTAGAACCTTCTTCCAAGGTGAAACTTTCAAAAAAACCTAATCACCCACCGAAAATTCTATTTCCTTACGCTTCAGATCTGCATACGATTTTTGCCTACCGGAAGCTTCCTTCAACCGAGTCCGAATCAACTTAACCTTTTCCTCTGTCTCTGAAACCAATTCTAGACCCAACAAATGTCGCTCACCCAAACCTATCCAGCAGGTAGGAGTACGACACTTACGACCATACAACGCTTCGTAGGGTGCCATCTGGATACTGGATTGATAGCTATTGTTGTATGCGAATTCTGCCAGTGGTAAGAAATCCTCCCAACTACCCCTGAAGTCGATAACACAACCTCTCAACATGTCTTCCAGAATCTGAATTACCCTCTCTGACTGACCATCAGTCTGTGGATGAAATGCCATGCTAAAATCCAGTCTTGTACCCAACGCTTTATGTAACGCCTTCTAGAACTGCAATGTAAACCTAGGGTCCCTATCTGATATGATAGACACTGGTACCCCATGCAACTTCACAATCTCTGCCACATATAACTTTGCTAACTTCTATAATGAATACTCGACACGAACGGGTATGAAGTGGGCGGACTTCATCAACCGATTAACAATCACCCACACCGAATCTTTCCTAGTAGGTGTAAGATGTAGCCCACTTACAAAATCCATCGTTATTCTCTCCCACTTCCAAAGTGGAATCTTCACTGGCTGTAGCAACCCCGAAGGCAACTGATGTTCCGCCTTCACCTACTGACACGTCAAGCACTTACTCACAAACTCGGTAACTTCTTGCTTCAGACCTGGCCACCAAAACTGTTCATACAAATCTCGATACATCTTACTCCCATCGGGATGCATAGCGTATGGACTACTATGCACCTCTCGCAGAATCATTTGTCTCAATTCGAAACCCTCCGGCATACAAACCTTCCCACAGAAGCACAGTACTCCATCATTGTTCAAACTAAAATCTTCTGTCTCACCACCTTCCACTTGCTGAAGTCGAGAAGTTAATGATTCATCTGACAACTTCTTTTCTTTAATCTAACTTACCCATGAAAGCTTCACTTGAAGTTCAGCTAACAAGCTTCCATCTTTATACAAACTGAGATGGGCAAACATTGGCCTCAAATCAGATATCACCTTACGGCTCAACGCATCCGCCACTACGTTCGCTTTACCTGGGTGATAGTCGATTGAGCAATCATAGTCTTTCAATAATTCAATCCACCTCCGTTGCCTTAAATTCAACTCCTTCTGGGTAAGGAGATATTTCAGGCTCTTATGGTCGGTGTAGATAATTGACTTTTGATAAACCGTAAATATAACATATTTTAATCCCACATTTATTATGCTTTTTGAAGATTTAAGCCTCGTTCTATATAAAAAGGTGCTCTTAATCCTTTTTTTTCATGTCTTGTACCCAGGAAAGCACCCGAGGATAAAAAGAACACAAAACGGGCCTAAAACGAAGTAAATGGGCCTTTCCACGAAATCAACACTACCTGGGCCAATGACCACACGGCCGTGTCTCGACGAACACCTGGAGCACGGCCTCATCACCACCGCACACGATCGTTCCAAAGCAGAAATAAGAAACACGATCAGAACTCGATTTGCACGGGCGTGTGACATGGCCGTGCCTCTGTCGCTGGAAAGAGCACTTTCAGTCGAAAAAGGATACTTCGGGAGAAAGAATTGCATTCCAAGAGCATATAAATATACCCCAAGTACCACCTTTGAAGGGGGATCGAAAGCTAGGCCAAGGAGCCAAGCCGAGAAGATCAGAGTTAGGCAAGAAGCCGGAATTATACTCAAGACGGTGGAATTCTCCTTCAATCCCCTCAGGGAGTTTTAAGATTTTTCTTATGTTTTATTTTATCTTTTCTCTTGTGATGTTTTCTTTTTACATTATGAACTAAACCCCTCAGATACCTGAAGGGGGATGAAACCTAGACAGATATTATTATTTGATTTTTAAGTTATATGAAAAATTACTTAGTTTGTTCTTAATTATGTTGTTTAATCCAAATCCAATGTGCTTAGGTAGAGGAGGAATAGACCCTACCTAAGAGTAGATCTATCATAATTAAGCGGAGTTGATCAGGCGCCTAGAGATAGGGTTACGAGATTTTGCCAGATTAGGGTGAAACCTAATATGGGAATCCATTGATCGATTTACTGCTTTCCTAGGGGTTATTATTATGTTTAACTAGAGTTCCACTAATTAACCTAGGATTAGACGTTATTCACTTCGAGAGAAGGTTTAGCATAGGTTAGGGAGTCTCACGGATCAAGCTAAGTAAAAGAAATCATATAATCTAAGGTTAATTAATAAAAGAAGTCTAGGTGGATTCTTCCCGAAGGTATCATAAAAATCAACTGAGTCTTTTTCAAGTTATCCTCAAATTCATCTTTTTTGTCTTTGTTTCCTTAGTTTAGTTGTCGTTAATTTAGTTTAAAAGCAACCTTTATCTTAGTTAGGTTAAATAATAAAAAGAATGTGAGTATTAATACTTTTAGTTCCTTTGGGTTTGATATCCAGTCTTGCCTAAGCTATACTACTGTTCGATAGGTACACTTGCCTTACAATTGTTGTCAGGGTTAGCCTCCAGGTTTGATCATTCTTTTATAAATATTTAAAACTCTGATTTTACAGCGATCAACTTTTCGCCATACAAGTAGTGTCTCCAAATCTTCAAGGCGAACACTACCGCAGCTAACTCCAGATCGTGAGTGGGATAATTCACTTCATGTGGTCTTAATTGCCGAGATGCATACGCGACTACCTTCCCTTCTTGTATTATCACACATCCTAACCCTGTGTGTCACGTATCACAATAGACAACAAACTCCTTCCCAGTCTCAGGCTGAATCAACACCGGTGCCTCAGTCAAGATCCTCTTTAGCTTCTCAAAGCTTTCCTGTTGCTTATCAGCCCAAACAAATGGTACCCCTTTTCGCAACAACTTGGTTAATAGTGCAGCTATCAACGAGAACCCCTCAATGAATCTTCTGTAATACCCAGCTAAACCAAGAAAACTTCGAATTTCAGCTACTAACCTTGGTGGTTTCCAATCCAAAACAGCTTCAATCTTACGGGGATCAACCCTAATCCCCACGGTAGACACAACATGTCCCAAAAAGGTAACTTCCCTCAATCAAAATTCACACTTGCTGAATTTGGCATACAGTTGTTTCTCTCTTAAAATCTGCAAAACTACCTGGAGATGTGAATCATGTTCCTCTTCCGTCTTTGAATATACCAGAATATCATCTATGAACACTATAACAAACGGATCCAGGTAGGGTTGGAATACCCGGTTCATCATGTCCATAAATGCAGCTAGCGCATTCGTCAACTCAAACGGCATCACTAAGAACTCGTAGTGACCATAACGAGTTCAAAAAGCAGTCTTATGAATATTAGCCTCTTTGACCTTAAGCTGATGATAACCTGACCTCAAGTCTATCTTTGAGAAGACCGAAGCGCCTCGCAGTTGATCGAATAGGTCGTCAATCCTTGGCAACAGGTACTTGTTCTTGAATCGTCAACTTGTTCAATTGCCTGTAGTCAATGCACATCCGCATCGACCCGTCCTTTTTCTTAACAAATAACACCGCTGCTCCCCACGGAGACACACTTGGTCGAATAAAACCAGAGTCCAACAATTCTTGAATCTGAGCTTTAAGCTCCACCAGCTCATTCGGTGCCATCCTTAAACCTACTCGGCCTACTGGCCTACTGGCCGTACCCTACTCTGCTCTTATGGACAGTCCCTTACCAGATGATCTACAGATACACACCTGAAGCATTCTCTATTTCTTACCCAACACTTCCCCGAATGATAATTCCAATATCTAGCATACAGTTGAGACCGACCAACGGTAACAGGCTTCGTAACTGGACCCGGCCCATCAAACCTAGGCCTCTTTTGGAAACCCCCAGCAGATCCTGACGACCCAAAGTTCCTCTTACTCCTACCCCTATCCTTATCCCGGTTCTGTCTCTCTGACCGCTTCACCTCTTCAGCTATCTTTGCCTTCTCAACCAGAATGGCAAACTCTCTTTCCCTTCGCGAAGCTATCAGTACTCGTAACTCGTCCCTCAGATCATCCTCAAATCAGACACAACGCTCGTGATCAGTTACGACGATACTCCGAGCATAACGACATAGATGCAGGAACTCCGCCTCATACTCAGCCACTGACTTATTCCCCTGGACCAAGTTTAGAAATGCCTTCCTCTGAGCATCCACATAACTTGCCCCAACATATTTTCCCTGGAACATTGTCTTAAAGAAATCCCGGGTAATACGGTCTGCTGATGTACCATCCCTTACTGTGAGCCACCACTAATATGCCTCATCTCGAAGGAGAGACACTACCTCTTTCAACTTTTCTTCTGCGGTACAATCAAGATCATCCATGATTCGTTCGATCGCTTCCAGCCAGTACTCAGCTACGTTAGGAGCCACACCAGAAATACCCCTAAATATCTCGGCCCCATTTGCTTGAAGCCACTCAGGAATAGATTTCCGAGCTACCGATCCCGTGCTAGCTCCAGCGACCTACTCTAGAACACATAGCATAGCTTGGGACAAAGCGTCGTCCCCTCCAGTTCGGTCCTGAGACCCCGCTTCCGCTACTAGTGATGCTGGCACTTCGCCTTCCGGTCCATGCCCTAATTTCGAGGGTTCAGGCTCAATACGCCGATT
The DNA here is from genome assembly GCA_025503065.1 of Gossypium bickii. NCBI lineage: Eukaryota > Viridiplantae > Streptophyta > Magnoliopsida > Malvales > Malvaceae > Gossypium > Gossypium bickii. The sequence goes on along the minus strand of CP106713.1, from coordinate 21,261,324 downwards.
TCTAGCACAGCCGCGCAAACCACGTCCACATCCTCTAGTGCTCATGATTACGAAATCGACTTAATCTGACTAAAATTTTATGAATTAGCATATCTTCCACTGTTTATTACCGAATAGCTTATGTAAATAGAATTAGGAGTAGTTTTTCGCACAACATATTTCTAAAGGTCTCAGTCTCTAAAATTGAATCTCTTAAAACTATCAATCACAAAACCATATAATCTTTTCATACAATTCAACCAATAGTCAAAAGACTTACCGTGTGGATTTAGTGCCAGAGACTCAGGTGCCATACTTCGAGAAAACTGTATTTTTTTTCTGAACCATATTTCAAACAAATTTGGAAAACATTTTTGAATTCATTCCACAGCCAAGTTTTGCAACCTAGGCTCTAATACCAAAATTGTAACACCCCAAGCCCGATCTAAACGTTACGACCAAATCTGGTATGTCATAGGGAAAGATAGTTTTGAAAAATTTTAAAGAACCATCTTAATTTAGAAAACTTTCCATTTTGAGTTTCCATCTTGAAAATTAGATTCAATCTTATGGGAATAAACTATGAGTCGTAACAGGTTTGCTTTACAAAAGCCGGAATTAGGGATTTTCAGAAACGTGGTATTTTGAAAACACTGTTGAGTTTTTAAGACAATTTTCGAATTAATTAGTTATTCGCTTGTCCTCTTTTGTTAATACTTTACCTTTTTTAAAAATGGTTGTTTATAATTTTTTTTAGAAAACTCCATATTCGACATTTCATAGAGTATGTATAAACAGTAATAAAGTAAAACCCAAATTAAAGTTATGCATGCCTTATTACATAGTAAAAACCCAAAGTAAAAGTAAGTTTATAATAAAGAAATGAAAATTTACGGAAGTAGTAATGCAAGGCCACCTCAAAGTCCACCTCGGCCCCAAATCCGTAACTAAGGATTACCTGCAAAATTAAGCAGAGGGGTGAGTCACCGAGACTCAGTGTGTAATTCCCCTTATGAAAGCAATCTGGGCCTAAGCCCACAGAACACATTAGGCCTTAGCCCTTGCAACATGGCATATCAAAAATTGGATGCAATGCAACCCCGCCCAACCTAGTTTTCCATCCTCTACATCACCGAATCACCAAAAACACCATGTGGCACTGTGCCACGTGGTTCCAAACCACTGTGGTTCCAACCCACTGTGACAGAGTCACTGATTAATGTATGCGGGGCCAACCCACTATGGTTCCAAACCACTGTGACAGTCACTGATAAATGTATGTGGGGCCAACTGACTGTGGTTCCATACCACTGTGACAAAAGTAACTGAATCACACTTCCCCTTCCAATCATATCCCAGAGCCCATGCAAACATATTGACAACATACAGTAGATAATCAATCATACATAATCATGTTATCTGAAAGGCAATCATAACGGTACTTACCTGGTGTCTCCAACCTTTTCCAAGAGTATCTCAACTATCTATACAGTTGTTTCCACTTTCAGCCAACACAGTTATTAATTCAAAGTAATAAAGAAAAGTGTGAGCATTACACACTTGATTACGCGTAAAACTAAACACTCTACGTCGACACTCTCACTAGCAGGAATAACCGCGATTTGTCTATCCTAGCCAGATGTCGGCTCCCTACCATAACTCGACAGAAAGTCTCAAATTGCCAACACAGCACGTCTTTTGAACTTAGGAGTAGAGACTACGAGTCCACTCCCCTCCTTAATTTGACTAGCACTCGCATCCATGAAGAGAATCTTTGATCAGGAGATTGGGTTAAGGCAACGAAAGACAAAAGGGAATAGGTACAGCAAAATCAAGAGAACCTTCTTACCTTGGTCAAAGAATGAGTCGAACACAGATAGGTTTGGCTAAGGATTCTAATCCGATGCGAACATGCCATGTTAAGAGGAGACAAGAAGAGATTAGCCATGAGCTAAAATCAAGAACAAAATAGCCATTCGGCTATGACCATACAGAATTAAAAAAGATAGAGAAAGAATCGAAAGAGTCTACCTTACCTTGCACAAACTGAAACCGATTGAAGAGGAGACCTTCGACAACCAACTAGCCCTCTGGTTCTTGGGGTTCGGCTTCAACAAAGAGAAGCTAGATGGAGTCCAAGAAGATTCAGCACAAGCAGCAACTGTCAACAGGGTTTCGACTTAAACACTAGAACAAGAAGAAATGAAAAGAAAAGAGAATGAGCAACTGAGGTTCAGCTAAAGAAGAGATGAGATCAGGAGAGGATTCGACTAGAGGAGAAAGTAGTAGAGAAGAAGAGATAAAGAAGAGGGTTTCGACTTTGGGGAAAAAAGAGTGTAGAAAAGAGAAGAAGAAGAAGAAGAAAGTTGAATGGGACAGGAGGATGGTAAGGAGAGATTCGGCTAACAGCAAGCAAAAATGGTTCAGTTATAGAGGAGAAAATGATTAATAGGGGATGGAAGAGAGGTTCAACTAGTATCAAAATCAAGAGGAAAAAGAAGGGAGGAAATGTGCTACGGTTTTGGTAAAAAACTGAATGAGCAACTCCAAAATGCAAGAGAAGGAAAAAGACTACACAAAAATAGGTTTCGGTTCTTACTTCTCTTTTCCAACGACACAAACGGCACTCCACTACTCCCTTATGACCGAATGTACCAAGATAGAAAAGCCTAAGACTGATGAGAATTTCGGCACACATCTTAAGCAACTAAACCAAAATGCTCCTCACCCAAGAGCCCCTTCCATAACCGGTTTTCTCCCCTCAAAGAACCCCACATTTGGCGAACACCTTCACTACAAACCAAATCCCTTGATTTGCTCCACCAACTTCTCCCCATCACCCCTTTTAAATTGGTTTGACCAATCAAACTCCTCCAAGCTCTCTTGTCCATCCATTTTGAACTTGTTGACTCATTCAACAACCACCTTGAAGAGTCCCAGCCGAAAGCCACTTCCTCCTCACCTGAAGCACAAAAATAAAGTTCCACATGCTGCAGATGAGACTCGAACTCCTTCCCCCCTCCTGCTCCTTTGTGACGCCACTCCCTTGCACCTTAAGTGTCAACAAACACAAGTAAATATTCTTAAAGCCTGCTTCAACTAGCTCCCCCCCTTAAAGTGTCCAAAAAGTAAAATTTTTCTAAAGCTATGGCTCGAACCCGAGCCTCCCCAGGACCCCCAAACACACCAAAATAACATGCTAAACGAGCCAAACACATAGAATAGGACAAAATGCAGAACCCCTAATTCTAGGACGTTATAATAACCATTTTCTATATTGAAGATATTAACAATTGTTACTACTTTATATCACTCCCAATCCTTGTAGCGAGTGCACTCGATATTGATGGCTCCTCAATCTCGGTACCAATAGTAGGCTCAACCTCAAAACTAAGAGTAGGTACAAGAGGTCGACGTAGACTCCCACACCTTGGACGAAACGCACTCATCATTAATGACTTCTGAATCTCTGCACTGGTGGTAGGCATAGGATAACTAGATGAAAGCTCGACAATATTTTGAGGTATAGGAATGCGATGCTCTAGTAGAGGAGCATCACCACCTTAAATTGATGAGTCTAGAACCGTTGCATTATGAAAAATGCTATCACTGACGTATTCTATTCATTAAATTTTGACCAATATCGATAAATATTATAGTATTTGCAAAACTTAAGATTGTGTAACACCAACATAGATAGATATAAATTCATGAATCCTAACCAATAAAAAGTCTATATCAAACACTCGTCCATAACATTCCACAAAGCTATAATATACAAGAAATAAGAACCTCCCCAGCTATTTATAAACTCTACACATTTCTTAACTATAACCCTATATTTCCCAGGAAACGTGTAAACATTATTAGGGAAAAGATGAGTAGAGAGGATAATAAACTGCAATAAAGGGAACATAACAGTAACATAATACCATGTACTTACAAAAACCTTAAATAGATTTTCTCCTAAACCTGAAAATGAGAGAAAGTAAAGCATCACTGCGTAGGCTGCTAGAAAGAGAAGTATCCATGCAGAATTAACCTTTAAACACATTGGAGCAAATGCACTCATCATTAATGACATTTGAATCTCTACACCGGTAGTAAAAATTAGAGAAATAGATGAAGGCTCGATAATATTTGGAGGCATGAGAATGCGATGCACTCGTAGAGAAGCACCGCCACCTTCATTCAATGGATCAACAATCGTTGCATTATGCAAAATGCTATCACTAATGTACTTAATTATTTATGTAATAAAAATAATCAAAAAGATAAAACTCCTAATTTTCCTGTTCTATTCGTTAAATTGTGATAGATAGAATACGTTGATGTAAACGAAAGGTCAATAAATATTATCGTATTTGCAAACATAAAATTGGGTAACACCAACATAGATGAGAACCTTCCCAAGCTATTTTACACAAGAAATAAGAACCTCCACAGCTATTTAAAAACTCTACAAATGTCTTAACTATAACCCTATATTTCCTCAGAAATGTGTAAACATTTTTAGGGAACTAATGAGTAGAGGCAGAATAAATGGAAAAAAAGGGAACAAAAGAGTAATATTATACCTTGGACTTATAAACACCTTAAATAACTTTTCTCCTAAAGCTTAAGATAAGAGAAGGTAGATCACCACCGCATACCCTACTATAAAAATGACTATACATGTAGCATTAACCTTTACATACATTTTAAAGAAAAACAGAAGTAAAAGTTGAAGAAGATGAGAAATGGGATGAGGAGTGTTCAAATAAGGGGGAAGAAAGTAGGGAGCTTAAAGAGTTGAAGGAATCAGGAATAAACTAGGAAGCTCGAAGGGCTAAAGGAGTTGGGAAGAAAGTAGAAAGCTTGAAGGGTGGTAGAAATTGAGAAGAAAGTGGAGATTTTAAAGTGTTGATAGAAGGAGGAAGAACATAGGGAGCTTAAAGAGTTTAAGGAAGGTGTGTGATTTTTATGCAATTTTGTCACTGTAATTTTTATATTCTTAAGTCGCTATCATTTTTGTTTTATTTTAAAAAAGAGAAATTACAGTAGTGGCACTAAAACGACAATATATCCATTTTCTATATTGAAAATGTTGACAATTTTGTTTCTACCTTATATCACTAGCAAGCCTCGGAGCAAGCGCACTCAACATTGATAGTTCCTCAATCTCAGCACCGACTATAGGCTCAACCTCGAAACTAGGAGTAGGTACAATTGGGTGTTGCCTACTCTCACATCTTGGAGCAAACTAACTCGTCATTAATGACACCTGAATCTCTACACCGGTGGTAGGCATAGAATAAATAGTTGAAGGCTCGATAATAATTGGAGGCATAGGATGGCGATACTCTCGTAGAGGAGCATCACCACCTTAATTTGATGAGTCTACAACCGTTGGATTATGCAAAACGCTATCATTGATGTACTTAACATAATTACACAATAACAATAATAAAAAAGATAAAAATCCTACTACGGTTATTCTATTCGTTAAGTTTTGATCAATAGGATACGTTGATACAAATAAAATGGCAATAAATATTATAGTATTTGCAAAACTTAAAATTGTGTAACACCAACATAGATGGATATAAATTCATGAATCCTAACCAATAAAAAGTCTATATCAAACACTCATCCATAACATTCCAGAAAGTATTTTATACAAAAAATAAAAACCTCCCCATCTGTTTATAAAATCTACACATTTCTTAACTATAACCCCATATTTCCCAAGAAATGTGTAAACATTATTAGGGAACAAATGAGTAGAGAGGATAATAAACTACAATAAAGGGAACAGAATAGTAACATGATACCATAGACTTACAAAAACCTTAAATAGATTTTCTCCTAAACCTAAAAATGAGATAAGGTAAAGCATCACCGTGTAGGTTGCTATAAAGAGGAGTATCCATGCAGAACTAACCTTACATACATCTTAGAGAAAAAAAGAAGTAAAAGCTTATGAAAAATGAGAAATGAGATGAAGAGGGTTAAAGGAAGAGGGAATAAGTAGGGAGCTTACAGGGTTGAAAAGGGTTTAAGGAATGCGTGTAATTTTTGAGCGATTATCTCGCTATAATTTTTAGTTGCTTAAGTTTTTGTGATTTTTTTTCTTATTTAAAAAAAAGAAAAAGAAATTAAAGTAGTGGGACTAAAACCACAATATAACCATTTTCTACATTGATGATGTTGACAATTATTACTACTTTATATCACTCTAAAGCCTCAGAGCAAGTGAACTCGACATTGATGGCTCTTCAATCTCGGCACTAATAGTAGGCTTAACCTTGAAACTAGGAGTAGGTACAATAGGGTGATGCCTACTCCCAAACATTGGAGCAAACGCACTCGTCATTAATGACATTTGAATCTCTGCACTGGTAGTAGAAATCAAAGAGATAGATGAAGGCTCGATAATATTTGAAGGCATAAGAATACGATGCTCTCGTAGAGAAGCACCGCCACCTTCATTCAATGGATCAACGACCGTTGCATTATGCAAAACGCTATCACTAATGTACTTAACGTATTTATATAATAACAATAATCCAAAAGACAAAACTCCTAATGCGACTGTTTTATTCGTTAAATTGTGAAAGATAAAATATGTTGATGCAAACGAAAGGTTAATAAATATTATCGTATTTGCAAACTTAAAATTGGGTATCACCAACATAGATAAGAACCTTCCCAAGCTATTTTACACAAGAAATAAGAACCTCTACAGTTGTTTATAAACGCTACAAATGTCTTAACTATAACCCCATATTTTTTCAGAAATGTGTAACCATTTTCAGGGAACTAATGAGTAGAGAGGAGAATAAATTGCAAAAAAGGGAACAAAAGAGTAACATTATACATTGGAATTACAAACACCTTAAATAACTTTTCTCCTAAAATTTAAGATAAGAGAAGGTAGATCACCATCGCGTACCCTACTATAAAAATGACTATACATGACGCATTAATCTTTACATATATTTTCATGCCAAAAAGAAGTAAAAGCTGAAGAAGATAAGAAATGGGATGAGAAGGGTTGATGGAAGAGGGAAGAAAATTAGGAGATTGAAGAGTTGAAGGAATCGAGAATAAAATAGGAAGCTTGAAGTGTTGGTGGAGTTAGGAAGAAAGTAGGAAACTTTAAGCATTGAAGGAAAAGGGAAGAAAGTAGGGTGTTTGAATGGTTGGAGCAAAAGGGAAGAACATAGGGATCTTCAAGGGTTGAATGAATCGAGAAGAAAATAGGGAGCTTCAAGGGTTGAAGGAAAAGGGAATATTGTAAGGAGTTTGAAGGGTTGATGGAATCTAGAAGAAAATAGAAAGTTTGAAGGGTTGAAGGAAAAGGGGAGAATGTAGGGAGCTTGAAGGGTTGAAGGAATGCGTACGATTTTTGTGTGATTTTCTTACAATAATTTTTAGCTTCTTATGTCATTTTCAATTTTATCTCTTTTTTAAAAAGGAAAAAAGAAAAATTAGAGTAGTAGAACTAAAACCACAATATAACCATTTTCTATATTGAACATGTTGACAATTGTTTCTACTTTCTATCACTTCCAAGCCTCAGAGCATGCGCACTCAACAGTGATGTCTCCTCAATCTTGGCACTGATTGTAGGCTCAACCCCGAAACTAGGAGTAGGTAAGAGGTTGATGCCTACTCCGACACCGTGGAGCAAACGCACTCATCATTAATGACATTTGAATCTCTGTGCTAGGCATAGGATAATTGTAACATCCCAAAATAGGGCCCAGGAGTTTCGAGGGTATTTTAAAAATATAAGCCTATATGTGCTCTAAATTTCGTAAGGTTGGTATTCGATAATGTTTTCGACAATGTCTATTAGGAAATTAAGTCAATTTCTGAAAATGAGATTTAAATATCTTTAATTTTAGAAATAGGGTTTATTTGTAAAAAAGTCAAAACTTGGAGTTTTTATTAAAGAAATTTACCCAAATTTTAAAATCAACCCAAAGAACCCCCAACTACAGTTTTGTTTCACGATAGATTTCTCTCTATTCCATTATTATGGCATCCATTGCCCCCAAACCCATCTCCTTCACTTTTTGTTTATCAAACCTCAATTCCATTGGTTTGCTTCATTCTCATAGCATTAATATTCATAAATCCTCAAGAAAACATCCCAAAACTCCATAAAATCCTTCTTCTTCTTTTTCGCGTGTGAGTTTTTGGGGTTTTCGAGAAATCTTCATTTTTCTTATATTCAAGGTAACCAATCATCTTCCTATTAGTTTTAAATGTTATCTAGACTTTTAAATTGAATTTCTAGACATTAAAACGCATGTTTTAGATAAAAGCTAAAAATTTGGTTGTTAATGGTAAATTTTAGGTTTGTGGATTAAAACTTGGTTTTAAAGTGTTTTCAAATTGTTTTAACATAATTAGAAGGTTTCAAAAGTTCATTTGAAGATTCGTTATGTAATATCTTGAAATAGGGGTTAATTTTAAATTGGATTGTTGTGCATGTGTTTGGACTGGGGTGTTATTATTTGTGATGTTTCAAGACCTAGTTATAAGTTTAGAGCAGGCCTGAGTAGTAAGAAATTTTTGTTTTTAAGCTTTAAGTAAGGGGAGCTAAAGGAGCTAGGACTTAAGGGTAATTCGTGGAGGATTTTAATACAAGTTGAGGCTTGGTAAAGTGGCTTGGAGGCGCCACTTAGAGCCCTTTGATTGACGCCACATGCAGGGGAAGGGGGTCTCAGGTTCGACCAGCAGAAATCCCACCTTTTGCTTATTATTTTGACGCCAAGAAGGGGGAGGAGTTGTGCTCAGCACAAATTCTGTCAGATAAGGATGGACCAAGTCAAAATATTCAAATGAGTGGCAGAGAGAAAAATTAGGAGCTTGACTAATTCAAACTCTTTTGAATTAGTGGCCAGGAGAGATTTTAGGTGATGGCCGAATTTTTGAACTCTTCTTTGGAGGAGTGGTCGGTTTTGGAGAGGTGAGTAGAGGGGGAGTTGCCGAATTCCCTTAGGTGCCTAGATTGTATTGCGGCTAGCCTTGTTTTGTGTCAAAAGCCGAAAATCTCTTTTGTGCATTGCCGATTTCCCTAGTGCACATATTGAAGAAAAGCCAAAACTCCTTCTTACTTTGCATCTAGCCGAATGTCTTCTTGGGACCTTTAATTTTTATTTCATTTTACCTCTTTTCTTCTTCTTGTTCTTTGGTCGAATCCCTTACCCTCCCATCTCTCTCTTTTTCTTTTCCCATTTGTGCTAAGCCAAAAATATCCATCTTCTTCCTCTCATACTTTTTATTTTCTCCCTTACTCAAACTCTTGTGCCGAAATTCACTTTACTTCTCTTTGCCGAATCCCCTCTCCCACTTTCACTTCTTTTTTCCCTTCTCTTTCTCCACCCTAGCCGAATCATCATTTGCTATTTATTTGATCTTCTCTTTTTCGGCAATTTGGAAAGCTTGGTCGAATCTCCCTCTCTTCTCTTTCACTTTTTCTTTCCTCCTATTCATAAACTGCTCGAAACCATATCCTCCTCTTCACTTTCTTTTTGCCAAAACCCCTTTAGCCGAAAATCATTCAACTCTCTGCTGAAAAGTCTTTTCCTCTCTTACATTGCTTTGGCCGAATATCAACAGGGGTGGATCTTGTGAGCCTTTTCTCCAATCGGTTTTGAAGAAGGGTAAGTGTCTTGGCCGAAATTCCCTTCTCACTTCCTTCTCTTCTCTGTCGACTCTTATGGTAGGAAAAGCCGAACTTCGGCATTTGTTGATGTTTGTGCTAATCATCTTTTAGGGAGCGATTTCTTTTAGGATCTCCAGGATCTTGTAGTAGTAGATCTAAGCCCTCAATTCCCTAACAATCGGTTTGGTAAGTCAAGTGGTAAGGATCTTTGTCGGTTCAATTATTCTATGGGTTGTTGAAAAGACGAAGGCTATTGATGCTAAGATTTGGTTGCTGTACGTTGCATTGTGGGTTGTTTTTGTAAGGCAAAAGGTAAGGGTGGTATGGTTTAAGCGTAATCTCACCCTTTGGGATCTATTGGTGTGGTCGAATGGCCTTGTTAATAACTTTGTGGTTTGGCCGAATGTAGAAGCAAGGGATCTAGTGCAGTAGATCGATTCTTCGGGATTTAGGGCTTGCGTTAGTAATAGGTGTGTAACTTACACACTTTATATTTAAGTAAATATATTTTAATAACCTGAATATGATAAGCCGAAACAGTGTGGATGTTGGTATGATACCCTATGGGTATGAGCAAGGATTCGGGTAAGTCCGTTTCGATATGAGCTTTGCTATTTAATGCATGATAGTATGATTTAAGACATATTTGCTATGTGATTCATAATAAGGCATGATGGCATGATTTGCATGAGTATAGCATGATGATGGGTGATATGAGAGGAGGGGGAAGATGATATCCGTGACTTTGGGTCACTAGAGGTTTGGCACCTCCAGTGGTTTGGTACCACAGATTATCTTATGACTTTGGGTCACCAGAGGTTTGGCACCTCATAGCGACTTGTCCCAGTGGTTTAGCACCACAGTGGGTTGGCCCCACGTCTGATATTACGAGATCGTCGCCAGTGATTTGGTATCACACGTGGGTTGGCCCCACAGATGGATTATTCGTAACTTTGGGTCACCAGTGGTTTGGCACCACATTATTGGATATCGTGACTTTGGGTCACCAGTGGTTTGACACCACCAATGGTTTGGTACCACACGGGGTAGAAAAGGAGTTATGGATGGCTAGGTTTGGGTGCATTATTTATATTGCTTGGTTATGATGTGTGTAAGTATGTTGCATTAATCGGGAGGAGGATTTATGCACTGAGTCTTAGTGACTCACCTTCTCCCTTATCTTTTCAGGTGACTTGTAAATTGCGGATGAGGAGCCGGGTGGACTCGAGGCGGCCATGCGATAAAACATTTGGTATTACTTAGATTTTTAATTGGATATTTATTTTCTCTTCAGTTTTTATTTGGGTTTGTAATAAGGCCGTTTGATTATATTTTTGGATATTTATGTTTTGGATGGTTTCAAATATGGCTAAGTAAACTATTTAATTAATCTGATAATGTGAACGTAAGGTTTCCTAAATTACACAACGAAATGGTTTTCAAAACTTTACCATCGGGTAAACCTTTATTAATTGATAACAACAACATCTCAACCGGATTTTAACTTAAGTTTTTCACATTTAATTCAAACGACTCCAAATTAACTAAGCAAGAATCAATCGAGTTTTTATGGCCTAAACGTTTTCTAAACCTATGGATCGACAACTGAGTTTTTAAGATAAATTCCCGGGATTTCAAAGTAAACTATCGGTTTGCAAATAATCATGCCCAATATTTCTACAAGTATAACACAACAAAGAGTTTTCACCAAAATTTTAACCGGTAACCTATTTTCTTTAACACGTTTTTCCCCTGTGACATGTCAGATTCGGTTGTGGTGTGTTGACCGGGTTTGGGGTGTTACAATTGTGGTATCAGAGCTAAGTTCAAAGGCTCGACTGTGGGCTCGAGGCCCAAAATGTTTTAAAATTTGGTTTTAAATGTTTTTGTTTGAAAATATATGGTTTGAAAGGCATGGCACCGTGTCTCCGGCACCAATCCGCCCAGGTAAGTACCCCTCACTATTGTTTGTGATTTTTGGATGTTATAAGATTCGAATGACTAGTGATAGTGGACTACCCTAGAGACTGAAACTTGTTAGGACTCTATGGACTTGCAAAAACAAAACTCCTCTAATAAGAATTATTCATAAGACTGTGCTTTAAGATAGTGGAATAAGTACTAATGCATAAAACTTCTAAATCAGATAAGACAAGACTTTAGACATGAGCGCTTGAGGTGGACGTGGTCGTAATACACGTGGACGTGGTCGGGGTAGGATGACAGTTTCTGAACCAGTAGGGTCTGGTCAGGGGTCAGAGAATGAGGTACCAGCACCACCACCAGCCGTAGGTGGTGAGTTTCGAGATCGGTGGGGATGACATGCGTCGTCGCGAGCGATCTTTGCAAGTTCTTGAGAGGGTAGCTGGAGTAGGTGGAGGCCCAGGAGCTCGAAAATCTATACCTGAGCGACTCCGAGCCAATGGAGATGAGGTATTTCGAGGTGTTTCTGGTGTGGCTCCCAGTACGGCTGAGTATTGGCTGGAGGCGACAAAGCGGATCATGGATGATTTGGATCTGACTGCTGAGGAAAAGCTGAAAGGGATAGTGTCGCTTCTCCGGGATGAGTCATACCAGTGGTGGCTCACGGTTTGAGACAGTGCTGCAGCGGATGATCTCACTTAAGACTATTTCAAGGCTGCTTATCAGAAGAACTACGTTGGGTCTAGTTACATTGATGCACAGCGGAAGGCATTTCTGAGGTTCGTTCAGGGGAGTAAGTCTGTATCAGAATACGAGGCAGAGTTCTTAAGGTTGAGCCGGTATGCTAGGGGCATTATGGCTACAGAACACGAGCGATGTGTTCGATTTGAGGATGGTCTGAGAGATGAGCTGAGGTTGCTGATTGCTCCACAGTAGGAGCGTGAGTTTGCTGTCCTGGTAGAAAATGCTAAGGTAGCCGAAGGGGTTAAGGAGTCTGTGAGGCAGAACATGGATAGGAACAGACATAAGAGAAGTTTTAGATCATCTGAGTCGGTTGGTAATTCTCAGAAAAGGGCTAGACAGAGTGAGCCGAATCATCCGTAGGCTCGTTGTCGCTAATCGTGGTCCAAAGACACGAGTAACCGTTGTGGGAAATCTCATTGGGGAGGATGTTGGACCTGTGGAAAAGGATGTTTTGAGTGTGGCTCGCTGGATCATCGTGTGAGGGACTGTCCGCGTAAGTTGGCCAGGATTCAGTCTGAGGGTCAGGGCCGTGCTCAGTTCAGAAATGAAGGACCGCCACTGCAGAGGGGTCGTGGTAATGGTAGAGGGAGTAATGGTTCTGGTCAGGGCCGCGGAGCACTGGGAAGAGGTGCAGGCAACACTGAGGCAAGACAGCTTGGGTTGGTATATGCAGCGAGGTGTCGAGAGGAGGGCAACGCACCGGACATCATGTCCGGTACGTTCTTAATCTTTGGATTTCCATATACTGCTTTGATTGATGTGGGTTCAACGCATTCATACGTTGCTAGTAGCATAGTAGAGACCATGAACCTAGACTTTGAGACTACTTCTAGGCAGATGACAGTAATTAGCCCACTAGGTCACTCTGTAGAAGTGAATAAGATATATAGGGATGTACCCCTAGAACTCCAAGGGGTAGTGTTTGTGGCTGATTAGATGGAACTGCCGTTTGGGGAGTTTGATCTGATTCTTGGAATGGACTGGTTGGTTAAGTACCAGGCAAGTTTGGATTGCGCGGCTAAGCGCATGGTTCTGAAGACGGCTGAGGGTGACGAGGTGGTTATGATAGGTAATAGAAGAGATTATCTATCCAACGTGGTATCTGCTTTGAAGGCTGAGAAAATGGTCAGGAAGGGCTGTGAAGCGTTTGTGGTTCATGTATGTGCCTTGGAGGCTAAGGAGTCTGTTGTAGGGAATGTCCAGACGGTAAAGGAATTTGTTGATGTATTTCCAGAGGAGCTTTCGGGACTGCCACCGGATCACGAGGTTGAATTTGGCATAGATCTGTTACCTGGTACTGCGCCAGTGTCTATTACTCCGTATAGGATGGCGCCAAAGGAATTATGGAATTAAAGGCTCAGATTCAGGAATTGTTGGACCGAGGTTTTATCAGGCCAAGTGTTTCGCCTTGGGGAGCGCCAGTACTCTTTGTCAAGAAGAAAGATGGTACAATGCCGATGTGCATAGACTACCGCCAGTTGAATAAGCTGACGATCAAAAACAAGTATCTGTTGCCGAGGATCGATGACTTGTTTGATCAACTTAAGGGTGCATCGGTATTCTCAAAGATTGATTTAAGGTCTGGGTATCATCAGCTAAAGGTGAAAGAGGCTGATATCAACAAGACGGTGTTTCGGACTCGATATGGGCACTACGAGTTTCTAGTAATGCCGTTTGGGTTGACTAACACGCCGGCAGCATTCATGGACATGATGAATTGGGTATTCCAGCAGTATTTGGATCAGTTTGTCATAGTATTCATAGATGACATCTTGGTATATTCAAGGACAGAGGAGGAGCATGATGCACATTTCCGAGTAGTGTTGCAGATTCTGAAGGAAAAGCAGCTATATGCTAAATTTAGTAAGTACGAGTTCTGGCTTAGGGAAGTGACTTTCTTGGGTCATGTAGTGTCAGCTGAGGGGATTAAAGTCGATCCTCGAAAGATTGAGGCAGTGTTGGATTGGAAGCCGCCTAAGTCAGTGGCTGAGATTCGAAGTTTCCTAGGGTTGGCAGGGTATTACCGAAGGTTCGTAGAAGGATTTTCATTGATCACAGCACCGATGACCAAGTTGTTAAGGAAAGGAGTTCCATTTGTGTGGACTGAGAAGCAGCAAGAGAGTTTCGACAAGTTAAAGAAGATTTTGACTGAAGCTCCGATTTTGATTCAGCCTGAGGCAGGAAAGGAATTCACGGTATATTGCGATGCATCACATACGGGCTTGGGATGTGTGCTAATGCAGGAAGGGAAGGTAGTGGCTTATGCATCTCGACAGCTGAGACCGCATGAAGCTAACTATCCGACGCACGACTTGGAGTTAGCTGCAATAGTCTTCGCTTTGAAAATATGGAGACACTATTTGTACGGAGAGAGGTCGATAGTCTACACAGATCACAAGAGTCTGAAGTATCTTTTGACTCAGAAGGATTTGAACTTGAGGCAGCGCAGGTGGATTAAGTTGTTGAAGGATTACGACTGTTCGATTGAGTATCATCCGGGCAAGGCTAACATAGTGGCAGACGCGTTGAGCCGTAAGGTTGTATCAGACTTAAGAGCGATGTTTGCCCATCTTAGCTTGTATGACGATGGGAGTATTCTGGCAGAACTGCAGGTTAAGCCGACTTGGGTTGAGTAGATCAAGGAGAAACAGTTAGAGGATGAGGATTTGAAAGCGCGGAGGTTGCAAGTTCAGAATGGTGGTTTGGAGAATTACAGTTTGTCCAGTGATGGAGTGTTGTGTTTCCAAGGGAGAGCTTGTATGCCAAAGGATGCTGAGCTAAGGTAGAAGATTCTTCAGGACGAACATAGCAGCCCATACACTATGCATCCTAGAGGTAGCAAGATGTATCGGGATTTAAGAGAGCAGTTTTGGTGGCCAGGTCTGAAGCGTGAGGTAACGGAGTTTGTAGGAAAGTGTCTGACGTGTCAGCAGGTCAAGGCTGAACACCAGTTGCCGTCAGGGTTGCTTCAGCCGGTGAAGATTCCACAGTGGAAGTGGGAAAGGATCACTATGGATTTTGTCAGTGGATTACCCCTTACACCTAGCAAGAAGGACTCAGTTTGGGTAATTGTGGACCGTCTGACTAAAACAGCTCACTTCATACCGGTAAGGGTTGATTACTCGCTTCAGAAGTTAGCCAAGCTGTATGTGTCAGAGATAGTGAGGTTGCATGGTGTGCCAGTATCGATCATCTCGGATAGGGATCCCATATTTACGTCGAGGTTTTGGAAAGCTTTGCATCAGGCTTGGGGTACACGCTTGGATTTCAGTACGGCATTTCATCCACAGTCTGACGGGTAGTCGGAAAGGGTTATACAGATCTTAGAGGATATGCTGAGAGGTTGTGTTTTGGACTTCAAGGGTAGCTGGAAAGAGTTTCTACCATTAGCTGAGTTCACATACAACAATAGTTACCAAGCAAGCATTAAGATGGCACCATATGAGGCATTGTATGGTAGGAAGTGTTGCTCACCTACATGTTGGACGGAGTTGGGTGAACGTCAGATGTTGGGACCAGAGTTGGTTGCAGAGACTGAGGACAAGGTTAAGTTGATTCAGGCTCGATTGAAGGAAGCTTCAGATAGGCAAAAGTCATATGCCGATCTCAAGCGGATGGATATAGAATTTGCCGTGGGTGATAAGGTCTTTCTGAAGGTCTCGCCATGGAAGAAGGTATTGAGGTTCGGAAGGAAAGACAAGTTAAGTCCAAGGTTTATTGGGCCGTATAAGGTACTGAGACGAGTGGGACCAGTAGCCTATCAGCTTGAGTTGCCAGCAGAGCTAAGTTAGATTCACGATGTGTTCCATGTTTCCATGCTTAGACGTTATCGTTCAGATCCATCGCATGTGGTAGCAGTGGAAGAAATAGAGGTGAGTCCAGATTTGACTATGGAAGAGGAACCAGTGCAGATCCTAGATCGAGATGTGAAAGTTTTGCGTAAGAAGTCCGTTCCACTGGTGAAAGTGTTATGGCGGAATCATGGTGTGGAAGAAGCTACGTGGGAACCCGAGGAGGTGATAAGACAGCAATACCCTCAACTCTTTTGACCAGGTAATTTCGAGGTCGAAATTATTTTTAAGGGGGGTTAGAACTGTAATATCCTGAAATAGGGGTTAATTTTAAATTGGATTGTTGTGCATGTGTTTGGACTGGGGTGTTATTATTTGTGATGTTTTAAGACCTAGTTATAAGTTTAGAGCAGGCCTGAGTAGTAAGAAATTTTTGTTTTTCAGCTTTAAGTAAAGGGAGCTGAATGAGCTAGGACTTAAGGGTAATTCATGGAGGATTTTAACACAAGTTGAGGCTTGGTAAAGTGGCTCGGAGAAGCCACTTAGAGCCCTTTGATTGACGCCACTTATAGGGGAAGGGGGTCTCAGGTTCGAGCAGCAGAAATCCCACCTTTTGCTTATTATTTTGACGCCAAGGAGGGGGAGGAGTTGTGCTCAGCACAAACTCTGTCAGATAAGGATAGACCAAGTCAAAATATTCAAATGAGTGGCAGAGAGAAAAATTAGGAGCTTGACTAATTCAAACTCTTTTGAATTAGTGGCCAGGAGAGATTTTAGGTGATGGCCGAATTTTTGAACTCCTCTTTGGAGGAGTGGTCGGTTTTGGAGAGGTGAATAGAGGGAGGTTGCCGAATTCCCTTAGGTGCCTAGATTGTATTGCGGCTAGCCTTGTTTTATGTCAAAAGCTGAAAATCTCTTTTGTGCATTGCCGATTTCCCTAATGCACATATTGAAGAAAAGCCGAAACTACTTCTTGCTTTGCATCTAGCCGAATGTCCTATTGGGACCTTTGATTTTTATTTCATTTTACCTCTTTTCTTCTTCTTGTTCTTTGGCCGAATCCCTTACCCTCCCATCTCTCTCTTTTTCTTTTCCCATTTGTACTAAGCCGAAAATATCCATCTTCTTCCTCTCATACTTTTTATTTTCTCCCTTTCTCAAACTCTTGTGTCGAAATTCACTTTACTTCTCTTTGCCGAATCCCCTCTCCCACTTTCACTTCTTTTTTCCCTTCTCTTTCTCCACCCTAGCCGAAACCTCATTTGCCATTTATTTGATCTTCTCTTTTTCGGCAATTTGGAAAGCTTGGCCGAATCTCCCTCTCTTCTCTTTCACTTTTTCTTTCCTCCTATTCATAAACTGTTCGAAACCATATCCTTCTCTCCACTTTCTTTTTGCTGAAACCCCTTTAGCCGAACATCATTCAACTCTCTGCCGAAAAGTCTTTTCCTCTCTTACATTACTTTGGCCGAATATCAACAAGGGTGGATCTTGTGAGCCTTTTCTCCAATCGGTTTTGAAGAAGGGTAAGTGTCTTGGTCGAAATTCCCTTCTCACTTCCTTCTCTTCTCTGTCGACTCTTATGGTAGGAAAAGCCGAACTTCGGCATTTGTTGATGTTTGTGCTAATCATCTTGTAGGGAGCAATTTCTTTTAGGATCTCCGGGATCTTGTAGCAGTGGATCTAAGCCCTCGATTCCCTAACAATTGGTTTGGTAAGTCAAGTGGTAAGGATCTTTGTTAGTTCAATTATTCTATGGGTTGTTGAAAAGACGAAGGCTATTGATGCTAAGATTTGGTTGTTGGCCGATTGTAGGGAGAGAAGCAGTCTTACATACGTTGCGTTGTGGGTTGTTTTCGTAAGGCAAAAGGTAAGGGTGGTGTGGTTTACCGTAATCTCACCCTTTAGGATCTATTGGTGTGGTCGAATGGCCTTGTTAATAACTTTGTGGTTTGGCCGAATGTAGGAGCAAGGGATCTAGTGCAGTAGATCGGTTCTTCGGGATTTAGGGCTTGCATTAGTAACAGGTGTGTAACTTACACACTTTATAATTAAGTAAATATATTTTAATAACCTGAATGTGATAAGCCGAAACAGTGTGGATGTTGGTATGATACCCTATAGGTATGAGCAAGGATTCGGGTAAGTCCGTTTCGATATGAGCTTTGCTATTTAATGCATGATAGTATGATTTAAGACATATTTGCTATGTGATTCATAATAAGGCATGAGGAGGGAGAAAATGATATCCGTGGCTTTGGGTCACCAGAGGTTTGGCACCTCCAGTGGTTTGGTACCATAGATTATCTTGTGACTTTGGGTCACCAGAGGTTTGGCACCTCATAGCGACTTGTCCCAGTGGTTTAGCACCACAGTGGGTTGGCCCCACATCTGATATTACGGGATATTCCCCAGTGATTTGGTATCACACGTGGGTTGGGCCCACAGATGGATTATTCGTGACTTTGTGTCACCAGTGGTTTGGCACCATATTATTGGATATCGTGACTTTGGGTCACCAGTGGTTTGACACCACCAATGGTTTGGTACCACACGGGGTAGAAAAGGAGTTATGGATGGCTAGGTTTGGGTGCATTATTTATATTGCTTGGTTATGATGTGTGTAAGTATGTTGCATTAATCGGGAGGAGGATTTATGCACTGAGTCTTGGTGACTCACCTTCTCCCTTATCTTTTCAGGTGACTCGTAAATTACGGATGAGGAGCCGGGTGGATTCGAGGCGGCCATGCGATAAAACATTTGGTATTACTTAGAGTTTTAATTGGATATTTATTTTCTCTTCAATTTTTATTTGGGTTTGTAATAAGGCCGTTCGATTATATTTTTGGATATTTATGTTTTGGATGGTTTCAAATATGGCTAAGTAAACTATTTAATTAATCTGATAATGTGAACGTAAGGTTTCCTAAATTACACAACGAAATGGTTTTCAAAACTTTACCATCGGGTAAACCTTTATTAATTGATAACAACAACATCTCAACCGGATTTTAACTTAAGTTTTTCACATTTAATTCAAACGACTCCAAATTAGCTAAGCAAGAATCAATCGAGTTTTTATGGCCAAAACGTTTTCTAAACCTATGGATCGACATCTGAGTTTTTAAGATAAATTCTCGGGATTTCAAAGTAAACTATCGGTTTGCAAATAATCATGCCCAATATTTCTACAAGTATAACACAGCAAAGAGTTTTCACCAAAATTTTAACCGGTAACCTATTTCCTCGAACACGTTTTTCCCCTGTGGCATGTCAGATTCGGTTGTGGTGTGTTGACCGGGTTTGGGGTGTTACACGTTAAGAGTTTATCGTGTTTTAATGATTTTTTGTTAAAATGGCCAAAACTTATCAAAAAAATTTGATACCTTGAAACGTGTAGTTTTGTATAGTTTAAAGTTTAGGAATTAGTCGTAGATGAACATGTAGATGAATGAAACTCGTTTCGTATGAAAATATTAAGTATAGATGGAGTTATTCAAATTTTATGTTTTTCATGCTAAAGGTTTTGGTTAAAAGAGAATGTAGCTTAAGGCTTATGTTTGTGACTATTTAGGGTGAGTTATTGACTGATCATTGATTGAATATTTGTGTGGTTTATCTTGTTAAAGTGTTGGAGCCAATAGGACCTTCAACGAGTAGAGACAAAGGCAAAGAAAAGCTTGCCTAAGCTTTCAATTTTCAATGGGAGCTAATTTTCGATGAGTGTTTTGGAATAGCTGCACGTAAGCAATTCATTGTGTTATTTGGGAATTTAGAGGTAGCCTAAACCCCTTCTCTAAATTTTGAGTGTAAGTGTCCCTTACCTATGCTAAATATGTGATAAATGTGCTTGTGAATTGTGATAAAGAGAACTAAGGTGTGATGTACTATGAATATGTTGTGATGACTATTGTGACAGTAAACATGAGGGTATGACATTCATGCCATGTGACAGTGTGTATAATATGCTAATGATGTGATTATGCAGTGTATATATGTAGATAATTGGTAAGTAATATATGATGATTATGTGGGTATTTTGGCCTTGATCTTATGAAACCGTTGGATATAGTTGGCATGCCATAGGATTGTGAATTCTCACTTATATGTGTTGTGATATTTGGGGTATTGTGGCCTTGGATAGTTTTTGGAGAAATAAGGGAATGTGAGTCAAGCTCCATTCAACGGGATATATGTGTTTGGTGTGTTTGACTCTACGAGTCTATGTGGTATGTTGGAGATTCGTGTATCCGATGAGTGGTGATAGATGTTTCATGATCCCCAAGAGCCAAACTATCATTAAGTGTATCTAATATGTACTTTAACATATATGTGCGTGAACAATCCTATGAACAGTAAGGAAAAGTATGCATGAAAAATGGTTAACATGTGAAATATAACACAAAATTAGAGATGTTATGAATATGTTCTAAGGTTGTTTGTTGTTGCATAATAACTTGTTTGCGTAGAGATTGTTCTGAGCATTCACTGAGCTTGTTAGGCTCACCCACTCCATTTTAACATTTGCAAAGTAGTTGTGTTTCTGGTGTGAGCGGTGTGGCCTTCAAGGGATTGATCCAAGTCATTCTTTTAGTTGCTATAGTAGGTGTAATTGGTTTATTTATTATATGGGACTTTAAGGCAATGTGATGGACTTTATATCAGTTTTGTTAAGTCATTTTTGAGCTACTTATTTGTTGTTTATGTTTGGAAGCATGTGGACATGAACATGGCATTTGGCTACTGTTTTAGACATTTTGGTGCTTATTTGATTAGGTGAATGAAGCATGATGTTTAGGGATTATGTGAATGGTTTTAAGGCTTACATATGTTGAATTTTTTGTAACCTAGAGTAGAGGTATCGATATTAGAGCTTAAAAAATGAAACCTCTACATCTTTCGAAAGTGCAGAAAGACAGAATAGAGAATTGGTATCGATACCTTGGCTTGAGTAATGATACTCGGGGTAAGTTTATTGATACCTTGCGAAAGGTACTGATAGTTTTCAACACTTTGAAATTTGGCAAGAAATAGAATGCTATTTTGGTATCAATTTTCCTGGTGGTATCGATACCATAGGGATAATATTGATACCTATGTAACATTTTTCAGAAAATTTGCTAAGTTGTCCCAATGGTCAATGTATGTCCATTTTATGCTTGTTTGTCGTATGTTAGCATGATTAAATGCTAAACTAAGTTTGCATGGCTTGATATTCTCATAAATGCTAGAGTAATTAAAGTAAAACATGATTGCATGTATTTTTATTATGATAATTAAGATGTAATCGATGTGAGATGGTGATGTAGCATCCTATTATTCAGGCTTGGCAATTGGGTAGGGTATAGGGTGTTACAATAAACAGTTAAAGGATCAAAAATATTTGGAGGCATAGGAATGCGATGCTCTTGTAGACGAGTATCACCACCTTAATTCAATGAATCAACAACCGTTGTATTTTACTAAATGCTATCACCGACATACTTAACATAATTACGCACTAACAACAATACAAAAGATAAAACTCCTAATGTGGCTATTCTATTTGTTAAATTTTGACCGATAGAATACGTTGATGCAGAAGAAAGGTCGATAAATATTATAGTATTTGCAAAACTTAAAATTGTGTAACACCAACATAGATAAATATAAATTCATGAATCCTAACCAATAAAAAGTCTATACCAAACATTCGTCCATAACATTCCACAAAGTTATTTTATACTGAAAATAAGAACATCTCCAGCTGTTTATAAACTCTACACATGTCTTAACTATAACCCTATATTTCCCTTGAAACGTGTAAATATTATCAGGGAACAAATGTGTGGAAAGGAGAATAAACTGCACAAAGGGAACAGAACAG
Organism: Gossypium bickii; assembly: GCA_025503065.1. Taxonomy (NCBI): domain Eukaryota; kingdom Viridiplantae; phylum Streptophyta; class Magnoliopsida; order Malvales; family Malvaceae; genus Gossypium; species Gossypium bickii. The sequence continues at coordinate 21,239,359 of CP106713.1, read as the reverse complement.
TAACATAATACCACGGACTTACAAAAACCTTATATAGCTTTTCTCCTTAAGCTGAAAATGAGAAAAGGTAAAGCATCACCACGTAGGCTGCTATAAAAAGCAATATCATGGAGCATTAACCTTTACATGCATTTTAGAGAAAAAAAAAGGAAAGAAAAGCTGAAGAAAATGAGAAATGGGATGAGGAGGGTTGAAGGTAGAAGGAAAAAAGTAAGGAGCTTGAAGGGTTAAAGGAAGGCGTGCAATTTTTGTGCGATTATCTCTATAATTTTTAGCTTCTTAAGTTGTATTGATTTTTGTATTATTTTAAACAATGAAAAAGAAATTAGAATAGTGGGAATAAAACCATAATATAACCATTTTCTATATTTTAGATGTTGACAATTGTTACCACTTTATATCATTCCAAAGCCTCAAAGCAAGCAAACTCGACATTGATGGTTCCTCAATCTTGGCACCGATGGTAGGCTAACCTCAAAAAAAGGAGTAGGTACAAGAAGGTGACACCTACTCCCACAGCTTGGAGCAAACACACTCGTCATTAATGACATCTGAATATCTGCACTACTAGTAGACATCGGAGAAATATATGAAAGCTCGACAATATTTGGAGGAATAAGAATGCAATGCTATCGTAAAGGAGCATCGTCACCTTTATTAGATCTATCAAAAACTATTGCATTATGCAAAATGCTATCACTAATGTACTTAACGTAATTACACAATAACAACAATTCAAAAGATAAAACTCCTACTGCGATTGTTCTATTCGTTAAATTGTGACCGATAGAATACGTTGATACAAACGAAGGTTCAGTAAATATTATCGTATTTGCAAACTTAGAATTGGGTAACACCAATATAGATGAGAACCTCCCCAAGCTATTTTATATAGGAAATAAGAACCACCCAGCTGTTTATAAACTTTACACATGTCTTAACTATAACCCAATATTTCCCCAAAAACTTATAAACACTATTAAGGAACAAATGAGTAAAGAGGAGAATAAATTGCAAAAAGGGAAAAAAATAGTAACATAATACCATGGACTTACAAAAAACTTTAATAGCTTTTCTCTTAAAGCTGAAAATGATAAAAGGTATAGCATCACCGTGTAGGCTGGTATATAAAAGAGTATCCATGTAGCATTAACCTTTACATACATTTTAAAGCCAAAAAGAAGAAAGCTGAAGAAAATGAGAAATGGGAGAATGAGGGTAAACAGAAGAGGGAAGAAAATAAGGAGATCAAAGATTTGAAGGAATCAGGAGTAAAATAGGAAGCTTGAAGTGTTGATGGAGTCGGGAATAAAGTAGGAAACTTGAAGTGTTTAAGGAAGAGGGAAGAAAGTAGGGAGTTTAATGGGTTGAAGCAAGAGGGAAGAACATAGGGATCTTTAAGGGTTGAATGAATCGAGAAGAAAGTAAGGAGCTTCAAGGGTTGAAGGAAAAGGGAATATTGTAAGGAGCTTGAAGGGTTGTAAGAATCTAGAAGAAAATAGGGAGTTTGGAGGGTTGAATGAATAGGGAAGAACATAAGAAGCTTGAAGGGTTGAAGGAAGGCATACAATTTTTGTGCGATTTTCTTGCAGTAATTTTTAAATTATTAGGTCGTTGTCATTTTTGTCTTATTTAAAAAAAAAATTAGAGTAGTGGGACTAAAACACAATATAACCATTTTCTATATTAAAGATATTGATAAGTGTTACTACTTTATATCACCCGCAAGGCTCGTATCGAGCGCACTCGACATTGATGGCTCCTCAATCTCGGCACTGAAAGTAGGCTCAACCTCAAAACTAGGAATAGGTACAAGAGGCTGATGCCTACTCCCACATCTTAGAGCAAGCGCACTCACCATTAATGACATCTGAATCTCTGCACCAGTGGTAGTCATAGGATAAATAGATAAAGGCTCGACAATATTTGGAGGCATAGGAATGTGTCGCTATCATAGAGGAGCATAACCACCTTAATTCAATGAATCGACAACTGTTGTGTTATGCAAAACACTATCATCGACTTACTTAACGTAATTACGCAGCAACAAGATACAAAAGATAAAACTTTTAATCCAATTATTCTATTCGTTAAATTTTGACCTATTAAATATGTCAATGCAAACGAAAGGTCGATAAATATTATAATATTTGCAAAACTTAAAATTGTATAATGCCAACATAGATGAATATAAATTCTTGAATCCTAAACAATAAAAATTCTATACCAAACATTCGTCCATTACATTCCACAAAGCTATTTTATACACGAAATAAGAACCTCCCCAGCTATTTATAAACTCTACACATGTTTTAACTATAACCTGATATTTCCTCAGAAATGTGTAAACATTATCGTGGAACAAATGAGTATAAAGAAGAATAAACTGCAATAAAAGGAATAGAACAGTAACATTATACAATGGAATTACAAAAACCTTAAATAGCTTTTCTCTTAAAGCGGAAATTGAGATAATGTAGAGCATCACCATGTAGGCTGCTATAAAAAAGAGTATCCATGAAGCATTAACTTTTACATATATTTTAGAGCAAAAAAGAAGTAAAAGTTGAAGAAAATGAGAAATGGGATGAGGAGGGTTGAAGGAAGAGGGAAGAAAGTAGAGAGCTTGAACGGTTAAAGGAAGGCGTGCAATTTTTGTGTGATTTTCTCACTATAATTTTTAGCTTCTTAGGTTGTCGTGATTTTTGTCATATTTAAAAAAAAAAGAAAAAGAAATTAGAGTAGTGGGACTAAAAATGTCATATAACCATTTTTTATATTTAAGATGTTGGGAATTGTTACTACTTTATATCACTCCAAAGCCTCGGAGCAAGCGAACTCGACATTGATGTGGCTCATCAATCTCGGCATCGATGGTAGGCTCAACCTCGAAACTAGGAGTAGGTATAGGAAGGTGACACCTACTCCCACACCTTGGAGCAAACGCACTTCTCATTAATGAGATATGAATCTCTGCACCAGTAGTAGTCATCGGAGAAATATATCAAGCCTCGATAATATTTGGAGGCATATGAATGTGATTCTATTGTAGAGAAGCATCGCCACCTTCATTCGATCTATCAACAACTATTGCATTATTCAAAATGCTATAACTGATGTACTTAATGTAGTTATAGAATAACAACAATACAAAAGATAAAACTCTTAATGCGACTGTTCTCTTCGTTAAATTGTGAGCGATAGAATACGTTGATGCAAACGAAAGGTCAATAAATATTATCATATTTGCAAACTTAAAATTGGGTAACATCAATATAGATGAGAACCTCCCTAAGCTATTTCATACAGGAAATAAGAATCACCCCAGCTGTTTATAAACTCTATACATGTCTTAACTATAATCCCATATTTCCTCAAAACTGTGTAAACATTATCATGGAACAAATGAGTAGAGAAGAGAATAAATTGCAAAAAAGGGAAAAAAATGTAATATAATACCATGGACATACAAATAGATTTTCTCCTAAAGCTGAAAATGAGAGAAGGTAGAGCATCACCGTATAGGCTGCTATATAAAAGAGTATCTAAGCAGCATTAACCTTTACATACATTTTAGATCCAAAAAGAAGTAAAAGCTGAAGAAGATGAGAAATTGGATAATGAGGGTTGACAGAAAAGGGAAGAAAATTTAGAGATTGAAGAGTTGAAGGAATTGGGAATAAAATTGGAAGCTTGAAGTGTTGATAGAATCGAGAAGAAAGTAGGAAACTTGAAGCGTTGAATGAATCGGGAGAAAGTAAGGAGCTTTATGGGTTGAAGGAAAAGGGAATATTATAAGGAGCTTGAAAGGTTGAAGAAATCTAGAAGAATATATGAAGTTTGAAGGGTTGAAGAAAGAGGGAAGAATGTAGGAAGCTTGAAGGGTTGAAGGAAGGTGTACAATTTTTGTGCGATTTTCTCGCAGTAATTTTTAGATTCCTAGGTCGTTGACATTTTTGTCTTATTTTTTTTAAAAGAAAAAAAAATGAAACTAGAGTAGTAGGACTAAAACTTAATATAAACATTTTCTATATTAAAGATATTGACAATTATTACTACTTTATATCACTCTGAAGCCTTGGGGCAAGCGCACTTGACATTGATGGCTCCTCAATCTCGCCACCGATTGTAGGCTCAACCTTGGAATTAGTAGTAGGTACAGGAGAGTGACTCCTACTCCCACACCTTGGATCAAACTCACTCGTCATTAATGACACCTGAATCTCTACATCGGTGGTAGGCATAGGATGTAACATCCTAGATTAGGGGTTATGCGTTTGGAGCATAACTCAAGTGTTTGTAGGCTTTAAGTGTGGCTGGATATATTTTAGGAGTTTTTGAGAACTTTAGGTGAAGGGGAAAAACTTTGGAAAATATTGGAATTTTAGGTGAAAAGGGGAAACTAGGCAAGGAGGCCTTAAAAGAAAATGTGACGAGTTTATGTCACAAAAAAACGCCTTGGCAGAGTGGCCTGGGGCGTTACTTGTAAGCTTGCTCCATCAAGTCCCATGTTCGAACCATGGAGGCAGCAGTTTGGTGTTTTTATTTTTATTGCTGGCGTGAAGGAAGAAAGCTAGTGGGACGGCACATGGGATCTTCAATTAGATAAGGATTTGAGCTAGTTTTGGTTTTTAAATTCGGCTGGGATAATGGGTATATGCTGGCCTTTATTTTTTTTTGTATTTATTTATTTTTAGATAGAAGACAAGGATGGCTTTATCTTTTATTTGTTTTTGAAGAGGTGATAAGGGATAAGGATTTATTTATTTTAAATTCTTTTTGAATGGATGTTGAAGAGGTAAATTAGGAGATTAATTTGGGATTGGATAGGTAAAGATGTGGTGGCCGAAATAGGTTGTCTTTGGTTGTTGAAATTCGGTCATGTGGGGAGGATAAGTGCTGAATTTTTTTATTAGGGAGAGGGCCATCTTTTTATTTCTTTCTTAATCTCCATGGCCGAAATTTTTAGTCAAGAAATTCCTCTCTTTTTCTCTCTTTTCTTTGAGGCAAGAACTGAAACTTTAAGTGACCACTTGGGATAATTCGTGCATCTCCTTTCCCTTTCTTTTCTTTTACCTTGCCAAAGCCGAAACTTCCCTCAAACTCACCCCTTGCCTTATTACTCAACCACCAACCCCTTTTCTCTTCTTTTCTTTGTTTAAGCCGAATATTGTAGCCCTTATTTGCTCTATATTTCGCAAACTGTGGCCGAATCTTTCAGGAGGCAAAGAGGGAAGGAGTTTTCGGGAAGTTGATCTGTAGTGGTAAGTAACGTTAGTGGTAAGTATTTTCTCTTTAGCATTCGACTTTGGGTTCTTTCTCTTTTAGTATGCCGAAAGCAATGGTAAGCCTTAATATTTGGGTTGGCCGAACCTTAATAGGACCTTGGTTTCATGTCTTGTTTTGTAGTCAAGGGAGGATAGCGTTAAAGGAGTAAGGAGATCTCTCAGGTTTTGATTCATCAAGGTAAGCAGTGTAAGTATTCGGCCGTAGGCCACTTTCATAAGTTTTGGATGTTAGCCGATTCTAACATGTGCCAAATAGGGATTTCGACAGTTTTAACAGCAAGGGTGGTGATCCGGGATTTAGTTTAGTAAGGGATAAATCGGCAGAAATAATCATAGCCTTCGGGATTTGGTTGGAAACCAAATCAGTTTAAGGTAAGTGCCATAAATGAGCCTTCGGAATTTAGTTATTACAGCCGAATAGGCCTATGTCACTAACTTTGATGTTGGCCGAATATAGGGTCAAAGGATCTAGCGCAGAAGATCGGATCTTCGGGATCTAGGACTCGTGTTAGTAACAGGTGTGTACTTACACACTTCATAGCTAATAAATTGTTAATAAATTGTATGTGTTAAACCGGAATTGTAGATCTGAATTTGATACCGTAAGGGTATGAACAAGGATTCGGGTAAGTCTGTTTAAATATGAGCTATGCTATATGATGCATGTTGATGCATGACATATTTGGTATATGTAATACATGTGAAAGTATGACCTATGATAAATTTAGTATATATTAATATTTAAGCATGATTGGCATGATTTTTATAAGCATATTGTTGAGGGTGATATGAGCGGAGGGGGAAGTGATATCTGTGTCTTTGGGACACAAGAGGTTTGGCACCTCCAGTGGTTTGGTACCACATATTTCGTGACTTTGGGTCACCAGAGGTTTGGAACCTCATAGCGACTTGTCCCAGTGGCTTAGCACCACAGTAGGTTGGCCCCACGGTTGATATTACGGGATCGTCGCCAGTGATTTGGTATCACACGTGGGTTGGCCCCACAAACTCTTATTCGTGACTTTGGGTCACCAGTGGTTTGGCACCACAATATTGATGGATATCGTGACTTTGGGTCACCAGTGGTTTGGTACCACCAGTGGTTTGGTACCACACGGGGTAGAAAAAGGAGTTATGGATGGCTAGGTTGGGTGCATGCTATACTTAGCTATGAATTGTGTAAGCTATTGCATTAATCGGGGGAGGGGTTATACACTGAGTCTTGGTGACTCACCTTCTCCCTTAACTTTTTCAGGTCACTCGTAGATCGCGGTTGAGGAGCCAGATGGACTCGAGGTGGCCATGCAATGAAAAAAATTTAGTTTACATAAACTTTGGTTTATTTTTATTTTATTCTTATTTTATTTAATCGAGTTGTAATAAGGCCCATGAAAGTTTTAAGTATTTTTACTAAGTATCTTTATTATTATGTTTATTACGGATTGACAATTTAAATATCAATTGCAAATGATTTTATTTCCTTAAGCATATATATATGTTAAAGTTTGAATCCGATATTTTTATAACAATCAAATTTTTACTTAGAATATTTTAGGTCACAAAAATGTATTATTAAAGGCAACAAATTGTTAACGGTTTTTACTTTTAAGTAAGAATGTTTTTAAACGTTTTCCGCAGTAGCATTTCAAATTCGGTCGTATCGAATGGGCCAGGTTTAGGGTGTTACAAATTGGTATCAGAGCCCAGTTCAAAACTCAGCTGTAGGGGCCCAGGGCCCAAAATGTTTTGGAGGCCTCTGTGAAATGTTATGAAAACAGTTTTTGTCTTGAACAGCATGGCACCGAGTCTCCGGCACCAATCCGCCCAGGTAAGTATCTCTGACTGTTCTGTGAATACTTGATAAGGGTAAATGGGTAACTTGGGAACGTAGACTAAAGGAATAGGAACTATTGAACCCTAGGAATAGTATACCCCAATATGAGAATTACATAAGACTTAATGCCTAATTAAACAAACCTGTGGCTAAGTTGCCGTGTTAGGGTGTGGCAACCATGGTGCACATGTCTAGGATTGGATCCGGAGGAGCCTGGTACTTAAGTAGTCCTAGTGACTCACCTCCTCTTCGCAGGAATCCTACCTGGTGCGTAGCTACGGTTCACCCTATCCTCTCGGTCGCAGGCTAAACTCAATGACTAAAACCCGAAATGGAACTAGCCTTGTTTTTATAAAAACAACAAAACCCTAGTTTTAAAACTCTTAAAACTTTCTTTTAAATTTGGGAAAACCATCTTTACAAAATTTTTCAAAAATTTTTCTGATTTGTGAAATTACAAAAATACCCCTAGTGGTAAAATTACCAAAATGCCCTTGATTTACAAAATGTCAAACTACTCAACAGTTTTGCCAAAATTTCATTATTTTATAAATGTTCAAAAACCTTTATTTGCAAAATATCAAAATACCTTGATTTTTGGAAAATTACAAAATTGCCCCTAACTTACAAAATTACCAAAATGACCCTGATTTCCAAAATTTTTGCAACATCATCGTTTTGGAAAATAAAATTCTCAAAAAGAACTCTTAAAGTCTTGCAAAATTTTGAAATACCCCTGAATTATTAAACTTTACAAATTTACCCTAGTTTATTTTCGAAATACCCCTGGAATTTCCAAATTTACCAAAAGGCCCGGGAATTTAGAATTACCAAAATACTTTTTGACAAAATCACCAAGGAACTCTTTCTTTCGAAAAATTATGAAAATACCCCTGGGTAGTGGAGAAACAACAACAATGAAAACTACAACGTTTCTCTGAATGAACGAAAGTTCATAATTGTTTGATGGATGTAGGAATGAATGGAAAGACTGTATGCATGTATGAATACGAAAGAACCACTCCTAAAACTCTTTTCATAAAATTCCTTCACGGGTAATCAAGTGAAACAATGACTAAGGCATAAAATTTCTTAATCAGATCACGACATTAGAAATGGGCTCTAGAGGACGTGGTCGTCGTGGACGAGGTAGAGGAAGGATGATTGTGTCAGAACCCGTTAGATCGGGTCAAGGGTCTGACAATGAGATACCACCACCACCACCACCCCCAGCTGTGGGTGTTGAGCAGCAAGCTCAAACGGGGGAAGATGCTGTGTCGCAGGCTGTGCTGCGAGTTCTTGAGTTGGTGGCTGGTGCAGGAGGAAATTCGAGAGTCGGAAGTCGGTACCTGAGCGACTTCGTGCCAACAGAGCTGAGATGTTCCGTGGAGGGTCAGGAGTGGCACCCAGTACAGCTGAGTACTGGTTGGAGGCAACTGAGCGCATTATGGATGAGCTCGACTTGACCCCTGAGGAGAAGTTGAAAGGAATGGTGGCACAGCTTACGCGATGAAGCGTACGCATGGTGGTTAATCGTCGGGATGGTGCCACAAACGAGGATCGACTTGGGAGTACTTCAAAGCGAAGATACCGTAAGAAATATGTGGGGACCAGCTACATTGATGCGCAGAGGAAAGCATTTCTGAGGTTGGTTCAAGGGAATAAGTCTGTGTCTGAGTATGAAGCAGAATTTTTAAGGTTGAGCCGCTATGCTCGGGGAATTGTGTCAACGGAGCACGAACGCTGTGTCCGCTTTGAGGATGGACTTAGGGATGATCTAAGTTTGCTGATTGCTCCACAACAGGAGCGTGAGTATTCAGTCCTAGTGGAAAAGGCTAAGGTAGCCGAAGGGATCAAGGAGTCCATAAGACAGAACCACGAAAGGAACAAACAAAAGAGAGGCTTTGGATCGTCTGGATCAGACAGTAATATGCAGAAGAAGGCTAGATTTGGGGAATCAGAAAGAGCCGCAAAGCCTGCTCAGTGGCCACCTCAGTGTGCTAGATGCGAAAAATCCCACTTGGGAGAATGTTTGGCTGGAAGTAGAGGGTGCTTTGAGTGTGGATCAATGGAGCACCGGGTAAGGGATTGTCCGCGGAAGTTGGCTGGGACTCAAGCTGAGGGTCAAGGACGTGGTCAATTCCGGAGGGATGGCTAGCAACCACAGAGGGGTCGAGGTGCAGCTAGGGGTAATGGTAATGGTAACAGGCGTGGCCGAGATGCTGAAGGTGCAGAGGCGAGGCAACCAAGGTTGGTTTATGCAGTTGGCCGTCGCGAGGAGGAAGATATGCCAGATGTGACAACGGGTACGTTTTTTATGTCTGAAATACCCTTAATTGCTTTGATTATTGTAGAGTTATCTTGTATTACTAGTGAAGTGCCTGAAACCTTGGGTGTGAACTTAGAGATTGTGCCTAGGAAGTATGATGGTTTTATTAAGATTAGAGTGCGCAGCATAACCGTGGTGTGGCGAGTAGGAGTGCATTTAGCCAAGTAATTTCGAGGACGAAATTATTTTTAAGGAGCGTAGAACTGTAACATCCTAGATTAGGGGTTATGTGTTTGGAGCATAACTCAAGTGTTTGTAGGCTTTAAGTGTGGCTGGATATATTTTAGGAGTTTTTGAGAACTTTAGGTGAAGGGGAAAAACTTTGGAAAATATTGGAATTTTAGGTAAACAAGGGAAACTAGGCAATGAGGCCTTAAAAGAGGAGTTTAGGACACAAGAAATTAACTGGCAAAGTGGCTTGAGGCGCTAAGGTGCAAAGGGGGCTTCAGGAGGTAAGGGGTTCGAGTCTGGGTGATGGCATGGGAGTGTTTTGTTTTTCCTTTTTGCGTCAGGAAGGGAGGTTTGGCCAAGGAGGTCTTAAGAGAAGTTATAGGTGCTTTTGGACATAACACAGGCCTTGGTAAAGTGGCTGCAAGGCGCCACTTAAGGGCCTAGAAGTGACGCCTGGAGCAGGTCTCAGGTTCGAGCAACGTGGGCAGCAGTAGGCGTGTTTTTATTTTTGGCCTTTGGCGTTAAGACAAGGGGGAGCTAACGAAGGAGCTCTTAAAAGAAAGTGTGACGAGTTTATGTCACAAAAAATGCCTTGGCAGAGTGGCCTGGGGCGTTACTTGTAAGCTTGCTCTATCAAGTCCCATGTTCGAACCATGGAGGCAGCAGTTTGGTGTTTTTATTTTTACTGCTGGCGTGAAGGGAGAAAGCTAGTGGGACGGCACATGGGATCTTCAATTAGATAAGGATTTGAGCTAGTTTTGGTTTTTAAATTCGGCTGGGATAATGGGTATATGCTGGCCTTTATTTTTTTTTTGTATTTATTTATTTTTAGATAGAAGACAAGGGTGGCTTTATCTTTTATTTGTTTTTGAAGAGATGATAAGGGATAAGGATTTATTTATTTTAAATTCTTTTTGAATCGATGTTGAAGAGGTAAATTAGGAGATTAATTTGGGATTGGATAGGTAAAGATGTGGTGGCCGAAATAGGGTGTCTTTGGTTGTTGAAATTCGGTCATGTGGGGAGGATAAGTGCTGAATTTTTTTATTAGGGAGAGGGCCATCTTTTTATTTCTTTCTTAATCTCCATGGCCAAAATTTTTAGTCAAGAAATTCCTCTCTTTTTCTCTCTTTTCTTTGAGGCAGGAACCGAAACTTTAAGTGACCACTTGGGATAATTCGTGCATCTCCTTTCCCTTTCTTTTCTTTTACCTTGCCAAAGCTGAAACTTCCCTCAAACTCACCCCTTGCCTTATTACTCAACCACCAACCCCTTTTCTCTTCTTTTCTTTGTTTAGGCCGAATATTGTAGCCCTTATTTGCTCTATATTTTGCAAATTGTGGCCAAATCTTTCAGGAGGCAAAGAGGGAAGGAGTTTTTAGGAAGTTGATCTGTAGTGGTAAGTAACGTTAGTGGTAAGTATTTTCTCTTTAGCATTCGACTTTGGGTTCTTTCTCTTTTAGTATGCCGAAAGCAATGGTAAGCCTTAATATTTGGGTTGGCCGAACCTTAATAGGACCTTGGTTTCATGTCTTGTTTTGTAGTCAAGGGAGGATAGCGTTAAAGGAGTAAGGAGATCTCTCGGGTTTTGATTCATTAAGGTAAGCAGTGTAAGTATTCGGCCGTAGGCCACTTTCATAAGTTTTGGATGTTAGCCGATTCTAACATGTGCCAAATAGGGATTTTGACAGTTTTAACAGCAAGGATGGTGATCCAAGATTTAGTTTAGTAAGGGATAAATCGGCAGAGATAATCAAAGCCTTCGGGATTTGGTTGGAAACCAAATCAGTTTAAGGTAAGTGCCACAAATGAGCCTTCGGAATTTAGTTATTACAGCCGAATAGGCCTATGTCACTAACTTTGATGTTTGCCGAATATAGGGTGAAAGGATCTAGCGCAGAAGATCGGATCTTCGGGATCTAGGACTCGTGTTAGTAACAGGTGTGTACTTACACACTTCATAGCTAATAAATTGTTAATAAATTGTATGTGTTAAACCGGAATTGTAGATCTGGATTTGATACCGTAAGGGTATGAACAAGGATTCAGGTAAGTCTGTTTAAATATGAGCTATGCTATATGATGCATGTTGATGCATGACATATTTGGTATATGTAATACATGTGAAAGTATGAGCTATGATAAATTCAGTATATATTAATATTTAAGCATGATTGGCATGATTTTTATAAGCATATTGTTGAGGGTGATATGAGCGGAGGGGGAAGTGATATCCGTGTCTTTGGGACACCAGAGGTTTGGCACCTCCAGTGGTTTGGTACCACATATTTTGTGACTTTGGGTCACCAGAGGTTTGGAACCTCATAGCGACTTGTCCCAGTGGCTTAGCACCACAGTAGGTTGGCCCCACGGTTGATATTACGGGATCGTCGCCAGTGATTTGGTATCACACGTGGGTTGGCCCCACAAACTCTTATTCGTGACTTTGGGTCACCAGTGGTTTGGCACCACCAGTGGTTTGGTACCACACGGGGTAGAAAAAGGAGTTATGGATGGCTAGGTTGGGTGCATGCTATACTTAGCTATGAATTGTGTAAGTCGTTGCATTAATCGGGGAGGGTTATACACTCGAGTCTTGGTGACTCACCTTCTCCCTTAACTTTTCAGTGACTCGTAGATCGCGGTTGAGGAGCCGATGGACTCGAGGTGGCCATGCAATGAAAAAAATTTAGTTTACATAAACCTTGGTTTATTTTTATTTTATTCTTATTTTATTTAATCGAGTTGTAATAAGGCCCATGAAAGTTTTAAGTATTTTTACTAAGTATCTTTATTATTATGTTTATTACGAATTGACAATTTAAATATTAATTGCAAATGATTTTATTTCCTTAAGCATATATATATATGTTAAAGTTTGAATCCGGTATTTTTATAACAATCAAATTTTTACTTAGAATATTTTAAGTCACGAAAATGTTTTATTAAAGGCAACAAATTGTTAACGGTTTTTACTTTTAAGTAAGAATATTTTTAAACGTTTTCCGCAGTAGCATTTCAAATTCGGTCGTATCAAATGGGCCGGGTTTGGGGTGTTACATAGGATAAATAGATGAAGGCTCGACAATATTTGGAGGCATAGGATTTGATGAATCGACAACCATTGCATTATGGAAAAAGCTATCACCAAAGTACTTGATGTAATTATGGAATTACAATAATAAAAGAGATAAAACTCCTAATTCTGCTATTCTATTCGTTAAATTTTGACCGATAGACTACATTGATTCAAATGATAGGTCGATGAATATTATAGTATTTGCAAAACTTCAAATTGTGTAACACCAACATAGATGAATATAAATTCATGAATCCTAACCATTGCATTATGCAAAACGTTATCATCGACGTACTTAACATAATTAGGCAATAAGAATAATTCAAAAGATAAAACTTGTAATGCAATTATTCTATTAGTTAAATTGTGACCAATAAAATACGTTGATGAAAACGATAGGTCAATAAATATTATTGTATTTGCAAACTTAAAAGTGTGTAACATCAACATAGATGAATATAAATTCATGAATCCTAACCAGTAAAAAGCCTATACCAAACATTCGTCCATAGCATTCCACCAAGCCATTTTGTATAGGAAATAAGAATCTCCCCAGTTATTTATGAACTCTACAAATGTCTTAATTATCACCCCATATTTCCCCAAAAACATGTAAACATTATCAAGGAACATACGAGTAGAAAGGAGAATAGAGTGGAAAAAGGGGAACACAATAGTAACATAATACAATATACTTACAAACACCTGAAATAGCTTTTCTTATAAACCTGAAAAATGAGAGAATGTAGAGTGTCACCATGTAGGTTGCTATAAAAAGGAGTATCCATGCGGCATTAACCTTTACATACATTTTAGAGCCAAAAAGAAGTAAAAGATGAAGAAAATGATAAATGGGATAAGGAGGTTTAAGGAAGAGGGAAGAAAGTAGGGAGCTTGAAGGGTTGAAGGAAGTTCTTTGTGTGATTTTCTTGTTATAATTTTTAGATTCTTAGGTTGTCGTGATTTTTGTCTTATTTAAAAAAAAGAAAAAAAAAATTAGAGTAGTACAACTACGACCATGATATAACCATTTTCTTTGTTGAAGATGTTGACAATTGTTACTATTTTTTATCACTCCCAAGTCTTAAAGCAAGCACACTCGACATTGATGACTCCTCAATCTCGATACCAATAGTGGGAACAACCTCGAAACTAGGAGTAGGTAAAGGAGGGCGATGCCTACTCCCACACCTTCGAGCAAACACACTCGCCATTAATGACATCTGAATCTCTACATCGATGGTAGGCATAGGATAAATAGATGAAGGCTCGACAAAATTTGGAGGCATAGGAATGTTATGCTCTCGTAGAGGAGCATCGCCACCTTATTTCGATGAATCGACAACCGTTCCATTATGCAGAATGCAATTGCTGATATTCTAAACGTAATTATGTAATAACAACAATCCAAAAGATAAAACTCCTAATGCAAATTGTTCTATTCATTAAATTATGACCAATAGAATACGTTGATGCAAACAAAAGGTCCATAAATATGATCTTATTTTCAAACTTAAAATCGGGTAACAACAATATAAACGAAGACCTCCCCAAGCCATTTTACATAATAAATAAGAACCTCCCAATATGTTTATAAACTCTACACGTCTTAACTATAACCCATTATTTCCTCAAAAACGTGTAAACATTATTAGGGAACAAATAAGTATAAAGGAGAATAAATTGCAAAAAAAGGAACAAAATAGTAACATAAAACAATGGACTTACAAACACCTTAAATAGCTTTTCTCTTAAAGCTGAAAATTAGAGAAGGTTTGAGCATCACCAGAAGATAAACACGAAAAGGAAAAATTATTAAGTAGTCCTTAGTGTCATGTTTGTTGTTGTTTTGACCGCCTCCAGACGTACTAATGTCCAAAGTGTGAATACTACTAAAAAATATATGGAATTAAGGCGGTGTCCACAAGTATAAGGGTTAGTGTAACATCCTAAAAATTAGAGTATTATCTTGTTATTTGTGTTGGCTCGGGTATGAATTTTGTGTGTTTAGCATAGTCTTATGAAGGCTTGATTTTATTTATGAAGCTTGAATAAATTTTAGTATTACGAATTTAGTGAAGTGGATTAGGTGAACTTGACACTTAAGTTAATTTAAGTGTTAAATTTAGCACATGAGGAGTTAGTGACAAGGTGGTTATGGCGTATGGAAGGTTGCTTGAGGGAAGTGGTTCGAGTAGCATGGATTACATTTGAAAAATTTTATTTTATGCATCCTAGCATTAAGTGTCGGTCAAGCTCTAATTATGGAAGGTTGGACTTTCAATTTTATGGCAAGTTGAATATTGGTTTAGGAAAGTTTGAACTTTGGGAAAGGAATCTTAAGATTTACGGAAGGATGGGGGGACATAAGGCTTGGCTTAAGGAAGTTGTTTTGGAAACTCTTCTATGGCCATTAGTCCATTTATGTGGACGGCATTTTGGTCTAGGGGAGGGGTTGACCGATTTTTGTTGGAGGCTTTGGTAGGTTGGTAGCTTGTTGGCCATTTTTTTCCTAAGCATTTGAGCATCAATTTCTTTTCTCTCCACAAACTCTCTCTATAGCCGAATATGTCCTTGGCAATAAGGTGAAATTTTGTTTTAGTTTTGGTATTGTTTTCTTGTTTTGTGTCAAAGCCGAAAAGACCATTGTGGTTTACCAAATTCTTCTCTTTGGCATTTGGCCGAATATCCATTTGAGTCTCTCTCATATTTCATTTTCTTTGTAGCCTAAAACCAACTCTCTTCCCCTTTATCTTTTTCTTCTTCTTTAGTGGTTAGCCGAATCTTCCTTCTCCCCATTTCTCTTTTTCTTTCTTCCACTTTTCTTAAAACCGAAAACATCCTTCTCCCATTGCAATTTCTTTCTTTTTCTTCCTTTTCTTTTCTCTTTCTCCACTCTAGCCGAATCCTTTTTGTTATTACAAATCAACCATAGCCGAAATTCCCTTCACCATTAAAACATATTGCTGAAATTTCCCATTCTCTTTTTGATTTGTCTTGGCCGAATATCAACAAGGGTAGGTCTTCATTTGGTTTTCTTCAATCAGTTTTGGAAGATAGGTAAGTGTTCATGGCCGTATTTCCGTTATTTCTTTCTCCTTTCTAAGTCGTTTTCTTGTGGAAAAAGGCCAAATCTTTGGGCATTTGTTTGCAAAGTTCTAACCATTATTAGGAATCGATCATTCTTTTAGGCTCTTTGGGACTTTGGAAGCATTTGATCTAAGCCTTACTTCTCTAGCAATCAAAGTTGGTAAGTCAAGTGGTAAGGATTCATGATTATTCTTCTTCTTGAGGATAAAGCCTAAGACTATTGGGATTAAGATATGATGTTGACCGAATGGTCTTGATTATAGTTTTGGTGGTTTGGCCGAATGTAGGACAAGGTGATCTAGTGCGGTAGATCGGATCTTCGGAAGTTAGTATTTGCGTTGGTGAAAGGTGTGTACCTTACACACTTTATAACTAGGTAATATGTATATATGTGTTAAATAACTATTCATGTTGTTAAAGCCAAAAACTATGAGATCTTAACATGATACCTTGATGGGTATGAGCATGGATACGGGTAAGTCCGTTTCGATATGATGTTGCTATATGTTGATTATCACAATCTACGATATATATATTGGTTATATATTCATATCAAAGTATAATGACATGATTTGTTTATTTATTGCATTGGTATGGGCGATATGAGAGGAGGGGGAAGATTTGATATCCGTGTCCTTGTGACACCAGAGGTTTGGCACCTCTAGTGGTTTGGTACCACATATTTTGTGTCTTTGGGACACCAGAGGTTTGGCACCTCATAGCGATTCATCCTAGTGGTTTCGCACCACCGTGGGTTGGCCCCACATTTGATGTATGGGATCATCGCCAGTGATTTGGTATCACACGTGGGTTGGCCCCACACTTGGATCGTTTATGTTTCGTGTCTTTGGGACACCAGAGGTTTGGCACCTCATAGCGACTCGTCCCAATGGTTTCACACCACCGTGGGTTGGCCCCACATTTGATGTATTGGGATCGTCGCCAGTGATTTGGTATCACATGTGGGTTGGCCCCACAACTTGATTATTCGTGACTTTAGGTCACCAGTGATTTGGCATCACATTATTGGATATCGTGACTTTGGGTCACCAGTGGTTTGGCACCACCAGTGGTTTGGTACCACACGGGGTAGAAAAAAGAGTTATGGATGGCTAGGTTGGGTGCATCATATGTATACATTGCTTGGTTATAATTATTGTAAGAATGTGGCATTTACCCGGAGAGGATTATGCATCGAGTCTTGGTGACTCACCTTCTCCTTACCTTTTCAGTGTGATTCGTAAATTCGCGGATGAGGAGCCGGATGAACTCGAGGAGGCCATGCAATAAAATTTGGTTTTACATGAACTTTCATTTGGGTACTTTATTTTAATTTAGTTTCCATCTTTTTATGGATTTGTAATAAGGCCTCTTTAATTATGTTTTTGGATTATTTATATGCTTTGGATTTGTTTTAAATATGGCTTATAAATTACATGGTTGATATAATAATTTGAGTACAAAGTTTTCTAAACTACAAAACGCGATGGTTTTCAAAACGTTACCATCGGGTAACATAAATCATTTGATAATATTTAACATCTTAAGTGTTTTCGATAACTTAAACTATTTTTCATAAGTTAAGCTTCCAAATTTTAATTAGTAACGATTTTCAAAATAATCGCTTGGGTTTCTTTTAAAGTTTTCTAATATAAGGAATTGTAACTAAGTTTTAAAAATCTATTTACAGAATTTCATCTTAAATTTTCATTTTTAACTTATTAGACATTTGTTTTCTACAAATATAGAACAACAAAAAGTTTTTTCACTAAAATTTAATCGTTAACTCTATTTTCTTTGAAACGTTTTCCTTCGTGGCATGCCAGATTCAGTCATGGCGTATTGACCGGGTTTAGGGTGTTACAAATTGGTTTCAGAGCCAAGTTCAAAAGCTCGACTGTGGGCTCAAGGCCCAAAATGATTTAAGGTATGGTCTTAAATTGTTTTTGTTTGAAATTATATGATTTGAAAGGTATGGCACTGAGTCTCCGGCACCGATCCGCCCTGGTAAGTACCTCAAACTATTGATTTTGATGATATGATGATGATGATATGACTGTATAGTAGTAGGAACTACTTTAGAGACTCAAAACTATAGGTTGGATGTACTCGCGAAACAATCTCTTATTAAAACTTTTCATAAAACTGTGCTTTAAAGAAAGTGAAAAGACTATAATGCATAACACTTTTAAATCAGATAAGTCGAGCCTTTAGACATGAGTACTCGAGGTCGAGGTCGTATTACTCGTAGACGCAGTCGAGGTAGGATGGCTGTGTCTGAGCCAGTGAGGTCTGGTCAAGGATCCGAAAATGAGGTACCACCACCCCCACCATCAGCGGTTGGAGTTGAGCATCAGGATCAAACGGGGGATGACGCAGTGTCTCAGGCGGTGCTGCGAGTTCTTGATAGGGTAGCTGGATTAGGTGGAGGCGCGGAAGCTCAGAAATCCGTACCTGAGCGACTTCGAGCCAATAGAGCTGAAGTATTTCGAGGTGTTTCAGGTGTAGCTCCTAGTGCGGCTGAGTATTGGTTTAGAGGCAACGGAGCGAATCATGGATGATTTGGATCTGAATGCTGAAGAAAAGCTGAAAGGGATAGTGTCGCTTCTTCGTGATGAGTCATATCAGTGGTGGCTCACGGTACGGAATAGTGCTACAGTGGAGGATCTCAATTGGGATTATTTCAAGGCAGCGTATCAGCGGAAATATGTTGGGTCTAATTACATTGATGTGCAGCGTAAGGCATTTCTGAGTTTAGTCCAGGGGAGTAAGTCCGTGACGTAATATGAGGCGTAATTTTTAAGACCGAAGTCGGTATCTTTGGAGGTATCGTGGTTTCGGAGCACGAGCGATGTGTCCGGTTCGAAGATGGATTGAGGGACGAGCTGAGATTGCTGATTGCTCCACATCAGGAGCAAGAGTTTGCTGCTTTGGTTGAAAAGGCTAAGATAGCCGAAGGGATAAAGGAATCTGTAAGGCAGAGTCACGACCGGAATAAGCATAAGAGAGGTTATGGATCATCCGGGTCAGCCGGTAATTCTCAGAAGAGGGCTAGGCGAGTGGGCGAATCGATGCAGGAGGCTCATTCGCTAATCGTGACCACCAGCAGAGTGTAACCGATGTGGGAAATCTCATTGGGGCGAATGTTGGACCGGAGGGAAAGGATGTTTCGAGTGTGGCTCGCTGGATCATCGTGTGAGAGACTGTCCACGTAAGCTAGCCAGGAATCAGTTTGAGGGTCAAGGTCGTGCTCGATTCGAGAAGGAGGGACCGCCACCGCAGAGAGGTCGTGGTAATGGTAGAGAGGTAATGGTTCCGGTCGAGGCCGTGGAGCATCTCGCGCAGGCACTTTGCAACACCGAGGCAAGACACTGGTTTGGTGTATGCAATGAGACATCGAGAGAGGCGACGCGCCGGGACGTCATAACCGAGAGACGTTCTTAATCTTTGGTGTACCATATCTTGCTTTGATAGATGTGGGTTTGACACATTCGTGTATGTTGCTAGTAGCATTGTAGAGACCATGAACTTAGACTCGAGACTACTTCTAGGAAGATGACAAGATTTAGCCCTCAGGTCACTCTGTAGAAGTAAATAAGTCAGATATAGATGTACCCTAGAACTTCAAGGGGTAGTGTTTGTAGCTGATTTGATGGAACTGCCTTTTGAGGAGTTTGATCTGATTCTTGGGATGGATTGGTTGGTCAAGTACCAAGTAAGTTTGGATTACGCTGCTAAGCGCATGGTTTTGAAGACAGCTGAGGGCGAAGAGGTGGTCATGATAGGTAATAGAAGAGATTATCTATCCAATGTGGTATCTGCGTTGAAAGCTGTGAAGTTGGTCAGGAAGGGCTGTGAGGCATTTGTAGTCCATGTGTGTGCGTTGGAGGCTAAGGAGTCTAATGTGGGGAATGTTCGAACGGTAAAGGAATATGTTGACGTATTTCCTGAAGAACTTCCGGGACTGCCTCCGGATCGTGAAGTTGAATTTGGTATAGATCTGTTACCCGGAACTGCACCAGTGTCTATTGCTCCGCATAGGATGGCGCCAAAGGAATTAGGGGAATTGAAGGCTCAGATTCAGGAGTTGTTGGATCAAGGTTTCATTCAACGTAGTGTTTCGCCTTGGGGAGCGCCAGTACTCTTCGTCAAGAAGAAGGATGGTACGATGCGGATGTGTATTGACTACCGCCAGTTGAATAAGCTGACGATCAAAAATAAGTATCCTTTGCCGAGGATAGATGACTTGTTTGATCAGCTTAAAGGGGCAGCGATTTTCTCCAAGATTGATTTAAGTCTGGATATCATCACCTGAAGGTGAAAGAGGCTGATATCCACAAGACGGCATTTCGCACTCGGTATGGGCACTACGAGTTTCTGGTAATACCGTTTGGGTTGACTAGCGCGCCGGCAGCATTCATGGACATGATGAATCGGATGTTCCAGCAGTTTTTGGACCAGTTTGTTGTGGTATTCATAGACGATATTTTGGTATACTCAAAGTCAGAGGAGGAGCATGATGCGCATTTGCGAATAGTGTTGCAGATTTTGAAGAAAAAGCAGCTTTATGCCAAATTTAGTAAGTGCGAGTTCTGGCTTAGGGAGGTGACTTTCTTGGGTCATGTAGTATCAGCTGAAGGGATTAGAGTGGATCCTCAGAAGATTGAGGCAGTATTGGCTTGGAAGCCACCTAAGTCAGTGGCTGAGATTCAGAGTTTTCTAGGTCTGGCGGGGTATTACCGAAGATTTGTGGAAGGATTTTCTTTGATCGCCGCACTAATGACTAAGTTATTGAGGAAAGGAGTTCCATTTGTGTGGACCGAGAAGCAGCAAGGAAGTTTCGACAAGTTGAAGAAGATTCTGACTGAAGCTCTAGTTTTGATTCAACCTGAGGTAGGCAAGGAATTCACGGTTTACTGAGATGCATCACATACTGGTTTGGGATGTGTGCTGATGCAGGAAGGGAAGGTAGTGGCTTATGCATCTCGACAGTTGAGACCACATGAGGTTAACTATCCGACGCATGACCTGGAATTAGCTGCAGTGGTTTTTGCTTTGAAGATATGGAGACACTATTTGTATGGAGAGAAGTCGATAGTCTACACGAATCACAAGAGTCTTAAGTATCTTTTGACTCAGAAGGATTTAAAGTTGAGGCAGTGCAGATGGATTGAGTTGTTAAAGGACTACGACTGTTCGATTGAGTACCATCCGGGCAAGGCTAACGTGGTGGCAGACGCGTTGAACCGTAAGGTTGTATCAGACTTAAGATCGATGTTTGCTCGTCTTAGCTTATATGACGATGGGAGTCTTTTGGCTGAATTGCAAGTCAAGCCGACTTGGTTAAAGCAAATCAAGGAGAAACAGTTAAAGGATGATGGTTTGAATGATCGGAGGTTGCAGGTTCAGAATGGAGGTTTAGAGGATTATAGTTGTCCAGTGATGGAGTTTTGTGTTTTCAAGGGAGAGCTTGTATGCCAAAGGATGTAGAATTGAGGCAAAGGATTCTTCGAGATGCACATAGCAGCCCATACGCTATGCATCCTGGAGGTAGCAAGATGTATCGGGATTTAAGAGAGCAGTTTTGGTGGCCGTGTCCGGCGCGGAGGTAATCGAGTTTGTGGGTAAATGTCCGACGTGTCGCCAAGTCAAGGCCGAACATCGATTCTATCGTCAGGTTACTTCAACCGTGAAGATTCCACGATGGAAGTGGGAAAGGATCACTATGGACTTTGTCGATGGATTACCCTCACGCCTAGTAAGAAGGATTCAGTTTGGGTAATTGTGGATCGTCTGACTAAGTCAGCTCATTTCATTCTGATAAGGGTGGATTATTCGCTTCAGAAGTTAGCTAAGTTGTATGTGGCGGAGATAGTGAGGTTGCAAGGTGTACCAGTGTCGATTATCTCAGACAGGGATCCTAGATTTACGTCGAGGTCTTGGAGAGCGTTACATTAGGCTTTGGGTACGCGGTTGGATTTCAGTACCGCATTTCATCCACAGTCTGACAGGCAGTCGGAAAGAGTTATTCAAATTTTAGAGGATATGTTGAGAGGATGTGTTTTGGACTTCAGAGGCAGTTGGGAAGAGTTTTTGCCATTAGCTGAGTTCGCATACAACAATAGTTATCAGGCAAGCATTAAGATGGCTCCATATGAGGCGTTGTATGGTAAGAGGTGTCATACACCTACTTGCTGGACAGAGTTGGGTGAGCGTCAGATGTTAGGACCAGAGTTGGTTGCGCAGGGCCGAGGATAAGGTTAAGATGATTGAGCTCGTCTCGGCGAAGCTTCGGATAGGCAGCAGTCTTACGCCGATCTCAAGCGGAGGGATATAGAATTCTCCGTGGGTGACAAAGTTTTTCTGAAGGTCTCGCCATGGAAGAAAGTGTTAAGATTTGGGAGAAAAGGCAAGTTAAGTGTTAAGATTTGGGAGAAAAGGCAAGTTAAGTCCGAGGTTTATTGGGCCGTATAAGGTATTGAGACGAGTGGGACCAGTAGCCTATCAGCTCGAGTTGCCATCAGAGCTGAGTCAGATTCATGATGTGTTCCATGTCTCCATGCTTAGACGTTATCGTTCTGATCCATCGCATGTTGTGGCAGTAGAGGAAATAGAGGTGAGTTCAGATTTGACGATAGAAGAGGAACCAGTGCAGATTTTAGACCGAGATGTGAAAGTTTTGCGTATGAAGTCAGTTCCTTTAGTGAAGGTTTTATGGAGAAACCATGGCGTAGAAGAAGCTACGTGGAAACCAGAGGATGCGATGAGGCAACAGTACCCTCAATTAATTTGATCAGGTAATTTTGAGGACGAAATTTTCTTAAAGGGGTAGAATTGTAACATCCTAAAAATTAGAGTATTATCTTGTTATTTGTGTTGGCTCGGGTATGAATTTTGTGTGTTTAGCATAGTCTTGTGAAGGCTTGATTTTATTTATGAAGCTTGAATAAATTTTTTGTATTACGAATTTAGTGAAGTGGATTAGGTGAACTTGACACTTAAGTTAATTTAAGTGTTAAATTTAGCACATGAGGAGTTAGTGACAAGGTGGTTATGGCACATGGAAGGTTGCTTGAGGGAAGTGGTTCGAGTAGCATGGATTACATTTGAAAGATTTTATTTTATGCATCCTAGCATTAAGTGTCGGTCAAGCTCTAATTATGAAAGGTTGGACTTTCAATTTTATGGCAAGTTGAATATTGGTTTAAGAAAGTTTGAACTTTGGGAAAGGAATCTTAAGATTTATGGAAGGATGGGGGGACATAAGGCTTGGCTTAAGGAAGTTGTTTTGGAAACTCTTCTATGGCCATTAGTCCATTTATGTGGACGGCATTTTGGTCTAGGGGAGGGGTTGACCGATTTTTGTTGGAGGCTTTGGTAGGTTGGTAGCTTGTTGGCCATTTTTTTTCCTAAGCATTTGAGCATCAATTTCTTTTCTCTCCACAAACTCTCTCTATAGCCGAATATGTCCTTGGCAATAAGGTGAAATTTTGTTTTAGTTTTGGTATTGTTTTCTTGTTTTGTGTCAAAGCCGAAAAGACCATTGTGGTTTACCAAATTCTTCTCTTTGGCATTTGGCCGAATATTCATTTGAGTCTCTCTCATATTTCATTTTCTTTGTAGCCTAAAACCAACTCTCTCCCCCTTCATCTTTTTCTTCTTCTTTAGTGGTTAGCCGAATCTTCCTTCTCCCCATTTCTCTTTTTCTTTCTTCCA
The DNA here is from genome assembly GCA_025503065.1 of Gossypium bickii. NCBI lineage: Eukaryota > Viridiplantae > Streptophyta > Magnoliopsida > Malvales > Malvaceae > Gossypium > Gossypium bickii. Next base: position 21,215,852 of record CP106713.1, on the reverse strand, counting down.
CTTTTGCTCAAAACTGAAAACATCCTTCTCCCATTGCAATTTATTTCTTTTTCTTCCTTTTCTTTTCTCTTTCTCCACTCTAGCCGAATCCTTTTTGTTATTACAAATCAACCATAGCCGAAATTCCCTTCACCATTAAAACATATTGCCGAAACTTCCCATTCTCTTTTTGATTTGTCTTGGCCGAATATCAACAAGGGTAGGTCTTCATTTGGTTTTCTTCAATTGGTTTTGGAAGATAGGTAAGTGTTCATGGCCTTATTTCCGTTATTTCTTTCTCCTTTCTAAGTCGTTTTCTTATGGACAAAGGCTGAATCTTTGGGCATTTGTTTGCAAAGTTCTAACCATTATTAGGAATCGATCATTCTTTTAGGCTCTTTGGGACTTTGGAAGCATTTGATCTAAGCCTTACTTCTCTAGCAATCAAAGTTGGTAAGTCAAGTGGTAAGGATTCATGATTATTCTTCTTCCTGAGGATAAAGCCTAAGACTATTGGGATTAAGATATGATGTTGACCGAATGGTCTTGATTATAGTTTTGGTGGTTTGGCCGAATGTAGGACAAGATGATCTAGTGCGGTAGATCGGATCTTCGGAAGTTAGTATTTGCGTTGGTGAAAGGTGTGTACCTTACACACTTTATAACTCGGTAATATGTATATATGTGTTAAATAACTATTTATGTTGTTAAAGCTGAAAACTATGAAATCTTAATATGATACCTTGATGGGTATGAGCATGGATACGGGTAAGTCCGTTTCGATATGATGTTGCTATATGTTGATTATCACGATCTACGATATATATATATTGGTTATATATTCATATCAAAGTATAATGACATGATTTGTTTATTTATTGCATTGGTATGGGCGATATGAGAGGAGGGGGAAGATTTGATATCCATGTCCTTGTGACACCAGAGGTTTGGCACCTCCAGTGGTTTAGTACCACATATTTTGTGTCTTTGGGACACCAGAGGTTTGGCACCTCATAGCGATTCATCCCAGTGGTTTCGCACCACCGTGGGTTGGCCCCACATTTGATGTATTGGGATCGTCGCCAGTGATTTGGTATCACACGTGGGGTGGCCCCACACTTGGATCGTTTATATTTCGTGTCTTTGGGAAACCAGAGGTTTGGCACCTCATAGCGACTCGTCCCAGTGGTTTCACACCACCGTGGGTTGGCCTCACATTTGATGTATTGGGATCGTCGCCAGTGATTTGGTATCACATGTGGGTTGGCCCCACAACTTGATTATTCGTGACTTTGGGTCACCAGTGATTTGGCATCACATTATTGGATATCGTGACTTTGGGTCACCAGTGGTTTGGCACCACCAGTGGTTTGGTACCACACGGGGTAGAAAAAGGAGTTATGGATGGCTAGGTTGGGTGCATCATATGTATACATTGCTTGGTTATAATTATTGTAAGAATGTGGCATTTACCCGGGAGAGGGATTATGCACTGAGTCTTGGTGACTCACCTTCTCCCTTACCTTTTCAGGTGATTCGTAAATTCGCGGATGAGGAGCCAGATGAACTCGAGGAGGCCATGCAATAAAATTTGGTTTTACATGAACTTTCATTTGGGTACTTTATTTTAATTTAGTTTCCATCTTTTTATGGATTTGTAATAAGGCCTCTTTAATTATGTTTTTGGATTATTTATATGCTTTGGATTTGTTTTAAATATGGCTTATAAATTACATGGTTGATATAATAATTTGAGTACAAAGTTTTCTAAACTATAAAACGCAATGGTTTTCAAAACGTTACCATCGGGTAACATAAATTATTTGATAATATTTAACATCTTAAGTGTTTTCGATAACTTAAACTATTTTTCATAAGTTAAGTTTCCAAATTTTAATTAGTAACGGTTTTCAAAATAATCGCTTGGGTTTCTTTTAAAGTTTTCTAATATAAGGAATTGTAACTAAGTTTTAAAAATCTATTTACGGAATTTCATCGTAAATTTTCATTTTTAACTTATTATACATTTGTTTTCTACAAACATAGAACAACAAAAAGTTTTTTTTCACTAAAATTTAATCGTTAACTCTATTTTCTTTGAAACGTTTTCCTTCGTGGCATGCCAGATTCGGTCATGGCGTATTGACTGGGTTTGGGGTGTTACAGTTAGGTTGTAATATAGTTACAACAAAATAGGTAAGTCCTCCAAGGATCATACCCAAGGGATTGTAGTTTGGGGAAAACTATTATTAAACCAATTACGGGAAATAATTACTATTCTACTTGAGTCACTAATTAGTAGTGTTAATATGGAATCAAGATGATAATAATATTAATAACCTAAATAAATTAAATTAAATCCAAATCTACTCCTAAATTCATGAATTAGCTTCTCTTGTCCCATGTTTCGACTACGCGAGTTTATTTAGCCTAGATCCATTTGTTTTACCTAATTAATTATTGATGTATGGTTCTAATCAATCAACTATTCTATACCCTATTAGGATCTTCTGATACTTCCGCTAGAATAACGAGTCGACAAGAACTACTTATCTTCTAACCTCACAATCCAGATCGGTTTGGAGTTAAGGTATTCACGGATAGGCCATACCAATTTTACATTAATTCCCACCTAAATGACTTCCTAAGGTTGTCAAGCCTAGGGTTTAAGTTCTTCCTCTCCCAAACAGTTGATTCACTAAGAAACTATATCTTCAATCAATTAATAAGATTAGAATAGTTGAAACATGTGAGATATGTATAAAACATAAATTGAATCTAATATTTACAAAACATTCAATTAAACAATGTAAAAGAAAGAGATATAAAGAATAGAATAAAGGAAAATAGATGCTCATGGATTTATCAATAAAAGTGTGGCTCTGGAACAATCTCGACTTGCGAGAGTCTCACTTCGGAATAGGATCTTCCGATTATAAGAACATAAAATATCCTAAGTAAAACTAAGAATGAAATAAAAAAAACCCTAATTATATTTTCTTCCTCCAATTGTGTGTTTAAACTAATTACAATGGCCTTTATATATGCTAAACTCGAAATATTAAAGTGCCTAAAATATTCTTGAAATCCTTAAATTTCAATTGGGATAGATACTTCTAATTTTCCTAAAAAACGTAATTAAAACGTGCATGAGCTTTTGGTCTGCGCATGGGTTTCGTTGCAACACAGACCTGTGATGTTGCGACCAACCACAAGGGGAATGTCGCGACATAGGAGGGCCGTGTCACAACATTGAGGGAAGTTTTGCTCCAAAACTTGTTTTTGGCTTCTGTCTTCGATGTTGAGACATTAATGTCTTTATGTCGTGACATAGGCATCGGGTTGGCCCAAATAAGCATCTTTAACTCCCGACTTGACCTACAAGACCATGTAACCTTATTTAGATATATATAATGTCATAAAAACTACTAGAAAGCATAAATTACTACTTTAAGTACGAAAACCAAAATATATACTAAGATGCTTTGATTTAACTATTAAACAAGCTAAAGTTATGTGTAAAATGGATGTAAATAATAGTGTAATTCATGGCGGATCATGTTTCGATTTAGATAAGTTCGTATAACTATTAGTTTGAATTATAATTGAGTTGTGATTTGGTATGTATATCTGGTAATGACTAGTTATAGAATGATAATTTTAAATGCTAGATGGATTAAATTGTAAAGTATGGTATAAATGAGATATATGATTGGAAAATGGGAATTTATACAGCTGAGTTGATGAGCATGTGATAACATCTAATGACTGAAAAATACGGATATGAATTGAGGCCTTTATGAACTTAGTGAACGACTAGGATGAAAATGATATTTCATTAGGGTTATTACCGTTTCAGGTGCTAGTCTTGGATGTTTTATCGATGACTAATGTAACATCCCGAATTAGGGCCTAGTCGGAACAGTGGTTTCGAGATCAAAAATTCGACGAGGAAAATTTTATTTTTATTATATTTTTATGGTCTAAAATTTCACGGAATGATTTCTTGAAAATCTCATTCGAAAATTTTGACGTTTGGGCACTCAATTTAGTCAAAAGGACTAAATTGTAAAAAGTGCAAAAGTTGAGTTCTACATGTTAGAGGTGTCCAATTGTTATAAAATTTTAAATTGGAGGTCCTTAAATAATAATTAGACCATTGGTTAAGTTGGTGGACAAAAATGGACATGGATGGGTATGTTTCAAAAGATTTTTTAAGGGGCATTTTGGTAATTTAGTGAATTAAATGAATTAAAAACAAAATTTAAATGCCAAATTTGTCCATCTTCAAGCTTAGGCTGAATTTAACATGCGGGAAGCCATGGATAGGATTTTCAAGCTTGCCAAGCTTCATGGTAAGTCCATTCTAGCCCCGTTTTTCATGTTCTTTACGTTTTTGGAGTCCCGGTAACTTGATTTAGCTTATTCTACCAATAATTTAACATAGGGTTCATATTTGGAAAACCTATAGGTGAATTGTGTTTATTTTGATGTTGTATGGCAGAATATGAAGCTTAGAATTATGTTAAACAACTTTTACTAAGCGATTTTAAGTGAAAACGAGTAAAACGATATAATTGACAAAAATACCTAATGTACATAAATGCATGTTAGAGCAAGAATTTGATGTTTCCATAGAAGAGAAAAATGATCAGCATGTTATAGAACATAAGAATAAGGGCTGAAGTTTAATTTACGAGCATTGGGGTAAAAGTGCAAATATGTGAAAGTTTAGGGGTCAAAGTGCAATTTGTAAAAAAAATATGATTTTTGGACCCATATGAATAATGTGACTAATTAGTAGGCTAAATGTGATATAGATCAAGGAAATCAAGATTCAGGCTTAAATCAGGAAAATACAAGGTTATGGATTAAAATGGTAAATTGCCGTTTCTGGATCCGAGGTAAGTTCGTGTGTTAATAATAATGCAACACCATGCTTGAATTGTAATTCTCTATTGATATGACATAAATTGTATGATTTAATATGTTTATGAGAAGTTGATGTATGGTATGGAAAATGTGATGTTTGTTGTGTTATGTGAAATTGAATGGCAAATTAATGTTACATGAATTGAATGTTAAATTAATATTACATGGGTTGTATGAGTTGCTACACGGTTGTACCTGACGAGATTTCGACAAGTTCGAATAACCTAAAGTAAACCCATAGTATGCCTAAATGAATGTTTTATGAATGTATGATAGTTGTATAAAATGATGGCATGAAAATTTATGAATTGGTAAAATGTTGAAAAGTAAGAATTCCCGGTTGAACCTTCGGAATAGAAAAGATACGAATAAGGTAGCTAGGTCACATGTGTGGTACTAAGTGTAGGCCACTATGTGTACAAGAGAGCTACGAGATGGTTTTAGGTCACGTGTGTAGTACTAAGTGCAGGCTACTACGTGTACCAGACGGATAGATCGCATGTGTAATACTAAGTGCAGGCTACTATGCGTACCCGATAGTTTCGTTCACATGTGTGGTACTAATTGCAGGCCACTATGTGCAAGTGATGGTTTTGGTCACATGTGTAGTACTAAGTGCAGGCTACTATGTGTACCAGATAGCTTCGGCTACAAGGGTGGTACTATGTGTAGGCCACCGTGTATCTGTTATTATTCTGATGAGTTCAACGGGAAGTTGACTAAGTGAAAATACATGTGATTGTGTAACGACTAAGAGTAATTGAATACGATCATGTTATGAATAAGTACAAGTGCGAATGTGACCAATTGAGAAATGTGGCAAATGTACGTATGAACACTATGTTCGATATGTAATCGGAAATTGGAAAGGTTGGTATAGGCAAGTGATGAACACAACTAAAGTGAAAGAGAGAGCAAAAATTTACAATAAAACTGTTTGGACAGCAGCAGTGACATGAGTTTGAAAAATCACCAAAAAATAGTAGAAATTGAATTATAAGTTGGATGAGATATTAATTTGAAGCTTATTGAGTCTATTTTCATATAAAAGAAACATTGCAAACAAATTATTCGTATATTTTTAGATATTTGAATTTCTATGAGACTGGTTCAGAATGATTATGTGATCCCTTGTTTTGCCTTTGAAAAATTATTAAAAACTATACAAAAATAATTGTGGGATATAATTTATATGCCTGAAATCCTGAATGAGGCTATTTTCAAATGAAATAAATAATAAGGTCATATGAACTTTGTACAAGGAGAAAATTGATTCATAGTGAAGAGAGGTCAGAATAGTCCCTAGGTTAGCTAGATTAAGCTACAACAAACTCAAAAACATAAAAATCACTAAAAACGAACTTAAATATCGTACCATGCAAGAGGAAATGGCTTGGCCAAACCTTGGTGTTCTTCTTGCTATGGTGTTTCAGTGGAAGGAAGATAGAAAAGAATAATATGATAATTTGTTATGTTTTTCTATTATTATTTGTTTTTACTTTAACTTAATTAATGTAATTAATATAATTTAAACATTATTTTAGTATATAATTCATCACTAACCGTCCAACATCAATAATTATGGCATATTTTCCATTTAAAACTATCAAACTACTCATTTATACCCATTTAGCCCATATAAACTAATAGTGATTAACTTTTGCAACTTTTACGATTTATTCTTTATTCTTTAATTAACTATCCAAACGTTAAAATTTCCAAACCAAACTTCAATATACCTATTTAATAACTCCGTAAATATTTAATAAAATTATTTACAGGCTCGATTTACAGAAACAAGGTCTTGATACCTCATTTACCAAAACCACTTGACTTTAAGGACAAACCACTTGAATTTAACTATTCATTCATTAAGCAAAAATTATCATATCAAAATTCAATATAATACTATATTTGACTCGTAAATATTAAACTCGGGTAAGTTATGTTAAATTTCATCCGAACTTACTAAGTATTGTGTTGCTACGTTTACTTTGTTTGATTTCTTGTAGATCATCAGTTTTACAGTCAGTTGGAATCAAGTTGGAGCTTGCACTATCCATTCAATGACTCAGTAGATTTTTTATCATTTTGGGATAGGTTATAAGTGACATGTAAATAGGTATTTTGGTTACAAGTGCGTAAATATAAGTATGTGATTTGAAATGGCATGTAAAGTTAAGTTTCTAGATAGGTGTTATGTTTTGATATGAATTGGCAAATACGTTTTGGTCATTTAGTGAACTTTGCTTAATGTTGTATTGGTTTTTGATGGTGATTATATGGGAATGTTTAGATATGTGAATTGTGGTATGAATGATGATGAATATGTGATTATAAATGGTTGAATTGAGGTGTCAATTATGGCATATTGTTTAGGTACTTAGGATAGATGATATAAGATTGTGTTTTGGTATATTTTTTATGTTTTTGAATAAGTTGATTGATGATCTATTGCTTGCTTGTGACCTAAGTGAACTTAGGGGCAGGTAACTTGTTGGAAAAGGGTTTTGTAGGTACAAGTGACCTAATATACGACCTGACACACTATCGTCTTCCATACATGGGCATATGGAACAGTTGTGTGGTCTATTTGATTTAGGTGATATTTGGGATACACGGCCACAATTAGTTACACGGCCGTGTGACTCAAGATTACATGGCATCAGTCTATTACACAGTTAGAAAATAAGTCCATGTCACTTAGCTTCACATAGCCTCAGCCAGTCACACGACCTGACCACACGACCATGTGACCCTTATTTACTAAAATTTTTGCACTTTTTGTATAGTTTAAATTAAGTCCTCGCATGTTCTCGGGTTGGTTTAAAGGCTTTTTGTAACACCCTGATTTGGGGGGCTTTGCATTTGATGTGTTTCTGTGTGTATGCTATGCTTAATATGCTAGTTTGGGGTGTTTCGGGGGTCCAGGAAAGGCTCAGAGTTAAGCCGAAGTCTTGGGTAAAATTCTATTTTTGGGCACTTTAGGGGAGAGCTGGATGGGATAGGACTTAAGGGATTATGTTGGTGGATGGTTGACACAAAAAAAAAAAGAGTGGCAGAGTGGCAAGGAGCACCACTTAAGATACTGGTAAGTGACGCCACAGGGAGTAGGAGAGGGAGCAGGTTCAAGTCACAAAGAGCTCATTTTGGGAGTTCTTTTTGGTGTCAGGCAGAGCAGAGGTAGGATTCGACTGGGACACTTCAGGATAGGGGAGTGGACTGAGTCAAATAATTTGATTGAATGGCAGAGAGGAAAAAGTGGAGTTTGAAGTGTTCAAAATATTTCAAACGGGTGATCAGAAGGATTTTGAGGAGAAAAGAAAGGGATGGGCATGGTGAGCTTGGTGTTGGCCAAATTTCAAACTCATAGTAGAGGGAATCGATTTTTGTGTGGCTAGGGTGTGCCAAAATTCTACTTGGAATCATAGGCTGTTTGTTCTCAAATGGTGCTTTTTCGGCTGTTGGGTTGGTAAGTGCCGAAATTTTGATTAGTCAAGTGAGAGCTCTCTTCCCATTTTCGGCATTTGAGGTTTTCTTCCATTCTCTCTTTCATTTTCTGCTAAAGCCGAATTTACTCAAGTCTTGCCGAAATTCTTACCATTCCTAACACTTCTTTTCATTTCATTCTATTCTCCTTCTCTCAATTGTTCCTTTCTCAAAAGCCGAAACCCCTAACCCCTTTTCATCTCCATTTTCTATGCTATAGCTGAATGTCCCTTGTCCATAGTTCTCTTTTCTGATTTCTTCTACAAGCCGAATCTTCATAGCCTTTTCATTTTCATCTTTTCTTTTTGATCTCTTCTAAAACCGAAATTCCTAAGTCCTATTTGTAGTTCTTTTATTTGTTATCTCTTTCGACTCTTTCATCTTCTTCCCTGTTATTGTCGAACCTTCGCTACAGCTGTGCTTGTGTCGATTTCTCTTAGGTGCCATTCGAATCTTCTATGTCGAGGTAAGAGGCGATTTCTCCTATTTCTTTATCTCCCTTTCGGTTTTTGGTAGCCAAAGCCGAATGGCTGATTGGCTTAATGTTTTGGATGCTTTGACCGAATATAGGTAGGGGTGGTGTTCGCATTCTTTTTGGAGACTTTCGGGATTCACTCAACTTGTGAACCAAGCCTAAAACTTTCGGCTTTTGTCGATCTAGGTAAGGAGATCTATTCAGCTAAATGCATAATTCTACTCATATCTTAATCTATGTTTTAACTCGGTCTTCTAACCAAGATCTATTCCATGGACCTAAATGCCAGCAATTCTAAGGAGGGGGTTGGACCCGTAAACCCAGCCCCTAAGCTTAAGAAGCGAGCGGTATCAGCAGTCTGAAATTAGCCACCGGGTTGTGGGCCGGCTTCAGAGCAGAGTCGTAGGCAAAGAGTAGTAGTTCCGATTAGCGATAAGGTCGACATTAAGAGCGTGGTATTACGTGTTATCAGGTGTGTAACTCTCACACACTTTGTATTTTAGGTATGTTATAAACTTGTTGGCAAATGCCGAAGTGATGGCATGAATCACTAAGATACCCTTATGGGTAAGATCGAGGACTCCGAGTAAGTTCTGTTGTGTTCTGTTATTAGCTAATGCATGTTTGGCTGAGATGATTACTTGTTATATTTCGAAAGCATGACCATACCATATTATTTGTTAAACATGAGCATCGATTCGGGGAACGATGTGAAGAGGGAGAAACATGACTTTCAGACTGTCACCAGTGGTTTGGTACCACACGTGGGTTGGCCCCACATACTATATTTTGTGACTAAGTCTCAGTGGTTTGGAACCACCAGTGGTTTGGTACCACATATATAATTTCTCGTGACTCGTCCCGGTGGTTTGGTACCACAGCTGGGGTTGGCCCCACGTATTGATATTAGGGGTTGTCACCAGTGGTTTGGTACCACAAGTGGGTTGGCCCCACACATATACATTTTGTGACTTTTGTCACCAGTGGTTAGGTACCACCAGTGGCTAGGTGCCACAGATATTGGGTAGATTCCGGAGATATGGAGGATGGATAATAAGTTGGTTGGGTTACATTACATACATGCTTAATATATGGTTTGTGCGAGAGCCCAAAACTCTTTTGGACGGGGAATTATACACTGAGTCTCGGTGACTCACCCACTCCGTTAAATTTTTCAGGTAATCCTTAGACCGCAGATATGGAGCTGAGATGGACTCGAGGTGGCCATGCATAATGTTTTAAGTAAACTCATCTTTAATATTTATTTTGGACTATTACTATTTTAATTTGGATTTTGGGTATTGTAATAAGGCCATCTAAACATTAATTTGGTTTTTGTTATTAATTTCAAATGTTATGGCATGCCTAATGAATTATCTAAGTGGGTGTTTTCAAAACTGAAAACCTTTGAATTTAAGATGCTGTAATTTGGCTAATTGAGATCGGGTTTTAGTAACAAATTAACTCAAATTTTCAACCTAAGACGCAACATTGGTTTCAATTGATCGCTCAACAAAATCTTTCTTAAAATTGGACTTGGGATTATGAAACCTGATCGGTATCACGGCTTAAGTTGGGCCATTGTTTTAAATCTTCACCAAAGGCGAGTTAGTATGCAAACTCTTTTGTAACTCATGATTTGTAACTCGGTTTTTAAAAATTTTCTTCCCTGTAACATGTCAGATTCGGTCATAGCGTTTTGACCGGGTTTAGGGTGTTACACTTTTGCAAGTCCTTTTGAGACCCTAATTGAGTATGAATGCTATGAATACTTGGTTTTACAATATGTTTACATGAAATCTTGTATGTTTAAGTGAATATATGAATGTTATATGTTCTGTTTTCTATTGTAGCATTTTGTAGAATGGGTCTGGCAACCGAACTGGGTTAAGGTGTTATAGTAACAGCCTGACACTGTGTGTGCAACGCGCAAAATACCCTACAAAAAGGACACAAGCGTGTGGTAGGCTGTGTAACAGGTTGAAGCCATGTGATTCACGAAGGTAGCCTAATGTATTAGTTGCACATAGCCGTGTAGTTTACACGCCCATGTGGGAAACCATGTGACCCTAAAACTACACACAGTTTGCCTCCGATTCACTTGGTAAAGAACACAAACCTTTCACCACGAGTCTGATCGACACCCCTCATGATCAATTCTGATCTGTTTCACCTAGATTCAATCCTTCAACGAAAAATACACACAAATTAACAGTTGGTATTAAAGATTTTGGCAAGATCCGAAAAAGATTGATTAATTAAACCGAAAAATTAGCATCAAATATTGTACAACAAAATTACGAAATCTAACCATTGAAACGAGGTGTACTTACTGACCTTTGGCAAAGATAACTGATGTTATTGATGGCAAATCTAGACATTGTTAGAAATCAAACCAACGAGGAACGATTCTACAAGGGAAAAGATTCAGCAGCACAAATGATGGAAATAAGGTGCAAAAAAGAGGAAAAGAAAAGAAAAATAAGGTGGAAAGCTAATTTTAGTACAATTTTGAAAAGAGGCAATGCTAGAATCAAAATAGGAAAAAGTTGCTTAAATAGATAGGTTTTGTAAACCCTAGGGGTAACACAAGCAAATTTTCCAACAAGGCTTGTCGAAAATTCTAAAAAAAATGGAAGGGAAGGGCTCAAACTTGGGTCTCTAGGAATGATGCACTAGAACTTAACCATTAAGCCTATAACTCATTTCACACTTAATTCAGACACCTAGCCAAAAATATATCAGGGTGTGACAAAACCAAATTTCAATACACTCAATCCATTTTCTTAAACTATGTACATTACTGGAACAATACCATTTATTGTGCCGAAAATTTTGGGCTATTACAATTTAATTAACTATTTTAACAAATAAATAAACATTTTAACATGATCATAATAAATAGTCATAGTTAAAGTACATAATAGCAACAAGGTTAATCTTTAATTTTTCACTTACCATACTTTGATCATCTACACATTAGTCATGTATCATTCATTTTTAACCCATTGTAGGCTCGATTGGACAAGAAGAATAAACAAAATGAAGTCACAAATATAGGAGCACATAAATGCTAAATTAGGAGCACCAAAGTGCTAAATTCAGGAGCCCCAAAGTGTTAGTTTCAGGAACACCGGAGTGCTAAATTCACGAGCACGCTAAGATATTCGCCATTTATATCCTACAAGTTCCAAAATTGTCTACAAGAGCTTTAACATCATTATAAAATCAATATTCATCACAAGCATAACCAAATTTTATATTTTCACAATCACACATAAATCTTCAAGATTTTACAATTTAGTCCTTTCCCCTACACAATTTAATCACATCAATAATAACCGTAATCATTTCCTATTTTCTTGAACCATTCACACATTTACCATGATACTAATACTTAATTCATGACATTAACATGCTCTTTAATTTATCATTCTAATCAAATCTAATTAGATAAGAAAGAATTCTAAAGTACTTACAAATTTAGCTAAATTAAACTTCCTTTAAGCTTTGTCAACTTGTTTTCCCCTGCCTACACCCCTTCTATCTTCTTCCTTCTCTTTCTCTTCATTTCACATCAACATGATAATCAATACATTTGATTTACATCACATTTTATGCTTAAATATTTGAAATAAACATGATACTAGTAGTAAATAATGAAAATTTTACCTTAGATCTGTAGTTTCTCACATAGTTGATATTTTCTCACTCTTTAAATATGAACCCACCACTTCTATTCAAAAAACTAAGCTTGCTAGGTTGTGGGTAACTTGATTTAGCTAAGGTTTCTAAAGAAATTTGTTGATTTTAAATTTGGAAAAGCCTTTAATAGTGATGGAGGACTAGATTGTAAAAGAAGAAAAAGTTTCTCTTCTTCCTTATATTATGGACATGAAAGAGATGGAGAAAGATGATGAATCTTTTCCATCTTTCTTCTAAAATATCACCCGTCTAAAAAAATCATCCATCATCATTATCCACTAGATCTTGGTGAAATTGCTCTCCATGTCCTCACACATTCGAATTAATTCTTTTCTACATTAAATATCTCACATTGACCCCAAAACTTTGTAAAACCTTACAATTTAGTTTATACCACAAGTTAATATCTCCCACTACATTAGTTTTTAAAATTTTCTCTAGTCTGCTACTACCTTCTTCACTAGCACTTATAAATCACAGTTTATTTATTCTGAAAAATTCAACTCGTAATTGCTCAAAATAATACCATTACGACCAAAAGGCTTTCGGGGGTGGTACATGTACTTTCTCCCTTCAATGTTATTGCATTCTTCTAAGTTGATTATTAGGTTCTAAAAGTGCTTGTATATTAGTCATTTATATATGGTTTAAATTACATTTTGGTAATTGAACTTTAATTTGTTATGAAATGATCACTAACGTTATCGATTTGAACAATTTAGTCACTAAACCTTACCCTCCATTAAAGATATGATGGCCATCTCACGTGACATATTTATTGTTGTTAAATGCCTACATGTATTCCAAGTCAACCACATTATATACTACTTTTGTGCTACACGTCGTTGATGATACGGTGTTTTGAGTTAAATTTATTAAAAATTTCAAAAATAAAAAATAAAAACTTAATAAAAAAATATTAAAATTATAAAAATACATTTTTCAAAAAAATGGAAAATATGGAAATTTTATAATATATATATAAAAGTTCTAGCAAAAATTATGATATTTTTTTTACTATAAACCTGGCTTCGCTTTAAACTTTCATCTCTTTTTTCTTATCCCAATATCAAGCCACACTGTCGTCACCATCTTCTCCGGCGCCAATCACTTCTTCGACAAGAATGGCACGAGGTTAAGATCTTCTCACCCTATTTCAGTTTATCAACCCAAATTCGCTGAGAAATGCCCCAAAATCCCTGAAACTAAAGCCCACTTTTGAACTCTTCTTTCGTCAGATCTCTGTCAGCAACCGTTAAACCGTCTTGGTTTTTTTGTAATGTGATTCTTCTTATCAGTGGCTACCTTTCGATTGTTCAAATCTCCAAACAAAGATTGGAAATCCTAAGTCGTAAGATAAATCCTCTTTTCCTTTTTCTTTATTTGTTGAGATCTTCAGGTCTTCATATGGCTGCGACAATTACATATTTTAAGTATCAAAGACTCTAATTAGAGATACTAGGGATCAATTTTTCAAGTTTGGGACTGATCCGACATGAAAAAAGGGATTTTTTTTTTTTTTCATGTTAAGTCCGATTTAATTTAAAAAATAAATAAATTTGGGCTCAACTCAGCCAACTAATATTTAGTTTTTTTTAATTGATTTTTATTTAAAAATATTTTTTAAAATATAATGCACTAAACGACGCTAAAATATATTGAATTAATAATTTAATATAAATATAAATAATTAATATTTAACATATATAATTAATATGTTTTTTTATAAGATAAAATATTTGGGTCAGATTAGACTCGAGTAAAAAAAATTTACTCAGATTTTGACCATATAAAAAATGGACCTTAAATTTTGTTTAAACTCAATTTTCAAATTTTACATTTTGTCTAAATCTTCATATTTTTCGAATAGACCTTTAAACTTAAAGGATTGGCTTAACTCGTAAACAGAATTTTTCTCAAGTAAACCATGAAATTGTCTTGCCTATGTTTATATCATAATTTGTAAATAAAAAGAAATAATCATAATTTTTTAAGAAAAATTATATATTTTTATAAATTTTCCTTTTTGATTTTTTTGTAAATTTCTATTTTTATGTTTTAAATTTATTTGAATTTTTTTATAAACTTTACTCAAAATATCATCTCATCAAACGGGTCATCGTGGTCTCATATCACATTGAACAAAAATAATATTAATTATTAGCTGACTGATGATTTCATTAATTTTGATATTATTTAAATTTTTTTATAACATTGTGGGTGGGAATGAAAAAAATTAAAAGTTAAAGTGAAAACCCTGCAAATATTAAGGGTAAATTTTGAAACTCTACCAATTATACATAGTTCCTCTAAAATAAATTGAGCAATTTAATTTTTTATCAATTTTAAAAGTAAGTAATTAGGAAGAATTAAACACCGTAAATATTTTTATCAATTATACATAATTTAAATTGATATAATAACAAATTAAATCCTTGATTTTTACATATATTTTGTTAATTTAATCTAGATGTTAAAAATATATAAAAATTAAAAAAAATAGCTTCAAATATATATACATAAAAATAGACAAATGTATAAATTTTGAATGTTGAATTTATTATCATACCAACTAAATTTTGTAAATTAAAAAATAATATTATAATTAATTACCTTTAAATGTTACCTAAATTAAATTATTTTGATTTTTTAAGAGAAATTAATTCACTCAATAATGAAATTGAAACCTTTATACTTTCTTGTTTTCTTTCCAAGAACAGAATAGGCATAAAATATACAACATTGCAATGCAGGTAGAGTTTTCTGGACTTCAAATCCTCATCGCCACATCTTCGTTACATGCCACGTCACCCCACCGTCACTATCAACTTGAAAGCTCCATCAATCAACCCAAAAATTAACATCTAATGCAACCTTTTTGTTTTATTTTCATAAACTAAAACCTTGGAATTTTATTTTCTATTATTGTGAAAAAATAGTTTGGAGTTTGACATGAAAAAATAAATTAACATGGATTAATTTAATTAATTGGTAAAAGAAGTTTATATAATAATTTATTGTTAAGATAGCATCACTCACATTAGATTAAATCGAGAACTAATTAAGATATTGATTTGAAATAAAAAGATAGATTGATTGAATTGCAAATCGATTGAATTGATAGTTAAACTAATTGAATTAGCTTCTTTTTAATAATTTATCCAATTGAATTGATCAAACCAATTAAACTAATTGAACCAAAAAGTGATGATTTAACTAATTCTACCATGAAAGCTTTAGTAACTTCTCCTTTAATCACCTCTTGGCCTATGGTTGCCACATGTCATAATTACTTTGTCACTAAACTATTAACAACTTGAGGTTTTGATCACTTAACTTTAAAAAACTATAAAATTGTCATTGAACAAATTATTTGAAAGTTTTCATTTAAGTTACTGAACTATTAAAAATATTGTTGTATAGCATTATTGTTGTATGGTATTATTGTTCGCATCACTTGCACCAATCGAAAACTCTCATTCCTCTTCTCTTTTACAGTTTAAATTTTTTTCATGAAATAATTTTAAACTTTATAAATTTGTGAATCAAAATTCAAAAACTTTCTTCTCGGATATCTAATACTGATCGTTAGATCAATTTAGATTAAAGATATATTTCTTTATTCATCTATGAATATTAATATATTGTAATAATCGTCGAATTCTCATTTGAAGTTTACTAGTTAAACTTTAAAAAAAAAATTAACATTTAACTAATTTAAATAAAAAATTTTAAATAATTAAATGACGGAATAATTAAATCACTAAAATGAAATATTTTGAGTGAGTTGAATATAACTCAAAACTTTCAAATGCCGCCGAAGATGGTCGTTTCATATTCAACAACTCGCCTCCCTCTCATCTCCACGGCTCGAAGCGAACTACTTTCAACCCGCCGCGGCTTCCTAACCGGACTCCTCAAACTGAGAACCGGATTAAATTTCCGGACTGAGTGTCTTAAACCCGAACCCTGGTCTAAGCGAAGTTATTCGGATAAGCGCAATGTGGTTAACGAAGAAGATAGCATGGAGGAGACTTACAATTCTGTCGACGATAAGCAGTTCGTCCGGTGGTTCCGGGAGGCTTGGCCTTACCTCTGGGCCCACCGTGGCAGCACTTTCGTTGTTATTATTTCCGGTGAAATCGTCGCGTCTCCCTTTTTGGACGCCATTTTAAAGGCACGAACTAATTTTATATACTTCTCATCCTTCCCTATGATCAGCCTTTTTAACCTCTTAATTTGCAGGATATTGCGTTTTTGCATCACCTAGGGATCAGATTTGTTATTGTTCCGGGAACTCACGTGCAAATTGACAAGCTTCTGACTGAAAGAGGTCGGGTTCTTTTAATTTCACTTTGTTATCAGTTGTCTTTATTGTTATAATATAAGCAACTTGGAAGCTTTGGCCAAGATTTGAACCTTCATTCTTGTTTAATTATGATTGAACATGTTTTAGTTGAATAATTCAGTCTTTGTTTTACTAACTATGATTGATCTTTTTGTTGGAACTTTTATAATATATTTTAGTATTGTTTGCCTTTATTATTAAAATCTGAGCAATTTGGAAGCTTTGGCCAAAATTTGAAGCTTCATTTTTGTCTAATTATGATTTAAAATGTTTTAGTTGGATAATTTAGTCTTTATTTTACTTTGACTATGGTTGAACTTTCTGTTTTGGTTAGATAGAGTTGAAGTTACTTAAAATAAGCTATAAAATTTGCAGGGCATGAACCAAAGTATTATGGTAGATATAGAATAACAGACTCAGAATCGCTAGCTGCCGCAATGGAAGCTGCAGGTGGGATTCGTCTAATGATGGAGGCAAAACTTTCTCCTGGACCATCCATATGTAATATTCGTCGACATGGAGATAGTAGTAGTTTGCACGAAGTTGGTGTCAGTGTTGCTAGCGGCAACTTCCTTGCAGCCAAGGTTAAGATGTTTATGTTTTGAGAATAGAATACTTGGGATTTGGCTTATGCTTTTATGTGCATTGATTTTCTTCTCCTTGAGACTGGTTATAACGAGTGGGAATATATAATCTTTTACAGTTGATGTGCATGTACATTAGTACATGTAGACTATGTTATTCAGACTAAGGTGTGAATGTTAGACATGGGTATGTGCCCAACACACGTTTTTTCAATATTTTTCATGATTTTCTTGTAAGTGGAGGGGTTTTAGAAGATCATGCCCATGCCCCATGCCCCATGCCCCTATTGAGTATATGTTGTAAATGGATGCTTAAAGGAAAAAAAATGAAGAGTTGGCGTAATATGACATGTCAGAGATGGATGACCCATGAAAGCATGTTTTTGGCATGTCTCTGCTGTTAGACTTATTATATTTTTGCCTTTGTGAATCTTGATAAACCCTTTTGCAGAGAAGAGGAGTAGTTGAAGGTGTTGATTATGGAGCAACAGGTGAAGTAAAGAAAGTAGATGTTGCCCGTATGCGTGAGAGGCTTGATGGTGGTTGTATAGTAATATTAAGCAACTTGGGTTATTCTAGCTCTGGAGAAGTTTTGAATTGCAAGTATGCAGTGTAACTTCTATAGCATTTGGTTGCAGCTTGCTCTTATCTATCATGTGAAGTGAAAATTTCCTATTTTCACTTTAAAGCTGCCTTTTTTGTGTGTGTGTGTTTTTTTTTTTTTTTGGGGCTATCATATTCTGCAATTTTTTCTTTTAGCAGCTATTTTTTACTAGGCAGGACATCACTTTTTCTTTTTCTATCTTCATTTAATTATTTGATTTTATCTATGTTGTTTTTCTCATTAATAGGGGGACCATTTAGTTCTGTGTCTCAGTATGTGACTTGGTAGGATTAGCAGTATGTCAATGCATAAGGATTAAAGAAAACCCAACTCAGGAATTCTCTTGAGGGATTGAATATACCTTCTCAACATGAGCAGTCCTTGTATTTTACATATAGTTTTGATTTTTGATAGCTAGTTCTAATTTAACTAAAACATATGTTTGCTTGATGGTGCATCTTGGACTAGCCTAATTTTTTTCTTCCTCCGATCAAAAACCTTATGTTTTTTATGCTTTCCTAAATTCAGCACATATGAAGTTGCTACTGCTTGTGCATTAGCTATTGGAGCAGACAAGCTTATTTGCATCATAGATGGTCCGATCTTGGATGAGAATGGATGCCATATTAGTTTCTTGCCTGTTCAAGAAGCAGATATGTTAATCCGTCAACGCGCCGAGCAAAGTGAAATAGCAGCTAAATATGTGAAAGCTTTTGCTGAAGAAGATCTCACTTGCCTTGGACATAATGATTTTATTGCAGCTGCTCACTCTTCACAGAATTGGCAGACTCTTAATGGTGCTCATAATCCAACCTTTCAGAATGGTGTTGGTTTTGACAACGGCAATGGTTTATCTGGAGAGCAGGGTTTTGCTATTGGAGGTCAGGAGCGGCTAAGTCGACTAAATGGTTACCTTTCAGAGTTGGCTGCTGCAGCTTTTGTCTGCAGAGTAAGATTTCATAGTTTGTTGCCACCTTAGTATATTTGGATGCCTAAAAAAAAGAGAGAGAGAGAGAACAGTAAGCTGATTCCGTTTTCTGCTTCATGTCAGGGTGGTGTACAAAGAGTTCATTTGTTAGATGGCACTATTGGTGGGGTCCTATTGTTGGAACTATTCAAACGAGACGGATTGGGGACAATGGTGGCCAGGTATTCAATCTTTGCAGTGAACTTGTTGGTTAACCTTGTGGGAAAATAGGCATTGGCTGACAGGCATTACCAAATATAGTTAATTCCCTATGCATCTGCATTTGATCAGTGAGTTCTTAGTATTTGCTTTTCAGATGGCTAGTTTGGATGATTTGTTGGGTTCTGCCTTGGATGCATAGTTAAACCTAAAATGAATGTTATATGTAATTAAGTTTAAGCATTCAGTATTCCATAGAAAAAAAAAAAAATGGTGCAAGTGTTCTGTAAAGTATTTATATATTATTCAAATTAACTGATACACCAGAGGCACTCCTAGTAATCATGATTTCTTTTGAATACTTGGTCTTGTATTAAGCACCAATCAGTTTCATAACATTTGACAACAGACAAACTGGAGGTATATATTGTTCCCACATACTTTTTCCAAGTATTAGGGATCACAAGTAACGTGACTGAAATTTGTTAGTTTATGTGAAATACTGTTGCAAGATCTGATAGGTCATTATGCTGTCTTGTGTTCAATTTGCTGACTTTAGCTTTGCTTGTTATTCAGTGATCTATATGAAGGGGCTAGGATGGCTAAGGTAACAGATCTTGCTGGCATCAAGCAAATCATAAAGCCTTTGGAAGAGTCTGGCACATTGGTTCGCAGGACCGATGATGAGGTCCGTATTACGGTCCTTTAGAGTTTTCTTTAACCTTAACCTAACTATCTCATTTATGTATTCTTCTTCTATGATGTGCTTTATTTCTTCTACTGGTTCTTGGTTGTTTAGTTGTAAAGATCAGAATAATTAAAATTGGCCTTGGCTTTAAATCTTACTGAAGAACAAAAATGGGAGGGTTAAAAAGGCTTTTATTCTTCTGAGCTAAAGGCCTGGAGCTGAAATCCTGAAAATTAAGTTGTTGTCACTTTTTGTTTGTGCAGCTGCTTAAGGCCATAGATTCATTCGCTGTTATGGAAAGGGAAGGTCAAATCATTGCTTGTGCTGCTCTTTTTCCTTTCTTCAAGGAGAAGTGTGGAGAAGTTGCATGCATTGCAGTTTCTCCCGAGTGCCGAGGACAAGGACAGGGGGATAAATTGCTTGGTATGATATTGAAAATCTCTATCTTCACTGCTTATGTCATATTAGACATGATTGTACTCTGCTACTTATTCTGTTGCAGCTGAAAAGCAACGCAATGCAAGAACCTGTCAGTTCTGATCTTATTAGAAATGCTCACCCAACAAAGTACCTTTTTTGACTGTAGGATGGATTGCATACAAAAGATTTGCTGATTAGTTTAGTTCTCACTATCTAATCGTGGAATGATGCTGGATTTGAATCTGATTATGAATGTTGTTCTAATTAGCATCACTTTGATGTGATACAAAATTCTGGGAAATGTTTTGTGGTCAACCAACCAATATCATTCCTAATAATCAAATATCTGCAGATTATATTGAGAAGAAGGCGTCCTCACTCGGATTGGATAGGCTTTTCCTTCTGACAACTCGGACTGCTGATTGGTCTGTATTTTTTTCCCACTACATCATTTCAAACATGGAGTTATGTTCATTCACCTTTTAGATAAATTTGAAGCGACCTTGTAATCTGGAGAAAGAGGGGGAGTTGAGTTTTATTGAGTATTCTCCATCCGATGTCCAGGATATGATATATAAAACAATGTGGTTTTAGCAGGTTTGTAAGGCGTGGGTTTACGGAGTGTAGCATCGACATGATACCAGATGAAAGGAGGAAAAAGATTAATCTATCTCGTAAATCCAAGTATTACGTGAAGAAATTGGTAGCGGATGGAAGTGGAATTACTGCCGATAGAGCATTTAAATGAAGCTTCCAACATATGCCAGCTGAGTGTACTAGTTCATATGGCAAACTCCTGCGGTTGCCAGTTCAAGATTTGACGCATAACGTTTTCTTGAGGTGATAGTTATGGGCAGGTGGGGAACTCGAAAAATGAGCTCCTTTAGCAGAATGTGCTAACCAGGGCTGAACCTCATTTAGTGTAAATTAGATATTGCCTAGGTTTTTGTTACGATTTCTAGTTGATTATCGCTATTGCCATAAGCCACTTAGTTGTATTGCTAGTTTATAGGCGATTTGTAATTAACAGTGCTTTTAGAATATGATAAATAATATATTCTTTTTTTTGGTTGATTTCAAGATCTGAAGATCGAGTCAGTTTCCCATTTGTAATACTTAAAACTGCGTTTAACTTATAGTTTCTGAATTTAATATAATGCATTAAGGGCATAATTCCAAAGCTCAATCGATAACTTAATCCCAGAAAGGTGGCTGAATCTTTCTTTATTCATGTTCGCTCGACGTTCAAATATGATTATTGATTATGAAACATGAAATTATAAAAATCCTTAATTAATATCAGAGCACAAATATTAGGGTGAACTAACAATGAAGCATAATCACGAGTCAAATTGAATTTTAAAGGGACCCAACGCCAACGGGCATTGGCACCGGTCACCACCATTCTCAAGTAGAAGGTGAACTACAGGTACTACCATTAATCCATCCTAATCCATTCATTTCAATACACCCTAAACTAAACTATTTCAAAACAAACCCAATCAATGGATCAAATTGACTTCAGCAAAGTTTCTCACTTTCAAATTCTATTGGTAATACCAATAACAACAATATCCTCAAAAACTTTTGTTCCCATTTCATCAAAACAACAATTATTCTACACCTTTAGTCAAATAAATAAAATCATTCAAGTACCACAGTAGCACCCAATTCTTGGAGCTTCTTAATAATGGCCTCAGCTTCCTCTTTTGTTACTCCCTTTTTAACCACAACCGAAACTTTCTCCACCATATCCTTCGCTTCTTTCAAACCCAATTCCGTAAACGTCCTCTCTTCTTTTATTATCTTTATCTTGGCCACCGCATCAAATTTCTCCAGCTTTATATCAAAAGCCGTTTTTTCTGCCGTTTTCGTTTCGGCTGCACTGGATCTGGTTCTCAGTGCTGAAGCGGCAGCAGAGGATACGCTAGATACGGCGGGTCCGTAGCGGTTGAGGCCGAGTTTAAGACGGAAGAGGATGGAATAGTCGTAGCGCTCGAGTTTTGTAAGATCTAAAAGCTCGTCGGCAATGCGTTCGAGTTTCTGGGTCCGGTTCTCAACGATGGCGGTGGCGGTGGAAATGAAGCAGGAAACGGGGGGTTTGGGTGAGGACGAAATGAGGAGTTTGAAGAGGGAGTGAGTGGGGATCTTTGAGATGGTGGAAGCCATTGTTGGAAAAATTAAGAGTGGAGTTTCAGTGTTAGGTTTTATCGTTTAGAGGAAATCAGAGGGTTTTAACAGAGGAGGGTGTTTTCGGAATTTTATACATACTAGTAGGTTTTTTAAAAAAAATTTAAGGTAAATTACACCAACAGTCACTTAATTTTAGAGTAGCTGACAAAACAGTCACTTAGGTTTCATTTCAGTCATTCAACTTTTGAAAAGTTAGAAAACGGTTTTTTTGTCGATTTCATCACAGACGTCACGACAAAATGACATGGCAGATGACGACATCCTTGGTGTCAAAAAACCCTCCAGCTGGCCGGTTACTCTCAATTTAACAACTCTACCAGCACCATTTTAGGGTTAGAGAAAAAGAAAAAGGAGAAGAGGAAAAATAGAGATGCCTGAAGTGATTCCGGTGTGCTATTGTGGAAACCTAGCCAAATTAAACACGTCTTCATCCAATGACAACCCAGATAGGAGGTTTTTTGGGTGTAAGAAATTTGGCAGTGGATTTAAAATGGAGATGCCTGAAGTGATTCTGGTGTGCTATTGTGGAAACCCAGCCAAATTAAACACGTCTTTGTCCAATGACAACCCAGATAGGAGGTTTTTTTTGGTGTAAGAAATTTGGCAGTGGATTTCTAAAACCATGTCAGTTTTTCACCTGATTTAATCCACCATTGACGCCCCTGTTCACGAATTGTGTTGTTGGGTCTTCTGAAAAAAATGAGGACATTGGAGGATGCAAGGAGGAGGGAGAGAAAAATATGGTTTTTGGTGCTTGTATTTGTAACTGTGTTGTTGTCTTTAAAACCTTAAATCAAATTATGTTGTTGTTGTTAGCATTGAAAATTAGCTTATGTTTTGTAATATTGTTGCTGGTATATTGTTGCTTATGTTGTTATACATGGCTAATGGTATATTGTTGCTTATGTTGTTATACATGACTACTAGTATACATGGCTAACCAGCTCATGTTGTTGTTTACAAACTTGAAAGACTTGAAATGGGATCTAATATGTGATTGTTGCTTACAAATTATTGTTGTTGCTTACAACAGTTAGAAAGTTGTTTTGTAATATTTGATTTCATTTCAAAGTTGATAGACTTGAAAGACTGTTTAATCTTCATTTCATTTGTATTTCTCAATACTCATATATCAGAAAAGATAATAATTGAAAAAAAAACATTTGTATTTCTCAATTCTCACACATTTGTTTTTTCAATACTCATATGTTAGAAGAGATAACACAAATTGCATGGATCAATGCTTATATATTAAGGCCAAAACGTCAAACTATTTAGAAAAGGAATGAGGGGCAAAATATTGTCAAATTTTCCTACAATTCAACACAATTGAATAAATGTGAATTGTAGGCAAATTTACAAAAAAAAAAAAAAAATTAATGACTATATGCCTAAGTTTATCAACAATAGCAATCATAGGCAAATTTACAAAAATTAATCAGCCTAAATTAATAAATCAGTAGCAGGAAAATTTACACAATTTCAAAAGTTAACAAAATAAGGTATGTCCACAATATCATCATTGGTGTGTCATAGATGGCTCTTGAGTAAGATGCATCCATTTAACAGTGGTTGGTTTTCTCTTGAATGGGAGCTTTTCTCTTGGGACAGCATCTTTTTGGTGAGTTGGGGCAGCTTGTTGATGAGTTGGGGTAGTTTGTAACTGATTTGGGGTAGCATATTGAGTTGGGGCACTCTCCTGCTGATTTGGTGTAGCCTGTTGCTAAGTTGGGGCAACCACTTGGTTGTGAACACCAACTTTATGTCTTTTGACCTACAGAAACAAGTGAAGTTGTTTATGAATTTGTTTGACAGATTTCATTTGTTCTTGTATATTAAAAAACAATCATACCACAATAAGTGAAATTTGTATATTAAGAAACAGTCATACACACCGATAATCACTGCATGTATATTAAAAAATAGTCAACATCATGTATATTAAAAAACAGTCATACACACCAACAATCACTGCATGCATATTAAAAAACACTCACTAAAACAACATGTGACCAGCAACATAAAGTCAGAATAAAGGCATCAGAAAGATTAAAAATGGTAACTTTACCTCAATGAATCTTTTATATTTACATCCAGCTTTTTCCTAATCTTTGGACACAACATTTCTTTCCATTTGTCATCTTCTCCTTCTTCTTGACAATAAGCAACATAATCTTGTTCCTTATTGTTTCCATCATGGTAGAATAGGTTTCCCTTTTGCTTCCAGTATCATCTACTACTAAACAACATAAAGGATTAGTGAATTGCTAATGATTAGTAAGAAACATAAAACATAGGGGTTTACCTTGTTAAAAGATTCAAAAAGATTATTCACCAACATGTTAGAATGGCTCCTAATTGAGAAGTGAGACCTTAACCAGTGAGTAGGGTTCTTTTCCTTCAACCAATGATAAGCATGCTGATTGGTTTTCTTCAATTCATCTATGGCATCCTCAAAATCCCTTGAAGTGCTTGCTCTAGCAACTTTCCAAATCAAATCTTTCAATTCTTTTGTTCGGAAACCAGCCTTCTTGAAATTGGCATGTAGGTATCTAACTGCATTAGGAAACAACATACATATTACTTCTAAAAGTCCCTGTAATTAGAGCAAATACAATTTAATTCTTTGACAAACCCTAAACCCTAAATAGAAACAACATAAAAAATAAATGGAGTTTTACCTTTTGTTTGTCAAACATGAAAGATATCTGGTATTAGCTCACAATTTCCAAGTCTATTGCAAGCAACTCCAAGAACCAAAACTATGATGCTTGGTTTTCACATTATACAGCATCATTTGCAAAAGGATAGATGCCATTATTTGCATCTATCCCAACAGTTGCAAGCAAGTAGCCACCATAGTAGTCTTTCAAGAAACATCCATCTAAACTTACTATCCTTCTATAACCAGCCCTATAGCCATCTTTGCATGCCTGCAGACAGACATACATCCTTTGAAACAACCTGTTATCCAGATAATAGATTGTTGTTGTTCCCTTATTTTGGGTTCTAACCTCCAACAAATACTCATAAATCTTCTCATATTGAGCCTTATAAGCTCCTTCAATTAATTCCAATGCCCTAAGTTTAGCTCTCCTACATTTGGTTAGTAAAACTATGTGTAACATCCCTTACCCATATTCAAGGCCAGAACAGGGCTCGAGGCATTACCAGACTTATAACACAAGTAATCACACAATTTCGAGTCATAAAATTTGCATCCAAATTAAAACTTTTTGCTTTAATCATAAAGTCCCTATTACGAGCCTACGAGGCCCAAAACATGCTTTGGAAGGGGTTCGAGACTAAACCGAGAACTTAAGAAACTTTTACAAAACTTAGAAAATTTTTGCTAGAAGCAGGGCTTACACGCCCGTGTGGTCCAAGGGACACGCCCGTGTGACCCTGGGACACGCCCGTGTGACCCTGGGACACGTCCATGCTTTAGATCATGTTCAAATTAGGGTGCTCTCTGACTTGTGCCACACAGCCATGCCACACGCCCGTGTGCTAGGCCGTGTAGCACACACGGCTAAGACACGCGCTCGTGTCTCTGCCCGTGTGCTCAATTCTGGACATTCTGTCTTGCAACATTTAAGGTGCAGGGGACACACGGCCAGATCACATGCTCATGGGGCAAACCGTGTGTCACACACGGCCTAGACACACGCCCGTGTGCCTATCCGTATGGACAAAATAAAGGCTATTTACCAAGCCATTTTGCCACCCTCACTTGCACACATCAATACAACATCACATTGCACAATTTTAAGCATATGAGAGCAACCATACAACCACAACCAAGATAATAACATGTCATCTTCATGCCATTATTTATCATACTTAGAACATCAATAAACCAAACATTTCACATTCACATCATAAACCATATTTTTATTATTCACCAAGTATACCATATTCATATCACCAGAGACATTAGCACATATATATACTTAGGCTTACAACCATAATAGCCCAAATAAACCAATCTACATGGTCAAATATCAAAACAAGCCTTTGACAATCACAAGCCAACACATTGGCTACAATCACAATGACATATTTAACAAAATGACTAAGTCCTTATACATGCCATAAACTCAAAATACTTGAATTCATCAATACCAAAATGACAGCTTGATAGTGTGATAGGATCTCCGGCGATTTCTAACCCGAGCTAGCTTAATAACCCTATAAGACATTGGAAAGGAAGGGGGTAAGCTATATATATAGCTTAGTAAGTCTGTACGAAAATAATAAGCAACTTTTACCAATCTTTTATCAAGTCCAAAAATTTAAACACAAGATAATAAAAATAACTATAAATCTCACAGTTATAATTCTTATTCAATCATAATATTTACTCCATCAACTTATAAGCATAATTTAAAATATCTTGGCATCGGCCTAACAACCATAATCTCTCCTTTGTAACAGATTACAGCAAATACAAATCATTTCTAACTTCATAGTAACCATGCATATTAATTATGAGTATTTACGTTTCAAGCATAGACTTTAACATCTTTCAATTTCTTAATCTCTTATGTATAACCTTTTTAATAGGCAATTATGCCAAACTTCCCTTTCTCTCATATCCGATAAAATACAATTTGTGTGAATAAAACATGTTGTATCATAACTCAATTTAGCCCGAAAGCCAAACACATATTCGTCAATCGAATTTACCATGTATTTCATACATCACAGGTATTGACCAATAATCACAAGGTTTTCACAAAAACATTACTGTGGAAATCATGAACTCACAATTTCATGAACATAACATACTCAATCACATTCTTACCAATGGTTCATCATATACCGAATTCATTTCCTTTGAGTTTTTCGTACATAGTTGTACTAACTCGTAACCTAATCACATACTTTATCATCTTTGACATACTCATTGAATTTCCCATTGAACCATTTGGAATACTAAAGGATACTTGGGAATCTCGTACACATAATACCGTACTAATGCCATATCCCAGATATGGTCTTACATGTAGTCTCGTATCGCTGCCAATAGCCTAGCTATGGTCTTACACGAAGTCTCATATCAATGCCATATCCTAGATATGATCTTACACGAAGTCTCATATTGATGACATGTCTTAGATATGGTCTTACACGTAATCTCAGTAACCCAAATGTCATGACATTTGTATCCTATTTATTCCTAAGGTTTAACCGGGATTTCTCGCTTAACGAAACTTTGTCGAATACGTTCAAGGAGTCAATCACAATTCATACAATATTAAAGTATTTAAAACATAAATATAACAATGCATTATTTACATACGAACTTACCTCAACAATAAAATGGTAAAAAGGACTAAATCGTCAAATACTTATTTTTCCATCGTTCTATGTCCGAACCTCATTTTTCTTGATTTATAATGTCACATTTAACTTATTCAATCATTATACTAATCAAATCATCCCAAAATCACATTATGGCAAAAATTACATTTTGCCCCTAAAGTTTGACATTTTTACAATTTAGTCTCTAGGCTCGTAAAATGTTTTTCATTCAATTTCATCAAAACCCAAGCCTAGCCAAACCATTTTCATACTCATAACAACCCAAATTTCTCATTTATTCACATTTTTCTACTCAGTTTATAACTTTTACATATAAGTCCTTTTAGGCATTTTTACCAAAAATCACTTAGCAAAAGTCGTTTATCATACACCAAACGTACATTTTCTACCATTAGACATCAAAATACACAAATACCCATCATGGGTAAAACCCTAGACCTTGATCATATCTTAAATTTCATGTCACAAGGATTTCAAAAACATAAAAATTATTAAAAACGGGGCTAGAATGGACTTACAATCGAGATTGGAAGCTTGAAAAACCCTAGCCATGTCTTCTCCATGTAAAATTCGGCCAAGGAAGAAGAATATGGACAAATTTGGCTTTATTTTGGCTTTTTAATTCATTTTAATTATCAAATTACCAAAATACCCTTAATGAAAAACTTTGGAAACATACCTAACCATGTCCATTTTTGTCCACCAACTTAACCAATGGTCTAATTACCATTTAAGGACCTCTAATTAAAATCTCATAGAAATTGGACACCTTAAACATATAGAATTCAAGTTTTGCACTTTTTGCAATTTAGTCCTTTTATCTAAACTGAGTGCCCAAACGTCAAAATTTTCGAACAAAATTTTCACAAAATCATTGCATAAAACTATAGACCATAAAAATATAATAAAAATAAATTTTCCTTCGTCGAATTTGTGGTCCCAGAACCACTGTTCTGACTAGACCCAAAATCGGGCTGTTACACTATGCAACATAAATCTCTTTTAACATCTTGTTGTAATGATTTCAGAGAACAATCAGAATCAGCAATGAATTTTTCTTTATAATGTTCACCTGTCCAAGATGAGGTTACATTCTTATTTTTATTGACTTTAGAACAAGTATGGTTAGGGTTTGAACTCCTAATTTGCCAAGTTTGGTCAGTAGGGTCATTAGGGTTTAATCTAGAGGCCCATATAAACCAAGAACATTTTTCACTATAGACTGCCTTTAACCTTTTTAAAATATTTTTGGGAAACTTAATAAAATAACTATTCAACCTACCATACTGCTTGGCAACTTCTTTTAGATTGTCATTAGACTTAAATAACATTCCAACCTTAAGTCTAGGATTACTCATGTCATTCTCTAGGTTGAACTCAGGCCAATTTTGGCCATCTAAGTCAGATTCATGTGCACTATCTAACCTCTCAGAATCATCACTATCACATAGTTCACCTACTTCTATACCATCCATATTTAAACCATCTAAATTAACTCTTATCCTATTAGACACATCACTTTCAGATGCATCAC
Organism: Gossypium bickii; assembly: GCA_025503065.1. Lineage (NCBI taxonomy): Eukaryota > Viridiplantae > Streptophyta > Magnoliopsida > Malvales > Malvaceae > Gossypium > Gossypium bickii. The sequence goes on along the minus strand of CP106713.1, from coordinate 21,186,447 downwards.
TACTAGACACATCACTACTAGACATTTCTTCTTCATTCTTATTAAAATTGTCATCAATTAAACCTGCTAAACAAATTACTCATCAATAAAGGCAGATAACATAGGCAAACATTTTAACCATTTTTGTCAAACAATAACCAATACAAAATGTAACAACTCGATTTAGGGCCTAGTCGGAATAGTGGTCTGAGTCCACGAAACTGAGATGAAGTCATGAGTTTTTAAAGTATATGTTATGTTTGCATGCTAGTATAAAAGTTTCATGAAGCAATTTTGCTAAATTGTGGTTGAATGGTCCAAAAAGGACTAAATTGCAAAGGTTGCAAAATATAAGTTTCTAGAAGCTTTTTGTATGAAATAGCTTTAGAATAGTAATTAGAAATCCTTAAAGAGCAATTTGCCCAAATTAAAATTTTTGGACAAAATTGGTCATGAGTTAGTAAAATAGAAAATTTTAAAGAGAGGGGCATTTTGGTCATTTATCAATTAAATGATTAAAATGGGAAAAGATGACAAAAAAAATCTATTCATCTTCTTCCTCCCATTGCCGAAAATTTGAAGGAAGCCATAGCTAGGGTTCTTCAATTTTTCAAGCTTGCTAGTAAGTTCATCTTAGTCCTGTTTTTGATATTCTTCGTATTTTCGAAGTTCTCGTATTATGAATTAGCTATTTTTAGCTATAAAATGAGCTAAGATGCATGTTCAAAAATCTACCCATGAATGACATGCATGTTAAATGATGTTTTATGAAAGTTTATGAGAGTTTAATGTTAGATAAACATCTTTTTCTTAATGAATTTCATGAAAAATGATAGTATGGACCAATTTGTAATAATTGTAAAAATTGGTCATATTACTAGAAATGGTGAGTATTGATGATTGCTATAGTTGAGACTATTAATCAGCTAAGCATGTAGATTAAGAAAGTTGCATGAAAATCATTTTACGAGCCTTGGGGCGAAAGTGCAAATATGAGAAAATCTAGAGGCAAAATAATAATTTTTCCAAATTATGAGTTATAAGTCAATTTAGTCAATATGATTATTAAATGATCTATTTGTGATTATAGATCAAGAAAAACGAAGCCCGGGTTAAAACCGAGGCAAGAACAAAGTCGAGGACTAAATTGCATATCTACATACTAAATTGCATATCTACATACATTTTGTATTTTGAGGTAAGTTTGTATGATTTCTAAGCTTTATGATTTATATCATTGAATTGCTTAATATGATGAGCATCGTCTTCATGAATTGTTTAATGTTATGTTCAACCAAGAAATCAATGAGATTAAACAAGAGAAAGTCCCGATTGAAAATGAATCCCAGGATACTCGGTCTTTCACAAGAGATAAGAAAGTCCGTATAAGACCAAGCCTAGACATGGCATCGGTAATCAAGTACAGATATCATGTAAGTCCAAGGCAAGCTTGGCATTGAACAGATATCATGTAAGTCCAAGGCAAGCTTGGCATTAAAAGACTTCGTATAAGTCCTTGTCAAGACATGGCCTCGAAACCAAGATGAGACTTAGTATCCTCGGTTATTCACAGAAATTCATCGGGAAAATGAGTAAAGTTAAAATGAGATGACAAGAAAGCCAAATGAGTAAAGTTAAAATGAGATGATAAGAAAGCCAAATGAGTAAAGTTATTATCAAGTTGGAATTGAGTAATATTTATGTTATGAATGATGAATTAGAGATCATGATTATTATGTTAAAGTATGCTGATCAATGTGATCAAGTGATACAGGAATCTTGTTTACCTTACAAGTATGAGAATATTAAGTATCATGAGACACATAAGGATCGGTATGAGTAAGTAAGCTCTATAGTTGAAACCTATGATACTGTTATGTCAATTGGTTTATATTAAGGAAGTATATTGATATGTACTTTACATGCAAACTTACTAAGCTAAATGCTTACTTTTTTAGTTCTTTCTTTCTATGTAGTCCCACCAAGCTAACTTGTGGATCATTGAAGTCGGAGCTCGTAGCACACTATCAACTCTTATTTTGGTATAGCCAAGTTATTCTACTAAGTATGGCATGTATAGGAAGCATTCATTTTGAGAACATGCTTTAAGAAGGGTTATGGTATAAGCTATTAAGTTGTTATTCTTTTGTAAATGGCTAAGTAATGGGTCATATTGACTATATGTATGGTTTTAAATTCAATGAAGCATATTGTATAGTTTATGATTTGTATTGTGTTAATCTCAATTTCAGGGTGGCAAATGGCTTGGTAAATAGTCTCTAAGTGCCCACACGGTTAGACACACGGGCGTGTGTCTAGGCCGTGCTTACCCTACACCTAATTATTATTAGTTAGATTAGGCCACGGGTAAATCCCACGGCCGTGTGCTTGAGCCGTGTAAGACACATAGTTTGGGCATGGGCGTGTGCTCAGGCTGTGTGGATATAGTCAGTAGCTCTCCACGGTTGGAAGACACGGGCGTGTCAAGGCCGTGTGAATATAGTCAGTAACTCCCCACGGCTGGGAAACATGGGTGTGTTAAGAGGTACACGGGCGTGTCCCATGTCACACGGGCGTGTCCCATGTCACACGGGCGTGTGACCCCTGTTTCTAAGAAAGGTTTTCGATCAAGTTTCAAAAGTTTTTGGATAAGTGCTTAAGACTTTGTAGGCCCATGAAGTATATGATTAGACTAAAAAGAGAAGTTTAAGTCAGAACGAAATTTTACTGCCCGAAATTATATGTTTAAGTGAGTTTAAGCATGATAATGTCTCATATTCAGTCCTAGCATCGGTCTCGGGTACAGGGTGTTACATTTAGTGGTATCAGAGCTACGATTTAGTCGATTCTAGGACTAGCGTAGCACGAGCATGAATCTAGCTATACATGCCATACGTAAGAATGTTTTTATAATGATAGTGTGACGACTCCTGACTACTTAAATTATGTTATTCATATAGTAAATGGATCCCGAAAGAGCTGTGGCGGATGATATAGAAAGTAATGCACCAGCTCCTGCTGAAGGGACGGTGCCGAATGAGAACGAGAATAGACCCACTACGGTGAGTCAAGGAGGAGGAGAAGAGGCTAAAGAAGCCTTCATCCATATGATGAATGCCTGGTATACGGAGTTCGTTCATGTGAACCCGAATGCACAACCCCCTCCACCCCCGCCTGTTCCACAACCTGCTCCAGTAGCCCCTTAAGTAGTAGAGGTGCTAAGAGGAGATAAACCTCCAATTGATAGGATCAGGAAACATGGGGCAGAAGAGTTTCGGGCGAAAAGAGATGATGATTCAGAGAAGGCTAAATTCTGGTTAGAAAATACCATCAGGGTATTTAATGAGCTGTCATGCACCCCTGAAGAATGCATGAAGTGTGTAGTCTCTCTTTTAAGAGACTCTGCTTACCAATGGTGGAATACACTTGTGTCGGTAGTACCAAGGGAAAGAATCACATGGGAATTCTTCCAAGAAGAGTTCAAGAAAAAGTATATCAACCAAAGGTTTGTAGACCAGAAGAGGAAGGAATTTCTAGAGCTGAAGCAAGGCAAGATGTCAGTAGCTGATTATGAGCTGGTCATTGACTACCATCCAGGAAAGGCGAATGTGGTCGTCGATGCTTTGAGCAGGAAATCCCTTTTTACGTTAAGAGCAATGAATTTGAGGATGACCTTATCCGACGATGATTCTATTCTAGCTGAGTTGAGAGCTAGACCAATATTTCTTCAAGAGATCTTTGAGGCTCAGAAAGCTCAGTACGAGTCAGATGCTGAATCCGACTTCCGGATTGATCCTGATGGGTACTTGATGCTTAGAGATAGAGTTTGTGTATCAAGAAAAGAAGAGCTTATTCAGAGAATTTTGCACGAGGCACATAACGGATGTTTATCTGTACATCTAGGTAGTACTAAGATGTACAATAACTTGAAGCAACAATATTGGTGGCCGAAAATGAAGAAAGATATTTCAGAGTTCGTTTCAAGATGTTTTATTTGTCAGCAAGTAAAGGCTGAACACCAAGTACCTTCGGGTTTACTTCAGCCCATCTTGGTTCCCGAGTGGAAATGGGACCGTATCACCATGGATTTTGTAACGGGTTTACCATTGTCACCAAGTAAGAAAGATGCTATATGGGTTGTAGTTGATAGACTCATGAAGTCAGCCCATTTTATACCTGTACGAGTTGATTTCTCACTCGAAAAGTTGGCAAACTTGTATGTTTCAGAAATAGTAAGGCTTCACAGAGTTCCTTTATCGATTATTTCGGATAGGGATCCGAGATTCACATTCAGATTTTGGAAGAAGCTTCAAAAGACCTTGGGTACAAGATTGAGTTTTAGCACAGCTTTTCATCCTCAAACCGACGGTCAGTCAGAGAGAGTAATTCAAATACTTGAGGATATGCTCAGATGTTATATTCTCGAATTCCAAGGCAGTTGGGAAAAGTTTCTCCCATTGGTAGAATTCGCCTATAATAATAGCTTTCAGTCGAGCTTAAAAATGGCACCTTATGAGGCTCTATATGGGCGTAAGTGTAGAACACCTTTGTTTTGGACTGAACTCAAAGAAAACCAAATTCACGGGGTTGATTTAGTTAGAGAAGCTGAAGAGAAAGTGAAGATAGTACGAGAATGTTTAAAGGCTGCATCTGATAGACAGAAATCCTATTCGGATTTAAAAAGAAAAGAGATAGAGTATCAAGTCGAGGATAAAGTTTTCTTGAAAGTGTCACCGTGGAGAAAAGTTCTCAGATTTGGCCGAAAAGGCAAGTTGAGTCCACGTTTCATCGGACCTTACGAGATTACTGAGAGAGTTGGGCCGGTAGCTTATCGTTTGGCTTTGCCATCAGAATTGGAAAAGATACATAATGCATTTCATGTGTCAATGTTGAGACATTACAGATCAGATCCTTCACATGTCATTACCCCGTCAGAAATAGAGATTCATCCCGACATGACTTATGGTGAAGAACCAGTTAAGATTTTGGCTCGGGAAGTCAAGCAACTAAGAAATAAAAGTATTGCCTTAGTGAAGGTATTGTGGCAAATACATGGAATAGAAGAAGCTACATGGGAACCAGAAGAGAGTATGAGAAACCAGTATCCAAACCTTTTTGCTGGTAAGATTTTCGAGGACGAAAATCCCTAAGGGGGAGAATTGTAACAGCCCGATTTAGGGCCTAGTCGGAATAGTGGTGTGAGACCACGAAACTGAGATGAAGTCATTAGTTTTTAAAGTATATGTTATGTTTGCATGCTAGTATAAAAGTTTCATGAAGCAATTTTGCTAAATTGTGGTTGAATGGTCCAAAAAGGACTAAATTGCAAAGGTTACAAAATATGAGTTTCTAGAAGCTTTTTGTATGAAATAGCTTTAGAATAGTAATTAGAAATCCTTAAAGAGCAATTTTCCAAAATTAAAATTTTTGGACAAAATTGGTCATGAGTTAGTAAAATAGAAAATTTTAAAGAGAGGGGCATTTTGGTCATTTATCAATTAAATGATTAAAATGGGAAAAGATGACAAAAAATCTATTCATCTTCTTCCTCCCATTGCCGAAAATTTGAAGGAAGCCATAGCTAGGGTTCTTCAATTTTTCAAGCTTGCTGGTAAGTTCATCTTAGTCCCGTTTTTGATATTCTTTGTATTTTCGAAGTTCTCGTATTATGAATTAGCTATTTTTAGCTATAAAATGAGCTAAGATGCATGTTCAAAAATCTACCCATGAATGAATGCATGTTAAATGATGTTTTATAGAAGTTTATGAGAGTTTAATGTTAGATAAACATCTTTTTCTTAATGAATTTCATGAAAAATGATAGTATGGACCAATTTGTAATAGTTGTAAAAATTGGTCATACATACTAGAAATGGTGAGTATTGATGATTGCTATAGTTGAGACTATTAATCAGCTAAGCATGTAGATTAAGAAAGTTGCATGAAAATCATTTTACGAGCCTTGGGGCGAAAGTGCAAATATGAGAAAGTATAGGGGCAAAATAGTAATTTTTCCAAATATGAGTTATGAGTCAATTTAGTCAATATGATTACTAAATGATCTATTTATGATTATAGATCAAGACAAATGAAGCCCGGATCAAAACCGAGGCAAGAACAAAGTCGAGGACTAAATTACATATCTACATACATTTTGTATTTTGAGGTAAGTTTGTATGATTTCTAAGCTTTATGATTTATATCATTGAATTGCTTAATATGATGAGCATTTTCTTCATGAATTGTTTAATGTTATGTTCAACCAAGAAATCAATGAGATTAAACAAGAGAAAGTCCCGATTGAAAATGAATCCCAGGATACTCGGTCTATCACAAGAGATAAGAAAGTCCGTATAAGACCAAGCCTAGGCATGGCATCGGTAATCAAGTACAGATATCATGTAAGTCCAAGGCAAGCTTGGCATTGAACAGATATCATGTAAGTCCAAGGCAAGCTTGGCATTGAACATATATCATGTAAGTCCAAGGTAAGCTTGGCATTGAACAGATATCATGTAAGTCCAAGGCAAGCTTGGCATTGAACAAATATCATGTAGTCCAAGGCAAGCTTGGCATTGAACAGATATCATGTAAGTCCAAGGCAAGCTTGGCATTGAACAGTTATCAAGAAAAAAGACTTCGTATAAGTCCATGTCAAGACATGGCCTCGAAACCAAGATGAGACTTAGTATCCTCGGTTATTCGCAGAAATTCATAGGGCAAATGAGTAAAGTTAAAATGAGATGACAAGAAAGCCAAATGAGTAAAGTTAAAACGAGATGACAAGAAAGCCAAATGAGTAAAGTTATTATCAAGTTGGAATTGAGTAATATTTATGTTATGAATGATGAATTAGAGATCATGATTATTATATTAAAGTATACTGATCAATGTGATCAAGTGATACAGGAATCTTGTTTACCTTACAAGTTTGAGAATATTAAGTATCATGAGACACGTAAGGATCGGTATGAGTAAGTAAGCTCTATAGTTGAAACCTATGATACCATTGTTATGTCAATTGGTTTATATTAAGCAAGTATATTGATATGTACTTTACATACAAACTTACTAAGCTAAATGCTTACTTCTTTAATTCTTTCTTTCTATGTAGTCCCGCCAAGCTAACTTGTGGTTCGTTGAAGTCGGAGCTCATAGCACACTATCAACTTTATTTTGGTATAGCCAAGTTATTCTACTAAGTATGGCATGTATAGAAGCATTCAATTTGAGAACATGCTTTAAAAAGGGTTATGGTATAAGCTATTAAGTTATTATTCTTTTGTAAATGGCTAAGTAATGGGCCATATTGACTATATGTATGGTGTTAAATTCAATGAAGCATGTTGTATAGTTTATGATTTGTATTGTGTTAATCTCAATTTCAGGGTGGCAAATGGCTTGGTAAATAGTCTCTAAGTGCCCATACGGTTAGACACACGGGCGTGTGTCTAGGCCGTGCTTACCCTGCACCTAATTATTATTAGTTAGACTAGGCCACGGGGTAAATCCCACGGCCGTGTGCATGAGCAGTGTAAGACACACAGTTTGGGCATGGGCGTGTGCCCAGGCCGTGTGAATATAGTCAGTAGCTCCCCATGGTTGGAAGACATGGGCGTGTCAAGGCCATGTGAATATAGTCAGTAACTCCCCACGGTTGGGAGACATGGGTGTGTTAAGGGGTACACGGGCGTGTCCCATGTCACACGGATATGTGACCCCTGTTTCTAAGAAAGGTTTTCGATCAAGTCTCGGAAGTTTTCGGATAAGTGCTTAAGACTTTGTAGGCCCATGAAGTATATGATTAGACTAAAAAGAGAAGTTTTTAAGTCGGAACGAAATTTTACTACCCGAAATTGTATGTTTAAGTGAGTTTAAGCATGGTAATGTCTCGTATTCAATCCTAGCATCGGTCTCGGGTACCGGGTGTTACACAAAATAATTTAATACAAACACAAGCATTTCTATCATGCACATGGCAGACAATAACCAATGCAAAAATAATTTAATACAAACACAACCATTTTTCTCATGCACATGGCAAGAAATAACCGAACTTTTTATCCCTACACCTAGGCAATGACAGACAATAACAAGTACAATATAGAAGGTAAATAACAAATTTGATATTACCACATACAACACAGCAACTAGGATACAAACAATGGCAGATACAAAAAATAAACATCAGTTTGATAATGGCATTCATACAATGGCATATACAAACAATAAACATCATGCACATGGCATACAATACACATTTTATGTCATTCACTTTAATAACCAACCCCTAATATGTCATGTACATTAATAACAAATAAAACCAAAATCGAAATAACCCTTAATCAAAAACAAAATTTAAATCTAAATCTAAATCTAAATCTAAATCAAAATCTAAATCAGAATTAGAATCAGAATCAGAATCAAAATCAAAATCAAATCAAAATAAAAAATGAAATCAAAATCAAAATCAAAATCAAAATCAAAATCAAAATTAAAATCAAAATCGAAATAACCCAAAATAACCCTAAATCCAAAAAATAAAAAACTAAATGCAGAAACTTACCCGTTAAAGTGGATGTAACAACATTGGGAACTTCTCTTCTATTGACCATTGTAGCTGAGAATCAAAAACACTGAATGGTTTCTGGTTTCGTCTTCTTTTCTCCCCAAACAAAAAAGACCAATCGTTTTCTAACCTTATACCCTGTTAATCGATTATTGAATCGATTCTAACCCTAAACCAACCTTCTTAATTGATTCCCGAATTAGTTTCAAACCCAAGCCAACCCAAACCACAATCAAAATTTTCCCAAATCGATTTTCTTCCCCCCCCCCCAAATCCCCTTAATCAAAATCTAATTCTATTTTTTTACCCTAAACCAACATAACCCTTCAATTTTTTTCCCTAAACCCGCTCCAAACCAAGAGCCATCAGCTGCTTTACCAACGTGGCAAGTTAACTTGCCACATCAGCGATCCCGTTAACACAGAAATGGAAACTGTTAGTCAGTGACTATTTTGTCACTTTTTTATAATGTTAGTGATTGTTTTGTAACTTTTCGAAAGTTGAGTGACTGAAATCTAACCTAGGTGACTGTTTTGTCAGCTACCCCAAAGTTGGGTGACTGTTGGTGTAATTTACCCAAAAATTTATCGTTCTAGGTTTTTTTTAGAGAGAATGGAAAACACGTCTCATAGAACATGTTTTTACTATCCTATCAGTGAAAATGCATCCTACAGAGCACGCTTTCAACGAAGTCAGTTGAAAACGCATCGCGTATTCACTGAAAATTAACAATTTAGCTTTTTTGGTTAGGTGGTTAAGTGTTAATATTTTTAGTTTTGAGTCCGAGGTTCAATTTTTTTCCTACTCACATTCGTATTTTTTATTTCATATTGTTTAAAGTTTTTCTTTATTTTTAGTTAATATTTTTGACATATTAACTCTTTTGGTTATATAGTTACATAATTGTGACATCATTCTTGAGACCTAAATTTGATTCTTTTTATAAGTATTTTAATATTTATTTTTTATTTCATGTTGTTTCAAGCTTTTTTATTTTTAATTAATATTTATCATTAATAAATATATTATTTTCAATTTTTTTATTTTTAATTAATAAATCTTTTATTTATAAAATCAAATAATAAATATAATTTATTTAGATATATTTTTCTTTATATATAATATTTATATGTCAAATATTTATTTTCTCCACCTATATTGTAGGGGTATGGTGATTTCTAATATTATAAAATTAAATAATTATTTCAAATATCATTATTATTTTAAATATGTAAAATATTTCAAATATCGTTGTTTTTCATCTACAATGTGGATAAAATATTTCAAATATTTTTATATATGAAATATTTCAAATACACATACAAAAATATATAATATGTCAGTTTACTATACTCATGATATGGATTGAAAAATAAATATTGCACATATAAAAATTATATTTACTAAAAATAATGATATTTACAATAATTATTTGATTTTATAAATAAAATATGAATTAATTAAAAATATGAATTAAAAATAAAAAATTTAAAAACAATATATTTATTAATGATAAACATTAATTAAAAATTTTAAAAAAATAGCTTGAAACAACATGAAATAAAAAATACATATTAAAATGCTTATAAGAGGAACCGAGCTTAGGATTCAAAAATGAGATCACAATTATCTAGTAATTTAACCAAAAGAACTAATGTGTCAAAAATATTAATTAAAAACAAAACAAACAAAAAATTTAAACCAACATGAAATAAAAATATAAATGTGAGTAGAAAAGAAATCAAAACCGAGACTAAAAGCTAAAAACACTAATACTTAATCACCTAACCAAAAGAACTAAATTGTTAATTTTCAGATAAAATATGTTTTGTAGGACAGGTTTTCCTTTCACTTTCTAAAAATAACATAGATAGGTAATTTTTTTTAAAAAAAAAAATCCAATTTCTCACATAAGTTTCTTTTCAGCATATACATATAAATTAGCCTTAAATATAAGCTTAATTCGACAGGAGGCCTTAAATTATTGATTTGTTTGTGTTAGATACCTCAACTATGTTTGTGTTAGATTGCAGCCAATGAGATAGCCCCATATCATCATCCCATTAAAATAATATAATTATTAACATAAATATTTTTTATGTAAAATATTAATATAAAAATTATTCTTAATTGTATTTTAATGGGTGGTGACTTGATGTTTTTTTATTGGTTGGATAATTTTTTTAATGGAATGTAATGATAAGAGATAACTTTAATTTTGAAATAAAATTTATGTACTTGATTTATTAAAAAAATTTAAATAACTAATTTAAATAAATGACATAATTTAAAGGTCTCCAGTTAAATTAAACCTTAAATATAATTAATGAATTCCCCTTGCTCAATGAAGTTAAACGCAATTTTTTGCTAAATAATTTTTAAATATTAAAATTTCTTACCTTAATTTAAATCCACATAAATGTATTAAATTAATATAAGAAGTAAATGTGGTTGAAATAGTAAAATTAAAAAAAAATTAAAAGATTTTGAGTTTAAATTTCATTATTTGCATATATCTTTTTAAAAAATTATATGTAAAAAGATAAATATACTTTCAAAATATATATTTGAGGCTTTATAAAAATATTGGGCTTTAATAATTTCAATTGGTGTCCAATTTGGAACTTTAATCATAATGAGATTTGAACTTGGTACAGCATCATAAATAATTAACTTTAACATCGTAACAAAAGTATTAATAAATTTTTATATGAATTTTTAATAAATATATCTATTACATAATATTTTTTACCTAAATAATAGGTTTGCCATAAATCTAATATATATTAAGTGTTTTACTAAATTAGTGTTATGGATCAACCGTGCACTAACTCAATTGTGAAATTATTGAAATACTCTCTCATATACAAATTAAATAATACTATTATGAGGAATTTTTGTCATTTTATGTATAACAATTTAATAAAAATTGATTATAATCAAATTTAAACCCAAAATACCATGCATAACAAACATTTAACTTTACCATCATAACCAAAGCATCACTGAGTTTTTATATGAATTTTTAATAAATATATATGTTACATAATTTATTGAGTAAGCTATACAAATGATTATCCAATTATACTTGCATTCTTGTTTTGATCATCCAACTTTAAAATTTTTCAATTTAGGCATTAACATTTGAATTTATTCCTATTTTGGTCATCCGCAATTAAATTAATGACGAAAAACCTTTTTCTAACTGGTATAATAATACATCTAGTCCTTAATAGTTACTTATTCTATCAATTTCATCCTAGTTCTAAATAATTCAATAAATTTAATCTTTCACATTTACAAATTCTATCAATTTGGTCTTCAAATTTTCTAACAAAGCTTTCAACTCTATGAATTATTTTATTTATGGTTGAAATTATGCAATTCGGTACATAACCCTTTCTATTTATATTTTCAAGAAGTTAGTGTTAGAAATTAACTACACCATTAAAATTAATAGAAAATACAAAATTAACTAAACACCATTATATAAATAATTTAATATTTGTAAAGAATAATTTTTCACTCTGGCTAGCATAATTTTAATTTTTAAATAATTTAGTAAATGATTTGACACTAAATCAGATTATTAGTGATACATACTGCTAATTGTGGAATTAAAAATTAAAAAATAATTGAAAAATAAACAAAACTCATAATAATCTCTTAATCATACTGTTATCAACAATAATAAATCTAAAGTTTTTTTCTTTATTTTTTTTTCATTTTCTGTAGTCAAAATTTTATTAACCAAAGGGTTATAAAATATTATATTTAGAAGAAAACTAATGGAAAAAAAAAAAAGAGAAAAGAAAATAAAGTTTCAAGATAAACTCATTAGTATCAAGAATTGACTTCGAAAATGTCTTGTAGTTGAGAGAACCTTTTTTTGGATTTTACAAATTTATAAACGTGGAATGCCTCTGTTTTAAAAGCTAAAAGCTTTGCTTAGGAAGTTTGAGGATTAAATTGATAGGATTTGTAAATGTGAAAGGTGAAAGGTTAATTTATTGAATTTTTTTAGAATTAGGATCAAATTGATGGAATATAAGTATTGAGAACTAAACGTGTTATTATAGCAGTTAGAAAAAATACTTTCCATTATCGCTTTAATAGAAGGAGACCAAAACAAGAAGAAATTCAAACGTTTTGTGTCTAAATTGAATTTTTTTAAAGCTGGATGATCAAAACAGAAACACAAGTATAGTAGGGTGATCATTTGTATAGTTTACCCTAATTTTTTTTCATCAACATCATAATATAATATTATCTAAATTATTGATTAAATTAATGTTAGAAGTGAACTCAACACTAATTTATTTAAATAAAAAAAACCTCTTTATATCCGTCATGTAATAAATATTAATATGAAAATGTTTTTCTTTTAATTTTTATATACAATATTACTCTAATGGAGTTTAAACTTAAGATATCATATTTCCTAAAGTTTCATTTTCCTATTTATTTCAACAATGGATATATCATTAGATTATATTGATATCCCAAATTAAAGCATACATCTTAATTGATAATTTTATTAAAATAAACAAATGAAAGTTATTATAACATAAAAAAGTGAGTATATATATATATAATATCTTATCTACTTTCTTCTATTAGGGTTAATCACCGTTTGAAAAAAAAAATATGACATTCATTTGCATGTGTTACAAAATCTTATATATTATAAGTATTGGATATTAATTATATAAAAGTTCACTTCTATAGTGTGAGTGAAAGGTAATTTAGTATCACTATAGATCTATTTATTGGTCGAGTTATTTATTTAAGTTTAAATGTTTATTTAAAATTTAAAAAGGTTTGGGCAAAAGTATTAAGTCTGAAAAATGAGTTTGGGCAAAAAAATTGGGACGAACTAGGGCTTGAACATTCAAGACCTGAGCCTGACTTAGCTAGACCAATTTTTCAAGTTTGTAATATTTTATATTATGTTATTTTTATATATGGTATGTAATTTATAACATATTAAATATTACTATAATGGAAACATTAAAAAAATTTAAGAAGACTAGAACAATAATAAATAATAAATATATTAAATTATTAAATATTAAAATAATATATATATTTAAAAAACTTTTAAAAAATAATATGAACAAACCTACAATTGGCTTGAATTAGCCATTTACAAACATGAGTGGGCTTGGATAACATTTTAAGCCCATATTTTAGAGTTAGATTAAGCTTGAACAAATATAAAGTATGTTAATATTATATTTAAGTCCAACTCGAATATAACCCGACCCATAACACCTCTATCTAGTATATAATGGTATATTTATTAAATTACATTGATATAAAACTTTACATATAATAAATTTTATTTATAAAATTAATTATTAGATTATTAAATATAATAACATAAAAAAGAGTTTATGGAAAAATGTCAACTTCTTTCATATATAACATTAAAATTTAAGATAAAAAAGTTCTTTTAAATAGCTTCTCGTAGGCTTACTAACTGTCCAAGCACTGGCCTATTGGGCTAACAGTCTTAGTTCTACATGAACTGGGCCGAAAGCCCATTTCCTAATCACATCCAAATAAACCCTAGTTCCCTCCTCCCACCATATATTCTTCCAAACTCCATTTCCATACTTTCGAAGAGGAAGAACCGAACGACACCCTGCCGCCGCAACAATGAAGTACAACCCGCGTGTCTCCTCCTCTCGCCGCAAGAGCCGCAAGGCCCATTTCACAGCACCTTCTTCCGTCCGCCGCGTCTTAATGAGCGCACCCCTCTCATCCGATCTGAAGTCCAAGTACAACGTCCGGTCTATGCCGGTGCGCAAGGATGACGAGGTCCAAGTGCTTCGTGGGACCTACAAGGGACGCGAAGGGAAAGTGGTTCAAGTGTACCGCCGCAAATGGGTGATCCACATCGAGCGCATCACGCGCGAGAAAGTGAACGGTTCCACCGTCAACGTTGGGATCAACCCATCCAAGGTTGTCATCACCAAGCTGAGGCTGGACAAGGATAGGAAGTCTTTGCTGGATCGTAAGGCTAAGGGACGCGCTGCTGCTGATAAAGATAAGGGGACTAAGTTTTCAGCTGAGGATATAATGCAGAGCGTCGATTAAGGTTGTCTTTTTTTTTTCCTTCTCAATCATGTGTTTTGCAACGGTTGAAGTTTTAGTTTTATGGAGTTTTTGTTTTGTTTTTATGTTATGAATGAGTAATACAATGAGGAATGTGGGATTTGGTAGGCTTGATAATGCTATATGTTGGTTTTGACTTTCATTCTGTAAGAAGTGGGCTCATGGTAGATTGAGTTTTATTTTTAAGTCTCAAGCTCAATTCAATATCCAATTGATCAGGCTTCTTTTAAATCTCCATGCCGAGCTTCAAATTAGGATATTTGAATTCAGATAGCAATTTCCAGCTCGACTTAAAAGTAAGTAATTAAACTGCTTTCACTTACTAGTTTTCGAAGCAACCTGCGAGGTCTTTTATTCTATAATGATGGATGTTGAATTTTGGGCTAGTTTTTGAGGTCAGCTTTGTTGAGTTGTTGAGAAATTAGTACTAGATATTTTACTTTGTCATCGATTCATCAAAATGCAACGGATTTGTGTTGCTCTAACAGCATTATATGTTTGATTCTGTTTGGACCAATATTTAGACATGAGTTTGCCTACGGATCGAACATGGGATTGAAGTCCTTTGCTAACCATGGGGTTTTGTGGTTCGGTCGAGTATGGTTATAATATGAAATTGCACAAACTGTGGGTTCCCATTGTTTGCATCTGTCACAAGTTCAAAACTTTAGTAGATTCATCTTTGTTCTTGTAATCGCAGCACCCAATTTAATTGGTTTAGTAGATTCATCATTGGTGAATGTACAGTTCCTTTGTTATAATGATCTTATTAAATGGACGAAGTAAAATTAACATTTACTTTTTTTTTAATATCATTTACGGTTTAATAAAGTTATATTTTTATGATTTTATAGATGAAATTGTAAATGAAAAATATAATTTTTATGAAATTTTTTAAATGGTATACGTTAACTCTTTTTGGGTGAACTACAAAAATAGTCATTTTTTTGGGGTAAATTATAAAAATAGTCATTTAAATTATTGTTATAAAATAATCATTCTACCATTAACCTCTGTTATCTCTTTAATATTGGTCTTGCATTGCAGTCCAAATTAAATTTATTTAATTACAAATATATTTTTATCTCAACAACTAGACATCTAAGTTGGACATTTAGACCTTCATTATGGAGGTAATTGAGTTTAACGGTAGAATGATTACTTTGTAACAAAATCATAATATAAGTGAGTAAAACGTAATATTTTAAATATAAATGACTAAAATGTAATTTGAGATAAATAAAAGTGTCTATTTTTGTAGTGGTTTTGTTTGATTATTTTTAATAATATAAAAATAAAATTATTTTCAAAGAACATTCACTTCTATTGATCATGTCCAAGAAATTGAGTGTACAATGTTGAACCAAGAAAGGAAAAAGGATTGGGGATTTAGGGAGTGAAACTGAGTAGAAAATTTCTGGAATTATTTTACCCCAAAAGTTTCTCATCAATCAAATATTAGCATGAAGGTGTTAAAAAAAAAGTAATAAATTGGATATTAAATTAGAAGTAGGGATTTGAAGAGACATATTTAAGCCTAAATTAATTAAAAAGTAGCAGAGTTGAACAGGGAAGACAGTCATTTGGCCTACATGGTTTTTTCCCGCGTAATATATAATTAATAATTCAAAAAATGTTAACTTTTGAGACTTTAAAGAAATGATATAAAAAATGGTCAACTAAATAAAACCACCTTCTATCATGAATATGAATATGCGTGTTCATTACAAATTCTCAAAATTAATAATAAGAAAAACCCAATTAGTCTTTAAAACCAATCAGGGCTCTGATTGGATGATGATCCAACGAAATTTGAGGTTATTTTTAATGGTAAATTGTATTCGTGCTTAATTTTGCTGCAAAAATGGAATACTTTTGACTTTGAATCCGTTCCAAAATACTTGGAGAAAGAAAATACCAGTTCAAACACTCTACTAAACTGCATCAAATTTCGGATCCTCCATTTCTTTAAAAGAATTTTCTCAGTTTCTTTTCTATTCCATTTTGATCTAATTTATTTCCCACCAATTTTTCTCACAAACTTCCGCGTTGCTGTTGCACGCAGTACCGGAAATTCCCCTCTCTTTTTATCTTTAATCGGTTTCCACAGTTATTTTTCTTCTATTATTTGAATGAAGCTGAGGTAGCTGTTTTAGGAACGAAGGCGATTTGAAACATTTTTGAAAGAAAGGATTGATGGAT
Organism: Gossypium bickii; assembly: GCA_025503065.1. Lineage (NCBI taxonomy): Eukaryota > Viridiplantae > Streptophyta > Magnoliopsida > Malvales > Malvaceae > Gossypium > Gossypium bickii. Next base: position 21,169,577 of record CP106713.1, on the reverse strand, counting down.
AGTTATTTGAACCAGAACTTCGATTTGAAATCGAAGCATTCGTCGGATGAAGCATTGGAAAAATGGAGGACAGTTGTTGGTTTCGTGAAGAATCCGAAACGGCGGTTTCGATTCACTGCCAACCTCTCCAAACGTTATGAGGCTGCTGCTATGCGTCGCACTAATCAGGTCCCTTCACTTTTCAATCCACTCTCTCATTTAGAGATTGCTCAAATATCATTTTCAATTTTTTATCATTTTCTAAATGTAGTAAAGATATACTGATTAGTGATTATCTGAGAGAAATGAGCAGAATTTTTAAGTTTTGTTAATTGGTTTTGCATTTCTAATATGGTAGTAGGATTATGGCAATGTAGAGATTGTTATTATTATGGAAAATTGCAGGAAAAATTGAGAATTGCTGTACTGGTTTCGAAAGCTGCCTTTCAGTTTATATCAGGTGAGACCGTTTCCTGCAAATTCAACTTTGTTCACGTTTTTTATTTCGTAAAACGCCTTTGAATATGTATAAATGAATCTTCGTTTTACAGGTGTACAACCTAGTGACTATGTTGTTCCTGAGCAAGTCATAGCTGCTGGTTTTCAACTTTGTGCTGATGAGTTAGGATCCATTGTGGAAGGCCATGATGTGAAGAAACTAAAGTTTCATGGTGGATTAAGTGGCATTGCTGAAAAACTCTCCACATCCACCAACACTGGACTAAGTTCTGATGCTGCTTTGTTGAGTAAAAGACAAGAGATTTATGGAATCAATAAGTTTGCTGAGCCTGAAGCTAAGGGATTCTGGGTCTTTGTTTGGGAAGCTCTTCAGGATATGACTCTTATGATCCTCGGGGCGTGTGCTATTGTGTCGTTGGTCGTTGGGATAGCAATGGAGGGTTGGCCAGCCGGAGCTCATGATGGACTTGGGATTGTTGCAAGTATCTTATTAGTCGTGTTCGTCACGGCAACCAGCGATTATCGCCAATCTTTGCAGTTTAAGGATTTGGACAAGGAGAAAAAGAAAATCACCATTCAGGTAACAAGAAATGATTGTAGGCAGAAATTATCTATATATGATTTGCTTCCTGGTGATATTGTACACCTTAATATTGGTGACCAAGTCCCTGCTGATGGCCTTTTTGTGTCGGGATTTTCCGTGCTAATCGATGAATCAAGTTTAACAGGGGAGAGTGAGCCAGTAGTGGTGAATGATAAAAACCCTTTTATGCTTTCTGGTACTAAGCTTCAAGATGGATCATGCAAGATGTTGGTTACCACTGTTGGGATGAGAACTCAATGGGGCAAATTGATGGCAACCCTCAGTGAAGGGGGAGATGATGAGACCCCACTGCAGGTGAAATTGAATGGAGTAGCAACTATCATTGGGAAGGTAGGCCTGTTTTTTGCTGTAGTGACTTTTGCCGTAATGGTGCAAGGACTGTTAAGGAGTAAACTGCAAGAAGGGACTATCTGGAGTTGGTCTGGCGATGAGGCACTGAAATTGCTGGAGTTCTTTGCTGTTGCAGTGACAATTGTTGTTGTTGCAGTTCCTGAGGGTTTACCATTGGCAGTGACTCTGAGTCTTGCTTTTGCCATGAAGAAGATGATGAATGATAAAGCACTAGTTCGACACCTTGCAGCTTGCGAGACTATGGGGTCAGCAACCGGTATTTGTAGTGATAAAACAGGGACGCTAACTACTAATCGCATGACGGTTGTGAAATCATGCATTTGCATGAACGTCAAGGAAATAAATAGCACCAATAAAGCTTCTTTCTGCTCTGAGATTCATGAATCTGCTATAAAACTTCTGCTACAATCAATTTTTATGAACACTGGAGGTGAAATTGTTACTAGCAAAGATGGAAGACGTGAGATATTGGGAACTCCCACAGAGACTGCTTTGTTAGAGTTTGGCTTGTCTCTAGGTGGTGATCCCCAAACAGAACGACAAGCATCAAAAACTGTTAAGGTTGAGCCATTCAACTCTACAAAGAAAAGAATGGGTGTAGTGCTGGAGCTTCCTGGAGGAGGGTTACGAGCGCATACGAAAGGTGCTTCGGAGATAGTTTTGGCTGGATGTGACAAGGTGATCGATTCTAATGGAGAAGTTGTTCCGTTAGATGAAAAATCCATTAACCACCTCAATGCTACAATAAATGAGTTTGCTAATGAGGCTCTTCGAACCCTGTGCCTTGCTTATTTGGAGCTCAAAAATGGTTTCTCCTCAGACAATGCTATTCCGGTTTCGGGGTATACTTGTTTAGGAATTGTGGGCATTAAGGATCCTGTTCGCCCTGGTGTCAAAGAATCTGTGGCTATTTGTCGAACTGCTGGGATTACCGTAAGAATGGTTACAGGAGATAACATAAACACCGCAAAGGCCATTGCCAGGGAATGTGGGATTCTTACAGATGATGGTATAGCCATTGAAGGTCCAGATTTCAGAGAAAAGTCGCAGGAAGAACTGCTCAATTTAATTCCTAAGATTCAGGTGTCCTTCCATTGTTATTTTTGCTTCAAATACCAGTTAGATGCTTCTAACAAAAGGATAAATCCTGTAATTCATACCTCAATTCTCCTTTTGCAGGTGATAGCTCGATCTTCTCCTATGGACAAGCATACTCTGGTAAAGCAATTGCGAACTACATTTGATGAAGTTGTTGCTGTGACTGGTGATGGAACGAATGATGCTCCAGCTCTGCATGAAGCAGATATCGGATTAGCAATGGGAATTGCTGGAACTGAGGTCAGCAATGCATTAATATTTTCACATTGTGCATGCATCTTGTGCCCAACCAATCAGAATATTTCAATCCAAAGAAATTTGTATTATGATCTTAAAAATACCGATTATGCTCTGCCAACTACTAATTTGATGCCATGAGAATGAGCCGGTCATAATTTTTTTCACCTGTGCATGCATCTTGTACCAATCAATGAAAGAAGATTTCAATCCTAGGAAATGTTTGAAAAAAGAAAAACATATTATGCTCTGCCAAGTACTGATTCGATGCCTTGAGAATGAGTCTGGATGTTTCCAATATTGGGTTAAAATAAGGACGACAGACATTAGTTACTTTGAGAAGAAGAGCTTGAGAAAAGGTGCTTCAAGTTCAGAAGGGTAGCGAGTATGAATAGTTTTATCACCTATGGTACCCGGATTTGGTTTTGAATGTTGGACACTGGAGTATTGAATTTACTCTAAGATTTTTATGTATTTAGAGTCTCTGGAGAATCTTATCCCATACCCATGTCATGTAGGAATGTCTGGCAATGGTGGAGCAGCATAACTTATTACAACAAAAGGATATTTTAGCTTGAGTTTTGATGTGAGATATGCTGCTTAATTATGAAGAATATAAATATTCTTTCATGCGCCTGATACTAGTGTTATGATAATGATTCTTTGTTAGATGCTAGTAAAATATTTTGCTCAAGTATATGTACTGCGTGAAATTTACCAATATCAAGATTTAACTAATCTCAATTCTCAATTCCAGGTGGCTAAGGAGAGTGCTGATGTCATCATTCTGGATGACAATTTCTCAACAATTCTGACAGTGGCCAAATGGGGCCGTTCAGTGTACATAAATATTCAGAAATTTGTACAGTTTCAACTGACTGTCAACATTGTTGCCTTAATTGTTAACTTCTCCTCAGCATGTTTGACAGGTAACAACGGAATATGTTTGCCTACTAATACTTTAAACCAATGTTCTAGCTTCTTTGCAAATGATAATCACTTGGACAGGAATATGAAATATGGTTATGTGTTCATCCGTGTAAGTATCAAGGAAACGAAAACTCCGAACAATATAAATTTTCTCATATTTTCTTATGCTGCAGGGAGTGCTCCTCTGACAGCTGTTCAGCTATTGTGGGTGAATATGATCATGGATACTTTAGGAGCACTTGCACTTGCAACCGAGCCGCCAACCGATGAACTAATGAAACGTGCACCAGTGGGAAGGAAAGGAAATTTTATCAGTAACGTCATGTGGAGGAACATCTTTGGGCAATCTTTCTATCAGTTGATGGTCATATGGTATCTTCAAGCAAGAGGAAAAGCAATGTTTGAACTCGATGGCCTCGATTCAACTCTGAAATTGAACACCCTTATTTTCAATTCGTTTGTCTTCTGTCAGGTAAACATTTTATCTAAAACTCAAGATTATATCATTGCATGCACAATTGCTAGAAGGTGACAAGTCTTAGGGGTAGTGGATTAGACACGAATTATTGAGTCAAATATTAGAGTACTCGTGTTTGGCTTGCTCGACAGCATAACAAAAGAAAAAATGGTTGGCAATTTTCTCCCGCAGGTATTCAATGAGATAAGCTCACGAAACATGGAGGAAATAGATGTTTTGAGCGGGATATTAAATAACTCTGTGTTCGTGGCTGTCCTTGGGTGCACCGCAGTATTCCAAATCATCATCATCGAATTTTTGGGTACATTTGCGAGCACAACGCCGCTGACATATTCACAGTGGGGCCTAAGCGTGGTGATCGGGTTCTTCAGCATGCCGATCGCTGCTGCTTTGAAGCTGGTTCCAGTATGAAGCCTATATGCCTGGATTTTGTGAAGAACATCAAGGAAGTCTTAATGTCACTCCTCGTGATGTAAGAATCTTCAAGTGACTATAAACCTTTTTTTTTTCTTTGTTGACAATTGACTGATTTTCTTGCAATTAAGAAGGTAAATAGGGAGTTTTTGGATCAACATTTAGGTATTCATCCATTTCTTTTGAAACATTTTCTGGATATTTTTTGGGGGGTTTATTGTCCAAGAAGTAGGTTGGTTCTTATATTTTGTATTCGTTGTTCTTAATTTATTTATATGTATGAACATAATTTTTTTCATATAATTATTGGTTTTAATTTATTCATATTTGGGTTTCTTTTTATATCATATAAAATCACTTGTTATAATAGAATGTGTTTTATCGAATGGAACTCCAATATTTCAGAACAAATTAATAGTTGAACATTTTCTGGATTCTTCCAAAAGTCAGGCCATATGGTACCCATTCTATCCTTTCACAGGTCTACTAGTACTAAATACTAATACTAGGAAGTAGTATTTCCCTTACAATTGGCAAATATGCCCTAGGCTTTGTCCACTTCGATTATAAATAAAATATTATTAAATAGTAACTTAAATGGAACCAAATTGATTTGATTATAAGAAACTTGTTCCAAATACGTTAGGATTAACATTTTTTTTAATATATTATTTATAAATTCTTTATTTTTTTTTAGAAAGATATATATTTTAATTATTAAATATAATAAACCCATAAGAATCAAACTAATTCAATGTATGAAGAATAGATAGAGACAAGCTAAAAGTAGGTAGAGGCTTTTACTTCCTTAATTCAATGATTATTAAATTATATTTTGGGGTCATTCTAAATATTAGTTATATAATTTGATTTTTTTTTCTTTAAAAAGTAAAATCTTTAGCTTTTTAAAGTTTCAACGTTTATGCATATATATGGAGCGTGGGGTATGGGTATAAACAGATCCACTACCTTGGTTATGGTAAGACCTACTACATACATACATAGAATAGTGGACCAATGGCGGAAGCAAAGAAGAATAAAAACACCAAAACACAGTTTCCAAGTTGGAACCATCCAATGCGTTGTCGGCAAAAGTGGTCCCAGCCTTTTCGTCAAAAAAGGTTAGCCAAGCAGCTCTGCCCTTTCCACCAACCTTGCTTCTTTGCCCTTTCTGAAGTTTAAAAACGTGACTGAACTGAACCCCACTCCAGTCTCTATCCAGTCATAAATGGCTCACCTCGTGGTCCAACTCTTGGCAGCCAATTGTGGCACTTAATTTCACGTCAATAAATTTCAAAATGATACTAGTATATAGCTATATACTCTAAAAATTTTCATAAAAATCAATCGATGTTTAATTATAATGATAAAATTTATTGTTTATCACATGTATGATGTTTTGGATTTAAAATTTATTATGATTTGATTTTTTTGATTTATTATATAAAAAGATAAAAATATCTTTATGAAAATGTAATTTAATTTGTATATGAGAGAGAGTATTTTAATAATTTTATAATTGAATTAGTGCCTATTAATCCGTGACAACATCTTAATAAAATACTTAAAAAAATAAAGCTTTGGTTAAAATGATAAAATTAAAGGTTTAAATATTATGGTGTTAAGATCAAATTTTATTATGCTTGAGCTTTTTATTGATTTTATATAAAAATATAAAAATGACAAAAAAGATTCTCATAATAATACAACTTCATATATCAGTTGAGTTGAAACACAATTGATGATAATACAACTTCATATATCTGTTGAGTTGAAACACGATTGATGAGTAACACTAATTCAGTCAAGTATTAAACAATTTTAAATTCATATATCTGTTGAGTTGAAACACGATTGATGAGTAACACTAATTCAGTCAAGTATTTAAAGAATAGTATAGATAATTAACTTAATTGTATTAAACAATTTTAGACTATGATCTAATTTTAATTTGGTTTTAAAATTTAAATGCTAGTATTTCTATCTACTATACTATTTCCATATTACCCCTCGTCGAACCATCTGACACCTACACTTGAAAATAGAATTCGACGAAGCTTAGCCTAGCGACCTTACTAGAAGTTTAATCTCAACATCGCCTTGCCAAATTTCATGTCACATAAGGTAAGCCCGTGCAATTCTTAATAGATATATAGGGAAGAATTCTTACCAACACTTGGAATTTACATGAGCTTAGCCTCTACACTATTCACAGTGTGAACCATTACCATTGTGCACCCTCAAATATTGTATAACTTAATTATTATAACAGTCGACATCATCTGAGAAATAAGCAAAAAGTTGTCTCTACCTTCAAGGAGCTATCATCATTAGGAGAAAAAAGACCAAGATTCCATCCATTATTAACACTAAGGTAGATCTAGGCACCAAGATAAAAATGATGTTGTAGAAACCTATAATCCATCCTTTCTATAATTCCAATGATAGAGCAACAATTATACATTTCCATTTTCTTTCACCATTTTGATAAATGGTCAAGATGAAGGGAAATGCCAAAATACATGAGCGAGAGAAGATTTGCAGGATATAATCCAACAATATAGGGAGATGCAAGCTTAGAATGAATTATTTTGGGCTCAACTCTAGGAATGCACCTGATAAGGTTCTTAAGAGATAAAAAGCAACCAAGAAAAGAAGAAGGAAATTCTTCTCAAGGTTAAAGACAAGCTCCAAGAAACCTACATAGCCTTGACTTAAGGGAGCAACCAAACCATTACACTACCAAGTGGAAGAAAAATGAGCTTGCAATAAGGCGACAAAATTATTGGCACCTAAAAGACCTAAAAAGAGTTTTGTCTGCATCACTCTCTCATTACACTTTTTGAAATACCTCACAAGCATAAATAAATTCACTAACTTTATTCCTTATTGTTTATAAAATCTCATAGAGCTTTGACAAGGATTGCTTCAACTCATTAATGTCCTTCGATAATTACTTGTAAAAAGGCTTTGAAGCTTAGCTTGAAGATGGTTTTCTTTTATTGAAAAAGTAGCTCGAGGTTTCCTTCTTTCTTTTTTCAAAAGGCAACGATGTGACCATGTATTAAGCTTTGTTGAAAGCAATAATTTTAGGAGAAGACTTCATTGGGACCAATGTGCGAGAACTAGTGATAGGAGCTACACTCTCTACAAAATTGATAGAAAGAAGTTAGAACAATAGATAATGCTAGACGCTGTAAACAAATTAGAATGGCATGTGCTTGCATCAAATGCCTTTTGTAGGTTTTCGATGGTGTTCTCATTTTTTCCTTTGCACAATGAAGTAGGGAACTGAACATTCAAGTGTTGTGCACATGCTGGTGAACGAAGTTATGATGCTTCCTTTTCTATTCGATGGTTAGCTTTGCTAAGTAGTTTAGACTCTTCAAAGGCCATGCGTTATGTGGAAAAAAAACAAGAATCGAGGTCAAGAATATTAAACAAAGCAACCTCATCTAATATCAAATATTTTTTGGGTTATGCCTTTTGAGATACAATCTCCAAATGTTGTTCAGGGACCATTCTTCCTTAAGCTTTAATGGCCTAAATCTCAAATACCGAAATTGGTTTTCAATAAAACCTCCACTAAGTAAAGGGAACAAGAGCCTTGTGGACAAAGGGAGGACCTACTTAGTAGGGAAAGGAAAACGTAACACCCCTCACCCAACTCGATTGTCGGGTCTGAGTTATGGAATGTCACATTCGTTGCTGGAGCAACTACAATCAAATACGTAGTAAATAATCATTTACACATGCTATTAAGTGTCAACCACACTCAATTCATGTTAAACAATCAATTTTGAGTCTTAATCGAGCTTACAAAAGCTATTTTTTCAACTTAAGCATGAATTAGGAACAAATTACAAAGTTTTAAAATGTGTGGATTGACGTCACAATTTCATTTAGTTCTTTCACGACGTGGCTGTCACAGTATGTCACGTTGTGACGACAAGCTTAAGCTCATCACGACGTCACTCACTATAATGATAATGTTATGACGTCAAAAGTCTGAGGTTGTGATGTGGCCCCAATTTTGGGAAAAATGCACAATTTGGCACCTATGCCAATGTTTCCAACCAAACCTTTCAATATCCACACTCAATTACCACTTCCATTTGATTCAAAACATGCCAAAACATGCCAAACAAGTTCAAACATCCAAGTTCCACTTCTTTTCAAGATATTCACTACTTATTCATCAATTAAACCTAAATATTTCAATGTCATTAGGGCATACCAACCAAATCATTTAAATACCTATCTTTACCTATGCCATGTCATATTGAAACATGTCATTTCACCTTAACTTCATACACTTATGCTCATTTTATACATTAATGGCTTATAGGCTATAAACGTTGAACCAAATCAACCATTCACCAATACATATCTTAAGCATGTCAATCAAACATACCATTTCAATTAGGCATCATTTTAGCCATTCTACTTATCGTTTCACTATCTTTAATATGCCAAGTTCAAAAGATTCATGATCCTCATTTCAAAAGACATCAAACATTGCTTAACTATGCATTACTAATTCATATGATACGCTTATCATTTAAAAATCAACTTTTTCCATAATCATCTCAAACTTTTCAATTCACCAAGACTTATATACATTAGAATAACACCTAAACATCTGATATATACATGACACAACCCTAAACTCAAAATGATCAAATAACTACTGATTCAGTGATAGTGTGAGCTTCGAAATGATCTGGCTGGACATGTTTCACAAGTTGGATATCTACAAGGAAAAGGGAAAATAAATGTGGTAAGCATATAGGATGATTAGTAAGTTCATAGGTATTAAAAAAAACTTACATTATTATTTATCTAAATACAATAAACTACCATAACATGGAATAATTTGGCTTAAACATGGAAAAACATAAAATCAACAAGGTGAGCATTAACCTATAATCAAAACCTTATGATACCACAACCATTTAACATGCCAATTCATTTCATTTTAATTAACTAGCCTCAAAACTTATTCAATCAAGGGATGATACAATCACATACATGTCAAAGTAATTATTCCAATACATTATTCTGCTCAATTCAATATTTTTCCATTTGAACATCAAGTTCATTTCATACCGTTTTAATTTCTCATATTTACATTAACCATGCTCGATGAACCCTAGCAAACAGACTCATATGCACAAGAATCTACACCAAACTAGTTGCTCGTTCGAGCTGAATATATACATGTTAGGTTACATGTCCGGGCTAAACCTTTATAACAACACATCAAGTTACTCGTCCCAGCTAAATCTGTGTCACATATATTTAAGAATCCACAACAAATTATGGACCTCGATAACATCTGTAACCAAACCTGTACAAGCGCACATAAGACCCTATTGGCAAGCCAATCATATCCTAACCTTTACTAACTTCACACGGCCATCTTTTACACATATAAACATCACTTTTCAATTTAGTCCAATTTCCAACTTGACCGTACCAATTCACAACCAAACACACTCACACATTTACACAATTCAAATACATAACAACCTAAGTAAATAAATACAATGTGAACTTACCAGATCAAAATACCAAACAAGTTGATTGTTCAGGGACTAATCAATAATTTTAGCTTTTCCTCGATTACCTCTGGTTTGATCCAATTCTTGATCTATACAATTATTCCATGCAATCTACCAATACCAAACATTTACACATTATGTCATGACAAGAGTGAACCTATATAATCTCATTGTTTTATACTCCTAAAGTTTTACATTTTATTCAATTTAGTCTCTGAATTCGAAATAGCCATAACTTTCAATTTTTTGCCTCGATTTAAAATCTGACTTTAATTACATTCATTAGAGGCCCTCTACTTTCTATTTATTCTAAAATTTCAAAAAAAAAAATTTATTCACTTTAGTCTCTATATGCAAAACTAGTAATTAAACATTACAATATAGTCTTTTACATAATCAAGTTTAAAATCTTTCAATTTCACACCAAATTCTTCAATAAATCAACAATGAAAACTTTCCAAAAGCTTAACACTTTTATAAATTGGTATATGGGCTAGCTAAATCAAGCTCTCATGACATAAAAAATATAAAAATTACAAGAAAAGGACTAAGATTTACCTACTAATTGGTGACCGAAAGTTAACAAGCTTCCAAAGGGTTTTATTTCTTCAATTTCGGCAAGATAAAGAAGATGAAATAATGTTTTCTCAAGCTTTCCTCCTAACTTAGTATATATAGTCTAAATAAGGTTTAATTAAACTAGATCAATTATTATAATAAAGTTTAATTAACTAAATTTAACAATTGTTTAATCATAGTGGGATATGATATCATTATCCATTAACATTGGTTTTATAATGGTTTATTAACCATTTAACCATTTGGTTAATTACAATTTAAGTCCTTAATCCTTTGGCTAATTTAAAATTTATAGCGATTGGAATTTTACAATTTAGTCATTGTCCCTAAATTAACTATTAATTTAGCAAAATTAATAAACTAAACTTTAATATACTTTTATACTGTAATGGCCTAAATTCAAGGTTATCAGAACAATGATTTTGTAACCATAAATCCGATTTAAAGAGAAATTTATTTCAATATATTTGCATGAATATTTATATGATAGAAAAATCGTATTAAAATATCGATAAAAAAATTTTACCGATTTAGTGGTTAGTTAGAAAAAGGAATTATTGAAGGAATTGGGTAAAAAAAAAACAAAGTTTCGAGATCTTGATCTCATAAAATTGAGTAGAAAATATTTTTATAAATATTTATAAAATGTTAGTAATGTGGTATTAAAATTTCGTTAGAAAATTTTGATGTTTGGGTAGGTAATTAAATGAAAATGACTAAATTGAAAAGGGTGTAAAAGTTATTAGAAGGATTAAATAGCTCAATTGTCAAATGAGGAGGGATCTAAAGAGCAAATAAGCCCAAAGGAGATATTTTGGGCGGCATAAGCTGAGAAAAATCAGGAGAATTACTGAAATAAGGGCAAAATGGGAAAATAACAAAATTTACTAAATAAAAGTATGACTGATTTGGGATATCTAGAAATCTCTTCATTTTTCTTCATTCTCATTAGCCAAAAATGTCATAGGAGGGTTTTCTAAGCTGGTATTTCATAATTGTTTCACCAAGTAAGTTAATCCTTGCCTATTTCTTGTAATTTTTGTGTTTTTAAGACTTTTACAACTATGTCCTACTATTAAATTCATTAGTCTTTGATTTCATGGATGAAGTTGAAAGTCACCATGGTTGAGTGCTGTAAGTTTATGATGAAATAGAATGAAATTGAAGCTTTAATTTGTTTATGAGATGATTATATTAGGTAATTTCAATAGAAATTGATTTTTAGGACCTAATTGTGAAAATATTTGGAATTAAAGTCTATTATTGAAATTCTGATTCCTAAAGGTTATAAAGTAATTTAAAGTTATAGAATAAAGTGTTAATTGAGAAAAATCAGCTCAATTGAGAGGTTAATTGGGTAGGGACGAAATTGTTATTTATTAAAAACTTGGGGGGAAAATGGTAATAAACAGCTTGCACTAAAACAGTTTTGGACAGAAGCAGTAGACTAACTTTGAAAAATCACCATAAATTGTAGAAATCGAATTAGAAGATGAAAAAAAATTAAATTAAAGTTTATTGAGTCTAGTTTTTCATAGAAGAAATGATGTAAGCAATGGATTTGTAAATCATGAGATATAATAAATTTTGTGAGACAAGGTCATAATGAATTCGGGTTCCCCTATTTTGACTTTGTCATAAAAAAATTGAATAAAAATAATTATGGGCTTAAATTTATATTTTTAGAATCGTGAATGAGTCTATTTTCAAGAGAAATAAACAAAAATATCATCCAAATTCTGTATGAAGAGATAATTAATTTTTAGCGAAGAAGGGTCAGAACTGTCAGACATCAGAACATGGGTGAATTTAAAGAATAAAATGTACTTATTGGATAAACTAAAAATTCTGAAAATTTTATTATAAGAATATATGTGAGTCTAGTTTTAGGGAAAATTAGCGGATCTTAATTTGGAGTTCTGTAGCTCAAGATAAAAATAATTTAGTGACTATGACTCAAGTAGACAGCTTTGAATGAATTGTAAATAATAATAGAATTATAGTGAATGCTACATGTGAACATGAAATGTATTGAATTAATGATTGAATTTATTTATTTAGGTCCGGAAAACTCAAATACGAAGCTAGATTGAGGAAAGGAAAGAGTCCCAGATTAGTAGATTTTGTAGACGAACTAGTATCGAGGTAAGTTCATGTAACTTGAATTATATTCTTAAATGCTTGAAATGTATGTTATTGATGTGAATATAATTTGAATGTTCATTGTATGAAAATTGATGAAACATTGATATATTTGGTAAAAAGGGGAAGAAATCCCGGTTGAATGAAAGGAAAATTTGATGGATCTCTGAAAAGGAATTGACGGTAAAAAAGATCTAGCCCGGACGGGTGATCCTATCCTGATATAGCCCTCCCGAAGAATATGTGGAAAATGGATTTAGGCCTGGACCGGACGGGTAATCCGAATTAGTGTCAATTTAGCTTTGACTGTAATTCGGATCCAAGCTCATTAGAGTAATTGTTGTTGCGAGAGATTTAGCCTGGACTGGTAATCCCGACAATACTCTATGAGTTTATATTACAGGGGATTTAGCCTAGACTGGTAATCCCGTTGTAAAGATGAGGTTCGCGAGAGTGTACTCTCTGAAATGGAAATGTGCGCACATGAATATGAATTGACGGACCCGGATTTGTACACTAAAGTGTACCTCTGAAAATCCATCGAAATTCCGAGAAATTCAACGGGATAAATATGGAAAAATAATAAGGAAAAGGAAATCATGGTATTGATGAGCTCATCAATCATGGTATATATATTATTGGTACATGGAAATTATTGGACTAACTTGAATGTTGAGTTTGTGTATGTTAGGGTAATAGTGCATTGAATGGATATATGAATGTTTATTGCATTTTATTGAAAATATTAGGTAAGTATAATTCTTGTTACATGGGCTTACTAAGCACAAAGTGCTTACCCTGTTTTCTTTTCCCCTGTTTTGTAGTGTTAAGAGCTCGGAGGTCGGATTTAGTCGGAGACACATCACACTATCAACCCCAAGATTTCGATATATAAAGAAACTTTATTTTGGAAATCAATGGCATGTATAAGCTAATAAAGTAAATGTTAATATGAAATGAATGTAAGGTCAGCCATTGGTATGGCTAACAAATCTTGATTTTGGTATGTGTTGAGGATATCTTATAAATATGCATGAATCTATTTTGAAAATATGTTGAATTGGATTGGTTGATGTGGATTGGTCCCGGTTTAAAATTTGCAGGGAAGACTAGATATCTATAAAGGGGCTATATTGAGTAAAAAAAAATTCGTAAACTCCGGTAATGCCTCGTACCCTATTTCGACAACGAATACGGGTAGGGGGTGTTACATATACAACTCCATAAATATTCATATTTAATATTTATGGACTTGGTTTGCGAAAATGGGATTCTAAAATCGTCTTTTTCGGCACCACTGAAAAACGGGCTATTACAACTTTCCCCTTTAGAAATTTTGTTCTCAAAATTTACCTGAAAAAATATGACGGTATTGAGCTTTCATAATTTCTTCCGGCTCCTAGGTAGCTTTTTTGTACCATGACAACGCCACATTACTTTCACCAATGCTACATGTTTATATCTTAACGCTTTTACTTCCCAATCTAAAATCTTAACTACTTCTTTTACATACGTCAAATTAGGTTGCAACTCGATTCCATTAGAAGTTAAAACATGAGAGGGATCGGATCAATACCTTCTTAGCATCGATACATGGAAAACATTATGGATCTTATTCAATTCCTGTGGCAGATCTAACTAGTAAGCTATATGCATAAATCTTTTGAGAATTTTATATGGTTTAATAAACCTCAAACTGAGCTTCCCTTTCCAGTCAAAACGCAAAACCTTTTTCCAAGGAAAAACTTTCAATAAGACTTTATCACCAATCTTGAATTCAAGATCTTTTCTTTTCAACTCAACATAGGACTTTTTTGGTCGGAACCAGCTTTCAAACAATATCGGATAACCTTGACTTTTTCCTTAATCTCACGCATCAAATCTGTTTTCGCTAACTTTCTTTCACTTAACTTTGACCAACAAAAAGGAGTTTGACATTGATGACTATACAAAGCTTCGTAAGGTGTCATTTTGATGCTCGACTGATAGCTATTGTTGTAAGCAAACTTAGCTAATGGTAAGAATCTTTCCCAGCTACCTTCAAATTCAATCACACAACAACGTAACATATCCTCAAGTATTTGAATTACTCATTTCGATTGCCTATCAATCAGAGGGTGAAACGTGATACTGAATTTTAACTTAGTGCCTAGAGCTTCGTGTAGTTTACCTCAAAATCCAGAGGTAAATCTTAAATCTCGATCTAAAATAATAGATAAAGGCACCCCGTGCAATCTCCCCATCTCAGAGATATAAATTTCATCCAATTTCTCAAGTGAATAGTTGGTTCTACAAGAACTAGATGAGTTGATTTTGTCAACTTATCAACTATCACCCAAATTGCATCCTTCTTTTTCGATGTTACCAGCAAACCCGATATGAAATCCATGGTGATTCGCTCCCATTTCCATTCAAAAATCATTGTAAGTTGCAATAAACCTGAGGGGACCCAATGTTCTGCTTTAACCTACTGACATACAAAACATTTTGCTACGTACTTAGTGATCTCCCTTTTCATTCTCGGTCATCAATACAACGGTTTCAAGTCATTATACATCTTATTGCCACTTGGATGCATCGTATAAGTTCTATTGTGGGCTTCGTGTAGAATATCTTACTTAAATTCTGAATGTTTTTGTACATACAAACGATTTCGAAAGTATAGAATTTTGTTATCACTTATAATAAACTCACTAGTTTGGTTGTTTTCAACAAGTTTTTGTTTAACTTGCAACTCGATGTCATATTTTTTCAACTCCTGAACCCTCTGAAAAATACAGGTTTAGCTCTGAAGAAATAGTCATGACTTTCCATTTTTAGCCTCAGTTTAAAATCCAACTTCAATTACATTCATTAGAGGCCCTCTAATTTCTGTTTATATTAAAATTTCACAAAAAAATTACATTTTATTTACTTTAGTCCTTATATGCAAAGCTAGCAATTAAACATTACAATATAGTCCTTTTTGTAATCTAAGTTTAAAATCTATCAATTTTACATCAAATTCTTCAAGAAATCAACAATGGAAACTTTCAAAAATTTTAACATTTTTACAAATTGGTACATAGGCTAGCTGAATCTAGCTCTCATGATCTTGAAAACATAAAAATTACAAGAAAAAGACTAAGATTTACCTATTAATTGGTGACTGAAAGTTAACAAGCTTCTAAGGGTTTTCTTTCTTCAATTTCGGCAAGATGAAAAAGATGAAATAATGTTTTCTCAAGTTTTCCTACTAACTTAGTATATATAGTCTAATTAAGGTTTAATTAAACTAGATTATTAGCATAATAAAGTATAATTAATTAAATTTAACAACTATTTAATCATACTGGGATATGACATCATTATCCATTAACATTAGTTTTATAATGGTTTATTAACAATTTAACCCTTTGGTTAATTTAAAACTTATAGCGATTGTAATTTTACAAATTAGTCATTATACCTAAATTAACTATTAATTTAGAAAAATTACCAGACTAAAATTTAATATATTTTTATACAACTCCATAAAAATTCATATTTAATATTTAAGGACTTCGTTTACGAAAATGGGATTTTGAAATCGTCTTTTTTGGCATCACTGAAAATTGAGTTGTTACAGAAAATATTCGAGCTTAGTTTCTATAAGGATATACATGTGAGGGTAAAAAGTAAGGTCTCTTTTAAATTTGTTCACTGTAAGGTTAAAATAACCATGTTTTGCCAAATAACCTACGCTATGACTGTTAAAATTCAGGATGAATGCTATTGATGTTGTTTGAAGAAGTCTCTCAATGCATTTGACAAACTAAAAAGTACAACAATAATAAGTGCCAAGAATTCCCTAATGATTGCTTATGGGTAATGTTGTATAGTCATAACACCTCTACAATAGAGAATTAATATTTGTAATGAGGATGTTTAAGACCTTGAAGTTTCATTAGAGCCATCTCCTTTGCCATTGTAAGGGAACACAACCGCTTCTCACCTATCACTGGAGCATATCATATTTGAAAGTTTGAAAAATTGAGATCTATTTAGAAGAAAAAAAGAGACAAGAATGGAAAGACAGGAAACGCATAAGGAATTTTCCAATCAAAGACAACAATAGGAAAAAAAAGAGCAAGTGCAATAGAAGAAGTAGAATAAAATGAGGATCTTGGATTCGCAAAAGAGTTCTATTTTATAAGTACATGTTAGAGAAACTGAAACGACCTTTTGAAAGAAACTATAGTCATAAAGAAACGACGTTATTTAAAAAATGTCCAATTAGAGATGAACACATGTATAAGAAAAACTAACGCAAAGGTACAATGATTAAAGTGATCGGTTGTTTAACGTCACAACAACAATGTGCAAGCGTACACTGTCGATGCAAGTATAGTAGACAGATGTGATTCTGTCAGATATCGATCCTACAGTGATGGGTGTCTTTTGTCTATTGATGTCGGTGCAATAACTAGATAGAAATAAGATAAATTGTGAGGATAGTTGTCGATGCAATAACTTGAGAATAATAAAATAAAATATGATAATGATAAACTAGGATCCCCAGCATGAATCTTCAGCTGAATACTAAGTGCTCACAAAGTATAAAAGGATAGGTGATTGTCGAGGCAATAAAATTCAATGTATATCTTACCCAGCATCACTCCTCTATTTAATCTGAGACTTAAACATGCATATTAACCCCACCTTCTGATGATGACAACATGACACTATTAAGAACAAGTAGACTAAATTCCTCTAATCCTCATTCAACTTCCCAGTGTCAATGACTACAATAACACTTCCATGTTAAGAAACATTCAAACCCCAAGATTAAACAATAAAAGAAAGATTGAATAAGATAACATTTAACCAAGAATTTATGTGTACTTCCGTACAAACAGAAAACAGAGAATAATCATCAGCATTTAGAAAGAAATAAGAAAGAATCAAGTAGAGAATACTATTCCCAGACAACTCAACCGAATCTCTCTATTTCCTCTTGTCTCGCATTTAGGTCTCCTCTTTAGAAGCTAGTTTATATCTGATTTTCACGTTGGCTCACCTGTAAAAGGCTTAAGCTTCCATACCTATAAGCCTCAAGGTAGTATGATGAAGATGATGATCGAGAGAAAAAAAACTCTCATTTTCTTCTCATGTCAACCTTTTATGTCCTCTTCCAACAGTACATGTGTCCTTTCCTTAGGATTATTTTGTCTTTGTAGGTACAGTGTGGTTATACCAGACTGGACAACTCACGCGATTTTAGTTCTTATCCAAACATCTGTTAGGTGTGACGACAATTCTGGATGCAATCAGAAATTAACTCATGCAGTGACATTAATGCAAAAAGATAGCAAAATTAAGTAAAATAGGCTAGGATTCACTGAGTTATAAAATGCAATTTACTAAACTGAAAATGCTAAAATATATGCTAATGATAACTAAATGGGAACAATTTAATCAATAAGTAAGAAGGAAAACCTATGTTCTTTCTAGTGCTATTATAAAGCAATAATCATGACGCTTTGAAGTCTCTTCAAGCCTCACCAATACATTTAAGAGCCTTGCTAGAGATTCGACTCAACCCTTGTCACTCTATAACTTACCTCCTGTCTAATGAGCAATTTTTATACCCTCGCCATATCACCCATTGTCGAACCAGCCAACACCTATGCTTAAAGATAGAATTTGACAAAGCTTATCCTCCCAGCCTACCTAAAAGCTTAGTCTCAGCCTTACCTCACCAAACACCATGTCACATAAGATAGACCTATGCAATCCTCAGAAAATATATAAGAAAGAACTCCTGCTAGCGCCCGTCAATCCATCACCTTCTTGGGTTTGACGATGCTCTATCTAGTTACCTCACATCGACTCTAGTAGTGCTCTTAGTTGACAATCCACCACTCTACCCTTGCACCTATAAAGTAGAGTACTTAATAGTTAGGACCCATGCCTAGTCGACTTCCCTCCATAAATACCTTTTCTCAACATCAAACAAAGATACAAAAGATAAAAGAAGCCAACTATTTGGACAAACACCAAGCCACTATTATTTCCTAATCTCATTATATATAGTAAACCTCTATTTTTTGGGCTCTTTGCACCTACCATGATATTAACTACCACAATTATACTTATCAGCATCTTATATAACTTAATTGTTGTAATAATAATGTAACAGCCCGTTTTCAGTAAAATTAGAACAGTGGTTGCGAGCGATGCGATCCTGGTCGCATCATGGTTCGACTCCATCCGACACCATCGAGAGTGGCCTAAACTTGAGGGGCCCAAGTGCAAGATGAAACATCTCATAGGCCTGATTGATTATTGGGCCAATCTTTTAAGGACTTTTTAATTTAATTTAGTTTTAATTAAATTAATAAGTTTGCATATTTTTAATTTTAGATTTATACTTTGTGTGCTTTGCATTGTAACAGTCCGGTTTATACCCAGTCGGAACAGTAGTTTTGGGACCATAAATCTGAGTCCGTATAATTTTTTAATATTATATTCTGAGCTGTTAAATTTTCGTAAGTTAATCTGTCTATCCATGTGTTTAATTTGCAAAAGGATGAAATTGCATTGAATGTGAAAGTTGCTTGCTATTTGTTAAAGTGCTTAAGTGATGTGGCTTTTGAATGTTGTGGCCTTAATAGGAAAATATGCCAATAGGTGGTTAGTGATGAAAAAAGGGCGATTATACCCTTGATATACATATGTATACTTTATTATTATGAAAGGTTAATTTGGTAAAATATATGTTATTATGTTTGTAATAAACAAAAGAAAAAGATAAACATTATCATCTTATTTTGGGGGTGCCGAAAGTTAAAAGAAAAAGAAAGCTTGGAAGCTTTGTATTTTCGACTACTTACAAGCTTAAATCTAAGGTTAGTTTTTGATCCGTTTTTGATAATTTCTACGTTTTTGCAATTGTTGCTTTGAGAGCTATCAAACCCATGTTTCAATTTAATGAATTGATGATGTTTGTGTGATATGCCATTGATAATTTGTTAAGCTTTTTGACGATTGTTGGTGTTAAATGAAAGATATGAGTTAGATGAACATACTTTGTTCTTGAATTTTTGATGAATTTAGCTAAATAGGGTTAAATTGAGAAAATGGCAAATTAAGGGACTAATTTGCAAATTTGATGGAAAATGTGGGCTTGTATGTGATGTATATATATTCGGCTAAGCTTGTATATAAGTGGATTTTGTAAATTTGATGTTTTGAGAAAAATGGACTACATTGATAAATTTTGTAAATATGAGGGTTAAATTGCAAATAGCCCTAAATATGTGTCCTTGGATTGAATTGAATGAATTGGTGAATAAAAGGGTTAATTCTGAATATATTTAGATCAAGAACCGAGGAAAACGGACTTAGATCATGGGAAAGCGAAAATAACCGAGTAACCGTTTTCATTCCGACATATCGAATCCGAGGTAAGTCAATATGCAAATAAATGTATATGTATGCATTTGTAATTGTTCATATGATTAATGATGATATTGAATGCTTAAGTTATGAGAGGTTATGCATTTGAATTCCGAGATAAGTTCGATATAGTGATTAAGTCCGAGAAGCCCCGTATGAACCTAGGAATAGATAGGATTGACTACGTCACAACATAGACATCTGTTCTGTTGTTATCATGTAAGACCACATCTGGGACGTTGGCGTTGATTTGAGATTCGTGTAAGACCTTGTCCGAGACAGTGGCATCGATACCTGATTATACCACGTCTGGGATGTTGGCATCAATATGAGCTTTACGTATAAGACCACGTCAGGGACGTTGGCATCATTATGATCCTTATGTGTAAGACCATGTTTGGGACATCGGCATCGTTCTGATTCGTGTAAGACCCTGTCCGGGACAGTGGCATCGATATCTGAGTACATGTAAGACCTCGTCTGGGATGATGGCATTGTACTATTATACCGAGCTTCTGAGTATCCTACTGGATCCCTTATGGTTTAACGGGCGAGTCTGTGTTATGAATTGTGAATCCGAGCAATGATCAAACAAGTGAACGAGTGTCTATTACAGGTACGTTTGGTATATATATACACAAGTGTGTATAAAAAGGTAAGTACCTATAAGACTTCGACTCGAATAAGTGTATGTATAAATTTGAAGAATGAGAATCTTAAAATGATGAATGTGGCAAATGTGGCCACAAGTATGTGAAACAAAGCATAATTGTGATATATGCTAAATGGATAGAATGTGCCTATGTATCTATTTGCAATATATGCATTTTATGCTAAGTTTGTTTGTATATTGACTTACTAAGCTTTTGGAAAGCTTACTCTGTGTGTGTTTAATCTGTTTTATAGGTCGTCAAAGCTACTGAAGGCTCGGGACCGTCACAAATCATCATCACACTACTAAACTTATTTTGGTACACTTTGAAAATGTATAAAGATAGATATGGCATGTATAGGCTAGTGTTTTGGTATAAGTTGTTATGTGATCTTAGCCATGTGATTTGGCTATTTATGAGTTGAGACTTTGCTTAAATGAATGTGATATATGATGCATAGCTTAGTATGGTTGAAGCATGTGAAATGGCCAAGTTTTGAGTGAGCAAATGAATGAATTATGTTTGTAATGATATGAGTTTTAGTCTTTGAAATTGTTATGGTTGGAATTGGTATTGAATGCATGGTTGAATGACTATTTTGGTATATTTTGGTGGTTATATGTGAATGAAATGGGATATATGTTGCTTTTAGGTTTGACCCTTATGGGTGGCATTTTGGCCTTGTAAATGGCCTATAATGTCACACGGTTGTGGCACACGGGCGTGCCTAAAGACCGTGGGCGATTAGCAGGATGTAGCTTAGTAGTACACGGCCTCGACATGGGCATGTCAGTTGGCTGTGGTGTGCAATTCAGTAGCTAGCTAAGAGCACATGGCCATGGCACACGGGCGTGCCTAGTGACCGTGTTGATATAGTCAGTATATAGACACGGATGGACACACGGGGGTGTCTAGAAGCCGTGGAGGGCACACGGTCTCCTCCTACGGGCGTGTCTCCCCTGTATTTTAGAAAAGTTTAAATTTTTCCATGAGATTCTGTATGTGTTTCAGTTTAGTCCCAATTAGGTTTATATGCATGTTTAGGGTCTTGATGACTCATCTAAGGGACACTATGATTGTTAATGATGAATGTAATGTATGAAACATTATGTAAGTTTCCGATCTGTCTGGTAATGCTCCTAACCCTAGTCCGGCGTCGGTTACGGGTTAGGGGTGTTACATGCATTTAATAAAGTTATGCTTTATGTAACTCCCATGTTAGTTTAAGTCTGCATCATTAAATTAAGTCTTGCTTTTGTTTAT
Source organism: Gossypium bickii (assembly GCA_025503065.1). Taxonomy (NCBI): domain Eukaryota; kingdom Viridiplantae; phylum Streptophyta; class Magnoliopsida; order Malvales; family Malvaceae; genus Gossypium; species Gossypium bickii. The sequence continues at coordinate 21,147,407 of CP106713.1, read as the reverse complement.
TTAGTTTGCATTTCAAACTATGCATTTAAGCATCTTAGTTTAATAAATGAGTTGCTAAACATTTATTCAACTAATCTTAGTTTAATTAATAAGTGTTTTTATTGAACTTCATTTAATAAGAAGCTTATTTAATGAATCTAGTTACTAGGATAATTTATTAATGCATGAGTTAAAGTTCATTTAATAATGCTTCTCTTAATTAAACTAGTTGCTGGAATAAATGATGCATAAGTTTTTAGTTCATTTATTTAAGATAGGTGTTAATTTGTTTTAGGTTTAATCATTGAATAAATGTGTTTTATATGTCGGTTACATGTGTTAATTGCAGGTGATTTTTCAGCTCACAACTATTACATGTAAAGGCTGTTATACATTCTATGAGGTGGCTTTTCAAGTGATTTCGGTTACAAAAGAGGGGGCTGTTACAAAAAGAGGCTTTATACATCAATAAAAAGAGTTTAAAGGAGCATTACACTTCCTTTAAATTTAAGTAGTAACCCTTCCAACTACTCCAAACGTTTTTGCTACTTTAATGGTCAATTCATGCTTTAAAAACTTCATTAAGTTGTTGGAGTCTATTCAGCTTGCCAAAGGAGAAACCAAGAGACATTTTCAAAGCATTCAAATTCATTAAATCAGCTCATTTGGAATCATAAAGTTGTTTTTATTTGGCTTGGAGGAACTCAAGAATATTTATTTATTGATTAAGTTTTATTTCAGCCATTAAAATACACATTAAAGTTGAATTCATATGACTCTTCAGCTAACCGCATGTAAACACTATATATACTTTGTTATTAGCTTGTAGAGGGGACTTTTGACTTTTTGGAACCTTAATCAAATTTTATGAACTTTGTGTTCTTGAGTGAGTTTATCTCATCTCCATATTTCGTACAAGTTTCATTTGACTTATCAAGCTTGCTTGTGGTGTCTTCGACTTGTTCTTTTGAATTTATCACTCTTTAAACCCGAGTGTGGCGTTCATTCTATCTCCGTCTTTCACCTTAACCGTATAAGAACCGGGGTGACACTTTTTAGTATTGAATCGCTCTTGGTTAAGTTCATTATTCCATCATCACCAATCACCTTGTTTATCCAATTCAAACCCAAGCCTTGAATATTCATCCTTTTCTTTTCTTAATCAATTTTTTCTAAATCGAAACCTTCATTATCCACCTTCCTTTCCATTACCCAAAACCGAACCTATTCTTCCGAAATTAAACTTTTCCATTATTCTTTAACCTCCATTCCTAACTTAACCCGAGATATTAAAAACATTTATTTCAAAGCTTCCGCAAATTTACCTATCTTTCCATTGTTTTCCGAAGACGAATCCTCTCCTCGTATACAATCGGACATCTCACATATGACTCGACTCAACCCCGAGGCGGATCGTATCAACGATACCATAAAGTCAAAGTCAAAAAATTTATTTTATTATTATTTTATTTCCTACAGCATGATAGTAATACCATATAAAAATTTCGTTAAGAAATTTTACCGTTTACATGCTCAATTTGATAAAAAAGACTAAATCACGTAATGTGCAAAAGTTGAGTTCTAATAGCTACAGGTATTAAATAGTTATAGAAATTTAAAGTGGAAGTCCTTTTATGGTAATTAGACCATAAATAAGATAGTGGAATATGATGGCTTGGCATTTTGTGTAATTTTTAAAGTTTTTAAAGCTTAATTAAGTAAATTGGTAATTAAATGATAATTAAAAATAGGTAAAATGCTTTCATATTCTTCATTTCATCAAAACAACACCGAAACTTCTTGTTCTTCTAAGCTAAGGATTCGGCCACCTTCATCTTTGCTAATTTGGTATGATTTTTGTCCTATTTTTAAAAATTTCTATGTTTTTGGGATTTTTGTAGCTTAATCTAGCTATCTCGGGGACTAATTTGTGACACTATTAAACTGTTAGGGTTTTTCCATTATTGAATATACATGAGTTTTGATGTTTGATGTTAGAAAATGGATAGTTGTTGTTAGATAATTGTCAAATAAGGATTAAATTGAAAAATAGAAATTTTTACATGGTGAAATTGTGAAATAAATGAAATATAGGGCCTGATAGGGACTTAATTGATATTCAGCTATAGTGGGTTGTGGTGGAATTTCATGAATTTCCATTTTTATGAGCTAAGGACTAAATTGCAAAGAAAATAAAAGTATAGATGCAAAATGGTAATTTTACCAAAATATGATTTCGGGCTAAATTGAATTAATTATATATTAAAATTGAGTTAAATTTATCCATATAGATCAAGACAGACCTCGTACGACTTTAGATCTGGGCAAAGAGAAAGTCTTCGATTAATCGCCTCTGTATCTATGTATACTCATCGAGGTAAGTTTGTGTAATTAAAGTGTGCATATATGTTGTTAATTGAATTATACATGTGTTATGAAATGTCATACATATATACTGACTGTATATCCAACTATATACGACAATTACCGAGCCCCTTTTGAACCTTAGGAATACGTAGGATACAAATGACATGTCATTTAGGGTTTACATGATTTGGGTGCTAGTCTTGAGCGTCCTACCGATGGCTAAGGTCCGACATGTGTTGCGGATACTTCACAACTCGTGTAAGCATCATCGTGTAGCTACGTTGAAATCCATAGTTCATAAGAGCATACTGATTACAGCTGTGAGAGCATACCAATTATAGCTTGTGAGAGCATACCGATTTACAGCTCGTGTGAGCATACATATACAGGATTTGACGAATTACAATTATATGATTTAGCACACTATGTGTGAGCTATCCCAGGTATCTAACGATATTCTAAATGGTTCAACGGGCAATATTCTTATACGAATTGGTAAGAGTTCGATATAGATTATTACATGCATACATATGAATTACATGAAAATGTTGTTACATGTTATATAGAAAATGGAATTGGATGACACATGTATATGAAATTAATCATTTGATGTGCTCATCATGATTATTGGTTTATATATGTATATGTGATTAGGCATATGGCCAAATTATGTTGGGATATGTTTTGTTTACTTAACCTATTATTTGCCTAAAAGGTAAGCTATATTCTATGTTATACGAACTTACTGAGCTTAAATGCTTACTTTGTGTTATTTTTCGTGTCTTATAGAGAATTGGAAGCTCATTCGGGTTGGAAGCTTGCTGGAGCTATATCACACTATCCATCGGCTTTTTTGGTACATTCGGTTGTTTTAATTTTGGTTATAATGGCATGTATAGGTATTTTGGTTAGTGTTGGCCATGTGTTTTGGTTGTTGAAATGGCCATTTGTTTTGGCTTGTGATTTGGCACTTTGATGATGAGATGAACTTAGTATATGGAATGTGAATATTAACTTTTTAGTGGTTGATGTTTGGAATTGATGTGTAATGGCATTTTGTTTGAATGGTTTATATGATTTTAGATGCTAGTGGTTGAATGGCATAATTGGTACTAATTGATAATTTGTGGTAAGTTAATTTAATAACTTGAATTGATGCAATCTTGATTGCAATTTAGTTGATTATTTTGGCCAAATGGATTACACGATTGTACATGTTTATATTTTGTCCTTTGAGGTGCGTAAGGACATATTGGTTGTATGACATTATACCTATGAATATGACTTGATTATGCATGATTTTGGTTCTTTGTTATGGCTTGTGCATCTATGCATTTTTGGTTGTAGGTACATGACAAGTTGGGTGAGAAAAATGGCTTGCAAAATGACCTATTTTCATCCATACGAACAGAGACACGGGCGCATGTCTCAGCCATGTGTGACACATGGCCAGGCGACATGGCCGTGTGTCCCCTATAGCTTTCAAAGGGTTGCAAGTCAGGCTATTACATGGCCTAGCACAAGGCCTGGCACACGGGTGTGTGGGGTTACTTCGAATGGTACACGGCCTCGCATACGGGCGTGTGACTTGGTCGTGTAACCTAAGTCAGTGAGTTATACAGGCATGGACACGGGCTAGGACACGACAGTGTGTCTCTACTTCAAATTCCCACATGGACTGAGACATGGGCGTGTCTCTTGGTCGTATGACCCCTGCAGTGTTGAAAATTTTCCTTGTTTCCTAAAAAATTCTCTAAGTTTCTGATTTAGTCCCGACTTGTTTCTAACGCATATTTAGGGCCTCGAGGGCTCATATAAGAGACAATATGTATGATTTGACTTGATTTTAATATTTTTCATTGATATGAAATGAAATGTTTTAAATTTATGTTCGTTTGAATTGTAAATTCTAGTAATGCTCCGTAACCCTGTTTTAGCGACGGATAAGAGATAGGGATGTTACAAGTCATAATCAAATATTATCGTTAATCTAGTCGCCAAATAGATGTTAAATGCATTCAAAATTAATGTAGAACACATTTAGATTATTTATATCAAATTATCATACGTGTTTAAAAAAATAGTTTGAAGTTAAAACAAGGGTTAATATATACAGAGGTACCTAAACTTGACAACTTATACCTACTTAGTACCTAAACTATTTTTTGGACCTAATTGGTATCTAAAGTTGGAAAACATAAGCCAATGGGATACTTTTTAGGTGCCTGATTAACACTGTTAAAATATGCTAACATGGTACTGACAACCAATAGCCCGGTGACATGTATAACACCCCTAACTCGTATCTGTCGCCAGAATAGGATTACGGAGTATTACCAGAGTTTACAGTACAAACAAACAAAATTTCAAACATTACATATCTTAACAATATTCATATCGAAAACCAATCAAAATCATTCAGATTGCCCCTTATACCAGCCCTCGAGGCCTTAAAATTGTGTTAAAAACAAGTCGGGACTAAATCGAGAACTCAAAGAATTTTTCAGAAAAAGATAAAAATTTACAAATTGCAGGGGTCTCACAAGGCTGAAAGACATGCTCGTTGTAACACCCCTCACCCGTATTCAATGCCAGAATAGGGTTACAGAGTATTACCAAATTTACAACACTTATAATCATACATTTCATATACAATTTGGCATATAAAATATAATTCAATCACAACCAATGATAGTGTCCTTTAAACGAGCCTCCATGGCTTTAAACATACATTAGAAAAGATTCGGGACTAAACCAATAACACGAAAAATTTTTGAAAACTTAGAAAAATTTCGATCATACAGGGGTCACACGCCCGTGTGAACAGACCGTGTGCCTTACACGGCTCCAGACATGCCCGTGTCTCAGGCCGTGTGGAAACAGGGCATACATACTGACTTGGGTCACACGGCCAACCACACGCCCATGTGTCTAGCTCGTGTGCCCTTCGAAGTGGCCACACACGCCCGTGTGCCAAACTATGTATTAGGCCGTGCCAAACCTGTAGGGTATACTGACTTATGCAGCATGGCCAAGTCACACACCCGTGTGCTAGGCCGTGTGCCATTTAGGGGGGTATATTGACTTGTGCCACACGGCCAGTCACACGCCCGTGTGTGAGACCATGTGAAGCATACTGACTTCAATTCAATTTCAACACCAAGGGACACACGGCCGTTTAACATGACCGTGTGCCACACAAAGCTGAGACACACGCCCGTGTCTCTGCCCATGTGGACAAAAATAGGCCATTTGCAAGGCCAATTTGCCACCCCATTTTGCACATACCTACACAAGTACAAATGATACCATTTCAAGGCACAAATATGCAGCCAAAAGTCATTAACCAATACATAAATCTTATTATATCTATCTCCAACCATGCAAGTCACAAATATGTCACAACTTGCCATTTAATTACATATCTAATTCACATATACAATTCAATTTACTAATTCATTTCAAACATGCATTATCAAGCATTAATTCACAAACACATAACTTCCAAATTATCAACTTCAATCACATAACATAAGTCAATTTACCAAACTCAAAATAGAACCATTTGCACATTTATAAACATCATCATGTTCATCATCTTATGCCAACCCAAATGGCCTAAATACATATCCACCAAACATACCAAAATGACACAAGCCTATACATGTCATTTACCATATATACACAACTCAAAAGTACCAAAATAGATGTTCGATAGTGTCATGAAGTTCTTGACGATCCCCAGTTCTGAGCTAGCTTCAATTTACTATAAAACATAGAAGAAAATAATCAAAGTAAGCTATAAAGCTTTGTAAGTTCATATGTATATATGAAATAATCAACATCATTCATTAACACTTCCAAATAGATACATAATTTGCAATTAAAACCTCAATCAATGAGATAACATAAAGTTTAACTACAAAGTAACTCATACGTTCTCATCTTCTTATAATTCATCATTCGAACATTTTTCTGTACATACCTGTACTGATACATATCTATTCTCACCAATTTGTTTAATCACTTCGAGTTTATAAATGCTTACGATATAAGTACGTCGATTTTTTGATGCCATAGTCCAACTATGGTCTTACACATACATTGCCAAGGCCTTGCCATGGTCTTACATTCACATGCCATAACCCAGTTATGGTATTATTATCCATTTTTCCATAGCCCAGCTATGGTCTTATTCAACAACTCGTATGTTTAAACCGTACATTTAAATTCAATATCTTTAAATTTAACTAATGAAATACATACAATCTCAATTCTATCCATCAATTAAACAAATGCACAATTAAGTTCAATTATACAAACTTACCTCGTGTACGGATATGACGAAACGGATCGACTATTCAATTACTTTGCTTTTTCCCCGGTCTAAGTCTGAATTCCTCTTTTCTTGATCTATAAGTAATCAAAATCAACTTATTTAATCATCTCTCTATTCAATTTAGTACAAAACACTTATTTATACAATTTTACACATTTTCCCCTAGTGTTTCACAACTTTTACAATTTAGTCCTTATTTCACAAAAAAACACAAATTAATGAAATTCACCATAGACCCATGCTAGCCGAATTACCATAGTACCCCTACCAGTCCATATTTTTCATTTATTTCACATTTCAACCACACAATTTGCACATTTCACAATTTAATCCATATTATGCATTTTCATCAAAAATCACTTAACAAAACATGTAAAACTATCATCAAGCTTTCATATTTCAACATTAAACATCAAAGAAAACATAAATTAAACAGTGGAAACTCTCAAAATCTTTAACAGTTTTGCAAATTAGTCCCTGGGCTAGTTAGTACTAGTTGTAACGATCTCAAAAACATAAAAATCATTAAAAACGGCACAAAAAATCATACCTTAATGAGCTAGGAAAGCTTGGCCGAATATCAAGCCCTAAAAATGGCTATTCTTTATGTGAAAATCGGTTAAGGAAGATGAATGAATCAATTTGGTGTTTTTGTTTTATTTTAATTATAACTTAATTACTCATTTACCTATTTAACATTATTACTAATTCAAAATTTCAATAATGCCATGCCACTATCATCCACTATCCCATAAATGGATTAATAACAACATAAGGACCTTAAATTTAAGGTTCTATAGCTATTAGACACCTTTAGCTATTAGAACTCAAGTTTTTCGCTTTACGCGATTTAGTCCTTTTTATCAAATTGACCTATGAAACGATAAAATTAGCTCACGAAATTTTCACATATATCAAATAACATGCTGTAAATATCGAAAATAATATTAAAATAATTTTTTGGCATCAAATTTTTGGTTTTGAAACCACTGTTTTGATTTAGCTAAAACCGGGCTGTTACACTCGTGTCTTAGGCCGTGTGGACATTCGAAGTAGGGACACACGGCCGTGTCCCAGTCCGTGTCTAAGCTTGTATAACTCACTAACTTGGTCACACGGCCAGGTTACACGCACGTGTGCTAGGTCGTGTACCCTTCAAAGTAATCCCACACGCCTGTGCCACCTGGCCGTGTGTCACACACGGCTGAGACACACGCCCGTGTCTATGCCTGTGTGGACAAAAATAGGCCATTTTACAAGCAGTATTTCTCACCCAATTTGGCATCCACCTACACTTATTATTGTGCATATAAACAAGCCATATTATGACATCTAAAACAAGCAAAATAAAGCCTTAAACATGTAGTATATTCACATACAACCAATATGCCCTTAGGCACCTCAAATGACAATATATAAACATATCTAACCATGTATTCAAACTGACCAAATAATCAACTAACTTACATGCATATTTGCATCAATACATACCATATAAATTACTTGCCAAAGCACAACCATTTATTGCCATTCTATAATTAACATCAATAGTCATTTAAGCTATTCAATCAAAATACCAATTCTCAACAAGTCACGAGCCACATATATTATGCATATTCATCTATCATCTCATTATTCAACCATATTAAGTCATTCATCAACCATTTTAAGGTTGCTTGTATAAGTATCAAAATATACCAAAACACAGGCCAACTCAAATGGCTATAATCACAACAAAACATATAGGCCAACACTAGCCAAAATAACCTATACATGCCATTATAATCAAAATCAAAACATCTGAAAGTACCGATAGGGCCGATGGATAGTGTGATGGATCTCCGACTAGTTTCCAACTCGATTGAGCTTCCGATAATCTAAAAAGTAAAGGAAAACAACTACGTAAGCAATGAATGCTTAGTAAGCTCGTATAAACTTTAATCATGTCAATTCATTTCAAATATGGAATTTATACATATTAAGAATAATCCAATACTGATACCGCAAGATTCATGAAGCTATATTCAACAACTTACAAGGTGAATAAATCCACAACATCACTTATACATATCATCCCTAGCATAATAGGGTTTTAAATAGCTTTAAACCCTTTCAAATTTTTCTTATTTTCATTTGCATTTCATTACTTTCCATTGCATTTACTCTCATTAGCTCAAATAACATCAATTCAATTCATTATTCCCTTTTTCATCATTCTACACTTCAGGTATGAACTTGCTATTTCATTACCTTTCCACAACTGTTTTATATGCATAACACATAAGACATAAGCACATCATTCAATCATAGCCACAAGCTAGTGCATTTAAAAATAATTCTTTTTAGAACTAACCACATGGTAAACCATTTCAATAGGAATTACATAATTTAAACCTTACCACTCTTTCATGATCACAACATATTTCCATTTAAGCATTTACCATTTCAATGCATAACTTATAAGTTTAACGTGATATAATCCAACCACAACTTGGCCAAAGCCTAAGCACATATACACCAACCATGATAGTCATGTAAATTCACATATGAATCAATAATCATGGATGAACTCAACAATTAATCAAATTTCCATATACATGTAACATCCATATCATGTATCAATACGTCATGTAAAATCATTTCCATGTATTTCATGTAAATACCTGTAATAGTTCGTATCGAACTCATATCATCTCGTAACAGAACATTGCCCGTTGAACCATTTAGAATATCTTTAGATACTTGGGATAGCTCACACATAGTGTGCTAAACTGTAACCCGTCAATTCTTGTACATGTATGCTCATACGAGCTATGAATCGGTATGCTCTTGCAAGCTGTGAATTGGTAAGCTCATACGAGCTGAGAATCGGTAAGCTCATAAGAGCTGTGGTGTGTCCGCAACACGTGCAGGACCTCAACCAAATCGGTAACCCTAATGACATGTCATTTGTATCCTACAAATTCCTAAGGTTTAAACGAGACTCGGTAATCATCGTACGTCGTTGGATTTATGTCGTTTCATAACACGATAAATTACATACTAACATATATATATTGATTTAATCACAATATAATCACATATTAATATTCAATTTAATCAAAATTATACAGAATACAGTTCATACGAACTTACCTGGCTAAATTGCAGAAATACCAAAGTTTAGGGGCATTTTGGTAATTTTCTATTTTCCTCGATTTTTCACCCGATCTTGATCTAAATTAATAATGTCATTCATTTTATTAATTTATACAATAAATCAATTCATTTAATGTAATTTGGTCATTTTTTACATTTTTACAAAACTGCCCCTAAAGTTTTACTTTTATTCAATTTAGTCCCTAAGCCCAAAATTGAGCTTAGCTGAATGTTCATGGTATCCAAAATAGCCTATTTATGCAACATTTTCACATTAAATCCTTGTACTTTTATTAATTTAACAATTTAGTCCCTAATCGACATTCTAAATTCATCATTTAACATATAAAATCACAAGGTTCATCAATGGTAACATTCAAAATCTTTAACAATTTCAAAATAGAAGGAATAGGCTAACTGGACCTAGTTGCAATGATCTCAAAAACATAAAAAATATTGAAAATAAGAATGTGGGCATAATTTGAAAAAAAATAGGGTAAACTATACAAATCGTCACCCAATTATGCCCACATTCCTGTTTTGGTCACCCATCTTTAAACATTTTCAAATTAGGCTTTAATGTTTGAATTCGTTCCAGTTTTGGTCACTCGCCGTTAAATTGATAAGGGAAAGCTCCTTTCTAACTAGTATAATAACACCTTTAATCCTCGATACTTACATATTCTATCAATTTGATCCTAATTTTAAATAATTGAATAAATTTAACCTTTCACATTTACAAATTCTATCAAATTGATCCTCAAACTTCCTAACAAAAGCTTTTAGTTTTTAAAACAGAGGCATTCCACATCTATTAATTGTTTTATTTATGGTTAAAATTATTCAATTCGATACATAACCCTTTTTGTTTATGTATTTAAGAAGCTAGTGTTAGAAATTAACTAAACACCATTAAAAATAATAGAAGAAGCAAAATTTTAAAATATAATATTAATAAAATTATATAAATAATTTAATATTTGTAGAAAATAAATTTTCACTCTAGCTATCATAATTTTAGTTTTTAATTAATATGGCAAATGATTTGACACTAAATGAGATTATTAGTAATACATACGGCTTATTGTGGATTTAAAAATTAAAAATAAATAATTAAAAAATAAATAAATCACACAATAATCTCTTAATCAATTTAAAAAATTTTAAAAAATATTAATGTAACAAAGGGAAATTCAATTAATTCTTTCTCATTTTTTTCTTATGAAAAATTAAATGTTCATAAATTTTTCTTATATAATTATTAATTGAACAATTGAATTTTTTAAAGCCATATTTTTTTACTCTAGATTTAATTTCCAATTTCAATGACCAACTTTGAGGACTATTTATATGTACCTCAAAGAAAATATCGTACTATTAACAATAAGAATAAATCTAAAGTGTTTTTATTAAAGTTTTTTCATTTTATGTAGCCAAAATTTTATCAATTTAACGACAAATAACTAAAATAGAAATGAATTCAAATATTAGCATCTAAATTGAAAAAAAATTAAAGTTGAGTGATTAAAACGAAGATAATTAGATAACTATATATACAATTGATCTTAACAAAATTAAATTGACTTATGATTTCAAGTTTATATACTAGTTAGGTGGAAGAAAGAAATTAGATAAAATGAGTACCTCAACCCTTAAATTTGATTGGGAGCCTTTGAAGCAAACAAAACTCGAACCACTTTTGTCTGCTGGTGTTGGACCCAAAGCGGAGCAAGATATTGGTTAATGTCAGACCCTAGCCACCCAGAAGATAGACAAAGCGGGAAACTTGAATTAAGGCAAACAAATTGCTCGTAAAAACCTGGTTTAAAGTGTGGCAGTATCTAGCACCTTCAATATATATATACACACACTAAATATCTTTATCTTTTGGTTTTTAAAAATCTAATCTTGGTTTCTCTAGGGTTATTCAAACAAACCGATTTTTGTTTATCCTTTCTGTAAACGCAGCGGCTATGGAGGAAGTGAGAGAAACCTCTGCTTGGGTGGCTCGTAATTCTTCTCATGTTACCATTGATTCTTCAGGTTCTTCTCTCTCTCTCTCTCGCTCTACATGTATATACGTACATATAAATTGTTTTGCGTGTTTTGATTGAACATGTGGGGTTTTATTCAACCTTAAAAACAATATGTTTGTGGGTTTGTTGGGAGTGCAGGGCTTGAGAAAGTAGTGGAGTCAATGAAAGAGTCGATTCCGAAAGTAGAGTGGGATTACGAAGGGATTCATTATTTTGATAATGGACCCCTCACTGTTCAATACCTTTTTGTTTTGGATGCTTTGAATTTCTGTTTCTGGCCTGGTACGTTCCTTTTCTTTTCATATATTTAAACGTTAGGAACACTAAAACATTCCTTTTTTCCTTGTTATGTTTGTTACTTATCATGCTCTTCTTTTGTTGTTTAGTGGGAATAGTTCCGAGTCTTCTTTGAATTTTTTGTTATATTTAAGTGCTAATTTTATGGCTTATGATTAAAGATTGTATATGTATAAAGTAGTCCATAATGCATAACTAAATTTGATCAAGTCTCGGGTTTTGGTGATAATATTTTGACTAATTGTAATTTGTCTATGAAAAGGTAAATGTTATTATTTTGTTGGAATTCTAGCATTCAAACCTTAAATGAATAGTGATTGAGAATCTGTTTCAATTCTTTTACAAGGAATTTGTACCATTGTTGCATTTCATGTTATAAAAGAAGATTTCTCTTCCATTGTCTGGAAGGAGCTGCTGATGTTAAGCAATGCATTTGTTATTGCCATTAATGAGTTTTAGGGTTCTAAACTTACCTTCTCTTCTTATGTTTTGTTTTCTCTTGATAGATAAGGATCTAAACTATGATCATTTGGCCAAGGGATTAAAGGAAGCTTTGCTGAATGACCACTCTGCATTTGATGCCGACCGTTTACAGAAGTACACAGGTAATTCTTATTCATCTTGGGCTTCCCGATTTTCTTGTTTCTTTGAAGAAAAGCTTGCTCTCGAAACATTCGAACATACATGCTCAGACACTTTCACTTATATATTTGTTGTCAAGTTCTCATATCAACAAGTATTTTAGGTAATAACTGAGACAGAATATGGCCTTGTTTATTATAACCTTCACATTCGTATTTGTAAGTCATCATAGCTGTAGGAAATGATAACCAATCTTTGTTTTCAGGTCCTCAATTGCGTGAGTTATTGAAATGGCCTCGATCACTTCCTTTAGAGGAGGAGCGGGTTCGCTTGTTGCATGAGGTGGAGCATATTTTACTAATCACTAGGGGATTTTTTCCTCATCTTGAAATATTTATCTTCAAAAAAATTTTTAGCGATAGCATTGGATGATATTGCCTAATTAATCCGCTTCTTCCATCATGCAACAAGTAGTTCAATTTCATTCATTTTCATGGTTTAGGTTGGTTTCGAACTCGAAAGAAGCTTTGAGGGTAAGGCATCGAAACTTGTTGAATCTTGTGGAAAATCAGCTGTAAAGCTTGTTGCACTTGTCACATGTCATTTTCCAGGTACATTTTCTAATAACTTAGATATACGTGACTGAAAGTTTATCATGTCAAAAAATCAAAATGCCTACTCCATGTATGATGAAAGTATTTTGCAGGCTTTCGAGATCACTCAATGTACAAAGGGCACCAGGTTTTCTTGTACAAAAGAGCACAGATATTTGCTGCTGACTTGTGGGGTGCATTCAAGGGGCAAGGATATGGAGAATTTAATGACATTGGCTCGATCACTATGTTTGCTGACTATATTGTTCCAGCTGTGCTCCAGCAGCTTGGTGTGCTCAAATATAGTTCCACCCTTGCAAACGCCATTCAGGCCAGCAGTGAAATAGGTGCTGGCACGGAAGAGGAAGTTGAACTTCGAGCATGCTCGATTTTCGCTGTGGAGAAAATGAGAGAGTTACTAAGTATAAAATGCGGAAAGCAGGTAGGTTGGAATTCTTTAAACATGCTTGTATGCTAATTCTTAATGGCGGTTTACGAGTTATCGATGTGTAAAACTCTCTTACTAAAGTTTTCCATGCCCTCAAATGAATCGTTTCAATTCCTTGTATGCGAAGAAATTGATTTTGAGCCAATCTATTTTCTTTTGGTGAGGAATCCTTGGAAAGTTCGTTATGTGCCATGAGTTCAGAATAATAATTTAGTACAACAGGGTTTTCATCTGGATTGTATTAATCCTCGGTTTTTATCCTTTTTGTACTCTTGAAAATTATGGATCTTTTTCATTCTCTGTTTTTTGCAATTTTCAGGTTCTGAGTGTCGAGTTAGATCTTTGGCTCTGGTCCGTTGGTGTCCAATGCCCATCGCTCCAACATCATCGAACACTGTCAATATATTACTGAGTAGATCATATGCTTGTAAGAAGCAGAACACAAATTTTGGCTTGGAATGTCTGAAGTACTTTCTAGGTTAAGGTTTGTCTTAGTCACTGACATCCTTTTATGTTTAATCGGTTTAGGATCTTGGTTTTTGCATTGAACTGTCCCCTAGATCGGACCTAAAAAAAATGGATGATCAGAGTAAGTTCGGGTTTTGATTTCTAGTCTGCAGGAGTTTGCTTAAGTGTAATGATATGATATTGTCCTGCGATTGGAACATTGTTGTGTTTTGGAACTAAGCACTGAAGCATAATTCAAGATTGCAGTCTCTTGCACTAAGGATATGTTCTTACATCCAATCTTAGCTTCAAACAACTTTCTTGTCACCCTTGTAATAACAGTAATAAATAAAAACCCGACCAATCTCGCCATAAAACAGGACATTTTTTCAAAATCCAAAGGCAAGAAACATGAGAAACTTCTCTCAGTTAAAAGCAGCACAGTTTCTACGAATGTTACCATTCTTCCCAGTCTTAACCCCAACCCTTCCCAGCTTAGTAATGGCAGCAATAAAGGCTCGTTTAAAAGCATGAGAGTCGTTGGCCCAGGTGTTGACAGTAGGTTTAGACCTTGGGTCATGGAATAAAACCTGGTCCGAGCTAAACAAACCCTTGCCTTTCTTTAGGTTCTGGAAGTACATATTGTCGAATTTCCTGGGTGTTTTGGGGTCCATGTCGATGGCGATCCTGGTGTCCACGTTTTTGGGGCACATTCCTCGAAGTTGAGCGGCGTAGCCCTGGTTCAGTGCAGGGTCCATCGCAGTTTCACGGCTGAAATTGTGTATTCGATTTGCAAACTTGCTGCAATGAGAGAATCCAACGGTGTGTGCCGCTGCAAAATGTAGACAATCAAGGAACCTTTCGTTGATTAATAAAATTTTATTTGAAATATTAAAAATATTCATACACAATACATATCCATAGCTGGTAATACCTGAAAGAGCAATCATATTTTTTTGGGTGAGTCCATTTGCTGCAAATAGAGAATTGAGCTGGTTCAAGTTGAAAAAGGGTTGAGGCAGCTTTCCATCAACACTACCAGCTGTTGAACTTAACCCATCCAATCTCCCCAATTCAACCTCATAAGATGGTCCACCTGCCTGCATTATCATAACCCATTTTTCCCCTTACATTGACTTGATTGCGGATGTAAATGAAAAAGCAAAAGGGCACAAACCAACCAGTGCTATAACATCCCGGGTAGCCATTGCCAAGATATCAGCACAAGACACTTCGTTTCTGCAACTTGGAACCGCATCCACTGCTTCTTTGGCTTTGATTACGGTGTCAAATCCATCTCCGGCTAAAGACAGGTTATCGGGGTGATCTTTTTCCGCCTTGCTCCCATCGGAGGAAGCTATCATTATCGAAGCATCGCAACCCTAGTGAAAAACCAAAGAGTACTTTAGAACCGAAAAAAAAAAATGAAGTACACAAATTTAGCCGATATGGTCAAAAGGGTGGTGTTAAAAAAACCTGGACAAAGCAATCATGGAAGAAGAGACGGAGTGTTGCAGGAGCTGTGACAAAAGTTTGTTGGAATTTCTTGGTGACAGCAGCTCTAACAATGTTTTCTACATTGGGACAAGTTTTGTGGTAGTAATTTCGTCTTAGTTTAACTGATGCTGTACCAGGAAACAAACAGGAACTAAGAGAAACTGAGAGAAAAAACACAAGGTTAATGAATCGATTCATTTGATTCCTGAGCTAAAATAAATAGAGAGAAAGGGTTTAATTAGAAAGGTTAATGAAAAGATGAAAGACAAAGTAGAATTGAAAGACGGGTTAATGTTGGTTTTTAAGCTCTTTCAATGGCTGCCTGCAAATCCGAATATTTATTCATTGGTTAAACATTAAACTTAAAACTAATTAGAGTCATAGGATGCCCACGAACTGAGAGACAAAACAAGAAAAGGAGAAAGCTTTACAGCACACGACTGGTAAAAAGCAATGTTTGTAATAATTGAAAACATCCCGAGATAGCGTTAGCAATTTTCTATATATATAATAAATGGATATAAATTGGCTTACTCAACTCTCATCTAAAGTTTCTTTTTATTTCCCGCCTGGTATGTTATGTACCTAAGGATCGGAGTTTTGGCATTTACTTAACCCTTGCCTGTATTAACAGCCAGTTCTTTCGGATTTTAAAACCTCAACTTCAACTCTCCTGTTAATTTCTTTTAAAAAATTCTTTTTATTGTTTTTAGAATTAAAATTTATTTTGATTTAAACTTAACCACGTATAGTATTAGAAAATATTTGAATTATCAATCCATGTTGGATAAATTTTTGGGCAATATTAATAGTGTTGAAACTATTTTTTTGTTTGAAAAACGGGCCAACTTCTAAAAGAAAATGGGTCGCCACCAATCTTTTTTGAAGTCACCTTATAAAACATTTGGTCTACGAATTTTAAGAAAACGGGTCCGGGAGTCGGTTATGCACGAGGAAGGATTAACACCCTCAACGCCCAAAATTGGTATCTTATTGATTGATTAATGTCCTAATATTGAAAATTGGAAGAGATTTTAAAATATGAATCCTTTAGAAAATGTTTGGATAATTCGAATTGAATATCGAAATTCTTCTGTTCCGAAAGAATGAAATACCACATCCAGCACGTTACGATACGGTATTTCAAACCCTAGACACCAATATTATTTCATGATTTTCAAAATTCATGCATTGCAATTTTAAAAAGGGTATTCCGTTATTTGGCCAAACAAAAAACCGAAACCCAGCACGTTAGGGCACGATTCCTCAAATTTCCAAACATGAAATATTGCCTTATTTTTGAAGTTGAGAAAACACGGTCAAAATCTTAAAAGGTTATTTAGTCCTTTAGACGAACGGAAAATCGAAACCCAACACGTTAGGGCACGATTTCCTGAACTTCCAAGTACAAAATATTACCTTTGTGGAACCCTTTTTATGAATTTGTGTAAAAAAGTAATTAAAGGCAAAAATAAAAATACATTAAAATATAATTCAAAATCATCGATCTACATGAAATGATAGGAACAAGAATAAATAAATCATAATAGTAAAAAAATAGCAATAATAAAAAAAACAATGATGATGTTGATAATAAAAATAAAAATAATAATGAGAATGATAAATGTTATAATAATAATAATAATAATAATAATAATAATAATAATATGTGTATATATAAAAAATAGTGACAAATAAAAAAATGATAATAATTCCAATGAATATAATAATTACAAAATTAAAAAGATATGGTAGTAGTAATGTTAAAATAATAATTACAATAAAAAATAATAATGATACTAAATTAGTAATAATAATAGTAGTAATAATAATATTAATAGTAATGAAAATAATAATAAAAGTGATAGTAAAAATAAAAATAATAATAATAATAAAACAATAGTAACAATATTGAAATTAATAGTGATAATAATAAAAATAATAGTAATAGATATAATAATAATAGTATATATAATAAATTTTTTTAAAGTAAACAATAGTATTAATAATAACAAAACAATAGTAATAATATTAGAGTTAATAGAGATAAATAAAATAATAATAATGAAAATAGAAATAATAAATAGTACTATTGAAAGTAATAATAATATTAGTAATACAAATAACGATAGTAATAAATATAAGAAATATAAGAAATATGATTATAGTAATAAAATAATGGTGGTAATAATAAACTAATAATAATGCAAAGGAATATATTAATAATAGGAAAGTTAATTAAAGATAAAAAAACTATAGTAGTAATAATATTAAAATAAGTAATAATAAAAAATAGTAGTAGTAAAAATAAAAGTATATTAATAATAATAAAAATAATAATAGTATTAATAAGAATAAGAATTAAAAAATAAAATTAATAATGAAAATAATAATAAACAAAAGAAATAAAAAAAGGACGAAATTGAACTAAAAATAAAATTTTGGGGCGAATTTTAAACAAAATAAAAGAGAAAGGGACCTATTTGAATGCACGAATAACATGAAGGGACTAAAGGGGAAAATTTCCCCACCCTCCAAAACGCGACACTTCGTGCGGGACTACATTGGAACCGAAGGAAACTTATGGGGCAAATTTAAAAATTAAAAAAATGTGATTGTAAATCAATAAAAAAGTGGAAGGGCTAAAAGTGCAATTAGCCCTTCCGTAGAAAACACGTGGATCCTGAGGCTGGTTGGGTCGGTTTGGGTCGGTTAAGGGCAAAACGACGCCGTTTTGAGCATTTAAGGCCAGCTCCAAAACGACGTCGTTTTGAGGCTCTATAAATGCTAGATTTTTTTTTTTGAAAATTTCATTTCCTCCTACATTTCAAAAAAAAAAAAAAAAAAAAAAAGGAGAGGAGCTCTCCCCTCTCTCCCTTTGGGCGATTTCTGGCCACCACGCACGGTAGCTGGAACTCCAAAAAAAGGTAAGTTTTTTTATTATAATATTTTAAATATATATATGTATATAGTTTTAAAAAATAAAAAAAAGGAAAAAATAAATGCCGAAAAAAATAAAGAAAAAAAAATAACCTTTTCCTCAAATCTACTTTTTCTTTTTGGATTGATATTCTAGGTTTTTGCTCTTAGAGTGTTTTTTGCTCTCGTCTATCTATATAAAAAAAAAACTCCCCTTTTACATCGTTTTTCTTTCGGCTTTATAGCCTATTTTTACAACTGTTTATTGCTTGTTTGCAAGTGCGTGATCGAGCACGTCTCTGACGTGGCGTGGTGGAGTAGCCCATGTCGCGGGGTGGTAGTAGCGTCCGTGCGAGGCACTTTGGCGATAACAGAATATAAGCGGGGTGGTGTTAGGGTTTCATTAAAAATGCTTTAGGTTTTGGGCTAAAAATTTGGGCTAGGGTTTAGGTGTTTGGTTTGGGCTTTGATTTTCGGCCTATTATAATTGGACTGCTGTATTTTGGACTATTTGGACTTTATTCAATATGTTTTTTGTTTTATTTTTGGTATTGGTGTGGGCCCTGGGTTAAAATTGGGCCCTACAGCTGCCCTTCTTTGCTCATTTTCGTGTAACGGGGATGGATCAAAGACTTTAAAATGGACAATTTTGCCTAGTCTTGCTGAGTCCCAACGCTTCTTTTCCTTTTCTTCAAGTAGCCTCACTTTAACCTACTGCGACCTCAGAGGTATAGGAATTTTGTTTCAATCTGCTCCACTACTGCTTAGGGAGATAATATCTACAATCTTTAGTCTGCTTCATTGTCGATAGATGGAGATAATACTTGTAATTTCCAGCCTGTTCCACTACTGCTTAGGGGGGATAAGGCTAGTGGCTTAAATCTGCTCTATTGCCGATACATGGAGATAAGATTCGCCAACTTCGATCTGCCCCACTGCTAACTCGGGGAGACAAGATCTACAATCTTCAGTCTGTTCCATTGCCGATACATGGATATAAGATTTGTAATCTCAGCCTGCTCCCTTGCTACCTCAGAAAGATAAGGCTAGTGGCCTAAATCTGCTCCATTGCCGATACATGGAGATAAGATTCGCCAACTTCGATTTGTCCCACTGCTAACTCGAGGAGACAAGATCTACAATCTTCAGTCTGCTCTATTGCCGATACATGGAGATAAGACTTGTAATCTTAGCCTACTTCCTTGCTATCTCAGGAAGATAAGGCTAGTGGCCTAAATCTGCTCCATTACCGATACATGGAGATAAGATTCGCCATTTTCGATTTGCTCACTGCTATCTCGAGGAGACCAGATCTGTAACAGCCCAATTTTGACCCTAATCGGAACAATGGTTTCGGGACCATTAATCAGAGTTAGTAGAATATTTTAATATTTTATTTCGAGGTTATGATCTATGTTTGAGCATATGTTAAAATTTTGTGAGTTAATTTGCCCGTTTGTGTGTTTAATTTAAGGAAAATGACTGAATTGCATAAGTGGTAAAAGTAGCTTTTATTAAATTGCAAAGGTTAAATTGATTTGTCTTCTTATATGTGAGGACTTAAGTTGTAAATTAATCAATTTGCATGTGAGTGGATGGCATTTGGCTTTAATATTATAATGATATGTTTTTATATACATATATTATATGTTAAAAGGTTATATTATAATATAAGTTAATAATATTAAATAAGAAAGACATGTTATTCATCATCATTTTTCACTCTTAAAAACCGAAACAAAAGAAAAGAAGAAACTTAAGCAACATTCGACCATTGTTGAGCTTAATCAAGGTATGAGTCTAGCTCGGTTTTTGATAATTTTTACGTTTTTGAGATCGTTGCTTAGAAATCTTCAAGACCCATGCTTTAATTTTTGAGTTTGATGAATATTTTGAGTTGAGCCATTGATGATAGTTGGTTGTTTAAGTTATTTAAGGATGAATTATGAAATATATGTGTTAAATTAATATGTTTTGTCTTTAGGTTTTTGATGAATTTGAGTGTTTTGGATTAAATTGTAAAAATAAATTTTAGGGGGACTAAATGGTGAAATAAATGAAATGCATGAACTTGTATGAATGCTATGAACATTCGGCCCTTGAGATGTGTGGCAAAATTTTGTGTAATTTGCATTTTGTGCAAATAGGACTAAATGGTAAATGTGTGAAATAATAGGGGCAAAATGGTAATTTTCCCATTTATGTGTTTTAGAACTAAATTGAATGTAATGTGTTTGAATGAGCTTAATTTGAATGTGTTTAGATCAAGAACAAAAGGAGGTGGGATTAGATCGGGGAAAAACCAAATTGAACGACTAACCGGGAAGTTGAACTCGTTTATATCCGAGGTAAGATTTTAAGCAATTGAGTTAATTAGAATTTATTTCTTTATATATGTTAATGTTTAAGAGTGATAAGTGTATTGAATTTGGATATGCCGAATAAGTCAATGAAGTTGATTAAAATTTGTATTAAGTGAAGTTGATTCGGTAATTGATTTGGGTAGTAGAGAACATATATTTTAAATTGTCTTGATGCAAGTAAGTGAATGAAGTAGTAAATGATGGTATGAATGTGTTCAAAGTGAGGCTAGTACATGTTGGTAATGTAGCCGAATAGGTGAGTTATATTGGGTATGAAAAAATATTTTATGCTTACATGTATGTATGATTACATGATTAATAGGGATTTGATTGTGAATGTATGTATGTGAGTAATATGTTTCGATAAGCATGAAGTAACGGCTCTATATGAGCGATACGTTACGATAGGAATGAAGTAACGGCTCTATGTAAGCGATACGTTACGATAGATATGAAGTAACGGCTCTATGTGAGAGATACATTACAATAGATATGAAGTAACGGCTCTATGTTAGCGATACGTTACGATAAGCATGAAGTAACGGCTCTATGTGAGCGATACGTTACGATAGGTATGAAGTAACGGCTCTATGTGAGCGATACGTTACGAAAAGTATTATGTACTAACACCAAGTGTGTGAGATGTTGTTAAATCCTATTAACAATGTGTAGGTGTGAGGTTCGTTTTAAAGACTTCTATTATAAATGCAAATAATTATACAAGATTGATTGAGTATATTATCCTATGTGTACGCATGAATGATAAGTTTGGGGTTGGTAAGTAAACTAGAGGTAAGTATCATTTTTATAAATTTAAGAGTGATAGAAGTTGATGTTTAAAGTTGAATACTTGTTAAATATGTTTTATGTATATAATTATTTAGAATGCGGTAATGTATTCAACTTTTGGAGGGTTTGGTTATTTGGTCTAATGGTTATAAATGAGTAAGGTTACTTATATATTTTATTTTGAATGAGCTTATGTGAATGAAAACTAATTGCTTAATTCTTACTAAGCTGTGGAGGCTTACTTTGTTTTTGGTTATTTTCTTAACTGCGTAGGTTACTTTTGGAAGCTCGACTTGTGCTCGGGAATCACCTCGGAAGCTCACCATACTATCATCTCTTATTGGTACTCTTTTGAAGTAGTAAACTTTGACTATTATAGCATGTATAGGCTATATCATCCTATTAAGTCTATTATGAACAAGATGTTTATAAAATGCCATGCGAAAATGGTTATGTTTCTATGCTTGGGATTTGTTTAAATATGCTTGATTTTAGTGCTAGTACTTGTGTATGTTCGGTTTTTGTTATAGGCTAATTTGGAAGTTTGCTTCTTGACATTATATATTTATATATGTGTATGTGTGATATTCGAATGCGTGGGTATGGATCTGAGTGAGACATATAGTAAAAATTTAATTGTTGGATGGTGTTATGCTAAATTATGTATATGTATCTCGTGTGAAGTTACGAAATGGCTATGTTATACTTGTTATGTATACATTAGATGAATTCGGTTAAGGACTAAACCATGTCATATACGTGTGAATGTGTAAGTATGGTTGCAAATTGATATTGAATAACTTAGGTCACTTATATATGAATATTAGGAAATTTGAGTAATCGGGTTGTGTCTTTTAAGGAGATTTAGCACTAATATAGTTAATGGTTTCGGCTATTAGTATGGTATTTGATCTATGTGTGAATTTGTTTAGTAAAGTTTTGGTATTGTATAATAGTCTCAAATGTTCGGTATAATGAGGGTGAATCGAACAAAGGCAATAGTATATATTCGGCTATAGTATGAAAAATGACCAAATGAATAGTGTTTTAGTTACTTGAATGGAATTCGTTTTTAAATGTTGTAAATGATATTAGTTGTGGTAAGTTTATTATCGGTTTAGTACTAAATGAATATACATGATTGCTCGTGATATTATGCTTTGATTTTGAGATAATATATCTATGAGTGTGTTGACTTGAGGTATGATGAGTGATGCCTCGTAACCCTAATCCGGCGACAGATACGGGTTAGGGGTGTTACAAGATCTATAATCTTTAGTCTGCTACATTGCTGATACATGGAGATAAGACTTGTAATCTCAGCCTGCTTCCTTGCTATCTCAGGAAGATAAGGCTAGTGGCTTAAATCTGCTCCATTGCCGATACTTGGAGATAAGATTTGCCAACTTTTGTAATTCTAATCAATTTTGCTACATTGTCCTTTGGGGAACCTACCTGTAGAATTGATTTCATGGGGTCAATGCTTATGCCAAATGATTAGGATGTCATGATCGAAAAAAATGCTCCTAACCATATGTATTATGAATGTTATATGAATGGATGCAACATGTCATGAGAATGATCAAATTTGTTTTTAAACATTTGGGCTGTCATTGCTCGCCATTTGTTAAGGTGATATCCCTGGTGTATGTCTTCTTGTTCAGCTGACATTTTCAACAGAGAATCTGAAGATGTGGACCCTTATTTCTCAAATGTTCCCTGCCCTTTAAGCTTGGTGAGTTCTATATAATTGTCCTATTTCGGATTCTTGCATTATTTAGAAACGTTCAGAGTAATATGCAAAACTTCTTTTGTGAAAGCATTATTAGTTCATTAATTATTATTTCAATATGAAATGCTTGAAAAAGATTACAGAGATGAATGAAACTGAAATTTATTCGGGACTAAACCGGTGAAAAATGGATTGAACAAGGGAAACAAATTTTGCTAAGGTACAAAAACGAGTAAGGGTGGAATTGGTGCCCCAGATATCACAGCCTGAGCTTTTCTGTATGAACTTCTTGAAGAACATTGATCGCTAAAATCAGAGCTTTAAAATTTATAGAAAGAATGATCAAACCTGAAAACTAACTCTGACAACGATTAAAGGCAAGTGTACCTATCGAACAGTAGTATAGCTTAGGCAAGACCGGATTATCGAACCCAAAGGAACTAAAAGTATTAATACTGACTTTCTTTTTATTATTTAGCCTTAAAAATAAAATGAAGTTGTTTCAATCTAAATTAACGACGACTAAGCTAAGGACAAAGACAAAAAGAACGAATTGGGAAATAACTTGAAGAAAAACTCAATTGATCACGATGATACCCTCAGGAAGAATCCACTTAGACTTCACTTGTTATCTAACCTTGAATCATATGATTTATTTACTTAGCTTGATCTGTAGGACTCCCTAACTTATATTAAACCCTCTTTCGAGGCGAATAACGTGTAACCCTAGGTTAATTAGTGGAACTCTCGTTCTCTTATAATAACCCTCTAGAATAGCAGTAAATCGATCTGTGGATTCCCATATTAGGTTTCACCCTAATCCAGCAAAATCTCGTAACCCTATCTCTAGGCGTTCGATCAACTCCAGTTAATTATGCTAGATCTACTCTTAAGCAGGGTCTATTCTTCGTCCACCTAAGCACATTAGATTGCTCTTTACTGCTCTTTCTAGCGACAGGGACACGGCCATGGCACACGCCCGTGTGAATCGTGGTCAGGCCGTGTTCGAACTTTTAATGAGACACGGCTGTGCAAGTCGGGGTTAGGCCGTGTTCTAGATGCTTGGTGAGGCATGGCCGTGTGGTCTTGGGCCTAGGCCGTGTCGATTTGGTGATATGGCTCATTTATTCCGTTTTGGGCCCATTTCTCGTTCTTTTTATCCTCGGGTACTTTCCTGGGTATAAGACATGAAAAGAAATGATTAAGAGCACCTTTTTATATGAAACAGAGGATAAATCATCCAAAAGAATACTAAATGTTGGCTTAAAATATGTTACTTTTACGGTTTATCAAATATCCCCACACTTAAGCTTTTGCTTGTCCTCAAGCAAAATTCTCAACTTACAATTAAAACGAACTTTCCATGATACATAATTCCTATCAACAATGCCTTATCCTAATTCATAGATAATTTATACATGGATAATTCAATTCAAAGAGTCCTAAAGATTCAAACAAGATAAGTCATCCATTTATAGCATGAAAACATAGGTGTTTCCCTTCATCTAATAATTACCTTTTGATTCAAAATCGACAAGGATTGACATCCTCACAAAAGATTCACTCAAATCACTCAAAGTGTTTAAGGGTCGAAATTAAGCACTCATAAGTCGAACCTGAAAAGTTAATCCCATAGGCTTACCTGAAAATCAAATCTCCACCACTATAAAATGATATGATAAACAGATCAAAAGGTCTTTATTAGGGTTGTAACAGGGCTAGGGTTAAAGGTGTGGATAAAGGCTGAAATTAGAAGGTTAGAATCGAGATTGAATTGATAAGCACCTACCTAAAAAATTTTCTTAGATAACAATCAACTAAAAGTAATAATAAACCTAATGATACGAGCTTTTTCTTTTGATAATTTTGACTTTAACTGTATAAGCTCACTTTTCATAATACTAATACTGAATATACTTTGATTTTTTTTTTTTAAGAACAAAACTAACTAAGTAAAAACAACTTCAAATAATAATAATTCATAAAAACTTAGGTAATTAATCAAATCATATCTCGATTAAAGGGTAGTCAAAAAGAAGGGTGATAACAAATACAAAGGGTTTTGGGTTAATATTAGTGGGTGAGTCAATAAAAGGATTGTTAGGCTCAACGGGGTTCACTAGGGGTTAATTACGAGGGTAGGCTTTTTTAGTGGTGTAAGTGGGTTAAAACCAAGGTGCCTTTATCATCTCGGTATATCAAATCATAACTGTGGTCTTGACATGTATAATCAAGGCAAGTTCTAGAATAACAGTTCATAGTTGACACACTCATAATCAGAAAGTGAGAATGAAAAAGAATGTATGCTCTATAAGGTTCAAAGTCTCACAAAAATTATGGGTGTTTTTGACATCAACCTTGTAAATTTCAAACTTCAAGATAACATTCAAATTCAGGTTAACAACCTAAAATTTTAAATTTTTGAAAATTAGACTTATCATGCTTGATTCCCTAGTATTCTTCAAATTTAATCATCAATGCACAATTAACTATGACTTATTCAAAAACATATCAATAAAAATCATAAATAATCAAAAATTTCATCTTAATTAGTAATATGAGAAAATTACTTTCAAACAAGATTAAATTCAGGGATTTGAGAACAATGCAGAAAGTTAGGCATTTTTATCCTCAGGGTTTGAGAATAATGAAAAAAGTTAGGCATTTTCTCAAAATAACTATTCACCCCCCACACTTAAGATGTACATTACCCTCAATGTACAAAGATAGATAATAACATTTAAGGGATAAATCAAAAGAGAAGGGGAAAGAATTACTCCCTGAATTTTGGATGTTTTCTCGGAGAAGTGTCTTTGGTGGTGGTGATGGTTGGTCTTGATGACGAACCTGCGCTAGATGAAGAAATTGGGTAGCGCATTTAGAAGTAGCCAGGATTTATTAAGACCTAATTAAAATAAACTAAGTATATAATTAAAAATAATAAAGATAAAGAAAGAGGAAACAAAAATGTAAATGAAATGAAAATAAAAGATAAATGGCGAGGTGGGTGTGACCTCTAAGGCTGGGGAGGTGCTGGCGGTGGCGGAAGTGGCGTGGTTATTGTGGTAGTCGGCGTGATTCCCAAGCAGCCTAGCGTAAACTAAGTTAAACTAAATTAAGCATAAGATTATCAAAGAAAAGGAGAATGAAAGGAAAGAGAAACGAAAAATATAAACTAAATGGTCTCAAAGACCCTTGGCCTGTTATTTGGATGAAGCGGCCTGCATGAACTTATGTGTAGGGTCTCCAGTTAAGGAGACTATGTTGGGTTGCTTCCACTTCCTTGCCATGGTTCTTGGGTGGCTTAAGAGTCTGGATACCTTTTCTAAGGAAAGGGAAAAAAAATTGAAAGGAAAAGAAGGAAGATTGAAGATGGGAGAGGGGGAAGGGCTTGTGAGGTTTAAATAGAGTTCAAATCTGGCATGCTCCCACGTCCGTGGACCGGGGCGTGTTGGTTTACACGGCCGCCTCACATGGCCGTGTGTTGGAGTGTGTTGTTACCCCATGCCCGTGCTTCAGCCATCCACGCCCGTGCTCGGTAAGTCAATATGTAGGCACGGTTGGGAGCCATGGGTGTGTTTCGGTCGTGCTATGTAAGTCAGTAGCTTCACACGGCCGAGAGGCACGGCCGTGCCATTCTATTGGTGCCCGTGGGGGAGAGTAGTTGAATCCGTGACGTCGGGAGATGGTTGAACTGGTTCACACAGCCTCTGCTATGTCAGTACGAAGATTCCAGTGGTCCACACGGCCACTGACACGGCCGTGTGGCCTGGAAATCTGCACTTCTGGTTAGTTCAGAAAGAGAAAGAAAAAGGAAAAGTAAAATGAAAATAAATTCAAAACTAAGTAAGGTTAGTGCTCGGGTTGCCTCCCTAGAAGCGCTCGTTTATAGTTTTAAGCTAGACTTTCTTCGTGTTTGAAAAATTCAGGGGGGTTTAAAGGTTTGAATATCTTCCATCATGCTTACAGTTTTATTTTCATTGTATTCTTTAGGTCGAGTAGCATTTATTTTAAAATTGCCAAAAATACGGTTGCTTACCTCGACTGTTCCGTGTGGAAGAACATTGATTACCTTAAAAAGGATTTCTTTGTTTGTGTCAGGGTCTGGAGGGAATAGTCGTGGGTCTGCTTTGTCTGACAATACCTGATCTCTGACTTTAGACTTGTCTATCTCGTAGAGTGGTTTTTATTCTGTTTCCTATATCCCTAATTTCTCCTTAAAGTGTGTTTTCCACTCATCTAAGTCATTGATTTGAATCCTTTGCTCCTCAAAAATTTGAATTGCTCTTTACGGGTTTTCAATTCAAAACTTATTTGGTCTCAAAGTGCCCTTTGCGGGTTTTCACCTTGGCCTCTCCATTTTTTTTGAACTTAAGACGCTCTTTGCGGGTTTTCGCCTTGGCCCATTTTCCTTTTTAAGCGAAATACTTCTTGACTGAGTCTGTATTAACTGGATTTGGCAGACTTTTGCTGTCCATCTCAGCTAGTATCAATGCTCCTCCAAAAATGGCCTTCTTTACAACATAAGGTCCCTTCCAATTAGGCATCCACTTTCCTCTGAAGTCATTTTGCATAGGGAAGATCTTTTTCAATACCAAGTCTCCCTCATGAAATACTCTAGGGTGGACTTTTTTGTTGTAAGCCCGCATCATTTGCTTCTGGTACATTTGACCATGACGGATGGCTCTTAACCTTTTTTCCTCAATTAGATTCAGTTGATCATATCAAGATTGGATCCACTCCACTTCATCCAACTTCAACTCTGATAAAACTCGGAGAGAAGGAATTTCAACTTTAATGGGCAAAACTGCCTCCATCCCATAAACCAATGAGAAAGGTGTTGCCCCGGTAGAGGTTCTAACAGATGTTCGATAGGCATAGAGGGCAAGCGGTAACTTTTCATGCCAATCCTAGTAGGTCTCAGTCATTTTCCCCATAATTTTCTTCATATTTTTATTAGTTGCCTCAACTGCACCATTCATTTTCGGGCGATAGAGTGACGAGTTGTGGTGCTTAATTTTGAACTGACTGCAGACTTTCGCTATCACGCTATTGTTCAGGTTCAACGCGTTGTCAGATACGATCCTTTCCGGCATCCCATAGCGACATATGATCTTTATTTTCAAAAAGTTGCTAACTTCCGTGTTCGTGACATTGGCATATGAAGCTGCCTCTACCCATTTGGTGAAGTAATCGATTTCTACGAAAATGAATCGATGTCCATTAGAAGCCTTCGGCGAAATCGGCCCAATGACGTCCATGCCCAACATTGAGAAAGACCACGGAGAGGTCATAACATGAAGAGGTGAAGGAGGCACACGGATTTTGTCTCCATAAATTTGGCACTTGTGACATTTCTTGGCGTAACGAATGCAATCCTCTTCCATCGTGGACTAGTAATACCTGAATCTCATGATTTGTCTGGCCATTGTAAATCAATTAGCATGCGTCCCGCAGACACCTTCATGAACTTCTTCCAGGATTTTCTTAGCCTCAATAGCATCGACGCATCTTAACAATAACTAATCCTTCCTCTTTTTAAACAGAATCTTTTCGTCTAAGACATAGTCATTGGCTAGTCTTCTCAATGTTCTCCTATCATTTTCTGTTGCTTGATCATGGTATTCACAGTTCTTCACATATCGCAGAATGTCATGATACCAAGGATGATCATCTCTCTCCTTTTCGTCGTTGATATTGCAGCAGTGAGCCGGAGTCTCACAGATACTCATTTGGATAGGCTTCATACCTTCCTGCTCATTTAATCTGATCATAGAAGCTAATCTGGCCAAGGCATCAGCCATCTGGTTTTCATCACGCGGGAGGTAAAAGAAGGTGATATTATCAAACTTCTCAATTAACTCCAAAACCAACTTTTGATAACTGATCAATTTGAGATCTCTCATTTCCCATTCTCTTTTGAGCTGATAGATCACCAACGTAGAATCTCCATATACCTCTAACACCTTAACTTTGCAGTCTATGGCTGCTCGAATTCCCATGATACATGCTTTGTATTCTGCCATATTGTTCGTGCAGTTAAAATCTAACTTGCAAGTGAATGGATAATGATCTCCGCTTGGGGATATCAAGACTGCCCCAACTCCATTACCAACGACATTTGACGCTCTGTCGAAGTTCAATTTCCAAGGACAATCTTCTAGGGTACCCTCCTCAGTAGCTGCTATGAACATCAGATCTTCATTGGGAAAATCAAAGTTCAAGGGCTCGTAATCGTCTAGAGCTCTGCTAACTAGAAAATCTGTTATTGCACTCCCCTTCACAGCTTTCTAGCTCACATAGACTATGTCGAATTCGGAGAGCAAAATTTTCCATCGAGCCATTCCTCTATTCAGGGCGGTTGACTCCCTTATATACTTAAGAGGGTCTAGTTTCGAGATTAGCCAAGTCGTATGGTACAACATGTACTACTTCAACCTCCGAGTTATCCAAACCAAGGCGCAACATAATTTATCAATTGGCGAGTATCTCATTTCACACTCAGTAAATTTCTTACTGAGGTAATATATCGCCTTTTCTTTCTTTCCTGTCTCATCATGTTGACCGAGTACACACCCCATTGAGTTATCAAATACCATCAAATACAGGATCAATGGTCTATCAGGACTGGGTGGCATTAGCATTGGAGTATTAGACATGTATTGTTTAATCCTGTCAAAAGCCTTCTAGTATTCATCGTCCCAAATGCCTGAGTTGTGTTTCTTAAGAAGACGAAATATGGGGTCACATTTCTCAGTCAATTGCGAAATGAACCGGGCAATATAATTTAGTCTTCCTAGAAAAACCCGAATTTCCTTTTGAGTGCACGGTGAAGGCAATTCTTGTACAGCCTTGACTTTATCCGAGTCGACCTCAATTCCTTTTTCACTGATCATGAAACCAACAGTTTTCCTGACCTAGCCCCGAAAGTACACTCGGTTGAATTGAGCTTCAGCTGAAATTTCCTCAACCTCAAGAACAGTTTCCTCAAAACCTGTACATGCTCCTTTTCCGTTCGGGATTTCGTGGTCATGTCATCGATGTAGACCTCAATCTCCTTGTGCATCATGTCGTGAAACAAGGTTACCATGGCTCTTTGATATGTTGCTCCCGTATTCTTTAACCTGAATGGCATCACTTTGTAACAAAAAGTTCCCCATAAGATTATGAATGTTGTCTTTTCCATGTCTTCGGGATGCATCTTTATCCGATTGTATCCAGAGAAACCATCCATGAAGGAGAACAATGAATAACCTGTCGTGTTATCCACTAATGTGTCAATGTGAGGCAGTGAGAAGTTGTCCTTTGGGCTGGCCTTGTTTAAGTCTCTGTAGTCTACACACATCCTGTAATAGCCTAAATTTTCAGTGGTGTCGGAATGGTGATTCGAGATCACTAAATCGGACAAGTGAGTAGAAAATATTATTAATTTAGTGAGTATGAGTTAAATGTGAAGTTAGGAAAAAAAAATTTAATAGTAAATAGTGTACTAGAAAAAAATAATTAGAATCGAAAACGAGGTATCGAGACCTCGGAGATTTTTAATCTAGCCATAAATATTTTATGAATGCTTATGGAGTGTTAATAAGTTAGTATTAAAGTTTCGTCAAGAAATTTTAAAGTTCCGATAGTTAATTGAACAAAAAGGACTAAGTTGTAATAAATGCAAAATTATGAGAAATGATTAAATAGCTTAAATGATAAAAGAAAGAGGGCTTAAAAGGCAAATAGACCCAATGTCTATTTGGGCTGGACGGCAAGGGAATGAAATCAGAATAAAAATAAGGAGAGGAAAGGGCAAAATTGGAATATTGCATAACTTACTTAATAAAAATAGGACTAAAGTGGAATTATCTAGATTTCTCTTTCGTTTTCTGCACTCTCATCAGCAAAAACACCATAGAAGGGTTTTCCCTAAGCTGGTTTTTCATATTTTTACTGCAAGTAAGTTCAATTCTTGATTATTTCTTGAAATTTTTGTGTTTTTGTGACTTTTATAACTAGGCCCAATTGTTGAATTCATTAGTTTTAGATTTTATGAATGAAGTTGGAAGTTACTATGAATATGTTCTGGAAGTATATGATGATTTAGCATGGAATTATAACTTTAAATGGTTTATATGCTGATTTTATTGAAAGAATTGAATAGAAAGTGAATGTTTGGGACCTAATTTTAAAAGAATTTGAAGTTAGGGTTTTTATGTGGAAATTCTGAATTCCAATGTGTTTGAAATAACTCATAATGATTAGGTAAAGTATTAATTTACAAAAATTAGCTTAATTGAGGGTAATTGATCAAGGACTGAAGTGTATGAACTCTGAAATTTGGGGCAAAAACAGAAATCAACACTTTGCACTGAAACAGTTTTGGACAGCAGCAGTAGTCTAACTTTGAAAAATCACCAAAAATTTTAGAAATCGAATTAGAAGATGAATAAAATATGAAATTAAATCTTATTGAGTCTAATTTCTTATAGAAGAAACGGTGTAAGCAATAGATTTGTAAATCATGAGATATTTAAATTTTAGTGAAACTGGTTCTGAATGAATTCGTGATCCCCTGTTCTGTTTTTGAAAAATCATTAGAAATTGCACAAAAATAATTGTGGGTTAAAATTTATATGTATGAAATCCTGAATGAGTCTATTTTCAAATGAAATAAATAAGAAGGTCATATGAATTCTGTAGGAAGATTAATTTGATTCGTAGTGAAGAGAGGTCAGAACAGTCAAACAGTAAAACAGGGGAAACTTTAAGAATAATCTGGTATTGATTGGCCATACCAAAAATTCTGGACAAATTATAGTAAAACGATATATGAGTCTAGTTTCAGGGAAAATTAACGGATCTTAATTTGGAGTTCTGTAGCTCAAGATAAAAATAATTTAGTGACTGTGACACGGATAGACAGCTTGAATATCCATACAAGTAAATAGTTAAATTATAAACAATGTTATTTATATGTGGGTTGTAATCATTAAGGATATGAAATAAAGTAAAGGTGAAATCAATACTGATAAGTGAATAATTTTACAATTATAGATCGAGAACCCGAAGCAAGTCGAGGAAAAGAAAAAGTAACTGAATAGTCCCTGAATTTTCTCAAATTCTACAAATCGACTCAGGTAAGTTCATATGGCTGAAATTTAATGATTAAATGTAAATTTTATGAATTATATCATGTATGATGAGATATATTGTTGATGAGTTAAGGACAAAATGACAATGCGAAAAGTGATTAAATAATCAAATTGAGCGGAACATCGGATTTGAGTACTTCTGATCAGTGGCAAGTGAAAGTGAAAAGTGGTAGCTTCAACCGCCGATCGATGAAAAGTGGTAGCTTCACGCTCGATCGATGAAAAGTGGTTGCTTCGCCGCTGATCGGTGAAAAGTGGTAGCTTCACTACCCGATCAGCGAAAAGTGGAAGTGAAGTACTCAATTTTCTCAGTAATTGTTCCCTAATTTGATTAAAGATGGTAAGTGACAAAAAGGGCCCAAAAGAGTTAAAGTAAACGAATAAATGGTAGTGAAATTATATGAAAGCACTCACCAAATTGTGGTTGACAGGTGAATTTAAAAATTGTACATAATGTATAAGTGTATGAATGTTTGGTAAGATTTATATTTTATGCCTATGAACTTACTAAGTTTCTATAAACTTACTTGAGTGTATTCAATGTCTCATGTAGATTTGACGTATAAATATACGGAGGATCGGATCAACACTGAGGATCACACTATCAAGATTATCTCCGGTAGCTTTTGTAAATTTCCTTCTTGATTTATATGGCATGTATATGTTTGATGGTTATATAAATACTAAAACTTGTTTAATGAGTATGAATTAAAGTAAACCGTGATAAATATGCTAAATAATATAATTATAGTAGAAGTATGATTTGGTATCAAATTGGATTGAAATGGACAGGATTGTTTGGTTTTAAAATTTCAGGGAAGATTGGATATTTATAAAAGGGCTATATTGAATTCATAATGAAAATAGTATTAACTCGTTAAACTTAGGTAATGCCTCATACCCTATTCCGGCAACGAATACGAGTAGGGGGTGTTACACATCCGTACTTTTTCGTCTTTCTTAGGAACAAGGACGACATTGGCTACCCATTCTGAGTAATTCACCACTTGTAAGAGCCCAACATCAAATTGCTTCTTGACTCTTCTCTTATTTTTACTGCCACAACAGGTCCATCCTTCGAAGCTTCTGTTGGATCGGTTGTATTCTTCTTTTATGGGGATACGATGTACCGCAACATTGGCGCTCAACCCAAGCATGTCTTGGTATGACCAAGCGAAGACATCTTTGAACTCTAGTAGAAGTCTAACGAGATCCTGCCTTGTTTCCTTGGTTATACAGGTTCCAATTTTCACCTCTTTCCCCTCTTTCAGAATCACATTCTCAATTATTTCTTTGTGAAGTAAAATCAGCTTCTCTTCCCGCTCTAGCATCCTTAACAAATCCGGGCATAAACTAAAATCTTCATCAGCTGTAAAATCCCGAGATCCCTCTAGGCACATGACCCATTCACAAGGGAGTTCTAGGTCCATAGCAGCGTTGCTCATGACATCGATATCTGGGGACCTATTGTAGGTATGAAAGAATATTCAATGAATGAATTTAAGAGTGGCTTATATGACATGATTATGAATGAAATGAGAGAATAAAAAATATTTACCCGATATGAAACACAGAAATGTAATTTTTTATTGAAAGTAAAGATGTTTGATCATGAGCCTATTTCACAAAAGATTCTTATTGTTTTTAGGCTTAAAACAACAAGTGTGTTTTGAACATTACTCTATGTTAGCTCTAAAAACTACAGGAATTTCCTCCCCAGTCCAGTTGTTCAGAACACTTCCAGGCTCATAGGGGCGAATGCCCGATAAGTTTTCTTCCTTCGATCCCTCTTCAGATACGGCGTTCATGCTCAAAATCTTTATCATATCTTCAGCCGCTTCTTCATTCGTGCTCTCTAGTCCCGGATGGATAACTCCTCCTGACACGAATGTGTGGGATATATGGGGAAAAGTCATTGATCCCCATTTGACCTCAGCCCCACTCAATCGTGCCTTTCGTCTCTCCTGCTTCTTCTTCAGTCCCTCCTTCCTCTGTTTGGCGTTTGGCCTATGCCCCAAGCCAAAACGATCGCGCTTGTCAACCAAACTCGACATTTCGACTCGTCCAAAGAGGTATTTTCCTAGTCTCCTCCCAGGCAATGCTCATTTTCCTACCATCAATCGCAGGCTCATCCACGTAGCTTCGGATATTTTTGGCACCGGGACCTTGCCACCCTCACTGATGAAAGTCGCATTTACGAACTCTAATGACTGAAAGGAACACTCTATCGCCTCAGTATCATTCTCTATGTACGGCGCATCACTAGTAACAGATGCGATGATGTCCTCTTCCGCATTTATAGTTATTAGTTGACCCTCTGTCACCGACTTTAGCTTTTGGTGCAATGATGATGGTACTGCTCCCGTCGAGTGAATCCAGGGCCTCCCCAATAAACCATTATAAGAGGACTTGATGTCCATCACGAGGAAGTCTACCTCGTACGTATTTGGTCCGATTAAGAGAGATATCTTAATCCTTCCCATTACTTTCCTTTCAGTGCCATTGAATGCTATCACTATGTTGTGACATATTTTTATATGAGAACTATCTATAGAGAACCTGTTCAAGGTGGATAGGGGCAAGACATTCAGTGCCGATCCATTGTCAATTAATACCCCCGTAGCGTATACCCTTTGCATCGGGTAGTGATGTGCAGAGCCTTGGTGGAACCCATACCTCCTGGCAGTATTTCATCGTCACTGAAAGAGATTTAGTTGTCGGCGCTTATATTACTAACAAGGCGGTCTAGCTTGTTTACCGAAATGTCATCAGCAACATAGGTTTCATTCAACACTTTCATTAGCGCGCTACGGTGCACCTCTGAGTTTAAGAGTAAAGCCAGTACCGATATGCGTGTTGGCTGCTTGTGTAATTGTTCCATAACATTATACTCACTGTGTTTTAGGAACTTCAAAAACTCTTTGGCTTCATTCTCAGTTACCGGTTCATTAACCAGGGGTTCTGTCCTCTCTTTCCCCTGTTCAATCATCAGGGACTTTCCTTTTTCAGGTTCGGCTTTCGTATCTGGCATATTGACCGGACTCTCCCCTCCCGAGCATGTCACATTACAGCTGTAATTCTAGGGTACCCTTTTGTTATCCTTATAAGGAAAAGCCACGGATTTCTGAATTACAATTCTCGGTGTTGTTTTCACTCCTGCTTCGTTGATCCTTGGTCGTGTGATAATCACCACTGGGTGATTGGCCTTAAAAACCCTCTCTACTGACCCTCCTTCTGTGGTGTAGACGTCTTCTCCTTTAATAAAGTCAAAGAATTCCAGCTCTTTGTTATCCATTAACCCATGCACTAGGGCCCTGAATTCGCTACATTGCTGGATCTCATGGTCCTCTTTATCGTGAAACTCACAATAGTTCCTCGCACATTGGGATTTGCTCCCCAACCCTTGCAGAACTAACCCCCTTTTCTATATTTCCTTCTAAACCTCCCTCAATGGGGTTCTTACTTCAGCAACATTCCGTTTGATTCTCCTCTCTATATTCTCGACTATCGCGTTTACCCCTTTATCAGTATGACTGGGTAACGGATTTCCCACACCAAGTGCATCGTCGAATTTCACAACACCCGCTTTAATGAGTCTTTCGACTAACCTTTTGAATGAGATGCAGTTTTCTATCGAGTGCCCTACTATTCCCGCATGGTATTCACATTGAGCATTTGTATCGTACCACTTAAGATATGGGGGTTGTAACGGTTTCAAGTAAAAAGGGGCTACAAAATGTGCATTGAACAGATTTTTGTACAACTCCCTATACTTCATTGGTATGGGAGTAAACTAGAATTTCTCGGTATTCTGCCTCGTGTCGGGCTCTTGCCTTGGTGAGGCCTGCTGGCCCACGACTATCGCTCTTGGTTGGCTGACAGTGATGGGTTTCGAATAACTCGGGCTCACATTATTTACTTCATTTTCCCTTTTCTTCTGAGCTGATCTTCTCGTGCTCTCTCCAGCTTCTATACCTTATCGCGTTCTCTATCATTTCACTAGACATCACTATGTCTGCGAAACTCTTAGTTGCGCTCCCTAACATATGGTTAATAAAAGGTGCTTTCAGGGTATTAATGAAGAGCATGGTCATTTCTTTCTTTGGCAGTGGCAGTTGGACCTGCGTAGGAACTTCCCTTCACCTTTGGGCGTATTTTCTGAAACTTTCGCCCGAATTTTTCTCCATGTTTTGTAACGTGATCCTGTCAGGCGCTATATCGGTCACATGGCCATAATGCTTCATGAAGGCCTGTGCTAAATCCTTCCATAATTTGTCTTGAGTACGACTCAACTGATTGTACCATTTAGCCACGGCTCCAGTCAAACTATCCTGAAAATAGTGGATCAACAACTGGTCGTTGCTGACATATCCCATCATTTTCCAACAGAACATTGTAATATGGGCCTCAGGGCAGCTGGTCCTATTGTATTTTTCGAATTCTAGCATCTTGAAATTTGGTGGGAGTACCAGATTTGGGACCAGGCTCAACTTCTTAGTATCCACTTCGCACTGGTAATCAGCGCTTTCCAATGCTTTGAACTTCTCCTCCAACCATTTGCATCGATCTTCAAACTATTTTGGGAGCTTCGCCCTTGCTTTTTCCCCTTCTACCGCATCATCGAAGTCAGGGACCATTGGTTTTTCCAAATTGTCTCCTGGGTTAGAGCTCGAACCTGTCGGGAATTTTACCGGTGCTGAGGTACCAGATTGATACTGAGGTTTGATATTGACGGATACTCTTAGTGGTTGTGCTTGGGAATTTACCCGAGCAAAGCCTGAAGGATAAGCAGAATTTTCATTATCATCTCCGGCATTGACCATAGGGCTCTTTCCCTTATCAGGCCCTCCAGTCAACAATTATGTTAACTGGCTCATCATGCTTTTCTGGGATTCCAGCATTTGATCCCTCATATCTTGTTGGATCTTAGCCAACTGTTCTTGCATCTGTGTTTGCAATTGGTCCTGCATCTCTTTCTGCATCTGCTCTAACCTCTCTAACCTTTGATCCATGGCTTTCGTTTTTCTTCGAGTGTAGTAGTGATGTTCCAGGGTAATTATAATACGATCTCTAGTTAATGGGGTTCTTTTATGATAATTAATGCATATGATGCGATGTAATGCAAATGCATGATATGAATGCAAAAGTAAAAGCAATCAATTTTGGTTCAATAATAACTTTATAAGAAAATAAAATCCTTTACATAAAACAAAATCACATATACGACCTAGCTCTTATGCTCAAAGCTTTAACTTTCTTAAGAAGCCAAGCTAACTCTCGACCCAGGTCCGACTCTAGCTCATATTTCACACTTAACACATCAGCCTGAACCACTAAGGCTTGTAGATGATCAGCTACTTCTCGTATCTGAGTCACAGCTTCGTCCATGACGTAATCTCTTTCTCTGACCTGATCTTGCGATCGTTGAAGCTGTTCTTCCCATCGCTCGTTATCTACCTCTAATAGTTGGATCCGGAGCTCACTATTTTGCAGCGCCGTTTCGAGCTCTACCACTTTTCCTTTCAACTCTTCCATCCTATTTAGGCTTGTTTCTAGCTTCACCGCAGAGTTACGGCTTCGACACAATGCCTTCTCTAGTTCTGCTACTCGAGCTCTTAACATCTCATTTTCGCTTTGGCTCTCACACACGGTCTTTTTCAGAGTATCCTTTTGTGCTTGAGCATCATGAAACCTCTTCTTCCACTGATCAACCTTAGCCTTCTCTTCTTGAATTTCTTGATGCCATTGTTCTGAGGTTTTACCCAACCCAGCAGTTCTCATTGATGAATGCAACTTTTTGTAATCAGTCTTCAAGCTGTCCAAATCTTCTTCGGCCTTCCTTTTCCCTTTTCTCAATTTCTCAGCCTCTGATTTTTGGACATCAATATTTAACCTCAAATGCACTTTTTCTTATTCCAGTTGTTCTATCTTTTTCCCTAACTTCGAATTTCTATTTTCAAAGTCTTGTTTTATGATTTCCAACTCGGAAGGGACTACTTGTAGGTATTCCTCCATCGGTCGAGCGTCATCTTGTGTCGGTCTGAGGATATTATCATTGATTCTACAACTTCGCCATGCATCATATTCGGGGGTCGTTGTCGGACCTACAGCAACTCTTTTCATTCGGCGAGTCTGCTTCCAAGCATTAAAAATCTCTTTAACCCTTTTCTTGTAATTATCTTCTCCATACATAAATTCAAACTGAGCTAGCCCATGCGTCACCGGTATAAACTGTCTTGATCTGTATTGCCTCAGTACAAGCAAAAGAGCATACCCAACGGCTCCCCAAATTCCTAGCAGAGGGACCGAATCATAACTCCCACACCGATAGAGAATTTCGTCGGGAACTAACCAAGGAGCTCTCCACTCAATGTTCTCTTCCTGGAAATTCTGAAGGAGCGCGATCCGGTTTTCTTTTGATATGTCATCTCTTCTGAGCGTGGCCGCCAACTCCTTAACAGTGAATAATTCTCAAAAAAAACTCGATAATAAATTTTATCCACCTTCTAGAAATAGCTATGGAACCAAGCTAACAATAACTGCGCACACCCTATAAATCTGCCCTCACTGGCTTTCTCGCATGCATTCAAGGATCTAAATGTCTTATCCAAGATTGCGGGAACAGGTGTGACCCTTCTGTCAAGTCGATCGAAGAGATCCGAGACTGCCTCATCTACATACCCAATGCCCTAGGAAAAACCATTAAACCATAGATGCTTAAAGCAAAAACATCAACTCTCCTCTTCATATCAGGATGCACTAGAATCAAATCCTTCAAAATCCTTCATGAGATGGATTTACCCTGACCTTTTTGCTTGATCCTCGCTGCAACCCATTGTTCATTCATCCCTGTAATATTCATCAACTTCTTCAAAAAGGTTGGGATACAAGCGGCTCTCAAATAGACCTTGTCGACTTGGACCTTCGGGCAACGAAGTAAAGCTGTATATTCTTTTACAGTAGGTACCAAATCTACTCTCCCAAAGGTAAAACAATTATAGGCAGGATTCTAATACTGAGTGAGGGCCCGGAATAAATGCTCGTCTATCTTAATGTCAAGTAAGTGAGGCAAATCTCCATAATTCCCATAGAACAACTGCTTAGTCTCTTCATCCCACTGGTCCCATATTTCTTTTAATCCCCGAAGATCATTTTGCATCACACTAATACGGGTGTAATCATATAACTCCGATGTATATCCCTCTGCTAGGCTGTCCCTTTTTTCTAATTGTGTTTTCTCTGACCATATACGGACAGCCACATTATCTTCTACTTTATCAAGGAATTCGTTCTCCATGACAAGCTTCCTAAATTAGTAACCGAACGCGAATCGACACCTCTTTAAAATGAAATGACATGCAATCGCAACCAAAATAAAACACAACAAGTTAGTATCATATACCAAAAATAAAATTCAAGGCAAACAGCAAATAATCTAGCACCTATCTGAGTGGTTGCTAGGGTTTGGCGTAGTTCTACCTAGGGTAAGCTCTTAGGGCTCTCTACATGCGGTTTGGCTCTAAAGCAAGGGTACCTGAACTAGTAGATTCCTCATCCTCACCCATTATAGGCTCACACGGACCGAGTTCAGTTTAGGGGAACACATTTCCCTATGGCTGCACGGAGATGAAAATCTCACGAAGACATAGGTAGAGATGCATCCCGAAAGCGATTCACTATCCTACACGGAAGTGAAAACCTCACGAAGGAGTAGCTTCTCACTCTCACTTAAAAGGTGTGACCACAACGGTCATGTCATATGATGCAAGAGTACCCTAGACACTTAAATCACAACAAACATAAGACGCGACACAAACTCATGCGATGGAAAAATCAAAATCAAATTTTAATTTTCGATAAAAGGATAGAAAATAACCAATTCTACGGCTTGACTCTCTTATTGGTCCCTAGTGGAGTTGCCAAGCTATCGAAACTATTTTTTTGTTTGGAAAATGGGCTGACTTTAAAAAGGAAAATGGAGTCTCCACCAATCTTTTTTGAAGTGTGATTGGGTCACCTTATAAAACATTTGGTCTACGAATTTTAAGAAAACGGGTCGTGAGTCGGTTACGCACGAGGAAGGATTAGCACCCTCGCAACGCCCAAAATTGGTACCTTATTGATTGATTAATGTCCTAATATCGAAAATTGGAAGAGATTTTAAAATATGAATCCTTTAGGAAATGTTTGGATAATTCGAATTGGATATCGAAATTCTCCTATTCCGAAAGAATGAAATATCACATCTAGCACGTTAGGATACGATATTTCAAACCCTAGACACCAAGATCATTTCATGATTTTCAAAATTCATGCATTGCAATTTTAAAAAAGGTATTCCGTTATTTGGCCAAACGAAAAAACCGAAACCCAGCACGTTAGGACACAATTCCTCGAATTTCCAAATATGAAATATTGCCTTATTTTTGAAGTTGAGAAAACATGGTCAAAATCTTAAAAGGATATTTAGTCCTTTGGACGAACGGAAAATCGAAACCCAGCACGCTAGGGCACAATTTCCTGAACTTCCAAGCACAAAATATTACCTTTGTGAAACCCTTTTTATGAATTTGGGTAAAAAAGTAAATAAAAGCAAAAATAAAAATACATTAAAATATAATTCAAAATCATCGATCTACATAAAATGATAGGAACAAGAATAAATAAATCATAATAGTAAAAAAAATAGCAATAATAAAAAAAGCAATGATGATGTTGATAATAAAAAATAATAATAATATGTGTATATATAAAAAATAGTGACAAATAAAAAAATGATAATAATTCTAATGAATATAATAATAATTATAAAATTAAAAAGATATGGTAGTAGTAATGTTAAAATAATAATTACAATAAAAAATAATAATGATATTAAATTAGTAATAATAATAGTAGTAATAATAATATTAATAGTAATGAAAATAATAATAAAAGTGATAGTAAAAATAAAAATAATATTAATAATAAAACAATAGTAACAATATTGAAATTAATAGTGATAATAATAAAAATAATAGTAATAGATATAATAATAATAGTATATATAATAAATTTTTTTAAAGTAAACAATAGTATTAATAATAACAAAACAATAGTAATAATATTAGAGTTAATAGAGATAAATAAAATAATAATAATGAAAATAGAAATAATAAACAAAGTACTATTGAAAGTAATAATAATATTAGTAATACAAATAACGATAATAATAAATATAAGAAATATAAGAAATATGATTATAGTAATAAAATAATGGTGGTAATAATAAACTAATAATAATGCAAAGGAATATATTAATAATAGGAAAGTTAATTAAAGATAAAAAACTATAGTAGTAATAATATTAAAATAATAGTAATAATAAAAAATAGTAGTAGTAAAAATAAAAGTATATTAATAATAATAAAAATAACAATAGTATTAATAATAATAAGAATTAAAAAAATAAAATTAATAATGAAAATAATAATAAACAAAAGAAATAAAAAAAGGACGAAATTGAACTAAAAATAAAATTTTGGGGCGAATTTTAAAAAATATAAAAGAGGAAGGGACCTATTTGAATGCGCGAATAACATGGAGGGACTAAAGGGGAAAATTTCCCCTCCCTCCACAACGTAACACTTCGTGCGGGACTAAATTGGAATCGAAGGAAAATTATGGGGCAAAATTGAAAAAATAAAAAAATGTGATCGTAAATCAATAAAAAAATTGGAAGGGCTAAAAGAGCAATTAGCCCTTCCGTAGAAAACACACGGATCTTGAGGCAGGTCAGGTTGAATCTGGTTGGTTAAGGGCAAAACGATGTCGTTTTGAGCATTTAAGGCCAGCTCCAAAACGATGTCTTTTTGGGGCCCTATAAATGCTAGATATTTTTAAAAAATTTCATTTCCTCCTACATTCCAAAAAAAAAAAAAAAAAAGAGAGAGGAGCTCTCCCCTCTCTCCCCTTGGGCGATTTCCGGCCACAAGGCCGATCATCACGACCGATTCTGCCAGTCGTCAGATCGCCACCACCACCGCAAGACGGTGGCGGAACTCAAAAAAAGGTAAGTTTTTTTATATATATAATATTTTAAATATATATATGTATATATTTTTAAAAAATAAAAAATAAAGAAATGCCGAAAAAATAAAGAAAATAAACAAAACAACCTTTTCCTCAAATCTGCTTTTTCTTTTTGGATTGATATTCTGGGTTTTTGCTCGTAGAGTGTTTTTTGCTCTCTTCTATATATCAAAAAAAATACCTCCCCTTTTACATCGTTTTTCTTTTGGCTTTATAGCATATTTTTACAACCATTTATTGCTTGTTTGCAGGTGCGTGATCAAGCACGTCTCTGACGTGGCGTGGTGGAGTGGCGCACGTCGCAGGGTGGTAGCGTCCGGCACGCGAGGCACTTGCTGATAACGGCGCAAACGGGGTGGTGTTAGGGTTTTGCCGAAAATGCTTTAGGTTTTAGGCTAAAAATTTGGGCTAGGGTTTAAGTGTTTGGTTTGGGCTTCGATTTTGGGCCTATTATAATTGGGCTGTTGTATTTTGGACTATTTGGACTTTATTCAATATTTTTTTTGTTTTATTTTTGGTATTGGTGTGGGCCTCGGGCTAAAATTGGGCCTTACAAATAGCACATGCAAATTTCATAAAGAAAAAATTAGGGACATAAATCGAAATTTTGATTATTTTAGA
Source organism: Gossypium bickii (assembly GCA_025503065.1). Lineage (NCBI taxonomy): Eukaryota > Viridiplantae > Streptophyta > Magnoliopsida > Malvales > Malvaceae > Gossypium > Gossypium bickii. Next base: position 21,104,049 of record CP106713.1, on the reverse strand, counting down.
AAATGGACTGATTTTTAGTAGATGTGGCAAAAACGAGTATTTTTTAAAAATGGCTTTCTTTTGACATGTTACCTCCTCCGATCAAAGTGTTAAATTTTACTCCTTTATCCTTAAGTCTTAAGTACGATTTCATATCAAGCACATTTATTTTTTTTATTTCATATTTTTTCAAGTATTTTTTGTTAAATATTAATATTTAGTTATTATTTTTAATTAATAAACATGTTACTTTTTAAATTATTTTATTTTTAATTTATCTTTTTAATTAATAATTCTTTTATTTATATGAATAAAATAATAAATATGTAATTATATGATGAAAATATATTTAATTATATTAAAAATATTTTTAATTAATAACTCCTTTATTTATATAAACAAAATAATAAATATGTAGTTATATAATGAAAATATATATGATATATGTCATTATAATGAAATTATTCTATTTTTTAAGAGTATCAACTAATTTTATTTAGTTATTTTTCTTTTATATAATTTCTATATGTCAAATATTTAGTTTTTTTCTATCTACATTGTGAGAATGGTGAATTCTAATATTATAAAATCAAATAATTATTTCAAACATCATTATTATTTTTATATGTAAAAAATTTCAAATATCATTATTTTTATATATGAAATATTTCAATTAATTATTTAAAATATCATTATGTTTATATGTTAAATATTTCAAATAATCATTTCAAATACACATACAAAAATATATAATGTTAAAATTTACCACACTCATGATATGGATTGAAAAAATAAATATTTCACATATAAAAATTATATTTACTAAAACTAATGATATTTGACATAATTAATTGATTTTATAATATTTTAATTTATCATACCCACAATGTAGATGAAAAAAATAATATTTGAAATATTTTACATATAAAAAAAAACAATGATATTTGAAATAATTATTTGATTTTATAATATTAGAAATCACCATACCCACCATGTAGGTGGAGAAAATAAATATTTTACATATAAAAATATATATATAAATAGTTGATATTTTTAAAAATTAAAATATATTTAACACAATGATAAATATAAAAAATATATTTTATTATATAATTATAAAATTATTAATTTATTTATATAAATAAAGGATTTATTAATTAAAAACATTTTTATAATGATATATATAAAAAATATATATTTATTATATAATTATATAATTATTATATTATTTATATAAATAAAAGAGTTATTAATTAAAGAGATGATTTAAAAGTAAAAAAATAACTTGAAAACAATATATTTATTAATTAAAAATATTAACTAAAAATTAAAAAAAGATGAAGCTTGAAACAATATGAAATAAAAAATACAAATGTGCTTAAGAGAAGAATCAAACTTAGGACTAAAAGATATAATTACTAACATTTGACCACCAGACAAAAGAAGAAATGTGTTACAAAGAAAATGCATTTTATATAAAGCGTTTTTCAAAAAATATTTTTTTTTCAAGACATGTTTTTATAAAAACGATATATTTCTCTAAATAATCAAAATTTTGGCCTATATCCTTAATTTTTTTTCTTGAATTTGGCATATATCGTTAATTTTGTAAATTTTTGTTGTTGTCATTCAACTAAAAAAAGTTACAATTTTGGTCACTAACGTTTTTGATTTTTTTTTTTTGTTCAACTGTTAAGCGACATATTTTTAGTTGATATATAATAGTCTTTGTCACCCAATTTTCAAAAACATTTCATTTTAAGCACTCAAAAAATAAAATTTACAATTTAAGCACCCTTATTACATAGTTTGATCAATTTGGATACTCCTGTCAAAGTTTTCATTTTTTTTTTCTTCCAAAAATTCTGATTTTCCACTTAATTTATGTAATTTCCAGCACAACCTAATGCATTAAAAAAAAAAAAAAGCCACCTTTAAGATTCCTTCTGTAAATGGGTGTTGATGATAAATGCCTGGCTACTTGAGATTCTCATCTTCTCCAGAATTTCAAAGGAACAAAGCAACTGTTGATGGGTACACATTCATTCCAATTTTCTAATGCAGTCCAAGCTCCAAAGCTAGACCATCCACATTTTAGCAAAAATTACGTGACAGGAGACCCTAAAAATTTAGAACATTTGCATTGCTTTTGCCCCTTTTCTCTGGTGTACCAGTGATACAATAGTGAAGACAAGAATTAGAGAAGGAAAAATGAAAGAAAGCAAGAAGGAAATTAGGAACAAGAAGAAAGCAAACAGTGCGATGACAACGAAAAAGAAGAAGCTGAATAGATTAAGAAGCTTTGGGTTAAAGAAACAAAAAGAATTGAAAATTTGGGTTGAGTGTGAAAAATAAATTTCTATGGTATATTTTGTTTTCTTGGCTAAAAAAAAAAAATCAGAGTTGATTTCACTAGCATCTGTAATATTAGTTTTAGATGTTTTTTAAGGGTATGAAACTCAACTTAAAGATATTACTAATTTGATTTTGAGAAACATAAAGAAAGCATGTAATTGTCTAACTTTTCTTTGGTTTTGTTTTGTTTTTAACGTGTTACTTGATTCTATTGAATGATAGTTTTCTTTGTTTCCCATATTAGTTCTTCAACAACATATTTGAGATTTTATTTTGCGTAAATTATTTAATTGGTCACCCAACAATTGGGACGTTTTCATTTTGGTTACTCAAAAAGAAATCCTTACAATTTCGTCATCTCACTTTTAGGCCTTTTTCATTTTAGTCACACAAACATTAAATCTTTAACGTAGTTGATTATACATGTCACATCATATTTACACTTTTATTTTGGTCATCCAACTACTAGGTTGTTTTCATTTTGGTCACCCCAAAAATTTTTTTTTTTTAAAGTATTGATCGGGGTGAAAAAATATTAACTATTATTGTAAAAAAGAGGTAGAAATTAAAATGATACGTTGAAAAAATTGTAATATTGTACTTGTTTGCCTTTTATTGAAAATTCTAAATTTCTTTTTCTTTTCAAATTTAAAAGTTTAAACTTCAAATCATTGAAACCAATTATTATTAAGAGGAAACCAATTAAGATAATTTTAACGTCCCATATTTGACCTGATCACAGGGTCTGAGCTACGGGATGCCACATTGGTTGCCAAAGTGACTATGATCAAATACAATTCATTTTAATAGTTAAGGCATATTGTTAAGTTCAAAAATGATTACAACATGTTATACAAACATTTTCGGGTTTTATAAGAGCTTACAAAAATTCTTAAGTTGACTCGGGACCGAATAAGGACCAAATTGTAAAATTTGCAAATTATCAGATTAACCTCGCGACTTCGAGGGTTCCTTGTTGCAACGCAACTCACTTTGCTGAGTCGAGAGCTGCGATTTGGATGCTGAATCAATCCTCTAGACTTTGAGATTCCGTAATACTTGCGCACGGAATAAACAAACCGTACGCTGAGCGATAACGCTCAGTAGTACTTTCATGATTCAAGTCATATAAATAACACGTGAACAAGATAAATATATATGCCATTGCAAGATCACATTTTGGCTAAATCATATCAAGTGTTTCAATTTCATACAATTGTTAGAAAAAATCTAGTTTGAAAATGATTTTCTTGCATAGCGGGAAAAAAAAAATTTTGAAAATCAACTCGGGTTGTGATATTTATAGCAATAAACCTAATCGTACCTATGTTTTTGGATAAACGAATCCCTACCGTTCTCAGCTTTCAACCAAACAATCTTCTTTGCTATTCTCGTACCACGAATTGCCTCGACTGTGGGCTCGATCAAATTGAGTCAAACATAGAAACGAGAAATAGTTTTCTTTTCTTTTGGGATGAAAACGAATATTCTCTTCTCAAATAAAAACTGACGGAACTATTATTCCGAAAAATATATTTAATTCGTAGAGAATAAAAGTCTCTCTACTTTCAGGCATAATAACAATATCTTAAAGTTGTGTGAATAGCCCTATCAGTGTCATCTATTTATAGGGAGACAAGGTAAAACCTTGTCGAATTAAATAAGTTTATTTCAAATAGAAAAACACTTTCTACTTAGAGTAGGATTAGGGTGGGTGGCACACCCCTAATATTCCTACTAGGGTTGTCGCTCTATCATATTCCATGAAGGGATTTTGGACCTCTCTCACATTGGGTCCAATTACGAGTACTTCCCAGATTTTTTGACCAAGTACTTTGTAATCTGATCCAACTCGATTCTGTTTTTCTATTTCCCAAAATAAACTTCAATATTTATATTAAATAATTTTCTCATCGGTAAAATTATGACGATTTTACCCTTGATAAAAGTTCTAAGAAAATATATTTAATATTTCACCATTAACCTTGTTCACTATGATCGTATAATTTATTTTCATTTTCGGGATTTAAAAGAGCTCAAAAACATAAACTCAATCTTCCAATCATTTTTGAGAATTTCTTATTCATTCGTAGATGAATTCATTTCTCATTTTCATTTCCATTTTGAGAAAACGATATTCATTTTCAAATGTGTCATACCCTAAAATATAGGGGTTTAATTAAAATAATTAACCAAGTAATGACCTAGGCTAAATGGTTAAGTAGCTAGTGCATTCCCTAAAGGTTTTAGGTTCAAGCCTCTCCCCTCTCATTCCTTTTCTTTTTATTTTCAGCAAACTAGGTCCTATGCGTACTCAAATTAGCACCATTTTACGTTGACATATTGTATAAACAAACAATTATATTTATCCAAAATGAAAATAATATATGTACTCGTTTCTTTAAATATGCATAGGTGAACTAAAATCAAAGTTTCATATATATATGAACCACAGTTCAAGAATCATGTATATAATTGCACCAAATCAAAGTTCATATATCAAATTGCACATTAGACTAAATTTCATATATAAATTTGATATTTATTCCTAAAAAAAACTTTGTTTACTTAGTTTTTGGCAATGGTGCACTTTTAACTTTCGCTTTTTTTTCTTTTCAAATAAACGCTGAACTATTTGATTTTTTGAAGTGTAATCATTTTTTACTCAATTTAGTATTTAAATTACATTCATTTCTCAAATTTTTACTTAAAGTATGCATCTGCTATATTTTTTAATTTATTTTTAACAGATGTTTAAAAAATTTATTGACCAATCACATTGTAACCTCTCTAACTTGACCTAGACGTTAGACCCGAATTCGGGATATTACATTGGCCACCAAAATGGCCCGGTAAGCTATCGGGGTTTATAAAACAAACATGTTAAAACACTTGTCTATATCCAAAAAACTTACGAGTTAAAAAGAAAACCATTTAAATCCGCAACATAAGTTTACCCTTAAAAACTCATTTATTGCCAATTTATTTATTACTCAAGATTTTACTTATAATTTCACAACAGAAAAATGATACTTGAATTTAACTTTAGTTAAGTGAAAACAGGTTTAAGCTAAATTAATTCTTAATCCATGTTTCATTATTCTAAATTCAATTTAAATATCATGCATGCTTAACTAAACCCAAAATAGAAATCTCATGCCACAATTCAAATAAAGCGATATAGTTCTCCAAATAACTGAAATTTCAAATTAAAAAAAAAATCTTAAAAATACTTCTTAATAGAAATTTGTAACACCCCAAACCCGGCCCACAAGCCTTGACCGGATCTGGTATGTCACGGAGTAAAAACGTTTTGAAAAGTTCAATGGAAATTTTCAATTTATGGGGGTAATAAAATGGTGTTTGCTAAAACTTAGATGGGTTGGCTTGATAAATACAATAGAGTTGAAAACTTTTCCTTTTTCCTTTGAAACCATTTAATCACTTAGGTTTTAAAGCATTAGAGTCATCAATAACTTAGGAAATTTTGTTACCCGATAATAACATTTTTGAAAACGCCTACGAGTACTTATTTTGAAAACGTTATCTTTAACCGATTTGCTTGACAGTTCATAAGTTCATCAGTTATATAATAAAGTAAAAACAACTACCTAAGCATCCAAAATAATAATAAGCGGCCATATTACAACCCAATCGAATTGTAGTGAATAATAAACTTAAAGCGGGGCAAAGTAAAATTTGAAGTCCACAAAACAAACATGGTCGCCTCGAGCTCTCCCCGACTCCGCATCCGCGCTCTACTCACCTGCAAGATGAAATGGGAAGGGGTGAGTCACCAAGACTCAGTGTGTAAATCCCCAACCCGGAAATAACACTCATACACAAGATATTAGCATGACATGCAATTATGCAACCCAACCTAGCCATCCATGCTCCTTTTTCTACCCCGTGTGGTACCAAACCACTAGTGGTGCCAAACCACTGGTGACTTATAGTCACGATATCCGTCAATACGTGTGGTGCCAAACCACTGGTGGTGCCAAACCACTGGTGACCCGAAGTCACGATCAAATGATGGGGCCAACCCATCGTGTGATACCAAATCACCGGGCGTCGATCCCAGTATCTCAAATGTGGGGCCAACCCACGGTGGAATTAATCCACGGGGGGCGAGACGCTATGAGGTGCCAAACCTCCGAGGTACCAAACCTCTGGTGACCGTAGTCACAATGTGTTACCAAAACACCGGTGTCCGCGACACAAAATATTACTCCTCTCATCAATCCCACCATCATCATGCTCACATCACAAGTATCATGATCCCATATATCATGCAATTGTATATAGCATAGCATTTCACAGCATATGATGGCATATACAACATATATCGTAAATCGAGTAATAGGGGACTTACCCGAAAACCAAGCTTATGCCCACTAGGCAAAGTTACCACATGAGAGGTTATAATATCATCAAATAACAGTTTATACTAATAAAGTGTGTAAGAGCTTACACACCTATTTAATCGAAGGTCTAAATAGAAATCCCGTATCTACGCGATATTACAAATGTCCCGAACTTGTCCTCATATTGTTCCTATATTCGGCCATCATAGATCAGTATTTAGGGGTCTCATTTGATTAACTAACAAATCCAAAGGATCGGTCATATTATAACAGAATAGGGCCTTAGGCCGAACCTTGATTAGCACGAACCAACGTGATTTGAAAACCCGGAACTTCAGATTCCTAGCCGATTAGTCCCCTCCTAAAAACATAGTGCATAAATCGATCATACATAGATACCAAAATGGCCCTTGGCCGAATGTCAATAACCTCATACCTTGTCTACCGAAGTTCTGAAATTTCCCTTGTGCGTTGAATAATCAAGACCCTACATGCCAAAAGTCAGATTCGACCTTAAATACGTAAATCCACATCTAAAACCCCTGGCCAAAATTACGAGTCACCATACCTCGAAGAAGTGAGACCCGAAAGACACTTTCAAGCCCCTTAGCGTCGGCTACACACGAAAGATACACCATTAATATGGCCTATACCCATTCGGCCTATCCATACAAGGGCCTTAACTCATGCTTTCGGCATGCATTAAGGGAGTTGGGTTAAAATCGAAAGTTGAGAGAAAGCTCACCTACAAATAAATTCGGCTAGGCCCTTCAATGGACGATAGAGAAGTAGGCCACAAGAGGAGAGGATGAACTTGTCTATGGTGTTCCCTTAAAGCATCAAGCAATGGAAAGAAGTGTAGGAGAGGTTTATGAGGATTCGGCCTTGGTGATAGAGTGGTGAAGTTTTGGCCAAGCTTTGTCTAAGGAAAGGTTCGAAAGGTTGATGGCTTCAAAAGAATTCAAGGAGAGGAAGAAGGAATGAAAAAATTTGGCATACACCAAGGGCATGCCCAGCCGAAATGCCTCCCTTTTTGCAAATCTCCAAGCCGGCCATGTTCTTTCTCTCTTCCTTCTATGTGCAATTGTCCATCACCAATTTTGATAAACTTTGTTTAATAATGTTTCCATCACCAACATTAATTAACAAATTGTCCATCATATGCTCTCTTCTTTCAACAAATAAAAAAAAATAAAGAAAGAATTTAACTAATGCTCCCAATACAAATAAAATAAGAGAAAAAGGGAAGAATAACGGCACCCCATCAAGCACTTCTGCATGCGCCCAAGCCCCCATGCAGCCACCTTTCCCACGTCGGCTAAAAATAAAACTCACAGCACCCCCGTGTCTCGAACTCGAGACACAGGCGCACTCCCACGCTTCAACCACTCGACTACTGGGCGTTTCATGACATAGGCGCAACACAAATTTATTTAAACACTCCTTCGGCTAGCTCCATTGCCACGTCGCTAAAACAAAAACAAATAAAACTCGCTCATGCGCTATTCCTAGGATTCAACGCGCGACCTCCATCCCAGCCCCTCCAAAGAAAGCCGCTTTAGCCACTTGGCCAAAGGCGTTCATTTGTGCTATAGGCTCGCTTATATTATTCTTAAACCTTTCTCATCAAGTTCTCCTTCACGCCAAAATAAAACTTCCTCCACGCGATTCGAACCCTTGCCTGCCACAGATCTCCTAGCGTTACTCGTAACGCCCAACCACTCCGCTTGACCATTCCTTTGTGACATGATTTGCCCCTAAAAATGTATAATGTTTCCTCACTTACACTTTTCTTCTCTAGCACTTAAAGAACTTTTTAACCCTAAACCCGACCTAACTCGGGATTTTGACTAAATCATAATAAATGCATTTATTCAGGAAAACCCACAATAAATAATCGTATGGCAAATGACCCCTAATGCAGGATGTTACAAAATTGATCCCAGTCGAGTCCTTTGTATGCCGAGTTCACGTCCTAACCTAGTGGGTTATCTGTAAAGATGGAAAATAAAATGGGAGTGAGCTATAAAACTCAGTGTGAGTTCAGTCACAAGAAACCATTGGAAATAGTAGATCAATCAAGCAGAATAATCAACTTATAGAATAAATCACAATTAATTAGCAACACAGAATATCGATAATTCAGATAAACTAATCAACATAACATCTCAGTGTTCATAGCCATGTGTATGTCTTATAATGCAATTTCAATTTATTAGAAAAAGTTCCTACACCGCCGCTACACAACATAATAGGAGTTCCCCAGAGCTACACAACATAATAGGAGTTCCCTAGAACTCCTCTTCCTTTACACCACGTTGTGGATGAACTACTAAATGTTGCAGATGAATTGCTAATACGGTGTGGATAAACCACTATTCGATGCAGATAAAAGCTACTAATGCAGTGTGTATGAATCACTTGTAATAAAAGGGTGGATGAACCACTAGAGTATTTTTGATAAGAAGTTTTTGCAGATAAGCTGCTAGTACGGTGTGAATAAACCACTAATCGGTGCAGGCAAGCTACTAGCACTTCCTCCATTCATGTCGTCTGACCCCATGTAAAGTAATATGGCAAGCTTAAAACCGATTAATACGGTAGCTGGCACATCCCAAAAATGGGTTAGTAGAAATTGGGTTAATGAACCAAGAGTGGTCACGTCTGAATTTTTTTAGATGATCTTTTGATAATAAATAAGTATCAAGTATAATGGTTGAGTAGTGGTGGAGCTGTCCTTGATGACTTGCATTCGAATCTCTTCCCTCACATTTGGTGCAATTTTACTTCAAACCTTAGCAAATGTCACACCATGTTTTTAAAATAAATGTTGTAGGAATTAAAACAAGCTAATGAATAGTTAAGTGGTTAAGTGCTTAGTTAATTTCCTAAAGGTCCAATGATCAATTAACCATATTATCATGGTTTTTTATTTAATTTTTAGCTCATAAAACTTTGGTCAAAGCTTCCATAACCGTCCACTCCTAGTTACCATACAAAGAAAGATTCTTTCCTCTTTTAACTAGTCAACCTACTATCTTTTGTCCCATTTTTCACTCCATGTGTTCCCCTCTTTCCTTTTCTTCTCCCTATTTTTCTTATTTGCCTTTGAACTAATGTATGCCACCCCTAGCACATGAAACCATCCACATTCATTTTTTTTCTTTCATTTTTTCCATTTCCCTTTCTACTCTCTTTGCCTAATTCTCTTTCCAAAATGTACAGTGTTGACTAGGTAGTTGTCTAACCCTTGAAGGCCATGCACACATTTTTGTTTTTCATTTTTACAAAAATCCTCTTTCTCCTCCTTTGAACCACCTTGTGCCACCCCTTGTTTGGGTGTTCTCCTCTATCTTTTACTTCATTTTTCATTCATTTTTTTAGTCCACCACCATTAATTAACTTCACCACCACCGTGACCACCATTCTCCTTCTTTTTCTTTCTTCTTTATTTTTCTCTCCTCTCTTTTTCTAGTATCGAAATTCTCCCCCTTTCTTCATCCTTCGTTAGGTTCTTGCCGGACCACCGCTACCGTCGCCGCGTTGTCACGCCTCCACCAGTTTTGGTGATTCTTTCTCTTTTCTTCATCATTTTTTCGATCTCTATCATTCTCTTTCGTAACCGAAAATCCTATATCATTTATTTCAATTAGTTTTTAATTTACTTCCAAATGTTGTATTTAGTGACTCACTTTTCAGGTGATCCTTTTTCTAGTTTCACATCCCTCTCCGATACAAGATCACATGGATCTTCCGACCCTCTTGTTTCAATAAATAAAGAGTAAGTTTAGTGGTCAAATGAAAAACCAATTTTTCCTCTCTTCTTTTCTTTTAGGTCGAATGTGTAATAATGTATTTTTCCTTCAAATATTAACATATTGTATTCTACTTTATGTTAAAGGGCCAATCGATACCAACTCGGAAAGTCACTAACGCTGGAAACGAGATCACATTTCGATTGATTTTTATAGTAGTAAGTGCTGATGAGAGTTTTATTAAATTGACTTATTTCATAAAGCGTTAAAAACAACTTCCCTAATGAGAAATCACGTTTTTTGATAAGTAGGTGACTTATCGATTAGATCCAAGTGTGGGTGTTCTTTAGAGAGGTGATTCGCTTTGGATCTTCTATCAGGTGTGGGTCTAATCTAAAATAAAAATTGATATACGTTAATTCTAGTATTTAAATAAATATTATTATTTATATTTTGTTTTATGTGAATACATAAAGTATTCCAAAAAGGGAGATTAAACCCATCAATGTGCATTATACCAAGTAAGTGACCCAAACCAACTAGCTTATGAAAACTATGTTCTGTGGTTATGATTTTCATTGTTTGAAAAGTATGTTATTCTCGTTCTTATGTTATGTGATATTATGACATAATCGATTTTACATGATAAATAAATTGTGATATTTTGATATCTTAAAACAATAAGTGAAACGCATGTTAAACATGCCCTACATGATATTATATTTTGAGAAATTTGATTTGCATGTTTCAACATGCCCAATGTGACAAATGATATCTTGAAATGAAAAATGTGCATATATATATATATATATATATATATATATATATATGTTTATTGTAGCCCTATCACTTGCATGGGGTGAGACATTATAATGAGCAAGAATTGGTGGCTTCGTCCACAACCTACATGGCAGCTTGTTTGCGAATATTGGTGTCTTCATCCACAACCTACATGATAGCTTGTTTACGAATATTGGTAGTTTATCCACAACCTACATGGTAGCTTGTCTGCAAATTTGGAGTGTCTGGATGAACGAGTTTTGGGGAACTCGATTTTTGAGTGTAGCAGTGATGAGTAGAACATTTTAAAAAGATTTGCATAATTGTTTTGAAAAAAACTACATTGTCATGATCATGTGCATGAATATTAGATATTTTGAATAATGAGTATGTGCTTATTGTTATTTGTTTTGTATATTGAATTCCTACTTAATACTTGATTCAAGACTCACACTAAGCTTTATTGCTCACCCCCTTTAATTTTTTGATTTTACAGATAACCCCGAGGTTAGGATTCGATGACGGCATTTGGAGGAGTTTCTCGAAATTCTTTTAAATTAAACTAATTAAAGTTTATCTTAATATTTTGTTATTTTGGAATTGTAATAAGTTTGAATATGGACTGTAGCATGGGACTTTACTTTGGAGATTTTTCATTCTGATATGCATTAGTTGATTGCGTGTCATTAAGTTTTAAAAACTGAATAAATTAGTATTTGATAAGCATACTCATGAAACTTGGTTTCTATTAAAACTTGAGAAAATCACTATTTTCCACTTCGACAATGAAAATGAGTTTTAGACAAAAGTACAACTTGATTTTGGGGGTTTTAAATTGTCTATTAATGTTTTACCGAATTTACATGAAATATTGATTTTTAACAAAATATGGTTTTAGTAAAAATTTTCGTTGCGATTCTTATAAAAATGTCAATGTTACATTTTTCGCTACAATTATGAGAAACGAATTTTTAATAAAATTAGCCTTAGCTTTCAAAATTACTAATGTTTACGAATGAGATTTCTTAAGACATTTGATTTCTAAAGTTAACATGTTTTTCCTGAATAGCGATGAATAATCAAGTTCTTTAGTTTTGAATAAATAAACGGATGATTTTGAAATATGATTGAAATTATAAAAGTTTTGAATAGCGATTAAAATTTTAGAAATACTGAAATCATTGATTTCTATAATTCTCATATTTTTGCAAGATTAAGTTAAATATTTGATTTCACTAGTTTTGAATGATTTACACAAATGGTTTAGAAAGTATGTTTGAAAACCAAGAAAGTTTTCTAGGTCACTCAGGTGGCCAATGTAGCTTTCCAAATTTGGCCATAACGATTGGGCTGAGTTTGGGGTGTTACAGTAGCAATCAATATGCTTATGACAGTTCGATACAGTAGCAATTAATATTCTTATAATAGATTAACTTCAATAGTAAAAGCCATGCTTATTAAGTGTTCGGTTTAAGAGTGTCATAAAGCATACTATACGTACAATCACAAACATCGAAACAATAGTCATACGTATTGTTCACAATCCATGCAAATATATAATCATTCTGTTAATACTTGGCTACCTTGGCTTCGATGGTCAAAGCAAACAAACAAGAGGATGTAAAGCCTATCCAGATGAGTATTTATGAGACTTCGGCTCATTGTTATAACATCGAAGAAGAAGAAGAAGGGGACAATCACCTTGGTACAACGATATATTGCGATATGTGAAGAATCGTGAATACCCTGACCAAGCAATTGAGAATGATAAAAGGTCATTTAGAAGGTTGGCCAATGACTATGTCTTAGATGGGGAGATCCTATATAAAAGGAGAAAGGATCAGGTGCTACTAAGATGTGTAGACGCTGTCGAGGCTAGGAAAATCTTGGAGGAAGTCCATGAGGGTGTCTGCTGAACACATGCCAATAGTTTTACAATGGCCAGGCAAATCATGATATTCAAATTTAATTGGTCCACCATGGAATGAGATTGCATCAGTTATGCCAAGAAGTGTCATAAGTGTCAAATTTATGGAGATAAAATTTATGTACCTCCCTCTCCTCTTCATGTTATGACTTCTCCGCGGCCTTTCTCTATGTAGGGCATGGATGTCATTGGGCCAATTTCACCCAAAGCTTCTAACGGGCATCAATTAATCTTCGTGGTCATCAATTACTTTACAAAGTGGGTGGAAACAACTTCATATGCCAATGTCACGACGTCAGTGGTCAGCAAATTCTTAAAGAAGGAGATCATATGTCAATATGGAATGCCAGAAAGGATCATATCTGACAATGCACTAAATTTGAACAATAGCACGATATTAGAAGTCTGCAATTAGTTCAAAATCAAACACCACAACTCATCACTATATCGTCCAAAATTGAATGGTATAATGGAGGTAGCCAATAAGAACATTAAGAAAATCGTGGGGAAAATGACTGAGACTTATAAAGATTGGCATGAGAAGCTATCATTTGCCCTCTATGCTTATCGAATATCTGTCAGGACCTCAACTGGGCAATGCCTTTCTCTTTGGTTTATGGAATGGAGGCGGTTTTACCTATTGAAGTCGAATTCCTTCTCTCCGAGTTTTGGCAGAATTGAAGTTGGATGAAGCAGAATGGATCCAGTCCCGATATGATCAGCTAAACTTGATTGAAGAGAAAATGTTGAAAGCCATCCGTCATGGCCAGATGTACCAAAAACGAATTATGCGTGCTTACAAAAAAAAAAGGGTTCGTCCTAGAGAATTCAGAGGAAAACGGATGCCAAATTGGAAAGGACCTTATGTGGTAAAGAAGGCATTTTCTGGAGAAATGTTGCTTTTGACTGAGATGGATGGAAAAAACTTGCCCAATCCTGTGAATTCAAATTCAATCAAGAAGTACTTTACCTATAAAAAAAGGAAAAAAAGAAAAAAGGGAGAGGCCTAGGTGAAAACTCGTAAAGGGCTCCTTGAGACCAAAGGAGTTTTGAATTGAAAACCCAGGAAAAGGGCAATTCAAATCTTGAGCGAAGATTGAACATGTGATAGTTGAGTCTTCTTAAAAGGAAGAGCATTACATCTTGGGGCATCAACAAAATATTTTGGATCTCCATAATACATATCAAGTTCAAAATGGACCTTAAAGAATTTGTGCGGAGAAGCTCATGCTACGATATCTGGGGCACCTGTGTTCATCTTATTCACTTTGTATTTAAGCAAATTTGCTATTTTGATTAATTTATTCATTTCGAGCCTTGCTCTTAATAAACTTCGATCTTTTCGATTAATACAATCTTTTTCAAGCATTTTTACATTGAAATTACAATTAATTGACTAATAATATTCAAGTAAAGGGAGTTCAGCATATTACTCTGAAACGTTTTCTAAAATAGTACAAGGATCTGAAAATAGGACCACTATTCAGAACAAACCAAACTTAGGGGTTTGGAAATGTAACACCCCAAACCCGGTCTATGCGTTTAGACGAGATTTGGTTTGTCACACCAATCATACATTCGTTTATTCTCAATGGTTAAAATAGAATAGTGCTACAAAAACTTTTTGAAAATCAAGTTTACTAAAAAGTTAATACAAGGATTTGAAATTGTAGCTTAAAAATAATACTTGTTTGAAAACTTATCGTCAAAATAAAAATGTCAAAATCTTAAGATAGTTTAAAAGGATTTTGAAAGAATTTCAAATAATTAAAGTGTCCAGAAATTTTGTTATAAAACCAATGTTCTTAAGAAAACTTAACATATTTAAAATAAAACCATATTAAAAGTTTAGAAATAAAAATTTAAACCATCCACACAAATAAATCCATAACAACATATAAGAGGCCTTATTACATAAAACCCATAATGAAATTTAAGATAATAATCTAAATAAAGTCATAGTTTAATAAAAACCCAAGTTTGTAGTATGGCCTCCACCAAGTCATCTCCTACCCAAGTCCACGTCAATTTCCATTACCCGAAATGGTAAAAAAATTGGGTGAGTTACAAAGAACTCGATGTGCAACTCACTTACCACCATTTTTGGGCGGATCGTCAAGATATCAAGTCGGGCTTGAGCCCATTAACAGATTTCAACCATATATCATAAAATAATACAATTTAAAAAAAAATGAATGCATGTAAAATGAATTTCCCAAACCAACCTAGTGTCCATCCGCTAACACCCCCGTACCAACCAACACATCTGTGGGGATCAAGTCAACCCACCCCGCCAAACACACCAATTATAGGCTTTAAGCCTTTAATTAATTTTGTAGTGCACTACCGAACTAGATTGTGACATTGTCACCGAACTAGAGGCATTTAGCCGAATTTGTGGCAGAGCCACCGAACTAGAGGCATTGAGCCAAATTTGTGGCAGAGCCACCGAACTAGAGGCATTGAGCCAAATTTGTGGCAACTGGCCATTCTTCTCTTCATATAACCCACCCCATGCAATCATGTTTGTATAACAAAACATAATCATATAACAGATTTTCAATTATTCCATAACATCGGTGGGTTTATCATTAAACATTTTATTTGGCCCATAAAAAATAATAATTTTAGCAATTTGCCCATTTAGCAATTTAGTGGGCTTCGGCCCATTTATCGAACTAGAGTATTTTGGCCCAATTTATCGAACTAGAGTATTTTGGCCCAATTATCGAACTAGAGTATTATCGGCCCAATTATCGAACTAGAGTATTATCGGCCCAATTATCGAACTAGAGTATTTTGGCCCAATTTATCGAACTAGAGTATTATCGGCCCAATTATCGAACTAGAGTATTATCGGCCCAATTATCGAACTAGAGTATTTTGGCCCAATTTATCGAACTAGAGTATTTTGGCCCAATTATCGAACTAGAGTATTATCGGCCCAATTTATCGAACTAGAGTATTTTGGCCCAATTTATCAACTTAACAGTTTTTCGCATATTTCTCGGTTTTAACCGTTTTCATGCATTTTCACAAAAGTATCAATTACTACATAATTTTCGAATTTACCATTTTTACGGTTTTATCGCAATACTTACGATTAGAAATCTAACTCAAAATGAGTGTGAAATTACACACCGTTATGGAGAGAACTAAACTTTCCCGCTCTTCAACACCTATACGTATTGCGTTAATTAAAACACTATAATCTATAATAAAACCGATCTAAATATAACGATCTAAAAATTTACCCTCGGATTTCCGTAAGACTTCTACTTGCGATTTCTCTCCGATCGATGGTTCGCTAACCGAATCGAAACCACGAACAAATAATGGTTCGAGAGTACGAACGACTTGAACAATTGATTTCCCTCGGTTGAACGTCCACAACCCGGTGGAAAATCCCGGATTCCCGAAATAGTCCTTTGCTTGTACTTAGGGGGAATAACAGAACCTCCCCTCTTCCGAAGGCTAAACACCGCCCTTTTCTTTCCTATTTTGAATGTCTTCAAGACAAAGGAACATTAATCCAATGATATCGAAATAATTCTAAGGTTTAAAGATGTGATTTCCTTACCACAAAAATCGATTCCAACGATTTATGTCACCCACGACTTCTTGATTCCAACTTCCGTTATCGCACTAAAGTTTAACAAAATAAACGTTAATAAAATGAACGTTTATTTTGGTCTAATAAAGCCTACAAACCAACATCAATATTCGGCCATAACCACTATTAGCTAATCGAAACGAAAAGAATCTCTTACCTAATCTCCACGTCGAAAAGAAAGGATTTGAGAATGGTATTGATGGATGAAAGATTCGGCTATGTGAGATTAAGGAGAGAAGAAAATAATTTGGCTTGTAGTCACCTTAATATTCGGCCATGAGAGTGTAGGTAGAGAGAATTTCAATTGAAAGAAATCAAATAGGAGAAAGATGGTGATGATGTTGCTTTGATTTCAAAGTGAATAGGAAAAAGAAAAGAAAAAGATGAGCTTGAGAGAGAGATGGATATTCGGCAATGGGAGAAGAAAAGAAAAGAATGCTCTCTTTAGGTTTTGGTAAAATCGGCACAAGGAGAAAGGCACAAAATTGACACCAAAGTGTAAAACAAAAATGACCAATTTGACAAAAGAAACTAGGCTTACCAAGTGCACAATTTCGGCCAAAGGAGAAAGAGAGTTTGAGAGAATTTTCAAAACTTGCACAAACTAACAAAAATGACCAAAACAAAACTAAAATTCCTAGCCAAGACTATCACCAAAATTCGGCTCCCCTAGCCATAATGCCGTCCATATGCTTGGTCTTTAGGCCAAGATATTGTTTCCAAAAATATTTCCTTGATTCTTGCCTCATATCTTCACATTTTCCTTATTCTTTTGATACCCTTCCTTAAGTTCAAATTTTCCTTATTCCTTTGATATACTAACCAAAAATAACAAGTCAACACCTTCCACATATGCTCTTGGCCACTACTTGCTATACATGGGCGGAAAAATCAAAAATAAAATTCACCTAGATGCTATTTAGGGGATTCAACCTTCACCCCATGCACTAGCTCATGCGCCAACACCACTTGTCCAATAACTCATCTTATGCTACATATTGACACTTAAATTAATTTATGTGTCAATGCCACTTAGTCCACTTCCATAAATTCTCAAAGTTTAATAATATTAATCCAACCCAATAAATTCTAATTCTTCTTCGAACTATACTAAACACAAAAATAAATAAAGAAATTCCACCTTCTAGAATAATTACTCAAAGCACACAATGAAAATAAATTACTCAAATTTTCGTGTGTTACAACTCTACCCTAAAAGAAAATTTCGTCCTCGAAATTTACCTGGTTGAAAAAGGTGAGGGTATTGTTGCCGAATTGCATCCTCAGGCTCCCACGTAGCTTCCTCTACTCCGTGGTTACGCCATAACACTTTGACCAACGGCACAGTCTTCTTTCTTAGCACCTTAACGTCTCGGTCTAAGATTTCCACTGGTTCCTCCTCAAAAGACAAGTCCGAATTCAACTCCACTTCTTCTACCGGTACTATGTGCGAAGGATCCAATCTATAGCGCCTCAGCATAGAGACATGAAAAACATTATGAATTTGGCTCAATTCTGGAGGTAATTCGATCTGATAGGCCACTGGACCAACTCATTTCACCACACGATATGGTCCAATGTATCTAGGACTCAACTTGCCCTTCTTTCCGAATCTGAAAATCTTCTTCCAAGGTGAGACCTTCAGGAAAACTTGATCTCCCTCGGCATACTCAATATCCTTACGTTTCAGATCCGCATACGACTTTTGTCTATCCGAAGCTTCCTTTAACCGTGCTCGAATAACTTTCACTTTCTCTTCCGTTTCGGAAATCATCTCAGGTCCTAACAACTGCCGATCGCCCAACTCAGTCCAACAAATAGGAGAACGACACCTACGACCATACAATGCCTCGTAGGGTGCCATCTGAATGCTAGACTGGTAGCTGTTGTTATACGCAAATTCTGCCAATGGTAGAAAATCCTCCCAACTACCTTTGAAGTCGATCACACATCCCCTTAACATGTCTTCCAGAATCTGAATCACTCTCTCCGACTGACCATCTGACTGAGGATGAAAAGCCGTACTGAAGTTAAGCTTTGTACCCAGAGCTTCATGCAAAGCTTTCCAAAATCGAGATGTAAACCTAGGATCCCGATCCGATATAATCGACACGGGTACCCCATGCAACCTCACGATTTCAGATACATACAGCTTCGCTAACTTCTGCAACGAGTAATCCGTGACGTGCACTGGTAGAAAATGAGCGAGTCTTCACAAACGATCAACAATTACCCAAACAGAATTTTTCTTAGTAGGTGTTAAAGGTAACCCACTAACAAAATCCATCGTTATTCGCTCCCATTTCCAGAGAGGAATCTTAACTGGTTGTAAAAGACCTGACGGCAGTTGATGCTCCGCTTTCACTTGCTGACAAGTTAAACATTTTCCCACAAATTCTAAAATCTCACGCTTTCAACCTGTGCCACCAACACTGCTTCACGAAAATCCCGATACATCTTATTTCCTCCGGTGCATAGCATAAGGGCTACTATGCGCTCCTCAAAATCATTTGCCTCGATCTCGAGTCCTTAGGCATCTGAGACCCTTCCACGAAAAACACAACACACCTTCCGGTTTATTCCAAAATCCTCTATTTCACCATTTTTAACTTGTCAAGTAAAAGTCCCAACTTCTCATCTAATTTCTGTTTTCCTTGATTTGATCCAACCATAGAGGCTTCACCTGAAGTTCCGCTATCAAACTACCATCCTCATACAAACTCAAATGGGCAACCATGGCTCTCAAATCAGATACCACCTTACGACTTAATGCGTCCGCCACCACATTAGCCTTTCCAGGATGATACTCAATTGAGAAATCATAGTCTTTAAGCAGCTCCACCCATCTTCGTTGTCTCAAGTTTAACTCCTTTTGAGTAAGAAGATACTTAAGACTCTTGTGATCCGTATAGATGATAGACTTTTCACCATATAGGTAATGCCTCCAAATCTTTAAGGCAAACACCACTGCCGCTAGCTCCAAATCATGAGTAGGGTAGTTTACTTCGTGCGGTCTCAACTGACGAGAAGCATAAGCTACTACTTTCCCACTTTGCATCAATACGCAACCTAAACCCGTATGTGACGCATCACAAAAAAACTGTAAACTCCTTCCCAGCCTCAAGTTGAATCAATACCGGCGCTTCCGTTAAAACCTTCTTCAATTTCTCGAAACTTTCTTGCTGCTTGTCGGTCCATACATACGGCACTCCTTTCCGCAAAAAGCTTAGTTAGGGTGCGACAATCAATGAGAACCCTCAACAAAGCGTCTATAGTAACCACCAAACCCAAGAAACTCCGAATCTCAACTCCGACTTCGGTGGTTTCCAATCCAATACAAACTTCAATCTTCCGAGATCCACCCTTATTCCTTCGGCTGATACCACATGACTCAAGAAAGTCACTTCTCTTAACCAAAATTCACATTTACTGAATTTGGTATACAACTGATTATTCCGAAGCACTTGCAATACAATCCGCAGATACGAGTCATGTTCTTCTTCGCTCCTCGAATAAACCAGAATGTCATCTATGAATACCACCACAAACCGGTCTAAGAATGGTTGAAAAACCCGGTTCATCATATCCATAAATGTAGCTGGTGCATTGGTCAACCCAAACGGCATCACCAAAAACTCATAGTGTCCGTAACGGGTTCGAAATGCCGTTTTGTGAATATCCGCTTCTTTCACCTTCAGCTGGTGGTAACCCGACCTTAAATCAATTTTGGAGAAAACTGAAGCTCCCTTCAATTGATCAAATAGGTCATCAATCCTTGGCAGAGGGTACCGATTCTTGATCGTCAGCTTATTCAATTGCCTATAATCGATACACATACGCATCGACCCATCCTTTTTCTTAACAAACAAAACCGGTGCTCCCCACGGAGACACACTCGGTCGAATAAAACCCCGATCTAGCGGCTTCTTGAATTTGGGCTTTAAGCTCAGAAACAACTCCTTCGGTGCCATTCTATAAGGAGCAATGGACACCGGGCGCCTCCGGCAAAAGCTCAATACCAAATTCCACTTCCCGATCCGAGGTACACCAGGAAGTTCTTCTGAAAGACATCGAGGAATTCCTTCACGCTTCTCACATCTTCCACCGACAAATCTTTTGGCATCTAAAGCACTAATAAATGCTAAAAATGCTCCGTACCCTTTTCGCACCAACTTCTCCGCCTTTTTAACGCAGAAATCACGCTTTGCTAAGTAATTTCTCCGCCGCCTATCATAACTATCTCCTTATCCTCCACGATTCTTATCGACATACGCTTTTCATACAGTCCAATTGCGCGCCGGTGCTTAACCAACCAATCCATGCCTGAATGATATCGAATTCGCCAAATGGCAATTCCATCAAATTTGCCAAGAATGTTTCTCCTTGAATTACTAAGGGCACGCTCTCTAAATAGTTTATTAACCAACACCGATCGCCCTAAGGGACTAATCACCTCATCTCATTATCGGAAATTTGAGTCTAATTTCAAGTCTCCGGTTATGGTGCTAGCAACGCATTTAATGAGTAGAACCAATATCTATCAAGGCAATAACGGGTACATCGAGAGATGAAGAACGTGCGCTTATCACATCGTGCATTGTTGCCATCCTCCCGCGTCGACCGCATATACCAATCTGGTCGTCTTGCATCCGCGTTGCCTCTAGGACCATTGCCTCGACCACGCACACCTTAACCACGCCCACTCCATTACCACCACGACCGGTCCCACGACCTCTTAGTGGTTGCCGAGCTCCTCTTGCCGCCGGTGGTGCATCGGTAGCACGAACTTCTTGAGTTGTATCCATACGCCGAGGCAACTCCTATATTGATGATCCGTCGATCCACATTTATAGCAAGCACCCGCCTTCCTCCAACATTTTCCTAATGCCTTTTCCCACAATCAAGACAATCTCGACTGCGATTAATGACTACTACAGTGTTCTACCTTGAGCTGGCTCCTCATTCCGAAACCTCTTCGGAAACCTTTTTGAAGAACCCGAATTCTTCAGATCTCTCTTGCTTCGAACTTGCTCCCGATTTTGACGTTCTGAGTTCTTAACCTCTTCGGCTATCTTGGCCTTCTCCACGAGCGTGGCAAAAGTTCTAACTTGCTGTGGGGCTATCAAAACCCGCAACTCATCTTTCAAACCGTCCTCGAAGCGTACACAACGCTCATGATCCGTTGCCACTATCGATCGAGCATAGTGACTCAAACGTAAGAACTCAGCCTCATATGCTGCCACCGTCTTATTTCCTTGCACCAGGTTCAAGAATTCTTTCCTTCTAGCATCCACATAGCTTGTTCCCACATATTTCCCTTGAAAAGAAGCCTTGAAGAATTCCCAATTAACTAATGCAGCATCGGTGCCTTCTCGGACAGTAAGCCACCATTGGTATGCTTCGTCCCTTAACAAAGATACCGCTCCTCTTAGCTTTTGTTTCACAGTACACTCAAGATCGTCCATAATTCGTTCTACCGCTCAAGCCAATATTCAAATGACATTGGGAGCTACACCGCAGACACCTCAAAAACCTCGGCTCCACCGGATTTCAATCGCTCCGATATCGACCCACGAGCCGTTGGCGATTCTCGGATCCAAATGACCTTTCAAGTACTCGCAGCATTGCTCGTGTCACAAAGATTATCCTCTTCCATATAGTCGTGCGATCCTGTCTCACTTTCGAGTGACGCAGTGCATCCATTTCGACATATGACCCGGCACATCGATTGCGCCTCTAACACTCGCGTCCTCTACCACGGCCACGCGTCTACCGCGGCCCACGACCACGCCCTCTAGTGCTCATAGCGACTAATTCGAGTTAATCGATTAAGAGTTTTATGAATCGAATAATATTTCAGATTGTTTATTAACGATGTTTTATGATATGAAAGAGATAGAGTTGTTTTCGCAACAATATCCTATCGCCTCTCGATCTCTACGGTTTAACACTAAAACTAGAAGTTCTAGAGTGTTTCTTATAATCATATCATAATCGTAATGCATAATCGAAGATACTGATACTTACTTGACTTGGCGCGGATGCTCATGGTGCCATACTACCTTTAAATCAAAAGTCTAGAAATTTAAATTATTTTTCAAACAGATTTCATTGTCGAACCCAAACCACAGTCGAGATTTGAACTGGGCTCTGATACCACTAAATGTAACACCCCAAACCCGGTCTATGCATTTAGACGAGATTTGGTTTGTCACACCAATCATACATTCGTTTATTCTCAATGGTTAAAATAGAATAGTATACAAAAAATTTTGAAAATCAAGTTTACTAAAAAGTTAATACAAGGATTTGAAATTGTAGCTTAAAAATAATACTTGTTTGAAAACTTATCGTCAAAATAAAAATGTCAAAATCTTAAGATAGTTTAAAAGGATTTTGAAAGAATTTCAAATAATTAAAGTGTCCAGAAATTTTGTTATAAAACCAATGTTCTTAAGAAAACTTAACATATTTAAAATAAAACCATATTAAAAGTTTAGAAATAAAAATTTAAACCATCCACACAAATAAATCCATAACAACATATAAGAGGCCTTATTACATAAAACCCATAATGAAAATTTAAGATAATAATCTAAATAAAGTCATAGTTTAATAAAACCCAAGTTTGTAGTATGGCCTCCACCAAGTCATCTCCTACCAAGTCCACGTCAATTTCCATTACCGAAATGGTAAAAAAATTGGGTGAGTTACAAAGAACTCGAGTGTGCAACTCACTTACCACCATTTTTGGGCGGATCGTCAAGATATCAAGTTTGGGCTTGAGCCCATTAACAGATTTCAACCATATATCATAAAATAATACAATTTAAAAAAATGAATGCATGTAAAATGAATTTCCCAAACCAACCTAGTGTCCATCCGCTAACACCCCGTACCAACCAACACACTGTGGGGATCAAGTCAACCCACCCCGCCAAACACACCAATTATAGGCTTTAAGCCTTTAATTAATTTTGTAGTGCACTCATCAACTAGATTGTGACATTGTCACCAACTAGAGGCATTTAGTTTAATTTGTGGCGAGAGCCACCGAACTAGAGGCATTGAGCCAAATTTGTGGCAGAGCCACCGAACTAGAGGCATTGAGCCAAATTTGTGGCAACTGGCCATTCTTCTCTTCATATAACCCACCCCATGCAATCATGTTTGTATAACAAAACATAATCATATAACAGATTTTTAATTATTCCATAACATCGGTGGGTTTATCATTAAACATTTTATTTGGCCCATAAAAAATAATAATTTTAGCAATTTGCCCATTTAGCAATTTAGTGGGCTTCGGCCCATTTATCGAACTAGAGTATTTTGGCCCAATTTATCGAACTAGAGTATTTTGGCCCAATTATCGAACTAGAGTATTATCGGCCCAATTATCGAACTAGAGTATTTTGGCCCAATTTATCGAACTAGAGTATTATCGGCCCAATTATCGAACTAGAGTATTATCGGCCCAATTATCGAACTAGAGTATTTTGGCCCAATTTATCGAACTAGAGTATTTTGGCCCAATTATCGAATAGAGTATTATCGGCCCAATTTATCGAACTAGAGTATTTTGGCCCAATTTATCAACTTAACAGTTTTTCGCATATTTCTCGGTTTTAACCGTTTTCATGCATTTTCACAAAAGTATCAATTACTACATAATTTCCGAATTTACCATTTTTACGGTTTTATCGCAATACTTACGATTAGAAATCTAACCCGAAAATGAGTGTGAAATTACACTCCTGGTTATGGAGAGAACTAAACTTTCCCGCTCTTCAACACCTATACGTATTGCGTTAATTAAAACACTATAATCTATAATAAAACCGATCTAAATATAACGATCTAAAAATTTACCCTCGGATTTCCGTAAGACTTCTACTTGCGATTTCTCTCCGATCGATGGTTCGCTAACCGAATCGAAACCACGAACAAATAATGGTTCGGGAGTACGAACGACTTCGAACAATTGATTTCCCTCGGTTGAACGTCCACAACCCGGTGGAAAATCCCGGATTCCCGAAATAGTCCTTTGCTTGTACTTAGGGGGAATAACAGAACCTCCCCTCTTCCGAAGGCTAAACACCGCCCTTTTTCTTTCCTATTTTGAATGTCTTCAAGACAAAGGAACATTAATCCAATGATATCGAAATAATTCTAAGGTTTAAAGATGTGATTTCCTTACCACAAAAATCGATTCCAACGATTTATGTCACCCACGACTTCTTGATTCCAACTTCCGTTATCGCACTAAAGTTTAACAAAATAAACGTTAATAAAATGAACGTTTATTTTGATCTAATAAAGCCTACAAACCAACATCAATATTCGGCCATAACCACTATTAGCTAATCGAAACGAAAAGAATCTCTTACCTAATCTCCACGTCGAAAAGAAAGGATTTGAGAATGGTATTGATGGATGAAAGATTCGGCTATGTGAGATTAAGGAGAGAAGAAAATAATTTGGCTTGTAGTCACCTTAATATTCGCCATGAGAGTGTAGGTAGAGAGAATTTCAATTGAAAGAAATCAAATAGGAGAAAGATGGTGATGATGTTGCTTTGATTTCAAAGTGAATAGGAAAAAGAAAAGAAAAAGATGAGCTTGAGAGAGAGATGGATATTCGGCAATGGGGAGAAGAAAAGAAAAGAATGCTCTCTTTAGGTTTTGGTAAAATCGGCACAAGGAGAAAGGCACAAAATTGACACCAAAGTGTAAAACAAAAATGACCAATTTGACAAAAGAAACTAGGCTTACCAAGTGCACAATTTCGGCCAAAGGAGAAAGAGAGTTTGAGAGAATTTTCAAAACTTGCACAAACTAACAAAAATGACCAAAACAAAAACTAAAATTCCTAGCCAAGACTATCACCAAAATTCGGCTCCCCCCTAGCCATAATGCCGTCCATATGCTTGGTCTTTAGGCCAAGATATTGTTTCCAAAAATATTTCCTTGATTCTTGCCTCATATCTTCACATTTTCCTTATTCTTTTGATACCCTTCCTTAAGTTCAAATTTTCCTTATTCCTTTGATATACTAACCAAAAATAACAAGTCAACACCTTCCATATATGCTCTTGGCCGACACTTGCTATACATGGGCGTAAAAAATCAAAAATAAAATTCACCTAGATGCTATTTAGGGGATTCGAACCTTCACCCCCATGCACTAGCTCATGCGCCAACACCACTTGTCCAATAACTCATCTTATGCTACATATTGACACTTAAATTAATTTATGTGTCAATGCCACTTAGTCCACTTCCATAAATTCTCAAAGTTTAATAATATTAATCCAACCCAATAAATTCTAATTCTTCTTCAGAACTATACTAAACACAAAAATAAATAAAGAAATTCCACCTTCTAGAATAATTACTCAAAGCACACAATGAAAATAAATTACTCAAATTTTCAGGGTGTTACAGGAAACATTTGAGAAAAATAGTTTAAATGGTGACTATTTCTTTGGATTTTCTGTTAAAGATACCGGCTGAATAAGAAGACATGGTAACACATCAGTAATAGAACCTTAATAAATATCGAGCAATGACAACCTAAGCATTAAAAAAGGGGATCATTCTCGAAAAAAATGACATTCTGCATTCATGCAAATATCATTCATACACATCTAGTTAGGAGCATTTGATTCATCCTGATCATGATATCCTAATCACTAAGCATAAATAGGCCCATGAAACGGATTCTACAGGTCATGTTCCCTAGAGCACAGTGTAACAGATCAGTGAAACCACAAATCCTATACCCCTGAAGTTGCGATGGGACGGATTATAGCTAACACGGTGAATCTTGTCTCCCTGAACTTACAGTGGAGCAGATTAAAGCTACAAGTCTTATCTCGCTGAAGTTGTAGTGGAACAGATTGAAGATGGCAGATCTTATTTCCCTGAAGTTGAAGTGGAACAGACCAACGCTACGAGTAATAAATCTTATCTCCCTGAGGTTGCAGTGGAGCAGATTGAAGATAGCAGATCTTATTTCCCTGAAGTTGCAGTGGAACAGATCAAAGCTACAAATAACAAATCTTATCTCTCTGAAGTTGCAGTTGAATAGATTGAAGATAGCAGATCTTATCTCTCTGAAATTGCAGTAGAGTAGATTAAAGCTATAAACATTATCCCTGAAATCGTAGTGGAATGTATTAAAGCTACAAGTTACAAATCTTATCTCCCAGAAGTTGCGGTGGAGCAGATCGAAGCGACAAGTCTTATACCTCTGAAGTTGCAGTGGGTCGGATTAGATCTACCATAGCAAGTCTTATCTCCCTGAAGTTGTAGTGGAATAGACTAAAGCTACAAGTTACAAACCTTGCCTCCCTGAAGTTACAGTGTAGAAAAGCTTCAAATCTTATCTCCATGAAGTTGCTGTGGAGCAGGTTGAAGATAGCAAATCTTATACCCCTGAAGTTGCAGTGGGTTAGAATAAAGCTACTTGAAGAAAAGAAACACCAAAAGAAGTCGAGCCTCGGCAGGTCTACGCAAAATTGGCCCTTTTAAAGTCTTTGTTCCATCCTCATTATATGACAACGAGCAAAGAGAGGCAGCTGTAATAGGCCTATTTTGCCCGGTCCATTAAACCAAACAAACCAAAATAAAAATAACAGTCAAGTCCATTTTTTTACAAAGCCCACAAACATTTACATTTTCATAAAACCCTAACCCTAATACCCCCCATGTGTGCCGCTCATCTCCCTCGGGTACACCGCCCGCACCTCGTCCCGAGGCGTGGCTCACCCCCTGGCATGCCCTCTGCTTCGCCATGCACCGAAATGGCAAAGCCCCTCCGTCAACGCCTGCAAAGAACACAAACAGCAACAATGGGACAAAAGCAAACAGTAGAGATATAATAAAAAAAACAATGTAAATCGGCTATAAAAGCCGAACCCAAGATGTAACCTTTTTACACACGATCAATTAAAAAAGCAGAGAATCGAACAAGAAAATACGAAAGCAAATAAAAAATATTCAAAGGTTTTTTTCTCTTTATTCATTTTTTATACATGATATATATAAATACAAAAAAATAATATTAAAAATTACCTGGTTGTTCTCTATTGTCGGGAACCGAAAAGTCGTTTCTCACTTTGGCCATTTTTGGCCACTTTTTCTACAAAAACGACTCCAAATTCGGAATTAGGGGTCGAGAGGGTTAAAAAGGGATTTTTTGAGTTTTCCAGCCACTGCAGACGGCGATGCCACCACCGGCGACCGTGGCGGCGGCCTATGGCCGGAGGCCTGGCCGGATTCTGTGCTAACTAGAGGAGGGTGAGAAAGGTTTGAGAGAAATTTTTTGGTTTTTTTTTAAAGAAAGAATGGAAGGAATAAAATATTTAAAAATTTTTGACTTAAATAGGCCTACTAAACGACGTCGTTTAGGGCTGGTCACCATAGCCCTAAAACGACGTTGTTTTGCTCTTTAACCCGCGCCTTGACCCGACCTAGCCTAGGATCCGCGTGTTTTTGGACGGAAGGGCTATTTGTGCCCTTAGTCCTTTCGCCTTTTCAACCCGTTTCGATTAGATCCTTCTGGTTTTTCTAATTTGGCCCGATAGTTCGCCTTTATTGCATTTTGGTCTCTACTAAAACGCTGTATTTTGGAGGACAGGGATATTTCCCTATTTGGTCCCTCCCTGCTATTGGCGCGTTACAATTTGGTCCTCTATCTTATTTTTATTCCCAATTTTGGCCCAAAATTCTATTGAATTTTCAATTTAGTCCTTTAGACATTTATTTTATGTAATTTCGGCCATTTATGATTTTTTATATATTATTTATCTATTTATTTATTATTCAAAATTGATTTATTTCCTTTTATGGGGCATTTTACTTTTATTTTAATTCATTATTATTATTATTATTATTATTATTAGTATTATTATTATTTAAACCATTTTATTTAAAATTCCTTTATTTATTTGTTTATTCACTTATTCTAAATTTTTAATTAGACTTTTACTAGTATTTATTTGTTCTTTTATTTATTATTCCTTCTTATTATTTTATTTTATTTTATTTTTGTCCTCATTATTGTTATTTCATTATATTTATTTATTTATATCTTTCTATATACCTTCGAAGATTTAGATTATTTGTTATTATTAGTATCATTGTTATTATTATTATTATTTTATCTATTATTGTTATTATTTATCTATACACGTTGTTACAAATTGCACTTTTAATCTCATTCATATATCATCGTACCATTTTCTACATCACTATTTTATCTCGTTTAGTTAAAATTATGTCAAAAAATCGCGTTTGAATGTATTTATCCATAATAGGTCGTTTTATATTATGTCCCAAAAAAATATGCATCGTTTAAATATTGCATTTGATATTATTCAGAAAGGAAAGTTTTCTCAGAATAAGGCAATGTCCTGTATTTGTTAACTTGAGAAAGCCGTGCTCTAACTTACGGGGTTTCAATTTTTTTCTCGTTGGAACTAAATAACCGAATATCTTTTTAAAACACGTGAGATTTCAAATAAAAAAATATAAAGGCAAATTCATTCTCGAGTATTCGACGTGTCATGTCCTAATTTACGAGACGTGACGTTTAGTTGCCTCGAGATAAAAAGGTTTTCAATATATTTTTTGACTTATTCAAGCAAATTTTTAAGTAAAAAAATAACATAATACAAAGAGGGATCGTAGTTTAAATTCTTTTTGAGTTTTCAACTTTCGACATTAAGACATCAAATAATCAATTAGGTACCAATTTTGGGCGTAACGAGAGTGCTAACCCTTCCTCGTGCGTAACCGACTCCTGAACCTATTTCTAGACTTTTCTAGACCGAAAAATATTGTTTTAATAAATCAAAACTCTTATTAAAACGATCAAGTCACGAGGTGATCCGATCACACCTCATAAAAAAGATCGGTGGCGACTCCCACATTTTTGTTTTCTAAATAAAAATCGATTTCAAAAAAAATAGTTTCGACAAAATCATGAGGAAATTTTATAGGAATGCATTAAAAAGGTTTAATGCTTCCACGTTAGAAGATAAAGAACTCAATGTTGAGCGGGCCATTGCAACTTCCAAGATCTTTATTCACGACAACCACAACAAAACCACTTACTTAGAAAGAAACACTAAAAAACTGATTCTAGCCATTTGACACTTGTTTGCTTAACAAAACTAGCCCCTAAACTTGGCATTCGATCACTTACTCAGAAACACATCAATTTCGATAGCACCTAATTCACCGGAGGATTAAGTAACTCACATTCCTCACCTAACGAATATTACAGAAACAACCAAAACAACACCAAATTAAATAGATAAGTAACACTTCTAAGAAAAGAATAAATATCACCTACGGAAAGAGTAGGAATACTATACTAGAATTCCTACCAGGTACGGTCAAAATATATCCAGGTGGACAACGACACCAATCAAAACAAGATCAAAATGGAAGAAAAGGGTGGAAACAAAGAAAGGATCAAGGAAAGAAAAATTGCTAGAGGAATATGATAAAAGTGAAAGAAAAGATAAAAAACCAAAAAGAAAGGAGAAAAAAAATCAGAGAGGAGATCCCAAAAAAAAAATGGAAAAAAAAATAGAAAATGGAGAGCATGGGGAAGAAGGGAAAGACATTAGAGTGAAGTGTGGAGGAATTAGACGACATAAGAGAGAAAATTTCGGGGAATAATACTTAAAAAATTTAAAACAAAAAATAAAATATTTACAACATTATCCTAACATATCAGATTTAACCATTATCCTATCAGGTTCCTAAGAACTTGAGTTTAACCCAGTTTGTGATAACTTGGGTGGCACAATAACTAAAGAACAAAAATTAATTCAGTTTTGAGCCCAACAAGATTCAAACTTGGAATTACAAGGAAGGTTAAATCTTAATCACTGAACTAGCAGGCTCATTCTTACTAACAACTCATGAAAAATTAAAGATAACCTAAACGTGACAGGTTAGATAACCTAAACGTGATAGGTTAGGTGCAGGAATAAAAATACTCAAAATTCAAGAAAAAGTAATCGAACACAGAACCTCAAGCACATAACTAGGACACCTATCCACTAGAACATATTAATTTACTTGATACAACTCTTACTACACTTTTTTAAAATAGGGTGTGTCCACTCTTGGTTAACTAACCAAATTCCTACTAACACAGTTTTTGGGATGTGACATTGCCCAGAGATTTGAAGAGATTGGGCGATTTATCGCATTTTTTTCTGGTAGCTTGTCTCCATATATTGACAGTTTATCTGCATTATCGTTATTGATAGTTTGTCTGCATATATTTTGGCAAATTATCTGCATTACCATACTAGTGGTTTATCTACATCGAGCTTTGGCTCACATTGTTTGGAGTTTGGTAGTCGGGTTCTGAGAAAATTGTGGTGTGTATCAGACGGTTGGGTAAGAACTTTTGCATTGCTTCATTTGCATCTCCCCATGCTCATACACTATTTGACATCGATTTGATAATGACTATGCAATTATATGAAATTCCAACGATGGCTCTATGTTCTTCTGTTAATGTTATTATGCTTCACAGAATTTGATATTTATGTCTGTTTAAATAATTGTTTGACTCGCTCTGAGCTTTCACAAGCTCACTCCCCCACAGTGTTGAACCTTTCAAGTAACCCTTGAGAATAGGACTAGACTCGACATTTGGAGCAACACCTTGGACATCAGATTGTTTTAGATAGTGTTTTAATAAGTTTTTATTGGTTCAATATGTAATTTTTTGTGTTTCTGGTCTATGGCTTAGTAACTTTCATTTGGGGATTTTTACAGGCAAGGATTATTGAAACGTAATAACCGGTAAAAACATGATAACTGGCCTAAGTAAAATTTGACATTGTTAATCAATTTCCACTGCATTAGTTGACATCTAATTTTTATAAACCAAAGCAATGAACAAACCTTTTTTTTTTTCAAAAACATCACTACCAATGATAAGACAAACCTTAAGTGTAGATGGCCTAATAAATGATTTTTTTTATTTACTTCAAGGTACAACCGCAGTTTTCCTAAAATAAGTCGATTTTAGGTATTTAAAAGTGTCATAGGTTAGGTTAGCCATTTCGATAGCTAATGTAGGCTTCTCAATCTGGTCATGACGTCTAGGTTGGGTTTGAAAGGTTACATAGAACTATTGTCATTTTCTCCTATATATAGGGACTAGAGGTTGTCGAAATATACATATAGTGGGCCAATTTAGCCAGGGGCCCAATAAGACCCAAACAAAACCGAATAAATAATAAAAAAATTCCAATAATCAAATAGCTCATTTACATCAACCCAAATAAAAACTAAACCAAACCCAAACCTAAACCCAACCAACCCAAAACCAAACAAATACAAAAATGTAGACCCAAAATTACAATACCCCCAGCCCAAATTCCTAATGGCCCAATGAGGCCCAGAACCTAAACTGATTCAGAAACACTAGGGTTTTTAGAACCCTAGGTGCTCCGCCCTAGCCTCTGCCAAAGCTTGCAACTGTCATGTCCACCGCCCTTCATTTGCACCGCCACCTGCAAGGGACCAAAAAAGTAGAAGTGACAGCATAGATTAAAGCTTTGTAAAACGGCTATATAATCCATGTTAAACCAATATAATTTTTTTAGAGAGACTTTGAATACAAAAAGAAACAGAGATTCAAGCACCAAAAACAGTGATTCGAACATACAAACATAGAAGATTGAAGTACAAAAGAAAAACAACACAGAGAATCAAAAAGAAACAAAAGGTTCAAAACGTGCTAAGGTCTTTTTTTTCTTTTTGTTTATTTTTTTTTCCTTTTTCCCTTTTTTTCAAAACTGTTTATATACATACATATATTTCTTTATTTTCCTTTTTTTTCAAAACTTTATATATATGTATGTATGTATGTATGTATTTAAAAAAAGATAAAAAAGAAAAAGAAAAAACTTACCTGCCTTCCGATCGCTTGAAAAAAAGGGGTTTTCGACCTTCCGATCGTCGTATATAGCAGAGTCGGCAGCCGGCCCGGTGGCAACTGACTGGAGCTCTCACAGGACCAAGAAGGCTTTTCAGAGAAAACAATGCGGGTGGGGAAGTTTTTTTTTCAGAATTGGGTTGAAATGTTTTTTTTTTCTAAAATCTTTACCTTAAATAGGCCTCTAAAACGATGCCATTTTAGGCAGGCCTTTCAGGCACCAAAACGACATCGTTTAGCCCTTGACCCACACGTCGACCCGATCCGCCAGGAGGGATCCGCGTTTTTTTGCTTTTAGGGCTATTTGCGCTGCTAGTCCTTCCGCTTTTTAAGTGTTCTGCAATAAGTTTTTAATTTTTACCCTATGTTTTACTTCGATTACATTTTAGCACGCATCTGAACGATGTCGTTTTGGAGGAAAAGGGATAATTTCCTTTTTAGTCCCTCCTTGTTATCCGCGCGTTCAGTTTAGCCCTCCCTTTTTCTTTTATTCTCGATTTTACCCCAAAACTTCGTCTAAAGGTTCAATTTGATCCTTTTTTTTACTATTATTATTACTATTAAACTAATTAATTTACTATTATTACTATTATTATTATATTTCCTTTTTGTATTTATTTACCTATTATTATCTTTTAAATACACCTATTTTATCATTATATTATTTATTTACTTATATCCTTTTATAATTTTAAACTTTAGATTATTTACTATTTTATTATTATTAATATTATTCTTATTTTCACTTATTTATTTATATCCTTTTTATAATTTCAAACTTTATTTTTTTTGTTATTATTAATATTGTTATTTTCTTAGCCGTTTTACATGCCATTTATTTATGTATTTGTTTACTCTTATTTCTTTTACTTATTATTTTTCTTTTATTTGTAATCAGTTTATTTGTTTCATTTATTTATTTATTCTCGTCCCTTTATTATCATTATTGCATTTATTTATTATGCATATTAGCACTGTGATTTATTTTTGCATTTTTACAACAAATTTGTGTTACATTAATTTTACTCGATACATAAATTATGATTTTAAAATAAGTGATACTTCGTATTTTAAGATTCGAAAGGTCGTACCTTAACTTACAGGGTTTCGATTTTCTCGATAAATCTAAACAAACGAACATTTTTTAAAAAACCCTGAATTTTAAATAATTTCGAGAATCAAGAAAAATCGTGTTCTAACTTACGGAATATGATTTCTTTCTAAAACCGAGATAATCAAATATCTTTCAAAATAAGTAAATTTTTTGGCGTTTATTCTCGTATCGGGATTTAAGACATTGTGTTCTAACTTACGGCACGTAATTCTCTTTTTCGATTAACGTGAAATATGCCATTTTTCGAAAAATTTTCAATATTTTAACAAAGGATCGTATTTTAAATCTCTTCAAGATTTCTAATTCTCGGCACTAAAAAACATGAAGTAACCAACTAGGTACCAATTTTGGACGTTACGAGGGTGCTAATCCTTCCTCGTGCGTCACCGACTCCCGAACCCTTCTTTCTGAATTTCGTAGACCAAAATCGTTGTTTTAATAAATCAAACCGTTTATTAAAAAAAAACTACTTTTCAAGGTGATCCAATTCCACCTCATCAAAAAGGATTGGTGGCGACTCTCATGTTCGTTTTTGTTTTCAAAATCAAGGCCGACCTTTCAAAAAATGGTTTCGATAGCTTGGCGACTTAGCTGTGGACAAAATACGAGAGTTAAGCCATGAGTTGATTATTTTTTGTCTTTTGTCGAAAGTTGAAAAATTGGTTTAAATTTACGATCCTTTCGTTGCATTTCATCCGTCTTTTTGTGGTCTTTGTCATAATTTATTTGCTTTATCGGTTTGAGCCTTTTGATAAATCTCTGCGTATTGCATCGCATAAACCGGTTTATTTTACCCTTTTAAGTAGGAGTGAGAAACTATTCCTTTGTGAGGTCTTCACCTTCGTATAGGATAGTGGATCGCTTTTGGGATACATCCGTACCTATGTCTTCGTAAGAATTTCATCTTCGTATAGCCATAGGGAAATGTATTCCTCTGAACTGAACTCAGTCCATATGAGCTTATAATGAGTGAGGATCAAGGAATCTGCCAGTTCAGGTACCTTTGTTTTAGAACTGAATCGCATATAGTGAGCCCTAAGAGCCCACCCTAGGTAGAACCGCACCAAGCCCCTGGTGGTCACTCAAATATGTGCTTTATTTATCATTTCTTGCTTACTTTAGCATTGTACTGACTTGTTTTGTTTTGCTTTGACTGTGATTGCATAACATTCATCACAAAAAAAAGGTGTTGCTTCACATTCAATTGCTAAATAGATAACTTGTCATGGAAAAGGGTTTTCTCGATAAAGTGGAGGATAATACGGTCGTCCAAATATGGGCTGAGACAATGCAACAAGAGAAAGGTGATAGTCTTACAGAGGGGTACGTGTCAGAGTTGTGGGATTTTACTCGTATCAGCTTAACCCAAAATAATCTTCAAGGGATGAAAGAAATATGGGATCAATGGGATGGCGAGATCAAGCAACTATTCTACTATAATTATGGTGATTTGCCCTATCTACTCAATATTAAATTAGACAAGCACTTATTCCAAGCTCTCGTTCAGTATTGGAACCCTGCTTATAATTGTTTTGCTTTTAGAAAGGTGGATTTGGTACCTACTGTGGAAGAGTACATGGCCTTGCTCCGTTGCTCGAAGATTCAAATTGACAAAGCTTATTCAAGAGCTGCCAACATCCCAACGTTCTTAAAAAAGTTGATGAACATCATGAGAATGAGAGAACAGTGGGTTGCAGCCCAAATCAAGCAGAAAGAAGATAGTAAGTGCATTCCTTTGAGAAATTTGATCCTAGCACATCCTGATGTGAAGAAAAGGGTTGATGTCTTCGCATTAAGAATATATGGATTGGTTATCTTCCCTAAGGCTTTAGGGTATATAGACAAGGCGGTCTCCGATTTATTTGACCGACTTGATAAAAGGGTCACACCCATTCCCGCAATTTTGGCTGAAACTTTCAGATCCTTGAACGCATGCCGAAGAGCGGGTGAAGGGAGATTCATCGGATGCGCACAACTCTTACTAACATGGTTCCACAACCATTTTTAGAAAATGGAAAAGGTCTCATACCGAATCTTCTCCGAAAACTATTCTCTGTTGAAAGAGTTAGTAGGTACGCTGAGACGGGATGATATTATGGAAGAGAAATGGATGATGATTCTTCAAAATCTGCAAGATGAAGACGTCAAATGGAGAGCCCCTTGGATGGTCCTTGACGAGATTTTATATTGGTGTAGTGATTTTGATTGGGTTCCCCTACTTGAAATATGGGGGCTATCGGGTATGCCCCTCTACTCGTGTTAAGACAGTACAGATCGAGACAGTTTACGCCAGCAACGCAAAGGTTAGTTCATTGCGAGTTTGTGTACAAGGGAGATAATTACAAAAAGAAGGTTCAAGAAATATCGAATGCTTGGAACCGAACTAGCAGAATGAAAAGGTTTGCCGCCAACCTGATGACAACCCTTGAGTATGATCGATGGTGGGGTCAGAGAATCAACGAGAACATCCCTATGTCAGGCCAAGAAAATACTCGGTCAATAGAAGAACACTTGCAGGTGGTCCCATCTGAGCTAGATATCATCAAACAAGATTCTGAGAGAAAGAGTTTGGAATTAGAAAAAAGGATAAAGCAATTGGAGGAGGAGAAAATGCAGTTGGGACTGGATGTCAATGTCCAGAAACTAGAAGTCGAAAAGCTAAGAAAGGGGAAGAAGAAAGTCAAAGAGGATTTGGATAGTTTGAAAATAGACTACAAGAAGCTGCGGAGGTCAATGAGAACCACCAAACTAAGAAAGACATCAGAACAATGGCGGCAAGAGATAAAAAAAGAAAAGAACAGAGCCGATCAATGGGAAAAGGAATGCCAATATGCCCAGGTTCGAGGAAATGCCTTAGAAAGAGACCTATCGAAATGCCAAAATGAAAAGGTCAGATTAAAAGCCAGGATAGTAGAACTAGAAAAGACACTTCATCAGTATCGTAATCGCAACTCCACAATCGAGCTGAAAGCGAGCATAAAAAAGATTGATGAGCTGAAAAGAAAAATAGAAGAGCTCGATATGGCATTTCAAAATTGTGAACTCTGAGTTGAACTCCTTGAAGTAAGCAACGAGCAGTGGAAATAGAAATTTCACCTCTCTCAAGGTCAAGTCAGGGATAGAGACTATATCTTGGGTGAAGCTGTGGCTCAAGTACGAGAGGTGGCTGATCATTTACAAACCTTAGCAGTCCAGGCTGATGTACTGAGTTTGAAATACAAGTCAGAGTCAGATCGAGGCCGAAAGTTAGCTTGGCTTCTTAGGAAGGTCAAGGCCTTAAGTATTAGGGCGAGGCCTTATATGTAATCCATTTTATGTAAAGAAATTTGTTTTCTAGAAAAGTTACTCTAATGAAATTGAATCAGAACCAATGCCTTTTTTTTTGCATGCACTTCATGCATTAGCATTACATTGCATCATGTGCATTAAATCTCACAAAGAGACCCTAAAATCATGGCAATTACCCAGGAATATCATTACGGTACACGAGGAAAAACTAAAGCAAATTGGAAAGATTAGAGCAAATGAAAAAAGAGATGCAAAATCAGTTGCAAATATAGATGCAAGAACAAATGGCCAAAATTCAACAATATATGAGGGATCAAATGTTAGAATCCCAAAGGAATATGATAAGCCAATTAACCCAGTTGTTGATTAGAAAGCTAGAGAAAAGAAAGAGCCCTATGGTCAACTTCGAGAACGATAACGAGGACCCTGCTTATCTTCCAGGTTTTACCCCAACAAACACCCAAGCACAACCAAACGCATATCCAAAAAGGGTGTCCGTTAACATCAGACCCCAATATTAGACAGGTATCTCGGCAACAACAAACTTTCCAACAGGTTCAGGCTCCAACCCATGAGACAATCTAGCAAATCCCGTTGTCTCTGATCTAGATGATATGGCAGAAATAGAAAAACAAGAGTGGAGCTACCAAAGCAACTTGGGGATCGATGCAGATGGCTAGAAGAAAATTTCAGAGTAATGGAAAATGTTGATTACCATTGCGGAATCGATGCCAAGGACCTGAGTTTGGTCCTAGATTTAGTACTTTCTCCTAAGTTCAAAACTCTAGAGTTTGAAAAGTACAATGGGACTAGTTGCCCTGAAGCTTACATCACCATGTTCTGTCAAAGCATGACAGGATATGTCAATAATGATCAACTGTCGATCCACTGCTTCTAAGACAGTCTGATTGGGTCAGCAGCTAAATGGTACAACCAACTGAGTCGTGCCAAAATCAATTCGTAGAAGGACTTAGTACAAGCTTTTATGAAGCAATATAGTCATGTGACGGACATGACACCCGACAGAATCACATTGCAGATTATGGAGAAGAACCAGAATGAGAGCTTCAGGTAATATGCCCAAAGATGGAGAGAGGTGGTAACGCAAGTCCAGCCACCTCTTCTGGAGAAAGAAACCATGATACTTTTCATCAACACATTGAAAGCACCATTCATCAACCATATGTTAGGGAGCGCTATTAAGAGTTTCTCGGATATCATGATGTTCGGTGAAATGATTAAAAATATGGTGAGAAGCGATAAGATAGACGCAAGGGAAAACTCCAAAAGATCGGCCCCAAAGAAGAAGGAAAACGAAGTGAATAATGTAGGTACATACAACAAGGGTTACTCAAAACCAATTATCGTTAGCCTGCCAAGGACAGTAACCACTAATCTTCAGGCCCCCCAAAGGCAAGAATCCAACCAAAGGCCAAATACAGAAAGGCTCCAGTTCACACCTATCCGATGACGTATAAGAAGCTGTGTCAGAGCCTGTTTGATGCACACGTGGTATCCCCCTTCTACCTGAAACCCATGCAACCTCCATTCTCCAAATGATATGAGGCAAATGCTTAATGCGAGTACCACACTGGAATCACAGACATTCAATCAAAAATTACACCGCATTTAAAAGGTTGATCGAAAGGTTCATTAAAATAGGAATTGTAAAGTTCGACGACCCATCAGGACCTAATATGGCAGCAAATTTGTTACCCAATCATTTTGATAAAGGGGTAAATGCAATAATCGAGAATGAAAGCAAAAGAACCAAGATGGATGTAGAGGAAGTAAAAACCTAACTGAAATGGGTTTGGAAGAAAATGGTAGAAAGTGGATTAATCACACAGGATTTAAGAGAGAAATCCTGAAAAGCAAGGAACTACTGTGAGTTCCATGATGAAGAAGGTCATGAGATTCAAAGATGTAGTGAATTCAAGGCCCTAGTACAAGGTCTGATGGACGATAAGGAGCTAGAATTCTTTAAATATACCGAAGGCCTAGAAGGAGAAGATGTGTGCGCCTCAGAAGAAAAATTGACAGAGAAGGTTTATAGGGCCAATCACCCGGTCGTAATCATTTCACGACCAAGAATCAATGAAGCCGAGGCACAAATTGCACCAAGGGTCATAATCCAAAAACCCGTATCTTTTCCCTATAAAAACAGTAAAAAGGTTTCTTGGAATTATGACTGCAATGTAACGATCCCGGGAGAGGAGTACCCGGTTAACACCTCGAAAAAGGGACAAGACATGGGTTTCTATATACGCAGCGGAAGGCACTATGATACCCTGAACACAAAAGTCAAACTTGTTAAAGGAAAATCCTTGGCAATTGAACAGAAGAAAGAGAAGCTGACCAGACTTGAATTGCCTATTAATGAGCCGGTAACTGAGAAAGAAGCTAAGGAGTTCTTGAAATTTCTAAAACACAACGAGTATAGCGTCGTTGAACTAGTACATAAGCAACCGGCTCGAATCTCAGTGCTAGCTTTACTCTTAAGTTCGGAGACACATCGTGATGAGTTAATGAAAGTACTAAATGAAACTTATGTCACAACGATATCTCTGTAAACAAAATGGATCGCCTAGTTAACAATATAAGCGCCGACAACTTCATCTTCTTTAATGATGATGAGATATCACCTGGGGGTATGAGATCTACAAAGGCTTTGCACATCACCACCCGCTGCAAAGGGTATACATTGCTAGGGGTGTTAATTCATAAAGGATCTGCACCAAATGTTCTACCCTTATCCACCCTGAATAGGTTACATGTGGATAGCTCTTATATAAAGACATGTCAAAACATAGTGAGAGCATTCGATGGAACCGAAAGAAGGGTGATGAGAATGATTGAGATACCCCTCTTGATTGGT
The DNA here is from genome assembly GCA_025503065.1 of Gossypium bickii. Lineage (NCBI taxonomy): Eukaryota > Viridiplantae > Streptophyta > Magnoliopsida > Malvales > Malvaceae > Gossypium > Gossypium bickii. The sequence continues at coordinate 21,064,015 of CP106713.1, read as the reverse complement.
CCAAACACGTATGAAGTAGATTTCTTGGTGATTGACATTAAGCCTTCCTATAATTGTTTTTTGGGAGGCCTTGGATTTACACGGCTGGGGCAGTGCCGTCATCACTGCATCAGAAGCTAAAGTTGGTAATTGAGGGTCGACTGGTAACGATAAACGTAGAAGAAGATATTATTGCATCTGTAACCAGTGGCGCGCCATACGTAGGGACGAACAATGAAGTGATAGAATATTTATTCCGATCATTGGAATTTGTGAATGCAACCTTTATTGTCGAAGGGAACAAGATCCCGATGCCTAAAATTTCTCAAACTAAAAGGATAGGCCTGCGACTGACGGTCGGGAAAGGAGCTTTACCGGAGAGAGGACTTGGAATATACCTACAAGAAAAAGTTGAGGCACCCATGCTCATAGATAAACGAGACCGCTTTGGTTTAGAATTTAAGTCAGATACGAGACAAAGGAAGAAGGAGATGGAGAAGAAACAAGAAAGGAGAAGAGTGCGATTGAGCGGGGAAGAGGTCAAGTGGGAACCAATGACCTTTCCCCATATATCCAAGACTTTCGTATCGGGAGGAACTATTCACCCTGAAAGAGGGATGCCAAAGAGAAGAGACCGCTTAAGAAATACCTAAACCCAACCAACCCAAAACCAAACAAATACCAAAATGCAGACCCAAAAGTACAAGACCCCTAGCCTAAATTCCTAATGGCCCAATAGAGGCCCAGAACCTAAACTGATTTAAAAACACTAGGGTTTTTGGAACCCTAGGCGCGCCGCCCTAGCCTTTGCCAAAGCCTGCCACTGTCATGGCCACCTGCAAGGGACCAAAAAAGCAGAAGTGACAACATAGATTAAAGCTTTGTAAAGCCATGTTAAACCAATGTAATTTTTTTTAGAGACACTTTGAATACAAAAAGAAACAGAGATTCAAGCACCAAAAACAGTGATCCGAACATACAAACATAAAAGATTGAAATACAAAAGAAAAATAACACAGAGAATAAAAAAGAAAGAAAAGGTTCAAAACGTGCTAAGGTCTTTTTTTTTATTTTTGTTTATTTTTTTCCTTTATTTTCCCTTTTTTTCTGTTTATATACATACATATATTTCTTTATTTTCCTTTTTTTTCAAAACTTTATATATATATATTAAAAAATAGTTTAAAAAGAAAAGAAAAAACTCACCGGAAAAAAGGGGGTTTTCGACCTTCCGGCTATCGTATACAGCGACGCCGGCGCCGGCGACCAACGGCCGGTGCGACGGTGACTGATCGGAGCTCTCACCGGACTAAGGGGGCTTTTTAGAGAAAACAAATGGGGTGAGGAAGTTTTTTCTCTGAATTGGGTTGAAATGCTTTTTTTTTTAATTTTTGCCTTAAATAGGCCTCCAAAATGACGCCGTTTTGGGCAAGCCTTTCAGGCACCAAAACGTCATCGTTTAGCCCTTGACCCGCGCGTCGACCCGATCTGCCAGGGGGGAACCGCGTGTTTTTGCTTTTAGGGCTATTTGCGCTGCGAGTCCTTCCGCTTTTTAAGTGTTTTTACAATTAAGTTTTTAATTTTTACCCTATGTTTTATTTCGATTACATTTTAGCCCGCATTTAAACGACACCGTTTTGGAGAAAAAAGGAGAATTTCCCTTTTAGTCCCTCCTTGTTATTTTCACGTTCAGTTTAGCCCTCCCCTTTTCTTTTATTCTCAATTTTACCCCAAAACTCCGTCTAAAGGTTCAATTTGGTCCCCTTTTTTTTTTACTATTATTATTACTATTAAACTAATTAATTTAATATTATTACTATTATTATATTTCCTTTTTATATTTATTTACCTATTATTATCTTTTAAATACATCTATTTTATCATTATATTATTTATTTACTTATATCCTTTTATAATTTCAAACTTTAGATTATTTACTATTTTATTATTACTAATATTATTCTTATTTTCACTTATTTATTTATATCCTTTTTATAATTTCAAACTTTATTATTTTTGTTATTATTAATATTATTATTTTTTAGCAGTTTTACATGCATTTATTTATGTATTTGTTTACTATTATTTTTTTATTTATTATTTTTCTTTTATTTGTAATCAGTTTATTTGTTTCATTTATTTATTTATTCTCGTCCTTTTATTATCATTATTGCATTTATTTTATTATGCATATTAGCACTAAGATTTATTTTTACATTTTCACAACAAATTTGTGTTACATTAATTTTACTCGATACATAAATTATGATTTTAAAATAAGTGATACTTCGTATTTTGAGATTTGAAAGGTCGTACCCTAACTTACGGGGTTTCAATTCTCTCGATAAATCGAAACAAACGAATATGTTTTAAAAAATCCTGAATTTTAAATAATCTTGGGAATTAAGAAAATTCGTGTTCTAACTTACGGAATATGATTTCTTTCTAAAACCAAGATAATCGAATATCTTTCAAAATAAACAAATTTTTTGGCATTTATTCTCGTATCGAGAATTTAAAAAATTGTGTCCTAACTTACGGGACATAATTCTCTTTCTCGATTAACGTGAAATATGCCCCTTTTTCAAAAAAAATTCAATATTTTAACAAAGGATCGTATTTTAAATCTCTTCAAGATTTCCAATTCTCGGCACTAAAAAACACGAAGTAATCAACTAAGTACCAATTTTGGACTTTACGAGGGTGCTAATCCTTCCTCCTGCGTAACCGACTCCCGAACCCATCTTTCTGAATTTCGTGGACCAAAATTGTTGTTTTAATAAATCAAACCGTTTATTAAAAACAACCACTTTTCGAGGTGATCTGATTCCACCTCATCAAAAAGGATTGGTGACGACTCCCATGTTCGTTTTCGTTTTCAAAATCAAAGTCGACCTTTCAAAAAATGGTTTCGACAATACACACGTGCATATGACGATATTCTATCGATTTTAGTGAACAATTTGTTTGGTTTATTTCCTTAAAATAAAAAAAATCTACATTTTGTAAGTATTTATAGGACAAATTTGTGAGATTATAATTGCACTGTTCTTGGCAATTATAATTCAAAGTTGTGAGATTGAAATTTTCAATTTTGGATTCCCTATAGAAAGTCGACTTTCCCCACTAAACAGTCTCGGTTGTGTTTGATTTTTTAAATAGAGTCTGCCATCTAAGCATCCAAGGATTTGAGTATAACAAAGAAGATCATTCTGTTGAAAACTAGAATGATTTAGATGCTAAATCCAAAATTTGAAATTTCTCCCTAGCTAAAAAAACATAGATATTAAATTTGGTGAATTTATTGCTATAGATATCACAATCAATGTTCGATTTTGTGAAAAATTTAACAATTTGGTTGTGCAACAAAACTGTTTTTCATAATATAATTTTCCAACATTAACTTTAAATTTATTGATGCATTGACCCTAATTCAAATTCATATAAACACAAAAATATTTTTTTAACGATTTTTAAATATCAAATTTCTAACATTAGTTCAAGTCCATATAAATGTAGGATTATTTTATTTTATTTCTCATTATTCTATTAAGAGAAAATAAGTATAGTTTTGATTTCATATTTTCATTATTGAAAAAATATATATTTTCATTAACCAAACATAATTTTCAATTTTTTAAAATGAAAATAAATATAATAAAAAATATTTTTTCAAAAACCAAACAATATACTAAGAACCAAATTCATTAATCTTCATTTGTATGGTCTTAAATAGAAATGCTGATAGGCCAAGCTGAGACTTAATTCCAAAAATATTTGAAGCCTGGCTCATCCAAGTACACCCAAAAAGGTTATTTTACTTTTTAAAAATAAAAAAATATTTTATTTAAATTTAATTATAAAAATATTTAAATATTAATATAAAATGATTTTATATATTTTTATCTATAAATAATAAAATAAATCAAGTCGGGCTGACACGAGGTTGAAAAATATGAACTCAAGTCTGGCCCAAAGTTGATCAGGTCAATTGAGCATGAGCTGCTTGGCCTAAGATTAAGCATGATTTCACACTTTATGCTTGCCCAAGCATAGCTTACCCGAAATATGAGTCCGAAATTTTGCCCAAGCCTACTCATATTTGCAAATAACTAATTCAAACCCTTTTTAGATATGCCTATATTATTTTCTTAAAGTTTTTGAAAATTTTATATTTTTGAAAATTTTATATTTTTTCATTTATTGAAATTTTATACACAGGAACTAACATTTTTCAATGTTTGCATATACTATTATATATTACTATAAATTTAATTTGTACTATAAATTACATCATATATAAAAATAACATAATATAATAATTACAGACTTTGAAAAAGGTTGACCCAAGTTAAGCTCAGACTTTGAAGATTGAATGCTTGAGCTTGAACCCAATAAATATTTTAAATGAACCTAATTTTTTGAACATAATGTTTTGATTCGAATACTCCTAAATTTTTGAAAGAACCTTTAAACTTGAACAAATAATTCGACCTTTAAACATGTTTACTCTAAGGTAGCGTTTGGTATAATGGAAAGTAGTCACTTTACTAGAAATTTAATCAGTTCAAAAGTGATTCCATTGTTTGGCATCTCAAATTTTATTTACTTTTTTTTTTTGGAATCTAAGTTTCTCTTGGGAGTTACTTTTCTATTAACATAACAATGTCGTTCCCATGATAAAATATGAGAATGTCACTTTCTCATGTAGATTGAAAAGTTAAAAAAATATTTAAAACAAAATTAACCCTATTTTATATTGGTTCATGGTATTAGTTTATTAATAAACATAAAAAAGAAGAATCTATTACCTTTTTCCTTTGTCATACTATTTGATTTTCTCTATTACTTTAATGGATTATTTGCAAGTATTATATATACATAACATTTTTAATTTATTCTAAAATAATTTGTATATATACATGATTTTATATTTGCATCATTATATTTAGAAAATATATGTAGGATAAATTTGAAACAATTTTGCTTTCAATTGTTGGAAAATTTGGACATCACATATATAATAAGGATAATTACACGTTATTATTTATTATCATGATAGGTTAGTGAAAGTGATCTAATTTGATTAGAATTTTATTGGACTTTTAATTATTAAATAAAGTAGATACTCTTCTAATCAAATTCTAATTAATTATGGGCTAATTAGAATTTGATTAGAACTAATATGCCAAGGTTATAAATATTAGGGTTATGGTCCCCAAATTATACACAAGATATCTTTTCTAATATTCCATCATTAGGAAAGAGAGAGAGCAAATATTCTCTAAATTTCTTGTGTGCTAATTTGGAAAATCAAATCCTCAAAATCCGGTAAAACTACAAGGAATCTATGGATTCAGGTACGTTTCCGCATCTAGTTTTATTCTTCATTTATTCTTGATGATTTGACATGATAGATCCTAGTTTATTAAGTTTTATTTTAGATTTATTTTACTAATCTTACAAGTGGCATCTGAGCTTTGTCATGTTGAATCATTGAGAATGAACTGATTCTTTATTATTTTTGGATTGATTCGTTTTTCTTTTTAAATTTAATGGATTTGATATTTTAATCATATATTATGTTGAATCTTTGATATTCCTGATAAATTTTTGGGTTTTGATTCTTTAAATAAAATTTTAAAGTTTTAAATAAAGTTTTAAGGTTTTAATTTTCGTATAACTGGAAAGATTTACAGTTTTAATTGAGAATTTAAAAAAAAAAACTGATAATTTTATGTTGTTTATATAGTTTTAATAAATATTTAAAAAACTATGTAGGTTTGGGTTCATCAGAAACTTTTTATGATATATATTTGATTATATCAACAGATGGATTGTTAATTGCTAATCGCATGTTTTACAGTTTTACGGTTTTATATATACATATTGTTTTGGAGACATTTTAGTAACTATGTTCAGAATTTTACATGATGATACATGGTTGGTAAAAGAAATTGCTTCAGGTAAAGTGTCTCTTATATACCGATTGTTTATCAATGAATTCATTATATATGTTGAATCTTTAAGATTGATGGTAATATTTGTTTTTTTTTTTTTTTATCGATTCAATTTTAAGGTTTCATTATAATCGTTTTTTAATTCAAATCCAGTTCAACAATTGTACAATTGAATTCAATTTTTATAATCATTAATTCTTGAATTCAATATATAGTTGATAGAATATATTATTTATTATTGAGTTTATATGCTTATTCTTCTCATACTTTTCAGTTTAAGCATATATTTTGAATTTGGATTTACTTGGGATATCTAAGACAAGTTGATCAAGGCTATATTTTTATGGTTTAATTATAATGAAATTAGATTTTGATGCAAATTGATGTTAATCATAATATGTGTTTAAATAATTTGGTTTTTTAAGTTTGGTTCTATAATCTCAAGTTTTGGCATCTTATGGTTCCAAATATTTGGTTAAATTATGATGATTTATTGTATAAATTGTGAGATATGCCAACTATTATGATTTGGTTTTTGAGATGTATTGGCTTAAAAATATTTTCAAGTATTAATGTGAATATCTGTTTAATCATAAATAATTTTGAATTTACATGGTTTATTAAGTTTTATTTTAGATTTATTTTACAAATCTAACATCAATTAACATTATAAATTTAAAAAATAAAATATCAAATAAAATTTACTATTAAATAATTAATCCAAATATTTTTTAAGAACAAAGTTTATTATAAATTATAAATATATGAATATTATCTTTTATTTTATAAATGTAAATTCATAAATTATCATTATATTTCTACTAAAGTACTTAAGAAATCAAGCGTCATAATGTAACTTTTCTGGGACTTTAATCAATACCTTTCAATTTATGCCAAATATTGTAAAATAACTTTCCTGGCAATTAAATTTCAATAATCATATTCCACTGAAATCATAACATAAGAATTAACCAAACGTTACTCAGATAAATCCACTTCCAATTTGTCGTATTTCAATGACAATAATGATAAAAGATAATCAATATATATTGAGCTTTCACAATGTTTAATCCTACAAATTATATCAGATAATATCTTAATTTAGTTCAATGGTGACCAGTTCCTTTTTAAAAAAAATCCTACAAATGTTATAAAAATATCAATTTACTTATACAAAATATATTAAATAATGGGTAATTATTCGATATATTATTTGTAAAATATTTTAGAATCTAAAAGCGAATTAAAATTGTAATAAGTATTATAATAATTTATACATTTAAAAATTTTATTTTAGTACATTTCTTAAACCTAAACATCTTTGTAAAGTCTGAAACAACACCAGGAATGATATATGGAATAATTTCCCTTAAATAATGTGTCTTTCATATTTTGGTTCTTTTAAAGGAGAAAATTAAGGGGTCCACTTATCTGGACCGTTTGATGTTTGATTGATTTTTCAACAACCGTCTTTCACATGGGCAATTAACGGCCTATAATCATTGTGTTGGGTTTTCTTCAGTGTTGTGCTGAAAAAGAATCCGATAACTCTTATCCAATGATCCCTTTTTCTTGTTCAATGATGATTCCTTTATTTAAACTTACCAAATAGTAAATAAAAAAAATTAAAAATATGATTTAAATTAATTAGACAACAACTTAAATCAACATATTAAAAATAATAATTTTATTATAATAATATTTGTATCTTTCTCCAATTTATAATTTAAAAATATCATAGACAAAATATTAAAAATAAAAATAATTAAATTAAAAAATTAAGATGTTTTGGATGCGAGTTTAATTTTTGCTCTGTATTATATAATTTATTTCATTCACAGATAAATGTCACATATTTAGTATATAATTATATAAATATATCAAAATAAAGATTAATATGGTAGAATTTTTTTAAATCTAAAAATATAATTAAAAATCTGAAATATGTTCATTTTAATTTTTCTAAATATAATATAATAATATATGCCAAATTCTTAAATTATAGAATTAAAACAACTCTTATAATACTAATTTTAAAATAGTTTTTTGATTTTCTCAAGATACTGATTGAGATAAATCCAATTATTAGTCTTTCCCGTTCTATAAATCTATATTAAAAAAATAGATTTTTAAACATTATTATAAGATATAAATAATATATATATTTGAATTTGAGGATTGAGAAACAGTACGTGGAGGGGCCAGGCTGGGTAGTGTGAGGCCTTGGAAAATATGACATGACATATTGGTGAGTGTAAAATATGAGATATTTTTGTCAATATACCCATTAGTACAGAATATATATATATAGCAAAATAGATATCCAGCAATACTATATAAATCACATTTATTGACCAGTGTTGGCATCTTAAATTCTTCTATCTTTTGAGCTTTTTCTTTCAAACGGAATTTCTTTTTCTCTCAAACCAAGCTATGGTTAGCAAACCCACTGTTCTTCTGAATTTTATTATATTTGTCAAAGACGTCTTGGTATCTGGTAAAGCTGGAGTATTTGGAAGTTGTTAGATGGTGATATCTTGATACCTGCATTTCAATTTGAAATTGTGAATCTGAAACAGGTGAGAATACCATCCTTTTCTCATGCATGGATTTATGTGAAAGAAAATAAAAAGATGACCGATCCTTTAGATTTTCAGTATACATATTGATAGTGTATGCGCTATATATATATATATATATATACTTTTTGCATCTCTAATAGATTCATTGATTCAAGAAATTGCGTTCAAAATGTATGATAATGATCCTATAGTAGTAGTTAACTAATGAGTTCTCAGTAATTCAAAAGTTGAAATTATGTTAGTAGGTTTGACATCACCTCACTTAATTTGTAAACTCGTAATAGTCTCATATATACAAAACAAATGACTTTCTAAACTGCAGTTGGGTATTGAATAAATAAAAATTGAAGGAATATTTGGTAAATTTAAATCAACAAAATCAAAATAATGAAAATTGAATTTTACTAATAACAAGAAATGAAGAAGCCCATAATTAAAAACTTTTTACTTTGAAGAATGTAATACCCAATTTCTGCCCGGCCCAATGCCAATATAAAAGGCCCAAAGAAAAACAAAATGCAAATAAACCCATAAAATAAAATCCAACAAAAACTAGTCCCAATGTCCATTTACAGAAAAGTCTCAAAACCCAACAATACCAGTCCTAAATACAAATTATCCAGTCCAAATTTAAGGTCCAATTACAAAGACCAAATAACAGGGCCCATTTACAAACCCTAACCTATTAGTCCAAAGTTACAGAGGCCCGACGGCCCAAAAACAAATTAGGGAACCCTAGGGTTCTCCCGTGCCGCATGACTAGCCCCCATGTTTGTCACTTGCTATTATTTACTGATATTTGTATATTTTTCGTTATTTCAGAAAAACCCTACAAACGGAATAATAAAGGAAAGGGGAGTATATTACCTGGATTGAGCACCGTTTGCGGTGGCTTCACAGCAGACCTGGCGGCGCTTGGGGCTAGGTACCGAACCCTAGCAGAGCATCGAAATAGGGGGGTTTTATTTTTTTGGAAAGAAAGAACGTCTGCAAAATAAAAAAGGGAATTTATGTTTAAATCTACCAACGGAAACGACGCCGTTTCATGCAGGGGAGCAACCCGCGCGTCGACCCGGATCCGCTCCTGGGTCAGCACATTTTTGTTCTAATGGGAAATTTGCGCAATAGATCCCTCCCTATTGCTACGCCATTCGATCGGACCTTCCTGTTGGTATTTTCCTTTCATAGATTTTACCGCGTAACTTCATTTGGTTTTCAAAAAGGTCCTTGACCCACAAACACGCATAAAAGTCTGGGGATATTGCCCCGATTGGCCCCTCTGTCTTAGCGTGTTCGATAAGGCCCCTCCCCTCTTTTATTTATTTTAAATTTACCCCGAAGTTTCATTTTTTATTCTGTTTAGTCCTTTTTGGCATTTTATTATTATGATTTGATTTCTTTACTAATATTACTATTACTGCCTTATTTTATACATATATTTTCTTATTAAATGTTTAGTAGCTACTAACATTATTACCACTGCTATTATTTATTTATGTTACTATTATTTATTCCTATTTCTATACTTAATTCTTTTTATTTGTAATATTACTATTTACTTTATTTTTCTCTTATGTTATTATACTATTATATCGTACATACTTCGTGCCATTATTATCATCTTAATATTATTACTATACTATTATCATTATCATTAGTTATTATCATTATATTATTATGTTGTACATATTATTATTATGATTCCATTATGGTATTATTATTATTACTATTATTATTATTATTATTATTATTATTATTATTATTATTATTATTTCAAGCTTATACGCACTACTTTTCAAACCTTATATATATTGTTTATTTTAAGATTTTTTTATATGCATTATCTATTTTCAAATTAACTCATCAACTTAGATCGACATTTTTAACCAAAATAAATCGTACATGGCTTTTAAAAAGTATATTCGTTACTGTTCTAAAAAAAAATTTCAAAATAAGGCAAGATTCTATGTTTGGAAACTCGAGAAATCGTGCACTATGTGTTGGGTTTCGGTTCTCTCGCTTGGCCAAGCAATCGAATAACCTTTTGTTATTTTAAGGCATGAGCCTCGGGAATTAAAAGGTGATCTCGGATTCAAGGATTAAAATCATCGTGTCCTACGTATTGGATGTGATATTTTGTTCCTTCGGAACGAAAAAAAATCTTGATGTTCAATTAGAGAAAATTCAAAATATTTCCAAAAGAGATCGATTTATTTTTCTTTTTTAAATTTTCAAACTTTCGACATTGGGACATTAATTAATCGATTTGGTACCAATTTTGGGCATGACGAGGGTGCTAACCCTTCCTCGCACGTAACCGACTCCCGAACCTATTTTCTCAAATTTTCGTGGACCAAAAATATTATTTTAATAAATCAAAATGTTCTATTAAAACAAAGGTGATCCGATCACACCAAATAAAGGTCGGTGGCGACTCCCTATTTTTAAAAATGGATTCCCGTTTTGACAACAAATGGTTACGACAAAGAAAATATATGATGGTTTTTATTGAAATCTTTATATAAGGATATTTAATTAAAATATAAACAATTAATTCCAATAAGAAATAATAACCTTTTGTGAGACAAGAGCAAACCAAAAACTATATTACACAAGTATCATCCTAACCAAATACTACTGCTACAAAACTCAAAATTAGATCAAATATTGAAGTTTGTAATCATTTTTAGGGTAAATTATATAAATCGTCACTTAATTCTAAAAAATTTTAATTCAGCTATTAATGTTTGAATTCGTTCTTGTTTTGGTCATGACTTGCCATTAATTTGATAACGAATTTTAATTGGTATAGTAACACATTTAGTTCTCAATACTTTCTTATTCTATCAATTTGATCCTAATTTTAAATAATTCAGTAAATTTAACTCTTCACATTTACAAATTCTATCAATATGATACTCAAACTTCATAACCAAAGTTATCAACTTTTAAAATAGAGGCATTCCACATCTATTCATTGTTTTTTTTTTTTTTATGGTTGATATTATCCAGTTCAATACATAACCTTTTTTTTATATTTTTAAGCAGTTAGTGTTAGAAATTAACTAAACACCATTAAAAATAATAGAAAATAGAAAATTAAAAAATATAACTTATAATTTAATATTTGTAAAAAAAATTCACTCCGACTAGCATAATTTTTGTTTTTAATTAATTTGACAAATGGTTTGACAATAAATCATATTATTAGTGATACATATTGTTTATTGTGGATTTAAAAATTAAAAAAATAATAATTAGAAATAAATAGAACACATAATAATTTTTTAATCAGTTTATAAGATTAAAAAAATCATTATCAATGTAACAAAATAAAATTCAATTAATTCTTTCACTTATTTTTATTATGAAAAAAATAGATGTTAATATTTTTTTCTTATATAATCACTGATTGAACAACTGGATTTTTCAAAACCACATTTTTAACTCCAGATTCAATTTTCAATTTTATAGGCCAACTTCGAGGACTCTTTCTATATACCTTGAAAGAACTATTTTACTTTTTTTAAGGTTTTTTCAATTCCTTTAGCCAAAATTTTACCAATCAAAGGGTTATTAAATATTATATTTAGAAGAAAGCTAATGAAAAAAGAAAAAGGACATAAAGTTTCAAGATAAACTCATTGGTATCAGGAATTTGCTTAAAAATCAACTCATTAGTTGAGAGAAGGTTTTTTTTTTTTTTTTTTCCTTTTTTGGGTTTTACAAATTTATAGATGTGGAATGCCTCTATCTTAAAAGTTGAAAATTAAGAAGTTTAAGGATCAAATTGATAGAATTTGTAAATGTGAATGGTTAAATTATTGAATTATTTAGAATTAGGATAAAATTGATACAATATGTAAGTATTGAGGACTAAATGTATTATTTTATCTGTTAGAAAAAGGCTTTTTGCTATCAATTTTACTGTGAGTGACCAGAATAGGAATAAATTTAAACGTTAGTACCTAAATTGAAAATTTTTAAAATAGGATGACCAAAATAGAAACATGAACATAGTTGGATGACTATTTATATAATTTACACTATTTTTAATAACTAAAAGGTATTGTGCAAAATGACATATTTGGCACACCTTTTATATCATTACTCAAACCATACAAAATGATGAACTATGCAATTGTACCTAAGTATTAAATATCAAAATTTCTCATTTGCCGAGAAACCTAACCCTAACTTGTTAAATTCTTTGTCTATCCTTAATGTATAACTCGATAGCTTAATCAATCATAAGAAAAACACATTTCTTTCATGCAAAAAAAAAAAAAAAAAACTTTCAAAAAATTAATCCAACGATTAAAGAAAAAAAAGATGCTCACTGTAAAATAAATCAAATAAAAAAGAAAATTGAACTATTTATTCCCATATCCTTAATGCTTTATGGGATAAGAAAAAAAAACATTTAGTGACTCTATCATTATATGAAAGAAATTTTGATGAAAGACAAATCCTTTATAAACATAAGACTAATTCAAATGAATAAAAATAAATAAAAAAAATTTGTTAAAAAAATGCAAGATCTTATCAATAAAAAAATAGTTCACTTTAGAGTTGTTTCACATACCTTGTAAATTTGCTCACATTTATTTTCTTCTTTACCCGTGAACTTTTTCATAATCTTGCTCAAGAATCTCACAATTTAAATTATAATATTTTTTAAATTTGAAAGGAATTATGTTTTTAATAAATCATAAGAGCTTTCATTTCGCTACCAAAATCACCAAAAAAAAAAAATTTCTCCTCTTTTTTCATCATTGTGTCTTTATTATAAATTCTAGCCTCAAATTCATCATTCACTCCTAGCTCTTTCTATGTAAGTCAATGTAATATTCCTCACTCAGACCATTGACAATCCCATATAAGTGATGTCACATTCAATGTCGAGAGGCATCTATAGTTACCTCGTACACTTTATTGGTTGTATATTTGACAGTACAAAATTTAACCATAAGCCAAAATACCACAAGTTAGCTTATAAGCTACTATTATAAACATATGAAAAAGGTTCACTAAGGCCACTTTATACAAATATGCTTCACATACATGCCAAGCTAGTGTGACTACTGTAATAACCGAATTTTGCCAGGGTCCTCTATTAAAAAATCGAACCTGAGCCCAATTGCAAAACCAATAAATGAATAAAGTCCAACAGTCCTTTTAAAATGTTCATTTACAAAAAAGGTCCATTAAACCGAATATTAAAACCAACCCAAAAGAAATTCAAACCCCAAACCCAATTACAACAGCCCAAATCAGAAAAAACACAAACAGTTCACCAAACAGTCCAAAGAAAATAATATGATAATTAGCCCAATTGGCCCAAACTGAATCAGCCCATAACCCGAGGCCCAATGGCCTAAAGGCTAAAATTTTAAGAAAACCCTAAGGAGTCTCAAGCCATGCGTCGCCACGACCTTTTAGCTGCCACACACGCGTCTGCCACACGCGCCCCTGCGTCGTTTCGATGACCAACGCGCGACACGCGCACCGCTCCAGAGTCCCAGGCACCTTGGTCTCCGCGCGCACCTCGCATTGCTTCGGTCGCGCACGCCTCTGTCCCTTCAGCGCCCATGCGCCTCGGCCTTTGTCTCCTGCGCGCCTCGCCCATGACCTGCAACAACACAGAACCAAGAAGAAAAATGACAAAGCAAATAGAAAAGAAATTGAAAAAGCATGAAGGCTTTGAAAATCGGTTATAAGGACCGAAACCTTTAAAAACAAGGGGGGATTTTTTTTTTACACGCACACTGATTAAAACGAATATCGGAAATCAAAGGGAAGAATCAAAAAAGAACTCTTGTACTCTATCACATTACCAGAAATCAGAAAGCAAAAAAACAAAAAAGGTTGATTTTTTTTTCGCCATTATCATTTACTGTCGTTTACTTATTCTTGTTTTTTTTGCTTACCATTTTCGCATCTTTATCAACAAAAATCAAAAAGGAGGAGAATACATGATATTTTTTTCAAAGACAAACGTAACCATTTTCGGGGAGTATTCTTCTGTTTCTAGCCCAATCTTGCTTCGCATATAACACATATATATAGAAATAGATTAAAGATTATAAGCCTTTACCTTTCTTGACTATCAAAGTTGAAAACCGAAGCGATTTTGAGACCGAAACTGAAGCGATTTTGCTTCTTGCGAGTTTCTTCGAGAGGTTCCGAGCAGATTCGGGTTTAGAGTGTTTTAAGGGATCGAAACAACCATTTTTCTGACCCTCCGACCGCCGTATGCGATGTCGGAAATGGAGGGGTTCATCGATTGCATAAAACCGGGTTGAAAAACCCTAGAAGAAAAAAATGTTGAAAGGGAAAAGAGTATTTGTCCCTTCTGGAAATATGGGGGGAAAATGAATGTGAAGAAATTTGGGGGGGTTTTAACAGCAGTTGAAACGGCGTCGTTCTCTACAAGGGGAACCTGCGCATAACCCTAAAAGGGGATAATTGTGCGTTTGGTCCCCCTTCGTTGCGACACTGTTAGGTCAGATCCTGCTTTGTTTTTTTTTCCTTTTTCAAATTTCACCCGTGTGCTTTGGGTGTTTTTAATTTAATCCATTTTTAAACTTTGCGCTTTGAGGCTCGGAATAATTGCGTGTTTGGCCCATGTTTGTTCGCGCGCATCGCATTTTAATCCTTAATCTTATCTAGTTAATTTTGTTTATTTTCAAATTGTCATTTTGAGTTTCTTTTTATTTCGATTGAGTATAGCTTCTATTCTTTTTGGTCCTTTGAAATCGTTTTAATAAATTGTCTTGAGTTATTTTATGGGTTTTTCAGCGTTTTAATTTGCTTTATTTTCTGCTTGTAAATATTTTTTGTTTGTATTTTAATTTTAAGTTGATCTATTATGCATTTCTTTGTTTTAATGACTTAATATAAGTAATCTCATGTATTGTGCATGCATAATTTTTGATAAAATTATCTTTATTCTATGTATATATTATTACTATTATTATTATTATTATTATTATTATTACCTATTTACTTACTTACTTACTTGCTTATTTTAAGGAAGTTCTTGCGTACTATTTTTTTAGTAAGCTTTATGCATATTGTTTGTTTTACATCTTAACATTATGTTAAATTATCTCATACTATTTACTGCACTTTTTATGTATCCTATATCTTAAAATCATTTCGTTAATTCTTTCAAATTGTCTTATGTGTCATGCCTTTTTGAAATTATTTAATTCATTGCTCCTATGTTATTAACGTTGATATTCCAATTGTGTAAGCTATGTGATTACCGTCTTTGCATGTATTATGATCTGTTCGTTCGCATTTTCGTTGCCATCGTTATCATCGTTCATATTATTGCCCATTTTTGATATTATTACTATTATTCTTCATGCATGTCAATATTTTAGATTATTGATTTCAATGTCATGTATTACGTGTATTATGTTGTCATTGCGCCAAACTCATGTTCCATTCTCGTTCTCTTCATCGCGTAATTCCATCCGCGCTGTGAATCATATTCCTTTAAAACCTAACTTAAAATCTTTTATAAATTTCATCCAAAAATAAAAGTTTCCCAAATAAGGCAATATTCTATGTTTGGAAATTTGAGAGATCGTGCCCTATGTGTTGGGTTCCGGTTCTCTCGCTTGGCCGAAGATCGAATATTCTTTTGATGGTTTTATGCATGAGTCTCGGGGATTAAGAGATGATCTTGGATTCGAGGATTAAAATCATCGTGTCCTATGTACTGGATGTGATATTTTATTCCTTCGGAATAAGAAAATCTCGATATTGAATTCGAGAAAAACTAAAATATTTCAGAAAGAGGTTGATTTTTAAATTCTTTTCTAAATTTTCAGACTTTCGACATGGAGACATTAATTAATCAATTTGGTACCAATTTTGGGCGTGACGAGGGTGCTAACCCTTCCTCGCACGTAACCGACTCCCGAACCCGTTTTCTCAAATTTCGTAGACCAATAAAATATTGTTTTAGTAAATCAAAATGTTTTATCAAAACAAAGGTGATCCGATCACACCTAATAAAAGATCAGTGGCGGCTCCCATTTTTTCGTTTCCAAAACGCCAAGTCGATTCCCGTTTTTTTCAAAAAATGGTTATGACAACTACTTTATACATAACCAAACTGACTAAAAAATAGGATCACACTTCAATGGCGATATGACTCGGGTTTGATGTAGTAATTGACTACTGTCTTCTCGAATCTTGTCTCTAACCTATGTATGAAAAACAATCCAATACACTAAGCATACTCTGACAAGGATTTAGGACTACTAAACAAAACATAAACAAACTAACAATAGGCCGGCATTTCCCAAACGTATAATTACATTATTAGCATCTTATCATAATTAATTAATTACATATCACTTTCATTACAATACAAACAACTCATAAAAGTTAAACTTACACCATATGGCATTAGTTACAGTATATCACACATGATTCAATTCAATTCAAATTCCTATATTCATTTTTGTCTTATCAATTCTTTTACAATTCTTACTCATATCTTCTTATACCTTTGCCATTTTTTATATCAATGCACACTTGCTAATCTTTCATTCTATTTTATTATATCTTACTTTCCACAACATTTCATCACATCATTTGTTCACAACTCAATTATAAGTTTGTGACACAATTTGTATTTTATCAAGCACATAGATAATTCAAAATATTATAGTTCATTCTTATCAATTCTAAGGTTCATCTACCAACCTTTTTAGCAATTATTCAATAATCTTATTACAATTTCAAACTTTTTTTCTTTAAGCATACTATTAGTCAATGCCAACTAATGTGATAATCATGTTTTTACGTTTAATACTAATATTTAACATTCAAACCTATCATTTGACTAATCAACTTCAATATTATTACATTATAGGTTGTGCTATTGATATTGATACCTTGTGGTATAGATACCAAAAGTTTTGGTATCAATACAACATTGCTCTAGACTTGCTATTTGAATATTGACTCCTAGGATATTAATAACCCTTAGCTAGGTATTGGTACCTAAATGCAAGACAGACTAAAAATTCAACTCAAACACTCCAAGCTTGTGTCTTTCCATACTTAAATTATTCTCAATCAATATCAATTTCAGGCACAAAGTATTAACACAACCATGCCATTCTATTTGCCATAAACCTATTCAATCAAACCATTCTCAAAGTTACCTTACTAATCACTTTAATTTCCAAGTCAAGATGATACAACACTTTAGCCCATCTATTACCATTTATTCTTTTCCTCTTACCATTTCAAATTCGATTCATATCAAGTGTTGTTTCACTAATAAGAAAAATAAGTCATAATGCAAGTTATTAAGTCATTACCAATTCCTACTATTGTATAACATAGTGGTAGTTAAATTCCTTTTACAAATCTTAGCAATACACTTGTTTTACAACCATTTAAACTTACTATCTTCAATACAATCATATTAATTAATTTATCCCTATAACGTTATCTTAGTCAATCACATTTTCATCATTCCTTAACTCAAGTTACAATTCATTTTGCATATAAGATTTACATAACATTAGTGTTATTTACAAATTTAATTACAATTCCATTTATAGTTTCCTTTACACTTTCAATTACAAATTCCATTACGATTCCTATTAAGATTTCATTTGTAGCCTTTAGTATACATAGGCGTAATCTGAAACTAGGTACAAAGAATTATCTAACCAACACACCATGAGCACATAAGTGTTCCAACCAACACACCATTAACATATAATGAATCAAATAGCCCCTCCAACACACCGATAGTGCACATAATGCATAACATTTATCTCATACCAAATTATCTCCACGGGAGTACTGCTAACAATTCCTATTGGCATGCTAGATGTATCCAATTCTTACCAAGTTTACTAAGGCATTAATATCATTTCTCATTTCCATTCACATTATAAGTTCATATTCACTTTCTCATTTAATCATTGCATAAACCATCTTATTCTTTTCATACGTGCAATTCAATACCATAGTTCATCTCTTTAACCATTAACTCTTATAATTTCCTTTATTGACATACAAGTTCATATTTCATAATAAGCACAGTCATCACATTTATTTAAAACATGTACTAAACCATATCATGCTTACCTTTTACTCACCTCTTTAAAACTTTACATCATAAGCATAATAATGCACAAAAAAACAATACCTATGCCATTTACGGACTTACCTAATATCATATTATTAGCTCAACTTACCATTTAGCCAAAAATTCATAGCATTTCCAAATACTAACCATTCAACTTTATAATTCATATGTGATTTACCAATGTTTATTAATTATCACATTAATATCTCAATGAATACATATACAATTCTTGACCAATTCATGACTTACGCACTTATTCATTAAGTGCATCAAAATTTTAATACACATTTCAATTACTATAATTAATAACAAATTTTTACCTATTTATTTAGTTCAAATAATCATGGCAATTTCCACCAAACAAACCTATTTAAGTTGCTAACCAATATTTGTATCTTTTATTTATTCAATCATTATTAACCTACTTATGACAACTTTTAGACATTATCACAACAACTTAATCATACAAACATAAGGTAATGAAATTCAATGAGCACAACAATTTTTAGAAATTTTGACGTCTTTATTTGAAGGTGCAAATTTACATAGTTTTATATTTTTATTGAAAAACTCAATGAGATACTAAGAGTAATATTTTTCATCATTGAATTTATCTTACCATTTTACTTTGAATATGCATATATAATAGACATCTTTATATAATTATCATAAGATAGATAATTTTGAAAAAAAAGTGAATTGAAGGATGTAAGTACTTTTGCTCTCTTTTAATTGAAATTTGGCAATAAATTGGTCATACAACGCATTGGACTTCTCTATAATTAATTACATCCCCTCTTAATGCTCCACTTTGGATACTTGTAGATAGATAATTATTTATGTACTAGAGATGTAGGATCGAGCTTATATTATATTGATGTAAAAGTTTATCGATAAAGAAGGTATGTAATGTTTATATTAATAAGCAATGAAACAACATTAAAACAAAATTAATTAAATTAAAGTGTATATTTAAAAAAACTCTTTGTACATGGCAAGTTTTAGGGGAGGGGATTGTTATTGCTAGGGTTTGGATCTTGACTGGATTATTGGTAACATATAAAAATGTAATGAGAGACACAAATATTAACTTTCCAAAAAATAAAATACAATTAAAACAATTCAATACAAAATGGAAACATAAATAATTAAATTGAAGTATAAGAAAAGAAAATGAGCATAAATCTGATTGATGGTAATATCTAATATACAATATAGCAATAATAGAATTTTAAATTAAAGGTAAACTCCAATATATATTATCCAAATAAAAATGTAGTATTTAAATGGCTTAATTTATTATTTAGTCCCTGAAGCATAGAGATTTTCTCACTTTGATACTTTAATTTTTTTGTCTCAATTTGGTACTTAAAGTATCAATTTCCTCTTCTTTTTTTTTTTGTTAGTTTTGTAATGGACATTAAAAAGAAAAAACTTTTAAGCAACTTTGGCCCATGAAAAAATGCCACATGTTTGGGCTAATGAAAAAAATGTCATGTGACAACTAGTTTTATTTAAAATAAAAAATATTAAATTAAAAATTAAAAATTATAGTATTAAATATTTAAATATTAAAAAACACTTTTGACTTTGATCGATCATTGGCTGGTGTTGACTATTGTTTACCGATGTTGACTAGTGTTGACCAACCACATGACGCTATTAGAACATGCTATGTGTCCTTTTTTTAATTTGTTTAGTATTATATATATTATATTGATTAAAAATGTAAAAAAAATCATATATAACATATAATTTGTTTTATAAAATTCTAAAATATACAAGTATAAATTTTAAAAGTTCAAAATAATATATAAGAATTGAAATTTTTTATAAAAATTTAAAAAAATTAAATTTCAATTAATTAAGAAAACTTGAAATTTAAAAACTTTTTAGAATTTTATAATTATATATTTTATAATTTTATAAAAAATATTTTTAAACCTTTTTTTTATTTTTTATAATTTTTACAATTAATTTACATTTTTGTAATAATATTATTAATTTCAATTAATTTCTTTTCAATTATCCTTTTTTTTGTAAATTTTAATTTTTTATAATTTATATGTTTTTTCTAGATTATATATATTTGAAATTTTTTATATATTTATATTTATATTTTATATTTTAATGTATATATACATTTAATAAAAGGAAATATTTTTTTACATAAAGATGACACATGACGCTTAGTGATTGGTTATAAATTTTTTTTTAACATCTATCAAAAAATGAACTAAAAAAATATAACAGAGGCATACGTTAGGTACCAATTGAAAATTTGAGTGTATTTTAAGTATCAAATTGGAATAAAAAAAAGTTTAGATATCAAAGTGGAAAACTAAGTATACTTTACGAGCCAAATTGTGAATTAAGCCTATTTAAATTAATAAAGGGAAGTAATAAAATGCAACTCAAATTCATGAAAATATTGTTAAATTTTGATTTAAAACTAAAAGGAAAATATTTTTAGCTTGTTTTTATAAGTCTAACAACTATTATTGCATGTGAAAAAAAATAGAACCAATTAAGTAACATGGCTACGGTCCTCGCTCATGATTCATGAACATAAGATAAATAAATAAAAAAAGCAATAGATGTGCAATGCTTAACCTATGGAGGAATTTCATTGAAACTACCATGCACATTAGTGGTTTCATAATTGATATCAACTTATAACTTAGCAAATTAATGAAACTACCATGCACATTAGTGGTTTCATAATTGATATCAACTTAGCAAATCTTGGACAATGAAACTAAAATTAAGACCAAAACTTTTGAAAGATATTACTTCTTAGTCATAAATACTTTTTAGAAGAATTACACCAAAACTAAAAACAATTGTAGTTTGTTGATTATTGGGTGATACATCACTTGCACGCCAAAAGAAAATAAAAATTATAAACTTATTAAATTACACTTTAAATCATAGAATTGTATAGAGTATACAGTCACCCTCTAGTATAATCAATTCAATAAAATTGAAAAAGAAAAAAAAATACAATAAAAATTCAAAATAAAATTAATAAAGCTTGAATAAAAACATATGAATAAATAAAATAACTAAAATGAAAGAAAAAAAAAAAAAGAAGAAGATAATTTGTATCATACAAAGAAATTATGTATTCATATGAAGATGTATTTTAAGTGATCATATCATAGGAACTAATAGTAATCATAATTTGATATATTAGAGTTAGAAATATTAATGCCCTCAATCCTTTTTGCATTGTGAATAAAAACATTCCATCACCAAAAAGGAATTTCTTTTGCCAATTTTACTAAATTCCAGGTGGTGATTCTTGGAAGATTTACTAAATCTTGCCAATTTAGAGTGTGGTGATTCCAATGGAGAAAACTTCTTAGACCGTATGATGAGGAGTTTGTGAGGATGGCAATGTTAAAACATGAAGAAACATTCAAACAACAGGTATATATATTTCTTATGTATTTATATATCATTATATTGTTTATGTTTATCTCTGTTAAGCTTGAAGCAATGTTCAGGTGTATGAGCTCCATCGTCTATATCGAATCCAGAAGACATTGATGAAAAGTTTTGAAAACAGCAGGCCTAATGGAAGCTTCAGCTTAATGAATCAGAATTCAAGAAGGCGACTCGACTTGGAACATTCGGTGCACCATCATAACGAAACGTCAGAAGTCATCGATGAGAGCGAGATTGAGCTGACGTTAGGGCCGCCGATGAAGGAACGACAAGGGACAACTCTCCCTCGAACATGGGATTTCGGACCATGCTTCTCATCGTCTTCCTCTGAATCCTGTCATGTGACAATGGGGTATCGACATGGAAGTAAAAGCAGTAACGATCTAGAAGAACAATTGAGAAAGGAGGGATTAGATCAGCCTCCTTGGGTTCTCCAAGTTCTAACTATGAATATGAGTCTATGACAAGAAAATACCTCCCGATGTGGGTATGATTATATATTTTAGACTGCTTCTTATCGAACAATTTTCTTTGATTTGTATGTTGGTGTGGAAGTTTTAGTTTCTTCTAATGGTTCTTTTAGCAAACTGGGTGATGAGAGTCTAAATTAAATCATGATCCTAATCTCATTTTCAAAACCTTAAATAACAATCGTAACATTGGAATACCATGTTGCAATTACAATGTAGAACCCCATTACTACAATATATATGTATATAGTGAAAGAAAAAGACAACGTCCAGGGAATCAAATCTGGGTACTAAAGAATCCAACGATAGACTCAATTAGCATAGTTTGATTGGGGAAGATTTTGAAGAATCACCACACTCTAAGAACCTTCTAAACCTAAAGTGATGAGGTCAACACTAACACATGTGATTGGAGATTAAGAGATACAAAATATCACCACTCTCAATTACCTTACATGAAGAGAAAATGTTTAAGGGCGTTTAATTTTCGTTCGAGTCCACCAAGAACAAATAAACAAAGGAAAGTTGCTGAAAGGGTTTAGAATTAAATTCTCATCTATCTCTTCTCATTTATATTGTGTACCTTTATATAAGCTTTTTGGGACATTCCTCAACATAGGAAACTTAAAAGCTAAGTGCATACATTAATACTTACATTAATGATCAAATACATGCATCTAATCCTAAATACATGCACAATTATGAGATTTATCTTAAATAAACTAAATACATGTGTTTAATGAACATATATTCCTGCATGCATTAATTTCTAATTCTTGCATCCTATTTATTTAATGAATGCATAGAAAAAATCTACTAAGATTCTTCCATCCAAATTAGGCTCTTCGTGTTGCATTTGATTAGGCTTTCAAAACCCAAAATATGTCTAGCTTCATCTTCTTCAATTTGGACCGAAGTAGTTGGAAGCTCGGTGAATGCTCCTGCATCACCCTAAGTTTTGCCATCTAGTCCACCACCATATTTTGCCACTTAAGGGGCATAATTACTTCTAAATATATGGTGATGTGATGGATACGAGTTAAGCGAGATGTTACATGCAAGTCATGCAAAAGACTCAACACCTATCCTTAACAAGGTAAACCAAAACAGCTCCACATGCTATGCATTCGTAGGGTACGTTGGTGAGGCCTGGCGATTGTTGCCCATTACTTAAAATAATTTGGTTGCCAAGGGTACCGACTTGGCTGATGTAACTCTACCTCCCATTAAGACCAGGCGAGTTTTTAACATTAACCCTATGAACTGGTGCGGTCCGAATATTAGCAAAGGAGACCAAGCGGGCCAATGTCACATGGGGGTGCTGCCCATTTGGAAACAAAGTTCCATTATTTCATACATGATTTCCCTCATGTTTCCCAAATTGCCATCAAAGTTCAAACCAGGGTGGATGAACCTGCAAAATGCGTACCATATAACGTTAGTGCACCATAGTGTTATAGTTGTTTCCGATTGTACACTAGAAGAACAAGCCTACCTTATAAGCAGGGACCGAACCAAGAAAAAACTGGTGGTGTCAGCTCTCAACACCAAGAGGTTAATGTTTGTTTTGAATTGGGAATGTTTCCTTCTTATTAATTTAATCCGGAAGGATTTAAAACTTAAAAACTTTTTCTTTTGTGTGAAACTCAAGTTAGTGCGTTCAAACTCAAATTTTATATTTCGATTTATGGCTACCCTCTTAAAATAATAAAAATATAATTCAAATAAAACTCCAACTTTTTTATTCATACAAATTCAAATATTTAAAAGGTTTATACTATCTAATTTGATTTTTAATACTTCCAGAGCTTGCAACAAACAAAGCTGCACATCCACCTCAGCCGCATCACTTCATTTATCTTTTTAGAGTATATATAATTTAATTTTTAACTTAAAAAATTTCCACATCTGCTTTATAAGATATTGCTGTTTAAGCTCCGCCCCGATTTTACATATAAGGTTTATATTTATATATGATTAACTAAATTTTTGTTTAAGTGTTGCCTTTTTTTTTTAAATATAATAATTATATATAGACTTATTATCGTTATATATATTTTTTTAAAATTTCAACTTAACATATTTTTTAATATTTACTTTACAATATAATTGTTATATCACCATTCAGATTAGACACGTAACACACTCAAACGGCTCCATGTAGACACCTGAAAGTAATTTGTACCTCCCATCCATTATAACACTCTTTCTACTTAGCCGCTTACTTTTCAATGTAAAAACTCTTTTAAGTGTGAATACTCTTTTCAGAGATTATTAGGACCCACTTAAGCGTAACAACCTCATACTATTTAGAGATTATTATATACGATGATAACCATCTTACCATATCATATAAGCGGACAAGATGGCCTCTTTTGTATATACCCTTCCAAACAATGAGAAAAGGTATATTTTCTCCCTTTAAACAATCCTTGAGCACTTATTGTCTACAATCAAGCCTCCTTAGCTCCTACAACCTTCTTCCTATCTTATTGTCTTTTTCTAATTCTTTACTTGTTAAGGTGAATCGATTTCCTTCAAATTACTATAATCTCTTTTTTATTGTATTTTGTATCAAAAATAATATATTTAATTATATAATATATAAATTGTATAAATAACATAAACTTGAAATGAATTCACCACTAACTCGAATTTTGAATATTAAAATTCGAATTTAACACATATTTTAAGCGAATATTATTTTTTATTTAAACTAATTTTTGAGATACATTATTTTTATCCAAAATTTAAAATTTTCGGAACAATTTTGGTGTTTGGAGTAGTCCTCCATTAAAACCAAAGCCTGGCGAACCTATAAAGCTTTAGCCAATAACCATCTAGGAAGGAAAATAAATGGGCTGGCTTGAATGAATGAAACGCGATGCGCCAACCATCCACTTTTACTCTGCTTATTGCTAATTTGCGCCATCGTCGCCTCCCGCCCTCCCCTCGCCCACGCCCACGCCCACGCCGGTGCCGATTACAGTAAGATCGACGAGATCTCCTGTCCCAGTCGCCGGCGAATCATGTCCAAATCTCGCGTTTATACTGACGTCAACGTTCTTCGTCCCAAGGAGTACTGGGATTACGAGTCTCTCGCTGTTCAATGGGGGTAATTTTTTTATTTAACTCCTCAATACTTTCCTTGATCCTTGATCAGATTTATCATTGGTTTATTTAATTGAAAGTTACGCTTGGTTGCATCAAGTAATGCCAATTCACGATTGCGGAATTAGGTTAACGAGATCTTTAAATCTTACTGCAGTTACCTCAATCATTTTTGTAACTTTTTGACATATGATCCGAATGTTTTAAGCTAACTGTTCGATTCAGTTCGTGATTGATGTAAATTCTTTGTTCTTTCTTCGTGTTCTCGTTTTACTTTGATCCGTTTTAGTGATCAAGATGATTATGAGGTTGTTCGAAAAGTTGGAAGGGGAAAATACAGTGAGGTTTTCGAGGGCATAAATGTCAACAACAATGAGCGTTGTATAATAAAGATCCTCAAGCCTGTCAAGAAAAAGAAGGTTAGTACTTATTTTTTCTGTCAGATTTGATTAATTTTGGAGTAGATTTATATGAGAAAATCTTTGAAGCATAATTGCAATTATACTATGTTACTCGGACTTGGGTGTAACTGTTGGACAGGGGTGTGTATTTGACATGAGTACGTTAGATTTGTTTAAAAGTTTTTCTATGTACTTGGAGGGTTACCTTTGCCCGAATATATGTTAGATGTGGGTATTTCAAGAAAAACTGTGTCGGAGAATCATTGGCAATAGATTATAGAAATAATCTCTATTATTATTGTTATTATTGGCAGATTAAGAGGGAGATTAAAATCCTTCAGAATCTATGTGGTGGCCCGAATATTGTTAAACTTCTTGATGTTGTAAGAGATCAGCACTCAAAAACACCAAGCTTGATATTTGAGTATGTCAACAGTACAGATTTCAAAGTTCTCTATCCAACTTTGACTGACTATGACATTCGCTACTATATATATGAACTTCTCAAGGTAATATCATGTTCCTCAATCAAACTTTTGATGTATTGAACTTTGCTCCATCATGGTATTCGTTTGGTGATTGTTTTTTTTTTTTTTTTTTTTTGAACTTATTATTTGTAGTTCTATTCTACACTTGAATGGGTTCCAAAAGCTGACTGGCTTTTTAAAGTTTTAAGAGGGTTCATGATTTGCATGTTTGCAGTATAGGATGATAGGAATTTTTTCTTTGCTTTGTAGGCATTAGATTACTGCCATTCACAAGGAATAATGCATAGAGATGTCAAGCCTCACAATGTCATGATAGATCATGAGCTGCGCAAACTTCGCTTGATAGATTGGGGACTTGCTGAATTTTACCATCCTGGCAAAGAGTATAATGTTCGTGTGGCTTCTCGGTAATGCTTTGAAAATATCATGAATCGAATGACCAGCTTAACCCCCAAATATACCTTTTTATATTTTCAAGATTGCTTTTTCCCTTGAGACCTTGAAACAGACTGGCATTAGATATTAGTACTTGTCAAAAAATATAAGAACATTCCTTACTTCTCAGGTACTTTAAAGGGCCCGAGCTTTTGGTAGATTTGCAGGACTACGATTATTCCTTGGACATGTGGAGCCTTGGTTGTATGTTTGCAGGAATGGTGAGGAATTCCATTATTCTAGTTTAAATGCATTAAACTTTCATTCAAAACTTTCCAACTTTGGGTGCATAATAGAGTAGTTATGACTTATGATGTTTCATTGTGTAGATATTCCGGAAGGAACCATTCTTCTATGGCCATGATAACTATGATCAACTAGTTAAAATCGCCAAGGTAATATACTTCTTCAGATTGCAGATTGCCAGATGTTTCAATTGTTGCCCAAGATTTATTTATCATTTGTCTTGTTAAATTAACATTCTGGTTGGTATTATAGATGTTTTCTCTTTACTGTTACCTGTAACATATTAGCCTATATAGTGGTACTGTCCCTTGTTGATCTCATATTGTCCTCCTTGCTTTTACAATCTACATCTGGACAACCTTTTCAAGCATCTGCTGCTGCTGCTAGTGCTGTTTATTTGCAACTCTTTGTAGATGCAATTTTATCCTTGCAGATTTCAGTTTAAATATATATTCCTTCTTTATTGTCATAGCTGGAGAGGGGATATGTAGAAGGGGCTTACTTTACATGCACTGTCAAACAAGAAGTTCTATTCACTTTCTTTCCTGGTTTTTCCTAACAAGTATTGCCAGTTTTGTGTCAATGCTACACAACTTTTGACTGCTATTAATGCACCTTCAGGTACTAGGGACTGATGAGTTAAATGCATATTTGAACAAGTACCATTTAGAGTTGGATCCTCAACTTGATGCACTTGTTGGAAGGTATGTGAAGAATTAACATATATCGAATATGTAGGGTCCATGTTACTCAGACTCCGATGTGAGTGTTGGATATGGGTATGTCCCTGACATGGTATGTTTAATTGTTTTAAATGTTTTTTTTAACTCTCTCTCTCTCTATACATATATATATTTGGAGACTCCCTGGAGGGGCACTATCCCTGTTCCATGTCCAAATGTGTGCTGGATATTGGTCTTTTTTTTTAAATGAAGAGCTGAAGCAGCATAGTGCATGCTTTTGAACTTAATTGTAAACAAAAGCACTAGTTAACATTAAACCATCACAAAGCACCTTGTGGTGCTGACACACTGATGGGTAGACATGTTAATAGTGTGGAATGGTTAACTTGTTCTCCATTACGCATTTGCTATATTATTTTTCAGGCACAGCCGTAAACCTTGGTCCAAATTCATTAATGCGGATAATCAGCATCTTGTTTCTCCAGAGGTCATTTTTCTTCTTGAGGCAAACATCTAGGGAGTTGAATACTATGAGCTCAGTTACAGTGCACTAAATGTCTTAATAAATAATATTCATTCTTTGACTCTTCGGCGGCTTTCAGGCAATTGATTTTCTTGATAAGTTGCTGCGGTACGACCATGAGGACAGGCTAACTGCAAGAGAAGCCATGGTAGGTCTACAATAAACTTTATGAATGCTGCTACCATTTCTCTATGCTCTTTTC
Organism: Gossypium bickii; assembly: GCA_025503065.1. Lineage (NCBI taxonomy): Eukaryota > Viridiplantae > Streptophyta > Magnoliopsida > Malvales > Malvaceae > Gossypium > Gossypium bickii. The sequence continues at coordinate 21,035,353 of CP106713.1, read as the reverse complement.
TATTATTAAATCTTAATATATGACTTGTAAAATATGAAATGAACCTAAGTTAATTGGATTCAGGTGTATTGGTATGTTTGTGATATGTGTATTTCAAGAAAAATGTAGAGTCAGAGCAACCTATTAATGAGCATTTTCTTCATGCTCCTTGGAAACATGTTATTGTCATCAATAAAAATATGAAGTGGATCTTGGGTAGTCATATCATCTGGACACTTCATTTTTCTTAAAGCATTTATCATCCAGCATATACCCATGTCTGACATTTGGATAGAGAGATGATTTTCAAATCTTCTCCAAATATGTAGAAATAAAATCTGATCATGTCTGTGCCAGATGCATACGCATGTTGACACTCAGACCTGAGTTTGTGTAACATAATAATGAATCCCCATATATTGGCATGATATATTTGTTTTTGCTGTTGCAGGCCCATCCTTACTTCTCTCAAGTCAGGGCAGCAGAAAGCAGCAGGATGCGAACTCAGTAACCGGGTACACTCTGGGTTCCTTTGTAAATCAATCCAGACTTTTGGACAGATATATTGTGTTTAATGTTACATAAAAACTACATAATTCTAATGACTGCCATCGTCAGTTTTAGGAAAGGTGATTTAGCATCAGTATTAGCCATTTGCCCGGAGTAACTTTTTATCTAAGAATATAGACCATACAGTTTTTTTCATGCAATTTTCTTTAAATTCAAGTATCATAACCCATAGTTGATAACTACAGTGTTTATACGATTAAGAAATTTAATGGCTATTCTACAAATTGTATACATGGGAAAAACATAAACCAGAGACGGACCTGCATGGTATAGGACTGCCTAGTTTGAGTGTCAAACATAGGTATGTAGCTAATATGTATATACTCACTTTTTATATATAAAATATTTCATTGAGTTAGGATCTTTCAATCAAAAACATAGGTACCTGGACAATAGTAAGAGGTTAAGAATTCTTATCATCATTTCATTCGAATTTTCTAAGTAAATGAAAATTTAAATGATCCATGATCTTGGATCTTTTTTCCCTAAAGCCGGTAAAGAAAAACCCACAATGTAATACAAGTCAATTCTTTCCTGGTAGATGGGCCTCTAGAGCAGAGTAAAAGAATAAAGTGTCGCATTCAATCTATTAAATTGAAAGGTCTCTCCTTCGCCATAATCATTCAAAAAATTTAAAGCTCCTGTTTTGCACCACATAAAACTCCCCTTTAACCAATGCCAAGGCCACCGACCCTATAAAATTTAACACCCAAATTTTCTTTTATTAATTACATAATAAAAACAACACCAACCAAACCCACCCTTCTTTAATCTTGATTAGTCTATTTATATGATTAAAATGTGTATTGAAGGGTAAGAAATAGAAATCGTCGAAAGACTTAAAAACAAGTCATCTATGATTCGATCTATAAATATTAAAAATAAGAAGTATTTATTTATATATTTGAATATGGGTTAAAAAGTCTTATTTTTGGAAAACTTCAACTTAAATTTCCACTCAACGATGTATACGCCATTACCGACGGTTAAAATACCCAATTATATATTCCTTTCATAAGATGGAATCCCAGAACTTGTTTCTGCTGTCACACGACGACCCAGTGAATTTACTGAACTTCCCATCCCATTGTTTACTTTTTCCTTCCCAGATTTCACTATTTTGGTATTCCCTTTTTAAAAAAATTATAATTAACTAATCTGAACGAAATAATTTACTTACTAAACTCAACTATGTAATCTGCACTTAATGTTCACAAATTACAGTGTCTCGATTTTTACCAGCACAACCACCACCTCATTGGGTTTTTCATAACATACGTTTTGTGTTTAAGCTTTTAGCCCCACAAGAGCATAAAATCTAACCGCCCCCACACTTTCCTCCACAGTCGACAATAATATTGAAGAAAATGAATGTGAGTGCATAAATTGATTTAGGTATATATATATTCAATTATATGGAAATCATATGCTCAGTACCCATCTTTGAATATTGCAGAGAATCAAAGCATGAATACTAGCTAGGCTAATGCACTGCAATTCTGCATTTTCCCCTTGTTTCTTCATATTCTATTTATCTTCCTATTTCAATCCCCACCCTATGATTCTCTGCAATTCAAAATTTGCCTATAAAATCCCACTTTCTGCACCATTTCTTGCTTGAATTACAACAAGTATCAGTTTGTTTCAACTTTGGAAGCCATGGAAAGCACTGCGATTAGCAGTGATGAAGAAGACGCACTGTCACTATCTGAACTGCCATTGGAGAACCAAGTTCAACCAAGGAATGAAGAAAATGGTGAACCCCAAGCATTTAAAACTGATGAAGATTTCAACTTTGGCTCATTAACAGACCCACAAATGTGTTCAGCTGATCAGGTCTTCTTTAAAGGCCAGATATTGCCCCTGTGGGACTTGGTTTGGTCTGACTGTGGGTGCCGGTGGTCAGAGTCCATGGACCATGGTTCATTTAGTGGCTTCACAAGTGTTAGCAGCAGTAATAATACTACTAATTCCATCGCAGTTTCAAATTCCACCTCCAAGTCTATAAATTTCAGAAACAAGCTCAGCACAGATCCAAGTCCCAAACCGCAGGTAAGCATGTCGAAAACTCGACCAGTCAATGTCGGAATTCGAAACCAGACATGGTCAATGTGGGGGTTTTTCAGGTTAGGTGTGGTTCGAGCACCCGTACTTGAATTGCAAGACTTGAAAGTTCGTAGAAATACAGTGAGCCGAAACAGTAAGGTTGTTAAAAACAAGAAAGTTGGCCAAGTTTCAAAGAAGCAACAAGATTTAAACAAGGGTTTCATAGAGAAGAGAATAATGGGGATGTATAGTGGATGTAAATGCTCAGCTAATGTAGTTGAAACAGTTCCATTGAACAACGTTGTTTTCATCAAACGTAACAAAAAGGGTGAGAAAAAGAACGCAATATTGGTTTCTGCCATGGAAGAGAAGAAACTGCAGCATGAATTGAAGATGAAAAAGATGAAAGAGAGAGAAAAGTAAAGCAAGCGTTTTCACGTCATTGAACGCTTTGAATGGTTAAAGGATCTTTCTTTTGGGTTTCACATGTAAACTATGTCATTCGAATTCAAAATGTTAAGGTTAGGTAGCAGTATGTATTCAGTCCAATATATTTCATCTTTTAAAAATATATTTGAAGTATCTTTGAATGCTTATAATCTCCATTTGGTACAACATAGAGGATTATCAGCTTAAGTAATAAACACCGCGTTTGATGCGACCTTTGCCTCAATTTAAATCCGTTTCCCAGCTACTTCATGGAAAGTTTACATATCCAAGTCGGAATGTCTGCCTAAAATTAAAAGTATCTAAGTAAAAATCTTAGGCCTGAAGAATGGGCTTGAAAAAATAATTAGATTCATTTAAAATATAGATGAGATCGGGCTTGAATATTCATGGCACGAGTCCAACTGATACGGTTCGCCTCAGGTTTGAAACGAGTTGTAGATGTTGCCCGATCGTAAATTAGGTAGTTTTTCAATTAAATTGAACAAAAGGATAATTTTAATGGTAATGGCTTGAAAATAAAAATAATCAAGTGGATGGTAATGATAGGAATTTGAAACAAGACGGAACCTTTAATAAAAAATTAAAGACCCGAATCTTATAAGTTTCAAATGAATGAAAGAAAGTTGAATAAACCGAGACCCGCTATCTAGCAAGATAGGAACCAACGGTATAAAATTGAACGCTACACCCGAAAGGATGATAAGTTCGTAACAAAGTTAAAATTGACGCCACTAGAAACTAGATAAATCAATTCTAACCTTGAAGAATTAGGAGAGTGAATTAAACTCACCAAAATGAAATATATTCATTCAGAGATAAAAATCCAAGTGCGTGTACAATTGAATTTTGACAAGCTATTTATAGGTAGCTTGTAGCAAAAAAAAAAAATAAATAAATAAAACTAAATCTTAACATAAATATCTAATTCCAATATGGCACATTAATTTCTTCAATCCAATTGATCTTGCCGTCTACCATATTCTTCAAGTTGCTAATGTTTTGTTTCCATCCATGCTTCCACTTCATTTATCTTCATTTGTTTATTTATACCTAATTCAATTATTCCCCCATTAGCTCTCCTTTTAGCCGTCCATCACCTAATACTTCACCCAAGTAGCTTGATTCCAACAATTGTCATCACATTCTCTTAAACTCATGGCATTTAAAAAAAATTTAGCTTGTTGCACCACTCATGTCTTTTATTATTTCCTATAAAACACAACCAAACATTAATTTAAATAAAAATTAAAATACTTTAATTTAAACACTAGATATATTAAATATTATACTAATTAAACAACTTAATTAATATGAAAATAACATGTAATAAAATAATAAATTAGCATCCAAACTAGCTAATATATTCGGTTTTAAATAAATTGTAAATATTCAGCGTGTTCTTGGAGTACTTCCTTTCTTCGTTCCAAATTTGTGCCACTAAAACTGAAGTAGCCTCCTTAAATTGTTTAGCCCAGCTATGCGTAATTGGTCAATTGGGTAGTTCAAGGGTGTCTCGTTTAATCTCCGCCGTAGGCGCGTCCGTATCATTCCCTCCCTCTTTAAGTTGATTCGTCCTCGAATCATCACCTACATCAAAAGGAGACAGATCAGATACATTAAAACTCGCGCTCACGTTATAGTCACCTGGTAAGTCCAATTTGTATGAGTTGTCATTTATTCGTTCAAGGACTTGAAATAGACCGTCCCCCCTTGGGAGAAGTTTGGATCGCCTTTGCGCGGGAAACCTTTCTTTTCGCATATGAACCCAAACCCAGTCCCCTGGTTCAAAGAGAATGCGTCTACGGCCTTTGTTAGCTCGTTGGACGTATTGCTCAGTTCTTGGCTCAATATTCTCGCGCACCTTTCGATGCAGTTCCTTTATGTAGTCTGCCTTTTTCCTAGCATCAGAATGGATAAATTTATCTGAAGGCAATGGCAATAAATCAAGAGGAGTGAGAGGGTTAAACCTGTAAACAATCTCGAAAGGCAAAAATTTAGTTGCAGAATGAACAGCTCGGTTGTAAGCAAATTCGATGTGGGGCAGACAGTCTTCCCACGTTTTGAGATTTTTCCACACCAATACTCGCAACAAGGTTGATAGGACTTGGTTCACTACCTCGGTTTGTCCATCCGTTTGAGGATGACAAGTGGTCGCAAATAGCAATTTCGTCTCTAACTTTCCCCACAGAGTTTGCCAAAAATGACTTAAAAATTTTACGTCCCGATCAGATACGATCGTCTTCGGAACTCCATGCAATCGTACGATTTCTCTAAAAAACAAGTTTGCAATATGCACAGCATCGTCAGTCTTAGAACAAGGGATAAAATGGGACATTTTAGAAAAATGATCAACTACAACAAAAATTGAGTCCTTCCCGGTTTTTGATCTCGGTATTCCAAGGATGAAATCCATGGAGATGTCGGCCCACGGAGTGTCTGGAATAGGAAGGGGCGTATATAAACCATGAGGCTGGACCCGCGATTTTGCTCATTTGCAAGCTATGCAACGTTCGCAAATCTGTTCGACATCCTTTCTCACTCCTGGCCAGAAAAAATGTTCTTGAAGAGTGGGCAATGTTTTGTCTCTTCCAAAGTGACCCATAAGGCCACCACTATGTGCCTCTAACACAAGCATGTCTCGCATAGAACCTTGCGGTATGCATAACTTGTTTTCCTTGAAAAGGAATCCTTCTAGACTTATCAAAAGCACCACTTTCGCAAGCATTATAGACATTTCCAAAATCAGCATCATTAGAATACAATTCCTTGATGTGATAAAAACCAAGCAGTTTAGAGTCAAGGGTAGTCAATAATGTGTACCTTCGTGACAATGCATCAGCTACTACATTTTCTTTACCCTTTTTGTATTTAATTACGTACGGAAATGACTCTAAGTACTCGATCCACTTCGCGTGTCTTTTATTAAGCTTATGCTGGCCTTTAATATACTTGAGTGCTTCATGATTAGAATGAATAACAAACTCTTTTGGTCTTAAGTAATGGTGCCATGTTTCGAGCGATCTAATTAGGGCGTACATTTCCTTATTGTAAACGGGATAGTTAAGAGTAGCTCCGTTCAATTTCTCGCTAAAGTACGCCACTAGTCTTCCATCTTAGGTCAAAACGGCTCCAATCCCAACACCTGAAGCATCACACTCAATTCCAAAAGTTTTAGTAAAATCAGGAAGGGCTAATAATGAGGCTTTTACAAGACATTCTTTAATTGTATTAAAGGACAGTTCTTGTTCATCAGACCAATGGAAGGCTGAAGTCTTCTTGATTACGCTCGTTAAAGAAGCGGCTATCGTGCTGAAATTGAGAACAAATCGTCAGTAGAAACTAGCCAATCCATGAAAACTCCGGACTTGGCTGATCGTCGTAGGACGTGGCCTTTCTTGGATGGCACGGATTTTCTCTTGATCTACTTCCAGGCTATTTGCACTCACGACATAACCTAGAAAAATAACCTTGTCAGTGCAAAAAGAACACTTCTTAAGATTAGCATACAATACCTCTTTTCGTAACGTTTCCAAGATCGCATGCAAGTATTGCATATGTTCCTCCAAGGATTTACTGTACACTAAAATATCATCAAAATAAACGACACATGATTTTCCAATAAAAGCTCGTAAGACATGATTCATAAGACGCATGAAAGTACTCGGGGCATTTGTAAGTCCGAATGGCATTACCAACCATTCATACAAACCTAACTTTGTTTTGAAAGCCGTTTTCCATTCATCGCCTTCTCGCATCCTAATTTGGTGATAGCCACTTTTGAGATCAATCTTTGTAAAGATTCGAGCTTCGCGTAACTCGTCGAGCATGTCATCGAGTCGGGGTATCGGGTGTCAGTATTTGACGGTAATCTTGTTGATGGCGCGATAGTCGACACACATTCGCCATGAACCATCTTTCTTTGGCACTAGTAACACTGGTACCGCGCATGGACTAAGGCTTTTTCGGATATATCCCTTTTCTAGCAATTCGGTGATTTGCTTTTGGAGTTCTTTTGTTTCCTTGGATTGCTCCGGTACGCAGGTTGATTGGGCAGAGAAGCTCCCGGCACCAAGTCAATTTGGTGTTCTATGCCTCGAATGGGCGGTAAACCACTTGGTATCTCATCCGGAAAGATGTCCTCGAATTCTTGAATCAGAGACAACACAGAAGAAGGAAGATTCTCGGGTAAGTCGTTAGTGTTCAAAAATGATTCCTTGTATAGTAGGACATACATCGGTTGTCTCACACACAAAGCTTTTCGAATATCACTTGCTTTTGCAAAAACACTCATTTTTCCACTTTCTTTTTTGGTTTCATCTTTTTCTTTCTTTTATTTTCTCTCATTTGTTTTTGCACTCTATTCTTATCTCGCTCATTTTTCTTAACTTTCTCTTTTGTATTCTTTTCTTTTTCTTTTGATTGATCAATGGAAATCCTGAGTTTTTGCTGATCATCAAAGACTTGCTTAGGCGCTAAGGGGGCAAGTGTTACATTCCTTCTAAGATGCTTGAAGGAATACCGTAGTGTAGCCATCGTGCATCATTCGGCGATCGTATTGCCATGGACGTCCTAAAAGTAAGTGGCCCGCATGCATCGGTACTACGTCGCATAGCACTTCATCGGAGTATTTTTCGATGCTGAAGGATACTAAGACTTGCTTAGTAACTTTGAGTTCTCCACCGTTGTTAAGCCACTGAAGCTTATACGAGAGTCGATCTTTCAGACGTTGTCAATCCTAGCTTTTCCACCATGAAGGTAATCGCGCTTCGTTAGTGCAACTCCCTCCGTCGATGATAAGACTACAAACCTTGCCTTGCACCTGACATCTCAAATGGAAGATATTTTCTCGTTACTCCTCGCTTCCTACACTTTGAAGATTGAGGCTCCGCTTCACGACAAGCAACTCGCCTTCAACAGGTTGTTCTATGTCCTCATCGGCCTCAGAATTGGATTCGAATTCAATTTCTTCTTCGTCTTCGGTTTCAATCTCACCGTTAGTCTGCATCACCATAGTTCGTCTATTCGGGCATTGGCTTGCAATATGTCCTCGGCCAAGGCACTTGAAGCATTTGATGTCCCTCGATCTAGCATTAGAACTTTCTGGAGCCTTGCCTTTGCTTGTTTCAGCCAAAGGCTTGTTCGTCTTAGGGGTGAAAGTGGAGTCTTTCGGCTTGTTTACAGGGAACCCCTTGCTGGTACTTTGGCCTCACTTCGAGGGTTTAGCATTGGAATAACTCCGGGATGCTCCCTTTTGCTTCAATTGCTTTTCGACTTTAATGGCCATGTGGACCATATCTTTCATTTCGACATAATGTTGTAGTTCCACAACATTTGCTATCTCCCAGTTGAGTCCGGCTAGAAATTGAGCCATGGTAGCTTCTCGTTCTTCTTGGATATCGGCTCGAATCATCGCGACCTCCATTTCTTTGAAATAGTCTTCGATGCTTTTCGTCCCTTGTGTAAGATGTTGGAGTTTTTGATGTAACTCCCGATGGTAGTAAGAGGGAATGAATCTTCATCTCATGGCCGCTTTCATCTCAGTCCAAGTAGTGATTGGACGTTCGCCATTGCGCCGATGACTCGTAGTCAACTGATCCCACCAGATCATGGCATAGTCGGAAAACTCTATGGCGGCTAATTTGACCTTTTTATTTTCAAAGTAGTTATGACAATCGAACACAAGTTCGATCTTCTTTTCCCATTCCAAATAGGCTTCAGGATCTGACTTGCCTTGAAAAGTAGGGATGGTCAACTTAATGTTCTTGAGATTATCGTCTTCCCGCCTCCGATCTCTTTGCTCACGTGTTCGTGGGCCTCTTCTTCGTTCATTTTGTTCTGAAACTTGATTACTGTCAGCTTCACTTTGTTCGTATATATCGTTGTCATGCAGCCAAGGTCGTTCTTGTTCCCTTCTTGGAATTGGAAGGGTGTTTGTTCGTTGTCTCCGTTCATCTCTTTGGTCCAAATGTTCGGTGATAGAATGGAGCAAGCGTGTGACTTCTCGTAATGCAACTTGCATTTGTAAATCAGGATCTTTAGCTCCGGGAACATTTCTTTGTGGTTGCAATCCTCTTCCGCCACCAGCGGCATCAGACTCCTCGTCGCCCATTACTAGACGTTCGGAACTTCTAGACATATTGAACAAAATTTAAAGAAACCTCACCACAATTCTCACTTGTTCACTCACAAAGAAAATAAATATTGAACACTCACGCTCGTGTTTCTCACTCAATTTCTGGGTTTTTTTTTTTCACTCGAATTCACTTCTCTAAATTCTAGAAGGTTGTCCTCGATTTTTACTAGCAACTTGTAGGTCGGTTTCAAAGAGTTAAAGGATACAAAGTAAGGTAGGCAAAAAAAAAATCGGTATAGTGGCGTTGGGGTGAAGAAGGGTGGTTTGAAGATTGGGAAAGAAGTAATGAATCAAAACTTGCAATTTTTTTTACACACTTTTTTTTTTGAATTCTCTTTTTTTTTTAACTCAAATTATTTTTTAAAATTTTCGTATTTTTTCTAAACTTACTCGGAAAAGCTTGAGATTATAAAACGTGTCTAATTTAATTGGCTCTGATACTAGATGATACGGTTCGCCTCAGGTTTGAAACGAGTCGTAGATGTTGCCCGATCGTAAATTAGATAGTTTTTCAATTAAATTGAACAAAAGGATAATTTTAATGGTAACGGCTTGAAAATAAAAATAATCAAGTGGATGATAATGATAGGAATTTGAAACAAGAAGGAACCTTTAATAAAAAATTAAAGACCCGAATCTTATAAGTTTCAAATGAATGAAAAGAAGTTGAATAAACCGAGACCCGCTATCTAGCAAGATAGGAACCAACGGTATAAAATTGAACGCCACACCCGAAAGGATGATAAGTTCGTAACAAAGTTAAAATTGACGCCACTAGAAACTAGATAAATCAATTCTAACCTTGAAGAATTAGGAGAGTGAATTAAACTCACCAAAATGAAATATATTCATTCAGAGATAAAAATCCAAGTGCGTGTACAATTGAATTTTGACAAGCTTTTTATAGGTAGCTTGTAGTGACAAAAAAAAATAATAAAACTAAATCTTAACATAAATATCTAATTCCAATATGGCACATTAATTTCTTCAATCCAATTGATCTTGCCGTCCACTATATTCTTCAAGGTGCTAATGTTTTGTTTCCATTCATGCTTCCACTTCATTTATCTTCATTTATTTATTTATACCTAATTCAATTATTCCCCCATTAGCTCTCCTTTTAGCTGTCCATCACCTAATACTCCACCCAAGTAGCTTGATTCCAACAATTGTCATCACATTCTCTTAAACTCATGGCATTTAAAAAAATTTAGCTTGTTGCATCACTCATGTCTTTTATTATTTCCTATAAAACACAACCAAACATTAATTTAAATAAAAATTAAAATACTTTAATTTAAACACTAGATATATTAAATATTATACTAATTAAACAACTTAATTAATATGAAAATAACATGTAATAAAATAATAAATTAGCATCCAAACTAGCTAATATATTCGGTCTTAAATAAATTGTAAATATTCGGCGTGTTCTTGGAGTACTTCCTTTCTTCGTTCCAAATTTGTGCCACTAAAACTGAAGTGGCCTCCTTAAATTGTTTAGCCCGGCTATGCATAATTGGTCCATTGGGTAGTTCAAGGGTGTCTCATTTAATCTCTGCCATAGGCGCGTCTGTATCACCAACCCAATCCGACATGTTTTCTTTAAGTCTGTAATGTTATATATGTATATGTTATTCTTATATATTATATAATTTATAACACAAAAATTAAATCTATAGTAGTATATAATATTACTGCTATACCTTATGTAATGGGCTTCGTGGACCTTGTAACATAGCTTGCGAACCTGACCATGTATCTATAGAGAGCTGAACACTAGTCTCCTAATGAAACCAACCACGTTGAGAATCTAGGCTAGTTCGCGAACCCTAAATCGACAAACTTTGAAAAGGGATAGCTCTGCTAAGACTATGTGAGGGCCATGTGGAGACTTAGAGTAATTGATTACTAGTCGCTCTAACATGTCTTATCTTGAGACATCACGTTATCATTACTGTCACTGTTAAGGGTATTAAATCAGACTTCCACATCAACAATCTTAGAACACGTAGCTAAGTTTGTCCCCACTATTAAATGGTCATCCAAATAGCTCACGTGGGACTTTTTCTTATCCTAAATCTCCAAACTCTCTCTTAGGAAAACATAAATGTCTTCCTAACTTTCATCCTTCTCTCCTTTATCCTACATTTATCTTCTTTCCTTGTTCACCTTATTGGTTAACAACTACTATAATGTGAACATTACAAAAAATAATAATATGACTATATATAAAATTTTAATAATTAAAAATATAAATTTATTAAATATTAAAATAAAATAACATATTATTTTTTAAAAAAAGTAATATGGATAGACCTAAAATAGGCTTGGGTTAGTCATTTACAGGTTTGAGAAAAATTTTAGACCCATATTTCGGGTCAGACTAAGCTTGGGCAAACATAAAGTGCATGTTAATACCATGTCTAGGCTCAACCCAAACTCGACTCGACTCATGAACACATCTACTTTTTCCCCTAAACTTCACCTGTTATTTCACACAAATAGACCAATAGGCTTCATCGACAAGTTTTGGGTTGGATATCAACATTTTTTTAATTATCCGAATTTGAGTCCACAACTTTGCCTAAAAGTCCAAAAAAAATTTATTCGTAAATTATCCCAATAGTACTATTCAAATCCAAATTAAATACTATTATCCGTAAAATATTTAAATAAAAAAACATTTTCAAAAATTTTAATCATTGTTTTAAATATTCAAATTTGAAAAAGTTTGAGTTGAATCTAATAAAATTACTTTTATAAGCATTTTATAACTAGAGGATTTGGATATCAAAATCCACATTCACTATGTGAAGAAGCTGTGTGGATTCCTATAATAAAATATCAAAAGTATCTATTTGTATCTACTTCCCATTCACAACGGACAATAAATTTAAAATGTGAATCCAAATATTATCCTAATATGCAGAAAATGTATTGGCTATCTACAAATATCTTAATTGCCATCCCTAAGCAAGCCTTGCCCCATAGTGAGATCTTACCCAAAACCAATATACCAAGCCTTCAAACCAAGATCCAAATGAACCTTGACACATGTTCCATGCCGTTCAACGAGATGTTCCTCACCTAACATGTCAAATTCTTTTTGAGAAAATGTTTATGAATCAGATCCGATCATATTATAACTTGAAAATGTCTAAACCCTTTGTCTAATCTTATTTGGAGAGCCTAAACTTGTTCAAATAACTCATTTACTATTAAAAATAATAAAACATAAATTTTTATTAATAGATATTTTATGATTAAATAAAGGGTAAAGTACACCACAGTCACCTAGGTCATTTCAGTCACTCAACTTTAGAAAAATAACAAAACAATCACTAACTTTATCAAAAAGTGATAAATCGGTCACTTATTAACATTTTTTGTTACTGTTTTAATGGGACCGCTGATGTGACAAGTTAACTAGCTAGTATGGCTAGTTAACTTGCCACGTTGGTGAAGCAGTGGAAGGGTCAAGGTTTGACACAAGTTTAGGGGAAAAAAATCTGAAGAGTTGGGTTGGTTTAGGGCAAAAAAAACTTAAATTGATTGTGATTAAGGGGAGGAGGAAAAGAAAATTGATTTGGGAAAAAAATTATCAGGGATTTGGGTTAGAAAATGATTCAGGAATCGAGTAAAAAGGTTGGTTTAGGGTTAGAAAATCAATTTGATAATTGATTAACAAGGTCTAGGGTTAGAAATTGATTGATATTTTTCGTTTGGGGAGAAAAAAAAGACAAAACAAGAAACCTATCAGTGTTTTTGATTCTCAACGACAATGGTCAATAGAAGAGAAGCTGCCAATGTTGTTACATCCATTGTAACGGGTAAGTTTCTATATTTAGTTTTTGATTTTTTGGATTTAGGTTATTTTTATTTTGGTTTCATTTATTTTCATATGGGGTTTAGAGTCTGCTTATTAAAGTGAATGGTAGATTCTATGTATGGTATGCCATGTGCATGATGTTGTGTATGTCATGTTTATTGTTTGTATCAAACTAATGTTGTGTATACCAAGTTTATTGTTTGTATCAAACTAATGTTGTGTATGTCATGTGCATGTGCATGATGTTGTGTATGCCATGTTTATTGTTTGTATCAAACAATATCAAGTTTGGTTATTGTTTGGTTGTTAAGAGACAAATCTGTTCCTAGTTTCAAATATCAATTGGATTAAATTTGTTCTTTAGCTTTTATATTGTATTGGTTATTGTCTACCATTGCTTAGGTTTAGGGTTAAAGTGTTTGGTTATTGTTTGCCATGTGCATGAAAGAAATGGTTGTGTTTGTGTTAAATTGTTTTTGTATTGGTTATTGTCTATCATGTTGTATTAAATTGTTTGGTCATTGCCTATATTGTATTAAATCATTTGGTTGTTGTCTGCCTTTATTGACTTTAAATTTGTTTGGCAGGTTTAATTGATGATAATTTTAATGAGAGTGAAGAAGAAATGTCTGATTTTGATGTGTCTGATTGTGATGTAACGCCCCAAAATTCCTATTTTTGTTTCTGTTAAAATATGATACAATGTGTATCTGCTTCAGTGGTTATGTGTTCTGGGTGTGTATGAGAGGTCCTAAGTTCAAGCGTTAGCTTTGGCAAATTTTGGTATTTTTCTGATATAAGCTCTATCTCTATTCAGTGGGCTTATATTTAATTATTGTAAAACCATATCAAAATGAGCCTACTGGTTCGAGTGGCAAAGGAGTTTATGTGTGGTGTGAAATTCTGTGTTCGAATCCCTGTCAGCGTGGGAGTGTATTTTTACTCGGTTGACAGAGAGAGTTTCAGTTGAACTGAGATTCTGATGTAGTTGAGTTAGTGGGGTTAATGGGAGAGATATGAGGGATTTGGAATATTATCTTTGGTTTTTATTATTTTATTTTTATTTTTTTAAAAACATTTTCTCTCTCTTTCATAGAATTTCTAACATCAGTTTCATCCCTCTCTGTCGAAATTCTGCCTTCCCTTTTCTCTTCTTTTTCCTTTCGATTTCTTTCTCAATCCAACTTCGTTTGTGTAATGTGTGGTTTCGCGTGGTGTTTGGTAAGTGCTTCGAAAGCTTTGTGTAATGGTTGGATATTCGATTATGTTAATGATGTGTATCTTGTGCTTAGGAGTAGAACTAAGGGCTGGGGACTTCTCATCGGTACAGTAGTTACGCAAAATCATCGTGCTTGTTTTAAGGTAAGGGATTCGATTGTCTATTGGAATGTGGAAGGACATGGTTTCGATTTTAGTTTCGATTTAAGCGACTAATACGATGGGTTGTTGGTCAACATTAGGCTCTGGTGGTCTTGGAATTGCAATTGTTGCGAAATCGTATCAGGTGTGTACTTGAAAACGTAGAAAACGGGGTTTCTGCGAAATCCAAAAACCCCATTTTTGACGCCACACGAGCGTGTGTCGCCTTTGTGGTAGGCCGTGTGCTATAACACGGGCGTGTGATCAACGAGGCCAGACCGTGCGCACAAAACACGGCCGTGTGACGACCAGGTAAGCCGTGTACGACATACGGGCTAGACTAATTTGGGCCGTGTGGGCCACACGGGCGTATGGGATTCTGAGCTACGCTGTGTGATCCACACGGCCAGGGCCAAATTGGATCGTATAGGCCAAACGAGCAGGCCACATAGGCCTGTGAGCCCATTTAACTGGAATGTGTTCTAAGATTGCACGGGTCGTCCAAGTCGACCGTGAACCTACTATAGGGGGTAAGCACTACTTAGACCCTTAAATGCGTGAACTGTATGCGTGATGTATGTACTGAGCATGATGTTTATATGAATGAATACTGAACTATATGTATAACTGATATTCATGTATTAGCATGTTATATACTGTATGTTGCATTGCATTGGGTTGGGATGTTGATATTTGGAGGAAGTGTACTGAAAAGCTCTTAAGCATATTATTTGGCCACTCAGTTGCAATTTATTGATTATGTGTCGCATTCGATACTACTTGGAGTGTAGGGATGGATGGGTGTTTTAAACCCCACATGGAGAATAGGGATGGATGGAAATGGTGTGTAAAGGCTGGTTGGGTAGGACTCTGTTTACTGATTAATGTATATTTGATACTGTTACTGTGATGGGCTTAGGCCCTAATGCATATCCGATCATCGAAAGCAGAAAATAGGCTAAGGCCCGAATCTCTTTCAAGTGAAAATGGGCTTAGATGACATCGCATTTGACTGCTTGTTGTGTTTGACTGTATGCATGTCTTCTATGGGGATTACACACTGAGTTTACATAAACTCACCCATTTCTGTTTTATCTATACAGTTAATCCCCAGACTTGGACGGATTGGTGCGACGGAAGACTCCACGGTGCCCACTTAATTGTTAAATTGTTTTAATTCCATCTAAGGTTTTGTTTTCCGTATTATTTTTAGAGTATATTTTTATGTAATTTGGACTTTTTGACTATTTGTCTTTATTTTGAGATTTTAACTATTCCATGGATTTTAAACTGCAAAACTCATCGAAAACTCGGTTTAATCAAAAATAACATTTTTTTTCTAAACACGAACAGTTTCCTAAAATATCATGGTTTTAAAGCTTCCACCATAGAATATGTTTTTAAACGAATCAAATTAATAAGAAAATGATTTTTAAAACCAACGAGAGATTGATAGAAAATAATAAACATAAACGGTTTTAACTTGTTAATTTCGCTTTCAAATTCCATTCCTTGTGACATCGTCAGATTCATTCATAACGTCTAGGCTAGATTTAAGGTGTTACAAATGATGCATCTAATAGTGATGTGTCTAATAGGATAAGGGTTAATCTAGATGGTTTAAACATGGATGATATAGAAATAGGGGAACTGTGTGATAGTGATGATTCTGATAGGTTAGATAGTGCATATGAATCTGACTCAAATGGCCAAAATTGGCCTGAATTCAACCCAAACAATGACATGAGTAATCCTTAACTTCATATTGGAATGTTATTTAAGTCCAAAGACAGTCTAAAAGAAGCTGCCAATCAGTATGGTAGGTTGAATAGTTATTTTATTAAGTTCTCCAAAAATGATCTAAAGAGGTTAAAGGCAGTCTACAGTGAAAAATGTTATTGGTTCATATAGGCCTCTAGACTAAACCCTAATGACCCTATTGGCAAAACTTGACAAATTAGGAGTTCAAACCCTAACCATACTTGCTCTAAAGTCTATAAAAATAAGAATGTAACCTCAACTTGGATAGGTTAACATTATAAAGAAAAGTTCATTATTAATATTGATTATTCTTTGACATCATTGTAACAAGATGTTAAAAGAGATTTCTTTTGCCATGTTTTACTAACCAAATGTATAAAGGCTAAACTTAGGGCATTAAAATTAATTAAAAGAGCTCATAAGACTCAATATGATAAGACTTATGAGTATTTGTTGGAGGTTAGGACCCAAAATGAGGGGACAACAACAATCTGTTATCTGGATAACAAGTTGTTTCAAAGGATGTATGTTTGTCTGTAGGCATGCAAAGATGGCTATAAGGTTGGTTGTAAGAGGATAATAGGTTTAGATAGATGTTTCTTGAAGGGCTACTTTGGTGGCTACCTATTGGCAGTTGTTGGGATAGATGCAAATAATGGCATTTATCCTATTGCATATGCTACTTTTAAAAGTGAAAATCAAGCATCATGGCTCTGGTTTTTGGATTTGCTCGCGCTAGACTTAGAAATTGTGAGCTCATACCAGATATCTTTTATGTCTGACAAACAAAAGGCAAAACTCCATTTGTCTACTTTGTTTTATGCTTCTGTTTAGGGTTTATGGTATGTCAAAGAATTAAACTGTATTTGTTCTATTTGCAGGGACTTTTAGAAGCAATATATATTGTTTCCTAATATAGAAACAAAACAGTGTGTTAGACACCGACATGTCAATTTCCAGAAAGTTGGTTTTCGAACAAAAGAATTGAAATATTTGCTTTGGAAAGCTGCCAGAGCAAGCACTCAAAGGGATTTTGAGGATGCCATGGTTGAACTAAAGAATACCAATCAACATGCTTATGATTGGTTGAAGGAAAAGAACCCTACTCACTGGTCAAGGTCCCATTTCTCAATTAGGAGTCAATCTGACATGTTGGTGAATAATCTTTCTGAATGCTTTAACAAGGTAAACCTCTATTTTTTTTATGTTACTTACTAATCATTAAGTACATGCAGTTCACTAATCCTTTATGTTGCTTACTGGTAGGTGACATTGGAAGCAAGAGGGAAACCTAATCTGACAATGATGGAAACAATTAGGACCAAGATTATGTTGTTGATTGTCAAGAAGAAAGAAGAAGCTGAGAAAATTAAAGGAATCTTGTTTCTAAATATCAGGAAAAAGCTAGATGTCAATATCAAAGATTCACTGAGGTAAATTTACCATTTTTAATATATTGATGCCTTTATTCTGCCTTGTGTATAATTGCTGGTAGGGCTGATCACATGTTGTTGGACCAATACATGTATGTCTTTATTCTGCCATTTTTTAAATATATTTATTCCTTGTGTATGGTTGTTCGTGGGGCTGATCATATGCTATTTTAATATTGTTTTAGTGTCCGCTTTTTAGGTGTGTTCCATCACATGCTGGTGGGGGACATGTATCAGGTTGAATGTGGTCCAAGCAGTCAACATGTGGTGGACCTAGTTGAGAATTCCTGCTCCTGCAGGAATTGGGATCTCACTAGCATCCCTTGCATGCATGTAGTGGCTGCCATTCATCTAAAAGATGAGTTCCCAGAAACCCATGTACAAACCTGGTGGACCAAGCAAACCTAGCTTGCCATTTACTCCAACTTCATAAGGCCAGTAAGGGGTCCTTAGTAATGGTCGTCTATGCCAAACATGCTGCCAATACTGCCTCCTACACTAAGAAGGCCACCTGGCAGACCTACTAAGGTGAGAAGGAAAGAACTTGATGAACCACAAAGAATAGAAATGTTGAGCAAGAGAGGGGTGAAAATGAAGTGCAGTAAATGCAACAAAAATGGCCTTTGTTTCATTATATTACTTAAGTTATAAATTTGTTTCATGGATTTCACTTGTTCCTATAGGTCAAAAGACACAAAGTTGGTGTTCACAACCAAGTGGTTGCCCCAACTCAGCAACAATCTACCCTAAATCAGTAAAAGACTACCCAACTCAGAAGGAGGCTACCCCAATTTAGTTACAAACTGCCCTAACTCCTCAATAATTAGCCCCAACTCACCAATAATGCTGCCTAAGAGAAAAGCTTCCATTCAAGAGGAAATCAACCATTATTAGATGAATGTCTTCTACTCAAAAGTCATTTGTGACAGTGTAACACCCCTTGCCCGTATCCGAGCCGGAACAGGGTTCGAGGCATTACATAGCTAAACTTGCTTAAACTTCTAGAATAGAGTTATAAAATTTTGTTTAACCTCGTCGCTCACACATAACCGGTCTAGGAGGCCCTAAACATACTTCCGAGAAGTATCGAAAAATTTCTACGAATTCAAGAAACTTTCTAATAAAACAGGGGGCACACGCCCGTGTCCCATGCCCGTGTCTCCCACCCGTGGTCGACACTGACTAAGTTCACACGGCCTTGACACACCCGTGTCTTCCAACCGTGGTCTATTCTGACTAAAGTCACACGGCCTTGACACACCCGTGTAGTGATTTAAATTCTAAGTGCAAAGTGCAGACTTCACACGGCCTGGGCACACGCCCATGTGCTAGCTGTGCCTCCCACACGGTCTAGACACACGCTCGTGTGTCTACCTATATGGGCAAATAACAGGCTATATACCAAGCCATTGTCACCTTAGAATTAGCACATACATTCCTCCATTCAGAACAATACCACCTCCTAGCCACAAGTAAATCTAGAGCTCATTCCAACTTACAAGATAATTAAAAGGGATATACACTTCATGAATTACATCTTCATTAAACAAAAGAGTTTGCCAAGTATTTGCTTAACTCAATAATCCATCTACAAACTGACTTTTACAAACTTACATAGTCAACACTTTGACTAACAATTACAGCCTAACAAAATACTTGAGCCCTATACATGCCATAATCAAAACAAGTTTAAAATTGTTATACCAAAGTGCTGTTGAAAGTGTGATTTCCGAACTCCTACGGCCACAGTCCACGAGTTATCTTGGCAATACTACAAGAAAGGAGGGCAATGAAAAAGGGTAAGCATGAAGCTTAGTAAGTCTGCATGGAAATAAACGATAATAATAAGCTTATAAAGTAATCCATCCACGGTATTAGCTAATTATACGCGAGTCAAGGCTTCTTGACAATACTTACTTACAATTGCCCTTGTATAGCACATACCGTGCCACGTATCGAAACCGATTCTTCGTGACTCATTCACATGACTTAAATATCATTCACATCTCTACTTCTAAATTCATCTACTTATCTCACAATTCTCAAGGGATAGTCAAAGACGTGTGTTTATTGCCACTATTGTAAGTATGAAGCCAATGCCACGTCTTCGAGGCGTCTTACATGGAGTCACCTCTAACTGCCAATGCCATATCCCAGATATGGTCTTATATGGGATTACCTCTAAATGACAATGTCATATCCCAGATATGGTCTTATATGGAATTTCCTAGCATGTGCCGATGCCATAATCTGAATATGGTCTTATACGCTTTTCATATCTCTCATCGAAGCCATATTCTAGATATGGTCTTATACGGGATCTCAACTCAGTGCCGAGGCCATGTTTCAGACATGGTCTTATACGGGACCTTATCTATTTCATATTTCAATATGGCCCATTAAGCTTTCAACATTTCATTCAAGTTAACTATTCAAATCACATACAAACTTACCTCGATTTCAAAATGAGCTAGCTTGTAGATTTAGTTCGAGACTTGGTTCTTTCCCCGATCAAAGTAGGTCCTCAGTTCTTCTTGCTTTGTGTAAGGATAAGTTGATGAAATTTCAAAGCTTTCAAAACCCCCTCTATGCTGGCATTTTCGGTGGTGAAGGTGATGAAGAAAAATGGATGATATCATCCTTTCTTATTTTATTTATTTCCTTCAAATTAGTCCACTTAACCCACCCAAGTTTGACCAATTTTGTGTCTATTGTCCCCTATGGCTGGCTATCAACATTAGGAGGGTCTAATTCCACATTCAAGACCTTCAATTTAAAGTTCCTTATCTATTTAATACTTCTAGCTTGAAAAATAGAATTTTGCACTTTATGCGGTTTAGTCCCTTTTTCAAAATGAAGCATGAAATCGTTAAAATTAAAGTACTAAAATTCTCATGCACATTTTCCATCATGCTCTGGCTTATAATATAACATGAAAATAAATTTCTCCAATCTCAGATTAGTGATCCCGAGATCACTATTCCGACTAGCCCCTAAATCGGGCTGTTACAGACAGACCAATAATGACATTGTAAACAAGAATTTATTTTGTTAACTTTTTGACTTGTGTAAATTTTCCTATACTTGCTACTTATTTATTAACTTAGGTAGATTATTTTTTGTAAATTTGCATATAATCCAAATTTATTCAATTGTATTGAATTATAGGAAAATTTGGCAATAGTTTGGCCTTCCTTTTGTAATAGTTTGGTCTTAATATGTAAGCATTAATTCATGAAATTTGGCAATAGTTTGCCCTTCCAATATGTTTCTATTTTTGTTTTTTATCTATTTTATCTCTTCTAACATATGAGCATTGATCCATGCAATGTAAGAAAATAAAAAAACAATAACCAAATACGCTTTCAAATCTTAAAAGAAGATGAAACATTCAGAAATTCAAATGAAATGAAATACAAATGTATAAGAATACCATACCATTACAATAACCAAATATTCTCCCATGACAATTAGCAAACTTCTACCCTTTATAGGCCATTACATTTAAGACTCAATTCACCATGAATGAATAACAAAATAGTATACCAACAACCACATAAGTTGGTTTTTGGTGCTAACAACACCAACAACATAAGTTGGTTTAGGGTTTAAAAAATAGAAAAAATATTACAAATACAAGCACCAAAACCCATGTTTTTCTCTCCCTCCTCCTTGCATCCTCCAATGTCCTCACTTTTTTTAGAAGACCTAACAACACAATTTGTGAACGAGGCGTCAATGGAGGATCAAACCAGGTGAAAAAACGACATGGTTTTCGAAACCCACTCCCAAACTTCTTACATCCAAAAAACCTCCTACCTGGGTTGTCATTGGACCAAAACATGTTTAATTTGGCTGGGTTTCCACAATAGCACAACAGAATCATAGCCGACATCTCCATTTTTCTCTTCTCCTTCTTCTTATTATTATCCTTCTTTTTCTCTTCTTCTACTACTGCCTAAACCCTAAATTGGTGCTAAAGGGGTTGTTTCAATTGGTGCTAACCGGCCAGCTGGACGGTTAATGACACCAAGCAATCTGTCATCTATCATGTCACTTTGTCGTTACATCTGTAACAAAAAATGGTTAAAAGGGCTGTTTTGTTTTTTTTTTTTGGAGTTGAGTGACAAAAATGAAACCTAGGTGACTGTTTTGTCAGCTACCCCAAAGTTGAGTGGCTGTTAGTATAATTTACCCTTAAGTAAAAATCAAATATTAATTTTAATATTAAAATTTTAATTCGAATCAGAGCAAACCCATCGAAATATAAAACTATTTTATTTAATTATTTTACTTAAAATATTGATATATCTTTGGAATAGAATTATATGATTGTTTAAGTGGTTGATAAATAAACCCTAAACTTAGATGAGCCCATTCTCTAAATCCTCCCTCACAACCCTTCTGTAAAGCTATGTAGAAACAAATAAAGATTGAAATAAAAAAGCACTAGAGAAACAAAAGTGAAAGAAGGCAGGCAGGTACTATAAATAGCAGAGGGAAAGGCTTTACAAAGAAGAAAGTAATGGAAGCAATGGAGCAGTCATGGAGATGTCAAGTGTTAAATAGTGAGGACCACCTGATTTTTGTTGTCCTTCAAAAATTGGGAACCTCCAACGCTCCTCCTTTCCCATTAACTCATATTTCAATTCAATTTAATTTGATTTAATCATGAAAAATAGGTTAAATAAAAAATTAACCTAAATTTGAAATAGACTCAAATTGAAAATGACTCGAATAAGTAATCTAAAGTGATCTAAACTTAAATTAAATATAATTTTAAAAATAAAATAATAATAATAATAATAATAATAATAATAATAATACTCATAACATAAAATTTTAATTTATTTTAATTTATAGAAATTGTAATTATCATTTTTTTATTTTCATAAAATATTAGATTTCTACTTATATTATATGATCTTGATAGCAAATTGCAAATACAATAAATGCTTAATTAAAAATATATATTATTGTTATAAATATTTTATTATTAGAAAAATGAATATCTATTAGAATAGAAAGTTTGATTTACTTTAAAACACTAATGTCGATTAGAAATAGAATTTTATATTATTTATACTTTTTATATCTATAAATACAGGCTTATATTGTAGATATCCTTTCTTTACCTTTCTTCTTTTTTTATTTTATAACAATTATCAATTATCAAAATACAATATTGTAAAATCTCAAAAAAAAAATTGTTATATTTCAAAATCTCAAAATTTATTATTTTGATTTTATTTGAAACCAAAATATTTTAAAAGTTTAAAATTTATTTTCTTTTAATTTGACTCTTATTTATGTACAAAAAAAGTTTGACTATTTTTTTTATTATAGTTTTTACATGTGTTTTAAATTTTAAAAACCTAACTTATGTATATTTATCCTACAAATTTTAAATTAGATAATATTAGCGTGGGCATGAGATGCAATATATGGAGGGTGCAATAAGGATGTTCCAATAAATTGGTAGAGGAGGGTTGCTCATATTCAATGGGAAAAGCCAAGGGATAGGGATTGTTTACTCGGGGCATTAGGAATGTTGGTGGTGTTACCCGTGGCTCCTTGGGGAGGTAACTGGTAGGTTGGGTACTCTCTAGTCATCCAGGCGAAGCTGTGGGCAGTATTGGAAGGTCTCAAAATTGCATATGGCTTTAGGGTTTTAAGGCGAATTATGGTGGAAGTGATAATTGGATTGTGGTTAGCTCGGATGCAGCGTCCATCACCTTTTTTTGGGCGCAGGCAGTGGCCAAGATGAGATTCCATGATTGGCAAATTAAGTTCCAATTCATTCTGAGAGAGGCTATGGGATCTACAATTAATGGATGATCATACTCTTCACATATTCCATTATCGATTTATTAAATTACATTTTGATCACCGAATTTTAAAACGCTAATGTTATACCTTTATTTGGACTAGACATGTGACATTTTGAGAGAACATCGGAAAGATACCACAAAAGGTTCTCCACCTCTCGTCCTTCGGATTGTCATAAACCGCTCAATCTCCTGATTGAGTTAACTCCTGTAGGACCACCCGCTGGTGATATGAACACTCCTTACATCAAGTCACCCGTTGCTATGGTTAGAATGAGTCCCCCACGTCCTATCTCAAAAAACTATTAGGCTCTACCTGAGTATAACCAACCTTGTACTGCTTCAAAGAGAATAACAGAGTAGATCTCACCACGTACTTCCCCCATGCACTCCATAATGGCAACTCCTTTGTAATAGTCTACCATGTCACCACTTCTAGACAAATGGATATCTCCTATAAATATCCTCGAAGACAAAAGAAAAGGAGTCTTCTTCTCATTGGCATCCTTCAGCATATGCTCTCTGCATTTAGCCTTCTCAGCCTTCACAACAACCTTCCTCTTCTTCTTGTCCTTCTTTAGTTCTAAATGAATTGGTCTCCTTTGCACCACCACCTGCTCCGCCTTACCTCCTCCCATGTTGATACCTCTCATCAATAGCTACCTTACGATCATCAATGTTATCAATTTGTTACGATTTGGACACTAAATCATTAATTATAGGTAAGGATGTAAAAACAAGGTGATGTGCATAACAATGTGAGGAATATATCAAACAAAACACTAAGCTAATGGTTTGATAAAGAAAAACATGTGAGGAATATATCAAACAAAACACTAAGCTAATGGTTTGATAAAGAAAAACATCTTTTATTTACTATTGGTTTTGGTAGGAACAACTTACAAGACAGGAATAAGGTTGTTAAGATATATAATATGTAACTTGAAAAGATGATGGATTCCTTGCTTTAACTTTACAAATGAACTAACAACCCTATTCTTTTTTCTTTCTTTCTTTTTTTCCATTCTTTCTCTGCATATAAATATATCATTGTTGGATCTTCTTATATTGTCTCAAGTTTCTTTCTTTCTTTCAAGGATCTGTTTAACATGGGAAATTCAATGGGTCATTTCATGGGAAAAGGTATGCTTTTTATCTTTTTAAAAATACCATTTTCTTAATTCAATCTCAAATAATATCTGGAGCCCTAAGATTGAGTTTTGAATTCATGACAGGGCTGCCATCTACACAGGTGTTAAGCTATGTGTTTAAATCTCTTCATGAACAGTTCACCGAATCAGAAATCAACAGCTTCGATGATTTCCATGCCGCCATTCTTGATATCTTGAAGTAAGTAATGCATATATGGCAATTATGGTTTGAAAATTTATAGTAATGATTTTTATATTGTAGCGTTGATTGTACAGTGTTATTAGCGCAGCATTACCTGGTAAACATTATGATGCCCCATCTCGCCGTGAAGTCGAGGTCAGTCTATTCTATATATATTAAATTTGAAACATTAGATAGAACTTCCCGCTCATCAAAATCAAATCAACAATTTCAGAAATGTTTTAAAGAATGGGAAAACGAAAAAGACCCTGAGAAAAAGAAGAAGATATTTATGAAATTTATCAAGGAAATAAAGCTTAGCCAGCTCGATAACACAACCATAATAACGGGAATAGTGACGCCGCCGGCAGCCATGGCGGCGAAGAAAGCGGGAGAATTTCTGCCGCATTTGAGCGTGATAAAGTCGATTCCGGATGTAGTTTTCGTACCATCGGTGACAATGGCGACCTTAGTCATTTCCAAGCTTTCTAGAAGGCTTTACGGGCGAAGCGCCACCCCTGTGCCAACAAAATCCGCGTCCTTTAATGTGGATAAGCCTGAAGTACTTGAGCCTGCCGCCGCCAAGGAAATCCCACCGTCACCTGCCGTCGCAGTACCTGCCGCCGTCAACTCGGCAATCACACCATCACCTGCCGACCCAGTACCTGCCACCCTCCCACCACGACCCCCATCTCCAAAATAGAAAACATTCAACAAAAACAGCCTTATATATATAGTGCGTTTTTATGTTTTCTACAAAATTGTAATTGCAATATCTGTTGCCACAACTAATGAGAATATTCAAGACACATCTGGGTAAAAAAATATATATATATATATTTATGCTTGATATATTGAAAATGTATTTCTATTTTATTTTTATTTTTAAGTAGTTTTGAAAAACTGAGATGTATTATTTATAGTATATATTTTTAATATTTTATTATAATTTTTTAGAATACTTGTCAACTTTTGATATTACTTGTGAAATTTAAAAATTTCAGTGGCAATATACTAAATAATTTTTCTAATATTTAATAAAATTTCAATTTAATGTTTGGGAAATGATTTGTTACAATGTCATGAGTTTTTAGACTCTACAAGTAAGGTTAAAGAGTTGACAAGTTGATGGAGGTCAAAACTACCAAATATAAATTCATACGATAAAATAACACTAAATAGCAGTATAAAGTAGTAGGGTCAAATCCACAGTGATTGATTGATGTCCACGAAACTAACTAAACATACAAAAAAGGCAAGTGCATCTATCGATAAATAGTATAGCTACGGTGAGCAAATATATTGTTCTCACGAGGACTAAAAGTACAAATAATTACCGTCTTTCTATTATTTAACTGACAAATTGAAATGATTGAATTAAACTAAAATTAGCTAAATTAATTAACTAAGAACTCGAAAAAGAATAAATCAGGAAAACAATCGAATAATAACCAAGAAGCGAAACAATACCCAGAAAAAAATCCACCTAGACTGCATCTGTCATTATCAATATGAATTAAACAATTTATACACTTAATACATTGATCTATAGAAATCCCTAAATTATGTTAATATCTCTTTTCAAGACTAAGAGCAACTGACTTTAGGTTGATTAATTGAAATTTCTTTCTATTTAAAACCTTTATTATCGCATTAACTCGATCTATGGATTCCCCTATTAGATTTGATTCTAATTCAGTAAATTTATGTAGTCCTATTTTTAGGATTGCAAGCAACTCCACTCAATTATGCTAGATTTACTCTTAACAGGGTTTATTCTTTCTCTAAATTAAGCACATCAAACATTAATTAATAATCCAAAAATATTAAATTTAGAATTAAGTACACATAATTGAGAACAAGATTCAAGTATTTATTGCGTAAAACAAAAATAAAAATACAGAGTTCATCATAGGGTTCATCTACCCTAGTTATTTAGAAATATTAGTTCATAACCGCAAATAAAAACATCTCAAAGTTAGTATAACCACAAAAAATAAAGAAACTCATAAAGCTTCAAAGAAATTAAAAGTAGATATTCAATCTTCATAGAAATCTACTTCAGAGTTGACTTCAATGGTGTTTTCCAAGTTCTTTTCTTCAATATTTTCTAACGACTCCCTTTCCTCTTCTTGTAATTGGTATTTATAGGTCTTCAAATGCCCGAAAAACCTAAAAATTGCATTTTTCCACATGTCCAGAGTGCGAATTGCGAAATCCACACGATTTGGCACATGGCCATGTGGCAACCCGTGTGGCTCACGCGGTCGTGTGTCTAGCCCGTGTAGCTCTTGAAATTTGTTCCAATTCTCTAATTTTCGCTTCGTTTTCGCTCATTTAGTTCCCAAATGCTCTCTTAAGTATAGAAACATGAAATTAAAATATTAGGAGCATAAAATTCACCATTTTGCATTGATTAATCACCCAAAAACGCATTAAGAACGGGATTAAAATATATTACTTTTGACACTTA
Source organism: Gossypium bickii (assembly GCA_025503065.1). Classification (NCBI taxonomy): domain Eukaryota; kingdom Viridiplantae; phylum Streptophyta; class Magnoliopsida; order Malvales; family Malvaceae; genus Gossypium; species Gossypium bickii. Next base: position 21,008,154 of record CP106713.1, on the reverse strand, counting down.
TCATTGGTTAACTAATTTCGCCTTTTCTTGTGACCATAATTATTGTCGCAACAATAGTTGTGCCCACAACTCGTGACGAACTTGATGGAAAATAAATAAATAAGGGGAGTTAAAAATGTTTGGAAAGTAAATAAAGTGAAATTGAAACAATAAACAATTATATAAATAAAAAAATAAAATAAAATAAGAAAATGAAATTGAATTTAGTAAGTAGTAATATAAAGCTTTAGCCTTAGACTCAGTGAATTCCAGTTCCGAATCACTTCTTGAAAATGGGTTTTCTCTTCCAAACCATAAATTGGTTATAACGACCAAGAATGTCCCAATCGCCAATTCTTTCTCTCGTAGTTGATTTCGATATGACCTGCAAACCAACTCTTACCGATTGTCTAACCATGATACACACGTCCACAATTCAAGACCTTGGCAGGCTTACATTCTAAAGAACCCAACTTGGATCAACAGCCTCAACCGCGTGGGTCGTTTAAATCCAATCACTATCTCCCTTAACGAAAATCCCACTAGTATAACCCCGCTAGGATACCCCAATTTGTTCATAGAAATCCAAATACAGTATGGCTGAATCGACTTCCCAACTATACGCCAAAACGACTCCAATCTAACATGTACTTTGTGTTGAAATTGAATTAACTTTAAGGGATGAATTCGTACTATCCCATATTCCAGAGAGATGGTGAGTACCGTTATAAAATATTTTTAGTGCGGATTCATTTTCTCACAATTCTTAACCGGAAAGATTATTAGCCTAAAGCTAAGTAGGAGTTTAGCTAAGCATGAAATTGGTCATGCTTAGTTGGTTTTTGGAAGGGATTGAATGGTAAGGTTGAATGGTGGAAAGGATAAATGACTTGAGAAGCAATTAAACCGAAGTAAAAAAATGGAAAAAAAAAATGGCAATGTAACGCCCCAAATTTTATAATTCTGTTTCTGTAAATTCTTGACAATATATGTCTTTTTCAGTGGTTAAGTGTTCTGGATGTGTGTGAGAGGTCCCAAGTTCAAGCCTTGGCTTTAAAAAATTTGGTATTTTTCTGACTTAAGCCTTATACTTGCTCAAAGGGCTTATATCAAATTATTTGTAAACCATATCAGAATGAATTTGCTGGTTCAAGTGGTAAGGGTGTGGTGTGCTAGAGGTCCTATGTTTGAATCCCTCAATGAGCAAGGGTGTAGTATTTTTGCTCTGCAATTTGATAGAGTTTTGATCGAGTGGGAAGTTTGAGGAAGTTGAGTTAGTGGGGAGAAAATCTAGGGATATGCTATCAAATCCATATTTTTTTATTTTTTTCCCCTAAAAATCTTCTCATCTTTTTCTTTTAACGTTTTCTTTCCCTTCTTGGCAAAATTTCAGCTTTTTTTTTGTTTCTTCAATTTTTGCTCAGCACTCATAAGTTCCATTGTTATTCTTGGTATTTGGGGATCTTTCACTCGGTGAGGTATGTGAGCTTATAGTGTTTTGTTCGAATAGAGGTTCTTTAAACCTGTTTTTTTTTTATGTTTAAAAATCTTCCGTTTGGAACCACATTGTCTGTTTTTGGCAGCAACAAATCAGGAGGAAAGGGGTTCTCTTCATTCAGAACCGTAATCGAATCGTCGGAGTGTTGGGGTAAGTGACAAATGGATGATTTGGACTGTTGTCAATTTTGTGGATTTGGTTGAATCGTGAATTCGGATTGATTTCGTGAAGTTGATTTGCTAATTTTTAGGTTTAGGAGTGTTCGCAGTTGCAATAGCATCGAAATCGTACTAGGTGTGTACTCGAAACATCAGAAAACGAGTTTTTGACAAAAGCTGAAAACCTTACTATTGAAGCCACATAGCCATGTGCGACGACACGACCGTGTGGTAGGCTGTGTATGACGACACAACCGTGTGATCAATGAAGGCCAGGCCGTGCACAAGACACGACCGTGTGATGGCCTGGTGTGGCCGTATGGGCCACACGGGCTGCGCTAAATTGGGCGTGTGGGCCCACATGGGTACGTCACATGAGTGTGTGATATCTGGGCTAGGCTATGTGATCCACACGGGTAAGGCCAATCTGGGCGTGTGGGCCATACGAACGTGTGGGCCCATACAGGCAGGCCATATGGGCATGTGGGCCTATTATACTGAAATTTTCTATAGGGTCGTACGTCATCCTAATCAATTATGGGCCTATCGTAGGGTCGGTAAAAGCTTACTAAACCCTAAAACTATATGTTCTGTTAGACTGATGTACTGTTATAAGCATGTTAAGCATGATTTATTTGATAATTCTGTATGTATGTTCTATTACTATGTTGAGGTGAGATGATATACATATTGGAGGAAGTGTTCTGAAAGGCAAATTATGTCTAATATCTGGTAGCGCAGTTGCATTATATCTGATATTTGTCGCATCGGTACAGCGTGGTGTGTAGGGCTGGGTGGGTGTTTTAAACCCCACATGGTGTGTAAGGATGGACGGAGATAGTGTGTAGAGGATGGGGGTAGGATTCTGTTATCTGATTTGCATGTCTGTAACTGTACATGTATCTAAAATGGGCTCAGGCCCGAATCTGTATCTGTGTCTGACATGGGCTCAGGCCCGAATGTGAATATGTCTGATGTGTAATATTCTGTATGTATATATGCTTAACTCTGCCGAGTTACACACCGAGTTTACGTAAACTCACCCCTTTTCTGTTTGTCTGTACAGGTAAGCCACAGTCTTAGGCAGATCGGAGCTGCAGAGTCCCTTGATGACCACATGTTTGGGCTGGTTTAAGTTTTAACTAATTTATATGTTCTAGTTTATTCTGGGTTTGTTTTATGTAATTTGGACTTTATGGACTGTTTTACTTTAAATTGGGTTAGACTGTGATTTTATGATTTAATAACTGCAAAATGCGTTTTAACTCGGATTTTGTCAAAAGCACATATTTTCTTAAACCTTGAACGGTTTCCTAAACAAAACAGTTTTTAAAAGCTTCCGCTACAAAATACGTTTTATCGCTAGATAATTAAATGAAAGAAAGTTTTGAAATTAATAATAGTGATAAAGGTTAGTCGAACTGGAAAGGGTTTTCAATTTAATGACAACGATTTTTAAATTCATTTCATGTGACGCTTCCGGATTTGGCCATAACGTCTAGGCCGGGTTTGGGGTGTTATAGGCAAAATGCCTGCACTAGCTTTGACATGAGAAAGAAAAGAAAGAAAGAAAGAAATTGCATTCAATTTCCACTGTATCCCGGTACGTTTTTTAAAGGCAACCACTCATCCTATTTATATACATATTATATACTAAAATTAACCTAACTCACCTAACAACCAATTACATGAAATCAAATTCATATCAGATTTTTTTCTAAATATGGCTTTTACAAAGTCAACTAAAATCTAATTAGCCCCAAATGTTTCAAAAGTTTTGACTCAACCCCCTTTTATTGCTTGTGCTCTAATTTAGTCCTTCTCTGCTTGTTTTTTTTTTACTTAAAGCATCCCAATCGCGTTCCTAACATAATTTAACCATAAATTCACCAGTTTAGTAGGAATTGATTCAAGAATTAATTGATTCAAACACGTAAAACATGCAAAACAAACAAGCTATTAAATCTCCCTACTTAGTTTATGCTTGTCCTCAAGCATATTGCATATTCCTACATTAGAAACTATCCAATAATTTATCAAAAATCAAGTCTCTCTTCCGCAACCATGATCAATGTAAACAATTTAGGTGAAAAATGAATAAGTATTCAAATACTCAGTTTAATCAACCAGTGTCCATAAAATTTAAACATGTAAATTCAATCATTTTACTAAATTGAAATTTAACCAAAATTTACAAGGTATTTATTCTTAATTAGTTATGCAGTAAATTTGGAACATAATCAAATTTTTTTTTTTACCCGAAATGAGATGACAACCCAAGCACCTTACCCCGGTTACTCAATTTAACACGTCTCCAAACAGACTATTTTTCCCTACTCATGGTAGCTCAGTTAGTGGAGTGTTTACAAGTTTCCATTTTGTCACTCAAACCTTTTTACGTGAAATGAGGTGACAACCCAAGCACCTCATCTTAGTTACTAAAGCCGGTCACATTCCCTGAAATCTTCACTTATAACTTAAGCCATCAGCGGAGTAGTTTTTTTTTCCATTAGCAAATACATTTAAAATCAAATAACTAAGAATTATATACTTACCAAACAAATTTATAAAGAGTTAATTTTCATGAAACAGTCTAATTACAATATTTCAACTTTATAACACACCCCGATTAAACTAGATAATGAATACTTTAATTCAAGAACCACCTAACTATATAGATTGACTAAGCATTGGAATTAGAGGTTCAATGTCAAAAAAATTAACGAATAATCCCAACATAAGAATTAACACATGCAAAAGAGAAACAATCATGCATACTTACTAATCCAAGATCTCCTTACTTAGCCCACATTGCCCTCAATGTGTAATAATAAAAAGAATAAATATGAAAGAGAAGGGTCAAGTGTACTCCCCGTGTATGTTTAATTTGGCAGTGGCTGGTTTGGGCAGTTTGAGTTAGTTTTGGCTGGTTCGGTCTTGGGTGTATGTTTCAACAAATGGCAACACTGAAATTTCACAAGGCGTGCCCATCTACAAAAGAAATCCGATTCTGATTTATTTGTGGATGAAAATGGATAGCCTCTATCATCGTTCTTGGAAAACAACACATTTAAATAGATTGAATAATAATCTTATTATTTTTATTTTCAACATAAATTAAAATTAATTCAAAATTAAATAAATTAAAATAAATAAATATGGGTTGCCTCCCAAAAAGCGTTTTTGTTTAATGTCGTTAGCTCGACGACCTAAGTGTTATTCATTTGGTTCCTTGAGAATTAATTCTTCGACCATGTGCAATTGGAAGTTCTCGTAAAAAAGTTTCAGCCTTTGCCCATTGACCTTAAAATACTTCTGGGATTCCCCCATAATCGGTGGATTGAGATGTTTTTGAGCTTCTCCGTTCGGGTTTGCCTTTTCCTCTATCAGAATCCTTAAATGTTCCGGTAACGATTTGAGTTCCAGCCTTAGTGCCTACAAAATAGAAGACAAAAGTTTAGTTTTAGAAGGAGAAAATTCAAAGGTTTTACCTGGATTTCTCTGAAATTGCGGTGCCTCCATATGAGCCACATTTTCTCACATTAACTCTTTGACCATCATCCATTCCTCTTATTTTTTTCATAGTATCATAATCTAAACTTCTGCAAAGAACAATTTTTAACTCATCTTCTTCATGATATTCAAAATGCAGCTCATTTAAAGGCTCAATTATATCAACATTAGAAACATTCGTAATCGTGCTGGGACGACCCATGGCCTCATAAAGATGTCTTTATGACTAGAGTTATGCAAATATCTGACAACCAACAACCATTTTGGAAAGAAAAATTTTTAGCAGGATTTCCTACTTTATTAGGAGAAAAGGTTAGAAATCAAGTTAGAGAAAATTATAGATGCATTATTCCATATTAAAAAGTAACATATGGTGAACTAATTAGTTTCACCCAAAAGAAAGGATTAAAAATTTGTCAAGATTTAAAATTTAAAAATAACTTAAAAAGGAAAGATATCAATGTAGGAAGGAATTAAGATTATTCTGCCACCAATTTGACATTAGATATGAGCCTTCTTCTTCAAAAACATGTTGCCCTGTAAAACCAAAGAATAAGAGAAAAAATATTTCTGAATATTATAAAAAAGCCCAAGTATAGAAAATATAGAAAATAAAAGAAACAATAAAAATCAGAAAATAAAATAGATAAAACAATAAAATGTTAAAGTTGTGGCAAACTAGGACAAATCTCAAAATATTGCAAGATTAAAAGAAAGATCAATAATTTAAATCTACATGAAGAAATAGAATAAAAAGTTAATGAAATTATTTTCTAAACAACTGATACATCTACTAAATCAATTAAATTACAAATAGACGAATTACATAAACATCTCAATCCTCTAATGAAAATGAACCTTCAATTAATATGTTAACCAAAGACCAAAAGTTCATGATTGAAGTTATTGATAAAATTCAAGTCCTAGAACTTAAAAGAAAATATCTTTTGAAATTAAAATCCTTAGTAAAAGATAAATTAAAAAAAAGAAAAAGAAATCATCTCTAGTCAATCACAATGTACATATACAATGTCGAAACCATTTTTTTATTTGGAAAACGGGGTCTGTAACACCCCAAATACGTCACGACCAGATCCGGTATGCTACGGGTTTGATGTTAAAAACTTTTCGTTAAAAGGGCTTTGTAATACTTAGATCATTTTTGTAGATATTTGTTAAATAGGTGGCACTTGTAGAAAATCTTTGTATTTTATCTTTTCAAATAAGTGTTATTTAAATAGTGTTTAAATATCCCATTTTTATTTCTTTAAAACATAAGTCTTTGATCATGAATAATAAAAATAAACATAAACATTGACATATATCAACTTATATCCTAAGCTATGGAGGCCTTATTACATCCAAAAAAAATTCCAAAATTAAAACTTAAAATAAAACGGAAAGTGTAAAAACAAATAACTTGATGGCCCCTCGAGTCCGTCTCGACTCCCATGTCCACGATCTACTGCTCATCTGAAAGAGTAGAGAAAAAATGAAAGGGGTGAGTCACCAAGACTCAGTGTGTAAATCCTGAAACACAATGACCTGAGGCCCACAAACACATTATGAGCCCTAGCCCATACATAAAGGCAACAATCATAATTACATGATAAATAGTAAATGATGAATAGCCCAACCCATCCTAGAATTCCATCATCTACACACCAACCCGTACCAACCATCACACCTTGGCATTCCTATTAATCAGAAATCATTAAACGTGGCATAGCCACCGATCATTATGTGACCTAACATTTGAATTTGTGGTTTAACCACCGATCACCAAGTGACCCATCATGCACTTCCCCTTCGTTATCATAATCCCACCCCATGCATACACACATGAAAAATTGAAAACATCATACCATCTTTAAGAAAACAGGCTTTCATAATTACATATTGATACACATAGAGATTTCTATGATCACGTACCTGGCATCCTTTGCCTAACCCTTTTAGGGTTTTATTCGACTGTCTACACAGCCTCTTTCCGGCTTTTAGCCCATAACATATATATTACAATTAACTAGTATGTTAGAGATCTACACACCTGATTACCGTTAAAACGAGACCCTCTAAGTCGACGCGATCTGTAGCCAACGCCACCGCTATCTGCCTGAGGTGTTGTTCAGAAGCCGGTCCACAACCCGGTGGCCAATCTCGAACGGTAGACACGGTGTGCTTCTTAAACTTGAGGATTGGTTTAACGGACCCAATCCTTTCCTTTGCCTGATCCATATTTAATTCCATCACAAGTCCTTGTCAGAACTACTATCACAACATATGGTCATTAATCCACATCATAGAGTTAAGATCTCACATATGATAAACGAGTCTAACGGAAATCTAGGGAAAACCGCCTTACCTTAAAATCCCAAGAAGAGTATGATACTTAGAGACTAATGATTTTCGGCTTTTAGATCAAGACGATCAGGTCTCCTTCAAATCCCGAATAACGCCCTCAAGAGGAATACAAGGTTAGTGAGAAATATCAATCTAATGATGGCCTTAGCAACCAACTAGCCATTCGGCTTTGGTGTCCAAAAACCGAAAGAAAACATGAGAAACTAACAGAAGTCGACACTTACTTCAACACAGGGAATTCGGCTAGCACTTGAGAGGAGATTCGGCAATGCCAAAGAAGAAGATTTAAATGCCGGAAGAAATAGAACCAACTTACAAATGAAATCTAAGGGTTTTTTGATTTTTAAGGGGGATTAGATGAAAAAATGAACAGAGGGAAACTATGGAGATTTCGACTTTATGAAGAAATCGGCACAAGAGGAAAAGAATGGAAACAGAAAGTGAAATAAGAGATTTCGGCTTCTAAAGAAATCAAAAGAAAAGATTACAGAGATTGACTGAAGTTTCGGCACAGAGAATGAAGAAAAGAATAGGGTTCAAATGCCGGAATTGAAGAGATACCACCCCTATTTATAAAGAATTTCGGCACTTACCTACCAAAACCCGAAAGTGCCCTTCCTGATAACTAATAATTAATCAAATAGTAGGGGAAATTCGACACCCTTTTGCCATAAAGAAACCTATTTCTTCCCCCCTCTAGGAGATGGAATTTCGGCCAACTCTGCACTCAGAAGATAGCTCCTATCTTTTCTCCTCTATCTTAATCTATTCACACCTTTAGAAGAGGTCTAGATAACACCACCTCTCCCTACTATTATCAGCACAATATTCACATTATCCAGTCATTAAATCCCTCCTAACATTAAGCCTTATTGTCGTCCCCCTCCTTGCTCCTTTTAAGTGCCGAAAATGGCCCAAATATATAGGCTCCATGCGGCCAAAACTTGAGCCTCTTCAACTGTAAATGGCACCATCTTATAACTCTATTGCAGCGCCACTTGCTACTGGGCCACAAGCCCACTTTGAAATTTAAACCCTAGATACTATCTTTTAAACCCTATAGTGCCCCAACAGAAAATTTAACCAAGGCCTTGACTACATCCTGAGCCCAATTTGGACCCCTAACACTTAAATTAACACATTAAACATATCCACACACTAAACGCATAGGCTCATTAATTCAGGATGTTACAGTTCTACCTCCCTTAAAGAAATTTCGGCCTCGAAATTACCTGGTCAAAATAGATGCGGGTATTGCTGCCGCATTGCCCCGTCGGGTTCCCAAGTAGCCTCTTTAGAACCGTGACTCCGCCACAGAACCTTAACTAGTGGAACCGTTTTCCTTCGCAATACCTTGACATCATGATCTAGAATTTCTACTGGTTCCTCTTCAAAAGATAGATCAGGTTTTACCTCAATTTCTTCCACTGGTACTATATGGGACAGATCCGAATGGTATCGTCTCAATATAGAGACATGAAACACGTTGTGAATCTGGCTTAGCTTAGAAGGTAGTTCAAGATGAGAGGCTACTGGTCCTACTCGTTTCAACACCCAGTATGGTCCGATAAATCTGGGACTTAACTTACCCTTCCGTCCAAACCTTAGTACTTTCTTCCAAGGTGATACCTTCAAGAAAACCTTGTCACCCACTACAAATTCGATGTCCCTACGCTTTAAATTAGCATAGGACTTCTGCATGTCCGACACTTCCTTTAATCGAGCCCGTATTAACTCAACCTTCACTTCTGTCTCGGTCACCAACTCTGGACCCAAGATCCGATGTTCTTCTAACTCCGTCTAACAAGTAGGAGTACGACACTTTCGCCCGTACAAGGCTTTATAATGCGCCATCTGGATACTAGTCTGGTAGCTTTTGTTGTATGCAAACTCCACCAACGGTAAGAACTCCTCCCAACTACCCCTAAAATCAATGATACAACCTCTCAACATATCCTCCAGGATCTGAATTACCCGCTCAGACTGTCCATCGGTCTGAGGATGGAACGCTGTACTGAAATCCAACTTCATACCCAACGCTTGATGCAACGCCTTCTAAAATTGTGATGTGAACCTAGGGTCCCTGTCCGATATGATCGATACTGGTACTCTATGCAACCTTACTACCTCCGCTATATATAACTTAGCTAACTTCTGCAAAGAGTAGTCACGTACAGGTATAAAGTGAGCAGACTTCATCAAGCGATCTACAATTACCCAAACTGAATATTTCTTAGCAGGCGTGAGGGGTAGCCCACTAACAAAGTCCATTGTGATCCTTTCCCACTTCCATTGCGGAATCTTTACCGGCTGTAATAACCCTGATGGTAACTGATGTTCTGCTTTTACCTGTTGATAGGTCAAACACTTCTCTACAAACTCAGTTACCTCTCATTTTAAGCCCGACCACCAAAACTGTTGTAAATCCTGATACATCTTACTCCCTCCAGGGTGCATAGCGTATGGACTACCATGCGCTTCTTGCAAAATCCTGCGCCTCAATTCAGGATCCTTCGGCATGCACACTCTCCCTTGAAAACATAATAGCCCTTCCTTATTAATACTAAATTCTGCCGGTCCATCACTTGACCCTACTGGAAACTTCTCCTTTAGCAACTCATCAGTCTGCTGCTTCTCCTTAACCTAACTGACCTATGAGGGTTTCACTTGGAGTTCAGCTAATAAACTCCATCATCGTATAAACTAAGGTGAGCAAACATTGCTCTCAAGTCATAGATTACTTTACGACTTAGAGCATACGCCACCACGTTAGCTTTACCCGGATAGTACTCGATCGAGCAGTCATAATCCTTCAACAACTCGATCCACCTTCTTTGCCTTAAATTCAACTCCTTCTGGGTCAAAAGGTATTTTAGGCTCTTATGATCAGTATAAATGACAGATTTCTCCCCATTCTTCAAAACAAAAACCATCGCCGCCAATTCTAAATCATGGGTGGGATAATTTGCTTCGTGCGGTCTTAACTGCCGAGATGCATATGCAACCACCTTCCCCTCTTACATCAACACGCATCCTAGTCCCGTGTGTTAAGCGTCACAAGAAATCACGAACCCCTTCCCAGCCTCTGGCTGAACCAATACCGGAGCCTCCGTTAAAATCCTTTTTAACATCTCAAAACTCTCTTGCTGCTTATTAGACCAAACAAACGGAACCCTTTTCCTCAACAACTCAGTCAATGGTGCCGCAATTAAAGAAAATCCTTCAACAAACCTTCGGTAGTACTCGGCTAACCCGGGAAAACTCTAAATTTTCGCCACAGACCTAGGTGGCTTCCAATCCAACACCGCTTCAATCTTTCGAAGATCAACCCTAATCCCCTCTGCCGACACAACGTGACCTAGAAAAGTAACTTCACTTAGCCAAAATCCGCACTTACTGAAATTGGCATACAACTGCTTCTCCCTCAGAATCTACAAAACCACTCGCAGATGTAAATCATGCTCCTCCTCCGACTTTGAATAAACCAAGATATCATCTATAAACACCACGACACACTGATCTAGGTAGGGTTGGAACACTCGGTTCATCATATCCATATATGATGCTGGCGCGTTGGTCAAACCAAATGGCATCACCATAAATTCGTAGTGACCATAGCTAGTCCTAAAGGTCGTCTTATGAATATCCGCCTCCTTGACCTTAAGCTGAGGTACCCCGACCTCAGATCTGTCTTCGAAAAGACTGAGGCCCCCTTCAACTGATCGAACAAGTCATCGATCCTTGGCAACGGGTATTTATTCTTAATGGTTAACTTATTCAACTGGCGATAGTCAATGCACAGTCGCATTAATCCATCCTTCTTCTTAACGAATAACACCGGCATTCCCCAAGGCGACATACTTGGTAGAATAAACCCTCTATCCAGCAACTGAATTTGCGCTTTCAATTCCACCAACTCCTTCGGTGCCATTCTATACGGAGTGATAGATACTGGCGCTGTTCTCGGAAGAAGATTGATACCAAACTCCACTTTACGATCCGGGGGTAATCCCGGAAGCTCTTCGGGGAAAACATTAGGAAATTTCTTCACCGTCCTAACGTCCCCAACAGTTAGTTCCTTGGCTTCTAGAGCCCAAAAAAACATTAAAATTGCCTTGCATCCTTTTCTCACCATCCTTTCTGCTCTTAAGACAGACACCACATTTGACAAACAGTTCCCCCTTTCACCTATCACCAACACTTCACCTTTCTCGGGAGTTTTTAACACCATACTCTTGGCTGCACAATCTACCTTAGCTTGATACTTCCCCAGCCAATCCATGCCTAAAACTAAATCGAACTCCCTAAACGGCAGTTCCATCAGATCATCCCGAAAAGTTACCCCTTGAACTTCCAAGGGTACATCCTTATATAGTTTGTTCACCACTATAGTTTGTCCTAAAGGGCTTACTACAATCATCTCCCTAGAGGAAATCTCAGAATCTACACTTAAAGTTCCAAACACCTTACTAGCAACATAGGAATATGTCGACCCAATGTCAATCAAGGTAGTGTAAGGCAAACCAAAAATTAAAAACGTACTGGTTAAGACATCCAGTGCGTCAAACTCCTCCCGACGTCTAACAGCATAGACTAACCCCGGCTGTTTCGCCTCAGTGTTTCCTGCCCCTTGGCCTGGTGCTCCACGACCTCGTCCGGAACCATTACCACCTCTGGCTGCACCATGACCTCTTTGTGGTTGCTGACCTCCTCTGCCAGGCTGAGCAATTCCCTGTCCTGTGGGCCCTCCCTTGCCCCGTTGATACGGACAGTTCCTAACTTGGTGGTCCGTAGATCCACACCTAAAACACTTCCCACTGCCTGCCCAACACTCACCGGCATGTAATTTGCCACATCGAGCACACTTCGTGTCCGATCGGCGATGCGAGTCTCTCACTCGGACTCGATCCATCCGACCTAGCCCTTTCTCGAATGCACGCCCGGTGCCTCGACGATCTAAAATTCCTTTTTCCTCCACCCCTATCTCTATCCCGATTCAGTGTTTCTATCTGTTTAACCTCCTCAGCTATCTTAGCTTTTTCCACAAGCACAGCAAATTCCCTTTCCCGCTGTGGTGCTATCAGAACACCAGATCATCTCTCAGACCATCTTCAAATCGAACACAACGTTCATGTTCCGTGGCCATAATTCTTCGAGTATAACGGCTAGGGCGTAAGAATTCCACCTCATACGCAATCACTGACCTACTTCCTTGCACCAAATTCAGAAATGCTCTGCGCTGCGCATCCACATAACTTATCCCGATGTACTTACCTTGAAACGCCGTTTTGAATAAATCCCAGGTGATACGGTCAGCCACCGCACCATCCATAACTGTAAGCCACCATTGATACGCTTCGTCCCGCAGGAGAGATATAACCCCTTTCAACTTTTCCTCCTCCGTGAAATCTAGATTATCCATTATACGCTCAACTGCCTCCAACCAATATTCAGCTGTACTTGGGGCTATACCCGAAATTTCCCTAAACACTTCTGCCACATTGGCTCTAAGTCGCTCTAGCACAGATTTCCGGACTCCTGTGCCCATGCCTGCCCCAGCAACCCTCTCTAAAACCCTTAACATCGCCTGAGATACCGTGTCATCTCCGGCCGTTTGATCTTGAAAATCAGCCTCCGCAGCTGGCATCTCGTTTCCTGACCCGTGGCCAGATTCTATTCGTTCCGACACGGTCATCCTACCCCTACCGCGGCCACGCGGCGGACGTCCTCGATCCCTTGTACTCATTCTACCGATCCGCGTTTATCTGATTAGAAATTTTATGAATTATTAGTTTTCTTCCACTGATTAACCACGAACAGTCTTATGAATATTAGTCTTAAGAGTAGTTCTTTCGAATCTGCAATTATATCTACAATTCAGTCTCAAGTCTACATCTTCTAGTTCTAGGAAGCACATACATTCAGTCATCAAATATCAACATACAAGTAGCATTCATGAACCATATTCATCACATAAGGGCTTTTTCCGTCATTTCACTACCCAGGGGTATTTCCGTAATTTTGTCCTATAGGGTATTTTCGTAATTTCCAAAAATAGGGTATCTTAGTGATTTTTCGAAATAGAGATTTTTTTTTGGTGTATATATATATATTTTTCCTTGTAAAGCAAGGGTATTTTGAATTTTTTTTCCGAAAATAGAGATATTTTGATGTTGTTTTTTTTTTTTTTGTAAAGCAGAGGTGTTCTGGAAAATTCTGCAAACCGGGTTACTTTTATAAATTTAGGGGTTTTCGGGTAAATTTGCAAAACATAGGTATTTTATAAAATCACGGCTGTTTTGGAAATTTCACAAACCAAAGGTATTCTAGAAATTTTGCCAACCGGGGTGTTTCGGTAATTCCAAAAATTTTGGTAATTTTACAATTCTGGGATATTCTAGGAAATTTTCACAAATCAAGTGTATTTCGGAAATTTTCAAAACTTGGGGGTATTTTGGTTGCGAAATAGGGTGGCTGGTCCCTTTCGTGTTTTAATTATAAATTTTGGCCCGTCAACAAGTCCTCATGGCTAATGTAAATGGATCCTACGCACTGTAGGATTCAGTGAAGAGGAGGTCAGTCACTAGGACTGTTTAAGTACCAAGCTCTCCCTGAATCCAATCCTAGACATGCGTATGCCTATTGCCACACCCTAACCCAGCGATTTGTTCACGGGTTTGTTTGGATAGATTAAGTCTTATGAATTTGAAGAGTTGTTCGAACTAAGCCTAAAGTCCATCAATGCCTAACATACTAGTCTACGTCCATCAAGTCCATCAAGCCCAATCATGCATATGATATCAAAAGTTAGAATACTTACCTGCGTGGATCGGGTGCCGGTAGACTCGAAGGCCGTATCTTCATCCAAGACATTTTTCTCAAGTTCACATCAAATTTTCAAATACTACTAGACCCATTTCACAGCCCGAGTTTTGAACCGGGCTCTAATACCAAAATGTAACACCCCAAATCTGGCCCATACATTACGACCAGATCTGGTATGCTACGGGTTTGATGTTAAAAACTTTTCGTTAAAAGGGCTTTGTAATACTTAGATCGTTTTTGTAGATATTTGTTAAATAGGTGGCACTTGTAGAAAATCTTTGTATTTTATCTTTTCAAATAAGTGTTATTTAAATAGTGTTTAAATATCCCATTTTTATTTCTTTAAAACATAAGTCTTTCATCATGAATAATAAAAATAAACATAAACATTAACATACATCAACTTATATCCTAAGCTATGGAGGCCTTATTACATCCAAAAAAAATTCCAAAATTAAAACTTAAAATAAAACAGAAAGTGTAAAAACAAATAACTTGATGGCCCCTCGAGTCCGTCTCGGCTCCCATGTCCACGATCTACTGCTCATCTGAAAGAGTAGAGAAAAAATGAAAGGGGTGAGTCACCAGGACTCGGTGTGTAAATCCCGAAACATAATGACCTGAGGCCCACAAACACATTATGAGCCCTAGCCCATACATAAAGGCAACAATCATAATTACATGATAAATAGTAAATGATGAATAGCCCAACCCATCCTAGAATTCCATCATCTACACACCAACCCGTACCAACCATCACACCTCGGGGATTTCTACAATCAACCCTCCATCCGCTACACACCATAACGACAGCCGTATTGCCTATTCCTATTAATCAGGAATCATTAAACGTGGCATAGCCACCGATCACTATGTGACCTAATGTTTGAATTTGTGGTTTAACCACCGATCACCAAGTGACCTATCATGCATTTCCCCTTCGTTATCATAATCCCACCCCATGCATACACACATGAAAAATTGAAAACATCATACCATCTTTAAGAAAACAGGCTTTTATAAATACATATCGATACACATAGAGATTTCTATGATCACGTACCTGGAATCCTTTGCCTAACCCTTTTAGGGTTTTATTCGACTGTCTACACAGTCTCTTTCCGGCTTTTAGCCCATAACATATATATTACAGTTAACTAATGTTTTAGAGATCTACACACCTGATTATCGTTAAAATGAGACCCTCTAAGTCGACGCTATCCATAGCCAACGCCACCGCTATCTGCCTGAGGTGTTGTTCAGAAGCCGGTCCACAACCCGATGGCCAATCTCGAACGGCAGACACAGCGCGCTTCTTAAACTTAGGGATTGGTTTTACGGACCCAATCCTCTCCTTTGCCTGATCCATATTTAATTCCATCACAAGTCCTTGTCAGAACTACTATCACAACATATGGTCATTAATCCATATCATAGAGTTAAGATCTCACATATGATAAACGAGTCTAACGGAAATCTAGGGAAAACCGCCTTACCTTAAAATCCCAAGAAGAGTATGATACTTAGAGACTAACGATTTTTGGCATTTAGATCAAGATGATTAGGTCTCCTTCAAATCCCAGAATAACGCCCTCAAGAGGAAAACAAGGTTAGTGAGAAACATCAATCTAATGATGGCCTTAGCAACCAACTAGCCATTCGACTTTGGTGTCCAAAAACTGAAAGAAAACATGAGAAACTAATAGAAGTCGACACTTACCTCAACACAGGGAATTCGGCTAGCACTTGAGAGGAGATTCGGCAATGCCAAAGAAGAAGATTTAAACGCCGGAATAAATAGAACCAACTTACAAATGAGATCTAAGGGTTTTTTTTATTTTTAAGGGGGATTAGATGAAAAATCG
Organism: Gossypium bickii; assembly: GCA_025503065.1. Taxonomy (NCBI): domain Eukaryota; kingdom Viridiplantae; phylum Streptophyta; class Magnoliopsida; order Malvales; family Malvaceae; genus Gossypium; species Gossypium bickii. The sequence goes on along the minus strand of CP106713.1, from coordinate 20,991,952 downwards.
AACAGAAGAAAACTATGGAGATTTCAGCTTTATGAAGAAATCGGCACAAGAGGAAAAGAATGGAAACAGAAAGTGAAATAAGAGATTTCAGCTTCTGAAGAAATCAAAAGAAAAGATTGCAGAGATTGACTGAAGTTTCGGCACAGAGAATGAAGAAAAGAATAGGGTTCAAATGCCGGAATTGAAGAGATACCACCCCTATTTATAAAGAATTTCGGCACTTACCTACCAAAACTCGAAAGTGCCCTTCTTGATAACTAACAATTAATCAAATAGTAGAGGAAATTTCGGCACCCCTTTGCCATAAAGAAACTGATTTCTTCCCCTCTCTAGGAGATGAAATTTCGGCCAACTCTGCACTCAGAAGATAGCTCCTATCTTTTCTCCTCTATCTTAATCTATTCACACCTTTTAAAGAGGTCTAGATAACACCACCTCTCCCTACTATTATCAGCACAATATTCACATTATCCCAGTCATTAAATCCCTCCTAAAATTAAGCCTCGTTGCCATCCCCCTCCTTGCTCCTTTTAAGTGCCGAAAATGGCCCAAATATATGGGCTCCATGCGGCCAAAACTTGAGCCTCTTCAACTGTAAATGGCGCCATCTTATTACTCTATTACAGCGCCACTTGCTACTGGGCCACAAGCCCACTTTGTAATTTAAACCCTTGATACTATCTGTAGTACCCAATTTTTACCCGGGCCCAATACAGATTAAAGGCCCAAATGAAGTCAAATAAAATAAACCAAAAATAAAATAGTAGAATAAAAAAATTGTCCTTAAAATGTCCATTTACAAGAAAAGGTCCATTGAAGCCCAAATGCTGAAACCCAACTACAGCAACCCGCTAAGCCTAATCTAGTCCTTGTCCGTCTCTTTAGTATATTTGCAATCTCGATCCTCATGGTTTCGTTCCGTTTTCAAGCTAGTCTTCAACCGGTCTTAAATAATTTATTTTTTATATTATTATTACTATTATTAATATTATTATTGCATTAGCATCATATTATCATTGTTACATCATTGTTGTTATATTGCGCATATGTTTTCTATTATTATTTAGTATTGTTATTATTATTACTATGTTATAGTCTTTATTATTATATTATTATTATTATGTTTACTACTACAATCATTATTATATTGTTATGTTTACTATACTGTTATACTGTGCACACTTCGTATTATTATTATTGTTATTACTATATTTGCTATACTACTATCGATATTACTACATTATTATGTCGTACATATTATTATCATTGATTCACTGTGGTATCGTCATTATCATGTTCTTGTACATATCTTATTAGTGTTTGACTAATTTTATTATTATGACTATATTTATGTCATCATATCACATCTGTTTTATATTATTATTATTTTATTTGCACTACTATACTATTATTATATTAATATTATATTATATGTTTTCTATTACTATTATTACTATTATCATTAGCATTATTAGCATTATTATTAATAGTATTCATATTATGATGTTTATTATCCTCGTTATTACCAATTCTATCATTTTTGACACTGTTTTGTCTTTAAAATTTCTCGCTCTATTTTTAATATTTTATTTTGTTTCATTCGTGTTATTTTATGTAAATCGATTTTTTTAGATGGTCTTGGATTCGAAAATTTAAAATATCGTGTCCTAAAGCATTGGATATGATACTTTATCATTTTGGAACAAGAAGATCTTCACTTTCAATTTAAAAAAAAACTATGAGATGATCTCCGAACCGAGGGCTTGAGCCATCGTGTCCTAAAGCATTGGATGTGATATTTTAGTCCCTTGGGAACAAGGAAGTCCCAATTTACACTTCGGAAAACTATGAGATAATCTTAGGATCAAAGGTTAAACTATCGTGTCCTAAAGTATTGGATGTGACATTTTATTCCTTCGAAATGAGAAAATCTCGACTTAATTTAAGAAAACACCTGCATTTCCAAAATAAATCAAATTTCAAATTCTTTCAAAATCTTCAAACTTTCGACATGAGGACACTAATTAATCAATTTGGTACCAATTTTGGGCGTGACGAGGGTGCTAAGCCTTCCTCGCACGTAACCGACTCCCGAACCTATTTTCTCAAATTTTCGTAGACCAAAAAAACATTGTTTTAGTAAATCAAAATGTTTTATTAAAACAAAGGTGATCCGATCACACCTAATAAAAGATCAGTGGCGACTCCCGTTTTATTTTTATTTTCAAAACCAAAGTCGATTCCCGTCTTCCCAAAAAATGGTTTCGACACTATCTTTTAAACCCTATAGTGCCCCAACAGAAAATTTAACCAAGGCCTTGACCATATCCTGAGCCTAATTTGGACCCCTAACACTTAAATTAACACATTAAACATATCCACACACTAAACGCATAGGCCCATTAATTCAGGATGTTACAGGGTCAACTTTTAAAAACGAAAATGGAGTCGCCACCAATCTTTTTGAGGTATGATTGGGTCACCTTGAGATTGGTCGTTAAAAAATTTTGATTTATTAAAACAATAACTTAGGCCTGCAAAATTCGAGAAAACGGGTTCGGGAGTTGGTTACGCACGAGAAAAGATTAGCACCCTCGTAACGCCCAAAATTGGTACCGAATTGATTGATTATCGTCATAATGTCGAAAATTAGAAAAGATTTTTAAAATACGGTCCTTTTTATTTTTTTTTTAAACTTGCATAGATGAAATCGAATGTTGAAACCCGCTTATTTCGAGGGAGTGAAATGTCCTGCCCAGTGAGTTAGGATATAACACTTCGAATCTTCGAAACTAAGCTTGTCTTTTGCCATTCAAAACTCGTATATTTAAATTTAAGAAGGATATTCGGTTATTCGAGTTGAATGAGAAATCGAAACCTAGTAAGGCAGGGCACAATTCCCCAAAATTCCAAATACAGAATATTGCCTTTGTTTTTTAAAATCATTATCTCAAGATAACAAAATGTCACATCCAGTGAGTTAGGACACAACATTTTCGAATTCCCGAAAATAAGTTTTTTATTTAGCTTATAGTTTAATTAAAAATAATTAGTTCTTTAGACTTGATGAGAAAAATTGAAACCCAATAAGTTAGGGTACGATTTCTTTCGAACCTTAGAACTCGGAATACTCGCTTATTTTAAAAATCGGGTCAAATATGATATGATTTTGTAAATAAATGTAAAGTAAATTACGTTACTAATTTGTATGACAAAATAATGGTGATAAGAATACAAATAACAATAACAAAGGTAAAAATAAAATACAATAAAATAAAAGCGAAATAAACAAATAAAAGAAAAGAAAAGAAAAGAAAACAATAGAACACATAGAAGCTAATGGTAAATTAATAAATAAGTAAATACTATATAATAATTTAAAAAAATAATAATAGTAATAACAAAAAAAATACAATAATAATAAATTATAATGAAAATATGTTAACAAATAAATAATAATAAAAATAAATAAATAAGAGTAATAATAATAATCATAATAATAATAATAAAAGTAATGAAAATAATAGTGGAAGTAATAGTAAAAAATAAAAATAGTATTAGTAATAATAAAATAATAATAAAATATTAAAATTAATAGTGATAAATAAAAATAATAGTAGTAAAAAAATAAAAATAATATTAACAATAACAAAAATAATAGGAATAATAAAAATAGCAACAATAATGCAGATAATAAAAATATTAATAATACTAATAATAATATGGGAGTATAAAAATAGTGACAAAATTAATTATAAATAAAATAAAATAGTAGTGATAATATTAAAATAATAGTAAAAGCAATAATAATAACATTAATAATAAGAAGAATTAAAATTAATAATAATAAAAAAAAGGACAAAATTGAACATAGAACCAAAATTTGGGACAAATCTGAAAACAAATAAAGAGGGAAGGACTGGATCAAGGGCGCGAATAACATGGAGGGATCGAAAGCGAAAATATCCCTGCCCTCCAAAACGGCGTCGTTCGAGTAAGGGCCCAATTGGAATCACGGTAAGTTATGGGGCCAAATTCAAAACAAAAAGGACTTAATTAAAAAGAAATAAAATGCGGAAAGGCCAAAAGGGTAAATAACCCACTAGTAACAAAAACACGTGGATCCCTTCGGGTTGGGTCAACTGCCAGCGGATCCTGGGCAAAACGGCGCCACTTTGGGCTATTGAATTCAGCCCTAAACGATGTCGTTTAAGGGCGGTATATAAGTTGAAATTTTTTTTAAAAAAAATTGATTCTTCTTCATTTCAGAAAAAAAAACAGAGAAGAGCTCTCTCCTCTCTCCCTGCTTGGTGATTTTCGGCCAGGCTCCGGCGCCGATCGCCGCCGTCGAACGATGACTGGAGTTCAAAAAAGGTAAGTTTTTTCTTCTTTTTCTTACTGTATTTAATATATACTACTAGTTTTTTTTTTAAAAAATGAAAAAAAATCTTTGTATGTAGCGACAGATTCGAAGGGAAAAAAAAGAAACAATGGAAAGAGTAAAAAAAAGACTTTTCTCAACTATTCTATACCGATTTCGTCGTAATGATTTTCCTCGGTATTGCACTCGTGTGTATTCAAAAAATAGTGTATTCTCCGTAAAAAAATCTGTCCCTTTTACATTGTATTATTCCGGCTTTTATAGCCTTTTAGTACAACCGATTTTCCCCTGTTTTGTAGGTGGAAAAGTCGTGGAGGCGCACGATGCGGAGGTGCAAGGCGACGTGGCCGAGTGCGTGAACATGGAGGGCTGGCTGCTGCGGCGCAAGGGGTTACTAAGGTTTCTGAATTGTTTTCAATTTTGGGGCTTAGTGGGCTATTGGGCTTAGGTTTAATTTGGGCCGAAATTTTGTTGTAAATAAACTGGACTTTATGTTTTATTTGTTTTTGGTTTGTCTTTGGGCCCGGGTAACAAAATTGGGCTCTACAGCTACCCCTCTTTGCTCATTGTCGTGTAACGAGAATGGAGCAAAGACTTTAAAAGGCCAATTTTTCCCGGGCTTGCCGAATCTTAACTTCTTTTAGTGCTTCTTTTCTTTAAGCAGCTTCATTCTATCCACTGCATCTTCAAGGGCATAGGAATTTTTGTTTCAATCTACTCCGCTACTGCTTAGGAGATATTATCTGTAATCTTCAGCCTACTCCACTACTGCTCAGAGAGATAATCACCATCTTCGATCTGCTCCACTACTGCTTAGGGAGATAAGATCTGCAATCTTCAGCCTTTTCCACTACTGCTTAGGGGGATAAGGCTGGTGGCTTAAATTTGCTCTATTGTTATATGGATGTAAGATTCGCCGTCTTCGGTCTGCTCCACTACTGCTTAGGGGGACTAGATCTACAATCTTCAGTCTGCTCCATTGCCGATACATGGAGATAAAGCTTGTAATTTTAGCCGTCTTTGATCTATTCCACTACTGCTTAGGGAGATAAGACCTGTGATCTTCAGCCTGTTCCACTACTGCTTAAGGAGATAAGGCTGGTAGCTTTAAATTCGCTCCATTGCCGCTACATGGATGTAAGATTCACCGTCTTTGATATGCTCCACTACTGCTTAGGGAGATAAGGCTGGTGGCTTAAATCTGCTCCATCGCTACTACATGGAGGTAAGATTCGCCGTCTTTGATCTGATCCACTACTGCTTAGGGAGATAAGATCTGTAATCTTCAGCCTATTCCACTACTTCTTAGGGAGATAAGGCTAGTGGCTTAAATCTACTCCATTGCCACTACATGGAGGTAAGATTCTCTAAAATCTGTGATTCTAATCAGTTTTGCTACATCGTCCTCTGGGGAACCTACCTGTAGAATTGATTTCATGGGGTCTATACTTATGCTAAATGATTAGGATTTCATGATCGAAAAATGCTCCTAACCAGATATTATATCAAAGAAATGCAAAATGTCATGAGAATGATCCATTTTTAACATTTGGGCTATCATTGCTCGTCCTTTGTTAAGGTAATATCTCTGACGTATATCTTCTTGTTCAGTTGATACTTTCAACAGAGAATTTGAAGACGTAGTCATTGCTTAGACTCTTATCTCTCAAGGGTTCCCAGCCCTTTAAGCTTGGTGAGTTCTAAATAATTGTCCAGTTTCAGATTCTTGCATTATTTAGAGACTTCCAGAGTAATATGCAAAATTTCTTTTGTGAAAGCATTATTAGTTCATTAATCATTATTTCAATATAAAATGCTTGGAAAAGATTATAGAGATGAATAAAATTGAAATTTATTCAGGACAAAATCCGTAAAGAATGGATTGAGCAAAGGAAGCAAATTTAGCTAAGGTACAAAAATGAGTAAGGGTGGAATTGGTGCCCTAGATATCATAGCCTGAGCTTCTCTGTACAAACTTCTTGAAGACCATTCTGAGTTCAACATGTGTCTAGGAGATCTGTAGTACTTTGTCAATGCCCCTAAGATGTAGCATATCTCCTCGTTGTTAACTCAGGTATAGAATGGGTAGCGCATGCCCTATTTCTCCTTAAAAATTTGAATTGCCCGTTACGGGTTTTCAATTCAAAGCTCATTTGGTCTCAAAGTGCCCTTTGCAGGTTTTCGCCTTGGCCCATTTTCCTTCTTAAGCGAAGTACTTCTTGACTGAGTCCGCATTAACTGGGTTTGGTTGACTCTTGCCATTCATCTTGGCTAGTATCAATGCTCCTCCAGAAAAGGCCTTCTTTACAATATAAGGTCCCTCCCAATTAGGCATCCATTTTTCTCTAAGATCTTTTTGCATAGGAAAGATCTTTTTCAATACCAAGTCTTCCTCATGGAATACTCTAGGGTGGATCTTTTTGTTGTAAGCCCGCATCATTCGCTTCTGGTACATTTGACCATGACGAATGGCTCTTAACCTTTTTCCTCAATTAGATTCAGTTGATCATACCGAGACTGGATCCATTCTGCTTCATCCAACTTCAACTTTGATAAAACCCAGAGAGAAGGAATTTCAACTTCAATTGGCAAAACTGCCTTCATCCCATAAACCAATGAGAAAGGTGTTGCCCCAGTAGAAGTTCTAATTGATGTTCGATAGGTATAGAGGCCAAACGGTAACTTTTCATGCCAATCTTTGCAGGTCTCAGTCATTTTCCCTACAATTTTCTTGATATTTTTATTAGCTGCCTCAACTGCACCATTCATTTTCGAGCGATATGGCGACGAGTTGTGGTGCTTAATTTTGAACTGACTGGAGACTTCTGCTATCACGCTATTGTTCAAGTTCAACGCATTATCAGATACGATCCTTTCTGGCATACCATAGCGACATATGATCTCCCTCTTCAAAAAATTACTAACTGTCGTCTTCGTAACATTGGCATATGAAGTTGCCTCTACCCATTTGGTGAAGTAATCGATGACCACGAAAATGAATCGATGTCCATTAGAAGCCTTCACTGAAATCGACCCAATGACGTCCATGCCCCACATTGAGAAAGGCCATGGAGAAGTCATAACATGAAGAGGTGAAAGAAGCACATGGATCTTGTCTCTATAAATTTGGCACTTATGACACTTCTTGGTATAACGGATGCAATCACCTTCCATTGTGGACCAGTAATACCCGAATCTCATGATTTTCCTGGCCATTGTAAACCCATTGGCATGCATCCCGCAGACACCTTCATGGACTTCTTCCAGGATTTTCTTAGCCTCAACAGTATCAACGCATCTTAATAGCACCTGGTCCTTCCTCTTTTTATACAGGATCTCTCCGTCTAAGACACAATCATTGGCCAGTCTTCGCAATGTTCTCCTATCATTTTCAATTGCTTAATCAAAGTATTCGTGGCTCTTCACATACCACAGAACATCATGATACCAGGGATGATCATCTCTCTCCTCCTCTTCGTCAATATTGCAACAGTGGGCCGAAGCTTCACAAATACTCATTTGGATAGGCTTCATACCTTCTTGTTTATTTACTCTGATCATAGAAGCTAATGTGGCCAAGACATCAGCCATCTGGTTTTCATCACGCGGGAGATAAAAGAAAGCGATATTATCAAATTCCTCAATTAACTCCAAAATTAACTTTCGATAGTTGATCAATTTGGGATCTCTCGTTTCCCATTCACCTTTGAGCTGATAGATCACCAACTCAGAATCTTCATATACCTCTAGCACCTTGATTTTGCGGTCTATGGCTGTTCGAATTCTCATGATACATGCTTCATATTCTGCCATATTATTTGTGCAGTCAAAATTCAACTTGCAAGTGAATGGATAATGATCTCCGCTTAGGGATATCAAGACTGCCCCATCTCCATTACTAACGGCATTTGACGCTCCGTCGAAGTTCAATTTCCAAGGACGATCTTCTAGGGTATCTTCCTCAGTAGCCGCTACAAACATCAGATCTTCATTAGGAAAATCAAAGCTCAAAGGCTCGTAATCGTCTAGAGCTCTGCTGGCTAGAAAATCTACTATTGCACTCTCCTTCACAGCTTTCTGGTTCACATAGACTATGTCGAATTCGGAGAGCAAAATTTTCCATCGGGCTATTCTTCTATTCAGAGCAGTTGACTCCATCATGTACTTAAGAGGTCTAATTTCAAGATTAACCAAGTCTTATGGTACAACATGTACTGCCTCAACCTCCGAGTTGTCCAAACCAAGGCGCAACATAATTTCTCAATTGGCGAGTATCTCATTTCACACTCAGTAAATTTCTTACTGAGGTAATATATCGCCCTTTCTCTCTTTCCTGTCTCATCGTGTTGGCCGAGCACACATCCCATTGAGTTATCGAATACCGTCAAATACAGAATCAATGGTCTATCAGGACTGGGTGGCATTAGTATTGGAGTATTAGACAAATATTGTTTAATTCTGTCAAAAGCCTTCTGGCATTCATCGTCCCAAGTGCCTGGATTGTGTTTTTTAAGAAGACAAAATATAGGGACACATTTCTCAGTCAGTTGCGAAATAAATCGGGTAATATAATTTAGTCTTCTTAGAAAACCTTGAATTTCCTTTTGAGTGCGCAGTGAAGGCAATTCTTGTACAGCCTTGACTTTATCCAGGTCGACCTCAATTCCCTTTTCACTAACTACGAAACCAAGCAATTTTCCTGACCTAGCCCCAAAAGTACACTTGGTTGGATTGAGCTTCAGCTGAAATTTTCTCAACCTCAAGAACAGTTTCCTCAAAACCTGTACATGCTCCTTTTCCGTTTGGGATTTCGCGATCATGTCGTCAATGTAGACTTCGATCTCCTTGTGCATCATGTCGTGAAACAAGGTTACCATGGCTCTTTGGTATGTTGCTCCCGCATCTTTAACCCAAATGGCATCACTTTGTAACAAAAAGTACCCCATAAGGTTATGAATGTGGTCTTTTCCACGTCTTCAGGATGCATCTTTATCTGATTGTATTCAGAGAAACCATCCATGAAGGAGAAAAATGAATAACCTGCCGTGTTATCCACCAAAGTGTCGATGTGAGGTAGTGGGAAGTTGTCCTTTGGGCTGGCCTTGTTTAAGTCTCTGTAATCTACACACATCTGTACTTTCCCATCTTTCTTAGGAACAAGGACGACATTGACTACCCATTCTGAGTAATTCACCACTTGTAAGAACCCAGCATCAAATTGTTTCTTGACCTCTTCTCTTATTTTTACTGCAACATCAGGTCTCATCCTTCGAAGCTTCTATTGAACTGGCTTGCATTCTTCTTTTATGGGGATACGATGTACCGCAATATCAGCTTTCAACCCAGGCATGTCTTGATATGACTATGCGAAGACATCTTTGAACTCTTGCAGAAGTTTAAAGAGATCCTGCCTTGTTTCCTCATTTATGCAAGTGCCAATTTTCACCTCTTTCCCCTCTTCCAAAATCACATTCTCAATTGTCTCTCTGTGAGGTAGAATCAGCTTCTCTTCCCACTCTACCATCCTTAACAAATCCGGGGATAAACTACAATCTCTGTCATCTATAAAATCCTGAGATCCCTCTAAGCACATGTCTCGTTCACAAGGGAGTTCTGGATCTATAGCAGCGTTGCTCATGACATCGATATCTGGGGACCTATTGCAGGTATGAAAGAATATCCAAAGAATGAATCTAAAAGTGACTTATTTGTATGACATGATTATGAATAAAATGAGAGAATAAATAATAATAATATTTGCCCGGCATGAAACATAAAAATGCATTTTTTATTGAAAATAGAGATGTTTGAACATGAGCCTATTTCACGAAAGATTCTTATTGTTTCTAGGCTTAAAACAATAAGTGTGTTTTGAACATTACTCTGTGTTAGCTCTAAAAACTACAGGAATTTCCTCCTCAGTCCAGTTGTTCAGAACACTTCCAGGCTCATAGGGGCGAATGCCTGCTAAGTTTCCTTCCTTCGGTCCCTCTTCAAATACGGCGTTGATGCTCGAAGTTTTCATTATATCTTCAGCCATTTCTTCATTCGTGTTCTCCAGTCCCGGATGGATAACTCTTCTTGACACGAATGCATTGGATACATGGGGAAAAGCCATTGATCCCTATTTGACCTCAACGCCCTTCTCTACCGACTCTCCCCTTATGGTGCACACGTCCTCCCCTTTAGTGAACTCAAAGAACTGTAGCTCCTTATTGTTTATTAGACCTTGTACCAGGGCCCTGAATTCAGTGTACCTTTGAATCTCATGGTCCTCCTCTTCGTGGAACTCACAATAGTTCCTCGCTTCTCGGGATTTGCTCCCTATATCTTGCATGATTAAACATCTTTCCACCATTCTTCTCTAGACCTCCCTCAACAGGGTTCTTACTTCTGCAACATTCAACTTGATTCTTTTTCCCGCATTCTCGATTATCGCGTTCACCCCATTATCAGTATTATTGGATAACGGATTTCCTACACCAGACGTATCATCGAACTTCACAATGCCCATTCTGATGAGCCTTTCAACTAGCTTTTTGAAAGAGAAGCAATTCTCTATCGAGTGCCTCATTATCCCCACATGGTATTCACATTGAGTACATGGGTCGTACTATTTGGGGTATGGGGGTTGCAACGATTTTAAGTAGACAGGGGATGCAACGTGTGCATCAAATAGACTTTTGTATAGCTCCCGGTACGTCATTGGAATGGGAGTAAACTGGAGCTTCTCCACGTTTTACTTTGTATTAGGCTCTTGTCTCGGTGAAGCTTGCTAGCTTGAGACCACCGCTCTCGGTTGATTTACCGTGATTGGTTTTGCATGACCCTCGCTCACATTGCCAACCTCGTTTTCTCTCTTCTTCGGGGCTGACCTCCTGGTACTTTCCCCAACCTCTATTTTTCCACACCTTATAGCATTCTCTATCATTTCCCCAGACATCACTATATCGGCAAAACACTTAGTTGTATTTCCCAGCATGTGATTAATAAAAGGTGCCTTCAAAGTATTAATGAAAAGCATGGTGGTTTCTTTTTCCAACAGTGAGGGTTGGACTTGTGTAGCGACTTCCCTCCACCTCTGAGCATATTGCCTGAAACTTTCATTCGACTTTTTCTCTATGTTTTGAAATGTGATCCTATCAGGCGCTATGTCTTTCACATGGCAATATTGCTTCATGAAGGCCTGTGCTAAGTCTTTCCATGATTTAACTTGGGTATGACTCAGCTAATTGTACCATTTGGCCACAGCCCCAGTCAAACTGTCCTGGAAACAATGAATTAACAACTGATCATTATTGACATAACCAGTCATCCTTCGATAAAACATCGTGATGTGGGCCTTAGGGCAGCTGGTTCCGTTAAATTCCGGCACTTTGAACTTTAGAAGGAGCACTAGATTTGGAAACAAACTTAACTCCTTAGCATCCATCCCAAACTGATAATCAGTGCTTTCTAGCGCCTTGAATTTCTCTTCCAGCCATTTGTATAGGTCTTCCAGTTGCCTTGGAAGTTCCCTTTTTGCCTTTTCTATCTCTGCCATGTCATCCGGATCAGGGACACCGGGATTGGCTGGATTGTCTCCGGTGCTTGAGCCTGTCGGGAGGTGTGTTAACGCTGAAACACCGGCTTGATACTGAGGACTGATATTGACAGACACCCTAGGTGGGTATGCATTGGGCTGCGCTGGGGTATTTGTTAGGGCAAAACCCGATGGATAGACAGGGTATTCATTGTCATCCCCGGGATTGACCATAGGGCTCTTTCCTTTTTCTGGCTCTCCAAGCAGTAACTGTGTTAACTAATTCATCATGCTCTTTTGCGATTCTAACATCTAATCTTTCATGTCCTGCTGGATCTTGGTCAGTTGCTCTTGCATTTAAGCTTGCAGCCGATCCTGCATTTCCTTCTGCATTTGTTCCAGTTTTTCCAACCTTTGATCCATAACTTTAGTTTTTCTTCGTGTGTAGTAGTGATGTTCTAGGGTAACTATAATACGATCTCTAGTTAATAGGATTCTTTTTGTGACATTTAATGCATATGATGCGATGTAATGCAAATGCATGAAATGCAATGCAAATGAATGAAAGCAAAAAGAAATAGAGGCGTTGATTCTGAATTCAATTCCATTAGAAGAACTTTTCTAGAAAATAAATTTCTTTACATAAAACGGATTACATATGCGGTTTCGCCCTCATAGTCCAGGTGAAGACACCAATCTTTTTCTTCGTATCCAAATGTTATGGTCGTGTCCCATGGACTTTCTCAATAGATGCCTGTTCTGGCTCCTTGTTGCTTAATACAAGTCATGACTCTTCACTCACTTATCCTCCGCGATGCTCATAAGCTTCTTTAAGAAAATTAAGACGTGATGACTCTCGAATAATCCTTGTTGGCTTGAATCCCCAGGCAATGAGGCAAAGTCATATACTATCAATCTTTTCTTGTTGTGTTTACTTGGACTATATTTGGACGAACATATTATAACCCACTTTATCAAGAAATCCATTTTCCTATGACAAAACTCTTCTACTTAGCAATCGAATATGAATTAACACCTCCTTTCTATGATGATGAAATGCAATGTAGTCATAAACAAAAGAAAACACGTTAGTATCATATAGAGATGGTAAAAATCAAACACCTATCCAGGTAACTGCTAGGGTTCAACATAGTTCTACCTAAAGTGGGCTCCTAGGGTTCACTATATGTGGTTTGGTTCTAAAGGAAAAAGGCACCTGAACCAGCAGATTCCTCAATCTTCACCCATTATAGGCTCATATGGATCGAGTTCGGTTCAGGGGAATACATTTCCCTATGGCCATGCGGAGGTGAAAACCTCACGAAGACATAGGTATGGATGTATCCCGGAAGCAGTCCACTAGCTCATGCGGAGGTGAAAACCTCACAAAGGCATAGTTTCTCACTCTCACTTAAAAGGTGTGACCACAACGGTCATGTAATATGATGCGAGCATATCCTACGAGACTCGAACCACAACAAACATATGGCACGACACAAACTCATGCTGTGAAAGAATCAAAATCAAATTTTAATTTTCGATAAAAGGACAAAAAATAATCAATCCTACGGTTTGGCTCTCTTATTGGTCCCCAGTGGAGTCGCCAAGCTGTTGAAACCATTTTTTTGTTTGGAAAACGGGGTCGACTTTTAAAAACGAAAATGGAGTCGCCACCAATCTTTTTGAGGTGTGATTGGGTCACCTTGAGATTGATCATTAAAACATTTTGATTTATTAAGACGATCACTTAGGCCTGCAAAATTCGAGAAAATGGGTTCGAGAGTCGGTTACGCACGAGAAAGGATTAGCACCCTCATAACGCCCAAAATTGGTACCGAATTGATTGATTACTGTCTTAATGTCGAAAATTAGAAAATATTTTTAAAATACGATCCTTTTATTTTTTTTTTTAAACTTGAATAAATGAAATCAAATGTTGAGACTCGCTTGTTTCGAGGATGAAATGTCATGCCCAGTGAGTTAGGATATAACATTTCGAATCTTCGAAACTAAACTTGTCTTTTGCTGTTCAAAACTCGTATATTTAAATTTAAGAAAGATATTCGGTTATTCGGGTTGAATGAGAAATCGAAACCCAGTAAGTTAGGGCACAATTCCCCAAAATTTCAAATACAGAATATTGCATTTGTTTTTGAAAATCCTTATCTCGAGATAACAAAATGTCACATCCAGTGAATTAGAACACAACATTTTCGAATTCCCGAAAATAAGTTTTTTATTTACCTTATACTTTAATTAAAAATAGTTAGTTCTTTAGACTCGATGAAAAAAATAGAAACCCAGTAAGTTAGGGTACGATTTCTTTCGAACCTTAGAACGCGAAATACTCGCTTATTTTAAAAATCGGGTAAAAAGTGATATGATTTTGTAAATAAATGTAAAGTAAATTACGTTACTAGTTTGTATGACAAAATAATAGTGATAAAAATACAAATAACAATATAAAAGGTAAAAATAAAATACAATAAAATAAAAGCGAAATAAACAAATAAAAGAAAAGAAAAAAAAAACAATAGCAAACATAGAAGCTAATGGAAAATTAATAAATAAGTAAATACTATATAATAATTTAAAAAATAATAATAATAGTAGTAACAAAAAAATACAATAATAATAAATTATAATGAAAATATGTTAACAAATAAATAATAATAAAAATAAATAAATAAGAGTAATAATAATAATCATAATAATAATAATAATAAAAGTAATGAAAATAATAGTGGAAGTAATAGTAAAAAAATAAAAATAGTATTAGTAATAATAAAATATTAAAATTAATAGTGATAAATAAAAATAATAGTAGTAAAAAATAAAAATAATATTAACAATAACAAAAATAATAGGAATAATGAAAATAGCAACAATAATGCAGATAATAAAAATAATAATAATACTAATAATAATAAATATAATTATAGTAATAATGCTATATATATAAAAATAATAGTGGTAATAATAAAAATAATAATAATAATATGGGAGTATAATAATAGTGACAAAATTAATTATAAAAAAATAAATAGTAGTGGTAATATTAAAATAATAGTAAAAGAAATAATAATAATAACATTAATAATAATAAGAATTAAAATTAATAATAATAATAATATACCCAAAATCACAAAAGAAATAAAAAAAAGGACGAAATTGAACATAGAACCAAAATCTGGGACAAATCTGAAAACAAATAAAGAGAGAAGGACTGGATCAAGGGCGCGAATAACATGGAGGGACCGAAAGGGAAAATATCCCTGCCCTCTAAAACGGCGTCGTTCGAGTAAGGGCCCAATTGGAATCACGGTAAATTATGGGGCCAAATTCAAAACAAAAAGGACTTAATTAAAAAGAAATAAAATGTGAAATGGTCAAAAGGGTAAATAACCCAAAAGTCACAAAAACACGTGGATCCCTTCGGGTCGGGTCAACTGCCCGCAGATCCTGGGCAAAACGGCGCCGCCTTGGGCTATTGAATTCAGCCCTAAACGACGTCGTTTAAGGGCGGTATATAAGTTGAAAATTTTTAAAAAAAAAATCCATTCTTCTTCATTTCAAAAAAAAAAAAACAGAAAAGAGCTCTCTCCTCTCTCCCTGCTTGGCGATTTTCGGCCAAGCTCCAGCACCGATCGTCGTCGTCGAACAACGGCCGGAGTTCAAAAAAGGTAAGTTTTTCTCTTCTTTTTCTTATTGTATTTAATATATACTACTAGTTTTTTTTAAAAAAATGAAAAAAAATCTTTGTATGTAGCGAGAGATTCGAAGGGGAAAAAAAAAGAAACAATGGAAGGAGTAAAAAAAAGACATTGCTGAACTATTCTATATTGATTTTGTCGTAATGATTGTACTCGGTATTGCACTCGTGTGTATTCGAAAAATAGTGTATTCTCCATAAAAAAAATCCGTCTTTTTTACATTATATTATTTCGGCTTTTATAGCCTTTTAGTACAACCGATTTTCCCCTGTTTTGTTGGTGCAAACATCGTGGAGGTGCACGATGCGGAGGTGCGGGGCGACGTGGCCGAGTGCGCGAGCGTGGAGGGCTGGCTGTTGCGGCGCGCGGGGGTTGCTAGGGTTTCTAAATTATTTTCTGTTTGGGGGCTTAATGGGCTATTTGGCTTAGGTTTAATTTGGGCCGAATTTTGTTGTAAATGAACTGGACTTTATGTTTTATTTGTTTTTGGTTTGTTTTTGGGCCCGGGTAACAAAATTGGGCTCTACATACAAGATATAGTATTTAATAAATATGAAAAAACAAAACCCAGACAAATTACAAATTTTGAATTACAACTAGAAAGAAAACAAATTAAATTGGAGCTTTCTCAACTTAAAATTGAATAACAAGAAATGAAAAAAAGCAAATGCAAACTTCAAACATGAAATCTCATAAAATAGTTCTTCAAAAACTGAACCCGAGCCTGAAGAAAATACACAGGAATATATGATGGTTCTCATTGAAGTATCTATCAAAAGATATTTAAAAAAAAATATTATTATAAATAATGAATTTCAATTATAAACAACAACCCTTTTTTATACAGGAGCAGGTCAAAATTGTATTAGAAAAGGGATAATTCCATCAAAATATTATGACAAAACATCAGAATATCTTAAAACTGCAAACGGTAAAAAACTCAAAATTACTTACAAAATCCCTAATGCAGAAATCTGCAACAAAAATATAAAATATCAATTATCTTTTCTAATGGCAAAAGATATTACACAAAATATCATATCAGGAACCCATTCATATCCTTACTCAAGTCATATAAAGTAACAAATAATTCAATCTCTACAAAAATTTAAACACTAAAGTAGAATTTTCTTTTGTAGAAAACACCTAAAATAAGAAATCTCAACTTATTAAAATCTTTATTCATCCATAATGGGCAAATTAATAATTTAATTAATTATAAATAAAAACAAATCTCTTTTTTAAAATATATTTAAAAGAAGAAATATATTTTAAAAATTGACTAAACAAATAGAAAAAATAGAAGTTCACAAAAGGATAAATCAAATCAAAGAAGAAATAGAACCAACAATTTGTTCTGACATTCCTAATGTTTTTTGGAATAAGAAAAAACATGAAGTAACATTATCATATGAAAATAATTTTGATGAAAGACAAATACCAACAAAAGTAAGGCCAATACGAATGAACAAAGAAATGGAAGAATTTTGTAAAAAAAGAAATACAATATCTTCTTAATAAAAAATTAATTAAAAAAACAGTTCTCCTTAGAGTTGTTCAGCATTTTATGTAATGAAAAATGTAGAACTCAAAAGAAGAATGCCAAGATTAGTAATTAATTACAAACCTCTTAATCAAGCTTTAAAATGGATTATGTACCCAATCCCAAATAAAAAAGATTTGATACAAAAACTTTGCAATGCAAATATTTTCTCAAAATTTGATATGAAATTAGGATTTTAGCAAATCCAAATAAAAGAATAAGAAAGATACAAAATGACATTTTATGTACCATTTAGACAATATAAATGGAATATGATGCATTTTGGATTAAAAAAATGCTCCATCTGAATTTCGAAGAACAATGAATTATATTTTTTTTACTAATATTCCCAATTTACAATAGTATACATTGATGATGTATTAATATTTTCCGGAAATTTAGAAAAACACTTCAAACATTTATCCATCTTTGTAAAAGTAATAAAAAATAATGGTTTAGTAGCTTCTAAATCCAAGATAAGTTTATTCCAAACCAAAGTAAGGTTTCTACGTCATTGCATTACCCAATGAACCATTACCCCAATAGAAAGGTCCATAGAATTTGCCAGCAAATTCTCAAACCAAATCCTTGATAAAGTCCAATTGTAAAGATTCTTAAGAAGTCTCAATTATTGCACAGACTTTTATCCAAGTCTTAGCAAATTATATACGCCACTATATGATAATGACCGCACTAATATTATTGCTCAGATTAAAAAAACAAATTATTAAACTTCCTTGTTTCATTTAGCTGATCCAAATGTCCCCAAAATAGTAGAAACGGATGCTTTCTGAAATAGGGTATGGTGGGATCCTAAAACAAGTTAAGAGAGGAAAATAGCAAATAGTCCAGTTTATCTCCAAACACTAGAATCCAACTCAGCAAAATTATAGTACTATTAAAAAAGAAATTTTATCAATTGTTTTATGCATTACAAAATTTAAAGTCTTAGCAAATTATATACGCCACTATATGATAATGACCGCACTAATATTATTGCTCAGATTAAAAAAACAAATTATTAAACTTCCTTGTTTCATTTAGCTGATCCAAATGTCCCCAAAATAGTAGAAACGAATGCTTCTGAAATAGGGTATGGTGGGATCCTAAAACAAGTTAAGAGAGGAAAATAGCAAATAGTCCAGTTTATCTCCAAACACTAGAATCCAACTCAGCAAAATTATAGTACTATTAAAAAAGAAATTTTATCAATTGTTTTATGCATTACAAAATTTAAAGTGATTTATTAAATCAAAAATTTCTTTTACAAATTGATTGCAAATCATCAAAAGAAGGTTTACAAAAAGATGTTCTAAATATTACCTCAAAACAGATTTTTGCAATATGACAGACAATTTTGAGCATATTTGATTTTGCTATTTAATACATCAAAGGAGAAACTAATTTTTTGTCTGGTTTTCTCACCAAATAGTTTCTTCAAAAATGCGACCTAAACTCAAAGACAAAGAAAAATGAAAAATAAGGGAACCATCCACAAAAACCAAAATTTCTTCAAAACCAATTAAGTCATTGTATGAAATTTGCCTTAAAGAAGAACATGAGATATCGTCATCCTCATCAAAATCATCCAAAAATGCATCCCTTCAGGATGCACAGGATCCAAATGAAATTTATTCACAAATCAAAAAATGGATTGAGTCCCTTTCTCAACCCCCAGAAGTGGCATTAGCCTTTTCTCAATTAAAAGAGGAAATTCCTTTCAAACAAATTGCTGGTGAAACAGTAAAGATTTAAAAAAAAATAAAGAGATTGTTTTCCACAAACAAAAATCTCTCAAAAACATTTTAAAAGAAACATCTCTCCAGGATGTCTTCCCAAAAGAAGTAGTAGTGTCTCACATATTGCTATCGAAAAATCCTCACAATATTTTCCAAACAAGTGTTTTGAAAAAATTCTTATTATGAAGAAAAAATTTTCAGAAAAACCTCCACATATACTTGTAAAAGAAATTTTTAATTGATAGCATTTTAAGCTATCAGATTCTCAAAAACCTCAGCAGTATTATGAAAACATATTGGTTCAAACTGGATCAGTATTGTTCAAACACTACACAGACCCCAAAGATCCAAATTTTATCACCCATTCAACATCTCAAATAGTTAAAATTCTTCAACCAAGAGATTGGGATGAAAATCCAAATTCTCCAAAAAAATTTCTAGTCAAATTCACCCCCAAAATAAATCACCACCCATATTTCACATATTGGAATTATCAAATGGCCTGGTACAATGCCTTCCTAATAAACAATTAAAATATAAGACATTCTTGGCTCATATATTTCAAATATGGTACCCAATTCAAATTCTCAAATTGGTTCCAAGAACGGTGGAACTGGTATGAACCATCATATTTCGAAATCCTGCCCAAAAAATTTCAAAAGTTATGACTCAAATTCTTTGACAAATTCCAACCTGAACCAAACCAAAAGAACATCTACCGAACAATTCATTTTTTCTCAAAATTGTGTATTTCCTAGATTATTTCCTAGAATTATTCTTATGAACATGATCTATGTGTTGAAATCCCACTATCAGTTCAAAATTTCAGAACGAAATGATGGGATAAATTTGATGTTGAAAAATATGATTCCAAGTATTTGGATAATTTCTACAATAAGATTATGTAAGTCTACAGTCCCTGATCAAACTACAACAAAATTCCTTCAAGCAAAATCGACTGTTAGTGCAATGTTAGCTCAAGTCAAGACCAAGAAGGAATATAAAAAGCTCATGGCTGAAATGCTCAGCTCAATGGATTTTGGATCAAAAGACAAGAAATCCTCAATGTCTTCAATCAAAATAGTGGATCTTACAGACGATATCACCTCAGTAACTATCACCAGAACCAAGAAAAATTGATGATAATTTTGCAAAGACAAGAGATGAATGAAGACAAAAAAAAAAAAAAAAATATGGGAGATTCCCTGCAAAGCAAAGACAGAATTGAATAGGAGTAATTCCCTGCAAAGCAAAGACAGAAATGAACAGGAGTAATTCCCTGCCAAAAGCAATTAAGAATGAACAGTGAAATTCCCTACAGAGCAAAGACATAAATGAACAGGAGTGATTCCCTGCCAAAAGCAACCAAGAATGAACAGTGAAGTTTCCTACTAAGCAAAGATAAAAATGAACAGTGAGATTTCCTGTAAAAATGTTGTAATCAAAGAATATTTTTTTTCTAAATTATAATAACAATATGAAAAGTAGCTATTATGCAATTTTTGTAATAATGTAAAGGATTTAATTCCCTGGAAAAAATTGTTGTAAAGAGGCACAAGCTCTTTATAAAAGGCTCCCAATTTTGTAATAAAATATACGACTTCAAACACTCAATTCAAATATCAAAATTTTGTTTCTCCAAACTTTCTAGCTTTCAGAATTCAAGTTTTTCAAACTATTTTGTTTTTCAAATATTTAATTTTAAAACAAATCAAATTTAAGTTTCAATTTAAGTTTTCAATTTTTATTTTTCAAATTACGACTTCCATCTATCCTCAAATCCTCAAGACAATCATTTATCCTAGTTGGTTGTCTTGGTGCATTTAAGGTTTTCAGGTTTTATTTATTTTTAAATAATAATTATTAAAAATATAAGAACTCATAATTTTTTTAAATTATTAATAATTATAAAAACTTATTAAAAATTAATAAAAGTTCTAAATTTTGAAAAATAGAAGATTTCAAAGCTTTAAATCACTCACCTCCTTTAACAAAGCAATTTTAGATTTAGGTAGATAGGGTTTTTCTTAAGAATTGTACCAAAAACCATTATATTAATATTTACAGAGAGTACCTAAATCTATTAATATTACAAAAATATTTAAAATATATTTAAAATTTATAGAAAACTATTGAATAATTTTTTTATAATTTTTAATAATTTTCATATATTTCTAATAATTATTTCGAAAACATGATTTAAATGAATTTAGACAAATAATTGTTATGATTCAAATATACTCACATAGTCCATTTTGTCCAAGTTCATTCATTACTTCCATGTTTTATTTATTTCTAAATTATTTTATTTATTTTATTTTAAAAAATATTTTTAAAAATTATTATGTTAGCATCATATATGTGTGGCATATCATATGTTATTATTTGCTTCTTCTGTTAGCTAATTCAACAAAAGGTAACCGTCATTCTTGGACAATGTTATGGAAAGGTTTAATTGATTAGTGCTTCACCATTAAAGGCTCAATTGGATGATTTTTTTTTTTTTTTATCTTAAGGAATATTTCAAATGGAAGGATTTTTTTCAGTCTTCTCACAATGATATAAAAATAGGTTAAAGTATTTGGAAGGTTCCTAATTTATAAGGATTAGATTAAATTGGTCATACTATTATTAAACGGATCAATTTAGTATACTATTAGAAATAATTAAATTAGTTTAAATTGTAATAAAATTAATATTTAATGTATAAAAAATGTCTTGAATTTTTTTTTTCAATTGTAGTTTAAATCCAAACAAAATATTTTATTACAAAACTATAAAAAAAAATGTAAAAATATTAACCCTAATAAACAATAAATATTATTTTCTAAACCATAAATGTTGGCTATTTTCTAATTTGACTTGATTTAATTCTTTTTAATAATACAACAACTAATTTAATTAGTTACTATAATAAAATTGCCATACATTCATCTATAAAAATATATTAGTTGCGTGACTGTAATGAAATATTTTTATACCCAGTGTCATTCGTGTCTATTATTACTAGGTTTATCATAAATAAGATTGAAAAATAACAATGAATGAAATTATTATTATTATTATCCAAGGTTATTAAACTATTAGTAAATTTATATTTTAATTATTCAATTTCAAAAAGTTACAAGAGAATCATTGAACTATTCGAAAATTTTTATTTAAATCACTAAACTATTTGAAAATTTTTATTTAAATCCCTAGGTCGTAAAAATTTTTTTTTATAAAAAATTCGGCTAGCGAGCTCTAAATGACAATTTGATGATTCATGCAATGAATCAGTACCCATTGACAAGTGGAATAACAAACCTTAGATTCAAGTTGATCTGACAATTATTATAGTAAATCGAATAAAAAACTATTTGACTTTTGATTCATAAATTTATGACGTTTAAAGTAATTTTATGAAAAAAAAAACTGCAACAAAAAAAAAAAGAAGAATTACTTTCGATTGATGCAGGCTAGAGGTGTGCATGGGCCGGGCGGCCCGGCCCGACCTGAAGGCACGCCCGAAATGTGGGAGGGTTTGGGAAAAAATATAGGCCCGAAAAATGGGCTTGGACAAAAAAATAAAGCCCGTTTAACAAATGGGCCGGGCTCGAGTAAAGTATTTTTGGCCCGGGCCCTGCCCGTCCCGGCCCAAATTCATTAAAGGAAAAAAAAAACTATTTTTTTATATTATTTTCTTATTTTTTTCTCCTTATTTTGCTACCAATTTACTATTACGTTTCTATTATTTTGTTGTTTTTGTTTAGATATTATATAAAACTTATTTTATTGTTAATTTTGTTATTATTTTAAAAATATTTGTTAATTTTGTTATTATTTTAGAGGCATTTGCTTGTTAAGTTGCATCTATTTTAGTGTTATTTAAGTCTACATATTTTTAAATTTTATTTTCAATTTGTTGAAAAATATTTATTTTGATTTTTTAAATATTTTTGATGTATTATACATATTTAAAAATTATATAAAATAATATAAAAAATTAATACGGGTGGGCCGAGCTGGGCCCGAGTTTTAGTATTTTTATACGGGCCGGGCTTAGACAAAATTTTAGGCCCATTTTTGGACCCGGCCCAACCCGAGCACAATGAACAGACCTAAAATTTTAGTTGGGCCCGACCCATGCACACCTCTAATGCAGGCATCATACAACAACAATTTTAACAACATGACTAAAATGAAAACATTAAAATAGTCATTATAATTAACTGAGAAGGGTTTGACCTAATCATAAAATTTGCCTTATATTATTAGCCGAATAGATTAAGGTTTAAGAGCATATTAGGAACTAACACAAGAAACTAATAAAAAGAAGATTGAACATGGTTTTGAAGGCAAAGCCTCAAGAAAAATCTGTTAAATTATGGATTAAAAAAAAAAAAGGGGGCTGGGTGGCAATATTGGAAGTTAGCACCACAGTGGGCAAAAAATCTAATGATAAACTGAACATGCATCTATGATAAACTTCTAATATTAAAAAAAAACTACAGAAATGGCTGCTGTGAATGCGATGGTTGCAATCCGCTGCCACTGTAGCTTCCATAGTTAGAAGTAGCTGCTGCATTATATGACGACGTTGCAACTTTGTCATCTTGAGAATAGTAGTATAATCTTTGATCATTCGCTTGAGGGACATATGCAGGTTGATTCGGTATTTGATAGTTGTAGGGATTCGGACCTGCATGAGTATATCTTTCCGGCATTCCTGTAAATGCAGCCCTCTGGTTGTAAACCGGTTGAGCTTGCCTACCTGGAGGTCCCCGATATCCTCGAAATCCACCATTGGGCCTTGATTTCTTCCGCGGGTGATGTTTACCAGAATCCCCCCCTCTTTTCTTATTGTCTGCTTTTGCTTTTTCAAGTTGAGCCAACCTTTTCTGGAGTGGATCAAGGGAGTAGTCAGCTTCTAGGCCATAGTCTTGAACACATCTTATTACAGCTTTCAAGGCTGCGAGCTCTCGTGCATTTATGTCATCCTGTATACGAAGAGGAAACTGCCTGTTGGTATTTTTCTATAGAGAAAATTCATGGAATCAAGTCTTCATTTGGTATAAGCATACGTTACCTGTGAACCAGCAGCCCCACGAGAATTCCCACCCTTCCCTTGCGAGTTTCTCCGCAAATCTTTCAGGTACATCTTTAAGAGGGGCACAGGAGGAAACCTTTCAGTAAGCTGGAAGGTATGAATAAATCGTACCGCATCGACTTGTCTCCCACTGTTAATCAATAACTCAACAAAGCCTGCCATAGTAAGACTCAGTTTAGCAAATGGATACCGAACAGTGGTATAGTCATAAGCAAGGAAGAGATACATTAGCATTATCAACTTGAGACACATCGTATGGAAACAATGGTCCTGCCTCCATACAGACCTGGCATTTTCGGTGTTAATCCAATGGAACGACAAAGCTCAGGTGCCTGCCGGCGGTGAGCAACTACAAAAACAAGCTTGCAGAGTTGTTCTTCATCAAACTCCGAAGCAATCCTAAAAGTAGCAAGGAGCTGCAAAAATGCTTCAGCTTCCAATGAATTGTCAATGGCAGCACCACTGCTTGCATTAGACAACTTAGGTTTCCACTCATCAGCAATTGCCTTGGCTAGCTGCTTGATTTCAGGGTTCAGAAGGTGAGTATCACCAGGGTCGATTCTGGCCAAAAAACTAGCCATGGCTTCTAATAAGACGACACAGGATTTGCGCATGCCCTGCAGGGCAGCATCTGTCTTATCCACCGTTTGGCTTGTTTCGTCCGGAGGGTAAAACCCCTCCAGTGAATTCAGTACCAAACGGGCTGGTTCGCTTGCACTTTCAAGTGCAAGGGGAAGTTCCCGACAAATGTCATTCAGAATTTTCTGATTCTCCATTAAATAGTTCAGAAGTCCTTTTGCATCCATTTGCTCACAAAAGTGGGTAAGCTCTGGACGCGACTTAACATCAGCCGCCATGATTTCAGTAATTTCACTTGTTTTACGAGGAAACTCCTCATCGGGAGAGTTTTTATCACCAACAGAACTGCTTACCTTGGTGTCTCCATTTTCTGCAGTATCAAGAGATTCTGCAGTTGTTGGTCGGAAATTTGCACGTGCCTCAGCAATTGCAGCAACAGCAGCATCTTTTAGCTCCTGCACTCGGTCTAAGTAATCTTGTTCCTTAGTAGCAACAACTGCCTCCTTCTCAACAATCAACGCAAGGGTTTCAGCTTCTTTCACCTCATATTCCTTCTCCTTAGCTACTAGCTCTTCAGATTTCTTCTTTAACGTCACCTCAAGATTGCAGAAATATTGTTCAATTTCTGTCCAATGAACCTTGTTCTCAGAAGCATCCTTGAAAGCTTCCAGTTCATGAACCGCCTTATAAAGTTGCTCTATCAGAGAAGAAGCAGAATCATTTGCCTCACATTGCTCAATACCAGCCATAGTTGCGCAAAGTCACCGCTACAAGAAACAATTGCAAATTCTTAAATAAATAAACAAACGAATTAGCAATATCAGCATAAAGAAAGTTTCCATCCATGATCGCCGCCAACAAGGACGACAGTAGGCAGGAGTAAAAACACACCATATTGGTGAAAACTTTCAATGTAGAAGTGGAGTGAACAAAACACACTGGACCTAGGTTTCGAGATGAGCCTAGCAGTCCATACCGTACCTTATCAAGAAACCAGAATATCCATGAGCTTGACTGCCTAACAGCAGTCAAATGTCATATTTCTTTAGATGTTTTAAGCAATCAAATAGAAGATAATCCCCAAATTCATATTCTTACTTCTTCGCGACAGGGCTGAATTTAACCATTCAAGTCTCTAAAGCAACCTAATGTCCTAAGAACTAATAAATAAATGTCGGATTATCACAAATCAAAACCATAAGAAAACCCATCATCATGTTCAAAGAAGATGAACAAATAACTCATGAAAATTAAGTTTTATTTATCAATTATTTAAAGCATAAAATTATCCTATCTTAATTTGCCTTGGATTTTTCATGAAATTCCAAACTGAATTCCTTGCTTTCTCGACACCTCTGAAAAAAAAAAATTCCTGATTTTATCCTCTCTTTTTTTAACATTCCGTTCTACATTATGAAAGCAAAAACATCAAAAAGAAATTCAAGAAAAAAAAGATAGTGAAATTCAAAACATCCAAAAACCCAACAAAATACATACATAATACAAAAAAAGGGGGAGAAATATAACAGAAAATACCATAGATTAAAAACAATAATACCTTGGCTGCCTATAAGAAAAAATTGCACACAAAATCCACGAAGGTGGGGCTTTGGGTGCAGAGAAAAGGGAAATGAATAAAAACCCTTTGCTCGTTGCTTGTCATGCGAAGGCTCCTTTATTGGTGTTTTTTGTTCTTTTTAATTTTTCTTGTTTTTCTTCATTTCCTTTTTCCACCAGATATTGCAGAATATTAAAAAGAAAATTTTCAGGGTTTTGGTCCATTTGTTTCATAAATTGGGTTCAATATCAAAAATTCCCAGGCCTTTTGATGGAACCAACAGCAACAAGAAGTTTTTGAATTTGGAGGAAAGCCCAAATCTAAAAGCTTGCTCAAAGTACAATGCCAGAATCTGTTCTTAAACTAACCAATGAGTTGGTCCTAAGCCCACACAAAAATTCATTAATTTTTTGTTTAAAATAAGAAGAAAAAAGTTATTATGTAAATTCTTTGAATATCTCAAATTCTATATATAAAACCTACAGATTCCTATACTTCTTTTAATTTTAAATTTTAATTCTGCCACATTGAATACTTATATTCATCTAATTTTGCCATTAAAGTTATTTATGTAATAATTGAAAAAGGTAAAATAACTTTTTTTTAGCCCTAAACATTTATAGTTTTTGTTAATGTAATCCTTATTCTTTAAAACTACATAAAAATTTAAAACAACAATAAAATTTCATTTTTCTCATTTTTAAATAAAAGCATAAAAAATTTTATTTTTAAAATTAAAAAATTATGAAAAAAATCTTTAAATCTGAAAAATAATTTTTTTTAAAAAACTTAAAATTATTAAATATATAAAAAAATCTAAAATTTATATATAAAATGGAAATAAGAGATGTTCACGAACCATATTACACAATCTTGGGTTCGCCCAACTTGGTCCATTTTACTTTTTAAAATAATAAAAATATAAAAAATTATATTAATATTAATTTCTAAAATTAAAATTAAAATTAAATATAAAATATTTTTTTATTATTTTTAAATAGGAAATGGTTCATTTGAGCGAAACCAACTCAAAGAAATTTTTTAAATTGGACCTTGACTTAGGCCTTGCCCCATTAACATATTTAACGATAATAAGTTATCTACAAAGTTTGAGCTATTTATTTAGTCCAGATCATATTTAAATATTTTTTTTATTTAATTCAAATAATTTATATATATAATATTTTTAATTAAATTTAATATATAGTATATTAATTAATTTTTAATAATGATTCTGATTTGAATTAAATTTTAATATACTATGTAAATTTAGTGTTCAAAATACACTATAAAAATTTCAAAACTTAATTTATCACTTTTTTATTTTTTCCAAAATGGGTCCATTTTTATCTAGAAATCTTTTAGTATAGAGTATTTTGAAATATATATATTAAATTTATTCTGAACCAACTCAAAATTTGTATTATTATTTAAAATTATTTTATACTAATATTTTATATACTTTCTAATTATCTTTACATAAAAATAATTTTGATATATAATTAATCTGATTTAAAATATAAAAAAACTTTATTCAAAATTTGGAGAAAACTTATTAAATAACACATTTTTAAAAAAAAAAATTATATTTTTCATTTTTTTAAATCATTTAAAATGAAATTTTCATGGACTAAATGAATTTTTAATTTGAAATATTTTTTTAATTTTTCACAATTTCTTTTTTACATTTCTTATTTAAAATAGGAAAAAAAACTTTTAATTTTTAAATTTTTTTACAATTTTTTATGTGCTTTTAAAGAGTAAAGATTGAATTGACAAAAAAATTATTAATATTAAGGGTTAAAAAAGTTGTTTTACCTTTTTATAAGAGTCACATCAACAATTTTAATGACAAAATTAACGGAGGAATCAAGTTTTCTAAATAAAAAAAGTATAAAGATTGAATTTAAAATTTTAAAAAGTTGAAGAGCTTTTTGCCTGTTTAAACCTAAAACAATTTTTTTTTTCCTTTTTTGGGGGATTGAACGGCGATTGTTTCTTTTCGGTGTGAAATCGATTTGATGTGGTGGTAGCATGGTGCATTCTCTATTTCTTTTCTCATGGGAAGAATTTTAAATTATCAAGCTATCTCTCTCGTGGTCGGTGGTGTCTCCTTCTTCAATGTGTGTCATACTCGGGATTTGGGATTTGGGATTTGGACCTAGGATGGCATGGTATTATGAATAAGATTAATATCCTTTTTTTTTTTTTAATATATTGTATTTAGATATTTTATTTTTTTTATTTGTTAAACAACTTTTACTTTTTCTTTAATTTATATTGTTATAGATTTTTTATTAAAAAATTTATGGTTTAAAATTAAATTTATTAATAATATTATTAATATCGTAAAATAAATCATGTGTGAGTTATTTGTGAAATGTGGTAAATATTAAATTAATATATTCTGTCATTATATATTATATTATAATTTAACATAATTATTATTAATAATTACTTTTCCTATTAATAATATTTTAATATAAATATGCCATGCTTATAAATACATTTTTATAAAATAAAGAATGATTATTTATTTTAAATAACATCATAAAAGCATATTAATTATTAATTGTATTATGGTTGTTTAGTTATAAAGTCGGACTCTTTTTAAGCTTTGGGATAGATTTATTTCGGTCTCGAACTTGAAGTTGAACGGGCTCAAGTTTTCTTCGACTCAAATTTTCTTAGGCTCGAAATTTTTTGGGTTCAAATCTATTATGAGCTCGGATTTTATTAAGGTCGAATCGACATGGGCGAGACTTTCAAACTCGGGTTTATTTTGCCAACTACATCATCTAGTTTTGATTATTAATGATTGAGAAGGATTTTTTGGAGAAAAGATGAGCATATATGAAACATATATTAAACAAAGATAAACAAAGCCTTCATATTTTAAGGGAAAAAAGGGTCAATGTTCAATAAGTGAGATAAAACAGTTATATGTAACACCTAGATATAATCTCAGACTAAAACATCTATAACCTCAGATTTAAGTCAAGCTTTTGGGAATCTGCATCACGTTGAGGTTTTTGATTTTGCAAATTTTCAAGCCGGAAGCTTCCAGGCCAAATCGCAGCCATTGGTCTTTCACCCAAAAAGGGTGTCCCACCAGCAACTCCAAACCAAGGCCTGCTGGAATCACTAAACCTTGCTACCATTGAAAACCCTTCTGATCTTACAGCCTTATGAACCACAGAATGAGGCTGCAGTACCCTAAGTGATCGAAACCCCATTGGATTGACTGGAAGCCCCGTTTTGTGAGGTTGGAACCTTTTGGCTGCCCCTCTTTCCCTCTTGTGTGCGTTTTGGTGGCCTCCCAATGCTTGAGAACTATAAAACTTTCTCATGCAAAAGTTGCATGAAAACACTTTGTTGCTTGCATTTGCAGGCTTTGATTCTTTATCACACTCTCTGCTCGTTGCAGCCTCCCGTCTGTTGAGCCCCAAACTCAATAAATCCCCCAAGTTATCATCTGCCCCGCCTGTTTCCATGTTTTCACCTCCGCTTTGATATAGATATAGAGTTGGGATCTCAACATCTGCATCGTTTATTTCTTCGTCCCTCGAGAAAGTCATAGGCCAAAGATTCTCAATGATCAGAAAGGGTTTGTGTACAAGAAGTTTCTGATAGAGAGATGTGGTTAAATAGGAGTTAGGAAAAGACGTGGCCGACATCTAATGGAATGGAATTAAAATTCGAATATCATATTTTTTTCCTGAGTTTCCCCTCTGGTGATGCTTGAACAATGCTTATGTCAACTATATATAATATTAGTTCTGACCATTTAAAAAAAAAAAAAAACTTAGGATTTCATGATTATCGTTTTCAACTTTTTCTAACACCCATTATTGTTGCATCAACTACATGATTCTCCTCTTGTATTGTTAGAATTAAATGATCCGAATCTCTTGTATTATTAGAATTAAGTGACTCGAATCCTTATTTAAATAAAATACATGGTAAAATAAAATAAAAGAATAATACCTATAGAATTACATTTCTTTTATTTTATTTTAAATAAGGTTTTTAAACCTTATTAAACTCCATCTATTTGATATTGATTAGAATAAGGAGTTTTTAATCATACTACACTCCTATTAGAATATAGCTTTACAAGCCTATAAATAGACATGGTCTATTCCTCTTGTAATTGGTTCGAATTCGGCATAGTGAATTTTTCTTTTCCTCTGCCAGTGATTCTTTTTCCCGAAAGGGTTTTTCACGTAAAATCTGTATATTTTTTTATTTTATTTCCCTTTTCTTTGCGATATATTGTATTACCGACATTTATATTTTTTCACATGTATGAATTAATTTGAGGAAACCAAACCTTACCCTTGTTTTCCGAGGAGGAGATAAAGGAAGATTAACTAACCAAAAAAAAAAAGGAAAATGGCATTAAATAGTCAAATCAGTGAGAGTTAAATTCATGTTCTGTCTCCATCAATCATTGTCTGAAACACATATTTGCATCCGTATGCAATTGTCGATTGTGTAACATAACAGACAGCATTAGTTCTTTCAACCCACAACATTAACCCTGTTGGAATAAGTGGACTCCAATTGGGAATTACTATCATATATGAAGTGATAGTGAAATGAAACCCTTCCATTTAAACATAAAGTAAGTTAGAATCCTATCTTGAACACACAACGTATGGACAAGCTTTTTCTTTTGGTTATCCAAACACTAAATATGACAAAATTAGGGTAAAAAGCTATATAGCATACAAAGAAATTCTGGAAGCATAAAAAGGCGATTGCAAGATGATAGAATTCAATCCCACTATTTAAAAATTGTGGGTCACAAATGTTGCTAAGCATCATATGCTCTGTTACCGATGCCATACTTGTCAAATTTTATAGAAAGACGGGGCAAATTATGGACCACACCTTGCATCATGTATAATATTGCAGATGGAATGTTGTATTAATATTTTCTAGTTGTGTCGTATTTATGGATACAAGAAAACTCGGCATTTTGGGAGTGAAAAGGGGATGGGCAATGGCATTCAATGATTCACCATAACTGTCTAGTTCCCATCCTTTTTGGTTCAGTTTTGTCGGCTTTGAACAAGCACAATCAATCTGTATATGATCTAGCTACTTATGTAGACTTTCAAAGTTTGTCTGCCAATTTTAAATTTTATGTTTGTTCCATTAATTACAGTTTTATCAACTCTTTTAAGTAAACTTAAGGCTCGTTTGAGTTCAATTCTTCTCCAAATTTAATAATAATAATAATAACTTGATTGATAAACGAAGATGATCACTGCTTCTTTTATCATGCACAATCAAATTTTCAGTCTGTTGATGAAGTTAATAATACAAATAAAGGTTAATATATAAAACGAATCAAGTCAATTTGAAAATTATTAAAAGATTTTATTTTTATAAAATAATAAATTTTAATGTGAAGGTGTTTCTATATTTTTTATGTTTCAAATAAAATAATACTATCATAAAATTTTATTTTAACTTGTAACACATTGTTTTTAAATTTTTAATTTAATCATCTCATTTAACATTTTACTTGATTTTGAAATAAATTTTTTGTATAATTTTTTATTTATATTTCACAATCTAATATATATTTAAGAATCAGGTAAACTCACGTTATCAAAATCATATTGAGCTAAGTTTGAATAGTAGATAAATATATGATTAACCCTAAATATAGATTTTATTATCTAAAATTTGAATCATGTGTATTTAACTGGATCATAGAGAGACACGAGAGAGATATTTAGGTAATTTGAATAACCATTTTATATAACTTTTTAAGTTTATTATTTTAAAAAATAATAATAATATTTGTAAAGAGTTTATTTTTGTTATTTTTATGTTTTTAAGGGTTATTTAAATTTAAATTTAAAATGGAACAGACTTAACATGAAAATAGATCAAAAGTTTAAAAGCATTTAATTGATGGGACATCATCCCATCTAAAAGGGTAATTGCTTCATCAGGTTTCTTAACGTTTTATATAATTATACTTCCGGCGCCGCCAATGGTAATGGCGACACTCAAAAAAATTCTTTTTTAAAAATTGAAGATGTTGGCGTCACCAAAATTTACTGTTCAAAATAAGTCATTTACGTATATAATTTTTAAAATAAGTCACTTTCATAAATAATAAAAAGTTTTGAGTATTTTTATAGAAAGGCCATTAAAAGGCAAGATCTCTTATATGTTTCAATTGGTTGCTTTGAATAAAACAAAAATAGAGGCTTTTACATTAATAATATCTAAAACAATTTATGAAAATGAGGTTGAAAAATAAATTATTTACAAAAATAGATCGTTTTAAACTGTAAAAGTTGGTTTCATTTATATGTCAAGCGATATTATCTATTAAAAATAATATTTTAATTAAATAAATAAATTTTTAATTATAAATGAGTGTCGCCAACCACGGAGGCAGCACCCCTCTTTCCCTTAACAAATTTTACTCTCTCTTTTGTAATATTTATATTTGTTATTAAATGTATAATGATATATTTGGCTTTCTAACTTTACAAAAAAATTAATCTTCTATTTATTCTTGATCTTTTTTAGCTATTGAACTTGTTATTTTTTTTATCAAATCACCCCAAAATAGATAGAAAAATTAATATTTGTTAACTTTGTTGCCGTGGCATACACGTGAATTGCCATGTGATTGACATGAAAACTTTAGTTTTTTTAATTTTAAAAAATTAATTAAATATTGACATGTCATTCACGTGCATGTCACATCATTAAAGTTAAAAAAATGTTAATTTTTTTATCATTTTTAGAGTTATTTAATAAAAACACAAATTTTAAGATTAAAAAGATGAAATATTAAATAAAAAGCTAAAATAAATTTTTTATAACGTTGGAGTGCAAATATTTAATTTTGCCTTTAAAAATTATAAAATAAAATAAAAATTTAAGAGGAAAAAATGGATCCCTGGTTGGCAACACCCCTTTATAACCAAAATATTATTTTATTTATTTTTATCAAATTTTATAAATTATACATTGGCAACATCGCGAACTATTCTTATAAATAATCTTATTTTTACTCTGTTTTCGTAATTAAGATTGTCATATGTAATGTTAAAAAAATAGTAATACTATTTTTGTTCAAAGTAACATCAAATCAAAATTTAAAAGTAAAAATGGTAGACTTCGTCCACATAGGGGTGTAAAGAAGCAACTTAGATCAACAAATAAATAATTAATTGTTTGTGGTGTTGGAATCCTGAGTCAGAAATTTGAGCACTACACTCATCTAATCAAATTAGATTTTCATCCCTTTACGGTAATTTTATTATTTTCCAACTTAACCTTTTACTTTACAACAATATTTATAAAATAGGTTTAAATTTGTTAAAGTTGTCTCTACTCTTTTAAAATTTAAAAGTTAATTCTTATATTTTAATTTTAAAAAATTGAGGTCCTGTACTTTTTTATTTAAAAATTTTGGTCTCTTCATCTAATTTTATTATTAGTAGCTATTATAAAAAAGGTAAAATAATTTTTTTTAGTTCTCAATATTTATAGTTTTATGTCAATTTGATTCTTACCCTATAAAAGTAAATAAAAAAGTTAAAATTATTTTTTTCATATTTTAAATAAAAGCATATACATTTAAAAATATTTTTAAAATATATAATTATGAAGAAATTTTTAATATTTTAAAATTCAAAAATATAATTTTAAATGTATAAAAAATTTAAAATTTAATGTTGTCTAAATCTAGCTGGACTAGGAATCAACTAGGGTATCTATATGATGAGAGGTAAAAAAAATCAATTGACTCGTAAACTAGCACAGACCGGTCAAATTGAACTAAAATTCGATTGAATCAGCAGTGGAATCGATTTTTATAAATTTTTACTATTTTTTATTTATTTTGAACCGGTTGAACCGTTCGAACTGGGAACTAATTAGTCAGACCAATTCGAGCACCAATGTGGTTTCTGAATCATTGCCAAAATTTAAAATCAAAATTTTTATTTACTCATTGAATGGTAATAAGAGGTATTCATGCTTTCATGGGTTATGTAACCCAGCCAACTCGGTCGACCCGACTCATTTTAGAATGTGCTTAGGGTTTTCTTTTTTAATCTTGGGTTGGCTTAGCTTAGCTTGGGTTGTCTTAAATCCATTCTAAAACGAGTTGGGTTAACTGGGCTAGTTGAGTTACACGACCCATGAACAATTTTTATTATTTTTCAATGAGTAAATAACATTCGTTTTTTTAAGAATTTTGACAATGTTTTTAAAATCACACCGATGATCAAACTAATTTAGTTAATGTCGAACCTAGAGCAATAGCATCGATGAACTTGAGACACTCATATTACATGGTTGAAACACTACAGGAATAGGGTTATAGCGGCGTTTTTAGCGGCATTTCGATAAAAAACGCCGCAAATATTATACATTTGCGGCGTTTATTGAGCAATAGCGGTGTTTTTGTTCAAAACGCCGCTAAAAATTGAGCAATAGTAGCGTTTTTCGTCCAAATGCCGCTATAGATCTAGCATTAGCGGCGTCTCCCGAAAAACGCCGCTATAGGTCAACCATTAGCGGCGCCGCAAAAACAGCGCCGTTTTATGTTGAGCTTTAAGGGCATTAGCGACGCTTATAGAAAAACACCACTATAGATTGAGCACTAGCGGCGCTACGTGAAAAACGCCGCTATAAGTTGACCATTAGCGGCGCCGCAAAATAATTAAGCATAACGCCATCGTTTTATGTTGAATTTTAAGGTCATTAGAGGCGCTTTTTGAAAAACGCCGCTATAGAATGAGCATTAACGGCGCTTTTTAAAAAACGTCGCTATAGATTGAGCATTAGTGGCGTTTATGATAAAAACGCCGCAAAAAATGTTTTAATTGCCATTTTGCTCCCTATCTAATTATTATTTAACTTGTTAATTTATATTAATTAAAATACAATTTATTTATAATTGAATATTTTTAATTTATATATTAAATAATTCTTATATATATATTAAAATTATAATTATAGTTTAAATTATTTAAGAGATAATAGATAAACTTTATATGTATTAAAATTAAAAAAATTAGTAACCCATGCATCTCTAGAGAAACAAAATTAATGAGTAAATTGAAAATGTTATTTAAAATTCCTAAAATATTGAAAGAATATATAATATTCAAAATTTATCTAATTAATTTAGGGTTTAAGGTTTATAGTTAAGAATTTAGGGGTTTGTATGGGCCGAATAGGGTTTTGAGTTTAGCATTTCAAGATTTAGTGTTTAGAATTTATGGTTTAGGGTTAGTGTTAGGATTAGGGTTATGGCTTGGGTTTATGGGTTTATAGGTTTAGGGTTTAGGGAAGATCAAATGAAGACAGAATATCAAATTTGATTTAATCATTAAAAAATTATAAAAAAATATACTATCAAAATGGTGAGATTGCATTTTTTACTTACAATTTAGTTTCAGCCCCTAACAAATTCTGATTGTGCATCTGTTTATCCCTAAACCCTAAATACACAACCCTAAATTTTAAACTATAAACCCTAAATCATAACTCTAAACCCTCAACCATAAAGCCTTAAACTACAAACACTAAACCATTAATCCATTAAACCCCAAAACTCTAAACCTTGAAAATATATTTCATATGGATATATATTGATGTGTGTATATATGGATATTAATGTAAAAGCTTATGTTTATAATAATTCGTGGAAGCACTTAATATTGATTAAAAAGTTTATTATAATTAGAAATTATAATAAATCATAAAATTTGATTTTACTGTAATAAATAAATTATAATAAATCAAAAATTATAAAAATAATTACCTAACTATTATCTATTTTACGCACAAACCTGATCGAAATTTAATTAAAGTTATTATTATTGGCATAATAATTAATTTAACCCTCTAATATTTGCAGATTCTATCAATTTAATCTTAATTTTAAAAATTCAACAAATTTAACCCTTAACTTTACACATTCTGTTAATTTAATCTTTATTCTTAAAAACACAAAAATTAAAAAACCCTAAAAAACTTTGAAATATATATATTTGAATGTTTAATTTTTATAAAAATATATACAAAACTATAAAATATTTATAAATAAATGAATACCCATTTTTCATTTTCCTAACATGAAATTTATTTATTAAATAATAAATCTAATAAATAAAAACAATAATAATAAGTTAGTAATAGTGGCATTTTTCATAAAAACGTTGGTAATATATATGAACAATTATTGAACGACGTCGTTTTAAGCTGAATGTTTAGTGGCGTTTCCTCTAAAACGCCGCAAAAGATTATCCAATACCGACATTTTTTATATAAACGCCACAAAAATGTATTTAAGAGTGCAAAACGCAGCGTTTTTATACTTGTTTCTAGTGGCGTTTTATAAAAAACACCGCAAAATGTTGTGTTTTACCGGTGTTTTAGCTAAAAATGCCGCTAATATATATTAAGTGTTTACAAAACGACGTCGTTTTTCTGCTTTGTTTTTAGTGGCATTTAAAAGCGCCGCAAATTTTATTTATCTTAGCTCAAACAACGTCGTTTTTTAGCCCCGAATTTCCTTTACTTTCCCCAAATCAGATTTCCCCGATTTCTTTTCACCAACATCCCAAATTCCCTCAAGTTCTTCCCCAAATTTTGCAATCCCTATTTTCCCAAATCTCTTCTGATCGAAATCCATTCCAAAATCCCTTCTGATCGAAATCCCCATTTTCCCTTCTGATCGAAATCCCTATTTTCCCAAATCGCCACCGTCACATCTTTTGTTACCCGCCGCTGCTGGAAATTCAAGCTATGGTGGTGTTGTTGTTTATGGATGTGCTCCTATTAAACAACAAGTACATTTCCATCATTCCTATTTCCTTTCATTTTACCCCGCATTATTATTTTTTATTTTAATTAGCATTATCTAATACAGTAATGCGATAATATCAACTCCTAGACAAGAAAAATATTGCACTCTAATTTTGCTGGTCAGAGTGAAACTATGTGTTCTATTTGCTTTTATGGAAAAAAATTGATATCTCTGGCATACTTTTGTTTTTTAGTTTGTTGGTTTTCAATCATGTTTTATGTTCACTCTTAACTTTAGGGTCTAGGCTACTGCTATCCAGGCTTTCGATTTTTTGTGCATGCAAAAAATGACCTCTGATTTTCTTGCAAAATAAATTTTCATGGCTATGAGCCGAGTTAGATCTAGTACTAATTTGATTGTGCATAGAGTAGAATATGTTCTTGAACCTGAAGAAAGAAGTTACCGTATAGGCCTTCTTTATTATCAAAAAGCAAATGGTGTCTAGGGCAAAATATTATTGATTTGTAATTCTAACACTCATTTTAATGATGTTAATGGAAATTCCTGTATGACTCAGATCAAATGTACTTGTAAATCATTTGTCTTCTCTATGGTTTTGTGAATTTGACTGTAGTTTCATTTTTGTTTTAACATTTTAATCTTATTCTTGCAGAAAGCTCGTACATTAGTTTTTGTTGAAGCAATAAGGGAGCAGATTTGTTGGAACATTGGCTAAAACTCAAACAGTAAAACTCACCCTTAAAGTTTTAATTTTTTATATATAATTTATGTTTTGGTAATTAAGATATATGTAACACTTTTAATTTGCGGTATGCTCGATTGATGTTCCTTTGATATATGATATTGATTGACTTTACATTGGGTTTTATTATGAACTAAGGATGCACTAGTTTCCATGTAGAGAATGCTGTCTTTGCTTTGATATATGATAGGTTTTTTCATTTACTGGTAATATGCGTAGGATGTGTTAATGGCCATTCCTCTCCTATTGTCATTCAACTATCGGGCATTCGATATTTTGGAGTTTTTACTATATATTTGATTTTTTTTATAAAAAGAAGGATTAAACCATAACTAAACTATGTGAGGCAAGATTTTAAAATAATTATCATGCAGTAACAGGAGGACTTTATTTGACGGTTGTATAAAGGAATACTTACCAAACAGTTTTGGGAACGCCATTAAAATTAACCCACCAACTACTTTGTTGCTCTCTTTCATCTTTTAACGTTTTGCAATATTCTGTAGTTGATTTTTTTGTTTATGTTGAATATGTGGGCCATTGATTTTCTCTGTGGTTAGTGATGAGATGATTGGGTGATTGGCTTGTTGTGATTTACTTGCTAATTAGGAGAACTTATTACCGCTAAGGAGGGACAATTCTATGTTGGGTTCGTGTAGAGAAGATATTGCACCTTCACTACAATCGTCTAATTTGCACACAGAGCATTAAATTTCGAGATATGAAGTGAATGGTAGCCCAAAATTAACGAGAGCTAAGAGTTAAAAGTGATTTCTATGTCAGAACCGTATTGTTGTCAACTTTAGACTTCAACAACTACGAAATGGATAGGACTTGGATGAATTTGTCAAGGATAAGCAACGGCTATCGAAATGGAGTAGAAACTTTTCTAAATTTTGCATTTCAAAATGCAAGCCAAGAGAATATGATTCTTTTCCCGTGTAAGAAGTGTGGCAATATCAATTGGCATTATCGTGAAGTTGTCTACGAATATCTAATTGTTGATGGCTTTATTCGGGGGTATAAAAAATGGTTTTTCTATGGAAAGTGTACACCTAGTGGAACCTCTTCAACGATTAATCCGGGTTACCCTCATGGTGCTTACCATTAGTCTGTTAGAGAAGATGACATGGAAGGTATGTTGCGGGATGCATTTAATATGCGCAGTGATGGTTTGCAATCATTTCCACCTGACTTGATGGCATCTGGTGATTATAATTTTGGGGAAATACTTTCACCCAAACGGGAAGAAGTGTACCTGATGAACAACCAAATAAAGAAGCGACGAAGTTCTACAAGTTACTTGGTGAAATGAATGAAGAACTTTATGAGGGATCAAAATTTTCAAAAATGTCATTCTGTATTCGTCTTTTTCACTTAAAATGTTTGGGAGGGTGGACCAAAAACTCTTTGACAATGCTGGTAGAGTTTTTGAGAGATGTTTCCATTTGCAAAAATCCCTCATTCATGCAAAGATATGAAGAATCTAATAAAAGATTTAGGCCTTGGGTACAACAAAATTCATAGTTGCCCAAATGACTGCATGTTGTATTGGGGCGATCAGAAAAACCAACAGTGCTGTCATGTATACGGTTAATCTCGTTGGATGAATAGAAATATAGAAGATGGTAACGAGGATGAAAACGATGCACAGTTAAGGAAGAACCCAATTAAGATTTTGCGGTATTTTTTGCTAATACCAAGGCTTCAAAGGCTTTTCATGTCGCCGAAGACAGTCGAGTCTATGACGTGGCACCATGATGGACGAACCAATGATGGATTGTTCAGGCATCCTGCGGATTCTTTAGCTTGAAAATCATTTCACAGTAAATTTCCAAGCTTTGCAAGCGATCCTCGGAGTGTGAGGCTTGGGCTAGCATCTGTTGGATTTAATCCTTACAAAATCATGAGTACTGCGTATAGTACTTGGCCTGTAGTACTTGTTCCTTACAATTTGCCTCCATGGATTTGCATGAAACAATCATCCTTTATCTTATCTATGATTATCCCTGGAGAGAAAGGTCCCGGAAATGATATTGACATTTATTTGCAGCCACTTATTGAATAGTTAAAATAATTATGGGCTGGTGTTGAGACATATGATGTACTGAGAAAGGAGAACTTTAATTTACGTGCAGCTTTGATGTGGACTATTAATGACTTCCCGGCTTATGCCAATTTATCTAGTTGGAGTACCAAGGGACGTTATGCTTGTCCTTGTTGTGTTGCGCAAACATGTTCGCAATGGTTATATAATGGGAAGAAGTTCTCTTACATGGGGCATCGTCGGTGGTTCTTTGAAATCATAGATTTATATTTCGTAGTACTGTTTGACTGCTTCAAGAGTTCAGAGAAGCTCCTTCGCAGACCGGTGGATCTGAAATTTGTTCATGTTGAAATATATGAATTTCATTTACGGGAAGATGAATCAACTACCCGACACGCAAAGAAATAGAAGATTAAGGGATGGATCTAATGATGAATCTGATGAAGAATATGATCCTAATGAGGCGGACTTGTGGAAAAAAAGAAGTATTTTTTTGAGTTGCCTTATTGGGAGCATCACATTTTTCGACATAATCTTGATGTCATGCACATTGAGAAAAATGTCTGCGAGAACATCATTGGGACTATTTTGAATGTCGATGGAAAATCGAAAGACAATTTTCAGAGTCGCCTTGATTTAGTCCACATGGGAATTCGACGTGAGCTTCATCCCCAAGCACTTCCGAATAGGAAATATCGGTTGTCGCCTTCTATTTTTTTCAATGTCGAAGACGGGGGAAGAAGTATTTTGCATGGTGTTGAAGGATATAAAGGTTCCGGATGCGTATGCATCAAATATATCTCGATGTGTGAGTCTTAAAGATCAAAGACTATATGCCTTAAAATCACATGACTATCACATCTTGATGCAAGATTTACTGTTAGTTGGTATGCTGTGTTGTATGTCGAAAAAGGTGACGTCTTGTATAATTGAACTATCCAATATAATGAAGGGCATTTGTGGCAAAGTTTTGGATGTTCAAGAACTTGAGACACTACAAGATTGAGTCGCATTGACTTTATACAATTTGGAGAAGATCTTCCCACCTTCCTTCTTCACTATTATGGTGCACTTGATAATTCATCTCCCTCGTGAAGCAATACTTGGTGGACCCATTTTCTATCGATGGATGCATCCCATAGAAAGGTGTTAATTTATTTGTAAATTATTCCTTCATTCACCTCAATGCCTTTAGTTGCAACTTTTGATAATGTTGTATATCGTGTTTAGGTTCCTATACAAATTGAAGTCTTACTGCCGCAATAAGCGTTATCCATAAGGATCAATTGCTGAAGGCTATTTAGCAGAGGAATGTATGACTTCAATTGTTGAAACAAGAATGAATAGACCAAGTAGAAATGCTGGACTCACTGATCATAACTTGGCCGAAACTTATTTATTTCAAAGTTATGGAGAACCAATCAGCAAAGTTGAAATTACAGAAATGATAGATCGTGGGTACAAACACATCGATATGTTCTTTTTCACCACGATTCAATGGAACCATTATGCAAGTAAGTTCTAGAATTTGATAAATATTCATCAATTATAATTTGTTTATCTTCTAACAAAGTAAACCTTTTTTTAACATAGTGAGTACAAACAAATCTTGAGAGCTCGTTCACGGTCCCGAAGATTACAACAACGAGAAATTAATAAGTTGTTCACAGAATCATTTCACGGATGGTTAAGCCAAACGATATGCAATTGAAGCTTTCATTGACAAATAATAATGTTTCCTCGTAACATTTATAATTACTTAATTTACTTTCGATTCAATAGGTTTGGAGTCGGAAGGACATCAATGACGAAGTTAAATGGCTTTCCTAAGGTCCGAATAGAATAGTAAAAAGATATAGTGCCTTCCTCATCAATGGATTCAGATTTCATACAAAATATCGCGAGAGATTGAGGAGAACTCAAAATTGTGGAATTGTTGTTAATTCTTCAATTACAAGTTATGCTAGTGCTAGGGACAGTAATCCAGTTGAGGGAAATGTGGAGTATTACGGACTTCTTACTGACATAATTGAGTTGGATTATTATGGCAAATGGAAAGTTGTCTTATTTCGAGGTGATTGGGCTGGTGTTAATACGGCTCGCGGAATTAAACAAGATCAATTTGATTTTACAATGGTGAACTTCTCTCGATTGATTCACACTGGACAACAATTGATAGATGAGCCGTACGTATTTTCTTCTTAAGTGAAGCAAGTTTTTTACTCGAAAGATCCAACTGATGAGGGTTGGTACGTTGTACTCTGAAACACCCCTAGAGACTTATTTGACATGGGCAATGGAAGTAGAGATGACATCGTCGAAAGATTAGAAACTTTGCCTTTTCCAGAACAAAACTTAAATGAAAATATCCCTAGTACTAGTACACAATTTCAATGGGTTCGTCAGGATGTGGACGAAGATATTTACGAATTATGATGTAGTAAGATTTTACGATTTTTTAAATATATGTAATATTATAATTTTAATATTGGTCATATTATATAATTTAACTATTTTATATGTACTATTATTATTGTTATTTGTTATTGAAATTTCAACTATTTTATGTGTATTGCAGGAAAAATGCATAGAAGAAGATTACGAAATTTAAGTATTGTCCAGAATACTCCAAATTCGGAAAAAGGAAATAGTGAACAGCAGACAGCTATTGGATCTTCGAATGTGCCGGAGACAGTTGACGAGCTTGCAGAATTTCAAAGTAATGTTAAATTTATTTTACATGCGTATAGACTTTTATTATTGCTCTTATTTCTCAATTTCAATATAATAATATATTATTTTCCAGCTGAAAGTGGTGGAACGCACAGAGGTCGAGGACATACACTACTTAAAGATTTATACGACTTATATCCTGTCGAACGTGTCAAAGTAAGTAGAAACAGTCATGGTCAGCCTGTTGGATTAGAAGCTCGACTTTTAGCAGGCTATTTGGGCATTATAGCACGAAATGCCAATATGTTGCCCATCAACTATGAATCAAGGCATCACATGCCTGATAGCAACAAAAATCAAGCTCTCGATAATATTAAGGTAACAAAACGTGAATGTAATATATAATACTTTGGTCTAAGTTTCATTTATAGTTACTTTCTAAACTTGTGTTTTTTAGGAGAGATTTGCTTTACAGGTCTCGGATGCCTATATCAAGAAGGCATTGGGTAAAAAATTGAGAGACCATAAAAGCACTTTGAAAAAAGATTATTTTAAGAAAGACATAAGCCTCGAAGAAAAATTGCGAAACGTCCCGCCGGGAATGTTGAGATACCAATGAGAAGATGCAGTTAGATTCTGGAATTCAGAAAAATGAGAGGTATTACGTACTTCCAAACTCTTATAAATTTTTCGGTTTATAGTATTTACTATATACGTAATAATAATTTCATTATATAGGACTATGAGTGAGTTGGAACAAGCAACAGGCAAAAACAAAAATTCACACACACGACAGGGTCGAGAAGTTTTGCTTGTGTAACTGAGGCCCAGGTATTATGAATTTATTAATTCTGTCAAATATTAATGACTTTCTACTATTAAATAATATTTTTACTATTATATTGTAGGAAGCATCGTCTGGTCAAAAAGTTGGATGCATTCAGCTTTTTGACATTACACATAGAAAGAAAGATGGATCTTCGATGACATCTGAAGCTGCAGAAATTATGGTATATTTACTTAATAAAATTTGATTTATTATAAATATTTATAATGTTTAATTATAATGGTTTAATTCGTCTTTAGTAGTTTTATATAATGTTAAGTTATGTTGCATTCCTTTTTTATTATATATTTCGTTTTTAACTCTTTAATTGATTTATTAGGAGAAACTAAAAGATAAGAAGGCGAAGTATGAAACGATTACTTGGACTGATAGTTCTGTTAATTTTGAGGACATTGATAACAGAATTATTAATGAAGTTTTGGGTCTTGAAAGGTATGATCGGATTCAATTTCAAGGATCTTGTGTTAACCTGACCAATATTTTGGATCCAGCTCGCAACAATACATGCCTTCCGGGAGTCAAGCTCAAGCTGAAGTTCCGAG
The DNA here is from genome assembly GCA_025503065.1 of Gossypium bickii. Taxonomy (NCBI): domain Eukaryota; kingdom Viridiplantae; phylum Streptophyta; class Magnoliopsida; order Malvales; family Malvaceae; genus Gossypium; species Gossypium bickii. The sequence goes on along the minus strand of CP106713.1, from coordinate 20,948,152 downwards.
ATTAAGAGATCAGATAGCTTAGATGCAAGCGAGCACAGTTGAGCAAATTTCTCAACTTAAAGTGGAGGCAGCATCGAGAGAAGATGAGGTTCAAAGAAAATATGAAGAACTCTAGCTACAACTTAAAGTAGAGGCAACAACGAGAGAAGTAGAGGCAGCAGCGAGGGAAACGAAGGAAGCAGAGGCAGCAGCGAGGGAAGCAGAGTAGAGCAGAAAGTATGATGAACTCCAGCTACAGCTTTAGACTATGATGAAGATGTTCCAGCAGTCGCAAATGCCTCCATCTTAGACATTTGCTTTATTGTAACTTTTAACATTATTGTAAGAAAATTTTGAATTATACTTCATTTATAATTTATATCATATATCTTTCGTATACTTTTGTATCATTTAGATTTGTTGTTTTTGGTTGGATTTCATGCTATATTTGTTGTTTTTGGTTGGATTTCATGCAGGAAGGGTTTGATATTGGTGAAAAATATATATTGCAAATCTGCCCAAATTAGCGGCGTTTGTAAAAAAAGACCATGACTTATAGCGGCGTTTTATAAAAAAGCGCCGTTAAAGACCACGACGTTTTATAAAAAAGCGCCGCTAAAGACCACGGCTTATAGCGGCGATTTCTAAAAAGCGCCGTTAAAAGATCACGACTAATAGCGACATTTCCTATAATAGCGCCGCTAAAGACCACAACTAATAGCGGCATTTCCTATAAAAGCGCCGCTAAAGACCACGACTAATAGCGGTGTTTTCTATAAAAGCGCCGCTAAAGACCTTTATACGATCCACTTTATTTAGAAGAAAACTTGAATAAATTAAATTGGATGCTTAGACCCTCTTATTTCGAAGAAGTCAAATGTCACACCCAATGAGTTAGGATACGACATTTCAAATCCTCGAAACTAAGCTTGTCTTTTGACTTTTAAAACTCATGCATTTAAGTTTAAGAAGGATATTCGATTATTTGGGTCAAATGAAAAATCGGAACCCAGTAAGTTAGGGCACAATTTCTCGAAATTCTAAATAAGAATATTGCCTTTATTTTTAGAAATACTTACCTCGAGATAACAAAATGTCACATCCAGTGAGTTAAGACACAACATTTTGAATTCCCGAGAATAGGTTTTGTTTTAACTTATATGCTTTGATTTTAAAAATGATTGGTTCTTTAGACCCGATGAGAAAAATCAAAACCCGGTAAGCTAGGAAACGATTTCTCGAATCTCGAATTACGAAAAAACTGCTAACTAAAAAGAAATTTTTTGATGTATTGGATGAAATGTAACACGATTTTATAGTAAAACGAATTATGGTACTGATATGCACAATAGAATAATAATAACGAAGATGATAACATAAATACAATAATAATAGCGAATAACATAAACTTGCAGGTATATAAAAACCTAAATGAGTAAATGAATAAATAAATATATAATAAGATAATAATAATGAGGACAAAAACAAAACAAAACAAAATGAAATAAATAAAATAATAAAGGAATAATAAATGAAATAACAAAGGAAATTCTAGTGAAAATTTTATTTAAATTGCGGATAAGCAAATAAACTTATGAATAAAGAAACATTGAATGAAATGGTTTAAAATAATAATAATAAAATAATACTAAAAATAATAACAGCAATAATAATTGTAATAATAATAAACGAATAATAATAATAGTAATAATAATAATAATGATAAAAAATAAAAAGAATATATGTACATGCAAACAAATGAATAAAAAGATGAAAGCGATACATAAAAATATATAAAAAACTGATACTGTATTAAATTGCAATTAAAATAAAATTGGGAGCCCCAAATTATAAATAAAACATTAAAAGAGACTAAATTAAAAGAAAAATAAAAATAAGGATCCGAATTTAAAAAGAAAAAAAACGAATTAGGGCCCAATGTGACGTGCGTGAAAAGGGGAGGGACCAGATAGGGCAATATCCCCTTTTTCTGAAACGCAGCATTCTAAACTTGGCCAAAACGAAACTGATACAAATATTAGGGTCAAATTTAAAGATAAAAAAAGTTGATTATAAAATAATAAAAAGGCGGAAGGGCCAAAAGCACAAATAGCCCTTCCGGTAAAAAACACGCGGATCCTAGGCGGTTCGGGTCGGGTCTGTCCGACCCAGCTCAAAACGACGTCGTTTTTGTGTTAAAAAATCTGAGTGAAATGACACCGTTTCACAGGCCCTATTTAAAGCAGAAATTTTTCAAAAAAAATTAGTCAGTTTTTTAAAAAAAAAACAAGAGGGCTCTCTTTTTTTCTCTGCAGGGACTCTCACTCCGGCCTGGGGCTTTGGCAAGCCTTCGCCGTGGCTCCGCCGTATACGACGACCTGGAATACGAAAAAAAATCATTTTTAACCCCCTTTTTTTATCCCTTTATTTTTTCACAAACAAACAAAAAAAATTAAATTCGATTTTGATTTTAAAATAATGATATGCGAAACAAAAATATATTCTCTCCGTTCCTTTTTCTTGAATCCACATCAGAACCCCTAGAGGTTCTTGGGCATTCAGACGCCGACGCTCGACGAAGGGGAAAACAAAACAACAGGTATTTACTATTTCATTTTTTTTGTTTATTTTGAAGATAAATAAAATATAAAAAAGGCACATTTCTCTGTTTCAAGATTTTTTATCTCCAGAATACGTTTCTTTTTTCTAGTATTTGATATATGTTCTGTGTGTAAAAATACAATTATATTTATTGCTGGGCTTATATAGCCGAATAAATAATATATCTATTGTTTTTTCCTGATCTGTTTTTTTTTCTTTTCTGTTCTATTTTGCTCTGTTTTGCAGGCTTGTGGAGGGTCAACGGAGGCGGAGGAATGACAATTTTGCCATTTCCGTGCAAGGCGACAGAGGGCGCGTCAGGGGCCTTGAGACTAGACATTTCGGGACGAGGCGCGGGCACGACGTTCGAGGGAGGCTGCGGTGCTAAGGTTTCAGAAACCCTACTAAAATATTTTTACTTGTGGGCCTAAAGACTGTAATTGGGCCAGTGTTTTTTTGTAATCTGGACTTTAAATTTGTTGGACTTTATTATACTTTTATTTGTTTTTTTTTCTGATTTGGGCCCAGGTGAATTGGGCCTTTTACAACTGCCCCTCTTTGCTCGTTGTCGTGTAACGAAAATGGAGATAAGACTTTTAAGAAGGACCAATTTTGCCCGATCTCCCCGTGTCTTGACTTCTTTGGTGCTTTTCTTCCTCAAGTAGCCTTATTCCATCCCACTGCATCTTCAGGGGCATAGGAATTAGTGCTTCGATCTACTTTAGGGAGATTAGATTTGTAGCTTCAATCTGCCCCACTGCAAGTTGAGGGAGATAAGATTTGCTATCTTCAATCTGCTCCACTACAACTTCAGGGAAATAAGATTTGTGGCTTCAATATGCTCCACTGCAACTTTAAAGGGATAAGATTTACCATGATAGATTTGATCCGACCTACTGCAACTTCAGAGGTATAGGACTTGTAACTTGTAGCTTTAATCTTTTCCGCTGCAACTTCAGAGAAATAAGATTTCTTATCTTCAACTTGCTCCACTGCAACTTCAGGGAGATAAGATTCTCTATCTTCAACTTGCTCCACTGCAACTTCAGAAAGATAAGGGTAATGGCTTCAATCTGCTGTGATCTACTCTACTGCAACTTCAGAGAGATAAGATCTGATTTATAGCTTCAATCTGTTCCACTGCAACTTCAGGGAAATAAGATTCACTATCTTCAGTCAGCTCCATTGCAACTTCAGGGAGATAAGACTTGTAACTTCAACCTGCTCCACTGTAACTTCAGGGAGATAAGGCTTGTAACTTCAACCTGCTCCACTGCAACTTCAGGGAGATAAGGCTTGCTGTGATATGCTCTACTGCAACTTCAGAGAGATAAGATCTGATTTATAGCTTCAATCTATTCCACTGCAACTTCAGGAAAATAAATTAGCTATCTTCAGTCTGCTCCACTGCAACTTCAGGGAGATAAGACTTGTAACTTCAGGGAGATAAAGTTTGTAATAATGACTTCAATCCATCCCACTACAACTTCAAGGGTATGGGACTTGTGGATTCACCGATCTTGTTACACCATCCTCTGGGGAACATGACCTGTTGAATCAGTTTTATAGGCATATATTTACGCCAAATGATTAGAATGTCATGATCAGAATGAATCAAATGCTTCTAACTAAACATGCATGCATGATATTTGCATGAATACAAAATTTCATTTTGCGAGAATGATCCCTTTTTAATGCTTAGGTTGTCATTGCTCATTGTTCATCAAGGTTCTATCATTGACGTAATACCCTGCCTTTTTGCTCAGCTGGGATCTTTGACAGAAACGCGAAGAAATAGCCGTAATTTAGACTATTCATTCTCAAATGTTTCTAACCCTTAAGTTTGGTGAGCTCTAAATAATAGTCCTATTTTGGGTCCTTGTACTATTTAGAAACTTCCAGAGTAATATGCATAATTCCTTTTACGTAAATATCATTAGTCCATTAATTATTATTTCAATGTAAAAATGCTCGAAAAATATTGTAGTGATAGATAAGATCGAAATTTATTATGAGCAAGGCTCAAGATGAATAGATTAATCAAAATAGCAGATTTGCTTAAATATAAAGTGAATAAGACAAAAATTGGTGCCCCGAATATCATAGCATGAGTTTCTTTGTACTAACTTTTCGAAGATCCTTTCGAACTTGATATGTGTTTCGGAGATCCAAAATACTTTGTTGATGCCCCAAGTTGTAACATCTCTCCTCCTTGTTCATTTAGGGATAACCAGACTACCACATGCCCCATCCTTGATCAAGGTTTGAATTGCCCTTTTCCCAGGTTTTCAATTCAAAACCTCTTTGGTTTCAAGGAGCTCTTTCTAAGTTTTCACCTTGGCCTCTCCTTTTTTTTTTAGGTGAAATATTTCTTGACTGAGTCTAAATTCACAAGATTGGGCAAGCTTTTTCCATCCATCTCAGTCAAAATCAACGCTCCTCCAGGAAATGCCTTCTTTACCACATAAGGTCCTTCCCAATTTGGCATACATTTCCCATTGAAATCCTTTTATATGGACAAGATCTTTTTCAATAATAGGTCCCCCTCATGGAACTCTCTAGGACGAACATTTTTGTTGTAAGCTCGTATTATTCGCTTTTGGTACATCTGACCATGACAGATGGCTTTCAACCTTTTTTCTTTGATCAAATTTAGCTGATCATATCGGGATTGGATCTATTCGGCTTCATCTAACTTTACTTCTGCCAAAACTCGAAGAGAAGGAATCTCCACTTCGATGGGTAAAACTGCCTCCATTCCATAAACCAAAGAGAAAGGCGTTGCTCCGGTTAAGGTCCTGACGGATGTTCAATAGGCATAGAGGGAAAATGGTAGCTTCTCATGCCAATCTTTATATGTCTCAGTCATTTTCCCCACGATCTTCTTGATATTCTTATTGGCTGCCTCCACTGCACCATTTATTTTGGGGCGATATGGTGATGAGTTGTGGTGTTTGATCTTGAACTGACTACAGATTTCTAATATCGTGCTGTTATTCAAATTTAGTGCGTTGTCAGATATGATCCTTTCTGGCACTCCATATCGACATATGATCTCCTTCTTTAAGAATTTGCTGACTGTCGATTTCGTGACATTGGTATATGAAGCAGCTTCTACCCACTTGGTAAAGTAATCGATGACCATGAAGATGAATCGATACCTGTTAGAAGCTTTGCATGAAATTGGTCCAATGACATCCATGCCCCACATAGTGAAGGGCCACAAAGAAGTCATAACGTGAAGGGGTGAGGAAGGTACATGAATTTTATCTTCGTAAATTTGACACTTGTGACATTTCTTGGCGTAATTGACGCAATCTCCTTCCATGGTGGACCAATAATACCCGAATCTCATGATCTATCTGGCCATTGTAAAACTATTAGCATGTGTTCCATAGACACCCTCATGGACTTCTTCCAAGATTTGCTTAGCCTCAACAGCATCTACACATCTTAGCAACACCTGATCCTTTCTTCTTTTATATAGGATCTCTCCATCTAAGACATAGTCATTGGCCAACCTTCTCAACGTCCTTTTATCATTCTCAGTTGCTTGGTCAGGGTATTCACGATTTTTCATATATCGCAATATATCATTGTACTAAGGGTGATCGTCATTTTCTTCTTTTTCTTCGATGTTGTAACAATGAGCCAGAGTTTCATAAATACTCATCTAGATAGGCTGTACATCCTTTTGTTTGTTCACTCCGACCATCGAAGCCAAAGTAGCCAAGGCATCAGCCATCTGATCTTCATCTCATGGGAGATAATAGAAGGTGGTATCGTCGAAATCCTCGATTAACTCAAGAACCAACTTTCGATACTTGATTAACTTGGGATCTCTTGTCTCCCATTCTCCCTTAAGTTGATAGATCACCAATGCCGAATCTCCATAAACCTCTAACACTTTGATCTCCCGTTCTATGGCTGCGCGGATACCCATGATGCATGCTTCATATTCTGCCATATTTTTCGTGCAATCAAAATCCAATTTACTAGTAAAGGGATAATGATCACCGTCCGGGGATACCAGGACCGCCCCAATTCCATTACCTATAGTGTTTGAGGCACCATCGAAGTTTAGCTTCTAAGAATGATTTTTTTGTGAGTCTTCTTAAGTGGTTGCGACATACATTAAGTCTTCATTCGGAAAATCAAAATTCAAAGGCTCATAATTCTCTAGAGCTCTACTGGCCAAAAAATCCGCTATTGCGCTTCCTTTAACTGCCTTCTGATTCACATAGACTATGTCAACTTCATAAAGCAGAATTTGCCATCGAGCCATTCTCTCATTTAAAGCAGTCGACTCCATCATGTATTTTAGAGGGCCTAGCTTTTAGATAAGCCAAGTCGTGTGGTGCAACATTTACTGTCTCAATCTTCGGGTTGTCCAAATCAATGCACAACATAACTTCTTGATTGGTGAATATCTTGTCTCATATTCAGTGAATTTTTTACTGAGATAATATATCACTCTTTCTTTTCTTCCCGACTCATCATGTTGATCGAGCACGCATCCCATGGAATTTTCGAATACTGCCAAGTACAGTATCAGCGGTCTATCTAGGTTAGGTGGCATAAGTAATAGGGCATTGGACAAGTAATGTTTAACCTTATCAAAAGTTTTTTGGAACTCCTCATTCCAAACGCCTGGGTTGTGTTTCTTAAGGAGACGAAATATGGGGTCGCATTTCTCAGTTAGCTGTGAAATGAACCGGGCGATATAATTTAGTCTTCCTAGGAAACCTCGAACTTCTTTTTGAGTGCGTGGCGGAAGCAATTGCTATATAGCCTTTACTTTGTTTGGGTCGATTTCAATCCCTTTTTACTGACTACAAATCCTAGTAGTTTGCCCAACCTAGCCCCGAAAGTACATTTTGCTGGATTAAGCTTCAGTTGGAATTTTCTCAATCTCAAAAACAATCTCCCCAAGACTTGCACATGCTCTTTCTCGGTTTGGGACTTTGTGATCATATCGTCTACATAAACCTCGATTTCTCTGTGCATCATATCATGAAACAAAGTTACCGTAGCTCTTTGATATGTTGCACCTGCGTTTTTCAATCCAAATGGCATCACCTTGTAGCAAAAAGTTCCCCACATAGTTATGAATGTGATCTTCTCCATGTCTTCAAAATGCATCTTTATTTGGTTGTATCCCGAGAAGCCATCCATGAAGGAGAACAGTGAATACCCTGCCGTGTTTTCTACTAATGTGTCAATATGTGGCAATGAAAAATTGTCTTTCGGGCTGGCCTTGTTCAAGTCCCTATAGTCTACACACATTCGCACTTTCCCATCTTTTTTCGGGACGGGCACGATATTGGCTACCCATTCTGAGTATTTAATCACCTTTAAGAAGCTAGCATCGAACTGTTTTTTGACTTCCTCTTTTATTTTCAATAAAACATTGGGCCTCATCCTTCGGAACTTTTGTTTAATTGGCTTGCATTTTTCCTTTATGGGGAGTCGGTGTACCACGACATCAGTACTTAACCCGGGCATGTCTTGATATGACCAAGCAAAAACATTCTTAAATTCTTGGAGTAATTCAATAAGGTCTTGCTTCGTCTCTGCAGTAATGCAGGTTCCTATCTTTACTCTTTTTTCCTCTCCTAGGCTCACAATTTCCACTGACTCTTTATAAGGTAAGATTTGTTTCTCATCTTGTTCTACCATCCTCAACAAATCAGGAGATAGGTTAAATTCTCGGTCATCTTCAAAATCTTCAGAATCTTCCATGCACATATCTTGCTCAAAAGGAGATTCTGAGTCAGTAGCGACGTCGCTCATATCATTGATATCTGGAGACCTATTATAGAGATGAAGAAAAAAATCTAAAGAACAAAAGAATCTAAGAATAATTATTTGTACGGTATGATTATGAATGAAAAGAATAACAAAATATTTACAAAAATGCATTTTTATTGAAATAAAGATTTCGAACATAAGCCTATTTCATAAAGGATTCTCATTGCTCTTAGGCTTAGAGCAATAAACGTGTTTTGAACATTACTCTATATTGGCTCTAAAAACTACAAGAATCTCTTCCATAGTCCAATTGTTCAAAACACTTCCCGGTACATAGGTGCAGATGTCTGATAAATTTTCTCCCCCGGTTCCTTCTTCAAATATGGCATTGATGTTCAGGTTTTTCAATATTTCTTTCGCAGTCTCTTTCCTCGGCATTTTTCTTTCCGGATGAATGGTTCCTCCAAATACGAACGTCTTGGATATATAGAGAAAGGTCATCCCACATGACCTCTTCCCCGCTCAGTCACACTCTTCTCCTTATTTGTTTCTTCTCTATCTTCTTTTTTTTACCTCGCATCTGGCTTAAATTCTAAACCAAAGTGGTCTCATTTGTCCTTCAGTTGCAGACCCATCCTTGTGGTTTTGGATATTTTGAGCATCGGGATCTTGTTTCCTTCGACGATAAAGGTTGCATTCACAAATTCTAACGATCGGAATGAACATTCTAATGCTTCATCGTCCGTCCCTACATATGGCGCGTCGCTAGTTACAGATGCAATAATATCCTCTTTCGCATTTACCGTTACTAGCCAACCCTCAGCTACCAACTTTAGCTTTTGGTGTAGCGACGACAGCACTGCCCCAGCAATATGAATCCAAGGCCTCCCCAACAAACAGTTATAGGAGGGCTCAATGTCCATCACCAGGAAGTCCACTTCGTATGTGTTTAGGCCAATTAAGAGGGGTATCTCAATCCTCCCTATCACCCTTTTTTCAGTTCCATCGAATGCTCTCACTATGTTTTGACATGTCTTCATATGAGAGCTATCCACAGGTAACCTGTTCAGGGTGGACAGCGGCAGGACGTTTAATGCAGATCCGTTATCAATTAATACCCCTGGTAGCGTATACCCTTTGCAGCGGATAGTGATGTGTAAGGCCTTTGTAAATCCCATGCCCCCAGGTGGTATCTCATCATTATTGAAGAAGATGAAGTTTTCAGCACTTATATTATTGACCAGGCGGTCTAGCTTGTTCACAGAGATATCATTAGCGACGTAAGTTTTGTTCAGCACTTTCATTAACGCCTCACGATGTGTCTCCAAACTTAAAAGTAAAGCTAGCACTGAGATGCAAGTCGGTTGCTTATGTAATTGTTCTACAACACTGTACTCGCTATGCTTCAAGATTTTTAGAAATTCTCTATCCTCGTTCTCAGTTACTGGCTCGTTAACTGGCGATTTGAACTTGACCATCTTTTCTCTTTTTTGTTCAGCCATTGGGGTTTTCTCTTTAACAGGCTCAGCTCCTGTATTTGATGGATCATAATGCTTCCCGCTGCGTGTATAGAAACCAACCTCTCGACCTTCTTCTGAAGCACTAATCAGGCTCTCTTCTCCCGGGATTGTCACATTGCAGTTATAATTCCAGGGAACCTTCTTGCTATCCTTGTAAGGAAAAGCTACGGGTTTTTGGATTATGACCCTTGGTGCCATTTGTACTCTAGCTTCATTGTTTCTTGGTCGTGAAATGATAACCACTGGGTGGTTGACTTTGTAGACCTTATCTGTTGGCCCTTCTTTCGAAGTACACACTTCTTCCCTTTCGGTGCTATTAGCATATTCAAAGAGTTCTAGCTCCTTATTATCCATTAGGTTCTGTACTAGAGTCCTGAACTCAATGCATTCTCGGATTTCATGACCTTCCTTAGCATGGAACTCACAGTAGTCCCTTATCCTTTTAGGTTTCTCTTCTGAATCTTGTTCGATTAAGCCTCCTTCTATCATTTTCTTCCAAACCCGTCTCAGTGGGGTTTTTATTTCTGTCGCACCTATCTTAGTTCTTTTTCTTCCATTCTTGATTATCGTGTTTACCCCTTTATCAGAGTGGCTGGATAATAGATTTGCTGCCACATTAGGTCCTGATGGGTCGTCGAACTTTACGATTCCCATTATAATGAACCTTTTAACCAACTTTTTAAATGCGGTGCAGTTTTCAATCGAATGTCCTGTGATCCCCGCGAGGTACTCCCATTGAGCATTTGTGTCATACCATTTGGGGAATAGAGGTTGTATGGGTTTCAGGTAGAAGGGGGATACCACATATGCATCGAACAGACTTTGATACAGCTCTTTTACGTCATTGGGATAGGTGTGAACTGGAGCCTTTTTGTATTTGGCCTTTGGTTGGATTCCTACCTTGGAGGGGCCTGAAGGCTAGTGGTTGTCGTTCTTGGTGGGCTAAAAGTAATTGGCTTTGAATAGCCCTTGTTGTATACGCCCACATTATTTACCCCATTTTATTTCTTCCTTGGGGCTAACCTTTTGGCGCTTTCCCCCGCATCTATCCTACCGCTTCTTATCACATTCTCAATCATTTCTCCAGACATTACTATGTCTGAGAAGCTTTTCATAGCGCTCCTCAACATGTGGTTGATAAACGGGGCTTTTAAGGTATTGATGAAAAGTATCGTAATTTCTTTCTCCAGAAGAGGTAGCTGGACTTGCGTTACCAGCTCTCTCCATCTTTGGGCATATTGTCTAAAGCTCTCATTCTGCTTCTTCTCCATATTTTAAAGTGTAATCCTATCGGGTGTCATGTCCGTCACATGACTATACTGCTTCATAAAAGCTTGTGCTAAGTCTTTCCATGAATTGACGTTGGCACGACTTAGTTGATTGTACCATTTGACTGCTGACCTGTTTAGACTATCTTGGAAGCAGTGGATCAATAATTGATCATTATTGATGTATCCTGTCATCTTTCGACAGAACATGGTAATGTGAGTTTTAGGGCAACTTGTGCCATTATAATTTTTAAATTCCGGAGTTTTAAACTTCAGAGAGAGCACTAAATCTGGGACCAAACTTAGGTTCTTGGCATCAATTCTGCAATGGTAATCAGCATTTTCCATTGCTTTGAATTTTTCTTCTAACTACCTGCATCTAGTTTGAGTTCTTTTGGTAGTTCTACCCTTGCTTTTTCCGTTTTTGTCACATCATCTAGATCAGGGACAAGAGGATTGGTTGGGTTATCTCCCGGATTAGAGCCTGAGCCTGTTTGGTAGTTCATTGGCACTGAGGTACCGACCTGATACTGTTGGGGTCTGATTGTAAAGGGTACCCTTTGTGGGTACGCATTCGGTTGTGCCTGAACGTTTATTAGGGTAAATCCCGGAGAGAAAATAGGATCCTCATTATCATCTCCTGAATTGATGCAGTGCCTCTCCCTTTTTTGCGTTCTCCAGCTAGCAACTGTGCCAATTGATTTACCATGCTTCTTTGGGATTCCAATATCTGATCCCTCAATTCCTGTTGCACCTTTGTTAATTATTCTTGTAGTTGCGCTTGCAACTGGTCTTGCATCTCTTTTTATAGTTGTTCCAGTCTTTCCAATCTTTGATCTATGTCTTTTGTGTTCGCTCGGGTACCGTAATGATGTTTGGTTAGTAAGTTTTTGTTGGTTTATAGATTAACTCTGAAATGATTTTAACCAATTAAGGTCTTTCCATGAAATTTAAATGCACATAATGTGATGTAATGCGAATGCATGAAATGAATGCAAAGAGGCTTTGATTCTAATTCAATTTCATTTAGAAAACTTTACTAGAAAACAAAATTCTTTACATAAAACGGATTACAAATATGGCTTTGCCCTAATGCTCAAAGTTTTAACTTTTCCTAAGCAAGAAGCTAACTTTTGATCTCGATCTGATTCTAGTTCATACTTCACGCTTAGCATGTCAGCTTGAATCGCCAAAGTCTGTAAATGATCGGCTACCTCCCGAATCTGAGCCACGGCTTCACCCATAATGTGATCTATGTTCCTAACTTGATTCTGTAAATGGTGAAGTTGTTCCTTCCAACGTTCTTCACTTACTTCAAGAAGCTCTACCCGGAGCTTACAGTTTTGTAATGCAAACTCTAGTTCTTCTATTTTTCTTTTCATTTCTTCAATCTTATTCAAACTTGCCCTCAATTCAACTGTAGAGTTACGATTTCTATGTTGATGAAGAGATTTTTCAAGTCCTGCTACTCTCACCTTTAATTCTTTTTTGTCATTTTGGGCTTCTAACAGACTCCTTTCTAGGGCCTCTTTCTGTGCCTGAGCCTCTTGGAATTTTCTCTCCCACCGATTGGCTTTGGTTCTTTCTTCTTGTACCTCTTGTCATCATTGCTACGACGTCTTTCCCAATCCGGCGGTTCTCATTGATAGACGCAATTGCTTGTAATCCGTCTTCAAACTATCCAAGTCTTCATCGACTTTATTCTTTCATTCCTTTAATTTCTCGGCCTATAGCTTTTGAACACCAAAATCTAACCTCAAACGCATTTTTTCTTCCTCCAATTATTCTATCTTCTTTTCAAGTTCCAAATTCCTCCTCTCGAAGTCCTGCTTTATGGTTTCTAGTTCTGACGGGATCACTTGTAAGTACTCTTCCATCAGTCGAATGCCTTCTACGTTTGGCCCGGGTATATTATCATTAACTCTTTTACCCCACCATCCACAATATTTGGGAGTCGTCATTGAACCTACGGCCAGCCTTTTTATTCAACGAGTCTGATTCCAAGCGTTAGAAATCTCATTTACCCTTTTCTTGTAATTATCTCCTTGGTTCAAAAACTCACATTGAGCCAGCGTATGTGTTGCCAGTATGAACTGTCTTGATCTGTACTACCTCAGTACGAGCAAATGAGCATACCCAATGGCTCACCAAATCCCAAGCAAAAGGACCCAGTCAAAACTCTCATATCGGTAAAGAATTTCGTCGGGAATCAACCAAGGAGCTCTCTAATCGACGTCTTCTTCCTAGAGATTTTGGAGGAGCGCTATCCAATTTTTCTCTGATATGTCATCCCTCCTTGGTGTGGCCACTATCTCCTTTAATGGGGAGTAATTCCCGGAGAAAACCCGATAAGAAACTTTATCCACTTTCCAAAAATGACTGTGGAACCAAGCTAACAACAACTGTGTGCACCCTATAAATCTACCCTCACTAGACCTCCTACATGCACTCAAAGATCTAAATGTCTCGACCAAGATTGCAGGAACAGGTATGACCCCTTTATCAAGTCGATCAAAGAGATCCGAGACTGCCTCATCTACATACCCTAATGCCCTTGGGAAGATCATTAATTCGTAGATGCTCAAAGTAAACACATCTACTCTCTTCTTCGTATCAGGATGCGCTAGAATCCAATCTCTCAAATTCTTCCATAGGATGCACTTACACTCACCCTTCTGCTTGATCCTAGCTGTAATCTACTGTTCGCTCATTCAGGTAATGTTCATCAATTTCTTCCAAAAGGTTAGGACATAAGCGGCTCTGGAATAAGCTTTATCAACTTAAACCTTTGGACAAAATTCAGTTGGGCTTTATATTCTTCCATAGTGAGCACTAAACCAACTCTGCCAAAGGTAAAGCAATTGTATGCAGGGTTCCAATACTGAGCGAGGGCCCGGAACAAATGCTCGTCTACCATGATATCGAGTAGATACGGAAAAGCCCCATAATTATAGTAGAACAACTGCTTGGTCTCATCATTCCACTGATCCCAAATCTCTTTTAATTCTTAAAGGTTATTTTGCGTCACATTGATGCGGGTGTAGTCCCATAATTCTAACGTGTACCCCTCAGCTAGACTATCTCCTTTCTCTAATTGCATTTTCTCTGACCAAATACGGACAGCCGCTTTATCTTCCACTTTATCAAGAAATTCGTTCTCCATGACAAGCTCTTTAATTTAGTAATCAAACTCGAATCGACACTCTTTTGAATATGAAATGACATGCAACATAGCAAAAACACAATAAATTAGTACAACATATAAAAACAAAACTCAAAGCAAATGAAAGAGAATCAAGCACCTATCTGTGTAACCGCTGTTTCTCGTAGTACTATCTAGAGTGGGCTCCTAGGGTCTTCTACATGCGGTTTGGTTCTAAGGTTGAGGCACCTAAATCAGTATAATCCTCGATCCTCACCCATTATAGGCTCATACGAACTGAGTTCAGTTCAGGGGAATACATTTCCCTATGGCTGCACAGAGATGAAAATCTCACGAAGACATAGGTACGGATGTATCCCGAAAGTGATCCATTATCCTGCACAGAGGTGAAAACCTCACGAAAGAGTAGTTTCTCACTCCTACTTAAAATAGGTACGACCGAACGGTCATTATGCAATATGATGCGAAAATACTCTACGAGACTCAAACCACAGTAATCATATGAAATAACACAAAAAAAATGCAATAAAAGGATCGTGGTTTTTCAAATTAGATTTTCAACTTTCGGCAACAGGACAAAAAATAATTAATTTTACGGCTCAACTCTCTTATTTTCCCCAGTGGAGTCGCCAAGCTGTCGTAACTTTTTTTTTGTAAAAGGGGGTCGACTTTAAAAACGAAAATGGAGTCGCCACCAATCTTTTTTTCGAGGTGTGATTGGAACACCTTGAGATTGATTATTAAAATATTTTGATCTATTAAAATAATAATTTTGGCCTACGAAATTCGAGAAAATGGGTTCGGGAGTCGATTACGCACGAGGAAGGATTAGCACCCTCGTAACGCCCAAAGTTGGTACCTAATTGATTAATTTATGTCTTAATGTCAAAAATTTGAACAGATTTTGAAATACGATCCACTTTATTTAAAAGAAAACTTGAATAAATTAAATTGGATGCTAAGACCCTCTTATTTCGAAGAAGTCAAATTTCACACCCAGTGAGTTAGGATACGACATTTCAAATCCTCGAAACTAAGCTTGTCTTTTGACTTTTAAAACTCATGCATTTAAGTTTAAGAAGAATATTCAGTTATTTGGGTCAAATGAAAAATCGGAACCCAGTAAGTTAGGGCACAATTTCTCGAAATTCCAAATAAGAATATTGCCTTTATTTTTAGAAATCCTTACCTCGAGATAACAAAATGTCACATCCAGTGAGTTAGGACACAACATTTTGAATTCTCGAGAATAGGTTTTTATTTAACTTATATGCTTTGATTTTAAAAATGATTGGTTCTTTAGACCTGACGAGAAAAATCGAAACTCGATAAGTTAGGGTACGATTTCTCGTATCTCGAATTACGAAAAAATTGCTTACTAAAAACAACCTTTTTGATGTGTCGGATGAAAAGTAACACGATTTTATAGTAAAACGTAAAACAAATTATGATACTGATATGCACAATAGAATAATAATAATGAAGATGATAACATAAACAATAATAATAACGAATAACATAAACTTGCAAGTATATAAAGACCTAAATGAGTACATGAATAAATAAATATATAATAAGATAATAATAATGAGGACAAAAACAAAATAAAATGAAATAAATAAAATAATAAAGGAACAATAAATGAAATAATAAAGGAAATTCTAGTGAAAATTTAATTTAAATTGAGGATAAGCAAATAAACTTATGAATAAAGAAACATTGAATGAAATGGTTTAAAATAATAATAATTGTAATCACCAATTTTGGCCCGGGTTCATTAACCCAGGGCCCAAAACCGAATTAAGGCCCAATAAAAATAGTCCAATGTCTAATTATCAACAGTCCAATTACAAAACCAAGCCCAAATCCCTTAACCAAATTTTGACCCAAACCCTGACCCAAAATACAAGTGGCCCAATGAGCCCAAAAACATTAAAATTCTTCCAGAAAATTTAGGGTTTTGAAACCCTAAAACAACCCAACGCCGTAACCCCTAGGCGCCGCACAAGCCTACCACTCCCTCACGCCTGGTGCGCCGCAAGCCTCCACTACCGAGTGCGCCACAACGCCACTACCCACTGTTCCCTACAACCTGCAAAGAAAAAGACAAAGAACAACAGCAACACAAGCAAAGGATTTCTTTTTTATTATTATTTGTTTGCTATGATTCGGCTATAAAGCCGCAGCAAAAATCGTGTAATAGGACCCTTTTTTTTCATTTTTTTCGCGATCAATCAATAAAAAAAAAAAGATTCAAGGAGCACACAAAAAAAAAATAAAAAAACAGTAGCAAAAAAGAGTTTCAAAGGTATTTTATTTTTTTTATTTTTTATTTTTTTCTTTATTTGCAAATATATATACGTATATAAATATAAAAAAAAAAAGAGGGAGATTTACCTTTTAAAACACATGAAGTGTGTATGTAATGCGAACTGGCCGAGCGACGCCAAGCATCCTCTCTCTCTCCTGTTCGGATTTGCAGAGAAAAAAGAGAGAAAGAGGGGTTATTTTTTTGAATCTAGAAGAAAATGAACAAAAAAAAAATTTAGCCTTTATATAAGCATACAAAACGACGCCGTTTGGCACTGGTCGGTCAGGGGCCAAACGACGTCGTTTTGGTCCCCTGACTTCAGCGCATGGGCACCCGGGCCGATAGGATCCGCGTGTTTTTTGCTTGGAGGGGCTAATTGCGCGTTTGGTCCCTCCTCCTTTTTATAGTTATACAATTAAGTTTTTTTTTACTTTTCAATTTTGGCCCGATATTGTTCCCTGATTTCAATTTGACCCTCTTTCTTCCAGCGCCCCATTTTATTAGGGTTTATTGCTGTTTTGGACCCTCCATATTGCGTGCGCGTTACAAATTGGTCCTTTTCCTTTTTAATTTATTTCAAATCGACCCTAAGCTTTCATTTTAAGCTCAATTTAATCCCTTTTTAGTTATTTTGTAATCTTTTTAGTCTTTTTATTATATTATTGTTATATTTATATTATCATTATATTGTACATATTCATTATTATACTATTATTATTATATTTTTATTACTATTATATTTATATTAGTATATTATATATATTTCATACCCTTATTATTACCATTATTACATTTACTATTAATATTATTATTTTAGTATTATTATTAGTCATATTATTTATTTTGTACATATTTAGTTGTATCATCGTTATTATTATTATTATTATTATTATTATTATTATTATTATTATTACTATTATATTTATATTGGTATATTGTATATAGTTTACTTTATTACTTTATATTTATTGTTATTATTATTATTATTATTACCATATATTTTTATATTATGCGTGATTTAGTATTATTACTATTTTATTATTACTATGCTATTTATTGTTACTACTATTATTATATTTTTGTTATTATATCGTATATATATCTCATATTACTATCATTTTGTTATTATTTCATTTTATTTCTACCAACATTTTTATTTTTTATTGTCACGATTTAATATTATCTATTCTTGTTTTTGTTATTACCTCTTTTATCATCATGTGTTGTTAATTTCTCGTTTCGCCATCTCATGTGGATCAATGGTTTTAAATCACAATCCGACATTTTTTATTCATACAAAAGAGGCAATATTCGTGTGTTTAGAAGACCAAAAATTACATCCTAACGTGTTGGGTGTCGATCTTTTCGTTCGACTAAATATTCAAATATCCTTTTCTTGGCGAAGATGATCTTGGTGTCGAAATAATAGGGTGTTATATCCTAACGTGTTGGGTATGATACTTTTATTCTTTCGAAACGAAATTATCTTAAGATTCAATCCCGATTCAGTTAATCCTTTTAATTCTTTTTTTCTAAACATTTTCAACTTTTCGACATTGGGACATTAATTAATCAATTTGGTACCAATTTTGGGCGTTGCGAGGGTGCTAATCCTTCCTCGCACGTAACCGACTCCCGAACCTTTTTTTCTCAAATCTCGTAGACCAAAAACACTGTTTTAGTAAATCGAAACGTTTTATTAAAACAAAGGTGATTCGATCACACCTAATAAAGGTCGGTGGCGACTCCCTTTTATCCGTTTTCAAAACCAAAAAAAGTCGATTCTCATTTTTGTCAAAAAATGGTAGAGACAGCATGGCGACTCCACTGGGGACCGAGAGAGCCAGGCCGTAAATTGATTGATTTTTGTCCTTTTGATTGAAAATTTGGAAAATTGCCTTCGAAAAATCATGTTTCTCTTTGATGCATTTATTTGTGCCAACGTGTCGAGTCCCGTGAAATATTTTGGCATCACATTGCATGACCGTCGGTTACACCTTTAAGTGGGAGTAAGAAACTAAGCTTTCGTGAGGTTTTCACCTCGCATGAGCTAGTGGATTGCTTCCGGGAGACATCCGTACCTACGTGTTTCGTGAGGTTTTCACCTCCGCATGGCCGTAGGGAAATATATCCCCACAACCGAACTCGGTCCATATGAGCCTATAATGGGTGAAGATCGAGGAATCTGTTTGGTTCAGTACCCTCTGTAGAACCAGAACCCCATATAGAACCCTAGAGCCTACCTGAGATACGGTTACTGGATAAGCATTTAATGATATTTTGCTTGTGTGACTATGCGATCTCGACTTGCGTTGTTCTATTTGATTTGCATGTCATTCCATACAATAGAGGTGTCAATTTCTGCCCGGTTGCCAAAATAGGAAGTTTGCTATGGAAAACGACTTTCTTGATAAAGTAGAGGAAAATGCAGCCGTGCGCACATGGTCAGGAAAGTTGCAATCCGAAGAAGGAGATAGCTTAGTCAAGGGTCATACGTCAGAACTGTGGGACTTCACCCGTGTTAGCATGACGCAAAATGAGCTTTAAGAGTTGCGGGATATCTGGACCCATTGGGAAGACGAAGCTAAACAGATGTTCTACCACCGTTATGGTGATATATCTCACTTGTTGGATGTCAAAATAGATAAACACTTGTTTCGGGGTATGGTCCAATTTTAGAATTCCGCATACAGTTGCTTCACTTTTGGAGAAGTGGATTTGGTGCCAACAATAGAAGAATATACCCATTTACTTCGTATTCCCGAGATGCAAGTCGATAAAGTCTATATTAGGCTCAACATGTCCCTCCTTTGGCAAAGAAGTTGGCGAAGATTACGGGAATGAGTGAGCAGTGGATCTCGGCCAAGATTCAACGAAAGGTGAAGGAGATGTTTTCCTTGGGTGAATTTGAGGATCTGATTTCACACACCACGACATGGGAAGGAAGGTTGATATTTTCGCCCCTAAGCCTTTACGGTTTAGTCATCTTCCTAAAAGCTCACGAGGCACATAGATGAAGCGGTGGTGGATCTGCTCGACCGATTGGATAAGCAAGTCACACTGTCCCCTAGCAATTCTAGCGAGAAACTTTCAGGTCATTAAATGCATGCGAGAGAGCGGGAGAGGAAGGTTTATTGGATGCGCATACACATCGATGATGGTGTGGTTTCATGGGCATTTTTGGAAGATGGATAAAGTCTCTTGTCGACCTTTTCATAGAGACTATTCACCAATAAAAGAGGAAGCGACTATGTCGAGAAGAGAGGACATAACGAGAAGAGGGATGGATGGCAATTTTTCGAACCTTCAAGGAAAAGACGTTGAGTGGAGAGCTCTGGATGATGCCTGGAGAGATTCTTTATAGATCACGGAGACTTCAACTGGGTACCTCTACCCTAATTTGGGAGTCATTGGGTATGCCCCATTACTAGCGGCAAGACAATACCGATCTAGACGGTTCGTCTGCAACAACACATGGGTTAAACCAAGTGAGTTCTCTTATACGGAGAGGGTTACAAGAAAGAAGATTAAGGAAACGGCAAATGCTTGGAAACAAACACGTCAAATGAAGAGGCTAGCTACGAGCGAAACGACAACTTCGAATACAAAGCATGGCTAAGCAAGAGAATCAATGATAATATCCGGGACCAAGTCCGAATGATGATCGATCTTTGGAAGAACGGTTGCGAATGATACCAACAGAATTAGAAATTATAAAGCAAGATTTCAGATGCAATGAAGTTCGAACTTGAAAAGAAAATTGAGCAGTTAGAAGAAGAAAAGATGCTCCTCAAGTTAGACATAGATGGACAAAAATCGGAAAGTGAGAAACTAAGAAAGGAGAAAAGAAGAATAGAGGAAGGCCGAGACGACACGAAGATGCACTACAAGAAGATGCGTCTCTCAATGAGAATCACTGGGACTAGGAAAGACGTCGAGCCAATGGCGACAAAGAGTTACAAGAGGAAAGAGCTAAGACCGATCAATGGGAAAGGAAATTTCAAGAAATGAAGGTTCAAAATGAGATCCTAGAAAAGCAAATATCGAAGGCCGAATAGAAGAAACGAATTGAAGACAAGGGTGGCGAGAATGGAAAAAATCCTAAACTATTATCAAACCGTAACTTTCAAAGAGAGTTAAAGCGCGTTTGAGTAGAATCGAAGAGTTAGAAATGGAGCTGCAGAACTGCCAGGATCATATTGGGAATTTAAAAGAAAAAGAAGAAAGAAGGGAAACGGAGCTATACCATTCCCAAGATCAAGTCAGAGATAGAGATTACCTCATGGGGGAGGCTATAATCCGGATACGAGAGATAGCTGAATATTTACAAGCTCTAGCTATACAAGCTGACACATTAAGCATACGGTTCGAGACACAGTCAGATCGTGGACGAGAATTAGCTTCCTTACTGACAAAAATTAAGGCCTTAGGTGCTAGAGCAAGGCCGTTTTTGTAATCTGTTTTATGTAAAGAGCTTTGTTTTCTAAGAAAGTTTCCTATGGGGAATTGAATCAGAGTTGACACCTTTTTTTGCATTCATATCATGCATTGCATACATCATCATTACATCATCTCAATTACTCACTAAGGCTAAAATCGTATAATTCACAGCTACGGCACTGTGAATCTGGAATCACATCATCCCTATAGAACACGCTTAAGAACTAGAGCTATGGACGCCGAACTCAATGAGAGGATCGAAAGGATGGAAAGAACCCAGAAAGAGTTGCAAGAACAGTTAACCAAGTCACAGCAAGAAGCAAAGGACTTAATGATGAAATCTCGCGAGGAATCACGAGAACATAAGGGTCAAATGGATAGAATGTTGCAGATGTTGACCGCCATGACCAAAGGAAAAGGACTCGCGCAAAATCCTGACATTACAGAGCCCCATTCGAGGGATAATCAAGATCCGTTCTATCCCCGAGGATTCACGCCACCCCACGCTCGCGCAACACAATATCCTCGAGGAACCCAAAGAGGCGGAACAACAACCCATCCCACCTATACATCCGGGCAAGGTATATACGTATCAAATCTTTGGAGATAATTCTCGCTAATTCGATTGTTCCGCATTTGGATGACCCGATGAAAATAGCTAAGTTAAAGAGGGATGGCCATTATGCTGAAGAAAAATATAAGAGTCTAGAGGAAAGACTCAAGGCGGTAGAAGGTACTGGAGTCTTCTCTGCACTAAATGCCAAAGACCTTAGTTTGGTGCCCGATCTAGTCCTAGCCTCCGAAGTTTAAGACACCAGATTTCAAAAGTATGAGGGAACGAGATGCCCGAAGGCCCATCTTATTATGTTCTGTCGAAAAATGGTGAACACTTGAATGAGGACAAGTTTGCTAATACATCTTTTTCGGGATAGCTTGATCGGATCACCCTCGGATGGTATGATCGACTTAGCAGAGAGAAGATTCGGTCATGGAAGGACACAGCAACCGCATTTTGTGAACAATATAAGCATGTTTCTCGACGTGGCTCCCGACCACCGACGCTACAAATGTTGGAAAAGAAGCCAACGGAGACCTTCGACAATACGCTCGAGAGATGGAGGATCTCTCGGTCCAAGTCGAGCCCCATTAACTAAAAGTGAGGTAATGATCCTTTTTATCAATACTTTGAGGTGCCATTCTCGACAAACCGTGGGGGAAATGCCACAAAAGACTTCGCCGACCTCGTAATATCTGGGAACTCATCGAAACGGTATCAAAAGTGGAAGAATGGAGGGCCTGAAAGTTCAAAAAGGCCAAGACCAGTAAAAAGAAAGAACCCGAAGCCCATATGGTGGGGACCGGGAGCCTCTATGCTCCTAACCCGTATCCGACCCAACCACGACCTCGGTTTAGTCCACGCCAAATTTCTATTTTCCACCACCAAGCCCTTACTATCAAACACCCCCTCCTTACCCCGTCTATGCCACCGACAATCAAAGACCATTGGCTATATTCCCACCAAATACCGCGCCTGTCCTAAGTCTGCCCAAAAGCGAACCAAGACCAGCAAAACCCAATCCTGAAAGACCCCATTTTACCCCTATCCCTGTGTCATACGGAGAGTTGTGCCCAAAACTATTGGAAAAACAATTAATCTCCCCACATTACATGGCACCATTGAAGCCCCCATTCCCAAAGTGGTACGATCCCAATGCTAATTGCATGTATCATCTCGGGAACCGGGGGCATTCTACGAATAATTGTATAGCCTTCAAGAGGAGAGTTCAAGGGCTTATTGATGCGGGGATCTTACGGTTTGACTACGCATGCAGAGAATATGGTTGGAAATCCACTCCCTAACCATACTGTAGGGAACGTGAATATGGCGACACAGGAGGACAGGTGGCGAGCAAAGCGTTATGTCTCCGAGATAAAAACACCCTTGGAGAAGGTTTGGGAAGTAATGATTGAGAAGGGCATGCTCGACAAGAATTTCAAAGAGAAAGCGTGAAGAGCCCAAGTTTTTGTGTCTTTCACGGCATGAGAGAACACCACATTCAATCTTGCGAGAAGTTCAAAGAGCTGCTTCAGGGCATGATGGACAATAAGGAAGTAGAAATCAGCAATAAGATGGAAGAAACTGATGGAGAGGATGTATGTGCATCCGAGGGCCAATCATCGAGCCCTCCCTGCAGTAGCCGTCGGCCCTTAGTAATCTATTACGAGGCAAAGAAGGAAGAGAGGAAACCAAAAATGATAATCCAAGTACCTTCCCCTTTCCCATACAAGGATAGTAAGGCGGTGCCTTGGGAATATGATGCCAGCGTCACCACGCCTGGAGCCACGACCGGAAACATCAGTGAGGTGGGGCATTTTACCCGCAGCGGGAGGTGTTATTCCCCTGAGGTGGCTGAGACAAAGAAAAAAGCCATTGGCACGAGTCAGAAAGGGAAGGCACCAATACACGAGGTCGAGGGTGAGATTGAAATACAATCTGAACATGGAACTAAGGAGCCAGTGAAAGAGGATGAAGCACAGGAATTCTTAAAGTTTATTAAGCACAGCGAGTATAGTGTCGTGGAGCAGCTGAATAAACAACCGGCAAAAATCTCAGTATTATCCTTGTTGTTAAACTCAGAGCCACATCGAAACGCTTTACTGAAGGTGTTAAACCAAGCATACGTACCGAGCAATGTACCCATTGAAAAACTTGATAGGTGGGTGAATAATTTAAACGCGAATAATTTCATTTCCTTCAGCGACGATGAAATACCACCAAATGGCAGAGGCTCTGTTAAAGCATTACACATCACAACTGAGTGCAAGGGATATATAATACCGCATCTGCTTATTGACAACGGGTCTGCACTCAATGTCATGCCATTGGCTACACTGTCTAGGATGCCCGTCGACATATCTTATCTGAGGCCTTGTCACTCTGCGGTAAGAGCATTTGATGGAGCGCGCGGGAAGTTATGGGAAAAATCGAGATCCTCAGAGGTGGGCCGTGTACATACAATATTGAATTCCGTGTCATGGACATTGCTCCTTCATATAATTGCCTCTTAGGAGGCCACTGGATCCACTCATTGGAGCGATCCCTTCATCTCTCCATCGAAAAATAAAACTTATTATGGATAACCGCTTGATTATAATCGATGGTGAAGAAGACATCGTCGCCTCACTCTCTTGATGCACCCTATATCGAGGCAAACAAAGACGCGCCAGAATGCTCCTTCTGCTCCTTCGAATTTATCAACGCTACATTTGTTGCCGAAGGAGACAAGGCACCTACACCCAATCTGTCAAGAAACACCAAGATGGGAATCAAGTTGACCGTAGGAAAAGCGCGCCGGCGAGGAAGGGTTTAGGAAAATATCGCAAGGAATGGCGGAGCGCTTAAAAGCCAAGTACATCACAAGGCAAGATACGGTTTAGGGTTCAAGCCGGATGCCCAACAAATAAGAAAACAAAGGCGAAAAGGTCAAGAAAGGAGGATCACAAAAGCCTTAGGTAGAGAATTGGGTGGGAGCCTATAATGTGTCCCCGTTGTTGAAGACATTTACATCGGCGGGAATAATGTACCGGAAGAGATAGTCTACCAAACATGATGTTATCGATCGAAAGGAGTCTCCGGAATGTTAGTATAAATGTTATAGACAAAGAGGATGATGCGATTAGAGATGTTTCGATGATACGCCCATGTCCTCCAGATTCACTTTGAACAATTGAATTGCCCAGTGGACCTCCTTGTAGTTTCCAAATCCTCCAAGTAATGCTCAATATCAACTTTTTGTATGCCCCTAAGCTGTAGGGGAATCTATTATGAGAGTTCATTTTGTCTATCTAGCTTTTAAATGAAACATGAATAAAGATGCATTTTGTCGTGTTCTTTTCATTCTCATCAGTTCCATATTCATTATTTACCTGTCCCTATATATTCCATACCACCATGTCACGTTTATAAGACCCGATACCTTGATGTCCCTCTATAGTCTTCTTCTTTGTCTAGTTTTCAGGTGCTCAGATATCAATGATGCGAACAATCCTGTTACAAGTCCTAAAATTGACTTTGAGAAAACTATTTGTGTGGGGGAATTCGAGGCTGAAGAAGATGCCGAAGATTATGTCTCTTCCCCAGACCTACAGAGAATGATAGAACAAGAGGATAGACAGATTCTGCCCTATCAAGAATCGATCGAGACAGTGAATTTAGGAAATGAAGAAAGGAAGCAAGAGATAAAAGTCGAGGCCTCCATGTCTGAAGACACCAAACACGATCTGATCACCTTGCTTCACGAGTACAAAGACGTGTTCGCATGGTCGTATCAAGATATGCCAGGATTGAACGAGGATATAGCGGTCCATAGACTTCCACTGAAACCAGAATGCAAGCCTATCCAACAGAAGTTAAGGCGGATGAAGCCTGAAATGCTCTTAAAGATAAAAGAAGAAGTAAAGAAGCAATTTGATGCTGGCTTCCTTCAAATTTCTAGATATCCAGAATGGGTGGCTAATATAGTCCCAGTACCGAAGAAAGATGGCAAAGTCCGAATGTGCGTAGATTATCGTGATTTGAACCGAGCGAGCCCTAAAGATAATTTTCCATTGCCACACATTGATACATTGGTGGATAACACGGCAAAGAATTCATTTTTCTCCTTCATGGATGGATTTTCGGGCTACAATCAAATCAAGATGGCTCACGAGGATATGGAGAAAACTACGTTCACGACGATGTGGGGAACATTCTCTTTACAAAGTAATGCCGTTCGGTCTAAAGAATGTCGGGGCAACATATCAAAGAGCCATGGTGACATTGTTCCACGACATGATGCACAAGGAAATAGAAGTCTATGTCGATGACATGATCGCTAAATCTCTAGGAGAAAGAGAGCATGTGGGAAACCTCCGGAAACTGTTCGAAAGACTGAGAAAAATCCAACTAAAACTTAACCCTGCCAAATGTACCTTCGACGCTACCTCAGGAAAATTATTGGGATTTATCGTCAGCGAGAAAGGTATCGAGGTTGATCCGGATAAAATAAAGGCCATACAAGAACTGCCACCCCCGCGCACACAAAAAGAAGTCAGAGGATTTCTAGGAAGACTGAACTACATTGCTCGATTCATTGCTCAACTCACCAAGCAATATGATCCGATTTTTCGACTCCTTCGAAAGCGCAATCCCGGAGAATGGAACGAGGAATGTCAAAAGGCTTTTGACAAGATAAAGCAGTATTTATCTAGTCCCCCGGTGCTAGTACCACCAACTCCCGAGAGACCGCTAATACTATATCTGACTGTGTTCGAAAACTCAATGGGTTGTGTCTTGGGGCAACATGATGAGTCCGGAAAAAAGGAACAGGCGATCTATTATCTCAGTAAGAAATTCACGGAGTATGAAGCAAGATATCGTCAATCGAAAAATTACATGTGTGCCCCGGTGCAGGCAACTTTCGGAGAAGCTTAGGCGGTATGTCCCAGATCATACGACATGGTTGATTTCAAAGCTGGACCCGATAAAATACATGATGGAGTCGCCTGCACTCTCAGGAAGAATGGCACGATGGCAGATCTTACTATCAGAGTATGACATCGTATACGTGAGCCAAAAATCGATTAAAGGAAGTGCAATAGCCGATTTCCTAGCGACTCGAACAACGAGAGAATACGAGCCATTGAGATTTGACTTCCCGACGAAGACTTGATATGCGCTACAGAAAAAGAATATGAATCGTCGAAAGAGAGATCGTGGAAAATGAGTTTTGATGGAGCGTCCAATGCGTTAGGGCATGGGATTGGAGCAGTCTTAGTGTCACCAGAAGGGTATCACTACCCCTTTACTGCCAGGTTAAATTTCTTCTGTACCAACAACATAGCAGAATATGAGGCTTGCATCATGGGACTTCGCGCAGCTATCGAACAGAACGTAAAGGTCTTGGCAGTCTCCGGGGACTCGGCATTGGTGATTTACCAAATCCGTGGAGATTGGGAAGTAAGAGACTCAAAGTTGGTTAAATATCGTGATCTTGTTGCAGAATTGATTGAAGAATTTGAAGAAGTGACTTTTAATTACTTCCCACGAGAGGAAAACCAATTGGCTGATGCCCTAGCCACCTTGGCTTCAATGTTCAAAGCAAACCGAGAAACAGAAATAATGCCTCTTCAGATGAGCATATATGAGGCCCCTGCGCATTGTTTTAGCATTGAAAACGAGGCAGATGGACAACCATGGTTCCATGATATCTTAGAATATGTCAAGAATCAAAGATACCCCGAGCAAGCGAACGAGAACGATAAAAGAACGATCAGAAAACTGGCAGCGGGATTTGTTCTCGATAGAGACATCTTATACAAAAGAGGGAAAGATCAAATGCTCTTGAGATGTGTAGATACTGTTGAAGCCAGAAAGATACTCGAAGAGGTCCATGAAGGAGTTTGTGGAACACACGCCAATGGCTTCACTATGGCTAGGCAGATTATGAGACTCGGTTAGTACTGGTTGACAATGGAAAGCGACTGCATTAGCTACGCACGAAAGTGTCACAAATGCCAAGTTTACGGCGATAAAATTCATGCAGCACCTTCACTTCTTCATATCATGACTTCTCCGTGGCCTTTTTCTATGTGGGGCATGGATGTTATAGGGCCAATTTCCCCAAAGGCTTCCAATGGACATCGATTCATTTTTGTGGTCATAGATTACTTCACAAAATGGATAGAAGCTGCTTCGTTTGCAAATGTGACAAGGACGGTGTGTGCGCGATTCTTAAAAAGGAGATCATATGCCGACACTGGTTTGCTGAAAGAATTATTTCGATAATGCTTTAAATCTCAACAACAAGATGATGAAGGAAGTGTGCGAGCAATTTCAAATAAAGCATCATAATTCTTCACCCTATCGTCCAAAGATGAATGGAGCAGTAGAAGCCGCTAACAAGAATATCAAGAAGATTGTTGGGAAAATGACGGAGACATACAAAGACTGGCACGAGAAGCTACCATTTGCCCTATATGCGTATCGCACATGTGTGCGGACCTCTACGGGGGCAACTCCTTTCTCTCTAGTCTATGGAATGGAAGCTGTGCTGCCCATCGAGGTGGAGATCCCCTCTTTACGAATCCTAATGGAGTCAAAACTAGAAGAGTCTGAATGGGTTCAGACTCGATATGACCAACTGAATCTGATCGAAGAAAAACGCTTAAAAGCAATTTGTCACGGACAGATGTACCAAAGAAGAATGATCGCAGCCGATGATAAGAAAGTGCGGCCAAGGGAATTTCGTGAAGGAGAACTCGTATTAAGGAAGATTCTCCCTATACAAAAGGACTTTCGAGGAAAATGGGCACCGAATTGGGAAGGACCATACGTCGTAAAGAGAGCTTTCTCGGTGGAGCTTTGATTCTCACCGAAATGGACGGGAAGGAGGTACCAAACCCGGTGAACTCGGGCCGCCGTGTGAAGAAATATTACGCCTAAAAAAACGATGGAAAAGGCGTCCGAATAAGCGGAGAAGGCTTAGGATGAAAACTCGGAAGGGCATCCTAAGGAAGCAAGTTTGGAATGGGTTGAACAGCAAGATCATAGCATTGAAGCGGACTCTGAAGCTCAAGAATCTTCTACACGAAAAAACTTGCTCGAAAAGATTCAGGACGAAGAAACATGGAGAAGTTCATACGTCGGATATCTAGAGCACTTACTACAACTGAACTTGTTTTTCTTTTATAGTGCTTTCTTAATCAAGTCATACCTTGTCAATTTTCCTTGCTTAATGCCTTTGAAATAAATATAGATACTAGAAACGCCTTTCATACCTACTCCACCATTTTTCATGCATTTTATTTATGTCTCATTTTGGAGATAGATAGTGAAACTACACACTCTAAACAAAAAGAATATGGAGCATTACCTGGATGGGAATTGGGTGAGTACGGGAGCTTCAAAGCAAGGACAAAGTTCAACAGGGGCAAAAAAAAAAAAAAAAGGGGATATAGGAAAACACAGATTACTCGTATAACCCATAGACGGAACAAGACCTAAGAAAAGTCAAGAGTCGAAGCAGTGAATACAGGTCATCATGAGAGTCGTAACAAGAAGAGATAAATGACAAACAAACCCAAGACACATGGCATAATCATGTATGCATTTAGGACAAACACATGCATATCATAACATCATCGCGCATGACACATACAGGTACACCAGTAAAACAAGAAGTCTTGACGATGGTTGCACCAAATCCAGGAAAAGAAGAAATCCGAGTTCCACCAGATGATAAGTTTTGAAATTCTAATTGCAATATCAACTCATAATACGAGAAGTGAGTTGGGCCTCGGGATACACCGAGGTATTTAATTTCTGTCTTTAAACTTCTATTCAAAAATCGGCTCATAATACGAGAGATGAGTTGAGCCTCGAGGCACGCCGAGGTATTTAATTTCTGTCTTTAAATTTCTGTTCAAAAATCAGCTCATAATACGAGAGGTGAGTTGAGCCTCGGGGCACGCCGAGGTATTTAAATTTCTGTTCAAAAGTCGACTCATAATGCGAGAGATGAGTTGAGCCTCGAGGCACGCCGAGGTATTTAATTTCTGTCTTTAAATTTCTGTTCAAAAATCAGCTCATAATACGAGAGGTGAGTTGAGCCTCGGGGCACGCCGAGGTATTTAAATTTCTGTTCAAAAGTCGACTCATAATACGAGAGGTGAGTTGGGCCTCGGGACACGCCGAGGTATTTAATTTCGGTCTTTAAATTTCTGTTCAGAAATCAGCTAATAATGCGAGAGGGTCACACGCTGAGGTGGTTGAGCTTCGGGTCACACGCGGAGGTACTTCCAGATGGAAGACTGAAGTCACGTTGAGCAAATTTGACAAAGAAGTTCCAGCGAACAAAGAAGGTTGAGCAAGAGCAAATTGAAGCTACAGGTCATATCTATCGGGGGTAGCATTGGAGTAGATTGAAGATCGAAGCCCCGAAGATGGCAAGGAAGTAATTTGAAAGGTCCAGATTTATTTCTTTGAAGTCCCGATGGAGGAGATCAAAGCCACAAATCATCGAAGCCGATCAAGGCACTAGCTCATCGTGCCTTTGAAGAAGCAATGGAATAGGAAATGTCCTCTCCACAAGATATAACGAAAACAGTTGAAGCGGATCAAAGCAACGAGTTACATTGGAGTTTGAAGTCGCTTTTTGAGAAGAGTACCAACAAGTCAAGGCTTGGCCAAGACCGAGCAAAATTGGTTCTTCTATTGTCTTTGCTCTATTCTCGTTTCACGACAATGAGCAAAGAGGGGCAACAGTAATCACCAATTTTGGCCCGGGTTCATTAACCCAGGGCCCAAAACCGAATTAAGGCCCAATAAAAATAGTCCAATGTCTAATTATCAACAGTCCAATTACAAAACCAAGCCCAAATCCCTTAACCAAATTTTGACCCAAACCCTGACCCAAAATACAAGTGGCCCAATGAGCCCAAAAACATTAAAATTCTTCCAGAAAATTTAGGGTTTTGAAACCCTAAAACAACCCAACGCCGTAACCCCTAGGCGCCGCACGAGCCTACCACTCCCTCACGCCTGGTGCGCCGCAAGCCTCCACTACCGAGTGCGCCACAACGCCACTACCCACTGTTCCCCACAACCTGCAAAGAAAAAGACAAAGAACAACAGCAACACAAGCAAAGGATTTCTTTTTTATTATTATTTGTTTGCTATGATTCGGCTATAAAGCTGCAGCAAAAATCGTGTAATAGGACCCTTTTTTTTCATTTTTTTCGCGATCAATCAATCAAAAAAAATAGATTCAAGGAGCACACAAAAAAAAAAAAAAAGTAGCAAAAAAGAGTTTCAAAGGTATTTTGTTATTTTTATTTTTTATTTTTTTCTTTATTTGCAAATATATATACGTATATAAATATAAAAAAAGAGGAGATTTACTTTTCCGCCACTGCCATGCGTGTAACCAACGAACTGTGGCTGGGCTGCTGAGCGACGCAGCCATCCCCTCCTCCTCCTGTTCGGATTTGCAGAGAGAAAAGAGAGAAAGAGGGTTTATTTTTTTGAATCTAGAAGAAAATGAACAAAAAAAAAATTTAGCCTTTATATAAGCATACAAAACGACGCCGTTTGGCACTGGTCGGTCAGGGGCCAAAACGACGTCGTTTTGGTCCCCTGACCCGCGCATGGGCACCCGACCCGATAGGATCCGCGTGTTTTTGCTTGGAGGGGCTAATTGCGCGTTTGGTCCCTCCTCCTTTTTATAGTTATACAATTAAGTTTTTTTTTACTTTTCAATTTTGGCCCGATATTGTTCCCTGATTTCAATTTGACCCTCTTTCTTCCAAATACCCCATTTTATTAGGGTTTATTGCTGTTTTGGACCCTCCATATTGCGTGCGCGTTACAAATTGGTCCTTTTCCTTTTTAATTTATTTCAAATCGACCCTAAGCTTTCATTTTAAGCTCAATTTAATCCCTTTTTAGTTATTTTGTAATCTTTTTAGTCTTTTTATTATATTATTGTTATATTTATATTATCATTATATTGTACATATTCATTATTATACTATTATTATTATATTTTTATTACTATTATATTTATATTAGTATATTATATATATTTCATACCCTTATTATTACCATTATTACATTTACTATTAATATTATTATTTTAGTATTATTATTAGTCATATTATTTATTTTGTACATATTTCGTTGTATCATCGTTATTATTATTATTATTATTATTATTATTATTATTATTATTATTATTATTATTACTACTATTATATTTATATTGGTATATTGTATATAGTTTACTTTATTATTTTATATTTATTGTTATTATTATTATTATTATTACCATATATTTTTATATTGTACATATTTCGTATTATTACTATTTTATTATTACTATGCTATTTATTGTTACTACTATTATTATATTTTTGTTATTATATCGTATATATATCTCATATTACTATCATTTTGTTATTATTTCATTTTATTTCTACTAACATTTTTATTTTTTTATTGTCACTGATTTAATATTATCTATTCTTGTTTTTGTTATTACCTCTTTTATCATCATGTGTTGTTAATTTCTCGTTTTCGCCATCTCATGTGGATCAATGGTTTTAAATCACAATCCGACATTTTTTTATTCATACAAAAGAGGCAATATTCGTGTGTTTAGAAGACCGAAAAATTACATCCTAACGTGTTGGGTGTCGATCTTTTCGTTCGACTAAATATTCAAATATCCTTTTCTTGGCGAAGATGATCTTGGTGTCGAAATAATAGGGTGTTATATCCTAACGTGTTGGGTATGATACTTTTATTCTTTCGAAACGAAATTATCTTAAGATTCAATCCCGA
This sequence comes from Gossypium bickii, assembly GCA_025503065.1. Lineage (NCBI taxonomy): Eukaryota > Viridiplantae > Streptophyta > Magnoliopsida > Malvales > Malvaceae > Gossypium > Gossypium bickii. The sequence continues at coordinate 20,915,739 of CP106713.1, read as the reverse complement.
TTCAGTTAATCCTTTTAATTCTTTTTTTCTAAACATTTTCAACTTTTCGACATTGGGACATTAATTAATCAATTTGGTACCAATTTTGGGCGTTGCGAGGGTGCTAATCCTTCCTCGCACGTAACCGACTCCCGAACCTTTTTTTCTCAAATCTCGTAGACCAAAATCACTGTTTTAGTAAATCGAAACGTTTTATTAAAACAAAGGTGATTCGATCACACCTAATAAAGGTCGGTGGCGACTCCCTTTTATCCGTTTTCAAAACCAAAAAAAGTCGATTCTCATTTTTGTCAAAAAATGGTAGAGACAATAATAATAATAAAATAATACTAACAATAATAACAGCGATAATAATAATTGTAATAATAATAAACGAATAATAATAATAGTAATAATAATAGTAATAATAATAATAATAAATAATAATAATAATAGCAACAGTAAATAATAACAAATGAAAAATATACAAAATGAAAAATGTGAACAAAAGGAAAAAGAATATACATAATAATGATAAAAAATAAAAAGAATATATGTACATGCAAACAAATGAATAAAAAGATGAAAACGATACATAAAAATATATAAAAAAACTGATACTGTATTAAATTGCAATTAAAATAAAATTGGGAGCCCCAAATTATAAATAAAACATTAAAAGGGACTAAATTAAAAGAAAAATAAAAATAAGGATCCGAATTTAAAAAGAAAAAAAACGAATTAGGGCCCAATGTGACGCGCGGTAAAAAAAATCAACGTTCTAAACTGGGCTAAAATGAAACTGATACAAATATTAGGGTCAAATTTAAAGATTAAAAAAAGTTGATTACAAAATAATAAAAAGGCAGAAGGGCCAAAAGCGCAATAGCCCTTCCTCTAAAAAAGGCGGATCCTAGACGGTTCGGGTCAGGTTTATCCGACCCAGCTCAAAACAACATCGTTTTTGCGTTAAAAAATCTGAGTGAAACGACACCGTTTCACAGACCCTATTTAAAGCCGAAATTTTTCAAAAAAAAATCATTTTTAGTCATTTTTTTTAAAAAAAAAAACAAGAGTGCTCTCATTTTTTCTCTGCAAGGGCTCTCACTCCGGCCTGGGGCTTCGACAAGCCTTTGCCATGGCTTCGTCGTAGCCCCGCTGTATACGGCGGCCGGGAATACGAAAAAAATTATTTTTAACCCCCCTTTTTTATCCCTTTCTTTTTTCACAAACAAACAAAAAAAAAATTTTAATCCAATTTTGATTTTAAAAGAATGATATGCGGAACCAAAAATATATTCTCCCCGTTCCTTTTTCTTGAATCCACATCAAAACCCCTAGAGGTTCTTGGGTATTCAGACGCCGGAGCTCGACAAAAGGGAAAACAAAACGACAGGTATTTACTATTTCTTTTTTTTTTTGTTTATTTCGAAGATAAAGAAAATATAAAAAAGGCACCTTTCTCTGTTTCAAGCTTTTTTATCTCCGGAATACGTTTCTTTTTTCTAGTATTTGAGATATGTTCTGTGTGTAAAAATACATTGATATTTATTGCTGGGCTTATATAGCTGAATAAATAATATATCTATTGTTGTTTCCTACTCTGTTTTTTTCTTTTCTGTTCTATTTTGCTCTGTTTTGCAGACTTGTGGAGGTCAACGGAGGTGGAGGAAAGGCAATTTTGCCATTTCCATGCAAGGCGACAGAGGGCGCGTCAGGGGCCTTGGGACGAGATGTTTCGGGACGAGGCGCGGGCATGGTGCTCGAGGGAGGCTGCGGCACCAGGGTTTCAGAAACCTTACTAAAAGATTTTTACTTGTGGGCCTAAAGACTGTAATTGGGCCAACATTTTTTTATAATCTGGACTTTAAATTTGTTGGACTTTATTTATTTGGTTTTTTTTTTTCTGATTCGGGCCCGGGCGAATTGGGCCTTTTACACATATGATATCTCATAAAAATCAAGTTAATTGATTTGAAAAAAATGAATTAACTAAAAACATACATTAAGTTTGTCTAATTAAACAAATAAAAATGTAAAATTTTATCCATCGTCCATAGCATCGAGGCAAATGCATTCCTCAGGCCGATTGTCTATAATTATAGGGTGGAGTTTATTGCAATGGGTATTCAACTGAATCATCATCCCTCACCTCGATCTTCAAACACCAATGGAAAAAATTTTAAACGGACCATCCGAAGGGCTTGTACATGAATAATGATATGATAGATGAAGAGTCAGTTTAGCATTATTTCTCAAAAGTAATTTTAAGATAAAAAATACTTTTGAGATAAAAGTATTGTTAAATAAAATATTTTAATTTTTTCAAACGTGCTTTTAGGACAAAAAATGCTTTGCAAAAGTATTTTTTTGGCTATAAGCAGAAATAGAAAATTTTAACTTTTGCTCAAAAGTGCTTCTCAAAATCAATGTTAAACTGACTCGAACAAGATAAGGTGTAAATAGGCTCATAATCAAGATGAATAAATAATTTGATGTCTACATAAATTCTAGCCTAATAATTGATATATCCGTTGTAGGTGTCATCATCGGAGAAGGAAGGCTAGAAGGACCGGCTCCTTTACCAAATTCTTATTAGGCCGCATCCGGATTGGATGGTACAAGTTTGACAGGTTGAGCACTCACTCGTTGATGTCCACATCAACAAAGCATTCATATATGTTTACTCTTAAATTATAAATGTTGTCTATAGGGGTGACCAAAAAAAAAAAAAAAACGGACAATCCCAACTCAATCCGTTAGGGTTGGATTTTTTTTTCAAAATTGGGTTCAAGTAAGTCAGAGAGAGTTAAGTTAGAAAATCAGTTAGGATGGAAGTCAAGTTTTACATAAACTCGACCATCCTGAGATATTTACGAAATTACCTTTATATATATATATATATATATATATATTAAGTTTTACCCTAAAACCTAAATAGCTAAGCCTAAGCTCCTAAATTTTTAGCCACCTCGTCTTCATCTCCTACAGCCACAACTAAGTAATTTATTTCCTTCTCTCGTTACTCTTTTTATTTCCCATAATTTCTCCCACAGTCCCAGTCATCTTGCTCTTGCCGACTTTATATACTGCCCATGATTTGTGTTTGCAACCTTGCATCTCTTATTTGTGATTTGAATGCACTGCTCTCCCTTGTGTTTCTAGCTTTTAGACTCAATTGGTTGAGGCAATTTGTTATGTTAAACTTGCTTCAGTATAAAATTGCTCCAGTTAGGTTTGCTACCAAATTAATGGTAGTATGTCTCTTATTTTTTAACCAAAAAAAATGGTAAGCTTTTCCTCTAGAATTGAGTTTAAAAGTTTTGTTCTTAATAAGGAAATGAAAAATCAAATAAAATGAGATAAAATTCGGGTCGGGTCGGGTTTTTTATTAAATTTTATGGTCAGGTTTGAGTTGATTTTTTTAAAAGGGATGGGTTAGGTTGGGGCAATTTATATTTTATAAAACTTTATAAAAGTTAATTTTTTTATAAAATTTTATGGTAATAAAAGTTAATTTTTTTATAAAATTTTATGGCTTTTAATTAATTTCTGATAATTATTATAAATTTTAATGATTTTTAAAATAATTTTATAAGTTTTTTTTTTATGTTTTTTTTTTATAATTCTAGAATAATCTAGACAAATTTGTGTGCAAATTCAAATGAACTTAGACAACTATTTATCCAAATTCATTATGTATTAGTTAAAAATGATTTTTTTTACTTGCGTGGCAGTGATGATGTGGCACTACCACATCACCCTTTGATGATGACATGGAATTGCCACATCAACGATTAGTGATGGCGTGGCACTATCACGTTAGGAAATGGTATTAATATGTTATCTATTAATAGCCACGTCAGCATTGTCACTAACTACTAACGATCAACATTAGTCAAAGGGCGTGTTTGACCAATTTTATTAGTTTAGAGGCTCAATTGAGTGTAAAAAATTCAAAAAGACGAAAATATAAAAATTTGAGAACCAAAAATATGGTTAAGCCTAATTTGAATGTTAAATAAAAAAAAAATCAAAAGAAAATCCAATTTTGAATCCTTAAAACCTATTCCCAAATTTGAGACCACTAGAAATTTCTTTTCATCAACTAAAAATTGTCTATCATTCATTTGTGTCTCAAAATCTTCAATCAACTTTGTGTTCTTATATAAGAAAAATCGTGCAAATTGAATCAATGCTAATATTTAGCCCTTTTTTTCTATTCCATATTTGTAAGTAAGGTTTATAAAATTAACACTCAAACTATGTTTTGTTTTAACTTTTTATAAGAAAAATCAATGCTAATAAATATTTTTTATAAAATATATTTTTAGGGTTGATTATGAACTTTGAGATTTAGTGTTAGCTCTTAAACACTCATATTTTCTTTTCATTTATTATAAATTTTCCAATCTTTTTAAATATTTTGTCATGTCTTTTTTCTAGCGTGTATTTCAAACTAAAGCGACCTATTTGGAAATCCTTCTTTAAGCACATTCGAACATATTAAACCCATATTTGAACCGGCATTTATTTAAGTAACACTAAAAACTTAGCTAATATTCTAACCACTTGTTTGGGTTTAGCACATGAAATCTAGGAAAACACAAACTAGAATGGACCAAAGATGTTGTAACACAATTGGATCAAAGGTAAGGGTATGTTTGATAAATTATTGAAATTGAAAATAAAAATAAACAATATTATTATTTAACTATGATAATTATATTAAATTTTTATTTAATATATGATAAGTATGTAGATAGCTACTTATTATTTAAAGTTGAAAAATATTAAATTGAATTTATTTTTGAAATAAATTATTTTTTATTTTATTAAGAATTAAAAATTATCTTTTAACTTTTATTCAAAGGTATTCAAAATAAAATAAACAATACGAAGATTAAAATTATGAATAATAAAATTTCAAACAAAATAATTATATCTATTAAATAGGTTTGTTAGTATTTGATTAAGGAATGGAAGAAAAAACAAGCATTTTTATCCTTTGGAATCATGTGGCACTTACATTTGACTAACTAACTAGTCAAACCTTCCCCCCCCCCCCCCACCGAAATAACGTCAGTGGTAACACCGGTAATTAAGACCTTAAGGCCTTCTAAAATTCAAAGCCTTTTTCTTCCTTCGGCTTTCTTCACATTTCATAAAATATTTTTTAAGCTAAATCAATTTTTCAAAATCAAATCAGATTTCTAATTTTATTTTTTAAGTTAAATTAAAAAATTAAAAGTTTTAGTTTTTAACTTTTCAAAAGCTTTAAATAATCCTCATTTATATTAATAATAAAAAATAAATATTCAAATTAAAATTTTCAAATATTTTATATTTAATTAAAAGAAAACTGTGTCTTTTTTATGAATAAAAAAAATAAACTGATTTAATACAAATAACGAAAAGCTTAGGTTTAAATTTTATTATGCATTCATTTTTCTATTTTTATATAAAAATATTCTTAAAATAATATAATTATTTTACAAGACAAACATATTTTTTGAGAATAATTTATATTAAGATTTAGGCACTAATAAAATAGTACCACATCATCAAGTTTTAAAGGTGTACAAATATTATCATACATTTATCCATATACAATATCTTTCCTAGCTTCATTTAACTTCAAAAATTGATATATATGTTAAAAGATGAAGTTATTTTCCAACTGAATTTAATAAAATAGAAAGCGAATAATATTGTTGGCTGCCAATAGGAAAAAAATAGTTTGGGAGGCGACTAAGGAGGTTGTGAGGCGGCCATGGAAATTCTAATAATCAAACACAATGCGGCTCTGATTTTCCTTCATTAGCCTATGACTTCAACTTCCATCTTAGACTCGCAATCTCCCTTTTCCTTTTCTATTTCTTCCATCACATTCCCAGAAACTTCCCCTGTTGTTTCCTCCGCTAACTACACGTTTTCTTTTGAATATCCGACCATTATTTGAATACCAATCTTAGTCAAATTTTCCCTCACTATAAATACTCATTTCCCATGCAACTTCAACTTCATATTTGCTTCTGATACGATGAACGCAGTCAAATGTTTTTTAAGCTTTTCTACTTTTGTTTTAGTGTTGAGCTCTATTGTGGTTGTGACTGAAGCTAGGGATCCTTTCAATGTCTTGATGTCTCGGAAGTTTGGTGGTGGAAAGCTTCCTGACTTATTTGATATTGGTTTATATCTTGGAGCCATTAAAGGGTCGGGTCCAAGTGCTCCTGGTGAAGGACACAGGTTCGTTAATAGTCGCACCCTTGGAGGCATTAAGACCTCTGGCCCAAGCCCTGGTGTGGGACATAAGTTAACTGACAGCTTGGGTCTTGGAGGTATTAAAGACTCTGGCCCCAGTGGTGGTGGTGAGGGACACAAATTCACTGATACTCGAACCCTCGGCGGTATTAAGAACTCTGGTCCTAGCCCTGGTGAGGGACACAGCTCCACTCTTGGAGGTATAAAGGTCTCGGGTTCCAATGGAAACAGGCTAACTATTAGCATCAATCTAGGAGGCATAAAGGATTCCGGTCCAAGCCCTGGTGTGGGAAACAAGTTTACTGATAGTCGAACCCAAGCCATCAAGGACTCCGGTCCAAGCCCTGGTGTGGGAAATTGAGGCTCTGGTCTGGGCCATGGGTACCCCTAATTCATTGAGGCTCAATCACTTGAAGATAGCAATATTTCAAACGAAGTAGAGTTTTAGGTAGCCATATATATTATATAGGAACGACAAGATTTGTTTTATATTACAGATTCGTTTATTCTTAAGTTCATCATGATTCAATTTGCTGTTTGAGTTGACTCACACTGGTTTTCATCTCTTCCATAGTTCAAAGTAAGAGATTCTTTGTTAAAATGGTTCTCCTTTCAATGTAATCTATATATTATTTGTAATTTGCATCTCTCTCACATATACATACAAATAACGGACAACATTATTATGATTTCATTATAAATTTTAATTATATCAACTCTCATAAATAGGAATACAATATGCTTCAATAATACCATTTCAATTAAACTAAGACTCAATCGACAATCTTAAACCATTAATTATATATACATATTATAATAATTTTATCATTCAAAATTTTTATCCGTAATTAAAATATAAATATATTCATAATATTATAGATATATTATACTTAAAAAAACTTAAATATATTTTTTACTCTTTTAAATACTGTTTCATCAATAATTTAATTAATATGTTGTTATTTAAATAATAACAATTTTATAAAATACACAAAGAAGGGATAAAAAACTAGCTATATTATATCACAAGATACATGCTTACATGAATAGTTTTATTTAATCATACGTGATATTAAGTAAACAATTTAAAAAGTTAAATTAACAGTCTTACTATCATTACTTTTAATTTTTTAAAAATAATTTTTTATACTTTTAAATAGAACTATCTTTTAAATTAAATTGTTTAAGTAATGTTATTTAAAATCATTTTAAAAATAATTATTACATACTTATATTTTCTTAAATAATATTATCCAAAGAATAAATTTGAATATATTATAAAATTATGGTTTATGAATGGTTATTACAAATATTTTTTTATCCAATATTTAAATATTTAAAGTATTTCATTTAAATAATTAAAATTTCAATTTTCAAATTATCTACCTTTGTTATCGAATAATTAAGTAAAAATATATTAGAATTTATTTAAAATTAAAATTATCCAATTAAATAAATTTGTAAATATTAAATAATTTAAAATAGATATATATGTTTAATAATATTGATTATTTTATTAATATAATAATATTTAGCTTATGCAACTTATTTTTTTTATATAAAAATAGAGTTACTCGTTATGAATTGTTTTTCAATGAATGACTTATGCTTTTTAATAGGGAAATAATTTTTTAACAAAAATTGGCTTATTTTCCTTTGGTCCGTAAGTCATTTCCCAATCATATTATTTTCAAAAAAGAAAAAGAAAAATGCAAATTTGTAAATAAATTTTCGTGAAACAATTGCTCATGTTTCAGAATTCTAGGTTTTTTCCTTTAAATTAAGGCTTATTTGAATAATAAACTAATTTACTTAAACTTTTTGAGTAAATTTCAAAATAATCATTTTTGTTTGTCTCAGATTACATTTTAGTCACTGAGTGCTAATTGTCATTAATGGTGTAATGGTAAGCTGACGTAACACATTAAATCATCATTTTAAACGAAAATTTTAGGTTAAATTATACCGTTGGTTTCTATATATTTTTCGTTTTGAGTAATTTAATTGTTTTCTTTTATGTTTTTTTAACATTCCTCTTTCTTTTTCCTTTTTTTTTCATTCTTCTCCTTCTCTCTCTATTTTCCTCCATTCTCCATTTTTTTTAACGTAATTTTTTATATTTTCTATTTGTAAAAACTAGTCCCTATACTTTTATTTTTTTGAACAATTTAATTTTTTTATTTCTTTATTTTCCTTTATTTTTCTCTATTATCATATTCTTCACTGCACAAATATAATATTTGCCCACGAAATAAATCAAATCCTTGTTTCTTTCACATGATTCTTAAATTGAATTTCACTCAAAACCGAATATCAATCATTCTTAACCAAATCTTGATTTGAATATAACCTAATTTTGAAACTAAAATGGGATCTAACTAATCAATATAGAAAGCCATATCCTTAATCAAATCTAAACATAAATTGAATTCTTTATATTCAAAATAATTTTTTTCTGTTTCCAAACTTTTACAGAATCGTATAGACTATTCTTTTCCTTTTCTTTTATTTTCTGGAAAATAAAATTAAGCAAACGATAAAATTGATCTAAACCCTTTTGGATATTCCCAAGCAAGCTAGATTGGAAGCCAAGCATGGAACCGAAGAGAGAAAGGGAGCATGAAACCAAACTAGTTATTGGTAAAGTTGAGGGTAAGTTTCGTATGGTGGTCGTTTTAGTCATCGAAAGTGTAGAGCTCATTTGATGATTTCATGAAACATCGTAGTTTCGAGAGGGCGAGAATGTTACCGGTATGGTAGATAATATTGTCGTGGGGGTTGGTTAGGATGTTAAAGGAACGAGCTCGGGAAACTTTGTTGAGGGTGGATTGCTATAAGTCACGACTAGCGAGATCTTCGAGTGAGACAAGCTTGCGGACTAGGTCATTGAGAGATCCAAATTGGTTTGTTAAAGCGATGATGGATGATGAGGGTTTGTTATTGTGGGGTGAGAATATCTGAAACAAGTTTTATTTTAGTTTCAGCTTTCGCCTTTTCTTTTTTCATAAACATAAAAAAGTCTTAACAAATGGAAAACATAGAAAAACTACGTTAAAAGAGATGGAGAAGGAAGTAAAGCAGAATGAGAAGCAGAAGAGAATGGAAAAAAAAAAAGAAGTTAAAAGAACATGAAAAAAACTAAATTGCTCAAAACGAAAAAATATGGGGACAAATTGTATAATTAACCTAAAATTTTTGTTTGAAATGATGATTTAAAGTGCCATGTCATCTTACCGTTACACCGTTAACAACAATTAATGGCTCAGTAACTAAAATGTTACAACACGTTAACATAAGTGACTAAAATGTAACAGTTCAAACATAAGCATGTAAAAAGCCTTCAAACTATTTCAAAAGTAATTATTTTAATAGTTTACCCAAATTTTTTTTTGGTTAAACTACATATCTAAATGGCTTAAGGGTGTAAAAAATCCTCAAACTGCTCCAAAAAAAAAATAATTAAGCCCTTCTTTTTATTTTCTTTTTTTTTGCACTCAATTAAGCACTTGAACTTTCAAAATGCATCAAAAAGACCCTCAAACTTCTTCAAAAGAAGCAATTAAGCCTCTGTTATTTTTTTTTTTACTCAATTAGGTACTTGAACTTTCAAAATGCATAACAAAGACCCTTAAAATTTTTCAAAAAAGCAATTAAGTCCATGCACTTATTAACAATTAGAAAAAAAATTATAAAAAATAATAAATTTAATAAAAATCGTAAAAAAATAAAAAATTGTAAAATTTTATAAAAATCATAAAAAAAATTAGAGGCCCCTATTTTTTTTAATTAAAGTCATCACGTGTCGCAACATAGCGTGACATGTGGCAAAAAATGATAAAAAATAATCAATAAAAGTTATAGGAAAATTATAAAATGCTTCTGTTGGTACGATAATTTTTTATAAAATTTTTTTATGAAATTTATATTTCTTTACATTTTCTAAAATTTTCTTACGACTTTTGTAAAATTTTATAATTTTTTTATAATTCTATATATTTTATAATTTTTACGAATTTTATAAAATTTTACAATTTTTTTATTTTTTACAATTTTTATATTTTTTCTAATTTTTAATAACTTTTTAATATTTTGAATTTTTTTATTAAAATATAATATTTATAACTTTTATTGATTTTATTTTTTATAATTTTTAATAAAAGCAGGGGCTTAATTGCTTTTTTTGAAAAAAAATTTGAGGGTCTTTTTTATGCATTTTGAAAGTTCAAGTATCCAATTGAGTAAAAAAATAGAGGATTAATTGATTTTTTTAAAAAAGGTTTAAGGTTTTTTTCATGCATTTTAAAATTTTAAATTCTCAAATGAGTGAAAAAAAAAAGTACATGCTTATTTTTGAAAAAGTTTAAGGGCTTATTGCACCCTTTAAGCCTATCTAAATTATAATTTCGTAACCATTATTATATCTCTTAAAAAAAAAAACCACTTCAATCAATAAGAGTTAACCCATAATTAAACATTTATTTTCCCTTAATTTAGCTAGAAAATTGAAAGAAAAAAAAACCTCGTATTTTTCTCTCTCATTCCATCTATATCTTCCAAAAATTGACTATTGGATAAGTTTGGCCAACCGAGTTGCAAACTGAGATTGACGAAATTATACCATTTCAAATCAAACCCAGAATTTTAACACCAAAAGAACAAATTTGAAACTCGTGCCACTATCCTAAATCAAACTCCTCTTTTTCCTGTCGAGGGTTTGGACAAAAAATCGACATTATTAACCCTTTTCAATAATGTGAAATTTTGTGCTATGAAAAGTGCATTAGTTTTTTTTTTTTTTTTTTTGAATAATGGTTCGTTTTGTTTTATTAATTAAAATAGGCTGGGTACAAAACACAAAATAGGACCCAAACAAAGCTACAAAAACCCAAAAATAAAAGAAACAACATAACATTAAAACAAACAAATACCTGGTTACAACAAAAGAAAAACCCAAAAAATAAAACAAACACCAAATTGAAACAAAAACTTAGAACAGAAACACCTAGCCATAACCTTTCAAACCCACTAAAATGATCGTAATCCTCCATACGGAGAGAAGCATCCAAAGCAAGAAGGGAGACTGCGGGGACTAAATACCCAAATAAACTTAAAGACCCCAATCTCAGACGAACCCAAAAGAATTCGAAGTCACGGAGGGTTGATACATCTACGATCCGTCGCAACGATTTCACATACTTCCAGTGGAGCATCTTCTACCCAGAATCGATCGCACAAACCATCTCGACCGCTGGCCGCCTTTGCATGAGCAGCAATGTTGCTCCCTCTAGGCGTGAATTTGAAGCGACAAGTCTCAAATTTTCTCGAAAGAGCTTTTACATCCCAGGTAAGAGGCTGAATGGCTGAATAATCCTCTACTTCTCCTTGTAACTTAAGTATTACAGTGCACGAATCACTTTCCATGACGATTCGCATAAAACCCCAATCGTGTTCAAAAAGGAGACCATGCAAAACAACCACTGCCTCAGCCATGACCACCGTGCTAACCCAGGTATGAAATCGATAACCCGAACCCAGTATATGTCCTTGCTCATCTCTAGCAATAAAACTTGATATTGCCTTATTTCTTTGGCCGGAGTACCTTGAATCCATATTTATTTTGACCCAAGACGATAGTGGATGGGTCCAATGGACTGCAGCAACTGGAGATGAGTGCTTTAAAATCGAGTTCATCTCCCGAAATTCTCTATCGTACCCGCAAGCAAAGGTAACAACATTGTTTACATTTTTCCCAAACCCTTCATGCATAAGTTTGTTTCAAGCAAAGCACAATGCCCATATTGTAATTGCAGCAGATTCTTTATTTTTATTTTCAAAGATCCAACTTAACCAACTCACAAAATCCATATCATGCACTGATGAGGGCCATTGAAATCCTATACCTTGCCAGACTTGCTTTGCGAAAAGGCAGTCTCGGCTGACATGTATGACCGATTCCACATAATGATTGTAACGTGGAAAACTTGACCAGCTACAATGTGTTTACAGTGTAGATTCTGCAAGGTTGGAACATAGTTTTGAGTATATTTCTAGATCAAACTTTTGATTTTTGATGCACAATTTAAACCCCAAATCTGCTTGAAACAAACATGCTCCGACGTACTCAAAAATGGCGAATGTAATAAAACTCTATAGCCACTACGATCTGAATATTCTCCAGTATGTTCACCATACCAAATCTGCTTATCCATCTGTGTGTTTTTTGGCAAAGGGATACTCATAATGGCATTGGCCTCTTCATCACAGAAAATGGATCTAATTAATTCGCTATTCCAACAATTAAAATCATGAATAATTAAATCGCAAACCTTGTCAACCGTAGACACTTGCTCTGAAATTACCTTTACCATCTCTTTTTGTAACATCCCAAACCCGGCCTAAACGTTATGGTTGTATCTGGCAATGTCACATGATAGTGTTTTTGAAACCTCGTTGTTACGATGAAAACATTTCATGTTATTATCTTTAGTAAACCTTTGTTAGAACTTAGGAAGTCATCTTTATTCATTTAAAATATTTGTTTTTAAACATCCCTCGTTGCGAAAGCTTTAATAAAACAGTCTAAGTGATCATGCGTTTAGAAATTACTTTAACTTTTTGAAAATCGAATTTCCTACGACCAGCAGGTATAAATCCATAAAGTAAAATAAATAAATAAAAATCCAAATTTAAAACCAAAGTTCCAAAGGGCCCTTAAATTATAACCCGAATAATCAATAATAATCAAATCATAAATCATAAATTGAAAACCATGAAGTCCAAAAATTATTGTGGTCACTGTTGAGTCCTCCGTCACACCGGTCCGTCTAAGTCTGAGAATTACCTGTGCACATTAAACAAAAAGGGTGAGTTTACGTAAACTCAATGTGTAATCCCGCAGAAACAAACAAACAATCAGTATTCACAGTGCACAGTTGAACAGTCTTGGGCCTAAGCCTTTTTCAGTATCAGTGATAGTTTGGGCCTTAGCTGTAACACCCATAACCCGTAACCGTTGTCGGACTAGTGTTAAGAGGCGTTACTAAACATTTATGAACATTTCAAAATATCTCACATCCATTTCTCAACACATAGTTAATCATCAATCAAACATATTCAATTATAATCATATAGTCCCTTATTGAGGTCTACGAGACCTTAATCACGTGTTAGAAAGAGGTCGGGACTAAACCGAACACTTGCGAAAATTTTCAAAAATTTAAAGATTTCTTTTTTTCCAAACTACAGAGGTCACATGCCCTTGTGGAAATGCCTCCCACAGTCTCGACACGCCCGTGTGTTTAAGTCGTGTTAAAACAGGGCATACATACTGACTTGTCCACACGGATGTGGACACGTCCGTGTGCCTCACCCGTGGTCGCTACTGACTTCACCATACGGCCAGTCACACGCCCGTGTGTCTAACCCGTGGTCGATCTTAACTTGTTTTGAATTTCAACCACTAGGGACATGGTCGGGCCACACGCCCGTGTGCTCAACCCTGTGGGCAAATATAGGCCATTTTCAAGGCCAATTAGCCACCCACACAAGGGTCATCATTACAAGCACAATTAAGCATATTTTCATGTATCAATAGAAACCAAAAACACATCAAAATGTTCATCATATCAACCCAATTCAATCTCATTTCTAGCATACCATCTTATATGCTAAATTATTCAACCAATTCACATGTAAAACCAAGCATGATTCATCCACAATTTCACTAAATCACTATGGCATCAATCCATCAATAAATTTACCATTCTTAAGACCATTTCATTACCATCAAGCCATACCAAAACATACTTCATATACCATAATCATTTATGCATATTACCAACATTTATCTAGCCACATCACATGGCTATTTACACATCTCAAACATGTTTCAAAACAACTAGCCTATACATGCCATATTCAAATTTACATATATTCAGAAGTACTAAAATAGATTGCCGATAGTGTGATAGAGATGCTGTCGATCCCCGGATCCGAGCTAGTTTTACTGACACTGTAAAACAGAGAAACAAATCACACAGTAAGCTTTTAAAAGCTTAGTAAGTTCAAAATACAATACATACTACTCAATAATACCACATCAATATATATTTATACCATCACATAGATAAAGGCACAACTAGGCACATTATCAATCTCAACCACATACTCAAATACCTATTCATTCAACTTTTAAACCTATCATCAACCACATAGGTTCAAACGTACCTTAATCAACACATAGTTACTCACCATTCATGCTACTCAATTGCTCGATATTACATCTCGTTCAACTTTTGCTATTCTTTTGATTTATTTGCACACTTAGTTCCAGTTTCATAACTGAAACATAATCGTCATCGCACACTTAGTGTCTATAAGTTAAACCGAACTATTTCAGTATCACACACACAGTGCCAAATCAATAAGCCGAAGCTTCTATCTTTTCGCACACACAGTGATAGTCATCTCTGTCCCATTTCTAATTTCGCACACTTAGTGCCATCTAATTCAATTCCGCACATAGCATTTCTAATCTCTTAGTTATATATAATTTCATTCAATTCACATCACATAAACATAATTTAACAACTTGTATTATATCCGAACTTACCTTGGATGTCGAAATATCGAAACGGTCGATTAATCTAGCTTTTTGTCTTTGCCTCGATCTCGATCCGAACATCTTCTTTCTTGGTCTATACATATACAAAATAAACTCATACAATCACCAATTCATTAAATTTAGTCCGAACACACATATTTTGGGTATTTACAAAATAGCCCTCACATTTTCACATATCGACACTTTAGTCCCTAATTCACAAAATCACAAAATACTCTAAATTTCTACTCACACAAGCTTAGCCGAATTCTTCCCATGCTAATACAAGCCCAAACATTTCATTTATTTCACATTTTAGTCCTCCAATTTACACGTTTCTCAATTAAGTTCAAATTGCTCAATTTTATCAAAAATTCAAATACAAACTCTGTATTAACCCAACATCAAACTTTCATATTTCACCAACTATCAACACAAAGCTCACATGTTCATCAATGACACATCTCAAAATTTTCATCAAATTCTAAAATTAAAGCATGGGTTTGATAGTACACTAAGGAACGATCACAAAAACGTAAAAATTATCAAAAACTGAGCTCAAAACATACCTTGATTGAGCTATAAACCAACCGAAACCCTTAGACTCTTTTTCTCTTCTTTTCCTTGTAAATTTCGGCAATTGTGGATGAACAATCCACTAACTTATTTCATTTGTTTTATTATAACATATATTATTTATCAATTTACAATTTTAACCATTAATAATAATATAATATAACACATGATAGTTGGTTATAATTGTCCAACTACCATCCACTCAATATAAAATGGTTTAATAACCTCATAAGGACCTCTCATTTAGAAAGCCATGACAAATAAACACTTAAACAATTATCACACAGCTTTTGCTTTTTATGCGATTAAGTCTTTTTTTATAATTCAATACATAGTCGATAAAATTTTCACACCAAATTTTCAAACATGCTCAATCACATATTATAAACATAAAAAATAATATTAAAATATTTTTTCGACCTCGGATTTGTGGTCTTGAAACCACTGTTCCGACTAGGGTCTAAACCGGGCTGTTACATTAGCCTATCTCGATCTGATGTTAAAAATGCGCAAGAGGTCTTAGCCTATCACGATTAATCGATGCGATAACAATTATGCAAAGAGCAAAATCCTACCCAACCAGCCTCTACACACCATCTCCGTCCAACCCTACACTCCATGTGGGGATATAATCAACCCACCCATCCCTACACTCCAAGTAGTACTGAATGCGGCATAAAATAGTAATTTGCAACTGAACTGCCAGTAAATTAGTCTTAAAGCCTTTCAGTACACTTCCTCCGAATAACAACCCCCAATCCAATGCAATGCAACATACAATGGATAACATGCTATTATGCAATTTCAGTACATATGTTCAGTTTAGATATTAACATGCCCAATACAGATATCATTCAGTCAATTTCACACATTTAGGGGGTCTAAGTAGCGCTTACCGACCTACAGTAGGTTCATAATCGACTTGGGCAACCCGTGCAACCTTAAAAACATTTCGGTAAAAATGGGCCCACACGCCCATGTGATCTGCCCGTGTGGCCCACTCGGCCCAAATTGGCCTTGGCCGTGTGATCTATTTTTTTAAGTAACCCATGCTAGCTCAATTGTAACACCCATTAACCCTAAACCGTCGCAGGAACAGGGTTACGAGGCATTACCGGACATATCGGACATTTTACAAATAATTTTTAAATAAATAACAATCATATCATAAATTTATATAAATTTTTTGCTAATTGACTTTATTCATTTAAAAAAAAATTCAATATAACCCCTTAATAAATATTTAACATTCCCTGCAAATTTCAAATCGCAACCAAACCAATTCTAGTATTTCAACCAATGCATTTATATACTCAAACATACTTAAATCATACTTGAAATATTGACTTAACAACTTAATTAATGAAAACCCTATTATCATTTCTAATTAGCTCATAAAACCATTCAAACCGTTTCAATTCAATACCAATGCCATAAACAATTTCTACCATTTCACTAATTTAATCATCAAAACACCAAATACCTTTTTTTACAACAAAATTATATAGTATTTCAAAATAACCATTATAATCTCTATGTACATGCCACTTTCGCTTAAAGGAAGAAAACATCACCAAAATCTTTATGCTAGAGTCGGGATCGTTCAGATGCTGGACCAGGACACTGGACTCCTATCAACCTGCGCACGGAAACAACCGTACGCTGAGTATTTCATACTCAGTGGTATTACCATAATTCAAATTATAATACAATAACCAAGTAAATTAAATCATATAACTTTAAGATTTACCAAACTAATTCATATATATATAACTTTTCATTTCTCAATATTTACAATTCAATTTAACTTTTCATTAGTTAACATCATATACTTTCACATTGAACCATTATTTATCTCTTGAACATTTAGTTCATGCTTTCCCTTCACATTTTCATATTCAATTCACATTTTCAAATCATATTCCAAATCACATTTCTTTCCGATGGCTCAACTGATTCATTTCGTTCGATTTAACTTTTCATTTAATTACCCCTATTAACGGACTCAGACTTTGGCGGATACAAGGATCCAACCATACACACCAAATTGGCACCCAGTGCCTCATCGGATAGTTCGAAGCAATATTTGACACTCAGTGTTTCATCGGCCAAGCCGAAGAATGTTGGTACCCAGTACCTCATCGAATCTATCCGAAGTAATATAATGACACCTAGTGTCTCATCGACTCGAGGTTGAAGTATCCCTAAACACTTCTAATCCTATGGCATGCCAACTATATTTGACCAGCCCGACTAGTTAATAGGGTTTCCAATTCTCAATTCAAATTCACTTTCATTTCAAAATTCACTTGCAATATCAAATTCACTTTTCCATTTACTAATCAAAATACAATTCAATACTAACACATATTTCTCATTCAATTCAATTTACTAAATTCAATTCAATAAAGTTACTTACCTCAATATTTACTTACCATAAAATAAATAAATTTAAAATTAGTATTTAATAATAAATAACTTGAATTATAGTAATACAAACCCGGATTTGTTCAATTACTCGCCGACAACTTTTTCCTTTCCTTTCGGTGCCGATGCCTCGGGTTCTTTGCTAGCTACGAAAATTAAACTAATTATACTATTAATTACAGTACTAATTATAATAAATAATTGAATTTCTAATCAATTCCTACCTTATTCCCAATTTAATCCTAACTAAGTTTACTTTTCTAATTCAATTCACACTCTATTTCTATTCAAATTTCATCCAAACTCAAATTTAACTATTAAACTTTTAGCATATTTTCCTAATTTTTAATTTTCCTCAATTTAATCCCTTCAACATAAAACTTAGAGCTTACTTTACAATTTAATCTTTTTATCAATTCTAACTTGATATTTATTCAATTAAATCCCTAATTCATCTTTTTGTTCAACATAAACTATACTTGAAAACCTATGAACTCTTAAAATATCAACTTAATTTCAATAAAACCTTTTTTTAAAGCTTTTAAAACATCAAAATTAAGTAAAAAGGACCTAATTGACTTACCAAATTAAACTCCAAGCTTCAAATCCCTAATTTTCCCTTTATTCTTTTCTTTTCATTTTTCATTTCCCCCGTTCAAATGCTTCTCTGTTTTTTCTTTCTATCTTTTGTTCTTTATTTCTTTTATAATTTATTTACTTTATTTTATTAGTTAGCTTAGCATATATTAATATATTTTTATTCTAAATATTTATTAAATATTTAATCATATATTCACATTTGTACACCATCAATACCATACAATTGTCATATACTTAATTTATTTATCAAATGAAAATCTCATAATATAATTATTTAATTAATAATTATCTTTAACTTAAATTTCAAGTAAATAAATAAATATAATACAAATGTATATATTCTCATTATTACAATTGTCACTACTTAATTTGATTATTATACAAAAAATCTCACAATTTAATTATTTATCTCATAAATATTTTTTTAATTTAATTTAATAATAATAAATATCTATTTACTAATTAAATAAAAATTTTACAAATGTACATACATAAATTAATACACTTGTATTTTATCTTTACCATACACTTGGCAAAATAATAATTTATTATCAACCAAAAATGTTATACTAATTATTCAATTATTAAATATCTTTTAACTTAATAATAATAGATAATAAATAATTAATATCTTCTGCTTAATTAATAAGCAAATTAAATCTATAAACTACAATTGTATACATATTTTAATTACACATGTATTATTTTATCACTATCCATTTGTCAAAATCGTAACTTATTTATCATATAAAAATCCTATAATAGAGTTATTTTAAATTAATTTAATATAATTTATAACTAAAATAATATATTTATAATTTATAACTTAACAAAAATCTTAGATTTTTGTTTTAATGTTTGTCGCCCATATTCCAAATATGGCTTAATTGCCCATTTGATCCTTTATGATTTCTTTTAATCTATAATTCAACTTTTACACCTTATTCTATTTAGTCCTTTTTCCTAATTATTCTTAATTAAACTAAATTCACCTAACTAAAACCTAATTATGTAGACTACTAGACTCCTAAATATTTCTAATAATTGTCTTCAAACTTGATTTACTAAGACGGAGGCCCTATAACTCACTTTTCCGGTGCTCGTGAATTTTGGGTCATTACATTTCTCCCCTCTTAATAAATTTTATCCTCGAAATTTACCTGAGAAAAGATGAGGATCCTGTGCTCTCATTGTTTCTTCCGGTTCTCAAGTCGCTTCCTCTACATTATGATTTCTCCATAACACTTTTACTAGAAAAACTCGTTTATTTCTCAGCTCTTTTACTTCTCGAGCCAATATCTGAACCGGCTCTTCTTTATAAGTCAAATCAGATCGAATTTCAATATTTTCAGTAGGAATAACATGAGAAGGATCTAATCTATATCTCTTAAGCATCGAAACATGAAAAACATCATGAATTTTCTGTAATTCTGAAGGTAAAGCTAATCGATAGGCAATAGGCCCAATTCTTTCCACAATCTCATACGGCCCAATAAAACGTTGACTTAATTTACCCTTTCGGCCAAATCTCAAAACTTTCTTCCAATGTGATACTTTGAGGAATATATTATCACCATCAGAATATTCAATGTCTCGCTGTTTCAAGTCTGCATATGATTTCTGCCTATCAAAGACTGTTTTCAATCTATCTTTAATCTTCTTAATTGTTTCTTCTGTTTCTTGAATCATTTCTGGCCCAATCACTTTTCTTTCATTCAATTCTGTCAACATACTGGTGATCGACACCTTCGACTATATAATGCTTCATACGGAGCCACCTGAATACTAGATTGGAAACTATTGTTATAAACAAATTCTGCTAATGGAAAATATCGTTCCCAACTTGATTCAAAATCGATGATACAAGCCCGAAGCATATCTTCCAGAATTTGAATTACCAGCTCTAACTGTCCATCCATTATGTGGATGAAAAGCCGTAATAAAATTGAGCCGAGTTCCTAGAGAATCATGTAATTGCCTCCAAAATCTCGAAGTAAATCGCGGATCCCAATATGAGATTATCGATGTAGGAATACTATTTAATCATACAATTTCCCAAATATAAACCTCGGCAAGCTTCTGTAATGATCAGTTAGTTTTGACTGCTATAAAATGAGCTGACTTTGTAAACCGATCAACAATTACCCAGATAGCATTCTTTTTACTTGTTGATAACGGTAGTCCCGTAACAAAATCCATAATGATACAATCCCATTTCCACTCAGAATACTAATAGGCTGAAGCAGACCTGTCGGTACCTGATGTTCTGCTTTTACGCGCTGACATGTCAAACATTTACCGACAAATTGAACTATATCTTTCTTCATTCCTGGCCACCAATATAATTCTCGTAAATCACGATACATCTTTGTTCCACCAGGGTGCAAAACGAAAGCACTATCATGTGCTTCTCGAAGAATCAACTCTTTAAGCTCAGAAGCAGCTGGAATACAAATCCGATCTCGATATCTTAAAACAACCATGATCATCAATACTAAAATTTTCCACCGTACCACGCTGTATCATCTCTCCTTTCTTCATTAACTTCTTATCTTCCATTTGAGCTGCTCTAATCTGATCAAACATCACTGGCTTAACCCTTAATTCAGCTAGCAAGCTACCATCATCATTAGTACTAAGTCGAGTAAACATTGCCCTTAATTCAACCGCGACTTTTTTGCTCAATGCATCTGCTACCACATTTGCCTTTCCTGGATGATAATCTATAACACAATCATAATTTTTCAGAAGTTCAATCCACCGTTTTTGTCTCAAGTTCAGTTCTTTTTGAGAAAGAAGATATTTTAAACTCTTATTATCGGTGTATATATAGCATTTCTCACCATAAAGATAATGCCTCCAAATTTTAAGGCAAAAATCACAGCTGCTAGCTCCAAATCATGAGTCGGATAGTTACGTTCATGTGGCTTGAATTGTCGGGATGCATAGGCTATCCCAGACCATTCAAAGAAGCATCACTGTACATTATGAAATCTTTTCCCAACTCCGGTAATGTCAGAACTGGTGTCTTTGTCAACATTTGCTTCTGTGTCTCAAAACTCTTCTGGCATTGATCATCCCAGATGAAAGGAACATTCTTCTGTAGTAGCTTAGTCATCGACAAGGCTATCTTTGAGAATCTGTTTACAAATCTCCTATAATACCCAACTAGACCGAGAAAACTACGTACCTCTGATACATTCTTGGGTGGTTTCCATTGGACAATCACTTTAATCTTCTTTGGATCGACTCGAATTCTGTCTACAGATACTATATGTCCCAGAAATACAACCTTTGATAACTAGAATTCACATTTACTAAGCTTTCCATACAGCTGTTTCTCCCATAATATCTATAGCACTATTCTAATATGCTGATCATGCTCTGCCTCTGTCTTTGAATAGACCAGTATATCATCAATGAAGACTACCATGAATTGATCTAAATACAGCTGGAAGATACGATTCATGAGATTCATGAAAGCAGCTGGAGCATTAGCTAACCCGAATGGCATTACCAAGAATTTATAATGGCCATACCTCGTACGGAAAGCTGTCTTTGGTACATCACTTTCCTTTACTTTCAACTGATAGTACCCAAACCTCAAATTAATCTTTGAAAATACTGAAGCTCCTTTCAATTGGTCAAATAAATCATCAATCCGAGGTAATGGATATTTATTCTTGATTGTTACCTTGTTCAACTACTGATAATTAATACATAGCCGTATTGACCCATCTTTCTTCTTAACAAACAATACCCGAGCTCCCCAAGGTGAAATGCTAGGTCTAATAAACCCACGATCTAGTAAACCTGTAACTGCACCTTCAACTCTTTCAATTCAGTGGGCGACATTCGGTATGGAGGTATAGATATTGGTGTTGTACCCGGATACACCTCAATAGCAAATTCAACTTCTCTATCTGGTGGTAAGCTTGACAATTCTTCAGGGAATACGTCTGGAAACTCACATACGTAACTGATCTGACTACACTGACTTCTAACTGAATAAGAATTAATAACATATGCCAAATATGCTGAATAACCCTACTGAAGTAATTTATTAGCTTTCATCGCCGAAACAATACGTGCCAAACCACTAGTATAGATGCCATTCACCTCAATTCTGTCTCCATCATCTGTTTGAATACTGAACTTCTTTTTGTAACAGTCCAAAATCACCTTATATTCGGATAATCAATCCATACCCAATATTATATGAAAATCGCCGAAAGGCATAATCAACAAGTCAACATAAAAAAAATTATTATGTATCATCAACGGGCATCTCCGGCATACTCAATCTACAGACATAATTTGTCCCAAATTTATTAAAACTCTAGACATTTCAGATTTTAACTTTCCCAACTCAACCAATTTTGAATTAATATATGAATGTGACGACCCTGGATCAATTAAAGCATAAATAGGCTCAGAATACAGTAAAAATATACCTGTTACGACATCATGAGCATCACCTTCTTCTCGAGTCTGAACTACATAGGCCCTAGCTGGCGCTCTAGCTTCTGATTATTGGGTAACAATGTCACTGCTTCTCTTAACTCCACCTCCCCTAGAAGTCGAACCACATCTACCAGATCCCTACCTCTAGCTGCAGATACTGATCTCTGTGATGTTACTGGTGTAGCACTATCAATTTTCGGGCAGTCTCTGATAAAATGATATGTAGAACCATATCAGAAGCAGCCTCTAGTTAATTTCCAACATTCTCCTCTGTGTTTCTTTCCACAGTGCTGATAATCTGGAATTCCCACACTCCGAGGTGGACCTCTCACACTGCTAGTAGATACTGTTTTCTGTCTCTCTCTACTTCTACCGCCTCTATCAGATCTAAAACTAGATCTCCATCCACCTTGAGATTCCTTTGATCTTTTTTGCTGCAGATTTGAACTGGTGTTCTTGCACATTTCCCAGTTAGTCTAACACTCTCAGTCTTTTTTTCAAGACCACTTGCTCTACCATTTTGGCTCGCTCAATCAAATCCATAAACTCAGTGATACGGTAAGATACTAATTGTACTTTGATCTCATCTCGCAATCTCCATAAGAATCTTTTACAATTATCTGCTTCAGTTGAAATAAACTCAGAGGCATATCTACTGAGTCTTGAGTACTCTCTCTCATAATCTATGATAAACCATAATCTATACATATTTTTACCCCATACTTGGCTTATTTTTGGATGAATATTCATTAGATTTAATGAATTCGATGCTCCTAATCTTTTAATTTCGTGATTTATACTCAAGAGGGCTTATTAGTCAAAAAAAAGGGCAACGGGCCAAAAAAGGACAAAATGGGCCTACATCAGAAATTACACGGCCTAGATTGTCGACCACGGGCAGATCACACGGCCGTGTGTGGCGAGCAGAATCGAGCACGACCGAAGGAGTCCACCACGACCATGTCCCTGCCGAAACTAGGATGAATTTTATTTAGAATAGGATACTTATGGGCCAAGTAAGACATCTCAAAGCCTATATAAACACCCTAGAAAGCAATCTAAAGAGGGAAGTCGACAGGACATCGAATAGACGCCGAGTAGAAGGAGAAAATACTCCAAGACAGCCGTCAGGAACAGCTTAGGAGAAGTATCTCCATTAAGACTGAGGATCTCCCATTAAGTTCTTTAGAAGTTTTTTGGGTTTTTTTATGTTTTGTTGTTTTCCCTATTCTAATATGTTTCCCTCTATCAGTATGAACTAAATCCCTTAAGTACCTAAGGGGATGAAACCTAAGACAGATCTTATTATTGTTTGATTTATAAGATAAATACTTGTTCTTATTCTTAATTGTGAGTTCTTATTCTTGTTTTGATAATTTAGGTTACTAATTCAAGTCGAATAAGCTTATTCAGTGGAGCAAAAGTCCCTATTTAAGAGTAGATCAACACAATTAAGCGGAGTTGATTGCAACCCTAAAAATAGGGCGACGAAAATCTGCCGGATTAGAGTCAAATCTAATAAGGGGATCCATAGATCAAACTAATGCAACAATAGGGGTTTTAATTAGAAAGAGATTTCAATTAATCAACCTAGAGTCAGTTGATTTTAGTCTTGAAAGAGATATTAACATAATTCAGGAATTTCTACGGATTAAGTCAAGTGAATAAATCGTATGAATCAAAAGTAATAAGGGAAGTCTAGGTGGATTCTTCCTTAGGTATTGCCTATCTCGTATAAGTTGTCTACAAGTATTTTCCCAATTCATTCTCTGTCACATTCATAATCATTTAGTTTGTTAAATTAGTTAGTTAAATTTAGATTAAAAATAAATCCCCTTAATTACTAGGCTAGATAATAAAAAAAATAGTTATTACTAGTAATTTTAGTCCTTGAGGATACGATATTCCGGGCTCACCACAACTATACTGCTGTTCGATAGGTGCGTTTTCCTTTGTTGAAATTATTAGTTAGTTTTGAGCCTATCAAGTTTTTGGCGCCGTTGCCGGGGACTAAGATATTAGAAACACTAAATTTTTATTACTTTAGCCATTTTATTTATTCGTAATTTATATTTATTTTATTTTTAACTTTGCTAATTTTTCTTTTATTTGCTTCTGATAGGTAATTTTAGTTTATAACTAGAAGAAACCTGTCAGGACCCTTGATTTTTTACAGTGATATATAAGGTACCGTTCGCAGAAATCGTAGGGAAATAAGGCGAAGCCTACAATACATAGAAGAAGAGTAAAAGGACGATATCAATACTACCGAAGAGATGGCTGATAATAATCTGCTACCTCCTGTGGTTGCCGCAAATCCGATGAATCAAAATTCTGTTCCTCGTACTATGTATGATTATGCTAAACCTAATTTAACGAAATCAATCCAAAGATTGTTAGACTTGTCACATTCTTTAAAATAATTTTGAACTGAAACCTAACACTATTCAGATGATTCAACAATTTGTTCAGTTTGATGGTTTGCAGGATGAGGATCCAAACAATCACTTGGCAAATTTTCTTAATTTTTGCGACACTTTCAAAATTAATGGCATTTCTGATGATGCCATTTGCCTTCGGTTGTTTCCCTTCTCGTTGAGAAATAAAGCTAAACAGTGGTTGAACTCGTTACCACGAGGATCAATCACTACATGGGAATAAATGACCGAAAAATTTTTGTTAAAATATTTTCCGCCGGCTAAAACGGCTAAGTTAAGAAATGATATCTTTTCTTTTATATAGATGGATTTAGAGACACTTTACGATGCATGGAAGAGATATAAGGATTTACTAAGAAGGTGCCATCACCATGGGTTACCCTTGTAGCTATAGGTTCAAACCTTTTACAACGGTGTGAACCCCTCAACAAGGCAGTTGATTGATTCAGCCGCCAGTGGAACTCTAAATAACAAAACCCCTGAAGCGGCTTATGAGTTTATAGAGGAGATGTCACTGAATAATTATCAGTGGCAAGTTACGAGGACAAAGCCAACAAAAGCCGCTAATGTTTTCAACATCGACGCAGTAACCATACTATCAAATCAGGTAGAACTTTTAAGTAAGAAAATTGATGGTTTGTATGGTTCTTCACAAGTACATCCAGTGATGCTGTGCGATACGAATGGAGGAGGAATGAATAATACAGAGTATCCATCCTACAATTCTGGCATAGAAAGCGAATATATGAACTATATGAGTAATAATTCTAGACATCAAAATAACCCTTATAGTAACAATTATAATCCAGGTTGGAAGAACCACCCCAACTTCTTATGGGGTAGTGAAGGAAATCAGAGACAACTATCTCTCCCAGGTTTTCAATAGCAACCCTACCCACAAGAGAAAAAACCGAACCTTGGAGATATGCTAGCAAGGTTTATGTCGGCGGCAAAAAATCATTTTCAAAATACCGAAACAGCATTGAAAAATCAGCAAACATTAATTCAAGGGCTTAAAAATCAAATAGGATAGCTGACCAAGTTAGTTTCTGAAAGGCAACCAAGTAGTTTGCCCAGTAATATCGAACTTAAACCAAAAGAGCAAGTAAAGGCAGTAACACTAAGGAATGGGAAAGTATTGGTTGAAGCGGAAAAGAAAATGTCACAAGAAACTGATAAGGAAAAAGGTGAGAAAGTAAACGAGAATGTAACACCGGTACTTAAAAAATATAAACCACCGATCCCATATCCGGCAAAGTTGAAGAAAGACCGCATAGTCGCACAATATGGTAAATTTCTTAAACTTTTTAAACAGTCACATATTAACTTACCTTTTGTTGAAGCTATTTCA
Source organism: Gossypium bickii (assembly GCA_025503065.1). Lineage (NCBI taxonomy): Eukaryota > Viridiplantae > Streptophyta > Magnoliopsida > Malvales > Malvaceae > Gossypium > Gossypium bickii. The sequence goes on along the minus strand of CP106713.1, from coordinate 20,889,038 downwards.
CAGATGCCGACATACGCAAAATTCCTAAAAGAGCTTCTAACAAATAAAATGAAGTTTGAAGAGCTATCAACCGTGAAACTTAACGAGGAATGTTCAGCTATTCTCCAAAATAAGCTACCAACAAAATTGAAAGATCCAGGAAGTTTCACTATTCCTTGTTTAATTGGTAGTTTAAATATTGAGAAAGCACTAGCTGATTTAGGTGCCAGCATTAATTTAATGCCTTATAAAATGTTCCAGCAACTTGGTCTTGGAGAACCAAAAACCACTAGGATGAGTATTCAATTAGCTGACAGATCTATTAAATATCCTAGAGGAATTATTGAAGATATTTTTGTAAAAGTTAATAAATTCATAGTCCCTGTTGATTTTGTTGTGCTTGATATGGATGAGGACGTAGAAGTACCTTTAATTTTAGGACGCCCATTTTTAGCTACTGCTAGGGCTGTTATTGATGTAGGTGATGGTAAACTTGCGCTAAGGATAGGCGACGAGGAAATTATTTTTAAAATTTATGATGATAGGTGATATTTTAGAGAGCAACATGATTCTTGTTATTTTATTGATGCTATTGATCATTTTATTCAAGATTCTTTTCAGGAAATCATACATAACGACACATTGAAACTGTGTCTTACCCAAGGTAAGGGGGAAGATGACGATACCAATGAGTTAGGGGAGACAAAAAGTGAGTTAAATTCTATTACTTCTTCCCCAAGACAAAAGAAAGATGAGGCATTGAAATAAACGACGAACTAAAACAAAAACCCTCTATTGAAGAACCGTCCAAATTGGAACTGAAACAGTTACCAAATTACTTAGAATATGCATTTCTCGGAGATAATTCTACACTACCAGTAATCATCTCTTCAAAACTGAAACCCAAAGAAAAGACGAGCTACTACAGGTACTAAAGGAGCATAAAAGAGCCGTAACTTGGAAGATTTCTGACATTAAAAGGATAAGTCCATCATTTTGCACCCACAAAATTTTAATGGAAGATGAATATAAACCATGTGTGCAACCTCAAAGACGATTGAATCCCAATATGAAAGAAGTTGTTAAAGCCGAAGTAATTAAACTTCTAGATGCTGGATTTATTTATCCTATTTCTGACAGTACTTGGGTAAGTCCTGTGCAGGTTGTTCCAAAGAAGGGAGGCATGACGGTTGTAGCTAACAGAAAGAATGAATTAATTCCAACGAGAATAGTTACAAATTGGAGAGTCTGCATTGACTATAGAAAGTTGAACGATGCCACAAGAAAAGATCACTTCCCTTTACCCTTCATTGATCAGATCTTAGAAAGATTATTTGGGCATATGTACTATTACTTCCTAGACAGACTCTCTGGCTACTTCCAAATCCCAATAGCTCCTAAGGATCAAGAAAAGACAAAATTTATGTGTCCATACGGAACGTTTGCTTATCGCAGAATGCTTTTGGATTATGTAATGCTCCTGCTACTTTTCAGCGCTACATGCTAGCCATCTTTGATGAACTCGTGGAAGATATTATGGAGGTATTTATGGATGACTTTTTGGTATTTGGTAATTCTTTCCATCTTTGCCTTCAAAATTTAAAACGAGTTCTAATAAGATATGAGGAAACCAACCTTGTGCTTAATTAGGAAAAATGTTATTTTATGGTTCGAGAAGAGATTGTGTTAGGTCACAAAATTTCTAGTAAAAGAATTGAGGTTGATAAAGCAAAAATTGAAACCATAGAAAAATTACCTCCTCCTAGTTCAGTTAGGCTATTAGAAGCTTCTTAGGACATGCTGGATTTTATAGAAGATTTATTAAGGATTTTTCCAAAATAGCTAAGCCTTTAACAAAACTACTAGAGAAAGATGTACCTTTCGATTTTGATCAGGAATGTGTAGAAGCATTTAATACCCTCAAAAATAAATTAACAAATGCTCCAATTATAATTGCACCTGATTGGAATTTACCCTTTGAACTAATGTGTGATGCGAGTGACTTTGCAAGTGCGGTTTTGAGACAGTGAAGAGACAAGCATTTTCAGTCAATCTATTATGCTAGCAAAACATTGACGGCCGCACAAGAAAATTGCACCACCATAGAAAAAGATTTGCTAGCTGTGGTTTTTGCATTTGATAAATTTAGAATGTATTTGGTATTATCTAAAGTTGTCATTTACACTGACCATTCAGCTCTTCGTTACCTTTTAAATAAATCTGATGCAAAACCTCGACTCATAAGATGAATTTTACTCTTACAGAAATTTGATTTGAAAATTCAAGATAAGAAAGGAGCTGAAAATCTTGCGGCAGACCATCTTTCTAGGCTTGAAAATCCACATATCAAATAACTCGATGAGAATGAGATAAATGACTCATTTCCTAAAGAACAACTATTTGCTATATCTGACTTTGAAGTACCTTGGTTTGCAGACATTGCAAATTACTTAGCTGCTAACATCCTACCAAAAAGGTTAACACATCATCAAAAGAAGCGATTTTTTGCTGATGCAAAAAACTATTTTTGGGAGGACCCTTTTCTTTTCCGTATATATGTAGATCAAGTAATTTGGAGGTGTGTTACAAAGGCAGAATCAAGTAAAATCCTAGATTATTTCCATTCAAGACCATCAGGAGGACATTACAGTGGGATTAGGACAGCACATAAAACACTCGAATCATGTTTTTGTTGGCCCACTCTGTTCAAGGACGCTAACAGGTATATTGTTTCGTGTGATAGATGTCAGAGAACAAGTAATATCTCTAAACGCGATGAAATGCCTCAAACATATATATTATCATGTGAAATATTTGATGTTTGGGGTATTGATTTCATGGGTCTATTCCCTAGCTCATTCGAAAATAGATACATCTTAGTAGGAGTTGATTATATGTCAAAATGGGTGGAAGCTTAAGCTTTACCTACTAATGATGCTAGAGTGGTAGTGAGATTTCTTAAGAAACTCTTCTCTCGATTTGGAACATCCAGAGAAATTATTAATGATAGGGGTACTCATTTTTGTAATACTCAATTTGATAAAATCTTAAAGAAATATGGAGTACACCACAGAACAGTTACCCCTTATCACCCTCAAACCAATGGACAAGTTGAAGTATCAAATTGAGAGCTTAAGCATATTCTAGAGAAAATAGTAGAATCAAATAGGAAAGATTGGGCATTAAAAGTAGACGATGCTTTATGGGCCTATAGAACCGCTTTTAAAACTCTCATAGGAACATCCCCATACAAACTTGTCTACGGAAAGAGTTTTCATCTACCATTTGAATTAGAGCACAAAGCATTTTGGGTTATAAAATTCTTAAATTATGATTTTAAACTTGCAGGTGAGAAAAGAATAATGCAGTTGAACGAGCTAGATGAGTGGCGAGCTAATGCCTACGAGAACCCATGTCTATATAAGGAGGCAACCAGCGACGCCATGATGCTCGTTTGAAGCAACCGAAGCAATTCGAAGTGGGAGATCTTGTTCTACTATACAATTCAAAGCTCAAATTGTTTCCTGGAAAGCTAAAATCAAGATGGTCAGGTCCATTCATAATCAAAACTATTTTTCCCTAAGGCACAATCGAGGTAACTCATCAGACTTATGGCGTATTCAAGGTAAACGGTCAGCGACTTAAAATATATAATGGTGAAGATTTTAAGGATATGAGAGGAGCTTCAGTTCCGTGAACCTGCATATAAAAATGAAAACAGGGTAAGTCTAGCTTAAGACTTTAAACAAGCGCTCCTCGGGAGGCAACCCCGAGTACTAACCTCACTAACATCAATATTTTTTATTTTAGCATCTAACTAAGAACTAACCAATTTAATAGGCGCGGGATTTCCTACCCACACGACGTAGCACACGGGCGTGGCCACGGGCTTGTAGACACCACGGGAAGAGACATCGGCGTGGCGGAGACCGTGCGAGCCAAGGAAGAATAATTTTTCCCCAACACGGGCTGAGATAAAATACCACGGACGTGCGATGTGGTCGTGGTCAATACTGAGTAAATAACACGGGCGTGCGACACGTCCGTGCCCAGAATTCATGGTTTAAACTGAATAATTCACACGGGCGTGCGACACGCCTGTGCCTAGAGGTCGTAGTCGACACTGATTGACAACCACGGGTATGTGACATTCTATACGAACGAGGGAGAAGCGAACAAAGCTGGACACAGTCATGTTACCCAACACACCCAGGGAACACGGGTGTGGGCCACGACTCAGACGCGCCCGAATTTAAAATTCACGAAACACACGGGCTAAACACAGGGCACACAGCTGACTGTATGCCCCACTTCCTATTTAAATCCTCCACTGTTCATTTTCTCCCCCTAAAACCCTAGCCGTTCTCACCCAAACAAACCCCCTCCTCTACCTTTCCGGCCACCGTCGACTCTTCTCTCTCCCCCCTTCACTTCTCCTTCCTCCTCTTTCCCCTCATTTTTTCCTTTTTCTTTTCTTCCTTGCCTCTTCTCCTTTTCTTTCTTCAACGCACCACACCCACAGTCCACCCCGTGTAAACCCCGCTACGACCGTGCACCACAACCACGTCCGTGCCACCACTTCACCAACTCCACCGATTCACCCTTCTCCACCATCGTTTGCTTATTTCTTTAAATTTTTTATTATCCTTTGTTCTTGTTTCATGATTTGCATTTCTATTTCTAATGTTCTTAGTTTATTTGTTTTACTCAGTTTAATTCTATTCTGATATTTCTTCATAATTTTAGCATTACTTGATAATCTACTTAACTATTATAGGAATAGACTATTTAGAACTATTAGGATAGTGCATTCTTGGCTGGCAATAATACTTGAATTATTGAATATCCTTTATTTTCAGGTACGAAATGACTCCCTCACAAGGGAAAATGACCGCCGTCCCCGCTTCGAAAAAAGCAAAAGGGTGTCGGTGCAACCTCTTCGAGCACCGCTTCCGAAGTATGCCATCTGTTCTTACAGTTTCCTCCGAGACAGGAGGAGCTCTTTCAGATACTTCGCGCGCGACCCCTCGGCGTGGGGAGGCATATTGATTGGGCCACCTTAGAGCGGGTCCAACTAGCAGACGCCGTACGGGCCCTATTGTCCACCAACCCGTAGGGGCACTTCTTTGATATTGTAGAGCCGACATACCTAGAGCTCACCTTGGAGTTCTATTCCACTTTCCACCTCCAGACATTCATGACGAACTTTGATGACTCTGGGACAATCCAATTCCGTCTCGGAGGCCTCGTACGTGAGCTGAGTGTCCTACAGTTCGGAGTCGCTTTGAGACTTTACACCGAGTAATTCATGAAGGAGGACGAATTTGAGGACCTCTATCGCCATATCCATCACTCCCCTTCTAAATGTTGGAACGACTTAGCCCCCGGCTCGACTACCTATGACCCATCCGCTCCAAAGCGTCAGCTCTCGCCCCCTCATTGAGGTATTTACACGTTATCCTCGCTCATACTTTGACATGTAGGCGAGAGAGCACCGGCGTCGTCAACACTCACGACTCCTACTTTTTATGGTGCATGGCAAATGAGCGCGTCTTCGATTTATCTTACTTCATCGCCTGCGCCATTCGGCATTAGACAGAGCGGCATAGGAGAGGGGTCATCTCCATGGGCCCATACATCACGCGCCTAGCTCGATATTTTGGGCTCCTCAACACCGCAGCTCAATCCTTCTTACTCACCCTTATCGGGCAGATGTTTCCGCAGGGCATTCAGACTATGCTTCGCATGAGGATGATTGAGCGCTGACGTGGGTTTGATCCCCTCCAGTACCGGCTCTCGCAATCCATTGGGCAGGACGACCTAGAGGACATTACTGATGATGTTTCCCCACAGCACGAGGAGCCACCGTCTGCGCCACCACCACCACGCTGACTAGCTCATGCGGCAGCTTCACTGATTGACATTTTTGAGTGCCTCACTAGGTTCAAGCAGTATTATACGCAGCAATTTAACTACAACGCTCGACGATTTGACCGCATCGAGGCGACTCTTCAACAGATTTTTCAGCATTTTCACATATCGCCGCCACCACCTCACGATCCATCTAGGGATGAGGACCTTTGAGTCCATCCATTTATTTTTATTTCATTTTCTTTATTTAAAGTTTTGAACTATTAAACTATTTCCTTTTCTTGTCGTTAAATTATTTTAATTATGTTAATTTCTTTTTATCTTTGGTTGCTTATTGTCGAGTAATCATAACGAAATCCATTTAATAAAACCCCCTAAAACTTTACTGATGACTCCGTAGTTTCAAAAGGTTGAATGTGCTACTAAGGAACTAGAATATTCTCCCCTATCTTCACCTCTACCTAGTTCATCATGCTTTTCATTGGCTCCATTACTACGAGTTTCATTTTTAAGGATTTCATCCAAGATTCAGGAAGTTTCACTCCTCTCACTCTCTTATGATTCTCTTACTATATTATCTATCTTTATACATTGAGGACAATGTACATCTTGAGTGTGGGAAGGTGTCAACAATACTGAATTACATCTTGTTCTTAAGTAATTTTCTCATATTTACTATTAAAATGAAACTTCTATTGATTTATGATTTTCATTGATATGTTTCGGATTAAGTCATAGATAATTGTGCATTGATGGTTTAAACTTTAAAACATTAGAGAATTAAGCATGATAAGTCTATTAAAAATTTTTATTAGGTTGTTTCCCTAATATTAAATATTACTTTGAAGTTTCAAATTTACAAGGTTGACATCAAAAACCATAATTTTTGTGAGATTTTGAACCTTTAAGAGCATTTATTTTTCTTGCTCACTTTATTGATTATGAATGTGTCAACATTGATTTGTTATTCTAGAACTTGCTCGATTATACATGTCAAGACCACATTTTTTATTTGATATACTGAGATGATAAAGGCACCTAGGAATTAACCCACTCACTCCACAAAAAGTCTACCCTCATAATTAACCCTTAGTGAACCCTTTTTAGCCTAATAAATCGTTTCTTGACTCACCCATTAATATTAACTTAAAACCAAATTTTTACTTCCTCTAATCTTTTGACGTCCCTTTTGTCGAGATTTGATTTGAGCAGTTGCCTAACTATGTTCTTTATTTCCGTTGTTAAGTTATTTCTTATTACTTGTTCTTATTCTTAAAAAAAAGTTGAAAGTATATTCATTATTAGTTCCATGTTTTATAAGCGTAAACAGTTAAATTCACATCTTTAGAAGAAGCTCTTGCTATTAATGTAATTATTCATTATTAGTTCATTGTTTCTAGTTAGGTAATTTGTCAATTCAAATCTCGATTCTAACCTTCTAATTCAGCCTATTTTCACACCTTTAACCCAAGCCCCATTACAACCCTTTAAAGACCTTTTGATTTGTGTATCATCTCATTTTATAGTGGTGGAGATTTGATTTTCATACAAGCCTATGGGATTAACTTTTCATGTTTGACTTTTGAGTGATTAATTTGAACCTTAAACACCTTGAGTGATTTGAGTGAATCTTTAGTGAGGATGTCAATTCTTGTCAGTTTTGAATCAGAGGTATTTATTTCGGTAAGGGGAAACACCTATTTTTTCGTGCTATAAATATTTATGACTTTAATTGTTTGAATCTTTAAGACTCTTTTAGTTAAATTATCAATGTATGAACTATATATGAATTATGATGAAACATTATTGATAAGAATTATGAATTGAGGAAGTTGATTTTAATTGTGAGTTGAGGATTTTGCTTGAGAACAAACAAAGGCTTAAGTGTGGGGATATTTGATAAACCATAATTTATACATATTTTTACCCCATACTTAGCTTATTTTTGGATGAATATTCATTAGATTTAATGAATTCGATGCTCCTAATCCTTTAATTTCATGATTTATACTCAGGAGGGCTTAGGAGTAAAAAAGAACAAGAAACGGGCCAAAAAGGGACAAAATGAGCGTACATCAGAAATCACACGGCCTGGACTGTCGACCACGGGCAGATCACACGGCTGTATGTGGCGAGCAGAATCGAGCACGACCGAAGGAGTCCACCACGGTCGTGTCCCTACCGAAACTAGGATGAATTTTATTCGGAATAGGATACTTATGGGCCAAGTAAGGCATCTCAAAGCCTATATAAACACCCTTGGAGGCAACCTAAAGAGGGAGGTCAACAGGACATCGAATAGACTTCGAGTAAAAGGAGAAAATACTCCAAGACAGCCGTCGGGAATAGCTTAGGAAAAGGATCTCCATCAAGACTGAGGATCTGCTATCAAGTTCTTTAGAAGTTTTTTTTGGTTTTCTTATGTTTTGTTGTTTTCCCTATTCTAATATGTTTCCCTCTATCAGTATGAACTAAATTCCTTAAGTACCTAAGGGGATGAAACCTAAGATAGATCTTAATAGTTTGATTTATAAGATAAATACTTGTTCTTATTCTTAATTGTGAGTTCTTATTCTTGTTTTGATAATTCAAGTTATTGATTCAAGTCGAATGTGCTTATTCAGTGGAGCAAAAGTCCCTATTTAAGAGTAGATCAACACAATTAAGTGGAGTTGATTGCAACCCTAGAAATAGGGCGACGAAAATCTGCCGGATTAGAGGCAAATCTAATAAGGGGATCCATAGATCGAATTAATGCGACAATAGGGGTTTTAATTAGAAAGAGATTTCAATTAATCAACCTAGAGTTAGTTGTTTTTAGTCTTGAAAGAGATATTAACATAATTCAGGGATTTCTACGGATTAAGTCAAGTGAATAAATCGTATGAATCAAAAGTAATAAGTGAAGTCTAGGTGGATTCTTCCTTAGGTATTGCCTATCTCATATAAGTTGTCTAAAATTATTTTCCCAATTCACTCTCTATCACATTCATAATCATTTAGTTAGTTAAATTAATTAGTTAAATTTAGATTAAAAATAAATCCCCTTAATTACTAGGCTAGATAATAAAAAGATAGTTATTACTAGTAATTTTAGTCCTAGAGGATACGATATTCCGGACTCACCACAACTATACTACTGTTCGATAGGTGCGCTTGCCTTTGTCGAAATTATTAGTTAGTTCGAGCCCATCAATCTATAACTAACATGTCACCCTGCTGCAACCTTAAAAACTCTTGTTTCTTGTCTTCAATAGACATCTCTCCAACATATTTATTTTGAAATTCCTTTTAAATTAGGTCCCATGTTATCTGATCTTTTGGTAAATGTCGTACTACTGATTCCCACCATAGATAAGCTTCCTCTTGTAGCAACGATACAGCACAAATCAAGCACTCTCGGGTAGTACATTCTAATTGTTGTAGAACTCGTTTAGTTGATTCTATCCAATTCTCTGTAGTGGATGGATCAACTCCCTTCAGACCCGAAAATTCAGTGGCACCATATTTCCTTAACTCTTTTATCGGGGCTCGTCTTTGAATTGGTACAGAAGTCGTAACAGGAACAGTCCCCGCTACTCTTTGCAAAGCATCAACAATAACTTTTAATATATCAGAATCATCTCTATCATTTCTTCTTTCTACTCTAAGAGGTTGGTTTCTTATCGGGTTAATACTAGGTGTTATCGATTCAGTTTCATCTAACCTGTAAGATTCTTCATCTCCGTTATGAATTTCTTCATCAGTATCCTTTATTCTTTCATCTGACATTTTTAATCTATAAAACAAAACAAACAAATAGGTCAGGATCCAAAATCCCGACTCAATTTTGACTCAACAGTGGCATGTACTTCTAAACTCACTTCTGAGTCCAATTTATCCCGACAATCAGCTAAACTTGATAGCACTGATACCAACAAATGTAACACCCATTAACCCTAAACTGTCTCTAGAATAGGGTTATGAGGCATTACCAGACATATCAGACAATTTACAAATAATTTTTAAATAAATAACAATCATATCATAAATTTATATATATTTTTTGCTAATTGACTTCATTTATTTTTTTTTCCACCTATTAACAGACTCAGACTTTGGCGGATACACGGATCCAACCATACACACCAAATTGGCACCCAGTGCCTCATCGGATAGTTTGAAGCAATATTTGACACTCAGTGTCTCATCGGCCAAGCCGAAGAATGTTGGTACCCAGTATCTTATCGAATCTATCCGAAGTAATATAATGATCACAACCTATAGTCTATTCACTAGCATTTTGGAAATAATTTTGTATAAAATGATGCACAAGCTAATTGGCCTAAACTGATTCATATTTTACGGGTTGTTGACTTTAGGAATTAAAACAATTCAAATACCATTTATCTTGACAATGTCATGCCTTCCATCTAAAATTTGAATACAATATTCGATCACCTCTTCATCCACTATATGCCAGAACCTCTGATAAAATATAACAGCAATCCCATCCTCCCCCGACACCTTTAATGGGCTCATTGATTTAACTGCGTCACACACCTCTTCAATTGTAAAATCGTGCATCAGGTTCTCATTCATCTCCGAAGTAATGCAAGGCGTAATTCCCATTAGAATATCTTCAACACCCCATGAATTATTTTAAGAAAAAATAGTGCGGAAATACTTTTTTGCAATATGTAAAAGGTTCGAATTACACTCATACACCACACCAGTCTCATCTCTCAAGTTTACTACTCTGTTTTTTCGCCTTCTTTGTGACGCAAAATTGTGAAAACAACGAGGTCTTTCTATCCCCATTCCTTAGCCAGTTCGCCTTGCGCGTTGCTCCCAGTAAATCTCTTCTTTATCGGCCTCTATATTCAAAGCAATCTTCGCCTCTATGGCCTTTCATAATATCTCATCTGTTGGGTAAGAATCATTTAATAATTGTAGCCTTTTTACAAATCATTTTTTTGTCAAAGATCGTTTTTTCCTTAATGATTCGAACCAGCTTTCTAACCCAACACCCATCATTCTTAGACGATGAAGGACCAAGCCAGTAAAAGAATCCTAAAACCTATTTACCTCATTTTCACACGATTCCTCCATAATCTAAGCCGCCTCAAATCTAAAATGTGCACTTTGTGACTACTTCCATCTTTATCAGTGTTCACCAATAATGGACAGTGATCATAAAAAGAATGGGTCAAATGATCTAAACTATAATTCGGAAAGAAAAATCTCCAATCATCATTTGCCACGCCTCTATCTAATCTTTCTCTAATATTATTTTCTTCAAAATATCCTTTCTCCCACGTGTACCACTGACCGCTATATCCCAAGTCAGACAAACAACAATCGACCACCACCGACCGGAACCCTCGCATCAGACATTATTTTTAGAGTAATCCACCTTTCTTCCTAGTAAAGTAAAGTATCTCGTTGAAATCCCCAATATTATGTAATGACCCGATAGTCACAGGTATCGAAAAGTGTATTTTCGGGTCACCATTTTTGAAAAATGGATTCGTAAATATTTACGAAGTTAGTTGTGTGGTTAATTAGGTTTTGGATATGTGAATTTGTTTAAATTAGGAGTAATTGGGTATAAGGACTAGATTGAATATAGGGTAAAAGTTAAATTATAGAATAGAGAAAATTTAAGGGACTAAATAAGAATTAAACCATAAATTGACATGTGTGTGGTAAAAATAATTTCCATGTGTATAAATAATATACATATATGAGTAATTATTATATATTTACATATAATTTAAGTAAATATTCTTTTATTATTATATTATTATATTACATTAAATAAATAAAGTAAATAAAATAAATAAATAAATCAAATTTTGAAAATTGTGTGGTAATAATAATGTATATGTGTAATAAATACATATGTACATTTGTAATACATATATGTATTTACTTATTATTTAAGAAATAATAATATTATATTAATATAATAAACAAAAAGTAAATAAAAGAAATAAAAACATAAAAGAAACAAAACAATAAAAAGAAAAGAAAGAACAGGGGATAGAACGAAACAGAGAATGGGAAAGGAGAAAGAAAAAGAAAAGAAAAATTTAGGGTTTTAAGGTTCAAATTCAATTTGATAAGTCAATTTAGCTCATTTTCTTATAATTTTTGAGTTTTTGGAATCCTAGAACAAAATATTACTTGATTTATATGGAAATTTTGAAAGTTAGTTGATTTTTAGATGTGGTTTATATTGAATTAATTGAAGAATTAGGGTTTGAATTGATAGAATTTTAAGTTAGAGTTGAGAAAAAGATTAAATTGCAAAACAAATCATAAGTTTTATGTAGTAGAGACAAAATTGAAAGAATTCCAAAATTAGGGTTTTATGGTGAAATTAGAGAGCTGAAATTAGTCTAAAGTGGGAATTGAATGAAAATATGAGATTTTTTTTTGGAAAAATAAAGTTAGTCTAAATTTAGGGATTAAATTGAAATTTGAGTTAAAGTTGAATATGAATTGAAATATTCAATGTGAAATTGTGCGTATTGATGATTTTTAATTGTTTTAAATTTCCGTAGCTAATGTTGTGCCGAAGACCTCGGCTAAGAAAGGAAAAGAGAAAGTTGACGAGGAGTGATTCAGAAATTACGGTTTGTATTTCTATAATCCGAATTTAATAATTAATTGTTGAATTATTACTTAATATGTATGGTAAGTGCATTGAGGTGAGTATTGATGTTGATTTTGTGATTGAATTGAATTGAATGGAATTGATTTCATGTACATATGTGAATATTTGAATAGGAATGAATATTGGTTGAAATTGAAAAGTGAATTTAATTATTAACTGTTGTATTTTGATTAAATATTATGGTAAGTAATTAATGTGAGAATTATTTGTATTGTGTTTTACAATTGAAATGGATTGATTGGGAATGTGATGAAATAGATACAAATATGTGACTATTGTGGAATTTGAATATTTGTTATTGAAAAGTGAATTGAATTGTATTGAATTATGAATTTATGTATTAATTAAAATGTGTATTGATTGGAAACTGAAAAGTGAATTGAATACCCCATTAACTATATCGAGCTGAGTCAGATATAGTTGGCATGCCATAAGATTGGAAGTGTTCAGGGATACTTCGACCTTGAGTCGATGAGGCACTGTAAGTGTCATATTATTACTTCGGATAATTCCGATGAGGTACTGAGTTGGTATGTTTCTAAGATCATTAGATTAATTATTTGACATGTTTTAAATGTATTTGAACGTGTTTTGAGCCTCGAAGATTCATAAACGGACTATATGATTTAATTATGATGTTGATATGTGAATATTTATGAATTGTTCGTATTTGTTCTGTAATGTCCAGTAATGCTAAATAACCCTGTTCTGGCGACGAATAACGGTTAGGAGGTGTTACAAATTAACCATGGGACATTAGGCAAATCATTTAACTAGAGCAAATGGTTCCAAGATTCTTCTCGAAGTCTCTTTTCAGGGCCCCCCCGTACATCTCTTAGAATGGCCCACCCCAATTTCCTCGAACATAACATCAATATGTCTCCTTGAATATGAAGTTAAAGAAATTTTAAAAGAATAATTCCAACCCATCGACAAACCCACACTCCTACCATCGGAATCAACATCAATACCTTCTCGAAACCACACTTTCTTCCAACTATAGCCATTCGTGACACATTCAGTTTTGTCTCAATCAAAAAGACTACATAGGGATTTATGTCTCTCAGCGTATTCCGAAGACAATGAACTTTCTGAGGACTCCCTAATCCCCGGACATTCCAACTTAACAGTTTCATGTTGTTCGGCTAGCCTGCTTAGCTAGGCCTGTCGATATCATACCTTCAAAACTAGAAGAAACATTGTCTCTTTATTCTCTCGTTCCATCTAAAGTCCCTACCTCAAACTGGCTCAACTTCGTACGAGGTCGTTTGAACCCTTCTACTACTTTAACTGGAACATTCTCTCCTTTCAAAAGCCAATTTCCTCATCAAAATTAACGTGTTGAACATTAAAATTTGGGCCTGTCACTTTTCCACTAGATTGGCCCACTGTGCAGTCACCTCTAGATTTGTTTCCCCCAAATTTTGGTAAATTTGAATTTATTCCTCCCATTGCTTCTTGATCTGTGGGATACGATTTATGTGAATCCAATCTAATCCCCCATTCCTTAAATGAGAAATTCCCAAATTTTTGCCACCGTCAGTCCCCTCCTCCACTAACCACATACTCTTCCAAACCACCGCCATACGTGGTGGCGCTCACAGTAAAAGGTCCCAATGGAAGACAAAATTTTGTTTCTACAAAATGGCCCGTAACTGACAGAAACTTTCCTCATGCCCCAATTTACCACACAAAAAGCAAAATAGTGATAATTTCTCATATTCAAACTTTTTCCTTCTTTACAGAGACCTTTGGACATCCAATTTAACCCTTATCCGTATAACCCTCATATTTCCCAACTACATGAATAAAGTATCATAATCAAGGAAAGCACCTATAAAATTTCCCAGTTGTTTCGCAACATTCTTTGACATAAAACCATATGGTATGTCATGAACAAGCACCCAAAATGCAACCCAGTTTAATTCCACTCCCATAGGAATCTCCCCATCCCTCAATCGATGAAGTAACAAAATATAAGAATTAAAACTCCAAGTGTTAAGGCTTATATAGTTAGGCTGTTAGTCAGTTAAAGAAGTCAGTAAAGTTGTTAAGAGTAGTTGTTCATAAGAGTAGTTATCTAAGCTTATATAAACCATCATCAAAGAAGAGAAAGGCAGAAATCAAATTCAAGAATTAAAGCAGAGTTCATTTTCCAGTTCTAGTATTTCTCTTCTAATTCTTTTCACGTACAAAAAGTCATTTAGCATTTACCTTACCTAGTTCCTAATATGGTATCAGTCACTGGCTGATCTTGGACCTATGGCCACCATAAATCCTGCTGATTCTACCTCGGTTGAGTCGAGTTCTGCACCGTTTAGTGGTGATCGTGTGAAAACTTTGTTTCCTCATCATGAAGTTGTTAAGCTTACTGAAGAACCCTACATGCAATGGCAGCAACAAGTGAAGTTAATACTTTTCGGTTATGATATTCTTGGTTTACTTGATGGCACCTTATATCCATCGGCTCGGTTTATTCCTAACACAAACAGTTCATTAGCTCTGAGTACATTCGCTCTAGTGTTCAAATAGCAAGATCGTTTCTTAACCTCGTGGCTTATCTCTACAGTCAGTGCGTCTCTACTGCCGTCTTTCACTGATGCTAAGTCGGCCTACGATGTTTGGATCATGACAATGGATCTCTTTGCGGCTGACACGGGGGTAAACAGTCGCGTCTACGATATGAACTACATTCACTAAAAAAAAGGTAACATGTCCATTAAAACTTACATTGCTCGAATCAAGAATCTTTGTGCCTTGTTGGAGACCTCAGGTTCAAGGATTTTAGACGAAGAGAAGATCGAAATCATGCTTGCTGGACTGCTGTCGGAGTTCGAGGTCGTCGTCTCGTCGGCCTCACTATTGACCAGTCTCCTCTCCTTTCACTGCCTCGCCAAAGCTCTCGTGGAGTGCAAAAGTCGGTAAAATCATGCGGTCCAGGAGCTCTCTCTTCATGCTAACCTTGTTGAGCCCGCGCCTTCTTCGGCAGTGGAGAGTTCATTTCATGGCGGACATTCGTCCCCTTGTGGTTGTGGGCGGTCATTTCAGCCCCAGATTCAATGCCAAATTTTCAATAGGTTTGGACATCTCACTCAACGGTGTTACTACCGTTATCACAGGGATTTTTATATCTCGTCGTCGACGCCTTCGATGGTGCACCAAAAAGGTCCGATCGCGTCGCGTGGGCTTTAATTTGACGTGGATCCAGCGTATGTGGATGACAAGGGTGCCGTATCTAGGAGACGTGTGGGTACCGAATAGGGGTTTCATCACGTCAAATCCTCTAAAGTGAGTTATTATCCTACTGTTGGTCAAAATCCCTTTAATGTTGGTCAAAATCAATTGCATGTGGGACAAACTCAATATTATGGCATGGATGACTATTGTTATGGGCGTTCGGCACGTGGGCCACAAGTGGAATTGGATAATTTGCCCAAGCCGAATAGGCCACCTATTATTGGGCTTGAGTTTGGCCAATTTAGGCCTGAATTTGGGCAGCAAATTGGGGCACACTATGGACAAAGGTCGTGCAATAACGGGCCGAGTGCTGCAATGCCGAGTGGTGACCCGATTCTATGGCACATGAAACTACGAGCCTGAGTATATTCAGGCTCCGATCCGTGGATTGGGCTTCCCCGACTAGGTGATCTACATGCCTCTGATTACTCCGACACATTTGGGTCTCACATTCATACTGTTCAAGTCGGTTTCTAATGATGGTGGTAATGATTCTTATATTCCCATGCCCATCGACACCACATCCTAGTACCCTGATTCGGGTGCAAGTCATCATGTCTGCCGGGATCTGACGGCGCTTCGTGACATCACACCATACTCAGGTATGTCTTCTCTCTTAATGGGCAATGGCACTCCTACTCAGATTTCGTCAATCGATAATGATACTTTACCCACTCCATCTAGATTGCTTCGTTTATCAAATGTATTGTGTGTGCCAAGTATACGAAAGAATCTCTTATCGGTGTCACAATTTGCTAATGATAATAAAGTGTTTTTTGAGTTCCAGCCTACATATTGTGTGCTCAAGGACATAAAATAAGGTTATATTTGCTAATGATAATAAAGTGGTTTTTGAGTTTCATCCTACATACGAGGGCGATCTTGCTGAAGGGCCACATACGTGATGGGTTATATCACTTTCCGGTGCCTACTGAAGCTCCATTCACTGCTCATACGAAGGTTTAAAATAAGGTTGTGAACTGTTCTGTGTTTGACCTGTGGTATAATCGTCTTGGCCACCCATCTGTTTCTGTTGTTAAGAGTGTATTAGAAAAAGTAATATCAATTTTAATAAAGGTTGTGCTGGTCGTATCTGTACTGCATGTCAAAAAGGCAAGTCACATAAGTTGCCATTCTCTATGTCTACTACAGAATATCAACCATCTAAATTGATTGTATCTGATCTTTGGGGTCCTGGAGTTATAATCAGTGAAAATAAATGGTACTACGTGTCGTTTATTGATTCATGCACTAGGTTTACATGGATATATCTTCTAAGTCAAAAGTCTTAGGCATTAGAATGTTTTGTCCGCTTCCAGCAACTGATTAAAACGCAATTTGGTAAGCCTATCAAACAATTTCAGAGTGACTGGTATGTAGAGTACCGGGCATTCACGTCTGTTCTGGTATCTCAAGGGATTGTTCATCGATTAACTTGTCCTTATACTTCTGAACAAAACGGAATTGTTGAACGCAAGCATCGGCACATTGTGGAAATGGGCATCACTTTATTGGCTCAAGCAAATCTATCCATGGAATACTGGGGATACGCATTTTTTTGTGCAAAGCATCTCATCAATCGTCTTCCCACTGCGGTTCTACAAGGAAAGTCACCCTTTACGGCTTTGTATGGTCATGATCCCACCTATGATCATTTACGGGCGTTTGGCTGCTATTGTTATCCTTACTTACATCCCTATACGACACACAAGCTGACACTTAAATCACAACCTTGCACTTTTTTGGGTTACAGTACTCAACACAAAGGATATCAATGTCTTCTTCCGAGTGGTAAGGTTGTTGTGTCAAGACATGTTTTTTATGAAAGTAGATTCTTATCGTCTAACAATAAATTCGAAAGCCTGGATTTGGAATCTAGGGTGACTGTTTCAACAAATATTCCTCTTGTTCGAAAAGTCTCTGCCTGCCCAGTGGAACCCTTAACAGAGTCGTTAAATTTCTCTAGTTCGTCATCAGCTGGAAATATATCATCTTCTTCTGACTCTCTTCCAACTGGTTCTGTTGATATGCATGAACCTAGTCCTTCAACTGCTGGTGATGTTGTTGATTTTTTCCAACTTATGAGAAATGTTGACACACATCCGATGGTGGCTCCTCCACCTGCTGGTGATGTTGTTGATTTACCCAGACTTACGGGAAATGTTAACACTCATCCGATGGTGACTTGAGCTAAGGCTGGAATATTCAAACCCAAAGCTACGGCTGTTGAAGCTATAGAACCATCCACAACAGAGGAGGCATTGTCCTCTGCTGAATGGTGCGCTGCAGCCCAGGCCGAGTATGATGCTCTTACTCATAACTCTACCTGGGAGCTTGTTCCTCTTCCGTCAAATCTCAAGGTCATTGGCTGCAAGTGGTTATTTAAGCTTAAGAGAAATCCTGATGGTACTGTTGCTCGACGAAAGGCCAGATTGGTAGCCAAAGGCTGTTCTCAAATACCTGGTTGTGAGTTCAAAAAAACATTTAGTCCGGTTGTCAAGCCTGCTACTATTCGTGTTATTCTATCCATTGTCGTGTCTAGAGGGTGGTCTCTTAGACAATTCGATGTGAACAATGCCTTTTTAAATGGGGAGTTGGATACTGAAGTGTTTATGCAACAACCTTCAAGTTATGTTTAGTCTGATTCATCTAGCAAGCCGCTTGTGTGTCGCCTGAAGAAAGCCTTATATGGTTTCCGTCAAGCACCTCGTGCCTGGTTCAAAAAGCTGAAGCAGTTCTTTCTGTCTGTTGGATCCGTCATTTCAAAGTCTGATGCATCTTTGTTTGTTCGAATTCAGTCTGACTTTATGTCTTGGTGTATGTCGATGACATTATTATTACTAGGAGCCTGGCTACCGTAATTGATCGGTTCGTTCGATTGCTAAATGATGAATCTCGCTCAAGGATATGGGTGATCTACACTATTTCCTTGGGATTGAAGTCAGTCGCAACACCTCAAGGTGTCTCCATTTGTGTCAGGCGAAATACATACGTGATATTCTTGACCGAGCGTCAATGACGAACGCAAAAAGTGTCCACACACCGATGGTGAGCTCGTCTACAATATCCAAAAACGATGGTAAAAGTTTAGCAAATCCAACTGAGTATAGAAGCCTTGTAGAAGCGCTTCAGTACGTGGTGCTTACTCGTCCTGACATTGCTTACGCTGTGAACCAGATATGTCAATTTATGCATAGCCCTACCAATGTTCATATGGCTTCACTGAAACGCATTTTGTGGTACCTATGTGGTACTATTGATTTTGGAGTTGTTTTTCGGCCGTCCGCTCGTTTGTCGTTGAGTGCTTATACCGATGCCAATTGGGGGCTCGATTTTGATGATCGTCGATCAATTTCTGGGTTCTGTGTTTATTTTGGATCCACCCCTATTTCTTGAGGGTCTAAGAAACAACAAGTGGTCACTTGGTCTACGGCTGAGGCGGAATACCAAAGTCTTGCTATAGCTACTAGTGAAGTTACCTGGCTCCTTTCGTTGCTTTAGGAACTACAGGTCAAGTCGAATAATACTCCTACTGTTTGGTGCGATAGCTTCGGTGCAGTAGCTGTCGCAGCTAACCCTGTTTTACATTCAAAGTTCAAGCACGTTGAGTTGGACCTGTTTTTTGTACTAGAGAAAGTAGCGGATGGGTTTGTTGTGGTAGGAGAGGTTCCATCTTTTGATCAAGTAGCTGATATCCTTACCAAGCCACTTTCAGCAACATGTTTTGCGCGTTTTCATACTCTTATTCGGGTCTTGCCCGCAGAGAAGCTGGGTGAATATTAAGGCTCATATCGTTAGGTTGTTTGTCAGATAAATAAGTCAGTAAAGTTGTTAAGAGTAGTTGTTCATAAGAGTAGTTATCCAAGCTTATATAAACCATCATCAAAGAAGAGAAAGGCAGAAATCAAATTCAAGAATTAAAACAAAGTTCATTTTCCAGTTCTAGTATTTCTCTTCTAATTCTTTTCACCTACAAAAAGGCATTTAGCATTTACCTTACCTATTTCCTAATACCAAGGTCCATTCTGTTCAATACTCTCCACATCTACCTCAAGATAAAACCAAAACAGAAAGCGTCATTCTCCCAGATCTGAAATAGAAACACCCCCAATCGGATGCCAAACATTATCCAAAGTAAATCACATAGCCTGAAAATTAACAAAACTCGAAGTTAAAGAAGTTCCTACAAAACAATTGTTGTAAGAGATCTCAAGCTCCGCCGATTCTACTCCCAGTTAAAGTGTATCATCCTCCTCGTCACCCAGAGACAGATTTGCCAAATCATTTTCCATCACTCCTCACAAACTGACTACAGACTCGTAGCAACCCAACTCTCAAAGATCAGGAAATTAAACAAAAAGTAAATGTGCTATACAGCGGAGTTCATGCCGAAGAGCATAGAGAAACATGCCAAACGACAGAAAAAACTGGAAAAAAAATTATTTAATAATTGAATCGGAGATTAATATCTTTACCATATGCATTCATTTTTTTTTTCCATGAAATTTCAAGAAAGGAATAATATTTCATCTTTAGTACTCTTTGATTTTTGAAATACCTAAATTCAAAGAAATACCCAAAAGTCTCATAGCATTTTAGTTTTGGATTATATGTTAATTTACGTAATCTTTGACTTTGTATCCTTATAATTATTTTATCAACAGCAAAACACATGAGATATCCATCTAATGCAACAAATTTGAAAGGCTTCAACACTTGAAAAGATGTTATTTTTGCTTTGGAAATTCCTAATCCAAGCATGATAATATAAAAGCTCAAGGATGGTGGTGTAGGTTTGCTGGTAATGGATTTTGATTTTGGATTTTTTTGTTAATTTCCCTTTAATTAAAGAAATCCTCGTATTCAAACCAGCTATGGAATGGTGACGTAGGTTTGCTTGTAATGGGGTTAAATGATGGAGGAAAGGGAAAAATATGATATTTTTAATCCAAATTAGTTTTTATTTAATTATTCTCTTTTGTTTTTTTTCAATTTATATTTAAATTAGATACTTAAACTTTAACAATGAATATAATTAGAAGATTATTATTCAATTAAGCCAATTAATTACTGGAATTGTGCGACGGAGTCCATCTTCAATTAATACGGAGAATGTAACACAAAAGAAAATCGAATTTACTTTACCAGATTTCAGTAACACGACCTTTCTGTCTTTATGCATACTATCCCCTCTACATTTTCTGATCCTAATCTTCATCACATCCTTTTTTTTTTTTTTTCAATACATTCCATATCATCATTCTCGCAACACTTTCCCATGCTAATATTCATCATGCTAGTCCAAACCAAACCCGAAATTGGTTAATTGGGAAATCGTCATAACGGATTACCCATCAATGTAGTTTGAATATGATTCGGATTATTACCATTGTCTAAAAGAGTATGCATGATCATTTAGCCAAGCAATCATGAACTAGCACTGCTGCCATCGGGAAAATTAGAATGAAAAGCCATATGTACTTCATTCAAACTTCTCTCTATGATTATAATTTCTATGCCTTGGAACTTTCACATATACTATTATGTATCGAGCTAGCTCAATCTTCTGTACTGGACATTCTCAAATCCAAGAACATACCACAACGAACTTCAAAATGACACAAATCATATATAGGTTGACTACCTAAATCGGTTTTTTCAATGTAGGTTGACTAGCTTGATCTTAATTCTACTATAATCACGGTAATAAGAGAAAGAGCAGAAGTAGAAGAATGCAAAACCATAGCATAGAAAGGCATTCATGTGAAGTAGAGGATCCCGGAAAAAGAAGAAAAAAAAAAAAAAAGAAGTAAAAACTAATCTCTTACTCATTTGGCAAACTCAAAACTGACATCCAATGTCAAAAAATTTAGCAGATATCAGTCCATCTCTAAGCTATGTAACACATATTGATAGCAAACTCAGAACAAATACTGCCGCTAAAATTCAAAAGAACTGTATAATAACATTTTTAATGCTACTAGTTATTAAGACAAGGAAATATTAACGAGGACTACCAAGCACATCGACAAACATACGATTTACCGAAGGTAGCCGCATTTGCTGATCCTTTGATCTACTCCTCTTGAACACTGGCTGTGGTGATGATGAAACCGAGTATATCTCAGTCCAGAAACCATCTGAGTTACCACAGCTAGATGATGCATCTATGACACCATCAGGACTGCCTTGCATCTGTCCATGCTTACGTTTTCTGGCTTCATTTTGTTTGCAATCACTTTCCAATAACTTGGACACGAGCTCGTAGCACACATCTACTTCATCCTGTTAAAAGGAATGAAACAATTAAGCAATGCAAAATCAAGTTCCATTGTAGTCTATGCAAGTAGTTGTTTACAAAATACAAACCTCACATGTCTTGAGTACTCTAAGAAGCTGTTTTCGATATTCAAGATAATGGCATGGCTCAATCTCTTTAATAACATAAAGCATTGTTGCCGCAGCTAAGATAGATGGAATATAAAGCATGAACTTGGAATCTGGATCGAAATTGAATTAGAAATCTAATATTAGAACTAATAAAAATGGTTAAAAAGTCTCATTTCCTTCTTACAACAAGTAATTAGAGAAAAAATGATAAGATTTCTTTTTATGACTTACCAGCAATGAGAATGAGAAGTAAATGCTCACAACTATGAAGGAATTCCCAATGCAAATGGGTCCTCAATCCAAGTCTCCTCGTAATGTGATCAAAGAAGGAAATTGGGGTCACGGGGTTCATCCTCCATTTCAGAGTCGACAACACCAAAAGCTCCATTCTTTGTATGGTCTTCGAATCAAACACATATTTCGATTCCTCAACCTAAATAAATAGAAGAAAAAAATCACAAAAACCCATCTTTAAGAGCTAAAAGAACACACAAGAAACTTAGGACTACAGTAATCAGACATTGAAGCACATACTTGGAGGTCTAAAAGAAGTGGAACTTGGGTTTCCTCGACCTTTGCAGCCAAAGACAAACAAGCGACAGCAGCTAATTGTCCCATCCATGGGTTGTCTTTTTGAAACTTAAAGCTTGCAAAAAACCTATCAAAGTAATTCACTGCAAGAACTATGGTCAAAGCATTGAACCTATGGTGTGCTTTAACCTTAAAAAGCCACTCCAAAGCATCGTTACGAGCTAAAACTAAAGACTCATCTGAGTTAACATCTTTGTAACAAAGATGGGTTTCTTTCTCTTTAGACATTAAAGAGATTAACTCATCATCTTCCCAGAACAAATCATGTTCAATAAGAAATAAAGGTAAAAACGTCTCCTTTTTCACTGTTCCACTTTCACCACATATTTTGTTTCCATTTTCTTCACAACATAGCGCATCAAGAATCCATGGCGGGCTTTGAATCTGCTGAATCTCTTCTTCTTGCAGAGACATTGCTTTTCAAAGAAGAAGAAAATGAATTCCCCTTTCATTACAATGCCATATTTAACACAGTAAATCTAAATCTCATTTTGTTTCTTTCACTTCTTTCAGCAATTTCCTCAATACTGTTTGTCTCTGGGGTATATCAGTGAAGGGCTTTATTTGAGAAACCTTACAAGCTTCTCCCTTCTACCCCTCCTATTTTCCTTTTTCCTTTTCTTTTATTATATTAAAAAAAAATCGTGATCTTTGCTTAACTAAATCCACTTATTAATTATTCGTTATTTTAATTTCCTCATTTTATTTCCTAAATAGCTATATTTAAAAATTTTAAATTAAGATTTGGTATTTAAATTTTGACAGATTTAAAAAAAAAAATTTATGAACAAATATACCCATAAATTTCAACATCCATGAGTTCGAAGGTCATTTCATTATATATTGATCTAATATTTATTGCGAACTGTCCCACCATCTAATGTAAATGAAGGGGATTTAAATACTTATGGATATCCAACTCTCAAGTATAAATAATCTTTCCCTTAATTTTATTTTTACAAAAAACTTAAATCTTAAAATCTTTTACCAACTAAGGTTTGGATAAGTGATGAGTAATGCTGTTTGAATCATACCGAATCTGTTAGTCAGATTGAGAATCGATTGAGATATTGATTTAGAGAGGGTTTTTGAATCGGTTGATTCAAGAATTAGTACTGATCGGTTGAAGCTAGTAAAAAATGGTTGAATTGGATTTTTTAATTTTTTAAATTTTTTAAATTTTAATAGCTTTTCAATCAAACCAGTTGAATTGGTGAACCGGTAGCCTAATCGATTCGTTCACCGATCCGATTTAAAAAAACATTGGTGGTGAGATTAACTTTGATAAAATTGAAAATAGTTGTGAGTATGATATTAATTAATATAGCGATGAGCTTAAAATTAATAGCGAGATATCTATTTTGATTCATACGCAACAATAACAAAAAAGTGAATTATGAAGAGAAGAAGAAATGATTGTCAAGAACATTAAAATAATATCTTTATGTAATGAAATTTATAACATAATAGATAAATTAATAAATAATTAGAATATATTAAAATTACTAAAATATAGATACATCATTTTAAATATTTTGATTAATTAAGATATAATATAAGTTTATTAATTATATTAACTGAATGAAAATATTGGAAACTTTAAACCAAAATAATTAAAAAAGGTAAAATTATTCACATAATTAAAAAAAGTACAATTATTCAAATTAACATTTTAATACTAGGAGTGAAACTTTATTTAAAGTTTTTAAATAAAAAAAAGGTCAAATATGAATATGTAGTTAGGGGTGAGCGTCTAATCGAATCAGAATCGAATTAATAAATTTCGAGTTGACGAATCCTATTTTATCAATTTGAGTGAGATGGAATTCAAATCAAATCAAATTGAATATATTTGTTCAAGTTAAATTAAAAAGAAATGACTTTGGATCCTTGAAACCATTGTTATCCACTGTAATCAAATTTGTTTACGGTAATTAAATTTGTTATTAACTTTCATCTCCTCATAATTTATTTAGTAATCTTTTATATACATGTTAGCTTCTTTGCTTACTTAGTTACTTCAATTATTTTCTGATTTTTGTCACTATGTATTTTGAAATTAAAAAATATATGAAATATAAAAATGTAATTTTTTAATAAAAGTTATCTTAAAGATAAAATGTGAATTGATACCAACATAAAATTTTAACACGGATATTTTATGGCATCATCAATAATTCAATTTTAACAGAAATTTATAAATATTTAATATGATTAAACAATTCAATAATATAAATAGTATAAAATATGAAATTTAATTTAATAATATAAATGGTAGATATAAATAAAATTATTACTATTTAGGTTTAGAGATTTTTTTGGATGATTTTTTATTTTGGGAGTAAAGGGTGAAAAGTAAAAGTTTAAGGGGAAAATAAAAAGTTTTGAGGGTTAGGGGAGTAAAATTTTGGAGGGAAAATAAATGGGGAAAATATTAAAGAAAAATTGGGGGGGGGGAGGATGGGTTTGGGGTAGATGGGGGTGGGGAGTAAAAGTTTTGGGGGAAAAGTGAGAGGAAGTAAAAGTATTAAGGGGAAAGTAAAAAGGTTTGGGGGTTTGGGGTAAAAATGTAAAATATTACAGTTTGATATTCGGTTTATTCAAGTTATTTGAATTTGAAAATTAAACTCAATTTGAACTCTAAATTCAAAAAAAAATTCGAGTTGACTCGAATAACTCGATTTGTTTAACTCGAAATTCGAAATATTTTTTCGATTTTTTCGAGTCAAATCGAGTTTTTTTCACCCCTATATGTAGCAATGGTACAAGGCAAAAAGGAAAAGAAATGACCATTTAAATCTCTAAACATTCCAACCAAAATCCTTTTAGCTTCAAATTCCAATTTGTAAATAACTCTAATTGAGATTTCCATATGTTAATGGCACTGTCGTTAAAATTACACATTATATTGTTAAGTTCTATTTAGATCACATTCAACTATATATTAATTCTTTTTGCAATTATTAACATCTCCAAGATCTACTTTATCGGGTTTGTCATAATCTAAATTTACGTGTGTCAAAATTTTTAATTATCTTATATTTAAAAGATAACTCATTTATACGACATCTCAAATAGGTTAGTTTTTTTACATACAAAAGTTTATTGCCAATAGAAAGATGGAGACTCAAGGTCCATATTTTTCATTATTCATATGATGAAACAATGATAACGTCGAAAGATGTAATTTTACTAACAGACCTTCCAATTGACGAAAAAATGGTATCAGGAGATAATTTATTCGCGTTGCATGAAGTACTCTTTATTTATTGGGCACATTCCCCGAGAATATGATTGATTTTAATGAGTGCCAAGTCAAGTTTAGATGGTTGACTAGTCAATTTGATGTTTTCCTACATGGTACAAATGAGGTTGAGATTGATCAACATGCCAGAGTTACATGTTCTACCTAATTGAAGGAATGTCTTTGCAAGGCATCCTAAATGGTGATTGATGAAATAAAGTATTGTTATATACTTTTACAAGTATGTGGTTGGATGCGAATACCATAATTAGCGACCATCCCTTCCAAGCCATACGTTTTCCCACTTACAAGAAGGTAAAAATATAATCATGCTTAATATTTTATATTATAGAAAGTATTGTATTATAAATATTTTATAATGATATTACATTCAATATTTGAACATATTTAGTAGTCATTTAGATCATACCAATTGTACAAGGGGCCTTAATTGGTTATGACCTCAAATCAATCAATATGCATTTGAACGGTCATTGTTGTCAGTGTAGGAGAACGTGGGTTCGAGTGCACTAAAGTACATTATCCTCTTATTTAAGGGTTGGGGAAGGGTTATAGGTAGTTCTAGGTATTGTATCAAAAAGAGTAGATATGATAAGAAAATGATATTAATGTTCAAAAAAATATAATTATTGTCATAAACAATAACAATTGTATTTATTGTAAATGTTTGCATTTCTACAAATATCATACTAAATAGCGATGGTTACAATTATATTACCACGATATTCACATGAGCAAACTCATTTGTAGAAGGTGTGCATAGCACTTATATGCTTCCACATCATTAAATGACATCACATTAACTAGGTTGACAACAATTTGGGCTAGTCCAAAAAATTCAAAGAGAACTGCTAAATCTCAATATTCTTCATATAATTGACTTACGTCAGTGAAAAGAGTGGAATTGTTTGATGTTCACCAGTAGTGGATTAACCATTGAGGCACCCATCTTGAGCATATTGTTGGGGGTGTGTAGATCTTGAATGATAATCTCACATTATCACAAGTATACTACAATCGGTATATGATCCATAGTATGTCTCATCTTATTTAGCTAGGACAACATCCTTAATTTAAGGACCAACGAGTCATCAATGAGTCCGTGGCCAACAAGCCAAATCCCTTGGAGTTGCTCCACTTGCTTAACTTTTGTACCATTTGAGTGCATCCTCATATAAATTTGGTGAGGAGATTGTTCCTTCAAACCCAGCTTTTTCCCTAATGATGGCACCTACATTGGCTATGTTAAGTATTGGGGTCAACTTTGAGTGGACGTTGACGACTTGATCTGATAATGAACTTGTCCACACTTTATTTTTTCCATCCATTATATCATTATTCATCGACGAACCCTCAAATGGTGAGATTATTTTTTTCCCGCCGACATTTGATAACTCTCAAAAAGAGTTATATTTCATGCCTTTAGAACTAGCTAATTACTTGTACTTGGGTACATTTAGTGGCATTTTATGACATTTTATTAGTATTTATCATTTACATTAAGAGCTTGAACAGTGCTTACATGTTGGATACTTTTAATTGTGTGTGGAAGGGTTGTGTTTGGTGGTTTGGCAGGTGCACGATATGGAGAAAGAAATAAAGAAGTGAAGGTTTACTAGGGCAAAAGGTTGGACAATTTGTCATCTTATATGCCATGCCAATTTAGGAAGACGATTGAGTCAACACTTATCGCTGACCAGTTTCAGCCCAACTTTACTTGTACCAGAAAAATTTGCCTAAAAAAGAGTAGAAGATATCGTGGGCTAGGAAGAAAAAGCCTGTAAAAAGCTGAATGAGTAAGCCCTAAGTGTAGAGATCCGAAGGCAATAATTGAAGGTAGCGGCTGAGTAGAGACGAAAGGGGGAGATTGAAGGCAATCCCTCTTAGCCATCACAAGACACTGTGTTGCTGGATTGCGAATTGATTTGGCGACAACCATCTTTCTAAGTTCTTCCATTATTTCTAATTTTGTTCTCCATGAATTAATTTGATCAAAACGATGTTGGGTGTTATTTCAAACTTGAATTTTAATCACCAACCTATAAGCTAAATCTCATAGTGCTAAGATTAGATGATGAAAACTTTTATTTTATTTAATAGTAGAAGCATATATTTTACTTAATTTACTGTTTTATTCAATTGTTTTATTTCCCAAGTGTATGCGTACATTTCCTAAACATAGACAAGTGTGCAGTATATCCTTAAACTGAATCTAATTCTGAAAAGGTTGGATTAGTTGGACTGTAATTGAATGATATGAGCAAATACTTGAAAGATACTTGTAGTAGACTCTAGACATAGAGCAATGTTCATATGGAATGAAGAAAACACAATGCATAGTCCCGTGCTAAGGCCTATAGACACAGACCATGTAACTTGAGACCTTGCTCTCCAAAGAAGCAAGTCACTTTAGGTATCTTCTGAGCAGTGGATTAAGTACGATTTTGCTAAGGCATTACTAAAATTAAGAGCAGATTCTTAGTAATCCCAACCTTCTAGTCAACATCATAGACCTTCAATCTGTTGTCGCGGCATCTTTGCCATAGTATTCTTAGTTATTTATTTATTCGCTCGTCTTTTATTCACGTAATTATTCTCGTAATTTTCATTGCCTTTTTACTCTTGTTTGCCTTAGCATTTTCCAATATTAGTCAGTATATATTTCACACTCATCTTTATTATTTTGATTTATCATTGCATACTTAACTCGACTTTTCCATAACATTAATCATTATCATAACTTGACCATTTCTTTACCTAATCTGATCCTTATGGAGACGATCTCATTTATCACTTTATTACTTGATTCAACATATATACTTGCACAATTCGCATATCATATTAACACACGACAACATCTTAAAATCGAGGTAAGGATGGAGATTTGGTCTAACAACCACTGCGACAAAATCTACTCCATAGACAATTGTATACTTTTTACATTTTTATTTTTTTCAATCTGACGGACTTGATGTATTTTTTTTCAAATCAATTAACTTTAAATTCTTAAATATTATATCAAACATTAAATAAGAACACTAAGACATTAAAGAAATTTTATTAAAATAATATTTAAATAATGTAATGTTACATTTTAATTGATCAATTATACCACACTTTAATTGTCATAGGAATGGACTCAAAAAAATTTCCTTATATAACCTATTGAAATGGGCAACATAAGAAAAGACTAAATGTATAAAATAAGAAAATAAACTAATTGCTATAGTCCCTATAATACGCCTATATTACTTATAATTTATAGATTCTATCATAATACTCTTTTCGATTATCAAAAACACCATAATCTCTCCCTTCAAGCTAGAGTGTATTTATCATTTGCTCTTAGCTTGATATATATATATACACACCCAATTATAGGTTTCTTAAAAGAATTAGTGAGAAAATATTGTAATTGATTATTGGAATTGACAAAACTAGTGGCAATGCATCATGTGTAAGACCCCCATACCGGACTCGATTGTCGAGTCAAGGCATTGGGATGCTACATTCATTGCCGAAGCAACTTCAGATAATTACATATCATTTTATCAATTTAATAAGATCATTTTACACTTTTAATAGTAATTAAACTCATATCGAAATGATTTTTGAGCTTAAATTATCTCATTCGATCTGTCATAGTTTATTAGGGACTACATTGTAAAATTTCAAAATAATCTGACTGACGTTGCGACGTTGGGATCTCCAAGTCGTGATGTCACCTACCGACTTTAGGCTGTCGCAACATGGATTATGTTTTTCCAAATTTTCATATTTTTAGTATTTAAGTTTAACGTTTACAACGCTATTAGTCACCCTAGTGAAATTTTGAACGTAAACCGTGTCAACATAATTGAATCCTTAGTAGAAGAAACTTTTGAGTCACTTCAAGAAAGTGAACTTGAAACATTTTTTTTATGGTAATTTCAATTCCAAACCAATTTTGCGAATTTGTTAATAAATTATTGCCCCATATGAACACTAAACTTCTACCTTCTGTTGAGCAGGCACCAAATTTCCAAGCCCATACAATCAAAAAATTTTAGATGGAACAGCCCCAATACTAGTTCGGTTGTCAAGCTAACGATGTTAAACAAACGCTTGTTGGGAGGCAATCCAATTTTATTTTCTTTATTTTCTTACATGTTAATAAATTTTATTCTCTCTTCTTATATCTAGAAGAATTGAGGAAACAAAAATTTAAATTTGGAAACGGGCAAAAACAGTAACGAAAACGACATGGGGAGTATTCTAAACCCTTTCTTTTTAACCATATTTCTTAATATTATTTTGCCCATTAAGGGCAATGTGTTTTAAGTAAGGGGAGATATTCCTCATTATTTTTGCTATTTTATCTATCATTTTTACTGTTGCTGTTGTCTTGTGCTTGTTTTTGTGCACATTTATTCAAGCTCACATTTATTTTTTTTTTAGTATATCTTGCCCTTTTTCATGCCCAAGATTTTGACCAGGAATTACCCACTGTTTGACCTGCAAGCATGATTCTTGTCTACTAAGTTAGTTATGATTTTGCTATGATTGATTTCATCTCCACTGCTTTATTTCTATTAGGCTAAAATAAATATGATTAATGAAGTTAACCCTATCTTGCTTATAGTAAAATCAATTAAGTCTAAATGCAAAGAGAACATTTAATACAAATGTATGATAAATTTATTTTCATGGCTGTTAGGTAGTTGCCAAAACTTATTTTTGACACTTGATTGTTTTCCTTAATCCTCCAAAATTAAAATTTCATTCCATTAAAAAAAATATGATGATTCCGTAGTTATGAGCATAACTTCCAATGTGACTGATTGAGTAACCGGAGTATAGTGCTTGAGTTGTCATCCTACTTCTCATAAAAAGGTTGTGTGACGTGTTAGGT
This sequence comes from Gossypium bickii, assembly GCA_025503065.1. Lineage (NCBI taxonomy): Eukaryota > Viridiplantae > Streptophyta > Magnoliopsida > Malvales > Malvaceae > Gossypium > Gossypium bickii. Next base: position 20,858,153 of record CP106713.1, on the reverse strand, counting down.
AAAACTCCGCTAACCGAAATTAAACAAAAAAATAAATTAGGAGTGTGTTGGGCTTGGTAACTGGGGTGGGGTGCTTGGGTTGTGTAACACCCCTTACCCGAGACTATTGCCGGAGTCGAGCACGAGGCATTACTAGACTTAACTTACTAGATCAGGGCATAAAAATTGAAACTGTCCATCTGCGTCATGTTCACTAAATTAACTATAACTCGAGTTAAAAAACTCGAAATATAGATCCGTAAATTTTCCTTGAAACTAGACTCATATATCTTCTTACTATAATTTTTACAGAATTTTTGGTGTGTTCAATTAGTACAATTTACTAGTTAAAATCTCCCCTGTTACACAGTTTGACAGTTCTGACCTCTCTTCACTAAAAATCAATTATCTCATTGTATACAACTCTTTCTCCTACACAGTTTTTTTTATATAAAAATGGACTCAATAAGCTTTAATTCTATATCTCATGCACACCCTAATTCCATTTCTCAAAATCACGTCACTACTACTGTCCAAACTATTCCCCTGTATATAATTACATGATTTCTTTATAATAACTATCAACTAGGCATTACATAACATCCAAAACATGCTCTTAATTAGCCATTTTAATAGCTAATCATTATCAAGCATTTACAAGTCAATCTTAAGCCATATCATAAGGTCATACACACAAAATGGCTAAGTCCCTATACATGCCATAACTTAAAACATTTGAGTCACAAAATATCAATATAATCCTTTGATAGTGTGTAACGATCTCCGACGTCCTTACGATCCCCGAGTTGGCTTGTAATGCTATAAAAGAGAGAAAGGAATGGGAGTAAGCATTAAGCTTAGTAAGTTTGCATGTAAATAAATAACAACATTCTTAATGCATTATCATATTCTTTTCTTACCAAAATTATTTAAGCCTTTAACTTAATATACTTAAGTCTTAAATTCTTACCTGCACCTTTTTAGCTTAAACTTGTCTTACCTTTCCTTTGGTATACTCTTTAAATTTTCCCATTGAACCACTTGGAATATTAAGGATACGCGGGTACCTTTCCTTGTGAAACTTAACCATTGCCATGCCTTGACATGGTCTTACGTGGTATCCTTGCCTTATGAACTCACCAATGCCATGCCTTGGCATGGTCTTACATGGGACCTTTGCCTTATAAATTCACCAATTCCATGCTTTGGCATAGTCTTACATGGGACCTTTGCCTTATAGTAACTTATCAATGCCATGTCTTGACATAGTCTTACATGATTTCCTTAAACCCTAATGTCATGACATTTGTATCCTACAAATTCCGAAAGTTCAACCGGAACTTTCTGAGATTGTTTCTCCGACAATTCTTGCTTGAGTCTTTAAATAATAAATTTACAGAATAAATATGTAAATGCTGGAACTTAATAATATTAAATGTAAAATAATAGAATATTGCATTTATTTACCGCAAACTTACCTCGAAACAAAATACGATAAACTATATCGATTTAGTCCACTATCTTTTTCTTTCCCCGATCTAACTCCGGATTTCGTTTTTCTTGATCTATAATAGCAAATTTAGCTTATTTAATACTCACATTTATCAAAACAATCCTTAAATTTAACTTTGGTAAAATTACAATTTTGCCCCTAAACTTTTACAAATAAGTCCTAATAGGCAAATTAGACAAGCAATTCATAAAATTTTCTGTCAATATTCTAACACATGTATCTAATCACTCAATAAATCATAATAATTAATCGTAATAAACTTTTCTATCTCGGATTCGTGGTTTCGCAACCACTGTTCCATTTAGGCCCTATTTCGGGATGTTATATTTCTCCCCCCTTTAGGGATTTTCGTCCCCGAAAATCTTACCTGTAAAGAGATTTGGGTACTGTTTTCGCATAGTCTCTTCGGGCTCCCATGTAGCCTCGTCTATTCCATGCCTATTCCATAATACTTTCATAAGTGCAATACTTTTGCTCCTTAATTGCTTAACCTCCCGAGCTAGAATTTTTACCTGTTCCTCACCGGAAGTCATATCTGGTTGAATCTCAACCTCTGTTTGCGAAATTACATGCGATGGATCTGAATGATAACGACGTAGCATAGACACATGAAACACATTATGAATCTTCTCTAACTTAGTCGGCAAAGCTAACCGATATGCCAATGGTCCAACTCTATCGATCACCTCAAACGGTCTAATAAAACGGGGACTTAATTTGCCTTTCTTGCCAAATCTGAGAACTTTCTTCCAAGGGGAAACTTTCAAGAATACCCTTTTACCAACTTGAAATTCAATTTCTTTTCTTTTCAATCTGCATAGGATTTCTGTCTATCTGAAGCTGCTTTCAAGCAATCTCTGATGACTTTTACTTTCTCTTCTGTTTCTTTGACTAGATCAACCCCGTAAACCTGATTTTCCTTAAGCTCTATCCAATATAAAGGTGTGCGATATTTACGTTCATACAAAGCTTCATAAGGTGCCATCTTCAGACTCGATTGATAACTATTATTGTAGGCAAACTCTATTAACGGCAAATATTTCTCCCAACTACCTTGAAACTCCAATACACAACGTCTAAGCATATCTTTAAGTACCAGAATAACTCTTTCTGACTGACCATCAGTCTGAGGATAGAAAGCTGTACTAAAACTCAACTTTGTACCTAAAGCTTCCTGTAATTTCTTTCAAAATCGTGAAGTAAATCTCGGATCTCTATATGAGATAATCGATAATGGTACTCCATGTAGTCTCACAATCTCTGAAATATACAACTCGGCCAACTTGTCAAGTGAATAATCTATACGAACTAGGATAAATTAGGCCGACTTCGTTAACTTATCAATCACAACACATATTGCATCTTTCTTTCTTGGTGTCGAAGGTAATCCTGTCACAAAATCCATAATAACTCGGTCCCATTTCCACTCGGGAACTAATACAAGCTGCAATAGACCTGAAGGTACCTGATGTTCGGCCTTTACCTGTTGACAGATCAAGCATCTAGAAACAAACTCTGATATATCTCTTTCCATTCCTGTCGACCAATACATTTTCTTCAAATCATTGTACATCTTTGTACTACCTGGGTGAATAAACAAAGAACTGCTATGTGCTTCCTGTAAGATCTTTCGAATAAGCTCATCATTCTTTGGTACACATACCCTATCTCTGAACATCAAACAATCGTCAGAACAGATCTGAAAATCAGACCCTACACCTAGCTCGCACTGAACTTGTAACACCCCAAACCCGGCCCACAAGCCTTGACCGGATCTGGTATGTCACGGAGTAAAAAGGGTTTGAAAGATTTGGACTAACAGTGGAAATCTGAAAATATTGTTGAAGTAATAAAACAATGTTTATTAAGACTCAGGTGGGATTGGTTTTATAAGCATGGTCTAAGGCCGAATGCTATTAGCCACTTACCTTGCTCGACTAAGTCCCGAAACCGCCACCTACTCTTGTTGCGTCGAAAACCCTACTAAACAATAGTTAGAAACGGCTTAACACGAGAATACTATGAAGATGACCCCCTTGGCCGAACATCAACAACCTCTTACCTTGATGTTCAAAAACCCGAAGCTTCTCCTTTAATGCTCCTTCATGTTGGCACAAGCAAAAGAAACACAAAGTTATGCCACTACACACATTCGGCCAACCTTAGAAATCAAGGCCTACCCTTGATTTCGGTACACCCAAAAGAATAAGAACCCAAATCAATTGCTAAGGGTGAGTACACTTACCATTACACACGTTGCTTACCGCGCATGAACAACTTCCCGAAACACCCTCCTAGGTTCGGCTACAACCAAGAAATAGGGTTATATTTCCTACTTTCGATTTCTACCAAACTTTGGTCTCTGAGAATGGGGATGATATTTGACACTTATGTGGTGAAGAGAAAAGAGAAGAGATTTGAAGGCTACAAGATTCGGTTATTACTCTAGTTACAAATAAAGCATTCGGTCATACATGAAAAGGATTTAGAACCAAGGTTGAAGGAAGAAAAAGAATTAAAAGAGAAAGGTTACGGGAATTTCAACAATGGTGAAACAAAGGGAGAGTTACAGTTTGAACAACAATGAAAGAAAAAAAAATGGAAGGGACATGTGCTGGCCGAAAATGCTCCCTAACTCCTTCAATGCCGTGAGCTCAACCTTGCTCTCCCTCTCTTTCTCTCTTTTTCGGCCAAGGCAGAATGGCAAGAAAACCAAACAAAAGGTTCGGCCATACCTCCCCAACTCAAGGCCGACCAACTCCCTTCCCCATTTGAAAAAATTCTCATCATCAATTACAAAACATTATTTAACCATTATCCCATCCTTTGCATAAACTAATAATAATAATAATAATATAACAACTACCCCATCACCTAAACTCCTTCTTCAACAAATAAAATAAATAATAAATACAATAGAAATAAAAGAATGAAGCCTCATACTTCCAATACAAATAAAATAAAAAAAAAAGAAAAAAAAAGCAACCCATATTGCTTCTTGCGTGCATGTGCCCATGCAGGCCACTACCCACGCCTGCATAAAACAAAAACAAAACCTCCAAGTGCGCCCCAAAGTCTCAAACCCGAGACCTAGAGAAGACATCTCCCGCCTCCAACCATTCGGCCACTTCGCATTTCATAACATAATCCCATCCCAAATTTCTTTTAATCTCTCCTTCTGTTAGCTCCCTTGTTTAGCGCTAAAAACAAAATAAACGTCCTTGCGTTCCCCTCTGGACTCGAACACGAGTCCTCGCGCCGCAGCCCTCCTAAAGCGCCCTTAGCCACTCGGCCAAGGCGACCCTTGTGACATAGTCCCGTCAACATTTCTTTTAAACACTCCCTCGTAGCTCCCCTTCGCCTTAACATCTAAGCCAAAAATAAAATGCTCCTAAACGTTCTCCATGTTACTCGAACATGAGACCTTACTGTCAGGGTCCCATGTAGTGCCCTTGGCCACTTGGCCAAGGCGATTCTTATGCCATAAACTCGCCAAATATTTCTTTTAAGGCCTCCCTACCTTGCTCCCCTTAACGCCAAAATAAAAACTCCCTATCGCGATTCATGCAGCTCGAACCCCCTTCCCTCCTAAAGTACCCTAACGCCCCAAACCACTTTGCCAGTCGATTCCTTATGTCATGCTTCGCACCATCAATTATATAAAGCCTCCTCACCTGGCATTTTCCTCTCAAGCACAAAAACGAAATTTTAGCCCTAAACCCGATCTAACCCGGGGTTATGACTAGGCCCTATAACAACCACAACACTCCATCTCTTCGAGCATATACATGAAAATAATTTAATAAAAATTTTACCCCTATCTCGGGATATTACAATTCTACCCCCTAAAAATAATTTCATCCTCGAAATTACCTAGATCAGAAGAGTTGGGGGTATTGCTGCCGCATCACGTCCTCGGGTTCCCACGTGGCCACTTCCGTACCATGGTTTCGCCATAACACCTTTACCAAAGGTACCGACTTCCTTCTCAGGACTTTGACATCTCGATCTAAAATCTGTACCGGCTCCTCCTCAAAAGACAAGTCCGTGTTCACCTCAATATCCTCAATCGGTACGATGTGTGATGGATCTGATCGATAGCGTCTAGGCATTGACACATGGAAGACGTCATGAATCTGACTTAACTCGAGCTGGTAAGCTACTGGTCCCACAAGTCTCAACACTGTGTACGGCCCGATGAACCTAGGGCTTAGCTTACCTTTCCGGCCAAACCTCAGCACCTTCTTCCAAGGTGATACCTTCAAAAAGACCTTATCACCCACAGCATACTCAACCTCTCTCAAGCGCTTAAGATCGTGTAGGATTTCTGCTGTCGACGCGCTCCTTCAGACGAGCCCGAATTACCCTAACCTTATCTTCCGTCTCTGCCACCAACTCTGGTCCCAACATCTGACGCTCACCTAGTTCTGTCCAACAGGTAGGAGTACGGCATTTACGACCATACAGTGCCTCATATGGTGCCATCTGAATACTCACTTGATAACTGTTGTTATAAGCGAATTCAGCCAAAGGTAGGTACTCCTCCCAACTACCACGGAAGTCCAAAACACAGCCCCTTAACATATCTTCCAAAACCTGGATTACTCTCTCAATTTTTCCTCAGCTGAAAAATCCAAGTCATCCATGATCCTCTCAGTCGATTCTAGCCAATACTCCGCTGTACTGGGGGCTACACCTGATACACCTCGAAATATCTCCACCCCATTCGCTCGGAGTCGCTCTGGAACAGATTTTCGAGCTCCTGTACCTCTACCGGCCTCAGCCATCATCTCTAAAACTTGCAGCACAGCCTGCGATACTGACTCGCCCCCCGACTGATCCTGATGTCCAACACCAAAAGTTGGGGGTGGTGGTGGAGGTGGTATCTCATGATCCGATCCCTGGCCCGACCTAACTGGTTCTGACACAGTCATCCGGCCTCTACCGCGTCCCCGACGGCCGCGACCTCTAGAACTCATTTCTTATCGTGCGATCTGCCTTAAAAAGTTTTATGAGTTAGCCTTTGTTCCATTGATCATTAGCGAAAAAATTTTATGAACGAAGTTTAGAAGTTGTTCCTTCGATCAAACAAGTTTCAAGTCTCCTTTCCTAATTCAAAGATACACATTCACTTATTCCATCACCTTTTTGTCCAATTCCTATCCCGGGGGTATTTTTGTCATTTGCCCTACAGGGGTATTTTGGTAATAAACCAGGGTAAATTTGTAAGGTTTCAATAATTTCAAGGCATTTCAAAAGTTGCAAAACTTTTTTTTTTTTGGAAAACTTATTCTCCAAATTGGTAGTGTTGCAAAGATTTTGAAAATCAGGGTTATTTTGGTAATTTTGTAAATTAGGGGCAATTTTGTAAATTTCCAAAATCATGTCATTTTTGGTATTTGCAATTTAAGGATTTTGGGGTTCGTTTGTAACATAAGAAAAATTTGTTGGATTTGGGGGTAGCTTAGAAATTTTAAAAACCAAGGGGATTTTTGTAATTTTACCGCTAAGGGTATTTTTTGTAATTTCCATAAATCAAAATCTTTCCGAAAATTTTTGTAAAATAATGCTCACAAGTTTAAGGGAAATTTTTAAAAGTTTTAAAACTAGAGTTTTTATAAAAATACGGCTAGTTCCCTTTCGGGTTTTAGTAATTGGGTTTAGCCTATGAACAAGTCCTCACGGTTAGAGTGAACCGAAGCTACGCATCAGGTAGGATTCCTGCGAAGAGGAGGTGAGTCACTAGGACTGCTTAAATACCATGCTCTTCCGGATCCAATCCTAGACATGCGCACAAGGGTTACCACATCCCAACTCGGCGACTTAGTCATAGGTTTGTTTAATTAGGCAATTAAAATCTTATGCGATTGTTGGGGTAAACTAGTCCTAGGGTTCACATACCTTTCATACTATCTACGTCCCATTTCTACCCCTTTACAGATAATAATTCACACGGAGGTTAGAAGTACTTACCCGAGCGGATCGGTGCCGGAGACTCGGTGCCATGATGTTCAAAACAAAACTATTTTCATAATATTTCATAAAAGCCCATCAAGAAAACATTTTTGGGCCTTGGGCCCCCACAGCCAAGTTTTGAACTAGGCTCTGATACCAAATTTGTAACACCCCACACCCGGCCCACAAGCCTTGACCGGATCTGGTATGTCACGGAGTAAAAAGGGTTTGAAAGATTTGGACTAATAGTGGAAATCTGAAAATATTGTTGAAGTAATAAAACGGTGTTTATTAAGACTCAGGTGGGATTGGTTTTATAAGCATGGTTGAGTTGAAAACTTTTGAAAACATTCGATCATCTAATTTTTAGAACCATCAGAGTTATTGTTCCCTTGGTAAGTTTTGTTACCCGATGGTAACATCTTTTGAAAACGCGTACGAGTAAAATTTTGAAAACGTTACTTTTAACCGATTTGCTTAACAGTTCATAAGTCCATTAGCAACATTATAGAAATAAAGTAAAAGCAAATTACTTAAACATCCGAATAATAACTAGCGGCCATATTACAAACCAAACCGAAATTTAGTAAATAGTAAACTTTAATGGTACGAAATAAAATTTCAAAACCGAGGAACAAGCATGGCCGCTCGAGTCCTCTCCGCTCCATCTCCGCGATCTACTCACTGCGAATGATATGGGAAGGGTGAGTCACCAAGACTCGATGTATAAATCCCCAACCCTAAAATACAACTCATACACAAGATATTAGTAAAACATGCAATTATGCAACCCAAGCTAGCCATCCGTACTCCTTTTTCTACCCCGTGTGGTACCAAACCACTAGTGGTGCCAAACCACTGGTGACCGAAGTCACAAAATATCAAGTGACGGGGCCAACCCATCGTGTGGTGCCAAACCACTGGTGACAGTCCATAGAGATCATCTCCCTCCTCTCATCAATCCCACCATCATCATGCTCACATAACAAGTATCATGATCCCATATATCATGCATTCCTATATAGCATAGCATTTATCAGCATATGATGGCGTACACAACATACAACATAGATTAAGTAATAGGGGACTTACCCGAAATCCAAGCTTATGCCCGCAAGGCAAAGTTACTACATGAGAGGTTATATATCATCAAAATAATAGTCTATACTAATAAAGTGTGTAAGAGTTTACACACCTGATTACTAACAGCGTTATGCCCTCAATCCCGAAACTATCGCTAAGTGACACTACGGTTATCTGCCTACTTTGCTGTTCAGACGCTGGCCCACACCCCGGCGGCCAATCTCGCACCGCCGAGACAGATCGCTTCTTAAACTTCGAAATAGGGACCTTTCCTTTTCCTTCTTGACTGATATTTGCATCCATCAGTATAATCTTAATCAGAAAATCCCGTTAATCACCAATATACGAAATCTTAACCAAATGTTCACAACTTGACATACCTACCGAAATTGGATCTCGAATCCCGAAGCCCTTGATTACCACTGTCGAAATTCCTAAATCACCATAGACAGAATCGGTCAACCATTTAAATACCAAAGATGGCCTAAGGCCGAATGCTATTAGCCACTTACCTTGCTCGACTAAGTCCCGAAACCGCCACCTACTCTTGTTGCATCGAAAACCCTACTAAACAATAGTTAGAAAAGGCTTAACACGAGAATACTATGAAGATGACCCCCTTGGCCGAACATCAACAACCTCTTACCTTGATGTTCAAAAACCCGAAGCTTCTCCTTTAATGCTCCTTCACGTTGGCACAAGCAAAAGAAACACAAAGTTATGCCACTACACACATTCGGCCAACCTTAGAAATCAAGGCCTACCCTTAATTTCGGTACACCCAAAAGAATAAGAACCCAAATCAATAGCTAAGGGTGAGTACACTTACCATTACACACGTTAAGCTCATCGCATGAACAACTTCCCGAAACACCCTCCTAGGTTCGGCTACAACCAAGAAATAGGGTTATATTTCCTACTTTCGGTTTCTACCAAACTTTGGTCTCTGAGAATGGGGATGATATTTGACACTTATGTGGTGAAAAGAAAAGAGAAGAGATTTGAAGGCTACAAGATTCGGTTATCACTCTAGTTACAAATAAAGCATTCGGTTATACATGAAAAGGATTTAGAACCAAGGTTGAAGGAAGAAAAAGAATAAAAAGAGAAAGGTTACAGGAATTTCGGCAATGGTGAAACAATGGGAAAGTTACGGTTTGAACAATAATGAAAGAAAAAAAAATGGAAGGGACATGTGCTGGCCAAAAATGCTCCCTAGCTCCTTCAATGCCGTGAGCTCAACCTTGCTCTCCCTCTCTTTCTCTCTCTTTTTCTACCAAGCGTAATGGCAAGAAAACCAAACAAAAGGTTCTACCATACCTCCCCAACTCAAGGCCGACCAACTCCCTTCCCCATTTGAAAAAAATTCCCATCATCAATTACAAAACATTATTTAACCATTATCCCATCCTTTGCATAAACTAATAATAATAATATAACAACTACCCCATCACCTAAACTCCTTCTTCAACAAATAAAATAAATAATAAATACAATAGAAATAAAAGAATGAAGCCCCATACTTCCAATACAAATAAAATAAAAGAAAAAGAAAAAAAAGCAACCCATATTGCTTCTTGCGTGCATGTGCCCATGCAGGCCACTACCCACGCCTGCATAAAACAAAAACAAAACCTCCAGGTGCGCCCTAAAGTCTCGAACCCGAGACCTGGAGAAGACATCTCCCGCCTCCAACCACTCGGCCACTTCGCATTTCATAACATAATCCCATCCCAAATTTCTTTTAATCTCTCCTTCCGTTAGCTCCCTTGTTTAGCGCTAAAAACAAAATAAACGTCCTTGCGCTCCCCTCTGGACTCGAACTCGAGTCCTCGTGCCGCAGCCCTCCTAAAGCGCCCTTAGCCACTCGGCCAAGATGACCCTTGTGACATAGTCCCATCAACATTTCTTTTAAACACTTCCTCGTAGCTCCCCTTTACCTTAACGCCTAAGCCAAAAATAAAACGCTCCTAAACGTTCTCCATGTTACTCAAACATGGGACCTTACTGCCAGGGTCCCATGTAGTGCCCTTGGCCACTCGGCGAAGGCGATTCTTATGCCATAAACTCGCCAAATATTTCTTTTAAGGCCTCCCTGCCTTGCTCCACTTAACGCCAAAATAAAAACTCTCCATCGCGATTCATGCAGCTCGAACCCCCTTCCCTCCTAAAGTACCCTAGCGCCGCAAACCACTTTGCCAGTCGATTCCTTATGTCATGCTTCGCACCATCAATTATATAAAGCCTTCTCACCTGGCATTTTCCTCTCAAGCACAAAAAGGAAATTTTAGCCCTAAACCCGACCTAACCCGGGGTTATGACTAGGCCCTATAACAACCACAACACTCCATCTCTTCGAGCATATACATGAAAATAATTTAATAAAAATTTTACCCCTATCTCGGGATATTACAGAACTCTTTCGGCTTGCAACTCACTATTATCCTTCTGAGCTTCACATTCTTCAAGAAATGTCGGTTTAGCTCTCAACTCAGCTAAAATAGAACCATCGTCTGATAAGGCCAAACTAGTGTGCAAAGCTCTCAAGGCAAATAACGATTTTCTACTCAAAGCATCAATAACAACGTTTGCCTTACCCGGGTGATAATCGATCACTAGCTCATAATCTTTAATCAACTCTAGTCATCTTCTTTTCCTCAAGTTTAGATCTTTCTGAGTCATCAAGTATTTCAAACTTTTGTGATCAGTGAATATTCAGCACTTACTCACCATACAATTGATGTCTCCAAATTTTTAATGCAAATACAATAGCAACTAGCTCTAAATCATGTGTCGGGTAATTTTTCTCATGTGGTTTTACTGTCTAGAGGCATAAGCACTTACCCTTCCTTGCTGCATAAGTACATAGCCTAGTCCATTTAAGGATGCATCACTATAAATCACAAACTCTCTACCCGGTTCTGGTTGTACTAAAACAGGAGCTTTAGTCAACAATGCCTTTAACTTGTCGAAACTCTGCTGACACTTCTCAGTCCATTCAAACTTGACATTTTTCTGTAGCAATCTTGTCAATGGAGTAGCTATCATGGAAAATCCCTCTACAAGTCGTCTATAATAACCGGCAAGACCAAGAAAACTTCTGACTTCTGATACATTCCTGGGAGGCTTCCAATCAACAATGGCTGAAATCTTGCTCGGATCAACTCTAATACCTTCACCTGAGATAATATGTCCAAGAAAACAAACTTCCCGTAACCAGAACTCACTTTTGCTAAACTTGGCACAAAGCTAATTATCTCTTAAAATCTGTAAAACTGTTCTCAAATGCTCTGTATGCTCAGTCTCATCATGAGAATAAATTAAGATGTCATCAATGAACACAACTACAAACTTGTCCAAGTAAGGTCTAAAAATTTGGTTCATTAAATCCATGAAAATGGCAGGAGCATTGGTTAAGCCGAATGGTATCACAAGAAACTCATAGCGACCATACCTAGTTCGAAAAGTAGTTTTCGGAACATCTGACTCTTTAACTCACAACTGATTGTATCCGGATCTCAAATCTATCTTAGAGAACACAGTGGCTCCTTTCAATTGATCAAACAAATCATCTATTCTAGGCAATGGATATTTGTTCTTGATGGTTACCTTGTTAAGCTGCCGATAGTCTATACACAATCTCATGGAATCGTCCTTCTTTTTCACAAATAACACTGGTGCTCCCCATGGTGAATAACTAGGTCTTACAAAGCCTTTTTCAGTTAATTCCTGTAACTGAGCTTTCAATTCTTTCAATTCTATTGAAGCCATTCTATAAGGAGTAATAGTAATAGGTGTGGTACCTGGAATCAATTCAATACCAAACTCAACTTCTCTGATAGGAGGCAAACCTAGTAGTTCTTCCGGAAACACATCAGGAAACTCATTTACCACAGGCACTGATTCAATTTTCAACTCTGGATCTTTAGCATTCAACACAAAAGAAAGATAAGCTTTACATCCTTTCCTTAAACATTTCTGAGCAAACATAACAGAAATCATGGAAATTGAACTACCTGATTCATCTGAATTAACCCGAAGGATCTCACCATTTTCACATTTCAACTCAATGAATTTCTTTCCACAATTCACTATCACATCATGTGTAGTTAACCAATCCATACCAAGAATCACATCAAACTCATCAAATGGCAATAGCATGAGATCAGCCGAAAAACAGTAACCTTTAATCATCAAAGGGCAATTTTTACATACTTTGTTTACTAAGACATGCTGACCTAATGGATTCGATACTTTAATCACAAATTCCGTAAACTCTATGGGCATGTTCATACTAGGCATTAATTTTATGCAAACATAGGAATCGATTGAACCCGGATCAATCAAAGCAATAATATTAACATCATGAAGAGAAAATGTACCTGTAATTACGTCGGGGGAAGATGCCTCTTCACGAGCACGGATAGTGTACAACCCAAATTTTGCCCGGCCCGTATACAAACAAACTCATTGCCACCTAACTACCCAAACTAACAGAAATTAAACCAACCTAAATCCAAAAATTAAACTCAACCCGATCAGCCTACCCAAACCCAAAATTAAGCCTAATTCAGCCCAAATTAAACCAACCCAATACTAAACCCATTACAAACCTTAAACACAAACACTAAAACCCAATTAAACCCACTAGTCCAAACTTAGCCTAAACCCACCTAACCACAAAAATCAGAACAAACAAAAATTCAAACTCTAGCCGCCCTAGGCCTTCTGACCAGCCACCGTCCCACTTGCTCTACCAAAGCCTGCGGCCACCGCCCACGTCAAGTCTCCACTTGCACCTGCAAGGCATTAAAACAGAAGCGACAGAAAGCAAAGAAAAAGTTGTAAAAGAATGGCTATAAAAGCCAATTGAAAAACAATTGCAAAGGGGCTTCTTTTCAATCAATAAAAAAAACAGAGATTCGAACATATGATCAACAATAGCAAATAGGTCTTTTTAAACACGAAAAAGAGTAGAAACTAAGCATTTTTAACAAAAAAGAAGGGAATAAACGCAAAATCAGATCAATGGCCATTAGGAGGTTATTTTTATTTATCTTTACCGTTTCATTTATCATTTTGAACCCTCTCTTTTATTCATAAATACATGTACATATACATCTATATATATATTACTAAAAAAGGAATAAAAAAACAAACAAGGTTTTACCTTTTCGCCACAGTGTGCGTGTGGCTTCATAGAGAGCGCTCACAATGGTCTCTCACGGATTCTGACTGGTCCAGAGAGAAAACACCCCCTTTTTCCCTCTTTTTTTTTTTGCTAATAGCAATCAAAATGAATTTTTTTTAGAAAAATCGGCCTTAAATAGAAACAGAATACGGCGTCGTTTTGCTTCAGGCTTTTAAAAGTAAAACGGCGCTGTTTCCTGAACGATCCGCGTGCCCGACCCGACCCGGCCAGAGGATCCGCTCGTTTTCGTTGATTGGGCTAATTTCCCTTTTGGCCCTTCCGCGTTTTCAGTTTTTTTAATAAGATTTTCTTTTTATTTTAATTTCACCCGGAAGTTTTGTGCAACTTTAAATTTAATCCTCATTTAAACGCTGCGTTAAATGGATCGGGTAAATTGCATCTTTAGTCCTCTGCTATTTTGCGCACGCTTCAATTTAATCCCTCTATTATTTATTTTACATAATTTGTCCCTTTTATTTGCTTTATCATTCAATTAGCCCGTTTTTCATTATTTTGCAATTATTACTATTATTTAATATTTTTATTTTATTACTGTTAATTATGTATTATTATTGTTATTATTTCATTATTACTATACTATACAATTATTATTAATATTATTATTCTTATTTTTATTAATATTACCATTATTCTATTTTATTTAACTATTATCACGATTATATTATTATTACCGTTATTTTCACTATCATATTACTAATATTATTATTATTTATTATTATCATTGTTAATATATTAATGTATTATTTTCATATTCATTTCATTATCATTTATATTATTATTCTCACCTTATTACCATTATTTTATATTTTATTGTTTTATTTAATTATCATCATTATTATTATTTTATTTTCATTATTATTGCTATTACTATTATTTGATATTATCATCATTATCATTATTATTAGTAGTATTTTTACCTATATTCATTTTCTTAGCCTAATATCATATCATTAAACAAAATACATTTAGTAAAATCATCATATTGCATCTAAAGATTTTTAAAATAAGGCAATGTTTTGTATTTAGAAATTCGGGGAATAGTGCCCTAACGTGCTGGGTTGCGATTTTCCGTTTGACTAAATAGCCTAACATCCTTTTAACAAACTTCGTAAATCATGAGATGACTTTAATTGCGAGAGATTAAAACATTGTGTCCTAACGTGCTGGATGTGATGTTTATATCCTTTCGGAACAAAGAAATCTCAGTTTTTAACCCAAATATCTATATTTATTTTCTTAGTTTAACATTATTAAACAAAAATACATCTTGCAAAAGTATTACATTCCATCCAAAGATTTTTAAATAAGGCAATGTTTCGTGTTTAGAAATTCGGGAAATAGTGCCCTAACGTGCTGGGTTGCGATTTTCCGTTTGACTAAATAACCTAACATCCTTTTAACAAACTTCGTAAATCACGAGATAACTTTGATTACGAAGGTTTAAAATATCGTGTCCTAACGTGCTAGATGTGATGTTTGTATCCTCTTGGAACAAAAAAATCTCATATTTCAGCCCAAATTATCCATAAATTAAACCAACCTAAACCCAAAAATTAAACTCAACCCGATCAGCCTACCCAAACCCAAAATTAAGCCTAATTCAGCCCAAATTAAACCAACCCAATACTAAACCCATTACAAACCTTAACCCCAAACACTAAAACCCAATTAAACCCACTAGCCCAAACTTAGCCTAAACCCACCTAACTACAAAAATCAGAACAAACAAAAAATTCAAACCCTAGCCGCCCTAGGCCTTCTGACTAGCCACCGTCCCACTTGCTCTGCCAAAAACTGCGGCCACCGCCCACGTCAAGTCTCCACTTGCACCTGCAAGGCATTAAAACAGAAGCGACAGAAAGCAAAGAAAAAGTTGTAAAAGAATGGCTATAAAAGCCAATTGAAAAACCATTGCAAATGGGCTTCCTTTCAATCAATAAAAAAAAATAGAGATTCGAACAGATGATCAACAATAGCAAATAGGTCTTTTTAAACACGAAAAAGAGTAGAATCTAAGCATTTTTAACAAAAAAGAAGGGAATAAACGCGAAATCAAACCAGTGGCCATTAGGAGGTGATTTTTATTTATCTTTACCGTTTCATTTATCATTTCGAACCACCTCTTTTATCCGTAAATACATGCACATATACATATATATATTACTAAAAAAGGGAAAAAAAACAAGGTTTTACCTTTTTCACCATCACCGTCTTGTGATGGCGGCGGCGATGCATGTAACGGTCTCTCTCGCCGGATTCTGGACCTGGTCCAGAGAGAAAACACCCAATTTTTCCCCTTTTTTTTGCTAACAACAATCAAAATGAATTTTTTTTAAAAAACTCGGCCTTATATAGAAACAGAATACGTAGCTTCAGGCTTTTAAACGTCAAAACGGCACTGTTTCCTGAAGGATCCGCGTGCGCGACCCGACCCGGCCAGAGGATCCGCGCGTTTTCATTGATTGGGCTAATTTCCCTTTTGGCCCTTCCGCGTTTTCAGTTTTTTCAATAAGATTTTCTTTTTATTTTAATTTCGCCCGGAAGTTTTGTGCAGCTTTAAATTTAATCCTCATTTAAACGCTGCGTTTAATGGATCGGGTAAATTGCATCTGTAGTCCTCTGCTATTTTGCGTACGCTTCAATTTAATCCCTCCATTATTTATTTTACATAATTTGTCCCTTTTATTTGCTTTATCATTCAATTTAGCCCGTTTTTCATTATTTTGCAATTATTACTATTATTTAATATTTTTATTTTATTACTGTTAATTATGTATTGTTATTGTTATTATTTCACTATTACTATACTATACAATTAATAATAATATTATTATTCTTATTTTTATTAATATCACCATTATTCTGTTTTATTTAGCTATTATCACGATTATATTATTATTACCATTATTTTCACTATCATATTACTAATATTATTTTACTTATATTATTATTATTATTTATTATTATTGTTGTTAATATTAATGTATTATTTTCATATTCATTTCATTATCATTTATATTATTCTCACCTTATTACCATTATTTTATATTTTATTGTTTTATTTAATTATCATCATTATTATTATTTTATTTTCATTATTATTGCTATTACTATTATTTGATATTATCATCATTATCATTATTAGTAGTAGTATTTTTACCTATATTCATTTTCTTAGCCTAATA
The DNA here is from genome assembly GCA_025503065.1 of Gossypium bickii. NCBI lineage: Eukaryota > Viridiplantae > Streptophyta > Magnoliopsida > Malvales > Malvaceae > Gossypium > Gossypium bickii. The sequence continues at coordinate 20,841,226 of CP106713.1, read as the reverse complement.
TCATATCATTAAACAAAATACATTTAGTAAAATCATCATATTGCATCTAAAGATTTTTAAAATAAGGCAATATTTTGTATTTAGAAATTCGGGGAATAGCGCCCTAATGTGCTGGGTTACGATTTTCCGTTTGACTAAATAGCCTAACATCCTTTTAACAAACTTCGTAAATCATGAGATGACTTTAATTGCGAGAGATTAAAACATTGTGTCCTAACGTGCTGGATGTGATGTTTATATCCTTTCGGAACAAAGAAATCTCAGTTTTTAACCCAAATATCTATATTTATTTTCTTAGTTTAACATTATTAAACAAAAATACATCTTGCAAAAGTATTACATTCCATCCAAAGATTTTTAAATAAGGCAATGTTTCGTGTTTAGAAATTCGGGAAATAGTGCCCTAACGTGCTGGGTTGCAATTTTCCGTTTGACTAAATAACCTAACATCCTTTTAACAAACTTCGTAAATCACGAGATAACTTTGATTACGAAGGTTTAAAATATCGTGTCCTAACGTGATGGATATGATGTTTGTATCCTCTCGGAACAAAGAAATCTCAAATTTCAGCCCAAATTATCCAAATACTTTCTAAAGGATCTGTATTTTAAAATCTTTTCAAATTTTTGACATTAAGACACCAATTAATCAATTTGGTACCAATTTTGGGCGTGACGAGGGTGCTAACCCTTCCTCGCACGTAACCGACTCCCGAACCCATTTTCTCAAATTTGGTAGACCCAAAAAAAACATTGTTTTAGTAAATCAAAATGTTTTATTAAAACAAAGGTGATCTGATCACACCAAATAAAGATCGGTGGCGACTCTCATTTTTTATTTTCATTTCCAAAACCAAAGTCGATCCCCGTTTTGCACCCAAAAAAATGGTTACGACAGCTTGGCGACTCCACTGGGGACTTCAAATAAGAGAGTCAAGCCACGAGTTGATTAATTCTTGTATTTTTGTCAAAAATTGAAAAATTGGTTTTAATATACGATCCTTTCTTTGCATTTCATCTGCTTTGTGTTACGATCTTCATCATTGTATTCCTATTTCCTTTATTTTCTTCAAGCTTTTAAAATCTTTGCATATTCCATTGCATGACCGTCGTGGTCAAACCCTTTAAGTGGAAGTGTGAAGCTACTCCTTCGTGAGGTTTTCACCTCCGTGCAGGATAGTGAATCGCTTTCAGGATACATCCGTACCTATGTCTTCGTGAGATTTTCATCTCCGTGAAGCCATAGGGAAATGTATCCCCCTGAATCGAACTCGATCTATATGAGCCTATAATGGGTGAGGATCGAGGAATCTGCTGGTTCGGGTACCCCTCTTTAGAACCAAACTGCATATAGTGAACCCTAGGAGCCCACATTAGGTAGAATTATGTTAAACCCCTAGTGGTCACACGGATAGGTACTCTATTTTGTTTATTTCTCCTGTGCTAACATGTTCTGTTTTGTTTATGATTGCATTGTATTGCATCGCACCGCATCATCTTAGAAATGAGGTGTTGATTCATATTTGATTCCTAAATAGAAGAGTTTTTCATAAGGAAATGTGTTACTTGATAAAGTGGATTATAATACGGTCGTTCGAACATAGTCCAGGTAAACAACGAGAGAGGGCTGATAGCCCACAGAAGAATACAAGACCTTGCCCGAGGATTCAAGCCAACAAGGATTATTCGGGAGTCATCATGTCTCTATTTTCTAAAAAGAAACTTATGAACATCGCGGAGGATAAATGAGTAAAGAGGTACGGCCTGGACCAAGCAACAAGGAGCTAGAAGAGGCATCTATTGGGAAAGTTCACGGGACACGACCATAACATTCGAATACGAAAAAGAGGATTGGTGCTTTCACCTGGATTATGAGGACAAAGCCGTATATGCAATCCGTTTTATGTAAAGAAATGTGTTTTCTAGAAAAATTCTTCTAATGGAATTGAATTCATAATTAACGCCTCTCTTTCTTTGTGCATTCATTCCATGCATTGGCATTGCATTTCATGCATTTGCATCACATCATGTCACATGCATTAAAATTTGTAGAAAGACCCTAATTAAGTGAAATTATTAACCTAGAAAGCCATGGACCGAAGGTTGGAAAGAATAGAGCAAATGCAAATGCAGATGCAAGAGCAATTGACCAAAATTCAACAAGAAATGCGGGAACAAATGCTAGATTTCCAAAAGAATATGATGGGTCAGTTAACCCAGTTACTAGCCGAAGGACTTGAAAAAAGGAGTGGTTCAATGGTTAACGGTGTGGATGGTGATGAAGAAATCGTTTACTCCCCAATAAATATCCTGACTCAACCAAAAGCGCATTCGCGTGGGGTACTTGTCATTATCAAACCCCAATGTCAGATTGATACTTCGACCCTGTTGAACTCCCCAATGGGTTCAGGTTTTAATCCTGGTGATGATCGAGTCAATCTTGTTGTTCTTGGCCTAGCAGAGACAAAGAAAAAAGGAGAGTGGGCTTCGAAGGCCCCGAAGAGGAAAAACAAGGATGTGAATAATACGAGTGGGTATAACAAGGGTTATTCGAAGCCATTTATAGTGAACCAGCCAAAGAAGGTAGTTACCAGTTATCTGGTCCCCCCAAAGTAAAAATCCAATCCAAGATTGAATTCAGAAAAACCACAGTTCACTCCTATTCCCATGACTTATAGGGAGTTATACCAGAACTTATTTGATATGCATGTTGTAGCTCCTTATTACACGAAGCCGATGCAACCTCCATACCCAGAATGGTACGACCCAAATACCCAATATGAGTACCACGCGGGGGTCACAGGGCATTCGATGGAAAATTGCCTTGCTTTCAAGAAATTGGTGGAAAAATTCATCAACATGGGTATTGTAAAGTTAGATGACGCGCCAAATGCAGAAATATGAACCTGGGAGCGTTTTGGGCAATAAGACTGCGGAAGAAATTCCTGTAGTATTTAGAAGCTTACTTAGAGTGATTTAGAAAACGTACTTGTTGCTTTAAGCCTGAAGCAATAAGATTTCTTTTGTGAAATAGGCTTGTGTCCAGAATTACTATTTCAGTGAAATGCATCTTTTTGAACAAATATTTTCTTTCTTTTTCATACTATACATTCTATTTATTCTTCATTCATAAATAATCATGCTGGGAATCATTTATTCTCTGGAGTTTACCTTCATACCCACAATGGGTCCCCAGATATCAAATGACATGAGCGACGCTGTTACTGACTCCCTTTTTAGTGAGATATGCGTCTAGAGGGATCTAAGGACTTGGAAGATGACAGAGATTGCAGATCCTACCTTACGAAGTGTCAGCGGACACTACGAGCTAACGAGGGAAATGAAGATGGAAGCCTAGCCCATCGTAGGAATAAGGCAAGGCATCATTGAGTTATCTCCAAGAATTTAAAAATGTTATCGCATGATCACCAAGACACACCTAGGCTACTGAAACGTGGATATGTTGTTAAGATTGGTGTTTAAAGAACTCATGTTAATGGTTCTACAACGGCCAAGAGGTTCGAGCTACTGGTTTACCAAGAAAGGGAAATTGAATACAGGACTTATGCGCCTCCTTTATTTCTTCACAGATTCCCTATATGTGGGGCATGGACGTTATCAAGCCAGTCTCCTCAAAAGCTTTTAGCCAACATCGATTCATATTCATGGTCGTTAGTTACCTCACTGAGAGGGGGAAGGTCGCTTCATATACCAAAATTACAAAGTCAGCAGTCATCAAATTCAAATTCAAATCCAAAAAAAAATGGCAATAAAGAATGCCAGAAAGAAACGTGTTTGCACAAATTTACGTTATGTTCAAAGATCAGACACCATTCAGTGCAGCAAAGGCAGTAAAAAAAACCATTCAAAAAATGACTGATATTTGTAAAAGTTGGCATAGAGAAGTTACCATTTACCTTCTATGCTTCGTGAATGTTGGCCAGAACCTTTACCGGGGCAATGCCTTTCTCGTTGGCTCACAAAAGAGGAGCAATTGTTAGAAGTTAAGATTTCTTTCTCCAAATTGGATAAAGTAGAATGTCTACAGTAAGCTTGATTGAAAGTATTCATCATAGTCGAATGTACCAAAAAACGGATGATGCGGGCTTATGACAATAATGTTCGCTCAAAAGAATTTTAGGAAAAGGACCTGGCATTAAGAAGGATTCTTCTTATCCAAAAGGACTCCAGAGGAAAAGTAAATGCCTTATGCAGCAAAGAAGGCCTGTTCGGGGGAAACATGGTTACTAATCAAGATGGATGGTAAGGACCTGCCCAATCCCGTGAGTTCAGATTTGATAAAAAAGTTTTCAAAAAAAAAACAAAACAAAACAAAAGAAAAGGAAAAAAGAACAAAGAAAAAAACACAAAAAAGGAAAGAAAGAAAAAGAAAAAGGAGAGGCCAAGGCGAGAATCCGCAAAGGGCGCTTTAAGACCAAAGGGTACTTGAGTTGAAAACCCGAAAAGGGCGGCTCAAGTTTTGATCAAAAGTGGGGCATACTGTAGTCTTGCTATACTGGAATTAACAATGATGAAGTACGCTACATCTTGGGGCATCAACGAAGTACTCCGGATCCCCTAAACGCATATTGAGCTGAAAAAGGTCCTCAAGAAGTTTGAACAGAGAAGCTCAGGCTGCGATATCTGGGGCACCTAGTTTCCATTTTACCCGTTTTAAATCTGTTATTTGTTTCAAAATACACTACCAATAAATTTTATTCTTGATTGCATATGCTATTCTTGATTAACTTATTTGTTTCGAGCTATACTCTCAATTGGTTTCCTTTTTGTCCATTGTTGTGATATTTTTCAAGCATGTTGCATTGAAATAACGATTGGTGGACTAATAATACTTTCATAAAAGGAGTTTCGCATATTACTCTAGAAGCTTCTGAATAATACAGGGACCTGAAACAGGATGATTGTTTAAAACTCACCAAGCTTAAGGTTTGGAAATATTAGAGAAAGATGATTATCTCTTTGGACCTTTTATTGGTTGAACAAGACAAGACATTTTGCCGGTGATATAGCCTTGACAAATAATGAGCAATGTCAACCCAACTGTATAAAGGGATCATTCTCGGGAAAAGAAAATGATACTCTGCATTCATGCACATATCAGGCATACACATCTGGTCATGACACCCAGGAAATGGAAGGTGTAGTAGACCAAATTGATCAAAGAAGTTACAAATTCTATACCCCTGAGTTGTAGTGGGATGGATCGAAGATGATACAAATTTTACACCCTTGAATCACAATGGGATGGACTGAAGATAACACAAACCCTATGCCCCCCTGAAATTGTAGAGAAGGGGTCTAAAGATGGTATAAGCCTTAAAGTCCTATAGGTACCCTGGAATAGACCTTGAAGTTACACTGGGGCAAGTTATTTGAGCAAAATATGATTGTTTCTTTAAGTTTTTGGCAAAGGTACCAGTAGAGCGAGATAGTAGCATAATACGTCAGCAATAAGACTCTGATAGACGCCGAGCAGTGACAACCCTAAACATTAAACATGGATTATTTCATTTTACATTCACACATCATCATTATGAGCGTTTTTCGATCATCGCATCCTGATCCTTATACATTCTTAACAAAGAATCATTATCATAACATTCTGCACTCATGCAAATGTCCTCGATAATATCATTTAGTTAGGAGCATTCGATTTATTACGATCATTGCATTTTAATCATTGTGAAAAAATCATCATTCTCATGACATTCTACATTCAGGTAAATGTCGTCCATAGCACATGTAGTTAGGAGCATTTGAGTCATTCCGATCATAGCATCTGCATCATTTGCATAAGCATAAGCACATAAAACTAATTCTACAGGACAGGTTCCCCAGAGAACGATGTAGCAAAGTTGAAGATTGTCCTATTGCCACTAACCAGCAATGGAATAGATTGAAGATTGTCCTATTGCCACTGACCAGCAGTGGAATAGGTTGATGACCATCCTATTGCCACTGACCAGCAGTGGAATAGGTTGAAGATTGTCTTATTGCCATTGACCAGTAGTGGAATAAGTTGAAGATCATCTTATTGCCACTGACCAGCAGTGGAATAGGTTGAAGATTGTCCTATTGCCTTTAATCGGCAGTGGAATAGGTTGAAGATCATCCTATTGCCACCGACCAACATTAGAATAGGTTGAAGATTGTCCTATTGCCATTGACCAGCAGTGGAATAGGTTGAAGATTGTCCTATTGCCACTGACCAACAGTGGAATAGGTTGAATATCGTCCTATTGCCCCTGACCAGCAATAGAATAGATTGAAGATTGTAGATCTTGTCGCCCTAAACAGTAGTGGGGCAAGATCAAAGGCAGATCTTGTCTCTCTAAACAGTAGGGAATATGATTTAAGCCACCGTCCTATTGCCCTGACCAGCAGTGGAATAAGTTGAAAATTGTAGATCCTGTTGCCCTAAACAATAGTGAAACATGATCGTCCTACCTCCCTGACCAACAGTGGAATAAGTCGAAGATTGTAGGTCCTGTTGCCCTAAACAGTAGTGGAACATGATCGTCCTATCTCCCTGACCAGCAATGGAATAAGTCAAAGATTGTAGGTCCTGTTGCCCTAAACAGTAGTGGAACATGATCATCCTATCTTCCAGGCTAACAGTGGAATAGGCTAAATATTACAAATCTTATCTCCCTGAAGATGTAGTGGAGCAATTTAAAATAAACAAAATTTCATCCCCTCGAAGTTGCAGCAGGAGCAAATTGAAGCTACAGGTCCTATCTCATCTTTCAAGGTTGTAGTGAAGGGGATCGAAACAACAAGATGCAGTGGGCTGGAATGAGGCTACTTGAAGATGAGAAGCGCCAGATAAGTCAAGACTCTGCAAGACCAGGCAAAATTGGTCTTTCTTGAAAGTTTTTCTCCATTCCCGTTGCACGACAATGAGCAAAAAGGGGCAGCTGTACAACCCAAATTTTGCTCGGCCCGTATACAAACAAACTCATTACCACCTAACTATCCAAACTACCATAAATTAAACCAACCTAAACCCAAAAATTAAACTCAACCCGATCAGCCTACCCAAACCCAAAATTAAGCCTAATTCAGCCCAAATTAAACCAACCCAATACTAAACCCATTACAAACCTTAACCCCAAACACTAAAACCCAATTAAACCCACTAGCCCAAACTTAGCCTAAACCCACCTAACTACAAAAATCAGAACAAACAAAAAATTCAAACCCTAGCCGCCCTAGGCCTTCTGACTAGCCACCGTCCCACTTGCTCGCAAAAACTGCGCCACCGCCCCACGCGTCAAGTCTCCACTTGCACTGCAAGGCATTAAAACAGGTTTACGTGTAAAGCAAAGAAAAAGTTGTAAAGAATGGCTATAAAAGCCAATTGAAAAACCATTGCAAATGGGCTTCCTTTCAATCAATAAAAAAAAATAGAGATTCGAACAGATGATCAACAATAGCAAATAGGTCTTTTTAAACACGAAAAAGAGTAGAATCTAAGCATTTTTAACAAAAAAGAAGGGAATAAACGCGAAATCAAACCAGTGGCCATTAGGAGGTGATTTTTATTTATCTTTACCGTTTCATTTATCATTTCGAACCACCTCTTTTATCCGTAAATACATGCACATATACATATATATATTACTAAAAAAGGGAAAAAACAACAAGGTTTTACCTTTTTCAGCCACCGTGCGCGGTGGCCGGCGGTGGCGCCAACGGCGGTCTCCTCGCCGGATTCTGGACCTGGTCCAGAGAGAAAACACCCAATTTTTCCCCTTTTTTTTGCTAACAACAATCAAAATGAATTTTTTTTAAAAAACTCGGCCTTATATAGAAACAGAATACGTAGCTTCAGGCTTTTAAACGTCAAAACGGCACTGTTTCCTGAAGGATCCGCGTGCGCGACCCGACCCGCCGCAGGATCCGCGGCGTTTTCATTGATTGGGCTAATTTCCTTTTGGCCCTTCCGCGTTTTCGCTTTTTCAATAAGATTTTCTTCTTTTATTTTAATTTCGCTTGGAAGTTTTGTGCGACTTTAAATTTAATCCTCATTTAAACGCTGCGTTTAATGGATCGGATGTAAATTGCATCTGTAGTCCTCTCGCTATTTTTTAATGCGCTTCAATTTAATCCTCCATTATTTATTTTACATAATTTGTCCCTTTTATTTGCTTTATCATTCAATTTAGCCCGTTTTTCATTATTTTGCAATTATTACTATTATTTAATATTTTTATTTTATTACTGTTAATTATGTATTGTTATTGTTATTATTTCACTATTACTATACTATACAATTAATAATAATATTATTATTCTTATTTTTATTAATATCACCATTATTCTGTTTTTATTTAGCTATTATCACGATTATATTATTATTACCATTATTTTCACTATCATATTACTAATATTATTTTACTTATATTATTATTATTATTTATTATTATTGTTGTTAATATTAATGTATTATTTTCATATTCATTTCATTATCATTTATATTATTCTCACCTTATTACCATTATTTTATATTTTATTGTTTTATTTAATTATCATCATTATTATTATTTTATTTTCATTATTATTGCTATTACTATTATTTGATATTATCATCATTATCATTATTAGTAGTAGTATTTTTACCTATATTCATTTTCTTAGCCTAATATCATATCATTAAACAAAATACATTTAGTAAAATCATCATATTGCATCTAAAGATTTTTAAAATAAGGCAATATTTTGTATTTAGAAATTCGGGGAATAGTGCCCTAATGTGCTGGGTTACGATTTTCCGTTTGACTAAATAGCCTAACATCCTTTTAACAAACTTCGTAAATCATGAGATGACTTTAATTGCGAGAGATTAAAACATTGTGTCCTAACGTGCTGGATGTGATGTTTATATCCTTTCGGAACAAAGAAATCTCAGTTTTTAACCCAAATATCTATATTTATTTTCTTAGTTTAACATTATTAAACAAAAATACATCTTGCAAAAGTATTACATTCCATCCAAAGATTTTTAAATAAGGCAATGTTTCGTGTTTAGAAATTCGGGAAATAGTGCCCTAACGTGCTGGGTTGCGATTTTCCGTTTGACTAAATAACCTAACATCCTTTTAACAAACTTCGTAAATCACGAGATAACTTTGATTACGAAGGTTTAAAATATCTGTCCTAACGTGCTAGATGTGATGTTTGTATCCTCTTGGAACAAAAAAATCTCATATTTCAGCCCAAATTATCCAAACATTTTCTAAAGGATCTGTATTTTAAAATCTTTTCAAATTTCCGACATTAAGACACCAATTAATCAATTTGGTACCAATTTTGGGCGTGACGAGGGTGCTAACCCTTCCTCGCACGTAACCGACTCCCGAACCCATTTTCTCAAATTTCGTAGGACCAAAAAAAAACTATTTTAGTAAATCAAAACGTTTTATTAAAACAAAGGTGATCCGATCACACCAAATAAAGATCGATGGAGACTCCTGTTTTTCGTTTTCATTTCCAAAACCAAAGTCGATCCCCGTTTTGCACCAAAAAAAATGGTTACGACAGATAGCATAAGTCCTTGCGGGTACTCTAACATCTGATCTCATTACTATGTCTCTAAATGTACCTCTACCTGCTCCTACTACGGGATTTCTCTGAGATCTGCCTCTAACGGGGGCATTGCCTGATCTTGCACTTGGTATTATTTCTCTTTTAACAATTTCGGGACACTTCCGAATGAAATGATCTGGTGCACCACATCGAAAACAACCAGTCTCAGTTGCTCGACATTGACCTGGATGACGTGGACCACATTGAGGACACTCGGGTCTATCAGGCTGAATACTACCAACACTCGCAATCAAAGTGGTTTGAGCTTTTGAATCCATAAATCTTCCACCTCTGTTTCGGCTAGAATGCCCTGCTGAAAAATTAGATCTCGTAGAGAACTCTCTAGGCCTCTTGGATGTAGACTAAAATGACTTGCTCATCTGTATTTTCTTCGTGTCTTGCATCTCAATTTCAGCTTTACCCTTTCTTTTTAAGAACTCTTCTGCCTTACAGGCTCGTTCAACTAAAACAACAAACTCTTTTATCTCTAATACACCAACTAATAGTCGGATATCATCATTGAGTCCATCCTCAAATCTTTTGCACATGATACCTCTGTAGACACACACTCTCGAGCATAATTGCTGAGTCGGACATTTTCATGTTCATAGTCAGTCACAGTCATCTTACCCTGTTTTAACTCAAGGAACTCTTTTCTTTTATGGTCAATAAACCTCTGACTTATGTATTTCTTACGGAACCTCTTGAAAGAAATCCCAGGTAACTCTTTCTTTCGGTACTACTGACACAAGTGTCTTCCACCACTGGTAGGTAGAATCTCTAAGAAGTGACACCACACACTTAATACATTCTTCCGGTGTGCAGGATAACTCATCAAAGACTCTGATAGTGTTCTCGAGCCAAAATTCAGCTTTCTCTGCATCATCATCTTTGGTAGCCCGAAACTCTTCGGCCCCTTGTTTTCTGATCTTGTCAACGGGTGGTTTCTCTCGTCTGACTGTACCTGCAACTCGGGAAGCTACATGAGTGGTCTTAGGATCGTGAGGGGGTGGAGGTCTAACGGCCGGGTTCGTACGAAAGAACTCAGCAAACCATTCATTTATAGCTTGGAAGAAGGCTTCTCGAGCCCCTCCTCCCTGACTAACTGTAACGGGCCTTTCACTACTATCTGGTGGCACCGTCCCTTCTGCGGGAGCAGGCGCATTACACTCTACATCATCTGTACTAGCTCGTTCGGGATCCATAACTATAAAAGAAAAACATTTTAAAATCGTCAAGAGTCGTCACACTATCAAAATATAAGTATGGCATGTATAGTTAGACTCTTACTCATACTGAATATTACGAGAATCGACTAAACTCTCGCTCTGATACCAATAAGTGTAACACCCCTTACCCGAGACCGTTGCCGGAGTCGACCACGAGGCATTCTTAGACTTAACTTACTAGATCAGGGCATAAAAATTGAAATTGTCCATCTGCGTCATGTTCACTAAATTAACTATAACTCGAGTTAAAAAACTCGAAATATAGATCCATAAATTTTTCTTGAAACTAGACTCATATATCTTCTTACTATAATTTTTCCAAAATTTTTGGTGTGGCCAATTAGTACAGTTTATTAGTTAAAGTCTCCCCTGTTACACAGTTTGACAGTTCTGACCTCTCTTCACTAAAAATCAATTATCTCATAGTATACAACTCTTTTTCCTACACCGTTTTTTTATATAAAAATAGACTCAATAAGCTTTAATTCTATATCTCATGCACACCCTAATTCCATTTCTACTATCCTTGGTGATTTTTCAAAATCATGTCACTGCTGCTGTCCAAACTGTTCCCCTGCATATAATTACATGATTTCTTTATAATAACTATCAACTAGGCATTACATAACATCCAAAACATGCTCTTAATTAGCCATTTTAATAGCTAATCATTACCAAGCATTTACAAGCCAATCATAAGCCATATCATAAGGTCATACACACAAAATGGCTAAGTCCCTATACATGCCATAACTTAAAACATTTGATGTCACAAAATACCAATACAATCCTTTGATAGTGTGTAACGATCTCCGACGTCCTTACGATCCCCGAGTTGGCCTGTAATACTATAAAAAAGAGAGAAATAAATGGGAGTAAGCATTAAGCTTAGTAAGTTTGCATGTAAATAAATAACAACATTCTTAATGCATTATCATATTCTTTTCTTACCAAAATTATTTAAGCCTTTAACTTAATATACTTAAGTCTTAAATTCTTACCTGTACCTTTTTAGCTTAAACTTGTCTTACCTTTCCTTTGGTATACTCTTTAAATTTTCCCATTGAACCACTTGGAATACTAAGGATACGCGGGTACCTTTCCTTGTGAAACTTAACCATTGCCATGTCTTGACATGGTCTTACGTGGTATCCTTGCCTTATGAACTCACCAATGCCATGCCTTGGCATGGTCTTACATGGGACCTTTGCCTTATAAATTCACCAATGCCATGCTTTGGCATGGTCTTACATGGGACCTTTGCCTTATAGTAACTTATCAATGCCATGTCTTGACATAGTCTTACATGATTTCCTTAAACCCTAATGTCATGACATTTGTATCCTACACATTCCTAAGGTTCAACCGGAACTTTCTGAGATTGTTTCTCCGTCAATCCATGCTTGAGTCTTTAAATAATAAATTTACAGAATAAATATGTAAATGCTGGAATTTAATAATATTAAATGTAAAATAATAGAATATTGTATTTATTTACCACAAACTTACCTCGAAACAAAATACGATAAACTATATCGATTTAGTCCACTATCTTTTTCTTTCCCCGATCTAACTCTGGATTTCGTTCTTCTTGATCTATAATAGCAAATTTAGCTTATTTAATACTCACATTTATCAAAACAGTCCTTAACTCTAACTTTGGCAAAATTATAATTTTGCCCCTAAACTTTTACAAATAAGTTCTAATAGGCAAATTAGACATGCAATTTATAAAATTTTCAGTCGATATTCTAACACATGCATCTAATCACTCAATAAATCATAATAATTAATTGTAATAAACTTTTCTATCTCGGATTCGTGGTTTCGCAACCACTGTTCCATTTAGGCCCTATTTCCAATACATTCTTAAATAATATATATAATTCGACAAAATAAAACAAAGAAAAGAAAGAGGAAAAGAATTAAATTTGGGGACTAATGGTGGAACAAATAAGGTGTCTTGGTAAGTTTAGTAAATTACTTAGCTTTCATGAAATAATCCAAGTCAAATTAATTTTTGCGTGTTTAAGTTTAAGCATTTTTTTGTTTTACTTAAAGCAAGCTAAGTTCACTTTATTTTCATATGCATTATGCCTAATTTTTATAAAACTTTGGAGTGATACGTCTTTCATGGTAAAATCTAAATTACACAGTGGAATAGGAACCATACTTGAAGGCAAGCATGGGCTAAGTAGGGGGAATATGATAATACTCTAAAATGACATACTTTTATGTGTTAATTACATATATATTTTGAGTAGGTTCCTATACTTTGGGTTGTTTATGTTTTTTTATCTTGTAGGGACTAAATTGAAGGTTGAAGGAAATTTGGGGGTAAAAAGCGTGAATTTAAAGACAAAATGGGTCAACATGCGAAATAGGGAAGAAGTGGTGTCGAAAATACAAAGTGCAAAAGACTTGAGGCAAAATTTCAAAGAAGATATTTATGAATACAAAACTTTGTTTAAAATTGAACTTTACTTTTAGGATTATTTTTAGGATTATTATATTGTTTAGATTTAATTTCAAATTATATCTTTTAAACATTATCATCTAAAGTTTAAATAGGAACCAACTAGGGTTTTTCATGTACTATAAATAGGGGATAGAGTGACATGAATACTCACTCATCACTTTTATAATTCCCCCAAAGGCTCTTAGCCTTTTGTTTCTTTTCCTTTCCAATAAAATCTTGTTTTATTGAACTTGTGTTTTTATTCCCAAAAAGCATAAGTAACTAAACTCGTCTAGCCAAAGGTTATTAAGATTCCTCAAAAAGAGTTCATGAGGCTTAGAACTTGCACTTAGCCCTTCTTAACGAGTATTCATCATTTCTTCGCATTACAAGACTGACGCTTTTGTCCATGTCCTTCCAAAAGTAGTCTTTTCATCTTGTGCAAAGGCGATCGCTTTGTATGTTTTTGGAAGGTTGCACAGTCGGTTCGCTAACTTACTACATCAGATGTTGTTGAGTCCAAGAGACAAAATGGCTTGGCATTCACCATTGAGAAACAATGATCTAGTGTAAGACAGTCCCACAAAAGTGACGATTGGCTGGAGTTAGGTTCCTCTAAATCATAAGGCTATAACCTTAATGGAGCTAGTGGTTATAGGTGTCCTCTTCCACTATAACTGGCTTATTCGGTTATGAGAAGGATCATCTAAAAGCCTATGATTGAACCAAAGGAGGATCAAGATAACAGAAGGCTGGAATCCCTCAATTGATAAACCCTTTTTTTCTTAAATCTGAGTCTTTTCATAATTTCGATTTCAATTTATTTAGCCTCAACTCGTCCATATTCTTAATTTTGTTTTTTATTTATTTTTCCAGGTCAGACGTTTTTCTTGGGCACGATTAGGCCTAGGTTTTCGAGGAACAAAAAGCTATAAAGATCCAGTCCCTGAGGATTTGACTCTACTTCTCTTATACTATTCTTTTCGTTATTTCTTAGGGATAGGTTATATTTGGTGCTTTCAAAGACACACCGTAGTCGCTATAAAAAGAAAGTCGATCAGAACTCTAGTGGTAGTTTTGCATAGGTGGGCTCCACGATGGTAAAGAACATATTCTAAGGTGTCGTGTCAATCAATATCCAGACCTTGGTAGACAAACCAACTATCTGTAGAGCATCCCAATCAATGCATCAACACACTACTAAGGTTCTCTTTTTCAGGTGTTGGTATTGGTACTTATGAGGACCCCGACTAAATCAGAGAAACGAGTGTTTGGTGGCCATGGTCGGAGCCGAAGACGAAGATGCACCCGGTGTCTTCCGCTTTTTAGAGGCGGGTACAAGGACCTTAGTTTTTCCTCTTGTATTATTCATTATGCTTATTCATTATGCGCCTGAAATAAGACTGGTAAGAAAATGTATCAGTTTATGGTATGTACTAATCAGTAAACATGAAAATTAATACAATAGATGGTCGACCGAAACAAGAAAAGAGATAATAAGTGAACTTAGTGGTGGCCAAATACAAATAGAGCACAATACCGTCAATAGAATAAACAACGAACATAACTGAAAGTTATGCTGAAAAGTAGGATTGATGCATCAGTAAATGTCATAAACCCAATTAGTCTGTGATGACATTGTTGTAGAAAATTCTAGTAGAAACAAACGAATAACCACATTACTACATGTCCTAGAAGAATTGATTCAACATTGACAGTAATATAAAGCACGCTACCAGCAACAGTGAAACACTTATACCAATGAGAATAGAAAACCATACATGACATCAACTAAGCTAACCAACATGAAAAAGGAGACAAAGCAACGAATCACAGCAAACACATTAAACAAAACAAATTAACTTATTGAATGCAGTAATCAAAGGACTTGATAGGAAATAAAATAAAGTAAATAATTAAAAATACTAATAATAAGAAGAACACAAGAAAAATACTAATAATATGATGGTGAATGACGGCGGATTGACGTGTGCGATTAGAAAATAGATGAGGGAGGGGCATATGAGGAACGGTGTCATGAGTGGTACACCAATGACGAAAGTGACGATGACGGTAGGAATACGGATGGTGGTAGAAAAGCAATTGATAGTGAGCAAGGTAATCAGTTGTAGGGAAAAAAAGAAGAAGATGAGAAGAGAGGAGAAATAGAAGGATTCGACGGCGTGAGGGTCATTGTGTCGGCAAAGAGGAACGACAGCGCCAGTGTGTGAGAAGGAAAAGGGATGGTTCGGGAGACAAACGGCGGTGAGGAATGAAGAAGGAGGAGGAAACGATGAGAAAAATGGATGGAAAGAGGGAAATTGGCGATGTGAGTGGACGGCGGGGGTTGAGCAAATGATGAAACTGGAAGGTGAACGGCCGGCGATGAGGGTGTGGAGGTGTTTGGAAGCACAAAATTGGGAAAAGGCTAAAAAGAAATAAAAGAAAAAAAAAATTAAAACTCTAACTTTAAAGAAGGTACAAGGCTATGTAGCCAGGTCGTATATCTCTCTAGGCCTGTGTGAAATGGTGTAGCTTGTGTGGCTCCTTCAACTTGCTCTGACGTTTCGTTTTTCGTTCATTTTGCTCCCAAGTGCTCTATTAAGCATTAAAACATGAATTTAAAAGATTAAGAGCATAAAAGTCACAATTAACATCAGATAATCACCCAAAAGCGCGTTAAGAATGAGGTTAAAATATGTTTCTTTTAGCACTTATCATATATCATCCACATAAACCTCTAGATAGAAGCACTTGCCATGATTGGTATGACAATAAAAGACTAAGTGATCTGTTTCAATCATTTTCATCCCAAATTCTTGAATAACAATACTAAACTGACCTAGCCAAGCCCTTAGAGATTGTTAGGCCATAAAAAGATTTTTGCAATTGACATGCTAATTTAGACTCCATTTAAGCAATAAAACCTATCGGTTGCTCAATTTAAACTTCTTCAATCAATGCACCATAAAAAATGTATTTTTAATATCCAATTGAGGAATAGTTCAACGATTTATTGCAGTAAGAAAAGCCAAGAGCCAAACAATGGCAATTTTGGCAACTAATGAGATGGTTTCTCCATAATAAAGGTTAGAGAAATTCATGCAAACCCTTTTACAAACAAATGTGCCTTCAAATAAATTTTTTTTTTGTTAAAATCTCTGCATAGCATGTTTGTGTTATTTTCTCCAAATTAATGATTATATTATTTTATTAAAATCGAAAAATGCTTAGGGTTCTTTGTATTTGATTTGGGAATTTTGAGATTTATACATAATTTTTATATATTAGGTTGTTGTATGTTGATTATTGTGATATTTGCATAATTTTCAGCTATTATTAGATAATTTTCAAATTTAGGTAATTAAAGGAATGACCAAAATTCATATTTTGTATCATTAAATATGCGGAAAATTCGTATTTTCAGAAAATCAAATCAAACTTTGAAAACTTTACCCCTTTTCAACCAAATTGAAATATTCATAGGAACATCAATTTCAGTCAAAAATTGAAATTTTTATTCTCTTAGTCGAGGCTTTCAGTATGATTGGGGTACCCACCCTTGTTAGGGACAATGATTTTAGATGCATCATCGTCAAGACCAATTGTTATGCTCTTACAACTAAATTAAATAGCCATACTTTGAATATGTTGTTGTATGATTGAATGATTGAGGATAGGGGTGAACATTCAATCGAATTGAGTGAAAAGATTTTGAGTTAATCAAGTTGATTTCATGTTAGAGCACATAAAGTTGAAACTATATGTATTTGGAATTTTTTTTTTAAAGCAAAATAAAAAAAGAAGATATTTTAGTATGATAAACTTGAATAATTGATAAACTTATTTAAGTCCCAAAAATTATTATTTTAGAAATTTTTTAAAATTTTAACTTTCTTTACATATTTTTTTAGAATTTTAAAAAAATATAGTTTTTTTAAAAAATATACATTTTAGAATTTTTATAAAAAAATTTGAATTTTAAATTTTTTTTTTAAAATTTTTGTTAAAATAGACCAATTTGTTCATTTTCAAAATTGATAGGAATCAAATGGTTATTTACACCAACTTATTATTCGAGTTATTTGAAATGTAAAATTTAACTAGACTCAAACTCGAAACTCGAACTGTTTATTTAAATTAACTTGAATAATTCGATTCAATTAATTTAAATTTTATTTTATTTTTATTTTTTCAAATCAAATAAAATTTTACTTGCAGAGAAAATCCATGGACTTGTCTCCTTTTTATTTGGTTGTTTTCTGATACGTTGATAGAGCTGTACATAAGCTGACCCCACTGATCTGGTCATAAGGATGTTTATTGTGTACTTGTTGTGGACTACCTTAATATGTTGGATAACGCCTTAAGTCGTTAATTATGGTTTGCCTTTTTTCTTTCAAAAAGAAAACCCCAGAGAACACCATTTATTCAACTCCAACCAAATTACATCAGCCCAATTTTTTAAAAAAAGCCCAAACCTACAACCCAACCCATAACCAAGTCAATCTATTCCGAATTGGATTGAACCAGGCCGAGTTAGACGAAAGTAGATTTCCAAGTGGGTCGGGTCAAAGGGTTTAATTGATGGAAGACATGGATTAATGTATAAATATATAAATTATAATTAAATGAAAATGATATTTTAATGTTTAAAATTTTTTATTTTATAATGAAATTATATGTATCAAATGAAGGAATTTTTTTTTATAAAAAAAACACCTTTTACAATTTCTTACAAATTTTGAAATTCTCCATTATGTAGTGGCAAAGACAGGATGTTAATTTTAGGGGCAGGTTAAAATTAGATGTGCTACATAATAATTGATTTAAACATATAAATAATTGACTCAAAAGAAGCAGTATTCCAACGTGACAATTGATTTAAACATAAAAACAATCGATCCAAAAGAAGCAATATTTTTGAGAAATTACAAAAATTTTAAACCTTAAGGGCCTACTTATATTTTTGAAAGGTCCATAGTATATTAATAAAGAACTAAATTGCAAAAAATTTAAACGTTGGGAGAGCATGGCACCCTAAGCTTTTACTATGCTCCACCGTTTTCATTATGTTTAATAGATTTTTGAAATTTAAAAACCCCAACGGAAATGGAATTGCAACTATCGTCCAAGCACAACCTAATTTTAATGATCATAATATGCGTAAAGATAAATCTCCTAATTAAAATGATTTCATCGATTGATATTGTAAGACCCAAATTTCGTTCGGGCCCAATACAGACTAAGAGCCCATTGAAAAATTAAACAAAACCCATTAAAAAAAAACCAAAGCATAACAGTCCAAAAAAATAGCAGTCCAATTACGAAATCAACCCAAACCCAATTACAAAACCCGAAACCCATTTACCTAACCCAATACAGACTAAGAGCCCATTGAAAAATTAAACAAAACCCATTAAAAAAAAAAAACAAAGTATAACAGTCCAAAAAAATAGCAGTCCAATTACGAAATCAACCCAAACCCAATTACAAAACCCAAAACCCATTTACCTAACCCAATGCCAGACCCAAATAAGCCCAAATAAACCCAATAAACCAACCCAAATTGAAACTCATTAGCCCAATCAGAAAAACAAAAAACAAAACAACCAACCCTAGGTGCGCCGCACCTAGGGTCCTCTTGGCTTCCACGCATGCCTCGGTCGGCTCCCCCACGCTTCCACCGTCCCCCATGCACCTCTAGCTTCGCGCGGTCACTACTTTGCCCGTACCCTACAAACAGAAAGAAGACAAAAAGCAGCACGCGAGCAAGAAAACCAAGAAGAAAAATAATAAAAACAAGATTTGTAAATCGGTTATAAAAACCGAGATGAAACTTTGTAAAACGGGTTTTTTTTCGGCCAATCTTACAAAATTTCAGCAATAAAAGAAAGCATTCGAAAGGTTGATTTTTTTGGTCATTTACTGTTATCTATTGTTATTTTTTTTGTGATTTCAAAACCATACAAAACAAAAAAAATCAAAAAAAAAGGAAAAAAAGGACTTACCCGAAACTCCCTCGGTCGTGGCCTCAGAGCCCGTCTCCTCCGTTGACGGAACTCAGCTCGAGAAGGGGTGTTGAAGCCCCTTTTCCTCTGCTTTGGGACACCGAGGGTTCGACCCTCAAAAATGGGTTTTAAACGACGCCTTAGGACTCACCCTCGCGCCTCGTCGGCCATCTGAAACGGTGTTGGCGCTACGGTGACGGGAGAAGCCCATTCGACGGAGAAAGAGAGAAGAGATGGGGAGAAGAAACGATGGGGGGGCATTGGTTCTTTGTTTTTGTTTGAAAAATGAGTATGTAAGCTTAAGAGAAAAAAAATAATATTAAATATAATAAAAGTTTTATTAATTTTAAAGTGGGGTAGTTAAAGAAAATGGAGGCCAGCACATTCACGTTTGGAAAGTTGAATGGGTGCCTTTCCACCTTAAAATGGGTGATTTGCTTAGCCAGTCCCTCTCATTTGTGCTGTCTTTAAGTAAATCCTATTTTATCTCTTCCATTTTGCTCCAAAGTTTGCACACCCTTCCAATTCAGTCCGCGTCTGAGTGCCTTTTATTTGAGGTTGGGAACATTTTCATTTTTAGCCCTTGTGCATTTGCGCGCTCGTCATTTTAGTCCCTTTCTTCTTATTTTTCTTTTTTTTGATTAATCTCAAACTTTTGTTTTAAATGCAATTTGATCTTTTAGTTATTTCGCAATTTTTTTTTAGTCCTTTCGTCGTTATGTTATTGTTATTACCATTTTTATGTACATATTCTATTATTATTTTGTTTCACTAACTATATTATTATTATTATTATAAATATTATTATTATTATTTATTATCATTACTATTTTATTATCTATCATATTTATTTTTGCCATTGATATTATCATACTCACCATCATTATTTACTTCATATCTTTATTATATCATACTTTTTTTTTGTATATATTATCATTATATCTATTATTTATTGTTATTACCACTACTATTATTTTTATCATTTTTGTCGTTATTATGTTATTAGCATATTATTATTATTTTCTTTTCATGGTAATCATCCTCACTAACACATATTTTTATGTTTATTGTTATTATTACTTTGTTATTTTATTATTTCTATTACTATATTATTGCTTCTTTGCCGTTATTATTGCTATTATTTTTATTACTATTACTATTATAATTACATTTTTTTTCTTTTCATATTTGTGCTTAAAAATTTTTTATTTTACTATTCTTACTTCATCCTTCATTATTTTTATCTTGGCTCGCTTACTTTGTTCTATTTCATTTTCCGTCCTTTATGTTTACCTTCATACTAACGTATTTGTTCATGTTTTTGTTACGCATATTTGTATTGTAGTTATTTTTGTATTTTATTATAAACTTGTATTACATTACCATTATTCGTCGCATATAATCCATTTCACGTTTTAAGTAATGTTTCTTTAAAATCTAAGCTACCAAATGTGTATCATTTTTTAAATATATTTATCAATTTGATCCAAAAGCGAAAGTTTTCCAAATAAGGCAATGTTCCATGTTCGGAAATTCGAAAGATCGTGCCCTATGTGTTGGGTTTTGGTTCTCTCGCTTGGCCAAACAATCGGATATCCTTTTGATATTCTAATGCATGAGTCTCGGAATTACGAGATGATCTTGGATTCGGATTTAAATTATCGCGTTTTCTACGTGTTGGATGTGATATTTTGTCTCTTCAAACAAGAAAATCTTGATATTCAATTCGAGAAAACCAAAATATTTTCAAAAAAAAAGAGATCGATTTTCTAGTTATTTTTTAAAAAAATTCCAACTTTCGACATTGGGACATTAATTAATCAATTTGGTACCAGTTCAGGCGTGATTTAGGGTGCTAACCCTTCCTCACATGTAACCGACTCCCGAACCTATTTTCTCAAATTTTCGTAGACCAAAAAAAAAAAAAACCTTGTTTTAGTAAATCAAAATGTTTTATTAAAACAAAGGTGATCTGATCTCACTTAATAAAAGATCGGTGGCGACTCCCGTTTTTTTTATTTTCAAAACCAAATTATTTTCCGTTCTACAAAAAAATGGTTACGACAGATATATTAAAGAAAGAAGATAGTAATTGTGATTTATAAAAGTATAATAGAATAAAATCATTGATCTCTCTACTACTTAAAATGAAGCAAGGAGAGTTCAAAGTTTAAAACTTGCTTTGAATTGGATTTCTATAAGATTTACCAAAATTATGTTTTATGTACACAAACTTGAAAAAATTTATATTTGTGATATTATAAATTTCTGGAAAAAGAGGCTCTTTTCTTATTGTTGGCGTGTGTGATAATAAATTGAACAGTTCAAAATGTTGAATCTGAAGGTGGCCAAAGGAGTTCCCACCTAACGTGTTTGATGACTCTTTGAACAATATTGTTCCTTGCCTTTGACTTTGACTTTCAATTATTTTTCTCAACTTTTTCTTAAGTCATACAACATAATAGTATTATTAGTGTTACTTTTTATTAACAATATACTAAAACAACACGTGGTTTGTGTTCGAGTTGCGTTTGTTATGTTGTTATTAGGATTTTGTCCTCCTCTTATTCATCAAAAAATTATTATTTATATGATTAATATTTTAATGATTTAATAAATTTAAAGGGATAGGTAAGAGCCTTGCCCCCAAATAGAAAAATTACTATGCAGTCCCTTTAAAAATTTAATATATGATTAAATTACACTTTGTCCCCTTAAAATAATTTTTTTTATTAAGTCTCTTAAGAAACTAATGAAATCATAAACTAATACATGATAAATTTATATTTTAACTTCTCAAAAATTTATAGTTCAATTCTAACCCTCCTAACAAATTTTTTGGATTCGTCACTGCTCTATCTTATTAATCTAGAATACTCTATATATTAATATATATTCAACGGTTGATTTTTTTTTACATAAAACCAATAATTAGAAGTTCTAAATTTACATTAAATTTAATATGCATAATCCATATGAACAGACCATAGAATATAACAGTTGAATTGTTAAAATATTAATGATATAAATAATTATAGAAATATATAAAAACTACTTTAAATTGAATCCCTCCCTTTTAACATTATTTATTTTTATTGATAAGGTTAAATTAGTTAAGAATTTGAAATCTAAAATAATTCAGGAATTTGAGATCAATTGTTCCAATAGAATGAGATTTTATTTTGAATTTTATTTTATTTTTACTTAAATGGATTTAAGCCTTAGATTTATATTTTATTATGCATATTTTTATATTTTATATAAAATATAAAATGATAAGAATTATTATTACTATAAATGTTTGTTTTTTTATAATAAAAAAATTAAGTTTTTGATAATTTCTCAATGGAGTTGAGATTTGATTTATGAGCAACTTAATTCAATCAATCTTTTAAATAATAGTATATATATATATGGATAGGAATTTATAGGATTAATATTACTATTTATTTTATAAAAAAACTTTGAGTTGATATTATTGACGTATAGAATTAATTCGAAAATTTATATGCATGACAAACACATTTAGATTGATAAATTTAATGGTCATATTGTAAAATATTAATCCTATAAAAAAGGTTAAGTTCCAAGGATAGTCCCTGTACTTATAAATTTGTGTGGATTTAGTCCCTCTAGTTTTATTTGATCGAAATTAGTCTCTCTACTTTTCAAATCACTTATTGTCATTCTTTTTGTTAAATTTTGTCCTAATATATATTTAAAAAATAGATATAATCACGAATTTAACTCTCAACCTTTACAATTTTTATTAATTTAGCCCCTACATTTTAAAATTCTTTTATACTTTTATAATTTTTTTATGGGATAAGTTTCATTTTGGTCCTTAAGCGCAGTTTCTTTTCTCATGTTGGTACCTAATGTTTTTTTTTTTTTTTGTACAAGTTGATACCCAAACTTGTATTATGTCACACATTTTACTTTATTTTTTTTTTGTAACAATGTTAAATGTGATGAGATGTTACTCTAAAATTATGTCAGAGCATAACATTAAAATTTAAATATAAAATGTATATAAAATATAAAAAAAAGCTAAAAGATTATATAAAATGTAAAAACATGGATATAAAAAATTTAGAAAATTTAAAAAACGAATAAAGTGTATCCACTTAGCTTCTTCTTCAAAGTAAAAAAATAAAATAAAAATCATTAACATCAAATCTTTCTTCAAAAAACCAATCATAACTATAGTTATTCAACAAATAACACAAATTGATTTCCAAAAGAAATAAATTAATAAATAAAGCTTTAAAATTTTCAAATTTGTTGGTGGATTTTGGACTACTTCCATTCATATGGGTTGGAGAAATTTTTGAGGGTGAAGAAAATTGAATAAAGAAATTTGTTTGTTTTAGCTGGAAATGGATGCTTTAAACACTAATAGAAATAATAAGGTTAAGAAATATGAGGTCATTTTGGTCCAATCTTAAGAAGGTGAAAGAAGAAATGTGCCTTGTCCCATAAAAATTTAAAATAAAAGTAAACTTGTAATTATATTTAATTTTCAGATAAAAATAGAAATAAACATATACTGATCAGTGTTAATTTTAAGTTAGGTTTACAGTAGTCACAATGAATCCTCTCATCTATTTTATACTTCACTTCTTGATTGGGTAAATATCAACGCTATTAAAACAATTAAAAACCTTTAAATTCTAAATAAATCAACAACCAAAATGTTAAATATTTTATAAATATAATTACATAATTTTCTCCGCCCTAACTTTGTTTTGAAAGCACGCCCTTTTCTAATTTTTAAAATATGGTGGATATTTAAGTCCAACCTTAGTTTCTAACTTATTGGACCACGGTTTAGGTTTTGAACCACATTGTTGACCGTTGATTTTTTCCCATTTTGGAAACTACGTATACCTTTTTTACTTTCTAGAAACTATTTATTAGAAAAAGTACATATAACGACAATTATTACCAATAAATTTCTCATACACTTCCCTGCTTTTTTCTCTTTCTAACATTGTAATTTAATTATCATTAGAAAATCATATAAGGTAGTTAATATTATATCAATAAATATATTATTTTTATCTTTGTTGATGAGGGTATCAATAAATAAAGAGAACGTGGTGGTACTGAGAAAAGTTTATTAACTCTGATTGAGCAAAGAGCCAAAGGAAGTATGTAAGTAAAGAGGCTAACTGGCTAAGTATATAAAGAAGAAGGTTGAGGGTTATAAGGTAGTTGTGAATGCTTAAGGGTTCATCCTTTCTTTATCCCGTTGATGTGGTAAACCTGCTACCAATGAACTATCATTGTAGAGCGCATGGGGAGATATTCGTGATGGGGTTTATTTTGTCATTTTTTCTAAGTTATGGTATGAGGTTTTTATGTTTAAATGTGGTTTGGTGGCCTAAATGGTCTGTCCACAATAGGAGTGTTCACACTAAGAAAGCAAGTGCATTGCGGAGCGAGCAACTTGTTCACAAAAACGGGTAGGTAAGACCCTTCTGAAGGTAACAGATAGTCTGCTCACATGAACTAATAACTTGATGATTAGAACCCTTCTGGAGGAGTCAGGAGGTTGGATAGAAGTAGGTCTTCTGAGACGCTAGTCATTTAGTGACTACCCGGACAATGGAGAGAAGAGGGTTGCTTGTGGGAGTTTATCTGGTGGTTTTTTATGTTGCAACATGTCTAAAGTTGGAGGGTGTGTTACATTCTTGATATTGGTACATAACGGTACCAATATGTTTCGGAGTACCGTTTCGAATATATCGATGTTTTTAAATATTTTTCACATTTATTTATAATATACTTTTTGTTTCTTGATAAATCATATATACATTTAAATATTTTTCACGCATATATTTATAGTCTAATTTTTAGTTTATTAATACATTATATATTTTCTAAAACTAAATTATATATTATATATACATGCAAATATATCTCAATTACATTCATAAATATGTTTATATGTAATATAAGTTTTAAAATTATTAATTAAGTACAATAATTTAATTTAATAACTATTAATTTTAAATGTAATTATAGAAAAATTAAAACGACTAAAATAAAAAATTTAAAAGTTGGTCTAAATGTGAAAATTCTATATCAACTAGTACGAACTAGTACACATTAATACAAGTCAATATTGACTAAAATGAGTCGAAACACATCAAGATGGTCGAAATGTACTGAAATTTTGACTCAAACGAAACATAAATTACTTGAAACTAATTTAGAACTGAAATGATACATACCAACTAATATGATTAGTATTGATACGATATCAACTACTATCATGTCATCTCAAACAAGTGACAATATATATATATATATTTATTTATTTATAAACAAAATAACGCAAAAATAAATAGTTATTGCCATTAAGTAATATTAAATTCTTTTGTTAAATAAGTAATATTGAAATTTTTTGAAATTAATGAATAAATTTTTATATTAAAACTATGTTATGTATTTGATATAATAGATTGAAGTAATCCTCAAACTGAGGGGGTTGCTAGGTTAATTTTTAGTGAAATGATAATTTATTTATTTTTATCATTGTTTATTTTATATAATATTGTATGAAGTTATAATAAACTTTAAAGTGCACATGCTGATGATTTTAAAAAAAAAAATAGTTAGTGAAAATTGTTTTTACTACTAACTTTTTTCCCTAAAAAAAAAAAAAATTCCTACGTTGAGTTTGTTTCAACGTAAATATTTTTAATCTTTTCTGATGTTTGTTTTATGTAAAATAGGATGGTCAACATAAAAATTTTTCCAGTCAACATAAAATTATCCCTTATTATTGTAAAATTTGTTATCAAATTTTTTTCATAAGATATTTTCTAAATTGAGAAAACTCTATTCACCGTAACACCCTCATGCACGACCTAAATATCGGGTCAAAGCACCGGTATGTTACATTCTTTATTACATTCTTCACTTATCAAATATTTTCTTATAAACTTTTATAACTTTTCAATTTAGCCCCTTTTTGTCATAAAAGTTCAATATTCACTAATTAATCATATTAAATCAATATTCTTTTTTGTTACACTTTAATAACATAATTTGTCTCAATATCTTGTTTCACATATCAAACTTCTATGTATTTCACTTCTATTATTTCATTCACATATTTTCTCAAGTTTAACAATTTAGTCCATGTCATCATAAAAATTTCATATTTTTCCATAATTTCAATTTTACAATACTTTATACATATTTTATCATCCCATAACACATTCATTAAATTTTTATCATAATTTCCTTATTCACATATTAAATTGTTTCATACTTAAACTTTTGTACATTTTTCAATTTAGTCTCTATTGCCATGTAATTTATTTTTCACGATATAAGCACTTTAATCAAATCATTCATTATAATATCTTATTCCACATAACAAATTTTCATACATATCACTTCTTTTGTTTCAATTATAAATTTCATAAAATTTACAATTTAATCCTTAACATCATGAAGACTCTTTATTTACTATAATTTCACCTTAACATTACTTTGTAATCAATTTACTACTTATCATAAATCTCAAATTTATGTTTGTTTCATTAAAAATAATTTTTAAAAAATATTTTTAAGAAATCTAAAAAATAATAAAAAATATTCTACACATATTTATCCAAACACCAAAAAATATTAACTTTAAAAAAATTATTTTTAAAAAATTATTTTCAGTAAAACAAATGGAGCCATGATAAAATGTAAAAATCCAAAAGCGGATTTCTACGTTCTCAAGCGGAGCTATACCATTTTTTTAATTTAAATTTTTTGTTTCAATCAATACATATGCGTTAGGCATGTTGGTTGGTGATTCGAGAAATTTGGTTAAAATATATTATTAAAGATTTAATTTTATATTTTAAAAGTTAAAAATTTAATCCTTTTATATTTTCAATTTAAAAATTATAATCTAACAATTTCTATCAAAATATTAATTTTCTATTAATAATATACAATGTCATATAAGGACAGTTTAATCGACATGTCAAATTGACAAAAATTTATTGATAACATTAATGTTGTTAACGATAGGATTGATATTTTTAAATTGAAAAGATAAGATTTTTTTTAAGTATATAGACTAAAGTATAGAGAAAATTTAATATTTTTATAATTATTTCAATTTTGTATTTAAAATCTAAATTATTAAAAATTTTAAACTAGATGAAATGAGCCTGTAAACAATTATGGTGAAGTTTGAAGAACTGAATTTATTGAGTTAAATGCGAATTGCTATGCGCACCTAAAAAGGAAGAAAAGGAATGGGGGGTTTAATTTAAAATAATGGATGTTTAGTCAGCCATGGTGATTGCGACGAGGACAAGCACCCCGCCCCATTTGACGGGGCCAAATTCATACACCCTTATAATTTCTCTCTCAAACACATTTCCCAAACCTAATTTCAAAGAACCAAAAAAAAAAAAAAGCTGTTCTCTCTGTGTTTGCTTTCTGTCGCTGGCGCCTATACTGCACCCGCCACAATGGGTCAATCTCCTTCCGCCGCTTTAGACAGGGAAAGCTCCTTCATCCACCGTTTTGGCTTTTTATCTTCTTCTAGTTTGGGTTCCAGCGATGGATTTTCCGATGAGATTTTGGCGAATCGGGATTACACCGCTGAGATTCCCGACGAGTGTTTAGCTTATGTTTTTCAATTCCTCGGCCCTGGTGATCGGAACCGTTGTTCGCTTGTCTGCAAGCGGTGGCTGTGCGTTGACGGTTGGAGCCGCCACCGTTTGTCTCTCGACGCTCAATCTGAGATCGAAGCTTCTTTGCCTTCTATCTTTATGCGCTTCGATTCCGTAACCAAACTCACTCTACGTTGTAGCCGTAGATCAATCAGCTTAAACGACGGCGCTTTGGTTGCGATCTCAATCCGTTGCCAAAACCTCACACGGCTTAAGCTCCGCGGTTGCCGCGAAATCAGCGATGAAGGGATGTCGGCTTTTGCTAAGAATTCTAAGAACCTAAGGAAACTTTCTTGTGGTTCTTGTACGTTCGGTGCCAAAGCTTTGAACGCTGTCCTTGATTATTGCTCGAATTTAGAAGAGTTATCGGTGAAAAGGCTCAGAGGAATCCACGACGGAGCTGAGGCGATCGGGCCTGGAGCGGCGGCTTCTTCGCTGAAAACGATTTGCTTGAAGGAGCTCGTTAACGGTCAGTCTTTTGAACCGCTTGTGGTTGGAGCAAAAAACCTTAAGGCTTTGAAAATTATACATTGTTTGGGTGATTGGGACAGAGTCCTTCAATTAATTGGGAATCGAAATCGAAACGGAAAAGAAAATATCCATCTTAATAACTATAATAGCAAAGGTAACAATGATGCTTTGATGGAAATTCACCTTGAGAGGCTTCAAGTAAGTGATATTGGCCTATCTGCTATTTCCAAATGCACCAAAATTGAAAATTTGCATATTGTGAAAACCCCAGATTGTTCAAATTATGGGCTTGTTACTGTAGCTGAGCATTGTAAGTTGTTAAAGAAGCTTCATGTTGATGGCTGGAGGACTAATAGGATTGGAGATGAGGGTTTGGTTGCTGTAGCCAAACACTGTCCTAATTTAGAAGAACTTGTTCTGGTTGGCGTTAATGCTACCCATTTGAGCTTGGGAGCCATTGCTTCTAATTGCTCGAAACTTGAAAGATTAGCACTTTGTGGAAGTGGGACTATTGGTAATACAGAGATTGCGTGCATTGCAGCAAAATGTATGGCTTTGAAGAAACTTTGCATCAAGGGGTGTCCTATTTCGGATATCGCCATTGAAGCACTGGCTTCTGGTTGTCCCAGTTTGGTGAAAATTAAGTTGAGGAAATGTAGGGGAGTGAGTTGTGAGGCTGGTGAATGGTTGCGCGAACAAAGGGGATCTCTAGTGATCAATATGGATGCTTGTGAGATAGATGGTGGTTTTGAGGCTAGTGTTAGCAATGGTGGAATCCATGAAGTTGGGGTGGATTATCCGCAGGTGGTTAGCCAAGAAACTGACAGAGATGCTTCGACAAGCAGCAATGGCAGGTTAGCATTGTTAAGGTCAAAGTTTGGGCTTTTTGCTAGCAGGAATTTTGTGGCATGCACATTTAGAAGGTGGTCTAACAATGATGATAGTTTTCAATAGCAACTTGTGAATGATCCTTTTTAAGAGTTGGAACAATATTCTTGATTTGATCACAATGCAACTTTGTGAGACGAATCATTTTCTTAATGCTTTTTGTAGTTCTTGATTACATTTTTTCTTGGGAATGTGCAAATTTGGAAGGAAAAAGCATGGGAAACAATTGGCCACGTATTTTCTGATGATTTTTTGTAGTTGTATTGTATCTCCCCTTTCTACACTGTGTTATTTTTTTATATCTGTGCATAGATATTTGCACTTTGTATAAGAGGTGGCATTTTGTAGGTCTGAAATTAGATTCCATTCCCATGCCCATGGATTACGACCTTTTGAAATTCGAATCTCAATTCTAAACATATGTCCTTTCCTTCTACAACTCAATGTTTTGAATGGTCATGTTGATTTTCTAGAATCATTGGACATACTTTGTAAGCCTTTTCTTTCAGCTTGACTTTGATAAAGAAATTTCTTCTTAATTCTTGGTCTGAAATCGCATGCCTGAATTTTTTCAACACTTTCACTGTGTTTAAACCTTAAACAGCCTCTGCAATTTTCTTTTCTACTAAAGTTAAACCAAACTTTCTTTGAAAAAAATCTAAATTTTAAAGTTAGAACAGCCATTAATTCAACTTCCGGGGGAAATATCCTCTTATATTTACTTTCATTAAAAAGAAAACAAAGTAAAACCACGGCAAATTGCATTTTGCCTTGTTTATTAAAAAAAGGGACAAATTAATAAATTAAAAGAAAGTTATTATGTTAAAAATTTCATTTATTTTTACTGTTACATACGCGGTAGAGTGTCACCTTGACATGATAGAAGTCCAATTCAAATTCGATTATCTTTAAACCCAATGTGAAATTTTCTATTTTGCCTTGGTCTCCGCCATGATTGAATAAGAATGAATAAGAAACTTGTGAGATTGACATGAGGGGTAAAAATGGCTATATTTTTAGGAACAATTAAACATGTAAGTGATTATATTTAAAAAAAAATAAAAAATCTTAAAAATAAATAATATTTTTTTTATAATTATTTTAAAAACCACATTTAGAATCAACATGAAAAATAGTTGGTCTCAAATTTTGTGTTGCACATAAATATATATGTTTATTTTTTTATTTAATAAAATAAATTCTTTTTAGATCATATAACTAATGTGAGTAATTATTATTAAAATAATTAAAATATATAATACTATCTATACCGATAAATCGTAACTATAACTATAATACTAATTAAGTAATAACTAATTTAAAAAACATTTATTATTAATATTTAAATATTATTTTATGTTAATATGTAAAACCCAACTCAAACTCAATTAAAAATATTATTTATATAATTTGATCTATTATTAATAATTAATTAAAATTACTTATTTTTAATAGTTAAATCTAACTTCTCAAATGTATAATTCAAGAAATACAAAATTAATGAACTTATTTTACAAATGCCCCTGCCAAAATAAAAGCAACTTCAGCATAACAGACTGTTTCTCCTGAAATCTTACTATAAATATATCGAATAATAATAGGACTAGAAATTTTCTGGTGATAAAATAAAACATATCAAATAATACTAAAAGTTGTTCAGTGATTCCTTAAATGCTGTTTGAATACTAATGGTAAATCTTAGCTTTAATTTATATATAATTATAACACTAATTAAGTTATAATCTATTTATAAGGCTAAATATTATTTTAATTCATATATAACCATAACCTTAATAAAGTGATAATCAATTTAAAATAATAGATATAACTTAATATAGATCCAAAGTTTAATTACATAATAATAATTGTGACACTAATAATAAAATAAATAAAATAAATTTTATTCCATAATTTATATAAAAACTCTATTAATAAAATAATTATAATTTTTATATTATATCAATTTTATATTATATCAATAATATTTTAGTATGCTTATTTGAAAAGAACTTTGAATTGATGGTTAAATTATTTTGTTATTATTATATAATAATTAATAATATATGCATTAATTAAATTGTGATTATTTAAAAAAACAATGGAAATCTTGTCTCTACGTTCTTTGCCGATGGCTTCGTTGGAGGATAAAACTACCAACAAAGTTCGCATGCGAAAGGATGATTTGGGGGTTGATGAACATCTTATGGTTGTCGGGATTGATAGGCACTTTAACTCACGAGTGTCTTTCAAAGACATGCTACTTGGGGCTTCGAGGGCTACAGAACAGGTATTGCACGAACAAAACAATGATGATTTACAATTGCTTGATGGAGATGTGACTACTAGAACAAAAGACGGTTACCTTCGATTTGATTTCTAAAAGGGCCCGTCTGATTTTGTACAAGAGTATGGCTCGGATGGTTTTGGTCAAGCTTTTGGGAAGGAAGATAAGTTTCCAGATTCTTTCTAATAAAATATATCACCTATGAAAGTCATCCACTATTGTTAAAATCATGGATTTGGAAAACGATTATTTCATGGTAAAGTTCCAGATGGAAATGGATTATGTTCAGGCTCTCACAGAAGGACTGTGGTTATCTTTGGGCAATATTTAACGTTTCAACCATGGTAGAAGTTCTTCTCTACTAGTCAACCTTATCCGTCGAATGTAGTGGCCTAGATCCGCCTTCCTGGTCTCCTGAGTTTTTTTGTCTTGGAAGAGTGTCTTAACGAGCATTAGAGAGACTATTGGGCATGTCATTAAACTAGATGATAATACCTGTAATGCGATAGGGGTCGGTTCATTCGTATGTCTATTCTCCTTGATCTTAACAAGCCTTTGGTCTCTAAAATTAAAGTGGATGGTCGCCTTCAATGTGTGGAATATAAGTACCTCCCCAACATTTTTTTTTCTTGTGGGCGTTATGGGCATTTGAGAGATTCCTGCTTCTGTGTTTCTACACATGAAAGACATAATGAAGAGTTAGCTGTGCAAATGGTAGATTGAGGGAACCATGAAGCTCCTGTTATGATCGAGAAGGAAAATGGTTCGGATATGTTTGGACCTTAGATGTTAGTAGATCGTTGGAGTAGTAAGATCAATCAGTAACAGATGACTGCTCGGGATGGAAGGAAAGGGCCGGTTTGATTGAGATTACACTTCAATAGTCTATAAAATTTACGAGATAAGAATCATAAGGGATTCTAGGAGCCTGTCCCCGTTGATTCAGCCAAATTAAAAGGCAAAGGGGTTGCCATTTATAATAACCCCTTAGGAGAAGACAGGTCAACACACAAGATGGCTTCTACTCAGGTGCTTCGTTACTTTGATTCAGGCTTGGATTTTGGGGCGATCGTTATGGAATCGGGCCTAGAGGTGAGATAGGCTGCTAATGAGACGGGTTTGATTGATTCAAGCCTTATAGTTGGGCCTCAAGATCAACAAGCTCAGGTAGATGTTGGACTTTCTAAGTTGGGCTCTAGGATTGTTGAACTAAATGGGTGTCATACTACTAAGCATTTTAAATACATTGACCCAAATCCCAACTTCTTTTCGTCCAGCTTGCGGGTTATTAATCACGGGAAAATTTCAAAGTTGTAGACGGTGGAAAATTCCAGTACGGTTACTATTTCATTGGTACAAGGACCGCATTAGGAATTTGTGGAAAAGATAGGTGTGACGACTTTAAACTCGAAATGTCATTCGGTTATTAATTTTTTTGAGAATTGAAACCCTAACATTCCCATGGGCAATGTGATTTTTATTGATTCATCACCAAAACAAGTTGAGCATACTATTGGTTCGATCTTGTTGAAAGTTAATGAACCTAAACGTTTGAGGAAAGCTTCCCACACTTTTCGAGGTAAATGAAGTAAATTTAAGGTGATGGCTTATGATCGTAAGCCTGTAGCTGAAGCGATAATAAATATTGTAGATAGAATCGGGTTTGAAAGCTTGATTATGGACTCAAGTTGTTTACAAGAGGCTTCAACGGTTTCTGATGAGGCGACTAACTTAGATGCTTAAGGTGGGTTTATTACATGTTTCTTTTCTTTTCTTTTCATTAACTCTATGATGTTACCAAGTCTGTTTGTTTGGAACTGTCAAGGGTGTAAGCCTCCTAAATTTGTTTGGATTGTTAGAGATTATTTTGCGAATTTTGAGGTTGACGTTGTTACTTTTCTTGAGACGCGATTTAGTGGTTCGAAGGCTGACGAAATCATCTCGAGGATTGGTTTGGATTGTTCCCATAGGATAAAAGCTCGAGGCTTTACTGGGGGTTTATGGACTTGTTGGAAAAATAGTGTCCAAGTCCACATTCTCTTCAACGATCCACAGTTTGTTCATTGTTGTTTGGGGAAGAAGATGGGTTCAACAAATATTCTGGTGATGTTTGTTTATGGTTACCCGGATAAGCAAAAACGTAAGGTCTTGTGGGATCGATTGGATCAGGTTATACAATCCGTTAATGAGCCTTGGGTTTTGATGGGGGATTTCAACTTTCTTCTCGCCCCGAATGAAAAGAGAGGGGGTCACTCAATTATTTCTGGATGTAAATTATTCCAGAATTGTTTTCATAGCAATGGCTTGAGGGACCTTGGTTTCAAAGGTCTTCAGTTTATTTGGAGAAGGTGGGTTATTTTTGAAAGATTTGATCGAACAATTGTGAATAGTGAGTGGTGTCATTTCTTCTCTGATACGACAGTCTTTCATCTCCCTTGTCTCAAATCTGATCATAGGCCCATTTTGTTATCCATGAATTCTCCTAGCCACGCCCTTCGAGTTAGGCCTTTTCGTTTTTTAACTTTTTGGGTGTCTCATCCTACGTTTTCTCAATTTGTTTGGGATAATTTGAGACATGTGTCAAAAATATCTGGTAATCTTACTTCTCTTACTACTAATCTTAAAAAAATAAAATTCTGAGGTTTATGGTCACATCGATCAAATATGGTCCAGATATCTTTTGAATCTTGAAATTGAGTTACGAGTTGAGTATAAGAAGGTTCTGGATGGGGAAGAATTACTTTGGAAGCAAAATTTGATATTGGACTAGATTCAGTTTGGAGACCGTAATAAGAAGTATTCCCATAATAAAGCTCTAGTAAGGCAGAATTCTAACAAAAATTCTACTTTGAAGTTTGGGTATTGTTGGTGCTATGATAATGAGGTTCTCATTCCTAAGATGTTTTTGGTTCTCATTCCTAAGATCAAGAATCCTGAATCTTTGTCCCATTATCGTCCAATAAGTCTAGGTAATGTTTTGTACAAGATTGTTTCTAAGGTTATTGCCAACCGTCTCAAGCCAATTTTCCATTCCCTCATCGTTCAAAATCAAGTTAGTTTCGTGGCAGGGAGACAAATCAAAGACAACAATATTATTGCCCAAGAGATTGTGCATTTGATGCACACCAAAAAAGGGAAGAAAATCTGAATGGCTATAAAAGTGGACCTGGAGAAAGCATACGATAACTCTATTGGAATTTTATTGAAGATACCTTATTGGATGTTGGTTTTCTTTCGACTTTATCTAGTGTCATCATGGAATGTATCTCATCGATTTCCATGCAGATAGTATTGTATGGAAGGCTTTCGGACAAGTTCTTTCTTAAGAGGGGTATTAGGCAAGGCTGCCCACTGTCTCCTTACATTTTCATTCTTTGTATGGAGATATTAGGTTAGTTAATCCAGAGAGGGGTTGAAGATATAACTTGGAAACCAATTACTTTGGATAAAGATGGATCATCCATTTCACATGTTTTCTTCGCGGATGATCTTTTCTTATTTGTTGAAGTAAATGTTGACCATGCACATAGAATTAAAGATGCTCTTAATACATTTGGAGTGGCTTCGGGACACAAAGTTAATGGGCAGAAAACTATGGTGTTCTTCTCGAAAGATACAAATGTTAACAATACTGTCACTATTTGTAGCATCCTTGGGTTCCATCATTCTGATTGTCGTAACCATTTTTTTTGATAAAACAGTAAACGACGCGGTCGACTCGATTTTTGAAAATAAAAAGGAAGGGAGTCGCCACCGATCTTTATTTGGGTATGATCGAATCACCTTTGTTTTAATAAAACGTTTCGGTTTATTAAAACGATGCTTGTGGTCTAGGAAAAATCGAGAAAAATGGGTTCAAAAGTCAATTACGTGCGAGGAAGGATTAGCACCCTCGACACGCCCGAAATCGGTACCAAACTGATTGATCGATGTCCTAATGTTGAAAACTTTGAAATGATTTGGAAATAGATACTTAAAATTTGAAAGAATTGGAAGGGACATTTAAGGCTCTCTTATTTTCGAAGAGATAAAGCATCATGTCCAGTAAGTTAGGGCGCAATGCTTTAGACTCCCGAAACTAAGCTTGCCTTTTAAAACTTAGTTTTACATTTGAAGAGGATCTTCCATCATTTGTCAAATGAGAAATCAGAACCTAGTAAGTTAGGGCTCGTTTTCTCGAAGGTCCAAATTAGGAATATTGCCTCTATTTTACAGAAACTTATCCGAAGCATCTAAATGTCGAGTCCAGTAAGTTAGGGCACGACATTTCAAATATCCGAGATTAAGTGTTTTGTTTAATATTTAAATTACGATTTCAAAAGGGATATCCCGTTGTTTAGCTTTAAACGAGAAGAAACCGGAACCCAGTAAGTTAGGGCTCGATTCGCTCGAATTGCTAATACGGAATATCGATTGCTATGAAAATTTGAATTTGCGATTTTTGAAAAGGATCTTCCGTTGTTTAGCTTAAACGAGAAAAATCAGAACCCAGTAAGTTAGGATTCGATTCGCTCGAGTAGCTAATACGGCATGTCGATTTAAAATTGAATTTGCGATTTTAAAAGGGGTCTTCCGTTGTTTAGCTTGAATGAGAAAATCCGGAACCCAGTAAGTTAGGGCTCGATTTGCTCGAATTGCTAACACGGAATATTGATCGTTACGAAGATTGAGGTATCGAAAAATTTAGTGAGACGACGATGAGAGTAATGATGATAATAATGAACGGATAATAATAAGTAGTGGTAATATGAGAGTGTTATAATAATAGTCGTACATCAATGGTGATAAATATAGCAATAATAATAACAAAGGTGGTATATATATAAAGATAATGATGGTAATATGTATAAATTAAGTAACGTATTTACACATATATATAATTAATATGATGCTAATAGCAATTAATGGAATAGATAATATAATAAAAGTAATAATGCAGTAATATAATGTATACAGGCGTGGATATAATAGTAATAATAATATGCATATAAATAATAATAATAATAATAGTAATAAAAAATGATAAAGATAAGAAAAACAATACTAAAATAATAATAACGACACTTAAAATAACAGGAACAATTATAATAATAATATTGAAATATAATACTAGTAGTAGATATTTATAATAATAATAATAATAATACAAATAATAATAATAATAATAATAATAAGGGGTAATAACAAGAAATAAATAAAATAAAAAAATAGCAAAAGGGGGTAAAAGTGCAAAATAATCAAAAATGGGTTAAATTGCATTAAAAATGAAAGTTTCGAGTCAATTGGCAAATAAAACAGGGGTTCGGGGGTCCAGAAGGAACGCGCGTGAAAGATGGGGGACCAAAGGGACAATTTTCCCAGTAAATTAAACGCAGCGCTTTGGGGAAGGACCAAATCGCAAAACTGGGTGAAATTTCAGGGCCGATGTGCAATAATGAAAAAACTCGATTTTAAAAGCAAAGAACGCGGAAGGACCAGTCGCGCAAT
Source organism: Gossypium bickii (assembly GCA_025503065.1). Lineage (NCBI taxonomy): Eukaryota > Viridiplantae > Streptophyta > Magnoliopsida > Malvales > Malvaceae > Gossypium > Gossypium bickii. The sequence continues at coordinate 20,804,093 of CP106713.1, read as the reverse complement.
TTCCCCCTCTAGCTTAAAAACACGCGGATCCTGAAGCGGGTCGGGTCGAATTTCGGTCGCTGTGGCACGAACGCACGTCGTTTTGGGCATAAATGGCCAGCCTCAAAACGACGTCGTTTTGAGGGGCTATATAAGGCCCTAAAATCATAAAAAATTTCATTTGAACTGCTTTCTAAAAAAAAAAAAATTTCTAATCCTTTTCTTTTTTTCTTTGTAGGTCCGAATGGGGGTGGGGATTCCGGTGGCCGGACCACCGTCTTCCGTCGCCGACACCGCTGTGCTGGCCACCGCGCACGGTGGCCGGAGGAGGTAAAATCTTCATTTTTTTTCCTTTTTTATTGTAATAGCATATATGCACGTCGAAGGAAAGAAAAAGAAAAAATAGATAAAATATATTTCGAAAAAAAATCACCTTTAGCCTCTGTTTCCTTTGATTTTAATGGCTCTTTTGCGTTTTTTATGCCTTCTTGTTTAATCTGTGTTGCGGTTCTCCGATTTGTTGCTCTATTGTTTTTAATCTCTCTCTTTTTTTGAAAAAAAAGGGTCCCTTTACAAAGATTTTGATTGGCTTTTTATAGCCCTTTTTTTACAATTGATTCCTCCCCTTTTCTATTATTCTGTCATTTTGTCTTCAATGCTTTTGCAGGTACTTGGCGATGGCAAGGGCGGTGTTGCAGACACCGTCAGACTGATGGCTAGTCAGAAGGCCAGGGGTTAGAAGTCAGATGCCCTAGGTGCGGCGCCACTTGTGCTAGGTTATTGTTCTGCTAATTTTGGGTTTGCAATGGGCTAATTGGGCCTGGTTAGTTGTAATTGGGTTTGGGTTTCTTAGTGGGTTAGTCTGTTTAGGTTTTAATTGGGCTTTAGTGGATTGGGTCACTTTGTAACTGGATTTAGGGTTTAAATTTGGGTTTTATTTGGTTTGGGCTTTGAATGTAATTGGGTCTTTTTAGACCCGGGTAAAATTGGGGTCATACAGCTGCCCTTCTTTGCTCGTTATCATGTAACGGGAACAGAGCAAAGACTTTCAAGAAAGACCAATTTTTCCCGGTATCGCTAAGTCTTGACTTCTTTGGTGCTTTTCCACAGATAGCTTCATTCCTGTCCACCGCCTCTTGTCGCTTTGGTCCACTCTATCGCTACAACTTCAAAGAGATAGAACTTGTAGCTCCAATTTATTCTGTTGTGCTTTTATGGGGATAAGACTTGTATCTTCGATCCGCTCCTGCAATCATCAAGAATCATCAACTTTGTCATTTTAATCTGATCCCTGCAAACTCAAGGATCACCAGATTGATGTATTCGATCTGTTTCCTGCAACTTCGGGAAGATAAGACCTTCTGTCTTCAATTTGCTTCCTGCAACTTCAAGAACGTCAAATCTGCTATCCTCAATCTGATTCCTGCGAACTCGTGATCACGGTGATCGATGTCTTCGATCGACTTCCCGCAACTTCGTGAATGTCATATCTACTATTTTTAATCGATCCTCGCAAACTCGTGGGATCACTAGATCGTGTCTTCGATCTGCTTCCCGCAACTTCGTGAAGGTCAAATCCGCTATTTTCAATCTGATCCCTGCAAACTCAGGGATCACCAGACTGATGTCTTCGATCAGCTTCCTGCAACTTCAGGAATGTCAAATCTGTTATTTTCAATCTGATCCCTGCAAACTCAGGGATCACTAGACTGATATTTTCGATCTGTTTCCTGCAACTTCAGGAATGTCAAATCTGCTATCTTCAATCTGATCCCTACAAACTCAGGGACCACCAGACTGATGTCTTCAATCTGCTTTCTGCAACTTCAGGAATGCCAAATCTATACTTTCTTCAATCTGATCCCTGCAAACTCAGGGATCACCAGACTGATGTATTCGATCTGCTTCCTGCAACTTTAGGAATGTCACATCCGCTTTCTTCAATCGATCCTCAAAAACTCGGGGACCACGGATCGATGTCTTCGATCTGCTTCCTGCAACTTCAGGAATGTCAAATCTGCTATCTTCGATCTGCTCCACTGCATACTCAGGGAGACGAGATCTGCTTAACCGCATTGTCCTCTTGAGGACGTAACCTGTAGAATGAGTACATGCTTATGCCTAATGATTAGGATGCCATGAGCATGATAAGTTAGGATGTTATGAGCGCGATTTTCCACTTGAGGTGTTATCATCTATTTATCCGTCAAAGTTTCATCTTCGATTCCCTGGCAGTAACTGTTTTCGTATGAATGACTTGCCCTTATGGGAATTTCAAGGCCCATTTTAGGCCTTAGGACGTGGGTTTGCATTGACTTCTAACTGTCTTCCCCGGGAATCACAACTCCTACTCGAAGAAAAACCCTACTTGGTTTGTTTTTGGATTCGTTCCACAGCGATTTAGGGTTTTTGAATCTTTCCTTGTTGAAAATTGGCCTGTCATACTTTTTTCTGGGTGACTAGGTGATATTATTCATCCTGCCACGATTACTTGAATAGGCGAGGAATTTTGAAGAAATGGTCCCCATTAAGACCTTCTTTCTCCAATGTCTTTAATCTATGTACATGAAAATTCTAAACAATTGTCCTGTTTCAGTTTTTTGTTTTATCTAGAGATTTCCAAAGTAATACGTAGAACTTTCTTTTGTGAAATTATCAGTTCATCAATTATTATTTCAATGCAACATGTTTATGAATGACGGGTAACAATGGATTGACTTCAAAGAGAGTTAAAATGAATTATCAACGATACGAGGAGATGATTGAGAACCCATCATTTTTGTGAAAAAGGAATACAACAATAGCAAAAATGAGTAAGACATAAGTCAAATGCCCTAGACACCGCCGATTGGGCTTCTATACAAGTTTCATGAAGGATGCTTTGAACTTTTGCATGTGTTTAGAAGACTCAAATTACTTTGTTAATGCCCCGATATGCAACGTGCTTCCTCTTCTGTTGATTCTGGCGCTGCAAGATCGCTACGTGTCCAATCAAAATTTGAGCCGCCCTTTTCGGGTTTTCAACTCAAAAGCCCTTTGGTCTCAAGGCACCCTTTTGCGGGTTTTCGCCTTGGCCTCTCCTTTTTTTTTTGAAGTCTCAAAGCGCCCTTTGCGGGTTTTCGCCTTGGCCTCTTCTGTTTCAAGCAAAGTACTTTTTAACCGAATTCGAGTTCACGGAATTAGGCAAGCATTTTCCGTCCATCTCAGTCAGAATCAATGCACCTCCCGAGAAAGCTTTCTTTACCACATATGGCCCTTCCCAGTTCGGCATCCATTTTCCTCTGTGATCCTTTTGTATAGGAAGGATCTTTTTCAGCACGAGGTCCCCTTCATGAAATTCTCTTGGCCGAACTTTTTTGTCATAAGTTCGCATCATCCTTTTTTGGTACATCTGACCGTGACGAATGACCCTCAATCTCTTTTTTTCAATTAAATTCAACTGATCATATCGAGCTTGGATCTATTCGGCTTCATCCAGTTTTACTTCCGACAACACTCGAAGAGAAGGTATTTCTACTTCAATAGGCAGAACCGCTTCCATCTCGTAGACCAATGAGAAAGGTGTTGCCCCCGTAGAGGTTCTGATGGATGTCCGATAAGCATAGAGTGCAAACGGCAGCTTCTCATGCCAGTCTCTATAAGTCTCAGTCATCTTTCCCACTATCTTCTTGATGTTTTTGTTGGCTGCTTCCACTGCCCCATTCATTTTTGGACGATACGGTGACGAATTATGGTGTTTGATGTTGAATTGGCTACAAACCCCTGCTATCGTGCTATTGTTTAAGTTCAGTGCGTTGTCTGATATGATCCTCTCAGGTATTCCATATCAACAAATGATCTCCTTTTTCAAAAACCGACTAACCGCTGATTTAGTGACGTTAGCATATGTAGCCGCCTCTACCCATTTTGTGAAGTAATCAATGACCACAAAGACGAAACGATGTCTATTCAAAGCCTTCGGAGATATTGGCCCAATGACATCCATGCCCCACATGGAAAATGGCCATGGAGAAGTCATAACATGTAAAGGCGACGGGGGCACGTGAATCTTGTCTCCATAAATCTGGCATTTATGACATTTCTTGGCATAGTTGATACAGTCTCCCTCCATGGTGGACCAATAATATCTAAACCTCATTATTTGTCTGGCCATTGTGAAACCATTAGCGTGAGTTCCACAGACACCTTCATGGACTTCTTCCAGGATTAACTTAGCTTCGGCGGCGTCCACACATCTTAGCAGTACTTGATCCTTCCTTTTCTTGTATAAGACTTCTCCATCCAAGACGTAATCACAGGCTAGTCTCCTCAGCGTCTTTTTATCATTCTCAGTCGTTTGATCTAGGTACTCATGATTTTTCACATACCGCAATATATCGTGGTACCATGATGGGCCAGTTTTCCCTTCTTCCTCGACATTGTAGCAATGGGCTGGGTCTCGATGAATGCTCATTTGTATTGGCTTCATATCTTCATTTTTGTTTATTCGAACCATAGAAACCAAGGTGGCCAGAGCATCAGCCATTTGATTCTCGTCCTGGGCAGGTAATTGAAAGTGATGTCATCGAACTCTCTGATCAATTCTTGGGCCAATCTTTTGTAGACAACCAGCTTTGGATCTCTCGTTTCCCATTCTCCTTTGAGTTGATAGATTACTAGAGCAAAATCTCCATAAACTTTTAATACCCTGATTTTGTATTCGATAGCGGCTCGGAGCCCCATGATGCAAGCTTCATATTCAGCCATATTATTAGTGCAATCGAAATCCAGTTTGCAAGTGAATGGATAATGGTCTCCTTTTGGGGACATCAGGATTGCCCCAATTCCATTGCCCACGGCATTTGATGCCCCATCGAAATTCAGTTTCCAAGGGTGATCTTCGAGGGTACCTTCTTCAGTGTCTGCCACGTACATCAAATCCTTATTAGGAAAATCAAAATCTAAAGGCTCATAGTCTTCAAGGGCTTTACTGACCAGAAAGTCCGCTATCGCACTCCCTTTAATTGCCTTTTGGTTTACATAAACGATGTCAAATTCGGAAAGTAGAATCTGCCATCTAGCCATCCTTCCATTCAAGGCGGTAGATTCCATCATGTATTTAAGGGGATCTAGCTTTGAGATGAGCCATGTCGTGTGATACAGCATGTATTGCCTCAATTTTTGAGTTGTCCAAATCAAGGCACAACATAATTTCTCGATTGGCAGGTACCTCATTTCACATTCGGTGAATTTTTTACTAAGGTAGTATATTGCTTTTTCTTTCTTCCCCGACTCATCATGCTGACCCAGCACCCATCCCATCGAATTATCAAGTACTGTTAGATAAAGGATTAGTGGCTTGTCTGGTTGAGGCGGCGCTAGTACCGGGGCATGGGACAAGTATTGCTTCACCTTTTCGAAGGTCTTCTGGCATTCTTCATCCCACGTGCCTGGGTTGTGTTTCTTGAGGAGACGGAACATGGGGTCACATCTCTCGGTCAGTTGTGAAATGAACCGGGCGATGTAATCCAGCCTTCCTAAGAAACCTCTAACTTCTTTTTGGGTACGTGGTGGAGGTAATTCTTGTATGGCTTTGACTTTATCCGGGTCAACCTCAATCCCTTTTTCACTGACTATGAACCCGAGCAGCTTCCCGGACCGAGCTCCGAAGATACACTTTGATGGGTTAAGCTTCAACTGGAATTTTCTTAGCCTCAAGAACAATTTTTTCAAGACCTACACATGCTCTTCTTCAGTTCGGGACTTGGCGATCATATCGTCGACGTAAACCTCAATTTCCTGTGCATCATGTCATGGAATAAGGTTACCATGGCTCTCTGATATGTCGCCCCCGCATTTTTTAGCCCAAATGGCATTACCTTGTAGCAAAATATTCCCCACATGGTTATAAACATTGTCTTGTCCATGTCCTCAGGATGCATCTTTATTTGGTTGTACCTCGAGAAACCATCCATGAAGGAGAACAACGAATTGTCTACCAAAGTGTCGATGTCAGGCAACGGGAAATTGTCCTTCGGGCTGGCCTTGTTCAGGTCTCTATAGTCCACGCACATCCGTACCTTCCCATCTTTCTTGGGGACAGGGACAATGTTAGCCAACCAATCCGAGTACTTGACCACTTGCAAGAACCCGGCATTAAATTGCTTCTCGACTTCTTCTTTTATTTTCAACAAGACGTCTGGTCGCATTCTTCGGAGCTTTTGTTGGACTGGCTTGCATTCTTCTCTTATGGGCAATCGGTGTACTGCGATATCAGTACTTAGTCCGGGCATATCTTGGTACGACCACGCGAACACATCCTTGAATTCATGGAGTAATTAGATAAGGTTCTGCTTGGTTTCTGTAGTAATTCGGGCTCCAATCTTCACTTCTTGCCCCTCTCCTAGATTCACTATTTCTACCGACTCTTTATGGGGTAGGATCTGTTTTCCTTCTTGCTCTACCATTCTCAACAAATCTGGAGGTAAGTCACATTCTGTGTCATTTTCAAAGTCTCGAGACTCCTCTGAACACATGACTTGCTCAAAGCAGACTTCTGACTCTGTAGTATCGTTGCTCACATCATTGATGTCTAGAGACCTGTGATGGGTGTCGAAGGGTGTACAAAGAACAAATGAATTTGAGGACAACTATTCACATGATATGAATGAGACAAAGGATAAATAGTAAAAAATGCAAAATGAGAGAATGTTTAGTAGAATTGAAGATGTATTTCATTAAAACAAAATGTCAGAACATAAGCCTATTTCACAAAAGAAATCTTATTGTTTCTAGGCAAAAAAAACAACAAGAGTGTTCTGAATATTACTCTGTATAATCTCTAAAAACTACAGGAAATTCCTCTATAGTCCAATTATCTAACGTACTTCCAGGTTCATACGGGCGGATGCCCGACAGATTTCCTTGACTAGTCTCCTCATCATGTATAGCATTGATGTGAGGATATTCATCTCCAGGAGATTCTTTTCCAGGGTAAATCATTCCTCCTGATACGAAGGTGTGAGATATGTGGGGGAATGTCATCGGTTCCCACTTAACGTCCTCTCCATTCAGCCTGGCCTTTCTCCTTTCTTGCTTCTTTTCCATTTCCTTCTTCATTTGTTTAGCATCTGGTTTGAAACCTAAACCAAAGCGATCCCTTTTTTCCTTCAGTATCGGGGTCTGGACTTTCCCTTGGAGATATTTGCCCAATCCTCTTCCGGGTAGGGCTCCTTTTCCCACTGTCATTTGTAATCCCATCCTGGTGGTCTTGGATAGCTTGGGTATCGGAACTTCACTTCCTTCTGAGATAAATATCGCATTTACGAACTCCAAGGACCGGAAAGAACATTCAATGGCCTCCTCATTCGTTTCTAGATAGGGCGCTTCGTTGGTAACGGTCGCTACGATATCTTCTTCAGCGTTTATAGTTACCAGCTAATTTTCTGTTACCAGTTTCAGTCTCTGGTGTAGCGATAAGGGTACGGCTCCCGCCGAGTGAATCCATAGCCTCCCCAATAAGCAGTTGTAAGAGGGCTTGATATCCATAACCAGGAAGTCCACTTCATAAGTGTTAGGCCCGATCAATAAAGGTACGTCTATTCTCCCTATCACTCTTTTTTCAGTTCCGTCAAACGCTCTCACTATGTTTTGGCATGCTTTCATGTGAGAACTGTCTATTGGCAACCTCTTGAGTGTAGCCAGTGGTAGGACATTCAACGCTGACCCATTATCTATTAGGACGCTTGGCAGAGTGTATCCCTTACAGCGGGTAGTTATGTGCAAGGCCTTCGTAGATCCCATGTCTCCGGGTGGGATTTCGTCATCGCTGAAGTAGATGAAATTGTTAGCGCTTATGTTACTAACCAGATGGTCCAACTTGTTGACGGATATATCCTTAGTAACATAGGTCTCATTTAGTACTTTCATCAATGCTTCGCGGTGCACCTTTGAGCTTAGAAGTAGGGCTAACACGGAGATACGGGCTGGTTGTCTGTGCAGTTATTCCACCACGCTATATTCGCTGTGTTTCAAGAGTTTCAAGAATTTCAAGAATTCTTTGGCCTCTTCTTCTTTTAGGGTTCGTTGATAGGGGCTTCGGGTTTCTTTTTTTGCCCAATCAGCACAGTCTTTGGTTTCATTGGTTCTTCTCCTCTATTTCCAGGATCATAACGCTTCCCACTACGCGTATAGAACCCTTCATTCTTGCCCTCCTCAGGACTGCTAGTGGAGCTTTCCGCCCTTGGCATCGTCACATTACAATTATAGTTCCAAGGTACCTTTTTACTATCTTTGTAGGGAAAAGAAGCAGGTTTTTGAATTATAATTTTCGCCTTCCACATACTCGCCTTAGTGTTTTAGCAAAAATGATGATTCTCAGGTAATTAACTCCAGGCTTTGTTAGTTCTTCCTCGGTCACACAAATGTTCTCTTCCTCTACTCCTTGTTCATAAAACTCCAGTTCTTTGTTGTCTATAAGGCCTTGCACCAAAATTCTAAATTCGGCGCATCCTTGAATCTCGTGTTCCTTTGTCTTATGGAGTTCGCAGTAGTTCCTTATATGCCTCCCGTTCTCCATAAGATCTGAATCTATCAATCCTCTTTTTGCCATTTCCTTCCAGACTATTCGCAATGGGGTCTTCACTTCTATGACATCCTTCTTGATCTTCCTCACCCCTTCCTCACCGATCGCGTTTACCCCTCTATCTTCATGATTGGGCAGTGGGTTCCCCTTTTTTACCATGTCGTCGAGTGTTGTAACCTCCATCTTTATTAGCCTCTCGACTACTTTTTTAAAGGCGAGGCAATTCTCTATCGAATGCCCTCTATCCCCGCATGGTAATCGCAGAAGCGCGTAAGTCGTACCACTTAGGGTATGGAGGCTGCAATGGTTGCAAATAGAACGGGGACACGATGTGCTCATTGAATAAAATCTGGTATAGCTCTTTGTACGTTATCGGAATTGGTGTAAATTGAATCTTTTCGATATTTAGTCTGGTTCCCGATTCCTGTCTTGCCGGTCCTTGTTGTCCAGTCGTAACTGCCTTTGGCTGATTAACTATGATCGCCTTCGAGTACCCCTTATTGTATGTACTCACATTATTTACTTCACCGTCTTTCTTCTTAGGAGCTGCCCTCCTAGTGCTTTCTCTTGCCTCGATCTTGCCACCTCGTATGGCATGTTCAATCATCTCCCTTGCCATCACTATATCGGCAAAGCTCTTAGTTGTACTCCCTGTCATATGGGTTATGAAAGAGGCCTTCAGGGTGTTAATGAAGAGCATGGTAGTTTCTTTTTTTAAGAGGGGTGGTTGGACCTGCATGGCGACCTCTCTCCACCTTTGCGTATCTTCGTCTCGAAACTTTCATTTTGTCTTTTTCCATGCCTTGCAAAGTAATTACATCCGGTGCCATGTCCGTGACGTGGTCGTAATGCTTCGTAAATACTTGAGCCAAGTCTCTCCAGAACTAATGTTAGCCCGCTAAGTTTGGTTATACCATCCGTCACAGCACCCACCAAACTTTCTTGGAAACAGTGGATTAAGAGCTGATCATTGCTCACGTAGCCGGCCATTCGCCTGCAGAACCTGGTGATGTGGGCCTCCGGGTAGCTAGTCCCACTATATTTTTTGAATTCAGGCATTTTAAACTTATGGGGCAATACTAAATCGGGAACTAGACTTAAATCTTTTGCGTTGATCTCCTGATGATGATCAATACTTTCCAGCGCTTTGAATTTTTCCTCTAGCCATTTGCAACGATCCTCTAGTTGTCTTAAGGATTCTATTCTCGACCCCATTTTCTCCACTGTATCTAGATCGGGCATAACAGAGTTGGCCGAGCTATCACCAGGCTGGGATCCTGAGCCTACGTGATAGCTCATGGGAGGTCTAATGTAATTCTGCCCTTGCTGGGTCTGATTGTAACCGATGGCCTTTGGAGACATTCCTCAGGCTGTATTCTCGCGTGTGGCAGGGTAAAACCCGGGGGGATGCCATCACTATCCTCTTCGACCAGCGGCATGGGACCTTTCCCCTTATCCATTGCCCCGTTCATTATTTAGGCCACCTGGGCCATCATATTCCTCTGGGCCTCCAGCATTTGGTCCCTTATTTCCTGCTGGAGTTTTAACATTTGTTCTTGCATTTGTTCCTGCATTTCTTTTTGGAATTGCTCGAACCTTTGATCCATTTTTCTGGTTTTAGCGCGTGTTCCGTAGTGATGTTCCGCTTCTAGATCTCCTCTTTTCACTTTCTTTTCTCTCTGATAATTCTAACTAATTAGGCCCTTTTTTATAAACTTAAATGCATGTAATGTGATGCAATGCAAATGCATGAATGCAAGAAGAAGACATCGATTCTGATCAACTTTATTTTAGAAGACTTTATTAGAAGGCAAGACCCTTTACATAAAACAGATTACAAATATGCTTTCGCCCTTAAGCCCAGAGTTTTGATTTTTCTAAGTAAAGAAGTCAGCTCTTGGTTACGATCTGCCTGTAGCTCGTATTTCATGCTTAGGATCTCAGCTTGAGACGCCAGGGCCTGCAGGTGATCAGCCACTTCCCGAATCTGAACTATCGCTTCACTCATGAAGTAGTCTCGATCTCTAACTTAACTACGGGAACGGTGAAGCTCCTCTTCCCAATGCCCTTCTTTTGCTTCCAAAAGCTCAATTCAGAGCTCGCAACTATGTAATGCTGACTCTAACTCTTCAATCTTGCCTTTCATTTCCTCGATTTTGTCAAGACTTAATTTCAATTCGCTTTTCGAGTTTCGACTTCGGTAGAGATGCAGGGATCGTCCGAGCTCAGCCACCCTAGCTTTTAGTTCTTTCTTTTCTTTTTGGCTTTCTGCTATGTCTTTTCTTAGAACCTCGTTTTGTGTTTTCATTTCCTGGAACTTTTTCTCCCAACTGCTAGCTTTGGCTCTTTCCTCTCGGATTTCGTGCCGCTATTACTCCGAAGTTTTCCCTAATCCGACATTTTTCATTGTCAAACGCATCTTCTTATATTCCATCTTCAGATCATCTTGATCTTCCTCTATTTTTCCTTTCTCTTTTCTTAGCTTCTCGGCTTCCGAATTTTGTCCATCTATGTCTAACTTGAGGAGCATCTTCTCTTCTTCCAGGCTCTCTATCTTTCTTTTGAGTTCCGAACTCATCTTTTCAAAATCTCGTTTCACGATCTCCAGTTCTGATGGGACCACTCGCAAATATTACTCTCTTGACCGGGCTCCCTCTGGATTTGGCTCGGGGATGTTATCATTGATCCTCCTAGTCCTCCATTCTCTGTACTCCGTGGTCGTCATCGGGCCTGCGGATAATCTTTTCATTCTATGAATCTGATTCCAGGCATTAGATATCTCCTTAATCCTTTTCTTATAGCTTCTCCTTTCGTATGAGAACTCGCACTAAGCCAGCCCGTAAGTCGTCGGTACGAACTGTCTTGAACTATGTTGTCTTAGGACCAGCAAAAGGGCATATGCAGTGGCACCCCAATTTCCCAGTAGAGGAACCCAGTCGAAGCTTCCACAACGATAAAGGATCTTGTCAGAAATCATCCAAGGAGCCTTCCACTTGATGTCATCTTCTCGAAGGTTTTGAAGGAGTGCTATCCAGTTTTCTTCGGACACGTCTTCTTTCCTAGGCGTAGCTACTATCTCGTCCAATGGGGAGTAATTCTCCGATAAAAATCGATGGTTTCTCCACTTTTCAGAAGTGACTATGGAACCAGGCCATAACAACTGCACACATCCAATAAACCTGCCCTCATCCATTCTCCGACATGCAGTCAAGGATCTGAACGTTTCAGCCAAGATGGCTGGAACAGGTGTGACCCCTTTGTCTAATCGGCCGAATAGATCAATAACCGCTTCATCAATGTGTTTTAGAGCTTTTGGGAAGATCACCAAACCGTAAATACACAAGGCCAAGACGTCAATCTTTTTCGTTGCATTAGGATGCGTTAGTATCAGGTCTCTCAAACATATCCAAGGTACGCATTTACCCTCGCCCTTTTTCTGCATTCTAGCTGAGACCCATTGTTCGCTCATTCCCGTGATACTCATCAACTTCTTCACAAAAGTCGGGCCATTAACTGCTTTGGAATAAGCTTTATCAACTTGAATTCTCGGACAACATAGCAAGGTCGTGTACTCCTCTATCGTGGGGACCAAATATACTTTCCCAAAAGAGAAATAGCTATAAGCGGCATTCCAGAACTGAGTCATTACTCGGAATAGATGCTTATCTATTTTGACATCAAGCAGGTATGGTAGATCGCTGTAGGTCCTATAGAACAACTGCTTTGTCTCGTCATCCCACTGGGTCCATATTTCTTTCAACTCCTGAAGTTCATTCTGCGTGACACTGATGTTGGTGAAATCACGTAGTTCTGACACATATCCCTCAGCTAAGCTGTCCCATTTTTCTAATTGGCTTTGCTCTGACCATGTGCGGGTGGCCGCATTGTCTTCCACTTTATCAAGGAATTTGCTTTCATAACCAGCTTTCTAACTCAGAAACTGACCGTGAATCGATGCCTCTTAAAATATGAAATGATATGCACAAAAGAATAAAACACAAAAAGTTAGTACCATGGAAAATAAAGCAAGTGAAATAAACAAACACCTATCTGGGTAACTACTAAGGTCTGGCATAGTTCAACTCGGGGTGGGTTCTTAGGCTCTTTACGTGTGGTTGAGTTCTAAAGTTTGAGGTACCCGAACCAGCAGATTCCTCGATCCTCACCCATTATAGGCTCATACGGATCGAGTTCGGTTCAGGGGAATACATTTCCCTATAGCCACGCGGAAGTGAAAACTTCACGATGACATAGGTACGGATGTATCCCGAAAGCAGTCCACTAGCCCATGCGAAGGTGAAAACCTCACGAAGGCATAGCTTCTCGCTCCCACTTAAAGGTGTGACCATAATGGTCATGCAATGCAATGCTAAAGTATTCAAGAGATCCAATATAACATTGAAAGTGCATTTAAAGGAACATGAATTTCGAAACCATTTTCTAATTTTAATCAAAGGGACAAGGATCAATCAATCTATGGCCTGACTTTCAACGAAAGCCTCCCCAGTGGAGTCGCCAAGCTGTCGTAACCATTTTTTTTGATAAAACAGTAAACGACGCGGTCGACTCGATTTTTGAAAATAAAAAGGAAGGGAGTCACCACTGATCTTTATTTGGGTGTGATCGGATCACCTTTGTTTTAATAAAACGTTTTGGTTTATTAAAACGATGCTTGTGGTCTACGAAAATTCGAGAAAAATGGGTTCGAAAGTCAATTACGTGCGAGGAAGGATTAGCACCGTCGACACGCCTGAAACCGGTACCAAACTGATTGATCGATGTCCTAATGTTGAAAACTTTGAAATGATTTGGAAATAGATACTTAAAATTTGAAAGAATTGGAAGGGACATTTAAGGCTCTCTTATTTTCGAAGAGATAAAGCATCACGTCCAGTAAGTTAGGGCACAATACTTTAGGCTCCCGAAACTAAGCTTGCCTTTTAAAACTTAGTTTTACATTTGAAGAGGATCTTCCATCATTTGTCAAACGAGAAATCAGAACCCAGTAATTAGGGCTCGTTTTCTCGAAGGTCCAAATTAGGAATATTGCCTCTATTTTAAAGAAACTTATCCGAAGCATCTAAATGTCGAGTCCAGTAAGTTAGGGCAAGACATTTCGAATATCCGAGATTAAGTGTTTTGTTTAATATTTAAATTGCGATTTCAAAAGGGATATCCCGTTGTTTAGCCTTAAACAAGAAGAAACCGGAACCCAGTAAGTTAGGGCTCGATTCGCTCGAATTGCTAATACGGAATATCGATTGCTATGAAAACTTGAATTTGCGATTTTTGAAAAGGAACTTCCGTTGTTTAGCTTAAACGAGAAAAATCAGAACCCAGAAAGTTAGGGCTCGATTCGCTCGAGTAGCTAATACGGCATGTCGATTTAAAATTGAATTTGCGATTTTAAAAGGGGTCTTCCGTTGTTTAGCTTGAATGAGAAAATCCGGAACCCAGTAAGTTAGGGCTTGATTTGCTCGAATTGCTAACACGGAATATTGATCGTTACGAAGATTGAGGTATCGAAAAATTTAGTGGGACGACGATGAGAGTAATGATGATAATAATGAACGGATAATAATAAGTAGTGGTAATATGAGAGTGTTAAAATAATAGTCGTACATCAATGGTGATAAATATAGCAATAATAACAAAGGTGGTATATATATAAAGATAATGATGGTAATATGTATAAATTAAGTAACGTATTTACACACATATATATATAATTAATATGATGCTAATAGCAAATAATGGAATAGATAATATAATAAAAGTAATAATGCAGTAATATAATGTATACAGGCGTGGATATAATAGTAATAATAATATGCATATAAATAATAATAATAATAGTAATAATAATAATAATAGTAATAAAAAATGATAAAGATAAGAAAAACAATACTAAAATAATAATAACGATACTAAAAATAACAGGAACAATTATAATAATAATATTGAAATATAATACTAGTAGTAGATATTTATAATAATAATAATAATAATAATAATAATAATAATAATAATAATAATAATAATACAAATAATAATAATAATAATATGGGGTAATAATAAGAAATAAATAAAATAAAAAAATGGCAAAAGAGGGTAAAAGTGCAAAATAATCAAAAATGGGTTAAATTGCATTAAAAATAAAAGTTTCGGGTCAATTGGCAAATAAAACAGGGGTTCGGGGGTCAAGAAGGAACGCGCGTGAAAGATGGGGGACCAAAGGGACAATTTTACCAGCAAATTAAACGCAGCGCTTTGGGGAAGGACCAAATCGCAAAAAGCGGCGCGAATTTCAGGTAGATGTGCAATAATGAAAAAACTCGATTTTAAAAGCAAAGAACGCGGAAGGACCAGTCACGCAATTTCCCCCTCTAGCTTAAAAACACGCGGATCTTGAAGCGGGTCGGGTCGAATTTCGGGTCGGTGGCCTGGAACGACGTCGTTTTGGGCATAAATGGCCAGCCTCAAAACGACGTCGTTTTGAGGGGCTATATAAGGCCCTAAAATCATAAAAAATTTCATTTGAACTGCTTTCTAAAAAAAAAAAATTCTAATCCTTTTCTTTTTTTCTCTGCAGGTCCGATTGGGGGTGGGGATTCCGGTGGCCGGACCACCGTCTTCCGTCGCCGACACCGCCGTGCCGGCCACCGCGCACGGTGGCCGGAGGAGGTAAAATCTTCATTTTTTTTCCTTTTTTACTATAATAGCATATATACACGTCGAAGGAAAGAAAAAGAAAAAATAGATAAAATATATTTCGAAAAAAAATCACCTTTAGCCTCTGTTTCCTTTGATTTTAATGGCTCTTTTGCGTTTTTTATGCCTTCTTGTTTAATCTGTGCTGCGGTTCTCCGATTTGTTGCTCTATTGTTTTTAATCTCTTTTTTTTTTTGAAAATAACGGATCCCTTGACAAAGATTTTGATTGGCTTTTTATAGCCCCTTTTTTACAATTGATTCCTCCCATTTTCTATTATTCTGTCATTTTGTCTTCAATGCTTTTGCAGGTACTTGGCGGTGGCAAGGGTGGTGCTGCAGACACCGTCAGACTGGTGGCTAGTCAGAAGGCCAGGGGTCAGAAGTCAGATGCCCTAGGTGCGACGCCACTTGTGCTAGGGTTATTGTTCTGCTAATTTTGGGTTTACAATGGGCTAATTGGGCCTGGTTAGTTGTAATTGGGTTTGGGTTTCTTAGTGGGTTAGTCTGTTTAGGTTTTAATTAGGCTTTAGTGGATTGGGTCACTTTGTAACTGGATTTAGGGTTTAAATTTGGGTTTTATTTGGTTTGGGCTTTGAATATAATTGGGTCTTTTTAGACCCGGGTAAAATTGGGGTCATACATTGATGATTTGGAGACTTATTTGGGCCTGCCCTTGTTTTATAAGTGAGTCATAACGAATACTTTCAATTTTGTTGCGGATAAAGTCCGACGTAAGTTGGATAACTGAAATGCCAATATGCTTATGATGGCAGGATGGGTTATTTTAGCGAGGTTAGTTCTGTTGTTGATACCTAATTATTTTATGCAAACTATGAAGATCTCTTATGGTATTTGCATAGAAATTGAGAAGATTGCCTGGGGTTTTATCTGGGGTAGTTCTGATTCTAACAAGAAGATTTCTTTGGTTAAATGGGGGGATTGTTGCCAACCTTTGTCTAATGGAAGTTGTAGTAGTCCAATTTTGCCCAGCTCGATACAGAAAAATAAACCTAAACAAAGACAAAACAAAAATAAATAAATAAAGCTCAATTTACCTTTTTATTTTTCTTAAAACGAAGATGGAGTCGCCACCGATCCTTTTTATTAGGTGTAATCGGGTCACCTCAAAATTCAATCATCTTAACAAAAGATTTACTAAAACGATAATTTTTATCCTACAAAATCCAAGAATATAGGTTCGGGAATTTGTTACGTATGAGGAAGGATTAGCACCCTCATAACGCCCAAAATTGGTACCTAGTCGGTTACTTGATGTTTTGATGTGGAAAATTGAAAATTCGAAGAGAATCTAAAATACGATCCCTCTTTGCATGATTTTTTTGATTAAAATATTGCTTAACTAAATTAATTTTCACAAAAAAGACCTTATTTCAAGTTAATTGAGAAGAAAATATCATTACCCGTAAGTTAGGACATGATGCTAAAGCATATCGTTTTAAGAGGTTGCTTTTTTTTTTACCAAATGAATGAGAAATATTTGAAACCAAGGCAATGTTCACTACTTTTTAGAATAGGGGAGTCGTGCTACTAAATTACGGAGTATCGCCTCTTTTTAGAACTGAAGTAATTGAATATCCATTTTAAAAATAACAAACGAGTTTTAAGTAATAATCAAATGGTGATTATTCTTGTTTTCGAGGATTCAAAGCATCGTGTCTTAACTTACGGGGCATGATCTGTTTTTCTCGATTAACTTGAAATAGAAAGGTCTTTTTTTGTGAAAATTAATTTAGTTAAGTAATATTTTAATCAAAAAATCATGCAAAGAGGGATCATATTTTAAATTCTCTTCGAATTTTCAATTTTCCACATCAAAACATCAAGTAACCAACTAGGTACCAATTTTGGGCATTATGAGAGTGCTAATCCTTTCTCATATGTAACAAACTCCTGAACCTATATTCTTGGATTTCGTAGGCTAAAAACTATTGTTTTAGTAAAATCTAATCTTTTGTTAAGATGATTGAATTTTGAGATGATCCGATTACACCTAATAAAAAGGACCGGTGGCGACTCCATATTCGTTTAAAAATAAAAAAAAAAAGTCGATTTCAAAAAAGAGGTTTCGATAGAAGTCTTGATTTATGATGCCTTAAAGAACAAAATGATTCTTTTATGCCCAATTTGGGTTTCAATATCTTTACAAGTAAGCAAGCTTTATGGGTTAGAGTTCTCTGAGCCAAATATAAGATTTCAGAAGTTTTCCTGGATGTTATTTCATGAAGTAAATGCTCATTTGTTTGGAGATTGTTTGCTAAGGTTTGGCCTCTGTTGCACCAAAGTCTTCTCTGGTCTGTTGGAGATGGTAACCTCGTAAAATTTTGGACTGATAATTGGGTAATGGATGTGGGTCCTCTTCTTAATTACTGTAGGAGTCATTCTCTTATCGATACTTCTATCACTCTAAGAGAGGTTGTACCTATGGATGAAAACTAGAATTGGGGTTATCTGTAATGTTTTTTAGATAATGATATTCTTTCTTATATTGTGGGAATTCCGGTGCCAAATCCCTTGATTGGACAAGATGCACTTAGCTCTAGATGGTCTCCTAATGATGGTTTTACAGTCAAATCTGCTTATAATATGCTTTTGAAGCCCTTAAACCCATTAGATGATAAATGGAAGCTTGTTTGATCATTGGATGGTCCTCAGCAGGTTCGTCGATTTCTTTGGTTGGCCTTCTAGGAACGCCTAATGACTAGTGTGGAACATTGCAAAAGAGGAGTTTCGGAGAACCCTTCTTATGTGTTCCGTGGGAGCATTACAAAAAAACAATCTTGCGGGAGGTTTGGAAGTAGATTATCCCTTCCAAACTCTCGATTCAATTTTTTTTCTTATTCTCTGCAGGATTGGCTTTTGGCGAATTTGAGGAACATTTTCGGCCTTGTGTTCTAGGATATAGTTTGGCAATCCTTTTTTGGCATTGTTTGTTGGAACCTTTGGAAACAAAGAAATCTCATGGTGTTCAAATGAGTCTCTTTCAACTTTGTCAATGTCATTCAGTCTTCTTGGTGTTGGGCGAGATACATTAAGCTAAGGCCTGATAGGTTTGGTGGAACTACTAGCAATCGGAGCAGGAATTGTAGGTGGAGTCCACCATCTACTGGTTCTTTTAAATTAAATGTTGATGGTTCTTGCAATTTGTATTTGGGTATCACATCTTTGGCAACATTGGTAAGAGATGAGCATGGTAGATGGATGTAGGGGATTGAGAGAAATATTGGAAGATGCAGTGTTGAACAAGCTGAGCTTTGGGCTATTTATGATGGTCTTCAACTAGCATAGGATGCTAAGTGGAAGGATGTTATTGTTGAGACTGACCATGATTTAGTTGTCAAAGGTATCCATGGTGGCCTCAAAGGACATGTGAATAGGGATTTGATTTAAGAACCAAAAATTGTGCAGACATTGTAACAGCCTGATTTATGCTTCTAGTAGGAACAGTGGTTTTGGGACCACAAATTTGAAGTCAAAAAATTTATTATATTATTATTTTAATATCTACATTATGATATTATGATTGTGTAAAAATTTCGTGAAGAAATTTTTATCAATTGGGTGCTTAATTTGATAAAAAGAACTAAATCGCGTAAAGTGCGAAAGTTACGTTCTATATGCTAAAGGTGTCTAATAGCTATAGAATTTTAAATTGAAGGTCCTTATGTGATAAATAACCATTATTGAGATATTTGATGTTAGTGGAGTGGCGTTTGGTGATTTAGATTTAGAATATAGAATCGGATTTAGATTTAGGACCTTTATATTATGGTAGTAGTAATGTTATTTTAGCTTTATCAGATAAAGATGATTCTTCGGATGAATCTTCAACCTATAATAAAAAAGAAAAAGGAAAACAAAAAAGAGAAAATGTTAAAAAACAAGAAAAATATGATTTTGACTCTTATAAAACTTTAATAGAACATTGGAAAAACCAATTTTTTAAAACAAAATATAAAAATGAGCAAATAGAATATTTAAAATTAATAGAAGAACTTTATGAAAAATATAGAGATCTATTTACTAAGTATAATTATCACTATATGTTAAATTATGATACTACCGAAAGTAGTGATAGTTCTAAAAGTTCTAATAATTCTGATGTAGATATTAATGTTACTAGTCATAATTCTGATGAAGAAAACACTTCAACAGAAGAGGATGAAAATATTAACCCATGGATATTGAACAAGCAGATCCATATGATTATGAAATACCGAAACCTAGGGAAATTGATAAACAAGATCCTTATGGTAAAAGAAAATTAGACTCAGACCTTTAAACATTTTTAGAACTTTTATAGCAGGCCTTATTATTAGTTATGACATTATTTGTTATAATAATAATAATAATTATACTAAGTATTTTATTATTATTATAATAATAATAATAATTATATTTATTAAGGTTATTAAAGGTTAAATAAGTAAAAAGGCATTATATGTTAAATTAAATAAAACAAATTGTGTCATCTTCTTCCACTATCCATCTTCACTGAAATTTCAACCTAAAATTAGCCATGGGAGAGCTTGTTATTCGGCCAAACTTTGAAGACAAATTGGTGAGTGGTTTTTGCTCTGTTTTTAATAATTTTTAGGTTTTTGAGATCTTTGTTTCGTAATCTAGCTAACCCGTACCTCCGTTTCTAAAACTGTTAAAGAATTTGTGAATTGCGATTGTTGAATACTTGAGCTCTTTGATTTTTTTGATGAAATATGAATATTTGATGTTAGATTTTCATATTTTATAAAGTGATTTTTGATAAAAATGTCAATTAGAGATTAAATTGTGAAATATGGAAATTTAGTGGTTAAAATGTGAAATAAATTGAAAATATGAGCTGCTAGTGATATATGGAAAATTCGGCTAGCTTGGGTTTGTGTTTAATTTCATGAAATTATGATTTTATGTGATAAGGACTAAATTGTAAAAATGTGAAATTATGGAGCAAAAGTGTAAATATGCTTTAAAGTAAATTTTGGATTAAATTGAATAGAGAGATAATTAAATAAGTTGATTTTGATTATATTTAGATTGAGAAAAGTGAAATACGGATCTAGATTGGAGAAAAGATAAAGTATCAGACCAGTCGATCCGTTCCGTTATTTTAGCAATCGAGGTAAGTTCGTATAATCGAACTTCAATGTATATTTATGTAATTGATGAATGATAGTATGAATGTATTCATATAATTGATTTAATTGTGGAGCTTAAATTAAATGTTCGAAATAAGTAAAAATGCAAGATCAAACACAATCGTTTCGTAACGAAAGACGAATTGGTAGAAAAGACCATGGTTGGACCATGGCATTACATGATTTCGTATAAGACCATGACATTGATATATAAGACTTTGTGTTAGACCATATATGGGATATGGCATCGATATATGTGATTACGTGTAAGACCATGTCTGGGACATTGGCATTGATATGTGATTACGTGTAAGACCATGTCTAGGACATTGGCATCGTTATGTAATTTCGTGTAAGATCATGTCTGGGACATTGACATCGATATATGATTCGTGTAAGATCATAGCTGGGCTATTAGCATCGATATATAATAACATGTAAGACCATATCTGGGATATGGCATTGTATGTGATATAAGAGACTTTCAAGTATCCTTAACGATTTCAAATGGTTCATCACGCAAAGTTAAGACAAGAATGAAAGTGCAATTGAATTAAGCAAAACAGGTACATTCAGAACCTATATGAGAGTTAAATAAAGGTAATTTAATGAGTTCATAGTGTATCATGAATATGAAATGAGAATTATTAGTGTATAATTATATTTTATGCCAAAATGTGTTTATTTTGCTATAGTGAGGTATGAATTGAATGATATGTGTGATATGAGCAATGATTGTGTTAATTACATGAATATGGCACATTGAGTGAGAATTACAATTATTTAACGATAATTTAAAAGATTCTTTCGGCTAAAGAAATGTGATGAATAATGGATCAAATAAAGTTATATATTGTTGCTTATGTATTTGTAAATGAGAATGAAGTGATAAGAAGTTTAAGAGTCATACGAGCTTTGAAATGAATAAACTTGTGGAAATCTTGTTTAATCATGTGCACGAGTATGAGGTAGAATTGTGAAATCAAATGAGCTATATTATGACTTGATACAATTGTTTGTAATGTGTTTATTTAGTAATATGAGTTATTATATTACAAGCTTACTAAGCTTATAGCTTACTTTGTAACACCGCTTACTCGTATTCAATGCCGGAATCGGGTACGAGGCATTACCTGACTTAATTTGCTTGAACATACAACTTTGGGCTATAAAATTTCATTCATACTTAATACTTCCCATTCACATTCATAGCATCCTTATTATGGGCCTATGAGGCCTTAAACATGCAAACGGAGGGTCTTCGAATCAAATCGGGAACTTTTGTATACTTAGAAGATTTTTGCCTAAACAGGGCCACACACCCGTGTGAAATGGGACACGCCCATGTGGGCAGGCCATGTGGTCACACACGCCTATTTCTCTAGCCCGTGTCCTTGGCCCGTGTCTTCCACACGGCCTAGACACGCCCGTGTCCTTGGCCCGTGTCCTCCACACGGCCTAGACACGCCCGTGTCCTTGGCCCGTGTCCTCCACACGGCCTAGACACGCCCGTGTCGTCACCCGTGTGTGAAAACCTGCGTATTCTGTTTATGGCATCAGCAACCTTATAAGGGGGACACACGCGTGGTTGACACTGACTTGCAACATTAACATGCAGGGGACACACGACCCATCCACACGCCCATGGGACTGGCCGTGTGTGACACACGGCCTAGACACACGCCTATGTGCCTACCAGTATGGACAAGAACAAGGCTATTTGCCGAGCTCTTTTTATCATCCAAACCTTTACAACATAAATCACATTCAACCATTAATCCAACAACCCAATCATGCATCATACACATTCATGAATAAACTCATCTTTTCATATATTAATAATAATGAGCCATCAACTATGGCTATTTACAAAAAGTTCATCTTTGAAGGAGCCAACACACTTGGCCAAAATAACAAGACATTTCACTAAGTCTAGCCCCTATACATGCCATACTCAAAATGCTAAGTCTAAATATATCGAGATGAGCTGATAGTGTGCGTGATATTCCGATTATCTTCGTATCTCGAGCTGGCTCTTTGACACTATAAAATAAGGGAATAGAAAGGGAGTAAGCTTTAAGCTTAGTAAGTTTACATGTAAACAATAAGCATCATAGCATGTGCTAATCACTCAATAACATTTCATACTAAACAAGAATAATTCACATTTCTATAATCATGGTTACTCATCTCATCTCTTACCACACTCCAACCATATAATATATATTGCTCACATTTACTTGCACACATATCCTGCACTCATAACCACAAAGCCACATGAAACATTTACTTAGTCAATTTCTCGATGAACTATTCGGAATAATACTAAGTACCTGGTGGTTTCGCACACAGCCCACCATTAATCAATAATAGGATGGTATCGCACATAGCCCACCAACAATAATATTTACGGTGGTTACGCACATAGCCCACCAAATGATAATATGAACGATGGTATCGCACACAGCCCATCATGAATAAATAATAAGGTGGTATCGCACACAGCCCACCAAAAATAATAATTACGGTAGCATCGCACATAGCCCACCAAATAATTATTATGGATATTTTTCTGCACTTACATATCTATTCCGAGGTTCATACGAGAATTACTCACTATCTATTAATTTCAATCAATCTCAATCATAATTGATCTCATTCATACAATGCACCAATAAGTAACAACATATGTATTAAAGATATATCGTTTACACATAAACTTACCTCGGTGCAAAAGGTATTAGTTGACGACTTAGTCCTTAACCTTGCCTTTCCCTCGATCAAGGTTGTTTCCGCGTTCTTCTTGATCTATAATAATAAAATTTACTCATTCAATCACTTTATAACTCACGATACATAAAAATTTCTACTTAGGCGAAAATGACCATTTTGCCCTTATATTTTGGCAAAATTACATTTTTGCCCCTAGGTTCGTAAATCATTTTTCATCATAATTTCTCATTAAACAAGCCTAGCTGAACATTTATTTCTCTTACAACCACTCACAAAACCAATTATTTCATGCATTTATTACTCATTTACAACCTTTACAAATAAATCCTATTTTGGTGTTTTCATGATAACACCTTTCACAAGAGTTGTTCCTTAACTCACTAACATTCATTTTCTTCCATAAAACTCAGAAAACAACATGAACACTCTCATGGAAAGTCTCTAAACTTTCAACCATTTAGCAAAATAGTCCCCTCATTAGCTAGCTCAAGCTTTGGGGGTTCCAAAAGTACAAAAATTATCAAGAAAGACCTCTAAAATCACTTACTTGCAAGAGAATAGCTTGGCTAAAAGTTTGAACTCCAAAATCCCCTATTTTCTCTTCAATTTTTGGTGGAGAAGAAGTTTGAATAGTGAAAGATTATATCTCTTTTATTTATCTTATTTTATTCATTTTTTTATCACCTAATTTCACCAAAATTTTGACCAAAATTAATGCTCTTGTCTCCCTTGTTCCCTATGGCCGGCCACACCCTCTTAATGGCCTAATTGCACTTTAAGGACCTCCAATTTAATATTCTATGGCTATTAGAAACTCCTAGCTTGAAAAATGGAACTTTCGCACTTTATGCGATTTAGACTTTTTTTACAATTAATCATACAATTGTTAAAATTAAAGCACCAAAATTTCCATGCAACCGTATAATCATGCCATAACACATAAAATAATATCAAAATAATTTTCTTCAACCTATGATAGTGATCCCGAAACCATTATTCCAACTAGCCCCAAAATCGGGCTGTTACAACTCTCTCCCCTTTAGAGATTTTCGTCCCCAAAAATCTTACCGGTAAAAAGGTTTGGGTACTGTTCCTTCATGGCTTCTTCCGGTTCCCATGTAGCCTCTTGCACACCGTGTTTTTGCCATAACACTTTCACTAAGGCTATGCTCTTATTCCTTAACTGTTTAACCTCTCGAGCTAAAATCTTAATTGGTTCCTCTTCATAAGTCATGTCCGGTCGTATCTCAATTTCTGTTGGAAGGATCACATGCGAAGGATCAGAATGATATCGCCGCAACATCGACACATGAAACATGTTGTATATTCTCTCTAACTCTGCCGGTAAAGCCAACCGGTATGCTACTGGCCCAATCCTTTCAATAACCTTATACGACCCTATGAATCGTGGACTCAATTTGCCCTTTCGACCAAATCTCAATATTTTCTTCCACGGGGATACTTTCAGAAATACTTTATCGCCCACTTGAAACTCAATTTCTTTCCTTTTTAAATCCGTGCATGACTTTTGTCGATCCGAAGCAGCTTTCAGACTATCACGGATCACTTTCACTTTCTCCTCGGTCTCTTTAACTAGATCGACCTCGTGAATTTGTTTCTCAATAAGCTCGGTCCAATACAAAGGAGTCCGAAACTTGCGACCATATAAAGCTTCGTACGGTGCCATCTGTATACTCGGTTGATAACTATTGTTATAGGCAAACTCAACCAAAGGTAGATATTTTTCCCAACTACCTTCGAATTCTAACACACAGCATTGGAGCATATCCTCAAGAACTTGAATCACTATTTCAGATTGGCCATCGGTTTGAGGGTGGAACGCAGTACTAAAATTCAATCTTGTACCCAAAGCTTCCTGCAATTTCTTTCAAAACCTCGAAGTAAATCTTGGATCTCCATTCGATATAATAGATATAGGCACTTCATGTAATCTCACCACCTCAGCAATATATAGCTCGACCAACTTATCAAGTGAATAATCCACACGCACTGGTATAAAGTGAGCCGACTTCGTTAATCTATCCACAATAAACCATACAACATCTTTCTTTTTCGTAGTCTAGGTAACCCCATTACGAAATCCATGGTGATTCGGTCCCATTTCCACTCGGGAACCATCATTGGCTGAAGTAATCCCGAAGGTACTTGATGCTCGGCTTTCACTTTGTTGAAAGATTAAATATTTTGTAACAAACTCAGAGATTTCTATTTTCATACTCGGCCACCAATACAACTTCTTCAAATCATTATACATTTTCGTACTGCCCGGATGTACTGACAAGTAGTTACTGTGTGCTTCATGTAAAATTTTTCGGATCAACTCATCATTCTGAGGTACACAAACCCTGTCATGAAACATCAACCAACCATATGAATTCACCTGAAAATCAGAGTCATTTTCTCACAATCATTCTTTTGAGCTTCATATATTTGCTGAATAAATAACGGTCTAGCCCTTAACTCGGCCAATATAGCACCATTATTAGACAACACTAAGCTCGTACTCATAGCTCTTAAAGCATACAGGGATTTTCTGCTCAAGGCATCCGCAACCATATTTGTTTTCCCTGGATGGTAATCGATTACTAACTCATAATCCTTCAATAATTCGAGCCACAGTCGTTGTCTCAAATTCAAATCCTTTTAGTTCATCAAGTACTTCAAAATCTTGTGATCGGTGAAGATTCAGCACTTCTCACCATATAAATAATGACACCAAATCTTTAAAGTGAAAACGATCGTAGCCAACTCCAAATCGTGAGTTGTATAATTCTTTTCATGCGATTTTAGCTGTCTCGAGGCGTAAGCTACTATCTTACCCTCTTGCATCAGCACACAGCCAAGACCATTTAATGACGCATCACTGTAGACCACAAACTCTTTCCCCGACTCAGGTTGTACTAAAACTGGCGTCTCAGTCAATAATGCTTTCAATATCTCGAAATTCTATTGGCATTTCTCGGTCCATTCAAACTTAACATCTTTATACAACAATTTTGTCATCGGGGTAGCAATCATGGAAAACCCTTTTACGAAACATCTGTAGTACCTCGCTAAACCCAAAAACCTTCTAATTTCTAATACATTCCTTGGCGATTTCCACTTCACAATAGCTGAGATCTTACTCGGATCAACTCTAATGCTATCACCCGACACAATGTGCCCTAAGAATCCAACTTCTCAGAGCCAAAACTCACTCTTGCTGAATTTAGCATACAACTGCTAAATCAATATGTCGTCGATAAAAACAACCACAAACTTATCCGAGTACGGTCAGAAGATACGGTTCATTAAATCCATAAATATTTCAGGAGCATTTGTTAAGCCAAATGGCATAACAAGAAACTCATAATGACCATATCTCGTCTGAAATGCAGTTTTCGGCACATCTTGTTCCTTAACCCTCAATTGGTAATAGCCAGATCTTAGGTCTATCTTAGAGAACACCGTAGCTCCCTTCAGTTGGTCAAACAAGTCATTTATCTTTGGCAAATGATACTTATTCTTCACCATCACCTTGTTGAGTTGTCTGTAGTCTACGTACAATCTCATCGACCCATCTTTCTTTTTAACAAAAAGTACCGAAGCACCCCACGGTGAATAGCTCGGTCTTGCAAAACCCTTATCTGTTAACTCTTGCAATTGAACCTTCAATTCTTTTAACTCTAATAGTGTCATCCTATACGGAGCAACCGAAATAAGTGCTGTACCCGAAACTAACTCAATCCCAAACTCGACCTCTCTAATTGGAGGCAATCTGGGTAACTCTTCCGGGAACACGTCCGGATACTCGCACATCATAGGCACTGATTCAATCTTTACCTCTGACTCTTGAGTATTCAGTACGAAGGCGAGATAGGACTCATACCCTTTCCTCAAGTATTACTCAGCTACCATAGATTAAATCATTACAGGCAAACTATCCGATTTACTTGATTCAACCCTAATGACATCTCCATTTACACATCTCAATTCAATAAACTTACTAACACAGTTTACTAAAACATCATGAGTAGTTAGTCAATCCATACCAAGAATCAAGTCGAATTCATCAAACGACAATAGCATAAGGTTAGCCAGAAAACAATGACCTCTAACTGTCAAAGGACAATTCCTATACACCTTGTCAACTAGCACATGTTTGCCTCACGGGTTTGACACTTTT
Source organism: Gossypium bickii (assembly GCA_025503065.1). Taxonomy (NCBI): domain Eukaryota; kingdom Viridiplantae; phylum Streptophyta; class Magnoliopsida; order Malvales; family Malvaceae; genus Gossypium; species Gossypium bickii. Next base: position 20,776,766 of record CP106713.1, on the reverse strand, counting down.
ACTACAAATTTCATAGACTCAACAATCATACTCATACTAGATACCAATTTCATGTAAATATAAGAATGGGTAGACCCCAGATCAATTAAAGCAACAACAAATATATCATGAAGAGAAAAAGTACCCGTTATCACATCTGGGGGTGATGCCTCTTCGTGAGCGCAAATGGCAAAAGTTCTTGCAGGTGCTTGACCGTCCGATCTCATAGTAAAGTCTCTAGATGCACCTCTACTACTAGTCCCACCTCCCGAGTTCTTTTGTGATCTACCCCTCGAAGATACATTGCTTTATCTCACTTCTTGCTTTATTTTCTTCTCGTCCCTCTCTGGGCAATTCCGGATGAAATGGTCGGGTGAACCACATTTGTAGCAATTACGGTTGTTCCCCCAACACTCTCCAGTGTGTTGCCTACCACAATTTGGACACTCTCTAGGTGGCTTGAACTCTCGAGCCCGAGTATGTATTACCTTGATCTCGGTATGAATATCCAACTGGCGTAGTCGTCCGAGGGTTCATTTCCTTGGACCTCTTTGATTGAGCTTGGGACGATTTACTCATTGGCCTCTTTCTTGCATCTCGGGCCTCATTCATGGCTTTTCTTTTTTCCTTATTCAGCTCCTCGGCCTTGCATGCCCTATCAACCAACACCACAAATTCTTTCAATTCCAAAATCCCAACTAGCAATTTGATATCCTCATTCAGCCCGTCTTCGAACCTCTTGCACAAAATAGTTTCCGTAGACACACACTCTTGTGCATACTTGTTGAGCCTAACAAACTCGAGTTCATACTCTGCCATAGTCATTTTGCCTTGCTTCAATTCGAGGAACTCTTTCCATTTCTGATCCACAAATCTCTGACTTATGTACTTCTTTCGGAACTCTTCCAAAAAGAAATCCCATGTCACTCTCTCCTTTGGAACTACCGTCAATGTTTTCCACCAACGATACGCCGAGTCCTTCAGCAATGACACGGCACATTTCAAGCTCTCCTTAGGTGTGCAGGAGAGTTCATCGAATACCCGCATTGAGTTCTCAAGCCAGAACTCCGCTCTCTCGGGGTCATCGTCTATATTATCTTTGAATTCCTAGGCCTCTTGCTTCCGAATATTATCTACCGGGGGTTTGGTCGTTCTCACCAAATCTATACCTTGAGGAGCCATAGGAACTAGCTGAGGTATAGGAGGGGATGGAGGAGGTTGAGCATTAGGGTTCGCTCGTACATACTCTGTGTACCAATTACTCATCATCTGGATAAAGGCTTCCCGAGCCTCTTCTCCTTGACCCATAGTCTCGGGTCTACTCTTTACAGGCATGGTCCCTTACACGAGCGTGCGTTACATTAGCAAATCATCATCAAATTGCTTTCGGTTGAGATCTATTTACTATATAAAAATAAATTTTAGAATTTTCAGAAGTTACCACACTATCAATATACGTTTACGACATGTATAGCTAGACTCTTACACACGCTACGGTAGTCCGAGAATAGATTAAACCATAGCTCTAATACCATTAAATGTAACACCCCTTACTCGTATTGAACGACGAAACCAGGTACGAGGCATTACCTAACTTAATTTGCTTGAACATACAACTTTAGGCTATAAAATTTCATTCTTACTTAATACTTCCCATTCACATTCATAACATCTTTATTATGGGCCTATGAGGCCTTCAACATGAAAACGGAGGGTCTCGGAATCAAATCAGAAACTTTTGTATACTTAGAAAATTTTTTCTTAAACAAGGCCACATGCCTGTGTGAAATGGGACACGCCCGTGTGGACAGGCCATGTGGTCACACACGCCTATGTCCCTAGACATTTCACTAAGTTTATCCCCTATACATGCCATACTCAAAATTCTAAGTCTAAATATACCGAGATAAGCTGATAGTGTGAGTGATCTTCCGATTATCTTCGTATCCCGAGCCGGCTCTTTGACATTATAAAACAAGGGAAAAGAAAGGGAGTAAGCTTTAAGCTTAGTAAATTTACATGTAAACAATAAGCATCATAGCATGTGCTAATCAATCAATAACATTTCATACTAAGCAAGAATAATTCACATTTCCATAATCATGCTTACTCGTCTCATCTCTTACCATACTCCAACCGTATAACATATATATTGCTCACATTTACTTAGACACATATCCTGCACTCATCACCACAAAGCCACATGAAACATTTACTTAGTCAATTTCTCGATGAACCATTCGGAATAATACTAAGTACCTGGTGGTTTCGCAGACAGCCCACCATTAATCAATAATAGGGTAATATCGCACATAGCCCACCAACAAGAATATTTACGGTGGTTACGCACATAGCCCACCAAATAATAATACGAACGATGGTATCGCACACAGCCCATCGTGAATAAATAATAAAATGGTATCGCACACAACCTACCAAAAAGAATAATTACGGTGGTATCGCACATAGCCCACCAAATAATTATTACGGATATTTTTCCGCACTTACATATCTATTTCGAGGTTCATACAAGAATTACTCACTATCTATCAATTTCAATCAATCTCAATCATAATTGATCTCATTCATACAATGTACCAATAAGTAACAATATATGTATTAAAGATGTGTTGTTTACACATAAACTTACTTCGGTGCAAAAGGTATTAGTCGCCGACTTAGTCCGTAACCTTGCCTTTTCCTCGGTCAAGGTTGTTTCTGCATTCTTCTTGATCTATAATAATAAAATTTACTCGTTCAATCACTTTATAACTCACGATACATCAAAATTTCTACTTAGGCAAAAATAACCATTTTACCTTTATACTTTGGCAAAATTACAATTTTGCCCCTAGGCTCGTAAATCAATTTTCATCACGTTTTCTCATTAAACAAGCCTAGCTGAATATTTGTTTCTCTTACAACCACTCATAAAACCAATTATTTCATGCATTTATTACTCATTTATAGCCTTTACAAATAAGTCCTATTTAGGTGTTTTCATGATAACACCTCTCACAAAAGTTGTTTCTTAACTCACTAACATTCATTTTCTTCCATAAAACTCAGCAAACAACATGAACACTCTCATGGAAAGTCCCTCAAATTTTAACCATTTAGCAAAATAGTCCCCTCATTAGCTAGCTCAAGCTTTGGGGGTTCAAAAAGTACAAAAATTATCAAGAAAGACCTCTAAAATCACTTACTTGCAAGAGAATAGCTTGGCTAAAAGTTTGAACTCCAAAATCTCCTATTTTCTCTTCAATTTTCGGTGGATAAGAAGTTTGAATAGTGAAAGATATCTATTTTATTTATCTTATTTTATTCATTTTTTATCACCTAATTTCACCAAAATTTTGACCAAAATTAATGCTCCCGTCTTCCTTGTTCCCTATGGCCAACCATACCCTCTTAATGGCCTAATTGCACTTTAAGGACCTCAAATTTAATATTCTATGGCTATTAGACACTCCTAGCTTTCGCACTTTATGCGATTTAGTCCTTTTTCACAATTAAGCATACAATCGTTAAAATTAAAGCACCAAAATTTCCATTCAACATTATAATCATGCTATAACACATAAAATAATGTCAAAATAATTTTCTTAAACCTCGGATTAGTGGTCCCGAAACCACTATTCCGACTAGCCCCAAAATCGGGCTGTTACATACTTGGTGTTATTCTTTTTTTCTATGTTTTATAGTGTTTGGGACGTTCGCTCGGGTTGGAAGTCGACGGAGATTCCATCACACTATCCTGCTAATAATTTCATTATTTATATACATTGCGACTTGGTAATATGTCATGTATATGCTATGATTATTTTGGTTTACTATGGAAAGTGTATTTGGCCATATGGTTTGGCATGTTTTAAGTATGTATTTGGTTATTTTGTATAGCTTATTAATGATTTATGTTTGAGGTATAAATTGCCTTGTGAGTTGGCATATTTTGGTATGGATTTGAGATACACAAATGGTTAATGTTAGGTGGTGTATGTATGCTTGATATGTTTGTATATGTTTAATACACTTAGGTCTTGATGGTTGGTTAAATGCTTGATTAAGGCATGTGCCATCTATGTGTTCTTAGATGTTTACAAATGGTGAATTTGGATGAACATTGAATTGGGTTTTATATGTGAATTATAGCTAATGAATCAAGCTAGTTTTGGTATGTGTTTTGTATAAGAAATGGCTATGTTTTGTGTAGTAAAATGATTTGGATTGTTATGGTATAAAATGTGCATGAAATGGTCATTTTTGGTTGCCTATTGTATGTGAAATTGATGCCATTTGAATGCTTTTAAGTACATGAAAGTTAGGTGGGAAAAGCGGCTTAAAACAAGCCTATTTTCATGCTACACGGTTGAGCACACGGGCTTGTGACTTGACCGTGTGACCCCTGATGCTTAATTAAAACAACTCAGTGAGTTACACGGCTTAGACACACGTGCGTGTCTACTGGTCGTGTGTAGCACACGGGCTAGCACATGGGCGTTTGGCCGGCCGTGTGACCCAAGTCAGTATGTATACCCTATTTCAACATGGCTTGGATACGGGTGTGTCTAGTGACCATGTGAGGCACACGGCCTGTTCATATGGGCGTGTGACCTCTGTTACTTAGAAAAATTTGAAAGTTTCGAAAAATTTTATATGAGATCGGTTTAGTCCCGAACCCTTTCTAAAGCATATTTAAGGTCTCGTAGACCTTCTTATGGGACTACATGCTTGTGAATGATTATGAGATGATGATATATGAGCTATGTATGTGTGTTATGGTTGTATAAAGTTGTGTATTGTTTCGTAATGCCTCTTGACCCTAGTCCAGTGACGGATACGGGTTAGGGGTGTTACAAACATGAGTGACGAGTGGACATTAAGCAGATTCCAAGGGAAGCGAATTTCGCTCCCCATATTTTGTCAGGATTAATGAGAGAGTAATCGATTGGCACTTGAGTGTTCCATGTCACTCATGCTAAGGCTGCTGACCAGATTCGGTTAGATAGTAGTTTCTTGCTGTCTAATCCTAATGTTGTTTCTGTTAATTTGTAATTGAATCTCTCCAATATTTTGCTACTAATATATATGCATGTATTATCTATCTATCATTTATTTAAGGGATTTTCATTAGTTAATTAATATTATTTTTGTTATTATAACCTAGTAGTTAATAATCTAATGTCAATTTAGTTATATAATGAATAATAAAAGAAATATTATTGTTGGTTTAAAAGGTTTTTCAAACTCATGCTTATATATAGATATATTATAAAATTATTTATAAAAATAAAAAATTATTTAAAATTATTAAGACTTATAAGAATTGTTGATTGAGTATTAGCTTAATTGGTATGGACGACGTTGCCAATGCAGGATGTCGTAGATTCAAGTACAATGAAGCATATTATCCTCATATTTATGGGTTAGGGAGGGGTTATAAGTAATCCTGAGTTTTGTGTATTTCGAAGGTTTTTGGAGAATTATATATTTTATATGTCTGGATAGTAATCGAGGATAATTACTTTAAAGAAATAAATGTTAAATGTAACTTGGATTGTATCATTACGTACTTTAACACTACAGTGTAGCTTAGAGAAACCCAAGTTGTTTGCAAAGAAATGCTCTGTATGGAAGTGTTAGGGGACATGTAACATTTCTTGTCAGCTGTGCTTTCCTATGTATTTACAGAAAGATGTTACACTAATATGATTATGTATTAAGAAGTAAGAAGCGAGGAAATGTGTTAAAAGGTTAAGTGCTGAAGATTGAATTATTAGATCAAATCACAGACCAAGTTTGAACAATTAGGTTCATCTCAACCTTCATCGCTGCATTTTGAGACAACAAGAGGATGAAAAGTTTTGCCCCAAAATTCAAACTCCAACTCCTATGTTACGAAGTTCGTTTGAACTTTGCTAACTAAATGCTCTCCGTAAACAGCTTTTTCGAACTTCCGAGTTCCGCCGCTCTTCCGTACACAGACTTCCAAAGGCTCAACTGCTGCATCGTAATTTGGCTGTTCGGAAAAACAATAGTATTCAGGAAGGTCAAAACTGACAGATAATTCTACTTTGTAAATATTAACCTCGCAAATCAACTAGCCACGGTGTAGTGGCAAATGACTTGCGTTGCTCAAGTCTTTGATGACATTAGGTCTCATGCTCAAACCCGGATAACCCCTTTCCCTACCCCTTGATCAAATCATAATAAATATTAACCTCATAAAAAAAGGCGACACAGACACGATATGTCGGAGATTTATTGATAACTCGATGTAGAGTTGACTCGTATAAACCATTGGATAGTATCTGCAATTAAACCAAACCTTTTAGCAAGATATAATAGACACAACATTTGAAATCACTTTTAGCTTCATGTTAATGTACCTTCAACATATCACCAATGTTACAGACAAACATCCCGGGAATCGGAGGAGCTGAGATCCATTCACCAGCTTGGTTTCTCACCTGCAACACTTTGATTAGATTAACTGTTGTCAACAACTAAAGCAGCAGTATGATACAAAGGTGAAGACAAAAACTAGAAGTCGGGAAAGTTGAAACCATCCAGCATAAACTGTTAGGTCTCAAGAATGAAATGGAAAACCCCTGGACAAGGAAGACGTCTCACATTTGGTTAAAAAATCAAAGATGGAGAAAAATCAAGCAAGCAATGTTTTGGTCAAACAAGATAAAAGTGCTAACTGTAGCTGCGGTAATCTTCAGAATTGTAAACAAAGAAATGTTTTGCGGAACTAAAAAAGAAACATCTAAACATGCTGTTTCATCAATACCTACTTCTCTTCTAACAAGAGAATCGATAGCAATAGATCAGTTTTGTCAATTCCTTAAAACCGGAAACTAAGAGGATCATACCTGAAGTGCAGTAATATTTTCATCTTGATTCACCAATGTTAACAAACCTGTTCAAATATTGTAAAACTTAAAATGACGGTCTAAATCTTTTAAATCACTCGTCTCAAGTTAAGAGAAAACTTTACCATAGTCCGTGTGTGCTCCACTGAATTGTTTGGCCAAAAGACATGGATAAAGCAAGTGAAGAAAAGTAAGGAAATACTAAAAGAACAGCAACTTAGGCAAAGGGGAAACCTGCAACATTCACATTCCATTACCATCCAATGTCATTTTCAGACGTGCATTTTCCATTTGCAGTTGATGCTCCTGGGTAACCAATGAGGCGCATCACCCAAAATGCATCACCGCCTCTTTCACCTTCGAATTCATCTGGTGATCCACCCAATGCAAGAGCAATCCCCCGCATAATTTTTCTTGACACTTCTGTAAGCAACAAAAATACAAAAGTTGCCATCAATTTCCGCCAGTAAAATTATTAAAGGAGAAAAAAAACTGACAAAAGACAAGCATACCTGTACAGAGGCTAATATACTCCTCCATGAGTTCTTTGAAGTTCGGAGGATAATGTGGCCTGTCAAATACAATATTGCAAGACAAAAGAACATCAACTCCAAAACTCAACCTAACTTTCAGATCAGCTACTAGATGCAAAATTGACAGTACCAGTATTCCCATGAAAATGGCAAATCCATGACGTTGTGAGACAGATGTAACGTATAACCTTTTTGCAATGGCTTAGGTCAATTAATTAAATTATCAAGAATTTTGTGTACACCTGGAAAATTTCAGGTCCTTGGATGAAAAAAAATTTTAATCTCTAACATTGCACTAAGGCCCTTCCAAAGTTTATCAATCTCCATAAGAAAATATTGTAAAATGGGTACAGTTGAGAAACACTAATTCTTATAATGTACCATTGATTGCATCCTTCCATGGGTTTTCCAAGAGCTCCATACATCCCTTGTTTTAGTTCTTTATAGCACTGTAATCCAGAAAAGCATACAAACTGGAATTATATATATACAAAAGCAAACAATATGTGCTACTTATTAGAATACTTTCCTACAATGGAACTGTTAAAGTTAATCCCAACAATAAGGAAAAAACGATATAATTGAGATAATTAAAAGGATAATCTAACATCGGAAACACCTCTTTTTCAGGGCTGCATGGAGATGGTTCATGCAAAGAACCTCTCCAATACACTACCCAAGAGTGAATAATGCATTTTCAACTAAATCTATGACTGAAACTTTAAAGAATTAAAATAGGACATGATGATAAAGAAAAAATAATCAAAAAAGAAAATATGATTTGCACAAATATAAACCTTAGAGTTCAGTTGAAAGTGCATTAATCACCCTTGTATATAAAGTAGAGGAAAGGTAGTGGAGAGAATCCTTTATCAATGATTAACTGGAACTAGCAATATGGCATCAGCAGAGAACTTATGTCAAAAGTCCTTGTATATTTGATTATAACAATTTCAGAGTGAAGAAAAGACAGTAAAAAGTCCCACTGGCACCTTGCAATAGCAATGCAATGTAAATGAAATGGTAGAACATAAAGTAGCTGTTAGTAACACCCACATCAATAGCTTCATGCATATCAGGCACGCCTTTGGTTATGTTTTCTCCGATTCTCTGGTATCCCCTGCATTTGAATGTCACCTTACCCAGTCAACGATATCCATATCCATATACACTAATCATTAATCTTAAACCAGTAAACCGCTAAATTCACATATAGGTTCTACTTCATCAAACAAACCTGTATCCAGCAGCTGGTGTCATCTTGATCTTGAGTTTTTCTTCATAAGGAAGATCGAAGAATTTGTGTGTGATATTTCTAACCTCTTTAACCATGGTCTCAGGGATACCATGACCCTTCTAATGAATCCGAAAGTGTACCAAAAAAAGAAAACCGGGCGACAAGTTAGGCTATCAACAAGATATAAAGAAAATTTTCAGTTTATATGCATAAAAATCAAACTCCATCTTTCATCTTTCAGCTATGAAAAATATCATGGGAAAATTTTCAAATGAGAATCAGATTTTAGGCTCTAAGATTCTTTGACTATTAGCAAAGTACTAATATAAACCTATTTTGGTTCAATATTTTATGTTTCTTTAAGCACCCGTTCTAACATTCATATCCAATGCATATCCAGATATGAGCATTAAGATATGACCCTCCAAGATCCTCCAATATATCTAAAAACTTAGACAAAATTGAATATACCCGTGCCGGATAAGTACTTATATCTAACACTTACAACAAAGTTTCAGTATCATAGGTGTAAAATTACCTTAGAAGAACATAGAAATAGAATAAGAACTAGAAGTGAAAATTTTACCGCATAGAAGAACCCAGCCTCACGGCAAGCCTGATCCAATTGCTTAACAACTTCACGTACACCAGGGTCTTGAACCATTTTTGGATCATCGCATTTGGCCAACAAAGGAGCAACATCTATATCACGATTTATAAATAAGAAAAAGAAGGACGGCTAAAATCCCAAAAATAATCACAACTTAACAATCTTCAGATTTTCAGAGATACAAACTTAATCAAAATCCTTTAATTCAATAAATAAATTACACTGCTTCATAGACCAATTTCCTTATGCTTTTAGTTTAAATTAATCAAACCCTTCTTTCTTTTGCTTGAAACCCAGACTCAACATTTAAGATGGAGGTTCAAATTTCAATCGAACTTAGAACTTGAATTCGAATCAAAACCCAATAGTTTTTGAAAGGAAAAATTGTATTAATCGGAAGAAGGGCATGCAAAATTAATCAGATATATATATTGGATAGATAATTTCGGAAAAATCATGGGATAATATATAATTTACCGATGATTGGGATGGATTTGAAATCGGTGGCCATGGCGTTGAGGAACTTCTTTTTGTTTCTTCACCTTTCTCTATAAGATGTACAAAGATTCGATGAATTATTAGTAAGAAATTAAATTTGATTTTGGTACATGGAAAGACGAGAAACCTGTCATGTTTTTGGTTTTTTGGGTGGTTTTTCACTTAGCGGGTTTGGATGGGCGAATATGTGCGATGAGATACGGTGTATTTAATTTATTTTTTGTCTCACGTTATAGTATCGTTATAGTATTTAATCTCACGTTATTTTTATAAATGCACCGTCCATCCAAACTCACCATTAGTTTTGTCGCAATAAGAATTCACTACCACAAAAAGAGCTTGAAAAATTTCTCACTTGCCAATACTTGAGTATACTATTTTCTTTTAATAAAATATTAGTATAAAAATTGGTAAATAAGGATAATTGAATTCGAGCTCAAGTTTGAATAATTCAATTATATCTTAAGTCAAACTTAAGTTTAAAAATAGGTATTCAATTGAGTTCGAACTAGATGTCGAGCTTTAAATATAAAGTTAAACTCAAGCTTGATAATAATCAGGCTTGACTTAGCTCGGTTGTGACTTAATTTTATTTATTTAAATATGTAATATAAGTTTAGTTGAAGATATAAATCATAAATTTATTTTTTTACAATTAAGATATACATGAATTCAAAAATATAATTTATTTTATATGTTTAGTTATATATGGAACTTTTAGATTATAGTTCGAGAAAGTTGATTGCTTCGTAAGTGAAGATCGAAAAACTACATTAAATCAAGTGTGAATCAACTTATAAGATGAGGTTTGTAAGCTTTAACTACAGTCACTAAAAATAACTATGCTCAAGTAAAACATGGGTGTTTTATAAAAAAAAAACATATAAAAGAAAACTATACATGAACAACAACAAAAACTTAATTAAGCTAATGCAAAGTAAATATATGCAAACACAACATCTTTTATTTATATGCTCAAAAAAATTGTTTAAGAATAATATAAGTAATTTGCAAAAATAATGTCAAAAGAATCTAATTATTTTATTAGAAAGGTAAATATTAATTCAAACATTAAAAATGAAATATTTTATAAAGTTCATCTTATTTCTAATCATTTTAAAAGATGAATATTAATCATCATCTCCTAAACTACTTTAAATAATTAAATTAAAATTATCAATTAAAATTTGAATTCAAACTCAAACATAAATTTATAATTTTTTTTTGTTATTTGGATTAAAAACTTAATTTTATGCATCTTAGTAATAGAAATATATTATTATTTTCACCAACAAATGATTGGAAGAAATGACAGTGAACTTTTACCCCAACCATTTGTACTAGTTCGGGCTTTGGAGTTATCATTCTTGAAAGGATTTTACTTGAATTTCACTCTTCACCTGAATAGGATTAGACTCAAACCGTAAATGGATGAGAATACCTATGATTATACGAAAAAAATATTATTTTTAAATAATATAATTTTCAAGTGAAATTTTTTATTTAAGTTTTGAAAAATAAAGCTTAATAGATTATATAGTTTTAAAATTCAAGACAGATTATTTTTTTTAAAGTATATAAATATAAATAATTTAAAATTTACACAAAAATATATAGTTGACATTATGTCATGATAATCGTGAAATAAAGCACTCGTGATTAATTATGGTAAATTCGATGATCGTGAAATGCCCATGTAGACTAGTGTTGAACTTGTGGATATAGTTGGTATGTCATAGGAACCCGAGCGCTCTCTGCGTTAATCATGACATGCACTTTGGTGCTACTCATTATGTTCGATATTGCATTTCGATGCCCTGTATTCTTGACACTTATGTGCTTCGTGTATCGTGATATATTCTGTCTATCCAAGGGCGAATCTAGGGGGCTAGGGCCCTAAAATAGAAAATTTTTCATGTCGGCCCTTTAAAATTTTTAAAATTTTAAATTAATAAAGATAAAATTGCACTTTGACCTCCTAAAAATGATAAAATTTTGATTTAACCCTTTAAAAATTACAATTTAATTCCGCCCCTAAAAAAATTTCTCTGCATCACCCTTGCGTGTATCCATCTAGTTCAAACGTGTCTAACATGGGCTAAAAGTCGTGGTAAGTAAGTATAGGTGTAACACTTACAACACTTACAACAAAATTGAATATACCCGTGCGGATAAGTACTTATATCTAACACTTACAACAAAGTTTCATTATCATAGGTGTAAAATTACCTTAGAAGAACATAGAAATAGAATAAGAACTAGAAGTGAAAATTTTTTTAAAACTATATAGTTTTAAAATTCAAGACAGATTATTTTTTTTAAAGTATATAAATATAAATAATTTAAAATTTACACAAAAATATATAGTTGACATCATGTCATGATAATCGTGAAATAAAGCACTCGTGATTAATTATGGTAAATTCAGTATCGTGAAATGCCCATGTAGACTAGTGTTGAACTTCGTGGATATAGTTGGTATGTCATAGGAACCCGAGCGCTCCTGCGTTAATCATGACATGCACTTTGGTGCTACTCTGTTATGTTCTGATATTGCATTTCGATGCCTGTATTCTTGACACTTATGTGCTTCGTGTATCGTGATATATTCTGTCTATCCAAGGGCGAATCTAGGGGGGCTAGGGCCCCTAAAATAGAAAATTTTTCATGTCGGCCCTTTAAAATTTTTAAAATTTTAAATTAATAAAGATAAAATTGCACTTTGACCTCCTAAAAATGATAAAATTTTGATTTAACCCTTTAAAAATTACAATTTAATTCCGTCCCCTAAAAAAAATTTCTGGCATCACCCTTGCGTGTATCCATCTAGTTCAAACGTGTCTAACATGGGCTAAAAGTCGTGGTAAGTAAGTATAGGTGTAACACTTACAACACTTACAACAAAATTGAATATACCCGTGCCGGATAAGTACTTATATCTAACACTTACAACAAAGTTTCAGTATCATAGGTGTAAAATTACCTTAGAAGAACATAGAAATAGAATAAGAACTAGAAGTGAAATTTTTTTAAAACTATATAGTTTTAAAATTCAAGACAGATTATTTTTTTTAAAGTATATAAATATAAATAATTTAAAATTTACACAAAAATATATAGTTGACATCATGTCATGATAATCGTGAAATAAAGCACTCGTGATTAATTATGGTAAATTCAGTATCGTGAAATGCCCATGTAGACTAGTGTTGAACTTCGTGGATATAGTTGGTATGTCATAGGAACCCGAGCGCTCCTGCGTTAATCATGACATGCACTTTGGTGCTACTCTGTTATGTTCTGATATTGCATTTCGATGCCTGTATTCTTGACACTTATGTGCTTCGTGTATCGTGATATATTCTGTCTATCCAAGGGCGAATCTAGGGGGCTAGGGCCCCTAAAATAGAAAATTTTTCATGTCGGCCCTTTAAAATTTTTAAAATTTTAAATTAATAAAGATAAAATTGCACTTTGACCCCCTAAAAATGATAAAATTTTGATTTAACCCTTTAAAAATTACAATTTAATTTCGCCGCCTAAAAAAAATTTCTGGCATCACCCTTGCGTGTATCCATCTAGTTCAAACGTGTCTAACATGGGCTAAAAGTCGTGGTAAGTAAGTTCTAATAAAAAGTTCTTGTTATATCGTGAAATGACAAGTAGTGAATCAAAGTATTAGTGAATTTTTTAAATAGAATAAATTTTTTTTATTAATATGATAAATTCATTGAAATATAATAGAATTATGATTGTAGAATAAACTAAGTTATGGTAAGATTAGAATTCATGAGTACTTACTTAAGCTACAATAGCTTAACCCGTTGTTGCTTAAAACGTAAGTGAAAGTTCGAATTGAAGTGCTCGTGTGAAGTAGCGACATCAACACATCTCATCAAATCACCAATGTTTGAAAGAGAGTTGAAATTAATCTTTTGGTTTTAGATGATGGCATGTACATAGGTTTAATAATGAAGTAAGTAGCAAGTGTTTAGTTGTTTTAATATTCGAGTTAATGGTGCTTTGACTAGAAAATACAATTAATGTATTATATAGTATATAGGTTCGTTTTACTGTGTTGGCTTGATTGTGGACAATTTTGATATAATTTGGAAGTGTTTGAAAACAAATTTTTTAGGTCCCCTGTCCTGGGTCTCAAGACATACGAAATATGTCTCAAGACACAAGAACTTCGAAGCTAAAAAGCTACAGTATCAGGGTCATATCTCGAGACATATACTAATTTGACTCAAGACATGAGAACTTCGAAGCTAAAGTTCTGTAGTAACGTGACATTGTCTTGAGACATATAGACCTAAAATTGAAAATTTTTAATTGAGCCAAAAGAGACTAGAGATGAGTTTGAAATGGAATTAAGCTTTATTGTTAGTCTAGTTAAATTCTAAAAAGGGTAGTGTGACTTTGATAAAGGTCCAAATTATAAGTATTTGATATAGAAAAGAACGTTTAGTGCTAAATATAACATTCATTACTTGAATTTCTCGGGTAAGGGGTGTTACAATCATCCCTTCTCTTTTAAATGGGAAATTCTTGGGTTGTTTCTCTTTGGGAAATGTTTAAAACATCTTCCTCCAATCATGTATGAAGATATAATGTTAGCATTTTCACATGGATTGTGTATAACTATTTTAAAGGCTATAGGATCACATCCCTCATCATGCAATTCTGCTAAAATTATTCGATCTACTAAAGACACTTCAATGATTTATCATTAGGATCAAGGAATAGAGCAATGTTTTGGAATTCAAAGGTATAAACTACTGTAATTTGCATATGTTTAATATTTGTGAGATGCTAAAAGGGCATATAGAATTTGATTTAATTAAAAATAATTTTCTAAAGTTTTCTTACTTGCTCAAGCATGCTTAAAATGTTTCCCTGATCTAGTTTAATCTTAAAAACTCTACTAATAATATTTGGTCTATCCTCCGACCTCTGTCCAGGTATTAACTTTAAGAACTCTTTAATCTTAGGACACTTCGGATTACATGTGAAGGTATGAAACAAATCAGAAGGACCAACCCATCTACAGATAGCCATAGAATCCTGATAGTTTTATATCATATATCGTGGACTACCAGTTACTGACGATGGTAAGATTATTCACTTTCCTACGGATAATGATAATGTATCTCCGCTAACAACATCTTGTAACCCTTGAAGAATATTTGCACACAACTTTGTTTGATTCCTCAAAAGCCAGTCAAACCTTTCAGCTTTTATACTTGTGAAACGGTCACAAATATATTGTTGTGTCAAACGACAAAAAGTGTAGTACAGTGTGGCCTTCATGATGTCTATGTTGAAGGCGGAAATCATGGTATTGATGTTGAGCAAATTTCTTCCTAGCAAAAGTACTTGATTTAGCTCCCTTATGCAATCTCTCTGTGTCATACCCATCCTCGCCTTAAGGAAACAGTAAAGGATATTGCATTACCATGAAGCTTGGATGCGATTCGTTGATACAACGCAAACCAAATCTTCGATCTTGAACTATAACATCTCTCACTGTTGCTGCTTCACCGGTGTTGCCAACAATTAAACTTGCAAGTTCAGACACAGTTGGTCCTTATTCCTAGTGCCAATGAGTTTAATACTTCCTAGGGCCAAAGAATATTGATATAAGGAGTCCCCATTCTACCAATTCTATTGTTGACCTTATTATTTGTTTCGTGCAAATTTAGGTTGTGCTCCAATTGTGGGCAGCAAAGATCCAATCCTATGGTGCTTTTGACCACTGATTCTGAAAAAGTAAGGACCGTTGTTATTGTTTATTTTGTTGTCTATAACATATCCAGTAGAAGTGATGAAAAATAGAGTTGTATGCACGTATGTTGTCTCTGAATTTTGATGATCGTGGATCACCATTATGTTGCAATAAACATTTTAGAAAATCAGGTGCTTCTTGCAACAATGGCAATTGAGCTTTTCCATTCATACAGCTGATGAGAATTTTGGATCTCTGCTATTCTTGCTTTTGTCCATTTTTTCTTCATACCACATGATGGCTCCACAACTCCCACAAACTGAACTTGGATAGCCAAGTTCCAAGCTTCGTAACAAGTTCCTAAGAAGAAATATATTAGGAAATTATTACATTGTGTATTAGTATTTTTGTGATAGTTTTGTAATATAACTGATTTACTTACTTCCATGTATTAGAAACGAGTGATGTCATTTAAACCGTTGAATTGGTTAATTAAAATCGGGTCTTAATTCATAAGGTTGTTAATGAATTAAGTCTTATAAATTATTAATGTTGTTCAACTAACCATAATTAATTATTGAATTGTTCAAATTTACAAAGTGGTGAAAAGATTAGTAGGCTCTTCTATTTCTTTGACCAGCCTATCATTAAATAATAAAATATGTATAATACCGAAATTTTACATCACACTTGAAGTTGGAATTTTCAACCTACTGCTTTATTCTTTATTATTTCGAATTATTTTTATTTATGTTTTCTTTTATTTAATTCATTTTATATTTTCGAATATTTAAAAATTCAATTTTTCTTTACTTTTTTCACAAATCACTGAGTCGTATCTATGATTTAACCCTAATCACAATAAAATTTATTTATTTTATCCGGTCTGTATGGGAGTCAATCCTTCTGCCTTATCAACGAATTTATTCAAGTTCAATTAGTGAAATCGTGACCTATCACTTGAATTAATTTGATTGCAGTCCTATATCTAAGTTAAATATTTAGGAATTAGTGTAAAGCTTGAACAATAATTTATAATTAAAACCAATTCGGCTGAAATTTAAATAGGGTGGGGCTAAGGGCTCCATTTAATTTTATAGGCTAGTCTAGTTCTAAAATAAGCCCAATTTGAACCATCCTTATGGGCATGGCTACCCAAGTTCGACCAGACCAATTTATGGTGCTACCCTTTTTTCTTTTCTATATATTATAGGCATAATAATTTTTTTACCCTCCAACTTTAAAAAAAATTATTTTAGTCTTTTATTTAAATTTTTTTCTCTCTTTTAGCTTTAGAACTAGCATTTTTTGTCAAATCATCCTAAAATAGATAGAAAAGTTATCCTTTGTTAGCTTTGTTAATATGACTGTCACGTGGATGACATATTAGCATATAATTAATTTTTTACAAATATTTAAACTATTTCATTTTATTATTTTTATACTTTTTAAAATAAATTTAATGATTTTAAATTTTTAAAAAATATTTTTTGAATTTTTAAATTTTAAAAAATTAATTAAATGTTAAAGTGTCATCCTATGGAAATTCACATATATGCAACGTCAGTAAAGTTAAAAAAGATTAATTTTTCCATTAATTTTGAGATGATTTGATAAAAAACACAAATTTTAAAGGCTAAAAAAATAAAAAATAAATAAAAAACTAAATGATTTTTTTTTATAAAATTAAAGGATGATTCTATAATATAAAATCTCAAATTCTGTAACCATCTTAAAAGGCCTATTACGGAATTAACATAAAAATTTTATCCTATAAATCAAATAAAGATAGGTTTTAGGAGTAGCAATGAAACGTGGTAACGGTAGGGGTAGGGCCAAATATTATTTTATCGATTATCGATTGCCGAGTTAACCTAATTTGTGCCAACTGCAAATTATGTTGTCTTTGGTAATTTTATCCTAAAATTAAGTTTGTCGCTAAAGCTTGATTCCAAATTTTCATAATTAAATTTTTGTGTTTTTTATTTATTGAATCACATGCAAAGTTGTAAAGAATTTGTGTTGAAATCTTTAATTAATATCTATTAAAACTTTGATCTTTAGAACAAAATATAATTAAAATATGTTATAAATTTTAGAAATAAAAATATAAGGACTAAATTTTAAAATATTAAAAAAATAAAGAACCTGGACTCTTTAAAAAGAATGTGTAGAGAACTGGGGCAAGGGCGCCGGCTGTGAACCTAACTTCTTTGGCCAAATTGCTTTATAGCATTGTGCCCACTTCATTTTATTAATTTATATTTTGTCCTACATCTAAGGGCCAGATAGGTTGGATTGGGATTTTCTGATTTCAGGATATGTAATTTAAATTCTAAATACAGAAAATATAAAAACCAGATTTCAAGGTTAATTTGAATAATGGTAAGCAAAATAAAAGATTGTATCAAAGGAAATAGCCCCCATTATTGAAATGCATACTTCCATTAATGCCAACTTTACCCACGGAATAAATGAGATTACTAGTGACGAATTCTACAAGTATACGCAAGTAAGGTCTGGAGTGTATGGGTAACAGTAATAAATCCCTATCCCTCTTGTTGAGTCCTTTTCTTCTTTTTTGTAGAAAGGAGACAAGACAAGGTGATGAATGGTTCAGACATTTGGCGACGTTGTTCTTTTATAAAGAAACTATCTCAATCACCACGAATTGCCATTCTAGGAATCTTTCTAAAACAAGACGCTACAACAAAAACAGGTTTTTAGCGACAACTTTTATTTAGAGGTTTGTATAAATGTCGTCACTAAAAAAGACATGTATCCACCCCTAATCATGTAACCGAATTTTTAAGTTGTATTTTTTTATTTATTTATATTAAATCATCTGGTAAGTAAATAATGAACATTGCCATTAATTTCTGCCATAAAAGGGACGGTTAGGTATTTAAAAGGTGGCGGAATAATGATGTCAATTAAGCCAAAGGACAAAGGCGACGGCCCCATGTAAACTTTAGGGCAACACAACAGATTACTTCGTATGACTAAGATCTTGTGTATATACGAAACATGACTCCAATTAGTAAACATCAAGTTCCATACAAATATGACACATTTAATGAACATAAATCTAAGATTTTTAATTCTGTGCATACAATCATTTTAATTTCACACCATGAATTTAGGCAAAATGATCCAATTTCTGATTTCATATCATTTTATAACCCAATTTTATGTAAACAAATAGTTTTTTTAAAACTCTAGCTCAAAAACTGGACACCCCAAATTTTCTACAAACCATACGGGTTCTTTTCTAATTATTCAAAACAATAATGTTTGCAATAGCAAAATCTTATTTCATTTATGATTTTAATTTGAAAATGTAATTTCCAGTTTTAAGGTAACTTTATGTTTATACAATAAATGGGTTATTTGTTAAGGTTCTATGGTTAGGCGTAGTAAAAAAGGGGCTGTACAGGGAACAAATCCGAATTTGATGGGTTTTGATTCCGTTCTTTTAGGGTCAATTTTTTTTTTTTTAAAAAATCGAGTTTAAGGCAAGTTTGGATAAAATTAAAAAAATTTAATCAAGTCAGGTTGAAGTGAAGTTTGAGGTAAATCTACCTCACCCACCCAAAAATATTAACAAAAATGCCTCTAATATACATATAAATTAAGTTTTTACTTTTAATAAATATATATATATATAAATATATAAAGTTTTAAGTCTAAATAATTTTATATGCTTCAAAATAAAAAAAAATTAAATTAAATTTAGATTGGAGTTGTGTCTCCTATTATAATTTGAGTGGGGTTTGGGTAATTTTTTTAACAGTTAGAATCGGAATGAAATGATGAAATTTGGAGAGAAGGTTAGAGTATGCAAAAATATCACCCCGTTACCATCATAAATCATTATTTCACCAAAAAGAAATATTAGACCTAAATTAAGTAGTTGATTGGGATTTCCATTAAAAAAGAAGAAGAATCTTATATATTACGGAGATTTCCACTAATATTATTATGATTTCCTTTCTGAAAGAATGATGATCCATATAATATTTTGTTTTAGTCCCTAATCAAATGCGAGTACGAATTAATGCAAATTTTCTTTGATATTACGTCCACCCAATTTGGATAAACAACAAAGAGAAGTGCTTGACATCATACTAAAAATTAGAATTATGTCCAAAACTCTAACGTTGCCTTTACCTAAATATGAATTCAGACATAAGCTGTCTAGATAATTAAAACTACTTGTTGTCCAAATGATAATTTTAAGTTGAATTAGAAGTCCATTTTCGTACAAAATCAGTCGACGTCTAGAAAGAAATATAAAATAATAATAGGGTAAATTACACAAATGGTCAATAAATTAAAATTAAAATTACGTTTTTGTCACCCAACTATAAAAAATTATATTATGATCACTCGTGTTATCAAGTTGTTACATTTTTCTCATTCCTTCGTTAATTATCCCCTTAATGAAATGATGGTGTGTCATGTTAACTAAAGGGTTAGAAAATAAATTATGAATTTTCAAAAAATTTAGAATTTTTTAGGATTATTGCTATTTTTTTTTTGTAAAAGTATCAAACTGGAAAACTTGACTATAGTTTAGGGGCTAATTTAGTTATTAACCTTTAAATTAGCATATCACATCATCAATCGTTAAGGAAGTAATATAAGTTAATGGATAAGTGACCAAAATGTAACAACTCAATAACATAAATGATCATAATGTAAATTTTGATAATTAAGAAATTAAAACATAATTTTAACCTTATCATTTATGTAGCTTACCCAAAATAACGTGTGGGAAAGCAAACTCCAATTTTGTAATGATCTATCTCTTAAAAATAGTTAGATGAGTTTTTTCTGTTTTAAGTATAAATGCAACTTTAGTATGGATATTTGAGTTCAAACCTACCGAATACCATTTAACTAATAATATAAATGAAAATAGTATGATTTTAATATATAAAAGAGCTAAACTTTGAACTTATGGACGAGCTTCATTTTTAAGCTTGCTTCTCATCATAGCATTTAATGAAGTCCTTACAACTAAATATACACAAATAAGAACATTTCAATATGGTCCCATATCATTATCTTATCGCTTCCAATTAGAGTACATAAAATTTATATATATATAAAAGAAAAACCCCTTTCTTGAGTTGATGGTTCTTACCAATGCTACCATTGTTTGTAAAAAAAAAAAAAAAAAAAAAAACCTAATTCACATCTAAATGTCCAACCGAATTTGATTGTATATATTCTTTTGTTTGTTAAATATAAATTTTACTGAAAGTTGGTTGAACTTGTTTTCCAATTACTAGTTTAGTTGCAATTAGACTTATTAATTAATAGAGTAAAAATTTAAGATGGGTATAAAAGTTTAGTTATGCATTTTGAAAATTTTATACATCTATAAGACATTAGTTAAAAAGTAATTTATTATAAAAGACTTGATTTAAGTCCAACTCACACACTAATTTGTAACCCACTCCTATGTATAAACTATATCACTTTCTTTCCCGAGATTTTTTCCTTGAAAGCTTAGTTGCAAATTGAATAATGAGAACAATTTGTTTACAACAATTACGCATCAAAATAAATTTCTCAGGCAAATAAGATAAGTGCTCTCAATCTCATACCTAAAGCTATACCAAATCTTCTTTTAAATAAGCAAATAATGACTTACAAAACTACAATCAATGAGAATCTTTATCTTCTTGAATTCAACTTGATAAAATCTTCAATATGAAATAGAATTAGCTGAGATTTTCTCGAAATAATCTTTTAAGAAGAACAAATTTTTTCGAATAAAGAAATTCGATGGCATTGAGAGTCTTTAAAAGATCTACACTTGACTTTATTTCCTTAACGATAGAGTGCTATTAAGAAAGATGTGCTTTTATAAAATTCAATTCTTTTAATGAAAAGATGTCAACCAAGTAAGGCAAGTTACATTATCTTTCAAATATAAGTCAAGTTGTAAGTAAAGTTATATCTATATAATATAATTGATGCTAACATTTATCATTGTTGGTCATTCAAAACATTATTATATAATACCTATATCCACCATCCAACTTTGCAAAAGAAAAAGAAATCCAAAACTTGTCTATAATTAGAAAAAGGGGAACCCCTGAAATCCGATGACAAATAAAACACAAATCAAAGTCCCCCAAAAGTAAAGGCAAAACTAAGAGTTAGGTTTTAGAATATGGAGCAATGGGTCTCTAACCTGTACAATTCAATAGAGAGAATAGGAAGAACAGAAGACATAATTTAGTTTTGGACATGAAACATAAAGAAGTAATGCATAAAGTTGACACTTTTCAATATAATTAAGACACGATTAATATACTATATTTATATATTAATGCCAATATTCAATGTGAATGGTCTACTATTGTAGATGTGTACAGTTTTATAGATTCTTCATGTGTCATACATTTAATTATTTCTATTTGATTGAATTTAAATTTCAAATATTTCATATAATAAACATATTTTAATCTTTTTTATATTTTTAATTGATTTGGTATTATTTTTCTTTTAATTAATTTTCAAGCTAATTTAATTATCATCAACTTATTTGCATTACTTCTTTATGTTAATAGATACCCGATTTAGAGAAGTTTGACCTAATAGAATTTCCAAGGGGGTTACTGCTTGACACGATGATTTTTTTTTTTTTTTTTATTGGTTTTTTCATTTATGCATTTTAACTTAATTTTTTAGTTTTAATAATTATTTACTCTTTAGAGTTTAGATGGTATTTTAAAGGCATTGTTTTCATGACTCATGAGTTAATTAGGATTTACATGCCGAAAAAATTAAAAATAATCTATTAATTAATTCTAATGATGTATTTAAAAATAACCTATTAATTTATATATAAACTTGATCTACAAAGGAAAAAGATTTTATGAATTATTTCAAAATTTTAAGAATCGATTTTTTAAATGATATATTTAAAGCATTGAGATGTATGTTAATTTGGAGTCGATTTGTATATGATAGAACGAACTGTATCTATTATATGTCTGAACAATGTATTTAGTAGTTGACTTACATAATTATAACTTACTACTCAATTTAGAGGTTAGAGAAATAAAGGAAAAATATTTTATTAATTATTTTAAAAATTTTAAATTGAGTCATTTGCATTAGATTAAAATCTATCAGATTATTCACCTTTTTTAAGAGCACTCCATGTAAGGGGATTAATCACTGTTGCCAACGATAGATGCGCTGAAAATCATCATTTAATCTGTATTAAATTTTTTTATCCATAATTTTTTTATTCACATTTTATAAAATAAATGTTTGTTTAATTTTTTACATCAATAATATACTTATTTACAATTTACAAAAAAATGAAAAATATTGTTTGTATTGTATTTTATTGTATGTTTACATCAATAATATATTAAGTTACAATTTACCTAAAAATGAAAATATTGTTTGTATTGTATTCTATTGTATTTTACATCAATAATTTAATTATTTACAATTTACCCAAAAATGAAAAAACAAATTGTTTGTTTATAAATTTTTTTTATTCGATCCTCTCCTCAATGTTTCCCCCAAGTGTAGATATGTTGTCCACCTATACCTAGGGTTCCTACAATAATTGCATAATTACGGTTGATCTATCTTCTCCCAAATATTCATATTGTTGCGTATCTGACTAGATTTCAGTTGACCTTTTGGCTTGCAACGTAACATAATATCCGGTAGCAACTTGAATGGAGCGCTCAAAATAGGCGGCAAAATATTTCATTTGGCACCGGTGGGAATTCAGATTTCCATACTTTATATATCCATTTTAGTTTGTACATTTCATCAACATAGCTCATGCAATCCAAATGTGTCGAGGCTTATGCAGCAATTGCATGTGCACATGGAAAATAAAACGTTTAAAATCTTCCATAGTCTTAGGCCCTGTGTTCAGGTTTACACGATACCATCCCTGGATAATACCCTCATCGAGTCTATGTAACTCCGTAACCTGAAACATTTCATTTGGGCACGAGTGACACACTGCAGACATAGAGTTCGCTCTTTGTGCATTTTCTGTAATATCTTTCATCATTTCCTCGCACCAAATGTGACCACCCTTTATCTGTCCAACATATTTTTCCACTCGTTTTGGAAACAAGGCTAATAACCGAAAATATGTTTCTTTGACAACCAACGTTATCGACAAATGTCGCGTCCCCTTCAATATGGAATTTATGCATTTCGCTAGGTTCATTGTCATGTGCTCGTATTGTAGACCTCCATCATATGGTTGAGTCCATTGTTCCTTCGATATCCCATTGAGGTATTCTGCACCGCTTTTGTTTATAGCTCGCAAGTTCTCCAACATTTCATGGAATCGATGTTGGACGTGTTGGAAAAAAATCCAGTTTGAAAATGATTTTCCTACACAATGAAAAATTAAAATTTTGAAAATCGAGCCGATTTGTGATATTTATAGAAATAAACCCTTTACCGAAATCGCACTAATGTTTTCAGTTAGATGGATCCTTATTGTTCTCGACTTTCAATCAAATAACCTTCTCCACTATTTTCGTACGATGAATTGCTTCGAGTGTGGGCTCAAACAAATTCAAATCAAACACAAAACCAAAAATTATTTACTTTACATTCAATGAGAAAGTAAAATTCTCTCTTTAAGAGAAATCGACAAAATTATTATTCCGAAAAATAAAATTTATACTTAGAAAATAAGTTCTCACTTTTTTCAGGTAGAATAATAATATCTCAAAGTTGTATGTTTAGCCTTACCGATGTCATCTATTTATAGGGAGAAGAAGTGAAACCCTTGTGGAATTAAAAGTTTATTTCAATAGAAAAACAAAATCCTAATCTAACTAGGATTTGGGGGAGGGTGGTTTGCGAAAATGTGCAAATGTACATAATCATTAACAAGTAATAAAATGGTAAGTATCGAGTATCGTCTCCACAGGAACTGTATAGGCAAATATTGTGGAATAAGCCTTAGCAAATTGGTAGTGAAAAATAATTAAGGGTGATTTAGGCTAACTACATTGTTTAACTAAAAATTATTAAATGAAAGGAAAGCATAGAAAAAACAACAATTTACAAAACTAATCTCAATGACATAAATGTGTTAGATTAATTGTCTTCTTTAAATATGAATTACTAAAACCAAGTAATGATGTTACGAAAAATCCATGACAACTTGACTATTCATTAACCCATGAAATCATACTTATTAAATTATTATTTTTTCTAACAGAAGTCTATATTAAATCAATTTAGTAATTTTCATAAGTAGTCATTCATATTAAGTGAAGTAACAAAATATCTCTATGCTGAAACAATTTAGTCACATTAATTCCCGATTATGCAAGGTAATAAAATTCTTTCGATTTTATTACTAAATTGACCTAATTATTCATAAATAGGATCAATCATGCAGCAACCAGATAGTGTGTCAATTAATTACAATCTGGGTTTGATTACATAATTAATTCAGTTGCACCCACACATTCATAATGCACAAATAACATGTCATGGTTTTATTTGACTAAATGAACAACCAAGACACATAACATCACTAACAACATTTAATAAATCTAAGTTAAGAACATAATCAATCTAACAACAATAAATTTAATTCGTTATGATTAAGTTGGAAACAAAAAAAAAAATATTTGAAAAGCATGTTCATCAATGCAAAACAAAATAAAAGTAAAAAGAACAAGAACAAGAAAACAAATCTAGTGTTTTTCTACTCGTGTTCCCTTTCTTCTTTCTTTCTGCTTTGTTCATCTTTCATAAATATCCTTAAGAATTCCAAAATTTTGATGCCTAACACGTGTTTGGAATTGATTCTCTCAACTTTCTATGCTTTTCTCTCAAAAGGGGAGTGGAAGAATGGAAGAGATGAGAAGAGATGATGAGTGAGTGAGTGATGAAGTGAGTGATCAACTAGGGCCTACTTTTACATGAGGGGAATGTCTATTTTTAGCAAATTGAAGTCTTTAAAATATCTCCCCCATGGCAGGACCTTGCTCTAAGGGAAGGGTGTTGATGGCTTTGTTATATTTAGCTTGGTGCATGGGAGAGGAAGCTTGAAAAGAGGTGGGGGTTTGAATGGCAATATGAGGAAGTTTTGTGGTTGGTTTTTAAATATTTTAATCAGCCTCGGATGGTTGATTTGGGCTCCTTGATGGATGGTTGGGCCTCTATTTATTAATGGGCAATTCAAGCTTTTTTCTCTTTAGCAGACTATCCAATCTTTGTCCCCAATTTTTAAGTTGGGTCAAGCATGTCCCATGATCCATTAATCCTTTAATAGGGGCATCCAAAGCTAATTATGTAACACTCCTAACCCGTATCCGTTGCTAGAGTACAGTTACGAGGTATTACCGATCAATTCACAACATTTAGCATACATTTATCAAACATAAAACATTCATTCTCATAAATCATTCAACACAATTACATTGTCCCTTATAAGGGCCTACGAGGCCTTAAACATGCTTTAGAAGTGGTTCAGGACTAAACTGATAACATATGAAAATTTTTGGAAACTTAGAAAAATTTCAACCATACAGGGGTCACACGCCCGTGTGAACAGACCGCGGCCTTACACGGCTCCAGACATGCCCGTGTCTCAGGCCGTGTAAAAACAGGGCATACATACTGACTTGGGTCACACGGCCAACCACACGTCCGTGTGTCCCGTATGCGCTTCGAAGTGGTCACAACGCCCGTGTTCCAGGCCGTGCCAAACCTGTAGGGTATACTGACTTATGCAACATGGCCAAGTTATACGTCCGTCTGCTAGGCTGTGTGCAAATTAGGGGGTATATTGATTTGTACCACATGGCCAGTCACACGTCCGTGTGTGAGACCGTGTGGAGCATACTGACTTCAATTTAATTTCAACACCAGGGGACACACGGCCATGTAACATGACCGTGTGTCACACGCGGCTGGGACACACGCCCGTGTGGACAAAAATAGGCCATTTGCAAGGCCAATTTGCCACCCCAACTTTAATGTACCTACACAAGACAAAATGGTACCATTTTATCATACAATTAGGCAGCCAAAATCATCAACCAAATACACAATTCATACCATTATAATTTCATCTATTCCAATTCTCAAATCACTACCATTTACTTAGCCAAATACATGCCAAAACAATATCAAAAATATGGTTCATTTACCATAATTCACATAACCATTATAACTTCCATAATGTCTTGGTTACAACCATGCCAAAACAAACCAAATAACCCATCACTCATGGCTATATATATACAAACCAAAACATATACATTTACAAGCCATTTCTAATAGCTAAACACACATCAATATTAACATCATTTACAAGCCAAATCTCATGGCTATGATCACAACCAAAATACCACATCTAGCCTATACATGCTGTAGAAAGCCCACTTTGCCCTGGGCCCAAACCAACACCAGAAACCCAAAATACAAGACCAAAAAAAAATAGTAGTCCAATAATTAAATAGTCCCATTACAAGCCTAAATTAAACCACAAACCCTAAACAAGCCCAAAATGGCCCAAAACTAAACATTTTTAGCAAAAGAAAAAAAGGGCAGAAACCCTAGCAGCCTTGCGCCGCTCCCCACGTGCGTCGCCAACACGTTCAATGCCCGAGGCCTGACCAAACCTGGCTCGTCTGTGAATCTTACACCAGAATAGCCAAAGCAGCCTTCGTTGACTCCTAGCAGACCTGCGAAAGAGAACCAAAAATAGCAGAAATACAGAAACAGAACAGTAGCAAAAAACACATAAAAATATTGTGTATTTTCGGCTATAAAAGCCACAACCGAATGTAATTTTGGGGAGATCTTTGAAATAAAAATACAGAGACGGATTCAATAAAAAAAACCGTGAAATCAAACAAAAAAAGAAAATAAAAAGAAGCATATCTGAAGTTTGAAAGGTGTTTATTTTGTTCCTTTTTTCTTTTTTCATTCTCTGTTCATTTTTCATTTTTACGAATCTATTTTAATATACAAAAAACAAAAAAAAAAAGAAAAAAAATCAGAAACTAAAAGGGGTGATCTTTCTTTATTTTTTTTATTTTTTCTTTTTCGAATCTTTTTCTTTTTTTACACACACACACACACACACACACACACACACACACATAATAAAAAAGGAAAAAATTACCTTTTGGGCTCCGACCACAGCACAGCTGCATGTGTGTGCAGCCGGGACGGCGGTGATCGGCGTCGAGCCATGAGCGAAAGGGGGAGGAGAGGATTTTTTTGAGAAGAGGAGAAGAATGAAAATTTTCAAAATTTTTTTTTGCCTTAAATAGGCCTCCAAAACTACGTCGTTTTGGGCAGGCCTTTCAGGCACCAAAATGGCGTCGTTTTGCTCCTAGGAAGGATCCGCGTGTTTTTAACGGAAGGGCTAATTGGACTTTTAGCCCTTCCACTTTTTTTTTTTTGCTTTGCAATCTTATTTTTAATTTTTACCCCATGATTTATTTCGATTTCAATTTGGTCCTCCCTGATGCTATGCGTTTTGGAGGAGAAAGGAAAATTTCCCTTTTAGTCCCTCATTGTTATTCGCGTGTTCAATGGGGGTCCTTTTCCTTTTTATTTATTTCAGATTTTCCCCAAACTTTTGTTTTAATTTTAATTTAGTCCCTTTTTAGTTATTTTTGCAATTATTATTATTATTATTATTATTACTATTACTATTACTATTATTATCACTAGTATTATTATTATTATTTTTATCACTATTATAATAATAATAATATTATTATTATTATTACTATACTATACTATTATTATTAATAATTAATTACTATTATTATTATTTTATTTTTATTACTAGTATCATTATTATTATTATTATTATTATTATTACTCTTATTTATTTATTTTATTATTATTATTCGTTTATTAATGTATTATTTATTATTATTATTATTATTTAATCTCAATTTAATCTTCATTCACTTAATTTCCACCATTTATAAATTCTTTTTTTATATATTATTTTATTCATTATTTATTCATTTGTTATTTTATTTATTTATTTATTATTCTTTACTTTTTAGTACTTTAAAGTAATTTATTTTCTTTTTTGTATTTTTACTTTACTTTATTATTATTATTATTATCATTATTATTATTTATTATTATTATCTATTGTGCTTTATTACAAATTGCACTCCTCTCATTTGTATTTTAATTTAATATTTTATTTTCAATATTTTATAAATTATTTTTCTTAATATTTATTTGTGTACGTATATATTTCTTTGTCTTCATAACATTCGAAAATTTGGTATTTTCTTTTGTGTGCATTGTTTTGCCACTAATATTATTATTATTATCAATGTTATTATTTTATTTTATTTTATTTTTTCTTTGATTGTTCATATTAGCGCTAAAATAATGTACATTATGTGATTATCCTCTATTGTTTTCATTAGTATATCATTGTTGTCATTTATTAAGCGCGACATTTCATTCGTATATCATTGTTTTGTATCGTCATTCATCAACGTAATATTTTATATAATTAATTTTTATCTGAACACGTCAACAAAATTTTCGAAAATAGGCAATGTTCCGTATTTGAAAAATTTGATAAAATCGTGCCCTAACTTACAGTGTTTCTATTTTTCTTGTTGAATTCAAATAATTGAATATCCTTTCAAAAATTAAAACACGTAAGATTTCAAATAAAAATCAAAGGCCAAATTATTCTCAAAGATTCGAAATGTCATGTCCTAACTTACGGGATATGACGTTTTGTTGCCTCGAGATAAGAAAGTCTTCAATATATTTTCAACTTATTTAAGCATTCCAAAACAAAATATACATTAATGCAAAAAGAGATCGTATTTTAAATTCTTTCCGAGTTTTCAACTTTCAACATAAAGACATCAAATAATCAATTAGGTACCAATTTTGGGCGTCACGAGGGTGCTAATCCTTCCTCGTGCGTAACCGACTCCCGAACCCGTTTTCTGGATTTCGTAGACAAAAAATTTTCGTTTTAGTAAATTTAAATTTTTATTAAAATGACTAAATTACGAGGTGACCCAATCACACCTCATTAAAAAGGATTGGTGGTGACTCCATTTTCATTTTTTTAAAAACAAAAGTCGACCCTTTGTCAAAAAATAGTTTCGACAACTTGGCGACTCCACTGGGGACCCAAATAAGAGAGTCAAGCCACGAGTTGATTACTTTTTGTCTTTTTGTCAAAAATTGAAAACTCGGTTTAAATGTACAATCCTTTTGTTACATTTCATCCATCTTTGTTACGATCTTTATCATTTTGGTTTGCTTTTCTGGTTTGAGTTCTTACTATATTTCTGCACATTTGCATTACATGACCGTTCGATTATACCCTTTTAAGTGGGAGTGAGAAACTATTCCTTCGTGAGGTTGTCACCTCCGCATAGGATATTGGACCACTTTCGGGATACATCCGTACCTATGTCTTCGTGAGATTTTCATCTCCGTGTAGCCATAGGGAAATGTATTCCCCTAAACTAAACTCGGTTCATATGAGCCTATAATGGGTGAGGAACGAGGAATCTGCTGGTTCAGGTACCCTTACTTTAGAATCGAATTGCATATAATAAGCTTTAAGAACATACCATAGGTAGAACCATACCAAGCCCTAGTGGTCACCCGGATAGGTGCTCTATTTATATTCTTTTTTGCTGGCTTTGGCTTTGTACTAACCTATTTTGTTTTGTTTTGGTTACGATTGCATTGCATTTTCATCATAGTAAAGAGGTGTTGATTCACGTTCAGTTGCTAAATAGAGAGCTTGTCATGAAAAATGGATTTCTTGATAAAGTGGAGGAAAATGCAACCTTCCGAATATGGTCTGAGTAAACATAATGAGAGAAGGGTGATGGTCTGACGGAGGAGCACACGACTTTGCTTCATTGCCCGAGGATTCAAGCCGACAAAGATTATTTGAGAGCCGTTAACATCCTGATTTCTTTAAGAAGCTAACAAGCATCAAGGGGATGAGTGAACAATGGGTCGCAGCTCGGATCAAGCAAAAAGGAGCTAGTAGAGGCATCTATTGAAAAATTCGCGAGATTTGATTTTAACATCCGGATATGAAGAAAAGGATCGATTTCTTCGCTTTGAGTATTAGGGAAAGGCCGTATATGTAATCTGTATTATGTAAAGAAATTTGTTTTCTAGTAAAGTTGTTCTAACAAAATTGAATTAGAGTCAATGTCTCTTTTTTGCATTCATTTCATGCATTAGCATTGCATTGCATCATATGCAATAAATGTAACATTTTGGTTTAGACCTAGTCGGAATAGTGGTTTCGGGACCACAAATCCGAGTTAGAAAATTTTTTTAAATATTATTTTTACCGCATATGATATGTGAATTAGTCTGTGTGAAATTTTCGTAAATTAATTTTGCTGTTTGTGTGCTTAATTTGAGAAAATGACTAAATCGCATAAAAGGTAAAAGTAACATGCTATTTGTTAAAGTGCTAAATTGCTATGTTCTTTTAGTATGAAGGCCTTAAAATGAAATTAGGCCATTTGTTTATAGCATGGACGGTTAAAGGCATATGTTAAATGGTTTTATAATTGATTTATAAAGGTTAATTTTGTCATTTGTATATTAATATGTAATATAATAAAACAACCATTAAAAAGATGATTATTATCATCTTATATTACCGAAAAACAAAGAAAAGAAAAAGAAAGAAGAACATTTAGGTTTCGGCTAGTTCTTGGTTTGATTCAAGGTATGTTTTGCTTCGGTTTTTGATAATTTCTACGTTTTTGTAATCGTTGCTTTGTATACTTCAAAACCCATGCTTCAATTTTGAGAATGGATGAAAGTTTTGAAATGTTCCATTGATGAAAACATGAGTTTTGTGATGTTTGATGGTGAAAAATGAAATATATGTGTGAGAT
Source organism: Gossypium bickii (assembly GCA_025503065.1). Classification (NCBI taxonomy): domain Eukaryota; kingdom Viridiplantae; phylum Streptophyta; class Magnoliopsida; order Malvales; family Malvaceae; genus Gossypium; species Gossypium bickii. Next base: position 20,745,377 of record CP106713.1, on the reverse strand, counting down.
TAACATGTTTTATCTTTGGAGTTTTGGTGATTTTGAGTAATTTAGACTTAATTGAGAAAATAATATTTTGAGGGACTAAATTGTGAAATAAATGAAATGTAAGGATTTTTATGATTATAGTGAACAATTAGCCAAGCATGGGTATAAGCAAATTATGTGTATTTTGTGATTTTATGAAATAGGGACTAAAATGTCAAAATGTGAAAATGTGAGGGTGAATTTGTAAATTGCCCTAAATATGTGTTTTTGGGTTGAATTGAATGTGATTAAATGGATTAAATTTGAATATGTATAGATCAAGAACCGAAGAAAATAGACTTAGATCGCGGAAAATCGAAAGTGATTGAATAGTCGAGTCCGTACGTTAACCGAATCCGAGGTAAGTCTATATACAAATAAATGTATTTACATTGATATATGTATGTTCATATGAAAAATTTATCATGTTGAATGTACATGAGATGATGAGTACATGAAAACCGAGGAAGAATCGATAGTATAACAAAGTCCGAGAAGTCCCGTACGAACCTATGAATAGATAGGATTACATATGTCATGACATAGGTTTCCAATATGTGAGATCATGAAAGACCACGTCTGGGACGTTGGCGTTGATTCGAGATTTTGGGTAAGACCACATCTGGGACGTTGGCGTCGATTTGAGATTTACGTGTAAGACCATGCCTGAGACATTGGCATCGTATTGATTCGTGTAAGACCCTGTCTGGGACAGTGGCATCGATATCTAATTACATGTAAGACCACGTCTGGGACGTTGGCATTGTACAACCATTTTGAGTATTCTGAGCTTCCTATTTGATTCTGAACGGTTCAACGGGCGAATCCGAAAAAAGAGAGACTATGTGAAATGTATAAACAAGTCAGGTACGTCTGAACGGTACACTATGTATGTGTATGAAAGGTAAGTGTATATATATGAACTTACCAAAGTGAATATATGTATGGATTTGATGAGATATTATGTGATATATGCTTGAATGCATTATGAGCATAAGTGAAGCTTTGAGATGTGATATGTTGGCATTCTATGGATAACCAAATGAGCCAAAAAACATATTATGAAATTGCAAATGAGAAATATTAATGACATTGTATCAATATGATTATGTGCATTTTTTTGTTATGTTTATTTGTATATGGCTTACTAAGCTTTTGGAAAGCTTACTTTGTGTGTGTTTAGTCTGTTTTACAGATCGTCAAAGCTACGAAAGGCTCGGGAATCGTCGAGGATCATCACCACACTATCAATCTCTAGTTTGGTACTTTTAAATGTGTTTATAACTAAATATGGCATGTATAGGCTAGTTGTTTTGGGATATGTAACATCCCCAAACCCGGCCCATTCACTACGACCGAATCTGGTTATGTCACTGCGGAAAAGACGGTTGAAAAATATTTTTTTTTTGACTTAGAATAAAACTTGAAAATTTTATTAACTTTTGGAAACCATGTTCTTTTGAAATTAAAGCCACTACTTTGATGCTTTGAAATGTTTAATAAATCCATATTTGAATAAGTAGGTTATAAAAATAAAACCCTCTTCACATAGTGTTTCAATTTAATCAAACCATAACAAAGTTAATAATAAAATAATACCAAAAATACTAAATAAATCCTTATTACAACCATTATTTAGTCTCAAATACTTTATATAATAAACTTAAAACATTTAAACTATTCCTTCTGCATGGGTCACCATGTGCCCTCTCCGATCCCGGGTCCAAAGACTATGCATCACCTGAAATGGTTAATAAAATAGGGTGAGTCCACTGACTCGGTGCATAACCAACACACAGATTTCCACACGTATGGGCTTGACCCATACCCACACAGCCATCAAACAAATCATGCAAGAATGCTTTTCACCCAACCCACTATCCAACCAGTAACACCAACCTTAGCGGACTCCTGCTGGCGCCGTGGATAAACCACCACCGATCACATCGTGATCCATAACCTTACCTTGGCAACTCATTTGCACAAGGCGTGGTTGAGCCACCGATCAACCAAAATGATCTCAACATCAATATCCGCCTCACGGTGATGCACATAGCCATCAACCGCCGAGATGGGCACCTAGCCATCATCTCCCTTGAGGTAGCACACAGCTAACCATCAAGCGCTAATGTAGCCGGAGCTATCATTAGACCACGTACACCTTGTGTACACTTCCTCCTTCATCGAATCAAGCCACCTCCCATATATGTATGAAAAAGGTAATATGTCAGATCATAACAAAAGAGAAGGCATCTCATGTTAAATACCAAATCATGTATTTATCATAAATAATTTCATACAAAAGACTTTACTCACCTGACATACGGTTACCCAAAATAACCATTCACCACACAAGCCATCACAATCGGCAACCACACATCACATATATGTAACCACATTTAACAAACCAACAATCGCAGAAATAGTGCGTTGATTACGCACCTGATTGATACAAATGACTCAAATCCCGAAACGCTACTCTATGCCTCTGCAACCGTTGACTAATCGCCTCTCGAAAGATCTCCTGCGTTAGGCTCTTCTCCCCCTTACAATCGGCCTTAGCATCATATACTTAACAACCTTAAACTTAACCGAAATATCACATACATAGCTTACCAAAAAAAAAAACCTTACCACCATTTAACTACTAACTACTGAGACTAGACCGAAAGCCTTAAAATCCCAAAATACCTTTAACCACGCTTGCAACAAAACCCGAAGAGGTCTAAACTAATATTCGGCCAATAGTGCTACCAAATTGAGGGAAAGAAGTTCGGCAAAGGGTGGTGGTGTAGATTCAGCTATCAATAAAATCAAGGGGTAAGGAATAGTGGTTTCGGCCAAAGAGAAGAGAAAGAAAGGTGTGGGGTGTACCTTCGATTTAACAAAATGGAAGGCAAAGGGGGAATGCAAGATGAGTGGTTCGGCCAAGGGTCCAAAAGGAAGAGAGAAAGGATGGGAATGAAGGTTTCGGCAGCCAAAGGAAATGGGAACAAAATTTCGGCAAGAGAGCAAATGGTGAAAGGAACCAAAAGGTGAGCACCTCCCCCTATTTATAGCATTCGGCACCTTCCCACATGAAGGATCCATCATTCGGCCATCAGCTACTATTTCAAATTAATTTGAATTAGTTCAATTCAAAAACAATCTGAGTTGTTCCACTATTATCCCACTTATCCAAATCAAAATAAATACTAATTATCCTACAATAATTAAAAACCAAATACTAGATAAAACTAATCCCACATTCGGCCATGGCTGCTCCAAATCCCAAAATTCTTTCCTAAAATCACTCAATACCAACCAATTCAAATTAAATTAAAAAAACAACCCACCTTTAATCCAACACCACCTCCTTCAAATAAAATACAACAAAAATAGAATAAATAAAAGATAAACTAACAACTATACCTCCAGCCGAATTTAAAATTAACTTAAGCTTATCCTTATCTTCAAATTTAAACTTCATGTGCCGTCCACTGCTTTTCAATTTGCTGCCAAAAAGAACAAAAAAATAAAATAAAACTCCAAATGCCAATACACAGGTTCGAACACGAACTCTGCTTTGCTCGCTCACTTTCCTCCAACGCCTGAGCCACTCGGCCACTTTGATTTTATGCCATAAAGCCCCAACATTTTATTTTAAACCCTTTCTACTCAAGCCCATAACCACTAACAAAAATAAAAATGCCAAAATGCCACGCCCCCACTCGAACCAGCGCCTCACCCTCCTCCAGCGCTAAGTGGCGCCTAAGAGCCACTTTGCCAATTGGACTTTCATGTCCACCAACTTGCCTTTTATTTTTAAGGCTTACATGGCCCAGTCCCTTGACGCAAACAAAAATAAAACCAAATTGCTGCCCCAGCAGCTCAAACCCTTGCTCTCTTAGGCGTCCCCGTCCAAAGCCTTAAGCAACGCCTCCATGCCACTTTGCCACATCCTTTCTTGCGTCCAAAACTCCAGAAAAATATTTTAAGGCCTTCCTGCCCTATTTCCCCTCTTTACACTAAAAATAAAAAATTTTCCAAAGCCCTTCCTTTTTCATCCAAGCATTCTTAAACCTCTAAAACACATCCAAAAACACCCAAAACCCTTCCAACACTTGAATTATACCCGAATTGCCTAGCCCCTAAACCAGGGTGTTACAGGATATGTTTGATATATGTACATGGCCATGTGATATGTCTAGATATATGGTTGTGTTATGAATGACTAGTTATGTCCTATGATGCTAGTTTTGGTATAGCTTGATAGCAAATGAAATGGTCATATGAATGGTAAGCTTATTGATGCAAAGTAAGTATATATGTTTGATGAATGATGGTTATGTTGAAGTGCTTGTGGTTATATTGAGTTAAATGACTATTAAGTTGGTGTGATTGTTGAGCTCATAAGTGGTTAGAAATGATGAACATTTTGGCATGTCTTGGTTGACTATGATGCTTGGATTGAATTGGTATGTTGCTAGTAGGGATAACCCAATGTATGGGTGGCATTTTGGCTTTGGAAATTGCCAATAAATTCTAACACGGCACACGGGCGTGTGGCTCGACCGTGTCCCTCGTGGTTGGAATTGAAAACAAGTTAGACTCGACCACGGGCAAGACACATGGGCGTGTGACTGGCCGTGTGGTGCAAGCCAGTAGCGACTACGAGTGAGGCACACAGGTGTGTCCACGACCGTGTGGACAAGTCAGTACGTATGCCCTATTTTGACACGGCTTAGACACACGGGAGTGTCTGAGGCAGTGTGAGGCACATGGCCTACCCATACGGGTGTGTGACCTCTGTAACTTTGAAAATTTTTTAAATTTTTGAGAATTTCCGTGTGTATTCGGTTTAGTCCCGGCCATATTCTAAAGCATGTTTAAGGTCTCGTAGAGCTACTTAAGGGACACTTTGATGTGATTTGTCAGATTTTGCTATGAAATGTCAGGAAAAGATTCTGTTTGTTAGGTAATACCTCTTAACCCTGATCCAGCGATAGATACGAGTTAAGAGTGTTACAATAAAACTCACGAAAGACCTTAAAATCTTGGCAATTGCCTCGGAATATCGACACACGAGGAAAAACTAAAGAAATGGACCAAAGGTTGGAGAGGTCAGAGCAAATGCAAATACAGATGCAAGAGAAATTAGCCAAAATTCAACAAGATATGATGGATTAGATGCTAGAATCCAAAGAAACATGATGAGCCAGTTAACCCAGATGCTAGCTGGAGGGTTAGGAAAAGGAAAAAGCCATATGGTCAATTCCGGGGACAATAACGAGGACTCCGCTTATCTGTCAAGTTTTACCCCAACAAACACCGAAGCACAACCAGATGCATATCCACAAAGGGTGTCCATTAACATTAGACCACAATACCAGACCGATACCTCGACATCGGTGAACTTTCCGACAGGTCCAAGTTCTAGTCCAGGGGATGATCCAATCAATCCTGTTGTCTTTAATCTGGATGATCTAGCGGAAACAAAAAAGGCGAGAGTGGAGCTTCCAAAGCAATTTGAAGATCATTACAAACGGAAAAGGCGAGAGAGGAGCTCCCAAATCAATACTTTAAAGGCCCTGAGGAAGAGAGAAAATAAGGTGAATAATGTGAGGATGTATAACAAGGGCTATTCAAAGTCGATTACCGTAAGCTAGCCAAGGACAGCAACTACTAGCCATCAGGTCCCCCTAAGGCGAGATTCCAATCCAAGACCAAAATTAGATAAACTTCGGTTCATACCCATCCCAATCACATATGGGGAGTTGTAGCAAAGTTTGTTTGATGCACATATAGTATCCCCTTTCGACCTAAAACCTATACAACCTCCGTTCCCCAAATGGTACGACATGAATGCCTAATGCGAGTACCACGTGGGAATCAAAGGACACTCAATCAAGAACTGCATCTCTTTCAAAAAGGTAATTGAAAGACTCATCAACAAGGGTATTGTGAAATTCGATGATCTATCTGATGCAGAAAATCTGTTACCCAAACATTTTAACAAAGTGGTAAATGAGATAATCGAGAATGCGGGGAAGAGAATCAAGAAGAATATTGCAGAAGTAAAAACCCCATTGAAATGGGTTTTGAAACAAATGATAGACATGGGATTAATCATTCAGACTTTAGAGGAGGTATCCAAAGGGATGATGAGTCACTGTGAATTCCACGCAGAAGAAGGTCATGAAATCCAAGACTACGCTGAATTCAAAGCTTTGGTGCAGAGCCTGATGGATAATAAAGAGTTGGAATTCCTTGAAGAAGTCAAAGGCCTAGAAGGAATGTTGGAAAATTTGAACATTAAAGCTGTATCAAAAAAAAAAAGCCAGAGAAGATAATTTATCAGGCATTCGCCCGAACATACCTGGGAGTGTTTGGAACAATGGGATTGTGGAAGAGATCCCTATATTTTTTAGAGCCAATTCGGAGTAATGTCCAAAACACGCTTATTGCTCTAAGCTTAGGAGTAATAAGAATCCTTTTGTGAAATAGGCTTATGTTCAACACCTTTATTTTCAATGAAAAATGCATTTTTGTGTCTCACTTTGAGCAATTATTCTTTTATTTCTTCATTTCATTCATGTTCATACCACATAAATAATTATTCCTAGATTCATTTGTTCTTTGAATATTCCTTTGTACCTACAACAGGTCTCCAAATATCAACGACATAAGTGACGTTGCTACTGACTCAGAATCTCCTTTTGAGCAAGATATGTGTCTAGAGGGATCTCAGGGCTTTGAAGACGATAAAGATTGTAACCTATCTCCAGATTTGTTAAGGATGGTAGAACAAGATGAAAAACATATCCTACCTTACAAAGAGTCATTGGACACTGTGAGCCTAGGAGGAGAGAAAGAGGTAATGATCGGAGCCTGTATCATCACAGAGACGAAGCGAGACGTCATTGAGTTATTCCAAGAATTCAAAGATGTTTTCGCATGATCGTATCAAGAGATGCCTAGGCTACTAAGACTTGTGGATGCTGTTAAGGCTAAGAAAATCTTAGAAGAGGTCCATTAGTGTGTTTGAAGAACACATGCTAATGGTTTAAATGGCCAGGCAAATCATGAGGTTCGGGTACTGTTGGTCCATCATGGAAGGGGATTGAATCAGTTATACCAAGAAATGCCGTAAATGCCAAATTTATGAAGACAAGATTCATGTGCCTCCTTCATCTCTTCATGTTATGACTTCTCCATAAACTTTCTCTATGTGGGGCATGAATGTTATTGGGCCGATCTCGTCAAAAGCTTCTAACAGGCGTCGATTCATCTTTGTGGTCGTCGATTACTTTACTGGTTCAAAGTTGCTTCATATGTCGATGTCACAAAGTTGACAGTCAACAAATTATTGAGAAAAAAGAAATCATATGTCGGTATGGAATGCCAAAAAATAGATCATATCTGGCAATACACTAAATTTGAAACAACAGCACGATATCGAAAGTTTTCAATTTGTTCATGATTAACATCACATCACCCAAATGAACGGAACAGTGGAGGCAACCTTCTAAAAAAAATCGCGAGGAAGATGATTGAAACTCATAAAGATTAGCCTGAGTAATTACCATCTATGCTCATCAAACGTCTTTTAGGACCTCCACCGGGGCAACTCCTTTCTCATCGAAGTTGAGATTCCTTCCCTTTGAGTCTTGTCAAAGATGAAGTTGGATGAAGCAGAATGAACCCAATCTCGATAGGATCAGCTAAATTTGATCAAAGAAAAGAGGTTGAAAACTATCCGTCATGGTTAAATGTACCAAAAACGAATGATGTGAGCTTACCACAAAAAGGTTCATCCTAGAGAATTCAATGAGGGGGACTTGGTTTTGAAGAAGATCCTTTCCATCCAAAAGGATTTTAGAGGAAAATGAATGCCAAACTGGAAAGAACCTTATGTGGTAAAGAAGGCCTTTTTTGGAGGAGGATTGATCTTAACTAAAATGGATGGCAAGACTCTGTCTAATCTGGCAAATTTAGACTCAGTCAAGAAGTACTTCATTCAAAAAAAAAAAGGGAAAGAAAAGAAAAGAAAAAGAGAAAATGAAAAGAAGAAGGAGAGGCCAAGGCGAAAACCCGTAAAGGGCACCTTGAGACGAAAGGGGTTTTGAATTGAAAACCCACAAAAGTCCAATTCAAATTTTGATCAAAAGATAGGGCATGTGGTAGTCTCACTTTCTTTGAATTAACAAGAATGAGAGATGTTACGTCTTAAGGCATCAACAGAGTACTCTAAATCTCCTAAGAGCTCAAAATGGTCCTCAAGAAGTTCGTGCAGAGAAGCTCATGCTGCGATATCTGAGGCACCTATTTTCCTTTCACTTATTTTGTACTCCAGCAATGTTTGCTTTCTTTGATTAATCCATTCTTTTCAGATTTTGTTGATAAATTTCAGTTTTCACCATCATTATGATCTTTTTCAAGTATTTTGCATTGAAATAACGATTAATGGGCTAATAATACTTTCACAAAAGGAATTCTGCATATTACTCTCGAAGCTTCTAAACAGTACAAGAACCTGAAACAAGACTATTATTTAGAACTCACCAAACCTAAGGGTTAGAAATATTTGAGAAAGAAGTCTAAATTTTGACTATTTCTTCAGACCTTCTGTCAAAGACACCAACTAAGCAAAGAGGGCATGATAACACCTCAGTAATACAACCTTGATGGACAACGAGCAATGACAACCCAGACATTAAAAAGGGATCATTCTTATGACGTTCTACTTTCATGCAAATATCATTCATACACATCCAATTAGGAGCATTTGATTCATTTTGATCATGACATCCTAATCATTTGGCATAGCATAGGCCCATGAAATTGATTCTACAGATCATGTCCCTAGAGGACGACATAGCAAGATTAGTGAATCCACAAATTTCATCTTCCTGAAGTAGTAGTGGAGCAGATTGAAGTTGTAGATCTTATCTCCTTGAAGTTACAGTGAAGTAGATCGAAGATGGCGAATCTTATCTTCCTGAAGTTGCAGTGGAGTAGATTGAAGTTAGCAGCCTTATCTCCTTGAAGTTTAGTGGAGCAGACTGAAGACGGTGAATCTTATTCCCCTGGCGTTGCAGTGGAACAAATTGGAGCTAAAAATTATGGCGGATCTTATCTTCCTGAAGTTGCAGTGGAGCAAATTGAAGCCACCAGCCTTATCTCCCTAAAGTTGCAGCAGAGCAGACTGAAGACAGCAAATCTTATTTCCCTGGCGTTACAGTGGAACATATTAAAGCTACAAATTATGGCGGATCTTATCTTCCTGAAGTTGCAGTGGAGCAGACTGAAGATAGCGAATCTCATTTCCCTGAAGTTGCAGCAGAGCAAATTGAAGACAACGAATCTTATTTCTCTAGCGTTACAGTGGAACAGATTAAAGCTACAAATTACAGTAGATCTTATCTTTCTGAAGTTGCAGTGGAGCAGATTGAAGCCACCAGCCTTATCTCCCTAAAGTTGCAACGGAGCAGACTGAAGACAGTGAATCTTATTTCTCTGGCGTTGCAGTGGAATAGATTAAAGCTACAAATTATGGCGGATCTTATCTTCCTGAAGTTGCAGTGGAGGAGACTGAAGATAACAAATCTCATTTCCCTGAAGTTGTGGTAGGACAGATTAAAGCCTCAAAACTTATTTCCTTGAAGTTGTAGCAGAACAGATTGAAGCTACAACTTACGAGCCTTATCTCCATGAAGTTGCAATGGAACAGGTTGAAATTACCAATTCTTATCTCCTTGAAGTTCTAGCGGAATATATCAAAGCTACAAGTTACAAGTCTATTCTCCCTGAAATTACATTGAAGCGGATTGAAACACCAATTCCTATACCCCTGAAGATGCGGTGGAATGGAAGGAGGCTACTTGAAGAAAAGAAGCATCAAGAAGTCAAGACTCGGCGAAACCGAAAAAAATTGATCTTTCTTAAAAGTCTTTGCTCCATTTCCATCACACGGCAATGGACAAAGAGGGGCAGCTGTAGAAAGTCCAATTTCCCGAGGCCCAAACCAACACCCAGGGGCGAAGCCAGGGGGTTGGCATGGGCCCCGGCCCCCCTAAAATGTAAAATTGCTATTTTGGCCCTTAGAATTTTCAATTTTGGCCCTAAAATGTAAAATTACTATTTTGGCCCTGATGCTGTGCGTTTTGGAGGAGAGAGGAAAATTTCACTTTTAGTCCCTCATTGTTATTCGAGTGTTTAATGGGGTCCTTTTCCTTTTTATTTATTTCAGATTTGCCCAGAACTTTTGTTTTAAGTTTAATTTAGTCCATTTTTAGTTATTTTTTCAATTTTATTATTATTATTACTATTACTATTACTATTACTATTATTATCACTAGTATTATTTTATTTATTTATCACTATTATCATATTATTATTATTATTATTACTATTATTATTATTACTATACTATATTATTATTAATTAATTACTATTATTATTATTATTTTATTTTTATTACTAGTATCATTATTATTATTATTATTTTTATTATTACTCTGATTTATTATTATTATTATTCATTTATTAATGTATTATTATTATTATTATTTATTATTATTATTTTATCTCAATTTGATCTTTATTCACTTAATTTTCACCATTTATAAATTCATTTTTATAAATTATTTTATTCATTATTTATTGTTCTTTACTTTTTAGTACTTTAAAGTACTTTATTTCCTTTATTGTATTTTTACTTTATTATTATTATTATTATCATCATCATCATCATCATCATCATCATCATCATTATTATTTATTATTATTATCTATTGTGCTTTACTACAAATTGCATCCCTCTCATTTGTATTTTAATTTAATATTTTATTTTCAATATTTTATAAATTATTTTTCTTAATATTTATTTGTGAACGTATATACTTCTTTGTCTTCATAACATTCGAAAATTTGGTATTTTCTTTTGTGTGCATTGTTTTGTCACTATTATTATTATTATTATTATCATTGTTATTATTTATTTTATTTTATTTTTTCTTTGATTGTTCATATTAGAGCTAAAATAATGTACATTATGTGATTATCCTATATTGTTTTCATTAGTATATCATTGTTGTCATTTATTAAACATGATATTTCATTTGTATATCATCGTTTTGTATCGTCATTCATTAACGTAATATTTTATATCATTAATTTTTATCCGAACATATAAAATTTTCAAAAATAGGCAATGTTCCGTATTTGAAAAATTCGATAAAATCGTGCCCTAACTTACGGGGTTTTGATTTTTTCTCGTTGAATTCAAATAATCAAATATTCTTTCAAAATTTAAAACATGTAAGATTTCAAATAAAAATCAAAGGCCAAATTATTCTCAAAGATTCGAAATGTCATGTCCTAACTTACGGGATGTGACATTTTGTTGCCTCGAGGTAAGAAAGTCTTCAATATATTTTTGACTTATTTAAGCATTCCAAAACAAAATATACATTAATGCAAAAGGGATCGTATTTTAAATTCTTTCCGAGTTTTCAACTTTCGACATAAAGACATCAAATAATCAATCAGGTACCAATTTTGGGTGTCACGAGGGTGCTAATCCTTCCTCGTGCGTAACCGACTCCCGAACCCATTTTCCTGATTTTTGTAGACCGAAAAATATTGCTTTGATAAATCAAACATTTCATTAAAACAATCAAACTACAAGGTGACCCTATCACACCTTATAAAAAAGGATTGGTGGCGACTCCCATGTTCGTTTTCGTTTTCAAAATCAAAGTCGACCCCTTTTACAAAAAAAATGGTTTCGACACATGCCATATACCATAAATGTATTATTCAAAAGTACCAACTTAGATGTTTGATAGTGTGACGATGTTCCCGACGACTCCCGGATCCGAGCTAACCTTGATTCACTATAAAACATAGAAAAATAACACGAATTTAGCTTCATAGCTTAGTAAGCTTGTATGTGAATAACTTAATTCATCGAATAAATGCAAATCAACCAATTACACATGAAAAAACCATATACACATTAACTACAAACCTTTCTCATGTCTCAAAACATGATCAAATACAAACTCATCAAAATTTCACTATTCAATACTCAAATAGGTTCTGCACGTACTTGTATTGCCTTGTACTAACCTCTTTCTCAACCACATCATTCGTTTACCTGTTGAACCATTTAGAATAGAAATCGGATACTCAGGAGTCTCGTACGATAAGTACCTATACCATGGCCCGTAGCCAAATCAAGGTAACTTATCTGAAGAACTATTATCATGGCTCGAAGCCAAATCGGTAAAATACGCACCCGAAGTGCTAATATTATAGCCCGAAGCCAACTTAACGTATCACTTACTAACATGTCAATAGTATCCAAAACTATTCTTAAGGTTCAATCGGGCTTTCACACTTTTCGTTTCTATCATCGAATGCATCCGTAAAGTCATTTTCACAATTCATACATTATCTATAATCCTTTTTTAACAATTTATGCAATATTAAAGCAGCTTAACATACATTTATAATGTAATCATCACATACGAACTTACCTAGTATTCAAAATTGACGGATCAGGTCGACTACTCGATAACCTTGCTTTCCCCCCGATCTAAATCTGAATTCTTTCTTTCTTGATCTATATGAATTCAAAATTAACTTATTTATTCATCTACTCATTCAATTAATCCAAAAATACACATTTGGGCATTTTACACATTAGCCCCTAAACTTTCACATTTAATCAATTTAGTCCCTATTTCACAAATACACAAAATTCACACAATTCAACAAAACCTATGCTTGTCCGAGTTATATATAGGTCCCTAGTAGTCCAAAACTTTTATTTATTTCACATTTCAACCACACAATTTGCACATTTAATAATTTAATCCCTATTATGCATTTTCATCAAAAAATCACTTAATAAAACATGTAAAACTATTATCAAGCTTTCATATTTCAACATTAAACATCAAAGAAAACATAGATTCAACAATGGCAACTCTCAAAATCTTTAACAATTTTGAAATTAAAGGTACAAGCTAGTTAGATTGAGTTGCAACGATTACAAAAACATAGAAATCATAAAAAATGGGACAAGAATCATACCTTAATGAGAAAAATAGCATAGCCGAATTAAGAACCATAAAATGGCTTCTTTTTATTCAACAAATTCAGTAATGGCAAGAGATGAAGCAATTTTGGCTTTGTTTTTTTTATTCACCATTATTTATTAATTACTAATTTAACCTTAGTAATATAACTTAAAAATCATTTAATGGTTGTCCAAAATTATCCACTCACCTTTCTAATGGTTTAATTACCATTTAAGGCCACCATATTTGAATACCAAAACTATTTGACACCTTAAACCAATAGAACATGCATTTTACACTTTACGCGATTTAGTCCTTTTTATCAGATTGACCAACCAGTCGATAAAATTAGCTCACGAAATTTTTACACGTATCAAATAACATGCTTTAAATACCAAAAATATTATTAAAATAATTTTTTGACATCAGGTTTATGGTTTTGAAACTATTGTTCCAATTTAGCTAAAACCGGGCTGTTACAACTCTCCCCCTTTAGGGATTTTCGTCCCCGAAAATCTTACTAGTGAATAGGTTCAGGTATTGTTTTCCCATAGCATCCTCGAGTTCCCATGTAGCTTCTTCAACCCCGTGTCGATGCCGTAATACTTTCACTAATGTGATTCTCTTATTTCTCAGTTCTTTGATCTCAATAACTAAAATTCGAATTGGTTCTTCAGCATATGACATATTAGACTGAATTTGAACCTCGGTCGGGGAAATGACATGTGAAGGGTCGGATTGGTATCGTCGAAGCATCGACACATGAAACACATTATGAATTTTCTCTAACTCAGACGGTAAAGATAGTCGATATGCCACTGGCCCAACTCGCTCAGTAATCTCATACAGTCCGATGAATCGCGGACTCAATTTCCCTTTTCGACCAAACCGCAATATCTTTTTCCATGGAGACACTTTCAAAAACACTTTATCCTCGATCTGGAACACAAAATCTTTCCGTTTGAAGTCTGCATATGATTTCTATCAATCCAAAGATGCTTTCAAACTATCGCGAATTACTTTCACTTTTTCTTCAGTCTCTCTGATTAGATCAACCCCGTGAATCTTATTTTTGCTAAGCTCAGTCCAGTACAACGGTGTTCTACATTTACGACCGTATAGAGCTTCGTATGGTGCCATCTTTATACTCGATTGGAAGCTATTATTGTAAGCAAATTCAATCAGCGGTAGATATTTCTCCCAACTACCTTCAAACTCAAGAATGCAACAACGCAACATATCCTCAAGTATTTGAATAACTTGTTTGGATTGGCCATCCGTTTGCGGGTGAAAAGCAGGGCTAAAATGCAACTTTGAACTGAAAGCTTCTTGCAATTTCTTCCAAAATCACGAAGTAAATCTTGGTTCTCTATTCGAAACAATAGATAGGGGAACACCATGAAATCTCACAATTTCGGAAATATACAACTCAGCTAATTTATCAAGCGAGAAATTTGTATGTATCGGAATGAAATGAGCTGATTTCGTTAATCTATCAATAACAATCCAGATCACATCTTTCTTTTTCGGAGATAAGGGCAAACCCAGTACGAAATCTGTTGCTACTCTATCCCACTTCCACTCAGGAATCATAATAGGCTGTAATAAACCTAACGACAATTGATGCTCAGCTTTGACTTGCTGACAAATCAAACATTTCAAAATAAATTCTGAGATATCTCGTTTCATATCATGCCACCAATAAGGCTGTTTCAAATCATTATACATTTTCGTGCTTCCCTGATGTACTGATAAACAACTACGGTGTGCTTTGTTTAGAATCTTCCGAATGAGCTTAGAATTTCTTGGTACACATATCCTCTCACGAAACATCAAACAATTATCAGACCCTATTCAAAACTTTGAATCAGAAGCCGACTCACACTAGGCTTGTTTTTCTTGCAATTCATTATCAAATTTTTGAGCCTCACAAATCTGTTGTAGAAATAACGGTCTCACTTTCAACTCGGCTACTATGGAACTGTCATCAGACAAAGCTAATTATGTGTTCAAAGCACGTAAAGCAAATAAGGACTTTTGGCTCAAAGCATCAGCAACTACGCTCGCTTTCCGCGGATGGTAATCAATGACTAATTCATAGTCTTTTAACAATTATAGTCATCTCCGCTGTCGCAAATTCAAAAATTTCTGAGTCATCAAATATTTCAAGCTTTTGTGGTCGGTATAAATATGACATTTCTCACCAAACAAGTAATGACGCCAAATTTTCAATGCGAACACTATCGCGGCTAACTCTAGATCGTGGGTCGGATAATTCTTTTCGTACTGCTTCAACTGTCTCGAGGCATAAGCTACAACTTTGCCTTCCTGCATCAAAACACAACCTAGGCCATTTAATGATGCATCATTAAAAACTACGAATTCTTTACCCGACTCAGGCTGAACTAACACTGGTGCCTCTGTCAATACTGCTTTCAACTGCTCGAAGCTCTGCTGATACTTTTCTGACCACTAAAATTTAACATCTTTTTGAAGCAATCGTATCATTAGAGTTGCAATCATCGAGAAGCCTTTCACAAATCGTCTATAATAGCCAGCCAGTCCAAAAAAACTACAGTCTTCGGATACATTTCTCGGAGGCTTCCAATCTATAATCGCAGAAATTTTGCTCGGGTCAACTCGGATACCCGCGACTGAAACTATATGTCCTAGAAAACCAACCTCTCGTAGCCAAAACTCACATTTGCTAAACTTTGCAAACAACTATTTATCTCTCAAAGTTTGTAACACAATTCTCAAATGCTCGGCATGCTCAGATTCATCAGAGTAAATCAAAATATCATCAACAAACACAACTACTAATTGGTCTAAGTACGGTCTGAAAATCCGGTTCATCAAGTCCATAAAAATAGAAGGTGCATTTGTTAGTCCAAAAGGCATAACAAGAAATTCGTAGTGTCCGTACCTTGTCCTAAATGCAGTCTTTGGCACATTTGAGTCTTTAACTCGTAACTAGTAATAACCCGATCTCAAATCAATTTTTGAAAACATTGTTGCCCCATTTAACTGATCAAACAAATCATCTATTCGTGGAAAAGGGTATTTATTCTTGTTCGTCACTTTGTTGAGCTGTCGATAGTCTATACACATTCTCATCGTGCCATCTTTCTTTTTCACAAATAACACCGGTGCACCCCAGGGAGAGAAACTCGGTCTAGCAAAACCTCTATCTGTCAACTCTTGCAACTGAGCTTTCAATTCTTTTAACTCTTTCGGATCCATTTTGTACGGAGTTATTGATATCAGCGTTAATCTCGATACTAATTCAATATCAAACTCAAGCTCTTTGATAGGTGGTAAACCCGGTAACTATTCGGCAAATACATCTAGATACTCGCACACAACTAATAGTAATTGAAGCTTTGTTTTTGTCACTTTCGTATCAAGTACATAAGCAAGATAAGCTTCACACCCATTTCTCACAAATCTCTGAGCTAACATAGATGAGATCACAGTTGGCAAACTATTCAGATCATTAGATTCAATTCTAATAGTCTCATTATTCTGACATTTCAGTTCAATTTTAGTTCGCCTACAATTCACTATAGCATCATGCATCGTTAGCCAATCCATAACCAAAATCACATCAAATTGATCAAATGGAAATAACATCAGATTAGCTTGAAAACAGAAATCCTGATTCATTAACGGACAATTATTGCAGACTTTGTCAACCAAAACACATTTGCCTAAGGGGTTGATACTCTAATCACAAATTCAGTAGACTCTATAGGCAAAGTCTTACTAGATACTAAATTCATACATATATAATAATGAGTTGATCTTGGATCTATCAATGCAATCACATTAGTATCATAGAGAGTGAAAGTACCAGTGATAACATCTGGAGATGACGCTTCTTCGCGAGCGCGAATAGCGTAAGCTCTAGCAGGTGCTCTGGCCTCGGATCTCACAACTGAATCCTTTGTCACCCCTCTACTACCACTTACATTTTCGGTAATTCTAGGTGGTCTACCTCTATTCGATGTGTTATTTGGTCTCACATTTTGAACTTTATCTTTCTCATTCAGCTCATGGCAATCTCGGATGAAGTGATCTAGCGAACCACATTTGTAACAGGCTTTATTACTTTTATTCCAGCATTCTCCAAAATGTCGTCTCCCACACTGCTGACACTCAGGTTTGTTGTCTCTCACACTGCCAACACTCGATACCGATGTAGCTTGAGTTTTAAAACTTAAGTATTGTTGCCTATGATCTCTGTTCGAATATTCGTTTGAAGCTTTTGGGTGAGCGTACGAATCTTTGGATTTCTTTGATGAAGAATGATACAACTTACTCATCGATCTTTTTCTCGAGTCTCTAACTTTTGAATATGCTTTTTTTTTCTTTGCTAAGATCCTCGGCTTTACAAGCCTTTTCAACCAGAACGACAAATTCTTTCAACTCTAAAATTTTGACTGGTAGTTTTATATCTTCATTCAATCCGTCAACGAACTGCTTACACATAACCTCTTCGGTAGAAACATACTCCCTGGCATACTTACTCAACCATGCAAATTCTCTTTCATACTTGGTTACAGTCATCCGGTCTTGTCTTAATTCTAGAAACTCTTTGTGCTTTTGATCGAGAAATCTTTGACTGATGTATTTCTTTCAGAATTCAGATTGAAAAAACTCCCAAATAACCTATTCTTTCGGAACTATAGATATCAACGTGTTCCACCATTGATACGCGGTGTCTCTCAGCAAAGATAGATCACATTTAATACGTTCATCAGGAGTATAAGAAAATTCATCGAATACTCGAATCGTATTTTCGAGCCAGATCTCAGCTCTTTCAACATCACCATCAGTAGTAGCCTGGAACCCTTCAGCCTTATATTTACGAATCTTATCTACTAATGGCTTGTTCAACCGTATCAGATCTATAACTTAAGGAACAACAAGGATTTGTTGAGAAATAGGTGGGGGTGGAGGTTGTTGAGCAACCGAATTCGTTCGAACGAACTCCGTGAACCACTCATTCATTATTTGGAAAAAAAGGCTTGTTTAGCCTCTCCCTCGTGGCTACTCGTTACAGGCCTAGAATTAGATGGCGTTGCCCCTTGAGTGGGAGCGGGCGCATTACCCTCTACATGATTAGCTATAGCACATTCGGGATTCATTACTATACGAAAACACAATTTAAGCTATCAGGAATCATCACACTATCGCAGAGTATATATGACATGTATAGCTAGACTCTCACACATGCTACGTTAGTCCTAGAATCGACTAAATCGTAGCTTTGATACCAAGAAAATGTAACACCCCTAACCCATATCCATCACCAGAGTAGGGTTACGAGGTATTATCGATCAATTCACAACATTTAGCATACATTTATCAAACATAAAGCATTCATTTTCATAAATCATTCAACACAATTACATTGTCCCTTATAAGGGCCTACGAGGCCTTAAACATGATTTAGAAGTGGTTCGGGACTAAACCAATAACATATGAAAATTTTTGGGAACTTAGAAAAATTTCAACCATACAGGGGTCACACGCCCGTGTGAACAGACCGTGTGCCTCACACGGCTCCAGACACGCCCGTGTCTCAGGCCGTATGGAAACAAGGCATACATACTGGCTTGGGTTACACGGCCAACCACACGCCCTTGTGTCTAGCCCGTGTGCCCTTCGAAGTGGCCACACACGCCCGTGTGCTAGGCCGTGTTCCAATTAGGAGGTATACTGACTTGTACCACATGGCCAGTCACACGCCCGTGTGTGAGACCGTGTGGAGCATACTGACTTCAATTTAATTTCAACACTAGGGGACACACAGCCTTGTAACATGACCGTGTATCACACACGGCTGAGAGACACACCCGTGTCTCTGCCCGTGTGGATAAAAATAGGCCATTTGCAAGGCCAATTTTCAACCCCAACTTCAATGTACCTACACAAGACAAAATGGTACCATTTCATCATACAATTAGGCAGCTAAAATCATCAACCAAATGCACAATTCATACCATTATAATTTCATCTATTCCAATTCTCAAATCACTACCATTTACTTAGTCAAATACATGCCAAAACAATATCAAATAATATGGTTCATTTACGATAATTCACATAACCATTATAACTTCCATAATGTCTTCGTTACAACCATGCCAAAACAAACCAAAATAAGCCATCACTCATGGCTATATATATACAAACACTATAACAAAACAGGTTATTAGCGGTGTTTTTAGTGGCGTTTGGACCAAAAACGCCGCAAAAGGTATATATTAGTGGCGCTAACAGGAAAATGCCGCAAAAGGTCCAGCCTTAGCGGCGTTTATGAGAAAAACGCCGCAAAAGGTCAAGCAATAGTGACGTTTTTACATAAACACCGCAAAAGGTCTAGTAGTAGTGGCGTTTATGATAAAAACGCCGCAAAAAGTCAAGCATTGAATATTTAAACAAAACGACGGTGTTTTGCTCCCTATCTATTTATTATTTAACTAGTTTATTTATATTAATTAAGATACAATTTATTTTTAATTGAATATTTAAAATCTTCAGAAAAAAATTAATGACATGTAGAAAAAATTTGAAAGTAACAACATAGAAAAATATATGTTAAAAATGAAAAAAAATTAAAATACTATTATTTAAAATAATTTTAAAGTTTTTTGGGTATATGACTGATAGTTTTTAATTTATATATTAAATAATTGCTTATATAATTGTAAAAGAGATAATATTAATTATAATATATTAAAATTATAATTATAGTTTAAGTTATTTAAGAGATAATAATTAAACTTTATATATATTAAAATTAAAAATATTGCTAACCCATGCATCTCTAGAGAAACAAAATTAATTAGTAAATTGAAAATGTTATTTAAGTTTCCTAAAATATTGAAAGAATATGTAATATTCAAAATTTAACTAATTAAGTTAGGGTTTAGGGTTTACAGTTTATAGTTTAAGGTTTTGGGTTTAGAGTTTTGGTTTTGGGTTTTAGGTTTAGGATTTAGGGTTTTAAGTTTAGTTTAGGGTTTAGGGAAGATCAAATGAAGATGGGAGTGAAGGAGAGGCCAATGCTACTAAAGAATGGTTTGGTCAGTGAATAAGTTAAACGATGTCAACCGGAACTAAGCTATTTTTAATCAAGTTTTTTTACCCTTTTTTGTAGGGTTCTTAGAATGCCATATGTCCGTGCTCGTGTTAGAAACAAGTTTCAGACACGAATACTTCAAGTAAAATAAAGAGTCAAAGGAATATAATTAACCTTTCTATTAACCAACCATGAACTTCGTTCGGATTGATTTGATTCTTTTGATTTGTTCGATTCTATTGTACTGTCATAAGCTCCGTCTTCTTTAATACAAAAAACTATGTATTCATCATCAGGAAGACATATCCAGCTCGAGTTTTCGTATTATTTAAAATTATTTTCATACACGAATATAAAATTTTACAAATTAAATATATTGTTTGGAACAAAACAAATTTAATTTAAAGGAATTTAAGAAATAATTTCAAATATTTAAATATTTAAATATTTAGTAGTACCAAAGGCATTCAAAAAATCATTTTATTTTAATCAAAACAGCGCTGTTTTATTGGCGTTTTCTGTAAAACGCCACAATAGGTCGAGCTTTAGCAGCGCTAGGGGAAAAACGCCGCAAAATGTTATTTTTTAATCAATTTTATTGGTTTTTTTGTGGTGTTTTTGGTAAAATGCTGCAATAGGTCGGGCTTTAGTAGCGCTAGGGAAAAACACTGCAAAATATTATTTTGTTTTAATCAAAACGCCGCCGTTTTATTGGGTTTTCTAGTGGCGTAAACGCCACAATAGGTCAGGCTTTAGCGGCGCTAGAGGAAAAAATGGCCACAAAAGGTTATTTTCTTTTAGGCAAAACGACGTCGTTTTGCTCTCCTCATTTTTACCCAACCCATGTACCCGATAAACCTTAATTTTTTCCCTAAAAATTTCCCCCAAACCATAAATTTTCCCCAAATCCAAATCCTAACCCTTCTCTGTATTGCCAGACCCGACCATCTGCTTCCTCGTTGTCGACCCGACCATCTGCTACGTCACCGTCGCAGTTCAGGTATATGGCAATGGGAGGAATGCTGAAGAACTTCTAAATGAGTTGTGTGGTAATGAAGGTCTTGCTAAGGTAAGTTGTCAAAGACCCGAGTGCTTTTATGTCTTGGGTTTTTACCTTTAAAAGCTTGTGGTTGAAGTGCCTTTGTTTTAGGGAGAAAAAATGGCTTAAGCAACATTGTCTTTTTAATCGGCTAATTTTTCAGGGTGATTATTGTACGAAACTTATTAATATTTTCTTACATGGTCGAGTACACAGAGATGCTAAAGCGGGACTTGCATCAAAGGTTTGGAAAAATCGAGAAGGATAAGTTCTAGCTCTCTTGATTCTGAAAATTAAAACTTAGTTCTTTTGAAGTTCTAAAAGTCGTGCAGCTAATTACTGGGTCATTTCTTACCCAGATTCCATCATGAACTTAGGCTTCTAGGGGATTGTTTGATCTTATATTTGTTGTGAAAGTGCTTTTTGTTTAGTTGTTGCATCAAATTGGAATTATCATGATAAAAGTATATTCTGTTTTCTAGAAAGATACAAGTTCCACTAGCTTTTTTCTTTAGGTTGGTTTCTTCAATATGAAAATGTAAACATCTATTACCAGTTTTTTCAATGAACTACCTATCCTCTATTGAGGTCAAATGCTCTAGTGATCTTATATATATATATATATGCACTCAACTGTAACACCCCTAAACCCGGCCCATTTACTTCGACCGAATTTGGAATGCCACTGCGGAACACTTTCGAAAAACATTCTTACTTAAGAGATAAACCGTTGAAAATTTGTTTCCTTTAACAAAACATTTTCGTGACTTGTAATATTCTAAGTAAAAATCAAAGTTTGTTATAAAAATATCAGGTTCAAGCTTTACTTGAAAAATAAAACCATTTGAAATCAACCTTTAAATCATCCATCCATGATAGGGCATAATAATAACGATGCTTAATAAATGAACTGAAATACTTTAGTGGGCCTTTTTACAATACACACTTAATCAAAATACGGAAAATAGAAATATTTAATTCATTAAACAAGAGATTCCTTTGCATGAAAATCCACTTTTGCATGGCCACCTTTGTATCCGCTCCGACCCGGTCAAAGCTTTACGCGCCACCTGAAAGGGGTTAAGAAAATTGGGTGAGTCACCAAGACTCAGTGCATAGCTAATACACATGTCCTCACATATGGGCTTATCCCATATCCACACAATCCATATATATAAATATACAATTATAAATATGCAATCATGAATATACAATTACGAACATACAATTATGAATATACAATTTTTGAAGTCCAATCCACAAGGTGATCCACATATCTTTCTTTGGCACACTTATTTCTTAAGGTCGTGGCCAAGCCACTGATCCCATAGGAATCTCACATATTAATCAGTTCACTAATCATCAAGAACGAATGTAGCACGAGGCTAGCATTAGACCACTAATATAGTGTACACCCTTTTCTCCAATAGTCACATCACAAGTCTCATGCATACGTATATGTACCACAAAGCAACATTTAAATGCATTTAAACAATTATATATATTATACCATGGCCACACATTACTCAAAACAACATACATCACAAGTCATCACTTTATTTTACATTCATCAATAATCAATTATTATCGCAGATCACTGAAAGGTTAATATCATAACCACTAACCTGATTATTCGATCACTTACCTTAGTATCCATACTTTTAGCCATTATTTACATACTAACATGCACAACTCATACATTTACATAAAATAATACTTACGGTACATATATCAAGCGGAAGAAACGGTCACGATAACTACGCTTTTTGACTATAGCGAGATTTTGATTTATCGATTCTAACAAAGTCTAAAATTCCGAACTTGCCCTTATGCCTTGCTCAACTAGCCCCTAATTCATCAGGGACAGAAACGGTTAACCACTTACTCACCAAAAATGGCCTAAGCCGAATACCACAACTACTAACCTTGAGCACTTCAATTCCCGAAAGGCTCCTTTGTGCTCCTTAATACTATGTACACACAAAAAGAGCACATCATCATGTCCTTATACACATTCGGCCACCCCAAGGTCAACATTGTTTATCATCAAAACTCAAATTATAGCCTATGGCCGAAAGTCATACCTCCTTGCCTTGCTTATTTCGATCCCGAAACACCATTTGTTCCTGTCGATTAACTCCCAAAGTTATCAAAATTCCTACTAAAGTAATGTTAGGATCGGCTAATACACAAAAATATTAAAAACATGGCCCTTGGCCGAAACTACCTAAATGCTTACCTTAATGTTCAAAAATCTCGGAGTTCCTTAATACATCTTAAAGGTGACACATGCAAAAGAAACACGTAGTCGATAGCACCTTCAAAACAAGGATTCGGCCATGGCTCCTCAAGGTGGAGCTAATATACGGCAATGGCAACCTTAAGAGAGCTTTGATTTAATCAAGGTAAAATAAAGGAGAAGATGTGGTAGAAGAAGAAAAATAATGCATAAAAGGGGTCTAACTTTCAGCTTTTGTCAAATGAAAACTCAAATGCAAATTTGGCAAAACACAAGGATGAAGAAGAAAGGTTTTGAAAGAGAACATTTAGCTAGCACCAACATAAACCGAAAATACAAGCCTTTCAATTCTCCCAAAATCGGTTAAACAAAATGGCAAGAAAGGGAGACATTTCGGCCATGCTCCCCTTTCGAAAGCAAAGCTGATCAGGTTCCTTCTCTTTCCTTTTTCTTTCGGCCAACAACCAAGGAATGGAAGAGAAATATTAAATTTGGCCATGCGTTTTGCATCACAAGACCAAGGCCGGCCATACAATTGCAATTCCAATGCCGCACATGCTCTCCTTTTGTTAAGTTCAATATTGTTTATTTCTTTATTCTATCACCTTTCCCATATTCTCATAGAAGTTGATAATAATAATAATATTATATATATATTATCCCATTATTCTAAGCAAACAAATAAAAATAATAAAACAATGGTTTAAGCCCTCATACTTTCCAAAACAAAATAAAATAAAAAGAAAAGAATCCCTTTGCTTCATGCGTGGGTGCTGCATGCGTGCATGCTGCATGCATTTAATGCCCATGCAGCCCCTTATTCTTACGCCTGAAAAAGCCAAAATAGAACCCCAGTGCAGCCAGTGTCTCGAACCCGAGACACGGAGAGGACTCCCAACGTCTCACCACTGGCCTGCTTTGCGCGTTCATGAAATTAGACACGCCAAATTCTTTTAAACCTTACTTCACTAGCTCTTTATGATTTAGCACTAATATAAAAATAAAGCGCCTTATGCACGATTCCCAAGGCTCGAGCATAAAGTCCTCGAGAGGGTCTCCTAGCTGCAAGCATCCCAACCACTCGGCCGTGTTCATTTCATGCCAACAAACACGCCGAAAATTTTTAAACCCTTATTCTTTAGTTTCCCCTTGTTCAATGCGCACCGGACCAAAAGAATAAAACACTCTCATCATGGACAACAAGGCTCGAACTTGAGCCCTCTTGAAGCCTCCTTGCGCTCTTAGCCACTCTGCTAAGTGGTTTCATGCGACATAAACCTCGCATAAATTCTTTTAAGGCCTCCTTAGTCCATAACACCATACAGCGCAAAAAAAAAAAAATCCATGCGCCCAGCATTGCTCGATCCCCTGACCTGCTTAGCGCTGAATCTTAAGTGGCACACTGAAGCCACTTTGCTACCCTGGGACTTTCATGTCCAAGACTTTACAAAATTTTTACTTAAGGCATTCTCAAATAAATTCCACTTTTAACCCTCAAATTTTCAAAATTTCCAAAACACTCTCTTTTTAATCCGAGAGTTTTAGGAACTCTAAAAACACATCAAAATACTCTTGAGGCCCACTAACACTTGAGTTATTTACCAAACTCGCAACCCCTATTTCGGGATATTACAATTCTACCCCCCTTTAAAAATAATTTCGTCCTCGAAATTACTTACGAACGCACATCCGTACATTTCAATTCACAACATATCAATCATATATTCCCAATTATACACATATGCAAACATATTCAACCTCTTTCACATTTAGCATTTTCACATATGGCCACTTCTTCACAAGCATAATCAAGCTTAAATTCCATTATGAATATCATACACATCAATGGTAAGATCAATTGCACATATTAAAAATCTTACCGAAGCTTCAACTACATCACATCTTACTTAATTCAAATGGGAACATACTAACTTTCCTTATTCCTTGCAAATAGGAAAGACTTGTACTTACCCGAACATTTAGCTTATGGTAATAAACATGTTCCATCTTGTAAGTGATTCATGAATTCTCTATTATAACACATCACCGGCATTAAGCCTGCTAGGCATTAAAGCCTGAAATACACACCGGCACAAAGCCTGCTAGGCATCAAAGCCTGAAATATACACCGGCACAAAGCCTGCTAGGCATCAAAGCCTGAAATATAATACTATCAGCATCTGAATCACATTACAAGCTGACCAGAATTATAACCCATATAATTCACATCACTTGTATTTATCACTTCAATAATATTTCATGATAGATAGTCTATCCACATATCACTTGTACTTATCACTTCAATAACACTTCATGATAGATAGTCTATCCACAGTCGGCTTTCACTATATTTATAACTAGGATTCCAACATGTACACGAGGTTATAATTAACCTTAACAATATTCAATTGCTTATAAACTTACACTTAAAACATTCTCAATTTCGGTTTCAACACTCGCCGACATGATATTTTCCATACTGAGCACACGGACGGTCCCGATTTCTCATAGCTGGCTTAGTCACATGAGCAAAACTTTCAACCCTCGGTATTTTCCGAAGATCCTCAGATAATTTAGACAATCCAAAATTTCTTCTATCACGGTTCTTATCCTTATCTCGATTTTATCTCATCGAGTTCTTAATCTTTTCAACTATCTTAGCTTTTTCGACTAACACAGCAAATTCCCGTTCCTGTTTGAGGAACTATCAACAGTCTCAGGCCGTCTCTTAATTCGTCCTTAAACCGAACACATCATTCGTGTTTTGTAGCCACTACTCTTCGAGCATATTGGCTTAACCTTAGGAATTCAGCCTCGTATTTCACTATGGACTCGTTCCATTGAACTAGTCCCAAAAACACATGCCTCTGAGCATCAATGTAGTAAATATCGACATACTTCTTTTGGTATGCTATCTTGACATATTCTCAAGTGGGATCCTCTGCTGTGACACTATCCCAAACTGTGAGCCACCATTGATACGTCTCGTCACGAAGTAGCGCCACCATTCCTTTCACTTTTTTTTAGGGCTCAAAACGAGCTCATCCATAACTCACTTGGTTATTTCCAACCATTATTCAATCGTACTGGGTGCCACGTCTGATACATCACGGAACAATTCCGCTCTATTGGCTCAAAGTCGCTCGGGAACAAATTTTCGAGCTCTCATATTTCTCCCTCTCTAGCCACCATCTCTAAAACTCGCAGCGCAATACAGCATTATCCCTCGTCTGATCTTGCTGCTCCTTATCAAAGGCTGGTGGTGGAGGTGATACCTTATTATCAACCCTTGACCCGATCTAACGAGTTCCGTTACGGCCATTTTACCTTGACCACGTCATCTAGAACTCATCTCTTATCGCACAATCTGACTTAAAAAGTTTTATGCATTAGGAATTTGTTCCACTGATTATTCGCGAATAATTTTATGGAATAAAATATTTAGAAGTGGTTCTTTCGATCACACATAGGTTCAGTTCAAGTTCGCTATTCCAATTCAGAGAGTCACATACACGTTCACAAGCAGGGACACATTCATTTACTACACTTTTATGGTCATTTCAGTCCTCAAGTCTTATGCACTTGTTTTTGAGTAGACTAGTCTTAGGGTTCAATAGCCCAAATTTTCTAATCTACAAGCCCAATTATGCCCATACAGTTTACATATTCGACATTCCTCAATAGTCAGAGATACTTACTGTGTGGACTTGGTGGAGAATGCAGTGCCATGCGAGAACAAGCCCTAAATAGAAGTTCACATTTTGAAAAGCCCACTTTCGAAAACTGTTTTCGGGCCCAAAACCTCAAAGCCAAGTTTTGAACCATGCTCTGATACCAAAATATAACACCCCTAAACCCGGCCCATTTACTTCGACCGAATTTGGAATGCCACTGCGGAACACTTTCGAAAAACATTCTTACTTAAGAGATAAACCGTTGAAAATTTGTTTCCTTTAACAAAACATTTTCGTGACTTGTAATATTCTAAGTAAAAATCAAAGTTTGTTATAAAATATCGTGTTCAAGCTTTACTTGAAAAATAAAACCATTTGAAATCAACCTTTAAATCATCCATCCATGATAGGGCATAATAATAACGATGCTTAATAAATGAACTGAAATACTTTAGTGGGCCTTTTTACAATACACACTTAATCAAAATACGAAAAATATAAATATTTAATTCATTAAACAAGAGATTCCTTTGCATGAAAATCCACTTTTGCATGGCCACCTTTGTATCCGCTCCGACCCGGTCCAAGCTTTACGCGCCACCTGAAAGGGGTTAAGAAAATTGGGTGAGTCACCAAGACTCAGTGCATAGTTAATACATATGTCCTCACATATGGGCTTATCCCATATCCACACAATCCATATATATAAATATACAATTATAAATATGCAATCATGAATATACAATTACGAACATACAATTATGAATATACAATTTTTGAAGTCCAATCCACAAGGTGATCCACATATCTTTCTTTGGCACACTTATTTCTTAAGGTCGTGGCCAAGCCACTGATCCCATAGGAATCTCACATATTAATCAGTTCACTAATCATCAAGAACGAATGTAGCACGAGGCTAGCATTAGACCATTCACATAGTGTACACCCTTTTCTCCAATAGTCACATCACAAGTCTCATGCATACGTATATATACCATAGCAACATTTCGTACGAAACAATTATATATATTATACCATGGCCACACATTACTCAAAACAACATACATCACAAGTCATCACTTTATTTTACATTCATCAATAATCAATTATTATCGCAGATCACTGAAAGGTTAATATCATAACCACTAACCTGATTATTCGATCACTTACCTTAGTATCCATACTTTTAGCCATTATTTCGGCTAACATGCACAACTCATACATTTACATAAAAATAATACTTACAGTACATATATCAAGCAGAAGAAACGGTCGATAACTACTACGCACCGACTATAGCGAGATTTTGATTTATCGATTCTAACAAAGTCTAAAATCCCGAACTTGCCCTTATGCCTTGCTCAACTAGCCCCTAATTCATCGTGACGAAAAAGCGGTTAACCACTTACTCACCAAAAATGGCCTAAGTCGAATACCACAACTACTAACCTTGAGCACTTCAATTCCCGAAAGGCTCCTTTGTGCTCCTTAATACTATGTACACACAAAAAGAGCACATCATCATGTCCTTATACACATTCGGCCACCCCAAGGTCAACATTGTTTATCATCAAA
This sequence comes from Gossypium bickii, assembly GCA_025503065.1. Lineage (NCBI taxonomy): Eukaryota > Viridiplantae > Streptophyta > Magnoliopsida > Malvales > Malvaceae > Gossypium > Gossypium bickii. The sequence continues at coordinate 20,716,672 of CP106713.1, read as the reverse complement.
ACTCAAATTATAGCCTATGGCCGAAAGTCATACCTCCTTGCCTTGCTTATTTCGATCCCGAAACACCATTTGTTCCTGTCGATTAACTCCCAAAGTTATCAAAATTCCTACTAAAGTAATGTTAGGATCGGCTAATACACAAAAATATTAAAAACATGGCCCTTGGCTGAAACTACCCTCGTGCTTACCTTAATGTTCAAAAATCTCGAGAGTTCCCTTAATACATCTTAAGGTTGACACATGCAAAAGAAACACGTAGTCGATAGCACCTTCAAAATAAGGATTTGGCCATGGCTCCTCAAGGTGGAGCTAATATACGGCAATGGTAACCTTAAGAGAGCTTTGATTTAATCAAGGTAAAAGAAAGGAGAAGATGTGGTAGAAGAAGAAAAATAATGCATAAAAGGGGTCTAACTTTCGGCTTTTGTCAAATGAAAACTCAAATGCAAATTTGGCAAAACACAAGGATGAAGAAGAAAGGTTTTGGAAGAGAACATTTAGCTAGCACCAACATAAACCGAAAATACAAACCTTTCAATTCTCCCAAAATCGGTTAAACAAAATGGCAAGAAAGGGAGACATTTCGGCCATGCTCCCCTTTCGAAACCAAAGCTGATCAGGTTCCTTCTCTTTCCTTTTTCTTTCGGCCAACAACCAAGGAATGGAAGAGGCCATACAATTGCAATTCCAATGCCGCACATGCTCTCCTTTTGTTAAGTTCAATATTGTTTATTTCTTTATTCTATCACCTTTCCCATATTCTCATAAAAGTTGATAATAATAATAATATTATATATATATTATCCCATTATTCTAAGCAAACAAATAAAAATAATAAAACAATGGTTTAAGCCCCCATACTTTCCAAAACAAAATAAAATAAAAAGATAAGAATCCCTTTGCTTCATGCGTGGGTGCTGCATGCGTGCATGCTGCATGCATTTAATGCCCATGCAGCCCCTTATTCTCACGCCTGAAAAAGCCAAAATAGAACCCTGTGTGCAGCGGCCCTGTGTCTCGAACCCGAGACCTGGAGAGGACTCCCCAACGTCTCAGCCACTCGGCCCTTTGCGCGTTTCATGAAATTAGACACGCCGAAATTCTTTTAAACCTTACTTCACTAGCTCTTTATGATTTAACGCTAATATAAAAATAAAGCGCCTTATGCGCGTTTCCCAGGGCTCGAACGCAAGTCCTCGAGAGGGTCTCCTAGCTGCAAGCATCCCAACCACTCGGCCAATGTTCATTTCATGCCAACAAACACGCCGAAAATTCTTTTAAACCCTTATTCTTTAGTTTCCCCTTGTTCAATGCGCCAGACCAAAAGAATAAAACACTCTCACTGCGGACAACAAGGCTCGAACTTGAGCCCTCTTGAAGCCTCCTTGAGCTCTTAGCCACTCTGCTAAGTGGTTTCATGCGACATAAACCTCGCATAAATTCTTTTAAGGCCTCTTTAGTCCATAACACCATACAGCGCAAAAAAATCCATGCGCCCAAAGATTGCTCGATCCTCGACTGCTTGTGGCCAATCTTAAGTGGCACACTGAAGCCACTTTGCTACCTGGACTTTCATGTCCAAGACTTTACAAAATTTTTACTTAAGGCCTTCCTCAGCCAAATTCCACTTTTAACCCTCAAATTTTCAAAATTTCCAAAACACTCTCTTTTTAATCCGAGAGTTTTAGGAACTCTAAAAACACATCAAAATACTCTTGAGGCCCACTAACACTTGAGTTATTTACCAAACTCGCAACCCCTATTTCGGGATATTACATCAACAGTTGGATGAGTGGATTAGTGATTGAATAATTGAAAGCTTTGTTGGATGAGTGATTGAATAATTTGGACTGCTATATGGGTACTCGGACTCGACAGTCAGCACTCATTTTAATTTTCATGAGAAATTAGTTGTTTTATATGCTTTCTTCATTGCCATCCGAATCAAGAGGGGGATTCAGAACTGTGGATGGTGATTTGGTGGCTCCATATAATGAACACATTCTAGGTCTCGTTCAACATAATAGGCATATTATTCAGTAATCTAAAGGGTATTGAAGAGTAGATATGTTGAAAGCCTGATGTGTATTCAATTCAAGACTATATCATTTATATATGATCAGAAACAATACTTCAATACCAAAATCATGAACACTATGAAATAGAGTTATTGACTAATAGTATGACTGCCATACTTAACCGTTTGTTGATATTATGGTGTAAATGAACAGAATGTTCGATGAAGTATTCGTGAACCGTTTATATAATGTTTGTTTATTAAGTTAAATAAACGTGTATGAATAAAAATTTTATGTTTGTTTAATAAATGAACAAACACGAATAGAGGTATGTCGGTTCGCTTATGTTCACGAACAAGTTCACTTATGTTTATGGGAGGCATATTATGAGGGATGATTATCAGATGTTTATGTTAGGATTATTGTATCTTTGTTCCTAGGATAATTTTTAATTTTAGTGATGTGCCATGTTAAAGACTGTGCAAATTTTAGACAAAATTATGGTAAAGCCAGCCTATGTAATTAGAATCTTAGCATTTTAATGCGTCTTATTCATGGCTGTCTGAAACAGCCTATGTAATTAGAATCCTAGCATTTTATAAGTGATGTTGAATGTCATGATGTGCTAATTGTGCTATCCGAAACAGCTTGTACATGGAAGAATTATTGATAAAATTATTGAAGATATTACTTTTGTACTGTTTTGATTTTTGTTGCCCTAGATGCAATCTTTCTCCCTGTTTAGAGCCGATGTTTGTAAGGTGTGCATAAAGTTGAACTTGAATTAAAAACATAATATTTAAATTGAGATGTTTAGTTCCTGTAATTGAGATGTTTGGTTGTGCATAAGGTGTGCAAATTGAAGTGTTTAGTTGCTGGAAATTGAGATGTTTTATCGCCGTAATTGAGGTGTATAAATGTTGTTAATTGAGATGTTAAAGTGCTGCAAATTAAAGTGTTTAAATGCTGTAAATTGAAGTGTTAACGTACTGCAAATTGAAGTGTTTAAATGTTGTAAATTGAAGTGTTTAAGTGCTACAAATTGAAGTGTTTACTTGCTGGAAATTGAGATTTTTTATCGCTATAATTGAGGTGTATAAATGTTTTTAATTGAGATGTTAAAGTGCTGCAAATTGAAGTGTTTAAATGCTATAAATTGAAGTATTAAAGTGCTGAAAATTGAAGTGTTTGAATGTTGTAAATTGAAGTGATAAGGTGCTACAAATTGAAGTGTTTAAATGTTGTAAATTGAAGTTTTTAAGTACTGCAAATTGAATTGTTTAGTTGCTGAAATTGGGGTGTTACGTTAAAATGCTGAAATTTATTAAGTTTGAAAGTCGAAACTTACCTCACTGATTTCAACCGTGTTTTTCCTTTTTTTCTTTTTTGCTGCCGCAGTTTTAGTGATTGAATGAATTGAAGTTTTATCATATTTGAGTTTGTAGGTGGAATTTGATGATGGCTGTACATGCAGAAAGATAACATGAGAACTTATTCATCTATGGCCTCATCATCTTTTTCTTATTCATCAACTTCCTCGCCTACTTATGGTTTTCAGTACCCGAACATGATAGTAAGTGAACCACCTCACCCTCTTTCTTATCTCTATACAGTATACCATCAAATCCTTTTTTTTTAATTTTCATTTAAAAATAAAAAAATTGTAGTTTCTAATAATTTTCAGTTAACCGCAGATATATTAAGTCTTTGTTACTTTCCATTGACACCTCCCCCATTTCTTTATGCATCAATAACTATATTAATGAAATCAAGTACTACAATTATATATTATTACAGATAGGGATTGAAGAATACGATCAAAGGGCAAACATCAGATATGGTGATTCCTAGCCAAGCAGTGGCTTCTTAGACACCCAACATTTTGCACAACCAAACATGACTAGAACTTCTAAACCTACATGTTGAGGTTGCTACACACAAGTCCCTTCCTTTTTTAAGTTTATGTGCCATGTGATGATTGTGTTTTAAAATTTAACTTGTTTTAGTTCCTTACATTCTTATAGGATTCACATTCAAGGAGCAAGAAACATCGCAGAAACTCATTGGGATCGAACAGTCAGAATTCAGAATCAAGCGACACACAAGAGTTAGATTTGGAGCTTAGATCATCATCAGAATCGAGAAATTTTTCTACCACCTTAAATGCATTCTCATGGAACTACATTTTATGCTTTCCTAGAATTGTAAGTTCAAATAAGGTGTTGATCTTGCAATTCATACATACAATTTAAGCAAGTTGATATGAACTAGTTTGATTTTTTTTTTTTAAATTTCAAAGGAATCTTATGTAATCAAAGGCAATTTGACTTGCTGCATGAGATATAGTGAAAAACATTGATCTTCTTGTTCATGAATTTCCATTTTAATATGCCTTCAAATTAAATTATGCGTTTCTAAATTGGTGAAATCCCACTTCTTCTACATTCTCTAACCAAAGAATGGATTGATGTATGTATTGATAACAACATTTCTAAAGGATTTGCTTAAGCAGGTAAAGGGATGGGAATGGATTTGTGGCGTTTTTATAATATTTTAATTTTTTTTCATGACCTTTAACGGTGTTTTTGGGAAAAGTGCCGCTAAAAGTCATGTTCTTTGGCGGCGTTTGTGGAGAAAGTGCCGCTAAAGGTCATGTTCTTTAGCGGCGTTTGTGGGAAAAGTGCCACTAAAGGTCATGTTATATAGCGGCGTTTTTTGCGGCGCTTATCAAAATGCCGCAAATTGTTTTAGCAGTATTTATAAGCGCCGCTATAGGACCAAAAAACTACCGCTAAAAACCTGATTTGCTGTAATGAAACCAAAACATATATATTTACAAGTCATTTCTAATAGCCAACCACACATCAATATTAACATGATTTACAAGCCAAATCTCATGGCTATAATCACAAGCAAAATACCGCATCTAGCCTGTACATGCCATATACCATAAATGTATTATTCAAAAGTACCAATTTAGATGTTTGATAGTGCGACGATGTTCCCGACGACTCCCAGATCCAAGTTATCCTTGATTCACTATAAAACATAGAAAAATAACACGGAGTAAGCTTCATAGCTTAGTAAGCTCGTATGTGAATAACTTAATTCATCGAATAAATGCAAATCAACCAATTACACATGACAAAACCATATACACATTAACTACAAACCTTTCTCATGTTTCAAAACATGATCAAATACAAACTCATCGAACTTTCACTATTTAATACTCGAATAGGTTTTGCACGTACCTGTATCGCCTCGTACTAACCTCTTTCTCAACCACATCATTCGCTTACCCGTAGAACCATTCGAAATAGAAATCGGATACTTAGGAGTCTTGTAAGATAAGTACCTATACCATGGCCCGTAGCCAAATCAAGGTAACTTATCTGAAGAACTATTATCATGGCTCGAAGCCAAATCATCCGATATGCATGGCCCGAAGCCAAATCGGTAAAATACGCACCCGAAGTGCTAATATCATGGCCCGAAGCCAACTCAACATATCACTTACTAACATGTCAATAGTATCCAAAACTATTCTTAAAGTTCAACCTGGCTTTCACACTTTTCGTTTCTATCATCAAATGCATTCGTAAAGTCATTTTCATAATTCTTACATTATCCATAATCTATTTTTAACAATTTATGAAATATTAAAGCATTTTAACATACATTTATAACGTAATCATCACATACGAACTTACCTCGTATTTGGAATTGACAGATCAGGTCGGCTACTCGATAACCTTGCTTTTCCCCTAATCTAAATCCAAATTCTTTCTTTCTTGATAACTTAATTATTCATCTACTCATTTAATTAATCCAAAAATACACATTTGAACATTTTTACACATTAGCCCCTAAACTTTCGCATTTAATCAATTTAGTCCCTATTTCACCAATACACAAAATTCACACAATTCAACAAAACCCATGCTTGGCTGAATTATATATAGGTCCTTAGCAGTCCAAAAATTTCATTTATTTCACATTTCAACCACAAAATTTGCACATTTCACAATTTAATCCCTATTATGCATTTTCATCAAAAAATCACTTAACAAAACATGTAAAACTATCGTCAAGCTTTCATATTTCAACATTAAACATCAAAGAACACATAGATTCAACAATGAAATCTATCAAAATCTTTAACAATTTCGAAGTTAGGTAAGGGCTAGCTAGATTGAGCTGCAACGATTACAAAAACATAGAAATCATCAAAACGGGACAAAAATCGCACCTTAATGAGAAAAATAGCATAGCCAAATCAAGAACCCTAAAATGGATTCTTTTTCTTCAACAAATTCGGAAATGGCTAAAGATGAAGCAATTTTGGCTTTGTTTTGTTTTATTCACCATTATTTATTAATTAATAATTTAACCTTAGTAATATAACTTAAAAATCATTTAATGGTTGTCCAAAATTGTCCACTCACATTTCAAATGTTTTAATTACCATTTAAGGCCACCATATTTAAAAACCAAAGCTATTTGACACCTTAAACTAATAGAACATGCATTTTACACTTTATGCGATTTAGTCCTTTTTATCAAATTGACCAACCAATCGATAAAATTAGCTCATGAAATTTTCACACATATCAAATAACATGCTATAAATACCCAAAAAAATATTAAAATAATTTTTTGACATCAAATTTTTGGTTCCGAAATCATTGTTTCGATTTAGCTAAAACTAGGCTGTTACAAATTATTAATCAGCCCTCCTCTGTATAGCTTGTGCTCTAGGGATGCTACAACATTTGAGCTCCAAAAGATGACTTTCAAGACTTCTCTTTTCTTCAAATGCACTAACAAAATTGTGTAAGTTTAGCACATAAATAATTACAAATAGAGACTTTTCTTTAATTTTATCCAACTTAGATATTCTGTAATAAAATTAGAAAAATATGATAAAAACGCTTGGAATTTGCATGAATTATTAGTCAGAAGATGCTATAAAAGTCTATATATTTTGGAGTTATTAGAGGGTGACAACCCTAGTTAATGTTGGACTTGGTGCCCTAAGTGTAGTATTATTGTCTAAGTACACTTGTAATTTTTTTTTGAACAGACTGGTTAATAGAATTATTAATAAATTATATTAAAAATCTTTGTATTATTGCACTCAAATGATTTTTGAACGCAAAGCAAAATAGAAACAAATGTTGCTTATTGATTGTCTAAATGTTTTACTAATACTAAGTGATATTACGTGGTCGGATCGTAGTATGAAAAGACAACTTGTATTAGTAGATGAACCTAAACATGTCCTTAGTCTAATCAGAAATGAGAAAAACTATTAAAAGACTAATATGTCGTCTATCAAGTCCAATTGGAGAGATGCATTATCTTGGGCATCAGAGCGGATGACTCCCAGAAGATAGAGACATAGATGTGGCTGACTGGATCAATAGTACATCAAACATGACCCAAGCAAAATAGATCTTGAATTCGTTTATGGATTTATTCACTTGTGACATTCATAGTGTGACATACCTAAATCCGTTTATGGCGGTCTATGTTTGTGTGACTTGTACACTTTGATGTAAGTAAAAGCTTAAGTTCAAATAGATAAGGAACCAAAAGCTGGTGCGTTGGGTGTACGACTTCTATAGTATGTAGCATCATTCAAAATAGTGAAATTCATAAGCCAAAAGATGGGTAAATGATATCCTCTCATTGGCATTACATGGTTGATGAAAAGTAAATGTTGCCACGGGTCGTCCGTCTTTATAATGGATGACTTGATCACTATTTGATAGTGATTGAATTTTTATGAAGGAAGATGTAATGGTTACCATGAGATAAAATAATATCATATTTGGAGAATGGATATTATCCCAAAGAGATCAAGGATACCTTATGAGGGTAATACACTCATGACAAGGTCAATGGACGAGCACTAAGTTGTTGCTTTCGTAATGGTATGTCATTGGGGAGAGCTTAGTCATGATACTATAATGGAATGGCTTCATGACTAAATGAGTTTATAATTAATAGGAAAAAAGCCAAAACTTAATTATAAATCATTTGATCCCCAATTACATATGTCCAATCAGCCACTTTGTTAACTCGTTGAAACCAGAAATGAATTGCGTGTTTGAATAGAAATGAACGAAATGAATAGGAAAAGAGAAAAGAGAAACATTCGAGAATGATTATAGTTTTCTCCGAAATAGAAAAATGGGATCATTTAGAAATTAATGTAGTTTCCAAAAATGAAAATGGAAATGAAAATGATTCATTTTCAATCCTATATGAATTACTTAAAAAATTATCGGAAGAGTGAGTTTATGTTTTTGAACTATTTTGAAGTCTGAAAATGAAAATAAACCATTCGATCATAATGAACATGTTGAGTTGTGAAATATTGAACATATTTTCTTGAAATTTTACCAGGGTCAAAATCGTCAAAATTATACTAGGGATAAAATTGTAAAAATTTTACAAGGGGTAAAATAGGGATGAGAAATCGTTTTTATATATAAATATTAAATTTTATTTTAAGAAATAGAAAAACTAAATCGGGTTGATCACAGTACAGAGTACTGGGTCAAAAAGGCCCAGGAAGTACTCGTAATTGGAGCCGATGTGAGAGACGCCCAAAAACACCTCATGGACATGAAGGGGGCGACAACCCTAGTAGGAATACTAGGGCGTGCCATCCACCCTAGTCTTATTCTAAGTAGGATGTTGTTTTTCTATTTGAAATAAACTACTCTAACTCAACAGGGGTTCTACCTTCTCTTCCTATAAATAGATGACACTAGTAGAGCTATTAACACAATTTTGAGAGATTGTTATTCTACCAAAAAATAGAGAGAATTTATTATCAACTATTACATATATTTTTCTGAAATAAAAATTTTACCGGTTTCTATTAAAAAGAGAGAATTTTCATTTTCACCCTAAAAGGAGAGAACTTTTTCTAGTTCTGTGTTTCGATTCAATTGGTTCGAGCTCACATTCGAAGCAGTTCATGGTATGAGAATAGCAGAGAAGATCATTTGGTTGAAATCTAGGAACAATGTGTAAGAGTATGCCCAAAGATCAATCATGAGATGGTTGTAATAACATACTTAATTTACCATGTTTATTAATATAAAGCGTTGTCATTATTATTTCAGTTTTTCTTTCTGTGTGTATAAATAAACTGTTTTATAATATTGTCCTGAGAATAATATGATTATTCTTAAAAGATCCTTAGTCGAGTATTATTGTTGACTAGGACAACAATAATGCATTAAGACTAACATGTAGTTGATTGATGATAAAGAGTTGTCATTGATGTGGAGTGTCAAAAACAATGCATGAATATGTGTGTTAGAGAACAACATATTGGATTGACCCGCTATGAGTATGTTTCTTGGATTATTATGTAATTGTCACAACATTACTCATAGTGATTAATATGTACATGATCCTCGGACTTGAGATCATTATTATCCCAAATCGTGAGTTGTATATTTTGATACAATCAAACGTGCAATCGTAAATAAAAGTTGTTCTATAAAGGCCGATGTTGGATATACCACAATCTATGTAGAGGATATGGTGATCAATAAAGGATAAGTCCCTCCTACATAATAGGAGTAATATCTTAGGCCACTTGATTGAGTAAGACTAGAAATGCATGGCCATGCTCAAATAAGTTGATATGAGATGTCATACTAATTTGTATATCATAGTCTACTCAAGATATCAAGAAACATGGGATGGACTATGCAAGTGTGACTATCCCATGACTTGTATCCGTTCCAGAGATAAAGGACTTAAGGATTAATGCATGAAAGGTTAATCACGAATGGTTATGTCGAATCATGACTTCTTGTAACTTAGGTAGCAATGATGCATTGCTAGATGCCACTCATTGTCTGTGACAATAGAATCTGCTAACGTTGCAAGAACCTACAGGGTCACACCCTATGGTTGAAATGAACGGAATAAAATATAGTTGGTATTGTGTTTGGTTGTCACATGAATTAAATTAATTAAAGAATTAATTTAATTGGGCAATCAAATATTGAACATATTATATGTACAAGGATGTTGTACACATAATGATAACATAATTTTATTAATATATGAATTTGATTCATATATAAATTTAAATAAATATAGTTTACCGAAATCCTTATTATAATTAATGTAATTATAATTTTTAGATATAATTAATATAATTATAATTTTCGGTTAAAAACTTTATTGTATTTATTTAATCTTGTAATGCATTCAAGAGATACCAATTATAAAAGGCCCAATTAAGAGGATACCTATTATAAAAGGCCCAATGAGAAAGGCACCCATTATAAAAGGTATTAAAAGGAGACAAAGCTAGAAATTAAAAACCCTAAGTGATTGCTTGTTAGGTCTAGCAGCCGTCAAGCAAATAAACCTCCAAAATAGTTTTGGAGATTTCTTCCGTTCATAGTCAAACCGGGTGGATCACGTAGAGGCCGACATCGGAAAAGGTTGTGGCTTGATTCGACAGTAGATCAAAAGTCTTGTTGCCAAGGCGTCACTGTCTACTCAGGTTGAAGTTTTGGTAATTTCGAAACCTTTATTTCACCCCGATTCGTTCCTCACACATGGATTCCTGATTTGGATCGCCGGATCTAATTTTATTCTGCTGCGCCATGGGGTTCCGGCGTTTCAACACAATGAACTTCCTTTAATTCAAAACACAAGTATGAATTAGGTTAAGATTTATTGCTATAAATATGATAAACCGGGTCAGTTTTCAAAATTTTAATTTTTCGCTGTACAAGAAAATCATTTTCAAACCTAGATTTTTTCAACAATTAAATATACTAGGGTTTGTAATCCCATGTATTTAGCATAATGGGCTTTTGGGCCTCTCCGTATCGAGTCCAATTATAAGTACTTCTTGGACTTTTAACCAGTACTTTATAATTCAATCCAACCCAATAAATGTTTTTTTCCAAAATAAACATTATACATTAATTTACCAATTAAATAATTTTCTCAATCTGATTCCAATTATGTTAAAATCATTGTAGCTTTACCGTAAAAGAATCTATGAGAAAATATATTCAATAATTTGACATTCAACAGATCCACTATGACTAATTAATTTAATTCCATTTTTGAACTTCAATTAATTAATTAATTAATAATTCGAAAAACCATAAATAATTTTTTAGTTCATTTCTATTTAGAGAAAACCACATTTATTTTCGAATGTTTCCCATTTATCTAACTTTACCTTTTCTAACCATTTCTGCTCATTTGATTCAACATGCAATTCATTTTCGGTTTCAATGAGCTAGTGGAGGGACCAATTTGGCATATGTAGTTAGGGCTCAAATGATTTATAATTAAGTTTTAGCTTTTCTCCAATTAATTATAAACTCGTTTAGTCATGAAGTCATTCCACTATAGTATCATGACTGAGCTCTCCCAAATGACATACCATTACAAAAGCAACTCGATTAATACTCGTCTAATGACGTTGTCATAAGTGTGTTACCTTCATAGGATATCCTTAATCTCTTTGGAATAAATTTGTTCTCCCAATATGATCCTATTTTATGTCATAGTGACCATTACATCTTCATTAATGAAAAGTCAATTACTATTAAATAGTAATCAAGTCATTCATTACAAAGACGAACGACCCATGGCTACGTTTACTTATCATCTATCATGTAATGTAAATGAGAGAATATCATATAACCATATCTTAGGCTATGAATTCCATTATTGTGAACGACGTTGCATACTGCAGAAGTCATATTCCCAACGCACCAACTTCTTGTTCCTTATCTATTTGAACTCAGGCTTTTACTTACATCAAAGTATACGAGTCATGCATGCATAGTCCGTCATTCATTCAGGATTATGGTATGTCATACTATGAACGTCAGAAGTGAATAAATCTATAAACAAATTAAGGATCTATTCTCCTTAGGTCCAATCCGATGTACTATCATTCTAGTTAATCACATCTATGTCTTTATCTTCTAGGAGTCATTTACTCCAATGCCCAAGACAAGAAATCTCCCCAATTGGACTTGATAGACGACATATTAGTCTTTGAATCAGTTTGCTTATTTTCGATTAGACTAAGGGCATGTTTAGGTTCTTCTACTAGTACAAGTTGTATTTTCATATTATGATCTAACTACGTAATACCGCTTAATAAACTTTAGCAAACCAATGAATCAATTTTTGCTTTTATTTCTCTTTGCATGCAAAAACCACATGAGGACAATATACAAAATATATTAGTGTAATCCATGAATTATTTTATAAACCAATCTATTTGAAAAAAATTAAAAGTTTACAAATGAATAGACTACTATAACACCTCGAATTTTGGGGCTAGAAGATTTTAGGTTTTGTGGTTAGCGTCAGTGAGAAGGTTGCGCTAATGTGTTTAATTGTGCGTTTAGGTGTCAAAATGGGTTTGTTGGTCTGGTGGTTGTGTGAGTGTTAGAATACCTTGAGGTTTTGAATTTAAGTCATTGTGTGGGCGTTTTGGATAAACATTTTATTTATTCTTGTTTTAAGTTATTAATAGCTACTTATTTTGTTTAATTTTATATTTATTTATTTATTTATTTCTATCTTTTTACTTATTATTTTTGCTACTGGACGTTTTTATTTGGTTCTTCCTCTCTTGGGTTCTTTTTCCTTGGTTTTCCATTATTTTCTCCTGAGATCGGTTTGCTGGGGAATTTTGGAGAGTCATTTTCTCGTCGTCAAAGTCAGTGTCGGAGCGTCATAGATCGTAAAACAGGTGTGGGTTCGAAAACTTTTCCTTTTTGGTTATTGACGAAATTTTGATTTGGTTCTGTGAGTTTCGACATGGTTTGTGGGTTTTTGAAGTTATCATTTGAAGTGTCAATTGTTGCGGTTTTGCGTAAAAATTCGACTGGTTAGGTGTGTTTCTGCACTGTTAGAGGTTAAGGATCATTTGATGTTAGAATTCATGTTTTCTAGGTTGTTTTAGACTAGTTTCGTAACCACATGGGTGGCCACACGGGTGTGTGCCTATTCATACGGCCGTGTGGAATTAGGAATTAGGGTTTCTAGGCAAGATTAGGTGCCACACGGCCATGTGGCAGATTTGAGGAAATTAGTCGATTTTCACACGGCCATGTCCCTGGGTACACGGGCGTGTGTGTTTGGGAATTTAGGGTTTTTGATGATTTTTGGTACCACACGGCCTAGCCGCACGGGCATGTGTCCCACACGGGCGTGTAAGATCTTCACACGACCGTGTCTCCTCTGTTCTTAATTTTTAGCACTTTTGGACAGTGAGTTACATGCGCTGTTCACACGGGCATGTGCCCCCTCCATACGGGCGTGTGGGGCCTTTACACGGGCGTATGTGGACTCTACATAGGCATGTAGACCCCCACAAAGCTTGGGTAATTCCATACGGTCGGGGCACATGGCTGATAAACTGTAATAGTAACATATTTTAATCCCACATTTAGTATGCTTTTGGATGATTTAAGCCTCGTTTCATATAAAAAAGTGCTTTTAATCCATTCTTTTCATATCTTATACCCAGGAAAGCACCCGAGGATGAAAGAAACACAAAATGGGCCCAAAACAGAGTAAATGTGCCATATCACGAAATCGACATGGCTTGGTCCAAATCACACACGGTCGTGCCTCGCCGATCACCTAGAGCACGGTCGTGCCTCAAGTTTGAAATCCGAACACAGTTTGAAGTTGATCCGTACGGGCGTGTGCCATGGTCGTGTCCCTGTCACTGGAAAGAGCAATTTCACTCGAAAAAGGATACTTGGGGAGAAAGAATCGCATTCCAAAGAGCCTATATATATCCCCTAAGTGCCACCTTTGAAAGGGCGTCGAGCTAGGCCAAGGAGCCAAGCTGGAAAGGTCAAAATTGTAGGAATCGCTTAAAGTTAGCCAGTTGATCCATCCCAAGAAGCCGAAATTATACTCAAGACGGCGGATCTCTCCTTCAATTTCTTTAGGGAGTTTTAGGGATTTCTTATGTTTTGTTTTATCTTTTCTCTTGAGATGTTTTCTTATTTTGTTATGAACTAAACCCCTCAGATACCTGAAGGGGAGGAAACCTAGATGAATCTTGTTATTTGATTTCTGAGTTATATGATAAATACTTAGTTTGTTCTTAATTATGCATGCTTAATCCAAATCTGATGTGCTTAGGTGGAAGAGGAATAGACCCTTCTTAAGAGTAGATCTAGCATAATTAAGCAGAGTTGATCGCACGCCTAGAGATAGGGTGACGAGATTTTGTCGGATTAGGGTGAAACCTAATCTGGGAGTCCATAGATCGATTTACTGCTATTCTAGGGGGTTATTATAAGAGAACGAGAGTTCCACTAATTAAACTAGGGTTAGACGTTATTCACCTCGAGAGAGGGTTTAATATACGTTAGGGAGTCTCACGGATCAAGCTAAGTAAATAAATCATATAATTCAGGGTTAGATAACGAGTGAAGTCTAGGTGGATTCTTCCTGAGGGTATCATCGTGATCAATTGAGTTTTTTTTCAAGTTATTTCCCAATTCGTTCTTTTTGTCTTTGTGTCCTTAGCTTAGTCGTCGTTAATTTAGATTAACAACTTCACTTTATTTTAGGCTAAATAATAAAAAGAAAGTTAGTATTAGTACTTTTAGTTCCTTTGGGTTCGACAATCTGGTCTTGCTATGCTATACTACTGTTCGATAGGTACTGCCTTTAATCGTTGTCAGAGTTAGTTTCCAGGTGCGATCATTCTTTTATAAATTTTAAAGCTCTGATTTCAGCGATCAATGGCCATGTGGTCCTACCTTGCCAAAATTTTGTATTATATTGATTTATGACCTGTTTGTGGGTCTGTGTGTTTCAACCCTTGGCTAAGCTTTAGAAAGGGTAATTAAGACTTTGATTTGGGCTGCGACCTATGTGATATCTGTAATTTTTGTGTGAGATGTCTGACTCTGAACCTGGTTAGCTGGGTGTGCGTGCATATCTGTTTCTGTCCGACTGTCTGTGGATGTGCTCTTTGTTTTCTGTGTTAACGTATACATACATACACTTGCATAAAGTTTTTGATGGGATTGCAAAGTGAAGGGTGTCGATTCTGCTTACGATCGATAGCTTCTTATCGCAACATATTCGCATTTGCGATTTATCACATCAGACTAAATGTGCGCGACTTTTGCACGTACTATATTCTGATCTAGCGGTATAACTACAACAGGACTGTATAGCAGATTACCGCATTGCACTGTACAGCACATACGTCAGCTCTGTTGCATATTAATATCTGAGTGGCTTGGTCCACATATTTGGTGTGTAGGGTTGGATAGACCTACGAGGTCTTACATGGTGTGACTTGGTTGGTTGAGCTTAAATAGCTCTTATGGGGTGTGATCTGGGGACGGAGAGGTGTGTCGGCTGGATGGGTGGGTACTATCACTTGACTGCATTTCATCCATAGCTGCCTCTGAGTTTTGACTGTAAGATTGGTTGTTTGTATTCTATTTGTCTGCACAGTACTTGTGTTTAGTTTCGATGTGTACTTGGTGTGCTTTGATTGTTGTGTTTTGTTGGGACATTAGTCCCAAGAATACTTCCTAACTCTGTGAGTATTTGAGGATCTGTTACGCTACTGATTGGAAATTCGTATTTCTTTTGTCTCATGTTTTGTTTCTTACTCACACTGAGCTCGAGTAGCTCATCCCCTCTTAGTGTTTCTCTTTCAGGTACCTTTCTAGAAATTTAATGTTGGACTTGGTGTGCGGAGGTCTCAGAAAATCTTGGGGAAATATTCAGTGTAAGCTATATTTTCAGTTTCTATTTTGTCATTCAGATTTTGAACTGTAAGGTTTTTATAATATTGTGGTACAAGTTCCGTCTTAATTTTTATTTGTTCATTTAACCTCAGTTTATAATAAACTTATCTGTAACTACTTATGGGCTGAATTTAAACGATTAAATGTTCCGATTGAGGTGATGTCTTGTTTTGAAAAAAATTACCTACGATCAGTTCAGTGATCAATGTAACATCCGGGATTCGGTCTAAACTTCTAGGTCGGGTTCAGGGGGTTACAACTACACTTAGTGCACCAGATCCAATAGTCTCTCATTCTCCCTGGTGAAATAGATGAGTCATGTTCCATATTCACATGCTCTTCACGTGTTTCTCAAAACTCTTAGCTAGTAGAGTCTGGGTAAACGGGTCCGTAAGGTTATCATTGGATATGACCTTGACTACATCTACGATTCTGTTTGCAATTACCTCCCTTATGATATGATAGTTTCGATCAATATGTTTTGTCCTCTTGTGGTTTCTGGTTTCTTGGTATTAGCTATTGCTGTATTGTTGTCACAATATAGTGTGATCGTTTTTTTATACCAAGAACGAATTCAAGATTTGTAAGGAACTTTTAAAGCCATATTGCTTCTTTTGTAGCATCAGAAGTAGCCATATTTCTTTGTTCTCAGCTTCCTCTTTGTTACAAACCCTAGTTGCATGTCCAAGGTTAGATGTCCCTTCACCAGTGAAGGTTGTAGGGAGTACATCATTCATTTTTGTAAATTCTACATTAAAAACAATATTACTTGCGGATTGTCCAGCAATGTAGCTTGATGGTATACCTGCATAAGTGTTTCCAACATAGAACATTGTATTTGGAAGTTGAAATAAAAAACACTCATAGAATATCGTGTTAGAGTCTCCAAGTTCGGGTTACCAACGAACCCCGACTATACGCCAAAGTTGAAATCGAAGGCTAAAATTGAGGAATGTTTTCCCATTGATGATTCTTGTAACACCCCAAACCCGGCCCATACGCCATGGCCGAATTTAAAATGCCACTGCGGAAAACGTTTGAAAAAAATATTTTGACTTAGAGTGAAAACATAAAATTTATTGTCTTCACTAAAACATTGTATAATTAAAATTCCAAATAAAATTAAGTTGTTACAAAATTTCCGACTTGAAAACTTTAAACATAATTTGCTAAAAATAAAACATTTTCAAATAATGATATAATCGACAATCCAACTTAAAACATAATAAAAAATCCTTAAATACTTAAAGTGGCCCTTATTACAATAAATAACCTTTCATAAATAAAATGTGTAAAACAAATAAAATATCTTCTGCATGGGCCACCTCGTATCCACTCCAACCCGGTCCAAGCTTTATGCATCACCTGTAAGGTTTGAGGAAAATTTGGGTGAGTCACACAGACTCAGTGCATAGTTATTTCACATGTCCCCACATATGGGCTTGGCCCATATCCACACAGTCCACATACAAAATTATGCAAGTATGAAGCCCAACCCAACCTAGTGTCCATCCAATACACCTACCTCGGCACACCTGCTGCCCAAGGCCGTGGCTAATCCACCGATCACCTAAGTGATCCCACATAACTTACCTCGGCAGACTTGCTGCCCAAGGCCGTGGCTAAGCCACCAATCACATAAGTAATCCCACATATCAATTAATCCACGGTGATGCACACAGCTATCAACCGCCGAGATGGGCACCTAGCCAACACCTCTCTTGATGAAGCACATAGCTAACATCAAGCGCTAATGTAGCACAAGGCTAACATTAGACCACGTACATAATTATGTACACCATTTCCTTCGATTTTCACATCCCAAGTCCCATGGATATATGTGTACCATGTCAGATTAACATTTAGAGTAAATATTCATCACATGCTCACCACAAATATCACACATATATCATAGGCAAAATAGAGTACTGACCTGATTAATTGATTACCCACTATGGGTATCCACCTTCTTAGCCATTATTTTCGACTAACATACAAACATATATATATATCAATATACACAAATAACAGGAGAATAGTGCGATAACTACGCACCTTTTTCGGTACAGTCGACTAAATCCCGAAATCATCACTTGCTTATGAACTTTGTCGAAATTCCTATATGGTACATACTAGAATTAGATTTGATTGAACAAGATCTACTGAAATGGTCCTTGGCCGATTACTATACTTGCTTACCTTGAGTTAATCGAATCCGAGAAACTCCTTTAAGGCTCGTTAACGTTGACACCAACCCACAAGTAGTCCACTAGTTCTAAATGTCGACGAGAGGAAAGGGATGTTGACTTTCGGCTTATGATAGATTGTGAAAAGAAGAAGATGAGGGAAAGAGAGTTACGGCTATGGTGTTTTGGTTTTGGTGATTTGCCAAGAGAAAGAAAAGAGAGAATGATGGCTATAAGTTTTGGCCAAGGTTAACCAAAAGAGAAAGAAAGTTGATCACCAAAGAATTTCGGTAGGAAAGAATAGAATGAGAATAGGTAAATTAAACCAAAATGGTCAAAATGGAATGACCAATAAAAAATAAAATAAAAGGTGCTTACCTAATGTTAAAAATGCATTCGGCTAGGAGAGGAAAAGTGGAGAGAAAAACATTTGCTTTAGAGAAAACACAAAATAACCCAATTGTCAAAATGACCAACTAGCTACCAACCTACCAAAACCTTCAACAAAATTCGTTCACCCCCTTAGCCCCCCAAACCGTCCAAATACATGGACTCCAAAGCCAAAGTTTTCCACACAAAACTTTCCATAGCAATCACCTTACATTATGCCTTGTGTTCCCTCATCATTCCTTAATCAAAATAATTCTTTTCCCCAAATTCAAGCTTACCTAAACTATCATTCAACATCCCATATTTTTCCTCCTTATTTCCTCCTAATCACATTCAAAATTAAGTCAACCCCCCTAGTCCACTATACCGTCTACATTCATGGTCAAATGGCCATAGAAAAATTTCTAAAACAACACTCCATACTTCAAGCCTTATGTCCCCTTATCCTACCAAAATTCCTTGATACCATACCATAAATAAGCACTTGCCTTATTCCTTAGTCTACTATCCATAAATAACAAAGTCCATCCTTACCATAAGTAAAATTTGACCAACACATGCCATACAAAAATTAAAAGTCACCTTAATGTCATCCATGGGATTCAAACCTAAGACCATTAATACACTCCACACTCCACTTGCCATTTTACCAATTGACTCATTGTGATTCAAACCTCAAACTAATTTTCTTAAGGCCAATTTTGCTTAGCTCCCCTTCTAAGACTAAAAATCTAATATTTTTCTAAGGCATTCTAAAATTCTAAAATTCTAAAATTCTAAAATTCTAAAATTCTAAAAACCCTTAAAACATATCCAAACACACACTAAGCCCACTATCACTTGAATTATGCATAAACGCATAACCCCTAAATCTAGGATATTACAATTCTGGCATTTCCCTAATAGGAGCTTTGTAACAATGCTGTGAAACCATCGCCTGATCTTGTGGTTAGACTTTTTGCTTCTTGTTTCCTAAACAAATTTACTAGAACTATTGTTAAACTCAGACCACTTTTTTTTATTCTTGTTTTCGACATTGACAAAGTGAGCATATAACTCTAGTTAGTAGTTCCATTAGAGCAATGCCTATCAAGCATCGCCTCAACATCCATGTCACCATTGAGCTCAAATTTATCTTGGGATTTTGAGTTTAGGGTTAGGGTTCGATCACAGTTTTAAGAAATGCGCTATAAGGGATGTGTTTAGCTGGGACAAAAACTCTTTAAAATAACGACCTATTTTTCTAAATTTAGGGAAAACCGACCTAAAATCCTAATTTTCATCTGAAATTGGCATATTTTCCTAATTCCCCCACTTTTTAATATATAAAATACCTTAAAAGTTTAATTATAATTCTAACTAATTTTAAAAAATGCAATACAATAATTAATTGGAATTTTAAATTTAGGAATTAATCCAATATTATTGGTAATTACAATATAAATGCAAAGTACTTATAAATTTAAAATATTAAAAAAAATCATCTTTTGATTTTCAAACAATCTCATATTTGAAGTCTATACTAATAGTCTTTTTTAATTAAATTATTAAATTTTAATCTTATGGTTGGAAAATTTTGCTAAATATGTTTATGTTTTAAAAAGAAGAATTAAAAACACTGTTGTCACATGATATATATTTTTTTGGATAGAAAAAAAAAACATTAAGTTCAAGAAACTAACAATAATAAAGCTGAGTTTTCACATGATATTTTTGAAATATGGCTTAACATTATTTTAATTTACTTTGACTTACCTTAAGGTATCATTTCTACAGTTAGACATTATCATAATATTTAATCCAGGTAAAAATGAACTCATAAAATTCTCTAACAATTTTTTCATAATTGTTCATGTTATTCTATTACATTGTGTTTTTAAATTATATGTTCCCAAGGACTGTTTTTAACGTTGGACTTGGATTAAATTTCTTAAAAATATGAAATCCAAAATATTATATATATATTTTTTTGTGAAAATCATTTTCTGTTTAAAAACAATTCTTGAAAGTATACAATAATTTAATATTATTGTAACTTGAAAACAATAAATTATATGTATATCGTACATTTGACCTGTGCATTACAAGTTATGTAAATTTTATTTTATATTACAAAGATCTTAAAGTTTTTAATGCGTTAATACAAAAATTTGACATGTAACAAGAAAACAAAAAAAAAAAAAAATATTTGTGAAGGAAAAAATTGCAACATAAACCCCTTTACCTTTTTAATATAAATTGTCACATAAATTTAATGGTCTTATATCAATTATCATGGCTTTATAATTAAAATTATGTTTTTAATTTTTTAATCATATTATTAATGAAACAATACAAATTTTATGAAAAATTTAAGAAATCTAATATATATATATTCTATAATTAGGTTTTAAACAAATAAAGAAAATTGAGTAACTTGGTTCTTATTACGAAAAATGGCAAAAAGAATGGTCGTCACATGTATATTTACATTGACAGGGTTAAATTAGCTGAATATATAAAAAAAAAAAGTTAATTGACTAAATAAGTCGTTTTTGGAGAGAGTATAAAAGCACGTCCAGCTGGGCGCGCTTTCTACACAATTAGTGTGAAAACACGCCCAGCTGGATGAGTTTTCTTACTGACATGTCAAGAAAAGCGCACCCAGCCAGACGCACTTTCTTTGTAATTATTAGAAAATACATTCAGCTGGTCGGGCTTTCCCTGACATGTCATCGGAAAATCTCGTCCAGTTGGACACACTTTCACACTCTCTCTCCAAAAATGACTTATTTCCCTAAATTTTAAAAATTTGACCTATTTTACCAATTAATATTTTTTCCGACATATTTGACTAATTTAACCCATTCACTGGACATATAATTTCTTAAAAAAAAAATGAGTATCCACTTTAAGGGTAAGTTTGACTTTGTTATACCATTCCTAATGCACACATAATCTTTCCTTTTGGATTGATATTGATTAAAAAGAATGGAATGCTTGTATCTTAATTTTGGTAAAAATTTAACACTAAAAAACTAAAATTGTAATAGTCAATAAAATTTGTATAAATAAAAATCAATAAATTTGGATACAAATTAAACGGGTGACCATATAATTTGGAAATTAATTTGTAAAGTGCTTTGCAAGTTGTTTTGCTTTTGCTTTTGAGCCTTCAAGGTAGGATTTTTATAACAGCCCTAACCCGTATCCATTGTCGGATTAAGGTTATGGAGCATTACCAGAGTTTACATTTCAAAACTATTAAAAATATAAATCATTTACTTCACAACATCAATCATAGCAAATTCCATCAATAACATACATATTATCCCTTATACGAGCCGTTGAGGCCTTAAAAACACATTTAGAAACAAATTGGGACTAAATTGGAAACATTTAGAATTTTTTCGGAAAAGATGAAAATTTTCAAACTGTAGGGGTCACACGGCCGTGTGACTCACATGGCTAAGACACACGCCCGTGTCTCAGACCATGTTGGCATTCGAAATAAGGACACACGGTCGTGTTCCAGCTCGTGTGTAATATCCTGGACTAGGGCTTATGCATTTTTGCTTAATCGTATGTGAAAACATGCTTACGAATATTCTGAATGTGTTCTATGAATTTTGGGAACCTTAGTGTAGGGTTAAATACCTTAGAAATTATTAGATTTTTAAGTTAAAAGAGGGAACTAAGCAGGGTGGCCTTAAGAAAATTTATAGAGGAAATATGACACAAGAATTAGCTTGTTAAAGTGGCTTGAAGGCGCCACTTAAGGCCCAAGTAAGTGACGCCACAAGCTATGCAAATGGGCCTAGGTTCGAGCCACAAGGAAGACAAAAGGAGCTTTTTTTTTCAGCATTAAGAGGGAGAAGTGGACGGCATTAAGGCACTAAAGGGAGGTGTTTTATTTTTGTTAAAATTCGGCAAATAGATGGATAAATGATGGATTATTATTGGTATTTTTAATTAAGAGATAATAAATAATTGAGGGATTATTTCTATTAATTTTTAAACAAAGTGATAAAGGAGAAAAATGTGGGAGAAGTGATGGCCAAGCAAGGGATTCTAAACTTAGTAGTTTTGGCTAAGCTAGGAAAAGGAGATAGCCGAAATTATCAAATTGATATTCATCCTTTTCCTTGGTTTTCTTTTATTTCTCTCAACTCTTGCCTAGCCGAAATCTTTTTCTTCCTAAAAATCACCATTGCCGATTTCTCCCAAGTCCCCTACTCTTCCATTGAAGCCAAATCCCCATTGCAAATCCTCTCCTCCTTCTTTTACAAACGCAATCAAAAGTCAGAGATACTAATAGCCCTAGTCGATTTCTCATTAAGCCTCAAGAGCCGAAATTGTGATCCACATCAAGGCCATAGCCGAATATCTTTGAGACTTCAAGCAAGGGGGTTGTCGACTTGTGCATTAAGGGTAAGGGCCAACGGTCATTTGATTTCCATTCTTTTTCTTCTAGATTAAAGCCGAAACTAGGAAATCTAACCCCATTATTGTTTTAGCCGAAACTTGGAAGGAGGCTTCGGGATTGGCCAACTGTCGACTTCTAAGAAGGATCTTTCGGGATTTTAAGATTTTAAGGTAAGTCATATTTGACATTCGGCCAAGGGCCATTGGTTGTGATTAAATGTTAGGAGTTGATCTAACATATGTTTTAGGGATTTCGACAGAAACTATAACCAAGGAGTTATTTCGGGATTTAAGAACCTTAAGGTAAGTGACTATGAATATTCGGCCAAGGCCCTATTTTAGTATTTAGATCTATTTTTATGTGTGGTTAAGCCAAAAACTAAGCAGGTTAATGGATCTAGTGAGTAGTCGACTATAAAGAAGAAACACTACAAATTTTGGGATTTGATCTTTGATCCAATCTACAGCAGAGGGATTAAAGATCCAAGCCTAGATCAGTTTTCTAAGTTTTCGGAAAAGCATTAATACCAGGTGTGTACCCCACACTATCTTTTAATAAGATATATGGCAATATTTAATATGAGCATGTTTATAAGAATGTGAATATGGCTAAGGTACCATGCTATGGTACAAAGTACTCAGGTACGTTTTCCTACTCCTACTAGGATTATGGTAAAATATCTGTTATGATACGCATATGAATTATAAGAATGTGAATAAAGAAATTGGCATGATTGTATGGCATGGGCATATGGGTTATTGTTAAAGGGGAAGTGAAACTGGTGGTTTATACCACGATATCTGTATGTGGTGACTTCGGTCACATTATCTGAAAGTGGTGACTTCGGTCACAATTATTTAATCTGGTGGCTATGCCACGAACTTTATAAGGGCGATGAGCACGTCGACTGCAGCGACTGCCTTTGATGGTGTGTAGCGGATGGAGGGTTGACTTAGTAGTCCCCATGGTGTGCAGGATGGTACGGGTGACGTGTAGCGGATGGCATATCGGTTTGGGTTTGGGTTGCATCATTTTTTTTCCTATCTGTTATATGAATATGTATGTGATATGATAATGTATGCCTGAGTTATTAAATTTTAATGTTGGTTACACATTGAGTCTGTTTGACTCACCTCGTTGGGGAACTTTTTCATCCAGGTGACGATTAGTGATGGACTGGGTCGGCAGGAGCTTAGGGGTGGCCATGCGAAGCTCAGAATTTATTTTATTTCGGACTTTCTTTATTTTAAGTACTCTGAATTTAATTTTTGGATTTATTTGATGTAATAAGGCCATAGTTGAACTACTTTATATTACTTTTATTTATTATGTTACGAATTTTTACCAATTAAGAGATTAAGTAAATTTATTTTAAAATAAGCTCTAAATGTTTTGTCACCTAAAATAAAGGGTTTACGATATAAGATAATCTTGTTTCCAACTCGAGCCCAACCCAAAACAATTTTTTTCTTTCAAAACACACTATTTTCCAAAGTGACAAAAGAATTTTGAACCGGTTTATATCAATGAACATACCAGATCCGGTCAGGGCTCGTGGGCCGGGTTTGGGGTGTTTCAATTTGGTATCAGAGCCTAGTTTTAAACCCTCGACCTGAGGTTTAAGGCCCAAAACGTTTTCAAATCGAGCCCAAATGAGTTTTATGGAAATATTTTTGGAAATAAGCAGGTTTCTGGCATGGCACCTAAGTCTCCGACCCGAAGTCCACCAGGTAAGTACCCCTATCTATTTTGTGAATCATAATATGAATTGTAGAAGGGTAGAAATGGAACGTAGATTAGAATATTAAGTATGTAAACCCTAGGACTAGTGTACCCCAACAAATACATAAGATTTAAATGCCTAATTAAACAAACCTATGGCTAAGTCGCCGAGTTAGGGTGTGGCAGCCATTGTGTGCATGGCTAGGATTGGTTTCGGTGGGAGCTTGGTACTTAAGCAGTTCGCGTGACTCACCTCCTCTCCACTCGAATCCTACCTGGTGCGTAGCTACGGCTCACCCTAACAATGAGGACTTATTCATAGGCTAAACCCAATAACTAAAACCCGAAAGGGAACTAGCCGTTTTTTTATAAAAACCCTAGTTTAAAACTCTTAAAATTACCCTTTTAATTTGTGAGAACTATTTTTACAAAATTTTCTGAAAAAAAATTTCCGATTTATAAAAATTACCTAAATACCCCTAGTGGTAAAATTACAAAAATGCCCTTAGTTTCTAAAATTTCCATATTACCTTCGATTTCAATAAAATTTTCTTACTCTACAAAAGTATCCAAAAACCCTACTTTGCGAAAATTTAAGATACCCCGATTTGAAAAATTTACTAATTTACCCTTAGTTTACAAAAGTTACCAAAATGACCCGGATTTCCAAAATTTTTGCAACATCACCGTTTTGGAAAACAAATTCCCAAAAAGAATCCTCAAAGTTTTGCAAATTTTGAAATACCCCTGAATTATTAAACTTTACAAATTTACCCTGGTTTATTACCGAAATACCCCTGTAGGACAAATTACGAAAATACCCTGGGGTAGGAATAAGCAAGAAAGTTTGAATAGTGAATGTGTGTGATAGGTACTACTGAATGAATGTTTGGATGGATGCAATTCTCTGAATTAGGATAGAAAACCTGAACGAAAACTTTGATTGATCGAAAGAACTACTCCTAAACTCCTTTCATAAAATTTCTTCGCGGATAATAAGTGAAACAAGGACTAATTCATAAAACTTTTTAATCAAATCACGACGATATAAATGAGTTCTAGAGGACGTGGTCATCGTGGACGTGGTCGAGGCAGAATAACTATGTCGGAACTCGTTAGATCGGGTCAAGGGTCTGAGAATGAGGTACCACCGCCACCACCCCCCCAACTTTTGGTGTTGAGCAGCAGGATCAAACAGGGGGTGATGCGGTATCGCAGGCCATGCTGCGAGTTCTTGAGATGGTGGCAGGAGCAAGTGGAGGTACGGAAGTTCGAAAGTCTGTACCCAAGTGACTCCGAGCCTACGGAGCTGAGGTGTTCCGTGGAGTATCGGGTGTGGCACCCAGTACCGCTGAGTATTGGTTAGAGGCAACTAAGCGAATAATGGATGAGCTCGATTTAACCCCTGAAGAGAAGTTGAAAGGAATGGTGGCATTGCTACGCGATGAAGCGTATCAATGGTGGCTCACAGTTCGTGATAGTGCCACAGCTGAGGATCTGACGTGGGACTATGTTAAGGCGGCGTATCAGAAAAAGTATGTCGGCATGCGTTACACTGACGTGCAGAGGAAGGCATTTATGGGGCTGATTCAAGGGAATAAGTCTGTGAAGGAATATGAAGCTGAGTTTCTGAGGTTGAGCCGATATGCTCGAGGAGTAGTGGCTACGGAGCATGAGCAGTGTGTCCGGTTCGAAGACGGTTTAAGGGATGATCTAAGATTGTTGATAGCTCCACATCAGGAGCGGGAATTTTCTGCGTTAGTCGAGAAGGCAAAAATAGCTGAGAGAATTAAGGACTCCGTGAGGCAGACATCGGAGCAGGCCGAAAAGAGGCTTTGGATCGTCAGGATCATCTGGGAATAAAAGGCCTAGAGTTGATGGGCCGCGAGGCCAGCAAGCTGCTACAGGAGGGCAGTATCGCACTTGTGACTAGTGTGGGAAAAAACACTTAGGGGAGTGTTGGAAGAAGACCGGAGGATGCTTTAAGTGTGGGTCCAAGGACCATATGAAACCAGTATGCTTTAAGTGTGGGAATCGACCAGTAGCTTAGAATGTTAATCAGGCTGGTAGAGAGGGACAGCAGCTTCAGCGAGGTCGTGGTCCGAACAATAGAGGCAATGGTGCCGGCAGAGGACGTGGAACACCGAGCAGAGGTGTTACTGAGGCTAGACAGTCGAGTTTGGTTTATACAGTTCGCAGGAGGGAGGATGGAGACGCACCGGACATCAAATCGGTACGTTCCTTATTTATGGCAAGCCCTATTTTGCTCTGATTGATGTGGGCTCGACCCATTCTTATGTTGCATGTAGTGTAGTCGAGACGCTAAGCCTAGACTCTGAACTCTCTGATAGGCAGATGACTGTTGTAAGCCCATTAGGCCAAACTGTAGTGGTGAATAAGACCTTTCGGAGTGTACCTCTAGAGATTTAGGGAGTGAACTTTCAGGCTGACTTAATGGAACTACCCTTCGGAGAGTTTGAACTCATACTTGGAATGGATTAGTTAGTAGAGCACCGGGCCGTGTTGGATTGTGCGGCTAAGCGAATGAAGTTAAGGACCCCGGAGGATGAAGTAGTGGTCATGATGGGAGAAAGAAGAAACTACCTGTCTAATGTAGTTTCGGCGTTGAAGGTTGAGAAAATGGTGCGAAAATGGTGCAGGGCATTTCTGGCCTTCGTTAGTGCTGTGGACGCAAAGGAAAGGGGAAATAGTGGAGTTAGAACGGTAAGGGATTTCGTGGATGTTTTTCTAGAGGAGCTACCAGGAATACCCCCAGATAGGGAGCTGGAATTTGGAATAGACTTGCTACCGGGAACAGCTCCTGTGTCAATCGCTCCATACCGAATAGCGCCAAAAGAGTTAGTTGAGCTCAAGGCTCAAATCCAAGAGTTGCTTGACCGTGGGTTCATCCGACCCAGTGTGTCTCCATTGGGAGCACCGGTCCTGTTTGTGAAGAAGAAGGACGGAACTATGCGGATGTTCATAGATTATCGGCAGTTGAATAAGCTGACCATCAAGAACAAGTACCCTTTGCCAAGGATAGACGACTTGTTCGATCAGCTTAAGGGGGCCGCTGTATTCTCGAAGATAGACTTAAGGTCGGGATATCATCAGTTAAAGGTGAAGGAGGCGGATATCCATAAGACAGCATTTAGGACAAGGTATAGCCACTATGAGTTTGTAGTAATGCCGTTTAGGTTAATGAACGCCCCAGCCGCGTTCATGGATATGATGAACCGGGTTTTTCAACCTTACTTGGATAGGTTCGTCGTTGTGTTCATCGACGACATTTTAGTATACTCAAAGTCAGAGGAAGAGCATGATGAGCACCTACGGATAGTGTTACAAGTATTAAGGGAGAAGAAGCTCTATGCCAAATTCAGCAAGTGTGAATTTTGGCTTAAGGAGGTGGCATTCTTAGGGCATGTGGTATCCGCAGAGGGAATAAAGGTGGATCCTAGGAGGATCGAAGCAGTGTTGGATTGGAAACCACCTAGGTCCGTGGCTGAGATCCGTAGTTTCTTAGGTTTGGCAGGCTATTACAGAAGGTTCGTGGAAGGGTTCTCGTCAATAGCCGCGCATTTGACAAGGTTGTTACGGAAGGAAGTATCTTTCGTATGGACGGATAAGCAACAGGAGAGCTTTGAAAAGCTTAAGAGGGTATTGACTAAGCTCTGTGTTGAGTCACCGAGGCGAGAAAGGATTTTACGATTGTCTCGTGATGCTTCCTATACAGGTTTGGGTTGCGTATTGATGCAAGACGGGAAGGTGGTCGCATATGCGTCTCGACAGTTAAGGCCTCATGAGATTAACTACCCGACTCATGACTTGGAATTGGCGACAGTAGTCTTTGCTCTGAAGGTGTGGAGGCACTACCTTTATGAAGAAAAATTGGTGATCTACACGGACCACAAGAGCCTTAAGTATCTGTTAACTCAGAAGGAGTTTAACTTGAGGCAGCGAAGGTGGGTGGAGTTACTGAAGGACTATGATTGTTTGATAGAGTATCATCTGGGCAAGGCGAATGTAGTGGCGGATGCCCTAAGTTGGAAGGTTGTGTCGGATCTGAGGGCGATGTTCGCACACTTGAGTTTGTTTGATGATGGGAGTCTGCTGGCAGAATTGCAAGTCAAACCAACATGGTTGAATGAGGTAAAGGGAAGTCAGTTGGTGGATGAAGATCTAAGTGTTAAGTTACAACAAGTACAGAACGGAGAGTTAGAGGGTTATGGTGTTAATGATGAGGAAGTGTTGTGCTTCAAGGGAAAGGTCTGTATGCCGAGGGACGAGGAGTTAAGACAGAGGATTCTTCGGGAAGCGCATAGCAGCCCTTATGCTGTGCATCCCGGAGGCACTAAGCTGTACAGGGATTTAAGGGAACAGTTTTGGTGGCCTGATCTTAAACGGGAAGTTACTGAATTCGTGGGAAAATGTCTGACGTGTCAGCAAATTAAGGCTAAACACCAAGTTCCATCGGGATTACTTCAGCCAATCGAGATTCCGCAGTGGAAGTGGGAGAGAATCACCATGGACTTCATTAGTGGGCTTCCCCTTACGCCTACTAAGAAGGACTAGGTATGGGTAATAGTGGATCATTTCACCAAGTTCGCGCACTTCATCCCGGTAAGAGTTGATTATTCTCTTCAGAAATTGGCCAAATTATATGTGGCAGAAATTATGAAGTTACATGGAGTGCCGGTGT
This sequence comes from Gossypium bickii, assembly GCA_025503065.1. Taxonomy (NCBI): domain Eukaryota; kingdom Viridiplantae; phylum Streptophyta; class Magnoliopsida; order Malvales; family Malvaceae; genus Gossypium; species Gossypium bickii. The sequence goes on along the minus strand of CP106713.1, from coordinate 20,687,429 downwards.
CAATCATTTCGGATAGAGACCCAAGATTTACGTTTTGGTTTTGGAGGGCACTTCATCAAGCTTTAGGCACTAAGTTGGACTTCACTACGGCTTTTCATCCACAATCGCACGGCGATCGAGAATGGAGTAATACAAGTGTTGAAGGATATGTTGAGAGGCTGTGTGATGGATTTTCGAGGAAGTTGGGAAGACTATTTGCCTTTAACAGAGTTTGCCTACAACAACAGCTATCGGGCTAGTATTCGGATGGCACCGTATGAAGCGTTGTATGGTCGGTAGTATCGGACTCCTACATGTTGGACGGAATTGGGAGAACGTCGAGTTTTGGGTCCAGAAATGGTGGCAGAATCTGAGGAAAAGGTTGAGATAATTCGGGCACGGTTGAAGGAAACATCTGATGGGCAAAAGTCGTACGCGGACCTAAAACGGAAGGACATAGAGTTCAATGTGGGGGATCAAGTGTTCCTTAAAGTGTCACCTTGGAAGAAGGTAATCAGATTTGGACGAAAAGGAAAAGTAAGTCCAAGGTTTATAGGACCTTATCGAGTATTGAAGCGAATTAGTCCAGTGGCATACCAGTTGGAGCTACCTTCGGAATTGAAGCAGATGCACGACGTATTCCATGTGTCCATGCTACGTCGATATCGATCAGACTCATCTCATGTTGTACCAGTCGAGGAGGTAGAACTAAGACCTGATTTGTCCTACGAGGAAAAGCCAATTCAGATATTGGAACGTGATGTGAAAGTGTTACGGAGAAAGTCAGTTCCTCTAGTCAAAGTGTTATGGCGCAACCATGGATCGGAGGAAGCTTCGTGGGAGCCAGAAGAAGCAATGCGACAGCAATACCCTCATCTATTTTAGCCAGGTAATTTCGAGGACGAGATTATTTTAAGGGGGTAGAACTGTAATATCCTGGACTAGGGCTTATGCATTTTTGCTTAATCGTATGTGAAAGCATGCTTACGAATATTCTGAATGTGTTCTATGAATTTTGGGAACCTTAGTGTAGGGTTAAATACCTTAGAAATTATTAGATTTTTAAGTTAAAAGAGGGACCTAAGCAGGGTGGCCTTAAGAAAATTTATAGAGGAAATATGACACAAGAATTAGCTTGTTAAAGTGGCTTGAAGGCGCCACTTAAGGCCCAGGTAAGTGACGCCACAAGCTATGCAAATGGGCCTAGGTTCGAGCCACAAGGAAGACAAAAGGAGCTTTTATTTTTCGGCATTAAGAGGGAGAAGTGGACGACATTAAGGCACTAAAGGGAGGTGTTTTATTTTTGTTAAAATTCGGCAAATAGATGGATAAATGATGGATTATTATTGGTATTTTTAATTAAGAGATAATAGATAATTGAGGGATTATTTCTATTAATTTTTAAACAAAGTGATAAAGGAGAAAAATGTGGGAGAAGTGATGGCCAAGCAAAGGATTCTAAACTTAGTAGTTTCGGTTAAGCTAGGAAAAGGAGATAGCCGAAATTATCAAATTGATATTCATCCTTTTCCTTGGTTTTCTTTTATTTCTCTCAACTCTTGCCTAGCCGAAATCTTTTTCTTCCTAAAAATCACCATTGCCGATTTCTCCCAAGTCCCCTACTCTTCCATTGAAGCCGAATCCCCATTGTAAATCCTCTCCTCCTTCTTTTACAAATGCAATCAAAAGCCGGAGATACCAATAGCCCTAGTCGATTTCTCATTAAGCCTCAAGAGCCGAAATTGTGATCCACATCAAGGCCACAGCCGAATATCTTTGAGACTTCAAGCAAGGGAGTTGTCAACTTGTGCATTAAGGGTAAGGGCCAACGGTCATTTGATTTCCATTCTTTTTCTTCTAGATTAAAGCCGAAACTAGGAAATCTAACCCCATTATTATTCTAGCCGAAATTTGGAAGGAGGCTTTGGGATTGGCCAACTGTCGACTTCTAGGAAGGATCTTTCGGGATTTTAAGATTTTAAGGTAAGTCATATTTGACATTCGGCCATGGGCCATTGGTTGTGATTAAATGTTAGGAGTTGATCTAACATGTGTTTTAGGGATTTTGACAGAAACTATAACCAAGGAGTTATTCCGGGATTTAAGAACCTTAAGGTAAGTGACTATGAATATTCGGCCAACGCCCTATTTTAGTATTTAGATCTATTTTTATGTGTGGTTAAGCATTTAACAATTAGCATCAATATTCATTTATGACAACTACATTTTTCATACCAGCATAACTTCCATCATAAGATCACATACATATATCAACATATCAACCATTCAAAGTACCAAATCTACAAGCCAAAACATAATGGCTAAAGCATCAACCAAACCACCTATACATGTGCATATTTAACCACTTATCACTTAACCTGCTTTCATGCCAAAATAATTGATACATAACAACCATACCAATTTTGTTCATTTCTAAACATACACCAATTTGACTATATTAACCACAACCAACAAGCTATCAATAACACCTTAAGTACCTCAAATCCAAGGCAACATTTCATGCCATAATCATCAACCAAACTAATATATATATATATACCAAACTCATCAATTAAACATTAGACATAGTCCACCTATACAAGCCATTATAGCCTTAACCAAGACATCAAAATCTACCAATATAATCACTGGATAGTGTGATAGATCTCCGACGTGCTTCCAACTCGATCAAGCTTCCGATAATCTGAAAAGTAAAGGAAAGAAAACCATATAAGCAATGAATGCTTAGTAAGCTCGTATAAACCATAAGCATAATATTACATTTCAATGATGAACATTATAGGTTAAATCTAAACCTATACCAATGCCTCAAGATTTACCAAACCATATTTACCAACTCGTAAGTGAGTAAATTCATTTATGTCACATATATTTATAATTCATAACATGAAAGGATTTTATGGAATTTAATGTATAACCATCAACCTTTCTATAAAATTATACACCTCTCAATTTACTAACTTTCCTTTCCAATCCTAATGCTTTTCATAAGCCTCAACAACATTATTAATTCTCAATTCAGTGTATTTATTCATGACATCGATAGATTCCCTCAAAGCATAAGCAATTTACTATCATATGACTACATCATTTATCTCATTAAACCCTTTTATAACATCATAATACATCCCAATTACTTACTTACCGTATCATTCCCTTTTCTTACCTGTTTCAAATGCATAGTACAAGCATAATCATAAACATCAATCATATCCACAAGCTTGGAGTAAGCCTAAGTATCCACACTAAACATGTTAGCATACATGGTATAAATCATATGCAAAAATAACATATATAGCCGTTGATCTCGACATGAACCATTGGAAATTGTCACTTATCTCAACTTTCATAATTTCCATGTATCAACATATCAAGGATATTCATATAGTTTCATGTCTTAATTCATATAGTTTTCTTTACCACTTCATTTGCATAACACATAAGACATAAATGTAGCATCACTTAAATCATACTTTTCATAATCATGAATGTTCTTACTTGAATCATTGATACATCATACCTTTCTATAATTGTCGTAGTGAAATCAATCGGAACCCTTACTAGTTCATCCTTTTTCATACCCGTTGAACCACTTAGAATAATACTGGCTACGTGGGAAAGCTCACACAAAGTGCGCTAAACATATAGTCGTTGTAACATCCTAGTTTAGGGGTTATGCATTTAGTGCACAACTCACGAGTTAGTAGGCTTTAAGAATGGTTTGGGTGTGTTTTAGAGGTTTTTAAAACTCTTAGTAGGCTTTAAGAATGGTTTGGGTGTGTTTTAGAGGTTTTTAAAACTCTAGGATCAAAAAGGGAAGCTTTGGGAATTTTTGGAATTTTAGGTTAAAAGGGGATTTGTGCTATGTAGGCCTTAAGTATAATTTTTGGAGTAAATGGACATGAAAGTCGGATTGGTAAAGTGGCGTGGGACGCTACTTTAGGGGCCTTGGAGGCCTGCGCAGGAGGGGAGAGGTTCGAGTAACGCGGGGCGCATTTTGGGAGTTTTATTTTTTATGCAAATGGCGTTAGATTTAAGGAGGCTTTAGAATAAATTGTGGCAGGATTATAACATCAACGAACCAGCAACAAAGTGGTTGGGGCGCTTGCAGCCAGGGGAGCTTCTCGAGGACTCGCGTTCGAGTCCTAGGGGTCGCTCGTGAGGCGTTTTATTTTTGTTTTCAGTGTTAAAACAAGGGAGCATGCGGGGGAGTGTTTAAAAGAAGGTGTGACGGGATATTGTCATGAAAGGAACATTGGCCGAGTGGCTGGGGCGTGGAGAGTGTTTCTCCAGGTCTCGGGTTCGAGACCTGGGGGCAGCAAGGCATGGTCTTTTTCTTTCCTTTTTTTTGGCCGGCGTGAGTCAGAGGCTACATGGGCATTTAAAGCGCAGGAAGGCATGCTGCTTTGTCCATTTTTTTTTGTGCTGGAAGTATGGGTTATTATTATTTTATGTATGGTGATGGGGTAGTGTTAATTTATTATTATTATTTTATGTATGGTGATGGGGTAGTGTTAGTTTATTATTATTATTATTATTTTATGCATGGGTTAGTGATGGGCACATATTAATATTGTTTTATTTTCAAATGTTGATGGAAACTTTGAATAATAATGTTTTATTATTCTTTTTGATGATGGATTTATCATGTTGGGGAGCATAGCCGAATGGAGCTCCTAGGGACCTTAATGGTCGGCCTTGAAGATGGCAAAGGAAGCATGGCCGAAATTCATGCTTGGTTTTTCTTTTCTATCCCTTGTGCATGGCTGAAACTTTTGTCTTGTGTTCTTGCCATTTTGTCCTGGCCGAAAAAGGGAGGGAGAGCAAGGTTGAGTTTCGGTTTTGAAGGAGCTAGGGAGTGTTTTCGACTAGCACATGTTTCTTGCATTCTTTTCTTTTTTTTTTAATTGTTCAAACCAAAACTCCTTTCTCATTCTTTGCTACTTTTGGTTCTTCCTTGAAGTATACACAAAACCTTGTGACTGAAAATTTCTCATCCTTATATAGCATAGGCCGAATCCCTGAGGGTGGTACCATCGATCCCTTGCTTTTGGTTCCGTTTTAAGCGTGTAAGTGGTAAGTGTGTTCTCTCCTTAAACAATTGGTTTTGGGTTCTCATATTGGTATGCCGAATCAATGATTAGTCTTGATTTTTTTTAGAGCATGGCCGAATGTCTTAGTGCCATTAGTGTGCTCATTTTGTGTGTAGCTAGTGTTAAGGAGCATCAATGGAGTCTTTCGGGAATTGAAGTGCTCAAGGTAAGTGGTTGTGGTATTCGGCCCTAGGCCATATTATGTGAATAAGTGTTGACCGATTCTATCTATGGATGTTTAGGGGCTAGTTGACTAAGGTAAGCAAGCTTTCGGGATTCGAGATCGTTTTGGTAAGGGCATTCAATAAGTTTGGATTTGGTTGATTTTTGGTTATAACTTAGTGACTAATTTGATATGCTAATTAAGTGTTATGATGGAGGCAAATACCAGTCAAGAAGAAAAAGGAGAGGTCCCTATTCCGAAATTTAAGAAACGATCTGTCTCGGCGGTGCGAGATTGGCTGCCGGGGTGTGGGCCAGCGTCCGAACAGCAAAGTAGGCAGATAGCCGTAGTGTCGCGTAGTGATAGTATCGGGATTGAGGGTATAACGCTGCTAGTAATCAGGTGCGTAGTTATCGCACTGTTCTCTTGCTTGTTTATATGTGTTATATGTAAATGTATATGTTGTGCATGTTAGCCGATATAAGGGCTAAGATGATAGATGCCTAAGGTGGGTGATTGAATGATCAGGTTAGTGGTTATGGTATTAACCTTTCAGTGATATAAATGATTATTGATGAATGTATAAAATGCGATGGCATGTGATGTATATTTGTGTCGAGTAATATGTTGCCATGGTACATATATATATATGCATGGGACTTGGGATGTGACTATTGGAGGAAAGGGTGTACGCTATGTACGTGGTCTAATGGTAGCCTCGTGCTACATTAGCGCTTGATGTTAGCTATGTGCTTCATCAAGGGAGGTGTTGGCTAGGTGCCCATCTCAGTGGTTGATAGCTGTGTGCATCACCGTGGACTGTTTGATATGTGGGATCCCTATGGGATCGGTGGCTTGGCCACGGCCTTGAGCAGTAAGTCTGCCAAGGTAAGATATGTGGATCACTATGTGATCGATGGCTTGGCCACGGCCTTGAGCAGTAAGTCTGCCAAGGTAAGATATGTGGATCACTATATGATCGGTGGATTAGCCACGGCCTTGAGCAGGGAGTCTGCTAAGGTAGGAGTAACGGATGGACTTAGGATGGGTTGGGCTTCATAATTGCATATTCATGTGTATGGACTGTGTGGATATGGGCTAAGCCCATATGTAGAGACATGAGTAATAATTATGCACTGAGTCTTGGTGACTCACCCCCTTCCCCTATCATTTTGCAGGTGAGTAGATCGCGGAGACTGAGCCGGAGAGGACTCGAGGTGGCCATGCTTGAATTTGAAATTTATTTCACATCGTTAAAGTTATTATTTACTAAATTTTGGTTTGGTTTATAATATGGCCGCTAGTTATTATTTTGGATGTTTAAGTAGTTGCTTTTACTTTATTTCTATTATATTACTAATGAACTTATAAACTGCTAAACAAATCGCTTAATAGTAACGTTTTCAAAATTGTACTCGTACGCGTTTTCAAAAATGTTACCATCGGGTAGCAAAAATTTTACCAAGTTAACAATAACTCTGATGGTTCTAAAAATTTAAAATGATCAAATGGTTTCAAAGGAAAAAGGTTTCAACTCAATCGTGTTTATCAAATCAACCCATCCGAGTTTTAGCAAACCCCGTTTTATAAACTTCAACAATATTTTTCAGATTTCTACTTAAATCCAAATTTTTTAAAACGTTTTTACTCCGTGACATACCAGATCCGGTTGAGGCTCGTGGGCCGGGTTTAGGGTGTTACAAATTGGTATCAGAGCTCGGTTTAAAACTCGGCTGTGGGGGGGCCCAAGGCCCAAAAATGATTTCTTGATTGACCTCTTTGAAATATTATGGAAATGGTTTTGTTTTGAACATCATGGCACTGAGTCTCCGGTACCAATCCGCTCGGGTAAGTACCTCTGACTATTGAGGTGATTAGAATATGTGAATTGTATGAGTATAATTGGGCTCGTAGATTAGTGAACTAGGATCGGTTAAACCCTAGGACTAATCTACCCAAAAACAAGTGCATAGATTTAAGGACTGAAATGACCATAGAGGTGTGGTGAATGAATGTGTCTCTGCTTATGAATGTGTATGTTACTCCCTGGATTAGAATAGCGAACTTGAACTGCAATTTTGTGTGATCGAATGAACCACCTCTAAATACTTTATTTCATAAAATTGTTCGCGGTTAATCAGTGGAACCAAAGTACTAATGCATAAAACTTCTTAATCAGATTAAATCGCGACGTTAGAAATGAATTCTAGGGGACGTGGTCGCCGTGTGACGCCAGCAGTAGAGGTAGAATGGCGACATCGGAACCGTAGGTCCGCCATGGGTCGAAAACGGGCGGGCCGCCGCCAGCAGTGGACGCGGAGGATCAAAATCAGACGGAAGAGGATGACGCAGTATCGCGGGCTATGTTACGAGTGCTAGAGCGAGTAGTAGGAGCTAATGTAGGAAATAGAGCTCGGAAGTCAGTATCGGAAAGGCTTAGGTCGAACGGAGCTGAAATTTTTATAGGAGTATCGGGAGTAGCTCCGAATGTAGCAAAGTATTGGTTGGAGGCGGTCGAAAGAATCATGGATGATTTGGACTGTACTGATGAGAAAATGCTGAAGGGTGCTGTCTCGTTGCTCCGAGATGAAGCTTATCGATGGTGGCTCACTGTCAGGCAAGGTGTTCCGGCAGATCGACTGGATTGGGAATATTTTAAGCTTAAGTTTGAAGGGAAGTACGTTGGAGCCAGCTACTTAGACTCGCAGAGAAAGGTGTTTCTAAACTTGGTACAAGGAAGCAAGTCGGTAGCAGAGTATGAAGCGAAATTTGTGCGGTTAAGTCAGTACGCCAAAGGGATCGTGGCTACTGATTACGAAAGGTGTGTCCGGTTCAAAGATGGGTTATGAGACGAGTTGCGAGAGTTGATTGCTCCGCACAGAGAAAGAGACTTCGCCATTCTAGTGGAGAAAGCTCGGATAGCTAAAGAAGTTAAGAAGACTATAAGAGAGAATCAAAAGAAGGAAAGGAATGGGAATAAGAGAAGTTTTGGACCGTCAATCGGTTGGAGATGTACAGAAAAGACCAAGGATCGAGAACTCTGTACGTGCACTAGTACCAGTTTCTGAGAATCGGAGCCGTTCGTGTGCTCAGTGTGGAAGGTATCATGTCGGTGAGTGTTGGAACCAGAAGCGAGAATGTTTTAAGTGTAAGTCTAAGTCTCACTTGATTAAAGACTGTCCTCAAGTGATGGATAAGGCTCGAGGTCAAGGACGTGGAACTCCAAGAAGAGGTGCTGAAGGTTCAGATGCGAGATGAGATAGCGGGTATGTTCCCTAATTCTGGAATCTCTTCATTGCCTGGATTGTTATGAGATAGTTCGTGTTTGTATGCTAGTGAAGTATGGATCTTGAATACGAATCTTGAGATAGTATCTAAGAAATGTGTTAGTTTTGTTGATCAGAGTGCGCAGCATAAGCGTAGTGCGGTGAATTGAAATGTACGGACGTTCGTTAGTAAGTAATTTCGAGGACGAAATTATTTTTAAGGGGGGTAGAATTGTAACATCCTAGTTTAGGGGTTATGCATTTAGTGCACAACTCACGAGTTAGTAGGCTTTAAGAATGGTTTGGGTGTGTTTTAGAGGTTTTTAAAACTCTAAGATCAAAAAGGGAAGCTTTGGGAATTTTTGGAATTTTAGGTTAAAAGGGGATTTGGGCTATGTAGGCCTTAAGTATAATTTTTGGAGTAAATGGACATGAAAGTCGGATTGGTAAAGTGGCGTGGGACGCTACTTTAGGGGCCTTGGAGGCCTGCGTAGAAGGGGAGAGGTTCGAGTAACGCGGGGCGCATTTTAGGAGTTTTATTATTTTTTTTTTTTGCAAATGGCGTTAGATTGAAGGAGGCTTTAGAATAAATTGTGGCAGGATTATGACATCAACGAACCAGCAGCAAAGTTGTTAGGGCGCTTGCAGCTAGGGGAGCTTCTCGAGGACTCGCGTTCGAGTCCTGGGGGTCGCGCGTGAGGCGTTTTATTTTTGTTTTCAGTGTTAAAACAAGGGAGCATGCGGGGGAGTGTTTAAAAGAAGGTGTGACGGGATATTGTCATGAAAGGAACATTGGCCGAGTGGCTGGGATGTGGAGAGTGTTTCTCCAGGTCTCAGGTTCGAGACTTGGGGGCAGCAAGGCATGGTCTTTTTCTTTCCTTTTTTTTGGCCGGCGTGGGTCAGAGGCTGCATGGGCATTTAAAGCGCAGGAAGGCATGCTGCTTTGTTCATTTTTGTTTGTGCTGGAAGTATGGGTTATTATTATTTTATGTATGGTGATGGGGTAGTGTTAATTTATTATTATTATTATTATTTTATGTATGGTGATGGTGTAGTGTTAATTTATTATTATTATTATTATTTTATGCATGGGTTAGTGATGGGCACATATTAATATTGTTTTATTTTCAAATGTTGATGGAAACTTTGAATAATAATGTTTTATTATTCTTTTTGATGATGGATTTATCATGCTGGGGAGCATGGCCGAATGGAGCTCCTAGGGACCTTAATGGTCGGCCTTGAAGATGGCAAAGGAAGCATGGCCGAAATTCATGTTTGGTTTTTCTTTTCTATCCCTTGTGCATGGCCGAAACTTTTGTCTTGTGTTCTTTCCATTTTGTCCTGGCCAAAAAAGGGAGGGAGAGCAAGGTTGAGTTTCGGTTTTGAAGGAGCTAGGGAGTGTTTTCAGCTAGCACATGTTTCTTGCATTCTTTTCTTTTTTTTTAATTGTTCAAACCAAAACTCCTTTCTCCTTCTTTGCTACTTTTGGTTCTTCCTTGAAGCATACACAAAACCTTGTGACCGAAAATTTCTCATCCTTGTAGAGCATAGGCCGAATCCCTGAGGGTGGTACCATCGATCCCTTGCTTTTGGTTCTGTTTTAAGCGTGTAAGTGGTAAGTGTGTTCTCTCCTTAAACAATTGGTTTTGGGTTCTCATATTGGTATGCTAAATCAATGATTAGTCTTGATTTTTTTTAGAGCATGGCCAAATGTCTTAGTGCCATTAGTGTGCTCTTTTTGTGTGTAGCTAGTGTTAAGGAGCATCAAAGGAGTCTTTCGGGAATTGAAGTGCTCAAGGTAAGTGGTTGTGGTATTCGGCCCTAGGCCATATTATGTGAATAAGTGTTGACCGATTCTATCTATGGATGTTTAGGGGCTAGTCGACTAAGGTAAGCAAGCTTTCGGGATTCGAGATCGTTTTGGTAAGGGCATTCGATAAGTTTGGATTTGGTTGATTTTTGGTTATAACTTAGTGACTAATTTGATATGCTAATTAAGTGTTATGATGGAGGCAAATACCAGTCAAGAAGAAAAAGGGGAGGTCCCTATTTCAAAATTTAAGAAACGATCTGTCTCGGCGGTGCGAGATTAGCTGCCGGGGTGTGGGCCAGCGTCTGAACAGCAAAGTAGGCAGATAGCCGTAGTGTCGCTTAGTGATAGTATTGGGATTGAGGGCATAATGCTGCTAGTAATCAGGTGCGTAGTTATCGCACTGTTCTCTTGCTTGTTTATATGTGTTATATGTAAATGTATATGTTGTGCATGTTAGCCGAAATAAGGGCTAAGATGATGGATGCCTAAGGTGGGTGATCGAATGATCAGGTTAGTGGTTATGGTATTAACCTTTCAGTGATATAAATGATTATTGATGAATGTATAAAATGCGATGGCATGTGATGTACATTTGTTTCGAGTAATATGTTGCCATGGTACATATATATATATATATGCATAGGACTTGGGACGTGACTATTGGAGGAAAGGGTGTACGCTATGTACGTGGTCTAATGGTAGCCTCGTGCTACATTAGCGCTTGATGTTAGCTATGTGCTTCATCAAGGGAGGTGTTGGCTAGGTGCCCATCTCGGTGGTTGATAGTCGCTTGCATCACCGTGGATCGTTTGATATGTGGGATCCCTATGGGATCGGTGGCTTGGCCACGGCCTTGGCAAGATAAGTCCGCCAAGGTAAGATATGTGGATCACTATGTGATCGGTGGCTTCGCACGCCTTGAGCAGCGATAATTCGCCAAAGGTAAGATATGTGGATCACTGTGTGATCGGTGGATTAGCCACGGCCTTGAGCAGGGAGTCTGCTAAGGTAGGAGTAACGGATGGACTTAGGATGGGTTGGGCTTCATAATTGCATATTCATGTGTATGGACTGTGTGGGTATGGGCTAAGCCCATATGTAGTGTAATAATTATGCACTGAGTCTTGGTGACTCACCCCCCTTCCCCTATCATTTTGCAGGTGAGTAGATCGCGGAGACGGAGCCGGAGAGGACTCGAGGTGGCCATGCTTGAATTTGAAATTTATTTCACATCGTTAAAGTTATTATTTACTAAATTTTGGTTTGGTTTGTAATATGGCCGCTAGTTATTATTTTGGATGTTTAAGTAGTTGCTTTTACTTTATTTCTATTATATTACTAATGAACTTATAAACTGCTAAACAAATCGGTTAATAGTACGTTTTCAAAATTGTACTCGGACGCGTTTTCAAAAATGTTACCATCGGGTAGCAAAAATTTTACCAAGTTAACAATAACTCTGATGGTTCTAAAAGTTTAAAATGATCAAATGGTTTCAAAGGAAAAAGGTTTCAACTCAATCGTGTTTATCAAATCAACCCATCCGAGTTTTAGCAAACCTCGTTTTATAAACTTCAACAATATTTTTCAGATTTCCGCTTAAATCCAAATTTTTCAAAACGTTTTTACTCTGTGACATACCAGATCCGGTTGAGGCTCGTGGGCCGGGTTTGGGGTGTTACAGTCGTAGCTCTCACAAGCTATCGGTCAGAATGTAAGCTACACAATTATGCTCACATAAGCTGTCAAGTATCTGCAACTAATGTCAGACCTCAGCCATCAGTAGGACATTTAAGACAAGCACCCGAAACATGGTAACCTGGGTTTGCTTACACAAGCTGTCGGTCAGAACGTAGCTACACGGTGCTGCTCACACAAGCTGTCAAGTAACCGCAACACATGTTGAAAACTTAGCCATCGGTAGGACGTCCAGGACCAGCACCCGAAACGCTGTAACCCTAATGACATGTCATTTGTATCTTATATATTCCTAAGGTTCAAACAGGGCTCAATAATTGTCATACGTCATTGAATTTACGTCGTCTCACAACATAACTTGTATAATAACATATATATTGATTCATTTTCAATAAAATCATATATTAACATTCAATTTAATAAAAATTATACATAATACAGTTCATACGAACTTACCTGGCTAAATTGCAGAAATACCAAAGTTTAAGGGCATTTTGGTAATTTTCCATTTTATCAATTTTCCACCCAATCTTGATCTAAGTTAATAATTTCATTCAATATATTAATTTAGAAAATAAAAAGAAATTCATTTCATGCAATTTGGTCATTTTGACATTTTTTACAAAATTGCCCTTAAAGTTGTACTTTTATTTAATTTAGTCCCTGGGCCCAAAACATGCAAATTAACCATTTTTACCCAAAATTTAGCCTAGCTGAATACTTGTGGAATCAAAAAAAATCTCATTTATGAAAAAAATTCACATTTAATCTTGTATTTTTACTATTTTAACAATTTAGTCCCTAATCGAGAAATTTATCAAAAATCACTTAATAAAAATACTTTTAAATAACAACTAATATTTCAAAGTCATCATTTAACATCTAAAATCAAAAGTTTCATCAATGACAACATTCAAAATCTTTAACAGTTTCAAAATCGAAGGTAAGGGCTAGCTGGACCTAGTTGCAACGATCTCGAAAACATAAAAATTATTAAAAACGAGGCTAAAACAGAATTACATGCATCAAATGAAACATGGCCGAAAGCTTCATCTCAACATCCATGGAGTTTTCAATTGTTGAAGAGGAAACCAAAAAGATGATATCAAATTAACCTTTTGTTTTTATTTTATTTTAATTTAATTTATCAAATTACCATTTTAACCATGGTTAATAAACAAATAAAACACCAATTTCATGACCGTAATTGTCCATCATGTAAATATATGGCATAATTACCATCAAAGGAAGGTTTAATTTCACAATTGGTCCTTCAATTAAATTAAATTCTATCTAAATAAACTTATTTACAATTTGATCCTAAACTAATTAGGACTAAAAGAAAAATTAATCCAAAAGCTAGTGGATTCAATCATAAAACCACCTCTTGGAAACTTTGACCATGGTTTAATTACCATTTACGTCCCTTTTCCTTTATTCAATTAACCATTTAATCACTCAAATCAAATAGTGATCAAATTTTACACCTTTTACAATTGAGTTCTTTTTAATTAATTAATATCGAAACATTAAAATTTTTCAATGAAACTTTAATACCACCTTAAGGACACTCCGTAAATATTTATAAAAATATTTACAGCTTGGTTTATAGAAACGAAGTTCTGATACCTCATTTTATAAAACCACTTGACTTTAAGGTCTTACCACTTGAACTTAAAAAATTGCTTATATAAAAAAAATGACTATATCAAAAACCTTTTTAAAACCATGTTTGACTGGTAAATATTAAATAATAATATTTACAAACTTACTCATCGGATTTGGTGGACCTGAAACCACTTGTAACACACCTAACCCGTATCCAACATCGGACTAAGGTTAAGAGGTATTATCGATCAATTCATAACATTAAATCAACCATTGCCCATTCATCATTAAAATAATGAATAATTACCTCTAAGTCCCTTAAGAAGGTTTACAAGACCCCAAACATACATTAGGAAGGGGTCGGGACTAAATCAAGCACATATAAAAAAATTTCGAAACTTAAACATTTTTCAAAGTTACAGAGGTCACACGCCCGTGTGGGTAGGTCGTATGCCTCACACGGCATCAGACACACCTGTGTGTCCAAGCCGTGGCAAAACAGGACATACATACTGACTTGTCCATATGGCCCAGGACATACCCGCGTGCTTTACCCGTGGGCAACACTGACTTAATTCACACGGCCTGTCACACGCCCGTATGTTTGCCCCGTGTGTGAGTCTGACTTGTTTCGAACTACAATCTTAAGGGACACGATCGAGACACACGCTCGTGTGCTCAACTGTGTAGGAAAATAGAGGCCATTTGCAAGGCCAATTTGCCACCCAATTTTGGGTTAACCTACATGCTCAATTACAACATCATATAACATACATTTTAATCACCATTCCCATCAACCAATTCAAGCATGAAACATACAATTTACATATCACCAAAACATACCAATATGATCATTCACACAACATCACATATACACCTTATAGCCATCATCTTCACATAACCAAAACATATGCTAAAGTAATTCAACTATCAAGCCATATCACATGGCAAGATTTATACATATTAAAATATCCCATAATTGCTAGCCTATACATGCCATATACCCAATATACAACTTCCAAAAGTACAAAAATAGATGGCCGATAGTGTGATTGAGTCGCTGATGATCTTCGAATCTGAGCTAGCTTTAATGACACTGTAAAACAGAGAAAGACTTTACACAGTAAGCTTTAAAGCTTAGTAAGTTCATAATATAACACCTTTAATTCAATAATTCAAAATCCAATACACAAAGTTAGCTATCACATGATTCAATTCACAACAATTCACAATCTCATTCATAGTTAATACTCACAAATTCATCCATTTATCTCATATACAATATCATCAACCATAAAGGTTCTGTACAAACCTGTACCACCACTTAACTATCAATCTATTTTCCATATATTACTCGATGACATAAATCGTTTAATCTTCATCAACCATACGGTTTACTCGCACACTTAGTGCTAATTACTTAACCGAAGCTTTAATATCATCGCACACTTAGTACCTTAACATTAAACCGAATTGGACTCGGTATCGCACACACAGTGCCAACTAATATAGTCGATGCTTTCTTTACCTTGCACACTTAGTGCAATTAGTAACCATTATATTTTCACACACATAGTGCTAAATTTCTCTGAATTCACCTATCACATTTCTAGTTCAACAATCACATTTCTATTTATTTCATAACAAATGAACATTGTTTAAGCAGTTTGTATTATACATAAACTTACCTCAGACGTAGAAATAACAACACTATTCGATCAATCGAGCACTTTATCTTTACCTCGATCTCGGTCCAAATTTATCTTTTCTTGATCTATAAATATTCAAAATTAACTCATTCATTCACCAAACCATTCAATTTAATCCAAAAACACATATTTTGAGCATTTTACAAAATAGCCCACACATTTGCACATTTTGACATTTTAGTCCCTATTTCATAAAATCACAAAATACCCATAATTTCATTATACTCATGCCTAGCCAAATTTTCCCCTAGCTCATACAAGTCCACATATTTCATTTATTTTACATTTTATTCCTTCAATTTCTTATTTTCACAATTTAGCCCATAATACTCAAATTCATCAAAAATTCAAAGGCAAAATATGTTAATCTCATATCAAGCTTCCATAATTCATCAACTAACAACATTAAACTCATATAATCATCAATGACATATCTCAAAATATTCATCAATTTCTAAAATTAAGACATGGGCTTAATAGTATGCTAAGCAACGAACACAAAAATATAGAAATCATAAAAAACCGAGCTAAAACCATACCTTAATCAAACCAAGAGTGTGCCGAAATGTTAAAGGTTCCAAGCCCTATCTTTCTTCCAATTTTCGATGAAGAGATGTAAAAGATGAACATAAAAATCATTTTGGTTTTATTTAATATACATTAATACATATTTTACCAATTTACCCTTAATTAATAAACCAATTAACCATCAAATATTAGACCATTTATGTCCATTCCCACTATCAATGGTCTATTATCAATAGAAGGACCTTTCATTTAAGAAGCCATGCCAATTAAACACTTTAAAAACTAGCACACAACTTTTTTATTTTATGCAATTTAATCCTTTTTCACAATTCGGCACACAAACGATAAAATTTTCACACAGAATTTTTACACATGCTTAATCATATACTGTAAATACTAAAAATAATATTAAAATATTTTTTTGACCTCGAATTTATGGTCTTGAAATTACTATTTCGACTAGGGTCTAAACTGAGCTGTTACAACTCTCCCCCCTTAGAGATTTTTGTCCCCAAAAAATCTTACCAGTGAATAGATTCGGATATTACTCTCTCATAACATCTTCAGGCTCCCACATAGCCTCTTCAACTCTGTGTTTGTGCCACAACACTTTCACTAAAGAAATTTTCTTATTTCTCAACCCCTTTGATTTCACGTGCCAGAACTTGAATTGGTCCTTCGTTATACGATAGATCAGACTAAATCTCAACTTCAGTAAGGGCAATCACATGTGATGGATCGGATCTGTATCGTCTAAGCATCGATACATGAAACACATTATGAATCTTCTCTAACTCAGGTGGCAACAACAATCTATAAGCAACTGGCCTGATACGTTCGATAATTTCATACGGTCCGATGAACCTCGGACTTAATTTGTCTTTTCTGTCGAATCGAAGTATTTTCTTCCACGGGGACACTTTCAAAAGTACTTTATCACCTATCTGAAATTCAATATCTTTTTGTTTCAAATTTGTATAAGACTTTTGACGATCTGACGCTGCTTTCAAACTATTACAAATCACTTTCACTTTCTGTTCAGCCTCTTTTATCAAGTCAACTCCGTGAATCTTATTCTCACTAAGCTCAGTCCAATACAATGGAGTTCTGCATTTACGACCATAAATAGTTTCATATGATGCCATTTTAATACTTGATTGAAAACTATTATTATACGTGAATTCAATTAACGGCAGATGCTTTTCCCATGTACTTTCAAACTCAAGAATACAACATCTCAACATATCCTTAAGAATCTGAATGATCCGCTCAGATTGACCACCCGTTTGCAGATGAAATGCAATACTGAAATGCAGCTTCATACCTAAAGCCTCTTGCAGTTTCTTCTAAAACCGTGAAGTAAACCTCGGATCTCTGTTAGACACAATAGATAATGGTACCCCGTGCAATTTCACAATCTCAAAAATATACAATTTAGCTAACTTATTAAGCGAATAATCTGTTCTCACCGGAATAAAATGAGTTGATTTTGTTAATCTATCAACTATCACCCAGATTGCATCTTTCTTTCTCGGATATAAAGGCAACCCCAACACAAAGTTCATTGTGATTCTCTCCCATTTCCACTAAGGAATCAAGATTGGTTGTAACAAATCGGATGGGACCTGATGTTCAGCTTTTTCTTGTTGAAAAACTAAACATCTCGAGACAAACTCTGAGATATCTCATTTCATACCATGCCACCAATAAAACCGTTTCATATCATTGTACATTTTCGTACTTCCTGGATGAATAGATAAACGACTATTATGAGCCTCGTTCAAAATCAACTAAATCAACTCTGAATTTCTTGGTATACAAATCTGACCTCAGAATCTCAGAATCAACTCGAAATTCTGAATAAGATTTTAAGCCACACTGAGCTCGTTTTGCCATCATCTCAGTATCAATTTTCTGGGCATCACAAATCTGATGTATAAACATTGGCCTCACTTTCAACTCAACCAAAACCGAACCATCATCACACAAGTCTATCTGAGTAATCATTTCTCATAAAGCAAATAAAGACTTCCGGCTTAAAGCGTCAGCAACAACATTAGCTTTTCCCGGATGATAGTCAATTATTAATTCATAGTCTTTTAGTAATTCTAACCATCTCCAATGTCTCAAATTCAAGCCTTTCTAAGTCATCAAATATTTCAAACTCTTGTGATCAGTGAAAATGTGACATTTCTCACCAAATAAATAGTGACGCCAAATCTTCAATGTAAATACAATAGCTGCTAATTCAAGATTGTGTCTCGGGTAGTTCTTTTCATGCAGTTTTAACTGTCTCAAAGCATAGGCTATAACTTTGCCTTCTTACATCAACACACAGCCTAAACCATTCAACGATGCATCACTGTAAACTATGAATTCTTTACCCGGTTCAGGTTGAACTAACACTGGAGCTTCTATCAACAATACTTTCAACTGTTTAAAACTCTGCTGACACTTTTTTGACCGCTCAAATTTAACATCTTTCTGTAGTAATTTCGTCAATGGAGTTGCAATCATAGAGAAGCCGTTAACAAATCGCCTATAATATCCCGCTAGTCCCAGAAAACTACGGACTTCTAACATATTTCTCGGAGGTTTCCAATCTAAAATTACTGAAATTTTGCTCGGATCAACTCGTATTCCCGCAGCTGACACTATATGTCCCAAAAAACCAACCTCGCGCAATCAAAACTCACATTTACTAAACTTTGCATACAATTGCTTCTCACACAGAGTTTGTAACACAATTCTCAAATGTTCGGCATGTTGCATCTCATCACAAGAATAAATCAAAATATTGTCAATAAACACAATGACAAATCGATCTAAATACGGTCTGAATATCCAATTCATCAAATCTGTAATATTCTGAAATAGAGATTATTTTTTAATTGAATTATTTTGCATATGTTTGGACTGTGGTGTTATTATTTGAGGTGTTTTAAGATTTAGTTATAAGTTTAGAGCAGGCCAGTGTGGTGGGAATTTTTGTTTTTAAGCTTTAAGTAAAGGGAGCTGAATGAGCTAGGGGTTAAGTGTAATTGTGAGGGTATTTTAGCACAAGATGGGGCTTGGTAAAGTGGCTTGGAGGCGCCACTTAGGGCCTTGTGATTGACGCCACAAGCAGAGGAAGGAGAGCCTGGGTTCGAGTTGTGGAGATCCCCTGCTGCTCATTCTTTTTGACGCCAAGGGGGGAGGAGTTGTGCTCAGCACAAACTCTGTCAGATAAAGTTTGGACTCAGTCAATTAATTCAAATTGGTGGCAAAGAGAAAAATTAGGAGCTTGACTAATTCAAACTCTTTTGAATTAGTGGCCAGGAGGAATTGGAGGAAGTTGCCGGAATTTGAACTCCTGTTTGAAGAGGAGTGTCCGGTTTGGGAAGCTAAGTAGAGGGGAGTGCCGAATTTCTTAGGTGCCTAGATTGCATTTTCGGTTAGCTTTTGGTTGTGTGTCAAAGCCGAAAAACCCCCTTTGTGTGTGTGTGCCGATTTCTCCCTAGTGCACCATAGTGAAGTAAAAGCCGAAACTACCATAGGTACCTGTCGTTCTCTCCTCTAAACATTTAGCCGAATCATCACAAAAACCCTTGTTGAAACTCTCCTTTCCTCCCTTGAAACCGAAACCTCATTTGTCATTTTTGATCTTCTCGTTTTTGGCAATTTGGAAGCTTGGCCGAATCTCCCTCTCTTCTTTTCCACTTTTTCTTTTCATCTATTCATAAACTGCTCAAAACCACATCTTCCTCTCCAGTTTCTTTTTGCCGAAACCCCTTAGTCCCTTCACTTTAAGCCTAAGCCGAATACCTACCATCTTTCTCCCATCTCTCTTTGTTTTCTTCCATTGTCACTCAAGCCGAATCCTCCCTCTCCCATTCTATTCTACTTTACCGTTTTCTCCTTTTATTCTTTAACCACATCTCATTTGTTTTCTTCTTTCAAAACCTTAGCCGAATCATCTTGATCACCCAACCCCCTTTTGTCAAAATTTTCTTTCTTTCTCTTAGTGTTATTTTGGCCGAATATCAAACAAGGGTAGATCTCTTTTTGATCTTTTCTCTAATCAGTTTTGAAGGGTAAGTGTTTTTGGTTCTTATCTTCTCTTTTCTCTGTCGACTTTCATAAGAGCAAAAGCTGAATTTCGGCATTTGTTGATAGATCTCTAATCATCTATAAAGACGATTTCTTTTAGGGTCTCCGGAATTCCGAAGCAGTAGATCTGAGCCAGTTATTCTCTGACAATTGAATTCGGTAAGTCAAGTGGTAAGGATTCATGATGTTTTTAATCAATCTGGTTATTGTTTGAAAGCCGAAGGCTATTGAGACTAAGGGTTGTTGTTGGCCGAATGTAGGGGGAGGATTAGTCTCGCATATCAGGTGTGGTGATTACCATTCGTAAGGCAGATAGGTAAGGATGGTGTTAGTGAAGCGTTATCTTATTTATCGGGATTTTTTGGTATGGCCAAATGGCCTTGTTAATGACTTTATGGTTTGGCCGAATGTAGGATCAAGGGATCTAGTGCAGTAGATCAGGTCTTCGGGATTTAGTGCTTGCATTAGTAATAGGTGTGTAACTTACACACTTTATAACTTAGTAATATGTTAATAACCTGAACG
Organism: Gossypium bickii; assembly: GCA_025503065.1. Classification (NCBI taxonomy): domain Eukaryota; kingdom Viridiplantae; phylum Streptophyta; class Magnoliopsida; order Malvales; family Malvaceae; genus Gossypium; species Gossypium bickii. The sequence continues at coordinate 20,666,934 of CP106713.1, read as the reverse complement.
TGCTAAAAGCCGGAAATATGTAGATCTTGATATGATACCATAAGCGTATGAGCAGGGATTCGGGTAAGTCCGCTTCGATATGATTTGTTATATGATGCATGAAAATATGATCTATGCTATATTTACTAATGTTCATATCAAAGCATGATGGCATGATTTACATGAGTATTGCATTGATATGGGCAACATGAGTGGAGGGGGAAGTATGATATCCGTGACTTTGGGTCACCAGAGGTTTTGCACCTCCAGTGGTTTGGTACCACAGATTCTTTTATGACTTTGGGTCACCAGAGGTTTGGCACCTCATAGCGACTTGTCCCAGTGGCTTTGCACCACAGTGGGTTGGCCCTACAGCTGATATTTTGGGATCGTCGCCAGTGATTTGGTATCACACGGGGGTTGGCGCCACACTTGGATTAATGATATTTTGTAACTTTAGGTCACCAGAGGTTTGGCACCTCATAGCGACTTGTCCCAGTGGCTTAGCACCATAGTGGGTTGGCCCCACATTTGATATTACGGGATTGTCACCAGTGATTTGGTATCACAATGTGGGTTGGCCCCACCGATGGATTATTCGTAACTTTGGGTCACCAGTGGTTTGGCACCACAATATTATGGGATATCGTGACTTTGGGTCACCAGTGGTTTAGCACCACCAGTGGTTTGGTACCACACGGGGTAGAAAAGGAGTTATGGATGGCTAGGTTTGGGTGCATTATTTATATTGCTTGGTTATGATTTGTGTAAGTGTGTTGCATTAACCGGTAGGAGGATTTATGCACTGAGTCTTAGTGACTCACCTTCTCCCTTATCTTTTTAGGTGACTCGTAGATTGCGGATGAGGAGCCGGATGGACTCGAGGTGGCCATACATTAAAAACATTTGGTATTACTTGGATTTTGAATTGGATATTTATTTTCATTTCAGTTTTTATTTGGGTTTGTAATAAGGCCTTTCAGATTATATTGGATTATTTTTATGCTCTGGATTGTTTTAACCATGGCTTAGTAAGTTACTTGATTAAATTAATAATTTGACCACAAGTTTTCTAAACTACAAAAACGCAAAGGTTTTCAAAACTTTACCATCGGGTAATATTAATCACTTAATAATAAAAGGACTCAAATGATTTCCAAACTTAAGTTTACTACACTTATTTCAAACGATTTCAAATCAACCAAGCTAGAATCAATCGGGTTTTTATGACATAAACATTTTCTACTCATAGTTTGACAACTAAGTTTTAAAGATTGATTCCGGGATTTCAAAAGTAAACTATTGGTTTTTAACTAATCATGCACCTGATTTCCACGAACATAAAACAACGAAGAGTTTTCCTCTAAGATTTAACCGGTAACTCGTTTTCTCCAAACGTTTTCCTCTGTGACATGTCAGATTCAGTCGTGGTGTGTTGACCGAGTTTGGGGTGTTACAATTGTGGTATCAGAGCTAAGTTTAAAGGCTCGGCTGTGGGCCCGAGGCCCAAAATATGTTAAATATGGGTTTCAAAATGTTTTGGTTGAAGTATATATGGTTTGAAAGGCATGGCACTGAGTCTCCGGTACCAATCCACCCAGGTAAGTACCCCTAACCAATGATTGTGTATGATTATGTTAAGCTTTGAAAGACTAGTGATAGTAGACTACCCTAGAGACTGAAACTTGTTAGGACTCTATGGACTCGCGAAAACAAAACTCCTTAATAAGAATTATTCATAAGACTGTGCTTTAGTAATAGTGGAATAATGTCTAATGCATAAAACTTCTAAATCAGATAAGTCGAGACTTTAGACATGAGCACTCGAGGTGGTCGAGGTCGTAACACGTGTGGACGCGATCAGGGTAGAATGACAGTGTCTGAACCAGTGGGGTCTGGTCAAGGGTCAAAAAATAAGATACCGCCGCCACCACCAGCTGCAGGTGCAGGTGGTGAGTTTCAGGATCAGACAGGGGATGACGCAGTGTCACAGGCGATGCTGCGAGCTCTTGAGAGGGTAGCTGGAGTAGGTGGATGCGCGGGAGCTCAGAAATCTGTATCGGAGCAACTCCGAGCCAATGGAGCTGAGGTATTTCGAGGTGTTTCTAGTGTGGCTCCCAGTACGGCCGAGTATTGGTTAGAGGCGACGGAGCGAATCATGGACGATTTGGATCTGACTACTGAGGAAAAATTGAAAGGGATAGTGTCGCTTCTTCGGGATGAATCATACCAGTGGTGGCTCACGGTTCGAGATAGTGCTGCAACGGATGATCTCACTTGGGACTATTTTAAGGCAGCTTATCAGAAGAAGTATATTGGATCTAGTTATATTGATGCGCAGCGGAAGGCGTTTCTGAGGTTGGTTCAGGGGAGTAAGTCTGTATCAGAGTATGAGGCAGAGTTCTTACGATTGAGCCGGTATGCTAGGGGTATCGTGGCTACAGAACACGAGCGATGTGTTCGATTTGAGGACGGCTTAAGAGATGAGCTGAGGTTGCTGATTGCTCCGCAACAGGAGCGAGAGTTTGCTGTGCTGGTGGAAAAGGCTAAGGTAGCCGAAGGGGTTAAGGAATCTGTGAGGCAGAATCTGGATAGGAATAGACACAAGAGAGGTTTTGGATCATCTGGGTCGGCCGGTAATTCTCAGAAAAGGGTTAGGCGAGTGGGCTGAATCAGGCTGGAACGTCTGTTGCTGCTAATCAGGGACCAGCGCAGTGTAACGGATGTGGGAAATCTCTTTGGGGAGGATGTTGGACTGATAAAAAGGATGTTTTGAGTGTGGCTCGCTGGATCATCGTGTGAGAGACTGTCCACGTAAGTTAGCCAGGATTCAGCCTAAGGGTCAGGGCCGTGCTCAGTTCAGAATGAGGGACCGCCACCGCAGAGGGGTCGTGGTAATGGTAGAGGAGGTAATGGTTCTGGTCGAGGCCGTGGAGCACCAGGCAGAGGTGTAGGCAGCACTGAGGCAAGACAGCCTGGGTTGGTGTATGCAGCGAGGCGTCGAGAGGAGGGCGACGCACCAGACGTCATAACCGCTACGTTCTTAATCTTTGGATTTCCATATACTGCTTTGATTGATGTGGGTTCGACGCATTCATATGTTGCTAGTAGCATAGTGGAGACCATGAACCTACACTTTGAGACTACTTCTAGGGAGATGACAGTAATTAGCCCTCTAGGTCACTCTGTAGAAGTGAACAAGCTGTATAGGGTTGTACCCCTAGAACTCCAAGGAGTAGTGTTTGTAGCTGATCTGATGAAACTGCCGTTTGGGGAGTTCGATCTGATTCTTGGGATGGACTGGTTGGTTAAGTACCAGGCAAGCTTGGATTGCGCGGCTAAGCGCATGGTTCTGAAGACGGCTGAGGATGAAGAGGTGGTGATGATAGGTAATAGAAGAGATTATCTGTCCAACGGGGTATCTACTTTGAAAGCTGAGAAGATGGTCAGGAAGGGCTGTAAAGCATTTATGGTTCATATGTGTGCCTTGGAGGCTAAGGAGTCTGCTGTAGGGAATGTCTGAATAGTAAAGGAATTTACTGATGTATTTTCGGAGGAAGTTCCAGGACTGCCACCTGATCGTGAGGTTGAATTTAGCATAGAGTTGTTACCTGGTACTGCGCCAGTGTCTATTGCCCCGTATAGGATGGCACCTAAGGAATTAGTGGAATTAAATGCTTAGATTCAGGAGTTGTTGGACCGAGGTTTTATCCGGCCAAGTGTTTCACCTTGGGGAGCACTGGTACTCTTTGACAAGAAGAAAGATGGTACAATGTGGATGTGTATAGACTACCGCCAGTTGAATAAGCTGACGATCAAAAACAAGTATCCATTGCCCTGAATAGATGACTTGTTTGATCAGCTGAAGGGTGCATCGATTTTCTCAAAGATTGATTTAAGATTTGGGTATCATCAGCTGAAGGTGAAAGAGGCTAATATTCACAAGACGGCGTTTTGTACTTGATATGGGCACTATTAGTTTCTAGTAATGTCGTTTGGGTTGACTAACGCGCCGGCAGCATTCATGGACATGATGAATCGGGTATTCCAGCAATACTTGGATCAGTTTGTCATAGTATTCATAGACGACATCTTGGTATACTCAAAGTCAGAGGAGGAGCATGATGCGCATTTGCGAGTAGTGTTGCAGATTCTGAGGGAAAAGCAGCTATATGCTAAATTTAGTAAGTGCGAGTTTTGGCTTAGGGAGGTGACTTTCTTGGGTCATGTAGTATCAGCTGAGGGGATTAGAGTGGATCCTCGAAAGATTGAGGCAGTGTTGGATTGGAAGCCGCGTAAGTCAGTGGCTGAAATTCGAAGTTTTCTAGGAATATGTTAATAACCTGAACGTGCTAAAAGCCGGAAATATGTAGATCTTGATATGATACCGTAAGGGTATGAGCAGGGATTCGGGTAAGTCCGCTTCGATATGATTTGTTATATGATGCGTTAAAATATGATCTATGCTATATTTACTATATGTTCATATTAAAGCATGATGGCATGATTTGCATGGGTATTGCATTGATATGGGTAACATGAGTGGAAGGGGAAGTATGATATCCGTGACTTTGGGTCACCAGAGGTTTGGCACCTCCAGTGGTTTGGCACCACAAATTATTTTGTGACTTTTGGTCACCAGAGGTTTGGCACCTCATAGCGACTTGTCCCAGTGGCTTTGCACCACAGTGGGTTGGCCCCACAGTTGATATTTTGGGATCGTCGCCAGTGATTTGGTATCACACGTGGGTTGGCTCCACACTTGGACTAATGATATTTTGTGACTTTGGGTTACCAGAGGTTTGGCACCTCATAGCGACTTGTCCCAGTGGCTTAGCACCACAGTGGGTTGGCCCCACATTTGATATTACGGGATTGTCGCCAGTGATTTGGTATCACAACGTGGGTTGGCTCCACCGATGGATTATTCGTGACTTTGGGTCACCAGTGGTTTGGCACCACAATATTATGGGATATCGTGACTTTGGGTCACCAGTGGTTTGGCACCACACGGGGTAGAAAAGGAGTTATGGATGGCTAGGTTTGGGTGCATTATTTATATTGCTTGGTTATGATTTGTGTAAGTGTGTTGCATTAACTGGTAGGAGGATTTATGCACTGAGTCTTAGTGACTCACCTTCTCCCTTATCTTTTCAGGTGACTCGTAGATTGCGGATGAGGAGCCGGATGGACTCGAGGTGGCCATACATTAAAAACATTTGGTATTACTTAGATTTTGAATTGGATATTTATTTTCATTTTAGTTTTTATTTGGGTTTGTAATAAGGCCTTTCAGATTATATTGGATTATTTATATGCTCTGGATTGTTTTAACCATGGCTTAGTAAGTTACTTGATTAAATTAATAATTTGACCACAAGTTTTCTAAACTACAAAAACGCAAAGGTTTTCAAAACTTTACCATCGGGTAATATTAATCACTTAATAATAAAAGGTCTCAAATGATTTCCAAACTTAAGTTTACCACACTTATTTCAAACGATTTCAAATCAACCAAGCTAGAATCAATCGGGTTTTTATGACATAAATGTTTTCTACTCATAGTTCGACAACTAAGTTTTAAAGATTAATTCCGAGATTTCAAAAGTAAACTATCAGTTTTTAACTAATCATGCACCTGATTTCCACGAACATAAAACAACGAAGAGTTTTCCTCTAAGATTTAACTGGTAATTTGTTTTCTCCAAACGTTTTCCTCTGTGACATGTTAGATTCGGTCGTGGTGTGTTGACCGGGTTTGGGGTGTTACAAAATCCATAAATACTGCAGGAGCATTCGTTAGTCCGAAAGGCATAACTAAAAATTCATAATATCTGTACCTCGTTCTGAAAACAGTTTTCGGCACATCTAATTCTTTAACTCTCAACTGATAATATCCCGATCTCAGATCTATTTTTGAAAACACTGTAGCTCCTTTTAACTGATCAAACAAATCATCAATTTGCGGTAGAGGATACTTATTCTTTATCGTCACTTTATTTAACTATCTCTAGTCAATACACATCCTCATAGTACCATCTTTCTTTTTCACAAACAACACAGGAGAACCCCCAGGGCGAGAAACTTGGTCGAGCAAATCTTTTATTAGTCAACTCTTACAATTGAGACTTCAACTCATTCAATTCTTTCGGTGCAATTCTATACGGAGCTATTGAGATAAGAGTCGTCCCCGGCACTAAGTCAATACCAAACTTGACTTCTCGTATCGGAGGTAATCCCGATAGTTCTTCAGGAAATACATCAGGGAACTCACAAACTATAGGCACCGATTCAACTTTCTTTTTTGTCACTTTTGTATGTATCACATATGCAAGATAAGTTTCACACCCCTTTTTCACATAATTCAAAGCTTTCATCGCAGTTATTACAACCGGTAGCCCATTCAAATCACTGGATTCAATTCGAACTATCTCACCATTCTGACTTCTCAAATCAAAACTCTTCCATTTACAATTCACAATAGCATTATACAAAGTTAGTCAATCCATACCCAGAATTATATCAAATTCATCAAAGGGTAGTAACATTAGATTAGCCAAAAAACAAATATCCTAAAACATCAACGGACAATTCTTACACCCTTTATCAACCAGAACACACTTTCCTAAGGGGTTAGATACTCTAATTACAAACTCAGTAGACTCAACAGGTAGAGTCTTACTTGATACTAAGTTCACACACATATATGAATAAGTAGATCCTGGATCTATTAATGCAATCACATCAGTATCAAAAAGAGTAAAATTACCAGTAATAACGTTTGGAGATGACGCTTCTTTGCAAGCGCAAATAGCGTAAGCTCGAGCAGGTGCTCTCGCCTCAGGTCTCACAACTGTATCCGTTGTTCCTCTCTGACTACCACTCACATTTCCGGTGTTTCTAGGTGGTCTACCCCTAGCTGTCGTGTTACTCAGCCTCCAACTTTGAACATTATCTTTCTCACCTAACTCTGGGCAATCCCGAATTAAGTGATCTCGTGATCCACATTTATAGCAAGCTCTATTATTATACTTGCCCCAGCATTCTCCGATATGACGTCTCCCACACTGTCTACACTCAGGCTTATTGCTTTTGACACTTCCAACACTTGATTCCATTTGAGTTTGAGTTTTAGAACCAGTATTTTTTTTACACGATCTTTACTCAAATGTCCGAACGAAACATTTGAGCGATTGGTTGCATCTTTGAATCTCTTTGAAAAAGAATGATACGACTTATTCATCGACCTTTTTCTTTCGTCTCTAGCTTCTGAATCTGCTTTCTTCTTTTCTTTACTAAGCTCATCAGCTTTACAGGCTCTTTCAACCAATACCACAAATTCATTCAAATCAAGAATTCCAACCAAAAGCTTAATGTCTTCATTCAATCCTTCGATGAATCGTTTACACATAGTAGTTTCTGTCGAAACACATTCTCGCACATATTGACTCAATTTTACAAATTCCCTTTCGTATTCCGTAACAGACATACGATCCTATTTCAGCTCTAAAAACTCTTTACGTTTCTGATTTATAAACCGTTGACTGATATATTCCATCCAGAATTCAGCTTGAAAGAAATCCCAAGTGATTCTTTCTCTTGAAACCATATATATTAATGTTTTCCACCAATGATAAGTTGTATCTCTTAACAATGGAACAACACATTTTAGGCATTCATCAGGAGTACATGATAATTCATCAAACACTCTAATGGTATTTTCAAGCCAAAATTCATTAAGCTTTCAAAGATCATCATCAATCGTGGCCTGAACTCTTCAAATTATACTTTCAAATTTTATCCACAGGAGGTTTACTCAATCGGATCGGATCTGCAACTTGTGATACTATAGGAACTTGCGGGGGTAGAGGTTGTTAAGCAACTGGATTCGTTCCAACGAACTCCGTAAACCACTCACTTATCATTTGGAAGAAGGCTTGCTTAGCCTCTCCCTCGTGACTACTAGCAATTGGCCTAGATTCAGTCGGCACTGTCCCTTGAGCGAGAGCAGGCGCATTACTCTCAACATTGTCAACTACTGCTCGTTCGGGATCCATTTACTATACAAAAACACATTTTTAACAGTCAAGAATCATCACACTATCGCAAATATATATATGGCATGTATAGCTAGACTCTCATATGCTACGTTAGTCCTAGAATCGACTAAACCATAGCTCTGATACCAATAAAATGTAAAACTCTAACTCGTATCCAACACTGGACTAGGGTTACAAGGTATTACCGATCAATTCATAACATTAAATCAACTATTGCTCATTCATCATTAAAACATAATTAATAGTTACCACTAAGTCCTTTAAGAAGGTTTACGAGATCGCAAACATACATTAGGAAGGGTTGGGACTAAACCGAGCATATATAAATTTTTTTTGAAACTTAAACATTTTTCGAAGTTACAAAGGTCACACCCGTGCCTCACACAACATCAGACACACCCGTGTGTCCAAGCCGTGGCAAAACAGGGCATACATACTGACTTGTCCACACGGCCGAGGACACGCCCGTGTGCTTTACCCATGGGCAACACTGACTTAATTCACACGGCCTGTCACACGCCCGTGTGTGAGTCTGGCTTGTTTCGAACTACGATCTTAAGGGACACGGTCGAGACACACGCCCGTTGTAACACCCCAAACCCGACCCAAACACCACTACCGGATCTGGCATGTCACTAAGAAGATTTAGTAAAACATGTCGCATTTTTTTTTCAAAAAAAACAATCGTCGAGTATAAACATGTATACCAGAAAACTTAATAATTTGGATAGTTTTTAGAAGATATAAATTTTCATTTGAATGCTTTTATGAATTAGAAACCGAAATTTAGTACATGCCTTAACTTAATTAAAACGTAGAATCTAAATGTCTAATAATAATAAAAGCCCAAAACAAACGAAAATATAAAGCTAGTGGCCCGTGGCCTTATTACAATGAAATTTAAAACCCACTAGCTGAAAATATTAAAAATTAATAAACTAGTAAAGTCTTTTACTGAAACAAAATAATCTCTCGCATGGCCACCTTATGCTCCTCTCCAGGCCGGTCCGATGCACTAGGTGCTACCAGAAAGATGTTAAATAATGGGGTGAGTCGCGAGACTCAGTGTACAACCCTCGTGCACCATCAGATTTGGGCCTTAGCCTCACAGAACAGATAACAGAGTATAATATATCAGAAAATATGCAAAGCCCAACCCAATCCTAGGTTTCCATCCCCTACACACACTCTTACTTGCCAATCACACCATTGGGGATTTCTACAATTAACCCACACCACTACACACCATCGATGGCAGTCATGCTGCAGTTAGCTGCTCATCGTCAGATCATGGCAATAGCCACTACAACAGATCATGGCATCAGCCACTACAATAGATCATGGCAATAGCCACTACAACAGATCATGGCAAAAGCCACTACAATTGAACACTTCCCCTTTCATCAATCACCCAACCCCGTGCAACATAGAAATCAGCATTCATGATTATCATATCAAATCAACGAAAACATTCACTTTAGAATGACAGAGATCACTAACCTGGTGATTCGCCTTTACCCCTTTTTGGGTTTTCAACAGCCATGCTGGTATTTCAGCATTTAACAAAATGTACAGAATATAACAGGTTTATATGCATACTAATCAAGCAATCTAAATGTGTGAGAGTGTTACACACCTGATTAATGTGTAAGACTACCCTCTATGTCGATACCCTCACTAATCGGATCTACTGCCTTCTGTTTACAACTTTGCTCAAAAGCCGGAAGAACGCGAAGATAAGGCCTCTCCTATATTCGGCCAAAGATTAGTGTTTACCTGAATTTATACGTTTAAAATAACAGATCTCCTTACCTTGAAATCCTAAAAGTAATACCATTCGACTGCTACTGAACTCTGGCTTAGAAATCTAAGTGATTGAATCCCCTTCAAATACCGGAATGCCGCAAATGAGAGAAACACAAGATCAGTTTCCATATAGCCATTCGGCTAGAGTCTCTAAAAACCGGAAAAGATTGAATCACGCAAATCGACACTTACCTTAACACAAAGAATTCGAGTACCCCTTAGAGATTCCGGCTTTTTGAGAAGATCAAAAGAGAAGATGATAGGAAGGAGTCTATGTAGATTCGGCTTGTAATAAAGAAATCGGCAAAAGGGAATAGGGGTATTCGGCTATGGAGATGAGAAGAGAGTTCAGGGTTTCAGCTTTTGAAAGAAAAGATGTTGAGAAGATTGGGAGGTTTCGGCTTTTGAAGAAATCAAAAGAAAAGAACTTGCAGAGGAAGATTGAGAATTTCGGCACAGGGAAAGAAGAAAAGAATAGGGTTCCAAATGCCGGAATTGAAGAGATATCCCCTCTATTTAAAGAGAATTTTGGCATCCCCCCTAGAGTTGGAAATTTGGCCACCACTGTGCTTAGCAGATAATTCCTAAACTTCCTCCCTTATCTTTATCTGATCACTCCTTCAAAAGAGGCCTAGATAGCACCACCTCTTCCTCCCTTTATCAGCACATTATCCACATGTTATTATCCCTTCAATTATCCTCCTATTTACAAGCCCCTATGTCGTCCCACTCTATCCATTTAAAAGCCGAAGATTAGCTAAAATTTAATTAAAAGAATTGAGCTTCAAGTGACTCGAACTTGGGCCCTCTTCATCTGCTAATGACGCCACCCCATAGTCCCATGTAGCGCCACTTAATCTTGGGCCACAAGCCCATTTTGTATTTTAGAACACAGATAACATTTTTAAAGCCCTAACTAAGCTGGCTTTCCACTAGAGTGTCTAATAACTAATTCTGCTAAGGCCATAGCCCAACCTTGAACCCAATCTGGACCCCTAACACTCTAATTAACACATTAAACATAATCACACATTAAATGCATAGGCCCATTAATTCAGGATGTTACACCCGTGTGCTCAACTATGTAGGCAAATATAGGCCATTTGCAAGGCCAATTTGCCACCCAATTTTGGGTTAAACTACATGCTCAATTACAACATCATATAACATAAATTTTAATCACCATTTGTAACACCCCTTACCCGAAACCCTTGCCGGAGTCGGGTACGTGGCATTACTAGACTTGACCATTAACTCGGGAAGTAAAAATTTTTAAAGCTGTCCAACTGCGTCACGCTGACTAAATCGACCATAACTCGAGTTACAAAACTCAAAATTTAGATCCGTAAATTTTCCTTGAAACTAGACTCATATAACTATTCACCATAATTTTTCCAGAATTTTTCATGTAGCCAATTAGTACAGTTTATTCATCAAATTTACCCTTATTACACTGCTTGACAATTCTGACCTGTCCCTACAAAAATGCAGTTATCTCATTGCACAAATTTCCTATGATGTTCTTGTTTATACCAATGAAAAATATATTGATTAAGGGTTCTACACATATAAGCCATGCTTCTTAATTATTTTTGTACAATTTATGGCAATTTTTCCAAAACAGAACAGTGACTCACGAATTCATTCAGAGCAGGTCTCACTAAAACTGAATTATCTCATAATATATAAATCTTTTGCCTACTCTGTTTCTTTCATGTAAAAATAGACACAATAAGGTTTAATTCCATATCTCATTCACCTTTTAATTCAATATACCCTATTTTTGGTGATTTTTCTAACTCACATCACTGCTGTTACTACAAGCTGTTTTGTTGCATTTTATGAAAGACTAGCTTCTAACCGAACCTACCTACATTCCTAATTCAAGGATTCATTTCGTATATAAACATTTCCTTAACAAAATGATTAAACTTTGATTAAGAAAGCATAAACCTTGCCATCATGAACCAACATACATATCGAAACCCAACATCATACTTACTAAAAATTTAGCCATATTCGCATGGCTATTACATACATAAACCTTAAGAGTTCATCAACAAAGACTAAGTCTTCCCTATACATGCCTTCGTTTAAAACCAAAATGAAAGAGTACCAAAATGTAGATTGATAGTGTGGGCAACCTTCCGAACGATCCCGACGAGCTTCTAGCTTGCCTAATCTATAAAACAGAGGAAACATTTCACACGATAAGCTCGCTAGCTTAGTAAGTCCTAATTTCATAAAAATATAACATTCAAACACTAACAATTCAATTTCTACAACTCAACTTATACTTATGCTCATTTTCATTATCAAGCTTCCAATTTCATATCCATGTAACTAAGTATGAAATTGATAGGAAAGTTTCTCCTTACCCACATATTTATGATCAAAATATTCGTTCGTAATCCGATCTTTAAAACCCAATGTGTCATCATATAACCATAGGTACCATTATTCATATACTTGGATATCAATTATTATAACATGTTATTAATTATACAACCACCCTTGTGGCCGAATACACCTAGTCTTATATATTTACATATTAAACGGCCAAAGTCACGATACCACATCATTTATCAATAGAACCGAGAAATACATACCATTGGTAATAATCATTGAATCACTAGTTTACCTTATCTTAATTAAGTAAGAAACTCATTCCTACTTTACATACTCACCTGAGCCGTTAACTCGATATATTTGCTTTAATTCGCCTTGAACATAAATTTCGGTTTCTATTTTGTAAAGCACATCACCGCATCAAGCTCGCTAGGCGTAGAAGCCCGAATAATAACACCGGCACAAGGCCTGCTAGGCATAAAAGCCCGATAAATAACACCGACACAAGGCCTGCTAGGCATAAAGCCCGAATGTCAGAATATTTTTACATGCTTTTCACATTTCACTATACATATCGAATCATATACATTTATTCCCATTGCATTAAATAAATTTGAAATCAATCCAATCCATCATTATCACAATCGCCAACTCATGGTTTTACACCAAGCTTATACAAATTTTATCATTCACTAGATATGTAAATGATCTTTAAATATAAAGTAGCTCAAGAACTTACTTATTCACCTTGCATTAGCCAAAATAATTTCCATCACATACTCAACATAAATCATCAACCAATATGTCAATATACATTCGCCATGATGTAATTGGATATTAACATTCATAAATTTTTAATAGTCAAGATAACCATAATTAATTCCTTGACATGATTTAACTAAAGGACTTACCTCGGTTGTCGATAGTCCGTGCGAATCGGCTATTCGAGAACCTTCGTCTTTCCCCGGTCTAATTCGGTCTTTCTTTGCTCTTGATCTAAAACACATTAGAATTTAGCTCATTTAATCTCATTTCATCTCAATTTAGTCCCAAAACACCCAAATGGGCAATTTACCATTTTGCCCCTAATGTTTCCCATTTTACAATTTAGTCCCATTTGCACATAACACAAAATATGCAAAATTTTCCAACATCCTAGCTTGGCCGAATCTTCATTATAGTCATAAGTGTCCATGCATTTCATTTATTTGACATTTTAATCCTTCACAAATTTATTCTTTTCAATTTAGCCCTATATACTCAAAATTACCAAAAATTCCAATACAAAACTTGTAAATCTTTAACATACATTTAATTTAAAATCATCAAACATCAAAACTATCCAAACATGTTAATGGCCGAATCCTATATACATAGTATTTTCAAAAATTTAGACATGGGTCGGGTAATACACTGAAACAACGATCTCAAAAACGTAAAATTTATCAAAAACTAAGTAAAATACCTACCCCAAATCAAGCCTTAAGTTGCCGAAACTTCAAGCTCCAAAAATGGAGTTTTTCTCCTCAAACATTCGGCCAAGAAGATGAACAATGTGATGTTCTCTTTCTTCCCACTTAACTTTATTATTTTATGTTATAATAACACATTTAATATACCTTATTTACTAATATATCAACATAACATATAATAGGCTAATTTAACATATAATTTGGACTTATAAAAGCCCATTGCCGTCCCTTACTATGGTGAATGGGCTAATTGCCCTTTTGGTACACCCACTTAAAAAGCCACAATCAATTTAGTACTCTTCACTTTAGCATGCAACTTTTGCGCTTTTCTCGATTAAATCCTTTTTATCAAATTGAGCACTTAAACGACTAAATTTTTCTACGAAATTTTCACACTCACTAAATCACATGTAACAAACACAAAATATAATATTAAAATATCTCTCAGGCTCGGATTCATGGTCCCGCAACCACCGTTCCGATTTGGGTCAAAATTGGTCTGTTACACCATTCCTATCAACCTATTCAAGAATGAAACATACCATGTACATATCACCAAAACATACCAATATGATCATTCACACAACATCACATATATACCTTATAACCATCATCTTCACATAACCAAAACATATGCTAAAGTTATTCAACTATCAAGCCATATCACATGGCAAGATTTATACATCTTAAAACATCCCATAATTGCTAGCCTATACATGCCATATACCCAATATAAAATTTCTAAAAGTACCAAAATAGATGGCCGATAGTGTGATTGAGTCACTGACGATCCCCGAATCTGAGCTAGCTTTAATGACACTGTAAAACAGAAAAAGACTTCACATAGTAAGCTTTAAAGCTTAGTAAGTTCGTAATATAACACCTTTAATTCAATAATTCAAAATTCAATACACAAAGTTAGCTATCACATGATTCAATTCATAACAATTCTCAATCTCATTCATAGTCAATACTCACAAATTCATCCATTTATCTCATATACAATATCATCAACCACAAAGGTTCCGTCCATACCTATACCACCACTTAACTATCAATCGTATTTACAACATATTACTCAATGACATAAATTGTTTCGATCTTCATCAACCATATAATTTACTCGCACACTTAGTGCTAATTACTTAGCCAAAGCTTTAACATCATCGCACTCTTAGTGCTAATTACTTAGCCAAAGCTTTAATATCATCGCACACTTAGTGCCTTAACATTAAACCAAATTTGACTTGGTATCGTACACACAGTGCCAACTAATATAGTCGATGCTTTCTTTATCTCGCACACTTAGTGCAATTCATCGTAGTAACCATTATACTTTCGCACACATAGTGCTACATTTCTCTGAATTCACCTATCAGATTTCTAGTTCAACACACATTTCTATTAATTTCATAACAAATGAACATTGTTTAAGCAGTTTGTATTATACACGAACTTACTTGAGACGTAGAAATAACAACACTAGTCGATCAATCGAGCATTTTATCTTTGCCTCGATCTCAGTCTAAATTTCTCTTTTCTTGATCTATACATATTCAAATTTAACTCATTGATACACCAAATCATTCAATTTAATCCAAAACACATATTTTGAGCATTTTACAAAATAGCCCTCACATTTGCACATTTTGACATTTTAGTCCCTATTTCATAAAATCACAAAATACCCATAATTTCATTATACTAATGCCTAGACGAATTTACCCCTAGCTCATACAAGCCCGCATATTTCATTTATTTCACATTTTAGTCCTTCAATTTCTCATTTTCACAATTTAGCCCATAATACTCAAATTCATCAAAAATTCAAAGACAAAATATGTTAATCTCATATCAAGCTTCCATAATTCATCAACTAACAGCATTAAACTCATATAATCATCAATGGCATGTCTCAAAATCTTCATCAAAATCTAAAATTAAGACATGGGCTTAATAGTATGCTAAGCAACGATCACAAAAACATAGAAATCATAAAAAACTGAGCTAAAACCATACCTTAATCAAACCAAGAGTGTGCCGAAATGTTACAAGTTCCAGGCCCTACCTTTCTTTCAATTTTCGATGAAGAGATGTAAAAGATGAACATAAAAATCATTTTGGTTTTACTTAATATACATTAATACATATTTTACCATTTTACCCTTAATTAATAAACCAATTAACCATCAAATATTAGACCATTTATGTCCATTCCCACTATCAGTGGTCTATTATCAACATAAGGACCTTTCATTTAAGAAGCCATGCCAATTAAACACTTTAACAACTAGCACACAATTTTTGCAATTTATGAGATTTAATCCTTTTTCACAATTCGGCATACAAACGATAAAATTTTTACACAGAATTTTTACACATGCTTAATCACATACTGTAAATACTAAAAGTATTTGAAAGTTTTACTTTTTTTTTTGGAATATCTAATTTAATTGTGAAAGTATTTGAAAGTTTTTAGGTTGATACAATGTCTACAATTATGCATAACCCATCCCAACCCTAAATAGGAGTATAAATGCACTTGAGCATGCTCAAACCCACGTCTTCTTGCATTAGAAACAATGCCAATATCAACTGAGTTAAAACTCAATCGGCTGCCGTGTAAGAATTTAATATGAAACTAATGCATGAATTCCTTTTACAACACCAAATCACTTACAAATCAAATTAAATATGATCTTTTGATAGTAATAAAATTATTACCTCCAATAATTACGGAAATACCAAACCAAAATACAAATTAAAATATGGTCTTTTGACTAGAATTGTTAAGTATGACTCTTATTCTAGTCAAATTTGAGAAATAATCTTCCAGTTAAACTCTGTTTATTTATTTCAATCAAACTCTGATTAGTCTAGATTATTTTATTATTATTTGACCTATGAATTTAGCCTATAAATAAGCTCTTTCACCCATTAAAGATTAGAACTCATAACACTTTTAGACAATTTTGTGTTTACATTTTGAGGGTTTTTTGTTTTCAGGTTTTAGTTTTTATCTCTATCTTTTGTACTCTTCGTTCTTTTGTCATTATAGTGAAATTATCTTTACCCGTGATTTTTTATCCTCTTTGGAGAGGTTTTTCCATGTTAAATTTGTGTGTTCAATTTCTCAATTTCTTTCACTATTTTTACTTGTTGGTTGCTTAATCGGATCAATCCCCAATAAGTGGTATCAGAGCTAGTTCAATTTTTGTAGATTAGCCCGTTTAGAGATGGCAGCAACAAGGTTTGAAATTGAGGAGTTCGATGGTGTCACCAATTTTAATCTGTGGCAAGTTAGGATGATGGCAATTCTAGTTCAAACCAGCCTGAAAGATGTTGTTATTAGGAAAAAGCCTGAGAATCTAAATCAAATAGAATGGGAAGAGCTTTATGAAAAGGCCTTATCTACAAACCAATTGTGCCTCACGAATACGATATTGTAGGAGGTATTGATGGAGAAGACCTCATCTGCCCTGTGGAAAAGGTTAGAAACTTTTTATGCCACTAAGTCTCTAGCTAATCGTTTAGTGTTGAAACAATGTCTATTTATGTTTCGTATGAATGAACGTGAGCTTCTTAGAGATCACATTAGTCAATTTATTACTCTTTTAATTGATTTAAAGAATGTTGAGGTTCAGATTGATGATGAAGATTAAGCTATGCTATTATTGTGTTCTTTACCCCTTTCATACAAGTCTTTCGAGGAGGTCCTAATTTATGGCAGAGACAAACTCTAGTTTGAAGATGTGAAGGGTCATTTGTTAAGTAGAGACAAACTCGACAATGAATTTGGTTTGGATAGCAAGGTAGATAGGCAAGCTTCTATTTTGGTAGCGTTAAAGAAGTGAGATAAAGGGTGTCGCTATTGTAAGAAGTTAGGTCACGTCAAAGTAGATTGTTATAAATTGCAAAATAAAAGGATTACTGAGAGTAACGAGAAAGATGTAGCTGGTGCTAATTTGGCCGACGAAAGCGGTGATGATTTCTTGTTAGTGTCAACGAGCTAAAGCTCTGAGCTTGCGTCTGAGTGGATCTTAGATGTGGGATATGATCTTTTGATAGTAATAAAATTATTACCTCCAATAATTACGGAAATACCAAACCAAATACAAATTAAAATATGGTCTTTTGACTAGAATTGTTAAGTATGACTCCTATTCCAGTCAAATTTGAGAAATAATCTTCCAGTTAAACTCTCATTATTTATTTCAATCAAACTCTGATTAGTCTAGATTATTTTATTATTTGACCTATGAATTTAGCCTATAAATAAGCTCTTTCACCCATTAAAGATTAGAACTCATAACACTTTTAGAGAATTTTGTGTTTACATTTTGAGGGTTTTTTATTTTCGGGGTTTAGTTTTTATCTCCATCTTTTGTACTCTTTGTTCTTTTGTCATTATAGTAAAATTATCTTTACCCGTGATTTTTTATCCTCTTTGGAAAGGTTTTTCTATTTTAAATTTGTGTATTCAATTTCTCAATTTCGTTCGCTATTTTTACTTGTTGGTTGCTTAATAGGGTCAATCCCCAATAAGTGGTATCAGAGCTAGTTCAATTTTTGTAGATTAGCCCATTCAGAGATGGCAGCAACAAGGTTTGAAATTGAGAAGTTCGATGGTATCACCAATTTTAATCTGTGGCAAGTTAGGATGATGGCAATTCTAGTTCAAACCAGCCTGAAAGATGTTGTTATTAGGAAAAAGCCTGAGAATCTAAATCAAATAGAATGAGAAGAGCTTGATGAAAAGGCCTTACCTGCAAACCAATTGTGCCACGCGAATACGATATTGTAGGAGGTATTGATGGAGAAGACCTCATCTGCCTTGTGGAAAAGGTTAGAAACTTTTTATGCCACTAAGTCTCTAGCTAATCGTTTAGTGCTGAAACAATGTCTATTTACGTTTTGCATGAATGAATGTGAGC
The DNA here is from genome assembly GCA_025503065.1 of Gossypium bickii. Taxonomy (NCBI): domain Eukaryota; kingdom Viridiplantae; phylum Streptophyta; class Magnoliopsida; order Malvales; family Malvaceae; genus Gossypium; species Gossypium bickii. The sequence goes on along the minus strand of CP106713.1, from coordinate 20,648,334 downwards.
TTCTTAGAGATCATATTAGTCAATTCATTACTCTTTTAATTGATTTAAAGAATGTTGAGGTTCAGATTCATAATGAAGATTAGGCTATGCTATTATTGTGTTCTTTACCCCTTTCATACAAGTCTTTCGGGGAGGCCCTAATTTATGGCAGAGACAAACTCTAGTTTGAAGATGTGAAGGGTCATTTGTTAAGTAGAGACAAACTTGACAATGAATTTGGTTTGGATAGCAAGGTAGATAGGCAAGCTTCTATTTTGGTAGCGTTAAAGAAGTGAGATAAAGGGTGTCGCTATTGTAAGAAGTTAGGTCACGTCAAAGTAGATTGTTATAAATTGCAAAATAAAAGGATTACTGAGAGTAACGAGAAAGATGTAGCTGGTGCTAATTTGGCCGACGAAAGCGGTGATGATTTCTTGTTAGTGTCAACGAGCTAAAGCTCTGAGCTTGCGTCTGAGTGGATCTTAGATGTGGGATATGATCTTTTGATAGTAATAAAATTATTACCTCCAATAATTACGGAAATACCAAACCAAATACAAATTAAAATATGGTCTTTTGACTAGAATTGTTAAGTATGACTCCTATTCCAGTCAAATTTGAGAAATAATCTTCCAGTTAAACTCTCATTATTTATTTTAATCAAACTCTGATTAGTCTAGATTATTTTATTATTATTTGACCTATGAATTTAGCCTATAAATAAGCTCTTTCACCCATTAAAGATTCGAACTCATAACACTTTTACAGAATTTTGTGTTTACATTTTGAGGGTTTTTTATTTTCAGGGTTTAGTTTTTATCTCCATCTTTTGTACTCTTCGTTCTTTTGTCATTATAGTAAAATTATCTTTACCCGTGATTTTTTATCCTCTTTGGAGAGGTTTTTCCATGTTAAATTTGTGTGTTCAATTTCTCAATTTCTTTCGCTATTTTTACTTGTTGGTTGCTTAATCGGGTCAATCCCCAATAAGTGGTATCAGAGCTAGTTCAATTTTTGTAGATTAGCCCGTTCAGAGATGGCAGCAACAAGGTTTGAAATTGAGAAGTTCGATGGTGTCACCAATTTTAATCTGCGGCAAGTTAGGATGATGGCAATTCTAGTTCAAACCAGCCTAAAAGATGTTGTTATTAGGAAAAAGCCTGAGAATCTAAATCAAATAGAATGGGAAGAGCTTGATGAAAAGGCCTTACCTGCAAACCCATTGTGCCTCGCGAATACGATATTGTAGGAGGTATTGATGGAGAAGACCTCATTTGCCTTGTGGAAAAGGTTAGAAACTTTTTATGCCACTAAGTCTCTAGCTAACCATTTAGTGTTGAAACAATGTCTATTTACGTTTCGCATGAATGAATGTGAGCTTCTTAGAGATCACATTAGTCAATTCATTATTCTTTTAATTGATTTAAAGAATGTTGAGGTTCAGATTGGTGATGAAGATTAGGCTATACTATTATTATGTTCTTTACCTCTTTCATACAAGTCTTTTGAGGAGGCCCTAATTTATTGCAGAGACAAACTCTAGTTTGAAGATGTGAAGGGTCATTTGTTAAGTAGAGACAAACTCGACAATGAATTTGGTTTGGATAGCAAGGTAGATAGGCAAGCTTCTATTTTGGTAGCGTCAAAGAAGTGAGACAAAGGGTGTCGCTATTTTAAGAAGTTAGGTCACGTCAAAGTAGATTGTTATAAATTGTGAAATAAAAGGATTACTGAGAGTAACGAGAAAGATGTAGCTGGTGCTAATTTGGCCGACGAAAGCGGTGATGATTTCTTGTTAGTGTCAACGAGCTAAAGCTTCGAGCTTACGTCTGAGTGGATCTTAGATGTGGGATGTTCTTTCCATATGTGTCCCAATAGAGAATGGTTTTCTACATACAGTTCGGTTGAAGGTGGGATTGTGCGCATGGAAAACGATTCATCCAGTAAGGTAATTGGTATTGGTACTGTTAAAATTAAGATGTCAGGTATGTACTTGATTTACGAAAGAATCTCATCTCCTTGAGTATTTTAGACTCGAAAGGATATAGAATCAACATCGAGTCGAGTGACATTAAGGTATCTTGTGGAACTCTCGTTTTGTTAAAAGGTAAAAGGACCAGCAATCTTTATATTCTGAAAGGTTCTATAGTGATCGGTGAAATCGGACGTCCCTTATCCGTTACAGAGTTGAAGTCAACTCGTTTGGAGTGGAGGCAACTTGGTCATAGGAGGGAAAAAAGTATGACTGTTTCGTTGAAGAGAGATTCTCTTTTGGATGTAGGTTTTGAAAAGTTAGGGCACTCTGTTTGTGAAAATCAGACCAGTGTTAATTTTGATTTTGCAGTGTACAAGTCGAAGGCTAGAAGTCTTCTAGCTTCTAAGCACAGATTCGACTCAATTAATTCCCTGCATAGTTCAAGATAGGCACGTGGCGAGCTTTGGCAAAGATGACGTTGTGGAAATATGAGTCAAGGTGGAGATTTGTTAAGTATGACTCTTATTTCAATAAAATTTGAGAAATAATCTTCCAGTTAAACTCTATTTATTTGTTTCAATCAAATTTTGATTAGTCTAGATTATTTTTTTATTATTTGACCTATGAATTCAGCCTATAAATAGGTTTTTTTACAATCTTAGAAAATACACACATTAGAGATTAGAGCTCATAACAATTTTAGAGAATATTGTGTTTATGTTTTGAAGGTTATTTGTTTTCGAGTTTTCGGGGTTTAGTTTTTATCTCCATCTTTTGTACTCTTCGTTCTTTTGCCATTATAGTAAAATTATTTTTGCCAGTGGTTTTTTATCCTCTTTGGAGGGATTTTCCACGTTAAATTTGTGTGTTCAATTTCTCAATTTCTTCCGCTATTTTTAATTATTCGTTGCTTAATCGAGTCGATCCTCATTAGGAATAAAATTAATAAATCCAATAATTAGGGAATCTAATTAAGATTTTCCAAACATGCAAGTGAACAGAAAATGAATAAATATTAATTTTATACATGAACTTTGGTCTAATGTGTAATTTGATACATGAATTTTTATTTTATGTAGTTATACACATAAAACTTGAATCATGGTGCATATGTATACATGAAACGTTAATTTTGATTCAATTGTACATATTTTAAAAAAATGAATACGTACAATTATTTTCATATTTAATTAATATAATTGTTTGTGTATGTAACCTATCAATGTAAAATGGTGTTAATTCGATAATGTTGTTAGTGATTTATAAAAGTTGAATCAAACTAAATTTTATATATAGAATCGCTCAAATCAAAGTTCATGTATGATTTACACATTGAATCAAAGTTCATGTATAATTTTGATATTCATCCCTAAAGAAGACTATATTCTACTTCAACCAAACTAAATTTAGGGTAGCAATGCAAATAAGCTATATTAATCTAGGTTTACTTATCTTTATAAGTATCATAAATTTCCCATTAAAGAATTAGAGTCCTTAACATCGTATTCTCTATATACTTATATTTCATTACCACCGTTTTAGTATAAATTTTATTTATATGCAATTCTTTAACACAGTAATATTTTTTAAATTTCTCAAGCTCTAATGGAAGTTAAATTCTCCTTGAAGAAATCAAATTCTAAACCAAAACAAATATTACATTCTTATTTCAATATATTTATTATTCTTTCAAATATGTCTTTTCGAAAAAGAGAATTTTAAAATTTTATCTAATAATATTTGTAGTTAAATTTTCTTTGTTTTAATGCATATCATGTTTAAAGAGATGGATGCAAAGAAGCTCAAGAGACGAGTTCTAGTTAAGGGTTTCAAGTTAATTTGATGGATTTGGGAAAGGCTTTTGCACACAACAAAAAATAATGTTAGGGTAAATTACTAAAATAATTACTTATGTTTGAAATGTTACGTTTTAGTCACTTATATTATTGCGTTGTAACATTTTAGTTACTGAGCTGTTAATTGTCATTAACGGTGTAATGGTAACCTGACATGACATGTTAAATCATCATTTCAAACAAAAATTTTAAGTTAATTTATACAATTAGTCCCCATAGTTTTTCACTTTGAGCAATTTAATTTTTTTTCTTTTATGTTCTTTTAACTTTTTTTTTCTATTCTTTTTTTGCTTCTCCCTCTGTTTTCTTCCCTTTTCCATTTTTTTAACGTAGTTTTTTTTTATGTTTTTCATTTGTTAAAACTAGTCCTTATACTTTTATTTTTTAAAAATAATTTATTTTTTTTCGAGTGAGGCAAGCTTGTAGACTAGTTTTAACGAATGGAAAACATAAAAAAAAAAACTACATTAAAAGAAATGAAGAAGGGAGGAAAACAGAGGGAGAAACAGAATAGAATGAAAAATAAAAAAAAAAGAAAGTTAAAAGAACATAAAAGAAAAAATTAAATTGCTCAAAAAAAAATAATGATCAATTGTAGAATTTAACCTAAAATTTTTGTTTGAAATGATGATTTAATGTGCCACGTCAGTATACCGTTACACCGTTAATGGCTCAATAACTAAAATGTTACAACACGATAACGTAAGTAACTAAAATGTAACATTTCAAACATAAGTGACTAAATTATAATATGAGGCAAATAAAAGTGACTTATTACCCATAAAGTTAAGATGGTTGATTCCTATTATAAATTCTAGGCCTTTTCTTTTATTTAATTTTCAGCTTCTGTTTGCAAATTGTGATGATTAATTTTGTCTGTTTATGATCGTATGTGTGGGTTGAAAAGGCCAAGAACACAGTTGTATATTTTATTTAGTTGCTTATTTTCCAAAAAAAGGGAAAAATGCATGAGTTAGAGGATAATAGTTTGTTTTAAATATGATTTTGAGTTTATTAATTAATCAAATTTGTTTTATTATTTTATAGTAAAATAAACCATATTTAATTTTAACTTACCAGTTTTGCTAATCCTTTATACATGAAATAAACCATAATAAAAAATAAAAAGCTTTTAGAAATAAATATTTTTTATTTTAATTAAATTTCTAATGTTTTATAAATGTTTTTTAAACATAAGTTGTATAATAATTTTTAACCATCGCCCTGTCCTGCAAAAAAGGAGGACAAACACGCACAACAAAAGAAACAAAAAAAGAAATATTGTACATTTTTTATTTTATTTTATTTTATTTTTGGCTATAAAGCCAGAGAAAAGGATGTATCATCTTTCTTTTACGGAGACAATCAATACAAGAAAATCATCAAACGTTATTTTGATACTTTGCATTTATTTATTTATTTTCGAAATAAATACATACTACAAAAAAAAAACATTAACTTACTGGTGGTTGGAGGAGATAAAACCGAAGGGTTTTTGGCCGTTTTTTGAGTCCTCGAAGTTTTTTTTGGGTATTTTAATGTTAGATCAGGGTCGGGGAAGTTGAAAAGACCGAAAAAGGGCGTTTTTTTAATTTCAGCCGCTGTCTACGGCGACGGACGGCGACGCTAAAGGTGGTAGAATGCAGCGAACGGCGCCAAAATTCTAGGCCGGAGCCAGGCCGAACTGGAGAAAGGAGAGAAGGATTGAGAAGATTTTATTCAGTTTTTTTTTTAGAAGAGAAAAATGAAGTTTTTAAGCAAAATTTTGGCTTTTATAATGAATGGAAGTGACGCCGTTTTGAGAGTCATTTTCGGAGGCCAAAACGATGTCGTTTTGAGCCTCCGACACGAGATCCGACTCGCCCTGAAAGGAGGATCCGCGTGTTTTTTCAAACTAGTCTTATTGCCAGTTTGGTCCTTTCGCTTTTTTATGGTTTTGCGATTAAGTTTCTTTTATTTCTAATTTTGCCCTAAAATTTTTGTTTGATTTCATTTTAGCCCCGTGTAAAATGCTGCGTTTTGGAGGGCAGGGATATTTTCCCCTTTTAGTCCCTCCTTGTTATTCACGCGCTCAGTTCGGTCCTTTCCTCTTTTGTTTATTTTCAAAATTGCCCCGAACTTTTGTTTTAAGTTCAATTTCGTCCTTTCTTTTATTTCTTTTGTTATTTTTGATATTTTATTATTAATTTAATATTATTATTATTACTAATTTTATTTTCTTTCTTTGTGTGTGTTGATTTTATTTGTTATCATCGTCATATTATTATTCTTATCAATGTATTATTATTATTTCTATTGTTATTATTATTATTGGCATATTATTATGATTATTTACGTATCATTATTAATTAACTATTATTTTATTACTATTATTTCTTTAATATTTATTTAGTATTTATAAATACATTTATTACATTATTATTTATTATATTTATATCCTCTTAAATAATTTCCAAATTTAGATACTTTATTATTCGTATTATTATTTTTAACATTATTTTCATCATTATTAGTATTTTTAATCTACCCAATACTTCTATATTTTTAATTCATTAGTAGCTATTATTAAATTTTAAATTAAATTTTAGTTTTTATTTGTTCATTTACTTTTCTTATTATTTTATTTTATATATAGCTGGTTTGTTTTATTATTTTATTACTATTTACCTCTTTATCTATTTTTGCTCTTATTATTGTTATTTATTGCGTTCATTATTATCCCGTTATGCATGCTAGTACCATGATTTTTATACCTTATCAAGCATATTACGTCATTATTATTACAAATTCGCGTCACATTAATCTTTGTCCGATTCATAATTTTTTTTATTAAGGAATTTTTTGTAACTTCAGATTTGAGAAATCATACCCTAACTTTCTAGGTTTCAATTTTTCTCGTCGAGCCTAAAGAACCAATTATCTTTTTAAATTAAAGCGTATAAGTTAAATAAAAGCTTATTCTCGGGAATTTAAAAATGTTGTGTCCTAACTCACTGGATGTGACATTTTGTTATCCCGTATTTGGAATCTTGATAAATTGTGCCCTAACTCACTGGGTTCCGCTTTTTCATTTGACCCAAGTAATCGAATATCCTTCTTAAACTTAAACGCATGAGTTTTTAAAAGTCAAAAGACAAGCTTAGTTTCGAGGATTTGAAATGTCGTATCCTAACTCACTGGGTGTGACATTTTACTTCTTCGAAATAAGCGGGTTTTGGCATCCAATTTAATTTATTCAAGTTTTCTTTTAAATAAAAAAGGATCGTATTTTAAAATCTTTTCAAGTTTTTGACATTATGACATAAATTAATCAATTAGGTACCAATTTTGGGCATTACGAGGGTGTTAATCCTTCCTTGTGCGTAACCGACTCCCGAACTCGTTTTCTCGAATTTTGTAGGCCAAAATCATTGTTTTAATAAATCAAAATGTTTTAGTGATCAATCTCAAGGTGATCCGATTGCACCTCGAAAAAAAAAAAAGATTTGTGGCAACTCCATTTTCATTTTTAAAGTCAACCCCGTTTTCTCAATGAAAAAATGGTTTCGACAGCTTGGCGACTCCACTGGGGACAATAAGAGAGTCACGCCATAAAATTGATTATTTTCTATCTTGTTGTCGGAAAATTGAAAATCTGATTTGAAAAATTATGATCCTTTTATTACATTTGTTTGTGTTATTTCATATGATTGCTGTGGTTTGAGTCTCGTAGAATATTTTCGCATCATATTGCATAAGGACCATTTGGTCTAACCTTTTTTAAGTGGGAGTGAGAAGCTACTCCTTCGTGAGGTTTTCACCTCCGTGCAGGATAGTGGATCGCTTTCGGGATATATTCATACTTATGTCTTCGTGAGATTTTCATCTCCGTGCAGCCATAGGGAAATGTATTCCCTTGAACTGAACTCAGCCCGTATGAGCCTATAATGGGTGAGGATCGAGGAATCTACACCAAACCGCATGTAGAAGACCCTAGGAGCCCACCCTAGATAGTACTGCGAGAAACCCTAGCGGATACCCAGATAGGTGCTTGATTCCCTTTCATTTGCTTTGAGTTTTGTTTTTGTATATTGTACTGACTTATTGTGTTTTTGCTATGTTTGCATGTCATTTCATATTTGAAAGAGTGTCGATTCATGTTCGATTACTAAATTAGAGAGCTTGTCATGGAGAACGAATTTCTCGATAAAGTGGAAGATAATGCAATTTACATCCATGGTGTAGAGAAAAAATGCAATTAGAGAAAGGGGATAGTCTAGCCGAGGGTTACATGTCAGAATTACGGGACTACACCTGTATCAGCGTGTCGCAAAATAACCTTCAAGAATTAAAAGAGATATGGGATCAGTGGAATGATGAGACCAAGTAGTTGTTCTACTATAATTTTGGGGATTTGCTATATCTACTCGACATCAAGGTAGAAGAGCATTTATTCCGGGCCCTTGCTCAGTATTGGAACCTTGCATACAGTTGCTTTACCTTTGGGAGGGTAGATTTAGTGCCAACTGTTGAAGAATATACAGCCCTACTGCATTGTCCAAAGGTTCAAGTCGATAAAGCTTATTTTAGAGCCGCTTATGTCCCGACCTTTTGGAAAAAATTGATGAACATTACAGGGATGAGCGAACAGTGGATTACAACTAGGATCAAGCAAAAAGGTGAGCGTAAGTACATCCTATAGAAAAATTTGAGAGATTTGATTCTAGCGCATCTTGATACGAAAAAGAGAGTCAATGTGTTTGCTTTGAGCATCTACGAACTAATGATCTTCTCTAGGGCATTAGGGTATGTAGATGAGGTGGTCTCAGATCTCTTTGATCGACTTGAAAAAGGGATCACATCTGTTCCTGCAATCTTGGCCGAGACATTTAGATATTTAAACGCATGTAGAAGGACCGGTGAGGGCAGATTTACAGGGTGCGTGCGGTTGTTGTTAACTTGGTTCCATAGTCATTTTTGGAAGGTGGATAAGGTTTCTTATCGTGTTTTCTCCGAGAATTACTCCCCCATTAAAGGAGATAGGGCCATGCCAAGAAGGGATGACATATCAGAGGAAAATTGGATAGCGCTCCTCTAAAATCTTTAGGAAGAAGACGTCGAGTAGAGTGCTCCTTGGTTAATTCTCGACGAAATTCTTTACCGATGTGGGAGTTTTGACTGGGTCCCTTTGCTAGGGATTTGGGGAGCCGTTGGGTATGCTCTTTTGCTCGTATTGAGGCAAAACAGATCAAGACAGTTCATACCGGCAATGCATGGGCTAGCTCAATGTGAGTTTTCGTATGGGGGAGATAACTGCAAGAAAAGGGTAAATGAGATTTTTAACGCTTGGAATCAGACTCGTCGAATGAAAAGGCTGGCCGTAGGTTCAATGATGACTTCCGAGTATAGTGGATGGTGGAGTAAAAGACTTAATGATAATATCCTCGAGCCGAATTTAGAAGGCATTCGACCGATGGAAGAGTACTTACAAGTGATCCCGTCAGAACTAGAAATCATAAAGCAAGACTTCGGGTGGAGGAATTTGGAACTTGAAAAGAAGATAGAACAATTGGAGGAAGAAAAGATGCATTTAAGGTTAGATGCTGATGTTCAAAAGCTAAAGGCCAAGAAATTAAGGAAAAGAAAGAATAGAGCCAAGGAAGACTTGGATAGTTTGAAGGTGGATTACAATAAACTACGTCTACTGATGAGAATCGCCAGATTGGGAAAACGTCAGAGCAATGGCAAAAAGAGATCCAAGAAGAAAGAAACAAAGCCGATCAGTGGGAGAGAAAATTCCAGGAGGCTCAGGCACAGAAAGAGGCTCTAGAAAGGAGTTTGTTAGAAACCTAAAGCGATAAAAGAGAATTAAAGGCTAGAGTGGCAGAACTTGAAAAATTACTTCATCAGTGTAGAAATCGTAATTCTGCGGTTGAGTTTAGGGCAAGTTTGAAAAATATTGAAGAAATGAAAGGAAAGATAGAAGAACTAGAGTCTGCATTACAAAACTGTGAGCTCCAGGTAGAGCTTTTTGAGGTAAGTGAGGAACGTTGGAAGGAACAGCTTCACCATTCTCAGAATCAACTTAGGAATAGAGATTACATTATAGGCGAGGCCGTGGCTCAGATTCCAGAGGTAGCCGATCATTTACAGACCTTGGCAATTCAGGCTGACATGCTAAGCGTAAAGTATGAGCTAGAATCAGATCGAGGCCAAGAGTTAGCTTCGTTGCTTAGGAAAGTTAAAACTTTGAGTAGTAGGACAAAGCCATATTTGTAATCCGTTTATGTAAAGAATTTTGTTTTCTAGTAAAATTTTCTAAATGAAATTGAATTAGAATCGACGCCTTTTTGCATTCATTTCATGAATTCACATTACATCACATCATGTGCATTTAAATTTCATGGAAAGACCCTAATTTGTTAAAATCATTTCAAAGTTAATCCAAAAACCAACAAAAACTTACCAACCAAACATCATTTCGGTACCCGAGCAAAGACAAAAGACATGGATCAAAGATTGGTAAGACTTGAACAACTCCAAAAATTGATACAAGATCAACTACAATTGCAAATGCAATAGCAACTGGCTAAAACCCAGCAAGACATGATGAACCGAATGATGGAATCCCAAAAAAATATGATGACTCAGGTGACCCAACTGCTTACTAGAGTAATAGATAAAGGAAAGAGCCCCATGATTAATGCTAGAGAAGATAATGAGGAACCTCTCTATCCTCTGGGTTTTACTCCAACAAATACACAGACACACCCTAAGGTATACCCTCGAAAAACATCTGTCACGATTAAGCCTTAACAATTTCAGGATGGTGTTTCGATACCAATGAACTTTCGAACTGGATCAAGTTCTAACCCAGGGAATAACCCAAGTAATCCTGTTATCCCTGACCTTGATGAGATGGCAGAAAAGGAAAGGGCAAGGACAGAATTGCCAAAGCAGTTAGAGGACTGATGTAAATGGCTGGAGTAAAAGTTCAGGGCAATAGAAAATGCTGATAGTCAGCATGGAATCGATGCTAAGGATCTAATTTTGGTCCCAGATCTGGTGCTTCCCTACAAGTTCAAAATGCCAGAATTCGAAAAGTACAATGGAACCAGTTGCCCCGAAGCTTACATCACTATGTTTTGCATACGAATGGCCAAGTATGTTAACAACGATCAACTACTAATAAGACAGTCTGGTGGGAGCAGCATCCAAATAGTACAACCAATTGAGCTGTACTAGGATTAGTTCTTGGAGAGACTTAGCACAAGCATTCATGAAGCAGTATAGTCATGTGACGGATATGACTCCTGATAGAATTACTTTACAAAACATGGAGAAGAAATCGAGTGAGAGTTTCAGGCAATACACACAGAGATGGAGGGAAATTGCCATACAAGTTCAGTCACCGCTCCTAGAAAAAGAAACTATGATGCTCTTTATCAACACCCTAAAAGCCCCGTTCATCACTCACATGATAGGAAGCGCTACAAAAAGTTTTTCAAACATAGTGATGTTTAGCGAAATGATCGAGAATGAGATAAGAAGTGGAAAGATAGATGCAGGAGAGAGTAACAAAAGGTCAGCCTCGAGGAAAAAGGAAAACAAGGTGAATAACACAAGTACATATAGTAAGGGTTACTCAAAATCGATTACTGTAAATTAGCCAAGAATGATGGCTACTGGTCAACAAGGTTTTTCAAGGCAGGAGTCCGGCACAAAGCAAAACATTGAGAAACTCCAATTTACGCCAATCCCAATGATGTATAGGGAGTTGTATCAAAGTTTATTTAACGCACACGTGGTATCCTCTTTTTACCTAAAACCATTGTAGCCTCTATACCCTAAATGGTACGATGCAAACGCTCAATGTGACTACCATGCAGGAATTTTGGGGCATTCAATAGAAAGCTGCTCTGCCTTTAAGAAAGTAGTTGAAAGACTTATTAAAATGGGCATTATGAAATTTGATGATGCACCTAGTGCCTAAAATTCGCTAGACAATCATACTGATAATGGGGTAAATGCGGTAGATGGAAATGTGGGGAGAAGAATCAAGACCGATATTGCAGAAGTAAAAAATCCTTTGAGATGGGTCTGGATAGAGATGGTAAAAATGGGTTGAGCATTTTACATCCTGAGGGGAGTTGTGAATGTAACATCCTGGTCTAGGGGTTATGCATTTAGTGCATAACTCAGGTGTTGGAAGGCTTATGGTAAAGTTGTAGGAGTTTTTGAGGGGTTTGGAGAACCCTGTATGTAAGAAATGCCTTAGGAAATTTTTGGTTTTAAGTGTTGGAAGGAGAGCTGAGGGAGTTAGGGGTTATAAGTATTTTAGGTGGGTTTAAGATGCAAGAAATGGTTTGGTAAAGTGGCTTAAGGGCGCCACTTAGAGCATGGGGAAGGTGACGCCTCATGGTGCTTAGGGGTCTCGCGTTCGAGCTACAAAGGCAGCATTTTGGTTTCATTTTGCGTCAATTAAGGGAACTGGGCTAGGTATGCTTTAAAAAGAAATCACAAGGGTAATGGACATGAAAGTCCAGTTGGCAAAGTGGTTTCCATGCGCCACTTAGGGGTTGGAGGGGAAGAAGGGCGCAGGTTCGAATGGATGGGGGAGCATTTTGCGTTTTATTTTTTTCTATATGCGGTGATGGGCTTAGGTAGGGAGACTTTATAAATAAATAGTGGGGTATTATGACAAGAAAGACGGGTTGGTGGAGTGGCTTGGGGCGCCACTTGTGGGTCTTGGCAAGGGACTCAAGTTCGAATAACATGGAAAGCACCTGGGTTTTATTTTTAGTTTTGGCGTGAGACAAAGGAACTAGGGAGTGAGGTGTTAAAAGAGGTTTTGGGTGGATTATATCACAAAAAGCGCTTTGGCCGAATGGCCTGGGGCGCTACCTGCGGCATGGGTTCTAGCAGGTCCCATGTTCGAGACCTATGGGCAGCGTTTGGGTGTTTTTTTTTTTTTTTTCATTTTGCAAACAGATTGGAAGGGTGGTGGACAAAGATGTGGGCTTCTTTTGGATGAAGATAAATGCTTGTTTAATTCTTTAAGAATTCAAATGGATAAATGGGATTATTATTATCTTTTTTTTTTATTATTTTATTTGTTCTTGAAGTGATGATAAGAGGATAATTGCTATGTTATTTTATTTGTTCAAATGGATAAGGATAAGCTGGAGGTGTTGTTGTTGATTTCGGCTGGAAGGGTGATTTATTAGTATTTTATTTTGTATTTTTAAATTGAAGAGGTGATATTGGATAATAGTTGGGTTTTTATTTATTTATTTGAATGAATTGGGAAGAGTAAAGTAAGGGATTTGACTAATTCAAATTGGTTTGAATTAGTGGCCATGAGGGATTTTGGGGAGGTGGCCGAATCTTGGTTTCTTCATGTGGGGGGAGTAGCCGAATATTATAAAAGGGTGGGGAGCTCTCTTGTGCCGAATTTTAGCCTTTCTTCTTCACCTTCTACTCTTTTCTTATCATACTCTACCAACACCAAAACCGTCCCTCCCCTTCACTTGTTCACCTTGGCCGAAAGTTCAAAGCCACTTTCCCTTCCATTTTCTTCTTCATCTTAATTGTTTCTAAATCGAGATCCCTCTCCTTTTTCTTGTTGCCGTGACACCATAAACTATACGTTGTTATTTAACTACAACCCTTAATTTTCCTTTCTAACATCATTTGTTCATCACTCAAAGCCGAATAGTTTATTCTCTGGCTGAATCTCCTTGTGCCGATTACAATAGTGTGCCGACATTAAGGAGCATTAAGGAGAAGCTTTCGGGATTTGTAGGAATCGTGGATTTCGGCGCTTCAAGAGCAAGGAGTGGTTTTCGGATTTAGATCCGTAAGGTAAGGTAATAGTAATATTCGCCATAGGCCATAATTGGTTTTAGTGTTAGTCGATTCGACAAAAAGGTTTGTAGGGGGGTTTGACAAAGGTTGGGGCATATCGTTTTGACGGTTAGAGTTTCGGGATTTGTTCGATTGTATCAAACAGGTGCGTAATCATCGCACTATTTCTTCGGTTAATTGCTTGCTAACGTTTGTACATATGTATGATGTGTGGTAGCCGATCATAATGGCTAAAGTGGTGAATACCATGTTTTGGGTAATCGGATATCAGGTGAGTAAGTTTGTGATATTAAGTTATTATGATGTATATATATATATATATATATATGATGTGGTAATGATATGAGATGTATACTCATTTTATATGATGATTTGATAAGAGGCATTTTCATATATGCATGGGATTTGGGTTTGATCGAGGAAGGAAGGGAGTACACATTGGTGTACGTGGTCTAGTGTTAGCTTCGGGCTACATTAGCGCTTGATGAGTTGCTGTGTGCATCATCAAGGGAGATGTTGGCTTGGTGCCCATCTCGGCGGTTGATAGCTGAGTGCATCACCATAGACGGATTACTGTTGGGATCACGATGTGATCGGTGGCTCAGCCACGGCCTTGTGCAGCAGGTCTGCCAAGGTAAGATATGTGGGATCACTCGCCAGATCGGTGGATTAGCCACGCCTTGAGCGAGGATCCGCTAGGGTTGGTGTAATGGATGGACCTAGGGTGGGTGTGATGCATGATTACATGATTGGTTCTGTCGATTGTGTGGATATGGGCCAAGCCCATACGCGTGGAAATATGTGTTATGGTTATGCACCGAAGTCGTGGACTCACCCTATTTTTCTCAACCATTTCGGTGATGCGTAAAGATGGACCGGGTTTGGAGGATACGAGGTGGCCATGCCGATGAAGAAGATTACGTTGAATATTTTTATGCATTTTTATAATAAGTATTTTTGAAATTTCTCCGATGTAATAAGGGCCTTATTATCATTATTAGTACTATTTTTGATATTATTTTATATTATGGTTTAATTAAAATAAATAACTATGTGAAGACGATTTTAATTTTAGCAATATAATTTTTCAAAGTATATGTATACACCAAAGTTTTAATTTGGACTTTTTATAATAACAAAGTTTTAAGTATAATTTTACATGGACATGGTCTTCAAAAGTTAACAAATTTTCATGTTTTATTCAAAAGTCAAAAGATTTTCAACCGTCTTTCCGCAGTGACATAACCAGATCTGGTCAAGGCTCGTGGGCCGGGTTTGGGGTTGTTACAGTGAAAACATGAGGAACTACTGTGAGTTCCATCATGAGGAGGGGCACAAGATCCAAGAATGCTTAGAATTTAAAGCCTTGTTGCAAGGTGATGAACAATAAAGAGATAGAGTTCTGTGAAGAAGTTAAAGAAGAAGGAAACATATGTGCATCAGAATCAATAATGAATGTCCCAAAAGTCAATCATCCCGTGGTCATCATTTCGTGACTTAAAAACAACGAAACTGGGATACAGATGACACCAAAGATCATAATTCAAAAACCGGTGGTCTTCTCTTATCAGGATAACAAAAGGGTTCCCTGGAATTATGATTGCAACGTGACAATCCCAGGAAAGGAGAACTCAGCCAGCGCTTCAAAAGAGGATCAAGATGTAGGTTCTCATCGCGTAGTGGAAGACGTTATGATTTGATAAATTCCTGAGCAGAACCCATAAAAGGAAAGACTCTAATGGTGGAGCAAAAGAAGGAAAAAGCAGTCAGACCTGAGCCGCTTGTTAATGAGCCAGTAAAAGAGGAGGAAGCTAAGGAATTCCTGAAGTTTTTGAAGCATAGTGAGTATAGTGTTGTGGAATAGTTGCATAAACAACCAGCTCGCATATATGTACTAGCTTAACTCTTGAGTTTGGAGGTACACCGAAGTGCATTGATGAAAGTGCTGAACGAGACATACGTGGCCAACATCTCTATCAATAAATTGGATCGGCTGGTTAATAACATAAGTGCCATAGCTTCATCTTCTTCAACGATGATGAAATACCACCAGGGGGTATGGGATCCACTAAGGCTTTGCACATTACTACCAGATGCAAATTGTACACATTGCCAGGGGTTCTAATCGACAATGGATCGACACTGAACGTATTGCCCCTATCTACACTTAAAAGGTTACCTGTGGTTAGCTCACACATGAATATATGCCAAAATATAGTGAGGGCATTTGTTGGCACAGAAAGGAAGGTCATGGGAAGAATCGAAATACCTCTTTTGATTGGCCCAACTACCTATGAGGTAGACTTCCTAGTAATGGATATTAAGCCCTCCTACAATTTCTTATTGGGAAGACCTTGGATACATTCGGCAGGGGCAGTGCCTTCAGTATTACATCAGAAGTTAAAGCTAGTATCAGAAGGTCGACTGGTGACGATAAATTCCGAGGAAGATATTATCGCGGACGTAACTAGTGATGTGCCGTACTTGGAGGCAAATGAGGAGGCAATTGAATGTTCTTTCTGGTCTTTGGAGTTTGTGAATGCAACATTCATTATTGATAGGAATAGGATTCTAATGCCAACAGTATCCAAGGCTTCCAAGATGGGATTACAACTAATGGTAGGAAAGGGAGCTTTACCGGGAAAAGGACTAGGGAGACATCTCCAGGGAAGAGTTGAGGCTCAAATGCTGAAGGACAAGCATGGCCACTTTGGCTTAGGGTACAAGTCAGATGCGAGACAAAGAAGGAAGGAGTTAGAAAAGAGGCAAGAAAGAAGAAGGGCACGCGTGAATGGGGAAGAAATCAAATGGGAACCAATGATATTCCCCCACATATCCAAAACTTTCGTATCGAGAGGGATTATTCATCTCGGGCGAAGAATGCCAAGGAAGGAAAGTATTGAAGAAGCGTTGGGAAATGTTCACATCAATGCCATATATGAAGAAACAACTGAAGGAGGAACTTTGTCAGATATCCGCCCTTATGAACTTGGGAGTGTTCTGAACAATTGGACTGCAGAAGAAATCCCTGTAGTTTTTAGAGCTTACTCAGCGTAATGTTCAAAACACACTTGTTGCTTTAAGCCTAGAAGCAATAAGAATTCCTTTGTGAAATAGGCTTATTTCCAAACATCATTATGAAATACATATTTGATATCATTTTGAGTAAATATTCGTTTATTCTTTTAAATTCTTTCATTTTTTCTATACAAATAATTATGTTAGACCTTTTTCCAAATCATTTTTTTCATTTCATTCATAATCATACCATACAAATAATTATTCTTAAATCCATTCGTTCTTTGTATATTCCTTTGTACCTACAACATATTCTCAGATATCAATGACATGAGTAACGCTGCTAATGAATTAGATCCTCATTTTGAGCAAGACATGTGTTTAGAGGGATCCCAGGACTTTGAAGATGACATAGACTGTGGCTTATCTCTGCACTTGTTAAGAATGTTAAAACAAGAGGAAAAACAAATTCTACCCCATAAAGAGACAGTAAAGATTGTGACTTTGGAAAAGGAAAGGTAGTGAAAATTAGAATGTTCATAACCAAAGAAACAAAGCGAGACCTCGTAGAGTTACATCAAGAATTCAAAGATGTCTTCGCGTGGTCATACCAAGATATGCCTGGGTTAAGCACAGACATTGTTGTACACCGCCTCCCTATAAAAGAGGATTGCAGGCCGATTCAGTAGAAGCTCCAGAGAATGAGGCCTGACATTGTGCTAAAAATAAAAGAGGAAGTCAAAAAGCAGTTCGATGCCGGATTCTTGCAAGAGGTCAAATACTCAAAATGGGTAGCCAACATTGTGGCTGACCCTAAGAAAGATGGAAAGGTGAGAATGTGTGTAGATTATAGAAACTTAAATAAGGCCAGCCCGAAAGACAATTTCCCCTTGCCTCACATTGATACTCTAGTAGACAATACGACAGGCTATTCGTTGTTTTCCTTTATGGATGGCTTCTTGGGATACAATCAGATAAAAATGCATCCTGAAGACATGGAAAAGTCTACCTTCATAACCTTGTGGGGTACATTTTGTTATAAGTGATGCCATTTAGACTGAAAAATGCAGGAGCGACATATCAAAGGGCCATGGTGACCTTGTTCCATGATATGATGCATAAATAAATCGATGTTTATGTCAATGATATGATCGCAAAGTCCTGAACAGAAAGGGAACATATCCAAGTTTTGAGGAGGTTATTCTTGAGACTGAGGAAATTCCAATTAAAGCTCAATCCAACAAAATGTACTTTTGGAGCTAGATCGGGAAAATTGTTGGGCTTCGTAGTCAGCGAGAGGGGAATTGAGACTGACTCAGACAAGGTCTGGGCTATACAAGAATTGCCTCCGCCGCACACTTAAAAAGAAGTATGAGGTTTCCTTGGAAGGCTAAATTACATTGCTCGGTTCATTGCACAATTAACTGAGAAGTGTGATCCCATATTTCGTCTTCTTAATAAACACAATCCAGGCGTGTAGGATGAGGAATGCCAGAAAGCTTTTGATAAGGTTAAACAGTACTTGTCAAGTCCACCAATATTGTCACCTCCATGCCCAGATAGGCCATTAATATTGTATTTGACAGTGTTTAATAACTTTATGGGATGTGTGCTAGGTCAACACGATGATGCGGGAAGAAGAGAAAAAGCGATATACTACTTCAATAAGAAATTCACTGAGTGTGAAATGAGATATTTGCCAATTGAGAAATTGTGTTGTGTTTTGATTTGGACAACTCGAAGATTGAGGCAATACATGCTATACCATACGACCTGGCTAATCTCGAAGTTGGACCCTCTAAAATATATGATGGAGTCAATTGCTTTGTATGGAAGGATGGCTAGATGGAAAATTTTGCTCTCTAAATTTTACATAGTTTATGTGAGCCAAAAAGCTGTAAAAGGAAGTGCAGTAGCAGATTTTCTGGCCAACAGAGCTCTAGAAGATTATGAGCCTCTGAACTTTAACTTCCCTAATGAAGAATTAATATATGTGGCAGGTATTGAGGAAGACGCTACAAAAGATCACCTTAGGAAATTGAACTTCGATGGATCATCAAATGCTGTAGGTAATGGAATTGGGGCAGTCTTGGTATCCCCAAATGGAGATCATTATCCATTCACATGCAAATTGGATTTTGATTGTACAAATAAAATGGCAGAGTATAAAGCATGTATCATGGGACTCCGTGCAGCCATAGAACGCAAAATTAGAGCGCTGGAAGTATATAGAGATTCTGTACTGGTGATCTACCAACTAAAAGGTGAATGAGAGGCGAGAGACCCCAAATTGATCAATTATCAAAGGACATTTTTGGGGTTAATTGAGGAGTTTGATGATATTACTTTCAATTATCTCCCGCGAGACGAAAACCAGATGGTAGATGCTTTGGCTACTTTGGCTTCCATGATCAAAGTGAGCAAACCCATTCAAATGAGTATTTACGAGGCCCCAGCTTATTGTTACAATGTGGAGAAAGAAGAAAGAGATGGTCACCCTTGGTACCACGATATATAATGATACGTGAGAAATCATGAATACCCTAATCAGACAACCGAGAATGATAAAGGACATTGAGAAGACTAGCCTGTGACTATGTCTTAGACAGGGAGATCCTGTACAAAAGAAGAAAGGATCAGGTACTATTGAGATGTGTGAACACTGTTGAAGCTAAGAATTTTCTAGAAGAAGTCCACGAGGGTTTTTTTGGAATACATGCTAATGGTTTCACAATGGCTATACAAATTATGAGATTCGGGTACTATTGGTCTACAATGGAGGGAGACTGCATCAATAATGCTAAGAGATGTATCAAATGCCAAATTTATGGAGACAAAATTCATGTATCTCCTTCGCCTTTGCATGTTATGACTTCCCCATGGCCTTTCTCTATATGGGACATGTATGTCATCGGGCTGATCTCGCCAAAAGCTTCAAATGGGCATCGATTCATCTTTGTGGTCATCGACTATTTCACCAAATAGGTAGAGGCTGCTTCATATGCTAGTGTTACTAAGTCAGCAATTAGTAGATTCCTAAAAAAGGAAATCATATGTCGATATAGAATGCCTGAGAGGATCATATCTAACAATGCATTAAACTTGAACAACAGCACGATAGTGGAGGTCGTCAATTTGAAATCAGACACCACAATTCATCACCGTATCGTCCAAAAATGAATGGTGCAGTGGAAGCAGCCAATAAAAACATTAAGAAGATCATGGGGAAAATGGATGAAACTTATAAAGATTGGCACGAGAAGTTACCATTTGCTCTCTATGCTTATCGGACGTCTATCAAAACTTCCACCGGGACAAAGCCTTTCTCATTGGTTTATGGAATGGAGGCGGTTTTACCCATTGAAGTAGAGATACCTTTCCTTCGAGTTTTGTCAGAGTTAAAGTTAGATGAAGCAGAATGGATCCGGTCTCCATATAATCAGTTGAACTTGATTGAGGAAAAGAGGCTAAAGGCTATTCGTCAGGGTCAGATGTACCAAAAACAAATGATGCGAACTTATGACAAAAAGGTTCACCCAAGAGAATTTCACCAGGGGGACCTGGTATTGAAAAAGATCCTCCCCATACAAAAGGATATCAGAGGGAAATGGATGCCAAATTAGGAAGGACCTTATGTGGTAAAAAAAGGCTTCCTCTGGAGGAGCACTGATTTTGACCAAAATGGATGGGAAAAACTTACCCAATCTTGTAAATTCAGATTTAGTCAAAAAGTACTATACTTAAAGAGGAAAAGAGGCCAAAGTGAAAACCCGCAAAGGGCACTTTGAGATCTTCTTTTAAAAAAAATGGAGAGACCAAGGTGAAAACCCACAAATGGCGCCTTGAGACCAAAGGGATTTTGAGTTGAAAACTCGAAAAGGGCGGCTCAAATTGTGATTAAAGATGGGGCATGCGGTGATCTTGTTATACCTGAATTAACAAAGAGAGGGTATGCAACATCTTGGAGCATTGAAAAAGTACTCTAGATCTCCTAAACACATATTGAGCTTAAAATGGTCTTCAGAAAGTTCGTACAGAGAAGCTCAAGCTGCAATATTTGGGGCACCTATTTTTTTTCCCTCACTATTTTGTATTCCAGCAATGTTTGCTTTCTTTAATTAACCCATTCTTTTCAGATTTTGTCCATCATTATGATCATTTTCAAGCATTTTGCATTGAAGTAACGATTAATGGACCAATAATACTTTCACAAAAGGAGTTTTGCATATTACCCTGAAAACTTCTAAATAGTACGAGAACCTGAAACATGACTATTATTTAGAACTCACCAAGCCTAAGGGTTGGAAATATTTGAGAAATAAACTCTAAATAGTTACTATTTCTTTAGATTTTCTGTCAAAAATATTGACTGAACAAGAAGACAGGATATTGCATCAGTGATACAACCTGAATAACAATGAGCAATGACAACCCAGACATCAAAAAAGGAATCATTCTCATGACATTCTGCATTCATGCAAATATCATCCATAACACATCTAGTTAGGAGCATTCGATTCATTTTGATCATTGCATCTTAATCATTATGCATAAGCATAGGTCCATAAAATTGATTCTACAAGTTATGTCCCCAGGACGGTGTAGCAAGATCGGTGTATCAACAAGTCCTATACCTCTGAAGTTGTAGTAGGTCGGATCAAATCTACCATGGCGAATCTTATCTCCCTAAAGTTGTAATGGAGTAGATTGAAGCCATTATCCTTATCTCCCTGAAATTGCATTGGAGCAAGTTGAAGATAGCGAATTTTATTCCCCTGAAGTTGCAGTGGAGCAAATTAAAGCTACTAGCTAGAAGTCCTATACCTCTAAAGTTGCAGTAGGTCGAATCAATTGCCAAAAATCTTATTTCCCTGAAGTTGTAATGGAGCAGATTGGAGCCAAAAATCTTATTTCCCTAGCATTACAGTGGAACAGATTAAAGCTACCAATTATGACGAATCTTATCTTCCTGAAGTTACAGTGGAACAGATTGAAGCCACCAGCCTTATCTCGCTAAAGTTGCAGAGGAGCAGACTGAAGATAGCGAATCTTATTTCCCTAAAGTTGCAGTGGAATGGACTGAAGCTAAAATCACAGATCTTATCTTCCTGAAATTACATTGGAGCGGATCGAAGCACCAATTCCTATGCCCTTGAAGATGCAGTGGATGGAGTGAGGCTATTTGAGGAAGAGAAGCACCAAAAGAAGTCAAGATTCGGCAAGAGCAGGCAAAATTGGCCCTTTTAATGTCTTTGCTCCGTTCCCATTACACGACAACGAGCAAAGAGGGGCAGCTGTAGTGGGCCAATTTAGCCCTAGCCCAAATAATAAATAAAAATCCAAATATTATAAAGTCCATTTACAATTAATAGTCCAAATTTACAAACAAAAAACAAGCGTAAAGTTACAAGGCCCAAATGGCCCAAAGACTTAAGCATTCTCAGCCAAACTAGGATACCCTAGGGTTTCCTCTGGGGCCACAAGGGCCTCCGTACCTCCGCAGCCTCTACGTCAACACACCCATGTGCCTTCGTAGCACGTCCAACCATCGTCCGTACCTGTAAAAAAGAAGGACAAACACGCATAGCAAAAGAAACAGAAGAAGAATTATTGTATATTTTTTATTTTATTTAATTTTATTTTCAGCTATAAAGCCAGAGAAAAGGATGTATCATCTTTTTTTAAGGAGACAATCAATACAAGAAAATCATCAAAGGTTATTTTGATACTTTGCATTTATTTATTTTCGAAATAAATACATACTACAAAAAAAAACATTAACTTACTGGTGGTTGGAGGAGATAAAACCAAAGGGTTTCTGGCCCTTTTATAGTCCTCGAAGTTTTTTTGGGTATTTTAATGCAATCGGTGTTAGAGAAGTTGAAACGATCGAAAAAGGGTTTTTTTGGAATTCTGGCCGCTGTGCACAACGACGCTGACGGAGGTAGACGGCAGAGAACAGCGCCGGAATTCTAGGCTGGAGCTAGGCCGGATTGGAGAAAGGGGAGAGGGATTGAGAGGATTTTATTCAGTTTCTTTTTTAGAAGAGGAGAAAAATGAAGTTTTTTAGCAAAATGTTGGCTTTTATAATGAAACGGCGCCGTTTTGAGACTCATTTTCGGAGGCCAAAATTATGTCATTTTGAGCCTCCAACCCAAGATCCAACCCACCCTAAAAGGAGGATCCGCGTGTTTTTGTAAACTGGTCTTACTGCCAGTTTGGTCCTTCCGTTTTTTATGGTTTTGCGATTAAGTTTCTTTTATTTCTAATTTTGCCCTAAAATTTTTGCTTATTTCATTTTAGTCCCGTGTAAAATGTGCGTTTTGGAGGGGGATATGTTCCCGTTTAGTTCCTTCTTATTATTCGTGCACTCGATTGGTCCTTTACTCTTTTATTTATTTTCAGATTTGCCCTGAACTTTTGTTTTAAGTTTAATTTCGTCCTTTCTTTTATTTCTTTTGTTATTTTTGATATTTTATTATTAATTTAATATTATTATTACTAATTACATTTTCTTTCTTTGTGTGTGTTGATTTTATTTGTTATCATTGTCATATTATTATTATTATCAATGTATTACTATTACTATTTCTATTGTTATTATTATTAGCATATTATTATGATTATTTACGTATCATTATTAATTAACTATTGTTTTATTACTATTATTTCTTTAATATTTATTTAGTATTTATAAATTCATTTATTATATTTATATCCTCTTAAATAATTTCCAACTTTAGATCCTTTATTATTAGTATTATTATTTTTAACATTATTTTCATCATTATTAGTATTTTTAATCTACCCAATACTTCTATATTTTTAATTCATTAGTAGTTATTATTAAATTTTAAATTAAATTTTAGTTTTTATTTGTTCATTTACTTTTCTTATTATTTTATTTTATATACCGCTGGTTTGTTTTATTATTTTATTATTATTTACTTCTTTATCTATTTTCGCTCTTATTATAGTTATTTATTGCGTTCATTATTAACCCATTGTGCATGCTAGTACCATGATTTTTATACCTTATCAAGCATATTACGTCATTATTATTACAAATTCGCGTCACATTAATCTTTGTCTGATACATAATTTTTTTATTAAGCAATTTTTTATAACTCGAGATTCGAGAAATCGTACCCTCACTTACTGGGTTTCAATTTTTCTCTTCGAGCCTAAAGAACCAATTATCTTTTTAAATTAAAGCGTATAAGTTAAATAAAAGCTTATTCTCGGTAATTCAAAAATATTGTGTCCTAACTCACTGGATGTGACATTTTGTTATCCCGAGGTAAGGATTTCTAAAAATAAAGGCAATATTCCGTATTTGGAATGTTGAGAAATTGTGCCCTAACTCACTAGGTTCCGATTTTTCATTTGACCCAAATAATCGAATATCCTTCTTAAACTTAAATGCATGAGTTTTTAAAAGTCAAAAGACAAGCTTAGTTTCGAGGATTTGAAATGTCGTATCCTAACTCACTAGGCGTGACATTTTACTTCTTCGAAATAAGCGGGCTTAGCATCCAATTTAATTTATTCAAGTTTTCTTTTAAATAAAAAAGGATCGTATTTTAAAATCTTTTCAAGTTTTCGACATTATGACATAAATTAATCAATTAGGTACCAATTTTGGGCGTTACGAGGGTACTAATCCTTACTCGTGTGTAACCGATTCCCAAACCTGTTTTCTCAAATTTTGTAGGCCAAAATTATTGTTTTAATAAATCAAATTGTTTTAATGATCAATCTCAAGGTGATCCGATCACACCTCGAAAAAAAAAAAAAGATTGGTGGCTACTCCATTTTTATTTTTAAAGTTGACGACACCATCAATTCTTGTAAAAGATTGGAACTTTTGTTTATCATCTTCTAATTGTTATTACAAATCTTCGGTGAGGAAAATCTCGACCACACTAACGGATCTTGAATAGAGAATGAAGAAATTGGATAAGGCTCCAAGGTGCGTATCAAGTCACTATCTTTAAGGTTCTATTCGCCCTTACCTATACTCAGTGTGCAAATGAATTTCAAGCAAATGAACCTAGAGGATACAATGAAACTTGATGACTATTTGCGTTTTGCACTGAGCAATGTATAACAAGAAAATCAATTTCTATAAAGAAATACTTCAGTAATTCTTTATAGAACAATCTAATAATATTAGAAGAAGGAAGAAAGATAGAAATTTAGAACTTGTTGGTATGACTTCCGAATGAAATTTCATTCCTATTTATAGGAATTTTCATGTCTCTTCATAGAGACATCTTTCAATAGGTGTCTTTTTTTGAATAATAATATCTTTAAAAAGACACATAATTATTCATATAATATTATAACTATTCAAGTAATATTATTTGAATAGTTATAATTCTTTGTCAAAACTCAAGTGATATAATTCTTGACCAAAAACCAAAAGATTTAACTTTTGATTAATTACACCCTTTCATTTATAGTTATTGGAACACTATAAATATTTGAAAATGTTCCGACAATCTTCCCCCCATTTTCAAAATATTTTGGATTTTGATATTCTTGGAAAACAATTTGCATAAATGAAGGTATCTTATGATTGAACCTTCACTTAGTGAAAACATGTTAAAGTTAACCAAAATTGCATGGTAGACTAAGCTTTGAAACAACTATTCCATTTTATTAACTAAACACATCTCACACAATGATTTCAACATCGGTCAATGCATAGTATACATGGACACTATTATGGCCTTGTGTCTGTGCCCTCTTTTTATGAGTGTTGTTAGAGCTAAACTCTTAAGCTCCTAGAAGCGACCAAACTTCACACTCACATAGGTAGATCCCATCAAGAGTGTTCCTGTAATTATAAAACTCTAACATATTTATGTTATGGGTCCATTAAGATTACATTACTCATCCTTCCCTTATCATTACGGGTACCTAACACTTTAATCTTAGGATGAATTTACTTATAGTGCTAGTAGTTACATACTATGAAGTCTGACATTATATCAAGTGTTGAGTCGAGTTTCCATCATGGGTGATTCTAATTAATGGGCTTGAGTCCCATCCCTTTTAAGTTATTGTTGACTACATCTCTAGCAAGACTTTTTGTCAAAGGATCCGCCAAATTTTCACTTAACCTCACATAATCAATAGTGATCACTCCATCAGAGATTAATTGATGGACATAGCTATGTCATAATCCAATGTATTTCAAATTTCTATTATATACTTGGCTATATGCCTTTGCTAGAGTAGCCTCATTATCACATCAGGTAAAAATAGCTGAAATTGGTTAGGCCATAAAGGTACATCATAAAGGAAATTTCTTAACCATTCTGCTTCTTTATATGTAACGACTAATGCAATAAATTCGACTGTCATGGTGGAATCAGTAATACATGTTTGTTTCTTAGAACCCCAAGAATGAAGATCCATCCACTAATAGATGCATGATCTTCCAAGCTTGTAATCCAACTAGCATCCGAACACCCTTCTAAAATTGAAGGATATCCACTATAACACAACCCATAGTTAATAGTTTTCTTTAAGTACCTAAGTATTGTATTCAAAGCTTGTCAATGCAAACTACTTGAATTACTTATGTACTTACTCAATTTCCCAACAACATATGCAATATTTGGTCTTATACAAATCATTATGTACATAAGACAACCAATTAGACTTGTATATTTCAATTGATCAAATTTCCTACCAGCATTAGATACTAATTTTATTTGAGGATCCATGGGTGTAAATGCTGATAAACAATTGAAAAGATTAAACTTTTTAAGAAATTTTTCAATGTAATGTGATTCTGATAAAGCTATACTACTTTCTTCTTAGGTTATTTTAATCCCAAGAATAACATCTACTACACCCATATCCTTCATAGTAAAGTTGTTTGACAAGAATTTCTTTGTGTTTTCTATTTGTTCCAAATTCTTGCCAAATATGAGCATGTCATCTACATATAAGCAAATTATAACACCTTTTTCATTTTCAAATTTGCTATATATGCACTTATCGATTCATTTATTTTATAGCCATTACCTAGAACAACCTTGTCAAACTTTTGGTGCCATTTCTTTGGTGCATGTTTAAATCCATATAGAAACTTAACAAACTTACATACCTTATGCTCATGTCCTAGAATAACAAATCCTTCTATTTGTTCCATGTGCAGTTCCTTTTCCAATTCACCAATTAAAAATACAATTTTAACATCCATTTGGTGAACAACCAAATTATATATTGAGCTAAGTGATATTAACAGTCTAATTGTAGCAATTCTTACTACTAGAGCTCTAACACCCCAAAATATAGGGTTTAAATGGAATGAATAACTAAGACATGAGCCTTAGACTTGATGGTTAAGAGCTTAGTAAATTGCCTAAAGGACCAAGGTTCAAGCCCCATCTCTCCCATTTTTTTCTATTTTTTTTCAACAACTAAGGAAACATAATCAAGCTAGTATATTAAATGTGGTAGAAAAATGCTAAGAATAGGCAACAACCCAAGTGGTAAAGCCTTGCACTCTCCTCCTCCACTTTTTAGGTTCAAATCACGCCAACCCTATTCCCATTTTATTTTCGACAAAAAAGGTAAATTACCCTACAACCCCTTAATAGTTTGAAATCCTACCTATTTAGTCCCCTTTCCTAATTACCTTAGGATTTTGATTTACATCTTTCATTCCAATTAGATTTTATCCCTCTAGTCTCTATATACCTCCATCTTTTCTTTTCTTTCACATTATTTTGCTACTGAAAATTATATCTTTATTTACCTCGAAACAAAATCAATCTCCATTAAACTCGTTTTTTCACAAATTGCTGAATTTATCATCAATAACCTTCGAAATCTCATTAAAGATCTGTAAGTCTTCTCATTTCCAATTAGTAGAACCCATAAATTCAGGAATAACATTGTTCTTGTTAATCTTTCAACTCGAATGCGAATATTTTACGAGTTTTCCAGAAAATTTTGAGAATCTTGAAAACAATCTCTAATTCTCGCATAACTGTCGTCTGAAAGACTTGTTGTAGCTATATCAGATTAGTTTTGGACGTAAGGGTCATCGTTTGATACCTGTAAGTTAGGTGTGTGTTCATTTACAAGTGAATCGGGGAAAAACCGTGCCCAGGATAGGGCCACACGGGTTGCCATACGGGTGAACCACACGATCATGTCCCCTTGCAAACCCTAGGATAGTTCATTTCTCACACGCACACGGCTCTTCCACACAGTCTGTGACACAGGCGTGTGGACCATACAGCCATTTGCACTGGAAACCCTAGTGTAGTTTGTAAACCACACAGCCTCAGTCTGTTACAAGCCATGTAACCCTTACATTCAGCTAGGCCACATGGCCATGTGCCTTTATTTTTTAGTATTTATATTTTTTCCCAGAATTTTATAATTTGATCAGATTAGTCCTAATTGGCTTTCAAATTATTTTTAGTGTTTGATTTATTCAATTAAGCCCCTAACAATATGAATAATGCTAGAATACATGATCTAAATGACTGAAATAATATTATGTATCTTTACATGAATTGTGAACAAATATTAGGTTGAATGTTTTTAGTATGTTTTTGACATGCTTGGATGTGTTTTGAATAGGTGGAAATGGTTGGGTTTGATACCTAAGAAATGATGTTCGAAGTTACTTGTTTTTGAATTCATTTTGGTTGCACACATGTAACCCCCCTAACTCGTACCCGTGACCGGAATAGGATTTCGGAGCATTACCAGAACATTCAGGATATTTTTCTATTAAACTACGTAAATTTACTATTCATTTACCGAGATCATCCATAACATCCCTTGATCGGGCCCTCGAGGCCCAATACGAGCATTAGAATCGAATCGGGACTTAATCGGAACCTCTAAGAATTTTTCGCAAAATTACAAAATTTTCCTAAGGTGCAGGACTAATACGCCCGTATGGCCAAGAGACACGCCCTTGTGACCCTAGAACATGCTCGTGCTACAGGCCGTGTTCGATTTAGGGTGCTCTTTGACTTGTGCCATAGCCATGCCACACACCCGTATGCTAGGCCGTGTGGTTAATTAATTTAATCCGAACTAGGTGCAAGTTTCACACGGCCAAGACACACTCCCATGTTTTAGGCCATGTGGCACACACGACTGAGACACACGCCCGTGTCTCTGCCCGTGTGCCCAATTTTGAGTATTCTGTTTCTCAAAATTAAGGTGCAAAGGACACGGGACCTAACTACATGCCCGTGTTACCAGGCCATGTTAACTTGGACATCCCCAACATTGATCACATATTTTGAGCATAACACATGTGTGTGTGTATATTTATATCATAAAAATCTACTTAGTCTTACCAAAATGAACCCATACTAGCCATTCCAATGGCTAGGTTACAAAATAACATTTTAAGCCACTATTGGCCAAGTTGTCCTATACATGCCATTATACCCAAAATGATTTCACAAAATATACCCAAAATGCTAGTTGATAATGTGACGATACTCCAATGATCTTCCAACCTTCACGAGCTTCCGAGTACTATAAAACAAGGGAAAAATAAATAGAGCAAGCATTACATGCTTAGTAAGTTCGTATAACGGAAACTAAACTTACCAATCCTGTTATTAAATTTAAGCACACAACATCATGTTTTCCATCCATTAGCAAAATTTCCTAAACACATGCCTTCAATCAAACATGTTTGTCACAACGCTTACAAACATGTCAAGTAAAAATAGATGAGCTCATCATGCAATGTTCTTTTAAGTCATTATCAATACATCTCAAGATTTTCATGCCAATTCAAGAGATTCGTGCCCATTGAATCATTGAATTCTGATGGATGCTCAAGTAGTACACTCGAAGTGTACGGTTCCATAATCTGTCAATTTCTAATTCAAGAGTACCCCTTAGGGCACTTGACCAAGGAACACACTCTCGAGCCACATATCATATAACAGAATTACCAGTCGAGGTTAAATCCTTTATATAACGTAAGCTCAGAGGAGCTTTATTAGGATTACCAGTCCAGGCTAAACCTAATATTAATGGATATTCGAGAGGTATTATATTAGGATTACCCGTCCGGGCTAAATCCTTTGTATAACAAGATCAATGGGATTACTCGTCCGAGCTAAATCCCATCTGCAACAAATGCAGTACCTTATTAGTTTCGGGAAAGCGCATATAACCATCGGAATTCAACATTCAATCGGGATTAACCCTTTATCACCATTTCAAGCATGTAGCAAATTTTCCATCATAGCATACAAGTAAAGGGCATTAACATAAATCACATTACATACAAACACGACATTCAATTAACATATTTACATGTCTGATTAAGTTACACGAACTTACCTCGACACTTGTTCGCGTAAATATCCACTAATCCGAAATCTTTTCTTTTTCTCGATCTAGCCTCGAGTTTGTAACACCCTAAACCCGGCCTAGACATTATGGCCAAAGCTAGCGACGTCACATGATTGTGCTTTGGAAAACATAATTGTGCTAAAACCATTTGTAGGTAACTTGGGCTTTCGTCAAAACATGTCGTTTAATTATTCATTATCCATTTCAAAACTTTATGTGTCGTGGAAGCTTTTAAAATAATTTGCAAGTTCGTGTATATTTGATAAAACCTTGGTTTATCATGAAAATTCACATCTTGTCCTACTACTAATAGTACATAAAATAATTATCCCAAATTTTAAGCAAAAATCTGTAAAGGCCTTATTACAAGAAATATACCCAAAAATAACCAAATCTTAATTAAAAATAAACCGTGAATAAGTGTCCAAAACCGTGGTCACCGTCGAGTCCTCCGCTGCACCGATTCGTCTACTGCTGGGGCTTTCCTGAATAGATTAAACAGAAAAGGGTGAGTTTTCGCAAACTCAGTGTGTAATCCCCACAGAATCATACAAACAGAAATATCAGATAACATACTTGATGTTCACGGTTCGAGTTTGAACCCATTACAAAAATGGTGTGGACCTTAGCCCACTCAGATACAAAATCAGATATATTACAGGACCTTAGCCCATTTCAGATAGAGTATACAGAAAACAGAGTCCTACCCACCAGCCTCTACACACCAACTTCGTCCCACCCTACACACCATGTGGGGATAAAATCAACCCACCCAGCCCTACACACCATGGTGTACTAAATACGGCACATAATCAAAAACTTGCAGCTGAGCTGCCAGATAACAGGCTTAAGAGCCTTTCAGATACTTCCTCCAATCATAATCCACCCACCTCGATGCAATACAACATACAAAAATGACATTCTATTATGCAAATAAAAATAATATATTCAAATCATCATACATGCTTAGTACAAAAATCAGACAGATAGATCATTCAGTTAGGGGTCTAAGTATTGCATACGGATCCTACGATAGGTCCATAGTCGACTTGGGGACCCGTGCAACCTTACAAAGTTTTTTAGAAAGATGGGCTCACACGCCCATGTGGCCCGCCCGTATAGCCCATACGGACCAATTGGTCGAGCCCGTGTGTTGCACATGGCCTCGCTGCGCACGGTCAGAATCGTAGATCACACGGGCGTGTGGTGACTTACAATCCTGCACATGGCCTACCACACGAGCGACCACACGCCCGTGTGGCGTCGACAGAAGGTTTTTTTGGCTTTTGTCGAAACCTCTTTTTCTGCATTTTCGGGTACACACCTGGTTTCGATTGATGCTAAGACAACCCTCGACCATTCTAGAACCTACAGTTTACCAATTTCACTCAGTTTATCACTTAATCAATCGAACTAAAACTGAATCTAAAATGAGAAGAACATCCATTAAGCGATGAAAACTTACCCCAACACCTCGAAACAGTTGATTATACAATTGCACGATGAGACCCTTAATCCACACGAGATACTGCTGCCAAACGTCAAAACCCCCAAATCAAGGTTGGAAAAACATAAGTTAAATAGAGCAAAACCCCACTTACCAGAACCTACGAAGTCAAAAGGTACACCGATGGGGGCAAAATTTCATAATCGAGGAAGGGAAAAGAACAAAATTTTGGCAGGGGTTTGAGAAAGAAAAGTTAAATAGCAAAAAGGAGAGAGACGAATTTGAGAGGGAGAGGAAAAGTGAACAGATTTTCTTATATTCCCCCTATTATCTCCCCAAATCATACAAACACCTACACGGCACTGGCAGGAAAAATACATCCCTTACCTGCACAAGGATTCAAACTCCCAACCTCCAACAACCTCAACACTCCCCTTAGCCATCAGACCAGCAGGCCCATTCTATTAATTACCTACACACTTTTACTTAAAAGCCTATTAACCAAAGTTTGGGCTTTATTCATAAAAATACCAAAATTTACCAAAGTTGAGACTTGAACTTGGGACCTCCCACACACACCCAGAACACATAACCACTGAAGCAAACACTCATTAATGCCAAAATTACAAAAGCCGAAATTAAGCAAAATCGGGGCATTACAACTCTACCCCCTTAAAAGAAGATTTCGTCCTTGAAATTTTACCTGATCAGAAGAGAATCCTTCGGCTCCCAAGTCGTCTCTTCAGTGCTATGATTCCACTACAGCACCTTCACTAAGGGGATAGATTTCCTCCATAGAACCTTAATGCCGCACTTCAGAATCTGAACCGACTCCTTCTCAAATATCAGATCTGTTCTAACCTCAATGTCCTCAATAGGAACAACATGCGTGGCATCAAAGTGGTAGCATCTCAACATTGAGACCTGGAACACATCGTGAATGCGATCCAACTTTGGAGGAAGCTCCAACTGATATGCGACTGGTCCCACTCACTTCAGAATACAATACAGTCCAATAAACTGATGGCTCAGCTTACCCTTGCGACTGAACCTCAAGACCTCCTTCTATAGTGAGACCTTGAGAAAAACTAAGTCTCCCACAACATACACGATATCTTTCCTCTTCAAATCCGCGTAGGACTTCTGCCTATCAGACGTCGTTTGCAGACGATCCCTGATCAATTGGACCTTATCTTCAGTTTCAGAAACCAATCCCAAACCCAGAACACGTCGTTCACCCAACTCAGTCCAACATAAGAAAATTCGACACTTACAATTGTACAAGACCTCGTAAGGTGCCATCTGGATGCTAGACTGATAGTTGTTGTTATAAGTGAACTCTGCCAACGAAAAATACTCCTCCCAACTGCCTCGAAAATCTATAACACAGCTCCTAAACATATCCTCCAGTACTTGAATCACCCTCTCCGACTGATCATCTGTCTGAGGATGGAAAGTAGTACTGAAGTCCAACCTCGAACCCAGTGCCTCGTGCAGTTTCTTCAAGAATTGAGATGTGAAGTGAGGATCCCTATCGGAAATGATCGAGACACGAACCCCATGCAGTCTCACAATTTTAAACACATACAGCTTAGCCAATTTCTGGAGCGAAGAGTCCGTCCTTACCAGAATGAAGTGAGCAGACTTGGTCAATTAGTCCACGATGACCCAGACAGAATCCTTCTTAGTGGGTGTTAAGGGCAACCCCCCTAACAAAGTCCATCGTTACTCGTTCCCATTTCCACATCAGAATCTTTACCGGTTGTAGCAACCCCGAAGGCAACTGATGCTCAGCCTTAACCTGCTGACAAGTTAGACAATTAGCAATGAAGTCCGTAACTTCATGCTTCAACCCTGACCACTAGTACAACACTCATAAATCTTAGTACATTTTATTCCCATCGGGATACATAGCGTAAGGGCTACTATGTGCCTCTCTCAGAATCGACTATCTTAAATACACGTCATTCGGCATATAGATCTGACTGCGGAAACAAGGTACCCCATCACTGTTAGTTCCAAAATCCATAATATCCCCATTCTCAATCTGATGGAACTGCAACTCAAACGACTCATCCACCAACTGTTTACTCCTGATCTGCTCAATCCACGTGGGCTTAACCTGGAGTTCCGTTAACAAACTCCTATCGTCGAATAAGCTGAATCAAGCGAACATCGCTCTCAGATCGGTTATAGCCCTACGACTCAAAGCATCTGCCACCATATTAGCCTTAGCAGGGTGGTACTCGATGGTGCAGTCATAATCCTCAAGCAGTTCAACCCATTTACGCTGCCTAAGATTTAACTCCTTCTGAGTGAAGAGAAACGTAAGGCTTTTGTAATCAGT
This sequence comes from Gossypium bickii, assembly GCA_025503065.1. NCBI lineage: Eukaryota > Viridiplantae > Streptophyta > Magnoliopsida > Malvales > Malvaceae > Gossypium > Gossypium bickii. The sequence continues at coordinate 20,614,501 of CP106713.1, read as the reverse complement.
GTAGATAGTACACTTCGCATTGTACAGATAGTGCCTCTAGATTTTTAGATCGAAGACAACTGCGGCCGATTCCAGATCATGCATCGGATAGTTAGCCTTATGCGTCTTGAGCTACTGAGACGCACAAGCTACCACTTTACCATCCTGCATCAGAATGCAACCCAGACGCACATGCGACGCGTCATTGTATACCACGAAATCCTTTCCAGATTTAGGTTGTATCAGAACCGAAGCCTGCGTCAAAATAGATTTAAGCTTCTCGAAGCTCTCTTTTTGCTTATTAGTTCAGACAAAAGGAACTCCTTTGCGCAGAAGCTTGATAAATGGCGCTGCGATCAAAGAGAACCCTTCTACAAAGTATCGATAATAACTCGCAAGCCCTAGAAAGCTGCGGATTTTAGACACATTCTTTGGCTGTTTCCAATCCAACACAGCCTCAATCTTAAGCGGGTCAACATGAATCCCTTCCGCAGAAACTACATTCCCTAAAAAGGTTACTTCTCGGAGCCAGAATTCACACTTACTGAACTTCGCATACAACTTTTTCTTGTGAAGCGTCTGCAATACCACTCGGAGATGCTTATCTTGTTCGTCCTCAGTCTTCGAATACACCAGAATGTCGTCAATGAAGACTACCACGAACTGATCCAAATAGGGCAAGAACACTCGATTCATCAGATCCATAAAAGCTGCTGGTGCATTAGGCAGTCCAAATGGCATTACTAGGAACTCGTAATGACCGTACCGAGTCCTAAATGTTGTCTTATGCACATTGGTCTCCTTAACCTTCAGTTGATGGTATCCCGATCGCAGATCGATCTTGGAGAACACAAAATACCCTCTGAACTGGTCAAATAAATAATATTCTCTGTAGTGGGTACTTATTCTTAATGGTCAGCTTATTCAATTGGTAGTAGTCGATACACATACGCATAGATCCATCCTTCTTTTTCACAAACAGCACAAATGCTCCCCATAGAGACACACTAGGGCGGATGAACCCACGATCCAGTAACTCTTGAATTTGAGCCTTAAGCTCCACAAGCTCCTTCGGTGCCATTCTATAAGGGGCGATGAACACTGAGCTGTACCAGGAAAGAGCTCAATCCCAAACTCTACTTCTCAGCTCAGAGGTAGACCTGGTAATTCGTTAGGAAAAACATTTGGAAAGTCCCTTACGGTTCTGATGTCCCTAACCGAAAGTCCAAAGAATTCGAAACACTGATGTAGGCCAAGAATGCTTCACATCTTTTCGGTACCAACTTCTCTGCCACCGACGCAGAAATCACATTCGCCAGATAATCCCGATATTCCCCATTCCCCACTACCTCGTTTTCCTTCTCGGTTCTCAAAATAACCCTTTTTGTAGCACAATTTAGACTCACCCGATGCTTGACCAACCAGTCCATTCCAAAATCAAATCGAACTTCCCAATAGAAGCCTCATCAGATCAGCCAGAAATACTGTCTCTTAAACCTCTAGCAGAATGTCTCTAAACAATTTACTAACCCGGATAGATTGCCCCAACGGACTCACAACCATTATCTCGCTCGAAGTACACTCAACCGGAATCCCTAAAGTTTCAGACACAGAGCTAACTATATAAGAGTGTGTAGAGCCTATGTTTATCAATGTAGTGTATGGTACATAAAAAATTAAGAACATATCCGTAATGACATTTGGAGCATCACCATCCTCTCGGCGACATGCAGGATAAACCAGTGCAGGCTGCCTCGCCTCAGTCGGTCCCGCACATCGACCCGATTCTATCTATCCTCAGCCCATGCCATTACCACCCTCGCCTCGACTCTCGCCCCTGCGTGGTCACCGAGCTACTCTCGATGGCCGCAGCAGCATGATGCAGTACCGCAACATGAATCTAATCAGTCCTCAGTGGACAATCACGGACACGATGGTCAGTCGAACCACATCTCAAACATGCCCCAATCGTCCTCCAACACTCGTCTGGATGGCGTCTTCCACAGTGCCCACACAGTACCACCCCAGCAGGTGCAATAGGAGAACCAACTCTCACTGGCCCATCCGATCTGTCTTTTTTCTTAGGCCTCATCATAGAATTCGAGGGCTCTGACTCCCTCTTATTCTTTCCTTTCTCACAGTTTTGGCACTCAGCGCGCTTAACTTCCTCGGCGATCTTCGCCTTATCCACCAGAGCAGAAAAATCATGCTCCATCTGTGGAGCTATCAAAACCCGTAAGCTGTCCTTTAATCCATCCTCAAAACGGACACATCGCTCATATTCAGTCGCTACCATACACCGGGCATAACGGCTCAGTATCTGAAACTTAGCCTCCCACTCGGCCACTGAACGGTCTCCCTAGGTGAGATTAAGAAACTCACGCCTCCTAGCATCCACATACTTATTCTGGAAAACCATCTTAAAATAATCCCAAGTCAGACGGTCGGGCTGAGTGCCCTCCTTAATAGTCAGCCACCATTGGTAAGCCTCGTTCCGAAGCAGGGAAACAACCCCCTTAAGCTTATGCTCAGCAGTAACATTTAAATTATCCATAATTCTTTCTGTGGCCTCCATCCAATACTTGGCCACGCTAGGGGTGACTCCACTGACGCCCCTGAATAACTCAGCCCCATTGGACCGGAGTCATTCCGTAATCGACCCTTGACCCCCAGATCCAGTGTTGGGCCCAATGACCCTTTCTAAAATTCGTAGCATGGCTCGGGATAGTACGTCATCCCCAGCCTCACGATCATGAGACCCACTGTAGCAGGTGAGATTGACTTCTCACTCATACCCAGATTCGGTAGATTCTTAGATGTGGAGGACCCACCTCGAGCCTCCTACGGCTTCTACCACGGCCTCTAGTACCCCATCCGCGAATACCTCGTGCGCTCATTGTAAACTTAGAGTTTATCTGTATTAGAAGTTTTATGCATTAATTTACAGTTCCAATATTTATTAACAAATGTTTTATGCAGAATAGTATCAGAAGTTCAGAGTTCGTTATCGCGAATCGCAGTTTTACTACGATTTTCAGTTTCGCTACAATTTTTAGTTTACACTACCTAAAGTGTTTCAGTACAATATACTACCTAAGGCTGTTACAAGGATCTTAAACAAGGATCAGAACACTTACAGGATCAGCGCCGGAGACTCAGTGGACCACATACTTATTTCAAAAATATTTTGAATCATTTAAAAATCATTCCGAAAAAACCATTTAAAAACCCAAACCAAAGCCAATTTTTGCAACCTAGCTCTGATACCACTAAATGTAACACCCAAACCCGGCCTAAACATTATAGCCAAATCTGGCGACGTCACATGATAGTGCTTTGGAAAACATAATTGCGCTAAAACCATTTGTAGGTAACTTGGGCTTTTTTAAAAACATGCCGTTTAATTATTCATTATCCATTTCAAAACTTTATGTGTTGCGAAAGCTTTTAAAATAAGTTGCAAGTTCGTGTTTATTTGATAAAACCTTGGTTTATCATGAAAATTCGTGTCTTGTCCTATTGCTAGCAGGTCATAAAATAATTATCCCAAATTTTAAGCAAAAATCTCTAAAGGCCTTATTACAAGAAATATACCCAAAAATAATCAAATCTTAATTAAAAATAAACCGTGAATAAGTGTCCAGAATCGTGGTCACCACCGAGTCTTCTGCTGCACCGATCTGTCTACTGTTGGAGATTTTCTGAATAGATTAAATAGAAAAGGGTGAGTTTTCGCAAACTCAGTGTGTAATCCCCACAAAATCATACAAACAGAAATATCAGATAACAGCCATGATGTTCACAGTTCGGGTCTGAACCCATTACAGAAACGGTGTAGACCTTAGTCTACTCAAATACAGAATCAGACATATTATAGGGCCTTAGCCCATTTCAGACAGAGTATGCAAAAAATAGAGTCCTACCCACCAGCCTCTACACACCAAACCCGTCCAACCCTACATACCATGTGGGGATAAAATCAACCCACCCAGCCCTACATACCATGGTGTACCGAATATGGCATATAATCAGAAATTTGCAGCTGAACTACCAGATAACAGGCTTAAGAGCCTTTCAGATACTTCCTCCAATCATAATCCACCCACCCCAATGCAATGCAACTTTCAAGAATGACATGCTATTATGAAAATAAAACTCATATATTCAAATCAGCATACATGCTTAGTACAATGCAAATCGACATGCATGATCATTCATTAGGGGTCTAAGTATTGCTTATCGACCTACGGTAGAGTCCCACAAATGACTTGGGAGACCCGTGCAACCTTACAGAGTTTTTTAGAAAGATGGGCTCACACACACATGTGGCCCGCCCGTGTGGGCCCACACACTCGTGTGGCCCACATGTCCCAAATTAGCCTTGGCCATGTAAGCCACATGGCCTGGCCCAAAATCCCACACGCCCGTATGGTTCACTCGTATGGGCCCACACGCCCGTGTGGCCCACACGGTCCAATTGGTCTAGCGTGTGTGCAATACGGCCTCGCTCAGCCCTCTACGCACGTCTATCACACGGTCGTGTGGTGACTAACAGTCCTGCGCCTCGAATCCAAAACGAGAAGATCATCTCTTAAGCGACGAAAACGTACCCCAACACCTCGAAACAGTTGATTATACAATTACACGATGAGACCCTTAATCCACGCGAGATGCTGCTGCCAAACGTCAAAACCCCCAAATCAAGGTTGGAAAAACATAAGTTAAAGAGAGCTAAACCCCACTTACCAGAACCTACGAAGTTAAAAGGTACATCGATAGGGGTGAAATTGCATAATCGAGGAAGGGAAAAGAACAAAGTTTCAGTAGAGGTTTGAGAAAGAAAAGTTGAATAGCAAAAAGGAGAGAGACGAATTAAAGAAGGAGAGGAAAAGTGAACAAATTTTCTGATATTCCCCCTATCATATCCCCAAATCTCTCTTTACTATCAGAGTTTTAGTCCAACACAAACACCTACATAGAATTGGCAGCAAAAATAAATCCCTTGCCTGCGCAAGGATGCGAACTCACAACCTCCAACAACCTCAACACTCCACTTAGTCACCAGACCAACAGGCCCATTCTGTTAATTACCTACACACTTTTACTTAAAAGCCTACTAACCAAAGTTTGGGCTTTATTCAGAAAAATACCAAAATTTACCCAAGTTGAGACTTGAACTTGGGACCTCCCACACACACCCAGGACACATAACCACTGAAGCAGACACTCATTTATGCCAAAATTACAAAAGTTGAAATTAAGCAAAACCGGGGTGTTACAGAGTTTGTGTTTTTCGGATCTATATAAATGAATTTAACTATCAATTTCATAGATTTCATATTTAAATGGACTCAATTTACGTCCTAGGCAAAATTACCATTTTGCACCTAACTTTTCCATAAATTTTGATTTTGTCCCTAAGCCTGGAAAATAAAGCTTGTGCAAATTACTCCCTATTCCAAAACCAAAGTCCCATTACAAAATTTACAGCACATGTATACATAAAATTTCAGAATTTTTCTTTCAATTTCACAATTTTACATTTTAATCCCTAACTCAAGTTTTCATCAAAAATCACTTTGTAAAAGTTATTTATCTATAAATAATCTTTCATTTTCTACCATAAATTTCTAATTTCCAGCATAATACATCCATGACCCATTTTCATACCTTGATAAATTTTCAAATTAATCCCTCAAATAGAGAGATTAAGCTATCCCGATTTTAAAAATACTAAAATTATTAAAAACGGGACAAGAGAACTTACCAATTAAGCCTTGAAAGTTTCCCCTCTCTCTCCTAGGGTTTCCATAAAATTTCAGGTTGAAGATGACAATAATAAGATGATATTTTCTTTTACCATCTTTTAATTAATTAAGTTTTTGTTATTTCTAATTTAGTCCTTGATCTTTTTCTATAATTCCATGGATAAGTCACCATGAAAAATCTACATACTTTTCTTAATGGTCTAATTACCATATAAGGACCTTTATTTTTTAATTCCATAGCTATTTGATCATTATAGCTACTAGAATTCAACTTTCACATTTTATGCAATTTAGTCCTTCTCGTAATTAGGCACTGAATCGATAAAATTTTCATGTCAAAATTTTCACATGTCACGTCTATCTGTGGTCCCAAAATTACTGTTTCGATCTCACTGAAAAATGGGCTGTTACAACATGGCCTAGGACACGGTTTTTTCACACGGTCGTGTGCCTTATTGATTTTTAGGTGCAGGTTTTTCCACACAGCATCAGGCTGTTACACGGCCTAGAGACATGATCGTGTGCCCCTAACTTCGAACTGTACATGGTTTGGCCTGGGCTCTGTCACACGGCCTTGTGACCCCTATTTCCAAATTATTTCTACGATTTTCTTTTTTTTTAGATGAGTCACTGTTTATTTCCAAACTATTTTTAAGGTCTCGTGGACCCGATTTAAAATACGTAATATATAAAAATAATATAATATAATATAATGGACTATATTAAAATTTTGATGAACTTTCAAGGATTATTTATGGTAATATGCCATCTTTTTATAAGATGGAGCAAGCAAGAAACTGAAAATTATGGGAATGGGGATTCGACATGTGAGGTGCTTTTATTAAACAATTAAGCCCGTGCTTTTTTTTTGGGGGGTACTCAATTGGGTACTTAAACTGTCAAAATGCATCAACCACGGCGTGACATGTGAAAAAAATGATAAAAATAAAAATCACTAAAAGTTATAAAATTATTAAATTTTAATAAAAATATAAAAATATATTTAAATTTTATTAGAAAATAAAAAAATTATAAAATATAAAGAAATATAGAAAAAATTATATTTTTTTATAAAGTCGTAAGAATATTTTAAAAAATGTAAAGAAATATAAAATTTGTAAAAAATTATAAAAATTATCGTACCAAAAGAAGCATTTTATAATTTTTATATAACTTTTATTGGTTTTTATTTTTTTATCATTTTTTGCTACATGTCATGTTGTGTTACGACACGTGATGGCTTTAACTGAAAAAAACTGGGGGTCATTAACTTTAATGGTTAAAGTTAATAGTTAAAGGGTCTTGCTGATGTATTTTGTAACACCCCAAACCCGGCCTATGCGTTAAGACCAGACTTGGCATGCCACACAATTCGAACTTACATCTAGTCATCAATGCTTTTAATGAAAACAATTCTTCAAAACGATTTTGAAAAATGGAATTTATCATAAACCGAGATTTATTTGAAAACCATGATTTTAAAACATAAGAATTTACAATTTGATTTTCAGAGAAATAATTGGTTGAAATCTTAAATTTATAAAAGAGTTTTCACAAAATATTTTGGATTAAGTGATATTTAAGAAAATCCCCTTTTTATACGCAAGTTTAAGAAATCATTTATAAAATTTAAACAGCCCCATTTAAGTAACTAAAACATATTTAAAAAAAAATCCATCCACGAATAAAAATCCATAAAAATGATACCAGAGGCCTTATTACATCGCAATCGAAATAGTATTTAAATAAAAATATTAAAAAGAAGTTCAAGTTTATAAAAACCCATCATTCGTAGTATGGCCTCTAAACGAAGTCATCCCCGGCCCAAGTCTCTATCAATTACTATTACCTGAGAAGGGTAAGAAAAACGGGGTGAGTTACTTAGAACTCAATGTGTAACCCACTTACCGTCTTCATTGGGCCAAAACCCTTTAAGCAATTAGTTGGGCTTGAGCCCATTTACAAATGTTCAATATATAAATAAATAAAATATAAACAAAATAATGCCTGTGATATGCAATTTCCCAACCAAGCCTAATTTCCATCCGCTACACACCACCCGTTCCAACCAACACACCTGTGGGGATCAAGTCAACCCACCCCACCAACACACCAATAGCAGGCATTAAGCCAATTATAATATTTGTGGCAGAGCCACCGAACTAGATTTTGGCAACAGGCCATTTAAAATATTTGTGGCAGAGCCACCAAACTAGATTTTGGCAACAGGCCTTTCTTCTCTTCGTCATTTATCCCAATCCATGCAGTCATGTATATATATAATGCATAACAATATATTCATAAGGTAAATTTCAACAAAAAGCCCATATTACAAGTTATCAATTTGACCCATTAGTCAAAAATAGCAATTTTGCCCATTTAACGATCTAACAAACTTTGGCCCATTTAACGATCTAGCAAATTTTTGGCCCATTAAACATATGAGGCCCTTTTTCGAAATTTTCTCACTTGGCCAATTTATCAAAAATAATCCATAAGGCCCAAAATGTCATTTTTCTTTTACAATTTAGCCCATTAAGGGCAAATCTGTAATTTTCCACAACTTTAATATCATTTTCTTGCATTCACACAAAAAGTGCTAATAAACCGTATTTTCCAATTTTACCGGCTTTACAATTTTTAATCAAATACTTAAGGCATAGTATAGCCCATGAGGTAAGTGTGAAGTTACACACCTGATTACGGTGAGTACTATACTTTCCCGCTCGTCGATACCTAAATATTTATCACGCTTGATTAGAACACTAATATTTAATATAAAGCTATTCTAATGATGAACGATCTAGATCTTTACCCTCGAAATCTCGAACAATAGCCATTTGTGATTTCTCCTCGATCGATAGTTCATAACCCGATGAAGAACCACGAATAGTTAAAGGCTCAGGAGTACGAATGACTTTAAATAATTGATTTTCGCTGGATGAGGGTCCACAACCCAGTGGAAAGTCTCGGATTCCCGAAACAGCCCTTCTCTTGAATTTAGGGGGAATAGCGGAACCACCCCTCTTCCAAATGCTATTAACAACTCTTTTCGTCCCTATCTTGCTTGCCTCCATTGACAAAGGATTATTAGTCCTACTATATATCAAAAATTTAATACTAATGGCTTAAGAGGGCGAACTCGGCTTACTTTAAAATCCCGAGTGATTTCCAAAGGATTCCTATACGTAAAAACTTTCAGTTATAACAAATCCCAATGATAGTCATTGATAAAAAAATGAGAGTGATCAAGAATCCTTGAAGAGTTCCTTCTTACCTTGCTAAATATGATCCGAACTTGAATAACTTTCAAGATGACTTGACAAAATGGTGGTTCGGCCCTCCACTATCTTACGGTTATCCAAAGCTTAATGAAAGAAATTGTAACACCCCAAACCCGGTCTATGCGTTTAGACGAGATTTGGTTTGTCACACCAATCATACATTCGTTTATTCTCAATGGTTAAAATAGAATAGTGCTACAAAAACTTTTTGAAAATCAAGTTTACTAAAAAGTTAATACAAGGATTTGAAATTGTAGCTTAAAAATAATACTTGTTTGAAAACTTATCGTCAAAATAAAAATGTCAAAATCTTAAGATAGTTTAAAAGGACTTTGAAAGAATTTCAAATAATTAAAGTGTCCAGAAATTTTGTTATAAAACCAAGGTTCTTAAGAAAACTTAACATATTTAAAATAAAACCATATTAAAAGTTTAGAAATAAAAATTTAAACCATCCACACAAATAAATCCATAACAACATATAAGAGGCCTTATTACATAAAACCCATAACAGAAATTTAAGATAATAATCTAAATAAAGTCATAGTTTAATAAAAACCCAAGTTTGTAGTATGGCCTCCACCAAGTCATCTCCGGCCCAAGTCCACGTCAATTTCCATTACCTGAAATGGTAAAAAAATGGGTGAGTTACAAAGAACTCAGTGTGCAACTCACTTACCACCATTTTTGGGCCAGATCGTCAAGATATCAAGCTGGGCTTGAGCCCATTAACAGATTTCAACCATATATCATAAAATAATACAATTTTAAAAAAATGAATGCATGTAAAATGAATTTCCCAAACCAACCTAGTGTCCATCCGCTAACACCCCCGTACCAACCAACACACCTGTGGGGATCAAGTCAACCCACCCCGCCAAACACACAAATTATAGGCTTTAAGCCTTTAATTAATTTTGTAGTGCACTACCGAACTAGATTGTGACATTGTCACCGAACTAGAGGCATTTAGCCGAATTTGTGGCAGAGCCACCGAACTAGAGGCATTGAGCCAAATTTGTGGCAAAGCCACCGAACTAGAGGCATTGAGCCAAATTTGTGGCAACTGGCCATTCTTCTCTTCATATATCCCACCCCATGCAATCATGTTTGTATAACAAAACATAATCATATAACAGATTTTCAATTATTCCATAACATCGGTGGGTTTATCATTAAACATTTTATTTGGCCCATAAAAAAATATTAATTTTAGCAATTTGCCCATTTAGCAATTTAGTGGGCTTCGGCCCAATTTATCGAACTAGAGTATTTTGGCCCAATTATCGAACTAGAGTATTTTGGCCCAATTTATCAACTTAACAGTTTTTCGCATATTTCTGGTTTTAACCGTTTCATGCATTTTCACAAAAGTATCAATTACTACATAATTTCGAATTTACCCTTTTACTGCTTTTTCGCAATACTTACGATTAGAAATCTAACTCAAAATGAGTGTGAAATTACACACCGGTTATGGAGAGAACTAAACTTTCCCGCTCTTCAACACCTATACGTATTGCGTTAATTAAAACACTATAATCTATAATAAAACCGATCTAAATATAACGATCTAGAAATTTACCCTCGGATTTCGTAAGACTTCTACTTGCGATTTCTCTCCGATCGATGGTTCGCTAACCGAATCGAAACCACGAACAAATAATGGTTCGGAGTACGAACGACTTGAACAATTGATTTTCCTCGGTTGAACGTCCGCAACCCGGTGGAAAATCCCGAATTCCCGAAATAGTCCTTTACTTATACTTAGGGGGAATAATAGAACCTCCCTTCTTCCGAAGGCTAAACACCGCCCTTTTCTTCCCTATTTTGAATGTCTTCAAGACAAAGGAACATTAATCCAATGATATCGAAATAATTCTAAGGTTTAAAGATGTGATTTCCTTACCACAAAAATCGATTCCAACGATTTATGTCACCCACGACTTCTTGATTCCAACTTCCGTTATCGCACTAAAGTTTAACAAAATAAACGTTAATAAAATGAACGCTTATTTTGATCTAATAAAGCCTACAAACCAACATCAATATTCGGCCATAACCACTATTAGCTAATCGAAACGAAAAGAATCTCTTACCTAATCTCCACGTCGAAAAGAAAGGATTTGAGAATGGTATTGATGGATGAAAGATTCGGCTATGTGAGATTAAGGAGAGAAGAAAATAATTTGGCTTGTAGTCACCTTAATATTCGCCATGAGAGTGTAGGTAGAGAGAATTTCAATTGAAAGAAATCAAATAGGAGAAAGATGGTGATGATGTTGCTTTGATTTCAAAGTGAATAGGAAAAAGAAAAGAAAAAGATGAGCTTGAGAGAGAGATGGATATTCGGCAATGGGGAGAAGAAAAGAAAAGAATGCTCTCTTTAGGTTTTGGTAAAATCGGCACAAGGAGAAAGGCACAAGATTGACACCAAAGTGTAAAACAAAAATGACCAATTTGACAAAAGAAACTAGGCTTATCAAGTGCACAATTTCGGCCAAAGGAGAAAGAGAGTTTGAGAGAATTTTCAAAACTTGCACAAACTAACAAAAATGACCAAAACAAAAACTAAAATTCCTAGCCAAGACCATCACCAAAATTCGGCTCCCCCCTAACCATAATGCCGTCCATATGCTTGGTCTTTAGGCCAAGATATTGTTTCCAAAAATATTTCCTTGATTCTTGCCTCATATCTTCACATTTTCCTTATTCTTTTGATACCCTTCCTTAAGTTCAAATTTTCCTTATTCCTTTGATATACTAACCAAAAATAACAAGTCAACACCTTCCATATATGCTCTTGGCCGACACTTGCTATACATGGGCAGAAAAATCAAAAATAAAATTCACCTAGATGCTATTTAGGGGATTCAAACCTTCACCCCCATGCACTAGCTCATGCGCCAACACCACTTGTCCAATAATTCATCTTATGCTACATATTGACACTTAAATTAATTTATGTGTCAATGCCACTTAGTCCATTTCCATAAATTCTCAAAATTTAATAATATTAATCCAACCCAATAAATTCTAATTCTTCTACAGAACTATACTAAACACAAAAATAAATAAAGAAATTCCACCTTCTAGAATAATTACTCAAAGCACACAATGAAAATAAATTACTCGAATTTTCAGGGTGTTACAGAAACGATTGAGAACAAGGTCAAAGAAGAATAAGAGATTCGGCTATGATATAATAGATAGGAAAATAAATTTCGACTATGGGGATGGTTACAAGCATTCGGCCATGGAAGAAAATGAAGGAAGGATGTGTTTGAATGGTAAATAAAATGGAGAGGAAAAGAGAATAGGGAGAAGAGAAAAGAAAATGGAGATGAGAGGTTTGTATATCGGTTCTCAAGGATGGAAGATGAATCAAAAAGAAACTTTGAGACCAAAATGCATTCGGCAATGAAGAGGAAAAAGAGAAGAAAAGAAATGGTCCTTGATGGCGATGTGGTTTCGGTCATAAAGAGAAGAAAAAGGTTTGGAGAGAATGAACAACCTAAGACCAAAATGGTCAAAAGAAATGGAAAAAAGAAACAATTGCTTACTCAAAGTTTATGGCACATTCGGCTAGGGAGAAGAAAATTAGAGAGAAAAAATTTGATAAAAGCACCAAATGACCAAATGGAAAATGTGCTCATCAAGCACCTAATCCTACCAAACTAACACCAAAAACCGACCATCCCCCCTAGCCCCCTATGCCATCCACATTCATGGTCAAAAAGGCCATTCAAAAGTTTCCAAAACACCTTCCCTTATTTCAAGCCTTATGTCCCCCTTTCATACCAAAACCTTTTGATTCCTTACCTTAAGTTAACACTTGCCTTTTTCCTTTAGTCTACTTTCCATAAAAGAGTTAGTCCAACCTTACCATAAGTACGGCTTGACTGACACATGCCATATAGTTGCAAAAATAAAAGTCACCAAAATGCTATCCAAGGGATTCGAACCTCTCCCCTCAAGCAATCACTCATGCGCCAACACCACCTTGCTACTAGCTCATCTTTTAAATTACCTTAAGCATCAGGATCACTTGTTCCACTTCAATAAAATTTTCATTACTAAAAATTATTCTACTTCCGAATAATTCCGTGCCTTCTCAAGGCTATATTAAACACACAAAATTTAATCATTCACAAGCTAAGCACCAAAAACATGCATCATATTGATACTCATATTTTTAGGATGTTACATATTTTTAGGATGTTAAAGTTAATGATCAAAGGGCCTTTTTTTTTTTTTTTTTTATTTTGATAGTTCAAGTGTCCAATTGAGTGCAAAAAAAAAGTATGGACTTAATTACTTTTTTCAAAAAAGTTTGAGGGCCCTTTTGATGCATTTTGAAAGTTAAAGTATCTAATTGAGTGCAAAAAAAAAAAAAGCACAGACTTAATTGCTTTTTTTTTAAAAAAATTAAGAACTTTTTATACCCTTAAGCCTAAATATTTTTTCAAACTAATATATACGATTAAAAAAGCCATAAAGTATTGTTGTTTTAATAATAAACTTTGACATTACCGATATTTTAAATTTTAAATAGTATTCTAAGTATTATTTTACTATTTTGATAGTAAAAAATTATAATTTAAAAATATTTAGTTATAAATGCTTTATAATATTTTATTATAAAAATATTAATTTTTATTAATATTTAATAATTATTAGAATAATTTTAAGAGCTTTAAAATATAAAATAACTAGTTTTTTTTATCCATGCAATGTATGAGTTAATTGTATGTATTACCAATATTACATGTAATTATTTTTTAAAACTTTTCATAATTTAATATTATAGTTATGAAATTAAAATATAATAATATATATAAGTTTAATTTAAATCATGATAATTGATATTACACTAAATTTAAATAAACAATATTTTGAAATTATTTTTAAAATATAAATATCATAATAGAAATTAATTAGTGAATGGAGATTATTAATTAAATTTAATTATTATGATCACTAAATATATAACCCTCCCAAATCCAGCCTAGATTTTAGACTGAATTTGAAAGATTAATTGGCCACTGAAATGGCCCACTAAAACTATCGGAGGTTACAAAACAGTCTCTTTAAAACATTTGTTTATTTTAGTAGATAACTTAGTATGTTTCAAAAAGGTTACAATTTAGTTTCAAAAATTGGTTGATCTTATTGATTATTTTGCAAAAGTTGAATTCTAGAATTATAAATATATATATTTTTCAAACCTCATTTATTAAGTCATGCAATGAAAAAATAATATCGAACATAGGTTTAATAAAAAATCATATTTCATGCATAATTAATTAAAACTCATATTCCTACATCTTATAACCAAAATAAATGTCATGCATGCTATATAAATCCCAAAATCTAAGTCCTATGCCACAATTAAAAAATAAAACAATATAGTTTCTGAATAACAGAAATTTTCAAATAATAAATCTAAAATATTCTTTAAAAAATTGATTTGAGTTGAGACCTTCCGGGTGTCGAGTCTGCGTCCTAACCTGATGAGTTATTTGTAAAGATGGACATTAAATGGGAGTGAGCTCAAGAAGCTTAGTGTGAGTCCGATCACAAACGAACTAGTGTAGTACAATAGTCAAAGCATACAAAACAACAATTCTCATCACATTTGCAATCATATAGCATAGCAGAATTCGACAGTTCATCCGGGCATGCTTATGAATGTCAATGCAATGCATAAATAACAGGAAAGTTCTTACTCATACTCCGCTACACTCCTCAGTAAGAGTTCTTCAGAACTCTTCCAACCATAACACTCCAATTTGTGGATGACCAGAACTCTTCCAACCATAACAAATTCAAATTAAAAAAAAAATTACAGATAGAATACTAGTAAGATATGGATGAACCACCAGTGTTTGCAGATAAACTGCCACTAGGTTGTGGATGAACCACCGGTGATTGTAGATTATTAAACTGTCAGTACTTCCTTCGTACAATCGTCTCATCCCATGCAATGCAATATGGCATGCTAGTAATAGTACAATACAGAAAAAGTAGACACGGTTAATATGTATTCAATTCAACAATGGCAGTAGGCATGCTTAATATGGTTTCGGATCAATAATAATACTAGGCATGCTGAATATGAATTCAATAATATAGTGGTAGAAATAATAGTAATTGTTTATCATAAATATAGTAACAATAGACATGTAACATTTCATACATTATAACATTAGCAATTCAGTCATCAATTCATAGTTTTTAGCATGTTCATAATATCATAGACTCAATTAAGTGAATAAAATTTATAAAGACAATTAGGGGACTATACAAGGACTAAACTGAACAATTAAAAAAATATTGGGCAAAACTATAAAACATGGGTCACTCGACTATGTGGCCTGGCTGTGTAACAGACTGTGGCCATGTGAAAAATGTAAAATTACCATATAGGAGAGACGACCGTGTAGGTGAGCTTTGGTCGTGTGGTCACGAACTAGCCTAGGGTTTTCAAAGGCACATGGTTATATGGTCCACTTGTGTGGTCCACCTGCCCGTATGGGAGACTGTGTGGCCTTAATCCTACACACGATCACTACTGATTCACATGGGAAAGAATGGACACCTTTCACCAAGAGTTCAACCGATGTTCCTCACACTTGATTCTGATTTGATTCACCTAATTCTAGTCCTTCAAATGAAAAATTCACACGAATTAATGGTTGATTTCAAGGTTTGACAAGATTAACAAAAGATTTGATTTTTCAAATGTAAGATTAGCGTCAGATAGAAATATTACAAAAATTCGGGATCTAAACATCGAAAACGAGATGTACTTATAAATTCTTAGCAAAAATAGGGATGCTATGGACGACAATTACAAAACCTAAATAAAGGAAAAGAAAGGAAAAGATTTGATTTGATTTGGGAAAACAAAATAATTAACAACAATGGAATGAAAATATAATGTAAAGAAAGGAAAAGAAAAGAAAGAGGGAAGAAATAGAAAGATGAAGAGAATTTTTACTTGGATTTGGAAAGTGGAATATCTAATTCCAATGGGAAAAGGATGGTTAAATAGTTAGGGTTTGAAACCTTAGGGGTAACAATGTAAATTTTTCCAAAGCTAGCCGAAAAAAAATGGAAATGGAAAGGAATGGACAAGCTGTAACACCCTAAACCTGGCCTAGACATTATGGCTGAATCCAAAGGTTTCAGATGAAATGGGTTGGAAAATCATTGTCATTAAGTTTAAAACTTTTCAGTTCATTAGCCTTTACCGCTCTTATTAATTTCAAAGCTCTCTTTCATTTGGTCATTTAGAGATAAAACGTATTTTTAGCGGAAGCTTATAAAATTGTTAAGTTCAAGAAAACAAATGTTCGATATTTTTAGAAATCATGTTTTTAGATAAAAACCGTCAAGTGGAAAAAGTAAATAAATCCAAAACCAAACAGTTTAAAATAGTCCATACAGTCCTAGAAAAAACAAACTTTCAAGTTAAAAGCCAAACTTTAATTTAAACCAAAAAGCAAAATAACAGTTTATGGCGAGTGGTCACTGTTGAGTCCTCCGTTGCACCGATCCGCCTAAGTCTATGGATTACCTGTACAGATTAAACAGAAAAGAAAAAGTTTACGTAAACTCAGTGTGTAATCCCCACAGAATTAAGCAAGCACACAGAAAATAGAATTAGTCAAATACAGATTCGGGCCTAAGCCCACTACAGATACAGATGAAAATTCGAGCCTAAACCCATTTCAGATATATATACAGATATGCAGATTAGAATCAGAAATCAGATATCCTACCCCCATCCTCTGCACACCATCTCCAACTATCCCTACACACCATGTAGGGTTTAAAACGCCCATCTAGCCCTACACACCATGTTGTACCGATGCGGCACATATCAGATATAATGCAGCTGTGCTACCAGATATTAGGCATAATCTACCTTTCAGAACACTTCCTCCAATATACATTATCCCACCCCAGTCACAGTAACAGAACATGCATACAGAATTGACAAATAAATCATGCTTAACATGCTTTTAGAAACAGATAACAGATAAACAACATTGGCATGCTCATAACAGTACATCAGTCAAATTGAACACATATTTTTAGGGTTTAATAAGCCTTTACCTACCCCACAGTAGGTCCACAGTCGATTAGGACGACCCGTGCGACCCTACGAAAAATTTCAGAAATTTAGGCCCATATGCCTATGTGACTTACCCGTGTGGGCCCACATGCTCAGATTGGCCTAGCCCGTGTGGATCACACGGCCTCATCCAGTTATCACATGCCCTTGTAGCGTGCCCGTGTTGGCCCATACGCCCAATTCGGTTTAGCCCGTGTGGCTCACACAGCCACACTCCAGTCATCACACGGTCGTGTCTTGCATACGACCTGGCCTTCGTCGATCACACAGCCGTGTTGGAGCATACAACCTAACCACACAGGCGACCACACGCCTGTGTGGTGTCGACAGTTTGCAATTCTGGCTTTCGTCGAATCTTATTTTTTTGCGTTTCGAGTACACACCTGGTATCGTTTCGATGCGAAACCACTCCCGAGCCTCCTGAAACCTAAATATCAACAATCCAACACTTAGAAACAGACTTAATTCACCATAGAATCGTAATTACGAAACCAATACCAAAATCCAACACTTACTCTAATCCTTCAATGATTCAATTACAATTCTGAATGAGGAGAGCCTCTACTTCCTTGATTTGCTACTGTCAAAACACCAATACTGCGTTAACAGAGCATTCGACAAAGCTAAAAACATTAACAGAAACTTCCTCATCAAAAAAACTCACCACCACTTACCAAACAAAAAGCGCACAATCAGAAATACCGCATCAATGAAGCAAGATTTTGTCAAAACAAGTAACAAACAAAAAAAGATATTACTCTTAGAAAAGAAAGAGGAAAATGACAGAGGAGAAGAGAGAATTTTGCAAAACGTCGGAATTGAGAAAGAAAACCATTTTTTTTCAAAAAAGATTAAAATAAAAAAACTAAAACTAAAACTAATAACCTCCCAAATCCCTTAATTATCTCTCCACTATCCCACTACTTAGAATTCCAACTGCACTGAAACACTTGCTCAGAACCAAACAAAAATGAATTCCCATGTTTACGCAAGGAATCGAACATAGGACCTCCACAAAACACATAGACTTCCTTAGCACTCGAACCAGCAGGCTCATTCTGATATGGTTTTACGAACAATTAAATATAAGCCCACTGAACAGAGATAGGGCTTTATTCCAAAAATAAAAAAATTTTCAAAGCTAAGGCTTAAACTTAGGACCTGTCAGACACTCCCAGAACACTTAACCACTGAAGCAAATAAACATTTGTGTCACATCTTCACAAAAGAAAAAATAAGAATCTTGGGGTGTTACAACTCTATCCCTTAAAAGAAATTTCGACCTCGAAATTTAACTGATCAGAATAGATAAGGATATTACCGACGCACCTAGTCCTCAGGCTCCCACGTGGCCTCCTCAGTGCTATGATTCTGGCACAAAACCTTCACTAACGGAATGGACTTTCTCCTCAAAACCTTACATCTCGATCTAGGATCTAAACCGACTCCTCCTTAAAGGTCAAGTCTGACTTAACCTCGATCTCCTCAACCGAGATGATATGGGATTGGTCAGAACGGTACCGCCTCAATATCGAGACGTGAAACACATCATGAATACGGTCCAGTTCAGGGGGTAACTCTAACTGATAGGCAACTGGTCCCACACGTTTCAAAATTTGGTATGGTCCAATAAACCTAGGGCTTAGCTTGCCCTTCCAAACGAACCTCAGAACCTTCTTCCATGGAGAGACCTTAAGAAACATAAAGTCCCCTTCAGAGTACTCAATCTCACGTCTCTTCAGATCTGCATAAGACTTCTGTCGATTAAAAACTACTTTCAAATGATCTTAAATCATTCGAACTTTATCCTCAGTTTCAGAAACCAATTCGGGACCCAAAACCCGACGTTCACCCAACTCAGTCCAACACAAAGGGGTACGACACTTACGACCATACAGAGCCTCGTAAGGTGCCATCTTGATATTAGACTGGAAACTGTTATTATAAGCGAACTCGGCTAATGACAGATAATCCTCCCAGCTACCTCAAAAATCAATTACGCAATTTTGAAGCATATCCTCTCGTATCTAAATCACCCTCTCGAATGACCATCGATCTGAGGATGGAACGTCGTACTGAAATCCAACCTGTAACACAGAGCCTCGTGTAATTTCTTCCAGAATCGAGAAGTAAAGCGAGAATCCCTATCAGAAATAATTGACACTGGAACCTCATGCAGTCTTACAACTTCAGATATGTAGAGCTTCGTTAGCTCCTGCAGAGAGTAGTCAATTTAAACTGGGATAAAGTGAGCAGACTTGGTCAATCTATCCATGATGACCTAAACAGAATCCTTTTTAGTGGGTGTCAAGGGCAACCCACTAACGAAATCCATAGTCACTTGTTCCCATTTCCATAAGGGAATCTTGGCTGGCTGCAATAAACCTGCAGGCAACTGGTGCTCAACCTTAACTTGCTAGCATATTAGACATCGAGCCACAAAGTCAGTAACCTCACGCTTCAAACCCGGCCACCAATATAACTCACGAAGGTCGTGATACATCTTCTTACTACTGGGATGCATAGCATAAGGGCTACTATACGTCTCCCTCAGAATAGACTACCTCAGATCAGAATCATTCGGCATACAAATCCGTCCTCGAAAGCACAACACACCATTACTATTTAACAAAAAATTGGAAGTAGTACCACTCTCCATCTGATGAAACCGTACACCCAGAGTCTCATCCACTAGTTGTTTATCTCGAATCTGCTCAATCCAAGTCGGCTTATGTAACAGTCCGGTTTATACCTTAGTTAGAACAGTAGTTTTGGAACCACAAATCTGATTCTGTATAATATTTTAATATTATATTCTGTGCCGTTAATATGTGGATAAGTATGTGGTAAATTTCCGTAAGCTAATTTTCTGTTGGTGTGATCAATTTGACAAAAGGACTGTATTGCATAAAATGTGAAAGTTGCATGTTATTTGTTAAAGCACCTATGTGTTGTGGCTTTTAAAAGTTATGGCCTTATGTGGCAATTAAGTCAATTTTTAATGATAGGTAATGGATGGCTATGTGTAAACATATTATGTTTACATGTGTTTATTTTAAATGTTATATTAAACATACATGCATTATTATATTGTATATTTTATATTAATGCATATAATAAAGGAAACAAAAGAAAAATGCCCTTGCTTTTATCATTCTTTGGCCGAATGTGTAAAGAAAAAGAAAGGTTTTAAGCTTTCAAAGTTTCAGCCATTTGAGAGCTAAATTCAAGGTAAGTTTTTGATCTGTTTTCGATAATTTTTACGTTTTTGCAATCGTTGCTTCGAGAGCTACAAAACCCATGTTTTGATTTTGTGAATTGATGATGTTTGAGTGAGATGCCATTGATGAAATGCCAAGCTTTTTGATGGTTTTAGATGTCAAATGGAATATATGAATTAGATGAACATGTTTTGTTCTTAAAGTTTTAATAAAATTAGCTAAATAGGGCTAAATTGTGAAAATATTATTTTAGAGGGTTAATGTGTGAATTTGATGAAATATTTGGACTTATATAGTCCCTATAGAGGTTCGGCCAAGCATGTGTATGTACAGATTTTGTGAATTTGATGTTTTGTGAAAAATAGAGTAAATTGATAAAATGTGCAAATGTGAGGGCTAAATTGTAAATAGCCCAAAATATGTGTGTATGGATTGAAATGAATGAAATAGTGAATAAAAGGGTTAATTCTGAATATGTTTAGATCAAGAACCGAGGAAAACGGACTTAGATCGCGGGAAATCAAAAGTAACTGAGTAGTCGTTTTCATCTCGATAAACCGAATCCGAGGTAAGTCAATATGTAAGTAAACGTATTTGTATGATATTATATTTGATTATATGATTATTGTTGATTATGAATATTTATGAGAAGTTATGCATTTGAAATCCGAGATAAGTCCGAAATAGCGACTAAGCCTAGAAGTCTCGTACGAATCTAGGAATAGAGAGAATTAGCTATGTCATGACTTAGGAATCCGTTCTGTTTTATCATGTAAGACCACGTCGGGGATGTTGGCATTGATCTGAGACTCGTGAAAGACCACGTCGGGGACGTTGGCATCAATATATGTTTTATAAGAAAGACTACGTCAGGGACGTTGGCATTGATATATGTTTATAAGTAAGACCACATCGGGGACGTTGGCATCAATGTATGTTTTATGATCAAGACCATGTCGGGGACGTTGGCATCAACGTACGTTTTATAAGCAAGACCACGTCGGGGACGTTGGCATCAATATCCGAGTGCATGTAAGACCTCGTCTGGGACGTTGGCATTGTACAACTATTCTGAGCTTTTTGAAAATCTTACTAGATTCCTATTAGTTCAACGGCCAAGTCCGTAATACAAATCACAAATCCGAGCTATGAATAAATATGTGATATAAGTCTGATTCAGGTACGTTGATTATACACTATTGGTGTATATAAGGTAAGTATCTAGATGATTTTACTATGTCGATATGTATATGATGAGATTGGTTAATGTGGCCAAAAGTGTATGAACCAAATTAAATAAGTGAAGGATTGCTAAATGAATGATATGTATCAATGTATTTATTTGCATATATGCTTTTCATACCAAGTTTATTTGTATTTGACTTACCAAGCTTTTGGAAAGCTTAGTCTGTGTGCGATTTCTCTATTTTATAGGTCGTCAAAGCTACTAAAGGCTCGGGACCGTCAAGTATTAACATCACACTACGAAACTCTTTTTGGTACTCTTTTGAATATGTATATAGCTAAATATGGCATGTATAAGCTAGGTCTATGTATATGAGTTGTAAGGTGAAATTGGCCATGTGATTTGGCTAGTTATGTTTTTGGTATTATGTTTAAAGGAACATGAGATGTGAAGTTGTTTTGATGTAAAAATGTGCAAGTTTTGTGTTGATAAATGCTTGAATGAATGAGCCATATGATACATATTTTGATATGACTTGATGTATATGAAATGGTTAAGTTTTGTGTGAACAATGGATGATTTTGATTATGTATGAATTAGGTGTTTTTGGTGTGTTTTAATAGCCTAAAAATGGTGAAAATAGCAGTTTTCACACGGCCTAGACACGGGGGCGTGTGCCCAGGCCGTGTGGCCAAGTCAGTAGCTAAGAAAATTTAACACGGGCTAGTGCCACGGCCATGTTGACAGGCCACACGGGCATGCCCCAAACCACACGGCCATGTGCCCCTATTTTCACGAAAAAGTTTCTAAAGTTTCTATTTTAGTCCCAAATCATTTCTTAATCATATTTTGGGTTTCGTAGGTCCATATTAGGGTCTTAAAGATGAAATTTGAAAATTTTTAAATTGTGTCTCGGGATTATGTCCCGATCTACTCGTTTATCTATGTTTAACTCTGGTAATACCTCGTAACCCTGTTCTAGTGACAGTTTAAGGTTAAGGGGTGTTACATTTGATTGGTATCAGAGCTACAGTTTAGCCGATTCTCGGACTAACGTAGCATGTCAGAGTCTAGCTATACATGCCATATATCTGAATTGTGATAGTGTGATGAATCCTGACGTAGAAAATGTGATTTTCGTATAGTATTGGATCCCGAAAGAGCCGTAGCTAATGACGCAGAAAGTAATACGCCTGCTCCCGCACAAGGGACAGTGCCTTCTAATTTAAGACCGGCTACGAGCGGTCAAGAGAGAGAAGCTAAACAAGCTTTCTTCCAGATGATGAGTGAATGGTTCACTCAATTTGTAAGAAATAACCCGACTGTTGCGCAACCCCCGCCCCCGGTTAATCCCCCTCAGACTACAGTTGTGCCACTAGTTATGCATTCAAATCTATTGGATAAACCTCCAGTTGACAAGATCTGAAAGTATAGAGCTGAAGAATTCTGAGCTAATAAGGATGATGATGCTGAAAAGGCCGAATTCTGGATTGAAAATACTATTCGGGTATTTGATGAAATGTCTCTGACTCCGGAAGAATGTATAAAATGTGTTGTATTATTACTCCGAGATACAGCATATCAATGGTGGAAAACTTTAATTTCTGTTGTTCCGAGAGAACGAGTCACATGGGATTTCTTTCAGAGTGAGTTCCGGAAGAAATATATCAGTGAGAGATTCGTTGATCAGAAATGGAAAGAATTTCTAGAACTTAAACAGGGCCGAATGCCTGTTTCAGAATATGAAATTTCTAGAACTTAAACAGGGCCGAATGCCTGTTTCAGAATATGAATGAGAGTTTGTGAGATTGAGTCAATATGCTCAAGAATGCGTATCATCTGAAGCTATAATGTGCAAAAGGTTCGAAGATGGCCTTAATGAAGACATTCGTCTGTTAGTCGGGATTTTAGAAATAAAAGAGTTCATTGTACTCGTTGATCGAGCATGTAAAGCTGAGGCACTCGAGAAAGATAAAAGAAAAGCTAAGTTTGAAGCCTGAGATATGAGAAAAAAATTTCAGAGTAGGTCATTTCAGTCTGCTTCGAAGGAAATTAGAGATGATCAAAGTCGTTCAAAAGTTAATATGGGATATTCAGATAGAAATCGAGCTAGATCACAAATGAGTTCCAAAACTCCAGCAAACTCAGTGGCCAGCATTGGTAATGTTCGATCTGAGAAACCTGAATGTAAACATTGTGGAAAAGGGCATCCTGGAAACTGTAGATTAAATGACAGAGCTTACTTCAGATGTGGGTCACATGATCATTTTATTCGTGATTTCCCTAGACTGTAGAGTCAGAAGCTGTTCAGAATTTGAGATCTGATAATGTACCTTTGAGGGGTAGACCATCGAAGAATGTAAGAAACACCTGCGGTAGTCAGAGAAATATGAGAGACAATGTTGTCAGATCTGAAGCCAGAGCACCAGCTAGAGCGTACGCTGTCCGAGCTCAAGAAGAAGTTTCTTCACCAGATGTTATAACGGGTATACTTACTCTTTATGATACTTCTGTGATTGCTTTAATAGACCCTGGTTCTACGCATTCATATATATGCATGAATTTAGTATTCAGTAAGACTTTACCTGTGGAGTCTACTGAGTTTGCTATAAAAGTATCAAACCGCTTAGGTAAAAGTGTCTTTGTTGATAAAATATACAAGAACTGTCCGTTAATGTTTCGAGATATCTGTTTCCCTGCTGATCTGATGCTCTTACCATTTGATAAATTTGATATTATTCTGGGAATGGATTGGTTGTTTATGCATAGTGCTGTCGTAGATTGTAAAAGAAAGACCATAGATTTGAGATGTCCGAATAATAAGATTGTACAGATTGGGTCTGATGATTTGAATGGATTACCTGTTGTGATATCTGTTTTGAAAGCTCAGAGTTATGTGAAAAAGGGTTACGAAGCATATTTTACCTATGTGATTGATTCGAAAGAATCTGAGAAGAAAGTTGAATCAGTGCCTATTGTTTGTGAGTTTATTGATGTTTTCCCTGAAGAGTTACCGAGTTTGCCTCCAATTCGTGAAGTTGAGTTTGGTATTGATTTGTTGCCTGGTACTACACCTATTTCGATAGCTCCATATAGAATGACACCAATAGAGTTGAAAGAATTATAGTCACAGTTGCAAGAATTGACCGATAGAGGGTTTGCTAGACCAAGCTTTTGGCCTTGGGGAGCTCCTGTTCTGTTCGTGAAAAAGAAGGATGGCACGATGAGAATGTGTATTGACTATCGTCAGTTGAATAAGGTGACAATAAAGAACAAATATCCATTGCCTCGAATAGATGATTTATTTGATTAGTTAAAAGGAGCAACAGTGTTTTCAAAGATTGACCTGAGATCGGGATATTATTAGTTGAGAGTGAAAGATTCAGACATTCCAAAAACTGCTTTCAGAACAAGGTACAGGCATTATGATTTTTAGTTATGCCATTTGGACTATCCAATGCTCCTGCTGTTTTTATGGATCTGATGAACAGAATTTTTAGACCGTACTTAGACCGATTTGTTGTCGTATTCATTAATGACTTTTTGATTTATTCACGTGATGAAAATGAGCATGCTGAACATCTGTGAATTGTGTTGCAAACTTTGAGAGAAAAGCAATTGTACGCGAAATTCAGCAAATATGAATTCTGGTTGCACGAGGTTAGTTTTCTGGGGCATATTGTGTCCGCTTCTGGAATCTGAGTAGATCCAAGCAAGATTTCTGCTATTCTGAGTTGGAAACCTCCAAAGAACGTATCCGAAGTCCGTAGTTTTCTGGGCTTAGCTAGTTATTACCGCAGATTTGTAAAAGGATTTTCAGCGACAGCTACTCCATTGACTAGGCTGCTTCAGAAAGATGTCAGATTTGAATGATCAGATAAATGTCAGAAAAGTTTTGATCAGTTGAAAACTCTGCTAATAGAAGCTCCGATGTTAGTACAACCAGAATCGGGTAAAGAATTTGTTGTGTACAGTGATGCTTCATTAAATGGTCTGGAATGTGTTTTGATGCAGGAAGGCAAAGTTGTAGCTTATGCCTCAAGACAATTGAAGCCTCATGAAAAGAATTATCTGACACACGACCTTGAATTAGCTGTAATTGTGTTTGCACTTAAGATTTGGCGTCATTATCTGTACGATGAGAAATGTTACGTATTTTCAGATTATAAAAGTTTGAAATACCTAATGACTCAAAAAGATTTGAATCTGCATCAGAGAAGATGGCTTGAGTTGTTGAAAGATTACGAGCTTGTGATAGATTATCATCCGGGTAAAGCAAATGTTGTTGCAGATACGTTGAGTCGGAAATCATTATTTTCACTATACACTCTGAATACCCAGTTTGGCTGATGATGGTTCTATGATAGCTGAATTAAAAGCCAAACCATTATTTGTACAACAAATAAGTGATGCTCAGAAAGTTGATAATGAATTATTTTTTAAACGGGCTCAATGTGAGTCGAATTCTGAATCTGAATTTAAAATTGTTGATGGTTGCTTGAGATTTCGAGATCGTATTTGTGTTCCGAGAAATCCGGAGTTGATTCAGTTGATTTTGAATGAAGCCCATAATCTATTCATCCGGGAAGTATTAAAATGTACTATGATTTGAAGCAACATTATTGGTGGTCTGGTATGAAACGAGACATCTCTGACTTTGTTTCGAAATGTTTAGTCTGCCAATAGGTGGAAGCTGAACATCAAGTTCCGTCTAGTTTGTTGCAACCAATTCTGATTCCAGAGTGGAAATGGGATAGGGTAACGATGGATTTTGTTTCTGGATTGCCTCTGACTCAGAGAAAGAAAAATGCAATTTGGGTCGTAGTTGACCGATTGATGAAATTTGCCCATTTTATCCTGGTAAGATCTGACTATTCACTCGAGAGATTAGCTGAGCTGTATATTTCTGAGATCGTCAGATTGCACGAGGTGCCACTATCTATTGTGTCAGATAGAGATCCGAGATTCACATCGCGGTTCTGGAAGAAATTGTAAGAAGCTTTGGGCACGAAACTCCATTTCAGTACAGCTTTTCATCCGCAGACCGATGGCCAATCCGAGCGGATCATTCAGATTTTAGAGGATATGTTAAGATGCTATATACTTGAGTTTAATGGTTCATGGGAACAGTATCTGCCGTTGATTGAATTTGCGTATAATAATAGTTTTTAGACGAGCATTAAAATGGCACCATATGAAGCTTTGTACGGACGTAAATGTTTTACACCTCTGTATTGGACTGAACTCAGTGAGAATAAGTTACATGGGGTTGATCTGATAAAGGATACAGAACTGAAAGTGAAACAGATCCGAAATTGTTTAAAAGCATCATCCAATCTTCAGAAGTCTTATGCAGACTTGAAACGAAAAGATATAGAATTTGAAATCGGCGACAAAGTATTTCTGAAGAAAGTACTCCGTTTCGGACAAAAAGGCAAGTCCGAGATTCATCGGACCGTATGAGATCATTGAACGTGTTGGGCCTGTTACTTATAGATTAAAATTGCCCAATGAGTTAGAAAAGATACACAACGTATTTCATGTCTCGATGCTTCGTAGATATTGATCCGACCCGTCACATGTGATTGCTCCATCTGAAATTGAAATCTGATCTGATATGACATATGAAGAGCTCGCGAAGTGAAAGAATTGAGAAGCAAGAGAATTCCGTTAGTGAAAGTATTGTGGAATCGGCACGAAATTGAAGAGACTATGTGGGAGCCTAAGGATTCTATGATACAACGATATCTGAATCTGTTTAACGGTAAGGTTTTCGAGGACGAAAATCTCTAAAGGGGGAGAATTATAACAGTCTAGTTTATACCTTAGTCAGAACAGTAGTTTCGGGACCACAAATCCGAGTCCGTATAATATTTTAATGTTATATTCTGTGCCGTTAATATGTGGATAAGTATGTGGTAAATTTCCGTAAGGTAATTTGTCCGTTGGTGTTATCAATTTGACAAAAGGGTTGTATTGCATAAAATGTGAAAGCATGTTATTTGTTAAAGCACCTATGTGTTGTGGCTTTTAAAAGTTATGGCCTTATGTGGTAATTAAGCCAATTTTTAATGATAGGTAGTGGATGGCTATGTGTAAACATATTATGTTTACATGTGTTTATTTTAAATGTTATATTAAACATACATGCATTATTATATTGTATATTTTATATATTGTATATTTTATATTAATGCATATAATAAAGGAAACAAAAGAAAAATGGCCTTGCTTTTATCATTCTTTGGCCGAATGTGATAAAGAAAAAGAAAGGTTTTAAGCTTTCAAAGTTCCGGCCATTTGAGAGCTAAATTCAAGGTAAGTTTTTGATTCGTTTTTGATAATTTTTACGTTTTTGCAATCGTTGCTTCAAGAGCTGCAAAACCCATGTTTTGATTTTATGAATTGATGATGTTTGAGTGAGATGCCATTGATGAAATGCCAAGCTTTTTGATGGTTTTAGATGTTAAATGGAATATATGAATTAGATGAACATGTTTTGTTCTTGAAGTTTTAATGAAATTAGCTAAATAGGGCTAAATTGTGAAAATATTATTTTGGAGGGTTAATGTGTGAATTTGATGAAATATTTGGACTTATATAGTCCCTATAGAGGTTCGGCCAAGCATGTGTATGTATAGATTTTGTGAATTTGATATTTTGTGAAAAATAGACTAAATTGATAAAATGTGCAAATATGAGGACTAAATTGTAAATAGCCCAAAATATGTGTGTATGGATTGAAATGAATGAAATAGTGAATAAAAGGGTTAATTCTGAATATGTTTAGATCAAGAACCGAGGAAAACGGACTTAGATCGCGGGAAAGCAAAAGTAACCAAGTAGTGGTTTTCATCTCGATAAACCGAATCCGAGGTAAGTCAATATGCAAGTAAACGTATTTGCATGATATTATATTTGATTATATGGTTATTGTAACACCCTAAACCCGATCAACACATCACGATCAAATCTGGCATGTTACAGAGTGAAAACATTTGAATAAAACAAGTTACCGGTTAAATTTTATTGAAAAACTCTTTATCGTTTTAGAGTTTAGAAAACCTCGTATAAAGTGATGTTGAAATCATTTTAGTGTTGCTATAAACCCAGAAAACTTATGTTTGAAAAATTCATTGGTTGTTACTAGCTTTTGGAAATCATGTGATTTTTTTTAAATTCCGAGTAAGTTGTGTATGGTCAAGTTAAAACCATTCGCTTTGAAGTTGTTTGAAAATTAAATCTGTTACCTTTGCAATCATATTGTGAATGTTGTTACCCGATAGTAAGGTTTGAAAATCCGAATGAGGTATAATTTTGAAAACGTTGCTTTTTACCGGTTATGTAAGCAATCAATTTATTAAGCACATGCATAATATAATCAAAAGTAAAGCAAGTAATTGAAAACCCAAAATAATACTTAGCGGCCTTATTACAAAACCAAACCCAATTTAAAGTAAATAAATAAAACCGAAATAATATTTTAAAGTCAAAACCCGAAAATAAGTTTGCATGGCCACCTCGAGTCCTCCCTGGCTCCATATCCGCGATCTATACCTCATCTGCAAAATACAAGGGAATGGGTGAGTCACCGAGACTCAGTTCATAAATCCCCAACCCGATGGAATAGCACTTACACAAATCATTAATAGAACATGCAAATCATGCAACCCCATTATCTAACCATCCGATCTCCTTTATCTACCCCGTGTGGTCAAAACCACTGGTGGTCAAAACCACTGGTGACCGGAGTCACAAATATATATCGGTGTGGTCAAAACCACTGGTGACCGTAGTCACGAATCAAGTGATAGGGCCAACCCATCGTGTGGTCAAAACCACTGATGACAATCCCGTAATCAATCATGTGGGGCCAACCCACTGTGGTACCATACCACTGGGACGAGTCACAATATCCATATGTGGTCAAAACCACTGGTGATCGTAGTCACAATATCATATATGTGGTCAAAACCACTGGTGGTCAAAACCACTGGGACTTCATCACAAATAATAATATCAAAGACGGGGCCAACCCGTTGTGTGGTCAAAACCACTGGTGACAGTCCAAATAAATCCTCCCCCTCCTCTCATCAATCCCATCATCATGTCCATATCATACGTATCATAATATCATGAAATCATGCAGTTAACGCATAGCATAGCATTTAACAGTAACATTACGATGTATATCAAAAATCACATAACAGCGGACTTACCTGGAGTCCACGCTCATGCCCACAAGGCAAAATCATTGATTTCAATGACTAATCGGTTCATAACAGTTAACACAATAACATGTAAAAATAATGAAGTGTGTAAGGTTACACACCTGACTACTTGTAGATCTAAGCGAAACCTCAAAAGTACGCGTAACTAGCGATATCCCAAAACGTTGCCTTCCCCCTTCCTACAATCGGCCAACACTTGTTAGTAACCAAAAGCCCATTTGGCTCAACTAGAAATCCCGAAGGATATGTCGCATGAAAATAACTCCTTACCTTAGTGCCGATTTGGTTTCCAACCAAATCCCAAAACTACGTGATGACCCCCCTTGCAATCGGCCAAGCAGTAAGACACACAAATGATTAGTCTTCGGCTTCTGAAAGAATAAGAAATAGATTCGAAACACTAGAACCTTTACCTAGATCGGCAATCAAATCCCAAAGATCCACTGGTTCGGGTTGTACTCCTCCTACACTCGGTTTTAACACATCATTAGCAATCTAAAGCCATTCGGCCATAGCATGAATCCAAAAGAGTTTGTCACCACCTTACCTTAATGACTGATTCGGCTTCTAAACACCAAAGATCGGCACCCCCTATTGATGTTAAGGGTTTCGGCTATTAACATGAAACAAGAATGAAATTTTCAAAATCCCGATTAATAACGATTGAAGAAGTATCAAAAGGGAAAGGCAAAAGAGATTCGACCTTCACCAAAACAGTGTCGAAGAAGAAAAGGAAAATAGAAAGTCTACTTACCAAAAGATTCGACTAACCCAAATGGAAGAGATAGGTTTCGGCACTTGAATGGAGACTAGATCTCGTGAGAAGAGAAAGGAAATAACTAGGAGTATTCGACCAAGAAGAGAACAACAACAAAGTTTTGGCTTATGAAGATGGTGAAGATGGAGAAGATAAATGAAATGGAGAAGGAGGGATTCAACAAAGAGAAAGAAAGTGCTTTCGGCACAAGAGACTTGAAAGAAGAAAAGATGTCGGCAGAAGAATGGTTGTTGGTTTCGGCTTTGAGAAGAATAAGAAAAGAAGAAGTGACCAAGATGGATTCGGCAAAGAGGAAGTTTCGGCTCTTCAGAGGGGGTTACTAAAATGAATCGGCCAAGTTCTCAAATTGCCAAAAGGGAAAAGAGAAAAGAATGCACTTTGGTGTTTCAGTTTTGACACTACCCGAAAAGAAAAGAACCCCTAAGCTAGCCGAAAATGCACTCTCCCTTGGCTATGGAGATTCGGCCTACCCCTAATTCCCAAACCGATCACACCTCCTCTCCCACAGTCCATAATTCGGCCAACAATTCAAAGCTCTCCCATCCACTCATTCAAATCGGTTTGAATGAGTCAAACTCCACATTTTTCTCCCCTCCATCCATTTAAAATCTGATATCTTAATCCTCATCCATCAAGAGAGTCCCACCTGAGCACACCTCTTCCTTGCTTGTGGCGTGAAAAAGAATAAGCAAAAAAGGGATTTCTGCAGCTCGAACCCAAGCACTCCCTTCCCTGCACGTGGCGTCACCATCCAAGCACCTTAGTGGCGCCTTCTTTCCCACTTTGCCACTTGATTCCTTGTGTTACAACCCTCCAATAAATTCTTTTAACCCCTAACTCTCCTAGCTCCCTCTTCCCAAGCACTAAAGAAAAATATTTAGCCCTAACCCAGGACTAACCCAGGGTCACGCCTAAACCCCAAACATACTAAACGATCACACAGACATATCTTCATATGCAAACACATGCAAAATGCAGAGACCTCGGTTTAAGGATGTTACAGTTCTACCCCCTTAAAAAATAATTTCGGCCGCGAAATTACATGGTCAGAAAAGTTGAGGGTATTGCTGCCGCATCATATCCTCTGGTTCCCATGTGGCCTCCTCCATACCATGGTTCCACGATAATACTTTCACCAAGGGAACTAACTTCCTACGCAGAACTTTGACATCCCGGTCCAAGATCTATACTGGTTCCTCCTCGAAAAACAAATCTGAGTTTACCTCTATATCCGTAACCGGCACAACATGCGACGGATCTGATCGATAGTGCCTAAGCATGGAAACATGGAAAATGTCGTGAATCTGACTTAACTCTGCTGGTAACTCGAGTTGATAAACTGCCGGTCCCACTCGCCTCAACACCGTATAGGGCCCGATAAACCTAGGGCTTAGTTTCCCTTTTCGCCCAAATCTCAACACTTTCTTCCATGGCGATACCTTCAGAAAAACCTTATCACCCACTGCATACTCTATATCCCTGCGCTTAAGATCGGCGTAAGACTTCTGCCTGTCCGACGCTTCCTTAAGACTGGTCCGAATCACCTTAACCTTATCCTCCATTTCTGCCACTAACTCCGGACCCAACATCCGTCGTTCACCCAGTTCTGTCCAACACGTAGGAGTACGACATTTCCGTCCATATAGTGCCTCATATGGTGCCATCTGAATACTCGCTTGATAACTATTATTATAAGCGAACTCTGCCAAAGGTAGATACTCCTCCCAACTACCACTGAAATCCAGGACACAACCCCTTAACATATCTTCCAGAATCTGGATTACCCTCTCGGTCGCCCATCGACACGGATGAAAAGCGTCTTTGAAATCCAACCTCGTGCCCAAAGCCTGATGCAAAGCTTTCCAGAACCTCGACATGAACCTGGGATCCCTATCCGAAATGATTGATACTAGCACACCATACAACCTTACTATCTCTGCTACATACAACTTGGCTAATTTCTGGAGCGAATAATCAACCCTTACTGGTATGAAATGAGCTGACTTAGTCAAACGGTCCACAATCACCCAGACTGAGTCCTTCCTACTAGGCGTAAGGGGAAGTCCACTAACGAAATCCATCGTAATCCTTTCCCACTTTCACTGCGGAATCTTTACCGGCTGCAACAGCCCTGACGGCAACTGATGCTCAGCTTTAACCTGCTGGCATGTCAAACACTTGCCCACAAACTCTGTTACTTCCCGCTTAAGACCTGGCCACCAGAACTGTTCCCTCAAGTCACGATACATCTTACTGCATCCAGGATGCATAGCGTATGGGCTGCTATGAGCTTCCCGAAGAATCCGCTGTCTTAACTCGACATTCTTAGGCATACATACTTTCCCTTGAAAACACAGTACTCCATCACTGCCCAAGCTGTAACCCTCAGATTCATCATTCTGCACTTGCAACCTCCAAGCACTCAAAGCCTCATCTGTCAGCTGTTTCTCCTTAACCTGATCAATCCAATTCGGCTTTACGTGCAATTCTGCCAAAAGACTCCAGTCGTCATAAAGACTAAGGTGAGCAAACATCATTCTCAGGTCTGCTACCACCTTACGACTCAACGCATCAGCAACTACGTTAGCCTTACCCGGATGGTACTCAATCGAGTAGTCATTGTCCTTTAACAACTCGATCCACCTCCGCTGCCTCAAGTTTAAATCTTTCTGAGTCAAGAGGTAGTTCAGACTCTTGTGATCCGTGTAAACTATTGACTTTTCTCCATACAAATAATGCCTCCAAATCTTTAAGGCAAAAATACTGCAGCTAACTCCAAGTCATTTGTCGGATAGTTACCCTCATGAGGCCTCAACAGTCGAGATGTATACGCTACAACTTTTCCATCTTGCATCAGCACACACCCTAAGCCAGTATGCGATGCATCACAATAGACCGTGAATTCCTTTCCTGCCTCAGGCTGAATCAAAACCGGAGCTTCCGTCAAAATCTTCTTCAACTTGTCAAAACTTTCTTGCTGTTTCTCAGACCAGACAAATGGAACCCCTTTTCTCAACAACTTAGTCAGCGGTGCTGCGATCAAAGAAAAGCCTTCCACGAACCTTCTGTAGTATCCTGCCAAACCCAGAAAACTCCGAATCTCTGCAACTGACTTAGGTGGTTTCCAATCCAACACTGCTTCAATCTTACGAGGATCCACCTTAATCCCTTCAGCTGATACCACATGACCTAAGAAGGTTACCTCCTTATGCCAGAACTCACACTTACTAAATTTGGCGAACAACTGCTTCTCCCTCAAAATCTGCAAAACCACCCGAAGATGTGCGTCATGTTCTTCCTTAGATTTCGAGTACACCAAGATGGCGTCTATGAACACTATGACAAATCGATCCAAATACGGCTGAAACACCCGATTCATCATGTCCATGAATGCTGCCGGTGCATTAATGAACCCGAACAGCATCACTAAAAACTCGTAATGCCCATACCGAGTATGAAATGCCGTCTTATGAATATCAGCCTCCTTCACTTTGAGTTGATGATACCCTGACCTGAGATCGATCTTAGAGAAAATCGATGCACCATTAAGTTGATCAAACAAGTCATCAATCATGGACAATGGATACTTGTTTTTGATCGTCAACTTATTCAGCTGCCGGTAGTCTATACACATCCGCTTTGTACCGTCTTTCTTATTAACAAAAAGCACAGGTGCTCCCCAAGGTGATATATTCGGCCGGATGAAACCCCTGTCCAACAATTCCTGAATCTGTGCCTTTAACTCCACCAATTCCTTTGGCGCCATCCTATATGGAGCAATAGACACTGGCGCGGTTCCTGGCAACAGATCTATACCGAACTCAACTTCATGGTTCAGAGGCACACCCGGAAGTTCCTCTGGAAATACATCAGCAAATTCCCTCACGGTTCAGACACTCTCCACAGCTGAATCCTTGGCTTCCAGAGTGCAGACATGCACCATAAATGCCTCACAACCTTTCCTAACCATTTTCTCCGCCTTAAGTGCAGAAACGACATTGGATAAGTAATCTCTCCTATTACCTATCATCACCACCTCCTCACCTTCCATTGTTTTCAACACCATGCACTTAGCTGCGCAATCCAAACTAGCCTGATACTTTACTAGCCAATCCATCCCAAGAATCAGATCGAACTCCCCAAACGGCAGTTCCATCAAGTTAGCCAAGAACACGACCCCTTGAAGTTCTAGGGGTACATCCCTATACAGTTTATTTACTTCTACTGAGTGACCTAGAGGGCTTATCACTATCATCTTCCTAGAACTAATCTTAGAGTCTAAGTTCATGGTTTCCACTATGCTACAGGCTACATACGAGCGCGTCGATCCCACATCTATCAAAGCATTATAAGGTAGTCCAAAGATTAAGAACGTACCGATTATGACGTCCGGTGCGTCGCCCTCCTCTCGACGCCTCGCTGTGTAGACCAATCTAGGCAGTCTCGCCTCTGTACCAGCTGTACCTCTACCTGATATTCCATGGCCTCTACCAGATCCATTACCTCCCTTGGCTGCACTCGGCCCCCTCGAGGTGCGACCATCCCTCCCGACTGTATGCGATTCTCGATCCCCGATCGCAACCTAGCTGACCTCTGCGGACAATCCCTCACTCGATGCCCCATCGATCCACACTCAAAGCATCCTCTGTTTCCAGTCCAGCATTCCCCCGTGTGAGACTTCCCACACCGAGCACACCGTGGCGGCCACTGAGTGCTAACAGCAGCAGGCCTAGTAGCTTGATTCGGCCTACTAAATCTACCCCGTTTCTGTTGATTCCTGGCAAACCCAGATGACCCAGAATTCCTTTTGTTCCAACCCTTATCCTGATTCCGTCTTATCGACTATTTCACCTCTTCAGCAACTTTGGCCTTTTCTACTAAGACCGCAAACTCTCTTTCCTGCTGTGGGGTAATTACCATCCGCAACTCGTCTCTCAGCCCATCCCCAAACCTGACACAGCGTTCATGCTCCGTGCCCACAATACCACGTGCATAGCGACTCAGCCGAAGGAATTTCGCCTCATATTCCGATACAGTCTTATTACCTTCAACCAAGTTCAGGAACGCCTTGCGCTGCGTATCAATGTAGCTAGCCCCTATGTATTTCCTCTGATAAGCTGCCCTAAAGAATTCCCAAGAAAGGTCATCTGCCATTGCTCCGTCCCTAACTGTGAGCCACCACTGTTATGACTCATCTCGCAGCAAAGATACTACCCCCTTAAGCTTCTCCTCAGCTAGAAGTCTAGATCATCCATAATACGTTCTGTCGCCTCCAACCAATATTTCGCCGTACTGGGAGCCACATCGGAGATACCTCTGAACACCTCGGCACCATTATCCTGGAGTCGTTCGGGCACAGATTTCTGAACCCCTGTTTCGATGCCTGCACTAGCAACCCTCTCTAACACCCGCGGCATCACCTGTGACACTGCGTCATCACCTGTCTGGTCTTGAAGTTCCGCCCCCATAGCTGGCGGCGGTGGCACTCATTTTTCGATCCATGACCAGACCCTACCGGTTCCGAGACCGTCATCCTACCCCTACCTCGTCCACGAGTGTTACGCCTACGTCCACGTGTACTCATGTCTACCGATACGATACGAGCTGATTAAAAGTTTTATGCATTAGACTTTTATTCCACTGTCTATTAAGGCACAGTTTTATGAGAAGTTTAATAAGGGATTGTTTCGCGAGTACATCCATCCTATTGTTCAAATCTCTAGGGCAGTTCCTACTACTATTTAGTCATGCCCATATCATCATAATCATATCATCAAAAGCAACAGTTTGGGGTACTTACCTGGGCGGATTGGTCTCAGAGACTCGGTGCCATGCATTTCACCACTATAATTTTCCCATAAAACCTTTTCACAATTCATTTCAAAACATTTTTGCGCCTCGGGCCCACAGTTGAGCTATTGAAACTGGCTCTAATACCAAAATTGCAACACCCCAAACTCGGTCAACACATCACGACTGAATCTGGCATGTTACGGAGTGAAAATATTTGAATAAAACAAGTTACCGATTAAATTTTATTGAAAAACTCTTTATCATTTTAGAGTTTAGAAAACCTCGTATAAAGTGATGTTGAAATCATTTTAGTGTTGCTATAAACCCAGAAAACTTATGTTTGAAAAATTCGTTGGCTGTTACTAGCTTTTGGAAATCATGTGATTCTTTTTAAATTCCGAGTAAGTCGTGTATGGTCAAGTTAAAACCATTCGCTTTGAAGTTATTTGAAAATTAAATCTGTTATCTTTGGAATCATATTGTGAATGTTGTTACCTGATAGTAAGGTTTGAAAATCTGAAGGAGGTATAATTTTGAAAATGTTGCTTTTTACCGGTTATGTAAGCAATCAATTTATTAAGCACATGCATAATATAATCAAAAGTAAAGCAAGTAATTGAAAACCCAAAATAATACTTAGCGGCCTTATTACAAAACCAAACCCAATTTAAAGTAAATAAATAAAACCGAAATAATATTTTAAAGTCAAAACCCGAAAATAAGTTTGCATGGCCACCTCGAGTCCTCCCCGGCTCTATATCCGCGATCTCTGCCTCATCTGCAAAGTATAAGGGAAGGGGTGAGTCACCGAGACTCAGTGCATAAATCCCCAACCCGATGGAATAGCACTTACACAAATCATTAATAGAACATGCAAATCGTGCAACCCCATTATCTAACCATCCAATCTCCTTTATCTACCCCGTGTGGTCAAAACCACTGGTGGTCAAAACCACTGGTGACCGGAGTCACAAATATATATCAGTGTGGTCAAAACCACTGGTGACCGGAGTCACAAATATATATCAGTGTGGTCAAAACCACTGGTGACCGGAGTCACGAATCAAGTAGTGGGGCCAACCCATCGTGTGGTCAAAACCACTGATGACAATCCCATAATCAATCATGTGGGGCCAACCCACTGTGGTACCAAACCACTGGGACGAGTCACAATATCCATATGTGGTCAAAACCACTGGTGATCGTAGTCACAATATCATATATGTGGTCAAAACCACTGGTGGTCAAAACTACTGGGACTTCATCACAAATAATAATATCAAAGATGGGGCCAACCCGTCGTGTGGTCAAAACCACTGGTGACAGTCCAAATAAATCCTCCCCCTCCTCTCATCAATCCCATCATCATGTCCATATCATACGTATCATAATATCATGAAATCAACGCATAGCATAGCATTTAACAGTAACATGACAATGTATATCAAAAATCACATAACAGGGAACTTATCTGGAGTCCACGCTCATGCCCACAAGGCAAAATCACTGATTTCAATGACTAATCGGTTCATAACAGTTAACACAATAACATGTAAAACTAATGAAGTGTGTAAGGTTACACATCTGACTACTTGTAGATCTAAGCGAAACCTCAAAACTACGCGTAACTAGCGAAATCCCGAAGCGTTGCCTTCCCCCTTCCTACAATCGGCCAACACTTGTTAGTAACCAAAAGCCCATTCGGCTCAACTAGAAATCTCGAAGGATATGTCGCATGAAAATAACTCCTTACCTTAGTACCGATTTGGTTTCCAACCAAATCCCGAAACTACGTGATGATCCCCCCTTGCAATCGGCCAAGCACTAAGATACAGAAATGATTAGCCTTCGGCTTCTGAAAGAATAAGAAATAGATTCGAAACACTAGAACCTTTACCTAGATCGGCAATCAAATCCCGAAGATCCACTGGTTCAGGTTGTACTCCTCCCTACACTCGGCTTTAACACATCATTAGCAATCTAAAGCCATTCGGCCATAGCATGAATCCAAAAGAGTTTGTCACCACCTTACCTTAATGACTGATTCGGCTTCTAAACACCAAAGATCGGCACCCCCTATTGATGTTAGGGGTTTCGGCTATCAACACGAAACAAGAATGAAGTTTTCAAAATCCCGATTAATAACGATTGAAGAAGTATCAGAAAGAAAAGGCAAATAGATTCGACCTTCACCAAAATAGTGTCGAAGAAGAAAAGGAAAATAGAAAGTCTACTTACCAAAAGATTCGACTAACCCAAATGGAAGAGATAGGTTTCGGCACTTGAATGGAGACTAGATCTCGTGAGAAGAGAAAGGAAATAATTAGGAGTATTCGGCCAAGAAGAGAACAACAACAAAGTTTTGGCTTATGAAGATGGTGAAGATGGAGAAGATAAATGAAATGGAAAAGGAGGGATTCAGCAAAGTTACTTCACGAAACCAGAACTCACACTTGCTTATCTTAGCGTAAAGTTGCTTCTCACGCAGAATCTGAAGCACTACTCTAAGATGCTTATAATGCTTATTTTCAATCTTAGAGTATACCAGAATGTCGCTGATGAAGACCATGACAAATTGATCTAGATAGGGCTGAAATACTCAATTTATCAGATCCATAAACACAGCCGGGGCATTCGTTAACCCAAAAGGCATATCTAGGAACTCGTAGAGCCCATACCGAGTCCTAAATGTGGTTTTATGAACATCAGCCTCATTAGCCCTCAACTGATGATACCGTGAACGTAGATTGATCTTAGAGAACACAGAAGCCCCTCGAAACTGATCGAATAAGTATCTATCCTTGGAACTTATTCTTAATGGTCAACTTGTTCAGCTGCCGATAATCTACACATATTTTCATGGTCCTTTCCTTCTTCTTAACAAACAGAACCGGTGCTTTCCACGGAGCCACACTGGGACGAATGAAACCACAGTCCAACAACTCTTGTAGTTGAGCCTTAAGCTCCGTAAGCTCTTTCAGTGCCATACGGTATGGAGTGATAGACACCGGAGCTGTACCCGGAAGAAGCTCAATCCAAAATTTTATTTTTTGATTCAGTTATAATCCCGTTAACTCCTCAGGAAAGACGTCCAGAAAGTCCTTTACTATTCTGAAGCTCCCAACAGAAAAGTCCCGAGAATTCGAAACACTTACATAGGCCAAATACGCCACACATCTTTTCCGGACTAGTTTCTTAGCTACTAGGGCGGAGATCACATGCGACAGATAGTCTCAACGCTCACCAATCATAACACCTCCACATCATCCTTGGTCTTCAAAACGACCCTCTTAGATGTGCAGTCCAAACAGACTCGGTGCTCTACCAACCAATCCATACCCAGAATGAGGTCGAACTCTCCAAATGGAAGCTCCATCAAATTTGCCCAAAATATCTCCCCTTGCACCTCTAATAGGACATCCTTATACAGTTTACTAACCTGAATAGACTACCCCAACGAACTTATCATAGTAACCTCACTAGAAGTACTCTCAACGGATAACCCAGATTTTCAGAAACAGAACAGGCTATATAGAAATGAGTAGATCCTATATCTATCAGAGCAAGGTACGGTACATCAAAAATAAGGAACATACCGATGATGACGTTAGGAGCATTTCTATCCTCTCGGCGATGTGTAGCATAAACCAGAGCAGGCTGCCTCGCCTCATTCTGACCAGCACCACTACCCTGTGCTCTCTGCCCTCGACCCATACCATTACCACCCCGGCCGACCCACGACCCCCGTGTGGTCTGTTGAACTACTCTCTCGTACTACGCAGACTTTGATCACCCTCGATAAACACTCACCGAATCGTGCTCAAGGGGCCCACATCTCAAACAGGCCCCAATCCTCCTTCAACACTCGCCCAGATGGCATCTACCACAACCACTACACGGCTGTAACCCAATGGGAGCAAAAGAAGAAACATGGGCCCCCACTCTAACTGGCCCATCAAATCTGACCTTTTTCTTAGGCCTCTACACAGAACTCCAGAGCTTCGAATCCCTTTTGTTCTTACCTCTCTCACGGTCCCTGTTCTGACGCTTCACGCACTTAACGTCTTTAGTAATCTTAGCTTTCTCCACCAGAACAGCAAACTATCGCTTATCCCTCAGTCCATCCTCAAAGTGAATACACCTCTCATACTCCGATATCACCATACCTCGAGCATAGCAACTCAGCCTCAAAAATTTGGCCTCATACTCGACCACAGATCGGTCACCTTGCGTGGGATTCAGGAACTCATGTCTCCAGGCATCAACATAGTAGGCTCCTACATACTTGCTCTAAAATGTTGTCTTAAAGAACTCCCAAGTCAAACGATCAGGCTGAGTGCCCTCCTTAACAGTCAACCACCACAGGTAAGCCTCATCGCGAAGCAAGAAAACTGCACCCTTGAGTTTCTGCTCGGGTGTACAGTCCAGATTATTCCTAATCCTCTCTGTGGCCTCCAACCAGTACTCAACCACATTAGGGGCAACTCCTGTGGCGCCCTTAAATAACTCAGCTCCATTAGACTGGAGTCGTCAGTTACCAACCCTCGACCTCCAAATCTAGTATGGGGCCTAGCGACCCTCTCTAATATCCTCAGTATGGCTTGGGACAGTGCGTCGTCCCCAGACGAAGGACTCTGAGACCCAGACCCAGTCTCAGTAGTAGGTGATGCAGGTCTCTCACTAGTGTCCCAGCTGCGGCATGCTACCCAGAGATAAAGACTTAGCTTGAGCCCCCCTACGACCTCTACTTGGCCTCAAGTACCACGTCCACAGATACCTCGTACGCTCATTGTCTAATCAAGTTTATATACATTAAGAGTTTTATGTATCAATTTAATATTTATTAACAGATATTTTATGCAGAAAGTTTCAGAAGTTCAGAGTATTTCAGATGTTTCAGTCTCTAAATGTTTCACTATAGTTTCAGAGAGTAATTACTACTCATGTTTTCAAAATAACTATCTACAGTATTTTATAATAATCTATCTAAATTTTAGGAAACTTACAGGATTGGCGCCGGAGACTCAGTAAACCACATACTTAATCAAAGTAGTTAAAATCTTTTTGAAAATCAATTCTTTAAAACTAAACTTTGGAACCCAAAATTCACAGCTGAATTTTGCAACCTAACTCTGATACCACTAAATGTAACACCCCAAACCCAGCCAAGCCATTATGGCCGAATCCGTAGGTGTCACATGAAATGGGTTGGAAAAGCGTTGTCGTTAAGTTCAAAACTTTACAGTTCATTAGCCTTTATCGGTTTTATTAATTTCAAAGCTCTCTTTCATTTGGTCATTTAGAGATAAAACGTGTTTTTCACGGAAGCTTATAAAATCATTAAGTTTAGGAAAACAAATGTTCGATATTTTTAGAAATCATGTTTTTAGATAAAAACTGTCATAGTAGAAAAAGTAAGTAAATCCAAAACCAAACAGTTTAAAATAATTCATACAGTCCTAGAGAATACAAACTCTCAAGTTAAAAGCCAAATTTTAATTTAAACCATAAAGCAAAATAATAGTTTATGGCTAGTGGTCACCGTTGCACCGATCCGCCTAACTCTATGGATTACCTGTACATATTAAACAGAAAGGAATGAGTTTACGTAAACTCAGTGTGTAATCCCTACAAAATTAAGCATGCACACAGAAAACAGAATCAGTCAAATATAGATTCGTGCCTAAACCCATTACAGATACAGATGCAAATTCGGGCCTAAGCTCATTTCAGATATATATACAAATATGTAGATTAGAATTAGAAATCATATATCCTACCCCCATCCTCTACAAAACATCTCGGACCATCCCTACACACCATGTGGGGTTTAAAACACCCACCCAGCCATACACACCACGCTGTACCGATGCGACATATATCAGATATAATGCAGCTGTGCTGCCAGATATTAGGCATAATCTGCCTTTCAAAACACTTCCTCCAATATACATTATCCCACCCCAGTCACAGTAATAGAACATGCATAGAGAATTAACAAATAAATCATGTTTAACATGCTTTCAGAAATAGATAACAGATAAACAACATAGGCATGCTTATAACAGTACATCAGTTAGACAAAAAACATAGTTTTAGGGTTTAGTAAGCCTTTACTGATCCCACAGTAGGCCCACAGTCAATTAGGATGACCTGTGCGACCCTACAAAAAATTCATGTGGGCCCACACACCCAGATTAGCCTAGCCCATGTAGATCACATGGCCTAGCCCAGTAATCACACGCCTGTGTGGCGTACCCGTATGGGCCCACACGCCAAATTCGGTCTAGCCTGTGTGGCTTACACGGCCACACTCCAGCCATCACACGGCCATGTCTTACACACGACCTGGCCTTCGTCGATCACACGGTCGAGTTACCGTACACTGCCTACCACACAGAAGACCATACGCTCGTGTGGTGTCAACAGTTTACAATTTTGGCTTTAGAATCTCATTTTTCTGCGTTTCGTGTACACACTTGGTATCGTTTCATTGCGAAAGCACTCCCGAGCCTGTAGAAACCTAAATATCAATAATCCAACGCTTAGAAACAGACTTAATTCACCACAGAATCGTAATTATGAAACCAATACCAAAATCCAACACTTACTCTAATCCTTCGACGATTTGATTACAATTCTAAATGAGGAGAGCCTCTACTTTCCTGATTTCCTGCTGTCAGAACACCAGTACCGCATTAACAGAGCATTCAACAAAGCTAAAAAGATTAATAGAAACTCCCTCCTCAGCAAAACTCACCACCACTTACCAAACAAAAAGCACACAATCAGAAATACCGCGTCAATGAAGCATGATTTTGTCAAAACGAGTAACAAACAAAGAAAGATATTACTCTTAGAAAAGAAAGAGGAAAATGGCAGCGGAGAAGAGAGAATTTTGCAGAACGTTGGAATTGAGAAACAAAACTGAATTTTTTTCGAAAAAGATTAAAATAAAAAAACAAAAACTGATAACCTCTCAAATCTTTTAATTATCTCTCTACTATCCCACTACTCAGAATTCTAACTGCACTGAAACACTTGCGCAGAACCAAACAAAAATAAATTCCCATGCGTACGTAATGAATCAAACACAGGACCTCCACACAACACACAGGCTCTCTTACCTCTCGAACCAGCAGGCTCATTCTGATATGGTTTCACAAACAATTAAATATAAGCCCACTGAACAGAGATAGGGCATTATTCCAAAAATAACAAAAATCGCTAAATCTAAGGCTTGAACTTAGAACCTCTCAGACACTCCCAGAACACTTAACCACTAAAGCAGATACACATTTGTGTCACATCTTCACAAAAGCAAAAATAAGAATTTTGGGGCGTTACACAAGCTCAAACTTAGGTCATTGGTAGAAGGAAGCTAACTCTTAACCATTAAGCCTAAAGCTTATTTCTTACTTAATCTCTATTCCCAACCTATATATTCTGGTGTGGCTTTTATCCTAGGTTGTTAAAAATTAAATGAAACTAAATGGAAAGAGAGAAGCTCAAACCTTGAACTTCTAGGATAGAGGAGTAACACTTAACCATTCAATATATATCTCATTTCTTGTCTATTTATTACAACTAATCCCCTATATTTTGAGGTGTGACAAAATAATTATTATAATATTATTTGTATTTTTAAATATATGTTTTTAGTTTTAATAGCTTATTTAGTTTATAATGGTTTATTATGTAAATGTGTAAGTCAAATTATTGAATAAAAGCAATTCGGAAGGACTTTTTATGCTAATATAACTTGTAGAATACCTTTAAGAATATATAAAAAAAAGCTAGAGGGGTTTATGTTACAATTTTTCCCTCCACAAATGCTTACTTTCTTTCCTTGCTACATGTCA
This sequence comes from Gossypium bickii, assembly GCA_025503065.1. Taxonomy (NCBI): domain Eukaryota; kingdom Viridiplantae; phylum Streptophyta; class Magnoliopsida; order Malvales; family Malvaceae; genus Gossypium; species Gossypium bickii. Next base: position 20,570,256 of record CP106713.1, on the reverse strand, counting down.
AACTTTTATAATATGTACACATTAAAAACTTAAGAAACTTGTAATATATAATAATAGGCATAATGTTAAATTTATCCTCAAAATTTATATTTTTTTGTCAATTTGGCCCTTATTCTTTTTTTAGTTACATTTGGTCTTCAACTTTTCAAAAAAGAGTCAAATTGCTTCTTCTGTAATGCCCCGATTTTCTTAATTCTAGCTTTTGTAAATTTGTTACATAACCATATATCTGCTTCAGTGGTTAAGTGTTATGAGTTTGTGTGAGAAGTCTTGGGTTAACGCCTTGGATTGGGCAAAATTTTATGTTTCTTAATGAATAAAGCCTTACTCTTGTCGAGTAGGCTTAAGTTCTATTGTGTGTTGTAATTAACAGAATGGGCTTGCTGGTCTGGTGGCTAAGTGGAGTGTTAAGGGGTTAGAGGTCTTGTGTTCGAATCCCTGCATAATCGAGGGAGTAATTCTTTTTGGCATGGGGCGTGTGGAGCAGATGAATTTGATTGGGATTGAAAGTCTGTGAAGTTGGATGATAGTGGGAGTTGGGAATATTTTGATAGTATTTGATTTTGTTTCCAAAACTATTTTCCATCTCAAATTCCCTACTCACTCTGTCGTTTCCCTCCTTCATCCCCCACCATTGTTTTCAAATTTTTCCCTCTTTTTCCTAATTACAACCATTTTCTTTTTATCGCTTAGTATCTGTAATCCACCGCTTCAGTTCTCTTGTGTTCTTGGTAAGTGCAGTAGTATAGTTTTGATTAGTATAATGAATCATTGCTTATTGGGTTTGGATTGGTGATTAGGAGATAATCAAAGGGCTATAGACAGTTAATTGATACTTTAAGTGTATGAAACCCTGATTGTTCGACTAAAGGTAATGTTTTTGTGAGTTTAGCGTTCGGTCATCTCGTGCGTTTTCGTTTGAGTATAGCCTCAAGTGACTAAAATGGTGTTTTAATAATCGAGTATAGGTTCTAGAGTGCTTGGGAATCATTTTAGCTTCAATCGAAACCATGTGTGTACCCAACAATGCAGAAAATGAGGTTTTAGCGAAAGCTAAAAAACTCATTGTCGACGCCATATGGGTTTGTGGTTACCCATGTGGTAGGCCTTGTGCAAGGTTGTGAGCTATAACACGGCCGTGTGCAGGCGACACAACCGTGTGATGGTTGAGCGAGGCCGTGTGCGAGACACAGGCTCGACCAATTGAGTCGTGTGGGCCACATGGGTGAACCACACGGGCGTGTGGAATTTTGGGCCAGGCCATGTGATCCACACGGCCAAGGCCAATTTAGGCTGAGTGGGCCACATGGGCGTGCGAGCCCATTTTTTGGAGAAGTTCTATAAGGTTGCACGGGTCACCCTAGTTGACTGTGGACCTATTGTAGGGTTGGTAAGCTTTACCTAGACCTGTAATTTTGTGACTTGACTTTCTAATTTCTGTAGTGAGCATGAATTCTAATAACTGAGAGTATGAACTTTATTTGCATAATAGCATGACATTTTATGTATGTTGCATTGCATCGGGGTGAGTTGATGATTTATTGGAGGAAGTGTCTGAAAGGCTCTTAAGCCTGATATTTGGCAACTCAGCTGCAAATTTCTAATTATGTGTCGCATTCGATATAGCATGGTGTGTAGGGATGGGTGGGTTGATTTTATACCCACATGGTGTGTAGGGTTGGACGGAGTTGGTGTGTAGAAGCTGGTGGGTAGGACTCTGTTTTCTGCATACTCTGTCTGAAATGGGCTAAGGCTCTGTAATATGTCTAATTCTGTATCTGAGTGGGCTAAGGTCCACACTGATTCTGTAATGGGCTCAGACCCGAACTATGAATTTATGTCTGGTTTCTGATATTATACTGTGTGCATACTTTCTGTGGGGATTACACACTGAGTTGCGAAAACTCACCCTTTTCTGTTAATTTGTTCAGGTAATCCACAGCAGTAGATGGGTCGGTGCGGCGGGGGACTCGACGGTAACCATGATTTTGGACTTTTACGATTTCTTATTTTTATTTATGTTTTTGATTTTATCCGGGAAAAGTTTTACTATAATTGGCCTTTATGGGTTTTACTTTAATTTGGGATTTTTATCTTGATTTATAACTGCTAGCAGTAGGATAAGACGCGAGTTTTCAAAATAAACAAATGTTTTACCGAAACACCACGATTATGCAAACTTATTTAAATGCTTCCACAAACTATAAATATTTTGAAAAAATGGACAACGTTTTGAAAGTGTATAATGATTGAAACAAACGGCACGTCTTTGGAAGGTAGCATAGGATAACGAAAAATGGTCTTATCGCAATTATGTTTTCTAAAGCACTATCATGTGACATCGTTAGATTCGGCCATAACGTCCAGGCCGGGTTTGGGGTTTTACATTTAGTTGTATCAAAGCCAGGTTGCAAAACTCGAGTTGGATTTGGGTTTTAAAAATTGGTTTTTAAGAAGTGATTTTAAGTGATTTAAAATATTTTTGGAATGAGTATGTGGTACACCGAGTCTCTGGCGCCGATCCTGTTAGTGTTTTGAACTCTGTTTCAATTTTTCTGAAAATACTATTTGCATGCTTGAAACAGCCAATAGGTAGCATATTGTACTGAAACACTCTAGGTAGTCTAAACTGAAAATTGTAATGAAACTGAAAATCATAGTGAGACTACGATTCGCGATAATGAACTCTAAACTTATGATACTGTTCTACATAAAATATCTGTTAATAAATATCAAAACTGTAACTAATGCATAAAACTATTAATACAGATAAACTTTGAGTTTACGATGAACGCACGAGGTATCTGCGGACGGAGTACTAGAGGCCGTAGAGGGGCTCGAGCTGGGTCCTTATCATCTGGAAATATGCTTAATCTGGATACGAGCGAGACACTGGTCTCACCGGTTACAGAGACTGGGTCTCATGATCGTGCGACTGGGGACGACACACTGTCCCAGGCCATGCTGAGAATATTGAAGAGGGTCGCTGGGCCCAACACTGGATCTGAGGGCCGAGGTTTGGTTACAAAATGACTTCGGTCCAATGGGGCAAAATTATTCAGGGGTGCCTGTGGAGTCGCCCCTGACGTGGCCGGATATTGGATGGAGGCCACGGAAAGAATTATGGATGACCTGGATTTTTTCGCAGAACAGAAGCTTAAGGGGGCTGTTTCTCTACTCTGCGACGAAGCTTACCAGTAGTGGTTGACGGTTAAAGAGGGTACTCAGCCTGATCGATTGACTTGGAATTACTTCAAGATGGCTTTCCAAAGCAAGTATTTGGGAGCTAGTTACATTTATGCTAGGAGGCGTGAGTTCCTTAATCTCACCCAAGGAGACTGATCAGTGGCCGAGTATGAGGCTGAGTTCCTGAGATTGAGCCGGTATGCTCGAGGCATGGTGGCGACTAAGTATAAGCGTTGTGTCTGTTTTGAAGATAGACTTGGAGACAGTTTGCGAGTTCTGATAGCTCTGCAAAGGGAGCGTGAGTTTGCCACACTGGTGGAGAAGGCGAAGATTACCGAGGAGGTTAAGCGTGCTGAGTGCCAAAATCGTGAGAAAGGAAAGAATAAGAGAAAATCGGAGCCCTCGAATTCTGTGATGAAGCCTAAGAAGAAAGCCAGAAATGATGGGCCTTTTGTTGCACCTACTGGGGTGGCGTTTTGTGGGCACTGTGGTAGACGCCATCTGGGCGAGTGTTGGAGGACGACTGGGGCATGTTTGAGATGTGGGTTGACTGAGCATCGTGTCAGGGATTTTTCGCTAAGAACTGATCAGATGCAAGCTGCGATACTGGTACTGCACAGCCACCGAGAATAGCTCAGCAGCCACCTAGGGGCCAAGGTCAGGCCAGGGGTGGTAATGGTATGGATCGAGGCCAAAGAGCACCGGGTAGAGGTGCTGGGTCGACTGAGGTGAGGTAGCTCACATTGGTTTATACTGCTCGTCTCCGTGAGGATCGGGATGCTCCAGACATCATCACGGGTACATTTTTCATTTATAATATACCTTATTTGGCATTGATAAACATAGGCTCTACACACTTATATGTAGCTAGTGCTGTGTTTGAAACTTTGGGGATTCCGGTTAAGAGTACTTCGAGCGAGTTAACTATTGTGAGTCCATTAGGCAATCTATCCGAATTAGTAAACTATATAGAGAAGCTCCTTTAGAAGTTTAAGAGATGGTATTTTTGGTTGATCTGATGGAGCTTTCATTCGAGGAGTTCGATTTGATTCTGGGAATAGACTGGCTAGTCAAGCACCAGGTAAGTCTGGACTGTGACAAAAAGGGTTATTTTGAGAACTGAGGAGGACAGCGAGGTAGTGGTGATAAGGGAACGTCGAGACTACTTGACGAATGTGATTTCTACATTGGTGGTAGAGAAGTTGGTACAGAAAGGATGTGAGACATTCTTGGCATACATCAGTGTTTCTGATTCTAGAGACTCTTCAGTTAAGGACATCAAAACCGTGAGGGGCTTTCCGGATGTTTTTCCTGAGGAACTACCGGGTCTTCCTCCTAGCCGAGAAGTAGAATTTGGGATTGAGCTCATTCTGGGTACAACTCCGGTGTCTATTGTGCCCTACCGAATGGCACTGGAGGAGCTTACAGAGCTTAAGGCTCAAATTCAAAAACTATTAGATCGTGGATTCATTCATCCCAGTGTATCTCAATGGGGAGCACCGATGTTTATGAAGAAGAAAGATGGGACAATGAGGATGTGTATCGACTACGGACAGTTCAACAAGCTAACAATCAAGAACAAGTACCTACTACTGAGAATAGATGATCTATTTGAATAGTTTAGAGGGGCTTTTATGTTCTCCAAGATCAATCTGTGATCTGGATACCATCAACTAAAGGTTAAGGAGGCCGATGTGCATAAGACGACATTTAAGACTCGTTATGGACATTACGAGTTCCTAGTGATGCCTTTTGGGTTGACCAATGCACCAGCGGCGTTTATGGATTTGATGAACCGTGTGTTCTAGCCTTATCTAGACCAATTTATGGTGGTGATCATCATTGACATCTTAGTGTACTCTAAGACTGTAGACGAGCATGATGAGCATCTCCGGGTGGTATTACAGACACTTTGTGAGAAACAGTTGTACACAAAGATCAGTAAGTGTGAATTCTGGCTCTGAGAAGTAACCTTTCTGGGGCATGTGGTTTCTGCTGAGGGGATTCGTGTTGATCCTCATAAGATTGAGGCTGTGTTGGATTGGAAACAGCCGAAGAATGTATCTGAAATCCGCAGCTTTCTGAGGCTGGCGAGTTATTATCGACACTTCGTAGAAGGGTTCTGCTTGATTGCGGCACCGTTGACCAAGCTTCTGCGTAAGAGAGTCCCTTTTGTCTAGACTAATAAGCAACAAGAGAGCTTCGGGAAGCTCAAATCTATTCTGACTCAGGCTCTTGTTCTAATACAGTCGGAGCCTGGTAAAGACTTCGTGGTATACATTGATGGGTTGCATGTGGGTCTGGGTTGCATTCTGATGCAGGATGGTAAAGTGGTAGCTTATGCGTCTCGTCAGCTTAAGACGCATGAGGCTAACTATCCGACGCACGATTTGGAGTTGGCAGTAGTAGTCTTCGCTCTGAAAATTTAGAGGCACTATCTGTACGGTGAGAAGTGTACTATCTACACTGATCACAAAAGCCTCAAGTATCTCCTCACTCAGAAGGAGTTAAAACTTAGGCAGCGTAGATGGGTTAAACTACTTACGGATTATGACTGCACCATTGAGTACCACCCTGGTAAGGCCAATGTGGTGGCAGAGGCTTTGAGCCGTAGGGCTATGAACGATTTGAGAGCGATTTTCGCTCGACTCAGCTTATTCGACGATGTGAGTCTATTAGCAGAACTTCAGGTTAGGCCTACATAGATTGATCAGATCAAAAGTAAATAGATGGGGGATAAGTCGCTTGAGTCGCAGTTTCGTCAGGTTGAGAATGGGGATACTATTGATTTTGGGATTAACAGTGATGGGGTACTTTGTTTCCGTGGTAGAATTTGTGTACCGAGTGATGAGAAGTTACGACAGTCAATTCTGAGGGAAACGCATAGTTGCCCTTACGCTATACATCCTGGCAAGAATAAAATATACCGAGATCTTCGAGAGTTGTACTGGTGGCCAGGGTTGAAGCGTGAGGTTACGGACTTCGTTGCTTGCTGTTTGACTTGTCAGCAGGTTAAGGCGAAGCATCAGTTGCCTTCAGGGTTGCTGCAACCGGTGAAGATTCTGATGTGGAAATGGGAACGAATAACGATGGAATTCGTTAGTGGGTTGCCCTTAACCCCCACTAAGAAGGATTATGTCTGGGTCATCGTGGATCGATTGACCAAGTCCGCTCATTTCATTCCGGTCAGGACGGACTTTTCTCTCCAGAAGTTAGCTAAGCTGTACATATCTGAAATAGTGAGACTACATGGGGTTCCTGTCTCGATCATCTCCGATAGGGATCCTCGCTTCATGTCTCGATTCTGGAAGAAATTGCATGAGGCTCTGGGTTCAAGGTTAGACTTCAGTACTACTTTCCATCCTCAGACAGATGGTCAGTTGGAGAGGGTGATTCAAGTACTGGAGGATATGTTGAGGAGTTATGTTATAGATTTTTGAGGCAGTTGGGAGGAGTACTTGCCGTTGGCAGAGTTCGCCTATAACAACAGCTACCAGTTTAGCATTCAGATGGCACCTTATGAGGCCCTGTATGGTCATAAGTGTCGCACTCTCTTATGTTGGACTGAGTTAGGTGAGCGATGTGTTTTGGGTCTAGAATTGGTTTCTGAAACTGAAGATAAGGTTCGATAGATTTGAGATCAACTGAAAGCGGCATCTGATAGGCAGAAGTCCAATGCTGATCTGAAGAGAAAGGATATTGAATATTCTGTGGGGGACTTAGTCTTTCTCAAGGTCTCACCATAGAAGAAAGTTTTGAGGTTCGATCGCAAGGGTAAGCTGAGCCATCAGTTTATTGGGTCGTACCGTATTCTGAAGTAAGTGGGGCCAGTCGTATATCAGTTGAAGCTTCCTCCGAAGTTGGATCGCATTCATGATGTGTTCCACGTCTCAATGTTGAGACGCTACCGCTCTAATCCCACGCATGTTTTTCCTATTGAGGACATTGAGGTTAACCAGATCTAACGTTTGAGGAAGAACCGGTCCAGATCCTGGATCACGATATTAAAGTTCTGCGATGGAAGTCTATCCCCTTAGTGAAAGTGCTGTGGCGAAATTATAGCACTGACGAGGCTACTTGGGATTCGGTGGATTTGATGCGTCAGCAGTATCCTCACCTTTTCGGATCAGGTAAAATTTTGAGAACGAAATTTTCTTTTAGGGGGTAAAGTTGTAATGCCCCGAGTTTCTTAATTTCAGCTTTTGTAAATTTGTTACACAACTGTATATCTGCTTCAGTGGTTAAGTGTTCTGAGTGTGTGTGAGAAGTCTTGGGTTCAAGTCTTGGCTTGGGAAAAATTTTATGTTTTTTAATGAATAAAGCCTTACTCTTGTCCAGTAGGCTTAAGTTTTATTGTGTGTTGTAACTAACAGAATGGGCTTGCTAGTCTAGTGGTTAAGTGGAGTGTTAAGGGGTTAGAGGTCCTGTTTCGAATCCCTGTGTAATCGAGATAGTAATTCTTTTTGGCATGGGACGTGTGGAGTGGATGAGTTTGATTGGGATTGAAAGTCTGTGAAGTTGGATGATAGCGGGAGTTGGGAAAATCTGATAGGATTTGATTTTGTTTCCAAAACTACTTTCCATCTCAAATCCCTACTTTCTTTACCGTTTCCCTCCTTCATCCTCCACCATTGCTGCCAAATTTTTCCCTCTTTTTCCTGATTATAACCCATTTCTTTTTATCTTTTAGTACCAGCAATCCACCGCCTCGATTCTCTTGTTTTCTTGGTAAGTGCAGTAGTATAGTTTTAATTGGTATAATGAATCATTGCTTATTGGGTTTTGATTGGTGATTAGGAGATAATCAGAGGGCTAGAGATAGTTAATTAACACTTTAAGTGTATGAAACCCCGATTGTTCGACTAAAGGTAACATTTTTGTGAATTTAGCATTCGGTCATCTCATGCATTTTCATTTGAGTATAGGCTCAAGTGACTAAAATAGCATTTTAATAATCGAATATAGGTTCTGGAGTGCTTGGGAATCGTTTTAACTTCAATCGAAACTAGGTGTGTACCCGGAAATACAGAAAACGAGGTTTCGGCGAAAGCCTAAAAACTCATTGTCGACGCCACACGGGAGTGTGGCCGTCCGTGAGGTAGGCCGTGTGCAAGGCTATAGGCCACAACATGGCTGTGTGATCTACGAGCCAGGCTGTGTACAGGCGACACGGCCGTGTGATGGCTGAGCGAGGCCCTGTGCGAGACACAGGCTCAACCAATTGAGCCGTGTAGGCCACACGGGTGTGTGGGCCTACAAGGGTGAACCACACGGGCGTGTGGAATTCTAGGCCAAGCCATGTGATCCACACGGCCAAGGCCAATTTAGGCCGAGTGGGCCACACGGGCATGTAGGCCCACACGGGTAGGCTATATGGGCATGCTAGCCCATTTTTCTGAGAAGTTCTGTAAGGTTGCACGGGTCGCCCTAGTCGACTGTGGACCTATTGTACGGTTGGTAAGCTTTACCTAGACCCCTAATTATGTGACTTGACTTTCTAATTTCTGTATTGAGCATGAACTCTGATAACTGAGTGTATGAACTTTATTTGTATAATAGCATGACATTTTATGTATGTTGCATTGCATCGAGGTGGGTTGATGATTTATTAGAGGAAGTGTCTGAAAGGCTCTTAAGTCTGACCTGTGGCAGCTCAGGTGCAAATTTCTAATTATGTACTGCATTTGGTACAGCTAGGTGTGTAGGGATGGGTAGGTTAATTTTATCCTTACAAGGTGTGCAGGGTTGGACGGAGTTGGTGTGTAGAGGTTGGGTGGGTAGGACTCTGTTATTCTATTATGATCTGCATATTATGTCTGAAATGGGCTAAGGCCCTAGGATATATCTGATTCTGTATCTGAATGGGCTAAGGTCCACACCGATTCTGTAATAGGCACAGACCCGAACTGTGAATTTATGTCTGGTTTATGATATTATACTGTGGCGGAATCATAGCACTGAGGGCCACTTGGGATCTGGTGGATTTGATGCGCCAGCAGTATCCTTACCTTTTTGGATCAGGTAAAATTTTGAGAACAAAATTTTGTTTTAGGAGTAGAGTTGTAACGCCCCGACTTTCTTAATTCCGGCTTTTGTAAATTCATTACACAACTGTGTATCTACTTTAGTGGTTAAGTGTTCTGAGTGTGTGTGAGAAGTCTTGGGTTCAAGTCTTGGCTTGGGAAAAATTTTATGTTTCTTAATAAATAAAGTCTTACTCTTGTCCAGTAGGCTTAAGTTTTATTGTGTGTTGTAATTAACAGAATGAGCTTGCTGGTCTGGTGGTTAAGTGGAGTGTTAAGGGGTTAGAGGTCATGTGTTCGAATCCCTGCGTAATCGAGGGAGTAATTCTTTTTGGCATGGAGCGTGTGGAGTGGATGAGTTTGATCGGGATTGAAAGTCGGTGCAGTTGGATGATAGTGGAAGTTGGGGAAAATCTGATAGGATTTGATTTTGTTTCCAAAACTACTTGCCATATCAAATTCCCTATTCACTCTATCGTTTCCCTCCTTCATCCCCCACCATTGCTGCCGAATTTTTCCCTCTTTTTCCTGATTACAACCATTTTCTTTTTATCGTTTAGTATCTCAATCCACCGCCTCGGTTCTCTTGTGTTCTTGGTAAGTGTAGTAGTATAGTTTTGATTATTATAATGAATCATTGCTTATTGGGTTTTGATTGGTGATTAGGAGATAATCAGAAGGCTGGAGATCGTTAATTGACACTTTAAGTGTACGAAACCCTGATTGTTCGACTAAAAGTAATGTTTTTGTGAGTTTAGCATTCAGTCATCTCGTGCATTTTCGTTTGAGTATAGCCTCAAGTGACTAAAATGGTGTTTTAATAATCGAATATAGGTTCTAGAGTCCTTGGGAATCATTTTAGCTTCAATCGAAACCAGGTGTGTACCCAAAAACGCAGAAAATGAGGTTTTAGCGAAAGTTAAAAAACTCACTGTTGATGCCACACAGGCGTGTGGTTGCCCATGTGGTAGGCCTTGTGCAAGGCTGTGAGGCATAACACGGCTGTGTGCAGGCGACACGACCGTGTGGTGACTGAGCGAGGTCGTGTGTGAGACACATGCTCGACCAATTAGGCCGTGTGGGCCACATGGGCGTGCGAGCCCATTTTTTGAGAAGTTCTGTAAGGTTGCATGGGTCTCCCTAGTCGACTGTGGACCTGTTGTAGGGTTGGTAAGCTTTACCTAGACCCATAATTATGTGACTTGACCTTTTAATTTCTGTACTGAGTATGAATTCTAATAACTGAGTGTATGAACTGTATTTGTATAATAGCATGACATTTTATGTATGTTGCATTGCATCGGGGTGGGTTGATGATTTATTGGAGGAAGTGTCTGAAAGGCTCTTAAGCCTGATATCTGGCAACTCAGCTGCAAATTTCTTATTATGTGCCGCATTCGGTATAGCATAGTGTGTAGGGATGGGTGGGTTGATTTTATGCCCACATGGTGTGTAGGGTTGGACGGAGTTGGTGTGTAGAGGCTAGTGGGTAGGACTTTGTTTTTTGCACACTCTGTCTGAAATGGGCTAAGGCCCTGTAATATGTCTGATTCTGTATCTGAGTGGGCTAAGGTCCACACCGATTCTGTAATGGGCTCAGACCCGAACTATGAATTTATGTCTGGTTTCTGATATTATACTGTGTGCATGCTTTCTGTGGGGATTACACACTGAGTTGCGAAAACTCACCCTTTTTGTTAATATGTTCAGGTAATCCACAACAGTAGACGGGTCGGTGCGGCGGAGGACTCGGCGGTGACTATGGTTCTGGACTTTTACGATTTCTTATTTTTATTTATGTTTTTGATTTTATCCGGGAAAAGTTTTACTGTAAATGGCATTTATGGGTTTTACTTTAATTTGGGATTTATCTTGATTTATAACTGGTAGCAGTAGGATAAGACGCGAGTTTTCAAAATAAACAAATGTTTTATCGAAACACCACGATTACGCAAACTTATTTAAATGTTTCCGCGAACTATAAATATTTTGAAAAAAAATGGACAAGGTTTTGAAAGTGTATAATGATTGAAACAAATGGCGCATCTTTGGAAGGTAGCATAGGATAACGAAAAATGGTCTTATCGCAATTATGTTTTCTGAAGCACTATCATGTGACATCATCAGATTCGGCCATAACGTCCAGGCCGAGTTTGGGGTGTTACATCTTCTTTTTTAACGAAATGTTGGCTAAAACATTAATTTCTTTAACAATGTTAGCATGGCAACCTGTATGACAGTTCACATGTACTTTCATGCTGACATTGCACTATTTATCTTATATGCCATGCCAACAAATAATTTAAAAAATATAAAATTAAAAAAATTAGAAGTTTCATAAAAATTCAAAAAATTTAGCATGAAGTACAAGTGGATTCTCATTTGAGCTACCATGTTTAAAAATTAACGTTATAGTTAATATTTCCATTATAAAAACAACAATTTAACTCTTTTTTAAAGGTTGATGGTCAAATTCGACTTTTTTGTTTAAAAGGTTGAGGGCCAAATTTAACTAAAAAAAAAAAGAATAATGACCAACTTGACAAAAAATGTAAATGTTGAGGGCTAAATTTGACATTATGCCTATAATATATATGGTATTATATTATGTTATAACTTAAATATTATTGTTAAACTACTATTGAAATATTAATAATCAAAATTAATAACATAATCATAAACATCTTTCAAATAATTACTATTTTAAGTATTTTTTACTCAAATAATATTTAATAATTATTACTAATTTTTACTAAAAAAATATTTTATGTAAAAAGTAAAAAAAAAAATTGTCATATATATATTATATTATATTACAAGATCCTAGAGTTGACATTGCAACCTAATTTTTTGACATGTAACATATTTATCCTATCAAAATATGGCAACACAATCTATCGATATATCCATTTTTAAATTAATAAAAATAATATTTTAAAATTATAATCTATTTTTAAATTAGTAGAAGATAATCTTAAAATTAATATAACTAGATTTTACACCTCACTTTATAAATAAATTTATTTTATAATTATTTTAAAAAATGAATGTATTGGATATTTATGCAAAAAAATTTAGAAATATATTCAAATGTAATAAAATAAAATAAGAAATCAAGACCTACAATAATTATATAATTTATCAAACCCCTTTAAATATTTCCAACAGATTCCTAAAAATAAATAATTTAAATAATACAAAAAAACTCTCAAGTAATACAAAATTACAAATACAAGAAAAATAATTAAAATACAACCCAAAAAAAAAAAATCTATACAACGTGAATAAATAAATAGTGCAGGTAATATGTGTATATATAATAAAAATCAATCAATACTATACATATACAGGTATGTGATATTATATAAACTAGTATTATAATATTAAAATATAAAATTAAACTGATAATGTTAATGAAAGGCTTTCTATTTATTAATCAATACTGTATATAAAATTTATCAATTTCATTTACTTATTTAAATTACATTAAAATTAATGATAACTAATTATATTAAATATATATTTTACTAAAACTATTTTAAATTACCTTACTAATTAAAAATTAAAATACAATTAATATTTTACCAAACTATCTAAAAATATTAAAAGTTATGTTTGGTAAAAATCTTAAAACAACCAGTACCATTATTATGTTTTAAAATATTTTACAATTTTTTTTTACTTTACTATTTTAAAAAATTCAAATATTATTTTTTTAAAAGAGATTAAAGTACAAATTCACCATAATACTATAGATAAATATTGAAATTTGCCACTATACTTTATTTTTATTGATATTTTCCATTGTTTTTTCCTTGAAAATATGAGTAAATTTGGCACTCAAATTTTTATGTTATTGAAATTTACCACTAAACTTTAAATATTAATTTAAGCCACCAACTTCCATTTTTTAATTAAATATTCTCACTTAATATTAATTTTGAAGTTTTTGAAAACAAATTTTAATAATAAATTTTCTTTCAAATATTTTATTTCAATGGTTAATAATAAGTTAATTTATAAAATATAAAAATTAATGAATTATTTTAAATTAATGAAATAAATACTTGAAAAATAAAAAATATATATAAAAAGAATTTTTTTTATAAAATAGCTTTTTTGTTAATTTTGACATTATATTGTTTTACTTATTGATGTTAAATATTAAGATAAAATACAAAAAAAAGAGAATTTTATTAAATTATTTTAAATTAAAATTGAGTAGAAGATTTTAATCAAAAATCAAATTTTAGAGACAGAATTCAATCAAATAAATGTAAAGTGGCAAACTTTAGATAAAGTTAAAGTACAATGGTAAATTTATCTTTAATTTATAAATACAATGATAAATATAAATTAAAGTGAAATATAATGATAATTTTCAATTCCACCTAAAATGTAGTGACAGTTTTGCACATAAAGATGTACTTTTAAAATTTTGTGGTAAACTTTTTTTAAATAATACTATCACGCCCCAAAATATAGGAGGTTAGTTGTATAGACAAGAAATGAGCCTTAGGCTGAATGATTAAGTGATAGTCGTCTTACTTAGAAGTCTTAGGTTTGAAACTCATTCCTCTTATTTCTTTCCCTTTTATTTTTAGCAAACTAGGATAAGCCTGTTTGTTGTCTATTTATTTTATCCTACCCTTTTTGTTAGTGGTTCAAAGTTCCTTATGTTTCTCATTCATCCAATTCTTTGTCGTTTTACAAGCATATCCTAGCATAGCAAAATTTTGTTATCTTATCATAAGTCTTGTGATATATATATATATGATATATGTAGAAATATCTTAAGCAAAGAATACCTATTTGAATTATTCATAATACATATGATTATTCATATGAAAATTTACAAAGTCTTCCTTTTGAAGATCCAAGAAATTCTTGTTCGAGACTTTTAATTTAATACTTTTTTATTTTCATTTTTAATTGGCATAGACCCAAATCATCTAGTATTATGAGGATAATGCGTCGGTAATTGTCGGGATAGTGTAACACCCCTATCCCGAGTCCGTCACCGGATTAGGGTTAGGAACGTTACCAGACAGATCAGAAAACATTTGCAGAAATTCATCCATTCATACATCATTCTCAAGCATAGTGTCCCTAATCATGCTTAGAAGTCGAGTCGGGACTAAACTGAAATACATATGAAATTCCATGAAAATTTGAAACTTTGCTAAAATACAGGGGAGACACGCCCGTGAGAGGAGACCGTGTGCCCTCCACGGCTTCTAGACACCCCCGGGTGTCCCTTCGTGCCTATATATTGACTTGGTCCCCACGGCCACCAGACACGGCCGTGTGTCTTGACCGTGGTCCTATACTGACTTCCCCACCACAGCCACAAGACACGCCCGTGTCAAGGCCGTGTTATTTTTAGGCTGCATTCTGCCAATTTTCCCACGGTCTTAGGCACTCCCGTGTGCCACAACCGTGTGACATTATAGGCTATTCACAAGGCCAAAATGCCACCCACAACGGTCAAACCTCTAAGCAACATATAACATCCCATTTCACTCACTTATGACCATCAAAATATACTAAATAGCCATCCCAAATCATGCATATTTGATAACTAGGGAAATCACACAATGATATATTCATATCCATTCCATCTATACAATCAAAACCAATTCCAAACATACCAATTTATATATCAACTAATCTTTACCAAAACAAATTCACATATCATATTCATAATGCATATTACCAAAACATAACTAGCCAAATCACATGGCTAAGTTCACATAACAATTTATACCAAAATACTAGCCTATACATGCCATATCTAGCTTTATACATTTTCAAAAGGGTACAAAAATAAGTTTAGTAGTGTGATGATGATCCAAGACGGTCCCGAGCCTTCAATAGCTTTGACGACCTATAAAACAGATTAAACACACACATAGAGTAAGCTTTTCAAAAGCTTAGTAAATCATATACAAATAAACTTGGTATGGAAAGCATATTTGCAAATAAATACATTGGCACATATCAATCACTTAGCCATTTTCACCATTCAAGAATCATATAAACACATAGCTCATCTAGCCACACAACTCTAGTCAAACTTTACATATTGTATCATCAATTTCATATACATATCATCATAGTAAGATCACTTAGATGCTTATCTTATATACTCAATAGTGTATAAACAACGTACCTGAATCGTATTTAATATCACATAATTATTCATAGCTCGGATTTGTAATTTGTATCACAGGCTTGCCCGTTGAACTAATAGGAAACTAGTAGGATACTCAGAAAGCTTGGAATAATAGTACAATGCCATCGTCCTAGACGAGGTCTTACATGAACTCAGATATCGATGCCACTGTCCCGAACAGGGTCTTATACGAATCAAAACAATGCCGATGTCCCAGACATGGTCTTACCCGTAAGAATCATAACGATGCCAACGTCCCAGACGAGGTCTTACACATAAAGCTCATATCAATGCTAACATCCCAGACGTGGTCTTACACGAGTCTTAAATCAATGCCATCGTCCCAGACGTGGTCTTACATGATAAACAAAATAGATACCTATGTCATGACATAGTTAATCCTATCTATTCCTAGGTTCGTACGGGACTTCTCAGACATTATCACTATATCGAACTTATCTCGCAAATCATATGCACAACCTCTCATAAGCTTCCATTATCAACATCAATCATATGAACAATTACAATTGCATGCATATACGTTTATTTGCATAGTGACTTACCTCGGATTCGACTTATCGAAATGAAAACGGCTACTCGTTTACTTTCGCCTTCCCGCGATCTAAACCTGTTTTCCTTGGTTCTTGATCTAAACATATTCAGAATTAACCCTTTTATTCACTAATTCATTCAATTCAATCCAAAGACACAGATTTAGGGCTATTTCCAAAATAACCCTCATATTTGCACAATTTATCAATTTAGTCTATTTTTCTCAAAACATCAAATTCGTAAAATCCACTTATACACAAGCTTGGCTGAATATATACACATCACATACAATTCCATATTTTTCATCAAATTAGCAATTTAGTCCCTCAATTTACTATTTTCTCAATTTAGCCTTATTTAGCTAAATTCATCAAAACTTCAAGAACAAAACTTGTTCATCAAGCTTAAATCTTTCATTTGATAACTAAAATCATCAAAAAGCTTAACATATCACCAATGGCATCTCACACAAACATTATCAATTCACCAAATTGAGACATTGGTTTGATAGCTCTCAAAACAACAATTACAAAAACGTAGAAATTATCAAAAATCGAAACGAAATCATACCTTAATTAGCCTAAGCAAATGCCGAATTTACAAGAGCTCAAACCCTTCTTCTCTTTATGATTTTCAGTGATAAAATAGATGAACAAAACCATTATCATACTTATTTTATTTTATTAGAAACAATTAAAAGAAATAATTCGAATTTTACCCTTAAAAACAAAATATATAAAACTAACATATAAGGTCATTTTTTACCATAATCACCCACTAACTAAATAGTGGTTAAATTGCCATTTAAGGCCATAACTTTTAAAAGCCACAACACTTTAGTACTTTGACAAATAGCATACAAATTTCACATTTAATGCATTTTAATCCTTGCTCAAATTAAACTCAGAGACGGATAAATTAATTCACGAAAATTTACCACATGCTAAATCACACATCAACAGCACAGAATATAATATTAAAATATTATACAGACTCAGATTTGTGGTCCCGAAACCACTGTTCCAACTAGGGTATAAACCAGACTGTTATAGATAGCCACACTAAAATATATATTGTTGGGGACAAAACTTAACAAGAAATGGGAAACAACCAGATGGTTAAGTGTTAGTCTCCTCTCCATTGACCCGAGTTTAAGTCACTCCATCCCTAAAAATCTATTATATTTTTTGACAACAAGGGTAAATTACCATGCCGCTCTAGGGTTTGAAAATCCTAGGTATTTAGTCTATATTTTCCTAATTACACTTGAATTTTGTTTTCTTTTCCGTCTAGAATATAATTTCACCTTCTTTTCTCTATGTGTAACGCCCCAATAATTCTTAATTTTTATTTTCATATGTTATGGCATAAATATCTGTCTGCTTCAGTGGTTATGTATTCTGGGAGTGTCTAAAGAAGTCTCAGGTTCAAGCCTTGGCTTGGGCAATTTTTTCTTTTTATTGAATAAACCCCTATCTCTAGCCAGTAGGCTTATAAATAAATATTGGAAAAATATGTTAGAATGTGCCTACTGGTCTAGTGGTTAAGCGGAGTGTTAATGTGTAAGGGGTCTGGAGTTCAAGTCCCAACACTAGCAAGGGGATTTATTTTTACAACGTGGCGGTGATAGAGTTGTGTTTGACCGAACTACTAGGTGTTAGAGGTGTGGGGGACTGTAGTTGCCGAATTTTAGGAGAAAATAGAGGGATATGGGAGGTTATCACGATTTAGGGAGTGTTTAGGGGAGAAAATAAGGAAATTTAAAGATATAGGAGTGTTAGCTGGTATCTCAAGAATTCGGCTTTGAGTGGTTCTTCTCTCCGTCTGTTTTGTTTTTCTACCGATTGTTCCCCTCCCCAACTCTTTCTTTTTCTTGGATTGTTTCTGTTGAGTTTTGTTCCCCTTTGCTGTTGTTTGCTTCCACCAAAATATCCTTACTGCTGCCAAAATTCTGTCATTTTCACCTCTATCAAATTGATTTATTCTGTTATTCTTTTCGTCTCTAAGCTTTCTTTTCAAAAATTCAGTCAATAGCTTTTGTTTTCCATTATGCCGAATTCCTCCTCTTAGTTTCCTACCCAAAAATTTTGACTTGGGCATTGGGTTCTTTCGGTTGTTCGAGCGACTGTTTTTCATCTCCTATTTCTTTTTTTGCCGAATTTTTGGTGAGTTTTGTGCTTTGGTTTTACTCTTTAATTCTTTTCGGTTTGGCTATATCTCACGATAACGTTGTTCTCTCCTTCATGGCTGATCATTTGGTTGTTTCCTCCACTCTTGCACTATAGTGAACAAAGGATCTCACTTGTTCTTCCTTGGCCGAAGCCTCTAGTTATCTTCTGTCGAGGTTAGTAGGTATAGGTATAAGTAAATACTTTTGGTGATGCTTCAAAGCTTACCTATTTTCGTTTGGTTCAGCTGTCATACGAATAGTGGTTAATAGGTGTTCGGTTAGATTGCAAGACTTAGTGGTCATTCGATTTCGATAGTTTAAGTGGACAAGCCTCGATTATTCAATATGGTAAGTGAATGATGGTGAAGTGATTAAGTATTTCGATTAGGGTCATTTTAATTTCGGTTGAAAGGTGACTAATCAAATGTTGTGGTGAACTTAGATTTGGATTGCTCAAGAATTGTGTGCACGTTTCCATAACCAGGTGTGTACTACAATTTTGACTATGGGAATCGGCAAAAGCCGAAATAAGGGAACATCGACGCCACACGAGCGTACGCTCACTCGTATAGTAGTCCGTATGACTAAACATGGGTGTGAGATTAACGAGGCCGGCCATGTTCAATTTCATGGGCTGGGCCGAATTGGGCCGTGTGGGCCCCACATGGGTGAACCATACAAACATGTGGAGATATTGGGCCAAGCCATGTGATCCACACGGCCAAGGCTATTTTGGGCTGTGTGGGCCACACGGGCGTGTGGATCCACATGGGCCCGCAATATGGGCCGTGGGCCCATTTTCACTATTTGACTGTTAAGGTTGCACGGGTCGCCCAAGACGACTATGGACCTACTATTGGGTCAGTAAGCTTACCTAGACCCCTAATTGACTGAATGGCTGTTATGCCCCTGTGTGATGTATATAGACTTATGTACATGCATGACTATACTTTAGCGTGCTATTTTGACTACACTGTATACATGATTGCATGATGCATTGCATGGGGGTGGGTTTTATATTGATCGGAGGAAGTGTACTGAAAGGCTTCGAGCTTAAATTACTGGCAGCTCAGCTGCATATTACTATATAGTGCCGCATTCAATACTCTCTGGAGTGTAAGGATGGGTGGGTTGATTATATCCCCACATGGAGTGTAGGGTTCGACGGAGATGGAGTGTAGAGGCTGGATGGGTAGGATCTGTATACTAATTTATCTTTTATCACACTAATTAATGATACTTTAGTGGGCCAAGGCCTAAGCACATAACTGTTCTGCACTGAGATGGGCTAAAGCCCAGTCTGACATTGTTACTGATATTGAAAAGGGCTTAGGCCCAAACTGAGGCTGTCTGATTGTTTGCATGGGGATTACACATTGAGTTTACGTAAACTCACCCCTTCTGTTTAATCTGTACAAGTAATCCTTAGACATAGGCGGATTGATGCGGTGGAGGACTCTGCGGTGGCCACACAACCCCTTTATTTGCTTGATATTTATTTACGATTTTTAGTTGGGGTATTATTTTCCTATAATAATGGTTTCTATTGATTTTTTCCTAAAAATTTGTATTTTATACTGGTTTCCGATTATATCTGCTAGAAGTAGGCAAAACACGGGTTTTTTAAAATAATAATAACAAGATGAATGTTTTATCAAAATATCACACACACGCAAACTATTTTAAAAGCTTCCGCAGAGTATAGTTTTTGGAAGTGAATCATGATTTGAGATTAATGAAAGATAATGACGAATTCTAAATGGAAAATGTTTTAAGCAAAGTTATGGTTTTCAAACACACTACCATGTGACATCACCAGGTTCGGCCATAGCGTCCAGGCCGGGTTTGGGGTGTTACACTATGTCTTCTCCTTTCTCTTTTCCATCCTCTTTTTTGCATCATATTTTCTTCCCATTGCTGAGATTATTTTTTCTTTTCAAATCAAAATCAATCTCCATTCAAATCGTTTTTCCTAGTGGTTGTCAATTTCGCCATTGATAACATCCATTTCTTTTCATCCAAGTTTGGTAGGTACATTTGTTTCAATTAGTAGAACTCGTAAAGTCCACATTAGCATTCTACGTTAATCTTTCAATTCAATTACTTAATCTTTTCAGTTTTTGATGAATCTTTCGATAATCTTGAGGAATCTTGAAATCATTCATTAACTCGTGTATAAATGTCATTTGAAGGACATGTTTTAGGTGCATCGGATTAGATTTGATCGTAAGGAACATTGATCGAACTCTTAGTGAAAGGTGTGTATCCTTTACCAAGTGAATCAGGGCAAACCATGTCTAAGATTAAGGCCATAGGGCATGTGGACCACACAGGTGGACCACATGACCCCTCACACGGCCATGTTCCCTGCAAACCCTAGCCTAGTTCAAATCTCACACAACCAAGAACCTTCTACACATCGTGTCCCTCCTATAGATTAATTTTGCAATTGTCACATGACCACAGTTTATCACGCCCCAAGTCTGGCGGACCTAAGATTTTTTCATAGTGGCAAAGTAATCTGTTTGGCGAAGTGTAATCCACCCATATGTTTCTTTTGACACATAGGTGTGGGCATATTGTAATTGTCATGTAAGCAAGTGAAGATTTTATTTCAGGATATTTTTGAAACACCCCACACCCGGCCCACGAGCTTGAAGCGGATCTGGTATGTTCCTTAAGTAAACTGGTTTCGAAATTCTTTATTACTTAGGGAAAATTTGTGTAATTTTAGAGAAAATATCGTTTTGGATTGGGCTTAGAGCGAAAACCCATTTATTTTACTTAGAAATCATTTAATTATGGTGACAAAACAATTTAGGGTTTATTTTTAAAATAAATTTAATTGAACTTAATTAAAAGTAACTCGTGACATAATAATTAAAAATAAAAGCAAAGAAATAAAACTATCCAACTTGGGCCTTATGGCCTTATTACATCAAGCAACTCCCAAACTTAAAATAAAAGTACTTAGTAAAAATAAAAGTCCAAATCTTTAGATTTCTCCTTGCTATGCATGGCCACCTTTAGCTCCTACCGACCCGGTCCATTATTGCTCATCACCTGAAAAATATTTCCCACAACGGGTGAGTCAAACAGACTCAATGTGTACACGACACCAAATCGTAATAGAATCAGGCATACAATACATTCAAACATAAAATACAAGTTATGATGCATTCCCAAACCCGAACCTAATTGTCCATCCGCTACACACCCCGCACTGCCAAACACACCGTGGGGACTACTAAGTCGACCCTCCTTCCGCTACACACCAAATTACGGGCTTAAGTCACCGTGATCTGTGGTCTTAGGTCACCACTTTTCGACATCGTGGTCTTAGGTCACCACTTTTCGACATCGTGGTCGTAAGTCACCACTTTTCGACATCGTGGTCTTAAGTCACCACTTTTCACTTCCCCTTTCAATATACAACCATATGCCCCATATATTAATATGCATAATATACCAGAGTTCACAATCGTATAATATTCTCATATTACGAATAACATATTTCATATTCCTAGTAGGAGTAGGAAACGTACCTGAGTACTTAGTACCATAACATGGTACTTTAGCCATGCTCATATTTCTATTAACATATATTTTATTATATGCAACCATAATTCATATTACAAAAATAGTGTGGAGTACACACCTGATTCGCTTAGCAAATTCCTTGAGATTTCGAAATCTGATCTACTGCTTAAATCCTTAATCCCTACATTTGATTAATCACTTACTAATTTAATAAAAAGCCATTCAGCCATAAATCCAAATCCTAGTAGGATTAGTATTCTTAAACTTACCTTGTTTGCCGATTTGATTAATAACCAAATCCCGAAATTTGTAGTATTCCTTCCTTAAAAATCGGCTAGCCACCAAATCATTTAACTAGGTCGGTTTTTCTTTTTTGAATAAATAGGAAATAATTCTAAATACCAAAAATAAGCCTTGGCCGAATACTTCATATGCTTACCTTGTGGATATTAAATCCCAAAACTCACCGAATAACTAGGGAACACGTGGCTTATGGTGTACCTTCTGAAAAGAACTTCTCCTTCCTTGTAGTCGACACTTAGTAAATCCCGAAAGATCTCTTCAAAGTTTCGCAACAAGATATTAATGGGGTTAGTCCTAGATTTCGCAAATCTTAAAAGAGAAAAGATGAAATCGAATGAGATCTTACCCTTACTTGAAGAAATCGATTGCACCTTCACTTCAATCTTCGAGATTCTCGGCTATGGCTAGATGATGATCTCACAACTTTCGACTTTTGGAGGATTAAAGAAAGAAAAGGAAGAATAAAGATGGAGGATTCATTAGAACACAAGGTATTTTGGTTTGGCAAAACAGAGAAGAGAGAGAGAATTTTGCTAGAGAATTTCTACAGATGAACAAAAGAGAAAAGGAAGAATGAAGGTTGGCCTCTCTTTTCCTTTTATAGCCGAAATTACTAGGCTAGAGTCCTTTACTTGGCCACCACTCTTCTATTTTGATAGCTTTATCCCTTTAATTATCATAAATAAAAGAGTTTAATCCAACATTTATCTCTTCAAAATAATCCAATTTAAAAATCCTTTATTTATCACCTTATTATTCACATATTTGTGAAAATAAAACACCTCCTTTTTCTAGAAACCAGTGCCGTCCACCTCAGCCTTCTGGAAGCAAAAATAAAACCTTCATTATTTGCTTCCCAAGTGACTCGAACTCAGGCCCAACACCTTGTATGTGGCGCCATTTCTCTAAGCCCTATGTGGCATCTTCAGGCCACTTTTCCAAGCCTGTTTGTGTGTCAAATTTTACCAACTTTTACTTTTAAGGCCCCCTTGCCTTAATTTCCTATTTTAAACCTTAAAACTTGACATTTCTTGGTTATTTCTAAGTTTCCTAAAATTTTCGTTCGGCTCTGTAAACTTGACATTTCCTTACATTTCCAAGTTTCCAGAAATGTTCACTTTCCTCTTTTGAATCATTTCCACATCATTTCCTTACATTTCCAGGACATTTCCTCACATTTCCAAGACAAGACATTTCCCTACATTTTCAACACATTTCCCTACATTTCCAAGACAAGACATTTCCTTACATTTCCAACACATTTCCCTACATTTACAAGACAAGACAGTTTCTTACATTTCCTTACATTTCCAAGACAAGGCATTTCCTTACATTTCCTTACATTTCCATACATTTCCTTACATTTCCATACATTTCCATACATCTCCTTACATTTCCTTACATTTCCATACATTTCCTTACATTTCCTTACATTTCCTTATTTCTAGAATTCACATAACACATTCATAATTCATAAAATATGCCATTTTACCACATGGTTCCTTGTGTCATGCTTCACACGGAGTTTCTTTTAAAGCCTTATCTACCTAGCTCCCATTTTTACTTAAAAACCAATAATTTTCCAAAGCTTTCTTCTTCCATCCTAGAATTCTAAAAACCCTTAATACACTTCCAACACTGCCAAAACCTACTAACTCATGAATTAGGCACGAACGCATAACCCCTAATCTAGGATGTTACAATTTTGTTATCTAAAGGAAAACATAGTGTTAACCTAGTTAGGAACCAACTGGATAGACTACTCTGATATTTATAATGCAGGGTTCTCATTTATATTTCTCTCGAAAAATTGTGGACCATTAAGAATGCAAATTCTAAAATGTATGGCACTTGTTAAGTTCCACTAAGTAGGATATGTCATATTTATATGGGTGAGAAGAGTTCTGAGAGATTCTTCTTCTTCCTTTGAGAGTATTTTTTAATTATTTTTCTTAAATCCAATGATATCTTTTTCTTATTAAGCTAGAAGTTAAGAATTCTTGGTTTAATCAGTAATCATTCCATATCTGGGTAAGTATTACAGCTCTGCATGTTAGATGTTTTGAAAGAGTGAGTCTGAATGTGGTATATGAACAATAAATGGCAAGTATAAGGCTTTTCATGGGGGTTATCAGAGTTTGTGATGATAGTAAATTGTATAAAAATGAGTTTTAAAGGTGGTCTTGTGTTCTGTAAGTAGTTGATGTTGCTGGTTCGAGAAGGATGGTTGAGTCTAGAACCTTGAACTATAATAGGTGAGTCCCTACACTAACTCTTTCTCTCTTAAGTAAACTTTTCAAGTAAAAGAATATATATATAGAATATGATGATATCTATAATAATTAGTAAGTGTACGCATATAATAAATAGGAGATAAGTGATATGATGATATGTAATAAGTTTTGTTAAAGAGGAATGTTGATTGATAAGTATGCAAGTAAAGTTTGAGATATGAAAAATATGAGTTAGTCTGGAATGCAAATAAATTTGGGTAAGTAAATGATGAGAAATTTCCCTTAGTGAAACCTCTGTAGGGTACTTATATTACTAACCACATTAGTATATCACGATATGAAAACAAGTGTAAGACCATGAGGTTGAGATCTATGGCATCTTGATATGATTTAGAAACATTCATGGTGTAGCCTCTAGTAAGATAAAGATTGGACTAACAAATCATAAACATTAATGTGTGTAAGACTATGTGGTTAAGACCCATGGCAAGATATGTTTGTATGAATGTTCATGGTATAGCCTTCGGTGGTGTGTAAATTGAATGGTCAGATCACGATACATGAACTTATGTATAAGTCCATGAGGGACAACCCATGGAATCTTCTTTGAAAGTCCGCCGAAACAATAAACATATGATTCTGTATGACGCTATTCTGGTGTATTCTGTCAACCTTTGCAGCATACTCTGATAAATTTTTCTGGTAAAATGTACTTATCTGCCCTTATGGTAAGTCTGGGTAAATCCTAATTGTTCTGTAATAAATATTGTTAAGATAAGGTTATCATTTGTCCGGGTTTAATTAATGGAATTATATGCGTAAAGTAATTAGGTAAGTTGTTAAGGAAGTTCTTATGGATAAGTGTGTATATGTATGCTAAGAAGGGTATTCGTCATGATAATATTGAATATGGGTGTATTCGCAGTTGAGAGGCATAATAAATTGTTTATTTGAATTATTCTATTTTGTATAGTGCTGAAATTTGAGTATTTGGTATACACCATATTTGAACAGTATCACATTCTTTTGGAATCTTAATGAAACCGAGTCATCGTATTTTCTAAGTTATTTGAGGTTCTGTAATAAGGTTGTATAAAATTCATCAAGATGATATGTATAGTACATTATCAGTGAGAGTTTGTATGATATCGAATCAAAGTATGACTTGATTAGTAAATTGATGGTATTCAAATTTGAGTGAATATCCTTTAGCAATTTGAATCGGTGAACAAGTGTTCTGGAATGAATGTATGTGTGAAGAGTGGATCTATATAAAGTGGGTTTGAAGATATAGTCTTTTGAATGATACATTGGTAAGTTAAGAGTATAAAAGCTGGTTTGTAAGTGTATGCCAAAACTGTAACAGTATCCGCTGGAAATGGAAGTAATTGGTTCAGAAGGGTAGTTGGCACATAAATGTTCTTCAAATAAGATGAAGTATCCGCCAAGGTAATTTTTTTATAAAGCTCACTAAGTTCTCTTGAACTTACAAGATTTGTTCTTGTTACAGGTATTGTGGTAAAAGAATACATCAACAGGGACGACGCTAGGAGTAGGTTAGAGTAGCGGCGAAGTGGGTTGTTATGCATACAGTGGAAAAGTGACGTATTGTGGGCTTTCACCCTAAGAGCCCATCTCTAATAAATGTTGTATTGCAAAAGTTTAGTTAAAAGTTTGATGTAATATTTTATACTTTCCTCTTATTTTTTTAGACACTAAGGCCTTTAGTTAAAATAATAAGAAAATTATTTTCGTTAAATGAATATTTTGTTAAGTATTGTATAGTAACACCTAAGATACAGACTCGGTAAATTGGGTCGGGGAAAGGGAGTTACCATAAGGGCGGATAAGTACATTTTACTAGACAAGTTTATCAGAGTACACCGCAAGGGTCGACAGAATACACCACTAGAGCATCATACAAAATCAAATGTTTACTATCCCGACGAACTTTCACAAAAGGTGCCATGGGTTCTCCCTCATGGACTTATACATAAGTTCATGTATCGCAATCTGTCCAGTCAATTTACACACCATCGAAAGCTACACCGTGATTCCGTGAATATTTATACAAACATATCTTGCTATGGGTCTTAACCAAATGATTTTACACACATTCATATTTGGTGATTTGCTAGTCCAGTCTTCATCTTACTAGAGACTACACCATGAATGTTTCCAAATCATATCAAGATGTCATGGGTTTCAACCTCATGGTTTTACACTTGTTTTCATATTGTGATCTTCCAATATGGTTAGCAATATAACTGCACTACCAGAGGTTTCACAAAGGGGCATTTCTCATCATTTACTTATCCAAATTTATTTGCTTTCCAGACTGGCTCATACTTTTCACATGTCAAACTTTACTTGCATATTTATCAATCAACATTCCTCTTCAACAGAACTTATTACATATCATCATAGCACTTATCTCTTCTTTACTATACTCATACACTTACCAATTATTATAGATATCATCATCTTATATATATATTCTTTTACTTGAAAAGTATACTTAAGAGAGAGAGAGAGTAAAGGTAGAGTGTAACACCCCTAATCCGTATCCATCGCCGGAACAGGGTTACGGAGTATTACCAAAACTTTTAGAACATTTACAGACATGTCATGTCAATCACTATTCATTAACCGAGATCATTCATAATGTCCCTTAAATGGACCCTCGAGGCCCAATACGAGCATTAGAATTGTGTCGGGACTTGATCGAAAAATCTAAGAATTTTTCGCGACATTTCAAAAATTTTCCAATGTTCAGGGCTCACACACCCTTGTGGTCCAAGGGACACGCCCGTGCTACAGGCCATGTCCGATCTAGGGTGCTCTCTGACTTAAGCCACATGGCCATGCCACACGCCCATATGCTAGGCTGTGTGGTTGTTTAATTCAATTTGAATTAGGTGCAGGTTTCACACGGCCAAGACACACGCCCGTGTTCAAGGCCGTATCACCCATACGGCTAAGACACACGCCCATGTCTCTGCCTATGTGCTCAATTTTGAGCCATTCTATTTCTTAAATTTAAGGTGTAGGGGACACAGGCCTGGCTACACGCCCATGGGGCAGGCCGTGTGTCACACATGGTCTAGACACACGCCCATGTGTCTACCTGTGTGGACAAAATAAAGCCATTTCTTAGCCTCATTTGTCACCAAAATTTACCATTTTCCTGCACTACAACATACCAAACACATTCCAACCATTTCAAGTATTCAAATTAAGTAATTTCCATCATTCAACATGGCATACCATTGCACGCATACATGTTTACTATCTTACCTTGGTCCAATCCATGTGTTAAACATGATTTGATCAACTACTTAACATATATATATGGTTACCACAGCATAACATTACAAGTACTTCAAAACAACCATTACTAGCCATTCCAATGGCTAGATTACAAGCATCATTTACATTTACATGCCATTACAACCATAATTGATTTACCATATTGTATCATCATGGGCCGATGGATAGTGTGAGGAATCTCCGCCGAGCTTCCAATCCAACTAGCTTCCGATTTACTCTAAAACAGGGGAAAATAAAACAAAGTAAGCATAAAATGCTTAGTAAGTTCGTATAACATGGTACTTAACTTACCATACATCCTATTTGAGGTAACTAAGTAAGGCATATTCAACCGCTTTGATCTCAAGCCCTACACACATCATCATTTCCCTTGTTAGTCATATATTCCATAATAACATCAAGACATGTATGGGCTCAACAACAATCAAGTTCCCATGTACATATGCTTTCCACAACATGTATTCATTTAACATGTATAGACATATCTTATTAATACAAGTATAACTTCCTAGTAATTCTTTTCGAGTTCATATCATTTCATGGAAGGACTTTACTCATTTTATTCGAGTATTAAGGTCGCACAAGTAATAGTACATTCAAGGTGTATGGGTTTATAATAAAGAATGCACATATATTTATCAAAAAGGTCCATGCATAAATAACATCATCTCAGGTTTTCATACATTTGTCATGTATCATCCTTTTCTTGTATTTCAGACGGATATGTATAATAACACATTTCTTACACATATCTTCTCACATCAAGATTTCTACCCATTGCATTTATCTGAAATATCGATGGTTACACAGGCAGTACACTCGAGGTGTATAAATTAGGATCTGTCAATTCATATTCAATGGTACACATAAGGTACTATCACATAGAGTACTCTCAAGCCACATATGTATACAATAGGATTACTAGTCCAGGCTAAATCTTTTTTATGACATATGCTCTAAGGAGCTTGATCTGGATTACCCATCCGGGCTAAATCCAATTTATAATATATGCTCGAGAGGAATCACATTAGGATTACCCGTTCGGGCTAAATCCTATCAGAATTGAGGTCGAAGGATTACTCATCCGAGCTAAATCCTATCCGCAACAAATGCAGGACCTCTTTGTTCCGGGAAATCACATATCCATCGATTTTCCATTTATTCAGCCGAGATTTAAACACTTTTCAATCATTATCGGGAATTTGATTATTTCATACCTCCATAACATTTATGTAATTCGAGTAAAACACATTCCACATTCATGTCAAGCATACAAGTAACATTTTATTCATTTACCATTTTATCGGGCATTTTCATTTATCAGGCTATATTGAGTAGGTGATCATTTCACATATTTATGAAATTGATAAAATTCACAAACACAACATTTAAATCAAGCATAAAAACATATACAATTTAGTTACACGAACTTACCTTGACAAAGGTTCGTGTTCGTAAAATCTACTAATCTGACATTTTCCTCATTCCTAGTTCTAACTTTGAATTTGGTCTGTCCGTATCTATACGAGTAGGTTTAACATCAATTTATCATAGTTTGCATTCATGTGGACTAAATTTTCATCCTAGGCAAAAATTACTATTTTGCCCCTAACTTTTCCATAAATTCCATTTTTGTCCATAGGCTCGGAAAATGAAACTTGTACAAATTACTCCTTATTCCAAGCCTAACCAAAGCCCCATTACAAAATTTACAGCACATTTTGAAACACCCCAAACCCGGCCTACGAGCCTTGACCGGATCTGGTATGTTCCTTGAGTAAAACGGTTCAAAACTGGTTTGTATCTTTTGAAAATCTTTGAGTGATTTTGGGAGAAAACTCGAATTGGGTTGGGCTCAAGTTGGAAACTAATTTATTTTTGAAATATATGTTTTTATAAAAGTTCCATTGTTAAGTTTCAAAACTTTAAGTTAGAAGATATGGCGAATTTGTTTTAGGTTTTATCATTAAATTAGAAATCATTTCCTTTTAGGTGTCAAAATGTTTAGAGTTCATTCTTAAATAAAAATTTACTTAATCTTTAATTTTGAGGGAAATTTTGTATCATAAGAAAATAATTAAAATGCATGCGTAAACAGTTTATAACTATGGCCTTATTACAACAAAACCCTAAATAAATTCAAAAGTACTTAGAATATAAAAAGTCCAAATTCAAATAAAGTCCCGAACTGAGCATGGCCACCACTAAGCTCCTGCCGACCCGGTCCATCACTGATCGTCACCTGAAAAATATTCCCACAACGGGGTGAGTCAACAGACTCAATGTGTACAACCAACACTAAGTCTCAACAGTTTAAGCATATCAGTCCATACAAGTACATATAGCAGAAATAAAGATAATGATGCAACCCGAACCCAAACCTAGGTACCATCCGCTACACATCACCCGTACCAACCTGCACACCGTGGGGACTAGTAAGTCAACCCTCCATCCGCTACACATCATCGAAGGCAGTCGCTGCAGTCGACGTGCTCCTCGCCCTTATAAAATTCATGGCATAGCCACCAGATAAAATAATTGTGACCTGAGTCACCACATTCAAATAATGTGACCGAAGCCACCACATTCAGATATTGTAGTATAAAACCACCACATTCACTTCCCCTTTCATAATCACCCATATGCCCCATGTCATACAAATATGCATAAGCCATGTCATATTCCTATTTCACATTCTTATAATTTCATATATGCCATAACAGATCATATTATACTCATAGTAGGAGTAGGAAAACGTACCTGAGTACTTTGTACCATTGCATGGTACCTTAGCCACATTTTACATATTCTTAATACAGATTTATTAAAACATAGCCATAAAGCTATTAAGGCTTAGAGTGGGGTACACACCTGATTTACTTAACGAATTTACTGGAGTCTCGAAAGCCCGATCTAATACGTTAGATCTTAGTCCCTTGCCGCAGATTTGATTACCAATCAAATCCCAAAACCTTGTAGTATTTCTTTCTTGATATCGGCTAGCATCAAATCACTTCACGGCTTAGTTTTCGGCTTTTGAATAATAAAGAAACAAATCTAAATCGCGGAATAGGGTCTTGGCCAAATATCAGATTCACTTACCTTGTGAATCTTATTTCCCGAAAACAACCACTTGATTAGGGAGTTGTCGAAATACCCTGTTTAACTACTGTTAGATTCGACTTCTATACCAAAAGTATTAGAAAGTGGCCTTAGGCCGAACACTTATACCCTTACCTTGATGAATCAAATTTCGAAATTCAATTGTCCTTGGTGTCTGTCGAAATACCTACAAGCTCCTGTTAGATCCAAACTAACATTTAATCACAATACATGGCCTTTAGCCAAATACCACATGACTTACCTTAAATCCCGAATGATCCTCCTTATAGTCGACTATACTAGAAATCCTGAAAGAATCCTTCATAGTTTCGGCCAAAGACATTGATGGCATTAGAATCTTAATTTCGACTTAAAGAAAAGAAATAAGATGATGACTATAGATCCTTACCCCTTTATATTGAAATCGATTGCACCTCTGTCTGTCACCACTTGATAGATTCGGCTATAGGCTTAACGTTGGTCAACAAATCCCGGCTTTTGATCAACTGAAGAAATCGGCTTTAACAAGAGTGAAGAGGAAAGGTATGAAGCTTTTAGGGGTTACACATATGATGAACTAGGGAGAAGGAGGTTTCGGCTAGAACAAATAAGAGAAAAAGAAGACTTTGAGAAAAGAAAAGTGGAAATTTAGCTAGAGAAAGAGATGGGAAAGAAAAGAAAAGAAAGATGAACACTTTACTACTCAATTTCGGCTTCCTACTCAAACACTAACTTCTCCTTGTTTTTCTCCTCTTTTTCCTCTTATCCACTTATTTAAAATAATTTGATTAAAACAATAATTATCACCTTCCTTAGCCGAATTTTAAAAGGATAAAACTAGTCTTTATTCTCATCCTTTCAAAGTCCTATAGCCGTCCATCACTCCCCCCTCTTTGACGTCAACAAGCAAAAATAAACCCCAAACTATTGCTTCCCACGTGACTCAAACCTTAAGACCTTCACCATGCTTTTGGCGTCATTTCCAGAGGCCTTAAGTGGCGCCTCCAAGCCACTTTACCAAGCCCATTTGTGTGTCATATCTCCCCTACATTTTCTCTTAAGACCTATCAGGCCTAGCTTCCTTTTCTAGATTTAAAATCTAATAATTTCTAAGGCATTTATCTACATTCTAGAGTTCCTAAAATTCATACCACACAATCAAAACATACATAGGCATGCTTCCACATAAATTCAACAATAATTCATAAGCCCAAAATCCCGGATGTTACAGTTCTACCCCCTTAAAATAATTTCGTCCCCAAAATTACCTGGCCAAGATAAGTGAGGGTATTGCTGTCGCATTGCTTCTTCTGGCTCCCACGAAGCTTCTTCCAATCCATGATTGAGCCATAATACTTTGACTAGAGGAACCGACTTCCTCCGTAACACTTTCACATCTCGATCCAGGATCTGAATTGGCTCTTCTTCTTAGGACAAATCTGGCCTTAGCTCCACCTCTTCAACATGTACCACATGAGATGGATCCGATCGATAACGATGTAGCATAGAAACATGGAATACGTCATGCATCTGCTTCAATTCCGAAGGCAACTCTAACTGGTATGCCACTGGTCCCACTCGCTTCAATACCCGATAGGGTCCTATAAACCTTGGACTTAGCTTTTCTTTCTGACCAAATCTCATTACCTTCTTCCAAGGCGAAACCTTAAGAAATACTTGATCTCCCACATCAAATTCCATCTCCTTCCGCTTGAGATCTGCATAGGACTTCTGCCTGTCGGATGCCTCCTTTAACCGTGCCCGAATTATCTCCACCTTTTCCTCGGATTCTGCCACAATTTTGGGACCCAAAACTCGACGTTCCCCTAATTCTGTCCAACACGTAGGAGTGCGACACTTCCGTCCATACAGCGCTTCATACGGTGCCATCCGAATACTAGCTTGATAGCTGTTATTGTATGCAAATTCCGCTAGAGGCAAATATTCTTCCCAACTTCCTCTGAAGTCCATCACACAGCCTCTAAACATATCCTCTAACATTTGGATTACTCGTTCGGACTGCCCGTCCGACTGTGGATGAAAAGCCGTAGTGAAATCCAACTTGGTGCCTAACGCTTGATGTAGAGCTTTCCAAAACTGAGACGTAAACCTTGGATCTCTATCGGAGATGATCGATACAGGAACTCAATGCAACCTTACAATCTCTGCCGCATATAACTTCGCCAACTTCTGCAAAGAATAGTCAACCCGCACTGGGATGAAATGCGCGGACTTTGTCAATCGATCCACTATCACCCATACTGAGTCCTTCTTAGTAGGCGTAAGGGGAAGCCAACTAACGAAGTCCATGGTGATTCTCTCCCACTTTCACTGCGGAATCATTATCGCCTGAAGCAATCCTGACGGAACTTGGTGTTCAGCCTTGACTTGTTGACATGTTAAGTACTTGCCAACAAATTCGGTAACCTCCCGTTTTAGACCAGGCCACCAAAACTGTTCCCTTAAATCTCTGTACAACTTAGTACCTCCAGGATGCATAACATAAGGACTACTATGCGATTCCTGAAGAATCCTCTACCTTAACTCCTTATCCTTAGGCATACAGACCTTACCCTTGAAACACAATACTCCCTCATCACTAATACCATAATCCTCTAACTCTCTATTTTGCACTTGCTGTAACTTAGCACTTAAATCCTCATCCAACAACTGACTTTCTTTTACCTCATTCAATCATGTCGGCTTTACTTGTAACTCTGCCAGCAGACTTCCATCGTCATACAAACTCAAATGTGCAAACATCACTCTCAAATCCGACACTACTTTCCGACTTAAGGCATTTGCTACCACACTCGCCTTGCCCGGGTGATACTTTATAGAACAGTCGTAATCCTTTAACAACTCCACCCACCTTCGCTGCCTTAAGTTTAACTCCTTCTGAGTCAACAGATACTTAAGGCTCTTGTGGTC
Source organism: Gossypium bickii (assembly GCA_025503065.1). Classification (NCBI taxonomy): domain Eukaryota; kingdom Viridiplantae; phylum Streptophyta; class Magnoliopsida; order Malvales; family Malvaceae; genus Gossypium; species Gossypium bickii. The sequence continues at coordinate 20,536,710 of CP106713.1, read as the reverse complement.
TGTGTAGATTATCGACTTTTCGCCATAAAGATAGTGTCTCCATACCTTGAGGGCAAAGACCACTGCCGCCAATTCCAAATCATGCGTTGGGTAGTTAACCTCGTGAGGCCTTAATTATCGAGACGCATAAGCAACCACTTTCCCGTCTTGCATCAAAACATACCCTAATCCTGTGTGAGAAGCATCACAATACACCACGAAATCCTTTCCTGCTTCCGGCTGAATCAAAACTGGAGCTTCAGTCAAGACCCTCTTAAGCTTCTCAAAGCTCTCCTGTTGCTTCTCGGTCCATACGAAAGGTACTTCCTTCCTCAGCAACTTTGTCAAAGGTGCGGCGATCGATGAGAACCCTTCCACAAACCTTCTGTAGTAGCCTGCCAATCCCAAGAAGCTACGAATCTCAACCACAGACTTAGGTGGTTTCCAATCTAACACTGCTTCAATCTTCCTAGGATCCACCCTTATCCCTTCAGCAGACACCACATGCCCTAGTTCACAGGATTGTTTAACTAGGCTTTAAGTCTTATGTAATTGTTGAGGTAAACTAGTCCTAGGGTTCAAGTACTTAGTATACTAATCTACATTCCATTTCTACCCTTCTACAAGTCATACTATAATTCACACAATGGTTAGAAGTACTTACCTGGTGGACTTCGGGTCGGAAACTTAGGTGTCATGCTAGAAAACCTGCTCAATTTCACAAAATCTTTCACAAAATTCATTTGGGCTTAATTTTGAAAATGTTATGGGCTTTAAACCCAAGGCCGAGAGTTTAAAATCTGGGCTCGATACTGTTTAAACACCCAAAACCCAAATTTCACGAGCCTTGACGGTATGTTCCTTGAGTAAAACGGTTCAAAACTGGTTTGTCTTTTTTGAAAATCTTTGAGTGATTTTGGGAGAAGACTCGAATTGGGTTGGGCTCAAGTTGGAAACTAATTTATTTTTGAAATATAAGTTTTTATAAAAGTTCCATTGTTAAGTTTCAAAACTTTAAGTTAGAAGATATGGCGAATTTGTTTTAGGTTTTATCATTAAATTAGAAATCATTTCCTTTTAGGTGTCAAAACGATTAGAGTTCATTCTTAAATAAAAATTTACTTAATCTTTAATTTTGAGAGAAATTTCGTATCATAAGAAAATAATTAAAATGCATGCGTAAACAGTTTATAACTATGGCCTTATTACAACAAAACCCGAAATAAATTTAAAAGTACTTAAAATATAAAAGTCCAAATTAAAATAAAGTCCCGAACTGAGCATGGCCACCACTAAGCTCCTGCCGACCCGGTCCATCACTGATCGTCACCTGAAAAATATTCCCACAACGGGGAGAGTCAATGACTCCGGTGTGTACAACCAACACTAAGTCTCAACGGTTTAAGCATATCACCATACAAGTACATATATAGCGAAATAAAGATAATGATGCAACCCGAACCCAAACCTAGGTACCATCCGCTACACATCACCTGTACCAACCAGCACACCGTGGGGACTAGTAAGTCAACCCTCCATCCGCTACACATCATCAAAGGCAGTCGCTGCAATCGACGTACTCATCACCCTTATAAAATTCGTGGCATAGCCACCAGATAAAATAATTGTGACATGAGTCACCACATTCAGATAATGTGACCAAAGTCACCACATTCAGATATTGTGGTAAAAAACCACCACATTCACTTCCCCTTTCATAATCACCCATATGCCCCATGTCATACAAATATGCATAAGCCATGTCATATTCCTATTTCACATTCTTATAATTTCATATATGCCATAACAGATCATATTATACTCATAGTAGGAGTAGGAAAACGTACCTGAGTACTTTGTACCATTACATGGTACCTTAGCAACATTTTACATATTCTTAATACACATTTATTAAAACATAGCCATAAAGCTATTAAGGCTTAGAGTGGGATACACACCTGATTTACTTAATGAACATATTGAAGTCCCAAAAACTCGATCTAATGCGTTAGATCTTAGTCCCTTGCCGCAGATTTGATTACTAATCAAATCCCGAAACCTTGTAGTATTTCTTTCTTGAAATCGGCTAGCATCAAATCACTTCACGGGTTAGTTTTTGGCTTTTGAATAATAAAGAAACAAATCTAAATCGCGGAATAGGGCCTTGGCCAATATCAGATTCACTTACCTTGTCAATCTTATTTCCCGAAAACAACCACTTGATTAGGGAGTTGTCGAAATACCCTGCTTAACCACTGTTAGATTCGACTTCTATACCACAAGTATTAGAAAGTGGCCTTAGGCCGAACACTTATACCCTTACCTTGATGAATCAAATTCCGAAATTCAATTGTCCTTGGTCTCTGTCGAAATACCTACAAGCTCCTGGTAGATCCAAACTAACATTTAATGAAACACCCCACACCCGGCCCACGAGCCTGAACCGGATCTGGTATGTTCCTTAAGAAAATCGGTTTTCGAAGTCCTTTATTACTTAGAGAATATTGGTGTATTTTTAGGAAATTGTTCCTTTTGGATTGGGCTTAGGTTAAAAACCCGTTTATTTAATTTAGAAATCATTTAATTAGGGTGACAAAATAATATAGGGTTTAAAGGTAAAGACATAAAAATTTAATATCATAAATGTAAAGTATTTCGAAGCATAATAATTGTAAGTAAATAATAGTAACGAAAATAAAACTATGGCTTTTTAGGCCTTATTACATCAATAATTTCCAAACTTAAAATTTAAAGAACTTTATAAAAATAAAGGTCCAATTCATAAATATTTTCTTTGCTATGCATGGCCACCTTTAGCTCCTACCGACCCGGTCCATTATTGCTCATTACCTGAAAAATAGTCCCTCAAAGGGGTGAGTCAACGGACTCAATGTGTACACAACTAACAAACAATATTTCAGGCATACATATTCATATCAGAACATATGCATATCAAAATGATGCAACCCAAACCCAAGCCTAATTATCCATCCGCTACACACCACCCATACCTGCCAGTCACACCGTGGGGACTACTAAGTCAACCCTCCTTCCGCTACACACCATCGAAGGCGATCATTTGCTGCGATCGACGTGCTCATCGCCCATACGTTTGTGTCATTAGACACTATGTTCAGAAAATGTAACCGAAGTTACCATGTTCACTTAATGGGACCGTAGCCACCATATTTCGTTGGTGAGACCGTAGTCAACACCTATTCTTCCCCTTTCACATATATCCCATATGCCCTAAATATTTATATCATGCATAACTTATTTCTCATTCATATTACATATTCAAAAATATATATATGTCGTATTTGTAATCCTATCGAAAGTAGGAAACGTACCTGGGTACTTTTACCTCATATGTGACACTTAGCCACATTCTTATTCGCATGCACATTCATATATATACATATAAAATAATTGCCGTAATATATTGTGAGTTAGTGTGGGTACACACCTTATTCGCTTAATAGATTCCTTGAATTCCCGAAGTGAATCGATCACAGATTCAGACTTTAGATCTGTTAACTCCTATATTCGGCCCATCATATATAAACATATTAATACCCTTTTGATTTTAACCAAATCCTACTAGAAATAGAATTACTAACACTTACCTTGTTTGCCGAATTGATTGTAAGAATCAAATGCCGGATCTTCGTATTCCTTCCTTGTGAATTCGGCTAAAACACTTTTAAATCTTGAATCCCGAAAGTATTCCTTTGTTTGTTTGTCGAAATCCCTATAATTTCATGTCAGATTTTAATTCTAACATGGAGACATAAAAATATAACTCTTGACCGAATATTCATATCTCTTACCTTAGATTCGTAGAAATCCCAAAACTTTGTTGAACTTCTTCTTGTAATCGACGACCACTAGATCCTTACCTTATGAATGCGACAGATCTTTCTTGACACTGCTTTAGAGATTCGGCTATGGAGATTTAACAGGGATCAAAGAGTGTCTTGGCTTGATAATAGTAAAGGAGAAGAGAAGAAAATAGAAGAAGAGAAGATGGATTTTGCTTAAGAAGAAATTCGGCAGAGAGGGGAAGAGTTAGGGAATTTCGGCAGAGCAGAAAAAGAAACAAACTGAGGAGTAGCCCTCCTTCCTTCCTTTTATAGACAAAGTTATCAGCCAAGGAGTCTCTTACTTGGCCACCACTCCACAGATGTGATAATATTATTCAAATAAAAAAATATTTAATCCATCATTTATCTCCTCAAATAATCCAAATTTAAAAATCTAAAAAAAATCTCTTATTTATCACTTAATAGCCGAATTTTAAAGAGAATAAACCTCTTTTTTTTTTTCAAGATGCTTGTCGTCCACTCCTTGTGCTTCTGGAAACAAAATTAAAACCTTCATTTAATTGCTTCCCTTGTGACTCGAACCTAGGCCCATGCCTCTTGCACATGGCGCCATTTCCATAGGCCCTAAGTGCCATCTTCAGGCCACTTTTCCTAGCCCGTTTGTGTGTCAAAACTTACCAACTTTTTCTTTTAAGGCCCTCTTGCCTTGATTTCCTATTTTAAACTTTAAAACTCATCATTTTAGGGTCATTTCCAAGTTTCCTAAAATTTTCGATCGGCTCTGTTTACTTGCCATTTTCTTACATTTCCAAGTTTCCTAAAATGTATACTTTCCATTTTTGGATCATTTCCATTTTCATTTCTTAGTTTCCAAAAATTTGTACTTTCCATTTTTGAACCATTTCCTTACATTTCTGGGTTTCCTAAAATGTTCATGTCCTAATGTATTTCCAGGTTTCCAAAAATGTTCAGGTTTCCAAAAATGTTCATTTCCATTTCCATGCATTTTTATACATTTCTGAGTTTCCAAAAATATCAAAAATTTATTCATAATGCTTAAGACTTGTCATTTCATACAATTAAACCGAAAATGCATAGGCCATTTCCAGGATGTTACAGTTCTACCCCTCTTACACAAAATTTCGTCCTCGAAATTTCCTAACTAAACAATTGAGGGTATTGCTGTCGCATTGTCTCTTCTGTCTCCCACGAAGTTTCTTCCGATCCATGGTTGCGCCATAACACCTTGACTAGAGGTACTGTCTTCCTTCGTAGGATTTTCGCATCACGTTCCAAGATTCAAATCGGCTCTTCCTCGTAGGATAGATCTGGCCTTAGCTCCACTTCTTCAACAGGTACCACATGAGACGGATCCGATCGATAGCGACGTAGCATGGATACATGGAATACGTCGTGCATTTGCTGCAATTCTAGTGGCAACTCCACTCGGTATGCCACTGGTCCAACTCGCTGTAGTACTCGATAGGGCCCTATAAACCTTGGGCTTAACTTCCCTTTGCAACCGAACCTCATAACCTTCTTCCAAGGTGAGACTTTTAGAAACACTTGGTCTCCCACTTCAAACTCAATTTCCTTCCTCTTAAGGTCGGCGTACGACTTTTACCTATCAGAGGCTTCCTTCAACCTTGCCCGAATTATTTCAACCTTCTCTTCAGTTTCTGCCACTAACTCCAGGCCCAAAACACGACGTTCTCCTAACTCAGTCCAACAAGTAGGAGTTCTACACTTCCGACCATACAATGCTTCGTATGGTGCCATCCGAATGCTTGCCTGATAGCTGTTGTTGTAGGCGAACTCAACTAAAGGCAAATAATCTTCCCAACTTCCTCGGAAATCCATCACACAGCCTCTCAGCATATCCTCCAACACTTGTATAGCTGCTGCATCGCCTGTCTGATTGTGGATGAAAAGCCGTAGTGAAGTCCAACTTAGTGCCTAAAGCTTGATGAAGTGCCTTCCAAAATCGAGACGTAAACCTTGGGTCTCTGTCGGAGATGATCGACATCGGTACTCCGTGTAGCCTTACGATTTCCGCCACATATAATTTGGCTAACTTCTAAAGGGAATAGTCAATTCTCACCGGAATAAAATGTGCGGACTTGGTCAAACGGTCCACTATCACCCATACCGAGTCTTTCTTAGTAGGCGTAAGGGGAAGCCCACTAACAAAGTCCATGGTAATTCTTTCCCACTTCTGACTTAGAATACACCAAAATATCGTCGATAAACACAACGATGAACCTATCCAAATAGGGTTGGAAAACCTGATTCATCATGTCCATGAACGCGGCTGGAGCATTCGTCAATCCGAACGGCATCACCACAAACTCAAAATGGCCGTATCTTGTCCTAAAGGTCGTCTTATGGATATCTGCCTCCTTCACCCTTAACTGATGATATCCTGACCTTAGATCTATCTTCGAGAACACAGCTGCCCCTTTCAGCTGATCGAACAAGTCGTCTATCCTTGGCAAAGGATACTTGTTCTTGATGGTCAGTTTGTTCAACTGACGATAATCTATGCACATACGCATAGTTCCATCCTTCTTCTTCACAAATAGGACCGGTGCTCCCCATGGAGACACACTGGGTCGGATGAACCCACGATCCAACAACTCTTGAATTTGAGCCTTGAGCTCCACCAACTCCTTTGGCGCCATTCGGTATGGGGCGATTGACACAGGAGCTATTCTCGGTAACAAATCTATTCCAAATTCCACCTCCCTATCTGGAGGTATTCCTGGTAATTCATCAGGGAACACATCTACAAAGTCCCTTACCGTCCTAACTCCATTGACACCTTCATCTTTTCCTCCCAACGCACTTACGAAGGCTAAGAACGCCTCGCACTCCTTCCTAACCATCTTCTCAGCCTTTAGCGCCGAAACCACGTTAGACAAGTAGTTCCTCCTCTCTCCGATCATCACTACTACCTCATCCTCGGAGGTTCTTAGTTCCATACATTTAGCCGCACAATCCAACATAGCTCGATGCTCTACTAGCCAATCCATTCCAAGTATAAGCTCAAACTCTCCGAAGGGTAACTCCATTAAGTCCGCCCGAAAGTTCACTCCCTGAATCTCTAGGGGTACATTCCGAAAGATCTTGTCTACTACTACGGTTTGGCCTAATGGGCTTACTACAGTCATCTGTCTATCAGAGAATTCTGAGTCTAGGCCTAGTGTTTCCACTATACTACATGCAACATAGGAATGGGTCGAGCCCACATCAATCAGAGCAAAATAGGGCCTGTCAAAAATAAAGAACGTACCGGTTATAACATCCGACGCGTCTCCTTCTTTCCTCCGGCGAACCGCATAAACCAACCCTGGTTGCCTTGCCTCAGCATTAGCAGCACCTCGACCCTATGCTCCACGGCCTCTGCCAGCGCCATTACCTCTGTTGCCAGAACCACGACCCCATTGAGGCTGCTGTCCGCCTCTACCAGCCTGACTAGCATTCTGGGCCGCCAGTCGGCCCTCATCTGCTCGCTTGGGACAATCCTTAAGCATATGGTCCTTCAACCCACACTTGAGACATCCACCCGTCTTCCTCCAACACTCTCCTAAGTGCCTCTTTCCACAGTGCTCACAGAGGCGTCTGCATCACCACCGTGCTCAAATTGTTGATTCTGTGGGCCGTCAACTCTAGGCCTCTTATAACCTTTTCCAGATGGCCCAAAACCTCTTTTGGGCTTATTCCTATCCACAGCCTGCTTGGTAGCATCCTTGATTCCCTCGGCCACCTTGGCCTTTTCCACCAAAGCAGAGAATTCCCGCTCCTGATGCGGTGCTATCAACAGTCTCAGGTCGTCCCTCAGTCCGTCCTCAAAACGGACCCAGCGCTCATGCTCAGTTGCCACTACTCCTCGGGCATAGCGGCTCAACCTCAGAAATTCTACCTCATATTCTGCGACAGATTTACTTCCTTGCACCAACCCTAGAAAAGCCTTCCTTTGTTCGTCTATATACCTGGTTCCCACATACTTCTTCTGAAATGCTTCCTTAGCATATTCCCAGGTCAAATCCTCCGTCGTGGCACCGTCCCGCACAGTTAACCACCATTGATACGCTTCATCGCGTAACAATGCCACCATTCCTTTCAACTTCTCCTCAGAGGTCAAGTCGAGTTCATCCATAATGCGCTTCGATTGCTTCCAACCATGCTTCACCAGACTGGGTGCCACTCCTGATACTCCACGAAACATCTCGGCTCCATTAGCTCGGAGCCGTTTCGGCACAGATTTTCGGGTTCCTGAATTTCCACCCGCACCAGCCACCAATTCCAAAACTCGTAGCACGATCGCGACACGAAGATCTTCCCCGTCCCGAGCTTGTCGCTTCAAAGACCCACAGTTGGGGGTGGTGGTGGCGGTGGTATTTCATTGTCAGAACCCTGACCCGATCTAACGAGTTCTGACACAGTCATTCTTCCTCTACCTCTTCCACGACGACCACGTCCTTTAGAGCTCATTTTCTATCGTCGAGATCTGATTAAGAAGTTTTATAAATTAGTATTCTTGTTTCACTTATTACCCGCGAAGATGTTTTATGAAGAAGAATTTAAGAGTGGTTCTTTCGTATTCATACAAACATACAGTCTTTCCATTCATTCATTCATCCATCAAACAAGTATGAACTTTCGTTCATCCAAAGAAACGTTGAAATTTTCATTGTTGTTGTTTTTTCGCTACCCAGGGGTATTTTCGTAATTTTGTCCTACAGGGGCATTTTCGTAAATTTTTCAAAATGAAAAATTCCTTGATGATTTTGACGGAAGTATTTTAGTACTTTTAAGGTTCCGGGGAAGTTTTGGAAGAGTTTTGAAATCCAGGGGTATTTCGGTAATTTTTTGACCTCAGGGGCATTTTGGTAAATTTTCACAAATCAGGGTAAATTTGTAAAATTTAGTAAATCAGGGATATTTCAAAAGTTGTAAAACTTTGTGGATTATTTTTGAGAATTGTACTTTTCAAAACAATGATGTTGCAAAAATTTTGGAAATCAGGGTCATTTTGGTAATTTTGCAAGTTAAGGGGCAATTTGTAATTTTTCTCCAAATCAAGATATTTTTGATAATTTGCAAATTAGGGTTTTGAACATTTTATAAAGAAATGAAATTTTGGATAAGTCTTGTGGGTATTTTGGAAATCTCATAAACCAAGGACATTTTGGTAATTTTACCACTAGGTATTTTTGTAATTTTTTTGAAAATCGGAATTTTTCAAAACTTTGTAAAGATGGTTTTCTCAAATTAAAAGAGTGATTTTAAAAGTTTTAAAACTAGGGTTTGTTGTTCTTCATAAAAAAAAACGGCTAAGTCCCTTTCGGGTTTTAGTGCTTTGTGTTTAGCTTTTATGACCGAGTCCTCTTGGTCGGGGTGAACCAAAGCTACGCACCACCCGTGATTCGAGTGGAGAGGAGGTGAGTCACGCGGATCGCTTAAATGCCAAGCTCTCACTGAAACCATTCCTAGACATGCGCACGCAGGTTGCCACACCACCGAGCCCTCTCGAGTTAGGGTGAACTGGCTACGCACTGGGTGGGATACTGCGAAGAGGAGGTGAGTCACTAGGATCGCTTAAATACCGTGCTCTTCCTGATCCAATCCTAGACATGCGTCTGAGGTTACCACACCTAGTCAATGACTTAGCCATAGGTTTGTTAAGTTCATTAAGTCTTATGAGTTTCATGTGTTTGAGTAGTCTAATCCTAGGGTTCAAATTCCTATCACACTATTCTAAGTTCCATGCCTTTTCTACCCCTATATAAATCACATAATCACACATAGAGTTAGGGTACTTACAGTGGATCATGGGGTGAGACTTAGGTGCCATGCCAGAAAACCTGCTTAATTTTTCAAGAAATACTTCCATAAAATTCATTTGGCTCGATTGGAAAACGTTTTGGGCCTTAGCCCATAGGCCGAGAGTTTTAAAACTGGGCTCTGATACCAAACTGAAACACCCCACACCCGGCCCACGAGCCTGAACCGGATCTGGTATGTTCCTTAAGAAAATCGGTTTTCAAAGTCCTTTATTACTTAGAGAATATTGGTGTATTTTTAGAAACTGCTCCTTTTGGATTGGGCTTAGGTTAAAAACCCGTTTATTTAATTTAGAAATCATTTAATTAGGGTGACAAAATAATTTAGGGTTTAAAGGTAAAGACATAAAATTTTAATATCATAAATGTAAAGTATTTCGAAGCATAATAATTGTAAGTAAATAATAGTAACGAAAATAAAACTATGGCTTTTTAGGCCTTATTACATCAATAATTTCCAAACTTAAAATTTAAAGAACTTTATAAAAATAAAGGTCCAATTCATAAATATTTTCTTTGCTACGCATGGCCACCTTTAGCTCCTCGCCGACCCGGTCCATTATTGCTCATTACCCAAAAATAGTCCTCAAAGGGTGAGTCAACTGGACTCAATGTGTACACAACTAACAAACAATATTTCGAGCATACATATTCATATCGAACATATACATATCAAAATGATGCAACCCAAACCCAAGCCTAATTATCCATCCGCTACACACCACCCGTGCACTGATAGCTCACACCGTGGGACTACTAAGTCAACCCTCCTTCCGCTACACACCATCGGCTGCGATCAGCTGCAATGACGCGTGCTCATCGCCTATATACATTGTGTCATTAGACACTATGTTCGAATAATGTAACCGAAGTTACCATGTTCACTTAATGGGACCGTAGCCACCATATTTCGTTGGTGAGACCGTAGTCAACACCTATTCTTCCCCTTTCACATATATCCTATATGCCCCAAATATTTATATCATGCATAACTTATTTCTCATTCATATTACATATTCAAAAATATATATATATCGTATTTGTAATCCTATCGGAAGTAGGAAACGTACCTGGGTACTTTTACCTCATTTGTGACACTTAGCCACATTCTTATTCGCATGCACATTCATATATATACATATAAAATAATTGCCGTAATATATTGTGAGTTAGTGTGGGTACACACCTTATTCGCTTAATAGATTCCTTGAATTCCCGAAGTGAATCGATCACAGATTCAGACTTTAGATCTGTTAACTCCTATATTCGGCCCATCATATATAAACATATTAATACCCTTTTGATATTAACCAAATCCTACTAGAAATAGAATTACTAACACTTACCTTGTTTGCCGAATTGATTGTAAGAATCAAATGCCGGATCTTCGTATTCCTTCCTTGTGAATTTGGCTAAAACACTTTTAAATCTTGAATACCGAAAGTATTCCTTTGTTTGTTTGCCAAAATCCCTATAATTTCATGTCAGATTTTAATTCTAACATGGAGACATAAAAATATAACTCTTGACCGAATATTCATATCTCTTACCTTAGATCCGTAGAAATCCCAAAACTTTGTTGAACTTCTTCTTGTAATCGACAACCACTAGATCCTTACCTTATGAATCCGACAGATCTTTCTTGACACTGCTTTAGAGATTCGGCTATGGAGATTTAACAGGGATCAAAGAGTGTCTTGGCTTGATAATAGTAAAGGAGAGGAGAAGAAAATAGAAGAAGAGAAGATGGATTTTGCTTAAGAAGAAATTCGGCAGAGAGGGGAAGAGTTAGGGAATTTCGGCAGAGCAGAAAAAGAAGCAAACTGAGGAGTAGCCCACCTTCCTTCCTTTTATAGACAAAGTTATCAGCCAAGGAGTCCCTTACTTGGCCACCACTCCACAGATGTGATAATATTATTCAAATAAAAAAATATTTAATCCATCATTTATCTCCTCAAATAATTCAAATTTAAAAATCTAAAAAAAATCTCTTATTTATCACTTAATAGCCGAATTTTAAAGAGAATAAACCTCTTTTTTTTTCAAGATGCTTGCCGTCCACTCCTTGTGCGTCTGGAAACAAAATTAAAACCTTCATTTAATTGCTTCCCTTGTGACTCGAACCCAGCCCCATGCCTCTTGCACATGGCGCCATTTCCATAGGCCCTAAGCCATCATCTTGAGCCACTTTTCCTAGCCCGTTTGTGTGTCAAAACTTACCAACTTTTTCTTTTAAGGCCCTCTTGCCTTGATTTCCTATTTTAAACTTTAAAACTCATCATTTTAGGGTCATTTCCAAGTTTCCTAAAATTTTCGATTGGCTCTGTTTACTTGCCATTTTCTTACATTTCCAAGTTTCCTAAAATGTATACTTTCCATTTTTGGATCATTTCCATTTTCATTTCTTAGTTTCCAAAAATGTGTACTTTCCATTTTTGAACCATTTCCTTACATTTCTGGGTTTCCTAAAATGTTCATGTCCTAATGCATTTCCAGGTTTCCAAAAATGTTCAGGTTTCCAAAAATGTTCATTTCCATTTCCATGCATTTTTATACATTTCTGAGTTTCCAAAAATATCAAAAATTTATTCATAATGCTTAAGACTTGTCATTTCATACAATTAAACCGAAAATGCATAGGCCCTTTCCAGGATGTTACATTTAATCACAATACATGGCCTTTGGCCGAATACCACATGACTTACCTTAAATCCCGAATGATCCTCCTTATAGTCGACTATACTAGAAATCCCGAAAAAATCCTTCATAGTTTCGGCCAAAGACATTGATGGCATTAGAATCTTAATTTCGACTTAAAGAAAAGAAATAAGATGATGACTATAGATCCTTACCCCTTTATATTGAAATCGATTGCACCTCTGTCTGTCACCACTTGATAGATTCAGCTATAGGCCTAACGTTGGTCAACAAATCTCAGCTTTTGATCAACTAAAGAAATTAGCTTTAACAAGAGTGAAGAGGAAGGGTATGAAGCTTTTAGGGGTTACACATATGATGAACTAGGGAGAAGGAGGTTTCGGCTAGAACAAATAAGAGAAAAAGAAGACTTTGAGAAAAGAAAAGTGGAAATTCGGCTAGAGAAAGAGATGGGAAAGAAAAGAAAAGAAAGATGAACACTTTACTACTCAATTTCGGCTTCCTACTCAAACACTAACTTCTCCTTGTTTTTCTCCTCTTTTTCCTCTTATCCACTTATTTAAAATAATTTGATTAAAACAATAATTATCACCTTCCTTAGCCGAATTTTAAAAGGATAAAACAAGTCTTTATTCTCATCCTTTCAAAGTCCTATAGCCGTCCATCACTCCCCTCCTCTTTGACGTCAACAAGCAAAAATAAAACCCCAAACTATTGCTTCCCACGCGACTCGAACCTTAAGACCTTCACCATGCTTGTGGCGTTATTTCCAGAGGCCTTAAGTGGCGCCTCCAAGCCACTTTACTAAGCCCATTTGTGTGTCATATCTCCCCTACATTTTCTCTTAAGACCTATCAGGCCTAGCTCCCTTTTCTAGATTTAAAATCTAATAATTTCTAAGGCATTTATCTACATTCTAGAGTTCCTAAAATTCATACCACACAATCAGAACATACATAGGCATGCTTCCACATAAATTCAACAATAATTCATAAGCCCAAAATCCCGGATGTTACACATTTATTCATAAAATTTTAGAATTTTTCCTTCAATTTCACAAGTTTACAATTTAGTCCCTAAATCATGTTTTCATCAAAAAACACTTTGTAAAAGTTGTTTATCTATCAATAGTCTTTCATTTTCTACCATAAATTTCTATTCTTCAGCATATACATCCATGACCCATTTTCATACTTTGATAACTTTTCAAATTAATCCCCCAAATAGAGAGATTAAGCTATCCCGACTCCAAAAATATTAAAATTACTAAAAACGGGACAATGAAACTTACCCAATTTGGCCATGAAAGTCTCCTCTGTCTCTCTCCTAGGGTTTCCATGTTTATTTTTGGGAAGAAGATGAGAAAATATTATTTTTATTTTTTCATATTTTTAATTAACTAAAATTTTCACTTTCCAATTTAGTCCTTACCATTTTTCTATATTTTCATGGATGAGTCACCAAGAAAAATCTACATACTTTTCTTAATGGTCTAATTACCATATAAGGACCTTAACTTTTGAATTCCATAGCTGTTTGATCCTTCTAGCTAATAGAATCTAACTTTTTCATTTTATGCGATTTGGTCCTTCTCGTAATTAAGCATATAATCAGTAAAATTTTCTTTTCAAAATTTTCACATGACTTTTCTAGTATAATGTGGATCACATAATAAAATAAAAATAAATTTTATTTTTCGACTTGGATTTGTGGTCCCGAGACCGCTATTCCGATTTCATCGAAATTGGGCTGTTACATAGAGACTTACCTGATACTCACCTAATGTAGTTCAAGGTTCCAAACTCAACCATTCTTATCGAACCGATAGTAATAATTGCTTACAGTACACATGACCACCATTAAAACTAACTTTCATGCAATATACTATCAACAATATACTATACGAATGCTATTGTACTGAAAACTATTATTATGTATGTTTGGTTTATTATTCTGCACTGATTTTCTTGTGATGAAACTAACTCTAAGCTTCATGGCTCACTCCCATTTTATTTCCATCTTTACAGATAACCCACCAGGTTAGGATGCGAACACAACATCCGGGGGGATACGACTCGGATTTATTTTTCATAAAGTATTTTAGATTTATTATTTGATTTTTTTGTTATTCAGAGACTATATTATTTTATTTTCAAACTGTGGCATGAGGCTTAGGTTTTGGGTTTATATTGCATGCATGACATTTAATTTGAATATAGGATATTGAAATATGAATTTTAATTAATTAAATATGAATTTTGTTTTTTAGTAAAAAATGAATAGATATCACTTTCTACTATTAGATTATAGATAAATTTTGAATACTAAATAAATAGAAAGATTAACTAATTGGTTTTGTTTAAACTCGTGACTGTTACTAAATAAATGCTAGATTATAGATAAATTTTGAATATTAAGTCACCGTTACAAGGTAAATGTTAAACTTAATTGGTTTTGTTTAAACTCGTGAGTTTTTCACAAAATAGGATAAGTTTTCTTCTAAAGTAAACAAATGATTTGAATTAATTGTTTTACAAACTCCATTAGCTTATTAGGTCATTTCGGTTGTCAATGTAATCTTCTGAATTCGAGTTCAGCGTCTAAGCTGAGTTGGGGCGATTACAATTATAATATATTTTATTAATACATACAATCAACTCGTACAATGCATGGGTAAGAAAAGTAGTATATATAATATAACAATGTACACAAGCCCATATTGTGACAAGTGGTACATCTCTCATTTTTTTTTATAATTTTAAATAATTTATTTAATTTTTCATTATCTATTTAATTTCTATAATTAAAAAAACAATGTTATATCTTTTTAACCAACTTATTCTTTCATAATATTAAATTATATCATATTAAATTATTTTATATCATAAAATAAATACAATTAATTATTCAAAACTAAACTAATATTCAAATTATTAAAATAACGTAATGATATTAATCCAATGATTAATTTTACATATTTTAAAATACCATTAATATTACGAATTTAAATTCCAATTATGTTTACATTTAGATATGAAATGTTTTGAATATAAATTAAAATTTGAAATGAATTACGAAGATATTACTTTTTAAAATTATTTTATAAAATTAAAATTAGATAGAAATATGTTTTTGTTATGAAATAAAGATAAAAGAGGGTAAGAAATAAAGAAATAGAGAGCAAAAGATAATATATGAATTTTATTAATCAATGGGATGATTATAATAATTCTCCAAAGTCTATATTTATAGACATAAGAAGTATATTAAACTTATCTTGATCTTGATGGACATTCACTTAATAACAAAATGTCCATAATAATTTTCATTAGTTATTTAAAAAAGTGATGAAAACGTAAAATTTCCACTTCAAAGTTGACCAATATAAAAACTAAAATAAATTAATATACAACTATAATATAAATAATTTCATTTCATTTAAATTAATATTCTAACTTAAACTTTTTAAAAGTGAATAACAAAACTTTTTTAAAGTTGTATTTTTTTATATTATACATGTCCGTTTTACGGTTTATGTTTGAGGTTCGTGGCTGCCCCCTCCCTACAATGTTATCTCTAAGATTCGAACTTACGTTATATTAGTTATATAAAAATTTCACCCATATAAAAATTATAAAAAAATTATTTATATTATATGATAATTGATTAATCCAAGGATTAATTTTACTGCTAAAACAAATATATTTTTATAATTAATTAATTTTAAATATAAAAATTATATTTATCCTTTAAAACATAAAATATTAAAATAATAAATTAATCAATTTCAAATAAATAATTTTAAAATATACAAGATAAATAAAAAAGTTATAAATAATTTTATGAATTCCCTTAGATGCGAGATAAGATTTAAAATATACAAGATAAACCAAAAGTGATAAATTTAAAATTGTGATGAATTCTTGTGATTGTTTCTAGCCTCATTTAGGTTTATGATTCAATTATAAATACTAACTTATCCCACTACCCCTATTAGGGGTAAGCATTCGATTGAATCGAATGAATTTTTTTTGAGTTAATCGAGTTGACAAATCTTATTTTATCATCCTAACTTGATTTGAAGTTTTCTCTAATCGAGTCCAATGAGATAGAATTCAAATCGAATTGAATTGAATCGAATCGAATATATTTGTTCGAGTTAAATTAAAAAATAACTTTGGATCCTTGTAACCACTGTCACCCACCGTAATCAAATTTGTTATTAACTTTCATCTCCTCATAATTTATTTATTAATCTTTTATATATATGAGTTAGCTTCTTTGCTTGCTTAGTTGCTTTAATTATCTTCTAATTTTTGTCACTATGTATTTTGAAACTAGAAAATATATTAAATATAATTTTTTTTTTTAATAAAAGTAATCCTAAAGATAAAATGTGAAATATGTAAAATTTAATTTAATAATATAAATAGTATGTAAATTTAATTTAATAATATAAATAGTATGTATATAATTATTACTATTTAGGTTTAGGGATTTTTTTTGGATGATTTTTAATTTGGGGGTAAAGGGAGAAAAATTAAAGTTTAGGGAGAAAATAAAAAGCTTTGAGGGTTAGAGGAGTAAAATTTGGGGGGGGGGGAAGTAAATGGGGGAAAAATATTTAAAAAAATTGAGGGGGAAATGGGTTTGCGGTAGATGAGGGTGGGATGGGAGTAAAAGTTTTGGGGGGAAAGTGGGAGGGAGTAAAAGTATTTGGGAAAAGTAAAAGGTTTGGGGATTTGAGATAAAAATGTAAAATATTATAATTTGGTTTTCGGTTTATTCGAATTCAAAAATTAAACTTGATTCAAACTCGAAATTCGAAAAAAAATTCGAGTTGACTCGAATAACTTGACTCTTTTAACTCGAAATTCGAATTTTTTTTCGATTTTTTCGAGTCGAATCGAATTTTGCTCACCATTAGCCCCTACTCATATTCATTGCCCATAGCTTTACCATGTAGTTGTCTAAAAGATCAGCCAACTATATCTGACAATGTCGATTTTGAGGTGGTTACATACGAAATCGAAATAGAAGCTTTCTTAACCTTATTCATTTTGAGGTGGTTAATAAGAGATCGAAATAGAAGCCTTTTGAACTTCTTTTTTTTTTTTTTTTTGAGATGGTATTGGAAATCTTGATGCTTTTTAGGAAAAGCTTAATATTATATGTGTATAAAGATGATCTCTCATCAGGTTTTGCCACAGTGGCACCATCAAGTGAAGAGACTACTTGAGATTCCTAAGAAGTAGGGAGTAAAAAAGATTGAAGTATAATAATTAATTGCTTAACAACTTTGTAACAACCCAAAATTCAATGATGTCGACAATTATGGTTTCGAGACCTCGTTTCCATAAATTAAGCCCATAAATCATAAATATTAATATTTTCGTGTATAACATATTGTTATATTGAAATTTAAATAGTTAATTTAGTCAAAATTGTGTTTGATTAAGGCTTAGGGACTAAATTGTAAAATCTAATCGCTATGGATTTTTAATTGGTAAATAGCTTGGGGACTTAAATTGCAATTATCTAAAGGGCCAAAATAGTTAATAAACCATTAATAATCATGTTCTAGTGGATGGTAACGATGATTGTGGGGTTAATTAAGATTAAAGTATTGTCAAAACCATTTTTAGAGTTTTGATAAAAACGGGGATCGACTTAAAAATAATGGAAATGGAGTCGCCACCAATCTTTTTTCGCTTAGGTGTGATCATGTAACATCCTGAATAATTGGGTCTGTGCATTTTATGTGTTTGAATGCTTAAAATATTAATTTGAGAATTTGAGGTACAATTGGGGCTCAAATTAGGCTGAGGCCTTGTTTTAAATATTTTGTTTAGACACTCTAAGGGCTTAAATTGAAGTTGTAGTAATTTAATTGACATATTGGGCTCGTGGCCCAGCAACTAGGGGCACAGTAAGGTGAGCTATAAGTGGAGTCACTAGTGCATGAGGAAGGCCCAAATTTTTGGTTGCTTGAAGCCCAAGTTATAGGGCTAGATTTCGGCACTTAATTGAGTAAGGAGGGGACGGCACAAGGCTATTTTTTTGGGGAATTTTATTATATTTATTTCATGTGGATAATAAGCACATGAAGGCTATTATTTAGGATTTAGGCTTTAAGGATAATAAGCAGATAAAGGCTATTTTTGAGGAGATAACAGATTAAGATAAGGGAAAAGGGATAGGAGCTATCATGTGTGGCAGTGTTGGCCGAAAATCAATCTCTGCTAAAGGGAGGAATCGGTTTTCTATATAAAGAGGGGGTGTGCCGAAATTTTGAAGCCTATCTTTTATTTTCTTTTCTCATCTTCTTCCTCTCAAAAGCCAAAAACCACCATCTTCTTCACCCTTTCTTCCTATCTAAAATTTCCTGATTGGCCGAATCTTTTAACCTCTATTGTTATTCTTCTTTTAATCCCTAAAAGCCGAAATCACATCTCTATTATTCTATTCTTCTCCTTAATATTCATTGGCCGAATCTCTCTTAGCCATCTCTTCAATTCGTACATCTTCTAAAAGCTGGAATTCTTAGATCTCACTTCCTGAAGTTGCCGAATTCTCTTCAAAGGAGTTTGCTTGTGCCGAGTCTTGAAGGAAACAAGAGGTAAGTATTGATTTCGGGATTTCAATGTTCTTTCGGCTTTTCAAAAGTCCTTAGCCGAATGGCTATTAGAAACTAATCTCTTATTTCACTCTTCTTTTTCTATTTTCGATTTGAAGAAGGAGGCCAATCGCATAGATCTCTAAGTTATAGAATCGTGTTACTTTCGGGATTTCAAGGTAAGAGGATTTGTTTATTTATATATATAAAATCGGGTAGAATACTAACCATAGCTGAATATAGGAGAGGCCTATTTTCGCAATTGTTCCGGCTTTTGGAGCAAGGCTTTACATTGAGGATAATAGATCCGGATAGTAAGGATATCGACTAAGAATATTGGATTTCGCGATATCAGGTGTGTAACTCTCCACACCATCTAGATCTGTTTGTTAAATATATGATTATAAGTCTTATATGTTTTGTTAAATGCCGAAATCCCGGCACAACGTTTGAAACCCAAAGAGGGTAAAGCAAATCACCAGGTTAGTGATCCTTATCGTTCTAAATGAATGTTCTGATTAAATGATATGAGTATGCCGATTTTCTATAATTGCATGGGTTGGGTTTGATGAAAGGAGGAAGTTATACGTTGTAGCGGTTTTTACCGTGATCTGTTGTAGCAGTTCTTCACCGTGATCTGTTGTAGCGGTTCTTTACCGTGATCTGTTGTAGCGGCTTTTGCCGTGATCTGTTGTAGTGGCTACGGCCATGATCTAATGATGAGCAGCACGACTGCCATCAAGGCGTGTAGCGGTGTGGGTTGATTATAGAAATCCCCAATGGTGTGAATGGCTGGTACGGGGGCGTGTAGCAGATGGATACTTAGGAAATGGGTTGGGCTTTGCATATCGTTTGTTATATACATGAATTTATTATTCTGTTCTGTGGGGTTAAGGCCCAAATCTAATGGTGCATGAGTGTTGCACACTGAGTCTCGCGACTCACCCTTTTAATTCAACAATTTCAGGTGACACCTAGTGCATCGGACCGGGCTGGAGAGGAACGCGAGGTGGCCATGCAAAAGAACATTTGGATTCAGCAAAAAGGCTTTCAGTTTATTATTTTTATAACTTTGATTTAATGGGTTTTAAATCCCCTTGTAATAAGGCCATGGGCCACTAGACTATTAATTATGCTTTGGTTTTACGTTGGGCTTTTATTACTAGGTCTTAAGTTTTATGTTTTCAATTAAGTTAAGACATGTATGAAATTTCATTTTTTATTTTAAAAAATCCATCAAAATAATTGGTAACTTGATATTTTATACTTTAATGAATTCTCAAGCTTTCGGAATAAAGGTTTAAACCTAGTAATTGTTTTCCAAAATACGACATGTTTTTTAAAATCCCTTAAGTGACATACCAGATCCGGTCGTAGCGTTTGGGCCGGGTTTAGGGTGTTATAGATCAGATCACCTTATAAAATATTTTTATTTCAAAACATTAAATTTGGCCTACGAAATTCAAGAAAACAGGTTCGAGAGTCGATTACGTACAAGGAAGGATTAGCACCCTCGTAACGCCCAAAATTGGTACCGGATTGATTAGTCATTGCCCTAATGTCAAAAATTCAAAAAGATTTGAAAGCATGATTTCTTTAAAAGTTTGAACAATTTGAGTTGGAATTGGAGATTCCTTTGTTCTGAAAGCATATAAACATCACACCCAGCATGTTAGGACGTGATGTTTAAACCCTCGTAACCAAAATCATCTCATGATTTACAACATTCATTAAAAGGATTTTTAATTATTTGGACGAACGAAAAATCAAAACCCAGCACACTAGGGTATAATTTCTCGAACTTCTAAACACGAAACATTGCCTTATTTTCTGAAATCCTTATCCCGAGATAACAAAACGTCATATCCAGGACATGACAATTTTGAATTCTCGGAAATAAGTTTTTATTTAACTTTTTTTTTTAAAAGAAAGTAACAAGTTCTTTAGACTTGAAGAGAAAAATCGAAACCCAGTAAGTTAGGGTACGATTTCTTTCGAATCCTAGAATACAGAGTATTTGCTTATTTCAAAACTAAATTTTTGATGCATCAAAGAAAATATAATATGATTGTAATAAAATGAAAAATAAATCATAATGCCAATATGCTCAGTGGAATAAAAGTGTGGGTGATAATATGAATAATAATAATGAAGGCAAAAATAATAAAAAACATATTAAGTAAAAATAATAATAAATAAATAAACAAATAAATAAAAGAAAAGAAAATAATAACAAAAATAAAGCTAATATCAAATTAAAAATAGATAAATAATATATACAATAATTTAAAGATAATAAAATAATAATAATAGTAATAATAAAATAATAATAATAATAGAAATATGTTAATAAATAAATAATAAAAATAGTATTAGCAATTATAAAATAAAAATAATAATGA
This sequence comes from Gossypium bickii, assembly GCA_025503065.1. Taxonomy (NCBI): domain Eukaryota; kingdom Viridiplantae; phylum Streptophyta; class Magnoliopsida; order Malvales; family Malvaceae; genus Gossypium; species Gossypium bickii. The sequence continues at coordinate 20,515,385 of CP106713.1, read as the reverse complement.
AAATAATGATAAAAATAATAGCAAAAATAAAAATAGTATTAATAACAATAAAATAATGTAAGGATATTAAAATTAATAGTAATAATAATATAAAAAATAATAGTAGTAGTACAATAAGAATATATTAATAATAATAAAAATAATAATATATGTTAATATACAAATAATAGTAAAAATAAAAACAACAATAATGAAAATAGTAATAATATACTAAAATAATAATAATAATAACAATACTAATAATAATAAATATAGCTATAGTAATAATAATATATATAAAAATAAAAGTCATAATAATAATAATAATAATAATAATAATAATAATACAAATGAATAAAATGATAATTATAAGGTTAAAAATAAAATGATAGTAATAATAATATTAAAGTAATAATTATAATAGACAAATAATAATAGTGTTAATAGTGATAATAAAAAAATTTAATAATGAAGTAACAAAAATTACAAAAGAAAATAAAAAAAAGATGAATTTGAACTTGAAATAAAAAATTTGGGGCGAAATCGAAAATAAAATAAAAAGGAGGGACCGATTAGAACACGCTAGTAACTAGGAGGGGCTAAAAGGGAAAATATCCCTGCCCTCCAAAACGGCGTCGTTCGAATAAGGGCCTAATTGGAATAGAACTGAAATATAGGGCCAAATTAAAAATAAAAAAAATGTGATTATAAATCAATAAAAAAGCAGAAGGACCAGGGTTGTAATTAGCCCATTTTTAAACAAAACACTCGGACCCTAAGTGGATCGAGTCGGGTCAGTTTGACCCATCTCAAAACGACATCGTTTTGGCGTTAAATGCCCCAGGGTGAAACGACGCCGTTTCATCCTTCCTACATAAGCAAAATTTTTTTAAAAAACTTCATTTTCCTTTTTCTTCTTCAAAAATCCGGAAATTTTCTCTCCCCCTCTCTCTCCTTGGCGATTTTCGGCTAGCATCATCCTGTAGCTCGACCGCCGTCACATTGTTGCATGCCACACATACAATGTAAAAATTTCAAAAATAGGTTTATTTTTTTTACTATATATTATATATTATATATGTAGTTTCAAAAAAAACAAAATAAGAAATAAAAGTACTAGAAAATGAAAAGAAAAAACTGAGTATATATCTGCTTCTGTATTCTTTTTCTTTCAATTACAGATTACATCAGGCTTTTATAGCCTGGAAAATAAAAAGGAAAACATCTTTTGCTGCTACGTTTTCCTTTTTTGTGCAGGATAACAGAGATCTCGGCGGCGATAGGGGGATTTGTGCAAGCTGCGGCGCGATTGCCGACGTAACCGAGGGGCTGCTGAGGTGCGAGGGTGCGCGCTAACTCCTGCGACGTCTAAGGTTTCAGAAACCCTAGGCTACTGAAATTTTTTAGGCCCTTTTGGGCTGTGTAAATTTTGGGTTAGGGTTACTGGGGGTGTTTTGTAATTTGGGCCAGGGTGTATTCGGGTAATGGGTATTAGTCTTAGGTTGTATTTGGGCTAATCGGGTTTGGGTATTTTATTGGTTTTGGGCTTTGTAAAAGGATTGTAAAAGACTTTGGACATTTATTTTTTTTATTGTTTTTGTTTTGGTTTGTTACAAGCCCGGGCAAAATGGGTTGATTACAGCTGCCCCTCTTTGCTCATTGTCGTGTAACGAGAATGGAGCAAAGACTATAAAAGGACCAGTTTTGCCCGGTCTTGTCTGAGCCTCGACTTCTCGGTCCACGTCATCTTCAAATGGCTTCCAACTCCACTGCAACTTCAACGGTATTGGAACTTCATCTTGATCTCCATTTTTAGGATTAAGTTTGATGGCTTATATCTGCTTCATTGCAATTTCAGGAAGACAAAATCTGCTATCTTCAATCTGCTCCATTGCGATTTCAAGGAGACAAGATCTGACGTCTTCGATCTGCTTCCTGCAACTTCAGGAATGCCAAATCTGCTATCTTCAGTCTGCTCCACTGCAACTTAGGGAGACCAGACTAATGTCTTCGATCTTCTTCCTGCAACTTCAAGAATCCCAGATCTACTATTTTTTGTTTTGCTCCACTGCAAACTCAGGGAGACAAGATCTAATGTCTTCGATCTGCTTTCTGCAACTTTAGGATTGCCAAATCTGCCATGTTAATCTGCTCCACTGCAAACTCAGGGAGACTAGATCAATGTCTTCGATCTGCTTCCTGCAACTTCAGGAATGCTAGATCTGTTATCTTCAATCTGCTCCACTCCTGCTCAGTGGAGATAAGATCTGCTATTTTCAGTCTGCTCCATTGCCGATACATGGAGATAAGACTTACTGTCTTCGATCTGTTCCATTCCTGCTCAGTGGAGATAAGATTTGTTATCTTCAGTCTGCTTCATTGCCAATACATGGAAATAAGACTTGGTGTCTTCAATCTACCCCACTCCTGCTCAGTGGAGATAAGATCTGTTATCTTTAGTCTGTTCCATTGCCAATACATAGAGATAAGACTTGCTGTCTTCGATCTGCCCCACTCTTGCTCAGTGGAGATAAGATCTGTTATCTTTAGTTTGCTCCATTGCTAATACATTGAGCTAAGACTTCCTCAAATTCGATCTGCTCCACTCCTGCTCAGTGGAGATAAGATCTGATTTCTTCAGTCTGTTCTATTGCCAATACATGGAGATAAGACTTGCTCAAATTTGATCTGCTCCACTCTTACTCAATGGAGATAAAATCTTCTGTGGTAAATTCAATTCGACCTACTGCAACTTCAGAGGTATGGAATTCATCATTTTATTTCGCTCCACTGCAACTTCAAGGAGATGGGATTAACTGTCTTAGTCTGTTCCACTGTAACTTTAGGGAGATAAGGTTGGTGGCTGCGATCTGCTTCACTGCAACTTCAGGAAGATAAGACTTGCCGTTCGATCTTGTCCCACTACTGCTTAAGGTGACAAGGTTTACAATCTTCGACCCATTCCACTGTTGATCAGGGAGATAGGACTGGTGAATTCACTGATGTTGCTACACCGTCCTCTGGGGGACATATCCTGTAGACTTATGTTTATGCCAAATGATTAGGATGCTATAATCGGAATGAATCTAATGCTCCAAACTAAATTTATTATGGACGACATTTGCATGAATACAGAATGTCATGAGAATGATCCCATTTTGTAATGTATAATAATTAGGATGCAATGATCGGAATTAATTTAATGCTCCTAACTAAATGATATTAGGAATGACATTTGCATGAATGTAGAATGTCATGAGAATGATCTCCTTTTTTTAATGTACAACGATTAGGACACAATGATCGAAATAAATCAAATGCTCCTAATTGGAAGTGTGAGAATGATCCCTTTTTAATGTTTTGGTTTTCATTGCTCATAGTTTATCAAGATTCTGTAACACCCCTATCCCGAATCCGTCGTCGGATTAGGGTTAGGAACGTTACCAGACAGATCGGAAACTTACATAACATTTCATACATTACATTTATCATTTGCAATCAAAGTGTCCCTTAGATGAGTCATCAAGACCCTAAGCATGCTTATAAACCGAGTCGGGACTAAACCGAAACACATACAGAATTTATCAGAAATTTAAAACTTTTCTAGATTACAGGGGAGACACGCCCATGGGAGGAGATCGTGTGCCCTCCACGGCTTCTAAACACCCCCGTGTGTCCATCCGTGTTTATATACTAACTTGGTCCCCACGGCTACCAGGAACGCCCGTATGTCCTGACCGTGGTCCTATACTGACTTCCCCACCACGGCCACTAAACATGCCCATGTGCCATGGCCGTGTGCTTTTAGCTAGCTACTGACTTGCACACTACGGCCAGATGACACGCCCGTGTCGAGGCCGTGTACTGCTAAGCTACATTCTATCAATTTGCCCACGGTCTTAGGCACGCTCGTGTGCCACAACCGTGTGAGATTATAGGCCATTTACAAGGCCAGAATGCCACCAATAAGGATCAAACCTACAAGCTACATATATCATCCCATTTCATTCACATATAACCACCAAAATATACCAAATAGCCATCCCAAATCATGCATATTTGACGACTAAAGAAATCACACAATAATACCTTCTAAACCAATTCCAAACATACCAATTTGCATGACCAAATCACAATTATGCCCAAACACCATTTATCTATAAACTTTGGGGTAAAGAAACCTATTTCAAGAGCCTATATATACCCCTTAAGTACCACATTTGAAGGAGAGTCAAGCTAGGCCAAGGAACCAAGCTGGAAAGGTCAGAATTGTGGGAATCGCTTGAAGTTAGCCAGTTGATCCATCCCAAGAAGCCTAAATTATACTCAAGATGATGGAATTCTCCTTCAATTCCTTCAGGGAGTTTTAGGGATTTCTTATGTTTTGTTTTATATTTTCTCTTGAGTTGTTTTCTTTTTTAGCTATGAACTAACTCCTCAGATACTTGAAAGGGATGAAACCTAGATGAATCTTGTTATTTGATTTTTGAATTATATGATAACTACTTAGTTTGTTCTTAATTATGCATGCTTAATCCAAATCTGATGTGCTTAGGTGGAGGAGGAATAGACCCTGCTTAAGAGCAGATCTAGCATAATTAAGCGGAGTTGATCGAACGCCTAGAGATAGGGTTACGAGATTTTGCCGGATTAGGGTTAAACCTAATATGGGAATCCATAGATCAATTTACTGCTATTCTAGGGGGTTATTATAAGAGAAAGAGAGTTCCACTAATTAACCTAGGGTTAGACGTTATTCGCCTCGAGAGAGGGTTTAATATACGTTAGGGAGTCCTACGGATCAAGCTAAGTAATTAAATCATATGATTCAGGATTAGATAACAAGTGAAGTCTAGGTGGATTCTTCCTGAGGGTATCGCCATGATCAATTGAGTTTTTTTTCAAGTTATTTCCCAATTCGTTCTTTTTGTCTTTGTCCTTAGCTTAGTCGTCGTTAATTTAGATTAAAACAACTTCACTTTATTTTTAAGGCTAAATAATAAAAAGAAAGCTAGTATTAGTACTTTTAGTTCCTTTGGGTTCGACAATCCGGTCTTGCCTAAGCTATACTACAGTTCGATAGGTACACTAGCCTTTAATCGTTGTCAGAGTTAGTTTCTAGGTTCGATCATTCTTTTATAAATTTTAAAGCTCTAATTTCAGCGATCAAGTTTTTGGCGCTGTTGCCGGGGAACTAAAATATTAAGAAAACTCTATTTTTATTACTTTAGCCATTATTTTTTATATTCCGCAATTTATTTTTATTTTTTAGGTTAAACTTTAATTTTTCTAATTTTTCTTTATTTCTTTTCTTTTCAGGTACCTCTAGTTTATGACTAGAAGGAACCTGAGAGGACCTTTACTATACGGCAGTGATATTGAAGCTACCGCTCGAAAGAATCACCGAGAAATCAGACGAGCCCCAAACTATACAGATAGAGAGGAAGAAGACAGAACCAATCCTACTGAAGGGATGGACGAAACTAATCCACCTCCGCACGATGTGGGGGAACGCAATGCTCCACGTACCATGTTTGATTATGCTAAACCGCATTTAGCAGGAGCAGAATCAAGTATTGTTAGGCCCGCTATAGCCTCTAATAATTTTGAATTAAAGCCTAACACAATACAAATGATTCAACAGTTTGTTCAATTTGATGGTTTGTAGGACGAAGACCCAAACACTTATATAGCTAACTTCTTAGAGTTTTGTGATACATTCAAAATAAATGGCGTTTCTGATGATGCCATAAGTCTTCGGTTATTCCTTTTTTCATTAAGAAATAAAGCCAAACAGTGGTTAAACTCGTTACAACGAGGGTCAATCACTACATGGGATCAAATAACCGAAAAGTTTTTAATGAAATATTTCCCAAATTACAGAATGATATCTCTTCTTTTGTGCAGATGGATGTAGAGACATTATACGATGCATGGAAGAGATACAAAGATCTCTTGAAAAGGTGTCCACACCATGGTTTACCCTTGTGGCTACAAGTCCAAACATTCTATAACGGTGTAAACCCCTCAATGAGACAAGTAATCGACTCAGCCGCCGGTGGAACCTTGAACAACAAAACTCCTGAAGCAACGTACGAGTTCATTGAAGAGATGTCACTGAATAATTATCAGTGGCAAGTTACAAGGACGAAACCGACAAAATTCGCTGAAGCTTTCAACATAGACACAGTAACCATGCTATTAACACAAATCGAGATAATAAATAAAAAGATTGACAGTTTGTGTTCTTCGCAGGAACATCCAGTAATACAGTGCGACGCAAGTGGAACCGTGGCGAATCCTAAGTACCCACCCTACCAACCGGAAGCAGAAAGCGAACAGATGAACTATATAGGTAACAATTTTAGATCTAACAATAACCCTTATAGTAATACTTACAATCCAGATTGGAGGAACCACCCAAATTTTTCGTGGGGAGGCCAAGGAAATCAAGGAAATCAAAGAAAACAACCTCCTCAAAACTTCCAAAATCAGCCCTATCCACAAGAGAAGAAACCAACCCTCGAAGAGATGCTGACAAAATTCTCAATAGACACAGAAAAATGTCTCCAGGAAACTGAGAGGACAATCAAAAGCAACGAGAGCCGAATCGGGGAAATCACAAAGTCAGTGAAGGAAGTTACTAATACAGTCGAACAACTTGCAACGCTGATGTCAGAACAACCGCAAGGACGTCTACCAAGTAACATCAAGATTAACCCTAAGGAACAGATTCAAGCCGTAACAGCTTAGGAAAATGCAGAGGTAGACGAACCCATCCACAACAAGAAACCAAAGAAGTAAAAGAAAAATCGAGGTAACGCAAGAAAAGCCAAGACCGGCAATCAAGGAGTATCAACCTCGCATACCTTACCTCGAAGCGTTAAAAAGGGACGATTCAGAAGAACAGTTTGGTGAGTTTCTTAAACTTTTAAAGAAATTACATATTAACTTACCTCTTCTTGAAGATCTCTTTTAGATGCCAGACTCGAGGAAATTTTTAAGACACCTCTTGACAAACAAACACAAATTAGACGAAGAGCCACACGTGGAACTCAACGCAAAGTGCTCAGCAATCCTACAAAATAGACTACCACAGAAATTAAAAGATCCAGGGAGTTTTACAATTCCATGTTTAATTGGTAGTCTAACTATTGATAATGCGTTAGCTGATTTAAGGGCAAGCATAAATGTCATACCTTATACATTGTTTAAACGACTAGGTCTAGGGAAGCCTAAACAAACTAGAATGAGTATTCAATTAGCTGATAAAAGTGTTAGAATTCCTAGGGGCATTATCGAAGACGTTCTCGTAAAAATCGATAAATTTGTTTTCCTAGTAGACTTTGTTGTCTTAGACATGGATGAGGATAATTCAATCCCCTTAATTTTAGGAAGACCTTTTCTCGAACCTGCCAAGACAAAAATTGATGTTGCCACAGGTGAACTCATACTTCGTGTAGGTGACGAATCAATCAGTCTTCAAGCTCTTGACTCAGCCAGGGTAACAATCGATGAAAGTAAGAAAGTCAATACAGATGATAATCAAATTATTCAACCTTCACCGCAAGAAACATCACAAGGAAACAACCCTGAGCTGACTCATAAACCCCAAATCAACAAAGAGGAAGTACATGAGGAATAAAGCCTTAGAGTCGACAAATTAGAAGAGCAGAAGACACACGTCAAAGGAGAACCAAGTACGCAAGAAGTAAAATCAGAAGAACCATCAGAAGAACTCGTAGGAACATCAAATCACTTCAAAATAGGGGACTAAGTACAGCTAAACAAATTAGATCATCACACCACCACAGCAGACCCACGAACATCTCCTCCTAATCCTATTACAAATAAAGAAATATCTTTCAAGGTAATTAACGTATTCCCACACGGGACAATCAAAATGAGCACCCCAACATTCGACACTTCTAAGGTAAACATTTCCCAATTTGAATTTCATCAAGGAAACAGAACTAGGGAAGATATTGAAACCTTTAAACCTCTCTAAATTTTTCAAACACGAGGAAAGTCTAGCTTAAGACTATAAACGAGCGCTTCTCGAGAGGTAACCCAAGCACTAACCTTACTTATTTTTGCATTTATTTTCATTTTACTTTATTTTTCCTTTTTATTTTTCTTTTAAACTAACCAGAGTTGCAGATTTCCAGGCCACACGATCCTACACACGGCCGTGCCTGTGACCGTGTGAACCACCGGAATCTTCGTACTAACATAACAGAGGCCGTGCAACTCAGTCTCAACCACTTATCGACATCACAGACCCAACTACCCTCCTCACAGGCACTGACAGAATGGCACGACCGTGCCCCTCGGCTGTGTGAAGCTACTGACTTACATAGCACAACCAAAACATGCCTGTGCCGCCTAACCTTACCTACATACTGACTTCCAAAGCACGGACGTGGATGGATGAAGCACGGGCATGGGGTAACAACACACTCCAAAACACGGCCGTGCAAATCAAAACGGCCTTGGACCTCGGCCGTGGAGAAATGGCAGATTTGAACTCCTATTTAAACCCCACAGCCCTTCCCTTCCCCCCACCTAATTTCACCTTGCCTCTCTCTTTCCCCTTCCTCCTCTCAGACTTTTCACTCCATTTACTAAAACTCTAGATCCTTGAGCCATCAAACAACATGTCGAAGAAGCGTAAAAAGGCCAAACTCCTTAAAGGAGGATGATTTACATGAGTTCATGCCGGCAGCTTCATCCAACCAATAGGCCAAGAGTCTTTGAGACCATTTAGTTTCTATTTTTCATTTCTCTTTCCTTTCATTCTCCTTTTCTTTAACAATCTTATGCTTAATTTAGTTTAACTTAATTAAGTTTCTTAGTGTCAGGTTCACCAGGCTGCTTGGGAATCATGCCGACCACCACGATAACCACGCCACTTTCGCCCCCGCCAGCACCTCCCCAGCCTTAGAGGTCACACCCACCTCGCGAACCATCCGGTAATAAGGACTTCTCAGTCCATTAGTATTTTCTTTTCATTTTAGTTTTCTTCTTAGTCTCCTTTCCTTTAGTTTGCTTTTCTTTAATTATATACTTAGTTTATTTTAATTAGGTCTTAATAATTCCTGGCTACTTCTTAGAGCGCTACCCAATTTCTTCATCTAGTGCAGGTTCGTCATCCAGACCGACCATCACCACCACCAAAGACACTCCTTCGGGAAAACATCCATATTTCAGGGAGTAATTCTTTCCCCTTCTCTTTTTATTTATCCCTTACATGTCATAACTATCTTTGTACATTAAGGGCAATGTACATCTTAAGTGTGAGGGGTGGATAATTATTTTGATAAAATGCCTAACTTTCTGCATTATTCTCAAAACCCTGAATTTAATCTTGTCTTGAAGTAATTTCCTCATATTACTAATTAGGATGAAATTTCTAATGATTTATGATTTTTATTGATATGTTTTTGAATAAGTCATAGTTAATTGTGCATTGATGATTAAATTTAAAGAATACTAGAGAATCAAGCATGATAAAGTCTATTTTTCAGGAATTAAAATTTTTGCTAGGTTGTTGACCTAAGTCTGAATATTACTTCGAAGTTTGAAATTTACGAGGTTGATGTCAAAAACATCCTTAATTTTTGTGAGATTTTGAGCCTTGTAGAGCATCTACTCTTTTTCATGCTCACTTTATTGATTATGAATGTGTCAACTATGAACTGTTATTCTAGAACTTGCCTTGATTATACATGTTGAGACCACAGTTATGATTTGATATACCGAGATGATAAAGGCACCTAGGTTTTAACCCACTTACACCACTAAAAAGCCTACCCTCAGAATTAACCTTTAGTGAACCCCGTTGATCCTAACAGACCTTTTTATTGATTAACCCACTAATATTAACCCAAAAACCCTTTGTATTTGTTATCACCCTTCCTTTTGACTACCCTTTAATCGAGATATGATTTGACTAGTTACCTAAGTTTTTATTATGAGTTGAAGTTGTCTTTATTTAGTTTGTTCTTAAAAAAAATCAAAGTATAGTCAGTATTAGTATTATGAAGAGTGAGCTTATACAAGTTAAAATCTAATTTTCAAAAGAAAAAGCTCGTATTAGTAGGTTTATTATTATTTTCAGTTGATGTAATTATTATCTCAGAAATTTTTAGGTAGGTGACTTATCAATGTAATCTCGATTCTAACCTTCTAATTTCAGCCTTTATCCACACCTTTAACCCTAGCCCCGTTACAACCCTAACAAAGACCTTGTGATCTGTTTATCATATCATTTTACAGTGGTGGAGATTTGATTTTCAGGCAAGCATATGGGGTTAACTTTTCAGGTTCAACTTATGAGTGCTTAATTTTGACCCTTAAACACTTTTTGAGTGATTTGAGTGAATCGTTTGTGAGGATGTCAATCCTTGTAGATTTTGAATTAAAGGTAATTATTTAGATGAAGGGAAACACCTCTGTTTTCATGCTACAAATAAATGACTTATCTTGTTTGAATCTTTAGGATTCTTTGAATTAAATTATCCATGTATAAATTATATATGAATTAGGATAAGGCATTATTGATAGGAATTATGAATCATGGAAAGACCGCTATAATTGTAAGTGGAGAATTTTGCTTGAGGACAAGCAAAAGCTTAAGTGTGGGGGTATTTGATAAACCGTAGTTATAACATATTTTAATCCCACATTTAATATGCTTGGATGATTTATCCCTTGATTTATGTAAAAAGGTGGTTTTAATCGTTTCTTTTCATGTCTTATACCCAGGAAAGCACCCGAGGATGAAAAGAACGTAAAACGGGCCCAAAACGAAGTAAATGGGCCATATCACGAAATCGACACGGCCTGGCCCAAAGACCACACGGCCGTGCCTTGTTGAGCATCTAGAACACAACCTCTCCCCCGATTTACACGGCCGTGCCTCATTAAGAAATTCGAACACGGCCTGAAGTTGATCCACACGGGCGTGTTACATGGCCGTGTCCCTGTCGTGGCAAAGAGCAATTTCATACGGATTTGGATACTTTGGGGCAAAGAAACCTATTTCAAGAGCCTATATATACCCCTTAAGTACCACATTTGAAGGAGAGTCGAGCTATGCCAAGAAGCTAAGTCAAAAAGGTCAGAATTGTGGGAATCGCTCGAAGTTAACCAGTTGATCCATCCCAAGAAGCCGAAATTATACTCAAGACAGCGGAATTCTCCTTCAAATCCTTCAGGGAGTTTTAGGGATTTCTTATGTTTTGTTTTATCTTTTCTCTTGAGATGTTTTCTTTTTTAGTTATGAACTAAACCCCTCAGATACTTGAAGGGGATGAAACCTAGATGAATCTTGTTATTTGATTTTTGAATTATATGATAACTACTTAGTTTGTTCTTAATTATGCATGCTTAATCCAAATCTGATGTGCTTAGGTGGAGGAGGAATAGACTGTAACATCCTAAAAAGGGCCTATGCATTTTCGGTTTAATTGTACGAAGTGACATGTTTTATGTACTAAGAATAAATTTTGAACATTTTTGGAAACCCAGAAATGAATGGAAATGATTTGGAAATGAACATTTTTGGAAACCTAAAAATGTATGGACATGATCTATAAATGATTCAAAAGAGGAAAGTGAACATTTCTGGAAACTTGGAAATGTAAGGAAATGATTCAAAAGAGGAAAGTGAACATTTCTGGAAACTTGGAAATGTAAGGAAATGTCAAGTTTACAGAGCCAAATGAAAATTTTTGGAAACTTAGAAATGACTTAGAAATGTCGAGTTTTAAAGTTTAAAAGAGGAAATTAAGGCAAGGTGGCCTTAAAAGAAAAAGTTGGTGAAATTTGACACACAAACAGGCTTGGAAAAGTGGCACAAGATGTCATTTAGTGGCTTCGAAATGGCGCCACATGCATGGTGTTGGGCCTGAGTTCGAGTCACTTGGGAAGCAAATAAAGGAAGTTTTATTTTTGCTTCCAGAAGCCTGAGGTGGACGGCACAAGCCTTCTAGAAATGAGGAGTTTTATTTTCATAAATATTCGATTAATAAGGTGATAAATAAGGGATTTAATTTGGATTATTTTTGAAGAGATAATAAAAGATTATTCTCTATTTATTTTAAAGTAAGGAGATAAACTTATCAATAAAGAAGAGTGGTGGCCAAGTAAGGGATTCTCGAGTAGTAGTTTCATTATAAAAGGAAGAAAATAGGGCTACTCATCAATTTTTCTTCCTCCTCTTCTCTCTCTGCCGAATTCTCGAGTGCTCTCTTTTCTTCTCTTCTCTTTTCTTTTGTCAAGCCGAATCTATAGTCCACCATTGTCAAAATTCTCAAGTTTTCTTTTCTTCCTATTTCTTCTTACCAATCCATTCAAAAGCCAAATCTTGGAAGGGCTTCAAGCATAGGTGCTGTTGATTTCTTCAAAGGTAAGAACAAGTTTGATTTCCATTCTTTTCTTTTAGATTAGCCGAGAGATAATCTAACCCCATACATATTATGGTTGTCGAATATGGAAGGATCTTTCGGGATTATCGGAGTAGTCGACTAAAAGGAGGAGTATTCGGGATTTCTAAGATTAAGGTAAGACATGTGAATATTCGGCGAAAGGCCTTGATTTATGTTTCGATGATTAAGATTAAGTCTAACGTAAGGTTTTAGGGATTTTGACATCCCTAGGGAAACAAGGAACAGTTTCAGGATTTGTTGGTGTTCCAAGGAACAGTTTCAGGATTTGTTGGTGTTCCAATCGGCAACAAAGTAAGAATACTAATCCTACTAGGATTTGGAATCTTGGACGAATGGCTTTTTATTAAGGTAATAAGTGATAAATCAATGTAGGGATTAAGGATCTAAGCATTAGATCAAGCTTTTCGGGATCTCAAGGAAATTTTAAGCGAATCAGGTGTGTACCCCACACTACTTCATAATACGTTTTATGGCATGTTTAATTAAAATATGTGACATTAAGAATATGAAAGTGGCTAAGGTATCATGTTATGGTACTAAGTACTCAGGTACGTTTCCTACTCCTACTAGGAATATGAAAAATGTTATTAGTAACATGAGAATATGATAAGAATGTGAACTCTGACATATTTATGCATATTATTATTATATGGGGCATATGGGTTTGTTTGAAAGGGGAAGTGAATGTGGTGACCTAAGACCACGAACACGGTGACCTAAGACCGTGAAATCTGAAAAGTGGTGACCTAAGACCACAGTAATCTGAACGTGGTGACCTAAGACCACGAATGCGGTGACCTAAGACCGCAAATTGGTGTGTAGCGGAAGGAGGGTCGACTTAGTAGTCCCCACGATGTGACTGGCAGGTACGGGGGTGTGTAGCGGATGGACAATTAGGTTTGGGTTTGGGAATGCATCATAACTTGTATTCTATGTTTTGAATGTGTAACTCTTGTATGCCTAATTCTATTATGATTAAGTGTCGTGTACACATTGAGTCCTGCTTGACTCACCCCGCTGTGGGACTATTTTCAGTGACATCGCAATGGACCTGCTCTGGAAGCTTAGGGATGGCCATGCTCAAAGAAGAAATTCATTTTATTTGGACTATTTTATTTTAAGTACTTTGGTTTTAATTTTGGATTTATTTGATATATTAAGGCCATAGTGAACTATGTTATTTTCTGCTTTATCTACTCATTACTTAAATTTTATTTATTAGAGATTAAGTCAATTTAATTTAAAATAAACTTTAACTATTTTGTCACTTGAAATTAAATGGGTTTCAATATAAAATAAAATTGTTTTCAACTCGAGCCCAACCCAAAACAATATTTCTTTTAAAACACACTATTTTCTGAAGGAACAAAAGAATTTTTAACCAGTTTACTTCGAGGAACATACCAGATCCGGTCCAGGCTCGTGGGCCGGGTTTGGGGTGTTTCAGTTTGGTATCAGAGCCCAGTTTTAAAACTCTCGGCCTGTGGGCTGAGGCCCAAAACGTTTTCAAAGCGAGCCCAAATGAGTTTTTATGAAGTATTTTTGAAAATAAGCAGGTTCTCTGGCATGGCACCCAAGTCTCCGACCCGCAGTCCACCAGGTAAGTACTTCTATCCATTTGTGTGATTTATAGTATGATGTGTAGAAGGGTAGAAATGGAATGGAACGTAGATTAGCATGATAAGTACTTGAACCCTAGGATTAGTTTTCCCCAACACTTACATAAGACTTAAGTGCCTAACTAAACAACCCTATGGCTAAGTCGCCGAGTTAGGGTGTGGTAACCCCTGTGCGCATGTCTAGGATTGGATTCGAAAGAGCCTGGTACTTAATCAATCCTAGTGACTCACCTCCTCTTCGCTGGAATCCTACCTGGTGCGTAGCTTCGGTTCACCCTAACGAAGAGGACTCGGTCATAGGCTAAACACAATAACTAAAACCCGAAAGGGAACTAGCCGTGTTTTTATAAAAACCCTAGTTTTAAAACTCTTAAAATTACCTTTTTAATTTGTGAAAACTATTTTTACAAAATTTTCTGAAAAATTTTTGATTTATGAATTTACAAAAATACCCCTAGTGGCAAAATTACCAAAATGCCCTTGATTTACAAAATGTCAAATTACTCAACAGTTTTATCAAAATTTCATTATTTTATAAATGTTTAAAAACCCTAATTTGCAAACTATCAAAAATACCTTGATTTTGGAAAATTACAGAACTGCCCCTAACTTACAAAATTACCAAAATGACCCTGATTTCCAAAATTTTCGCAACATCACCATTTTGGAAAATACAATTCTCAAAAAGAACCCTCAAAGTTTTGCAACTTTTGAAATATCTCTGATTTATTAAATTTTACAAATTTGCCTCCGAGGTCTAAAATTACCGAAATACCCCCGGATTTCAAAATTTTTCCAAAATACCCCGGGAATTTAAAAATACCAAGATGCTTTGTGACAAAATCACCAAGAAACTTTTTCTTTTAAAAAATTACGAAAATACCCTTGTAGGACAAAATTACGAAAATACCCCTGGGTAGTGGAAAAGCAACAACAATGAAAACTACAACATTTCTCTGAATGAATGAAAGTTCATAATTGGTTGCTGAATGTGAACATGACTTTTTGAATAGTGAACTTGAACTGAAACTTTGTGTGATCGAAAGAACTACTTCTAAATATCTTTATTTCATAAAATTGTTCGCGGTTAATAAGTGGAACAAAATTCTGATGCATAAAACTTTTTAATCAGATTAAATGGCGGCGTTAGAAATAAGTTCTAGGGGACGTGAACTTAGAGATTGTGCCTAGAAAGTATGATGGTTCTATTGAGATCAGAGTGCGCAGCAATAGCGTAGTGGGGTGAGTTAGACCGTACGATTGTTCGTTAGTAAGTAATTTCGAGGACGAAATTATTTTAAGAGGGGTAAACAAAGAACATCCTGAAAAGGGCCTATGCATTTTCGGTTTAATTGTACGTAAGTGACATGTTTTATGTACTAAGAATAAATTTTGAACATTTTGGAAACCTGAAATGAATGGAAATGATTTGGAAATGAACATTTTGGAAACTCGAAAATGTATGGACATGATCTAGAAATGATTCAAAAGAGGAAAGTGAACATTTCGAAAACTTGGAAATGTAAGGAAATGATTCAAAAGAGGAAAGTGAACATTTCTAGAAACTTGGAAATGTAAGGAAATGTCAAGTTTACTGAGTCGAACGAAAATTTTTGGAAACTTAGAAATGACTTAGAAATGTCGAGTTTTAAAGTTTAAAAGAGGAAATTAAGGCAAGGTGGCCTTAAAAGAAAAAGTTGGTGAAATTTGACACACAAATAGGCTCGGAAAAGTGGCCTGAAGATGTCACTTAGGGCCTCTGGAAATGGCGCCACATGCAAGGTGTTGGGCCTGAGTTCGAGTCACTTGGGAAGCAAATAAAGGAAGTTTTATTTTTGCTTCCGTGGCTTCGAGGTGGACGGCACAAGCCTTCTAGAAAGGAGGAGTTTTATTTTCATAAATATTCGATTAATAAGGTGATAAATAAGGGATTTAATTTGGATTATTTTTGAAGAGATAATAAAGGATTATTCTCTAATTATTTTAAATTAAGGAAATAAACTTATCAATAAAGAAGAGTGGTGGCCAAGTAAGGGATTCTGAGTAGTAGTTTCGGCTATAAAAGGAAGAAAATAGGGCTACTCATCAATTTTTCTTCCTCCTCTTCTCTCTGTCGAATTTTTGAGTGCTCTCTTCTCTTCTCTTCTCTTCTCTTTTTCTTTTGTCAAGCCGAATCTATAGTCCACCATTGTCAAAATTCTCAAGTTTTCTTTTCTTCCTATTTCTTCTTACCAATCCATTCAAAAGCCGAATCTTGGAAGGGCTTCAAGCATAGGTGCTGTTGATTTCTTCAAAGGTAAGAACAAGTTTGATTTCGATTCTTTTCTTTTAGATTAGTCGAGAGATAATCTAACCCCATACATATTATGGTTGCCGAATATGGAAGGATCTTTCGAGATTATCAGAGTAGTCGACTAAAAGGAGGAGTATTCGGGATTTCTAAGATTAAGGTAAGACATGTGAATATTCGGCGAAAGGCCTTGATTTATGTTTCGATGATTAAGATTAAGTCTAACGTAAGGTTTTAGGGATTTCGACATTCCTAGGGAAACAAGGAATAGTTTCGGGATTTGTTGGTGTTCCAATGGCAACAAGGTAAGAATACGAATCCTATTAAGATTTGGAATCTTGGCCGAATGGCTTTTTATTAAGGTAATAAGTGATAAATCAATGTAGGGATTAAGGATCTAAGCATTAGATCAAGCTTTTCGATCTCAAGGAAATTTTAAGCGAATCGGTGTGTACCCCACACTACTTCATAATACGCTTTTATGGCATGTTTAATTAAAATATGTGACATTAAGAATATGAAAGTGGCTAAGGTATCATGTTATGGTACTAAGTACTCAGGTACGTTTCCTACTCCTACTAGGAATATGAAAAATGTTATTAGTAAAATGAGAATATGATAAGAATGTGAACTCTGGCATATTTATGCATATTATTATTATATGGGGCATATGGGTTTGTTTGAAAGGGTAAGTGAATGTGGTGACCTAAAACCACGAACACGGTGACCTAAGACCGTGAAATCTAAAAAGTGGTGACCTAAGACCACAGTAATCTGAACGTGGTGACCTAAGACCACGAATGCGGTGACCTAAGACCGCAAATTGGTGTGTAGCGGAAGGAGGGTCGACTTAGTAGTCCCCACGGTGTCACTGGCAGGTACGGGGGTGTGTAGCGGATGGACAATTAGGTTTGGGTTTGGGAATGCATCATAACTTGTATACTATGTTTTGAATGTGTAACTCTTGTATGCCTAATTCTATTATGATTAAGTGTCGTGTACACATTGAGTTTGTTTGACGCACCCCGTTGTGAGACTATTTTCAGGTGACAATCAGTAATGGACCGGGCTCGGCAGAAGCTTAGGGATGGCCATGCTCAGCAAGAAATTCATTTTATTTGGACTATTTTATTTTAAGTACTTTGGTTTTAATTTTGGATTTATTTGATATATTAAGGCCATAGTGAACTATGTTATTTTCTGTTTTATCTACTATGTTATGAAATTTTATTTATTAGAGATTATGTCAATTTAATTTAAAATAAACTTTAATTATTTTGTCACTTGAAATTAAATGGGTTTCAATATAAAATAAAATTGTTTTCAACTTGAGCCCAACCCAAAACAATATTTCTTTTAAAACACACTATTTTTCGAAGGAATAAAAAAAATTTTAACTGGTTTACTTCGAGGAACATACCAGATCCGGTCCAGGCTCGTGGGCCGGGTTTGGGGTGTTTCATAGACCCTGCTTAAGAGTAGATCTAGCATAATTAAGCGGAGTTGATCGAATGCCTAGAGATAGGGTTACGAGATTTTGCCAAATTAAGGTGAAACCTAATATGGGAATCCATAGATCGATTTACTGCTATTCTAGGGGGTTATTATAAAAGAAAGAGAGTTCCACTAATTAACCTAGGGTTAGATGTTATTCGCCTCAGGAGAGGGTTTAATATACGTTAGGGAGTCCTACGGATCAAGCTAAGTAATTAAATCATATGATTCAGGGTTAGATAACAAGTGAAGTCTAGGTGGATTCTTCCTGAGGGTATCGCCGTGATCAATTGAGTTTTTCTTCAAGTTATTTCCTAATTCGTTCTTTTTGTCTTTGTCCTTAGCTTAGTCATCGTTAATTTAGATTAAAACAACTTCACTTTATTTTTAAGGCTAAATAATAAAAAGAAAGTTAGTATTAGTACTTTAGTTCCTTTGGGTTCGACAATCTGGTCTTGCCTAAGCTATACTACTGTTCGATAGGTACACTTGCCTTTAATCGTTGTCAGAGTTAGTTTCTAGGTTCGATCATTCTTTTATAAATTTTAAAGCTCTGATTTCAGCGATCAACGGGGTTTCTCGGACTTAATCACTCTATCAAACTTATCTCGGAATTCAAATGCATAACTTCTCATAAGCGTTTATTATCATCATTAATCATATGAACATTCACAATTGCATACATATAAATTTATTTGCATAATGACTTACCTCGGATTCGATATGTCAGGAATGAAAACGGCTACTCTGTTATTATTGCTTTCCCGCGATCTAAGTCCATTTCCCTCGATTCTTGATCTAAACATATTCAGAATGAACCCTTTTATTCACTAATTCATTCAATTGAATCCAAGGACACACATTTAGGGCTATTTACAAATTAACCCTCACATTTGCACATTTTATCAATTTAGTCCATTTTTCTCAAAACATTAAATTTACAAAATCCACACATACACATGCTTAGCCGAATACATATACATCACTTATAAGCCCACATTTTCCATCAAATTCACAAATTAGTCCCTCAATATGCCATTTTCTCAATTTAGCCCTATTTAGCTAAATTCATCAAAACTTCAAGAACAAAACATATTTGTCTACCACTAATCTATCATATAACACCTTAAAGCATCACAAAACTCAACATATCATCAATGGCATAACCTACACACATAACCAATACACAAAATTGAAACATGGGTTTGATAGTAGACGAAGCAACGATTATAAAAAAGTAGAAATTATCAAAAACGGATCAAAACTTACCTTGAATTTAGCTTTCAAATGGCCGAATATAACAAAGTATTTCTTTCCTATCTTTGTTTGTGTTTTTCGGTGGATGAACAATGCATTAAAGCTTATTTTTAAGCTTTAGTTTGGTTAATAATATGATATAAACTAATTTACCGATATAACCTTTCATATAAATATATGTATCACATAGTTACAAGGTCATTTATGACCTTAGCCATCCACTAACCATGGAAATGGACATTTATAAAGCCACAACACATAAGCACTTTAACATATAGTATACAACTTTCACAATCAATGCAATTTCATCCTTTTGTCAAATTAAACACACAGACGGACAAATTAGCTCACGAAAATTTAACACATGCTAAACCACATATTTAGCTCACGAAATTACAGCGTGGTCCCAAAACCACTGTTTCGACTAAGGTACAAACCGGACTGTTACTTCTATCACTGATGCGTTACCATGCTTTCTCGCTCAGCTGGTATCTTTGACAGAAAACCCAAAGAAACAATCATATTCTGCTCAGCAAGCTTACCCCGCTGTAATTTCGGAGTCCCTTCCTAAAGTTTGTACCTCCTACTGCAACTTCAGGGGAATAACATTCCATCCAATCTGTTACCACTCAGAGGTATAGAATTTGTGTCATCAATTTGATCTGTTACACCATTCCCTGGGTATAATGACCATATATATGTCTTATCCAATAAAAATCTGAAGAGATAATCACCCTTCAATGTTTCCAACCCTTAGGCTTGGTGAGTTCTAAACAATATCCTGTTTTAGATTCTCATATTATTTAGAAGTTTCCAGAGTAATATGCGAAACTCCTTTTATGAAAGTATTATTAGTTCATTAATCGTTATTTCAATATAAAATGCTTGAAAAAAATCACAACAATGGACAAGAAAGAAATTAATCAGGAGTATAGGTCGAAACAAACAAGTTAATCTGTAACATCCCGAATTAATGGGCTTATGCGTTTAAGGTGTAGACATGTTTAATGTGTTAATTTGAGAATTAGAGGTCCAGATTGGGCTCAAGGATTGGGCCGAGGCTTTGAATAAATATTCTGTTAGACACTCTAGGGCTTAAAATATAGTAGTTATTGTTTAAGTTAGCAAATCGGGCTTGTGGCCCAGTAACAAGGGGCGCAGTAAAGGGGAGTTATAGGTGGCGTCACTAGGCAAGGGAAGAGGCCCAATTTGTGGCCGTTTGGAGCCTATAAAATTGGGCCAAATTCGGCACTTATAAGGGGACTAAGGGGGGACGGCAACAAGGCTAAAGTTTAGGGAATTTTTAATGTTTAATTAAGAGGATATTATGTTGATAAAGGGGGAGGTAGTGGTGTGATGTAGGACTCTTTTAGATGTGAGTTCTGATAAAGATAAGGGAGGAAGTTTAGGAATTATCTGCTAAGCACAATGGTGGCTGAATTTCCAACTCTAGGGGGGATGCCGAAATTCTCTTTAAATAGAGGGGATATCTCTTCAATTCCGGCATTTGGAACTCTATTCTTTTCTTCTTTCCCTGTGTAGAAAATTTGAAGGCCATATCACTTGTTTTCTTTTCTCATCTTTTCTCTTCCAAAAGCCGAAAATCACCACCTCCCTCACCTTTTCTTTCTTTTTCTTTGAAACTTCCTTTTAGCCGAATCTTCTAATCCCCATTGTTATTCTTCTCCCATTCACTAAAAGCTGAAACTCCTCATTCAATTCTTCTAAAAAGCCGAAAAACACATCTAGTTCATCTTTTCGAGATTTTCTTAAAAGCCAAAATTCCTAAATCTATACTCTTCTACGCTTCGATCTTCTTCTGGGATTGCCGAATCTTCCTACAAGGGGGTAGCGAAATCATCTGTAGAGGTAAATGTTGATTTGTGTATTCTTTTTCGACTTTTAGAGATCTTAGCCGAATGGCTATACGGTTAACTAATCGGGTGCTTTCTATCGGTTACGACATTCTGGGATTTCAAGGGGATTCAATTGCTTAGATTTCTAAGCCAGAGCTTAGTAGCCCTTGGATCGTATCATTTTCGGGATTTCAAGGTAAGGAGATCTGTTAATTTAAGCATATAATTCGGGTAAAACACTAACCCTTGGCCGAATATAGGAGAGGCCTTATCTTCGCATTCTTCCGGCTTTTGAGCAAAGTTGTAGACAAAGGGCAGTAGATCAGATTAGTGAGGGTATCGACATAGAGAGTAGTACTACGTGTTATCAGGTGTGTAGCACTCTCACACCATTTAGATTGCTTGATTAGTATGCATATAAACCGCTTATATATTCTCAGACATTCATTAAATGCCGAAATACCGGCATGGCTGTTGAAAACCCGAAAAAGGGTAAAGGCGAATCACCAGGTTAATGATCTCTGTCATTCTAAAGTGAATGTTTCTGTTGAGATGATATGTTTTATATGTATGCCAATTTCTATGTATGCATGGGGTTGGGTGATTGATGAAAGGGGAAGTGTACTGTTGTAGTGGCTTTTGCCATGATCTGTTATAGTGGCTATTGCCATGATCTGTTGTAGTCGCTATTGCCATGATCTGTTGTAGTGGCTAATGTCATGATCTATTGTAGTGGCTATTGCCATGATCTGACAATGAGCAGCTATCTGCAGCATGACTGCCATCGATGGTGTGTAGCGGTGTGGGTTGATTGTAGAAATCCCCAATGGTGTGCTTGGCAGGTAAGGGTGGTATGTAGCGGATGGAAACCTAGGATTGGGTTGGGTTTGCATATTTTTTGATATATTATACTCCGTTATCTGTTTTGTAGGGCTAAGGCCCAATCTGATGGTGCACGAGGGTTGCACACTGAGTCTCGCAACTCACCCCATTATTTAACATTTTTCAGGTAGCACTTAGTGCATCGGACCGGGCTGCAGAGGAGCGCTAGGTGGCCATGCATGAGATCATTTTGGATACTGCAAAAGGATATTATTCAGTTCATTTATATTTGATATTTTTAATTAGTTTGGTTTATGTTTTATTGTAATAAGGCGACCGGCTATTATCTTTCTTTTACGTTTTCTTCTACCTTTTCGGGATTTTGGACATCTAAAATTTTACGTAAATTTTAAACTAAAGGCATGTACTGAAATGATAACAATCAAAGGAAAATTTCGGTTTTAATTTATAAAGACATTTACATGATAATTTATATTTTCTACAAACTATCCAAATTATTAAGTTTTTCGGTTTACATGTTTACACTCGACAATTGTCTTCCAAAAATGCGACATGTTTTATTAAATCTTCTTAGTGACATGCCAGATCCGGTCGTGGTTTTTGGGCCGGGTTTGGGGTGTTACATAATCAAAGCTAACCAAGCCAAAAGAATTGACTGAGGTGCATAGAGTAAAAATAGCCAAGGCCATAAAAGAAAATTGATTGGGGTGTATCTTTGAAAAGAATAAAGTGATCAAAAATAGCAAATTCAAAATGGGTAAGATAGAAGCTAGGTGCCCCAAATATCGCAGCCTGAGCTTCTCTGTACAAAATTCTTGAGGATCATTTTGAGCTCAATACGTTTTTAGAGGATTCGGAGTACTTTGCCGATGCCCCAAGACATAACATACTTTCTCATTGTTAATTCAGGCATAGCAAGACTACCACATGCCCTATCTTTGATCAAAAACTTGAGCTGCCCTTTTCGGGTTTTCGGCTCAAAACCCCTTTGGTCTCAAAGCGCCCTTTGCGGGTTTTCGCCTTAGCCTCTCCTCTTTTTTTTTTTTTTTTTGAATTTGAACTCAAGGCACCCTTTGCGGATTTTCACTTGGCCTTTCCCTTTTCAGGTAAAATACTTCTTGACTGAACCTGAATTCACCGGATTGGGCAAGTCTTTGGCATCCATCTCGGTCAATATCACCACTACTCTAGAATAGGCCTCCTCTACAACATAAGGTCTTTCCCAGTTTGGCATCTGCTTTTCTCTGAAATCCTTTTGTAAAAGAATGATCAGGTTCCACTCGTGGAATTCTCTAGGACAAACTTCTTTGTCGTAAGCTTGCATCATCCGGCCGTGTTAGATAACTTTTAACCTTTTTTCTTCGATTAGGTTCAATTGGTAAAACTGTTCTATTCCGATGAGAAATGTGTTGCCCTAGCGAAGGTTCTAACTGACGTTCAATAAGAAAGAAGGTAAATGGTAACTTCTTTAGGTCAATATTTACAAGTCTCAGTCATCTTTCCCATAATCCTTATTTTGTTTTTTTTTTTTTGTTTTTTTTCTTCTTGGTTGCCTTTGTTGCTCTATGACATGATGTCTGACATTTGAACATACTACAAACTTTTGACATTGTCCTTTTTGGCATTCTTTGTCGGCGCCTGATCTTTTTTTTTTTAAATTTGATGACTATCGACTTTGAAACATTGGCATATGAAGCTACTTCCACCCTCCTAATGAAGTAGACGACGACCACGACGACGAATCGATGTTGACTAGAAGCTTTTTCTATATTGGCCCCATCACATCCATGCCCCATATATGGAAAATTTGTGAAGAACTGGAGAAGGCACATGAAACTTATCTCCTTAAATACGGCATAGCTGATACCATCCCTATAACATCCTGAATTATGGGCCTGTGCATTTTGTGTAATGTATGCTTAAATATGTTAGATTGAGAATTAGAAGTTCAGTTGGGCTCAAGAATGGGCGGAGGCCTTGATGAAATATTCTGTTAGGCACTCTAGGATTTAAAATAAAGTTTTAGTAGTTTAATTGACATATTGGGCTTATGGCCCAGCAACTAGGGGCGCAGTAAAGGAGAGCTGTAAGTGGCGTTACTAGTAGATGGAAAAGGCCCAAATTTTGGCTACTTGGAGCCCAAGTTATAGGGCTAAATTTCGGTACTTAAAAGAGTAAGGGGGGACGGCACAAGACTATTATTTAGGGATTTATTTTATGTGGATAATAAGCAGATAAAGGCTATTTTTGAGGAGATAATAGATTAAGATAAGGGAAAAGATGAGAGCTCATCCAGGAGGCTTGAGTTGGCCGAAAATCAAACTCTGTGAAGGGGGAAATTGGTTTAGTATAGGCTAAGTGTGTGCCAAATTCTTCATTATGTCCTCTGAAAATTTCCTCAAGATTACTCTCTTTTTCGGTAAACTTGAACCATCTCTTCTCTTTTCTTTTTCTGACAAAAACCAAAACTTCTGAGGTCTCAATTGCCGAAACCCTGCTATTCTTTCTCTCTTTTCTTTTGGCCGAATCTCTCTACCCAGTCCTTGCTTGTATTTTTTTTTCTTCTTTTCCAAATCCTTGTTCTTCTAAAAGCTGAAATCACTAAGATCACACCTCCTGAAGTTGCCGAATTTTCTTCAGTGGAGTCTGCTTATGCCAAATTTTGAAGGAAACAATAGGTAAGTGTCGATTTTGAGATTCCAATCTTTCTCCGACTTTTAGAAACCCTAGTCAAATGGCTATATGGAAAATAATCTCGAGTTTTCTTTCTTTTGCGGTATACTGGGATTTGAAGGAGATCTCAATCGCCAAGGTTCTTCACCGGTAATGTTCAAACCATCCTACTTTCGGGATCTAATCAGGTTAGGTAAGGAGATTTGTTTATTCAAATATGTAAAATTGGGTAGAACACTACCCATGGCCGAATATAGGAGAGGCCCTATTTTCACATCTTTCCGGCTTTTTGAGCAAAGTTGTAGATCGGTTTAGCAAGGGCATCAGCATTAATCAGGTGTGTAACTCCTCACACCATTAGGTTGATTGCTACTATATATATATATATTAAATCTGCTATACTCTGTTAAATGCCGAAATCCCTGCATAACATTTGAAACCCGAGAAGGGTAAAGGCTAAATATCAGGTTACTGATTTCTGCCATTCATCAGTGAGTGTTTCTGTTAAAAACTATATGTTTTATATGTTTATTTTTATATATTCTTGGGGTTGGGTGATTGATGAAAGGGAAGTGATATGTTCTGGTGGCTTATGCCATTTCAGCCTGGTGACTCTGTCACAATCTCTGTTTTTGGTGGCTTTTGCCATTTCAGCATGGTGACTCTGTCACAACTTTGACGATGAGCAGCTAACTGCAACATGACTGCCATCGATGGTGTGTAGCGGTGTGGGCTGATTGTAGAAATCTCCAATGGTGTGATTGGCATGTAAGGGTGGTGTGTAGCGGATGGAAACCTAGGATTGGGTTGGGTTTTATGTATGACATCTACTATGTTATGTTCTATATTTTGATCTGTGGGCTAAGGCCCAATCTGATGGTGCACGAGGTTTGCACACTGAGTCTCGCGACTCACCCTATTATTTAACCATTTCAGGTAGCACTTAGTGCATCGGACCAGGCTGGAGAGGAGCGCAAGGTGGCCATGCGAGACAGACATTTGGTCCAGCAGAAGAATTTACTTAGAATATTGTTTTTAATATTTTTAATAAATGGGTTTGAAGTTTCATTGTAATAAGGCCATGGGCCATTAGCTTTATTTTATTCCGGTTTTATTTTGGGCTTTTACTATTATTAGACGATTAAATTTAATTAAATTTTTCCTTTAATTAAGTTGAGACATGTACGAAATTTCGGTTTCTATTTAAAATTCACCAAGGCATTTTATAACCCTATATCTTACATGAGCTTAATAAATTATTAAGTTTTCAGTATAACTATTTAAATCTGATAATTGTTTTCTCAAAAGTGCCACATGTTTTGTAAAATCACTCAAGTGACATACCAGATCCGATTATAGTGTTTGGGCTGGGTTTAGGGTGTTACAATCCCCTTCTACGTAGATTAACAGTACCCAAACCTCATGATTAGCTTGACAATTGTAAAACCATTAGCATGTTCTCTAAACACCCTTATGGACCTCTTTTAAGATTTTCCCAAGAGTGTCTTGATATGATCGTGCAAAAGCATCTTTGAATTTTTTGAAAATAACTCAATAATGTCTTGCCTTATCTCTGTGGTGAGCTAGGCTACAATCTTCACCTTTCATAATGTCTACTGACCTTTTGTAGAGTAAGGTCTGTTTTTCATCTTATCCTACCACTATTAACAAATCAAAAGATAGGCTACAATCCCTGTCATCTTCAAAGTCTTGAGATCCCGCTAAACACATATCTTACTCGAAAGGAGACTCTGAGTCAATAATAGTGTAGCTCACATCATTGATATCTGGAGACCTATTGTAAGTTCGAAGGAAGATAAATGATTCAAAGAATGATTATTTGTATGACCATAAATGAATAAAAGAATATTTGAAAGAAAGCCCAAAAATAAAAGAATCTATACATGGAAAGAATAAAAGAATATTTGTTCAAAAAGATGCATTTTAATGAAATAAAAATTTCGGACACAAGCCTATTTCACAAAAGGATTCTTATTGCCTCTAGGCTTAAGACAACAAGCGTGTTTTGAATATTACTCTAGATTAGCTCTAAAATACAGGGATCTCTTACACAGTCCCATTATTCAAAACACTCCCAAGTACACAAGAGCTTGGAAACCTCGTTCCTAGGTTCCCTCTCTGCTTTTGATTTCTTCAAGGAGTTGCAACTTTCTTATATCCTCCTTCAATTATCGCATTTACTGCCTCATCAAAGTGATTAGGTTCTGATGAATCGTCGGACTTCACAATTCCCATTTTGATGAACCTTTCGACCAACTTTTTAAACGTAGTATAGTTTTCAATTGAGTGACCCGTTATTCCCGCATGGTACTCGCATTGGGCATTCTCATTGTACCACTTTGGGAATAGAGGTTGCACAGGTTTCGAGTAGGACGGAGACACCGCATGCATATAAAAAAGATTCTGATACAACTCCTTATATGTCATCGGGATGGGTGTGAACTGGAGCTTTTTCTATATTTGGCCTCGAGTTGGGTTCCTGCCTTGAAGAGCCTTGATAGCTAGTGGTTAAAGCCTTTGGCTGGCTTACGGTGACTGATTTGGGATGCCTTCATTTTCCTTGTTTCTCGGGGCTGATCTTCTGGCACTTTCTCCCGTGTCTATCCTCCCACTCCTTATCGCATTTTCAATCATCTCGCCAGACATTACCATATCTGAAAATCTTATGGTGGCGCTTCCCAACATATGGTTAATGAATGGGGCTTTTAGAGTATTGATGAAAAACATCGTAGTTTCCTTTTCTTGGAGTGGTGGATGAACTTGCATGGCAACTTCCCTCCATCTTTGCGCATACTGCCTGAAACTTTCATTTGACTTCTTTTCCATATTCTGCAGCATGATTCTATCAGGCTTCATGTCTGTGACATGATTGTATTGCTTCATGAAGGCTTGGGCCAGATCTCTCTAGAAGCTAATCTTAGCACGGCTGAGTTGATTATACCACCTGGATGCTGCCCCCACCAAACTATCTTGAAAATAATGAATCAAGAGTTGGTCATTGTTAACGTAGCCAGTCATCTGTCTACAGAAAATAGTGATATGGGCTTCAGGGCAGCTGGTCCCATTGTACTTCTCAAATTCTGAGATTTTGAACTTATGAGGAAGCACCAAATCTAGAACCAAGCTCAGGTCCTTAGCGTCTATTCCATGATGATTATCAACATTCTCTAGAGCCTTGAACTTTTCTTCCAACCATCTGCAACGATCTTCTAACTACCTAGAAGATTCAGTTCTTATCCCCTCCCTATCTGCTATATCTAAGTTAGGGATAACAGGATTAGCAGGGTTATCTCCTGGGTTGGATCCTGTGCCAGCTTGAAAATTCATGGGCACTCTAGTGTCATTTTTCCCTTGTTGAGGCCTAATCGTGACAGATGACCTTCAGGGATTTTCTTCAGGGTGTACTTGTGTATGCGGTGGAGTAAAATCCGGAGGAAAGTCCTCATTATCTTCAGCATTAACTATGGGACCTTTTCCTTTTTCCATTGCCCCGTTCAGCATCTGGGCCATTTGAGCCATCATACTTCTTTGGGCTTCCAGCATTTGGTTTCTCATCTCTTGTTGGAGTTTTGCTAATTGCTCTTGCATCTGCTCTTGCATGTCTCTTTGAAACTGTTCCAATCTTTGATCCATTTTCTTTTTCTTGGCACGTGTATCGTAACAGTGTTTAGTTTCTAGATTTTTCTTTCCCTCTTTCTCTTTTCTCTTTGTTATAATTTCAACTAATTAGACTCTCTCTATGGACTTAAATACATATGATGTAATGTAATGCAAATGCATGAATGCAAAGAAAGAGAGGTGTTGATTCTGAATTCAATTCCACTAGAAAAACATTTCTAGAAAGCAAATTTCTTTACATAAAACGGATTACATATGCGACCTTGCCCTCATATTCCAAGCAAAAACATCAATCCCCTTCTTCACAAAGATCAAATTTTGCAAACTTCTAATAGATGTCTCCATTAGCTCCTTTTTGCTTGATCTGGGTCGCGACTCACTGCTCAATTATTGACATAATGCTTGTTAGCCTCTTCAAGAAAGCCGAGACGTGGTGATTCTCGAATAGTCTTTGTCAGCTTGAATCCTTGGGCAATAAAATCTTGTATTCCTTCACGAACTATCAGCCTTCTATCGCTGTGTTTACTTGGACCATTTTTGGACGATCGTATTATAATCCACGTTATCAAGAAATCTATTTTCTGATAACAAAATTTTCTATTTAGTAATCGAATTTGAATCAACACCTCTTTTCTATAATGTGGATACAATGCAATCAAAACAAAAGAGAACACGTTAACACAAGAGAAATAACAAAATAGGGCACCTATCTGGGTGACCACTAGGGTTCAATATAGCTCTATCTAGGGTTGGCTCTTAAGGATCACTATATGTGGCTTAATTCTAAAGGGAGGGCACCTGAACCAGCAGATTCCTCAATCCTCACCCATTATAGGCTCATATGGATCGAGTTCAGTTCAGGGGAATACATTTACCTATGGCTGCACGGGGATGAAAATCTCACGAAGACATAGGTACGGATGTATCCCAAAAGCGATTCACTATCCTGGACGGAGGTGAAAACCTCACGAAGGAGAAGCTTCTTGCTCCCACTTAAAAGGGTGTGACCACAACGGTCATGCAATGCAATGCAGACATGCTTTTCAATATTAAAACAACATGCAATAAAAAGGATCATAATTTTTCAAATCGGATTTTTAAATTTAGACAAAAGGACAAGAAATAATCAATTTTACGGCTTGACTCTCTTATTGGTCCCTAGCGAAGTAGCCAAGCTGTCGAAACCATTTTTAGAGTTTTGAGAAAAAAGGGGATCGACTTAAAAAAACAGAAATGGAGTCGCCACCAATCTTTTTCTGCTTAGGTGTGATCAGATCACCTTATAAAACATTTTTATTTCAAAACATTAATTTTGGCCTACGAAATTCAAGAAAACAGGTTCGGGAGTTGGTTACGTACAAGGAAGGATTAGCACCCTCGTAATGCCTAAAATTGGTACCGGATTGATTAGTCATTGCCCTAATGTCGAAAATTCGAAAAGATTTGAAAACATGAATTCTTTAAAAGTTTGAACAATTTGAGTTGGAATTGGAGATTCCTTTGTTTCGAAAGCATATAAACATCACATCCAGCACGTTAGGACGTGATGTTTTAAACCCTCGTAACCAAAATCATCTCATGATTTACAAAATTCATTAAAAGGATATTTAGTTATTTGGACTAACGAAAAACCGAAACCCGGCACGTTAGGGTATAATTTCTCGAACTTCTAAACACGAAACATTGCCTCATTTTCTGAAATCCTTATCCCGAGATAACAAAATGTCATATCCAGGACATGACAATTTTGAATTCTCGGAAATAAGTTTTTATTTAACTTTTTTTTTAAAAAAAAAAAGAAAGTAACAAGTTCTTTGGACTCGAAGAGAAAAATTGAAACCCAGTAAGTTAGGGTCCGATTTCTTTCGAATCCTAGAATGCTGAGTATTTGCTTATTTCAAAACCAAATTTTTGATGCACCAAAGAAAATATAATATGATTGTAATAAAATGAAAAATAAATCATAATGCCAATATGTTCAATGGAATAAAAGTGTGGGTGATAATATGAATAATAATAATGAAGACAAAAATAATAAAAAACATATTAAGTAAAAATAATAATAAATAAATAAACAAATAAATAAATAAAAGAAAAGAAAATAATAACAAAAATAAAGCTAATATCAAATTAACAAATAGATAAATAATATCTACAATAATTTAAAGATAATAAAATAATAATAATAGTAATAAATAATAATAATAATAATAATGGAAATATGTTAATAAATAAATAATAAAAATAATATTAGCAATTATAAAATGAAAATAATGATAAAAAATAATAGAAAAAATAAAAATAGTATTAATAATAATAAAATAATGTAAGAATATTAAAATTAATACTAATAATAATATAAAGAAATAATAGTAGTCGTACAATAAGAATATATTAATAATAATAAAAATAATAATATATGTTAATATACAAATAATAGTAAAAATAAAAACAACAATAATGAAAATAGTAATAATATACTAAAATAATAATAATAATAATAATAACAATACTAATAATAGTAAATATAATAATAATAAATATAGCTATAGTAATAATAATATATATAAAAATAATGGTCATAATAAAAATAATAATAATAATAATACAAATGAATATAATGATAATTATAAGGTTAAAAAATAAAATGATAGTAATAATAATATAAAAGTAATAATTATAATAGACAAATAATAATAGTGTTAATAGTGATAATAAAAAAATTTAATAATGAAGTAACAAAAATTACAAAAGAAAATAAAAAAAGAAGAAAATGAAATTGAATTTGAAATAAAAAATTTGGGGCGAAATCAAAAATAAAATTAAAAGGAGGGACCGATTAGAACACGCTAGTAACCAGGAGCGGCTAAAAGGGAAAATATCCATGCCCTCCAAAACGACGTCGTTCGAATAAGGGCCTAATTGGAATAGAAATGAAATATAGGGCCAAATTAAAAATAAACAAAACGTGATTATAAATCAATAAAAAAAGGGAAGGACCAGGGCTGTAATTAGCCCATTTTTAAACAATACACGCGGACCCCAGGTCGATCGGGTCAGGTTAATCTGACCCATCTCAAAACGACGTCGTTTTGGCATTAAATGCCCTAGGGTGAAACGACGCCGTTTCATCCCTCCTATATAAGCAAAAAAAATTTTAAAAATTTCATTTTCCTTCTTCTTCAAAAATCCAAAAATTTTCTCTCCCCCTCTCTCTCCATGGCGATTTTCTACCACCTTTCTGTAGCTTCGATCATGTCATCACACAGACACGTGCAAATAAATTTCAAAAATAGGTTTTTTTTTTTTTTACTATATTATATATATTATATGTAGTTTCAAAAAAAAAAACAAAATAAGAAATAAAAGTACTCGAAAATGAAAAGAAAAAATAAAAAAAAAAAACCTTGCTGATTTTGATTTTTAAATCTCTGTGTATCTGAGTATATATCTGCTTCTGTATTCTTTTTTTTTTCAATTACAGATTACATCAGGCTTTTATAGCCTGGAAAATAAAAAGGAAATACATCTTTTGCTGCTGCGTTTTCCTTTTTAGTGCATGATAACGGAGATCTCAGCGGCGATAGGGGGATTTGTGCAAGCTGCGGCTTGACTGGCGGTGTGACCGATGGGCTGCTAAGGCGCGAGGATGCGTGCTAACTCCTGCAGCGCCTAGGGTTTCAAAAACCCTAGGCTACTGAAATTTTTTGGGCCCTTTTGGGCTGTGTAAATTTTGGATTAGGGTTGCTGGGGGTGTTTTGTAATTTGGGCCAGGGTGTATTCGGGTAATGGGTATTAGTCTTAGGTTGTATTTGGGCTAATCGAGTTTGGGTATTTTATTGGTTTTGGGCTTTGTAAAAGGACTGTAAAAGACTTTGGACATTTTTTATTATTATTTTTGTTTAGGTTTGTTACAAGCCCGGGCAAATGGGCTGATTACAAGTATAATTATTAAACTAATTAAAATTTAATCTATATATATATATATATATATATATATATATATATATATATATATATATGTAAATTAGTAGAAGGAGAGATGAAATATCATCTTCTCCAACCATCCAAACATGAAAGAAAAGGGGAGGATGTCATTATTGTTTTCTTTAAGCTTTTAGCCTTAATTTCAAGTAAGTCTCTAGCCATTGGTTACACCCTCAACCCAATCCGATTGATTGGTTCCAAATCTTGGGTATTACCATACAAATACTGATACAAGCTTGATTTACTAATTCGGTTTAGAGATAATGAAAACTTACTTAATTACAAATTTCAAACTAAAATACATAAGTAAATACAGATACAACACAAGGTAATTAAATTACAATGATATCCAAATTGAAACCTTAAATTATTATAAATATCCTAACTGTGGATTTCTTGGGAGTATTTTAATCTTTAGACTCGCCACCAAGCTCGCTCTGTATGCATAACAACCCGATACGTTGCTTCTTGGCATAATTCTGGCATTATCCCTTCTAGCGCAGACCCACAACATCATTCTTACAACATAACAAACACATATAAGTTCATAAGAACTTAATGAGGGTAACATCTTTTACCTGGGTCATATTCGCATATAGCAATCAATATTTTAGTCCGACAATCTCATCGTTCTTAACCTTTAACTTTGTCTCTAGCGAATATTTCCTCAAATTTTATTCTCTTATACTCGTCCATTGTCATGCCTTACTCTAAGACTATTTCCTTCTTTTCATTATCTTTAATACTTTTTTTACACTTTCTAAATCTCTGAGCCATCACTTCATCGTGAATCAATAAGGAGAACATACACAGGTAACGTGTACCTCCTTCGAATATACAAATGTCATGTCTTTATTCAGAATCCATCTCAATACCAGCTCATTACTTCACCATGTCTCTTCAATTCACTATCTCTGACAGAGCCTTAGTCTTTGTGGCCTATTATAACACCCCTTAACCCGAATACGTCGCCGGAATAGGGTTACGAGGCATTACTAAGCAAAGAACAACTCAGAACAGACATTCATATTTTTTTAAAAAAAACATTTCATATATATGAATCATGCTTCATTATTACAAAGTTCGAATCGTGTGAATATCAATTGCATGGCTTTCGAATACCTAAAACATTATCAAACATACTTCAATCATATCATATTACATCATAGCTGAACATAACCTTGATATTATTATAACATGCGCATGTCACTATAATCACATTAAACATTTGTGAACATAAAGAACAATTCATAGTATACCAAATTCGCATGCTTTATAATCAATCCAAAGTACATATACCGAACCATTCAAGCAAAATAAAGTTGCATACTTTGTCATTACAACCAAATCATAATAACCTATATATATATATATTCGAACATATAATCATCTCATACCTAGCATGCTTAAGACATCCATTAATACAATTTTGTTTATTTAACATTTACCAAACTTACCTTATACTTAGCCGTTTTAATTCATTACAAGACTATGCGCATAAACTATAATAATTTTAAGCATCTTGAACATAAATAACAACTAATATTACACTTGTTTCACATGCCCAAATACCATAGTTTGAATACGTACTCTTAACAAATAAATTAACTACCTATTCGATTATATAAGAAACCTTTATTACATTATATTTATATAATCATGCCATTCACCATATCATATATGTTAACAAACCAAATATACTCATGCACATTGTAAACCGAAACAAATGGTCAAATAACATAACCGAATTATAAATAGCTTATATCCATCTCCTATTTTAAATCACACACAAACCATACCTTAAAATGCAATTCCAAATAAATTATTTACAAAGCTGAATAACCTTAACATTTTCACCACTCAAAATCAACCTAGACCAACCATTTCAAGAATACAACCATGAAACATACCTTACAACAATTTGAATCATGACCTAATACATATAAAAATTACCCTTCACATGAAGTTCAACCATTAACCTAAATGCCAAAACACATGACTAAATTAACTCAAACATTAGCATTATAAACAATCAATTATATCAAATGCATAATTCATAAACTTGACTAAAAAAATAGACCATAGCCAAATTATTAAAACCAAACACATAACCAAGAACAAATAAAACCAAACTTAAACAAAATGATCAAGCCATTTTCGCATGGCTATATATATACATGTCCCAAAATCAAACATTCCATCTATACTATACATGCCATAAGCCCAAATTCAACTTAGTAAAATACCGAAAGAAACAGTCGATAGTGTGATAGGCTTTGCTGACGATCCCCGAGCTCGTAACGTGACTCCAAAATCTATAAAACAGAGGTAAACAAGAACACACACACACAGAGTAAGCTATTTAAGCTTAGTAAGTCTTAAGCAAAAACATATATAACAACAATTACATATTAACATTTTTTTAACAAAGCCGAATATACATAATATCAAATACAAGTTATCATTTAATCACATTTGAACCTCACATACATATACCATATGGCCGAACATAATCAATCATATACATATATATAATTTCACTTTCATTATTACAAATACATCAATGGGCCAAATCATTTATATGTTCAAATAGGTTAACACATAATTCATATTCACATAACCTTTTATCATTTCAAATAATCATCTTACCTTGTTTCCATATAAACAAATAACTAGCACATACCTGAATCTGTAATTCAATTTCACATTCGGTCTTTACTTTACATTGCTCGCTGAACCGTTCAGAATTAAAAAGGATACGCGGATAGTCAGAAGCTCGTACAATGCCAACGTCTCAGACGTGGTCTTACATGTAATCATATATCGATGCCACTATCCCAGACAGGGTCTTACAGAATCAAATACGATGCCAATGTCCCAGACATGGTCTTACACGTAAACACAAGTCGATGCCAACGTCCCAGACGTGGTCTTACATGATAACACATATCGAAAATCCTATGTCATGACATATGTATCCTATTTATTCCTAGGGTTCGTACGGGACTTTCAAACATTGAATATCGATTAAAACGAGCTCGAAACATAGTTCCCTATCTCAAATCACATTCAGCCAAACACATATAATCAATAATTCATTTCATCACATAACATTTATATATTCTCAAGTTTAACAACATTTAAATGCTTATAGACTTATCAACGGACGAAATCGACTACTTAACTGCTTTCGACTTTCCCCGAACTGATTCTGTTTTCTTTCGTTCTTGATCTAAATAAATTCAAATTTAACTAATTTAATCACACATTCATTCAATTTAATCCAAAAACACATAAATGGTCAAATTACCATTTTGCCCCTGACATTTTACACTTTTTTCAATTTAGTCCCTATCGCATAAAACAGAAAATACACAAAATTTCACATTACCATAGCTAGGCCGAATATCACCCATGCCCTTACAAGTCCATACTTTTCATTTATTTCACATTTTAGTCCCTCAAAAAATTATTTTCACAATTTAGTCCAAATTACTTAAATTCATCAAAAATCCAAAGACAAAACATGATAATCTAACACGTATCTTTAATATTTCATCATCAAACAACAAAAATCACAAGCTATCATCAATGGGAAAACACAAAATCATTATCAAATTCAAAAATTAAGACATGGGCTTTGAAGATAACTTAGCAACGATATTAAAAACATAAAAATGATCAAAAATCGAGCTAGTTACATACCTTAATCAAGCTTCAACAATGGCTGAACCCTAAGCTTGTTCTTTTCTTTTTTCTTTCCTTTTACATTCGGTCAGAAGCAAATAAAAAGATGAACATGAATTTTTAAGTTATGTTTGTTTTATTATATCATTATATTATGTTATTATTATTTTAACTTTTATAATATATATAAAAACCATATATTAATCAATATGACGTCCACTACCTTTTATTATTGGAAAAATTGCAACATAAAACCTCCATATTAAAACAACATCCACTATTCGACCCTTCTAAAAATAACCACTAAATTTTCATTTTACGCGATTAAGCCCTTTTATCAAATTAAGCACACAAACAATAAAATTAATTCACGAAACTTTCACACATGTAAATTCACACATAATTAACACAAAAAACAATATTAAAATATTTTTCAAACTCATATTTGTGGTCTCGAAACCACTATTCCGATTAGGGTCAAAATCGGGCTGTTACACCTACCTTACCATATAGTCCATATGTACAATTTGTACTTTTGGCTTCACTGTTTACATTGAAGGGCAACATAGAGCACGCCGATTACTTAGCATAGAACTCGCCACAAGGACGTCCATCAGAGTTCATTACTAAGAGTCTTTCTAAAACACGCCACCAGAGCTGCCCATCCGAGGTCATTCTTTATAATCAGTCACAAAGGCTTTCATGTCAAAATTTGCCACATAGGTTATTTATTCATGGTTCGCCACTAAGGCGATTCTTAAGAATGTGCCACAAAAACATTCCTTTCATAATCTGCCACAAAATCATTCCTTCCATATTGTGCCACAAGGGCATTCCATTCATATTGCACCATAAAGGTATTCTTTATCTATCGTGTTTTTGCGATATAGATTTGCCTAAACTCACGTTTTGTGAGGTTTGCCCATGATTGTCCCGGGACACGCAAAGAACCCCATTAGGTAATCACCGTCCTTTAGTTCCTTTTAGAAAATGCCATAGCCATGGGGTTTTCCTTTCAGAGATTGTGTTTAAAGTCCCGACGTGTAACAGCCCGGTTTTGGGGCTAGTCGGAACAGTGGTTTCGAGACCACTAATCCGAGGTTGAGGAAAATTATTTTGATATTATTTTATGTGTCGTAACATGTTTATAGAGATGCATGAGAATTTTGGTACCTTAATTTTAACGATTGATTGCATAATTGCGAAAAAGGACTAAATCGCATAAAGTGCAAAAGTTCTATTTTACAAGGTAGAGGAGTCTAATAGCCATAGAATATTAAATTGAAGGTCCTTAAAGTGTAATTAGACCATATTGAGAGTGTTGGCTAGCCACAGGAAGCTAGGGGGACAAGAGCATTAATTTTAGTCAAATTTGGTGACATTAGGTGATAAAAGATGAATAAAAAAATGCTAAAAAGGAAAGATATCATCTTTCAATATTCACTCTTCACCTCCACCAAAAATTTCAAGCTTAGAGGGGTTTTGAATGCTTTAATATTTCAGCCAAGTTATCTCCCTACAAGTAAGTGATTTTAAAGGTCTTTCTTGGTGATTTTTGTGTTTTTGGAACCCCCAAAGCTTAAGTTAGCTAATGAGGGGACTAAATTGCAATATGGTGGGAAGTATAAGAACTTTCCATGAGAATTTTTATGTTGTTAACTGAGTTTTTATTAAAGAAAATGAATGTTAGAGAGATGAGAAACAACTTTTTTGAAAGGTGTTTGCATGAAAACACCTAAATAGGACTTAAATGCAAAGAATGAATTTGTGTCATAAATGCATGAAATGGTGAGTAGTTGTAAGAGAAATAAATGTTCAGCTAGACTTGTTTATTAAGAAAATATGTTGAAAAATAAATTACGAGCCTAGGGGCAAAATCATAATTTTGCCATAATACAAGGGCAAAATGGTCATTTTTGCCCAAGTATAGATTTTGATGTATTATGATCATAGAATGATTTAAACAAATTGAATTTCATTGTTATAGATCAAGAAGAGCGTGGAATCAACCTTAACCGTGGAAAAGGCAAGGTGATGGATTAAGTCGTTAGTTAACACTTTTTGCACGGAGGTAAGTTTATGTGTAAACAATGCATATTTGTGTAAACATTATGTTGCTAATTTGTGTATGGCATGATTGAGAACATGTGTGTTTCATATGGATTGAATGTGGTAGTCATTGAATAATTACTGTGTGAACGATGAAATAGTCATATAAATGTGTAATGATGACACTTGTTGGTGGGCTAAGTGCGATACCACCTTGTTGCTTAATTATGATGGGTTATGTGCGATACCATCATCTATTCATCATTTGGTGGGCTATGTGCGGTACTATCGTAACTAATCTTTTTGGTAGGCTATGTGCGATACCACCGTAACCAATCTTTTTGGTGGGCTATGTGCGATACCTCCGTAACTAATCTTTTGGTGGGCTATGTGCGATACCACCCTAATAAAGGCTATTGGTGGGCTAAGTACGAAACCACCAAGTAATTTGACTATGAGTAATGGAATTAGAGATAGTGATGTGTTGTATTATGTAACTTTGTGATGCTAAGTGCAGGGGAACCTGTTAATGAATGTATGCATTAAGGTTGTGATATGGTTGGAATGTGGGAATGGAGAAAATGAGTAAGCATGATCATGAATATAGATTGTTTCTTGCTTAGTATGTAATGTTATGAAATTGTTTAATACATGTTATAATGTTATATGGTTTATATGTAAACTTACTAAGCTTAAAGCTTACTCCCCCTTCTCTTTTCCCCTTGTTTTATAGAGTTTAAGAGCCAAGCCGAGATACAAAGATATTCAGAAGATAGCCCACACTATCAGCTCACCTCGATATACCTAGACTTAATGATTTTGTACATGGCATGTATAGGGGCTGGACTAGTTAGGATATCTTGTTATTTTGGCCAAAATGTATTGGCCCTTGTTAAGATAACTATTTTGTATATTGCCATGGTTGATGGCTCACCTTATCATTTATGAAATTTCAAAATTATCTATGGAAGTTCATATTGAAATTATGAGATGTTTATTAGTATGTTGAATGGGTTCATGTAGTGTAAGTTATAGGGATGCAAAGAGCTTGGCAAATAGCCTTGTTCTTGTCCACATGGGTAGGCTCACGGGCGAGTATCTAGGCCGTGTATGACACACGATCAAGCCATGGGCGTATGCCCAGGTCGTGTGAAGTCTGCATCTTGAAATTGGAATTTGAATTGTCACACGGTTGAAGCACACGGGTGTGCCCAGGCCGTGTGGACTAATCAGAGGCGACCATGGTCCAGCCATATGGGCGTGTGTCCAGGTCGTGCGACTCAAGTCAGTGTCGACCACGGGCGTTGAACACGGGCGTGTGAGATGATACACGGGCGTGTCATCTAGTCCACGGGCGTGTGACCTCTGTTTAAGTGACATTTTTCTAAATGTGTCAAAGTTTTCTATTTATGTCTGATATTTTTCGGTGGTTAGTATAGGGCCCTATAGGCCCATTATAAAGAAATTAGATGTACGATTGAAAATCTTTGAATTTGGAAATGAAATTGCTAACTCAAAGTTATATGACCAAGTGAGTCGAGTCAGGTAATGCCTCGTGCCTGATTCCGGTACAAGATACGGGCAAGGGGTGTTACACGATAGACCCCTTTAGACTTTACCGTAAACAACATGAGTGCAACTATTTGACTCATGATTTAGAGTTGGAAGCTTTGGTATTCGCACTAAAAATTTGGAGGCACTACCTGTATGGTGAGAAATGTTATATCTATACTGATCATAAGAGTCTCAAGTATCTTCTCACCTAAAAAGATTTGAACTTGAGGCAATAGAGGTGGATGGACTTATTAAAAGACTATGACTGTGTGATTGAATACCACCTCGAAAAAGCCAATGTGGTGGCGAATGCTCTAAGTAGAAAACAAATGATTGATCCCAGAGTGATGTTTGCTAGGTTAAGTGTAGTAGATGATGAAGGAGTACTAGCGGAACTGCAAGTGAAACCCACCTTGGTTAGTAAGATTAAGGATAAACAACCATTAGATGTGTCCTTATTGCCATGGATGAAGCAAGTGAAGGATGGAAAAATTGAGGATTTTGGGTTTAATGCCAATGATATTCTATGCTTCCGAGGGAGGTATTGTGTGTCGAGTGATAAGGAGCTAAAACAATTTATACTTCGAGAAACGTATTATAACCCTTATGCTATGTATCCCGGAAGGAATAAGATGTATCAGGATTTAAGAGAACTGTATTGGTGGCCTGGACTGAAACGAGAAGTGACAGATTTCGTAGCTAAGTGCCTAACGTGTCAACAAATAAAAGTTGAACACCAGTTTCTTTGGTTTGTTACAATTAATTAAAATACCTCAGTGGAAGTGGGAACAAGTAACAAATGGACTTTGTTAGTGGGTTACCCTTAACACCTACTAAGAAAGATTCAATTTGGGTGGTAGTAGACCGATTAACTAAGTCAACTCATTTCTTACTTGTCCGTACAGATTATTCTCTACAAAATCTGGCTAAGTTATATATCTTAGAGATTGTAAGATTGCATGGAGTACCAGTATCAATTATTTTCAATCGAGATCCTCATTTTACATCTCAATTTTGGAAGAAACTACATGAGGCACTACGTACTCATTTGTATTTTAGTACTACCTTCCATCCGCAGACTGATGGTGTAACGGCCTAATTTTCAGTGGTGTCGAAAATGGTGATATGAGATCACTAAATCCGACAGGTAAGATTGAATAAGATAGTAATTTAATATTTATGAGTCAAGTGAGAATTCAGAAGAATTTGTGGATTGGTGAATTTGGTGAATTAAAAGAATTTATTAGGTCAAATGGTCAAAAACGAGGTATCGAGACCTCAAATTTGAAAATCGAGCCATAAATATTTTTAGAAATATTTATGGAGTGTTATTAAGTTAGTATTAAAGTTTGGTTGAGAAATTTAAATGTTTGGGTAGCCAATTAAATAAAAAGGACTAAATTGTAACAAGTGCAAAATTGCTAGAAGAATTAAATAGCTCAAGTGTTAAAAGAAGGAGGGTTTAAAGGACAATTAAACCTAAAAGTGAAAAGGTTGGACGGCAAAGGCAAGGAAATCAGCTGAAAATAGGGGAAATAAGGGCAAAATTGGAAATTTTATGATTTTAACATGTATAATAAAGACAAAATTGGAAAACCTAGAGATATCTTCATATTTTCTCAGCCAAAACGCCTTAAGAAGTCTGGAGAAAGTTGGTTTTCATATTTTTACACCATGTGAGTTTAATTCTTGCTTTTTCTTGATAATTTTTATGTTTTTATGACTTTTACAACTAGATCCACTTATAGAATTCATTAGTTTTTTATTTGGTGGGTAAAATTAAAAGTTACCCTGGCTGAGAAATGGAAGTTTATGATGAATTATTATGAAATTTAAATTTTAATTTCATATTAAGGTGGGTTTATTAAGTGATTTTGATAGGAAATGGTATTTAGGACCTAATTGTGAAAAAAGTTGTGAATTAGAGGTTGGTGTTGAAATTCAGAATATCAAAGGTTTTGAAATAGTTTGTAATGATAGAATAAAGTGTTGATTAAGAAAAATTAGTTCAACTGATGGCTGAATTGAGTAGGGACTAAATTGTAAAAACTATAAATTTTGGGGTAAAAGTGTAATTTAGAAAATAGAAGAGCATAAATTATGAAGTGAAATAGAAATGAAATAAATGCTAATGAGTGAAAATATTTTACATTATAAATCAAGAATCCAAAGAGGAACGTGGAAAAGAAAAAGTTGCAGAATAGTCCCTAAATTTCAATATCTGCTACAAATCAGCCGGGTAAGTTCATATGGTTGAATTTATATGTTTAATTGTGAATGATTGAATGATATAATGTGTTGTTAAATCTGAATTTGCTGTGGAATTATGAAAATTATGATAAAATGAAAGAATAAAGGCGGTAATTCAAATTAGGAAAAACGCAGAATTGAGTACGTTTGTATCGTGACATGTGATGAATTGACGGATAAGACCATGGTTAATCCATGGCAAAGTGTGAAACGTAGGTATGGTATTAACCATACTGAGTTGTGAAACGTAGGTATGGTATCATCCATACTGAGTTGTGAAATGTAGGTATGGTATCAACCATACTGAGTTAAGAAATGTAGGTATGGTATCGTCCATACTGAGTTATGAAAAGTAGGTATGGTATCGTCCAAACTGAGTTGTGAAATGTAGGTATGGTATTATCCATACTGAGTTGTGAAACGTGGCATTGAGCAACGACGTACTCAAATTCGTAAGACGTTTCCTAATTTGATTTTAAGTAATATAAAAGAAGTGAATCAAATGAAAGAGATTGAGTAGTTGTTAATGTTGAGCTCAACTATGTGAAGTATTTTAACAATGGTTGTGAATGGCAGGGAACTTTAGAAAATGTTTTGTTATTGTTTGGAAATATTATGTGTGGTAAGCATTACTTTTAAACCTATGAACTTACTAAGCTTCTGTAACACCCCAAACCCGGCCTAAACGTTACGACCGAATCTGGCATGTTACGGAGTGAAAACATCTTAAAATCATAAGTTTGTCGAAAATGTTTAAAGAAGACTCTGTTTTGTTTTAGGGTTTAGAAAACTTAGTAATAATTGATGCTGAGTTTGTTTTAGGAGTTTTAGTAATACTTGGAAAACTCGTGAGTAAAAACCCATTTGTGATTGCCGATTTTAGAAAACATTGGACACTTGTTAAAACTAAACGCGATAAGAAAAATCAAGTTTAGAACCATTTGCCTTTAAAGTGATTTGAAAATGAGAGTTTATAAAAACATCCAAGTTACCTTTATTATCTTGTAACGTTTGGAAAACCCGAAGAGGTAAACACTGTATTTAATGGTTAATTAAGCAAACAAGTTCTAATCACATGCATAACAACATCAGAAGTAAATCAAATAACCAAAACCCAAAATAACAACCAGCAAATTTTTATTACAAAAATCATACCAAATTTAAAGAAAATAAATAAAACCGAGAAGGTATTTTATAGTCAAAACCAAAACCAACATGCATGGCCACCTCGACTCCTCCCTGGGCTCTATATCCGCGATCTATGCCTCATCTCAGAAAATATAAGGGAAGGGTGAGTCACCAAGACTCGATGTATAAATCCCCAACCCGATAATTCAAGCCCTTACACAGATCATTGATAAAACATGCAAATCATGCAAACCCCATAACCTAACCATCCGAAACTCCTTTTTCTACCCCGTGTGGTACCAAACCACTAGTGGTGCCAAACCACTGGTGACCTAAAGTCACGATATCCAATAATGTGGTGCCAAACCACTGGTGACCCAAAGTCACGAATAATCCATCTGTGGGGCCAACCCACGTGTGATACCAAATCACTAGCGACAATTCCGTAATATCAACTGTGGGGCCAACCCACTGTGGTGCTAAGCCACTAGGACAAGTCGCTATGAGGTGCCAAACCTCTGGTGACCCAAAGTCACAAAATATCAATATCCAAGTGTGGGGCCAACCCACGTGTGATACCAAATCACTGGCGACGATCCCGTAATATCAACTGTGGGGCCAACCCACTGTGGTGCTAAGCCACTGGGACAAGTCGCTATGAGGTGCCAAACCTCTGGTGACCCAAAGTCACAAAATAGTCTGTGGTACCAAACCACTGGAGGTGCCAAACCTCTGGTGACCTAAAGTCATGGATATCACTTCCCCCTCCTCTCATATCACCCATCATCATGCCATACTCATGTAAATCATGCAAATCAGGCAAATCATGCGAATCATGCCAACATACTTAGTTACGCATCATATAACACATATATGTCATAAATCATTATATCCCATATATTGAATAGCAAAACTCATATCGAAACGGACTTACCCGAATCCGTGCTCATACCCATAGGGTATCATATCAACATCCACACTGTTTCGGCTTTATCATATTCAGGTTATTAAAATATATTTACTAAGTATAGAGTGTGTAAGTTACACACCTGGTTACTAACGCGACTATCAAATCCCGTAGATCAAGATCTAACGCACTAGATCCCCCTTCCTTAACGCTTTTCGAGCACTAGCCACAACCCGAGATATGCGAGATCAAGCCTTCTCCTACAATCGGCCAAAACTAAACAACATAATCATGCTAATCAACCTCTAAGGGTATAACCGTAATTTTACCTACCAAAGGCATTTTCGTAAATTCACACCTGCAATGGCCTTTCCGAAGGCCTAATGTGGCCACTAGCGACTCAGCTACCATTTCCGGTCGTACCGGACGATTGGGCCTAAAACCCGAATTCGGCCCATCTGGGCCCACACGCTCGTGTGGCCCACCTAGCACGAATCTAGCCATGTATACAAGTTCCACCTAGTCTAGTTCACTATATACTACATCATCATACAATTTATTCTATTGGGACCATGGGCCCATTGGGCCCACTTTGGCCCATCGCGACCCAAGCGACCCAGGTCCACACAAGAATACTACGATGGCCTCAACTATCGCTCAAGCCCCACACGCGCGCTCAAATGCGCTCGTGTGGCTACTACTATTACCGTGATCGGCACTTCGGCATTTGCCGCCTACAGCCTAGAGTAGAGAGTTACACACTTGATAGGACTGGGGGGCTAATCCGTGCTCCACCACTCTTGTGCCCAAACGCCTCCAAGATGTGTTTACTCTCCTCCTAGGATGCTCCTTATATAGCTAGCTCTTCACCTTCATTCTTTGTGTCTTTCCGATGTGGGATCCCTTCGTCGAGTAGAGTTTAAATTCAATCAAACTCTTACCGTCTGCATCGCAAAATAAATACTCCATTGCTTCTCATGAGATTCGAACCTAGGCTCCTTTGCAACATAA
This sequence comes from Gossypium bickii, assembly GCA_025503065.1. NCBI lineage: Eukaryota > Viridiplantae > Streptophyta > Magnoliopsida > Malvales > Malvaceae > Gossypium > Gossypium bickii. Next base: position 20,470,710 of record CP106713.1, on the reverse strand, counting down.
TCCACGCCGCTAACCACTTGGCCACAAGCTCCTCTTGTGTCTTAAACCATGCGCAACTAAATATAAACTATGGCCCAAATTCTAAGATCCAAGTAAAAGAAACCAAAATGCAAAAGCCAAGACTTGAACCATGGACCTCCTTCCTTCCTTGTGGCGTCACCCCCTTGTCTCTTATGTGGCGTCACTTTGCCACTACACCACACACTCTACTTGTGTCATTTTCCTTCATATTTTATTCTTAAGGCCTATCTCACCAACTTCCGTGGTTTTTTCACCTAAAACCAAAATTTCCCCAAAGCCAATATTTGATCCCGGGACTTCATAGAAGCCCTCTAACCTTCCAAAATCACTTATCCAATAGGTCTAACTAGCATTTAAGCCGATCTCTTGTTCTCCAAAAATTTAAACGCTACTACGCCTAAGGCCCATTGGGCTCAATTCTCCTAGGCCCAATTTTGGGATGTTACAGCTTCATTATGCTTACTTGTGTCTGTTTGATATTTTTATGTAGATTGAATTAAAGAGAAGTTGGTAGATCGGATCATCATAACAAAGCTCACTATCCAGATCAATTTTGATAGCTTTTGTTTTATGTTTAAAGATTTATATGACATGTATAGAGTTTAAATGAGATGGAGTAAAGATGTTATAAACTAGTTAACAATATTTTGCAATGAAACAGTTTTTGAATTACAGCAGTGACGTGATTTTGAAAAATCACCAAAAATAGAGGAAATGGAATTAGAAAGTGAATAAGATATATAATTGAAGCTTATTGAGTCTAGTTTCACATAAAAGAATCATAATAAACAAATTATTCTTATGTTTTGAGATATTTGAATTTTTGTAAGACTAGTTCAGAATAATTATGTGATTCCCTGTTCTATATTTGAAACATCATTAGAAATTGTACAAAAATAATTGTGGGATATATTTATATGCATGGAATCCTGAATGAGTCTATTTTCGAATGAAATAAATAAGAAGGTCATATGAATTCTGTACGAAGAGTAATTTGATTCGTAGTGAAGAGAGGTCAGAATAGTCGAATAGTAAAACAGGGGAAACTTTAATGAATAAACTATACTAAATGGCGACATGAAAAATTCTAGAAAAATTATAGTAAAAAGATATATGAGTATAGTTTCAAGAAAAATTAACGGATCTTAATTTGGAGTTTTGTATCTCGAGATAAAAATAATTTAGTGACTATGACGCAGATGGACAGCTTTAAATTTTTATGCCAAATTAGTAGTTAAGTCTAGTAATGCCTCGTGCTCGACTCCGGCAACGGTCTCGGGTAAGGGGTGTTACAGATGGGCAATCCAAATGGATTATTAAGATATTAAAAGATATGTCAAGGGCCTGTATTATCAAATTCCAAGGTAGTTGGGAGGAACACTTGCCTCTTGTTGAATTTGCCTATAATAACATCTTTCAGTCGAGTATACAGATGAAACCTTATTAAGTTTTATATGGTCGTAAGTGCCGAACACCACTGTGTTGGACTAAACTAGGTGAAAGGAAAGTTTTGGGTCCCGAAGTAGTACAAGAGTCTGAGGGAAAATTAGATTAATCTAGGATAAACTAAAAACAACTTTGGATAGGCAGAAGTTGTATGCAGACCTATGGAGAAAGGACATTGAGTATAATGTCAGAGATTAAGTTTTTTGGAAGTGTCTCCATGGCGGAAAGTGTTAAGGTTCGGACGAAAAGGCAATTTAAGTCCTAAGTTCGTCAAATCTTACAAAATTCTTAAAAGAGTCAGCCCAGTGGCATACCAATTAGAATTACCTCCTAAATTGGACCATATTCATGATGTATTCCACGTCTCCATCTTGAGACGATATCAATCTGACCCTTCCTATATTGTTCCAATCGAAGGGATTAAGGTGAGACCGGATTTGTCTTTTGAAGAAGAACCCGTACAAATTCTAAATCACGAGGTAAAGATTCTAAAAAGAAAATGGATGCCACTTGTTAAGGTTCTATGGTGGAACCATAGCACTGAAGAGGACGAAATTTCTTAAAGGAAGGGAGAGTTATCACGCTCCGAAATATAGGGGGTTAATTGAAATAGTTAGACAAGAATTAAATTAAGGCTTAATGGTTAAGTGGTAGAAAGTCCTTCCTAGAGACCCAAGTTTGAGCTCCTTTCCTCCCATTTTATTTTCGGCAACCTAGGGTAAAGTCACACCCAAAATACATAGGGTTAGACAAAATGAATAAACAAGAAATATGCTTTAGGCCTAATTATTAAGTGATAGCTTTCTTCCCTAGATAGCCTAAGTTCGAGCCCCCTCATTCCCATTTCTTTTTCTTTTAATTTCGGTAGCTTTGGATAAATTACCCTTATTGCCTCTAGGGTTTTAAACCTTAAGCTATTTTACGATTTTTTTCTCATTTGGATTAGGTTTGTCTCTTTTCGAATTTTAGTCGAATTCCTTTTCATCCTCTATTTCTTTTATTTTTCTTTTCTTTTCCTTTTCTTTAAATCATATTTTCATCCTAATTGTTGATAACTATTTTTGCTTTCCCGAATCAAATTTTTCTCCCTGTTCAATAATTTTTTATATCGGTTTTGTAATTGTCATCATTAGCATCCCAATCATTGCCAAGAAACGGTAAGTACATCTTGTTCCAATGATTAGATATCATATTTCTGTAATATTAAGGTACAACGTTAATCTTTAGGTTCGATTTAATTGATTTACTTGAAATCTTGCCACATCTTTTGTTAATATTATCAAATCTTGATACCAACCGTTAATTCGTGTGTAAATGTTGTTTGAAGGATCGAATTTAGGTGAATCTAACCAAAATCAAGCGTGAGCAACATCAATTGGACCCTTGGTGAAAGATGTGTGTTCTTTACCAAGTGAATCAGGGCAAACTGTATGTAGGTTTAGGGCCACACGCGCATGTGGACCAAACGGGTGGACCACACGGTCATGTGCTACTATTACATTAGGGCACCTTCGTTCTTTACACGACTAATAACCTTCCACATGGCTGTGTCTCTCTTGTAGGGTTACTTTAGCATTTTTCACACGGCCACCGCCTATTACACTGCCTAGCCACACGGTCGTTTCCACATGTCCTTTAGCCTCTCACACGGTCGTATGACCCATGTTTTATAATTTTATCCAAAATTTTATGAATTGTGCAGTTTAGTCCATTTATAGTCCTCGAATTGTTTTTAGAGTTTTATTTTTTTCAATTGAATCCCTAATAATATGTATATTTTGGAATTTATGACCTGAGTGACTAAATTATTTTTATTATATGCATGATATGTGAATGATACATGCCTACTGTTACTGAATTTCTGATAAACTGCATCATTATTTCTGCCACTACATTACTGATTGAATTTTCAGCATGCCTACTGTCTCTAATGAACCGAATAAATGTTAAGCATGTCTACTGTTACTGTACTGATCTGTTATAAGCATGTCATATTGCATTGCATGGGGTGAGACGATATGAAGGAAGGAAGAATTAACAGTTCATCTACAACAACTAGTGGTTCATCCACAACGTACTGACAGCTTGTCTGCAAATTTTTTTCAATCTAAAAATTCTGGTGGTTCATCCATAATTTTTATTACTAGAAGTTCATTTGCAACGACTAGTGGTTCATCCACAACACGGTGTGTAAGGATAGATGAGTTCTGGGGAACTCATACTATGGTGTGTAGCGGAATTGGTAGGATATTCTCTGATAAATTGAAACTACATCGCCATTCATAAGCATGTACATGCATAATTGTGAATTTTGAAATATTATATTGATGTCTTGATATAAAGAACTGATACTCTGAATCACTATATGTGTGTAGTTGTTCTGATAATTGTTATTTTGTATGCTTTACCTACTATTTGCACTAATTTTATTGCCATTGAACTCACACTGAGCTGCTTAAGCTCATCCTTCTTTTATTCTCATCTTTACAGATAAACCATAAGGTTAAAATGCGAACTCGGCATTCTAGAGGTCTCGACTCATATTGATATTTTTATTAAAAAGTATTTAGATTTTATAAATTCTATTATTTGGAACTGTATTGATTTATTTGAACTATGGCATGAGACTTAAATTTTGGGTTTATTTAGCATACATGACATATTATTTGATATTAGGATGTTGAAATATGAATTTTGAATTAATTATGCATGAAATTTGGTTTTTATTAAAACTATGTTAAATACCACTTTTCTACTGCATGACTATGTAAAAGAGGCTAGAAAGATATATATATATATATATCTAGAATTCAACTTTTGCAAAACAATCATAAAATCAATCGATTTTTGAAATTAAATTTTACCTTTTGGAAGCATGCAAAGTTTTCTTCAAAAATTAAAATAAATGTTTTAAAAAACTATTTTTTTAAAACTCTGATAGTTCTGTTAGACCATTTTGGTGGCCAATATAATCTTTCGAATTTGGCCTTAACCTTTAGACCGAGTTGGGAGGTTACAATCAAAATTTAATAGTGCACAATATTATTTTATATTTAATAGTAGCATAATATTATTTTTCATAAAAAATATTATTGAAATACAATAAATATTTATGCTGATATTGTATTTCGGAAAAAAAATAGGAAAAATACAATTTTCATTATGTCCAAATATTAGAAAGAAAAGGTTAAAATATATATCAAGTTACTACCCAGTTTTTGTATATTTGGAATTTGAGAGACGGATCCTTTGGGGGGGGGTTTGGGGAGCCTAGGCTCCCAAAATTTTAGAAAATTTTGATTTTTTTTGGAAGTTTTTCAAAAATTTTAATTAGGTCCTTCAATTTTTTAAAATTCTCATTCTCATTATATTTTTTTAATTTTTTTTGAAAATTTTAATTAATGTCTTTTAATTTTTTTAAAATTCTCATTATTATCACAAAAATTTCAATTAGGCCCCAATTTTTTTAAAAATTTTCACTAAACTTTTAAAGTCTTTAAAAATTTTATTAAACCCCAAAACTTAGGGCAAAAATCCCATATATACCAAAAAAAAATTAAAATTACCGGAATATACTAGTTTCAAAAATATTTACCGGAATGGACCAGTTTCCCCAAAAATGCGGCCACGTCAGCGCGTTTTTTGGGGAAAAATGGCTAAAGCGCGCCCCCAGGGACGCGCTTTAGCCCGTGTAATGGTCAAATTTCTTTTGACCGTTGGGGGCCCAACGGTAAAAAAAAAACTATAAAAACCCCCAACCCTTTTTTTTTTCACACTTCAATCCTTTCTCATTTTTCTCTCAATTTTCTCTCAAATTTCTCTCAAAGTCCTTGAAATTTACGCTCAAAATTCAAAATAGTCCTTTACTATTTACGAAAAAGCCCTTTATAATTTTTTTAATATATCTATTTTTTGGAAAATTTTAAAATTTTTATCGGATTACAATGGCCGGGGAATTACGTCGCCTAGACAACAAGCACATTGCTGTCGAGCAAATGAAAATGGTAAGTTTTAATGTTAATTTTTCAATATTATTAATTTTTTTTAATTATGCAATTTTAATTAATTTTGAATTTTATAATTTTTTAAACAGTCTGTAGATCGGGTGTTGGAATGTTATATTCGCAACATACCTGGTCCCCCATCGCCATTGATCGAGAATTACCTGCGGGAAGCGGGTTTTTGGCACGTGACCACGATAGGCCGGGGGTTCAAGTTGGAGCCGACTTTGATCAGCGCGTTGATAGAGAAGTGGAGACCCGAGACGCACACTTTCCATCTGCCATGCGAGAGTGTACCATCACCCTAGAAGATGTGCAGTTGCAGTTGGGATTACCGGTGGACGGGTCGATAGTCACCGGGTCCGCAACATCTATCGATTGGATAGTCGTATGCTACGAGCTTCTGGGTGCCATTCTGGATAGAATTCAAGGAGCTCGGATCGATATGACTTGGTTACGAGACGCATTCCCGCAGCCGAACGAGGGTTCGACCGAAGAAGAAAGAATACGGTATGCTCGGGCATACATTCTTCAGATAATTGGAGGCTATCTAATGCCGGACCTCTCTAGAAACCTCGTCCACCTGAGATGGCTCCTGAAACTTGTTGATTTCAGAGCAGCCGATGAATTGAGTTGGGGGTCTGCCGTGCTATCAAGGTTGTACCGGGAGATGTGCGGGGACGCGGCCGAGTAAAGCAAAAATCTGAGGTTGCCTATCACTACTGCAGTCATGGGCATGGTTTCGGTTTCCATTTTTACGTCCTCGACTCGACCAGCCATATTCATTCCCACTGATAACGAGGTAAATTTAATATTTTATTTTACAATTATTTCGTAGATTTATAGTATAATTGCATGTTAAAAGTTTATTTAATTAGGTGGAACCATTCGGCGAGTCATGTTGGAATACCTAACTCGCTTGAGGATATACGACTCCTATTGGAACAACGGTCGGAATCACAAGTAAGTTTCGAATTTTGTTATTATAATTTAGCATTTCGTATGTGGTGTCTAGTATTATGTATATAACTAATATTTTGGTAATGTTAATATAGTTTCAATGGACACCGTACGAGGATCCCGAAATTCGGGCAGTAATTCCGAAAGAGTTCCTCCAAAATCCAAACAGTTGGCACGTTAAGGTCCCACTAATCACCTACGGGACCGTGGAGATGCACCAGTCAGATCGGGTGCTGCGGCAATTTGGATTCCGGCAACCGATTCCCATGCCACCGGAGGTGCTCGATGATGAGCACACAGTGGACTTACGGCAGCCTCACACGGATTGGCCAAGATTTTGGTCAGGTCATATCGAGACGTGGGAGAATTGGTATGACTTTTTACCTAACCGGGAACCGATCATCGTTCCTGAGTTAGCGTGTGTGCCGGAGTACATGCCATGGTTTAGAATCCATGGCAAGCCGTATCTGTTGTCGGATGAAAAGAGGCGATGGCAAATTCGCAAGCGAAGGAAATGTCGGGCCCCTTTACATCCAAGGAGAAGGGGTGATGAGACGGGGCCATTAACAGCGCCTACTCAGTCACCGGGCCCAGCAACAGCGCCTACACAGTCACCGGGCCCATCAGTTCAGCCGGGAACACCGACATCACAGCGTCCACCATTTATGCCAGGTGCGTACCCTACCCCTTATATGTATCCTCCTAACCCATATATGTTTCTTTTTCCTACTCCCACCCCAGGTTGGAATGCATGGCCGGGTTCGAGCCCATTCTCAACTACTCCCGATAGCCAACCGATCGTGAGACCGACATCGCATGTGGGATTAGAGGAGGCGCTGTTGGGGAGTAGTTCTTTCTACCAGACTCTTTCGCCGTACGGGATGCAGTCACCCCGCCGTGGTTTATGCAAACACCTACGGGGTCATTATTTTATCAAGGTGGGTCATCATTGCAACACCCAGAACCAGACCCACTGCCGGAGGAACCCGATTCCCCGCCCGAGGTTCCACGACCCCCGCCGGAAGCTAGAAGAAGGAGGAATCCAGCGCGTAACCGCCGACCGCCCCCGTGTGGCACTGTTTCCCACCGGCATCAGTCATAAACCCTAATTTAGTTTTGTAATATTTTTGTAATTTAATTATGTTTATATTTGATAAAATTTGAGTTTAATTTTATTTCTTTTGTAATTTAAATTTTTTTGTAATTTAGTTTTAATATCTTTGATAAAATAGAAATGGTTTAATTTTTATTTTTTGTAATTTAATTATGTTTATATTTGATAAAATTTGAGTTTAGTTTTATTTCTTTTGCAATTTAATTTTTTTATATTTAATAAAATTTGAGTTTAAATTTATTTCTTTTGTAATTAAATTGTTTTAATTTAATATTAATATCTTTGATAAAATAGAAATGGTTTAATTTTTATTTTTTGCAATTTAATTTTTTTATATTTAGTAAAATTTGAGTTTAAATTTATTTCTTTTGTAATTTAATTTTTTTAATTTAATATTAATATCTTTGATAAAATAGAAATGGTTTAATTTTTATTTTTTGCAATTTTTTTATATTTAATAAAATTTGAGTTATTGTACAAAAGTTCACCGTTTTCCTCCAAAAAAATAGAAATTACATAGCCAGCAGGAGACAAACAAGCTAAGAACACGGTCAACTATTCCGATTTGGACACGAGCGAGATGTATGGCTCGGGTTCCTATACCACCCGCACCGCCGACTTTAGTTGGTCGATTCTCGGATATCCATATTGTTGCGTATTCTAGTCAAGCAAGGTCGACCTTTTGGTTTGCGCCTCAATTGTCTATCCGGCAACAGCTTATAGGGTGCAAGCGATATCGATGGCCACTTACGTTCATCTGGGACTAGTGGGAATACGTGTCTCCACACGTTGTACATGTTTTCTAATTTGTAGACTTCGTCGACATAGCTCATGGGATCAAGACGAAGATTATGACAAGCCGCAAGTACATGAGCACATGGGTAACGAAGTGCATCAAATATGTCGCATGTCCTATTTGTCAAGTGTACACGATAACGCCCGCCAACAATACCTTGGTTCGGTCTATCAAACTCCGTGACACGAAACCATAGGCTGTCGCAGTCGTGACACACTGTGTGCATCGCGTTCGCCCGTGCCTTCCCACGGTTAATTTCTTGCAAGACCTTCGGGCTCCATACATGGCCTCCTTGTATCTGCCTTCGATAACTCACTGCTTTCTTTGGAAATAGTGCCGCTAAACGAAAATATGTCTCCCGTACAACCGCTGTAATCGGCAGATGACGGATTCCTTTGAGCACAGAATTTATGTATTCAGCCAGGTTTGTGGTCATATGACCATATCATAGGCCGCCATCATATGCTTGTGTCCACTATTCAAAAGGAATATTGCACAGGTACTCTGCGCCTTCGGCGTTATCTGCGCGCAAACTAGCCAACATCTCGTGAAAACTGTCTTTATTGATCTCGTACCCTGCCAATATACGTTGATATCAAATATTACATACCACTCTTCAATTGCGAATAAATTTAATTTTTCAAAAGAAATTATATCAATAGATATTTCATACCCATATCGGTCACTTGCCGTTTCTATCTTTTAGATCGATGTTGCCCATAGTAGTTGGATGAAACATGCCTCAGGCAATATCGATGGTGTGTGCGATGCCACATGCTTCCCTGACGTTCTATTGCCGCAAGTATTCCAGGGCCCCGATCCGATAAAACGCATATGTCAGGTTGAGGGCAGGCATGCCTCCTTAACCTAGATAGGAAGAAGTCCCAGTCATCAGCTGACTCCCCTGGTGTTATTGTGAACGCAATCGGAAGGATTCTCCCACAAATCTTGTGCCACAAATTAGTAATAGCCGATCGTATATCTACCATGCATGAAGGTACCGTCAATTTGTACCAATGGCTTGCAGTATGTAAAAGCATCTCGGCATTGCTTAAATGTCCAGAATAGACGCTTGAACACTGCGCACCCACGGAGCAGAAGATCGTTGTAGTACGCCGGTTCCGTTTCAAGGTCTGTTGTGCTGCCTAGGACATATCTCTCCAACACCTGACACCACTGCCACACTTCATTATATGAAGCGTCCCACCGACCGTGCAACTTTTCCAATGCCTTCTGCTTGGCTATCCAAGCCTTTCTGTAAGAGGGCGTGTACCCCAATTGGCTACGAATATTGCCAATTAAGGCCGACACTGTAGTTTTAGGATCGGCCTTCACCGTCGGGATTATTAAATCAGCCAACATGTCTGAATCCATCCTCGGATGATCTTGTGTTACACCTGTCAACGAAATACGTTAAATAATGCAACATTACATAATATTAGTGTTATTCAAATCATTGAACACATAGTGGTACTTGCACTGCAGAAGACATGTGTATGCGACCTTTGTACTTTTTCACCTCCCACAACCTGTCCTTTTCCTCAACGACGCCATGATTTTCCATGAACATGTACCGCCTTGCACCACACACTTCGCCAGCATTTTTATCCACTTGGATTTAACTACATTGTAGTTAACCCGCATTCGATCTTCAGATTATTTCAATGCAAAGAAGAAAAGTATTCTTGTTGGAAAACCGGTTACCAACTTCTAATTGGTCTGAATTCAACGACGAATTTGTACGGTCACGCGTCCGGTGTGGTAGTTCAGGAAACTCCAATGCATCATCTTGAGATAGATCGACATTGTACATGTGGGCTGGAGGTGAGTATGCCCTGAATAGCGGATCTTCTTCTTCTTCGTCTGAACCGCCCTCAACGTCTTCAGGTATAATTGGAACGGGCTCCGGTTTAGAAAATAATCCAACTTCGCAGTCGTCGAGCCCGGCTCCCGAGGTGGATCCACATCGGATTCATCGTCCGACCCTCCATAACCTGTAACAAACGAGGGCCCCTCGCTGGTGGATGTCGTCGGGAGTACATCATCCCTCCTTAAATATCTTTCGTAAAGATCCCAATTTTATGTGGATTGCCAACCACTAGAAGTTGATGGCGTCCCCAATCGTATTTACATCATCGGACGTCGAATGACGGATATGCATGTCCCATCCACCAACCGAGTGTCGTGTAGGGGTTATGTTTTCCATACTACCACTGCACACGGGCACTTCTGTGTTTTGCCTCCCACTTACAGAGTGTCGGCTTGGGGTCGTGTATTCCCCTCGAATGATAGTAGATGTTGAGGTCGCAGAAAGATCACTTGGAGAAGAAAATTCTACATATACCTCGATATAGGGTGAACCACTGGCAAGATGAGTCTCCACCATTGCCTCAAGGCTCCGAGGACCTTTGATGTCGAATTAGTCATATCTCACCGGATCAACCGAAGCGTAAAATCTATACTTAATAGACTGAACTTTCATTAGCGTTGTTCCGAATATTTTACGCCTAATTCTTTTGCGAAGTTCTACCAAATCGACGTTCCGATTAAAACTCAATCGCGCTGTGTTCTCCGATAAGAAAACAACACCATTTTCGGTGTCACGAACTTCACCATCGTAGTAAATAATGGCATTAATACGTTCACTCATTTTCAATTTTTTTTCTTTTGCCTGAATTTGCCTTCTGCAACCTGAGAATGAAATTTGGTGATTTATAGCCCTAAGTTAGCGGAGACCATTGTAGCAAAAGAAATGGTCCACGTGGGAGCGTTTTTGATACTCCCGCTCACGGTGCACCTGCTGGAAGCGTTTTTGGCCATCTTGTTTGTTGAAACGTCTCAAAAATAATTTTGCCGGAGACCATCAGAGCAAAAGAGCGTCCCACGTGGGAGCTCTTTTCGGTACTCTCTGCTCACGATGCACCTGCTTGCGTTTTTGGCCACTTGTTTGTTCGAAACGTCTCTTCAAAATAATTTTGCCGAGACCACTCAGAGCAAAAGAGCGTCCACATGGGAGCGTTTTTGGCCATCGTTTGTTCGTAAACGTCTCCTCAAAATTATTTTGCCGGAGACTACTGGCCAAAAACTCAATTTATTTTTCACATTGCAAGTGGACGGGAAGGAACCAAAAACGCGGCCACGTCAGCGCATTTTTTGGGGAAAAATGGCTAAAGCGCCCAAAAAATCGCGCTGACGTGGACGCGTTTTTGGGGAAACTGGTCCATTCCGGTAAATGTTTTTGAAACTGATATATTCCGGTAATTTTAATTTTTTTTGGTATATATGGGATTTTTGCCCCAAAACTTAATCTTAAAATCTACTAGGAATTTAGCCTCTTATTTTATTTCAAGGAATTTATGTACTTTTCGAATTTATGAATTTAAAAATATAAGTTCAAATATTAATATCTTTAAAACAAATTATTAAATTTAAGTTTATTATAATATTACATTTTATTAGATAGCTATCGTATTAGTATTTTAAAAAGTCAAAATATTATATCAACGAATTTAATAAAAAAATTAATATAATTTTTAAAACTTAAAAGGTAAAGATATTAAATTATTAAAAATAAAAATAGGAAGAATTGTAATAAAAAAATCTATTTTATTTTATTTCTAAAACATTTTTTTTCTTGTAAGAAATTGGAAATGAATGACCTTAAAAGCAAAACAGTCAAGAAGCAAGGAAGGAGAGAAGGAAAGGGAAGCTAAAACTTTAACTAGAAACAGATGGGACTTCATTTCATTCACCATTATTGATATAAAAATCTGCCAATAAGAAAAAGATCGCTTTGGTTGAAGCTTAACTCAAACAAACCTCAGACTTCGGTTTGATGCATTGGGGTCTTCACATTTTTCCTCAAATTCCTCCCGTTCCTAACTTTACTAGCTTTAAGCTAACTCTTTTAACTCTTAACCCAATCCTTCATTTATTTATTCTGCTTCATATGCTGAGAGAAAGGATGAGTTTTAGCTCTCTCTTTTTAGCTTTTTGATTCTTAAGAGAATATGGTGCTCATGATTGTTTAAGTTTTGGCTCTTGGTTTATATGTAGTTTTGATTGAGATCATAAACTGAGAATTTTGTAAAGAGAAAAAAGATGTGGGATCTTAATGACTGTCCATATAAGGCAAGAGACGATGAATACGAGGGGTGCTCAACGCAGAGAACTTCCAAATATGGAGATGCAGGTAACTGTAAACGGTTCGGATCCATGTCGAATTCATGTTCGTCAGCTGTGGTGATCGAGGATGGATCAGAAGAAGAAGAAGATAGGGAGGGAGTTAAAACAGCTTTAAAGAAGAAAGGTAGCAAGATTTTTGGGTTCTCAGTGCCTTATGATGAAGAAGAATCCATGGAGAGTAATGACCCGACTCCGGTAACCCGGCAGTTGTTCCCTCTCGATGAAGACCCGGAAATGGGGACCGGAACTGGACCTGGGTTCCCTCGGGCTCACTGGGTCGGTATAAAATTCCGTCAATCAGAGCCCTATCTTTGTGGCGGAAAATCCGTTGAATCGTCAGGTCCGATGAAGAAAAGCCGGCGAGGACCGAGGTCTAGAAGCTCTCAATATAGAGGTGTTACTTTTTATAGAAGAACCGGCCGATGGGAGTCTCATATTTGGTTAGTTCCTGATATTTTTATTACTGCAACAAAAAACCTTCATTTCGAACGAGTCACAACTTTAAGGTTGTTTATTTGTTTTGTCACAGGGATTGTGGAAAACAAGTTTACTTAGGTATGTATGACTGTCTTTTTTCTTTTTTTTTTAACTAGTATTGTTTTTCATACAAATCTTGTGTTTTTATTTTTCTGCCGGATGTGATTTTATAGGTGGATTCGATGCACCACATGCAGCTGCACGGTGAGCTTGGACTGAACCCTTCCTTTATTTATTTATTTTTAAAAAAAGAAGTCCACTGCAAAATGATAAAAAAAATCATTTGTAAAATATTTCAGAGCATATGATAGAGCAGCTATAAAGTTCCGGGGAGTAGAAGCAGACATAAATTTCAGTGTAGAAGATTACGAGGAAGACTTAAAACAGATGAGAAATCTAACGAAGGAAGAATTTGTGCATGTACTTCGCCGGCAAAGCACTGGTTTTCCTAGAGGAAGCTCCAAATACAGAGGAGTTACCTTGCACAAGTGTGGAAGATGGGAAGCTCGACTCGGCCAATTTCTAGGCAAAAAGTAACCCTTTCTTATTTCCCTTTATATCTTATTATTCTCATCATCTACTCCATTATCCCTATCGTATACTCAAAGTAGTTGAATTTTCTTTTACAGATACGTTTATTTAGGCTTGTTTGACACCGAGATTGAAGCAGCAAGGTCAGTGCCTGTCCTTGTTTTAGTTTCCATTTTTAAATTTGATGCTAGTCGGCTGTATTTTTAATGGTTGGGGACCCCCTCTTTGCAGGGCTTACGACAAGGCTGCAATTAAGTGCAATGGCAAAGACGCTGTCACCAACTTTGATCCCAGCATTTACGGCAATGAGCTTAACAATGGTGGAGGTCAGTACGGCTTACCCTTTGTTGAGATCTCTTTTCCAATCTTTATTCGATCCATGAAAATGAGTTTTCATAATTTCTTTTTGTTTAGAAACTTCAGGCAATGCTGGTGGAGGTCACAATCTTGATTTGAGCTTGGGGAATTCAGTTTCAAAGCAAAACAATCCAGAATCTGGTTCACCTCAAACTGATTGGCGATATCAGGGATTTAAGCCTGAGGTACTCTTTTTCACTTTCATTTCTTAATCATCTACATACAAGTGTTCCATAGGTAGTGGTGTTTTATATTATTTTGTTGATTGTGTACCAGGAAATTCAGCAGCAAGAACAAGCTTGTAGAGGTGATGATCCTCATCGAAGATCGGATAAACTTATACAATCTCCACTCTCAATTAAATCCAATGAAATGCAAAGATATGGGCAATTGAGAAGACCTGGTCCTCGGGAGAATCATATGTCTCACATTCTTCCTCCCCGCATTGTCAATCCATCAATTTATCAGGTTTGTGTTTATAACCATATATCAGTAATTGCTTTATATAACAAGAAAGTCCAGCTAACTAGCCGGACTTGAGTGCAAGTATTGACAGGTTATAGCTAGGCTGAGCCAGGAAACTTCAGCTAACTAACCCACTTTTTTTTCCCCTGAAATTGTGTAAAATCTTAGATTCATATAGCAAGCAACAGCGGCAATGGAGTCCAAATTGGGAGTGATGTATCACTGTCAAGGAGTGCTCAACAGGGTCCTCACCAATTGATTGCAAATGCAGGAGCAGCATCATCAGGATTCCCAACGCAAACATGGCAGCAGAGAAATGGGTTCCACTCATTCATCACACCCTCCCGACATTTCTAAAAAAACCTAATAGATGTTCATTTATTAAAATCTGTTTGTTTTCTGAGCATGTAAAGATCAATGCTTTATGATAGTTACTCTTTCCTATTTTTTTTTCATATACGTACACAAAAAGAAAGCATTGAGACAAAGTAACAAGTAGACGAAAATGTTGTATTACATTTACTCAAAAAAAGAAAATGTTGTATTACACAGATTCTAAGGAAAATAATAATAGAATATGGTAACAGGGTTCTGATACTTTCAGTTTCCCCAATGGAGTAACACTGCAAACTTAAAATCCTTGCAAATTGATGAAAGAAACCCATGAAATGAGCAAAAAGAAACAAGAGTAAATTACACTAGCAGTCATCCAACTTCTAGTAAATTTCTTTTAACACCCAACTATGAAAGTTACAAAATAATCACTCAACTAGTATTTTTTTTTTGTCACTCAACTATGAAAAATTAAATAATAATCATTCAACTATTCAATTTTGTTGTTTTTTATTTTGTCACCAGTGGCCACCATCAGCCAGCTTTTAAAATTGGTATAGTAATAATTTGAACTCTCAACAATTATACATTGTATCAATTTAGTTTTGATTCTAAAAAATTTAACCCTCAATATTTACACATTGTGTATTTTGGTGTTTTTTTTTTTACAGTTTTGCTTTTTTTTTTTTTTGACTATTTCACTTAAAAAGTTACAAAAACAAATTTATCAACTAAATTTGATTGAAAATATACAAAAATAGAAACACTAAAAAATCTAATACAATGTGTAAATGTCTAGGGTTATTTTCTTTACAATCAAGACTAAATTGACACAATTAATAAATGTTGAGGGCTAAAATTATTATTATGCCAATTTTAAAAACTGCCACCATTAATTAATTGAAGACTAAAAAGATAAAATTGAATAGTTAAATGACTATTTTGTAATTTTTTTTAGTTAAATAATAAAAAATTACTAATAATTAGGTGACTACTAATGTAATTTATCAAAATGGAAACAGGAATCAAAGGGAAAACCAAGGTAGAAAATCATGGAAATAAAGTTGGGGAAATTGATTTGAAAGTGTTGGAAATATGAGTGAATAGGAATGGATGGTCACACTATCATTTAGGTGTTGTTTGGGAATCAGTACTGTTGAGCCAAAAGCAGGCAGACATGGGCTATAATGGTGAGAGGGACTTCTCATCTTTCACCCTATGCTTTTAAAGGACATTTATCTATATCTCTATTTATAACTCTAAAACTACAAATAGTCAATGACTTTTTTGCTTTTGAAAATTATTAAAATAAATTACTTAAATATAGTTTTTTAATTAAAATAAAGTATTAATAAAGATATTACTATTAACATTAAAGTAAAATTCCTCAATTGATTAAAATATTAATAAAATAAATTACCAATATATTAACATTAAAGTCATTAAAATAAAATTACTTAATTAATTATTTTTCTTAAATTAAATATTTGACTAATTTTTCTATTTTTTAAACAAAATATCAAATTATAAGTTCTAATCATATGCACTCAAACCCGCGCCCTTCTGTATTGGTAACAATATTCATGCCAATCGAGCTAAAACTCAATCAATAATTTTTCTATCATTTTTTATTTAAATTGATAAAATGAATTATTATTGATGCAATTTTTTTATTAAAATGAGATATTAATTATTTTTATTATCATTAAAATCAAAGTAAAATCCCCTAAAAATAAATGGTAAAGTGACAGTTTGAAAATTGGTATAATAACAAATTTAACCTTAATTTTTATAAATTATGTCAATTTAGTCATAATTTTTTTAAAAAATCAAATCTATATATAAATACATAAATATTTTCAGAAACATAACAAAATCAAAATATATAAAACAAAAATTTACTTTATATTATATATAAAATACTTAGTTTAATAAAAATACATATACCAAGTAATAATTACCCAACCTTTATACTAAAATCATTAAAAAAAACAACACTTTTAAAATTTCCTTTTAGAAAAAATTCCACAACCCACTCTCATGTCTCTTCCCAAACATGCCTCGTCTTTCTTTGCCTTATATTTGATCCCTCTTATCCTCTTCCAATGATGATACAAGCTCTCTCTTGCCTTAAAAGTTCCGAACAGACCATTGAATCAAATAAGGTAAAAAATTGAAACCTAAAACTTACCTTGAAAATCTCTATTTGAGTAATGAAATTTTAAATTTCGTCCCTCTATTTATGCATTACTTTGTTATATTTGACACTTATTCTTTCTTCAAATAAATTCTTTAAAAAATATAGAATTAAAAGAAATAGTGGACTTTTATCGCCACCACTTTTTGTTATGCGCACGATTATTTGTGGCATTAATTTGAAATTCATTCATATATGCTATTGAGGTCTTTAGTTATATTAGATTTGAAATACTCAAATAATTATAAGTTAGTTTCTTATCCAATGTGATGCAAAAATTAATTGTACGTATAAATTAAAAAATATATTATTTTAATTTTTTAAAAATATTTTATAAAATTAATAAACTTTGATAATTAAATTTTTAAATAAACATTAACATATACCTATGTTGTTATTTTATGTACTATAAAATGTTTTATAATGATACTTAATTTGTTTTTGTGTTTTATAAATGTATAATTTTAGATAAGGTTATGTAAATATTAAATTTTGATTGAACAATGTTAAAACAATATTAACATTTATTATTTATTTTAATTAGGTTTATTGAATATTATGTATTAGAAAACTACTTATTTAATTTATTTAAAGTTACAAACTATAGTTTTTTTAATATTAGTTAAATTTTAATTTAATTTAAATGTGATATTTGAAAATAAATGTACTTTTTAATATATATTACGATAAAGAAATGAAGCGGATGATTGCGGAAGAGGATTGTAGAGTTTGTCCAAGTTACGGATTTGACTTGATGTTCAGAAAGAAATTTAGAATTTGTCACAACCAGAAATGCAATCGAATGCCAGCCAGATAAAAAGTTGAAGAAAAATAATTGAAATAAATAACTACGATAAATAAAATAGAACAATAAATCAAATATTAGAACAATAATGAAAAAAATAAAGAAGATAGATGGAAAAGATAGAACGTGGTGTGTAGAAGTCCTAAATAGTCTTAAAAACAAGAAGAATTCACAACCCCCTTCAAGAGGCTCTAATATCCCCTCCAAAAAAAAGAAAACTTGGCAAGAAAAAGTTCGAAGATGATCCCCACAATATAATAAGATTGTTAAAACTCTTCTAAAAAAAATTCAAGAAAAATTCTTGAAAAGAAAAATTCAAAGAGAATTTATTAACTCAAAAAAGAAGTTTGTTGAATAATAATGAATTGATTCCATTGTGTACAATGCAAAGGCCTTTATATAGGCTAGCTAAATAAATCTAAATAAAACTTTTAAGTATACTAGAACTCTAATTAACCTAAACAAGAAACAATTTTAAACTCAACTTTTTTGTTGACATAAAACTCCTAAATAACTTAAAATACTTAATAATTATAAAAAAAATAAGAATAAAATAATAAGAGATGATAAATAAAATATTGGGCTCATGCAAAATAAAAATTAAGCCTAAAACCCGAACCTAATATGATTTAAACTAGAATTAAAAGCCCGAAACTCGTAATTCCCGTTATAATCCCGTCTAGAAATTCTACTCGTGCAGTCTTCACTAAAATAGTCATAACTTGAGTTCCAAAACTTGAAATCAAGTAATTCAAACTACGTTTCAAAGCTAAGAGATAGATCTTCGAACACTATGAAGACTTCTTAATCCATAAATGTCTAGATCCTATACAAATATTTGTCGCAAGTTTACTAATCTTTTGAGCTTGAAAATTAACAGCTTGGTTGAATTGACTTTAATACATTTTACCCATTCCATGCATGTATCATTCCTCGTTTCCTCGAAAAAATTCATCCTCACATACTGGCTTTAATCGAATCTTGGTTTGATTTGCTTGAACTTTGACCTTGTAGTTGGGCCTTGAGGTAGTGCAAGCCCATCATATCCACGGGCCTGAAATTGGGCATTGAGACTTGTATCAATCCCCCATTCCTCAATAAGATTCGTCATCTAATCTTTAGCTATAGAAAAATAAAAAGGGTTGGAATTAATAATAAAAGCAAGCAAATATTTACCTAAGCTTTCCTGTGCAGCAAGACTATCTCTAGGATCAAATATATGATTTTGATCCCTCAAATCAGGATGGATCAAGTACTTCTCCTTCAAAAAAGAACCATCAACACTAAACAAAGAAATATTAGGTACATGAGTCTTCAAGTAAAAGATAACTTGTAAATTTATTTTGAATATGCATGGTCATCCATAAGAACTTTCAACGATGATTCGAGAATTTCACATAATTATAAAAATCAAGAAGTTTAATATTATTATGTAAAAATTCATATTTAAAGTCTAAGGTAGAAAATTTTGTTGCAAGATCAAATGCATAAGGTTCTTTAATAAACCTGTCGAATGCAACAAAAGTAAGCTTTACATACCTAGATAAACTCGTAAAGTCAATTGAACGTTCAGACCATTGATTATTGAAACTTGACTAATGAGAAAACTTGTCGTAAGGAAAAATAAAATTAGTAGCATACTTATCAGATCAAAAACATTCAAGATATGCCTACATATTTCAATTTTCGATGTATCATTACTTTTCTTACCTTCTAGCACATGTAGAGAATTATCAAGGTTCAACTTACCTCTCTCCCATAAGTAAAATCGTCTGTTGATGGTAGAGTAATATAATTGGAAGTCATTCAATGGATCCTTGAAGTCCTGTAATAAAGAAACACCACTAAACAAATTTGAGTTAGGATTAGTTAAAATATAATCATTCATCATTTTTGTATGGATATTTTCTTGCTTTTGATATTTTTTTTTTCACTTTAGAACTCTCCAATTTTACCTCATTTGGGATTTTCACTTACCAAATTTGGGCTATCAAGTAGACTTTTATCACTCAAAGTCTCTTTTCTCTTGGTCTTTTCACATGATTCTTCCTCACTTCCCATATCTCCCTCACAAGCATTATTAATATTTAATCCAGTACAATACATCTCAGTAGGAGAATATGACGTTTCTATCTCATCTAACTCTATAGATTCGAGGAAAAAAATCTCACTATCATCTTTTTCCGGTTCACAAAGTTTGCCATTACAAATCTCTTTTCCACTAAAGTAAGAATCAACAAAAGGTACAAATCCATATTTACTTTCTTCTCTAGTTGGATATTTAATTGGACATTGGAAACCCTTATGATCTTTTTAACTACACCAATAACACTGCACAAAAGGTGATAGCTCAATCGTATTCTCTCTATTTGGATATTTAATTGGACATTAGAAACCCTTATGATCATTTGAACTACACCAATAATATTGCACAAAAGGTGATAGTTTAATCGTATTCCTCCTTTCGTTTGGCCATCTCCCATTGAATTAACAAACTAATTTATGGTCACCTTTCCCATCACAATATGTCTCTTGATCATTCTTTCCATGAAATTTTGGAACTTTGATTTATGTAATATCTGGGATTTAGGGGTTATGCATTTTAACTTGAATGTGTGTGGTAGCATGTGGTGTGCTGTTTATATGTGTTTTGGGGGCTTCGGGAACCTTGGGATGAAGGTAGGAGCCTTAGAAAAATATTTGATTTTGTAAGCTTTAAAGGAGAGCTAAGGGACTTTGACCTTAAGAAAATTTGTATGTGGAGTTTGACACAAGTAACCAGCTGGCAAAGTGGCAAGGGAGACGCCACTTAGGGCCTTGAGAAGTGACGCCACAAGCAGAGGAAGGGGGCTTAGGTTCGAGCAGCAAGGGGAGCATTTTTGGAGCTGCTTTTTGTGTCAGGCAAGAGGGGAGTTGGACGACACTGGGACACTAAGGGGATGAGCATTTGATCAAGTCAAATGCATTTGAAATTCGGCTAGGAGAGAAAGATAAGTGTGGACTTATTCAAACACTTTTGAATGAGGGGTGAAGAGGAAAAATAGGAGAAAAACAAGGGATTGAGTAGAAAGAAGAAGAGTTGGCCGAATGGAGGGGTCTTGGTGTGACATTTTCGGCCAAAGGGAGGGGAGTGTCTATGCTAGGGGGCTAGGTGCCGAAATAGGGTGAGTGTGTGCTATTTTCTCCCTTTCGAAATTTCCTTTTCATCTTTGTTTCTTGCCGAAATTTGCACCCTTTTCTCTCTTGACCAAAAGCCGAAAGTTTGGAACCATTTGTGCATCTTTTTCTTTCTTCTTTCTCATCTTATTTCTTCTTCATTCACTCCCTAAAAATTGAAACCTACCCTCTCATTTTCAACAAAGCCGAAACCATACAAGACTCCAATCTCTTTTCTTCTTATTACCATTCTTTCTTCCTCTTGTAGCCAAAGCCGAATTCCATACTATTTTACTATTACTCTCTATAGCCGATTGTTCATTGGCATTAAGCCGAATTCGAATCTTTTATTATTATTCTCTTAAGCCGAAAGTTCCACTTCATTGTCACCCTTTGAAACTGATTGCTCACTATTCATTAAAAGCAGGAAGCCGATCATCATTCTTCTCTGGAACAACTTCTCTATTTCGGGATTCTCTTCTTGTCGATTTTCTTGGACCTGTGATCATTTCATTTGATCACTCTATTCGGTAAGGGATTTCTTTTGGGTTTAAAATCTCTTTCTCCTATTTTAGTCTAACGAAATTTAAGAATCTAATCCTCTGTATCTCTTTGGCCGAACCTTGAAGGGTGATTTCGAGTTTTCTGCCTAAAGATAGCGTTAAGGGAGTAGTGATCTTTTGGAATTTGATCGATTAAGGTAAGTGGGTTATGATATTCGGCCAGAGGCCACATCTTTTGACTTTATGCAGTATGGCCGATTCTAACTAGACTGATGTAGGGGGGTTTCGACAAAGGTTAAGGAGGAGCCTTCGGGGTTTGGATTTATTTTGGTAAGGATATTCGATTAAGATTTGGTTTTGGTCTCATTTAAGATATGATTTAAAGTTTAACTGGGTATTCTGATTAAGTATTTTCAATGGATGCGGGTACTAGTGGAGGAGTGAAAGGGGTAGTTCCTACCCCTAAGTTCAAGAAACGTTCGTTTCTGCTGTTCGTGATTGGCACCGGGGTGTGGGCCAGCATCAGAAAGGGATAAGCAGTTCATTGTTATCCTTGCTAGCGAGAGTGTCGGTATTGATAGTATCGTACTCACTGTTATCAAGTGTGTAGCCTACACTAAATATCCAATAGATTAATAGTGTTAAGGATAAACATGTGCTAATAAGAAAAATGAATGATCATGGCTTCGGGTACCATTCAATGGTACAGTGTATTCAGGTACGTTATCCCTTAGCACTATGCATAAACATGCAATATGAGATATATCTGATTCTGTTATGACTTTGGGGTAATGTACATAGCATGATACCTGAATAATATGTATGTTGCATGGGCATGTGGGTGATATTGATGAAGGGGAAGTGTTTCGGTGGTTTTTACCATATTATCCGGTGACATATGTCACATATTATGTATCCGGTGACTTATGTCACATATTATGAATCCGGTGACTCTGTCACAATTATCTGGTGGCTATGCCACGATTATAAGGGCGATGTGCAGTTGACTGCAGCGACTGCCTTCGATGGTGTGTAACGGATGGAGGGTCGATTTAGTAATCCCCACGGTGTGATTGGCAGGTACGGGTGGTGTGTAGAGGATGGATATCTAGGTAGGTTCGGGATTGCATTTCATGTTATATGTACATGTGAGTTAATATGTCATGATTTGATATGCTATTTTATGGGCTTATGGCCAAGTATGATTAAAATGGGCTTTGTCGTAATGTGATAAGTAAGACTATGATCGATTGGGCTTTTAGTGTACTGTTACACATTGAGTCTGTTGACTCACCCTTCGTGGGATACCTTTTGCAGGTGATACTTAGTGATTTGGACCGGGTCAGCGAGGACTATGGGGTGGCCATGCTCAGCACATTTCGGGTTTTCTTTTAATTAAACTTATTATGTTTTCTTTTAGTATTTCGGGATTTATTGTGGGTTATGTTTTGTTGTAATAAGGCCACTATTAGCTGTTTTATTTATGCGTTTTAAATTTTTATTCTATCACAATCAACATCAAACAAACGATTAAATGTTTTTCATAAAACAACTTAAACTAATTTGACACCTAAATGCCTATGGTTTCCAACTTAATAATAAGCTCTATATTTGTTTTTTCTTTTAATTTATAGTTTTTAAATCATGAAGATAACGTTTTAATAAGATACCAACTTAAATAACAACACGGTTTTCAACAGGATTATAACACAAATCTATTTTTCCTCAAATCGACATATTTTTCCAAGATGACAAAACGAGTTTTACTCAAGGAGCATGCCATATCCGGTCGGGGCTTGTGGACCGGGTTTGGGGTGTTTCAATTTAGCTAAAGAATGTTTCCCACGGTCATTATTAACCAAAGTCTTATCATTTTCACGAGGAACACATCGAGCATTATTTGCACGAAGATGAGGATAGTCAACCTTATCTCCCCAATTACAATTTAGACGCTTAATTTGCGTATTTAGACATTCCAAATTTTTGTTGATCGTGTCTAGAATAGTGTCTTGTTTATGATCTTGAGCACATTGAACTTCTTGATCCTTTTGCAACTTTCTAATCATAGTGTCGCGAGTCATTATGAAAGCCTAAAAAGAACATAACACTCAAGAAGAGAAAAATTAAGCAAACCTTACTTTTATGCACTCAAAAATAAAAATCAAATTCTCAATGAGATAAGAATTAATTTTGTGAGTCTTTTAAAAGTGTTTATATCAACTAATCAAAATGCATTAGAATCAAACCAGCAAAACAAACCTAGTAACACTAGGAGTCCAAAATCGGCTAGACACCAAAGAATTGTGTTGCACGGAGGAAGGAATGTGCTAGAATGTGTAAATGAACAATAAAAAGAAAAAAATGAAAACCTAAGGGTAAGAGTCAATGAAAATCCCCGAAACCCGAAAAATTACAAAGCAACTTGACAAACTTCCTTCGAGGTGTTTCTGATTTCCAAAAATCACGAAATTTAAACTGGAGCCTCCTCAAATAATGTAGATATGATCTAGAAAGTTTTGGCACAAAATTCAATTTTTTTCTTTTTTTTTTCACTTTTCTGATCACTTTTTTGTGGGAAATATTTTTTTAATATTCTAATAGAGTGCCAAGAATCAATATGTAAAATTTTAGATTGTTGAAAAATGTTTACCAATTGAAAAATATTTTTTTCCTTGAAATCTTTTTGGGTAAAAACTGTTTTGAGGCTATTTGCTGGAAATCAGTTTATAAGAACACAAAAAACACCTAACACACCCAAGAATCTGATACCAGATGATAAGGAAGAGTGGTGGAAAGTGGAGGAGGATAGTAAAGTTTTTCCAATTCGCGGATTTTACTTGAGGCTCTAGACGTTTGAAAGAAACTTAGATTTTGATACAACCTGAAACACAAACGAATCCAAGTTAGAGAAAAAAAAAAGAAAACAATTAAAAATAAATAATTGAGATGAATAGAATACAATAATGAAATCAAATATTAGAATAATAAAGAAGATAGATGGAAACGATGGAATGTGGCGTGTAGAAGTTCTAATGAGCCTTGGAAACAAGAAGAATCCACAACCCCTTTCAAGCGGCTCTAAGTTTTCCTCCAAAAAAGAAAACTTGGCAAGAAAAACTTTGAGGATGATCTCTAGAATCTGAAAAGATTGTTAAAACTCTTCTAAAAGAAAACTCAAGAGAAATTTTTGAAAAAGAAAAACTCAAAGAGAATTTATTAACTCAAAAGAGAAGTTTGTTGAATAATAATGAATTGATTCCATTATGTACAATGTGAAGGCCTTTATATAGGCTAGCTAAATAAATCTAAATAAAATTCTTAAGTATACTAGAATTCTAATAAATCTAAACAAGAAGTAGTTTTAAACTAAACTTTCTTGTTATGTCACATCCCAAAAACCGAGTTAGTAGAATTGGGTATTAGATTGTGGGTTTGAGAGAAAAATTGGGTTTAATATCATAGAAATTAAAATAGGATAAAATGATTAATTAAATAATAATGGTAATAATAAAATATTAAAATAATTATTGAGTTTAAGATTGGGTGGTGAAAATTTGGACTAGGTGGTCGATTATTAAATAACTTAAAACAGATTTTAAAAATAAAATCGTGTTTGAAAATAATTGAGAAAAAATGTGTTTTAATTAAATTAAGGATTGATTTGAAAAACAAGAGAAAACTGAGAGTTTTTAAAAGGCAAATTCCCCTTAATTCAATAAAAAAAACTGTTCATCTTCTTCCTCTTTAAAAATCCCCCACGACTCATTCCCTTCCATTTAGTTTCACATTCAATTTTTTTTTCAAATTTAAATATGATCTTTTCTCTCAAAATTAACTCGTCCTTAGTGATTTCCTAGCTATCCAAACACCTCAACACCTTCCATTTTTAAAGAAAAAGTATTAAATCCTGATCAAATTTTTCATTATTCTTCTCATGTTCAACTTCGAATTAGATCAACATGTTGTTTTCTTCAAATTAAGGTAATTTCTTGACTTATTATGATTAGATTAAGGTTGTTTTTTTATCTAATTCGAAATTGAACTGGGTGTGTTGAGAGATTTTAAGATTTAAAGCTTTTTAATTAAATTTTGGTTCAACAATGTTGAAATCCTAAATAATGAGTAAACCTATTGTTTTTGATTGATTTCTAATCCATTTTTAACTAAATAGAATTTATTTAAACTCAATTTGATAGATCGGTAATGAATTTTAATGAATTTCGAATTTCCCCTTTTTTGTGTGTTCATACAAGCTTGATTTTTCCAGAAACTTTAAATACATGAGATTAGGTGGAATTAAAAGTTTAAAAGTGAATTTAGATGATATTTAGGAATCTAGAATCGGAATTCAAGCTTAGAAATGAGATTTAGTGGTTAAACACCTATTTTGACAAAACTAGTTAAATTTTCGGTATGAGAAAAGTGAGCTTAGAGTGGTGATTTTACTGTTTTTTTTAGTTTAAGGCTGTTAATAATGATTTTATATTGTATTTAATGTGTATGCAAAGTTTCAGATTCATCGGAAGGTTTCAGAGCAACGCGAAAGGAAAAGAAAAAGCTTGTTTGACATTGTTGTGTAAGAGGTATTGACTAAGGTGAGTGGTTTGATATACACATTTAAACTCCAGTACACAGGCTGTAACACCCCTAACCCGTATCCGTCGCCGGATTAGGGTTAAGAGGCATTACCGATCAAATCAGAACATTTAACCTTCATTGTTCATACATCATTAAATCATAATCAAACAATGTCACTAAGTCCCTTAATAAGGTCTACGGGACCTTAAACATGCACTGAAAAGGGATCGGGACTAAACCGAACACATACGAAATTTTTCCAAAACTTAACATTTTTCAAATTTACAGAGGTCACAAGCCTGGCACACGGCCTCAGACACACCCATGTGTCCAAGCCATGTCAAAACAGGGGATACATACTGACTTGTCCAAACGGCCGAAGACACGCCCGTATCCTTAACCCATGGTCGACAATGACTTATTTCACACGGCTAGTCACATGCCCGTGTGTCCAGCCCGTGTGCGAGTCTGACTTGTTTCAATTTGAAAACTTAAGAGACATGGTCGAGCCACACGCCCGTGTGCTCAACCGTATGGGCAAATATAGGCCATTTGCAAGGCCAATTTGCCACCTACACTTTGGGTCACACCTACAAGCATCAACTATATAATTTCATACCCCAAATGGCATCCAAACATACCAAAACATTGCATAGTTAAACTCTTGACATCATCATTCATTTTCCTATACAACTTCAACTTAACTTACCAATCCAAGTATCAACTTCACAACCAAATCATATAATCCATTCACCATTCAATCATTACAAAATCTAAATATGAAACATACCATTTCCGTTTTTATTAATTTATGTCAAAATGATCATTCACATAGAACACACATATACACATATTACCATCCTTTACACATACCCAAAGCATATACCAACATTATTAAACTATCAAGCCATATCACATGGCAAGATCTATACTTATCAAAACATACCATAATCACTAGCCTATACATTCCATATACCAAATATATACAACTTCCAAAAGTACCAAAATAGATAGCCGAGAGTGTGATTGAGTCGCTGATGATCCCCGGATCTGAGCTAGCTTTAATGACACTATAAAACAGAGAAACACTTCACACAGTAAGCTTAAAAGCTTAGTAAGTTCGTCATATAATACACTTAAGTTAATCATTCTAATTCAATATACAAGATAAACTATCACATGGTTCAGTTCACAATGATGTACAATCTCATTCATAGTCACTAACCACATAATCATCCATTTATCCATATACGATATCATCAACCACATAGATTCCGTACATACCTGTGCCAACATTTAATTAATGATCACTTTTGCTACTCAATGCTCAACACCACTTTTCGTTTAATCTTCATTAATAATTCGATTTACTCGCACATTAGTGCCAATTCTCTTAGTCGAAGCTTTAATATCATCGCACACTTAGTGCCTTTACATTAAATCGAATTTAACTCGGTATCGCACACACAGTGCCAATCAATATAGTCGATTCTTTCTTTATTTCGCACACATAGTGCCGTTCACTACTGTATCAATTCTATTTATGCACACTTAGTGCCACATCTCTCAAATCCACATATAGCATTACTAATTCATCAACCATATATTCATTCATTTCATAACACATGGATATGATTTATGTAACACCCCTAACCCGTAACCATCGTCGATTTAGGGTTAAGAGGCATTACCGGACAATCAAAAACTTTTACAGATATTTCATAACATAATATGTCAAATCACATCAAAGTGTCCCTTAAATAGGTCTTTGAGACCTTTAACATGCTTTAAAATAGGGTCGGGACTAAACCGAAATCATACAAAAAATCTCAAAAATTTAAAAATTTTTCCAAGTTACAGAGGTCACACGCCCATGTGGGCAGGCCGTGTGCCTCCCACGGCCTCAGACACGCCCGTGTGTCTTAGCCATGTCAAAACAGGGCATACATACTGACTTGTCCACATGGCCGTGGACACGCCCGTATGCCTCACCCGTGGTCGCTACTGACTTGCACCACACGACCAGTCACATGCCCGTGTGTCCAGCCCGTGGTCGAGTCTGACTTGTTTTGAAATACAACCACGAGGGACATGGTCGAGCCACACGCCTGTGTGCTGAACCGTGTGGGCAAATATAGGCCATTTGCAAGGCCAAATTGCCACTCACACATTGGGTCATCCCTACAACCACATATGAGCATCTTTCCATACATCAATGTCAATAAAAAAACATACCAAATGATCATCCTATTCAACTCATTCAAGTACATTTCATCACAACAACTTATACACCATTTAGCTCAACTAAATCACAAGTATATCTAAGTAATATTCATCCATAAACTTGCCAATTGATTATGGCATCACTCCATCAATAATATACCAACTATATATCACCAAAAAATATCCCAACATTACCATATGCTCTATCATTAACAAAACACAACACATAGCTCATCAACTTATTCACAGTATATCATTAACTAGCTATATCACATGGCTATTCATATGTTCCCAAACATAATTCAAGTGATTAGCCTATACATGCCATACTTAGTATATACACTTTCAAAAGATACCAAAATAGGATTGTGTAGTGTGATGACGATCCTCTACGATCCCCGAGCCTCTCGTAGCTTTAACGATCTATAAAACAGAATAAACACACACAAAGTAAGCTTTCAAAAGCTTAGTAAGCCATATACAAATAAACTTAACATAAAATGCACATAAACACATTGATGCAATATCATTAATATTTTCCATTTGCAATTTCATAACATGTTCTTTGGCTCATTTGTTTAGCCATAGATTTCTAACATATCACATCTCAAAGCATCGTTTATACTCATAACACATTTAAACATATATCACATATTATCTCGTCAAATCCATGCACATATTCATTTTGGTAAGTTCATATATATACTTACCTTTCATACACATACATAGTGTACCTTTCAAACGTACCTGCCTCGTTTGTACATTTCACGTAGTCTTTCATTTCTTGAATTTGCCCGTTGAATCGTTCAGAATCAAATAGGAAGCTCGGAATACTCATAATGGTCCTACAATGCCAACTCCCAGACGTGGTCTTACATGCAACCAGATATCGATGCCAATGTCCCAGACATGGTCTTACATGTAAATCTCAAATCGATGCCAATGTCCTAGACGTGATCTTACACGATATCACATATCGGACACCTATGTCATGACATATGCAACCCTATCTGTAACATCCTAAAAATGGGGCTATTTGGAATTAAATTATTTTCCTATGTTTGAACCACTGTGATATTATTTAAGGAATAATAGGGCTTACTTAAAGGCTTTGAGTAGGCTCGGTTTGGTAGAAAATATTATTTATAGGCTTTAAAGGCAGGGAGCCTTAGCAAGAGGGGGTTATAAAAATAAATGAAGGGTTTCTGACATAAAAATCAGCTTGGTAAAGTGGCAAAAGGAAGGCCACTTAAGAGCTAGCATGTGACGCCATCAAGGGGAAGGGAGAGCCTTGGTTCGAGTCACAAAATTCCCTCTTTTTGCACTATGTTTGGACGGCACAAGTGGGAGAGTCTTCCTCCCTTTAAACTCTTTTATTATTATTATTATTAAAAGATAATATGAGCTTTTTAAAGGGATTTTTATTCTAAGGATAATAGGAGATAAATGAGGATATTACATAGATTATTAAGAGATTATTATTTATTGTTAGGAATTAATTCAAATTAGTTTGAATTAAATCAAATGGGTGGCTAAGAGAAAACCAAGGAGATTGCCGAAAATTGGAACTCCTTGTTGGAGGGAGTAAGACGGCATGGAGTCTTTGGGAAGGGGGATGCCGAATTCTTCTTAGCCATTTACTTGACAATTTATTAACATTCTTCCCATTTACCATTCCTTTTCCTTTTCTTTTTCAAGACCGAACACCCCTCCCTCTCATTCTTCTTTTATTTTCTTTCTTCATAAAACTCTTTTGGCCGAAACTCCCCACTCCTCTCTTCTCCTTATTTTTTTTTCTCTTCTCTGCTTTTACCCACATTAGCCGAATCATCCACTCCCTTTACCTTTCTTCTTCCATTTCTCACTAAAAGT
Organism: Gossypium bickii; assembly: GCA_025503065.1. NCBI lineage: Eukaryota > Viridiplantae > Streptophyta > Magnoliopsida > Malvales > Malvaceae > Gossypium > Gossypium bickii. Next base: position 20,440,690 of record CP106713.1, on the reverse strand, counting down.
CCAGCCTTGTTTAATAATAAAATCAATCATAACCAAATCTAATCCCTATCAAAGTGCCGAAATCCCTTTCTTTATAGTAAACTCTACTTGGCCGAATATTGTGCAAGAGAAGGTGGCTTTCCTTTAGTTGATTTCGGAAGGTAAGGGTCTTAGGTCGAATGTTTATGTTTTTCTCATTAGGTCGACTTTGGTAAAGATAGGTGTGGGTATCAGCAACTGTTAATTAAGGGTACTAATCACAGAATAAACCGAATTCGTTGTAGGATCTTCAGGATTTGGGAACAAGCAAGTGAGTTCGTCAACGTTCGTCAATCAATTTTCGGTAAGGATCTACATATGTATTTGGTGTTCATTTAAAAGCCGAAGGCTATGGTTATTAATATTGACCGATTGTAGTTTGTGAACCAGATTCGCGATTCGGGTGCTGAAGTTAGTATTCAAGGTGATTAGGTAAGGATTTGGGTACAAAAGGTTACCCCTTTAACTTATATGGGTTGGCCGAATAGGCCATAGTACTAACCCTATGGTTGGCCGAATATAGGTACAGAGAGATCTAGTGTGGCCGACCTATCTTTTCGGGATTTAGAGTATTCAAGGGTGACAGGTGTGTACATACACACTTATAGCAATTAATAGATTGTATTAAATACATGTTGTATGTAAATCTGCTTGATGTAGATACGGATTTAATACCTTAACGGTACAAGTGAGGATCCCGATAAGTCTCTGTTAATATGAGATTATTATACTGCTTTTGGGAAGCATGGCTTAATGATACATGTGGTAAATGTATGAGATCTGTTTATAACTGTTTAACTACTGTGGGTTATATGAGTGGAGGGGGCAGTATATTCGTGCCGACGGGCACCAGTGTTTTGGTAACACACTGTGACTACGGTCACCAGAGGTTTGGCACCTCCAGAGGTTTGGCACCTCATAGCGACTTGTCCCTGTGGTAAACACCACCGTGGGTTGGCCCCACTTGAGATATGGGATCGTCTGCCAGTGATTTGGTATCACATGATGGGTTGGCCCCATCAATCTATTTGTGTCTACGGACACCAGTGTTTTGGTAACATATCGTGACTATATGTCACCAGTGGTTTGGCACCACCAGTGGTTTGGTACCACAACGGGGTAGGCAGAGGCGTTTGGTTGGCTAGGTTGGGTACATAATATTCTGCATATTAATTGTTATATGTTGTGTATGAAAATGTTTTTTTTAAAACGGGGGAAGGGTTACATACTGAGTCTTGGTGACTCACCTTCTCCTTTACATTTTTCAGGAGACACGTAGACCGCGGATGTGGAGCCGGGTGGACTCGAGGTGGCCATGCAGTGGATTTAATTTAAATGAACTTTAATTTCAGTTGTGATATTTTTATTTCGGGTTTTTATTCTATTTGGATGTAATAAGGCCTCCTGACACTTTATTTTTGTTATTTTTCATATGTTGGATACTTGTTTTAAACTATGTTATTATTATTGAATTTGAAATCACATGTTTTCCCAAATTAAATCGGAAAGTGTTTTATCGCGCCATCGGGCACCTTCGAAGTTTTAAAATAACTCAGCTTAAATAAATTTCTCAAATAAACACTAAATAAAGCTTTTACAAAACAATCAAACAAGAAGGTTTTCAACAACTTAAATCGATTTAGAAAACGAATTTCTCAAAAATGTTTTCCACTGTAACAAGCTAGATTCGGCCATAGTGTTTGGGCCGGGTTTGGGTTGTTACACTATCTATTCCTAGGTTCATAGGGACTTTTTCGGATGTTGACACTATGTCGATATTATCTCGGATTTCATGTACTCATCATCTCGTATATATTCATCATTATGAATTTTCATATGAACATACATATATCAATGTAAATACATTTATTTGTATATAGATTTACCTCGAATTCGGATAAACAGAAACAAACTCGGCTACTCAATTACTATTGATTTCCCACGATCTAAGTCCATTTTCTTCAGTTATTGATCTATACATATTCAAATTTAACTCATTTATTCACTAATTCATTCAATTCAATCCAAAAACACACATTTAGGGAAATTTACAAATTATCCCTTATATTTTCACATTTTGACATTTTAGTCCTTATTTCACAAAATCACAAAATACACATAATTTGCTTATACCCATGCTTGGCCAAATGTTCCCTATAATCATACCAATCCATACATTTCATTTATTTTAAAATTTAGTCCCTCAAAATATTATTTTCTCAATTAAGTCCAAGTTGCTCAAAATCATCAAAAATTCAAAGGCAAACTATGTTAATCTAACACATATCTTTCATAATTCATCTTCAAACATCAAAAAACTCATGTGTTCATCAATGGCACATTTCAAAATCTTCATCAATTCACAAAATTGAAGCATGGGTTTTGAAGAACATTAAGCAACGATTACAAAAACGTAGAAATCATCAAAAAACGAAACCGAAACATACCTTAATTTAGCTTAGAAGTAGCTGAAACCTAGCTTGGTTTTTATTTCTTCTTTTTCTTTCAATATTCGGCTAGATGAACACCAAAATAGATAGCTTATTTTATGTTTTATTTTTATTATACTAACATTATTAATCATTTTACAAAATTAACCTTTTAATTAACATAATAAGCTTTTATACATTAAGGTTATTTTTGTCCACTAATCATCCAATTACTATATATTGGCTTAATTGCCTCATAAGGCCTCTACATTTAAAAGCCAACTCAATTAACCACATTAACATATAGAATTTCACTTTTACCTTTTATGCAATTTAGTCCTTTTATCAATTTAAACACACAAACAAATAAATTATTTCACGAAACTTTCACACATGCTTAATCATATATTGCAGACACAGAAAATATTATTAAAATATTTTTATGACTCAGATTTGTGGTCCCGAAACCACTATTCTAACTAAGGCCTAAACCAGACTGTTACAATTTAAAAAATTCGTATTATACACGAATTTACCTCAGACGTCGAAATTACGAAATAAGTCGATCAATCGAGCACTTTGTTCACGCCTCGATCTAAGTCCGAATTTCTCTTTTCTTGATCTCTACATATTCAAATTTAGCTCATTCATTCACCAAATCATTCAATTCAACCCAAATATACATATTTAAGGCATTTTACGAAATAGCCCTCACATTTTCACATTTTGACATTTTAGTCCCTATTTCATAAAATCACAAAATACACACAATTTCATCATACCATGCTTAGGCTGAATTTTCCTCATGTTCATACAAGCACACATATTTCATTTATTTCACATTTTAGTACCTCAATTTCTCATTTTCACAATTTAGCCCAAAATAACCAATTTCACCAAAAATCCAAAGAAAAAATATGTTAACCCAACATTAAACCTTCATATTTCACCAATTATCAACACAAAGTTGAAGCATTCATCAATGGAACTTCTCAAAATCATCAGCAAATTCCAAAATTAAGACATGGGCTTGATAGATCACAAAGCAACGATCACAAAAACGTAAAAATCACTAAAAACCGAGCTCAAAACATACCTCAATCAAGCCTTGTATGTGCCGAATATCCAAAGCTCAAGAACCATATGTATTATTTCTATTTTCGGTGGAACAAAGATGATAAAATGGCCACCAAATGTTTTTGTTTTAGTTAATATTAACTTAATAATTTAATTACCATTTTAACCTTTGATTAAAACATTAAAATCCCACTAATTATAAGCCTATTTTTGTCCACCCCCACTTTCAAAGGTCTAATTACAACATAAGGACTTCTTATTTAATAAGCTATGACAATTAAGCACTTTAACAATTAGCACACAACTTTTGCTTTTAATGCGATTAAATCCTTTATCGCAATTTGACACACAAATGGTAACATTTTCACACAGAACTTTCACACATACTTTATCACATACTGTAAACACAGAAAATAATATTAAAATATTTTTTTGACCTCGAATTTTTGGTCTCGAAACTCCTATTTTGACTAGGGTCTAAACCAGGTTGTTACACAGGCTAAGGTAACATATGTGAACCCCTGCTTAATTAATACGCGAACCTTGATTTCTCCTGGTGCAAACCATTGCAATTTTGTTTGAGTGTAGGGTATGCATATTGTGCAATTTTAGTGAGCCAAATGCATGAATTTAAAATGTGCATGTAGTTATAGTAATAAAATAGGCAAGCCGTAGTTGTAAACCATGTACTTGATGTGATAAGTGTGTGTGAATTATGCATTTAATTATTTTGTGTGCGTTTGTGTGTGAGCATAATATTAAAGGCGAGCTAATGTACTAAAACGGCATGTGTATATATACAATATATATGCGTGGGTTTTGTTTTATATATAATATATTGTAAACTGAAAAATATATAAGATTTTTCTTATGGAATTTATCACCTTTTTACTTAAATTCGTTGTTAAAACTAAGTAATTGTTTAATAAATTAATGAAATATGTGAAAATATGAAATTAGGACATAGAAATTATTAAAATGTGATTTTATGCTTTATTATATAGTTTTCATGCATAAAATGACTTATTTTATACTTATTTGAACATATTATATTTTAAGACAAAAAATGGGCCATGCATGACTAAATTAAATAATAAAATATAAAATTATATTTAATAAATCATTTTAAATATTTCATTAATAATTTGGGTTGTAATTAATTATTTAAATTGGATAAACTTTATTCCTTGGTCCTTTAACTTATTGATTTATTGGACAAGTCTGATAGCTTTGTTGGATTACAAAAACCATCCAAATTGAAGACCAAGTCAACCCAAATTCGGCTACACATGGTTGTCCATTTAAACCACTTTTTGGATTAATTACCCGAAGATTTACATTGGACCGAGTCTCAGTCCTGAGTTATTAATGGCATTTAAATTGCTTAAAAATCAAGCAAAAATTAGCTCAAATTCCACTAATTGTGGCCAGCCACTCATGGAAGAAGTTGGAAGAGACTAAACTCAGCTATTTTTAGCAAACTACCCACCACTCTTCACCTATAAATAAGACCCCTTCATTCCTTCTTCCCTCATCCTTCATCATTCTCTCTTTTCTCTCAATTCTCTTAAGCATTTTTCATTCCCTACGCCTAACATCATCTCTTTATAGAGATTTTAGCAATTAAGCCTCTTAAAGAGCCCTTGGTCAGCCACCTTGGAGAGCCATCAGCAAAGGAGCAAAGCGAATGAGTGAAGGAGTCTCATTGATCAAAGTCTTGGGTGACAACCACTTTGATTTGGGTTTAATCTTTCTTTTCTTTAATTTAATCTAAAAATGTTTGCTATGTGTTCTTTGTTCTTGTTTACAACAATGTTAGCTTAATTCTATTTAAGCTAGGATGATTGCTTTGATTAAATAATATTTATTTGATTCATGCTTATAATGTTTGTGCCTCAATCGATCATGTTTTCAATTAAAACCACGTCTGTATTTCGTTCATACGTGATTGAAATGCACCTGAATTAGTTGAGCGATCCTAACCAGACGACGGCTAGTGGATACATAATTGAAATGTGCATGCTCAATTTAGATCCTAACTTGATTAAATTGTAGGTTGCATAACAACTCTAACCAAGCTCTATTATCTGCATAGTTTTTAAATTTGTGTGATTAAACTGTTTCAAACTAACATGTCTGTAACACCCCAAACCCGGTCAATACGCCATGACCGAATCTGGCATGCCACAGAGGAAAAATTTTGAAAAGAATCAAATTTAACAGATAAATTTTTAGTGAGAAACTCTTTGTAATTTTATATTTGTAGAAATCAGGTGTAAAATAAGTTAACACCGAAAATTTACTTGAAATTTCATAAATAAAAACTTTAAAACTTAGTCGATAAATCATAGGATAGAAAACATTTATATCTTTTAAGAAAAATCCGAATTATTACTTTGGAAACCGATTGCATTTGAGTATAGAAACTTGAATTTTGGAAATCACTTAAATTGTAGAAAACACTTAATTTATAATTTTGCCAACAAACAATTTGTATTACCCGATGGTAAGATTTTAAAACCATTGCGATTTTATAGTTTAGAAAACTTTGGGTTCAATTATTAAATTAACCAAGTAATTTATAAATCACATTTTAAAACATGTCCAAAACATATAAATAATCCAAAAACATAATTTAAAGAGGCCTTATTACAAATTCATAAAATATGAAAACCAAATAAAATAAGTACCCAAATGGAAGTTCATATAAAACCAACTTTTATTGCATGGCCTCCTCGAGTTCATCCGGCTCCTCTTCCGCAATCTCACGAATCACCTGAAATGATAAGGGAGAAGGTGAGTCACCAAGACTCAGTGCATAATCCCTCTTCCGTGTAAATGCCACATACTTATACAAATTATAACAAAGCAACATATATGTATAATGCACCCAACTTAGCCATCCATAACTCCTTTTCTACCCCGTGTGGTACCAAACCACTGGTGGTGCCAAACCACTGGTGTCTCAAAGACACAAATGTGATACCAAATTACTGGTGACCGTAGTCACAAATAATCCATCTGTGGGGCCAACCCACGTGTGATACCAAATCACTGGCGACGATCCCATATCTCAAAAGTGGGGTCAACCCACGGTGGTGTTAAACCACAAGGACAAGTCGCTATGAGGTGCCAAACCTCTGGTGTCCGAAGACACGAATGTGATACCAAATCACTGGTGGTGCTAAACCACTGGTGACCGAAGTCACAAATCATCAAGTTGCGGGGCCAACCCACGTGTGATACCAAATCACTGGCGACAATCCCATATCTCAAAAGTGGGGCCAACCCACGGTGGTGTTAAACCACAAGGACGAGTCGCTATGAGGTCCCAAACCTCTGGTGTCCGAAGACACAAATGTGATACCAAATCACTGGAGGTACCAAACCTCTGGTGTCCGAAGACACAATATCAATCTTCCCCCTCCTCTCATATTGTCCATACCAATGCAATAGATAGACAAATCATGTCAATATACTTTGATATAAATCACATAATGAAAATATCATAAATCGTAGATCATGATTTCAATCCACATATATCAACATCATATAGAAACGGACTTACCCGAATCCTCATTCATACCATCATGGTATCATATCAAGATCTCATCGTATTTCCCACTTTGTTAATATGATCGAGAAATTAATAATATTATAAGTACATATACAAAACCGAGTTATAAAGTGTGTAAGGTACACACCTTTCACCAAAAGCAAATACTAACGTCCGAAGATCCGATCTACCACACTGGATCACTTGTCCTACAATCGGCCAAATCACAATATTTTAAACAAAGGCCATTCGGCCAATATCATAACACTTTAATCCCAAAAACTTCAGTCTTTTCAAAAGAATGATGAATCGACAAGAATCCTTACCCCCTTGACTTACCAACCTTAGATTGCTAGAGAGATAGGGCTTCAATCGATTGCTTCCGAAATCCCAATGAGCCTAAATGAATAATCGAATCCTAAAAATGGTTAGAACCTTGCAATAAATGCCTATAGGTTCGGCCCTTGTCCGCAAGAAAATGACATAAAAAAGAGAGAAAAATGAAGGAAAAACGGTTATGAACACTTACCCTTGAATAATCGGCCAAACTAAAACTAAAAGGAAGTAGAAGATTCGGCTATTTGGTTATGAGAGAAGAAAACAATTGATTTGAGTCTAATAGGATATGAAATACGAAAATAGAAGAGAAGATAAAATGAGAGAGAGAATTCGATTTTTAGCAACAATGGAAAAAAGGAAAATGAGTTTGGAGAAGAGAGAGATTCAGCCACAAGGAAGAAAAAGAATAAGAGAGAAAATGGGGTTGAGAGATTCGGCCAACTCCTTGTTTGCCAAAAAGAAAAGTGCACAAAATGTCAAAATGAACTTTTGGTTTCAAAAGCAAAGATGAAAGAAAGGAAATAGCATTCTTGGTTCAACAAAATGAAGGCTAAAACAAAAGTAAAATTTGCACAAATTGCACAATATACATTTGGCCAAAGTGGAAGTTTTTGGAGAGGAAAAACAAAAATGCAAAAAGATGCACAAAAGAAAAATTGGCCAACTATTTCCCCCCCAAGCTACCTATCAAAATTCGGCCACCCCCCTAGCCTTACATGCCGTCCACATACATGCTCTAAATACCTAGGAATACTTTCCAAAACATCCTCCTAAAACCAAGCCTTATGTCTCCCCAACCTTCCATAACTTTAAGATTCTTATCCCCAATTTCATGCTTTCCTTAAACCAACATTCAACTTACCAAAAGATAAAAGTCCAACCTATCATAAACATAGGTTGACCGTCCATAAATGCTATGAAGAAAAATAAAATCCTCAAAATACATTCCATGCTACTCGAACCACTAACCTCAAGCAACCCTTCAAGCATCCTAACCACCTTGCCACTAACTCCTCTTGTGCTTTAATTAACACTTAAATTAACTTAAGTGCTAAGCTCACTTAATCCACTTCATTAAATAAACCATACTAAAAATTATTCTAACTTCCTAAATAAAATCAAGCCTTCACAAGACTATGCTGACACACAAAATTCATACCCGAGCCAACATAAATGATACTCAAATTTTGGGATGTTACAATGTCCCTATTACCTCACACGAATGCTAAGAAACCCTTAGAAAATAAGGATCAGTAAACTGCATATTTACTAAGTAAAGAATTCCGAAAGGACCTAATGTGGTTTCCAAACTCATGAAAGATAAAGTTTCCATGGAATGTTTTCCGAATGTTATTAAGCATGTTGATAATAAATTGAGTTTAATTAAAATAATTGTCCTAGTTTATTTATGTTATAATTTTTGCAAATTGTGTTTAATTTTGCTAAAATCTATTTCATTCATATAGTTTGCATACTTAGGATAATTTGCATTAGGGATCATTAATACCTCCGTAAGATTTATTCACTTGACTTGATCCGTAAGATTCCCTCAGTTATATTAATACCTCCGTCGAGGCCACTAACGTCTAGCCCTAGGTTGATTGATTGAAATCTCTTTCTAATTAAAACCCCTAGAATTGCATTAACTCGATCTATGGACTCCCATATCAGGTTTCACCCTAATCTGGCAAAATCTCGTCACCCTATGTCTAGGCATGCATCAACTCCGCTTAATTATGATAGATCTACTCTTAGACAAGGACTTTTCTCCTCCACCTAAGCACATCACACTTGAATCAATATCCCGGAAATATCAAAACAAGAATTAAGAACACATAATTAAGAACAAATCAAGTATTTATCATATAGTTCAGCAAACGATAACAAGATTCATCTTAGGTTTCATCCCCCCTCAAGTATTAGAGGGTTTAGTTCATAATCGTAAAAGAATACATCTCAAAAGAAAAGATAAAACAAAACATAAGAAAAACTCTAAAACCCCCTGAAGGAATTGAAGAGAATCCTCCGTCTTGAGTATGACTCCGGCTTCTTGAGATGAATCTGGCTTTCTTCGAGTAAGTTCCACAATTCTGACCCCTCTGCCTCGGCTTTTTGGCCTAGCTGGACGCCCCCTGAAGGTTGGCCTTTAGGGTGTTTATATAGGCTTTTGGAATGGCTTTCTTTGCCTCTAAATACCCTAATCTGACTGAAACTCTTCTTTCTCACGTCAGGGACATGCCCATGGCACACGCCCGTGTGGATCATGGCCAGGATGTGTTCGAGACTATTAAGGAGGCATGACCGTGTGGTCTTGGGCCCAAGCCGTGTTGATTTCGTGATATGGCCCATTTACTCTGTTTTGGGCCCGTTTCTTGTTCTTTTCATCCTCCGGTGCTTTTTTGAGTATAAAACATGAAAACAAAGGATTAAGAGCACCAAATTACACAATTCAAGGCTTAAATCATCCAAAAGCATGCTAAATGTGGGCTTAAAATATGTTACTATTACGGTTTATCAATTACCCCCACACTTAAGCTTTTGTTTGTCCTCAAGCAAAATTCTCAACTCATAATTAAAACAAACTTCCCTCAACTCATAATATTTATTAATAGTGTTTCATCATAATTTAAAGTTAATTCATACATGGATAATTTAACTCAAAGAGTTCTAAAGATTCAAACAATCTAAGTCATACATTTGTAGCACAAAACATAGGTGTTTCCCCTCATCTAAATAATTACCTCTGATTCAAAACTGACAAGAATTGACATCCTCACCAAATATTCACTCAAATCAGTTCTGAAACACCCCAAACCCGGCCCACGAGCGTTGACCGGATCTAGTATGTTCCTTGAGTAAAATGGCTCAAAACTTCTTGAATACTTTAGAAAATTTGGATGGTTTTGAAAGAAATGTTACTTTTGTGTTGGGCTCGAGTCGGAAACAAGTTTATTTTATGTTGAGAACCATTTGTTTTAGGGTGTCCAAAACATTTAGAGTTTATATTTTTTTTAATAAAGTCACATAATGTTTAATTTGCCAAAAATTTGTAACATAATAAATTCAAATAAAAAGCATGCATAAAACGGTTCATACTATGGCCTTATTACATCAAAATTTAAAACCCAAAATAAATCCAAAGTATTTAAAATATAACATGTCCAAAATTAAATAAAATCCCGAACTGAGCATGACTACCACTAAGCTCCTGCCGACCCGGTCCATCACTGAGCGTCACTTGAAGAATATCCTACAACGGGGTGAGTCATACAAACTCAGTGTGTATAACCAACACTAAGTCCCAAATGATTTAGGCATGTCATATCATATCACACATGTACATATATAACAGATAGGATTAATGATACAAACCCGAACCCAAACCTAGATGCCATCCGCTACACATCACCCATACCAACCATCACACCGTGGGGACTACTAAGTCAACCCTCCATCCGCTACACATCATCGAAGGCAGTCGCTGCAGACGACATGCTTATCGCCCTTATATATTGTGGCATAGCCACCAGATACAATTTTGTGACATGTGTCACCACATTCAGATAATGTGACCGAAGTCACCACATTCAGATAGTGTGGTATAAAACCACCAATTCACTTCCCCTTTCCATATAACCCGTATGCCCCATATCAGACTTATCATGCAACATCATGCCTTATTTCACATTCTTATCACGGTTCACATATGAGCCATAACATATATTCATAATATGATAACTACAGTAGTAGTAATTTAACGTACCTGAGTACTTTGTACCATTGCATGGTACCTTAGCCCACTTTGCACATCATTATAACGCATATATTAAATTTAAAACCTTAAATCTATTAAGACTTAGGGAAGGGCTACACACCTGGTATTAACGCTTTCCTAAAAACCCGAAAACCCGATCTAATGCTTTAGATCCTTAATTCCTACATTCGGCCAACCTTAAGCACTTTAGCAAAAAGCCATTCAGCTACATGATCAAATCCCGAAGGATTTAACGCAACCAAAATCTTACCTTGCTGTCGATTTGATTACTAATCAAATCCCGAAACTCCACGATATCTCTTCCTTGCAATCGGCCCACACTAGACCACATAACAAGTTAGCTTCCGGCTTTTGAATAATTAAGAAATAGATTCGAACTATTGAATATGGCCTTGGCCGAATACACATGTTCACTTACCTTGCTTACCAACTCCCGAAATACTTGCTTGCTCATTGAGACTGTCGAAATCCTATATGCCATTGTTAGAATCGGCTATACACAATAAATCCATGAAGATGGCCTTTGGCCGAATATTATAGTTACTTACCTTGATGTTCTAAACCCAAGAGATCTCCCCTGATGCACCCTAACGTTGGCACAAAAGAGACACATCAATATGGCCTTAAGCATGTTCGGCCATCCTCAGAAATCAAGGCCTACCCTTGATTTTGACACCCTAAAAGAAAAGAATTCAAAACCAATTTCTAAGGAAATACTCACCACTATCGCTTACCTGAAGAGACTTAAGGAGAAAAGGTTTTCGGCTTCTAAAACTTGTGGCAGAGAAAAGAGAGTAAGACCACTTGAAGATTCGGCTATGGCTCTCAATTAGAGGTGAAATATTCGGCCATCCAAAGGGTTGGTATCAGTTTAAGGCTACCAAAGAAATAAAAGAGAGGTAGGATGAGAAAAGTAGATTCGGCCAAGAAGTAGAGAGAAAGAAGAGAAGAAAACACAAAGAATGAGACTAGGCAGAAAATGAACAAATTCGGCTAGAGAGAAAAGACCAATTCGGCACATTGCTAAGCTAAATTTCGACACTTATCCCCCTCTTCATGGCTGAATTTTACCAACCAAAAGAGTCCCTTGGCCGGCCACTACTCCTTCTCCTATCATATCCCATTTTCTTCTCCTATTTTCTCTCTTCCACACTCATTCAAAAAGAATTTGAACAAGTTAGTATTTATCCTTCTTTTAACCGAATTTTAAAAAGAAAAAAAAGGCTTATCTCATCCTTTAAAGTCCCCACTTGCCGTCCAACTCTTTCCCCCTTCATGACACCAACATGCAAAATAAAATAGCACTCATGCTGCCAACATGACTCGAACCTCCTCCCTTCCCCCCTTGCCTGAGGTGTCACATACCAAGGCCCTAAGTGGCGCCTCCAAGCCACTTTTCCAAGCCCAATTGTGTGTCATATTTCCCCTACATTTTCTCTTAAGGCCACTCTGCCTAGCTTCCTCTTTTAGTTTTAAAAATCTAATAATTTCTAAGGCATTTCCCTACATTCTAGGGTTCCCCAAAATTTATAAAACACATTCACATACACAAAAACATGCTTCCATGTATATTCAAGGAAAAATGCATAAGCCCAAATCCAGGATATTACAAGTTTGAAGTGTTTAAGGTTCAGAATTAAGCACTCACAAGTCAAACATGAAGAGTTAATCCCATAGGCTTGCATGAAAATCAAATTTCCACCACTATAATATGAGATGATACACAAATCAAAAGGTCTTTGAAAGGGTTCTAACAGGGCTTGGGTTAAAGGTGTGGATAAAGGCTGAATTAAAGGGTTAGAATCGAGATTGACCTAAAAATTACCTAACCAGAAACAACGAACTGAATGTAAATAATTACATCATTTGAAAACTTGTACTACTAATAATAATACTCTAATACGAGCTTCTTCTTCAACAATTGGAATTTAAACGTATAAGCACATTTAATCACATAACTAATAATGAATATACTTCAATTTTGTTTTTGTTTTTTTTAAGAACAAATCAAGTACATAATAAAGGATAAATTTAACTACTGAAATAAAGATCACAGTTAGGCAACCGATCAAATCAAATGTCGACAAAAAGGTAGTCAAAAGGAATGGTGATAACAAATACAAAGGGTTTTGGGTTAATATTAGTAGGTGAGTAAATAAATGGGTTGTTAGGAACAACGGGGTTCACTAGGGGTTAATTATGAAGGTAGGCTTTTAGTAGAGTAAGTGGGTTAAAACCTAGGTTCCTTTATCATCTCTGTATATCAAATCAAAGGTGTGGTCTCGACATGTATAATCGATGCAAGTTCTATAATAACAAATCAATGTTGATATACTCATAATCAAAAAGTGAGCAAGAAAAAGAATATATGCTATACAAGGCTCAAAATTTCACAAAAATTATGGGTATTTGATGTCAACCTTGTAAATTTTAAACTTCAAAGTATTATTCAAATTCAGGTAGATAACCTAGCAAAAATTTTAATTCTGAAAAATAGACTTATCATGCTCGATTCTCTAGTATCCTTCAAATTTAATCATCGATGCACAATTAACTATGACTTAATCCAAAATATATCAATAAAAATCATAAATCAGGGGAGATTTCATTCTAATCATAATATGAGGAAATTACTTTAAGACAAGGCATACTTCAGGGATTTTCAAATAATACTATAGTTAACCCCCCCACACTTAGGATGTACATTGCTCTCAATGTACAAAGATAGATAATAGCAAAATAATAATGAAATCATAAGATAGGGAGAGAAGTGAAACTTCCTGAATTTCGGATGGATTCCTTGTGTTGGAGGTGAAAGATGAGTGATCACTGAAATCGGAGCTTTAAAATTTATAAAAGAATGATCGAACCTAGAAACTAACTCTGACAACGATTAAAGGCAAGTGTACCTATCGAACAGTAGTATAGCTTAGGCAAGACCGGATTGTCAAACCCAAAGGAACTAAAAGTACTAATACTAAATTTCTTTTTATTATTTAGTCTTAAAAATAAAGTGAAGTTGTTTTTATCTAAATTAACGACGACTAAGCTAAGGACAAAGACAAAAAGAACAAATTGGGAAATAACTTGAAGAAAAACTCAATTGATCACGGCGATACCCTCAGGAAGAATCCACCTAAACTTCACTTGTTATCTAACCCTGAATCATATGATTTAATTACTTAGCTTGATCCGTAGGACTCCCTAACGTATATTAAACCCTCTCTCGAGGCGAATAACCTCTAACCCTAGGTTAATTAGTGGAACTCTCGTTCTCTTATAATAACCCCTTAGAATAGCAGTAAATTGATCTATGGATTCCCATATTAGGTTTCACCCTAATCCGACAAAATCTCGTAACCTTATCTCTAGGCGTTCGATCAACTCCGCTTAATTATGCTAGATTTACTCTTAAGCAGGGTCTATTCCTCCTCTACCTAAGCACATCAGATTTGGATTAAGCATGCATAATTAAGAACAAACTAAGTAGTTATCATATAATTCAAAAATCAAATAACAAGATTCATCTAGGTTTCATCCCTTTCAGGTATCTGAGGGGTTTAGTTCATAACTAAAAAAGAAAACATCTCAAGAAAAAAGATAAAAAAAAAACATAAGAAATCCCTAAAACTCCCTGAAGGAATTGAAGGAGAATTCTGCCATCTTGAGTATAATTCCGGCTTCTTAGGATGGATCAACTGGCTAACTTCGAGTGATTCCCACAATTCTGACCTTTCCGGCTTGGCTCATTGGCCTAGCTCGACTTCCCTCCAAAGGTGGTACTTAAGGGGTATATATAGGCTCTTGAAATAGGTTTCTTTGCCCCAAAGTATCCAAATCTGAATGAAATTGCTCTTTCCCACGACAGGGACATGGCCATATAACACGCCCGTGTGGATTAACTTCAGGCCGTGTTTGGATTTCTTAATGAGGCACGGCCCTGTAAATCGGGGGAGAGGCCGTGTTCTAGATGCTCAACAAGGCACAACCGTGTGGTCTTTGGGCCAGGCCATGTTGATTTCGTGATATGGCCCATTTGCTTCGTTTTGGGCCCGTTTTACGTTCTTTTCATCCTCAGGTGCTTTCCTGGGTATAAGACATGAAAAGAAAGGATTAAAAGCACCTTTTTACATAAATCAATGGATAAATCATCTAAAAGCATATTAAATATGGGATTAAAATATGTTATAATTACGGTTTATGAATGAGTTGGAGGGGTCTTCCTTGATGGTGATACTGTGCTAGATGAAGAAATTGGGAAACTCGTGAAGAATTAGCCAACATTTAATAAGAATAATTCAAACTGTACTAATTATATATTTAAAGAAAAGCAAGCTAAAGTGAAGGAAAATAAAAAATGAAATAAAATTAAAAGAAAGGATTAATGGACCAAGGAGTCCTTATTGTTGGATGATTCGCGAGGTGGGTGTGATTTCTAAGGCTGTAATGGGGTGGTAGTCATGGTCGTGGTCGAGGTGTGATTCCCTAGTAGCCTTTAGAACCTAAAACCAAGAAACTAAAATAAAATAAACTAATTTAAGCATAAGAGAGTCAAAGAGAAGGAAAATAAAGGAGAAGAGTAAAGAAGAAGAAAAATTAAATGGCCTCAAAGACCCTTGGCTTGTCTAGTGGCTGAAGCGGCCGGCATGAGCTTATGTAGATCGGTCTCCCACCGTAGGGGAATTGTGCTTGGATCCTTCCGCTTCTTTGACATAGATGTGGTAGAGGTCAAGGGTTTGGGGAAGGACTAAAGAGGAATAGTATGGAAAAGGAGAGGTCTGAAGAATAGGATGAAAGGAAAGAGATGGGGTGTAGGTGAGAAGAAAGAGGGGGAATGGTTTAAATAGAGTTTTGGGGTCTGATAAATCCCCACGCCCGTGTACCATGGGCGTGTTGTGTCACACGGCCGTGTTGTGCTTCGTTTTACTTCTCCCCTGCCCATGTTCAAGTCGCCACGCCCGTGTATGATCCAACAGTGTCGGCCACGGTCATAACGCACGGCCGTGGCGTGGTAGTTGTAGTCCGTGACTCGAAGATATGATTCGTTCTGACTCGTACCATCTCCGCCATGTCAGTACGAAGATTCTGGTGTCCACATGGCCACGGCCACGGTCGTGTGGAATGAAAATCTACACTTTTGGTTAGCTTATAATTAGATACTGAAGTAGAAATAAAAATAAAAATAAAGGGATGTAAAAATTAATAGTGTTAGTGCTTGGGTTGCCTCTCGAGAAGCGCTCGTTTATAGTCTTAAGCTAGACTTACCTCTCATTCGCATATTCATGGTGGTTTGAAGAGTTGCACATCCTCTCTCATGCTATCAGTTCTACTATCATGATAAAGTTTGAGTCGAGTAGTGTTCATTTTGAAAGTGCCAAAAATAGGATTACTTACCTCGATTATTCTGTATGGGAAGACATTGATTACCTTAAAAGGGATTTCTTTGTTTGTGTTAGGGTCAGGAGGAGATATTCGATGGTCTACTTTATCTAACAATACCTGATCTCTGATTTTGAACTTGTCTGTCTCGTGGAGTGGCTTTTGTTCTACTTCGTGTATCCCTAGTTTTTCCTTGAAATGTGTCTTCCCCTCGTCTAGTTCATCTATCTAAAGCCAACGTTCCCTCTGAGTTATTTCTTTGTTGGCATGAGATCTAGGGTTTGGCTCAGTTTTGTAGTTTCGTGGTGCTTCCTGAAAAGAAGGGTTA
The DNA here is from genome assembly GCA_025503065.1 of Gossypium bickii. Classification (NCBI taxonomy): domain Eukaryota; kingdom Viridiplantae; phylum Streptophyta; class Magnoliopsida; order Malvales; family Malvaceae; genus Gossypium; species Gossypium bickii. The sequence goes on along the minus strand of CP106713.1, from coordinate 20,423,789 downwards.
ATCGAATGGTTATTGATAGAATGTACATTCTCATCTTGATTATTCGATGTCCTAGCCGAATCGAGAGCTTGAAGAGTGACTGTCTCATCACCTACACAGAGTATGAGTTCACCTACGTTGACATCAATTTTAGTCCTAGCAGTTGCTAAAAATGGTCTTCCTAAAATTAGAGGATCGTTTTGTCCTCATCCATGTTTAAAACGAAAAAGTTTACTGGAAATATGAATTTATCAATATTCACGAGTACATCTTCGATTATACCCCTAGGAATTCTAACAATTTCATCAGCTAATTGAATGCTTATCCTAGTTTGTTTGGGTTTCCCTAGACCTAGTTGTTTGAACATTTTATAAGGCATGACATTTATGCTTGCCCCTAAATCAGCTAACGCATTATCAATAGGTAAACTACCAATTAAGCATGGAATTGTAAAACTCCCTGGATCTTTTAATTTCCATGGTAGTCTATTTTGCAAGATTGCCGAGCACATTGTGTTTAGTTCCACATGCGATTCCTTATCTAACTTCCACTTGTTTGTTAGAAGCTCTTTTAAAAATTTCCTTGAATCTGACATCTGTGAAAGAGCATCAAGAAATGATAAGTTAATATGTAATTTCTTTAAAAGTTTAAGAAACTTACCAAATTGTTCCTTTGTGTTGTCTCTCTTCATTGCTTCGGGATATGGTATGCGAGGTTGGTATTCTTTGATTACCGGTTTCGGCTTATTATTACTTACCTCAACCTTACCTTTCTCGACCAAATTTTCTTGCCTTAAGTTGGGCTCGTCTGACCCTTCGCTTTCTTGAGCTGTTATGCCTTGAATTTGCTCATTTGGGTTGGTCTCAGTGTTGCTCGGCTAGCTGCCTTGTGGTCGTTTAGAGATCAGCTTAGCGAGTTGTCCTAACTGGTTTTTGATCCCTTGAATCGATGCTTCTTGATTTTTAAGTGTTGTTTCGATGTTCTGAAGACGAGTTTCTATCACCGTGATGAATTTCGTCAGCATCTCCTCAAGGTTCGGCTTCTTTTCTTGTGGGCGGGGCTGTTGTTGGAAGTTTTGAGGGGGTTGTTGTCTTTGATTTCCTTGACCACCCCATGAGAAATTGGGGTGGTTCCTCCAACCTGGATTATAAGTATTACTATAAGGGTTATTTTGAGATCAAAAATTGTTACCCATATAGTTCATTTGTTCGCTCTCCATGCCCTGTCCGTAGAGTGGGTACTCAGGATTCGCCACGCCTCCACTTGTTGCACACTGCATAATTAGATGTACCCGTGAAGAACAAAAACGATCAATCTTTTTTATTTAACGTCTCTACCTGATTTGTTTGCATGGTTACTGCGTTGAGGCTGAAAACTCCGACTGCTTTTGTTGGCCTTGTCCTTGTAACTTGCCACTGATAGTTATTCAATGGCATCTCCTCTATAAACTTGTAGGCTGCTTCAGGAGTTTTGTTATTCAGAGTTCCACCGGCTGCTGAATCGATTAATTGCCTTGTTGAGGGGTACACACCGTTGTAGAAAGTTTGGACCTGTAGCCACAAGGGTAATCCATGGTGTGGGCACCTCCTCAACAAATCTTTGTATCTCTCCCATGCATTGTAAACTGTCTCTAAATCCATCTGCATAAAAGAAGAGATATCATTCCTTAACTTGGCCGTTTTGGCCGGCGAAAAATATTTTAATAAAAATTTTTCAGTCATTTGATCCCATGTAGTATTGACCTTCGTGGAAGAGAATGCAACCATTGTTTGGCTTTATTTCTTAAAGAAACGGGAAATAACCAAAGATGGATGGCATCATTAGTAACGCCATTTATTTTTAAATTATCGTAAAATTCTAGGAAATTTGCCAAGTGATTATTTGAATCTTCATCCTGCAAACCATCAAACTGAACAAATTGCTGTATCATCTGAATTGTGTTAGGTTTCAATTCAAAATTATTTGCAGCAATAGCAGGTCTAACAATACTTGACTCAGTTCCTGTTAAATTAGGTTTAGCATAATCATACATAGTTCGAGGAGTATGATTTTTGGCCATCTCTAGAGGTGGCGGATTGTTCTCCTCCATCTCTTCGGTAGTATTAACTTCGTCTTCTTGCTCTTCTTCTATGTAGTTTAAGCTTCGCCTTGTTTCTCTACGATTTCTATGAATAGTACCTTCAATATCACTGTCTTAAAGTAGGGGTCCTATCGGGTTCCTTCTAGTCATAAACTAGAGGTACTTGAAAGGAGTAAAAGAACAAAAATCAGCAAAAATAAAAAAAAAGTAAGAAATTACAGAAAATAAAAAATGGCTAAAGTAATAAAAATTGAGCTTTCTTAATATTCTGGTTCCCCGGCAACGGCGGTAAAAACTTGATGTGTGCTGTCAGAGTCTTAAAAATTTATAAAAAGAATGATCGAGCCTAGAAACTAACTGTGACAACGACTTAAGGCAAGTGCACTTATCGAATAGTAGTATAGCTAGTGGCAAGACTGGATTGTCGAACCCAAGGGAACCTGAAGTACTAATACTAACTTTATTTTTATTATTTAGCCTAAGAAATAAGGGAATTGTTATTTAATCTAAATTAACTAATTACTAAGCTAAAGACACTAAGACAAAGAGAACGAAATTGGGGAAAATACTTGTGGGAAAAACCAATTGATTTGGACAATACCCGAGGAAGAATCCACCTAAACTTCACTTGTTATCTAACTCTGAACCAGACGATTTATTCACTTGACTTGATCCGTAGGATTCCCTAAGTTATATTACTACCTCTGTCGAGGCTACTAAAGTCTAACCCTAGGTTGATTAATTGAAATCTCTTTTTAATTAAAACCCTAGAATTACATTAACTCGATCTATGGACTCCTATATTAGGTTTCACCCTAATCCGGCAAAATCTCATCACCGTATATCTAGGCGTGCGATCAACTCTGCTTAATTATGCTAGATCTACTCTTAGGCAGGGACTTTTGCTCCTCCACCTAAGCACATCACACTTGAATCAATGTCCCGAAAATATCAAAACAAGAATTAAGAACACATAATTAAGATCAAATCAAGTTTTTATCATATAGTTCAGCAAACAATAACAAGATTCATCTTAGGTTTCATCCCCCTCAGGTATCAGAAGGTTTAGTTCTTAATCGTAAAAGAATATATCTCAAAAGAAAAGATAAAACAAAACATAAGAAAAACTCTAAAACCCCCTAAAGGAATTGAAAAGAGATCCTCCGTCTTGAGCATGACTCTGGCTTCTTGAGATGAATCAACTGGCTTTCTTCGAGTAAGTTCCACAATTCTGACCCCTCTGGTTCAGCTCTTTGGCCTAGATGGATGCCTCCTGAAGGTTGACCTTTAGGGTGTTTATATAGGCTTTTGGAATGACTTTCTTTGCCTCTAAATACCCTAATCTGACTGAAACTCTTCTTTCTCACGTCAGGGACACGCCCATGGCACACGCCCGTGTGAATCGTAGCCAGGACGTGTTCGAAACTATTAACGAGGCACGGCCGTGTGGTCTTGGGCCCAGGCCATGTTGATTTTGTGATATGGCCCATTTACTCTATTTTGGTCCCGTTTCTCGTTCTTTTCATCCTCCGGTGCTTTTCTGAGTATAAAAAATGAAAACAAAGGATTAAGAGCACTAAATTACACAATTCAAGGCTTAAATCATCCAAAAGCATGCTAAATGTGAGCTTAAAATATGTTATTATTACGATTTATCAATGCATCAGACAATATTCTGTGCCACTTTTCAGTGAGTTAAATCTAGGAATTAGAAGGTCAAATATTGAGGCAACCCAATTTGAATTGAAACCAGTGATGTTTCAAATGCTCTAAATGGTGGGCCAATTTAGTGGCATGCCCACGGAAGATCCACATTTCCACCTTCGATTGTTTCTGGAGGTAAGTGATTCATTCAAGATAGCCGGTGTGACTGAAGACGCACTGAGGCTGAAGTTGTTTCCGTACTCGTTGCGAGATCGAGCACGAGCATAGCTCAATTCATTGCCACCAAGTTCCATATCTACATGGCAAGAATTAGCAGAGAGATTTTTGGTTAAATATGTATTGCCTAGCAAAAATGCTAAGTTGAGGAACGAGATCACAACTTTCCAACAATTGGATGACGAGTCTTTGAATTAGGCTTGGGAACGATTCAAGGAGTTACTTCGTAAGTGTCTTCATCATGGGATTCCTCATTGTATCCAGTTGGAGACATTCTATAATGGTCTCAATGCACATATAAGATTGATGGTAAATGCTTCTACGAATGGTGTAATTTTGTCTAAGTCTTATAATGAGGCTTATGAGATCATCGAGAAGATCGTGAGTAATAACTATAAATGGCCTACAAATCAAACAACTTCAGGAAGACATGTAGTTGGAGTTCATGAAGTTAATGCCATCACTTCGTTATCAGCTTAGGTATCGTCTATTTCCTCTATGTTAAAACAGTTTACCGCTAATAGTGCTAATAATTTTGCAGCTCAGCCACCGAGTCGTTTGAAGTAGTTTCTTGTGTGTACTGTAGGGAAGGTCATTCTTTTGAGAATTATTTATCAAATCCCGAGTCAGTGTATTATGTGGGGAACCAACATCAAAATAGGAGTGGACAAAGTCCCCAGTTTAACTTCTGCAATCCTTCATGGCGTAATCATCTTAATTTTTCATAGAGCAACCAAGGAAATGGACCGAGCAACAACTTATTGCAGCATAGACCCAACCAATCTTAAGGGTTTAACTAGCAAGCTTTAAAACCACCTCAAGCTGAAGCATCAAACAGTTTGGAGAACTTATTGAAAGCGTACATGTCAAAGAATGATGCTTTGATCCAAAGCCAAGCAGCAACATTGAAAAATTTGGAAAACCAAATGGGTCAGTTATCTACGGAGCTTCATAATAGACCGCAAGGAACCTTGCCGAGCGATACTGAGAATCCAAGAAATTTGGGTAAAGAACATATCAAGGCAGTGGCATTGTGAAGTGGTAAAATTCTGAAACCCCGATTAATTGATGTCAAAGATAAGCCCGTTGAGAAATTCCTACACCAAAAGCGTCAGAATCTGCAAAGATTGACAAGGTAAATCCTAACTTAGTGAATATAGATACTTTAACATCTTTTTTGGATACAGATTTACCTACTCAGAAGAGTTATCCGATTCAACTGAAAGTTCCATCACCTCCATATCCGCAAAGATTGCAGCAACACAAGCAGAAACAAGAGGTGCAATTCAAGAAAATTTTGGATGTTCTGAAGCAGTTACACATCAATATTTCATTGGTGGAGGCTTTAGAACAAATGGCAAATTATGTGAAGTTTATAAAGGTTATACTGTCCAAGAAGAAACGACTGAATGAGTATAAGACTGTTGCCTTGACAAAGGAGTGCAGTGTGTTCTTGCTGAACAAACTGCCACTGAAATTGAAGGACATAGGAAGCTTTACTATACCCTATAACATTGGTGAATCTTACTCCGGTAAAGCTTTGTGTGATTTAGGAATGAGTTTCAACTTGATGCCTAAGTCTGTTTTCAAGATGCCAGGGATAGGTGAAGTAAGACCTACAACTATGATGCTTCAGCTAGCTGATCGATCTTTAGCATATTCCAAAAGAAAGATCGAGGATGTTTTGGTAAGAGTCGATAAATTTATTTTTCCTGTTAATTTCATTATCTTAGATTTTGAAACAGACAAGGAAGTTCCGATCATCCTTGGGAGACCTTTCTTAGCTACAGGAAGAATGTTAACTGATGTGCAGAAAGGTGAACTCACCATGCGAGTTCAAGACGATTAGGTAACCTTTAACATTCTTAAAGCGATAAAATTTCCCGATCCGGCAGAAGAGTGTTTAGCTATGGAAGAGATAGAAACCTTGGTTTCTATGGAAAGCAATTTTGAAGAAGATCCATTGGAGAAAGCCTTAGATCTTGACCCTTTGGAGGATGAAGAAGGTGAAGAAAACATGGCTTTGATGGAAGCCAATCCAAGAAATTTTATCCAATCTACATGGTTTGAACCATTGGAGTTAGAAATCAGATAATTTGTGCAACCCAAGTTGTCAATTGAAGAACCACCTAAACTTGAACTAAAGGTACTTTCTTCCCATTTAAAATACGTTTATTTAGGTGACTATTCCACTTTGTCTATGATTATTTCAGCAAAAATGATGAAAGATCAAGAGGAGCAACTAATTGCTGTTCTAAAGAAATTTAAGAAAGCAATCAGTTGGACCATAGCTGATTCGAGGTATAAGCCCTTCTTTTTGTATGCATAAATTTATTTTAGAAGAAGGTGAAAGAGCTTGAATTGATGGGCAAAGGAGGCTCAATCCTACCATGAAAGAAGTTGTGAGAAAGGAAGTGATCAAATGGTTAGATGCAGGAATCATCTATCCTATTTTAGATAGTTCGTGGGTAAGTCCGGTGCAGTGTGTGCCGAAGAAAGGTGGAATCACGATTGTTGAAAATGAGCGTAACGAGTTGATTCCAATGAGAACTGTTACTGGTTGGAGAATTTGTATTGATTACAGAAAATTGAATAAAGCCACTCGAAAAGACCAATTTCCATTGCTGAAACACCCCAAACCCGGCCCACGAGCCTGGACTGGATCTGGTATGTTCCTCAAGTAAACCGATTCAAAGTTCTTTTGTTACTTAGGAAAAACTTGTGTGAATTTTTAAAAAAGTATTGTTTGGGTTGGGCTTGTACTGAAAACCAATTTATCTTACATTGAAATCCATTTATTTAAAGTGACAAAACACTTAGGGTTAAAAAAAAATAAATTTGTTTGATCCGTTAATCAATAACAGTTCATAAATGTAATAATTAAAAGTAAAAAGAAATAAAGAAATTCAACTTGGGCCTTATGGCCTTATTACATCAAGTAAAAACCCAAAATAAAATCTTAAAGTACTTAAACGAAATAAAATGTTCATGTTCAATAAAACTTCAAGCTGAGCATGGCCATCCCTAAGCTTCTGCCGAACCCGGTCCGTTACTGATCGTCACCTAAAACATAGTCCCACAACGGGGTGATCAACACACTCAATGTGTACACGACACTAAATCATAATAGAATTAGGCATACAAGAGTTACACATTCAGAACAATGAATACAAGTTATGATGCATTCCCAAACCCAAACCTAATTGTCCATCCGCTACACACCCCCGTACCTGCCAGTCACACCATGGGGACTACTAAGTCGACCCTCCATCCACTACACACCATCGAAGCGATCATTGCGCATGACGTGCTCATCACCCATATAAAATTTGTGGCATAGCCACTGAGATAATTGTGTCATGAGACACCACGTTCGAATAATGTAACCGGTTACTACATTCGGATAATGTGACCAAGTCACCACATTCGAATAATGTGACCAAGTCACCACATTCGAATAGTGAGACCGAAGTCACCACATTCACTTCCCTTTTCTCATATAACCCGAATGCCTCATATTATTCATATTATGCATATCATACTTAAATTCACATTCATGTCACTTTTCACATGTTAAATATAACATATTTCGTAATCCTAGTAGGAGTAGGAAACGTACCTGAGTACTTTGTACCATAACATGGTACATTAGCCACATTCTTATATTTTCATATTAGAACATATAACAAGTTTAAGCCATACATCGTATTAAAAGATAGTGTGGGGTACACACCTGATTCGCTTAAAATTTCCTTGAGATCCCGAAAAGCTTGATCTAATGCTTAGATCCTTAATCCCTACATTAATTTATCACTTATTACCTTAATAAAAAGCCATTCGGCCAAAATTCCAAATCCTAGTAGGATTAGTATTCTTACCTTGTTGCCGATTGGAACACCAACAAATCCCGAAACTGTTCTTTGTTTCCCTAGGAATGTCGAAATCCCTAAAACCTTACGTTAGACTTAATCTTAATCATCGAAACAAAAATAAGCCTTGGCCGAATACTTCATATGCTTACCTTGTGGATTTTAAATCCCGAAACTCACCGAATAACTAGGGAACACGTGGCCTATGGTGTACCTTCGGGAAAAGAACTTCTCCTTCCTTGTAGTCGACACTTAGTAAATCCCGAAAGATCTCTTCAAAGTTTTGGCAACAACATATTAATGGGGTTAGTCCTAGATTTTGGCAAATCTTAAAAGAAAAAGGATGAAACCGAATGAGATCTTACCCTTACTTGAAGAAATCGATTGTACCTTCACTTTAATCTTTAGAGATTCGGCTATGGCTAGATGATGATCTCACAACTTTCAGCTTTTGGAGGGATTAGAGAAGGAAGAATAAAGATGGAGGATTCGGCTAGAACACAAGGTATTTCGGCTTGGCAAAAATAAAAGAAGAAGAAGATTTGGTGAAGAGAATTTCGTGAGAGGCTTTCAAAGAATGCAAAAAATAATGCAGAATGGCCTCTCTTTTCCTTTTATAGCCGAAATTACTAAGCTAGAGTCCCTTACTTGGCCACCACTCTTCTTTATTGATAAGTTTATCTCCTTAATTATCATAAATAAAAGAGTTTAATCCAACATTTATCTCTTCAAAATAATCCAATTTAAAAATCCTTTATTTATCACCTTTTAATTGAATATTTATGAAAATAAAACACCTCCTTTCTAGAAGCATGTGCCATTCCACTCAGTCTTACTGAAGCAAAAATAAAACCTCCTTTTATTTGCTTCCCAAGTGACTCAAACTCAGTCCCATTCCTCTTGCATATGGCGCCATTTCCATAGGCCCTAAGTGATATCTTCAGGCCAGTTTTCCAAGCCTGTTTGTGTGTCAAATTTCACTAACTTTTTCTTTTAAGGCCACATTGCCTTAATTTCCCCTTTTAAACCTTAAAACTCGTCATTTCTAAGTCATTTCTAAGTTTCCAAAAATTTTCGTTCGGCTCTGTAAACTTGACATTTCCTTACATTTCCAAGTTTCCAGAAATGTTCACTTTCCTCTTTTAAATCATTTCCTTACATTTCCAAGTTTCCAGAATTGTTCATTTCCAGATCATTTCCATACATTTTCAGGTTTCCAAAAATTTCCATACATTTTCAGGTTTCCAAAAATGTTCATTTCCAAATCATTTTCATTCATTTCCGGGTTTCTAAAAATATTCAAAATTTATTCTTAGTACATAAAACATGTCACTTCGTACAATTAAACCGAAAATGCATAGGCCCTTTCCAGGATGTTCCAGTTCTACCCTCCTTAAAAATAATTTTGTCCTCGAAATTACTTACTAACGAATAATTGTACATCTTAACTTACCGCACTACGCTGATGCTGCGCACTCGGATCTTAACAAATCTAACACATCCCCTAGAATTCATTTCTAACGTCGTAAACTGATTAAGAAGTTTTATGAATTAGTCTTTGTTTCACTTGATTACCCGCGAAGGAGTTTTATGACAAGAGTTTTAGGAGTGGTTCTTTCGTATTCATATATGCACACAGTCTTTCATTCATTCATACATCCATCAGACAATTATGAACCTTCCGTTCATTCAGAGAAATGTTGTAGTTTTCATTGTTGTTATTTCTCCACTACCCAGGGGTATTTTCGTAATTATTCAAAAGAAAAGTTCCTCGATGATTCTGTCATAAAGTTTTTGGAATTTTTAAATTCCTAGGGTATTTTGGTAAATTTGAAATCCGAGGGTATTTCAGTAATTTTGAATCTCGGGGGTATTTTGGTAATAAACCAAGGTAAATTTGTAAAATTTAACAAATCAGGGATATTTCACAAGTTGCAAAACTTGGGGGGTTCTTTTTGAGAATTTGTTTTCCAATTCGGTAATGTTGCAAAAATTTTGAAAATCAGGGTCATTTTGGTAATTTTGAAAGTCAGGGGCAATTCCGTAAATTCTCCAAATCAGGGTATCTTGTTATTTGTAAAACAGAAGTTTTTGGTATTTTTGTAAAGTAGAAATATTTTAGCAAACGTCGAGGGTATTTTTGAAAATCTTAAAAACTAAGGGTATTTTAGTAATTTACAATACAGGGGCATTTTTGTAAATCGGGGATATTTTGGAAAAATTTTCACAATAATCTTTCACTACCATTAAAAGGGTAATTTAGGGATTTTAAAACTAGGAATTTTATAAAACTGCATGGCTAGTCCTATTCGGGTTTTAATTATCGGGTTTAGCCCGTGAATAAGTCCTCTTGGTTAGGGTGAACCGTAGCTACGCACCAGGTAGGATTCCAGTGAAGAGGAGGTGAGTCACTAGGACTGCCTAAATACCAAGCTCTTATTGAATCCACTCCTAGACATGCGTACAACAGTTGCCACACCCTAACTCGGCGACTTAGCCATAGGGTTGTTTAGTTAGGCATTAAGTCTTATGTAAATGTTGGGGAAAACTAGTCCTAGGGTTCAAGTACTTATCATGCTAATCTACGTTCCATTCCATTTCTACCCTTCTACAGATCATTCAATAAATCACACAAATGGATAGAAGTACTTACCTGGTGGACTGCGGGTTGGAGACTTAGGTGCCATACCAGAAAACCTGCTCATCTTCAAAAATACTTTCCATAAAACTCTTTTAGGCTCGATTTGAAAATGTTTTGGGCCTTAGCCCACAGTGTCGAGAGTTTAAAATCGGGCTCGATACTAAATCAAAACACCCCAAACCCGCCCACGAGCACGGATCGGATCTCGTATGTTCCTCAAGTAAACCTGGTTCAAAGTTCTTTTGTTACTTAGAAAAACTTGTGTGAATTTTTAAAAAATATTGTTTAGGTTGGGCTTGTACTGAAACCAATTTATCTTACATTGAAATCCATTTATTTAAAGTGACAAAACACTTAGGGTTAAAAAAAATAAATTTGTTTGATTCGTTAATCAATAACAGTTCATAAACGTAATAATTAAAAGTAAAAAGAAATAAAGAAATTCAACTTGGGCCTTATGGCCTTATTACATCAAGTAAAAACCCAAAATAAAATCTTAAAGTACTTAAATGAAATAAAATGTTCATGTTCAATAAAACTTCAAGCTGAGCATGGCCATCCCTAAGCTTCTGCCGAACCCGGTCCGTTACTGATCGTCACCTAAAACATAGTCCCACAACGGGGTGAGTCAACAGACTCAATGTGTACACGACACTAAATCATAATAGAATTAGGCATACAAGAGTTACACATTCAGAACAATGAATACAAGTTATGATGCATTCCCAAACCCAAACCTAATTGTCCATCCGCTACACACCCCCGTACCTGCCAGTCACACCGTGGGGACTACTAAGTCGACCCTCCATCTGCTACCCACCATCGGAGGCAGTCACTGCAGTCGACGTGCTCATCGCCCATATAAAATTTGTGGCATAGCCACTAGATAATTGTGTCATGAGACACCACGTTCAGATAATGTAACCGAAGTTACTACATTCAGATAATGTGACCGAAGTCACCACATTCAGATAATGTGACTGAAGTCACCACATTCAGATAGTGAGACTAAAGTCACCACACTCACTTTGTAACACCCTGGTTTAGGGGTTATGCGTTCGTGCATAATTCGAGTGATAGTAGGCTTGGAGTATGTTTGGGCAGGTTTTAAGGGTTTCGGGAACCTTAAATTATAAGGGGATGCTTTGGAAAAAAAATTTGGGTTTAGGTGTAAAAAGGGGAAACTAGGCAAGAAGGCCTTAAAATAATTTTATGGAGTTTAAGACACAAGAAAGGCATTGGCAAAGTGGCTCCATGCGCTGCTTAAGGGGTTGGAAGTAGCGCCATTGAGGGCCTGGGTTCGAGTCCAAGAGGCAGCAAACTGGTTTTAATTTTTATGTTTTGGCGTTACAAAGAAGGAAGCCTTAAAAGGAGCTGGGGCGTGTCCTTGACACAAGCAGCACCTTGGCAAAGTGGTTTCCGTGCGGCACTTAGGAGCTGGAGGTGTGCGTGGGCGCTGGTTCGAGGGGCTGGAGCAGCATTTTGCGTGATTTATTTTTTTTTATATGCGGTGATGGGCTTTGGTAGGAAGGCTTTAAAGTAAATGTTGGAGGCTTTATGTCATGAAATACAATGTGGCCGAGTGGCCTGGGGCTTTGGAGGAGAGGCGTGCAGCAGCAAGGTTCCTGTGTTCGAACCTTGGAGGCTGCAATTGGTTTTGATTTTTTTCTTTGGCTTTTTGCTAATTGTACGGCACATGGGAGCTTCATTAGATAAAGATTAAGCTAAGGTTGTTTAGTTTTTTTGAATTCGGCTGGTAGGTAGGTGATAAGTTTTTGTTATTTTATTATTTTAGATAATTATGGGATTATTTTAGTTAATTTAAAATTAGATAATGGTTGCTATTAGATGGTTTTTTTTAACAGGATTAGGTGATAAAATATGAGTTAAATTAGGAGAGAAAAGTGGATTTTTGAAGAGTGAAGCAGTAGTGGCCGGCCAAAGGGCTCCTTGGGTAGCGACATTCGATTTTCAAGGGGGAGGGGGTGCCGAATGCTTTAAGTAGGGGGAGCACCCTTTTGGAATCCTTTTCTCCTTTTGTTCTTAAGCCGAATTATTCACCCTCCCATATCTTATTTTTATTGTGTTAAGCCGAAATTCACTTTGTTCTCCATTTTAATTGTTGACCGAATACCAACATTCTCCCTCTCATTTCTTTTACTTTTTTTTCCATCACTTTGCAAGCCGAATCCCTCCCTTTTATTGCCAAAATCTCCCTTTTCTATTTGTCTTCATCTTGGCCGAATATTTGTGTAGGGGTAATCTCGTTGGGCTATTTCTCAATCGGTTGGAGTGGTTAGCGTGAGGGAGCACTAAGGAGCTGGTTGAATTCGGCTAATCATCAAGGTAAGGTGGGGATAAGTATTCACCAAGGGGATATTCTCATATTTATTCCTTGTGTTTTTATGATAGCCGATTCTAATGGATGTTTAGCAGGGACTTCGATAACCCATAGGCAAGAGGTGGTTCCCGGGTTTCAGGTAAGCCAAGAGGGTGACTTATAATATTCGGCCATAAGGCTAGTTGGGTCTTGTGGATTTTATCTTAGGTGGTTTAGGGGCTAAGCGGCGTAGTAAGCAAGTCTTCGAGATTCAGATCCGTTTGGTAAGGGTTTTTAAGGAAGTATAGTTAGATTCGATATTTAGTTTATGACGATTTGATTAACCGGTTGATTCTGATTAAGTGACTTTTGATGGAGGCCAATACCAGTCTTGAAGGAAAAGGGAAAGTCCCTATCCTGAAGTTTAAGAAGAGGTCGGTTTCAGCTGTTCGGGATTGGCCACCGGGGTGTGGGCCAGCAGCAGGAGAAAGCTATAGGCAGATAGCTGTAGTCTCATTAAACGATAGCATCGGGATCGAGGGTCTAGAACTTCAAGTGTGTAGCTAGCCTACTGTTTCCGGGTTTTATGTGCATAATGTGTTTACTAACAATGTAGTGATGAATGTGACATAAATACCCTTAAAGGGTATAGCGATGATCAGGTTAGTATCGAACCTATGGAAATGTGATTACTTGCTTGTATATGAGTATGCTTGTGGATATTAATAAGCATGTACATGCATTATCATGATTATATTTTATGTGGCATGTGCATGGGTGGGTTATGAAAGAAGGTACGGGTGTACTTCGATACGTGGTTGATGAGTGGCTACGTGCCTCATCGTGATTGATATCGGCTATGTGCCATATCGTGGATTGATGAGTGACTTTGTGTCCCATCGTGATTTTTGGTGTTAGCTACGGCTACATCGTGGATTGGCGCTGACTGAGGTCGCGTTGTGTATTTTGTGCTTAATTGCACGTGGAGTTAAAAGGAGAGGGTGATTTAATAATCCCTGGTGTGTGGTCACTGTTAAGGGGTGTGTAGAGGATGGACCTTAGGCTTGGGTGGGATTCATTTTTGCATAAATTGTGGCATGTGGTAATATGTGTAATTGTGGACTTAAATGAGAAATGGGCTAAGCCCAGTATGTGGAGGGTATGTGGCTAATTACCCGGTTGTTTGATAAGTATTATGAATATGGGCCAAGCCCAGAATGTGATATGATTTGAATATGACATATGATATCTGATGCATGGGTTATAATGTGGTTAGCGTGTGGGTGGAATTTAGTGGTTAAATACACACTGAGTCTGTGTGACTCACCCAACTTTTTAAACATCGCAGGTGATTCGCGATTAATGGACCGGGTTGGAGTGGAGACAAAGGTTTTATTTGATTTAATTATTTTATACTATCAGTTTTGGGTATTTATTTGATGTAATAAGGGCCACTTTTATTTAAAGTATTCTATTTACGATTATTGAAGTTTATATTATACTTAGATATATTTTCTTCAAATGGTTTATAATATAATAAATTATAATAAAGTTTTAATTCACATATTTTATATCGAGCTTATATTATTAAATAATTTTTAATGGACACACTTTCCAAAAGTTAACAAAATTTCCAGTTTTAATCTGAAAGACGAAGATTTTTCAACCGTTTTTCCGCAGTGACATACCAGATCCGGTCAGGGCTTGTGGGTCGGGTTTGGGGTGTTACAGTTTGGTATCAGAGCCCGGTTCAAAACTCGACTTTGAGGGTTTTGGTCCCAAAAACATTTTCAAAATGGGCTTTTCAAGATATTGGTTTTATGAAATATTTTTCAGGTTATTCTGGCATGGCACCTGTACCTCCGGCCCGAGTCCGCCAGGTAAGTACTTTGGACTTTTGAAGTGATTGTTATTATGAACTGTTATGGGCTTAGTTGGGCTCGTAGATTAGTGAACTAGGACCTGTTGAACCCTAGGACTAGTCTACTCAAACATATGCATAAGACTTAAGGTTACTAAAACAAACCTACGACTAAGTCGCCGAGTTAGGGTGTGGTAACCCCTGTGCGCATGTCAAGGATTAGATCCTAAGAGCTTGGTACTTAAGCGATCCTTGTGACTCACCTCCTCTTCGCGGGATTCCTACCTGGTGCGTAGCTTCGGTTCACCCTAACCAAGAGGACTCAGTCATAGGCTAAACACACTGAATAAAACCCGAAAGGGACTAGCCTTATTTTATGGGAACCCTAGTTTTAAAATCACTAAAGCATTTTTTTTTCATAGTAACGAAAATTTATTTTTGAAAAAAAAAATTTTTTTCAAAATATTTTTGACTTACCAAAATTTCCAAAATGCCCCTAGTGGCAAAATTACGAAAATGCCATTGATTTCTAAAATTATCGTGTTACCTCGATTTCAATAAAATCCTCATACTTTGTAAAAGTATCCAAAATTATGTATTTCAAAATAATGCCCTGACTTTGGAAGTTTACGAAAATACCCTTGTGTTGAAAATTTCTAAAATGCCCCTGACTTTCAAAATTGCCGGTTTAACCCCAATTTTAATAAAATTTCCCTACTTTGCGAAAGTATTCAAAAATGCTATTTTGTAAAATTCAAGACACTCTGACTTTGAAAATTTACAAAATTACCCCTGATTGACAAAATTACCGAAATACCCCTGGTTTCCAAAAATTCTGTTATACCTTTAATTTGAGAAATTTTCGGAAAATACCCTCCAATTTTGTGAAATTTCAAAATACCCTGATTTATTAAAGTTTTAAAATTTTCTGGCATTATGAAAATACCCCTGTAGGATAAATTACGAAATTGCCCCTGGGTTGAGATAAGGGCTAAGATGCCATAGAAGTGCAGTAAAGGTGGTGGATGGTTGTGATTGTGTTGATGAATGAATAGGATTCTTTGAATTAGAGTAGTGAACTCGAATCGAACCTTTGATTGAACGAAAGAACCACTTCTGAAACTTTCTTGTCATAAGATTTGTTCGCGGATAAACAAGTGAAATAGAATTTCTAATACATAAAACTGTTTAATCAGATTAAATCGCGACGCTAGAGATGAGTTCTAGAGGGCGTGGTCGATTGGCGTGAGCCGGTAGGGGTCCGCCGGGGTCGAGAAATGAAGTCTGCCGCCACCGTGGGCGCGGAAGATCAAGATCAGGCAGGAGGGGACGACGCGGTGTCACAAGCTATGTTACGCGTGCTACAGCAAGTGGCAAGAGATGGTATGGGAAATGGAGCTCGGAAGTCAGTGTCCGAGAGGCTCAGGTCGAACGGGGCTGAAGTTTTTAGGGGAGTGTCTGGAGTGGCTCCGAACGTAGCAGAGTATTGGCTAGAAGGAGTCGAAAGAATCATGGACGATTTGGATTGTACCCCAGAGGAAAAGCAAAAAGGTGCTGTTTCGTTACTTCAGGACGAGGCTTATCGTTGGTGGCTCACTGTCAAACAAGGTGTACCGACAGATCGATTGGATTGGGATTACTTTAAGGTTAAGTTTGAAGGGAAGTACGTAGGAGCCAGTTATTTGGACTCGCAAAGGAAAGCATTTCTAAACCTAGTACAAGGGAATAAGTCGATAGTGGAGTATGAAGCTAAATTTGTGCGGCTAAGTCAGTACGCCAAAGGAATCGTGGCCACTGATTATGAAAGGAGTGTTCGATTTGAAGATGGGCTACGAGATGAGTTGCGGGAGTTGATCGCTCCGCAAAGAGAAAGGGACTTCGCCATTCTGGTAGAGAAAGCTCGGATCGCTGAAGAGGTTAAGAAGACTATAAGGGAAAATCGAGAGAAGAATAGGAACGAGAATAAGAGAAGTTTTGGACCATCAGCATCGCTTGGTAATGTGCAGAAAAGACCAAGGATGGAGAATTCTGTATGTGCACCAGTTGATGAGATTCGGAATCGTTCATGTGTTAAGTGTGGAAGAAACCACTTGGGGGAATGTTGGGGAAATAGTAAGGAATGTTTCCGGTGTGGGTCGAAAGCTCACTTGGAGAGAAAAGTGGATTTTTGAAGAGTGAAGCAGTAGTGGCCGGCCAAAGGGCTCCTTGGGTAGCGACATTCGGTCTTCAAGGGGGAGGGGGGTGTCGAATGCTTTAAATAGGAGGAGCACCCTTTTGGAATCCTTTTTTTCTTTTGTTCTTAAGCCGAATTATTCACCCTCCCATATCTTATTTTTATTGTGTTAAGCCGAAATTCACTTTGTTCTCCATTTTAATTGTTGACCGAATACCAACATTCTCCTCTCTCATTTCTTTTACTTTTTTTCCATCACTTTGCAAGTCAATCCTCCTTTTATTGCCAAAATCTCCCTTTTCTATTTGTCTTCATCTTGGCCGAATATTTGTGTGGGGTGATCTCGTTGGGCTATTTCTCAATCGGTTGGAGTGGTTAGCGTGAGGGAGCACTAAGGAGCTGGTTGAATTCGGCTAATCATCAAGGTAAGGTGAGGGTAAGTATTCGGCCAAGGGGGGATATTCTCATATTTATTCCTTATGTTTTTATGATAGCCGATTCTAATGGATGTTTAGTAGGGACTTCGATAACCCATAGGCAAGAGGTGGTTCCTGGTTTGTGTAAGCCAAGAGGGTGACTTATGATATTCGGCCATAAGGCTAGTTGGGTCTTGACCGATTTTATCTTAGGTGGTTTAGGGGCTAAGCGGCGAGTATAGCAAGTCTTCGAGATTCAGATCCGTTTCGGTAAGGGTTTTTAAGGAAGTATAGTTAGATTCGATATTTAGTTTATGACGATTTGATTAACCGGTTGATTCTGATTAAGTGACTTTCGATGGAGGCCAATACCAGTCTTGAAGGAAAAGGGAAAGTCCCTATCCCGAAGTTTAAGAAGAGGTCGGTTTCACTGTGTCCGGATTGACCACCGGGTGTGGGCCAAAGCAGGGAGAAAGCTATAGGCGATAGTCGTAGTCTCATTAAAAGATAGCATCGGGATCGAGGTCTAGAAATTCAGGTGTGTAGCTAGCCTACTGTTTCCGGGTTTTATGTGCATAATGTGTTTACTAACAATGCAGTGATGAATGTGACATAAATACCCTTAAAGGGTATAGCGATGATCAGGTTAGTATCGAACCTGTGGAAATATGATTACTTACTTGTATATGAGTATGCTTGTGGATATTAATAAGCATGTACATGCATTATCATGATTATATTTTATGTGGCATGTGCATGGGTGGGTTATGAAAGAAGGTGCGGTGTGTGCCCGAGTACGTGGTTGATGAGTGGCTACGTGCCTCATCGTGATTGATATCGGCTATGTGCCATATCGTGGATTGATGAGTGACTTTGTGTCCCATCGTGATTTTTGGTGTTAGCTACGGCTACATCGTGGATTGGCGCTGACTGAGGTCGCGTTGTGTATTTTGTGCTTAATTGCACGTGGAGTTAAAAGGAGAGGGTGATTTAATAATCCCCTGGTGTGTGGTCGGCTGGTTAAGGGGGTGTGTAGAGGATGGACCTTAGGCTTGGGTCGGGATTCATTTTTGCATAAATTGTGGCATGTGGTAATATGTGTAATTGTGGACTTAAATGAGAAATGGGCTAAGCCCAGTATGTGGAGGGTATGTGGCTAATTACCCGGTTGTTTGATAAGTATTATGAATATGGGCCAAGCCCAGAATGTGATATGATTTGAATATGACATATGATATCTGATGCATGGGTTATAATGTGGTTAGCGTGTGGGTGGAATTCAGTGGTTAAATACACACTGAGTCTGTGTGACTCACCCAACTTTTAAACATCACAGGTGATTCGCGATTAATGGACCGGGTTGGAGTGGAGACAAAGGTGGCCATGCAGAAGCAGATTTTATGCAATAGATGTTTTATTTGATTTAATTATTTTATATTATCAGTTTTGGGTATTTATTTGATGTAATAAGGGCCACTTTTATTTAAAGTATTCTATTTACGATTGTTGAAGTTTATATTATACTTAGATATATTTTCTTCAAATGGTTTATAATATAATAAATTATAATAAAGTTTTAATTCACATATTTTATATCGAGCTTATATTATTAAATAATTTTTAATGGACACACTTTCCAAAAGTTATCAAAATTTCCAATTTTAATCCGAAAGACAAAGATTTTTCAACTGTTTTTCCGCAGTGACATACCAGATCCGGTCAGGGCTTGTGGGCCGGGTTTGGGGTGTTACACACTTCCCCTTTCTCATATAACCCGAATGCCCCATATTATTCATATTATGCATATCATACTTAAATTCACATTCATGTCACTTTTCACATGTCAAATATAACATATTTCGTAATCCTAGTAGGAGTAGAAAACGTACCTGAGTGCTTTGTACCATAACATGGTACATTAGCCACATTCTTATATTTTCATATTAGAACATATAACAAGTTTAAGCCATACATCATATTAAAAGATAGTGTGGGGTACACACCTGAATCGCTTAAAATTTCCTTGAGATCCCGAAAAGCTTGATCTAATGCTTAGATCCTTAATCCCTACATTGATTTATCACTTATTACCTTAATAAAAAGCCATTCGGCCAAAATTCCAAATCCTAGTAGGATTAGTATTCTTACTTGTTGCCGATTGGAACACCAACAAATCCCGAAACTGTTCCTTGTTTCCCTAGGAATGTCGAAATCCCTAAAACCTTACGTTAGACTTAATCTTAATCATCGAAACAAAAATAAGCCTTAGCCAAATACTTCATATGCTTACCTTGTGGATTTTAAATTTCGAAACTCACCGAATAACTAGGGAACACGTGGCCTATGGTGTACCTTCGGGAAAAGAACTTCTCCTTCCTTGTAGTCGACACTTAGTAAATCCCGAAAGATCTCTTCAAAGTTTCGGCAACAAGATATTAATGGGGTTAGTCCTAGGTTTTGGCAAATCTTAAAAGAAAAAGGATGAAACCGAATGAGATCTTACCCTTACTTGAAGAAATTGATTGCACCTTCACTTCAATCTTCAGAGATTCGGCTATGGCTAGATGATGATCTCACAGCTTTCAGCTTTTGGAGGGATTAGAGAAGGAAGAATAAAGATGGAGGATTCGGCTAGAACACAAGGTATTTCGGCTTGGCAAAAATAAAAGAAGAAGAAGATTTGGTGAAGAGAATTCGGCAGAGGCTTTCAAAGAACAGAAAATAATGCAGAATGGCCTCTTTTTTCCTTTTATAGCCGAAATTACTAAGCTAGAGTCCCTTACTTGGCCACCACTCTTCTTTATTGATAAGTTTATCTCCTTAATTATCATAAATAAAAGAGTTTAATCCAACATTTATCTCTTCAAAATAATCCAATTTAAAAATCCTTTATTTATCACCTTTTTAATCGAATATTTATGAAAATAAAACACCTCCTTTCTAGAAGCATGTGCCGTCCACCTCAGTCTTCTGGAAGCAAAAATAAAACCTCCTTTATTTGCTTCCCAAGTGACTCGAACTCAGGCCCATTCCTCTTGCATATGGCGCCATTTCCATAGGCCCTGAGTGACATCTTCAGGCCACTTTTCCAAGCCTGTTTGTATGTCAAATTTCACCAACATTTTCTTTTAAGGCCACCTTGCCTTAATTTCCCCTTTTAAACCTTAAAACTCGTCATTTCTAAGTCATTTCTAAGTTTCCAAAAATTTTCATTTGGCTCTGTAAACTTAACATTTCCTTACATTTCTAAGTTTCCAGAAATGTTCACTTTCCTCTTTTGAATCATTTCCTTACATTTCCAAGTTTCCAGAAATGTTCATTTCCAGATCATTTCCATACATTTTCAGGTTTCCAAAAATGTTCATTTCCAGATCATTTCCATACATTTTCAGGTTTCCAAAAATGTTCATTTCCAAATCATTTTCATTCATTTCCGGGTTTCCAAAAATATTCAAAATTTATTCTTAGTACATAAAACATGTCACTTCGTACAATTAAACCGAAAATGCATAGGCCCTTTCCAGGATGTTACAATTGCCTTTTATGGATCAGATGTTAGATCGACTGGCAGATAATGAATTGTATTGTTTTTTAGATGGCTATTCGGGATATAACCAAATAGTTGTAGCTTCTGAGGACCAACATAAAACAACCTTTACTTGTCCATACGGTACGTTTTCTTTTAGGTGAATGCTTTTTGGTTTATGCAATGTACCTGCAACATTTCAACGATGCATGATGGCAATATTCACTGAAATGGTTGAAAATTTTGTTGAGGTTTTCATGGATGATTTTTCTTTTTTTTTTTTGGTAACACTTATGATATTTGTTTAAGTAATTTGGCTAAGGTACTGAAGAGATGCAAAGAGACGAATCTTGTCCTTAACTGGGAAAAATGCCACTTTATGGTTAAGGAAGGGATTATCTTAAGACATAAAATCTCAAAGAGTGGAATTGAAGTCGAAAAGCAAAGGTGAGTGGAATTGAAATGTGAAAGGAGTCAGAAGTTTCTTAGGCCATGCCGATATTTACCTAAGGTTTATCAAAGATTTCTCGAAAATTTCTAAACTGTTGTGTTTATTGTTAAAGAAAGATACAGTGTTTGATTTCAACAAAGCATGTTTGGAATCTTTTGAACATATGAAAAAATGGTTAATCTCAGCCCCAATAATCGTTACACCTGATTGAATAAGTTGATGTGCGATGCAAGTGATTATGCCTTTGGAGCTGTGATGGGTCAAAAAAGAAACAAAGTGTTTCACCCTATTTACTATGCAAGCAGAACTTTGACGGGAGCCCAACTCAATTATACGGTAACTGAAAAGGAACTCTTTGCTATAGTTTTTTCTTTTGAAAAATTCCTCTCATATCTTATAGGTACCAAAGTTACAGTATTTACTGACCATGCGGCCATTAAGTACTTGCTCACGAAGAAAGATGCGAAACCAAGGCTAATTCATTGGATACTTTTACTCCAAGAATTTGACCTTGAGATTCAAGACAGAAAAGATGTCGAAAATCAAATAGCTGATCATCTGTCAAGGTTGGAGCAAGACGAGGTAACTTGATCATGTATATCTATCAACGAGAATTTTCCAGATGAACACTTATTTAAGGTAAGTCAAATTCATGAAACACCTTGGTTTTGCTGATTTTGCCAATTATCTTGCATGTGGAATTATTCCTCGAGAAATGACATACCAACAAAGGAAAAAATTCCTTCATGATAGTCGATATTATATTTGGGAGGATCCGCTTTTGTTTAAACAGTGTGCAGATAATATAATCCGAAAATGTGTAGCTGAAAGTAAGATTGCTGAGATCTTGTATCATTGCCATTCATTTCCATGTAGGGGACATTTTGGTGGTTCACGTACCGCAGCAAAGATTTTACAAGCAGGTTTCTTTTGGCCTACGCTAATCAAAGATGCTTATGCTTATGTGAAGAACTGTGATAAATGCCAAAGGACCAAAAATATATCAAGGAGGAATGAGATGCCCTTGACAAACATTTTGGAGATTGAATTACTTGACGTATGGGGCATTGACTTCTTAGGCCCGTTTCCTTCTTCGTATGGGAACAAATACATCTTAGTTGCTGTGGACTATGAATCCAAGTGGGTTGAAGCTGAAAATACCTTGCAACTGATGCTAAGGTAGTCATACAATTCCTACATAAGCATGTGTTTACATGCTATTATTAGTGGTGAAGGTTCTCACTTTGTGAACAAATGGCTTAAGTGGTTGCTTGAAAAATATGATGTGAAGCACAAATTGCTACTGCCTATCACCCCCAGTCTAATAGGCAAGTTGAAAGAGTGAACTATGAAATCAAAGGTATCCTTGAAAAGGTAGTACGCCTTAGTAGAAAAGATTGGTCTCGAAGGCTCGGTGATGCATTATGGGCCTATCGAACAACATTTAAGACATTGTTAGGAATAACTCCTTATCAGTTAGTCTTTGGAAAGGCATGTCATTTGTCATTAGAGTTGGAGAATAGAGCTCACTGGGCTTTGAAGCAATTGAACTTTGATCCTAAGCAAGCCGGTGAGAAAAGGATGTTACAACTTGGTGAGTTGGAAGAGCTGAGGTTGTTTTCCTATGAGAATGCCAAAATGTGTAAAGAAAGATCAAAAAGATGGCATGATAGTCACATACAACCTCGCGAGTTTAAAAAAGGTCAGAATGTTTTGTTGTTTAGTTCAAGGTTGAAGTTATTTCCTGGGAAGCTTAAATCCCGATGGAAAGGACCCTACACCATTTACCGAGTTTATCCTTATGGAGCTATTGAATTATATGACAACTATGGAGGTACGTTTAAAGTTAATGGTCAACGTTTAAAACACTATTCGGATGGTAAAGTTGAGCGAGTTGAATCCTCGTTCAAATTAACAGACCCTTGATTTTTCATGAACTCATTTTGTAAATAAATAAATAATTAGAACTTATTTTCTTAACTTATTACATTTAATTAATTTTGTCTAAGGAGATTGGAACTTAAGTGGGACCATTGTGACCTCTCCAACCTTTCCTGGGAATTAATTTAACATAATTTGTTAAGAAGAAATTTTCTAATTAAGATTTAAAATTTTTAAGTTTCATTTTTTTGTTTAAATTTTAAATTTTTATGTTAATAAAAGGGTTCAAATTTGGCCCAAGTACTAATCATTTTTTTTTGAGTAAGTTTGTAAACACAGTCTGAGTTTGAGACCCAAGATAGCAAAAAAGAGGGAGAAATCCATACTTTTCCGCCACTCCCATTACTTGCCGCCCAAGTAACCCTAATGTAGCAAAATTTTCGCTATATGTTGCCCTAATTATTCCCTATATAAACTCCTCTTCGTTCTACTATTTTTCATATCCCTCAAAGCAATTTGCTTAACCTTAAAAATCCCTAAATCTCCCTCTTGTGCTGCTAGCCTCAAATCTCAAAAGAAACCCTAGTTTCTTTTCCCTTTTTGCCGAAATCACCTATTGCTGCCACAAGAAGATTACCAAGCACCAACGTTGCCGCCGTACACTGCCATTGCTATCGCACGCTGTCGTTGCTGCAGCACCATCCTTGCCATCGTAAGATTTTTGTCGTAGCAAATCCTTACCCACCTTGCCGATTTCTCTTTTCTCCCTTGTGTAGAAACTTTGTCAAATTTCAAGAAAAGATACCATGTCTCGTAAAAGAACCAGATCTTCAAAAACTACTCCTGAAAACCCGATTTTGATTGATAAAGTAAAAGAGAGATTTGATTCAATCTTCAAGCATTAACCTATGATGCCGAAAAAAAGATTTTGACTTGAAGAATAATTATTTGATGGTTTTTCCTATACTGATTAGAAAGAAAATCAATGCTCTCAAGTGGGAACGATTTTGTGATGCTCGTTCACTTCCAAATGATGAACTAGTTTGGGAATTCTATGCTAGTTTGACTATACAAGATGCTACTAAGGTCATCATTCGAAAGAAAAAGATGCTATCTTTGAGCCATGGACGGAAGATACTGACTGTGCAAGCAGAGCTAAAGAAGACATGGGGAATAAGTCAGAAAAATAAAAGGGGGGTTCTTGTCTTGTTATTGATTTAACTACTTTTTGGTCCTTGGGAATTTATTTCTTTTGTAATTAGGATTTAATTTCTACTGAATAAAACATAACAAGCATGAATAAACTTAACACTTCTTTAGAAAGGAAAAGACTAAATGATGTGGTAATGGGAATGAACATGTCTAGGATTGAGTTATTAGGAAAGACTTGGTATTTAAGCAGTCTTAATGACTCACCTCTCTTTCTTTACAACCCTACCTGGTTCAGTTTTCATTCATTACTTTGTTCTTGCAATGAGGACATTGCTTCTTTTTAAAGGGGGGTAAGGCAAATAAATTGTTCAAATTTTTAAATTTTCAAGTATGTTTCAATCATTTCTTTCATAAGTATGTTTTAATAAATGAATGTTTAGAGACATTTTTAGTTAATGAGATAGTTTGTATGCAAGTATGAATGATGATTATATCTAAGTGAAAGTATGTTATCATGAAGAATGGAATGCTTGTATGATCTTAGTCTTAGTAATGTTTGCCATAAAAACTTAGTTTCTGTTGAGATTAGACATGCATGAAGGTTTATATCTTTAGAATTGACTTAGTAACTTTCTTGAGGCGAAATCCTAGGGGACATAAAAATCTAAAATGATATAGGCACTATTTCTTTGGATCGTTTGAGCCTTTTCAAGCCAACCCTATGATATTAGACACTTGAAACTATTATTTTGAGGTTAAAGGCCTATTTTTTGCAATGAACCTACATTATAAGCCACATTACCATCTTTTTAAGTTATCCTAATTTTGTGCACCCATCTTAACTAAAGTTGTCTTGATAATCAACACTTGAGGAAATTTTCAAAAAGATGTATGTGCTCATGCTTAAAAAAAAAAAAAGAGAGACGAAGAAGGAGCGAAGAAAAGTTTGCTCAGTCTCCAAAAAGGAAAAATGTATGAGCTTGAGTTCAAAATAAGTTTGGGGCTGTTCCAAAGGTTCACTTTAAGAAAAAAGCTGTATTTTGAGAAATCCAAGACAAAGTTAAAGGTTAAGATTTTGAAACCGAAATGTCTCATCTCTTAAAAATCCCTACCTTTAACCGAGCCTCATTACAACCTTATAAATGACCTATTGGTTTGATGATTATGTCACCTACATTAGTGGAGAGGAAGTACTAAGTTCAACATATGAAGATCATAAATAAGCCTTATGATTGTTTGCTTGATTGATAAGAAATTATGCTAAATGAAGAATGTTATCTATGGCTGTGACATACATACAAACTATGATTTATGTTGGCATATTTTGAAACTTAGTATAAAATTATATAAATGTTTGCATATGAATTACTTGTTAATAAAGAAGATCTATGAACATGAAGTTATTTGTAACATCCAAGATTTAGGGGCTATGCAGTTTGGGTATAATTCAAGTGTTGGAAGGTTTTGGGTGTGCTTGGATGTGTTTAGAGGTTTTAAGAATGCTTGGATGAGAGGGGAGTACCTTGGAAAATTTTAGATTTTCAGTGGTTAAAAGGGGAGCTTGGCTTTAGAGGGCTTAAGAGATTTATTTGGGAGGCTATGACACAAGAATGTCTTTGGTGGAGTGGCATGGAGGCGCTACTTGAGGCTGTGGGAAGGTGACGCCTTAAGGTCTCAGGTTCGAATCAAGGAGGCAGCAAAGTGGTTTTAATTTTTGGGTTTTGGCGTTACAAGGAAGGAGGCCTTAAAAGGAGCTGGGGCGAGTCTTTGACACAAGCAGAACCTTGGCAAAGTGGTTCTCGTACGCCACTTAGGAGCTGGAGGTGAAGATGGGCGCTGGTTCGAGTGGCTGCAGCAGTATTTTGGCGTGTTTTATTTTTATATGCGGTGATGGGCTTGAGTAGGAAGGGTTTAAAATTAAGTGCCGAGGGCTTTATGACATGAAATTCAATGTGGCCGAGTGGCCTGGGGCATTGGAGGAGAGGTGTGCAGCAGTTTGGTTCCAGGTTCGAACCAAAAGAATTACATTGGGAGTTTAATTTTTTTATTTTCATTTGGCAGCAGATTTGAAGGTGTTGGACGGCACATGGTGTCTTCAAAGAGATTAAGATCAAGTTAATTTTGAATTCGGTTGGATGAGGGATTAATTATTAGTTATCTTTTATTTTTTTTAAATTGAAGAGGGGATATAGGATAAAGTTTTATTTATTTATTTAGTTATCTATTTGATTATTTTAAGTATAGGATTACTATTATTATTGGATTAAGTGAAGATAATTGTTGAAACCATTCAGCTATTTTGAACGGATTGAATTAGGGAATTGGGCTAATTCAAATTAGTTTGAATTAGTAGGTGGTGGCCGAATTCTATAAATAGGGGGAGCACCCTTTTGGAAATCCTTTTCTCCTTTTGTTTTCCAAGCCGAAAGTTTTTCTCTCATCTCACTCTCTTGTGCCGAATTTTCTTTGAGAAGTCACCTAGTTCAATTTCCATTTTCTGTGCCTTGTGACCGAAACTCTAAGGTCCCATAAAGGTATTTTTGTTTACTTCTTTCCCCTTCCCTATTTGCACTTTGACCGAACCCCCATTCCTTTCTCAAACTCTTTTCAAACTCCATAACAACACCTTATGTTAGCCGAATGCTCCAACTTCATTTGGTGGTGAAGCCGAAACCTTTAGCCTCTCTATCTCTCTTCTATTTATCCAAGCTTGAAGCCGAACCTGTGAAGAGTGGTGCTGTCGACATTTAGAGCTTGTGGCCAGCGCCAAGGAGCTTAAAAGGGGAGTCTCGAGTTTAGACTCATCAAGGTAAGGGTGGTAAAGTATTCGGCCAAAGGGGCCTTTTCATGGATTTTTGTTATAGCCGATTCTAATAATGGTATAACAGGGATTTTCAGGCAACTTCTTAAGACCATTGGTGTTTCGGGATCCAAATAGAAAGGGTAAGCGATCCATTGGTTTTCGGCCTTAGGCCATTGTATATGTTTATGTGTTGACCGAGTGGTGGCTATGATCTTTTAGGGCCAAATCGACAAGAGTAAAGAGAAGCCTTTGGGATCTCAGTTCATTCGGTAAGGATGAGTAGTTTATGGTTACTCATTTGAGATCTATATTAATCGTGTGTTGATTAGATATCGTTATGGATGTGAGTGCCAGTCAAGAGGGCAAAGGGAAAACTCCCATCCCGAAGTTCAAGAAGAGAGCGGTTTCTGCTGTACGAGATTGGCCACCGGGGTGTGGGCCAGCAGCAGGAGAAAGCTACAGTCAGGTAGCCGTAGTTTCGCTAAGCGATAGTGTCCGGATCGAAGGGTTAAAGCTTCAGGTTATAAGGTGTGTAGTTAGCCATTGTTTCCGGGTTTTGTGTGATATCTGCTTATGTTATATGCTTACTAATAAGTGTAGTGATAAAAATGTAATGCATACCCTTAAGAGGTATGACGATGACCAGGTAAGTAGCAAATTTGTTAATATGTGATAATTGATTTTAAATATGTGAGTATGCCTATATTTGTGAATATCATGCACACGCATCATCTCAGCATTATATTACGTTACATGTGCATGGGTGGGTTATGAAAGAAGGACCGGGTGTACTTGAGTACGTGGTTGATGTCCACTTTGTGCTACATCGTGGATTGGCGCCTGACTGAGGTCGCGTTGTGGACTCTTTGCGATTAAGTTCGCGTGGTTACCTTGATTGATATCGGCTCTATGCCATATCGTGGCTGATGGGTTGCTGTGTGCTCCATCGTGGTTTGATGTTAGCTACGTGCTACATCGTGGATGGCATTGGTTGCCTTTTTGGAGTGAAAAGGAGAGGGTGATTCGATAATCCCCTGGTATGTGGTAGGCTGGATAAGGGGGTGTGTAGCGGATGGACCCTAGGCTTGGGTTGGGTTTCATGATTGCATTATTCCGTTTATGAAATGATATGGAATGGGCCAAGCCCAGTTTGACATGTGGATATGCTATGTTATGAGAACATATGTGGAAATGGGCCAAGCCCAGTGATCAGTGGATTGATGAGAAAAGGGCCTAGCCCTGTACTTGAATATTTGAAGGTGGGCCAAGCCCATGATGTGGTAATGTCTGATTATATTTACATGTTGCATTTGATAATTGGGTTGATTTGTGGCTAACATGGGGGGGGAGGATATCAGTGGTTTAATTACACACTGAGTCTGTATGACTCACCCAATTACTTATCCAACATCGCAGGTAACAGGATGATCGGACCGGGTTGGAGTAAATACAAGGTGGCCCATGCAGGAGACGTTTTAAATATTTTTATTTTAAGCATTTTAATTTGAAGTACTTGGATTAATTATTTTGTAATAAGGGCCTTATTATTGTTATTATTGTTATTGCTATTTTTGATATTATTTTATATTATGTTTTACTTAAAATAAATTACTATGTGAAAATGATTTTAATTGTAGCAATCTTTTATTCAAAGTATATGTATTTTTACACCAAAGTTTTAATATGGGTTATTTTATAATAACAAAGTTTTAAGTATAATAAAAAATTTTCATGTTTATTCAAAAGTCAAAGATTTTGCAACCGTCTTTCTGTAGTGACATAACCAGATCCGGTCAAGGCTCGTGGGCTGGGTTCGGGGATGTTACATTATTAATGCATGATTATGGGACAAAAGTTGATGTTGCTTACATAGTTAGCAATTTTGCCTTAACAAGACCTTTTTGATGTGCATAAACATTACTCGGGACGAGCAATGATTTAAGTTTGGGGGTGTGTAAACTGAAAAATATATAGGATTTTCCTATGTAATTTATCACATTTTTACTTAAATTCATTGTTAAAACTAAGAAATTGTTTAATAAATTAATGAAATATGTGAAAATATGAAATTAGGACATAGAAATTATTAAAATGTTATTTTATGCCTTATTATATAGTTTTCATGCATAAAATGGCTTATTTTATACTTATTTAAACATATTATATTTTTAAGACATAAAATTGGTCATGCATGATTAAATTAAATAATAAAATATAAATTTATATTTAATAAATCATTTTAAATATTTAATTAATAATTTGGGTTGTAATTAATTATTTAAATTGGATAATTTTTATTCCTTGTTCCTTTAACTTATTGATTTATTTTGGACAGGTTTGATAGCTTTGTTGGATTACAAAAAACATCCAAATTGAAGACCAAGTCAACCCAAATTTGGCTACACATGGCTGTCCATTTAAATCACTTTTTGGTTTAATTACACAAGGTCCTTGCATTGTTGAAGAAATTAGAGATTTGCCCGAAGATTTACATTGGACCGAGTCTCAGTCCTGAGTTATTATGGCATTTAAATTGCTTAAAAATCAAGCAAAAATCAGCTCAAATTCCACTAATTGTGGTCGGCCCCTCATGGAAGAAGTTGGAAGAGACTGAACCCAGCTATTTTTAGCAAACTACCTACCTTTCTTCACCTATAAATAAGACCCCTTCATTCCTTCATCCATCATCCATCATCCCTCATCCTTCATCATTCTCTCTTTTCTCTCAATTCTCCTAAGCATTTTTCATTCCCCACGCCTGACATCATCTCTTCATAGAGATTTTATCAATTAAGCCTCTTAAAAAGCCCTTGGTCGGCCATCTTGGAGAGCCATCAGCAAAGGAGCAAAGCGAAGGAGTGAAAGAGTCTCATCGATCAAAGTCTTGGGTGACAGCCACTTTGATTTGGGTTTAATCTTTCTTTTCTTTAATTCAATCTAAAAATGTTTGCTATGTGTTCTTTGTTGTTGTTTACAATAATGTTAGCTTAATTTTATTTAAGCTAGGATGATTGCTTTAATTAAATAATATTTATTTGATTCATGCTTATAATGTTTGTGCCTCAATCGATCATGTTTTCAATTAAAACCAAGTCTGTATTTCATTCATACGTGATTGAAATGCACCTGAATTAGTTGAGCGATCCTAACCAGACGACGGCTAGTGGACATATAATTGAAATGTGCATGCTCAATTTAGATCCTAACTTGATTAAATTGTAGGTTGCATAACAACTCTAACCAAGCTCTGTTATCTGCATAGTTTTTAGATTTGTGTGATTAAACTGTTTCAAACCTAACACGTCCCTGTTACCTCACACGAATGCTAAGAAACCCTTAGTAAATAAGGATCAGTAAAATACGTATTTACTAAGTAAAGGATTCTGAAAGGACTTAATGTGGTTTCCAAACTCATGAAAGATCGAGTTGCAATGGAATGTTTTCTGAATGTTATTAAGCATGTTGATAATAAATTGAGTTTAATTAAAGTAATTGTCCTACTTTATTTATGTTATAATTGTTGCAAATTGTGTTTAATTTTGCTAAAATCTATTTCATTCATATAGTTTGCATACTTAGGATAATTTGCATTAGGGATCATTGCATTTAGTTTAATATATTTAATATTAATCATCACTTCTCAACCATATTGTGTTTTTATTTACCAAGTTGCTAGTATAATTTTACAATTAAGTGAGTTAGCACAAATACAATCCCTGTGGAGACGATAACTCGATACTTACTTATTACTGGATAACGACTGTTACACTTGCACAAACCTATGCTTTACATATATATGCACATATGGGTCTTATTTTATATAATATATATGTATATGGGTTTTGTAATGCTTGCGAACTAATAAAAATATATATAATGTGAACTCTTATAACATGCGAATTTTACTGATAATGTACATCTATGCATGCACGAACCAGTATGTGAATTATGAGCTCTATGGTAATGCAAGCTTTGATTAGTGCAAAATTATATTATCGTGAAATGCTAAGTGTGAACTCAACTGTAGTGTGAGTCAATTATATTTTTGTATTGTGTTATATTATGAACTATTTTAACTTGGTGAATTATATTATTATGGCGAACTGTGTTAATTTGGTGATCTGTATTAATATGGCGAACTGTATTAATTTGCCAAACTTTGTATTTTGAACCCTATGATAAATAGAATATCCGAACAATTATTTATGTGAGCTATGTCATGAATGATATGTGAACAGTGTTATGTATGCAATATATGTTGCATGAAAGTTATATTATTTGCGAACCATGCTCCATTGGTAATTGTGAATTGTGAACTGTGTTATAATGTGTGAGCTCTGCCTAATTGTGAGCCCTATTATACTGAATATTGTGAATGTATTAAAGATATATGCTGGCATTGTGACCTCATGGAACCATTGGATATAGTTGGAGTGCCATAGGATTGTGAGTACTCACCCACATTACTACGATAAGCATTGTGCCCAGAGATAACATTGGAGAGATAAGGGAATGTTGAGCATAGCTCCATTCAACAAACACAATGCAAGGCTCTATGAGTCGGGAGTGTTGGAGAGTGTGAGCATTCGTGCTACACTTATATCGGAGACAACGTAGGGCTCTTTAAGTCCAAAAATGAGGCGTTATAGGAGATCCATGTATCCAATGTATGGTGATAGAGTCCCATATATGTTTCATAATCACAAAAATGTCAATTTATCATTATTTGAGATGTATGAGTTACAATATGGTATGAATGAATTATTACATTGAATGAATTGTTATATTGTATAAAATGTTATATTGAATGAACTGTTATTATGCATGAACTATTATTTCATATGAACTGTTATTTTATGCTAACAGCATATTTTATGTGAACCGTTATAGTATGTCACCCTTTAACCCAACTGATGTGTTTATCTGTAGTATGTTTGAACACTCACTAAGCTTCAATAAGCTCACCCTCTCTTTTATAATATTGTAGTGACTTAACTTGTGAAGAGGTGGAGAAGTGAGCCATCCAAGTGATCCAAATCGAGGCTATACCTAGGTATGTTGTTGTGTTTTCAAACCCAATGAGGAAGACAATGTGGGACCAAATTATGGGATTTAGAATTAAACTTACTCATAATCGTCGGGTTGTAATTGGATACTATGAACTATTTAATTGTTTGGTTTGAAACTTATATTACTCATTTAGATAGATGATTGAATGATGGATTATGATTGCTTGATCAATGCTTTGATTAATTGATTGACTAACTCGTAACTGCAAGTGGAAGAGCCGTTGGACATCGAGGTAAACATTACATGTTTTTATGTGTGATTTGGATACAAACATGTACTTGGTATGCATGAGATGCAACACAAAATTTGGTCAAGTCATGTAAACTGATAAATGTTTGTTAATTAATTAATTAATTAATGATGTTATGAGGTTATGTGAGATGCTTTAATAAAATTTCCAAAATAAAATTTATACGTATAATCCTACAGTACTATTGTTAAACTTTGTGAAAATGAAGTTTTTCCCAACATATCAATATATATTACGATTTAAATGCAATTATATGTTTTAAAACAAAATGGTTGCTCAAGTATTTACAAATATTGCCCTTTTAAAAATACCTTACTGCATGCATGTATGTTGAACTAAAATTTTTGAGGTAATTATGTAATACCCCCAAACTCGGCCCACGAGCCTTGACCGGATCTGGTTATGTCATTGCGGAAAGACGGTTGAAAATCTTTTTAA
Organism: Gossypium bickii; assembly: GCA_025503065.1. Classification (NCBI taxonomy): domain Eukaryota; kingdom Viridiplantae; phylum Streptophyta; class Magnoliopsida; order Malvales; family Malvaceae; genus Gossypium; species Gossypium bickii. The sequence continues at coordinate 20,390,998 of CP106713.1, read as the reverse complement.
CTTTTGAATAAAGCATGGAAATTGATTATCTTTTGAAAACCATGTCCATTTTAAAACTTTAGTATATATATATCTTGAATAAATAGATTGCTAAAATAAAATCATCTTTACATAGTAATTTAATTTTAGTCAAACCATAATTAAAATAATTCCAAAAAAAAAAATAATAAGGCCCTTATTACAACCCATACTTAAAACAAAGTATTTAATATTAAAAATGCTTAAATAATTAAAATATCTTCTTCTGCATGGGCCACCTTGCATCCTCTCCGAACGCGGTCCAAAGTCTACGCATCACCTGAAATGGTTGAGAAAAATTGGGTGAGTCCACAGACTCAATGCATAATCATCTCACATGCCTCCACATATGGGCTTGGCCCATACCCACACCGATCACATCACCACCATGCAAAAATGCATCCCACCAACCTAAAATCCATCCGATACACCAACCTCGCCGGACTCCACCGCCCAAGGCCATGGCGAATCCACCGATCACAACCGAAAGTGATCCCACATATCTTACCTCGGCACTGCTGCACAAGGCCGTGGGTGAGCCCACCGATCACATCGTGATCCCAACACAAATCCGTCTACGGTGATGCACTCAGCTATCAACCGCCGAGATGGGCACCTAGCCAACATCTCCCTTGATGTAGCACACAGCTAATCATCAAGCGCTAATGTAGCACGAGGCTAAAATTAGACCACGTACATAATATGTACTCCCCGTCCTTCTTTGCTCAAATCCAATCCCTATGCACATATGTCCATATATCATGTCAAATCCACATATAGAATGAGTATAATCACATGCTCATTACCATATCAAACAGGCACCATAAATAATTTAATTATCATAAAACACTAACCTGTTAAACGGTTACCCCAAAACATGGGTATCCCCCACTTTAGCCTTTATTGCCGGCTACCACACATCATACACAAATATATATATATACATACAACATTACACAAAACAGGAGAAACAGTGCGATAATTACGCATCTGATCAGCACAGTTGACTAAACCTTAAAATCACACGTGGCACCTATAAGTCTGTCGAAATCCCTAACATAATACCACATTAATTCGGCCTTAGCCCACTTGAAGAAAACTTAGGGCCATTAGACCAAGACAAGAATATCAGAATAAATTCTTACCACCACTTACCACCCGCTTAACAGAGAAAAGAGGCTACGCTTGATTGTTTCCAACTCCCGGAGACCCTATAATAAAACGGTTCCAAAACAATCGATTAACACATTTCCAATCAAATGCCGAAATCAACTCTTACCTTTGTAAAAGTCGACGGAGAACAGAGAGCAGACCATAAGGCATTCGGCCTTGCACACTAACCTTCCTCTAAAACCCGATTGGAGAAAGAGAAAAGAGACCACCCTTGCTTGAGACTTTCGGTCAATACTAAAAAGAAAGAAGAAGAGGATTCGACTTTAGGTGATTTGGAGAATAAAATTTCGGCTATCAAGGTTTCAAGAAAAGAAGGAAGTATGAGGAGAAGAGGATGCTAGTTTCTGGAACACCATAAATGGAAAAGAAAAGAGATGGGAAAGAACATTCGGCTACCAAAGAAAATTAGGAGAAACAAAGCAACTTTTTGGCAAGCTTAAGGTTGTTTGGGGCTTTCGGTTTCAAGTAGGAAAAATGAGAGAACTTCCTTGAATATTCGGCTAGAGAGCAAAACAACAAAAAAAAGCGGCTTAGGAATACTACACAAAGTCAAAAAAAAAAATGCATCAAAATGCCTTAAAGAAATTCTAAGACTCCTACACATGAAGAATCCAAGATTCTGCCACCTCTCAAAATCATTCATGGCCACTAATTCAAATTAAGTTGAATTAGTCAAATCCCTTATTTTATTCTTCCCAATCCATTCAAAAACAATTAAAAAAACCACCCTTATCATCTATCTTAAATAATAATAAAAAAATATAAAAGAAACATTTATCCAGCCGAAATTTAAAAAACAAAAGCTAGCTCATCCTTATCTTCCAATGCCCATGTGCCGTCCACTGCCTGCCCAATTTGCTGCAAAATCAACTTAAAAAAAATAAAACACCCCTTATGCCACCATTGAGCTTCGAACCTGCGACCTCCCTAGAACCATAATCTGCAGCTAACGTCCCAGCCAATTTGCTAGAGCGTTTTTTGTGATATAATCCACCCAAAACCTCTTTTAACACCTCACTCCCTAGCTCCCTTGTCTCACGCCAAAACCAAAAATAAAACCCATGTGCTTCCCATGCTATTCGAACTTGAGTCCCTTGCCAAGACCCTCAAGTGGCGCCCCAAGCCACTCTATCAACCCGACTTTCTTGTCATAAAACCCCACCATTAAATTTTAAAGCCTTCCTACCTAATCCCATCACTGCATATACTAAAAAAAAAAACGCAAAATGCTCCCCCATCCATTCGAACCTGCGCCCTTCTTCCCCTCCAACTCCTAAGTGGCGCATGGGAGCCACTTTACCACCTGGTCTTTCATGTCCCTTACCCTTGCCATTTATTTTTAAGGCATACCTAGCCCAGTTCCCTAGTTGATGCAAAAATAAAACCAAAGTGCTGCCTTTGCAGCTCGAACCCAATCCTCCCTTGCTCCTTGAGGCGTCACCTTCCAAGCTCTAAAGTGGCGTCTCCCTTGCCACTCTGCCAAGCCATTCCTTGCGTCTTAATCCCCCAAATATTTCTTTTAAGACCTCTAAAACCAAGCTCCCCTTCTTAACACTAAAAAAAAAAAAATCAAAAATTCCTTAAGCCTTCCCCTACCTTCTAGGGTTTTCTAAACCCCCTTAAACCTCATATAACTTCACTATAAACCCACCATTTCTTGATCTATACACTAAATGCATAACCCCTAGAACCAGGATGTTACAAATTATTTGTTAAATATTAAATTGTGAATTAGTCTTGCTGTTAATTGTTGATCAGAGTAGCACAAGGGAAGCATTATATTAGGTTTTTATTAAATATTCCATGATTAATTGTGTGATGTGATTGGTCGATTAGTGTGTTTTGTGGTGGTTTAAACGGAGAGTCACTTAGGTGGCTGATGTGACGTTCGAAATTAGGGTCGAATCATCTCAGCTGGGTTTGGGGCTCCACTTGTTGACATAAAACTCCTAAATAACTTAAAATACTTAATAATTATAAAAAATTTAGAATAAAATAATAAAATAATAAGAGCTGATATGTAACGCCCCAAAATTTTAATTTTTGATTTCGTGTATGTGTAACACACAATGTCTATATGCTTCAATGGTTATGTGTTCTGGGTGTGTGTGTGAGGTCCCAAGTTCAAGCCTTACTTGGGCAAATTTTGGTATTTTTTTTATAAATAAAGCCTTAACCTTGTGCAAAGGGATTAAGTTTAATTGTTGGTAAGTTTATATTAGAATAAATCTGTTGGTCTGGTGGTTAAGTGGAGTTTTGGAGTGTTGGAGGTCTGTGTTCAATTCTCTGTAATGGCGTGGAGATAGTATTTTTGCTACAATTTCGGCTAAGAGTTGTGTTGGGGCAAAATTCTGAGTAGTTGTGTTTTAGTGGGTTAATAGTGAGTGATTTTAGGAAATAATTGGGGAGATGTTATCAGAAAATAATCTGATTATCTTTTTGTTGCAAAAAGAAAGAAAAAAAGTAGAGTTTCGGTTTTCTCTCCAATTCACCAAACTTTTTCTGACATTTTTGTAACAGCCTGATTTTGGGGCTAGTCGGGACAGTGATTTCGGAATCACTAATCCGAGACCAGAGAAATTATTTTTAATATTATTATATGTGTTATATCATGATTATATGAGTGCATGAAAATTTTGGTGTATTGATTTTGGTGATTGCATGGTTAATTGCAAAAAGGACTAAATCGCATAAAGTACGAAAGTTTTATTTTACAAGGTAAAGATGTCAAATAGCTATAGAATTTTAATTGGAGGTCCTAAATGTGCAATTAGGCCTTTTTAAAGGCAATAGCTGGCCATAGGGGGGACAAGAGACTTAATTTAGTCAATGTTTGGTGGATTAGGTGACTTAATTGAATAAAATAAGAGAAAAACAAGAAAGCTATCATCTTTTTCATTCTCCTTCATCTCCACCAAAATTTTCAGGAAGAAATAGGGGTTTTTGAAGCTCAAACTTTCATCCAAGCTATCCTCTTGCAAGTAAGTGATTATGATTGTTATTTTTGATGATTTTTGTGTTTTTGGAACCCCAAAAGCTTAATCTAGCTAATAAGGGGACTATTTTGCAAAATGGTTGAGAGTCTAGGGATTTTCCATGTGAAAATTTGTGTTTACTGCTGAAATTTTATGGAAGAAAATGAATCTTAGTGGGTTAAAGAACAACTTTTGTGAAAGGATTTTGCATTAAAACTCCTAATAAGACTACTTTGTAAAAGATATAAAATAAATAATAAGTGCGTGAAATAATTGAAATTTTGAGTTGATATAAGAGAGAAAATAAATCAACTAGGTTTGGATATGTGAAAAATGAACACATTTCATTTTACGAGCCTAGGGGCAAAAGTGTAATTTTGTGAAAGTATAGGGGCAAAATGGTAATTTTTCCATAATAGAAATTTTGAAATTTTTTGAATAATGTGGTGATTTAATAAGTTAAATATGTCATTATAGATCAAGAAGAGCGTGGAATCAACCTTGATCGGGGAAAAGGCAAGGTTACGGAATAAATTGCAAACTGACATATTTTGTATCAAGGTAAGTTTATGTGTAAACGATACATCCTTATTGTGTATGTTTTACTTATCAATGCATTGTGTGAATGAGAATGATTATTAATGTAACACCCCAAACACGGCCCATATGCCACGACCGAATCTGGTATGTCACTGAGGAAAATATTTTGGAGAAAATTTAGTTAACGATTAAATTTTTGCGAACAACTCTTTGAAATTCTATATTTGTAGAAATCAGATGTTTAATAAGTTAAAACTGAAAAATTTACTTTGAAATTTCATAAATAAAACTTTTAGACTAAGTGGATAAATCATAGGATAGAAAACATTTGTTTCATTTTAAGAAAACTCGAATTAATACTTTGAAAACCGTTTGCAATTGAATGTAGAAATTTAACATTTTGAAATCATTTAAATTGTAGAAAACACTTAATTTATATTTTACTATCAAACGATTTATATTACTCGATGGTAAGATTTTAAAACCATTATTTTAAAATAATTTAGAAAACTTTGGGCTTAATTATTAAATAACCAAGTAATTTATAAGCCATATTTAAAACAAGTCCAAAACATATAAATAATCCAAGAACACAATTTAAATGGCCTTATTACAAACCCAAAATAAATATGAAACCAAATTTAAATAAAGTAAAGTGCCCAAACCAAAGTTCATGTAGAACCGAAATTTATTTAATGCATGGCCACCTCGAGTCCTTCCAGCTCCTCATCCGCTATCTATGTATCACCTGAAAAAGATATCCCACGAGGGGTGAGTCAACAGACTCAATGTGTAACGATACACCAAAAGTCCAATCGATCATAGCAATAAAGCCCATAATATAGCAAATCAATAATAAATGATTAAATCACATATACATATAATGAAATGCAATCCCGAACCCAACTTAGATATCCATCCGCTACACACCACCCGTACCTACCAATCACACCGTGGGGATTACTAAATCGACCCTCCATCCGCTACACACCATCGAAGGCGATTCTTTGCGATCAACATGCACATCGCCCTTATAATCGTGGCATAGCCACCAGATAATGTGACAGAGTCACCGGATTCATAATATCGTGACCGAAGTCACCGGATTCATAATATCGTGACCAAAGTCACCGGATTTATAATATCGTGACCAAAGTCACCGGATAATGTGGTAAAACTACCGGAACACTTCCCCTTTCAATAATACCCATATGCCCATGCAATAACATATTATTTCAACATTATACCATAAACATATTATTTCAATATCATACCATATACCTCCAAAAATCATATCGAAATCATACATATTTCATATTTATGCTTATAGCATTATTAATGATGCAGATATCATGCCTTGTACATTACCCCAAAATCATAACCAAATGTCGGATATGTCTCATATCAAAATTTTATACTAAATGCTAAGGGATAACGTACCTGAAATCACTGTACCATTGAATGGTACCCGAAGCCATAATCATTTATATTTCTTTATTAACACATTTTTATCAATAAAAACTATTAATCTATTAGAAGTTTAGTATAAGTTACACACCTGATAATAGTGATAACTATACTTTCCCGCTCATCGATACTCTCGGAATCTCGAACAACATCTATCGTGATTTCTCTCCGATTGATGGTTCATAACCCGATGAAGAACCACAAGCGAACAATGGCTCGAAGTGCGAAACGACTTCAAATAAACGATTATTGCCGCAGAGAGGTCCACATCACGGTGGAAAGTCTCGGACTCGACACGACCCTTCGCTTGAAATTTGAGGGTATATAGCGAACCACCCTCTTTCCAAACACTACTGAACCGCTCTTTTCGAACCCATTCTTGATTGCTCCAAAATCTAACGTTCATGGAAAGAAGATAATAAGCGGACGATAGAGTCCCCAAAACTTAATCGATTAGAAGACCATCTAAAACGATATAACAAGCATAAAGATCCTTACCACTTGACTTACCAACTTCGATTGCTAATGGAATGGCTTAAACTGATTGCTTCTGAAATCCCAATGAACCTAAATGAATAATCAAATCCCCTTTTTGTCCAAAATCGATAGAAGAAAACCAAGGAGAGTCTACCCTTGAATATTCGGCCAAAACAAAGACTAAAAAGAGAGTGGAAAGTTTTCGGCAATAAAGTTATAAAAGAAGAAAGATATGCGTATAAAAGTGAGAAAGTATGTGAGTAGAAAAAGAGAATGAAAAAGAGAGAGATGAGGTTCGGCCAAACATTATTTGTCAAAGAAGAAAAGTGCACAAAAATGCACAAAGTGAAGTTATGGTTTCAAAAGCAAAGATGAAAGAAAGGAAATAGCATTTTTGGTTCAACAAAATAAGAGCTAAAACAAAAGCAAAATTTGCACAAAATGCACAATAACATTCGGCCAAAGAAAGGGTTTTTGGAGAGGGAAAACAAAAATGCAAAAAGATGTTCAAAAGGAAAATTGGCCAACTATTCCCCCCCAAGCTACCTAACAAAATTCGGCCACCCCCCTAGACACCCATGCCATCCACATACATGCACTAAAGTCCTAGGATTACTTTCCAAAACATCCTCTATATTCCATGCCTTTGTCCCCTCTTCATACCATAACCTTAAGATTCCTATCCCCAATTCAAGCTTTCCTTAAACATAAATTCAACTTACCAAAAGAAATAGTCCAACCTATCATGAATAAGGTTGACCTTCCATAAATGCTCTGACGAAAATAAAATCCTCAAAATGCTTTCCATGCTACTCGAACCACTAACCTCAAGCAACTTTCCAAGCTCCTTAACCACCTTGCCACTCACTCCTCTTTTGTTTTAATTAACACTTAAATTAACTTAAGTGCTAAGCTCACTTAATCCACTTCATTAAATAACCCATACTAAAAAATTATTCTAACTTCCTAATTAAAATCAAGCCTTCACAAGACTATGCTAACAGACAAAAATTCCTACCCGAGCCAACACAAAATAAAATAATACTCTAATTTCCTAAAGCTCAAGGCCCAATCCTACTAGGCCCAAATTCGGGATGTTACAATTAATATCTATTAAAAATGATAGAAAGTGAGAAAATTCTCGAATGAACCTTCGGAATAGGAAAATGGGTGCGGATAAATATTCGTAAACATGTGTTTATTTTATTGATGGGCTGTGTGCGATACCACCGTATTCATTTATTATTGGTGGGCTGTGTGCGATATCACCTTGTTATTTATTAACGATAGGTTGTGTGCGATACCATCATATTTATTGTCATTGGCTGGCTGTGTGCGATACCACCGTAGACATGTAATTATTGGTGGGCTGTGTGCGGTACCACCTTATTGATTATTAAATGGTGGGCTATGTGCAAAACCACCGAGTATCTAACATTATTCTGAAGTGTTCATCGAGAAACTTGTCTAAATGAAATTACATGTGGCTTGTGGTGATAAGTGCAGGATATAAGTGCAAGTAAATGTAAGCATTATTTTATGATATGTGTTGGGATTGGGTAAGGTTTGAAATGTGTAAGCATGATTATGAGGATATGAATTGTTTTTACTTAGTATGTAATGTTTTTGATTGATAAGTATTTGGTATGATGCTTATTGTTTACATATAGACATATTAAGCGTAAAGCTTACTCCCTTCTATTTTCCCTGATTTTATAGTGTCGAAGAGCCAGCTCGGGATACGGAGATAGTTAGAGGATCATCCACACTATCCACATATTTTGGTATAGTTAGATTTAGCATTTTGAGTATGGCATGTATAGGGATTTAGAATTAGTATGTAATGTGTTGTCATATTGTTTGTCCACACGGGTAGGCACACGGGTGTCTATCTGGGCTGTGTGTGACACACGGTCAGCCCTATGGGCGTGTTGTTAGGCTGTGAGTCCTACTGTATGCTAAGTTGGTAAGTTAGTATGCTTAGTAGTAACCACATGGGCGGAGACACGACCGTGTGTCTTAACCGTATGGGAGACATGGCCTTAGACATGGGCATGTGCCCAGGCCGTGTGAAGTCTGCACCATAATTTAGGAATTTAATTTACCACACGGTCTAAGGACACGGGCGTGTGCCTTGGCCTTGTGACCATAATAGGATGATGACGTCAGAAATAGAATGTCAAGATTTTTGCGCACGTGATAAGAGACGGGCTTGTCGTGGCCGTGTGAGGGACATTGGCCATGGACACAGGCATGTGTCCGGCCGTGTGAAAACCCCTGTAGGTTCGAAATGAAATATAAAATCCACACGGACTAGGGACATGGGCGTGTGTGACCACACGGCCTGCCCACACGGGCGTGTCCCTTATCACACGGACGTGTGGTCCTGTTTTGTGTAAAAAATTTCTAAGTGTTCAAAAGTTTTCGGTTCAGTCCCGAACCACCCCGTAAGTATGTTTAAGGTCTCGTGGACCTATAAGAGGAACGTTATGAGCTCAAATGGAAAATGTTAAGTTGAAATGAAATTTTATGGCCTGATGTTGTATGTTTGAGTAAGTTAAGTCCAGTAATGCCTCGTACCCGGTTCCGGTGTTGATTAGGGTAAGGGGTGTTACAATTTTCTTCTTCTTCTTTTTTTCCTCCTCTGCCGATTCTTTCCCCTAGTTGTTATAGAAATTTCCATTATTTTTTCCCCTTCTGTTTCTTTCTTTTTTTTCCAATTGATATGGTTGTTCATCGTTGGTTGTGCGTGTTCAGTAAATAATAGTTTTGTCTATTGTTAATTGTTCTTGGTTAATCTCTAAAAGGAGGATTCCTTTTTGGTGTTTAGGATTTAATCAAGAGGCTGGTTGTCTTGAATCGATGCTGTGATTGGTTACCCAATCGAGGTAAGGGTTTTTCTAGGTTTTTAGTCGAGTTCTTTCTGAAATTGGTTGATTAAAAATGAATTAAGTGATTAATCTGGAGATATGTTGGTTGATTTTTAGGTTCTGGAGGCTTAGGAATGCTTACGCATCAGAAACAATACTAGGTGTGTACCTGAAACGAAAAAAATGGGATTCGGCGAAAAGCTGAAATTACTTGCTGTCGAGAAATAAGAGAAATAAGAGAAAATGATGCGAAAAATTGTAGAGAAAGGAAATAAGGGTGTGATCACACGGGCAGATCACATGGGCATGTGGGCCCATTTTTACCGAAATGTTTTTAAGGTTGCACGGGTCGCCCAAGTTGACTGTGAACCTACTGTAAGGCCGGTAAGCGCTACTTAGACCCTTAAATGTGTGAAATTGACTGAATGATATCAGTACTGAGCATGTTAATATCTGAACTGAATATATGTACTAAAATTGCATAATAGCATATCATCCATTGTATGTTTCATTGCATTGGATTAGGGTTGTTATTCGGACGAAGTCTACTGAAAGGCTTTAAGCCTAATTTACTGTCAGCTCAGCTGCAAACTATTGTTTTGTGCCACATTCGGTACTACTTGGAGTGTAGGGATGAGTGGGTTGATTATATCCCCACATGGAGTGTAGGGTTGGACGGAGATGGTGTATAGAGGCTGGTTGGGTAGGATTTTGCTCTTGCATAAGCTATTCTGCTGCATCGTCTTGTGATGGGCTAAGGCCCTACTGCATTTTTGACACTGTACTTAGATGGGCTAAGGCCCAAACTGTCACTGATACTGAAAAGGGCTTAGGCCCAAGATTTTTCAACTGTGCACTGTGAATACTGATTGTTTGTTTGTTTCTGCAGGATTACACACTAAGTTTACGTAAACTCACCTTTTTGTTTAATGTGCACAGGTAATCCCCAGACTTAGACGGATCGGTGCGACGGAGGACTAAGCGGTGACCACAATAATTTTTGGACTTCATGGTTTTCAATTTACAATTTATTATTTGATTATTATTGATTATTTGCATTGTAATTTAAGGACTCTCTGGGAATTTGGTTTTAAATTTGGGTTTTTATTTATTTATTTTACTTTATGGATTTATACCTGCTGGTCGTAGGAAATTCGATTTTAAAAAAGTTAAAATAGTTTCTAACGCATGATCACCTAGACTATTTTATTAAAGCTTCCGCAACGAGGGATGTTTCAAAACAAATGTTTTAAATGAATAAATACGACTTCCTAAGTTCTAACAAAGGTTTCCTAAAAATAATAAAATAAAATGTTTTCATCGTAACAACGAGGTTTCAAAAACACTATCATGTGACATTGCCAGATACGGCCATAACATCTGGGCCGGGTTTGGGGTGTTACATTTAGTGTTATCAGAGCCAGGTTACAAAACTCAGCTATGGATAATGGGTTTTATAAAAAATGGGCTTTCAAAAAATTGATTAATTTCCAAATGATTTGAAATATTTTTACTGAGTAAGTGGTACACCGAGTCACCGACGCTGATCCTGTAAATATTCTGAACTGTGATTTGTTGTAAATTGAAACTATTTTGGATAGTATATTCTAAAACTACTATAGGTAGTAAACTGTACTGAAAACACTCTAGTTAGTGTATACTAAAAATTGTAGAGAAACTGAAAACTGTAGTGAGACTGCGATTTACGAAAACGAACTCTGAGTAATCGATACTATTTTACATAAAACATTTGTTAATAAACACTAGAACTGTATCTGATTCATAAAACTGTTAATACAAATAAATGTGATTAGACAATGAGCACACGAGGTATCCGCGGACGGGGTACTAGAGGCCGAGGTAGAGGAGCTTGAGCTGAGTCCTCTTCACCGGGTAGCATACCAAATTTGGATACAAATGAAATGCTTGTGTCCCCTGCTACTGAGACTGGGTCTCAAGATCGCATGGCTGGGGACGACGCATTGTCCTAGGCTATGCTAAGGATTTTGGAGAGGGTCGCTAGGCCCAATACTAGATCTGGGGGCCAAGGGTCGATTATGGAATGACTCCAATCCAAGGGAGCTGAGCTCTTCTAAGGTGTCACTGGAGTTGCCCCTAATGTGGCCGAGTACTGGATTGAGGCCATGGAGAGGATTATGGATGATTTAGATTGAACCCTTCAGCAGAAATTAAAGGGTGCAGTCTCACTGCTGCAGGATGAGGCTTATCAGTGGTGTCTTACTGTTAAGGAGGGCACTCAGCCCGAACGTCTGACCTGGGAGTTCTTTAACACCGCCTTCTAGGGAAAATGTGTGGGAGCCAGTTATGTGGATGCCGTATGAGGGAGTTTTTGAATCTGGCACAGGGAGATCAATCAATGGCTGATGAAGCCGAGTTTCTGAGGCTGAGTCGTTATGCGCGAGGTATGGTAGCTTCAGAGTGTGAGCAATGTGCTCACTTTGAGGATGTCCTCAGGGATAACTTAAGGGTTCTGATAGCTCTGCAGAGGGAGCGAGATTTTTCTGCCTTGGTCGAGAAGGTGAAGATCGCTGAGGAAGTTAAGCGCACTGAGCACCAAAACCACGATAGAGAGAGAGGTAGGAACAAGAAGGATTCAGAGTCCTCGAGTTCTGTACAGAGGCCTAAGAAAAAGGCCAGATATGATGGGCCAGTTAGAGCTGGGCCCCCTATTGATGTTACTGGACAACAGCCGTGTGTTGATTGTGGTAGACACCACCAGGGTGAGTGTTGGAGGAGGACTGGGGCGTGTTTGAGGTGTGGATCATTGGATCACTGTATCAAGGAGTGTCCACTGAGGGCTGACCAGATGCAAGCTCAAGGTACTGGTAATGCACAACCATAGAGGGTAGTACAACAGCCACCGAGAGGCCGTAGTCAGGCTAGAGGTGGTAATGGCATGGGCCGTAGGCAGAGAGCACCGACAAAGGTGCTGGATAAACTAAGGCAAAGCAGCCGGCTCTAGTATATGCTGCACGTCACTGAGAAGATAGAGATGCTCCAGACATGGACATCATCATGGGTACGTTCCTTATTCATGATGTACCTTATATTGCATTGATAGATATAGGATCCACGCACTCCTATATAGCCTGTACTGTGTTTGGAAACTTGGGGATTTCAGTTGAGAGCACTACGAGTGAGGTTACGGTACTGAGCCCGTTAGGGCAATCTATTAGAGTTAGCAAACTGTATAGGGGCGTTCCTTTAGAGGTACAAGGGGCAATCTTCCTGACTGATTTGATGGAGCTTTCATTTGGAGAGTTCAACCTTGAAACACCCCACACCCGGCCCACGAGCCTGGACCGGATCTGGTATGTTCCTCGAAGTAAACCGGTTAAAAATTCTTTTATTACTTTGGAAATCTGTGTGTTTTGAAGATAGTTTGCTGGTGGGTTGGGCTTGAGTTGAAAACAAATTTGTCTTATATTGAAAGCCATTTAATTTCAAGTGACAAAATATTTAAAGTTTAATTTAAATTAAATTGACTTAATCTCTAATAACTAAAATTTCGTAACATAGTAAATAAAACAGAAAATAACATAGTTCACTATGGCCTTATTACATCAAATAAAAACCCAAAATGAAATTTATAGTACTTAAAAAAGATAAAGAGTCCACATAAGGATTTCCTTCCTGGGCATGGCCACCACTAAGCTCCTGCCGACCCGGTCCATTGCTGATAATCACCTGAAAAATGTTCCCACAACGGGGTGGGTCAACAGACTCAATGTGTACACAAACACTAAGTCCAAATAAATTCAGGCATTTCATAACATACATATTCATATATCATTAAATTAAAAATGATGCAACCCAAACCCAAACCTAGATGCCATCCGCTACACATCACCCGTACCAACCTGCACACCGTGGGGACTACTAAGTCAACCCTCCATCCGCTACACACCATCGAAGGCAGTCGTTGCAGTCGACGTGCTCATCGCCCTTATGAGTATTCGTGGTCTTAGGTCACCACACTCAGATATCATGGTCTTAGGTCACCACATTCAAATATCGTGGTCTTAGGTCACCACATTCAAATATCGTGGTCTTAGGTCACCACAGTCACTTCCCCTTTTCAATAACCCATATGCCCCATGTCATACATATTATGCATTAACATGCCAAATTTCACATTCTTATCACTTATCACATGTTAAATATAACATATTTCATAATCCTAGCAGGAGTAGGAAACGTACGTGAGTATTTTGTACCATATCATGGTTCCTTAGCCACATTCTTACACTTTCATATTAACACATATATCAAGGTTAAGCTATAAATCTATTAAGATTAGTGTGGGGTACACACCTGATTAACTTATTGAATTTACTGATTTCCCGAAGAATTCCGATCTAGTGCTTTAAATCTCAAGTTCCTTGGTGCCAATTGATGTCTAATCAAATGCCAGAAACTTTGTATCCTTCTTTCTTCAAATCGGCAATCCTAGATTACTTGAATAGATTAGTTTCAGCTTTTGAATGATTAATGAACACATATATTTACCAAACATGGCCTTGGCCGAATGCTATAGACACTTACCTTGTGGATTTTAAATCCCGAGACTCACCGAATAACTAGGGAACACGCGGCCTATGGTGTACCTTCGGGAAAAGAACTTCTCATTCCTTGTAGTCGACACTTAGTAAATCCCGAAAGATCTATTCAAAGTTTCGGCAACAAGATATTAATGGGGTTAGTCCTAGATTTCGGCAAATCTTAAAAGAAAAAGGATGAAACCGAAAGAGATCTTACCCTTACTTTAGGAATCGGCAATCCTTGCTTGAACCTTTAACAATATTCGGCTATGTAGGCTAGAAGGATCTTGATTTCGGCTTTTTGATTGGTATAAAGAAAGAAAAGAGAAAGAAGAATAAAGATGGAGGATTCGGCTAGAGCACAAGGTATTTTGGCTTGGCAAAAATAAAAGAGAAGGAGGAGTTATTTGCTAGAGAGAATTCGGCAGAGAGAGAGAGAGAGAGTTGAAAGAAAGAATGAATGGCCCTCTTTTCCTCTAGTAGCCGGAATTACTAACTTAGAGTCCCTTACTTGGCTAGCACTTCTCCACATTTTGATAGCTTTATCTATTTAATTATCACCTTATTTAAATTAATATAAATTTAATCCAATAATTATCTCTCATCTCTTAATAAAAATAATACTAATAATAATCCATCATTATCTATCTATTTGCCGAATTTTAAAGAGAAAAAAACTCCTCTTTTAATAGCCTTAATGCCGTTCACCTCTCTACTCCCTGTAGTACAAAAATAAAATTCTTTTATTTGCTTCCCATGCGACTCGATCCTTGGCCCATTTGCCTATGTATGTGGCGTCACTTGCTAGGCCCATAAGTGGCGCCTTGTAGCCATTTTACCAAGGCTATTTGTATGTCATATTTCACATACATTTTCTCTTAAGACCACCTTTCTTCATGTCCCTCTTTTAAACTTTAAACTTGACATTTCTAAATCATTTCCTTACATTTCTAAGACATTTCCTTACCTTTCCAAGACATTTCCTTACATTTCCAAGTCATTTCCTTACATTTCCAAGTCATTTCCTTACATTTCCAAGACAAGACATTCCCTTACATTTCCAAGACAAGACATTTCCTTACATTTCCAAGTCATTTCCTTACATTTCCAAGACAAGACATTTCCTTACATTTCCAAGTTTCCAAAAATGTTCACCATACATTCATAACACATAAGACATGCCATTTCGTATAATTAAATCAAAAATGCATAGTCCTATTTCCAGGATGTTACAGTTCTACCCCCCTTAAAAATAATTTCGTCCTCGAAATTACTTGGCTAACTGCATTCCTACTCACCACACTACGCTTATGCTGCGCACTCTGATCTTAATAACACTATCATACTTGCTAGGCATAATCTCTAAGTTCACGTCCCCTAGAACTCATTTCTAACGCCATGATTTAATCTAATTAAAAAGTTTTATGCATCAGAATTTTGTTCCACTTATTAACCGCGAACAATTTTATGAAATAAAGATATTTAGAAGTAGTTCTTTCGATCACACAAAGTTTCAATTCAAGTTCACTACTCTAATTCAGAGAATCACATTCACATTCATCAACCGAGACACCTTCATTCCTCAATAGAGGCACATTCATTCATCAACATAGACATATTTATTCAGTGGTATCTACCACCCACATTCACTATTCGAACACTCTTTGCCTTATTCCTATCCCAGGGGTATTTTCGTAATTTGTCAAAATAAGGTTCCTTGGTAATTTTGTCAATAAGGGTATTTTGGTAATTTTGCGTTCCCGGGGTATTTTTGGAAATTTTTAAATCCGAGGGCATTTCAGTAATTTTGTAACTCAAGGGTATTTTGGTAATAAACCAGGGTAAATTTGTCAAGTTTAATAATTCAGGGGTATTTCAAAATTTGCAAACCTTTGATGGTTCTTTTTGTGAATTTGCTTTCTATTTTGGTGATATTGCAAAAATTTTGGAAGTTAGGGTCATTTTGGTAATTTTGTAAGTCAGGGGCAATTTCGTAATTTTCCAAAATCAAGGTATTTTTGATAATTTGCAAATTAGGGTTTGTTGAACATTCTATAAAGTAATGAAAATTTTGATAAAAACTGTGAGTATTTTGGAAATTTCATAAACCAAGGGCATTTTTGTAATTTTACCACTAAGGGTATTTTTTTAATTTTATAAATCGAAATTTTTTCGGAAAATTTTTTTGTAAAAATAGTCTTCACAAATTAAAAAGGTAATTTTAAGAGTTTTAAAACTAGGGTTTTTATAAAAACACGGCTAGTTCCCTTTCGGGTTTTAGTTATTGTGTTTAGCCTATGACTGAGTCCTCTTGGTTAGGGTGAGCCGAAGCTACGTGCCAGGTAGGATTCAGGTGAAGAGGAGGTGAGTCACTAGGATTTGCTTAAGTACCGAGCTCTTCCGGATCCAATCCTGAGACATGCGCATGCGGGGTTACCACACCCTAACTTGGCGACTTAGCCATAGGGTTGTTTAGTTAGGCACTTAAGTCTTATGTAAGTGTTGGGGAAAACTAATCCTAGGGTTCAAGTACTTATCATGCTAGTCTACATTCCATTCCATTTCTACTCTTCTACAGATCATTCAATAAATCACACAAATGGATAGAAGTACTTACCTGGTGGACTGCGGGTCGGAGACTTAGGTGCCATGCCAAACCTGCTTATTACTGAAAAATGTTTTCATAAAACTTATTTGGGCTCGCTTTGAAAATGTTTTGGGCCTTAAACCTCAGGCCGAGAGTTTGAAACGGGCTCTGATACCAAACTGAAACACCCCACACCCGGCCCACGAGCCTGGACCGGATCTGGTATGTTCCTCGAAGTAAACCGGTTAAAAATTCTTTTATTACTTTGGAAATCTGTGTGTTTTGAAGATAGTTTACTGGTGGGTTGGGCTTGAGTTGAAAACAAATTTGTTTTATATTGAAACCCATTTAATTTCAAGTGACAAAATATTTAAAGTTTAATTTAAATTAAATTGACTTAATCTCTAATAACTAAAATTTCATAACATAGTAAATAAAACAGAAAATAACATAGTTCACTATGGCCTTATTACATCAAATAAAAACCCAAAATGAAATTTATAGTACTTAAAAAGATAAAGAGTCCACATAAGGATTTCCTTCTGGCGGCGGGGCCACCACTAAGCTCCCCGCCCAGGCCAGTCCATTACCGATCATCACACAAAAATGTTCCCACAATGGGGTGAGTAAATGAGACTCAATGTGTACACAAACACTAAGTCCAAATAAATTCAGGCATTTCATAACATACATATTCATATATCATTAAATTAAAAATGATGCAACCCGAACCCAAACCTAGATGCCATCCACTACACATCACCCGTACCAACCTGCAAACCGTGGGGACTACTAAGTCAAGCCTCCATCCGCTACACACCCATCGAAGCGATCATTTGTAGTCGACGTGCTCATCGCCCTTATGAGTATTCGTGGTCTTAGGTCACCACACTCAGATATCGTGGTCTTAGGTCACCACATTCAGATATCGTGGTCTTAGGTCACCACATTCAAATATCGTGGTCTTAGGTCACCTCATTCACTTCCCCTTTTCAATAACCCATATGCCCCTTGTCATACATATTATGCATTAACATGCCAAATTTCACATTCTTATCACTTATCACATGTTAAATATAACATATTTCATAATCCTAGTAGGAGTAGGAAACGTACCTGAGTACTTTGTACCATATCATGGTTCCTTAGCCACATTCTTACACTTTCATATTAACACATATATCAAGGTTAAGCCATAAATCTATTAAGATTAGTGTGGGGTACACACCTGATTAACTTATCGAATTTACTGATTTCCCGAAGAATTCCGATCTAGTGCTTTAAATCTCAAGTTCCTTGGTGCCGATTGATGTCTAATCAAATGCCGGAAACTTTGTATCCTTCTTTCTTCAAATCGGCAATCCTAGATTACTTGAATAGATTAGTTTCAGCTTTTGAATGATTAATGAACACATAATTTACCAAACATGGCCTTGGTCGAATGCTATAGACACTTACCTTGTGGATTTTAAATCCCGAAACTCACCGAATAACTAGGGAACACGCGGCCTATGGTGTACCTTCGGGAAAAGAACTTCTCCTTCCTTGTAGTCGACACTTAGTAAATCCCAAAAGATCTCTTCAAAGTTTTGGCAACAAGATATTAATGGGGTTAGTCCTAGATTTCGGCAAATCTTAAAAGAAAAAGGATGAAAACAAATGAGATCTTACCCTTACTTTAGGAATCGGCAATCCTTGCTTGAACCTTTAACAATATTCGGCTATGTAGGCTAGAAGGATCTTGATTTCGGCTTTTTGATTGGTATAAAGAAAGAAAAGAGAAAGAAGAATAAAGATAGAGGATTCGGCTAGAGCACAAGGTATTTTGGCTTGGCAAAAATAAAAGAGAAGAGTTATTTACTAGAGAGAATTCGGCACAGAGAGAGAGTTGAAAGAAAGAAAGAATGGCCCTCTTTTCCTCTAGTAGTCGAAATTACTAACTTTGAGTCCCTTACTTGGCCACCACTTCTCCACATTTTGATAGCTTTATCTCTTTAATTATCACCTTATTCAAATTAATATAAATTTAATCCAATAATTATCTCTCATCTCTTAATAAAAATAATACTAATAATAATCCATCATTATCTATCTATTTGCCGAATTTTAAAGAGAATAAAACTCCTCTTTTAAGAGCCTTAATGCCGTCCACCTCTCTGCTCTCTATAGTACAAAAATAAAATTCTTTTATTTGCTTTCCATGCGACTCGATCCTTGTAACATCCTGGAAAGGGCCTATGCATTTTAGGTTTAAATGTACGAAATGACAAGTCTTAAGTACTATGAATAAATTTTTGATATTTTTGGAAACTCAGAAATGTATGAAAATGAAATGGAAATGAACATTTTTGGAAACCTGGAAATGCATGGACATGAACATTTTTGGAAACCTAGAAATGCATAGACATAAACATTTTTGGAAACTAGGAAATGTAAGGAAATGATTCAAAAATGGAAAGTGAACATTTCTGGAAACTTGGAAATGTAAGAAAATGGCAAGTTTACAGAGCCGATCGAAAATTTTAGGAAACTTGGAAATGACCTAGAAATGTCAAATTTATAGTTTAAAATAGGAAATTAGGGCAAGGAGGCCTTAAAAGAAAAAGTTGGAGAAATTGGACACACAAACAGGCTTGGAAAAGTGGCCTGAAGATGCCACTTAGGGCCTCTGGAAATGGCGCCACATGCAAGGGTGTTGGGCCTGAGTTCGAGTCACTTGGGAAGCAAATAAAGAAAGTTTTATTTTTGTTTCCAGAAGCACAAGGAGTGGACGGCAAGGCATCTAGAAAAAAAGAGGTTTATCCTCTTTAAAATTCGGCTATTAAGTGATAAATAAGGGATTTTTTTTAGATTTTTAAATTGGATTATTTAGAAGAGATAAATACTGGATGAAATCCTTTTATTTATCATATTAAAAAGATAAAGTTATCAGATAGAGGAGTGGTGGCCAAGTAAGGGACTCCTTAGCTGATAACTTTGTCTATAAAAGGAAGGAAGGAGGGCTACTCATCAGTTTTACTTCTTTCTCTGCTCTGCCGAAAATTCCCTAGCTCTCTCCCTCTCTGCCGAATTTTCTTCTCCTCTTTTCTTCTTCTTTTCTCTTCTACTATCAAGCCGAAACCTCTTTGATTCCTGTTTAAGTCTCCATAGCCGAATCTCTGTGGCTTCAATCAAGGGTGCCGTCGACTGTGGTGATAAGGTAAGAATAATGGATTCTTGTTGTTTATTCTCTTTCAACCAAGATTTGGGAACTGATTCTTTTGGTTGTCTTTGGCCGAACAATAAAGGAGGAATTCCGAGATTTCAGATCTAAGGATTTAAGGTAAGAAAAGCATGCTTTAGGCCAAAGGCCAATTGATTTAGGATTATTAAGTGATATGGAAATCAGATCTAACATATGTGTGTAGGGATTTCAACATCTCCATAGCCAAGGGTTACTTTTCGGGATTTGAAATCACAAGGTATGTGTTTAAGATATTCGGCCAAGGCTATTTTAAATATTTAGATTTATTATCAGAAGTCGAAAACTAACCAGTGGAGTATTATAGTGTTTAGCCGAATTCATAAGGGAGGAATACAAAGATCCGACACTTGATTCTTAAAATCAATTCAGTTACAAGGTAAGTAATACAAATCCTAGTTGTATTTGGAAAAATGGCCGAATGGTCTTTTAAATAGTAAGTGATTAACTTATGTAGGATTTGAGATCTAAATCATGTCGGTTCTCTTGGGATTTTCGAGGACTTCATTAAGCGAATCAGTGTGTACTCCACACTATTTCTGTAATATGAATTATGGTTGCATGTATTAAAATATATGTTAATAGAAATATGAGCATGGCTAGAGTACCATGTTATGGTACTAAGTACTCAGTGCACGTTTCCTACTTCTACTAGGAATATGAAAAATGTTATTAAGTAACATGAGAATATGATAAGAATTTGAACTATGGTATATTATGCATATTAGTGGGGCATTTGGTTGTATATTGAAAGGGGAAGTGAAAAGTGGTGACTTAAGACCACGATGTCGAAAAGTGGTGACTTACTACCACAGATGTCTGAAAAGTGGTGATCTAACACCACGATGTCTCTGAAAAGTGGTTTCCTAAAACCACGAGATCACGAGTCTTGAGCCCGCAATTTGGTGTGTAGCGGAAGGAGGGTCGACTTAGTAGTCCCCACGGTGTGTGGCGGTGCGGTGGGGGTGTGTAGCGGATGGACAATTAGGTTCGGGTTTGGGAATGCATCATAACTTGTATTTTATGTTTGAATGTATTGTATGCCTGATTCTATTACGATTTGGTGTCGTGTACACATTGAGTCTGTTTGACTCACCCCGTTGTAGGAAATATTTTTCAGGTGATGAGCAATAATGGACCGGGTCGGCAGGAGCTAAAGGTGGCCATGCATCGCAAGGAGAAATTTAGAGATTTGGACTTTTATTTTACTCAGTACTTTAAGTTTTATTTTGGGATTTGATGGATGTAATAAGGCCATAAGGCCCAAGTTGGATTTCCTTATTTCTGTCTAATTTTTTTTTATTTACTATGTTACGAACTATTTTTGATTAAGTTCAAGTTATAACTATTTATTTAAAAATAAACCCTAAACTATTTTGTCATCGTAATTAAATGATTTCTAAGTAAATAAGTGGGTTTCAATCTAAGCTCAACCCAAAACGATATTTTTTTTAATCACACAAATTTTCTTTAAGTAACAAAGAATTTGAAACCAGTTTACTTGAGGAACATACCAGATCCGGTCCAGGCTCATGGGCCGGGTGTGGGGTGTTTCAGTTTGGTATCAGAGCCCAGTTTTAAACTCTCGGCCTGTGGGCTAAGGCCCAAAACATTTTCAAAGCGAGCCAAATGATTTTCTTTGAAATTAAACAGGTTCTCTGGCATGGCACCTAAGCCTCCGACCCGCAGTCCACCAGGTAAGTACTCCTAATTATTTGGGTGATTATGTGAATTATGTTATGAACATTAGAAGGGTAGAAAAGGCATGGAACGTAGAATAGTATGATAAGAACTTGAACCCTAGGATTAGACTACTCAAACACAAAACACATAAGACTTAATACACTAAACAAACCTATGGCTAAGTGTAACATCTTGGAAAGGGCCTATGCATTTTCGGTTTAATTGTATGAAATGACAAGTCTTAAGCATTATGAATAAATTTTTGATATTTTTGGAAACTCGAAATGTATGAAAATGCATGGAAATGAAATGAACATTTTGGAAACTGAACATTTTTGAAACACGGAAATGCATTAGGACATGAACATTTTAGGAAACCTAGAAATGTAAGGAAATGGTTCAAAAATAGAAAGTACACATTTTTGGAAACTAAGAAATGAAAATGGAAATGATCCAAAAATGGAAAGTACACATTTCGGGAAACTTGGAAATGTAAGAAAATGGCAAGTAAACAGAGCCGATCGAAAATTTTAGGAAACTTGGAAATGACCCTAAAATGATGAGTTTTAAAGTTTAAAATGGGAGATTAAGGCAAGAGGGCCTTAAAAGAAAAAGTTGGTAAAATTTGACACACAAACGGGCTAGGAAAAGTGGCCTAAAGATGGCACTTAGGGCCTATGGAAATGGCGCCATGTGCAAGAGGCATGGGCCTAGGTTCGAGTCACAAGGGAAGCAAATAAATGGAGTTTTATTTTTGCTTCCCAGGCTAAGGGGTGGACGGCAATTGCTTCTAGAAAAGGGAGGTGTTTTATTTCCATTAATATTGCTTAGTAAGGTGATAAATAAAAGCTTTTTAATTTGGATTATTGAGGAGATAAATGATGGATAAAACACTTTTATTTTTTTTTAAATAAAATAGATGATATTATCACAAGAAAGAGTGGTGGCCAAGTCAAGGACTCTTGGCCTGATAATTTCGGCTAAAGGAGGAGAGTTAAGGCTATTCTCCCATCTTTCTATGTGTGTGCCGAAATTCCCTAGCAGAAACTCTCTCTGCCGAAAATTCCATAGCAACTTTCTTTCTTCTCATTTCTTTCTCCAAGTCGAAAATACACTCTATTCCATCAGTGCCGATTGTTCTTAAGTTTAATATTCCTCTCTTTCCTTCACCCTTGAAACCGAATGTTAAGAAGGCTCATAACCGATTGTTCATTAAGTTTTTGACCGAATCTCTGAAGCAGTGTCAGGAAAGATCTGTCGAATTCAAAAGGTAAGAATCTTGTGGTTATCGATGATTCTCCTCTTTAAGTCAAACATAGAGGCTAATGTTATTATTTTTGTGGCCGAAACTATAAGGAGTGTTTCGGGATTTCTAGTGCTATCGACTACAAGAAAGAGATCATCCGGGATTCAAGAATCTAAGGTAAGATATACACATAGTTGGTCAAAGTTATGGATTATATGTGGGATTTAAATCTAACATGAAACTATAAGAAATTCGACAGACATACAAGGTAAGGATTACATTCGAGATTTGGAAATTTTAAGGTAAGTTCATAGATCCAATCGGCCAAGGTTTATTCTTTAGAAATACAAATCCTACTAGGATTTGGTCAAAAAGGTTTATTTATGTGTTTAAATAATTTGGCCGAATATAGGGATTGAGATCTGAAGCAACAGATCAATTTCTTCGGGATATCAAGGAACCTATTAAGCAAATCAGGTGTGTACTCACACTAATTTTCAATATATTATGGCAATAATTATTTTAACATATGAATATACATAAGAATGTGAATGTGGCTAAGTACCACAAATGTGGTAAAAAGTACCCAGGTACGTTTCCTACTTCTGATAGGATTACGAATATGAAATATTTTGAACATGTAAATAGTAACATGAATGAGAAATAAGTATGTTATGCATGATATGATAATATTCGGGGCATTTCGGGCTATATGTGAAAGGGGAAGAAGGTGTTGACTTCGGTCTCACCAACGGAATATGGTGACTACGGTCACATAATTTGAATATGGTAACTTCTTCTGATGCTCGAATTTGGTAACCGGTTACATTATTCGAATATGGTGTCTAATGACACAAATTATATGGGCGATGAGCACGTCGATCGCAATGACGCGCAGCCGATGGTGTGTAGCGGATGGAGGTTGACTTAGTAGTCCCCACGGTGTGATTGGCGAGTGCGGGTGGTGTGTAGCGGATGGATAACTAGGCTTGGGTTGGGTTGCATCATTTTTATATGAATATGTCTTTGATATGAACATGTATGCACGAATTGTTGATTGTTAGTTTGTGCACACATTGAGTCTGTTGACTCACCCTTGTGGGACTATTTTTCGAGGTAATGAGCAATAATGGACCGGGTCGGCAGGAGCTAAAGGTGGCCATGCACAAAGCAAGAAAGGATTTTTAATATTTGGGACTTTATTTCTATTAAGTATTTTAAGTTTTTTTAAGTTTGGGAATTAATGATGCAATAAGGCCGGAAAGGCTATAGTTTTATTTAGTTACTTTTATCTTCTTTACCTACTATGTTATGAATTAATTTATATTTTAAGTTTAAGTAAGAAATATTTTTTTTAAGTAAACCCTAAATTATTTTGTCACCTTAAAATAAATGGATTTCCAAACATAGTTAATGGGTTTTCAACCTAAGCCCAACTCGAATTGATAACTTCTTTGAAAATTTCACGAACTTTATTTAAGTAACAAAGAATTTTGAAACCGATTTTTTAAAGGAACATATCGATCCTGTTCGGGCTCGTGGTAGGGTGTGGTGTGTTTGATTTGAGTATCGAGCCCGATTTTAAACTCTCGGCTTGTGGGCTAAGGCCCAAAACGTTTTTAATTCGGGCCCAAATGATTTTCTTTGAAATAAAGCAGGTGTTTTGGCATGGCACCTAAGTCTCCGACCCATGATCCACGGTAAGTACCACAACTATTTGGGTGATTATGTGAATTATATTATGAACTTTAGAAGGGTAGAAAAGGCATGGAGCGTAGAATAGTATGATAGGAATTTGAACCCTAGGACTAGACTACTCAAACACAGAGAGCCCATAAAACTTAATGAACTTAACAAACCTATGGCTAAGTCACTGAGATAGGGTGTGGTAACCCACATGCACGCATGTCTAGGATTGGATCCGGAAGAGCACAGTATTTAAGCGATCCTAGTGACTCACCTCCTCTTGCGAGAATCCTGCAGTGCGTAGCTTCGGTTCACCCTAACTCGAGAGGGCTCGATGGTGTGGCAACCTCAATGCGCATGTCTAGGAAACGGTTTCATGAGAGCTTGGTATTTAAGCAGTCCGCGTGACTCACCTCCTTTCCACTCGAATCCTGCCTGGTGCGTAGCTTTGGTTCACCCTGACCAAGAGGACTCGGTCATAGGCTCAACATAAAGACTAAAACCCGAAAGGGAAATTAGCCATTTCTTTTATGAAAAACAACAAAACCCTAGTTTTAAAACTTTTCAAATCACTCTTTTAATTGGTGAAAACTATCTTTACAAGATCTTCCGAAAAAAAAATTTGATTTTTAAAAATTACAAAAATGCCCTTAGTGGTAAAATTACCAAAATGCCCTTGATTCCCAAAATGTCAAACTTCTCAACGATTTTGCCAAAAATTCATTAATTTATAAATGTTCAAAAACCCTAATTTGTAAAATATCAAAATACCTTGATTTTGGAAAATTACAGAATTGCCCCTAACTTACAAAATTACCAAAATGACCCCGGTTTCCGAAATCTTTGCAAACATCACCATTTGAAAAGAGGAACCTTCAAAAAGAACCCACAAAGTTTTACAACTTTTGAAATAACCCTGATTTATTAAATTTTACAAATTTACCCTAATTTGTGAAAATTTACCAAAATACCCCTGAGGTCGAAAATTACCGAAATACCCCCGGATTTTGAAATTTCTCCAAATTACCCCGAGACTTTGAATTCTCAAAATACTTTTTGACAAAATCAACAAGGAACGTTTTTTCTTTTGAAAAATTACGAAAATGCCCCTGTAGGACAAAATTACGAAAATACCCCTGGGTAGTGGAAAATAACAACGAAAACTATAACGTTTCTCTAAATGAACGAAAGTTCATATTTGTTTGATGGATGAATGAATGAATGGAAAAGACTTTGTGCTTGTATGAATACGAAAGAATCACTCTTAAATCCCTTTTCATAAAACTCCTTCGCGGGTAAATAAGTGGAACAATGACTAATCCATAAAATTCCTTAATCAGATCTCGACGCTAGGAAATGAGTTCTAGAGGACATGGTCGTCGTGGACGAGGGAGAGGAAGGATGACCGTGTCGGAACCCGTTAGATCGGGTCAGGGTTCTGACAATGAGATACCACCGCCACCACCACCCCCAGCTGTGGGTGCTGAGCAGCAAGCTCAGACGGGGGTAGATGCTATGTCGCAGGCTATGCTGCGAGTTTTGGAATTGGTGGCTAGTGCGGGTGGAAATTCGAGAACCCGAAAATCTGTTCCTGAACGGCTCCGAGCGAATGGAGCCGAGATGTTTCGTGGAGTGTCGGGAGTGGCACCCAGTACAGCTGAGTACTGGTTGGAAGTGACGGAACGCATCATGGATGAGCTCGACTTGACCCCTGAGGAGAAGTTAAAGGGGATGGTGGCACTGTTACGTGATGAAGCGTATCAATGGTGGTTAACTGTGCGAGATGGTGCCACGGTGAGGATCGACACAGGAGTACGTTAAGGAAGCGTACCAAAAGAAATATGTGGGAACCAGTATACGGATGAACAAAGAAAGGCTTTTCAGGGGTTGGTGCAAGGGAGTAAGTCATGCGCGTGATAATATGAGGCGAATTTTCGAGGTTGAGCCGCTATGCTCGAGGGGTAGTGGCAACTGAGCATGAACGCTGTGTCTGTTTTGAGGACGGACTGAAGGACGATCTGAGACTGCTGATAGCACCGCATCAGGAGCGGGAATTCTCTGCTTTGGTGGAAAAGGCCAAGGTGGCCGAGGGAATCAAGGATGCTACCAAGCGGTGTGGATATAGAATAAGCCCAAAAGAGGTTTTGGGCCATTTGGAAAAAGGGTCATAAGAGGCCTAGAGTTGACGGGCCATGGAATCAACAAAAGCTGATGCACGGCCGGTGGCAGATGTCGCCCTTGTGAGCATTTTGGAAAGAGGCACTTAGGAGAATGTTGGAGAAAGACGGGAGGATGCTTCAAATGTGGGTCCAAGGACCATATGCTTAAGGATTGTCCTAAGCAACCAAATGAGAGCCGACCGGCAGCTCAGAATGCTAGCCAGACTGGTAGAGGCGGGCAGCAGCCTCAACGGGGTCGTGGTTCGCCAACAGAGGTAATGGTGCTTTGGCGCAGAGGCCGTGGAGAAGTGGTCGAGGTGTCGCTAATGCGTAAAGCAAGGCAATCGGGTTTGGTTTATGCGGTTCGCGAAGGAGGATGATGGTGACACACCTGGATGTAATAATCGAAGTGCGTTCTTTGTTTCGACGCGAACCCCTATTTTGCTTTGATTGATGTGGGCTCGTCCCATTCATATGTTGCATGTAGTGTAGTGGAAACACTAGGCCTAGACTCTAAACTCTCTAATAGGCAGATGACTGTAGTAAGCCCATTAGGCCAAACTGTAGTAATAGATAAGATCTTTCGGAATGTACCCCTAGAGATTCAGGGAGTGAATTTTCGGGCTGACTTAATGGAGTTACCCTTCGGAGAGTTTGAGCTTATACTTGGAATGGATTGGCTAGTAGAGCATCGAGCCGTGTTGGATTATGCAGCTAAACGTATGGAACTAAGAACCCCCGAGGATGAGGTAGTAGTGATGATCGGAGAAAGGAGGAACTACTTGTCTAACGTGGTTTCGGCGCTGAAGGCTGAGAAGATGGTTAGGAAGGGGTGCGAGGCGTTCTTAGCCTTCGTAAGTGCGTTGGGAGGTAAAGATGAAGGTGTTCATGGAGTTAGGACGATAAGGGACTTCGTAGATGTGTTCCCAGATGAGTTACCAGGAATACCCCCAGATAGGGAGGTGGAATTTGGAATAGACTTGCTACCGGGAACAGCTCCTGTGTTAATCGCTCCATACCGAATGGCGCCAAAGGAGTTAGTGGAGCTCAATGCTCAAATCCAAGAACTGTTGGATCGTGGGTTCATCCGACCCAGTGTGTCTCCATGGGGAGCACCGGTCCTATTTGTGAAGAAGAAGGATGGAACTATGCGTATGTGCATAGATTATCGTCAGTTGAACAAACTGACCATCAAGAACAAGTATCCTTTGCCAAGGATAGACAACTTGTTCGACCAGCTGAAAGGGGCAGCTGTGTTCTCGAAGATAGACTTAAGGTCGGGGTATCACCAGTTGAAAGTGAAGGAGGCTGACATTCATAAGACCGCTTTTAGGACAAGATACGGTCATTTTGAATTTGTGGTGATGCCATTCGGATTGACGAACGCTCCATCCGCGTTCATGGACATGATGAATCGGGTTTTCCAGCCCTATTTGGATAGGTTTGTCGTGGTGTTCATCGATGATATTTTGGTGTACTCTAAGTCTGAAGAGGAGCATGATGAACATCTCCGAGTTGTGCTACAAGTGTTAAGGGAAAAGAAGCTTTATGCCAAATTCAGCAAGTGTGAATTTTGGCTTAAGGAGGTGGCATTCCTAGGTCATGTGGTATCCGCAGAAGGAATAAGAGTGGATCCTAGGAAGATCGAAGCGTTGTTGGATTGGAAACCACCTAGAGTGCGTGGGTTGAAATCCGAAGTTTCTTAGGATTGGCGGGCTATTACGAAGGTTCGTGGAAGGACTCTCGTCAATAGCCGCGCCTTTGACAAAGTTGCTAAGGAAGGAAGTACCATTTGTGCGGACGGATAAGCAACAGGAGAGCTTTGAAAAGCTTAAGAAGGTGCTGACGGAAGCTCCAGTGTTAATTCAGCGAGAGGCAGGCAAGGATTTTGTGGTGTACTGTGACGCTTCGCATACGGGATTAGGCTGTGTGCTAATGCAAGATGGTAAAGTGGTCGCGTATGCGTCTCGGCAGTTAAGGCCTCATGAGGTTAACTACCCAACTCATGACTTGGAACTAGCAGCAGTGGTTTTCGCCCTTAAAGTTTGGAGGCACTACCTTTATGGAGAAATGTCAGTTATCTACACAGACCACAAGAGCCTTAAGTACTTGTTGACTCAGAAAGAGTTGAACTTGAGGCAACGAAGGTGGGTGGAATTACTGAAAGACTACGATTGTTCGATAGAATATCATCCGGGCAAGGCGAATGTGGTAGCCGATGCCCTGAGTAGGAAGGTTGTGTCAGATTTAAGGGCTTTGTTCGCTCACTTGAGTCTGTATGATGATGGAAGCCTGTTGGCAGAATTGCAAGTCAAGCCCACGTGGCTGAATGAGGTGAAAGAGGGACAAATGGCTGATAAAGATCTAAGTGCTAAGTTTCAACAAGTACGGAGCGGAGAATTAGGGGATTATGGCGTCAATGAAGAAGGAGTGTTGTGCTACAAAGGAAAGGTCTGTATGCCAAAGGATAAGGAGTTGAGACAAAGGATTCTTCGGGAAGCGGATGGTAGCCCTTATGCTATGCATCCCGGAGGCATCAAGTTGTATAGAGATCTAAGAGAACAATTTTGGTCGTCTGATCTTAAGCGGGAAGTGACTGAATTCATGGGAAAGTGTCTGACGTGTCAGCAAGTTAAGGCTGAACACCAAGTTCCATCGGGATTACTTCAACCAATTGAGATTCCCCAATGGAAGTGGGAGAGAATTACCATGGACTTCGTTAGTGGGCTTCCCCTTACGCCCACTAAGAAGGACTCGGTATGGGTGATAGTGGACCGTTTTACCAAGTCCACACATTTTATTCCGGTGAGAATCGACTATTCCCTTCAGAAGTTAGCCAATTATATGTGGCAGAGATCGTAAGGTTATACGGAGTACCAACATCGATCATCTCCAACAGAGACCCAAGGTTTACGTCTCGATTTTGGAAGGCACTTTATCAAGCCTTAGGCACTAAGTTGGATTTCACTACGGCGTTTCATCCACAATCAGACGGGCAGTCTGAACGGGTTATACAAGTGTTGGAAGATATGCTGAGAGGCTGTGTGATGGATTTCCGAGGAAGTTGGGAAGATTATTTGCCCTTAGCTGAGTTTGCCTACAACAATAGCTATCAGGCAAGCATTCGGATGGCACCATATGAAGCATTGTATGGTCGGAAGTGTAGAACTTCTACTTATTGGACCGAGCTAGGAGAACGTCGAGTTTTGGGCTCGGAGTTAGTGGCGGAAACTGAAGAGAAAGTTGAGTTAATTCGGGCAAGGTTGAAGGAAGCCTCTGATAGACAGAAGTCGTACGCAGACCTTAAGCGAAAGGAGATCGAGTTTGAAGTGGGAGATCAAGTATTCCTGAAAGTCTCGCCTTGGAAAAAGGTTATGAGGTTCGGTCGCAAAGGAAAGTTAAGCCTGAGGTTTATAGGGCCCTATCGAGTACTAAAGCGAGTTGGACCAGTGGCATACCAAGTGGAGTTGCCACCAGAGTTACAGCTAATGCACGACGTATTCCATGTATCCATGCTACGTCGCTATCGATCGGATCCATCTCATGTGGTACCTGTTGAAGAAGTGGAGCTAAGGCCGGACTTATCCTACGAGGAAGAGCCGATTCGAATCTTGGAACGTGATGTGAAAGTACTACGGAGGAAGTCAGTACCTCTAGTCAAGGTGTTATGGCGCAACCATGGATCGGAAGAAGCATCGTGGGAGTCTAAAGAGACAATGCGACAAAGAATACCCTCGATTGTTTAGTTAGGAAATTTCGAGGACGAAATTTTGTTTAAGGGGGTAGAATCAGAACATCCTGGAAAGGGGCCTATGCATTTTCGGTTTAATTGTATGAAATGACAAGTCTTAAGCATTATGAATAAATTTTTGATATTTTTGGAAACTCGAAAATGTATGAAAATGCATGGAAATGGAAATGAACATTTTGGAAACTCAACATTTTTGGAAACACGGAAATGCATTAGGACATGAACATTTTAGGAAACCTAAATGTAAGGAAATGGTTCAAAAATGGAAAGTACACATTTTTGGAAACTAAGAAATGAAAATGGAAATGATCCAAAATGGAAAGTATACATTTTAGGAAACTTGGAAATGTAAGAAAATGGCAAATAAATGAGCCAATCGAAAATTTTAGGAAACTTGGAAATGACCCTAAAATGATGAGTTTTAAAGTTTAAAATAGGAAATCAAGGCAAGAGGGCCTTAAAAGAAAAAGTTGGTAAGTTTTGACACACAAACGGGCTAGGAAAAGTGGCTCAAGATGGCACTTAGGGCCTATGGAAATGGCGCCATGTGCAAGAGGCATGGGCACTGGTTCGAGTCACAAGGGAAGCAAATAAATGGAGTTTTATTTTTGCTTCCCAGGCTAAGGGGTGGACGGCAATTGCTTCTAGAAAAGGGAGGTGTTTTATTTCCATTAATATTGCTTAGTAAGGTGATAAATAAAAGCTTTTTAATTTGGATTATTGAGGAGATAAATGATGGATAAAACACTTTTATTTTTTTTTAAATAAAATAGATGATATTATCACAAGAAAGAGTGGTGGCCAAGTCAAGGACTCTTGGCCTGATAATTTCGGCTAAAGGAGGAGAGTTAAGGCTATTCTCTCATCTTTCTATGTGTGTGCCGAAATTCCCTAGCAGAAACTCTCTCTGCCGAAAATTCCATAGCAACTTTCTTTCTTCTCTTTTCTTTCTCCAAGTCGAAAATACACTCTATTCCATCAGTGTCGATTGTTCTTAAGTTTAATATTCCTCTCTTTCCTTCACCCTTGAAACCGAATGCTAAGAAGGCTCATAGCCGATTGTTCATTAAGTTTTTGACCGAATCTCTGAAACAGTGTCAGGAAAGATCTGTCAAATTCAAAAGGTAAGAATCTTGTGGTTATCGATTATTCTCCTCTTTAAGTCAAACATAAAGGCTAATGTTATTATTTTTGTGGCCGAAACTATAAGGAGTGTTTCGGGATTTCTAGTGCTATCGACTACAAGGAAGAGATCATCCGGGATTCAAGAATCTAAGGTAAGATATAAACATAGTTGGTCAAAGTTATGGATTATATGTGAGATTTAAATGTAACATGAAAGTATAGGAAATTCGACAGACATACAAGGCAAGGATTACATTCGAGATTTGGAAATTTTAAGGTAAGTTCATAGATCCAATCGGCCAAGGTTTATTCTTTAGAAATACAAATCCTACTAGGATTTGGTCAAAAAGGTTTATTTATGTGTTTAAATAATTTGGCCGAATATAGGGATTGAGATCTGAAGCAACAGATCGATTTCTTCGGGATATCAAGGAACCAATTAAGCAAATCAGGTGTGTACTCACACTAATTTTCAATATATTATGGCAATAATTATTTTAATATATGAATATGCATAAGAATGTGAATATGGCTAAGTACCACAAATATGGTAAAAAGTACCCAGGTACGTTTCCTACTTCTGATAGGATTACGAATATGAAATATTTTGAACATGTGAATAGTAACATGAATGAGAAATAAGTATGTTATGCATGATATGATAATATTCGGGGCATTTCGGCTATATGTGAAAGGGAAGAAGGTGTTGACTTGGTCTCACCAACGGAATATGGTGACTACGGTCACATAATTTGAATATGGTAACCGGTTACATTATCTCGAATTTGGTAACTTCGGTTACATTATTCGAATATGGTGTCTAATGACACAAATTATATGGGCGATGAGCACGTCGATTGCAACAAGCGCCTTCGATGGTGTGTAAGCGGATGGAGGTTGACTTAGTAGTCCCCACGGTGTGATTGGCAGGTACGGGTGGTGTGTAGCGGATGGATATCTAGGCTTGGGTTGGGTTGCATCATTTTTATATGAATATGTCTTTGATATGAACATGTATGCCTGAATTGTTGATTGTTAGTTTGTGCCCACATTGAGTCTGTTGACTCACCCCTTTGTGGGACTATTTTTCAGGTAATGAGCAATAATGGACCGGGTCGGCAGGAGCTAAAGGTGGCCATGCACAGCAAGAAAGGATTTTTAATATTTGGGACTTTATTTCTATTAAGTATTTTAAGTTTTTTTAAGTTTGGGAATTAATGATGTAATAAGGCCGGAAAGGCCATAGTTTTATTTAGTTACTTTTATCTTCTTTAACTACTATGTTATGAATTAATTTATATTTTAAGTTTAAGTAAGAAATATTTTTTTAAGTAAACCCTAAATTATTTTGTCACCTTAAAATAAATGGATTTCAAAACATAGTTAATGGGTTTTCAACCTAAGCCCAACTCGAATTGATAACTTCTTTGAAAATTTCACGAACTTTCGCTAAGTAACAAAGAATTTTGAAACCGATTTTTCTTAAGGAACATACCAGATCCGGTTCAGGCTCGTGGGCCGGGTGTGGGGTGTTTCACTAAGTTACTGAGCTAGGATGTGGTAACCCCTGTGCGCATGTCTAGGATTGGATCTGGAAGAG
This sequence comes from Gossypium bickii, assembly GCA_025503065.1. Lineage (NCBI taxonomy): Eukaryota > Viridiplantae > Streptophyta > Magnoliopsida > Malvales > Malvaceae > Gossypium > Gossypium bickii. The sequence goes on along the minus strand of CP106713.1, from coordinate 20,357,838 downwards.
CCTGGTATTTAAGCAGTCCTAGTGACTCACCTCCTCTTCGCAGGAATCCTACCTGGTGCGTAGCTTCGATTCACCCTAACTCAGAAGGCTCAGTGGTGTGGCAACCTCTGTGCGCATGTCTAGGAATGGTTTCGGTGGGAGCTTGGTACTTAAGCAGCCCACGTGACTCACCTCCTCTCCACTTGAATCCTACCTGGTGCGTAGCTTTGGTTCACCCTGACCAAGAGGGCTCGGTCATAGGTTAAACATAATGACTAAAACCCAAAAAGGGAACTAGCCGTTTTAAAAAAAAAAAACAAACAAAACAACAAAACCCTAGTTTTAAAACTCTTAAAACTTTCTTTTAAATTTGTGAAAACCATCTTTGCAAAATTTTCCAAAGCACTTCCGATTTATGAAAATTACAAAAATACCCTTAGTGGTAAAATTACCAAAATGCCCTTGGTTTATAAAACGACCAACTACCCAACAGTTTTACCAAAATTTCATTATTTTATAAATGTTCACAAACCCTAACTTGCAAACTATCAAAAATACCTTGATTTTGAAAAATTACAAAATTGCCCTTAATTTGCAAAAATTACCAAAATGACCCTGATTTTCAAATCTTTGCAAACATCACCATTTTGAAAGGTACAATTCTCGAAAAGAACCCTCAAAGTTTAACAACTTCTAAAATATCCCTAATTTTTTAACTTTTACAAATTTACCTCGGTTTGCGAAAAATTATCGAAATACTCTTGAGGTCAAAAATTACCGAAATACCCTCAGATTTTAAAATTTTTCCAAATTATCCCGGGACTTTGAAATTACCAAAATACTTTTTCACGAAATCACCAAGGAACTTTTTCTTTTGAAAAAAAATTACGAAAATGCCCCTGTAGAACAAAATTACGAAAATACCCCTGGTAGTAGAAAAACAACAACGATGAAAATTACAATGTTTCTCTGAATGAACGAAAGTTCATACTTGTTTGATGGATGAATGAATGAATGGAAAGACTGTGTGTTTGTATGAATACGAAAGAACCACTCCTAAATCCTTTTTCATAAAACTCCTTCGCGGGTAAATAAGTGGAACAATGACCAATTCATAAAACTTTTTAATCAGATCTCGACATTAGAAAATGAGCTCTAGAGGACGTGGACATCGTGGACGAGGTAGAGGAAGAATGACTAGGTCGGAACCCGTTAGATCGGGTCAAGGATCAGATAATGAAGTACCACTGCCACCACCACCCCCAGCTGTTGGTGTTGAGCAACAAGCTCAGGCGGGGAAGATCTTTGTGTCGCGCGGTGTCTTTGCGAGTTTTGGAATTGGTGGGTGGTGCAGGGGAAATTCGAAATCGAAAGTGCATGCTCTGAACGGCCGAGCAAATGGAGTCGAAATGTTTCGTGGAGTATCTGGTGTGGCACCCAGTACAGTTGAGTACTGGTTGGAAGCAACGGAGCGCATCATGGATGAGCTTGATCTGACCCCTGAGGAAAAGTTAAAGGGAATGGTGGCACTGTTACGCGATGAAGCGTATCAATGGTGGTTTATCATGCGGGATGGTGCCACTACCGAGGATCGACATGGGAGTATGTTAAGGAAGCATACCAAAAGAAGTATGTGGGAACCAGGTACACTGATGAGCAAAGGAAAGCTTTTCTGGGGCTGGTCCAAGGAAACAAGTCGATTGCAGAATATGAGGCTGAATTCCTGAGGTTGAGCCGGTACGCTCGAGGTGTCGTGGCAACTGAGCATGAGCGCTGTGTCCGTTTTGAGGACGGGCTAAGGGATGATCTAAGATTGTTGATAGCACCACATTAGGAGCGAGAATTTTCTGCGTTAGTGGAAAAGGCTAAAGTGGCTGAAGGAATTAAGGATTCTGCAAGGCAGAACACTAATCGGAATAGGCCAGAAAGAGGTTTTGGATCGTTTGGATCATCTGGGAATAAGAGGCCTAGAGTTGATGGGCCGCGAGGTCGACAAGTTTGGATCGGAAGAGGCGGTATCGACCTTGTGATGTGTGTGGAAAGAAGCATTTGGGAGAGTGTTGGAGGAAAACAGGAGGATGTTTTAGGTGTGGGTCCAAGGACCATGTGGTCAAAGAATGTCCTAAGAACTTAGATGAAAGCCGACCGACAACTCAGAATGTTAGTCAGGCTGGTAGAGGTGGACAGCAGCCTCAGCAAGGTCGTGGACTGAACCATGGAGGAAATGGTCCAGGCCATGGACGTGAAGCACCAAGAAGAGGTGCTGAAGGTGCAGACGCAAGGCAACCAAGGTTGGTTTATGCAGTTGGCCGTCGCGAGGAGGAAGATGTGCCAGATGTGACAACGGGTACGTTCCTTATTTCTGGAATACCCTTAATTGCTTTATTTGTTATAGGGTTAGCTTATTCTTGTATTGCTAGTGAAGTGGCTGAAACCTTGGATGTGAACTTAGAGAATGTGCCTAGAAAGTATGATAGTTCTTTAAGATCAGAGTGCGCAGCAATAGCGTAGTGGGGTGAGTTAGACCGTACGATTATTCGTTAGTAAGTAATTTCGAGGACGAAATTATTTTAAGGGGGTAGAACTATAACATCCTGGAAAGGGCCTATGCATTTTAGGTTTAATTGTACGAAATGACAAGTCTTAAGCACTATGAATAAATTTTTGATATTTTTGGAAACTCAAAAATGTATGAAAATGAAATGGAAATGAACATTTTTGGAAACCTGGAAATGCATGGACATGAACATTTTTGGAAACCTAGAAATGCATAGACATGAACATTTTTAAAGACCAAACTGCTGCTATGCTGGCTCGAACCAGTGACCTCAAGCAGCAGCCCCCCTTTTCACGCCTTAAGCCACTCTTCCCTTTGGACTTTCATGACATAAAGCCCCCACCTTTTAATTATAAGCCTTCTTCCTAGCCCTTACTCCTTCAATGCCAAAGCCCAAAAAATAAAACTCCTTGCGTCCCTTGCGTTTCGAACCCGAGACCTTCGTTCCAACACCCTTAAGTGGCGACCCAAGCCACTCTGCCCACCTACCTTTCATGTCAATAAGCCCCCCTGATTTAATTATAAGGCTTTCCTAGGCCAAAAAGCCCACAAAGAAAAAAAACACATTTCCCCCTTGTTCCTGTCGAGGCTCGAACCCAAGACCCCCTTGGACGCCACCTGCAAGGCACCTAAGTGACGCATGAAGGCCAGTTAGCCATGCTGTTCTTTGTGTCACGTTTCGCCCAAAATTTTATTTAAGCCCTAACTTCTCCTAGCTCCTTTCTTTTAAGTACCTTAAAAGAGTTTTTTTTTTTTAATTCCAACTTCAACCTAATTCGGGGTTGTTTTTAGACCCTAAATCATGCCAAATAAAATCATATTTATTTATTTCTTGAAGCCCACATGGAATTTATTTAAATTACAAATAACCCCTAATTCAGGGTGTTACAGATTTCCTTGCTGGGCATGGCCACCACTAAGTTCCTGCCGACCCGGTCCATTACTGATCATCACCTGAAAAATGTTCCCACAATGGGGTGAGTCAACAGACTCAATGTGTACACAAACACTAAGTCCAAATAAACTCAGGCATTTCATAACATACATATTCATATATCATTAAATTAAAAATGATGCAACCCGAACCCAAACCTAGATGCCATCTGCTACACATCACCCATACCAACCTGCATACCGTGGGGACTACTAAGTCAACCCTCCATTCGCTACACACCATCGAAGGTAGTCGCTGCAGTCGACGTGCTCATCGCTCTTATGAGTATTCGTGGTCTTAGGTCACCACACTCAGATATCGTGGTCTTAGGTCACCACATTCAGATATCGTGGTCTTAGGTCACCACATTCAGATCTCGTGGTCTTAGGTCACCACATTCAAATATCGTGGTCTTAGGTCACCACATTCACTTCCCCTTTTCAATAACCCATATGCCCCATGTCATACATAGTATGCATTAACATGCCAAATTTTACATTCTTATCACTTATCACATGTTAAATATAACATATTTCATAATCCTAGCAGGAGTAGGAAACGTACCTGAGTACTTTGTACCATATCATGGTACCTTAGCCACATTCTTACACTTTCATATTAACACATATATCAAGGTTAAGCCATAAATCTATTAAGATTAGTGTAGGGTACACACCTGATTAACTTATCGAATTTACTGATTTCCCGAAGAATTTCGATCTACTGCTTTAGATCTCAACTTCCTTGGTATCGATTGATGTCTAATCAAATGCCAAAAACTTTGTATCCTTCTTTCTTGAAATCGGCAATCACTAGATTACTTGAATAGATTAGTTTAGGCGTTTGAATGATTAATGAACACATATATTTACCAAACATGGCCTTGGCCGAATGCTATAGACACTTACCTTGTGGATTTTAAATCCCGAAACTCACCGAATAACTAGGGAACACGCGGCCTATGGTGTACCTTCGGGAAAAGAACTTCTCCTTCCTTGTAGTCGACACTTAGTAAATCCCTAAAGATCTCTTCAAAGTTTCGGCAACAAGATATTAATGGGGTTAGTCCTAGTTTTCGGCAAATCTTAAAAGAAAAAAGATGAAACGAAATGAGATCTTACCCTTACTTTAGGAATTGGCAATCCTTGCTTGAACCTTTAACAATATTCGGCTATGTAGGCTAGAAGGATCTTAATTTCGGCTTTTTGATTGGTATAAAGAAAGAAAAGAGAAAGAAGAATAAAGATGGAGGATTCGGCTAGAGCACAAGGTATTTTGGCTTGGCAAAAATAAAACAGAAGAGAGGAGTTATTTGCTAGAGAGAATTCGGCAGAGAGAGAGTTGAAAGAAAGAATGAATGACCCTCTTTTCCTCTAGTAGCCGAAATTACTAATTTAGAGTCCCTTACTTAGCCACCACTTCTCCACATTTTGATAGCTTTATCTCTTTAATTATCATCTTATTCAAATTAATATAAATTTAATCCAATAATTATCTCTCATCTCTTAATAAAAATAATACTAATAGTAATCCATCATTATCTATCTATTTGCCGAATTTTAAAGAGAATAAAACTCCTCTTTTAAGAGCCTTAATGCCATCCACCTCTCTGCTCCCTGTAGTACAAAAATAAAATTCTTTTATTTGCTTCCCATGCGACTCGATCCTTGGCCCATTTGCCTATGTATGTGGCGTCACTTGCTAGGCCCTTAAGTGGCGCCTTGTAGCCATTTTACCAAGGCTATTTGTATGTCATATTTCACATACATTTTCTCTTAAGACCACCTTCCTTCATGTCCCTCTTTTAAACTTTAAACTTGACATTTCTAAAGCATTTCCTTACATTTCTAAGACATTTCCTTACCTTTCCAAGACATTTCCTTAAATTTCCAAGACAAGACATTTCCTTACATTTCCAAGACAAGACATTTCCTTACATTTCCAAGACATTTCCTTACATTTCCAAGTTTCCAAAAATGTTCACCATACATTCATAACTCATAAGACATGCCATTTCGTATAATTAAATCAAAAATGCATAGGCCCATTTCCAGGATGTTACAGACCTAATTCTGGGGATGGACTGGTTGGTCAAGCATCGTGTTAGCTTAGACTGTGCTACTAAGAGGGTCGTACTAAGGATTGAGGAGGATAATGAGGTAGTCATGATTGGAAAATGCTAGAATTACTTATCTAATGTGGTCTCTGCACTGGTGGCAGAGAAGAGGGTTCGTAAGGGATGTGAGGCATTCTTGGCATACGTAAGTGTTTCGGATTTCGAGCATTCTACAGTTAAGGATATCAAAACGGTAAAGGATTCTCTAGACGTCTTTCTTGAGGAGCTACCGGGGTTACCTCCAAATCGCGAGTTGGAATTTGGGATTGAGCTACTTCCAGGTATAGCTCCAGTTTCCATTACTCCCTATCAATTGGCACAAAAGGAGCTTGTTGAGCTTAAAGATCAGATTCAAGAGCTATGCTATTGATTTTTGAGGCAATTGGGAGGATTATCTACCGCTAGCGGATTTCACCTATAATAATAGTTTTCAGTCTAGCATCCAGATGGCACCTTACGAGGCACTGTATGGTTGTAAGTGTCGCACTCCTTTATGTTGAACTGAGTTGGGTGAGCGACATGTTCTAGGTCTTGAGTTGGTTTCTGAGATAGAGGATAAGGTTAGATTGATTCGGGATTAACTGAAAGTGGCTTCTTACAAACCGAAATCCTGTAATAGTCTGGTTTACACCCTAGTCGGAACAGTGGTTTCTGGACCACAAACTTGAGTCTAAATATTATTTTAATATTGTTTTCTGTGCCTCTGATAAGTGATTATGCATGTGCTAAAGTTTCGTAAGTTAATTCGTCTGTCTATGTGCTTAATTTGAGAAAATAATTAAATTGCATTTAGTGTAAAACTAGCATGCTAATTATTAAGGTACTAATGTGTTGTGGTTTATAAAAGAAAAGGGCCTTATGTGGCAATTAAGCCATTACTATAGTTAGTCGATGGGTAAGGTCATAACTGACCTTGTACTTATATGTTATATATATTTATGCATGAAGGTTATTTTGGAAAATGAGTTATTATCATCATATTAACTAAATAAAAAGATGAAAGTGTTCATCTTTATTCTCTTCATTTGACCGAAACTAGCAAAGAAAGAAAAGAGAAAACTAGTTAGGGCATTCGGCCATTGTCTTCTTTGATTAAGGTATGTTTTGGCTTTAGATTTTGATAATTTTTATGTTTTTGAGATTGTTGCTTTGTCTACTATCAAGCCCATGTCTCAATTTTGTGTATTAATGATGTTTGTAAGATATGCCATTGATGATATGTTGAGCTTTGTGATGAATTTAGTTGTTAAATAAAAGATTTGAGCTAGATGAACGTAGTTTGTTTTTGAATTTTTGATGAATTTAACTAAATAGGGCTAAATTGAGAAAATAGAAAATTGAAGGGCTAAATTGCAAATGTGATGGAAAATATGGACTTGTATGGTCCCTAGGGTGGTTCGACTATACATGTGTGTGAGCAAATTGTGTATATTTGATGTTTTGAGAAAATTGGAATAAATTGTCCAAATGTGAAAATATGAGGGTTAATTTGCAAATAGCCCTAAATGTTGTTCTTGGATTGAAATGAATATGTTAGTAAATAAAAGGGTTAATTCTGAATATGTATAGATCAAGAGCTGAAGAAATCAGACTTAGATCGTGGGAAGGCGAAAGTAATTGAGTAGCCGTATCCATTTCTGTAAACTGAACTTGAGGTAAGTCATTGTGCAATTAAACTTATTGTATTGAATTATATATGTTCTTATGACTATTGTTATCAATGAATACTCATGATATAATCTATTCATGAATTCCGAGATAAGGATTTCTTAGTGACAATCTCCGAAAAGTCCCGTATGAACCTAGGAATAGATAGGATTAACTATGTCATGACATAGGTATCTGTTATATTTTATCATGTAAGACCACGTCTAGGACGTTGGCATTGATTTGAGATTCCGTGTAAGACCTTGTCTGAGACGTCGGCATCGATATGAGTGTTACGTGTAAGACGACGTCTTGGACGTTGGCATCAATTTGATCTTTACGTGTAAGACCATGTCTGGGACATCGGCATCATATTGATTCATGTAAGACCCTGTTTAGGACAGTGGCATTGATGTCTGAGTGCATATAAGACCTCGTCTGGGACATTGGCATTGTACGACTGTTCCGAGCTTTCTGAGTATCCTACTAGATTCCTTATGGTTCAACGGGCAAGTCTGTGATATGAAAAGGCCATGTAAATAGTGAATCTATTTCAGGTACGTTGATTCATACACTAAGTATGTATATAAGGTAAGTTCCTATGTGATCTTACTATGATGATTATGTATATTTGTATAACAATATGAGATGTGATATTAAGTATGAAAGAGCTTTATGTATATGAGACTTTTGGAATTGATGAATGTGGCTAATATGGCCAAGTACATGAACCAAAGTATATATATGCGATAATTTGCTAAGTGATTTAGATGTGCCAATGTATCTATGAATACATATGTGCCTTCTACGCTAAGTTTGTTTGTATTATGACTTACTAAGCTTTTGGAAAGCTTACTCCGTGTGTGCATTTTCTCTGTTTTATAGGTCGTCAAAGCTACTGAAGGCTCCGGACCGTCAAGGATCTATTCAACTTGTTTTGGGTACATTTTGGATGTATATTTTGCTAGATATGGCATGTATATGCTAGTCTTTTGTATTTGTATATGAAGTGAATTTAGCCATGTGACTTGATTAGTTATATGTTGGTATTATGTTTAAATGAATGTGATATATGAAGTATACCTTGGTATGGTTGAAGCACATGATTTGGTTAAGTTTTAGGGTAAACATTTAGATGAATTATACTTGATATGCATATGTTTTTGTCTTGGAAGTTGGCATGGTTGAAATGGATATTGAATGTCTAGAATGAATGGTTATTTTGGTATCTAGTATGCATGAAATATGTTGGTAAATATTGCTTGTAGGTAAGACCCAAGTGGGTGGCATTTTGGCCTTGCAAAGGGCCTATAATGTCACACGGTTATGGCATACGGGCATGCCTAGTGACTGTGGGGCTAAGTCAATAGCTAGCACAAGAGTACATGGCCTTGGCACACGAACGTGCCTGCTGCCTAGTAGTCTATGATTTTTGGCAGGATCGACCACGGCCAGAGTACACGGGCGTGCTTAATGGTCGTGGAAGAAAAGTTAGTTTCGACCACGGGGAGGACACACGGGTGTGTCTAGCAGCTGTGGGAGGCACAGGGCCTGCCCATAGGGGCGTGTAACCCCTGAAACTTAAAAAAGTTTTAAATTTTTCGAGAATTCCTTTATGTGTTTCGATTTAGTCACGAACCGGTTTACGAGCATGTTTTAGGTCTCGTTGACCGTATTAAGGGACATTATGTTTGAGACTGATGGATGAATGTATGAACTTTTGAATATGTTTTCGATCTGTCCGGTAACGCCTTTAACCCTAGTCCGACGATGGATACGGGTTAGGAGTGTTACATTTGATTGGTATCAGAGCTACAGTTTAGCCGATTTTTGGACTAACGTAGCGTGTCAGAGTCTAGCTATACATGCCATATATCTGTATTGTGATAGTGTAATGAATCTTGACGCGTAAAATGTGATTTTCGTATAGTAATGGTGTAACACCCTAACCCGAGACCGTCGCCGGAATAGGGTCAAGAGGCATTACCGATCAAACTGAACATTTAACATCTAGAATTTATGACACAAAGTCAATCTTCATTAATCACCTTCATTTACAAACATGCTGTCCCTTATCAAGGTCTACGAGACCTATTTCACATATTAAACAGGGGTTGGGACTAAACCGAAGCACATACAAAATTTCATGAAAATTTAAAACTTTTCTAAAATTTAGGGGAGACACGGTCGTGGGAGGAGAACGTGTTCCCTCCATGACTGCTGGACACCCCCGTGTGTCCTCCCCGTGGCTATATACTGACTTAGTCCCCACGGCCACCAGGCACGACCGTGTGTCCTGACCGTGGTCCTATACTGACTTCCCCACCACGGCCACCAAACACGCCCGTGTCAAGGCCATGTTATTTTTAGGCTACATTTTGCCAATTTACCCACGGTCTAAGGCATGCTCGTGTGCCACAGCCGTGTGACATTATAGGCCATTTTGCAAGGCCAAAATGCCACCCACTTAGGGTCAAACCTACAAGCAACATATCCCAAAACATGTCATGAACATAAGGCAACCAAAAACTTACCAAAATGACCATTCAATCTATGCATTCAATTCTCATTCCAACCATAACAAATTCAATACCAAAACTTATCTCATCACAAGCATAATACATTCAATACCAAACATCATTCCTTCTCAATTCACTAATTTATATTTGCATTTTATCAACACCATGTTACCATTCATAAGTCAACTTCTTAAACTACAAACCATGCCAAAAGATGCATCACATATACCAAGTTCATTCATGCTAAAACTAGCACATAACTAGCCACATCTTATGGCTACTTACAAACTATCAAACATGGTTCAAATAACCAGCCTATACATGCCATATTTTAACTATGTACATCTTTCCAAAATACCCCAAAATAGATTACCGATAGTGTGACTGAGATGCTGACGATCCCCTGACCCGAGCTAGCTTTACTGACACTGCAAAGCAGGGAAACAAGTCACACAGTAAGCTTTATAAAGCTTAGTAAATTCTTAACATAATACATAATATCATCAATTCAAATCAACGTATACAATAGCCATCACATAGATCATTTCTCATATACTCATACCATATCATCTATAGTTAAAATACTCATTTCCTCAATCATAGCTCGATTATACTCATCAACCACAAAGGTTCAATACGTACCTTAGCTACACATAGTTGTTAAACCACCAAACTACTCAACGCTCGATAATTCTTGTTGATCATCCTTTAATTTTCATTAAATATAATCGCACACATAGTGCTATATGCATAATTGTAACATTTTTTTCATCGCACACTTAGTGCCTATTCTATTAACCGACCTGTCTCGGTGTCGCACACACATGCCAAGCAAATAAGCCGTAACTTTTATATCATCGCACACCTAATGCCTCTCATTTCTGTTTCGATTTACATTTTCGCACACTTAGTGCCATCAAATAAATCTTGCACATAGCATCTCAATTTCATACACATATACATATTCAATTCATAATACTAAAACATATCTCATTAACATGTATTTTGTAACATCCTGAAAAGGGCCTATGCATTTTCGGTTTAATTGTATGAAATGACAAGTCTTAAGCATTATGAATAAATTTTTGATATTTTTGGAAACTCGAAAATGTATGAAAATGCATGGAAATGAAAATAAACATTTTTGGAAACTCAACATTTTGGAAACTCAACATTTTTGGAAACTTGGAAATGCATTAGGACATGAACATTTTAGGAAACCTGAGAAATGTAAGGAAATGGTTCAAAATGGAAAGTACACATTTTTGGAAACTAAGAAATGAAAATGGAAATGATCCAAAATGGAAAGTATACATTTTAGGAAACTTGGAAATGTAAGAAAATGGCAAATAAACAGAGCCGATCGAAAATTTTAGGAAACTTGGAAATGACCCTAAAATGATGAGTTTTAAAGTTTAAAATAGGAAATCAAGGCAAGAGGGCCTTAAAAGTAAAAGTTGGTAAGTTTTGACACACAAACGGGCTAGGAAAAGTGGCTCAAGATGGCACTTAGGGCTATGGAAATGGCGCCATGTGCAAGAGGCATGGGCACTGGTTCGAGTCACAAGGAAGCAATTAAATGAAGGTTTTAATTTTGTTTCCAGTACAAGGAGTGGACAAACAAGCATCTTGAAAAAAAAAAAGAGAGTTTATTCTCTTTAAAATTCGGCTATTAAGTGATAAATGAGAGATTTTTTTAGATTATTAAATTTGGATTATTTGAGGAGATAAATGATGGATTAAATATTTTTTATTTGAATAATATTATCACATATGTGGAGTGGTGGCCAAGTAAGGGACTCCTTGGTGATAACTTTGTCTATAAAAGGAAGGAAGGAGGGCTACTCCTCGGTTTGCTTCTTTTACGCTCTGTAAAATTCCCTAGCTCTCCCCTCTCTCACAAATTTTTCCTTAAGTAAAATCCATCTTCTCTTCTTCTATTTTCTTCTCTGTTTCTACTATCAAAGCCGAATCTTTGTCGATTCTAAGTAAAGGAGCAATCAACTACAACATCAAAAGGGTAAGATCTGTGGTCAATCAATTTCTATTCCTTTTTCTTTTTACCAAAATCGAGTACTAATCTTATTGTTGTGAATGGCCGAATATACAAGGGGTTTATCAGATTTCAACAGACATACAAGAAAAGGAATATTTTCGGGAACTCAGGGATTCAAGGTAAGAAGTTATATTCGGCCTAGGTTATCTCTTTAATAATTAGATCTATTCGTTTTAATCAAAGATTTATCAAATCAGTGGATCTAGTGGGTAGCCGAAATTCAGGGAGGAATACCACAACTTTGGGATTTGATTTGGAAAAGAAGGTAAGTGTCAGTAATTCTATTCCTAGTAGGATTTGGTTTTAAAATCAAAAAGGTATTAATATGTTTATATATGATGGGCCAAATATAGGAGTTAACAGATCTAAAGTCTGAATCTGTGATCGATTCACTTTGGGAATTCAAGGAATCCATTAAGCGAATAAGGTGTGTACCCACACTAACTCCCAATATATTACGGCAATTATTTTATATGTATATATATGAATGTGCATGCGAATAAGAATGTGGCTAAGTGCCACAAATGAGGTAAAAGTACCCAGGTACGTTTCCTATTTCCGATAGGATTACAAATACGATATATATATATATTTTTGAATATATAATATGAATGAGAAAAGATATGCATGATATAAATATTTGGGGCATATGGGATATATGTGAAAGGGGAAGAATAGGTTTTGACTTCGGTCTCACCAACGAAATATGGTGGCTACGGCCCCATTAAGTTAACATGGTAACTTCGGTTACATTATCTGAACATAGTGTCTAATGACACAACGTATATGGGCGATGAGCACGCCGATCGCAATGATCGCTTTCGATGGTGTGTAGCGGAAGGAGGGTTGACTTAGTAGTCCCCACGGTGTGTGACCGGCGAGTGCGGGTGGTGTGTAGCGGATGGATAATTAGGCTTGGGTTTGGGTTGCATCATTTTGATACGTATATGTTCGATATGAATATGTATGCCTCGAAATATTGTTTGTTAGTTTGTGTACACATTGAGTCCGTTGACTCACCCTTTTGAGGACTATTTTTCGTGATGAGCGAGAATGGACCGGGTCGGCGGGAGCTAAAGGTGGCCATGCGTAGCAAAGAAAATATTTACTGAATTGGACCTTCATTTTTATAAAGTTCTTTAAATTTTAAGTTTGGGAATTATTGATGTAATAAGGCCTAAAAGCCATAGTTTTATTTTTCGTTACCATTATTTACTTGCAATTATTATGCTTGAAATACTTTACATTTATGATATTAAAATTTTATGTCTTTACATTTAAACCCTAAATTATTTTGTCACCCTAATTAAATGATTTCTAAATTAAATAAACGGGTCTTTAACCTAAGCCCAGTCCAAAATGAACAGTTTTCTAAAAATACACCAATATTCTCTAAGTAATAAAGGACATCGAAAATCGATTTTCTTAAGGAACATACCAGATTCGGTTCAGGATCGTGGGCCGGGTGTGGGGTGTTTCATATTTTATCCGAACTTACCTCGGACGTCGACTATCGATACGGTCGACTAATCGAGCACTTTATCTTTGCCTCGATCTCGATCCGAACCCCTTCTCTCTTGGTCTATACGCATTTAAAATCAATCCATTCAATCACCATTTCATTCAATTCAATCCACATACACAAATTTAGGGCATTTTGCAAATTAACCCTCTTATTTTCACATTTCGACACTTTAGTCCCTAATTCACAAAATCATCAAATTCACAAAATTCCACCTAGCACAAGCTTAGCCGAATTTTACTAGTGTCTATACAAACCCATACATTTCATTTATTTCACATTTTAACCCTTCAATTTGCTATTTTCACAATTTAACCCAAATTAGCTAATTTCACCAAAAATTCAAAAACAACACATGTTAATCAAACACCAAGTTCTCATATTTTACTAACAACTAGCACATAGCTCAAATGTTCATCAATGGCTCATCACAAAACATCATCAATTCATAAAATTTCAACATGGGTTAGCTAGAGCACAAAGCAACGATCACAAAAACGTAGAAATTATCAAAAACCGAGCTCAAACATACCTTAAATTAAGCTAAATATGTGCTGAAAATCACAAAGCTTCAATGGCTCTTCCCTTTTCTATTTTATGTGGAAAAAAGATGAAGAAATGGCCATCAAATTGTTTTGCTTTTCATTAATGATAATTTATTAAACAAATACCAACTTTGCCCTTTTATAAAACATATAAAACAAATAAAATTTAAGGCCATTATGTCATTTGCCATCCACTATCTTAAAATGGTTTATTAACAACATAAGGCCTCCACTTTAAAAAGCCAAAAACACTTAAGTATTTAATAATTCAGCACATAGCTTTTACTCAATACGCGATTCAGTCTTTTCTCTTAATTCGGCACACAAACGATCAAATTATCACACAGAATTTTCACGCATACTATATCACATATCATTCACACAGAAAATATCATTAATATATTTTTACGACCTCAGATTTGTGGCCTCGAACCACTGTTCCGACTAGGGTCTAAACCAGGATGTTACAAATGGATCCTGACAAAGCCGTAGCTGACGATGTAGAGAGTAATGCACCTGCTCCTGCGCAAGGGACAGCGCCCTCTTATTCGAGACCAGCTATGAGCGATCAAGAGGGAGAAGCTAAACAAGATTTCTTCCAGATGATGAGTGAGTGGTTCACTCAATTCGTAAAGAATAACCCGACTGTTTCGTAACCCCCGCCCCCGGTTAATCCCCTTCAGACATCTGATATACCTCTGACTGTAAATCTGAATTTGTGGAATAAGCCTCATGTTGACAAGATCCATAAGTATGAGGCCGAAGAGTTTCGGGCTACTAATGATGATGATGCTGAAAAAGCTAAGTTCTGGTTAGAAAACACGATCCAGGTATTTGATGAGATGTCTTTGACTTTGGAAGAATGTATAAAGTATGTTGTATCTTTGCTCCGAGATACAGCTTATCAATGGTGGAAAACTTTGATTTCTGTTGTTTCGAAAGAGCGAGTTACATAGGACTACTTTTAGAGTGAATTCTGAAAGAAATATATCAGTGAAAGATTCGTTGATCAGAAACGAAAAGAATTTCTGGAACTCAAACAGGGTCGAATGACTGTTTCGGAATATGAACAAGAGTTCGTAAGACTGAATCAGTATGCTCGAAAATGTGTATCATCTGAAGCTATAATGTGCAAAAGATTCGAAGATGGTCTTAATGAAGATATTCGCCTGTTAGTCAGGATATTAGAAATAAAAGAGTTCGTTAT
The DNA here is from genome assembly GCA_025503065.1 of Gossypium bickii. NCBI lineage: Eukaryota > Viridiplantae > Streptophyta > Magnoliopsida > Malvales > Malvaceae > Gossypium > Gossypium bickii. Next base: position 20,342,756 of record CP106713.1, on the reverse strand, counting down.
ACTCGTTGATCAAGCATGCAAAGCTGAGGCACTCGGGAAAGATAAAAGAAAAGCTGAGTCTGAAGCTCGAGATATGAGAAAGAGATTTTAGAGTAAATTATTTCAGTCTATTCCGAAAAGATTTAGAGATAATCAAAGTATTTTTAGAGATAATGTGGGATATTTGAACAAAAATCGAGCTAGATCGCAAATGAGTTCCAAAACCCCAGAAACTTCAGTGGCTAGCATTGGTAATGTCTGGACTGAGAGACCTGAATGTAAACATTGTGGAAAAAGGTATCCGGGAAGTTGTAGACTTAATGACAGAGCTTGCTTCAGATGTGGATCACTTGATCATTTTATCCGTGATTGCCCTGAGTCTGTTGAGCTAGAGACTATTCAGAATCTGAGATCTGATCATGCACCTGTGAGAGGTAGACCTTCAAAGAATGTAAGAAATGTCAGTGGTAGTTAGAGAACTACGAGAGACAATGTTGCCAAGTCTGAAGTTAGAGCGCTTGCCAGAGCATATGCTATCCGAGCTCGAGAGGAAGCTTCATCTCCAGATGTTATAATGGGTACTTTTACACTTTATGATACTTCTGTGATTGCATTGATAGACCTTGGTTCTACGCATTCGTATATATGCATGAATTTAGTATTTAGTAAAACTTTACCTGTAGAGTCTACTGAGTTTGCTATAAAAGTATCGAACCCCTTAGGTAAAAGTGTCTTTGTTGACAAAGTATGCAATAACTGTCCGTTAATGTTTCGAGATATCTGTTTCCCTGCTGATCTGATGCTTTTGCCATTTAATGAGTTTGATATTATTCTGGGTATGGACTGGTGGACTTTGCATGATGCTGTTGTGAATTGTAAAAGAAAAACTATTGATTTGAGATGTTCGAATGATGAGATTGTACGAGTTGAATCTAATAATTTGAATGGATTGCTTGCTGTGATATCTATTTTGAAAGCTCAAAGTTATGTGAAAAAGGTTATGAGGCATATTTTGCTTATATGATTGATTCAAAAGCATCTGAAAAGAAATTTGAATCAGTGCCTATTGTATGTGAGTATTCTGATGTATTTCCTGAAGAGTTACCGGGTTTACCTCCGATTCGTGAAGTCAAATTTGGTATTGATTTACTGCCTGGTACTACACCTATATCGATAGCTCCGTATAGAATGGCACCAGTAGAGTTGAAAGAGTTAAAGTCACAGTTGCAAGAATTGATCGATAGAGGGTTTGCTAGACCGAGTTCTTGCCTTAGAATGCTTCTGTTCTATTTGTGAAAAAGAAAAATGGCACGATGAGAATGTGTATCGATTACCGTTAGTTGAATAAGGTGACAATAAGGAATAAATATTCGTTGCCCAAAATAGACGATTTATTTGATCAGTTAAAAGGAGCTACTGTATTTTCTAATATTGATCTGAGATCGGGATACTATTAGTGAGAGTTAAAGATTCAAACATTCCGAAGACTGCTTTCAGAACGAGGTATGGGCATTATGAGTTTTTAGTTATGCCATTTGGACTAACCAATGCTCCTGCTGTTTTTATGGATCTGATGAACAGAATTTTCAGATCGTACCTAGATCGATTTGTTGTGGTGTTCATAGATGACATCTTGATTTATTCACGTGATAAAAATGAGCATGCTGAACATTTGAAAATTGTGTTGTAAACTTTGAGAGAAAAGAAATTGTATGCGAAATTCAGCAAATGTGAATTCTGGTTACACGAGGTTAGTTTTAGGGACATATTGTGTCACACGGAATCGTGAGTGGATCCGAGTAAGATTTCTGCTATTCTGAATTGGAAACCTCCGAGAAATGTTTCTGAAGTCCGTAGTTTTCTAGGTTTAGCTGGTTATTATCATCGATTTGTAAAAGAATTTTCAGTGATAGCTACTCCATTGACTAGATTACTTCAGAAAGGTGTTAAATTTGAATGGTCGGATAAATGTTAGAAAAGTTTTGTTCAGTTGAAAACTCTGTTAACAGAAGCTCCAGTGTTAGTACAGCTAGAATCGGGTAAAGAATTTGTTATATACAGTGATGCTTTGTTAAATGGTCTGGGATGTGTTTTGATGCAGGAAGGCAAAGTTGTAGCTTATGCCTCGAGACAATTGAAGCTTCATGAAAAGAATTATCCGACACACGACCTTGAACTAACTGCGATTGTCTTTGGACTTAAGATTTGCCGTCATTATCTATACGGTGAGAATTGTCATGTGTTTTCAGATCATAAAAGTCTAAAATATCTGATGACTCAAAAAGAATTTAACCTGCATCAAAGAAGATGGTTAGAGCTGTTAAAAGATTATGAGCTCGTGATAGATTATCATCTGGGTAAAAGGAATGTTGTTGCTGATACTTTGAGTAGAAAATCATTGTTTGCACTACGTGCTTTGAAGGCTTAGTTAGATTTGTCTGATGATAGTTCTATGTTAGTTGAGTTAAAAGTGAAACCATTGTTTATACGGCAGATATGTGATGCTCAGAAATCTGATAAAGAGTTATTAACGAAACGGGCTCAGTGTGAGTTGAATTCTGAATTTGAATTTCGAGTTATCGATGATTGCTTGAGATTTTGAGGTCGTATCTATGTTCCGAGAAATCTGGACTTGATTCAGCTATTTTTTGTGAAACTCATAACAGTCGTCTATCTGTTTATCCTGGGAGTACAAAAATGTATCATGATTTGAAACAACACTATTTGTGGTCTGGTATGAAATGAGACATTTCTGACTTTGTTTCGAAATGCTTAATCTGTCAACAAGTGAAAGCTGAACATCAAGTTCCGTCTGGTTTGCTACAACCAATTTTGATTCCTGAGTGGAAATGGGATAGAGTGACAATGGATTTTTTTTCTGGTTTGCCTCAGACTTTGAAAAAGAAAAATGCGATTTGGGTCATAGTTGACCGATTGACAAAATCTGCCCATTTTATTCCGGTAAGGTCTGACTATTCACTTGATAGATTAGTTGAGCTTTACATTTCCGAGATTGTTAGATTGCACGGGGTGCCACTATCCATTATGTCAGATAGGGATCCGATATTTACATCGAGGTTCTGGAAGAAATTACAAGAAGCTTTAGGCACGAAACTGCATTTCAGTACAGCTTTTCATCCGCAAACAGATGGTCAATCCGAGCGGATCATTCAGCTTCTCGAAGATATGTTAAGATGTTGTATACTTGAGTTTAATGATACGTGAGAATAATATCTGCCATTGATTAAATACGCATACAATAACAGTTTTTAGTCAAGTATCAAAATGGCACCTTATGAAGCTTTGTACGGACGTAAATGTCGTACACCTCTGTATTGGACTGAACTCAGTGAAAATAAGCTACATGGGGTTGATTTGATAAAAGACTCAGAACAGAAAGTGAAACTGATCTGAGATTGTTTGAAAGCAACTTCTGATCGTCAGAAGTCTTATGCAGACTTGAAACGAAAAGATATAGAATTTAAGATCAGCGACAAAGTATTTGTGAAAGTGTCTCCGTGGAAGAAAGTGCTCCATTTTGGATGTAAAGGCAAGTTGAGTCCGAGGTTCATTGGGCCGTATGAAATTATTGAACGTGTTGGACCTGTTGCATATAGATTAAGGTTGCCTTCTAAGCTAGAAAAGATATACAATGTATTCCATGTCTCGATGCTCCGCAGATATCGATTCGATCCATCACATGTAATTGCCCCATCTGAAATTGAAATTCGATTTGAGATGACATATGAAGAGGAATCAATCCGTATCTTTGAATATATATGTGCCTTCTATGCTAAGTTTGTTTGTATTATGACTTATTAAGCTTTTGGAAAGCTTACTCTGTGTGTGCGTTTTCTCTGTTTTATAGGTCGTCATAGCTACTGAAGGCTCGAGACCGTCAAGGATCTTCATCACACTATTCAACTTGTTTTTGGTACATTTTGGATGTATATTTTGCTAGATATGGCATGTATAGGCTAGTCTTTTGTATTTGTATATGAAATGAATTTAGCCATGTGACTTTATTAGTTATATATTGGTATTATGTTTAAATGAATGTGATATATGAAGTATACCTTGGGTTGAAGCACATGATTTGGTCAAGTTTTAGGGTAAACATTTAGATGAATTATACTTGATATGCATATGTTTTGGTCTTGGAAGTTGGCATGGTTGATATGGATATTGAATGTCTAGAATGAATGGTTATTTTGGCTATCTAGTATGCATGAAATATGTTGGTAAATATTGCTTGTAGGTAAGGCCCAAGTGGGTGGCATTTTGGCCTTGCAAATGGCCTATAATGTCACACGGTTATGGCACACGGGCGTGCCTAGTGACCGTGGGGCTAAGTCTATAGCTAGCACAAGAGTACACGGGCGTGTAACCCCTGAAACTTAGAAAAGTTTTAAATTTTCTGAGAATGTCTGTATGTGTTTTGATTTAGTCACGACTCGATTTATAAGCATGTTTTAGGTCTCGTTGACCGTATTAAGGGACATTATATTTGAGATTGATGGATGAATGTATGAACTTTTGAATATGTTTCTGATCTGTCCGGTAACGCCTTTAACCCTAGTCCGACGATGGATATGGGTTAGGGGTGTTACGAATCCTATGCGGACCTGAAGCGATGTGAGATTGAGTATTCGGTGGGGGACTTTGTATTTCTTAAGGTCTCGCCATGGAAGAAGGTACTAAGGTTTGGTCGTAAGGGCAAGTTGAGCCCTAGGTTTATTGGACATTACCGTATTTTGAAGCGAGTGGGACTACCACGTCTTAATGTTGAGGCACTACCACTCTGATCCGACTCACATCGTTTCCGTTGAGGAGATTGAGGTTAGGCCAGACTTGACCTTTGAGGAGTAGCCGGTTCAGATTTTGGATCGAGATGTAAAAGTACTAAGGAGGAAATCTATTCCACTGATTAAGGTTCTTTGGTGTAATCATAGCACTGAGGAGGCTATGTGGGAGTCTGAGGATGCATTAACAATATCCTCATCTATTCTGACCGGGAATTTTCTTTTAGGGTGTAGAATTGTAACGCCCCAAAATTTTTATTTTTGATTTCGTGTATGTGTGACACACAATGTCTATATGCTTCAGTGGTTATGTGTTCTGGGTGTGTGTGTGAGGTCCCAAGTTCAAGCCTTACTTGGGCAAATTTTTGTATTTTTTATAAATAAAGTCTTAACCTTGTGCAAAGGACTTATATCAGAATGGGCCTGCTGGTCTGGTGGTTAAGTGGAGTGTTGGAAGTCCTATGTTCAATTCTCTGTGATGGCTGGAGACAGTATTTTTGCTCCAATTTCGGCTAAGAGTTGTGTTGGGGCAAAGTTTTGAGTAGTTGTGTTTTAGTGGGTTAATAGGGAGTTATTTTAGGAGATAATATGGGAGAGGTTATTAGAAAATAATCTGATTATCTTTTTGTTGCAAAAAGAAGAAAAAAAATAGTGTTTCAGTTTTCTCTCCAATTCCCTAAACTTTTTCTGGCGTTTTCTTCTTCTTCTTCTTTTTCCTCTTCTGCCGATTCTTTTTCCTCCATTATTTTTTCCCCTTCTGTTTCTTTCTTTTTTTTCCAACTGACTCGGTTGTTCATCGTTAGTTGCCCGTGTTCGGTAAGTAACAGTTTTGTCTATTGTTAATCTTTCTTGGTTAATCTCTAAAAGGGCGATTCCTTTTTGGTGTTTAGGAGTTAATCAAGGGGCTGGTGGTCTTGAATCAATGCTGTGATTGTGCGAAGTCGTGGTTACTCAATTGAGCTAAGGGATTTTCTAGGTTTTTAGTCGAGTTCCTTCCGAAATTGGTTGATTAAAAATGAATTAAGTGACTAATCTGGAGATATGTTGGTTGATTTTTAGGTTCTGGAGGCTTAGGAGTGCTTACGCATCATAAATGATACTAGGTGTACCCAAAACTCAGAAAATTGGATTCGATAAAAAGCTGAAATTGCTTGCTGTCGATAAATAAGAGAAAATGATGCGAAAAATTGTAGAGAAAGGAAATAAGGGTGTTATAAACTTGGAAATCAACATTTTGGACAACAATAGTGTCTAATTTTCAAAAATAATCAAAATAGTGGGAATTGAGTTATAGGTTGGATAAAATATGAAATTAAATTTTATTTAGTCTAGTTTTTCATGGAAGAAACAGTGTAAGTAATGGAATTGTAAATCATGAGATATAATAAATTTTGTGAGACAAGGTCAGAATGATTTTGGGTTCCCTTGTTCTGACTTAGGAAAATCATAAAAAATTGTAAAAAAATAATTAGGGGCTAAAATTTATATGTATAAATCCTCAATTAGTCTATTTTCAAGAGAAACAAATGAAAACATCATCTAAATTCCGTACTAAGAGATAAATAATTTTTAGTAAGGAAAGGATGAAACTGTCAAATAGTAGAAGATGGATAACTTTAAAGATTTTACTGTACTTATTTGATAAACTATAAATTCTTAAAATTTTATGGTATAAAGGTATTTGAGTCTAGTTTCAAAAACATCAAGCGGATCTTAATTTGGAATTCTGTAGCTCAAGATATAAATCATTTAGTGATAATGACTCAAGTAGATAGCTTTGAATGAACATATAAGTAAATAGTGGAAACATATATGAGTATTGAGCTAGCATGGGTTCTGTAACATCCTGAAAAGGGCCTATCCATTTTCGGTTTAATTGTACGAAATGACATGTCTTAAGTATTATGAATAAATTTTGAACATTTTTGGAAACCTAGAAATGAATGGAAATGAGTTAGAAATGAACATTTTTGGAAACCTGGAAATGGATGGAAATGATTTGGAAATGTTTCAAAAGAGGAAAGTGAACATTTCTGGAAACTTGGAAATGTAAGGAAATGTCAAGATTAAAGAGCCGAACGAAAATTTTTGGAAACTTAGAAATGACTTAGAAATGTCGAGTTTTAAAGTTTAAAAGAGGAAACTGAGGCAAGGGGGCCTTAAAAGAAAAAGTATGTGAAATTTGATACACAAACAGGCTTGGAAAAGTGGCCTGAAGATGCCACTTAGGGCCTCTGGAAATGGCGCCACCTGCAAGGGGTTGGGCCTGAGTTCGAGTCACAAGGGAAGCAAATAAAAGAAGCTTTATTTTTGCTTCCAGAAGCCAGAGGTGGACGGCACAAGCTTTCTAGAAAGGAGGAGTTTTATCCTCTTTAAAATTCGGCTAATTAAGGGGATAAATATAGGATTTAATTTGGATTATTTTTGGAGAGATAAATAAGGATTATTCTTTAATTATTTTAAATTAAGAAATAAAGTTATCACAAAGAAAGAGTGGTGGCCAAGTAGGGGACTCTAGCCTAGTAAATTCGGCTAAGGGAGGAAAAGCAAGGCTAGTTTCCATCCACTCTTTTCCTTGGCCGAAATTCCCTAAAGAATTCTCCCCTCTCTGCCGAACAAATTCTCTCTTTTCTCTGCTATTTTGCTAAAACCGAAAACTCTAGTAAAGCAAGCCAATCTCTTCATCTTTCTCTTCTTCCTATTTCTTTTATTACAACCCATTCAAAAGCTGAATCTTGGAGGGACTTCAGGCATAGATGTTGCCGATTTCCATATAAAAGGGTAAGATCCAATTCGGTTCTCCTTCTTTTCTCTTAGGCTTGTCAGAAACTAAGATCTAATCTCTACTATTGTTTGATGGCCGAATCTACAAAGGATCTCTCGGGTTTCTACAACTGTCGACTACAAGGAGGAATATTTTGGGATTCATAAAGATCTAAGGTAAGAAACTATAAGATTCAAAGGCCTTGCTTTATGTTTTGGTGATTAGATTAAATCTAACGTAAGGTTTTAGGGATTTCGACATTCCTAGGAAAACAAAGATCAGTTTCGGGATTTGTTGGTGTTCCAATCGGCAACAAGGTAAGAATACTAATCCTACTAGGATTTGGATTGTGGCCGAATAGGTTTTTAATATGTTTAAATGATTGGCCGAATATAGGGGATAACGGATCTAAAGCAATAGATTGGTTTTCGGGATTTCAAGGAATTCGTTAAGCAAATTAGATGTGTACCCCACACTATCTTTTAATACGTTATATGGCAATATCTAATGTATGTAAGTATAAGAATGCGAATATGGCTAAGGTACCCTAATGTGGTACAAAAGTACTCAGGTACGTTTCCTACTCTTACTAGGATTTCGAAATGTGTTATACTTAACATGTGGAAAGTGACATGAATGTGATTCTAAGTATGATATGCATGATATATGGGCATTCGGGTTATATGAGAAAGGGGAAGTGAATGTGGTGACTTCGGTCTCACTATCTGAATGTGGTGACTTCGGTCACATTATCTAAATGTGGTAACTTTGGTTACATTATCTGAATGTGGTGTCTCATGACACAATTATCTGGTGGCTATGCCACAAATTTTATATGGGCGATGAGCACGCCGATCATTGCGGCGATCGCCTTCCGGCGGTGTGTAGCGGATGGAGGGTTGACTTAGTAGTCCCCACAGTGTGCAGGTTGGTACGGGGATGTGTAGCGGATGGCATCTAGGTTTGGGTTCGAGTTGCATCATATTTCTGTTTGTATATGAATATGCCTGTGGTACAATATGGTATGCCTGATTTATTAAATTTTAGTGTTTGTTACACATTGAGTCTGTTGACTCACCCCGTTGTGGGAACATGTTTCAGGTGACGAGCAGTGATGGACCGGGACGGCAGAACTTGTGGTGGCCATGCTCAGCTTGAAGTTTTATCTGATTTGGACAATTTATTTCATTTAAGTATTTCATTATTTTATTTTGGGTTTTTAATTGATGTAATAAGGCCTCCACTGAACTATGTTGTTTTCTGTTCTATTTGCTTTGTTACGACATTTTTACTTATTAAAAATTTTGTAAATTTACGTTAAAATAAACTTTAAATATTTTGTCACCTTAAATAAATGGATTTCAAAACAAGATAAATTGGTTTTCAAAACGAGCCCAACCCAAACAACATTTTTTTGAGAATCGCACAAGTTTTTCCTAAAGATCAAAAGAATTTTGAACCGGTTTAATCAAGGAACATAGTAGATCCGGTCCAGGCTCATGGGTCGAGTTTGGGGTGTTTTAGTTTGGTATCAGAGCCCAATTTTAAACTCTCAGCCTGTGGGCTAAGGCCCAAAACGTTTTCCAATCGAGCCAAATGAGTTTTATGAAAGTAGTTTTGAAAATAGGCAGGTTTTCTGGCATGGCACCTAAGTCTCCGACCCGCAGTCCACCAGGTAAGTACCCCTAACCATCTGTGTGATTATTTGAATTATGGAAGGGTAGAAAAGGAATGGAACATAGAATAGCATGATAGGAACTTAAACCCTAGGACTAGTCTACTCAAACACAAACGCATAAGGCTTAATTCCATTAAACAAACCTATGGCTAAGTCAACCAAGTTAGGATGTGGTAACCCCTGTGCGCATGTCTAGGATTGGATCCGGAAGAGCCTGGTATTTAAGCAGTCCTAGTGACTCACCTCCTCTTCGCAGGAATCCTACCTGGTGCTTAGCTTTGGTTCACCCTAACCCAGAGGGCTCAATGGGTGTGGCAACCTCTGTGCGCATGTCTAGGAATGGTTTCGGTGGGAGCTTGATATTTAAGCAGTCCGCGTGACTCACCTCCTCTCCACTCGAATCCTGCCTGGTGCGTAGCTTTGGTTCACCCTGACCAAGAGGACTCAGTCATAGGCTAAATACAATAACTAAAACCCGAAAGGGAACTAGCTGTGTTTTTATAAAAACAACAAAACCCTAGTTTAAAAAAAAAAACTCTTAAAACTTTCTTTTAAATTTGTGAAAACCATCTTTACAAAATTTTCTGAAAAATCTCCGATTTATGAAATTACAAAATACCCTTGGTTTATAAAATGTCCAACTACCCAACAATTTTACCAAAATTTCATTATTGTATAAACTCTCAAAAACCCTAATCCGCAAAATATCAAAATACCTTGATTTTGGAAAATTACAAAATTGTCCCTAACTTACAAAATTACCAAAATAATCCTGATTTCCAAAATTTTGCAACATCACTGTTTTGGAAAGTACAATTCTCAAAAAGAACCCTCAAAGTTTTGCAACTTTTAAAATATCCCTGATTTATTAGATTTTACGAATTTATCCCGGTTTGTGGAAAAAATTACCGAAATACCCCCAGATTTCGAAATTTTCCAAAATACCCCGGAAATTCAAAATTTCCAAAATACTTTTTGACAAAATCACCAAGGAACTTTTTCTTTTTGAAAAATTACGAAAATACCCTCAGAGGACAAAATTACGAAAATACCCTAGGTAGTGGAGAAACAACAACAATGAAAACTACAACGTTTCTCTGAATGAACGAAAGTTCATAATTGGTTGATGGATGTATGAATGAATGAAAAGACTGTGTGCATGTATGAATACGAAAGAACCACTCCTAAAACTCTTTTCATAAAACTCCTTCGTGGGTAAACAAGTGAAACAAAGACTAATTCATAAAACTTCTTAATCAGATCTCGACGTTAGAAATAAGCTCTAGAGGACGTGGTCGTCGTGGATGAGGTAGAGGAAGGATGACTGTGTCAGAACTCGTTAGATCGGGTCAAGGGTCTGACAATGAGATACCACCGCCACCACCACCCCTGCTTGGGGTGTTGAGCGAAGAAGCTCAAACGGAGATGATGTTTGTATCGCGCAGTCGTGCTACGAGTTTTGGAGTTGGTGGTCGATACAGAGGAAATTCGAGAAATCAAAAGTCCGTGGCTGAACATTTCGAGCTAATGGAGCCGAAATGTTTCGTGGAGTATCGAGTGTGGCACCCGATGCACCGAAGCTTCGGTTGGAAGCAACTGAGCGCATCATGGATGAGCTTGACCTGACCCCTAAGGAAAGTTAAAAGGAATGGTGGCACTGTTACGCGATGAAGCGTATCAATAGTGGTTAACTGTTCGGGATGGTGCCACAGCGGAGGATCTGACCTGGGAGTACGTTAAGGAAGCGTATCAAAAGAAGTATATTGGAACCAGTTATACTGATGAGCAAAGGAAAGCATTTCTGGGGCTGGTTCAAGGAAACAAGTCCGTTGCGGAATATGAGGCTGAATTTCTGAGGTTGAGCCGGTATGCTCGAGGAGTAGTGGCAACTGAGCATGAGCGCTGTGTCCGTTTTGAGGACGGACTAAGGGATGATTTGAGATTGTTGATAGCACCAGCTTTAGTAGAAAAGGCCAAGGTGGCCGAGGGAATTAAAGATGCTACAAAATAGACTATAGACCGGAATAGGCCCAAAAGAGGTTTTGGATCGTCTGGGAAGGTTCAAAAGAGGCCTAGAGTTGATGGGCCGCGAGGTCAGCAAGCTGGTACAAGATGGCAGTATCGTCCTTGTGATCATTGTGGAAAGAAGCACTTAGAGGAGTGCTGGAAAAAGACAGGAGGATGTTTTAGGTGTGGGTCCAAGGACCATATGCTTAAGGATTATCCTAAGAAACCAGATGAAAGTCGACCAGCAACTCAGAATGTTAGTCAGGCTGGTAGAAGAGGACAACAGCCTCAACGAGGTCGTGGTTTGAATAACAGAGGTAATGGTGCTAGCAGAGGATGTGGAACACAGGGCAGAGGTGCTGCTAATGCTGAGACAAGGCAACCGGGTTTGGTTTATGCGGTTCACCGGAGGGAAGATGGAGACGCGCCGGATGTTATAACCGGTACGTTCTTTATTAATGGCAAGCCCTATTATGCCTTGATTGATGTGGGCTCGATCCATTCTTATGTTGCATGTAGTGTAGTGGAAACAATAGGCCTAGACTCTGAACTTTCTGATAGGCTGATGACTGTAGTAAGCCCATTAGGCCAAACTGTAGTGGTGGATAAGATCTTTCGGAGTGTACCCCTAGAAATTCAGGGAGTGAACTTTCGGGCTGATTTAATGGAACTACCCTTTGGGGAGTTTAAACTCATACTTGGAATGGACTGGCTAGTAGAGCATCGAGCCGTGTTGGATTGTGCGGCTAAACGAATGGAATTAAGGACCTTGGAGGATGAAGTAGTTGTAATAATTGGGGAAAGAAGAAACTACCTGTCTAACGTAGTTCCGGTGTTAAAGACTGAGAAAATGGTTAAGAAAGGGTGCAAGGCGTTCTTCGCCTTCGTAAGTGCGTTGGGTGGAAAGGAAGAAGGTGTCAGTGGGGTTAGAATGGTAAAGGACTTTGAAGACGTATTTTCGGAGGAGTTACCAGGAATACCCCCAGATAGGGAGGTGGAATTTGGACTAGACTTGCTGCCGGGAACAGCTCCTGTGTCAATCGCTCCATATCGAATGGCACCAAAGGAGTTGGTTGAGCTGAAGGCTCAAATTCAAGAATTGCTGGATCGTGGGTGCGTTCGACCCAGTGTGTCTCCATGGGGAGCACCGGTCCTGTTTGTAAAGAAGAAGGACGGAACTATGCGTATGTGCATAGATTACCGACAGTTGAATAAGCTGACCATTAAGAACAAGTATCCTTTGCCAAGGATCGATGACTTGTTCGATCAGCTGAAGGGGGCCGCAGTGTTTTCAAAGATAGACTTGAGGTCGGGATATCATCAGTTGAAGGTGAAGGAGGCAAATATCCATAAGACCGCTTTTAGGACAAGATACGGCCATTTTGTGTTTGTGGTGAAGCCGTTTGGGTTGACGAACGCTCCAGCTGCGTTCATGGATATGATGAGCCCGATTTTCTAACCCTATTTGGATAGGTTTGTCGTCGTGTTTATCGATGACATTCTTGTGTATTCGAAGTCGGAGAAGGAGCATAATGAGCACCTACGGATAGTGTTGCAAGTATTAAGGGAGAAGAAGCTATATGCCAAATTCAGCAAGTGTGAATTTTGACTTAAGGAGGTGGCATTCTTAGGACATGTAGTATCCGCAGAAGGAATAAGAGTGGATCCTAGGAAGATCGAAGCAGTGTTGGATTGGAAACCACCTAGATCCGTGGCTGAGATCCGAAGTTTCTTAGGTTTGGCAGGCTATTACAGAAGGTTCGTGGAAGGGTTCTCGTCAATAGCCGCGCATTTGACAAAGTTGCTAAGGAAGGAAGTACCCTTTGTATGGATGGATAAGCAGCAAGAGAGCTTTGAAAAGCTTAAGAAGGTGTTGACGGAAGCTCCAGTATTAATTCAGCCGGAGGCAGGAAAAGATTTTGTGGTGTACTGTGACGCTTCGCATACGGGATTAGGATGTGTCCTAATGTAAGATGGAAAAGTGGTCGCGTATGCGTCTCGGTAACTAAGGCCTCATGAGGTTAACTACCCAACTCATGACTTGGAACTAGCAGCGGTGGTTTTCGCCGTGAAGGTGTGGAGGCACTATCTCTATGGAGAAAGGTCGGTGATTTACACAGACCACAAGAGCCTTAAGTATCTGTTGACTCAGAAGGAGTTGAACTTGAGGCAGCGAAGGTGGGTGGAGTTATTGAAGGATTATGATTGCTCAATAGAGTACCACCCGGGCAAGGCAAATGTAGTGGCTGATGCCCTAAGTCGAAAGGTTGTGTCGGGTCTAAGGGCTATGTTCGCTCACTTAAGTTTATATGATGACGGAAGCCTGTTGGCAGAATTACAAGTCAAGCCCACATGGCTGAATGAGGTGAAAAGAGGACAGTTGGCTGATAAGGACCTAAGTGCTAAGTTACAGTAAGTACAGCACGGAGAATTAAAAGACTATGGCATTAATGATGAAGGAGTATTGTGCTACAAGGGAAAAGTCTGTATGCCGAGTGACAAGGAGTTAAGACAAAGGATTCTTCGGGAGGCGCATAGTAGCCCTTATGCTATGCATCCCGGAGGCATTAAGCTGTATAGAGATCTAAGGGAACAATTTTGGTGGTCTGATCTTAAACGGGAAGTTACTGAGTTCATGGTGAAATGTCTGACGTGTCAGCAAGTTAAGGCTGAACACCAAGTTCCATCGGGATTGCTTCAACCAATCGAGATTCCGCAGTGGAAATGAGAGAGAATTACCATGGACTTCGTTAGTGGGCTTCCCCTTACGCCTACTAAGAAGGACTCGGTATGGGTGATAGTGGACCGTTTGACCAAGTCCGCGCATTTCATTCCGGTAAGAGTTGACTATTCTCTTCAGAAGTTGGCCAAGTTATATATAGCGGAAATTGTGAGGTTACATGGGGTACCGGTATCGATCATCTCCGATAGAGATCCTAGGTTTACGTCTCGGTTTTGGAGGGCACTTCATCAAGCTATAGGCACTAAGTTAGACTTCACTATGGCTTTTCATCCACAATCAGATGGGCAGTCTGAACGGGTAATACAAGTGTTGGAGGATATGTTAAGAGGCTGTGTGATGGATTTCCGAGGAAGCTGGGAAGATTACTTGCCTTTAGCTGAGTTCGCCTACAACAATAGCTATCAAGCTAGTATTCGGATGGCACCATATGAAGCATTGTATGGTCGGAAGTGTTGAACTCCTACTTGTTGGACTGAGTTAGGAGAACGTTGAGTTTTGGGTCCAGAGTTAGTGGCTGAAACTGAAGAGAAGGTGGAGATAATCCGAGCACGGTTAAAGGAAGCCTCTGATAGGCGTAAGTCGCTGTGCACCCTCAAGTGGAAAGAAATAGAGTTTGAAGTGGGAGACCAAGTGTTTCTGAAGGTCTCGCCTTGGAAGAAGGTGATGAGGTTTGGTCGCAAAGGGAAGTTAAGCCCAAGGTTTATAGGGCCCTATCGAGTACTGAAGCGAGTTGGACCAGTGGCATACCAATTGGAGTTGCCACTAGAGTTGCAGCAAATGCACGACGTATTCCATGTATCCATGCTACGTCGTTATCGATCGGATCCGTCTCATGTGGTACCAGTTGAACAAGTGGAGCTAAGGCCGGATTTATCCTACGAGGAGGAGCCGATTCAGATATTAGAATGTGATGTGAAAGTGCTACGAAGGAAGTCAGTTCCTCTAGTCAAAGTGTTATAGCGCAATCATGGATCGGAGGAAGCTTCGTGGGAGCCAGAAGAGGCAATGCGACAGCAATACCCTCAATTATTTTAGCTAGAAAATTTCGAGGACGAAATTATTTTAAGGGGGTAGAACTGTAACATCCTGAAAAGGGCCTATGGATTTTCGGTTTAATTGTACGAAATGGCATGTCTTAAGTATTATGAATAAATTTTGAACATTTTTGGAAACCTAGAAATGAATGGAAATGAGTTAGAAATGAACATTTTTGGAAACCTGGAAATGGATGGAAATGATTTGGAAATGATTCAAAAGAGGAAAGTGAACATTTCTGGAAACTTGGAAATGTAAGGAAATGTCAAGATTAAAGAGCCGAATGAAAATTTTTGAAAACTTAGAAATGACTTAGAAATGTCGAGTTTTAAAGTTTAAAAGAGGAAACTGAGGCAAGGGGGCCTTAAAAGAAAAAGTATGTGAAATTTGATACACAAACAGGCTTGGAAAAGTGGCCTGAAGATGCCATTTAGGGCCTCTGAAAATGGCGCCACTTGCAAGGGTTGGGCCTGAGTTCGAGTCATAAGGGAAGCAAATAAAAGAAGCTTTATTTTTGCTTCCAGAAGCCAGAGGTGAACTGCACAAGCTTTCTAGAAAGGAGGAGTTTTATCCTCTTTAAAATTCGGGTAATTAAGGGGATAAATAAGGGATTTATTTGGATTATTTTTGGAGAGATAAATAAGGATTATTCTTTAATTATTTTAAATTAAGAAATAAAGTTATCAAAAAGAAAGAGTGATGGCCAAGTAGGGGACTCTAGCCTAGTAAATTCGGCTAAGGGAGGAAAAGCAAGGCTAGTTTCCATCCACTCTTTTCCTTGGCCGAAATTCCCTAAAGAATTCTCCCCTCTCTGCCGAAATTTTCCTTAGCAAATTCTCGCTTTTCTCTGCTATTTTGCTAAAACCGAAAACTCTAGTAAAGCAAGCCAATCTCTTCATCTTTCTCTTCTTCCTATTTCTTTTATTACAATCCATTCAAAAGCTGAATCTTGGAGGGACTTCAAGCATAGATGTTGCCGATTTCCATATAAAAGGGTAAGATCCAATTCGGTTCTCCTTCTTTTCTCTTAGGCTTGTCAGAAAGTAAGATCTAATCTCTACTATTGTTTTATGGCCGAATCTACAAAGGATCTCTCGGGTTTCTACAACTGTCGACTACAAGGAGGAATATTTTGGGATTCATAAGGATCTAAGGTAAGAAACTATAAGATTCAAAGGCCTTGCTTTATGTTTTGGTGATTAGATTAAATCTAACGTAAGGTTTTAGGGATTTCGACATTCCTAGGAAAACAAAGCTCAGTTTCGGGATTTGTTGGTGTTCCAATCGGCAACAAGGTAAGAATACTAATCCTACTAGGATTTGGATTGTGGCCGAATAGGTTTTTAATATGTTTAAATGATTGGCCGAATATAGGGGATAACGGATCTAAAGCAATAGATTGGTTTTCAGGATTTCAAGGAATTCGTTAAGCAAATCAGGTGTGTACCCCACACTATCTTTTAATACGTTATATGGCAATATCTAATGTATGTAAGTATAAGAATGCGAATATGGCTAAGGTACCCTAATGTGGTACAAAAGTACTCAGGTACGTTTCCTACTCTTACTAGGATTTCGAAATATGTTATACTTAACATGTGGAAAGTGACATGAATGTGATTCTAAGTATGATATGCATGATATATGGGCATTCGGGTTATATGAGAAAGGGGAAGTGAATGTGGTGACTTCGGTCTCACTATCTGAATGTGGTGACTTCGGTCACATTATCTGGAATGTGGTAACCGGTTACATTATCTTGAATGTGGTGTCTCATGACACAATTATCTGGTGGCTATGCCACAAATTTTATATGGGCGATGAGCACGTCGACTGCAGCGACTGCCTTCGATGGGGTGTAGCGGATGGAGGGTTGACTTAGTAGTCCCCATGGTGTGCAGGTTGGTACGGGGATGTGTAGTGGATGGCATCTAGGTTTGGGTTTGGGTTGCATCATATTTCTGTTTGTATATGAATATGCCTGTGGTACAATATGGTATGCCTGATTTATTAAATTTTAGTGTTGGTTACACATTGAGTCTGTTGACTCACCCTGTTGTGGGAACATATTTCAGGTGACGAGCATTGATGGATTGGGACGACAGAACTTGTGGTGGCCATGCTCAGCTTGAAGTTTTATCTAATTTGGACAATTTATTTCATTTAAGTATTTCAATATTCTATTTTGGGTTTTTAATTGATGTAATAAGGCCTCCACTGAACTATGTTGTTTTCTGTTCTATTTGCTTTGTTACGACATTTTTAGTTATTAAAAATTTAGTAAATTTATGTTAAAATAAACTTTAAATATTTTGTCACCTTAAATAAATGGATTTCAAAACAAGATAAATTGGTTTTCAAAACGAGCCCAACCCAAACAATATTTTTTTGAGAATCGCACAAGTTTTTCCTAAGGATCAAAAGAATTTTGAACCGGTTTAATCAAGGAACATACTAGATCCGGTCCAGGCTTATGGGCCGGGTGTGGGGTGTTTCAGGTTACTTTAAAAATGGATCACACGGCCAAGGCCAATTTGGGCCTAGTGGGCCACACAGGCCTGTGGGCCCACACGGGCATATCACATGGGAATGTGGGCCCATTTTTACCGTAATATTTTTAAGGTTGCACGGGTCGCCCAAGTCGACTGTGAACCTACTATAGGGTCGGTAAGCGCTACTTAGACCCCTAAATGTGTCGAATTGACTGAATGATATTAATACTAAGCATGTTAATATCTGAACTGAATATATGTACTGAAATTGCATAATAGCATGTCATCCATTGTATGTTGCATTGCATTGGGTCGGGGGTTGTTATTCGGAGGAAGTGTACTGAAAGGCTTTAAGCCTAATTTACTGTCAGCTCAGTTGCAAACTACTGTTTTTTGCCGCATTCGGTACTACTTGGAGTGTAGGGATGGGTGGGTTGATTATATCCCCACATAGAGTGTAGGGTTGGACGGAGATGGTGTGTAGAGGCTGGTTAGGTAGGATTTTGCTCTTTGCATAATCATATCACTCATCGATCTCGTGATAGGCTAAGGCCCTCTGCATTTTTGACACTGTATTGAGATGGGCTAAGACCCAAATCACATCGAGCATCTTGAAAAGGCTTAGGCCCAAGACTGTTCAACTGTGCACTATGAATACTGATTGTTTGTTTGTTTCTGTGGGATTACACACTGAGTTTACGTAAACTCACCCTTTTTTTTTAATGTGCATAGGTAATCCCCAGACTTAGACGTATCGGCGTGACAAAGGACTCAGCGGTGACCACAGTAATTTTTGGACTTCATGGTTTTCACTTTACGATTTATGATTTGATTATTATTGATTATTTGGGTTTTAATTTAAGGACCCTCTAGGACTTTGGGATTTTATTTATTTATTTTACTTTATGGATTTATACGTGCTGGTCGTAAGAAATTCGGTTTTCAAAAAGTTAAAGTAATTTCTAAACGCATGATCATCCAGACGGTTTTATTAAAGCTTCTGCAACGAGGAATGTTTAAAAACAAATGTTTTAAATGAATAAAGACGACTTCCTAAGTTCTAACAAAAGTTTACTAAAGATAATAAAATGGAATGTTTTCATCATAACAACGAGGTTTCAAAAACACTATCCTGTGACATTGCCAGATACGGCCATAGCGTCTAGGCTGGGTTTGGGGTGTTACATGATAAATACAATATTGGGCTTATGTGAAATAAAAATTAAGCCTAAAACCCAAACCCAATATGATTTAGATTCAAGTTAAAAGCCCAAAACACGTAATTCCCTTCATAATCTCGTGTAGAAATTGTACTCGCACAGTCTTCACTAAAACGGTCATAACATGAGTTCCCAAACTCAAAATTGAGTGATTCAAAGTGCATTTCGAAGATAAAAGATAAATCTTTGAACACTATGAATACATTTTCATCCATAAATATCTGGATCCCATACAAATATTTTTCACAATTTGACTAATCTTTTGAGCTTGAAAATTACAGTTTGGTTGAATTGACTTTAATACATTTTTCCCATTCCATGCATGTATCATTCCTCATTTCCTCGAAAGATTCATCCTCACATACTGACTTTGATCAAATCTTGGTTTGATTTGTTCAACCTTTGACCTTTGACCTTATTATTGGGCCTTAAGGTAGTGTAAGCCCATCACATCCATGGGCCTAAAATTTGGCCTTGAGACTCGTGTCATATTGGTTAAACTTTTTTTAGGTAAAGTTACAAAATAGAGTTCTTTCAATATTAAATAATTAAACATTTAAATATAATATTAATATTTTCCAATTAATTAATTGAAGTTATAAGTTAAGCAGGGGTGAAGCCAGAAATTTTTTTTAAGGGCGAAATTAAATTGTAATTTTTGCAATAGTAAAAATACAATTTCACCATTTAAATAGACTATATCTTTATAATTTTTAAAGGATTAAATCATTTTTTTATCATTTTTAGGGGAGGCAAAGTGCAATTTTACCTTTACTAACTTAAAATTTTAAAAAATTTAAAAAGCTTAAATAGCAAATTTTCCATTTTAGGGGGGTCGAGGCTCCTGCTAGCCCCCTAGCTACGCCCCTGAAGTGAAGTACTAAGATCATAGAGATTCAATTGTTTGTGTTAATTTCATAAAAGTAAGATTTTATAACTAAAAAGGGGAAAATTAGGTCAATTTTTTCATAAGTAATTGAAAATATGTAAGGACTAATGTGGACAATATTACTAAGTTATTTCTAAATTAAGAATAAATATAAAACTGTAGGGACTAACTTATTAAATAGAAAAGGCAAAGGGCCTTATAAAAAAATAAAAAAGTGGAGGGATTATGTTGCAAAAAATTACTTTTCTTATCTTTTAGATATAAAAATTGTGCAATTTGTTAGTTATTTAATTACACAAACAAAGAACCATGAGGTGTGGTATGGTGGGTGTTCACCTCATCCCTTAACCATGTAATCTCCCCACTCATAAGAATAGGGCACATTTATGGCCACTGTTTACCTATTTGGAAAGCACCCACGGGGAATTAACCAGTGTTATTGTCGATGGATACCTTGATTTTAGAAGACATGAGGTATTGAGACCTTACATGCAAGTCACGATACTTACGGTAATAAGTGTCAAGACTTGGCACATAATCTTGATACTATTCCTCTCTCAAAAGCTCTATTAGATTTTGTTTGAGATGGATCAAGACTTGGGAGACAAAGTCTCGATACTTAGCTTGAAAAATGCTTTGGAAGGCTTAGAAACACTTTTAAAAGGTCTTAGATATACTCAAAAAGTTTTGTGAATTGTCCAAGTCATTTAATAACATTGCTTTTGAGTTTGTAATGCTTGAAAATAAATTTTACATATTAGATTAATGAATTATCAAATTTATTTTATTATATCAAAAAATTTGAAAATCAAATCTAACAATCTCCCTTTTTTATATATAAAAAACCTTAAAATTTTGCTTTGTAAAACTCCCCTAAATCAAATATTATTTTCAAGTTATACTGCCCTTTTTAAAAAATTTTATAAAGACTTTGTTATTGGAAATCAATTTGCTTGAATTTCAAAAATAAAAGGTAAAAATTGAGATATTTAATTGAAATCCAATTTGTGTAACTTATTAGCAATGTTCTAATATTGAAAAAAGTTTAATTGCCACTCATTAAGTTAACCAAATTGTATTTTTTTTATCGTACTTTTCCCCTTTTTCATATATAAAAAAGTATTGGATTATGGATAAACAATAAGGCACAAAATATCTATAGAAAATCATTTGAAAATCAAACTAATTCAATAAAAATATCAACACAAAGGCAATCAAAAGAAGTCTAACATGTGCCTAAAAAGCATCCTAAGTAACATCCAAAAATAAATCTAAAGTTTCTCAAAATATAGGCCAATCAACCAATTACCAACAAAAACCAACCAAATGCCATAAGAACAATATATATGAAAACATAATTAATCAAAAGAAATATAGGTAAATAGATGCAAGGTTAGACATAAAACAAATATAATGGAAAAAGAAAGCATCATACTAATTCAATAAAAATATCAACACAAAGGCAATCAAAATAAGTTTAACATGTGCTTAAAAAGCATCCAAGTAACATCCAAAAACATATCTAAAGCTTCTCAAAATATAGGCCATGCAACCAATTACCAAAAAAAAACCAACCAACTAAGACTAAAGCATTTAAGAAATCCCAACCATACCAATCATTAACAATGTTCCAAAACACAACTATCAAATCACTCACTTGAGGAGGCACCGTGGTGGATGAAATCGAGACATGAAAAGCGCCATTTGCTCCTCCAATCTAGTAAATTGTGTGTCTACTTATCGAGACAAATCATCAAGTCTAGAATTGAAGACCCCAATGAGAGTGTGAACGTGATTGGATACTCCATTTATAGTAGTTAGAAGTGCTAGCGTGTGAGGAGAAAGTGGTGGAGCTAAAGGCAGGCAACCAGATGTGCTTACACTCTTCTGGAACTTGTTGCTCTTCTCCTTATTGTTCAGTTTTTCCTTAGTGTTTTCCATCAAATTGCTCAACTTGAACATTAACCCGCTCCCTTGATTTTTTTTTATAGCCACAATTATGAACTGTCTTAAAGTCAAGGAAAGTACTAACGACACACTCTAGGATCAATGAAGATATTAATATCAAGTTTAGATAATATGGGGCTAAGGTACATGCCAAAAAGAATAGGATATTTAGAGTAAGAAGGGTAGTTGATAACATTGGCAATACATTGAAAAAGAATATTCACAAGGTTTGGCTGACGATTTTCTTTAATGCAATAAAGCCACCACCGATCAATGTATCAAAGCTCATTGTGTTTGGTGGTGGTTTCCAAATCCAAGTAAGAAAAAGATAGAGCAAATGATCATGAAAGAGGTAACAAGGTGACATTGAGAGACATAGGAATCAACATAAGTACCATGAATGTTAGAATCACGCGTATAAGAAAGATCGAAGTACTTAACAAACAAAGTAGGTGTAAGGGTGATTTTAGTATCTGTAAGGTATGAGGTGATGGAAATGGCAGTGTAACCATCCACAACGGTCTCTAAATTAGAATTACTATAGGATAATTAGACAAGGTTTGGATGTACTTTGCTCTTGAGATTGCGAAAGGGAGACATCCTCATATCTCAAAAGTAGGAAGATGAGAAAATTTGAACGATCTAAGAAATGGAATGTTAATGAGACTATCATGAGCAAGAGAATGACAGGAAAAGTATGTATGATATCGAGTAAGGGCTTCCTCATCTTTAAAGCTATTATCAAATAAGTTTGGTGGCTTATTAGAGCTAGAAGAAGCACCACTATGTTGGATTTGGTGCCTTAAGTGTAATATTTTCGTCTCAGTACACTTATAATTTTTCAAATAGATTGGTTAATAAAACTATTCATGAATTACATTAATACTTTGTATATTATCCTCGCATGGTTTTGGCATGCAATGCAAAGTGTAAGAAAATGTTGCTCACTGGTTGTCTAATGTTTAACTAATATTAAGCGATATTACGTGGTCAGATCGTAATATAGAAATACAACTTATATTAGTAGACGAACCTAAACATGTCATTAGTTTAATAAAAAATGAGCAAACCTATTGAAAGACTAATATGTCGTCTATCAAGTCCAATTGAGGAAATGTTTTGTCTTGGGCATAAAAACAAATGACTTTAAAGTTAGAGACATAGATGTGACTGACTAGACTGACAGTACATCGAACTAGACCTAAGAAGAATAGATCCTGAATTTGTTTATGGATTTATTCACTTGTGACGTTCAAAATGTGACATACATAAATCTTGGCTGGATGTGGACTATGTATGTGTGACTCATACACTTTGATGTAAGTAAAAGTCTGAGTTCAAATAGATTAGGAATCAAAAGCTGGTGAGTTAGGTGTACGACTTCTGCAATATGTAGCGTCATTCATAATAGTGGAATTCATAGCTCGAAACATGGGTAAATGATATCCTCTCATTATCATTTCATGGTTGATGAAAAGTAAACGGGGCCATGGGTTGTTCGTCTTTGTTATGGATGACTTGATCAATATTTGATAGTGATTGGCTTTTCATGAAGGAAGATGTAATGGTTACCATGAGATAAAATAGGATCATATCAGGAGAATGGATATTATCCCAAAGAGATTAAGGATATTCTATAAGGATAACACACTTATGACAAGGTCTTTGGACGAGTACTAATCGAGTTGCTTTCATAATGGTATATCGTTAGGGAAAGCTCGGTCACAATACTATACTGGCATGACTTTGTGACTAAATGAGTTTATAGTTAATAGGAGAAAAGCTAGAACTTAACTATAAATCATTTGGGCCTCAATTGCATATGTCTAATCGGTCCCTCCGCTAGCTCGTTGAAACTAGAAATGAAGTGCATGTTTGAATTGAAATGAACAGAATGAATAGAAAAAGAGAAATGGAAAACATTCATAAATGATTCTTTTTTTCTCCAAAATGGAGAAATGGAATCATTTGGAAATGAATGTGGTTTTCTCAAAATGGAAATGGAAATGAAAATGAAGATGAGAAATGAGTCATTTGCAAATGAACATGGATTTCTCAAAAATGATCAGAAGAATAAGTTTATGTTTTTGAGATATTTTAAAGCCCAAAAATGAAAATAAACCATTCGATTATAGTGAACAAGTTCAATGGATAAATATTAAATACATTTTTTCAAAATTTTACCAAGGGTAAAATCGTCATAATTTTATCGAGGGTAAAATTGAGATAAATAAAAATAATTAATATAAATATTGAAGTTTATTTTTGAGAAATAGAAAAAAAATTATTAGGTTGGATCAAATTATAAAGTATTGGGTTAAAAGCCCGAAAAGTACTTGTAATTGGACCCTGTAACGCCCTATACCCGGCCTGGTCACCAAGCCAGGATATTTAGATGGCACACCATCGTCTCATGTCATACACAACAAGTAAAAGCTCATTCTAAACGAAACGTCTTCCATATTATTATTTGTGTAGGTTCTTGACCGAACATATTCTTATTTATCGATTTTACATGTTGAACATACATCAAAAGGTCTTAAAATAATAATTAAACATGCATAAGGTCCATTTAACAAAATCATAAAACTGTCACGTAGGTATCGATATTGACACTAGGGTATTGATATTTTCTTTAAGTGGTATCGATACCACTTGGAAAAACGATATCAAACTTGCATTTTGTTTCTCAATTAAAAACCCAAAGTCTCGAAAATTATCGATACCAAATCTCTATTTTGACTTCCTACGCATTTCAAAACACATAGGTATCGATTTTAAAAGCTGATTATCGATACCTCTGCTCCAGGCCTCAAAAATGCAACATTTATAAGCAGTTAATCCATTTAGTTCCTAAACATCATGCATTATTTAGTTCGACAACTAATCATTCAATGACCTAATTAACATTTCAATATCGAAAAAACATGTTCGAGCAAGTAAAGTCAATCCATCCTCATGTTTAGGAACTCAAGCATAAGAATAACATGTAATCCTTATAAATCGAACCAAAAACTAGCAAAATGTCTAGAAGTTAATAAAACAAGCCTATTATATTGCCTTTTTCCCCAAAACGTAAATAGATATAGAACATCTACGAAATAATGCAAAAGTCTTGCTTGGATCACCTCTTAGAACCACACCGCTCATACTGGCCCACTACTAATCTACAATGATTTAAAAGGAGTGGGTGAGCTTAACAAGCTCAGTGAATGCTCAATATAACCACAATGTAAACAATAATGCTCAGGATAACCACAATGCAAACAATTCATTAAGCATCAACGAAACAACCATATAGCATAACCTCAATAATTCCAACTCTAGTGTCATTTTATACTTACTAGTGCATTATAACCAGTTCTTTTACATGATAAACATACTTACTTTTAAGCATATATCCTATTACACATATAATCACCTAGCATTCAAGCATATATCACAATATTCAAAACATCTTTATAGATAAATTGCATAATGGTCACATACTCATTTGGGCATAATCACATTACACATATATACATTTTAAGATAATTGGCACTTAAGCTATGAAACATAAAAGTGAGCTCCATCTTCACTCATCGGATATGCAGATCTCCAATAGACCAAACATAAACTCATAGAGTCAAACATGTCCAAAAAGTGAAGCATAAAGCTAACACTCTCCTTATTTCCCCTCACATGTCCCGTTGAATAGAGCTTGGCTCACATTCTCTTATCCCTCCAACATGTCTCAGGGCCTCAACGCCCAAAATCACTATACATATAGGTGAGTACTCACAATCCTATAGCATGCCAAATATATCCAATGGTTTCAAGATCACAAGGCCAAAATATCCGAAACAAACACATATCACATACCGATTATCCGTGCACTATTACTGCATATTTGCATCTTTAGCAAAACACTATCAATGTCATATAACATATATAAATCATGTATACATTTGCACTTTCGCAATAGTTATCATATCCACATATCACATGCTATAGCATCTCATCCCAGTTCACATATTCACATTCACATAAATGCACAAATCACAAGATAAACATAGGCATGAGAAAGCTTACACTTGGAATTTAAAGTAGGGATTTAGGCTATGACTAAATTCCTAAATAATGCACTGAATCATGTCCACAAGTAATTATTCCAAACACTCACCGATTACGCTTTCGCCGAAAGCTCAAACTATCTTTTCATTTCCTTTATCTCTACTCGTAGAAAGTTCTGTCAAATTTAGAACTTCAACATAACAATACATCCAAAAATCAGCCAAAGACTTATTACCAGCATACAAAACATAAGCCTAAACTAAGTTCTCATGTAACCAAAACTTATAACATAGGAAACTTTAAATTTGAATACCTCGATCTATACTTAATATTTTAACCTAAAACCAATTCTGTTCATCTTATCATTCACCTACGACTAATTCCCAACCTTTAAACTACAATGAAATACTCAATTCATAGTATCGACTTTTACAACATGTTTTATGGTTATTTTTCAAAAATTCATTAAAACTCAAGAAATATTTAACGAAACTTTAAATTAAGTTTAGAAACCTCTTAATCATGTCAAAGATAATTGAAAAATACTTTGAACCATGTTTTTACTTAAACTCCTAAATTTCACCATTAACGACTCAATTTTCGGCTTTTTATTTAAAACATGCAATTTAATGCCTTAAAACTTAGTTTTAAAGACTAAATAACATTTAAAACTATTTATAAGTTGAATCATTACCTTAGACGACAAAAATCAAAGCTTTAGATCATGTAACGCCCCGAAACCTGGCCTAGAAGTTTAGACCGAATCTCGAAGGTTACATTGATCACCGAAATGATCGTAGGAAAAATTTTAGTTTAACTAGCTAGAAAACACACGATATTTAAGTTAAACAAACTCTCCGTTGTAAAAATCCTAAAGTCACAAAAATTTTAGTCCAAAAGACCCTTACGTGCATATAGCATAACGTTTCGTACCACAATATTCAAAATAGAACTTACAATTCAAACCATTTATTTAGAACTGCAAAATTTATGAAAATACTTTTAAATTCGATTCTAAAATGTGGCTGTCCGAGGCCTCTGCATACCGAGTCCAGCATCCGAATTTGAAAATGTTCCTGAAAGAGGAACATTAAGGGGGTGAGCTATACGAGCTCAGTGTGAGTTCAAAACAATTAACAACATATTTACCGAAGAGAACTCCAAATGGCAGTTCAATAGCAAAACATACTTACAGAGATATGCAGAAACAGATAGCAAACTCAGAACCAATGTCCCAACACATGTAACAATCAAAACACACCAACTTACATATAGAATACTCAACACAAGTGTTATGCAGTCAGACAGAATACGGTCAAGTAATCTTACACCCAGAACACCCAAACAGATGCATATGAATGCAGTCAAGTATTACAAACCCACCCATCTAGCCGAAACACCTCTCCATCCCCCGATCATACCCCAAAAGAGCTGTTTAAGATCATCCAACCAAACACACCACTAGGACCTCGAAAGGCTCGTCCAACCCTACACACCATATATGTGGTCTAAGCCACTCAAATATTAATACGTAGAAGGGTTGGTGTATATCCAGTACAATGCAATACGATAATCTGCTATACAGACATGTTACAGTTTAAACTGCCAAATCAGATAATGGTAAGCAACAAAGCTGACATACGTGCGATATAGTGCGGTGAACCTCTGTACGGATAAGATTCAGTAAAACTACCAGATCAAATTGGAATCAGTCTTCCTTCTCTTCACAATCAACCCCAAAATTTCTTTATGCAAGTGCATGTATGGTTTCAACCTCACAGAAACAATGAACACATCGACAGTGTAACAACCCTATTTAGAACCTAGTCGGAACAGTAGTTTCAAGACCACAAATTCGATGTCAAAAAAATATTTTAATATTATTTTTAGTGTCTATAGTATGTGAATAAGCATGTGTGAAAATTTTATCGATTGTGTGCCAAATTGTGAAAAATGACTTAATCGCTTAAAATGCAAAAGTTGTGTGCTAGTTGTTAAAGTACTTATTTGGCATGGCTTCTTAAATGAGAAGTCCTTATGTTGTTATTAAACCATTAATAGATTGGATGGACAAAAATGCCTAAGGTTAATGGATTTTAAATGATATTACAAAGGCTAAATATGGTATTTGATTAATAATGACATAAATAATTAAAACAAAAACATGACTTAGTGGAATTCATGCTCATTGTTGCCTAAAATTGAAAGAAAAGAAAAGAAAAAGAGATAGCTAGGTGATAAACCGTAAAAGTAACATATTTTAAGCCTACATTTAGCATGCTTTTGGATGATTTAAGCCTTGAATTGTGTAATTTGGTGCACTTAATCCTTTGTTTTCATGTTTTATACCCAAGAGAGCACCGGATGACGAAAAGAACAGAAAACAGGCCCAAAACAGAGTAAATGGGCCATATCACGAAATCCAAATGGCCTGGGCCCAAATCTACATGGTCGTGCCTCATTCAACAGCCTCGAGCACGACCTAGCCACGACTTACACGGGTGTGTGCCACGGGCGTGTCCCTGCCGCGGCCAACAGGAGTTTTACTCAGATTTGGATACTTGGAGGCAAAGAAACACATTCCAAAGCCTATTCAAACACCCTAGTAGGAATTCTACTTGAATTAGGATACTTAGGGTCCGAGTAAGGCATCTCAAAGTCTATATAAACATCCAAGGGGGCAACTTGAAGAGAGTTCGGCAGAAGCCTTCTGCCAGGGCTTTTGTCGGGGGAACCTAAGGCTTTAGTCAGAAGGCGTCCAGCTAGGCCAAAGAGGGTAGATTTGTGGGGAGTTACTCGAAGATAGCCAGTTGATCCATCTCAAGAAGCCAAAATCATACTCAAGACGGAGGATCTCTCCTTCAATTCCTTCAGGGGTTTTAGGGATTTCTTATGTTTTGTTTTATCTTTTCTTTTGAGATGTTTTATTTTATTATTGTGAGCTAAATCCTCAGATACCTAAGGGGGATGAAACCTAAGATGAATCTTGTTATCGTTTCCTGAACTATATGATAAATATTTGACTTGTTCTTAATTATGTGTTCTTAATTCTTGTGTTGATATTTTTGGCATATTAATTCAAGTATGATGTGCTTAGGTGGAAGAACAAAACTCCCTGCCTAAGAGTAGATCTAGCATAATTAAGCGGAGTTGATCGTGCGCCTAGAGAGAGGGTGACGAGATTTTGCCGGATTAGGGTGAAACCTAATATGGGAGTCCATAGATCGAGTTAATGAAATTCTAGGGGTTTTAATTAGAAAGAGATTTCAATTAATCAACCTAGGGTTAGACGTTGGTCACCTCGAGAGAGGGATTAACATAATTTAGGGAATCTTACGGATCAAGTCAAATGAATAAATCGTCTGGTTTAGAGTTAGATAACAAGTGAAGTCTAGGTGGATTCTTCATTGGGTGTCGTCTTAATCAATTGGTTTTTCCTCAAGTTATTTTCACAATCTAATTCTTCTTTGTCTTAGAGTCTTTAGATTAATTGATTAGTTAATTTTAGATTAGATAAAAATCCACTTAATTCTTAGGCTAAATAATAAAAAGAGAGTTAGTATTAGTACTTTTGGTTCCTTTGGGTTTGACATTCCGGTCTTGCCTTAACTATACTACTGTTCGACAGGTGCGCTTGCCTCAAATCGTTGTCATAGTTTGTAACACCCCAAACCCAGCCCATATGCCACGGCCGAATTTAGAATGCCACTGCGAAAAACGTTTGAAAAATATTTTGACTTAGAGTGAAAACATAAAAATTTATTGTCTTTACTAAAACATTGTATAATTAAATTCTAAATAAAATTAAGTTGTTACAAAAATTTCCGACTTGAAAATTTTAATATAGATTTTTAAAACATAAGTTGCTAAAAATAAAACATTTTCAAATAATAATATAATAGACAATCCAACTTAAAACATAATAAAAATCCTTAAATACTTAAAGTGGCCCTTATTACAATAAATAACCTTTCATAAATAAAATGTGTAAAACAAATAAAATATCTTCTGCATGGGCCACCTCGCATCCACTCCAACCCAGTCCAAGCTTTATGCATCACCTGTAAGGTTTGAGAAAAATTTGGGTGAGTCACACAGACTCAGTGCATAGTTATTTCACATGTCCCCACATATGGGCTTGGCCCATATCCACACAGTCCACATACAAAATTATGCAAGTATGAAGCCCAACCCAACCTAGTGTCCATCCAATACACCTACCTCGGCACACCTGCTGCCCAAGGCCATGGCTAATCCACCGATCACTTAAGTGATCCCACATATCTCACCTTGGCAGACTTGCCGCCCAAGGCCGTGGCTAAGCCACCGATCACATAAGTGATCCCACATATCAATTAATCCACGGTGATGCACACAGCTATCAACCACCGAGATAGGCACCTAGCCAACACTTCCCTTGATGAAGCACATAGCTAACATCAAGCGTTAATGTAGCACAAGGCTAACATTAGACCATGTACATAAATATGTACACCCTTTCCTTCGATTTTCACATCCCAAGTCCCATGCATATATGTGTACCATGTCAGATTAACATTTAGAGTAAATATTCATCACATGCTCACCACAAATATCACACATATATCATAGGCAAAATAGAGCACTGACCTGATTAATTGATTACCCACTACAGGTATCCACCTTCTTAGCCATTATTTTCAGCTATCACACACACACACACACACACACATATATATATATCAATATACATAAATAACAGGAGAATAGTGCGATAACTACGCACCTTTTCTAAGTCTGATCGACTAAATCCCAAAATCGTCACTTGCTTATGAACTCATTGAAATTCCTATATGGTACATACTAGAATTAGATTTGATTGAACAAGATCTACTGAAATGGCCCTTGGCCGATTACTATACTTGCTTACCTTGAGTTAATCGAATCCGAGAAACTCCTTTAAGGCTCCTTAACGTTGACTACACAAAAGAACACATAACATGGCTTAAAAAAATATTCGGCCATCCCTAAACCAAGGCCTAAACACTTGATTCTAAGACACCTAAGAAGAAAGATCAAATCGATCATTAGAGAAGAAGTTTCTTACCACCAACCCACAAGTAGTCCACTAGTTCTAAATGTCGATTTACGTGAAAGGGATGTTGACTTTCGACATGATAGATTGTGAAAAGAAGAAGATGAGGGAAAGAGTTACGGCTATGGTGTTTTGGTTTTAGTGATTTGCCAAAAGAAAGAAAAGAGAGAATGATGGTTATAAGTTTTGGCCAAGGTTAACCAAAAGAGAAAGAAAGTTTATCACCAAAGAATTTCGGTAAGAAAGAATAGAATGAGAATAGGTAAATTAAACCAAAATGGTCAAAATGGAATGACCAATAAAAAAAATAAAATAAAAGGTGCTTACCTAATGTTAAAAATGCATTCGACTAGGAGAGGAAAAGTGGAGAGAAAAACATTTGCTTTAGAGAAAACACAAAATAACCCAATTGTCAAAAGGACCAACTAGCTACCAACATACCAAAACCTTCAACAAAATTCGGTCACCCCCTAGCCCCCCAAACCATTCAAATACATGAACTCCAAAGCCAAAGTTTTCCACACAAAACTTTCCATAGCAATCACCTTACATTATGCCTTGTGTTCCCTCATCATTCCTTAATCAAAATGATTCTTTTCCCCAAATTCAAGCTTACCTAAACTATCATTCAACATCCCATATTTTTCCTCCTTATTTCCTCCTAATCACATTCAAAATTAAGCCAACCCCCCTAGCCCACTATACCGTCCACATTCATGGTCAAAAGGCCATAGAAAAATTTCCAAAACATCACGCCATACTTCAAGCCTTATGTCCCCTTATCCTACCATAACTCCTTAATTCCATACCTTAACTAATAACTTGCCTTATTCCTTAGTCTACTATCCATAAAAGACAATAGTCCAACCTTACCTTAATTAGAGTTGACCAACACATGCCATACAATGCAAAAATAAAAGTCACCTTATTGCCATCCATGGGATTCGAACCTCTTCCCTCATACAATTACTCATGCTCCAACACCACTTTACTACTTGCTCACTTATGCTAACATTAAACACTTAAATTAACTTAAGCATCATAATCACTTGATCCACTTCACTAAATTCTCCATACTAAAAATTATTCTAAACCAATTAATTCCAAGCCTTCACAAGACTATATTAAGCACACAATAAAATCATACCTGAATTAACACAAGCAACAAGATGATACTTAAATTTTTCCTAAAGCCCAAGGCCCAATTGGCCCAGTCTTACTAGGCCCAATTTCGGGATGTTACATGGTTAGTTTCCAAGTTTGATCATTCTTTTTATAAATTTTAAGACTTTGACATCACGAAAACAATGATCAAGTTTTTGGCGCCGTTGCCGGGGAACTAAAATATTAAGAACGCTTAATTTTTATTACTTTAGCCATATTTATTTTTATTTTTGCAATTTATTTTATTTTTATTTTTTTTGCTAAATTTTCTTTCTTTTGTTCCTTTCAGGTACCTCCAGTTTATGACTGATAAACTATAAAAGTAACATATTTTAAGCCCACATTTAGCATGCTTTTGGATGATTTAAGCCTTGAATTATGTAATTTGGTGCTCTTAATCCCTTGTTTTCATGTTTTATACTCAGGAGAGCACCCAATGATGAAAAGAACGGACCCAAAACGGATTAAATGGGCCATATCACGAAATACACCTGCCTGGGCCCGAGATCACACAGCCGTGCCCCATTCAACAGGCTCGAACACGGCCTGGCCACGACTTACACGGGCGTGTGCCATGGGTGTGTCCCTGTCCCAGGAAAGAAGAGTTTCACTCAGATTTGGATACTTAGGGGCAAAGAAACATATTTCGAAGCCTATATAAACACCCTAAGTATGACCAGAAAAGGGGGAACCCAGGAATTTAGTCAGGGGGCGTCCAGCTAGGCCAAGAAGGCAGAGTTATGGAGATTTACTCGAAGATAAGCAAGTTGGTCCATCTCAAGAAGCCGGAATTATACTCAAGATGGAGGATCTCTCCTTCAATTCCTTCAGGGGGTTTAGGGATTTCTTATGTTTTGTTTTATCTTTTCTTTTGAGATGTTTTATTTTATTATTATGAACTAAACCTTCAGATACTTAAGGCGGATGAAACCTAAGATGAATCTTGTTATCGTTTGCTGAACTATATGATAAATATTTGACTTGTTCTTAATTATGTGTTCTTAATTCTTGTGTTGATATTTTTGGGATATTAATTCAAGTGTGATGTGCTTAGGTGGAGGAGCAAAAGTCTCTGCCTAAGAGTAGATCTAGCATAATTAAGCGGAGTTGATCGCACGCCTAGAGATAGGGAGATGAGATTTTGTCAGATTAGGGTGAAACCTAATATGGGAGTCCATAGATTGAGTTAATGCGATTCTAGGGGTTTTAATTAGAAAGAGATTTCAATTAATCAACCTAGGGTTAGACGTTAGTCGCCTCAAGAGAGGGATTAATATAACTTAGGGAATCTTACGGATCAAGTCAAGTGAATAAATTCTCTGGTTCAGAGTTAGATAGCAAGTGAAGTCTAGATGGATTCTTCCTTGGGTGTCGTCTTAATCAATTGATTTTTCGTCCAAGTTATTTCCCCAATTTAATTCTTCTTTGTGTTAGAGTCCTTAGATTAATTGGTAGTTAACTTTAGATTAGATAAAAATCACTTTAATTCTTAGGCTAGATAATAAAAAGAGAGTTAGTATTAGTACTTTTGGTTCCTTTGGGTTCAACATTCCGGTCTTGCCTAAGCTATACTACTATTCTATAGGTGCGCTTGCCTCAAATCGTTGTCATAGTTAGTTTCCAAGTTTGACCATTCTTTTTATAAATTTTAAGACTTTGACATCACGAAAACAACGATCAAGTTTTTGGCGTCGTTGCCGGGGAATTGAAATATTAAGAAAGCTTAATTTTTATTACTTTAGCCATTTTTTTTATTATTGCAATTTATTTTTATTTTTTTATTTCTTAACTTATTTTTACTTTGCTAAATTTTCTTTCTTTTGCTCCTTTCAGGTATCTCTAGTTTATGACTAGAAGGAACCCGACAGGACCCCTACTTTATGACAGTGATATTGAAGGTACCGTTTGCAGAAATCGTAGAGATATAGCGAAGCTTAAACTACGTAGAAGAAGAGCAAGAAGCCGAAATAAACACCACAGAAGAGATGGCTGAAAATAATCTGCCACCTCTAGAGTTGGCTGAAAATCATGCTCCATGTACTATGTATGATTATGCTAAACCTAGTTTAACAGGAACTGAATCTAGTATTGTTAGGCCTACTATTGCTGCAAATAATTTTGAACTGAAACCTAACACTATACAGATGATACAACAGTTTGTTCAGTTTGATGGTTTGCAGGATGAGGGTCCTAACACACACTTAGCGAATTTTCTAGAATTCTGTGATACCTTCAAAATAAATGGCGTTTCTGATGATGCCATCCATCTTTAGTTATTTCCCTTTTCTTTCAGAAATAAAGCCAAATAGTGGTTGCATTCTCTTCCACGAAGGTCAATCACTACATGGGATCAAATGACCGAAAAAAATTTATTAAAATATTTTCTGCCGGCTAAAACGGCCAAGTTAAGGAATGATATCTCTTCTTTTATGCAGATGGATTTAGAGACACTTTATGATGCATGGGAGAGATAAAAGGATTTGTTGAGAAGGTGCCCACACAATGGATTAACCTTGTGGTTACAGGTCCAAACTTTTTACAACGGGGTAAACCCCTCAACAAGCCAGCTAATCAATTCAGCTGCTGGCGGAACCCTGAACAACAAAACTCCCAAGCGACCTATGAGAGTTTATAGAAGAGCATCATCGAATAACTATCGCGGCAAGTTACAAGGACAAGGCCATCCAAAGCAAACGGAGTTTTCAACATCGATGCAAAGATGACGCTTATCAAACCAAGTAGAATTGCTACATAAAAAATTTGATGGTTTATATGGTTCTTTGCAGGCACATCCAGTTATGCAATGCGACGCAAGTGAGGGAGTGGTGAATCCTGAGTACCCACCCTACGGACAGGGCATGGAGAGCGAACAAATGAACTATATGGGTAACAATTTCCGATCTAACAATAACTTTTTAGTAATACTTATAATCTAGGTTGGAAGAACCACCCCAATTTCTCATGGGGCGATCAAAGAAATCAAAGGCAACAACCATCCCAAAACTTCCAGCAACAGCCCTACCCACAGGAAAAAAGGCCGAACCTTGAAGAGATGCTAACAAACTTCATAGCAGCCTCATAAATACAGTCTCAAAATATAGAAACACATTTCCAAAAGATAGAAACAAAACTTGAGGCATTGTCACAGGAGGTCAAGGAACAAATTGGGCAACTTGCTAAGCAGATTTCTGAGAGACCACAGGGAAGACTACCAAGCAACACCGAGAATAACCCAAGGGAGCAAGTTCAAGCCATAACAGCTCAAGAAAGTGAAGGATTAGACGATCCTAACTCAAAGTAAAAGAATACGGTAGAATAAGATATGGTTAAGGTCAATAACAAGTTGAAACCAGTAATCAAAGAGTACAAACCTCGCATACCATATCCCCAAGTAATAACGAAAGACGATACAGAGGAACAGTTCAGTAAGTTTCTTAAACTTTTAAAGAAATTACATATTAACTTGCCGTTACTTGAAGCTCTTTCGGAGATGCCAGATTCTAGGAACTTCTTAAAGAAGCTATTGACAAATAAGAAAAAGATAGACGATGAATCACATGTGGAACTGAACGTAGTGTGCTCAGCAATGTTGCAAAATAAACTACCACAGAAATTAAAAGATCCAGGGAGTTTTACAATTCCATGCTTAATTAGTAGTTTATCTATTAATAATGCGTTAGCTGATTTAGGGGCAAGCATAAATGTCATGCCTCACAAATTGTTTAAATTACTAGGTCTAGGGAAACCCAAACAAACTAGGATGAGCATTCAATTAGCTGATAAAACCATTAGAATTCTTAGGGGTATAATTGAAGATGTGCTAGTAAAAATTGATAAATTCGTATTCCCAGTAGACTTTGTCGTTTTAGACGTGGATGAGGACAATAGTATCCCCTTAATTTTAGGAAGGCCCTTTTTGGCAATAGCCAGGACTAAATTTGATATCAATGCAGGTGAACTCATATTTTGTGTAGGTGATGAATCAATCAGTCTACAAGCTCTCAATTCGACTAGGACATCAAGTGACAAAGGTGAGAAGGTAAATTCTATTAAAAAACTTTCCGCTAAACCTTCTTTTCAGGAAACACCACAAAACCACAAACATGAGCCGGATCATAGACCTAGTGCCAATAAAGAAGAACTATATACGGAACGAAGCCTTAAGGTTAACAAACTAGACGAATGGAAGACACACTTTAACGAGAAATCACAACTACACGAAGTAAAACCGAATGAGCCCTCAAAAGAGCTCATAGGGACATCCAATCACTTCAAAATAGGAGACCAGGTATTGATAAATAAAGGAGACCCTAGAATCACCACATCAGACTTGAAAACAGAACAAGAAATCCCTCTTGAGGTATGTAATGTCTTCCCATACGGAACAGTCGAGGTAACTCATTCCGAATTTGGTACTTTTAAGGTAAACACCACTCGACTCAAATTTTATCGTGAAATTGATAGTATGAGAGAAGATATTCAACTCCTCAAACCAACATGAATATAGAAATGAGAGGAGAGCCTAGCTTAAGACTATAAACGAACGCTTCTCGGGAGGCAACCCGAGTACTAACCCCATTAACTTTTACATTTTTATTTTGTCTTATTTATTCTATTTTATCCTTTCTTTATAGTACCTAACTATAAACTAACCAAAAGCACAAAATTTCAAGCCACACGGCCTTGCACACTGCCGTGACCATGGCCGTGTGGATATACCGAATCTCCGTACTGACATGGCAGGGATGGTACAAGTCAGAACAAATAAAATCTTCAAGTCACAGACTCCAACCACCACTCCACGGGCACCGGCAAAACCCCACGGTCGTGCAATACGACCGTGGTCGACACTGTTTGATCACACACGAGCGCAGCGACCTGAGCATGGGCATGGGAGAAACGAACGAAGACCACAATGGCCATGCGATATGGTCGTGTGAGATGCCACGCCCGCAAGCCAAGGGCGTGTGAATGTACCTGACTTGAAAACTCTATTTAAACCACCCACCCCTCCCTCTTCTCACCCATTCAGCCCATTTAGTATTCCTTTTCTTTCTCAGCCCTCTCCATACTTTTCCTCTCTAATATTTCACTAACTATCGAGCCACACCTTAACTATGTCGAAGGATCTTTGAGGCCATTTAATTTTGCTCCTTCTTTAATCTTCTCCTTCATTTTCCTTCTCTTTGACTATCTTATGCTTAATTTAGTTCATTTTATTTTAGTTTCTTAGTGTCAGGTTCTAAAGGCTGCCAGGAAATCACACCTTGGGAACCACGACCACCACCCCAACAACCGTAGAAATAACACCCACCTCGCGAACCATCCAACAATAAGGACTCTTCGGTCCATTCATATTTTATTTTAATTTTATTTACATTTCTATTTTCTTTTTCTTTCTCTTCTTTGTCTTTAATTATATATTTACTTTATTTTAAATGTGTCTTAATATTTCCTGGCTAATTCTCTATGAGCTCCTAATTTCTTCATCTAAACGCAGAGCTCGGTAATAGCTACCACACCTCGGGACTCCCAACTCAAGGAAACCATCGAAATTCAGGAAGTTTCACTTCTCTCCCTATCTTATGATTTTCTTATTAATGTGCTATTATTTATCTTTGTACATTGAGGGCAATATACATCTTAAGTATGAGGGGTTAACTATAGAATTATTTGAAAATCTCTGAATGATATCTTGTCTTAAAGTAAGTTTCTCATATTATGATTAGAATGAAATTTCCTTTGATTTATGATATTCTGTTGATATGTTTTAGAGTAAGTCATTGATAATTGTACATTGATGATTAAACTTGAAGGATACTAGAGAATCACGCATGATAAGTCTATTTTTCAGAAACTAAATTTTTTTTCTAAGGTGTCTACCTGAATCTGAATGTTACCTTGAAGTTTGAAATTTATGAGGTTGACATCAAAATACCCATAATTTTTGTGAGATTTTAAGCCTTATAGAGCATATATTCTTTTTCTTGCTCACTTTTGATTATGAGTGTGTCAACATTGATCTGTTACGATTATACATGTCGAGACCACACCTTTGATTTGTTCTACAGAGATGATAAAGGCACTTAGGTTTTAACCCACTCACTCCTCTAAAAAGCCTACCTTTATAATTAACCCCTAGTGAACCTCGTTTAATCATAACAACCCTTTTTATTAACTCACCAGCTAATGTTAACCCAAAACCCTTTCTATTTGTTATCACCATTACCCTTATATCGAGATTTGATTTGATCGGTTGCCTAATTATTTTATTTTAGCAATAAATTTATCATTTGACTTGTTCTTAAAAAAATTCGAATTATATTCATTAGTTGTGTGATCGAATGAGCTTATACAGTTGAATGCCAGTTATTGAAGAAGAAAGCTCGTATTAGAGTATTATTATTAGTATGACAAGTTTTCACTTGATGTAATTATTCATTATTAGTTTGTTGTTTCTAGTTAGGTGATTTGTCAGGTCAATCTCGATTTTAACCCTCTAATTCAGCCTTTATCCACACCTTTGACCCAAGCCCCGTTACAACCCTGTTGAAGACCTTTTGATTTGTGTATCATCTCATCTTATAGTGGTGGAGATTTGATTTTCATGCAAATGGGATTAACTTTTCATGTTTGACTTCTGAGTGCTTAATTCTGAACCTTAAACACTTCGAGTGATTTGAGTGAATCTTTAGTGAGGATGTCAACTCTTGTCGATTTTGAATCAGAGGTAATTATTCAGGTAAAGGGAAATGCCTATATTTTTGTGCTATAAATGTATGACTTTGATTGTTTGAATCTTTAGGACTCTTTGAGTTTAATTATCCATGTATGAATTATCTTTGAATCATGATAAAAAATTATTGATAAATATTATGAATCAAGGAAGTTCGTTTTAATTGTGACTTGAGAATTTTGCTTGAGGACAAGCAAAAGCTTAAGTGTGGGGGTATTTGATAAACCGTAAAAGTAACATATTTGAAGCCCACATTTAGCATGCTTTTGGATGATTTAAGCCTTGAATTATGTCATTTGGTGCTCTTAATCCTTTGTTTTCATGTTTTATACTCATGAGAGCACCCAATGATGAAAAAAATGGAAAACGGGCCCAAAATGGAGTAAATGGGCCATATCACAAAATCCACACGGCCTGGGCCCAAGACCACACGGCCGTCCCATTCAACAAGCTCGGCCTGGCCACAACTTACACGGGAAAGAAACATATTCCCAAGCCTATATAAACACCCTAAGTATGACCGGAAAAGGGGGAACCCAGGACTTTAGTCAAGGGGCGTCCAGCTAGGCCAAGAAGGCAGAGTTGTGGAGATTTACTTGAAGATAAGCCAGTTGATCCATCTCAATAAGCCGGAATTAAACTCAAGACAGAGGATCTCTCCTTCAATTCCTTCAGGGGGTTTTAGGGATTTCTTATGTTTTGTTTTATCTTTTCTTTTGAGATGTTTTATTTTATTATTATGAACTAAACCCTCAGATAGTTGAGGGGGATGAAACCTAAGATGAATCTTGTTATCGTTTGTTGAACTATATGATAAATATTTGACTTGTTCTTAATTATGTGTTCTTAATTCTTGTGTTGATATTTTCGGGATATTAATTCAAGTGTGATGTTCTTAAGTGGAGGAGCGAAAGTCTCTGCCTAAGAGTAGATCCAGCATAATGAAGTGGAGTTGATCGCACGCCTAGAGATAGGGTGACGAGATTTTGCCGAATTAGGGTGAAACCTAATATGGGAGTCCATAGATCGAGTTAATGCGATTCTACAGGTTTTAATTAGAAAGAGATTTCAATTAATCAACCCAGGGTTAGACGTTAGTAGCCTCGAGAGAGGGATTAATATAACTTAGGGAATCTTACGGATCAAGTCAAATGAATAAATCGTCTGGTAACTTACCAGAGGAATAGTTCGGTAAGTTTCTTAAACTTTTAAAGAAATTACATATTAACTTACCGTTTCTTGAAGCTCTTTCGCAGATGCCAGATTCTAGGAAATTTTTAAAAAAACTATTGACAAATAAGCAGAAGATAGACGAGGAATCACATGTGGAACTGAACGCAGTGTGCTCAGCAATGTTGCAAAATAAACTACCACGGAAATTAAAAGGTCCAGGGAGTTTTACAGTTCCCTGCTTAATTGGTAGTTTATCTATTGATAATGCGTTAGCTGATTTAGGGGCAAGCATAAATGTCATGCCTTACAAATTGTTTAAACAGCTAGGTCTAGGGAAACCCAAACAAACTAGGATGAGCATTCAATTAGCTGATAAAACTATTAGAGTTCCTAGGGGTATAATTGAAGTTGTACTTGTAAAGATTGACAAAGTTTTATTCCCAATAGACTTTGTTGTTTTAGACATGGATGAAGACAACACGATCCCCCTAATTTTAGGAAGACAATTCTTAGCAACTGCCAGAACTAAAATCGATGTTGATGCAGACAAACTCATACTCTGTGTAAGTGAAGAGACAGCCACTCTTCAAGCCCTCGACTCAGCTAGAACATCGAATAACCAAGGTGAGAAAGTAAATTCTATTGATAACCATTCGGTTAATCCTTCTTTTCAGGAAGCACCACAAAAGAACACAACTGAGTCCAATCCGAAAGCCTGTGCCAACAAGGAAATAACTCACAAGGAAAAAGGAATTTAGATCGATGAACCAGAAGAGGGGAAGACGAATCTTAAAAAAGAACTAGGGATACACAAAGCAGAAACAAAGCCACTACACGAAGCAGACAGGTTCAAAATTGAAGATCAAGTACTATTAGATAAAGCAGACCCACAAGTGTCCCCTCCTAATCCTAACACCAGCAAGGAAATCCTTTTCAAGGTAATAGATGTTTTCCCGTATGGTACGATCGAGGTAAGTAACCTATTTTCGAAACTTTGAAAATAAACGCTACTCGTCTTAAACTCTATCATGACAATGGAACTGCCAGCACGAGGAAGGACTTTCAACTCCTCAAACTACCGTGAATATACAAAGAAAAGGAAAGTCTAGCTTAAGACTATAAACGAGCGCTTCTCGGGAGGCAACCCGAGTACTAACCCCATTAACTTCTGTATATTTCATCTTTTTTATTTCATTTTATTCTTTCTTTACAACACCTAACTATAAACTAACCAAAAGTATAGAATTTCAAGCCACACGACCTTGCACACGACCGTGGTTGTGTGGACCTCACGAATCCCCGTACTGACATGGTAGAAATGGTACGAGTTAGAATAAATAAAATCTTCGAAGTCACGGACTCCAACCACCACAACACGGGCACTGACAAAACCCCACGGTCGTGCGATGTGGCCGTGGTCGACACTGTTAAATCACACACGGGCGTGGTGACCTGAGCATGGGCGTGGGAGAAACGAATGAAGCCCACCACAGCCATGCGATGTGGCCGTGTCACATGCCACGCCCATGATACACGGGCGTGTGAATGTACCTGACTTGAAAATTCTATTTGAACCACCCACCCCTCCCTCTTCTCACCGATTCAGCCTATTTAGTTTTCCTTTTCTTTCTCAACCCTCTCCCTACTTTTTCTCTCTAACATTTTACTAACTAATCAAGCCACACCATAACTATGTCGAAGAAGAGGAAGGATTCAAGCATAGCATCCCTGTGGGAGACCGATCTACATAAGTTCATGCCGGTCGTTTCATCCACTCGACAAGCCAAGGGTATTTGAGACCATTTAATTTTTCTTCTTCTTTACTCTTCTCCTTTATTTTCCTTCTCTTTGATAATCTTATGCTTAATGTAGTTAGTTTTAGGTTCTTCAGGCTACTAAGGAATCACTCCTTGGGAATCACGACCACCACCCCACTAGCCTTGGGAATCACACCTACCTCACAAACCATCCAATAATAAGGACTTTTCAGTCTATTAATCTTTCCCTTCAAGTTTATTTTAATTTTTTATTTTCTTCACTTTAGCTTGATTTTCTTTAAATACAAATTCAGTTTATTTTGAGTTTTTCTTATTACTTCTGAGCTAACTCTTCACAAGGTCCCCAATTTCTTCATCTAATACAGGAATTAGAGGCGACTCCTCTAACTTATCTTTCACCTCCGAATCAAGTTTCCACACCTCCGATCCAAGAATTTCATCCAAAATAATTTAGGAAGTTTCACCTCTCTCCCTTTCTTTTGATTATCTTACTAAATGCCATTATCTATCTTTGTACATTGAGGGTAATGTACACCTTAAGTGTGGGGGGTTAACTATAGTATTATTTGAAAATCCCTGAATTATGCCTTGTTCGAAAGTAAAGTTTCTCATATTATAATTAGAATGAAATTTCCCTGATTTATGATGTTTTGTTGATATGTTTTAGAGTAAGTCATTAATTATTGTGCATTGATGATTAAATTTGAAGGATACTAGAGAATCAAGAATGACAAGTCTATTTTTCAGAATTTAAAATTTTTTTAAGTTGTCTACCTGAATCTGAATGTTACCTTGAAGTTTGTAATTTATGAGGTTAACATCAAAAACCCATAATTTTTATGAGACTTTGAGCCTTATAGAGCATACATTCTTTTTCTTGCTCACTTTTGATTATGAGTGTGTCAACATTGATTTGTTATTCTAGAACTTGCATAGATTATACATGTCGAGACCACACCTCTGATTTGATATACTGAGATGATAAAGGCACCTAGGTTTTAACCCACTTACTCCATTAAAAAGCTTACCTTCATAATTAACCCCTAGTGAACCCTTTCTAATCCTAACAACCCTTTTTATTGACTCACCCACTAATATTAACCCAAAACCCTTCGTATTTGTTATCACCATTCCTTTTGACTACCCTTACGTCGAGATTGATTTGATTAGTTGCTTAGCTGCTCTATTTATTTCAATCATCCTTTATATTTGACTTGTTCTTAAAAAAAATTTATTAAGTGAGCTTAAAACAATTTAAATTCACATCTTTAGAAGAAGCTCGTGTTATTAGTATTAATTTTCAATTGATGTTCATCGTTTCTAGTTAGGTAAATTGTCAATTCCATCTCGATTCTAACCCTGTAATTCAGCTTTTATCCACACCTTTAACCCAAGCCCCATTATAACCCTTTTTAAAGACCTTTTGATTTGTGTATCTTCTCATATTATAGTAGTGGAGATTTGATTTTCATGCAAGCCTATGGGATTAACTTTTCATGTTTAACTATTGAGTGCTTAATTTTGAACCTTAAACACTTTGAGTGATTTGAGTGATTCTTTAGTGAGGATGTCAACTCTTGTCTATTTCGAATCAGAGGTAATTATTTAGGTAAAGGAAAACACCTAAAGTTTTCAGGGCTATAAATGTATGACTGTGACTGTTTGAATCTCTAGGACCCTTTGAGTTGAATTATCCATGTATGAATTATCTTTGAATTATGATGAAACACTATTGATGAATATTATGAATCAAGGAAGTGTGTTTTAACTGTAAGTTGAGAATTTTGCTTGAGGACAAGCAAAAGCTTAAGTGTGGTGGTATTTGATAAACCGTAAAAGTAACATATTTTAAGCCCACATTTAGCATGCTTTTGGATGATTTAAGCCTTGAATTGTGTAATTTGGTGCTCTTAATCTTTTGTTTTCATGTTTTATACCCAGAAGAGCACCGGATGACGAAAAGAACGAAAAACGGGCCCAAAACGGGGTAAATGGGCCATATCACGAAATTTGCACGGCCTGGGCCCAAATCCCCATGAATGTGCCTCATTCAACAGCCTCGAACACGGCCTAGCCACGACTTACACAGGCATGTGCCACTGGCGTGTCCCTGCCGTGGCCAACAGGAGTTTTACTCAGATTTAGATACTTGGAGGCAAAGAAACACATTCCAAAGCCTATTCAAACACCCTAGTAGGAATTCTACTTGAATTAGGATACTTAGGGGCCAAGTAAGGCATCTCAAAGTCTATATAAACACCCAAGGGTGAAACTTGAAGGGAGTTCGGCGGAAGCCTTCTGCCAGGGCTTTTGTCGGG
Source organism: Gossypium bickii (assembly GCA_025503065.1). NCBI lineage: Eukaryota > Viridiplantae > Streptophyta > Magnoliopsida > Malvales > Malvaceae > Gossypium > Gossypium bickii. The sequence continues at coordinate 20,298,904 of CP106713.1, read as the reverse complement.
GAACCCAAGGCTTTAGTCAGAAGGCGTCCAGCTAGGCCAAAGAAGGCAGATTTGTGGGGATTTACTCGAAGATAGCCAGTTGATCCATCTCAAGAAGCAGGAATCACACTCAAGACGGAGGATCTCTCCTTCAATTCCTTTAGGGGGTTTTAGGGATTTCTTATGTTTTGTCTTATCTTTTCTTTTGAGATGTTTTATTTTATTGTTATGAACTAAATCCTCAGATACCTGAGGGGGATGAAACCTAAGATGAATCTTGTTATCGTTTGCTGAACTATATGATAAATATTTGACTTGTTCTTAATTATGTGTTCTTAATTCTTGTGTTGTTATTTCCCGGATATTAATTCAAGTATGATGTGCTTAGGTGGAGGAGCAAAAGTCCTTGCCTAAGAGTAGATCTAGCATAATTAAGCGGAGTTGATCGCGCGCCTAGAGATAGGGTGACGAGATTTTGCAGGATTAGGGTGAAACCTAATATGGGATCCATAGATCGAGTTAATACGATTCTAGGGGTTTTAATTAGATAGAGATTTCAATTAATCAACCTAGGGTTAGACGTTGGTCGCCTCGAGAGATGGATTAATATAACTTAACGAATCTTACAGATCAAGTCAAATAAATAAATCGTCTGGTTCAGAGTTAGATAACAAGTGAAGTCTAGGTGGATTCTTCATTGGGTGTCGTCTTAATCTGTAACACCCCCAAACCCGGCCCACAAGTCCCGACCGGATCTGGTTATGTCACTGCGGAATGACGGTTAAAAATATTTGTCTTAGAGTGAAACTTGAAAATTTTGTCAACTTTCGGGAAGTAAGTCCATTAAAAATTATTAAACAATATAAGCTTGTTGGAATTAAAAATTTATTATAATTTATTATAATAAAAATCATTTGTAAAAAAAAATATTTCTAAGTACGATATAAATTTTATCATCCATAAAAAGAGTACTTTAAACAAAAGTGGCCCTTATTACATAAAATCAATAGCCAAAATACGGATAATATAAAAATCAATACTACTTAACTAAAACAAATAAGCATCTACTTCTGCATGAAAAACTTCTTCTGCATGGCCACCTTTGTATCCACTCCAACCCGGTCCGATCAACATGTCACCTGCGATGTTGGATAAATAATTGGGTGAGTCATACAGACTCAGTGTGTAATTAAACCACTGATATCCACCCACATGCTAGCTACAAATCAACCCAATTATCAAATGCAACATGTAAATATAATCATTTAAACATCACCACAATCTGGGCTTGGCCCACAATCAAATCATATTCAAGCACTGGGCTAGGCCCTTTCTTCATCAATCCACTGATCACTGGGCTTGGCCCATTTCCACGTATGTTCTCAAAACATACCTTTCCACATGTCATATTGGGCTTGGCCCATTTCCATATCATTTCATAGTGGAACAATGCAACATGAAACCCAACCCAATCCTAAGGTCCATCCGCTACACACCCCCTTATCCAGCCTACCACACACCAGAGGACCATCGAGTCACCCTCTCCTTTTCCCTCCAAAAAGGCAACCAATGCCATCCACGATGTAGCGTATAGCTAACATCAACCACGATGGAGCACACAGCACCCATCAGCCACGATATGGCATAGAGCCGATATCAATCAAGGTAACCACGCGAACTAAATCACAAAGATCCACAACGCGACCTCAGTCAGCGCCAATCCACGATGTAGCACAAAGTCGACATCAACCACGTGCTCAAGTACACCCGCACCTTCTTTCAAAAACCCACCCATGCACATGTAAAATAATATAATGCGGAGATGATGCATGTGCATGATATTCACAATCATAGGCATACTCACATATTAAAAATCAATTATCACGTATTAGCCAATTTGCTACTAACCTGATCATCATCCTACCCCCTTCAAGGGTATCATTTTCACATGTACTGCACTTGTTAGCAAACATATAAAGCAGGCAAATATCACGCAAATCCCTGAAACAATGGCTAACTACACACCTTATAACCTGAAGCTCTAAACCCTCGATCCCGACGCTATCGTTTAGCGAGACTACAGCTATCTGCCTATAGTTTTCTGCTGCTGGCCCACACCCTGGTGGCCAATCACGAACCGCCGAGACAGCTCTTTTCTTAAACTTCGGGATAGGAGCTGTCCCTTTTCCCTCTTGACTGGCACTCGCATCCATCGACGATACTTAATCAGAACCACACGATCAAACATAGCAATCATAATCTACAAGTATCGAATCTAGATCACTTATTAATATCCTTACCGAAATACTGAGATCCCGAAGGCTTTCCTTTGCTTCTGTCGATTTGCCCTATAACCATGGTCAACACTCGGTCAACACAAGAACACATCTAATGGCCTAAGGCCGAATAGCCAAGAATCACTTACCCGAAACACCAATGATCCTACGGCATTGCCGAAAGTCCCTGTTACAAAACCATTAGAATCGGCCTACAACAACAATCCATGAAAAGGCCCTTTTGGCCGAATACTCACCATCACCTTACCTTATCTGTCGAAATCTTAAGAGAATCCCTTTTTGCCCCTTAGTGTTAGCTACAACCAAAACGAAACACAATGTCACCTTGGCCCTAGAGGCATTCGGCCACATCAACAACTAAGGCCAACCATTCGGTTTTGGCCACTAAAACAAAGAATCATAAATCGACCGCTAAGGATAGAATCTACTTACCACTCCTGCTTAAGATTCGGCCCACCACACCTCCAGCTCCTAAGTGCCGCACGGAAACCACTTTGCCAAGGTGCTGCTTGTGTCAAAGACACGCCCCAGCTCCTTTTAAGGCTTCCTTCTTTGTAACGCCAAAACATAAAAATTAAAACCAGTTTGCTGCCTCTTGGACTCGAACTCAGGCCCTCAATAGCGCTACTCCCAACCCCTTAAGCAGCGCATGGAGGCACTTTGCCAATGCCTTTCTTGTGTCTTAAACTCCATAAAATTATTTTAAGGCCTTCTGGCCCAGTTTCCCCTTTTTACACTAAAAATCCAAAATTTTCCAAAGCCTTCTCCTTTCATCCAAGCATTCTTAAATCCTCTAAACACATCCAAGCACACCCAAAAACCTTCCAACACCTGAATTATACTCAAACTGCATAGCCCCTAAACCTTGGATGTTACAATTCTACCCCCTTAAAAATAATTTCGTCCTCGAAATTACTTACTACCATGCAATTCTAACTCACTACTCTACGCCTCCGCTGCACACTCTGATTTTAGCAAATTTATCCTACCTTCTAGACACAGTCCTAAGGTTCACATCCAGAGTTCTTATACTTCACTAGCCACACAAGCATGAGCTAACTTCAAACAACAAAATCATAAATGGTGCCCCAAAATAAAGAACGTACCTGATATCAAGTCCTTGGCTGACTCGCATCCAATCCTTTAGCACCTCTGCCGGTACCATTTCCTTCACAGCTCAAACCTTGACCTCTCGTTGCTTGAGGACAGTTCTTAACCAAATGGGCCTTCAACCCACACCGGAAACATTTCTTACTATTTCCCCAACATTCCCCTGAATGCGTTCTCCCACACTTAACACAGGAATGATTCCAACTCACATCAACTGGTGCACATACAGAATTCTCGATCCTTGGTCTCTTCTGGATATTACCAAACAATGATGATGGTCCAACACTTCTCTTACTCTCGTTCCTATTCTTTTCTCGGTTCTCCCTGATAGTCTTCTTAACCTCTTCAGCGATTCGAGCCTTCTCCACCAGAATGGCGAAGTCCCTTTCTCTTTGCGGAGCGATCAACTCCCGCAACTCATCTCGCAGCCCATCTTCGAATCGAACACTCCTTTCATAATCAGTGGCCACGATTCCTTTGGCGTACTGACTTAGCCGCACAAATTCAGCTTCATACTCTGCTATCGACTTATTCCCTTGTACTAGGTTTAGAAATGCTTTCCTTTGCGAGTCCAAATAACTTGTTCCAACGTACTTCCCTTCAAACTTAGCCTTAAAGTAATCCCAATCCACTCGTTCTGCCGGAGCACCTTGCCTGACCGTGAGCCACCATCGATAAGCCTCGTCCCGAAGTAGTGAAATCGCACCTTTCAACTTTTCCTCTGGGGTACAATCCAAATCGTCCATAATTCTCTCGACTCCTTCTAGCCAATATTCCGCTACGTTAGGAGCTACTCCCGACACTCCTCTAAAAACTTCAGCCCCATTCGACCTGAGTCTCTCGGACACTGACTTTCGAGCTCCGTTTCCCATACTGGCTCTTGCCACTTGCTGTAGCACGCGTAACATAACTTGCGACACTGCGTCATCTGCTCCTGCTTGATCTTGATCTTTCGCGCGGCACTTCATTTCCTGACCCCTGGCCAGACCCTACTGGTTCCGACGCTGCCAATCGACCACGCCCTCTAGAGCTCATCTCTAGCGTCGCGATTTAATCTGATTAAACAGTTTTATGCATTAGAAATTTTGTTTCACTTGTTTATCCGCGAACAAATCTTATGACAAGAAAGTTTCAGAAGTGGTTCTTTCGTTCAATCAAAGGTTCGATAAAGAATCCTATTCATTCATCAACACAATCACAACCATCCACCACCTTTACTGCACTTCTATGGCATCTTAGCCCTTATCTCAACCCAGGGGCAATTTCGTAATTTATCCTACGGGGGTATTCTCGTAATGCCAGAAAATTTTAAAACTTTAATAAATCAGGGTATTTTGAAATTTCACAAAACTGGAGGGTATTTTCCTAAAATTTCTCAAATTAAAGGTATAACAGAATTTTCGGAAACCAGGGGTAATTCGGTAATTTTGTCAATCAGGGGTAATTTTGTAAATTTCCAGAGTCAGGGTGTCTTGAATTTTTACAAAATAGCATTTTTGAATACTTTCACAAAGTAGGGAAATTTTATTAAAATTGAGGTTAAACCGGCAATTTTGAAAGTCAGGGGCATTTTAGTAATTTTCAACACAGGGGTATTTTCGTAGACTTTCAAAGTCAGGGTATTATTTTGAAATACAAAATTTTGGATACTTTACAAAGTATGAGAATTTTATTGAAATCGAGGTAATATGAAAATTTTAGAAATCAAGGGTATTTTCGTAATTTTACCACTAGGGGCATTTTGGTAATTTTGGTAAATCAAAAATATTTTGAAAATTTTTTTCGAAAATAAATTTTCGCTACTATTAAAAGAGATGTTCTAATGATTTTAAAACTAGGGTTTCCATAAAACAAGGCTAGTCCCTTTCGGGTTTTATTCAGTACGTTTAGCCTATGACCGAGTCCTCTTGGTTAGGGTGAACCGAAGCTACGCACCAGGTAGGAATCCCGCGAAGAGGAGGTGAGTCATGAGGACTGCTTAAGTACCAAGCTCTTCCGGATCCAATCCTTGACATACGCACAGGGGTTACCACAACCTAACTCGGCGACTTAGTCGTAGGTTTGTTTAGTAACCTTAAGTTTTATGCATATGTTTGAGTAGACTAGTCCTAGGGTTCAGCAGATCCTAGTTCACTAATCTACGTTTCCCATGAAGCCCATAATACTTCATATAAACAAATCAATTCAAAAGTCAGGGTACTTACCTGGTGGACTCGGGCCGGAGGTACAGGTGCCATGCCAGAATAACCTGAAAAAAATATTTCATAAAACCCATATCTTGAAAAACCCATTTTGAAAATGTTTTTGGGCCCAACCCTCAAAGCTGAGTTTTGAACCGGGCTCTGATACCAAACTGTAACACCCCCAAACCCGGCCCACAAGTCCTGACCGGATCTGGTTATGTCACTGTGGAATGACGGTTAAAAATCTTTGTCTTAGAGTGAAACTTGAAAATTTTGTCAACTTTCGGGAAGTAAGTCCATTAAAAATTATTAAACAATATAAGCTTGTTGGAATTAAAAATTTATTATAATTTATTATAATAAAAATCATTTGTAAAAAAAATATTTCTAAGTACGATATAAATTTTATCATCCATAAAAAGAGTACTTTAAACAAAAGTGGCCCTTATTACATAAAATCAATAGCCAAAATACGGATAATATAAAAATCAATACTACTTAACTAAAACAAATAAACATCTACTTCTGCATGAAAAACTTCTTCTGCATGGCCACCTTTGTATCCACTCTAACCCGGTCCGATCAACATGTCACCTGCGATGTTGGATAAATAATTGGGTGAGTCATACAGACTCAGTGTGTAATTAAACCACTGATATCCACCTACATGCTAGCTACAAATCAACCAAATTATCAAATGCAACATGTAAATATAATCATTTAAACATCACCACAATCTGGGCTTGGCCCACAATCAAATCATATTCAAGCACTGGGCTAGGCCCTTTCTTCATCAATCCACTGATCACTGGGCTTGGCCCATTTCCACGTATGTTCTCAAAACATACCTTTCCACATGTCATATTGGGCTTGGCCCATTTCCATATCATTTCATAGTGGAACAATGCAACATGAAACCCAACCCAATCCTAAGGTCCATCCGCTACACACCCCCTTATCCAGCCTACCACACACCAGAGGACCATCGAGTCACCCTCTCCTTTTCCCTCCAAAAAGGCAACCAATGCCATCCACGATGTAGCGTATAGCTAACATCAACCACGATGGAGCACACAGCACCCATCAGCCACGATATGGCATAGAGCCGATATCAATCAAGGTAACCACGCGAACTAAATCGCAAAGATCCACAACGCGACCTCAGTCAGCGCCAATCCACGATGTAGCACAAAGCTGACATCAACCACGTACTCGAAGTACACCCGTACCTTCTTTCAAAAACCCACCCGTGCACATGTAACATAATATAATGCGGAGATGATGCATGTGCATGATATTCACAATCATAGGCATACTCACATATTAAAAATCAATTATCACGTATTAGCCAATTTGCTACTAACCTGATCATCATCCTACCCCCTTCAAGGGTATCATTTTCACATGTACTGCACTTGTTAGCAAACATATAAAACAGGCAAATATCACGCAAATCCCTGAAACAATGGCTAACTACACACCTTATAACCTGAAGCTCTAAACCCTCGATCCCGACGCTATCGTTTAGCGAGACTACAGCTATCTGCCTATAGTTTTCTGCTGCTGGCCCACACCCCGGTGGCTAATCACGAACCGCCGAGACAGCTCTTTTCTTAAACTTCGGGATAGGAGCTGTCCCTTTCCCCTCTTGACTGGCACTCGCATCCATCGACGATACTTAATCAGAACCACACGATCAAACATAGCAATCATAATCTACAAGTATCAAATCTAGATCACTTATTAATATCCTTACCGAAACACTGAGATCCCGAAGGCTTTCCTTTGCTTCTGTCGATTTGCCCTATAACCATGGTCAACACTCGGTCAACACAAGAACACATCTAATGGCCTAAGGCCAAATAGCCAAGAATCACTTACCCGAAACACCAATGATCCTACGGCATTGCCGAAAGTCCCTGTTACAAAACCATTAGAATCGGTCTACAACAACAATCCATGAAAAGGCCCTTTTGGCCGAATACTCACCATCACCTTACCTTATCTGTCGAAATCTTAAGAGAATCCCTTTTTGCTCCTTGGTGTTAGCTACAACCAAAACAAAACACAATGTCACCTTGGCCCTAGAGGCATTCGGTCACATCAACAACTAAGGCCAACCATTCGGTTTTGGCCACTAAAACAAAGAATCATAAATCGACCGCTAAGGATAGAATCTACTTACCACTTCTGCTTAAGATTCAGCCCACCACACCTCTAGCTCCTAAGTGCCGCACGGAAACCACTTTGCCAAGGTGCTGCTTGTGTCAAAGACACGCCCCAGCTCCTTTTAAGGCTTCCTTCTTTGTAACGCCAAAACATAAAAATTAAAACCAGTTTGCTGCCTCTTGGACTCGAACTCAGGCCCTCAATGGCGCTACTCTCAACCCCTTAAGCAGCGCATGGAGGCACTTTGCCAATGCCTTTCTTGTGTCTTAAACTCCATAAAATTATTTTAAGGCCTTCTGGCCCAGTTTCCCCTTTTTACACTAAAAATCCAAAATTTTCCAAAGCCTTCTCCTTTCATCCAAGCATTCTTAAATCCTCTAAACACATCCAAGCACACCTAAAAACCTTCCAACACCTGAATTATACTCAAACTGCATAGCCCCTAAACCTTGGATGTTACATAATCAATTTGTTTTTCCTCAAGTTATTTTCACAATTTAATTCTTCTTTGTCTTAGAGTCTTTAGATTAATTGATTAGTTAATTTTAGAATAGATAAAAATCCTCTTAATTCTTTGGCTGAATAATAAAAAGAGAGTTAGTATTAGTACTGTTGGTTCCTTTGGGTTCGACATTCCGGTCTTGCCTTAACTATACTACTGTTCGATAGGTGCACTTGCCTCAAATCGTTGTCATAGTTAGTTTCCAGGTTTGATCATTCTTTTTATAAATTATAAGACTTTGACATCGCGAAAACAATGATCACTAGGTTCGGCCATGGTCTCACTTTGATTAAGGTATGTGTTTTGGTTTGTTTTTGATAATTTCTACATTTTGTGATCGTTGCTCAGCGTACTATCAAGCCCATGCTTTAATTTTAGAAATTGGTGATGATTTTGAGATGTGCCATTGATGAATATGTGAGCTTTGTGTTGATAGTTGGTGGATTATGAAAGTTTAATGTTGGGTTAACATAGTTTGTTTTTGGATTTTTGATGAAATTGGCTATTTTGGGTTAAATTGTGAAAATGAGAAATTAAAGGACTAAAATGGGAAAATAATGAAATATGTGGGCTTGTATGGGCTAGGGGAAATTTGGCTAAGCATGTGTAAGATAAAATTGTGTGTATTTTGTGATTTTATGAAAAAGGGACTAAAATGTCAAAATGTGCAAATGTGAGGGCTATTTTGTAAAAGGCCTCTAAATACGTGTGTTTGGATTGAATTGAATGATTTGGTGAATGAATGAGCTAAATTTGAATATGTATAGATCAAGAAAAGAGAAATTTGGACTTAGATCGAGGCAAGAACAAAGTATTCGATTAATCGACTCGAATCGTTAATTCTACGTCCGAGGTAAGTTCGTTTATAATAAAAATTGTTAAATTTATGTTTACATATATTGCAATGAATGGAAATATGATTGTTGAGTTAGTGAAGTGAATGATGAGTTTAAAAGATATGGCACTATGTGTGCGAAATAGAATTGATATAGTGGTGAACGGCACTGTGTGTACGAAATAAAGAAAGCATTGATTATATTGATTGGCACTATGTGTGCGATACCGAGTTAAATTTGGTTTAATGTAAAGGCAATAAGTGTGCGATGATATTAAAGCTTCGGCTAAGAAATTGGCACTAAGTGTGCAAGTAAATTGAATGATTTTGAAGATTGAACAAAATGTGGTATTGAGCATTGAGTAGCAAAAGTGATTGTTAACTAAGTGTTGGCACAGGTATGTACGGAACCTATGTGGTTGATGATATTGTATATAGGTAGATGGATGATTATGTGAGTAATGACTATGAATAAGATTGTATATCATTGTGATTTGAACCATGTGATAGTTTATTTGTATATTGAATTCTAATGGTTAAGTTAAATGTATTATATGACAAACTTACTAAGCTTTTAAACTTACTGTTTAATGTGTTTTCTCTGTTTTACAGTGTTATTAAAGCTAGCTCTGATCCGGGGATCGTCAGCGACTCAATCACACTATCGGCTATCTATTTTGGTACTTTTGGAAGTTGTATATATATTTGGTATATGTCATGTATAGGCTAGTGATTATGTATGTTTTGAAGTGTATAAATCTTGCGATGTGATATGGCTTGATAGATTAATGATTTTGGTATATGTTTTGGGTATGTGTATAGGATGGTTAAAATAGGTATGTGTGTATTATGTGAATGATCATTTTGGCTTAAATTAGTAAGAAGGAAATGGTATGTTTCATGTTTAGATTTGGTAAGGATTGAATGATAAATGGATTATATGATTTGGATGTGAAGTTGATACTTTGGGTTGGTAAGTTGAGTTGAAGTTGTATAGGAAATAAATGAAGATGTTAAGAGTTTAAACCATGCCATGTTTAGTATGTTTGGATGCCATTTGAGGTATGGAATTATATGGTTTGATGTCTGTAGGTGTGACCCAAAGTGTGGGTGGCAAATTGGCCTAGCAAATGGCCTATATTTGCCCACACGGTAGAGCACACAAGCGTGTGGCTCGACCGTGTCTTTTAAGTTTGAAAAATTGGAACAAGTCAGACTCACACACGGGCTGGACGCACGGGCTTGTGACTGGCCGTTATGAAATAAGTTAGTGTCGACCATGGGTTAAGCACACGGCGTGTCTTCGGCCGTATGGACAAGTCAATATGTATGCCCTGTTTTGCCACGGCTTGGACACATAGTTGTGTTTGAGGTTGTGTGAGGCACACGGCCTGCCCACACGGGCGTGTGACCTCTGTAACTTTGAAAAATGTTAAGTTTCGGAAAAATTTTGTATAAGTTCGATTTAGTTCTGACCCCTTCTTAATGCATCTTTAAGGTCTCGTGGACCTTATTAAGGGACTTAATGATGTTGATTGATTATGATTTAATATCGTATGAACTATGAAGGTTAAATTTTTTGATTTGATCGGTGATACCTGATAACCCTAGTCCGGCGATGGCTACGGGTTAGGGGTGTTACATTTTATTTGTATCAGAGCTACGGTTTAGTCGATTCTTGGACTAACGTAGCGTGTGAGAGTCTAGCTATACATGCCATATATATGCCTGTGATAGTGTGATGATTCCTGACAGTTAAAAAATGTGTCTTTATATAGCAAATGGATCCCAATCGAGCAACAGCTGACGATGTCGAAAGGAATGCACCTGCTCCCACTCAAGGGACAGCACCGGCTGAATCAAGGCCTATAACTAGTAGTCACGAGGGAGAGGCAAAGCAAGCCTTCCTCCAAATGATGAGTGAGTAGTTTACAAAGTTCTTTCAAACGAATTCGGCCGCTCAACAACCTCCACCCCTGCAAGTACCTGTAGTACCACAAGCTTCAGATCCGATTCGATTGAATAAACCTCCTGTAGATAAAATTTGAAAGTGTGAGGCCGAAGAGTTCAAAGCCACAGTTAATGATGATGCTGAGCAAGCTGAGTTCTGGCTTGAGAATACTGTAAGAGTGTTTGATGATTTTCGTGTACTCCTGAAGAATGCTTAAAATGTGCTATTTCATTGTTGAGAAATAGAGCATATCAATGGTGGAAAACATTAACATCTGTGGTTCCGAGAGAGAGAATCACCTAGGATTTCTTTCAAGCTGAATTTTGGAAGAAATATATCAGTCAACGATTTATAGATCAGAAACGTAAAGAGTTCCTTGAGCTGAAACAAGGCCGTATGTCTGTTACAGAATATAAACGAGAATTTGTAAGATTGAGCCAGTATGTGCGAGAATGTGTTTCGACAGAAACTACTATGTGTAAACGATTTATTGAAGATTTGAATGAAGACATTAAACTTTTGGTTGGAATTCTTGATTTGAATGAATTTGTAGTATTGGTTGCAAGGGCCTACAAAGCCGAGGAGCTTAGTAAAGAAAAGAAGAAAGCGAATTTAGAAGCTAGAGATGAAAGAAAAAGGTCAATGAGTAAGTCGTGTCAACCTTCGTTAAAGAGATTCAAAGATGCAACTAATCGCTCAAATGTTTCGTTTGGACATTCGAGTAGAGATCGTGTGAAACAGAATATTGGTCCTAAAATTCAAACTCTAATTGAATCGAGTGTTGGCAGTGTTAGAAGCGACAAGCCTGAGTGTAGACAGTGTGGGAGACGTCATATCGGAGAATGTTGGGGCAAGTACAATAATAGAGCTTGCTATAAATGTGGATCATGAGACCACTTTATACGGGATTGCCCAAAGATAGCAGAGAAAGATAACATTTAGAATGTGAGGCCGAGTAACACGACAACTAGGGTAGACCGCCCAGAAACACTAGAAATGTGAGTGGTAGCCATAGAGGAACAACAGATACAGCTGTGATATCAGAGGCGAGAGCACCTGCCCGAGCTTACGCTATTCGCACTCAAGAAGAAGCATCATCTCTAGACGTCATTACTGGTACTTTTACTCTTTTCGATACTGATGTGATTGTATTGATAAACCAGGATCCACTCATTCATATATGTATGTGAATCTAGTATCTAGTAAGACTCTACCTGTTGAGTCTACTAAGTTTGTAATTAGAGTATCAAACCCCTTAGGCAAGTGCGTTCTGGTTGATAAAGTGTGCAAGAACTGTCCGTTGATGTTTCGGGATACTTGTTTTCCGGCTAATTTGATGCTGCTACCCTTTGATAAATTTGATATAAATTCTGGGTATGGATTGGCTAACCTTGCATCATGCTATTGTGAATTGTAAACAGAAAAGTATTGATTTTAGAAGTTAGAATGGTGAGATAGTTTGAATTAAATCTAGTGATTTGAATGGGCTACTAGCTATAATATCTTCAATGAAAGCTTTGAATTATGTGAAAAAAAGGATGTAAAGCTTATCTTGTGTATGTGATAGATACAAAAATGGCAGAAAAGAAAGTTGAATCTGTGCCTGTAGTTTTCGAGTTCCCAGATGTGTTTCCTAAAGAATTACCGGGATTACCTCCGATACGAGAAGTTGAGTTTGGTATTGATTTAGTGACGGGGATGACTCCTATCTCAATAGCTCCGTATAGAATGGCACCAACAGAATTGGAAGAGTTGAAGTCTTAGTTGCAAGATTTGACCGATAGAGGATTTGTACGACCGAGTTTTTCTCCCTGGGGTGCACCGGTTTCGTTTGTGAAAAAGAAAGACGGAACTATGAGAATGTGCATTGACTACAGAAAACTCGACAAGGTGACTAAAGAATAAATATCCTTTGCCACGTATTGATGATTTGTTTGATCAGCAGAAAGGAGCTACAGTGTTTTCTAAAATAGATTTGAAATCAAGCTACTATCAGCTACGAGTTAAAGAAACAGATGTAATGAAAACTGTTTTCAGAATGAGGTACGGACATTATGAATTCTTAGTTATGCCTTTTGGACTAACGAATGCTCTTACAGTATTTATGGATTTGATAAATCGGATATTCAGACCGTATTTGGATCGATATGTCATGGTGTTTATTTACAATATTTTGATTTATTCTTGTGATGAGACGCAACATGTCGAGCATTTGAGAATTGTGTTACAGACCCTGCGTGAGAAGAAATTGTATGCAAAGTTTAGCAAATGTGAGTTTTGGTTGCGTGAGGTTGGTTTTTTGGGACATATAGTGTCAGCTGCGGGGATACGAGTTGATCCGAGCAAGATTTCAGCAATTCTGGACTGGAAACCTCCGAGAAATGTGTCGAAAGTCCGTAGTTTTCTAGGACTAGCGGGATATTATAGATGATTTGTGAAAAGCTTCTCGATGATTGCAACTCCGTTGATGAAATTGTCACAGAAAGATGTTAAATTCGAGTGGTCAGAAAAGTGTCCGCAGAGTTTTGAACAGTTGAAAGTATTGTTGACAGAAGCACCAGTACTAGTTCAGCCAGAATCAGGTAAAGAAGTTATAGTTTACAGTGATGTATCGTTGAATGGTTTAGGGTGTGTGTTGATGCAAGAAGGCAAAGTTGTAGCCTATGCTTCGAGACAGTTAAAACTGCATGAAAAGAACTACCCGACTCATGATCATGAATTAGCAGCTGTTGTATTTGCATTGAAGATTTGGCGTCACTACTTATTTGGTGAGAAGTATCACATTTACACTTATCACAAGAGTTTGAAATATCTGATGAATCAGAAAGAATTGAATTTGAGACAGTGGAGATGGTTAGAACTACTACAAATTAGTAATTGATTTATCATCCGGGAAAAGCTAATGTTGTTGCTGACGCTTTGAGCTGAAAGTCTTTATTTGCTTTACGAGCAATGAGTACTCAGATAGATCTGTGTGATGATGGTTCGGTTTTGGCTGAATTGAAAGTGAGGCCAATGTTTATACGTCAGATTTGTGATTTCCAAAAAAGTGATGCTGAGATGATGGCAAAACGAGCTCGGTGTGGTTTGAATTTTGATTCAGAATTTCAAATTGATAATGATGATTGTTTGAGATTCATCGGATTTGTCTTCCGAGAAACTCAGAGTTGATTTAATTGATTTTAAATGAGGTTCATAATAATCGTTTGTTTGTTCATCCGGGAAGTACGAAAATGTATAATGATCTGAAACAGTTTTATTGGTGGCATGGTATGAAACGGGATATCTCAGAGTTTGTTTCGAGATGTTTAGTTTGTCAGCAAGTTAAAGCTGAACACCAGGTTCCATCCAGTTTATTACAACCAATCATAATTCCTTAGTGGAAATGGGAGAGAATCACAATGGACTTTGTGTTGGGGTTGCCTTTATCTCCGAGAAAGAAAGATGTAATCTGGGTGATAGTTGACATATTAACGAAATCAGTGATAAACCATAATATATACATATTTTAATCCCACATTTGGCATACTTTTGGATGATTTATCCCTTTATTTGTGGAATTTGATGCTCCTAATCCTTTAATTTCATGTTTTATACTTAGGAGAGCATCGGAGGATGAAAAGAACGAGAAACTGGCCAAAAACGGAGAAAATGGACCAAAGTAAGAAATCAACACGACCTGGAGTTCACCACACGGCTGTGCCACTTTAGCAGACTCAAACACAGCCTTGGGCTCGATTCACACAGGCGTGTCCCTATTGTGACCTGTTTTAATTCCACTCAGAATAGGATACTTGTAGGCCAAGTAAGGCATCCCGAAAGCCTGTATAAACTCCCTAGAGGGCAACCTAAAAGGAAGTTTGACAGAAGGCCTCTGTCAGGGCTTTTGACGGAGAGCAAAGCCAGAGAGGGCTGAATATAGGGAATTACTCAAAGAAAGCCAGTTGATCTATCTCAGAAGCCAGAATCACGATCAAGACTGAGGATTTTCCCTTCAAGTTCCTTCAGGGGGTTTTAGGGTTTTTCTTTATGTTTTGTTACTTAATTTCTTCTGAGATGTATTCTTTTATAAACATGAACTAAACCCCTCAAATACCTGAGAGGGATGAAACCTAAAATGGATCTTGTTATTGTTTTCTGAACTGGATGATAAATACTTGATTTGTTCTTAATTATGTGTTCTTAATTCTTGCTTTAATATTTCAGGATATTGATTCAATTATTGATTTGCTTATTCAGAAGAGCAAAAGTCCATGTTTAAGAGTAGATCTAGCATAATTAAGTAGAGTTGATCGCACTCCTAGAGATAGGACGACAAAAATCTGTCGGATTAGGGTCAAACCTAATCCATAAATCGAGTTAATGCAACACTAGGGGTTTTAATTAGAAAGAGATTTCAATTAATCAACCTAGGTTTAGACGTTAGTAGCCTCGAAAGAGGTATTAATATAAATTAAGGAAAGTGAATAAATCGTCTGGTTCAGAGTTAAATAACAAGTGAAGTCTAGGTGGATTCTTCCTTGGGTATTGTCTTAATCAATTGGTTTTCTCAAAAATATTTTCCCAATTCATTCTCTATGTCTTGGCATCCTTAGTTTAGGAATTAGTTAGATAAAGATCAATCCCTTTTATTTTAGGCTAGATAATAGAAAGAAAGTCAGTACTAGTACTTTTGGTTTCCTTGGGTTCGACATTCCGGTCTTGCCACTAAGCTATACTATTGTTCGATAGGTGCACTTACCTAAATCGTGATGATAGTTAGTTTCTAGGCTCGATCATTCATTATATAAATATTAAAACTCTTAGACACGATCAATCATCTCATTTTATTCCAGTGAGAACAGATTATTCGCTTGATAAGTTAGCTGAATTTTATATTTCTAAAATTGTGAGATTGCACGGGGTACCATTATCCATTGTGTCTGATAGAGATTCGAAATTTACTTCGCGGTTTTGGAAGAAACTGCAAGAGGCTCTAGGTACGAAACTGCATTTCAGTATTGCATTTCATCCCAAATAGATGGCCAATCCGAGCAGATCATTCAAATTCTCGAGGATATGCTGAGATGTTGTATTCTTGAATTTGAAAGTACATGGGAAAAGCATTTGCCGTTGATTGAATTCGCGTATAACAATAGTTTTCAATTAAGCATTAAAATGGCACCATATAAGGCTCTTTACGGTCGTAAATGCTGAACTCCATTGTATTGGACTGAGCTTAGTGAGAATAAGATCCATGGGATCGATTTGATTAAAGAGACTGAACAAAAAATGAAAGTGATTCGTGACAGTCTGAAAGCTGCATCAGATCATCAGAAGTCTTATGCAGGTTTGAAACGAAAAGATATTGAATTTAATATCGGTGATAAATTTTTTTTAAAAGTGTCTCCGTGGAAGAAAATACTTCGTTTTGGCAGAAAAGGCAAATTGAGTCCGAGTTTATCAGGCCGTATGAAATTATCGAACGTATTGGGCCGGTTGCTTATAGATTGTTGTTACCACCTGAGCTAGAAAAGATTCATAATCTGTTTCACGTATCGATGCTTAGATGATACAGATCTGATCCATCACATGTGATTGCCCCAACTGAAGTTGAGATTCAGACTGATCTATCGTATAATGAAGAACCGATTTGAATTTGGCACATGAGATCAAAGAGTTGAGAAATAAGAGAATTTCTTTAATAAAAGTGTTGTGGCACAAACAGGGCGTTGAAGAGGCTACGTGGGAGCCTAAAGATGTTATGAGAGAGCAATATCCAAATCTATTCACTGGTAAGATTTTTGAGGACGAAAATCCCTAACGAGGGAGAGTTGTAACAGCCTAGTTTAGAACCTAGTCAGAATAGTGGTTTCGGGACCACAAATTCGAGGTCAAAAAAATATTTTAGTATTATTTTTACTGTCTACAGTATGTGAATAGGCATGTGTGAAAATTTTATCGATTGTGTGCCAAATTGTGAAAAATGACTTAATCGCATAAAATGCAAAAGCTGTGTGCTAGTTGTTAAAGTGCTTATTTGGCATGGCTTCTTAAATGAGAAGTCCTTATGTTGTTGTTAAACCATTAATAGATTGGATGGACAAAAATGCTTAAGGTTAATGGATTTTAAATGATATTACAAAGGCTAAATATGGTATTTGATTAATAATGACATAAATAATTAAAACAAAAACATGACTTAGTGGAATTCATGCTCATCTTTGCCGAAAATTGAAAGAAAAGAAAAGAAAAAGAGATAGCTAGGTTCGGCCATGGTCTCTCTTTGCTTAAGGTATGTGTTTTTGTTTGTTTTTGATAATTTCTACATTTTTGTGATTGTTGCTTAACGTACTATCAAGCCCATTCTTTAATTTTAGAAATTGGTAATGATTTTGAGATGTGCCATTGATGAATATAAGAGCTTTGTGTTGATAGTTGGTGGATTATGAAAGTGTAATGTTGGGTTAACATAGTTTGTATTTGGATTTTGATGAAATTGGCTATTTTGGGCTAAATTGTGAAAATGAGAAATTAAAGGACTAAAATGTGAAAATAATGAAATATGTGGGCTTCTATGAGCTAGGGGAAATTTGGCTAAGCATGTATAAGATGATATTGTGTGTATTTTGTGATTTTATGAAAAAGGGATTAAAATGTCAAAATGTACAAATGTGAGGGGTATTTTGTAAAAGGCCCTAAATATGTGTGTTTGAATTGAATTGAATGATTTGGTGAATGAATGAGCTAAATTTGAATATGTATAGATCAAGAAAAGAGAAATTCAGACTTAGATCGAGGCAAGAACAAAGTGTTCGATTAATCGACTCGAATCGTTAATTCTACATCCGAGGTAAGTTCGTTTATAATACAAATTGTTAAATTTATCTTTACATATATTGCAATGAATGGAAATGTGATTGTTGAGTTAGTGAAGTGAATGATGAGTTTTAAAAGATGTGGCACTATGTATTTGGAATAGAATTGATATAGTGGTGAACGGCACTGTGTGTACGAAATAAAGAAAGCATCGATTATATTGATTGGCACTATGTGTGCGATACCGAGTTAAATTCGGTTTAATGTAAAGGCACTAAGTGTGCGATGATATTAAAGCTTCGGCTAAGAAATTGGCACTAAGTTTGCGAGTAAATTGAATGATTTTGAAGATTGAACAAAATGTGGTATTGAGCATTGAGTAGCAAAAGTGATCGTTAACTAACTTGTGTTGAGTATTCAGTGTATGAGTTGGTGTACAAACATGTTGCAGTTTAAACTGCCAAATTAGATAGTGAGTACGCAAAGTCGATGTATGCGTCTTGGTATAGTACGATGAAACCGCTATACAAATAAGTTACTGATAAATCGCGGATCGGTCGTAATCAGTCTTCCTTCTCTTCACAACCAACCCAAAAATTTCTTTATGCAAGTGCATGTATGCTTACAACCTCACAGAAACAATGAACATATCGACAGACAGTCAGGCAGAAACAGATATGCACACACACCCGTCTAACCAGGTTCAAGATCAGACATCTCACACAACCGTCACAAATAACACTTAAGTTGAAGTCCAGATCAGAGTCTTTACTACCCTCACTAAAGCCTAGCTGAGGGTCAGAACACTCAGACTCATTTTCAAATAAAAAACATACACAGAACTAAAATAGGTGACTTAGGACCACACGACCGTGTGCTCTGGCCGTGTGGAATAGCCTAGGCCGTGTGGGGGTCAACACGCACAAGGGGGAGGAGGCACACGGCCGTGTGGCTGAGGTACACGCCTATGTGAGCTAGAGACATGGCCGTGTGAACAGGCCGTGTAACTCCCTGTCCATTTTTGCTAAAATATAGTACGAGTAGATACGATCGTGTGAGGGTCTCACATGCCCGTATGCCCACCAGACATGATCGTGTGTCCAAAACACATACCCATGTGGGATCCCTAAATCCCCAAATTAGCCACACAGCCGTGTGGCCAATCCGTATGTCACCAAATCACTAAATCCCTAATTCCTAAACACGCACGGCCATGTGCCTCGGGGACACGGCCGTGTGAAAATCGGCTAAAATCCTTAAATCGACCACACAGCCGTGTGGCACCAAAACTTGCCAAAAAACCTTAATTCCTAAATGCACACGACCGTGTGGACCACCCGTGTGGGGCACACACCCGTGTGGCCACCCGTGTGGTCACAAAACCACCCACAAACAGCTTGGAAATTGAGTTTTCCTGTCACTATATTGACCCTCAATCGATGGAATTTAGAAACACACCAACATATACAGATTTCCATGCCATTCAACAGTATTACTGAACATCGACAACCAATTTCCAAAAGGCACATAAATTGTCGCATTCCACCAAAAACAAACTTACAATTCACAAATAAATTGAAAAGTCTCGAAACCCACACCTGATTTGCGACCAAAGACATCCAGACACTGACTCGGCGACAAAGGAGCGAAATTCTCTGAAATCTGCCAACAAAACTGTTTTCAAATAAAAAAAAAAAGAAAAGAAGTAAGAACAAAAAGAAAAGAAAACCCAAAAAGAGGAAAAAAATAACGTCCAGCAAGAAAGGAAAATAAATATAAATATAAATATAAATGGTTATATGTTTTAACTTAAAACAAAACACTATTTAACAAAACAAAACAAAACAAAATAAAAATATTTCTCCAAAGTGCACACACAAGAACTCGAACCCAGAACCTAGAGGTACACTAACACTCACTCAACCACCAGACCAGCAGACCCATTCTTTCACTTAAATGCGCAAGTAAACACAATAGCGCAACCTTCTCATTGACTCTAACCACAAAACTCAAAACTTTTAACCCTAAAATTTAGGGTGTTACAAATTGAAACCCAAAAAACTCGAAAACTTGACAATGGATGAAACTATGGTGTTTTTGGGTGTTTTTCTTGGTCTCTTTATAGAGGTTGGTAACTTAAGAGATGATAGAAATCAAAAAGAATTAGGGTTTAGAGTTCAAATTTGATTGGAATAGTAAGAGAGAATAATGGATGGAAAACACTAGTTTTGGGGTTTTTTTTACGTGAAATAATTTGAAGATTGGGGGTTTTAGCTTGAATTTTAAAATCTTGTTAAATTGCTTCATAAAAACTCTAAGTTTTGACTCTTTATAAATCAGTCCTTTTTGCAAAATTAAAGGTATTTAGAACTCATTTATAGAAATTGATTTAATTTTCTAAAAATCATAATTGAAAACATTACCAGTCTATCATGTCGCAAATTTCTGAACACTCTAAGGCTAAAATTCCTAAAATACCCCTAGAATTCCTAAGCCCTATTTTGGGCTGTTACAAACCCAATATGGAAGAGGCCCAAAAGCCTCTTATGTTAATAGGTTGGATGACTAACCCTAATTAATATTAATTAGGGTTGTCGCCACCTATGCTCCTAATTAGAAAAGAACTTCATTTTTCTAGTTGCAATAAACTTTTCTAATTCAACAAGGGTTCTACCTTGTCTCCCTATAAATAGATGGCATCGGTAGATCTATTCACACAACTTTAAAATATCGTTATTCTACCCGAAAATAGAGAGACTTTTATTCTCTTAGAATTAAATATATTTTCTAGAGTAACAATTCTACCGATTTCTATTTGAGAAGAGAATTTTTCTTTCCACATAAAAGAAAAGAATTTCTACTTCTGCCTTTTGATTCAATTGGTTTGATCCCACACTTGAGGTAGTTTGTGGTACAAGAATAACGGAGAAGATAACTAGGTTGAAAGCTGGGAACGAAAAGGATCCGTCTATCCGAAACACAGGTATGATTTCAATCTAGGTTTTATTGCTATAAATATCACAAACTGGGTCGGTTTTCAAAATTTTTATTTTTTGCTATGCAAGAAAATCGTTTTCAAACTGGATTTTTCCAACACACTAGACCAAGGACATTTGATGAGAGGAATGAGTGTAGAATCAAATTTCTTATGGGCACTTGCTTTTCTTGAGGTTTAAGAGTATACTAAGATAAACTAGGATCCTAAGAGTTATATAAGAAACCTAAGAAACAATGGAATATACTTGCAAGAAAATAGAAACAAATATATCCCTAATATCTCCGTTCATTTTATTTAAAAAAATTCAATAAATTTTTAAATTAAGTTTCAAGATTTTTGTGAAACAAAAGGTTAGATAATAACATTGACAAAAGAAAAATAAATGAGTAAGAATTTTGAAATATTCAAGAAAAATAATATTTTTTTTTTCGAAATTTGAAGAATATGGATGAAAATCGTATTTTTCATGTTTAAAAAATGAAAGAAATTGAGTAAATAACATAAAAGAAATATCTAAACAAAATAGCTAATTTTAATAAAATTTCAAAAAGAAAAGGTTAGGGTTTA
The DNA here is from genome assembly GCA_025503065.1 of Gossypium bickii. Taxonomy (NCBI): domain Eukaryota; kingdom Viridiplantae; phylum Streptophyta; class Magnoliopsida; order Malvales; family Malvaceae; genus Gossypium; species Gossypium bickii. The sequence goes on along the minus strand of CP106713.1, from coordinate 20,277,515 downwards.
TACATTTGATGATTTGGGAAAGTAACGACTTAATGATATTGTGATGAAATTGATGCAAGATTTGTTGTTAAAAGGTGATGGGTGGTGGTTAAAAGATGATGGGTGGTGATACAAAGCAAATATTTTTTTAAAAAAAATATTGTAAGAATAAAGATTTTAGTGAGGGAGAGTGGAAGGTCTCGAGAGAGAAAAAGGAAAAAGAGATGGGAATGAGAAAACTAGTGACTTTGGGGCCTATATTTGATGCTTGGTCTTGAGACTTTGTGTTAGGTATTAAGACTTATCATGAAGTTTCCATACTTGCAGTAGCAAGTCTCGGGACTTTCTAAGTTAAAACCTCAAAAAATAAGAAAGAAGTATGAGTCTTAATACTCATTCTTGGTATCGAGACTTTGCTAAAAAAATCAATTTTTTTAACAAACAACAAAAGAAAATGAAGAACAAACATAAAATCATGCATAAGCAACTTATATGAACTAGAATGATATCTATTAACAACTAAAATATATATTATATATACAGATCAAACAAAGCTTAATTTTAAAACTTTAAAGCTCATTTTTGCTTTGGAAATGACCATTAAAGAAGTCAAAACTTGAAAAAACACATATTCTATTTACTTAGATAAAAAAACTTTAAAATGATAAAATAAATTTACTGAAGTGATTAGATAACCTAATTAATAAGAAAATCTAAAAATTACATCTTGCAAGAATATTTCCTTGAATTTTAAACTCAAAATGGACAATTATGCTAAAATATCATTTCAAATATTTTTGAACCATTTAGTAAAGACTTGTAACACATAATAAGCATATTTAAATGGTTTCAATGTCTATAACTTATCAACATAAAATTTTAATTATTTAAGCTCAAAAAGCCCTACAAATTTGCATTTAAAACATCAAATCTCAAATTGTTGCAAGTTTGTCATTTTCTTTATCTAAACAAGCTCAAAATAAATTTATCAAAAACATTAAAATTATTTTATCAACAACACTTGATTAAACAATTTTTCCCAATTAAAAAATATATTATTTGCAAAAAGTATTAACATTAAAATTATTAAGCTTTGTAAGCTCCTCCTAGGATGTGCAAACATGGGATATATCCTAAAAGCTATGTTTTATCGTGCATGCATCCTAGAAATATCTCTGTCGTAACCATTTAAAAAAAACGAGTATCGACTGGGTTTTGAAAATAAAAATGAAACAGGAGTTGCCACCGACCTTTCTTGGGTGAGATCGGATCACCTTTGTTTAATTTACTAAAACAATGTTTTTGGTCTGCGAATTTGAGAAAAATGGGCTTGGGAGTCGGTTACGTGCGAGGAAGGGTTAGCACCCTCGACACGCCCAAAATTAGTACCAAACTGATTGATCGATGTCCTAATGTTGAAAACTTTGAAATGATATGAAAATACGATACTTTTTATTTCCAAAACTTGAAGGAATTGGAAGGGACGATAAGACTCTCTTATTTTCGAAGAGATAAAGCATCATGTCCAGTAAGTTAGGGCGCGATACTTTAGACTCCCGAAACCAAGCTCGCCTTTAAAAACTTAGTCTTATATTTGAAGAGGATCTTCCGGCATTTGTCAAACGAGAAACCAGAACCCAGTAAGTTAGGGCTCGTTCTCTCGAAAATCCAAATTAGGAATATTGCCTCTGTTTTAGAGGAAAAAGAAACTTATCCCTAAATATCTAGATGTCGAGTCCAGTAAGTTAAGGCGCAACATTTCGAATTTCCGAGATTAAGTGTTTTGTTTAAAACTTGAATTGCGATTTCAAAAGGGATATTCCGTTGTTTAACTTAAACGAGAAAACCTAACCCAAGAAGTTAGGCTCGATTCTCTCGAATTGCTAATACGGGATATTGGTTGTTATAAAAATTGAGATGTCGAGAAAAATTAGCGCGAAAATGTGAAAACACGATGTTATACGCGAAAAGAATAATAAAAGGACACATACGCATATATATGTATAAATAAGGAGGATATATAATATATTGAAGGCATTACGTATAGTAACAGTAGTAGAAATAACGATGAAACGATAACAATAATAACATGATAATGATGATAATATGATGTGATAATAATAATCTAATAACAAATCATATAGTATAATAATAATATAGTAGTAATAGTAATATAACAAAAATGATAGAAAACAAAAAAAAAATAGTAGAACAATGATAATAATAATGGTGGAAATAAAAGTGGAATAGAGAATGATGATAAAAATAACATTAATAATAATAAAAAATAATAAAATGATAATAAGGTTAATCATGGTAGTAATTAAGAGGTAGATAAAATATATATACAAGGGAACAAACAAAATATATATGTGCAAATAACTAATAATAATAGGATGATAATAATAATAAATGCTAAATAATAATAATGATGATATAATAATAATATAATACATAAGATATATAATGGTGGTAAACATATTATAATAACAATAGTAAAATGTAATGGAGAATAAGTATATACATTATGTGATACAATAGCAATAATAGTATTATCACATATATACGTATATGCATAACAAGATTTATAGGAGATAGAGTTGATAATATATAAAACAATTTAAAAAAAAAAAAACTAGTTTTAGGATGATGATGATAATAATAATAATAATAATAATGGTAATAAAGTAATGATAATGATAATATAATAATAACACCAAATAATAGTAATAAGAAAAAAAAAAATTTGCAAATTGGCTAAAACGGGATCGACTCGAGTTTGAAACAGAATTTTGGGTCTAATTCGAAGTAAATAAAAAAAGAGTTGTTAGGGATCAAGATATAGCACGCTTAAAGCAAGAGGGGCCGATTGGAAAATATCCCTATCCCTCCATGCGCATATATGGGTCAAGGACCCAATTGAAAGCCCGATAAAATTTAAAGGAAAATCTGTAAAAAGAAAAACTAACGAAAAGTCTAATTGAATAAGTAATGCAAAAAGGGAGGGACCAATCGTGGAAATATCCCTTTAAAGGGACAACACGGTTCCCCCCTAAGATGCTAAACGGCGTCGTTTTATTTCTCATAAAAGGACCAAAAAATGTTTGAAATTTTTTTTTTTGCCCTAGCTTTTCTACATAGCAGCCGAATCTCTCTCCCATTCTCAAAGAGGAACCCAAGAGGCAGGCCTCTCCCTCCCTCTTTTCGGTCGACCGGTTGGTCTTCTTCCGGTGCCCGCCGTGTTGCCACCGTATCTGATGGCTAACGACGTGTGAAGGCGGGCTTCAGCACCCCGTTTGAAGAAACCCTGAAGCCCCTAAACGTCGGTGCCTTCCAAGCACAGGGAGACGGATCTTCGATGGGTTTTTGGCCGTGTTCCGACAGTGGAAAGGGAGAGCTTCCGACGCCGCAACGAGGAAATTTTAGGTAAATTTCTTTTTCTCCCCCTTTTGCTATTCCTGTTTATAAAAAAAACTCAAAAGAAAAATAAAAAAAGCAGTAATCGGAAAAGTGAAAGACTACAATATCACCTCTGAACTCTTTTGTGTTTGATTTTCAACCTTCGTTTGTAAAGGTTTTGAGCTAATCAAATGAAAACAACGGTAAATCACAATAGGTAGTAAACGAAATCAACCTTTAAATCTTGCTTTTTGATTTCTGATTTGGTATTTGGTTGTATATTTCGGTTCCTTTTTTGTTCTTTTTTTGACCGAAAAATCCCCCTTTATTACAATGATTTTTTCTTCTTTTATATTACATTGTTTGGATCGGCTTTATAGCCCAAATGTGCTACTATTTTCTTTCTGTCTTTTCTCCTTTCTGTTTTGCAGGCACAAGTGGAGCAAGTGGAGGGCATTGGCGGTGCTCTGACAATGGTGGTGACAGTTCGCATGGGCGAAGGAGCGCTTGATGATGCCCTAGGTGCGGCGCACCTAGGGTTTGCTGTTTGGTTTTTTTGTTTTGTTTAATTTTCTGTTTTTTTTTTTGGGTTTTGGGCAATTGGGCTGATTGATTTGGCTAAGGTTTGGGTCTAGTTTGTGGGCCATTCTGGTTTGGTTTAATGATGTAAAATGGGCTTGTAGGCCCGGGCAAAATTGGGGTATGATAACTGCCCCTCTTTGCTCATTGTCGTGTAACGGGAATGGAGCAAAGACTTAAAGAAAGACCAATTTTGCCCGGTCTCGCTAAGTCTTGACTCATTTAGTGCTCTTATTCTTCATTTAGCCTCATTCCAATCCATCGCATCTTGTTGTTTTGGTCCTCTTTCACTCCTGCAACTTCAGAGGTATAGTATTCTTCGTTTTAATCCACTAACTTCGATCTGATCCTACGACATCAGGAATCGCCAAACTTGTTATTTCAATCTGATCCCTGGAAACTCAAAGATCACCAGATTGATGTATTCGACCTGCTTCCTACAACTTCAGGAAGGTCAAATCTACTATTTTCAATCTGATCCCTGCAAACTCGGGGATCACTAGATCGATGTCTTGATCGCTTCTCGCAACTTCGGGAAGGCCAAATCATATTTTCAATCCGATCCTGCAAACTCATGGATCACGGTGATCGATGTCTTGATCGCTTCCCGCAACTTCGGGAAGGTCAAATCGCTATTTTCAATCGATCCACGCAAACTCGGGGATCACCAGATGATGTCTTGATCCGCTTCCCCGCAACTTCGGGGAAGGTCAAATCGCTATTTTCAATCGATCCCGAAGAAACTCGGGGATCACTAGGCCGATGTCTTCGATCGCTTCTTGCAACTTCGGGAAGGTCAAATCTACTATTTTCAATCGATCCTCAGAACTCGGGGATCACTAGACCGATGTCTTCGATCCGCTTCCTTCGATCGCTTCCTCGCAACTTCGGAAGGTCAAATCGCTATTTTCAATCTGATCCCTGCAAACTCAGGGATCACTAGACCGATGTCTTCGATCCGCTTCCGCAACTTCGGAAGGTCAAATCCGCTATTTTCAATCTGATCCTCGCAAACTCGGGGATCACTAGATGATGTCTTCGATCCGCTCCCTGCAACTTCGGAAAGGTCAAATCGCTATTTTCAATCTGATCCCTGCAAACTCAGGGATCACTAGACTGATGTCTTCGATCTACTTCCTGCAACTTCAGGAATGCCAAATCTGCTATTTTCAATCTGATCCCTACAAACTCAGGGATCACTAGACTGATGTCTTCGATCGCTTCCCGCAACTTCGGAAGGCCAAATCGCTATTTTCAACTCGATCCTCAGTAAACTCAGGGATCACTAGACTGATGTCTTCGATCTGCTTCCTGCAACTTCAAAAAGGTCAAATCTGCTATTTTCAATCTGATCCCTGCAAACTCAGGGATCACTAGACTGATGTCTTCGATCTGCTTCGCTAGGGGACAACATCTAAAATCTTTGATATTGTTACATCGTTCTCTGGGGAATTCGTCCTGTAGAATTATTTTTACGTGCTTATGCTTATGCAAATAACGAGGATGTCATGATAGGAATGACCCAAATGCTCCTAACTACGTGTGTTATGAATGCAGAATGTCATGAGAATGATGCTTTTCCACAATGATTAAGATGCACTGATCGTAATAAATCGAATGCTTCTACTTAAATGGTATCATGGAGGACATTTGCATGAATGCAGAATGTCATGATAATGATTCTTTGTTAAAAATGTATAAGGATCACGATGCGATGATCGCACGCTTCTAATGATGATGAATGAATGTAAAATGAAATGACCCCTTTTTATGCTTAGGGTTGTCACTGCTCGTCGTCCACCAGAGTCGTTCAACCCTGATATCTCGCTCTTGCTGGTACCTTTACCAGAAACTCAAATAAACAATCATATTTTGCTCAAATAATTTGCCCCAATGTAACTTCAAGGCCCACTCCACGGCACATATAGGACTTTAAAGCTTGTATCATCTTCAGATCATCCCATTACGACTTAAGGGTATAGAATTTGTGTCATCTTCAATCAATCCCACCACGACTCAGGGGTATAGAATTTGTAGATGGTTTGGTCTGTTGCACCTTTCCATTCCTAGGGATCGTGATCAGGTGTGCACGCATGATAGTTGCATGGATACAAGATCATTTTTTTTGCGCGAATGATTCCCTATTCATACATCACCTTTTTTCATCGAGATGGTACTACTGACGTAATACCTCATCATTTTGTTCAATCACCATTTTTTGACAAAACCGGAAGAGATAGCCTCAGTTCAGACTTTTCCTCCACCATTATTCGTATCCCTTAAACTCGATGAGTTTTAAGCAATAGTCCTGTTTCAGGTTCCGGTACTACTTAGAAGTTTCCAGAGTAATATGCGAAACTCTTTTTTGTGAAAGTGTTGTTAGTCTATTAATCGTTATTTCAATGCAAAATGCCTAAAAGAGACCATAACTACGGATAAGAGCGAAGCTAGTTAGGAGCATAGCTCGAAACAAATAGGTAAAGCAAAAATAACAAGTGCAATCAGGAAGGAAATTTATTGGTAGTGTATTTTGCCAGGAAAACAACTACAAATAACAAAAATGGGTAAAACAGAAGCTAGGTGCCCCAGATATCGCAGCCTGAGCTTCTCTGTTCAAACTTCTTGAGGACCATTTTAGGCTCAATATGCGTTTAGGGGATCCAGAGTACTTTGTTGACGCTCCAAGAGGCAACATACTTCTTCATTGTTAATTCAGGCATGGTAAGACTACTGTATACCTTATTTTCGATCAAAATTTGAGCTGCCCTTCTCGGGTTTTCAACTCAAATCCTCTTTGATCTCAAGGCGCCCTTTATGGGTTTTCGTCTTGGCCTCTCATTTTTCTTCTTTTTCTTTCCTTTTTGCATTTTTTGTGTTTTTTGTGTTTTTTTGTTTTTCTTTTTTTTTGTTTTTCTTTTTTCAAGTATGAACCCACAGGATTGGGCAAGTCTTTGTCATCCATCTTGATTAGCGTCTATGTTTTCCAAGCCTGGGCCTTCTTTGCTGCATTAGGCACTTACTTTTCCTCTGGAGTCCTTTGGATAAGAAGAACCCTTCTTAATGCAGGTCCTTTGAATGAACCTTTTTTGTCGTAAGCCCGTATGAATGCTTCAATAAGACTTACTGTAGATGTTCTACTTCATCCAAAAAGGAATCTTAACTTCCAATAATTGCTCTTATTTTGATGAACCAACGAGAAAGGCGTTGCCCCGATGAAGATCTTAGCCAACATAGAAGGTAAATGGTAACTTCTCTATGCCAACTTTTATAAATATCAGTTGTCCTCAGAAAGAATTTGGATGGTTTTTGGCTGTCTTGCTGCACTGATGTGGTGTCTGACCTTTGAACAGACTATAAATTCGTGCCATCACGTTAAACACGTTTCTTTCCGGTGTTCTTTATCACCACTCTCTTCCTTTTCTTTTCCTTTTTCTTTTTTTTCTACCCCTTTTTTTTTTTTGAATTTGAATTTGAAGTTGAAGTCGACAACTGCTGACTTTGTAATTTTGACATATGAAGCAACCTTTACCCTCTTGGTAAGGTAACCAAAGGCTATGAATATGAATCGATGTTGGCTCAAAGCTCTTGAGGAGACTGGCTTGATAGCGTCCATGCCTCATATATAGGAATCTGCGTTTCAATGGCCCCAACGTGTCTGGCTGTGATCATGCGATAATGTCTTGCCTTATTCTTGCGGTGAGCTAAGCTTCCATCTTAATCTCCCTCGTTGGCTTGTAGTGTCGGCTGATATTTCGCGAGGTAGGATCTACCATTTTTAACAAGTTAGGAAATAAGTTGCAATCTCTGTCATCTTCTAAGTCCTTAGATTCTTTTAGACACATATCTCACTAGAAAGGGAGTCCGTAACAGCGTCGCTCATGTCATTGATATCTGGGACCCGTCGCAGGTATGAAAGCAATTTCCAGAGAATGAATGGTTATTTATGAATGAAGAATAATAGAATATTCAATAGAATGTATAGCATGGAAAATAAAAAAATTGGTTCAAAAAGATGCATTTTACTGAAATAGTAATTCAGAACACGAGCCCATTTCACAAAAGAGATCTTATTGCTTCTAGGCTTAAAGCAACAAGTATGCTTCGTACATTACTCTAGGTAAGCTTCTAAATACTATAGGAATTTCTTTCGCAGTCTCATTGCTCAAAATGCTCCCAGGTTCATGCTTCTACTTTTGGTGCGTCGCCTATCTCCACAACACCCATTTTGATGAATTTTTCCACCAACTTCTTGAAAGCTGTGAAATTTTCTATTGAATGCCCTGTAACCGCCGCATGATACTTGCACTGGACATTTAGGTTATACCATTTTGGGTATGGAGGTTGCAGTGGTTTTATATAATAAAGAGCTACAACATGCATATCAAATAAGTTCTGGTATAACTCCCTATACGTCATGGGAATAGGAGTGAACTGAGGTTTTTCCGAATACGCTCCTGGATTGGGTTTTTGCTTCGGGGGGACCAGGTGACTGGTAACTACCTTCTTTGGCTAGTTTGCTGTAAACAGCTTCGAATAACCCTTGGTATACCCATTCGTGCTAGCCACATCCTTATCATTCCTCTTCGGGGCTTTTGAACCCCCTTCTCCCTTTTTCTCTGCCTCTAGTAGACCAAAAACAACACGATTGACTTGCTCATTGCCAGGGCCCATCAGAGAATTCAGCAGCACCGAAGTATCAGTCCTATATTGAGATCCAATAATGACAGGTACCACGTGAGAATACGCGTCTGGTTGAGTTGGGACACTTATTGGGGAATAAACAATGTCTTCATCATTATCCACATTATCGAACACTGGGTCACTCCTTTTTTCAAGTCCTCTGGCTAGTAACTGAGTTAGCTGGCCCATCATGTTCTTTTGGAAGTCTAGCATTTGCTCTCGCATTTCTTGTTGAATTTGGGTCAATTGCTCTTGCATCTGTATTTGCCTTTGCTCTATCCTCACCAACCTTTGTTCCATGTTTTCCAGGTTAACTGAAACATTTTACCTAATTAGGGTCCTTTTGTAAAGGTCTGATGTAAATGAATGCAATGTAATGCGAATGCAATGTAATGCGAATGCATGAATGCAAAAAGGTATCGATTCTGATCAACTTCATTTTAGGAAACTTTATTAGAAAACAAGTTCTTTTACATAAAACGGACTACTATATGCTTTCGTCCTAAGTCCTAAAGGTTTTTGGTTTCCTAAGCAGTGGAGCTAGCTCTTGACTGTGGTCAAGCTGCAGCCCATATTTTATGCTTAACATATCCACCTGTAATGCCAAAAGCTGTAGATGACCAGCTACCTCTTTAATCTGCACTATCGCTTCCCTCACGAGGTAATCTCGACTCTTTAAATTGATGATCATAAGAATGATGAAGGTCTTCTACTCCTCTCTTGTTTCAAGAAGCTCGATCCGCAATTCACAATTGTGTAATGCTGGTTCTAACTTTTTGATCCCACACTTCATTTCCTTAATCTTGTTCAGGCTTAACTTCAACTCGATTGCAGAGTTATAGCTTCGATGGTTGTGAAGAGACTGTCCAAGCTTAGCATCAATTCTTCAGAAAAATATTGATCATTCACTCTAGCTAACGCCATACCCCGAGGGATTCTTCCGCTTCCAAGGCTCATAAAGATTAGAGTTTTTCTAGACAAAGAAGAAACTGCGGAGCTCCAGACATTTTAGATTGTATCCGTTTGATAGCTTTTCCAATTCTAACCATAGGTGAAAGTTGTCTATTCTGGTTTGTCTCTTTTGAATCTATCTAACCAGGTCAATACAAATTCCTTTCATTTCTTCACACGAATCAAATCCCTTGCAATGTTGTTTGGATCACCACGATGAGCCTAGAAGTTCACAACAGCCTATCCTTCCATCCTAGATGGTTCCACCAATTCCAACACCCATTCTTTGGAAAGAGATTTCCCTCATTGCCCCTGACAGAGTACGACCTTCGACTTGGGTGAAATTAGTGCTGAAAGAAACACCACAAGAACACAGCATTGGCTCGGCACTATGGTTGCTCCCCTGTGAAGCGTAGAATAAGGCTTTCATTCTTTCTTGAGACTTCAATCTTAACCAAAGAAGCTCTCTAGTTAGCGCTTTGTCAATTGCAAATACATCAAGGAATGGAGCTCCAAAGGAATGTATGTAGGTTGTTTCGGCTCTCTGACATTAAAGCATGGCAAGTCTTGCAGAGAAGCGCAACTGTATGTTGTGATGGTCGACAAAATGATTATAGATAGTAATCTCTAGATTCTCAGCTTCACCATTAACTTTTTTTCACACTTTTCGCCTTTAATGAAAACAACGGATCTTTGCATAACTGCTAGCTCAATCTAGTGATCTTGTTTTAGTGATTGGATGGACTGACTTTTGTCCTCAGGTTCTTAAAGCTTCACTTAGCCATGGTCCAGCCCAGGATCCATGGCATTCTAATTGGCAAAGGATCTACAACCAGGCTAGGACGAATATCAATATTCAGGGAAAGGCCTTTTTGAGTGGCCATGAAATTTGAATGGAAGTCTCTATTGCCAAGGGCACCTCTTCCAATATCTGTGAAGCTGTTCTGATTATCTTGAAAGATTGGCAAACCAGTAGGCATCCCTGTTTCGCAGCATGCTATCTTAAAATGACATCTATCACCCTCAATGCTTCTTGAGAGTTTTCAGATTCCTGTCCGCGCCAAGCATTTTGAGTTACTCGTATGGGTGTCTATGCAACAAAGCTGATTTGACCGATAAGGCCGTTTAATTCTCTTCCTGTTTTGCCCATTTGAGTCATCATGGATGTTAGGTCTTGCATTACCATTGTTTCTGTTAGATGTAACATCCTCAAATACAGCTATAAACTCATGCTTGTTATTTAGAAGAGCACCAACAGTAAATAAACTTTTCTCCCCGTCGTAAGCAAAGTGTTTTTCAGCCAATTCATTATCACAGGTTTCTTGCACTCTGCCAATCACTTTCCTTCCAACACCCTTTGTAACACCCCAAACCCGGTCAACACACCACAACCGAATTTGACATGTCACAGAGGAAAATGGTTTTGGGTTTAAAGTAGGTTACCGATTAAAGTTTTGGTGAAACGCTCTTTGTCGCGTTGTACTTGCAAAAACCTTGGGCATGATCATTTAAAATCAATAGTCCATTTTGAAAACTCGCAAATTTTTAGAAAACTCATTTGCCGAATTCAGAGGTTTAGAAATCAATTCTATGTATCATTTTAAATCCGAATGGTTTTTTCTTTAGATGCTTATAAATCATTTGGATTGAGTGTGAAAAACCTTGAATTTGGACATCATTTGAGTTGTTGTCATTTTCAAGTGATATGTTTTACCCGATGGTAAAGTTTAAAACATGTTATTTGGTGTTTAGAAAACCTTGCTTTCTGATTTTATTAAGTTAACCAAGTAATTCGTTCAGACATATTGAATTCAAATCCAATCACGTAAATAATAAAACATAATTTTAAAGGCCTTATTACAACCTCAGTAAAAATGGAAACCTGAAACACCCCACACCCGGCCCACGAGCCTGAACCGGATCTGGTATGTTCCTTAAGAAAATCAGTTTTCGGAGTCCTTTATTACTTAGAGAAAATTGGTGTATTTTTAGAAAACTGTTCATTTTGGATTGGGCTTAGGTTAAAAACCCGTTTATTTAATTTAGAAATCATTTAATTAGGGTGACAAAATAATTTAGGGTTTAAATGTAAAGACATAAAATTTTAATATCATAAATGTAAAGTATTTCGAAGCATAATAATTGCAAGTAAATAATAGTAACGAAAATAAAACTATGGCTTTTTAGGCCTTATTACATCAATAATTTCCAAACTTAAAATTTAAAGAACTTATAAAAATAAAGGTCCAATTCGTAAATATTTTCTCTGCTACGCATAGCCACCTTTAGCTCCTGCCGACCCGGTCTATTACTGCTCATCACCTAAAAAATAGTCCCTCAAAGGGGTGAGTCAACGGACTCAATGTGTACACAAACTAACAAACAATATTTCAGGCATACATATTCATATCAGAACATATACATATCAAAATGATGCAACCCAAACCCAAGCCTAATTATCCATCCGCTACACACCACCCGTACCTGCCAGTCACACCGTGGGGACTACTAAGTCAACCCTCCTTCCGCTACACACCATCGAAGGCAGTCGCTACAGTCGACGTGCTCATCGTCCATATACGTTGTGTCATTAGACACTATGTTCAGATAATGTAACCGAAGTTACCATGTTCACTTAATAGGGCCGTAGCCACCATATTTCGTTGGTGAGACCGAAGTCAACACCTATTTTTCCCCTTTCACATATATCCCATATGCCCCAAATATTTATATCATGCATATCTTATTTCTCATTCATATTATATATTCAAAAATATATATATCGTATTTGTAATCCTATCGGAAGTAGGAAACGTACCTGGGTACTTTTACCTCATTTGTGGCACTTAGCCACATTCTTATTCGCATGCACATTCATATATATACGTATAAAATAATTGCCGTAATATATTGGGAGTTAGTGTGGGTACACACCTGATTTGCTTAAGGTTTCCAATCCAAATCCCGAAAAGCTTGATCTAATGCCTTAGATCTTAATTCTCTACATTCAATCATTTAATACTTAGTAAAGAGCCATTCGGCTATAAATCCAAATCCTAGCAGGATTAGTATACTTAAAACTTACCTTGAAACTCTCAAATCCAAAATCCTTTTATCCTCTCAGTAAATCCCTATAACTACATGTTAGATCAATTTCTAACATTTATTCACAACAAATAACCCTTAGCCGAATGTTAAATATGACTTACCTTAGATTCTTAAATCCAAATTCACGAATAACTAGGGAACACGCGGCCTATGGTGTACCTTCGGGAAAAGAACTTCTCCTTCCTTGTAGTCGACACTTAGTAAATCCCGAAAGATCTCTTCAAGGTTTCGGCAACCATGAACATTAATAGAATTAGCCCTAGATTTCGATAAGTCTAAAGTATGAAAGAATGGAAACCAAACTTGGATCTTACCCTTATTTGAAGAAATCGATTGCACCTTCACTTCAACCTTCGGCTATGGCCTTGATCTTAGCAAGCTTTCGGCTTTTGGAATATTGAGACGAGAAGAATGAAGAAGAAAAAAAAAGGGGTTGCAGAAAAAATTACAGAGGTTATCAAGGAAGAGTAAATAATCTTTGAATGGCCTCTCTTTTCCTTTTATAGCCAAATTTACTAGGCTAGAGTCCCTTACTTGGCCACCACTCTTCTATTTTGATAACTTTATCCTTTAATTATCATAAATAAAAGAGTTTAGTCCAACATTTATCTCTTCAAAATAATCCAATTTAAAAATCCTTTATTTATCACCTTTTAATCAAATATTTATGAAAATAAAACACCTCCTTTCTAGAAGCATGTGTCAGTCGTCCACCTCGAGTCTTACTGGAAGCAAAAATAAAACCTCCTTATTTGCTTCCCAAGTGACTCGAACCAGTGCCCATTCCTCTTGCATATGGCGCCATTTCCATAGGCCCTAAGTGACATCTTCAGGCCACTTTTCCAAGCCTGTTTGTGTGTCAAATTTCACCAACTTTTTCTTTTAAGCCCACCTTGCCTTAATTTTCTATTTTAAACTTTAAAACTTGACATTTCTAAGTCATTTCTAAGTTTCCTAAAATTTTCGATCGGCTCAGAACTTACCATTTTCTTACACTTCCAAGTTTCTAGAAATGTTCACTTTCCATTTTTGAATCATTTCCTTACATTTCCATACATTTCCATACATTTCCTTACATTTCCTTACATTTTCTTACATTTCCCTACATTGCCTTACATTTCCATACATTTCCACACATTTCCACACATTTCCATACACTTCCATACATTTCCATATATTTCCATACATTTCCTTATTTCTAGAATTCACATAACACATTCATAATTCATAAAACATGCCATTTTACCACATGGTTCCTTGTGTCATGCTTCACACTGAGTTTCTTTTAAAGCCTCATTTACCTAGCTCCCTTTTTACTTAAAACCAATAATTTTCCAAAGCTTTCTTCTTCCATCCTAGAATTCTAAAAACCCTTAATACACTTCCAACACCGCCAAAACCTACTAACTCATGATTTAGGCACGAACGCATAACCCCTAATCTAGGATGTTACGCTTCTACCCTCCTTAAAAATAATTTCGTCTTGAAATTACTTACTAACATCATACAATCCTTCTCACCGCACTATGCTTACGCTGCGCACTCTGATCTTAATAGAACCATCATACTTTCTAGGCAAAATCTCTAAGTTCACGTCCCTTTAGAACTCATTTTCTAACATCGTGATTTAACTCGATTTAGGAGTTTTATACATTAGTACTTTTGTTTCAGCGATTAACCGCAAATAGTTTTATGAAAAGAAATGTTTAAAAGTGGTTCTTTCGATCAAACAAAGTTCTCACTCAAGTTCACTATTCAAAAGTCACGTTCACATTCATCAACCAATTCTCAACTTTCGTTCATTCGAGAAATGTTGTAGTTTTCGTTGTCGTTGTTTTTCCACTACCCAGGTATTTTCATAATTTTGTCCTCTGAGTGGTATTTTCGTAATTTTTCAAAAGAAAAAGTTCCTTGGTGATTTTGTCACAAAGTATTTTGGTATTTTTAAATTCCCGGGTATTTTGGAAAAATTTTAAAATTCCAGTGGGTATTTCGTAATTTTTTACAAACCAGTAAGTAAATTTGTAAAGTTTAATAATTCGTGGTATTTCAAAATTTGCAAAACTCGAGGGTTCTTTTCGAGACTTCTATTTTCCAAAACGATGATGTTGAAAAAATTTTGGAAATCAGGGTCATTTTGGTAATCTTGTAAGTTAGGGGCAATTTCGTAATTTTCCAGAATCAAGGTATTTTGATATTTTGCAAATTAGGGTTTTTGAACATTTATAAAATAATGAACTTTTGATTAAAACTATGGGTATTTTGGAAATCTCATAAATCAAGGGCATTTTTGTAATTTACCACTAGGGGTATTTTTGTAATTTTACAAATTAGAATTTTTTTTTCGGAAAAATGTTGTAAAAATAGTTCTCACAATTTAAAAAAAATAATCTTAAGAGTTTTAAAACTAGGTTTTTGTTGTTTTTATAAAAAACACGGCTAGTTCCCTTTCGGGTTTTAGTTACTGTGTTTAGCCTATGACCGAGTCCTCTTGGTTAGGGTGAACCGAAGCTACGCACTAGGTAGGATTCCTGCGAAGAGGAGGTGAGTCACTAGGACTGCTTAAGTACCAGGCTCTTCCGAATCCAATCCTAGACATGCGCACAATGGTTACCACACCCTAGCTCGACGACTTAGTCATCGGTTTGTTTAATGGTCCTTAAGTCTTATGTAATAGTTGGGGTAAACTAATCCTAGGGTTCAAGTACCTATCATAATATTCTAGGTTCCATTTCTACCCTTCTACAGATCATTCAATAAATCACACAAGTGGATAGAAGTACTTACCTGGTGGACTGCGGGTCGGAGACTTAGGTGCCATGCCAGAAAACCTGCTTATTTCAAAAATATTTTCATAAAACTCATTTGGGCTCGCTTTTAAAACGTTTTGGGCCTTAAACCCCTAGACCAAGGGTTTGAAACTAGGCTCTGATACCAAGCTGAAACACCCCACACCCGGCCCACGAGCCTGAACCGGATCTGGTATGTTCCTTAAGAAAATCGGTTTTCGAAGTCCTTTATTACTTAGAGAATATTGGTGTATTTTTAGAAAACTGTTCATTTTGGATTGGGCTTAGGTTAAAAACCCGTTTATTTAGTTTAGAAATCATTTAATTAGGGTGACAAAATAATTTATGGTTTAAATGTAAAGACATAAAATTTTAATATCATAAATGTAAAGTATTTCAAGCATAATAATTGCAAGTAAATAATAGTAACGAAAAATAAAACTATGGCTTTTAGGCCTTATTACATCAATAATTTCCAAACTTAAAATTTAAAGAACTTTATAAAAATAAAGGTCCAATTCGTAAATATTTTCTCACTTTCGATAGCCACCTTTAGCTCCTGCCCACCCTTGGTCCATTACTGCTCATCACCTAAAAATAGTCCTCAAAGGGGGGTGAGTCAACGGACTCAATGTGTACACAAACTAACAAACAATATTTCGGGCATACATATTCATATCGAACATATACATATCAAAATGATGCAACCCAAACCCAAGCCTAATTATCCATCCGCTACACACCACCCGCACTCGCCATCACACCGTGGGGACTACTAAGTCAACCCTCCTTCCGCTACACACCATCGAAGCGATCATTTGCGATCGGCGTGCTCATCGCCCATATACGTTGTGTCATTAGACACTATGTTCGAGATAATGTAACCGGTTACCATGTTCACTTAATAGGGCCGTAGCCACCATATTTCGTTGGTGAGACCAAGTCAACACCTATTTTTCCCTTTCACATATATCCCATATGCCCCAAATATTTATATCATGCATATCTTATTTCTCATTCATATTATATATTCAAATATATATATATATATATATATATATATATATATATATATATCGTATTTGTAATCCTATCGGAGTAGAAACGTGCACAGGTACTTTTACCTCATTTGTGGCACTTAGCCACATTCTTATTCGCATGCACATTCATATATATACGTATAAAATAATTGCCGTAATATATTGGGAGTTAGTGTGGGTACACACCTGATTTGCTTAAGGTTTCCAATCCAAATCCCGAAAAGCTTGATCTAATGCCTTAGATCTTAATTCTCTACATTCAATCATTTAATACTTAGTAAAGAGCCATTCGGCTATATAAATCCAAATCCTAGTAGGATTAGTATACTTAAAACTTACCTTGAAACTCTCAAATCCCGAAATCCTTTTATCCCTCTGTCGAAATCCCTATAACTACATGTTAGATCAATTTCTAACATTTATTCACAACAAATAACCCTTAGCCGAATGTTAAATATGACTTACCTTAGATTCTTAAATCCGAAATTCACGAATAACTAGGGAACACGCGACCTATGGTGTACCTTCTGGAAAGAACTTCTCCTTCCTTGTAGTCGACACTTAGTAAATCCCGAAAGATCTCTTCAAGGTTTCGACAACCATGAACATTAATAGAATTAGCCCTAGATTTCGATAAGTCTAAAGTATGAAAGAATGGAAACCAAACTTGGATCTTACCCTTATTTGAAGAAATCGATTGCACCTTCACTTCAACCTTCTGGCTATGGCCTTGATCTTAGCAAGCTTTAGGCTTTTGGAATATTGAGAGAGAAGAATGAAGAAGAAAAAAATAGGGGTTGCGAGAAAATTCGCGAGAGGTTATCAAGGAAGAGTAAATAATGCTTTGAATGGCCTCTCTTTTCTTTTATAGCCAAATTTACTAGGCTAGAGTCCTTACTTGGCCACCACTCTTCTATTTTGATAACTTTATCCTTTAATTATCATAAATAAAAGAGTTTAGTCCAACATTTATCTCTTCAAAATAATCCAATTTAAAAATCCTTTATTTATCACCTTTTTAATCAAATATTTATGAAAATAAAACACCTCCTTTCTAGAAGCATGTGCCGTCCACCTCAGTCTTCTGGAAGCAAAAATAAAACCTCCCTTATTTGCTTCCCAAGTGACTCGAACCCAGGCCCATTCCTCTTGCATATGGCGCCATTTCCATAGGCCCTAAGTGACATCTTCAGCCACTTTTCCAAGCTTTGTTTGTGTGTCAAATTTCACCAACTTTTTCTTTTAAGCCCACCTTGCCTTAATTTTCTATTTTAAACTTTAAAACTTGACATTTCTAAGTCATTTCTAAGTTTCCTAAAATTTTCGATCGGCTCTGTAAACTTACCATTTTCTTACACTTCCAAGTTTCTAGAAATGTTCACTTTCCATTTTTGAATCATTTCCTTACATTTCCATACATTTCCATACATTTCCTTACATTTCCTTACATTTTCTTACATTTCCTACATTGCCTTACATTTCCATACATTTCCACACATTTCCACACATTTCCATACACTTCCATACATTTCCATATATTTCCATACATTTCCTTATTTCTAGAATTCACATAACACATTCATAATTCATAAAACATGCCATTTTACCACATGGTTCCTTGTGTCATGCTTCACTGAGTTTCTTTTAAAGCCTCATTTACCTAGCTTCCCTTTTTACTTAAAACCAATAATTTTCCAAAGCTTTCTTCTTCCATCCTAGAATTCTAAAAACCCTTAATACACTTCCAACACTGCCAAAACCTACTAACTCATGATTTAGGCACGAACGCATAACCCCTAATCTAGGATGTTACAGTTCTACCCTCCTTAAAAATAATTTCGTCTTCGAAATTACTTACTAACAGTCGTACAATCCTTCTCACCGCACTATGCTTACGCTGCGCACTCTGATCTTAATAGAACCATCATACTTTCTAGGCAAAATCTCTAAGTTCACGTCCCTTTAGAACTCATTTTCTAACATCGTGATTTAATCTGATTTAGGAGTTTTATACATTAGTACTTTTGTTTCACTGATTAACCGCAAATAGTTTTATGAAAAGAAATGTTTAAAAGTGGTTCTTTCGATCAAACAAAGTTCTCAGCTCAAGTTCACTATTCAAAAGTCACGTTCACATTCATCAACCAATTACGAACTTTCGTTCATTCGGAGAAATGTTGTAGTTTTCGTTGTCGTTGTTTTTCCACTACCCAAGGGTATTTTCATAATTTTGTCCTCTGGTATTTTAAGTAATTTTTCAAAAGAAAAAAAGTTCCTTGGTGATTTTGTCACAAAGTATTTTGGTATTTTTAAATTCAGGGTATTTTGGAAAAATTTTAAAATTCGAGTGGTATTTCGTAATTTTTTTACAAACCAGTAAATTTGTAAAGTTTAATAATTCGGGGTATTTCAAAATTTGCAAAACTCGAGGTTCTTTTTGAGACTTCTATTTTCCAAAGCGATGATGTTGAAAAAATTTTGGAAATTAGGGTCATTTTGGTAATCTTGTAAGTTAAGGGCAATTTCGTAATTTTCCAGAATCAAGGTATTTTGATATTTTGCAAATTAGGGTTTTTGAACATTTATAAAATAATGAACTTTTGATTAAAACTATGGGTATTTTGGAAATCTCATAAATCAAGGGCATTTTTGTAATTTACCACTAGGGGTATTTTTGTAATTTTACAAATTAGAATTTTTTTTTTCGGAAAAATGTTGTAAAAATAGTTCTCACAATTTAAAAAAAATAATCTTAAGAGTTTTAAAACTAGGTTTTTGTTGTTTTTATAAAAAACACGGCTAGTTCCCTTTCGGGTTTTAGTTACTGTGTTTAGCCTATGACCGAGTCCTCTTGGTTAGGGTGAACCGAAGCTACGCACTAGGTAGGATTCTGCGCGAAGAGGAGGTGAGTCACTAGGATCGCAAGTACCGTGCTCTTCCGAATCCAATCCTGAGACATGCGCACAATGGTTACCACACCCTAGCTCGACGACTTAGTCATCGGTTTGTTTAATGGTCCTTAAGTCTTATGTAATAGTTGGGGTAAACTAATCCTGGGGTTCAAGTACCTATCATAATATTCTAGGTTCCATTTCTACCCTTCTACTACAGATCATTCAATAAATCACACAAGTGGATAGAAGTACTTACACAGGTGGATCATGGTCGGAGACTTAGGTGCCATGCCAGAAAACCTGCTTATTTCAAAAATATTTTCATAAAACTCATTTGGGCTCGCTTTTAAAACGTTTTGGGCCTTAAACCCCTAGACCAAGGGTTTGAAACTAGGCTCTGATACCAAGCTGAAACACCCCACACCCGGCCCACGAGCCTGAACCGGATCTGGTATGTTCCTTAAGAAAATCGGTTTTCGAAGTCCTTTATTACTTAGAGAATATTGGTGTATTTTTAGAAAACTGTTCATTTTGGATTGGGCTTAGGTTAAAAACCCGTTTATTTAGTTTAGAAATCATTTAATTAGGGTGACAAAATAATTTATGGTTTAAATGTAAAGACATAAAATTTTAATATCATAAATGTAAAGTATTTCGAAGCATAATAATTGCAAGTAAATAATAGTAACGAAAATAAAACTATGGCTTTTTAGGCCTTATTACATCAATAATTTCCAAACTTAAAATTTAAAGAACTTTATAAAAATAAAGGTCCAATTCGTAAATATTTTCTCTGCTACGCATAGCCACCTTTAGCTCCTGCCGACCCGGTCCATTCTTTGCTCATCACCTAAAAATAGTCCTCAAAGGGGTGAGTCAACGGACTCAATGTGTACACAAACTAACAAACAATATTTCAGGCATACATATTCATATCAAAACATATACATATCAAAATGATGCAACCCAAACCCAAGCCTAATTATCCATCCGCTACACACCACCCGTACACACGGTCTGCACACCGTGGGGACTACTAAGTCAACCCTCCTTCCGCTACACACCATCGAAGGCGATCATTGCAATCGACGTGCTCATCGCCCATATACGTTGTGTCATTAGACACTATGTTCAGATAATGTAACCGAAGTTACCATGTTCACTTAATAGGGCCGTAGCCACCATATTTCGTTGGTGAGACCGAAGTCAACACCTATTTTTCCCCTTTCACATATATCTCATATGCCCCAAATATTTATATCATGCATATCTTATTTCTCATTCATATTATATATTCAAATATATATATATATATATATATATATATATATATATATATCGTATTTGTAATCCTATCGGAAGTAGGAAACGTGCACTGGTACTTTTACCTCATTTGTGGCACTTAGCCACATTCTTATTCGCATGCACATTCATATATATACGTATAAAATAATTGCCGTAATATATTGGGAGTTAGTGTGGTACACACCGATTTGCTTAAGGTTTCCAATCCAAATCCGAAAAGCTTGATCTAATGCCTTAGATCTTAATTCTCTACATTCAATCATTTAATACTTAGTAAAGAGCCATTCGGCTATAAATCCAAATCCTAGTAGGATTAGTATACTTAAAACTTACCTTGAAACTCTCAAATCCCGAAATCCTTTTATCCCTCTGTCGAAATCCCTATAACTACATGTTAGATCAATTTCTAACATTTATTCACAACAAATAACCCTTAGCCGAATGTTAAATATGACTTACCTTAGATTCTTAAATCCAAAATTCACCGAATAACTAGGAACACGCGACTATGGTGTACCTTCGGAAAAAAGAACTTCTCCTTCCTTGTAGTCGACACTTAGTAAATCCCAAAAGATCTCTTCAAGGTTTCGACAACCATGAACATTAATAGAATTAGCCCTAGATTTCGATAAGTCTAAAGTATGAAAGAATGGAAACCAAACTTGGATCTTACCCTTATTTGAAGAAATCGATTGCACCTTCACTTCAACCTTCGGCTATGGCCTTGATCTTAGCAAGCTTTCGGCTTTTGGAATATTGAGAGGAGAAGAATGAAGAAGAAAAGAATAGGGGTTGCAGAGAAAATTCGGCAGAGGTTATCAAGGAAGAGTAAATAATGCTGAATGGCCTCTCTTTTCCTTTTATAGCCAAATTTACTAGGCTAGAGTCCCTTACTTGGCCACCACTCTTCTATTTTGATAACTTTATCCTTTAATTATCATAAATAAAAGAGTTTAGTCCAACATTTATCTCTTCAAAATAATCCAATTTAAAAATCCTTTATTTATCACCTTTTTAATCAAATATTTATGAAAATAAAACACCTCCTTTCTAGAAGCATGTGCCGTCCACCTCAGTCTTCTGGAAGCAAAAATAAAACCTCCCTTATTTGCTTCCCAAGTGACTCGAACCAGTGCCCATTCCTCTTGCATATGGCGCCATTTCCATAGGCCCTAAGTGACATCTTCGAGCCACTTTTCCAAGCTTTGTTGTGTGTCAAATTTCACCAACTTTTTCTTTTAAGGCCACCTTGCCTTAATTTTCTATTTTAAACTTTAAAACTTGACATTTCTAAGTCATTTCTAAGTTTCCTAAAATTTTCGATCGGCTCTGTAAACTTACCATTTTCTTACACTTCCAAGTTTCTAGAAATGTTCACTTTCCATTTTTGAATTATTTCCTTACATTTCCATACATTTCCATACATTTCCTTACATTTCCTTACATTTTCTTACATTTCCCTACATTGCCTTACATTTCCATACATTTCCACACATTTCCACACATTTCCATACACTTCCATACATTTCCATATATTTCCATACATTTCCTTATTTCTAGAATTCACATAACACATTCATAATTCATAAAACATGCCATTTTACCACATGGTTCCTTGTGTCATGCTTCACACGGAGTTTCTTTTAAAGCCTCATTTACCTAGCTTCCCTTTTTACTTAAAAACCAATAATTTTCCAAAGCTTTCTTCTTCCATCCTAGAATTCTAAAAACCCTTAATACACTTCCAACACTGCCAAAACCTACTAACTCATGATTTAGGCACGAACGCATAACCCCTAATCTAGGATGTTACAGTTCTACCCTCCTTAAAAATAATTTCGTCTTCGAAATTACTTACTAACAGTCGTACAATCCTTCTCACCGCACTATGCTTACGCTGCGCACTCTGATCTTAATAGAACCATCATACTTTCTAGGCACAATCTCTAAGTTCACGTCCCTTTAGAACTCATTTTCTAACGTCGTGATTTAATCTGATTTAGGATTTTTATACATTAGTACTTTTGTTTCACTGATTAACCGCGAATAGTTTTATGAAAAGAGATGTTTAAAAGTGGTTCTTTCGATCAAACAAAGTTCTCAGCTCAAGTTCACTATTCAAAAAGTCACGTTCACATTCATCAACCAATTCTGAACTTTCGTTCATTCAGAGAAATGTTGTAGTTTTCGTTGTCGTTGTTTTTCCACTACCCAAGGGTATTTTCGTAATTTTGTCCTACAGGGGTATTTTCGTAATTTTTCAAAAGAAAAAAAAGTTCCTTGGTGATTTTGTCACAAAGTATTTTGGTATTTTTAAATTCCCGGGGTATTTTGGAAAAATTTTAAAATTCCAGGGGTATTTCTGTAATTTTTTTACAAACCAGGGTAAATTTGTAAAGTTTAATAATTCAGGGGTATTTCAAAATTTGCAAAACTCTGAGGGTTCTTTTTGAGACTTCTATTTTCCAAAACGATGATGTTGAAAAAATTTTGGAAATTAGGGTCATTTTGGTAATCTTGTAAGTTAAGGGCAATTTCGTAATTTTCCAGAATCAAGGTATTTTGATATTTTGCAAATTAGGGTTTTTGAACATTTATAAAATAATGAACTTTTGATTAAAACTATGGGTATTTTGGAAATCTCATAAATCAAGGGCATTTTTGTAATTTACCACTAGGGGTATTTTTGTAATTTTACAAATTAGAATTTTTTTTTTCGGAAAAATGTTGTAAAAATAGTTCTCACAATTTAAAAAAAAATAATCTTAAGAGTTTTAAAACTAGGTTTTTGTTGTTTTTATAAAAAAACACGGCTAGTTCCACTTTCGGGTTTTAGTTCTCAGTTTTAGCCTATGACCAGAGTCCTCTTGGTTAGGGTGAACCGAAGCTACGCACTGCAGGATTCTGCGAAGAGGAGGTGAGTCACTAGGATCGCTTAAGTACCCGTGCTCTTCCGAATCCAATCCTAGACATGCGCACAATGGTTACCACACCCTAGCTCGACGACTTAGTCATAGGTTTGTTTAATGGTCCTTAAGTCTTATGTAATAGTTGGGGTAAACTAATCCTAGGGTTCAAGTACCTATCATAATATTCTAGGTTCCATTTCTACCCTTCTACAGATCATTCAATAAATCACACAAGTGGATAGAAGTACTTACAGTGGTGCATGGGTCGGAGACTTAGGTGCCATGCCAGAAAACCTGCTTATTTCAAAAATATTTTCATAAAACTCATTTGGGCTCGCTTTTAAAATGTTTTGGGCCTTAAACCCCTAGACCGAGGGTTTGAAACTAGGCTCTGATACCAAGCTAAAACACCCCACACCCGGCCCACGAGCCTGAATCGGATCTGGTATGTTCCTTAAGAAAATCGGTTTTCGAAGTCCTTTATTACTTAGAGAATATTGGTGTATTTTTAGAAAACTGTTCATTTTGGATTGGGCTTAGGTTAAAAACCCGTTTATTTAATTTAGAAATCATTTAATTAGGGTGACAAAATAATTTAGGGTTTAAATGTAAAGACATAAAATTTTAATATCATAAATGTAAAGTATTTCGAAGCATAATAATTGCAAGTAAATAATAGTAACGAAAATAAAACTATGGCTTTTTAGGCCTTATTACATCAATAATTTCCAAACTTAAAATTTAAAGAACTTTATAAAAATAAAGGTCCAATTCGTAAATATTTTCTCTACTACACATGGCCACCTTTAGCTCCTGTAGACCCGGTCCATTCTCGCTCATCACACGAAAAATAGTCCCTCAAAGGGGTGAGTCAACAGACTCAATGTGTACACAAACTAACAAACAATATTTCAGGCATACATATTCATATCAGAACATATACATATCAAAATGATACAACCCAAACCCAAGCCTAATTATCCATCCGCTACACACCACCCGTACTGCCCACTCACACCGTGGGGACTACTAAGTCAACCTCCTTCCGCTACACACCATCGAAGGCGATCATTTGCGATCGACGTGCTCATCGCCCATATACGTTGTGTCATTAGACACTATGTTCAAGATAATGTAACCAAAGTTACCATGTTCACTTAATAGGGCCGTAGCCACCATATTTCGTTGGTGAGACCAAAGTCAACACCTATTTTTCCCTTTCACATATATCTCATATGCCCCAAATATTTATATCATGCATATCTTATTTCTCATTCATATTATATATTCAAAAATATATATATCAGATTTGTAATCCTATCGGAAGTAGGAAACGTGCACTGGTACTTTTACCTCATTTGTGGCACTTAGCCACATTCTTATTCGCATGCACATTCATATATATACGTATAAAATAATTGCCGTAATATATTGGGAGTTAGTGTGGGTACACACCTGATTTGCTTAAGGTTTCCAATCCAAATCCCGAAAAGCTTGATCTAATGCCTTAGATCTTAATTCTCTACATTCAATCATTTAATACTTAGTAAAGAGCCATTCGGCTATAAATCCAAATCCTAGTAGGATTAGTATACTTAAAACTTACCTTGAAACTCTCAAATCCCGAAATCCTTGTATCCTCTCTGTCCGAAATCCCTATAACTACATGTTAGATCAATTTCTAACATTTATTCACAACAAATAACCCTTAGCCGAATGTTAAATATGACTTACCTTAGATTCTTAAATCCCGAAATTCACGAATAACTAGGGAACACGCGGCCTATGGTGTACCTTCGGGAAAAGAACTTCTCCTTCCTTGTAGTCGACACTTAGTAAATCCCAAAAGATCTCTTCAAGGTTTCGGCAACCATGAACATTAATAAATTAGCCCTAGATTTCGATAAGTCTAAAGTATGAAAGAATGGAAACCAAACTTGGATCTTACCCTTATTTGAAGAAATCGATTGCACCTTCACTTCAACCTTCGGCTATGGCCTTGATCTTAGCAAGCTTTCGGCTTTTGGAATATTGAGACGAGAAGAAGAATGAAGAAGAAAAGAATAGGGTTCTGCAGAGAAAATTCGAGAGGGTTATCAAGGAAGAGTAAATAATCTTTGAATGGCCTCTCTTTTCCTTTTATAGCCAAATTTACTAGGCTAGAGTCCCTTACTTGGCCACCACTCTTCTATTTTGATAACTTTATCCTTTAATTATCATAAATAAAAGAGTTTAATCCAACATTTATCTGCTCAAAATAATCCAATTTAAAAATCCTTTATTTATCACCTTTTAATCGAATATTTATGAAAATAAAACACCTCCTTTCTAGAAGCATGTGCCGTCCACCTCGGTCTTACGGAAGCAAAAATAAAACCTCCTTATTTGCTTCCCAAGTGACTCGAACCTGGCCCATTCCTCTTGCATATGGCGCCATTTCCATAGGCCCTAAGTGACATCTTGAGGCCATTTTTCCAAGCTGTGTTTGTGTGTCAAATTTCACCAACTTTTTCTTTTAAGGCCACCTTGCCTTAATTTCATATTTTAAACTTTAAAACTTGACATTTCTAAGTCATTTCTAAGTTTCCTAAAATTTTCGACCGGCTCTGTAAACTTACCATTTTCTTACATTTTCAAGTTTCCAGAAATGTTCACTTTCCATTTTTGTATCATTTCCTTACATTTCCATAGATTTCCATACATTTCCTTACATTTCCTTACATTTTCTTACATTTCCCTACATTGCCTTACGTTTCCATACATTTCCACACATTTCCACACATTTCCATACACTTCCATACATTTCCATATATTTCCATACATTTCCTTATTTCTAGAATTCACATAACACATTCATAATTCATAAAACATGCCATTTTACCACATGGTTCCTTGTGTCATGCTTCATACGGAGTTTCTTTTAAAGCTTCATTTACCTAGCTCCCCTTTTTACTTAAAAACCAATAATTTTCCAAAGCTTTCTTCTTCCATCCTAGAATTCTAAAAACCCTTAATACACTTCTAACACTGCCATAACCTACTAACTCATGAATTAGGCACGAACGCATAACCCCTAATCTAGGATGTTACAAACCAAAGTAAATAAGAATAAAGTACCCAAATCAAATCCGTGAAAAAACTGAATTATATCAATGCATGGCCACCTCGAGTCCACCCGGCTCCTCCTCCATGATCTAAGTGTCACCTGAAATGATAAGGGAGAAGGTGAGTCACCAAGACTCAGTGCATAAATCCTCCTCCCTGGTAATGCAACATACTTACACACACCATAACCAAGCAATATAATTAATGCACCCAATCCTAGCCATCCATACTCCTTTTCTACCCTGTGTGGTACCAAACCACTGGTGGTGCCAAACCACTGGTGACCCAAAGTCACGATATCCAATAATGTGTTGCCAAACCACTGGTGACCCAAAATCACGAATAATCCATCTGTGGGGCCAACCCACGTGTGATACCAAATCACTGGCGACAATCCCGTAATATCAGCTGTAGGGCCAACCCACTGTGGTGCTAAGCCACTGGGACGAGTCGCTATAAGGTGCCAAACCTCTGGTGACCCAAAGTCACAAAATATCAATCCAAGTGTGGGGCCAACCCACTGTGGTGCTAAGCCACTGGGACAAGTCGCTATGAGGTGCCAAACCTCTGGTGACCCAAAGTCACAAAAATAGTCTGTGGTACCAAACCACTAGAAGTGCCAAACCTCTGGTGTCCCAAAGACACGGATATCACTTCCCCCTCCTCTCATATCACCCATCATCATGCCATACTCATGTAAATCATGCAAATCATGCAAATCATGCCAACATGCTTAGTTACGCATCACATAACACATATATGTCATAAATCATTATATCATATATATCGAATAGCAGAACTCATATCGAAACGGACTTACCCGAATCCGTGTTCATACCCATAGGGTATCATATCAACATCCACACTGTTTCGGCTTTATCACATTCAGGTTATTAAAAATATATGTACTAAGTAATAGAGTGTGTAAGTTTACACACCTGGTTACTAATGCGACTATCAAATCCCGTAGATCAAGATCTAACGCACTAGATCCCCCTTCCTTAACGCTTTTCGAGCACTAGCCACACAAGATATGCGAGATCAAGCCTTCCCCTACAATCGGCCAAAACTAAACAACATAATCATGCTAATCAACCTCTAAAGGTATAATCGTAATTTTACCTACTAAGGGTATTTTCGTAAATTCACACCTACAATGGCCTTTCTGAAGGCCTAATGTCGCCACTAGCGACTCAGCTACCATTTTCAGTCGTATCGGACGATTGGGCCTAAAACCCGATTTTGGCCCATTCGGGCCTACATGCTCGTGTGGCCCACCTAGCACAAATCTAGCCACATATATAAGTTCCACCTAGTCTAGTTCAACATATACTAACCAATCATGCAATTTACTCATATGGGCCCACGGGCCCATTGGGCCCACTTCAGCCCAACGAGGCCCAAGCAGCCCCAACCCACAAGAATACTACTGATGGCCTCAACTATTGCGTCGAAGCCCTACACGTGCGCTCGCGCGCTTGTGTGTAACTACTAATCTTTATGTAACCTGAATTTCAAAGATTTGCCGCTCTACAAGTAGAGTAGAGAGTTACACACCGATAGGACTCTGGGCTAATCCGCGCTCAGACCACTCTTGTGCCCAAACGCCTCCAAGATGTGTTTACTCTCCTCCTAAGATGCTCCTTATATAGCTAGCTCTTCACCTTCATTCTTTGTGTCTTTCCGATGTGGGATCCTTCACAATGAGAGTTTAAATTCAAGCTGAAACTCTTGCCAGTCCAATCATGAAAATAAATACTCCTTGCTTTTCATGAGATTCGAACCCAGGCTCCCTTGCAACATAATCCACGCCGCTAGCCACTTTACCACAAGCTCCTCTTCTGTCTTAAACCATGCACAACTAAATATAAACTATGGTCCAAATTCTAAGGTCCAAGCAAAAAGAAAACCAAAATGCAAAAGCCAAGACTTGAACCTTGGACCTCCTTCCTTCCTTGTGGCGTCACTCCATTGCTCCTTAAGTGGCGTCACTTTGCCACTACACCACACACTCCACTTGTGTCATTTTCCTCCATATTTTATTTTTAAGGCCTATCTGCCAACTTCCAGGGTTTTTTTCACCTAAAACCAAAATTTCCCCAAAGCCAATATTTGATCCCGGGACTTCATAAAAGCCCTCTCACCTTCCAAAATCACTTATCCAATAGGTTTAACTTGCATTTAAGCCGATTTCTTATTCTCCAAAAATTTAAACGCTACTACGCCTAAGGCCCATTGGGCTCAATTCTCCTAGGCCCAATTTCGGGATGTTACACCCTTGCCGTCTACAGGGTGACCACCAGATTTTAGCACTGCTACATTTCCTTTTGCTCAAATGGCTCCATACCCTTCTAACTGCCTAGGTTCTAACTATACGAACGACTGCATTGTCTTCCACTTTATCAAGGAATCCGTTTTCCATAACCATCTTTCTAACTCAGAAACTGACCGTGAATCGATACCTCTAAAGAAAATGAGATAATATGCACGAAAATAAAATACAATGAGGTAGTATCGCAAAGTATAAAACAAGTGAAAATGAACAAACACCTACCTGGGTGACCACTAAATTTTGACGTAGTTCTACTTAAGGTGGGCTCCTAGGGTTCACTATATGTGGTTTTAGTTCTATAGTTGAGGTACCCGAACCAGCAGATTCCTCGATCCTCACCATTTATAGTCTCATACGGATCGAGTTCGGTTCAGGGGAATACATTTCCCTATGGCCATGCGGAAGTGAAAACTTCACGAAGACATAGGTACGGATGTATCCCGAAAGCAGTCCACTAGCCCATGCGAGGTGAAAACCTCACGAAGGCATAGCTTCGCTCCCACTTAAAGGTGTGACCATAATGGTCATGCAATGCAATGCCAAAGTATTCAAGAGATCCAATATAACATTGAAAGTGCATTTAAAGAAACATGAATTTCGAAACCATTTTCTAATTTTAATCAAAAGGACAAGGATCAATCAATCTATGGCCTGACTCTCAATGAATAAGTCCCCAGCGCCAAGTTGTCTTAACCATTTTTTTTAAAAAACCGAGTATCGACTGGGTTTTGAAAATAAAAATGAAACATGAGTCGCCACCGACCTTTCTTGGGTGAGATCGGATCGGATCACCTTTGTTTTAATAAACATTTTGATTTACTAAAATAATGTTTTTGGTCTGCGAATTTTGAGAAAAATGGGCTCGGGAGTCGGTTACGTGCGAGGAAGGGTTAACACCCTCGACACGCCCAAAATTAGTACCAAACTGATTGATCGATGTCCTAATGATGAAAACTTTGAAATGATTTGAAAATACGATACTTTTTATTTCCAAAACTTGAAGGAATTGGAAGGGACGATAAGACTCTTATTTTCGAAGAGATAAAGCATCATGTCCAGTAAGTTAGGGTGCGATACTTTAGACTCCCGAAACCAAGCTCGCCTTTAAAAACCTAGTCTTATATTTGAGGAGGATCTTCTCTCATTTGTCGAACGAGAAACCAGAACCCAGTAAGTTAGGGCTCGTTCTCTCGAAAATCTAAATTAGGAATATTGCCTCTGTTTTAGAGGAAAAAGAAACTTATCCCGAAATATCTAGATCTCGAGTCCAGTAAGTTAGGGCGCAACATTTTGAATTTCCGAGATTAAGTGTTTTGTTTAAAACTTGAATTGCGATTTCAAAAGGGATATTCCGTTGTTTAACTTAAACGAGAAAAACCGGAACCCAATAAGTTAGGGCTCGATTCTCTCGAATTGCTAATACGGGATATTGGTTGTTATAAAAATTGAGATGTCCAGAAAAATTAGCGCGAAAATGTGAAAACACGATGTTATACGCGAAAAGAATAATAAAAGGACACATACGCATATATACGTATAAATAAGGAGGATATATAATATATTGAAGGCATTACGTATAGTAACGGTAGTAGAAATAACGATGAAACGATAACAATAATAACATGATAATGATGATAATATGATGTGATAATAATAATAATCTAATAACAAATCATATAGTATAATAATAATATAGTAGTAATAGTAATATAACAAAAATGATAGAAAACAAAAAAATAGTAGAACAATGATAATAATAATGGTGGAAATAAAAGTGGAATAGAGAATGATGATAAAAATAACATTAATAATAATAAAAAATAATAAAATGATACTAAGGTTAATCATGGTAGTAATTAAGAGGTAGATAAAATATATATACAAGGGAACAAACAAAATATATATGTGTAAAAACTCTAATATGATAATAGTAATAATAAAGATATAACTAATAATAATAGGATGATAATAATAATAAATGCTAAATAATAATAATGATGATATAATAATATAATACATAAGATATATAATGGTGGTAAACATATTATAATAACAATAGTAAAATGTAATGGAGAATAAGTATATACATTATGTGATACAATAGCAATAATAGTATTATAACATATATACGTATATGCATAACAAGATTTATAGGAGATAGAGTTGATAATATATAAAACAATTTAAAAAAAACTAGTTTTAGGATGATGATAATAATAATAATAATAATAATAATAATAATAATAATAATAATAATAATAATAATAATAATAATAATAATAATGGTAATAAAGTAATGATAATAATAATAATATAATAATAACACCAAATAATAGTAATAAGAAAAAAAATTTTGCAAATTGGCTAAAAAGGGATCGAATCGAGTTTGAAACAGAATTTTGGGTCTAATTCGAAGTAAATAAAAAAAGAGTTGTTAGGGATCAAGATATAGCACGCTTAAAGCAAGAGGGGCCGATTGGAAAATATCCCCATCCCTCAATGCGCATATATGGGTCAAGGACCCAATTGAAAGCCCGATAAAATTTAAAGGAAAATCTGTAAAAAGAAAAACTAACGAAAAGTCTAATCGAATAAGTAATGCAAAAAGGGAGGGACCAATCGTGGAAATATCCCTTTAAAGGGACAACACGGTTCCCCCCCCCCAAGATGCTAAACGGCGTCGTTTTATTTCTCATAAAAGGACCAAAAAACGTTTTAAATTTTATTTTTGACCTAGCTTCTCTACACAGTAGTCGAATCTCTCTCCCATTCCCAAAGAGGAACCCAAGAGGCAGGCCTCTCCCTCCCTCTTTTCGGTCGACCGGTTGGTCTTCTTCCGGCCCGTCGTGTCGCCACCGTATCTGATGGCTAACGACGTGTGAAGGCGGGCTTCAGCGCTCCGTTTGAAGAAACCCCGAGCCCCTAAACATCGTTGCCTTCCAAGCGCAGGGAGAGGGATCTTCGATGGGTTTCTGGTCGTGTTTCGACAATGGAAAGGGAGAGCTTCTGACGCCGCGACGAGGAAATTTCGGGTAAATTTCTTTTTCTCCCCCTTTTACTATTCTTGTTTATAAAAAAAACTCAAAAGAAAAATAAAAATAGCAGTAATCGGAAAAGTGAAAGACTACAATATCACCCTCTGAACTCTTTTGTTTTTGATTTTCAACCTTCGTTTGTAAAGGTTTTGAGCTAATCAAATGAAAACAACGGTAAATCACAATAGGTAGTAAACGAAATCAACCTCTAAATCTTGCTTTTTGATTTCTGATTTGGTATTTGGTTGTATATCTCGGTTCCTTTTTTGTTCTTTTTTTGACCGAAAAATCCCCCTCTATTACAATGATTTTTTCTTCTTTTTTATTACATTGCTTGGATCGGCTTTATAGCCCAAATGTGCTACTATTTTCTTTCTGTCTTTTCTCCTTCTGTTTTGCAGGCGCAAGTGGAGCAAGTGGAGGGCATTGGCAGTGCTCTGACAATGGTGGTGACAGGCCTGGCATGGGCGGTGGAGCTGTTGACAGATGCCCTAGGTGCGGCGCACCTAGGGTTTGCTGTTTGGTTTTTTTTTTTGTTTTGTTTAATTTTTTGTTTTTTTTGGGTTTTGGGCAATTGGGCTGATTGATTTGGGCTAAGGTTTGGGTCTGGTTTGTGGGCCATTCTAGTTTGGTTTAATGGTGTATAATGGGCTTGTAGGCCCGGGCAAAATTGGGGTATGACAATCTCTAAGCATGATTTCACCAATATTACTCAACAAACTCAATTGTCATGCTTAAAGAGACACTTGATTTTTGTACCCAATTTATTTTTGGTCCTTGGAGGTTAATTCCAATGTCTTTTGTTCCTTTAGGAACCCATACCTACCTAACTTTACATGAAATTCATTTTTTAATTGGACAAATATGTATAGAATGACCATGAAAATGGCAATGTTCACATTTTGCCATTTTTATGAGTTTTCCAAAATAATTTATTTTTCTTTTTCTAAGCTTTAAAGCTTCATTTTTAACTTAAGATTTTCTTTTCCAATAAATAACATTTAATTTTGAAAGCTTCTTAATTATTTTTCAAAATTTCATTTTTACTTTCGAAATCTTCTTTTATTTAAAAAGAAAATTCATTCTCAACTTTGAGCTTAGAAATCATTTTCTTATGCTTAGAATTCAAGGTCACAAATTTCAAGGCTAACTCATCAAATGCATTTTCTAACTCAAAACAAGAATTTAAATCATGTGAGTTAGAAGATACCTCTTGCTTTTCAAAAGCCATGAAGCAACGATCCCTCTTCATTTGGGTCTCCATCATTGGAGGTATCACTATCACTCCAAGTGGTTATCATGGCTTTCTTCTTTCCCTTATGTTTCTTCTTCAAAAGAACAATCAGGCTTGTTGCGCTCCAGCTTATTACAAATATAGCAAACCATTTTCTTTTCTTGAAGCCTTTGTCCATTTTTATGAATCTTTTGAACTTCTTAGAAAGTATGATTACCTCTTCATCATCCTCGTCTTTATTATCATTTCATCATTGCTTTCTTCATGGATAGATAACTTTAGTTTTACTCCTACTTCTCTTGATTTTTCTTTAACATGCTTCAACTTCATCTTATAGGTGAGAAGTAAACCTATGAGCTCATTTAAAGAAAGTTTATCCAAATCCTTGGATTCCTCAATAGCCTTCACTTTTGCTTCTCGTTCCTTTGGTAGGCTATTAAGTAATTTCTTCACCATTTGTTTGTTGGAATAAGCCTTTGCAAGTGCCTTCAATCCAATGATGATGTTGGTGAATCTATTTGACATGTCTTTGATGCTCTCCTCCAACTTCATCTTGAAAAGTTCACAGTCAAGTGTGAGTAAACCAATATTGAATTCCTTAACTTGGCTTGTTCCTTCATAACTTGTGGCAATATTGTCCCAAACTTCCTTGACACCTTGACATTAGGACACTCTATTATACTCATTAAGCTCTAATGGTCAAAAGGGAGTATGCATGGCCTTAGCATTGAGTTAAGCATTTTTTGTCACTTTTTTCCCACTCACCTTCATCCTTAGGCACCTCTAAATTACCATTTGAAATAACCCTCAATGCATGATAATTATTGTCTTGAATGGAGAACTTCATCCTTGTCTTCCAATAGGAATAACTCTTGTCATTAAAGTAAGAAGGTCTCAAAAAGGATGTGCCCTTCCCAAGTTAGTTGAGCCAAAATCATATGACATCTTCAAACTTGATTGATAAGGGAAGGAGTGGAAGAAGATCGTATTCAAGTTGAGAAAGAAATATTCGAATTTGAACTTAAAAAAAGAAACCAAACAGGTTTAAGAAATTTTAGAATAAAGAATAAATATTCAAAATGATAAATAAATAAATGATAGAACAAAAAGTGGAAGATGGATCAAATAAACTGATAGATATGATGAATAGATGGATAATTGTTCAATTGAACTCATTAAGGTATAAACCCCAAAAAACTCAATTAATTGCTCTAATCAACCCTGCAAGAAATAATTCTTAGCAAATTGAAGGATGAAGAATGAATTCCCATGAATCATTGAAGAAAATTGAGAAGAAAACTACTTTTAAAAATCATAAGAAAGCAATCTTGCACAAAAGAAACTAACTCCAGAGTTGAAAACTTTATTAATGGAAAACAATTGTGTATCTAATGAACAATGAAGAGGACTTTATATAGGCTAGCTAATTAAATCCAAACAAAACTCTCAAGTATAATGGAACTCTAATTAATCCAAACAATAAGTAGTTTTAAACTAAACTTTCTTATTTGACTAAGAAACATAAAACTCCCAAACAACTTAAAATACTTAAAAAAACTTCCAACATTCGAAATAAATAAATAATAAAATAATAAAAGCTAATTCATACAATATTGGACTCATATATAATAAAAATTAAGCCTAAAAATCGAACTTAATATGATTTAAACTCGAATTAAAAGCCCCGAAACTCATAATTTCTGTAATAATCTCGTCCAGAAATTATGCTCATGTAGTCTTCACTAAAATAGTCATAACTTGAGCATCTAAACTCAAAATCAAGTGATTTAAAGTGCGTTTTGAAGCTAAGAGATAGATATTCGAACGCTATACAGATATCTCAACCTAAAAATGTATGGTTCCCATCCAAAAAGTCGTCATTAGTCATCTAATTTTCTTAACTTGAAAATTGACAACTTTGGTGAATGGAATTTAACAAATTTCACCCCATTTGTGCATGTATCTGTAACACCCCTCGCCCATGTTCAAAGCTGAAATCAGGTTTAAGGTATTACTTAACTTATCACACTTAAACATCTCAAATTGGGCTACAAGATTTCATTTGAACTTATCATTTGCTCATTCTCAGCCCACAAGGCCCTAAACATACCTCCAAGAGGTTTGGGAACTTAATCGGGAACTTTTACGAGCTTGGAAAACTTTTCTCTAAAACAGGGGCTACATGCCCGTGTTGGTCTAGGGACACACCCATGTGCCTCTAAGACATGCCCGTGTCTTTCACTCGTGGTTGATCCTGACCAAAATCACACGGCCTGGCACACGCCCGTGTCCCTCACACCACCTTGGCACGCCCGTGTCTCAGCCCGTGTGCCAAAACCTTGGCATACTGACTATGACATCATCAACTCACTAAAGTCACACGGCCAAAGCACATGCCCGTGTCCTTAGACCGTGTGTCGAATTAAATTCCACAATTTATGTGCAGACTTCACACGGCCTAGCACACGCCCATGTCCTAGGCTGTGTCTCCCACACGGCTGAGACACACTATCGTGTCTCTGCCCGTGGAGCATCCTGACTTACAAGCCTAGCATGTAATGGGACACACGGCCGATTCACACGCCCATAAGGCTGACCGTGTGTCACACACGGTCTAGACACATGCCCGTGTGTCTACCCGTGTGGACAATTTGATGGCTATCTACCAAGCCCTTTGCCACCCTACATTGCACACATACATACTCCAATTTAATACCACATAATTTATAGCCCAAAGGCACATCTAAATACTCAATTCAACATCCATACAAAAAGGCATACATCTTAGAAATATCACTTTCATTAAGCATAAGAGTTTGCCAAGTATCAGCCTAACTTAATAGACCATTACAAAAAGACCTCAATACCTTACAAAGCCAACACTTTGGCCAACAATTACGACCTAACAAAATACTCGAGTCCTATACATTCCATATTCAAAATAAGTCTAAATTTCTATACCAAAGTGATGTCGATAGTGTGATTTCCGAACTCCTACATCCCCGATCCTCGAGTTATCTTGGCAATACTATAAGGAAAAAGGGCAATGAAAGGGGTAAGCATAAAACTTAGTAAGTTTGTATGGAAATAAATAGCACATACCGTGCCACACATCGTAAACGTTTCTTCGTGACTCATTCACAATTACCTGTATTCACTCATTCACATGACTTTAGTACAATTCTCATTTCTACTTCTAAACTCGTCTACTTATCCCATTAATCACTAGGAATAGTCAGAGACGCATATTAATCGTTATTCATGTAGGTACGAAGCCAATGCCACATCCCCGAGGTGGTCTTATATGGAGTCACTTGTAAATGCCAATGCCATATCCCAGATATGGTCTTATATGGAGTCACTTCTAACTGTCATTGCCATATCCTGGATACGGTCTTATATAGACTTTCACATCAAGTATCGATGCCATATCCCAGATACGATTTTATACGATTCTCATATTCATTGCCGAAGCCATATCCCGGATATGGTCTTATATGGGATCTTAACTCGATACCGAGGCCATGTCCCAGACATGGTCTTATACAGGACCTTATCTGTTTCATAACTTGATGATAGCATTTTCATATTCAATATAATCCACTAGGACCTGAACATCTCCTTCAACCTTAACTACTCAATTTAGTAGAGTATCATGCATCAATATAATACCAAGCATTCTCAACATGCTACCATAAGTGTTGAATCTATCATATACAAACTTACCTCGATTTCAAAATAAGCTAACTCGTCGGTTTAGTCCAAAACTTTGTTCTCTCCCCAATCAAGGCGAATTATCGGTTCTTCTTGCTCTATAATAGCAATTTAGCTCATTTTAATCACCACATTAATAAAAGAATTTCAATAATCACGCTTAGGCAAAATTGTTATTTTGCCCCCAGTTTTGGAAAAATGACCATTTTGCCCCTAGGCTCGGAAATAAATTCTAATCACATTTCTACCTTCAACAAGCCTAGGTGAACATTTAATACTCTTATAGCTATCATCAAAACTCAACATTTCACATAATTACTACAAAATTTGTAACCTTTTCATCAAGGTCCAATTAGGTGTTTTTAAGACAACACCTTTCACAAAAGTTGTTCATCTAACAACTAAGACTCATTTTCTTCCATAAAAATGTAGCAAATAACATGATATCTCTCATGGAAAAACTCTAAACTCTTCACCATATTGCACATTAGTCCCCTCATTTGAACTCTTAAGCTTTAGGGGTCTCAAAAGTACAACTAGTTTCAAGAAAAGATCACTAGAACACTTACTTGTGAAGAGAAGAGTGTGCTGAAATTTTTGAAGCTTTCAACCCCTATTTTTCTTGCTATTTTGGTGGAGGAAGATGGAGAGAAAGATGATATCTTTTCTTTCCTTATTCTAATATTGAACTAGTCAAATTGGTCACCAACTATCACCAACTTTGACCAACATGGTCAATTCTTGTCCTCTATGGCCGGCCAAGCACTTACAAGGGGTTAAATTGCCCTTTAAAGACCTCAAATTTACAATCTATGGCTATTTGGTACCTTTAGATTATAGGATGGAACTTTCGCACTTTATGCGATTTAGTCCTTTTTCGCGATTAAACATGAAATCGCTAAAATTAAAGTATCAAAATTCTCATGTACATATACCATCATGCTCTGACTCATAAAATGACATGAAAATAAATTTCTCTAATCTCAGATTAGTGATCCCAAGATCACTGTTCCGACTAGCCCCTAAATCGGGCTGTTACAGTATCATTGATATTTTTGCCTTGAATCGTCTCTCCTAATGTGAAACCTTCGATGGAAAGCTAGCTTAGATAAAAATTATTAGGCCCAAAAATACTAAGAGAGGGTGAATTGGTATTTTAAGAATTTCTACAAACTTTTCTAAATAATAAGGAAAGAGAAAAAAAAGCTTGCACAACCAATTTTATAATGGTTCAACCCTAATTGCCTACCTCTACTACCTTATTATACCCCAATCAAAGATTTCCCGATTCACTATAAGAATTGATACCTTTCAAGGAGAAGGTATAATCTTTACAACACTATCTTTTTCTAAAGACTTAGATAGAACCTTTCTCGCTAACCTTTATGGCTAAACTAGAACCCTTATTAATTTTTGTGACACAACTAAAACCCTCCCTAATTACGATTAGTGATAAAGATGAAGTAAATAATAAAGCCTTTAAAAAGACATATGTTTACGAAGTTAAGTTATCATAGAAATAAAATGAGAGTAATAAAAGATTTACAATATGAACTATAAGATTATGTACAAGAGAAAAAAAAAAAAAAATAAAGAATTTGAAGTTTTTCTCTTGACTTTGATGCTTGGATATGTGTCTCTTGTGTTTTCAAGTGTTCTTGACTTGTATTTATATCCTCTAACTAAATTTTGGATGTTTGGAGCTGTTGGTAGGAGTTTCCTGGAATTGGAAGAATTGATCTCACGCATTTAATGTAGTCTACAAGGTCAAGTCTTGATATTTGGAAGATATGTATCGAGACTTGGCTGAAAAGTAGTCATTAGAAGACATTAGGTACAAGTCTTGAGACTTGGGAGTGAGTCTCATTACTTTAGGTAGTAAGTCTCGGGACATGTGGCTATTAATTTACAAGTCTCAATACTTATACCCCAAAGTCTCGAGACTTGGCTACTAGGTATCTTAAAACTAATGGGGTGGATTTGGTTTAAAACTCCCCCAAACTTTAATAAGAGCTAGACATGCTCCATTCCAGAAACCAAATTTCTTTTCTTAAAAAAACTATGGAGTTAGATCAAATAAAAACGTAATTTACAGTGAATATTTGATTTATCGTTGGAAAACAACGACACAACACCTCATATTGGTAAAATAAAAAATAGTGGAAGACATATAAATAAATACTAATAATTTTATTTAAACATAAACAAAAAATTTAAAACTCGAAATCCAAAACTTAATATAAACCATAAACCTTAACACTATGTTTGGATTGGAACAAGTGGAAAGAAAGTTAAGTAACTCAAGGGAAATAATTTTTCTTTCCTTTGTTTGGATAACTTATTTTTTAAGTGAGAGTGAAAGTGAAAGAAGTTCAGAATCCTTCACTTTCTCTTATTTTCTCTCATTTTTTAATACCCTGAATTGGAAGAAAGTGGAAGAAAAAGAAATATAATAATATTTTATTTTTAAAATATCATTTTTATCCATTGTTTATTTTAATGACTCTTTTACTTTGAAATTTCTCTTACTACTTGAAAATTTTCTCCATTTTTAATACTTTATTACTTTGTTGTAAATGTTTCTATTTTTTTTTTTAAATTGTCTTTTTCTTTTACTTTTTTGAATTATCACAACTCTTTAAGAATATTAGTACTCATTTTACTTTTTCATTTTGTATCAAATTAACAAACTATTAAAATTATTTTCTATTTTTATTTATTTATTTGGACTCTTTATTTAAAAAAAACTTGTATCAAATTAATTTATATTTTTTTATTAATACCGGTAATTATTTTCTTATGAATAAAATTAAATTTTATATATAATTTTATTTAATTATTATATTTTTTAAAAAAATAAAGTTATAATGGAAACAATTATTTAGGCGAATCAATTCCTTTTCTTTCCGCTTCTTAACCAAACGAATAAAATGTTAAAATTATTTCATTTTCTTTCTTTTATTAATTTTAGCTATCCAAACAAGAAATAAATATTTTCTTATCTTTCTTTAACTTTCCCTTCCCTTCCATTCCCTTCATTTCATTTAATTTCTTTTATTATTAATTATCCAAACATAAGGTAAATCCTAAACTAAAACTCAAAATACTAAACCTTAACTTTAACCTCTAAACTCAAAATATGTCTTCCACAAATTTTTTATTTTACTTAATGACAAATCATATTGTTATTCAATGATAGTGCATGAAACTCATGTCTTGACAATACTTAAAATATTATTTCATCTAATATTTTTGAAATAAAGAAAAATATAAACATAATAATTTCAAATTATTTTATCAACACTAATCATAACCATAATCATATTAGCTTGGGTTCAAAAGTACCAAATTAACCCCTCAAAAAAAAGCATTCAAAGATATGTTGATTTTAGGGGAGATATTTTTCATTAGGGACAAAGGTTATAAGACAAAGATAAAATCATGCTAAAAGGAAATTGCAATGGTAAAGGAACTACTAACAAGACTATATGTTTCCAAATGTTGCAAAATAATTTATAATCTCTTTTCTCCAACCGATAATATAAAGAAACATAACTCATATATCTCTTTCCTCCGACCAATATTATAAAGAAACATAAAAAAATGAGCTTCCAGAATATATGATTTATGCCTAGTATGTTACCAAGGTATAAAAAACTATAACCATCTATTTTTAGAATGTGAATTTGCAAGAGCTGTGTGGTTGCATTGGATTTGGGTATTAGAACTGAGTATTTTGATAATGCTAACATTCAAAGGTGGGTCAAGGATTTAGTGATGTCTCTAAATTCAAGAAATGAACATACTTTATGATTTATTTGGAGGATTTCTAGTATTTTATGGGGTATTTGGTGTTGTAGGAAAAATGTCAAGTTTAAGTGTGAAAAACCAAACCTAGTTTCTACATGGTATATAGCTCTTGAAGTTGTAAGAGTAACAAAATATGCCTACTGCAAAATGAATAGAAGACTCTTGACAAACGTTTCAAACTTTAAAGTTGTCTCTAGACCGATTATCATATATGATCGGGCTAAGCTTAAAGTATGGTTTTCGGTTCATTTCAGCTAGAAGTTTGTAGAGAATCAAGTAGAGTTCTCTTTCATAGTTCAAGATTTATCTAATGTGATGATGGTCAGTAGATGCTGGAAAATGTTTGTGTGAAGCTTTGGTTATTATGGAGGCCATTGTTTGAATTATAGGTGTAAAGGGAAAATTATAATCTAAAGACAAGTTAGTGAAGAAACTTTTCAACCGGTACATGGATATGGTTTGTTATTGAAAGGCTCAAGCTATTTTGCAGGATATCATGAAATTGTGGATTTTAAGTCACAATTGTCACACACCGTGCTCATTAAGTTTTGAAATTAAGGAATAATTGAGGGGTTATCAGGAAAAATTAGAGGCTAAATTGGACATGGTTGAGATTCAATTCTAGTTCGATTGGATTATTGTCAATGAATGGTTTCTATACGGTTGAAGATCGTGCATGAAGGGTTATAAATAGCTGAAAAGTGAATTCCCAGGGTGAATTCCTCTCAATTTTGTTTCATTCTCTCATTTTCTTCATCTTCTTCCTTGGTTTCTTTGAAGAAGACTCACAAGACCACCAAGATCTTCGACTTAGCCCTATCTATGGAAGCTCTGCATGGAGTGGTGATCTTGAGGTTTAAATCGGGAAAGTAGAGAATCTAGTAAGTTGGTAAGGTTCTTAGTCCTTCTCTAAAAGAAATATTAAGAAAATGAAGTTACACACTTCCAAAAAAAAAACTTTTAAGGGGTTCTGCATATTTCTAGAAAACTAAGTTTTAAGCTGAAAATACTGAGTTTAACTCATGATTTTGGGTTGTTATGCTTAGCTGTCCGGAGAATGGAAGCTCTAACATTCAGAAAAGCCAAACGGGGGAGGAAAAAAAGTGTCAGGTGAGTTTCTACACTCCATCTCTGAAATGTTGTGTTTGGCATATATATATGTAACATCCCAAAAATGGGGTTATTTGAAATTTAGTTATTTTTCCTGTAAGAACTATTGTGGTATTATTTATGGAATAATAGAGCTTAATTTAAGGCTTTGAGTTGGCTCGGTTTAATGGAAAAATTCAGTTTTAACTTAAAAAGGTAAGGAGCCTTAGCAGAGGGGTGTTAAAAGAATAAGTGGGGATAATTTGACACTAAATAAGCCTTGGAAAAGTGGCAAAAGGGAGGCCACTTAAGTGCTTGGAGTTGACGCCACAATGCACAAAGGAGAGCTTGTGTTCGAGTCGCGAAGTTTCTCTTTTTGCACTATATATGGGACGGCACAAGGGGAGAGAATTCCTCTCCTTAAATTCTTTTTATTTTGGATAATAAGGGTGTAATTTATTATCATGGGATAATCAAGTATTTTAAAGGGATATTATTTGGATATTAAGGATATTGCATGGATTAATAAGAGATTATTATGATTTAATTCAAAATTATTTGAATTAAAATGAATGAGTGGTCAGGAGCAATTGGGGAAGTTTGATGAATTTTGAACTCCTCATGAGAAGGAGTGGACGGCAAGCTTGATAGGGGGGCGAATGCCTATAAAAGCATCAGTTGGCCCCCTTGCTTCTCTTTTTGTCATTCTTGCTGCTTGCCGAAATTCCTAGCCCTCATTCTTCATTCTCTTTTATTTTTTTTTCCATCCCCTCAAACTCTCTAGCCGAACCCCTCTTCCACCTTCACCATCTTTTCTTCTTCTTCCACACTAGCCGAACCTATACTTCAACCTTTGCCAAAATCCCTTTTCTTCTTGTTAAACTCTCCTAGCCGAATACACTTCATATCCTTGTGCCAAACCTCTTCTCTCGATCTCCCGATTACTTCTTTAATAGCTTTGGCCGAATATCAAAGGGGTTAGATCCCATCAAGGTATTATCGACAGATTGATTTGGAAAAGGTGAGTAGCCATAGCCGAACACTATTCTTCTCTTTTCTCTTATTTGGGTTTAAAATTTGGCATAAGCTAATGATGGGCTAATCTTGTTGGTTGAAGCCGATATCACTTAAGTACTTCGGGATCGGGAAGTAGTCGACTCAAACTCTTCCTCTCTAGTAAACGGTTTTGGTAAGTGCTAGTAAGATCTATTTTAGTAAGTTATTAAGTGGTGATTAAAAGCCAAGGCTATTAATCATGTCGATTAACCAATTACTTGGTAAAGCGGATCTCGTGCCTCGAGTGCCGTGGTTCGTAACAAAAGCAAAGGTAAGGATTCGGGACCATAACTAACCCTCTGGATTTGTTTTGGTTGGCGAATAGGCCATAATACTAATCCTAAAAGTTGGCCGAATATAGGTCTTGATAGATCTAGGTGGCCGACTCTCTTTTGGGACTTAGATTACCCATGGGTGACAGTGTGTGTACATACACACCTTGTAACTTATTAAATTATGTTAAGTAATGTGATTGCTAACGTGATGTATGTAGCAATGGTTTGAATACCATAACGGTATACGGGGTAACGGTAAGTACTGTTCATACGATTTGCTATTTGATGCTTTTGGGAAGCATGTTGTGATAATACATTTGATAAATCAGTATGATTATTGCCGATGTGGGTTGATTGAGTGGAGGGCGGTGTAATCGTGTGCCGACGGGCACCGATGTTTTGGTAACACACCGTGACTACGGTCACCGAGAGGTTTGGTACCTCCGCAGGTTTGGCACCTCGATGGCGACTTATCCTCGTGGTTAATACCACCGTGGGTTGGCCCCACTTGAGATATGGGATCGTCGCCGGTGATTTGGTATCACACGATGGGTTGGCCCCATCACCCGATTTGTGTCTACGGACACCGGTGCTTTGGTAGCACATCGTGACTATATGTCACCGGTGGTTTGGCACCACCAAAGTGGTTTGGTACCACAACAGGGTAGACAGTGGCGTATGGTCGGCTAGGTTGGGACATATGATAACTTGCATAATTAATTTGTTATATGTTGTGTATGAATATGTTTAAACCGGGAAGGGTTACATCTTGAGTCTTGGTGACTCACCTTCTCCTTTACATTTTTCAGTAACGAGTAGATCGCGGATGTGGGCCGGGTGACTCGAGGTGGCCATGCAAATGAATTTAAACCGAATGGATTTTGGCTTTAGTTATTTTAATCTTTAGTTGATTTTATTTTGAATGTAATAAGACCTCCTAATACTTTAGCTTTGTTGTTTTTTTATATTGTTGAATAATTTGCTTAAACTATTTTTACCAATATTACAGATGAATGACCACGTTTTCTCAAAGTAAACGAAAATGTTTTACCGTGTCACGGCAACATTTAAAACTCTAAAACAACTTGACCCAAATGATTTCCAAATTTAATCTAAGTAAGGTTTTATTAAGTCCACTAAAAAGAAGGGTTTTCAAAATTTAAGTTGGTTTCAAAAGGAACTTCAAAAATGTTTTCACCAGTAACGGACCGGTCGGCCCATAGCGTTTGGGCTGGGTTTGGGTTGTTACAAATTGGTATCGAGCCCGGTTCAAAGCTCTACTGTGGG
The DNA here is from genome assembly GCA_025503065.1 of Gossypium bickii. Classification (NCBI taxonomy): domain Eukaryota; kingdom Viridiplantae; phylum Streptophyta; class Magnoliopsida; order Malvales; family Malvaceae; genus Gossypium; species Gossypium bickii. Next base: position 20,232,945 of record CP106713.1, on the reverse strand, counting down.
GCCCAAGGCCCAAAAATGTTTTAGAAGGCCTTATAAAATGATTTTTGGATTTTGGACAAATACGTGGCCCGAGTCTCCTGCACCCGATCCGCCTGTAAGTACTTCAACCTCTTGGTGAATTATATTCGTAGAAGGGTAGGAAGTATGGAACGTGAGATAGACTTATAGGACTTGAACCCTAGGATTAGATTACTCAAACACATGAACCGAACATAAGACATCAAAGAACTAAACCAATCTATGACTTAGCCAAGTGAGCTAGGGTGTGGTAACCCACATGACGCATGTCGAGGATTGGATCCTAAGAGCACAGTATTTAAGCGATCAGTGTGACTCACCTCCTCTTCGCAGGTATCCTACCTGGTGCGTAGCTTCGGTTCACCCTAACTCAGAGGGCTCAGTGGTGTGGCAACCTCTGTGCGCATGTCTAGAAAGGTTCGGTGAGAGCTTGGTATTTAAGCGGTCCGCGCGACCCACCTCCTCTTCACTCGAATCCTGCCTGGTGCGTAGCTTTGGTTCACCCTGACCAAGAGGGCTCGGTCATAGGCTAAACCTAATGACTAAAACCCGAAAAGGGAATTAGCCATGTTTTCAAAACGAGCAACTAAACAACAACAACTCAAATGTTTTCAAACCTCTTGCAACAACTCTTTCAAATCGAAAACCTCATATTTGCAACGTTTCCTAGAAAAACTCAAATTTTGGAAAATTACAAAAATGCCCTTAGGGTAAAATTACTAAAACGCCCGACTCATAAAATATCCGTTCAATGGTTTTGCTCAAAATTTCACTACTTTACAAATATCCAACAACTTAGTTTTGAAAATCAACACCAAAAATTTTGGTTTTAGAAAATTACTAAACGCCTCAATTTGTGAAAATTAATGAAATGACCACGATCTTTGGAAAACTTTACCAACATCACTATTTGAAAAGGAAAACTTTCAGAAAGGACCCTCAAAGTTTTACAACCGCCGAAAATATCCTGATTTATCAAAATGACAAAATTGCCCTCGATTGACAAAATTACCAAAATACCCCTGGTTTCAAAACGATTACGATTTTACAAATTTTTATAAATATCCTCCAGTTTTGGGAATTTCAAAATGACCTACTTTACTAAAGTTTTAAAATTTCTTTATTTACGAAAATACCCCTGTAGGGAAAATGACGAAAATACCCCTGGGTTAGAAATGGCGTAAATGTCCAAGAGTGAATAGGTATGGAAAGCATTAAGGAATGGATGCATGAACTCTTTGTGTGAACTAGGATAGAAGACTGAAACCTTGTCTGCTCGAAAGAACCCCTAATTAAATCCTGTTCATAAAATTTCTTCGCGAATAAGAAAGTGAAACAAATGCTAACACATAAAATTTTCTTAATCAGATTAAAGCGCAGTAGATAGAATGAGTTCTAGAGGACGTGGACGTCGTGGACGCGGTAGGGGTAGAATGACGGTGTCTGAACCCGTCAGTCGGTCAAGGTTCGGAAAAGCGAGGTACTACCGCCACCACCACCTCCTACTTTCGTGTGATGAGCGAGGACCGGGCCGGTGGTGAGGCCGTGTGTCGCAAGTCGCTTTGGCGAGTGTTGGAGATGGTGGCGGGGGTGGTGGGAATTTGGGAGCTCGGAAGTCCGCTCCCGGCGAATTCGGTCTAACGGGGCCGAGGTATTCCGTGGTGTCTCAGGAGTGGCGCCCAGTCTCGCGGTAGAATATTGGTTGGAATCTACGGAAAGGGTTATGGATGATCTCGACCTGACTGAGGAGGAGAAGCTGAAAGGGGCGGTGTCGCTTCTAAAGGATGAAGCGTGCACGGTGGTGGTGGCGATCCCGGATGGAGCCGCGGTGATGATCTCACGTGGGACTACTTTAAGACGGCCTTTCGGAGAAGAAGTATGTGGGCACTAGTTACACCGATGCTCAAAGGAAAGCCTTCCTAGGTCTAGTGCAAGGAACTAAGTCGATGGCCGAGTATGAGGCCGAGTTTTTAAGGCTAAGTAGGTATGCCGGAGGAATCGTAGCCACCGAACATGAGCGCCGTGTCCGCTTTGAGGACGAAGCTCGTAGATGATCTGAGATTACTAATTGCCCATGCAGCAGTTCGGGAGTTCTCATCTCTTGTGGAGAAAGCCAAGGTGGCCGAAGGGGTTAAGGAGGTCAGAAGGCAAAACTATAGCAAGAATAACTTGAGAAAGAGGATTTGGGTCACCGGATCGGGTAGCACTAATGCTCGAGTGGGGGCTAGGCGAGTGGGCCAAATCGATCCCGGTAGGCCCACGACTACTAATCAAAGGCCGACTCGACTCAGTGCAACCGTGTGGAAAAACCCATTGGGAGGTTGTTGGACCGGTAACAAAGGTTGTTTTGAGTGTGGGTCTTTGGAGCATCGGGTAAGGGATCGTCCTCAAAAGCGACTAAGGATCACCGGAAGGTCGTAATCGCGCTCGGGGCGGGAATGTTGGACCACCACGGAGGGTCGGGGTAATGGCGAGAGAAACAATGGTTTCAACCGAGGTCGTGAAACTCGGGGCGAGAGGTTCGGGTAACTTCTGAGGCTAGGCGTAGTGAGGAGGAGAGACGCACCTGACATCATAACCTGATGCGTTTCTAATATTTGGTTTACCTTATGTTGCATTGATTGATGTGGGTTCGACGCACTCGTACATTGCTAGTAGTGTGGTAGGAACTATGGACCTAGACTCGAGACTACTCTTAGGAAGATGATCGTGCTAAGCCCCTAGGACACTCAGTAGTAGTAGACAAACTTTATAAAGAGGTACCCCTAGAACTCCAAGGGGTCGTATTTGTAGCCGATCCGATGGAACTACCTTTCGGAGAGTTCGATTTGATCCTTGGAATGGATTGGCTAGTTAAGTATCAGTAATTTGGATTGCGCGGCTAAGCGCATGGTGCTAAGACGGTGAGGGTGATGAAGTGGTTATGATAGGTGATAGAAGGAACTACCTATCCATGTGGTGTCGGCCTTGAAGGCCGAAAGGATGGTTAAGAAAGGTTGCGAGGCATATTTGGTTCGGATCCGTGCTTTGTAAGCTAAGGAGAGCGATGAGTTGAGGTTCGAACGGTTGGGGAATTTCTTGACGTATTCGGGAAGAACTTCCGTGTCCGCCTCCGGATCGGGAAGTTGAATTCGGTATTGACTTGCTACCCGGAACGGCACTGCGTGTCTATAGCACCATACCGAATGGCACCAAAGGAATTGGTGGAGCCAAGGCCCAAATTCGTGAGCTCTTGGATAGAGGTTCATTCGACCAAGCATATCTCCGTGGGGCGCGCTGTGTTGTTCGTCAAGAAGAAGGACGGTTCAATGCGGATGTGCATCGACTACCGTCAGTTAAACAAGTTAACGATCAAAAACAAGTATCCGCTGCCTCGGATCGATGACTTGTTTGACCAAGCGAAGGGTGCCGCGGTGTTTTCAAAGATAAACCTTAGGTCGGGCTACCATCAATTGAAGGTAAAGGAGGTTGATGTTCACAAGACGGCATTCAGAACTCGGTATGGACATTACGAGTTTCTGGTGATGCCATTTGGGTTGACCAACGCGCCGCGGCGTTTATGGACTTGATGAATAGGGTGTTCCAAAGAATACTTAGACCAATTCGTCGTAGTGTTCATGAGACGATATATTAGTCTATTCTAAGACGGAGAAAGAGCATGACAAGCATTTACGAATAGTGTTGCAAGTACTAAGGGAGAAGCGATTATATGCCAAATTCGGTAAGTGTGAATTTTGGCTAAGGGAAGTAGCTTTCTTAGGACATGTGGTATCGGCGGAAGGAATTAGAGTAGACCTCGTAAGATTGAAGCGGTATTGGATTGGAAACCGCCTAGGTCGATGGCGAGATCCAAGTTTTCGGGTCTAGCGGGGTACTATCGAGGTTTGTGGAAGGGTTTTCTCGATCGCAAAGACCGCTGACGGCTTACTACTAAGAAAAGGAGTCCCATTTGTAGGGTCGGAGAAGCGGCAGAAAAGCTTCGATAAGCTAAGGAAAATTTTGACTAAGCTCGATTTTGGTGCAACGTAGCGGGAAAGTTGTTCACCGCTTATTGTGATCGTCTCACACTTTGGTTTGGGATGTGTCTTGATGCAGAGGGGAAGGTAGTAGCCTATGCATCACGCGGCGATTAAGGCCACACGAATCCCGAACTATCCAACGCGCGACTTAGAGTTAGCAGCAGCTTGTCTTCGCTCTGAAAATATGGAGACACTATCTTTATGGGGAGAAGTCGATAGTTTACACGGATCACAAGAGTTTGAGGTATCTCTTGACTCAGAAGGATCTTAACTTGAGACAGCGTCGGTGGATCGAACTTTTAAAGGACTACGATTGTTCGATCGAGTATCATCCGGCAAGGCCAACGTGGTAGGCGACGACGCGTTGAGCCTAAGGTGGTGACGGACTTAAGAGCAATGTTTGCTCGGTTGAGTTTATATGATGATGGAAGCCTCTTAGCGAACTTCAAGTTAAGCCGGCGTGGATGAAGGAAGTTAAGGAAAAACAATTAGTGGATGAAGGGTTGAATGCTAAGAGAGCACAAGTTCGTGGATGGTGGTTTGGAAGGATATAACCTGTCTAGTGATGGAGTGTTATGCTTTCAAGGGCGAACGTGTATGCCAAGGGATGTGGAGTTGAGGCAAAAGATTCTCCAGGATGCACATAGCAGCCCCTACGCTATGCATCCGGGAGGAAGCAAGATGTATAGAGATCTTAGAGAGCAGTTTTGGTGGCCCAAGCTAAAGCGTGAGGTGACAGAGTTTGTTGGTAAGTGTTTGACTTGTCAACAAGTTAAGGCCGAACATCGATTGCCATCGTGGTTGCTGCGACCAAAGAAGATTCCCCAATGGAAGTGGGAACGGATAACTATGGATTTCGTTAGTGGGTTACCCCTTACGCCCGATAAGAAAGACGCGTTTGGGTAATAGTAGACCGGTTAACTAAGTCGGCTCACTTCATACCTGAGGATGATGGATTTCTCTCTTCAAAAGCTAGCTAAGCTGTACGTCTCGGAGATAGTAAGATTGCATGGTGTTCCAACATCAATCATCTCGGATAGGGATCCCAGGTTCACGTCAAGGTTTTGGAAAGCCTTGCATCAAGCTATGGGCACACGATTGGATTTTAGTACCGCTTTCCATCCACAGTCTGACGGACAATCGGAAAGGGTGATACAGATCTTGGAGGATATGTTAAGAGGTTGTGTCTTGGATTTTCGTGGTAGTTGAGAGGAATTTCTACCATTAGCGGAGTTCGCCTACAACAACAACGACTACTGTGCAAGTATCCGGATGGCTCCGTATGAGGCCTTCAGTATGGATTCGGAAGTGTCGTACTCAGACATGTTGGACGTAATTAGGCGAACGGCGATTTTGGGTCCAGAGTTGGTGACGAGACGGAGGATAAAGTCAAGGTGATTCGGTCTCGTCTTAAGGAAGCATCGATAGGCAAAAATCCTATGCGGATTTAAAACGCAAGGAAATGGAGTATCTTTGTGGGAGACAAGGTTTTTCTCGAAAGTGTCACCTTGGAAAAAGGTGTTAAGATTTGGACGGAAAGGAAGCTAAGCCCAAGGTTTATCGGGCCATATACTGGTGATTAAGCGAGTAGGACCGTAGCCTACCGTGATTGAGTTACCTACCGAAACCGAACCGAGATCCATGATGTCTTTCACGTATCAATGCTTTGAGACGGTATCGGTCGACCCCCATACGTTGTGCGATGGCGAGAATCGAGGTGAATCCAGTTTATCTTTTGAAGAGGAACCGATTCGGATCTTAGGCCGAGATGAGAAAGTTCTACGTAGGAAGTCGCGCCCTTGGTGAAGGTGCTTTGTGGCGGAACCATGGTATAGAGGAAGCTACGTGGGAACCCGAGGATGTAATGAGGCAAAGAATACCCCACCTTTTCTAGTTAAGTAATTTCGGGACGAAATTTATTTTAAGGGGTAGAATTGTAACATCCCAAAAATGGGGTTATTTGAAATTTAGTTATTTTTCCCGTAAGAACTATTGTGGTATTATTTATGGAATAATAGAGCTTAATTTAAGGCTTTGAGTTGGCTCGGTTTAATGGAAAAATTCAGTTTTAACTTAAAAGGTAAGGAGCCTTAGCAGAGGGGTGTTAAAAGAATAAGTGGGGATAATTTGACACTAAATAAGCCTTGGAAAAGTGGCAAAAGAGAGGCCACTTAAGTGCTTGGAGTTGACGCCACAATGCACAAAGGAGAGCTTGTGTTCGAGTCGCAAGTTTCTCTTTTGCACTATATATGGGATTTACACAAGGGAGAGAATTCCTCTCCTTAAATTCTTTTTATTTTGGATAATAAGGGTGTAATTTATTATCATGGGATAATCAAGTATTTTAAAGGGATATTATTTGGATATTAAGGATATTGCATGGATTAATAAGAGATTATTATGATTTAATTCAAAATTATTTGAATTAAAATGAATGAGTGGTCGAGAGCAATTGGGGAAGTTTGATGAATTTGGAACTCCTCATGAGAAGGAGTGGACTACAAGCTTGATAGGGGCCGAATGCCTATAAAAGCATCAGCTGGCCCCCTTGCTTCTCTTTTGTCATTCTTGTCGCTTGCTTCAAATTCCTAGCCCTCATTCTTCATTCTCTTTTATTTTTTTTTCCATCCCCAAAACTCTCTAGCCGAACCCCTCTTCCACCTTCACCATCTTTTCTTCTTCTTCCACACTAGCCAAACCTATACTTCAACCTTTGCCAAAATCCCTTTTCTTCTTGTTAAACTCTCCTAGCCGAATACACTTCATATCCTTGTGCCAAAAACTCTCTCTCTGATCTCCCGATTACTTTTTAATAGCTTTGGCCGAATATCAAAGGGGTTAGATCCCATCAAGGTATTATCGACAGCTTGATTTGGAAAAGGTGAGTAGCCATAGCCGAACACTATTCTTCTCTTTTCTCTTATTTGGGTTTAAAATTTGGCATAAGCTAATGATGGGCTAATCTTGTTGGTTGAAGCCGATATCACTTAAGTACTTTCGGATCGGGAAGTAGTCGACTCAAACTCTTCCTCTCTAGTAAACGGTTTTGGTAAGTGTTAGTAAGATCTATTTTAGTAAGTTATTAAGTGGTGATTAAAAGCCAAGGCTATTAATCATGACGATTAACCAATTACTTGGTAAAGCGGATCAGTGCCTCGAGTGCCGTGGTTCGTAACAAAAGCAAAGGTAAGGATTCGGGACCATAACTAACCCTCTCGATTTGTTTTGGTTGGTCGAATAGGCCATAATACTAATCCTAAAAGTTGGCCGAATATAGGTGCTTTGATAGATCTAGGTGGCCGACTCTCTTTTGGGACTTAGATTACCCGTAGGGTGACAGTGTGTGTATACACACCTTGTAACTTATTAAATTATGTTAAGTAATGTGATTGCTAACGTGATGTATGTAGCAATGGTTTGAATACCATAACAAGATACTGGGGGTAACGGTAAGTACTGCTTCATACGATTTGCTATTTGATGCTTTTGGGAAGCATGTTGTGATAATACATTTGATAAATCTGTATGATTATTGCCGATGTGGGTTGATTGAGTGGAGGGGTGTAACATCCAGAATTTGGGCCTAGAAGGATTGGGCCAGCTGGACCTTGGGCTTTAAAAAAAAATATATATTAGAGTATTATTTTTTTTAATTGTGTTGGCTCGAGTATGAATTTTTGTGTGTTAGCATAGTCTTGTGAAAGCTTGATTTTATTTAGGAAGTTAGAATAAATTTTACTATGGTTTATTTAATGAAGCAGGATTAAGTGAGCTTGGCACTTAAGTTAATTAAGTGTTCATTATCCGGTGGTTTTACCACATTATCCGGTGACTTCGGTCACGATATTATGAATCCGGTGACTCACACGATATTATGAATCCGGTGACTCTGCACACGATATTATGAATCCGTGACTCTGTCACAATTATTTGGTGGCTATGCCACGATTATAAGGGCGATGTGCTAGTTGACTCGCAAAGAATCGCCCGATGGTGTGTAGCGGATGGAGGGTCGATTTAGTAATCCCACGGTGTGATTGGTTGGTACGGGTGGTGTGTAGCGGATGGATATCTAAGTTGGGTTCGGGATTGCATTTCATTTTATATGTACATGTGATTATGTGATTTGCTATTTTATGGGCTTATGGTTAAATGTGTTTTTAATGGGCTTTATTGCTATGATCGATTGGGTTTTAGTGTATTGTTACACATTGAGTCTGCATTGACTCACCCTCGTGGGATATCTTTTCAGTGATGCGTAAAGCTTGGACCGGGTTGGGAGTGGATACGAGGTGGCCCATGCAGAATTATTTTCTTATTATATATATATTTAATATTTTCGAATTCGCGAATATTTGGTTATTGTAATAAAGGCCAATTAAAGTATTTATGGACTTTTATTATGTTTTAAATTAGATTGTCGGTTACATTACTATTTGAAAATATTTTATTTTAAACATCTTAATTTTATTTAGAACTTTAATTACACAATGTTTTAGTAAGGACAAATTAAATTTTTATGTTTTCACTTTAAGCCAAAATATTTATCTAACGTTTTCCGTAGTGGCATTCTAAATTCGGCCGTGGTGTTTGGGCCGGGTTTGGGGTGTTACAACTTGGTATCAGAGCCTAGGTTCAAAACTCGGCTTTGAGGGTTTTGGGTTCAAAAAAAACATTTTTAAGATGGGCTTTTCAAAGCTTTGGGCTTTCATAAATTTTTTTTTAGGTTTATTCTGGCATGGCACCTGTATCTCCGACCCGAAGTCCACCAGGTAAGTACCTCTAATCGTTGTGTGAATTATTATATGATTGGTAAGTGGGTATGATGGGAACGTAGATTAGTATATCAAGTTATTGAACTTTAGGATTAGTTTACGCCAACAAAGAATTGCATAAAACTTTAAATGCCTAATCAAACAAACCTGTGACTAAGTCGCCGAGTTAAGGTGTGGCAACTGTTGTGCGCATGTCTAGGAGTGGATTCAGTAAGAGCTTGGTATTTAAGCAGTCCTAGCGACTCACCTCCTCTTCACTCGAATCCTACCTGGTGCGTAGTAACGGTTCACCCTAACCAAGAGGACCTATTCACGGGCTAAACCCGATAACTAAAACCCGAAAGGGACTAGCCATACTATTTTATAAAGATCTTAGTTTTAAATTTACCAAATTACCCCTCTGATTTATAAAATCCTTTTTAGACTTGAGAATTTTCCGAAACACACTCGATTTACAAAAATTACTAAAATACCCCTGAGCGATAAAACTACGAAAATGCCTTTGATTTCTAAAATTACCATATTACCCCGATTTCAACAAAATTCTTTTACTTTGCAAAAGTATTCAAATTTTTGTATTTCAAAATAATACCCTTCATTGCCTTGTTTGATATAGAGCTAGTGAGATGTATGAAACCTTGGACATAAACTTAGAGATTGTGCCTAGGAAGTATGATAGTTTTATTAAGATCGAGTCTGCGCAGACAGAGCGTAGTGTGGCGAGATAGATGTATGTCATTGTGTTAGTTAGTTGGAAATTTCGAGGACGAAATTTTTTTAGGAGGGTAGAATTGTAACATCCGTAATTTGGGCCTAGAAGGATTGGGCCACCGGACCTTGGGCTTTAGAAAAAAAAATATATTAGAGTATTATTTTTTTAATTGTGTTGGCTCTCAGTATGAATTTTTGTGTGTTAGCATAGTCTTGTGAAAGCTTGATTTTATTTAGGAAGTTAGAATAAATTTTAGTATGGTTTATTTAATGAAGCAGATTAAGTGAGCTTGGCACTTAAGTTAATTAAGTGTTCATTTAAAGCATAAGAGGAGTAAGTGGCAAGATGGTTAAGGAGCTTGAAAGGTGGCTTGAGGTTAGAGGTTCGAGTAGCATGTTTAGCATTTTGAAGGTTTATTTTTGAATCCTTGATTTATGGACTGGTCAACCTATGTTTATGATAGGTTGGACCTTAAGTTTTGTAAGTTGAATTTTGGAAAAGGAAAGCATGAAATATGGGATAAGAATCTTGAAGTTATGGAATATGGAGGAGGTTATGGAAGGTTATCTTAAGGTTATGGTAAGATGGGGGGACATAAGGCTTGGCTTGTGGGAAATGTTTTGGAAACAATTCCTATGCTTTTAGTGGATGAATGTGGACTGGCATGGGTGTCTAGGGGGGTGGCCGAATTTTTGTAAGTAGTTTGGGGGGATATTTGGCCAACTTTGGCATTTAGGCACCAATTGGCATATTTTCTTTCCCTCTCCTAGCAAATTCCTCTTTGGCCGAATGCACCTAGGCATTTTTGTGCAAGATTGTTTTGGATTTTTAGCCTCATTTTTTTGGTTTGAAACAAATACCATTTCTTTTCTCTCATCATTCTTTTGACACAAAACTACCTTTTTACTTTGTGCATTTTCTCTTGGGCAAACAAGGTGTGGCCGAATCTCATCTCTCCCATCTCTCTCTTTTCTTCCTTTGATTTGTGCTCAAACACAATTCTATTTTCTTTCATTAGGCCGAACCTCTTTCTTCCCCAAATCCTCTTTTCTTTTCTTTCTTCCATTATTGATTAAACCGAACCCCATCCCATCATTTTTACTCTCTTTACTATTTACATCTTCCTTCATTTTTATGCACATATTTTCTCCTCTCATAACTATATAGCCAAAACTTCCCATCTCTTTTAGTCTTTGTTTTGGCCGAATATTCAAGGGTAGTTTCACTTTGATTTTTCGGTTTTGAAAGATAAGCTCTTTGGGACTTTGGAAGCGATAGATTTAAGACTTATATCTCTCTAGCAATCAAAGGTTGGTAAGTTAAAGGGTAAGGATTTTTGTTGATTTATCATTCTTTTGAAAAGACTAAGGTTTTAGGATTAAAGTATTGTGGTTTGGCCGAATGGCCTTTGTTAATAATTTTTAGTATTGGCCGATTGTAGGACAAAGTGATCTAGTGCGATAGATCGGATCTTCGGACGTTAGTTTGCTTTGGTGAAAGGTGTGTAACTTATACTAAATATCTAATTGATTAATAGCTATATTAATATAAATGTGTTTATAATGAAATATAAATGATTATGGCTTTGGGTACCACTCAAAGGTACGATGAATTGAGGTACGTTTTTCCTTCATTACTATGTATGTTTTTAATATGAAACATATTCGATAATTGACTATGATTTTGGGATTATGATTCAAAGGCATGATATTTATATCATAAATAATGTTATATGCATAATACGAAAAGTGTTCGATTCCGATATGATTATGGGATATATGGCATGAAAATGATGTAATATGTTAATGCATGGGCATATGGGCAATATTGAAAGGGGAAGTATTCCTGGTGGTTTTACCACATTATCCGGTGACTTCGGTCACGATATTATGAATCCGGTGACTCTGTCACGATATTATGAATCCGGTGACTCACACGATATTATGAATCCGGTGACTCTGTCACAATTATTTGGTGGCTATGCCACGATTATAAGGGCGATGTGCTAGTTGATCGCAAAGAATCGCTTCGATGGTGTGTAGCGGATGGAGGGTCGATTTAGTAATCCCCACGGTGTGATTGGTTGGTACGGGTGGTGTGTAGCGGATGGATATCTAAGTTGGGTTCGGGATTGCATTTCATTTTATATGTACATGTGATTATGTGATTTGCTATTTTATGGGCTTATGGTTAAATGTGTTTTTAATGGGCTTTATTGCTATGATCGATTGGGTTTTTAGTGTATTGTTACACATTGAGTCTGTTGACTCACCCCTCGTGGGATATCTTTTCAGGTGATGCGTAAAGCTTGGACCGGGTTGGGAGTGGATACGAGGTGGCCCATGCAGAAGTTATTTTCTTATTATATATATATTTAATATTTTCAGAATTCGCGAATATTTGGTTATTGTAATAAAGGCCAATTAAAGTATTTATGGACTTTTATTATGTTTTAAATTAGATTGTCGGTTACATTACTATTTGAAAATATTTTATTTTAAACATCTTAATTTTATTTAGAACTTTAATTACACAATGTTTTAGTAAGGACAAATTAAATTTTTATGTTTTCACTTTAAGCCAAAATATTTATCTAACGTTTTCCGTAGTGGCATTCTAAATTCGGCCGTGGTGTTTGGGCCGGGTTTGGGGTGTTACAACTTGGTATCAGAGCCTAGGTTCAAAACTCGGCTTTGAGAGTTTTGGGTTCAAAAAAAAAAAACATTTTTAAGATGGGCTTTTCAAAGCTTTGGGCTTTCATAAATTTTTTTTTTTAGGTTTATTCTGGCATGGCACCGTATCTCTCAGGCCAAGTCCACCAGGTAAGTACCTCTAATCGTTGTGTGAATTATTATATGATTGGTAAGTGGGTATGATGGGAACGTAGATTAGTATATCAAGTTATTGAACTTTAGGATTAGTTTACGCCAACAAAGAATTGCATAAAACTTTAAATGCCTAATCAAACAAACCTGTGACTAAGTCGCCGAAAGTTAAGGTGTGGCAAATCACATTGTGCGCATGTCTAGGAGTGGGTTCAGTAAGAGCTTGGTATTTAAGCAGTCCTAGCGACTCACCTCCTCTTCACTCGAATCCTACCTGGTGCGTAGTAACGGTTCACCCTAACCAAGAGGACCTATTCACGGGCTAAACCCGATAACTAAAACCCGAAAGGGACTAGCCATACTATTTTATAAAGATCTTAGTTTTAAATTTACCAAATTACCCTCCGATTTATAAAATCCTTTTTAGACTTGAGAATTTTCCAAACACACTCGATTTACAAAAATTACTAAAATACCCACTGAGCGATAAAACTACGAAAAAATGCCTTTGATTTCTAAAATTACCATATTACCCCGATTTCAACAAAATTCTTTTACTTTGCAAAAGTATTCAAATTTTTGTATTTCAAAATAATACCCTTCATTGCCTTGTTTGATATAGAGCTAGTGAGATGTATGAAACCTTGGACATAAACTTAGAGATTGTGCCTAGGAAGTATGATAGTTTTATTAAGATCGCATCACAGCAGCAAGAGCGTAGTGTGGCGAGATAGGATGTACGACTGTTATTTAGTTGGAAATTTCGAGGACGAAATTTTTTTTAGGAGGGTAGAATTGTAACATCCAGAATTTGGGCCTAGAAGGATTGGGCCAGCTGGACCTTGGGCTTTAGAAAAAAAAAATATATTAGAGTATTATTTTTTTTAATTGTGTTGGCTCGAGTATGAATTTTTGTGTGTTAGCATAGTCTTGTGAAAGCTTGATTTTATTTAGGAAGTTAGAATAAATTTTAGTATGGTTTATTTAATGAAGCAGGATTAAGTGAGCTTGGCACTTAAGTTAATTAAGTGTTCATTTAAAGCATAAGAGGAGTAAGTGGCAAGATGGTTAAGGAGCTTGAAAGGTGGCTTGAGGTTAGAGGTTCGAGTAGCATGTTTAGCATTTTGAAGGTTTATTTTTGAATCCTTGATTTATGGACTGGTCAACCTATGTTTATGATAGGTTGGACCTTAAGTTTTAGTAAGTTGAATTTTGGAAAAGGAAAGCATGAAATATGGGATAAGAATCTTGAAGTTATGGAATATGGAGGAGGTTATGGAAGGTTATCTTAAGGTTATGGTAAGATGGGGGGACATAAGGCTTGGCTTGTGGGAAATGTTTTGGAAACAATTCCTATGCTTTTAGTGGATGAATGTGGACTGGCATGGGTGTCTAGGGGTGGCCGAATTTTTGTAAGTAGTTTGGGGGGATATTTGGCCAACTTTGGCATTTAGGCACCAATTGGCATATTTTCTTTCCTCTCTCTAGCAAATTCCTCTTTGGCCGAATGCACCTAGGCATTTTTGTGCAAGATTGTTTTGGATTTTTAGCCTCATTTTTTTGGTTTGAAACAAATACCATTTCTTTTTCTCTCATCATTCTTTTGACACAAAACTACCTTTTTACTTTGTGCATTTTCTCTTGGGCAAACAAGGTGTGGCCGAATCTCATCTCTCCCATCTCTCTCTTTTCTTCCTTTGATTTGTGCTCAAACACAATTCTATTTTCTTTCATTAGGCCGAACCTCTTTCTTCCCCAAATCCTCTTTTCTTTTCTTTCTTCCATTATTGATTAAACCGAACCCCATCCCATCATTTTTACTCTCTTTACTATTTACATATTCCTTCATTTTTGTGCACATATTTTCTCCTCTCATAACTATATAGCCGAAACTTCCCATCTCTTTTAGTCTTTGTTTTGGCCGAATATTCAAGGGTAGTTTCACTTTGATTTTTCTGGTTTTGAAAGATAAGCTCTTTGGGACTTTGGAAGCGATAGATTTAAGACTTATATCTCTCTAGCAATCAAAGGTTGGTAAGTTAAAGGGTAAGGATTTTTGTTGATTTATCATTCTTTTGAAAAGACTAAGGTTTTAGGATTAAAGTATTGTGGTTTGGCCGAATGGCCTTTGTTAATAATTTTTAGTATTGGCCGATTGTAGGACAAAGTGATCTAGTGCGATAGATCGGATCTTCGGACGTTAGTTTGCTTTGGTGAAAGGTGTGTAACTTATACTAAATATCTAATTGATTAATAGCTATATTAATGTAAATGTGTTTATAATGAAATATAAACGATTATGGCTTTGGGTACCACTCAAAGGTACGATGAATTGAGGTACGTTTTCCTTCAGACTATGTATGTTTTTAATATGAAACATATTCGATAATTGACTATGATTTTTGGGATTATGATTCAAAGGCATGATATTTATATCATAAATAATGTTATATGCATAATACGAAAAGTGTTCGATTCCGATATGATTATGGGATATATGGCATGAAAATGATGTAATATGTTAATGCATGGACATATGGGCAATATTGAAAGGGGAAGTATTCCGGTGGTTTTACCACATTATCCGGTGACTTCGGTCACGATATTATGAATCCGGTGACTCTGTCACGATATTATGAATCCGGTGACTCATCACGATATTATGAATCCGGTGACTCATCACAATTATTTGGTGGCTATGCCACGATTATAAGAAGCGATGTGCTAGTTGATCGCAAAAATCGCCTTCGATGGTGTGTAGCGGATGGAGGGTCGATTTAGTAATCCCACGGTGTGATTGGTTGGTACGGGTGGTGTGTAGCGGATGGATATCTAAGTTGGGTTCGGGATTGCATTTCATTTTATATGTACATGTGATTATGTGATTTGCTATTTTATGGGCTTATGGTTAAATGTGTTTTTAATGGGCTTTATTGCTATGATCGATTGGGTTTTAGTGTATTGTTACACATTGAGTCTGTTGACTCACCCTCGTGGGATATCTTTTCGTGTGATGCGTAAAGCTTGGACCGGGTTGGGAGTGGATACGAGGTGGCCCATGCGAAGTTATTTTCTTATTATATATATATTTAATATTTTGAAATTCGCGAATATTTGGTTATTGTAATAAAGGCCAATTAAAGTATTTATGGACTTTTATTATGTTTTAAATTAGATTGTCGGTTACATTACTATTTGAAAATATTTTATTTTAAACATCTTAATTTTATTTAGAACTTTAATTACACAATGTTTTAGTAAGGACAAATTAAATTTTTATGTTTTCACTTTTAGCCAAAATATTTATCTAACGTTTTCCGTAGTGGCATTCTAAATTCGGCCGTGGTGTTTGGGCCGGGTTTGGGGTGTTACAAGGGGGCAGTGTAATCGTGCCGACGGGCACCAGTGTTTTGGTAACACACTGTGACTACGGTCACCAGAGGTTTGGTACCTCCAGAGGTTTGGCACCTCAGTAGCGACTTATCCCTGTGGTTAATACCACCGTGGGTTGGCCCCACTTGAGATATGGGATCGCCCGCCGATGATTTGGTATCACACGATGGGTTGGCCCCATCACCCGATTTGTGTCTACGGACACCGTTGCTTTGGTAGCACATCGTGACTATATGTCACCAAAGTGGTTTGGCACCACCAGCGGTTTGGTACCACAACGGGGTAGACAAAGTGGCGTATGGTCAGGCTAGGTTGGGACACATGATAACTTGCATAATTAATTTGTTATATGTTGTGTATGAATATGTTTAAACCGGGGAAGGGTTACATATCGAGTCTTGGTGACTCACCTTCTCCTTTACATTTTTCGTGTAACGAGTAGATCGCGATGTGGAGCCGGGTGACTCGAGGTGGCCATGCAAAGAAATTTAAACCGAATGGATTTTGGCTTTAGTTATTTTAATCTTTAGTTGATTTTATTTTGAATGTAATAAGACCTCCTAATACTTTAGCTTTGTTGTTTTTTTTTTATATTGCTGAATAATTTGCTTAAACTATTTTTACCAATATTACAGTGAATGACCACGTTTTCTCAAAGTAAACGAAAATGTTTTACCGTGCCGCCGGGCAACATTTAAAACTCTAAAACAACTTGACCCAAATGATTTCCAAATTTAATCTAAGTAAGGTTTTATTAAGTCCACTAAAAAGAAGGGTTTTCAAAATTTAAGTTGGTTTCAAAAAGGAACTTCAAAAATGTTTTCACTGTAACGGACCAGATTCGGCCATAGCGTTTGGGCCGGGTTTGGGTTGTTACATATATGTGCTAATTCCAGAATAAGTTTCATGATAATGCATGATCTCTGTTACTTGAGAATGCTTGATTGAATAAGGTTGAGTAGGTTTATAAGTATTCGTCGGTGTATCATTATGAAAAGATATTTATGAATTTCATGTAATGTCTATTTATTTATTGCGGAATACGAAAAGGAATTATCAACGGGCTAGATGAAGTTATGTAACACCCTGAAAATTTGAGTATCGATTTATTGCATGTTATGGTGATTAGTTTAGAAAGGAGAAATTTTCTTATTACTTTTCGTGCTTATTATAGTCCTGAAGAAGAGTATAGAATTATTCGGGTAAGGAATAATTTTTGTTGGAAAATTTATTGAAGTGGATCAGGTGTCATTAATACTTAAGTTAATTTAAGTGTTAATAAGTGACACAAGATGAGTAATGGCAAGGTGGTAATGGCGCATGAGTATTAGCATGAGGGGAGAGGTTCGATTCCCTTAAATGGCATTTAGACAACTTTTATTTTTGCTCTTCTATGGTAAGTGTCGGCCAAGCACATTTATGGAAAGTGTTGACCTTGTTATTTTTGGTTAGTAGAATAAAGGATTAAGGAAAGTGTTACCTTATGGTATGGAATCAAGAAACATTTAGAAAGATATGGGGACATAGGGCAAGTATCAAAGAAAATGTTTTGGAAACAAATTCATGGCCATTTGACCAATGAATTTGGACGGCATAGTGGCTAGGGGGAGGTTGGCCGAAAATGCTAGTAGCTTGGTAAGGTTTAGGAGTTTGCTTTTGGTCATTTTTAGTTTTTGTGCAAAGTTTTGCATTTTTCTCAACCTTTTCCTTTGGCCGAAAATCTGAGCATTTGGTAAGCCTAATACTCTTGACCATTTGGTCATTTTTGCATATCATCTAAGTATTCTTTTGATTATTCTTTTCATAGTGCCGAAATCACTATACCAAAAAGCCATTCTTTTTCTTTTCTTTTCCCCATTGCCGAATATACGTTGCTCCCAAAACTCATCTCTTTCTTTCTTTCTCTTTTATTCTCTTTGAAAATCGAAACAACATTATCATCATTATTCTCCCATCTTTTATTTCTTTTCACTCATATTTTTCTCCATTGTTTTTCCTCATGGCCGAATGTTAGTGTGCCCATAGCCGAATCTTCCTCTCTTTTCTTTGGTTGCATAGCTGAATCCTCCATCATTCACAAACATCGTTCTCAATCTTTTCTTTCAATCGTGGACAATAGGTAAGGGTTCTTTTTTATTTTACGATTAGTTAATAATTATGTTGGCCGAATCTTGATGGTGGTAAGAAGGATTCTTTAGATCGAAATCATCATTAACGTTTCCAATGGTTATATTTTAGTGCGATAGTGGAAGATCGAAAATCAAGCGTTCGTGGGTATCTAGAACGTTGGAATCGATTAAGTGATAAAGAAACGTTTTGGTCGATTCTCATATTGTGGTACAAGGATTTTTGTGGTAAGAAATCTCATCCTTAAAAACCCTTAGTCATATTTTCGTTATAATATTAGATTGGATTAACGATCTCTTGTCTTTAAAGACAATCAAAATAGGGAAGAAAAGGGCAGTGTTTAGTTTTCGGAAGAAGGGAGGTTCCGTTATTCCCCCTAAGTATAAACAAAGGGCTATTTTGGGAATCCGAGATTTTCCACCGGGTTGTGGACGTTTATCCGGGGAAAATCAATTGTTTGAAGTAGTTCGTACTCCCGAACCATTATTCGTTCATGGATTTGCATCGGTTAACGAACCATCAATCGGGGAGAAGCCGCAAATAGAAGTAGTTCGAAAATCCGAGGGTAAAAGTTTATACCGTTATTTCTAAGATCGATCTTGTTAATAAATTATAGTTTTTTAATTTATCGTGATATGTATCGGTGTTGACGAGCGGGAAAGTCTAGTTCTCACTATAACCAGGTGTGTAACTTCACACTTATCTTTCGGGTTAGATACTAAACTGTAAGTAATTTGATAAATCGTAAAAATGGCCAAATTGGAAATTTTGTAGTAATCAGTACTTTTGTGTAAATGCATGAAAACGGTTAAAACCGAGAAATTTACGAAAAACTCTAGATCGATAAATTGGGCTAAAAACTGCTAGATCGATAAATTGGGCCATAAAACTGCTAGATTGATAAATTGGGCCATAAAACTGCTAGATTGATAAATTGGGCTGTAAACTGTTAGATCGATAAATATGGGCCAAAGTTTGCTAGATCGCTAATGGGCCAAAAACCCTCTAGTTCGAAATATGGGCCAAAGATTGCTAGATTGCTAAATGGGCCAAAAATATTCTAGTTCGATAAATGGGCCAAAAATCGCTAGATTGCTAAATGGGCTAGATACTATTTTGTTAATAGGCCCAAATGAAAGGTTTTATTAAAGACTCATTTGTATTATGGGTTACTTGATAAAATTTTTATGATTAAAGTTTGTTATTCATACATAATTGCATGGGAAGGGATTTGATGAAGAGAAGAAAGGCCTGTGGCCACGTATCTAGTTCGGTGGCTCTGCCACAAATTTTGGCTTAATGCCTCTAGTTCGGTGACTATGTCACAATCTAGTTCGGTAGTGCACTACAATATTATTAAAAAGGCTTAATGCCTACGATTGGTGTGTTTGGCGGGTGGGTTGACTTGATCCCCACAGGTGTGCTGGTTGGTACGGGGGTGTGTAGCGGATGGAAAATTAGGCTTGGTTTGGGAAATTCATTTTACATGCATTTTATATATTTATTTCAGTTTATATTGTTGAAATGTATAATTGGGCTCAAGCCCAAATAAATGCCTCGATGGTCTGGCCCAATAAAGATGGTAAGTGAGTTACACACTGAGTTCTTTGTAACTCACCCCGTTTTATTATCCATTTCAGGTAATGGAAATTGATGTGAACTTGGGCCGGAGATGACTTGGTGGAGGCCATACTACAAGCATGGGTTTTATAAACTATGAACTTTATTTAAGTTACTTATTTTAATTACTATTTTGGGTTGATGTAACAAGGCCTCTAATCATGTTTTTATGGATTTTATTGTGTGGATGGATTTAAATTTTGTTTAAGACTCTCAATATGGGCTTATGTTAAATTTTTAAAGTTTTCTTAAAATATTATGTTTTATAACATTTTGAACACCTAAATTACTCTTTTAAATTCGTTCAAATTCTTTTTTAAAAACTATTTTAAGGTTTTGGCAACTATATTGCAATTTATAAGATTGAAAACAAGTATTTTCTTAAATCATCAATTTTAAATCATTGTACTAAATTTTTATTAAACTTCATTTCCAAAAGGTTTTGTAGTACTGTTTTACTTAAATCGTTAGAGAAGTAAATGGATGTTCGATCAGTGTGACAAACCAAATCTCGTCTTAACGCATTGACCTGGTTTTGGGTGTTACATTTAATGGTATCAGAGCCAGTTTCAAAACTCGGCTGTGGTTTGGGTTCAACAATGATATTTGGTTGAAAAACAATTCGAATTTCTAGACTTTTGATTTAAAGGTAGTATGGCACCATGAGCATCCCGCGCCAAGTCAAGTAAGTATCTGTATCTTGATTGTTTATTATTGTGATATGATCATAGAGACACTCTAGAACTTCTAGTTTTAGGTGTTGAAAACCGTAGAGATTGAGACAATAGGATATGGTTACGAAAACAACTCTATCTCTTTCATATCATAAAACATCGTTAATAAACACTGAAATAGTATTCTGATTCATAAAACTCTTAATCAGATTAAATCGAATTAGTCGTCATGAGCACTAGAGGACGTAGTCGTGGACGCGTAGACGTGGCGTGGTAGAGGACGAGGTGTTAGGGGCGCAATCAAGCGCCGGATCATATGCCTGAAATGGATGCACTGCGCTACTCGAAAGTGAGACGGGATCACATGACCATATGGATGAAGATAATGCCGTGACACGAGCAATATCGCGAGTCCTTGAAAGGGTAGTTGGAACCGTAATCGACCAACACTCGTGGAGTCAATATCGAACGATTGAAATCAAGTGGTGCGAGGTTTTCGAGGGTGTTTCGTGTAGCTCCAAATGTTGCTGAATATTGGCTTGAGGCGGGAGCGAATTATGGACGATCTTGAGTGCAATCGTGGAACAAAAACTAAGAGGAGCGGTGTATTTGTTAAGGGGACGAAGCATACCAATGGTGGCTTATCATGTCCGAGAAGGCACCAAGTCAGATATTAGTTAATTGGGAATTCTTCAAAGCTTCTTTCCAAGGGAAGTATGTGGGAACAAGTTATGTGGATGCCCGAAGGAAGGAATTCTTGAATCTGGTCCAAGGAAATAAGACGGTGGCAGCGTATGAAGCTGAGTTTTTACCTTTGAGCCGCTATGCTCGAACAATAGTGGCAACGAATCATAAGCGTTGTGTACGCTTTGAGGATGGCTTGAATGATGAGTTGCAGGTTCTGATAGCCCTACAACAAGTTAGAACTTTTGCCACGCTTGTGGAGAAAGCCAAGATAGCCGAAGAGGCTAAGAACTCAGAACGTCAGAATCGGGAACGAGCTAGAGGCAAGAGAGATATGAAGTATTCGGGTTCTTCAAAAAGGTTTCTGAAGAGGCCTCGGAATGATGAGCCAACTCAAGGTAGAACACCTGTAGCTGTTAATCAGAGTTGAGATTGTGCTGATTATGGGAAACGACATTCTGGACAGTGCTGGAAGAAAACGGGTGCTTGCTATAAATGCGGGTCGATGGATCATCAATATAGGAATTGCCCTTGACGAATGGATACAACTCAGGAAGCTCGTATTACTGATGCACCACCAACAAGAGGAATTCAGCAACCACCGAGAGGTCGTGGACCAGGTCGTGGTGGTAATGGGGCTAGACGTGGTCAAGGTACAGCAGGTCGAGGCAATGGTCCTAGAGGTAACACGGATGCAAGGCAGCCAGGATTGGTTTACGCAGTTAGACGCCGCGAGGATGGCAATGCACCTGATGTGATAGCTGGTACGTTTTTCATCTTTGATGTACCTGTTATTGCTTTGATAGATATTGGTTCTACCCACTCGTATGTTGCTAGCACCATATCTGGAAACTTGAATTTAGAATCTGAAATTTCCGATAGTGAGATGAAAGTAATTAGTCCTTTAGTACAGTCGGTGTTGGTTAATAAACTGTTTAGAGACGTGCCCTTAGTAATTCAAGGAGAAATATTTCTGGCAAATTTGATGGAGTTGCCTTTTGGCGAGTTTGATATCATTTTGGGCATGGATTGGTTGGTTAAGCATCGAGCGAAATTGGATTGTGCTGAAAAGCGAATGTCAATAAGAACCGTGGAGGATAAGGAGATAGTTATGATAGGCGAACGAAGGAATTACTTGGCAAATGTGATATCTGCGTTAAAGGCGGAAAAGTTGGTGCGAAAAGGGTATGGAGCATTTTTAGCATTTATTAGTGCTTTAGATGCCAAAGAGTTATCGATGGAAGATGTGAGAACAAAGGAAGGAATTTCCTGATGTATTTCTCGAAGAACTTCCTGTACCTCCGATTGGGAAGTGGAATTTGGTATTGAGCTTTTGCTCGGGACGGCTCCAAAGTGTCCATTGCTCCTTATAGAATGGCACCAGAAGGAGTTGTCGAACTTAAAGCTCAAATTCAAGAATTGCTAGATCGGGATTTTATTCGACCGAGTGTGTGTCTCCGTGGAAGCACACCGGTTTGTTTGTTAAGAAGAAAGATGGGTCGATGCATATGTGTATTGACTACAGGCAATTGAATAAATTGACGATCAAGAATCGGTATCCTCTGCCAAGAATTGATGACCTATTTGATCAATTGAAGGGAGCTTCAGTTTTCTCCAAAATTGATTTAAGATCGGGTTATCACCAGCTTAAGGTGAAAGAAGTGGATATTCACAAGACGGCTTTCCGAACTCGTTATGGACATTATGAGTTTTTGGTGATGCCGTTTGGGTTGACCAATGCACCAGCTGCATTTATGGATATGATGAACCGGGTCTTTCAACCATATTTAGATCGGTTTGTGGTAGTATTCATAGATGACATTTTGGTACATTCAAGGAATAAAGAGGAGCATGACTCACATTTGTGAATTGTATTACAGTTACTTCGAGATAATCAACTGTATGCCAAATTCAGTAAATGTGAATTTTGGTTAAAGGAAGTGACTTTCTTAGGTCATGTGGTATCAGCCGAAGGAATAAGGGTGGATCCTCGGAAGATTAAGGCTGTATTGGATTGGAAACCACCAAAGTCAGTAGCTGAGATTCGGAGTTTCTTGGGTTTGGCTGGTTACTATAGACGCTTTGTTGAGGGGTTTTCGTTGATTGCTGTACCCCTAACTAAGCTTTTACGAAAGGGAGTACCGTATGTATGGACCGATAAACAGCAAGAAAGTTTCGAGAAATTGAAGAAGATTTTGACGAAAGCGCCAGTACTGATTCAGCCTGAGGCAAGAAAAGAGTTTATAGTTTATTGTGATGCGTCACATACGGGATTAGGTTGTGTACTAATGCAAAGTGGGAAAGTGGTGGCTTATGCTTCTCGTCAGCTGAGACCGCATGAAGTAAACTACCCTACTCATGATTTGGAACTAGCTGCGGTAGTGTTTGCTCTAAAGATTTGGAGGCACTACCTTTATGGTGAAAAGTCTATCATCTATACTGATGACAAGAGTCTTAAGTATCTTCTTACTCAGAAGGAATTAAACTTGAGACAAAGAAGATGGGTGGAGTTGTTAAAGGACTATGATTTCTTAATCGAGTATCATCCGGGAAAGGCTAACGTGGTAGCAGACGCGTTAAGTCGTAAGGTGGTATCTGATTTGAGAGCAATGTTTGCCCATTTGAGTTTGTATGAGGATGGTAGTTTGATAGCGGAACTTCAAGTGAAGCCTCTGTGGTTAGAACAAATCAAGGAAAAACAGATATCAGATAAGAAGTTGGGACTTTTAATTCAACAAGTTGGAAATGGTGGAATAGAGGATTTTAGTATAAACTCGGAAGGTGTGTTGTGTTTTTGAGGAAGAGTTTGTATGCCTAAGGACTCAGATTTGAGGCAGATGATTTTACGGGAGGCGCATAGTAGCCCTTATGCTATGCACCCCGGAGGAAATAAGATGTATCTGAATCTTCGTGAATGTATTGGTGGCTGTGGTTGAAGCGTGAGATTTACGAATTTGTGGAAAATGTTTAACTTGTCGCAAGTGAAGCGCGAGCATCAATTGCCGCATGTTTATTACAACCATAAAAGATTCCTCTTTGGAAATGGGAGCAGATAACAATGGATTTTGTTAGTGGGTTACCTTTAACACCTACTAAGAAAAATTCTGTTTGGGTAATTGTTGATCGTTTGACGAAGACTGCTCATTTTCTACCAGTTCGTACGGATTACTCGTTACAGAAGTTTGCTAAGTCGTATGTATCCAAATCGTGAGGTTGCATGGGGTACCCGTGTTCATTATATCGATATAGGATCCTAGGTTTACATCGCGGTTTTGGAAGGCTTTGCATGAAGCTCTGGGAACAAAGTTAAATTTCAGTACGGCTTTTCATCCTCAGTCAGATGGTCAATCGGAAAGAGTAATTCAGATTCTGGAAGACATGTTAAGAGGATGTGTAATCGACTTCAAGGGTATTTGGGAGGATTTTCTACCGTTGGCAGAATTTGGTTACAACAATAGCTATCAGTCTAGTATTCAGATGGCACCCTACGAGGCATTATATGGTCGTAGGTGCCGTTCTCCTATTTGTTGGACTGAATTGGGCGAACGGCAGATGTTAGGTCCCGAGTTGATTTCTGAAACAGAAGAAAAAGTGAAAGTTATTCGAGCACGGTTAAAGGAAGCCTCAGATAGACAAAAGTCGTATGCAGATCTGAAGCGTAAGGATATCGAGTATGCCGTGAGGGATCAAGTTTTCTTGAAGGTCTCACCTTGGAAGAAGATTTTCAGATTTGGGAAGAAGGGCAAATTGAGTCCTAGATACATTGGACCATATCGTGTGGTGAAGCGTGTTGGTCCAATGGCCTATCATATCGAATTACCTTCGGAGTTGAGTCAAATTCATAATGTTTTTTATGTTTCTATGCTGAGGCGTTATAGATCGGATCCTTCGCACATAGTACCGGTAGAAGAAGTAGAGTTGAATTCAGACTTGTCTTTTGAGGAGGAACCAGTGGAAATCTTAGACCGAGATGTTAAGGTGCTAAGAAAGAAAACCGTACCATTGGTCAAAGTTTTATGGCGTAATCACGGAGCGGAG
This sequence comes from Gossypium bickii, assembly GCA_025503065.1. Lineage (NCBI taxonomy): Eukaryota > Viridiplantae > Streptophyta > Magnoliopsida > Malvales > Malvaceae > Gossypium > Gossypium bickii. The sequence goes on along the minus strand of CP106713.1, from coordinate 20,208,060 downwards.
GAAGCTACGTGGGAGCCTGAGGATGCAATTCGGCAACAATACCCTCACCTCTTTCAATCAGGTAAATTTCAAGGACGAAATTTTCTTTAAGGAGGGTAGAGTTATGTAACACCCTGAAAATTTGAGTATCGATTTATTGCATGTTTTGGTGATTAGTTTAGAAAGGAGAAATTTTCTTATTACTTTTCGTGCTTATTATAGTCCTGAAAAAGAGTATAGAATTATTCGGGTAAGGAATAATTTTTGTTGGAAAATTTATTGAAGTGGATCAAGTGTCATTAATACTTAAGTTAATTTAAGTGTTAATAAGTGACACAAGATGAGTAATGGCAAGGTGGTAATGGCGCATGAGTATTAGCATGAGGGGAGAGGTTCGAATCCTTTAAATGGCATTTAGACAACTTTTATTTTTGCTCTTCTATGGTAAGTGTCGGCCAAGCACATTTATGGAAAGTGTTGACCTTGTTATTTTTTGTTAGTAGAATAAATGATTAAGGAAAGTGTTACCTTATGGTATGGAATCAAGAAACATTTAGAAAGATATAGGGACATAGGGCAAGTATCAAGGAAAATGTTTTGGAAACAAATTCATGGTCATTTGACCAATGAATTTGTACGGCATAGTGGCTAGAGGGGAGGTTGGCCAAAAATGCTAGTAGCTTGGTAAGGTTTAGGAGTTTGCTTTTGGTCATTTTTAGTTTTTGTGCAAAGTTTTGCATTTTTCTCAACCTTTTCCTTTGGCCAAAAATCTGAGCATTTGGTAAGCCTAATACTCTTGACCATTTGGTCATTTTTGCATATCATCTAAGTATTCTTTTGATTATTCTTTTCATAGTGCCGAAATCACTATACCAAAAAGCCATTCTTTTTCTTTTCTTTTCCCCATTGCCGAATATACATTGCTCCCAAAACTCATCTCTTTCTTTCTTTCTCTTTTATTCTCTTTGAAAACCGAAACAACATCATCATCATTATTCTTCCATCTTTTATTTCTTTTCACTCATATTTTTCTCCATTGTTTTTCCTCATGGCCGAATGTTAGTGTGCCCATAGCCGAATCTTCCTCTCTTTTCTTTGGTTGCATAAATTGAATCCTCCATCATTCACAAACATCGTTTCTCAATCTTTTCTTTCAATCGTGGACAATAGGTAAGGGTTCTTTTTTATTTTATGATTAGTTAATAATTATGTTGGCCGAATCTTGATGGTGGTAAGAAGGATTCTTTAGATCGAAATCATTATTAACGTTTCCAATGGTTATATTTTAGTGCGATAGCGGAAGATTGGAAATCAAGCGTTCGTGGGTATCTAGAACGTTGGAATCGATTAAGTGATAAAGAAACGTTTTGGTCGATTCTCATATTGTGGTACAAGGATTTTGTGGTAAGAAATCTCATCCTTAAAAACCCTTAGTCATATTTTCGTTATAATATTAGATTGGATTAACGATCTCTTGCCTTTGAAGACAATCAAAATAGGGAAGAAAAGGGCGGTGTTTAGTCTTCGGAAGAAGGGAGGTTCCGTTATTCCCCCTAAGTATAAACAAAGGGCTATTTCGGGAATCCGAGATTTTCCACCGGGTTGTGGACGTTCATCCGGGGAAAATCAATTGTTTGAAGTAGTTCGTACTCCCGAACCATTATTCGTTCGTGGATTTGCATCGGTTAACGAACCATCAATCGGGGAGAAACCGCAAATAGAAGTAGTTCGAAAATCCGAGGGTAAAAGTTTATACTGTTATTTCTAAGATCGATCTTGTTAATAAATTATAGTTTTTTAATTTATCGTGATATGTATAGGTGTTGATTTGAGGGAAAGTCTAGTTCTCACTATAACCGTGTGTGTAACTTCACACTTATCTTTCGGGTTAGATACTAAACTGTAAGTAATTTGATAAATCGTAAAAGTGGCCAAATCGAAAATTTTGTAGTAATCAGTACTTTTGTGTAAATGCATGAAAACGGTTAAAACCGAGAAATTTACTAAAAACTGCTAGATCGATAAATTGGGCTGAAAACTGCTAGATCGATAAATTGGGCCATAAAACTGCTAGATTGATAAATTGGGCCATAAAACGCTAGATTGATAAATTGGGTCAGAAATCGTTAGATCGATAAATATGGGCCAAAGTTTGCTAGATCGCTAATGGGCCAAAAACCCTCTAGTTCGAAATATGGGCCAAAGATTGCTAGATTGCTAAATGGGCCAAAAATATTCTAGTTCGATAAATGGGCCAAAAATCGCTAGATTGCTAAATGGGCTAGATACTATTTTGTTAATAGGCCCAAATGAAAGGTTTTATTAAAGACTCATTTGTATTATGGGTTACTTGATAAAATTTTTATGATTAAAGTTTGTTATTCATACATAATTGCATGGGAAGGATTTGATGAAGAGAAGAAAGGCCTGTGGCCACGTATCTAGTTCGGTGGCTCTGCCACAAATTTTGGCTTAATGCCTCTAGTTCGGTGACTATGTCACAATCTAGTTCGGTAGTGCACTACAATATTATTAAAAAGGCTTAATGCCTACGATTGGTGTGTTTGGCGGGTGGGTTGACTTGATCCCCTCACAGTGTGTCTTTGGTTGAGTGCGGGGTGTGTAGCGGATGGAAAATTAGGCTTGGTTTGGGAAATTCATTTTACATGCATTTTATATATTTATTTCAGTTTATATTGTTGAAATGTATAATTGGGCTCAAGCCCAAATAAATGCCTCGATGGTCTGGCCCAATAAAGATGGTAAGTGAGTTACACACTTGAGTTCTTTGTAACTCACCCGTTTTATTATCCATTTCGTAATGGAAATTGATGTGGACTTGGGCCGGAGAGATGACTTGGTGGAGGCCATACTACAAGCATGGGTTTTATAAACTATGAACTTTATTTAAGTTACTTATTTTAATTACTATTTTGGGTTGATGTAACAAGGCCTCTAATCATGTTTTTATGGATTTTATTGTGTGGATGGATTTAAATTTTAATTAAGACTCTCAATATGGGCTTATGTTAAATTTTTAAAGTTTTCTTAAAATATTATGTTTTATAACATTTTGAACACCTAAATTACTCTTTTAAATTCGTTCAAATTCTTTTTTAAAAACTATTTTAAGGTTTTGGCAACTATATTACAATTTATAAGATTGAAAACAAGTATTTTCTTAAATCATCAATTTTAAATCATTGTACTGAATTTTTATTAAACTTCATTTCCAAAAGGTTTTGTAGTACTATTTTACTTAAATCGTTAGAGAAGTAAATGGATGTTCGATTAGTGTGACAAACCAAATCTCGTCTTAACGCATAGACCTGGTTTGGGGTGTTACAAGTTAGATAGGAAAAGGGTGTTTCTATTAGATACCATCATATGGTATTGCTGAGTGCAAACCATGATGTGCGAAGCTCTGGGCCTATGTCACACCCCAAAAGAGGAATTTGGAGATTTAGGGGTACTTTAGGATTTTTGGCCTATATGAGCTCGAAATTTCATAAGGTTGGTACCCAATAATGTTTTCGAAAATGGTTTTCATAAAGTTAAGTCAATTTTTGGAAACAAGTTTTAAATGTCTTTAATTTTAGAAAAGAGAGTGATTTATAAAAGGGTCAAAGTTGTGAGTCTTTATGAAGCAATTAAACTTTAAAAATCAACCTAATAAACCCCTCATTCCCAGTTTTATTTCACGAAAACTTTTCTTCTCAATTTCTTGTGTCATTTCTTGCTCTTCCAAATCCCTCCCACTTGCTTTTGATCTTCAATTCCAAATTCCCTTTGAATCCTATCACCCTTGAGCCTTAAACCTCCATTAAAACCAAGAAAATCACCCAAGAATTCCACCATCTTCATTATCTTCTCCAAAACGTGAGTTTTTCTGGGTTTGATTCAAAGCTTGATTTTCTTGCATTCAAGGTAACCAATCGTTTTCTTATTAGATTGAAACATTATTTGATTCTTTAAACTGAATTTTTAGCCATTAAAATGCATGTTTTAGGTAAAAGCTGAAAATCGGGTCTTTAATGGTGAATTTCGAGTTTGAGGATAAAACTTGGTTTTAAAGTGTTTTTCAATTAGTTTTAATCTAATTAGAAGCTTTCTAAAGTAACTTTGAAGTTTCGTTAAGGATTTCTTAGGTTTTAATGAATTTTTGTTGTAATGGTCAAAAACTTGTCAAAAAATTTTGATACCTTAAAAACGTGTAGTTTTGTATAGTTTAAAGTTTGGGAATTAGTCATAGATGAATATGTAGATGAATGGAATTCATTTCGTCTGAAAAGATTAAGTGTAGACTGAGTTATTTTGATTTTTAAATTTGTTGTGCTAAAGGTTTTGGTTAGAAAAGAGTGTAGCTTAGGCTTGTGTTTGTGGATGTTTGAGGTGAGTTTTTAACTGATTGTTGACAGAATATATGTGTAGTTTGTCATGTTGAAGTGTCGAAGTCAATAGGACCTTTAACGAGTAGATATAAGGGCAAAGAGAAGCTTGTCTAAGCTTTTGATTCTCGGTAAAAGCGAATATTTTGGTGAATATTTTAGAATCGCTGCTCGTAGATGATTCGTTGTATATTTGGGAATTTAGAGGTAGCCTAAACCCCTACTCTAGATTCTAAGTGTAAGTGTTCTCGTACCTATGATTAAATATGAGATATGTTTGTTTGTGAATTGTGAATTTCTGAAATCATGAACATATGAGATGTTATGATATGTGTTTATGCTGAATGTTGTGGAAGTGAATATGAGAGTATATTCATGCCATGTGACGGTAAGTATGAGTGTAACACCCATTAACCCTTATCCGTCACTGGAACAGGGTTACAGAGTATTACCGAACATTTCAGAACAAATACAAACAATCATATAATAATATAACATACACATCATAATTTCATCGTAATGTCCCTTTATTGAGCCCTCGAGGCCCAAATCATGTGTTAGAAACAAATCAAGACTTAATTAGAATTCTAGAAAATTTTTCGTGAAATTTCAAATTTTTTCCTAAGCACAGGCTCACACGTCCGTGTGGCCTAGGGACACGCTCGTGCTTTAGGTCGTGTCTTAACCCGTGTAACTCCCTAACTTACCTCACACGGCCAAGTCACACGCCCATGTTCTAGGCCGTGTGCTTAACACAGCTGAGACACACGCCCATGTCTATGCCCGTGTGGTAATACCTGAGCATTCTGTTTTAAATTTTTAAGATGCAAGGGACACACGACCTAAAACACCCCACACCCAGCCCACGAGCCTGAACCGGATCTGGTATGTTCCTCAAGAAAACCGGTTTCAAAGTTCTTTGTTACTTAGAGAAAATTTGTGTAATTTTAGAAAAATATTGGTTTGAGTTGGGCCCAGATTGGAAAGCCCATTTATTTTACTTAGAAATCATTTAATTATGGTGACAAAACAATTTAGGGTTTATTTTTAAAATAAATTTACTTGATCTTTACTTAATAAAAATTTGTAAACATAATAGTTAAAAATAAAAAGAAATAAGAAATAGAGAAATCCAACTTGGGCCTTATGGCCTTATTACATCAAACAACTCCCAAACTTAAAATTAAAGTACTTAGTAAAAATAAAAGTCCAAATCTTTAGATTTCTCCTTGCTATGCATGGCCACCTTTAGCTCCTGCCGACCCGGTCCATTATTGCTCATCACCTGAAAAATATTTCCCACAACGGGGTGAGTCTAACTGACTCAATGTGTACGCGACACCAAATCGTAATAGAATCAGGCATACAATACATTCAAACATAAAATACAAGTGATGATGCATTCCCAAACCCGAACCAAATTATCCATCCGCTACACACCCCCGTACCTGCCAAACACACCGTGAGGACTACTAAGTCGACCCTCCTTCCGCTACACACCAAATTGCGGGCTTAAGTCACCGCATCTGTGGTCTTAGGTCACCACTTTTCAGATTACTGTGGTCTTAGGTCACACTTTTCAGATTACTGTAGTCGTAAGTCACCACTTTTCAGATTATTGTGGTCGTAAGTCACCACTTTTCAGATTACTGTGGTCTTAAGTCACCACTTTTCACTTCCCTTTTCAATATACAACCATATGCCCCATATATATATAAATATGCATAATATACCAGAGTTCACATTCTTATCATATTCTCATGTTACGAATAACATTTTTCATATTCCTAGTAGAAGTAGGAAACGTACCTGAGTACTTAGTACCATAACATGGTACTTTAGCCATGCTCATATTTCTATTAACACATATTTTAATACATGCAACCATAATTCATATTACGTAGTAGTGTGGAGTACACACCTGATTCGCTTAGAAATTCCTTGAGATCCCGAAAAGCTTGATCTAATGCTTAGCTCCTTAATCCCTACATTTGATTAATCACTTACTACTTTAATAAAAAGCCATTCGGCCACAAATCCAAATCCTAGTAGGATTAGTATTCTTAAACTTACCTTGTTTGCCGATTTGATTAATAATCAAATCCCGTAATTTGTAGTATTCCTTCCTTAAAAATCGGCTAGCCACCAAATCATTTAACTAGGTCGGTTTCCGCTTTTTGAATAAATAGGAAATAATTCTAAATACCAAAAATAAGCCTTGGCCGAATACTTCATATGCTTACCTTGTGGATTTTAAATCCCAAACTCACCGAATAACTAGGAACACGTGGCCTATGGTGTACCTTCTGGAAAAGAACTTCTCCTTCCTTGTAGTCGACACTTAGTAAATTTCAAAGATCTCTTCAAAGTTTCTGCAACAAGATATTAATGGGGTTAGTCCTAGATTTGGCAAATCTTAAAAGAAAAAGGATGAAACCGAATGAGATCTTACCCTTACTTGAAGAAATAGATTGCACCTTCACTTCAATCTTCAGAGATTCGGCTATGGCTAGATGATGATTTCACAACTTTCGGCTTTTGGAGGGATTAGAGAAGGAAGAATAAAGATGGAGGATTCGGCTAGAACACAAGGTATTTTGGCTTGGCAGAAATAAAAGAAGAAGAAGATTTGGTGAAGAGAATTCGGCAGAGGCTTTCAAAGAACAGAAAATAATGCAGAATGGCCTCTCTTTTCCTTTTATAGCCGAAATTACTAAGCTAGAGTCCTTTACTTGGCCACCACTCTTCTATTTTGATAGCTTTATCCCTTTAATTTCATAAATAAAAGAGTTTAATCCAACATTTATCTCTTCAAAATAATCCAATTTAAAAATCCTTTATTTATCATCTTTTTAATCGAATATTTATGAAAATAAAACACCACCTTTCTAGAAGCATGTGCCGTCCACCTCAGTCTTCTGGAAGCAAAAATAAAACCTCCTTTATTTGCTTCCCAAGTGACTCGAACTCAGGCCCATTACCCTGCATGTGGTGCTAATTCCATAGGCCCTAAGTGACATCTTCAGGCCACTTTTCCAAGCCTGTTTGTGTGTCAAATTCTTCATATTAATTTTCTTAAGGCCACCTTGCCTTAGTTTCCTCTTTTTAAGCTTTAAAACTTGACATTTCTTTTCATTTCCAAGTTTGCAAAAATTTTCGTTCGACTCTTTAAACTTGACATTTCCTTACATTTCCAAGTTTCCAGAAATGTTCACTTTCCTTTTTTGAATCATTTCTAAATCATTTTCCTAGTTTCCATAAATGTTCACTTTCCTCTTTATTCCTTTACATTTTTAGGACATTTCCCTACATTTCCAAGACAAGACATTTCCTTACATTTCCTTGCATTTCCTTACATTTCCATACATTTCCTCACATTTCCTTACATTTCCTTACATTTCCATACATTTCCATACATTTCCTTACATTTCCTTACATTTCTATACATTTCCATACATTTCCTTACATTTCCTTACATTTCCATACATTTCCTTATTTCTAGAATTCACATAACACATTCATAATTCATAAAACATGCCATTTTACCACATGGTTCCTTGTGTCATGCTTCACACGGAGTTTCTTTTAAAGCCTCATTTACCTAGCTCCCCTTTTTACTTAAAAACCAATAATTTTCCAAAGCTCCTCATTTACCTAGCTCCTCTTTTTACTTAAAAACCAATAATTTTCCAAAGCTTTCTTCTTCCATCCTAGAATTCTAAAAACCCTTAATACACTTCCAACACTGCCAAAACCTACTAACTCATGAATTAGGTACAAACGCATAACCCTTAATCTAGGATGTTACACGACCTATCCACATGCCTATGTGTAAGCCGTGTGCCTCACACGATCTAGTCACACGCCCGTGTTCCAGGCCGTGAGGAATCAAAATGAGCCCTAAACATCAAGTTTACCAACCCTGCAAATCTTGAACAACAAGCAACTCAAAAAAAATCAATTGTTCAACCAATCTAAATCACAATCAAATACATCTGATTCATGTTCAATCAATCAACCTAATGATCTAACCAACATATTAACATAGGTATTTTACAAATACTTACTAACTCAATTCATTTAATTTCATTTAAACCAATTCAAACTTTATACCAAATTTCAACCTAAAATTTGCATATGTTAAATTCATTCATAGTTCAACCAAAATATACCATTTTATAATTTCAATATAACTCTTATACTTATACATATAACCAACTATTATCATCTTATATCATCACGTACAACCATTTCTTAAAATGACATACATATGACTACCTAGGTACATGCCATTACCAAAAGAAATATACTTCACCACTTTGAGTTCGGGATCAGCTTTGGATGTTGATTCAACAATCTGACTTTAAACCTAACCTATGCATGGAAAACAACGGTACACTGAGTATAAACTCAATGCCATTTCTATAATCTGAATACTTTAAAACAAAATAATTAAACATGCATATTTAATTCATACAATTCCGAATCCATTTAATTAATCAATTCACTTATAAATTATTTATCACACATTTAATTCTCATCAATAGCTATTTCAAATAGCTTTTCTCACTTTGAATTCACATATCATTTCGCAATAACAATACTCTTTTCATGAACCCTTGGTTCATGTATTTCACTTATACAATTCAATTCAATGTCCAAGTTCAAATTCACATTCAATATCATTCAATATAAATTTTATTGCAAATTCATTTATTTACCCCTATTAATACGACTCAGACTTTGGCAGATACACGGATCCAACCAAAACACACCAGTATGGCACCCAATGCCTCATCGAATAATTCAAAGTAATAAGTTGACACCCAGTGTCTCATCGGCCTTGCCGAAGTAAATTGGTACCCAGTACCTCATCGAATTTATCTAAAGCAATAGTTTGACACCCAGTGCCTCATCGACTCGAAGTCGAATTATTCCTGAACTCTTCCAATCCTATGGCATGCCAGCTATACCCAACTCAGCCCGATACAGTTAATAGGGTTTTCAATTCCAATTTCTCAATTCAATTTCAATCAAAATTTACACCAATCACAAATTCCCATAATTTCAATTCAACTATTCACATATGCTTATAAAATTCAATTCCATTCAATTCAATATTATAATAACAATTACTTACCTTAATCTACTTACTATACACATTAAGTAATAAATTTAATAATTAACTATTAAATTCGGATTATAGAAATACAAACCGTAGTTTCCGAGCTAATCCTTGTTGACTTTGTCTTTTCCTTTCCTAGCCGAGATCTTCGGCTCAACGTTAGCTACGGAATTAAAACAATTTAAAATCATTAATACACACAATTTAACATTGAATATTTTCAAGTTATACACAACTTTTGCCTAAATTCCAATTTAATCCTTAATCAAATTTAACCTTATTTTCTTCAAAATTTTATTCTTTATTTTCATTCAATTAACACTTAAAACTAAATTTGACTCTCTAATTTCACCATAAATCCCTAATTTTGAAATTCTCTCAATTTAGTCTCTATTACTTTAAACTTATGATTTATTTTACAATTAAATCTAGTTTCACTTCTAACTTGAAATTTTATCAATTTAATCCCTAATACTTCAAATTATTCAACATGAACAACTTCTAAAAATTCACTAACTTTCAAAATTTTAACTTAAATCAAGTAGTATTTTGTTCTAGGATTCTAGAAATATAAAAATTTCAAGAAAATGTACTAAATTGACTTACCAAATTAAGCTTGAACCTTAAAAACCCTAATTTCCCTTCTTTCTTCTCTCCTTTCTTTTTCTCCCCTGTTTTGTTTGCTTCTCTGTTCGTCCCTTTCTTCTTTCTTTTTCTATTATATTTTTATTTCTTTATTTATTTACTTTATGTTTTATAATAATATAATATAATAAAATATTAATATATAAATTTATTAATACTTACTTAAATAATAAGTAAAATAATAATTTAATTTATGAATTTAATTTTGACATATGTCATTACTAGCACCAAACACTTGTCAACTTTTGGTTTAATTACTTATTTAGTCCCGTCACTTTTCTATAATCTATAATTCAAGTTTTACCCTATATTCAATCTAGTCCTTATACCTAATTACTCTTAATTTAGACAAATTCCCTAACCAAAACCTAATTAACCACACAATTAACTTCGTAAATATTTTTAATAAATATTTACGAATCCATTTTACGAAAACGGAGACTTGAAAACACTTTCCGATTACCCAACTATTGAATCATTACAATGAGGGTATGCTCTCATGCCTTATGACAGAGATTACATTGTGTTTATAATGTGAATAAGTAGTGAATATGTGCGGAAAACCGGTAAATAAATATGTGTAATTAATATGGATATTTTGGCCTTGTGACTTAATGAGACCGTTGGATATAGTTGGCATGTCACAGGATTGTGAGTACTCACTTATATGTGTTGTGATATATGGGGCGTTGAGGCCAAAGGACAGTGTTGAAGAGATAAGGGACTGTGAGCTGAGCGTTGTAACAGCCAGTTTTTAGTCAAATCAAAATAGTAATTTCGGGACCACAAATCTGAAGTCAAAATAATTATTTCATTATTATTTTAATATTTACAGCATGATAATATGTTTGTGTGAAAGTTTCGTTCAGAAATTTTATTGTTGGAGTGCTTAATTTGATAAAAAGGACTAAATCGCGTAAAGTATAAAACTTATGTTCTATTAGCTAAAGGTATTAAATGGCTATGAAATTAAATAGTGGAGGTCCTTATGTTGTAATTAGACCATGGTTATTATGAGTGGACAAATATGGACATGTATTAAATGATTTAATGAATTATAACAAAGGTTTTTTAGGTAATTTATTAAATAAACATAGTAAAAATAAGTAAAGTAATTATATCATCTTTCTATTCTTCATCTTCAACCAAAAAAAAGGTGTAGAAAAACCATTTTTAAGCTTTCAAAATTTTGGCTACGTCATTTGGCTAAATTGGTATGTATTTTGTCTCGTTGTTAATGAATTCTATGTTTTTGAGATGGTTGCAACTAGGTCTAGCTAGCCCAGGGACTATTTTGCAAAGTTGTTAAAGATTTAGGATTTTTCCATTGATGAATAAGCATGTATTTTAATGATTGATGATAGATTATGAATGTTTGATGATAGTTATACAAGTTTTGTTAATTGATTTTTAGTGAAGATGCAAATTAGGGATTTAATTTGTGAAATGTATGTGTAATTGTATGATATGTCCGATAACGCTCCGTAACCCTATTTCGGTGTTGAATACAAGTGAGGAGTGTTACATTTATTGGTATCAAAGCTAAGATTTAGTCGATTCTCGGACTAACGTAGCGTGTGTGTGAGTCTAGCTATACATGCCATATATAACCTGTGATAGTGTGAAGACTCCTAACAATTTAAACTGTGTTTTCATATAGTAAATGGATCCCAATTGAGCTGTAGCCGATGATGTTGAAAGTAATGCGCCTGCCTCTGTTCACGGGGTAACACAATCTGAGTCTAGACCCGTATCGGGTAACCAGAGAGGAGAGGCTAAAGAAGCCTTCTTCCAAATGATGAGCGATTGGTTTATGAAGTTCGTTCGAATAAATCCGGCTGCTCAACAACCTCCACCCCCACCTAATCCTCAACTGATTCCCTTAGCTCCTCAAGGTGTGGAATTTTCGTGATTGAATAAGCTGCCAGTTGATAAAATCCGAAAATATGGGGCCGAAGAGTTCAGAGCTACAGTTGACGATGATCCTGAGAGAGCTAAGTTTTGGCTTGAAAATACTATCAGAGTATTCGATGAATTATCCTGCACACCAGCCGAGTGTTTAAAGTGTGCCGTATCAGTTTTGAGAGACACAGCATATCAATGGTGGAATACTTTAGTATTAGTGGTCCCGAAAGAACGTGTAACATCATGAATAATTGGGTCTATGCATTTTATGTGTTTGAATGCTTAAAATATTAATTTCAGAATTTGAGGTACAATTGGGGCTCAAATTGGGCTGAGGCCTTGTTTTAAATATTTTGTTTAGACACTCTAAGGGCTTAAATTAAAGTTTTAATAGTTTAATTGACATATTGGGCTTGTGGCCCAGCAACTAGGAGCACAGTAGAGGGGAGATTTAAGTGGCGTCACTTGTGTATGAGGAAGGCCAAAATTTTGGCAGCTTCAAGCCCAAGTTTTTAGGGCTAAAATTTGGCACTTAAATGAGTAAGGGGGGACGACACAAGACTATTTTTTCTAGGGATTCTTAATGTTTATTTTATGATTAATTACAAGGATAATAGGTTGATAAGGAAGAGAGGAATTAGGGCTATTTTTGAGGAGATAAGTGATTAGGATAACAGGAAAGATAAGAGCTATCAGGTGTTGGCAGAGTTGGCCAAAAATCCAACTCTGGGAAGGGGATGAATATGCCAAAATTGGTAGGCAAAAGATCACTTTTTCATCTTTTTCATTTATTCTCTTCAAGCCAAAATTCTTTTCTCTCTTGGGTTTTTGCCGCAACTCTCCAACACTTTTCTTCTTCTCTTCATTTATTTTCAAAACTGAATACTCTTGTCCATACTTTCTTCTTCCATAGCCGAAACCTTCAAGGATTTAGCCTCTTTTTCCCGAAGTTACACCATAGTCGAATCACCATTAGTAAGTTCTTTGTTGTTTACCTATTCGATACTTCTTTCTTTCTCATCTAGTTTCTAACCCGAGTCACTTCTCTAATATCTCATTGATTTTTACTCGCTAATCTTAGAAATTGATTTCTCCTCACTGTGATCTCTTGTGCTGAGCATAGAAGAAGCTGAAGGTATATGTTGGTAGTAGGTTCGACCGAATGGCCACTTTCCTACCCTTTCTCTTTTGGCAAATTTCATCAGGTAATTGTGTGGGTGTGAACATCGGGTTGGTTTAATGTTTTGATGTTTGGCCGAATGTAGGGAAAACCTCACTTTCGTGTTTTTCTGGCTTTTGAGCAGGGCTATAGATTGAGGATAATAGATCCGGATAGCAAGGACATCGACTAAGAATATTGGATTTCGGGATATCAGCTGTGTAATTCTCCACACCATCTAGATCTGTTAGATTAGTATATGATTATAAGTTTTATATGTTTTGGTATATGCTGAAATCCCGGCATGATGACAGAAATCCAAAGAGGGTAAAAGCAAATCCCCAGGTTAGTAAATGTTTTGATTAAATGATATAAGAATATTAATTTTATGTGATTGCATGGGTTGGGTTTGATGAAAGGAGGAAGTTATATGTTGTAGCGATTTTTACCGTGATCTGTTGTAGCGGTTCTTTACCGTGATCTGTTGTAGCGGCTATTGCCATGATTTGTTGTAGTGGCTACGGCCTTGATCTGATAATGAGCAACATGACTGCCATCAAGGCGTGTAGCGGTGTGGGTGATTGTAGAAATCCCCAAAGGTGTGAATGGCTGGTACGGGGGCGTGTAGTGGATGGAAACCTAGGATTTGGGTTGGGCTTTGGATACTATTTTTGTGATGTATATTAATTTTCATTATTTTGTTTTATGGGGGCTAAAGCCCAAATCTAATGGTGCATGAGGGTTGCACACTGAGTCTCGTGACTCACCCTTTTAATTTAACAATTTTAGGTGACACCTAGTGCATCAGACCGGGCTAGAGAGGAACGCGAGGGGGCCATGCAAAAGAGCAATTGTATTCAGCTAAAAGACTTTAGTTTGTTATTTTATATTTTGCGGATTTTAAGTATGGTTGTAATAAGGCCACGGGCCACTAGACTATTATTTTTGTTTGGGTTTTATGTTGGGCTTTTAAGTTTTATGTTTCCAATTAAGTTAAGACATGTATGAAATTTCAATTTTTATTTAAAATCCATCAAGATAATTTATAACTCAATATTTTATACTTTAATGAATTCTTAAGCTTTCAGAATAAAGGTTTAAACCTAGTAATTATTTTCCAAAATGCGACATGTTTTGTAAAATCCCTTAAGTGACATACCAGATCCAGTCATAGCGTTTGTGTAACATCCGGGGTTTAGGGGTTGTGCGTTAATTTATAACTCATGTGATAGTGGGCTTAGTGTGTGTTTGGATGTGTTTTAGGGGTTTCGGGAAACCTTAGGCTTGGATGGAAGTCCTAGGAAAATTTTAGTTTTAACCTGAGCAAAGGGAAGCTAGGGGAGTTAGGTCTTAAAAGAAATTCTGTGTGGATCATGACACAAGGAATCAAGCAGTAAAGTGGCAAGGGACGCCACCTAAGGTGCAAGGAAGGTTGCATCAACTAGGGGTGCCAGGGGAGGAGGTTCGAGTCGTGCAGACAACAAGAGAGTGTTGTTTTATTTTGCATTTTGGCATCAAGAGGGGAGAAAGGTGTTGGACGGCATGTGGACTTCAAGTGGATAAGGATTAAGACTTGATCTTCTCTTTTAAAATTCAGCTAAAGGGGAGAGATCATAGTTGACTCATTCAAACTTTTTGAATGAGAGGCAGAGAGGGAAAATAGGAGAAAAATGTGGGATAAGGGAGAGGAGGAGCTAGTGGCCGAATGTTGGACTCTCTAGGGGGTGGCATTTTCGGTTTTGAAGTATAGTAGGGAGTGTGTGTGCCGAAACTTAGTCTTAGTAGGTGCCAAAATTAGACCTCTCTTTTCTCTCTAAGTGTCGTTCTTTCTTTTGTACAAAAGTCATCTAGTTTCGGCTTTCTTACTCTTTTTATTGTTGACTGAAAACTTCAAAGACAATTAAGGTCACGTTTCTTTCTTCTTCCCTATTTGTTCCTCGGTCGAATCTATATCTCTTTCCCAACTTCCTTCTTTTCTTTTGGTTAGCCGAACCTTATAGCCTCATTCTCTTCTCTTTTTCTTTCTCTGTTCATTCGTATCATCTTCCTCGAGACCATTCTTTTCTTGTTGTGTCTCTAAAGCTGAATCTTCCTAGTGTTCTTCAAGCCAAATCTACAAGGGTAGTGCTGTCGACTACTTTCTTTTAGTCTCTTCAAGCAAGCGTTGGTGGTAATTAATCTCTCCTTTAGCAATCAGTTTTGCCTCATCTTCATTGGTGTGCCGAAATCAAGTGATTAGGCCTTGATTTCTAGGGATGGCCGAATGTTCTTAAGGTCATAATATTATATTTCTTTGTTTGTAGCTAGCGTGAAGGAGCATTAAGGGATCCTTTTGAGTTTGATTCATCAAGGTAAGGCAGTAGTGGTATTCGGCCAAGGGGCCACATATTTCTTTATGTCTTAAAAGTGGAGGCCAAAACTAATATGGATTCATTTAAGGATTTCGGCAGGCTTGTAGGGGCAAACGTGTGATTCCGAGATTCGATCAGTTGAGGTAGGATGATGGTAGTGGTAGGCCGAAGGCCATTATTTATGCTTTATGGTATAGAAGCCGATTCTAACAGTGGTTAAGTAGGGATCTCGACAACTTCAGGAGCAAGTGACAGTTTTGGGATTTAGATAAGCAAGGTAGGTGGTTTGTGATATTCGGCCATAGGCCATTTTGGTTATTAATGTTAGCCGATCCTGACTATGGCTTTTAAGGGCAGATCGGCAGTGGTTAAGAGGAGTTTCCTAGATTCCGATTCATTTCGATAAGATTATTCAATAAGTTCTAAGATTCATTATGTTAGACTATAACTTTGGCGATTAACCGAATGTTCTGATTAAGTGACTTTCGATGGACGTGGGTAGCAGTTAAGAAGGAAAAGGGGTAGTCCCTATTCCTAAGTTTAAAAAGAGATCAGTCTCTGCAGTACGGGATTGGCCACCGGGGTGTGGGCCAGTGGCAGGGTAGGATTATAGGCAGATAGCGGTAGTTGCGATTAGTGACAGCATCGGTATTGAGAGCGTAATACTTCAGGTTATCAGGTGTGTGATTAACCCACAATTTTCGATTGTATGTTATATTTGCATGTGTTATGCGTATGTTAACAAATGCAGTGGCAATAATGAGATGGATACCCCTAAGGGGTATGTCGATAATCAGGTCAGTGTTAAATACCGATAAAGTTGTGGTTACTATTATATACGTGATTGTATGCCTGGTTAACATGCTCATGCATTATTCATCATGTCACTATCATATGTTGCATGTGCATGGGGTGGGATTGAATATATGAAAGAAGGACAGGGTATACATTTATGTACGTGGTTTAGTGATGGCTACGAGCCTCACGTAGATCGATGATTGGCTTTATGCCTCATCGTGGTTGGTATCGGCTTTGTGCCATATCGTGGTTTGGTGACGGCTATGTGCTTCATCGTGGTTTGATGTTAGCTACGAGCTACATCATGGATTGGCGTTGACTGAGGTTGCGTTGTGGATTATTTGTGATTTATTTCATGTGGATGGCACTGATTGCCAAATTGGTGTGTAGAGGTTGGAGGGTTGATTTAGTAATCCCCTGGTGTGTGGTGGCTGGATACGGGGGTGTGTAGAGGATGGACCCTAGGCTGGGTTGGGTGCACTTTGCATAATCATGTGTGGTATGTGGATTGGTGTGGATATGGGCCAAGCCCATTTGTGGACTCGTGTGGATTAATTGCTTTATTATCTGATATGTGGTTTGGTGTGGTTGTGGGGTAAGCCGTGGGTGGAAATCTGTGGACTAATTACACACTGAGTCTGTTTGACTCACCCAAATTTTTATCAAACATCGCAGGTGATACATGATACTTGGACCGGGTTGGAGCGGATATGAGGTGGTCATGCAGAAGATGTTTCTATTTATTACAAGCACTTTATGTTTTCAGCATTTTTGGATATTTATTTGATGTAATAAGGGCCACTTAAAGTATTTGGAAACTTTATTTATGATTTTGAAGTTTTATTATTATTATTCTAAAACTGGAAATGATTTTAGGAATCGATTTATATTATAAAAACCTATATTAAAGTTTTAAATCCGGGAATTTGTAATAACATAATTTTACTTAGAATTTTAAATATACCATGTTTTATAAATGACAGCAAATTTTTATGTTTTCACCGTTACGATGAAATCTTTTCAAACGTTTTTCCTTAGTAGCATTTTGAATTCGGCCGTGGTGTTTGGGCCGAGTTTGGGGTGTTACAGTTTGGGCCGGGTTTGGGGTGTTACAAATTGGTATCAGAGCCAGGTTCAAAACTCGGCTCTGGGGTTTTGGGCTCAAAATGTTTCCTAAAAATGGGCTTTTGAAATATAGATGTTTTTAAGTGATATCAGGTCTGTTAGCTCGGCATGGCACCTGCGTCTCCGGCCCAAGTCCGCCAGGTAAGCATTCTAAACCATTGTGTGATCTATATGAGGGCTTGATGGGCTTTATGGGACGTAGATTAGTTAGATTAGAACTTGAGGGACTCTAGGCCTACCTAAAACAACTCCAAAAATCTCATAAGACTTAATTTCACTAAACAAACCCGTGAACAAGCCACAAGACTAGGGTGTGGTAACAGGCAAACGCATGTCTAGGATTGGATCCGAAAGAGCCTGGTATTTAAGCAGTCCTAGTGACTCACCTCCTCTTTGCTGAAATCCTACCTGGTGCATAGTGACCGTTCACCTTAGCCGAGTTAGGGTGTGGCAATGGGCATACACATGTCTGGGAGTGAATTTAGGGATAGCTTGGTACTTAAGCAGTCCTAGTGACTCACCTCCTCTTCACTAGAACCCTACCTAGTGCGTAGTGACTATTCACCCTAGTTACGAGGACTTGTTGATGGGCTAAACCTTATAATTAAAACCCGAAAGGGACCAGCCACCCTATTTTGAAAAAAAAAATCAAGTTTTGCAAAATTCTCAAAATACATTTGATTGGTGAAAACTTCCAACCAGCCATGAATTTGTAAAATACCTATGTTTTGAAAATTTACTCAAAAGTCTCATGTTTATAAGAGTAACCCGGACCATGAAACTAGATTTTTTCCCAAAGTACCCCTATAAAAACAACAACAACAACAACATCGAAATATCCCTGGTTTGAAAAAATACCAAACTACCCTCGCTTTGCCATATGACCAAAATACCGCCGGTTTGTACAATTGCCAAATTACCCCTGATTTGTAAAATTACTAAATTGCTCAAATTTCAAAATTATCGAAATAACCTCAGATTTCAAAATTACCGAAATACTCCCGGATTGTAAAATTACCAGAATACCCTTACTTCACGAAATCAACAAGGAACTTTATTATGAAAAATTATGAAAATACCCCTGTAGGATAAAATTACGAAAATACACCTGGGTAGTGAATCAACGAAAACACCTTTACCTGAAGAATGTAAGTGCTTGGATACTGTTTGTATGATGTATGGGTTTTATTCTAGTTAGTGGTTACGAACTTGAGACTGTATTGTGAATGCGAATTCGAAAGAACTACTTTTAAAACTATTATTTATAAGACTTTTCATGGTAAATCAGTGGAAAGAATTAATGATTCATAAAATTCTTAATCAGATAAACGCCAATAGGAAGAATGAGTACAAGGGGTCGAGGACGTCCGCCGCGTGGACGCGGTAGGGGTAGGATGACCTTGTCCGAGCCAGTAGGGTCTGGCCACGGGTCAGGAAACGAAATGTCGGATCCTCCAACTGTGGAGGGAAAGTTACGAGATCAGGCGATCGGAGATGATGTTGTATCTCAGGCGATGTTGCGAGTCCTTGAGAGGGTCGCTGGAGTAGGCATGGGCACAGGAGCCCGAAAATCTGTGCCGGAGCGGCTTAAGGCTAATGGGGCAGAAGTGTTTAAGGGAGTTTCGGGTGTAGCTCCTAACACAGCTGAGTATTGAATGGAAGAGACTGAGCGCATAATAAATGACTTAATTTCACGATAGAGGAAAAGTTGAAAGGAGTCGTGTCTCTTCTTCGAGATGAGGCTTATCAGTGGTGGCTCATGATGAAGGAGGGTACTGCTGCAGATCGGATTGACTGGGACTTCTTTAAGGAGTCATTCCAGGGAAAGTATGTTGGGGCCAGCTATATGGACGCACAAAGGAAGGCATTCCTGAACTTGGTGCAATGAAGTAAGTCTGTGGCTGAGTATGAGGTAGAGTTTCTGCGCTTGAGCCGCTACGCTCGGGGAATGGTAGCAACGAAGTATGAACGTTGTGTACAGTTCAAGGATGGGCTGCAGAGTGAGTTAAGGGTTCTGATAGCACCGCAACGAGAGAGAGTTTTTACTGTTTTGGTAGATAAGGTTAAAATAGCTGAGGAAGTGAAACGAGTCGAGAGACAAGAAAGGGATAAGGATCGGGGTAAGAGTAAGAGAAGTTTTGGGCCATCAAGAGCATCAGGGAACTTTCAGAATAGGCCTAGGACTGATGGGCCAGCTCGTGTTCCGATGGGCCAGAACCAAGCATGACCTTCATGTAGGAGGATGCATTATGGGGAGTGCAGAATGAAAATCGGTGGATGCTTTAGGTGTGGATCCACAGGACATCTGATTAAGGACTGTCCTCAGATGGATTGGGTACAGCCAGCGGGCCTAGGTTCTGATCAGGCTAAGAGAGGTGATCAGCCTGGACCAAGAGGTCGTGGTGCAGCCAGAGGAGGAAATAGATCTGGTCGAGGTCGTGGAGCACCTGGTAGAGGTACAGGTAATGTAGATGCGAGGTAGCCAGGTCTAGTTTATGCAGTTCGATGACAGGAGGATGGTGACGCACCGGATGTTACAACCGGTACGTTTTTTATTACTGAAAACCTTTTTTTTGCTTTGATTGATATTGGGTCAACCCATTCCTATGTTGCGTGTTCGGTATCTGAGACCCTGAGAGTAGACTCTGAAACAACCACTAGGAAGATGACTGTGGTTAGTCCCCTAGAACAATCTAGGGTAGTGGACAAGCTATTTAAGGATGTACCGTTAGAGACTCAAGGGATAGTGTTTCTGGCAGACTTAATGAAACTACCATTTGGAGAGTTTGACCTTATCTTAGGAATGGATTGGTTGACAACGCATCATGCTAAGTTGGATTGTGGGTCTAAGCGCATGGTGTTAAGTACCCCGGAGGGCGGGGATGTGGTTGTGTTAGGAGAGAGAAGGAATTATCTATCCAACATAGTGTCGGCATTGAAAGCTGTTAAGATGATTCAGAAGGGATGTAACGCCTTTCTAGCTTTTATTAGTGCTTTGGATGCCAATGAGGTGACTGTCGATGAGGTTCGAATAGTCAAGGATTTCGCGGATGTCTTTCCGGAGGAGTTGCCAGGATTACCCCCAGATCGCAAAGTTGAGTTTGGAATAGAATTACTCCCGGGTACGGCTCTGGTATCCATTGCTCCTTATCGAATGGCGCTGAAGGAGCTAGTGGAGCTCAAAGCTCAGATCCAGGAGCTTTTGGATCGAGGATTTATCTGACCGAGTGTGTCTCTATGGGGAGCGCCAGTTCTATTCATGATGTGTCTCCATGGGGAGCGCCAGTTCTATTCATGAAAAAGAAGGACGGATCTATGCGTATGTGCGTGGACTATCGTCAACTGAATAAGTTGACGATTAAGAATAAGTACCCATTACTGAGAATCGACGATCTGTTCGATCAGCTCAAAGGAGCTTCGGTCTTTTCGAAGATTGATCTAAGGTCAGGTTATCATCAGTTAAGGTGAAAGAAGGGGACATTCATAAGATAGCATTTCGAACACGCTACAGTCATTATGAGTTCTTGGTAATGCCGTTCGGTTTGACGAACGCGCTAGCAGCATTTACGGATATGATGAACCGGGGGTTTCAACCATACCTAGATCGGTTCGTGGTGGTGTTCATCGATGATATATTGGTTTATTCCAAGTCCAAAGAGGAGCATGATGCGCATCTTTGTGTGGTGTTGCAAAAACTAAAAGAGAAGCAGCTGTACGCAAAGTTCAGTAAGTGTGAGTTCTGGCTGAAGGAAGTGACTTTCTTAAGGCATGTAGTTTCCGCAGAAAGAATTAGGGTGGACCCTCGAAAGATAGAAGCTGTATTGGATTGGAAACCGCTGAAGTCTGTGGCGGAAATGCGAAGTTTTTTAGGATTGGCAGGGTATTACAGGAGGCTTGTCGAGGGGTTCTATTCAATAGCAGCACCTTTAACTAAGTTGTTGAGGAAGAGAATATCGTTTGTGTGGGCCGATAAATAGCAGGAGAGTTTTGAGAAGTTAAAGAGGATCCTAACAGAAGCACCGGTGTTAATTCAACCAGAGGCGGGAAAAGAATTTATCGTCTACTGTGATGCGTCACACACAGGTTTAGGGTATGTGTTGATGCAAGAAGAAAAAGTGGTGGCGTATGCGTCTCAACAGTTAAGACCGCAATTTAGAGTTGGCGGCGGTAGTGTTTGCTCTGAAGATTTGGAGACACTACTTGTACGGGGAGAAGTCAGTTATTTACACTGACCATAAGAGCTTGAAGTATCTCCTCACTCAGAAGGAGTTGAACCTAAGACAGAGAAGGTGGATCGATCTGTTAAAGGACTATGACTGCTCGATTGAGTACCATCCGGGTAAGGCAAATGTGGTGGCAGATGCATTGAGTAGAAAGGTGATAGCAGACTTAAGGGCAATGTTCGCTCATCTTAGTTTGTATGATGATGGCAGTTTGGTAGCTGAACTACAAGTAAGACCTACGTGGACAAGTCAAATTAAGGAGAAGCAACTTTTGGATGATGTCTTAAGTACTCGAATCCGACAAGTGCAGGAGGGTGAAGTAGAGGACTACAGTCTGAACAATGATGGAGTTTTGTGTTTCCGAGGGAAGGTTTGTATGCCAAAAGATGAGGAGTTAAGGCAGATGATTCTTCGAGAATCGCATAATAGCCCCTATGCTATGCATCCTGGAGGAGTTAAGATGTATCGGGATTTGCGATAGCAGTTCTGATGGCCAGGTTTGAAGCAAGAAGTTACGGAATATGTGGGGAAGTGTTTGACGTGTCAGCAAGTCAAAGCTGAAGACCAGTTGCCTTCGGGGTTGTTGCAACCGGTGAAGATTCCCCAATAAAAATGGGAAAGAATCACGATGGACTTCGTTAGTGGGTTACCCCTTATGCCCACTAAGAAAGATTCAATTTGGGTAATTGTGGATCGGTTGACGAACTCTGCTCACTTCATACCGGTTCGAGTGGGCTTTTCTCTACAAAAGTTGGCTAAGTTGTACGTCGCTGAGGTTATAAGATTACATGGTGTACTGGTGTCGATCATATCGGATAGGGACCCTAGGTTCACGTCACGATTTTAGAAGGCTCTTCATCAATCAATGGGAACAAGGTTAGATTTTAGTACCACTTTTCACCCACAGACTGATGGTCAGTCTGAGAGGGTAATTCAGATCTTAGAGGATATGCTAAGGGGTTGCATCATTGATTTTAGGGGTAGTTGGGAGGAGTATTTACCCTTGGCTAAATTCGCGTACAATAATAGTTATCAAGCTAGTATTCAGATGGCGCCGTATAAAGCGTTATATGGAAGGAGATATCGTACTCCTACTTGTTGGACGGAGTTGGGTGAACGTCAGGTGTTGGGTCCAGAACAAGTTTCGAAAATGGAGGAGAAAGTTAAGAAGTCTTATGCGGATCTAAAGCGGAAGGAGGTGGAATTTGCAGTAGGAGACCAAGTCTTTTTGAAGGTTTCTCCATGGAAAAAGGTAATGAGGTTTGGACGGAAGGGGAAGCTAAGTCCTCGGTTTATTGGGCCTTATCGGGTGCTAGAACGTGCAGGCCCAGTGGCTTATTGTTTGGAGTTGCCTTCAGAGTTAGAACAGATACATGACGTATTTTATGTTTCGATGCTAAGACGTTATCGTTCTGATCTGTCGCATGTGGTGCAGGTGGAAGAGATTGAAGTAAGGCCAGATTTATCCTTTGAAGAGGAACCAGTGCAAATCTTGGATCGAGACGTAAAAGTGCTGAGAAGGAAGTCCGTCCATTTGGTCAAAGTTTTGTAGCAAAATCACGGCGCAAAAGAGGCGACATGGGAGCCAGAGGATGTTATGCGACAGCAGTATCCCCATCTCTTTTGATCAGGTAAATTTCGAGGACGAAATTTATTTTTAAGGGGGTAGAACTGTAACATCCTGAATAATTGGGTCTATGCATTTTATGTGTTTGAATGCTTAAAATATTAATTTGAGAATTTGAGGTACAATTGGGGCTCAAATTGGGCTGAGGCCTGGTTTTAAATATTTTGTTTAGACACTCTAAGGGCTTAAATTAAAGTTTTAATAGTTTAAGTGATATATTGGGCTTGTGGCCCAGCAACTAGGAGCACAGTGGAGGGGAGATTTAAATGGCGTCACTTGTGTATGAGGAAGGCCCAAATTTTGGCAGCTTGAAGCCCAAGTTTTTAGGGCTAAAATTCGGCACTTAAATGAGTAAGGGGGGACGGTACAAGGCTATTTTTTTTAGGGATTCTTAATGTTTATTTTATGATTAATTACAATGATAATAGGTAGATAAAGAAGAGAGGAATTAGGGCTATTTTTGAGGAGATAAGGGATTAAGATAACAGGAAAGATAAGAGCTATCAGGTGTTGGCAGAGTTGGCCAAAAATCCAACTCTGGGAAGGGGGTTGAATATGCCGAAATTGGTGGGCAAGAGATCACTTTTTCATCTTTTTCATTTATTCTCTTCAAGCCGAAATTCTTTTCTCTCTTGTTCTTTGACGCAACTCTCCAACACTTTTCTTCTTCTCTTCATTTATTTTCAAAACTGAATACTCTTGTCCATACTTTCTTCTTCCACAGCCGAAACATTCAAGGATTCAGCCTCTTTTTCCCGAAGTTACACCATAGTCGAATCACCATTGGTAAGTTCTTTGTTGTTTGCCTATTTGATACTTCTTTCTTTCTCATCTATTTTCTAACCCGAGTCACTTCTCTAATATCTCGTTGATTTTTACTCTCTAATCTTAGAAATCGATTTCTCCTCACTGTGATCTCTTGTGCTGAGCATAGAAGAAGCCGAAGGTATATGTTGGTAGTAGGTTCGACCGAATGGCCACTTTCCTACCCTTTCTCTTTTGTCGAATTTCATCAGGTAATTGTGTGGGTGTGAACATCGGGTTGGTTTAATGTTTTGATGTTTGGCCGAATGTAGGGAAAACCTCACTTTCGTGTTTTTCCGGCTTTTGAGCAAGGATATAGATTGAGGATAATAGATTCGGATAGCAAGGACATCGACTAAGAATATTGGATTTCGCGATATCAGGTGTGTAATTCTCCACACCATCTAGATCTGTTAGATTAGTATATGATTATAAGTTTTATATGTTTTGATATATGCTAAAATCCCGGCATAATGATGGAAATCCAAAGAGGGTAAAAGCAAATCACCAGGTTAGTGAATGTTTTGATTAAATGATATAAGAATATTGATTTTATGTGATTGCATGGGTTGGGTTTGATGGAAGGAGGAAGTTATATGTTGTAACGGTTTTTACCGTGATCCGTTGTAGTAGTTCCTTACCGTGATCTATTGTAGCGGCTATTGCCATGTTCTGTTGTAGTGGCTACAGCCATGATCTGATGATGAGCAGTACGACTGCCATCAAGGCTTGTAGCGGTGTGGGTGATTGTAGAAATCCCCAAAGGTGTGAATGGCTGGTACGGGGGCGTGTAGCGGATGGAAACCTAGGATTTGGGTTGGGCTTTGCATACTATTTTTGTGATGTATATTAATTTTGATTATTTTGTTTTATGGGGGCTAAAGCCCAAATCTAATGGTGCATGAGGGTTGCATACTGAGTCTCGCGGCTCACCCTTTTAATTTAACAATTTCAGGTGACACCCAGTGCATCGGACCGGGCTGGAGAGGAACGCGAGGTGGCCACGCAAAAGAGCAATTGGATTCAGCTAAAAGACTTTAGTTTGTTTTTTTATATTTTGCGGATTTTAAGTATGGTTGTAATAAGCCACGGGCCACTAGACTATTATTTTTGTTTGGGTTTTATGTTGGGCTTTTAATTTTTATGTTTCCAATTAAGTTAAGACATGTATGAAATTTTAGTTTTTATTTAAAATCCATCAAGATAATTTATAACTCAATATTTTATACTTTAATTAATTCTTAAGCTTACGGAATAAAGGTTTAAACCTAGTAATTGTTTTCCAAAATGCAACATGTTTTGTAAAATCCCTTAAGTGACATACCAGATCCAGTCCTAGCGTTTGGGTCGGGTTTGGGGTGTTACAGAGCGGGTTACTTGGGATTTCTTTCAAGCTAAGTTTAGAAAGAAATACATCAGTCAACGGTTCATTGATCAAAAATGCAAAGAGTTTCTGGAGCTAAAATAGGGTTTTATGTCTGTAACTGAATATGAGCGAGAGTTTGTTAGACTCAGTAAATATGCTCGGGAATGTGTTTCAACTGAGGCCATAATGTGTAAAAGATTTGAAGATGGGTTAAACGAAGACATCAAACTGTTAGTCGGGATTCTAGAGTTAAAAGAATTTGTTGTGTTGGTTGACAGAGCCTGTAAAGTCGAAGAACTTGGCAAAGAAAAGAGAAAGGTAAATTTCAAAGCTAGAGATTCGAGGAAAAGATCGATGAATAAACCATATCAATCTTCATCAAAGAAATCACGAGATTTGTATAGTCGCTCAAATGCTTCAGTGGGATATTCAAACAGAGATCATGGAAAACAATACTCAAGTCCTAAAGCTCAAGCTACATCAGTACCTAGTGTTGGCAGTGTGAGAAACAATAGACCTAAATGTCAACAATGCGGAAGACGACATCCTGGTGAATGAAGAATGAATGACCGGGCTTGTTTCAGATGTGGCTCGTAAGATCATTTCATTCGAGATTGTCCCGAATTAGAAGAGAAAGATAAATTCTAAAATGCAAGATCGAGCACCACAGTTACTAGATGGAGGCCACCTAGAAATGCAAGGAATGTGTCTAGTAGTAGAGGAACAGATACGGACTCTGCTGTGGGATCCGAGGCTAGAGCACCTACTAGAGCTTACGCTATTTGCGCTCGCGAAGATGCATCGTCGCTTGATGTTATCACCGATACATTCTCTCTTTATGAAACTAATATGATTGCTTTGATTGATCCTGGATTGACTCATTCATTTATATGTATGAATTTGGTGTCTAGTAAGAGTTTGTCTGTTGAGTCTACTGAGTTTGTGATTAAAGTATCGAACCCCTTAGGCAAGTATGTTCTAGTTGATAAAGTTTGCAAGAACTGTCCTTTGATGATTCGGGGTTACTATTTTCCGAAAAATCTGAAGCTTTTACCATTTTATGAGTTTGATGTAATCCTGGGTATGGATTGGTTAACGTTACATGATGCCGTGGTGAATTGTAAATAAAAGACAATTGAATTGAAATGTCAGAATAGTGAAATTCTTCTAATTGAATCTGATGAGTCGAGTGGATTGCCTATTGTGATTTCATCGATGTCAGCTCAAAGATATGTGAGAAAAGGTTGTGATGCTTACTTAGCTTATGTTTTGGATACAAAAATGTCTGAATCTAAGATTGAATCAGTTCCAGTTGTCTGTGAGTATTTGGATATGTTTCCAGAAGAATTACCGGGATTGGCACCGATTAGAGAGGTTGAGTTTGCTATTGAATTAGTACCAGGAACATCTCCAATATCGATAGCTCCATATAGAATAGCTCCGACAGAATTGAAAAAGTTGAAAGCTCAGTTGCAAGAGTTAACGGATAGAGGCTTTGCACGACCTAATTTTTCACCCTGGGGTGCGCCAGTGTTATTCGTAAAGAAGAAAGACGGATCAATGAGAATGTGTAAGTATCCATTACCACGAATAAATTATTTGTTTGATTAGTTGAAAGGGGCAACAATGTTTTCGAAGATTGATTTGAGATCGGGCTATTATCAGTTGCGAGTTAAAGATTCAGATGTACCGAAAAATACGTTGTAGCAGCCCGGTTTAGACCTTAGTCAGAATAGTGGTTTCAAGACTATAAATCCGAGGTCAGGAAAATATTTTAATATTATTTTTTTGTATTTACAGTATGTGAATGAGAATGTGTGAAAATTCTGGGTGAAAATTTTATCAATTGTGTGCCGAATTATGAGAAAGGACTTAATTGCGTAAATTGTAAAAGCTGTGTACTGATTGTTAAAGTCCTAATTTGACATGGCTTATTAAAGGAGATGTCCTTATGTTGATATTATACCATTAAATAGTTAATGGATGATAATGGAATGGCAATTGGTGTTATTATTAAGATTTATTAAGGGTAAAATGGTAAAATGTCAATTATGTTATATTAAATAAAACATTAAGTAAAATACATGTTTGTTTCATCTTTTCTACCACCGATTGTTGAAGAGAAGAATAGCCATGGAAGCATTTTAGGTTTCGGCACATCCATAACTTGATTAAAGGTCCGTTTTTGTTTGGTTTTTAAAAATTTCTACGTTTTTGTGATCGTTGCTTAGTGTACTATCAAAACCATGCTTTAATTTTAGAATTTGATGGTGATTTTGAGTTATGCCATTGATGAGTGCTTGAGCTTTATGATAGTTGGTAATGATATATGAAAGATGTGTGATAGATTAACATATTTTGTCTTTGAATTTTTGGTGAATTTGAGTAATTTGGGCTAAATTAAGAAAAGTGTAAATTGAGGGACTAAAATGTGAAATGAAAGAAATATATGGGCTTCTATGAGCATAATAAAAATTCGGCTAAGCATATATGAATGAAAATTTTGTGTATTTTGTGGTTTGATGAATTAGGGACTAAAGTGTCAAAATGTGAAAATGTGAGGGCTATTTTGTAAAATGCCCTAAATATGTGTGTTTAGACTAAATTGAATGAATTGGTGATTGAATAAGTTAAATTTAAATGTGTATAGACCAAGAAAGGAGAGGTTCGGATCGAGATCAAGGCAAAGACAAATTGCTCGATTAATCGACCGTTTCGGTATTTCGACGTCCGAGGTAAGTTCGGATATAATACTAGTTGTTAAATTATATCTTTGTGATGTGAATTGAATGAAATTATATATAATTAAGAGATTTGAAATGCTATGTGCAAAATTGAATTAGATGGCACTAAGTGTGCGAAATTAGAAACGAGACAGAGCTAATTAGCACTGTGTGTGCGAAAAGATAGAAGCTTCGGCTTATTGATTTGGCACTGTGTGTGCGATACTGATATAGTTCGGTTTAACATAATGGCACTAAGTGTGCGATGAAGATTATGTTTCAGTTATGAATCTTGCATTAAGTGTGTGAATAAATCAAAAGAATAGCAAAGGTTGAACGAGATGTAATATCGAGAAATTAAGTAGCATGAACGATAAGTAACTATGTGTTGATCAAGGTATGTTTGAACCTATGTGGTTGAGGATAGTTTTAAAAGTTGAATGAATAAATATTCGAGCATATGGTTGAGATTGATGATTTACCTATTTGTGCATTTATCTATGTGACGGTTTAACTCATATATTGATGTAGTATTATTGAGTAGTATGTATTGTATTTCGAACTTACTAAGCTTTGAAAGCTTACTGTGTGATTTGTTTCTCTGTTTTACAGTGTCAGTGGAGCTAGCTCGGATTCGGGAATCGTCAGCATCTCTATCACACTATCGGCTACCTATTTTGGGTACTTTTGAAAGATGTATATAGTTGGTATATGGCATGTATAGGCTAGTTGATATAGTACATTTTGAGATGTTTGGTCTATATGTTCGAGATATGAATTTTGGTACTTTGGTTGAACCAATGTGAGATGAAATTGAGTATTATTATAGATGGTATAGTTGGTGATTAATTGGTGCATGAAATGGTATGTTTGGATGCATTTTGAGGCATGAATTGGTATTGCTTTGAAGCTTGTAGGTGTACCTAAGTATGGATGGCAAGTTTGGCTTTAAAAATGGCCTATAATTACCCACACGGTTGAGCATACAGGCGTGTGGCTCGACCGTGTTGTTTAAGTTTGCCAAGTGAAACAAGTCAGAACCGACCACGAGCTGGACACACGAGCGTATGACTGGCTGTGTGGTGCAAGTCAGTGTCGATCACAGGTGAGGCACACGGGCGTGTCTCAGACCGTATGGACAAGTCCTATGTATGCTCTATTTTGACACGGCTTGGACACACGGGCGTGTCCAAGGCCGTGTGAGGCACGCGGCCTACGCACATGGGCTTGTGACCTCTGTAATTTAGAAAAATGTTTGAATTTTAAAAATTTTCGTATGTGTTCGGTTTAGTCCCGACCTCTTTCTAACACATGTTTAAGGTCTCGTAGACCTCTTTTAGGGACTATATGCTTATGTTGTGATATGTTTTAAAAGATGATTGACTATGTGTTATAAAATGTTATGAAATGTTTGAAAATAATTCGTAATGCCCTTAACCCTAATCCGGCAAGGGTTACGGGTTAGGGGTGTTACATGTGTTCAGAACAA
Organism: Gossypium bickii; assembly: GCA_025503065.1. Taxonomy (NCBI): domain Eukaryota; kingdom Viridiplantae; phylum Streptophyta; class Magnoliopsida; order Malvales; family Malvaceae; genus Gossypium; species Gossypium bickii. The sequence continues at coordinate 20,178,353 of CP106713.1, read as the reverse complement.
GGTACGGACATTACGAATTTCTTATATGGCTTCCGGATGGACTAATGCTCCTGCAGTTTTTATGGATTTGATGAATCGTATTTTTAGATCGTATTTAGACAGATTCGTTGTTGTATTCATTGACGACATTCTGATCTATTTTCGAGATGAGTCAAAGCATGCCGAGCATTTGAAGATTGTGCCACAAACCTTGAGAGATAATAAACTGTTTGCTAAATTCAGTAAATGCGAGTTTTGGCTCTGAGAGGTTGGATTTTTGGGACACATTGTTTCAGCGGAAGGTATACGAGTTGATCGTAGCAAGATTTCAGCAGTTGTTGATTGGAAACCACCGAGAAATGTATCCGAAGTTAGAAGCTTTTTGGGATTAGTTGGGTATTATTGACATTTTGTCAAAGGATTCTCGATGATTGCTACACTTATGACCAGATTGTTACAGAAAGATGTAAAATTTGAGTGGTTAGAGAATGTCAATAGAGTCTTGATCAGTTCAAAGCATTGTTAACTGAGGCACCAATTTTGGTTCAACCTGAGTTGGGTAAAGAGTTTGTGATTTACAGCAACACGTCATTGAACGGTTTGGGTTTTTTTTTTATGCAAGAAAGAAAAGTGATAACTTATGCCTCTAGACAGTTACATCAGCATGAAAAGAATTATCCGATGCACGATTTAGAGTTGCCCGCTATTGTATTTGCATTGAAAATTTGGCGACATCATTTGTACGGTGAATAGTGCCATATCTTTACTGAGAACAAGAGTTTGACGTATATAATGACTCAGATATATTTGAATTTGCGACAATGAAGGTGGCTCGAATTGCTAAAAGATTATGAGTTAGTGGTTGATTATCATCCAGAAAAAGCAAATGTAGTCGCAGATTCTTTGAGTAGAAAGTCATTATTTGCTTTGAGAGTGGTGAATACACAGTTATCTTTGTTTGATGATGGTTCACTTCTAGCATAATTGAAAGCTAAACCAGTTTTTCTTCAGCAAATTTTTGAAGCTCAGAAGTGTGATAATGATTTGCAAACCAAAAAAAATGTAATGTGAATCGACTAGACATTCAAACTATCAGATTAGATCCGATGATTATTTAATGTTCAGAGATAGAATTTGCGTACCAAAGAATTCTGAGCTCATTCAGAAAATTTTAAATGAAGCACACAGTGGTTGTTTATCTGTTCACCTGGGGAGTACTAAAATGTACAATGATTTGAAACAGTTGTATTGGTGGTCGGGTATGAAACGAGACATTTCGGAGTTTGTATCGAGATGTTTAGTTTGTCAACAAGTAAAAGCCAAACATCAAGTACCTTCAGGATTACTACAGCCTGTGATGATACCAGAATGGAAATGGGATAGAGTTACGATGGATTTCGTATCGGGATTACCCTTGTCTCCAAAGAAGAAATATGCTATTTGGGTTGTCGTTGATCGACTGACAAAATCTGCACATTTCATTCCTTTATGTACTGATTATTCGCTTGATAAAATGTTTGAATTGTACATTTCTAAGATCGTTAGATTGCACGGGGTACAAGCTTTGATTATTTCGGATAGAGATCTGAGGTTTACGTCGCGATTTTGGAAAAAATTGCCAAAAGCACTAGGTACGAGGTTGAATTTTAGTACATCATTTCATCCACAAAATGACGGTCAATCTGAGAGACTAATACAAATTCTCGAAGATATGCTTCATTGTTGTGTTTTAGAATTTGAGGGCAATTGGGAGAAATATTTGCCATTAGTTAAATTCGAGTATAACAACAGTTTTCAATTGAGTATAAAGATGGCACCTATGAAGCTTTGTATGGACGCAAATACCGAACTCCATTATATTGGACCGAGCTTAGTGAGAAAAAGATTCACGGGGTTGATTTGATTCAAGAGACTGAAGAAAAAGTGAAAATAATTCGCGACAGATTGAAAGCAGCTTCAAATCGACAGAAATCTTACGCGGATTTGAAACGAAAAGACATTAAATTTCAGATCGGTGACAAAGTATTTTTGAAAGTATCTCCGTGGAAGAAAATTCTTTATTTTGGTCGTAAAGACAAACTGAGCCCGCGATTTATCAGGCTGTAGCATATCAGTTATTTTACCATTAGAGTTAGAAAAGATCCACAATGTGTTTCATGTGTCGATGTTGTGCCATTATAGATTAGATCCATCACACGTAATTTCTCCGGCAGAGATTGAGATTCAACCTTATATGACATATAACGAAGAACCGATCAAAATCTTAGCTAAAGAGGTTAAAGAATTGAGAAATAAAAGCATAGCTTTAGTGAAAGTATTGTGGAAATGACATGGGGTCAAAGAAGCCACATGGGTGCCCGAGGAAGCTATGAGAAAACAGTACCTTAACCTATTCACTAGTAAGATTTTCGGGGACGAAAATCCCTAAGGGGAAGAGTTGTAACAGCCTATATTTAGTCAAATCAGAACAGTGGTTTTGGGACCACAAATCCAAAGTCAAAATAATTATTTTATTATTATTTTAATATTTACAGCATGATAATATGTTTGTGTGAAAGTTCTGTTCAGAAATTTTATCGTTTGAGTGCTTAATTTAATAAAAATGACTAAATTGCGTAAAGTATAAAACTTATGTTCTATTAGCTAAAGGTATTAAATGGCTATGAAATTAAATAGTGGAGGTCTTATGTTGTAATTAGGCCATGGTTATTATGAGTGGACAAAGATAGACATGTATTAAATGATTTAATGAATTATAACAAAGGTTTTTTAGGTAATTTATTAAATAAACATAGTAAAAATAAGTAAAGTAATTATATCATCTTTCTATTCTTCATCTTCAACTGAAACAAAGGTGTAGAAAAACCATTTTTAAGCTTTCAAAGTTTTGGCTACTTCATTTGGCTAAATTGGTATGTATTTTGTCCCGTTTTTAATTATTTCTATGTTTTTGAGATCGTGGCAACTAGGTTTAGCTAGCCCAGGGACTATTTTGCAAAACTGTTAAAGATTTAGGATGTTGCCATTGATGAATAAGCATGTATTTTAATGATTAATGATAGATTATGAATGTTTGATGATAGTTATACAAGTTTTGTTAAGTGATTTTTAGTGAAAATGCAAATTAGGGATTTAATTTGTGAAATGTATGTGTAATTGTATGATATGTCCGGTGACGCTCCGTAACCCTATTTCGGTGTTGAATACGGGTGAGGGGTGTTACAAGCTCCATTCATCGAGATATGCATGTGTGGTGTGTTAGAGAACGTTAGCTATACACTTCACTTACAGGATATGATTGACTCTACGAGTCTATGAGTGGTGTGATGGATATCTGTGTATTCAATGAGTGTTGATAGAGTCCACTTTACGTTTCATAATCTTAAGAGCCAAATTATCATACACTATGACTAAATTGATTGTATGTAATTATATGAGCTCATATGTGATTGATATGTGTCAGAATATATATATGCCTAAACATTCGTATAAATAATGTGTAAAAGAATGCATGGAATATGACTAAATATGTGAATTATGGTAGTTAGTTAATGACATTTTCGGAATATGTTGTTTGGTTGATGCATGACGACTTGTTTGCGTAGTGGTTGTTCTAGGCATTCACTGAGCTTGTCAAGCTCACCCACCCCATTTTATCCTTTGCAGAGTAGTTGTGTTCCCAATGTGAGCAGTGTGGTCGTCGAGGGATTGATCCAAGCCATTCTTTAGTCACTACAGTAGGTGTTTTGCTTATTCTAGTTCTAAGGAATAAAAAGGCAATGTGGTAGACATTTATATCAGATTGTTAAGACATATTTGGGATTATTTGCATATTATGTATGTTTGGAAGCATGTGGACTTGGATATGGTATTTGGACTATTGTTTTAGACATCTTGATGCTTATATGACTAGGTGAATGAAATGTGATGTTTAGGGATTAAGTTTGAATGATTTAAATGTTCTTATATGCTAATTTTTTGTAACATGAAGCAGAGGTATCGATATGAGAGCTTTTAAAATGATACCTTATTTATTTTCAAAAGTGCAGGGAGTCAGAATAAAAATTTGGTATCGATACCTTAGCCCGAGTATTGATACTCAGGATGTAATTATAGATACCTTTCGAAAGGTACCGAGATTTCTAACGTTTTAAAATTTGGCGAGAGACAGAATGCTAGTTTGGTATCGATTTTCCAAGTGGTATCGATACCACTTAAAGGAAATATCAATACCATAGAGGCAGTATAGATACCTACGTAATATTTTCAGGAAAATTTGATAAGTGGTCCTAATGCATGATTAATACCTATGTTATGCTATTTTATGAATTCTTTGGCATAGTTTATCAACAAAAAGTGAATGTATTGTTTATAATTCATGATAATGCTATGTCATTATTAATAATAATAAAAGCTGCATGAGAAATAACATGTCGTTTTAGATGAACAAGTAGTGAGACAGTGGTGTAGCGTCTCGATATTCAACTCGGCGTCCAAGCCTGATATGGGGTGTTACAACCTAGCAGAGGGGACACTGTGGTGTTTAAGCATCATGGTTAGGAATGGCAAAATGGAGGAATGGACGGAGGAATAGGGATGGAATTCCTGTTAAATAATTCCTATACGGTGTTACTGAGTGCAAACCATAATGTGCGAAGCTCCAGGCCTTGTAAGGGGGACACTTCGGTGTTCGAGCATTAAGGTATACATGAGATGGGTTGATATTGATTGTGATAAGGTTCCATAGAGGTCCATAGGACGACACCACAACGACGATAAGGTCCTATAGGGCAACACCTCAAAAGAGATATAACATGTAAGACCATAACTCAGTATGTCAACCAGTATAGTCTACTGGGACAATAAACACGGGGTAGTCAGCTAGACATTAAACATAGGGTGAAAGGGTGTAAGACCATAACTCGGTTATGGCAACCATTATAGTCTATCGGGAAAGTAAATGCGAGGTAGTCTGTTGGGATAGTAAACACAAGGTAGTCTACTGGAATAGTAAACATGGGTAGATCGCCAGGATGGTAATTTCGGAAAAACCATATATGGAAAAAGAGTTAGAAGAATAATGCAAGTATTGGCAAGTAGGTTTTGAGGAATTCGTTGAAAGAGGAGAAAGTAGTAGAAAAGGGAAACAGTTCGCCAAAATAGTGAGTGAAGAAGCCGGAAGGGTAAGGGTGGTAACTCCAGTAGGAAATAGACATAGAGAAATGACGCTTCAATGACGTGTTGTATATAGGTAAAGGAAGAGGACCTATCCGCAGATTTTGGATAAGGAACTGCCATTTAGAGTCGTTAAAGAAGTGTTCAAGGAAGCTTTGTATGTTAAAAGAAAACCTTAAAAGGTTATTAGGAGTTCTACCCCAATAAGAGGCTCGTTGCCGCCAAAGTTATGCAGAGAGGATTAATCATTGGTGATCTGGATAGAATAATCAGTAAAGAAGGGGGTTCGATAGAACATATTGACCGATAAAGGTACTAGAAAAGATAAACTGAGTGACAGATAGGTTTTTCAAAACTATTCCTCTTTAAAGGGATTATTTACGAAGTACCCACCAAAGGGCTAGTTCTATAAGGAACCATCACATAAGATGAATCATAAGCTCAAATGGTCATTCAGAAAATAGTTTGTCGGATAATGTAGGCCCAAACAGCTCAGTAGACGGACATGTTACACTTATAAGCATGGTATCTCAAATAATGCAAATTACAAGGAAGTAATCCAACAACTATTCATCCCAAGTGGGACTTAGTCAGCCAGTGTGGCGAGGGACCTCATTAGTTATCCTAACAGAGGGAATGTCAGCAAGTCCTTCGAGACTATGTTAAGAAAGGGGAGTCCACCATAGACTAAAAAGATTTAGAAAGATCGCCAATGTGTGTGGTCCTTTCTCGTAGGCCTTATGAGTAGATAGGCCTAATGAGTAGAATATTAGTGTATCCACCGGAACTATGGTACTTACGGTCTAGAACAAAGCAAAAAGGGGTATTCCTGATAAGAAGGTGTGTAGGGTAAAGTGAGAACCTGCCAAGATAACAAGACATCTAGAAACCACCAAAACCCTGTTGTCGAGACATGGGTTCGACCAGGAACTTATGGTATTAGTGGTCGAACTGTCATTAAAGAATAGCTGAAGGTGTATGAAAGTCTGCCAGTCCAAATAAAGTGCTAAAGTTTGAGTAAAAATAGGGAGTTAAAGAAATTTTTTTCTTTTAAAATTTTACCCTAGTAAAGAAAGGGCGAGTTATGCAATTTGGTAGTGAAGAAACTCACTAAGTTAATTGAACTTACCAACATGTTGGCCTGTGTTTTGCAGGATTAGTGGGTTAAGGATCCCGAGGAAGGACCAAACGAAACAGTGTTGGATCAAGAATCAATGTTAGTGTAACATCCTAAATTTTTGGGCCTATGCGGTTAATGGGTGAATATGTTTAATATGTTAATTTAAGTAATAGGGGTTCAAATTGGGCTCAGAATTAGGCAAAGGCCTTGATTAAAATTATCTGTTTGGGCATTATAGGGTTTAAAAGGTAGTATCTATGTTTAAAATACCAAAGTGGGCTTGTGGCCCAATCTTAGGAGGTGACGCCACACAAGGGAGTAAGGGGCCCAAATTTAAGTTTCATGGAGCCCAATTCTTTTAATTTAAGTTAGCTAAATTTTGGGCATTAGGATTAGGTGGAGTGGATGGCAACAAGGCTAAAATTTAAGGGTTTTAATGTTTAAAATATGTGGATAATAAGCAGATAAAGGCTATTATTTAGGAATTTATTTTATGTGGATAATAAGCAGATAAAGGCTAAAATTTAGGGATTTTAATGATTGAAATATGTGGATAATATGCTGATAAAGGAGGGAGGAGTTAAAGATAATTAAGTCTCTTTTAGATGAGCTAGTAGATTAAGATAAAGGAGAAAAGATAGGATTTAACTGCAAGGTTAGGTAAGTGCCAAAATTTCTATAAATAGGGGGAATATCTCTTCAATTTCGGCATTTGGGTTTTTCTCTCATTCTTTTCTCTTCTTCTCTGAGTAAAAGCCGAAAACTCCTAAAGTTCCATCTTCTTCTTTATTCTCTGCAAAAGCCAAAATCTCTAAGCCTAATCCCTCATCTTTACTTTGATTCAAAAGCCGAAACTCGTTCCATTCTTTTTCTTCCTAGCCGAAATCTTCATGTCACTTCCTTGTTTTCTTTTCTTCTTCTCTTTTCCTATCAGAAACTGAAACTCTTCACTTAAGTATTTTAAAAGCCAAAGACACATCAGTCTTCTCTTGTTCATACTTTTTTCGGGATTTTCCTAAAAGCCGAAACCCCTAGATCTCATCTCCTGTGATTGCCGAATTGCTTCTGTGGTGCCTACTTGTGCCGAAATCTAAAGGGAACTTTAGTGGAGTCAATCGCATAGATCTCTAAGTTATAGATCGGTAGCACTCGAATCGTGTTACTTTCAAGATTTCAAGGTAAGAAGATCTATTAGTTTCAACGTGTAAATTAGGGATTTACTAACCCTTGGCCGAATATAGGAGAGGCCCTATTTTCACATCTTTCTGGCTTTTTGAGCAAATTTGTAGATCGGTCTAGCAAGGGTATCGACATTAATCAGGTGTGTAACTCTCCACACCATCTAGATCTGTTTGTTAAATATATTATTATAAGTTTTATATGTTCTATTAAATGCAGAAATCCCGGCACAACGTTTGAAACCCAAAGAGGGTAAAGCAAATCACCAGGTTAGGGATCCCTGTCGTTCTAAATGAATGTTCTGATTAAATGATATGAGTATGCCGATTTTCTATAATTGCATGGGCTCGGTTTGATGAAAGGAGGAAGTTATACATTGTAGCGGTTTTTACCGTGATCAATTGCAGCGGTTCCTTATCGTGATCTGTTGTAGCGGCTTTTGCCGTGATCTGTTGTAGTGGCTACGGCCATGATCTGATGATGAGCAGCACGGCTGCCACCAAGGCGTGTAGCGGTGTGGGTTGATTGTAGAAATCCCCAATGGTGTGAATGGCTGGTACGGGGCCGTGTAGCGGATGGAAACCTAGGATTTGGGTTGGGCTTTGCATATTATTTTTTTTATGTATATTAATTATTCTTTTTTATAGGGCTAAAGCCCAAATCTAATGGTGCATGAGGGTTGCACACTGAGTCTCGCGACTCACCCTTTTAATTTAACACTTTCAGGTGCACCTAGTGCATCGGACCGGGCTGGAGAGGAACGCGAGGTGGCCATGCAAAAGAGAGCAATTGGATTCAGCTAAAAGGCTTTAGTCTGTTATTTTATATTTTGCAGATTTTAAGTATGGTTGTAATAAGGTCACGGGCCACTAGACTATTATTTTTGATTAGGTTATGTTGAGTTTTTAAGTTTTATGTTTTTAATTAAGTTAAGACATGTATAAAATTTCAGTTTTTATTTAAAAATCCATCAAGATAATTTATAACTTAATATTTTATACTTTAATGAATTCTTAAGCTTTCGGAATAAAGGTTTAAACCTAGTAATTGTTTTCCAAAATGCGACATGTTTTGTGAACTCCCTTAAGTGACATACTAGATCCGGTCGTAGCGTTTGGGTCGGGTTTGGGGTGTTACAAATTGGTATCAGAGCTCAATTCAAAACTCGGCTCTGGGGGTTTTGGGGCTCAAAACGTTTTCTACAATCGGGTTTTTGAAACATGCATGTTTTTTTTAAAATGATAACAGGTCTGTTAGCTCGGCATGGCACCTGCGTCTCCGGCCCAAGTCCGCTAGGTAAGTATTCTGAACTCCTTGTGTGTTATATATGTATGTGCGCTTGATGGGCTTTGTGGGACGTAGACTATTTAGACTATAACTTGATGGACTTTAGGCTTAGCTGAAAAAACTCCTTAAATCTCATAAGACTTAATTTCACTAAACAAACCCGTGAACGAGTCGCAAGACTAGGGTGTGGCAACAGGCATACGCATGCCTAGGTTTGGATCCGAAAGAGCCTGGTACTTAAGCAGTCCTAGTGACTCACCTCCTCTTCACTGGAATCCTACAGTGCGTAGTATTTACTTCACCCCTAGCCACGAGGATTTGTTGACGGGCCAAAATCTATAATTAAAACCCGGGAAGGAAGCAGCCACATTATTTTTACAAAATTGCTAAAATACCCTATTTTGAAAAAAAAAATACCAAGATACCATGATTTGCAAATATACCCCGATTTACAAAGTCAACAAAATTTTTCCTTAAAAAAAACACATACAACACATGACAACAACCAAAACCCACAAACACCGAACACTACTATTATTCTTTTGAAATCAAATTCTCCAAGATACCCTTGTTTTAAAAATATATATATATACCCCCTTAGTTTTGTAAAAAAATTTTGAAAATACCCCTGACTTGTAAAATAACCAAAATACCCCTGATTTGTAAAATTACCAAATTACCCTTAATTTGCAAAATGACCAAAGTACCCTGATTTGTAAATTACTAAATTACCCCTAATTTTCAAAAGTATTGGAATACCCCCGGATTTCAAAATTTTCGAAATACCCCCAGATTTCAAAATTACCGAAATACCCCAGATTTTAAAATTACTGAAATACCCTCGAATTGTAAATTACCAAAATACCCTTATTTCACAAAATCAACAATGAACCCTATTTTGGAAAATTACAAAAATACCCCTGTAGGATAAAATTACGAAAATACCCCTGGGTAGTGGAATAACGAGAATACCCCTATGTATTGAGGGTGGATGTATGGATGTTGTCTGTATGTTGATTGTTAAATGTATGTAGTACCCCTGTAGGATAAAATTACGAAAATATTCCTGGGTAGTGGAATAACGAGAATACCCCTATGTATTGAGGGTGGATGTAAAAATGTTGTCTGTATGTTGATTGTTAAATGTATGTAGTTTATAGAACTAGGAAAGGTGAACTTGAGACTGAATTGCGAATTAGAAAGAACTACTCTTAAAACTACTAATCATAAGAATGTTCGTGAATAATCAGTGGAAGAAAACCAATAATTCATAAAAAATTTTAATCAGATAAACACGAACCGATAGCATGAGTACAAGGGGACGAGGACGCTCTAGATGTGAATACCAGTGCGTACTCTACCATAGTGTACTAAGTGTCTATTTTGGGTTTAGAATTGGAGTGCGCAGCGAAAGCATGGTAGTGAGACTTAGGTAGTACGATTAATAGTTAGTTGGAAATTTCAAGGACGAAATTTCTTTAAGGGGGTAGAACTGTAACATCCTGAATTTTTGGGCCTATGCGTTTAATGGAGTGAATATGTTTAATATGTTAATTTAAGTAATAGGGGTCCAAATTGGGCTTAGAATTAGGCAAAGGCCTTGATTAAAATTATCTGTTTGGGCATTATAGAGTTTAAAAGGTAGTATTTATGTTTAAAATACCAAAGTGGGCTTGTGGCCCAATCTTAGGAGGTGACGCCACACAAGGGAGTAAGGGGCCCAAATTTAAGTTTCATGGAGCCCAATTCTTTTAATTTAAGTTAGCTAAATTTTGGGCATTAGGATTAGGTGGAGTGGATGGCAACAAGGCTAAAATTTAGGGGTTTTAATGTTTAAAATATGTGGATAATAAGCAGATAAAGGCTATTATTTAGGAATTTATTTTATGTGGATAATAAGCAGATAAAGGCTAAAATTTAGGGATTTTAATGATTAAAATATGTGGATAATATGCTAATAAAGGAGGGAGGAGCTAGAGATAATTAAGTCTCTTTTAGATGAGCTAGTAGATTAAGATAAAGGAGAAAAGATAGGATTTATCTGCAAAGTTAGGTAAGTGCCGAAATTTCAATAAATAGGGGGAATATCTCTTCAACTTTGGCATTTGGATTTTTAAGTTTTATGTTTTCAATTAAGTTAAGACATGTATGAAATTTCAGTTTTTATTTAAAAATCCATCAAGATAATTTATAACTTAATATTTTATACTTTAATGAATTCTTAAGCTTTCGGAATAAAGGTTTAAACCTAGTAATTATTTTCCAAAATGCGACATGTTTTGTGAACTCCCTTAAGTGACATACCAGATCCAGTCGTAGCGTTTGTGTAACACCCTAAAAATGGGCTATTTGGAATTTGATTATTTTTCCTTATGTATGAACTGCTGTGGTATTATTTATGAAATAATAGAGCTCAATTTAAGGCTTTGAGTGTGCTCAGTTTGGTAGAAAATTTTAGTTTTTAACTTTAAAGGCAGGGAGCCTTGGCAGGAGGGGGTTATAAGAATAAATGGGGATAATTTGGACACTAAAAGGGCCTTGGGAAAGTGGCAAAAGAGAGGCCACTTAAAGGCTAGAGTTGACGCCACCAAGGAGCAAGAGAGAACCTTGGTTTGAGTCGCAGAAATCCCCCTTTTTGCTCTTTATTTGGACGGCACAAAGGGAGAGAAATTCTCTCCTTAAAGTATTTTTTTTTTATTAATTATCTATTTAGATAATAAGGGTGCATTTTTTTAAAAAAAAAATGAATTATCATGGGATTAATTGATGGGATAATCAAGGACTTTATTTGTTTAATTCTAGGGATAATTAGATAATAAAAGTTTTATTTTGATAATACAAGATTATTAAGGGGATTATTGGATTAAAAGGATTATTAAGATTTATCAATGGATTATTGGGGATTAATTCAAATTAATTTGAATTAATCCAAAGAGGTGGACGGCAAGGGTACTAAGTGCCTATAAAAGCATTAGTTGACCCCCTTGTTTTGTTTTTTTCCTTTTTTGCTAGTTGCCGAAAATCCCTAACCCCTCTCTCTTTGTGCTTCTTTTATTTTCTTTACTCTCTCAAACCCCTTTTAGCCGAAACTTTTAGCATCTTCTTCTCCACAATTTTCTTTCTTTTCCTTGATCGAATATTCACCCTTATTGACCGAAACTTCAAAACATCTTTTCCTCTTATTGTTTTCCTCTAGCCGAACCTATTTTAACCCCCTTGGCCGAACATCAAAAAGGGATAAATCTCTTTAGATTTTAGTGATCAATCGATTTGGATCAAGGTAAGGGATGGCCGAACCCTCCTTTTTGTATCTTTTCTTTTGTTGTCGTCTTGTTGGATGGAATGAAAGCCAAAATTCGGTAACCAAAGAGCAAGGGTTCTAACCAAAGGTGAAATCGATGATAGGCACTTCGGGATCTCAAAGCAAAGAAGATCAGATCTAGCATTCTCTGACAATCGGATTTGGGTAAGTGGTGGTAAGTGCCTACTTATGAAAGTTTATTCTTCTAATGATTAAGAAAAGCCAAAGGCTATTAAGTGGCTACTAATAGTTGCCGATTTCAGGGAAGTAAAACCATTCAGAGTTTAGTGACTTGGGTTCAAAGGCACTCGGGTAAGGATTCGGGTTCAAAAAGAGAACCCTTTTAAATATTTGGGTTGGCCGATTAGGCCATAGTACTAAATCCCATGTTTGGCCGAATATAGGGACCAAAGAGAACTAGGTGGCCGACATCTCTTTTCTGGAATTAGACGATTCAAGTAGTGACAGTGTGTACATACACACTATATGATATATTAATCATGCTTAATTTTGTGAATGCTCATTTTGATTTATGTAGCATTGGAATTAATACCAAATCGGTATAAGTGGTGATTCGATATAAGTACACCATTATTATGAATTTGCTATTTGATGCTTTTGGTAAGCATGATGTATTGACACATGAAATTTAAGAATGTGATGGCATGAAACATATGTATGTTTATCTGCATTGTGGGATTGATGAGTGGAGGGGGCAAAGTGATATTGTGCCGACGGGCACCGTGTTTTTGGTAACACACCGTGACTACGGTCACCGAGGTTTGGTACCTCCGCAGGTTTGGCACCTCATAGCGACTTATCCTCGTGGTTATTACCACCGCGGGTTGGCCCCACTTGAGAAATGGGATCGTCTCGCGGTGATTTGGTATCACGCGATGGGTTGGCCCCATCATCCGATTTGTGTCTAAGGACACCAAAGGTGTTTTGGTAACACATTGTGACTATATGTCACCGTGGTTTTGGCACCACCAAAGGTTTGGTACCACAACGGGGTAGACAGTGGCGTTTGGTTGGCTAGGTTGGGACACATAATATTATGCATGTTAATTATGTTATATGTTGTGTATGAAGTTGGATTAAACCGGGGAAGGGTTACATCTCGAGTCTTGGTGACTCACCTTCTCCTTTACATTTTTCAGTAACGAGTAGACCGCGGATGTGGACCTGGATGGACTCGAGGTGGCCATGCAAATGAAGTTTTGATTAATGAACTCTTAAATTTCAGTTTTAACATTTTCATTTCCTGCTTTTATTTTATGTGGATGTAATAAGGCCTCCTATTATTTTCTTTTATTATTTTCTATATGCTGAATACTTTATTTAAACTTTGTCATTAATATTAATTAATCACATGTTTTCTCAAATTAACACTTAAAATCAAGTAATATGCCATCGGGCACATTTGTAATTTTATAATAACTTGACATATTTTAATTCCCGAATAAAAATCTAAGTATGACTTTGGCAAGTCCACTAAAATGAAGGGTTTTCAAAACTTAAGTTGGTTTTCAAAAAGGATTTTGAAAAACATCTTCTAAGTAGCAAACCAGATTCGGCCATAACGTTTGGGCCGGGTTTGGGTTATTACAGTTTGGGCCGGGTTTGGGGTGTTACAGTTAGTCTGGTGTCATGCACATAGGAAGGGGTATCTTCAGAGGCTCCGCCTCGGGGTCAAAAATATTGTAACTAGGTAGTTTTCCATAAAGTCTAGAGTTTTGAGATAGTATCTTTTGTTCTAATTTAGGGCTTCTGTTGTAAGAGGTATATATATTAATTGACAAAGTTCGTTTTAAAATTTTCAAGATAAAAATTTGGTTCTTAGCTCAAATCGGGTTCAGTTGTGACACTCCATACCCGAATTCGACGATGGAGTCAGGTGAGAGTGTTACAACAACAATTTCACTGAAGACATATCAAGCAATTCTCAATGGAAATGTAACGACCCAAAATCCATGGGCACCGAAAGTGTGTTATCGGGCCTCAGTCTCAGTAAATCGAGTTAGTAATAATTATTAGCAGCAATTATGTGTCTAATAGTGTGTTTAATTAGATTTTTATTTAGTGAATTTAGCTTAATTTAAAGTAATTAGGAAAAAGTATCAAATTGAATAAAGAGTGAAAGTTTAATTATAGATTAAAAGAAAGTAAAAAGGGCTAAAATGGCAATTAAGCCATTTAGCATAAGTTGAGGCGGCATATGAAATAAAAATCTAAGATTTTTACTTGGATTTTAAATTATAAAATATATATATTAGTTATAAATTATAATAAACTAATTTAAAATAATTATATTAATTGATATTATATTAAATAAACTAAATAAATGACAAATGTATGGTAAAGATTAAAGACAAGTGTAATAGTAATAATTATATAGGTACACTTGTAATAAAAAATAAGCATTGCTTAAATAATAAGTAAAAGATTTTTTTATATTAAATAATTATTATATATTATATTATTATAACATATAGTAAATAAAACTAAAAAGAAGTAAAAGCAAAAGTAAAAACAAGGAAGAAAGTAACAGAGGCTTTGAAACGGGGCAGGAAAAAAAGAAAGAAAGAATAAGAAAGAAAAATAACAAGAGAGAAATAGGGATTTTAAAGCTTGGAACTTAATTAGGTAAGTCAATCAAGTCCTATTCTCTTAATTTTGATGTTTTAGAAGCTTTAAAGCAAGATTTTGATGAAACTAAGTTGATATTTTGAGAGTTTATAGGTTTTCAAATATAGTTGATGTTGAAGAAAAAGATGAATTAGGGATTAAATTGTAATGTAAGTTATAAATCTTGTGTTATAAGGATTAATTTGGAAGAAATTATAAATTAGAGTTTTATTATGAATATTAGATAGTCAAGTTGAATATGGAAGGAATTTAAGTAGAAACAAAGCATGAATTAAGTTAAGAAAATTAGTAAACTTAATTAGGATTAAATTGTAAAATAAGTTATAAAAAGAACAGTTTTGGGACAGCAGCAGTAGAGTAACTTTGAAAAATCACCAAAAATGGTATAAATGGAACTAGAAGTTGAGTGAGATATGAAATTAAAGCTTATTTAGTCTATTTTTTATATGAAAGAAATATAGAAATTAAAGAAATTCTGTATTTTGAGATATTTAGATTTTTGTTAGACTAGTTCAGAGTGATTTCGAGATCCCTTGTTCTGACTTGGAAAAATCATTAAAAATTGTAAAAAATAATTTTGGGACATAATTTATATGGTTAGATTCCTTAATTAGTCTATTTTTAGAATAAACAAACTAGAACATCATTTGAATTATGTACAAAAAGATAATTAAATTTTATCAAAGAGTGATGGGAACTGTCAGACAACAGAACAGGGGTGATTTTAAAGAATAAACTATACCTATTGGTTAAATCAGAAATTCTGAAAATTTTATGGCAAGAATATATGTGAGTCTAGTTTCATATAAAATTTACGGATCTTAATTTGGAATTCTGTAACTCAAGATATAAATAATTTAGTGACAATGACTCAGGTAGACAGCCTTGACAGAATATATAAGTAAATAGTAGAATTATATATTATGGATATGGAATGAAATGGAAGAGTAGGAATTGAATAAAAATTCAGTTAATTATTACATTAATGCTGTAATTAATAATGTAAATTGTTATTATTATTTTCGTAGCTAACAAGGAAAACGAGGCATCGACATCCAAGGGAAAAGAAAAGATCGTGGAGGAGTAAACTCGTATTTTGGGTTTGTATTACTATAACTCAAACTATTTATTAAATGTATATTGAATTTATAATATATGTTATGGAGTAATTAAGATAAGGTAAGTAATAATATTTGAAATTAAGTAAGAATATGGGTGAATATTGAATTATTTGTGAATTGATATAATAGATGTTTTGAATTGATCAAGTATTTGAAATTGTTGTGGAAATGAATTCGAAATTGGAAAAGTAAAATAACGCCCTATTAACTTGTCGGACTAGATTGGATACAAATGGTATGCCATTGGATTATGATGTGATGAGGAGATTTGTAGCTCGGCCGAGAAGATGATTCCGTTATTATATGCTTCGGTTTATCCGAAGAAGCATTTAATGCCTTATTGGTGTGTTTGGGAGGATATGATATACTGGTGTGTTTGGGAGGATTTCATTATTCTGGTGTGTTTGGGTTGGATACTTTGGTGTGTTTGGGTGGAATCCGCGTATCTGTCAGAGTCCGAGCCTTGTTAATAGGGTAAATAATTGAAATGGAACTTTGAAAATGAGTTTAATTGATTTGGCTCTATTGAAAGATATGAGAAAGATTGTATGAGCTAAATTATGAATTGAATTAGTACGTAAAAAATGAAATGTGAAATTAAGATTTATGAGGTGATATATAATTATGTATAATTAGTTTAAATGATTTATAAAGCTTATGGTTAATGTTTGTAATTTATTAATGTTAAATAGTTTGGTTTATAGTAATACCACTGAGTATGAAATACTCAGCGTACGATTGTTTCCGTGCGCAGGTTATTAGAGTTTCGGATCCGGTCCAGCATCCAAAACAAACCCGACTCCAACAAGAAGATTTTGGTGATGAATTTCTTCCTTTTGTTAAGTGGCATGTACTAGGTAGTTGTATATGAATTATATATATATTTAAGTTAAATGATTTTGGTTGTATATAAATGATTATAATGTTTTGGATGAGAAATATGATATAAAGTGATAAAATGGTAAATTTGTTATTGAATATTTGAAATGAAATAAAAGTTATAAATTATACATATATACTAACATGTTATATTGTTTAAACTAAGGTATTAAATTATTATTCTGAAATAAATTGGATGTATTTGAATATACCTAATCATTGGTTGAAATATTGCTATTGGATTGTTTCGGTTTGAAATTTGCAGGGGTTTTATGTAAAATTAAGTAGAAATGCTGTCGAAATTTTTATAGGATTAAAAAAATAAAATAATAATAATACAAAAAATTTTCGGAGAATTCGAACATGTTTTGTTTCACTTTTAATTTGAGTTTTGGCTACGAGCATCTATTTTTGGGACTTAATTATTAAATTATATTATGAATGTTATTTTATTTGTGAATTATTTGTAAGTTGTCTGATATGTCCGGTAATGCCTCGTAACCCTGTTCCGATAATGGTTTAGGGTTAGGGGTGTTACAGGAAAGTTAACCTTTTAGTCTCTAGGATTATTAATACATCTAATTAGATTGTAGGTTTTATATATTTATATTTGATTATCTTGCTTAATTATAAAAAAGAAAAAGAAAAAGAAATTTAAAAGGTGTATTTTCATTTATTCTTTCTCACTTGTATAAAAATACTGCTTGTAGAACAAGAGGGCGGGTAAGTAAAATCATGAAGGGGCATTCAAAATTATATTATTTTGGGTTGGAATCCATTAGACATATATTATAGATTTGATATAATTTGAAATCACAAAATATACTTCTATACTATCGTTTATTGTTTTATAAAAAGAAAGGTTTTCAATAAGATAGTTAGTATTGTATTTGTGGACGTATCTTGTTTCTATTAATATTGATATGTATTAATATCGGTTTGTTTTAGTGTATTGTTTTAGATTTATTACTATTTTTGTAAAACATTTTATATATGTATATAAAAAAATATTCACTAATATCAAATAATGAGGTTAAACAAATCTCAAATATAAAATATTCATAAAAAATAAAACTTTGGTTGAAGTAGTAAAGAAAATTTTTTAAAAATATTAGTGGCATGGGTTCAAATATCACCTTATGTAAATGTTAAAATACTCCCCCAAAAAAAACACTCATCAATCATATAAAATATTCTTTAATAAACTTCACAAAGACAATCCTTCATTAAATAAACTCAAAATAAATAAGAAAAAAATTATTCCATAAACTAAACAATAAGATTATCTCATTCTATGCGTATAATAATTCATAATTCAACAAATTCAAAATAAATAATAAAAAATTTAAATTTAAATTTAAAATATATTTTAAAATTATTTTTTGGAACAAATAAGTAATAAAAATTTTAAATATATTTCAATTTTTTTGTACCAATCAGTCCTAAAGTTGACCATGGGCCAAGCTGGGTTGGGTCAAGGTAAAATTCTAGGCTCGGGCCAAAAAATGGGCTTAATATTTTGCCCAAGCTTGACTCAAGCAAAAAATGCTAAAACACAATCCCAGCTTGGCCTGTCTGTATTAATTTTTTTATTTTGTTATATAAAAATAAATTTTAAAAATATAATACATCAAATACACAAAAAATATTAAAATAAATGTTTCCCAACAAATTGAAAATAAATTTAAAAAACTTTTATACTTAAATAACACTAAGATAAGTGCAATTTAGCAAGCAAATGTCTCTACAATAGTAGCAAAATTAACAATAAAACAATAGTTATACAATACCCAAACAATAACAACAAAATAGTAGCAATATAATAGTAAAATGGTAGCAAAACAGTAGCAAAACTGTAACATTTTTTTTTCAAATTCGGGCCGACCTTATTTTTTTGTACAAACTAATTTTTTGGGCCTATATTTTTGTTGAAATCCTCTCACTTTTTCGGGAAAAATAGCAACCGTAATTCGATGTAGCAGATTAAACTAGTTTTCGCACTTTATTTCTTTTCTTTTTATTTTTTTATTATTAAGATTCCTAAAACCCTTGCTTTTTACTTGATCGTAATATAATTCATCTAAAGTACTAATTAGATCTAATTATGCTTCGGTTAGCATTAATTTAGTGCTCACCTCTATTGGGTACGATCCTCCGAGTACTCATCTATTCATTTGTAACTATATTACAACCTGACCCGTATACTTGCGAACACCTCTTCTTCATTTATTTTATGTAGGATTTCTACTCTGGATGTTGGTACGTCCAGAGGCGATCAGGGCCCCATGATCAAGTTTAGTTGGTACACCCTATTTTGGCCAATGTAGGCGAAATCAACTAGTACACACTGGTATGGTTTATAGCAACTGAAATTTGTATTGAAACAGAACCTAAAATTTGTTGTTCCAGTTTACTACTGGAATATAGCATTCTAGCTACTAAGAGCGGTACCGGAACATTACTATGATCAACGGGTAAGGATTTTAAAATTTTTTTCAAGTTTTAATTTATATAAACCGTCAATAAAGTTTCTATAACTAATAATGCGTTATTCTTAAATAAATTGAAAAAAATCATGTCTAAACTTAACATGAAACCTAAAAACAATAAGATTTTTGAAATAGCAATAAGGTTTCTAAAAACTAAAAGAGTATAAAAAGTTTGAAATAGGTTTAAGTGATAATCAGTATCCAAGACCAAACAATAAGTTCTTATGCTTTCAATTGGAGCCTTTATGGTTTCCATATATAAGAAATCCCCATTTGGGTTTGTGATTTAGATAAAAAAAAAGTCTTTGTATCATACTGGATACATGAGTAGTAGCGTTAACATTAAACCACCAAGTATCATTAAGAATTTTAATTAAGTTTTATTTGAAATATATAAAAGGATAAAATTTACCTAGTTCTTTTCGAATCAAGATTTGCATTTTTGACAATCTTTTTTATAGCGTCCTACTTTCTTGTAAAAATGACACTTATTTGCCATTTGTTCCTTTATCTACCATTAGAGAAATTGGAAAGTTTGTTTTTCTTCTTCTTAAACTGTTTGGTTTTTGCCTTAAGTTATTTACCAACTCTTTGATTTGCAAGGTTAAATGAACGGCTTATTGTGACCATTAATCTAGTTTCTTCCCGACTAAGCTTATTACCCAATTTATTAATATGCCACTTATCTTTAATAGTGAAATAGTTAATTTAAAATGATTTGCAATTTGAAGGTAATGAATTGCAATAAAAAAAGTCATCTACCATCATACCTAAGGTTTTTAACCTTACTTCAGCAACCAATGACTTGTGTCACAAGCCAAAGTGCAAAGCCCATGACCATGGCATAAGACGCACCTCATGGAGGTCTATTGATTAGATAGGGATCATTTAGCCCATGAGAACCGCCCGATTCAAAGAACTGTTGGATAAGCCTGTCAGATTGAAACCTGGGTAGCCCAATGATGAATATATGACAACATGGGCTACCTTGGTAAATATGGGAACTAATTGTAGAAGATTGATAGGAATCATATCTTGTAAAGATTTGATTAGATTTGAAATGATATATGTAACAGTCTGGATTACACCCTAGTCGAAAAAGTGGTTTAGGGACCACAAGTCTGAGTCTGAATATTATTTTAATATTATTTTCTGTGCTGTTGATGTGTGATTGAGTATGTGGTAAATTTTCGTGAGCTAATTTGACTGTCTGTGTGTTTAATTTGATTAAAGGATGAAATTGCATCAAATGTAAAAAAAATCGTATGCTACATGCTAAAGTGCCTTTATGTTGTGGCTTTATAAATGGGAGGGCTCATGTGGCAATTTAGCCATTTCCTTGGTTAGGGGACGGCAACATGGCTTCTAACATGTTTTTACATGTTGTTTTATAAAATTTAAAAGTTATATTATAATTGCTTTATAAGTTATATTTATATTATAATAAAGGAAACATGAAAGTGGAGTTCATTCATGCAATTTCCACCGAAAAATACCAAAAGAAAAGAAAGAAAAATTTAGCCAAGTATTCGGTACTTGCAAGCCAAAATTAAGGTGAGTTTTGTCTTCGGTTTTTGATAATTTCTACATATTCGTAATCGCTGCTTCGAGAGCTTTAAAACCCATGTCTCAATTTCATGAATTGATGATGGTTGTGTAATATGCTATTGAGGCTATGTTGAGTTTTGTGATGTTTTATGGTGTTAAATGATAGATATGTAATGGATGAACATACTTTGTTCTTGAACTTTTGATAAATTTAGCTAAATAGGGCTAAATAGAGAAAATGGTAAATTGAGGGACTAATTTGTGAATTTGATGAAATATTTGGACTTGTATAGTCCCTAGGGATATTCGGCTAAGTATGAGCATGGGTGGATTTTGTGAATTTGGTGTTTTGTAAAAAATGGACTAGATTGATAAAATATGCAAATGTGAGGGCTAAATTGCAAATAGCCCTAAATGTATATCTTTGATTAAATTTAATGAACTAGTGAATAAAAGAGTTAATTCTGAATATGTTTAGGTCAAGAACCGAGGAAAACGGATTTAGATCGCGGGAAAGCGAAAGTAAACGAATAGTCGTTTTTGTTCCTATAAACCGAATTTGAGGTAAGTCACTATGCAAATAATGTGCTTATATGAATTTATACCTGTTCATTTGATTAATGTTGATAATAAATACTTATGAGAAATTCTGTAATTGAATTTCGAGCTAAGTTCGATATATTGATTAAGTCGGAGAAGCCTCGTATGAATCTAGGAATAGGTATCTGTTCTGTTTACGAGTAAGACCACATCGGGGACGTTGGCATCAATATCTGTTTATATATAAGACCTCGTCTGGAACGTAAGCATCATTATCTGATTATATATATAAGACCTCGTCTGGGACGTAGGCATCATTATCTAATTATATATATAAAACCTCGTCTAGGACGTAGGCATCATTATCTGTTTATATATAAGACCTCGTCTGGGACGTTGGCATCATTATCTATTTATATATAAGACCTCGTCTGAGACGTAGGCATCGTTATCTGATTATATATAAGACCTCGTCTGGGACGTAAGCATCGTTATCTGATTATATGTAAGACCTCTTCTGTGACGTAGGCATCGATATCTGAGTGCATGTAAGATCTTATCTCCCCTGTATTTTAGAAAAGTTTCAAATTTTCATGGAATTTCATATGTGTTTCAGTTTAGTCCCGACTCGACTTATAAGTATGATTAAGGTCTCGAGGACCCGTTTAAGGGACATTATGTCTGAGAATGATGATTGAATGTATGATTTTGTCTGTGAATGTTTTTGATCTGTCCGGTAACGTTCCTAACCTTAATTCGGCTACGGACTCGGGATAGGGGTGTTACAGTATATATTGTAAATCCCATGATTTAAAGGATAGGCTAATCTCATTCGTCGATGTAACTTAATCTAGACTGTTGGTTTTGGGGAGCTCAACTATAAATAGAGAGCCTCACCTTTACTTGTAAATCATCCATTGTATCTTGAATTATTAAGAGTAATAGAATTCTTGGAGAGTATTTATTTAAACACTTCTTATGCATTCTTTTCTGTGGCTATCTGTTGTTCTTTTGTAGCTTCTTTTGGCATAATTGCTCCTGCTATATAAATTGGTGCCTTGGAGGAATTCTAAAGGAATCCTCACTTGTGGTAGTTAGGCTGACTTAGGCAAGTTTGGAATGAATGAATCATCTAAGGCTGCATGGAACACGAGACGAAAGTTTTAGCCCCATGACAAGTGGTATCTGAGCTATTGGTTGCGAAGGCACCGTTGGGATGTCAAAAGAAGTTGCCGATCAGAATGAGCCAATGAAAACCCATAAGAGGGCCAGAAAAGTAAGTCGAACGGGGGACTTATTGTCAGCTTTGGAAAATTGAGCCGTCACTCTTGAGGAGTCCATGGAGGCATCAATGATAGTATCAACGATGTCGATAATAGAATCATCAATGGGTTGCAATCAATGAAGGAGCAGCTCAGAGAATATATGTGGGATTTTATTGGTTCCTTAGAGAACAAGCTAACAAGGAAGGATGATGCTCTCAAGGCTATAGTGATAGCTTTGAAGGAAGAGATCTATGAGCTTAAGGGGGAGCTCAAGATTTATAAGGCTGCCTTGGGTAATGGAATGTTGGCTTCAAAGCGAAAGCAACAAGCAATGGATGTGCCCAAATCGAAAGCGTTCAAGTGGGCAAGGTCCGCGAGTAAAGTGGACAACTTTCTTTAGGCCATGGAGCAATACTTCCGAGCGATGAGCATTGAGGATGATGCTACTAAGGTAAATACTATTGCTATGTGTTTTATTGACGTTGCTTTGTTATGGTGGCATCGTAGGTCCACAGATATGAGATGTGGTGGGACCAAGATTGGGACTTGTGTGGAGTTCCAAGGAATTCAAGGCGCAGTTTTACCAAGAGTATGCCGAGGATGAAGCTCGAGCAAAGTTGTGGCTGTAACATCCTAGATTAGGGGTTATGCGTTCGTGCCTAATTCATGAGTTAGTAGGTTTTGGCAGTGTTGGAAGTGTATTAAGGGTTTTTAGAATTCTAGGATGGAAGAAGAAAGCTTTGGAAAATTATTGGTTTTTAAGTAAAAAAGGGAGCTAGGTAAATGAGGCTTTAAAAGAAACTCCGTGTGAAGCATGACACAAGGAGCCATGTGGTAAAATGGCATGTTTTATGAATTATGAATGTGTTATATGAATTCTAGAAATAAGGAAATGTAAGGAAATGTAAGGAAATGTATGGAAATGTATGGAAATGTAAGGAAATGTAAGGAAATGTGAGGAAATGTATGGAAATGTAAGGAAATGCAAGGAAATGTAAGGAAATGTCTTGTCTTGGAAATGTAGGGAAATATCCTGAAAATGTAAAGGAATAAAGAGGAAAGTGAACATTTATGGAAACTAGGAAAATGATTTAGAAATGACTCGAAAGAGGAAAGTGAACATTTCTAGAAACTTGGAAATGTAAGGAAATGACAAGTTTACAGAGCCGAACGAAAATTTTTGGAAACTTAGAAATGACCTAGAAATGACGAGTTTTAAGGTTTAAAAGGGGAAATTAAGGCAAGGTGGCCTTAAAAGAAAAAGTTTGTGAAATTTGACACACAAACAGGCTTGGAAAAGTGGCATGAAGATGTCACTTAGGGCCTATGGAAATGGCGCCATATGCAAGAGGAATGGGCCTGAGTTCGAGTCACTTGGGAAGCAAATAAATGAGGTTTTATTTTTGCTTTCAGAAGACTGAGGTGGATGACACATGCTTCTAGAAAGGAGGTGTTTTATTTTCATAAATATTCGATTAAAAAGGTGATAAATAAAGGATTTTTAAATTGGATTATTTTAAAGAGATAAATGTTGGATTAAACTCTTTTATTTATGATAATTAAAGGGATAAAGCTATCAAAATAGAAGAGTGGTGGGCAAGTAAGGGACTCTAGCTTAGTAATTTCTTCTATAAAAGGAAAAGAGAGGCCATTCTGCATTATTTTCTGTTCTTTGAAAGCCTCTGCCGAATTCTCTTCACCAAATCTTCTTCTTCTTTTATTTTTGCCAAGCCGAAATACCTTGTGTTCTAGCCGAATCCTCCATCTTTATTCTTCCTTCTCTAATCCCTCCAAAAGCCGAAAGTTGTGAGATCATCATCTAGCCATAGCCGAATCTCTGAAGATTGAAGTGAAGGTGCAATCGATTTCTTCAAGTAAGGGTAAGATCTCATTGGGTTTCATCCTTTTTCTTTTAAGATTTGCCGAAATGTAGGACTAATCCCATTAGTATCTTGTTGCCGAAACTTTGAAGAGATCTTTCGGGATTTACTAACTGTTGACTACAAGGAGGAAGGTTTCGGGATTTCTAAGATTAAGGTAAGACATATGTATATTCGGCGAAAGGCCATGTTTTATGTTTTAATGGTTAGATTAAATCTAACGCAAGGTTATAGGAATTTCGACATTCCTAGGAAAACAAGGATCAATTTCGGGATTTATTGGTGTCCCAATCGGCAACAAGGTAAGTTTAAGAATACTAATCCTACTAGGATTTGGATTTATGGCCGAATGGCTTTTTATTAAAATAGTAAGTGAATAATCAAATGTAGGGATTAAGGATCTAAGCGGTAGATCAGATTTCGAGATCTCAAGGAATTTGCTAAGCGAATCAGGTGTGTACCCCACACTAACTCTTAATACGTTTTATGGCATGCAATATATATTTGTATGTGAAAATAAGAATATGAAAAGAATGTGGCTAAAGTACCATGTTGTGGTACAAAGTACTCAGGTACGTTTCCTACTTCTACTAGGAATATGATACATGTTATTCATAACATGAGAGTATGATAAGAATGTGAACTTTGGCATGTAATTGCATAATATGTTATGGGCATATGGGTTTGTTTGAAAGGGGAAGTGAAAAGTGGTGACCTAAGACCACAGCAATCTGAAAGTGGTGACCTAAGACCACAGTAGTCTAAACGTGGTGACCTAAGACCACGAATGCGGTGACCTAAGACCGCAATTTGGAGTGTAGCGGAAGGAGGGTCGACTTAGTAGTCCCACTTGGTGTGACCGGCAGTGCACGGGGTGTGTAGCGGATGGACAATTAGGTTTGGGTTTGGGAATGCATCATAACTTGTATTTTATGTTTTGAATGTGTAACTATTGTATGCCCGATTCTATTATGATTTAGTGTCGTGTACACATTGAGTCTGCTTGACTCACCCGTTGTGGGACCATGTTTGAGTGATGAACAGTGATGGACCGAGACTAGCGAAGATTTGTGGTGGCCATGCTCAACATGAAGTTTATATTTTTATGGACTCTTGAATTTATTTTAGTACTTTGAAATATTTTGGAAACTATTTGATGTAATAAGGCCATAAGGCCATGATGAACGATTTTATTTCTACTTGTTGTTTTATTGTGTTACAAATTTTAATTAAGTTAAAGACTAAGTATTTTATTTTAAAATATACTTTATATGTTTTATCACTTAATATTAAAAAGGGGTTTTCTAATATAAAAATCCAGTTTGTTTTCAACACAAGCCCAACCCAAACAATATATATTTTTTTAAATCACACAAGTTTTTCTCTAAGTAACAAAAGAATTTGAAACCGGTTTACTTGAGGAACATACCAAATCTGGTCAAAGCTCGTGGGCCGGGTTTGGGGTGTT
The DNA here is from genome assembly GCA_025503065.1 of Gossypium bickii. NCBI lineage: Eukaryota > Viridiplantae > Streptophyta > Magnoliopsida > Malvales > Malvaceae > Gossypium > Gossypium bickii. The sequence continues at coordinate 20,152,473 of CP106713.1, read as the reverse complement.
TCAGTGGCGGCTTACGCAACGAGGCATGGTTAAGGAGTATGTGTGAGAGTTCAGTAAATTCATGCTTTAGATTTCTGATTTGATCGAGAATGAAGCATTTTTCTCTTTCACGGATGGGTTGAAACCATGGGAGAAGCAAAAGTTGCAACACTGAGGAGTTCAAGAACTTACAAAACCATGATGGTAGCGAAGCCCTTAGTGGAACTTGTTCCAAAAATTAACAGGTTTGAATCTTCCAAGCCTAATGAGAAGGGCAATGGTGAGGGAGACCATGAGGAAGATGAAGAGGGACATACGGATGATGGCAACGGTAGTAGTAGTGACGGTAGTAATAAGAAACCACGAAATGGGAAGTGGAGACCCAACAGCTCGAATATGACGCCCCAAAGATTTAATTCTTACTCTGATAAAATTCATCAAAGTTAAATACCTACTTTAGTGGTTAAGGGTCTTGGGTGTGAAGGGTGGGTCGTGAGTTCGAGTCTTTGGGAGAGTCTTTCACTAAGTAATTTTTGGTTGTGTTGCTTAGTAGAATTGGAGTTAAATTTTAACACTAAGAGTGGGGAGAGATATTTGTTGCTTGATTATAGGGATAGGAGGTGGGTAATTGTGTTGGTTTAAATTTTAAGTTTCAATTTATTTCAAAAAAAAAACAAAAAAAAACTCCTTCCCTCAAACCCACGTTTCCACTTTCTTTTTTTTCTTGTTTTATTTTTTTCTTTTTCTCTCTTTTTGTGCCACTGTCATTTTGGAAGGGGGTAATTTTTAATCTTTCTTTTTACTATCCTATTAATATTTGATTACTTGCAATTGGTGGCTGCTCGTTTGGCTCATTCACTTTCGTTATCTTAGGTAACATTAATGGATATTTAATCATTTAGTTTTGGGGTTATGAGATGCTAGTGGTGTTGTTGCTTTGTGGTCGTTAATTATTTAGTTCTGCGTTTAGGTGAAGGTTGTGAGACGTTTGGAGCTCCTTCAACATCGTAGTTTCGCGTGGTTGCAGTTTGATTAACGATAAAACTATAAAAGAGTTTTGGTGTTGGAAGAGTTTGATTCTTGATTGTCTCGTGCCTCATTATCGTTATAACCATTTTATTTGTTGTATTTAGGTATCGGGGGTCTTGTGGTTTTGTTCCCGTCGAAATTGAACCAGGTATGTAACGAGAAACTCAAAAATTCACGAAACGACCAAAGCCAAAATTAGGGTCTGTCAACGTTATATGGCCATGTGTTAGGGCCACACGGGCAAGCCATTTTGGGCCGTGTAAGTCACACAGGCGTGTGGGCTCAAATTTTAGAATATTTCCCTAGGGTCGTACAAGTCGTCCCGATCGACTGTAGGGCTTCCTTGAGGTTGGTATGTGTTTAAATAACGCATAAATGCATGTAATGTGATGTGATATGTAAGATCTATTATGTATAAGCATGTTCAATATCTATTATACGAGCATGCATGATATGTAAACTCTGGTATCTGTTATTTCTGGTGTTCTGTTTATATTTGGCTATGGGGTAGGTTATTTATTATGTGGAGGAAGTGTTTTGTGTAAGGCGTTAACTCGCCATTATACTGGTAGCACTGTTGCGATTATTCTGAAAAGTGTCGTAAGGACACTAAGTGATGTGTAGGGATGGGTGGGTGTTTTATACTCCACATGGTGTTTTGGGATGGTCGGAGCTAGTGTGTAGAGGATGGGGGTAGGATTATATTTATCTGCATATGTACTACTCTGACACGATTTTGATTCTGTATAAGAAATATGACTGTATTTGTTCTGTTATGTGATTAAATCAGAATTTCTGTTTCTTTTGAATTATACACTGAGTTATAATAACTCACTCTTTGTTTGTCTGATAATTTCAGGTAACTCTCAAACTTAGGCTGGTTGGTGCGACGAGAGCTCGGTTATGTCTACAATTTTGTAAAACTTTATTTAAATAAATTTGGCTTATTTAAAATTTTTGAGAGTTTTGTAATTTTTGGATTCTCTGGACATTTGGGTTTGTTATTGGTTTTGGATTTTGTTTTGGGTTTTGCTTGACATTTGATAGAACGATTTTTTTTTCGAAAAACAACTGTTTTTCTGCGATCAACTGTTTTTAAGAAAACAAACTCAGATTTCCAAAATATAACGCTTTAAGAACTTCCGCTGCAATTTATTTGATTTAATTTAGGAAATGTAATCAACTACCTTTAACTATTAAGTATGACAAATGTTTTTCAATTAAAACGGACTTTTAAATAGCCTGTTGAGAAAAAGACATCGATGATTAATTAGATGGTACTCACTCCTGCAAAAAGGAATGGCAAGGAAGGGTTGATGTTGGTAGACATCAACATTGAAGGCAAAAAGAGGAGTGCTTTTTTTGATAAGGGAGCATCAGATCTGTTCATATTAGAAAAAACAGTGAAGAAACTTGGTCTCTCGATTAGGAAATTGAATAAGAAGATTAAGACAGTAAATTTCGAAGATGCCCCAACTATGGGAATAACTTGAAACATGGAGCTACAAATTGGTGAATGAAAAGGCAAGGAAGAGTTTGAGGTAATCCAGTTAGATTATTATGATTTTGTGCTTGGCTTAAACTTTTTTGACAGGATTTAGGCGTTTCTGTTTCCATGGGCCGATCAAATTCATATCGTTACCAGTCATTTATCACGAATTGTTGTGTCGGTGCATCGGGATATGAAGGTTGGGACCAAGGTGTTATCATCAATCCAACTATTTGATGATGTTTCATATGGGAGAAACATTAACTCGATAGAATGGAGTGCTACGAAAGCCGCTTCGAAAAGGTTAGTGGTGCATGAAACCGATATGAGGCCTGGAGAGTCGAATATGGAGCTGACACCTTTAGGTAAGATGGGTTGTGTATTGGACTTCGAGGGAGAAGAAATGATGCAAAAATAGTCAGGATGAGTAAATGCTACTAGTAAGGTACATTCCAAACACTTTGGTAGTGTTTTAGATTATGACTTGTTGGCTTGGCAATATCGTAGGGACCCTTTCAAAGGTCTTAAGCAATGAGGCAGAGGGATTGTGGGTGATTCGAAGCCAAGATGTGGGAATCAAGAGGATTCCAACCAGAGCAAGTCAAAATTGGGGCAAGTTAGAGCGGAGATTTCTTGCCAACAAGATGTACCAACAAGTGCAACAATTTAAGTTAAGAGGCGACGAAAGCCAAGCCGAAGGTTTCGAAGGAAGTGACAACTCATAGCAAGACTAGTCAAGAAGGAGCAAAGGCTACAAGAGAGTTCAAAGGTGAATCAAGTCAGTTCCATTCTGAAGGCACAAGGAGGGCACTGAGAAAATGGGTGGGGGGAAAATGTCACGAGCCAAAGTGCAAAGCCCATGACCATGGCACAAGGTGCACCCCATGGAGGTCTATCGATTAGATGGGGATTGTTTAGCCCATAAGAACTGGTCCGATTCAAAGAATTGTTGAAGAAGCCTGTTAAATTGAAGCATGGGTGGCCCAATGATGAAGATATGACAACATAGACTACCTTGGTAAATATGGGAACTAACCTTAGAAGATTCATAAGAATCATATCTTGTAAAGATTAGATTAGATTTGATATGGTATATCTTGTAAATCCCATGATTTAAGGGATAGGCTGATCTCGTCTGTCAATGTAACTTAATCTAGATCGTTGGTTTTGAGGGAGCTCAACTATAAATAGAGAGTCTTCCCCTCACTTGTAGATCATCCATTGTATCTTGAATTCTTAAGAGTAATAGAATTCTTGGAGAGCATTTTGTCAAACACTTCTTATGCATTCTTTTCTGTGGCTTTTTGTTTTTTTTTGTAGTTTTTTTTTTTTTTTGCATAATTGCTTCCGCCATATAAATTGGTGCCTTGGAGGAATTATGAAAAAACCCTCACTTGTGGTGGTTAGGATGACTTAGGTGAGTTTGGAACGAACGGATTGTCTAAGGATGCACGGAACGCGAGACAAAAGTTCTAGCCCCATGACACTTGTTCGCAGAATTAAAGCATTATTCTACAAACTCAAAATATATATTGCACTTTTAATTTGTGGAATTGTAGTATTAATGTTGTTGGTAATAGATATTTGGAAAAACATAAGGCTCAATGTATGTACAACTTTTCTTCCTCGCTGTTTAATTCGATAATAGAATGAAGTTTATATTCTAATAATGTTAAGATCCAAAGCACCTAAATGGGACTTGTTAACTCAATTAAGAGAATTTTAACCTAGTAAATAAGGCAATAGATCAATCTTGTGAATGAAGAGAATTAGTTGCAAAATAATAAACAAATGCTCAAAAAAATAGTTTATACATTTAGATAAATGAACATTCAAGTATATTCTAATTTCCATTCGGGTAGATACTACAATATATGTGACTTTTAAAGTTGCTTCATGAAAAAAAAATGAATTGTAGAAGAGAAAGAGAAAATAGCTTTCAATTAGTGTAAGCAGTGCAAACAGAGAATCCTATACATAAGCAATTTTAATAGCTCAATAACTTAAATAAAATTTTGACTAATTCAGTGACCATTTGTAACTTTTTAAAGTTGAATAATCAAAATGTAAATTTACTAATAGTTTAATAATCTTGAGTATAGATTACCAAAAAATCAATATTGATATTTCATATATACATATATATCAATAATTAACTAATGGAGTTAGGAAACAAACTTTACATTAATATTGTATTAGTAAACAATATTGTCAATTATTCTTTTAACAAAATTTCTGACATTATATAGAAATATTTTTAGAGTCAACGATCTTGGAGATTATAAAGCAAAACACTTACTTAATAATCTAATTTAGTTAAATAATTGTTTTCTTTTAAACATAAAGCGAAAATAATAAAAGAAAAAGAAAGTCATTTATCAAAGTAGATAATGATATTATGCAACTAAAACTTAATATTGTATAAACGAAAATGTAGGATTTTTAGAATAATGTACTTTTTCATTATATATAAAATTATTCAGTGCAGAATTGGAGTCGGTACATTAATTTTCATTTGGTTACACAAAAGCTTAATAATAGAGGTTACAATTTTTTTTACCAGTTTTTATGTACGTAATTTTAATAGATAAAAGGAGAACCAAACTTATAATTCATTACATTTATCAAATAATTAAATGAATTGGATAATATTTAATTTAATAGTAAAGTAAATAACTTAATCGTTTTAAATTACACGACTTGATTTTAAATTTAATTTGAATAATTAAAATATATATTACAAAAGTGTGATTACGCTATAAAAGATTAGTGCGAATTTGATGATTTTATTTTTAAAACTCAAATTCAATTTGAAATAAAAATTTAAATTAATTGAGTTTGTTTGTACCATTAAAAAATATGTTTGAGTGGTTTTTTAATATTAATTAACAATAAATAATTACTTTAAAATTACAAGGTATTAATAAGTGTTGGATGTACTGGCAAAATATATTGAATTTTAAAATGAGAACACATGTTTGAACAATGAAAATGATATTATTGAAAGATGTAACCATAAATTCAAAAGGCTAGTAATTGTAATTGCTTTGTTTGAATAAATAATTATTTTAAAAAAACTTGTGTTATTGAAATTTTATAAATTTAAAAATAATTATAAAAGAAAAATAAATGATATTAAAAATATTCAATACAGATATCATTATATTTTTAAAATTTGTAAATATTTTTAATAAAATAAAATTTTAAAAAATATATTAAAATTGAGTAATTTTTTTTTAAGTTTAAAATTTTTATTTTATAGTAAGATAATGTATATTAAAAATAAAATAATGAGAAATTTGTAAAAGGAAATTGAGTTACTTAAAACTCCTCCTAAATTTTTAAAATCTCCATTATATTTACTTAAATAGATAATTTATTTTTAGAATTTTGAAAATTTTGATATAAATGAAATTTATTCTCGAAATCTTTCATCCAAACTTGCATTAAATTTAAATTTAATTAAAAATGTAGTTTAACTTTAATTCAATTAGTATTATTGCTATTGTAGTAATAAGATATGAATTTGAGCGAGTTTAAAGGTGTTTTTCTTTAATTTAAAGATAAAAAAATTATGGACAAAAGTAAGTATTGTATAAAAATAATTTATTATATTTAATTATTTGAGTTGTACAAATAGATATCTCATTTTCATATAAATGGGAAATTGTGTCTGTTGATCCAAAACAAAGCAAGCTTTTGTTAAGTTCAACAGTACGTAATTCAAACCAGATTGCCACGTTTCTTTCCCCCCAAAACTTTATTTTACATTTTCCAACCTCAGTCTATTTAAAATAATTAAAAAAGCTCTGTAGAAAAGGAAATAAAAACAAAGAAAAAATGACCCTACGAAAAAAAAAAAAAAAAAAAAAAAGTTAAAGAGAGGGAAAGAAAGTTGTTACAATTAGGGTTTGAAGCTTGACCCGCCAAAAAACCTAGTTTGCTTGTTTTACTCCTCCGGCATTGTCTTTTTATGAATCGGATCTCGATCCGGATCTTCCTATCTACTTTTTCGGACTCTAACCGCTTCTCTCTCCGACTATGACAGCGAAACCTTCGCGTTCTGCTTCGGCGGATAGATCGGAACCTCCTAAGGCTTCCTCGGTAACTCTCGCATTTCCGATTTTTCTTTCTCTCTCTCACATGAATATTTTATTTCCTTATAATTCTCATTTTAATAATTTTTGTTTCCCTCGATTTTGGACTCTTTTTTTGTTTTGTCGTAGGAGCTAGCTGCATTTTGCTGAATTTAGTTTATTTTATGGGTTATTACGTCATTGAAATTTAGTGTATAATTGACACTTTTATAAGCTGATAAATGTTACTAAACTGGATTGATTTTAGTCTTTGCTTTTGAGGTCAAATTGATTTTCTTTTCCTCTCATACTCTTTAGTTTTAGAAGTGTTTGTTCAACAATTTTTTGGTAGATATTTCTGTCTTGAATTATGTGTACTTGATAATAATAAACTTGGATTGGATTTTTATCTTTTACGCAGATGACACAGATTGAAGGAAAATCCCTGTCTGTAAAGGAGATTTTATCAGTAATTGATTCGTTAAAGAAACAAGTTGCTGCAGATCGATCTCTTTCTGTAAAGGTGAATTCCTGGCTTATCTCATTATTCAGGAGCTTAAATAAATGTTATACATACTAATCTATTTTGGTTTATTTTATTTCCAGACAAGGTTGGAAGAAAACAAGCAAAAATTAGTTGGTATAACAAGCCATCTTTATAAATTGTCAAAAGAACGGAGAAGCAGTTGGATTATTGACACTGATAGTGCTTCTGATCTATTGACAAAGAGGCAAAAAGATGCACTTGGTATGCAAAATGGCATTGATGCAAGTAATGGGGATAAGGATGGTTATAGCTATCAAGAACCTTCTACAGCAGTTCTTATGGGATCTAGTATTCCAGTTAAGAATGCTGTTCGCCCTATTAAGCTTACTGAAGTAAAAAAGCTGCCACCTTATACAACATGGATATTTCTAGACAGGTTTGTGAGAGTAACTAGAATTCTTGTCAGATTTTTTTATGTCATATATTCTTGCACTCTTTATTTATATATAGAACGTCAGTTAGAAAGAAATGTTTTAATCATGTTTCTAGAATGACTATTGTGTTTATCCAATTTAGTAAACTTACATGATTTTTTTTTTTTTTTTTACAAAACCATATCATTAAATAGAAATAGCACCAAGGAGTCTTAGATGTAATGGTAAGGCATATTTCCCTCCCAAGAGAAGACGCAGGTTTGAACCTTGGAGACGATGTTGTTGGGAGGGGCAGTCACAAACCCCAAACATGAACCGGAAAACGGATATGGAAAATACTAAAAAAAATTAAACAGAAAGTACAAACTCCAGAAGAAAACTAGGATAATCAAATCCAAAATAGAAAATGCCATTACAAACCCGCCCCAAGTAGGTAAATGGTGTGCAACTAGGTTACCAAGTCTACCAATATGAGCAGAAGTAATAGACTGAAAATCCTTAGCATGTCTGTGAGCTTCAGAGAGGCGTAAGCCTAGGATAGATAAGTCTTGGTCCATCCTTTTGGAGCTTGTTCACCACTGCAAATGGATCTCCCCCCTCTCCTTAGCTAATTTGAGAGCTAAAGTGAAAGCTCTCGCCTCAAGTAATTCCTGTGTCAAGGGGCCTCTAATCTAATAGCTTGAGTTGCACCACAAAGGACTAAAAGCCAACTTTATCACGAGCCACAACTCCAATGTCTCCACAGTGTTCACCTGCAAAACAGGCTCCGCCCACATTGAGCTTGATGACTTGCCCAATGGGAGGTTCCGGTTCCACTTGTTTCACACACCTAGGCAAGATGGGAGCACTAGCAAAATTAAATTTTGAATAGGTTATTTTTGCCTTTTTTCTTTTCTCAGTTTCTATGAAAAGGATAAACTAAATAATTTCTCTGGCTGTAGAAATCAAAGAATGACAGAGGATCAATCAGTGGTGGGTAGAAGGAGAATATACTATGATCAGAATGGTGGTGAAGCACTTATCTGCAGCGACAGTGAGGAGGAACTAATTGAGGAAGATGAAGAAAAAAAAGATTTTGTTGAATCTGAAGACTTTATTCTCCGGTTGGTTGTTTTCTCTTTTTCTATCGTGAAATATATATTGTTTCTTTTACTACCTGATCTAGTGTAGAAATCTGAAAATAGTCTGAAAACTAGGGGTGAGTATTCGATCGAGTCGAATCGAGTCAAAAAATTTCGAGTTAGTTGAGTTGACGAATCCTATTTTAGCAACCGAACTCAATTTGAATTTTTTTCGTATTGAACCAAATCGAGTTAAAAAATTTCGAGTCGAGTTAATGAATCCTATTATTTATACTCAATGTTGCATTTGCATGTACCGATTATTTAACTAGTAGACAAAATACAAGATTATTTGCCTTTTAACTTAATGAGTAAACATTTATCAAAACAACGTAGCTTTGCCTTTTAACTTAATAGTTTTGACTTTTAACTTTGGAAAAGTTAAACATTTATCAAAATGACGTAGTTTTGCTTTTTCTTATTCGGATTTTCGGATAACTCGAATTGTGTAATTCATATTCGAGTTAAACCGAAAAGCTTGATTTTTTGTTCAAGTTGATCTGAATAACTTGATTAACTCAAATAACTCGAACTATTTAATTCAAAATTTGAATTTTTTATCGAGGTTTTTAAATCGAATCGGATTTTGCTAACCTCTACCGAAAACATGTATAGCTGCAGTAATTAGAATTTTGTCAACACATAAAGATGTATTTTAAATATTTAGCGACAAAGGTATGCATAATTTACTTGTGTTGTTTGGAATTAATAATTATAAAAAAGATTGATAATTATGGGATACATTGCAAGTATTCCAAAAAAAAATATGGGTAAGACATCAATTATTTAATTTGCTTAGATTTATAAATGTTGTGTTGCTTTAGGGTTCTTTGTGCCTTTTGAATTTTCACCATTTTAATTTAGTTAACTATTTTTGGAGGAAAAGAAGCAGTTCATTTCTTATTTTGAAAGGAAATATATGCTTATGTAATTATGCTACTTTGAATCAAATTCTTATATCCTTAAAATAGTTGCAAAATCATTATTATTTACTTCATGAACCTCTAAGCTATCTTTACATGATGTTTCTAAACATGTTCTATGAAATTTAATTCATATTGCATTAGTGATCCTTGCATGGTCTTGTTCTATTATTATTATTCTTCATATTGACTTATGGGCCAATAACGCTATATCTTTCAAGGATTCTTAAAATTGAAGTCTAAACTCCATCCAATTATTGCTTATGTTCACACATGCTGTTATAAAATTGCCAGAATGACTATCAAGGAAGTTGGTTTGTCTGATCCGGTGCTGGAATCACTAGCACAGTGTTTGTCTAGAAGTCCAGCTGATGTCAAGGTATGCACCCTTGCTGGAAATTGCATGTTGGACTTTGATTTTTCTTTTTCTTAAAAAAAATAGAGGTGGCCTTTTTTCTTACATTTTTGGCTACTAAGACTCTTCTTTGAAGGGATTGTTTTTCCCCACTGCTCATTTTCTGATAAAACTGGTCATAGTGTAAACTTAGGTCCAGCTGTTCCCCATTTTCTTTTTGCTGGCTTTACAGAGATATGAAACACCATCCAACATCTTATACAGGCAAGATACGAAACTCTTATGAAGGAGGACACTGGAGCCTCTAAGAATAGGGATACTGAAGAACAAAATTGGAATTCCTTTCTTGATAAGGATCTTGAAGCAGCTCTTGATTCTTTTGACAATTTATTTTGTAGACGGTGCCTTGTAAGCATTTTTCTTGTTCTTTATCATATGCTGTGTTGTTTTCTTATCTTCTTTAATTGTATCCGTTTTTCTTATATTTGGCAGGTCTTTGATTGCAGATTACATGGATGTTCTCAGGACCTAATATTTCCTGTGAGTTGTTCATGCAATTCTAGATGTTTATAATTGTCTGAGTATGTTGCTAGGCTCCTAGATTCTTATTTTCTCAGTCATTTTCAGGCTGATAAACAAACTCCATGGAATCGTACAGATGATGAGAATGCACCATGTGGTCTGCATTGCTATCGTTTGGTATATGTTTAGCTGATCTCTTTTTTCTTTATTTGTTGAATTCCTTGTACTTATACATTATTGATTTGTTTAATGCTAGGTACTTAAGTCAGAAAGAAATGACACAGTTAGGTCTCCAATGAATCCTGAAGACAAGTCAAACTCTTCATCTGATGGTGTTGCGGCACAAATATCATCTAGTAAGAAATCTGCTGGTCCATCTACTAGGAGGAAGGCAAAGTCAAGCCAAAGTGAAAGTGCTTCATCCAATACTAAAAATCTTTCAGAAAGTAGTGACTCGGAGATAAGACCCAGGCATGAAGACTCCTCACCTATTCCTCAGTTATCACCTTCTAAGAATAAAATTGCTGGAAAATCTGGCATTCTCAAGAGAAATAGCAAGCGAGTAGCTGAACGAGTTTTAATTTGCATGCGCAAGAGGCAGAAGAAGATGGAAGCTTCTGAATCTGATTCTCTTGTGAGTGGAGGTGTTTTGCCTACAGATATGAGACTCAGGTCTAATCTACGAAAAGAAAATGAAGATGCTATGTCTTCTTCACAAAAGGATGTGAAATCCTCAAATATAGGAAGGTCGAGGAGGAAAGATTGGCCATTAAAAGGAGTGCAAGGAGAAATACCCTATAGTGAGAATGTTAATGATCTGGCTCAGACTAGTAGCAATGGTTGCCTGAGAAATGAAGAGTTTGTGGACGAAAATTTATGTAAACAAGAATTAAGTGATGATAAATCTTGGAAAGCTATTGAAAAAGGTCTTTTTGATAAAGGTCTGGAGATTTTTGGTAGGAACAGGTTAGTTTTACAACTTCACATTGCATTTTAATGTATTGCTTTTGAGTCGATGAATTCTATGAAAGCTGCTGCCTGGTTATTGTTAATTATACAATATACTCTATCATTAAGTTCATTTGAAAGCATTTCCATCTTACTATTTTTCTACAGGTCTTGCTGTAAGTGTTTGTTAAAAGTTGCAGTTATGATTCAATTATGATGTTTATTTTCTTTCCCCCATTTTCTCAAAATTCAGACAACAATCAGGACTCATGGTCTAAGAGTTACTTTATATAGTTTGTGGATCGCCCTCTCTTTGCAAGTAACACCAATTTTTTTGCATTTTGCTTGCAGTAATAGCTTTTGGGTTTCCTTCCTGAAAATTGATTCTTTTGACTTATAGATTACTCTTTGTCATCCAGCTGTTTGATTGCCAGAAATCTTTTAAACGGATTGAAGACATGTTGGGAAGTTTTCCTATACATGACCTGCTCTGACAATAAGCTGGCTTGCCATGCAGCTGATGGTGTTTTATCTCTTCTTGAAGGGTGTTCCAAATTTGACCTTAATGGAGCTGTGGTTAGTGACTTTATTTGACTTATTTTTGCAGGTTTTGACATGAGGAACCCTTTCTCTAAACTATATAAATCTGCGAACTTTTTTTGTCTCTGAGTTCTCATTGTCTTCTATTTTGTTTTTTTAACCCTAGGGAAATAATGAAGTAAGACGGAGATCAAGATTCTTACGTAGAAGAGGTAGAGTCCGTCGTTTGAAATATACCTGGAAATCAGCTGCATATCACTCAATCAGGAAAAGGATTACTGAGAGGAAAGATCAGCCATGCCGGCAGTATAATCCGTGTAGCTGTCAAACTGCTTGCGGAAAGCAATGTTCTTGCCTTTTAAATGGAACATGCTGTGAAAAATACTGCGGGTGAGCTATTATTTTTCAAGCTAAAATTTGTGTCATCAATAAATTCCTGAGTCTATCAATATTTGATTCTTTGGATTTCTTAGATCTTGATATAGATATATGGTTACCACATGTGTCATTGATGATATCCTGATGTTGAAGCATGTATTCTGTCTATTGATATTTGCTTGTTTATTTAGATGTCCTAAGGGTTGCAAGAATCGATTTAGAGGTTGTCATTGTGCTAAAAGTCAATGCCGAAGTCGTCAGTGTCCATGCTTTGCTGCAGACAGGGAATGTGATCCAGATGTTTGTAGAAATTGCTGGGTCAGGTGAGCTCTGGCTTTGATTTTCCTTTTTCTTGTTCTGTTATGGGAAAAAATGGTTGCACGCTTCTCCTAAACCTATTCTAAATTAGAACTGAAAAGAGATACTAAGGGCCAGTTCTTCATTACTTTTCAAAAGCACTTCTGACTCCAAAAGCACTTTTGGAAGAAAAGCTGTGCAGAACAAGCTGCTTTTGGCTAAAATTTTTAGCTTTTCAGAAGTGCTTTTGAAAAGCACTTCTAAAAAGGAGAAGTTAAAATTTTTAGCTTTTCCTCTCCCAAAAGAACTTTTAGTGCTTAATTACTTTTTCACCCCTCTAATAACATAGTACTTTCCCTTTTTTTTTCGTGGTGCTTAATTACAAATATGTTAAAATCACTAAATAAAAAAATATTTTTTAAAATATTAATTACAAATATTTAATGGTTATATTTAAATATTTAAAATGTAGTTTTTATATTCTAATTAAATTTTATAAGTAATTAATATTTATTACTTAAAAATATTTAAAATTTATATTTCATATATTAAAATATTAACAAGTTATAGTAATTTTTTATATTCTTACTAAAATATAATAATATTAACTAATTTAAATTTTATTTAAATGTATATTTGTTACTTGATAATAGCATGTCTAAAATAGATATTTTATTTCTCAAAAGCACTTTTTGATAGCAATGCTAAACACACAAATTTTAAAGCAAACTTTTCAAAAGCACTTCTCAAAAGTATTTTTCCACAGCACTTTTAAAAAGCACTTTTCAAAAGCATTGCCAAACTAGCCTTAACTTTATTAGGCACCATTGTTGTTATATATGTTGCATCTTCTGTGTTGGGAAAGGTTCATGTTAACCTTGCCTGTGATATGGCTTCATCTGCTTCCCAAGTTGTGTTTGGAGATCATACATGCCTTCCATATTTGTTTATTCACTTGTTTTAACATTTATTTACTAGCACTTCACCGTTACTAACTCATAATTTTTTTTTCTATAATCAACTTTTTATTAACATGATAAAATTTCTCATAGATTAATCAATATATAGTTTCAGCTGGTAGTGGCTTGTCTTCTTTGGCTATGTTGAAATTACTCGTACGGTTTTAGTGGAGGACTAAGACCATATTTAGAACAAATAAAAATTTAGAATCCTCATTTATTGTTTTTTATTTTAAATCTAAAGTTATTGCTTGTATGTTTTTGTTTTCTATTCTCCTGACTTTCTATATTGCTTCTGGTATCTGATTCTTTAAAATTGCCTTTGCAGTTGTGGTGATGGCACCGGTAGTCTTGGGGTTCCTCCACAAAGAGGTGACAATTATGAATGCAGAAATATGAAGCTTCTTCTGAAACAGCAACAAAGGGTAATGGTGTTTCCTATTCCCATCTCATTTAATCGCTTGGATGAGTACATGTGTACGGTGTATTTGAATATGCTTAGAAATACATTTTTAATATTTAAAGTAACATTGTATTTGTTAGTGTTCCCTTGTTTGCAAATAGCTATCCTGTCTTACAGGCATTACATTGCTTAACCTTTTTGTTCATGCCATATTCCTACACCTGACACTCCAGAAGATTATGGTAGCGATTTTTTGACAGGGTTTGCCCATCATGTATGTACAGGTCTTGCTTGGAAGATCAGATGTTTCTGGATGGGGAGCTTTTTTGAAGGTAATTTAGAAATTTTCGGTTTGATTTCAAGTCTTCCGCCCCCTACTTACTGTTTAGTTTTTGGGCCATCCTTCAGAATAATGTTGGCAAGCATGAATACCTTGGTGAGTACACTGGAGAGCTGATCTCCCATAGGGAAGCAGATAAGCGTGGAAAGATATATGACCGTGAAAATTCATCATTTCTATTCAATCTGAATGATCAGGCATGCCCTTTCATCTTTTTATTTTTGGAAGATATAACTTCTTTTATGTTCTTAGCAAATTTTGATTCCTTGATGCTGCCAATTTTCAGTTTGTTCTTGATGCATACCGAAAAGGTGACAAATTGAAGTTCGCCAACCATTCTCCTGAGCCTAATTGCTATGCCAAGGTACACTTCAGACGCCTTTGCATGCAAGAAAGACTCTCTTCTCTTGTTCTCTTTTATCATTTGTCTGTCAATAACCTCTGGAGTTCCACAGTTGTTTTTGCCACTTTTCATTGACCATTGTCTTGCAGGTCATTATGGTTGCAGGGGATCACCGTGTGGGTATATTTGCCAAAGAACGAATCAATGCAGGAGAGGAATTATTCTATGACTACCGTTACGAGCCAGACAGAGCTCCTGCCTGGGCTAGAAAACCCGAAGCATCTGGGTCCAAAAAAGAGGATGGTGCTCCTTCGAGCGGACGAGCTAAGAAACTTGCTTAACCTTATTGACACAGATTCAAAATTTTTTTGCCATTCTTTCACAGGTACAACTTAGAAAGGTCATTCTCATTTCGCATTGATAGATAGGAAAAACTGAATGTTCTCATTTTGTTGTTGGGGATACCCTTATTTTCATCTCAACTGATAACCTTGTTTGATTTTTTACTTAAAAGACCGTTTTGTATTCGCATAACTTGCAAAAACCTCCACCCAAAATGTTTAATATCGAATAAAAATATGAAGATGCAAATCTTTTTCTAACCTCATTTATGAGCTAAATCATTTTCTTATTATTTTTATAAAATTACAATAATTTTATTAGAATCAATTATTACTAGTTAACTCGCAATTAATTCAATTCAAATTAATTAATTAGCTAACCAGAATAAATTTAAGAGTAAATGTGATTTAATTTGATAATCGAAAGAGATTAACCTTTCTAATTGAGGTAGACAACGTATTAGTATCAGTAAGGGTATAAGTGCCGATTACTAACTGTTCAAATTATATATTTGATTATGGAACACTAAAAACATAACTTTATAAAAATTTAAGTTAGAGATAATAATTTATTTGGTATTTCGATTTTATAAAAGAGTTTATTTAATTTTTTTCTTTTTTTTTTTCTTTACCATTGAATTTGTATTTTTGGTCGAGTCACTTTAAAATGGAAAGAAAAAATGGTTTTTAACTTTACTAGTGTAGCATATATGTGGATGATATGTTAAACATTTAATTAAATTTTTAAAAATTTAAAAGTTTTTTGGCATGATTTAACAAAAAAAATATAAGTTCAAGGGTTAAAAGAGGCAACAAATTAAATGGGTGCTAAAATAATTTTTTTTATAAAGTTAGAAGGCCAAATAAGTCATTATGTTAAATGCATTTTGATTGTGATGGTAAGGTTGAGTTAAAAATTAAAGTGTCTTTTTAAAAAACTATTTTAGGTTTAAATTATATAAAAAAATAAAAAAAATATCTCCATAGTTATATTATTTTGTAAAAGAATAAATCATATTATTATTATTTTACAATTTGTTTATGCACTCAGATCTAGTTTTTCTAAAATAGTATTTAAATAAAAGAGTTTATCATTTAAGAATGTGTTAAATGTTATGAATTTGAAGATATTGTATAAATAAAAGGAAAAAGGGAAAAGCATAATTTAACATGGAAGATGATGAGGATTAGATGAAGAAAATCTTCATTATTTATTAATGATTACTTTAGGAATGGAAATATGGTATATTTATAGCACATAAGTTTCATTTAGCACGTTTCTATTTTGTCCATTATACATGCATGTTTTAATCCATCCTAGATTAGTTTAGATATTTGAGTTAATATTACTGATAAATTTGCTTTTTGAAACCAAAGAAAAGACCTAATTTATTCTGAATTAAATTATTTGTTGGTTCCACTACTCATCTAAACTACATTCCTTGTCATTTGAGATTATTAGGTTTAGTGGACGCAATTCTTTGAATTACTCCATGCCATCAAACCAAGTTTTTCGCATTTTTTAATTAAATTAAATTATTTTATTTTATTTTGTGGGTAATTAAATGTTAATGTCATGCTTGTAAATGTGTAATCATGTATAAAAGGAAGTCCTTAGGGTCTTCCACAATCCACACCTCTTTCTCTCTCTTTTTTTTTTTTTTTTTTACATGAGAATATTATACGTATCTTTCTATTTTTTAATTATAGAAATGGTTAAATTGCAATTTGGTCCTTATATTTCACTTAAATTTGAGATTTAATCTATATATTTTAATTTTGACATAATTTGATATCTCAAGTTTTATAATGTCATTGGTTAGTCAAAATACTTTATTCCAATTAAAATGATTATGTGAACTTTTAAGAATTGTTAGCATCATCAAAAGTTTTTGTTAAATTTAGGTCTGTTACAAATTATTTTTTACATGGATACACAAAATTTATTTTATTTTATTTTTTCAAAATGTCACACCAACACAAAAGAATTCTAACAGTATTAACAAAATGGACTTAAATTTTAAAATTAGAAAAATAAAAAGACTAAATTCTTGAAAATAAAAATATAGAGATTAAATTTCAAATATACGAAAAAAGTATAAAAACTTTAAACAAATTATAATATTTGCACTAATTTAATTAAAAAATGCACAATTAACTCAATATGAAGTGCAAGTAGAACCCATACTAAATAAAAATATGAAAGAAATGTGGGTGAATCACTAAATGTTGAAAATTTCACTTTTGAGTTGATAAATCCAAATTAAAAAAAGAATACCTTTGTATTTTTAATATTTTATATCAATGCGTATATAATTTTATAATTGAAATTTAAGACACTTTTTATTAATTAAAAAAAATTTGAAAATGATGCCAATGTGATGTATAGAATGAGAGTGATGGTTGGGGTGGCATGTACCAAAGTCTACCCTGCTATGGTATTACAGTTTGACATGAATAAGTTTTTGAGTTCACACTGCAATATCTTATAGTAATCAAAGTCAAAGTAGTAGTGCAACCAAACAGAATGGTGAATTCAACACACGGATTGGTAGGCTGAATTGTGACAACCAAAATAAATAAGAAGGAACATAGAAGTTGAACCGAAGCAGCCTATGGGAAATGAATCTGTGGAAATACCAAGTTTTCAGGGGAAATGAATAAATAAATAATGGTCTGTACAATCTGTGGCCAATCAGAACTCTCCATTAGCACAAAGTCAGTCTACTAATGTTTTCTAATAAAATTTACAATTTGATTCACGCTAATATGGCTATTCCATCATCTTATTCTACCTCAACCTCATCCAGCTGCCGCTAACACCCCAGTTAGGTGCCTCATCACATGCCAATTCACGAATCCGATCCAAAGCCGATGAAAACATGCTTGAATTTTCCCCTACATTCGATTCACTCCAAACCCAATCTGGAAAATCCAAAGTACATCTTGGGGTTATTGCGATTTCTTCAACACAACCTCGTGAAGACGTTGATGGAACCGTTTCATCATCGCCAGCCATGAAAGGATGTTGCAGGAGCATCTCAGCTGTCCATCTCTTGTTTGGATCCCTAGAAAAACACTTAACCAGAAAATCTTTTCCTTCCCCAGATAACTCCCTTGGAATTCCAGGCAATTCATCACTGGCCCCGATTTTAATCAGCAAATCCGCCATGTTGGCTCCTGGTTTCAAGTTCCAAGCTGGTTTCCCAGTAAACATCTCAACAACAGCGCATCCAAGTGCCCAAATATCCACCCCCGAATCATAGACGTTTCCATTGATAGACTCAGGGGCCATACTCAAAGGCGTTCCCCTGATTTCAAACCTCCCCTGTTTTTCACCCTTTCTCTTTGCCAATCCAAAATCAGCTATCTTCACATCCCCATTACCAAACAAAAGAACATTTTGAAGCTTGATATCACAATGAACAAACCCTTTGGAATGGATGAAGTTTAGCCCTTTCAGTATCGATCTTGCAAATCTTTTAACATCGGATTCCATCAATTTCCCACCGTTTAGCTGAAGGTGATCGGCCAAGCTTCCTTTATCAGCATACTCCAAGAACAGATTGTAAAATTTCCCACAATTCTCAACAGTAAAATCGTCGCCGAAACAACAGATGATTTGGGGGCAGAAACCAAGTTGGTGGAGCACCTGTTTCTCGTTCTTGAGAGAAGCCGAGGTATTAGTTTCACAACACTTGACAGCCATGAATGATGATCCCGAAAACCCTGTTTTAGGTAACACCAAATTCACAGTGCCGAAACTTCCATATCCAATCGTTTCTCCCCGAACCCACTCCATTCCAGAAAAATTCGAGCTCCAATTTCAGTCAAGAACCTGGGTTTTGTTTCTTATTATTGAAGATATGGAAGCCTTTTTACTGATTGTGTTTGGTTTGAGATGAAGAAATGGAAGCAAACATAGGTGACAGAGGTCATGGTGGTGCAAAGTGTGTAGATATATAAACGTGGGATTTTTGCATTTTTATTTGGTAGTGTTGAATTTCAACGTATGCTATTATTAATGCACGTGATAGGTAAGGATATTTTTATTTATTTGAGTTTTCCAAATTTGGATATGAAATAACAGCTTACGCTACCCATTTAAAAACGTGGCCGATCTATATCATTTTTATTCAACCCCACGTGCATTTAGATTTTTATTTACATTTTCCTACTTTTGATTTGGTATTACTTTTTAATTAAAAAAATTGAAATTATTTTTAAATATATAATAATTCATCATAGGAAAACATGTTTTCATTGTTGAAAAATAATTTTATATATATATTTCAATTTCAAAAAAATTAGTTTTAGAAACCAAATAATTGTTTTTTTTTTCCACAATACTTTTTCTGAATTTAAAAAGTAAGCAAATATTAAACACACACTCATTAGCTGTAAAAAAATAATCCAATGAATATAGGAAAAATGGTTGATCAGTGAGTTAATAATATCAGGGCCGGATATGATGTTTTTTAATTAGAAATGTGGAGAATTTATAGGTAATTTCACCACGCACGTAGAAAAACAAAACACAAACATATCTATGTTTCTAATATGAAAGATTATTTTATATAAGTATTAGATTAGATTTTATAGTTTAAAAGACACAAAATTGATGAGCCTTAATGATATTTAATTTACTACCGTCCACGATGCATGTGAGGGCAAAATTACAATGGGTTTTCAACTTCATATATTTATATCATCTTTACTTGTATACAAATATTTCATTAAATTTCCAGACTAGTTGGCTTGGAAAACAATGTCTCTCCAATTAAAAAAAGAAATTAGGGAGGTTGGGTCTTAGAGGCTTTGCTTAATATGTGTGATTTACGAGTTAAACTAAAAACACTTTTAACATGTAAAGTATATGCAATAAACCAACACTCTTATCAAAGTGTTGGGACAGATTAAATTACTATTATAAATATGACACTTGAAATGTAATATCGTATTAATATTTGTATTAATAAATAAGATTATAACGTATAATAGGAATGTCGAAACCATCCATTTTTGGAAAAGGCGGGAATCGAACTTGAGTTTTGAAAATGAAAACAGGAGTTGCCACCGATCTTTATTTAGTATGATCAGATCAACTTTGTTTTAATAAAGCGTTTTGGTTTACTAAAACAATGTTTTTGGTCCGCGAAGTTTTGAGAAATCGAGTTCGGGAGTCGGTTACGTGCGAGGAAGGGTTAGCACCCTCGTCACGCCCAAAATTCGTACCGATTTGATTAATTAATGTCCTCGATGTCGAAGGTTGAAAATTTTAAAAAGAATTTAAATAAAATCGATCTCTTTCGGAAATATTTTGCGTTTTTGAATTGAATCAAGATTTTCTTGTTCCAAAGGAATAAAATATCACATCCAATACTTTAGGACACGATAGTTTAAATCCTCGAACCCAAGATCATCTCATAAATTTTCTCAAAATGAATATCAAGATTCTCTCGTTTCGAAGAAATAAAATATCACATCCAATACTTTAGGACACGACAATTTACATCCTCGAATCCAAGATCATCTCATAATTTTCCGAGACTCATGCATAAAAATGTCAAAAGGGTATTCAAGTATTTGTTTAAAAGATATTCGATTATTTAGATTAAATGAAGAAGATTGCAACCCAATGCTTTAGGGCACGATCTCTCGAATTTCTGAATAAGGAATCTTATCTTTACGAGAAGAAATAATTTTGTATCGAGCAAAATCAACGTAACACAAGTTTATAATAAAATGTAAAACAAATTATAGTACCGATATGCGTAGCAACATGGAATTAAATGCGTTAATATGAATAACAATATAAAGGACGAAAATAGAACAAAATAAATGAGTCAAGATGATGATAATGGAAAATGGAAATAAGAACAATGAATAATAATAAAATTATTATAAGTATAAATACGGAAAGAAAATATAATTATGATAGTAATAATAATCGTAAAGAAATAAGAATGTAATAATGAAAGTAATAATAAAATGATAAAAATATATAATAAACATAACAAAAATAAGAAAGACTTAGCAAGGATAATTATGATAAAAAAGAAAATGATAATGATATGCTAGTAATATAATAGTAGCGAAAATAATAAAAATAATAGTAGTGGTAATAACAATAAATAATAAATATAATAATAATATATACAAAATATGTATAAGATACAAATATAGTAGTAATAATAATAATAATAATAATAATAATAATAATAATAATAATAATAATAATAATATAGTAATAATAATAAGATAACAATGATAGTGATACGAAATATATACAATATAATAATGCTACTAATAATAATAATGATAACAATATATTAAAAAACATAATTTTGGTAATAATAATGAAAGGACTAAAGAGATGGTAAAATAACTAAAAAAGGATCAAATTGTATTTAAGACGAAAGTTCGGGGTCGATTCGAAATAAAATAAAAGGGGAAAGGGCCTATATGGAATTCGCACAAGGGAACAAGGGTCCAAAAAGGATATTATTCCCCAAATCCCCAGGACGCAACGTTTGTCGAGGACCAAACTGAGACCGAAAACAAATCTAGCAGTTAAAATCATGAAATAAAAATAATGACTCAATCAAATCTCAGTACAGATAGGGGGACCAGATGCGCAAATTTCCCTTTAAGGGAAAAATGCGCGGATCCAGTGCACGGGTCGAGTTGACGCGCGGACCCTCCCCTCTTCAAACGGCGCCGTTTTGGATCCTTTATAAATGCCAAAAGAAAAAAACTTTTAAAAATCAATCAGTTTCAAACCCTTTTCAAAAAAAAAAAATGCTTTAAAATTCTCTCAACTCCCTCTCTCCCTTACCGAACTCCGATCAGTGTCCACCGTGGATCCCGCTGCCGGCCACCGTCGCCGGCCATCGCACGCGGTGGCTGAAATTCGCAGAAGGTAGAATTTTCCCCCTTTTTTTTTTGTTTTTGATATTATATAAATTAATTTTTTAAAGAAAACTTAAATAAATAAATAGAATGGGTTTATATATATATGTATAACTTCAAGAAAAATAAAACAGAAATAAACCTTGATACTTTGTTTCTTGCTTTCTTATTTGTAAACTGATATTGATTTCTGCTTCTAAATGTTTGCAACTGTTTGGATTCAAAATTCCTTTTTTATTTCTTTTTTTTGATCGAAAAAAAAGAAGCCTATTTACACTGATTTTCCTTGGCTTTATAACCGAGAGATACAACTCTCCATTCTATTATTTGTTCCATGCTTCTCTGTTTCTTCGTTTCTCTGTTTTCTTTGCAGGGCATGGGCGAAGCGTGCGGGCGATGGAGGCCGAGGTGCATGGGGCGCTGAGGAGGCAGAGGCGTGTGAGACCGAGGCGTGAGAAAGGGCACTGGAACCACGCGCGTGGGCACGGAGAACGACGTGCACGGAAAGTTGACGCGCGTGTGAGGTACGCGTGGATCTGAAAAGGTGCGCGTGGGAGTGGCAGATGAAAGGTCGGCGGCGCGCAGCTTTGGGGCACCTTAGGGTTTTTGACTTCTGTTTATGTTTTTTTCTTTGGAAATAGGCTCATGTAGATTGGGCTAGGTTGTTGGATTAGCTGATTTTGTTTGTACAAGGACTGTTACTATTGGGTTTTTAAATTTTTTATTGGTTTTTTAATGGGCCCTGGGTTTTGTAATTGGGCCGGGCAAAAATTGGTTATTACAGCTGCCCCTCTTTGCTCATTGTCATGAAACGAGAATAGAGCAAAGACAATAGAAGAACCAATTTTTGCTCGGTCTTGGCCAAGTCTTGATTCTTCAGTGCTCTTATTCTTCAGATGGCCTCATCTCAATCCACTATTCTTTTGTCACTTTGACTCACTTCACTGATTTACTGCGACTTTGAGGTGATAAGATTTCAGAAAGAAGTGGTTCGTAATTTTGATCTTTTGACTGAAACTTCTCGAAAAAGGTTGATCCTCAATACACCCAGGGAGGAAGGATTAGTAGCTTTGTCCTACTCCACTGGGACGTCGGGGTGATGGGAATTTAGAGAGAAGAGATCTGTAACTTTGATCTTCTCACTGAAACTTCTCGGAAAGGTTGATCCTCAATACACTAAAGGAGGAGGGATTAGTAGTTTTGTCCTGCCCCCTTGAGATTTCGAGGTGATAGGAATTCAGAGAGAAGAGATCCGTAACTTTGATCTTCTCACTGAAACTTCTCGGAAAGGTTGATCCTCAATACACTCAAGGAGGAGGGATTAGTAGTTTTGTCCTGCCCCCTTAAGACTTCGAGGAAATAAATCTGAACTTTTCAATTTGCTTCCTTACTATCTTCAGGGAGACTTCAATCTTTAGGCTGCTCCGCTGCCATTTCGAGGGAACTGAATCTGAACTTCTTGGTTTGCTTTCTTACTATCTTCAAGAAGACTTCAATATTCAGTCTGCTCCACGAAAACAAAATCTGAACTTCGATATTATTATAGTGTTTTTTTTTGGAGGAACTAAATGATGAGGATGTTATGATCGGGATGACTCAAATGCTCCTAACTACATGTGCTACGGATGACATTTATATGAATGCTGAATATTACGAGAATGATGATTTTTCACAATGTACAGATGACTAGGATGTAATGATCGCGATGAATCAAATGCTCCTAACTGGATGTGTATGAATGCATGAGAAAGATCCCTTTTATTGTTTGGGTCGTCATTGCTCATAGTTCAACAAGGTTCTATCACTGATTCGTTACGATGCTTTCTCGTTCAGCTGATATCTTTGACGGGAAACCCAAAGAAACGATCGTATTCTATCAGCAAGCTTGCCCCGCTGTAATTTCATAGTCCCTTCCACTGTACCCTCTGGGACATAAAGTTTGTACCTCCTACTGCAGATTTAGGAGAATAACATTTGGTTTCTTCCAACCCTCTTGCTGCGACTCTGAGGTATAAGATCAATCACTGTTCATTGGGTATAATGGTATCATGGTTTCATTGTGTACCTGGATCGGCATTGCTCGTTATTTGTTAAGGTCGTATCACCGACGAAATGTCTTGTCTTTGTTCAAAGAAATAATCATTTTTCTCCAACATTTCTAAACCCTAGGCTGAATGAATTCTGAACAATAGTCATGTTTCAGGTCCTTGTATTATTCAGAGGCTTTCAGAGTAATATGCAGAACTCCTTTTATGAAGGTATTATTAGTCCAGTAATCATTATTTCAATGTAAAATGCCCGGAAAGGATTGTAAGAAGAAAATTGATTGGGAGCATAGCTCGAAACAAAACAGGTTAATCCAAACTAGCAAATGCAATTAAGAAGGAAATTCATTGAATAAGATAATCACAAATTACAAATTTAAAATGGGTAAAATGGAAATTAGGTGCCCCAGATATCGCAGCCTAAGCTTCTCTACCTGAGTATTTAGAAGACCATTTTGAGTTTGATACGTGCTTAGGAGATCTTGAGTATTTTGTCGATGCACCGAGACTCAACATACCCCTTCCTTGTCCATTCGAGTGAAGCGAGATTTTTCCCATCACAATTTGAGCCGCCTTTTTCAGGTTTTCAACCCAAATCCTTTTTGGTCTCAAAGCGCCCTTCGCGGGTTTTCACCTTGGCCTCTCCCCTTTTTTTTTAAGATCAAGGTGTCCTTTGTAGGTTTTCGCCTTAGCCTTTTCAAGTAAAGTATCTTTTGACTGAATCTGAATTTACGGGGTTGGGCAAGCTCTTCCCATCCATTTTAGTTAGAATCAGTGCACCTCCGGAGAAAGCCTTCTTCACCACGTACGGTCATTTCCAATTCGGTATCCATTTTTCTCTGTAATCCTTTTGTATAGGAAGGATCTTTTTCAGTACCAGGTCTTCCTCGTGAAACTCTCTTGGGCGAATTTTTTTATCATAGGCTCACATCATACGCTTTTGATACATCTGACCGTGATGAATAGCCCTTAGCCTCTTTTCTTCGATTAGGTTCAATTGATCGTATCGAGCCTGAATCCATTCGGCTTTATCTAGCTTTATTTCTATCAAAACCCGAAGAGAAGGTATTTCGACTTCAATGGGTAGGACTGCCTCCATCCCGTAGACCAGTGAGAAAGGTGTTGCCCCAGTAGAGGTTCTGACGGACGTTCGATAAGCATAAAGTGCAAATGGTAATTTCTCATGCCAATCCTTATAAGTCTCGATCATCTTCCCCACTATCTTCTTAATGTTTTTATTCGCTGCTTCCACTGTCCCATTCATTTTTGGACGGTATGGAGATGAGTTATGATGTTTAATGTTGAATTGACTACAAACATCTGCTATCGTACTGTTGTTCAAATTTAATGCGTTGTCTGATATGATCCTCTCAGGCATCCCATATCGACAAATGATCTCCTTCTTTAAAAACTGACTAACCGCTGATTTAGTGATGTTATCATATGAAGCAGCTTCTATCCATTTCGTGAAGTAGTCAATGACCACGAAGATAAATCGATGACTGTTCGAAGCTTTTGGCGAGATTGGTCCGATGACGTCCATGCCCCACATAGAGAATGGCCATGGGGAAGTCATAACATGTAACGGTGAAGGGGGTACGTGAGTCTTGTCCCCGTATATCTGGCATTTGTAACATGTCTTAGTATACTTGATACAATCCCCTTCGATAGTAGACCAATAATATCCAAATCTCATGATTTGTCTAGCCATTGTGAAACCATTTGCATGTGTTCCGCAAACACCCTCTTGGACTTCTTCCAAAATTTTCTTAGCTTCCACTGCGTCGACAATCTCAACAGTACTTGATCTTTCTTTCTTTTGTACAGGACCTCCTCGTCCAGGACATAATCACAGGCTAACCTTCTCAATGTTCTTTTTGATTCTCGGTTGCTTGTTTGAGGTATTCGCGATTTCTCACATATGGAAAATATATCTTGGTACCAGGGGTGATCGTCCCTTTCTTCTTCCTCTATGTTGCAATAATAAGCTGGGGCCCCGTAAATACTCATTTGAATGGGCTTTACATCTTCTTGCTTACTCACCTTAATCATGAAAGCCAAAGTGGCCAAAGCATCCGTCATTTGGTTTTCTTCTCGGGGGAGATAACTAAAAGCGATATCATCAAACTCCTTAATTAACCTCATGACTACCCTTCGATAATTGATCAATTTGGGGTCTCTTGTCTCCCATTCGCCTTTTAGTTGGTAGATCACTAGTACAGAATCTCCATATACTTCCAGCACTTTAATTCTACGTTCTATGGCAGCGCGGAGTCCCATGATACATGCTTCGTATTCTGCCATATTATTTGTGCAATCAAAATCCAACTTGCATGTGAACGGGTAGTGATCTCCATTTGGGGATACCAAGACTGCCCCAATCCCATTTCCAACAGCATTTGATGCTCTATTGAAATTCAATTTCCAAAGGCAATCTTTTGCGGTGTCCTCTTCAACAGCTGCCACATACATTAGATCCTCATTGGGGAAATCAAGTTCAACGGCTTATAATCTTCTAAAGATCTGCTAGCTAGGAAGTCAGCTATTGCGCTCTCTTTTACAGTTTTCTGACTCACATATACAATATCAAATTCAGACAGCAAAAGTTGCTATCTAGCCATCCTTCCATTCAAAGCAGTTGCCTCCATCATATACTTTAGAGGGTCTAACTTCGAGATTAACCAGGTCGTGTGATACAGCATGTATTGTCTCAATCTCTGAGTCGTCCAAATCAACGCACAAAGTTTCTCAATTGGCGAATATCTCATTTCGCACTCAGTGAAATTCTTACTGAGGTAGTATATCGCCTTTTCTTTTCTTCCTGAATCATCATGTTGACCTAACATACATCCCATATAGTGATTAAGCACAGTTAGATATAGGATTAATGGCTTATCCGGGCGTGGAGGTGACAGTACTGGAGGGTTTGACAAGTACTTTTTGACCCTATCGAAAGCTTCCTAACATTTATCATCCCATACGCCTGGATTATGTTTCTTCAAAAGACGAAATATGAGATCACATTTCTCGGTTAACTGTGAAATAAACCGAGCAATGTAATTTAGTCTTCCAAGGAAACCTCAAACTTCTTTTTGAGTGTGCGGCGGAGGCAATTCTTGTATAGCCCGAACCTTGTCTAAGTCAATCTCGATCCCCTTCTTGCTGACTATGAAGCCCAACAATTTGCCAGATCTAGCTCCAAAAGTACATTTCGTAGGATTGAGTCTCACTTGGAATTTCCTTAACCTCAGAAATAGTTTCTACAAAACTCGGATATGTTCTTCTTCTGTTCTAAACTTTACAATCATGTCAACCACATAAACGTCAATTTCTTTATGCATCATATCATGGAACAAGGTCACCATGGCCCTTTGGTATGTAGCCCCTGCGTTTTTCAACCCAAACGGCATTACTTTATAACAAATGTGCCCCACAATATTATAAAGGTAGTCTTTCCCATATCTTCAGGATGCATTTTTATCTGATTGTATTCGGAGAAACCATCCATGAAGGAAAACAGTAAAAAGCCTGCTGTATTGTCTACTAGAGTATCAATATGAGGCAATGGAAAGTTATCCTTTGGGCTGGCCTTATTTAAGTCTCTATAATCCACACACATCCATACTTTCCCGTCTTTTTTAGGGACAGGCACGATATTGGCTACCCATTCTGAATATTTGATCTCTTACAAGAATCCAGCGTTGAACTGCTTTTGGACCTCTTCCTTTATTTTCAGTACAATATCTAGTCTCATCCTTCGGAATTTCTGCTGAACTGGCTTGTAATCCCTCATTATGGGTAAGCGGTGTACTGTAATATCAGTGCTTAAACCAGGCATATCTTTATAAGACCATGCGAAGACATCCTTGAATTCCTGCAACAATTTGATAAGATTCTGCCTTGTTCCCTCGGCTATAGATGTTCCAATATTTACCATTTTCCCTTTTTCCAAAGTCACAGTCTCTACTGCTTCCTTATGAAGCCGAATTTGTCTCTTTTCTTGCTCTACCATTCTTAACAAATCAGGAGATAAGTCACCGTCTGTGTCATCTTTAAAATCCTGTAATTTTTCTAAGCATATGTCTTGCTCAAAAGGATATTTCGAATCTATGGCGGGGTTGCTCAAGTCATTGATATCCAGGGACCTGTTGCAGTTCAAGAAAATGCGGACGAAATGAATGAATTTGTAAAAGGATAATTGTATGTATGATAATGATGAAAGAATGATCGGAAAACAAAGAAAGGAAATGTTTGCTTCAAATGATGGTGAAAATGCACTTTATTGATATAACAATACTTGAATATGCGCCTATTTCACAAAAGAAATCTTGTTGTTCTTAGGCTTAAAGCAACAAATGTGTCATGGACATTACTCTGAATAAGCCTTAAATACTACAGGGATTTCCTCTGCAGTCCAATTGTTCAAGATGCTTCCCGGTTTATGAGGCTGAATATTTGATAAGATTCCTCCTTCAACTGCCTCCTCAGATATGGCACTAATGTAGACATCACCCAACATTGCTACGATGTCCTCTCCTTTCTGCGTCTTTGGCTCAGAGTGAATTACCCCTCCCGACATAAAGGTTTTGGATATGTGCGGAATTATCATGGGTTTCCACTTGGTTTCCTCTCCACTCAAACGAGCGCGTCTTCTTTCTTGCCTCCTTTCTAACTCTTTCTTCTTTTGTCTTGCATCTGGCCTAAATCCCAGGCCAAAGCGATCTTGTTTTTCTCTCAACGTCGGGGCTACCATTCTCCCCTGAAGGTACTTTCCTAGTCCTCTTCCCGGTAAAGCGCCTTTCTCCACGGCCATTTTCAATCCCGTTCTAGTAGTCTTGGAGATTCTCGGTTTCAAGATTCTGTTTCCTTCCATAATAAAAGTTGCATTCATGAACTCGAGAGATCAAAAAGAGCATTCAGCTGCCTCGTCGTTTATCTCCAAGTATGGCATATCACTAGTCACAACTGCAATAATGTCCTCCTCAGCTTTTATCGTTACCAGCCGACCATCCGCTACCAACTTCACCTTCTGATGTAATGATGAAGGTACTGCCCCTGACGAATGTATCCATGGTCTCCCTAATAAGCAGTTATAGGAAGGTTCGATGTCCATCACCAGAAAATCTACTTCGTAAGTAGTTGGGCCAATTAGTAAGGGTACCTCAATCCTCCCCATGTCTCTTTTTTAGGTGCCGTCAAACGCCTTTACTATGCTCTGGCACTCTTTCATGTGCGAACTGTCCACTGGTAATCTGTTTAGGGTGGACAAGGGCAATACATTTAATGCAGACCCGTTGTCTATCAAGACCCCTGGCAGTATGTGCCCTTTGCATCTAGCGGTAACGTGCAAAGCCTTGGTGGATCCTCTACCACCTGGTGGTATTTCATCGTCATTAAAATAAATGAAGTTGTCAGCACTTATGTTGCCGATCAATCGATCTAATTTATTAACCGAGATGTCACTGGCGACGTAGGTTTCGTTTAAAACTTTCATCAGCGCATTCTTATGTACTTTTAAGCTCTGAAGCAAAGTCAACACAGATATGCGCGCTAGTTGTTTGTGCAGCTGTTCTACCACATAATATTCACTGTGTTTCAGAAATTTCAGGACCTCTTTAGCTTCTTCCTCAGTCACTGATTCCTTGGTTCTCGGCTCAGGCTCAACTGGCTTTTCTTTCTCCTGTTCCACCATTGGAGCTTTCCCTTTTATTAAGTCGTAGCGTCTCCCGCTTCGAGTGTGGAAGCCTTCATCTAAATCCCATTTCTTTTTCTGTGACTGCTACATTACACTCATAGTTCCAGGGAACCTCCTTACTATCTTTGTAAGCAAAGGCAGTGGGCCTCCGTATTATTACTTTCGACGCTACCTGCGTGTCCGCCTCATTGTTAGCCGAATTCTCCTTCCTTGGGATCACCTCCTTTCTTGGGATCACTACATCGCATTCGGTAGTAGGTCTTCGTATTATCACTTTTGGTGTTACTCGTATCCCTGCTTTATCACTTTTAGGACGCGAAATAATGATCATCAGAAGGTTAACTTTCGAACTTTTTACTGTTGACTCTGACGCGCATATGCTCCTCTCTTCTGTGCCTTCATCATAAAATTTGACTTCTTTATTGTTCATTAAATTTTGCACCAGAGTTCTGAATTCCCCGCAATTCTGAATCTCATGCCCCAACTCCTGATGGTGCTCACAATAATTTGTCAACTCTCCTTGACTCTTTTCCGCAATAATTAATCCCTGTTTGACCATTTCTTTCCAGACCAATCTTAAGGAAGTCTTAACCTCCGCGACACTTGCTTTGATTCTTTTTTCTGAACTTTCGCTAATTGCGTTGAGTCCGCCATTAGCATGATTAGGTAAAGGATTTGTTTCATTCGGTATGTCATCCAACTCGACCACACCCATATTGATAAATTTCTCCACCAATTTCTTAAAAGCCAGGCAATTCTCTATTGAGTGTCCCGTGATTCCTGCATGGTATTCACACTGTGCATTCGAGTTATACCACTTGGGATACGGAGGTTGCATTGGTTTTAGATGATATGGGGACACAATATGTGCGTCGAGTAGGGTTTGATACATCTCCTTGTACATCATCAGAATCGGTGTGAATTGGAGTTTCTCATTATTTTGTCTTGAGGTGCCAGGTTCTTTTTTGGGTAACCCCTGCTGCCCCGTGGCCATTGCTTTTGGCTGATTAATGGTGATTGACTTCGGGTGTCCTATGCTCGCGTTATTCACCTCACTTTCTTTCTTCCTTAGGGGTATTCTTTTGGCACTTCCCTCTGTCTCGATCCCTCCACTTTTTATAGTGTTCTCGATCATCTCTCCGGTTGTTACGATGTCCGAAAAGCTCCTGGTTGCACTTCCTAACATATGCATGAGGAATGGGGCTTTTAGTGTGCAGATAAAGAGCATTGTGGTCTCTTTCTCCAGAAGTGGTGGCTGGACTTGGATGGCAACCTCCCTCCACCTCTGTGTATATTGCCTAAAGCTTTCGTTCCCTTTTTTTTCCATGTTTTGAAGAGTGATCCTATCAGGGGTCATGTTTGATACGTGACTGTACTGCTCCAGGAATACTTGAGCCAAATCTTTCCATGAACCAATTTTGGCGCGACTCAACTGATTGTACCATCTGGTTGCAGCTCCCACCAGGCTATCTTGGAAACAATGAATCAGCAGTGGGTCATTACTAGTGTATCCCGTCATCCTTCTACAAAACATAGTAATATGGGCCTTTGGGCAGCTTGTCCCATTATATTTCTCGAACTCAGGCATCTTAAAATTGTACGGGAGCACTAAGTCAGGGACCAAGCTTAAATCATTGGCATTTATTCCCTGACGTTTACCGCCATTTTGTATAGCTTTAAATTTCTCCTCCAACCACTTATATTTATCTTCTAGCTACTTTGGTAATTCAACTTTTGCCCTTTCAGCTATCTCATCCAAATCAGGGACATTGGGATTGATTGGACTCTCTCCCAGGTTGGTACCCGAACCCGTCGGGAGGTGTGTTGGTATTACGGTATCAGCCTGATATTGCAGCCTGATAGTGACAGATGCCCTTTGGGGAAACGTATCCAGTGGCGTTTGGGTGTTCAGCGGGGTAAGAGCGGGGTTATCACTATCATTCCCTGAGCTAGTAGCAATGCTCTTTTCCTTCTCACGTTCTTTAGACATCAATTGCGCCAGCTGGTTTATCATGTTATTCTGGGATTCTTGCATCCGCTCCATCATGTCCTGCTGGATTTTGGCCAGCTGTTCCTGTAGTTGTGCTTGTCCTTTCATTTGATCCTGGATTTCTTTTTGCATTTGTTCTAGTCTTTCCATTCTTTGATCCATTATTTTTGTTTTGCCTCTTGTACCATAGTGATGTTCCAGGGTAACTGCCATAGTTTTAGGGTCCTTTTGTGAGATTCAATGTGTATGATGCAATGTAATACTGATGTATGCAAAAAAAATATTGATTCCAATTCAATTTCCATTAGAATAGCTTTTCTAGAAAACAAGTTTCTTCACATAAAATGGATTACATATAAGGCCTGGCCCTAATACTTAAAGCCTTGACTTTCTCAAGAAGCCAAGCTAACTCTCGACCTCTCTCTAACTCTGACTCGTACATCAAACTTAATACATCAGCTCGAACTACAAAAGTTTGCAAGTGATCCGCCACCTCTCGTATTTGAGCCACGGCTTCTCCCATAACATAATCCTTTGCTTCTGACTTGGCTCTGAGAGTGATGCAGTTGTTGCTTCCATCGCTCCTTATTGGCTTCAAGAAGTTCTTCCCATAGTTCATAACCATGTAAGGCAGATTCTAGCTCTTCAATTCTTGCTTTCATTTCTTCAATTTTGCTCAAACTAGCCTTCAATTAGGCTATGAAATTACGGCTACGATACTGATACAATAATCTTTCCAATTCTGACACCCGAATTTTTAATTTCTCTTTCTTATTTTGACTTTTTATCAAATCTTTTTTCAGGGCATCTTCTCGCTCGTAGGTATCTCGGAGTTTCTTTTCGCACTGACTCGCTCTGTTCTTTTCCTCTTTAATTTCTTGACGCCATTGCTCTGGCGTTTTTCCAAGTCCCGCAGTTCTCATCAACCTTCATAGCTTCTTGTAGTCAGTCTTCAAACCATCCAAATCTTCTTCAGCTTTAGTCTTCCATTTCCTCAACTTCTCGGCTTCTAGTTTTTGAATATCGACATCCAAACCTAGCTGCATTTTCTCTTCCTCTAGTTGTTCTATCTTTTTTCTTAATTCCCGGTTCATTTCTTCAAAGTCCTATTTGATGATTTCAAGCTCGGAAGGGATCACCCGCAAGTGCTCTTCTAGTGATTGGGTGTTTTATTGGTCTGATGTGGGGATGTTATCATTGATTCTTTGACTTTGCCACCGGTCATACTCAGGGGTCGTCATCGGATTGGCAGCGAACATTTTCATTCTATGAATTTGGCTCCAGGTATTTGATATCTCACGAACTCTCCTCTTGTAATTTTCTCCTTTATATTCAAACTCGCACTGGGTTAACCCTTGTGTTGGCGGCGTAAATTGTCTCGATCTGTACTATCTTAACACAAGGAGAGGAGCGTACTCGACAGCTCCCCATATTTCGAGCATGAGGACATAATCAAGGTCTCCACACCTATATAAGATTTCGTCAGGAATTATCGAAGGAGCTCTCCACTCTACATCTTCTTCTTGTAGGCTTTGCAAAATCATCATCCAGCTTTCTTCCATGATATCGTCTCGTCTAGGTGTGGCTACCATATTTTTTAGCGGAGAATAGTCCTCGGAGAAGATTAGACACGATACCTTTTCCATTTTCCAAAAATGACCGTGAAACCATGCTAGTAAGAGTTGGGTGCAACCGATGAATCTCCTTTCGCCCGCTCTTCGGCATGCGATTAGGGACCTGAAAGTTTCGACAAGAATCGCAGGAATAGGAGTGATCCCTCTGTCTAATTTGTCAAATAGATCAGACACCGCCTCATCCACATATCCTAGAGCTTTAGGGAAGATGACCAGTCCATAAATGCTCAAAGCTAACACATCAACCCTCTTCTTTTCCTCAGGATGTGCTATGATCAAATCTCTCAGATATTCTCCAAGGGATGCACTTACAATCTCCCTTTTATTTTGTCCGGGTCGTAACCCACTGCTCGCTCATCCCCGTAATATTCATCAGCTTTTTTGTGAATATGGAGACATTAACGACTCTCAAATAAGCCTTATCAGTTTGAATTCTCGGGCAGCGGAGTAGGGCTGTGTACTCCTCTATGGTAGGAACCAAATCCACTTTCCCGAAAGTAAAGCAACTGTAAGCAGGATTCCAAAATTGGGCCATTGCTCGAAACAAGTGCTGGTCTACCTTGATGTCAAGTAGATAAGGTAAACCGCCATAATGATAGTAGAATAGTTGCTTGATCCTGTCGTCCCATTGACTCCAGATTTTCTTCATTTCTTGAAGATTATTTTGAGTTACGCTGATGCGTGTGTAATCCCACAACTCTGATATGTATCCCTCTATAAGGCTGTCCCTTTTCTCTTGTTGTACTGTCTCGGCCCATATCCAGACGGCCGCATTGTCTTCCACTTTATCAAGAAACCCCTTTTCCATGACAAGCTATCTATTCAGCAATCGAATGTGAATCAACACCCTTTTGATAAATATGCCATGCAAAAATAAAGATGAACCAAGTCATTATTTCATACACAATAAGCAGCAAATACTTAATCGGGTAACTGCTAGGGTTCAGCATGGTTCTATCTAGGGTGGTTCTTAAGGTTCGCTATATGGGGTTCGGTTTTGGAGTAAAGGTACCTGAACCAGTAGATTCCTCAATCCTCACCCATTATAGGCTCATATGGACCGAGTTCGGTTCAGGGGAATACATTTCCATATGGCCGCACGGAGATGAAAATCTCACGAAGACATAGGTACAGATGTATCCCGAAAGCGATCCACTATCTTGCACGGAGGTGAAAACCTCACGAAAGAGTAGCTTTTCACTCTCACTTAAAAGGGTGTGACCCAACGGTCATGTAATATGATGAAAAAAAAATTATACGAGACTCGAACCACATAATCAGATAAGATGACGCAAGCAAATGCAATAAAAAGAATCGTATTTTTCAAATCAAATTTTCAACTTTCGACATAAGGATAATTTTTCAAATCAAATCTTCAATTTTCGACAAAAGGACAGAAATTAATCAATCTTACGGCTTAACTCTCAACAAGTCCCCAGTGGAGTCGCCAAGCTGTCGAAACCATCAATTTTTGGAAAAGGTGGGAATCGAACTTGGGTTTTGAAAATGAAAACAGGAGTCGCCACCGATCTTTATTTGGTGTGATCGGATCACCTTTGTTTTAATAAAGCGTTTTGGTTTACTAAAACAATGTTTTTGGTCTGCGAAGTTTTGAGAAATCGAGTTCGGGAGTCGATTACGTGCGAGAAGGGTTAGCACCCTCGTCACGCCCAATATTCGTACCGATTTGATTAATCAATGTCCTCGATGTCGAAGGTTGAGAATTTTAAAAAGAATTTAAATAAAATCGATCTTTTTCGGAAATATTTTACATTTTTGAATTGAATCAAG
Source organism: Gossypium bickii (assembly GCA_025503065.1). Lineage (NCBI taxonomy): Eukaryota > Viridiplantae > Streptophyta > Magnoliopsida > Malvales > Malvaceae > Gossypium > Gossypium bickii. The sequence continues at coordinate 20,117,442 of CP106713.1, read as the reverse complement.
ATTTTCTTGTTCTGAAGGATTAAAATATCACATCCAATACTTTAGGACACGATAGTTTAAATCCTCGAACCCAAGATCATCTCATAAATTTTCTCAAAATGAATATCAAGATTCTCTCGTTTCGAAGAAATAAAATATCACATCCAATACTTTAGGACACGATAATTTACATCCTCGAATCCAAGATCATCTCATAATTTTTCGAGACTCATGCATAAAAATGTCAAAAGGGTATTCGAGTATTTGTTTAAAAGATATTCGATTATTTAGATTAAACAAAGAAGATTGCAACCCAATGCTTTAAGGCACGATCTCTCGAATTTTTGAATAAGGAATCTTATCTTTACGAGAAGAAATAATTTTGTATCGAGCAAAATCAACGTAACACAAGTTTATAATAAAATGTAAAACAAATTATAGTACCGATATGCGTAGCAACATGGAATTAAATGCGTTAATATGAATAACAATATAAAGGACAAAAATAGAACAAAATAAACTAGTCAAGATGATGATAATGGAAAATGGAAATAAGAACAATGAATAATAATAAAATTATTACAAGTATAAATACGGAAAGAAAATATAATTATGATAGTAATAATAATCGTAAAGAAATAAGAATGTAATAATGAAAGTAATAATAAAATGATAAAAATATATAATAAACATAACAAAAATAAGAAAGAGTTAGCAAGGATAATTATGATAAAAAAGAAAATGATAATGATATGCTAGTAACATAATTAGCGAAAATAATAAAAATAATAGTAGTGGTAATAACAATAAATAATAAATATAATAATAATATAGTAATAAAAATAAGATAACAATGATAGTGATACGAAATATATACAATATAATAATGCTACTAATAATAATAATGATAATAATATATTAAAAAACATAATTATGGTGATAACAATGAAAGGACTAAAGAGATGGTAAAATAACTACAAAAGGATCAAATTGTATTTAAGACGAAAGTTCGGGGTCGATTCGAAATAAAATAAAAGGGGAAAGGGCCTATATGGAATTCGCACAAGGGAACAGGGGTCCAAAGAGGATATTATTCCCCAAATCCCCAGGACGCACCGTTTGTCGAGGACCAAACTGAGACCGAAAACAAATCCAGCAGCTAAAATCATGAAATAAAAATAATGACTCAATCAAATCTCAGTACAGATAGGGGGACCAGATGCGCAAATTTCCCTTTAAGGGAAAAATGCGCGGATCCAGTGCACGGGTCGGGTTGACGCACGGACCCTCCCCTCTTCAAACGGCGCCGTTTTGGATCCTTTATAAATGCCAAAAGAAAAAAACTTTTAAAAATCAATCAGTTTCAAACCCTTTTCAAAAAAAAAAATTGCTTTAAAATTCTCTCAACTCCCTCTCTCCCTTGCCGAACTCCGATCACTGTCCACCGTGGATCCCGCTGCCGGCCACCGCGTGGTAGATTCCCCCCCTTTTTTTTTGTTTTTGATATTATATAAACTGATTTTTTAAAGAAAACTTAAATAAATAAATAGAATGGGTTTATATATATATGTAGCTTCAAGAAAAATAAAACAGAAATAAACCTTGATACTTTGTTTCTTGCTTTCTTATTCGTAAACTGATATTGATTTCTACTTCTAAATGTTTGCAACTGTTTGGATTCAAAGTTCATTTTTTATTTCTTTTTTCTGATCGAAAAAAAAGAAGCCTATTTACATTGATTTTCCTTGGCATTATAGCCAAGAGATACAACTCCCCCTTTTATTAATCTATTATTTGTTCCATGCTTCTCTGTTTCTTCGTTTCTCTGTTTTCTTTGCAGGGCATGGGCGAAGCGTGCGGGCGATGGAGGCCGAGGTGCATGGGGCGCTGAGGAGGCAGAGGCGTGTGAGACCGAGGCGTGGGGAAGGGCACTGGAACGACGCGTGTGGGCACGGAGAACGACGCACATGGGAAGTTGACGCGCGTGTGAGGGACGCGTGGATCTGAAAAGGCGCACGTGGGAGTGGCAGACGAAAGGTCGGCGGCTCGCAGCTTTGGGGTACCTTAGGGTTTTTGACTTCTGTTTCTATTTTTTTCTTTGGAAATGGGCTCATGTAGATTGGGCTAGGTTGTTGGATTAGCTGATTTTGTTTGTACATGGACTGTTATTATTGGACTTTTGAATTTTTTATTAATTTTTTAATGGGCCTCGGGTTTTGTAATTAGGCCAGGCAAAAATTAGTTATTACAAGGAATATAGGAGCAATTTGTGGGAGAACTCCCGAACTCAAGCATTCCTCACGTTTTTTTATTTCTTATTTTTTTTATTGCAATAATCTAAACCGAAGAAATCCGAGTGGCTGTCAAAATGTGTAGAAATGAATGAAAAATACTATAGAAATAGTGGGTATTTTTGTGGGTTATTATTAGGTAAGGCGAGGACCCACGTCAGCCAAAGATACACCGAAACGTGGGTGAAAGCCGACGATGGGACAGCGAGGTAGCCAAAATAAGTGCACCATGCAATGCACTCGAATAAAGATGGGGGTCTTCTACTGACGACTGCTGCCTAATCCATTTGAGTTCATGAAACTGCAACCTTCGAAGGAAAGGTTCATGGAATCTTGGCCGCACTACCAGCGCCCGGCTACAGCCAAGCAGCCTGGTTGATAGTGATCCATTCTGGATTAGCTACATCTCTAGCTTAGACTCCAGCTATCTATTCGGCTCAGTAGATCCCACATAAATTTTATATATTTGGGCGGCTTTCATTCTCCACAACTTCAATTCAATAATTATATAAATTTAATTAAACAAATATAAAAAAATAAAATTTTAAATATTATTTAAATAGTTAAAATATGTCATAAGCCCCATACTCTTTATAAATTTGAATTTAGTTCCTATAATTTTATTTTTAAGAATTTAATCCTTCTACTTTTAAAAATTTAAAATTCAGATTCAATTGTTGATACTGTTAAAATTATTTTGTTAATTCAGGTTCATTACAATATAATTTTTAGTTACATTGCTCCAAAGTGAATATTTTTTTTATTTTAAAATGTCATACAAACATCTTTAACCAAAAAAATTTAATGTTAATAATTAGACCTGAATTCAAAAATTTTAAAAGTAGTGAGACTAAATTCTTGAAAAAAAATATAAGGACTAAATTTTAAATTTTTGAAAAATAAAGGGACCTATGATATATTTTAACTATTTAAAATTGTAAAGAATCTCAAGATGACCTATGATATATTTTAACTATTTAAAATTGTAAAGAATCTCAAGATGAATTCAGACAGGCTTTTTTTTATCTGTATATATGATATTGAAAATTTATTTTGCAAAGTAGTTGGGTGGTTCAACTATTTAGCAAACTAGTTGAGTTTGCAGGGGATAGAAGTGAAGTCGGTCCCTTAGGGCGCCAACTTTAATGTATTCTCTGTATTCAACATATTAGGGTTCGTGAAGGATGAAAACAAATATGAGGATTGACGTGAAGGTAGATTTTGGGGTGAGTGTTCGATCGAATCGAATTGAATGAAAAAATTTCGAGTTGACGAATCATATTTTCTTATCCTAGTTTGATTTGAAATTTTCTCGAATCGAGTCGAGTGAGATGGAATTCGAATCGAATCGAATCGAATATATTTGTTCGAGTTAAATTTTAAAAAATAATTTTGGGTCATTGTAACCATTGTCACCTATCATAATAAAATTTGTCCACCTTACCCAAATTTTTTTATTAACTTTCACACCAAATAATTTATTTATTAATCTTTTATATACAGGTTAGCTTCTTTGCTTGTTTAGTTCTTTCAATTATCTTCATATTCTTGTCACTATATATTTTAGAATTAAAAAATATATTAAACGTAAAAATGTGATTTTTTAATAAAAGTTATTTTAAAGATAAAATGTGATACCAATATAAAATTTTAACACGAATATTTTATGGCATAATTAATAATTCAATTTTAATATAAATATTTAATATGACTAAACAATTCAATAATATAAATAATATAAAATGCGAAATTTAATTTAATAATATAAATAGCAGATATAAATAAAATTATTACTATTTATATTTAGTGATTTTTTTTTGGATAATTTTGATTTTTTATTTGAGAGTAAAGGGTGAGAAGTAAAAGTTTAGGGGGAAAATAAAAATTTTGGAGAATAAAAGTTTGAGGGAAAATAAATAGGGGGAGTAAAATTTTGAAGGGAAAATATTAAAAAAAATTGGAGGGGGGATGGGTTTGGGGTAGATGGGAGGTGAGATGGGAAATGAGTAAAAGTTTTAGAGGAAAAGTGAGAGAGGGTAAAAATTTTGGGGGAAAATAAAAAGTTTTGAGGGTTTTGGGGAGTAAAATTTTGAGAAAAAAGAAAATGGGAGAGTAAAATTTTGGTGGAAAATGGATTTTGGGTAGATTGGGGGGTTGGGATGGGAGGAAAGTAAAAATTTTGGGGGGGAAAGTGGGAAGGAGTAAAAGTTTTGAGGGAAAAGTAAAAAGGTTTGGGAGTTTGGGGTAAAAATGTAAAATATTATAGTTTGATATTAGAATTATTTGAATTATTCGAGTTATTCGAATTCAAAAACTCAACTCGATTCGAACTCGAAATTCGAAAAAAAAATCGAGTTGACTCGAATAACTCGATTAACTCGAATAACTCGATTCGTTTAACTCGAAATTCAAATTTTTTTTTAATTTTTTCGAGTCGAATAGAGTTTTGCTCACCCCTAGGTAGATTGAAAAATAAAGTCCAATTGAAAGTAATAAAGTTTTGTCATGCATGCAAAGGCGGGCTTAGGGGCTAGCAGTGGCCCCGGCCCCCTTAAAATGTAAAATTATTATTTAAGTCCTTAATTTTTTTTAAAATTTTAAATTAATAAGGGTAAAATTACACTTTGGCCCCCTAAAATTATAAAAATTTGATTTAATCTTTTAAAAATTATAAAGATATAGACTATAAAAAATTAAAATTTCATTCGGCCCCTCTAAAAATTTGTTTTGACTTCGCCTCTGCATGCATGTAGAGTTGAGATGATGGAAGCATGAGGTGATAGAACAGGGCTCTGGGCCTCTGAGATGATGGTATTGGAAAAAATTTGCTTCGAAAATGGTTTTTTTGCACAGCGAAAAAATAAAAGTTTTGAAAATCAAGTTGATTTGTAATATTTGTAGCAATAAATTTTTTCTCGAAATAATATATGTGCTTTGAGCGAGAAGAATTCTAGACGTTTTCGACTTTCAACCGAACGGTCTTCTCCGTTATTCTTGTACCATGAACTGCTTAAAGTGTGGGCTCGAACAATTACGAACCAAACAAAAACCAATAGAATTGTTATTTTCAAAAAATAAAATTTATATTTAGAAATAAGTTCTCACTATTTTTGGGCAAAATAACAATATCACAAAAGTTGTGTGTAACTTATAGTATTTTTAGCCCTAACAGTGCCATCTATTTATAGGTAGAGAAAGTGAAACCCTAATTGGATTTGTAGAATGCATTTAATGTCTATTTGATAGGGCAAAAAACCAATCCCCTAGTTGAACTAGGAGAAGGGCAGCTAATTAGGTGTGTCTCTCCTCATATGCAATATGATAGAGATTCGGGTCTCTCCTATATTAAGTCAAATTATATGCGCTTCCTAAACTTTTAACCCAGCATTTTATAATTTAATCCAACTCAGTACATGTTTTTTTATTTCTCAAAATAGACATTATTTATTAAATTCATTTAAATGAATTAATTTTTTCAATTAAATAATTTTCTTAACCAAATTCTAATTCCATTAAAATCATGACAACTTTACCGTAAAAGAATCTATGAGAAAATATATTTAATATCTACATTCAACAAATTCACAATGACCAATTAATTTAATTTCATTTTCGAACTTCAATTAATCAAATAATAATTCGAAAAACTTAAATTAATTCTCACGTTATTTCCACACTTAGTGAGAAGCCACATTCATTTTCGAATGTAACCCATTTCTCTAACTTTATCATTTCTATCCATTTCTGTTCATTCGATTCAACATGCAATTCATTTCTGGTTTCAACAAATTAACAAAGGAATCGATTGGACATATGTGATTAGGGCTGAAATGATTTATAATTAAGTTCTAGCTTTTCACCTATTAATTATAAGCTTATTTAGTCATGAAGTTATTCCACTATAGTATCGTGATTGAGCTCTCCCTAATGATATACCATTACGAAAGCTACTTGATTAGTGTTCGTCCAATGACCTTGTCATAAATGTGTTATCCTTTTAGGATATCCTTAATCTTTTTAAAATAAATCTGCTCTCCTAATATGATCTTATCTTATCTCATGGTAACCATTACATATTCCTTCATGAAAAGTAAATTACTATCATATAGTAATTAAGTCAATCATCACAAAGACGAAAGACCCGTGGTCACGTTTACTTTTCATCTATCATGTAATGCCAATGAGGGGATATCATTTACCTATGTTTTGGGCTATGAATTCCACTATTGTGAATGATTCTACATACTGTAGAAGTCGTATACCCAATGCACCAACTTTTAGTTCTTTGTCTATTTGAACTCAGTTTTTTTCTTACTTCAAAGTATTTAAGTCACGGATATATAGTCTATCATCCACTTAAGATTAATGTATGTCACACTATAAACATCAAAAGTGAATAAATCCATAAACAAATTCAAGATCTATTATGCTTGGGTCCAGTCCGATGTATTGTCAGTCTAGTCAGTCACATCTATATCTCTATCTTCTAGGAGTCATTCGCTTCGATGCCCAAGACAAAGCATCTCCCCAGTTGGACTTGATAGACGACATATTAGTTTTTCACTTAGTTTGCTCATTTCGATTAGACTAAGGACATGTTTAGGTTTGTCTACTAATATAAGTGGTCTTTTCGTATTATGGTCTAACCACGTAATATCGTTTAATATTAGTTAAACATTAGACAACCAGTGAGCTAATATTTGCTTCTATTTTGCTTTAAATGCAAAAACCACACGAGGACAATATAAAAAAGGTATTAATGTCATTCATGAATAATTTTATTAAGCCAAGCTATTCGAAAAAATACAAGTGTACATAGATGAAAATATTACACTTAGTACACCAGATCCAACATATGGAAGCCCGAGATGATAGAACAAAGTTCTGGGTGATATGCTAGGAGCTTGAGATGATGTAACAATGTTTTGGATAAAATGATAGAATGAGTATGTAACACCCCAAACCCGGCCTAGAAGTTAGGCCCGAATCCGGCGTGTTACATTGAAGTGTTTTAGCAAAAACCTTGTTTTCATTGAAAACCCTTCTAGAGAAAAGTTAAGTAAAACCCAGTTTGCTTTCAAAACGAGGTGTAGCCAAGAACCATTTCCTTGTTACTATGTAAAAATTTCCTTTGACAGCGGAAGCTCGATCTTAAAACACAATTATTTTTAAAAACTTGAAATTCGCTTAAAAGAAATAAATCTAGGTTCCGTTTCAAAATTACAATGCATAGTGGAAGTAATGGAATAATAACTAGAGGGAAAAACTTATTACAATCCGAAAAATAAATAACTTAAAGTGAATAACTTAAAATCTAGATTTTAGACATTTAGAAAAACCGGTCTAATCATCTTGCTAGTTGGCCACCTCTAAGTACCTCTATCCGTCAAACCGCCTACTGAGGATCACCTGAGAAAAATAAAAAAGGGAGTGAGTTTTCGAAAACTCAGTGTGTATGACCCTCGTCAAACAAATAGCTTACATATCATATTATTAACATAACAATATCATACATGCAATGTTGTGCAAACCCTCTCCAAAAAATCCATTCGGTACACATCATCTCCGTCCCGCCGAAACACATCTGTGGGGATTTCTAAATCGACCCACCCATCCTATACACATCAAGGGTAGCCCGGTTGCGGTACTACCAAACGTTGCAGCAAAGCTGCTAATCATATAATGGCTTAAAAAGCCATCGGTGGATCGACAGTTGTCAAGCAACCATGTGATCCTTATATACTTCCTCCGTTCCATAATTCCCACCCATATGCAACCTAAACAGAATATCATATGAATGCAGCAAATGTACATGTAACATCCATAAATCTTACTTTCAACACATAGGGGTATTCTAGTCATTTCACACATCAAGGGTATTTCGATAATTCTACCTTACAGGGGTATTTCAGTAATTCTTAACAGTATGGATCTTAATTATGAACCTTGGCCCGTCAACAAGTCCTCGCGGTTAAAGTGAACAGACACTACGCACCAGGTAGGATTCCAGAGAAGAGGAGGTGGGTCATTAAGACTGCTTAAATACCAAGCTCTCCATAGATCCAATCCTAGGCATGCATATGCCCGTTGCCACACCTAAACCTTATGACTTGTTCACAGTCGCACTTAATAAATTATTAAAGTTTTATGTAAGGTTAAGCAATTTACCAAATATTAAGCCCAAGACCCCTTACAAAGCCCAAACAAATTCACATACGTTCATATGGCCCACCAGGCCCAATCTCATTCGTATGGCTCACTAGGCCCAAATTACAATCATATGGCCTATCTGGCCCAATCAAATTCATAGGGCCCATCTAGCCCAAATCAATTCCAAGCCATGTAACCAGCATGACTAGTTCATCACTTATTACCAAACCATCAAATTCACTTATTTTGAGCCTACGGCCCATCAGGCCCATTTTGCCCATTTTGGCCCGATTGGCCAAAACACGGCCCAAGTCCATGAGACGCTCATGGGACCTCTGATAACATATCTATTTCCCCTTACGAGTGTTCGTGCACTCGCAAGACTACCGTAGCCAAAATTTTTGGCTTTTCGGCATTTCGGCATTTCGACATTTCGAGATTTGCCGATCTAATGTGTGTGTAGTGCATGTACACACCTGATAACAAAACGCGTTACGATCTCCTTAGCCACGATCCTAAAAATGATATCACTCAAAGATTAATCACAAATACTTATCGAATACTTTACCAAAAGCCGAAGTCTCACCTTAACCTTACCTGAAACACCAAGCCTTATTAGCCATTCTTTGATCACTAAGCACGCGTATCTCCTAAATCTGCATCATTCTTAATCATTAAAAACATAATAATAGGTGACTTGTATCCAACACAAGTCCCTCTTTCCCTATCTATGACCATTCGGCCAACACCTAAACCATAATTGAGAATACTTACCCAAGAAGCAATCGACCCAAAAGGTATTCGGCTTTTGAGATTAGTATAGTGAAAGGGGTTATTTGGCATAAATAGGAAGAAGGAGAGAAGAAGGAATCAGCTAAAACTAATGGTGTATCAAAAGAGAATTTGAGAAGAAGAAGTATGGAAGATCAGCAAGCAAAGAAGAAATTCGGCTTCTGAGTACTTAGAGAGAAAAAGTGTTTTGGTAACTCAAAAATGAGGAATTTGATAAACCGTAATATATACATATTTTAATCCCACATTTAGCATACTGTTGGATGATTTATTCCCCGAATTACAGAATTTGATGCTCCTAATCCTTTAATTTCATGTTTTATAGTTAGGAGAGCAACAAAGGATGAAAAGAACGAGAAACAGGCCAAAGTACGAAATTCGCATGGCCTGAAGAAATCCACACGGCCATGCCTCTTTACCAGACCTGAACACGGCCTGAGCTCGATTTACACGGGCGTGCCACACGGGCGTGTCCCGGACGTGACCTATTTTAATTCTAATCGGAAAAAGATACTTAGAGGCAAATAAAGACAGTCCAAAAGCCTATATAAACACCCTAGAGGGCAACCTAAAGTGGGGCGTTCAGGTAGGGCCGAGGAGCCAAGCTAGAAAGGCCGATTTGTGGGATTTACTCGAAGAAAACCAGTTGATCCATCTCAAGAAGCCGAAATCATACTCAAGACGGAAGATCTTCCATTTAATTTCCTTCAGGGGGTTTTAGGGTTTTTCTTATGTTTTGTTTTATACTTTCTTCTAAGATGTTTTCTTTCATAAACATGAACTAAACCCCTCAAATACCTGAGGGGGATGAAACCTAAGACGGATCTTGTTATTGTTTTCTGAACTATATGATAAATACTTGATTTGTTCTTAATTATGTGTTCTTAATTCTTGTTTTAATATTTCAGAATATTGATTCAAGTATTGATGTGCTTAGGCAGTGGAGGAAAATTCCCTGTTTAAGAGTAGATTTAGCATAGTTAAGCGGAGTTGATCGCACTCCTAGAGATAAGACGACGAAAATCTGTCGGATTAGGGTCAAACCTAATATGGGAGCCCATAGATCGAGGTAATGCAACTCTAAGGGTTTTAATTAGAAAGAGATTTCAATTAATCAACCTAGGGTTAGATGTTAGTAGCCTCGAGAGAGGTATTAATATAAATTAGGGAATCCTACGGATCAAGTCAAGTGAATAAATTGTCTGATTCAAAGTTAAATAACAAGTGAAGTCTAGGTGGATTCTTCCTCGGGTATTGTCTTAGTCAATTGGTTTTCCCAAAAGTATTCTCTCCAATTCATTCTCTGTGTCTTAGCATCTTTAGCTTAGTAAATAGTTAGTTTTAGATTAAACAACAATTCCCTTAATTAGGCTAAATAATAAAATGATAGTAATTACTAGTACTCTTGGTCCTTGAGGATACGATACTTCCAGTCTTGCCATAGCTATACTACCAAACGATAGGTACGCTTGCCTCAATCGTTGTCATAGTTAATTTCTAGGCTTGGTCATTCATTATATAAATATTAAGACTTTCTGACACGATAAAGTTTTTGGTACCGTTGTCGGGGACTAAGATATTAGGAACACTTAATTTTTGTTACTTTAGCCATTATTTTTATTTATTTTTTTTATTTTTATTATTCTAATTTTTCTTTCCTTTGCTGCTGAAAGGTTTTTCTAGTTTATGACTAGAAGGAACCCGTCAGGACCCTTGATTTTTTATAGCGATTTAGAAGGTACCGTTTGCAGAAACAGAAGAGAAATAAGGCGAAGCTTACCATACATAGAAGAAGAGCAAGAGGACGATACCAATATTATCGAAGACATAGCTGATAGCAATCCGCTACCTCTTATGGTTGCCGCAAACCCGGTGAATCAAAATCCTGCTCCTCGTACTATGTATGATTATGCTAAACCTAATTTAACAGGAACTGAGTCAAGTATTGTTAGACCTGCTATTTCTGTAAATAATTTTGAACTGAAACCTAACACAATTCAAATGATACAGTAATTTGTTCAGTTTGATGGTTTGCAGGATGAAGATCCAAATGATCACTTGGCAAATTTCCTAAAATTTTGCGATACTTTCAAAATAAATGGCGTTTCTGATGATGCCATTCGTCTTCAGTTGTTTCCTTTTTCATTAAGGAACAAAGCCAAATAGTGGTTGAACTCGTTACCACGAGGATCAATCACTACATGGGAACAGATGACCGAAAATTTTTGTTAAAATATTTTTCGCCGGCTAAAACGGCTAACTTGAGGAATGATATCTCTTCTTTTAGACAGATGGATTTAGAAACACTTTACGATGCATGAGAGAGATACAAAGATCTATTAAGAAGGTGCCCACACCATGGATTACCCTTGTGGCTACAGGTCTAAACTTTTTACAATGATGTGAACCCTTCAACTAGGCAATTGATTGATTCAGCCACCGACGGAACCTTGAATAACAAAACACCTGAGGCTTCCCACGAATTCATTAAAGAGATGTCACTGAATAACTATCAGTGGCAAGTCACGAGGACAAGGCCAAAAAAAGCCGTCAGTGTTTTCAACCTCGACGCAATAACCATGTTATCAAATCAGGTAGAGATGTTAAATAAAAAGATTGATGGTTTATGTGGCTCTTCGCAGGTACATCCAGTTATGCAATGCGATATGAATGGAGGAGGGATGAACAACACAGAATATCCGCCTTACAACCCGAACGCTGAAAACGAGCAAGCTCACTATATGGGTAACAATTTTAGACCTCAAAATAATCCTTATAGTAACACTTACAATCCAGGTTGGAGGAACCAACCTAAGTTTTCATGGGTTGGTCAAGGAAACCAAAGACAACAATCCCTCCTTAGTTTTCAACAACGGCCCTACCCACAAGAAAAGAAGCCGAACCTTGAAGAGATGCTGACAAAATTCATCACGGTGTCAGAAACTCGTTTCCAAAACACCGAGACAACACTTAAAAATCAACAAGCATCGATTGAAGGGATCGAGAACTAGTTAGGACAACTTGCCAAGATCATATCAGAACGACCACAAGGTAGCCTGCCAAGCAACACTGAAACAAACCCAAATGAGCAACTTCAAGCCATAACAGCTCATGATAGTTGTAACAGACCGAATTTGACCCTAATCGGAACGGTAGTTTTGGGACCACGAATCTGAGTCTAAAATATTTTTAAATATTATATTTTGTGCTTATTATATGTGAATTAATGTGTGTGAAAGTTTCGTAGAAAAATTTAATCGTTTGTGTGCTTAATTAAATAAAAGGACTTAATCGCGTAAAGTGTAAAAGTTATAAACTATAGTGTAAAGTGCTAGAATAATGATGGCTTTTAAATATGGAGTATTAAAATAGTAATTAACCCATTTTATGAGTTAGTGGGTGGCAAAGGTCAAGTGTAACCTTATATTATAAGTTGTTTTTATTATTAAGTAAAGGTTAAAATGGTAAAACATAAAAAAATGTTATTATATGTTATATTATATGAAATTAAAAGCCATTTTAGTTGTTCTTCTTCTTCCATTGCCGTGAGTTAGCTAAGAAAAAGAGGTTTAAAGGCTTAAAACATTCGGTCATCATCAAGCTCAATTAGATCAAGAACAAAGAAAAACGGATTTGGATCGGGGAAAGGCGAAGGTTATCGAATAGCCGATCTACGTGGTCCGTCGATAGTCGAGGTAAGTCCCTAAGCAAGTACATACCAAAGAATTATTTGTGAACATAGTATATGATGAAATTTGGAAATTTAAAGTATAAAAATATATGTTGGCCGAATGTGGGGGTATGAGTTTGTAGTGAATTTATTTTGTGTAATGTAATGTGAATAAGTATGTTCGGTTTAATATGTGAAAGTTATATGAAGTATATAAGATGGTGATGATTTTAGTACTAAGTAATGTGTATTGAAATGTTGAATGTGTTGATATTTCGAGCTTCGAGCCTAGCAGGCCTTGTTTCGGTGATTTACTTCGGGCTCCGAGCCTAGCAGGCCTTGTGCCGGTGATGTATTTCAGGCTTAATGCATAGCAAGCCTCGTTCCGGTGAATATATCGGGCTAAACGCCTAGCAGGCTAAATGCCGATGTTTCAAATTCTCGGAATTCAAGTCTAGCAGGCCAGGTGCCGGTGTACGCGATTCGGATTTATGCATAACTTGTTATACGCTGGTGAGTTTTCAATTCCCGAACCTTGATTATGACATAGTAAAGTTATGAAACAAACCAAGGAAGCTTAATTTTATGAATGTGAATTTGTGAGTTCGGTTATAAGGTATGTATCAAACATATTTTAATGTTATGATTATATACTATGATGCTAAGTAAATGAAATGGTGAAAGTAAGTGATATGCATATGACAGATGGAATGTAATTATGATGTACTCTATGAGTGAAATAGTTATAAAAAAGCATGAAAGAAGTAAGTATTTGTACAAGTATAATTATATACATAAGTGTGTGATTATTTATTCGGTATATAGTATATATTATGGTAAAGAAATGAAAGTTGATATACGTACAGTGAAAAGGGATATATGGTTAGGGTAAATTAAATATTAAGTCTTGAATGATTAATGTTAGAAAATGTTTTTATTAAATGCTTGTCTATTGAATGTCATATTGTGGTTGCTTAAGACTTACTAAGCTAGCAAGCTTACCTTGTGTGTATCTCTTGTTTGTTTTATAGATTTCGTTCAAGCTACGGGCTCGAGGGATCATCGTTGAAGTCACTCACACTATCGACTTATTTTGGTACTCTTAGAAGTTGAATTTTAAACATAAGGCATGTATAGGCTAACTTGATATTTCGAATGATACTTGTTAATGTTTATAGCCATGCGAAAATGGCTACTCTATTGGGTTAAGTTTAATCCCCATACTTTTGTTATAATGGCTTGTTTATAATGCTTTTGGATATATATATTCGGTCATGATTTAATCATGTATGATAAGTAGTCATATATATGTTAAGTGTTTAGTCATGTGTTTGGAAATGTGGAAAATAATGAATGTTCGATGAGTCATAGTTATAATATATATATTTGAAATAAAATTCCTATCTTATATATGTGGTGTATTTGGTATAAGCTCGACACATTGATATGTTTTGCATTTTTGAATTTGGTTCGAATGAGGTAGACATGATTGAAAGATGTACATTTCGGTTGGCTTAATTTAGTTTATTTGGAATTTGTGTGTGTGCATTAACTCTAGTCATTTTATGGAATATGAAATATGTTATGCAATGCATATATTTGTTCGATTAAGCTTATGAGAGATATCTACTTGTAACCAAATTGTTTGAAGAATTAGTTGTTTAAGCTTAATTTTGAATTGGGTAAATGCGCATATCTATGATGTATTGATATATATATATGAATTAGCTATATGTGATTTCTTTATTTTGTTAAGTGTTTGACTCTACCTAGACTTAGTACAAGCTAGGTAATGTGCATGAAATATTATAGGTATGTCTTTGTATAATCGGCCAAATAAATGAGTGTATGCATGATATTGTAATAAGCTTGTATGTTCGGTCATATGGGATAAGGTTTTTAAACCACATGTTTTTAGTCTTATAAGTAAGTTGAAATTGGATGATATATGGATCATGCTTATTTTAATTAATTAGATACGATTAGTTTGTTTGTGTGAACATTATATTAAATAAAAAGACATGATAAGTGAGGTTTATGTTATTTGCATTGTTGTGTGGTGTTATTGAAATGTACATTGCATAATTATTTTGTGTTCATCCGTGATTATATTGAATATAACTTAGTTTAGTATATTAAGTATGTATTATGCATGAGACTGTCTGTTTATAAGTGAACCATTTTATACGGATGTTTAATTAAATCATAAACTGATTGAGTAAAAGTTTTTACTTATCTGGTAATACTCGTAACCCTAATCTGGCGACGGATACGGGTTAGGGGTGTTACATTTGATTGGTATCAGAGCTTATAGTTTAGTTAATTCTAGGACTACCGTAGCGCGTGAAAGTCTAGCTATGCATGCCTTATAGTATATATGATAGTGTGGTGACTTTTGACATTTTCAACTGTGTTTTATATAATAAATGGATTTCGATCCTAACAGAGCCGTAGCAGATAATGTAGAGAGTGTAGCGCCTGATCATGCACGCGGATCAGTGCCAGTAGACTCTTGACCAGTTACGGGTAGCCATGAGGGGGAGGCTAAACAAGCCTTCTACCAGATGATGAATGAATGGTTTACCCAGTTTGTTCAGAATAACCCGGCTGTACAACAACCTCCACCCTCGAATAACCCAACTCCGATACATTCAGCACCTCTGATGATAGATCCGATAAGATCTAGTAGGCCTTCCGTTGATAAAATCAGGAAATATGGGGCTGAAGAATTCAAAGCTAATGATGATGACGACGCAGAGCGAGCCGAGATGTGGCTTGATAACACTATTCGGGTACTTGATGAGCTATCCTGTACCCTAGATGAATGCCTGAAGTGTGCTATATCTCTACTTCGAGACACTGCATATCACTGGTGGAATACACTAGTATCAGTGGTTCCGAAAGAAAAAGTGACTTGGGACTTCTTCCAAATCGAGTTCTGTAAGAAATATATCAGTCAGAGATTCATCGATCAGAAACGAAAAGAATTTTTAGAATTAAAATAGGGTCGTATGACTGTGATAGAATATGAGCGGAAGTTTGTCAGATTGAGCCGTTATGCCCGAGAGTGTATATCAACTGAAGCCATTATGTGCAAAAGATTTGAAGACGGTCTGAATGAAGACATAAAGTTGCTTGTTGGCATTCTTGAAATCAAAGAGTTTGTGGTATTAGTCGAGCGAGCTTACAAAGCTGAAGAGCTCGGAAAAGAGAAAAGAAAGGCTGAAATAGAAGCTAGAGACACTCGTAAAAGATCATCGAGTAAAACTTTCCATTCAGTGCCTAAGAAGTTCAGAGATGACTTTAGCCGACATAAAGCTACTTTAGACCAGCCTAGACATGATCGACCTCCAGTGAGTTCCCAAGCCACTTCGATGGCTAGTATTGGTAATGTTCCGTAGAACAGGGCTGAGTGCAAACATTGTGGGAAATGGCATTCTGGGAGTTGTAGATTCCGTGATCGGTCTTGTTTTAAATGTGGATCGTCGGACCATTTTATTCAAGAGTGCCCGATGCTAGTCGAGCAAAATACGGCTCAAAACACTAGACCTTGTGCCAACAAGGAAATAACTCATGAGGAACGAAGGCTTCAGATCGACGAGTGGAAGATACATTTTAAAGAAAAACTAGGAATACACGAAGCAAAACCGAAGCAACTCCATGATAAACCTAAAGATGGGACAAACCAATTTCAGATCGGGGATCAGGTATTGTTGGCTAAAACAGACCCTCGGATCGCCACCTCAGACCTTGATACAAACGAAAAAATCCCTTTTAAGGTACCCAATGTCTTCCCTTACGGAACAATCGAGGTAAGTAATCCTATATTCGACACTTGTAAAGTAAACGCTACTCGACTCGAGCTATATATTGATAATAGAACTGATAGCATGAGAAAGGATTATTAACTCCTCAAGCCACCATGATTATGCGAATGAGAGGTAAGTCTAGCTTAAAACTTTAAATGAGCGGCTTCTCAGGAGGCAACCCGGGCACTAACCCCATTAATTTTTACATTTTTATTTTTATTTTTACTTTTATTTTTCCTTTTTAGCATCTAACTATAAACTAACCAAAGTGCATGTTTCTTTACCCATACGGCCTTGCATACGGGTGTGGCCGTGGCCGTGTGGACACCACAGACTTCTGTATTGGCGTGGCAGAGATAGTACGAAACAGGACGAAAAAATATCTTCAAGCCACGGGCTTCGACTAAAGACCACGGCCGTGCGATACAACCATGGTCGACACTGTTTTATCAATATGGGCGTGGTGACCACGACACAGGTGCGGGAGAAACAAACGAAGCACAACACGGTCGTGCGATACGACCGTGTGATCTAACACGCCCAAGGTACATGGGCGTGGGAAATCACCAGACCCCTATTTCTATATAAACCCCCTTTTCTACTCACTTCTTTCCTCACCAAACCCCTTTCCTCTCAACCCTATCCACCATAATTTCTCTTCACCATCCTTACTAAAATCACTCAATACCCAAAACCAAGGCCAATGAAACTATTCCCATGTCGTAGAAGCGAAAGGACCATAGCACAGTCTCCCTGTGCGAGACCGAATTACATAAGTTCATGTCGGCCGCTTCATTAACTCGCCGAGCCAAGGACATTTGAGTCCATTTAATTTTTCTTTTTCTTTACTCTTCTCCTTTATTTTCCTTATCTTTATTTCTTTTATGCTTAATTTAGTTTATTTTATTTTAGTTTCTTAGTTTTAGGTTCTAAAGGCTGCTTGGGAATCACCACACATGACCACTGCCAACTCAAGGAAACATCCAAAATTCAGGAAGTTTCACTTCTCCCTATCTCTTATGATTTCATGCTATATATATCTTTGTACATTGAGGGCAATGTACATCTTAAGTGTAGGGGGGTGAATTTTATTTTGAAAAGTTCCTAACTTTTTGCATTATTCTCAAATCCCTGAATTATGTCTTGTTCTTAAGTAAATTTCCTCATTTTTACTATTAGAATGAAATTTCCTTTGAGTCATGATTTTTATTGATATGCTTTGGATTAAGTCATTGATAATTGTGCAGTGATGATTTAAACTTTAGGAGACTAGAGAATCAAACATGATAAGTCTATTTTCAAAAACTAAAAATTTTGTTAGGTTGTTTACCTGAATCTAATTATTACCTCGAAGTTTGAAATTTACAAAATTTGATATAAAAAACCCATAATTTTTGTGAGATTTTGAGCCTTTTAAAGCATACATTTTTCGTGCTTACTTTATTGATTATGAGTGTGTCAACATTGATTTGTTATTCTAGAACTTGCTTCGATTATACATGTCAAGACCACATTATTGATTTGATATACAAAGATGATTAAGGCTGTAACATCCTAGATTAGGGGTTATGCGTTCGTGCCTAATTCATGAGTTAGTAGGTTTTGGCAGTGTTGGAAGTGTATTAAGGGTTTTTAGAATTTTAGGATGGAAGAAGAAAGCTTTGGAAAATTATTGGTTTTTAAGTAAAAAGGGGAGCTAGGCAAATGAGGCTTGAAAAGAAACTCCGTGTGAAGCATGACACAAGAAACCATGTGGTAAAATGGCATGTTTTATGAATTATGAATGTGTTATGTGAATTCTAGAAATAAGGAAATGTATGGAAATGTAAGGAAATATGGAAATGTAAGGAAACGTATGGAAATGTAAGGAAATGTAAGGAAACGTATGGAAATGTAAGGAAATGTAAGGCAATGTAGGGAAATGTAAGAAAATGTAAGGAAATGTATGGAAATGTAAGGAGATGTAAGGAAATGTGAGGAAATGTATGGAAATGTAAGGAAATGCAAGGAAATGTAAGGAAATGTCTTGTCTTGGAAATGTAGGAAATGTCCTGAAAATGTAAAGGAATAAAGAGGAAAGTGAACATTTATGGAAACTAGGAATGTAAGGAAATGGTTCAAAAATGGAAAGTACACATTTTTGGAAACTGAACATTTTGGAACCGAACATTTTAGGAAACTCAACATTTTTGGAAACTTGGAATGTAAGAAAAATGGCAAGTTATAGAGCCGATCGAAAATTTTAGGAAACTTAGAAATGACCCCAAATGATGAGTTTTAAAGTTCAAAATAGGAAATAAGGGCTAGAGGGCCTTAAAGAAAAAAGATGGTAAGATTTGACACACAAGCAGCTTGGAAAAGTGGCTGAAGATGCCACTTAGGGCCTATGGAAATGGCGCCATGTGCAAGAGGCATGGGCCTGGGTCGAGTCACAAGGGAAGAAATTAAATGAAGGTTTTAATTTTGCTTCCAGAAGGCTGAGGTGGACGGCACATGTGTTTAAAAAGAGAGGTGTTTTATTTTCATAAATATTCGATTAAAAAGGTGATAAATAAAGGATTTTAAAATTGGATTATTTAGAAGAGATAAATATTGGATTAAACTCTTTTATTTATGATAATTAAAGGATAAAGTTATCAAAATAGAAGAGTGGTGGCCAAGTAAAGGACTCTAGCTAGTAATTTTGGCTATAAAAGGAAGAGTAAGGCTATTCTTCATTCATTCTTTTCTCTTCAAAAAACCTCTGCACAAATTCTCTAAAATTTCTCCTATTCTCTTTGCCGAATTTTCTCTACCATTATTCTCTTTTTCTCTTTTCTTTTCTTCTTCATTCTTCTCTCTCTCAATATTCCAAAAGCCGAAAGCTTGCTAAGATCAAGGCCATAGCCGAATCTCTGAAGGTTGAAGTGAAGATGCAATCGATTTCTTCAAGTAAGGGTAAGATTAGGTTAGATTCTCATTCTATTTCTTTTAAGGCTGTCGAAATTAAGATTCTAATACCCTTAATATCTATTGCCAAAGAGATCTTCCGGATTTACTAAGTGTCGACTACTACAAGGAAGGAGAGTTCTTTTCCGAAGGTACACCATAGGCGCATGTTCCTAGTTATTCGGTGAATTTGGGATTTAAGAATCTAAGGTAAGTCATATTTAACATTCGGCTAAGGGTTAATTGTTGTGAATAAATGTTAGAAATTGATCTAACATGTAGTTATAGGGATTTTGACAGAGGGGATACAAGGATTTGGGATTTGATTATTAATCAAATCGGTAAACAAGGTAAGTTTAAGTATACTAATCCTAGTAGGATTTGGATTTATGGCCGAATGGCTTTTTAAAGTGATTAACTTATGTAGGATTTGAGATCTAAACTGTGATCGTTTCTCTTCGGGATTTCAAGGAATCTATTAAGCGAATCAGGTGTGTACTCTTACTAACTTTTAATAAATTGCATGGCAATCATTAGATATGTAAATATGTAACAGTATGTGAATGTGGCTAAGCACCACAAATGTGGTAAGGAGTACCTGTGCACGCTTTCCTACTTATGATAGGATTGTGAATGTGATATATTTTGAACATGTGATTAGTAACATGAATGAAAATTTAGTATGTGAAATATGTTATGAAATAATTGGGGCATTCGGGATATTTGTGGAGGAAGAAAGTGAAGGTGATGACTACGGTCTCACCAACGTAAAGTGGTGACTACGATCACATAAAGTGAAAAGTGGTAACTTCGGTTACATCCAGTGAATACAGTGTCTAATGACACAACATAAGTGGGCGATGAGCACGTCGATGCAAGTGACGCGCTTCGATGGTGTGTAGCGGATGGAGGGTCGACTCAGTAGTCCCCACGGTGTACAGGTTGGTACGGGTGGTGTGTAGCGGATGGA
The DNA here is from genome assembly GCA_025503065.1 of Gossypium bickii. Lineage (NCBI taxonomy): Eukaryota > Viridiplantae > Streptophyta > Magnoliopsida > Malvales > Malvaceae > Gossypium > Gossypium bickii. Next base: position 20,096,853 of record CP106713.1, on the reverse strand, counting down.
CAAATAGGCTTGGGTTGGGTTGCATCATTATTTGATTTGAATATGCTTTGATATGAATATGTATGCCTGGAATGTTGATTGTTAGTTTGTGTACACATTGAGTCTGTTGACTCACCCCTTTGTGGGACTATTTTTCAGGAAATGAGCAGTAATGGACCGGGTCGGCAGGAGCTAAAGGTGGCCATGCATCACTTGAAAAATTTATTAGAATTTGGACTTTACTCAATTTTAGTATTTTCAATTCTATCTTTGGGTTTGAATGATGTAATAAGGCCATAAGGCCCAAGTTGGATGGTTTTATTTCCCTGCTTTTATTTTCAGTTGTTATGTTATGAATTATTTTTGACTAAGTTTAATTAAATTTATTTTAAAAATAAACCCTAAATTGTTTTGTCACCATATTTAAGTTGGGTTTTCAAAATTGTATTAAATGGGTTTCCAATCTAAGCCCAACCCAAAACCAATATCTTTCTAAAAATTCACAAAATTTTTCTAAGTAACAAAAGAATTTGAAGCCGATTTTCTTAAGGAACATACCAGATCCGGTTCAGGCTCGTGGGCCGGGTGTGGGGTGTTTCAGTTGGTATCAGAGCCCAGTTTTAAACTCTCGGCTTGTGGGCTAAGGCCTAAAACGTTTTCAAAGCGAGCCAAAATGATTTTCTTTTAAATTAAGCAGGTTTTCTGGCATGGCACCTAAGTCTCCGACCCGCAGTCCACAAGGTAAGTACTTCTACCCATTTGTGTGATTTATTGAATGATCTGTAGAAGGGTAGGAATGGAACGTAGATTAGTGAACTAGAATCTATTGAACCGTAGGACTAGTCTACTCAAACACAAATACATAAGACTTAATGCACTTAACAAACCTATGGCTAAGTCACTAAGTTAGGGTGTGGTAACCCCCAATGCGCATGTCTAGGATTGGATCCCAAGAAGAGCACGGTATTTAAGCAAATTAGTGACTCACCTCCTCTTCGCAGAATCCTACAGTGTAGTAGCTTTGGTTCACCCCGACCAAGAGGACTCGATCATAAAGCTAAACACAATAACTAAAACCCGAAAGGGAACTAGCTATGTTTTTATAAAAACCCTAGTTTTAATGTGAGAACTATTTTTACAAAAATTTTCAAAAAAAATTTTGATTTATGAAATTACAAAAATACCCCTACTGGTAAATTACAAAAATACCCTTGGTTTATGAAATTACCAAAATGCCCTTGATTTACAAAATGTCAAACTTTTCAACGGTCTTGCTAAAACTTCATTATTTTATAAATGTTCAAATTGCAAACTATCAAAAATATCTTGATTTTGAAAAATTACGAAATTGCCCCTAACTTACAAAATTACCAAAATGACCCTGTTTTCCAAAATTTTTGCAACATCACCGTTTTGGAAAATAAAAGTCTCAAAAAGAACCCTCAAAGTTTTACCACTTCTAAAATATCCCTGATTTGTTAACTTTTACAAATTTACCCTGGTTCATTTGAAAAAATTACCGAAATACCCTCGAGGCCAAAAATTTCCAAAATACCCCGGTTTCAAAATTTTTCCAAATTACTCCGGACTTTGAAATTACCAAAATACTTTTGACAAAATCACCAAGGAACTTTTTCTTTTGAAAAATTACCCCAGTAGGATAAAATTACGAAAATACCACGGGTAGTGGAAAAACAACAACGATGAAAATTACAACGTTTCTCTGAATGAACAAAAGTTCATGCTTGTTTGATGGATGAATGTAAAGACTGTGTGTGCATGTATGAATACGAAAGAACCACTCCTAAAATTCTTTCCATAAAACTTCTTCATGGGTAATCAATGGAATAAAGACTAATTCATAAAATTCTCTTAAATCGAGTTAAATCGCGACGTTAGAAATAAGTTCTAGGGGCGTGAACTTAGAGATTGTGCCTAGAAAGTATGATGGTTCTATTAAGATCGAGTGCGCAGCGTAAGCATAGTGCGCGTGAGAAGGATTGTCTGATTGTTAATAAGTAATTTCGAGGACGAAATTATTTTTAAGGAGGGTAGAACTGTAACATCCTAGATTAGGGGTTATGCGTTAGTCGTGCCTAATTCATGAGTTAGTAGGTTTTGGCAGTGTTGGAAGTGTATTAAGGGTTTTAGAATTTTAGGATGGAAGAAGAAAGCTTTGGAAAATTATTGGTTTTAAGTAAAAAGGGAGCTAGGCAAATGAGGCTTGAAAAGAAACTCCGTGTGTGAAGCATGACACAAGAAACCATGTGGTAAAATGGCATGTTTTATGAATTATGAATGTGTTATGTGAATTCTAGAAATAAGGAAATGTATGGAAATGTAAGGAAATATGGAAATGTAAGAAACGTATGGAAATGTAAGGAAATGTAAGAAACGTATGGAAATGTAAGGAAATGTAAGGCAATGTAGGAAATGTAAGAAAATGTAAGAAAATGTATGGAAATGTAAGGAGATGTAAGGAAATGTGAGGAAATGTATGGAAATGTAAGGAAATGCAAGGAAATGTAAGGAAATGTCTTGTCTTGGAAATGTAGGAAATGTCCTGAAAATGTAAAGGAATAAAGAGGAAAGTGAACATTTATGAAAACTAGGAAATGTAAGAAATGGTTCAAAAATGGAAAGTACACATTTTTGGAAACTCAAACATTTTGAAATCAGACATTTTAGGAAACTGAACATTTTTGAAACTTGGAATGTAAGAAAAATGGCAAGTTACTGAGCCGATCGAAAATTTTAGGAAACTTAGAAATGACCCCGAAATGATAAGTTTTAAAGTTCAAAATAGGAAATAAGGGCTAGAGGGCCTTAAAAGAAAAAGATGGTAAGATTTGACACACAAACAGGCTTGGAAAAGTGGCCTGAAGATGCCACTTAGGGCCTATGGAAATGGCACCATGTGCAAGAGGCATGGGCCTGGGTTCGAGTCACAAGGGAAGAAATTAAATGAAGGTTTTAATTTTGCTTCCAGAAGGCTGAGGTGGACGGCACATGTGTTTAAAAAGAGAGGTGTTTTATTTTCATAAATATTCGATTAAAAAGGTGATAAATAAAGGATTTTAAAATTGGATTATTTAGAAGAGATAAATATTGGATTAAACTCTTTTATTTATGATAATTAAAGGATAAAGTTATCAAAATAGAAGAGTGGTGGCCAAGTAAAGGACTCTAGCTAGCAATTTTGGCTATAAAAGGAAGAGTAAGGCTATTCTTCATTCATTCTTTTCTCTTCAAGAAAACCTCTGCCGAAATTCTCTAAAATTTCTCCTATTCTCTTTGCCGAATTTTCTCTACCATTATTCTCTTTTTCTCTTTTCTTTTCTTCTTCATTCTTCTCCTCTCAATATTCCAAAAGCCGAAAGCTTGCTAAGATCAAGGCCATAGCCGAATCTCTGAAGGTTGAAGTGAAGATGCAATCGATTTCTTCAAGTAAGGGTAAGATTAGGTTAGATTCTCATTCTATTTCTTTTAAGGCTGTCGAAATTAAGATTCTAATACCCTTAATATCTATTGCCGAAGAGATCTTCCGGGATTTACTAAGTGTCGACTACAAGGAAGGAGAAGTTCTTTTCCCGAAGGTACACCATAGGCCGCATGTTCCCTAGTTATTCGGTGAATTTCGGGATTTAAGAATCTAAGGTAAGTCATATTTAACATTCGGCTAAGGGTTAATTGTTGTGAATAAATGTTAGAAATTGATCTAACATGTAGTTATAGGGATTTTGACAGAGGGATACAAGGATTTCGGGATTTGATTATTAATCAAATCGGCAAACAAGGTAAGTTTAAGTATACTAATCCTAGTAGGATTTGGATTTATGGCCGAATGGCTTTTTAAAGTGATTAACTTATGTAGGATTTGAGATCTAAACTGTGATCGATTCTCTTCGGGATTTCAAGGAATCTATTAAGCGAATCAGGTGTGTACTCTTACTAACTTTCAATAAATTGCATGGCAATCATTAGATATGTAAATATGTAACAGTATGTGAATGTGGCTAAGCACACACAAATGTGGTAAGGAGTACCAGTGCACGCTTTCCTACTTATGATAGGATTGTGAATGTGATATATTTTGAACATGTGATTAGTAACATGAATGAAAATTTAGTATGTGAAATATGTTATGAAATAATTGGGGCATTCGGGATATTTGTGGAGGAAGAAAGTGAAGGTGATGACTACGGTCTCACCAACGTAAAGTGGTGACTACGGTCACATAAAGTGAAAAGTGGTAACTTCGGTTACATCCAAAGAATACAATGTCTAATGACATAACATAAGTGGGCGATGAGCACGTCGATCGCAATGATCGCGCCTTCGATGGTGTGTAGCGGATGGAGGGTCGACTTAGTAGTCCCCGGTACTGTACAAAGTTGGTACGTGTGGTGTGTAGCGGATGGACAAATAGGCTTGGGTTGGGTTGCATCATTATTTGATTTGAATATGCTTTGATATGAATATGTATGCCTGGAATGTTGATTGTTAGTTTGTGTACACATTGAGTCTGTTGACTCACCCTTTGTGGGACTATTTTTCAGAAATGAGCGAAGAATGGACCGGGTCTGGGGAGCTAAAGGTGGCCATGCATCACTTGAAGAATTTATTAGAATTTGGACTTTACTCAATTTTAGTATTTTCAATTCTATCTTTGGGTTTGAATGATGTAATAAGGCCATAAGGCCCAAGTTGGATGGTTTTATTTCCCTGCTTTTATTTTCAGTTGTTATGTTATGAATTATTTTTGACTAAGTTTAATTAAATTTATTTTAAAAATAAACCCTAAATTGTTTTGTCACCTTATATAAGTTGGGTTTTCAAAATTTTATTAAATGGGTTTCCAACCTAAGCCCAACCCAAAACCAATATCTTTCTAAAAATTCACAAAATTTTTCTAAGTAACAAAAGAATTTGAAGCCGATTTTCTTAAGGAACATACCAGATCCGGTTCAGGCTCGTGGGCCGGGTGTGGGGTGTTTCAAAGGCACTTAGGATTTAACCCACTTACTCCACTAAAAGCCTACCCTCACAATTAACCCCTAGTGAACCCCTTTGATCTTAACAAACCGTTTATTGACTCACCCACTAATATTAACCCAAATACCACCTTGTATTTGTTATCACCATTTCTCTTGACTACCCTTATATCGAGATTTGATTTGATCAGTTGCCTAACTACAATTTCTATTTCAATTGTTAAAATCTATTTACTTGATCTTTTCTTTAAAAAAAAGTATATCCATTATTAGTTCTATGTTAATTGAGCTTATACGTTTAAAATTTCATATATTGAGAAAGAGCTCATGTTATAAAATTTTAATTGATGTAATTATTTGAGTCTTAGTTCATCTTTTTAAGTTAGGTAATTTGTCAATTCAATCTCGATTCTAACCCTTTAATTTAGCTGTTATCCACACCTTTAACCAAAGCCCTGTTACAACCCTTAAAAGACCTTTTGATCTGTGTATCATTTTATTCTATAGTGGTGGAGATTTGATTTTCATGCAAACCTATGGGATTAACTTTTCATGTTCGACCTTTGAGTGCTTAATTTTGAACTTAAACACTTTGAGTGAATCTTTAGTGAGGATGTCAACTCTTGTCGATTTTGAATTAAAGGTAATTATTTAGAAAAGGGGAAAACACCTATGTTTTCGTACTATAAAAACTATGACGTTGATTGTTGTCAACTCTTGTCGATTTTGAATTAAAGGTAATTATTTAAGAAAGGGGAAAACACCTATGTTTTCGTACTTTAAAAACTATGACGTTGATTGTTTGAATCTTTAGAACCCTTTTGGTTAAATTATCAATGTATGAATTACCTATGAATTATGATGAAACACTATTGATGAATATTATGTATTGAGGAAGTTCATTTTAATTGTGAGTTGAGAATTTTGCTTGAAGACAAACAAGTGCTTAAGTGTGGGGGTATTTGATAAACCGTAATATATACATATTTTAATCCCACATTTAGCATACTTTTGGATGATTTATTCCCCGAATTGTGGAATTTGATGCTCCTAATCCTTTAATTTCATGTTTTATACTTAGGAGAGCACCGGAGGATGAAAAGAACGAGAAACGTGCCAAAAACGGGGAAAATGGGCCAAGGTACAAAATTCACACGGCCTGGAGAAATCCACACGGCCGTGCCTCTTTAGCAGACCCGAACACGGCCTGAGCTCGATTTACACGGGCGTGCCATACGGGCGTGTCCCTGGCGTGACCTATTTTAATTCTAATCGGAAAAGGATACTTAGAGGCAAATAAAGACATTCCAAAAGCCTAAATAAACACCCTAGAGGGCAACCTAAAGGGGGGCGTTTACATAGGGCTAAGGAGCCAAGCCGGAGAGGCCAATTTGTGGGATTTACTCGAAGACAGCCAATTGATCCATCTCAAGAAGCTGAAATCATACTCAAGACGGAAGATCTTCCCTTCAATTTCCTTCAAGGGGTTTTAGGGTTTTTCTTATGTTTTGTTTTATATTTTCTTCTGAGATGTTTTCTTTCATAAACATGAACTAAACCCCTCAAATACCTGAGGGGGATGAAACCTAAGACGGATCTTGTTATTGTTTTCTGAACTATATGATAAATACTTGATTTGCTCTTAATTATGTGTTCTTAATTTTTGTTTTAATATTTCAGGATATTGATTCAAGTATTGATGTGCTTAGGCAGTGGAGGAAAATTCCCTGTTTAAGAGTAGATCTAGCATAGTTAAGCGGAGTTGATCGCACTCCTAGAGATAGGACGACGAAAATCTGCCGGATTAGGGTCAAACCTAATATGGGAGCCCATAGATCGAGTTAATGCAACTCTAGGAGTTTTAATTAGAAAAAGATTTCAATTAATCAACTTAGGGTTAGACGTTAATAGCCTCGAGAGAGGTATTAATATAAATTAGGGAATCCTACGGATCAAGTCAAGTGAATAAATCATCTGATCCAAAGTTAAATAACAAGTGAAGTCTAGGTGGATTCTTCCTCGGGTATTGTCTTAATCAATTGGTTTTCCCAAAAGTATTCTCTCCAATTCATTCTCTGTGTCTTAGCATCTTTAGCTTAGTAAATAGTTAGTTTTAGATTAAACAACAATTCCCTTAATTCTTAGGCTAAATAATAAAAGGATAGTAATTACTAGTACTCTTGGTCCTTGAGGATACAATACTTCCAGACTTGCCATAGCTATACTACCAAACGATAGGTGCGCTTGCCTCAATCGTTGTCATAGTTAATTTCTAGGCTCGATCATTCATTATATAAATATTAAGACTTTCTGACACGATCAGAATTCGGCTAAGGGAAAAAATAATTTTGGCATTAGCCTAGAACCCCAAAATCGACAGCCATTTATAGCTTATAGCCAAATTTCCTATCCCCAAATTCCCAATTCGACTGAACCTCTTCCACATATCTCATCTCCTAATTTTTCTCTACGATAACTCCCCAATCCTTTCCCTAAATTTTCTCTTCTGATCACTCCCCTTAGAGTCCATCATCACACCACTTCCAACCTTCTAGAAGGCCAAAATTAAACTCCTAAAAATACTAAGCTAGGATTTGAACCTAGGATCTGCTTGCTAGCCCATAACGCCACCTTCCTATATCCTAAGTGGCGTCACTTAGCCACTCCACCACAAGGCTTTTTGATGTCATTTTTCCCTATTTTTATTTAAAAGCGCAACTACTCACCGCCCTAGTTTCTTTAATAATTCATTAAAAATTCCTTCTCCTTGAAGTTCGTACCCAACACTTCTCCAACACCCTTAGACACTCCAAGTTCATTAACCCTCAAGGCCCACATGCCAATTGTCACTTTCTCGCTCACTTAAAAATTTTCTAAGACCCAAAGCCCAAAGCCCAATTCTTCTAGGCCCAAAAATTTCGGGCATTACAGAGTAAGTTAAATTATAATGGCAAAGATGGGGGAGGCTGATTTTTTTTTATGTAGGCTTTTACAGCATTTCAAGTAGAGTAAATGTATTCAACTTCTTTCCTTGAGCGTTGTTATATTGTTCTAGCTATTGTCTTCTAAATGTTTTGTAATCTTCATCTGCCTTCTTAAATCTTTGTAAGTATTTTTTTACACCGAAATTATCATTCATGTACTAATATATTAACATCTACTAAGTATTATAAAATAAATAGTTGGGATTGTTGTTGAATATATACCTCTAGTTCGTATGCTCGAAGTTAACTTTGACGGGATGAGAGGACTTGAGTTTTTGAAGTATCCGAATATCACTCCAGGTTATACCATTTCGACCGCTACATATCCAAGGCAATTGGTTGTTGGTACTCAATTTCCAACAAAAAAGGTTGTCGTATTAGTCATTTAGGAGTACAATGTTAAGGCATTCACAAATTACAAAGTCAATGTATCTACATGTAACACCCCAAACCTGACTTAGAAGTTATAACCAAATCTGAAATTTACATCCACTTGTTTGGAAAACTGATTTCAGTAAGTATTTAGTAATTACGACTTTTGAAAAAAGTCATTAGAAAACTACTTGTTTGCCTTCAGAAAACACTTAAGAAATTACCTAATTTGCAGTGGAAAACCATTTTTGGAGTTTTAGTTTTGAAAACTGAAACATGTTTTATCGACTTAAGTGATTTTGTAGTCTCGCGTTATAAAATATCAATTACTAACGAATTATGCAAAAACTCAAAATGAGTTCAAAAACATATTACAAGCCCCAAAGATCAAAATAAATAATTATGAAATTCACCAGATTTATATTAAGTGAAAAAACAATCCGAACTCCCATACGCCGTCCAGTCCTAAGTCAAAGGTTTACCTGAACAGACAAAGATAAAACAAAAGGGTGAGCTATGAATATCAGTGCATAACTAAACTCAAATAGAGATCAAACAAAACACAATATACAAATCAAAGTAACGTAGAGAGATTCATAATGATCATATAACCAAAGCAGAACAAATCAAAGTATCCCAAAAATTTTCATAACAATCGTATAACAGAGCAGAGGATACGTGGTTATGCCAACACAATATTTTTTAGAAAATCAGAATGTATATTTATTAGAAAACATCCTACCCAACTCTGCTACACACCAAAATAGAGTTTCCTAAAACTCATCCAACCAAATCACATAAACAGAAAAACTGTGGACAGTGCCACCAAAATTGCAGTTAAATCTGTCAAATCAGAATAATTGATAAACCACCAGATAATGCAAACCATTGAACTCCTAGAAAATTCCTCTTTTTACATAATCCTGAACCTCATGCAATATGTCATGGCATGGAAATCCACGCTTTGTGGAACAGATTAACCAAATCTTAATGAATCATAATAGATTTCCTATGAAGTCACATGCATGGTTACATATCAGAATCAATATCAAACAAAAAAACTTATTCATATATCACATGTTCACAACCAACAAGGTAACACAAAAACAAATCATCAAAATTAACAGAGCACATACGATACCTAAATAAATCAAATACCTTAAACACGTCCCAAACAAAAGCATATTATATGCTAACAGATCATACTTACTTAGCTTATATCATATTAGACATATGTACAGATAATGAATTATACACCAACAGATCATCAAAAATTAAGTTTTATAGCTTATTTCAGATTAAGCAAACCCCACAGAAAGCTTACATTCGATTCAAACGATATTTACAGCCCTAGAGAAAGATTCTAATTTTTGGCCCACACGCTCGTGTGGATTCACACAGCCTACATGGTTGGCCCACGTGGCTCATCACAGTGCGTCACACGGCCTGACACACAACTATATGGCTTATCACAATGTCTCATATGGCCTGGCACATGACTTGATATACAGTCGTATGGCTCAAGTCAGAAAGTTACACAGTTTGGCACATGGCCGTGTGTCACAGACGTCCTACCACACAATCGTGTGGCATCGATAACCCCAATTCTGGCTTCCACCGTTCGCTAATTTCTCGGGTTTTCGCTACACACCTGATACTATTTTGACGTAGAAGCAACATAGATGATCTTGAAACCAAAAAACGACGTTCAAACATCTAATCAGATGATTTATTCATAATAAAATTGTTAAACTAACATCCAAAACCAAAGTTACGTCGAAGAATTTTTGACACAAAACCCTAAATCAAAACTTACCTAAAAACAAATCAACCAATACACAATTCTTAAATCATTGGAAGGACATAAATCTCGAGATCTTCCCTATCAAAGGTTTACACAAGTCAAATTTACACCACACAAAAAGGAACGCAATTTCATCCATCAACAAAATTGAACAAAAACTCAATAAAAAACATTTACGCAGTTCGATTGAAAGGTCGATAGCAGAACAGAACTTAGAGCAACAGATTCGAAACAATTTAAACAATAAACAAAGGGTGGAAGACGATCACAACCAAAAAGAAAAGAAGAAGAAATGGTAGAGAGAAAAAATAATGAAAGAGGAACGTGAAAAATAGAGGAAGTTTTTGGGAAAAACTTAATTAATTTAAGAAAATAAAAAACTAACTCACAAGGCAGCATAACAAAAAAAAAACATTTCTTATTGCTTTCGTAGGTACTCAAACATAGGACCAAAGGGTGTACAAAAGCTTAACCATTGAACCAGTAGCTCATTCTTGTTCTCAATTGAGCAAAAATAATATATAAACCAGATACTCAAGAATAGGGGTTTAGGCAAAAGTAGCAAAATTTCAAAAGAAAGGGTTCGAACACAGAACCTCTCATACATAAACACAACACATATCCACTGAACAGATTAATTCACTTATTATAATTTCAAAATCTTAACTCAAACTCAGGACGCAACCACTTTGGGTTTCACTAACCTAATTTCTTCTAACCCAATTTTTGAGATGTTACACTACAACTATAACATTTGTAAGATCATGTGTAAAATTCGGTGAAGGATGCATGTATAGGGTACGAGCCTTATTTCTAAAGAGGAGACAATTGTAAGAGATAACCAAATACAATGTCTTCACACTTGAATTATTAATAAGCATTTTCACTTTAATGTTGACTTCTAGTGGTTCTTAATGGCATTATTGGTATGACTATTGAGTAAACGAGTTATGGTAGCCCATTTGTTATCGGCTCGGGTATGTGCTCAGATTATAATATCTTCTTCTTCAGAGGTAAAAGGTCAGTGTTCAACTTCAGGTGAAAGCTGGTTACACCATCGTAGCAGACATGATTTCTCAGATTGGCCTAGAATTGGTTTCCCTATGACCTTGTCATAAATGTGTTACCTTTGTAGGATATCTTTAATCTCTTTGGGTTAAATTTGTTCACCCAATATAATCTTATAGTATCTCATGGTAACCATTACATTTTCTTTCATGAAAAAGTTATTTACTAATAAATAATACATTAAATCACTCCAGCTTTACATGACGTCCCTCACCATCTTGTCTTACACATTGCTGGAATGAAACCACCACAAAAGGATGTTGTCCTTGACCGGTACTCTCAGAGGTGGACCAAGAATGGTGAATGCACTGTTGTAAGCAAGTACAAGATACTAATGCAAGAGACTTGGCATGCGCGGGATTCAAAATGGAAGCTAGTATGGAAATTTCGAGGACCATAGAATACAATTTTGTTTTTCTTTTAATGCATGATAGATTGATGATAAACTCAGTCCGTAGCAGTAGAGGAATGGCGAATGATAGTTCGTGTGGCATTTGCAGTAGTTCTTCAGAGACGCTACTCCATGTTGTTCGAGATTGTCAACTAGCAAAGTCGATTTTGCAGAAACTTATCTCTCCTCAAAAGGTTACATGTTTCTTCTCAATTTCGTTGGAATAGTGGGTACAAGAAATCTTAAAAGATCAAAATTAGCTCGCTGCTAATTATACTTATTGGGACATTACTTTTGGGGTTATTGCATGGCGTATATGGAAGTGTCGTAACTCTTTTATTTTCATGGAAGAAAGATGCTTTGTTGATGGTGTGGCAGTCAATGGACTAGCTTATTGGAAAGTGGTTTCATAAGCTTTTCAAACGCGCAAAGGCTGCTGGTCAAGTGCGAGCTTGCGCAAAGTGGTTATTACCACCTCCAAGATGGTGTAAATTGAATACGGATATGTGGTGAACCTTATTTCTAGGGAGGCGAATGTTGGTGGGGGTAATAAGGAAACGGGCTTTGCCTCGGGTAAGGTTGTTTTGGCTCAGCTTGGCTCAACTCGAATTTGCAAAAAAAAAAAAATTATTGTTTACTATTGTTTTTTCATCGTTTTGCTGTTGTTTTCCAACTATTCTATTGCCATTTGACTATTATGTTGTTATTATTTTGTTATTATTGTTTGGATATTATGTAACTCTTGTTTTATTGTTATTTTTGCTACTATTTTAGAGACATTTGCTTATTAAATTGAACCTATCTTAGTGTTATTTAAGTATAAAGAATTTTTTTATTTTCAATTTGTTGGAAAACATTTATTTTAATATTTTTAGTGTTTTTGATGTATTATATTTTTAATTTTTTTATATAAAAAATAAAATAAAAAAAATTTAATACAGGCAAGCCGAGCCTGAGGGTAAGCATTTTTATTCGGGCCGAGCTTGGACAAAAATTTAAGCCCATATTCAGATCGGGCTAGACCCAAACATATCAATCAAGCCTAGAATTTTGTTTGAACTCAACCTGACTTAACCCATGAACAACTCTAGTCCACTATATGTCAAAATAAATATATTTGAGCTAAATAATCTACATAATTCCTTTTATATAATCAATATATTTTTAATGTGATAGCTCCTTCTGATAAGTTTTAAATTAATTATTTTTTTGAAGATGCAATATAGAGTAGTATCATATTCGGAATTTATCTGTAATAATGGAGGCATTAGTTAGCAAACAATATCTCATATTAATGTGTTTAAAGTAAGTTGGTGGAAAGTAACATGGGCTACATCTGCTGGTTATAAACATCATGTTATTATGCTATTGAAGAACGGGAAAGTGTTTTCCTTTTGTTTGTCGTTTATTTTCCTTTCCAACTTGAAAACAACTACTTTCTAATTTCTTCGAAAATCTAGTCAGCTTACAATCTGATTCGAATGTGTTACTACCAGATTCAAATTGTTCCCCGCATAATTCTTCATCATTACTTAAAAAGACTAGTTTAGCAATGTTTTTAAAAAATATTTTTGAAAAGTGATGTGAAAAAATACTTTTGAGAAGTACTTTTGAAAAGTTTGTTTTAAAATTTGAGTGTTTAGCATTGCTGTCAAAAAGTACTTTTGAAAAATAAAATATTCATTTTAGACATATTATTATCAAGTAATAAATATACATTTAAATAAAATTTAAATTAGTTAATATTATTATATTTTAGTAAGAATATAAAAAAATTACTATAACTTATTAATATTTTAATATATGAAATATAAATTTTAAATATTTTTAAGTAATAAATATTAATTACTTATAAAATTTAATTAAAATATATAAACTACATTTTAAATATTTAAATATGTAATTAATATTTTAAAAAATATTTTTTATTTTTAATTAATGATTTTAACACATTTGTATTTAAACATAAAAAAAAAGAGAAAATACTATATTATTAAAAAGGTGAAAAAATAATTAATCATTAAAAATATTTTTGGGGAGGAAAAGTTAAAAATTTTAGTTTCTCATCTTTTTTAGAAGTGCTTTTCACTTCTGAAAAACTAAAAATTCTAATCAAAAACAACTTGTTCTATACAACTTTTCTTTCAAAAATACTTTTGGAGCCAAAAGTACTTTTGAAAAACAATGAAAAACTGGCCTTATAATACCCATACTCATATCAGTGGAAAGCAAAATTAATCAAAGAAACAGAAGTAAATTCCCAACCTTAATAATAACTTGAATCTTCTGCAATCTAATTATTCTAACCCATCACATGATCAAATACTTGAACATGAATGCACGTTATAATAAGTTCAAAATCACATTGCTAATCCATCATTAATAAAAACGAAAATGAGAAGACCCAAAACTCATAATATTTTAGCTAGCTTAGTACTCAAAGCTTACATTCCCCCACCCCCTCTTTTCCTAACAAGCTCATCATCTCCTGCAGCGAGTGATCCTTGAACAACCCCTAGTGTAAGGATGAACAGGCCCGTGGACCTTGAAACAGTTGTGAGTGTAATAAGATCTGCCTGACCTTGGTGGGCAAGGGATCCTGTTAGCCCAAAGGGCCCCGTATGAAATGTAATACCTCATTCTCTTCCAAAATAAAGATCTTCGACTGTACCCATTTTCACCTTCATCATCATCTATCTCTTCATCGGCTTCTTCATCGTCGTTTAACTCACTGTAAATTGAGATTGGAAGTGGCCTTTCTAAAGCATCTCTGACCAGCTTCAAACTTGTATCTTCGACTTGAGCTTCGACTATAGAGGTTGTAAGGACAATGTGAGTGATGAAAAGGGGGAGAATAAGCTTGCTGAGAAGTACTGATGAAGAAGAAGCCATGGCTTAAGTGAATGATGGAGAAAGCAGCAGATTTGAAGGGGTTAAAGGGAAGGGAGAGTAGGGTCACGTGGAGCAGAGAGATGATTGGGTTACAGCTGTGGATCATCAATGCTCTCATTTTAACGCGTAGCGCTTTGGTTTATACATAGGTCGGGGTTTAGCCATATCAAGTTGGTCTATGTTTGATGGGTTTAGAGCAATGGGTATGTATGTATGTATGTATGTCGGAGAGAGACAAGTGATGCTGAAAGCAGCAGATATGGCGCACATGCGATGGATGGGAAGCGATTGGGTTGCTTCATTCCCTTTTGAAATTTCATTAATTAAAGGTATTAATGTTGCAAATTAGAGGTGTTTTGGGGAGGGCAACTTTCTGTTTCTTCCTTGCAGCAAGGAAAATGAATGATCTGAATTTTAGTAGGGGTAGGGTCGTCCTAGTTGGTATTTTTCAAACATACTAGTCCTATGTGTATTAGAAAAGGGTAGGCATTAGTGGGAAAAATATACTCACAGATTTTTATGGAATTGAAGTTCCCTGCCCCTATTCTCTACGCCACCTTTTTCTTTTTTAAGTTCTACCTCATTTTACTTTTATAATAAAAAAACATTCTCTTAAACCTCCATTAAAATGGTTTATTAAAAAAACAACCTCATTAAAATGATAATTTATTTTAAATTATATATTAGTGACAAAAATTTACTATATTTGTAAATGATTAATCCAAATTATTTAGGCTTGTTCATTCTTTTATTATTTTAAAATATAACTTAATACATTTTTAATGTTTACATTTTTGTATAACCACATGTGCCCTCATGGGCTTTTTATTTTTTAATATCTTAATTTTTTTTTTATAACCACAAGTGTGCTTGCCATTTTTTATTTTAAAATATAATTTAATATATTTTTGATATTTACATTTCTAGGCCTAGTTCTATTTAGGCTTGGAGTAGTATTCAAATAAATCCATTCTAATAATATTGACCCCAAAATTTGAACTTAATACAAATACTTAGGGAAGAAATCCACTTATATTTCTTCCGACCACTTAAAAAGTTAGTATTTAGTTATTTACATAATATAATATATTTAATTCTTTATTTGCTATAAATTACGTATATATATTTATAAACTAAATGAAAAGTAATATAATTTAAAGTTGAAAACTAGTTGAGTCGTGTTGGGTTCAAGTTTCTAATATTGAAACCTAAGCTTAATCTATATTTTAAATAAATTTTTTTTTCAAACTCATTCTTTATCTTAATATTCTTGTCAATCCCTCTCAAATTTTAGAGGAATCTTCGAACTAAACAAATAATTCGGCTCTTGAACAAATTTATTTAAATTTAACTTTTTTTTATTGTATAATACTTATTATATTCATTATATAATTTATATATACTAAGATAAATATAAAAACTTAATTGATAAAAAAAATAATGGTTTGGTTTAATATTTTATATTTAACTTAAAAATAATGGTGTCAAAACTCAATCTATTAAGCTAGTATAAGGCACTTTTCAACTACTTTTAAATTTATGTTTTATAAATTCAAAATATTATGATAAATTAATTTAAATTTTAAGTTATTATTATGAAAAATTTTAATTTTAATTCATTTACGAATAATATGTAATCTAAAAAATAGATTATATTAAAACTAGAAATAGTAGAAACCATTATAGTATTCTGTTACGTGAAGGATGGGGAAATGGAGCAAGCTGTTATTAACCGTAATGCTTGCTTTCAATCGTATGTAGCAGCTTATTCTGCTTATTTTAGATGTTGAATACAATTTCAATTTTTGGATTACATTAGATAAAACTTTTATTTTAACGTTAAATGTTAATATGCTCTCATTATGCTGTGGAAAATATGATTAAAATTTTGAATGATTAATAAATATTAGATGAAATAATTAATTTTTTAGTAAATGAATTTAAAATTAAAATTAAATCATTATAATGATTAATACAAATTCTAGATGAACTGAAAAATGAAATGACACATAATTGGATATGCATTTTTTATGCACAAAAAGATAATGTTAAAATTTTACGTATAATAAATTATTTGATATATTCTCAGTAGAATTTTTAGACTTTTAGGTTAGGAAATTGACAAGTATTTTAGAAAGGTGATGGGTGTCGAAACCACCAAAAATAGTTCCTACAAAAATAACCCTAAATTGTAGTAAAGAGCGGTAGTAGGGTCGAGTCCACAGGGATTGGATGTTACAATCAACTTCCGTGTTTACTTATGAAAAGAATATTCATCGTGTCAAAGGTCGTGGCAAGAGTCGTGCCCACAACTCCAAACGTACCTACAACAAAAATAAACAAGTAAATCGATGGGTTTTGACAATGTTTAGAAAGTAATAATCTATTAGTGTAAATAAACAATTAAATAGTTTTAGAAATAAATTTAGTTCGGGAAATAAATTCAGAATATTGCAAACAAAAATGATAAGCTTTAGCCTTAGACTCGGTAAATTCTGTATCAAGAATCGATCCTCGAAAATTAATATTCTCCTCCAAACGATAAGCTGGTTATAGCAGTTAAGAACGTCCTAACCACCAATTCTTCCTCTCGTAGCTGGTTCCGGTACGATTTGCAAACCAACCCTTACCGATTATCTAACTGAGATACACGCGTTCTCGATTCAAGATTCCGGCAGCCTTGTGTTCTGAAGAACCCAACTCGAATCAATGGTCTTAACCGCGTTGGTCGTTTAAACCCGATCACTTCTTCCTTGATTTGTTCTCGAAGATCCGAATACAGTACGGCCAGCTTGTTTCTCCAACTATTAGCAAACACGACTCCAACCCAACGTGCACTTTGACTTGAAATCGAGTTTAATCTTAAGGGATGATTGGTCTATCCCGATACTTAGGAAAAAAATAAATACCGAATTAGCACAAATTTTTATCTCACGATTCCCGACCGGAAAGAACACCGGCCTAAAGCTAAGATGAAATTTAGTGAAATTATTCATGCTTTGTAAATTTTTGGAAGGAGGTTTGATGATTATGGTGAAGAATGGGAAAAAAAGGACTTGGAAATGAATTAACCAATTTTGTAAAAGTAAGAAAAATGCAAAGGAAAGTAGCAGTATCTCACGTCAATTTGAAAGACAAAATAAAATAATCCAATTCCAAATTGAAGTAGGAATACAGAATTAATTGATGATTTTCAAAGAACACTAAGGCCCTGTTTATATGCATAAAATTTACTATTTTTGGCCTTAACTAATTTAACATAAAATCAAAATAAATTAAAAAATAAAATAAGAATTTTTCTATTTTTGGCTTTTAACTAAGGCAAAAATTCTGATGAGTCCTTGGCTTTATCCATACTTTTAATTTGGCCTCATTTTACTGATTTTGTTTCAATTTGGTCATTTTCTGCTTGTTTTTGTCTCTTAGCGTTCCAATTGCATCCCTGACAAGATTAAAACATAAAAGTACTAATTTAGTAGGGATCAATTCAGAAATAAACCGAATTAAACACAAAATAACATGCAAATTAATATGTTATCAAATCCCCCTACTTAGCTCATGCTTGTCCTCAAGCATATTGTTCCTTCAAACACTAAAAATTATTCTACAATTTATTACAAATCGAGCCTCTTTTCCACATCCATAATCAACGCAAACAACATAGGCAAAAATAAACAAATGCTCAGAATATATAGTTTAATCAACAAGTGTCATAAAATTGAAATATGTGAACTAAATAATTTCACTAAATTGAGTTTGAATCCAAAATTTGCAAGGCATTATTAATTAAAAAGAAATTTTTAGACATGGTCAAACCTTTTTACGCAAACTAGGATGGGTCAAACCTTTTTACGCGAACTAGGATGACAACCCAAGCACCCTATCCCGGTTACTCAGTTCAAACAGTCTTTTTTTTAAGGCTCAGTTAGCGGAATGTTTGCAAGTTATCGATTTGTCACTCGAACCTTTTTACGCGAGATAAAATGACAAACCAAGCACCCTATCCCAGTTACTCAATTCGGTCACGTTTTCGAAACTTTCACTCATAACTTGAGCCTTTATTTATTTATTCATTTTATTTATTTATGTACAAGAAAATTATTTATGTACAAGCAAATATTTTTTTCAAACAATCAATTTATATGAAAAATCTAATTACATATATCAACCTTAAAACACAAATATCGACTAATCTTGATACTTTGAACACTTTAATTCAAAATTTGTCCAATTGTCCAAATTGACTAAGTAATGAGATTAGAGGTTCAATGTCGAAATAAACTATCGAAAAATTCTAGCATAAGATTGAACGTATGCAAAAGAGAGACATGCAACAAAAATCATGCATATTTACCATTTACTTACTATTTCAATCCCCCCTACTTACTCTATGTTTGTCCCCAAGCATGTTTTATATGCAATAAAGTTCAATAACTCAAAAAAAAAAAAGCAAAGAGAAAGGTTAAGAATACTCCCTATGTGTTTCAATTGATGTTGTCGGCGTTGGGAAATAATTGTCAGCATTTAGCACAGCGTGCCCACGCCACCATCATTATCCGACTTTTGGAAAATTTTATAACCTCCATTACGTTCCTAAAAACAGCAAATTCACTGGATTAAATAAAAATTTATTTATTTGCAACCTAAATCTTACTAAAACTCAAAATAAAATAAATGAAAATAAATTTGGGTTGCCTCCCAAAAAGTGCTTTTGTTTAACGTCGTTAGCTCGACGACCTAGAAATTTATTTAACCGATTCTTCGAGGACCAATTCCTCAACCATGTGGACTTGAAAATTCTCGCAGAAAGGCTTTAAGCACTATCCGTTGACCTGATTTTTCCTAAATTCTTTGCTTTTAACCTCGACTGCACAATGTGGAAACACGTGAGTAACAACAAAATGCCCTAACCACTTAGTCCGAAGCTTACTTGCAAAAATTCTTAATGTAGTGTCATAAAGTAATACTTTCTGTCCTACCATAAATTGTTTACAGGTTATCTTTTGGTCATGGTATACTTTGACCTTATCCCTATAAATTTGGGCACTTTCATACGCTTATCATCGAATTTCCTCAAGTTCTTGAATATGTAACTTATGATGCTTACCTGTAGCTTCCAACTCCATGTTGCATTGCTTGACTGCCCAAAACGCTTTATGTTCTAACTCAATAGGAAGATGACATGGTTTACCAAAAATTAGTCGATAAGGAGACATACCTATGGGTCCTTTATAAGCCGTGCGGTATGCCCATAGTGCGTCGTTTAGTCTCAAACTTCAGTCTTTTCTGTCCGGCTTAACGGTCTTTTCCAAAATCAACTTGATTTCTCGATTCGACACTTTCGCTTGACCATTTGATTGAGGATGATAACTCGTAGCGACTCGTTGCACTACCCCGTATTTTTTTCAAAAGTGTGTCGATTACCTTATTACAAAAATGCGTTACTTGATCGTTGATCAATGCTCGCAGTGTGCCAAATCTAGAAAAAAAAATATAGCTCTTTAGAAAATCGACTTCCTTTTGGCATCAGCATGACGAGTGGCTTTTGCTTCCACCCACTTCAACACATAGCCCACTGCAAGTAAAATATAGACGTTACCGTATGAAAAGGAAAAAAGGTTCCATAAAATCTATGCCCCATACATCAAATATTTCACAAACATGTACAGGGGTTAGAGGCATTTCTTTTTTTCGACTCAAGTTTCCTACCCTTTGACACTTCCGCATGTTTTACAAAACAAATATGCATCTTGAGAAATATGTGGCCAATATAGTCCACATTCAAGTACTTTATGCACAGTACGCTTAGGACCAAAATGTCCACCACATGTATAAGAATGATAAAAAGATAAAATCGAGTTTACCACAATTTCTGTAACACATCGTCGAATTACCTGATCGCAACAATATTTCTAAAGGTAAGGGTCATCCCAAACATAGTATCGTGATTCACGGTTGATCTTATCTTTTTCAAAACGCGATAAGTTAGAAGAGACTATACCTGTGGCAAGGTAATTTACCATGTCTGCGTACCAAGGAAAAATTGTTTGAGTAGCAAGCAGACTTTCGTCCAGAAAATTGTCTTTAAGTAGTGTGACATCCTTTTATGGAGGTATTCGACTTAGATGGTTAGCTACCAAATTTTTGCATCCTTTTTTATCCTTTATTTCGAGATCGAACTCCTGCAAAAGTAATATCCACCTAATAAGCCTTGATTTTACTTCCTTTTTTCTGATCAGATATTTAAGAGCTGTATGATCAGAGAAAATGACAGTCTTAGTTCCTAATAAATACGAAAGAAATTTTTCCAAAGTCCTATAGCTAGAAACTCTTTTTCAGTAGTTGAGCAATTGCTTTAGGCAGCATCCAAAGTCTTAGACATATATGAAATAACGTGTGGTTCTTTCTCGATTTTTTACCCAAGGACTACTCCTATGTTATAGTCACTTGCGTTGCACATTATCTTGAAAGGATAATTTCAATTTGGTGGTTGAGCAATAGGTGCCGAAATGAGCTTATGTTTGAGTGTGTCAAACGCATCTCTGTATGATTGGTCAAACTCGAACTCCTTGTCCTTCTGTAGTAGATTGCAAAGCGGTTGTGTAATTTTTGAAAAGTCTTTAATGAATCGCCTGTAGAAACCTGCATGACCAAGGAAAGAACGAATCTCCCTCACAGTTGTGGGGTATGGCAGTGAGTTAATGATATCGATTTTTGCTTTATCGACAGAGATTCCCTCAGCAGAAATGATATGACCTAGAACTTATCCTTTATCTACCATAAAATGACATTTCTCATAATTTAGAACAAGATTAAATTCTAAGCATCTTTCCAAGATTTTTGCAAGATTTGATAAACATACCTCAAAAGACTCACCATACACAGTAAAGTTGTCCATGAACACCTCAATTATTTTCTCAATGTAGTCGAAAAATATACTTACCATACATCTCTAAAACGTGGCTGGTGCGTTGCAAAGTTCGAACGGCATCCGTCTGTAAGCAAACGTACCAAATGGACACGTAAACATCGTCTTTTCTTGATCTTCCGATGCCACTGAAATCTGGAAAACCCCTAAGTAACCATCAATACAACAATAATGAGACTTCCCAGCTAAACGTTCTAACATCTGATCAATAAAAGGAAGTGGAAAATGATCTTTCTGAGTTAAGAAATTCAACTTCCTGTAATCGATGCAAACTCTCCACCCATTTTAGACCCGAGTGGGAACCATCTCACCTGCCGAATTCTCAATTACGGTTACGCCGGTCTTTTTCGGTACTACATGGACTGGGCTGACCCAATTACTGTCAGAAATGGGATAGATCATCCCAGCATCAAGTAACTTTTGGACTTCTTTTTTGTTCGTTGAGAATTTTTCCCGTTTTATTTACTCCCTTTTTGTTGAAATGTGATTTGGTTAGTTGGCTAATTATGCTCTTGTGTTTGATTTGCTGAATTATTTTTTATAGTAAAAAAAAAGAGAAAAAAATATCGAAAAAAATATATATTGGTTATTATGTAGTTCTATGAGCTTGAAAAGTTAAATTCATATTTTGATAAGAAGCTCGTTTTCTTATTCTTGAGTAGTTATTGATTTATGCACTTGTTTTTAATTCAGCATTTTTTATTTTTCTAGTTTGGTAATTTATCAATTCGATCTCGATTTTAACCATCTTTTTCGATCTTTCTTCACACCCTTAACCTAAGCCTCATTACAACCTCTTAAAGCCCTTTTGATTTGTGTATCATATCATTTTATAGTGGTGGAGATTTGATTTTCATGCAAGCCTATGGTAATGGCTTTTCTTGTTTGACTATTGAGTGCTTATTCTTGAACCTTAAACACTTTAAGTGATTTGAGTGAACCTTTAGTGATGATGTCGATTCTTGTCAATTTTGAATTAAAGGTAATTACTTAGATAAAGGGAAATACCTATGTTTTCATACTTTAAAAATGTTCGACTTAGATTGTTTGTGTAACACTCCTAACCCAAATTCGTCGCCGGAACAATGTTATGGAGCATTATCAGAATTTACAGATCAAATAATAGACATTTCATATCATCTAGCACTTATATCATAAACTAATCCAAATCCATCATATTGTCCCTTATGTTAGCCCTTGAAGCCCAAAATACATGTTAGAAATAAGTCGGGACTAGATCGAGTACTTAGAGAATTTTTCAAAAAACATTAAAATTTTTCAAAGGTGTAAGGAACACACTCCCGTGTGGCCAGGTTGTGTGTCTGACACGGTCAAGAGACACGCCCGTGTCTTAGGTCGTGTGGACATTCGAAATAGGGACACACGATCGTGTCCCAACCCGTGTCCAAACTTATGAGCTCTCTGACTTGGGTCACACGGCCAAGCCACACGCCCATGTGCTAGGTCGTGTGAGCATTCTGTTTTTCACTAATTAAAAGATACAGGAGGCACACGACCGTGTCACCTAGCCGTGTGTCACACATGCTTGTGTGGACGAAATAAGCCATTTTTCTAGCCATATTTCTCACCCAATTTGTTTTCAACCTACATCAACACTTTTGCACATCATCAGGCCATATAAAACTACTTAAAACAAGCCAAACTCAAGTGTTAAACATAACATATCATCACATATATCCAAGAATCCATACTTACCAAATTAACCAAATACACATATAAGCATCTTTATACCTAATATATCAATCCAATCTAACCATCAATATGCTTATGAATTATTCATCATTCAACCATATCAAGCACACATTAAACATGATAATGACATATATATATACACCAAATTCAAGCCATTCAAATGGCTAATCACAACAAAACAATTGTATGCCATCATTAGCCAAATGGACCTATACATTCCATTATAACTAAAATGAATTTACTATATATACCAAAATGGGCCAATGGATAGTGTGAATCAACTCTGACCAGCTTCTAACCAAAACGAGCTTCTGAGTTATTATAAAATAGAGAAAATAAAAAAGAGTAAACATTTAAGCTTAGTAAGTTCGTATATCACGGAAATTAACTTACAATTCAATTATATTTAAGGTAAGCATACAAACATATTCCAATCAACTTGGCCAAACGCCTAAATACATATCTTCAACATGTTAGCTATGTAAGCACATATGATAGCCCATCATCATGGATGAACAAAGTCATCAAGCAAGTTCCATATTCCAATAACAACCAATTCATACATCAGTATATCATGTAATATCATTTTCATGTACTTCATATATATACGGGTAAATTAAGTTCGTTTCGAACTCATAATATCTCATATCAGAACTTTGCCCGTTGAACCATTTAAAATATCGTTGGATACACAAGTAGTACACACAAAGTGTACAAATTTGTAATCCGTCAATTCATATACAGGTATGCCATATAAGCATGTAATTGGAAAGCTCTTCCGAGCCATGTAACGGGGAGCTCACGTGAGCTGTATAACGGGAAGCTCTTGCGAGCCAATTATCGAGAAGCTCATAAAATCCATAAACGGGAAGCTCATGAGAGCCAAATATTAGGAAGCTCATGAGAGCCATATAACGGGATGCTCATAAGAGCTAAATAATAGGACGCTCTTGCGAGCCGTGGTGTGTCTACAACACATGTAGGACCACAACCAATTCGAGAACCCTTAATGACATGACATTTGCATCCATCGAATTTCCAAGGTTCAAACAAGACTTAGTACTTGCTGGATATACGACCAATAATTATACATGACAATTATACATTTCACATACATATCATTCAATTTAAACATATAAATATACAATTTAGTTACACGAACTTACCTGGACAAGTACACGTAGATTTGTAAGCTACTAATTCGATACTTTTTCTTTTCCTCAATCCAATTCTATACTAGGTCTATCCAGATCTATACGAATGAATTTATCTCAATTTAATAAAATTCACATTCAATTCAGTCCAATACACATCTTTGATAAAATTACTATTTTGCCCCTATACTTTTAATTAATTGCAATTTTATCCCTAGGCTCGGAAAATGAAATTCATACAATTTAATCCTTATTCCAAGCCTAACCAATTTTCATATATAACAATAGAATTCCATGTATTTCATAAAATTTAGAATTTTTTTATAAATTTTTCATCTTTTCAATTTAGTCCATAAATCATAATTTCATCAAAATTCTAATTACAAAAGTTGTTTATCTATCAACAATCTTTCATTTTATACAATAAAACTTTATAATTAAACTATACTCATCCATGGAAAAACCCTAACACTTTAATAGTTTTGCAAATTAATCCCCGAGATAGCTAGATTAAGCTATTACAATCCCAGAAACATAAAAATCATTAAAAACGGGACAAGAAAAAATAGCTTACTTCAACTCAACATCCATGGATAGGGTTTCCATGTATTTTGTTTTAGGAAAGATAATGAAAATGATTATATTTTAATTATTTATTTCATTTATCATCATTATTTTATCATCTTTCCGAAATTAACCTTAATAATTTCTTGATTTCCAAGACTAACTCCTCCAAATGGTCTATTTTTCA
The DNA here is from genome assembly GCA_025503065.1 of Gossypium bickii. Taxonomy (NCBI): domain Eukaryota; kingdom Viridiplantae; phylum Streptophyta; class Magnoliopsida; order Malvales; family Malvaceae; genus Gossypium; species Gossypium bickii. Next base: position 20,071,823 of record CP106713.1, on the reverse strand, counting down.
CATAAGGACCTCCAATTTTAAATTTTATAGCTATTTGATACCTTAAGCTACTAGAATTCAACTTTTGCATTTTGTGCAATTTGGTCCTTTTCATCAAATTAGACATGTAATTGGTAAAATTTCTTAACGAAATTTTTATACGATATTTTTGTTATAATGTAGACTATAAAATAATATTAAAATAAATTTTATTCCGACCTCGAATTTGTGATCCCGAAACTACTGTTTCGATTTCACTGAAAACAGGCTGTTACAGTTTGATTCTTTAGTACTCTTTTAGTTGAATTATCAATGTATGATTATTTTTGAATTATTTCGAAACATTATTTATGAGGATTATAAGTTGAGAGAGATTAATTTTAATTGTAAGTTAAGGATTTTGCTTAAGGATAAGCAAACGCTTAAGTGTGGGGATATTTGATAAGTCATAAAAGTAACATATTTTTAATCCCATTCTTGATGCATTTTTGGATGATTTATTGTGTAAATTAGTGAATTTGATGCTCCTAATCCTTTAAATTCATGTTTCTATACTTAAGTGAGCATAAGGGAGTGAAAGGAGCAAAAAACAAGCCAAAATCAGACAAAAAGAGTTGTTTTCAGGATCCACACGGGCTGGACACATGTCCATGTGTGCCATACGGACTGGCCATATGCCCATATGCTAGCCCGTTGCGATTTTGCAACCCACTTCTCAAATACGCGGAAAAACCTAATTTTTAGGCTTTCTAAGCATTCTAAAGTCTATAAATACATATTAGAAGAATACCTAAGGGAGCACTTGGAGAAGATTAAAGAAAAGACTCGAAGAACACCATCGGAGCCAACTCAGAAGCGGATCTCCTTCAAGATTGAAGATCTCCTTTTAATTTCTTTTGAAGTTTTATTGAATTTCTTTGTCTTGTGGTTTTTTTTTTTTTACTTTGAGATGTTTTCATTCAGGATCATGAACTAATCTCCTAAATATCTAGGGGAGATGAAACCTATGATGGATTGTATTATTTAATTTCTATTTTATGCGATAAATATTTGATTCTTGTTCTCAATTATGTATGCTTATTTCGAATTTTAACATTTTCGGGATATTAATTCATGTTTAATGTGCGTATTTCAGTGGAGCAAAAGTCCCTGTGTAAGAGCAGATCTAGCATAATTGAGTGTAGTTGCATGCAATCCTAGAAATAGGACGCATAAATCTATCGGATTAAAGTCAAATCTAATAGGGAAATCCATAGATCGAGTTAATGCGACAATAGGGGTTTTAATTACAAAGAGATTTCAATTAATCAACTTAGAGTCAATTGTTCTTACTTTCGAAAAAGATATTAACATAATTTAGGGATTTCTACGGATCAAGACACAAGTGAATAAATCGTTTAATTCAGATTCAAAATAATAGGTGAAGTCTAGGTGGATTCGTTCTTGGGTATTGTTTTCTCTTTGGTTATCTTCGATTATTTTCCTATTTCATTCTCTGTTGTGTTCTTAGTTAAATTAGATTAGTAAATTTAGATTAAAAACAGTTACTCTAATTTATCGGCTAAATAATAGAAAAACAGTAATTACTAGTACTTTTAGTCCTCATGGATATGATATTCCCTACTCACTGATCGCTGTAAATCAGAGTTTTAAAATTTATAAAGAATGTGATCGAACCTGGAAACTAACTCTGACAATGATTAAAGGCAAGTGTACCTATCGAACAGTAGTATAGCTTAGGCAAGACCGGATATCGAACCCAAAGGAACTAAGAGTACTAATACTAATTTTCTTTTTATTATTTAGCCTTAAAAATAGAGTGAAGTTGCTTTAAACTATATTGACAAAGACTAAACTAAGGACACAAAGACAAAAAGGACGAATAGGAAAATAACTTTGAAGGAAAACTCAGTTGATTACGACGATATCCTTAGGAAGAATCCACCTAGACTTCATTTGTTATCTAACCCTGAATCATATGATTTCTTTTACTTAGCTTGATCCGTAAGACTCCCTAACCTATATTAAACCCTCTCTCGAGGCGAATAACGTCTAACCCTAAGTTAATTAGTGGAACTCTCGTTCGCTTATAATAACCCCCTAGGATAGTAGTAAATTGATCAATGGACTCCCATATTAGGTTTCACCCTAATCCGGCAAAATCTCGTAACCTTATCTCTAGGCGTTCGATCAACTCCACTTAATTATGTTAGATCTACTCTTAGGCAGGGTTTATTCCTCCTCTACCTAAGCACATTGGATTTGGATTAAGCAATATAATTAAGAACAAACTAAGCAACTATCATATAACTTAAAAATCAAATAAAAAGATTCATCTAGGTTTCATCCCCTTCAGGTATCTAAAGGGTTTAGTTCATAATGAATAAAAAGAACATCGCAAGAGAAAAGGTAAAACAAAACATAAGAAAATCCTAAAACCCCCTGAAGGAATTGAAGGAGAATTCTACCGTCTTGAGTATAATTCCGGCTTCTTGGGATGGATCAACTGGCTATCTTCGCATTATTCTCTGAGTCTGACCTTCTCGGCTTGGCTCCTTGGCCTAGCTTTGATGCCGGTTTCGGCTTCTACCAAACTCTTATTTCAGTTGCCCCCTTGGGTGTTTATATAGACTTTGTCATGCCTTACTTGCCCCTAAGTATCCTAATTTAAGTAGAATTCCTAATAGGGTGTTTGAATAGGCTTTGGAATGTGTTTCTTTGCCTTCAAGTATCATTTCCCAAATGAAATTACTTTTTCCAGTGACAGGGACACAGCCATGGCACACGCCCGTGTGGATCGAGATCAGACCGTGTTCGGATTTTTAACTTGAGGCACGGCCGTGTGTGATGGAGTTGAGGCCGTGCTCTAGGTATTCGTCGAGGCACGACCGTGTGGACTTTGGGCGAGGCCGTGTCAATTTCGTCCTAAGGCCCATTTACTCTGTTTTAGACCCATTTTGTGTTCTTTTCATCCTCGGGTGCTTTCCTGGGTATAAGACATGAAAAGAAAGGGTTAAAAGCACATTTTTATATAAATCAAGGAATAAATCATCAAAAAGCATATTAAATGTGGGATTAAAATATGTTGCTTTAACGATTTATCAAATACCTCCACACTTAAGCTTTTGCTACTCATAATTAAAACAAACTTCCTTGATTCATAATATTTATCAATCATGCTTTATCATAATTCAAAGATAATTTATACATGGATAATTCAACTCAAAAAGTCCTAAAAATTCAAACAAGATAAGTCATGAAGTTTTAGCTTGAAAATATAGGTGTCTCCCCTTATCTAAATAATTGCCTTTAATTTAAAATCTACAAGGATTGAGATCCTCACAAAAGATTCACTCAAATCACTTAAAGTGTTTAAGGTTCAAAATTAGAAGATCACTCATAAGTCGAACCTAAAAAGTTAATCCCATAGGCCTGCCTGAAAATCAAATCTCCACCACTGTAAAATGAGATGACAAACAGATCAAAAGGTCTTTAACAGGGTTGTAACGGGGCTAGGTTAAGGGTATGGATATAGGCTGAATTAGAGGGTTAGAATCGAGATTGAATTGACAAGTTACCTATCTAGAAAAATAAGGTGATAATTACATCAATTGAAATTTTACAATACTAATAATACGAGCTTTTTCTTTTGATAATTTGACTTTAATTGTATAAGCTCACTCTTCATAACACTAATACTGAATATACTTCGATTTTTTTTAGGAACAAACTACTTGTTACAATAATAAGAAGGAACTTTAACAACTGAAATATAGAACATAGTTAGGCAACTGCTCAAAATCAAATCTCGACAAAAAGGGTAGTTAAAAGAAATGGTGTTAACAAATACAAAGGGTTTTTGGTTAAAATTAGTAGGTGAGTCAATAAAAAGGGTTGTTAGGCTTCAATGGGGTTCACTAGGGGTTAATTATGAAGGTAGGCTTTTTAGTAGTGTAAGTGGTTTAAAACCTAGGTGCCTTTATCATCTCGATATATCAAATCATAACTGTGGTCTCAACATGTATAAACAAGGCAAGTTCTAGAATAAAAATTCATAGTCGACACACTCATAATCAATAAAGTGAGCACGAAAAAGAATATATGCTCTATAAGGCTCAAAGTCTCACCAAAATTATGGTGTTTTGATATCAACCTTGTAAATTTCAAATTTAGGTTAACAACCTAAAATTTTTTAAAATTTTTTTAAAAATAGGCTTATCATGCTTGATTCTCTAGTATCCTTCAAATTTAATCATCAATGCACAATTATCAATAACTTAATCCAAAACACATCAATAAAAATCATAAATCAAAGGAAATTTCATTCTAATCGTAATATGAGAAACTTACTTTAGAACAAGGCATAATTCAGGGATTTTCAAATAGTACTATAGTTAACACCCCCCACACTTAAGATGTACATTGTCCTCAATGTACAAAGATAGATAATATCAAAATAATCATAAAATTATAGGATGGGGAGAGAAGTGAAACTTCCTGAAATTTGGATGAAGTTAATGAAAAGAGACCGGATAGGATTGGAGGTAATCGTGGGGAAGCGTCTCGAACTGTTTGATGTTGAATCCTCGAAGCAGCCGGTTGAATTTTATTGTGTCCTAAGCTAAATCTAAATATCATAAAGAATAAGAAGAAGAAAGAAAGAAAAAAATAGTAATAATAATAAAATAAAAATAAAAATAAATAATGGAAAATAAAAGACAACTAGAAAAAAAAAAGGAGAATGAGGTTAAAATAGAGATATAGCTCGTGTTTTGGGATTTTGAGTTTTTAGGCACGTTCAGGGTGTTCGAGCACAACCGTGGATGTAGTGGCACGCCGTGTCTTTCTTCACACGGTCATTTAATATGGGCGTGCTCCTCCCGTGTTCGATAAGTCAGAATATTGGCACGGTTGGAAGGCACGGCAGTGTTTAGCCCGTGCTTAACAAGTCAGTAACCTCGCACGGGGCGTCAGCACGGGCGTGGACTATTATCGCCACCCGTGTTGGGAAAAAAAATTTTTCTATGTCGTGCACGGCTACTGGCACGCCCATGGTTCCTCCCCTGGCTTCCACACGGCTATGGGCACGCCCGTGTGTAGGGCCGTGTGGCCTAGTAGGTGCTAAAAATAAAAATAAAATAAAATAAAATAAAAAATAAAAAATGTAAAAATGGGGTTAGTGCTCGGGTTGGCTCCCGAGAAGCGCTCGTTTATAGTCTTAAGCTAGACTTTACCTCTCATTCGTATGGTCATGGTGGTTTGAGGAGGTGAAAATCCTTTCTCATGCGATCACGTCGATTATGGATATATAGTTTAAGTTGAGTAATGTTTACTTCAAAAGTGTCGAATTTAGGATTGCTTACCTCGACTGTGCCGTATAGAAAGACATTAAGTACCTCAAAAGTGATTTCTTCGTTTATCTTGAGAACTGAATTGGTGATTTGAGGGTCTTCCTTATTCAACAATACTTGATCCCCTAATTTGAAGTGATTCATTGTTCCTATCAGCTTGTCTGAGGGATCCTTCGGTTTCACTTCATGTGGTTCCTGTTCCTCTTTTGTTTGTGTTTCCTGCTCTTGTAGTTTGTCAACCCTAAGGCTTTGTTCCTTATGTATTTCTTCTTTTTTGGCACGAGGTCTAAGATCTAGCTCAGCTAAGTGATTTTGCGATGCTTCCTGTAAAGAAGGTTGAAACAAATGATTATCGATAGAATTAACGTTCATACCTTTAGTACTCGATGTCCTAGCTGAGTCAAGAGCTTGAAGAGTGATTGTTTCATCGTCTTCACGAAGTTTGAGTTCACCGGATTCTTTCTCTGTGTGGTTTGTCTTTATTACATCGGGATATGGTACACAAAGTTGGTATTCTTTATCACTTGATGTTCTGACCGAGTCAAGAGCTTGAAGAGTGACTATCTCATCGCTTACGTGAAATATGAGTTCTCCTGCATAGATATCAATTTTAGCTCTGGCAGTTGCTAAAAAGGGTCTTCCTAAAATTAAAGGAATATTATTGTCCTCATCCATGTCTAAAACGACAAAGTATACTAGGAATACGAATTTATCAATTTTGATTAGAACATTTTCTATTATACCCCTAGGAATTCTGATAGTTTTATCAGTTAATTGAACGCTCATCCTAGTTTGTTTGGGTTTCCCTAGACCTAGTTGTTTAAGCAGTTTATAAGGCATTAAATTTATGGTTGCCCCTAAATCGGCTAACGCATTTTCTATAGATAAACTACCAATTATGCATGGAATTTTAAAACTCCCTGAATCTTTTAATTTCTGTGGTAGTCTATTTTGTAGAATTGCCGAGCACTTTGCGTTGAGTTCCACATGTGATTCCTCGTCTATCCTTTGCTTTTTCATTAACAGCTCCCCTAAAAATTTTCTAGAGTCTGGCATCTGCGAAAGAGCTTCAAGAAGAGGTAAGTTAATATGTAATTTCTTTAAAAGTTTAAGAAACTTACCGAACTGGACTTCTGAACCGTCTCTTTTTAATACTTCGGGATAAGGTATGCAAGGTTTGTATTCCTTGATTACCGGTTTTGACTTTTCTTGTGCTACCTCTGTTATACCTTCGTCTACCTTACTTTCTGGAATTGGTTTTGGTTCATCTAACTCCTTGCTCTCCTGAGCTGTGATGGCTTGAATTTGTTCCTTTGGATTAATCTGGGTGTTACTTGGTAGACGTCCTTGCGGTCGTTCTGACATGAGCCGTGTGAGTTGTTCGACTGCATTACTTACTTCTTTGACCGATTTAGCAATTTCACTTATTCGGCTCTTGTTGCTTTTAATTGTTCTATCAATATTTTGTAGGCGTTCTTCTGTGTTTGCCAAATTTTTTAGTTCCTCCTCTTAGGTTAGTCTCATTTCTTGTGGATAGGGTTGATTTCGGAAGTTTTGAGGAAGTTGTTGCCTTTGATTCCCTTAACTGCCTTATCCTCCCCATGAAAATTTTGGGTGGTTCTTCCAACCTGGATTGTAAGTGTTACTATAAGGATTATTATTGGCTCGAAAATTATTACCTATATAGTTCATCTGTTCGCTCTCTACTTCCGGTTGGTAGGGTGGGTACTCAGGATTTGCCACTGTTTCACTTGCGTCGTACTTCATGACTGGATATGCCGGCGAAGAACACAAGCTATCGAGCTTTTTATTCATCATCTCAAGCTGCGTTGATAGCATGGTCATGGTGCCGATGTTAAAGGCTCCTACCGATTTCGTCGGTTTGGTCCTTGAAGCTTGCCACAGATAGTTGTTTAATGACATCTCCTCAATGAAGTCGTAGGCTGCTTCTGGAGTTTTGTTATTCAGAGTTCCACCGGCTGCTGAATCAATCAGTTGTCTTGTTGAGGGATTTACACCGTTATAGAATGTTTGGACTTGTAGCCACAAGGGTAAGCCATGGTGTGGGCACCTCCTTAAGAGATCCTTGAATCTCTCCCATGCATCATATAGTGTTTCTAAATTCATCTGCACAAAAGAAGAGATATCATTCCTCAATTTGGCTGTTTTGGCTGGTGGAAAATATTTCATTAATAATTTTCGGTCATCTGATCCTATGTAGTGATTGATCATCGTTGTAACGAGTTTAATCACTGTTTAGCTTTATTTCTTAATGAAAAAGGAAATAACCGAAGACGTATGGCATCATCAGAAACACCATTTATTTTGAAGGTATCACAGAACACTAAAAAATTAGCTATATGCATGTTTGGATCTTCATCCTGCAAACCATCAAATTAAACAAACTGTTGAATCATTTGTATTGTGTTAGGCTTTAATTCAAAATTATTAACAGCTATAGCAGGCCTAACAATACTCGATTATGCTCCAGTTAAATGTGGTTTAGCATAATCAAACATTGTACGTGGAGCATTATTTTCTCCCACATTGTGTGGTGGTGAGTTGTTTTCGTCCGTCCCTTCAATAAGATTGGATCTGTCTTCTTCCTCCCTTTCTGTGTAATGTAGGGCTCGCCTGGTTTCCCGACGATTCCTTCGAGCGGTAGCTTCAATATCACTTTCGTATACTAAAGGTCCTCTCGGGTTCCTTCTAGTCATAAACTAGAGGTACCTGGAAAGAAAAGAAAGAAAGAAACATTAGCAAAATTTAAAAATTAAATTAAAAATAAAATAAATTACTGAAAATAAAATAATGGCTAAAGTAATAAAAATAGAGTTTTCTTAATATTTTAGTTCCCCGGCAACGGCGCTAAAAACTTGATCGCTGTAAATCAGAGTTTTAAAATTTATAAAGAATGTGATCGAACCTGGAAACTAACTCTGACAACGATTAAAGGCAAGTGTACCTATCGAACAGTAGTATAGCTTAGGCAAGACCGGATATCGAACCCAAAGGAACTAAGAGTACTAATACTAACTTTTTTTATTATTTAGCCTTAAAAATAGAGTGAAGTTGCTTTAAACTATATTGACAAAGACTAAACTAAGGACACAAAGACAAAAAGGACGAATAGGAAAATAACTTTGAAGGAAAACTCAGTTGATTACGACGATACCCTTAGGAAGAATCCACCTAGACTTCACTTGTTATCTAACCCTGAATCATATGATTTCTTTTACTTAGCTTGATCCGTAAGACTCCCTAACCTATATTAAACCCTCTCTCGAGGCGAATAACGTCTAACCCTAGGTTAGTTAGTGGAACTCTTGTTCGCTTATAATAACCCCCTAGGATAGTAGTAAATCGATCAATGGACTCCCATATTAGGTTTCACCCTAATCTGGCAAAATCTCGTAACCCTATCTCTAGGCGTTCGATCAACTCCGCTAAATTATGTTAGATCTACTCTTAGGCAGGGTCTATTCCTCCTCTACCTAAGTACATTAGATTTGGATTAAGCAACATAATTAAGAACAAACTAAGCAGCATCATATAACTTAAAAATCAAATAAAAAGATTCATCTAGGTTTTATCCCCTTCAGGTATCTGAAGGGTTTAGTTCATAATGAATAAAAAGAACATCGCAAGAGAAAAGATAAAACAAAACATAAGAAAATCCTAAAACCCCCTGAAGAAATTGAAGGAGAATTCCGCCGTCTTGAGTATAATTCTGGCTTCTTGGGATGGATCAACTGGCTATCTTCACGTTATTCCTTAACTCTGACCTTCTCGGCTTGGCTCCTTGGCCTAACTTTGACGCCGGTTTCGGCTTCTACCGAACTCTTCTTTCAAGTTTCCCCCTTGGGTGTTTATATAGACTTTGTGATGCCTTACTTGGCCCCTAAGTATCCTAATTTAAGTAGAATTCCTAATAGGGTGTTTGAATAGGCTTTGGAATATGTTTCTTTGCCTCCAAGTATCCTTTCCCGAATGAAATTACTCTTTCCAGCTACAGGGACACGGCCATGGCACACGCCCGTGTAGATCGAGACCAGGCCGTGTTTGGATTTCTAACTTGAGGCATGGCCGTGTGTGACGGAGTTGAGGTCGTGCTCCAGGTATTCGTTGAGGCACGGCCGTGTGAACTTTGGGCCAGGCCGTGTCAATTTCGTGCTAAGGCCCATTTACTCCGTTTTAGGCCAGTTTTGTGTTCTTTTCATCTTCGGGTGCTTTCCTGGGTATAAGACATGAAAAGAAAGGGTTAAAAGCACCTTTTTATATAAATCAAGGAATAAATCATCAAAAAGCATATTAAATGTGGGATTAAAATATGTTGCTTTTACGGTTTATCACTCAGCATAGCTATACTATTACTCGATAGGTGCGCTTGCCTTTGTCGTAATTATAGTCAGTTTAGTGACCATCAATTGTAGTATGAGATCTTGAGGTATCTGTTTCTATTAAGAAGGTTTCTCCTTTTGGGCTTTGAAGTAAAGCCTTGAAATTGACTACATAATACATAGCTTTGAAGTGGAGTCGATAGACTAAAGTTAGTACTTCAGATCCATGAAGCATTTTGTAATTATGGGTATGAATTTAAAGGGTCAAAAATTGTAAAATATTTTTATCGGTTAAAGAAACCATAAAATTTGGGTAACAATTAAAATGTATTGGGCCAATACATAGGTTTGTTTCTATAGTTCCTAATAATGAGTCATTAAACATGATGTGTATTTGGTCTCTTAAAATGATTAAAATTGAGGTATTTTTAGTGGCTTCAACACTAAGAGGTTTGACACCAACTTGGACTAATCTAAAATGGACATATTTATATTTTTGTTCTTTGAGTTTACTAATGACGACTTTATCTAATAATTGGATTGTTTTATATTCTTTTTGAGTAGGTAAACTCCTTTCTTTTGTTTTGATAACGTAACTACAAAATGCATTTAAATTTTCAAAAGTTGTTTTCTTGTACACTTGGTTTGTTGGAACTTTGGGAGAGTCCAATTATCAAATCTTTGGGGAATATTTTTATAATGTTCTTCTAGTTCATTAACAGTGTTATTTGAGGTTTGGTCAGACTCTTGGGATTGATTGGAAGCAAATCTTGCAGAAGAATTGGTTTTTCTAAGGAAGGGAAACATTTTTTGCTTTCTTATTTCCTACAAGAGGGTTCTACAATCAGGATTTTTGGCTTACTATAGTTGCCTACAGGGATACTTTGTCTTTGACACGCCTAACCCATAGCTAATTGGATTGTGTATCAATACTCAGCAAAAATAATAATACATTAATAAAGACAGTTAAACCAGAACTCAGAAATATTGAAAACAAATTGAATATTTTTAAAACATAGAAATACATGTTCCTGTTCTTATTTTATTCTTTTAAAATTTTTGGTTTTATCCGCTTTCGAACTAAATTAACCAATAATTGAATTTCCAGAAAATCATTAACCAACTTCCGATCGAATTAGATTTATTCGATCGTTTAATTTGATTTTACCGAAATTTGAACATCCCTAATCAAGTACTAGTGTATGTATTTATTTGTTTCCAAAAGTGGCTGCAAATTAGACATCAAAGCCATGTTTTATGTTGGATATTTTAACCCAAAATACAATTATATTAAACAACTGAATTAGCTCCAAAATCTTGTTTATCCCCTTAATCAGACGTAAAAGAATGTTACTAGAATTTGACATAGAACTAATATAAAAATCGGTTGCATAACAAGCTTAAGAGTTATAATAAAATATTATTATAAAAGGGTTAATTTTATAACTATTTATAATAGATTAAGTTTTAATTTAATTCACACCATTGCTATTATACCAATTAGAAGTATATGGTTAAATATTTTTTCCTTTTATTTAAAACTTTAAAAAAATTTATTAAGTAAAAAGTAAACATTTTATAAAAAAATATTTATATATATGTCAAACTAATAAATCTATTTATCTATGCAAAAATTGATTACAAGTTTAACTATCTGTAAAAATTATATTAAAATGTTAATTGAATCTTTATTTGATTGATATGGGTATTGTTGGAAATACATGAGAATTTTAGTTCGAATGCATTAAAACACATTATTATCTTATTTATGTGTTGCAGAGAAGTTATAGGTAGTTCTAGGCATTATATAAAAAAAAAAAACTTATAATGAAATTTTTAAATATATATATGTGTGCAATTTACACAATCAAATTTAATATAATACAAAATTAATGTAATTTTTGGTTATGCTTATCCTTTCTCTTATGGTTTGTCTGACCAAATATAAGGTAAGGGGTAATTTGAGATTGATGAGACCTTTAAGTGGAATGATAAACATAATGATTGTCTCCCTTGACCGTGTCTTTCACGTAATTATGTATGAACAAGGCACGAGGTATTTTGATGTTGATGACCCATTTCAGCAGTACATAAATTTTGTGAAAAAAAGAACAATTATAAATTATAATTGTAAAATACTTCCATTCTACATTAATTTAAGTGAGTTTTTTTTTGCTATACCTACATGTATTAATGCCAACAGTTTTAATTTACTCTCTCTATTTCGATTAAATTGTTACAGTTTTTGTCAAATTTTTTTAAACTTTGATATAAGTTATTTAAAATCGTTAATTAAATAAAATTCCTCATTTAAAACATATATTTTGAGATCTTCATCTAATAATAAATTTAGAAGAATGAGAGTGAAAATTACATATTTCTAAACAATATTACTTAAAAGTAGATTCAACTTTGTCAATCTAATAACAATATGTAGAATGCATGCCCCCCCTGAATTTAGGTCCTGATGCTTCTGTTTTACATCACGCTGCAATGAATCTATCAACTCCAGTCATTTTTGGACAAGTAAAAGTTCAAAGGAAAATGAAATTCTTATTGCCAGCCGCCAGAGAGTTTTCTACCACATGACAACATTAAATTTAATGTGACATATTAAGTTATTTTAATCTCTAATTGTATATGTGATAAGTTAGGAGGATAAGGTTGACAATAAGGGTAAGGCATCCACTTGTGGCATATGCTCGCAAATTGTTGGTTGTGGCCCTTAATATGATATGAATATTAGTTTAAACCATAAAAGAAGGTGAAAAATATATGAATTTTTAAAACTTTTAAAAGTAAAAACTTATTAAATAATAGAAAACAAACAAAAAAGTATATAAAACTTAACATAGATCTAAAATGACTCGTGAATACATTTATTATTCTGAAATACTCTCAAAACAAAAATATATTAAGAAGCCAACAAAAGCCACCCACTTTTCAAGAGAAATTGTTGGTGGCCAATGGAGTTCCAGTGACAACATGCATCATCATTTATCCATCACAACTTGTAAAAACAACAAAAATACCTACAAAATAGATCTGTAACTTGAAAAGAGAGAAGGCACATGGAGTGAGTGAGAAGAAAAAAAAATATTGATGAGAAATAAAAGAAAAAGACGAGTGATAATCAACTCGAAAATTAGCATCGCCATTGAACGAAACGAAAAAGAAAAAACAAACCGCTTGAAAAAAAATAATTAATCTACTTGATTAAACTTTACTATGTGTGTTTTGTTGATGACATATATCTCATTAAACAAACTAATTAGAAGGAAAAAGGAAAACGAAAGGAAGGATGGTTTAGTATGGAAACATTGGGTGGGTTTAGAAGGAAGTCTCTTTGGAACTTTGCAATTGCATTTTTGACTTTCCATCAACATATAGAAAGTTCCGTTCAAATGCCTGCTTTTAGAATAAGCTATAAAATTAGAAAGTCCTTGCTAAGTCAACCTCATTAATACTATTTAATTTTAATTGTCGAAACCATTTTTTATTAAGTTTGGAAACGGGATTGACTTTAAAATGACAACTGGAGTCGCCACAGACCTTTTTTCGAGGTGTGATCGAATAACCTTGAAATTGATCATTTTAATAGAACTTTGATTTATTAAAACATATTTCGGTCTACAAAAACTCGAGAAAACGGTTCCGGAGTCGGGTACGTACGAGGAAGGGTTAGCACCCTCGTAGCGCCCTAAATTGGTACCTAATTGATTATTTAATGTCTTAATACCGAAAGTTCGAAAAGATTCTAGATTACGAATCCGTTTTTAAAAAAAAATTGAATAACTCGAATTAGATATTGAGATTCTCTTGTTTTGAAGGAATAAAATACCACATCCAGCACAATAGGATATGACATTTCAAACCCTCGATGCCAAGATCCTCTCAGGATGTCCAAAGTTTATGCATTGAGATTTTTATAAGGATATTCAATTGTTTGAACAAACGAAAAACCAAAGCCTAGCATGATAGGGCACAATTCCTCGAATTTCTAAACACGAAATATTGCCTTATTTTTTAGCAAACATGGACAAAATTTTAAAAGGATATTTGCTTATTTGGTCAAACGAAAAACCGAAGCCCAACACGATAGGGCACGATTCCTCGAATTTCCAAACACGAAATATTGTCTTATTTTTTAGAAAACATGGACAAAGTTTTGAAAGGATATTTGGTTATTTGGTCAAACGAAAAAAAAAAACGCAAACCTGCACGATAGGGCACGATCTCTCGAATTTCTGAACACTAAATATTTCCTTGTTTTGAAGAATTTTTAAATGAGCGATTTTAAAATCAACTTAGAAAGTATTTATCCGGTTTGTTTGGATAAAAAACATTTGAACGAGTAAGTTGGAAATCTCGGTTACAATGCGATAATGAAGTATAGTAGCAAGCATGGAATAATAATATACGGCAATGATGTTACGAAAAACAAATAATTTGATGGAAGAACACATTAAGATATACATAACGGCAATGGTCTCACAACAACATCATGTAAAATGCTAACGATAATATTCAAAATCTTATGAATAATAAAAACAAGTCTAAAAGAAATTCGAAGCAAATTGCAAACACACATAACTACATAAACGATTTCAATATATATACAACTTGAAATTTAAATTTGGGATATACAAAATGATTTGAAAACGATACATAATATAAATAACCTATGTATATAAAAATAATAATGTAGGGAGGTGTTGGAAATAAAACATAATTTAAAATAAGATCTTTTTTAAAATAACAATTATATATATTTATATAGGTTTAAAATTATATACATATATAGATTTAAGAGAATATACATGCATAAATAATATGAAATTGATAATATAAACGTAAAATAAGATAATCTTAATATAAATTATATATGTATATATGTATAAAATAATGATATATAAGAGTATTTAAGTTAAATATTATACAAATTATTAGAGAGAAAAAAGATAATAAAAGAAAAGTTTGAAATTAATTATTTATATAATAAATAAGAAATATATATAAATGGATGTTTAAAACAAATTAAAACATTGTAAAATCAATAAATAATTCGAAACAATTTATTAAAACAGCTTCTAAAAATTAAAAAATGAATATATTTAATTCAAAAAAAGAAAAAAGTTTCAAATATTATAAACAAATGCTAAGAAAATACTTAATTGAAATAAAATTAAAATTAAAAGGCTACTTTATAAAAATTTAAACAGAGTTAAGGACTAAATTAAAATGCGCATAAATAATCAAGGATCGAACCAACAAATATTTTCGTGATTCAAAACGCAGCGCATAAACTAGACTGAATTGAAAAAGCGCACGAATCCTTGGGCAAAATTAAAGAAACAAAAGAAATAAAAGAGCACCCAATCAAAGTTTAACACGAAACAAGGGGGACTGAGCGCAACTATCCCATCACCGCAAAAACACGCGGATCCTATGGGTATCGGATCGGGTCAAACTGAGTCACCCAATACGGTGTCGTTTTGAGGCTATTGAGATGAGCCCAAACGACGCCATTTTTTTAATACGATATTACCCCTAAAATCGAATCAAAACAAATCAGCCACCATTTTTTTAAACAAAAACCTAGCCCCCTTTATCACATCCTTCTCAGCCGAAACCCCAAACCCACTTCTTACCACCGATCCACCACCTCAAACGATGGTCGGGGATGAACAAACGCTATGGTGGCCGAGGAAGGCTTCGATTTCCTGCTTGGGAGCGATTTTGACGAAGGAGACGAAGCTCCAACGATGCTCCCCAAGTCGGGTACTTTGTTATTCCTTTTAATCTCTCATGGAAAAAAGAAAACCAATCGAAAGCTAACGGAGCCGAACTTAAAAAAGGAAGAAATTGGAAGCGAAAAAAAACCACCTTTTTAATTTCTGTTTTTGATTTCTGTATTTCTCTAAATCTTTGTACGTGTAAAATCGTAGCCGCTTACATTCGTTGGCTTTTTGTTTATATAGCAGAAAAGAAAAAACCATAAAAATACAATACTATTTTCTATTTCTCTGTATTTGCTGTCGCCTTGTTCTCTTGAGCAAGTACGGAGGGGACGTGGCTAGGGTGTGGAGGCCGTACGACGCTGATGCACTCGAGGCAGTACGGAGGTGCGCTGGTGAAGGCTTGCGCGTGGCGTGCGCGTGGTGACGTGCGTGGAAGCACGCGCGCGGCGCAAAACTCCCCCTGGAACCCTAGGGTTCTACCTGCCGAAAATGTTTGGGCCATTCGGACCGTGAAATTGGGTCTGTAATTGGGTTTAGTAATGGGCTTGGGTTAAATGTAATTTGGGCCATTAAAACCTGATGGACTGTTTATTGGATTTTGGATAATTTTGGACCTATTTTATGTTATTATTTATTTATTGAATTTGGTTTAATTCTGACGGGCCCGGGCGAAATGGGCTTCTTACAGCTACCCCTCTTTGCTTATTGTCGTGTGACAAGAATAGAGCAAAGACTTCGAAAAAGACTAATTTTGCCCGGTTTTTGGTGCTTGGACTTTTTTCGGTGCTTTTCTTCTTCGAGTAGCCTCATTTCATCCCACTACATCTTCAGGGGTATAAGAACTAGCATTTCGATCCGATTCAAGGATATTAGACTTGTAACTTCAATCTGCTTTGCCGTAACTTTGGGGAGATAAGATTTGTTATCTTCAGTGTACTCCACTAGAACTCCAGGGAGATGAGACTTGTATGGTAAATTCAATCCAACCTATTGCAACTTCGGAGGTATAGGATTTTCCATTTTAATCTGCTCCACTGCAACTTCAGAGATATAGGATTAACTGTCTTCATTCTGCTCTACTGCAACTTCAGAGAGATAAAACTTGTGACTTCAACCTGCTCTACTGCAACTTCATGGAGATAAGGTTTGTTTTGATCTGCTCTACTGCAACTTCAGAGAGATAAGATTTGTAATTTATAGCTTCAATCTGTTCCATTGCAACTTCGGGGAAATAAGATTCGCTACCTTTAGTCTACTCCACTGCAACTTCAGGGAGATAAGGTTTACTATAGTGAATTTGATCCGACCTTCTGCAACTTCAGAGGTATTAGACCTGTGGATTCGTCGATCTTGTTACATCGTCTTTTACGGAACATGACCTGTAGAATTGATTTATGGATTTATGCTTATGCATAATGATTAGGATGTCGTGATCGAAATGAATCAAATGCTCCTAGCTAAATGTATTATAGATGACATTTGCATGTATGCAGAATTTCATGAGGATGATCCTTTGTAGAATGAATCAAATGCTCCTAACTAAATGTGTTTTGCATGAATGCAGAATTTCGTGAGGATGATCCCTTTTTTAGGGTTGTCATTGTTCATTGTTCTTCAAGGTTGCGTCCTTGACGTAATATCTTGTCTTTTTGTTCAACCAATATTTTGACAGCAAATTCGAAGAAATGGCCACTGTTTCCTTGGGCCTGGTGAGTTCTAAATAAAAGTCCTGTTTCAGGTTCTCATATTATTTGGAAGTTTTCAGAGTAATATGCAAAACCCCTTTTGCAAAAGTATTATTAGTCCATTAATCATTACTTTAATACAAAATAGTTGAAAATAACCATAAATGATGGACAAAATGGAACTTATCAGAAACGAAATCTGAAAAGAATAAGTTAATTAAAGAAAGCAAACATTGCTAGAATACAAAATGATGAGGGGAAAAGATAGATGCCCCAGATATCGCAGCTTGATCTTCTCTGTATGGACTTTCTATAGACCATTTTGCTCAATATGTGTTTAGGAGATCGAGAGTACTCTGTTGATGGTCCAAAACGTAACATCTCTCCTCCTTCTTAATTCAGATATGGCAAGATTACTGCATGCCCCATCGTTGATTGCAATTTAAGCCGCCCTTTTTGGGTTTTCGACTCAAAACCCGTTTGGTCTCAAGGCACCCTTTGCGGGTTTTCACCTTAGACTCTCCGTTTTTCATTTTCGTTTTTTTTAGAAGGTTTCAAAGTGCCCTTAACGGGTTTTCACTTTGGCCTATTTTACTCTTCAAATATAGTATTTCTTAACTGAATCTGAGTTTATAGGATTGGGTAAGCTTTTCCCATCCATCTCAGCCAAGATTAGTGCTCTTCCGAAGAAAGCCTTTTTCACCACATAAGGTCATTCCCAATTTGGCATCCATTTCCCTCTGAAGTCCTTTTGCATGGGGAGGATATTTTTCAAAACCAGGTTTCCTTCGTAAAATTCTCTTGGGCAAACCTTTTTGTCATAAGCCCGCATCATTTTCTTTTGGTATATCTGACCATGACGGATCGCCCTTAGCCTTTTTTTCTCAACCAAGTTCAACTGATCGTATCAAGACTGGATCCATTCGGCGTCATCTAACTTTAGCTCTGACAAAACTCGAAGGGAAGGAATTTCAACTTCGATGGGTAACACTGCCTCCATTTCGTAAACTAATGAGAAAGAAGTTGCCTCGATAAAGGTCTTGGATGTTCGATAAGCATAGAGAGCGAATGGTAACTTATCGTGCCAATCTTTACAGGTTTCAGCCATTTTCCCTACAACCTTCTTGATGTTTTTGTTGGCTGCTTCTAGTGCACCATTCATTTTTGGACGATACGGTAACGAATTGTGATGTCTGATCTTGAATTGACTGCAGACCTCCGCGATCGTGCTGTTGTTCAAGTTTAACACATTGTCAGATATAGTCCTTTTAGGTATTCCATATCGACATATGATTTCCTTTTTTAGGAACCTGTTGACTGCCGACTTAGTAACACTGGCATATGAAGCAGCTTTTACCCACTTGGTGAAATAGTCGATGACTACAAAGATGAACCGATGCCCATTTGAAGCTTTTAGAGAAATCGGCCCGATGACATCCATACCACACATAGAGAAAGGCCACAAGGAAGTCATGACATGCAGAGGCGAATAAGGTACATGAATTTTGTCTCTATAGATCTGGCATTTGTGACATGTTTTAGCATAATTAATACAATCTCCTTTCATGGTAGACCAATAGTATCTAAATATCATAATTTGTCTAGCCATTGTGAAACCATTAGCATGTGTTCCACAAACACCCTCGTGGACTTCTTTCAGAATTTTCTTAGCTTCAACAACGTCGACACATCTCAAAAGTACCTGATCCTTTCCTCATTTATACAGGATCTCCCCGTCTAAGACATAGTCACAGGCTAGTCTTCTCAACATCCTCTTATCATTCTCGATCGCTTGTTCAGGATATTCACGATTTCTCAAATATCGCAATATATCTTGGTACTAGAGGTGATCATCTCTTTCTTCTTCCTCCACATTGTAACAATGAGCTGGGGCCTCATAAATATTCATTTGAATGGATTTTACATCCTCTTGCTTGTTCATTTTAATCATGGAAGCCAAAGTAGCCAAAGCATCAGCCATTTGGTTTACGTCTCGCGAGAGATAACTGAAAGTAATGTCATCAAACTCTTCAATCAACCCTAAAACTATCCTTCGATAATTGATCAATTTGGGGTATCTTGTCTCCCATTCACCTTTCAGTTGGTAGATCACCAGTGCAGAATCTCCATATACTTCCAGCACTCTAATTTTGCGTTCTATGGCTGCACGGAGTCCCATGATACATGCTTCATACTCCGCCATATTATTCGTACAATCAAAATCCAATTTACACGAGAATGGATAATGATCTCCATTTGGGGATACCAAGACTGCCCCAATTCCATTGCCTATGGCATTTGATGCTCCGCCAAAGTTTAATTTCCAAAGGTGATCTTTTATAGCGTCCTCTTCGGTAGTTTCCATATACATTAGTTCTTCATTGGAGAAGTCAAATTTTAGAGGCTCATACTCTTCTAGAGCTCTGCTGGCCAGAAAATCTGCTATTGCACTTCCCTTCACAGCTTTTTGGCTCACATAAACTATGTCGAATTCAGAGAGGAGAATTTGCCATCTAGCCATCCTTCCATTCAAAACGGTTGACTCCATCATGTATTTTAAAGGGTCCAACTTCGAGATTAACCAGGTCGTGTGGTACAGCATGTATTACCTCAACCTTCGAGTCGTCCAAATCAAGGCACAACACAATTTCTTAATTGGCGAATATCTCATCTCACATTCAGTGAATTTCTTACTAAGGTAGTATATCGCCTTTTTTTTTTTCCTGAATCATCGTATTGACCTAGCACGTATCCCATAGAGTGATCAAACACTGTCAAATACAGGATTAATGCTTTATCCGGGCATGGGGGTGACAATACTGGAAGGTTTGACAAGTACTGTTTGACCCTATCGAAAGCTTTCTGGCATTCATCATCCCATACTCCTGGATTATGTTTCTTCAGAAGACGAAATAAAGGATCACATTTCTCGGTTAACAGTGAAATAAACCGAGCAATGTAATTTAATCTTCCCAAGAAACCTTGAACTTCTTTTTGAGTGTATGGTGTAGGCAATTCTTGTATAGCGCGGACCTTGTCTGAGTCAATCTCGATTCTGTTCCCGCTAACTATGAAGCCCAGTAATTTATCAGATCTAACTCCAAAAGTATATTTCATTGGATTGAGCTTTAGTTGGAATTTTCTCAACCTCAGGAACAGTTTCCTCAAAACTCGAATATGTTCCTCCTCTGATCTACACTTTGCAATCATGTCGTCCACATAAACTTCGATTTCTTTATGCATCAAGTCATGGAATAAAGTCACCATGGCCCTTTAGTATGTAGCTCCCGCGTGTTTCAACCCAAATGACATCACTTTACAACAGAACGTACTCCATAAGGTTATGAAGGTAGTTTTTCCCATGTCCTGAGGATGCATCTTTATCTAATTGTACCCTGAGAACCCATCCATGAATGAAAACAATGAGTGACCTGTCATATTATCTACCAGAGTATCAATGTGGGGTAACGAAAAATTATCTTTTGGGCTAGCCTTATTTAGGTCTCTATAATCTACACACATTCGCACTTTCCCATCTTTCTTAGGGACAGGCACGATGTTGGCTACCCATTCCGAATATTTGATCTCCTGCAAGAATCCAGCATCAAACTGTTTTTTGACTTCATCCTTTATTTTTAGCACAATATCCAGCCTCATCCTTCGGAGCTTCTGCTGAACTGGCTTGCAATCCTCTTTTATGGGAAGGCGGTGTACTACAATGTCAGTGCTTAACCCCGGCATATCTTGGTATGACCATGCAAAGACATCCTTGAATTCTTAAAGTAAGTCTACCAGGTCTCGTTTCGTTTTTTCGATTATACACGTTCCAATTTTCACTGTCTTTCCATCTTCCAAGGTCACGACTTCCACTGTCTCTTCATGAGGTAGAATTTGTTTTTCCTCTTGTTCTACCATTCTTAACAAGTCTGGAGATAAGCCATAGCATGTGTCATCTTCAAAGTCTGGAATCCCTCTAAACACATGTCTTGCTCAAAAGGGGATTCTGATCCAGTAGCAGCATCACTCATGTCGTTGATATCCGGGAATTTGTTGTAGGTACAAAGGAATATACAAAAACGAATAAATTTAAGAATAATTATTTGTATGGCATGATCATAAAGAATAAAAGAATATTTATAATAAAGAATGATTATTTGTAAAATATGGTTATGGATGAATTGGAAAGAATATTTGCTCAAGAAATTCAGAAGCATTTCCATTGAATTAAAGATTTTTGGAACATAAGCCTATTTTACAAATAATGCTTATTACTCCTAGGATGAGAGCAATAAGTGTTCTGGGACATTACTCTGAAATAGTTCTAAACACTATAGGAATCTCCTCTCTGGTCCAATTATTTAGAACACTCCCAAGTTCAAAGGGGCGGATGCCCGACAAGTTCTCCCATTTAATTGCCTCTTCAGATATGGCATTAATGTAGACACTGCCCAACATTGCTATAACGTCTTCTTCTTTTGGCGTCTTCTACTTAGCATGAATAACCCCTTCCGACACAAAGGTTTTGGATATATGCGGAATTATCATTGGCTCCCACTTGATTTCCTCTCCGCTCAACCGTGCTCTTCTCCTCTCTTGCTTCTTTTTCGAGTTCCTTTTTTCTTTGTCTCGCGTCTAACTTAAACCCTAAGTCGAAGCAGTCTCGTTTTTCCTTTAGCAACGGCACCTCAACCCTTCCTTGGATGTGTCACCCGAGCCCTTTCCCTAGTAAGGCTCATTTTCCAACGGTTAACCGCAGCCCCATTTTTGTAGTCTTGGATATTTTAGGCATTGGGATCTTGTTCCCTTCGACGATGAATGTGGTATTTACAATTTCCAATGATCGAAAAGAACATTCGATCACTTCGTCATTTGCCTCTAAATATGGTGCGTTACTGGTCACGACTGCAATAATGTCTTCTTCTGCATTTATGGTTACCAGTTGGCCTTCTGTCACCAATTTCATCTTTTGGTGCAACATAGACGGAACGACCCATGCTGAGTGAATCCACGGCCTCCCCAATAGGCAGTTATAGGAAGGCTTGATATCCATTACTAGAAAATCCACCTCGTATGTGTTCAGGCCGATCAAAAGTGGTATTTCAATTCTACCCATCACTCTTCTCTCTGTGCTATCAAATGCCCTCACCATATTCTGCCATGGCTTTATGTGAGAACTATCCAATGACAGCCTATTTAATGTGGATAGGGGCAAGACATTTAATGTCGAACCATTGTCAATCAAGACTCCAGGTAATGTGTATCCCTTGCATCGAGTGGTGACGTACAGGGCTTTTGTAGATCCCTTCCCTCCAGGTTGTATTTCATCATCATTAAAAAAGATGAAATTATCGACAGTGATGTTATTGACCAGACGATCAAGCTTGTTGACGGAGATGTCCTTCGTGACATAGGTTTCATTTAATACTTTCATTAATGTATTACGGTAGGTTTTCGAGCTTAAAAGCCAGGCTAATACCGATATGCGCGCTGGTTATTTGTGCAGTTGCTCCACGACGCTATACTCGCTATACTTTAGGAACTTCAGGAACTCTTTAGCCTCATTCTCAGTCATCAGCTCATTGACAGGCGATTTAGACTCAGCTGTATTCCCTATTACAGATTTTCCTTTAATAGGCTTGGTTTTTGCAGCTGGTGTATCATAGCGCTTCCCACTGCGCGTGTAAAAACCTATCTCTTGTTCCACTTTTGAAGCGTTAATCAATTTCTCTTTTCCTAGGATCGTCACGTTACAGTCATAGTTCTAAGGAACCCTTTTGCTATCCTTGTAAGGAAATGCTACAGATTTTTGAATTATGACTCGCGGCATTACTTGTGTTCCAGGTTCATTGACTCTTGGCTTCGAGATGATCACTACTGGGCGGCTTCTCTTTTGGACCCTTTCTATTGATCCTTCACCAGAAGCATAAACCTCTCGTCTTTCTGATCCCTCAATCTCCTCGAAAAATTTCATCTCTTTATTATCCATCAAATTTTGCACTATGGCTCTAAACTCAGTGCATTCCTGTATTCCATGTCCTTCTCTATTATGGAACTCACAATGGTTGCTCTTTCCTTCGGACCTCTCTTCCGAATCCAATATGATTAGTCCTCTCTCCACCATGTCTTTCTAAACTTGTCTCAATGGGGTTTTAAATTCTGTAACCTCATATTTAACTTTCCTCCCACCAATATTTATTCCATTTACTCCTTGATCAGTATGATTAGGTAAGGGGTTTCCCGCTACATTTGGTACAGGTGAGTCGTCAAACTTTACGATTCCCATTTTTATTAACTTTTCGACCACTTTCTTGAACGTGGTATAATTTTCAATTGAATGCCCCGCGATCCCATCATGATATTCGCATTGGGCGCTTACGTCATACCACTTGGGAAACAGTGGTTGCAACGACGTTAAGTAGAAAGGGGACACTACATGTGCATCAAAGAGGTTCTGGTACAGCTCTTTATACATCATGGGTATAAGTGTGAACTGTATTCTTTCGGCGCTCACCCTTGTGGTGGATTCTTGTTTCGAGGGACCCTGATGATTAGTGGTTGTTGTTTTTGGCTGGCTCGCCGTGATCGCTCTCGAATGACCCTTGTTATACATACTCGTGTTATTCACCTCATTCTCCCTCCTTCTCGGGGCTGATCTCTTTGTGCCTTCCCCTGCTTCAATCTTCCCATATCTTATCGCATTATCTATCATCTCCTCAGACATTATGATATCAGAAAAACTTTTAGTAGCGCTTCCCAACATGTGGTTGATGAAGGGAGACTTCAAAGTACTGATGAAGAGCATGGTCGTCACTTTCTCTAAGAGTGGGGGTTGGACTTGCGTCTTCACCTCCCTCCATCATCGGGCATACTGCCTAAAGCTCTCATTTGTCTTCTTCTCCATGTTCTGAAGTGTAATCCTGTCGGGTGCTATGTCTGTCACGTGGTTGTACTGTTTCATGAAAGCTTAAGCCAAGTCTTTCCATAAGCCAATTTGGGAACGGGTTAACTGATTGTACCACTTGGCCGCAGACCCAGTCAGACTTTCTTGAAAGCAGTGGATTAATAACTGGTCGTTGTTGACATATTGTAACACCCCCTACCCGTATTCGTTGTCAGAATAAGGTACTGGGCATTACCGGAGTTTACAATTTTTTTTTTTGAAACCGAAACCATTCTAATTCAACATATTTTCAAAATAAAATTCATGCATATTTATAAAATAACTTCAACACATAAGCCATATCAGTGGCTAACCTTATATTCATTTCATATTAACATTTATTTTATTAGCTTATACATGCCATTGATTTCCAAAATAAGTTTCTTAAAATACCGAAATCTTCAGGGTTGATAGTGTGATGAGTCTCCCACCGATCCGACCTCCGAGCTCTTAACACTACAAAACAGGGAAAAAGGAAATAGGGTAAGCACTTTGTGCTTAGTAAGCCCATGTAACAAGAATTATACTTACCTAGTATAATCAATACAAGCAATAAACATTCATATACTCACTCAATGCATTATTACCTAACATTCACAAACTCAACATCCAAGTTAGTCGATTAATTTCCATATATCAATAATATACACGCCATGATTGATGAGCTCATCAATATCATGATTTCCATCTCCTTGTTATTTTTCCATATTTATCCCGTTAAATTACTCGAATTTCGATGGATTTTCAGAGGTACACTTTAGTGTACAAATCCGGTCCGTCAATTCATATTCATGTGCGCACATTTTCATTTCGAGAGAGCACACTCCGCGAACCTCATCTTTACAAATGGATTACCGGTCGAGCTAAATCCTGCAATATAAACTCATAGAGTATTGTCGGGATTACGGTCCAGCTAAATCCCTGCAACGACAATTACTCTAATGAGCTTGGATCGAATTACGAGTCCAAAGCTAAATTCGAACCTAATTCGGATTACCCGTCCGGGCTAAATCCATTTTCCACATATTCTTCGGGGGCTATATCAAAATAGGATCACCCGTCCGGGCTAGATCCTTTTTACCGTCAATTCCTTTTCAGAGATCCATCGAATTTTCCTTTCATTCAACCGGATTTCTTCTTTCTTTTTTTTTTTTTAATCAAATATACCAATGTATCATCAATTTTCATACAATGAAAATTCAAATCATATTCACATCAATACCATACATTTCAAGCATTTAAGAATATAATTCAAGTTACATGAACTTACCTCGATACTAGTTCGTTTATAAAATCTACTAATCTGGGACTTTTTCCTTTCCTCGATCTAGCTTTGTATTTGAGTTTTCCGGATCTAAATAAATAAATTCAATCATCAATTCAATACATTTCATGTTCACATGTAGCATTTTCTATAATTCTATTATTATTTTTAGCTTATTCAAAGCTGTCTACTTGAGTCACAGTCACTAAATTATTTATTTCTCGAGGTACAGAGCTCCAAATGAAGAACCGTTAATTTTTCCTGAAACTAGACTCACATATCTTCTTCCCATAACATTTTCAGAATTTTTGGTATGGCCAATCAATACCAGATTATTCTTAAAATTTCCCCTGTTTTACTGTTTGACTGTTCTGACCTCTCTTCACTACGAATCAAATTACTATTCGTACAGAATTCATATGACCTTTTTATTTATTTCATTTGAAAATAGACTCATTTAGGATTCTAAACATATAAAGTTAAGCCCCTAATTATATTTCTCCAATTTTTTATGATTTTTCAAAGTCAGAACAGGGGATCCCAAAATCCCTCTGAACCAGTCTTACAAAAATATAAATATCTCAAATTACAGAATTCCTTTGCTTTTCATGTTTCTTTAATATGAAAATAGACTCAATAAGCTTTAATTTTTTATCTCATTAAACTTCTAATTTCACTTCTACGATTTTTAGTGATTTTTCAAATTTACTCTACTGCTGCTGTCCAAAACAGTTTTGTTATAGCTTATTTTACAATTAAATCCTTTACCCAATTCTAACTTCAAATTCTTTCAATTAAACCACTAATTCATCATTTTATTCATCATATGCTATATTCAAAAACTCTGAAACTTCAAAAATTTCAACTTAAATTCATCAAAACTTTGTTCTAAAACTTATAAAGCATCAAAATTAAAAGAAAAGGACTAAATTAACTTACCAAATTAAACTCCAAGCTTTAAAAACTATATTATCCTTTTTTTTTCTTTCTTTCCTCTTCTTTCTCCCTTCACGTTTGCTCTCTGTTTCTTCCTTTGTTTTTATCCTTTTTGTTTCTTTTCTCCGTTCTTTATATATATATATAATATAATAATATAATAATATAATAATAAACTAAAAATCTCAGATTTTTCTTCAATTAACCGCCTCAATCTAGACAAAATGGCTTAATTGCCATTTTGGTCCTTTATACTTTCTTTTAATCTATAATTAAACTTTTACTTTCATTTCAATTTAGTCCTTTTTATTTAATTACCTACCCAAACGTTAAAATTTTCTAACGAAAGTTTAATACCACATTACTAACATTTTATAAATATTTATAAAAATATTTCCTATCATATAAAGACTCATGCAAACATATTGAAATAAATTTCTATTTAAATCGGATTTATGGTTGCGAAACCATTATTCCGATAATCTTGAATTTAGGCCATTACAACTCTCCCCCTTTTAAGGATTTTAGTCCTCGAAAATCTTACGATAAAGAGGTTTGGATATTGTTTCCTTATTGCCTCTTCCGTTCCCCATGTCGCTTCCTCGATCCGTGTTTTTGCCACAATACCTTCACCAAATTTATTTTTTATTTCTAAGCTCTTTTGTTTCCCGTGCCAATATCTTGATCGGTTCTTCACTGTAACTCATATCCCGTTGAATCTCCACTTCTGTCGGAGAAATAACATGTGAAGGATCTGACCGATATCGTCGTAGCATAGACACATGAAAAACATTGTGGATTCTATCAAGTTCGGTGGTAATGCCAACCGATAAGCGACCGGTCCAATTCTTTCTATGATCTCATATGGCCCGATAAATCTTGGACTCAATTTACCTTTTCGACCGAACCGGAGAACTTTCTTCCAAGGAGACACTTTCAGAAATACCTTGTCACCGACCTGAAATTCAATCTCTTTTCGTTTAAGATCGGCATATGATTTTTCGCGATCGGAAGCTACTTTTAAACTATCCCAAATAACCTTCACTTTTTCTTCTGTTTCCCGTATTAAATCAGCCCCATGTATCTTCTTTTCACTAAGCTCTGTCCAATACAATGGTGTTCTACATTTTCTACCATACAAAGCTTCATATGGAGCCATTTTAATACTTTGATGATAATCATTATTGTAAGCAAATTCAATCAAAGGTAGATACCTCTCCCAATTACCTTTAAACTCTAGTGTACAACATCAGCATATCTTCCAATACTTGAATTACACGCTCAGATTGGCCATCTGTGCGAGGATGAAATGCGATCTTGAAATACAACCGAGTACCCAAAGCTTCTTGCAATTTATCCTAAGCGAGACGTAAATCGGGGATCTCTATCTCGATATAATGGAGATAGGCACTCCATGTAACTCGACAATCTCGGATATGTACACAATTCAGCCGTTTTATCTAAAGAATAATCCATACGTCTTAGGAATAAAGTGTGTCTTGACTTTGTCAATCGGTCAACAATCACCCAAATAGCATCTTTTTTCCTCGGAGACAACGGTAACCCCGATACAAAATCCATAGTGATTCTTTCCCATTTCCATTCCGGTATAGTAATTGGCTGAAGTAACCCCGAAGGTACCTGATGTTCTGCTTTAACCTGTTGACATATCAAACATCTTGATACAAACTCAGAAATATCACGTTTCATACCTGGCCACCAGTACATCTTTTTCAAATCATTATACATTTTATTACTTCCCGGATGTACAGACATAGTACCACTGTGAGCCTCGTGTAAAATCTTCTGTATGAGCTCTGAATTCTTGGGTACACATACCCTACCTCTGAATAATAAACAATCATCAACCCCAATTTGAAATTCGAATCCATTCCCGACTCACATTGTACCCGTTTAACCTGTAACTTCTCATCATTCTTCTGAGCTTCACATATTTGCTGTAGAAATGTCGGTTTAGCTCTCAATTCAGCTATGATTGAACCATCATCAGTCAGTGACAATCGGGTATTCATAACTCGTAAAGCAAACAGAGATTTTCGACTCAAAGCATCAGCCACAACATTAGCCTTACCCGGATGATAATCAATAATCAAATCATAGTCCTTTATCAGTTCAAGCCACCTGCGCTGTCTCAAATTCAAATCTTTCTCGTGTCATCAAATATTTCAAGCTTTTATGATCGGTATAAATATGACATTTCTCACCGCACAAATAATGCCGCCATATCTTCAATACAAAAACAATAGCAATTAACTCAAGATCATGTACCGGATAATTTCTTTCATGTGGTTTAAGTTGTCTTGAAGCATAGGCTATTACTTTACCTTCTTGCATCAAGACACAACCTAAACCATTTAATGAGCCATCACTGTAAATAACAAATTCCTTACCCGGTTCAAGCTGCACTAATACTGGTGCTTTCGTTAATAGATCTTTTAATCGGTTGAAACTCTGCTGACATTCATCACCCACTCGAACTTTACATCTTTCTACAATAATCGAGTCATCTGAGAAGCTATCATAGAGAATCCTTGTACAAATCTCCGATAATAACCAGCTAAACCCAAGAAACTTCTAACTTCGATACTGATCTTGGTGGACTCCAATTGACAATAGTTGAGATTTTACTTGGATCTACCCCGATGCCTTCAAATGAGATACAATATGTCCAAGAAAACCCACTTCTCGAAGCCAAAATTCACATTTATGAATTTAGCATATAATCTGTTTCTCTTGCGAATTTGCAACACAATTCTCAAATGTTCTCTATGTTCTTCTTCATCTCGAGAATAAACCAAAATATCATCAATGAATACTACCACAAATCTGTCTAAATGCACGTCCAATATTCGATTCATCGATCCATAAATACTGCAGTGCATTAGTCAACCCAAATGGCATAACGAGAAACTCATAATGCCCGTGCACACTGTTACGAAAGTTTGTTTTTGGCACATCCGACTTCCTTTACTCGTGAATCGATAGTAGCCCGATCGAGAGATCAATCTTTGAAAATACAATAGCACCTTTCAACCGATCAAACAAATCATCAATCCGGGCAACGGATACTTATTCTTTATAGTTACCTTATTGAGTTGTCGATAGTCAATACACAATCTCAAAGACCCATCTTTCTTTTTCACAAATAGAACCGAGCACCCTAGGTGAATGACTCGGTCGGACAAAACCTCTATCAACAAGTTCCTCAGAATCGTGTCTTTAATTCTTTTAATTACAGTAGAGCCATTCGATGCGGAGCTATGGAAATCGGAGTAGTTCCCTAATCAAATCTATAGAAAATTCCACTTCTCTTTCTCGTGGAAACCACGGTAACTCTTACGAAACACATCGAAAAATTCACATACCACTGCACTACTTGAATCTTCGACTCGATATACCTTGGTATCTAATACATAAGCAAGAAAAGCATCATACCCCTTTTTGACATACTTACGGCGGAATAATCGAAATCACATCGATAATCCTCTGCATCTGATCGGATTTAACCCGGTAATTCACCATTCGACACTTCAACACAATATATTTACATTTACTGATTTACTATCGCATCATCTTGAGTTAACCAATCCATGCCCAATATCACATCAAACTCATCAAATGGCGGTAACATCAAATCACCAGAAACAATAACCTCTTACCATCGAGTGGACAATTTTTACAAATTTTATCCACCAAAATAGATTGGCCAAAGGGTTCGAGACTTTAATGACAAATTCGATGAGTTCAACAGATAAATCTTTTACGCATGCAAGTTTTACACATATATATGAATGCGTAGAACCGGATTAATCAATGCAATAATATCGGTCTCAAGTAAAGAAAATCTACCAAGAATAACATCGGTCTTGAGGCATCTTCTCCGATACGCATGACATATGTCCTAGGAGGTGCTCGTGTCTCGTGCCTACTTGCGCATATCTTTTGTAGCTCCTCGGCTACCACTAA
The DNA here is from genome assembly GCA_025503065.1 of Gossypium bickii. Lineage (NCBI taxonomy): Eukaryota > Viridiplantae > Streptophyta > Magnoliopsida > Malvales > Malvaceae > Gossypium > Gossypium bickii. Next base: position 20,041,600 of record CP106713.1, on the reverse strand, counting down.
CATTATCGGATGGTCGAGATGGTCTACCCTCAAAGATGGATTACTTGGCTTCGATATATATTCACTTCTTTTTCACTTCTTTACGGACAATCTCTGAGGAAATGGTCAAAAGAACCACATCGGTAACAAGCCCCACTCTTAAATCGACATTCACCAAAATGAGCTTTATTACAATACTGGCATCTCGGCTTAGGGGTACCAACACTGCCAACACTGGTCACTGATGGAGTGGAAGGTCTTGAATTAGTGCGCTGTGAACCTCGCACTCTATCCGAATACCAGTGGTTGAGGTAGAAACGATCCCGGTACTTCTTCAATTTCTTTGGAGCAGAAAACTGAGATTTTCCCATTGGTCTTTTACTAAAAATTCGAGCTTCCCTCTCAGCCTGTTTCTTTTCTTTGCTCCATTCTTCTGCTTTATAAGCTCGTTCTGCTAGTGTAGCAAACTCTCGAATTTCAAGAATTCCAACAAGTAGCTTAATTTCTTCATTCAACCCTTCTTCAAATCGTTTGCACATTTCAGCTTCCGACTGTACCCATTCTCGAGCATATTTACTCAACCGAACAAATTCTCTTTCATACTCGAGATCATCGATATATTGCCTGTTTCATTTCTCAAGAAATTCTTTTCTTTTACGATCAAGGAATCTCTGATCGATATATTTCTTTTTGAACTCGGTCTGGAAGAATTCCTATGTAATTTCTTCTTTCGGAACAACTGAAGCTTTAGTATTCCACCAATGATAAGCTGTGTCTTTTAGTAGTGAAACGGCACATTTCAAACATTCTTCTGGTGTGCAAGATAATTCCTCCAAAACCCGAGTAGTATTCTCTAACCAAAATTCAGCCCGTTCGGGATCATCATCAATCTATTTGCTCAAATTCTTCTACCCCATATTTTCGGATTTTATCAACAGGAGCTTTTCCTTTTCTCGACAGATTCGATTCACTGCACTGCCTGTGGAATCTCGGAACCAGGTGGAGGAACAGGAGGGGAGCTTGAGTTTGCTTTGCAGACCGTAGGGTTAGTTCTTATATATTGGGTAAACCATTCATTCATCATTTGAAAGAAGGCTATTTTTGCCTCCTCCCTTGACCCTCTATCACGGCTTCTATCGCTAATTTCTTCTCTTTGTATTGAAGCCGGAGCATGACTCCCACTTCCTCAGTTGAGCTCGGTCGGATGACATTACTATAAGGAAAACACAATTTAAGCGGTCGGAGATATCACACTATCAAAAAATAATTTAAATGGCATGTATAGCTAATCCAGTATTCACTATATCGGTCCTAGAACCGACTAAATCGTAGCTCGATACCAACAAATGTAACACCCCTATCCGTATTCGTTGTCGAAATAAGGTACGGGCATTACCGAGTTTACAATTTTTTTTTTGAAACCAGAAACCATTCTAATTCAACATATTTTCAAAATAAAATTCATGCATATTTATAAAATAACTTCAACACATAAGCCATATCAGTGGCTAACCTTATATTCATTTCATATTAACATTTATTTTATTAGCTTATACATGCCATTGATTTCCAAAATAAGTTTCTTAAAATACCGAAATACTGGGGTTGATAGTGTGATGAGTCTCCCACCGATCCGACCTCTGAGCTCTTAACACTACAAAACAGGGAAAAAGGAAATAGGGTAAGCACTTTGTGCTTAGTAAGCCCATGTAACAAGAATTATACTTACCTAGTATAATCAATACAAGCAATAAACATTCATATACTCACTCAATGCATTATTACCCTAACATTCACAAACTCAACATCCAAGTTAGTCGATTAATTTCCATATATCAATAATATACACGCCATGATTGATGAGCTCATCAATATCATGATTTCCATCTCCTTGTTATTTTTCCATATTTATCCCGTTAAATTACTCGGAATTTCGATGGATTTTCAGAGGTACACTTTAGTGTACAAATCCGGGTCCGTCAATTCATATTCATGTGCGCACATTTTCATTTCAGAGAGCACACTCCCGCGAACCTCATCTTTACAAATGGGATTACAGTCCAGCTAAATCCTCGCAATATAAACTCATAGAGTATTGTCGGGATTACGGTCCCGGGCTAAATCCTGCAACGACAATTACTCTAATGAGCTTGGATCCGAATTACCACCGAGCTAAATTGAGACCCTAATTCGGATTACCCGTCCGGCTAAATCCATTTTCCACATATTCTTCTGGAGGGCTATATCAAAATAGGATCACCCGTCCGGCTAGATCCTTTTTACCGTCAATTCCTTTTCGAGAGATCCATCGAATTTTCCTTTCATTCAACCGATTTCTTCTTCTTTTTTTTTTTTTTTTTAATCAAATATACCAATGTATCATCAATTTTCATACAATGAAAATTCAAATCATATTCACATCAATACCATACATTTCAAGCATTTAAGAATATAATTCAAGTTACATGAACTTACCTCGATACTAGTTCGTTTATAAAATCTACTAATCCGGGACTTTTTCCTTTCCTCGATCTAGCTTTGTATTTGAGTTTTCCGGATCTAAATAAATAAATTCAATCATCAATTCAATACATTTCATGTTCACATGTAGCATTTTCTATAATTCTATTATTATTTTTAGCTTATTCAAAGCTGTCTACTTGAGTCACAGTCACTAAATTATTTATTTCTCGAGCTACAGAGCTCCAAATGAAGAACCGTTAATTTTCCCTGAAACTAGACTCACATATCTTCTTCCCATAACATTTTCAGAATTTTTGGTGTGGCCAATCAATACCAGATTATTCTTAAAATTTCCCCTATTTTACTGTTTGACTGTTCTGACCTCTCTTTACTACGAATCAAATTACTATTCGTATAGAATTCATATGACCTTATTATTTATTTCATTTGAAAATAGACTCATTTAGGATTCTAAACATATAAAGTTAAGCCCCTAATTATATTTCTCTAATTTTTTATGATTTTTCAAAGTCAGAACAGGGGATCCCGAAATCCCTCTGAACCAGTCTTACAAAAATATAAATATCTCAAATTACAGAATTCATTTGCTTTCTATGTTTCTTTAATATGAAAATAGACTCAATAATCTTTAATTTCATATCTCATTCAACTTCTAATTCCACTTCTACGATTGTTAGTGATTTTTCAAATTTACTCTACTGCTGCTGTCCAAAACAGTTTTGTTATAGCTTATTTTACAATTAAATCCTTTACCCAATTCTAACTTCAAATTCTTTCAATTAAACCACTAATTCATCATTTTATTCATCATATGCTATATTCAAAAACTCTGAAACTTCAAAAATTTCAACTTAAATTCATCAAAACTTTGTTCTAAAACTTATAAAGCATCAAAATTAAAAGAAAAGGACTAAATTAACTTACCAAATTAAACTCCAAGCTTTAAAAACTATATTATCCTTTTTTTTTTCTTTCTTTCCTCTTCTTCTTTCTCCCTTCACGTTTGCTCTCTGTTTCTTCCTTTGTTTTTATCCTTTTTGTTTCTTTTCTCCTTTCTTTATATATATATAATATAATAATATAATAATATAATAATATAATAATAAACTAAAAATCTCAGATTTTTCTTCAATTAACTCATCAATCTAGACAAAATGGCTTAATTGCCATTTTGGTCCTTTATACTTTATTTTAATCTATAATTAAACTTTTACTTTCATTTCAATTTAGTCCTTTTCATTTAATTACCTACCCAAACGTTAAAATTTTCTAACGAAAGTTTAATACCACATTACTAACATTTTATAAATATTTATAAAAATATTTCCTATCATATAAAGACTCATGCAAACATATTGAAATAAATTTCTATTTAAATCGGATTTATGGTTGCGAAACCATTATTCCGATAATCTTGAATTTAGGCCATTACACATATCCTGTCATTCTCCGACAGAACATCGTTATGTGAGCTTCAGGGCAGCTAGTTCCATTGTACTTCTCGAACTCTGGCATTTTAAACTTCAGTGAGAGCACCAGATCTGGGACCAAGCTTAAATCCTTCGCATCGATCCCACAACGGGAATCAGTAGTTTCTATTACTTTAAACTTCTCTTCCAGCCACTTACACATTTCTTCTAATTGCCTTTGGGATTCTGTCGTCACTCTTTCCTCTCCTACCACTTCATCCAAGACAGGAACAATTGAATTGTTTGAATTATGGCTAGGGTTAGAGCCTGAGCCAGCCTGGAAATTCATCGGTGTCGAGGCTCCGGCCTGGTGGTGCATGTACATGCGTTGGAGTAAAACCAGGAAGATATTGATCACTTTCCATGATATTATCCATAGGGAATTTCCCTTTGTCTATTCCTCCCGCCAGTAATTGAGTCAATTGAGACATCATATTTTTTTGTGATTCCATCATCCGATCCATCATATCCTGTTGGATCTTAGCCAGCTGCTCCTGCATTTGCAGGTGAAGTTTATATTGTATCTCCCTTTGGAGTTGTTCAAGCTTTTCTAGTCTCTGATCCATATCTTTCGTCTTGGTTTGGGTACTGTAGGGATGTTTAGTTTTGCTGGTGTCCAGGTTAATGCTGAAATAATTTTTTATTCAATTAGAATCTTTTAATGACCTTTAATGCATATGAATAAAATGAAAACAAATGCCAATGCATGAATGCAAATAAGGTGTCGATTCTGATTCAATTTCATTTAGAAACTTTACTAGAAAACAAAGTCCTTTACATAAAATCAAGTTACAAATAAGGCCTTGCCCTAGCACCTAAAGTTTTAATTTTCCTAAGTAGTGAAACTAACTCCTGTCCACGATCTGACTGTGACTCATACTGCACGCTCAATATATCCGCTTATAACACCAAAGTCTGCAAGTAATCAGCTATCTCTCGAATTTGGATTATGGCTTCCCCCATGATGCAATCCCTGTTTCTAACTTGATTCTGAGAGTAGTGGAGCTCCTCTTTCCACCGTTCTTCACTTGTTTGGAAGGACTCAATCCGCATTTCACAGCTTCGTAATGCTGCCTCTAATTCTTCCATTTTCCCTTTCATTTCTTCTATCCTACTTAAGCTTGCTCTTAACTCTTGCACAGAGTTACGGCTTCGGTGATGATGAAGAGATTTCTCAACTTCCGCGACTCTAGCCTTTAATTTATTTCGTTCATTTCGGCTTTCTGATAGGCTTTTTTCCACAGATTCATTTCGTGCTTGTGCCTCTCGAAATTTCTCCTCCCATTGGTCAGCTTTAGTCATTTCGCCTTAAACCTCCTGACGCCATTGTTCTGAAGTTTTTCCTAAACCAGCGGTCCTCATCGATAGACGCATCTTCTTCTAGTCGGTCTTTAAACTGTCTAGATCCTCTTCAACCCAGGATTTTCCTTTTCTAAACTTCTCAGCCTCTGCCTTCTGTACTTCCACATCTAATCTCAAGTGCATTTTCTCCTCCTCTAGCTGCTTGATCTTTTTCCCGAGCTCGAGACTCTTCTTTTCAAAGTCCTGCCTTATAATCTCTAGCTCTGATGGGACAACTTGCAAACATTCTTCCATTGATCGAGCACCCTCTAAACTCGGCCCAGGTATATTATCGTTAATCATTTTGCTAAACCATTCGTTGTACTCGGGCGTCGTTATAGAACCAACGACCAATCTCTTCATCCGGCGAGTCTGTTTCCAAGCATCATAAATCTTCTGAACCTTTTTCTTATAATTGTCTGCTTTATATGAGAACTCAAATTGAGCAAGCCCATAAGTTTCTGGTATAAATTGCCTCGACTTGTATTGCCTTAATGCAAGCAACGGAGTGTATCCAATGGCCCCCCAAATTTTGGGCAAAGGAACATAATCAAAGCTCCCACATCGATAAAGAATCTCATCAGGAACCATCCAAAAGGCTCTCCATTCGATATCCTCGTCTTTGAGCCTTTGAAGAATTGCCATCCACCTTTCTTCTAAGATATCGCTTCTCCTTTGCGTAGCTACCTCTTCCTTTAATGGGGAATAACTTTCAGAGAAAACTCGGTAAGAGACCTTGTCCACCTTCCAGAAGTGTCCGTGAAACCATGCCAGTAACAGCTGCGCACATCCAATAAATCTACCTTCGCCTGTCCTCCGACACAAGCTTAAATATCTGAACATCTCAGCTAAAATTATAGGTGCCAGTGTGATTTTTTTATCTAAACAATCGAATAAGTCAGTAACTGCTTCATCTATATACCTTAGAGCTTTAGGAAAAATCACCAAACCATAAATACTCAAGGCGAAGATATCCACCTTCTTCTTTGCATCCGGGTGTGCCAAGATCAAGTCTCTCAAAATCACCCAAGGAATACATTTACCATCCCCTTTCTGCTGAATTCAAGCCGTAACCCAAGGCTCGCTCAACCCGGTAATACTCATTAACTTCTTCACAAAAGTCAGGGCATTAGCAGCTTTAGAGTAAGCTTTGTCGACTAGGATCCTTGGACAACGAAGCAAGGTCATATATTCCTCCATAGTGGGCACCAAATCTACCTTCCCAAAAGTGAAACAATTATACGCAAGATTCCAAAACTGAGTCATAGCCCGAAAGAAATGATTGTCTACCTTAATATCTAGAAAATAGGGTATATCGCCATAATTCTAGTAGAACAATTGCTTAGTTCCCTCATCCCAAAGGGCCCATATATCTCTCAACTCTTGCAATTCATTTTGTATCACATTGACGCGGGTAAAGTCCCACATCTCTGATATGTATCCTTTAGCCAAACTGTCCCCTTTCTCTAATTGTAGCTTTTCTGGCCATGTGCGGACGGTTGCATTATACTCGACTCTATCAAGGAATTCATTCTCCATGTGAAGCCTTCTAACTTAATAACCGAACATGAATCAACTCCTCCTTAAATATGCAATGTCATGCAATCACAAACAAAATACATAAGTCAGTATCAAATAATAAGATTTAAGGCAAACGGAAAATAATCAAACACTTATATGGGTAACCACTAACATTTAGCACTACTACATCTGGTGGGTTCCTACGGTTCACTATATGAGGTAAAGTTTTAAGGAAAAGGATACTTGAACCAGCAGATTCCTCAATCCTCACCCATTATAGGCTCATATGGATCAAGTTCGGTTCAAGGGAATACATTTCCCTATGCCCATGCGGAGGTGAAAACCTCACGAAGACATAGGTACGGATGTATCCTGAAAGCAGTCCACTAGCCCATGCGGAGGTGAAAACCTCACGAAGGCATAGTTTCTCACTCCCACTTAAAGGTGCGACCACAACGGTCATGCAATGCAATGTGTGCATGGAAATAACAATCATATGCAATAACACTAACAAATGCAATAAAAATATCAAATTTCCAAATCAAATTTTCAAATTGAATTTTCAAATTTTCGACAAAGGACAGAGAATAATCAATTTTACGGCTTGACTCTCTTGTCCCCAGTGGAGTTGCCAAGTTGTCAAAACCATTTTTTATTAAGTTTGGAAACGGGATCGACTTTAAAATGGCAACTGGAGTCGCCACCGACCTTTATTTGAGGTGTGATCGAATCACCTTGAAATTGATCATTTTAATAAAACTTTGATTCATTAAAACATATTTCAGTCTACAAAAACTCGATAAAATAGGTTCGGGAGTCGGTTACGTACGAGGAAGGGTTAGCACCCTCGTAGCGCCCTAAATTGGTACCTAATTGATTATTTAATGTCTTAATGCCGAAAGTTTGAAAAGATTCTAGATTTCGAATCCGTTTTTTTTAAAAAAAATTAAATAACTCGAATTGGATATTGAGATTCTCTTGTTTCGAAGGAATAAAATACCATATCCAGCACGAATCCTCGATGCCAAGATCCTCTCAGGATGTCCAAAGTTTATGCATTGAGATTTTTATAAGGATATTCAATTGTTTGGACAAACGAAAAACTGAAGCCCAGCACGATAGGGCACGATTCCTCAAATTTCCAAACACGAAATATTGCCTTATTTTTTAGAAAACATGGACAAAATTTTAAAAGGATATTTGGTTATTTGGTCAAACAAAAAACCGAAGCCCAGCATGATAAGGCACGATTCCTCGAATTTCTAAACACGAAATATTGCCATATTTTTTATAAAACATGGACAAAGTTTTGAAAAGATATTTGGTTATTTGGTCAAACGAAAAAAAAAAATCGCAACCCCGCACGATAGGGCACGATCTCTCGAATTTCCAAACACTAAATATTACCTTGTTTTGAAGAATTTTTAAATGAGCGATTTTAAAATCAACTTAGAAAGTATTTATTCGGTTTGTTTGGATAAAAAACATTTGAACGAGTAAGTTGGAAATCTCGGTTACAATGCGATAATGAAGTATAGTAGCAAGCATGGAATAATAATATACAGCAATGATGTTATGAAAAACAAATAATTTCATGGAAGAACACATTAAGATATACAAAACGGTAATGGTCTCACAACAACATCATGTAAAATGCTAAAGATAATATTCAAAATCTTATGAATAATAAAAACAATTCTAAAAGAAATTCGAAGCAAATTGCAAACACACATAACTACATAAACGATTTCAATATATATACAACTTGAAATTTAAATTCGGGATATACAAAATGATTTGAAAACGATACATAATATAAATAACCTATGTATATAAAAAATAATAATGTAGGGAGGCGTTGGAAATAAAACATAATTTAAAATAAGATCTTTTTTAAAATAACAATTATATATATTTATATAGGTTTAAAATAAAATATTATACATATATAGATTTAAGAGAAAATACATGCATAAAATAATATGAAATTGATAATATATACATAAAATAAGATAATCTTAATATAAATTATATATGTATATATGGATAAAATAATGATATATAAGAGTATTTAAGTTAAATATTATACAAATTATTAGAGAGAAAAAAGATAATAAAAGAAAAGTTTGAAATCAAATATTTATATAATAAATAAGAAATATATATAAATGGATGTTTAAAATAAATTAAAACATTGTAAAATCAATAAATAATTCAAAACAATTTATTAAAACAGCTTCTAAAAATTAAATAATGAATATATTTAATTCAAAAAAAGAAAAAAGTTTTAAAGATTATAAACAAATGCTAAGAAAATACTTAATTGAAACAAAATTAAAATTAAAAGGCTACTTTATAAAAATTTAAACAGAGTTAAGGACTAAATTAAAATGCACGTAAATAATCAAGGACCGAACCAACAAATATTTTCGTGATTCAAAACGCAGCGCATAAACTAGACTAAATTGAAAAAGAGCACAAATCCTTGGGCAAAATTAAAGAAACAAAAGAAATAAAAGAGCACCCAATCAAAGCTTAACACGAAACAAGGGGGACTGAGCGCACAATTATCCCATCACTGCAAAAACACGCGGATCCTATGGGTATCGGATCGGGTCACCCAATACGGTGTCGTTTTAAGGCTATTGAGATGAGCCCAAACGATGTCGTTTCTTTAATGCGATATTACCCCTAAAACTGAATCAAAACAAATCAGCCACCTTTTTTTTAAACAAAACCCTAGCCCCTTTTATCACATCCTTCTCAGCTGAAACCCCAAACCCACTGATCCACCACTGATCCACCACTTCAAACGATGGTCGAGGATGAATAAACGCCATGGTGGCCGGGGAAGGCTTCGATTTCCCGCTTGGGAGCGATTTGGACGAAGGAGACGAAGCTCCAATGACGCTCCCCAAGTTCAGTACTTTGTTATTCCTTTTAACCTCTCATGCAAAAAAGAAAACCAATCGAAAGCTAACAGAGCCGAACTTAAAAATGGAAGAAATTGGAATCGAAAAAAACCACCTTTTTAATTTCTGTTTTTGATTTCTGTATTTCTCTGAATCTTTGTGCATGTAAAATCGTAGCCGCTTACATTCATTGGCTTTTTGTTTATATAGCCGAAAACAAAAAACCATAAAAATACAATACTATTTCTATTTCTCTGTATTTGTTGTCGCCTTGTTCTCTTGCGCAGGTACGGAGGGGACGTGGCTAGGTTGCGGAGGCCGTACGACGCTGATGCGCTGGAGGCAGTACGGGGGTGCACTGGTGAAGGCTTGCGCGTGGCGTGCGCGTGGTGACGTGCGTGGAAGCACGTGCGCGGTGCAAAACTCCCCCTAGAACCTTAGGGTTTCTGCCTGCCAAAAATGTTTGAGCCATTCGGGCCGTGAAATTGGGTCTGTAATTAGGTTTAATAATGGGCTCGGGTTAAATGTAATTTGGGCTGTTAAAACCTGATGGACTGTTTATTGGATTTTGGATAATTTTGGACCTATTTCACGTTTTTATTATTTATATATTGAATTTGGTTTAATTCTGGCGGGCCCGAGCGAAATGGGCTTCTTACATTAATATTTTATTATATCTCTATAATATATTTATCTACTCTCTTATCCTACTTTTAAAGTCTAGAAACTTTCCAATTAAATATTTTTTTAAAATTTATTTAAATTTAAATTCAAATATATTTTAATTTTTAATCCCAATAATGATTTGATTATGATTATTTTATTTTTGATATAACAATACTTTGAACCTAAGTAATTATTGAATAGATAAATATTCGATTAATAAGTCACCAACTTAAAATTTATTTGATTTTAATTTTTTAAAAGAAACAATATAACAGTTACGTGGGCAGCAAATTTGGTAATGGAGGCAAGTTGTTATTTGGGAAAGTAGAATAGAAAATTCAAATGGCTGACTTACAGCATAAATCAAGAAGATTTGAGGCAGGGCAGAGAAATAAAAATAAAAAAGGAAATCTACGGAATATTCTCATAGGATTTGGAGGAGATTCCTATATGTCCCAAATCACCCTTTCATACTTATCCTCAGTCATCCTTTGTTACACCATATTTCACACATAATTTTAAATAATTCATAAATTTTTATTTATTCTATTCTGGTACAAAATAAATTTTTTTTATCTCTATGTATTGTTTTCTTTTAGGTTTAAAATTTCATCATTTTATTAAAATATTATTATTTATTTGAAAAAATATTCATTATTAAATAAAAATTTTACTAGAGCGAACCGAATAATTAATCTAATATATTATTACAATAAAGTAAAAGTCAAATCCAATTAAATTTTTCTTTTTTCGTACCATGTTTAACGTGTCTAATTCTAGCATGTATATAAATGATAAAGATGATGGCACATAATATTAAATTCTTCTTCTTTTTTTTTTTGCATTAGTGCTTTATTTTTGACCTATAAAATGCATTTTAATTGATGAGAATAAAATTATTATGAACATAGAAACGGGTGAGAAATAAGAATAAATTGAAATATGACATATCAGATTTAAATTTAAATCTAATTTATATAAAATAATACTCAAACAACATTTTAAAATTCCTAAAACCACTGGAATATAAAATTGGAACTGTTGTTTAATCAATTACCATTATGATTAAATTAATGTCTTATTCATAATAAAATATTGTCACAAATTACTATTTGTAAGTCAAATTGTGAAAAGTTTAGCATTTGATCCCAGGAAAATAATCTATATTTTTATTATTAATTTGGACCCTCTTGCTTTAATCCAATATACACACATAACACATGAGAGAAGAAAATATATGAACAGATAATTATGTAAAAATTCAATCATTTTAATGTTTGAGGATTGTTTTTTTAGGTTCTACAGTTTAAATTATGTTTTGTACAATAATAACATTTTTATAGACTATTTGTTACTTTTGAAAGCAATAGTTTTAACTCTCTCTTTTTTCTTTTTTTTTTTTTTGTTAATTAATAAAGTAATATTTATACACATGGATTAATATTTTATATACAAATAATGTAAGTATTTAAAATAAAAAAAAATTTGAGAAAGGACAAGTGAGGCTGAGTCGGATGAAGCCAATGAGAAGCCCCTCAGCCTCCCCCCCACCACCTCATCCCCTTATTAACCCATCTCCCTTTAACCTCCCCTCTTCACTTTCCAACCTAATATACCCTCTTAGGGGCACCACCTCTGTCTATGTCCCCACCACAACCACCGCCATCGGCACCGCCGTTTCCACAACTGGAACCATCAGATCATTCACCACAACTTCCGGCATCGGTGGGGCTGATGCTGATGCCGCCTCCGGTTCCGCTTTACAAACATCCATCATGGTCGCCAGACATTTTCCGGGACGAAGCATGGCTTAGAAGGAAAGGAAACAGCAAGAAAAGGAGAAGCAAGAGCGTAACAGATGAAGACCTTGATGAACTCAAGGCTTGTATTGAGTTGGGATTCGGGTTTGATTCCCCCGAGGTGGATCCACGTTTGTCCGATACTTTTCCTGCTTTGGGTCTTTATTATGCGGTTAATAAGAGCTACAACGACGCCATCTCCAAGCCTTCCACCTCCCCTCCTTCAGTTGTATCGGATTGTGATAGTATTCCTTCCCCTATTGGCAGCCCCCACGCCATTGTTGGCCCTGGTCTGTCTCTCATTATTTAATCCAACTCACACCATCTTTGGTCTGATTTTATTGATTTTGATTTCGTTTTTGTCTGGTGAATTGGTGAAGGTGATAATCCGCGAACGGTGAAGACAAGGTTGAGGCAATGGGCGCAGGTGGTTGCTTGCTCGGTGAGGCAAAACTCATGATGATGGATGTGCTCCATAACTTGATAAAGCACAAGGGTTTCAAGATGAAATGATAAGAAATCAAAACCAATGAAACCAGAGTCGTTATGGATGTAAATCAAACACCAAACATCTTTTTGTTTGGTAACTTGGGTTAGAAAAATTAAAGAAAAGAAATCAGAAAAATCCACAAATTATTGAAAAAGAAGAAAAAAAACACAACCCTGCTAGATTGACTTTTCTTACCTTTAATCACAGAATTCTGCAAAGCTGTCGTAGTTTGATTTACGTTTTTTTCTCTTAGTTTTACCAAATTTTACAATAGTTTAAGGTTACGAAGTTTCAGTCTCAACATGATCTGCACAAAAAGAAGAAGGTGAAAACATGTATGCAGCTTGATTTTTGTACATATTCCTTCTGCATCAAGATATTGTTCGCCCTCACTCTTTCATTTTTCTTCCACATATATGCTTTCGTATCTGATTTGATTTTTCATTTTTGAAGATTCTTCAATTTTTAGTCTCTCTTAGAAAATTTACAATTATATATTTCTTATCAATTTTGAAATTGAGCAATTAATCACCTTCAATTGTGCATAATTTTGACTTGTATTATACAAATTTAACTCTTGATGTTTTCATTTTTTGTTAGTTTAGTCTTGATTCTAACAAATTCAACAAATTTAACCTCAACATCTACACATTTGCAAAACTGTTGTGAGTTAAATTTGTTATTATACCAATTAAATTTATATAAAATTGACAAAAAACGTTAACATTACGATTAATTATCCTTAGTTGCTCACTTTTGAAATTGACAAGGATTAAATTCCTGCAAGTTTTATGAGAGGGGTCAATTTACTCAATATTAAAATTGAAAGAAACTAGAGATGTATTTTTACCTAAAGTTAAATATATCATATTAGACAGGTACTTGTATTCATTCATTTTTAAATTTACATTAAAAAAACCTGAAAAATGATTTTTTTTATATATTAAAAAGGTTAAAATATGATATTAGTCTCTATATTTTGACAAAATTCGAGATTTAGTCCGTACAATTACAAAGATAAAAATTAAGTCATCATATTTTTCTTATTTAAAAATTTGAGTCCAATAATTGACATTGATAGTATTTGTTATCAAACTGTCAATCTGATATGTTTATTAGGTTGTTATTCATATGACGCGACATATAATTAACGAAAATTACCAACACAGATAATAATTAGATTAAAATCGAAAAGGTAACAAACTTGCTGTGCCAAGGGTATACAAATTAATCATTTTAATATCTTGAAAGGAAAGGCAATTAGGAGTGAAGTTGTTATGCTTAGTCCTTAATGTCAGACAGTTAATTAAACACCCTTTTTATTTGCATTTTGCATCCTCTCATCATTAGCTGCACTGCTAAGAGTAGATATTTTGATTCCCATCATGCTAAACCCCAAAACAAACTCCACAAATAATTATTAACTTTAAAAAATAACCCATCACATATGTAAACAATATAGGACTGGAAAACATACTAAAACCTCAATAGTTATATCTATTATTGATGGTAGTTACAAAGTAGAGGAAATTTGTTTAAAGAAAAGATAAAATTATAAATTTTTGGAGGGGTTAAAATATAATTTTATAATTTTTAAAGGGATATAATTATAATTTTATCGGAACACAAGACTACTACTTCCCCTGGTGCTTTCCTTAATTACAAGGCCGATCAAAAAGCAGGGTTGATAACCTTTCATGCTTAAGAATAAAGAAAATTTAAATCTTAAATTTTAGCATCTTTTATAAATAAGTTGAAGTAATTGCACAAAGTCGAAGATCTTTGACATAAGTTGATCAATAGCACTAAGTATATTGTAATTTTAGAAGGTTAAAGTAAATGGGAGGTCCCTGTATTATAGGGACTATATTGAATTAGTCCCTATATTATCAACTAAATTGATTCAGTCCCTATACTATTAAAAAGATTCAAATAGTCTAAATTGTAATAGCGCTAACATTTATTACATAAAAAATGTCTTGAATTTTTTTTTAATTCCAGTTCAATTATAAATTAAAATTTCATTTACAAAACCATAAAAACTTTATAAATATTAACGTTGTTGTAGGAGCCCAAATCTGCCCGGGCCCATTCATAAACCAATAAAAATAACAACAAAAAAAGGTCTTTTAAACAGTCCATTAACAAATTTACAAAGCCCGAAAGTAAACCCAAAGCTACAAGGCCCAAACGGCCCAAACACTTAAGCCAAGCAGGTAACCCTAGGGTTCCCTTGGCGCTGCAGCCAACGCCGCAACAGCCTCCACGTCACCCCGCGCGTTCGAGCCTCCGTACGAGTCCACGCCTCCGTACACCTCCGTACCTGCGAAAACAACAAACAACCAGCACAGCAAGAAAAAAACAAGGGGAAACGATTGTATTTTCTATTTTTTTTCTATTTCGATTTCGGCCTTTAAAAGGACCGAAAGAAACCATTGTAAGGCTTCTTCACGATTTCGAATACGAAAATATAGAACAGTAGAGGTATTTTCTGAATTTTTTCAGTCCATTTTTTGTTTCGCATATCACGCATATACTTGAGAATACAATAAAAATACAAACTTTTACCTTTTTGTGACGTTCGTAGTCCCGAATACGAAGCGTTTCGTGGTTGTTTTCGATCTTTGGTAGGGATTTATAGTGTTCTAACGATAGATTAGGGTTGAGGGGATTTTTTAAAGGCCGATTTAGTCTTTTTTGCGAGCTCCGACCACCGTGCACGATGGCGGACGGTGGCAGAGCACGATAGCCCGATGACTAGAATTTGGCCAAACTATGGCCAGAGCTCAGAGGGCTAAGGCTTATTTTCAGAGAGTTTTCATTTGTTTTTTTTAAGGAGGGTGTTAAAAATGTTTTTTTAAGTTGATTTTTTAGTATTTATAAGCCCATGATACGACGTTGTTTTGGTAAGGTCTGTTAATGACCAAAATGGCGTCGTTTAAGAGCCATAACCGGCGCGAGTGACCCTACCCGGGGAGGATCTGCGCGTTTTCGATTATTGGTATACTTGCACAACGAGCCCTTCCGCTTTTGTGGCGTTGTGCAATGTGGTCCCGCTTTTTTTCTTTATTTTGTAATTTGGCCCCCTAATTTTGCCTCCAATTCATTTGGGTTTGCGCTGAAATGATGCATTTTGAAAGGTTCGGGGCAATTACCCATTTAGCCCCTATTCTTTGCGCCCGCATTCCATATAGGTCCCTTTGTTATTTCGATATTTAGCATTTAGACCCTGAATTTTGATTTACTTCTAAATTTTTCCCTAAATATGTTTTAATTTGCTTGTTTGTCATTTATTTGTTTTATTATTATGGTTTATTTTAAAAAATAATTCTATATAGTCAATTACAGCCATTTTCATCCTAATTTCTTTTATGCATATTATTTACATTAAATTTATATATTATTTACTTTGAATATTCACACATATATATATTAGTTAGTTTAAATTATTTCTACAAATTATTTTAAATTCTTCCTTATGTATTATTTATTTTAAAATGGTTTTGTGTATATATATTATTCATGGTAAACCTTTTTTTTATATTAGTAAATTAAGATTAAGTGTTAATTTAAGTTGCCTTTAAATTAATTATTTAGAAATCATTTTACCTATTATCTTATTATGAAAAATGTTTTGTATAATGTTTATTTTAAATATTTTATATCATTGCCCTCTATGTTATTTATTTTGAAATTATTTTGGTATACATTATTTATTATATTTTATATACCCTAGAGTACTTTTATAATATCTATTTCAAATCTTTCATATATTATTTACCCAGAATTGCTTTATGTTGTATTTCAGATTTTCTTATTGCTTATTTCGTTTTGTGGTAATATGGATATTACAATAAGATATTATGTGATTATTGATGTTATGTGTATTGCAATTCTTATTTTATGTTTGTTTGTATTTTGCAATTCAATAGTGTTGTATTTCACTTGTGAATAATTGCTCCGCATTGTATGTTATTATGCCATCGTGTTTTATTAACTTAAAAACATCATGTTTTAACACCATTTAAGTTATAAAATCATTTTTACTCAAAGTTTTTAAATAAGGCAATGCTCATGTTTGGACACTTTGAGAAAATCGTGCCTTAACTTACTGGGTTCTGATTTTTCTCATTAAATCCTGGCAATCAAGTATCATTTTCTCTTTTAAATCAAAATGTATAAGTTAAATAAAATACTTATTCTCGGGAATTCAAATGTGTTGCGTCCTAACTCACTGAATGCGACATTTTGTTATCTCGAAATAAGGATATAAAGGCAATTTTCCGTATTCGGGAATTTTGAGAAATCGTGCCCTAACGTGCTGGGTTTCGGTTTTTCGTTTGACCAAATAACCGAATATCCTTTTAAGATTTCACTCGTATTTTCTTAGCTTTAAAAATAAGGCAATATTTCGTGTTTGGAAATTCGAGAGATCGTGCCTTAACGTGCTGGGTTTCAGTTTTTTCGTTTGATCTCAAATAATGAAATACCCTTTCAAAATCTCAATGCATGAGTTTTGAAAGTTTTGGGATGATCTAGAATTCGAAGACTTAAATTATTGCATCCTAACGTGCTGGGTGTGATATTTTATTCCTTCAAAACCAGAGAATCTTAATATTCAAACTCGAGTATCTTCAAATGGGTCAAAGAAGGTCGTATTTTAAAATCTTTTCAAATTTTCGACATTAAGACAGTAATCAATCAATTCAGTACCAATTTAGGGCGTTACGAGGGTGCTAATCCTTCCTCGTACGTAACCGACTCTCGAACCTGTTTTCTTGGATTTCGTAGACCAAAATTATTGTTTTAATAAATCAAAATGTTTTATTAAAATAACCATCTCAAGGTGACCCGATCACACCTCGAATAAAATATCGATGGCGACTGCATTAGTTGTAATGGCCTAAATTCGAGATTATCAGAATAATGGTTTCGCAACCATAAATCCGATTTAAATAGAAATTTATTTCAATATGTTTGCATGAGTCTTTATATGATAGGAAATATTTTTATAAATATTTATAAAATGTTAGTAATGTGGTATTAAACTTTCGTTAGAAAATTTTTACGTTTGGGTAGGTAATTAAATGAAAAGGACTAAATTGAAATGAAAGTAAAAGTTTAATTATAGATTAAAAGAAAGTATAAAGGACCAAAATGGCAATTAAGCCATTTTGTCTAGATTGAGGCGGTGAATTGAAGAAAAATCTGAGATTTTTAGTTTATTATTATATTATTATATTATTATATTATTATATTATTATAAATATATATATAAAGAAAAGAGAAAAGAAACAAAAGAGATAGAAACAGAAAAGAAACAGAGAGCAAACTTGAAAGAGGAAAGAAAAAGAGAAAAGAAAGAAGAAAAGGGAAAATTAAAAGTTTGAAGCTTGGAGTTTAATTTGGTAAGCTAATTTAGTCCTTTTCTTTTAATTTTGATGCTTTATAAGTTTTAGAACAAAGTTTTGATGAATTTAAGTTGAAATTTTTGAAGTTTCAGAGTTTTTGAATATAGCATATGATGAATAAAATGATGAATTAGTGGTTTAATTGAAAGAATTTGAAGTTAGAATTGGGTAAAGGATTTAATTGTAAAAAAATAAGCTATAACAAAACTGTTTTGGACAGCAGCAATAGAGTAAGTTTGAAAAATCACTAAAATTCGTAGAAGTGGAATTAGAAGTTGAATGAGATATGAAATTAAAGCTTATTGAGTCTATTTTCATATGAAAGAAACATGGAAAGCAAAGGAATTCTGTAATTTGAGATATTTATATTTTTGTAAGACTGGTTCAGAGGGATTTCAGGATCCCCTGTTCTGACTTTGAAAAATCATAAAAATTGGAGAAAAATAATTAGGGGCTTAACTTTATATTTTTAGAGTCCTGAATGAGTCTATTTTCAAATTAAATAAATAAGAAGTTCATATGAATTCTGTACGAAGAGTAATTTGATTCGTAGTGAAGAGAGGTCAGAACAGTCAAACAGTAAAACAGGGGAAACTTTAAGAATAATCTGGTATTGATTGGACATACCAAAAATTCTGAAAATTATATGGGAAGAAGATATGTGAGTCTAGTTTCAGGTAAAATTAACGGTTCTTCATTTGGAGCTCTGTAGCTCGAGAAATAAATAATTTAGTGACTGTGACTCAAGTAGACAGCTTTGAATAAGCTAAAAATAATAATAGAATTATAGAAAATGCTACATGTGAACATGAAATGTATTGAATTGATGATTGACTTTATTTATTTAGATCCGGAAAACTCAAATACAAAGCTAGATCGAGGAAAGGAAAAAGTCCCGGATTAGTAGATTTTATAAACGAACTAGTATCGAGGTAAGTTCATGTAACTTGAATTATATTCTTAAATGTTTGAAATGTATGTTATTGATGTGAATATAATTTGAATGTCCATTGTATGAAATTTGATGAAACATTGGTATATTTGATAAAAGGAAAAAATCCCGTTGAATGAAAGGAAAATTCGATGGATCTCTGAAAAGGAATTGACGGTAAAAAGGATCTAGCCCGACGGGTGATCCTATCTGATATAGCCCTCCCGAAGAATATGTGGAAAATGGATTTAGCCCTGACGGGTAATCCGAATTAGGGCTGAATTTAGCTTTGACTGTAATTCGGATCCAAGCTCATTAGAGTAATTGTCGTTGCGAGGATTTAGCTCGACTGGTAATCCCGACAATACTCTATGAGTTTATATTACAGGATTTAGCTTTGGTGTGTAATCTCTTTGTAAAGATGAGGTTCGCGAGAGTGTGCTCTCTGAAATGAAAATGTGCGCACATGAATATGAATTGACGGACCGGTTTGTACACAAAAGTGTACCTCTAAAAATCCATCGAAATTTCGAGAATTCAACGGGATAAATATGGAAAAATAACAAGGAAATGAAAATCATAGTATTGATGAGCTCATCAATCATGGTGTGTATATTATTGATATATGGAAATTAATGAACTAACTTGAATGTTGAGCTTGTGCATGTTAGGGTATTAATGCATTGAATGGATATATGAATGCTTATTACATTGTATTGAAAATATTAGGTAAGTATAATTCTTGTTACATGGGCTTACTAAGCACAAAGTGCTTACTCTGTTTTCCTTTCCCTTGTTTTGTAGTGTTAAGAGCTCGGAGGTCGAATCGGTGGGAGACTCATCACACTATCAACCCCAGTATTTCGGTAATTAAAGAAATTTTAGTTTGGAAATGAATGGCATGTATAAGCTAATAAAATAAATGTTAATATGAAATGAAGATAAGGTTAGCCACTGATATGGCTTATGTGTTGAAGTTATTTTATAAATATGCATGAATTTTATTTTGAAAATATGTTGAATTAGAATGGTTTCGGTTAAAAAAAAAAATTTGTAAACTCTGGTAATGCCTCGTACCTTATTCTGATAACGAATACAGGTAGGGGATGTTACATTTGTTGGTATCAGAGCTACGGTTTAGTCGGTTCTAGGACCGATATAGCGAATACGGATTAGCTATACATGCCATTTAAATTATTATTTTTGATAGTGTGATATCTCCTGACCGCTTAAATTGTGTTTTCCTTATAGTAATGTCATCTGACCGAGCTCAATCTGAGGAAGCTAGGAGTCATGCTCCGGCTTCAATACAAAGAGAAGAAACTAGCAGTAGAAGGCCCGGTATAGAGGGTCAAGGGGAGGAGGCAAAAATAGCCTTCTTTCAAATGATGAATGAATGGTTTACCCCAAGACATAAGAACTAACCCTACAATGCAAAGAAACTCAAGCTCCTCTCTGTTCCTCCACCGGTTCAGAGATTCCACAGTGCAGTGCATGAATCTGTCAGAAAAGGAAAAGCTCCGGTCGATAAAATCCGAAAATATGGGGCCGAAGAATTTCGAGCAGCAGTTGATGATGATCCCGAAAGAGCTGAATTTTGGTTAGAAAATACTACTCGGGTTTTGGAGGAATTATCTTGCACGCCAGAAGAATGTTTGAAATGTGCTGTTTCACTGCTAAAAGACACAGCTTATCATTGGTGGAATACTAAAGCTTCACATGGGAATTCTTCCAGACCGAGTTCAAAAAGAAATATATCAGCCAGAGATTCCTTGATCAGAAAAGAAAAGAATTTCTTGAGCTGAAACAGGGCAATAGATCAGTATCTGAGTATGAAAGAGAATTTGTTCGGTTGAGTAAATATGCTCGAGAATGGGTACAGTCGGAAGCTGAAATGTGAAAACGATTTGAAAAAGGGTTGAATGAAGAAATTAAGCTACTTGTTGGAATTCTTGAAATTCGAGAGTTTGCTACACTAGCAGAACGAGCTTATAAAGTAGAAGAATGGAGCAAAGAAAAGAAACAGGCTGAGAGGGAAGCTCGAATTTTTAGTAAAAGACCAATGGAAAAATCTTAGTTTTCTGCTCCAAAGAAATTGAAGAAGTACCAGGATCGTTCTACCTCAACCACTGGGTATTCGAATAGAGTCACGAAGTTCACAACGCACTAATTCAAGACCTTCCACTCCATCGGTGACCGATGTTGGCGGTGTTGGTACCCCTGCCGAGATGCCGATGATTGTAATAAAGTTCATTTTGGTGAATGTCGATTTAAGAGCGGGGCTTGTTACCGATGTGGTTCTTTTGACCATTTCCTCGAGATTGTCCGAGAAGAAGTGAAAAAGAAGCTGAATATATATCGAAGCCAAGCAATCCATCTTTGAGGGTAGACCATCTCGACCATCCCAGTAATGTCGGTGGTAGCCGAGGAGCTACAAAAGATACTGCAAGTAGGCACGAGACACGGCGCCTTTCTAGGACATATGTCATGCGTGCAGAGAAGATGCCTCGGCACGATGTTATTATCGGTACATTTTCTTTACTTGGAACCGATATTCTTGCATTGATTGATCCCGATTCTACGCATTCATATATATGTGTAAAACTTGCATGCGTAAAAGATTTATCTGTTGAACCTCATCGAATTTGTTGTTAAAGTCTCGAACCCTTTGGCCAATCTATTTTGGTGGATAAAATTTGTAAAAATTGTCCACTGATGGTAAGAGGTTATTGTTTCCTGGCTGATTTGATGTTACTGCCATTTGATGAGTTTGATGTGATATTGGGCATGGATTGGTTAACTCAGCATGATGCAAAGAGTAAATCATAAATGTAAATATATTGTGTTGAAGTGTCGAATGGTGAATTACTTCGGTTAAATCCGATCGACGGAGAGGATTATTTGATGTGATTTCGATTATTCTTTGCTCGAGGTATGTCAAAAAGGGTATGATGCTTTTCTTGCTTATGTATTAGACACCAAGGTATCTCGAGTCAAAAATTCAAGCGATGCACCGATGGTATGCGAATTTTCGATGTGTTTCGAGAGAAGAGTTACCGTGGTTGCCACCGAAAGAAGAAGTGGAATTTTCTATAGATTTGATTCCGGGACTACTCCGATTTCTATAGCTCCGTGTCGAATGGCTCCTCTGAAATTAAAGGAATTAAAGACACGATTCTGAGAACTTGTTGATAGAGGTTTTGTCCGATCGAGTCATTCACCTTGGGGTGCTCCGCTCTATTTGTGAAAAAGAAAGATGGGTCTTTGAGATTGTGTATTGACTATCGATGACTCAATAAGGTAACTATAAAGAATAAGTATCCGTTGCCCCGAATTGATGATTTATTTGATCGGTTGAAAGGTGCTATCTTGTATTTTCAAAGATAGATCTCCGATCGGGCTACTATCGATTCTGAGTAAAAGAGTCGATGTGCCAAAGACTTCTTTCGCACTGTGCAGTGCGGGCATTATGAGTTTCTAGTTATGCCATTTGGGTTGACTAATGCACTGCGGTATTTTATGGATTTAATGAATCGGATATTCAAACCGTATTTAGACAGATTTGTGGTAGTATTCATTGATGATATTTTGGTTTATTCTCGAGATGAAGAAGAACATACAGAACATTTGAGAATTGTGTTGCAAATTCTGCGAGAGAAATAGTTATATGCTAAATTCATGAAATGTGAATTTTGGCTTGAGAAGTGGGTTTTCTTGGACATATTGTATCCATTGAAGGCATCGGGGTAGATCCAAGTAAAATCTCAACTATTGTCAATTGGAGTCCACCAGAAAAGATATCGAAGTTAGAAGTTTCTTGGGTTTAGTTGGTTATTATCGGAGATTTGTACAAGGATTCTCTATGATAGCTTCTCCGATGACTCGATTATTGCGAGAAAGATGTAAAGTTTGAGTGGGTGATGAATGTCGTGAGTTTCAACCGATTAAAAATCTATTAACAAAAGCACCAAAGATATTAGTGCAAAATGAACCGGGTAAGGAATTTGTTATTTACAGTGATGCCTCATTAAATGGTTTAGGTTGTGTCTTGATGCAAGAAGGTAAAGTAATAGCCTATGCTTCAAGACAACTTAAACCACATGAAAGAAATTATCCGGTACATGATCTTGAGTTAATTTTTATTGTTTTTGCATTGAAGATATGGCGGCATTACTTATACGGTGAGAAATGTCATATTTATACTGATCATAAAAGCTTGAAATATTTGATGACACAAAAAGATTTGAATTTGAGACAGCGCAGGTGGCTTGAACTGATAAAGGACTATGATTTGATTATTGATTACCATCCAGGTAAGGCTAATATTGTGGCTGATGCTTTGAGTCGAAAATCTCTGTATGCTTTACGATCTATGAATGCTCAATTGTTTTTGGTTGATGATGGTTCAATCTTAGCTGAATTAAGAGCTAAACCAACATTTTTACAGCAAATATGTGAAGCTCAGAAGAATGATGAGAAGTTACAGGTTAAACGGGCACAATGTGAGTCAAATACTGATTCTGAATTTCAAATTGGGGTTGATGATTGTTTATTATTCGGTGAGGTAGGTATGTGTACCCAAGAATTCGAGCTCATACGAGAAGATTTTACACGAGGCTCACGGTGGTACTATGTCCATACATCCGGAAGTAATAAAATGTATAATGATTTGAAAAAGATGTCTTGGTGGGCGGTATGAAACGTGATATTTACGAGTTTGTATCAAGATGTTTGATATGTCAACAGTCAAAGCGAGAACATCGTGTACCTTGAGGGTTACTTGACCAATTACTATACCGGAATGGAAATGGGAAAGAATCACTATGGATTTTGTATCGGGAGTTACCGTTGTCTCAGGAAAAAAGATGCTCTTTGGGTGATTGTTGACCGATTGACAAAGTCAAGACACACTTTATTCCGATGCGTATGGATTATTCTTTAGATAAACTAGCTGAATTGTACATATCCGAGATTGTCGCTACATGGAGTGCCTATCTCCATTATATCGAGATAGAGATCCCGATTTACGCCTCGTTTAGGATAAATTGCAAGAAGCTCTGGTACTCGGTTGTATTTCAAGATCTTGCATTTCATCCTCGAATGGATGGCCAATCTGCGTGTAATACAAGTATTGGAAGATATGCTTCGATGTTGTACACTAGAGTTTAAAGGTAATTGGGAGAGGTATCTACCTTTGATTGAATTTGCTTACAATAACGATTATCGATCCAAAGATTAAAATGGCTCCATATGAAGCTTTGTATGGTAGAAAATGTAGAACACCATTGTATTGGGCAGAGCTCGGTGAAAAGAAGATACATGGGGTTGATTTAATCCGGAAAAGCGAAGAAAAAGTAAAGGTTATTCGGGATAGTTTAAAAGCGACTTCCGATCGCCAAAAATCATATCTTGATCTTAAACGAAAAGAGATTGAATTTCGGTCTGGTGACAAGGTATTCTTGAAAGTGTCTCCTTGGAAGAAAGTTCTCCGGTTCGGTCAAAAGAGTAAATTGAGTCCAAGATTTATCGGGCCATATGAGATCATAGAAAGAATTGGACCGGTCACTTATCGGTTGGCATTACCACGAACTTGATAGAATCCATAATGTTTTTCATGTGTCTATGCCGCGACGATATCGGTCGATCCTTCACATGTTATTTCTCCGACAGTAAGTGGAGATTCAACCGGATATGAGTTCTGATGAAGAACCGGTCAAGATATTGTACGGGAAACAAAGGAGCTTAGAAATAAAAAAATAAATTTGGTGAAGGTATTGTGGCAAAAACACGGATCGAGGAAGCGACATGGGAACCGGAGGAGGCAATAAGGAAACAATATCCAAACCTCTTTCTCGTAAGATTTTCGAGGACGAAAATCCTTAAAAGGGGGAGAGTTGTAATGGCGTAAATTCGAGATTATCGAATAATGGTTTCGCAACCATAAATCCGATTTAAATAGAAATTTATTTCAATATGTTTGCATGAGTCTTTATATGATAGGAAATATTTTTATAAATATTTATAAAATGTTAGTAATGTGGTATTAAACTTTCGTTAGAAAATTTTTACGTTTGGGTAGGTAATTAAATGAAAAGGACTAAATTGAAATGAAAGTAAAAGTTTAATTATAGATTAAAAGAAAGTATAAAGGACCAAAATGGCAATTAAGCCATTTTGTCTAGATTGAGGCGGTGAATTGAAGAAAAATCTGAGATTTTTAGTTTATTATTATATTATTATATTATTATATTATTATATTATTATATTATTATAAATATATATATATAAAGAAAAGAGAAAAGAAACAAAAGAGATAGAAACAGAAAAGAAACAGAGAGCAAACTTGAAAGAGGAAAGAAAAAGAGAAAAGAAAGAAGAAAAGGGAAAATTAAAAGTTTGAAGCTTGGAGTTTAATTTGGTAAGCTAATTTAGTCCTTTTCTTTTAATTTTGATGCTTTATAAGTTTTAGAACAAAGTTTTGATGAATTTAAGTTGAAATTTTTGAAGTTTCAGAGTTTTTGAATATAGCATATGATGAATAAAATGATGAATTAGTGGTTTAATTGAAAGAATTTGAAGTTAGAATTGGGTAAAGGATTTAATTGTAAAAAATAAGCTATAACAAAACTGTTTTGGACAGCAGCAGTAGAGTAAGTTTGAAAAATCACTAAAATTCGTAGAAGTGGAATTAGAAGTTGAATGAGATATGAAATTAAAGCTTATTGAGTCTATTTTCATATGAAAGAAACATGGAAAGCAAAGGAATTCTGTAATTTGAGATATTTATATTTTTGTAAGACTGGTTCAGAGGATTTCAGGATCCCCTGTTCTGACTTTGAAAAATCATAAAAAATTGGAGAAAAATAATTAGGGGCTTAACTTTATATTTTTAGAGTCCTGAATGAGTCTATTTTCAAATTAAATAAATAAGAAGTTCATATGAATTCTGTACGAAGAGTAATTTGATTCGTAGTGAAGAGAGGTCAGAACAGTCAAACAGTAAAACAGGGGAAACTTTAAGAATAATCTGGTATTGATTGGACATACCAAAAATTCTGAAAATTATATGGGAAGAAGATATGTGAGTCTAGTTTCAGGTAAAATTAACGGTTCTTCATTTGGAGCTCTGTAGCTCGAGAAATAAATAATTTAGTGACTGTGACTCAAGTAGACAGCTTTGAATAAGCTAAAAATAATAATAGAATTATAGAAAATGCTACATGTGAACATGAAATGTATTGAATTGATGATTGACTTTATTTATTTAGATCCGGAAAACTCAAATACAAAGCTAGATCGAGGAAAGGAAAAAGTCCCGGATTAGTAGATTTTATAAACGAACTAGTATCGAGGTAAGTTCATGTAACTTGAATTATATTCTTAAATGTTTGAAATGTATGTTATTGATGTGAATATAATTTGAATGTCCATTGTATGAAATTTGATGAAAAATTGGTATATTTGATAAAAAGGAAAAAATCCCGGTTGAATGAAAGGAAAATTCGATGGATCTCTGAAAAGGAATTGACGGTAAAAAGGATCTAGCCCGACGGGTGATCCTATCTGATATAGCCCTCCCAAGAATATGTGGAAAATGGATTTAGCCCGACGGGTAATCCGAATTAGGGCTGAATTTAGCTCGGATAGTAATTGGATCCAAGCTCATTAGAGTAATTGTCGTTGCGAGGATTTAGCTGGACCGGTAATCCCGACAATACTCTATGAGTTTATATTACAGAAGATTTAGCTGGGTGTAATCCTATTTGTAAAGATGAGGTTCATGCGAGTGTGCTCTCTGAAATGAAAATGTGCGCATATGAATATGAATTGACGGACCGGTTTGTACACAAAAGTGTACCTCTAAAAATCCATCGAAATTTCGAGTAATTCAACGGGATAAATATGGAAAAATAACAAGGAAATGAAAATCATAGTATTGATGAGCTCATCAATCATGGTGTGTATATTATTGATATATGGAAATTAATGAACTAACTTGAATGTTGAGCTTGTGCATGTTAGGGTATTAATGCATTGAATGGATATATGAATGCTTATTACATTGTATTGAAAATATTAGGTAAGTATAATTCTTGTTACATGGGCTTACTAAGCACAAAGTGCTTACTCTGCTTTCCTTTCCTTTGTTTTGTAGTGTTAAGAGCTCGGAGGTCGAATCGGTGGGAGACTCATCACACTATCAACCCCATATTTTCGGTAATTAAAGAAATTTTAGTTTGGAAATGAATGGCATGTATAAGCTAATAAAATAAATGTTAATATGAAATGAAGATAAGGTTAGCCACTGATATGGCTTATGTGTTGAAGTTATTTTATAAATATGCATGAATTTTATTTTGAAAATATGTTGAATTAGAATGGTTTCGGTTAAAAAAAAAAAATTTGTAAACTCTGGTAATGCCTCGTACCTTATTCTGATAACGAATACAGGTAGGGGGTGTTACATTAGTCATTTTAAAGTCGATCCCCGTTTTTTCCAAAACTTAAAAAAAAGGTTTCGATAGTTGTAATTTTTAAACAGTAAATGTTTAACTCAATTCCAATTTGACTTCATTTGAGTCTTTTTAATAGTATAAGGATTAAAACTAGTCCATTTAATAATAGACAGACTAATTTAACCATTCCTTATAATAAAAGGGACTTTTTAAGGTACTACATTCACCAATTTTAGGGCAAGAAAAAGAATGCATTGATGGGGGAAACGAATTTTAGGCCCAAAAGAAACTTGACTTCCTAAGAAGATATTGGCCTCATATCTTATATGATCCAAGAATAGCAAAAGGAATTTCAGGCTTTTATCACTCATGAATTAATGGATGAATTAAAATCTCAATTTACTTTGGATAAACCGTAATGAATTAAAATAGATAAATTAATTTTAGTGAAGAATAGGTATTTTTTTAAAATTAAAAAAAAAACACTTTTGAATGATGAATTTTGAGCCTAACTTTTATGATAGCCTTTCATTACTAGTTACACCATAGATGAGATTGGTAGTTGCTTGCATGAATCCTCTCATATATGCCCCCACGTATGCCAAATTTACAGGTCGCCACTAAGTGGGAGTTTAGCTGGGAAAGGGTGCAAATATGGACAGGAAAGAAGAACCCACTAGGGCAACTGGTCGGCATCCTAAGCATCCATGTAAGAAAAAGGGTGCAATTCATGACAAAACACACATGCTATCTTATTAGTGCTCACTACTCAAATCTTCCAACATATAAAAACACCCATTAAGTGCTTCACACTATTTAACTTTTCGGCCATGGTTTACTCATTGGATGAAGATAAAGTTTCAGACACATATATGGGTCCATTGAAGGGAACTTGATGGATCTTGTTCCAATGAATTTAACACCTTCTGCGCCATTATTCGCCACTCCTATGATAATGTGTCAATTCTTTCTTATTGCAATTGTTGGAGACTAAAAGCTGTGGCTTAGGACTTGATTTTTATTTATCACCGTACTAACCTTTCTAACCCTATAATTTAGGTCGGGCCTAACTAATATACTTTATGTTTGTTCAAGTTTGACCTGACTCGAAATATGGGTATAAATTTTTGTCAAAATTTGCCCATATTTGTAAAAAAACTAACTCAAACCTATTTTAGACCTACCCCTATTGTTTTTTAATTTTTTTTTAAAAAATATTTATTTTATTTTAATATTTAATAATTTTTTTATTTTTTTATTTATTGAAAGATTTTTATATAGTCATCTTAACATTATTTTGATGTTTATGTTAGAGTAGTATTATATATTTAGTATAAGTTTTTTTTAAGCAAAAGAGGGATTAAACCAAAACAAATTAAAACAAGATCACACTACATTAGGTAGATCATTATGCAGAGATTGAATGACTTCATCCGAGGCAACATATAAACTTGCCCAAAGGTATTGAGAATGTCATTTTTGCCAAACCATCCGCTACCTTGTTGGCCTCTCTGAAAACATGTATTAAGCTAATTGTCCAATCATGTTGGAGAAGCTCTTTGATGCTCCAGATCATCGAAGAACCATGCTACTCCTTTCCAGCTTCTTGAATTGCTTGAATAACTTCTTTATTGTTGGTCTCAAGAATCACTTTTTTCAATTCGAGGTTCCATGCTAATTGGAGACCGTCAAGCATACCCCAAAGTTCAGTCATGAGCACCAAACAACTTCCAATATTTCTTATGAATCCTGCAATCCATACTCCAACCTGATCAGGGATTATTCCTCCTATGGTAGGACTCCCTGAAAAATGGCACACAGCACAATTAGTATTCACCTTTTTCCATCCATCTTATGACTTTACAAGAATCACCATTTGTACTCCTCCATGTCTGGTTCGATCCATGGTTAGCCGTAGGAAAATTGTCTCTCATCCAACAACATTTTACCAAAATACTATAAGCTTCCATAAGCTCAACATTAAATATATAATTGTTTCTCATAATCCAAAGTTGCCAACAAATATTACCAAACAGTGTTAACCACCTGCTAGTCTCACAAGCGAAATATTTAGGATCAGAAATATTTTTTACAAACCATTCTTTAAAATTGAGATCGAAAAATTCGTATCTTGTTTCCACCTTAATAACCGTAAGCCATGTTGCCACAACTAGGATACAAAACCGCAGCACATGGTCAGTATTTTCCAACGAACTTCCACAAATCATGCAGCTTGTATCAGTAGCCAAATGTCTTCTCACTCTGTTTTCATTATTAGAATTCTATCTAAAAAAGCTAGCCAAATGAAAACAAGCACCTTTTGAGGAACTGGAATGTGCCAAATCTCATGCCAAATTTCATCGCTCCTTCTCAACTCCATCCCACAATTAGTAGCGTAGGCAGATCGCACCGAAAACACACCTTTTTTGTCATGAACCCAACCTACAGAGTCAACAACGTCATGATCTAATGGAGGCTTATAAGTTGAGATGCTTAGGATGATTGGGCGTGGCAGAACCGAGTTAAGGATAAGCTAATTCCAATCTCCACTCGGCGAAACAAACTCCTTCACAAGGACATGCTGCTTAGGAATGCATTTGAGCTTTGTACAACTGTTAAAAGCATGTGGACCCAATCCTTAATCCAGTTATTCCTCCAAAAATCAACACTTGCACCATTCCCAATATTCCATTTTACACCATCTCGGACCATATTCCGAACTCCACAAACTCCCTTGCACCCAAACTTGCACCCATCTATATTTTGTGAGGCGTTCCCTTTATATAAAGAGATAGGCAATTTGCCCTTCCATCTATATTTTGCTCTAAGCACTTGCACCCAAACTTGATCAAGTTTTTTAATAAGATTAAACCTAATTTTAATGAGAAAAGCATTGTTCAGATAGTCAAAAATTTTTAATGTGTTCAAATTTACGTAATATATAAAAATAACATAATATAAAGTATTATTAACATAAAAACAGGTCGAGCTCGAGCCCGGCCGTTATTTTAAATGAATTTATTTTTTTTTGTCCAAACCTATTTTTTGAGTCTAATATTCTTCTCTAAACCCTCTCAAATTTCGGGCGAATCTTCGAACCTGGATGGATAACTCGACACATGAACATATCTACTTTTAATTCTTGGGATTTAGCAATATGTTGATTTATTCAATTATGTATTTTTAAGTCAAACAAAATATAATGTTTTATTCTTATTAAAGAAAAGATAAAAAAACCAATAAAAAGTAAAAGCATTGGAATATCAAATGTATGAAGCAGCTGTGCTGGAAAACGGAAATTATTAATGTTTGACCAGAGAAATATTTTCGTGGATAAAAGCTTCTAGAGGTAAAATAATATACAAAAGAGAACAAAAGCCGACTTTAATGGAGTGCTGGTTCTGACCACTTCATTGCTTGTGTGTTGTTTCAGTTGTTTTTTTATGCTGAAATCGATTTATTTTGTGGTAGTAAGAATGATAGAAATATGAAATAAGAGGAAAAAGTAGGTCATTATAATACAAAAATGGGTGGCTGCAGAACAAGACAAAGGAAGAGTAAAGAAGAACCAAAAACAAAACAGAAATCCTACTTCTTTCAACTCACCAGACTCTGATGACAACGATGCCTTTTGTTTATTTCAGTAAAAATGGAATTTTGATTGCTTAATCCTATCATTATCCATGTTTTTTTTAAAAAAATATAAATTTGGGAGTAGTGATTGGTTTGCATTATATGTTAAAATGGCTTTATATTATTTGGTGTGAAGGGATGATAGAAACCATTGCACTCCCAAATTTTCGTCTTTCACAAAAATAACGCCTTTCCATGCGGATCCGGAGTTCTTCCTGGAGGAAATTTAAAACAAATTATCTCTCTTCATATAAATTTTTTATTTGAATTTTTCTAAATATCAAGATGAATAGAATTAAATCATTTTAAAGAAAAAAACTATAATAGATATATTATAATTATCCATCATAAAACTCAAAAATATTCAAACAACATTTTTAATACTAAATAAGTTAAGAAGTTGTTGAAGTGATAAAAAAGTAGCAGCTTAGAGAAGACATAGGTTTTCAAGCATGAGGAAGTCAAAATAATCGGTGATTCAATTCCTTTGTTTTTTGGAGATTTTCCGCTTTACGCAATCTCTTTATTTCTCCTGCTTCCCCACCTCCATTATTCTTTATATTTTAAAACTATTACTTTTTTTTTTAAAAAAAAAAAGGGTTTATGTAAATATATACTTACAAATTAATCGGATTAATTGTACTATTCAAGTTGAAAATGTTGATCAAGATTATTGTTTTTGGGGGAAAAAAATTGATTCCAACTATTACTCATAATACATGTTTCAAATTTGAATCAAAACTGGTGCTTTTTTTATTGTTTTTCTTTAGTAAAGTTATGATAATTCATTCTTAAAGATAAAAAAGGTAAAGTTATTAGTAATAATTAAGAGGGTTTAAATTTCTAGTAAGAAAAAAAAAAAAAAAGGCCAAATTCTAAATATTAGAAGGTAATTTTAATTATTCTAAATGGATCCAATTCTTAGTTTAATTTTTTATCTTTGTATTTCGTCCAAATATGTTATAATAGTTTAATTCTACGCCTAGTAATTATTCGAATATATATTTATACGAGAATGTAGAATATATATTTTTTCTTCAAAATTATAAGTATTATTTTAATAAATCGTTAATAAAAATTTCTTAATCATTATTAAAGTGTTTGTACAAAATTAGTAGTATAATGAAGAATAAATGTTATAGTGGTGAATTCAAGAATATCTCTAATATATATTATATAAATTAGCAAAGTAACATAGTTTTAAATTTATTTAATAAAATAGCAGGATTTCAGTAACAACGAGTGCCACATAAGTAAAACGTCACATACGAAAAATACATATCGTATGGGAAAAGGTATTCAAACCCATAAGATTTGATGAATGTGGCTTTGAAAAATACTCACTTTATCTCCTTCATGTTTGATGAAAAATCCACAACTCTCCTAAAGTTTATTTATGAAATGAATTTTAAATAGAATGATAACTTTAATCATTATTATATTTTTTATATTCAATACTTTTCAATTATAATAATAATTTAACTAGTTAAAAGAAACTCACTATTATTAAATTTAATTTTAATTATAAACATATATAGAATATTAATATATAAATATTTTTATTATTTTATTAAATTTCAAACTGTGAAACGAGCTTTTTGGACGGGTCGGTCCAGCCCAATCAATGAACAAGTCTAATCTCAATGGAGTTTATGAGATTTTTTCAAATTTAGGGTGCTTTTTTTTACGGAAAATGTTTTCTATATTTTTTTACGTTTGTTTCATGAAAAATAGCTTGGTCAATAGAAAATGACTTACAAGTGAACAAAAAACCAATCAATTTTCCTATAAATTGACTTACTCTTTTGCAAAACAAAAAACATTTTTTAGAAAAAAACTCATTTATGAGTAATTCTATTTTTATATATAAAAATTAATTTCAAATAAGTCTAACATTATTATATTAATAATATTTTCAATTTTTAAAAAGTTAAATTTATTAAAATATTATATTTAATAGTTTATTATTTTAATAATAAATTTTTAACAATAATGATTTAAAATTTTAAATAGTATTCTTAATATATCATAGAAAAGAATATTTATATTAATATATTAATAATAAATGTTTTATGAAATAAAATATGAATATTTTAATTATATAAATATGAATATTTAAAATAAAATAACTTGAATATTTTTATTTAAAATAATTTAATAAATTAATCTCAAAGTTAATATATAATTGAATTAAATATAAATTTTAAACATTTAATTTTATTTGAGTTAAATATAATTTTATAAAAGACTCAAATAAACTTAATTTTATAGCACTTTAATGCGTAATTAAATTTTATTTATTTTTTAAATTAAAAATAAAGAAATGAGAAAATCAATGTTTTCAAAACCTAACCGATGGTCAAGTTACTTAGACCCTTAGCTCAAGCGATTCAATTGTTGGTCCGATAATAATTAAATAAATAATTAAAATTTTATAAAAAAATTATAAATCGTTTCAACTATTGATTGTTTTTCTTGATTTTCTATTTTTATTGGTTTCAAGTGATTCACATAGGTTAGTTCAATTCCTTTATTTGGATTAGTATATCGGTTGGTTCTCGGTCCAGCTAGTTTGATTAGCCTCTTTAATTCGGTTGCAACAATACTTGAATAAATTAAATAGAAAATACATATAATAATAATAATGAGGGTATACTTGTTTTTTATATTTAAAATTTGCTTAGACAATAAATTTCAATTAAACCTATCCATGAGTCAAACTTGGATAAAAAAAATTATGTTTCGAGCTAGCTTGAATTCAATATAAATAATAAAAATTAACTTCAATAAAGTCTAATATTATTATTTTAAATTTGAAAATATTAACATCAAGCATTATAATGTTGAATACCAGGAAACACATATTAAATTACTTATGTTTAATAATATAATAAATTATTTAATATTACAATTTTATTTTAACAATAATTTTAAAACTTAAACAATATTCTTAATATATTATTGAAAAAATATTTATATTAATATTTTAATAATAAATATATATCACAATTTATAAATATGTAATGGAATAAAATATGAAAAATTTAATTATATAAGTATGAGTATTTGTTTAAATGATACTTAACTTCATTTATCCCTTCCATTTCTAAAGTTTCACTATGGACTCTTCTATATGTAATTATTTAATTTATTCATTATTTATTATTAAGTTTATATATAATATAAATTTAATAAAATATTATTTGATTATAAAATAAAATTTAATTACTAAAAGAATACATATATTTGTGTTATGGTTAATTAGTAACAACATTTGAAAATGGATTTAAAAAAAATATAAATCATTTAAACACTAAAAATTATAGATTTTTCCCAAATGTTATTCTCATAGAAGTAAAGATTTTTGCCAAAATCATAGAAATATGTTGGGAAAAAGAAGAAAGAAAACCATAATTAGTGCGAATAGAGGAATCCCGTAGCAATGGTATTTAAGCCAATCCAAAATTAATTTATTAAAGAGAAGTTAAATACGAAAGACCAACTCTACTGGGGGGACCTTCCTTTTCCTTTAATACAAGGCAATTTCTAGAGCCCAACCATTCATCCTTTTGCATTTCCTCTTCCTCCTCCTTTTATACCAACTCACCAAAACAAATCTCTCTTCACAAAGTTATGGTATTGTTAAGATTCAAAAACCCAGAGAGTTGGTTGTTTTAACTCATGGAAAGGGATCCAACCATCGTTCACCGATTCTTCCTATCTGGTTTCTATTGCTGGGGTTGGGAATTCTTGACCGCTCTTCTTCTCTTTAGTTCTTCTTCCCTCTAAACTCCATACCCACCGCCCTCCTTCATCTTTAAACCTGCCTTTCCTTTTTCTTTTTTAATATTCTTTGTTAGTATAGTTTGGGGGGAAGAAATGGCGCAAAGGTCAGTTCCGGCGCCCTTCTTGACGAAAACGTACCAGCTGGTGGATGATCCGATCACCGACGACGTGATTTCTTGGAACGCAAACGGCACCTCTTTTGTCGTTTGGAAAACTGCTGATTTTGCTAAGGATTTGCTTCCCACCTATTTCAAACACAATAACTTTTCCAGCTTCATCCGTCAGCTCAACACTTACGTATGTTCTCTTTAATTTCCTCATTTCTAATCTTGTACGTATGTGATTGCACTTTCACAAAGCTTTAATGGATGAAGTCAATAAATGTATCACAAATTATTTTAATTAAGAAAGGATCCTTAGGTTGAATCATGGGGATCGATTCATTAACCTCTCAACTGCTCTTTTTCATTTTAAGATTTTTTTCCTTCTTAAAAACCAAGTTTTACCAACTGGTTTTAGGTGAGGGATACGACCGTCATTTCGCACACATGAAATTTCCTTAACCCTTTCTTACGACGAGGCGGTAAAATTTTATTTATTTAACTTTTCCTGTATTCTTACAGGGATTTCGAAAGGTTGTTCCGGACAAATGGGAATTCGCGAACGACAACTTCAAACGAGGGGAAAAAGAGCTCTTGTCCAAAATCAGTCGTCGGACGACGGTGACATCACCGCCGGCTAATGCTCCTGAGAAAGGCAAAACATCTGCTGCTGCAACTCCCTCTCTGACTAACTCCGGAGAGGACCTAGGATCCACTTCCACGTCATCACCGGAATCGAAGAATCCGGGATCGGTGGAGACGAATCATTTCGCCGATTTATCAGAAGAGAACGAGAAACTGAAAAGAGATAACGAGATGCTAAGCATTGAGCTGGCCCAGGCCAAGAGGAAATGCGACGAGCTGGTCGCTTTTTTAACTGAATGCGTGAAAGTGGGGCAGGATCAGATCAATGGCATCATGCGGCAAGGAAGCTGTGGCTCCACCATTAACGGCGAAGATCCTGGCCGTATCTGCGGTGACGATTATGATGAAAAAACCAGTGAAGAAGATATGGGGAGTTTGAAACTGTTTGGGGTTTGGTTGAAAGGCGTGGAGAAAAAGAGGGCTCGCGAGGAAACAATCATGTACGGGGGACCTCACGCTAAGGAAATGAAGACGGTAGATTTCCGGCACGTGCCTTTGGTGAGGGAGAGCGGCAAGGTTTGCAACTGAGCAGACACGATAGGAAGCAACATTCTTGGTATTTTAATTTTGTGATAATTTTAGTGTCTTTTCATAAAATAAAGATGAATTCTTATTATTTCTTTTGTACACAAGATTAGGTGGGTCAATTAGTCAGCATTCAGCAATTGTGGGAGGCAAAGATCAAATCTTTTTCTCCATCTAGACTATAATTACCTTCTTCTCTCTCTTTTGCCTTTAATTTTCTCTTCTCACATGTAGGAAATAGGAATAACCATAATTTAAAATTATTTTTATATTCATTTTATTACAAAATACTAATTTTGCAATTACCAATTATGGAAATAAAATAATGTTTACACAATTCTACACTTATAAAGTAATTCATTATAATTCGATAAATATAATTATATAATTTAAGTTCTAACTCATTCACTAAATTAACGGGTCTTTCCACCAAAAAAATATTAATTGTAAATTGGTAAACAAAATACGCACAATGCTTTTTCTCTTGCACGTTAAACCTAAAGAAATTGTCTTATATATAAATATAAACCAAATAAGTTAGCTTCAAATTTATTGAAGATCAAATCTTTTACTTATGTCAAACTTCCATCACTTTCAAAAGTCTTCATCACATCATTGCTTAACTTTAATTATTGCACAATACTTCTTCAATAATGGGTTGATAAAATCCCTCAAACTTAAGTAACTGAATTCTCAAACAATTTTATTAATATATTCCAATTAAATAACACAAATTACAATGACTTGTACATTTCTTTCAATATAAAAGTTTTTAAGAAAAATATTTTTAACTTTTTCTTATATTTGTTTCATATAAAATAGGATGGTCAACTTAAAATTACATCATTTTTCCCGTAAAATGTTTTATCATTTTTTTCTATAAAACATTTTCCAAACTGATAAAACACCCCCATACCCAACCCGAACATTGGGTCAAAGCACCACGATGTTACATTCTCTATTACATTCTTCACTCATCAAATATTTTCTTATAAACTTTCATAAATTTTCAATTTAGTTTTTTTTTTTGTCATAAGAGTTTAATATATTCAGTAATTAATCATATTAAATCAATTTTCTTTCTTGTTACACTTTAATCATATAATTTATCTCAATATCTTGTTTCAGTTATCAAATTTCTATGTATTTCACTTCTATTATTTCATCCACATATTTTCTCAAGTTTAACAATTTAGTCATTGTTGTCATAAAAAATTCCATGTTTTTTAACAATTTTACTTTTACAATACTTTATCAATATTTCATCATCTCATAACACATTCATTAAACTTCTATCATAATTTCCTTATTCACATATTAAATTGTTTCACACTTAAACTTTTGTACATTTTTCAAACTAGTCCCTATTGCCATGTAATTTATTTTTCACCATATGAGCACTTTAATCAAATAATTCATTATAATATCTTATTTCACATAACAAATTTTCATGCATATCACTTCTCTTGTTTCAATTATAAATTTCACAAAGGTTACAATTTAATCCTTAACATCATGAAGATTCATTATTTACTATAATTTCACCTTAACACCACTTTGTAATCAATTCACTACTTTATTTAAACTCTTTATCATACACCTCAAATGTATGTTTGTTCCATTAAAAACAACTTTTATGAAATATTTTACACAGATTCATCCAAACACCAGAATAATTAACTTTTCCAAAAAAAATAAGTCATTTTCTAGAAATCATTTTCAATAAAACACTGCATTCCACTCTTGTAACTAACACTGACAAAGTTTTCCATATAATATATTTGAATTACTACTATTAAAAACAACATCCTATACATATATAATTGAATTACAACTAATAAATTATATAAACAATTTCAATCAAAATCAACTCAACTCTAACAAATAATTTTCACCTTGTAAGACTTGAACGTTTTTATGCCACGACCACAACCTGCCAATGCCTTAAACCACAATATATCATTTATTTTAAACATTATAGTTTTTTTTTTGTCATTAATAATTCCTTGTGTGTTACTAAAAAAAAAATTACTGTTAATGACACATTGGTTATGATATATGAATACTTAAATTAAGATTGTTAAGTTAATGATTCATTAACTCTTAATAATTAAAATTTTATATATTCTATAACCCAAATGCAAAAAATATTAAAAAAGAAGAAGATAGATATTGATAAAAATGGAAATGTTGGTTGCCTACGAATTTCTGAAGTAGGTATAACAATTTGGAGTGAAGTGTTCACATTGAAGTTGCTTCTTCATATCAAAATACATCCTATCATCTTTCTTCCTTATATCTCACTCTTTTACATATAAAAATAGGGTAAAGTCAGAAATTTCTTAAATTTTATACTTTCACCATAGTAAAAAGATAATTTATATTTTTATAATTTTTAAAAAATTAAATTAAATTTTAAAATATAAACTTTTTAAAATATTCACCAGCTTTCACTTATCTCTTATTTTTTTATTTATATTTTCGTTTCTTTGATCAATTAGCGATTGTATGAATATTTGAATAATTTTTTTATGCTTATTTTATATCTCGCATGATTCGATTAATAAATTGATTTATGTGTTAAGTGATTATTTATCTGAAATTGGTTATTTATTCAAAAGTACTTAATATATTAAAGACTGGTGCCCCTAATAGAATATCGAGATGGGTGATACCGAAAGGGTATTCGTATGCTTAGGAAAAGACCGGAAGAGTGACTTAAGTGGTAATCCTTAGTGAAGATGAACCGGGAGGGTATTCTTAGCTAAGGGTGATAAATAACTCAATCTAGGATAATTAATGATTTAATTAGATAATTAGGAATTTAATCGATTATAGGCTAGAGGCTCGCATTGTTGACCCTAGGAATAGGAAAGCCCATTAGGTTAATTTAGGTTAGTTAATTTAATTAGTTTAATTAAAATATTAATTTGGATTCAAACTACTAATTCGTGACTCAATTAGATTAGTAATTATTTTCTGTAATTAATTTAATAATAGGTTCTCTAATCTGCAATCCCTTGGGTACAATCCTTGAAATACTTACCAATGTTTTGTTATAACTTTATTGTATTATAATTTAACCCACATGCTTGCAGACACCACCGATTTAATTTTATATATATTTTTTGTGTAATATTTATACTATAAATGATACCACGTTTATAGGCAATCAATAACTTAACTCATGTGTGTTGAATTCAGACATTTTTAAGTGAAGGATGTCTTTTTTATCCCAAATTGGTGTTCTAACTTTTTTTGTCAACTAATTTGATACCTTTTTATAATGCTATTAAATTTGGGATAAGCGTTTTGGTGAAAATATTGATGACATAACAATGACATCATCATTTGAAAGTAAAATATAAATTATAAAAAAATCTTTAAAAATCATAAAAATTAAAAATTTAAATTTCATTAAAATTTTGAAGATATATAAAATTAATCTTAAAAATATATAAATTCTATCTATTTATAATATACATAAGTACGCGTTTAGAGAAACTTTTAGACTAGCGAGAATATCCTTTATTGTTAATTATATTACTAAACTGACATTGGAATAATAATTTATTAATATCATTATGTGATAATAATAAAAGTAATATTAATTAATATAATAGTATATTAATGTGAAATAATTATTCTGATCATATCTTTTAAAAGTTTTACATAAAAAATAACATAATATATTATTAATTAATAAGAATATAAAATTATTTAATATAATTGAATAAATTAAAAATAATAAAAATCCAAGTTTTTAATTAAATAAATATAAATTTTTTAAATCAACTTTTTATAATTAATAAAAGACAAATGTGTGATATTAATACTATATGCATATAAAAAGATAATATTAGTATATCGGTAATCTAATTACTTAATATTTTCCTGTCGGTTGTTTCTCACTTTTTTACTTTCATTAATCTCTCAATTATTTTTTAAAATTAATAGATTTTTATAATAAATTAAACCAATTCTCATTTAATTCAAAAATATATTTTTAAAAATTTATAAAAATACATCATTTAATAAATTTTAAAAATAAACACGTAAACATGTGACATGGGAACTAGTATATATAAAAGTACGAGTTTTGAAAAACTTTTAAACTGCTAAAAATTCCTTTTATTGTTAACTATATTACTAAATTAAGATTAGAATAATAATTTACTAGTATGATTAAGTGATAATAATAAAATTAATATTAATTAATTTGATAGTATATTGATGTGAAATTAATTAATTTAGTCATTTATAATATATATATATATTTATATATTTATATATATATATAAAGAGAGAGAGTTTGAAAAAACATTTCAACCAACGAGAATAACTTTTACTTTTTGGCATATTACTAAATTAATATTTAAAATAGTTATAATATTTCAGCTAGAATTATTAATTACAAAAGATGATGTAAAATAGAATTTGTGATAATACATTTAAAATAATTATAATTTAATAGTTGTGATAATTACACTTTTAAAAAGTTTATAATATTGCCGAAACCATTTTTTTGTTTGAAAAACGGCCGACTTTAAAATATGAAGAATGAGTCGCCACCAATCTTTTTTGAATTGTGACTGGGCCACTTATAAAACATTTTGGTCTACGAATTTTAAGAAAACAGGTTCGGGAGTCGATTATGCACGAGGAAGGATTAGCACCCTCGTGACGCCCCAAATTGGTACCTTATTGATTGATTAATGTCCTAATGTCGAAAATTTGAAAGATTTTTAAATATGATTCTTTTTATTTTAAGGAAAAAAAAAACTTGAACAAAATATGAGCAATATTCAGACCCTCTTATCTTGAAGAAGTAAAATGTCACGCCCAGTGAGTTAGGGTACGACATTTCAAATCCCTGAAATTGAGCTTGTCTTTTGGACTTTCAAAATTGATGCGTTCAAATCTAAAAAGGATACTCAGTTTTTGGGATCTACTGAAAAATCGGAACCCAGTAAGTTAGGGCTCGATTTTCTTGAAGTGCCAAACACGG
Source organism: Gossypium bickii (assembly GCA_025503065.1). Taxonomy (NCBI): domain Eukaryota; kingdom Viridiplantae; phylum Streptophyta; class Magnoliopsida; order Malvales; family Malvaceae; genus Gossypium; species Gossypium bickii. The sequence continues at coordinate 20,000,443 of CP106713.1, read as the reverse complement.
AACATTGCCTTTATTTTTTTTGAAATCCTTATCTTAAGATAAAAAAACGTCCCATCCAGTAAGTTAGGACACGACGATCTTGATTCTTCGAGAATAAGTTTTTATTCAACTTTTAAAATGAAAGTAATAGGTTCTTTAGACTCGCAAAGAGAAATCGAAACCCAGTAAGTTAGGGCACGGCTCCTTTCGAATCTTAGAACACGGAGAGTTTGCTTATTTTAAAACTCATTTTTTTTGACGCATCAAAAATAAAATAATTGAGGATAAACCAAAATGGCAACATGCACCACGGAATAAAAGTGTGAGAAATAATGTACATAATAATAATAAAGGCGATAATAATAAAAGAGTAAACAAATAAACAGATAAATAAATAAAAGGAAAGAAAGTAATAATAAAAATAAAGTTAATATAAGAGTAACTATTAGATAAATAATATGTATAAAATAATAATAATAATGAAAATAAGTTAATAAATAAATAATAAAAATAACATTAGCAATTATAAAATAAAGTATAATGAAAACGATGATCGATAATAGCAAAAACAAATAGAGTACTACTAATAATAAAGTAATGAAAGGATATTAAAACTAATAGTAATTATAATATAAAAAAATAATAATAGTAGTAAAAGGATAAAAATCTATTAATAAAGAAACTAATAATATATGTTAATAAATAATAATAAAAACAATAATAAAGTTAATGAAAATATTGGTAATAATGGTGATAATAATAATGAGAATAATAAAAGTATAGTAACATTAATAATTACAAAAATATAAAAAGACAATAAAATTAATAATAACAAAAAAATAATAAAAAAATCATGAAAGATATGCAACGGGACGAAATTGAATCATTTAAAAAGTTTGGGGCTAAAATAGAAAATAAACAGAGGGAAAGGGACCGAATTAAACACGCATGCAATAGGGGAAGGAGCCAAAGCGCAATTATCCCCAATCTCTAACGCAGCATTTAAAGCGCGGACCAGATTGAATTAAAACCGAAATTTTGGGGCAAATTTAAATAATAAAGAAAACTGCAGGGGGTGTGATCAAAACAAGGGCGAAAGGGGAAGGACCAACCGCAGAATTTACCCATTTAGGGTGAAATTGCGCAAATCCACCTGCGGAAGCAGGTATATCCGCGGGGCCCTCCCCTTTTTAATGTTTAAAACCTAAAAAAAACAAAACCATTCATTTCTTTTTCTGTTTCAAAACAAAACAGAACCCCCCTCTCCATTTCATTTTTTTTAGGGTTTGGATTCCCTTTTCTATGTCGACACAAAACCAAGGGCCACCCCCATACGCGTATCGACGGCGGCGGTCAAGGGAGCCCGGTAAATTTCCTTTGATTATTTTATGGAATTTGATCTATATGTATTATATGATTTTGAAAAATGGAATATAATAAAAATAGAAACGACGGAATTCGAAAATAATGAAATAGGAAAAAAAAAAGAAGGTAAACCTTGACTGATTCAGTGTTTGCTTATGTATTCTGCTCTGTATTCTGTTTTGGATTGCTGTAAAAAAAATTGCTTTTGTATATTTCTGGTGTAATCGTGTAAAAAAACAAAAAAAAGTCCCTTTTACAATGATTTTCCTCCCTTTTATAGCCTAAAAACCCCCTAAAAATAAAACAACATCAAACCCCGAACCCCCTCTACTGTTTTACTGCTTCCTGCTTTGTAGGTATTGTGGCGTGCATGACTTGGAGTTGGAGGCGCGCACGATGCGGCGTTGAAACTGCTGGTAAAAAGCGTGCAGCGTGAGGGCTCCTACTTAGGGTTTCTGATTCTTGCCCGATTTTGGTCTTTTGAGTTTGTGATAGTTTTTTTTTTTTTGGCTTGGCTATTTAGGCCGAAGTTTTGGACTATTTTGTAGTTGAGACTTTTATTTATTGGTTTATTTTGGTTTTTGGGCCCGGGCATTAATTGGGCTCTACAGTTGCCCCTCTTTGTTCATTGTCGTGTAACGAGAATGGAGTAAAGACTTTAAGAGGATCAATTTAGCCTGGTCTTGCTGCGTCTCGACTTCTTGATGCCTCATTGTTTTAACCCCTGCATCTTTAGGGGTATAGGAATTTTGTTTTGATCTGCTCCACTACTGCTCAATGGAGATAAGATCTGCTCTTTTTAGCCTGCTCCACTCCTGCTTAGCGGAGATAAGGCTTATAATCTTGAGTCCGCTCCATTGCCAATACATGGAGATAAGGCTTGTTGTATTTGATCTGCTCCACTCCTGCTTAGTGGAGATAAGGCTATGATCTTCAGTCTGCTCCATTGCCGATACATGGAGATAAGACTTGCAATTTCCGATCTGCTCCACTCCTGTTCAGTGAAGATAAGATCTGCTTTCTTTCAGCCTGCTCCACTCCTGCTCAGTGGAGATAAGGCTATGATCTTTAGTCTGCTCCATTGCCGATACATGGAGGTAAGACTTGCAATTTCCGATCTGCTCCACTCCTGCTCAGTGAAGATAAGATCTGCTTTCTTTCAGCTTGCTCCACTCTTGCTCAGTGGAGATAAGGCTATGATCTTTAGTCTGCTCCATTGCCGATATATGGAGGTAAGACTTGTAATTTTCGATCAGCTCCACTCCTGCTCAGTGAAGATAAGATCGACTTTCTTTCAGCCTGTTCCACTCCTACTCAGTGGAGATAAGGCTATGATCTTCAGTCTGCTCCATTGCCGATACATGGAGATAAGATTTGCAATTTCTAATCTGCTCCACTCCTGCTCAGTGAAGATAAGATCGGCTTTCTTTCACACCGCTCCTCCCTCCCCTTTCGGTGGAGATAAGGCTATGATCTTCGATCTGCTCCACTCTTGCCCGGTAGAGATAAGATCTGCTATTTCCAGCCTGCTCCACTCCTGCTCAGTGGAGATAAGGCTATGATCTTCGATCTGCTCCGCTCCTGCCCAGTAGAGATAAGATCTGTTGTTTTCGATCTGTTCTACTCCTGCTCAGTAGAGATAAGATCTGCTAATTTTATCCTGCTCCACTCCTGCTCAGTGGAGATAAGGCTATAAACTCAAGTCTGCTCCACTCCTGCTCAGTGGAGATAAGACTTGTTGTCTTCGATCTGCTCCACTCTTGCTCAGTGGAGATAAGATATGGAATCTCTTGTAACTCCCATCAATTTTGCTACATTGTCCTCTGGGGAACCTACCTGTAGAATTGATTTCATGGGGTCTATGCTTATTTCAAATGATTAGGATGTCATGAAAATGCTCCTAACCATATGTATTATGAATGTATGGATGCATGTAAAATGTCATGAGTATGATCCAATTTTTTAACTCTTGGGTTATCATTGCTCGCTGCTTGTTAGGGCAATATCCCGTTGTATGCCTTCTTGTTCTGTTGATATTTCTAACACAGAATCTGAAGATATCGTCACTACTTAGACTCCTATTTCAGGGGTTCCAAGCCCCTTAAACCTGGTAAGTTCTAAATAATTGTCCTGCTTCAGATCCTTGCATTATTTAGAGACTTTCTGAGTAATATGCAGAACTTCTTTTGTAAGAGTATTATTAGTTCATTAATCATTATCTCAATAAGAAACGCTTGAAGAAGATTATGAAGATGAATGAAACTGAAATCTATTCGGGACAAAAACCTGTGAAGAATAAATTGAATAAAAGTAGCAAATTTTGCCAAAGTACAAAAACGAATAAAGGTGGAATTGGTGACCCAGATATCGCAACCTGAATTTTTCTGTACGAACTTCTTGAAGACCACTATGAGCTCAACATATATCTAGGAGACCTACAGCACTTTGCCAATGCCCCGAATATGTAGTGTATCTCCTCATTGTTAATTCAGGTATAGGGTGGCTACCGCATGCCCCATTTCTCCAAAACATTTGAATCGCCCTTTACGGGTTTTCAATTCAAAGCCCCTTTGGTCTCAAAGTGCCCTTTGCTGGTTTTCACCTTGGCCTCTCCTTTTTTTTTTTTAAACTCAAGACGCCTTTTTCAGATTTTCGCCTTAGCCCATTCCCTTTTACGTGAAATACTTCTTGACGGAGTCTGCATTAATTGGATTTGGTAGACCTTTGCCGTCCATCTTAGCGAGTATCAACGCTCCCCCAGAGAAGGCCTTCTTTACGACATAAGGTCCTTCCCAATTAGGCATCCACTTTCCCCTAAAGTCTTTCTGCATAGGGAGAATATGTTTCAATACCAAGTCACCTTCATAGAATACCCTGGGGTAGACCTTCTTGTTGTAAGCCTGCATCATCCGCTTCTGGTACATTTGACCATGACAGATGACTCTTAGCCGCTTTTCCTCAATAAAATTCAACTGATTATATCGAAATTGAACCCATTTTGCTTCATCCAACTTCAGTTCTGACAAAACCCGGAGAGAAGGAATTTCAACTTCGATAGGCAAAACCGCCTCCATCTCATAAACCAGTGAGAAAGGTGTTGCCCCAGTAGAGGTTCTAATAGATGTTAGGTAAGCATAAAGAGTAAGCGGTAACTTTTCATGCCAATCCTTGTAAGTCTCAGCCATTTTCCCCACAATTTTCTTGATATTTTTATTAGTTGCCTCAATTGCGCCATTCATTTTCGGGCGATAAGGCGACGAGTTATGGTGCTTAATGTTGAACTGACTGCAGACTTCCGCTATCGCGCTATTGTTTAAGTTCAAAGCACTGTCAGATACAATCCTTTCTGGTATATCGTAGCGACATATGATCTCTTTCTTCAAGAACTTGCTAACTGCCATCTTCGTAACATTGGCATATGAAGTTGCCTCCACCCATTTGGTGAAGTAATAGATGACGACGAAGATTAACCGATGTCTATTAGAAGCCTTCGGTGAGGTCGGCCCAATGACGTCCATGCTCCACATTGAGAAAGGCCACGGAGAAGTCATAACATGAAGAGGTGAAGGAGGCACATGGATCTTGTCTCCATAAATTTGACACTTATGGTACTTCTTGGCATAACGGATGCAGTCTCCTTTCATCATGGACCAGTAATACCCGAATCTTATTATCTGCCTGGCCATTGTAAATCCATTGGCATGCGTTCCGCAAGCCCCTTCATGGACTTTTTCAAGGATTTTCTTAGCCTCCACAGCATCGACGCATCTTAGCAACACTTGATCCTTCCTCTTTTTATACAGGATCTCTTCATCTAAGACGTAGTCACTAGCAAGTCTTCTCAATGTTCTCTTATCATTTTCAATTGCTTGATCGGGATATTCACGGCTCTTCACATATCGCAGAATATCATTATACCAAGGGTGATCATCTCTCTCATTCTCTTCGTCAATATTATAGTAGTGTGCCGGAGTCTCGCAGATGCTCATTTGAATGGGTTTCATAACTTCTTGGTCATTTACTCTGATCATAAAAGCTAGTGTGGCCAAGGCGTCAGCCATCTAATTTTCATCCTGCGGGAGGTAAAAGAATGTGATATCATCAAACTCCTCGATTAGTTCCAGAACTAACTTTTGGTAACTGATCAACTTGGCATCTCTTGTCTCACATTCCCCTTTAAGCTGATATATTACCAACGCGGAGTCTCCATATACCTCTAACAACTTAACTTTGCGGTCTATGGTAGCTTGGATTCTTATGATACATGCTTCGTATTCTGCCATGTTATTTGTGCAATCGAAGTCCAACTTGCAAGTGAATGGATAATGTTCTCCCATTGGGGATACCAAGACTGCCCCAACTCCATTACCAACGGCATTTGACGCTCCATCAAAGTTCAACTTCCAGGGACGATCTTCTAAGATATCCTCTTCAGTAGTTGCTACAAATATCAAATCTTCATTTGGAAAATCAAAGCTCAAGGGCTTATAATCGTCTAGCGCTCTACTGGCTAAAAAATTTGCTATTGTACTCCCCTTCACAGCCTTCTGGTTCACATACACTATGTCAAATTCAGAGAGCAAAATTTGCCATCGGCCCATTCTTCCATTCAGAGCGGTTGACTCCATCATGTACTTGAGAGGGTCTAGTTTAGAGATTAACCAAGTCGTGTGATACAGCATTTATTGCCTCAACCTCCGAGTTGTTCAGACCAAGGCACAACATAATTTCTCAATTGGCGAGTATCTCATTTCACATTCGGTGAATTTCTTACTGAGGTAATATATCGCCTTTTCTTTCTTCTCTGTTTCATCATGTTGGCCGAGCACACAGCCCATTGAATTATCAAATACCGTTAGATACAGAATCAATTGTCTATCAAGACTGAGCGGCATTAGCACTGGAGTATTAGACAAGTATTGTTTAATCTTGTCAAATGCCTTCTGGCATTCATCGTCCCAAATGCCTGGATTGTGTTTCTTAAGAAGACGAAAGATAGGATCACACTTCTCAGTCAATTGCGAAATAAACCGAGCGATGTAATTCAAAATTCCTAGAAATCCTCGGACTTTTTTCTGAGCGCGCGGTGGAGGCAATTTTTGTATGGCCTTGACTTTATCTGGATCTACTTCGATTCATTTTCCACTGACCATGAAACTAAGTAGCTTCCCTGATCGAGCTCCGAAAGTACACTTGACTGGATTGAGCTTCAGCTGAAATTTTCTCAATCTCAAGAACAGTTTCCTCAAAACTTGTACATGCTCTCATTCTATTTGAGACTTTGCGATCATGTCGTCGACATAGACCTCGATCTCCTTACCATAGCCTTTTGGTATATTGCTCCCGCATTCTTTAACCCAAATGGCATCACTTGGTAACAAAAAGTCCCCTATAAGGTTATAAAGGTGGTCTTTACCATGTCCTCAGGATGCATCTTTATTTGATTGTATCCCGAGAAACCGTCCATGAAGGAGAAAAATGAAAACCCCACCGTGTTATCCACCAGAGTGTCGATGTGAGGCAGTGGGAAGTTGTCTTTCGGGCTGGCCTTGTTTAGGTCCCTGTAATCGATGCACATCTGCACTTTTCCATCCTTCTTAGGAATAGGGACAACGTTGGCTACCCATTCTAAGAAATTCACCACTCGCAGGAACCCAGCATCAAATTGCTTCTTAACTTCTTCCCTTATCTTTACCGCGACATCGGGTCTCATCCTTCAGAGCTTCTGTTGGACCGGCTTGCAATCTTCCTTTATGGGGATACGGTGTATCGCAATATCAGTGCTCAACCCAGACATGTCTTGATATGACCACGCGAAGACATCTTTGAACTCTAACAGAAGTCTAATGAGGTTCTGCCTTATTTCCTTGGTGATGAGGGTTCTAGTTTTCACCTCTTTCCCTTCCTCCAGAGTCACATTCTCAATTGTCTCTTTGTGAGGCAGAATCAGCTTTTCTTCCTGCTCTACCATCCTTAACAGATCTGGGGATACACTACAATCTCTGTCATCTGTAAAATCTTGAGGTCCCTCTAGGTTGTCTTGCTCATCAGGAAAATTTGAGTCCGTAACAGCATTGTTCATGATATCGATATCTGGGGACCTATGGTAGGTATGAAAGAATATTCAATGAAAATGAATTTAAGAATGACTTATTTATGTTATGATTCTAAATGGCACGGAAAAGAAATAAAAGAATGATTGCACGGTATGAAAGGAAAAAATGCATTTCTTATTGAAAATAACAATGCTTGAACATGAGCCTATTTCACAAAAGATTCCTATTGTTCCTATGCTTGAAACAACAAGTGCGTTTTAAACATTACTCTGTTTTAGTCCTAAAAACTATAGGAATTTCTTCCGCAGTCCAGTTGTCCAGAACACTTCCAGGCTCATAAGGGTGAATAGCCGCCAAGTTTCCTCTCCTCGAACTTTCTTCAGACACAACATTGATGGTCAAAGCTCCTATCATATCCTCAGTCGTTTCCCTATTCACGTTCTTCAGTCCTGAATGGATAATTCCTCCCGATACGAATGTATTAGATATATGGGGAAAGGTCATTGAACCCAACTCAATCTCTGTACCATTCAGTCGTGCCTTTCGTCTTTTATGTTTCCTCTCTAACTCCCCCTTTCTCTGTCCGGTATCTGGCCTGTGCCCCAGACCAAAGCGATCATGCTTGTCAACCAACCCTGGCACTCTGACTGGCCCCTGGAGATATTTTTCAAGTCCCCTCCCAGGCAATGCTCCTTTTCCTGCTGTCAGCTGTAGGCCCATTCTTGTTGCTTCAGAGATTTTGGGCACCGAGGTCTTGCCTCCTTCACTAATGAAAGTCGCATTTACAAACTCCAACGACCTAAGGGAGCACTCTATAGCCTCCGTATCATTCTCTATGTACGGTGCATTACTAGTAACTGATGCGATGATATCCTCCTCTGCACTTATGGTCAACTTTAATTTTTGGTGCAATGATGATGGTACGGCTCCCGCTGAGTGGATCCAAGGCTTCCCAATAAGCAATTATAAGAGGGCTTGATGTCTATCATGAGGAAATCGATTTCGTATGTATTTGGCCCGATTAGGAGGGGTACCTCAATTCTTCCCATTACTTTCCTTTCGGTGCCATCAAATGCTCTCACTATATTTTGGCATGTTTTCATATGAGAGCTGTCTATGGGCAACTTGTTCAGTGTAGATAGGGGCAAGACATTCAGTGCTGACCCGTTGTCAATTAATACCCCTGGTAATGTATACCCTTTGCATCGGGTAGTGATGTGTAAAGCCTTGGTGGGTCCCATGCCTCATGGTGGTATTTTATCATCACTGAAAGAGATGAAATTGTTTGCGCTTATGTTACTAATAAGGCGGTCCAACTTGTTTACTGAAATGTCTTCAGTGATATATGTTTCGTTTAACACCTTCATCAGCGCGCTACGGTGTACATCTGAGTTTAAGAGCAATGCCATTACTGATATACGTGTCGGCTGCTGGCGTAATTGTTCCACAACACTGTACTCACTATGTTTCAGGAACTTCAAAACTCTCCACCTCATTCTCATTCATCGGTTCATTAACCAAAGGCCCCGCTTTCTCGCTCTCTATTTTCATCATAGAGAACTCAGCTTCTGGGTTGGGTGCGCTGGCCGAACTCTCTCTCCCAGAAACTATCACAATGCAATTGTAATTCCAAGGTACCCTCTTTTCATCTTTATAAGGAAAAGTCCAGGTTTTTGAATTACAATCCTCGGCGTATCCCTATAAGGAAAAGTTACGGGTTTTCTAATTACAACCCTCAGTGTATCCTTATAAGAAGAAGTCACGGGTTTTTTAATTTCGATCCTCGATGCTATTTTCACTCCGGCCTCGTCGACCCTTAGACGTGTGATGATCACTATTGGGTGATTGACTTTAGGGATCCTTTCTGCAGACCCTCATTCTGTGGAACATACATCCTCTCCCTCCACCAAGTCAAAGAACTCCAACTCTTTATTATCCATTAGCCCTTGTACTAGGGCTCTGAATTTGTTACATTGCTGGATTTCATGGCCTTCCTTGTCATGGAACTCACAGTAGTTCCTTAAATCTTGAGATCTGTTCACATTCCCTTGCAGAACTAACCCCATTTTCTGCATTACTTTCCAAACTTCCCTCAATGGGGTTCTGACTTCAGCAACTTCCTATTTGGTTCTCCTCCCCCTGTTCTCAACTATCACGTTTGCCCCATTATCAGTATGACTGGGTAACAGATTTCCTCCACCAGGTGGGTCATTAAAGTCTACCACCCCCGCCTTGATAAGTCTCTCGGCTAGTCTTTTGAATGAAGTACAGTTCTCTATCGAGTGACCAACTACATCCGCATGGTACTTACACTGAGCGTTTGTGTTATACCACTTAGGATATGGAGGTTGCAGTGGCTTCAAGTAAAACGGGGATACGACGTGCGCATCGAATAAAGTTTTATACAACTCCTTATACGTTACAGGTATAGGAGTAAACTGAAACTTCTTGGTCTTCTGCCTCGTGTTGGGCTCTTGTCTTGATGGGGCCTACTGGCCCATGGTTATTGCTCTCGGTTGATTAACGGTAATGGGTCTGGGATAACCCGAGCTTACATTACTCAATTCATTCTCCCCTTTCCTAGGAGCTGATATTTTCATACTCTCCCCAACTTCTATTTTCCCACACCTTTTCGCGTTCTTTATCATTTCGCCAGACATCATTATGTCCGCGAAACTCTTAGATGCGCTCCCCAACATATGATTGATGAAAGGTGCTTTCAGGGTATGAATGAAGAGCATGGTCATTTCCTTTTCTAGAAGCGGTGGCTAGACTTGTGTAGCGACCTCCCTCCATCTTTGGGCGTATTTCCTAAAACTCTCACCTGACTTCTTCTCCATGTTTTGCAACGTGATCCTATCAGGTGCTATATCAGTCACATAGCCGTAATGTTTCATGAAGGCCTGTGCCAAGTCCTTCCACCATTTGATTTGAGTATAACTGAGCTGATTGTACCACTTTGCTGCAGCTCCAGTCAGACTATCCTGGAAATAGTGGATCAACAACTGGTCGTTGTTGACATATCCTGTCATTCTCTGACAGAACATGGTAATATGGGCCTCAGGACAGCTTGTTCCACTATATTTTTCAAACTCTGGCATCTTAAACTTTGGTGGGAGTACCAGATTTGGAACTAGACTCAACTTCCTAACATCCACTTCACATTGGAAATCAGCACTTTCCAATGCCTTAAACTTCTCCTCTAGCTATTTGCATCGATCCTTGAACTCCTTTGGGAGCTCCGCTTTTAGTTTTTCCTACTCTGCCGAGTCATCGAAATCAGGGACCATCTGTTTTGTCAGGTTGCCTCCAGGGTTGGAGCTCGAGCTTATAGGGAAATTTATCAGCGCTGGGGTATCAGATTGATACTGAGGTCTGATATTGACAGACACTCTCGGTGGTTATGCTTGAGAATTTTTCGGGGCTAAGCTTAGAGGATAAGCAGAATTTTCATTTTCAGCTCCGGCATCACCTATAGGGCCCTTTCCTTTATCTTGCCCTCCAGACAACAAATGCGTTATCTGGCTCATCATGCTCCTCTAGGACTCCAGCATTTGATCCCTCATGTCCTGTTGGATCTTAGCCAACTGTTCCTGCAGTTGGTCTTGCATTTCCTTCTGCATCTGTTCTAACTTTTCCATCCTTTGGTCCATTGCTTTCATTTTTTTTCCGAGTGTTATAGCGGTGTTCCAGGATAACTATAATATAACCTCTAGTTAATAGGGTTGTCTTATGATATTTAATGCAAATGATGTGATGCAGTGCAAATGCATGAAATGCAATGCAAATGAATGAATGCAAAAATAAGAGGAGTCGATTCTGATTCAATTTCTTTTAGAATACTTATTAAAAAAAACAAAATCCTTTACATAAAACAGAGTCACATATACGACCTAGCCCTTATGCCCAAAGTTTTAACTTTCTCAAGAAGCGAAGCTAACTCTCGACCCCGGTCCGACTTCGACTCATATACTATACTTAACACATCAGCCTGAACCGTCAAGGTTTGTAAATAATCAACCACTTCTCGTATCTGAGCCACAGCTTCGCCCATAAGGTAGTCCCTTTCTCTGACCTGGTTCTGAGATCTTTGAAGCTGTTCCTTCCATCGCTGGTTATCTACCTCCAATAGTTGGATCCGAAGCTCACTGTTTTGTAGCATCGTTTCGAGCTCTACCACCTTTCCTTTCAACTCTTCAATCTGGCTTATGCTTGATTCCAACTTCATCGTAGAGTTGCGACTTCGACATAATGCCTTCTTTAGTTCTGCTACTCGAGATCTTAACATCTCATTTTCGCTTTGACTCTCACCCACAGTCTTTTTCAGAGTATCCTTTTGTGCTTGAGCCTCATGAAACCTCCTCCTCCACTGATCGAACTTGGTCCTCTCCTCTTGAATTTCTTGACGCCATTGTTCTGAGGTTTTACCCAACCCAGCAGTCCTTATTGACGAATGTAATTTTTTATAGTCAGTCTTCAAACGGTCCAAATCTTCTTCGGCTTTCCCTTTCCCTTTCCTCAATTTCTCTGCCTCTGATTTCTGAATGTCGATATCAAACCTCAAGTGCACCTTTTCTTATTCTAATTGTTCTATCATTTTCCCTAGCTCCGAATTTTTACTTTCAAAGTATTGTTTCAGGATTTCCAACTCAGAAGGGATTACTTGCAGGTATTCCTCTATCAGTCGAGCATCATCTTGTGTCAGTCTGGGGACATTATCATTGATTCTCCTACTCCACCAAGCATTATATTTGAGGGTCATCATGGGACCTACAGCAACTCTTTTCATCCGGCGAGTCTGATTCCAAGCATTGGAGATCTCCTTAACCCTTTTCTTGTACTTATCTCCTCCATACGTAAATTCACACTGAGCTAGTCCATGTGTCACCGGTATAAATTGCCTTGATCTGTATTGCCTTAGCACAAGCAAAGGAGCATACCCAACAGCTCCCCAGATTCCTAACAGAGGGACCCACTTAAAACTCCCACATCGGTAAAGAATTTCGTCGGGAATCAACCAAGGAGCTCTCCATTCAACGTCCTCCTCTCGTAAATTCTGAAGAAGCGCAATCTATTTTTTTTGATATGTCATCTCTTTTGGATGTGACCGCTAACTCCTTTAACAGAGAGTAATTCTTGGAAAAAACCTGACAGGAAACCTTATCCACCTTCCAGAAATGGCTATGGAACCAAACCAATAATAACTGTGCACATCCTATAAATCTGCCTTTACCTGCCCTCTGACAAGCACTCAAAGATCTGAATGTTTCAGCAAGGATTGCAGGAACAAGTGTGACCCCTTTGACAAGTCGATCGAAGAGATCCAAGACCGCCTCATCTACATACCCTAATGCCTCGGGGAAAACCATCAAACCGTAGATGCTAAAAGCAACTCTCTTCTTCCTATCAGGATGTACTAGGATCAAATCTTTTAAAATCCTCCATGAGATGCATTTATACTCACCCTTTTGCTTGACCCTCACTGTAATCCACTGTTCACTCATCCCTGTAATATTCATTAACCTTTTCAAAAAGGCTGGGACACAAGCGGCTCTAGAATAGGCCTTGTCAACTTGGATCCTCGGGTAATGAAGTAAAGTGGTATATTCTTCAATGGTGGGTACCAAATCTACCCCCCAAAGGTAAAACAACTATAAGCAGGATTCCAATACTGAGTGAAGGCCCGGAATAAATGCTCGTCCACCTTGATGTCCAATAAGTAAGGCAAATCCCCGTAATTACCATAGAACAACTGCTTAGCCTCTCATCCTACTGGTTCCATATCTCCTTTAATTCCTGAAGGTTATTTTGTGTCACACTAATACGAGTGTAGTTACATGACTCTGATGTATATCCCTCGACTATGCTATCCCCTTTCTCAAGTTGTGTTTGCTCACCTCTACTTTATTAAGGAACCCGTTCTCCATAATAAGCCTTCTAATATAGTAACCGAACGTGAACCAAAACCTCTTTAAAATGAAATGACATGCAATCAAAAAACGCAACAAGTCAGTATCATGTAGCAAAAAAAAATGAGGTATACGGAAAAATAATACAATACCTATCTGGACGATTGCTAGGGTTTGGGCACAGCTCTACCTAGGGTAAGCTCCTAGGGCTCTTTATATGTGGTTTGGCTCTAAAGCAAGGGTACCTGAACCAGCAGATTCCTCGATCTTCACCCATTATAGGCTCATACAGACCGAGTTCAGTTCAGGGGAATACATTTCTCTATGGCTGCACGGAGGTGAAAACCTCACGAAGGAGTAGCTTCTCACTTTCACTTAAAGGTGTGACCACACGGTCATGCAACATGATGCAAATGTATCCTAGCCACTTAAAACGAAAAAGCACATATGCAATAGGAACAAATCAAAATCAGATTTTAATTTTCAATAAAAGGACATTAATCAATCAATTCTACGGCTTGACTCTCTTATTGTTCCCCAGTGGAGTCGCCAAGCTGTCGAAACCTTTTTTTTTGAAAAACGGGCCGACTTTAAAATATGAAGGATGGAGTCACCACCAATCTTTTTTGAAGTGTGATTGGGCCACTTATAAAACATTTTGGTTTATGAATTTTAAAAAAATAGGTTCGAGAGTCGATTACGCACGAGGAAGGATTAGCACCCTCGTGACGTCCAAAATTGGTACCTAATTGATTGATTAATGTCCTAATGTCGAAAATTTGAAAGATTTTTAAATATGATTCTTTTTATTTTAAGGAAAAAAAAACTTGAACAAAATATGAGCAATATTCAGACCCTTTTATCTTGAGGAAGTAAAATGTCACGCCCAGTGAGTTAGGGTACGACATTTCAAATCCCTGAAATTGAGCTTGTCTTTTGGACTTTCAAAATTGATGTGTTCAAATCTAAGAAGGATACTCGGTTTTTGGGATCTACTGAAAAATCGGAACCCAGTAAGTTAGGGCTCGATTTTCCTGAAGTGCCAAACACGGAACATTGCCTTTATTTTTTTTGAAATCCTTATCTCGAGATAACAAAACGTCCCATCCAGTAAGTTAGGACACGACGATCTTGATTCTTCAGGAATAAGTTTTTATTCAACTTTTAAAAAGAAAGTAATAGGTTCTTTAGACTCGCAAAGAGAAATAGAAACCCAGTAAGTTAGGGCACGGCTCCTTTCGAATCTTAGAACACGGAGAGTTTGCTTATTTTAAAATCCAATTTTTTTTGACGCATCAAAAAAAATTGAGGATAAACCATAATGGCAACATGCACCACGGAATAAAAGTGTGAGAAATAACGTACATAATAATAATAAAGGCGATAATAATAAAAGAGTAAACAAATAAACAGATAAATAAATAAAAGGAAAGAAAGTAATAATAAAAATAAAGTTAATATAAGAGTAACTATTAGATAAATAATATGTATAAAATAATAATAATAACGAAAATAAGTTAATAAATAAATAATAAAAATAACATTAGCAATTATAAAATAAAGTAATAATGAAAACGATGATCGATAATAGCAAAAACAAATAGAGTACTACTAATAATAAAGTAATGAAAGGATATTAAAACTAATAGTAATTATAATATAAAAAAATAATAATAGTAGTAAAAGGATAAAAATCTATTAATAAAGAAACTAATAATATATGTTAATAAATAATAATAAAAACAATAATAAAGTTAATGAAAATATTGGTAATAATGGTGATAATAATAATGAGAATAATAAAAGTATAGTAACGTTAATAATTACAAAAATATAAAAAGATAATAAAATTAATAATAACAAAAAAATAATAAAAAAATCATGAAAGATATGCAGCGGGACCAAATTGAATCATTTAAAAAGTTTGGGGCTAAAACAGAAAATAAACAGAGGGAAAGGGACCGATTTAAACACGCATGCAATAGGGGAATGAGCCAAAGCGCAATTATCCCCCAATCCCTAACGCAGCATTTAAAGCGCGGACCAGATTGAATTAAAACCAAAATTTTGGGGTGAATTTAATTAATAAAGAAAACTGCGGGGGGTGTGATCAAAACAAGGCGAAAGGGGAAGCACCAACCGCGCAATTTACCTATTTAGGGTGAAATTGCGCAAATCCACTTGCGAAAGCAGGTATATGCGCGGGCCCTCCCCTTTTTAATGTTTAAAACCTAAAAAAACAAAACCATTCATTTCTTTTTCTGTTTCAAAACAAAACAGAACCCCCCTCTCCATTTCATTTTTTTTAGGGTTTGGATTCCCTTTTCTGTGTCGACACAAAACCAAGGGCCACCCCCCATGCGCGCATCGACGGCGGCGGTCAAAGGAGTCCGGTAAATTTCCTTTGATTATTTTATGGAATCTGATCTATATGTATTATATGATTTTGAAAAATGGAATATAATAAAAACAGAAACGACAGAATTCGAAAAATAATGAAATAGGAAAAAAAAGGTAAACCTTGACTGATTCAGTGTTTGCTTATGTATTCTGCTCTGTATTCTGTTTTGGATTGCTATAAAAAAAATTGCTTTTGTATATTTCTGGTGTAAATCGTGTAAAAAAAACAAAAAAAAAGTCCCTTTTACAGTGATTTTCCTCCCTTTTATAGCCTAAACCCCCCTAAAAATAAAACAACATCAAACCCCGAATCCCCCTCTACTGTTTTACTGCTTCCTGCTTTGTAGGTATTGTGGCGTGCATGACTTGGAGTTGAGGCGCACACGATGCGGCGTTGAAGCTGCTGGCAAAAAGCGTGCGGCGTGAGGACTCCTACTTAGGGTTTCTGATTCTTGCCCAATTTTGGTCTTTTGAGTTTGTGATAGTTTTTTTTTTTTTTTTTGGCTTGGCTATTTGGGCCGAAATTTTGGACTGTTTTGTAGTTGGGACTTTTATTTATTGGTTTATTTTGGTTTTTGGGCCCGGGCATTAATTGGGCTCTACAAATATAATTTACAATTATTACTTAAAAATTCAATTAAAATAATTATAATTGAAGTAAATGTAAAAAGGTTTTATAATCACAATTATTTAAAATAATTATTTTTTTATTTTTTACTTATATAATTTTTTGCTAGAAATTAACTATATTCTATTTACAAATTATTACAGTCAATAATAAGAAAATAAAATAATTAAATAGTGAAGAGTTTATTTTACAATATATTATTTTTTTATTGTTTTGTACAAATACTTTAAAAGTATTTGATATTTTAGATTTATTATTTGATATTTTATTATTCAAAGACTATAATTATTTTAAATTTCAAATTGCAGCATAGGACTTAGGATTTGAGTTTTGTTTTTATATTGTATGACATTTAATTTAAAATTTTAGAATGCTTAAATATGATTATTAAGTAGTTATGCATGAACCCGAATTCTATTAAAAACATTAGTAGATATCACCTTTTCTGCTGTTAAACTATAATTTAACTTATGAGTAATAGGTAATTTAGTGATTAATCAAGTTTTCTTCTAAAATAATCAAATGTTTTAAAATGTTTGTTTTCAAAACTCTGATAGCTTATTGGGTCATTTCAGTGGCTAATATAATATTCCGAATTCGAGTCTAACGTTTAGGCCAAGCTGGGGAGGTTACACATGAAATTTTTTAAGACTGCTTATGGAGTAAAAAAAAAAATACACTACCAGCGTACCAAATACTAACTCTTTTTTAATTTCGTTACTTTTAAAATGTTATCTCTCAATTATTTTTCAAAATTAATACTTTCATTGTAAATGAGACCTATTCTCATTTAATTAGTAAATATGTAAATATTTTTAAAATTTTAAAAATATATTATTTAATAAATTTTAAAAATAAACAAATAAAATCATGTGCAACACATGTAACATGGGAATTAGTTTTTAAAAGGTTAAAGCATGACTATAGTCCCTATACTTTTCGAAAATTTGGAATATAGTCCATGTGCTTGTATTTTCAAGAATTTAGTCTTTTTACTTTTCAAATTTCAAAGTTTAGGTCCAACTATTAATACTATTAATTTTTTTATTAAATTCAGGTTAATTACAACATCTTTTTAAGTATATGGCTACCAAGTGAGTAGTTTTTTTTTTTAAATCTCAAAATGTCACAACAACAAATTTAGTAAAAAAAATTAATAGGATTCATAGTTAGACTTGAATTTTAAAATCTGAAAAGTAGAAAGATTATATTCCTAGGGATACAAATAAAAGGACTAAATTCCAAATTTTCAAAAAATACAGGACTATATGCAATTTTAACTATGTTAAAACTCCGAACATGTAAAAAAAAAGTAAAAAAATAAAATTTTCTAAAAAGACTAAATCAAGGTATAGATGAGAGCACTTGGAGGATGTAGTGGCACCATTACTAAAAGACTACCCTTTTAGAAACTTCTCGTAAAAACTAACACAATTTCTAAGGTTTGAAACAAAATCTGAAAAGAAGCCTCGGAACCCTGATTTGGGTTTTCCAACATGGGGAAATATTGAAGCTTATTGTCTTCCACTCTCTTTATTGGTAGTGTTGTGACATATTCTGGAGACTACTGCGTGTTGTTCCACAATTAGCAAATTTTCGCAAATCAGGTTGCTCCAGATTTTTCACTGTCTTTTATTTTCTAAAACTCATCTTTGAAATCCACAAATATTGATTTGGGCATTAATTACAGACCATCACGTAAGGGACTCTTCCAGCATCGATGAAGCTGATTTCTTTGAAGCTCTTTGCTTGATGTGATGTGGTTCTTTGAAGATTATTAGAGTTTGTTTAAGTTTGAGTTTCATTATTGCAAGAGAAGGTGTAATATTTAAAAGAAAAAAATAATAAGAATGAAGAAGTAAAACAAATGAAATGATATTTTTTTAAATGTTTATCAGTTAAATTTTTTTAAATATATATATGTATATATATTTATAAGTTATAATTTTTTTATTTTTTATTTTCTAAACTCCAGAGATGAAATCAAGAAATTTTTCTAGAGGGCGAAATTAGATTATAATTTTTAAGATAAAAAATATAATTTTATTATTTTAATATATTATATATTTATAATTTTTAAAAAATTAAATTAATGTTTTATATTTTTAAGGGGCTAAAATATATTTTTATTTTTATTAATTTAAAATTTTACAATTTTTTAAAAATTTGTATAAAAAAATGATTTGGGAAGAGGAAGTTTGAACATATACTTAAGCATTTTAAAGTTGGTTTAATTGGATGGCACATTTAAGTTATGATGTTGTATTTAATAAAAAGCTTAATTTTAATTTTAAAATATTTGTATTCATGTTCTCCGGTAATACCTATTCAACAACATAACCAAAGAATTGACTGTTACATGTTATAATCTCCATCTTTCCTTTTCTTTGTCTATCCTCAATTTATAATAATCTCACCATCATCTCTTTCCCTTGAAAAGATGGGATCTTTTAAAACCAGAAAAATAAAGATGATTTTTTTTTTCTTTTTTTGTTTTGCCATCATTTATTCCGGTAAGTTAGAAGAGGAAAAAGAGGGGAGAGAAAATAAAGTTAATGTAATGTTTCAAAAATTTTCAACGCAATTAATGATAATAATGATAATATTTTGAGAACGGGGATCATAAAATTTTAAGAGAGAGAATTTAGTGTTATTGAAAATATTTGTGTAGTTAGATATTGAAAAATATTATTAAAGGTGATAAAATATAATTTATTTTTAGATATTAGGTTTTATTTGGAAAGTAGAATGACTTTATGAGTTATTTTTTTTAATTTAGGAAGTTGAGTAATTTACAAATGAATATTTTGTTAAAGAACTTATAGAGCAATAAAACGTGATATGGGATGAATTTAAAATTTGAAAAAAAAGAGAGAATATAAGAAAATATCGATTTTATGAAAGCCATTGGATTAATTTTGTGATTTAATCTTAGCATTTGAAGCTCATTAATGGCAAAGTGGTAGGGGTTTTTTTTTTTTTTTTGTGAAATAAATAGAGATACAAAATAAATAAACTAGAGACTTAAAGGAGGATTCTCAAATCGTCTTAAGCCTATTTACCTGGTACAAACTGCCTTGGCAAGACTATCAGCAATTAAGTTCTCCTCTCTAGGAATATGCTGAATTTCCCACTAGTTTATCCTCTTCAGGGTATGATGAATTCTTCTGAGTAAGGTAGAATTAGAGTTCCTCAACAAACCTTCCATGATGGCCTTGGTAGCTTCAATACTATCTGTTTAGATTAAGATCGTCTCAAAGCATCTATCCAAGATAAGGTTCAACCTATTCAAAATCCCTCAAAGCTCTGCCTCCATCGTTGTATAGTTATCCAAATATCTAGAGAACCCAATGATCCACTCGCCATTATGATTTCTCATAAAACCTCCATTAGTTGCAAAGCCCTTTTCAACCCTAACCGATCCATTTGTAGTCAAACTCACACAGCTACTAGTTGTAGGCCAATTATGAAGATAACTTTGTGCTTTATGATATGGGGCATTGAAACTTAGGAATATTGTTTTGTCCAGCTATATGAGATTTTAATGATCTCATCAAAACTCTACAAAGCGCATTGAAAAATAAATGTTTATTAAAATGAAGTAGTTTTGTCTTTTTTTTATTTGAAATTTTAGATAGCTTGATTTGTGTAATTCATATTCAAGTTAAATCGAAAATTTTAAAATTTTTATTCTAGTTGATTCAAATAACTTGAGTAAGTCAAATAACTCAGAATATTTATTTCAAAATTTAAATTTTTTATCGAATTTTTAAAATCGAATAAGATTTTGTTATCTTATTTAATGGTTGTACATCAACCCCCAAATCAACTAAAAGCCGAATGTAGGATCTTATCCCTTCCAATTCCATAAATTCAATGCATCAATTATTGGCCTCAACAGGGGAAAGCGAATTAAAATGGTCCACTGAGGGAAGAAAACACCCCAAGTAACGTAAACCCCAAACTTGGATAACAATAAATTATGAAGATTGCATCAATTCTGCTTTTTTTACTTTCCAAATGGCTTTCTTTCTTCTGTATAACAATGATGGTTATTTTTAAGGAGGATAAATACTCGACTAATAGAGACTTTTTAGGTGGGTTTTCCAAATGGAAAATAAAGTTAAGTTCAACTACTGAGATCGTTTTTCGAGACAAAGAGAAGTTATTGCCAAAGTTACAATTATATCCGACACCAGGATACAGAAAACTGTAAATGGAAAATAATATTACTCCAACTATTTGGAAATATATGTATATATATATCTTTTTTATATTTTTGAAATTTTTAAAATTTTATCATAATTTTAAAATTTTTTCATAAATTTTCTTGAGGCAGCGTTTGGAAATTAGGATTTAGTATTAGAATTTGAATTTCAAAATTAGCGTAAATTGAGTAGTAAATTATTTAGAAATGTAACATTCATGATAATTTTTTAAATCCATAAATTTGTTAGATCCCTATTTAGTAATGACTTTGAAATTCTTAAAATATTTTTGGATTTGACAAATTCATGTTTTTATCCTTTTCTAAGTATTGAATCTCAACTAATTTGTTCATATTATATGCATCTCGTTTTTACCATTTATATAATAAATGAAATCCAAATACAAAATTTGAAATTCATGTTCCCAGACGGAGCACACAATTTTTCTATTTTTTACTTAATTTTTGAATTTCTTAAGTTTTTAATAATTAATAATTTTTAAGTTTTTTTAAAAAAATTAAAATTGAGATTTTATAAAATTTCAATTTTAAAAAAATCATAATCTTTTTAAAATATTTATAATTTTAAAATGATTGTTAACATATCAAACAAAATAGTGCCACAACTTCCCATCCAAATACAATCTATTTGATAAAAATTGAAAGATTAAGAGTCCAAATGAACAATAAAAAGAGTCAAATTAAAAAAAAAAAATGCAAATCTTAAGGACAAAATTTGTAATTAAGCCTTAATAAAATTAAAGTAAAAATCGAATTTAAAGAGGAAATATGAAGTTGTGCCAACAACCTCTTAACCTAATAACAAGAGTATTGTGTTGTAGGTATGAAAGTTTAGGTTTGATTCTAAGCAATCTCATTTCCCTCCCTTATTTGTCAAAAAAATAAAATAAAATAAAATAAAGTTTAGGTTTGATTCTTGTACTTTGATTATATAATCCTTGTTACCCTAGGACAAAATTCTATTAAAAAAATTAAACCAACCAATAACACTGCCCCATGTAAAAAAAATTTCGCTTAAATTTAAAAGAAAAAACACAACAAAAAAATCACTAAATTTCTCTAAAAAATATAAAAAATTTAAACCCAAACAATCTTAAAACTCAAAAAATTATAAAAAGCTAAAAATTCATAATATATTTTTGAAAATTATAAGTATGCAAAACTTAAAAAAATTAAAAAATAAATTTTTTTTAAAAGTTCTTTGTTTGGAATTTTAGTTTTTTTTTTTAAAATTAAATTTTATAAATCTTTTAAAGAAATTTATGGTATTTTTTATTTAAAAACTCAAAATTCATACAAAATGCAAAAAATTCCAAAATTTGATAAAAACCTAAAATTCCAAAAAAGAAATTATGAATTATGAATTATTAATTTTTTTTTAAGTTTTACATACTTATAATTTATAAAATTTTCTATAATTTTCAAAAACAGATAATAATTTTATATATTTTGTATAACTTCCTAAGTTTTAATATTTTGAGATTTTTTTATGATTTTTAAAGATTTTTTAATTTTTTCTATTTTTTTAATTTTAATATATTTTTATCTATTTGACACATGGTAGCATGTCATAGGTTGATTTAATTTTTTTTTACAAAAAATTGAATTGAATAATGACCTATTCAAAATGAAAGCACATGGGTCAATGTCACATCCCAAAAATAAGGCTAGAAGAAATATAGATAAAATATAGATTTTAATTTTTTTAGTAATTGGTAAGAGAATTTAGTATGTCTTAAAAATTATTTTTGTTAAAAATTGTTAAGAATGAGCTTGCTGGTTTAGTAGTAAGGCCTTAGCTGTCCCAAGTTTGAAACTCTTTGTGTGCATTCAGCCAAAATATTTTATTTTTACACCATAAAAGTGTTGATTTTGCAAAATAGCCCAACCAAAAAACTATTTTTTTCAATTTAGTCTGTATTTTAAAATAGTCCTAATTCTACATGAATTCCCAAAAACCTATTTTAATTGGGAAAATGAGTTTATAAATAGCCAACCCTTTTCAAACACTAGAATTAATATCTAGAGAATTTTTCAAGAAAACTCCCAAAGTTCCTTCTTTGCCAAATCAATTTTCAACTGACGAATTCAAAGTTTTCAAAATCATCCCTCTCTTCCTGAGTAGATCATTAATCTCCTCATCCGATTAAGGTTTTTGTGCCTCCAAATCAAGTATGGGATTTAAACTTAAAATCATTGTGTATAATTGATTGATGTATTAGAAAGTAAGAAATCAATATAGGTAAACCCCATAAGAATTGTTATACGAACCTATAGGAAAAAAACATGTGAACCATATAGGAATTGTAATGCAAACCCCATAGAAATACTATACGAACACTTAGAAAATTGCATGTGAACATTTAAGTAGATGCTAGGAGAACCCATGTATGTAACCCATACATACGAACCCAGAGACGAATCTGGGGGGGCTGGCAAGGGCCCTGGCCCCCCCTAAAATTATAAAATTGAATATTTCTTATTTAACTCCTTAACTTTTGAAAAGTTTGGCCCTCTTTTAAATTGTTGTTTGGCCCCCCTTCCAACTTTGAACATTAAAATAAATATTCCTTTTTTTATTTCTTTTTTCCATATCATATATTTTAACTTTTTAACTTTAAATATTTATATAATATATTAAACTTTCTTTCTTTTTAGATTATAGTTGTTCACTTTTTAATATAACATTAAGTGTGAATTTAGGTTAAAATTCAAATTGTTAACTAGTGAAAAAGAAGTCTCTTTTCCTATTGCTATTAACAACTACTATCATCAACATTTGTCCTTCAAACGCGACATCGAGTTCATCTTCTAAGGATTTTTTTTCTCATCTTTTTACAATTTTACTATTGTTTTTATTGTGTTTTAAAGTTTATAGTTTAATTTTATTTCATAGTTACTACTTTTTATATCTTTTAAGATATTATAGTTATGAAGTCGAAAACAATTGATTCGTTTTTTAAAAACAAGTACAGAAACAACATAATCACCTTCGAAAATGTCACAAATTGAGGTACCACCTTCATTGTTTGCTCCTTTAAACTCTGATGCTTGTCCTTCTAAAATTCCTAAAGTTGAAGATGAGGCACTTGATTTGTCTAACTTAGAATGTGAACCTGGGTTATGTAAGCAAATATATGAGTATCCGGTAAATATGCATGATGAAATTCGAAGAGCTTGTATTAAGGTTGGACCATATCAACATATTCTTTCAGAATATACTGATTCCTATTCAAAAAAGCATCCTCGTTATTTTCAACCATCATGATTTAAATAATTTTCCTGGTTACAGTATTCACTTTCTAAAGATGTAGTATTTTGTTTGCCTTGTTTTCTTTTTAATAGCAATCCAAGTAGTCATTTTGGATCAACTGCATTTACTCTTAGTGGCTTTAGTAATTGGAAAAAGGTACACGATGGATGCAGTTGTGCTTTTTGAACATATATGGGAAAAGATCTGAATTCACTGCATAACAATGCACAACGAGCATATGTAGATTTAATGAATCAAACTCAACATATTGAAGTATCATTTAATAGAGAAACAACACAGCAAATTGCAACTAATCGTCTACGTTTGAAAACTAGTATAGATGTTGTTCGATGGTTGTTATTTCAAGGGTGTGCTTTTAGAGGTCATAATGAAAGCTCGGGATAAAAAAATCGTAGGAACTTTCTTGAATTGTTATCACTGTTAGCATCTTATGATGAGAAAGTTGAAGATGTTTCGAAAAGTGCTACACAAAATGCTAACAATACAAAAAGAGATATTGCAAACTTGTGCCAATAGAGTTTGTAATGTAATTCGTGAAGAAATTGGTGACAGAAAGTTCATCATTATTATGGATGAAGCGACAGACAAGTCAAAAAAGGAGCAAATGACAATTATTTTGAAATTTGTTGATAAATAAGGACAGATAAAAGAATGATTTTTTGATATAATCCATGTTAAAGATATTGCATCATTGACTTTGAAGAATGAGATTTTTAATGTTCTCTTGCAACATAGTTTTGACATACAAAATATCTAAGGTCAAGGCTATGATGGAACAAGCAATATGGGTGGGGAATTTAACGGCTTGCAAGATTTGATTTTGAATGATTGTTGATATGCTTATTATGTTCACTTTTTTGCTCATCGTCTTCAGTTAGCATTGGTTGCAACAGCTAGAGAAGTGGTTGAAGTGCATCAATTCTTTAAAGACTTGTCTGGTATTATTAATATTGCTTCTGCTTTTTTCAAATGTCACAATGAATTACAAAAAGCTCAAGCAGTTGAAATAACTCATTTGGTATCCATCAATGAGTTAGCAACTGGAACAGGAATGAATCAGACTGGCACTTTACAACCTCCTGATGAGACTCGATGGAGTTCCCATTTAAACTCAAGTTACTAGTTTACTAAAGATGTACAATGCTACTAGCACAGCTCTTGAAAATCTAAAAAATACTACTAACTATTCTTAGAAAGGAGATGCTCATAACGCATATAATAAAGTCAAATATTTAAGTTTATTTTTATTTTGCATGTGATAAATGAAGTTTTAGGGGTTACTTGTAACATTCCGATTTTGGGTCTAGTTGAAATAGTAATTTCAAGACCACAAATTCGAAGTAGAAATAATTATTTTATGGACATTTTGAGGTCTATAGCATGATTGCATGATTGTGTGAAAATTTCATGAAGAAATTTTATGCATAAAGTGACTAATTTGAAATTTAGGACTAAATTGAATAAGTTGCAAAATATAAATTCTAGAAGCTTTGAGCATGAAATTGCCTTGGAATTTTAATTAGAGGGTCTTAAATAAAAATTTGACAAATTTCTATTTTTATGAACAAAAATGGACATGGATAGGTAAAATTTCAAAGAAAGGCATTAAGGACATTTTGGTCATTTAGTAATTAAAAGATTAAAAAGGGAAAATCAAGTAAAAAATTTGCTCAACTTCTCCATGCTTGTGCAAAAAATTCTAAGGAGCCATAACTGGGGTTTTTCCAACTTTCAAGCTTGATTGTAAGTGCATCCTAGCCCCGTTTTTAATGTTCCTTATGTTTTTGATATCATTATCACCCGATTTACCTATTTCTACTATTATTTTGAAGTATGATTCATGTTTAAAAATTTACCCATGTGTGACATGCATGTATTTTGATGTCTAATGGTAAATTATGCAAGTTTAATGGTAGATAAACAATTTTTGCTAGGTGATTTTTGGTGAAAATTGACAAAAGGACCTATTTGTAAAAAGATTTCAAAATGTGTGTAAAAATGTGATTAAATAAAAAATATGGATTGATTGTATAAAAGAGGTTCAGCTAGGCTTGGGAATCTAGGAAATTGAATAGATTTCATTTTCCAAGCCTAGGGGCAAAAACGTAAATATTTCAAAATTGAGGGCAAAAATGTAATTTTCCCATAATATGACTTTGGACTGAATTGAGTAATGTGATTATTAAATAAGCTAAATTTTCTATTATATACTAAGAGAAACGAGGTTCGGATCTTGATCGAGGAAAGAATAAGGTGTTTGACGATTAAATCCCTATTCTACTATTTTTGTATCGAGGTAAGTTCGTATGTAAATGATGCATTATTATTAATGTTTTACTTGTGTTATTATTGTATGAATTGTAATTTACTCTTTGATTTAATTCGAGAAAGTTCGATAAGCGAGAACGTCCCGCTTAAACCTTAGGAATAGATAGGATACAAATGTCATGACATTAGGGTTATTAAGATTACGTGTAAGACCATGTTTAAGATATGGCATCGATATGAGATTTTGTGTAAGACCATAGCTGGGCTATTGGCATCGATATGAGATCCCATGTAAGACCATATCTGGGATATGACATTGGTGTGGTACTATATGTGTGAGATTTCCCGAGTATCCTTTAGTATTCCAAGTGGTTCAACGGGAAACTTAACAGCAATATTTAAGTTATGAAAGACCATGGTACATTGTGAAAGATTATGGTAAGTTACAAGTTGGTAGAGGTATGTGCATAAAACTCCTGCTTAATGAACTCGATATGTGATAAACCCTCGGTTTGGTTTGATTGAATAAGTTACGATGTTAAGGTTTTGATATCATCTATGCCAAGTTTGACTATGAGATTTACTATGACATTTATGTGAATTTATTTCATGTTGAGTATATGTTAAAGTGTGTTTGTGATGCTTATTATTTGCATAGGAACTTACTAAGCTTTAAAGCTTACTCCATTTCTTTTTCCCTTGTCTTATAGTGTCACCAAGCTAGTTCGGGGATCGAAGACTGTCGGAGATCCATTCATACTATCAACTTAACATTTTGGGTACTTATGATTACATTATTTTGAGTTATGACATTTATAGGGACTTGGTCATTTTGTTATGTGTCATATTCGATTTGGCCAAATGTGTTGGTTTATAATGGTTGATGATTCATTTTGTAAATGGCCATTGGAATTGTCTAATATTGGTTGAGTATATATGAATATGAAGATGTCTTTCATGAATGTGGAGTTTGCATGGTTTAAGATGATAAGTATGAGATGTTGTGCGTGATAGGAAATAGCATGTAATTGATGTATGGATGACTTGGTTGTGGCTGAATTAGTTGTATATATGTATACACTTGAATTTGTGTTGCTTGTTGTTGTGTAAGTTGGTGCAAGTAAGGGTGGAAAAATGACTTAGTAAATAACCTTATTTTTGTCCACACGGGTAGACACACGGGGGTGTGTCTACGCGTTGTGTGACACACGGCTTGCCTCAAGGGCGTGTGTTCTGGCCGTGTATTCCTGTACCTTAATTGTTGCAAAATAGAATACTCAGAAATGAGCACACGGGTAGAGACACGAGCGTGTGTCTCAGCCGTGTGGACAACACGATCTTGAACACGGGTATGTGTCTTGGCCGTATGAAGTATTCACCTATTTTATGAAAAATTATGAAAATATAATCGATCATACGGCCTAAGCACACGAGCGTGTGACTTAATTTGATGATGACGTCATAAATAGAATGCTCCCCATTTTGAATACGGCATGAAGCACGGACGTGTCTTAGGGTCACACGGGCGTGTCCCGAACCCACATAGGCGTGTGACCCCTTTTGCATGAAAATTTTTCTAACTTTCCCAAAAGTTACCCAAGTTCTCGGTTTAGTTTTAAACCACTTCTAATGTATGTTTTGGGCTTCATAGGCTCGTAATAGGGACGATATAAGTGTATATGAAAAGTTTTAAATTTGGATGGAAATTCATGTCTCGATTTTGTATGATTTCTTGTGTATAAGTCCGGTAACGCCTCGTACCCTGTTCTGGCGTCGAATACGGGTAATGGATGTTACATTTAGTGGTATCAGAGCTATGATTTAGTCGATTCTCAGGCTAACATAACGTGTGTAAGAGTTTAGCTATATATGCCATAAAAGAACTGTGATAGTGTGATGACTCCTGACAATTTTAAATTGTGTTTTCATATAGTAATGGATCCCAATCAAGATGATACTGATGAAGTAGAAAGTAATGCGTTGGCTCTTGCTCAAGGGGCAGCGCCAATTGAATGTAGACCTGTAACTGTGAGTCAGGGAGGAGGAGGAGGCGGAGAAGGGGCTAGAGAAGCCTTTCTCCATATGATGAACGTATGGTATACGGAGTTCATTTGAACGAACCTGAATGCTCAACCCCCTCTACCCACCTATTCCTCAGCCGGTTCCTGTAGCGTCTCAAGGTATGGACTCTATTAGATTGAACAGGCCACCGATTGATAAAATTCGAAAGCACGGGTCTGAAGAATTCTGAGCCAATTTTGATGATGATGCTGAGAAAGCCAAGTTCTGGCTCGAGAACACTATCAGGGTCTTTGATGACTTGTTCTGCACACCTGAAGAATGTATGAAATGTGTTGTGTCACTCCTAAGAGATTCAGCCTATCAATGGTGGAACACTCTTGTGTCGGTAGTACCAAAAGAGCGGGTTAATTGGGAATTTTTCCAAGAAGAGTTTCGTAAGAAGTACATTAGCCAAATGTTTATCGAACATAAATGAAAGGAATTTTTTGATTTAAAACAGGGCCGAAGGACAGTGACAGAGTATGAGCGTGAGTTTGTGAGACTTAGCAAATATGCTCGGAAATGTGTTTCGACTAAAGCTATCATGTGTAAGAGATTCAAAGACGGACTGAATGAAGACATTTGATTGTTGGTTGGCATTCTAGAATTAAAAGAGTTTTTTGTACTTGTAAGGCTGAAGAGTTGGAAAAAGAAAAAAGAAAAGTTGAGTTTGAGTCTCGAGACTCAAGGAAAAGACAGATGAGTAAGTCATTCCAATCCTCATCTAAGAAACTGAGAGAATTTAATACTCGATCGAATGCTTCAGCTGGGTTTTCAAAGAAAAACCATGGGAAATAGTATTTGGGATATAAGGCTCAAACTATTTCGATAGTGAGTTTGGGTAATGCTCGACCTAATAGACCTGAATGCCCACATTACGGTAAATGTCACCCCGGTGAGTGCCAAGTGAATGATCGAACTTGATTCAAGTGTGGTTCCCAAGATCATTTCATTAGAGATTGCCCCGAGATGGCTGAAAAAGAGAAATTTTAGAGTGCGAAATCTGGTAACATTGCGTTTAGAGAAAGGCCATAGAGAAATCCGGGAAATGGAGCAAGTAGCAAGAGTGCACTTAGAGATCTGGCTATGAGATCTAAGGGTAGAGCACTTGCGAGGACTTATGCCATTCGCGCTTGTGAAGAGGCTTCATCTCCTGATGTGATTACAGGTACTTTTTCTGTCTATGATACTCCTATTGTTGCTTTGATTGATCTAGGATCAACCCATTCTTATGTTTGCATGAAATTGGTGTCTAGTATGAATATGCCTATTCAGTCTATAGAATTTGTGATAAAAGTGTCAAACCCCTTAGGCAAGTATGTGCTAGTTGACAAGGTTTGTAAGAATTGTCCTTTGATGATTCGAGGTCATTATTTTTCATCTAATCTTATGTTTTTGCCATTCAATGAATTTGATGTAATACTTG
This sequence comes from Gossypium bickii, assembly GCA_025503065.1. Lineage (NCBI taxonomy): Eukaryota > Viridiplantae > Streptophyta > Magnoliopsida > Malvales > Malvaceae > Gossypium > Gossypium bickii. The sequence goes on along the minus strand of CP106713.1, from coordinate 19,970,849 downwards.
GTATGGATTGGCTAACTATTCATGATGTGGTAGTAAATTGTGGAAGCAAAATTATTGAATTGAAACATGAAAATGGTGAAACTCTTCGAATTGATTCAGATGAGTCTGGTGAGTTACCTGTTGTAATTTCTTCGATAATTGCCCAAAGATATGTAAGAAAAGGTTGTGAAGCTTATCTAGCTCATGCGTTGAATACAAAAGAATCTGAATTGAAAATTGAATCAGTGCCGATAGTGTGTGAATATCCGGATGTGCTCTCAGAAGAGTTACCTAAGTTACCTCCAGTTAGAGAAGTTGAGTTTGGCTTTGAGTTAGTCCTTGGTACTTTACCGATATCTATTACTCCGTATAGGATGGCCCCGACTGAATTGAAAGAGCTAAAGGCTCAGTTGCAAGAGTTGACAGATAAGGGTTTTGAGAGACTGAGTTATTCTCCATAGGGTGCTCTAGTATTGTTTGTAAAGAAGAAAGACAGATCTATGAGATTTTGCATAGATTACCGACAGCTCAATAAGGTAACTATAAAGAACAAGTATCTTATCGAGGATTGATGATTTATTTGACCAACTGAAAGGTGCGACAGTGTTCTTGAAGATAGATTTGAGATTTGGTTACTACCAGTTGAGAGTAAAAGAGTCGGATGTGCCGAAAACTGCTTTCAGAACAAGGTACGGACACTACAAATTCCTCGTTATGCCTTTTGGATTAACGAATGCTCTTACAATTTTTATGAATCTAATCAATCAGATCTTTAGACCGTATTTGGACAAGTTTGTGGTTGTGTTTATTGATGATATTTTGATTTATTCTCGTGATGAGTCCGAGCATGCCGAACACTTGAGAATTGTTTTGCAGACTTTAAGAGATAAGAAGTTGTATGCTAAGTTCAGTAAAAGTGAGTTTTGGCTTCGAGAAGTCAGATTTTTAGGACATACTGCCTCAGGTGATGGTATTCGGGTTGATCCAAGTAAGATTTCGTCAATTGTTGATTATAAACCGCCACGAAATGTATCTAAAGTTAAAAGCTTTTTGGGCTTAGCTAGATATTGCCGTCAGTTTTTCAAAGGTTTTTCAATGATTGCTACTCCTATAACGAGACTGTTGTAAAAAGATGTTAAGTTTGAATGGTCCGAAAAATGTCAGCAAAGTTTTGAGAAATTGAATGCACTATTGAATGATGTACCGGTTTTAGTGCAACCTGAATCGGGAAAAGAATTTGTAATTTATAGTGACGCCTCACTGAATGGATTAGGATGTGTATTGATGCAAGAGGGAAAAGTGATAGCCTATGCCTCGAGACAATTGAAGCTACATGAGAAGAATTACCCGACGCATGATTGGAATTAGCCGCTATTGTGTTCGCTTTAAAGATTTGGTGACATCATTTGTACGGTGAGAAATGTCATGTTTTTACTGACCATAAGAGTTTAAAATATCTGATGACTCAAAAAGATTTGAACTTACAACAACGAAGATGGCTTGAGTTACTGAAATACTATGAGTTGGTGATTGACTATCACCCGGGTAAAGCGAATGTAGTCGCTGACACTTTGAGTAGGAAATCCTTATTTGCCTTGAGAGCAATGAACACGAGATTGACTTTATTCGATGACGATTCTATTCTAGCTGAGTTAGGAGCTAAGGAAATGCTTATTCAACAGATTTGTGAAGCTCAGAATTGTGGCAGTGATTTGCAAGCCAAGAGAATTCATTGTGAATCGGTTAGTGATTCATATTTTCATATCGAATCTGATGATTGTTTGATGTTTCGAGGTAGAGTTTGTGTACCGAAAAATGAAGAACTTATTCAAAAAATTCTTCATGATGTGTGTAATGGTTGTTTATCTGTGCATCCAGGTAGTACGAAAATGTATAACGATTTGAAGAAGTTGTATTGATGATCAGGTATGAAAATAGATATTTCTGAGTTTGTGTCGAAATGTCTAATTTGTCAGCAAGTGAAAGCCGAGCACCAAGTGCCTTCGGGATTACTCCAGCCCGTGATGGTTCCCGAGTGGAAATGGGATAGAATCACCATGGATTTTGTAACGGGTTTGCCTTTAACTCCAAAGAAGAAAGATGTCATTTGGGTAGTTGTTGATAGATTGACTAAATTGGCACACTTTATCCCGGTACATACTGATTATTCGTTTGATAGGTTAGTTGATTTTTACATTGGTGAAATTGTTAGATTGTATGGAGTGCCTATTTCTATCATATCAGATAGAGATTTGAGATTCACTTCGTGGTTTTGGAAAAAGTTGCAAGAAGCTTTGGGTACGAAGCTGAACTTTAGTACCGTTTTCCATCCGCAAATCGATGGTCAATTTGAGAGAACGATTCAAGTGCTTGAAGATATGCTTTGATGTTGTGTTCTAGAATTTTAGGGCATAACGCGTAAGTTTGTGCAAGTGTACATAGTCGTTATCAAGTAATAAGTAAGGATCGAGTTATCGTCTTCATAAGGATTGTATTTGTGCTAAGTCACTTAATTTGTAAAATTATATTAATAATTTGGTAAAAAAAAACACAATATAGTTGAGAAGTGGTGATTAAAATATATTAAACTTAATGTAATGATCCTTACTGCAAATTGTCCTAAGTATGCAAATTATATGAATGAAATAGATTTTAGTAAAATTAAACACAATTTGCAACAATTATAATATAAATAAACTAGGACAATTACTTTAATTAAACTCAATTTATTATCAACATGCTTAATAACATTCGGAAAAATATTCCATAGTAACTCGATCTTTTATGAGTTTGGAAACCACATTAGGTCCTTTTGGAATCTTTTACTTAGTAAATATGCATTTTACTGATCCTTATTTACTAAGGGTTTCTTAGCATTCGGGTGAGGTAACAGGGACGTGTCAGGTTTGAAACAGTTTAATCACACAAATTTAAAAAACTATGCAGATAATAGAGCTTGGTCAGAGTTGTTATGCAACCTACAATTTAATCGGGCCAGGATCTAACTTGAGCATGCACATTTCAATTATGTGTCCATTAGCCGTTGTCTAGTCAAGATCGCTCAGCTAATTCAGGTTCATTTCAATCACGTATGAACGAAATACAGACTTGATTTTAATTGAAAACATGATTGGTTGAGGCACAAATATTATAAGCATGAATCAAATAAATATTATTTAATCAAAACAATCATCCTAGCTTAAATAAAATTAACAGAGTGGCTGTCACCCAGGACTCTGACTGACGAGGCTCCTTCGTTCCTTTGCTTTGCTCCTTTGCTGATGGCTCTCCAAAGTGGCCGACCAAGGATTCTTTAAGAGGCTTAACTGCTAAAATCTCTATAAAGAAATGATGCTAGGCGTGGGAATGGAAAAGGCTAAGAGAATTTGGAGAGGAGAGAATGATGAATGATGAGAATGAATGGGGAATGATTGAGGGATTGAAAGGGTCTTATTTATAGGTGAGGAGAGGGGATATTTTGCTAAAAATAGTGAATGTTAACCTCTTCAAATCTCCTCAAATTGTGGTCGGCCATGCTTAGTGGCTTTTGACTTGATTTTTGCTTGATTTTTAAGCAATTTTGGATGCCACACAACTCAAGACTTAGACTCGATCAATCGTAAATCTTCGGGCAAATCTCTAATTTCTTCAACACTGCAAGGACCCTGTGTAATTAAACCAAAGAATGGTTTAAATGGAACGCCATGTGTAGCCGAATATTGGGTTGACTTGGTCTCCAATTAGGACGGTTTTGTAATCTAGCAAAGCTATCAGACCTGTCCAGAATAAATCAACAAGTTAGAGGACCAAAGAATAAAATTTATCCAATTTAATTAATTAATTAAAACCTAAATATTTTAAAATGAATTATTAAATATAATTTTATATTTTATTATGTAATTTAATCATGCATGGCCCACTTTATGTTTTAAAAATATATACTATATTCAAATTAATATAAAATAAGCCATTTATTGCATGAAAATTATATAATAAAGCATAAAATCACATTTTAATAACTTTTATGTCTTAATTTCATATTTTCACATATTTCATTAATTTATTAAACAATTGCTTAGTTTTAACAACGGATTTAAGTAAAAAGGTGATAAATTACATAGGAAAAATCCTATATATTTTTCCGTTCACAGAGGGTAGTTGGGAAAAATATCTACTATTGGTCGAATTTGTCTATAATAACAGTTTTCAATCGAGTATAAAGATGGCGCCTTATGAGGCATTGTATGGCCACAAGTGTCGAACACCATTATATTGGACCGAACTTAGTGAGAAACAGATTCACGGGGTTAACTTGGTTAGAGAAACCGAAGAAAAAGTAAAGGTAATTTGTGATTGCTTGAAAGCAACTTTAGATCGACAAAAGTCGTATGCAGATTTGAAAAGAAAGGAGATTGAGTTTCAATTTGGTGGCAAATATTTTTGAAAGTATTTCCGTGGAAGAAGATTCTGGGATTTGGTCGTAAAGGCAAGTTGAGTCCACGTTTCAATGGGTTGTATGAAGTTATTGAAAGAATAGGCTGGTGGCATATCAGTTAGCTTTGCCAACAGAGTTGGAGAGAATTCATAATGTGTTTCATGTGTCAATGTTGCGACGATATCGTTCTGATCCTTCACATGTGATTTCTCCGACAGAGATTGAGATTCGACTGGATATGACGTATGGTGAAAAACTGATCAAGATCTTGGCACGGGAAGTTAAACAGTTGAGAAATAAAAGTGTATCCTAAATGTATTATGGAAAAGACATGGGCCAGAAGAGGCTACGTTGGAACCCGAGGGAACCATGAGAAAACAATACCCAAACCTCTTTTTTGGTAAGATTTTTGGGGACGAAAATCCCTAAGGGGGAGAGAGTTGTAACATCTCGATTTTGGGTCTAGTCAAAAGAATGGTTTTGAGACCAAAAATCTGAAATAGAAATAATTATTTTATGAACATTTTGAGGTCTATAACATGATTGCATGATTGTGTGAAAATTCCATGAAGAAATTTTATGCATACAGTGACTAATTCGAAATTTAGGACTAAATTGAGTAAGTTGCAAAATATACATTCTAGAAGCTTTGAGCATGAAATTGCCATGGAATTTTAATTAGAGGGTCTTAAATATCAATTTGACCAATTTCTATTTTTATGAACGAAAATGGACATGGATAGGTAAAATTTCAAAGAAAAGTATTAAGGGCATTTTGGTCATTTAGTAATTAAAAGATTAAAAAGGGAAAATCAAGTCAAAAATTTGCTCATCTTCTCCATTCTTGTGCCAAAAATTCTAAGGAGCCATAGCTAGGGTTTTTCCAACTTTCAAGCTTGATTGTAAGTGCATCCTAGCCCCGTTTTTAATGCTCCTTATGTTTTTGAAATCGTTATCACCCGGTTTACCTATTTCTACTATCATTTTGAAGTATGATTCATGTTTAAAATTTACACATGTGTGACATGCATGTATTTGATGTCTAATGGTAGATTATTCAAGTTTAATGTTAGGTAAACAACTTTTGCTAGGTGATTTTTGGTGAAAATTGACAAAAGGACCTATTTCTAAAAAGATTTCAAAATGTGTGTAAAAGTGTGATTAAATAAAAAATATGGACTACTATAAGTATAAAAGAGGTTCGGTAGGCTTGAGAATTGAGGAAATTAAATAGATTTCATTTTTCGAGCCTAGGGGTAAAAATGTAAATATGTCAAAGTTTAGGGGCAAAAATGTAATTTTTCCATAATATGACTTTTGGATTGAATTGAGTAATGTGATTATTAAATAAGCTAAATTTGCTATTATAGATCAAGAGAAACGAGGTTCAGACCTTGATCGGAGAAAGAATAAGGTGTTTGACAATTAAATCCCTATTCTACTATTTTTGTACCGAGGTAAGTTCGTATGTAAATGATGCATTGTTATTAATGTTTTACTTTTGTTATTATTTTATGAATTGTTATAATGCATTGGTATGGTATGACATGTGTGAGATTTCCCGAGTATCTTTTAGTATTCCAAGTGGTTCAACGGGAAACTTAACGACAATGTTTAAGTCATGAAAGACCATGGTACGTTGTGAAAGATTATGGTAAGTTACAAGTTGGTACATGTATGTGCATAAAAATCATGCTTAATGAACTGGCTATGTGATAAACCCTCGGTTTGGTTTGATTGAGTAAGTTATAATGTTAAGGGTTTTATATCATCTATGCCAAGTTTGACTATGAGATTTAATATGACATTTATGTGAATTTATTTCATGTTGAGTATATGTTAAAGTGTGTTTGTGATGCTTATTATTTGCATAGGAACTTACTAAGTTTTAAAGCTTACTTCCTTTCTTTTTCCCTTGTCTTATAGTGTCGTTAAGCTAGCTCGGGGATCGAAGACTGTCAGAGATCCATTCACACTATCAACTTAACATTTTGGGTACTTATGATTACATTATTTTGAGTTATGACATGTATAGGGACTTGGTCATTTTGTTATTTGTCATATTCGATTTGGCCAAATGTGTTGGCTTATAATGATTGATGATTCATTTTGTAAATGACCATTGGAATTGGCTAATATTGGCTGAGTATATATGAATATGAAGATGTCTTTCATGAATGTGGAGTTTGCATGGTTTAAGATGATAAGTATGAGATGATGTGCGTGATAGGAAATATCTTGTAATTGATGTATGGATGACTTGGTTGTGGCTGAATTAGTTGTATATATATACTTGAATTTGTGTTGCTTGTTGTTGTGTAAGTTGGTGCAAGTAAGGGTGGCAAAATGGCTTGGTAATAACCTTATTTTTGTCCATACGGGTAAAAACAAGGGGGTGTGTTTAGGCCGTGTGTGACACACGGCTTGCCTCAAGGGCGTCTGTTCTGGCCGTGTGTCCCCTACACTTTAATTATTGCAAAACAAAATGCTCAGTAATGAGCACACGGGCAGAGACACGAGCGTATGTCTCAGCCGTTTGGACGGACGGTCTTGAACACGAGCGTGTGTCCTGGCGGTGTGATGTCTGCACCTATTTTATGAAAAATTATGAAAATTTAATCGATCACACGGGATAAGCACACGGCCGTGTGACCTTAATTTGATGATGATGTCATAAACAGAATTCTCCCCATTTTGAACACGGCCTGAAGCACGGGCGTGTCTTGAACCACACGGGCGTGTGAACCCTTTTGCATGAAAATTTTTCTAAGTTTCCCAAAAGTTACCCAAGTTCTCAGTTTAGTCCTAAACCACTTCCGATATATGTTTTGGGCTTCGTAGGCTCGTAATAAGGACGATATGAGTGTATATGAAAAGTTTTAAATTTAGATGGAAATTCATGTCTCGGTTTTGTATGATTGCTTGTGTATAAGTCTGGTAATGCCTCGTACCCTGTTCCGGTGTCGAATACGGGTAAGGGGTGTTACATTACTGATAACCTTTGTCATGCTTTGCAACATTGTTCTCAAGATATATTAAATGCCACAAGTTTAGTTTTAACAATGAAAGATTTAATTCAAAAGTTGAGAGATGATGGATGGAATGAATTGTTGAAAAATGTGATATCTTTTTATGAAACTTGGGAGTTGGATTTTCCAGATATGAATGCTTAATACATTGTGAGTCGTAGCCGCAACATGAAGGAAGATGTTACAGTAGAGAATCATTATCGAGTAGATATATTTTTTGCTATAATAGATACTCAGTTGCAAGAATTGAATTGCAAATTTAACAAACATGTTTTCGAGCTTCTCATTCTTACTACAAATTTAGATTCCAATGAGTTTTTCAAGTTATTTGGTAGTGATAAAATTTACATTATTGTAAACAGGTTCTATCCAAAAGATTTTTCTCAACAAGAGAAAGAACATCTCCCCTATGTTTTGAAGCATTATGAACCTGATGTATGTAAGCATCCTGATTTGAGAAAAATATCAACACTTTCTGAACTTTGTAGAAGCTTAGTTGAGAGTGGAAAGTTAGTCATGTACCCACTTGTTGACAGATTGATTCATCTTTTATTGACTCTTCTAGTTTCAATAGCATCCTTAGAACATGCTTTTTCTGCTATGAAAATTGTGAAGACTCGACTTTGTAGCAAGATGGAAGATGATTTTTTAAGTTCTTTGGTTGTGTACATTGAGAAAGAAATTGCAAAAAAATTTGATGTAACGAAATAATTGATGATTTTAGTGAGGTCAAGGATTGAAAAGTGCAATTCAAATAAATTTTAAAATTTCTTTCTAGCTTATTTTTATTTATTAAATTATTTTTCTTTAATTTAAAATTATTATTGTTCATCATCTTGGCCCCCTCTTGAAATTTGCTAGCTTCGCCCTTATACGAACTTGTATGTGAATCATGTATATTATGCGAGTTACACAAAGATATGCAAACCTTAGGCGCATACGAGCTACATAGGATGAGTAAACCCTGTATAGTATGCGAACCGTACATGTTTAGTTATGTGAAACATACTTGTTATAGTATGCGAACCGTACATGTTTAGTTATGTGAAACATACTTGTTTATTATGCGAACCCTACATGATAAAATATGTGAACCCTAGGCACATGCGAGCTACATGGGACAAGCGAACCCGATATAGTTTGTAGACCATACATGTTTAGTTATGCAAACTGTATGTACGAGCCCCTATGAGCGAGCCTGTGTGCGAACCCCAATCTGCGAGCCCTATGTGTGAGCCTGTGTGTAAAGCCTGATGTGCAAACCCCTAAGTGCAATACCTAATGAGTGAACCCTTAGGTGTGACCCCTAAAGTGTGAACCCACATGAGCAAACCCTTGTGAGCGAACCTTGTATGTACGAACTCATTTGTGTGAACCCTAGGTGCAAACCCACCCGTGTGAACCCCTAGGTGTGTAAACCTTGATGTGCAGACCTTATATGTGTGACCCCTGTATGTGTGAACCCTACTTATGTATGTGTTAACCAAACCAAGTGTGTTAGACCACATGAAAACACTGTATACGTGAAACTATTTTAGTTCTAAATTTAATTATATATATGAAACTGAGAGAATGGACGCATGTTCACATGGCATTAAATGTGTGTATGAAATATTGAATGTAAGCATAAAAAAATGATAAATAGCATGATATTGTAAGAATATGTGCATAATTATATGAAAAACAAGTATGGAGGATGAAGGAGTTCCGTAGGAGATAGTGGCAATTTAAGTCCACACCGAGTTAGTACTGCATGAAGTAGGCGGTAATGTCATGAAAACCGAATAAGCCAAGATGGTAGTTTAAAAAGCCATCGAAACTAGGTAGATCGTGATGGTAGTTTATTGTAGTAAAAAACCATCAAAATTGGGCAATCAAGATGGTAAATTATTGTAGTAAAATTCATCATCACAAATGATAAGTGGACGACCATCTTCGTTGAAAAATTCAGGATGGTTTATATGTGTTTTGGTGTGTCGAGCGATGCTTGAGGGCGGTTAGGATAGACGAGTGGGAAATTTGCATTTGCATTGCATCATACATAAACAATATATACATTGATTTGTTATATGTTCCATAAGTTATGCTTAACTCGCTATTATTTCTATGCTTTTTTGTTTGTGCAATTATATATATTGATTTATAAGCTAGTCTCACACTGAGTCGTTGTAAGCTCATTCCCCCTTTTCCTTTACCTCTCAGGTAACGCAGAAAATTATGACTCGGTATGATATCAGGAGGACTCTCGAATCAGCAACTTATTTTATTATTTAAAAAGTTTACATTTATCAATTATTTTCTGGATTGTAATTATTAATTTCTTACTTCTACATCTTAAGTTTGGGATTGTTTATTTTAAAACATGACACTTAGTTAATACTTTGATATTTCCATGCTTTTCGGTTTAGAAAACCATTAGTTTAAATGTTTTCCGCTGCTTTGCAAAGTACTTAAAGTTTTACTAAAGACTTTTCTTAAATACCTAAAATTCATTTTCCTAAAACTTAACATTAATAATGTTGTAATCAATTTATTAAGTAAAGCGGGTTTAAGTTAATAAACGTATTTCTTAAAAACAGAAGAGTGTTTTCTATATAAATCAATGCTTTAAAAAGAATGTCTTTGCATGATCACCTCGGTGATCGAATGTAATGCCTTCGACTTAGCTGAAACTCTTAGACTGGATTGGGGGTGTTACAGTCAAACTAATAAAAAGTAGTATAAGTACCAATGTGATAATTTAACCATAGTTCAGAGGCCTAAAATAGGTATTAAAATTAAGTATATTGAAGCAAAGTATGAGTTCTTTTAAAAGCATAGTCAAATACTTGATATGGTTTCTAGGTTTCCTTTTCTAAAATAGGCAACTATTTTGTGTTTAAATTTTAACATGTTATTAATCTGGCATAAATCTTAGATACGATTAAAAACCAATATTTATACAAGTTAAATCAAGATTCTATTGTCGTAAAGCTCAAGATTGTTCAATATTGAGACATAAGAATGAAAATGATCATTCAATATAATCTAATAACAAATTAAAAACAAAACAAAACAAAATTAGTAATATCTTCAAGTTGAGTTCCATGATATTAAAGAACTTCTTCCAGAACTGATATTATAGAGATTTTTGAAATTAACTACGGTACCATTATTTTAGCAAAAAAAAATACAAAATATACCACAATTTTTTTTCAAACTCAATTCAAAAATTTAATTTAGTTAAATTATTTTTCAAAACCCAAATCTTGAAAACAAATTATATTCCAATTCTTTTTCTTTTTCTTTTCTTATAATGAAAAAAAAATTTCCATCATTTTCTTTCACTTCATCTATATTTGAATTTTTTTTGAATTTTCTACTTAAATATAGTTTTTTTATATATTTTTAAAAATAATTTCAATTTTTTTATCATTTTATATAGAATTGGGGTCAAATTAATAGAAAGTAAAAAAGTTGAAGACTAAAATTGTTATTATACCAATTAAAAAAGTGCCATTGTTAGCCACTTAACATTAGGTAACAAAACTAATAAGGGTTGGTTCACGTGGTCCAACAATAGAGTTGGCTTCGGTTTTGTCAAAGAGCAATTGGATAGCTTTGTGGTCTCGGCTTTAGGGGTGGAGAAAATGTTGTTCCTTTCTACTGAGGTGGTGAGACAAAGTTGTTTGGATCACAACGCTATTCTCCTTGGTTCAACAAGTCGTAAGCCCATTAATGATTTTAAGGATCCTAGGTTGCTCTTTAAATTCAAGGCTTGTTGGGCCAAAGATAGAGACGCTAAGAACCTTGTCAGAAGTGCTTGGGATGATAACAAAAATAATTGCAATTTCATTGAGTGCCTTGATAAGATCCGCTAGAGCCTTGGTCCTTGGCAGCACGCTCGGTACAACAGGTTGAAGAGTCACATGCGTCACTTAGTTAAGCAGATTGATAGACTTATTGATGAGCCTAATGTGATGTCGAATACTGAGTTGCTTAGAACCAATCGGTCGGAGTTGGGTCGACTTTATGATGAGGAAGAATCTTATTCGACCCAAAGATCCTATATTGTCTGGCTTAAAGAGGGGGACAGAAATACTCGATTTTTTCATGTTCGTGTGACGGGAAGATTTAAGAAGAATAATATTGAGGGTATTACTAATATGGATGACAATTGGGTCAAGGGGACGACTAACATTTGTAGGCTGGCTTGGAATTATTTCAATAATTTGTTTAGGTCTGAGGCTATGAATGATGAAAGGGTTATGAGCTATGTCAGAAGGTGTATCTCTCCAGAGATGGGTGAGGTTTTGTTGGACCGTTTTACTGATAAGGAAATTTTGGATGCTTTTGCTCATATGGACCCTCGTAAGGCCCTTGGTATCGATGGTCTCGTCGGTTTTTTTTTCTTTGAAAACTAGGACGTGGTTGGTAAGGATGTTTTCTGATTCTGCCATGATGTCTTTGAGGGTAAGAAAAATCTTGGGGAGATTAATGACACAGTGGTTATGCTTATTTAAAAAATTAAGGATCTTAGGGACATGACAAATTTCCGGCCCATTAGCCTTTGTTGTGTTATCTTCAAAATCATTTTTAAAGTTTTAACCAACAGACTCAAGAGGGTTCTTCACTCTTGCATTAGCCCTAACCAGAGCACTTTTGTCTCGGGTCATATGATTCATGAAAATGTCTTGATTTCTCACGAGTTTGTGCATTACTTACAAAGTTCTAAAAATAGGCCTGATAAGGGCTTAGTGATCAAACTTGAGATGAGTAAAGCTTATGAAAGGGTCGAGTGAGACTTCATTGAAAATGTTATGCTTTGGATGGGTTTTGTGGATGGTTGGGTGACGTTGATTATGCATTGTTTCTGCTCAACTAAATACGTTATCAAGTGCAATTTGACTCTTTCTAAGGAAATTATCTCGGAGCGTGGCCTCCGTCAAGGGGACCCTATATCGCCTTATCTTTTCCTTTTTTGCATGGAGGTTTTTTCTTGTTTACTTTGTGATGCTCAAGCTTGCAGGAATATTCATGGTGTTAGGGTGAGTCATAATGACCCAAGGATTAATCACTTATTTTTTTGCAGATGATGCGTTGCTCTTCGTCAAGAATAAGAAGAAGGAAATCGACACTATTGTTAATATCCTTAGACAATTTGAGCGTGTCTCCGGGAAAAAAATCAACCTTTCTAAATCTATGGTGTGGTTTTGCCCCAAAACACTGGGGAATCAGAGGCATTTTTTTGGTGACATGCTTAGGATGTAGGTGGTTGAGAATCTGGATCATTACCTTGGGCTTCCTTTTTTTGTTGGCAAGTAAAAGACGGGGGCTTTTAAGCATATCCTTGATCGCTTCTTCAATAGGATTAATAGTTGGTATAAGCGTTTGCTTTCTTATGGTGGTAAAGAGATTTTCATCAAATCTATCCTACAATCATTACCTACTTATGCTATGTCTGTTTTTCATGCTCCTAGGGGAACAATGGAGGAGATGACCTCGAAAATCCATTGGTGGTGGTGGACAAGTAAGGAGAAGGGTCATGGTTGGGCCATGCTCGCATGGGATAGTCCATGCCTTTCCATGGGTGGAATTGGTTTTCAAGAGCTGTGGCTCTTTAACATGGCCTTGCTTGGTCGACAAGTTTAGAGGCTCATATCGCAAATGGATACTTTGTGCTTTCAAGTTTTGAGCTCGAAATACTTCCTTGATGGTGATCTCTTTCATCCTAAAATGGTTGATAAACCTTCCTTTATGTGGTCTAGCATTTCGATAGCGGCGAAAGCTCTTGACAAGGGTTTTGATTGGCATTTAGGGGATGATTGTAGCATTCGACTTGATAAGGACAAATGGGGCTTTGAGGGTCTCGATGGTTATGCCTTAGAAGTCTTGAACAATGCTTTTTCGGAGGTGCATGTCCTTGATCTTTGGTTTCCGCATCATGGTGGTTGGAATGTGGGTTGTGTACGTGAGCTGTACGGGGACTCTTTGGCTAGTCGTATCTGTGACATCTCGATTTTACCTCACGGGTTGAATGATAGGATAGTTTGGTTTCATAATATCCATGACTTTCACACGACGAAATCTGCCTACTCTTGGTTGTTAGTTAAAATTATTAGGTTTGCGCCGCATCTATTCTTTTGAAAATATATTTGGAAGACTAAAGTCCTCCTTAAAATCTGGGTTTTTGCTTGGCGTATTGGTCACGACTTGCTTCCCACTAACGTTAAGATCTCGTCTGTCAAACGTAATGTGGATCCAGTTTGCTCGAGGTGTAGGGGCGGGGACGAAACAGTGCTTCATGTTTTAAGAGATTGCCCTAAAGCTTAGGATGTCCTTATTGCAGGTGGCTTCAACAATAGATTGCTGATTAATTAGTATGGGTTTTGCATTGATTGGATTGAAGACTCTATGCGTATCTTGGACAAAAAAGCCTTCAAAGAATTTATTTCTACCTTGTGGATCATTTGGGACAATAGAAACATTGTTATTTTTAGAGGCAAGGACAAGGACGCGGGTGTGATTTGGGATAGACCTCGCAAACTCAACGATGATTTACGGATTCATAATTTTTCTTTTCAACCAATCTTACCTCGAGTTCCTAGAATTTGCAAATGGGAAAAGCCGCCAAAGAGTGTTACTAAAGTGAATGTTGATGCTTCTGCGAATGCTTCTGGAACAAGCTTGGGCATTATTGCTAGAGATTTTGATCGTTTTGTTTTAAGCGGAAAAACGATTTTCATTAAAAGGGCGGTTAACTTCGAGTGGGCAGAATTGGATGCCCTTATTGAAGGTTTTCGACTTGCTCAATTGCTCAATTCCGATAAGGTTATTTTTGAAACGGGCTGTGCTTGTACTGTCAATCGCTTCCGTAAACACAAGGAGGATATCACAATTTTTGGCTACTGTATTACAGAGTATCGAAAGATGCTTGATTCTTTTTTTTTTAAAACTGATGTCAATTGGGTGGATCGCGGTTGTAATAAGTTGGCCGTTTCTCTTTGTACTTGGTCTCTTTCTAATTGTAGTAATTTGTTCTTTGAGATAGATTATCCTAGTGATATCCATAACATTATAATTTCTGATGCAATTTCATTTAAGGTTGTGGCCTTCAGGCCCTTTCTTTGTAAAAAGAAAAAGAGACAATTTCGAAAACGTTAGTAATCAAATTATAATTTTTAGTAGTTAATTGACCAAAGGAAAAACTTATCTATAGTTGAGTGTCTAATGGTATAATTTACCCTTAATTTTGATTGTACGATCCAAACCCTTATCCTTCTATAAAAGAATAAAACTAATGAGCTAATTGAAAGGATATCTTAACTGATCGAGAAATCAATTTTACTCCATTACCAATGACTAAGTTACATCTTTACAAAGAACAACCTCTTGCCCTAATGGGCAAGAAAATCATGTTGTAGGCAAAAGAGCTTAGGTCCAATCCTTGTTGGGGATAAGCCTGATTAAGCAACGAACAAGTAAAATAACAAAAGAATTGAAAAGATCGAACTCAAATATTTTACGTGAAAAAACCCCTCCGAAGAGGATAAAAAACCACGGGTAAAGATAATTTCACTATAATGGCAAAAGTAAAGAGTATAAAGATGGAGATAAAACTAAACCTTGAAACCCGAAAATAAGAACCCTCAAAACGTAAACACAAAATTCTTTGGAAGATTGTAAAAGCTAATACCTAAATGTGTTATGGGTTATCTTTCTAGGGTGGAAGAAGGCCTATTTATAGGTTAAATTCGTAGATAAAAAATATTATAATAACCTACACTAATCAGATTTTGATTGGGACAAATAATCAAAATTTGATTGGAAGAAGAAAACCGAGAAAATTGCATAACATGTCTCCTCGTTGTGACGTGGCTATTGCCTCGTCAGGGCGCCCTTCATCACGTCGTCGGGACGAGACGTCTCTTCTCGTCGGGAAGTCGGTGATCGTGTGGTTGGGATGCTATTTTGGCAAAAAATGCGAGGCATACTCCACAATCCCAAGCAATCCTTTTCTCCACTCCTAATGTCAAAAGAAAATAAAAGCTACATCTTTAGAAATTTAAATTCATATCATAACGTATAGATAAAAAATTCATATTGTCGAAACCTTTTTTTTTTTGTTTAGAAATGGGGTCGACTTTAGAAATGAAAATGGAGTCGCCACCAATCCTTTTTGAGGTGTAATCGGGTCACCTTGAGATTTATCGTTAAAATATTTTGATTTATTAAAACGATGACTTTGGTCCACAAAATTCGAGAAAAACAGGTTCGAGAGTCAGTTACTCACGAGGAAGGATTAGCACCCTCGTGACGCCCAAAATTGGTACCTAATTGATCATTTGATATCTTTATGTCAAAAATTTTAAAAGATTTTAAAATACGATCCTTTTTTGTTAAAAGAAATTTGAATAAATTAAACCAGATGCTGAGCCCTGCTTATTTCGAAGGAATAAAATATCATACCCAGTGAGTAAGGATACGAAATTTCGAATCCTCAAAACTAAGCTTGTCTTTCGCCATTTAAAACTCATACATTTAAATTTAAGAAGGATATTCGGTTATTTAGGTCAAATGAAAGATCGGAACCCAATAAGTTAGGGCTAAATTTCTCAAAATACCAAATACAGAATATTGCCTTTGTTTTTAGCAATCCTTATCTCGAGATAACAGAATGTCACATCCAGTGAGTTAAGACACAACATTTGAATCCCCGAGAATAAGCTTTAACTTGTATGTTTTGATTTTAAAGAATAATTGGTTCTTTAGACTCGGTGAGAAAAATCGAAACCCAGTAAGTTAAGGTTCGATTTCTTCCGAATCTTAGAACACGGAGTATTTGCTTATTTCAAAAAACAAAAATTTTAATGGATAGGATAAAATGGAATATGATCTTATGGCAAAATGTAAAATGAATTTCAGTGCTAACATCTGTAACAAAATAATGATAATAACAATAATAAATATAAATATCGATAATAAATGGTCGAAATTCGAAAGTATGTGCGACAAAATATAAATAAATAAATAAATAAATAATGGCAATAATAAGTCTAAAAATTTAAAATAAAGCAAATAAAAAAATAAGGCTAAAATAAAAATAGGATAAAAATAAAAACAAATAAAGAGCAAATTAATTATGGAAAAAAAATGAGTAAGTAAATGTTTTTAAAAAAAATGATAATAGTAATAAAATAAAAATGTTTTTTAAAAAAAATGATAATAGTAATAAAATAAAATACCTATAATAATAGCAATAATAATGGTAAAGAAAATAATAATAATAATAATAATAATAATAAAATGAATAATAATAGTAAAATATCTAAATAAACAATAGTGACAATAATAATAATAGTGAAATTAGTAACAAATATAAAAGAAATAGAAAAAAAAATAGAAAATAATAGTAATAGTAATAATATTAATAATAAATAGGAATAATAATAACAAATAATAGTAACAATACAGAAAAAAATAAAAATGAAAATGGATAAATAATAATAATAACTAAATGGGACTAAATTAGAAGAGAAATAAGATTCAAGAACCAAATTTAAAAGAAAAAAAAAAGAATCGGGGGTCCCTTGTAACACGCATAAGAATAGGGGGACCAATTGGGAAATTATTCCCTCTCCCCAAAACGCGGCGTCTCGATAGGGACTAAAATGAAATAAATGCCAAATTATTAGGCCGAATTAAAAGGAACAAAGAGAACGGAAATATGACTGAATTAAAAGACTCGAAAATGCGAAAGGACCACGGGCATAAATAACCCATTTTTAAAAAAACACGCGGACCCTCCTTGTGGGTCGGGTCTCGCGGGTTGGATATAGGCAAAACGACGCCGTTTTAAGCTACTTAACTCAACCCTAAACGACGTTGTTTAAAGGCAGTATAAAAGTTGAATTTTTTTTTAAAAAATTATCATTCTCTTCACTTCAGTAGAAAAAAAAATTTGAAAACCTTCAAAAATGCTCTGCCCTCTTTCTCACATAGCCCAGACTTTGACTAGGACTTTCGGCGAACCACCGCCGTCCTCCGCTGTCGGCCGCCATCCTTTGCCGCCGTTCACGGCGGCCGAAGTTCGAAACAGGTAAATTTTTTTAAATATTATTTATATATATATATCATGTATGTAGTTTTAGAGAAGAAGAAAATAAAACAAAATAAAAATATAATATTAGTATAGCTTCGGAAAAGAAAAGAGAAAAAGAAAAAAAATAAAACCTTGGCTGATTTCTTTGCTATTGATTTTGTGTGTTTCCCGATTGTAGGGTGTTTTTGATCTCGTATCTCTCAAAAAATCGTCCCCTTTTTACATTGTTTATATTGGCTTTTATAGCGTTTTATAAACGGTCTTTCCCTGTTTGTAGGCACGTGATGGAGAGGGGCACGCTACATGGGCGTGGCGGACAGTGGAGGAGCGCAAGATGTGGAGGAGTAACGTGGCTGAGTGCATGAGCATGGGGCCTGGCTACTGCTGCGCGTGGGGGTTCCAGAAACCTCTAGGGTTTCTGGAAAATTTTGGGTCTTTTGGGCCACGTAATTGGGCCACTGTAATTGGTTTAAACTGTTTGGGCCAAAATTTAATTGGGCTTGTGTTTATTATTTTTGTAATTGACTGTCATTGGATTTGGGTTTTTATAATTTTGGTTTTTTTATTCTGTTTGCTTTTTTGTTTTTTTGGTTTAGAATTGGTTAATGGGCTCGGACAAATTGGGCCAATTACAGCTGCCCCTGTTTGCTCATTGTCGTGTAACGAGAATAGAGAAAAGACTTTAAAAGGGCCAATTTTGCTCGGTCTTGCCAAATCTTGATTTCTTTCAGTGCTTTTCTTCTTCAAATGGCTTCACTCCATCCTACTGCATCTTCAAGGGCATATGAACTAGCGCTTCGATCCAATTCAAGGATATTAGACTTGTAGCTTCAATCTGCTCCGCCGGAACTTCAGGGAGATGAGTTTTGCTATCTTCGACCTGTCCCACTAGGAGATAAAATCTACAATTTTCAGCCTGCTTCCTTGCTACCTTAGGAAGATAAGACTACAATTTTTAACCTGCTCCATTGCTACATCAGAGAGATAAGGCCAGTGGCTAAAATTTGCTCCCCTGCTACTTCGGGAAGATAAGATTCGCCAACTTCGATCTGCCCCACTGCTATCTCGAGGAGACAAGATCTACAATATTCAGTCTGCTCCATTACAAATACATGGAGATAAGACTTGTAATTTCAGACTGCTCCCTCGCTATCTCAGGGAGATAAGGCTAGTGGCTTAAATCTGCTCCATTGTCGATACATGGAGATAATATTTGCCAACTTTGATCTGCCCCACTTCTATCTCGAGGAGACAAGCTCTACAATATTTAGTCTGCTCCATTGCCGATACATGGAGATAAGACTTGTAATTTTAGCCTGCTCCCTTGCTATCTCAGAAAGATAAGGCTAGTGGCTTAAATCTGATCCATTGCTGATACATGGAGATATGATTCGCCAACTTCGATCTGCCCCACTGCTATTTCGAGGAAACGAGATCTACAATCTTCAGTCTGTTCCATTGTCGATACATGGAGATAAGACTTGTAATTTCAGTCTACTTCCTTACTATCTCAGGAAGATAAGGCTAGTGGCTTAAATCTGTTCCATTGCCGATACATGGGGATAAGATTCGCCGAAATTTGTAATTTTAATCAATTTTGCCACATCGTCCTCTGGGAAATCTACCTGTAGAATTGATTTCATGGTGTCTATGCTTATGCCAAATGATTAGGATGTCATGATCGGAAAATGCTCCTAATCAGATGTATTATGAATGTTATATGAATGAATGCAAAATGTCATGAGAATGATCCATTTTTTAACATTTGGGCTGTCATTGCTCGCCGTTTGTTGATATCCCTGACGTATGTCTTCTTGTTCAGCTGATATTTTCAACATAGAATTTGAAGATGTAATCATTTCTTAGACCCTTATCTCTCAAGTGTTCCCAGCCCTTTAAGCTTGGTGCGTTTTAAATAATTGTCCTATTTCAGATTCTTGCATTATTTAGAGACTTTCAGAGTAATATGCAAAACTTCTTTTGTGAAAGCATTATTAGTTCATTAATTATTATTTCAATATAAAATGCTTGAAAAAGATTATAAAGATAAATAAAACTAAAATTTTTTTGGGACAAAATCTGTAAAGAATAGATTGAGCAAAGGAAGCGAATTTCGCTAAGGTACAAAAATGAGTAAGGGTGGAATCGGTACCCCAGATATCACAGCCTGAGCTTCTCTGTACGAACTTCTTGAAGACCATTTTGAGTTCAACATGTGTTTAGGAGATCTGTAGTACTTTGTCAATGCCCCTAAGATGTAACATATCTCCTCATTGTTAACTCAGGTATAGGATGGCTAACGCATGCCCTATTTCTCATCAAAAATTTGAATTGCCCTTTACGGGTTTTCAATTCAAAGCTCCTTTGGTCTCAAAGTGCCCTTTGCGGGTTTTCACCTTGGCCTCTCCTTTTTTTTTTGAACTCAATACGCCTTTTGCGAGTTTTTGCCTTGGCCCATTTTCTTTCTTAAGCGAAGTACTTCTTGACTGAGTCTGCATTAATTGGGTTTGACTGACTCTTTCCGTCCATCTCGGCTAATCCCATTGCTCCTCCAAAAAAAGCCTTTCTTAAGACATAAGGTCCCTCCCAATGAGGCATCTACTTTCCTCTGAAGTTTTTTTGCACAGGGAAGATCTTTTTCAATACCAAGTCTCCCTCATGGAATACTCTGGGGCGGACCTTTTTGTTGTAAGCTCGCATCATTCGCTTTTGGTACATTTGACCATGACAGATGGATTTTAACCTTTTTTCCTCAATCAGATTCAGTTGATCATACCGAGATTGGATCCATTTCGCTTCATCCAACTTCAACTCTGATAAAACCCGGAGAGAAGGAATTTCAACTTCAATGGGCAAAACTGCCTCTATCCCAAAAACCAATGAGAAAGGTGTTGCCCCGATAGAAGTCCTAATAGATGTTCAATAGGCATAGAGGGAAAACGGTAACTTTTCATGCCAATCTTTGTAGGTCTCTGTCATTTTCCCCATAATTTTCTTGATATTTTTATTAGCTGCCTCAATTGCACCATTCATTTTCGGGCGATATGGCGACGAGTTATGGTGCTTAATTTTGAACTGACTGTAAACCCCCACTATCGTGCTATTGTTCAAGTTCAATGCATTGTCAGATACGATCCTTTCCGGCATACCATACCGACATATGATCTCCCTCTTCAAAAACTTGCTAACTATCGTCTTCGTGACATTAGCATATGAAGTTGCCTCTACCCATTTGGTGAATTAATCAATGACCACGAAAATGAATCGAAGTCCATTAGAAGCCATCGGCGAAATCGACCCAATGACATCCATGCCCCACATTGAGAAAGGCCATGGAGAATTCATAACATGAAGAGGTGAAGGAGGCACATGGATCTTGTCTACATAAATTTGGCACTTGTGGCACTTCTTGGCGTAACAGATACAATCTCCTTCCATCGTGAACCAGTAATACCCGAATCTCATGATTTGCCTGGCCATTGTAAACCCATTGGCATGCATCCCGTAGACATCTTCATGGACTTCTTCCAGGATTTTCTTAGCCTCAACAACATTAACGCATCTTAACAGCACCTGGTCTTTCCTCTTTTTATACAGGATCTCTCCGTTTAAGACATAGTCATTGGCTAGTCTTCTCAATGTTCTCCTATCATTTTCATTTGCTTGATCAGGGTATTCATGACTCTTCATATATAACAGAATATCATGATACCATGGATGATCATCTCTCTCCTCCTCTTCGTTGATATTGCAACAGTGAGCCGGAGCCTCACAGATACTCATTTGGATAGGCTTCATACATTCCTGTTCATTTACTCTGATCATAGGAGCTAATATGACCAAGGCGTCAGCCATCTGGTTTTCATCACGTGGGAGATAGAAGAAGGTGATATTATCAAACTCCTCAATTAACTCTAAAACTAACTTTTGATAATTGATCAATTTGGGATCTCTCGTTTCCCATTCATCTTTGAGCTGATAGATTGCCAACAGAGAATCTCTATATACCTCTAACACCTTGATTTTGCGGTCTATGGCTGCTCGAATTCCCATGATACATGCTTTGCATTCTGCCATATTATTTGTGCAGTCAAAATCCAACTTGCAAGTGAATGGATAATGATCTCCACTTGAGGATATCAAGATTGCCCTAACTCCATTACCAACGGCATTTGACGCTCTGTCGAAGTTCAATTTTAAAGGACGATCTTCTAGGGTATCTTCCTCAATAGCCGCTACAAACATCAGATCTTCATTAGGAAAATCAAAGTTCAAGGGCTCGTAATCAACTAGCGCTCTGCTGGCTAGAAAATGTGCTATTGCACTCCCCTTCACAGCTTTTTGGTTTACATAGACTATGTCAAATTCGGAGAGCAAAATTTGCCATCGGGCCATTCTTCCATTCGGAGCGGTTGGCTCCATCATGTACTTAAGAGGGTCTAGTTTTGAGATTAACCAAGTCGTATGGTACAACATGTACTGCCTCAACCTCCGAGTTATTCAGATCAAGGCGCAACATAATTTCTCAATTGGCGAGTATCTAATTTCACACTCAGTAAATTTCTTACTGAGGTAATATATCGCCATACTTCGTAAACGGTTAAATTTTGGATTTTGGATTTCTTTCAGTATTTTTAATTACTTTGCTATTTTGAATTATGGTTGTAATAAGGCATCTGGATTAATTTTTGTTTTGTTTATTGTTTGATAATTTTATAAACTGCTTTAAGTAATTCAAATTGAGATTTTATGTTTTCTAAAATCTTAAATAAACGTTTTATTCGAAATCGAATATGTAAAAAGGATTTCATAGAAATTTTCATATTTTTAACTCGGAAATTTACTCTTAATAATTTTCATCAATTCTTTACAAAAAATATTTTCTTTAAATTACTTTTAAAATTTTCTCGAACTGTTAACGATATTATCAAAGTTACGATTTATAAGATCTTACATATCAAATTGTTGATTTATCAATCAAATCTTTTACTCAATAAATACTTCGTCAAAATTTTGAAATCTATTTTACTTAAAAAGGAATCAAAGTATATTTATTTTGTGTGACATGTCAAATCTGGCCTTAACGCATAGGCCGAGTTTGGGGTGTTTCATTTTATGGTATCAGAGCCTGGTTTAAAATTCGGCTGTGGTTTGGGTTCAAAAATTTTTTGTTCAAAACTGTTTTGAATTATAGAACGTATGCCTTTAAAGGAAGTATGGCACCACGAGTAACCGACACCAAGTCAAGTAAGTGTATGTTAATTGAATGATTATTATTATTGTGATATGACTATAGGAACACTCTAGAACTTTTAGTTTTAGGTGTTGAAACTATAGAGATTGAGAGCATAGGATGCGTTTACGAAAACAACTCTACTTCTTATATCTCAAAAAATATCGTTAATAAACACTGAAATAGTATACTGATTCATAAAACTTGTAATCAGATAATCGAAATAGTCAATATGATCGCTAGAGGACGTGGACGTGGTAGACGAGGCCGTGGTAGAGGCTGAGGTGCTAGAGTTGTGTCTGAGGCATCAGGACATGTGCCGGAAATGGACGCACCGGCGTCACCTGTGTCGAAAAATAGATCACATGACCTTATGAGAGAAGATATTACTCTGTCCCAAGTAATGTTACGAGTCTTGGAAAGGGTTGCTGGGGCTAGATCGGGGCCAGTAGCTCGTGGGACAATATCGGAGCGACTCAGATTAAATAGTGCTGAGGTTTTTAGGGGTATCTCGGGTGTAGCCCCAAATGTTGCGGAGTACTGGCTCGAAGCTGTGGAGCGGATCATGGATGATCTGGAGTGCACCACCGAGCAGAAGCTTAGAGGAGCTGTGTCTTTGTTGAGAGACGAGGCATATCAATGGTGGCTTACTGTTCGGGAAGGCACTCTTGCCGATCGTGTTACTTGGGATTTCTTTAAAACTTCATTTCAAGGAAAGTATGTTGGGGCTAGCTATGTGGATGCCCGAAGGAAGGAATTCCTTAATCTGGTTCAAGGAAGTAAGACCGTGGCAGCTTACAAAGCGAAATTTCTACGTCTGAGTCGTTATGCCTGAGATATTGTGCCAACTGACTATGAACGCTGCGTGCGTTTCGGGGATGGGTTGAGTGATGAGTTGCAGGTATTGATAGCCCCACAACAAGAAAGGAATTTTGCCACACTTGTAGAGAAAGCCAAGATAGTTGAGGAGGCTAAGAACTCGGAGCTGTGAAACTGAGAAAAAAGATAGAGGCAAGAGTAAAAGGGACTTTAAGTACTCGGGTCCTGCTAGAAGGTTTCAGAAGAGGCCCAAGAATGATGAGCCAGCTCAAGCTAAAGCACTAGCTGCTACCAATCAGATACAACCATGTGCTGACTGTGGAAGATGACACCCGGATGAATGCTGGAAGAGAACCGGTGGTTGTTTCAAATGTGGTTCTAAGGACCATCAGCTTAAGAATTGTCCTCGACGGACTACTCCGACTCAAAAAGCTCGTAATTATGATGCACAGCCAACTAGAGGCGCTCAGTAGCCACTGAGAGGCCGTGGTTTAGGTCGAGGTGGTAATAACGGAGGACGAGGTCAGGGTGCATCGGGAAGAGGTACTGGTTTTAGGGATAACGCGGAGGCGAGACAGCTAGGGCTGGTTTATACGGTCAAACGCCGAGAGGATGGCGATGTACCCGATGTGATAATCGGTACGTTCTTCATATCTGATGTACCTGTTACTGCTTTAATAGATATCGGATCCACCCATTCATATGTTGCTAGTGCTGTATCTGGAAATTTGAACATTAGATTTGAGATTATTGCTAGGGAGATGACAATAATTAGTCCTTTAGGATAATTTGTGATAGTAAATAAATTGTTTAGGTACATACCCTTAGAAGTTCAAGGAGAAACATTTTTGGTAGATTTGATGGAATTGCCTTTCGGTGAGTTCGAACTTATTTTGGGCATAGATTGGTTGGTAAAGCACTGTGCGAACTTGGATTGTGCTGTAAAGCAGATGTCGATAAGAACCTCGGAAGATAAAGAAGTGGTGATGATAGGTGAAAGGAGAAATTATCTATCGAATGTGGTATTTGCCTTAAAGGCAGAAAAGTTGGTGCGAAAAGGGTGTGGAGCTTTCCTAGCCTTTATCAGTGCGTTGGATACCAAAGAATTGTCAGTAGAAGGAGTTAGAACGGTGAAGGAGTTTTTGGACGTCTTTCTCGAAGAACTTCTGGGCTTGCCTCCGGACCGGGAGGTAGAGTTTGGCATTGAGCTATTGCCCGGAGCGGCTCCAGTGTCCATTGCTTCTTATAGAATGGCGCCAAAGGAGTTGGCGGAGCTTAAAGCTCAAATTCAGGAGTTGTTGGATTGAGGATTCATTCGACCGAGTGTGTCACTACGGGGAGCACCGGTCTTGTTCGTCAAGAAGAAGGATAGGTCGATGCGTATGTGCATCGATTATAGGCAGTTGAATAAGTTGACGATTAAAAATATGTATCCGTTGCTGAGAATCGATGATCTGTTTGATCAACTGCGAGGAGCTTCAGTTTTCTCGAAGATAGATTTGAGATCGGGTTATCATCAGCTGAAGGTCAAGGAGGCGGATATTTATAAGACAGCGTTTCAAACTCGTTATGAACACTATGAGTTCTTGGTACTGCCATTTGGGTTGACCAATGCACCAACTGCATTTATGGACATGATGAACAGGGTCTTCCAACCCTATTTAAACTGGTTTGTGGTGGTGTTCATAGATGACATCTTGGTATACTCGAAGAATGAAGAAGAGCATGATTCACATCTGCGAATAGTATTGCAAATATTGCGGGAAAATCAACTTTATGCAAAATTCAGTAAGTGTGAATTTTGGTTGAAGGAAGTGACTTTCTTGGGACATGTTGTGTCAGCCGAAGGAATCAGAATTGATCTTCGGAAGGTAGAACTTGTGTTGGATTGGAAACCACCGAAGTCAGTGGCCGAAATTTGGAGTTTCCTAGGATTGGCTGGCTATTATAGACATTTTGTTGAGGGGTTTTCGTTGATTGCTGCACCCCTAACTAAATTGTTGCGCAAGGGAGTACCATTTGTGTGGACAGATCAGCAGTAAGAGAGCTTTGAGAAATTGAAGAAGATTTTGACAGAAGCACCAGTACTGATTCAACCTGAGGCTGGGAAAGAGTTTATTGTTTACTGCGATACTTCACATACGGGCTTAGGATGTGTGTTGATGTAAAGTGGAAAGGTGGTGGCTTATGTATCTTGTCATTTAAGGCTACAAAAAGTAAATTATCCTACCCATGATTTGGAGTTGGCTGCAGTGGTATTTGCTTTGAAGATTTGGAGGCACTACCTGTACGGTGAGAAGTCGATCATTTATACGGATCATAAGAGTCTAAAGTATCTCCTTACCCAAAAGGAGTTGAACTTAAGACAGCGGAGGTGGATAGAACTATTGAAGGATTATGACTTCTCAATCGAGTATCATCCCGAAAAGGCTAATGTGGTGGCGGACGCGTTAAGTCGTAAAGTGATATCTGATTTGAGAGCGATGTTCGCTCATCTCAGCTTGTATGAAGATAGTAGTCTGTTAGCCGAACTTCAGGTGAAGCCTATGTGGTTAGGACAGATTAAGAAAAAGCAGTTATCAGATGAAAAGTTGGGTTCCTTACTTTAGCAAGTGGAAGGTGGTGTGATAGGGGATTTTGGATTGAATAATGATGGAGTATTGTGTTTCCGCAGAAGAATCTGTTTGCCCAAAGATTCAGAATTGAGATTAATGATTCTGCGTGAGGCGCATAATAGCCCTTATGCTATGCACCCCGGGGGAAATAAAATGTATCGAGACCTCCGAAAACAGTATTGGTGGCCACGATTGAAGCAGGAGGTTACGGATTTTGTGAGTAGGTGCTTGACGTGTCAGCAAGTGAAGGCGGAACATCAATTACCATCGGGGTTGTTGCAACTGGTAAAGATTCTATTATGGAAATAGGAACAGATAACGATGGACTTTGTTAGTGGGTTACCCTTATCGCCTACTAAGAAAGACTCTGTCTGGGTAATAGTGGATCAGTTGACAAAGACTGCCATTTTTCTACCTGTTCGTACGGATTATTCATTGCAGAAGTTGGCCAAGTTGTATGTAGCGGAGATCGTGAGGTTACATAGGGTACCAGTGTCTATTATATTGGACAGGAATCCTAGGTTTACATCACGGTTTTGGAAAGCCTTACATGAAGCTTTGGGAACCAAGTTAAATTTTAGCACGGCATTTCATCCTCAGTCAGATGGTCAGTCGGAGAGAGTAATCCAGATTTTGGAAGACATGTTAAGGGGTTGTGCGATTGACTTCAGGGGTAGTTAGGAGGATTTTCTACCATTGGCAGAGTTTTCTTATAACAATAGCTACCAATCCAGCATCCAGATGGCACGTATGGTCGTAGGTGTCGTACTCCTACTTGTTAGACTGAATTAGGGGAGCGACAGTTATTGGGTCCTAAGCTGATATCAAAAACGGAGGAAAAGGTAAAGGTAATTCGGGCACGGTTAAAGAAAGCTTCGGATAGACAAAAATCGTATGCGGATCTGAAGCGTAAGGATATTGAGTTTGCGGTGGGAGATCAAGTCTTTCTAAAGGTCTTACCTTGGAAGACGATCTTCAGATTTGGAAGGAAGGGCAAGTTGAGCCCTAGGTTCATCAGACCGTACCGTGTGTTGAAAAGTGTTGGGCCAGTAGCTTATCAGCTTGAATTACCTCAGGAGTTGAGCCAGATACATAGTGTATTCCATGTCTCTATGTTAAGGCGTTACCGATCGGATCCGTCTCATATAGTACAGGTATAAGAAATTGAGATAAGACCTGATTTGTCGTTCGAAGAGGAACCAGTGCAAATTCTAGATCGAGACATTAAGGTACTGAGAAGAAAGACTGTGCCATTAGTCAAAGTTCTATGGCATAATCACGGAGTAGAGGAAGCCACGTGGAAGCCTGAGGACGCGATTCGACAACAATATCCTCACCTCTTTTAACCAGGTAAATTTCGAGGATGAAATTTTCTTTAAGGGGGTAGAATTGTAACATCCTAGAATTTGAATTTTATATGTTGCATTATTTTGGTGCTGAGCTTGTTAGACTATCAATTGTGTGTGTTTAGGTAGTCCTGAGAAGGCTCGGGATTTATTTGGATCTAGTAAAAACTTTTGGCAATTAGCACTTTAAGGAAATGGAGTAAGTGACCTTAAAGCTTAAGGAAATAAATTGGTAAATAGCTAGCATAAATGAGCAATTGGTAAAAAGGATATGGCGCTATATGTGTTACCTTGAGGGAAGGAGTTCGAATCCCTTTATGTGCATTTGTGATTTTTATTTTTTTGCTTTCCTTCCTTATAGTGTCGGCAAGAGCTAATTATAGCAAGGTTGGACTTCATTATTTTTGGTAAGGTGGCTATAAGAATAAGGCAAGGTTGAAGTTGAGGAAAGGAATCAAGAGAAATAGCAAAGAAAGGGGGACATGAGGCTTATTTCGTGGGTGATGTTTTGGAAAATTTGGGTGGCCAAACTCTTATCCTAAGGGGGGATACATGTGGACGGTTTTGGGGTAGAGAGGTGGCTGAAATTTTTATTTTGGCTTTTGGTAAAGTTTTAGCTTTGTTTTGGCCAAAAATCCCTTTGACAACTTTGTGTCATTTCTCCTAATTTTGCAACCCTCCTTGCCGAAACATGTTAGCACAATAGTGCATTGTTTTTCCTCTCAATCTCTTTTCTTTTCTTTTGCTTTGTGCCGAAATTACAAGCCTTGGTGACCATATTTTTCTTCTTTCTTTTTACTTTGGCTGAATCCTCCTAGCACATTTGTGCATTTTCTTACACTTTTGTTTGATCATTTCACATAGCCGAATAATAATTTACATTTTCTTTATAATCGAACTCTCATTTCTTTTCTACCTTTCTTCTCATCCGTACTTACATTCAATCTTTGATCAATCGGTAAGCGTTTTTCCAACATTTTATCTTGTTTTCTTTCTCTTAGTGCCAAATATAAGTTTTGATTTGGGAGGGACATATGAACCGAAACCATCATGTTATTATACTCCCTCAAATAAGATCTTTCTCTTCTTTGTAGTGGTATAGTGGAGTGCCAATTATTACAATATTGCTTAATCGACTCTAGCCATAGGAAGATCGTGTGAAACGGGAATTTCATTGTTCAAGGTAAGGAAGTTCTCTCATAGTCTTTTCAATAACTCCCTTGGTTATTGTATTAATCGGATTGAAGGATAATTTATCGACTATATGATTTAGGTACTTAATCGCTTGATTTATCATCTTGCGATCATACGGATTTTGTGGTAAGTCGACCTTACTCGTAAGATCAATCGTTCATAATAATGTAATATTAGCATGGACTAATATTTGTTTTCAATGAAGTCAAGCAATATTGAATCGAAAGGGATAGTGATTGGAGATCGAAAAAGGAGCGGATTAACAATCCCTACTCCTAAATTCAAGCGAAGGGCTGTATCGACGATACGAGACTTTCCTCCGGGTTGTGGACCCTTATCCGGTGAGAATCAATTATTCGAGGTCGTTCGCTATTCCGAGGCATTAGCAATTCGAGATTTTCCACTGGGTTGTGGACCGTCAACCGGGGAAAACCGACAAATCGTAGTTGTTCACGATTCCGAGGGTAAAATTTTAGATCGTTTGTTTTAAAGTAGATTTATTAAATCGCGTACGTTTACTAATCGGGCGTTATAAAATTTTAGGTGTCGACGATCGAGAGAGCGTAGTGCTTAACGTAATCAGGTGTGTAATCTCACACCGTATTTCATGGGTTAGATATTTTAAAACGTGTTAGTGGTAAATTGCTTGATTTAATCACATCTTGGTGAAATCGGGTAAAATGGTATAGTTATCACTATTTTGGTAAAATTACGAAATCGATATTAAGACTGTGAAAATTACGAAAATACCCCTTAATAGGCCAAATCGATAAATATTTGTTATGTGGGCCAAATTGAAATATTTTTTATATGGGCCAAATTGAAATATTTGTTATGTGGGCCAAATTGAGATATTTGATATATGGGCCGTTTGATATTTGCTATATGGGCCAAATTGAGATATTTGATAAATGGGCCGTTTGATATTGCTATATGGGCCGATTTGTAATAAATTATGAAATGGGCCAAAATGATTTTGCTTAAATGGCCAACTTGATAAATTGTTATAATGAGCCAAAATGTTCGTAAGAAATATTTGAATGAATTGCTGTGAATGGCTATGCATTAAATACATAAATTGCATGGGGTGGGAAAGTGATGAAGAGAAGTTCTGGTAGCTCTGCTACATAATTCTGGTGGCTCTGCCACAAATCTGAAAAATGGCAATGCCATGTAAATTTTGTTAATCTGGTGGCTTGTCAACAATTTTGATATATATGGCTTAATGCCTACTTTGGTGTGATGGCGGGATGGGTGACTAAAGCTCCCCACAGGTGTGCTGGTTGGTACGGGTGGTGTGTAGCGAATGGAAAATTAGGTTTGGGTTGGGAATTCTATATCACATGCATATTATGTATGATATTTATAATTGTAAATGGGCTTTGGCCCAAATAAATGCTTAAATGATTTTAGCCCAGTGGACAATGGTAAGTGGATTGCACACTGAGTTCTAGTAACTCACCCCCATTTTCCTTATCCCTTTCAGGTAATGATCAGTGATAGAGACTTGGGCCGTGGACGACTCGGTGGAGGCCATACTTCGTAAACGGTTAAATTTTGGATTTTGGATTTCTTTCAGTATTTTTAATTACTTTGCTATTTTGAATTATGGTTGTAATAAGGCCTCTAGATTAATTTTTGTTTTTTTTATTGTTTGATGATTTTATAAACTGCTTTAAGTAATTCAAATTGAGATTTTATGTTTTCTAAAATCTTAAATAAACGTTTTATTCGAAATCGAATATACAAAAAGGATTTCATAAAAATTTTCATATTTTTAACTCGGAAATTTACTCTTAATATTTTTCATCAATTCTTTACGAAAAATATTTTCTTTAAATTACTTTTAAAATTTTCTCGAACTGTTAACGATATTATCAAAGTTACGATTTATAAGATCTTACATCTCAAATTGTCGATTTATCAATCAAATCTTTTACTCAATAAATACTTCGTCAAAATTTTGAAATCTGTTTTACTTAAAAAGGAATCAAAGTATATTTATTTTGTGTGACATGTCAAATCTGGCCTTAACGCATAGGCCGGGTTTGGGGTGTTACATTATTGAAATAAAGTTGTTCTGAACATGAGTCTATTTCACAGCAGATTCTTATTGTTCCTAGGCTAGAAAACAATAAGTGTGTGTTGAACATTACTCTGTATTTGCTCTAAAAACCACAGGAAGTTCTTCTACAGTCCAGTTGTTCAGAACACTTCCAGGCTCATAGGGGCAAATTCCTGCTAAGTTTCCTTCATTCGGTCCCTCTTCAAATACGACATTGATGCTCAAAGTCTTCATCATATCTTCAGCCATCTCTTTATTCCTGTTCTCCTGTCCCGGACGGATAACTCCTCCTGACACGAATGTATTGGATATATGGGGAAAGGTTATTAGCTCCTACTTGACCTCTGACCCATCCAATCGTGCCTTTCGTCTCTCTTGTCTTCTCTCCAGCTCTTTCCTCCTCTGTTTGGCGTCTGACTTGTACCTTAAGTCAAAATGGTCCCATTTGCTAGTCAAGACTGGTACTTTGACCCGTCCATGGAGGTATTTCCCAAGTCCTCTTCCAGGTAACGCTCCTTTTCCCACTGTCATCTGCAGGCCCATTTTTGTTGCTTCGGAGATTTTAGGCACCGGGATCTTGCTTCCTTCGGTGATGAAAGTGGCATTCACAAGCTCTAATGACCGAAAAGAACATTTAATTGCTTCACTATCACTCTCTACGTATGGCGCATCACTGGCAACGGATGTGATAATGTCCTCATCTGTGTTTATCGTTATTAACCGGCCCTCTGTCACCAACTTTAACTTCTGATGCAACGATGATGGTACTGCCCCTGCTGAATGAATCCACGGCCTCCCCAACAGACAATTATAGGAAGGCTTAATGTCCATCACTAAGAAGTCTACCCCGTATGTATTTGGCCCAATCAGAAGAGGTATCTCTATCCTTCCCATTACTTTCCTTTCGGTACCATCAAATGCTCTCACTACGTTTTGGCATGTTTTTATATGAGAGCTGTCTACAGGAAACTTGTTCAACGTGGACAAAGGTAAGATGTTCAATGCCGAACCATTGTCGATTAGTACCCCCGATAATGTATACCATTTACAGCGGGTGGTGATGTGCAAAGTTTTGATGGATCCCATACCTCTTGGCAGTATTTCATCGTCACTAAAAGAGATGAAGTTGTCAGCGCTTATGTTACTAACAAGGCGGACTAGTTTACTTACCGAAATGTCGTCAGGGACATAGGTTTCGTTCAACACCTTCATTAGCATGCTACAGTGCACCTCTGAGTTTAAGAGTAAAGCTAGTACCGATACGAGTACCGGCTACTTGTGTAATTGTTCCACAACACTATACTCACTGTGTTTTAAGAACTTCAAAAACCTTTTAGCTTCATTTTCTATTACTGGTTCGTTAACTAATAGTTCTGACTTCTCTTCTCCTTGTCTGGTCATAAAAGATTTCTTTTTTATGGGTTTGACTTCTGTGTTTGGCGTGCTGGCCGAACTCTCCTTTCCCAAAACTGTCACACTGCAGTTATAATCCCAAGGCACCCTCTTACTATCTTTATAAGGAAAAGCCACGGGTTTCTGAATTACAACTCTAGGTGCCACTCTCGCTCCTACTTCATCGATTCTTGATCGTGTGATGATCACCACTGGGTGATTGACCTCAAAGACATTCTCTACTGACCCTCCTTCTGCGGTGCACACGTCTTCTCTTTCAGTAGAGTCAAAGAACTCCAGCTCTTTGTTATCCATTAACCCTTGCACTAGGGCCCTGAATTCGCTACATCGTTGGATCCCGTGGTCCTCCTTATTGTGGAACTTACAGTAATTCCTTGCATCTTGGGATTTGCTCCCCAACCATTACGAAACTAACCCTTTTTCCCGCATTTCGTTCCAAACCTCCCTCAATGGGGTTCTTACTTCAGCAACATTTAGTTTGATTCTCCTTTCCATATTCTCGACTATCGCGTTTACCACTTTATCAATATGACTGGGTAACAGATTTCCCACACCAGGTGCTTCGTCAAATTTTACAACACCCGCTTTAATAAGCCTTTCGACTAGCCTTTTGAATGAGGTGCAGTTTTCTATCAAGTGTCCTACGATTCCCGCATGGTAGTCACACTGAGCCTTTGTGTCATGCCACTTAGAATATGGGTGTTGCAACGGTTTCAAGTAGAAAGGGGCTACAACATGTGCATCGAACAGACTTTATACAACTCCCTATACGTCATTGGTATGAGAGTAAACTGGAACTTCTTTGTATTCTGCTTCTTGTTGAGCTCTTGCCTTGGTGAGGCCCGCTGGCCCATGGCTACCGCTCTCGGTTGATTAAAAGTAATAGGTTTTGAATAACCCGAGCTCACATTACTTACTTCATTTTCTCTTTTCTTCGAAGCTGATCTTCTCATGCTCTATCCAGCCTCTATTTTTCCACACCTTATCGCAATCTCTATCATTTCACCAGACATCACTATGTCTGCGAAACTCCTAGTTGCGCTCCCCAACACATGATTGATAAAATGTGCTTTCAAGGTATTAATGAAGAGCATGGTTGTTTCTTTTTCCAGTAGTAGCGGTTGGACTTGTGTAGTGACTTCCCTCCATCTCTGGGCATATTTCCTGAAATTTTCGCCCAACTTTTTCTCCATGTTCTATAATGTGATCCTGTCAGGCGCTATATCTGTCACATGGCCATAATGCTTCATGAAGGCCTATGCTAAGTCCTTTCATTATTTGACTTGAGTACAACTCAACTGATTGTACCATTTGGCGCGCCTCGCTTAAACCGTCCCTATATAAATGATGAATTAACAATCGGTTGTTCTTGTGAGTCCCGTCATTCTCTCGATGCAACATTGTAAGATGGGCCTCAGGGCAACTGGTCCCATTGTATTTTTCGAACTCTGGCATATTAAACTTCGAAGGGAGTACCAAATCTGGGACCAGATTCAACTTCTTAGCATCCACTTCGCATTGGTAATCAGCACTTTCCAATACTTTAAACTTCTCCTCCAACCATTTGCATCGATCTTCGAACTGTTTTGGAAGCTCTGCCTTTGCTTTTTCCCCTTCTGCTGTATCATCGAAGTAAGGGACCATTGGTTTTGCCAAATTATCTCCGAGGTTAGAGCTCGAGCTTGTTGGGAAGTTTACCGTGCTGAGGTACCGGATTGGTACTGGAGTTTAATATTAACGGACACTCTTGGTGGTTGTACTTGGAAATTTACCGGGGCAAAGCGTGAAAGATAAGCAGAGTCCTCATTATCGTCTCCGATATCGACCATAGGGCTCTTTCCTTTATCAGGCCCTCTAGTCAACAACTGTGTTAACTGGCTCATTATGCTTCTCTGGGATTCCATCATTTGATCCCTTAAATCCTGTTGGATCTTAGCCAACTATTCTTGCATCTGACTTTGCAACTGGTCTTGCATCTCTTTCTGTATTTGTTCTAACCTTTTTAACCTTTGATCCATGGCTTTTGTTTTTCTTCAAGTGTAGTAGCGATGTTCCAGGGTAACTATAATACGATCTCTAGTTAATAGGGTTCTTTTATGACATTTAATGCATATGATGCGATGTAATGCGAATGTATGATATGAATGCAAAAATAAAAGGTGTCAATTCTGGTTCAATTTCTTTTAGAATAATTTTATAAGAAAACAAAATCCTTTACATAAAACAAAATCACATAAACGACCTAGCCCTTATGCTCAAAGCTTTAACTTTCTTAAGAAGCCAAGCTAACTCTCGACCCCGGTCTGACTCTAGCTCATATTTTACACTTAACACATCAGCCTGAACCGCTAAAGCTTGTAAATGATCAGCCACTTCTTGTATCTAAGCCACAGCTTCGCCCATGACGTAATCTCTTTCTCTAACCTGGTCTTGAGATCGTTGAAACTGTCCTTCCCATTGTTCGTTATCTACCTCCAATAGTTGCACCCGGAGTTCACTATTTTGTAGTGCCGTTTCGAGCTCCCCCACCTTTCCTTTCAAATCTTCAATCTTGTTTAGGCTTGTTTCCAGCTTCACCGCAGAGTTGCGGCTTCGATACAATGCCTTCTCTAGTTCTGCTACTTGAGCTCTTAACATATCTTTTTCACTTTGGCTTTCAAACACAATCTTTTTCAGAGTATCCTCTTGTGCTCGAGCACCATGAAACCTCTTCTTCCACTGATCGACCTTAGCCTTCTCTTCTTGAATTTCTTGATGCCATTGTTCTGAGGTTTTACCCAGCCCAGCAGTTCTCATCGATGAATGTAACTTTTTGTACTCCGTTTTCAAACTGTCCAAATCTTCCTCGGCCTTCCTTTTCCCTTTTCTCAATTTTTCAGCCTCCAATTTCTAGACATCAATACCTAACCTCAAATGCACTTTTTCTTCCTCCAGTTGTTCTATCTTTTTCCTAACTCCAAATTTCTATTTTCGAAGTCCTGTTTTATGATTTCCAACTCTGAACGGACTATTTGTAGGTATTCCTTCATTGGTCGAGCGCCATCTTGTCTCGATCTAGGGATATTATCATTGATTCTTCTACTCCGCCACGCATCATATTCAAAAGTCGTCATCGGACCTACAGCAACTCCTTTCATCCGGCGAGTCTGATTCCAAGCATTAGAAATCTCTCGAACCTTCTTCTTATAATTATCCCCCTTATACGAAAATTCATACTGAGCTAGCCTGTGTGTCGCTGGTATAAACTGCTTTGTCATGTATTGCCTTAACACGAGCAAATAAGTATATCCAACGACTCCCCAAATTCTAGGCAAAGGTACCCAGTTAAAATTCCCACACCGATAGAGGATTTCGTCATGAACCATCCAAGGGGCTCTCCACTCAACATCTTCTTTCTGAAGGTTTTGAAAAATTGCTATCCACCTTTCTTCTGATATGTCATCCCTCATTGGCATAGCTGTTATTTCCTTCAGTGAGGAATAATCCTTGGAGAACACTTGGTATGAAACTTTTTCAACCTTCCAGAAATGACCATGGAACCAAACTAACAATAATTGCGTGCATCCGGTGAATCTACCTTCACCTGTCCTCCGACATGCACTCAAAGATTTGAATGTTTCGGCAAGAATCGCTGGTACCGACGTAACCCCCTTATCGAGTCGGTCAAATAGGTCAGTAACTATTTTATTTATATACCTCAAAGCTTTGGGGAAAAGTACCAAACCATATATACTCAAGGCGAAGATGTCAACTTTCCTTTTTATATCTGGGTGTACTACAATCAAGTCCCTCAAGCTCGCCCAAAGAATGTATTTTCCTTCACATTTTTGCTGAATTCGGGCTGTGACCCACTGTTCATTCATCCCGGTGATACTCATTAGCTTCTTTACAAAAGATGGTATATTAGCGGCCTTGGAATAAGCTTTGTCGACTTGAACCTTTAGACAACGAAGCAAAGCTGTGTATTCTTCCACAGTAGGCACCAAATCCACTTTCCCAAACGTGAAACAGCTATATACAGGGTTCCAAAACTGAGTCATAGCCCGAAATAAGTGTTTGTCCAATTTGATGTCAAACAAGTAGGGTAGATCACCATAATTACGATAGAATAGCTGCTTAGTCTTACCATCCCAACGAGCCCATATATCTCTTAATTCCTGGAGTTCATTCTGTGTCACATTGATATGAGTGAAGTCCCACAACTCCGACATATATCCCTTGGCTAGACTCTCCCCTTTTTCAAGTTGCATCTTCTCTGACCATATACGGACAGCCGCATTGTCTTCTATTTTATCAAGATGTTCGTTCTACATGACAAGCTTTCTAATTTAGTAACCAAATATGAATCGACACCTTTTTAATATGAAATGACATGCAATTATAGCCAAAACACAATAAATTAGTATCGAATAATAGAAACCAAAGCAAATAGAGAAAGTGTCAAACATCTATCTGGGTAACCGCTAAGGTTCAGCATAGCTCTATCTAGGGTGAGCTATTAAGGATCACTATATGTGGCTTAGTTCTAAAGGGAGGGTACCTGAACCAGCAGATTCCTCAATCCTCACCCATTATAGGCTCATATGGATCGAGTTCAGTTCAGGGGAATACATTTCCCTATGGCCATGCAGAGCTGAAAACCTCACGAAGACATAGGTACGGATGTATCCCGGAAGCAGTCCACTAGCCTATGCAGAGGTGAAAACCTCACGAAGGCATAGTTTCTCACTCCCACTTAAAAGGTGTGACTACAATGGTCATGCAATATGATACGGGAATATCCTACGAGACTCAAACCACAACAAACATATGACACAACACAAACTCATGCGGTGAAAAAAAAATCAAAATCAAATTTTAATTTTCAATAAAAGGATAAAAAATAATCAATTCTATGGCTTGACTCTCTTATTTGTCCCCAGTGGAGTCGCCAAGCTGTCGAAACCTTTTTTTTGTTTAGAAAACGGGGTCGACTTTAGAAATGAAAATGGAATCGCCACCAATCCTTTTTGAGGTGTGATCGGGTCACCTTGAGATTTATCGTTAAAATATTTTGATTTATTAAAACGATGACTTTGGTCCACAAAATTCGAGAGAAACGGGTTCGGGAGTCGGTTACACACGAGGAAGGATTAGCACCCTCATGACGCCCAAAATTGGTACCTAATTGATCATTTGATATCTTTATGTCGAAAATTTGAAAAGATTTTAAAATACGATCATTTTTTGTTAAAAAAATTGAATATATTAAACTAGATGCTGAGACCTGCTTATTTCGAAGGAATAAAATATCATACCCAGTGAGTTAGGATACAACATTTCGAATCCTCAAAACTAAGTTGTCTTTCGCCATTTAAAACTCATACATTTAAATTTAAGAAGGATATTCGGTTATTTAAGTCAAATGAAAAATCGGAACCCAGTAAGTTAGGGCTCAATTTCTCAAAATACTAAATACAGAATATTGCCTTTGTTTTTAGCAATCCTTATCTCGAGATAACAGAATGTCACATCCAGTGAGTTAGGACACAACATTTGAATCCCCGAGAATAAGCTTTAACTTGTATGTTTTGATTTTAAAGAATAATTGGTTCTTTAGACTCGGTGAGAAAAATCGAAACCCAGTAAGTTAAGGTACAATTTCTTTCGAATCTTAGAACACAAAGTATTTGCTTATTTCAAAAACAAAAATTTTAATGGATCGGATAAAATGGATATGATTTTATGGCAAGATGTAAAATGAATTTCAGTGCTAACATCTGTAACAAAATAATGATAATGACAATAATAAATATAAATATCGATAATGAATGGTCGAAATTCGAAAGTATGTGCGACAAAATATAAATACATAAATAAATAAATAATGGCAATAATAAGTGCAAAAAATTTAAAATAGAGCAAATCGGAAAAAAATAAGGGTAAAATAAAAATAGGATAAAAATAAAAACAAATAAAGAGCAAATTAATTATGGAAAAAAATGAGTAAGTAAATGTTTTTTTTTAAATAATGATAATAGTAATAAAATAAAATACCTATAATAATAGAAATAATAATGGTAAAGAAAATAATAATAATATAGAAAATAATAATAATAATAATAAATGAATAATAATAGTAAAATATCTAAATAAATAATAGTGACAATAATAATAGTGAAAATAGTAACAAATATAAAAGAAATAGATTAAAAAAAGAAAATAATAGTAATAATAATAGTAATAATAAATAGTAATAATAATAAACAAATAATAGTAACAATACAGAAATAAAATAAAAATGAAAATAATAATAATAATAATAATAATAATAATAATAATAATAATAATAATAATAATGGTAACAAAGATAACTAAATGTGACAAAATTAGAAGAGAAATAAGATTAAAGAACAAAATTTAAAAGAAAGAAAAAAAGAATCGGGGCCCCCTTGTAACACGCGTAAGAATAGGGGGACCAATTGGGAAATTATTCCCTCTCCCCAAAACGCGGCGTCTCGATAGAGACTAAAATGAAATAAATGCCAAATTATTGGGCCGGATTAAAAGGAATAAAGAGAACGGAAATAGGACTGAATTAAAAGACTCAAAAATGCGGAAGGACCACGGGCATAAATAGCCCATTTTTAAAAAACACGCGGACCCTCCTTGTGGGTCGGGTCGCGCGGGTTGAGTATAAGCAAAACGACGTCGTTTTAGGCTATTTAACTCAGCCCTAAATGACGCCGTTTAAGGGCAGTATAAAAGTTGAATTTTTTTTAAAAAATTATCATTCTCTTCACTTCAGCAGAAAAAAAAAATTGAGAACCTTCAAAAATGCTCTCCCCTCTTTCTCACATGGCCCAGACTCCGGCCAGGACTTCTGGCGAACCATTACCGTCGGCCGCCATCCTCCGCCGCCTTTTACGGCGGCCGGAGTTCAAAACAGGTAAAGTTTTTTAAAAATATTATTTATATATATATATATCATGTATGTAGTTTCAGAGAAAAAGAAAATAAAACAAAATAAAAATACAATATTAGTATAGCTTCGGAAAAGAAAAGAGAAAAAAAAAAAAAACCTTGGCTGATTTTTTTGCTATTGATTCTGTGTTTTTCCCGATTGTAAGGTGTTTTTGATCTCGTATCTCTCAAAAAATCGTCCCCTTTTTACATTGTTTATATGCGGCTTTTATAGCCTTTTACAAACAGTCTTCTCCTGTTTGTAGGTACGTGATGGAGAGGGGCATGCTACATGGGCGTGGTGGACGGTGGAGGAGCGCAAGATGCGGAGGAGTGACGTAGCTGAGTGCACAAGTATGGAGCCTGGCTGCTGCGGCGCGCGGAGGGTTCTAGAAACCTCTAGGGTTTCTTGAAAATTTTGGGTCTTTTGGGCCACGTAATTGGGCCATTGTAATTGATTTAAATTATTTGGGCCAAAATTTAATTGGAATTGTATTTATTATTTTTGTAATGGACTGTTATTGGATTTGGATTTTTATAATTTTGGTTTTTTTATTCTGTTTGCTTTTTTATTTTTTTGGTTTAAAATTGGTTAATTCCGGGCCAATTACACATATCATAACATATAGATAAAACACCCTGCGAAATGCATATCAAATCACATTAATTTTTCAAAAAGAGATTTAACAACGAAACCGAACATCAATTTGTTGGAATCCTTTCAAAAACAAAGATCAAAGATTTGATTTCTTTCATATCTATTTTATTGTTTAGGTTCGGAATTAATATTTAATGCACGAATAGTATATAATTAATGAACCGGATTATTACAAATGATTTAAATATATTTAAAAATCCATTTTCATTTTTAAAATAATATTCTATAATTTAATTTATTAACAATAGTAGACCATTAATAAATCAAATATAAATCCATAAAACAAAATCAGACCAATTCCATCAATAAATGCAAAACACGCCTAAATTTAGTTTATAAGGGCCAACTAAGGCCCACTTAAGCCCATTATTGGCTTATATTAGTTAACTATGGGCCTTTTCATGGAGGAGTCAACAAAGATCAATTAACCGCGTAAAGAACCAATTCTTTCTCTTTCCTGAAGTTAAAATCTTCAAAATCAAATCTTTGCAATTGCTTTTCTTTTGAAGTTGGGGGACTTTTCTCGAAGTGGTTTAAGATCTCATCTCAGTGAACAATGGTATGTTCTTCATATTTATCTCTACCATTCAATTTACTTTGTTTTAATCAATAATTATACTCCTCTTTCTTCTTCTTTACTGTTATTGTTAAAGATTAGGGTTTAGTCTACTGCCTACTGTTTGGTAGATTTTATTTTGGATTGAATTGTGAATTTTTTTTGTTTTATAATAAAATGAAATGGATGAGATATGTGTGAATTAGCAGGACGTGGAAATTTAAAAAAAATCGGTGATGTCTGTAAATTGCAGCAATTATGGATGAAACCCTTTAATTTGAAGATTCCTTTAACTTGAGCATAATATTTTCTTTGTGTTTGATTATTTATGGCTTGCTGAATTTGGAAATATCTATGTTTCTCCGGATCTTCATTTTGCTTGAAGTATCAGTGCCTGAAACCCTTGTCCGACACATATTTGGATAAGAATCTTGGTAAAAAGAAAAATGCATCTGCACTGTAATAGCATCTGACACTCGCACTCGAGTCTGATTAACCTAACCAAGTATACGTGGGATGATGTTGTAAGACTTTTGTCCAACTAGAATTGGTTTTGATCATGTCTTTAATGAATGTTTGATCAGGCTAGTCTTTACAGAGGGGCATCAAGGAAAGACAAGCAGAAGGGAAGACACCATGGATTAAGCCAGCAGAAGAGGCAAGAGATTAAGGAAGCATTTGAACTGTTTGACACTGATGGCTCAGGTATGGAATGGCTCGTCTAATACAGGTGTTATATATGATGTGTGGTTGGCATTTTTACTAAATTATAGGTTTGAATTTGCTGGTCAGGTACCATTGATGCCAAAGAGCTGAATGTTGCTATGAGGTATGAGTATTTATGCGTGATATTTCGTGTTTTTAAATAGATTTTTTAGTTGATATCTTCACATTGTCACTGAAAGTTTTAGCATTACAGGGCTCTTGGTTTCGAAATGACAGAAGAGGTACCTTTTTGTAGTTTCCTTTTTATATCTTGCAATAGATAGCATATTAATGTGATTATCTTGGAATCCTTATGTTTCGGTCTGCTGTTTCACAACAGCAAATCAATCAAATGATTGCGGATGTTGACAAGGATGGCAGTGGTGCCATTGACTTTGATGAATTTGTTCACATGATGACTGCCAAGATCGGGGAGAGGG
This sequence comes from Gossypium bickii, assembly GCA_025503065.1. NCBI lineage: Eukaryota > Viridiplantae > Streptophyta > Magnoliopsida > Malvales > Malvaceae > Gossypium > Gossypium bickii. The sequence continues at coordinate 19,929,339 of CP106713.1, read as the reverse complement.
ACACTAAAGAAGAGCTTATGAAAGCATTCCAAATCATTGATCAAGATAACAATGTAAAAATCTGTTTTTTTACCTGTTTATTTAGAATGGATGTTGTTAGCTTTTTTCTGTAAGATTGATTCTTCATTCATTTTGAATTCAGGGAAAGATATCTGCTGACGACGTTAAACGCATTGCAAAGGAGCTTGGTGAACACTTCTCTGAAAAAGATATTCAGGACATGATCGAAGAAGCAGACCGAGATCGTAAGCTAGCCTTTCTTCTTGAATCTCGATTCAGTAGACTTTTTACTTTTTGCTTTACAATTTTTCTCCAGATGATTGTAATGCTTGGATGTCATTCACATTTTACTTTCTCGAACCTTGTTTGGATATCCCATAATAATGTCGAGCTTACTAGGAGTGAGCATTCAATTTACTTTACACTGGCCTAACGAAAACTGAGCTTCCAAACTGAATAAGACCAAAACCGATTAAACAGAACCTATTTAATCGAATTGCTTATGTCTCGGTCAGTTTTGTTAGTTAACCCCAATCTTGCATACCACCATTTGTTCTTTACATAACACGTTAAATCTCATCTCTGTTGGAACAAACATGATAATCAATGTTCAATTGGTGAATGCAGATGACGGGGAGGTAAGTATTGAAGAGTTCATGAGGATGATGAAGAAAACTACATATGGCTACTAGAAGTTTGACTTATGGCCGGAGGGAGTGTTTGATCGCAGCCATGCTGTAGCTGTAGCTGCAGCTGTAGCATTGTTGTATAAATAAACTAAAAAAAAAAAACATGTTGTGTATGGATATATGTAATGGGATTGAATGTTTCTCCATGACTTTTAATTATGTTCTTCTCTATTATTTAATTTTTTGGTTCCGAAATAGAAGGTAGCAGTTTTGGTATCAAAGCCTTGCAACCATATACAATGGTAATATCATATTTGCCAATCAAGTCACTGTAAGCATAAATCAATTCCTGCATGTATACTTTTTAATCAATCTCTCCAAGCAGCAATGCTTTATTAAGTATACCCATCCTGCGTAGGCCTAGACCACCTTGGACCTTTGGGAGCATTCAAGGTGGACCTTTTTCTTGTTATCTTCATGTTTCCAACTGAAGTTCCTTATGATTCTTCTCTATCATATTTGAATTAATATCTTGGCGGCTTTGTTTGGGCCAATGTCCGGTGATGATTTATATAGTAATGGCAGGCGCAGCAGTATATTTGCAATTATTACAACCTTTGTATTATCTAAATTAATTTATTATCCATATTAAAAACTACACCAACGGTGAATAGAATAATTTTTTAATATCTAAAAAAACTTAAAAAGTTAAAAGGAATTTAAATAAGGGAGTTAAGCATTTAAAAAATCTTGTCTAGAATTTGTACCATTACGTGGATGCCTCTATGAATAGAATTGATAGTTTATCACAATAGTATTTCCATCTATTATTTTCTTCCCATTATGTAATAAATATCAACAACTTTTACGGTAATAGTAATACACACCTTATCATAAGGTAGTTGTTGGGAAAGCTGTTGTTCGTTGTTTCATATCCTATTATAATGAAATTGTCTCTCTAATTGGGTCATCGACTTGGGCTTTGAAAATGTTTTATTTTTGCTGAGTTTGTTCCACTTGAATGTGACATATTTGACAAAACTAGAAGCATGGGTCGACTAGAATACTAAGTCTCCCAATCGACTTCCCTAAGGTGGTTTGATTAGCATGGAAGTCTTATTATATCTTAATGATAAAGAGCTATTTTTTAGAGATAAATATCAGATTTATTCAAGGGAGTTTCTCAAAGATTTATTTGCTGCTATAATAGCCTATAAATAAGCTTCATTCTCTCTTGGTAAATCATGATAGAGAGAGCTAGAATATCTTCACTTTCTTGAGTTGTTCTCATTATTGACTTTTGTTTCTTTCTTGTGTTGAGAGCAGTTTTTGGAGTGTCTTTGTCGATAGCTTTACTATGTTTTCTTGTGGTTATTTTGTGACTCTTTTAGGTATTCTTTAGAGAGTTTATTGATTGTATTGTGAGGTATTTGGGTGAGTGATTTTTGACAATTGGGGTCAGTATTGGGGCTATAATTGCTTTTTGGTATAAGGGTAGACTGAGCTTCAACTAATAGGTGATTTGGACGATTATTGAATAAAATAATTCATTGGGCGAGGCTTCGCAGACGTAGGCCATTATGTCTAAACTATGTTAACAAAGATCGGTTATGTCGCTTATTTTTGCTCTTATTTTTTTTTCGCTGCCTTTTTTTGTTCTGATTTTCATTACAATAAATGTTAAACAAAGTTGATTTATCATATCTGCAGACAAATTTTTTCACTTGATATCAGAGTGGGCTTCAAAAGTTATTTGAAAATTATCTTTTGTTCGGTTTATGACTATGGAATCCATGCAGGTAGTTCGATTACTCGACTCCATTGCTACTTGGTTCAACAAATTATGCTTATTGGAAGGCTTGTATAAGGGCTTTCATTGTGTCTGTCAATGAAGTAGCTTGGGAAGCTATTGAAGATGGGTTGACTCGACCTACTATAATTGCTGCTGATGGCACTACATGCCTTAAAGAAAGAAGCAAATACACTGATGCAGAAAGGAGGGCTTGTCATGAAAACTGACAAGCCCTAAATGCCATTTTTAGTGGAGTTGACTTGGACCAACTTAAAGTCATTTTTGCATGTGAATTTGCAAAGGAGGTATGGACAATCTTGAAAAACCAACATGAAGGAAATGATGTCATACGCATGTCAAAACTTCTGATTTTAACAACCAGGCTCGAAAATTTGAAAATGTTTGAAAATGAAACTATCTCTGAGTTTTATGCAAGATTATGTGAGATTTCTAATAGGCTTTTTTGCCTTGGTGAGCGTTTTTCTGATGATAAAATGGAGGAGGCCAAAGATTTTACTACTCTCAAGATGGATGAGTTAATAAGCTCACTCCAAACCTTTGAGCTGAATATAGAGGAAGCAAACATGACAAAATGGGTTTGTCAAATAATGTAGTGTTCAATCTCAAAAGACTATCCCAACAGCCAAACAGGCAGTTGAGGACATTGATGAGATAAAATAAACAATTATTCATGCTCACAAAGAGCATGAAGAGGTTTACTAAGAAGGGAACTAAAGTAGTTACCGATGAGACAAATAAGAAGGATGTTCAATGGTATGGATGTAAGGGATTTGCTCACTTACAATCAAAATGTGCTAATACTAAGAAGAAGGAGAAGTCACTGATAGTCACTTGGAGTGATGAATAAAGTTCTAATGTAGATGAATATGTGAGTAACTATGTTGCTTTATTGCTACTGTTCCAAACCATGTTCCAATAGATTCTAAAAAAGATTTGGATAATGATGATATTCCTTTTAAATCTTTAGAAGATGCTTATAGTCATATTTTAAAGAAAATGGAGATATTATTCCAATTAAATGATTCCTTGGTGGAAGAAATTATTATCTTAAAGGAGAAAAAGAAAAGCTCAAAATTATGGTCCAAGAAAAGGATGATGTTTTAAAAGCAACCATGAGTGAGCTAGATGATGCAAAAACTGTCTTGAAAAATTTTGGAGGCCAAAGTGAAGCTTGATGAAATTTTGGCTTCAAAGAGGACTAAACTAGGCCATAGAGGACTTTATTACATCAACAAAGGTAAGGAAACTATTGCTCCTCCAATTTTTGTTAATGCTAAATATATGGGTTATTCTTTTCATAATGAGGCTGGGAATAAAAAATTTAGAAAGATTGTATACCATTATTGTGGGAAAGATAGACAAATTAGACCCCACAGTTATAGAATGATGAGAGATTGAAAGAAGTTCAACTCAACTACAAAACTTGTTAGAACAATGAATGGAACAAGAAAACCACAATATAGGCATATTTGGGTAAGAAAGGATTGAACACATTTGAGTAGTGAATATTGACATTTGATTAATGCTCCTGTGAAACATGAATTTACAACTCCTTTTATTGATAAGGTAGCATTTAATCTTATCCCCTTAAACAACATGAAAGAAGCCGTGTCACGCCCTAATTTATATTTGTTTGCTTTGAGAGCTTAGACAAGCATGAGTATCTGACCTAGTGGTTAAGTAGTAGTAAAATTCATCTTGTGACCTGAGTTCGAGTCCCCTCACACGTTTTTTAAAATATTTGACCCTCCATTGTAGTCAACAATTATTGCCTCTTTAATAGGGGAGTTGATTATGGGTTGACCCAAAATTTACTAATTTTTGTCTCCTCTTTCTCTTCCATTGTCTTCTCCCTTTTCTCCTTGTTGGAAAAAAAATTTGATTTGAAAACAACTTTCTTGCATAGTAAAAAATTAAAATTTTGAAAATCGATCCGGTTTGTGATATATACCAATAAACCCTAATCGAATTCATACATTTGTTTTCGGATAAGCGGATCCTTGATGTTCCTAGGTTTCAAACAAATGATCTTCACCGCAATTCTTGTATCACGAACTGCTCCAAGTATGGGCTCGAACCAATTGAATTGAAATATAAAACTAGAAAATGTTTTCTCTCTTTTATTTTTGGTGAAAATAAAAATTCTCCCTTCTTTAATAAAAACCGATAAAATTGTTATTCTGGAAAAAAATAAATTTCTGTAAATACCTTAACAGGTAAAAATAAATTCCCTCTATTTTCAGCAAAGTAACAATCTTTAAAATTTATGTAAATAGCTTTACTGGTGCCATCTATTTATAGGGAGAGAAGGTAGAACCCTTGTTGAATTGTAGAAGTTTATTTCAAATAGAAAAATAACTTCCTAGTCCAACTAGGAGATGGAGAGGGGCTAATAAGGTGTGCTTCCCCTTATATGGGCCTCTCTCACATAGGGTCTAATTACGAGTACTTCCTAAGTCCTATTAACCTAGTACTCTATAATGTGATCCAACCCGATTCGATTTTTCTATTTTCTAAAATAACCTTTAATATTTTATATTAAACAATTTTCTCATCCCTATTTTACCCCAATAAAATTTTGACCATTTTACCCCTAATAAATTTTTTGACGATTTTACCCCTAGTGAAATTTCGAGAAAATATGTTCAATATTTCATGACTCAACATGTTTGCTGTGACCGAATGGTTTATTTTCATTTTTGGGATTCAAAACAACTAAAAAATATAAACCCATTCTTTCTATCATTTTTAAGTAATCCATATAGAATTGCAAAAGGATCATTTCCATTTCCATTTCCATTTTTCGGAAACTTACATTCATTTCCAAATGATTCCATTTTGGAAAAAACCATAATCATTCCTGAATGTTTTTCATTTCTCTTTTCCTATCTATTCTATTCATTTCTATTTAAACTTGTAATTCATTTCTGGTTTCAATGAGTTAGTGGAGAGATTGATTGAACATATGTAATTTGGGCTAAAATGATTTATAATTAAGTTTCGGGTTTTCACCTATTAATGATAAACTCATTTAGTCATGAAGTCATTCCACTATAGTGTCATGACTGAGCTCTCCCTAACGGCATACCATTACGAAAGCAACTACTCAATGCTCATCCAATGACCTTGTTATAAGTGTGTTACCCTCATAGGATATCCTTGATCTATTTGGGATAATATTCGTTCTCCCAATATGATCCTATTTTATCTCATAGTAACCATTACATCTTCATTCATGAAAAGTCAACCACTATAAAATAGTGATCAAATCATCCATCACAAAGACGAACGACTTGTGACCACGTTTACTTTTCATCAACCATGTAATGCCTATGAGATGATATCATTACCCATGTCTATGACTATGGATTCCACTGTTGTGAATGACACTCCGACAGCAGAACTCGTACACCTAATAGCTTTTTGTTCCTTATCTATTTGAACTCAGGCTTTTACTTGCATCAAAGTATACGAGTCACACATACATAGTCCGCCATCCACTCAGGATTTAGGTATGCCACACTATGAATGTCACAAGTGAATAAATCCATAAACAGATTCAAAATCTATTCTGCTTGGGTCTAGCCTGATGTATTGTCAGTCCAGTCAGCCACATCTATATATCTATATTCTAGAAGTTGTCCGCTCCGATGCCCAAGATAAGGCATCTCCCCAATTGAAATTAATAGAAAACATATTGGTATTTCAATCGTTTTGTTCATTTCTGATTAGACTAAGGACATGTTTAGGTTCGTCTACTAATATAAGTTATTTTTTTATTACAACCCCACCACGTAATATCGCTTAGTATTAGTTAAATATTAGACAACCAGTGAGCAACATTTGCTTTCATTTTGCTTTGCGTTCAAAAATCATATAAGGACAATTATACAAAGTATATTAATGTAATCAATGACTTTGTTTTACTATTCATTCTGTTTGAAAAATTACATGTGTACTTAGACGAAAATACTACACTTAGGACACCAGATCCAACACTCATCTCTTTCCTTTTCTTGTTTTCATACATTTGCCATCTGTGACAGCCCGATTTTGGGGCTAGTCGGAACAGTGGTTTCGGGACCACTAATCCGAGGTTGAAGAAAATAATTTTGATTTTATTTTATGTGTTATAGCATGATTATAAAGATGCATAGAAATTTTGGTGCTTTAATTTTAGCGATTGTATGCTTAATTGTGAAAAATGACTAAATCGCATAAAGTGTGAAAGTTCCATTTTTCAAGTTAGGAGTGTCTAATAGCTATGAAATATTAAATTGGAGGTCTTTAAATTGCAAAGAGACCACCCTAAGAGTGATGGCCAACTAAGGGGGACAAAGACATTAATTTGGTAAAAAAATTGGTTAAATTAGGTGACCAAAAATGAATAAAATAAGATAAATGAAGGAGATATCATCTTTCACTATTCACCTTCCTTCTTCCATCGAAAATTGAAGAGAAAATAGAGGTTTTTGGTGCTCAAACTTTCAGCCAAGCTATTTCTTTACAAGTAAGTGACTTTAGAGGTCTTTCTTGATAATTTTTGTACTTTTGGAACCCCCAAAGCTTAAGCTAGCTAATGAGGGGACTATTTTGCAAAATGGTTGAAAGTATAGGGAGTTTCCATGAGACTGTTTATGTTGTTTGTTGAGTTTTCATGAAAGAAAATGAATGTTGGTGGGTTAAGGAATAACTTTTGTGAAATGTGTTACCATGAAAACACCTAAAAATGGACATATTTGTAAATGTTGTAATTGAGTAATAAATGCATGAAATGATTGGTTTTGTGAATTTCTGTAAGAGAAATAAATGTTCAGCTAGGCTTGTTTAATAAAAAAATGTGATGAAAAATAATTTCCGAGCCTAGGGGCAAAATCATAATTTTGCCCAAGTATAAAGGCAAAATGGTCATTTTTGCCTAAGTGGAGATTTTGATGTATTATGAGTTATGTAATGATTGAATGAGTAAATTTTATTATTATAGATCAAGAAAATCGTAGAAACAACCTTGACTGGAGAAAAGGCAAGGATACGGGCTAAATCGTCAAATAACACATTTTGCACCGAGGTAAGTTTATGTGTAAACGATACATCTTTAATACATATGTTGTTATCTATTGATGTATTGTATGGATGAAATTGCTTATTGATGAGGTTGGTTGAAATTGGTATATAATGAGTAGTTCTAGTATGAACCTCAGAATAGAAATGTAAGTACGGATAAATATCTATAATCATCATTTGGTAGGCTTTGTGCGATACTACCTTAATATTTATTCACGATGGGCTGTGTGCGGTACCATCATTTATATTATCATTTGGTGGGCTGTGTGTGATACCACCTTAATAATTATTCACGATGTCCTGTGTGCGATACCATCGTTTATATTATCATTTGGTGGGCTGTGTGCAATACCACATTATTATTGATTAATGATGGACTGTGTGCGAAACCATCGGGTACTTGTATCTTTCCGTAGGGTTCATCGAGAAACTTGTTTCAGTAAAATGTTTCATGTGGCTCATGTGATAAGTGCAGGGTATATGTGCAAGTAATTCTGAGCAATGTTGTGATATGTGTTGGGATGTGGTAAGATTTGAAATGGGTAGGCATAACTATGAGAATAATAATTGTTATTGTATAGGGAGTGATGTTTGGGCTAAATTTTTATGTGGTATGGTGTTTATTGTTTACATATAGACTTACTAAGTTTAAAGCTTACTCCCTTTCCTTTCCTTTGTTTTATATTGTCAAAGAGCCAGCTCTGGATAAGAAGATAAGCAGAAGATCACCCACACTATTAGCACATCTTGGTATATTTAGACTTAACATTTTGATTATGGCATGTATAGGGGCTAGACTTAGTGAAATGTCCTGTTGTTTTGGCCAAGTGTGTTGGCTCTTTTGAGGTGAACTCTTTTGTATAAGGCCATAGTTGATGGCTCATTATTATTGATCTATTAAAAGATGAGGTTATTCATGAATGTGTATGATGCATGGTTGGGTTGTTTGGTTAAAGTGTGCATGAATGAGTTGATGGTTGAATGAGATTTATGATTGTATGAGTTAGGGTGATAAAAAGAGCTTGGCAAATAGCCTTGTTCTTGTCCACACGGGTAGATACACGAGCGTGTGTCTAGGCAGTGTGTGTTAGACGGTCAGCCTCATAGGTGTGTGGCTAAGCCGTGTGTCTTCTGCATGTTAATTTTGAAAGTCAATATGCTCAGTAGTAAACAAACGGGCAGAGACACGACTGTGTCTCTCAGCCGTGTGGAAGGCACGGCCACGGACATGGGCGTGTGCCCAGTCCGTGTGAAATCTGCACCTAAATTTTAGAATTTAATTTGCCACACGGTCAAAGGACACTGGCGTGTGACTGACCGTGTGATGCAAGTCAGTGTCGACCACAGGCCAGACACAGGGGCGTGTGACAGGCCGTGTGATGTAAGTCAGTGTCGACCACAAGTGTGGAACACATCGTGTGATATGTCACACGAGCGTGTCCCTTCCTTCACACGGGTGTGTGGCCCTATTTAGACAAAAGTTCTCTAAGTGAGTAAAAGTCTTCGATTTAATTCTGAAACCTTCCGTAGGTATGTTTAAGGCTTCGTAGGCCCATAATAAGGATAGTATGAATATGAGTGAGAAGTTTGAAGTTGAAATGAAATTTTATAGCTTGATGTTGTATGTTTAAGTAAGTTATGTTCGATAATGTCTTGTATCCGGTTCTGGCATTGAACACGGGTAAGAGGTGTTACATTTAGTGGTATCAGAGCTATGATTTAGTCGGTTCTCAGACTACCATAGCGTGTATGAGAGTCTAGCTATACATGCCATGAACGTATATTGATAGTGTGGTGACTTTTGATAGTTTTAAACTGTATTTTCGTATAGTAAATAGATCTCGATTGAGCGGTTGCTGATGATGCTGCTAGTAACGCTCTGGCTCCCGCGCAAGGGACCGCACCTGTAGAAAGTAGACTCGAGACTATGGGTCAAGGAGAAGAGGCTCGTAAAGCCTTTCTCTATATGATGAGTAACTAGTACACCGAGTTTGTACGAGCGAACCCTAATGCTCAACCTCCTCCACCACCACCTATAACTCAGCCAATCCCTGTGGCTCCTCAAGATATATATTTGGTGAGAATAACCAAACCCCCGGTTGATAAGATTCGAAAATAAGGGGTCAAGGAATTTAAAGCTAATATCAATGATGACACTGAGAGGGCAGAGTTCTGGCTTGAGAACTCTATGAGGGTATTCGACGAGCTCTTTTGCACGCTTGAGGAGAGCTTAAAATGTGTCGTGTCATTATGGAGGGACTCAACATATCGTTGGTGGAAAACATTGACATCGGTAGTTCCAAGGGAGAGAGTGACATGGGACTTCTTCTTGGAAGAGTTCCAAAAGAAGTACATAAGTCAGAGGTTTGTAGATAAAAAACGGAAAGAGTTCCTTGAATTAAAGTAAGGCAAAATGACTATGGCAGAGTATGAACACGAGTTTGTTAGACTCAGCAAGTACGCTCAAGAGTGTGTGTCTACGGAAGCTATTTTGTGCAAGAGGTTTGAAGATGGACTGAATGAGGATATCAGATTACTAGTTGGGATTTTGGAACTGAAAGAATCTGTGGTGTTGGTTGATAGAGCTTGTAAGGTTGAGGAGTTGAATAAAGAAAAGAGAAAAGCCATGATTGAGGCCCGAGATGCAAGGAAGAGGCCAATGAGTAAATATTTCCAAGCTCAATCCAAGAGGTCCAAGAATGCAAACTCTCAGACGACTGCTTCAATTGGGTATTCACACTGAAATCGAGGTAATACGTATTCGAGCTCGAGAATTCAAGCCACCTTGATGGCAAGTGTGGGTAATACAAACTCAAATAATCTGGAGTGTCCAAATTGTGGTAGGCAACATGCTAGAGAGTGTTGGGGGAACAACCGTAATTGCTACAAGTGTGGCTCACCCGACCATTTCATTCAGAACTATGAAGAGAGGGATGAGAAAGATAGAAAACAAGAAGTAAGGGCAAGCAATGTATCATCGAAGGGTAGACCACAAAAGAACTCGAGAAGTGGGACTAGTAGTAGAGGTGTGCCTAGAGACTCTGCTGTGAAATCGGAGGGTCGAGCATCTGTAAGGACTTATGCCATTCGCGCTCGCGAAGAGGCATCATCTCCAGATGTGATAACGGGTACATTTACTCTTCACAATATTTCTGTGGTTGTTTTGATTGATCCGGGGTCTCCCCATTCTTATATTTGCATGAAATTGGCATCTAGCATGAGTGTGATTGTTGAATCTACGAAATTTTTAGTACAAGTGTTTAACCCGTTAGGCAAACATGTGCTAGTTGACAAAGTGTGTAGAAATTGTCCTTTGATAGCTAGAGGTCATTGTTTTCCGGCTAACCTTATGCTATTGCCGTTTGATGAATTTAACTTGATTCTTGGCATGGATTGGCTAACTACTCATGGTGTTTTAGTAAACTGTGGTAGTAAATTTATTGAATTGAGATGTGTAAATGGAGATGTCATGCGGGTTGAATCAAGTAAATCAGATAGTTTTCCTGTAGTAATTTCGTCTATGGTAGCTGAAAAATACATGAGAAAAGGGTATGAGTCCTATCTCGCCTTTGTGCTGAATACTCAAGAGCCAGAGGTAATGTAATACCCCTATACCCGGTTCAATTATGCAAACCCGGTATAAGACTATTACATTTGGTGCCAAAACAATTATGGCCAGATACTGTCTAATTAAAACATTTGAATATAATATTTTAACTTACCAACCATTTTTGCTAACATATTTATTGTTTATTAATTCATTCCATATATACTAAAATACTTCAAATAACTCAAAATAGATAAAATTTCAAGAATCTACATTTTAGTCCCTATCACATGGGGACACCTTTGAACTACATATGTACATGCCATTTTAATACAAAATATAGTAACTACCTTTGAAGCCCTTGAGGATGTGATGAGATGATGATCTTTTAGTTGGACTTTTCTCTTAGTCTAATTGTACCTACGCTGCGTTAAAATAAACGCGTTAAGCCGTGAAGGCTTAGTAAGCACCACAAGAATAATTAAATAAGCAATCATAACGAGAATATTTTAACTCAATCAATTATTGCATATTTTCTCACATATAAGTTTCTTCATGTATGCCTTGCTTTAATAAAATTTAACTTATCTTTTGTAAGATATAAATCTTACCTTAACACATCAGTAATTCACTTTGTCCTCGTTTCAATTCTTAGCCCAAAGTAGACTTTATAGAACACATCGGATATACGGAACATATACTGAGGTGCATTATGATGCACAAGTGAACAGAGAGCACCAATGTGCTAATAATCGAGAGAGCACCGACGCGTGCTAATAATCGAGAGCACCAACGTGCTAATATCGAGAGAGCACCAACGTGCTAATATCGAGAGAGCACCAACGTGCTAATATCGTGAGAGCGCGCTAAAGTTCCTTAATGGCATGCCACTAATATCCCAATGAGTTCTAATTTCGCCTACTTGGGCATTAAAGTTGAATCTCATGTATTTAAATAATTCACATAAATATTTCAAAAGGATAAATAACAATAATTTAAAATTCTTGTAGTACTTACAACAAAAGGTTGAGGTGATATAAATTCTTCTTCCTTCACTCCTTAACCTTCTCTTTTCCTTTTCCTTCAATTCGGTCCTCTCCTTCCTTTTCTTTTTCTTCAATTTCATATAAACATATAACATTTATATGTTAAAAATAATCAAATAATTTCCTGTACTATTTAATACAATAAACATGTATTTTATGATAAATTCATGCTTTCTTACTATTGCTCACATTTCAATTTAATCATTTACTCATAAACTTATTCAAAGCTGTCCTTTTGTGTCATAGTCACTAAATTATTTATTTCTCGAGCTACAGAACTCCAAATGAAGAACCGTTAATTTTCCTTGAAACTAGACTCATATATATTTTTACTATAATTTTTCCAGAATTTTTGGTATGGCCAATCAATACCAGATTATTCTTAAAATTTCCCCTGTTTTACTGTTTGACTGTTCTGACCTCTCTTCACTACGAATCAAATTACTCTTCGTACAGAATTCATATGACCTTCTTATTTATTTCATTTGAAAATAGACTTATTCAGGATTCTAAACATATAAACTTAAGCCCCTAATTATTTTTCTCAAATTTTTATGATTTTCCAAAGTCAGAACAGGGGATCCTGAAATTCCTCTAAACCAGTCTTACAAAAATATAAATATCTCAAATTACAGAATTCATTTGCTTTTCCTGTTTCTTTCATATGAAAATAGACTCAATAAGCTTTAATTTCATATCTCATTCAGCTTCTAATTCCACTTATACGATTTTTAGTGATTTTTCAAAACTAGTCTACTGCTGCTGTCCAAACTGTTTTAGTGCAAACTGTTTATTACCATTTTTCCTTAAGCTTTCAATAAATGATAATTTCGTCCCTGCTCAATTAACTTCTCAATTGAGCTGATTTTTCTCAATAAACACCTTATTCTATCACTTTAAACAACTTTATAATCTTTGGGAATCAGAATTCCAGTAATAGACTTTAATTCCAAACATTTTCACAATTTAATCCTTAAAATCAATTTCTAACTAGATATTCCATTAATTAAACCCCTAATTCATCAATTTGATCCACATAACTCATGTTCAAAAATCTAAGAATTTCCAGAATTTCAACTTAATTCAACAAAACTTTGTTCTAAAACTTATAAAACATCAAAATTAGAAGAAAAGGGCTAAATTAACTTACCTATTAAACTCCAAGCTTCAAACTTTCTATTTTTCCTTTTTCTTCTTTCTTTTCTCTTTTCTTCCTTCACTTCACGTTTGCTCTCTGTTCTTTTTTGCTTCTCTGTTTCTATATCTTTCTTTCCTTTAATCTATATATATATAATAATAAAATATAATAATATAATAATATACTTTATATACATCTATATCCATATACACGTTTTTAACCAAAAATCTAGGATTTTTTTTTTTTTTTTTTTTTTTTAGCCTCAACATTTAAAAATGGCATAATTGCCTTTTTAGTCCTTTATATTTTCTTTTAATCTATAATCAAACTTTTGCACCTTTTTCAATTTAATCCTTTTTCAAATACTTCTAATTAAATCAAATTCACCTAAATAAAACCTTATTAAACACACAACTAACTTTGTAAATATTTTTAATAAATATTTTATGAGTCCGTTTACTAAAAATAGAGACCCGATAACTCATTTTTCAATATCCACACTTTTGAGGTCGTTACAATTCTCCCCCTTTTGAAATTTCGTCCTCTAAATTTACTTAAAAAGAGATGAAACACTCAATTCTTATAGTTTCTTTCAAATAAACACCTTGATAAATACCTTATCAACAGAATGTATATTTAATATCCCGACATTTTAAATCCACAATTGATTTCTCGTTGTCGAATGTCATTGTTAATCTATTCCGAATCACCTTTACTTTTTCTTCTGCTTTCCGGATCAAATCAACCCCATGTATCTTCTTTCCATCGAGCTCATTCCAATATAACGGTGTTCTACATGTTCTACCATACAAAGCTTCATACGGAGCCATTTTAATACTTTGATCGATAACTATTATTGTAAGCAAATTCAATCAAAGGTAGATACCTCTCCCAATTACCTTCGAACTCTAGTATACAACACCAAGCATATCTTCCAATACCGAGTTAAGCGCTCGCTCAGTTGGCCATCTCGTCGAGGAGGAAATGCAAGATCTTGAACTACAACCGAATACCCAAAGCTTCTTGTAATTTATTCCGTAAACAAGACGCGTAAATCGGGAATATCCAATATTATGGAGACAGACACTCGTGTATTCGACAATCTCGGATATATACAGTTTAACCAGTTTATCTAAAGAATAATCCGTACGTACCGGAATAAAGTGCGCTGATTTTACCAATCGGTCAACAATCACCCAAATAACATCTTTTTTTTTTTTTTTTTCTCAGAGATAATGGTAACCCCGATACCAAATCCATAGTGATTCTTTCCCATATCCATTCCGGTATAGTAATTGGCTGGAGTAATCCCGAAGGTACTTGATGTTCTCGCTCGACTGCTGACATATCGCACATCCGGATACAAACTCGTAAATATCACGCTTTCATACCGCCACCAAGTACATCTTCTTTCTAAATCTAACCAACTCTCTCTCAAATTATCCATCAATTTGCGAATGAAATGTTGTCTCAAATTGAGTTAAGTACTCAATAATTTCCTATAATTGTTTTCGTAACCCTAAGGTGAATCAATCTCGATCGAAATTATCAATACTGGAATACCATGAAATCTTACAATTTCTGAATGTACATCTCCGCAACTTTCAAGCCATCAATCGATTCGACTTTATAAATTAATCAACTATCACTCGTATAGCATTCTTATAAGTTATTCCAAATCGTAAAGTGAACCGTAAACTCAGTAGATCTCTATCAAACATTTCAATAATATAAATGGATCAATACTTCAACTTCAATAGTACTTTAAAATAGAAGAAGAAATCCGTGAGTAGTCCCAATAATAACCAAGATAATAATACAACTTCTATAATCTAATATCCATATCACCGAGCTCCCATAATCGAACCAAGATTTATAACAAGAATATATATATTTACCTTCTATCACCGAATACCCCTTCACAGGATGAA
Source organism: Gossypium bickii (assembly GCA_025503065.1). Taxonomy (NCBI): domain Eukaryota; kingdom Viridiplantae; phylum Streptophyta; class Magnoliopsida; order Malvales; family Malvaceae; genus Gossypium; species Gossypium bickii. Next base: position 19,914,171 of record CP106713.1, on the reverse strand, counting down.
TCATATTTGATAGATAGGATCGGACTATAAAATAATAAGAAAACCAAGATAGTGGAATCCCGGATGTGGCATAATGAAATCCCGGATGTGAAGCTATATTGAATTTCCGAGAATAAAAACCATATTCAATGATAAAGAAATCGATAATATTCAAAGAAAAACCAAAAGAAGAATACCATTTATCCTCACTAGAAACGATTGTGATAAAGATAATGCAAATTATGTATATGTACGTAATATCAACCGATAGAAATAGAAAATAACTCCATATGAATCGATCATTAAGTCTTCTATCTAACAGAACAAATTAGAAAACCCAAAGAAAAATAGAGCAAAGACCGATCAGAATCAACCGTAACTTCCATTTTAACGTTATGATTCCAAACTTTCTACACAATAAAAGTCACATCTGAACAGTTGCATATACCTCTGAAGATAAAAGAACATATAGAATACCCATATAGAATACCCAGAAGAGATCATTGTAAGATACCCAACTATAGCAGCTGTATTCGAATATTTCTGCAATTCCATTACTAATCCGTTAACATATATAATTATTAATAAATTCCATATCATTCACTTCACTCACAAAGCTTATTCGAAAGAAATTTTCATTAACCCATTCTCAGAGTTACCATATCTGAATAAATCCATTTTTGATAAATGACTCCTTTCTTTAATAGTAGCACTGTGTATCCCCAAATAAATTTTCAGAAAAGAAATCTGATAAATTCACGCTCATATTCAAAGAATGCATACATGTGGTACTCTGCTTCAAATCCGTAAATTCTCTTTTCTTCTTCTCAAGATAAAGTTGACTCACAATTTCTTTTTAAATTCGCACACAAAGGAATTTCAATTAATTTTCTCTGCAGAATGGATATTCATAACAATATTCCACCATTGGTAAGCCTCACCCTTTAATAAAGATAATGCACATTTCAACTTTTCATCTCTTGTATACTGCAATTCTTTAAATATTCTTTGACTGTTTCTCTAACCATTCTTCACCTTTCACTGGTCATCATCTTTCTTTCTTTAAACTCATCAGCCACACTTTTGAACTAAATCATTATAATTCTTATCAATTTCACTATAAATATAATCAGAATAATAAGGGGGTAGAAATCGTAAGGCCTCATAATTTAGCTTCATGTATATACTCATATAACATAACATTTATCATTTCTTACTATAAGACATTTATCCACATCTTTTCAAATTCTGTTTCATTATAAGTAACATTTTACTTAATTATTTGAACATCACTTTCGTAATTATCGAAATTATTTCGATTGGAAAACATTTATTTCTTTAACACTTCCTCTTTCTATACTAAGAGACAACCAACTCTATTTTATTAAATCCATAAATTCTAGTATACATCACAAAATCAAGATCTTTTATTCTTTCATAAGACATCTTTTATTCTCGCAATATTCATAAATTACATAATTAAATAACTAAACCTCATCTCATCACATCAATTTTTAAAATGGCATGTACAAATAGACTCATACTCGACCCAAGAATTCAGAAAACCTAGGCTCGATACCAATAAATGTAATACCCTATACCCGGTTCAATTATGCAAACCCGGTATAAGACTATTACATTTGGTGCCAAAACAATTATGGCAGATCATCGTCTAATTAAAACATTTGAATATAATATTTTAACTTACCAACCATTTTTGCTAACATATTTATTGTTTATTAATTCATTCCATATATACTAAAATACTTCAAATAACTGAAAATAGATAAAATTTCAAGAATCTACATTTTAGTCCCTATCACATGGGGACACCTTTGAACTACATATGTACATGCCATTTTAATACAAAATATAGTAACTACCTTTGAAGCCCTTGAGGATGTGATGAGATGAGCGATCTTTTAGTTGGACTTTTCTCTTAGTCTAATTGTACCTACGCGTTAAAATAAACGCTGCGTTAAGCCGTGTGAAGGCTTAGTAAGCACCACAAGAATAATTAAATAAGCAATCATAACAGAATATTTTAACTCAATCAATTATTGCATATTTTCTCACATATAAGTTTCTTCATGTATGCCTTGCTTTAATAAAATTTAACTTATCTTTTGTAAGATATAAATCTTACCTTAACACATCAGTAATTCACTTTGTCCTCGCTTTCAATTCTTAGCCCAAAGTAGACTTTATAGAACACATCGGATATACGGAACATATACGAGGGTGCATTATGATGCACAAGTGAACAGAGAGCACCAATGTGCTAATAATCGAGAGCACCGACGCGCTAATAATCGAGAGCACCAACGTGCTAATATCGAGAGCACCAACGTGCTAATATCGAGAGCACCAACGTGCTAATATCGAGAGCGCTTAAAGTTCCTTAATGGCATGCCACTAATATCCCAAAGAGTTCTAATTTCGCCTACTTGGGCATTAAAGTTTAATCTCATGTATTTAAATAATTCACATAAATATTTCAAAAGGATAAATAACAATAATTTAAAATTTTTGTAGTACTTACAACAAAAGGTTGAGGTGATATAAATTCTTCTTCCTTCACTCCTTAACCTTCTCTTTTCCTTTTCCTTCAATTCGGTCCTCTCCTTCCTTTTCTTTTTCTTCAATTTCATATAAACATATAACATTTATATGTTAAAAATAATCAAATAATTTCCTGTACTATTTAATACAATAAACATGTATTTTATGATAAATTCATGCTTTCTTACTATTGCTCACATTTCAATTTAATCATTTACTCATAAACTTATTCAAAGCTGTCCTTTTGTGTCATAGTCACTAAATTATTTATTTCTCGAGCTACAGAACTCCAAATGAAGAACCGTTAATTTTCCTTGAAACTAGACTCATATATATTTTTACTATAATTTTTCCAGAATTTTTGGTATGGCCAATCAATACCAGATTATTCTTAAAATTTCCCCTGTTTTACTGTTTGACTGTTCTGACCTCTCTTCACTACGAATCAAATTACTCTTCGTACAGAATTCATATGACCTTCTTATTTATTTCATTTGAAAATAGACTTATTCAGGATTCTAAACATATAAACTTAAGCCCCTAATTATTTTTCTCAAATTTTTTATGATTTTCCAAAGTCAGAACAGGGGATCCCGAAATTCCTCTAAACCAGTCTTACAAAAATATAAATATCTCAAATTACAGAATTCATTTGCTTTTCCTGTTTCTTTCATATGAAAATAGACTCAATAAGCTTTAATTTCATATCTCATTCAGCTTCTAATTCCACTTATACGATTTTTAGTGATTTTTCAAAACTAGTCTACTGCTGCTGTCCAAACTGTTTTAGTGCAAACTGTTTATTACCATTTTTCCCTTAAGCTTTCAATAAATGATAATTTCGTCCCTGCTCAATTAACTTCTCAATTGAGCTGATTTTTCTCAATAAACACCTTATTCTATCACTTTAAACAACTTTATAATCTTTGGGAATCAGAATTCCAGTAATAGACTTTAATTCCAAACATTTTCACAATTTAATCCTTAAAATCAATTTCTAACTAGATATTCCATTAATTAAACCCCTAATTCATCAATTTGATCCACATAACTCATGTTCAAAAATCTAAGAATTTCCAGAATTTCAACTTAATTCAACAAAACTTTGTTCTAAAACTTATAAAACATCAAAATTAGAAGAAAAGGGCTAAATTAACTTACCTATTAAACTCCAAGCTTCAAACTTTCTATTTTTCCTTTTTCTTCTTTCTTTTCTCTTTTTCTTCTTCCTCACTTCACGCTTGCTCTCTGTTCTTTTTTGCTTCTCTGTTTCTATATCTTTCTTTCCTTTAATCTATATATATATAATAATAAAATATAATAATATAATAATATACTTTATATACATCTATATCCATATACACGTTTTTAACCAAAAAATCTAGGATTTTTTTTTTTTTTTTTTTTTTTAGCCTCAACATTTAAAAATGGCATAATTGCCTTTTTAGTCCTTTATATTTTCTTTTAATCTATAATCAAACTTTTGCACCTTTTTCAATTTAATCCTTTTTCTCAAATACTTCTAATTAAATCAAATTCACCTAAATAAAACCTTATTAAACACACAACTAACTTTGTAAATATTTTTAATAAATATTTTATGAGTCCGTTTACTAAAAATAGAGACCCGATAACTCATTTTTCAATATCCACACTTTTGAGGTCGTTACAGGTAAAGACTGAATTAGTGCCTGTGGTGTGCGAGTATCCGGATGTGTTTTTGGAAGAGTTACCTGGATTACCCCTAGTTAGAAAAGTCGAGTTTGGGATTGAGTTACTTCTGGGTACAGCACCTATTTCGGTGGCCCCGTATAGGATGGCACCATTGGAGTTGAAAGAATTGAAGGTTCAGTTGCAAGAGTTAACGGATAAGGGTTTTGCAAGACTGAGCTATTCACAGTGAGGTGCTCCAGTACTTTTCATAAAGAAGAAAGACGAGTGATGAGACTGTGTATAGACTACAGACAACTCAATAAGGTAACGGTGAAGTATGAGTATCCTTTGCCAATGATAGGTGATTTATTCGACCAACTGAAAGGAGCGACGGTGTTTTCTAAGATAGATTTAAGGTCCGGCTATTACCAGTTGAGGGTTAAGGGACAAGATGTGCCAAAAACTGCATTTCGGACGATGTATGGCCATTAGGAGTTTCTTTTCATGCCATTCGGCTTAACGAATACTCCTGTGATCTTTATGGATTTAATGAATCGTATCTTTTGGCAGTATTTGGATAAGTTCGTAGTATTTTTATTGACGATATACTAATTTATTCCCGAAATGAGAGTGAACACGCAGAACACCTGAGAACTGTGTTGCAGACCCTAAGAGACAAGTAGTTGTATGCTAAATTTAGCAAGAGCGAGTTTTGGCTCCGAGAGGTCGGATTCTTAGGACACATCGTGTCGGGTGAGGGTATTAGAGTTGATTCGAACAAGATCTCGAATATTATGGAGTGGAAACTGACGAGGAATGTGACAGAGATTAGAAGCTTTTTGGGTTTAGCGGGGTATTACAGACATTTCATAAAAAGGTTCTCCATAATTGCTACCCCGATGAAAAAACTGTTGCATAAAGATGTTAAGTTTGAATGGACTGAGAAATGCCAATAGAGTTTTGAGAAACTGAAAGCTTTGTTGACTGAGGCACCGGTTTTAGTACAACTTGAGTCGGGAAAGGAGTTTGTGGTCTACAGTGATGCATCGTTAAATGGTCTTGGCCGTGTGTTGATGCAAGAGGGTAAAGTAGTAGCTTATGCCTTAAGACAGCTAAAACTGCATGAGAAGAATTATCCGACTCACGATTTGGAGTTGGCTACGATCGTTTTCGCTTTGAAGATTTGGCGTTATTATTTGTATGGTGAAAAGTGCTGAATCTTCACCTATCACAAGAGTTTGAAGTACCTGATGAATCAAAAAGATTTAAATTTACGATAATGGCGGTGGCTCAAATTATTGAAAGATTATGAGTTTGTAATTGAATACCACCCGGGGAAAGCGAATGTGGTGGCAGATGCCTTGTGTAGAAAATCCCTGTATGCTTTGAGAGCTATGAATATGAGTTTAGCATTGTCCGATGATGGTGCTATATTGGTCGAGTTGAGGGCTAGGCCATTGTTTCTTCAACAGATATGTGAAGCTCAAAAGAATGATAGTGAAATGCAAGTTAAGAGAGCTCATTGCTGATCGTGAAGTGACTCTGACTTCTGGGTCGGTACAGATGATTGTTTGATGTTTCGTGATAGAGTTTGTGTACCTAAGGATGATGAATTAATCCAGAAAATTTTACATGAAGCACACAATGGTTGCTTGTCAGTACATCCAGGCAGCACGAAAATGTACAATGATTTGAAGAAGTTGTATTGGTGGCTGGGTATGAAAAGAGACATCTCCGAGTTTGTTACAAAGTGTTTGGTCTGCCAACAAGTGAAGGCTGAGCATCAAGTACCTTCGGGATTACCTCAGCCAGTGATGGTTCCCGAGTGGAAGTGTGATCGAATCACAATAGATTTCATAATGGGGTTACCTACGACTTCGAAAAAGAAGGATGTTGTGTGGGTTATTGTGGATAGATTAACGAAATTGACTCACTTTATATCGGTGCGTATGGATTACTCACTTGATAAGTTGGCCGAATTGTATATTGCTGAGGTTGTGAGATTACATGGGGTACCTATATCTATTATTTCGGATAGGAATCCAAGATTTACTTCGAGTTTTTGGAAGAAGTTGCAAGAAACCTTGGGTATAAGATTGAATTTTAGTATTGCGTTTCATCCTCAGACCGATGGCCAATCCGAAAGAGTGATTCAGGTTCTTGAGGATATGCTCAGATGCTGTGTGTTAGAGTTCGAAGGTAGTTGGGAAAAATACCTACCTTTGGTTGAGTTTGCCTAGAACAACAGTTATCAGTCGAGTATACGGATGGCACCGTACGAAGCTTTATATGGTCGCAAGTGTCGGACAACCTTGTATTGGATCGAACTTAGTGAGAAGCAAATTCACGGAGTTGATCTGGTTAAAGAAATCGAGGAGAAAGTGAAAGTGATCCGTGATCCGTGATAGTCTGAAAGCTGTTCCAGATCGACAAAAGTCATACGCAGATTTGAAAAGAAAAGAAATCCAGTTTCAAGTGGGCGATAAAGTATTCCTGAAAGTATCCCCGTGGAAGAAAAAATTAAGATTTGATCGGAAGGGCAAATTGAGTCCACGATTTATAGGGCCGTATGAGGTTATTGAAAGGATTGGGCCAGTAGCTTATCGGTTGGCTTTGCCGGCAGAGTTAGAAAGAATACACAACGTGTTTCATGTGTCAATGTTGTGGTGATATCGTTCCAATCCTTCGCATGTGATTCCTCTGACCGAAATTGAGATACGACCGGACATTACTTATGAAGAGGAAACAATTAAGATTTTGGCTCGAGAGGTTAAACAGTTGAGGAATAAAAATATAGCCTTAGTGAAAGTATTATGGCAACAACATGGTGTAGAAGAGGCTATGCGAGAACCGGAAGAAGTCATGAGAGAACAATACCCAAACCTTTTTACTGGTAAGATTTTTGGGACGAAAATCTCTAAAGGGGGGAGAGTTGTGACAGCCCGATTTTGGAGCTAGTCAGAACTGTGGTTTCAGGACCACTAATTCGAGGTTGAAGAAAATTATTTTGATATTATTTTATGTGTTATAGCATGATTATAAAGATGCATAAAAATTTTGGTGCTTTAATTTTAGCGATTGTATGCTTAATTGTGAAAAAGGACTAAATTGCATAAACTGCAAAAGTTCCATTTTTCAAGCTAGGAGTGTCTAATAGCTATGGAATATTAAATTTGAGGTCTTTAAAGTACAAATAGACCACCCTAAGAGTGATGGCCGGCCAAGGGCGACAAAGACATTAATTTGGTAAAAAATTTGGTTAAATTTGGCGACCAAAAATGAATAAAATAAGATAAATGAAGGAGATATCATCTTTCACTATTCACCTTCCTTCTTCCACCGAAAATTGAAGAGAAAATAGAGGTTTTTGGTGCTCAAACTTTCAGCCAAGCTATTTCCTTACAAGTAAGTGACTTTAGAGGTCTTTCTTGATAATTTTTGTACTTTTGGAGCCCCTAAAGCTTAAGCTAGCTAATGAGGGGACTATTTTGCAAAATGGTTGAAATTCTAGGGATTTGCCATGAGACTGTTTATGTTGTTTACTGGGTTTTCATGAAAGAAAATGAATGTTGGTGGGTTAAGGAATAACTTTTGTGAAATGTGTTACCATGAAAGCACCTAAAAATGGACTTATTTGTAAATGTTGTAATTGAGTAATAAATGCATGAAATGATTGGTTTTGTAAATTGTTGTAAGATAAATAAATGTTCAGCTAAGCTTGTTTAATGAGAAAATATGATGAAAAATGATTTCCGAGCCTAGGGGCAAAATCGTAATTTTACCTAAGTATAAGGGCAAAATGGTCATTTTTTTCCTAAGTGGAGATTTTGATGTATTATGAGTTATGTAATGATTGAACGGACTAAACCATCAAATAACACATTTTGCACCGAGGTAAGTTTATGTGTAAACGATACATCTTTAATACATATGTTGTTACTTATTGATGTGTTGTATAGATAGGATTGCTTATTGATGAGATTGGTTGAAATTGGTAGATAATAAGTAGTTCTCGTGTGAACCTCAGAATAGAAACGTAAGTACGGATAAATATCTGTAATCATTATTTGGTGGGCTGTGTGCGATACCACCTTAATATTTATTCACGATGGGCTGTGTGCGATACCATCGTTTATATTATCATTTGGTGGGTTGTGTGCGATACCACCTTAATAATTATTCACGATGGGCTATGTGCGATACCATTTTTTACATTATCATTTGGTGGGCTGTGTACAATACCACCCTATTATTGATTAATGGTGGGCTGTGTGCGAAATCACCGAGTACTTGTATCTTTCCGTAGGGTTCATCGAGAAACTTGTTTAAGTAAAATGATTCATGTGGCTCGTGTGATAAGTGCAAGGTATATGTGCAAGTAATTGTGAGTAATGTTGTGATATGTGTTGGGATGTGGTAAGATTTGAAATGAGTAGGCTTGACTATGAGAATAATAATTGTTATTGTATAGGGTGTGATGTTTGAGCTAAATTTTTATGTGGTATGGTGTTTATTGTTTACATATAGACTTATTAAACTTAAAGCTTACTCCTTTTCGTTTCCCTTGTTTTATAGTGTCAAAGAGCCAGCTTGAGATAGAAAGATAAGCAGAAGATCACCCACACTATCAACACATCTTGGTATATTTAAACTTAGCATTTTGAGTGTGGCATGTATAGGGGCTAGACTTAGTGAAATGTCTTGTTGTTTTGGCCAAGTGTGTTGGCTCTTTTGAGGTGAACTCTTTTGTATAAGGCCATAGTTGATGGCTCATTATTATTAATCTATGAAAAGATGAGGTTATTCATGAATGTGTATGATGCATGATTGGGTTGCTTGGTTAAAGAATGCATGAATGAGTTAATGGTTAAATAAGATTTATGATTGTATGAGTTAGGGTGATAAAAAGAGCTTGGCAAATAGCCTTGTTCTTGTCCACACGGGTAGACACACGGGCGTGTGTCTAGGCCGTGTGTGACACACGGTCAGCCTCATGGGTGTGTGGCTGGGCCGTGTATCCCTTGCATGTTAATTTTACAAGTCAGTATGCTCAGTAGTAAACACATGGCAGAGACACGGTTGTGTGTCTCAGTCGTGTAGAAGGCAAGGCCATGGACATGGGCGTGTGCCTAGGCCGTGTGAAATTTGCTCTTAAATTTTGAAATTTAATTCGCCACACGGTCGAAGGACACGGGCGTGTGACTGGTAGTGTGATGCAAGTCAGTGTCGACCACGGGCCAGACACACGGACGTGTGACAGGCTGTATGATGTAAGTCAGTGTCGACCACGGGTGTGGAACACGGGCGTGTGATATGTCACACGGGCCTGTTCCTTCCTCCATACGGACGTGTGACCCTGTTTTGCAAAAAATTCTCTAAGTGCGTAAAAGTCTTTGATTTAATTCTGAAACCTTCCGTAGACATGTTTAGGGCTTCGTAGGCCCATAATAAGGATTATGAATATAAGTGAGAAATTTGAAGTTGAAATGAAATTTTATAGCCCGATGCTGTATGTTTAAGTAAGTTAAGTTCGGTAATGCCTTGTATCTAGTTCCGGCATTGAACACGGGTAAGGGGTGTTACACCATCCCTTGCTCTCATCTCACCTATTGACTTTTAATTTTCATTTCTCTCATCTTCTCCTACTTTGGGCCACTCCTCTTTGCTCTCCTTCTATTTTTTTTCTTGTTCTCTTTTACTTGTGTCATCTTCGCCACTGTACACCACCATCACCGCCTTTTGCACTACCTTCTGTACCACCTTGTGCCGTTCCCTTGCTTTTTTTCTTCGTCCATATTTTATTCCCTCACTCATCTTATATATTTTAGTTTTCTTTAGTTTTCTATTCTACCGCACTTATCACTTCATTTTCCTCCTCCTTATGTCACCCTTTTTACACCATCACCTCGTCGTGCTGTCGTTGTACCGTCATTGTTTCATCACTACATCTCCATTGCCATCGCCATCACCAATCTTCTTCTTCTTCTTCTCTCCTTTCCCTTTCTTCTTTTGATTTTAGTTGGATTTACTTTTGTTCTTATCTTTTTTTCTTTCGTTTGGCCGAATCCTTATTGACCGATTGTTGATTTCATACACTATGATTGAGTTTGTCATATCCAATATGTTTAATGGTGAAATGTATGTATCCCTAAAAGTTAGATATTATAATGGGATCTTAAAATCTATTAAATCTGAATTTGAATATGGAGTTTGATTGTTTTTTAACATAGTGTGTTATGTACATTTTCAAGGTTTAGATTAGATCTAATTAGATTCCCATTAACGATTAAGGCTATTCACATCGACTTACGGGATAGGCTCGAGGAAGATTGGCCAACATTTCACAAGAAGTATAGACTCGAGGAAGATTGTCCAACATTCCATAAGAAGTATATTGAGATGTGGGAGTGTAGGTACAATTTCTTGACAACACGTGAACCATTTCTCACACAGGAGTTGGCAACGTCTCCTAGTTACATGGATTGGTTCAAGCAAAATGGCAAGTCGTATCTACTATTGGCTACAAAGAGAAGTAGGCAACGTCACTGTACGAGACCAATACGAGGGCCCATCAATCCTAGGTCGGGAGATGGAGACGCAGCGAAATCGACACCTATACTGGAGGGCCTAATTGTCATGCAACCTCTCGATCAGTGTGGTTCATTTATTTTTATTTTAACCCAATTTTTTTGTCACAAGCATGAAAGCACGCATACTCATTCCTTGCATCAGCACTTTTAGTTCTGGTTTATTTTAGACAACCACCATAACACGCCTCATCATTCCCTGCATTAACACCTTCTTCAGGGATATATTATGCATGATCGCCACCCGCCGTGCCATATTACATGTCGGTCTTGCCAACAACATCGATGCATTCAGTATCGCCTTCAAATCCCACCTTCTATCCACAATCAAGCCATGCGACACCATATACTGGTCCGTCAATAGTGTTGCAAACACCCCCATCATCATTGTTCTACTGAGGTGAGTTATCCGCGCAATTGTCGACTCAACCCGAGAGGGATCTACGATGGGCGGCTAGGACATGGTCGCAGTCGACCACGAAGGAATGAGATGAAGTCAATGATCAACCAAAACATGCACGTGAATATGAAGCTGAAGTCGACATGGAGTTGCCAAACCAACTAGTGCAACGAAACCCTAGGCAATTTGACGCCCACTCGGTTGTGGCATACATTTGGGATGCCGATAATTATGTTAATTTCAAATTTTGTAATTTTTTTATACTTTGTTTTACATCCCAAATGTACACTTATTTACAATATGCGAAACAAATTTATTAAATTGGTTTGATTTATACACAACCAAGTTGTGTGTTTAAAATTAACAATTATTTATGTTACTTTTTCATTTAAGTTTTTCTCAGTCAATTTTTGTTAAGTACAATATTTTCAGAAAGCAAAGAATTGCTCAGAAGGTTTGGAAAAAGATTAAAACTTTGGCTTGCGAATTGTATTTTATCTTACTTTAATAATTAATATTAACTTACACTTTTAATATTAATGAATAAATGAGTAAGTTAGTGTGCTCACTACAATAATTAATATTAACTTTAGCGTTCGAGTTTTACACGTGCGATTTCCATATTTTTCTCAATTAAATTTTTATCCCCAAAATCCCGGGTTACAGGGCTCAAAAGCAACCAAGCTGGAGTGGTTGAAATGGGCAGAGAGAAAATGCTTTATGCAGGACGCGCTTTCAAGCCACATATCTGACATGTTAGTGGAAAATGCCCCTTGCAGGAATCGTTTTCACTGCCATGTCAGATGAAAATGCCCCATACAGAGAGCTTTTTCTTTTTGCCCATTTCAACCTCCCTAGCTTGGTTGCTTTTAAGCCTTACAATCTTGGAGTCCCTGGATAAAAGTATTTTTTTCCTTTATTCCCCGCCCTATCCCATATATAAATGCTCATTCTTTATCCCCTACTCACCACATCTCAATCTTTTCTAAATTTTTCTTTCTTTTTCTTGCGTGTTGAAAATTTCAAGTTTAAAGATCTATTTTTTCTCACTTTAAGGGAGACATAGCCATAATTTTAAGTTGTGTTTGGGTTCAAGGTGATGTCATGGAGCTCGATAACCTACAAATTTCACTATCGTGTAAGTATGATGCCATCACTTGAGAAGTTGGGATCACTTTGCAACTCGAGGTCCAAGTTGACGGTGACTATACCATCTCAGGTTGAAGTGTATTTAAGGCTTCAAGTTTACAAAGGTTATGCTGTTAAGGGATGGAGCATAAATGGGGTTGTAGTTGGAGATGCTAATGTAGGCATGAAAACGAGTCTTATCATCAGAGGAGCATGCTTTATAAAACTTAAGCATAGGTGCGAAGAATGAAAGCGCAAGGAGCCTTCTAGTATACTCAAGTAATTCGTGTTGTCCATCACCATCGAAGGCGATGACCTTATTAGTATAACCTGTTACACCTCAATGCTGTCATGGGTTATAATAACGGGGTCACCGCCTTCGGTGGTGGTGGATAAGATGCATTACTTGAATATACTAAAACATCACTGCGTTTTTCTTCATCGTATTTATGTTTGAGTTTTATAAAGCATCCTTTTCTGATAACAAACTCGTTGTCGTGTCCACATGACCACTGTCAACTATGATCCCGTTTATGCTCCATCCATTGACAGCATAACCTTTGTAAACTTGAAGCCCTGGTTACACTTCAACCCTAGACCGTATAATCACCATCAATTGGGACCTTGAGTTGCAATGTGACTCGGCTTCTAAGGTGATGGCTTTATACTCACATGAAAAATGAAATTCGTAGGTCACCTAGCTCCACGATACCACTGTAAATTCAAACATTCCTTCAAACTATAACCATGTCTATCTCAAACACAGACAAAAATAAATCTACAAACTTTTAATTTCCAACTGTAAGATTTTTTTTTTTACCAAAGTGAAAACGCGTCCTACAGTTTTCAATGCCACATAAGTGAAAACGCGCCCAGTAGGATGCGTTTACAGGAGAAAGAAGAAAAACAACGTAAATAGGTAAAGTTTTACAAAATCAACCTAGTTTCTCAATTTTTTTAGAATATTTCATTAAATTAACCCGAAAAAAAAAAACAATTTCTTGATTTCTAGCTATAAAAGAACAACATTTTCTTCATTACATGGTTCAAAAAAAAAATATGTAACAGTCTGATTTAGGGGCTAGTCGGAACAGTGGTCTCGGGACCACTAATTCGGGGTCAGATAAAATTATTTTAATTTTATTGTATGAGTTATAACATGATTATAAAGGTGCATGAAAATTTTGGTGCTTTAATTTTAGTGATTTCATGCTAAATCACAAAAAAGGACTAAATCGCATAAAGTGCAAAAGTTCAATTTTACAAGCTAAAAGTGCCTAATAGCCATATAATATTAATTGGAGGTCCTAAATGTGCAATTTAGCCTTGTTTTAAGAGGTGGCCGGCCATAGGGGAACAAAGAATTCAAAATTAATCAAAGTTGGTGTAGTAGGTGGATTAAATTGATGAAATAAAATAAAATAAACAAAGAAAAGGTATAATCTTTTCTGCTTCACTCATCCACCAAAAATAAGCAGAAAATAGGGGTTTTGAAAGCTCATAAATTTCAGCAAACTCTTCTCCTTACAAGTAAGTGTTTTACTGATCATTTCTTGATAATATTTGTACTTTTGGAACACTTAAAGCTTAAGCTTTATAAAGGGGGGACAATCTTGCAAAATGGTTGAAAGTTTAGAGTTTTTCCATGTGAGCTTTTAAGTTGTTTTCTGCATTTTTATGGAAGAAAATGAGTCATAGTTGTTAGATAAACAACTTTTGTGAAAGGTGTTTCCATGAAAACACTTAAAAGGACCCTTTTGTAAAAGTTGTAAAATATGTGGTAAATGTGTGAAATAATGAGTATTGAGGGTTGCCATAAGAGTAATAAATGTTCACCTAGGCTCGTTAAAGAAATAAATTTGATTAGAATTGATTTCCAAGCTTAGGGGTAAAATGGTCATTTTGTGAAAGTCTAAAGGTAAAATGGTAATTTTGCCAAAGCATGATTATTGAAATGTGCTGATTAATATGGTTATTAAATGAGCTAAATTTTTATTATAGATCAGGAAGAACGAAGGATTAACCTTGACCGAGGAAAGGGCAAAGTATCGGACTAGATCGGCAATCTAGCCTATTTTGAAATCGAGGTAAGTTTGTATGTGATAAATTCAACATCTTGTTAGTATGTTTGAGAATGTTTGATATTATAATGATGTATAATATTTCTATGAAATTGAGTGATGGTGTTGAATGAGAAAAATGATGAAAGTTGTGATGTTAAAGTCCTAATTGGACTATAATAAATGTGAGAAGACGATCATTGAGACATGAGATGGATAAGGTCCAGTGTAAGACCATGTCTGAGACATGACCTCTGCACCGAATTGAGATCCCGTATAAGACCATATCTGGGATATGGTATCGGCATTGAATATGAAAATCGCATAAGACCATAGTCGGGGTATGGCATCGATAATTGATATGAGATCCTGTATAAGACCATATCTGGGATATGGCATCGGCACTCATAGGTGACCTCATGTAAGACCGCATCTGGGATGTGGCATTAACTTCGTAATTGTGTGAATGACGATGAACATGTATCTTTGAGTATCCCAAGTGATTTAGTGGGATAAATAGTTGAGCTTGAAATAGAAATGAGATTAGTGCTAAAACTATGTGATTGAGTGAATACAGGTACCCGTGAGTAATTCATGAGAAATTATTTAATATACGTGACATGGTATATATATAACAAGAACAAGCAAGAGTAAGTTATGGTAAAGTACTTAAGACTTTGCATTTTATCCAATGCCATGATTGGATGATATTATGAGATTATGTTGTTATTTATTTTCATGCAAACTTACTAAGCTTTATGCTTACTCCTCTCATTTCCCTTTTCCTTGTAGCATTGCCAAGTTAACTCGAGAATTCGTGGAACATCGGAGTTCGAAAATCACACTATCGACTACTCTTTGGTATAGCAAAGTTAGATTCATTTTGAGTATGGCATGTATAGGACTTAGTCTCTTTTGTTATGTCACATTTGTTAGCTAAAGTGTTGGCTATTAATGCTGTTAAATTCATTTTGTAAGTGGTCATTGGAATTGGGCCAATACTTGACAAGTTTATTTATGTTCAATGATGATGAAATTCATTAAGTGTATGCTTGTGTGGATGTCCTAATTGTCTTTGGAAGTGCTTTATAATCGTGATATATGTTGGATTGAATTGGTGTAAGTATGATTGCTGTATAGGGTGGCATTTAGCTTAGTAGATAGCCTTTCAAATGTCCACACGGATAGACACCCGAGCATGTGTCTAGGCCGTGTGTGGCACACGGTCAGCCCCATCGGCGTGTTGGTTGGCCGTGTGACCCCATGCATGCTAGGTTTACAAGGCAATATGTTCAGTAGTAAACACACGGGCAGAGACACGGCCATGTTGGTGGCACGACCATGGACATGTGCGTGTGCCCAGGACGTGTAAACTCTGTACCTAAAATTTGGAATTTAATTCGACACATGGTCTAAGGACACAGACGTGTACCTTGGCTGTGTGACCATAGTGAGGTGATGATGTCATAAACAGAATGCTATGGTTTTTGGCACACAGGCTATGACACAGGCGTGTTGGGACCGTGTGAAAGACACGAGCCAGGGACAGTGGCGTGTGTCCGGCCGTGTGAAAACCCTTTTAGGTTCGAAACAAAAAATAAATTCCACACGGGCTAGGAACATGGGCGTATGGCATCACACGGCCTGCTCCCACGGGCGTGTGACCCTGTTTAAGCAAAATTTTTTCTAAATGTATAAAAATTTCTGATTTGGTCCCGAATCACTCTAAATGTACGTTTAGGGTCTCGTAGACCCTTGATAGGGATGTTATGATTATAAATGAAAAGTTTTAAGTTAGAATGAAGCTTTATGGCCTGATGTTGCGGGTTTAAGTAAGTTAAGTTCGGTAATACCTTGTATCCGATTCAAGCGTTGAATACAGGTAAAAGGTGTTACATATAGTGGTATCAGAGCTACGATTTAGTCAATTCTCGGACTAACATAGCATAAGTATGAGTCTAGCTATACATGCCATACGCAAGAGTGTTTGTGTAATGATAGTGTGATAACTTCTGACGATTTGAATTGTGTTTTTATATAGTAAATGGATCCTGATCCCGAACAAGCTGTAATTGATGATGCTGCAAGTAATGCGCCGACTCCCCGCAAGGGGCCGCGCCAGTAGAGAGTAGACCTGAGACTATGGGTCAGGGAGAAGAGGCTCGAGAAGCCTTTCTCCATTTGATGAGCAACTGGTACACTGAGTATATTTGAGCAAATCCTAATGCTTAACCCCCTCCACACTCACCTATTCCTCAGCCCGTTCCTATAGCTCCTTAATTCGTATAGGTAGTAAAAAGAGAAATGCCTCTGGTTGATAAGATTCGAAAACAAAGAGAGGAGGAATTTCGAGTTAGTAAAGACGATGACCCGGAGAGGGCAGAATTCTGGCTCGAGAATACCATCAGTGTATTCGATGAGTTGTCATACACGCCTGAAGAGTGCATGAAGTGTGTAGTATCTCTCTTGAGAGATTCGACACATCAATGGTGGAACACCCTTGTGTCGGTGGTACCAAGGAAGAGAGTTAATTGGGAATTCTTCCAAGAGGAATTCTGGAAGAAGTACTTTAGTCAAAGGTTTATCGACCAAAAAAGAAAGGAGTTCTCGAAGTTAAAGTAAGGCCGAATGACGGTGACTGAATATGAGTGTGAGTTCGTAAGGCTCAGCAAATACGCTCGAGAGTGCGTATCGACAGAAACCATCATGTGCAAAAGATTTGAGGATGGGTTAAATGAGGATGTCCGTTTGTTTGTTGGTGTCCTCGAACTAAAAAAGTTTGTGGTGCTGGTAGATCGAGCCTGTAAGCCTGAGGAATTAGTCAAAGAGAAAAAGAAAGTTGAAATTGAGTCTCGCGACTCGAAGAAGAGGCAGTTAGGTAAGTTATTCTAATCCTAATCTAAGAAGTCAAGAGAGTTTACTGTTCGATCAGCTACTTTAGCTGGGTTTTCAAACAGAAGTAAAGGTAGACAGTGCCCAAGGTCTAAGGCTCAGACTACTTCGGTTGCTAATGTTGGCAACGTTTGACCGAGTAGACCGAAATGCCCGCAGTGTGGCAGACGTCACCCCAGAAAGTGTCGAGCAAATGAGAAAGCTTGTTTCAAGTGTGGATCTCTAGATCATTTTATCAGAGATTGCCCCGAGACGGGTGAGAAAGAGAAGACTCAGAATGCAAGACCGGGAAGTACTGCTAGAGGAAGACCACAGAGAAACCCGGGAAATGAAATGAGTAGTAAGAATTCATATAGAGATTAGTCTGTAAGAATTGAGGGTAGAGCACCGGCGAGAATATATGCCATTCGTGCTCGTGAAGAGGCGTCCTCCCCTAACGTAATTACGGGTACATTTTCTCTCTTTGACACTCGTGTTATAGCTTTAATTGATTTGGGATCTACTCATTCGTATATTTTCATGAAATTAGTGTCTGGCATGAGCATACCTATAGAATCTACTAAATTTGTAATGAGAGTGTCAAATCCCCTAGGCAAATATGTGTTGGTCGATAGAGTAGGTAAATGTTGTCCTTTAATGATTAGGGGTCATTGTTTTCCGGCTAATCTTATGCTATTGCCGTTTGATGAATTTGATATCATCCTTGGGATGGATTGGTTAGTTACTCATGATGTGATAGTGAATTGTGGAAGAAAGTTTATTGAGTTGAAATGTGAAAGTAGGGATCTTATTCGTGTTGAATCAGGTAAGCAAGACAGATTGCCAGTAGTGATATCTTCTTTATTGACTCATAAGTATTTAAGAAAGGGGTATGAATGCGAAAGTGACTGAGTTAAGGATTAAGTCGGTACCCATAGTATGCGAGTATCCAGATGTTTTCCTGAAGGAATTTCCAGGGTTACCTCAGGTTAGAAAGATTGAATTTGGGATTCAGTTAGCCTTTCATACTGCCCCTATTTCTATCACCCCATACAGAATGGCTCCAACCGAGCTAAGAGAATTAAAGGCACAGTTGTAAGAGTTGACGGGCAAGGGCTTCACAAGACTGAGTTATTCTCCGTGGGGTGCTCCTATATTATTTGTAAAAAAGAAAGACGGTTCTATGAGGTTATGTATAGATTATCGGCAACTCAATAAGGTAACGGTGAAGAACAAGTGCCCGTTGCAAAGAATGAATGATTTATTTGATCAATTAAAGGGAGCCACGGTATTTCCAAAATAGACTTGAGGTCTGGATATTATCAGTTGAGAGTCAATGACTCGAATGTGCTGAAAACTGCATTTAGGACAAGGTATGGCCATTATGAATTTGTGGTCATGCTTTTTTATTTAACAAGTGCCTCTACCGTGTTCATGGATTTGATGAATCTTACTTTTCGGACATATTTGGATAAATTTGTGGTGGTCTTTATCGATGATATATTGATTTACTCTTGGGATGAGAATGAGCATGCCGAGTATTTGAGAACGGTTCTGCAAATTTTGAGAGATAAATAACTATATGCCAAGTTTAGTAAAAGTGAATTTTAGCTTAAGAAAGTTGGATTTTTGGGGCACATCGTCTCAGGAGATGGAATTAGAATCAACCTAAGTAAGATCTCAGCAATTGTAGATTGGAAGCCACCAAGGAACATAACCGAAGTTAGGAGTTTTCTGGGCCTAGCTGGCTACTATAGGCAATTTGTCAAGGGGTTTTCCATGATAGCTACTCCGATGACGAGGCTATTACAAAAGGATGTAAAGTTTGATTGGACAGAAAAGTACCAACAGAGTTTTGAGAGGCTAAAGGCGTTGTTGACTGAGGCTCTTATTTTGGTGTAACCTGAGTCGGGAAGAGAATTTATGGTTTATAGTGATGTATCCATGAATGGATTAGGTTGTGTACTTATGCAAGAGGGCAAGGTGATTGCATATGCTTCTAGACAATTAAAGCCGCACGAGAAGAATTACCTGACCCATGATTTAGAGTTGGGTGCCATTGTGTTTGCATTAAAGATATGGAGGCACCATTTATATAGTGAAAGATGTCAGATATTCACCGACCATAAAAGCCTAAAATACTTGATGACACAAAAGGAATTGAATTTGAGGCAACGAAGATGGTTAGAGCTGATAAAGAATTATGAACTAGTGATTGACTATCATCAAGGAAAGGTGAACGTGGTCGCCGATGCTTTGAGCAGAAAATCCTTGTTTGTGCTGAGAGCCATGAATACACGGATGGTTTTGTCAGATGATGATTCTATTTTAGCCGAGTTGAGGGCTAGACCATTGTTTCTCCAAGAGATTTGTGAAGCTCAGAAAGGTGACAGCGACTTACAAGCCAAAAGAGTTCTATGTGAGTCAAATATTGAGTCGGACTTCCGGATAAGTCCTGATGGATTTTGATGTTTCGATATAGGGTCTGTGTACCCAGAAACGATGAGCTTATTCGGAAGATTTTGCATGAAGCACATAGTGGATGTTTGCCTGTGCATTCTGGCAGCACGAAAATGTATAACGACTTGAGAAAATGGTATTGGTGGCCGAGTATGAAGAAAGATATTTCCGAGTTCGTTTCCAGATGCTTAATATATCAACAAGTAAAGGCTGAACGCCAAGTACCTTCAGGTATACTTCAGCCTATTATGGTTCCCGAGTGGAAGTGAGACTGTATTATTATGGACTTCGTGACGTGTTTACCGTTGACGACGAAAAAGAAAGATGTTGTATGGGTCGTAGTTGATAGACTCACGAAGTCAGCCCGTTTCATACCAGTGCGGGTCAACTACTTGCTTGATAAGTTGGCGAATTTTTACGTGACTGAAGTAGTAAGACTTCATGGAGTACCATTGTCGATTATTTCGGATAGAGATCCGAGATTTACGTCACGGCTTTGGAAAAAGTTGCAAGAGGCTTTAGGCACAAAATTGAGCTTTAGTATAACTTTCCATCTGCAAACTGACGGGCAGTTAGAGAGAATAATTCAGATACTTGAAGGCACGCTTTGATGTTGTGTTTTGGAATTCCAAGGTAATTGGGAAAAATACTTACCGTTGGTGGAATTC
Source organism: Gossypium bickii (assembly GCA_025503065.1). Taxonomy (NCBI): domain Eukaryota; kingdom Viridiplantae; phylum Streptophyta; class Magnoliopsida; order Malvales; family Malvaceae; genus Gossypium; species Gossypium bickii. The sequence continues at coordinate 19,893,803 of CP106713.1, read as the reverse complement.
GCCTACAACAACAGTTTTTAGTCAAGTTTGAAAATGGTGCCTTATGAAGCATTGTACGGGCGTAAGTGCTGAACTCCCTTGTATTGGACAAAACTCAGAGAGAATCATATTCATGGGGTCGATTTGGTCAAGGAAACTGAAGAGATATTAAAGGTGATACGTGAATATCTGAAAGCGGCCTCAGATAGACAAAAGTCCTATTCGGATTTGAAACAAAAAGAAGTCGAGTTTCAAATCGATGATAAAGTGTTTTTGAAAGTATCTCCATGGAGAAAAGTCCTCAGACTTGGCCAGAAGGGGAAATTGAGTCCATGTTTTATCGGACCATATGAGATTACCTAGAGGATAGAGCCAGTAACTTATCATTTGGCTTTGCTATCGGAATTGGAAAAGATTCATGATATTTTTTACGTGTCCATGTTACGCCGATACTGATCAGACCCTTCGCATGTGATTGTACCCACAGAGGTAGAAATTGAACTGGACAGGACTTATGGTGAAGAGTCGGTTAAGATTTTGGCACGAGAGGTCAAGCAGTTGAGAAACAAAAGTATATCCCTTGTGAAAGTACTATGGCAAAGGCACGGGGTAGAAGAGGCCACATGGGAACCCGAGAAGGCCATGAGAAACCAATATCCCAATCTTTTCACTGGTAAGATTTTCGAGGACGAAAATCCATAAAGGGGGAGAATTATAACAGCCTGATTTAGGGGGCTAGTCGGAACAGTGGTCTCGGGACCACTAATCCGGGGTCAGAGAAAATTATTTTAATGTTATTTTATGAGTTATAACATAATTATAAAGGTGCATGAAAATTTTGGTGCTTTAATTTTAGCAATTTCATGCTAAATCGCGAAAAAGGACTAAACTGTATAAAGTTTGAAAGTTTAATTTTACAAGCTAGAAGTTCCTAATAGCAATAGAATATTAATTGGAGGTCCCAAATGTGCAATTAGGCCTTGTTTTAAGAGGTGGCCAGCCATAGGGGGACAAAGAATTCAAAATTAGTCAAAGTTGGTGTAGTAGGTGGATTAAATTGATGAAATAGAATAAAATAAATAAAGAAAAGATATCCTCTTTTCTCCTTCACTCATCCACCGAAAATTAACAGCAAATAGGGATTTTGAAAGCTCAAAAATTTCAGCAAACTCTTCTCCTTACAAGTAAGTGTTTTACTGATCATTTCTTGATAATATTTGTACTTTTGGAACCCCTAAAGCTTAAGCTTTCTAACGAGGGGACTATCTTGCAAAACGGTTAAAAGTTTAGAGTTTTTCCATGTGAGCTTTTAAGTTGTTTGCTGCATTTTTATAGAAGAAAATGAGTCATAGTTGTTAGATAAACAATTTTTGTGAAAGGTGTTTCCATGGAAATACCTAAAAGGACTCTTTGGTAAAAGTTGTAAAATATGTGGTAAATGTGTGAAATAATGAGTATTGAGGGTTGCCATAAGAGTAATAAATGTTCACCTAGGCTCTTTAAAGAAATAAATTTGATTAGAATTGATTTCCGAGCCTACGGGTAAAATGGTCATTTTGTGAAAGTCTAAGGGTAAAATGGTAATTTTGCCAAAGCATGATTATTGAAATGTGCTGATTAATATGGTTATTAAATGAGCTAAATTTTTATTATACATCAAGAAGAACGAAAGATTAACCTTGACCGAGGAAAGGGCAAAATATCGGACTAGATCGGCAATCTAGCCTATTTTGAAATCGAGGTAAGTTTGTATGTGATAAATTCAACACCATGTTAGTATGTTTGAGAATCTTTGATATTATAATGATGTATAATATTTCTATGAAATTGAGTGATGGTGTTGAATGAGAAAAATGATGAAAGTTGTGATGTTGAAGTCCTAATTGGACTATAATAAATGTGAGAAGACGATTATTTAGACATGAGATGGATAAGGTCCTGTGTAAGACCATGTCTGGGACATGGCCTCGGCACCGAATTGAGATCCGGTATAAGACCATATCTGGGATATGGCATCGGCATTGAATATGAAAATCACATAAGACCATATCCGGGGTATGGCATCGATAATTGATATGAGATCCCGTATAAGACCATATCTGGGATATGGCATCAGCCCTCAGAGGTGACCTCATGTAAGACCAGATCTGGGATGTGGCATTGACTTCGTAATTGTGTGAATGACGATGAACATGTATCTTTGAGTATCCCAAGTGATTTAGTGGGATAAATAGTTGAGCTTGAAATAGAAATGAGATTAGTGCTAAAGTTATGTGATTGAGTGAGTACAGGTACCCGTGAGTAATTCACGAGAAATTGTTTACGATACGTGACATGGTATGTATGTAATAAGAACAAGCAAGAGTAAGTTATGGCAAAGTACTTAAGACTTCGCATTTTATCCAATACCATGTCTGGATGATATTATGAGCTTATGTTGTTATTTATTTTCATGCAAACTTACTAAGCTTTATGCTTACTCCTCTCATTTCCCTTTTCTTTGTAGCATTGCAAGTTAGCTCAAGAATTCGTGGAATATTAGAGTTCAAAAATCACACTATCGACTACTCTTTGGTATAACAAAGTTAGATTCATTTTGAGTATGGCATGTATAGGACTTAGTCTCTTTTGTTATGTCATATTTGTTAGCCAAAGTGTTGGCTACGAATGTTGTTAAATTCATTTTGTAAGTGGTCATTGGAATTAGGCCAATACTTGACAAGTTTACATATGTTCAATGATGATGAAATTCATTAAGTGTATGCTTGTGTGGATGTCCTGATTTTGAGTCTTTAGAAGTGCTTTATAGTCCTAATATATGTTGGATTGAATTGGTGTAAGTATGATTGTTGTATAGGGTGGCAATTGGCTTGGTAGATAGCCTTTCCAATGTCCACACGGGTAGACACACGGGCGTGTTTCTAGGCTGTGTGTGACACATGGTCAGCCCCATGGGCGTGTTGGTTGGCCGTGTGACCCCATGCATGCTAGGTTTACAAGTCAGTATGCTTAGTAGTAAATACACAGGCCAGGGACACGGGCGTGTGTCTGGCCGTGTAAAAACCCTTGTAGGTCAGAAATGAAAAATAAATTCCACACCGGCTAGGAACATGGGTGTGTGAGATCATACGTCCTGCCCCCACTGGCGTGTGAGATCACACGGCCTGCCCCCACGGGTGTGTTCCATTTCACACTGGCGTGTGGCCCTGTTTAAACAAAATTTTTCTAAGTGCACGAAAGTTTCCGGTTTGGTCCCGAATCACTCTAAATGTATGTTTAGGGTCTCATAGACCCTTAATAGTGACATTATGATTATAAATGAAAAGTTTTAAGTTAGAATGAAGCTTTATGGCCTGATGTTGCGGGTTTAAGCAAGTCATGCCTCGTATCCGATTCAGGCGTTGAATACGGGTAACGGGTGTTACAAAATATATCCCTTAACTACCATAATTTGTGCATATAATCTTGTTCATAATTTGTTAATTAGGTTTATTTGATTTGTTGTATAATATGTTTGTATTTTAATTGTTAATGTTGTGTAAGAATATTAACTTGTGGTTGAGTGGTGTAGGAACATGTTGGAGGTTTAAAACAACCAAAACCAGCACAAAAAAAAAGGGTATCGTGATATCCAAGCCTTGGAATCGCGATATTTTCAGTGGCATTGCGATATCCAAACTCCAAGAAAACCTTCAAGTTCGAAACTGATCGGGTTATTGCGATATCCCTTTCTTGGGTATTGTGGTACTGATATCATGAGGGGACAAAATTGGACAAAAATGGTAGTTTTTGTCCACCCGACACACTAGTCACACAAGACTCGTGTAGGGGCAATTTTGGCAACAAAAATGCATCAATCATTAGCCTAAAACAACCAATTTTGGCTGAGGAGAGAGGAATGCACATTAGCTTAGTTTTAGTTGTAGTTTCTCTAGGTTTTCTCTTAGTTTTTTCTGTAACCTTTTCTAGGGTTTTTATTTTCTCTTCTCTTTTCTTAGTTTTAGAGTTTATTTTACTGTACTTTCTTCTTGTTCTTAGTGTTCTTGTAGTTAGTTAAGTTAGTTATCCCTGTACTTTGGTTGTAATGACATTTCTAACTTTAGTTTAATGTATTTTAGTTTCTTTTAAAGTTTGTTCCTTTTATTTTTATTGCTTTAGATTTCCTTTTTGAATGCTTTTCATTTCATGTTCTTTAAGCTTTCTTGCCTAAAAATCTCAACTTTTATATTTTTCTTAAGCTTTACTTTAATGGCTTCTTTGCTTTTCATTTTCATGGTTGTTAGTTGTATTTTCAGCATGAGTAGCTAAACCTTTAAAGGGGTTGGCTGATGAAAATATGATGAGATTATTTTTGGATGAAGAACCAAATTGTAATAAATTGGATTAATTTGAATGAACCTAAAAACTTAGGATTGACCCCTCTAAGGGAACATCTAGACAAGAGAGACAGAAAGGTAATCTTGTTGTATTGAAAAGGGAGGTTCAATAAATCTTTCTTTGGCGAAGACATAATAAATGTAATATTAAATGAAAGAGAATTGTTTACAAATATAAGAGTAAAATAAAGAATACATTATCCTCAAAACGTATTTTCTGACGTGAATTTTTTTTGTACAATAAATATTTTTCTTTAAATAATGGAGAATTGAAAATTGATACTTATATCTTCTAGCGAATAATAATTAAAGTATTTAAATTTAGATATGTTATATCCCTTTGTCAAGAAAATATATGGTAAGCCTAAAAAGTATGGTTGACTTTACATTGACTTTATGAGTATGACCACCCGTCTCACTTCAAAAGGGACCTACCACTCAGGTTTAAAGGAGAATGACATCTTAATATGAACACACTTCCTAGACAATAAAAAGTTTATTAAGTTTTACTACCTCATATTGATAGAATTACATGATACATACCTATGATTATTCATTACGCATTTAACCAGATTGAACGTTTATCTAGTCATATCATACTAGTGGACAATGAGACTTTTCCTATAAATACTCTAGAAAACTATGAATAGGGGATCAAATTTTAGGTACCCTAGAGTTATTTTGCCTTCTCAATCAACTTGTCATTATTTTGGCTTAACCTCTATAGGTGAATCGACCCCCATTGGCCCACCTTGACCTCTTCCTTGCTCCTTCTTGTCCTCTTCTCTTATTGTACCATGTATAAACAAGATATTATTTGCATAATACTTAAATATAAAAAGTAAATTTAAACATTTTCAATTCATTCTCTAGCATATTTGAACTTAGATAAACTTGATGAAATTTTTTGAGGGATATATGTAGGTAATTTAAATAAGAATTTTATATAAAAATTTAAGTTTATTGTTTTTGAAAAGATAAAAAAAAAATTGTTTTTAAAAAGATAAAAAAATGAGAATGGTTTATTCTTGTTATTCTTATATTTTTAAGAGTTATTTAAATTTAATTTCAAAAGGGGATAGACTTAACATACAAATAGACCAAAAATTTAGAAAGCATTTAATTTGGTGTCACTATACTCTAGGCGAAACCGTTCTTTCAGCCATCTAAAAAGGGTAATTTCTTCATCAAGTCCTTGAATGTTTTATATAATCACACTTCAATCCGGTGCCGCCAATTTATCAAACAATAGCCAATTTTTTTTTTTAAAACTGATGATTGCTCAATGATGACGGGGTGGTACGGCCCATTGGTGGTACCGTGCACTATAAGAAATGGGTCATTTTTTTACAAGATTTTACACCTGAGTCATTTTTGTAATTAGTAAATTCTTTTGAATCAATTTCAAAGAAAAGCTTGATTTCATTATGTAGGAATGGCCCAACATTGTCTCATCTCTTCACGGATAACTTAATTTTGTTTTGTAGAGCTGATCATGATCAAGCGAAGGTGTTAAAAAAAAGCTTTAAATTTGTTTTGCAGTTTTTCCAGTCACAAAGTTAGTCTTAGCAAAATAAGGTATTCTTTTCTATGAACACTGAAGAGCAATTAGCTGAGTCTATTAGCAGATCTTTGGGATTTTCTAGAGTGGACGACTTGGGTATTTGCTTGGGCGTTCCTATTTTACATAAGAGTAAGAGAGTGACTTTATCCACCTATCAATTTTTAATTGATAAGGTTCGGAGGAAGCTGATGGGATGGAATGCAAAAAACATTTCAATGGTCTGAAGAGTCACACTTGTTAAATCAGTCTTTTTAGTTATTACCAAATATTTTAAGACCTCGACTCTTATTCGGATTGGTATTTGTAATGGGATAGAAAAGATAGCACAATGCTTTATATGGGGTTCCTCAAATGACACTAAAAATGCTTTGATGAGCTGGGACAGTTGTTGTATGCCTATGGATAATGGTGGCCTAGGATTGAGGAGGTTGCAGGACCAAAATAAAGGTTTTCTCTTTAAGGATGGGCTTTAATATCCTCCGTAATGAGAATTATCTATGGGTTAAAGTACTTGGAAACAAATATAATGTTATTGATAGTTTTCCGTTGTCTAGTAACTGCCAAAGATGTTCTTATTTCTGGAGAGCCTTATCTAATATCTGGTCTGAAGTGGTTGTTGATGTTCATTTTGCGCTTTGAGATGGGAGAATGGTCAATTTTTGGAAGGACATCTGGAGACCAAATTTAGATCCTTTGTAGAACTATATTTTGGGTAGTGAGCTTAGCGTGGACAATGTCATGGTGCAAGAAATGGTTGATCAAAATGGTAGGTCGAGAGTGGAGAGTTTTGAGTCGTTACTGCCGTATGAGATTGTATGTTGTATTTTGGAAACGAAACCACCATCCGCTTCTAACAGGGAAGATTATATCAAGTGGAATTGGACTGCAAATGGCAAATTTTGGGTAGCAGGGACTTATAAAGATTTAAATCAAAGGAGATGGAAGTAAAAAGACAGTATGTAGCGACTAGTTTGGAGAAGTAAAAGTCCACAACGGGTTAAACAATTATTGTGGCTTGTTCTAAAAGAATGGTTGCTCACTAATGGAGAAAGGCATCGGCGAGATATGTCTAATGCGGCTAGTTGTGCTGTTTGTGGAGCGGTTTTGGAATCGAGTGTTGATGTGCTTCGTGACTGCCATTTGGTTATCAATTCTTCCATGTCGGGTTGTAAATACTTTCTTTTCTCTAAATCTCAAAGTTTGGAATCTCCTTAACTTGGGAAGAGTGAACATTACGGGGATGATTAGAAGAGCATGTTTTGTATTATTTGTTTGTTGTTGTGGAAGAATAGGAATGGTTTCGTTTTTTAGAACCAACATAGTTCAAGCAGAGATATGTTATTAGTAGCCTTAGCTTGGGCTAGGAATATTGAAAGTAGCAGAAGTGGAATTTGCCTAACTCATATGGAATCTAATTTGCAGGTTAATTGGAAGTCACCGTATTTTGGTTGGATTAGACTTAATGTAGATGGGCCAATGAGGAATAATAAATGTGGTGCTGCTTCTGGAGGTGTTCTAAGAGGCTCGGATGGAGAATGATTACTAGGATTTAGAAGATACTTGGGGACAGTTTCCACTGTCGAGGCTGAAGCTGCTGCATTATATGATGGGCTTCTCGTGGAATGGGAGAAAGGGTTCAAGAAAGTAGTAGCCGAAAGTTGCAATGCTATGCTTATTTCATTACTTGAGACAAATTTAAGACAGTACTAGAGATGAGGGCAATCAGATACAAATGCTTAGCAAAAGAGATTGGGAGGTTTGGTTTAGACAAATCAGAAAGGAGAGTTATGAAGCTGTAAGCTAGGCTTCAAAGACATTACTAGAATTCAATATTTTGAAAAGTCACCTAATTCCATCCTGCAGATTCTACAGTTTAATCAACGTGTTTTCTAGATGTTGTTCATAAGACTTTATGAGTCCTTTTTTCTACCAAAAAAGAGTAAATATATGAAAAGTAAAAATTAAAAATAAATGTTTGAGTTTGTAGTATTTATTGTCTTGTTCTATCTCTATGTACATGGTAATATCTATCATTAATTTAATTAAGAAATTATTTAAATAAAACGTTAAATTATTTTAAAGATATTTTTATATAAAATTAATAAAATCTCAGTCATGATTTTAAACATTCTAACTGCCATAACCTAATGATTTATTATGTGATATAAGTTTATTAAGGCTCTAAATAACATGACAATATATATAAAAAGATGGAATATAAGTTTGGTGGCATGTCTCGGAAAGTGGTGACAATTTATAGTTGGGTAAAAAAAGTGATTAAATTGAAGTGGTAGTATGATTTAAGAATTAGACTTATATCATTATTTGTGATTTCTTTTTTAAAAATATAGACATCCTCATTATTTATTCTTAACTAAACAATTTCAAAAACTAATGGTTAAAGATGGTAATGAATTATAGATAAGTACTTAAATCTTAGTTTAGATTATTATATTCAATTTTCCCTTATTCTTGATTTTAGGTTTATTTTTGTATACTATGAAATAATAAACAAAACCGTCCTACCAAAACAACAAAAATTCTAAACCGGGGTCATCCCAAATTGGGAAAAAGCCACTAACACATCCTTCAATATAATAAATTTTAAAAATAAATAAATTTAACTAATTGAGTGTGACTGAGTTTTAGCTCGATTGAAAATAAAAATATTGTTGTCAATGTAGGAGGATGTGGTTCGAGCACGTTAAAATGTGTTGATCCCCTTTAAGGGTGTTTTTTCAAGCAAACATTATGATCAGTCGAAACAAATCAAGAAAAATAAAAACACAATCAACGAGAATAATAAAATTAAGCTTTTTAACTAAGAGAAATTATTCAATGATTAAACTTAAAATTTATAGGGATCCTTGGTTGGCTATAGATGGTGATTTTTATATTTGTTGGATAATTATTACAACGAAATAAAGACGTTAGCACTGACAAGTACAAATAATAAAGGAAAAATAAATAAATACTACATCGTGAAGAACCACTACCTTAGAAGTGATTTCACCCTAATCGGTGTAATCAGAAATGGACGTCGCCCCCCAAAGTTAACATAGTGCTTCCAAATTCGTACACCCGAATAAGGAAGATAGAACATGACTGGTATTGCTCTTCTTAACTTTATGGGAAATAAGATAAAAAAATAACTTAAAGGTGATCGAAAAATTTGGTCGGAAAAAACCACACTAGGATCAATTCCTAGGAAAGTTTAGAAGGGTCATAGATGATCATACTTAAAACCCAAACTGCTATACAGAACTTCCTCTAATCTAATTTTTAGTAAAATAACAAAGAAGGATGAGGGAGACGAGAAGAGTGATAGAAGCTCTGATTTTTGTTGTGTGAAATATGAGGAAGATAGCCTCCTATTTACAGGATTCTCAAAAGGGCAAAATGGTCCAAAAAATTCAACGAGCATATTGCAATGATTAGATTCCAACGGTCATATTGTAACGGTCAGATTCCAATGGCCATATTGTAACGGTTAGATTTTTGCTTTACCAATATTCCCTCACTAATGCAAAAGAAATAAATATTTTTGAAAAGACGGGAAAAAGAGCAATAGCGAAATTAGTCACTTAAGTACTAATATCTATTACATTGGCACTAATACATAATGAAATGAGCAATTCTTCTTTAAACAAGTGAACGAATATGGAACTTGTTTAAATAACACTATTAATCTTAAGTCCAATTGTGTTCCACGATAGATCAACAATTTAGCCAATATACCTTGGGATGCTGGTATGTGCACTAGAAAACAACCCAACGTCTTTCATAGAAGGTGGTTAATCCTTCACACTTACGTATGTGATTCTATCAAGTCTATCTTAGTATAGACCACCCGGACCAGGGCTATGAAATCATTAAGAGCATTTAATAAGTTCAACCTCTCAGTTTAAAAATTCGGTGAATTCATCAAGTCTGTCTCACTAGGACCACTCAAAGCCTGAGATATGAATTCATTAAGAATGCTTAGTGGCTTATCCTATAAATCTGGTAGGTTAATCAAGTTCATCTCAATAGAACCTCCCAAACCTTGGGCTATGAACTCATTAAGAGTATCTAGTAGCTCATCCTATAAATTCGGTGAATTCATCAAGTTCGTCTTAGGACCACCCAAACTCTGGGCTATGAACTCATTAAAAGCAAGGAACTAGTCCTTATTTATGTACATTGTGCGCCATAGGGATAAGTAAAGAGGTACACCATGAGCCTATCTATGGTATCATTTGACCAAATTGAACTTAGAAGATTAAGTTAGGTAACCACCATGAAATTTTCAACCATTGGGCTTAACCTTTTGGTTAGTGGAGCAGCTAGGTTCCTCTCATATTTTACATGCTCTATGACGAGTATTTCATTTTTTATTAAGTGCCTCACACATTCATGTCTTATTTATATATGCCTTTTCTTGCCATTGTAAGCCTAGATTTGAGTAACACAAATGGCAGCTTGTGAATCACATAATAAAAACATAGGAGGTGTAGGTTTCCCCCATAAAGGAATCTTTGCAAGAAAATTCTTGAGGCATTAGGCCTCTTGCTCAGCTAAATCAAGACTTATAAACTCTGATTCTATGGTGGAGCGAGCAACGCATGTCTTTTTAGCATACTTCCAAGAAATGGATGCTCCACCCAAAGTAAACACATAGCCACTAGTAGAGCTAACCTAATCATTATCAGATACCTAGTTTGCATAATGGTATCCCTCTAGAACTGCAAGGTATCCAACAAATTGCAATCCCCAAGTCATCGTACCTTTGAGGTACTTAAGCTGACGCTTAAGAACATTTTAATGTTCACTAATTGGGTTATAGGTATATCTACTTAGTCTACTAACAACATAGGTAATATCTGGCTAAGTAAGATTCATTAAAAACATAAGGCTCCTCATAATTTTAGCATACTCAGATTGTGTTACACTTTCCTCTTTATTCTTTTTCTGTTGTATGTTAAGGTCATAAGGAGTTTTCACAGGGATTACATCAAAACTGTTAAATTTTTTCAACACTTTCTCAATATAATGAGGTTGGTTTAAAGAAAATCTCTTATCTAATTTAGTAACTTTAACCCCTAAGATTACATCTAACTCCCCTAAGTTAATCATTTCGAATTTGGTTTATAAGAAATTTTTTGTTTCCTTGATGTCTTCTATGTGTGTACGAAAAATCAATAAGATATCCACATATAAACTTATGACAACACAATCTAAAGCAAACATTTTTTTGTACACACATGCATCAGTATCATTGACAACAAAGCCATAAATAAGGATAGTTTTGTGAAATTTCTCACCATTGTTTTGGATATTGTTTGAGACCAAACAAAGACTTCTTGAGTCTGCATACTTTGTCTTCCTTCCTAGGTGCCACAAAGGTTGAAGGTTGCTCCATGTAGATCCCCTCATCTAAATCACTGTTCAAGAAAGTAGTCTGCACATCAATCTGATGCACAAGTAAGTTGAGAATGGAAGTAAAGCAAACAAAAACTCAAATGGTTGAGATCTTAGTAACGGGAGAGTATGTATCAAAAAAATCAAATCCAAATTTTTTAGTAAATCCTTTTACAACTAGTCTTGCCTTATACCTTTGGATTGATCTGCCTGGTCTAAATTTCTTTCTAAAAACCCATTTATTACTAATAGGTTTACAACCTTTAGGCAAGTCCACTCACTCCCAAGTATGATTAGACATAATAGATTCTAGCCCATCGTTAATAACATCTTCCCAAAAACTAGCATCAATTGATTTTATAACTTCATAATATGTTTTTGGATCCTCATCTATTAGGAAAGTATGAGCAACAAAATCACTTATTGAGTCAAAGTCAACAATTTCAGTTATAAAAGAAGTAAGAAAGCCAGGACCAAAACTAGTTGCAGTTTTCTATCTTTTACTCCTCCTAGGTTCATCATCATTTTGAGCATCCCTACCATGTTTACTAGAAGAGGAAGAAGCATGTTCATCTAGCTGTATGTAATGCATTATAACAAATTTCTTTAAAGGGAAAATGTTCCGAAGAAAACATCTCTAGATTCACAAATAGAATGATCATGCAAGGACATAAATCTATATGCCGCACTGTTTAAAACATAACCAATAAAAACTGCATCAAAAGTTTTAGACCCGATGATGTTCTTTTTAAAAGTAGGGTTTAAGCACCCCCATACTTTCACGTATTAGTGATTAGGGGCAAAAATTTGCCATAATTCATATGGGGTGTAGACTAATTTTTTTATGAGGCACCCTATTAAGAATGTGGTTAAAAAAGTACGGCCTTCTCCCACATATTGTCAGGAAAGCTAGAACTCAAAAGTAAGGCATTCACCATTTCTTTTAAAGTTCTATTATTTCTTTCAGCTATTTCATTTTGTTGTGGAGTATAAGGGGTAGTGGACTCATGTATTATACTATGTTTCTCACACACTTCTTTTAGGAAATTAATGTTATATTCACCGCCTCTATCTGATCTAACCCATTTTATTATTTTATCAAGTTGGTTTTTACTTTTGCTTTATAAAGAATTAATGTTTTATCAACTTCATCTTTTGACCTTAGGAGATAAACCTTTGTGTATCTAGAGTAATCATCTACAAAGGTAATATAGTAGCGTTTTCCTCATTTACTCTTTGTGTTTCTAAAATTTGCTAGATCTGTATAAATTAACTCTAAAAGTATAGTCTTCCTATCAGTAATAGGTTTGAAGTGAGGTCTAGTATACTTTGGTTCAACACATATTTCACATTTATTGAAACTGTAGTTATCTAGATTAGGAAGTAGTTTCATCTCTTTAAGCATTTTAAAGGAGTGAAAGTTTATGTGTCCTAATCTAGCATGTCACATATCAAGACACTTAACAGTGTAAGGAGAAGTAGAAGTTTTATTAATAGCATTAGACACAACCTCAATCACAAACAACCCTCCACTCAAGTAACCTTTTCCCACGTAGATTCCCTTACAGGAGAGTACAAGTTTGTCAGATTCAAAGACTAGTTTAACGGTTGCCTTATTTAGAAGTCCACTACTAATCAAGTTTCTACGTAAAGTAAAAACATACAAAAAATTATTTAAAGCAAGTGTTTTGCCAAAAGTATGCTTAAGTAAAATCTTTCGTTTACCGAGTACTTATGAACTGCTAGAATTAACCATGTAGACTTTTTCACTTTTAGCTACATTCTCAAATTCAGTGAACATCTCTTTGTTGCGCAGAAATATTTAGAAGCGTTTGTGTCTACTATCCACTCAATGTCATTTTCCATAAGGTTGACCTCAGAGACCATTGAGACGATCACTTCGTCTAGATCTTCAATCAGATGCAGTAGTGGTTTCTTCTCATTTTAATTGTGACTCCAAGAGTGATAAGAGCGCCAAAAACATTGGTATGCTTTGTCTCCTGGCTTGCCACATACATAGCAACTCACCAAGTTATTGGACTTTCAATTCTTTCCCGGTTTCTTAAAGTTAGCAAGCTTTTTGGATTGAGGCTTGGCTTTCTTCTTTAGATTCCCAACATTCTTAAACCTATTAAGTTTAGGACTAGAAGAACATTCCATGAGGTTCGCCTAAAAAGATAATTCACTGGAAGTAACTGAATCCTTATTTTTAATACGGTTGACTTCTTTGATTTTCATGTGGCAGATTAGTTCCTCCAAGGACATGTTTCGTTTCTTATGCTTTAGAAGATTCCAGTAGTCGGACCAGGACTTGGGCAGCTTCTCAATTACTACATTTTCTTAGATAATCTCACACATTTTCATCGATTCAGGTAGGATGTTAGAGACCAACTTTTCATAGGCATGTACTTGGTCCAAGATTGACTTATCATCAGTCATTTGGAACTTCAACCATTCTCCAACAACGTACTTTTTTGTTCCAGCATCATCCACTTTGTACTTTTTTTTCTAAAGTGTCCTAGATGGATTTGACAGGCTTATCTTTGACAAATAAATCGAAAAAGGTTGTTAGCCATGTAGCTTAACATGTGACCTTTGACCAATTTGTTGCCTTTCTCGAACTTTGCATTGGTGGCGTTAGGATCTGTAGGAACAGAGGTAGAGCCTCTGACTTGTTCAGTGCTGATCATTATTTCTATAACACCCCATGCCCGACCTGTTCATCGGATCCAGGTATAAAGCGTCATGAGATAAACCATTGAAAACACTAAACCTTTCTTCTTATTCCAACATTTTGCTTAGGTAGGTGCCCATTTACCATAGCGGTATTCAACTAACTTGAATATATATAAAATTGAAATCAAAACTTAAAATGGTACCACACCACTTTAAAAGTTTAAATATACAAGTAAATAGTCTTTGAAGGCAACTTAGAAAATATTCATAAAATCAAACGAAATTTCCTTTCGAGTTGCTACTCAAGCTTGTAATTTGAAACTCTACTAAATTTAATCTGAAAATACCATAACCCAAAAATGATTATAAGCTAACAAGGCTAGCAATAAATATTCGAAGTACAAAATATCATTTCAAAATATAATTTAATGGCTTTTAAATGGTGGCATCTAACAATCATCCTAATACCCCAACAACTACATGTTATTCACCAAAACAAAGTAGGCTCACAAATGGCCACAAATTTGGTTGTTTCCCTTCAATCAATATGTTCAACCTAAAAACCTAAAAATAAGAAGAATTAACGGAGTAAGTTCATAAGAACTTAGTGAGTTTCTGGGACATACATCCCACAATATACACCATCATGAACTAAAAGGGCTAGACTTGAACTGAAAAACGCAGTAGAAAATAAATTTAGGAAAAACAGGGTTTTAAAAGCTTTTTTAAAACAAGATATTGGTTGTGCTATCTAAAGTAATAAACACTTAATCAAAATTGTACCTTTTTTATTCGTCTAGGATGAACGCTTCGACCGAGTAGTCTTCTCTGCTATCCTTAAGCTCACATTTGCCAAGTGTGGGTTCGCTTCGAATAAAAAAAATTCACAAAAATTACCAGTGGGGTAATTTCACAATTTTTCTAAACTTTTGGGTCAAGTTGTAAATTAGAAATATATCTCTAGAAATTTTATGAAATAATCTCTTCAAAGAATTTTCTCTCTACAACTTTCTCTTGATTTCAAGTGCGTGTCAAATAATGACCCAATGCTCACTTTATATAGGGAGAGTTTAGAGAGTTCAACTATTATTGAACTTAATCACTTTAATATTAAATTAATATAATATTTATCAAGATAAATATTAGATTAAATTTAGTATTAAATCTTATTAAAATAATAGGATGTTTTTCTTGTTAAACATTAAATTAAATTTAATATTAAGATAATCAGTTTAATATTAAATTAATAAAATACTATTAAGATAAGTATTTATTTTAATTTAATATTAAACTATTACAGTAATATTATTTTTGGAATAGTTAATTTGAAATCAAATTCTTTGGTAGAGTCCCAGTAGGAGTGTAACTCTTCCACTGCACCGCTGTGTTTGGTGGTGCAGGTGCAACACACTTACAGCACCTCAAGCCAGTTCAACTGCTGGCAGTTCGGTCTGGGTCAATGACAACCTGACCGGTCTAGTCTAGCCATCGATTAGGCGTCGGCCCGGTTTCACATACCAGGCCTAGTTCGACCAGTTTTTTAGTCTTGATATCAGTTTTGGGCTCTCAGGCCCAATTTACGATTTTAGATCTAATTTTCAAGTTCAATTACCCATTGGGTCAATTGTCTGATTTGAAAATTAATTTTTCAACAATATCATATTAATTTTAATTAATTTGACTAATTTAGTTTTACTTAATCAAAATTAAAATTTCCAAAAATCACTTAAATTTTCCAAATTAAATTTTTAAGAAAATTTTCACGACGACCTAATTTAATTCCACATCGAAAAAATCGACTCAATTAAATTATTTTCAAAGTTGTAGAATTTTCTTCTTATTCAAATGCAGTCTGATCGAGCTTTTGTTGAGCTAGTGGAGGGACTAATCGGACATATACAATTAGGCTCTAGTAATTGCAATCATGTCCAGAAGCATCGTTCTGATAATTCGCAATAACTTAATTATTAAGTTAGTCCACAAGAAGTACCATGATTGGAAAATCTTAATTATATCCTTGATTCCTTTGAGTTAAATCCGTTCAATCAATACAATCATATTTTATCACATTGTCACCATTGTGTCTTCTTAATGATTAATATGACTGTCATAGCCCAATTTTGCCCGTGCTAACAAGCCCAACTAAATAAAATCAACAACCCAACAGAAGCACTAGCCCAGATTAATCAACCCATTAACCCTAAAACCAACCCAATACTAAACCATTTTACAACCTTAAGCCCAAATTAAACCCAATTTTGACCCAATTAGCCCAAAACCCTTAACAAATTTTCCTAACCGTAACCTTAGCCGCCGTAGGTCTTGACTCCACTTGCTCTCGCCCAGCACAAGCAACCCCCACTGCTCACTTTGCTCTGCGCCACCACCGCCCTTCCCACTTGCACACCAAGCACCTGCAAACATTAAAAGAGACAAGACATGATGAGTGTAAAGAGAAATAACAAGGCTATAAAAGCCGATTCTAACAGTTGTAAAAAGGACTTTTTTTTTCTCAATCAATGCAAAAAACAGAGAAGTTTTCATCAATAAGAGAATCAATCACAACCAAAAGACAAAGAAAATATTAATAATAGTAATCAGAATATCAAAAGGGAGACAAAAAATCAGAGAACCAAAACACCAAAAATCGAAATCGGAAACTCAAGGTATTTTTTTTCTTTATTTACAAATCTGTTTCCTCCTTGTTTATGCATGTATGAAATATGAAATATTAACAAGAAAAAGAAACAAATACCCGAAAAAGGGGGCCGAAAGGAGATTTTTTTTTAATTTCGGCAGCCGTGTACGGCGGCCGGTGACGGCGGAGGCACGACGGAGCGCGGCGGACGACCACCGAATTCTCAAAACCTGCAGAGAGAAAAAGAAACAAAGCATCAGTTTTTTTTTAAGAAAAAGGGAAAATGAAAATTTTACAAAAAAATCTAGCTTATATAGGCAATCGAACGCAGCCGCTTTTGGCGGCGTCCTTAAGCCCCAAAACGACGTCGTTTTGCCTCAGGATCCGCGTGTTGACCCGACCCGCCTCAGGATCCACGTGTTTTCTGTAAATGGGAAATTTATGCGCGCAGTCCCTCTGATTTTTTATACTCTTGCAATCAAGTTTTATTTTATTTTAATTCGCCCACGTTAATTTTGAATTTTTATTTTGACCCCTTATGCCGTTGTGCGTTTGGTGGGGGGATTTTGCTCTTCCGTCCTCTTTTTTTCGCATACTACAATAGGGTCCCTTTTCTTTCTTTTTATTTCAAATTAAGCCCCGAACTTCTGTTTTAAACTCGATTTGGCCCCTTTTTGATTACTTTGATTATTTTACTATTATCTTACTCTCACTATTATTATTATTTATATGTATATTATTATTACTATATCTCTACTATTACTATTATATTATAATATATATTTGCTTATTCTTTTGCATATGTATTACATTATTTATTAATGACTATTACTATTATCATTTTATCTTTTGTTTTGTTCTACATTATTATTTATACATTATATATTATTATTAGTATTATTTATATTTTCATTGTCATGGTTCTAATATTATTTTTTTATTCTCTATCATTTTTGCTGTATTACTATTATTATTATATTATTATTACTATATCATTATTCGTATGTTATTTATTACTGTTATCATTTTATTATTATTTATCACCTATTATTATTATTATTATTATTATTATTATTATTATTATTATTATTTGTTATTTTCATTATTTTCACTATTTTTTTTTTGTTGTTTGCTATTACTATCGTCTATTATTATGATCGTATGTGTTATCATTTTATGTTTTTTTCTACTATTATTACTATTATTACTATTATTAGTTTATTTTTTATTATTATTGTCATTGTTATCGTTAGTAGTAGTAGTATTTTTGTATTTACTGTGTTTACGTCCGTATTTGTTTTCTTAGATTTGTGCTATATTATTAAACAAAATACATTTTGAAAATTATCATATTTCCTTTAAATTTTTTAAAATAAGGCAATGTTTTGTATTTAGAAATTCGGAAAATAGTGCCCTAACGTGCTGGGTTGCGATTTTCCGTTTAACTAAATAACCAAACATCCTTTTAACGAAACTTTGTAAATCATGGGACGACTTTGATTACGAGAGATTAGAATATCGTGTCCTAACATGCTGGATGTGATGTTTATATCTTTTCGTAACAAGGAAATCTCTAATTTTGACTCAAACCCCTATGCCTATTTTCTTAGTACAATGTGACACCGTACATTCTGTAAGTTACTGCACTACATCTAAAGGTTTTAAAATAAGGTAATGTTTCGCATTTAGAAATTCGGAGAATAGTGCCCTAACGTGCTGGGTTGCGATTTTCTGTTTGACTAAAATACTAAATATCCTTTTAATAAATTTCACGAACTCCGAGATAACTTTGATTACGAAGGCTTCGAATATCATGTCCTAACGTGCTGGATGTGATGTTTGTATCCTCTCGGAATAAAGAAATCTCAAATTTTGGCCTCAACTATTCAAACATTTTTTAAAGATCCGAATTTTAAAATCGTTTCAAATCTTCGACATTGAGATATTGATTAATCAGTTTGGTACCAATTTTGGGCGTGACGAGGGTGCTAACCCTTCCTCGCACGTAACCGACTCCCGAGCCCATTTTCTCAAAATTTGTAGACCAAAAAAAAACCATTGTTTCAGTAAATCAAAATGTTTATTAAAACAAAGGTGACCCGACCACACCTAATAAGGTCGGTGGCGACTCCTGTTGTATTTTCATTTTCAAAACCCTAGCCGTTTCCCCTTTTTTTTAAAAAAAAATGGTTACGACAATGACCACTGTCAACAAATGACTGTGATAAATTACTCATTCAAGAACAAGCAACCCATGTCAACGTTCCACATTTATCAATCCACACAATGCCAATGAGAGGATATCATTAACTCTTTAATTGAGCTATGAATTCCATTGTTGCTAGTAAAACCATAGCATACACAAGTCATGTACCCAACATACCGGCTATGGGCTTGATCATCTTTAGAGCATAAGTTTCCACTTATATCAAAGCACAGGAGTTGCATACGCATGGTCAGTGACTAACTCAGGATTTAGGTAAATCACACCATGAATGTCACAAGTGAATTAATTCACAAACGGGTTCAGAATTAATTCATCTTGAGTCCAGTTCAATGTATCATTCTACTAATGAATACATCCATATCTCTACCTGTGGAACCAACTACTCCGATAGCCAAGACTAGCCATCTTCCCAATTGAAATTGTAAATGACATAATAATCCTTCTCAATATTTGAATCAAATACTCACTTCGATTTTTTTACGAGATTAGGAACTTATTTAGATTATCAATTGAAGTAAGTTGTCTTTCTCGCAATGTAAACGTTCTTACAATGCCACTTATCTTCAGTTTGAACTTAAAAAATCAATGAGCTAACATTTTCTTATTTCAATTTCGCTATGCATGCAAAATATAAAAGACATAATAGTGAAATGTGAAATTAACTTTATTTATTTATTCACCGTCCAAATAAATAGAAAACAGTTACATGTTTACTACAATTATGAGGACATTTCTCAACAGGACCAACACACCATACTCAACGGGTACAACTTTTTATGATCTGAAGTATCGACTAGCGGATACTACCACAATCAGACTCAACCTACCAGCTTACATTATCTGCTTTGGGAAACTCACTTATGGCAGACCGGCACATTTGCTCCGCAAACACACCACTTACATTGCTACTATTTTTATACTATCAGACTTATTGTCCACTTTACACGCAACGTGCACAAATATTTTCACGCATGCACCTTTTTTCCCACATATTCTCTTCCTTGTGCTAGCTTCTAATCCCAGTTCCGAAGAATTATCCTGTATCTTTATATCGCTCATTAGAGCTATTTACCATTCATCACCTCCGTACCCCATAACTTTCATCCTTATTTTTGAACACTCACATGTTCCCTCGCAAGGTCGAGTTTTTCACCAGTCACGGTTTGCACCAGAGTGCCATACCAGACGCAAAACATAATATCATGTGTCTTCTTTTTTTATCATTATTCACAACATCCCTCCGTTGCCTCTTTACACCAGTCTGGATACAGAGCTTCTACACTAAGGAAGGAGTATTTATACCATGTATACCACTTTTTGGGTGTGCTTCACGTTTATACCCTTACATGCAATGACTCTTTGAACACATTAATAGACACGAACATAAGAGACATGGGATAAAGCCACTTACCTGGATATGCAGTGATAACTATTAATTGAAATAACACAAATTTAAAGACTTAAAGTACAAAGAAACTCACCAGAATACTTTTCTCAAAGTTTTTTCTACTCTATTGATTCTTTCCCTTTGTTATTGGGACCTTCTCTCGTTTCTTTGGTTAAAACAATAAACCGACCTCTTTAATCATAAAAAAAACCAAAACTTTATGAAATGTCAAGAATCTATAGACATGCAAACATTTTTTGGGTAAAAGTTTCCTTCTTTCCCAATATTCGAAAAAAATCCTATTGAACCGCTCTTATAATAACCTTTTCCTTCCTGGTAAAACTTAAAATAAGGTTTAAGAGCTTACCAGTAGATGACTTAGGATAAAAACTTCCCTAAGCTTAACAGACAACACCTTCGCTTACAACGAAGAACTCTCCTAGTTTTTCTTTGATAACAACAAGGTCTAGCAGAGAAGATGAAACATAAATCTTTTCTCCACTATCAGGCTATCCTATTTATAGATAACTCACATCCAAATCCCACTCAAGTTTTACTCTAATCATTACTTATTTTCACATGCTTCCACTAATTAATCACATCCTACGAAGCTCTCCAAGTGTCATAAATACTGACACGTTACCTCTACTGGGATGCTAGATAACATAAAAGTGTCTCATTAACTATTATGCTTACTTCAACAGTGACAAAAAACACAGGTGGTGATCTTATTAGTTGGAATGTCCGCCTAATAAAGTTCTCACCACCGTCAATAACTCATCATCCATGTAATGAAACTCCGCAATTTTGGCAAAGTTCTATGAAGTACTTCACCATGAAGCACTAGCCTTATCCGATCTAAGTCTCGCAACTTAGGTGGTCTTCGCCAATGTAGTCTCTTAAACCGAACTGGTTCTCCAAACATGGGTGTGGCAATTTCTTTTTCTTTTAGCTATGCCATTTTGTTATGGATGTATTTATTAACGACAAGAGACATTATTTCTACAATAGTAGGAATCACTTATAAATTGTTGGATAATTACTACTGCAGAACAAAGATGTTAGCACTGATAAGTACAAATAATAAGGGAAAATAAATAAAAAAATATTGCGTCGTGGAGAACCACTGCTTTAAAAGCAATTTCACCCTGATCGGTGTAATCAGAAATGAATTTCGCTGCGTTTCCAAATTCGTACACCCGAATAAGGAAGATATAACACAATTGGTATTGCTCTTCTTAAGTTTAAGGGAAATAAGATCAAAAATAATTTTAAAGGTGGTCAAAAATTTTGGTCAAAAGAAACCACACTAGGATCAATTCCCAGGAAAGTTTGGAAGGATCACAGGTGGTCCTGCTTCAAACCCAAACTCCTAAACAAAACTTCCTCTAGTGTAATTTTTACTAAAATAACAGAGAAGGACAAGGAAGACGAGAAGAGTGATAGAGGCTCTGATTTTTGTTTTGTGAAATATAAGAAAGATAACCTCCTATTTATAAGATTCTCAAAGGGGCAAAATGGTTCAAAAAATTCAACGACCATATTGTAACGGTCAAATTCCAACGACCATATTATAACAATCAGATTCCAACAGCTATATTATAATGATTAGATTTTTACATTACCAACAATATTAACTCAGAACCTCTCTTAAGGATGGAGAATTTGGTGGTTCGCGATCTCTTTGTTGTTGATGGGGAGAGTTGGGATCGGAAACTCAATGACTGGTTATTTGCAACCTAGGATGTTAGCCGCATTCTTAAAACACCAATTAGTCTGGATAAATCAGTTGATGCTTTTATTTGACATTATACGAGGCATGGAGACTTTACGAGGAAATCTGGTTATGATGTCGAGGTGAGCATATTCGAAACAAGCTGGTGTGGAATGGGATGGAAACAGCTGCTGTGAAAATGGTGCTGTTTGCTTATGGCCATTTGCGCGATTGGGAAGCGATGCAACAGTTGTTTGGGCGGTTGTGGCCAACTGCAATAGTGGGACCTGAGGGGGAGCAGCAGTGGTGTCGGCAGGCAACAAGGTGGGTGAAGTGTAATGTGAACACTGCCGTAAACAAGGGAGGGACGGTGACTAGTTTTGCTTAACTTCTTCAAGTTGAGTCGAGCCAGTTCTTGCGAGGTATGTCAAGGTCGTTTTCTGTGTTGTTGGATCTGCACATAGGTGAGGCTATGGCCATTAGAGGCGCATTGTCATGGCTGAGGGAATAGGATTGTTTGGACGTAATTTCTACGCTTACAAGTGGTAAATCTTATGTTTCTAAGTATGGATTGATTTTCGCATATTGTTTAACATTGAATGATGTGTTTCAATGATTGTGCTTTTGCTAGACTAGATTCGTTTTATTCATTATGTATCAGACGCTGTTAGTTACGATATTTTGTTGCCTATTGTAGGTGAGGAATGTATGAGGAAAGTCCATTGACTCAAAATTTAAAATCATCCCTCTTTGCATTGATTTGTGTTTCTCGTTTTTATGCTTAAACATAAATTATTTACTAATATGATACCCTTATATTAGTGATTGGGTGATAAATAATAAAATTAACTTGTATATTGAGAATTTGGGAAAATTAACAAGCAGTCCAATAGTAAACACGTGTTCCTAACTTACTCGCCATGGCACGTGTCCATGCCCAACATTAACACCTTTGACTCTCACCTTACTTGACCAGTTTCTCTCTTCTTTTTTATTGAAAAAAGGAAGGAGAATTTTCTAATTGGAAAAACGAAAACAGAAATTGCTACGAAGAACTACTACTATTGAAACTAAGATATAAGTTTCAATTCATGAATTCTATAATTAAATTACAATATTTTTGTTTTAAAAAAAAAAACAAAAAGAAAATGCTACTGAAGAACCAGAAAGAAGAGAGAAGCTGCTACATCATTGAAACTTACTCTTTTTTTTTTTTTTTTAAAAGGAAAATTATTACGACTGAAGAATAAACACAGCGGGCGTACCAGAAAGAAGAAGCAGCGCTGCAGTCAAAAGACATTTTAGCAGTTGAAAGAGATTTGCTTAGTGGTTCAATATTCCCAAAAACCAGCATATATTATTTATTTATTTATTATATAATGTACTTACTCCCACTGAATTTCGTTATTCAGCAAATGATTTTATGTTCTTCCCCAAGCTGATATTCTCTTATTATTTTCCTTCTCTCCAGCTTTTTCCCTTTTCTTTTTAACTGCAAGGGAAAGATTTTTTTTTCTTTTATAAAATATTATTAGCCATTTTAGTACTTCTGGTAAATTTTTTCTAATCAAATTTTTGGTTGGATACATATATATATCTATATGAAAATTTGATTCCTTTCTAAGAAGATTTAAAATTTCCAACTAAAAATACATCCGTTTACGTAAAAGAGAGTCGAAAAAAAGTTCATATATATATATATATATATATTTTCCCCGGGAAAGGGGGGTGTTGGTTTAGGCTTTTTCTTCATGGCTTTAATCGAGCCCACTCATATCGTCCTTCCAATGGTTGATCCTTGAGAATATCGTAGTTGTACCTAAAAACGGTGAACCGAAAAGAAACTTATTCTTTTTTAGTTTGAAATTGCCGTTTGGTTGCTAAGAAAATGTAACAGATGAATGAAAAATAATAATTTCTTTTAAAGAGAATGTGCGAAGAACATGAAAAATAATAATTTCTTTTAAAGAGAATGTGCGAAGAACATACTTTTCTGCGAACTGATTTCTAAGTTTTTCCTCAGCAACAACAAAGAAATCTTCGAGTTCTGCTTCGGTTGGCATCTTCTCTACCATTGATATACGCCGAGAGTTCCCCCCTGATGGCCTGGACGTTGAATCCATGTCTTCTGGTTCTGCTCGAAGCTCACTTAACGGCGTCGTTTCTCTCCTGCTTGAATTCACCGTAGAGACGAAGAGAAAAAAAGAATTTGATGAGGAGTATATAAAGAAAGATGATTTAGAGAATTTAAAACGGAAGGAAAGAAAATTTAAATGATAGGCTTCTTTTGAATTTCGAATTCAAGAGACGAAGTAAGTTGCAGTACATAAATATGAAAATAAATAAATTTATTATAGGTATAATTATTATAAGCTCAATTGAATGCAATTGCTCTTGCCAAACATATATATACCAACCTGTCTCTGCTGCTGAAATGCGTGGCTGATTCAACTTCAATGCTCTCATCCTGCAAAAATTTTTAAGAAATTCTCGAATTTAATAGCATCAATTAAAGCTCGACAAACCGAAATTCCTAGAATCCATTATGAAATTTTTCAAAAAAACAAAAGAAAAAGTTTAAAAATTGGTCACCTCCAGATCTGGCAATTCGATAATCCTTTTTCCGCACGAGCCGATAATGCTTGAACAACATGACACGTCATCATCATGGTCCGAGCTAGGGCTCAAACACTGATTTTCATTACGAGGATGATGATCCACCAAAATCCTCCGGCTTCTTAACTGGATATACGACGTCAATGAGGAAGTTACTTTACATTCTGCTGCTTCGCCTTCGTCATCGTCGTTAAATCTTCTTCTTTTATTCCGAACTGCTGCGGTTGCCGCCTCCGCCATGGCTATCGTTCGAACTCCGACGTCATCTAGCTCCATAACTGCAATTCCTTCAACTGTTCTACACTTCCTCCTCATAAACTGAAATGAATCACTTGTTTCTTTTTTTGGTTTTGAGCGTTCTTTTTCTGGTTTTGTTGGCTTCTTTTGATGATGATGAGAGGGGTGACACAATGAACGGTGAGGATTGGTTTTGAGGTTTAAAAGAGGTTAAGTAGTTGTGGGGTATGAACTGATGGTGGTCCTTTTAACACATTCTGTATGGAAATTTGATGGCGCCGCAACGCGGATCTAGGAACTGTTAAAAAGGAATGTGCCTTAGCTTTGGACCGCGTAGATCAATCCCAATATGGTGGTATGACTTTGGAAGACCTCCAAAATCACTTCTTAAAACTAAAATTTATAATTAAATCCTAATACAACTTGGTATTATTAGTAAAGACGGGTTTCAGTTTTATTATAAGTAATTTTTTTCTGCCCTTTAATTTTATTTAAAAAAAAAAGAGATGTTATTGTACCTTTTTTTTTCCTTTCCTTTTTTACTGCTTAAACTTGCAGGTTAATATTTAATTAATTTTTTAAAAATTTAAAAAGATTAAAAAATATTTTTTATAATTTTTATTAATTTTAAAATTTTAAAATAATTTATATATTTTTAAATTTTTAATTAATTGTTAACTTGGCATCAACGTGACAATCTATGTGTATGCCACATCGTCAAAGTTAACAACCGTTAACTTTGTCCATCCATTTTGGGATAATTTAACAAATAGCACAAGTTTAAAGGCTAAAAAAAATTAAACGGAGGGTTAAAATAATTTTTTTATAAAATTAGAAGACTAAATAAATTATTATGTCATTGTAATATATAGATATTTAGTTCTACCATATGAAATTGCCACGAATAAATTTTGTTCGATTCTTTATTAATTTAATTTTATTTCGAATATATATTTATAATTATACCAAAATTATCTCCAAAAATTAAAGCTAAAATTTGTTAAATCGATTTAGGTTGAAACCATTTTAATACATCTACTTGATTGAACCATGTTGGATTCAGTTGATTTTATGGGTTGAGACCTGCTTTTGCTCACCCTTTGAACATTTATACATTTAAGTGAATAATAAACATATATAAAAGTAAAAGACATGGAAGCACCGTACATATGCTGGCTTCAGAAAACCACATCTATCCTTTCTTTTTTTTTTCTTTTTTTTGAAAGACACATCTATCCTTTCTTTTTCTTGGGAGTTAGGGGAAGGAAAAAAATTATATAGGAAATAAAAGGAAAAGGGTTTATTTCATTAAATGTACTTAAATTATCTATTAAATTTTTAGTCGAAATTAGGATAGTAGTGAATAATCTTTTCATTATGAGTACTCTCCAAAGAAATAAACAATTGATAATAAAATGTACTCCATTAAAATACTAATTGATTTCATATTAACACACGTATTTACATGGAAAATAAAAGACATTAAAATACTTTATATGTGCTAGCTTAAGAAAATTAACCTTGTACTTTTATTATCTTATTTATTATTAATGTACCATATATGTTCATTTTATGATCCATGAAAATTGATGTACATTCTATCTCAGTCAACTAATCGACATGATCTTCAGTTTGTTGGTCAAGTCTCTAAGTTTGATACCAATTGAAAGTTCATTGATTTTGTCTTCTTGTTGCATGTGTAGTTGCAATTGCGCTTACTATCTAATAGAGTAAAAACATGACATAAATACAAAAGTTGGTTATGCGGTTCAAAGACTCACTACCTTACCCAGAGAGCATTAATCCACTATTAAACCGCAATACAGGATTTGATTTAATTTTAACTTACTCACCAAATTACAACTTCACTCTGTACATTAACTACACCACTCTTCCCACTAAGACTTTCATTAAAAGCTTAGTTACAAATTGAACAAGTAGAACAATTTGTATATAATTATCCACTAAAATAAGTTCCTCACAGTGAACAAGTTAAGTGCTTCTCTATCTCATACATAAAACAATGGGTAAGTCTTCAATATGGAATAACCTAGCATAGATTTCTAGAAGTAGTCTTTTTAGGAAAATAAATCTTTTCAAATAAAAAAACTCGACAAATTAGAAGTTTTCAATCAAAAGATTCAAAATTTTTCAATAAAAAATATCAATTAAATATGGCAAATTATATGATGTGCTAAATACAAACTAAGTTGTCAATAATTCAAATTTCTTTTTGGCACCACAAAATTCAAATGCTACTAATATTATCATCCACTCTCTCAAGTTATATAAATTAGAGTATGAAGTAGACAAATCAATAACTTATCAACATATCAAATTATGTTAATAACACAAAACAATACATATATATATATGAATTGCCAAAACTACTCAAAACTTTCATGGTACCTGAAAGACTTCAAGTGCTGCTAGCAAGACATGGTAGACATGGACATTTACGTAAGGGCATAATGGTGTAACTGTCAGGTAATTAAAAAAAAATGAATGTTGAAACAAGTGCAATGATGATTGTAAGCCCGGGGCCCAATAAACAAATTAAAAAAAGAGAGTCTAGTTTTTTTTTATTACAAACCCAATAAAAAATTAGCCCAAACTTGAAGCCCAAATTACATAGGCACAAAGCCTAAACCTAAAGAAAATTTTCAGCAAACCCTAATCCCTAACAGCCTCCACTGTCACATGCCACGTCAGCACCTCTGCGGGCCAGCAAGCGTCCTTCACCGTACCTGCTAACCAAGCAAAAAAGAGCACAACAGCAAACGAAAAAAAAAAAGAGGAAAAACTTTGTATTTTTTCTTTTCTCTTTCTTTCTCTTTTGGGTATAAAAGCCAAAAACGCATGTAATCTTTTTTTTACAAAGGTAATCAATACAAATCAAATACAAAAAACAAATATCAAAACTTCAAAAGGTGATTTTTTTAGATTTTCTTTTTTTTAAGAATACAAATCGAATAAAAGTAGAGTCTTTTACCTTGATTTTCGTGGTTTATCCCTCCAGTCCCGAAGATCGAAGGGACCCTTGGGGGTCTCATATATGGTCTCGACGGAAGTGGGTAGGAAACTGAAATGTTTTGTAGTCTTTTCTTGAATTTTGAGGGCTTTTTGACCATTTTAACCCTAAATCTGGGTTCTACTCGAAAAAAAGAGAAAAAAGGGGTCTCGGAAGATTTTCTGGCCACCGCGGCGGCGGTGTCGTTGCAGATGTTCAGCGGCTGGCGCGGTGGCTGGTGGCTGGACTCGTGGCTGGATTCTGGGGAGAGGGAGAGAGCTTGAGAGCTCTTTTTGGAGTTTTTTTTAAACAAAGGGAAAAATGAATTTTTTGTTAAAAAAATCACTTATATATAACATCAAAACGGCGTCGTTTTGGGTTGAGAACCTAGGGGCCAAAACGACGCCGTTTAAGGCCACCTGCGTGCGACCCGACCTGCTCCAGGGGGGATCCGCGTGTTTTCGTTAAATTTGACCACAGAATTTTGTTTGGTTTTCAATCGGGGTCCCTGACCCACTGGCGCGCTAGAAAATGGACACATGTCCAAGGATTGGGTCTTTTTACCCAGTTGGTCATCGACTTTTTCGCGCCTTTTGATTTTAGTCCCCATTTGTTTATTTTATCATAGTTTTTTACCTATAATTTCATTTTCGTCCTGATTTAGTCCCAAATCTATTTGATTTCAATTTATTTTTGCAAATTTGTTATTTATTTATTTATTTTAAACTTTTTCTCATATATTATTTATTTTAAATTGTTTTATTATTAGTTATTTTATGTTTTTCACATGTTATGTATTTTAAACTATTTCAAACTATTATCCTTTTTAAATTTTTATATATTATTTATTTTTAACCGTTATATATTACTTATTTTGAATTGTTTTTTTTATATATATCAGTCATTTTTAAATTTTTTTGTATATTATTTATTTTAATTTGTTTTACATATTATTATTATTAATGTATTATTATTATTTCTTTAATATTTACTTACCTAAATATTATTATTATTATCATTATTATTGTTGTTGTTGTTGTTGTTGTTGTTGTTGTTGTTGTTGTTGTTGTTATTATTATTGTAACACCCCCACCCGTATACTCTGTGGAGCAGTGCACGAGGCGTTACTGCATATTAACTCACTTGGTCATACAACTTAAAATATCTCCTTCACCATCAAAACATTCTCATTAAGGACCTACGAGGCCTTAAACATGCATACGGAGGGTTTCGGAATCCAACTGGAAACTTTAGTGCACTTAAAAAATTTTCAGCCACACGCTCGTGTGAAATGGGACATGCCCGTGTGGGCAGGCCGTGTGGTCACACACACCCATGTCCCTCACCCCTGATCAACACTGGCTTATTTCACACAGCTGGACACATGCTCGTATCCCTGGCCCGTGTCCCCCACGCGGCCTCGACACGCCCGTGTCTTAGCCCGTGTGCCAAAACCTTGAAATTATATTTATGACATCATCATCTCACTATGGTCACACGGTCAAGGCACACGCTCGTGTCCTTAGACCTTGTGTTGAATTAAATTCCAATTTCAAGGTGCAGACTTCACACGGCTTGGGCACACGCCCATGTCTGTGGCCGTGCCTCCCACACGACTGTGTCTCTACCCGTGTGTTTATTACAAAGCTTACTGACTTGCAAAACTAACACGCAGGGGACACACAGCCTGGTCACACACCCATAGGACTGACCGTGTGTCACACACGGCCTAGACACATGCCCGTGTGCCTACCCGTGTGGGCAAGAACAAGGTTATTTGCCAAGCTCTTTTCACCACCCTAACTCACACAACATAAATCCGTTCAACAAATAACTAAACAACTCAGCTTTGCAATATGCACTTCCATGAATAACTTCATCTTTTCATATATAATAGTGAGCCATCAACTATGACTATATACAAAAGAATTCACCTTTAAAGGGGCCAACACATTCTTGGCCAAAATAACAAAACAAATTACCTAGTCTAGCCCCTATACATGCCATACTCAAAACACTAAGTCTAGATATACCGAGAGGAGCTGATAGTGTGGGTGATCTTCCAATTATCTTCGTATCCCGACCCGACTCTTCGACTCTATAAAACAAGGGAAAAGAATAGGGGAGTAAGCTTTAAGCTTAGTAAGTTTACATGAAAACAAATAATATCATAGTATG
Source organism: Gossypium bickii (assembly GCA_025503065.1). NCBI lineage: Eukaryota > Viridiplantae > Streptophyta > Magnoliopsida > Malvales > Malvaceae > Gossypium > Gossypium bickii. The sequence goes on along the minus strand of CP106713.1, from coordinate 19,863,801 downwards.
TTCTAAACAATAAATAGCATTATATACTAAGCAAAAACAATCCATATTTCATGATCATGCTTACTCATTTCATCTCTTACCATATTCCAATCATATCACAAGCCAAATGCCCACATTATTTAACATGCATCCCTGCACTTATCACCACATGATCACAAGAAACAACATATCATAATTTTCCCAATAAACCATTCATAATACTACCAATAACTCGGTGGTTTCGCATTTAGCCCACCATCAATCTTTAACAGGGTGGTATCACACATAGCCGACCAATAAGAATATTTACAGTGGTAATGCACTTAGCCCACCAAATAATATAAACGATGGTATCGCACATAGCCCATCGTGGAAAAGTAATAAGGTGGTATCGCACACAGCCCACCATTTATTATTACGGAAGTTATTTCACATTTACATATCTACTTCATCTTTCATACAAAAATTATTCAATACCTACCAAATTCAATCCCCTTGAATCATACATGTTCCCAATCACAATGCACCAATAAGTAACAACATGTGTATATAAGATGTATCGTTTACACATAAACTTACCTCAGTGCAAAACACGTTAATCAACGGTCTATTCCGTAACCTTGCCTTTTCCTTGGTCAAGGTTGATTCCACGCTCTTCTTGGTCTATAACAACAAAATTCACTCATTTAAAACATTTTATGATCATAATGCATCAAAATATATACTTAGGCAAAAATAACCAATTTGGCCTTACACTTTGGCAAAATTACGATTTTGCCCCTAGGCTCGTAAATTATTTTTCAACATATTTTCTTATCAAACAAGCCTAGCTGAACATTTATTCCTCTTACAACTACTCATAAATCTAACTATTTCATGCATTTATTACACATTTTTAATCTTTGCATTCAAGTCCTATTTAGGTGTTTTCATGTTAACACCTTTCACAAAAGTTGTTTCTCATCTCCCTAACATTCATTTTCTTCCATAAAAACTCAGCTAACAACATAAACACTCTTATGGCAAGTTCCTAGACTTTCAACCATATCACAAATTAGTCCTCTCATTAGCTAGCTTAAGCTTTGGAGACTCCAAAAGTACAAAAATTGTCAAATAAAACCACCAAAATCACTTACTTGCAAGAGATTTGTTTTGTTGAAAATTTTGAACTCCAAGAACCCTTATTCCTCTCAATTTTTGGTGGTAGGAGAAGAAAGAATAGTAAAAGATGACAACATCTTTTATTCATCTTATTTTACTCATTTTTATCACCTAATTTCCACCAAATTTGACCAAAATTTAATGTCTTGTCTCCCTAGCCTTTATATGCCCAGCCATCACAAATTCAATGGCCTGATTTCACTTTAAGGACCTCCAATTGATATTCTTTGGCTATTAGACACCTCTACCACTTATAAGGGAATTTTCGCACTTTATGCGATTTAGTCCTTTTTTTACAATTAAGCATGAAATCATTAAAATTAAAATACCAAAACTTTCATATAGCCATATATTAATGCCATAACACATAAAATAATATCAAAATAATTTTCCTCAACCTCGGATTAGCGGTCTCGAAACCACTGTTCCGACTAGCCCCAAAATCGGGCTGTTACAATTATTTTATGTTTATCATTTTTTTTACCTAAATTTCATATTTGTTCATACTTGTTTGTTTATTTTTCATTCCTCTACTTTCAAAATATTTGAATTTAGCTTTATGTATATACATTGTATTTATTTACTTACTACCATTTTTAAATTTTTTTATTTTTTTATTTCACTATTATTATTTTATTTTTATTTTTACTTAACTAGTATTAGACTTAATTAATTAAAGCCACTGTTTATTTATTATCTTAGCTATATTCTTATCGCTTCACTTATATGTGTCATCATTTTATCATGCCATGGGTCATTTTTAAACATTCATCCATCTCTATTGTATCTCGAATAAATTAAAATCTCGGTGTTTCCAACATTGTATTCGTTCTCACACAATCGCATTTCATTTTTTTAAATAAGTAATCTTTCATAATTTGAGATTCGAAAAGTCACGCCCTAACTTACGAGGTTTTGATTTTCTCGATAAATCCGAATAAACGAACGTTTTAAAGCATAAATTTTTAAACATTCTTGGGAATTAGGAAAAATTGTGTTCTAACTTACAGAGTACGATTTCTTTCTAAAACTGAAATAACCGAATATCCTTCAAAATAAATTTTTGGCGTTTATTCTCGTATCGGGAATTTAAGTTATTGTTTCCTAGCTTACGGGATGTAATTCTATTTCTCGACTAACGTGAAAGATGCCATGTTCTCGAAAAATTCTCGATTTTATAACAAATGATCGTATTTAAAAATTTCTTCAAACTTTCAATTTTCGACACTAAAGACATCAAATAATCAACAAGGTGTCAATTTTGGGCGTATCGAGGGTACTAATCCTTCCTCGTGCATAACCGACTCCCAAACCCGTTTTCTAGATTTCGTAGACCAAAAATCGTCATTTTAGTAAATTTAAATTTATATTAAAATGATTGAATTACAAGGTGACCCGATCACATCTCGTCAAAAAAAGATTGGTGGCGACTCCCTTTTTCGTTTTTCATTTTCGTTTTTAAATAAAAGTCGACCCCGTTTTCACAACAAAAAACAAATGGTTTCGACAGCTTGGCGACTCCACTGGGGACAAATAAGAGAGTCAAGCTGTAAGTTGATTATTTTATGTCCTTTTGTCGAAAATTAGAAATTCGATTTAAATTTACGATCTTTTCATTTCATTTTTGTGGTTTGCGTCATTTGATATGTTTGCTTTTGGTTCGAGTCTCTTAGTATACTTTCGCGCATCATATTACATACTCAATTGATTTTACCCTCTCAAGTGGTAGTGAGAAACTATCCCTTCGTGAGGTTTTCACCTCCGTATAGGATAGTGGATCGCTTTCGGAATACATCCGTACATATGTCTTCGTGAGATTTTCATCTCCGTATAGCCATAGGGAAATGTGTTCCCCTAAACTGAACTCAGTCCGTATGAGCCTATAATAGGTGAGGATCAAGGAATCTACCGGTTCAGGGACCTTTACTTTAGAACCAAACCGCATATAGTGAGCCCTAAGAGCCTACCCTAGGTAGAACCACACCAAACCCCTAGAGGTCATCCAAATAGGTGCTCTATTTGTTTATGTACTGACATGTTTCTTTTGTTTTGGTCATGATTGCATTACATTTCCATCATAGAAAAGAGGTGTTGATTCACGTTCAATTACTAAAAAGAGAGCTTGTCATGGAAAATGAATTTCTTGAAAAAGTGGAATACAATACGACCGTCCGAATATGGTCCGAGTAAATACAATAAGAGAAGAGTGAGTCCGCGGAGGAGTACACGACTTTGCTTTAGGATTCAAGCCAACAAAGATTATTCGGGAGTCGTCAATGTCCCGACATACTTAAAGAAGCTAATGAGCATCACAAGGATGAGTGAGCAATGGGTCACAGCTCGGATCAAGCAAAAGGGAGATAATAGAGACATATCTTGGAAAATTCGCAAGATTTGATCTTAACATCCGAATATAAAGAAAAGGATCGATGCCTTCGCCTGGAGTATGCGGTCAAGGCCGTATTGTCTTCTAGTAAAGTTGTTCTAACAAAATTGAAGCAGAACCAACGCCTCTTTTTGTATTCATTTCATGCATTAGCATTGCATTGCATCATATAAAAAAAACTCACAAAAGACTCTAAAACCGTGGCAGTTACTCTGTAATATCATTACGGTACACGAAGAAAGACTAAAACCATGGACCAAAGGTTGGAAAGATTAGAACAAATGCAAAGAGAGATGCATGATCAACTGCAAATACAGATGCAAGAATAGTTGGCCAAAATCCAACAGGATATGAAAGATCAAATGCTAGAATCCGAAAGAAACATGATGAGCCAGTTAACGCAGTTGCTGGCTGGGGGGCTAGAAAAAGGAAAGAGCCCTATAATCAATACCGGAGACGACAACGAGGACCCTGCTTATCCTCTAAGCTTCACCCCAATGAACACTCAAGTACAACCACAAAGGGTATCCGTCAACATCAGACCCTCAATATCAGACCGGTACTTCGGTACCAATAAACTTCCTGACGGGTTCAGGCTCTAACCCCAGAGACAATCTAGCAAATCCCGTTGTCTCCGACCTTGATGGTATAGTGGAAATAGGAAAGACGAGAGTGGAGCTCCCAAAGTAACTGGAAGACAGATGCAAATGGCTACAAGAGAAATTCAAGGCGTTGGAAAGTGCTGATTACCATTGTAGAATTGACGCTAAAAAATTGAGCCTGGTCCCAGATCTAGTGCTCCCCCTAAAGTTCAAAATGTCAGAATTTAAAAAAATATAACGGGACCAGCTGCCTTGAGGCTCACATTACAATGTTCTGTTGGAGGATGACCGGATGTTAGTAACGATCAGTTATTGATTCACTATTTCCAAGACAACTTGACTGGGGCTGCAGCCAAATGGTATAATCAGTTAAATCGTGCCCAGATTAGTTCATGGAAGGACCTAGCATAAGCCTTCATGAAACAATACGGCCACGTGACAGATATGGCGTCTGACAGAATCACACTACAGAATATAAAGAAAAAGCCGAATGAAAGTTTTAAGCAATATGCTCAAAGGTGGAGGGAAATCGCCACTGCTAGAAAATGAAACTACCATGCTCTTCATTAATACCCTGAAGGCACCTTTTATCAATCACATACTGGGAAGCGCAACTAAGAGTTTTTCAGACATAGTGATGTCTGGCGAAATGATAGAAAATGCAATAAGGTGCGGAAAAATAGAGGCTGAGGAAAGCACAAAGAGGTCAGCCCCGAGAAAAAGAGAAGATAAGGTGAATAATGTGAGCATGTATAACAGGGGTTACTCGAAACTGGTCACTGTGAACCAACCAAGAACGGTAACCACTGGCCATCAAGGCCCACTGAGACAAAGGGGTAAGGGGGTAAATTCGTTACCCAACCATGTTGATAATGGGGTAAATTCGATAGTCGAGAATGTGGGGAAGAAAATCAAGGTGAATATTGTAGAAGTAAAAACCTCGTTGAAAGAAGTTTGGAAGAAAATGGTGGAAAGAGGGTTAATCACACAAGACTCGATGAATAGGTCCCAAGAAGTAAGGAATTATTGTGAGTTTCATGATGAAGAAGATCATGAGATTCAAAAATGCAATAAATCCAGGGCCTTAGTACAGGGTCTAATGGACAACAAGGAGCTCGGATTCTTTGAGTATACTGAAGGAGAAGAGGTATGCGCCTCAGAGGGAGGGTCGACAGAGAAGGACTATAAGGCCAACCACCCGGTGGTAATTATCTTACGACCAAGAATCAACGAAGCCAGAGCAAGAATTGCACCAAAAGTTGTAATCCAAAAACCTGTTGCTTTTCCTTATAAAGATAGGAAAAGGGTATTTTGGAACTATGACTGTAATGTTACAATTCCATGAGAGGTAGGCCCGGCCAGCACGCTAGAGGAAGGTCAGGATGTGGGTTTCTATACATGTAGCAAAAGATGTTATGATGCCCCAAATACAAAAGCTGAACCTGTAAGAGGGAAATCCTTGGTGGTCGAACAAAGGAAAGAGAAGCCATAACTACCTGTTAATGAGTCGGTAAACAAGAAAGAAGCTTAGGAATTCTTGAAATTCCTGAAACACAGCGAGTATAGTGTCGTGGAACAATTACACAAGCAGCCAGCTTGCATATCAATACTGGCTTTACTCTTAAGCTTGACGATGCACCAGAACACGCTAATGAAGGTGTTAAACAAAACCTACGTCGCTGATAATATTTCAGTACACAAGCTAGACCGTCTTGTCAATAACATAAGCGCCGATAATTTTATTTTCATTAATGATGATAAAATACCACCGGGGGGCATGGGATCCACTAAAGCTCTGCACATCACCACCCGCTGTAAGGGGTATTGATTGACAACGGATCGACATTGAATGTGTTGCCCCTGTCCACATTGAACAGGTTGCCTGTAAACAGCTCTCATATGAAGACATGCCAAAACATAGTGAGAGCATTTGGCGGCACTGAAAGGAAGGTAATAGGAAGGATTGAGATACCTCTATTGATCGGTCCAAACACATACGAGGTAAACTTCTTAGTGATGGACATCAAGCTTTCTTATAATTGCCTATTGGGAAGGCCCTGGATTCATTCAGCAGGGGAAGTACCATCATCACTGCACCAAAAGCTAAAGTTGGTAATGGAGGGCAGACTGATAACGATAAATGCGGAAGAAGACATTATCATGTCCGTTACCAGTAATGCGCCATACATAGAGGCTGATGATGGAGCGATAGAATGTTCCTTTCGGTCGCTGGAATTTGTGAACGCAACCTTCATCGTCGAGGGAAGCAAGATCCCAATGCCCAAAATATCCAAAGCCACGAGGATGAGCTTACAATTGACAGTGGGAAAAGGAGTACCGCTTGGAAGGAGACTTGGGAAATACCTCCATGGACGACTGATAAATGGAACCGCTTTGGCTTGGGGTATAAGTTAGACGCGAAGCAAAGGAAAAAGGAGTTGGAGAGGAAGCAAGACCGAAGGAGAGCGCCATTAAGTGGGGTAGAGGTCCAATAGATACCGATGGCCTTCCCCCATATATCTGGAACATTTGTGTCAGGAGGGATTATTCACCCTGAACGGAAAACGACAATGAAAGGAATTGTTGAAGATATGATGGGAAATCTGAGCATCAACGCCATATCTAAAGAGGGAATGGTGGAAGAAAACTTATCGGGCATCCGCCCTTATGAGCTTGGAAGTGTTTTAGAAAACTAGATTGCGGAAGAGATTCTTGTATTTTTTAGAGCTAATTCAGAGTAATGTTCAAAACACATTTGTTGCTTTAAGCCTAGAAGCAATAAGAATCTATTTGTGAAACAGGATCATGTCCAACATCTTTATTTCAATAAAAAATACATTCTTTTGTATCACTTTGAGCAAATATTCTTTTATTCTTTCATTTCATTCATAATCACACCATACAAATAGTTATTCTTAGATTCATTTGTTCTTTGGATATTCATTCGTGCCTACAATAGGTATCCAGATATCAACGACATGAGTGACTCTGCTACTAGCCCAGAATCTCCTTTTAAGTGAGACATGTGTCTAGAGGGATCTCAGTATTTTGACGATGACAAAGACTGTAACTTATCTCCAGATTTGTTAAGGATGGTAGAACAAGAAGAGAAATAGATCCTACCTCACAAGGAGACGATAGAGATCGTGATCTTGGAAGAAGGAAAAGAAGTGAAAATTGTAACTTGTATAGCCGAAGAAACAAAACGAGACCTCATTGAGTTACTTCAAGAATTCAAAGATGTCTTCGCATGGTCGTACCAAGATAGCCTGGGTTAAGCACTGATATTGTGGTACACCGTCTCCCCATAAAAGAAGAGTGCAAGCTAGTTCAGCAGAAGCTCCGAAGGATGAGGCCTGATGTTGTGATAAAAATAAAAGAAGAGATCAAGAAGTAATTCGATGTTGGGTTCTTACAAGTGGTCAAATACTTAGAATGGGTAGCCAATATCGTCCCTATCCCTAAAAAAGATGGAAAGGTATGGATGTGTGTAGATTACAGAGACTTAAACAAGGCCAGCCCAAAAGAAAGTTTCCCATTGCCTCACATTGACACTTTAGTGGATAATACAGCAGACTACTCACTATTCTCCTTTATGGATGGCTTCTCTGGATACAATCAGATAAAGATGCATCTTGAAGACATTGAAAAGACCACATTCGTGACCTTGTGGGGAACATTTTGCTATAAGGTGATGACATTTGGATTAAAAAATACGGGAGCAACATATAAAAGAGCCATAGTGACCTTATTTCATAACATGATGCACAAGGAAATCGAGGTTTATATTGATGATATGATTGCAAAATCTCAAACAGAAAAGGAGCACGTACAAGTTTTGAGGAAATTGTTCTTCAGGTTGAGAAAATTTCAGCTAAAACTCAATCCAACGAAATGTACTTTCGGGGCTAGGTCAGGAAAGCTGCTAGGTTTCGTAGTCAGTGAAAAAGAAATTGAGATCGACCCAGACAAAGTCAAGGCTATACAAGAATTGCATCCACCGCACACTCAAAAGGAAGTTCGAGGTTTCTTAGGAAGACTAAATTACATTGCCCGGTTCATTTCACAACTAACTGAGAAATGTGACCCAATATTCCATCTTCTTAAGAAAAACAATCCAAGCGTGTGGGATGATGAATGCCAAAAAACTTTTGATAAGGTAAAACAGTATCTGTCCAATACCCCAGTACTGTCACCACTTAGTCTAGATAGGCCACTAATACTGTATTTAACAGTATTTGACCATTCTATGGGATGTGTGCTTGGCCAACACGATGAGACAGGAAAGAAAGAAAGCGCAATGTATTACCTCAGTAAGAAATTTACTAAGTGTGAAATGAGATACTCGCAAATTGAGAAATTATGTTGCGCCTTGATCTGGACAACTCGGAGACCGAGGCAATACATGTTGTACTATACGACTTAGCTAATCTCGAAACTGGACCCTCTGAAGCATATGATGGAGTCGACTGCTTTGAATGGAAGGATGGCCAGATGGCAAATTTTTCTTTATGAATTTGACATAGTCTATGTGAACCAGAAGGTTGTAAAAGGGAGTGCAATAGTAGATTTTCTAGCTAGTAAAGCTCTAGAAGACTACGAGCCTTTGAATTTTGATTTCCCTAATGAAGATCTAATGTATGTAGCAACTACCAAAGAAGACGCTCCAGAAGGTCGTCCTTGGAAACTGAACTTTTACGGAGCATGAAATGCTACTGGTAACGGAATTGGAGTAGTCCTGATATCCCCAAACGGAGATCATTATCCATTTACTTGTAAATTAGATTTCGATTGCACAAATAATATGGCAGAGTACGAAGCATGTATCATTGGAATCCATGCAGCCATAGAACACAAAATCAAAGTGCTAGAGGTGTATGGCGATTCTACACTAGTGATCTATCAGCTCAAAGGTGAATGCAAAACAAGAGACCCCAAATTGATCAATTATCGAAAGCTAGTTCTGAAATTAATTGAGGAGTTCGACGACATCACCTTCTGTTACCTCCTGCGAGATGAAAACCAGATGTCTAACGCCTTGGCTACATTAGCTTCTATGATTAGAGTAAATAAACAAGAGGATGTGAAGCCTATCCAAATGAGTATTTACGAGGCTCCGGCCCATTACTACAATATCGACGAAGAGGAAGAAACAGATGGTCATCCTTGGTATCACGATATACTGCGATATGTGAAGAATCATGAATACCCTAACCAAGCAACTGAGCATGATAAAAGGACTTTGAGAAGACTGGTCAGTAACTACGTCTTAGATGGGGAGATCCTATACAAAAGAAAAAATGATCAGGTGTATTAAGATGTGTAGATGCTATTGAGGCTAAGAAAATCTTAGAAGAAGCCCATGAGGGTGTCTGCGAAACACATGCTAATGGTTTTACAATGGCTAGGCAAATCATGAGATTCGGGTATTATTGGTCTACCATGGAAGGGGATTGCATCAATTATGCCAAGAAGTGCCATAAGTGCCAAATCTATGGGGACAAGATTCATGTGCCTCCTTCACCTTTTCATGTTATGACTTCTCCATGACCTTTCTCTATGTGGGGCATGGACGTTATTGGGCCAATCTCGCCAAAAGCCTCTAACGGGCATTGATTCATCCTTGTGGTCATTGATTACTTCACCAAATGGGTAGAGGCTGCTTCATATGCCAATGTCACCAAGTCGGTAGTAGCAAGTACTTAAAGAAAAAGACCATCTGCCAATATGGAATGTCAGAAAGAATCATATCGGACAATACATTAAATTTGAACAATAGCATGATAGCAGAGGTCTGTAGTCAATACAAAATTAAACACCACAACCGTCACCATATCGTCCAAAATTGAATGGTGCGGTTGAGGCGGCCAATAAGAATATCAAGAAGATTGTGGGAAAGATGACTAAGACGTATAAAGATTGGCATGAGAAGTTATTATTTGCTCTCTATGCTTATCGAACATCAGTCAGGACCTCTATCGGGGCAACTCATTTCTCATTGGTCTATGGAATAGAGGCAGTATTACCCATCGAAGTTAAGATTCCTTCCCTTCGAGTCTTGTCAGAGCTGAAGTTGGATGAAGCAGAATGGATCCAATCTCGATATGACCAATTGAACCTGATTGAAGAGAAAAGGTTGAAAGCTATCTATCATGGTCAAATGTACCAAAAACAAATGATGCGAACTTACAACAAAAAGGTTCGCCCTAGAGAATTCTATGAGGGGAACCTGGTATTGAAGAAGATCCTACCCCTACAAAAGGACTTTAGAGGAAAATGGATGCTAAACTGGGAAGGACCTTACGTGGTAAAGAAGGCTTTTTTTGGAGGAGCGTTAATATTAACTGAAATGGATGAAAATATTTTGCCTAATCTAGTGAATTTGGACTCGGTCAAGAAGTACTTCTCTTAAAAAAAAGGGAGAGGCCAAGGCGAAAACCCACAAAGGGAGCTTTGAGACCAAAGGGGTTTTGAATTGAAAACCCGTGAAAGGGCAATTCAAATTTTGATCAAAGGCGGGGCATACAGTAGTCTTGCTATGATTGAATTAACGAAGAGGAGGTATGCTACATCTTGGGGCATCGACAAAGTACTCTAGATCTCTTAAACACATGTTGAGCTCAAAATGGTCCTTAAGAAGTTCGTACAGAGAAGCTCAAGCTGCGATATCTAGTGCACTTATTTTTCCCCTCATCTATTTTGTATTCCAGCAATAGTGGATTTCTTTAATTAATCCATTCTTTTCAGATTTTGTTCCAGATAAATTTCAGTTTTGTCCATCATTATGATCCTTTTCAAACATTTCGTATTGAAATAACAATTTCTGGACTAATAATACTTTCACAAAAAGAGTTTTGCATATTACTCTGGAAGCTTATAAATAGTACAAGAACCTGAAACAGGACTATTATTTAGAACTCACCAAGCCTAAGGGTTGGAAATATTTGAGAAATGAGAGTCTAAATTGTGACTATTTCTTTGGATTTTCTGCATCAGCTAAAGAAGAGGACGTCAGTAATACAACCTTGATGAACAACGAGCAATGACAACCTAAGCAATAAAAAGGGATCATTCTCATGACATCCTGCATTCATACAAATACCATTCATAACACGTCTAGTTAGGAGCATTTGATTCATTCTGATCATTGCCTCCTAATCATTTGGCGTAAGCATAGACCTATAAAATTGATTCTACAGGTTAAGGCCCCTAGAGGACGGTGTAGCAACATCCTTGAATCCGCAAACCTTATCTCCCTAGAGTTTCAGTGGAGCAGATTGAAGTTATAGATCTTATCTCCCTCACGTTGCAGTGGAGTAGATTGAAATTATCAAGTCTTATCTCCCTAAAGTTGTAGTGGAGCAAACTGAAGATAGCAAATCTTATCTCCCTAAAATTGCAGTGGAGCAGATTGAAGTTATAGATCTTATGTCCTTGAAGTTGCAATAGAGTAGATTGAAATTACCAATTCTTATCTCCCTAAAGTTGCAGTGGAGCAGATTGATGCCACAAGTCTTATATCCCTGAAGTTGCAGTGGAAAAGATTATACCTCTGAAGTTGCAATAGGTCGGATCAAATTTACCAAAACTAAACCTTATCTCCTTGAAGTTGCAGAAGAGCAGACTGAAGATAGCAAATCTTATCTCCCTGAAGTTGCGGCAGAGCAGATTAAAGCTACAAGTCTAATCTCCCTAATTGGATCGAAACACTAGTTCCTATGCCCTTGAAGATGTAGTGGGATGGAATGAAGCTACTCGAAGGAGAAAGGAACCAAAACAAGTAGAGACTCAGCGAGGCCGAGCAAAATTGGCCTTTTTTAAGTATTTGCTCCATTCCCGTTATACGACAATGAACAAAGAGGGGCAGCTGTAAGGCCCAATTTTAGCCCAGGGCCCAATAAACAAATTAAAAAAAAAGAGTCCAGTTTTTTTATTACAAACCTAATAAAAAGCTAGCCCAAATTACATAGGCCCAAAGCCTAAACCTAAAGAAAATTTTCAGTAAACCTTAATCCCTAACAGCCTCCACCGCCGCATGCCACGTTAGCACCTCCACGTGCCAGCAAGCGCCCTTCACCGTACCTACAAACCAAGCAAAAAAGAACACAACAGCAAACGAAAAAAAAGAAAAACTTTGTATTTTTTTCTTTTCTCTTTCTTTCTCTTTCGGCTATAAAAGCAAAAAACACATCTTTTTTTTACAGAGGAAATCAATACAAATCAAATACAAAAAACAAATATCAAACCTTCGAAAGGTGATTTTTTTAAGATTTTTTTTTAAGAATACAAATTGAATAAAAGCAGAGCCTTTTACCTTGATTTTCGTGGTTTATCCCTCCAGATCTGAAGATCGGCGGACCCTTGGGGGTTCGATATATGGTCTCGACGAAAGTGGGTAGGATACCGAAAGGTTTTGTAGTCTTTTCTTGAATTTTGAGAGCTTTTTGGACCATTTTAACCCTAAATCTGGGTTCTACTCAGAAAAAAGAGAAAAAATGGGTCTCGGGCGATTTTTCGACCACCGTGGATGGCGGTGCCGTCGCCGGTGACCGACGGCCGATGCGGTAGCTGGTGGCCGGACTTCTGACCAGATTCTGGGGAGAGGGAGAGAGCTTAAGAGCTCTTTTTGGAGTTTTTTTTTTTAAAAAGGGAAAAATAAATTTTTTGTTAAAAAAATCACTTATATAGAACATCAAAACGACGCCGTTTTGGGTTGAGAACCTAGGCGCCAAAAAGACGCCGTTTAAGGCCACCCGTGCACGACTCGACCCGCTCCAGGGGGATCCGCGTGTTTTCGTTAAATGGGTTATTTACAGCCCTGGTCCTTCCGCATTTCTCTTCTTTTTAATTTAGTCCCTTTTTTTAATTTTTAATTTTTTTTTAAAAAATTTAACCACAAAATTTTGTTTGGTTTTCAATCAAGTCCCTAACCCACTGACACGCTGGAAAATGGACACATTCCAGGGATTGGGTCTTTTTACCCATTTGGTCCTCGGCCTTTTTGCGCCTTTTGATTTTAGTCCCCATTTGTTTATTTTATCATAGTTTTTACCTATAATTTCACTTTCGTCCTGATTTAGTCCCAAATCTGTTTGATTTCAATTTATTTTTGCAAATTTGTTATTTATTTATTTATTTTAAACTTTTTCTCATATATTATTTATTTTAGATTGTTTTATTATTAGTTATTTTATGTTTTTTACATATGTATTTTTAACTATTTCAAACTATTATCCATTTTAAATTTTTATATATTATTTATTTTTAACTGTTACATATTACTTATTTTGAATTGTTTTTTTATATGTATCATTCATTTTTAAATTTTTTTGTATATTATTTATTTTAATTAGTTTTACATATTATTATTATTATTATTATTATTATTATTATTATTATTATTATTATTATTATTAATTAACTTTGTTATTATTACTATTATTTCTTTCATATATTTACTTACCTAAATAATAATAATATTATTATCATTATTATTATTATTAGTACTATTACCGTTATTATTATTGTTGTTGTTGTTGTTATTATTATTATTAGTTTATGTTTATCATTTTTTTTAACCTAAATTTTATATTTGTTCATACTTGTTTGTTTATTTTTCATTCCTCTACTTTCAAAATATTTGAATTTAGCTTTATGAATATACATTGTATTTATTTACTTACTACCATTTTTAAATTTTTATTTTATTTTTTTATTTCACTATTATTATTTTATTTTTATTTTTACTTAACTAGTATTAGACTTAATTAATTAAAGCCATTGTTTATTTATTATCTTAGCTATATTCTTATCGCTTCACTTATATATATCATCATTTTATCATGCCATGGGTCATTTTTAAACATTCATTCATCTCTATCGTATCTCGAATAAATTAAAAACTCGGTGTTTCCAACATTGAATTCGTTCTCACACAATCGCATTTCATTTTTTTAAACAAGTAATCTTTCGTAATTTGCCATTCGAAAAGTCGCGGGGTTTCGATTTTCTCGATAAATCCGAATAAACGAACGTTTTAAAGCATAAATTTTTAAATATTCTTGGGAATTAGGAAAAATTGTGTTCTAACTTACGGAGTACGATTTCTTTCTAAAACCAAGATAACCGAATATCCTTCAAAATAATTTTTCGGTGTTTATTCTCGTATCGGGAATTTAAGATATTGTGTCCTAACTTACGGGATGTAATTCTATTTCTCGACTAACGTGAAATATGCCCTATTCTCGAAAAATTCTCGATTTTATAACAAAGGATCGTATTTTAAACTTTCTTTAAAATTTCAATTTTCGACACAAAAGACATCAATTAATCAACAAGGTACACATTTTGGGTGTATCGAGGGTGCTAATCCTTCCTCGTGCGTAACCGACTCCCGAACCCGTTTTCTGGATTTCGTAGACCAAAAATCGTATTTTTAGTAAATTTAAATTTTTATTAAAATGATTAAATTACGAGATGACCCGATCACGCCTCATCAAAAAAAGATTGGTGGCGACTTCCTTTTTTGTTTTTCATTTTCGTTTTTAAATAAAAGCTGACCCCGTTTTTTTAAAAAAAAAACAAATGGTTTCGACAATGATGATATATCTTTGCACATTCTGATCAAGGCATCAAGATTTGCATGTATACATGCATAGAACTCACGTGGGGCTTAGCGGGTTTTTGTTAAATAGGCAATATGGACCACTCCCGAAGAAATACTTTATGCTTCTAGCTTTGAGTGTCGTAGATTTTTTAACTATCTATCAACATCAAACCTCCTTCCTATATATATGAAGTAGTACATATTATTGTGCAATTGTCACCGATTGAAACACCTACCTATTTTATGTCTGCTGATGTCCTCTTGGTGTTGAGAAGAGGCTTTGCTAACCTTCAGATTTCATTTTTGAGATTTTAATTAAGAGGCTAATAGACAAAGGCACATGGTCCTTAGGTAAAGGTGGGCACGGGAAACTTTGGGGCAGGCCGTGCCTCTCCTAACCCTAAGATTTTGTTCAACATTTTATTAGAAAGATTCCAATGCAAGACCTGCTAAAAAGAGAAATGGAAAGGAGGGAGAAAGAAAAGAAGCGAAAAAAATTAGAAGAAAGAAAGTGAAAGCAAAATTGAAGAATCTCAAGGCACATAGGAGTTAGAAGGGGAAAAAAAAAAAACTTAGGTTTCAGAAGTAATATATAATTTAATAAAGTTTGTTTATATAATTACTTTTAAAAAGATGATAAGTATTGGGATTTTTGTTGCTACTTGTTTTATGTGTTGTTAGAACGAATTTAATTTAATATTTGAGCCATCGAAATGGGTCTATTCATAGGTTTTGGCTTATTGAGTTTAGTACACTTGAGTGTGGCATGTTTGACAAAATAAGTAGCATTGTCCGACTAGGATTCAAGACTCCCAATCGATTCCTTGATAAGGTTAGAGTTATTGGATAAATATTAAAGTTTTATCTCTTGGTGATTAAAGTATTATTGTTAGAGATAACTATTAGATTTACTAAATGGAGTTTTTCAAGGATTTATCAAGTGAACTAAAGGAGTTTATTTTGTTGCTTCCTCAGCCTATTTAAGTCATTCTTTTTTGGTTTTACATCAACTTGGAGTGCTAGAAATCTACAATACCTTCAAATATCTTGGGTGATTAAAGTGATATTAAATTTATCATTTCTTCTTTTATTACCTTATTTTTATATTTATTTTCATTATGTTTATCGTTACAATGAATTCTGAATCTAGTAAAATATTTCGTCTAGTAAAATATTTCGTTACTGTAAACTAATACACTTCAACGTTTGCAATTTTTTTTCTTTATCTCACTTTTAAAGTATGACATACAGCTATCTAAATTCAAATTGCAACTATTTTCTTCTACCTTTCAAATTATGATTTTAACTAAGGAATTCAAGACATATACAAGGGTGAAGTAAGAAATCAAACCCGAAACCTTAAGACTTAGTTAATTGATCCATATTTGGACAATGACAATAGGGTCCAGGGTAAATTCCTATTCATCATACTACTTTTAACAAGATCATCAAACTATAATGTCACCCATTGCACCCTTAAGTACACAAGGCGCAGATGATAAAGCTCCTGCTTAGTAATGTCGTGGTCCATTGAAAACCACAACTAGTACTCTCCGACATCAAGCGACTAAGCCAAAGGACTCAAATCTCCTATTAGCAAGGCAAACACTCCATGGTGACTGAAGCGAAACAGTTAGCGACAATGACGTCTCAAGTAACAACTGCTTTTATGTGGCCATAACCATTGAATGTTTTAGTTTCTTGAAGAAAAAGTTAGATGATTCATCAAATATGATATATTCAACAAATTTAAATTCAAAATTTAACACTTAAAAAGGAAAAAAACCATTCGGTTTGTGCTTTTAAAAAAGGTTAAATGTGATTCCTTTCATATTTAAAGACAATTCATGCCCGTTCTTTTGGATTTTGATTAGTGATGTAGGAAAAAGAAAATTGGGTCCCCTCAATTATGAAAAGCAACCTTATGGAAAAAAATCAGGTCTTTAAGCCTTGTTGTGAGACAATTTTCAAGGCTCTAAGTCACTCACTTTACCTTTCCTTTTAGAAAAGCAAGTCAGCAAGACTTTTGAAGCTCAAGTTTATTGCTTCTCTCTAAAGGCATATGAAAAGAAATTAGAGTTATGGGAAAAATGGGTGGGGCTAGTGCATATGCTTTCTTTTGTTCTTTTTTAAATGGGATTTTTATTTGAAAGTTCATTGATGAATTAATCATAAACTTGTTTGTTAACTTTAAAAGATTGGCATGAGATGGGGTTGAGTGTCCCCTGTTTCGGTTGGTAAATTGTGGACCAATGAAGGGTAAAAGCAATGCCAAATGGTCAAGGCAAATGGTTTTGCATGATCTATCAAGACAATCCAAAGGGAAAATGGCTTACATGATCTATCAAGATATGAAACCACCCATTTGTCCTGAAATAAAGAGAGAGCGGGAATATACCTATTCCAACAATTTATTTTAGTATTAAATTTTAACCCATACTATTAACACCAATAAAATAATAACCTTACCACTAAATCAAAGCTTTATTTTAGTATAATATTTATATTTTAATTATATTATGCATACTTTATTACTTTCTTCGATTGTATATTTATCTATACTATTATTTAAGTTCCTGACTAAGTTGGTGTCACGAGTCAACCGGGAACCCACTCAATTAGAAAATTACAAAAAATATCATTTCGTATTTCAAATAATTTATATTATTTAAGAGTATTTTGATCTTTTTATTTTAACAAAAACCAATAAAATGTGAAATTTGAACCCACACCAATTAAATTAATAAAATCTTAAATTTATCACTCAACTAAAGCTTCATTTTAATTTTTTTTTACATTTTTATTTTAATAAGCACAATTTATTTTTAAACACAGTCTAGTGTTCTAAATACGTAGCACATTCATACACGTGTGATAAATATTCTCATATTATTTAAGCCCCTAACTAAGTTGGTGGCATGAGTCAACTCAAACCAGCTCGATTAGAGACATTAAGAAAATGTTCTTCCCTAATTAAAATAAGTTATATTATTCGAGAGTATTTTAATCTTTTTATTTAAAAAAACCTAATAAAAAACTGTGCACGTTGTTAGATTTAAATATACAACTTTGGGACTAAATAAGAAAGTAAATTATAATGTTAATCTCAAAAGAATTTAAAAAAATTAGGTAAAACAACCTTATAATTGTTCATGATAAATATAAAAAATATTTAGACTGTATTAATAAAAAAATTTAAAAATAGTTATTAAAAATAATTATTGAAATTTGATTATTTTTCAAAACAAAGCCACAAAATATTTTTCACATACACCAAATAAATAATGGATAGATAAAAAAATAAATTTAAGAGTGATTACTTCACATAGTATAAACAACTTATAGAAAAATTTTAAAAAAAATAATATCATAATATTATATTACCTTATCATCAATTAAAATAATCTTCGGTTGCTCTCTGATGCCACTATTGTTCGAATATAATTTCATATTACCTCTTCAAAGAACTATTGTTTTAATGCTTCATTCTTTTTTATATGATTCTAACTTATTCATACTAACAATCTCCAATTTTTTCCATTAATTTTTCTTAGATGCTATTTAATTGAATTTGAATATGTCTAACGATTGAATGTTATTTATAAAACTAAATTTTAATTTTAATTGGTATATAACTCTAATATTTATTAAGTGAGAATTAAGATGCTTAAAGTTCAATCCAAGTATTAACTCTTGTTAGTTGTCTTTCTATATCTAATATTTACCTAGTTTAAGATTGACATCCCCTTTTCTTCTATGTAATAGTTTGTACATAATCTTATGTTGATTCATAGAGCTGATTCGCAAGGATCATAGAACTGGTTTGTAGGGATTTGTTTTTATTTTTATTTTATTTTTTTGCATTTTTCTATCTCCTGTAACATGTATAAATTCTTCACTCCTAAGATGAATAACACACAACAATATTCTTTTCTCTACAATTATGCTTGTTTACATGGTATCAGACAGGTTTATTCCAATCTTGAGAATTTCTTTTCTTTTTCTTTGTGAGGGTTAGTCAATCCTCTATTGTGTGATTGATTTATTGTACCTCTGTTTAAAGTTGTGCCTCTGTGTTTGAGGTTGTGTATCTTTTTTTTTTTTTTTTTTTTTTTTTTTGTATTGGAATATATAATTCAAGACAACAAACAACATGTTTATCTCTGATTTGTGTGCTTCTATTGGAACTACCGTGAAATTTAGTGGTAGAAGTTATGCCCTTTGGTCTCAAGCATTCTGTACCTTCCTTGGTTCTCAAGGCCATGATCATCATCTAGTTCAAACAATGGAAAACGCTAAAGACCCCAAATATGCAGCCTGGCGACAATCTAATTGTGCAGTGAAAACTTGGTTGTTGAATTCCTTTGAACCTAAGATTGTTGCCTTCGTTGGATTGATATCAACTGCTAAGGATATATGGGACTCTATCAAAGAAATGTTCTCTAATGATGGTAATAATTCTCGTATTTTCTCTTTGTTTCAACAACTTATTGATAATAAACAAGGTGAAAAATACCTTCTTGAAATTTTTGCTGCCTATAGAGGAATTATCAACGAATTTCATGAACTGCAACCCCTCTCTACAGATTTAGAAACTCAAAAACTTCAGTGGGAAAATTTCTTTGTCCGTGGATTTCTTATGAATCTGAATGACCAATTTAATAATCTTAGTCAAACTTTTTCTCGCTTGCAATAAGCTTTTTTAAATCTTCCATCTCCATATATTATTCTTGAACATTTTGTTATGGTTGCACAAGGACGTGGGCACAATAATGACAAGAGTAAATGGTGTGATAGAAAATATGACTCTTCCTTCTTTTACAAGTTTACACCAGATGAAATAATTTGAAAACTCCTCTTGTCTCTCAGCCATCTCCTTCAATGCACTCTATTGATGATCTTGATGATTTGCTGATAGCTCTCCAAAAAGGTAAACGCTCTTGTACCCAACATTCTATTGCTAATGTTATTTTTTTTAATCACCTTAGTTCTATTTTTCGTAGTTTAACTTTATCCTTGTCGTCCATATCTATTCCAAAAAATTTATATAGAGGCGGTTCAGGATCCTAATTGGAAACTAGCCAAGAATGAGGAAATGTCAACTCTTCTCAACAGACATACATAGGACTTGGTACATTTACCTAAAGGAGTTTCACATGTTGCCTATTGTTGGGTCTTTATTGTAAAATACAACTTTAATGGCTTTAATGATCGGTATAAAGCCCAACTGGTTGCCAAAGGATACACCCAGACACCAAGCATGATTGGCCACTGTATCAACTAGATGTCAAGAATGTTTTCCTTTATGGAGGCTTAAATGATGAAGTTTATATAAAGCAACGACATGGCTTTACTGCTGAGAGAGAGACTCACTTAGTATGTAAGCTCAGTAAGGTTATTTATGGATTGAAGTAGAGTCCTAGAGCTTGGTTTGATAAATTCAATCAGGTTGTTTTTGCAGTAGGATTCAAGCGCAGTTAAGCTAATCATTCGATATTTGTGAAAGTTATGTTGATGATATACTCTTGTCAGGTAGTTATACAACCAAGAAGCATTTGCGGCAACAATTGTCACCAAAGATCTTGGTCAATTAAGGTACTTTCTTGGCATTGAAGTTACTTGTGGTAAAGAATGTATAGTATTGTCTCAAAGGAAGTATGCAATTAATCTATTACAAGAAACAGGTTTACTAGGAGCAAAACCATTAAATACACCAACGAAACCTAATCTAGACTTGTGGAAGGAGGATGATGACTTTATAGATCATGGACAATACAGAAAACTTGTTGGGAAGCTTATTTATTTAACAATTACTAGACCAGATATTATGACTATACATTCATTCAATTCACATCACATAGATATAAATTTAACAACTTGTACTATATTCGAACTTACCTCAGACGTCAAAATACAGAAACTAGCCGATCAATCGAGTACTTTGTCTTTGCCTCGATATCGATCCGAATCTCTCCTTTCTTGGTCTATACATATTCAAATTTAACTCATTCAATCACCAATTCATTCAATTTAGTCCAAACACGCATATTTAGGACATTTTGCGAAATAACCCTCACATTTTCACATTTTGACACTTTAGTCTCTATTTCACAAAATCACAAAATTCACAAAATTTCACTACACCATGCTTAGGCCAAATTTTCCTTAGTTACATTCAAGCCCATATATTTTAATTATTTCACATTTTAGTCCCTCAAAATAATATTTTCATAATTTAGTCTAAATTACTCAATTTCACCGAAAATTCAAAGACAAAACATGTTAATCTTTCACATATCTTTCATATTTCATCATCAACTATCACAAAGATCAAACATTCATCAATGGCATAGCTCAAAATCACCATCAATTTCTAAAATTAAAGCATGGGTTAGCTAGAACACTAAGCAACGATCACAAAAATGTAGAAATTATCAAAAACCGAACGAAAACTAACCTTTAATCAAGTCAAAACTAGTCGAAACCTAACAAGATTTCTTTCTTTCGTTTTCTTCAAATTTCAGCCAAAGAAGATGATAAAAATGGCCATTTAATTCCTTTTTGTTTTATTATATTAACATTAATAATTAATTTCCAATTCTACCCTTAATGAATTAACCATTAAAACATATAATGGTTGTCAATTGATAAACCGTAAAAGTAACATATTTTAATCCCACATTTAATATGCTTTTTAAAGATTTAAGCCTCGTTTTATATAAAAAGGTGCTTTTAATCCTTTCTTTTCATGTCTTATACCCAGGAAAGCGCCCGAGGATGAAAAGAACACAAAATGGGCCTAAAACAAAGTAAATGGGCCTTTCCACGAAATCGACACGGCCTGGGCCAAGGACCACACGGCCGTGTCTCGACGAACACCTGGAGCACGGCCTCATCACCACCGCACACGGTCGTGCCAAAGCAGAAATCTGAACACGATCAGGTCTCAATTTGCACAGGCGTGTGACATGGTCGTGCCTCTGTCGCTGGAAAGAGCAATTTCAGTCGAAAAAGGATACTTTGGGAGAAAGAATCGCATTCCAAGAGCCTATAAATATACCCCAAGTACCACCTTTGAAGGGGAGCGAAAGCTAGGCCAATGACCCAAGCCGAGAAGGTCAGAGTTAGGGAGTAACGCGAGGATAGCCAGTTGATTCATCCCAAGAAGCCGGAATTATACTCAAGACGGCGGAATTCTCCTTCAATCCCATCAGGGAGTTTTAGGATTTTTCTTATGTTTTGTTTTATCTTTTCTCTTGTGATGTGTCCTTTTTACATTATGAACTAAACCCCTCAGATACCTGAAGGGGGATGAAACCTAGACAGATTTTATGATTTTATTTTTAAGTTATATGATAAATTACTTAGTTTGTTCTTAATTATGTTTCTTAATCCAAATCCAATGTGCTTAGGTAGAGGAGGAATAGACCCTGCCTAAGAGTAGATCTAACATAATTAAGCGGAGTTGATCGGGCGCCTAGAGATAGGGTTACGATATTTTACCGAATTAGGGTGAAATCTAATATGGGAATCCATTGATCGATTTACTGCTTTCCTAGGGGGTTATTATAAGCGAACGAGAGTTCCACTAATTAACCTAGGATTAGATGTTATTCGCTTCGAGAGAGGGTTTAACATAGGTTAGGGAGTCTCACGGATCAAGCTAAGTAAAAGAAATCATATAATTGAAGGTTAGATAATCAGAGAAGTCTAGGTGAATTCTTCCTGAAGGTATCATAAAAATCAACTGAGTCTTTTTCAAGTTATCCCCAAATTCATCTTTTTGTCTCTGTTTCCTTAGTTTAGTTGTCGTCAATTTAGTTTAAAAAACAATATTTATCTTAGTTAGGTTAAATAATAAAAAGAAAGTGAGTATTAATACTTTTAGTTCCTTTGGGTTCAATATCCGGTCTTGCCTAAGCTATACTACTGTTCGATAGGTACACTTGCCTTAATATCGTTGTCAGAGTTAGTCTCCAAGTTTGATCATTCTTTTATAAATATTTAAAACTCTGATTTCACAGCGATCATCCATATTAGTCCACTATTAATTATAATGGTATAATTACCATTTAAGGCCATTACATTCAAAAACCAACCCATTTAAGTACATTAACAATTAGCACACAACTTTTGCATTCTACGCGATTAAGTCCTTTTTCATAATTCGGCACAGAATCAATAAAATTTTCACACCAAATTTTCACACATGCTCAGTCACATATTATGAACATCAAAAATAATATTAAAAATGTTTTTCCGGCATCAGATTTGTAGTCTCGAAACCACTGTTCTAACTAAGGTCTAAACCGGGCTGTTACAAACACAGCGCCCTAACTTTTCAAAACCTGCATCTAAAAAAGAACCTCTCTTCAACGAAACGGCCATACCTTTTTCCCTCCTATGGCCAAGTTTCCTCCACTCCAAATGAGTTGACTTCAACTTCGTAACAGACGAGGGACATCCGATTTCATCGGTCACTGTAGAACCTTTCAGAATATAAAGACTGCCAGTTCTTTTACCTTTTAACAAAACGAGAGCTGCACGAGATACTTTAATGTCGCTCGACTCAATGTTGATTCTGCATCCTTTCAAGTCTAAAATACTGAAGAGATGAGATTCTTTTGTAAATCAGGTACATACCTGACATCTGAGAGTGTCCTAATCATCCCATTGTGTATCCTAATTTTAACAGTACCAATACCAATTACCTTACTAAATGAATCATTTCCTATGCGCACAACTCCACCTTCAACCAAACTATATGTGGAGAACCATTCTCTATTGGGACACATGTGGAAAGAACATCCCGAATTTAGGACCCACTTGGACGTGAGCTTGGAGTTATCACTCGTTGACACTAACAAGAAATCATCACTGCTTTTATCGGCCAAATTATCACCAGCTACATCTTCCTCGTTACTCTCAGCAGCTCTTTTATTTTGCAGTTTATAACAATATGCTTTGACGTGGCCTAACTTTTTACAATAGCGACACATTTTGTCTCGTTTCTTTGATGCTACCAAAACGAAAGCTTGCTTATCTGCCTTGCTATCCAAACCAAACTCATTATTGAGTTTGTCTCTACTCAAAAAATGACCCTTCACATCTTCGAACGAGAGTTTGTCTCTGCCATAAATTAGGGTGTCCCTGAAAAACTTGTATGAAAGGGGTAAAGAGCACAATAATAGCATAGCCTGATCTTTGTCGTCAATATGAACCTCAACATTCTTTAAATCATTTAAAAGAGTAATGAATTGACTGATGTAATCTCTAAGAAGCTCACCTTCGTTCATGCGAAACGTAAATAGACGTTGTTTCAACACTAAACTGTTAGCCAGAGACTTAGTCGCATAAAGAGTTTCTAACCTTTTCCACAAGGCGGATGAGGTTTTCTCCATCAATACATCCTACAATACCATATTCGCGAGGCACAACTGGATTGCAGACAAGGCATTTTCATCAAGCTTTTCCCATTCTGTTTGATTTAGATTCTCAGGCTTTTTCCTGGTAACATCCTTTTTCAAGTCAATTTGATCTAGAATTGCCATCATCTGAACTTGGCACAGTTTGAAATTTGCCTCACCATCGAACTTTTCAATTTCAAACTTTGTTGCTACCATCTCTGAATGAGCTAATCTATTAAAATTAAACTAGCTCTGATACCACTTGTTGGGATTGACTCGATTAAGCAACGAACAAGTAAAAATAGCGAAAGAAATTGAGAAATTGAACACACAAATTTAACGTGAAAAAACCCCTCCAAAGAGGATAAAAAAAACTGCGGGCAAAGATAATTTTACCAAAATGACAAAAAAACGAAGAGTACAAAATATGGAGATAAAAACTAAACCCCGAAAATAAAAAACCCTCAAAACATAAACGCAAAATTCTCTAAATGTGTTAATCTCTAATGGGCGTATTTTCTAAGGTTGTAAAAGAGCCTATTTATAAGATAAATTCATAGGTCAAATAATAATAAAATAATCTAGACTAATCAAAGTTTGATTGAAACAAATAAACAGAGTTTAACTGAAAGATTATTTCTCAAATTTGACTGAAATAGGAGTCATACTCAGCAAAAAAAATGAAAAAATAAAAAAACATAAAAGAAAATTTTTAAATTGCTCAAAACAAAAAAATATAAGAACCAATTGTATCATTTAACCTAAAATTTTTGTTTGAAATGATGATTTAACGTGTCACGTTAGCTTACCATTACATTGTTAATGACAATTAACAACTCGGTGACTAAAATGTTATAACACGTTAACGTAAGTGGCTAAAATGTAACATTTCAAACATAAGTGACTAAAATGTAACCTAAGGTAAACAAGAGTGACTATTTTAATAGTTTACCCTATATTTTAAACTCTGTTTTAAATTTAACACAACTTTTTAACTAATAATTATTTTAAAATTTAATTTAATAATATTCACCTAAAGTTTGTCTAAACTCACTTTTAATATTATAGAGATATGGAAAAATATTTCAACTAAAAAGTCAAAAAAATTGTGATGCACTAAATTGGATCATTCCAATTGGCAAAGCCATTCTGCTTAAGCCCAAGTCCTTCCCTAAGATGAAAATCAACTGCACAAACACCACATCCTCACCATAATAAGCCCACCGCAAAATATTTTTAAAACAATTTCGGAATAGGGATAAGAGGACAGCATATGTTGAATTTGGACAACAAGTGGACATGTTTCCGGGCCTAGATTACAATTTAACTGAGCCCATAGCTCTTTCAAATGGGCCTTGACGCCCCAATCTTTTATTTTCCTTTTTCAAATAAACTCTCAAATTTATTTAGCCTACCTTCTTTTTATATATAAACTCTCAAATTTCAATTTTAATCCCTATATTATATTTTAATCCCTGAGTTTTTTTTTTTTTTTTTTAGATTTTAGAATGTCAAATCAACAAATTTAACAGATAAATTTTAAGATGGTGGCAAGTGCACTTGTATTTTTAAATTCAAAAAGTATAAAGACTAAATTCTTGAAAATAAAAATATGAGGACTAAATTTCAAAAATAAAAGATAATACAAAAAATTGGAAAATATTACAACATTTAAATTTTAACTTTAGCCAAAAATAATTAGTAATTAAATTGGTTGTGGTGGAATAAAAGAATGATACCTAGTCAGCACCAGTCTTAGTATGTTTAGACCTTTGTAGGACTGTCAAACACTAATTAAATTTGTGCTCGAATCTAACTGCCACTCCTTATTCATCAATTCATCTCTCCATAGCATTAGCTCTGTGCGACTGAGCTTATAAAATTTCTTGTAGAAACTTGTTTTGTTATTTCAAAAGATAGTAAGAGGATGCAACATGTAAAAACGTTTTGAGCTTATGGAGATGAAATCTCGTGTAAAGCAATTGCCCCCATTTCCATGTTGTCTGGGCTAAATTACCTCTTTGATATATATATATATATATATATATATATATATATATATGTATTTTGAGATGGTCTGCTCATTTTGTTGAGCAAATATTATGCTTCAAGGCCTGAGCTGGTCACATTATGTTTGAGTTTAGACCCATTAGGTTGTGGTCTAACAGTAGTCCCAGTGTCCCACCACCCTTAATGGTCTGGCTTGTCATTTTTAGAGTAGAGAGAGCATGTAAGTATGGAAGGACCTAGGATGCATTAATTGTTGATGATCTTGTGAATTGCAAGATTGCAAGAATCTCCAACTTATGCCTGGATCAAACTGTTGCTTCTTATTGGTCAGTTCATCTCTCTGTATTTTTAGGTGTCAGGTGTGAAATCATTTTGAGCTTGTGAGGATGAAATCCCATGTAAGGCTTCTGGGCCTATGACCATATTGTCTAGGCTGAATTACCTCTTTTAATTTTTATATTTTGAGTCATCCTACTCATTTTCTTGACCAAATATTGTGTTTTAAGGCTTGAGTTTGTATATTATGTTTGGGTTTGGACCCATTAGGTTATGGAATAACAAAGTTCTAATAATACAAATAATCTATTTTTTTATAAAATATAAATAAAAATCTAAAAATTCAAAAAATATATAAATTATTTTTTGAATATATATTTTTTCAAAAATAATAAAAAATCGAAAAAATAGAAATTATATTTTTTATAAAAATATTGTTTTATAATTTAGGTTTTTTTATAACTTTAATTTTCTTTAAAATTATATACATATTTTTATATTAGAAACCAATTCTAAATATTTCAGAAATTTATACAAGTTTCTAAAAAAAAAAATCCTAAAAATCTTAAAATCCAGAAAGTCATAAAAAGTTTTTAAAATTTTGGATTTTTTTATGTAAGTATAAAAATTGATATAATCTAAAAAATCTAAATTCAAAAAGATTAAAATTTATATTTGTATATAATTACAAATTTTCTAAACTTAAAAGTCTAAAATATTATTCTCTATAACCTTATGTTTAGATTGAATAAAAATAAGGGAAAGGATAAGAGAAAGAAAGGAAAGTATCATTTCCCTTGTTTGGATAAAATTTACTTCCCTTTAAGTTAATTTTTAATTACCCTAATGTTGGGGGGAAGTTGGGGAAAAGAAAGTGATGTTTCCTTTAACATTATGTTTGGATAAATAGTTTGTAAAGGATAAAAAAAAGTAAAAGAAAAGAAATGATATAGTCTTATTTTGTTTGGATAGTTCAACTGGTATAGTTAGTATTGCAATATGGAGGACATAAGTTTAAATGTGTTTAAACACAATGATTTTTTCAATTTAAGGATTTAAGGGGTTTATGGGTAGAAATAAGCCTTGTATAAAAACATTAGACTAAGATTTATAAATTGAAGTCTTAAGTGATAAGAATAGGGTAATCCCTTTCACTCTTATTGATAGACCTTAAGAGTATACATAATATTTATACAGCAGTTGTCACGTAGGAATAGGAAAGGTATATAAAATATTCCTAAATATATTCCTAAATATATTCCTAAAATATATACAATAATATTTAATATATTTAGATATTCCTAAAGCATAATATCTCATAATAATATCCTAACACCCCCTCAAGTTGGAGCATGCAGATCATAAATGCCTAACTTGCTGAGAAGGTATTCAAATTATGGTTTACCAAGCTCATTGGTAAAAATATTAGCCAACTGAAAAGAGGTCAGAACATAAGAAGGTGCAATCAACCCATCCTAGATTACATTCCTAACAAAGTGGCAATCCACTTTAATATGTTTAGTACGCTCGTGAAGTACAGAATTCTATGCAATATACAACACAGATTGATTATCACAAAACAAATGAATAGCTTTAGGATGATGAACACCTAAGCTCAATAGCAAGGCTTTTAGCCACTTGAGCTCACAAGTGACGAAAGCCATAGACTTATACTCAGCCTCAGCGGAAGATCGAAACACAATATGTTGTTTCTTAGTTTTCTAGGAAATAGGGGACTGTCCTAGAAAGACAAGCTAGCCAGTAAGCGAATGCCGAGTTAACGAACATGAAGCCCAATCTGAATCACACCACCCCTTTAAGGACAAGTCACTATCAAATCTCAATAGAATCCATTGGCCAGGAGAGCTTTCAAGTACTGAACAATACGCAGAGTCACATCCTAATGCTCCTGCCTCGGCTTTTACATAAACTGAGATAAGACATGAATCGAGTATGCTAAAACAGAATAGGCAACCAACTAGAAAAACTTAAGCAACCAAACACACAAAGCTCATCAAACAATGGAGGTTTACCAAACAGCATTTCATAAGGTGTTTTGCAATGAAGAAGAGGTGAAGGAGTTCAATTGGTAAGATGAGAAACAACCAAAACACACTCCCTAACAAAAATATAGGCAGATTTCCTTGGAATCGCAATGCACGAGCCATATTTAAAATATGTTGATGTTTCATCTCCACTCTCCTACTTTATTAAGGAGTATCAATACAAGATGTTTAAAAAATAATGTCATTTGTAAGAAAATAATCTTGAAGACAATTAAATTCCGTCCCATTATCACTTCTAACAAACTTTATCTATTGAGAAAATTGGCGATCAATCATAGCAATAAATGACATGAAAATCTTGAAAACCTCATTCTTATTAACCAATAGATATACCCAAACAGCACAGGAGAAATCATCAACTAATATAAAAAAATAATGAGATCCACAAGATGAAGGAGTATCATAAAAACCCCCATAAATCACAATGAATTAACTCAAAAATACGAGTGTTTTTTTGTTCACTGATTGGAAAGCTATTCCTAGTTTGCTTAGCACAATGACAAATTTCGCATGCTTTATTCAAATGATCCATAGAGTTACTAACATAAGGAAATAACTTTATTATTTTCTCGGAAGGGTGACCCAATCTTTTGTGCCAAAGTTCTAAAGAGGATGAAGCTTCAATTGAAACTGCTTTGACCCGTCGATACCTACTAGAAGTAGTAAAGTCCATCCCGTCTCTCACCCGCTCCAATCAGCTCCCTCGAATGAAGGTCCTGAATAGCACATATGTTAGTAGAAAATTGGACAAAACAGTTCATATCATCATTCAACTATGAAACCGAAATTAAATAACAATTGAATTTAGGAACATAAAAAACATGTTTTAAGTGAATTTTGCTTGTCAATTTAACCGTTCCTTCTTGGGTAGCCACCACAATTTAGCCATCCGAGAGTCCTATTGAACATGCTACAAGTTCTCTAACATTTGTCAAACACATAAGATCACCTGTAACATTATTTGAACACCCTATATCAATAATCCAATTATTCTTGGACGTACCATTCAACTGATTGGTAGTGGATTGTGTATTACCAAACACTGCCAGAAGAGACTGCCATTGCTTAGCGGCAAAACCAGGAAGTTTTGCCCCCTGATGATTATGCTAGTGATGGTGGTGGTGGAGAAGTAGAATCACCGCCAGCCATTGAGAATGATGAATAAAAGTTTGTGTTAAACATCAAGCTTAGATAGCATTACAAGAATAGGATAATCCCTTTCAATCTTATTGATAGACCTCAAGAGTATACATAATATTTATACAGTAGTAATAATGTAGGAATAGGAAAGATATATAATATATTCCTAAATATATTCCTAAAAAATATACAATAATATACAATATGGTTAGATATTCCTAAAAGATAATATCCCATAATAATATTCTAACACTAAGACTAAATTTATTAAATTAAGACTTTAATTGCAATTTGGCTCTTAAACTCTATCATTTTTCCCTCTATTTAACCCGTAAAATTTAATACCTAATTTTTATTTTGGTTTAATTTAATAGTTAAAATTTATTTATTCCATATATTTAACCCTTAAAATAAATTATATTAAAAAACTCGAAAAGGCATGTACAACCAATCAAAATGCATCATATGGTTTTTTTTTTTTTTTGTCTACGTCAGCATAACTTTACATTCACATGTGTTGAAAACCTTTAAAGTTCATACAATAGTACTCATGCATAAGATCATTGGATTGTACAAGTGTCACGGACTTAGATTTTTCCCACGCAATCCGTGCGACCTTAGGCAGTTTCTTCGCTCCCAACAATTGAGGATTCAATAGAATTCCTCTAAGGCGCCCACGAAGAACAAGCGGAAGAACGAAAAGTAAAAGAACTCGAAAGATGAACAAAGCCACAGAAAAGCAAGAACACTAGAGAGAAAGTTTTAAGTGAATGCTCTTAAAATTCTATTACTCACTGAATAAATTACAATGAGCGAAAGATACCTTTATTTATAGTTGAGCCTCCCTAAAATCAACGGTACAGATCAAAGTACATCAATGCTGAGATTAAAAGCTATCTACAAATCAAATCTCTAAGATTACAGAATTGTATCTTCTAAAGATTACATATCATATCTAGGATTACATATATTTAGGATCACATTCTATATTTGCCAAGCTTTGTAGATGGGCCTTCACTCTCTCCAAGCAATAGGCCAATCTGATTAGGCCAAATGACCTTCTTTGAACATGATGGATCACACAAGTGTGCCATGGTTGCGGGCTTCCATACGCAACCCATGACATTCTCCCCCACCTGTTCTAGCGATGCCCTCGTCAAGTCCTCCTCATAGAACTGATCTATCTTTCCTGGAAACTGCCACAATGCCTCGGCAGGTTCCCAACTCACTTCACTGTCGAGAAGTCCCTTCTATCGAACTAAGTATTCGTGCCACGGTCGATAGGACTTTCGTTTGATAACATGGTTTGCCTCGATGGTTTCAACTTCATAATCGTAGGAGACCTTTACCCCCATTGGTGCTCGTTCGAACTTGCCTCAATTTAGATCTTCTTGATCCTCATGGAATGGCTTAAGCATGCTCACATAAAACACTTGGTGGACTTTGAGCTTTGATGGCAAATCAATCTTGTAGGCCACATTACCTACTCTCTTCACAACTCGAAATGGTCCCTCATACTACGTACAGCCCCTTGTGCAAACCATATGTCGTAAAATCAAGTGTAGTTTAGCAATAACTGAATCACCCACCTGAAATTGCACATCTCTTCGATTCTGATCTGCCCACTTCTTGTTGTGCTTACTTGCCTTATGTAGACAAGCTCTAGCCAAGTCATTTTTCTCTTGCCAATCCTTTGCAAAACGATAAGCTGCTGGATTCAATCCTGTATAACGGGTCACAACAGCGTTGGGTGTGAGTGGTTGTTGTCCCGTCGCTATCTCGAATGGACTTTGATTCGTGGCCCCACTTCGCTGCAAGTTTTATGAAAATTAGGCCACATTCAACAACTCTGGTCAGTCCCTTTGTGTAGCACTCATATAGTGCTGAAAATATGTCTCTAACAACACATTTACTTGTTCGATTTGTCCATCGGTTTATGGATGCATACTAGTGCAAAAGTTTAAGTCCGAGCCTATCAACTTGAACAAATCTACCTAGAATCGGCCCGTGAATCTCTCGTCTCTATCACTGATGATAGACAGTGGCACTCCCCAATATTTCACCACATGTCTAAGAAACAAACGAGCTACCTCCTCAGTAAGACACTTATTGGTAGCTAGAATAAACATTGCATACTTCGAAAATTTGTCCACCACAACAAAAATACTTGCAAACTCATCAAACTTAGGCAAACCAATAATAAAATCCATGGATACATTCTCTCATGGTCTTTTCAGAGTGGAAAAAGGTTGTAGCGAACCGGTCGGAGTCTTTAACTAAACCTTGTTTTGTTGGCATACTAGAAAAGTTTTCACATAGGTCTCCACATCATCACCCATGTGAGGTCAATAGTAACGATCCTCCAAAAAGGGCCAAGGTACAATGCATTCCTGGATGGCCCATACATATTGAGTCATGACACTCCTTCATAACTTCCTTGTGCAGTTTCCCATATTGAGGCACATAAAGGCGGTGCCCATTAGTGTATAGCAACTCCCCCTCAAGCCAAAATCTCATTATTTTCCCCTACTTTGCAAGCTCGATTAAGTTTTTGGTTGTGGGATCATAAGACAATCCCTCTCGATTGCACTCCAATAAGGAACCATCAAGTTGGTTGATTGCTGTAAACTCTATCTTTCGGCTAAGTGCATCAACCACAGTGTTGGCACTCCCCGACTTATACTCTATCATGAAATTAAACTCAGTTAGGAAAACCTGCCAATGAGCTTATTTGAGAGACAACTTTTTCTAGGTTAGAAAATAACTATTGGAAACATTATCAGTAAAGACCACGAACTTGGAACCCAATAAATAATACCTCCATGTGCGTAAGCAATGCATCACAGTAGATTGTATTCCTTAACTCTGTGTCATTAATCTTTCGACTCTCGAAAGCAATTAGATGTCCATTTTGCATCAGTACTCCCTTAATGGCATAATCTGATGCATCCATGCTTACCTCATATGGCTTTGAATAATTCGGTAAAGCACGTACGGGCTCTCTCGTCATCACTTACTTCAATTTGTTAAAGGCCTTCTCACATTACGGATTTCAATCTCATACCTTACCCTTTTTCAACATGTCCGTCAAGGTTGCGGTAATTTTGGAGTAGCCTTTAATAAAGCACAGATAGTAATTCGCCAACCCAAGGAAAGATCTCAACTCCGTCACCTTGGTTGGAGGCTCTCACTCAGTAATGGCCCAAATTTTTCTCTCTTTCATCCGGATCTTGCCACCTCTCACAATGTGGCCTAGAAATGGCACCTCTCGTTGGGCAAATGAGCACTTCTCTTTAACGAACAATATAGTTTCCCTCAAAGTTTAAAACACCTCCCTCAAATATTCCACATGCTCATCGAGCGACTTACTATACACCACAATATCATCAAGGTAAACAACCACAAAACAATCTAAGAAAGGTTGAAGTACTTTATTCATTAGGGTTCAGAATGTAGTTTGGGCATTCGTAAGTCCGAAGGGCATCACAAGGAACTCATACGAACCATACCGCATCACACAAGCTATCTTTGGCTCGTTTCCCTCGACTACCCGAAGTTGATGGTACCCTAATCTTAAATTCAACTTGATAAACCATCTCGCACTGCTAAGCTAATTAAACAAATCCACAATAATGGGAATGGGTACATGTTTAAGGCCTGGTAATCGATGCATATCCTCAACGACCCATCATATTTCTTTTGAAACAACACTAGCGCACTGTACGGAGATTTAAATGGCCTAATAAATCTCAAATTTAAAAGTTCATTTAATTGTTTCCGCAACTCTTCTAATTTCGATGGAGACATATGATTTGGGGCCCTTGTTGGCGGTTCCATGTTGAGTACTAACTTGATCCTGTGGTTCACTTCTCTCTTTGGTGGCAACTTCTTCGGCTACTCGGTAGGCATCACATCTTGAAAAAGACTGCAATAACTGGCCTACTTCCTTTGGGATCTCACCAACGAGCTTAACGACCTCCTCGATCTTTAAGGTGGCTAAGTAAGAAACTTCATCTCTCCGTACTTCTTTAGCAATTGAATTGCCGACAGTGTTTTTCCTTTCAAGATTCCTGTCCTTGTCATTCTCACCATGCATTGATGGTTCGAATCCGAAATCACCATGTAATTACCAGAAAGGAAAAATATACGCATTAACCCAATCAAGAAAACTTAACCCAACCATAAATCATAGCCATCAAGTGGTATTACCTTAATGGTTGCCTTACTGGACCAATCGCTAAGTTAGAGATCCACTCCCTTTGCAACCCCCTTAATTGAAACACTTTTTAAGTTCAACGTCTTGATCCAACCCGACTCATTTTGGATCTTGAGACCAAGTTTAAGAGTAGTCTCTTCAGACATGAACAAATTAGATGCACCTATGTCGACAAGCGCATTCGATTCTCTGCCAGCCACTATGATGTCTACAAACATCAGCCTATGACTTGTCTTGTCTTTGACACCCCACAGCATCGAACCAAGATTGTTGTCCACCTTATCTGCCTCTTCCTTTGCTTTCATAACAGAAAGTGCGGCCTTATTCGGACAGTCATTGATCATATGTAGACTGTCACAATGGAAGCAACTTAAATACTCATTCTTCTTTCTATCTCAAAGCTTCTTTTCGTTGCCATTCTTAGCGGGTTTGTCTTTGTTACCCCCTCCATTACCTTTAGTTTGAATTTGAGCTTGGAAGAATCAGACTTGTCTTTCTTTCCACCAAACTCAACAAGTGATTCTGCTACGGTCATGACATTGGTAAATTCTTTTTTCTCACCCATATTTGATATTTGAAGCATAAGTTCGTTAAGCTCCCGAACATACTCCCTCACAGTGCCTTGTTGCATAAGCCGGTGCAACTTTGCCCCAGCCTCATCATCGGCATACTCCGAATAAAACTGTACTTTGAACTCATTTTGGAACTCCTTCCAAGTCCGAATTATAGTCCCACCACATTTCACATCTGTAGACCTACGACACCATCACAACAAAGCAATGTCAGTCAAATACATAGCAACAGTAATTGCCTTAGTGGCATCGTTCATGATACATTTGGCATGAAAGTATTGCTCCATTCCCCACAGAAAATTGTCCATATCTCTCACGGACCTTGCTCCCTTGGGCTTGGGAACATCCACGCTAGGCTTAGGTGCAACAGTAACTAACCACCCATTGCCCAAAGCAGCCTTGTAGTTTATGAGTTCCCCCTTGAGCTCCGCAATCTCCTTTTTTAAAGTCATCATCATAACCTCGAGGGCATCATCCCTACTGGTCAACTTTTCTACAGAATCCAACACATAATCTCTAAGCTACTCCTTTATGAATTACAACCCATCGGTGATCTTATCATCAACCCTCTCCTTGACATCCTCCACAGACTCCTCAAGAGTGACGACTCGATCCTCCAAAGTCGACAGTACGTCCCTCGAACAACTAGCTTTCTTGGCCCTTCCATGGGTCTCCATTAGCTCAACATGCTCAAAAATGTCTTTCGACATCTTTCAATGGTGCCTTCGAACTTTGGCTCGGATACCAACTGTCATGGACTTAGATTTTTCCCATGTAATCTATACAACCTTAGGTAATTTCTTCGCTCCAAAAATGCCTAAGTTAGCCTAACTTCCAACAATTGAAGATTCAACAAAATTCCTCTAAAGCGCCCATGAAGAATAAGCGGAAGAATGAAAAGTGAAAGAACTCGAAAGATGAACAAAGCCATAGAAAAGCAAAAACATTATAGAGAAAGTTTTGAGTGAATGCTCTCAATATTATTTTATTCACTGAATGAATTACAATAAGGGGAAGAGGCCTTTATTTATAGTTGAGCTTCCCCAAAATCAACGGTACAGATCAAAGTACATCAATGGCTGAGATTAAAAGCTATATACAAATCAAATCTCTAAGATTACAGAATTGTATCTTCTAAATATTACATATCATATCTAGGATTACATATCTTTGAAGATCACGTTTCATATTTGCCAAGCATTGTAAATGGGCCTTCACTCTCTCTAACTAACGGGCCAGTCCGGTTGGGCCAAATGACCTCCTTTGAACATGATGGATCAAACAAGTGTGCCATGGTTGCGGGCTCCCATATGCAACCCATGACATAGGCACATACCAAATGCCACAAGTATGATAACAAAGCTATAGACTTACGCAATTGCCTCGAACTTCCTCAAAGACTTGATATTAACAAATTAGAAATTGAAGCAAATGTTATTATTTTTGTAAATTTTATGTATTCCACAACAGCTTCTAATATTATAAATGCAATATTAATTGATAAGGGTAGGATGATCCTAATCATTATGAATACGATTTAAGGATTAAACATACTTTCAGAAAAACTAATGGATGTGCAAACAAGCTTCTATGACTTGGAGCTAACTGCTGTCATGGAACTATTCGAAAAGAAATTTTGTTAGTAATATTTTACCTATTTTACATAATGGGATTACCGTTTACCTCACTATTGGATAAAATTTAGAGTAAATTACACCAACATTCATTCAACTTTGATCTCAATGACAATATAGTCACTCAACTTTTAATTCAGTTACTCAACTTTCAAAAAATAACAAATCGACCCTACTAACCATTTTCCGTTACATATGTAATGACGAATTGATGTGGCATTTAATCAACCACGTTGGAGTCTATGTTGTCATTTAAACAACCCCAACAAATACCCTATTTGGGCAGCAGAAAAAGAAGAAGAGAAAAAGAAATCAAAGTTGAGTGACTGTTACCAAAAATTAAAATTCTTTTCAACTTCTTTGTTTATATCTCTCTGCTATATTTTTCTCTCTATTTTCTCTCTTTAGAACAATCTTTTCATCCAAAAACCCAATACAACTGTTAACAAATCCTAGAAAGAGGAGATAAAGTTTCTTACAACGATCAAAGAGAGAAAATATAAGGAAAATCTATGTATTTTTTTTTTCCTAATTTTAATCCTTTAATTTCATGAAATCTGTATTTTCTCCATTTGCTTATTTGTCTCTTTGCTTTTTTGTTTTGTAT
The DNA here is from genome assembly GCA_025503065.1 of Gossypium bickii. Taxonomy (NCBI): domain Eukaryota; kingdom Viridiplantae; phylum Streptophyta; class Magnoliopsida; order Malvales; family Malvaceae; genus Gossypium; species Gossypium bickii. Next base: position 19,827,139 of record CP106713.1, on the reverse strand, counting down.
CAAACAATTATTTTTACCTCCTTAATTCCTTTTTCATTTGGAAAAAAAAATTTAAGGATCTCAAAAAATTTAAGGATTTCATTTATCTTTTGATTCTTTGACTTCTTTCTTGAAATTGAAGCGACCCATTTCGAAAATGGGGTTTAATTTTTTGAGGGTTTTGTTTGATTTTTTTATCTTTAATTTCTTTTTGCTTAATGGAAAACGAGTATAACTGATGTGGTTTGGTGGTAAAGCTTAACGAGTATAATAAAATCCAAACCTTCAACTTCAAAATCAAACTCTACCAAATGAGATTATTCTAGATATATAATACAAAAACAGAAAAAAAAAATGAAGAAAAGAGGGGAAAAGAAAGAAAGGACTGGTTTTAGAAGAAAAAGAGGAGAAGAAGAATAAGACCCTTCTGCTCCTCATGTCCAACGTGGCAAGTTAACTAGTCACGTCAATTAACCCGTTAGGCTTGTAATGGAAAATGTTAACGGGTGATTGATTTGTCACTTTTCGATAACATTAGTAACTGATTTGTTATATTTTAAAAATTGAGTGACTGAAATAAAAATTAAGTGACTACTTTATCATTAAAATTAAAATTGAGTAACTGTTAATGTAATTTATCCTAAATTTTATTAATGCAGTTCCTTTGTGACAAAAAGAAAATGTCATTTACCCAATATAAAATACTTCGCCGACACAATAAAAGCATATAACGCTTGGTTGTTTTTAAAAAAAAAATAATAATCCAAATCTGTCCGTCTCAATGGTTGGAAACGCAAGAAAGCCATATCTATTGGGGGCCATGTGGGACAATGATTTTGACCCAATGAATAACACTTAAATTAAAACTCTTAACTCCAAAAATATATATTTTTCCAACATTAAAAAAGTTGTGGTCTGAATGGATTACATATGTCGAATTTTATTAAATAGGTGCTACTTACTATGAATTAATTAAAGATGCTAGATTTTTAAATTAAAAAATATAATCAATCTATCACCCTACTCAACCAAAAACAAAACAAGGATCTCCATCACACTATGTCTCTACGGTCATTATTGTTTGATACTTTAATTCTAAGGAAAATGGTTCGAAAAAAATAAATAAATAATGAATTGGATATGCTAGATTTCACATTAATTAAAGTTGAAAGTTATATAATACAATGAACGAAGTATATCTATTTCCTTTTTTATAAAGCAACTTACTTATGTTACATAATTACTCACCACTACAATAAGGAGGTTATTGTCACCTAGTGAGTTTAAAGAACTTTGATTTTTATATATAATTAAAATTTAGAATAATTATTAATTTAAAATATAATAATTTGATTTCATAAACTAAATATCTTAAAATTGATACTAAGCAATTAAATAAAAAATATAATTAATTTTCAATTTGATTTACTAAACACGTCTTTGGCCCCATGTTAAAAGAATCATCAAGAAAAATAATTACAAGATCTGGTTAAAATGTCAAGCAACAACCTATTTAATGAACTTCTCGTTGAGATACATTATTCTCATAATAGATCTGACACTCGTACCACCAAATCTACATTTAGAATCACTGCACCACCAAAAACCTTCACAAAAAGAACTAATTCGAGAAGGGGAACAAAAGAAAATGAAGAGAGAGATTTGCAACTCGCCATCAACAACCAAGTGGCCAGCCACCCTCAAGACAAATCTAGAAAAGTGAGCGAGTTTTGTTTTCAAAAATAATTTATATTAAGATCATCCTAAAAACATAATTTTTATCCTAAAAACATAATTTTTATGTATTAATAAAATAGTATCACATTATCAAATTTTAAAGATAATAAAGTATTAGTATACTCTCATCTATATTTACTATCTTCTTCAACTTAATTTAACTTTAATTAAATTATTTAAAATAATTAATTCTTTAAATTATAAACAATCATCTTTTCTTCTTTTACGATTTTTAATTGTTCTTTTTTCAGAAATTAATATTTTTTTTTACTTTTTTGCAATTAATTTTTTTAAAAAAATTCTTAGTTTCTAAACAATGGATTTTCTTTTCTTTTCTTTTTTTTTTTTTAAATTTTAAAGTTTATATGTTATTTGATTTTTTATTTTAATTACTTATTTTTTTTCAAAAAAAAAAACTAGAGTTGGAGAGTAAGTTAAATATTGATGGGTGTATAATAAGAATTTCATGGCTTTAATATTTGATGATTTGATGAAAATTTATTGGTGCTTAAAACTTTTAGTTTTTAGGATCATACTAATATTTATTGTACGTGTATATAATATTTATATTATTGTATTTAATGTTTAAATAAATGTATAGTAGAAAAAATACAAAAATATTACACGATACAAATTCTCTAAATCTAAGATAAGTTGTAGAATAATAATAATAAAAGCATGGGAGGCTAAAAGGATCGTATGGAATTTTACTGTTATATTATCAACTAAACTTGGAACTGCTAAACACAATTACACAATAAATAAAAATAATTATAAAAATTATAATTATACTATCAATTGCTACAGTTCGCAAAGATAAATGCTTTTGGGTCCTGAATATTTAAGATTAAGATTCATCATATATAATTTTATATGTGAATTTTTTAGTTTATTAATACTATAATTGTTTGATTCTATAGTTTATTTCAATTTATAATCCATTTATAATGTAATAATTTACTAAAAATATTTGGTAAGAAAATAAATTTATTTTTATTATCATTTTCAATAATATAGTGAGAAGGACCAATCGAAAGAGAGGGACATTTTAAACAAATCCTAGGCATTTGGTGGAGAATACGACGCGGCTTGTTCCCATCAATAATTCAATACCATCGACCTTGCCTCCATCATGCACTCCACTCCATCTATTAAGTTTTCATAAAAATATATAATCATACAATATTTATGATACAAAATATATAGTATCAATAAATATTTTTATTTAAAAATAATTTATTTATTTTTATAATATATATATATAGATATAAGCTTGAGCTGATGATAATATCATTTATTTTTTATCATATTATCGTCAAAAGAGGCAAAAATAAATAGAGAGTTAACATAATTTTTTTGTAAGTTGGAGGGACAAATAAGTCATTATATCTTTATTTTTTTAAAAAAAAAAAGTGTATTAATTTTCTTGATATAAAATAGAGTTATTATTTTAAAAAAATTCTAAGTCTATTAATTATCACTTAATTGGTAATAGAGTTAATTATCACTTTACAATGCTTTAATTATTATCTGAGAATTTTCTTTTGTAATATTTTAATTGATAACTTAATAATTTTAATTATATTCAATAATTCAAATGATAAATATTATTTTAAGTTAATGGTTGCCATTAAAAGTATAATATTTTAAAAAAATTAAATATTAAACATGCAAAATCACATGCAATATAAGTGGCATTAGAAGTTAGTATCAATAAAAATAGATATAATATATATATAATTAATAAATGGGATTATATTTGATTTCACTATCTTATTTTTCATCGTTAATGTTACCATTTTTTGTATACTTCATTACTGCTTAAAGCCTTAAAACGTTTTATTTTACTGTGTTTACATGTGCTATAGCAAACATCCCTTTCACTCCAGTATAGGGGTAAGATTGAGCTCTGCGATTTTATTCAACAACAAAACTTTATCAATACACAAGAGGCAGAGGAGAAAAATTATGTTTTAATTATATCCAATTTATTTTTCAAGTATTTATTAAAAAGTCTTTTGATTTTATTTAATCTCCTCATTAATAATGTGGTAATTTATAATACATCTTTTAATGCATCAAATAAAATTATATTAACCTCTCTTTTTTTCTTTGCCTTGCAAGCTGAAGGCTAACCTATTTTTCTAATTAACTTTTTAAAAAGGCAAAGAGGGAAGAATAGACCAGACCAACTTGGAGGGTATTTTAAATATTATAAAACGTGAGAATTATATAAAGGTGGATATTTATTGAATCCACGTAAGGGTAGATTTCAAATGAAATATTTATTTAAATGTGGAGGTACTACTATATCATGGTGTTCCACAAAATAGATATTAATTGCCGCTTTTTTAAATCATGTAGAAATAATTGCAATGTATGGAATAAGTTGAAAATGTATTTGGTTAAGGTTGTTGACCCAACATATCCTGAATATATGTGATTCAACTTTATAAGAAAATATGTCAACTATTTTATACAAAGATAATACATTATGTATAGCTCAATTAAAATATGGTTACATCAAAGGTGATAGAATGAAACATATTTCATCAAAATTATTCTTCATTCATGATCTTAAGAAGAAAAGTGATGATATAAAAGTTCAATAAGTTTGTTCTAGAAATTTGGCAGTTCTTTTTACAAAGGCATTGCAACCATAACGTTTGAAAGACTAGTTTACAAGATTGAAATGCGTCGACTTAAAGATGTACTGTGATGTTGCTATTAGGGAGAGTTTAAAACACATTGTAGTTTTTTTCCTTTAACCAAAGTTTTGTCCCATTAAGTTTTTCTAGTAAAGATTTTTAACGAGACAGTTTATAACAGGAGATTTTGTATTCTTTTTCCTTCATTAAGTTTTTATCCCACAAGGTTTTTAACAAGACATATTTTCATTGATGGACATACAAAGGGGAGGGTGTTATAAACTCATTGATAAATGAATGTCCATACAAGTCCTATAACCCCCAAGAATTTATGCTTTTATAACCCTTAAAGAATTTATAAGGTGCATTAATTCTCTTATTTGTGTTTTTATAACCTATGATAATTGAGACCTTATAAATAGAGGGCATGTATAAACTTACGCTATCCTAAATAAAAAAGTACAATTATCTTTTCACTTTTGTGTCTACTCTTCTCTCTTGTTCATACTATAAGTCTCTTGGTTTCAAACATTTTGTAATTTTTGTAGTGTTTTGGCAAAAAAATAGATTTTTTTGAATTTTAAATATTTAATCAAATATCATTAATACACTAAGCATTTGATTTGGCATTTTTGACTATCAATTTTTTTATTGATCGTTGAAAAGGCAAATAAAGAAAAACAGTGACAAAAAATTGGAATCCAAATTCGAGTGTCGACCTTGATGTAAAATAAGTTTTAAGTATCAACTTAGAAAAAGTTAGTAGTTCAAAGTCTAATAGATATTTTTACTCTTTTGATTTTGTAAAAGATTTTTATTTTAGCCACAACAGAAGTTTGAAGGGACAAGTAATTTTTATCTTAACTTTGTACTAGACTATAAGTTTTTTGTTCAATGATGACATGGCAATGTCAATATTATTGTCAGAATCGAACTAGTTTAACAGGTTAAATTGAGAATAGAATGTTTAACAAATTCATATAAATAAAAATAACTTTACGAATCGGTAAAAATTAAAAATTAAAAATTGAAAATAAGAAAATTCAAGTCCTTTTTTAGCAAAAACGTATCTACCATTATGATTTAGTTCATTTTTATCTTTGAATTTTTGTAAATATAAATTTTCTTATTTTAAAATTTTAATATATATATTTTATTTTAATATATATTATTAATTTTTATGTTATCCAACCATTTTATTAAATTAATTGAATCAAAAATTGAAAATACAATCACTTTGATTTCTAGTCCAATTATTATAATATTGAATATCAATGGCTAAAAATATATAGTGATCTAATGGCTATAAGTAAAATAGACGTAATGATAAATTTAATTTTCAATATTTACATCTTTTATTTATTTGACTTTTATTTTTTTTAGTTAAATTTGACCATTAAATTTTTTAAAAGAGTCAAATTATTTATTTAACAGAAAAGTTGATTAAAACATTAATTTTCTAACGATGTTAGCATGGCAATCAGTGTATCAGTTCATGTAGTCTTTATGATGATACGGCACTATTTGTTTTGTATATCACGTCAACAAATAATTTAAAAATTATTAGAAATATTTAAAAAAATAAAAATTTTAAAAAGTTCATAAAATTAAAAGAATAGCATGAAGTACATGTAAATTGTTATACGAGCAACCATTTAAAATTTTAACATTTTAGTCATTATTTTTATGAAAGTAATAATAATTTTGATTTTTTTTTAAATGGATGATAGTTAAATTCGATTCTTTTTAAAAATTAAGGGTCAAATTTAATTAATAACAACCAAATTGATAAATAAATAAAAAACCTTAATAATTAAATTTATCATAATATCAATAAAATAATAGTGTATTAAAAAAATCACATTAGAGCTGTCAGGATACCTTAAAAATTTTATTTTCCATTAAATGTTATTCCATTATTTTAAATTTTACAGTCTTTCCTTGCCATGTGATGATTTGAGCAGTATTTAATGAATGAATATTATATTATTTTGAAAAATAATTAATTTAAATAAATAAAAATAAAAATCATAACATTTAACCTTGGAATTTTTATTTTATTTTTTTTGAAATTTTACTAACGAACATGATGATATTTCAAATAGATTAGGAGAAATTAGAAGACTCAAAGCTTGAATTAGGGAAAGTAAATTCTAATAACAAAAATATGTAATTTTCCTCCTTTTATTGTGGAGAATTTGTGAATGATGAGAATTAGAAAGCGTTTGGTTTAGAAAATGAAATTTACTTAGATGTGTTTGATTGCAGAGTAAGAGTTATATTAATTGGTTTACGAAATGTACTTAAAAGTCTTCCTAGGATTTTTATTTTTATTTTGTATACTTACATGTGTTCTTATTCATCTAATCTTATTTAGATCAAGGGTTGTATTAAGATAATGATGACTCCATGTTTACTTTACAAAGATTTAAGCTTATATTAATGAATTTCTTTTTTTAAAAAATGAAATTGAGGAAGAATAATAAGTCAATAAGACTTTTCTTTTGATCAAAGTGATAGGGAAAAAAACGAGAAAAATACTTTCTTTTATTAAAATGTTTTACTATTTTTTTACGGTTTAAGGGTAAATTTAATCAAAGTTAAAGAAAATGAATGGTAAAATTATGATAAATGTAAATTTTTTGGGTGGAATGAAATAGATAAAATATAATATAAGACAAAATTAATTTTTCTTATAATAATAAATATAATATATATAATTGAAAATTTACTCAAGAATATATTAAAGAATCAAAGAATTTAAGTCATTAATTATTATTTTGTTTTGGTTTAAGTAGAATTATAACACCATATATTCAACCCTATCGTTGGGTCTGAGCCACGAGATGCTACAATTATCAAATTAGTAAATTTAAAATATTATGTAACATTTAATCATTTAAATACATAATTAAATAGCATTCATGTACATAAGTTATTACACAATCATTTTTGGGGTTCTATATGAGCTTACGAAAGCTCTTTTGTTAACCCGAGCTCGAATTAGGACCAATTTGTAAAATTTTAAAACAATTCAAGACCGACGTCACGACCTCACAATCTTCACGTCATAATATCGCCAACTCAGTAAGTCACATTGTGACTTCAAACATGTCAATGCCGCAACATCACTCACTATCGGCACCACGTTGCGACATTGGATGTTTGTGGTTGTGACAAGATCCCCGTTTTTGACAAAAAACATTATTTTGGTTCCATTTCAACATATGCAATACCACCTCAATGCATTCATTCAAATACCAAATTTACTTAAGCTAAAACATGTTACAACATACCATTCAACTTCCACAACTAACCTATCCATTTCATATTGTACACCATGAGGCTATATGACCTTATCTTGAACTAAACAAACATACTTCAAGCATACTTCAAAGCATCACTTTTCAAATAGGTAAATTCCAACCATTCATTAACTTAACTACCTCTTCTACCTCCTTTTTACAACATTCCACATACCAAAGCATATAAGCTTATAATATCATCACATATTTCTAGCATGAAACATAACTAATATCATACATTGCCCAAGTCACAAAGGCAACACATTATACAAAATGGGCTATGTCACACTTGCCAAATGGTAAACACTTCCAAGTACTAAAGTACACATTTAGACCCTTATATTCATGCCACAACACTATACTCAAAATGATCACATAACTACCGATTTGGTGATAGCGTGAACTTCGAGATGATACAGCTTGACAAGTTCCGCAAGGTGACAAACTACAAGGGAAAGAAAACAACGAGGATAAGCATATAGAATGCTTATTAAGTTCATATATAAAATAAAATGGTTACCTTTTTTTTTTTTTTTACCTAAACATTCTAAGCTACCTAAACTTGGCATAACTTTGGCTAGACATGGCGCTTAAAACATCAACAAAGTGAGCATTAAATTATAATAAAAGATCATTTAAAGCTACAAGCATTTAACATACCATTTCATGTTACTTTCATGTAACCTATCCCAATGGTACATTTGATAAACAATCATAAGATATTAACAAGTATACATAATTCAAATCAATCATCGATGTTACTATCAATCATAAAAATGTATCATTTTCAATTCAATCTATTCAATGACTTTTTAATTTGTATATCAAGCTCATTTCATCACATTTCAAATTTTCAATTTAATTATATTGTTTCCCCCGATGAACCCTAATAAATGGACTCGAATACACAGGTAACTACACCACACTAGTTGCTCGTTTGAGCTGAATACATTTATATATATATGATTACCCATCCAAGCTAAACCCATATCATAACACATCAAGTTACTCATCAGAGCTAAACATGTGTCACATAATACCCAAGAATCCGCAACGAATGTTGAATCTCATTAACATCTATAATAAATCTCGTACAAGGGCGCACAAGACCTTATTGGCATGTCAATCGTATTTTAATCCTTTACTAAGTTCACACGGGCATCTTTACACATATAAATGTTACATTTCAATTCAGTCCAATTCTACCTTTTCATACCAACTCACAATTAATCAATTCTGTAACGTCCCAAAAGTTAGGGGTTGTAAATTTTTGCATAATTGCATGTTATGCTTGCTGAGCTGGTTATTTGAGTGTATTTGGGGGTTTTAGGGAGGCCTGGGATCGAGTCTGAGCCTTGGAAAAATTCTAGTTTTTGGCCCTTAAGAGGAGAGGGCTGGTGGAGGTTGGGCTTAAGTAAATTTAAGTGTATTTTACTAACACAAATAGAGCATGTGGTATGGTGGTGTGGCGTCAAGTGGAGAGCAAGGAGGGGAGGGGTTCGAATCCCTCAGGTTGCAAATGAAGGATTTTATTTTATGGCTTGAGAGTAGAGGAAGCAGAGTTCGAATCAAACTCTTCAAGGGGGAGTGGGGACTTGGTCAAATAATTTAAATGGGTGGAGGAGAGGAATTGTAGGAGGAAAAAGGGGAGAAAATCAAGGAGTTGATGGGTGTGGGAAGTGTTGGCCGAAAGTGGGGGTCTAGCTAAGGGGAATTTCGGCTGAGGAGGGGTGTTTTGGTAGCATTTTTCGGTAGGGAGAGGGGAGAGTGTGCCGAATTTTCTCTAGTATTCTTTGGTGAGTTTTTACATTTTGGGTTTTCATTTTCTCTAGCATTTCGGGTCAGTTCCTCTTCAATTCACTTCTATCGAATTCTTAGTCTCTTTCTCCTCATCTCCATCTTACCTTTCGTGTGTTCTTTCTTTGTGCGAATAACTTAAACACTTGTTAGCCGAAACTTCTTCTTCCCATCTCTCTTCATCCGTTTCTTTTCTTTTTCTTCTCATCTTCTTTTTTACTCTTTTCTTCCACAGCTGAACTTAGTCTTCCCTTTTGTGCTCAACACTCTATCTCTTCTTAAGCCAAAGCTAATTCCTTCTTTTCCTTCCTAATTTTTGGGGCCATCTTTTCGGGTTGCTAGAGGGAAGTGGTTCATACCGAATTTGAAGGTAAGTAGTGTGACTCTTGTGTGTTGATTAATGATCGAGGCATGTTATTCTTTTCTCTAAGTGGCTAAATCTCCCCTTTTTTTTCTGTAGTCTAACATTGATTGGTTTAGGTGCCCTCGTGACATAGAAGGGAGTAGCGCCCGAAAACAGTTGAAACGTTACTCTCAGGCTTTGATCTGGTAAGTTTCGCACTTTGTGTTTGGTTGAAGGACCGATCTGGTTTGGGTTGGGTTTGGTTTCGACAAAGGTGGATGTTAACCACATCTTATTCAACTTCTCTAATAGGGGTGTTTTGAAACGCAGGGTTCAGTAAGGGGTCATTAATCTTCTCTGATAATCAGAGAGGATTTAGTAAAACTCGATAAAGCAAGGAGGGGTGCTAAGGGATTCGTGTCACGTTCGCGATCAAGGTGTGTAATCTCACACCTTTGTCTATTCTGATAGTGCAATGTGCTGTGAATCGGCCGGAAGCCTAAATATCGACAAACCGAAACACCGGTAATTAAGATCACTCGAGCGTGCGAGCACTCGTAGAGATAAACTGAGCCACTAGGGATGGCGAAAGAACATTGAGAGTGTCATGAACTCTCTCGTGGAACTGAGGCCGTAATAGGCCTTGTTGAGCCGAAGCGGGCTTAGTGGGCCCAATGGGTTAATGGGCCCACATGAGCGAAATCGATGGTAAGTATCGGATGACTGCTGCAACTGCGAAGTCCAAAAAATCGAGATCGAAAACTAGCTAAATGGGCCACATGAGCGTGTGGGCCCGTTTGGGCCGAAATTGGATTTTAGGCCCAATTATGCTGTAATAACCAAAAAAGAGAGTCGGTGTCGTTTGAGGCAACAGCGGGCCTTCAAAAAGGCCATTAGATTGTAAATTACTGAAATACCCTCGATGGGTAAAATTATCGAAATACCCTTAGTGGGTAAATTACCGAAATACCCTCAGTGGGTAAATTACCGAAATACCCTCGATGGGTAAAATTACTGAAATACCCCTAAGGGGTGAAATTACCGTTTTACCCCTAAATGAAAAATTAACTGTTATACCCTTGATGATAGTTAAACATCGTTTATGTGATTTTGTATATCTGTTTATAATTATAATACACTACATTTATAATATCTTGCATTGGGTTGGGTTTGTTGATCGAAGGAAGTACCGTTTAGTGGCATTGCCACATACCGTTCTAGTGGCATTGCCACATACCGTTCTAGTGGCATCGCCACATATGCTTTACTGAGTGGCTCAGCCACATACCGTTATTAGCAGCATGACTGCACTATTGGAGAGTTTTGGCTGGGTGGGTTGACTTGGTCCCCAAGGAGAGTTTGGTTGGTACGGGTGGAGAGTTTGGTTGGATTGGGGTGGGCACACATCCATTGCATTTGATATGTTTTAGGGCTTAGGCCCAGAGTGTTAACGAATAGGGCTTAGGCCCAGAGTGTTAACGAATAGGGCTTAGGCCCAGACTGACATCATATGGGCTCGAGCCCAGGCTATGACTGTTATAGGGGATTACACACTGAGTTCTCGTAACTCACCCCTTTTTTTTGAGCCGTGCAGGTAATCCCCAGCGTTAGAGGATTTGGAGCTGTGGAGGACTCGGAGGTGGCCATACGCCGGATTTGTTAATAAACAGAACTTAGCAGTTTTTGAGTTTAATTTATTTTTATATTATTTTTGGGTTAATAACTTATGTAATACGACCATTGGGATTTTCTTTTAACTTTCTTTCGGTAATTCTTTTAGTTATGAACTGTCAAACATTCAAACACGGGTTTTTAAACTAATAACTGCTATTTTCAAATATCACGTTTCCGCAACTTTAAAAGTCAGTCTTCTGCAACAAATAACATTTTGAAAACAATATTGTGTTCGCAAGGGAAACAACTTTAAGCAAATCTTATGTGATAAGCAACGAAACTCGGGGTTTTTCATTGATAAAAAGTTTTTGAATTGAGGAAAGGTTTTTAATGATCGTGTGGTTTTATACAACCTTTTTTATGTGACATGCTAGATTCGGCCATAACATCTAGGCTGAGTTTGGGGTGTTACAAATTCATAATCAAACATCCATATATAATTATATATATACATGAAATCAAACACATAGCAACATAAAATAATAAATTCATATGGACTTTACCTGTTAAAAACACCAAAAAGTTGGTTCTTCAGGGACTAATCAACAATATTTTCTTTTCCATGATTAAGTTCTTTTTGATCCAATTCTTGATCTATACAATTATTTTATACAATCAATTAATACTAAACATCTTTCAATCATGTCGTGATATGAATAAAATTATATGAATTCATTTTTTTCAATACCCTAAAATTTTACATTTTATTCAATTTAATCATTGAATTCAAAATAATCATAACTTCTAATTTTGAGCCTCAGTTTAAAATCTGATTTCACATATATTCATTAGGGACCTTCTACTTTCTATCCCTATCAAAATTTCATAACAATTTTTTATTTTATTCAATTTGATCACTAATGTACAAAACTAATAATTAAGTTTTACAATCTAGTCATATTCATAAACTAAGCTTCAAATCTATCAATTCCAAGCATAATTCGTCACGAAATCAACAATGATAACTTTCTAAAACTTTAACGGTTTTACAAACTAATACATGGGTTAGGTAAATCAAGCTCCCATGACCTCAAATTTATAAAAATTACAAGAAAATGACTTAATTTTCCTTGCCTATTGATGGTCGAATGATGAAACATGAAAATAGCTCTCTCTTTTATTCTTAGGTTTTTCTTTCTCTGGATGGTAAAGAAGAAGAGTGAAGGAAATGACACTTATATCTCCACTAAGTTAAGCTTATATACCTTAATTATAAGTTAATTAATCTAACTTAATTAACTTGATTAAATTTTAACCATGTTAACTTTGACGTTGATAAATTCAAGTGGATTCTCATATTTCCATACACTAAATTATACTTAAGAATTGTTTAATTGTCATTTTAGACCTTTAGGTAATTGTAATTTAAATCCCTAAGCGTTTGGCCAATTAAAAACCTATAACGATTAGGCTTTTACAATTTAGTCTTGTACCTAAATTAACTATTTAATTGACAAAATTGATGGACCAAATATTGATATGCTTTTATATTAACCTTGGAAATATTCATATTTAATATTTATGGACTTAGTTTACGAAAATTGGATTTCGAAACCAGCTTTTCCGATACCATTGAAAATCAAGTTGTTACAAGAATGAATCAAAATTATTTAAAATGGAGTAAAATTGTTAAAAACTCTCATGATAATAGGAATGCAATATTACTTTATATTCCATAATATTGGCATTATTAAGGATATAAAATTATTAGCTCAAAAATTGTAACACCCTATACCTGACCCGATTGTTGGTTCCAAGCTATAGTGTAACACATTCGTTGCCAGAGCAACTAAGATCAATTCACCATTAAAGAGTACAATTTGAACGATAAAATCAAATAAATATACATTCCTTAAACATACCAATCTAAATTTAAGTTTCATTTATGTAAACACCTAATAACATACAACATATTCATCATCAATTAGGGTTGTATAAATATTTCAATTAAGGCACCATCACATATCTCACACATTTATCAGACTATGAGAATTATAATTTGCTTATACTTTTATGCATATGCATATCAACCATATATATATATTACTACTAGAGTATAAAATATAACATTTGATTATAATGCCATTCAACTACCACAAAACCTAACCTATTAAGTACATGCCAAACATAAGTAATATTGGAAACAAACAAACATTGCTGAGACCGGGATTATAGATTGAATGTTGCGGTTGATGTCTAGAAATCTTGAATTAAATTTGACTTGCGCACGAAGAAAACAAACCATACGTTAAGTAAAACACTCAGTGGTAATTTTATAATTGAAGTATGTAATATTAGCATTAACAATTCTACCCTAAGTAAATATGTATATTTATATTCACTTTTCTACCATACACTTGTAACTCGGAGTTACCAAGCTTTACATTTCAATATAAACATGTTATGTGTACAGAGCTGACATCAACTCATCCCTCTTTAATGCAATCTATAAAGACATTTAATCATACTTATAATAATAACAATTTAACCAATTGTTGATATCAAACATGTCCTTATCAGCCCTATTTCCAATTTACCGCTTCTAATATCACCTAAATCGTTCGTTTCAATTAATATACAATCAATTTCAAGTTTAATATACAAAAGCTCAATACTATAAACTAGTTAGCTATTGCATCTCATACAACAATTTTGTGCAATATAATTAATTTATCAAGATCACTAGCATTTTATAACAGATCAAGATTGAACCATTTTGCAATTCATGTCTCATTAGCCATATTCAAATACCAACATATTCAACATGTAACTTACAACTTTTGCATTCCTAATTTAAACTCATACTATCTATGAAACATATATTCCACCTTTCCAAAGGCAAGCATAAAAATAATTTGCATCCTAAATCACTTGATTTATATTTAAGTCAATTAGTCTCATAATGTAACACCCTTTGCCCGGTCTGGTCGTCGGACCCGAACTACAGGATGTTACCACAATTTTCGGAGTAAGCCACATAATTTGATAGCCATTATTTCATTCCATCATCGATTCATGACATAATTCCATGCATAAAATAATATATAATCAAGACCGAGTCTTAGTGGAGCTTATGAAAGCTCTAAAGTTGACTTGAGCATGAAGAAAGACCAATCCAAATGCTTTTCAAAGTTTGAGAACTGGTATTGATACTTATCACAGGTATCGATACCATTTTCAATTTCGATATTTCAAGAATTTAGATAAAATACTCAAGTATTGATACTTTACATAAGGTACCAATACCCTTGTTAGGAAGTATCGATACCTAATCTAGTACCGGAACCATTTTGGCATTATGTTGTTTTGCAAAACTTATCAAAATCACTACTATCACTTGAAACTTAGTATTGATACTTATTTTACAAGTATAGATACTTAGTCTAGTACTGATATTGTTTTTAGGTTCGATATTTGTAAAATTAAGAAAAATTGGTAAGGCACCGATACCTTTACCCAGGGTATCGATACTTTTCGCCAAAATGTCAAAACTCTCTCATTTTAGTTCATTTTACATGCTCAAACAAACCCAAATTCAAATGGTGCTTATAAGCACACTTCAACCCTGCATAAACCAACCCAAAACATGCCTAACCACTTTAATTCAACATTCCTTCAATCAACCAAACCTACATACATTAATAAGGCTTCTACACATACTATTTAAACAAGTAAATTCTCAACCTATTCACACTTGCATAACCATACAATTTCAACATTTAAACCATGCTAATTGACTTCTAAAATGACATTCATGTCACACATGTATAACCTAACATGTTACCAAATTTTCACACACTTGTATATACCTATTAACAACTAAGGATCAAGTATTATCCAAAGTTCAAATCAAGCTAACAACCAAAATAATACGCATACATTAACATAACATATACAAACTATTCAACTTCCAAATTTGAGTCTTCAAAGATAACAAAATATAAAGGACTCTCCTAGGTACATGCTTTATTATATACTATCACAATTCATATTCAATTTCATGTATTAATTAAATCATACAACTTTCTAATCTATTCAATTTAGCCCTTGACTCGATACTTACTTCCACCCTTAGCATTTTCAACTCAATATCTATTAATAACTTACCTTAGTGTTATATAATGCAATATATAATGAATATGCTTTACTAAAATTAGTTTCGAGTCATAGAAATACAAATTGAAAGCTCACGTCACCAGTCGTCGACTTTCGCCTTCCTTTTCCTTTTTGATGATCATGTATTGTTTTTGGATAAGAATAATAATTCAATAATTGTATAATATCAAATTCTATTCAAATCATATTCAAATTCAAGGTCATACATATTTTGCAAATTATTTGATTTAATCCTTTATCTCGATAATCAATTAAATTCATGCCAATACTATCCGATCAATCATAATCAAATATCAATTCATTAAATATCTCAAATTGCAATTCATCATATTCAATTTATCAATCAATTGATCATTTCTTTATGAGTTAGTCCATATCACACCTTTTTGTATCAAATTGTAAACAATTCCAATTATAACCACACAAAAGCAATTTAAATTACAACCACACACAAAAAAAAAAATTCATAATTCAAGAATATATTGCAAATACATATAACCATTGTCGTAACCATTTTTTGATAAAACAGTAAACGACGCGATCGACTCGGTTTTTGAAAACGAAAAGTAAGGGAGTCGCCACCAATCTTTATTTGGGTGTGATCGGATCACCTTGTTTTAATAAACGCCTTGGTTTATTAAAACGATGCTTTTGGTCTACGAAAATTTGAGAAAAATGGGTTCGGAAGTCAATTACGTGCGAGGAAGGATTAGCACCCTCGACACGCCCGAAATTAGTACCAAACTGATTGATCGATGTCCTATTATTGAAAACTTAGAAATGATTTGAAAATAGATACTTTTATTTCCAAAACTTGAAGGAATTGGAAGGGACATTAAGACTCTCTTGGTTTCGAAGAGATAAAGCATCATGTCCAGTAAGTTAGGGCGCAATACTTTAGACTCCCGAAACTAAGCTCGCCTTTTAAAACTTGGTTTTATTTTTGAAGAGGATCTCCCGTCATTTGTCGAGCGAGAAACCAAAACCCAGTAAGTTAGGGCTCGTTTTCCCGAAAATCCAAATTAGGAATATTGCCTCTATTTTAGAAAAAAAGGAAACTTATTCTCAAGTATCTACGCGTCGAGTCCATAGTTAGGGCGTGACAATTTCAATCTCCGAGATTAAGTGTTTTGTTTAAAATTTGAATTGCGATTTTTTAAAAGGGATATCCCGTTGTTTAACTTTAAACGAGAAAAAAAACAGAACCCAGTAAGTTAGGGCTCGATTCACTCGAATTGCTAATACGGGATGTTGATTTAAAACTTGAATTTGCGATTTTTAAAAGGGATATTCCGTTGTTTAACTTCAACGAAGAATAATCGGAACCCAGTAAGTTAGGGCTCGATTCACTCGAATTGTTAATACGTGATATCGATTGTTATGAAAATTGAGATGTCGGAAAAATCAAGGAGACGAACGATGAGAATATAAGTAGTGGGGAAAGAAAAGTATTGTGCCAATGGTGTATATGTATTGACGATGGTAGAAAATAATGATAATAATAATAGTGGTAATATATATAAAATAGGTAAAATATATGCATATTGAGAAATAATATAATGATAGTAGTGATGTGGAATACCTATGTATATATAAAAAATGCTGGTAATATACATAAAATAAGTGAGATATTTACATATATATGAAAATAGCATAATATTAATAGCGATAATGATAATGCAATGATGAAATAGATAATAATAATGAAAACAACAAGCAATAAATAGAATATTATTGATAGCAATAGTAGTAATATAATAATAGTAATAATATAGTAATATGATATATATGTGCATAAATATAATAGTAATAATAATAACCTAGCAATAATGGTAATATAATAATAATATAATAACAGTAATATAAATAAAATAAATAGATAAAGTAATAATACAAGCAAATAAAATGCATACATATATAAAACATAATAGTAATAATAATAATGACACTAATAAAAATAAATAGCATAATATAATATAAGCAAACAAAATGTATAAATATGTAGAATATAATAATATAATAATGGTAATACTACTACAATGATATAATATGACAATAAAAAAATGATAATAATAATAAATAATAAGGTAATAATAAGAAACAAAATAAAAAAAATAATAGCAAAAGAGGGTAAAAGTGTAAAATAATTGAAAATGGGTTAAATTGCATTAAAAATGAAAGTTTCGGGTCAATTGGTAAATAAAACAGGGGTTCGGGGGTCAAAAAAGAACACGAGTGAAAGATGGGGGACCAAAGGGACAATTTTCCCAGCAATTAAACGCAGCACTTTGGGGAATGACCCAAATCGCAAAACTGCGTGAAATTTCAGGGCCGATATGAAATAATGAAAAACTTGATTTTAAGAAATAAAAATGCGGAAGGGCTGATTTCGCAATTTCCCCTTTAGCAAAAAAACACGCGGATCTTCTTAGGGTACGGGTCAGATTCGGGTCGGTTTAGGTGAAACGACGTCGTTTTGGGCTTAAAGGCCAGCCCCCAAAACGACGTCGTTTCAAGGGGCTATAAAAGGCCTAAAAACTTGAAAAAAAATCATTCTAACCGATTTCTTAAAAAAAAATTTCTCTCCTTTTTGTTTTTCTCTCTGCAGGTGCAAGAGAAGGGGCCACCGGGGGAGCTCCGGTCCGTCACGACCACCATTCTCCGTCGCACCAGCCACCGCGCGGTGGTCGAAAAAGGTAAGTTCTTCTTTTTTCTTTCTTTTTTTTTAAAAGATATGTATGTGTATATATGTGCAGGAAAACTTCAAAAATGATAAAAGAAGAAAAAGAAGAAAAAAAAATAAATCACCTCGTCGTATCTGTTTTTTTCAATTTTTTATGATTCTTTTCGCGTTTTCGATGCTTTCTTATTGATTCCTCTTGTTAGTCTCTGATTTGCCGTTATCTGTTTAAATCTCTAGTATTGTATTGATTTTTCAAAAAAAAAAAAAGAAAAGTAACCCCCTTTACAAGGAAAAAAATCGGCTTTTATAGCCTTTGCCTTTTTACAACTTGCTGCTTTTTGTCCTTTCCCATTTATTGTTTGCAGGTCAGAGGCGGTGCTGGGGCGGTGGACAAGATGGTGGCAGGTGGCTGCAGAAGTCAGAGGGTCAGAAGGTTAGGTCAGACCTAACGGCGCCACTTGGGGTTAGGGTTAGGAATTTTATTTTTTTTCTGTTGAGGGTGTTGGGCCTGTTGGGCTAGGTGCAAGTGGGTTAGGGTTTGTAACCGGGTAGGTCTTAGTGGGCCACCGATTTGGGCATCGGGTTTTAGGGTCTGTTAGGTCAGATTTGTTGTAATGGGTTTGGGTATGGGCTTGTAGGCCCGGGCAAAATTGGGGTTGTACAGCTGCCCCTCTTTGCTCGTTGCCGTGTAACGGGAATAGAGCAAAGACTTAAAGAAGCCCAATGTTGCCCGGTCCTGCCAAGTTTTGTCTTCTCAAGTGCTCGTCTTCAGGTAGCTCCCATTCTTGCCTTCTACATCTTGTTGCTTTGATCCACTCTATCACTGCAACTTCAGAGGTATAGGACTCTTCATTTTAATTTGCTAACTTCAATCTGCTCCTGTAACCACAGGAATCGCCAAATCTATTATCTTTAATCTGATCCCAACAAACTCAGGGATCACCAGACTGATGTCTTCGATCTGCTTCCTTCAACTTCAGGAATGTCAAATCTGCTTTCTTCAATCTGATCCCTACAAACTCAGGGATCACCAGACTGATGTCTTCAATCTGCTTCCTGCAACTTCAGGAATGTCAAATCTACTTTCTTCAATCTGATCCCTACAAACTCAGGGATCACCAGACTGATGTCTTCGATCTGCTTCCTGCAACTTCGAGAATGTCAAATCTGCTTTTTTCAATCTGATCCCTACAAACTCAGGGATCACTAGACCGATGCCTTCGATCTGCTTCCTGCAACTTCAGGAATGTCAAATCTGCTATCTTCGATCTGCTCCACTGCAAACTCAGGGAGACGAGATCTGCTCAACCGCACTGTCCTTTTGAGGACGTACTCTGTAGAATAAGTACATGATGATTAGGATGCCATGAGCATGATGAGTCAGAATGTTATGAGTGTGATTTCCTATTTGAGGTGTTATCATCTATGTATCCGTCAAGGTTTCGTCTTCGTTTCCCTTGCAGTAATTGTTTTCGTATGAACAACTTGCCCTTGTGGGAATTTCAAGGCCCAATTTAGGCCTCAGGACACGGGCCTACATTGACTTCTAACTGTCTTTCCCGAGAATCTCAACTCCTTCTCGAAGGATACCTGGCTTGGTTCATTTTGAATTCGTTCATTAGCGATTTAGGGTTTTCGAATCTCTCTTTATCAAAAATTGGCCTGTCATATGACTTTCTGGGTGATTAGGTAACATTGTTTATCTCCATTACAATTAATGAATTGGGCGAGGAACTTGAAGAAACGGTCCCCCTTGAGACCCTTCTTTCTTCAATGTCTTTAATTTGGATACGTGGAAATTCTAAACAATTGTCCTGTTTCGGTTTCTTGCTTTGTCTAGAGATTTCCAAAGTAATACGTAGAACTTTCTTTTGTGAAATTGTCAGTTCATCAATTATTATTTCAATGCAACATGTTTATGAATGATGGGCAACAACAAATTAATTTCAAGGAGAGTTTTAAAAAGAATTATCAATGATACAAGGAAATTGATTGGAAACATATCCTTTTTGCGGAGAAGAAGAATCCAACAATAGTAAAAATGAGCAAGACACAAATCAAACACCCTAGACATCGCCGATTGGGCTTCTTATACAAGTTTCATGAAGACTGTTTTGAGCTTTAACACGTGTTTACAAGACTCAAAGTACTTCGTTGATGCCCCAATTATGCACGTGCTTCCTCTTTTGTTGATTCTAGCACTGCAAGACTGCCATGTGTCCATTCAAAGTTTGAGCCGCCCTTTTCGGGTTTTCAACTCAAAAGCCCTTTGGTCTCAAGGCACCCTTTTGCGGGTTTTCACCTTGGCCTCTCCGTTTTTTTTCGAAGACTCAAAGCGCCCTTTGCGGGTTTTCGCCTTTGGCCTCTTCTATTTCAAGCAAAGTACTTTTTAACCGAATCCGAATTCACGGGATTGGGCAAGCTTTTCCTGTCCATCTCATTCAGAATCAATGCACCTCCCGAGAAAGCTTTCTTTACCACATACGGCCCTTCCCAGTTCCGCATCCATTTTCCTTTGTGATCCTTTTATATGGGAAGGATCTTTTTCAGCACGAGGTCCCCTTCACGAAATTCTCTTGGCCGAACTTTTTTGTCATAAGCTCGCATCATCAATTTTTGGTACATCTGACCATGACGAATGGCCCTCAATCTCTTTTCTTCAATTAAATTCAACTGATCATATCGAGCTTGGATCCATTCGGCTTCATCCAGTTTTACTTTTGACAACACTCGAAGAGAAGGTATTTCCACTTCAATAGGTAGAACCGCTTCCATCCCGTAGACCAATGAGAAAGGTGTTGCCCCAGTAGAGGTTCTGACGAATGTCCAATAAGCATAGAGTGCAAATGGCAACTTCTCATGCCAGTCTCTATAAGTCCCAGTCATCTTTCCCACTATCTTTTTGATGTTTTTGTTGGCTGCTTCCACTGCCCCATTCATTTTTGGATGATACGGTGACGAATTGTGATGTTTGATGTTGAATTGGCTACAAACCTCTGCTATCGTGCTATTGTTTAAGTTCAGTGTATTGTCTGATATGATCCTCTCAGGCATTCCATATCAACAAATGATCTCCTTTTTCAAAAACTGACTAACTGCTGATTTAGTGATGTTAGCATATGAAGCCGCCTCTACCCATTTTATGAAGTAGTCAATGACCACAAAGATGAACCGATGTCCATTCGAAGCCTTCAGAGATATTGGCCCAATGACATCCATGCTCCACATGAAAAATGGCCATGGAGAAGTCATAACATGTAAAGGTGACGGGGGCACGTGAATCTTGTCTCCATAAATCTAGCATTTATGACATTTCTTGGCATAGTTGATACATTCTTCCTCCATGGTGGACCAATAAAATCCAAACCTCATTATTTGTCTGGCCATTGTGAAACCATTAGCATGAGTTCCACAGACACCTTCATGTACTTCTTCCAGGATTAACTTAGCTTCGGTGGCGTCCACACTTCTCAGCAGCACTTGATCTTTCATTTTCTTATATAAGACTTCTCCATCCAGGACGTAATCACAGGCTAGTCTCCTCAGCGTCTTTTTATCATTCTCAGTCACTTGATCTGGGTACTTACGATTTTTCTCATTCCACGGTATATCGTGGTACCATGGTGGGCCAGTTTTCTCTTCTTCCTCATCATTGTAGCAATGGGCTGGGTCTTGATGAATGCTCATTTGTATTGGCTTCATATCTTCATCTTCGTTTATTCGGACCATGGAAGCCAAGGTGGCCAGAGCATCAGCCATCTGATTCTCGTCCCTGGGCAGGTAATTGAAAGTGATGTCATCGAACTCTCTAATCAATTCTTGGGCCAATCTTTTGTAGATAACCAGCTTTGGATCTCTGGTTTCCCATTCTCCTTTGAGTTGATAGATTACCAGAGCAGAATCTCCATAAACTTCTAATACCCTGATTTTGTATTCGATAGCGGCGCGGAAACCCATGATGCAAGCTTCATATTTAGCCATATTATTAGTGCAATCGAAATCCAGTTTGCAAGTGAATGGATAATGGTCACCTTTTGGAGACATCAAGACTGCCCCAATTCCATTACCTACGGTATTTGATGCCCCGTCGAAATTTAGTTTCCAGGGATGGTCTTCGGAAGTACCTTCTTCAGTGTCTGCTACGTACATCAAATCTTCATTAGGGAAATTAAAATCTAAAGGCTCGTAGTCTTCAAGGGCTCTACTAGCTAGAAAGTCTGCTATCGCACTCCCTTTTATCGCCTTTTGGTTTACATAAACGATATCAAATTCAGAAAGTAGAATCTGCCATCTGGCCATCCTTCCATTCAATGCGGTAGATTCCATCATATATTTAAGGGGATCTAGCTTTGAGATGAGTCATGTCGTGTGATACAGCATATATTGCCTCAATCTTCGAGTTGTCCAAATTAAGGCACAACATAATTTCTCGATTAGCAGGTACCTCGTTTCACATTCGGTGAATTTTTTACTAAGGTAGTATATTACTTTTTCTTTCTTCTCCGACTCATCATGCTGACCTAGCACACATCCCATCAAATTATCAAGTACTGTTAGATAAATGATCAGTGGCTAGTCTGGTTGAGGCGGCGTTAGTACCGGGGCATGGGACAGGTATTGTTTTACCTTTTCGAAGGTCTTCTGGCATTCTTCATCCCACGTGCCTGGGTTGTGTTTCTTGAGGAGACGGAATATGGGGTCACATCTCTCGGTCAGCTGTGAAATGAACCGAGCGATGTAATTTAGCCTTCCTAAGAAACCTCTAACTTCTTTTTGGGTACGTGGTGGAGGTAATTCTTGTATGGCTTTGACTTTATCCGAGTCAACCTCAATCCCTTTTTCGCTGACTATGAACCTGAGCAATTTCTCGGACCGAGCTTTGAAGGTACACTTTGACGGGTTAAGCTTCAACTGGAATTTTCTCAGCCTCAAGAACAATTTTCTCAAGATCTGTACATGTTCTTTTTTAGTTTGGGACTTGTCGATCATATCATCGACGTAAACCTCAATTTCCCTGTGCATCATGTCATGCAATAAGGTTACCATGGCTCTCTGATATGTCGCCCCCGTATTTTTTAGCCCAAATGGCATTACCTTGTAGCAAAATGTTCCCCACATGGTTATAAACGTTGTCTTGTCCATGTTCTCAGGATGCATCTTTATTTGGTTGTATCCCGAGAAACCATCCATGAAGGAGAACAACGAATAGCCTGTTGTATTGTCTACCAAAGTGTCGATGTGAGGCAATGGGAAATTGTTCTTCGGGCTGGCCTTGTTCAGGTCTCTGTAGTCCACGCACATCTGTACTTTCCCGTCTTTTTTGGGGACCGGGACAATATTAGCTACCCAATCCGAGTACTTAACTACTTGCAAGAACCCAACATTAAATTGTTTCTCGACTTCTTCTTTTATTTTTAACAAGACGTCCAGTCTCATTCTTCGGAGCTTCTGTTGGACTAGCTGGCATTATTCTCTTATGGGCAATCGGTGTACTGCGATATCAGTACTTAGTCTGGGCATATCTTGGTATGACCACGCGAACACATCCTTGAATTCATGGAGTAATTTGATGAGGTTCCATTTGGTTTCTGCAGTAATACAGGCTCCAATCTTCACTTCTTGCCCCTCTCCTAGGTTCACCATTTCTACAGACTCTTTATGGAGTAGGATCTGTTTTTCTTCTTACTCTACCATTCTCAACAAATCTGGAGGCAAGTCGCATTCTGTGTCATTTTCAAAATCCTGAGATTCCTCTGAACACATGTCTTACTCAAAACAGACTTCTGAATCTGTAGTATCGTTGCTCACATCATTGATGTCTAGAGACCTGTGATGGGTGTCAAAGGATGTACAAAGAACAAATGAATTTGAGGACAATTATTCACATGATATGAATGAGACAAAGGATAAATAATAAAAAATATAAAATGAGAGAATGTTTAGTAGAATTAAAGATGTATTTCATTAAAACAAAATGTCCGAACATGAGCCTATTTCACAAAAGAAATCTCATTGTTTCTAGGCTTAAAAATAACAAGTTTGTTCTGAATATTACTCTGTATAATCTCTAAAAACTACAGGAAATTCCTCTGCAGTCCAATTGTCTAAAGTGCTTCCAGGTTCATACGGGCGAATGCCCGACAGATTTCCTTGATTAGTCTTCTCATCGTGTATAGCATTGATGTGAGGATATTTATCTCCAAGAGATTCTTTTTCCGGGTAAATTATTCCTCTTGATACGAAGGTATGAGATATGTGAGGAAAATTCATCAGTTCCCACTTAACATCTTTTCCATTCAGCCGGGCCCTTCTCCTTTCTTGCTTCTTTTCCATTTCCTTCTTCATTTTTTTAGCATCTGGTTTGAAACCTAAACCAAAGCAGTCTCTTTTCTCCTTCAGCATCGGGGTCTAGACTTTTCCTTGGAGATATTTGCCCAATCCTCTTCCGGGTAGGGCTCCTTTTCCCATCGTCATTTGTAATCCCATCCTGGTGGTCTTGGATAGCTTGGGCATCGAAACTTCACTTCTCTCCTAGATGAATATCGTATTTATGAAATCTAAGGATCGGAAGAAACATTCAATGGTCTCCTCATTTGTTTCTAGATACGGCGCTTCGTTGGTAACGGTTGCTATGATGTCTTCTTCCGCGTTTATAGTTACCAACCAATTTTCTGTTACCAGTTTCAGTTTTTGGTGCAGCGATGAGGGTACGGCCCTTGCCGAATGAATCCATGGCCTCCCCAACAGGCAGTTGTACGAGGGTTTGATATCCATGACCAGGAAGTCCACTTCGTAAGTGTTAGGCCCGATCAATAAAAGTATGTCTATTCTCCCCATCACTCTTCTTTCCGTGCCGTCAAACGCTCTCACTATGTTCTGGCATGCTTTCATGTGAGAACTGTCTATTGGCAACCTCTTGAGTGTAGCTAGTGGTAGGGCATTTAACGCTGACCCATTATCTATTAACACGCTTGGCAGAGTGTATCCCTTACAGCGGGTAGTTATGTGTAAGGCCTTCGTTGATCCCATGCCTCCGGGTGGGATTTCGTCATCGCTGAAGTAGATGAAATTGTCAGCGCTTATGTTACTAACTAGACGGTCCAACTTGTTGACGGATATATCCTTAGTAAATAGGTCTCATTTAATACTTTCATCAATGCTTCGCGGTGCACTTCTGAGCTTAGAAGTAGGGCTAACACGGAGATACGGGCTGGTTGTCTGTGCAGTTGTTCCACCACGCTATATTCGCTGTGTTTCAAGAATTTCAAAAATTCTTTGGCCTTTTCCTCTTTTACGGGTTCATTGATATAGGCTTCGGGTTTCTTTTTCTGCCCAATCTGCATAGTCTTCGGCTTCACTGTTTCCGCTCCTTTGTTTTCAGGATCGAAACGTTTCCCACTACGCGTATAGGATCCTTCATTCTTAGCTTTCTCAGCAATACTAGTGGAGCTTTTCGCCCTTGGTATCGTCATATTACAATTGTAGTTCCAGGGTACCTTTTTACTGTCTTTGTAGGGAAAAGAAGTAGGTTTCTAAATTATAATCCTCGGTCTTCCCTGTACCCCGCTTTCCGTGTTTCGCGAGAAGATGATTCTCAGGTAATTGACTCCAGGCTTTGTCAGTTCTTCCTCGGTCGCACAAATGTTCTCTTCCTCTACTCCTTCTTCATAAAACTCTAGTTCTTTGTCATCCATAAGGCCTTGCACCAAAATTCTAAACTCGGCATATTCTTGAATCTCGTGCCCCTTCGTCATATGGAGTTCGCAGTAATTCTTCATATGCCTCCCGTTTCCCGCAGGATCTGAATCTAATTCTCTTTTCGCCATCTTCTTCCAGACTATTCGCAATGGGGTTTTCACTTCCGTGACATCCTTCTTGATTTTCCTCACCACTGCCTCACCAATCGTGTTTACCCCTCTATCTTCGTGATTGGGTAGTGGGTTCCCTTTTTTTACCATATCACCGAGTGTTATAACCTCCATTTTTATTAGCCTCTCGACTACCTTTTTAAAGGCGAGGCAATTCTCTATCGAATGGCCTGCCACCCCTGCATGGTAATCGCAGTGAGCATTAGAGTCGTACCACTTAAGGTATGG
Source organism: Gossypium bickii (assembly GCA_025503065.1). Taxonomy (NCBI): domain Eukaryota; kingdom Viridiplantae; phylum Streptophyta; class Magnoliopsida; order Malvales; family Malvaceae; genus Gossypium; species Gossypium bickii. The sequence continues at coordinate 19,800,761 of CP106713.1, read as the reverse complement.
GGGTTGCGATGGTTGCAAATAGAACGGGGACACGATGTGCTCGTTGAACAAAATCTGGTATAGCTCCTTGTACGTTATTAGAATTAGCGTGAATTGAATCTTTTCAGTATTCGGTCTGGTTCCCGATTCCTGTCTTGTCGGTCCTTGTTGTCCAGTCGTAACTGCCTTTGGCTGATTAACTGTGATCGCCTTCGAGTACCCCTTATTGTATGTACTCACGTTATTTACTTCACCGTCTTTCTTCTTAGGAGCAGCCCTCCTAGTGCTTTCTCCTGCCTCGATCTTGCCGCCCCGTATGGCATGTTCGATCATCTCCCCTGCCATTACTATGTCGGCAAAGCTCTTAGCGGTACTCCCTATTATATGGGTTATGAAAGGAGCCTTTAGGGTGTTGATAAAGAGCATGGTAGTCTCTTGTTCTAAGAGGGGTGGTTGGATCTGCATGGCGACCTCCCTCCACCTTTGCGCATACTATCTAAAACTTTCATTTTATCTTTTCTCCATGCCTTGCAAAGTAATTCTGTCCGGTGCCATGTCTGTGACGTGGTTGTAATACTTCAGAAATGCTTGAGCCAAATCTTTCCAGGAACTAATATTGGCCCGACTAAGCTGGTTATACCATCTAGCTGCTGCGCCAACCAAACTTTCTTGGAAACAGTGGATTAAGAGTTGATCATTGCTCACGTAGCCAGCTATTCGCCTGCAGAACATGGTGATGTGAGCCTCTGGGCAGCTACTCCCACTATATTTTTCGAATTCAGGCATTTTAAACTTATGGGGCAGTACCAAATCGGGAACTAGACTTAAATCTTTTGCGTCGATCCCCTGATGATGATCGATACTTTTCAGCGCTTTGAATTTTCCCTCTAGCCATTTGCAACGATCCTCTAGTTGTCTTGAGGATTTTATTCTCGACCCTATTTTCTCTACTGCATCTAGATCGGGCACAATAGGGTTGGCCGGGCTATTGCCCGGCTGGGATCCTGAGCCTACGTGATAGCTCACGGGAGGTCTAATGTCATTCTGCCCTTGCTGGGGTCTGATTGTAACCGATAGCCTTTGGAGATATTCCTCAGTGTGTTCTCGCGTCTTGTGGGTAAAGCTTAGGGGGCGCCATCATTATCCTCTTCGACCGGCGGCATGGGACCTTTCCCCTTATCCATTGCCCCGTTTATTATTTGGGCCATTTGGTCCATCATATTCCTCTGAGCCTCCAACATTTGGTCCTTCATTTCCTACTGGAGTTTTAACATTTGCTCTTGCATTTGTTCCTGTATTTCTTTCTGGAATTGCTCGAACCTTTGATCTATTTTTCTAGTTTTAACGCGTGTTCCGTAGTGATGTTCCGCTTCCAGATTTTCTCTTTTCACTTGATTTTCTCTCTGATAATTCTAGCTAATTAGGCCCCCTTTTATAAACTTAAATGCATGTAATGTGATGCAATGCAAATGCATGAATGCAAGAAGAAGACATCGATTCTGATCAACTTTATTTTAGAAAACTTTATTAGAAGGCAAAACCCTTTACATAAAACAGATTACAAATATGCTTTTACCCTGAAGCCCAGAGTTTTGATTTTTCTAAGTAAAGAGGTCAGCTCTTGGCTACGATTTGCCTGTAGCGTGTATTTCATGCTTAGGATCTCAGCTTGTGCCGTCAGGGCTTGCAGGTGATCGGCCACTTCCCGAATCTGAACTATCGCTTCACCCATGAAGTAGTCTCGATCTCTAACTTGATTACGGGAATGGTGAAGCTCCTCCTCCCAATGCCCTTCTCTTGCTTCCAAAAGCTCAATTCGGAGCTCGTAACTATGTAATGCTGACTCTAACTCTTCAATCTTGCTTTTCACTTCCTCGATTTTGTTTAGACTTAATTTCAATTCACTTTCTGAGTTTCGACTTCGGTAGTGATGCAGGGACCATCCGAACTCAGCCACCCTAGCTTTTAGTCCTTTCTTCTCTTTTTGACTTTCTGCCATGTCTTTTCTTAGAACCTCATTTTGTGTTTGCATTTTCTGGAACTTTTTCTCCCAACTGCTAGCTTTGGCTCTTTCCTCTCGGATCTCGCGTCGCCATTCCTCCGGAGTTTTTCCTAATTCGGCGTTTTTCATTGTCAAACGCATCTTCTTATATTCCGTCTTCAGATCATCTCGGTCTTCTCTATTTTCCCTTTCTCTTTTCTTAGCTTCTCAGCTTCCGACTTTTGTCCATCTACTCTAACTTGAGGAGCATCTTCTCTTCTTCTAGCCTCTCTATCTTTCTTTCGAGTTCCGAACTCATCCTTTCAAAATCTCGTTTCACGATCTCCAGTTCTGATAGGACTACTCACAAATATTCCTCTCTTGACCGGGCACCCTCTGGATTCGGCTCGGGGATGTTATCATTGATCCTCCTAGTCCTCCATTCTCTGTACTCCGGGGTCGTCATTGGGCCTATGGATAATCTTTTCATTCTATGAATCTGATTCCAAGCACTAGAGATCTCCTTAACCCTTTTCTTATAGCTTCTCCCTTCGTATGAGAACTCGCACTGAGCCAGCCCGTAGGTCTTCGGTACGAACTGTGTTGAACTATACTGTCTTAGGACCAGCAAAGGGGCATATGCAGTGGCACCCCAAATTCCCAGTAGAGGAACCCAGTCGAAGCTTCCACAACGATAAAGGATCTTGTCAAAAATCATCCAAGGAGCCTTCCACTTGATGTTGTCTTCTTGAAGGTTTTGAAGGAGTGCTATCCAGTTTTCTTTGGACATGTCTTCTTTCCTAGGCGTAGCTACTATCTCGTCCAATGGGGAGTAATTCTCCGACAAAAATTAATAAGACGCTTTCTCCACTTTCCAGAAGTGACTATGGAACCAGGCCAATAACAACTGCGCACATCCAATAAACCTGCCCTCACCCATTCTCTGACATGCAGTCAAGGATCTGAACGTTTCGGCTAAGATGGCAGGAACAGGCGTGACCCCTTTGTCTAATCGGTCGAATAGATCAATAACTGCTTCATCAATGTGTCTTAGAGCTTTTGGGAAGATCACCAAACCGTAAATACACAAGGCCAAGACGTCAATCTTTTTCGTTGTATCGGGATACGTTAGGATCAGGTCCCTCAAACATATCCAAGGTACGCATTTACCCTCGCCTTTTTTCTGCATTCTAGCTGAGACCCATTGTTCGCTCGTTCCCGTGATATTCATCAATTTCTTCATAAAAGTCGGGCCATTAACTACTTTGGAATAAGCTTTATCAACTTGAATTCTCGGACAACGTAGCAAGGTCGTGTACTCCTCTACCGTGGGAACCAAATCTACTTTCCCGAAAGAGAAACAGCTATAAGCGGCATTCCAGAACTGAGTCATTGCTCGGAATAGATGCTTATCTATTTTGACATCAAGCAGGTAAGGCAGGTCGCCGTAAGTACTATAGAACAACTGCTTTGCCTCGTCATCCCACTGGGTCCATATTTCTTTCAACTCTTGGAATTCGTTTTGCGTGACACTGATATTGGGTAACTACACAAACGCCTATCTGGGTAACTACTAAGGTCTGGCATAGTTCAGCCTGGGGTGGGTTCTTAGGCTCTTTACGTGTGGTTGAGTTCTAAAGTTTGATGTACCTGAACCAGCAGATTCCTTGATCCTCACCCATTATAGGCTCATACGGACCGAGTTCGGTTCAGGGGAATACATTTCCCTATGGTCATGCTGAAGTGAAAACTTCACGAAGACATAGGTACAGATGTATCCCGAAAGCAGTCCACTAGCCCATGCGGAGGTGAAAACCTCACGAAGGCATAGCTTCTCGCTCCCACTTAAGGTGTGACCACAACGGTCATGGAATGCAATGCCAAAGTATTCAAGAGATCTAATATAACATTAAAAGAGCATTTAAAGAAACATGAATTCCGAAACCATTTTCTAATTTTAATCAAAAGGACAAGGATCAATCAATCTATGGCCTGACTCTCTCAACGAATAAGTCCCCAGTGGAGTCGCCAAGCTGTCGTAACCATTTTTTGATAAAACAGCAAACGACGCGGTCGACTCAATTTTTGAAAATAAAAAGGAAAGGAGTCGCCACGAATCTTTATTTGGGGGTGATCGGATCACCTTGTTTTAATAAAACGCCTCGATTTATTAAAACGATGCTTTTGGTCTACGAAAATTTGAGAAAAATGGGTTCGGAAGTTAATTACGTGCGAGGAAGGATTAGCACCCTTGACACGCCCGAAATTGGTACCAAACTGATTGATCGATGTCCTATTGTTGAAAACTTAGAAATGATTTGAAAATAGATATTTTTATTTCCAAAACTTGAAGGAATTGGAAGGGACGTTAAGACTCTCTTGGTTTCGAAGAGATAAAGCATCATGTCCAGTAAGTTAGGGCGCAATACTTTAGACTCTCGAAACTAAGCTCACCTTTTAAAACTTGGTTTTATTTTTGAAGAGGATCTCCCGTCATTTGTCGAGTGAGAAACCAGAACCCAGTAAGTTAGGGCTCGTTTTCCCGAAAATCCAAATTAGGAATATTGCCTCTATTTTAGAAAAAAAGGAAACTTATCTCGAAGTATCTACGCGTCGAGTCTAGTAAGTTAGGGCGTGACAATTTCGAATCTCCGAGATTAAGTGTTTTGTTTAAAATTTGAATTGCGATTTTTTAAAAGGGATATCCCGTTGTTTAACTTTAAACGAGAAAAAAAACAGAACCCAGTAAGTTAGGGCTCGATTCACTCAAATTGCTAATACGGGATGTCGATTTAAAACTTGAATTTGCATAATATACATAAAATAAGTGATATATTTACATATATATGAAAATAGCATAATATTAATAGCGATAATGATAATGCAATGATGAAATAGATAATAATAACGAAAACAACAAGCAATAAATAGAATATTATTGATAGTAATAGTAGTAATATAATAATAGTAATAATATAGTAATATGATATATATGTGCATAGATATAATAGTAATAATAATAACCTAGCAATAATGGTAATATAATAATAATAATATAATAACAGTAATACAAATAAAATAAATAGATAAAGTAATAATACAAGCAAATAAAATGCATACATATATAAAACATAATAGTAATAATAATAATGACACTAATAAAAATAAATAGCATAATATAATATAAGCAAACAAAATGTATAAATATGTAGAATATAATAATATAATAATGGTAATACTACTATAATGATATAATATGACACTAATAAAATGATAATAATAATAAATAATAAGGTAATAATAAGAAATAAAATAAAAAAATAATATCAAAAGAGGGTAAAAGTGTAAAATAATTGAAAATGGGTTAAATTGCATTAAAAATGAAAGTTTCGGGTCAATTGGTAAATAAAACAGGGGTTCGGGGGTCAAAAAAGAACGCGCGTGAAAGATGGGGGACCAAAGGGACAATTTTCCCAGCAAATTAAACGCAGCACTTTGAGGAATGACCCAAATCGCAAAACTGCGCGAAATTTCAGGGCCGATGTGAAATAATGAAAAACTTGATTTTAAGAACTAAAAATGCGGAAGGGCTGATTGCGCAATTTCCCCTTTAGCAAAAAAACACGCGGATCTTCTTAGGGTACGGGTCGGATTCGGGTCGGTTTAGGTGAAACGACGTCGTTTTGGGCTTAAAGGCCAGCCCCCAAAACGACGTCGTTTCAAGGGGCTATAAAAGGCCTAAAAACTTGAAAAAAAATCATTCTAACCGGTTTCTTAAAAAAAAATTCTCTCCTCTTTGTTTTTCTCTCTGCAGGTGCGAGAGGAGGGGCCACCGGGGGAGCTCCGGTCCTTCCCGACCACCGTTCTCCGTCGCATAGGCCACCGCGCGCGGTGGCCGGAAAAGGTAAGTTCTTCTTTTTTCTGTCTTTTTTTTAAAAGATATGTATGTGTATATATGTGCAGAAAAACTTCGAAAAATGATAAAAGAAGAAAAAAAAAAACAAATCACCTCGTCGTATCTATTTTTTCGATTTTTTATGATTCTTTTCGCGTTTTCGATGCTTTCTTATTGATTCCTCTTGTTAGTATCTGATTTTCCATTATCTGTTTAAATCTCTAGTATTGTATTGATTTTTCAAAAAAAAAAAAAAGAAAAGGGAACCCCCTTTACAAGGAAAAAAAGGGGCTTTTATAGCCTTTGCCTTTTTACAACTTGCTGCTTTTTGTCCTTTCCCTTTTATTGTTTGCAGGTCAGAGGCGGTGCTGGGGCGGTGGACAAGACGGTGGCAGGTGGCTGTAGAAGTCAGAGGGTCAGAAGGTTAGGTAAGACCTAGGGACGCCACTTGGGGTTAGGGTTAGGAATTTTATTTTTTTTCTGTTGAGGGTATTGGGCTTGTTGGGCTAGGTGCAAGTGGGTTAGGGTTTGTAACCGGGTAGGTCTTAGTGGGCCACCGATTTGGGCCTCGGGTTTTAGGGTCTGTTAGGTCAGATTTGTTGTAATGGGTTTGGGTATGGGCTTGTAGGCCGGGCAAAATTGGGGTTGTACAACAATACCATATGAACTTACTTGGTTAAATCATTAAACAAGTTGAAACTTTAAAGACTATTCAACAATTTTGTTTTTTTTCATGATTATTTTCGATTTGGTCAAATTTTTTATTTATACAATTATTTCATTTAATTTATCAATTCCACACATCTTATATCATCTTATTTTATGCATGTATTAGTTCGATTTCATCATTCAAATGCACCCTAAAGTTTTCTTTTTATCCAATTTAGTCCTTAAAATTGAAATGGCCATAACTTTCAAATTCAAGTCTCGGTTTCAAAACTAATTCCAATTTCATCCCTTTACAATCCTTTAGAACCTATAATTACAAAAATTTAATACTAATTTTTTAAATATTTATACCTTAGACCCTATGTTCAAAACTAACAATTTTCACTTTACAAAATAGTCCTTTTTCATATCTAAGCTTCTAATCTAACCATTTAACACCAAAAAATTCAAGCATTCATCAATGGAAACATTTTGAAAATAATACCCAAGTTAGCTAAAATGAGTTACCACAATCTCGAAAACATAAAAATTACAAGAAAATTACTAGATTAAGCTTACCATGCAATAGTCGAATGTTAAAAGACTCAAATATGGCTTCTCCTTTGTGTTTATTTTGGTATTTCGGTTGGAAGAAGAAAGATGAAACAAAACAATGGTTTTTGTTTCTTTAATTTACTATTGCATATATTATAATACTATATTTTATAAATTCTAACATTATTTTATTAATATTACTACCCAACTGTCCATTTCAACTATGCAATAGTCTAATTGTCACTTTAGGCCTTTTGACTTAATTGTTATTTTAACCCTTTAGCAATTTAAAATCCATAACGATTAACTTATATCACTTTTACAATTTAGTCATTGTAGCTTAATTAACTATCTAATTAACAAGATTAATGTAACAGCCTGTTTTTGGTCAAATCGGAACAGTAGTTTTGGAATCACAAATCTGAAGTCAAAATAATTATTTTTTATTATTTTAATGTTTCAACATGATAGATTAATTGTGTGAAAGTTTCGTTAAGAAATTTTATCGTTTGAGTGATTAGTTCGATAAAAAGGACTAAATCATGTAAAGTGCAAAATTGGAGTTCTATAAGCTAAAAGGGTTTAATAGCTATGAAATTAAATGTTTGAAGGGTTTATGTTGTAATTAACCCATGGTTAATATGAGTGGACAAGTATGACCATTAATTAGGTAATTTAATGGTTTATTATTAAGGTTAAATTGGTAAATAAATAATTAAATGATAATTTAATAAAACAAAAGGTAATTTTATTCATCATCTTCCTAGCCGAATTTAGAGAATAGAAAAACCATGAAAAGAGTTTGAAGCATTCGACCTTGTCTTCTTGAGCATATAATTTCATTTTCATCTCGTTTTTAATGTTTTCTACGTTTTTTTGAGATCGTTGGAGCTAGGTCTAGCTAGCCCAGGGACTATTTTGCAAAACTGTTAAAGGTTTAGGATGTTTCCATTGATGAATAAGCATGTATTTTGATGATTGATAATAGATTATGAATGTTTAATGATAGTTATACAAGTTTTGTTAAGTGATTTTTTTGTGAAAATGCAAATTAGAGATTAAATTGTGAAATGTAAATGTGAAATAAATGAAAAATATGGGCTGATATGTATATTAGAGAAATTCGGCTAGCATGGGTTGGTATTAAATTGCATGAATTTATGATTTTATGAAATAAGGACTAAATTGTAAAAGTTGTGAAGTACTTGGGGCAAAAGTGTAAATGTATTTTAATGATTGTTTTGGACTAAATTGAATAGAGAGAAAATTAAATAAGTTAATTTTTATTATATTTAGATCAAGAAAGGCGAAATACGGACTTAGATCGGGGAAAGAACAAGGTTTCGAAATAGTTGACTCGTGTCATCGTTTTTACATTCGAGGTAAGTTCGTATGTAATACATTTCATTATAAATGTATTTTAAATGCTTTGATATGGCATAAACTATGAATACGAGACTACGAACATATTCGATATGACGATTCAGCACTGGAAATCCTGGTTGAACCTTAGGAATAGATTAGGATACAAATGATATGTCATTAGGGGTTATTGTGATTATGTGATCCGGGTGCTGGTCCTGTACGTCCTACCGGTGGCTGAGTATACCGGCATGTGTTGCGATTGTTTGACAGCTTGTATGAGCAGTATCGTGTAGCTACGTCTCGACCCACAGCTTGTGTGAGCAGGCCCGTTGATAGCTCGAGAGTGAACATATATGTGATATGAGATTGAGATAGCATTGGCTATGTACGTGGCACTTCGGTGCGAGTTTCCCGAGTATCCAATAGTATTCCGAATGGTTCAATGGGTAAATGAAAGACGTGGTTAAGTATGAGATTGATACGAGATGGTACAAGTATGTACATGAACCGTATAAGGTTTAAATTGAAGAGATTGTGAAGTTTGCATATAATCTTATGACTAAAAATGTGTGAAAGGTTTGTTTGTTATTATGAGCTACATGTTGATATATTCAAATTGTTGAATTGTGTAATTACGATTACATTGAGTTTATTTCATACGAGATTACTAAGCTATAAAGCTTACTCTGTTTATTTTTCCGTGTTTTATAGTGATTTCAAAGCTAGCTCGGATTCGAGGATCGTCGGAGACTTCGTCACACTATCCTACTATCACTTGGTACTTTTGAACTTTGGTATTTTGGTATATGGCATGTATAGGGATTTGGTCATTTTGATATATGTGCTGTTAATGACTTTGGTCATTTGAAATGGCTTGTAAATGTTAAGTGCTTGGTTTGTATATATAGCCATGAGAGTTGGCTTATTTTGGTTGTGTATGTATTTGTGCAAATGGCTCTTGTTATGTGCTTGATTATGGATATGTGATGCTAGTTGGTATTTGGTAATTAGGGGTACTAAATGGTTATAAATTGAGTTTGGTATGTTTTTGAGATTTGGCTAGATGATGCATGATTGAAAATAGTCATATTGATGATTTGAAATTATGAGTTTTTGGTGTAATTTGAATGGCACTTTGTGGTATTGATATGTTTGATATTGGTTAGTATTGAAATGATATAAATGAAGCTTGGTTGATGTTGATTTGAATTTCTATTTATGTCTTGTTTGGTGCCATTTGACTTGATGTAGGTGTATACAAATTTAGGTGGCAAAATGGCTTGGTAAATAGCCTATTTTTGTCCACACGGCAGAGACACGGGCGTGTGTCTCAGCCGTGTGTGATACACGGTTATATTACACGGCCGTGCATCCCCTGATATTGAATTAATATCCAAGTCAGTAAACTCTATACGGCCTAGCACACGAGCGTGTGATTGGCCGTGTGGCATAAGTCAATATACCCTACAAATTTGACACGGCTTAGCACACGGGCGTGTGACTTGGTCGTGTGGCATAAGTCAGTATACCCTACAAGTTTGACACGGCCTAGCACACAGCTTGGCACATGGGTCTGTGACTCCTATATTTTGAAAAAAATTTCTAAGTATTTCAAAAGTTTCTTAAGTTATCGGTTTAGTCCCGAACACTCCTAAAGCATGTTTAGGGCCTCGTAGGCTCATATTAGGGACAATGTGATTGAATTAAATGATGTTTGTTATGAAACTGAGAAATGTATGTGAAATGTTTGAATATTGTGTTATAAGTCCAATAATGCTCCGAAACCCTATTCCGGTGTTGAATACGGATGAGGGGTGTTACAATTAATGAGCCAAACTTTAATTAAACTTTCTACTAATCTTGTAAATATTAATAATTATCGAAAATAGGGTTCCGAAACCATATTTTTCAATACCACTAACTTAGGATTATTACACTTGTACCTTAATTAACTATTAATTTTTAAAAAATTACTAGCCCAAAATTTTAATATATTTCAATACTAGCCTTGTAATTATTAAATATTAATATTTATGAACACAATTTATGAAAATGTCATTTCAAAACTGTAATTTTCGACACCACTGAAAACCTAATCGTTACGAAAATAATCTTTGAAATCCAAAGGAAAAATACCATTCCAAAAACTTATATTATCCTATAGAATGTATTTTACTTAAATTTAACTTCTCTAAATAAATGCAAATAGTAAAGCGATGTAAAAAGAATCAAATAAATGAAGTGTCAATTCTTTTAATTTAACAATGAAAAATATGTTCTTAATATAGGTTCAAAGTCTTTCTACTTCTATAGAATATGATATTTAATTCATATACTTTAAAAGATAAAAATTTTAGTTCAATTAATATTATTATTGGCAGTCTACATCAAAATATGTAAAATTAACATGCTTATTGTTTCTATCAATCATGTCATATCACATGAGGACATCCTAACCAACATGTTAAGTGAATAAATTTAGACGAAAAGTACTTATGATTTGAATGATTGGATTTGAGATTTTTAAATAAAAAAATTGAGAACTTAATTTTTAAAATTTAAATATAAGGACTAAATCTCAAATTTTGTCAAAGTATAGAGATTAACACAATATTTTAACCTTTAATTCATTAGCAATTAAGAAATTAAAAAAAAAAAAAAAAAGAGAGAGGAAAGTCTACTTCATTCAAAACTGTCGTAACTATCACTCAAGTTTGATTATTTCAATCATTTGCTTTAAAAAAATAATGCTTGTAATAATAAGCTTTGACAGTGATGAACCATGTTTAGGTTGACTCTCATTCTATTATAAATTATGTGTCGACTTGGTACTTGAAAGGTTAAATTCTAAGGATAGTCCTTCTATTTATTACTTTATGTGGATTTAGTTCTTCTATTTTTATTTCTTCAAAAGTGGTTAGCTAGTTTGTAGTTTGCAAATGTACTATCTCTAAAATACATTATGATAATTTAGATTGAAAACAGGGGTTGGTCACAACATCATTCACTTACATTTAGATTCATTGATGCTAATTTTTTTTTTAATTATAAATATACTTGGTACTTGTTATCTCTGAATGAGAATCGCATGTTAAAATCTCTAATACTAATCATTAATAGTAAATTTTTATTTTTTCTATCTTTAATTTATTAACACATTTAGAAATATATATTTTTTAACAGGTAAATGAAAAAAAAAAGTTCATGAAATACTGAAAATGAACAAATCAAAAAGTAAAGAGGCTAATTTTGATCAAATAAAAGTAGGTAAATTAAATTCGAACAAATCGATAAGTATAAGGACCATTAGTAGGAATTTAATCTCTTTAAAATTGTTTTAATTTTTAGTGATTGATTCCTATTAAAATTTTTGATATAATGATTGATTTTAAATAAATTTTTTGATATAATTAAAGAAATAAATAAAATACTTAATTTATACTCCACAGTCCACAGGCCTTCCTTGTGCCTATCAAAATCTGTTGGTTTTTTAATTTTGCAATAGTAGTCAAATTACAGTTTTAGTCCTTATACTATGCTCAAGATTTAATTTTACTGACATAGTTTGATACCTCAATTTTTATAATATCATTAATTAATTTAAATATTTTATTATATTTAATATATTGATATAAACTTTTTTAAAATTATTAACACAGTCAAAATTCACTCTTAAATTCATATCTATTATAATAACATTTTTTGTTACATCTTGCCAATTGAGTATTTTTTTTTAATTTAAAAAACATTACATTAACGTATTTCATACAAGAATTCTAACATGATAAAAATTAAATTTAAATTTTTTAATTTAAAAAGTAAAAAGGAAATTAAATTACTAAATAAAAGTAAGAAGACTAAATAAAAAAAATATGAAAATTATAAGAAGTTAGAACACATTTTAACCTTTAATTGATTTCCCAAAGTGAAGCGTGTGGGAATTCCTTGAAAAGAAAAGCAAAAACTAATGTTCTAATTTAACATTAAAAAAAAATAAAACATCAAAGTCAAGACTATTAAGTGAAGGAAAAGTAGAAGCTTCCACTTGTTAGATTCGAGGATCGTGCTTTGCTCATTGCTGGGGCCTTACCAGATTTCATTTCAGTTCAGCCATTTGTTTGACTGCGTTTCTTCCTTTCTTTTTTCCTTTAAATTTTCACAATTACATAAATATCTGCACTTGTCAGTAGAACAGAGCAAACACTGGAAAAACCGCTGTTTCACATCCATTTCATTGATTTCCACGAGGCAAAGGGGAAAAAATATATATAAGAAAGCTAACCAGAGATCAGCTTCAGGCTTCAGCTTCCATTTCTCCTTTTCTGGGTTTGCTTCATCTTCAGCTTCTGCAAAATATATTTAATGGCTGAGTATATCTGTTTATTTAGCAAGGTATCCTTTCATTTACACTTTATTTTCTTTCTTCTTCATTTTTTTTTTTTAATCTTTGTTTTATAAAAGGAAATGGGGTTCTGACTTTTGTTCAATGGCTCTGGAGTGTGTCTGTTAGTAGTAAAGCTCTAAACTTTTTGAAGAAAATGTTTAATTTTTCGTGCTATTTATTCAAACTATTTTGTTTTCTTAAATTAAAATTTCAGCTTTATAATTTCTGGGTTTGAAGGATAATGCTTTATTTCACCTCTTTGATCTGTTTCTAATGGTTCTCCATTGTTTTAACTTTCTTCTACTTTTCCAGGATACACTCATTATAAAGCCTCCTAAGAAATCTCCATTGTTTCAAAGAACAATTGCTTTATGGTTTGCAATGTTGTGTGGTGTTTATCTCTATGGAACTTGCTTAAAACATGTCGGTACTTTCACTATGCTCAAATTTCAGAACATCCAACTCATTCAGAAGCCATCCTTAGAAGCTCAAATTCCTACATTGCATTATCCAAAGCCTGAAAGTTTCAGTAGGTAAACAAGAAGGGTTTAATTCTATGGTTTTGTTTTTATTTTGGATTTAATCAAATTTGCTTTAAAGTTTTGGTGCTGATGCTTTGGCAGGGGTGAATGCGCTTTGAATCCGATACGGTTCTTCGCTATAATATCGATGCAAAGATCTGGAAGTGGATGGTTTGAGACTTTACTAAATAGCCATATCAATGTAAGCTCAAATGGTGAGATCTTTTCTGTAATTGATAGGAGGAACAATGTATCGAATATTATACAGACTTTGGAGAGAGTTTACAATTTAGATTGGTTCACTAGTGCTTCCAAGAATGAGTGCTCGGCCGCAGTTGGCTTCAAGTGGATGCTGAATCAGGTAAACAATGTAGTCGGATTTTCAGTTATAATATCGAAATTTTGCTGATAATATTGTAGATGAAACTTGGAACCATGGCAGTAATCATGTGGTTTGTGCTTTAACTCTTTCTGTTCATTTTAGCTGTTGATGCTTGATGCCAGCACCCCCTAAAAATGGAAAATTATTATTTAGGCCCTCTAAATTTTTTTTAAATTTTAATTTAGTTAAAGGTAAAATTGCACTTTGGCCCCCTAAAATTATAAAAATTCAATTTAATCTTTTAAAAATTATAAAGATATAGACTATAAAAAATTAAAATTTCATTTGCCCCCCTAAAAAGTTGTTCTGCTTCACCCCTGTTGATGCCTCTTGGTCTATTGATCTTCAACCCATGTATTTTAGTTCTTTGGAATTTGATTCAGGCAGATGATGGTTCATAGTTTTCATTCATTGTTTTATTTATAGCTTTCAATGGGTGATTTTATGAAGTTAAAGGGAGAAAAATGCTGTGTTTACTATTCATCATGTATGTTTTATCTCTCTGGTTTAGCAAACAAAATCACATTCGTTTCTAGAAGCAACCATGTAAAGAACTCCGAAAGTGAGATGGTTCCAATCCAATGTGATGGATGCAAATTATTTGGTCTTATGAGCTGCTTGATTGATGTATTTTTTTCTGCAGGGATTGATGGAGCACCATCGAGAAATAGTAGAATACTTTAATAATCGGGGTATTTCTGCCATATTTCTCTTCCGAAGAAATTTGCTTCGAAGGATGGTTTCTGTACTTGCGAATTCATATGATCGCAAAGCTAAGCTATTAAATGGAACCCACAAGTCTCATGTTCATTCGGAGCAAGAGGTCTCTCTTCCTTCCCTGCTATCTCTGCTCTATATTGCAGACTCGTATAGCTCGCTATTTTCTTTTTCCACTTTTTCTTCTCGACATTTGAACTTATTGCTGGTCAGTGGTCACTTAATGCAGGCTGCTGCGCTTTCGAGTTACAAGCCAATTATCAACTCTACATCACTAATAAGTGATCTGAAAGAAGTAGAGATGATCACTGCTAGGGCTTTAGAGAACTTCAATAGCACCCGTCACATGGTTTTGTACTATGAGGATCTTGTCACCAACCGTACGGTAAGGCCGGTGACTAATTTTCACGAGTAGTTTTAGTATTTCTCAACAGCAAAATAAGCATTGATTTTGCACCCTTTACACGATGCCATTTTTTAAATTTATCTTTCTAGATTTTTTTGAAGTGATTTAAAACTCGAGGAGGTTTAAACATAATCATTAAAACTTTCATGGATTTTAACAATGTGTAATAGTTTTCATTTGAAACTTAGCTCTATATTTCATGTAAGCATTCTTCTCTAACTCGTGGCTCTGCCTCATGTCATTGGTTCTCGTGTTTGTACCAGAAACTAAAAGATGTTCAAGAGTTTCTAGGCCTTCCACTGATGGAATTAACTAGTCGCCAGGTTAAAATACACAAAGGTTCATTATCCGATTTTGTCAGCAACTGGGATGATGTTAACAAGACACTTAACGGGACTGAATACGAGAGGTTCCTCCATGCCGACTATTAAGAATGTCACTAACAAAAAGAATGGCGTGGTCGCCAGGTTTGGCTTAATTTATTACTGAAACTGACCATAATTCGCCCAGTTCGCAATTTTGGCTGTCATGAAGGCCGGCAACAGTCAGGTAATCACTATCATGAAGCCCTCGACCATTTCATTTCTCTTGATTTGTATCTTATAGATCATAGATAGACAGTTTGTATATTTGAGCTAATGAAAATTCGGATGAACCAATTCCTCATCCTCAGTGGCTTTATCCCTTTATGTCCATCAGGCTTTTTTTCGCCACAATATGTGTATTCATGTCATAATTGTGTTACATATTTATACAAGTTTTGAGGTTTTATAATCATATCGTGTTCAAGATGCCCAAATAATTATAATCATTGGTTCTTTAAGACAACGTTTTCAAGAAACATTGCTTCTTTCTTAAAATGAATGAATCATTAAAGAGGGATGAATAATTCTCCGTATAAATGTGGGCAATGTTCTTGGTTGGACTTGTGCATTAAATTTTACTGATATTCAAATCAATCACAAGAATCAAGCCAGATTCTAAGTTGGGTCCACTCGTGGAAAGGTCCATCCCAAGCCAGAAATCTGAGGCTCATTTAAGACTGAAACCCTTCTTTTTGAAATTCAGCCACAGATAAGTTCCAAATGATAGGGGCCGCAGTGAAGTTGAATTATTATAATCCTATTGAAAGCTGTATGTAAAGTTGCGTTTGCCTTCATTAGAGAATTCAATTCAAAGGAGTAACATATCTCTAATAAAGCACAATAGTGATGGGATTGGAATGTAATGGAATTGAACAATGTCATCATCTTCCGATGGATCAACTTTCAACAAAATAGTTGGGGGGGGGAGGGGTTCAACTAAATATGAATGCAAAGAGGAGTTTTTAGTAGAGTCACAATAAATATAGGAAAGGACAAAATGGAGATGATGCTTGGCTTTTATACCTAGCTTGAAGGCTGCCTCAGGGGCTGTCTTTAGATAGTTGGTGAAAGGGGATTAGCTGATACCTTTGTCCTTAGCCAACAAGATTGGCAAGGGCAAGGGCAAGGGCAAGGGCAAATTTGCTGGCCTTGCAGTCAGTACCGTTTGGCACATATGTTGTGAGTTGAAATAGAGCTGAAAGCTACATTACCTTGGGATGACTTGTTAAAATAGACATTTGTTAGTGTTTTGGGCTTCATGGACCACATATTCTTTGGGCCTTTAGTCTTATGTGGGTTGGTATAACAAAATTTCCCTAGGTCTGAAGGAGGTCATAAAGTAGCCTAGTAAATACCTATTTTGGAGGGCATTGACTTGAGCTATCAGGTTCCCTATAAAAAGAAGTCAGCTTTGAGGGGCGTCGGAACTTGAACTCTAAAGTAATGGCAAAGGTAAGGAGGAGCTTTTAGTAGATTAACAATAAAAATATCAAGATGGATATGATACCTAGGTTGAAGGTTGCCTTAGAGGTTGTCCTTAGCCTGTAGGAGAAAAGGGATTGGTTGATCTCTTTGTAATAAGGGTTAATAAGGGTGTATAAGGGCTAATTTCTTTGGCATTGTCGTTGGTGTTTCTCAGTACTGGCCTGTCACATATGTTGGAGCTTGAAAGGGAGCTAAAATCTACCTTCTCTAGGGCTAAGTTGTTACTAGTGGACTTTCGTTAGTGTTTTAGGCTTCATGAGTCACGTATTCGTTAGGCCTTTAGTCTTATTTATGTGGGCTAGTACAAGAAAGGAGAAAGATATAAATACTTAACCCATTACTCAAAGTTAAGCTATTTTGATAGGTTTTTGTATTATAGGTCAGAAGTCAACTTTATGAAAGTGAGAAATTCAACCTTTGTGCATTCTACTTTGAAGCAAAAGGTAAAAAACTAATAGCATTTTTAAAACACTACAGGAACAAATTTGTTTGGGTTCAAAACATGAAAAGTTCCCATTTTTTCCCATCACTTGACAAACTGACATTTTTAATGTTTAATCTTTCAATCGTTTAGAATATTTAAAACACAACGATGACTATATTTGTTTTCCCATCACTATAAAACACAACTCGGCATCTCTTAACGTTGAATCTTACCACCATTTACAATTTTACTTGGTATTTTTGAAGCCTAATAACGCTAAGAGTCAACTAGCATATGTTATAGGATGGGGCATCTTGGATACCTTAGAGGAACTCCAGTCTAAAAAAATGAGTGGTGAACGAATATATACTTAGGTGGGGTGGTGGGGCACACCAAATATTGACTACTGCTTCGTGGGATTCATCACCCGCCATTGAAATGGAACATAAAGCTAAGGTTAGGAGATGAAGTATCTTATTCATATACATCTTATTATAACTTCATTATTCTACATTTTTCAGCCTACAATCATAAAAGAGAATTAAGATTCAATAAAAGCTTAGCTATTTTATTTGTTCATCATATATTCAGCTCTCATGACTTCCTTCAAATTTAAACTAAAGCTAGTTAATATTATTTAGTTATCGGATTTATCAACGTATTAAAGTTTACGGGGATATAATTATAGCAAGGCAAAAACTGTAGCATAAAGAAGTAATAGGATAGGAGGTTGGAAAAGGCATTGTGTTGTGTGGAAAAATACTGAAGACGGAAAGTTCAAGTGGCTCTCATTTCCTTTGCCTTATTTGAAGATACGGTGAAGAAGAAAAGGACAGCTTCGAAATTGACAAGCTCAGTCAGGACTCTATTACTTTGTTCTCAACACTATAATTAAGCTTTTCGGAGTAGATAAAGCTACCCATCTAAATGTGATTTATAATTAGGTCTAAATGGATACTACAAATATTTTTTACATATAATTTTAGATATTAATAAATAAAAAAAGATTCATGTTTTGTGATAGACAGGTTTCCGACTTAGGGGCCTAACCCGGATAGAAGTTGAGCAAGAGATGGAACTAGAATAAGATCTAACCATTACTCCAGAGAGAGATTGGAGTTGGCAGAGTGGAGAGAAAACAGATACTTGGCATTGATTGCCCAAAGTGGTGGATAAAAAAGCTCAGTAGGACCCTCGTCTGAAGCAGCATTATTATTTTCCCTTTGGAAATGGAAATATATTCTCAATTCTAAAAGGATGAGGCAAAGCAAAAAACCAACTCATGATGCTATAAATAAATGCTAATTCTTGAGGAAGAGCAGTGCAGTGGGCAAGAATTTACGGGACTGGTATCAGGAACACATGCGATGTCTTACCGGTCATATCATCTAAACATTTTGCTTACTAATGTAAAATCATATAGTTATTTTTGCTGCAATGTTTATCCAGATCTTTAAATTTCTATATATCGCAGATTTTTATTTTTCTAGAACAGATATAATAAATAAATGTCAGCGTGATTATGGATATAAATTGTAAAAATCAAAGTATATGGTCTATCCTAGTGTGAAGGCCAGGAGACATGTAGCAACAATTTTAAGTTATTTTGAATTAAATAATTCGAGTTATTTGAGTTATTTGGATCAACTCGAATAAAAAATTAAAATTTTTGGTTTAACTTAAATACGAATCACACAATTCAAGTTATCTAAAAATCTAAATAAGAAAAGATAAAATTACGTCGTTTTGATATATGTTTACCTTTTCTAAAGTTAAAATTCAAAATAATGAAGTTAAAAGGCAAAACTATATCGTTTTGATAAATGTTTACCCATTAAGTTAAAAGGCAAAACCATTATATTGTTTATGTAGTTAAATAATTTTGTACTTCGTCTATTAGTTAAAAAATCGGTCCATGTATACATAACATTGAGTATAAATAATATGATTCGTTAACTCAACTCAAAATTTTTTGGCTCGATTCCATTCCATTCCATTCGAAAAAAAATTCAAATTGAGTTCGGTTGCTAAAATATGATTCATAAACTTGATTAATTCAAAATTTTTTGACTCGATTCGATTCAACTCGACTCAATCAAATGTTCACCCCTAAGCCCAACCCCCTACGAAACCATTTATTATCATTTCAGAGTTTTTAATGTAAAAGTACTAGAGAAACTCCTATACTTAGTGGCGGATTGCATTTCAAAACAGGTAAATTAGTCCCTCCGTTTAATTTTGTCTTTAATGATGACGTGAAATGTTACTTTAAATAGTTAATTACTAATTTGGTCCCTAAACTATAGCTAAAATATCATTTTGATTATTTTTTAAAAAAATTCTTAATAGTAATTCTAAAAAATTAAAAAATAAATATAAATTATTAAAAATATTAAAAATTATATTAAATCAAAATCAAATGGTAACAAGTGCCATTAATCCACATTTAATAGAAAACTTAAAGGAATGGTTAACCATAGGACTTGGTTGGAGCAATCCTAATAGTTTGGAGACTCAATTAGAATATTTTAAAAATTAGGGATTAATTTAGAATTTAACTATAATTTAGGGATGTATGATACAATTAATTCAAAAAAATTTGAAAAAGATATTCTTATAATTTTCTTTTTGAATATCCAGGATTACTTATTTAGATGATAAATTAGGCTATTTAAATTTGTTATTTGTATCTGCTTTACTTTTTGCAGTTAATAAAATCGAATGTCTCAATTCACATCCTTTATTTGGTTGTAAATAAAGAAAAATGGGGCTTTAACGGCGTTTTTAGTGGCGTTTGTACAGAAAACGCCGCAAAGAGTATGCATTACGCTGCTAAAAACTGAGCAATTGTGGCATTTAGCCCAAACGCCACAAAAAGTTGGTCAATAGTAGCGCTTTTGTTTCAAATGCCACTAAAAGCTGAGCAATTGTGGCGTTTTTATCCAAACACCGGAAAAGGTTGAGCTATAGTGGCATTTTTAATCTAAACGCCGCAAATATGTATTATTTTTTGCGAAATAACTCCGTTTTGTTATCCCTGAAATGCCTTGGTCTTTTTCCCAAAATCAGTTCCCCCTCCCCGAAATCAAACTTAATCAACTACTTTTGAATGCTTCGATTTTTATTTTGAATCTTATAAAATTGAATCCAACTTAAATAAAACTTTATGTCTCAAATTATAAATCCAACTTGAATTCGAGTGTTTACAATCTCAAGTGAATCATATTCAATTAAATCCTAAACCCTATAATTAATATATATTTAGGGCATAAGTAGGGAGTTGAAAGGGTCTCGGCTCCTCTAAAATAAAAAAAATTTCCATTTAGGCCTTTTGAAATTTTTTAAAATTTTAAAGGTAAAATTGCACTTTATCCCTCTGAAAATGGAAAATTTTTGATTTAATCGTTTCAAAATTTTAAAAATATATGCTATCAAAATGATGAGATTGCATTTTTACTAACAATTTAGGGTTTAATATTTAGTATTTTAAGTTTATGGTTTAAGGTTTAATGCTTAGTATTTTTAGGTTTAGGGGTTAAGATTTGTTATTTTGGATTTGGGATTTAGGGTTTGTGGTTTAGTGTTTTATAGTTAGGGTCTTAGTGTTTATGGTTCTAAAAGGTTAAGGTATTATGGTTTAAGGGTTAGGGATTTTGATAAAAATGACAAAAAATAAATTTATTTTAGGGTTTAAGTAAGCAATAAGATTCTTTTTTAATAAATTTTGTATCTTGTAATATATATTTAGGGTTTAAGATTTAGAGATTATCGTTTTAGAGTTTAAGGTTTGGTTTCATTTTTTAAAATTAATTTCGTCCACAATTATAAAATTTTACAAATTAGATATATTGTTTGAAACAAAACAAACTTAGTTTAAAGGAATTTAAGAAATAATTAAACTAATAAAATTTATTACTATCAAAGGCATTAGCGGCGCTTTTTGAAAAACGTCGCAAAAAATTAAGCAAAATGTCACCGTTTTATTTTTTGCTTCTGTGGCATTAGCGGCGCTAGCACAAAAACGCCGCAATAGATCAAGAACTAGCGGTGCTTTTTGAAAAACGCCGCTATAGATCGAGAATTAGCTGCGCTTTTTGAAAAACGCCGCTACAGATCAAGAATTAGCGGCTCTTTTTTAAAAATGCCGTAAAAAACTTAAGCAAAACGACGTCGTTTCATTGGCAGCGCTATCTAATAAACGCCACAATAGGTCGATTATTAGCGGCAGTTGTGGAAAACGCCGCAAAAGTTCATTATGTTTACCAAAACGGCGTCGTTTTGGTTTCATTCATTTTATCCCCACCACTATACCGAAACTCATTATTTTTCCCCCAACAAAATTTCCCCTAATCTCTAAATTTTCCCCAACTTAATACCCCAGCCCGGAACCCCCAAATCTCTAAAATTTCCCTTAATTCGAAATCCCTAAATCTGTTTCCCAAAATCCCCAAATCGAAATCCTTTTTATTTTCGCGAAGTCCCTTTGAGGTGTTTATGAAATTGGATAGATGGGGTTATGAAGTTAAAACCTCTTCCAATTCTTGCATACCTGTAATCAACGCTTACTATCACTAGGTATTAGCTCTTCTCCATCTTTTGTTGCCTGTTTTGTTTGTTTGAATTGGTAATTCTTTGTTTTGGAGAAGATCCTTAGTTCTAGTTTGTAAGAGTTTTTTGTTGCAGGTGCTTTCCATGCTCGTTTCTTCTTCATATCTGGAAAATATTGCTATCTAATTCAGAAGTATTTCTGGGTAAGTCTTTCTTTCTCAATTTTCTACCTTAACTATTGGTTAAATCATTCATCTTACATTCTTTTCCTATTTAGATACATACATATATTTTAATGAATTTGGGTCTCCCTGGTATTCTAGGTGATAGTTTATTCTTAATAGAACTTTGGATATGTGGTAAATATTTTTGTTTTGGGGAGTAAATTTTGGTACAGAAATTGCATATTAGTCCAACTTCATCTGTGTATTCAATTGAATGTGTTTTCAGTCTTTTAAGGATGTTGCTTATGGATTCCTTGATGAAGATATCTTTGAAATTCTTCATTAGAGGTGGACATTTGATTATTGTAAATGAGAGGCATGATACTATGAAAGTTGTTAAAGTGTGCGAGAATTCAGTTCTTCAAATCGTTTCAGTGTATTTAAAGTTGTTAAAGATGCATTATATTTGTCGAGGGAATAAGAAAACACTAATACTGAATTTTTAAATATTGTCAGAGAATTTGACATTAAATAGTTTCACAACGTTTTAATAAGTTGATATAGTTAGGTTAATGTGCTTTTTTTTTGCTTGCATAAAAAGTTGGATTTCACTCTGAAAGTCATTGGTGGTGACATATCAACTATTCCAGGACTTTCTGATGCTATTGAGGTTTGTGTGACTTTTGACATTGGATTATCCTTACTACTTCGCTTTGTTCTTTTCTCTCAGTATCAATCAACTTTGCCAATTCTTCTTATTGTCTTTATTTTTGCATCATTGTTCCACAAACGTAACTTTTGCTTTAAATATCGATGGTTATGCCAGTTGTTCAATTGTCTTCTTTTTTGGTTGTTCTATTGTTCATTCTGTTATGCCAGTTGTTCTTGTAGTTTATCATGGTATGGAGTAACTTGTTATCATCTTGGATTTGCAATTACAACTCAAATTCATATTTCATTTTCATGCTTTGACATCTAATTGTTTATTTAGAGTTTGTGAACTTTTATAGCTCTTTGAAGTAATACAACATTAGTAAATAATGATTTGTTTCAATTATTTTAGGACATTTGAACTTGCTTTTCTTTGTATAAATAAATTAAATCGGTTGTAATCGAAAAGTATATATGTCATTTTTTATGTTTGATTTTACCTAATGCATGATAGTGATTATGATAAGATATTTTATTGGGTTGTTTATTTGATCTGGAACTCATATATATTTGTTAATATTGACATTTGGTCAAGAATTCTGGGTTTACGTCTGCTGTATCGCCTTCGGTAGTCCTCCGCATCATCGTCGGCAGCCCTCTGCTACATCTCCGTCGGCATCCCTTTGCTGCTTCTCCAGTTTTCTGCCATCCAATTTTCTATTATCTGTCATCCAGTTTGCTTAGCTTCAATCCACATTGACTCAGGAAGTAGAGATGACATCGTTGAAAGATCAGAAACTTTGCCTTTTCCAGAACAAAACTTAAGTAAAAATATCCCTAGTACTAGTACACAATTTCAATGGGTTCGCCAGGATGTGGATGAAGATATTTATGAATTATGATGTAGTAAGATTTTACGATTTTTTAATTATATGTAATATTATAATTTAAATCTTGGTCTTGTTAAATATTTCAACTATTTTTTATGTACTATTCTGTTGTAATTAGTTACTAAAATTTCAACTATTTTATGTGTATTGCAGAAAAAATGCCTAGAAGAAGATTGCGAGATCTAAGTATTATTCAGAATACTCCAAATTCGGAAGAAACAAATAGTGAACAACAGACTGCTATTGGATCTTCGAATGTTCTGAATACACCTGACAAACCTGCAGAAATTCAAAGTAATGTTAACTTTTATTTACATGCGTGTTGACTTTTATTATTGATTTCTTTTTCAAATTTTTATATTATAATATACCATTTTTCAGCTGAAAGTGGTGGGACGTGCAAAGCTCAGGACGTACGCTACTAAAAGATTTATACGAGTTAAATCCTATCAAGCGTGTCAAAGTATCTAGAAACAGTCATGGTCAACCTGTTGGATCAGAAGCTCGACTTTTAGTAGGATATTTAGGCATTATAGCACGTAATGCCAATATGTTGCCTATCAACTACGAGTCATGGCATCAAATGCTTGATAGTAACAAAAATCAAGCTCTTGATAATATTAAGGTAACAAAACGTGAATGTAATTTATAATACTTTGGTTTAAGTTTCATTTATATTTACTTTCTAAATTTGTGTTTTTTGTAGGAGAGATTTGCTTTAGAGGTCTCGGATAATTATGTCAAGAAGGCATTAGGAAAAAAATGGAGAGACTATAAAAGCACTTTAAAAAAATAATATTTTAAGAAAAATATAAGCCTTAAAGAGAAATTGCGAAATGTCCCGTCGAGAATGCTGAGGTACCAATGGGAAGATGCGGTTAGATTCTGGAATTCAAAGAAAGGAGTGGAATTACGTACTTCCAAACTCTTATAATTATTTCGGTTTACAATATTTACTATATACGTAATAATAATTTCATAATGTAGGATCGTGAGTGAGTTGGAACAAGTAGGCAAAAACAAAAATTCACGCACACAACAGGGTCGAAAAGTTTTGCTTGTGTGGTTGAAGCCGAGGTATTTTGAATTTATTAATTGTGTCAAATATTAATTATTTTTTATTAAATTATGTTTTTACTACTATATTTTAGGAACTCTCGTCTAGTTAAAAAGTTGGACGCCTTCAGCTTTTTGACATTACATATAGGAAGAAAGATGGATCTCCTATGACTTTTGAAGCTGGAGAAATTATGGTATATTTACTTAATAAAATTTGATTTATTTTAAATATTTATAATGTTTAATTATAATGGTTTAATTCTTCATTAGTAGTTCTAAATAATGTTAAGTTATGTTGCATTTGTTTTTATTTTATATTTCGTTTTTAACTCTTTGATTGATTTATTAGGAGAAACTAAAGGATAAAGAGGCGGAGTATGAAGCGGTTGCTTCGAGTGATAGTTCTGTTAATCTTGACGACATTGATAGCAGAATTATTACTGAAGTTTTGGGTCCTGAAAGGTATGGTCGGGTTCGATTTCAAGGATCTGGTGTTAACCCAACCCAATATTTTGGATCCAGTTCGCAACAATACATGCCTTCGGGGAGTCAAGCTCAAGCTGAAGTTCTGAGGTTAAAAGACCAGATGGCTCAGATGCAAGCGAGCACTGTTGAGCAAATTGTTCAACTTAAAGCGGAGGCAGCATCGAGAGAAGCTGAGGTTCAAAGAAAATATGAAGAACTCCAGCTACAACTTCAGAATATGATGAAAATGTTTTAACAGTCGCAAAATCTGCCATCTTAGACATTTGTTTTCTTATTGTAAGAATATTTTTAACATTGTAACTTTTAACATTATTGTAAGAATATTTTGAATTATACTTCATTTATTAATTTATATCATATATCTTTCGTTGAATTTGAAGTATCATTTAGATTTGTTGTTTTTGGTTGGATTTCATGCTACAGGAAGGGTTGTATATGGATGAAAATAGGATGTTGCAAATCTGCCATTCTTAAAAACGCCGCTAAAGAACGGTACTTTAGTTGCGTTTGTGATAGAAGCGCCGCTAAAGGTATTGTTCTTTAACGGAATTTGTGAAAAAAAAAACGGCACTAAAAGTCATGCTCTATAGCGGCGTTTGTTTGTAAAACGCTGCTAAAGGTCGTGTTCTTTAGCGGCGTTTGTGATAAAAGCGCCACTAAAGGTCATGTTCTTTAGCGTCATTTTTTTTCACATAAATGCTGCAAAATTTAGCGGCATCGTCTATAGCAACGTTTTTTGCGGCGCTTGTAAAATCGTTATAAATAGTTTTAGCGGCGATTTTAGGCCTAAAAAACGCCGCTAAAAGTCTATTTTGCTGCAGTGAAAATGATAGCTAAATATTAACACGTATAATGCTTATTGCTAATTTTTAACACATCAATTTATTTGGTTAGATGGTTAAATGTTAGTGGTTTTAAATTTGAATTTTGGGTTCGATTCCTTTCCTACTCATATTTCATTTGTTTGAAGCTTTACTTTTATTTTTAATTACCATTTTAACAGTTTAAATCTTCTGATTAAATGGTTAATTAATAATAATTTTATCCTTGAGTCTCAAGTTCGATTCCTCTTCTAAGCACATTTTTATTTTTCATTTTATGTTTTAAACTTTTTTTATTTTTAATTAATAAATATATTATTTTCAAGTTTTTTATTTTTAATTCATCTTTTTAATTAAAGACTGTTTTATTTATAAAATCAAATAATTATTTCTTATATAATAAAATATATTTTTGACAAATTTGATATTTATCACTATGTTAAATATATTTTATTTTTTAAAAACATCAATTATTTTTTTATATTTTTCTTTATATATAGTATTTATATATAAAATATTTATTTTCTCCACCTATATTGTGAGTATAGTGATTTCTAGTATTATAAAATCAAATAATTATTTCAAATATCATTATTATTTTTATATGTAAACTATCTCAAATACACATACAAAAATATATAATAATAAAATTTACTACACTAATGATATGGATTGAAAAATAAAAATTACATATAAAAATTATATTTACTAAAAATAGTGATATTTGACAATAATTATTTGATTTTATATATAAAAGAGTTATTAATTAAAAATAAAAATAAAAAACTTGAAAACAATATATTTATTAATTAAATAAACTTGAAACAACATGAATATATATATATATATGTGTGTGTGTGTACGCGTGCATGCGTGCGTGCTTGGAAGAGAGATTGGATCTAGAACTTAAGGATAAAATCATTATTATTTAACCATCTAATTAAAAGAGTTAATATGTTAAAAATAGTAATTAAAATAAAATTAAAGCTTGAAACAACATGAAATAAAAATACAAATGTGAATAGAAGAGAAATCAAACCTGGGACTTAAAATAAAACAACTAATATTTAACCATCGAACCAAAAGAGCTAATGTGGTTAAAAATAAGAAAGTGGGCTCTATAGGACGCATCTTTAAAATTAATATATTTTCCTAAATATCCCGGAAATCATCAACCTAAAACCCAAACATTTTTTAAAATTGGAATTTTTTAAAAAAATTTAGCCTCAATAATCTAAAAAAACTAACCTAAAAATTAGATTTAATTTTTCAAATCTAATAAAATAAAAGGTAAGTAAATTTGAAAGACAAATAACTTTAAATTATTAGAGTTTTCACAAAATGTTAAAATTTTTAAAATAAATTTGACTTACTAAAGATATTTAGTAGATTCTAATATTTAATGGATAATATCATTTAATTTGGATTCAAATACTAATATTTAGATTAAATTGAGTAGAAAAAAAATTAAATTTTAAAATAGTTATGCTTTCTCAAATTTAAATATTATTAAAAATAAGTTACCCACAAATAATTAGAAAAAATGGAAGTGAACTTCTTTTCTAGGCATTTG
This sequence comes from Gossypium bickii, assembly GCA_025503065.1. Taxonomy (NCBI): domain Eukaryota; kingdom Viridiplantae; phylum Streptophyta; class Magnoliopsida; order Malvales; family Malvaceae; genus Gossypium; species Gossypium bickii. Next base: position 19,773,462 of record CP106713.1, on the reverse strand, counting down.
AACTAAATTTGAATTTTGGAATCATTATTGTGTCGGGAGGGCTTTACTTGAATACCATCTAAGACCAAACAAGATTATACTCATTCAGTAACAATTAAAAGGATGAGGACACGTGATGAACCGATGGTCAAGGGTGTTCACTGTCCAAGGTTTGGCCTATGTTCGAGTCACGTTGGTTGTTTGGGTTTTGCCCTATTATAGTTATTCACCAAAAAAAGAAAAATCAACAACTTGATTTAGTGACAACAAAATTATGTTGCCAAGTATAAAAATTTGAATTCAATCCCAGACAACTTCATTCACATACTTACTATAAATAAAAAAAAGTTCAACCTTCATACCAACTCCTAAAATTAAACACTTGTCAGAAGTAGGTAAAAAGGGAAAAAACTAAAAGGTTCCAATTGAACATGGAAATTTACCTATGAAAAGTACATACTATATATAGTCATTTGCTATTAAGCCCGTCAGTCTGTTACTACTAAGATCAGGCAAAGTTTTAACTTGGCTAACCAAAAACTCTTCACCGCAATGGCCATTGATGTTAATATAACAAAAGGAACATGGTCGAAAAAGCTTGGAAAAATGACATTTTACCAATCAACCGAACTTTTCAGACAGACTTGTCAATTTACCACTGGAAAATCAGAGAATCATTCCATATCTATGATGATTGATTGGGCAACGCATGCAAGGAAATAAAAAACTCTGTGGGGTTATATAAAAAAGGAGGCAAGACTCTATTGTCAGAGAGGTTTAAGGCAATTTGCCTTTAGATAAGGAGGCAATGACTTAGACAACTGAAAGTGTTGCTTTTAAACCTTTGTCCCCATGATTTGCCATCTCATTAATTCTACTTTTGAACCAACTTCTCTTTGGAAAACCCAAGGTTTACTAAAGATGCGCAGAATTACAAGCTCCAACATCGCCAAAGGCGTTGCTGCCATTGTGGGCGTCGGCCCTCAACTTGGACTATCTATTGCCCGAAAGTTTGCTCATGAAGGATACACAGTCGCCATCCTCGCCCGGGACTTAGGCACCCTCTTTCTCTCTCTTTCTTTCGCTCTTTTTTCTCTTTTTACACAATTAATTAATACCGGATTGTGTGTGTGTGTATGTGTTGATCAGGAAGGTTGTCAAGATTTGCAGATGAGATAGCAGGGGACGAGAAAGCGCAAGTGTTTGCAATCAGAATAGACTGCTCGGATTATAGAAGCGTTAGGGAAGCGTTTGAAGGGGTTCTTTCCTTAGGATTTGTCGAAGTTTTGGTGTACAATGCATATTACCAGCCGGTTTCTTCGCACCCCACTACCTTCACCGACATTAAAATTGATTCCTTTGAGAAATCTCTTGCTCTTTCCTCCCTTGGTGCTTTCCTTTGCGCTCAACAGGTAACCCCACCCCTTTCTTTCCATCCAACCATATAAATAACCAATCACCTTCTGAAATTTTTATAATGTTGGACCGAATCAATGGAAGGTGCTTCCTGGGATGGTGGAAAGGAGAAGAGGAACCATTCTTTTTACTGGTCGCTCAGCTTCACTTAATGGCATCCCTGGTTTCTCTGAACTATGTAATGTTCACCCTTTGAAACATATTACAAACTTACCAAAACTTAAAATGGAAAATGAGAGTAGATGACAGTTTATTATAAATCAATGAAACAGGCTGTGGAAAGTTCGCCCTGAGAGCTTTATCCCAATGCCTGTCAAGAGAGTTCCAGTCTGTTGGTGTCCATGTTGCCCATATTATCATTGATGGAGTCATTGGTCCTCCCAGGTAAATTCATTGTTACTTAAAACATTTTATTTCCTTAAAATATAGTGTTTGATAACTTCCATTTTCCTATTTAGCTGCCAATTTGAAATTTTAAACGATTTATGAATGTGACTAATGTTACACTTCTTAAATATATTATATTAAAACTCAATTAATTTATTTATAATATATGCATTTCATTCTTACAATTTAGATACCAAATGAAATTTAAATCTATATTTTCAAATTCAGATTTCTAGACTTAGAACATAAAACGTTTACGTGACAATGAGATACGATCTTTGAAACTTATATTTCATATTAATAGGAGATATCATATATGTTTTAAAATGTTGAAATGATAAGTAGTGTGCAGTAAATATAAGAGGTGACGATGGAATTGCTGGAAAGAAAATGATGAATGATGAACGATAAAGTTGAAATGGAAATGCAGGGGGGCTCAGCAAGGGTTGGCTGGGGAGCTATGGCAAAGCGGAGTCGGAGGGGACCAAACCGTGATGACAATGGACCCTGATGCGATAGCTCAGACCTACTGGCACCTGCATGTTCAAGACCGGAGCGGTTGGACCCAGGAGATTGACCTCCGTTCCTCCGGAACCAGATAATCTTACACCCATTGATCATAAATATGATATATTGTATCTTCTCATATTTGCAGCCTCAAATCATTTAAAACTCCTTCGTCTCATTATAATCATCTTCAATAGCTTTCATTTCTTTATACACTACATATGGTTTAAAGATTTGCTATGTATATTTACTCTCTTTTGTTTTTACTTTTATTTTAAGGAGTTTGAGAAAAGTACAAAATATGTGATGAATTATAAGTTTGAGTGTGTGAATAGAGCTTGGTTATTAATTTTTTTTTTTTTTTTTGGGAAAGAAAAGTAACCCTTTAATGAGAAAAAACCAAAATCCAAATAGCAAGAAGATCGAGGATACGGATAACTAAACCCGAGCAAGTAGGTTGACCTCATACACCCGAACCTATCATCCGCAATTTCTAACCATACTGACATCTCGCAAACGAAATATTCTTATTAAAAGTTATCTCATTCCATGTGGTTTACATATAAATATCAAATAAAAGACAAGACAAAGCAAAAATAACAAGTAAACAATCCAACTCAACAATTACATTGTCGAAGGCCAACTATTTTAATCATGACAAGACCACCCTGACGGCAAAAACTTTAATGATGCAAGAATTAAGAAGAACATAAATAAAACCAAAGTTTCTTTTAAACACACAACCTATACATTTAAGGTATTCAAATTATATATAACCGTGTAATATTTTAATGGAAAAATTAATGATATTATCTATTTGGATTAATTAATAATATTATAAAAATATAAATACTTAAATTATGTTAAAAATGAAATTACAACAATTCATTCTCAAATTTAAATATATAGAGCCCAAATTTTGCCTGGGGCCCAATAACAAAACCAGAACCCAATCAAAACAGCCCAAAATACAAAAAAAACACAAGCCCAAATGGCCCAAAACTTAAAAAAGATTTTCAGAACCCTAGGGTTCTTTTCCTTTTGCACCGTACTGCTCCCCACGTGAGATGTCAGCGCTTCTTCCGCCAATGACCACCTGTTTCGCCTGTTTCTAGCACCTGTAAACAAGACAGAAGCAAAGAAGCACGCCAACAACAGTAGCGAAACAACAAAAGGCAAACATAAAAATAATGTAATTTCTTTTCGGCTATAAAAGCCTAGAAACAAAATAATGTAAAGGGGGATTTTTGGAATATAAAAAAAAAGAAATACGAACTATCAAGAATCAAAAACAAGAATAGAAGGTTGATTTCGTTTATTTTCTTTCGACTTTACTCTTATTACTGTTGTCTTCTATCTATTTTTTTATTTTTTATTTTTATTACTTTCAAATTTTAAAAAAACGAAATAATATAAAAAAAAGGAAAGAGGGTCTACCTGAATCGGCTCGCTGCCTCGTCGTCGGAGGTCTCCCCTCCCTCATCGGAATCGGGCCTGAAATGTGGGCTAAAGACCCTTTTCTTTCCGCCTCTCAAGTTAGGGAAGCTTAATCTCTGAATAGGTTCCAAAACGGGGGTTAGAAAGGCCCTCTTGCGCAACGTCGGCCACTAGCCACGGCAGTAGTGCGGCCAAACCCCGATCAAACTCACAACGGCACAAGAATGGGTTCAAAAACCCTAGCAGAGGAAAAGAAGAAAAGATGGGGGGGTTCTCTGTTTTTGTTTTAAAAAAAAAGAAACTTATAAGCTTTTAAAAAAAAATAAGTATAATAAAGGTTATTATTATTATTTTTAAGTGGTGTCATTAAAAGGAGTGAAAGCGTGCGCATTGAAGATTTGAAAGTTGGATGTGCGCCTTTTCAACTTAAATGGGAAATTTGCGCGGCCAGTCCCCCCCATTTGCACTACCTTTAAGTTAATCCTATTCTGTTTCTTTCATTTTTTCCCTTAAGTTTGCGCGCCATTCCAATTCAGTCCGCGCCTGAGTGCTATTTTTTGGGTTGGGAACATTTTCACTTTTAGCCCTTGAGCATTCACGCGCATTACGTTATGGTCCTTATTCGCCTTTTCTTGATTTGTTGCAATTCCAGCCCCTTAACTTTTATTCTATTTCCAATACAGTCCATTAATTATTTTCTTTTAATTATTCGTTTATTGAGTTTTCTAATTATTCTCCTTTTTTAATTAATATTTAATATTATATCTTTTAAATTGTTTATTTCCCTTTAAATGTTATTTACTTTCATGGTTTTTTACATTATTATTACTTTTACTCTTATTATTTTTATCATTCTTGTTAAAACTACTGCCGTTATTATTATTATAATTTTATATGTTACTATTCTTTATTTTATTAGTGTTGTCTTATTATTATTGTTTTTATTATCATTTTATTATTATTGGTTTTATTATTTCATTATCATTATTTGCTCTTTACTATTAGTATATTTATTATCATTTCTATTATTGTTTTTGCTATTATTGTTATTATTTTTATTATTATTACTATTATAATTATATTCTCTTTTCGTATTTATACTTAATTATTCTTTTTTATTATTTTCTTACTTTATTTTTCATTATTTTCATTTTTGACTCATACATTTTATTCTATTTCATTTTCGTTCCTTATACTATCATTCGTACTAAACGCGTTTATTTCTACTTTGCTACGCATATCCGTATTGTAATATGTTTTTACATTTCATTATAAATTTGTCGCACTAACCCTTTTACTTGATACATCAAGTTTTCAAATAATCGATATTTCGTATTAAAGATTCGAGAAAATCATGCCCTAACTTATTGGGTTCTGGTTTTTCTCGTTCAATTTGTATAACGGAATATCTTTTTAAATCGCAATACGAGTTTTGAAATAAAAAGCTTGTTCTCGAGAATTCGAGATGTTGTGTCCTAACGTATTGGATGTGACGTTTCATTAACTTGAGATAAGATTTTCTAAACAAGGCAATGTTTCGTGTTTGGAAGTTCGAGGAGTCGTGCCTAATCGTGCTGGGTTTCAATTTTTCGTTTGTCCGAATGACTAATATCCTTTTAAGATTTTGACCATAAGGTAATATTTCATGTTCAGAAACTCGAAGAATCGTGCCCAATCGTGCTGGGTTTCGGTTTTTTGGTTTGTCCGAATAGTGAAATACCCTTTTATTATTACAATTTTGGAAATCATGAAATGATCTTGGTATCAAGGGTTGAAACATCGTGTCCTATCGTGCTGGATGTGATATTTCATCTTTTCGGAACAAGAGAATTTTGATATCCAATTCGAATTATCCAAACATTTTCTAAAGGGTTCGTATTTTAAAATCTTTTCCAATTTTCGACATTAGGACATTAATTAATCAATTAGGTACCAATTTTGGGTGTATCGAGGGTGCTAACCCTTCCTCGTACGTAACCGACTCCCGAATCCATTTTTCGAGTTTCGTAGACCAAAATCATTGTTTTGATAAATAAAACTGTTTATTAAAAATGACCGTTTTACGAGGTGACCCGATCACACCTCATCAAAAAGGATTGGTGGCGACTCCCATTTTATTTTTGTTTTCAAAACCAAAGTACATCTGACCCGCTTTCCAAAAAATGGTTTCGATGACTTAGCGACTCACTGGGATCGGTTGAGAGTTAGGCCATAAATTTATTAAATTTTGTCCTTTTGATTGAAAGTTTGGAAAATTGTTTTGAAAAATCATGTTTCTTTTGATGCATCTATTTGTGCTGTGATTGCAATAATGTCGAGTCTCGTAAAATACTTTGGCATTGCATTGCATGACCGTTGTGGTTACACCTTTAAGTGGGAGAAAGAAGCTATGCCTTCGTGAGGTTTTCACCTCCGCATGGGCTAGTGGACTGCTTCCGGAATACATCTGTACCTATGTGCTTCGTAAGATTTTCATCTCTGCATGGTCATAGGGAAATGTATTCCCCTGAACCGAACTCGATCCATATGAGCCTATAATGGGTGAGGATTGAGGAATATGCTGGTTCGGGTACCTCTCTTTAGAACCAAACCACATGTAGTGAACCCTAGGAGCCCACTTTAGGTAGAACTATGTCAAACCCTAGTGGTCACCCGGGCAGGTGTTCTGTGTTTGTTTATTTCTCTTGCACTAACGTGTTTTCTTTTGTTTTGATTGCATTGCATTGCATCATCATAGAAAGGAGATGTTGATTAATATTCGATTGCTAAATAGAGGAGTTTGTCATAAGGAAATGAATTACTTGATAAAGTAGGTTATAATACGGTCGTCTGGATATATTCCAGGTAAATGACGAGAGAAGTCGGCAGAGGAATATAAGACCTTGCTCGAGGATTCAAGCCGACAAAGACTATTTAAGAGCGTCACTTTTTTACTTTCCTAAAGGAGCTAGAGGAGTCATCTATTGAGAAAGTTCACGGGACACGACCATAACATCCAGATACGAAGAAAAGGATTGGTGTCTTCACCTGGACTATGAGGACAAAGCCGCATACGTAACCCGTTTCATGTAAAGAATTTTGTTTTCTAGAAAAGTTTTTCTAATGGAATTGAATTCAGAATCAACGTCTCTCTTTCCTTTTGCATTCATTCCATGCATTTGCATTGCATTTCATGCATTTGCATTACATCGCATCATATGTATTACAATTTGTAGAAAGTTTCTAATTGAATAAAAATTATTTCAGCATTAACCTAGACACCAAACATCCTTACGATACTCCAACCAAGACAAAAGATATAGATCAGAGATTAGAAAAACTTGAACAACTCCAAAGGGAGATGCAAGATAAATTTCAACAGCAAATGCAAGAGCAACTCGCTAAGATTCAGCAGGATATGATGGACAAAATGATGGAAGCTCAGGGAAATATGATGACTTAGATGACGCAGCTGTTAAAGGGGCTTATGGATAAAGGAAAGAACCCTATGGTAAATGTTGAGGAGAATACTGAGTATCTTCAATTTCCCCTTGGTTTTACCCAACCACATGTGCAAACTCAACCTGAAAGGCCATCTGTCATGATCAGGCCTCAACAGTTCCAAGCGGGCGCTTCAGTGAACCTCCAAACTGGCTCAGGTTCAGGAGATAATCCAATCATTACTAATGTCCCTGATTTGGATGAAATAGCTAAAAGAGAGAGGACAAAAGTAGAACTGCCAAAGCAGCTAGAAGATAGATGTAAATGGTTGGAGGAAAAGTTTAAAGTGATAGAAAGTGCCGATAGTTGTCATGGAATCGATGCCAAGGATTTAAGCTTGGTCCCAAACTTGGTGCTTTCATACAAATTCAAAATGCCTGAATTTGAGAAATATAGTAGGACGAGTTGCCTCGAGGCTCACATCACTATGTTTTGTAGAAGAATGACGGGGTACGTTAATAATGACCAACTGTTGATCCATTGCTTCCAAGATAGCTTGGTGGGAGCAGTAACCAAATGGTATAACCAGTTGAGTCGTGACAGAATTGGTTCATGGAGAGATTTAGCCCAAGCGTTCATGGAACAGTACAGTCATGTGACAGACATGACTCCTGATAGAATTACTCTTCAAAACATGGAGAAAAGAGCGAATGAAAGTTTTAGACAGTATGCGCAACGGTGGAGAGAGGTTGCTATCCAAGTCCAGCCACCACTTCTGGAGAAAGAGACCACAATACTCTTTATTAATACACTGAAGGCCCCGTTTATCACTCATATACTAGGGAGCGCTACAAAGAGCTTCTCAGATATTGTAATGACTGGAGAAATGATTGAGAATGCCATAAAAAGTGGAAGGATAGAGGCAGGAGAATGTGTCAAAAGATCAGGGAAAATGAAGTGAACAGCTTGAACAAGCGTTCCAAATCGGTCACTGCAGGTCAACCGAGGGCTGTGACCACTGGTCAGGGCTCATCAAAACAAGAATCCAGTGTCAAGCAACTCCAGTTTACGCCAATTCCAATGACGTATAGGGAGTTATATCAAAATTTATTTGATGCACATGTGGTGGCTCCTCATTACATAGAACCAATACAACCCCCATATCTCAAATAGTATGATTCGAATGCTCAATGCAAGTATCACGCGGGAATAACGGGTCACTCAATCGATGACTGCATTGCATTTAAGAAATTGGTTGAGAGGCTTATTAAAATAGGGGTTTTGAAGTTCGATGAGCTGACAGGAGCAGTGAGTTGCAATAATTGAAGGAGGGGGCAAGAGAGTTGCAATTCCTTAAAGAAGCCATCAGAAGCCTAGAAATCGGGAAGTCAGAACACCAATGGCATATCCAAAGAGTGAACCAAGGAATAAAAAGTTTTCCAAACATCGGCCCTTATATGCTTGGGAGTGTTTTGAATAATAGGACTCTGGAAGAGACATGTATTTTTAAGGCTAATTCAGAGTAACATTCAAAACATGCTTATTGCTTTCAGCCTAGAAGTAATAAGAGACATTTTGTGAAATAGGCTTGTGTCCAGAATTTTTATTTCAATAAAATGCATCTTTTTGAGTAAATATTTTCATTCTCTACATATCATACTGTACATTCTTTTGTGTTTTAGAATATTCTTTCATTCTCTATTCATGACCATACCATATAAATAATCATCCTTAGAATCATTTATTATTTGGAATTTGCCTTTGCACTTACAATAGGTACCCAGATATCAATGACATGAGTGACATTGTTACTGACTCCCTTTTTGAATGAGATATGGGCCTAAGAGATCTAAGGACTTTAAAGATGACAAAGATCGTAGCTATCTTTTGATTTGTTAAGGATGGTAGAATAAGATGAAAATAGACTCTACCTTGTAAAAGGTCAGTGGACGTTGCGAGATTAAGAAGGGACAAATATCAAAGCCTAATTCACCACAAGGCGAGACATCATCGAACTATTTTCAAGAATTCAAGATGTTTTCGCACGATCATATCAAGGCACGCCGGACTACTGAAACGTGGGGATGTTACTAAGGTCGGAACCCATGTTAATGGTTCTACAATGGCCAAGCTAATTAAGAGGTTCAGGCAACTAGTCCACCCAGAAAGGGAAATTGCATCAAATGACAAATTGAGAAAGATAGGACTTATGTGCCTCCTCCATTTAGTCTACATGTGTGACACAGAGGTTATGAGGCCGATCTCGTCAAGAGCATTTAGCCGACACAAATTCATCTTCGTGGGTGTCAATTTCTTCACTAAGAGGGTAAAGGTCGCTTCATATGCCAATATTACAAAGTCGATAGTCATAAAAAATAAATAACAAAAATAATACTGACAAAAAAAATGTCAAAAAAAAATCATATTTAACCGCACAATGTCAAAAGTCTGCGGTCTATTCAAAGATCAGGTGCCATATATCTTGCAGCAAAGGCAACAAAAACTGAGACTTGTAAAGATTGGCACACAGAAGTTACTACTTACCCTCTATGCTTATCAACGGGGCAGCACATTTCTCATTGGTTTCGCCCATTGAAGTCGAAGTTCTTTTGTTCCAAGTTTTATCAGAACTAAAGTTGGATGAGGCAGAATGGATCCAATCCCAATATGATCAATCAAATTTGTGAGGAAAAGTTAATAGCTATCCGTTACGGTCAGGACAAAGAGGTTCATCCTAGAAAATTCCCAAATGGAGACCTGATATTGAAAAGATCCTTCATGTACAAAATGATTTCAGATAAAAATGGGGGCCAAACTAGAAAAGACTTTATGTAGTGAAAAAGTCTGTTCTGGAAACTTTGACCAAGATGGATGGCAAAGACATGCTCAAGCCGGTGAATTCAAATTTCTGTCTAAAAGGAGAGGCCAAGGTGAAAACCCGCAAAGGGCGCCTTGAGACCAAAGGGGATTTGAGTTGAAAATCTAAAAATGGCAACTCAAATTTTGACCAAAAGTGAGGCATACAGTAGTCTTGCTATACTTGAATTAACAATGAAGAAGTATGCTACATCTTGGGGCATCGACAAAGTACTATGGATCCCCTAAACACATATTGAGCTTAAAATGGTCCTCAAGAAGTTTGAACAGAGAAGCTCAGGCTGCGATATCTGGGGCACCTAGTGTCTATTTTACCCATTTTAAATTTGTTATTTGTGATTATATTATTCTTTTCAAAATATCTTCACAATAAATTTCTTTCTTGATTGTGATTGTTATCTTTGCTTAACTTATTTGCTTCGAGCTATGCTCTTAATTAATTTCTTTCCTGTCCATGGTTATGATCTTTTTCAGACATTTTGCATTGAAATAACGATTAGTGGACTAATAATATTTTCATAAAATGAGTTTCGCATATTACTCTGGAAACTTTTGAATAATACAAGAATTGGAAATAGGACTATTGTTTTAAAACTCACAAAGTTTAAGGAAGAGTCTAAGTTGAGGCTATCTCATTGGATTTTCTGTTAAAAATAGTTGGTGATACAATCTTGACGAAAAATAGGCATTATTAACCCAAGTGTAAAATGGGAATCATTCTCTGGAGGAAAATTGATATTCTGTATTCATGCGAGCATCATGCATACATATCTGGTTGGGTCACCCGATAAGTGATCACTTGATGGAACAAGCTACAGGACCTATACCCCCGAGTTATAGTGGGATAAATGGAAGATAATACAGATCTTATTCCTTTGAATAGTAATGTGATGGATTGAAGAAGAAATAAATCCTACATTTCGAGGTCGCAGTGGGATAGATGGGAAGAGATTCAGATCCTATACCGCTAAGTCACAATGAGAGGAACCCTGAAGTTATAGTGGGGTGAATCTGTTGAGCAAGATATTTGTTTTCCCGAGTTTTTTGTTGAGAATACCAACCGAACAAGATGACAGCATAACACATCAGATCCTGTCTCCCTGAGTTCGCAGTGGAGCAGATTAAAGATAGCAAATCTGGCAATCCTGAAGTTGCAGGAGCAGATTGAAGATAGCAGATTTGACAATCCTGAAGGAGCAGATCAAAGCCATACAAGTCTTATCTCCTCGAAGTTCCAGTGGAGTAGGTTGAGGCTACAAATCCCTCCTCCCTGAGTTTACAATGAGGATCAACCCGTATTTCTTTGAAGTTTTAGTAGAGAAGATTGAAGCGACGAATCTCTTCTCCTTGAATTCTTGTCTCGTTGAAACTTTAGTGGAGTAGATCGAAATTACAAATCTCTTCTCCCTAAAATTACATTCGAGCAGATTAAAGCCAAAGAAACCTTATCTTCCTGAAATTGCAGTGGAGCAGGTTGAAATTACCAATTCTTATCTCGTTGAAGTTCCAGCAGAGAAGATCGAAGCTACAAATCTATTCTCCCTAAAATAACCTTCGAGCGGATCGAAACATTAATTCCTATACTTCCGAAGTTGCAGTGGGTTAGAGCGAGGCTACTTGAAGAAGAAAAGAAGCACCGAGACTCAGCAAGACTGGGCAAAATTTGGTCCTTTTAAAGTCTTTGCTTTGTTCTCGTTACACGACAACAAGCAAAGAAGGGCAGCTGTAGAGCCCAAATTTTGCCCGGGGCCCAATAACAAAATCGGAGCCCAATCAAAACAGCCCAAAATACAAAAAAAAACACAAGCCCAAATGGCCCAAAACTTAAAAAAGATTTTCAAAACCTTAGGGTTCTTTTCCTTTTGCACCGTACTGCTCCTCACGTGAGATGTCAGCGCTTCTTCCACCGATGACCACCTGTTTCACCTGTTCCTAGCACCTGTAAACAAGACAGAAGCAAAGAAGCACGCTAACAATAGTAGCGAAATAGCAAAAGGCAAACATAAAAATAATGTAATTTCTTTTCGGCTATAAAAACCTAGAAACAAAACAATGTAAGGGGGGATTTTCGGAAAAAAAAAAGAAAATACGAACTATCAAGAATCAAAAACAAGAATAGAAGGTTGATTTCGTTTATTTTCTTTCGACTTTACTCTTATTAATGTTTTCTTCTATCTATTTTTTTATTTTGTATTTTTATTACTTTCAAATTTTAAAAAAATGAAATAATATAAAAGAAAGGAAAGAGGGTCTACCTGAATCGGCTCGCCGCCTCGTCGTCGGATGTCTCACCTCCCTCGTCGGAATCGAGCTTGAAATGTGGGCTAGAGACCCTTTTCTTTCCGCCTCTTAGGTTAGGGAAGCTTAATCTCTGAATAGGTTCCAAAACGGGGGTTAGACTAGCCACGGCGGTAGTGCGGCCAATCCCCGATCAAACTCACGACGGCACAAGAATGGGTTCAAAAACCCTAGCAGAGGAAAAGAAGAAAAGATGGGGGGTTCTCTGTTTTTGTTTTTTAAAAAAAGAAACTTATAAGCTTTTAAAAAAAAAATAAGTATAATAAAGGTTATTATTATTATTTTTAAGTGGTGTCATTAAAAGGAGTGAAAGTGTGCGCATTGAAGATTTGAAAGTTGGATGTGCGCCTTTTCTACTTAAATGGGAAATTTGCGCGGCCAGTCCCTCCCAGTTGCGCTACCTTTAAGTTAATCCTATTCTGTTTCTTTCATTTTTTCCCTAAAGTTTGCGCGCCATTCCAATTCAGTCCACGCCTGAGTGCTGTTTTTTGGGTTGGGAACATTTTCACTTTTAGCCCTTGAGCATTCACACGCATTACGTTATGGTCCTTATTCACCTTTTCTTGATTTATTGCAATTCCAGCCCCCTGACTTTTATTCTATTTCCAATACAGTCCATTAATTATTTTCTTTTAATTATTCATTTATTGAGTTTTCTAATTATTCTCCTTTTTTTAATTAATATTTAATATTATATCTTTTAAATTGTTTATTTCCCTTTTAAATGTTATTTACTTTCATGGTTTTTTACATTATTATTACTTTTACTCTTATTATTTTTATCATTCTTGTTAAAACTACTGTCGTTATTATTATTATAATTTTATATGTTACTATTCTTTATTTTATTAGTGTTGTCTTATTATTATTGTTTTTATTATCATTTTATTATTATTGGTTTTATTATTTCATTATCATTATTTGCTCTTTACTATTAGTATATTTATTATCATTTCTATTATTGTTTTTGCTATTATTGTTATTATTTTTGTTATTATTACTATTATAATTATATTCTCTTTTCGTATTTATACTTAATTATTCTTTTTTATTATTTTCTTACTTTATTTTTCATTATTTTCATTTTTGACTCGTACATTTTATTCAATTTCATTTTCATTCTTTATACTATCATTCGTACTAAACGCGTTTATTTCTATTTTGCTACGCATATCCGTATTGTAATTTGTTTTTACATTTCATTATAAATTTGTCGCACTAACCCTTTTACCTGATACATCAAGTTTTCAAATAATTGATATTTCGTATTAAAGATTTGAGAAAATCATGCTCTAACTTATTGGGTTCCGGTTTTTCTCGTTCAATTTGAATAACAGAATATCTTTTTAAATCACAATACGAGTTTTGAAATAAAAAGCTTGTTCTCGAGAATTCGAGATGTTGTGTCCTAACGTATTAGATGTGACGTTTCATTAACTTGAGATAAGATTTTCTAAACAAGGCAATGTTTCGTGTTTGGAAATTCGAGGAGTCGTGCCCAATCGTGCTGGGTTTCGATTTTTCGTTTGTCCGAATGACTAAATATCCTTTTAAGATTTTGACCGTAAGGTAATATTTCATATTCAGAAACTCGAAGAATCGTGCCCAATCGTGCTGGGTTTCGGTTTTTTAGTTTGTCCGAATAGTGGAATACCCTTTTAAAATTACAATTTTGGAAATCATGAAATGATCATGGTATCAAGGGTTGAAACATCGTGTCCTATCGTGCTGGATGTGATATTTCATCTTTTCGGAACAAGAGAATTTCGATATCCAATTCGAATTATCCAAACATTTTCTAAAGGGCTCGTGTTTTAAAATCTTTTCCAATTTTCGACATTAGGACTTTAATTAATCAATTAGGTACCAATTTTGAGCGTATCGAGGGTGCTAACCTTCCTCGTACGTAACCGACTCCTGAATCCATTTTTCAAGTTTCGTAGACCAAAATTGTTGTTTTGATAAATAAAATTGTTTATTAAAAACGACCGTTTTACGAGGTGACCCGATCACACCTCATCAAAAAGGATTGGTGGCGACTCCCGTTTTATCTTCGTTTTCAAAACTAAAGTCGAGCCCCGTTTTCCAAAAAAAATGGTTTCGACAATAATATTATAAAAATATAAATACTTAAATTATGTTAAAAATGAAATTACAACAATTAATTCTCAAATTTAAATATAATAGAACAACTAAAATCAAATTTTAATATTTTTAAATGAAAAAAAAAATCACGGAGGAAGACTTTTATATAGAGTTATGTAGATATAAATTAGTATTCCATATGATGTTTTTGTTTTCAAACTTTTTTATATCATGCATTCCAAGTCCCGCCTTATGATATCCAAGTTGAAAGAGATAAATTGAACAAGTATGGTCGCCCTCTATTAGGATGTACTATTAAATTTAAATTGGGGTTATGCTCTAAAAACTACGGTAGAGCAGTTTATAAATGTCTACGTGGCAAACTTGATTTTACTAAAGATGATAAGAATGTGAACTCTCAACCATTTATGCGTGAGAAAGACTGTTTCTTATTTTGTGACGAAGCAATTTATAAAGCACAGGTTGAAACAGGTGGTGAAATCAAAAGGCATTGCTTGAATGTTACTGTAGACACATGTGAAGAAATGATAAAAAAAGACCGTATATGCCAGAGAATTGGGATTTCCTATCATAATGCACAACTACTTAATAGGTGAGTTCAATGCAAACATTAGCTTGGCTCATTATTTTCAAGATAATGTTCTATTTATTCACATCGATAGCGCAATGCACACAATTATTAATAGACAGAAAATTTATGAAATGTACTTTCGTGTATTAACTAAAGTTTTATGTATATCTGGTGGAGATTATATTCACAATAATATTTATCATATTTAATATTATCATATAAATATGTAGTAAGTCAATAAGGATTGTGGGATGGAATTATTGGGAGAATAATCCAATTAGCAAAATCAACCAGAAAAATCAAATAAAAAACTAGAAAAAAACCCCCCAAAAATCACGGGTGGACTAAATAAATTAACCACAAAACGTGTGACATGTGAACAAATTTTTATTTTTATTTACAATTAAACAGACGATTACAACACATAATGATAATTTAAAACCTGCAACAGACTTCATAATAATAATAATAATAATAACTCAATCACGTATTTTAACTTCAATCTTTGGGTTGGGATTAAAAAAAAAGGCTAGTCCTTTTGCAAAAAGGAAGATGAAAACGGTGCTGAGCATTGATGGAGGTGGCATTCGAGGCATTATCCCATCCACTCTTCTTGCTTTCCTTGAAACCAAGCTTCAGGTTCTTCATGAATCTCTACTTAATTTTTTCACAAGAAATCATGTCTTCTATACTCATATGTCGGGAAAACACAAGCTAAAATTTTGTTACATGTGGTTGAGTATGTTTTGGTAGGAGTTGGATGGACCAAATGCAAGAATTGCAGATTATTTCGACCTCATTGCAGGCACAAGCACTGGTGGGTTGATAGCCACCATGCTTACTACTCCAAACCAACAGAACAGGCCTTCGTTCGCTGCAAAAGATATCAGCAATTTCTATTTAGAGCATAGCCCCAAGATTTTCCCCCAGCATAGGTGAATTCTAATGGCAATATTGCTTCTCTTTTGTTACTAATTTCTTCATGCAGAATCAATTTTAACGTATTTGTTTATTCTTTAGTCGCTTTAATTTCCTGGCATCAATGGGGAATTCAATCAAAGCAACATTCTCGGGTCCCAAATATGATGGAAAGTACCTACGATCATTGACGAACCAATTATTACAAGACACCACACTCAAACAGACACTCACAAATGTTCTTATGCCAGCTTTCGATATCAAGCTTGTCGAAACCACTTTTTTTCTTTGGAAAAGGGGTCGATTTTAAAAACGAAAATAGAGTCGCTACCAATCTTTTTTTGAGGTGTGATCGAGTCACCTTGAGATTGATCGTTAAAACATTTTGATTTATTAAAACGATGATTTTGGCCTACGAAATTCGAGAAAACAGGTTCGGGAGTCGGTTACGTACGAGAAATACATACGAAGAAGGATTAGCACCCTCGTAGTGCCCAAAATTGGTACCGAATTAATTGATTAATGTCTTAATGTCGAAAATTTGAAAAGATTTTAAAATATGATCCTTTTTGTTAAAGAAAACTTGAATAAATTAAATCAGATGCCGAGACCCGCTTATTTCGAAGGAATAAAATATCATACCCAGTGAGTTAGGATACGACATTTCGAACCCTCAAAACTAAGCTTGTCTTTTTCCATTTAAAACTCGTACATTTAAATTTAAGAAGGATATTCAATTATTTGGGTCAAATGAAAAATCGAAACCCAGTAAGTTAGGACACAATTTCTCAAAATTCCAGATACAGAATATTGCCTTTGCTTTTAGAAATCCTTATCTCGAGATAACAAAATACCACATCCAGTGAGTTAGGATGCAACACTTTTGAATTCCCGAGAATAATCTTTTATTTAACTCGTATGCTTTGATTTTAAAAAAGTGGGTTCTTTAGACTCAATGAGAAAAATCGAAACCCAGTATGTTAGGGTGCGATTTCTTTCGAACCTTAGAACACGGAGTATTTGCTTATTTCAAAAAGTTTTAATGCATTAGATAAAATGTAATACGATCGTAGAAAAAAATAAAAATGAAAATGAATTATAGTACTGATATGCATAATAGAATGAAAATGAGGGCGATAATATAAATAACAATAATAAAGGTAATAAAACAAAAGCTAAAACAAACAATTTATATAAAATAATAGGTAAAAAAAAATAAATGAACAAATAAAGAAAATAAAGAAAATAATAACGAAAATAAAATTTAATAGTAAATCAATAAATAAATACTATGCACAATAGTTTAAAGATAATAAAATAATAATAATAACAATAATACAATAATAATGAAAATAGATTATAATGAAAATACGTTAATAAACGAATAATAATAGTAAAATAAATAAATACGAGTAATAATGATGATCATAATAATAATCATAATAGGAATGAAAATAATAAAATAAATAATAATAGTAATAATAATAATAATAATAATAATAATAATAATAATAATAATAAAAGCAGGAATAAAGTAAATTATAAAAAAAAATGAATAAACAAGAAAAATATACATAATAATGATAAAAAATATATGTGTATGCAAACAATTAAATAAATGAAAATGATACACATGAATATATACATGAAATGATAATAAATGAATATTGTATTAAATTGAAATTAAAAATAAAATTGGGAGCCCCAAAATATAAATAAAAACAGTAAAGAGACTAAATTAAGAGAGAAATAAAATTTAAAATCCAAATTTTAAAAGAAATAAATGAATTAGGGCTCCAATGCAACGCGCGTAAAAAGGAAGGGACTAAATGGGAAAATATTCCCGCTCACCAAAACGCCGCCTTTTAATGGGGACCAAAATAAAACAGATACGAAACTGTCAGGACAAATTAAAAATAAAAAAGATTTAATTTAGAAAGATTGAAAAAACGAAAGGGCCTGCTAAATAAATAACCCATTTTACAGAAACACGCGGATCCTCCCGGGTCAGGTCAACGCGCTAGTTGAAGGGGGTTGAACGACGCCGTTTTAGCGCCTAAGAGCACGACCTAAAACGACGTCGTTTTCGTTCTTTATATAAGGCCAATTTTTTTTTAAATCATTTGTTTTTTTGTTTAAAAAAAAAACCAAATAGCTCTCTTCATTTCCTCTCCCCTCTTTGCATCCGGCCAGGGTTTCAACGAGACTCCGGCGCCGTTCACCGCCGTCGACGCCTCCGTGCATGACGGCCGGACTCCCAAAAAAGGTGAATTTTTTCTTCTTTTTTTTATATATATTTACTTTAGACCTTTTTATATTGAAAAAGAAAAAAAAAACTTTTAAAAATAGAAAAACAGATTCGTAAAATAAAAAAAAAATAAAGATAAAAGGAAACCTTCTTTTTACTAATCTGCTTTTGATTTTTTTTATTGATATTTTTTCTTAAAAATGTAGAGATTTACAGATCCTTTCTTTCGGTTTTTAAAACCAAATATTCAAAATAAAAAATGTACAAAATCCTTTTTTTCTTTGTTGTATTCTTTCTTCGCTGTTTTTGCTTCCTTTTTTGCAGGTGTAACCACCGTACGGAGGCGCGTGTGTAGGGTGACGTGGAGGTTTGTGGCGCGTGCGTGGGGGCTCGGCCTTTGAGGCATGCTGCGCTAGAAGGTTCCTTAAGGTTTCTTTTGATTTTTTTGATTTGTTTAGGCTTTGGGCTTAGGTTTAATTTGGGCTAGATTTGTTATTGGGTTTAGTATTTGGGTTTTAATGGACTGGTGTTGTAATGGACTGGACATTATTGGATTATTATTATTATTATTTATTATTTTTAATTTGGTATGGTTTCTGAATGGGCCCCGGGCGAAAATGGGCTTTTATAGTTGCCCCTCTTTACTCGTTGTCGTGTAACAAGAATGGAGCAAAGACTTCAAAAAGGACCATTTTTGCCCGGTCTTCGAATCTTGACCTTTTTCGGTGCTTTTCTTCTTCGAGTAGCTCCATTCCATCCCACTGCATCTTCAGGGGCATGAGAATTAGCGCTTCGATCCAATTCAAGGAAATTAGATTTGTAGCTTCAATCTGTTCCACTGCAATTTCGGGGAGATAAGATTTGCTATCTTCAGTCTACTCTGCTGCGACTTTAGGGAAATAATGTTGGTAAATTTGATCCGATCTACTGCAACTTCAGGGAAATAAGACTTGTGGCTTCAATCTACTCCACTGCAACTTCAGGAAGATAAGATCTTCCGTAATCTGTAACTTTAATCTATTCCACTGCAATGCCCGGGAAATAAAATTCGCTTTTTTCAGTCTGCTCCGCTGCAACTTCAGAGAGATAAGGCTGGTGGCTTCAATTTACTCCACTGCAACGTTAGGAAATAAGATTTGCTGTAATCTGTAGCTTTAATCTGTTTCAGTGCAATGCCAGGGAAATAAGATTTGCTGTCTTGATGCCGCTCATTGCAACTTCAGGGAGATAAGTCTGATGGCTTCAATTTGCTTCACTGCAACTTTAGGAAGATAAGATTCGTCGTAATCTGTAGCTTTAATTTGTTTCACTACAACACTAGGGAGATAATATTTGCTGTCTTCAATCTACTCCGCTGCAACTTCAAGGAGATAAGGCTGATGGCTTCAATCTGCTTCACTGCAACTTCAGGAAGATAAGATCTGCCGTAATCTGTAGCTTTAATCTATTCCACTGCAACTTCAGGGGAATAAGATTCGCCGTAATCTGTAGCTTTAATCTGTTCCACTGTAACTTCAGGGGAATAAGATTCGCTGTCTTCAATTTGCTCTACTGCAACTTCAGGGAGATAAAGGTAATGGCTTCAATCTGCTCTACTACAACTTCAGGGAGATGAGATCTGCCGTAATCTGTAGCTTTAATCTGTTCCACTGCAACACCTAGGAAACAAGATTTGCTATCTTCAATCTGCTCGCTGCAACTTCAAAGAAATAAGGCTGTGGCTTCAATCTGCTCCACTACAACTTCAGGAAGATAAGATCTGCCGTAGCTTTAATCTATTCCACTGCAACACCCGGGAAATAAGATTTGCTATCTTCAGTCTGCTCCGCTACAACTTCAGGAAAATAAGGTTGTGGCTTCAATCTGCTCCACTGCAACTTCAGGAAGATAAGATCTGTCGTATCTTTAATCTATTCCACTGCAACGCTCGAGAAATAAGATTTGCTATCTTCAGTCTGCTCTGTTGCGACTTCAGGGAAAAAAGGCTATGGCTTCAATCTGCTCCACTGCAACTTCAGGAAGATAAGATCTGTCGTAGCTTTAATCTATTCCACTGTGTCTTTAGGGAAATAAGATTCTCTATCTTCAATTCGCTCCACTACAACTTCAGGAAGATAAGGGTAATGGCTTCAATCTGCTCCACTGCAACTTCAGGGAGATGAGATTCGCCATGGTGGATTTGATTCGACCTACTGTAACTTTAGAGGTATAGGACTTGTGGATTCGTTGATCTTGTTACACTGTCCTCTGGGGAACATGACCTGTAGAATCGATTTATGGACTTATGCTTATGCATAATGATTAGGATGTCATGATTAGAATGAGTCAAATGCTCCTAACTAAATGTATTATGGATGATATTTGCATGAATGCAGAATGTCATGAGAATGATCCTTTTTTAAATGTATAATGATAAGGATGCAATGATCAGAATGAATCGAATGCTCCTAACTAAATGTGTTTTGCATGAATGCAGAATTTCATGAGAATGATCGCTTTTTTAATGTTTGGATTGTCATTGCTCGTTATTCTTCAAGGTTGTATCACTGACGTAATATTCTGTCTTTTTGTTCAACCGACTTTTTTTGACAGAAAGTCCGAAGGAGTGGTCGCTGTTTAGAGTTTCCTTCTCAAATATTTCCAACCCTTAGGCTTGGTGAGTTCTAAATAAAAGTCTTGTTTCAGGTTCTCGTATTATTTAGAAGTTTCCAGAGTAATATGCAAAACTCCTTTTATGAAAGTATTATTAGTCCATTAATCATTACTTCAATACAAAATGCTTGAAAATGATCATAATGATGGACAAAACTGAAATTTATCAAAAACAAAATCTGAAAAGAGTGAGTTAATTAAAGAAAGCAAACATTGCTAAAATACAAAATGATGAGGGAAAAAGATGGGTGCCCCAGATATCGCAGCCTGAGCTTCTCTGTACGGACTTTCTGAAGACCCTTTTAAGCTCAATATGTGTTTTAGGAGATCAAGAGTACTCTGTTGATGCCCCAAGACGTAACATCTCTCCTTCTTATTAATTCAAGTATAGCAATATCACCGCATGCCCCTTCTTTGATTGCAATTTGAGTTGCCCTTTTCAGGTTTTCGACTCAAAACCCATTTGGTCTCAAGGCGCCCTTTGCAGGTTTTCACCTTTGAATAATACAATAATAATAGATTATAATGAAAATACGTTAATAAACAAATAATAATAGTAAAATGAATAAATAGTAGTAATAATGATCATGATCATAATAATAATGATAATAGGAATGAAAATAATAAAATAAATAATAATAGTAAAAATAAAAATAATAGTAATAGTAATAATAGCAATAATAATAATAATAATAATAAAAGCAGGAATAAAGTAAATTGCAAAAAAATGAACAAACAAGAAAAATATACATAATAATGATAAAAAATATATGTGTATGCAAACAATTAAATAAATGAAAATGATACAGATGAATATATAAATGAAATGATAATAAATGAATATTATATTAAATTGAAATTAAAAATAAAATTGGGAGCCCCAAAATATAAATAAAAACAGTAAATGGACTAAATTAAGAGAGAAATAAAATTTAAAATCCAAAATTTAAAAGAAATAAATGAATTAGGGCCCCAATGCAATGCACGTAAAAAGGAAGGGACTAAATGGGAAAATATTTCCGCTCACCAAAACACCGCGTTTTAATGGGGACCAAAATAAAACAGATACGAAACTGTCAGAACAAATTAAAAATAAAAAAAGATTTAATTTAAAAAGATTGAAAAAGCGAAAGGGCCTGCTGAATAAATAACCCATTTTACAGAAACACGCGGATCCTCCCCAGGTCGGGTCAACGCGCGGGTTGAAGGGGGTTGAACGACACCGTTTCAGCACCTAAGAGCACGGCCTAAAACGACGTCATTTTCATTCTTTATATAAGGCCAATTTTTTTTTTAAAATCATTTGTTTTCTGTTTAAAAAAAAAAAAAAAACCAAACAGCTCTCTTCATTTCCTTTCCCTCTCTTTGCATCCAGCCAGGGTTCCGGCGAGATTCCAGCGCCGATCGCTGTCGGCGCCTCCGTGCACGGCAGCCGGACTCCCAAAAAAGGTAAATTTTTTCTTTATATATATATATATTTAATTTAGACCTTTGTATATTAAAAAAGAAAAAGAAACTTTTAAAAATAGAAAAACATTTTCGTAAAATAAAAAGAAAAAAAAAATCAAAGATAAAAGGAAACATTCTTTTTTGCTAATCTGCTTTTGATTTTTTTTGTATTGATCTTTTTTCGTAAAAAAATGTAGAGATTTGCAGATCATTTCTTTCGGTTTTTAAAGCCGAATATTCGAAATAAAAATGTACAAAATCTTTTTTTTCTTTGCTATATTCTTTCTTCGCTGTTTTTGCTTCCTTTTTTTTGCAGGTATAACCACCGTACGGAGGCACGCATGTAGGGTGACGTGGAGGTTTGCGGCGCGTGCGTGGGGGCTCGGCCGTTGAGGCATGCGGCGGCAGAAGGTTCCTTAGGGTTTCTTCTAATTTTTTTAATTTGTTTAGGCTTTAGGCTTAGGTTTAATTTGGGTTAGATTTGTTATTGAGTTTAGTATTTGGGTTTTAATGGACTGGTGTTGTAATGGATTGAACATTATTGGATTTTTATTTTTTTATTTATCATTTTTAATTTGGTTTGGTTTCTGAATGGGCCCGGCGAAAATGGGCTTTTACAAAGCTTCTTCAGCCAGCCATCTTCTCAACCAACAATGTAGGTTTAGCTTATTATGGAGCTTCCCCATTTCAGTTTAAACAAGAATCCAACTTATATTCTTACATTTTTCTTCTCTAGTTGTAATTACAGGCAAAGTCGGATGTTGCGAAGAATGCAAGGTTAGCTGATGTGTGCATGAGCACCTCCGCTGCTCCCACTTATCTTCCGGCACACTACTTTGAAACTAAAGATGCTGACGTTAAAACCCGCACATTTGATCTCATTGACGGCGGAGTTGCTGCAAATAATCCTTTCCGTACGATTTCTTCATTTCGGCTTGTTGGTTTTTGTTGGACACATGCATGAGTGACACATTCTCAAAGAGATGAAATTTAAACAAAAAGTATATTTAATATATTTGCAGACATTGCTAGCTATAACCCAGATTACCAAAGACATGTGGAAGGAAAAGAGTGAGATTGTGGGAAATGAGGCGATAGATTGCAGGAGGATGCTAGTGTTGTCACTGGGCGCTGGTGCAGCCAAGCATGAAGAGAAATACAATGCAGCAGCGGCATCCAAATGGGGTAGGATCGACTGGCTGTACAACGGTGGCAAAACTCCGATTATTGATGTGTTTTTGGACGCAAGCTCCGACATGGTTGATTTCCATACAGCTACTCTTCCACTCTTTTCAATCCGAGTGTAATTATCTTCGTATACAGGTACCAGGGTTCATTCGCCAAGTAGCTTCTTTAAACGTAACCTAATATCTTTATGGAAACCCTCCATCTCAAATATTGAACAGACTTGAGGGAGTACCACAAGTGGTTATATAATATTTCTACTCATTTTGGTGGCAAAACAGGACGACACATTGACGGGGGATGCATCGTCGGTAGACATTGCAACTGAGAAAAATCTGAAAATCTTGTGCAAATTGGGGCAAAGCTGTTAAAGAAACCAGTCTCAAGAGTGAATCGGGAGACCGGCAAGTATGAAGCTGTTGAAGGAGAGTCTTCCACCAATGAAGAAGCTTTATAAAATAAATTATATTATTTTGAAGATATTT
Organism: Gossypium bickii; assembly: GCA_025503065.1. Lineage (NCBI taxonomy): Eukaryota > Viridiplantae > Streptophyta > Magnoliopsida > Malvales > Malvaceae > Gossypium > Gossypium bickii. The sequence goes on along the minus strand of CP106713.1, from coordinate 19,749,527 downwards.
TGTCCTTTTACATTTCATATAAAATATAGAAGAGCGCACATAATATGATTTGAAGTTAAAACTTTAGAAAACTTGGATGTCCACGATGAAAATAAATTTTTAATTAAATAAATTTAATTTGAATTGTCATGTAGGATATTCAGTTGGCATTTAAAATTTATTTGGACTGTTACGGAGAACCGTTGTTAGGGAGGTAACAGAGTTTAACAGTAGAATGATCACTTCGTAACAAAACAATAACATAAATAACTAAAAAGTAACATGAGGCAAGCAAAACAGAGTTGATTTTGCAAACTGCTTCTTAGTATTAGCATCTTTAGATTTTCACCTCCTTTAATTTTTTGTGCTGTACTACTGTTTTTTTCATTGATGAATCAATGGCTTTTGAAGCTTTTCTTACTTATTTTCATTAATTGAAGCTTTTTTATTTTTACCTTTTTTTTAATTAACGGAAACATACTAATTTAAATATAAAATAATTCAATATAAAATTTAGTTTTTTTTATTTATTATTTAAATTCTTTTAAAAAATTAAAATTTATTTGTAAATATGACGACTTTTATTATCAAGTAATTTTAAACCAAATGTTTTAATAAAATTAAAATTCTTATTTATAAATATAATAAACCTTATAAATAATAGCAAATATTTGAACTGATAAATTCAATAATATAATGAAGAGCAAAGCTATATTAGTCAGTTCAAAAATTTCTCCAGATTTGTGCATTTATCATTATTATGTTCTTCATCTATCTATCTATTATCTATATTCAATTGTGAAATTACTAAAAAAATCCTCTCATGTTTTTACCTTTTTATATACTAATCAATAAAATTAATTATGAGATTTTAACCTAAAACTGTAACTTTACCATTTCTAACTAAAAAATCAATTAGTTTTTATTTAAAATTTTAAAAAATATATTTTTTCGTATGCCATAAATCTAATATTACATAGAATAGGTATAGATCATAGATAAAATAAAAAAAAATAAGTAGTAACAGAAAATGTAATTAGATTAGAACTGTAAATCTGATTAACTACACCGAAAGACTGCCTACCGGTTCGACTGGGAAGTCGAGTCCGAATTTCTTTTATTCCTTGAGATTACAATGACACGAGACAAATTCTTCAACCATAAAATCTGGACTTGCAGCCACTGATAGCCATAAACAGCATTTCAAAAGAGATGTGGATTGCAGGAGGATCCTAGTGCTGTCACTAGGAGCCATGTTTGAAGAGAAATATAATGCAGATATCACCCTCCAAATAGGGCTCCATCAACTGCCTCATTTACAATGGAAATTCTCCATTGCTTGATGCTGTTGGGAATGGTTGACTTTAATATCACTGAGAGTTCCGGCTAAGGAACGCTTACGCTTGCTTCATAAATTGGGACCTTTAGAGGCCTTTTCTTACTAGTAACTTTATCCGTCAAATAAATGTAAAATCGGTTTCAAGGTTTGCTCGATTGTGTGGTTCAGTATGGTTTACGTCAATCAAATATAGGGTTGTCCTGTGCCTATAAGAAGAAAGTTCAAACCAGCTCAAAACATGTAAAGAACAATCCAGTTTCTACTAGGAATAAAATGCCAATCCGCTTGACTAGGAATGAAAGAAAGTAACATTCCCAATTAACATTCATCCAAGTTTGAGTATGTCCTAAACAGATATCCTGCAACTTTTTGCTGATGCTGAAGCCTGCCCATTGGAATAAAACCAGTAAGACATTAGGATCTAAAAGCATGCTCCAGTCCATGGGAAAAGTTGGAACAAAGATTCATACCTGATTTTCCTCCCAACGAAACAGTAATCAGTAGAACTAGTAAGGATTTACATGGTTTTGGCTAAGAATCTACTGAAACATTCTAGAGTATGCTTGTTTCTCTCGGTCTCTTCGATAAGCAATCTGCAGTAGGTTTACAAATTCAATCACCTCATGAGATGAAATCAAAGGTACGTGCAGGGATGAAAGTATCAAATATTTGACAAGTTTGACAAAGGAAACAGTGATGATAATTTACTTTCTTCTTTGCAGCTGCAAGCTCTTTTTTTATTCCACCTGAAGGGTGGAAAACACTGTATGAGATGAAAATCATCACGGAGTTCTACTACAAGTATATAATTTTATGGTTTTGACAAACTAATACCAAGGGTAATAGCAACAATTTATTAAGGGATGAGATACTCTAGCCTGTAGATCCATACTGGAGTAATGGTCCATAAGCAATTTTACCATGGCAATGATACCAATTACATTAACCAAATATTACCTCCTTCCAAGCCTCAAAACAGTAAAAAGGGAGCTAGCAGTCGAGGGGCTTAAAAGTGAATTATGCTGGACAAATGTGTTAAATGCAGACTGCTATTTTGCAAGAAACAAGATTGCACTGACCATCATTTGGCTCCAAGTCCAATGCCTTTTTAAAGCTCTCAACTGCGGCATCTATGTCATTAAGTGCCATATGTGCCTGACATCGATGAAAAATTGAAAAGCATTTTGAGAGACAAAGCATCTCAGGAAAAGTGGAGTTTAACCATTCAATAGTTTGGACAATTGTGTGTAACTGCAATAGCATGCAATGCCAAAGAATGAATGAACAAGGCTTTGAATGTCATTCAGATAGTAAGCATTGAGACCTGGCCTTGTCGAAAAAAAGCTTTCACATTATCTTCACCATCACGAATTGCAAAGTCCGCATCCAACAATGCTCCTTTTAAGTTTCCGAGTTTCAACTTGCAGGCCTGAGGCAAACAACACAGACTGCGCTTTTATTAAAGAAAACAAACATCAAGAAAGTGGAAACTATATGCGTGATTGTCATCCAATATTTGAGGAACTCCACACTGCCACATACTTTCAGTCCAACATTACAGAGCAGATTCAACAAATGAGAATCTGAAACATGACAAAGAATATTGAAATGATCTAAATTTTTCATTTTAGATGCCAAGACCTATGAATTATCTATGAGCTAACATTTTCAAGGATTTCAGAGATCTTACGCAACAATTTGTAAATATCTGTGACCTGGTCTTCCGCAAAGTCGAGCTCTTCCCTGTGCAAAGACAAATAGGAAATGAAGAATTTTTCTTTAAAAAGAACAACCCAAGGATTCATGGCAATCACAATATAAATCACGATCGTCAAAGAATTTTTCTTTAAAAAGAACAACCCAAGGATTCATGGCAATCACAATATAAATCACGATCGTCAAATAAAGAAACTAAATTATGCACCTGCATCAATGCCCTTCAGCTCCCAGCAAACATCCAAGTAGCGCAAAGCCTTGCAATATTTTCTAAGAGCAATCTTATAATCTTGTTTCTATAAGAAGCAAAACCATTCCTTATAATGAATATTGTACCATGTTTAGTCTAGGAAAAAGGTTAAAAAAAGAGAATTATACCACAGATAACCATATAATCATATTGAATACCTTGAATTGCTCATTCCCAAAAGCTTTGATAGAGTCTACTGCCTTCATCCACCAAGATATTTCATCCGGTTTGTTGTCTACATCAGCTGGCCAATCAGGATAAATATCACCATCCTTGGAAAAGTTGGATATTCCATCATCCGCTCCCTCAGGAATTTCTCCACAATCTGCAATTACAACCTCTTGAGTGGGGTAATTAGTACCATCCTCACCAGCAACGTGTTCGATGGAACGAACAACACCCATTCCTTTTATAACCTTCCCAAAAACCACATGTTTTCCATCGAGATGAGAGGTTCTATTAGTGGTAATAAAGAATTGAGATCCATTGGTGTTAGGCCCCATATTAGACATTGATAACATTCCTTTTCGCTCATGTTTTAAGTCAAAGTTTTCATCTTCAAATTTCAAGCCATAAATGGATTCTCCCCCAGTTCCATCACCAGCTGATATATCCCCACCTTGTATCATAAAACCCCTGATAATTCGATGAAATCGGACACCCTGTATATTAATATTGCACTATAATTAGGAATAATTAGGAAACAAAGAAAGAATAGCAGTATAATTTACAGCCTTCCCAGTATAAACATTCATCTTAACATTCCCATTGCAGCTACACATATATTGTTTTTTAATATGCAGTATTACATCACATAATACACAATATGCAAACACAAAAACATGTAAGCTCTACCAAATAAACATTCATTAAGATCAAACTCTGCAGGCACTTTAAATTTCATTGTATAAACACAAAAAGAAAAAGGGTTTTGCTTCACTCAAACTAAAGATCGTTAACGCTTTAACATTCCATGAAGAAGAAGAAGAATAAAAAGAGTAAATACCAATGAAGACATACTTCCATGCATTTACACGTATATTTTTGTGTGTGTGTGTGCGCATATAAGAAAGGGAAAGAAAAGAACCTTGTAATGCAGGGGAACAGAAGTATTAGGCCCAATGCCTTTCTCACCAGTACACAAAGCCCTGAAATTTTCAGCAGTTTTAGGGACAACATCCTTGTATAACTCCACTATCAACCTCCCTTCTACTTCTCCTCCTATACTTATGTCCAAATAACATCTGGGGTTCACCATTTTCGCCCAAAAAGAAAACCCAAAACAAGCCGAAACCCGCTTCTCCTTTTGAACTCAGAAAAAAAAGAATGAAAGAAAGAAAAGGGCTGTTGTGGGTTGGTTGATGTTATGGTTAGAGGGTTTGAGGGTTATCGAGGGTGGGACAGTAACATTGGTTTTCAAGCTTAGTCCTTTTAGTGTAGGTTAAGGGAGAGGATACGGATGTTGGGGCCGTCACAAAGTTGGCTTTTCGTACCGTACAATAGTGTCTGTTGTACCTTAACAGAGCCCCGCCTGTCCGCTGATTTTCCGGATATTATTATTATTTTCAAGATACTCAGTACATTGTAATTTATTGACAGTTGAATAGCAAAGAAACGATTGAAATTCGCGCAGGCTATGCATGCCTATGGACTCGCGATCAGAATGGGCAGTAAAAGAAGACAAAAAAGGAAATACAAGTAATTTTAATAATTTGGTTAAATTCTGGCCAATTAAACATTTTCTTTTTGTTACATCGCTATCCAACTTCTTTTTTTAATTTGAAAATATCACATCAACCTGATACTCTTTCGATGCCGGTAACGATGGAGATTGTTACAAATAATGCGGTTCCGTTGAAGGCACCAAAAATTGATTTCCAATAAAAATGATCTGTCACCGCGATGGTTTGATTGGTGTTTTGTGTACATCCTGTTGAACACAACCTTAATAAGACTTTGTTGGTCCTTATTCCGAAAATGTCTAGCCCAGAGTATGGCCAATCAGTCTCTGTATATATCTTTACAAGGTAGTTACGAAAGTTATTGTGAACCGGCTCCGAGATATTATGCCGCTTATTATTGCTCCAAGTCAAGTTAGCTTCATTGTGGGGAGGAGTATCATAGACAACATTCTAGTTGCACAAGAAGCTCTTCACACAATGCCTACTTGCAAAAATCTAAGAAAGGTTAAGGTTGACTTGAAAAAGACGTGTGATAAAATTCATAGGAAGCTTTCTTCAATTTGTTTCTACAAGGAAGCTTTCTTCAATTTGCTGCTTTGGGAATGGATTATATTAAATTTGGATAAGTGAGGAGCTTCTCTTTCGAGTATTAGCTGGTGTTATGTTTTTGGCTATCTTTGTTGGCTCCTTTGGAGAACAAGGAATTTGGTGGTTTTTGGCGAAGACTCCTTTAATTTCCGACAGGTCATCGAATCGGCGTGTAGGTGGGCCTCATATTGTTTTTGCAGGCTTGTTGTTTCGAATAATTTGTAGTCAAGAGATGGCAGAGCTAATCCTTGGAAGAAGCCGGTTGTAGGATGGATAAAGTTGAATGTGAATGGCGCCATGCTGCCTAGTTCTGCTCATGGTTTTGCTGCTGGTATTTTAGAGATGCAAATGGGCAATGGGTACTAGGCTTTGGGAGGAATATAGGATGTTGCACTGCTGTTCAAGCTGAGCTAAAATGTATGGATTCAATCTGCTGGTAACTGAGTGTCATAGTCTCCAAGTGGTTAACATGTTGTTGAAGAAGAAGAATGGAATCGGGAGGGTTGCGTTAGCACGTCGAATACAGAACCTTCTGGCCACCATAGACTACATCAGGATCAAGCATGTTTATTGGGAATCAAATTTATTAGCAGACTACTTGGCCAAAGCAGCAAGGAAAATCGAACCTGGCTTGAAGGAGTATCCTTTACTATGGATGAGATTCGTGAGCTGTTAAGGAAGGAAATGCATTATGCTGCTGAGTTTTGTTAGTTTATTAGCTAATTAGTGCTAATTCTCTTTTGTTAAAAAAAATCAGATTAATGAATTTACTAGAATTTTTTTAACTATGTTAACAATTGAACATAATTTTGAAATCCAAAAAATGAAGGTAAAAATGCAAAAAAAAAAATTATTAATATGATTTTTAAGTTAGGTATTGATACTTTACCCCTTTAAATTAGGTTGTGGCTACTGACTTATTAATGCATCGCTTAGTGATACCTCAATAACATGTATCCATACTTAACCATTAAAATGCATTAAAATTATTTTTGAACTCTTTAAAATGACTTGGATCAAATCAAAAGCATAATATTGAAAACATGTTTTTAGGTATTTGTAACCCTTGAAAATATTTTGAAGATATCTTTTGTTTTCCAACACAAATGACTTAAAGGAGTACTATGAAAAATTAATCTTTAATTTTGTTATATCAAAAGCTTCATAAATCAAGGCTAAACTCTGCTATTAGTTCTTGTACTTTACGAATGTTGTAGATGCAGTATTTGTACTTTAATTTAGTCATTTTTAGACCTTATATTTTTCGAATTTTAAATTTCAGTACTCGCTAATTAATAACTATTAAATTCATTAAGTTCTATTATTTTCAAAATATGATATGGCAAACATATTATCATGTGTCATGTCAACTTTTTCTTTCCGCATATTACTCACTAATATCTAGTTAACGGATTAGCTACTGTCGTTTGCATCAAGATTTAAATTTTAAAATTCAAAAAATAGTCGGACTTAGAATGATCCAATTGGAGAATATGGACTAAATTTAGAAGTGTATGCATAGTACAAGGCTAGTAATCAAATTAAACCAAATGGATTTAACTGCTATTGTTTGAGTCAGGACTAAAATGTCAAAATTAAAAAATATATAGTGACTAAAATTGATCAAATTAAAGTGTAGGGACTAAATGCACAACTTTCACAATGTATAGGGGCAAATAGTGGAATTTAATCCTTTTTTCAGAAAAAAGGAAAACAAATTGAGTTTTACAGGGAAAACCTAAATTTTTACATAAAAACTATTTTATTTATTTTTTTTCCTTTTTAAAATTAATTTTATTTTATTTCTAACAGAAGGAGAAAACACGTGAATTTTAGAAGGAATTATTTAGGTTTTATAATAAAATTTTGATTTTTTATAGGAAAAATCTTTTTTATGTTTTTATTAGGATTAATTTTGTTTTATTTTTCAATAAAAAGAAAAAATTTGGGGTTTTATAAAGAAATCTTAGGTTTTATAGGAAAAACATTTTATATTTCCAATTTTCTTTATTTTTTCCTCTTTTAAAACTAATTTAAATTTTTTAGTAAAAAGAGAATCACATGGGTTTCTCCCGTGAAATATATAGGTTTTACAAGGAAAATTTTGAATTTTTATGGGGAATTGATTTACCGGTAAAAACTTGAGTTTTATTTTTGCAACTCAATAACTCAATTCTCTATAAAATCCCAAGTTTGTTTTCTTTTTTGAAAAAAATAATTTTAATTTTAAAAAATAAAATAAGTGGCCAAAATAAAAACTTATTAAAGTTTGGTAACTAAAATAAATGTACAATAACATTAAATTAATGACGAGTGACTAAAATAAAAATATTTTGTAATGATAATGCCCTATTTTCAAATTTTATTATTTGGAAAATTTTATTTTTTGGTGACCAAAATAAATATTTATAAAACATTGAATCAACTTATTTTTTCATCTTTCTTTAAATACAAAAATTTTCATTATTTCATTTTCTTTTCAAACCCATATTTTTCTCCACTCTCAGTTAGTACTCTCTAAAAAATGCAAAAATTGTCTCCGGTAGTTATTATGACCACCATGCTTTGTCATGCCGATCATCAATTCAAGTTCAAGCTTCGTCTATTTAAAGTTCTCACGGTTATAGGGAAAATGCAAAAGTTGTCTTCGATAGTGAGTATGCCCACCATGCTTTGTCAAGCCAATTATCAACTCAAGTTCAATCTTTGTCTATTTAAAGTTCTCATGGTTCTAAGGAAAATGAAAAAATTGTCTCCGGTAGTAATTATGACCACCATGCTCTGTCATGCCAATCATCAACTCAAGTTCATGCTTCATCTATTTAAAGTTCTCATGGTTCTACAACCAATTACGACCTTCATTTTTTTTCAAAATTTGCCCTCAAAACTCTACAAGTATGTTGAGATCCAGTGCCTTTAGTATAGTTGTAACACCCCAAATCCGGCCTAGACGTTATGGCCGAACCTGGAGTGATTATGTAAAATGGTTGAAAATTTAACTTTCTAGAAATGTTGAAAAACAACACAATTTCTGTTACTAAAGAAAACTCCAATTTAATAGAAATTATTCTTAATTAGCTTTTTAGTTGAACCCAAGTTTCAATTACGTTTTCTAAAAAAATCAGTTACTTTGTAGTGGAATCACTTAGAAAGATGTATTTTTGAAAACACAGTTTGCTAATTGAAACCTGTTGTTTTTGCAGAAAATAATCTTTGTCGGTAACGTTTGAACCGTATTATACGGAAACAAAAAATAAAGTCCAAAACCCAAAACAGTCCCGAATGTTTAGAGAGTCCAAAATTTACAAAATTCTCAAACTAAAACTGAATAAATCAAATTTAGGAAAAATTACGTTATTCACCGAGCTCCCATTTCCATCGATCCGTCTATGTTTGAAGTTTACCTGAAAATAACAGTCAAACAGAATATGAGTTTTCAAAACTCAGTGTGTAACAAAAACTCAAATAGATAATTATTTACAGACAAATTTAACAGTACAAAATCTTAACAGAACAGTTCAGATTCAGATATCCTCAATTGCTACACACCATATCCGATCATCCCAACACACCATATGCGTTTGAAACACCCATCCAACCCTACACACCACTTAGTGTCGTTAAGACACATACAGAATATCTGCAGTTGTGCTGCCAGTATAGTGAGCGAGATGTTGTCTCTCACAGAAGCATTTCCTCCACATTATATACATCACATCCCAGAATCAGATATAGTCAGAGCAGAACTCATGCATAACATATAAGATACAAACCACATATATAACATTATTCTCGGATTTATTTATCATATGACATCTCAAATAGACTTGCAGATAGCAGAAATTATACTAACAAATGACTAAATTTCATGTTTCATAATATATTTAATCGCATAACGACATTATGAAAGGCCCACGGTCGATCGGGATGGCGTGTACGACCCTAGAGAAAAACTCTAAATTTTTGGGCCCACATGCCCGTGTGACCCACATGGCCTAAATAGCCTAGACCGTGTGTCACACACGATCCCACACACGGCCTGTCATATGGTCGTGTGCCGCACACGGCCTACCACACAACCGTGTGACGTTGAAAATGTTGTTTTTTGGCTTTTGTCGTTTGTTGATTTTCGAGTTTCTTGTTACACACCTAGTCTAGTTTCGATACGAGAGCACCCACAAGATAACCAATACCTAAAAACATCACAAACTTAACAAATTATTCCTTACGAACACTCCAATTACGAAACTAAAGTCCATCGAATTCCTAATGTGTAACACCCCTTACCCGTGTCCGACGCCGGGACAGGATACGAGTCATTACCGTGTTTAACCTTACTTGAACATGCATTTTTGGGCCATAAAGTTCCGTTCCAACTTAAAACTTTTTCCTTCTTATACATAACGTGCATATTATGGGCATATGAGGCCTTAAACATACATCTGGAAGGTTTCAGAGTTCAACCGAGAACTTTAACACTATTTGAAAATTTTTGCCTAGACAGGGTCCACACGCCCGTGTGACATGAAACACGTCCGTGTGGGCAGGCCGTGTGGTCACGCACGCCCATGTCCCTAACCCGTGTAAAAATAAATTTTCAATTCGAACCTACAGGGGTTTTCACACGGCTGGACACACGCCCGTGTCTTTGGCCCGTGTCCTTCACACAGCCTCGACACGCCCGTGTCCTAGCCCGTGTGTGAAAACTAGGGGTATTCTGTTTATGACGTCAGCACCCCTTAATGAGCACACGGCCTAGCACACGCCCGTGTGCTAGCTCGTGTGACGAATCAAATTCTCGTAACTAAATGCAGGGGACACACTGCCTATCAACACACCCATTGGGGGTTGACCGTGTGTCGCACACGGCCTAGACACACGCTTGTATGTCTACTCGTGTGGACAGTTTGAGGTTATTTTCCAAGCCTTTTTGCCACCCTGAAACATAAACTCATTCATTTCATCACAAGTGGTACATAACATAGCAACATTAAACTATTAAGAACCCTTAAGTTATCATTCATTCCACTCATAATTTACTCAATAACTTGCATGAACATTCAATTTATTATACTTATCGACTTTATAACGTAAACTTGTCAGTATTGGCCAATTCATCATGGCCATTTACAAAATGAGTGTAAAACATTAATAGCCAACCCTTTGGCCTTCAAACATGACATGACACAAAATGATCAAGTTCATATACATGCCATACTCAAAATGAAGTGACTTTACTATACCAAAAGGACGGTTGATAGTGTGATCCGAGCTCCAACGTTTTACAATCCCCGAGCTAACTTGGCAAAACTACAAGGAAAAGGGAAAAGAGAGGGGTAAGCATATAGCTTAGTAAATTTGCATGAAATTCTAAAGCAACATAGTTACTCAAACTAAATTCATCCATCTCATGAAATAATAGCAACATAAATCTCAAATGCTTAGGCATACTTATTCATACTTACTCACTCTTATTCTTACCCATCTCATGTCACATTATGATTTCTTAACTTGTACATATTCATGGTACCTGTATCACTCAATCACATAACTTAGCAAATATGCTAACATGAACACAAACTCAATTTTTTATCATTCTTATCATGAATGAAACTCAAGGTGCAACACCCCGAAAATTACTACAGTAAGAAAGTAAGATATTATCCTTGGTATAGTTAAGTAAGGAAATAAAGTGAAAAAAAAAGGAAAATTTTGGATTATGTCAACATTGGGAAGTATATTATGATATATTACATTATTAATTCAAGAAAGGACTAAATTGTAAAAGTGAAAAAGTTTTATTGCTGAAGAGTAAATACTCAAAATTTGAGGGTTAAAGTGTAAATATGAAAAAGTTGAAGGACCAATAGTGTAAATATTTTAGAGGTGGAATAATCTAGAAACTAAGGAAAATTGACGAATTAGGACCAAATTGAATAGGTGAAGAATTATGAGGGACTAAATTACAATTTTTCCAAATTAAGTGATGGCTCAATGATGGAATTTTATAAGATCATGAAGGGTAAAATGATCAATTAGTAAGAGAGAGAGTTCTAGAATGTAATGATTATGTTGATGATATTTTAAATTAATTAGTTAGATAAATATTACTTTATTAATATTTTAATAAGATATTTATTATTATTTTATTATTTTATTTAGTATATATATGTGTGTGTGTGTGGGAAAAAAAACAACAACAACAACACACCATCTACCACCCTTCCCATGCATCCAATGTTTGTGAAGAGAGAAAGAAAGTTTTGCTTTCTTTATAATTAGGTCCGTCCACCAAAAATTCACCATTTTCACTTAGAATTCAAAAGAATTTCCATAGCCATCAAGAGTGGAAGATGACAAGGAGATTATGGGGTGCAATAATATCAAGTTAGATTCAAGAAATAGAAGCTGGAGGAGAGAGAAAATTAAGTCAAAGATTGAAATCAATAAGACAAGGTAAGAACATTAAGATTTCAATATATTTCTAAGTTTGATATTGTTGAAAAAGCATGGAAATGATGTTAATGTAGAGTTTTCTTATATAAGGTTTTGTGTTCTTGATATGTTAGTGAAGGAAAATAAGAGAAAGTGATGGGAAATATTGTAGAGAAAGGAAATAAGGGTGTTATAAACTTGGTAATCAATACTTTGCACTAAAATAGTTTTGGACAACAGCAGTAGGTTAAATTTGAAAAATCACCAAAAATTTTATAAATCGAATTAGAGGATGAATAAAATATTTAATTAAATCTTATTGAGTTTAGTTTCTTATAGAAGAAACGGTGTAAGTAATGGAATTTTAAATCATGAGATATAACAGGTTTTGTGAGACAAGGTCAGAATGATTTCAGGTTCCCCTGTTCTGACTTTGGAAAATCATAAAAAATTAGATAAAAATAATTAGAGGCTTAAGTTTATATTATTAAAATCCTTAATGAGTCTATTTTCAATAGAAATAAACAAAAACATCATCTGAATCCAGTATGAGGAGATAATTAATTTTTAGTGAAGAAGGGTTGGAACTATCAGACAGCAGAACAGGGGTGACTTTAAAGAATAAACTGTACTTATTGGCTAAACCAAAAATTTTGAAAATTTTATGGTAAGAAGATATGTGAGTCTAGTTTCAGGGAAAATTATCGGATCTTAATTTGGTTCTGTAGCTCAAGATAAAAATAATTTTACGACTGCGACACGGACAGACAGCTTGAATATCCATATAAGTAAATAGTGAAAATTATAGATAATGTTACTTACAAGTGTGTTATTTATATTAAGGATGTGGTATGGAGAGGAGGAGGAGGAAAAATATGTGTATGAATAATCAGCTAGTATAGATTTATTTTAAATGGATAATTTGCATGTTTTAGACTTAGGGACTAAATTGAATAAAAGTAAAACTTTAGGGGTAATTTTGTAAAAATATAAAAATGACCAAATTGAGTGAAATGAATTATTTTATTGTCTAAATTAATAAATTGAATGAAATTATTAATTTAGATTAAGATTGGTTGAAAATTCGATGAAAATAGAAAATTACCAAAATACCCCGGAATCTTGGTATTTCTGCAATTTAGCCAGGTAAGTTCGTGTAACCTAATTATGTGATTATCTTTGATACGTTGATACAAGTAAATTAAGTATGTTGAGACGAGTAATAAATTCAAGTAAGACATGTCGAGAAAAATAAATATGTTTAAGGGACAATATGTTTGATTTTGATTGGTTCCAAATATGAATGCTAGATGAAATAAAATATCTGGTAAATAACTTCGGTAATGCTCCGTAACTCTATTCCGGTGACGGATTCGGGTTAGGGACGTTACATAGTCATTTGTATGTGTCATAATTGGTTTGGCCTAAAATGTTGGTCTTTAATATTTAGTAGTTCATTTTGTATAAGGCCATTGATGTTGGGTAGTATTATTCAAGTTATATGTTTGTGACGATGAAATTTTATGACTCGGTTTAATACGTTTACAAGTGTATGTGTTCCGTTAATGCCTCATACCCTATTTCGGCGTCGAATATGGGTAAGGGGTGTTACACAAGGTCATCCATAAGCGGATTTAGCTCTATACTATTTTACATACTTAGCTCTTTTGACCATAAACAAACCGGATTATTGTGGCATATTAGAACTCATCATGCATAAATCTTGACGCCAACGCCATATCGCGGATATGGTCTTACATGGGTTCACCTCTTGACGCTGTTGCCATATCCCAGATATGGTCTTACACGGAATCTTACAACTCGATGTCGATGCTATGTCCCAGACATGGTCTTATACAAAATCGTACATGAATGTCGATGCCATGTCCCGGACATGGTCTTATACGAGATCTTCCTTTGGTGCCGAGGCTATATCCCAGACATGGTCTTACACGGTACCTTCTTTATTCAATGCTAATACATGGGTATCCTCATTATTCCAAATCATTATTCGGGATTTCAGATAACTTATTTTCACCATTTCCTCATCGAGGCTTCATCACTCAATTATTCATAGTAATAACATACATTGTCATAATATTAAGTAATTTCAAACATCCCAAATGTTATGAAACTTTAACTTCATACAAACTTACCTCGATTCTCAAAATGTGTATCGATGCTTGATTTAGTCTTCGATTTTGTTATTGCCTCGGTTTCGATCCGGGCTTCCTGTTTCTTGATCTATAATAATAATTTCACTTGTTAAGTACACACATTGACTAAATCGATCATAATTGATATTTTGGAAAATTTATGATTTTGCCCCTAAACTTTTATATAATTACACTTTTGCCCTTAGGCTCGTAAAATGATTTTTATTCAACTTTCTTGCTTTTCAAGCTTAGAAAAATCATATTCTCAACTATGGAAACTTTCAATTTCCACTATTTCACTTATGTATGACCATTTTTATAACTTTTACAATTTAATCCTTTTATGCATTTTTCATGAAAATCACTTAAAAAAATATGTTTATCCTACATCAAACTTTCATATTCTTCCATAAAACATCAAAATACATGCATGTCATACATGGATAAATTTTTGAACATAAACCCTAGCTCAAAATATAGCTAGAAATAGCTAAATCGAGCTACGAGGGTTTTAAAAATACGAAGAACATTAAAAATGGGGCCAGGATGTACTTACTATCAAGCTTGGAAGATTGAAGAAACCCTAGCTATAGCTCCTTGCAAATTTCGGCTAAGGGAGAAGAAAATGGACATGATTTTTGCTTCTTTTTCCCTTTTAATTCTTTTATTAACGAAATGACTAAAATGCCCTTAATGATCCTTTCTTGATATTTTTCCTTCCCATGTCCATTTTTGTCCATCATCAAATATAATGGTCTAATTGCTAAATAGGGACCTCTAGTAATTTTTATAATTCTATTTCACATTCAAATCTTTTAGAATCTCAAATTTTCTAATTTTTGAAACTTAGTCCTAATGGACAATTTATTCAGTAATTAATAAAATTTTTTCATGAAATTTTCACACAATCATACAAACACCTCATAAACCTTATGGAAATCATAAAACTCATATTTCTACTTCGGATTTATGGTCTCGCACCACTATTCTGACTAAGCCCTAAATCAGGTTGTTACATAATGAGTCAAAACTTTAACAACCACAACTATACTAAATTGACAAAATCACTTATCCTTGAACGAACATGTAACATCCTGAAAAGGGCCTATGCATTTTCGGTTTAATTGTACGAAATAACGTGTTTTATGTGTTATGAATAAATTTTGAACATTTTTGGAAACCCGGAAATGTAAGGAAATGATTTAGAAATGGTTTAAAAGAGGAAAGTGAACATTTCTGGAAACTTGGAAATGTAAGGAAATGTCAAGTTTAAAGAGGCAAACGAAAATTTTTGGAAACTTAGAAATGACTTAGAAATGTCGAGTTTTAAAGTTTAAAAGAGGAAACTAAGGCAATGTGGCCTTAAGAGAAAAAATATGTGAAATTTGACACACAAACAGGCTTGGAAAAGTGGCTTGGAGATACCACTTAGGGCCTCTGGAAATGGCGCCACATGCAAGGGTATTGGGCCTGAGTTCGAGTCACAAGGGAAGCAAATAAAAGGAATTTTATTTTTGCTTCCAGAAGCAAAGAGGTGGACGACACAAGGCTTTTAAAAGAGGAGTTTTATTCTCTTTAAATTTCGGCTAATAAAGGGATAAATAATAGATTTATTTTAGATTATTTTTCAAGGAGATAATAAGGGATTGTTCTTTAAATTTTAAACTAAGGGATAATGATAAGGAAGAGTGGTGGCCAAGCAAAGGATTCTTGGCCTGGTAATTTCGGCACAAGGAGGAGAAATAGGCCATTCATTCATTCTCCTTCTCTATTCTCTCTGCCGAAATTCTCCTAGCAAAAATCCCCTCTTCTCTTTTCTTTCTCCAAGTCGAAAATACATCATGTGTTCTAGCCAAAACTTCTCCATTAAGTGCCGATTCTTTCTGAGCCTAATATCCTACTCTTTTTATCTTGAAGCCTAATACATAAGTGACCATCTAGTCTCCAAGTAATCATAGCCGAATCTTTGAAGGGCTTCAAATAAAGGTGCTGTCGATTTCTTCAATAAAGTTAAGATTAAGTTTGGTTTTTATTCTTTCCTTTAAGGACTTGTCGAAATTTCAAAGACTAATCCTTATTATTGATTTTGGCCGAAATATGGAAGGATCTTTCGGGGTTATCAGAGTAATCGACTAAAAGGAGGATTTTTTTTTGGGATTTAAAGCTTCCAGGTAAGAAACTAAAGATTCGGCCAAAGGCTATTCATTATGTTTAATGTTAGATTAAACTCTAACATGTGTCTGTAGGGTTTTCGACAACAGTAAGGAAGCAAGGATCCAATTCGGGATTTAAGATTTGGAGGGTAAACACATAGGTATGTTCGGCCAAGGCCTATTTTGATAACTAGATCTATTTCATAATCGTTTGAAAAGCCGAAACTAATTTGTTTAAGTGATTCAATGCTTGGCCGAATGCAAGAAGAGTATAGCAGAGATTTCAGGACTTGATTCTTAAGTCAATCGGCAACAAGGTAAGTTTTAAAGTATACTAATCCTACTAGGAATTGGATTTATGGCCGAATGGCTTTTTATTAAATTAGTAAGTGATTAATCAAATGTAGAGATTAAGGATCTAAGCGATAGATCAGATTTCAATATCTCAAGGAATTTGCTAAGCGAATCAGGTGTGTACCCCACACTATTTCATAATATGGTTTATGGCTATGTTTAATTAATATATGTGATATTAAGAATGTGAATATGGCTAAGGTACCATAATGTGGTACAAAGTACTCAGGTACGTTTCCTACTCCTATTAGAAATATGAAATATGTTATTTGTAACATGTGAATAAAAATAAGAATGTGAACTTTGGCATGTAATTGTATAATATGTTATGGGGCATATGGGTTTTTGAAAGGGGAAGTGAATGTGGTGACCTAAGACCACGAACGCGGTGACCTAAGACCGCGATATCTGAATACGGTGACCTAAGACCGTGATATTTGAATGTGGTGACCTAAGACCACAGTAATCTGAATGTGATGACCTAAGACCACAGTAATTATAAGGGCGATGAGTACGTCGACTGCAGCGACTGCCTTCGATGGAGTGTAGCGGAAGAAGGGTCGACTTAATAGTCCCCACGGTGTACAGGTTGGTACGAGGGAGTGTAGTGGATGGCTTATTAGGTTTGGGTTTGGGAGTGCATCATTAGTTGTATTTAATGATTTAAATGTGTATCATTTGTATGCCTGATTCTATTATGACTTAGTGTCGTGTACACATTGTTGACTCACCCCGTTGTGGGACCATGTTTCAGGTGATGAATAGTGATGGACCGGGACGGCAGAACTTGTGGTGGCCATGCTCAGCTTGAAGTTTTACTTTTAATGGACATTTTTATTTCATTTAAGTACTTTGAACTATTGGGATTTGTTTGATGTAATAAGGCCACTGTTGAACTATTTTTTTTTTATGTTTGCAAACTTTATTGAGTTAAAGATTAAGAAATTTTCATTTAATATACTCTATATATTTTGATCTTTTAAAATTAAAAAGGGTTTCCAATATAAAAATCGAATTCGTTTTCATCATAAGCCCAACCCAAATAATATTTTTTTTAAAATCACACAAGTTTTCCCTAAGTAACAAAAGAACTTTGAACCGGTTTACTTGAGGAACATACCAAATCTGGTCAAAGCTCATGGGCCGGGTTTGGGGTGTTTCAATTTGGTATCGAGTCCAGTTTTAAAAACTCTCGGCCTTGTGGGCTAAGGCCCAAAACGTTTTCCAAACGAGCCCAAATGAGTTTTATGAAAAGTATTTCTAAAGTTAAGCAGTTTTTCTGGCATGGCACCTAAGTCTCGACCCATGATCCACCACTGTAAGTACCCCAACCATCGTGTGATTATGTGAATTATGGAAGGGTAGAAAAGGAATGGAACGTAGAGTAGCATGATAGGAACTTGAACCCTAGGACTAGTCTACTCAAACACAAACACATAAGACTTAATTCCATTAAACAAACCTATGGCTAAGTCACCGAGTTAGGGTGTGGTAACCCCTGTGCGCATGTCTAGGATTGGATCCGAAAGAGCACAGTATTTAAGCAGTCCTAGTGACTCACCTCCTCTTCGCAGAATCCTGCAGTGCGTAGCTTCGGTTCACCCTAACCTAGAGGGCTCAGTGGGTGTGGCAACCTCTGTGCGCATGTCTAGGAATGGTTTTGGTAGGAGCTTGGTATTTAAGCAGTCCGCGTGACTCACCTCCTCTCCACTCGAATCCTGCACAGTGCGTAGCTTTGGTTCACTCCCGACCAAGAGGACTCGGTCATAAAGCTAAACACAATAACTAAAATCAGAAAGGGAACTAGCCGTGTTTTTATAAAAATAACAAAACCCTAGTTTTAAAACTCTTAAAACTTTCTTTTAAATTTGTGAAAACCATCTTTACAAAATTTTCCGAAAGATTTTCGATTTATAAAATTACAAAAATGCCCCTAGTGGTAAAATTACCAAAATACCCTTGGTTTATAAAATGTCCAACTACCCAACAATTTTACCAAAATTTCATTATTTTATAAACGCTCAAAAACCCTAATCTGCAAAATATCAAAATACCTTGATTTTGGAAAATTACAAAATTACCCCTAACTTACAAAAAATTACCAAAATGACCCTGACTTCCAAAAATTTTTGCAACATCACCGTTTTAGAAAGAAAAATTCTCAAAAAGAACCCTCAATGTTTTGCAACTTTTGAAATATCCCTGATTTGTTAAATTTTACAAATTTACCCTGGTTTATTACCAAAATACCGCCGACATTCAAAATTACCGAAATACCCTCGGATTTCAAATTTTCCAAAATACCCCAGGAATTTAAAAATTCCAAAATACTTTATGACAGAATCATCAAGGAACTTTTTCTTTTAAAAAATTACGAAAATACCCCTATAGGACAAAATTACGAAAATACCCCTGGGTAGTGGAGAAAGAACAACAATGAAAACTACAACGTTTCTCTGAATGAACGAAAGTTCATAATTGGTTGATCGATGTATGAATGAATGAAAAGACTGTGTGCATGTATGAATACGAAAGAACCACTTCTAAAACTCTTTTCATAAAATTTCTTCGCGGGTAATCAAGTGAAACAAAGACTAACTCATAAAACTTCTTAATCAGATCTCGACGTTAGAAATGAGCTCTAGAGGACGTGGTCATCGTGGACGAGGTAGAGGAAGGATGACTATGTCATAACCCGTTAGATCGGGTCAAGGGTCTGACAATGAGATACCACCGCCACCACCACCCCCACCGTTGTTGTGTTGAAGCGACAAGCGAGACGGGGGATGATCTTTGTGTCGCGGTCGTCTTTGCGAGTTTTGGAGTTGGTGGCTGGTGCAGGAGGAAATTCGAGAAATTGAAAGTTTGTGCCTGAACGGCTCCGAGCTAATGGAGCCAAAATGTTTCGTGGAGTATCGGGTGTGGCACCCAGTACAGCTGAGTACTGGTTGGAAGCAACTGAGTGCATCATGGATGAGCTTGACCTGACCCCTGAGGAGAAGTTAAAAGGAACGGTGGCACTATTACGCATGAAGCGTATCAATAGTGGTTAACTGTTCAGGATGGTGCCACAGCGGAGGATCTGACCTGGGACTATGTTAAGGAAGCATATCAAAAGAAGTATGTTGGAACCAGGTATATTGATGAGCAAAGGAAGGCATTTTTGGGGCTGGTTCAAGGGAACAAGTCCGTGGCGGAATATGAGGCTGAATTCCTGAGGTTGAGCCGGTATGCCCGAGGAGTAGTGGCAACTGAGCATGAGCACTGTGTCCGTTTTGAGGACGGACTAAGGGATGATCTAAGATTGTTGATAGCACCGCACTAGGAGCGGGAATTTTCTGCGTTAGTGGAAAAGGCTAAAGTGGCTGAAGGGATCAAGGATTCTACCAGGCAGACTATGGACCGAAATAGGCCCAAAAGAGGTTTTGGATCGTCTGGAAAGGTTCATAAGAGGCCTAGAGTTGATGGGCCGCGAGGTCAGCAAGTTGGTTCAGGAGGGCAGTATCGTCCTTGTGATTTGTGTGGAAAGAAGCACTTAGGAGAGTGCTGGAAGAAGACAGGAGGATGTTTTAGGTGTGGGTCCAAGTGATCAAGGATTGTCCTAAGAAATCAGATGAAAGTCGACCAGCAGCTCAGAATGTTAGTCAGGCTGGTAGAGGCGGACAGCAGCCTCAACGAGGTCGTGGTTCGAGTAACAGAGGTAATGGTGCTGGCAGAGACCGTGGAACACAGGGCAGAGGTACTGCTCATGCTGAGGCAAGGCAACCGAGTTTGGTTTATGCGGTTCGCCGGAGGGAAGATGGAGACGCGCCGGATGTTATAACCGGTACGTTCTTTATTTATGGCAAGCCCTATTTTGCTCTTATTGATGTGGGCTTGACCCACTCTTATGTTGCATGTAGTGTAGTGGAAACACTAGGCCTAGACTTTGAACTTTCTGATAGGCAGATGACTGTAGTAAGCCCATTAGGCCAAACTGTAGTGGTGGATAAGATCTTTCGAATGTACCCTAGAGATTCGGGAGTGAACTTTCTGGCTGACTTAATGGAACTACCCTTTGGGGAGTTTGAACTCATACTTGGAATGGACTGGCTAGTAGAGCACCTAGCCGTGTTGGATTGTGCGGCTAAACGAATAGAACTAAGGACCCCGGAGGATAAAGTAGTAGTAATGATCGGAGAAAGAAGAAACTACCTGTCTAACGTAGTTTCGGCGTTAAAGGCTGAGAAAATGGTTAGGAAAGGGTGCAAGGCATTTTTAGCCTTCGTAAGTGCGTTGGGTGGAAAGGAAGAAGGTGCCGGTGGAGTTAGAGCGGTAAGGACTTTGAAGATGTATTTCCGGAGGAATTACAGAATAATACCCCGATAGGAGGTGGAATTTAGAATAGACTTGCTACCGGGAACAGCTCCTGTGTCAATCACTCCATACCGAATGGCACCAAAGGAGTTGGTTGAGCTCAAGGCTCAAATCCAAGAGTTGTTGGATCGTGGGTTCATTCGACCCAGTGTGTCTCCATGAGGAGCACCGGTCCTGTTTGTAAAGAAGAAGGATGGAACTATGCGTATGTGCATAGATTACCGTCAGTTGAATAAGCTGACCATTAAGAACAAGTATCCTTTGCCAAGGATCGATGACTTGTTCGATCAGCTGAAGGGGGCCGCGGTATTCTCGAAGATAGACTTAAGGTTGGGATATCATCAGTTGAAGGTGAAGAAGGCAGATATCCATAAGACCGCTTTTAGGACAAGATACGGCCATTTTGAGTTTGTAGTAATGCCGTTTGGGTTGACGAATGCTCCAGCCGCGTTCATGGATATGATGAACCGAGTTTTCCAACCCTACTTGGATAGGTTCGTCGTTGTATTCATCGACGATATCTTGGTGTACTCCAAGTCTGAAGAGGAGCATGATGAACACCTACGGGTTGTGTTGGAAGTATTAAAGGAGAGGAAGCTCTATGCCAAATTCAGTAAGTGTGAATTTTGGCTTAAGGAGGTGGCATTCTTAGGGCATGTGGTATCCGCAGAAGGAATAAGAGTGGACCCTAGGAAGATCGAAGCAGTGTTGGATTGGAAACCACCTAGGTCCGTGGCTGAGATCCAGAAGTTTCTTAGGTTTGGCAAAGCATTACTGAAGGTTTGTGGAAGGGTTCTCGTCGTGCTTCGCGCTTTGACAAGGTTGCTAAGGAAGGAAATACCCTTTGAATGGACAGATAAGCAACAGAAGAGCTTTAAAAAGCTTAAGAAGGTGTTGACGGAGGCTCAAGTGTTAATTCAGCCGGAGGCAGGAAAGGATTTTGTGGTGTACTGTGACGCTTCGCATACGGGATTAGGATTCCTAATGCAAGATGGAAAAGTGGTCGCGTATGCGTCTCGGCAACTAAGGCCTCATGAGGTTAACTACCCAACTCATGACTTGGAACTGGCAGCAGTGGTTTTCGCCCTTAAGGTGTGGAGGCACTATCTCTATGGAGAAAGGTCAGTGATCTACACAGACCACAAGAGCCTTAAGTATCTGTTAACTCAGAAGGAGTTGAACTTGAGGCAGCGAAGGTAGGTGGAGTTATTAAAGGATTATGATTGCTCGATAGAGCACCACCCGGGCAAGGCGAATGTGGTAGCTGATGCCCTAAGTCGAAAGATTGTGTCGGATCTAAGGGCTATGTTCGCACACTTGAGCTTGTATGATGATGAAAGCTTGTTGGCAGAGTTGCAAGTCAAGCCCACCTGGCTGAATGAGGTGAAAAGGGGACAGTTGGCTGATAAGGACCTAAGTGCTAAGTTCTGACAAATGCAGAGCGGAGAATTAAAGGATTATGGCGTTAGTGACGAAGGAGTATTGTGCTACAAAGGAAAGGTCTGTATGCCAAGAGACAAGGAGTTAAGACAAAGGATTCTTCGGGAGGCGCATAGTAGCCCTTATGCTATGCATCCCGGAGGTATTAAGCTGTACAGAGATCTAAGGGAACAATTTTGGTGGCCTGATCTTAAACGAGAAGTTACTGAATTCGTGGGAAAATGTCTGACGTGTCAGCAAGTTAAGGCTGAACACCAAGTCCCATCGGGATTGCTTCAACCAATCGACATTCCGCAGTGGAAGTGGGAGAGAATTACCATGGACTTCGTTAGTGGGCTTCCCCTTACGCCTACTAAGAAGGACTCGGTATGGGTAATAGTGGACCGTTTGACCAAGTCCCCGCATTTCATCCCGGTAAGAGTAGACTATTCTCTTCAGAAGTTGGCCAAGTTATATGTGGCGGAAATTGTGAGGTTATATGGAGTACCGGTATCGATCATCTCCGATAGAGACCCAAGGTTTACGTCTCGATTTTGGAGGGCACTTCATCAAGCTTTAGGCACTGAGTTGGACTTCACTACGGCTTTTCATCCACAATCAGACGGGCAGTCTGAACGGGTAATAGAAGTGTTGGAGGATATGTTGAGAGGTCAGATGATGGATTTCAGGAAAGTTGGGAAGATTACTTGCCTTTAGCTGAGTTCGCCTACAACAACAGCTATCAGGCTAGCATTCGGATGGCACCATATGAAGCATTGTATGGTCGGAAGTGTAGAACTCCTACTTGTTGGACTGAGTTAGGAGAACGTCAAGTTTTGGGTCCAGAGTTAGTGGCAGAAACTGAAGAGAAGGTTAAGACAATCTGGGCACGGTTAAAGGAAGCCTCTAATAGGCAGAAGTCGTACGCAGACCTTAAGCGGAAGGAAATAGAGTTTGAAGTGGAAGACCAAGTGTTTCTGAGAGTCTCGCCTTGGAAGAAGGTGATGAGGTTCAGTCGCAAAGGGAAGTTAAGCCCAAGGTTTATAGGGCTCTATCGAGTATTGAAGCGAGTTGGACCAGTGGCATACCAATTGGAGTTGCCACCAGAGTTGCAGCAGATGCACGATGTATTCCATGTATCCATGCTACGTCGTTACCGATCGGATCCGTCTCATGTGGTACCTGTTGAATAAGTGGAGCTAAGGCCAGACTTATCGTACGAGGAAGAGCCGATTTAGATATTGGAACGTGGTGAGAAAGTGCTACGGAGGAAGTCAGTTCCCCTAGTCAAAGTGTTATGGCGCAATCATGGATCGGAAGAAGCTTCGTGGGAGGCAGAAGAGGCAATGCGACAACAATACCCTCAATTATTTTAGATAGAAAATTTCGAGGACGAAATTATTTTAAGGGGGGTAGAACTGTAACATCCTGAAAAGGGCCTATGCATTTTCAGTTTAATTGTACGAAATGACGTGTTTTATTTGTTATGAATAAATTTTGAACATTTTTGGAAACCCAGAAATGTAAGGAAATGGTTTAGAAATGGTTTAAAAGAGGAAAGTGAACATTTCTAGAAACTTGGAAATGTAAGGAAATGTCAAGTTTAAAGAGGCAAACGAAAATTTTTGGAAACTTAGAAATGACTTAGAAATGTCGAGTTTTAAAGTTTAAAAAGAGGAAACTAAGGCAAGGTGGCCTTAAGAGAAAAAGTATGTGAAATTTGACACACAAACAGGCTTGGAAAAGTGGCCTGGAGATGCCACTTAGGGCCTCTGGAAATGGTGCCACATGCAAGGGTATTGGGCCTGAGTTCGAGTCACAAGGGAAGCAAATAAAAGGAATTTTATTTTTGCTTCCAGAAGCAAAGAGGTGGACGGCACAAGGCTTTTAAAAGAGGAGTGTTATTCTCTTTAAATTTCGGCTAATAAAGGGATAAATAATAGATTTATTTTAGATTATTTTTCAAGGAGATAATAAGGGATTGTTCTTTAAATTTTAAACTGAGGGATAATGATAAGGAAGAGTGGTGGCCAAGCAAAGGATTCTTGGCCTGGTAATTTCGGCACAAGGAGGAGAAATAGGCCATTCATTCATTCTCCTTCTCTATTCTCTCTGTCGAAATTCTCCTAGCAAAAATCCCCTCTTCTCTTTTCTTTCTCCAAGCCGAAAATACATCCTGTGTTCTAGCCAAAACTTCTCCATTAAGTGCCGATTCTTTCTGAGCCTAATATCCTACTCTTTTTATCTTGAAGCCGAATACATAAGTGACCATCTAGTCTCTAAGTAATCATAGCCAGAATCTTTGAAGGGCTTCAAATAAAGGTGTTTGTCGATTTCTTGATAAAAGGTAAGATTAAGTTTGGTTTTTATTCTTTCCAGTTAAGGACTTGTCGAAATTTCAAAGACTAATCCTTATTATTGATTTTGGCCGAAATATGGAAGGATCTTTCGGGGTTATCAGAGTAATCGACTAAAAGGAGGATTTTTTTTTTGGGATTTAAAGCTTCCAGGTAAGAAACTATAAGATTCGGCCAAAGGCCATTCATTATGTTTAATGTTAGATTAAACTCTAACATGTGTCTGTAGGGTTTTCGACAACAGTAAGGAAGCAAGGATCCAATTCGGGATTTAAGATTTGGAGGGTAAACACATAGGTATGTTCGCCCAGGCCTGCTGTTTTGGTAACTAGATCTATTTCATAATCGTTTGAAAAGCCGAAACTAATTTGTTTAAGTGATTCAATGCTTGGCCGAATGCAAGAAGAGTATAGCAGAGATTTCAGGACTTGATTCTTAAGTCAATCGGCAACAAGGTAAGTTTTAAAGTATACTAATCCTACTAGGAATTGGATTTATGGCCGAATGGCTTTTTATTAAATTAGTAAGTGATTAATCAAATATAGGGATTAAGGATCTAAGTGATAGATCAGATTTCAAGATCTCAAGGAATTTGCTAAGCGAATCAGGTGTGAACCCCACACTATTTCATAATATGTTTTATGGCTATGTTTAATTAATATATGTGATATTAAGTATGTGAATATGGCTAAGGTACCATAATGTGGTACAAAGTACTCAGGTACGTTTCCTACTCCTACTAGAAATATGAAATATGTTATTTGTAACATGTGAATAAAAATAAGAATGTGAACTTTGGCATGTAATTGCATAATATGTTATGGGGCATATGGGTTTTGAAAGGGAAGTGAATGTGGTGACCTAAGACCACGAACGCGTGACCTAAGACCGCGATATCCGAATACTGGTGACCTAAGACCGTGATATTTGAATGTGGTGACCTAAGACCACGATGTCTGAATGTGGTGACCTAAGACCACGGTAATTATAAGGGCAATGAGCACGTCGACTGCAGCGACTGCCTTCGATGGAGTGTAGCGGAAGGAGGGTCGACTTAGTAGTCCCCACGGTGTACAGGTTAGTACGGGGGAGTGTAGCGGATGGCTTATTAGGTTTGGGTTTGGGAGTGCATCATTAATTGTATTTAATGATTTGAATGTGTATCATTTGTATGCCTGATTCTATTATGACTTAGTGTCGTGTACACATTGAGTCTGTTGACTCACCCCGTTGTGGGACCATGTTTCAGGTGATGAACAGTGATGGACCGGGACGGCAGAACTTGTAGTGGCCATGCTCAGCTTGAAGTTTTACTTTTAATGGACATTTTTATTTCATTTAAGTACTTTGAACTATTGGGATTTGTTTGATGTAATAAGGCCACTGTTGAACTATTTTTTTTTTTATGTTTGCAAACTTTATTGAGTTAAAGATTATGAAATTTTCATTTAATATACTCTATATATATTTTGATCTTTTAAAATTAAAAAGGGTTTCCAATATAAAAATCGAATTCGTTTTCATCATAAGCCCAACCCAAACAATATTTTTTTTTAAAATCACACAAGTTTTCCCTAAGTAACAAAAGAACTTTGAATCGGTTTACTTGAGGAACATACCAAATCTGGTCAAAGCTCGTGGGCCGGGTTTGGGGTGTTTCAGAACATCACTTTCGTACGAGGATTGATTCGTCGGAGGAGCGTTAAACTCAAGATTCTCACCTAAATCAACAGATTCACAACCATTAATTCTTGTTATAAAAACCATCCCCACAACTTTGCCACTCCAAAATCCTTAAACCAAACGAACGTACAAAAATCAAGAAATTAAAGAAGAACAAAGCCCTACTTACCAAACCGAAAGAAGAAATAAAAGGAAATTCAAATCACAACGATTCAATCGAACAATTAGAGGTCAAAATTAAAGAAAGAAGCAAAATAAGGAGGGACCAAAAAAACGTCAGAAGGAAATTACAGAGAAACAAAAACGTGAGGAAGAAGGAGTTTTTTGGAACAAAATTAAAATTAAAATTAAAATTAAATTAAAGATAATAATCTCAACTCCCCACTGCCCTCACTACCAACCAAATCCACAAAATCCTACACACTAATCCCCATCCAACTACTAAAGAATTTCAATTCCACCAAACCTCTACTACACAAACGACATGCACACACAGAAGCAAAAATTATTGCCATTCGCTTATGTGGGAATTTGAATACAAGATCTTAGGGCAAGCTAACACCTTACCACTTGAACTAGTAGGCTCATTCTGACATGAGTTGACCAAAAATATTATTGAAGCCATACAATTAAGGATAAGGCTAGGAACAAAAATAATTGAATTTTCCCAAAACCAGATTCAAACGCAAAATCAAGGCACTAACCACAGATATAGAGACTTAATTACTTATATATTGACTAAATCCAACAAATCAAATACTTGAATTTTTGGGGTATTACAATAGTGATTACATTTATATACTTATAATTTTTTGAACAAATAGATTTAATAAATTCCACCATTATCATTAATATTTTTCGTATAATGTCCTCAATGATTTTTGCACGCAAATTAAAACCAAATCAAATTTTAGCTTATTGATTATTTGACGTTTAACTAATACTAAGTTGCATTATATGGTCAGATTATAATGTTAGAAGACAAATTATATTAATAGATAATCTAAACAAGTCCATAGTTTAATTGAAATTGAGCAAGTCGATCAAAAGGCTATTATGACGTCTATCAAGTCCAATTAGGGAGATATTATGTCTTAGGTATCGGAGTGGATGACTCCCAAAATATAGAGACATAGATATGATTGTCTAGACTGGCAATATATCTGATAGGGCACAAATAGAATAAATCCTAGATCTATTTATGGATTTATTCGCTTATAGCGTTCATAGTGTGACTTACCTCAATCTTGAGTTAGTGACAAGCTATGTATGTGTGACTCGTATACTTTGATATATTGATAGTCTTAACTTTAATTAGTAATAGAGTGAAAAGTTGGTACGTTGCGTATACGACTTTTATATTACATAGCTTCACTTACAATAGTGGAATTCATAACCCAAAAAAGGGTAAATGATGTCCTCTCATTGGCATTACATGATGATGAAAAGTAACGTGACCATGAGTTATTTGTCCTAAGACAAATGATTTAATTACTATTTACTAATAATTGGTTTTTCATTAAGAGATATGTAATGGTTACCATGAGATAAAATAGGATCATATTGGGATAATAATTTTTATCACAAAGAGATTGAGGATTTTTTATAAGAGTAACACATATGGCAAAGTCATTAAATGAACACTTGGTGCAATAGCTTTCATAATAGTAATATAATGGGCAGAGCTCAATCATAGTACTTTAGTGGAATGACTCCATGACTAAATAATGTTCTAATTAATAAACGAAGAGTCTGAACTTAATTACATATTATATGAGCCCGGATTATATATGTCCAATCGATTCCTCCGCTAGCTCGAAATAATCTTGGTGGTTTGAATTAATAGATTATATGAAATATGTGAAACAAAGAACTATATAAATAGATAACAGGTATCATTATTCGCAGTGAATAGGTTTTCTCGTTATGAACAAGAGATGACTCAATAATTAAATTAATTTTTTGAATTATTATTTAATTAAATAATAAAAGTTCGAAGTGGAAATTAAATTAATGAAGTTATCATACTTTCATGAGAATAAGTTAATTAAATTGATTTACTCATAGATTCTAGTACAATAAAGTCAATATGACTTTAACGAAATTAGAATTAGGTTGAGAGAATAATTTAATTATTTTATTTTATTAGTTAAATGAATAAATAATATTTTGGGTATAGAAAATATATTTATTGGGGGGGATAAATTTTATGATTCGGTTTGAATATCAGGTAACATGTATAATTGACTCTATAAGTGACAAGGTCCAAATAGGCTTGAGTTAAGGGAAGGGGCAACAAACCCTAGTCCTAGAAACGGGCGTTCCCTCTTGTTCATTGGGGGTCATTCTGCCCGATAGGACTAGCCCATTGCTTGGAAGAGACTCAAGGCCCATCTTCTTGGATCCTGGTTAAATTGTAAACATTGTATTTACTAAGGTTTAATTGTTGTAAAACCTAAAGGATAAATGACCTAACGTCACTTGTAGTTGTTATTTTAGGTCATTTCTGCACTTAACGAGTCTGCTTTCTAGTACTTTTATAATTAAATATTATGTTTTTGGTATTAATAGGTTAGGAATAAAATATTAATAAAAATAAGTCTTTTTTACATATTTTCTGCTATTTCAATGACTTGTAAGGCCAACTCGGGCTTCATGAGTTACTTATGAGCTAATTAAGTGTGTAAGATACCATTTGAAGTCCAAGAATACAAGGAATAATGATTGATTTGTGAGACAATGAGCCAAATAAGCAAATGGCGCTGCCAAAGGCTTGGAACAAAGCAGACATCCTAACAGGGAACTACCTCTCGTCACGACAACGCGACGGAAATGGGAAGACATTGCATGGTGGCGATGTTGGGACAAGAAGCATTCCCACATCCCAACAATGCGACTTGACGTGGAAGAAAAGAGTTGATTTCCTTGGATGACATATTTGGGAAATTCCCATAATTGGACCCTAGATTTTAGCATAATATTTTATTCACTAGTATCTAAGTGTATCTCGGAACTGAGTAGTCACCAAGTATGTCGTTGCCTATATAAGCAACCTTAGGGTCACCAGAATTGTAAGTAGTTTTAGACAGACAATTTATCTATTCAATTTTCAGCTTTCTTTTCATGGTTCGTGTAGTCGAAACTTTTCTATTCCGATGTGAAGACAATCGCAAGCAGATATTGCTCCTGCATCGTTGTAACACCCCTAACCCCTCTCCGTCATTGGATTAGGGTCATGAGCATTACTAACTAATCAAACAATTAATTCAACCATAATCAACATATAAACTACCTAATAACATTATAATATGCAGGGGTAGGTCACGACAATCTGATACTTTCATGCTAGATTTTTATACATTTGAATAATAAATTATGCTATGCATTTCTAAACTTGGTCTTCCACTGTCTACACTCTTATCACTATTTGTCCCTTCTAGAACGTCCGAATTCGGATACATATAAGACTATTCCAATTATTAGCATCAGGGTATTAGTCCATGCTTCTTCTACAATTATCTTTTTAATCTATCTTCGATGAGGTTAGTGGAATGCACTTAAATTAGGTTTGCTAAACCACCCCAATTCCAAGTAAAATTTACTCTTACAGCCCCTATTACGAGTCTACGGGACCCTAAAAATAGTTCAAAAATAGGCAGGGACTAATTTGAAATAATTTTGGAAGTTTAGGAAATAATTACAAAAATTTTAACTGCAAGGGTCACACAGCCATGTCCCAGCCCGTGTTAGTGCCCATGTAACTCACTGATTTGGGTCACACGGCTAAGCCACACACCCGTGTTCCAAACTGTGGACCCTTTCGAAATAGCCTCGCACGCCCGTGTGCTAGTCGTGTGTCTCACACGGCCAAGTCACACACCCGTGTGTCTGGCCGTGTGGACCTAAAATGTGCCTTAAATCACAAGTTTACCATTTCCTATTTACTTGGACAATAAGCAACTCAATTGCTAATCGTTTAACCTATTCAAAACAAGATTAAACATGCCCAAAATACACCAAATTCATCACCTAATATGCCTAACCAATGTACCCTCATTGGTACCACATTTTATATGTTCAAATACACCAACAACACATCAAACATTTACGTCTTTCATTCATATCAAACTTGCCATATTTGAACTAACTTCCAAACTTCTAAAGTTTCCAAATAAAAAGCTAAGTGATAAACCGTAATTACAACATATTTTAATCCTACATTTAGTATGCTTTTGGATGATTCATCCTCTGTTTTATGTAAAAAGGTGCTCTTAATCCTTTCTTTTCATGTCTTATAACCCAGGAAAGCACCCCAGGATAAAAAGAACGAGAAACGGGCCCAAAATGGAGTAAATGGGCCATATCACGAAATCGACACGGCCTGGCCTAAAGATCACACGGCTGTGCCTCACCAAGCATCAAGAACACGGTCTAACCCTGACTTGCACGGCCGTGCTTGATTAAAGAAGTCTGAGCACGGCCTGACTACGATTTACACGGGTGTGCGACATGGTCGTGTCCCTGCCGCTGGAAAGAGCAATTTCACTCGGATTTGGATACTTAGGGAGAAATAAACGTATTTCAAGAGCCTATATAAACCCCCTAAGTGCTACCAGAAAAGGGGGCGGTTAGCTAGGCCAAGGAGCCAAGCCGAAAAGGCCAGAATTGTGGGAATCACTCGAAGATAGCCAGTTGATCCATCTGAAGAAGCTGGAGTTCTATTCAAGACGACGGATTTCTCCTTCAATTCCTTTAGGGAGTTTTAGGGATTTCTTATGTTTTGTTTTAAATTTTCTCTTGAGATTTTTTCTTATTTTGTTATGAACTAAACCCTTGAGATACCTGAAGGGGATGAAACCTATGATGGATATTGTTATTATTTTCTGAGTTATACGATAAATACTTAGTTTGTTTTTAATTATGCTTGCTTAATCTAAACTTGATGTGCTTAGGTGGAGGAATAGACCCTACCTAAGAGTAGATTTAGCATAATTAAGCGGAGTTGATCGCACGCCTAGAGATAGGGTGACGAGATTTTGCCAGATTAGGGTGAAACCTAATATGGGAGTCCATAGATCGATTTACTGCTATTCTACGGGGTTATTATAAGAGAACGAGAGTTCCACTAATTAACCTAGGGTTAGACATTATTCGCCTCGAAAGAGGGTTTAATATACATTAGGGAGTTTTACGGATCAAACTAAGTAAATAAATCATATAGTTCAGGGTTTAATAACAGTGAAGTCTAGGTGGATTCTTCCTGAGGGTATCGTCTTGATCAACTGAGTTTTTCCTAAAGTTATTTTCCCAATTCGTTCTTTTTGTCTTTGTGTCTTTAGCTTAGCAGTTCGTTAAATTTAGATTAAATAACAACTTCATTTATTTTAGGCTAAATAATAAAAAGAAAGTTAGTATTAGTACTTTTAGTTCCTTTGGGTTCGATAATCCGGTCTTGCCTTAGCTATACTATTGTTCGATAAGTACACTTGCCTTTAATCGTTGTCAGAGTTAGTTCTAGGTTCGATCATTTTTTTATAAATTTTTAAAGCTCTGATTTCAGCGATCAAGTTTTTGGCGCCGTTGCTTGGGAACTAAAATATTAAGAAAGCTCTATTTTTATTACTTTAGCCATTATTTTTATTTTTATTTTTCACAATTTACTTTTATTCTTATTGTTATTTTTTAGGTTAAATTTTGATTTTGCTAAATTTTCTTTTCTTCTCTCTTTTCTCAGCAGGTACCTCTAGTTTATGACTAGAAGGAACCCGAGAGGACCTTTAGTATATGACAATGATATTGAAGCTACCGCTCGAAGGAATCGCAGAGAAATCAGGCGAACCCTAAATTACACAGAAAGAGAGGAAGAAGGCAGATCCAATCCTACTGAAGGGATGGACGAGAATAATCCACAACCACATGATGTGGGGGAAAATAATGCTCCACGTACTATGTTTGATTATGCTAAACCACATGTAACAGGAGCAGAATCAAGTATTGTTATGCCTACTATAGCTGCTAATAATTTTGAATTAAAGCCTAACACAATACAAATGATTCAACAGTTTGTTCAATTTGATGGTTTGCAGGACGAAGATCCAAATACTCATATAGCTAACTTTTTAGAGTTCTGTGATACTTCAAAATAAATGGCGTTTTTGATGTTGCCATACGTCTTCGGTTATTTCCATTTTCATTAAGAAATAAAGCCAAATAGTGGTTAAACTCGTTACCACGAGGGTCAATCACTACATGGGAAAAAATGACCGAAAAATTTCTATTAAAATATTTCCCACCAGCCAAGATGGCCAAATTACGGAATGATATCTCTTCTTTTGTACAGATGGATTTAGAGATATTATACGATGCATGGGAGAGATACAAGGATCTCTTGAAAAGGTGTCCACACCATGGTTTACCCTTATGGCTTCAAGTCCAAACTTTTTATAACGGTGTAAACCTCACAACGAGGCAACTAATTGATTCAGCCGCCGGTGGAACTCTAAACAAAAAAAAAATTCCTGAAGCAGCCTACGAGTTCATTGAAGAGATGTCACTATATAATTATCAATGGCAAGTTACAAGGACAAGGCCAACAAAATCAGCCAGAGCTTTCAACATAGACATAGTGACCATGCTATGAACACAGATGGAGATGATGAATAAAAAGCTTGATAATTTGTGTTCTTCACAAGCACATCCAGTAATGCAGTGCGACGCAAGTGGAACTGTGGCGAATCCTGAGTACCCACCCTACCAACCAGGAGCAGAGAGCAAACAGATGAACTATATAGGTAATAATTTCAGATCCAATAATAATCCTTATAGTAATACTTACAATCGAGGTTGGAGAAACCACCCAAATTTCTCATGGGGAGGTCAAGGAAATCAAGGAAATCAAAGATAACAACCTCCTCAACAATTCCAAAATCAGCCATATCCGCAAGAGAAGAAGCCAAACCTTGAAGAGATGCTAACAGAATTTATGGCAAACACAGAAAATAGTTTCCAAGAAAATGAGAAAATACTTAAAGATCAACAAGCGTCGGTTGAAAAAGTTACTAAGTCAGTCAAGGAAGTCACTAATGCAGTCGAACAACTTGCAAAGTTAATGTCCGAACGACTGCAAGGACGTCTACCAAGTAACACCAAGATTAACCCAAAAGAGCAAATTCAAGCCATCACAGCTCATGACAGTAAAAAGGTAGATAAACTCGATCCAATACAAGAAAACAAGGTAGACGAAGGTAAAGTAGAGGTAACGCAAGAAAAGCCAAAACCGGTAATCAAGGAGTACCAACCTCGCATACCTTATCCCGAAGCATTAAAAAGAGATGATTCAGAGGAACAGTTTGGTAAGTTTCTTAAACATCTAAAGAAATTACATATTAACTTACCTCTTCTTGAATCTCTTTTTCAATTGCCAGACTCGAGGAAATTTTTAAGACAGCTCTTGACAAACAAATGCAAATTTGACGAAAAGCCACATGTGAAACTCAACGCAAAGTGCTCAGCAATTCTACAAAATAGACTACCACAGAAATTAAAAGATCCAGGGAGTTTTACAATTCCATGTTTAATTGGTAGTTTAACTGTTGATAATGCGTTAGCTGATTTAGGGGCAAGCATAAATGTCATGCCTTATACATTGTTTAAACGACTAGGTCTAGGAAAACCCAAACAAACTAGGATGAGTATTCAATTAGCTGATAAAACTGTTAGAATTTCTAGGGGCATTATCAAAGATGTTCTTGTAAAAATCGATAAATTTGTTTTTCCAGTAGATTTTGTTATCTTAGACATGGATGAGGACAATTCGATCCCCTTAATTTTAGGAAGACCTTTTCCAGCAACTGCTAAGACTAAAATTGATATTGCCACAAGAGAACTCATACTTTGTGTAGGAAATGGGACGGTCACTCTTCAAGCTCTCGACTCAGCCAGGACTTCGAATGACCAAGGTGAGAAAGAAAAATCCATTGATAACCATTTGATTAACCTCTCTTTTTAGGAACCACCAAAAAAGGGCACGATTGAACCTAATCCTCAGTTCAGTGCCAACAAAGAAAGAACTCACGAGGAGTAAAGGATTCAAACCAATGACTTAGACGAGTGGAAAACGCACTTCAAGGAAAAATCAGGGATACAGGAAACAGAATCAAAACCACTCTACGAGATAGACAAGTCCAAAGTCGGAGACCAGGTATTGTCAGATAAAGCAGACCCACAACTATTCCCTCCAGACCCTGACATAAACAAAGAAATCCTCTTTAAGGTAATCAATGTTCTTCCACACGGAAGAGTTGAGGTAAGCAAACCTATTTTTGACACTTTTAAAATAAACACTTCCCGACTTGAACTTCATCGATAAAATAAAACTGTAAGCATGAGGGAAGATATTCAAACCTTTAAACCTCCGTGAAAATTTTCAAACACGAGGAAAGTCTAGCTTAAGACTATAAACAAGAGCTTCTCGGGAGGCAACCCGAGTACTAACCCTACTTCTTTTTTTCTTTCTTTTGTTTCCATTTTATTTTTTTTCTTTTTAAACTAACCAAAAATATAGACATCCAGGTCATACGGCCTTGCACACGGCAGTGGCCTTGGCCGTGTGGACCATCGGAATCCCCGAACTGACACAACAGAGGCCGTGCAAATCAGTCCTAACCACTTTTCGACGTCACAGATCCAATCACTACCTCACGGGCACCGACAAAGTGGCACGGCCGTATCACACAACCGTGTGAAGCTACTGACTTGCCAACCACGGGCAAAACACGCCCGTGCCTTATAACCGTGCCAACATACTGACTTGTCGAAAATGGGTGTGGCTTGCGGAAGAACGGGCATGGAGAGCCAACATGCCTAGGCACACGACCGTGCGAAGCGGCCGTGCGAATCGACACACCATTGGTACACGGTCGTGGGAAAACACCAGAACTGAGCATCTATTTAAACCCCACAGCCTTTTCCCTTTTCTCCATTTTCTTTCTTCCTTCTTTTTCTATCAAAAATTTCTCTTCTTTCCTTAGAAAAAAGTGTCCAGACTCTTGAGCTCCACCAGAACCATGCCGAAGAAGCATAAAAGGCCACTCTCCTCAAAGGAGACTAACTTACATGAGTTCATGCCGGCAGCTTCACAACAAGCCAAGGGTCTTTGAGACCATATAATTTTTATTTTTCTTTTCTCTTTTGCTTCAATTTCTTTAATTTTACTTCTTTTCTGTTCAATTTAGTTTAACCTATTTTAGTTTCGTAGTGCTAGGTTCGTTAGGTTGCTAGGGAATCACGCCACTTCTGCCATCGCCAGCACCTCCCCAGCCTTAGAGGTCACACCCACCTCGCGAACCATCCAACAATAAGGACTCTTCGCTCCATTTATCTTTTATTTTCAGTTTGTTTACATTTTTGTTTCCTCTTTCTTTATCTTTCTTATCTTTAATTATATATTTAGTTTATTTTAATTAGGTCTTAATAATTCCTGGCTACTTTTCAGTGAGCTACCTAATTTCTTCATCTAGCACATGTTCGTCATCCAGACCGACCCGTCTAACTCAAGGAAACCATCCATAAATTCAGGAAGTTTCACCTCTGCCCTTCTCTTTTGATTTATCCGTTAAATTTTATTACCTATCTTTGTACATTGAGGGCAATGTACATCTTAAGTGTGGGGGGTGAATAGTTATTATGCCTAACTTTCTGCATTATTCTCAAATCACTGAGGATAAAAATGTCTAACTTTTTTCATTATTCTCAAAAACCCTGAATTTAGTCTTGTTCTAAAGTAATTTTCTCATATTACTAATC
This sequence comes from Gossypium bickii, assembly GCA_025503065.1. Classification (NCBI taxonomy): domain Eukaryota; kingdom Viridiplantae; phylum Streptophyta; class Magnoliopsida; order Malvales; family Malvaceae; genus Gossypium; species Gossypium bickii. Next base: position 19,713,256 of record CP106713.1, on the reverse strand, counting down.
AGGATGAAATTTCTAATGATTTATGATTTTTATTGACATGTTTTAGAGTAAGTCATTGATAATTGTGCATTGATGATTAAATTTGAAGAATATTAGGGAATCAAACATGATAAGTCTAATTTTTAAAAATTTAAAATTGTTTAGGTTGTCTACCTGAATCTGAGTATTATCTTGAAGTTTGAAATTTACAAGGTTGATATCAAAACATCCATAATTTTTTGTGAGATTTTGAGCCTTAGAGAGCATACATTCTTTTTCATGCTCACTTTATTGATTATGAGTGTGTCAACATTGAACTGTTATTCTAGAACTTGCCTTGATTATATATGTCAAGACCATAGTTACGATTTGATACGCCAAGATGATAAAGGCACTTAGGTTCTAACCCACTTACTCCACTAAAAAGCCAACCTTCATAATTAACCCCTAGTGAACCCCGTTGAGCCTAACAATCCTTTTTATTGACTCACCCACTAATATTAACCCAAAACCCCTTTGTATTTGTTATCCCCATTCCTTTTTTACTACCCTTATGTCGAGATTTGATTTGATCTGTTGCCTAGCTATGTTCTCTAATAGATTCATTCATTATTATTGTAATACTTAGTTTGTTCTTAAAAAAAAGTATTTTTTTTAGTACATTCAGTATTAGTGTTATGGAAAATGAGCCTATACAATTAAAATCTAATCATCAAAAGAAGAAAAAACTCGTATTATTAAGGTTATTACTTTTCTAGTTATTACTGTTTTGAGTATTTCTAGATAGGTAACTTATCAATTCAATCTCGATCCTAACCTTCTAATTTAGCCTTTATCCAAACCTTTAACCCTAGCCTCGTTACAACCCTGACAAAGACCTTTTTTGATCTGTTTACCATCTCATTTTACAGTGGTGGAGATTTAATTTTCAGGAAAGCTTATGAGATTAACTTTTTAGGTTCGACTTATGAATGATCTTTTAACTTTGAACCTTAAACACTTTTTGAGTGATTTGAGTGAATCTTTTGTGAGGATGTCAATCCTTGTCGATTTTGAATTAAGAGGTAATTATTTAGATGAAGCGAAACACCTATTTTTTCGTGCTACAAATGTATGACTTATCTTGTTTGAATCTTTAGGGCTATTTGAGTTGAATTATCCATGTATAAATTATCTTTGAATTATTATGAAACATTGTTGATAGGAATTATGGATCATGAAAAGTTTGTTTTAATTGTAAACTGAGAATTTTGCTTGAGGACAAGCAAAAGCTTAAGTGTGGGGGTATTTGATAAACCGTAATTATAACATATTTTAATCCCACATTTAGTATGCTTTTGGATGATTTATCCTCTGTTTTATGTAAAAAGGTGCTCTTAATCCTTTCTTTTCATGTTTTATAACCCAGGAAAGCACCCGAGGATAAAAAGAATGAGAAACGGGCCCAAAACGAAGTAAATGGGCCATATCACGAAATCGACATGGCTTGGCCCAAAGATCACAAGGCCGTGCTTCACCAAGCATCTAGAACACGACTTAACCGTAACTTGCACGATCGTGCTTTATTAAAGAAGTCCAAGCACGGCCTGACTACAATTTACACGGGCGTGTGACATGGTCATGTCCTGTCGCTGGAAAGAGCAATTTCACTCGGATTTAGATACTTAGGGAGAAAGAAACGTATTTCAAGAGCCTATATAAATCCCTTAAGTGCTAGCAGAAAAGCGGGCGGTTAGCTAGGCCAAGGAGCCAAGCCGGAAAGGCCGGAATTGTGGGAATCACTCGAAGATAGCCAGTTGATCCATCTCAAGAAGCCGGAGTTCTACTCAAGACAGCGGATTTCTCCTTCAATTCTTTCAGGGAATTTAGGGATTTCTTATGTTTTGTTTTATCTTTTCTCTTGAGATTTTTTCTTATTTTGTTATGAACTAAACCCTTGAGATACCTGAAGGGGATGAAACCTATGATGGATATTGTTATTATTTTCTGAGTTATACAATAAATACTTAGTTTGTTCTTAATTATGCTTGCTTAATCTAAACTTGATGTGCTTAGGTGGAGGAGGAATAGACCCTACCTAAGAGTAGATCTAGCATAATTAAGCAGAGTTGATCACACACCTAGAGATAGGGTGACGAGATTTTGCCAAATTAGGGTGAAACCTAATATAGGAGTCCATAGATCGATTTATTGCTATTCTAGGGGGTTATTATAAGAGAACGAGAGTTCCACTAATTAACCTAGGGTTAGACGTTATTCGCCTCGAGAGAGGGTTTAATATACGTTAGGGAGTTTTACGGATCAAACTAAGTAAATAAATCATATAGTCCAGGGTTTAATAACAGTAAAGTCTAGGTGGGTTCTTCCTTAGGGTATCGTCTTGATCAACTGAGTTTTTCCTAAAGTTATTTTCCCAATTCGTTCTTTTTGTCTTTGTGTCTTTAGCTTAGCAGTTCGTTAAATTTAGATTAAATAACAACTTCATTTATTTTAGGCTAAATAATAAAAAGAAAGTTAGTATTAGTACTTTTAGTTCCTTTGGGTTCGATAATCCGGTCTTGCCTTAGCTATACTACTGTTCGATAGGTACACTTCCCTTTAATCGTTGTCAGAGTTAGTTCTAGGTTCGATCATTCTTTTATAAATTTTTAAAGCTCTGATTTTAGCGATCACTAAGCACATACCAAGAATTACACTAAGCTACCAACTTTAAATTATCATAAAACAAAATATAAACTAGGCTAGCATACCAACATAGTCTCAACCTCAACCATATACACATTTAACCATCATTTCACTAGCAACTAAGTTAATAACATCTTATAAACGATATCAACAAAAGACTCCCTAGGTACATGCCATTACAAAATGAAATATGACCACACTTGAGCTCGGGATTTGTGATTTGATGTTGAGTCGCAATAATTAGAACAGTACCTAGCCTGCACACGGAAAACAAAATCGTACGCTGAGTAAAACTCAGTGGTATTTCTATCTTGTGTGATGATATGAGGGACCTTTCAGAGTTCTGAAGAGGGTAGGTAAGGTAGCCTACAAACTGGAGTTGCTAGTGAAACTCAAGGTTCATTCGGTGTTCCATGTCAGTATGCTTAAGCCTTTCCATGAAGATCAGGGGGATCCAAACCGAGGCAAGTCTAAACGAGCACCAACTGAGGTAAGGGTCTCCTATGATCGTGATGTTAAGTGCATCTCGGCAGACCGAGTAATCCGACGAAAGTACTACAAGCCAAGGCATGACTACCTTATTTGATGGAAGGGGCTTTCTGATAGTAAGACTAGTTGGGAACCTGCCAAGGCTTTACGACAATTCCAAGAGATGATAGACCAGTTCCATTCTAAAGACGTAGCGAGGGCGTCACAAGAACAGGTAGGGGAGAATGTCATGGGCCACATAAAGAAACTCGTAACCAAGGCACACTCTGATGTTCCCTTTTGTTCATTGGGGATCATTCGACCCGACAAGATTGACCCATTGCTTGTAAGAGACTCAAGGCCCATCTACTTGGATCCTGATTAAATTGTAAACATTATATTTTACCAAGGTAATTATTGTAAATCCTAAAGGATAAACATGTATAAAATTTAAATCCCTTAGGACACTTTTATTGTAGATGGGAACTAATCTCAACCATTGATGTAATTCGATCTATATCGCTTGATCTGGGGGAGCTAAACTATAAATAAAGTTTTCCCTCTTCATTTGTAATTATTTCATTCACAGTTGTGAATATATTTGAGAGTATTTACTCAAACACTTGGTGTGTGCTATTTTTCCTTTGGCTTTTATGTTTGGTATTTGCTTTTTCGTTTCCAGTTTGCTTCCGTTTTGTTTCGGTGCTTTAGAGAAATTCTGCGAGAATTATCATTTTGTGATAGTAAGACTGACTTAGCCGGATTTGAAGTAAGGAAAATGTCTAACACTGCATGGTTTGCCAGACTAAAATTCTAGCCCCGTGGCACTAGTACTCTTTTAACGAGAATCGGTTTTTCTATTAAAATAAATTTAGTTACACATTGTTCAACTGAAACTCTTGTTATTTTCTCTATAAATAGAGACTAAGGACTAGGTCAATAACACACCTCATATTTATGTTGGCATTTTGTCAACATATAGTTAATTTATTTTCACAAAATAAATTTTATACTTTGATAGAAGTCGTCTTCGGTTTCTAGCTCTTGAGAGTTTCACTAAAATTTTTATTAATTTGTGAATAGAGTCCATGCTCTAGCAAACAAAGATTGAGATTAGTAGAGAATATCAAATGGTTGAAAGTCGAGAACAACAAATTGAAAACACAAATATCATTGAAGTAATAGATTTATTTTTGTAAATATCTTGACTGAATTTTAAAGTAAATTTTAAAAATTTCGCTCTGCTTACATTCAATGTTTTCAAGCTTATCTTCCAAAAACAATACCCAACCCTTTTCATATAAAATTTGAACTATCTAATCAAACTCGGACCAAAATCCCCACCATTACGATTTCAAAATAGAAAAAAAAAAAAAAAGTTATCCCGAACATCCATGAAACCAGATTTGGGTTCTTTTTCATTTTCTTTCTCATTTCATGTTTTGGAAACTATGAGACCAAATCTGGGTTTCTTTTCTTTTTCATTTTTTTTATATCCCTGAAATCGGATCTAGGTTTTCTTTTTTAATTTTCTTTCATTTTCTATATTTTTTCATACCTCAAATTTTAAAAATTTCCACCCATTACATCGATAATGCATCTAGAAGATGATCACTAATACGTGAAAGGAATGGTTCATCAAGCCATTTCTTGCCTCAACCCTAGGAAGAGGGGTACTTTACAAATAGGGGTAATTGCTTCCCATCTGATTGCCATTGGTGTTTTTATAAAATAATATTTAAATCATAGTTAATTAAAATATAGTAATAATATTTATTTTGATTAAAAATAATGAAACATAAAATTTTATAACTAATTTTTTTTCAAGTTATCTAAATTCTCTCTATTTACTAATAAAGAGTGAAAATTTTGCAGGTATGGTATGCTTGTAAGTATGTTATCTTTCATTTTTGGTTGGTGGTTTGAATTGTCTCGAATTTAGGTAGCTTAATTATCATTCTTCTATATTAATATTTCTTTTGAATTTTGCAAGTCATATCTCTATTAACCGAAGCACCCCTCTTTGTGGACCGCACACGGCTTTCACAAAGGGCAAGGACAAAACTCCAAGACGGATACAATATATTTGGTTGTTGAGGGACAAGTCAACTTTCCAACAGACAAAACCTCAAAAATTTTCTCTCGAAAGAGTCGTCCCACACTCAACAATTATGAATTAATACAGGCATAAAACTAATATGATTTTACGTCCTATGTACTTTTTCTACTAATGAATCGTTAAATTTGTCACTATGATTGTATTTGTCATGCATATAAAATTTTAAATCAATTTGATATCTCTATTTTATCAATCTAAATTATTATCTATAGTAAATGTAACACCCCTAACTCGTATCCGTTGTTGGATTAGGGTTACAGAGCATTACAGTACAATCAAAAACATTTAAACTTAATATCATTAAATAATACAATCACATCGTAAACAAACCATATACATACATAACGTCCCTAAATCGAGTCCTCGAGGCCTTAAAAATATCTTAGAAGCAATTTGGGACCAATTTGAAACTGTTTGGAATGTCTGGGAAAAAGTCACAAAAATTTAGAAATAGAGGGTCACGCGGCTGTATGGCTCACACGGCTGAGACACACGCCCGTGTCTGAGGTCGTGTGACCTTCGAACTAGGGACACACGGCCGTGTCCCAATCCGTGTCCTCCCCCTTGTGACCCTAACTCTCTGAGTAGGGCCACACGACCATGCCAAACGCCCGTGTGCCAGGCCGTGTAACTCTCTGAGTTGCCCTACATGCCCGTGTGTCAGGCTATGTGTTAGGCCATGTAACTCATTGACTTGAACGTTAAGAACCTCCCAAATGACACACGGCCGTGTAGCCAGACCATGTGTCTCACACGGCCGAGACACACACCCGTGTCCCGGGCCGTGTGTACCTCGAATTGCTTCAAAAACAAGGAAATTTTCATACCTAACTTGACTACCAAACCATGCTTAAAATCATATAAAAATCATGGCAAAAAACTCACTAATACATGTCCAAATATACCAATTACCTAAAATTCAAATGTCTAACTAATGTGTCCTCATTGACACCACAATTAAATTTTCATTCAATTAATGCAATTCTTACTCTTCTATACATCTAACTCATAGCTCTTATGAACAAATACCAATTCAATAAATCATGCCTTACATTTCTCAAAAAAACCAATTTCATTGAACTTATAACATGAAATATTCATTCAAGCAAATCCAACCAACACCAAAACATGCTAAATAAACATATATCTATATATATTCAAACCTATAATCACATATTCAAAATATTCAACTTCTAGGACAAATTTACACCTTAGGTACATGCCAAAAACACAAAAGAAAATATTACCATCATTGAGTATGGGATTCTTGTAGGACACTGAGGCCGAGTCTACAATATATATCTAACCTACAAACAAGGGAACCAACATTTAGTAGATTTCACTTATTTAACTAACCATAAGTATAGCCAAAGCATTTGAGTTTATTCCACAATCTTAAAAATATAATTCTTCTTTAATAATACCTACACCCAATCCCTTTTCGATGGCTCATATAACTTTGCCGTATGATTCATTCGTTACATGGCACCCGATACCTAGTGGATAAACCGCAAAAGAGTTTGCACCCAGCGCTAATCGGATAACCTGACGATTTTAAATGTGAGCCCAGCTCTAGTTGGATAAACCAACGATATTTGCACCCAATGCTAGTCGGTTAGACCAACGATTGTATGCCGAACACTAGCCAGATAAACTGACGGAAATTGTGCCCAGCGCTAGTCGGATAAGCTGAGGATATTAAATGTGAGCCCAACTCTAGTTGGATTAACCAACAAATTGACACTATTTCATTTGACAATTTCCTCATTCATTAAATATCATCTTCATTCAAATATAGACATGATATTGTATATCAAGTATTCAAATAACATCTAATAATAATTAAATAAATAGATAAAAGGTTAAGTTCAAAACTATGAACTTACCGAATTTACAATAGTTTCCGATGAACGAGATGAATTAATCAACAGCCTTCTCCTTCCCTCAACTTACGACTGCTTTACTCGCTTCTTGATCTAAATACGATAATCTAATTCAATTAACTAATTCAAAATTACAATAATTCTATTTAAACAATCCATCTTAAAGTCATATCTCCACATTTAGTTCACAACAAATAGTCAATACACAATTCAATCCTTAATATCAAAAATTAATTTAATCTCGTATATTAATTCCATTCAACCAACCCCTAAATGAAATTTTACAGTATTACTCTTAATTTATGTCTTCTATCCAATTAAATCCTTATGCCAAAGCTTAATCGGTTACTTCCTAAACCACTTTTTAACTAACCGAAATTCATATGGTTTCAAAAATAGTCCCCCACATTTCTCAAGTTTACAATTTACGCTAATAATAACATGAGTTTATACAATATAAATCATTAGAGAATAAAACTAACAAAATCCTTCTCCCAAAATAGTTAAGTTACCCATAAACTTCAAAATAAACCCCAAAAACCTCCAGCACCTATACTTAATATAATAATCTAATCCACTAACTAGTTTGGTCTAACTTCAAAGGTTCCAAAAACACAAAATTCATGCAAAACAAATTAAGAAAACACTTACATGCACTAGCTTATAACAATGGCTATTCTTTTTATTTTTCCTTCTATTTTCGGCACCCCATCAAGAAGATGATCCAATTTCCTTTTTGTTTTACTTAAGTTTATTTCTTTAATTAATTAATTACATAATTACCCTTACTCATAAATTTGTTCATTAATTAAATTTAGTCCTAATTTGTCCACTAACATTATCCAGGGTTTAATTGTCCCCTTAGACCATCAATTATTAATAACTTACTACTTAATACCTTTAATTATAGGCACTAACTTTCAATTTTTTACAACTTAATCCTCTCCCTTAATTTAATTAACTAAACAATAATATTTCTTAATAAATTTTTAATACGAGTCCCCTCAAGCTTCTTAAACATTGACTAAACAATAAAGTACTGACTCACTTGCCTGAATTGGGTCCTGAAATTATCGTTTCCAACACCACTGAAAATGAGTCATTACATTAAATATATATTTAACAATTAAAAGTTTTTTTACATAAAAAATAGTTAATAAGGAATTTTCTTTATTCTAAACATAACATGCATTATCTACATGAATAAAACATGAAATATGATGGTTAGAATGTTAAAACGTTGATCTTAAAAAAAAGTAATGGAAGTACTTATTAGTTTTACATTAGTACGAGTGGATCCCTCGTGTGTATATATATATATATATATGAATGATTGTATTAGGTATAGATTATCATAAGTAATATTTTGGTATTAAACACTCTTCTATACTTAAATTTATGATTTAATCTATATACTTTTATTTGATCTAATTTGGTCCCTCTATTATTATAGTCTACTTTGACCTTTAATGGTTTCATTAGGTAGGAGAACCATCTTACTCCAATTCATCATGTCAAAATTATTTTTAAAAAATCAATATCAACATTTTAATTAAAATAGTTAATGATATTAATTATTTAGACTGATTAAATAACTCTATAAAAATATAAAAACCAAATCATGTTTAAAAGTAAAGTACATAAATTAAATCCCAGAGACAATAGCACCAAAAACTGAAATTTGACCATTTTCCTATAAAAGAATAATCATAATGCTCAGTTGTCCATAAATGATTTTAACTAAAATTCTACTAATTCATTCAACTAATGGAGTTGAGAATGTCACCTTCTGTAAGACATTCATGAACTCAAAAGCAAGCTCTTACAAATTGTCAGTAGTATACAAAACCCTGTTTTATGCTTTATACATCTTGTTCTAGCTATGCTTCCAGCTCAGGAAGTTCAACCAGTCATTGATGAGACAGAGATCAAGTAGCGTGTCTTTGATTCAGCTCTTCATGCCAATGCTTGAAGCTGCCTTACCAGCAGAATCCTTGAATTTGTTTTTACACTGCTTCTTCCTCTCTTCCTTGTTATCTGAGAATATGCTTCTCCTTAGACACCGGCTTGATATATATGTTAATGGTAAACAGTAGGACATGGATGATGAGTTATCTTGACCCCAGCATGAAAGCAACGAACTAGGAAGAGCCTCAAAGGTAGAACGAGGTGCGTAAAATGCAGACACTGTTTTAAGGAACTCTTGTAATTCTCATCGAGCAGTTTCACCGGAGAAAAGAGATTAATGCAAGAAGCTGGACTGTAAGGTCAACAATAGAGTATAAATTTACCAACTTGATTGAATGAATCAATAAGGATATGCAAATGGCAATGCGACATGCAACTTCTTACCTGTCAGGAGTAGCAATTTTTTTACTTCGCAGGCTTTGCTGAACTGGCAATTTATCCAATTTAAGTTCAAATCGGTCTCTTGTTAAACCGATTAGTAAATAAACTACTAGATGTCAGCAACAGCGGAAGGGGAAGTATTCTTATCTACCATGGAAGTTATCCGTTAGATGATGAGACACCCGACTGTTTGGGCATTTTATAAACCGGTGCTCTAGTAACATGCTCGCAGATGGTCTGTCTGCTGGATTTCTTTGGAAGCAGCAGCGCAGGAAATCCTTTCCCTCGGGTGATAATGTTTCGGGTGTCGGAGGAGTATCCCTCAGCACTTTAAACATAGCTGCAGCCTGCATTGAAAGTGACAATTTTGAGAAATAAGCAATAGCTTTTACTTAAAAACAAACTAGACCAAGCATTTGAACCATGTCCGTATCAGAGACAATTAGTGCATTCTTAAGTCTTAATTAGTAGACGAGAAAGGCCATCCCACACAATCGAAATGGCACACATGTTTAGATTTTCTCCAATCCCCACAATGATTAATAGAGTGAAATAAGATACATTAGTAGCTTACCCCTTCATATTCACTCCATGGTGCTTTACCGGTGTACATTTCAATAATTGTACAACCCAAACTCCAAATATCAACAGCTAGAGCAAGTTCAGAACGATTATCTTTCTGCATCACGGCTTGCAAGAGCTGCAGTGAAATGAATGATGTCAGCATATTTAAATTAAAAACCACTTTCTATTAAAATAGTAGCAACACGGCACCTCTGGAGCCATCCAATATGGGCTTCCCTTCAAAGATAGATCAGCCCTTTGTCCACTAAGCTGTGCAACAAACAGATCCAAAGTTATTCGATTGGAATAAATAAAAAAAACAACACAGCTACACCAAGCCTTATCCATGACAAGCATGTATCCAAAGAGAAGGGGAAGACAGAGACTTACATGTTTGGACATCCCAAAGTCAGCAAGCTTGACAACTCCCGAAGCATCAACAAGCAAATTAGCACCTTTAATATCCCTATAAAGAACATATAAACAGCATAATTAAGCCACTGATAGTTCATGCAAGAATAATAAGATGGCATTCACTTTTACACTCTAATTAGCTATCTTAATTGGCTATATACCTGTGGATCGTCTTTGTGCTGTGCAGGTAAGCCAACCCGGAAAGAATATGGCGAGTAAAATTGCGAATAACAGATTCAGTTATGGCACCGTAGTGATCACGAACATATTTATTAATTGAACCAGGATGAACATACTCCAAATATATATAGAACTTGTCTTCAGCCTGCGCATGCACAATTTGAATTCTTAATAGAAGTTATTAACACATTGTGAGGCAAGCAGAAAAAGTGAAAACCCTAAACATGCAATCGGCATATTACTTACTATTTCACTACCATAATACTGAACTATGTTTGGATGCTTGAGGTGGCTAAGAACCTTAATCTCCTACAATGAAAGAAAGTAATTACAATGGCCGTAGAAGAAACAAATATTCTAGAGCAAAGAAATGTAATATTTGTGGCGGAAAAACCTGCTCTAGTTGCTTTATACACTCTGCAGATTTTGGGTCATCCGGACATATCTCAACTTCCTTCATTGCACATAAAGCTCCGGTTTCTCTGTCCAAAACAAGAAGTCCCTTTAGTGTTTAGACAGCAAGAGCAACAGGGCAAGTGGCAAGCAAGATACAAAAAACTTGCATACCTGTTACTGGCAACATAAACACTTCCAAATGTACCCCGCCCGATAAGCTTGCCTTTCTGCCATTGACAATTCATCGGCAATGGGTCTGGATTAGTTGTAACTTGGGTAATTGAAGCTGATGTACAAGCTATGGCTGCTCCAGGAGGAAGGGGTAATGGATGGACATTGATATGGCCATTGCTTTCAAGTCGGGATGGTGAGATGTCAGGTGAAACCCATTGTTGTATTGGTGAAGTAGGTCCACTATGGCTACTCTGCCTTCGATGAGGACTTCTATTTGGTGGACTGTGAAATGGAGTATTATCAGAGCTAAATCCACCATAATCATAGAATGCTAAGGGAGGAACCACTGGAGTGCCTAATGTTGACATCTCTGGTGCAGACCAAGCATGATAACTTGGAGAAAACATGTGGTGTGGAAACATGTCCCCTGCATTCTTGCTCTGTGGGCAAATTATAGCATGACTGCTTGACGGACTCGCAGGGGCACTCCTAATTGGAACATTCGCCCTAAACTCATCCTCGAAGCTGTCCTCTATAATCATTTCTTGACTTAATGCTTTCATAGATCTTGTTTTTGCATGATCCGTTGTTTTCCATGAGCCACGACAAGCAAACACACTATTCGGAAAATTTAAGGAACTCTCAATTATTGCAAAAAACTAGTAAAGCAATTATGGTAATGTCTACAAATATAAAAACCTAAAACTTCAGTGCAAAACATAAACCACATTTTATTACAGCATTATCGTCGAGATATTAAGAACAAATTCATATATGAACAAGCTTTAAGTTTTTAGATTTTCAGACTATCAAGCAAAAGCTACAGCAGTCTATGAATAAATTATCCTCTAGATCATAATTTGCTTGAAAAATACCCTAAAATTGGCTTTAAAAAAAAAGGAATTTCAATCTCCTTAAAACTCTTCTAAGAGAAAACATCAAGTGATTCATGGAAAGAAACAAAAAGAAATGATAATTAAAAGAAAAGAAAAAAAACCGTTCTCTTTTTCTTCATTTGTAATTTAAAATTAAATAATAATTGCAGAATCTTATATAAAATGTTAAAACAGAAGCTTGACATTAATTAAAACTAATAATTGAGAAGGGGAAAGAAAAGCAAATTCACCTTAAATTGGGAGGAGTTCCATCTGCTTTTTCTTTATCTCTATCCTCTAAACCTTTACCAAGCCCAAATTCTTTCGGCGACAACCGTTGCTCGCTGTCTCCTTCCGGAACGGGAAGCGGGAGCGGCAATGGCACCGGCAAAGCAGGCGTTGTTCCCTTAAAAGACGAAGTCGGCGAGGACAATGGAGTATGGTAACCGGCGGAGAGCAGCGGCGCCGTCACTTCTTTTGTGGGAGCAACCTCCTGATCTTTTACACGCCTCAGCTCCCTTAGCCTCGTCAGCTTAGATACCCCCAGGCGAAACCCAAAACTGTAACATTGCTTATGGTTTTTATTATTATGATTCTCTTTACAATTTTTCCCCGTACAGGTTGATGAAGAAAACGAAGATGAAGATGACGATGAAGAAGAAGAAAAAGAAAGACTCTGAAGCCAACGCATGGCTAAAAACAAGAAATCAGATTTCCAATTGGATTCATAAAAATGGACTCCACGTGAAATTTTTGATAAAAAACTAAAGGACGGGAAAAACCCAGAAATTTTAGGTTTAAAAAGAAAAAACACAACAACAAGGAAGATTTGATGGAAACCGAGTTTCGGTTATGAATCCTCCTCCTGCATTGTTAATGTTTTGCCTCAAACAAAACAGGCGGTTTACAACAGAACGCCCTTTTGTTTTATTCTGTTTTCATTTTTATTTAATATTATATTTTAAAAAAGTAGCGAGAAATTCCATTATAAGGAGTGGATGTTGGATTAGTTGAGGATTTGGTTAATTGGAAGGGATTTTATAGTTAATCAAACTCACTTTTGCAATAATTATATAAATAAATAAATAAAAACTGAATTAACGAGTTTATGATTAGTAATGGAGGTTTAGTGGTTTCAGATTCTATATTTAAATAAAATCAAAAGCTGCATTTTGCATACATTATTAGTTTTTGACAAATTCTTCTATTTATTAAAAATGTAATATAAATAAAATATTATTTGGTAAATTGAAAAATTAAATACTAAATCTAAATTATAAAATTATTTGATATATTACTTAAAATTAATTATAAAACATAATCACATTGTTTGATAAATATATATTTTAAATTATTAAAAATAAAATTCTACATTTTATCTTTAATTTTTAAATATTTTACTTTATTCTAAGCAATAATCAAATTTTAAGGCTAAATAAGTATATGTTGGTTTTTTTCTTTGGGGGCTTGTTAGGTCGTTTTTTTTTTAATTTAGGGAAATAGTTCGTTTTTTGATAAAAGTATGCGAAAGCGCATCTAGCTTAGCGCGCTTTCTACAAATGATCATTTTTTTAACGTTGGCAACGGTAAAATTTTCGAAGGACCCTAGCGATAATTTTTTTTCCTATAAATACCAGGCTACTTTTCTTTCTTTTCACTCAAATCCAAGTCTCTTAATTCTTTCTAAACTCTCAACTCTCTCAATTTTCTCAAGTTTTGTTCTAAATTTTACGATTCATTTGTTTTAAAATATTATAGTTTTATTTAATTATTTCATATATTATTTGTTTTGATTAAATTTTCACGAATGACAACCTCTCTGATTCGTTTCGATGACAAGCACATTTCCGCTGCTCAAGCTATAATGGTAAGACGGAATTTAAAATTTCATTTTTTTCAATTAAGTAAAATTTAAAGTATTTTATCTTTTAAAATATTTTAAATAATTTTTTTATCGATATAAATAAGCAAATGATCGTGTTTTGGAGGGGTTCATACATAACCTGTCAAAAAGCCCAGATACCAAAATTCGTGGTTACTTCCAAGACGCGGGATTCTTGTATGCGTCTCGTATGCTTGGCTACAAACTTGATCCTACACTCATCAGCGCGTTGGTGGAAATATGGAGGTCTGAAACACATACTTTTCATCTTCTAGGTGACAAGTGTACAATCACACTCGAGGACGTAGCTTTACAACTCGATTTGCCAATGGATGGGTCAATCGTCATGGGGTCAACAATCGTTCCCAGTAAAGAGGACCTTCGCGAGGCATTTTTGGAGAAAGTGTCGAATAAGTTTTACGGTGGCTGGATAAATATGAAGTGGATGAAAGCTAATTTCAAAAATCTTCCTAAGGATGCGTCCGATATCGTCAAAGAACAATATGATTAAGCATTCATCTTGAGGTTAATCAGAGGCATCCTAATTCCCGATAAATCTCGAAATTTGGTACACATAAGGTGGCTACTGAGCCTAGTCGACTTCAAAGAAAGCGGATGAATGAGTTGGGGATTAGTCGTGTTGGCCATATCGTATCGGGAGTTGTGTCAGGCGACGGAACCGGATAAGATGTCAATTGCTTGCTTCTGTTGCAGTCATGGATCTGGTGGTGACTACCATTTCTACATCCCCGAGTGAACGACCCATATATGTTCTCTTTGGTGACAAGGTAAAAATTATTTCTTAATAAATCTGTAGTTTATATGGTAAATGTAGTTTATTTATTATATGCTTGAATTAACATATAGCTTGTATAGGTGGAACCGTGGGCCGAGTTATGTAAGACTACTCGAGCAGATCAAAAATATTCGGCTGTTGTTAGATCAACGCTCGGAAGCTAAGGTTAGTTACTTATTTTTTCAAACCTATACTAATTATGCAATTATTTCTAAAATAAAATTTCATACATAACAAAATTTACAATTGTGCACTGCAGTTTGAATGGATGTCATATGCCAACCTGAATATTATAGAATGCGTCTAGTCGAAAATTTTGGCTAATCGGAGTATGTAGGATGCGAAGGTGCCGTTGCTAGTGTATACAACAATAGAAATGCATGAATCAGATCGAATGATGCGGCAATTCGGGTAGAGGCAATAAATTCCACCGTGAGACATGGAAGCACTACAAAAGCTAGATTTGCGGGGGAAGAACAACGAGAATTGACAAGATTACCACAATGAGTATATCGACATTTGGGATCGTAAGATGGAATTCTTACCTACCTGTGAACCCTTTTTTTCTCACCAGATATGCCGGCCTATTTGGAGTACAGGCCCTGATTCAAAGTCACCGGCAAACCGTATTTGCTATCGGTGGAGGCGAGGAGTAGGCAACTTCGTTAGAAGAGGCAGCGACGAGCAACCTAGCAACATCCCAATCAGTTTATTCCATTTATTACTATTCATTTCTCTAACCCTATTTTTTTCACAAGCACCACATTATGCACAACCGCAACACCCTGCTTTTACCCCTCCCACCGGTACATATTTCGAGGCACCTCCATCCCTGACATTCTATGCCCTTCATGCCGACGCAAATGTCAAGCCAAATACCGATGCTAGTGCCATCATCGATGCCGACACCAATGTCGTCATCTATGCCATTATCAATGCCCAGGTTAATGCCAACGTATCCAAGTTTTGCAGCATCGTACGATTATTCAGCAATAGTGTCACAAACACCCACCGCATCATTGTTTTATCAAGGTGGGTCATTGGCGCAACCATATTCTCGTGGAATAGAAGACACACAATGGGAGATTAGAACGATACCACACTCAAGCACAGAGAAAGGCGATGGAGACAAAGACGAAGCCAATGATGGACATGACGATGAAGATGACGGTGAAGACGATAGTGGAAATGAAGATGAGCACGAGGGTAGAGGTGAAGACAAAGAAGATGAGGACGATGGTCACAATCAAGTGGAGGATTCGACACCACTAGTTGTGCACAAAAATCTTGCGCGCACCCATCAGCCACCGCGGCTCGACAACACCAATGATGTATTTTTTATTTACCTATTGCGATGTAAATTTAGATGACATCAATAAAGAAATAGTAATTTTTTTGTATATTTCTATTGCAACTCATATTTGTATTTATTAAATTCTAACATAAGTTATACGTAAATTTCAATATATTTAATATTTGATATGAAATATGTAACTTTGGATAAACATCTTTATCGTAGTAGTGATTAATAAAGGTATATGGACTAACTCATAAAAATGGAAAAAGTTTAATTCCCTGAGAAATTGTAATTGGTACTTAATATGTGCTTAAAGTAGCAATTCTTAGACTACGTAAATGTTAGTAAACGGTGACAAATATAGTAGAAATACAAGTTGTAACAGCCCGATTTTGGCCCTAATTGGAACGGTGATTTCGGGACCACAAATTCGAGTTAGAAAAATATTTTTATATTATATTTGATATCTACGATATATTGAGCATGTGTCAAAATATCGTGGGTTAATTTGTCTGTTTGTGTGTTCAATTTAAGAAAAATGACTAAATTGCATAAGTGGTAAAAATAGCCTTTTATTAAATTGAGTGGTTTAATTGATTTGTCTTCTTTTATATGTGGACTTAGGTTGTAAGTTTACCAACTAGCATGATAGTGGACGGCATATGACTTTAATTTCATAATAATATGTCTTTATATATATAATTATAAGTTAAAAATGTTATATTATAATGTATGTTAATAATATTAAATGAAAAGACATGTTTTCTTCATCACCAAAAGTAAAGAAGAAAGAAAGAAACTTGAGCTCTCAACTATTCGGCCCTTTTGCATGTTTAATTAATGTATGTAATTGAGTTTGATTTTTGATAATTTTTACGTTTTTGAGATCGTTGCTTCGAATACTATCCGACCCATGTTAGAATTTCTAATTTTGATGCATGTGTGGTGCTCGGCCATTGATGAAAGCTTGTGTTTTGTGATGTTTGATGATTTTATATTAAAGATATGTTTTAGATTAACATGTTTTATATTGGAAATTTTGATAATTTTGAGTAATTAGGACTAAATTGTGAAATTTATAAATTGAAGGGTCAAAATGTGAAATAAATGAAATGTATGAGTTTGTATAAAAGTTATGAATATTCAGCCCTAAAGGAATATGTTCAAATTTTGTGTATTTTGTGTTTTGTGCAATAGAGACTATATTGTAAAAATTGTAAATGTCAGGGGTAAAATGGTAATTTGCATGATTATGTGTTTTTGGATTAAATTGAATGAAAATATATTTGAAAGAGCTTAATTTGAACATGTTTAGATCAAGAACCAAAGAAAAGGGATTTGGATCGGGGAAAAATGAAAATAGTCAAATAGCCAGTTTTTGTCGTCCAACATTATTTGAGGTAAGTCTTTAACCAGTAAAACATTGTATATTATGTACGTAACTTAGTATATGCTGATTTGGATATTTTGTATCTATATTATTGAATAGCCGAATGTGGTTTAATTTAAGATTTAATGTGTTTAAGTGGTTCGAATGAGATATGTAATTTGAATGCTCGTATAAAGATTATGAAGTGTATATGAGATTTGATATATGAAATAATTTGTGTGAGACAGCTTAAAAGTATCGTGATTTAGGCTGTGAGCCTAGCAAGCCTTGGGCTAGTGAACTTAATCGGGCTTTATGCCTAGCAGGCTTATTGTCGGTGATTGAATATCAGACCTTGGGTCTAGCAGGCTTAGTCTTGGTGTGTAATCGAGCTTATGCCTAGCGGTTTTATACTGGGTGATTTAAATTACAAGCTTATGCTTATGAAATGATCAAGTTATGGTGGAAATTGAGCAAGTTAAGCTTATTAAAATGATTTAGATTATATTCGGCCACAAGGTATGTATTTGTATATGTATATGTTATACGTGATGTTTATAGAGCAAGTAAGTTGACAAATAAATATTCTTGTATATCCGACGACTTAGATATGTGGACAAAATGATGTTGTGTTGATATTACATACTTATGTACATGTGATTATCTAATAGATGTATATATATACATTCGGTTATGTGTGATTAATATGTACATGGTAATTGTTTATTCGGTTGTATATGGGAATATATTGAACTATGTGCATTTGGTAAGTTTTTATATTTAACGTAAGATAATGATAAATGTTTTGCTATGTAAGGATATTAGCATTCGGCTATGATAGTCTATATGTGCTATGTTATTATATCAATATTATAAAGTGTTTGGTTTAATCTGATTGAATGTCCAATTGATCTGTTATGTTTGCTTAAGATTTACTAAGCTAAATTAATTTACTCTGTGTGTTTTGTTGTTCTGTTTTATAAATTGGATCGTCATCGAAGTCATCCACACTATCGACTTATTTTGGTACTTTTAAAGTTTAGATTTTGAATTTAAGGCATGTATAGGCTAGTTAATTACTTGGATAATGTTTTGATGATGTAAATATAAGCCATGCAAAAATGGCTTGATTTTAATGCCAAATGACCTAATGCTTAAATGTTCTTAATTGTATTATGTGTGTATGTCATGCTTGGATTATGAGTATGGTTGTGATGCGAGTTCATATTATGCACAAGTATATGTATATATATATATATATGTTTTGATATGAGGTATCTGTTAAAGTCATATAAGTTGTGCATTTGGAAAGTTGACATATGTGTACTTGAATAAGTTTGGTTTATGGATTGATAATATCATACTTTTGAGGTGAATAATTTATAAAATGAATTTAAGTTGAAGATCATTTATATGGTAAATTGTATATTCGGTCAATTGATGAAATTATAGGTTAGGTACTTAGGATTGACATATTCGACATGGTTTGCAGATGTATATGTGTATAATGTTCATATTTAAGTGTTTCGGATTATGGATGTTATATTTGGTTTTTGGTTGAATTGGTTTTTGATCTTATAAACGAACTGATCCATAATTTGTTTGGATGTTGAAATAGGTATATTTTGAACTTGGTTAAATAAGGTTTATGTGAAAACATATACGTATGCTTAGTTTTGGTAATGGACATTTTGTTTTAGTAAGTAATTATAGTAAGTGCATATTCGGCTAAGGTATCTTGAATGACCAAATGAATAGTAACCTTTGTTATTTGATGAATGAAGCTTATATGTGAATTTGGTATATGGGTATTTAAGTAGGATTTGAAAATACATTATTCATAATGCATTTGTTTTTTTTTTCTTTGACCTTACGATCAGTAAATATTTGTTATGTCCTGTGCTATGCTTAGTAATGCCTTGTAGCCTTTTACCAAATGATAAATGATTGGTTTACACAGTATATCCGGACTAATCCGGCTGTACAACACCCTCCACCCTCGAATAATTCATCTCCGATACCTATGGCACCCTTGGTGATAGATCCGATGAGATTTAGCAGGCCCCCAGTAGATAAAATCAGAAAACACGGGGCCAAAGAATTTAAAGCTAATGATGATGATGATGCGGAACGAGCTGAGCTGTGGCTTGATAATACTATCCGTGTGTTCGACGAGCTATCATGTACTCCGGATGAATGCTTAAAATGTGCTATATCCTTATTACGAGACACAGCATATTATTGGTGGAATACACTAGTATCGGTGGTTCCGAAAAAGAAAGTGACCTGGGAATTTTTCCAGATTGAGTTTCGTAAGAAATACATTGGCCAGAGATTCATCAATCAAAAACGCAAAGAATTTCTAGAATTGAAATAGGGTCGTATGACCGTAACTAAGTGTGAACGAAAATTTGTGAGATTAAGCAGATATGCTCGTGAATGTGTTTCAACCGAAGCAATCATGTGTAAAAGATTTGAAGATGGTTTAAATGAAGACATTAAGTTGCTGGTTGGCATACTTAAGATTAAAGAGTTCGTGGTACTTGTTGAACAAGCCTGTAAAGTCGAAGACCTTGGAAAAGAGAAAAGAAAAGCTGAATTTGAAGCCAGAGACTTCCGTAAACGATCATCGAGTAAGACTTTTCACTCAGTATAAAAGAAGTTCAGAGATGATTCTAGTCGACATAAGCCTACTTCAGACTTTTCTAGACGAAACTGATACCAACCTCCTGTAAATTCATGAGCTACATCGATTGCCAGTGTTGGTAATGTTCAGTAGAACAGGGTTGAGTGCAAGCATTGTTGAAAATGGCATTCTGGGAGTTGTAGATTGCATGATCGGTCATGTTTTAAATGTAGATCGGTGGATCATTTTATCCAGGAGTGCTCGATGTTAGCCGAGCAAAACACTGTTCAGAATGCGAGACCGAGCAACATGTCAGCGTGAGGCAGACCATCCAGGCATTCAGGAAATATAGATGGCAGTCAGAGAGGAACAAAGGATACTATGGTTCGATCAGAGGCTCGTGCATCTGCTAGAGTATATGCTATACGCGCTCGAGTGGATGTTTCTTTCCTAGATGTTATTACCGGTACTTTTACTCTTTATGATACTAGTGTTATTGCATTGATTGATCCTGGTTCGACTCATTCTTATGTGTTTTAAACATTAGTATCCGGTAAGACTCTGCCTGTTGAGTCTACTAAGTTTGTGATTTGGGTATCAAACCCCTTGGGTCGGAGTGTTTTGGTTGACAAAGTGTGTAAAAATTGTCCGTTGATGATTCGAGATTCATGCTTCCCAGCCGATTTGATGTTGTTGCCATTCGACAAGTTTGATATAATTTTGGGTATGGACTAGTTGACTTTGCATGATGCTGTTGTTAATTACAAAAGGAAGACCATTGATTTGAGATGTCAGAACAGTGAAATTATTAAGATTGAATCTAATGATCTGAATGGGTTACCAGCAGTAATATCTTCGATGTTAGCTCAGAAATATGTGAGAAAAGGTTATGAAGCTTACTTTGCTTATGTGCTTGATAGTAAAGTGACTGAAAAGAAGATTGAATCTGTACCAGTTGTGTGTGAGTATTTGGATGTGTTTCTTGAAGAATTACTGGGTTTGCCACCTATTCGAGAAGTAGAGTTTGGTATGGAATTAGTATCGGGGACGACTCTGATTTCGATAGCTCCGTATTGGATGGCACCTACTGAATTAAAAGAGTTGAAAGTACAGTTGCAAGAGTTAACAGATAGGGGTTTTGCACGACCGAGTTTCTCTCACTAAGGTGCGCCAGTTTTATTTGTGAAAAAGAAAGATGGAACTGTGCGAATGTGTATTGATTACCGACAGTTAAATAAGGTGACTATAAAGAGTAAATACCCGTTACCATGGATTGACGACTTGTTTGATCAGTTGAAAGGGGCTTCAGTGTTTTCAAAAATAGATTTGAGATCAGGTTATTATCAGTTACGAGTCAGAGATTCAGATGTGCCAAAGACTGCTTTCCGGACGAGGTACGAACATTATGAGTTTTTGGTTATGCCTTTCGGACTGACAAATGCACCTGCTGTTTGTATGGATCTGATGAATCAGATTTTCAGACAGTATTTAGATCGATTTGTGGTAGTGTTTATAGATAATATTCTGATTTACTCTAGAGATAAAACTGAGCATGCCGAGCATCTGAAACTTGTGCTACAAACTTTGCGAGATAAACAGTTGTATGCAAAGTTTAGTAAGTGTGAGTTCTAGTTACGTGAAGTCAATTTTCTGGGCCATGTTGTTTCAGCATCAGGTATTCAGGTTGACCTGAGTAAACTTTCGACTATACTTGATTGGAAACCCCTGCGAAATGTTTCTGAAGTTCGGAGTTTTCTGGGACTTGCCGGGTACTATAGACGCTTTGTGAAAGGGTTATCTATGATTGCAGCTTTGACGACAAAGCTGTTACAGAAAGACATTAAATTTGAGTGGTCAGAGAGGTGTCAGAAGAGTTTTGATCAGCTAAAAACCTTGTTAACAGAAGCCCCAGTGCTTGTTCAGCCAGAGTCGGGTAAAGAGTTCATTATTTTCAGCGATGCATCTTTAAATGGTTTGGGTTGTGTTTTGATGCAGGAGGGTAAAGTTGTAGCCTACGCCTCGAGATAGTTTAAATCGCACGAAAAGAACTATCCGACACACGATCTCGAGTTGGCTGCCATAGTTTTTACTTTGAAAATATGGCGTTACATCTATTCAGTGAAAAATGTCATGTCTATTCTGATCACAAGAGTCTAAAATATTTAATGACTCAGAAGGATCTGAATTTGAGACAGCGACGATGGTTGGAACTGTTAAAAGATTACGAGCATGTGTTAAAATATCGTGGGTTAATTTGTCTGTTTGTGTGTTCAATTTAAGAAAAATGACTAAATTGCATAAGTGGTAAAAATAGCCTTTTATTAGATTGAGTGGTTTAATTGATTTGTCTTCTTTTATATGTGGATTTAGGTTGTAAATTTACCAACTAGCATGATAGTGGACAGCATATGACTTTAATTTCATAATAATATGTCTTTATATATATAATTATAAGTTAAAAATGTTATATTATAGTATATGTTAATAATATTAAATGAAAAGACATGTTTTCTTCATCATTTTATTTTCTTCATCACCGAAAGTAAAGAAAAAAGAAAGAAACTTGAGCCCTCAACTATTCGACCCTTTTGCATGTTTAATTAAGGTATGTAATTGAGTTCGGTTTTTGATAATTTTTACGTTTTTGAGATCATTGCTTCGAATACTATCCGACCGATGAATTTCTAATTTTGATGCATGTGTGGTGTTCAGCCATTGATGAAAGCTTGTGTTTTATGATGTTTGATGATTTTATATTAAAGATATGTTTTAGATTAACATGTTATATATTGGAAATTTTGATAATTTTGAGTAATTAGGACTAAATTGTGAAATTTGTAAATTGAAGGGTCAAAATGTGAAATAAATGAAATGTATGAGTTTGTCTAAGAGTTATGAATATTCGACCCTAAAGGAATATGTTCAAATTTTGTGTATTTTGTGTTTTGTGCAATAGAGACTAGATTGTAAAAATTGTAAATGTCAGGGGTAAAATGGTAATTTGTATAATTATGTGTTTTTGGATTAAATTGAATGAAAATATATTTGAACGAGCTTAATTTGAATATGTTTAGATCAAGAACCAAAGAAAATGGATTTGGATCGGGGAAAAATGAAAATAGTCGAATAGCCGGTTTTTGTCGTCCGACGTTATCCAAGGTAAGTCTTTAAGTAGTAAAACATTGTAAATTATGTACGTAACTTAGTATATGCTGATTTGGATATTTTGTGTCTATATTATTGAATAGTCGAATGTGGTTTAATTTAAGATTTAATGTGTTTAAGTGGTTCGAATAAGATATGTTATTTGAATGCACGTATAAAGATTATGAAATGTATATGAGATTTGATATATGAAATAATTTGTGTGAGACAACTTAAAAGTATCGTGATTCAGGCTGTGAGCCTAGCAAGCCTTGGGCTGGTGAACTTAATCGGGCTTTATGCCTAGCAGACTTATTGCCGGTGATTGAATATCAGACCTTGGGTCTAGTAGGCTTAGTGCCGGTGTGTGATTCAGGCTTATGCCTAGCAGGTTTTATACCGGTGATTTAAATTAGAAGCTTATGCTTATGAAATAATCAAGTTATGGTGGAAATTGAGCAAGTTAAGCTTATTAAAATGATTTAGATTATATTCGGCCACAAGGTATGTATTTATATATGTATATGTTATACGTGATGTTTATTAAGCAAGTAAGTTGACAAATAAATGTTCTTGTATATTCGGGGACTTAGATATGTGGATAAAATGATGTTGTGTTGATATTACATACTTATGTACATGTGATTATTTAATAGATGTATATATATACATTCGGTTATGTGTGATTAATATGTACATGGTAATTGTTTATTCGGTTGTATATGGGAATATATTGAATTATGTGCATTTGGTAAGTTTTTATATTTAATGTAAGATAATGATAAATGTTTTGCTATGTAAGGATATTAGCATTCGGCTATGATAGTCTATATGTGATATGTTATTATATCAATGTTATAAAGTGTTTGGTTTAATCTGATTGAATGTCCAATTGATCTGTTATGTTTGCTTAAGATTTACTAAGCTAAATTAGCTTACTCTGTGTGTTTTGTTGTTCAGTTCTATAGATTTTGATTGGAAGTTGCGAGCTCGGGGGATCGTCATCGAAGTCATCCATACTATCGACTTATTTTGGTACTTTTAAAGTTTAGATTTTGAATCTAAGGCATGTATAGGCTAGTTAATTACTTGGATAATGTTTTGATGATGTAAATATAAGCCATGCGAAAATGACTTGATTTTAATACCAAATGACCTAATGCTTAAATGTTCTTAATCGTATTATGTGTGTATGTCATGCTTGGATTATGAGTATGGTTGTGATGGGAGTTCATATTATGCACAAGTATATATATATATATATATATATGTTTTGATATGAACTATCTGTTAAAGTCATATAAGTTGTGCATTTGGAAAGTTGACATATGTGTATTTGAATAAGTTTGGTTTATGGATT
Organism: Gossypium bickii; assembly: GCA_025503065.1. Classification (NCBI taxonomy): domain Eukaryota; kingdom Viridiplantae; phylum Streptophyta; class Magnoliopsida; order Malvales; family Malvaceae; genus Gossypium; species Gossypium bickii. The sequence continues at coordinate 19,688,696 of CP106713.1, read as the reverse complement.
GATAATATCATACTTTTGAGGTGAATAATTTATAACATGAATTTAACTTGAAGATCATTTATATGGTAAATTGTATATTCGGTCAATTGATGAAATTATAGGTTAGGTACTTAGGATTGACATATTCGACATGGTTTGCTTATGTATATGTGTATAATGTTCATATTTAAGTGTTTCGGATTATGGATGTTATATTTGGTTTTTGGTTGAATCAGTTTTTGATCTTATAAATGAATTGATCCATAATTTGTTTGGATGTTGAAATAGGTATATTTTGGACTCGGTTAAATAAGGTTTATGTGAAAACATATACGTATGCTTAGTTTTGGTAATGGACATTTTGTTTTAGTAAGTAATTATAGTAAGTGCATATTCGGCTAAGGTATCTTGAATGACCAAATGAATAGTAACCTTTGTTATTTGATGAATGAAGCTTATATGTGAATTTGGTATATGGATATTTAAGTAGGATTTGAAAATACATTATTCATAATGCATTTTTTTTGGCCTTACGCTCAATAAATATTTGTTATGTCTATGCTTAGTAATGCCTTGTAGCCCTAATCCGGCGACAGTTAAGGGTGAAGGGTGCTACACAAGTTAAAAAGAAAGAACAATTTTTTACAAAAAAAAAAAAATGAAGCATTGTGATCAATTTTCTTTGTTGAAAAAAATGAATGTCAGCGACGTTGAGGCCCCAATGTACCCCAAAGCAACCTAGAAGTTGGGTAACCGAAATGAAAGTGTAAACATGATTTGGTGTGTACAACAAACTACTAGTAAGGATTTAACGCTTGAGTGACTAAAATGAAAGCGTCCTAAAAATTGGGTGACCAACTAAGTAGTTTGCCCTATTATAAAAAGATAGTATACATACATGTTTAAGAACAGATAATACATAAATTATTATGTATATGTAAATTATGAATGTATAATAAGTATTATACAAATATAATATTATAATTTATATTTTTTTTAGTAATGATATACAATCTAAACCTTGAACTTGTAACTAAATTTGTTATAGATTTTAATATGCATGTATACAATTAGCTTTATATAATTAAGGTAGATTATTAATGATACGCAACTTTATATACAATTGTGATATTATAAGGTTGAATTCTGCTATTAGTCCCTGTACTTAACAAAAGTTGTGGATTTGATTAATTTTAGTTTTTTTTTTTTTTTTTACTTTTCGAATTTTGAAATTTTAGTCCTTATTCAAATAGTAGCAACTAAATTTGTTGGATTAAAATTTAATTGTTAGTCTTGTACTATACGTAAATTGTAGATTTAGTTCATATTCTCTAATTGGATCATTCTAGGTCCCCATACTTTTTGAATTTTGAAATTTTAGTCTTGACACAAAAGATGTCGTTAATCCATTAGCTGAATTTTTAGTGAGTAATATGTGGAAATAACAAGCTGACATGTCATTACACATATGATAATATGTTTACCAAATCAAATTTTGAAAAAAAAAAACAACACTTAACTTAATAAATTTAAAAATTATCATTTGGTAACTGCTGGAATTTTAAAATTTGAAAAGTATAAGGACTAAAAATGACCAAATTAAAGTATAAGGACTAAATCCACAACTTTGACAAAGTACATGGACTAATGGATAGAGTTTAACCTTATTATAATGTGTTTTTTTTTTTTATATTAATGATGTGTAAACTTAAAACCTTAAATGTATAATCAACTTTATGGTAGATAACAATATATACAATTAACATTATATAATTATGGTAGATTATTAATTATTGATAATTATTTAATACATTGACGTTGAGAAATTTTAACTCCACAAGCAAGGTTTAGATTTTATCACATGTCCTTTTTTAAAAAAAATTTTTAAATACAACTTATGTACACATGGAAAAATCTCAACCCTACTTGTGGAGTTAAAAATTTCATCGCCAGTGTACCAAATGATTATCCCATTAATTATATGTAACATTATATACAATTATGATATTATAGCGTACACTTTTATATGAATGATATGTAAACTTGAACCCTAAATATAGGGATGTCAATTGGGTGGGGTGCGGGTACAAAATCCAAAACCATCAAGACTAAAACCATCCCCGCTCCACCACCCACATGGGTCCCTATACCCATCTAATCCCCACTATACTCGCCTCGCAACCAACAAGACTAAAACCATCCTCGCTCTACCACCCACATGGGTCCCTAGACCTGTCTAATTCCCAGTATACTCGTTCCACAATCCACTTCATATAATATATTTATAAGTATAAGTTAAACAGGAGTTTCAAGTTTGCAAGATGTGACGTGGAGTAACAGTGAGTAATTTTAGGGTTTTCATGTAAAATAGAGAAAGTGAGAAACCGAAGGAGTGATGTGTGTTAAAATTGGGTGAGAAACTATGGAGTGCTCTCATTTTCTTCTAAAAAAAACAGTGAAGGTGAGTTGAGTACTGTTATCAAAATTAAATTTTTATTTTTTAAATATACTTATTACATTATGCGGGGTGAGCGAGGATGGGGCGGGTACAAGGTCATACTCACGCCTGCCCCACTACCCATGACGGGTCTAATTTTTTTCCTTATCCCCATCCCACCACCAGCGAAACCTATACCCATCTCCGCCCAATTGGGTGAGAAATGGGGCGGGACCCCGTGAAACTTGCCCCATTAACGCCCCTACTTAAATATGTATATAAATTTATAGTAAATTATAATATATATACAATTAATATTATATAATTAAGATAGATTATTAATCACATCTAATCCTATATACAACTATAATATTATAATGTACAACATGTGACTATAAACCTTAAATGTGTAAACAACTTTATGATACATTATAACAATATTATATAATTAGGTTAGATTACATTTAACAATTATTTAACTACTTTTGTTAATTTATTATGCATTCATTTATTATTATTAATAAACTTTATTCAAAATTAACTTTTTTTGTTTGATTTTATAATTTTTTCAAAATATTAATTTTAGCATGTTTTGATTCGAATTTTATTTTTTTATTTAGGTATTCCAACTATGATTGAAAATGTTAAATTCAAATGTCTATAAATAAATATATTTAATCCAAATTTAAAAATATTTAATTTATTTTTCGATAATTTACGAATTTAAATTTTTAAATAAATTTTTAAATTCGATTTCCAATCATCCAATATATATATATATATCTAACCTGCTATGATTCATATACTGGACCACCCTTACAATGGGCCAATGTTGAGATGGACCAACAATACACTCAGTAGAAAGTGGGATAGAGTGACGATCAACCATGGTTGGGCTTGGCATCCACAATTCAGAAATACCATGGTTGAGTTGTTAACCCCTGAAGCTTCTGATCGTTGTCCAGCTATAGTTAAAACGAAAAAGCCCCAATCAACGCCCTCCCTCTAAGGCCATATAAGTTTATTAACTTGTGGGCAAAACATGAAGCTTTTTTGAGTATTTGATTCATGGAGGGAACCAGTAGGAGGCAGCCCTATTTATGAGTTACACGCCAAAGCTTAAAAACTCAAATCAGCACTGAAGGGTTTTAATGTAGAGAGCACTGTGGCAATATATCGAGAAGAGTGAAATAGGAGGTTGATGAGACGAAAATAGCCATCCGCTAAACTGTGATATTAAAGAACATAACAAAAAGCTATTAGAATAGTTGAAAGCTGAAGAAAGTTTGTATAAGCAAGAATCTAGGAGGAGGGAAGGGGGGGGGGGTCTTCTTTTAATTTAGTGGTTTCCAGGCTAAGGAAAAACTGAATACAGTAATGGCAATAGGCTTAACACTTTTGAACAGATACCAATTCCAAAGGAGGATATAAGTACTTGCAACTGTTGCAAACCACTATTACTGGAGATGCTCTCACAATGTGTTACTAACGAGGAAGAGATTAAAGAGCCCTTTTTTTTATGCCCAAGCTGGAGACAAAGGTCCAGGGCTGGATGGGTGGGTACACACTACTTTGAGGATGATTTTGTTGCCGCAGTCACCTATTTCTTCTGAATCTGTAATTAACTCCTCCCTGCGTTTAATTCAACCATTGATTCTTGTGTCGACGTTCCCTGCTGGACGATTTTATGTTAAAATTCGGTATTATTAATCGATAAACTTGAAATGGTAGATTAAAACATATTGATATTGGTGCTTACCAATAGAATAACAAAAATAATAAGCTCAATGGTATGATATTGATTGTCTTGATATATTAAAAAATTCACTGGGCTAGCTTACTCATGTCTTTTGGCCCATCATGAATGTATTATTTTGAGAGGATGGCCTATCCACCATGACATTTGTAAGAGCATTTTTTATTAGCTGTGAGTAAAAATTGATTCGATTTGAAAAATTAAATTTTTTAAATTTCAACTTAATTAAATCAAGTTGTTCGATTTTTTTGAATCAATTCGAATAAGTGATTAGATTTTTCGAATTTAACTCGAGTTGAATTATACAACTCATATAACTTAAATAACAAATTGATGTAAATACCCCTAGATCCATGATAATTTTGAAAATCTGCAAATTAATCCATCTAAAAAATAATTACAAAAAAAATTCAAAATATTTATAAGATATTTTTCCATAAATTTTATAAATATATAAATTTAAAAAAATCTTTAAAAAATATAAAAAATACTAACTTATAATTTTTTTAAAAAAAATCAAAATGATAAATTTGATGCGTTAAAGAGCAAATTATTAAATCAAGTTTATAATACTAATTAGAGCCGGGCTCAACTAAAATTTTAGACCCGAACCGACTTGAAATATGTGCTTAAATTTTTACCCGAACCCGGCCCATATAAAAATACTAAAATTCGGGCCCGACCCACCCATATTAATTTTTTTTAAAAAAAATATAATACATCAAAAATACTAAAAACATTAAAATAAATGTTTCCCAACAAATTGAAAATAAATTAAAAATATATATGTTTACTTAAATAATACTAAGATGATGCAACTTAACAAGCAAATGCCTCTAAAATAATAACAAAATTAACAATAAAATAAGAGTTATACAATATCTAAACAATAATAACAAAATAATAGCAACATAATAGTAAAATTGTAGCAAAATAGCGAAAAAACAACAAAATAGGAAAAAATAGCAACAAAAAAATCAGTTTTTTTTTGCATATTCGGACCGGGCCGAGCTCGACAAACAAAGTCTTACTCGAGGCTTGGCCCGTTTTCTAAACAGGCCTTATTTTTTTTCCCAAGCCCATTTCTCAAGTCTATATTTTTACTCAAACCCTCCCACTTTGGGGGCGGGCACCCGACCCGGTCCATAGACAAGTCTAATACTAATTATCTTGTTTTTTTTTTCTTTTTTCTTATTTTGTTTTAAAAGCGTTTTTCAAATATCAATGATATTTATGTTATTTAACTTGGAATTTAGTCATATTATCAACAATATTTCAATATAGTCTTTTTTTTTAATTTAACTTGAAAAAATTTATTAGGCTCAACTCAAATCTCATTTCACTTGTCTTGATTCAAAAAAATTTCAAATCAAATTAATATGATAAAATAGGACTAATTAACTTGAGTAACTTGAAATTATTTTACTCGAGTTGATGGAATACTAACCCTACATTTTATACTTCACAATTTTCATTTTGTTTTCTCTCTTCACATATCTCATTGTTTATTATCTTTAGTTTTTTCATTTGTAATTTACATTGGCTAGGTAATCTTTTCATTTCAATCATAAAATATGTCTTGGATAATTTTTCTTTCAATATTTGCATTTATTTTTAATTTTAAATTGAAAGATCCATAAATGGGCTAAAAGAAAAGAAATATTAAATTGTATTTAATCTCTCCGTTATAATTTGATATTTTTAATTTTCATGTATTATGCAATTAATTTTAATGAATTTAATCTCTTTATTAAATTGTATGCATTTGGCTTATGCTTGTCGCCACGCAATTTTTTAAAACAAAATTAAAAACAATTTAAACTATATTTTTTTTATTTTAATATCCATATAACTAAATTTAAATAAAAAATATTATTATTTAATTTGTGTTCAAGTTGAGTAATTCTCAATAAAATTTATATTGTTGAAATTCGACCTAATTAATTTGTACATATTGAATCATGCTTATTTGATGAGACGATCTAATCCATGAATTAATCTATTTGTAAATAATAAGTTTAAATTCAGATTGTACTGTTTGTGAATTCAGATTGCTACATCTGAGCTAATGTTTTATTTTTACACAAAATTCAATTTTGAGGTTGTTCAATTGTTAAAAAAGCTTCCAGCCAATTGGTGAATTTTAACAAATCAATTATCCTGTTCTTGGAAAACACCCGCAACTCGAATGTGCTGGGGTTAATGATATGTGGCACATGGGTTTACCCTCAATTTAGGGCCAAGGTAAAAAGGTGGTCCTAAACTTTGTTAGTGATGAATTCTATAATCGAACATAAATATGAAAAAATAAATTGCTCTCGTAGGCAAGACGTGAGGTTCCCTTTAAAGTAGTTGCTATGGCTATTTCAGTTTTTGTAATACGATGCTTTAAACTCCCACAGGTTTTCGGACTGTCTTTGAATGGAATGCTTAACAAATTTTGGTGAGGTAATTCTGATTCGAAAATTAAAGAAATTCTTGGATGAATTACCTTAGGAATCAGGTTGTGGAGCAAGTTATGTTAACGATTGTGGCCACATGTATAACCACAACTTCTGCAGCAACTTGATTATTGTTGGCAATTTTTGAATTTGTATTTATCTTTATCATTATAGTTATATTAAGCATAAAAAACATGGGATATACATGGGATAAGCATAAAAAAACATGGGATATACACGGGATATCTATCTCTTCATGCAACATGCTTAGGAAACTCCAAGATAAAACATCAAGATAAAGCTTTTGAATTTAAATGGTTTTATCCCATGGAGAGAATTCTGAGAATATTTGAAGCCTATATTTATGGATGGTTCATGGGATGTAAGGTTAATGTAGTTTTGATAAAGCTTATATGTTTATTGTAAGCAACTTTAATGTGAGATCATTTAATTGTTTTTCACCTTTGAGAGATTAAGGTAACAATTTTAGTAGAAGAGGTAGTTTGGGGAGAGTTCATACTAGATGTACTAAGGTGAGGTCGCAATTATTCAAGGGATAAGGTAGATTAGGCTTAAATTACTAATTGCACCATGAGTTTAGTAGTTGATTCTTCTCTAGACAAGATCCTACAGAGGTAGGTGGTGCAATGAACTACGTTATCAGTTTGCTCATGTTCATTCTAGTATTTTTCTACTTTGTTCGTATAGTTGTGCTAATAGTTGTGTCAGATCTTGTGGCCACAAAAAATACTACAATCAGTTGCCACAACTAGCTATATGTTCTTTCAATTGATATTAGAGCCTCCTGCCTAATGTAATTGGTTAGATCCTATGTGTGGCAATCAATAAAGGGGTTTACGAAGGATGATAATTTGACTATACATCTCACCACTCTTGGATGGATCCAATTATGTCTAATAAAAAGCTTGAATGGAAGTTTTTAACAAATCAATTGATGAAAAAACATAAAACATTGTGTTGAATGGATGGAATCCTCCCCAAACTAAAGAAAGAACTCCAAAACCCAAATAATTCGACTTATTCTTGCCAACCACTAGAGGTACTCCCAAGTATAAGTTAGGCTTATCCACTACATGGACACCAAGGACACTACTCAAGGATCTCTATGCCTTCTCCATCGTATTAAGATTGAAATAAAACATGAATTGTTGGAAAAATTGCTTTTATGAGAACTTTGAGACATATTCTCAATAGGTGAAGGTAGAGAGCTGAATCATAAAGTTATAGTTTCATATTCTACTCCATGAGAACTTTACAACGGTATATCATATGCTCAAAATGGTTGAGTGATGAATGAGAAATTGATGCCATGAGAACTTTACAACGGTATATCATATGCTCAAAATGGTTGAGTGATGAATGAGAAATTGATGCTCAAAGTAAGCTACTTGGAAATATTGTTGAGGAAAAGTAAAAGCTTAGATCTCACATTGGTTAAATACCAAGTGTGACATGTGTTTATATATGTGAACTCTCCTAGAGGATAATTGAATGATTAAGCTTGTAACCTTGCCTTGCGCACAGGGGGTGTAGGTCCAAACCTGACGGGGTTGGGGTGCACCCACATGACGTGGGTGACGCGAAATGTCCAGACCGGTCGGGCCAAATGGGCTTGCAAATATTTTAAGCCCAACACGAATTTAGTTTTCCTCAGCAAACATAATCTGCTTATATATGGATAGTATCTTATTTGATTTAATTTTTAAATCAATTTAATTTTTGGCTCCTTAATGGCAGATTTTATGTTTATTTCCAAAATTTTCCACTATCCTAAATGCCAATAAAAGGCTGTGTATTCTGGAGGATTAAACCAACATTTGAATAATTTCTTATACTGAAATTCTATTAATTTCAAAACTCTTCCTTTTCCTCTCCTCTCAGTTTTCAAACGTTCCGATGATAGAAAAAGGAAAAGTTGGTTCGTTGATCGTTGTAGAGGTGCTACTACTTTGATCACTATTGTTGTTGTATCCCGGGAGACATTCGACCAACCTTTCTCCAAGTACCGTAGGAGTGGCCGAATCTGTCTTAAGGAAACTGTGTTTTACAGGCCTCAACGTTTCGTAAAATCCCTATTCCTCCTTCTGATTTAAACTCTTATTTGATTTTACTTTTGATTGTTTTTTGTATTTGATAAATTAAATATAAATTATTCTTTCTTTACTTTATATGTGTTTATTTGTATTTAATTTATTTTGTTCGCTAACGTGTTTTGTCTAACAATCTTAAGATAGATATCATGTTATTTTTTGTTATTATTTGATCTGAGACGAACTACACACCAAGGCGAGAAAGAAAAAAAATACTTTTTTTATAAAAAAAGATGAAGAAAATCTGTTTTGGGATTTATTCTCGCTGTTCAATAGATTTTATTTCGCTTTTTATTTTTATTTCAAAAAACGAGTTTTTTTTTAAATAGAATAAAATCTGTTTTAGGATTTATTCCTGCCATTCAGCGAATTTTATTCCTTTTTTTATTTTATTTCCAAAACGAGAAATTAAATTGAATAGAATCTATTTTGGGATTTATTCCCATCGTTTAACAGAATTTATTGTGATTTAATTACTTAATTTTGTTTTGGGATTTAATCCTGCCGTTTAACAAAATTAATTTTGATTTTGTTTCAGAACTTTTATGCCTTTTAACAAAATCAAAGGGAAATTTTTTGTTTCTTTTGGCGTAGTTGTGGCTTTAAATTGCGAATTAAAAAGGAAAATTATCAATGGTGAAATTAAAAAGACTATGAGAATAGATGTCTAGGATTGGTTCTTTAAAAGACTTGGTATTTAAGTGTGCCTAGTGCACCACCTCTCTTTTAGGGTTACCTACTTGGTGCATTGTTTTATTGTATTTTTTATTAAACAGCATAAACTTTTGTTTCGGGTTTTATTAGATTCCTGCCATCTAACAAAAGTTGATAATTTTCTAATTTTGATTCAGTTTCTTGACAGAAAATGAAAACTCCCATCAATGCTGTGGAAGATATGGACTTATGTGCTGTGATTTCTGAAGTCAACATGATTGATTCAAATCCAAGAGAATGGTGGCTTGATATAGGTGCCAGACGTCATATCTGCTATGACGAAGACTCCTTTTCTAAGTTGGAACCTTGTGAAAATGGGGAGAAGCTCTATATGGGCAATGCTGCAACTTCCAAGATCAAGGGGAAGGGTACTGTGGTTTTGAAGATGACTTTTGGCAAAGAACTCAAGTTTCAAAATGTGTTGTATGTGCCTGACATATGCAAGAACCTTGTTTCTGGGACACTCCTTAGTGTACATGGCTTTAAAATAGTGTTTGAATCCTAAAAGCTAGTTTTGTTTAAAGGGGGAATGTATGTGGGAAGGGGATATGTATTAAATAACATGTGGAAACTTAATGCAATCTCTGTAAAAGCAAAGACAATGAATAAAAATGTCGCTTCTTCCTCTGTTTTTATGCTTGAGTCATTTGATTTATGGCATGGTAGGCTTGAACATGTTAATTATGATACGTTATGAATATTAATTAACTTGGAGCACATTCCTCCATTTCACATTAATTATAAACATAAATGTGAAACGTGTGTTGAGAAAAAATTAACAAGGTTTTCATTTCAAACTATTAAAAGAAGCACAAAACCACTTGATCTAATATATAGTGATGTTTGTGACTTAAAGTTTGTTCAAACAAAAGGAGGGAATAAATATTTTATTACCTTCATTGATGATAACACAAAATATTGCTAAATTTATTTGCTTAAGAGCAAAGATGAAGCTATAAAGAAATTTATTCTCTATAAGTAGGAAATGAAAACCAACTTAATAAAAAGATTTAGATGGTGAGAAGTGATCGTGGTGGTGAATATGTTGAACCATTCGGTGAATACAGTGCACAACATGGTATTATTCATGAAGTGATACCACCATATTCTCCTCAATCAAATGGAGTAATCGAGTTGAAAAATAGGACTCTAAAGGAAATGATGAACTCATTGTTAGGAAGCTCTGGGTTATCACAAAACATGTGGGGGGAAGCTATTTTATCAGCTAATTACCTTTTAAATAAGGTTTCCCGCAAGAAAAGGGACAAGATGCCATATGAGTTATGGGAAGATAGAAAACCTTCCTACACCCACTTGAAAGTGTAAGGGTGTCTTGCAAAGGTAATGGTTCCGTTACCAAAGCAAATGAAAATAGGTCCTAAAATGGTGGATTGTATTTTTATTGGCTAGACAGATTTTAGCAATGCATATAGGTTTCTTGTGTATGAATCGAAAAATCCTGACATTTACAAGAATACCATATTGGAATCAAAGAATGTTTCATTCTTTGAAAATATCTTCCCTTGTAAAGCTAGAAAAGTTGATTCAAGTTCAACAAAACGAACTTCAGAGACGATAGATGAAAATAGTCCTGACGAGGCTAAAATTGAGATAGAGCCAAGAAGGAGTAAACGAGTAAGGGTAGAAAAGTCTTTTGGATCAGATTTTCTAACCTTTATGCTAGAGGTTGAACCTCAAACATATAATGAGGCTATACGGCCATCCGAAAGCACCTCATGGAAAGATGCTATTAAAAGTGAAATTGATTCCATCATGCAAAATCACACATGGAAATTAGTGGATCTTCCTCCAGGAATTAAACTACTAAATTCTAAATGGATTTTCAAACGGAAAATGTAAACAGATGGAACAATTTAGAAATACAAGGCTAGATTGGTTATAAAAGGTTATAGATAAAAAGAAGGCCTTGACTACTTTGATACTTTTTATCCAATATCTAGAATAACTTCCATAAGGATGATACTTGCAATTGCCGCTTTGTGGAATCTAAAAGTACATCAAATGGTTGTTAAAACAACTTTCCTAAATGAAGATCTTGATGAAGAAATCTATATTGTACAACCTGAGGGTTATGTAGTTCCAAGACAAGAACAACCTAAGGGTTATGTAGTTCTAGGACAAGAAAGGAAAATTTTTAAATTTGGTGAAATCTTTATATGGACTTAAACAAGCACCAAAACAATGGCATGAAAAGTTTGATAATGTAATGATGCCAAATGGCTTTAAGCTTAACGAGTGTGAAAAATGTGTGTATGTCAAAACTATTGATGTTGGATATATGATCCTATGCTTATATGTTGATGACATACTCATTGTTGGAAGTAATAATGAAATGGTAAAATGTACCAAAGACATGTTAAATTCAAGATTTAACATGAAGGATATGGGGTTAGCTGATGTAATTTTGGGTATCCAATTTAAAAGCTCATCTGAAGGTCTCATATTGACTTAGTCACACTATGTGGACAAGATTCTTGAGAAATTTAGTAAGGATGATTCTAGTATAGCTAGAACTCCAATTGATACGTGCCAACATCTGTCTAAAAATAGAGGTGAAAGTATTAACCAAGTGGAATATGCTAGGGTTATAAGCAGTCTAATGTACCTTATGAACTGTACTAGACCAGATTTCACTGTGAGTAGTTTAAGTAGATTCACAAGCAATCCAGGGGAAAACCACCAGAAAGCAATTATATGGATACTAAGATATCTCAGATATATTCGGGATTATGGATTACATTATTCTAGAGATCTTATTGTTTTAGAAGGCTTCTTCGATGCCAGTTGGATGTATGATATTCAGGATACCAAAGGCACAAGTGGATACGTCTTCACATTGGGAGGAGGAGCTATGTCATGGAAATCCTCCAAGCAAACGATTATAACTAGATCCACAATGGAATCTGAGTTTGTAGCTCTAGAAAAATCTGGAGAAGAGGTAGAATGGCTTCAAAATTTCTTAGAGAATATTCGTAACTGGCCAAAACCTGTGCCCACAATATGCATATATTGTGATAACCAAGAAACAATTGGTAGAGCACAGAATATAATGTATAATGGTAAGTCGAGACATATGCGTTGTCGACACGATACCATTAGACAACTGATCTCAAATGGAGTTATCTCTATTAATTTTGTAAAATCAAAAGATAACATTGCGGATCAGCTAACTAAAGGCTTGAATCGAGATTAGGTTGATAAAACATCAAAAAGAATGGGATTAAAGCCCGGGAAAAACTAAAAGGCGCTATGTGAAGGAAAACCCTACCTAGTTGACTGGAGATCCCAAGATTTAGGTTCCAAGGGACAACCTAATTGCATAGACCTTGTGAGGTCACTGTTGAGGTACTTATCCCAAGTCCATTCCTATGGTGTAAACAGTGACTAAAAATGGGATAGGTTAAGTAATGCTTTTAATGACCATTGTGTGTTTTAGTGAAGTGGGGCCATTTCAAGGAGACTATTGGGGCATAGTTCTCTCAAACTCTTGTAGAACCAGGAGATGTTCACGGCTGTATGAACATACCTATGAGAACTAAAACCTTGTCAGGGAAGTAGTTGTGTGAGGTATATCATCGTCTACACAAAAGGCAAAATAGTTCAAGGGCATCACGTCTACTGGTCAGCTAGTAAAGTAAATATACTTTCACAAGGGAAGGTTCAAGGGTGGATTACCTACCTATCCTATACAACTATTAATCGTAGATTCTATCACCACACCGAGTCAATGTTTTTCGATAAAACTATCAATTTTCATTCATGTGGGGGATTGTTGGAAAAATTACTTTTATGGGAACTTTGAGGCATATTCTCAATAGGTAAAAGTGAAGAGTTGAATCATAAAATTATGGTTTCATATTCTACTCCATGAGACCTTTACAACGGTATATCATATGCTCAAAATGGTTGAGTGATGAATGAGAAATTGATGCTCAAAGTAAGCTACTTGGAAGTATTGTTGAGGAAAAGTAGAAGCTTAGATCCTACATTGGTTAAATACCAAGTGTGAGATGTGTTTATATATGTGAACTCTCTTGAAGGGTAATTGAACGACTAAGCTTGTAATGCTGCCTTACTCACAGGAGGGTGTAGGTCCAAACTCGACAAGGTTGGGGCGCACCCGCACGACGTGGGGGACACGAAATGTCTAGACCAATCTGGCCTGCGGATATTTTAAGCCCAACACGAATTTATTTTTCCTCAGTAGACATAATCTGCTTATATATGGATGGTATCTGATTTAATTTAATTTTTAAATCAAATTGATTTTTGGCTCATTAATGGCAGATTTTATGTTTATTTCCAAAATTGTCTACTATCCTAAATGCCTATAAAAGGTTGTGTATTCTGGAGGATTAAACCGACATTCGAATAATTTCTTATACCGAATTTCTATTAATTTTAAAACTCTAATAATTTCTTATACCGAATTTCTATTAATTTTAAAACTCTTCCTTTTCCTCTCCTCTCTATTTTCAAACGTTCTGGTGATAGAAAAAGGCAAAGTTCGTTCGTTGATCGTTGTAGAGGTGCTACTACTTTGATCACTATTGTTGTTGTATCCTGGGAGACATTCAACCAACCTTTCTCCAAGTACCGTAGGAGCGGCCGAATCTGTCTGAAGGAAACTGTGTTTCACAGGCCTCAACGTTTCGTAAAATCCCTATTCCTCCTTCTGATTTAAACTCTTATTTGATTTTAATTTTGATTGTTTTTAGTATTTGGTAAATTAAATATAAATTATTCTATCTTTACTTTATATGAGTTTATTTGTATTTAATTTATTTCATTCGCTAACGTGTTTTGTCTAACATGAATTTGTCCAAATTATCTGCTACCCTAAACTCTACTAAAAAACCTTCAAAATGTTCCTGACAATCTCTAACTCTCATCTCTTGTTGCAATTAAAAAGAATACTGTCATCCACAAAAAAGGAGATGGTTCAACCTAAGACCATTTTGGCTTACTCAAATGCCTTTTACCCTTCCCTCCTCGTGCACCTTCAGGAAAAGAGCTAAGAGACCTTGCATGCACAAAAGAAACAAATAAGGTGACAAGGGATCCCCCTATCTCAGTCTTCTCTAAAGGTGAAGAAATTAGTCAAAGTACCATTAAAACGAACACACTAAGAAATAGAAGTATCCCATAATAAGATCAATCCATATACTTTTAAAGCCTATGTTATTCAACCCTATCATAGGTTTTGCCTCCAATTTCCTAGAATATTAAAATTAGCAAGGAAAGACTTTTATTTGAGGAGAGAGTATTATGAGATATTATTTATTTATATATTATGTTATTCTTTAATTGTTAGGGCAACTGAGCATCAAACTAAATGAAAAAAAAAGAAACTCGAACATTAAGCTAAATTTGAAAAAAAGAAAAGAAGGAAGAAACTAAATCATCTTTCGTTTTGGTGATTTACATTTCTCAAAAATTCAGATCTGTGAATACTTGATGACGATCTAGTGTTAGAGAATATCAACAATATTTTTATATTATTTTAGTAAATAATTGAGAAAAAGTTATAGTTTAGATTTTTTTTTTGTATTATTTATAAAAAAAAAAAAACTCACAACATTTATTGTAGAAAAGGTAATAATAGTTGACTAAGTCTTAGTTAGGTTGACATAAACATTGTTACCAGTACATAAGGACGTGAGTTTAAGCGTACTGAAGCGTGTTTATCCTCTTATTCAAGAGTTAGGGAAGAATTATGGGTAGTTCTAAGCATTTCATAAAAAAAAAAAATGTAATCTCAAAAAATTCCTTCTAGTAAAAAGGTTGATAAAAATGTAATATCATTTGTCTAACTTATGTTTTTAACTCAAATTTTTGTTTTACTACTATTAGTGCTAAAGGATTGATTTTTAAGACAAAGTTTTGCTCCAAAATAAAAGAAATATAATATATTAGAATTCCTATCACATGCGTATTTATGTGAAAATTACAAATTTAGAATACAAATATGTATTTAAAAATAACATACAATAAATAATGAAACTTATGGTTTGAAACTAATTAATAATAACACATGCAATATGTATGTTATTAAAATGAAAAAACTAGATTAAATTGTTTTTCATGGTGTCATTATCAATCTTGAGTTGATGTCAAGTTAACTTGTGACACCAACTCAATCAACTAAAATTAGAATGTATAAAAGTATCAAAATAAAGCTTTAGTTGAATGGTAAATTAAAGGTTCTACTAATGCAACCGGTGTGAGTTTAAAAGTTAACTTGTTTTAATTATGGGAGGGTATTTTCATAAATTTCTAATCGAGTCGGTGCTCGGTTGACTCGTGACACCAATTCAATTAGGAGTTTAAATAATAATATAGATAGGTTCTCTTTGAGAGTTTTGTACTGTAAAGACCATAAAGTGCTACAAATCGGTGTGATGAGGCACTACCTTTTATCAAAAAGCACAATTACAAATAAAGTCTTTAATGTCTACATCTTTTGTCAATTTAGCCCTTATCCCGTTTTAGCTAAATTTGGCTCTCAATATTTGGAAAAGAGTCGAATTTGACCATTACCATTTTAAAAAGTATTGAATTATGATGATGATTCACTTAACTAACTAAAATCACGGCAAAGGCAAGCGCACTTATCGAGTAGTGGTATAGTTATGGTGAGTCGGGGATATCGTATCCACGGGAACTAAAAGTACTAGTAATTATCTTTTTTCTATTATTTAGCCTATAAATTGAAGGGTTGTTTTTAATATAAAATTAAACTAATTACTAAGGACTCGACAGAGAATGAATAGGGAAAATATTCGAAGAAAACTAATGATAAAGACAATACCCAGGAAAGAATCCACCTAGACTTCACCTATTATTCTGAATCTGAGTTAAATGATTTATTCACTTGCCTTGATTTGTAGAAATCCTTAAATTATATTAATATCTCTTTCAAGAGTAAAACTAACTGACTCTAGGTTGATTAATTGAAATCTCTTTCTAATTAAAACCCCTATTGTCGCATTAACTCGATCTATGGATTCCCCTATTAGATTTGACTCTAATCCGGTAGATTTATGTCGTCCTATTTCTAGGGTTGCCTGCAACTCCACTCAATTATGCCAGATCTACTCTTAAACAGGGACTTTTGCTCTACTGAAATAAGCACATCAATCATGAATTAATATCCTGAAAACATTAACACATGGAATAAGTACACATAATTGAGATCAAGAAAACAAGTATTTATCATGTAATTCAGAAATTAAATAACAAGATCCATCATAGGTTTCATCTTCCCTAAGTATCTAGGGAATTTAGTTCATAATTTGCAAGGAAGACATCTCAAAATTAGGAAAACAACAAAACATAAAGAAACCCAAAACTTCTAGAGAAATTGATTGGAGATCTTCAGTCTTGAAGGAGATCTTGCTTCTGAGTTGAATCCGTTGGCGTTCTTTGAGTAAATTCTTCGTTCTTCTCTGCGTGTCCCTTTAGGTATTCTTCTAGTGTGTATTTATAAACTTTAGAATGCTTAGAAACCCTAAAAATTGGCTTTTTCAGCGTAAAAGAGAAATATGGAGCGATATCGACACAGGCTAGCACATAGGCATATGGCCATCCTGTATGGAAATAGCCAGGCCGCGTGGATCCTTAAAATAGCTCTTTTTGTTTGATTTTGGCCTGTTTTCTACTCCTTTCAGTCCCCTATGCTCACCTAAGTATAGAAACATGAAATTAAAGGATTAGGAGCATCAAATTCACTAAATTATATAATAAATCATTCAAAAACGCATCAAGAATGGGATTAAAACATATTACTTTTATGTCTTATCAAATATCCCCACACTTAAGCGTTTGGTTGTCCTCAAGCAAAATCCTCAACTCACAATTAAAATTAAACTTTCTCAATTCATAATTCTCATCAATAATGTTTTATCATAATTCACAAATAACTACACATTGATAATTCAACTAAAAGAGCACTAAAGATTCAAACAATCCAAGTCACACATTTTTAAAACATGAAAACATAGGTATTTCCCTTTATCTAAGTAATTACCTTTAATTCAAAACCGACAAGAATTGACATCCTCATTAAAGATTCATGCAAATCACTCAAAGTGTTTAAGGTTCAAAAATTAAGCAGTCAAAATTCAAACATGAAAATTCATTACCATAAGCTTGCATGAAAATCAAATCTCTACCACTATAAAATGAGATGATACACAAATCAAAAGGTCTTTAAAGGTTTGTAATGGGGCTTGGGTTAAAGGTGTGGATAAAGGATGAAAAAGTAGGTTAGAATCGAGATCGAATTAATAAATTACCAAACTAGAAAAATAAACAAATGCTAAATTACATCAATTGAAATTATTTAAGAATAACACAAGCTTCTTCTCAAAATATGAATATAACTGTTCAAGCTCAATCAGCATGGAACACATAAAAATCAATAACTATAAACGTACATGTATAATTTATATATATTTGTATTTTTTTTAGATCAAGAAGAAATAACTCATCAAATAAAGCAAAAGAACATAGCTAGGCAACTAATCAAATTAAATCTCGACAAAGAGGGGGTTAACAAAACGGGAAAAATTCTCAATAAATAAAAAAAATGAGTTATGGGTTATGTAACACCCTTAACCCGTATTCGTCACCAGATTAGGGTTACAAGGCATTACCATGCATAGCACAGGTCATATCAATTATTTGCTGTTCATATAGACATAACCGAATACATTATAAGTAATGTACTTTCATAGCATGTAACATCCTAGAATTTGAATTTTATATGTTGCATTATTTTGGTTCTGAGCTTGTTAGACTATCAATTGTGTGTGTTTAGGTAGTCCTGAGAAGGCTTGAGATTTATTTGGATCTAGTAAAAACTTTTGGCAATTAGCACTTTAAGGAAATGGAGTAAGTGACCTTAGAGCTTAAGGGAATAAATTGGTAAATAGCTAGCATAAATGAGCAATTGGCAAAAATGATATGGCGCCATATGTGTTACCTTGAGGGAAGGAGTTCGAATCCCTTTATGTGCATTTGTGATTTTTATTTTTGCTTTCCTTCCTTATAGTGTCGGCCAAGAACTAATTATGGCAAGGTTGGACTTCATTATTTTTGGTAAGGTGGCTATAAGAATAAGGCAACGTTGACCATATTTCTCTTCTTTCTTTTTACTTCAGCCGAATCCTCCTAGCACATTTGTGCATTTTCTTACTCTTTTGTTTAATCAAGATTTTTATCTCCTGTTTATCTCCCTTTTGATAGCCGAATCATCTATCATTCCTACAACCTTTCATCCTTTTTCTTTTAACCATTCTTCTAATTCTTTCTCTTCTCAAAATCGACACCATCTTTAAATCACAAACTTTTGTTTGATCATTTCACATAGCCAAATAATAATTTACATTTTCTTTATAATCGAACTCTCATTTTTCTACCTTTCTTTTTATCCGTACTTATATTCAATCTTTGATCAATCGGTAAGCGTTTTTCCAACATTTTATCTTGTTTTCTTTCTCTTAGTGCCGAATATAAGTTTTGATTTGGGAGGGACATATGAACCGAAACCATCATGTTATTATACTCTCTCAAATAAGATCTTTCTTTTCTTTGTAGTGGTATAGTGGACTGCCGATTATTACAATATCGCTTAATCGACTCTAGCCATAGGAAGATCATGTGAAACGGGAATTTCATTGTTCAAGGTAAAGAAGTTCTCTCATAGTCTTTTCAATAACTCCCATGGTTATTGTATTAATCGGATTGAAGGATAATTTATCGACTATATGTTTTAGGTACTTAACCGCTCGATTTATGATCTTGCGATCGTACGGATTTTGTGGTAAGCCGACCTTGCTCCTAAGATCAATTGTTCATAATAATGTAATATTAGTTTGGACTAATATTTGTTTTCAATGGAGGCATGCAATATCGAATCAAAAGGGGTAGTGATTGGTGATCGAAAAAGGAGCGAGTTAGGGATCCCTACTCCTAAATTCAAACGAAGGGCTATTTAGGTGATTCGAGACTTTCCACCGGGTTGTGGACCCTCATCCGGTGAGAATCAATTATTCGAGGTTGTTCGCAATTGTGAGGTATCAGTGATTCGGGACTTTCCACCAGGTTGTGGACCGTCAACCGAGGAAAACTGACAAATCGTAGTTGTTCGCGATTCCGAGGGTAAAATCTTAGATCGTTTGTTTTAGAATAGATTTATTAAAGAGTGTACATTGTGTAATCAAGCACTGAAATATTTTAGGTGTCGACGATTAAGAAAGTGTAGTGCTTACCGTAATCAGGTGTGTAATCTCACACCGTATTTCATGGGCTAGATGTTTATATCGTGTTAGTGATAAATCGTTTGATTTAATCATATCTTGGTGAAATCGGGTAAAATGATATAGTTATCACTATTTTGGTAAAATTATGAAATCGGTATTAAGACTGTGAAAATTACGAAAATACCAAATCGATAAATGTTGTTATATGGGCCAATTGAAATATTTGTTATATGGGCCAAATTGAGATATTTGCTATATGGGCCAAATTGAGATATTTGATATACGGGCCGTTTGATATTGCAATATGGGCCGATTTGTAATAAATTATGAAATGGGCCAAGATGATTTTGCTTAAATGGCCAACTTGATAATGGGCCAAAATGTTCGTAAGAAATATTTGAATGAATTGTTGTGAATGACTATGCATTAAATACATAAATTGCATGGGGTGGGAAGATGATGAAGAGAAGTTCTGGTAGCTCTGCTATATAATTCTGGTGGCTCTGCCACAAATCTGAAAAATGGCAATGCCATGTAAATTCTGTTAATCTGGTGGCTTGTCCACAAATTTGATATATACGGCTTAATGCCTACTTTGGTGTGATGGCGGGGTGGGTGACTAAAGCTCCCCACAGGTGTGCTGGTTGGTACGGGTGGTGTGCAGCGGATGGAAAATTAGGTTTGGGTTGGGAATTCCATAACACATGCATACTATGTATGATATTTATATGTGTAAATGGGCTTTGGCCCAAATAAATGCTTAATTGGATTTTGGCCCAGTGGACAATGTTAAGTGGATTGCACACTGAGTTCTAGTAACTCACCCCCATTTTCCTTATCCCTTTCAGGTAATGATCAGTGATGGAGACTTGGGTCGTGGACGACTCGGTGGAGGCCATACTTCGTAAATAGTTAAATTTAGATTTTGGATTTCTTTCAGTATTTTTAATTACTTTGCTATTTTGAATTAAGGTTGTAATAAGGCCTCTAGATTAATCTTTGTTTTTTTTATCGTTTAATGATTTTATAAACTGCTTTAAGTAATTCAAATTGAGATTTTATGTTTTCTAAAATCTTAAATAAACGTTTTATTCAAAATCGAATATACAAAAAAGATTTCATAGAAATTTTCATATTTTTAACTCAGAAATTTACTCATAATAAATTTTCATCAATTCTTTACGAAAAATATTTTCTTTAAGTTACTTTTAAAATTTTCTCGAACTATTAATGATATTATCAAAGTTACGATTTGTAAGACCTTACATCTCAAATTGTCGATTTATCAATCAAATCTTTTACTCAATAAATACTTCGTCAAAATTTTGAAATCTGTTTTACTTAAAAAGGAATCAAAGTATATTTATTTTGTGTGACATGTCAAATCTGGCCTTAACGCATAGGCCGGGTTTGGGGTGTTACATAGCATACTTAAACATCAACATACATATCTTAAATCCATTTAGCCAAATTCACTTATAAGCATTTTTCATCAAATAACAAAGTTACTATTCATTTGGTCACTTAAGATACATTAGCTGAATATGAACTTGCTTATAACTACTTTACTAAAACAAATTATCAATTACCAAGGCTACATAAATATGTTTTTGCATAAACTTTGTTAACTGAATTTAAGATATACTAATTGCACTCGTCCAAACAAATTATAGATCAAATCATCTATAAGAACATAATCAAATCAACAATACCAAATATATCTCCCATAGTCCAAAACACATAAATCTGAACTTTATATACATGTACATATGTAAGCCATGTCCAGTTATGCCAATCCAAGTACATAACATATAATCTCATCACCTAGCCGAATATACCATATACATTATAAATGATCTCCAAAATTGATTCATGTTTCATTTTAATTTACCTTAATCGTAAATCTTTACCAATTCATAACCCAAACTTATTCAAACACACATATGTCCATTTTCTAAAGGCACTAATTATAAAACATTATTGAATACTTCATACCAAAACATATATGCATATATGTTTACTAAGCATGGACTTAAATCACAACCGAATTCATAATCCAAGCATGACATACTCACATACTATGATTAAGACCATTTAAACATTAGGTCATTAGTATTTAAATCAAGCCATTTTCGCATGGCTTATATTTACAACAACAAAACATCATCCAAGTATTAAGCTAGCCTATACATGCCTTAAGTTCAAAATCCAAACTTTTAAAGTACCAAAATAAGTCGATAGTGTGGATGGCTTCGATGACGATCCCTGAGCTCGTAACTTACAACCGAATCTATAAAACAGAATAAAAAAACACACAGAGTAAGCTAATTTAGCTTAGTAAGTCTTAAGCAAGCATAACAAATCAATTGAACATTCAAACATTTTAAACTAATCACTTTATGAATTGAAATAATAACTTAGCACAAATAGACTATCATGGCCGAATGCTATTATCCTTACATAGCATAACATTTATCACTATCTTACTTTAAATATACAAACTTACCAATTTAGCAAAAGATTTAAAATATGAAATATCATCTCTTAATAACCTACTCATATTACCACATACATATAGTTCAATATGTTCATATATACAACCAAATAAGTAAATACCATGTATATACTAATCACATATAACCAAATATATATATATCTCCATTAAACATCACATGTATACAAGTATATAATATCATTTCATCCACATATCAAGAAGGCCAAATATACAAGAACATTTTGTCACATACTTGCTCAATAAACATCACATGTGCACTTACCCATTTGGCCGAATATACAAGTTCAATTAAAATATCTCATATGCACATGCCTATTTGGCCGAGTATACAAACTCATTTTATCAACTTACTTGCTCAATGATCACATAATTAAGAAGTCTTATAATTTATAAGTTGAAATTAGATCACCGGTATAAAACCTGCTAGGCATAAGCCTGAAACACACACACACCGGCACTAGGCCTGCTAGACCCAAGGTCTGATATTCAATCACCGACAATAAGCTTGCTAGGCACAAAGCCCAATAAAGTTCACTAGCCCAAGGCTTGCTAGGCTCACAGCCTGAATAACAATACTTTTAAGCTGTCTCACACAAATAATTCATATATCGTATCCTTTACACACTTCGTAATCTTTGTACGAGCATTCAAATATCATATCTCAATCAAACAACTTGAACACATTAAATCTTAGTTTTAACCACATTCGGCTATCCAATAATTTAGATATAAAATTCCCAAATCAGCATATACTAGGTTATGTACATAGTTTACAATATTTTAATGCTTAAAGACTTACCTCGGATATCGACGGACGATAAAAACCGGCTATTCGACTATTTTCACGTTTCCCCGATCCAAGTCTGTTTTCTTTGGTTCTTGATCTAAACATGTTGAAATTAAGCTCATTCAAATATATTTTCATTCAATTTAGTCCAAAATACATAAATGGGCAAATTACTATTTTGCCCCTAACATTTCACACTTTTTACAATTTAGTCCTATTTGCACAAAACACAAAATACACAAAATTTGGCTACACACCTTAAGGGCCAAATATTCCTAGTC
Source organism: Gossypium bickii (assembly GCA_025503065.1). NCBI lineage: Eukaryota > Viridiplantae > Streptophyta > Magnoliopsida > Malvales > Malvaceae > Gossypium > Gossypium bickii. The sequence goes on along the minus strand of CP106713.1, from coordinate 19,665,389 downwards.
CTCATACAAGTCCATACATTTCATTTATTTCATATTTTAGTCCCTCTAAAATTTATTTTTTTACCATTTAGTCCAACACACTCAATTTCATCAAAAATTCAAAGACAAAACTTATTAATCTAACACATATTTATCATAATTCATCCTTAAACAACATAAACAACAAGGTATCAATAATGGCTCAACTCAAAATATTCATCAAACTCAAAAACTAAAGCATGGGTCTTGAAGATTTCTAAGCAACGATCTCAAAAACGTAAAAATTAACAACAACCGAGACCAAGCTTACCTTGAATTTTAATCCAACAATGGCCGAACCTAGCTTGTCTTCTTTTTTTTTTCTTTTCTTTGTTCTGGCTAAGTATTTAAAAGATGAAGACATGTTTTGTTTTATTTTATGACAAAATATATGTTATATTACATTATTATTAATTTACTAATATAACCATTAAAATTTTAACAACATTTTAACTAATGGGCATTAATGTCCTTTGCCGTCCACTATAGTTTATAATGGCTAATTTTCAACTTTAATAATTCCTTTTTAAAAGACAACATCAATTTAGCCCTTGCACATTAATCTATCAAATTTATAATTTACGCGATTAAGCCCTTTTATTTAATTAAGCACACAAACAATCAAATTTTTATATGAAACTTTCACACATACTAATTCACATATAATTAACACTGAAAACAATATTTAAATATTTTTCAGACTTGGATTCGTGGTCCCGAAACCACCATTCTAATTAGGGTCTAAATCGGTCTGTTACAGGTTAACATTAATGGGTAAATCAAGAATGGTGTTTTAGGCTCAAAGGGGTTCACTAAGGGTTAATTATGAAGGTAAGCTTTTTATGAGATAAGTGGGTTAGAACCTAATTGCCTTTATCATCTCAGTATATCAAATCAAAGGTGTGGTCTCGACATGTATAATTGAAGCAAGTTCTAGAATAACCAATCAGTATTGACACACTCATAACCAATAATAAAGTGAGCAAGAAAAGTGTATGCTCTAAAAGCTTAAAATCTCACAAAAATTACGGTTTTTGATGTCAATCTTGCAAATCTCAAACTTTGAGGTAATACTTAAATTTATGGAAACGACCTAACAAATTTTTATTCTGAACATAGACTTATCATGCTTGATTCTCTCATGTCTTAAAGTTTAAACAATCAATGCACAATTACCTATGAATTTAATCTAAAACACATTAACAAAAATTATAAATCAATAAAAATTCATTCTAATAGTGATATGAGAAAATTACATAAACACAAGGCATAATTCCGGGATTTTCAAATCATATAAATAACCTCCCCACACTTAAGATGTACATTGTCCTCAATGTACAAAAATAGATAATCACAGTAAAAACAAAAATATCATAAGAGAGGGAGAGAATTGAAACTGCCCTGAATATTGGATGAAATGCCCAAAATAGTGAAAAGCGAAATTGTAGATAAATGTAGATGCAGGGAATGATTCTGAGCAACTGATAAGAAAATAAACACAACGCTGAAGAACATTAAAGGGTTACTCGATTAGAAACAACCATAATAAATAAAATATAATTCAGAATATAAAAGCGAAAAAGTCTAGGAAAATACAAATAAATAGAAAAAGAAAAAGAAAAACTAATAAGAAAAATAAAAATAAAAGAAAATAAAATTAAATGGATTCAATGGTCCTCAGCATCAAACGCATCATCATCGTGAGTCGTCGGTGCTGGAGGAGCAATATGGAAATGTTGACAACTTTGTTGCAATGTCGCATCAGTACTGCCAAACCTTTGAACGCAGTACTAACGGAAGCTAGTGAACTCCTCGGTAGATACTCCTTAGAAGCTAGCAGCAGAAGGAATAGGTTGGTGACTCAAATGTGGAGGCTGTGGTGGGTCCTCGTGATAGAGAGGAACATCAGCAGTGAAGTCCTCGGGTTTATTCTGAGTGTCAGAATGAAACAATCTGTACTGAGGAGGATCGACTCCGTGACGCCGCTCGATCATCCTCATGTATATCATACTTGAGATGCCCTGAGGGGACATCTGGCCGACTAATGTGAGGGTGGAGAACTGCTCTGATGCAACTAGGAGACCGAAGTATCGAGCGAGGCTAGTCACGTAAGGGCCTAAGCAGATAGGGCCCTTCCTGTGGCGGTCAGTCTGATGGCGGAAGGCTAGAGCGATGAAGTATGCTAAATCAAATATATGCCCGTGCACCATGCTCTATGAGAAATAAGCGTCATGAGTGCTTACGACTCTCGTGCTCTCTCTCTGATCTGTCAAAGTGTGAGCTAAAAGGGCAATAATGTACCATAAGGCCGGAGAGAGAGAGGTTGCCTTCGAGCGACTTGTGTCATATGGTGTCGAGGTTGCCTTCGAGCGACTTGTGTCATATGGTGTCTGACTCCCTGTAAGCTCAGTCCAACATTATGATGGTAAGTGATGGATGTGCCTATGAAGTCTAAGAAATTCCTCGACGCTCATAAATTCCTCTTGTAGAGTTTCACAGCTGCGCCGAACTTAGAAATGCTCATGTGGCTTACCAAGCCACCGAGTCAAAAATTGATGGTATCTGGCTCATCATAAACTGTCATAACCTGCTATACCATAAACGTCGAGTAAAACTCCAATGTCATCTCCATGTAGGTGGGCTCGATGATGGTGAAGAATCTATCCCACGGAGCTGTGGTGATAATGGAACGCACGTCATCAGTAAGTCGGACCTGTTCCAACATGGCCCAATCAATGCAGCGGTCTAGCCTGAGTGGTCATACGTGAAGGAGCTGATATAAATCCTCCTAGGGCCCACCAAAAATCGGAGGTAGGGGTGACAAGCCTCGGCAGATGTGCTCGAGGAGGAGGTCCCACCGGGACCTTTCTGCTTTTTCAAAGCGGGGATGATGGTCTTAGTCTTACCGCTTGTGTTCGTCATGGTGCTTGAAAAAGTAAAAGAGTTCAATAAGATATAAAACATCAAATAAAATCCATATAGTCCTAAACAATTTACTTCTAAAAAAAAGTTTGAATATGAAAATCATGCAAAAACCTGAAAGTGAAATCATCATGAATCAAAGTGGTGAATTCGCAAATTGAAAGTAAGAATAAGGAATAGCAAAAATAAATAATTAAATAAACAATCCTAATACTAAGAACAAAGGATAATATGACTTGAAACAGTAGCAAGAAGGTTAACATAATAATAATGAAATAAGGATGAATCATAATAGTGATTATAAAAATAAACTAAAATAGTAACATTGAGAATAAAAACAAATATTTAGAGCAACAACAAGTAGAATAGAATCAAAATAATATTTATAAGAAAAACTAACCAAAACTATCTGCAACAAAATAGAAACTAACATAATCAAATTAGAATAATAAATGTGTTAAAGATGGGAAAAATAGAAATAATCATAAACTAAAGTAAAGGATAAGAAATAAAGAAGAATAAAAGAAATAAATATTAAATAAAATAATAATAAAAATAGAAATAAATAAAGATAAGGGAAAGACCGACAGAGAGTTGGGGCGGTGGTCAGACGACAACAGTGGTGTGCGTGCGGTGGGAGCGCGAACGGTCGAAGGTAAAAGCGTTTGGCCTGCGGTACGTGAAGGTGAGAGAGGGAGCTAGGAAGACGGGGCTGGTTTGTTGGGGTGGTTGTTATGATGAGGGCTAATGAGGGTGCAAGAGGGGGGTAGATCGGATGGGGCTGGCTCGTGGGACGTGGGGAGGGGGTTGTTGCACGTGAAGAAGAGAATGGGGAGAAGGGAAGAGGAAGGAGTGGGGAATGGGGAACGAGGGAGAAAAGGTGGAGAATGGGACGACGATGGCCAGAAACGGGTGGATTTGGGGCAGTCGGTAGCTAGGGAAGGTAGGGGATAAAGAAGGGAAAAAGACAAAATAGATGAAAGGAAATTAGGGTTTAGGGGGTTAAAAAGGGACACGGTCGTGTATGGCCCATGTTTGGCCACACCGCCATGCCACACCGCCAGTGTGGTCTCCTGTTTAGCCCGTGTACAATTAATAAAATAAGCCCAATCTTCACACGGCCTCAGACATGCCCGTTTGTCCAGGTCGTGTGCAATCTCCTTCGCTTCTCCCACGCCTGTGTGACCTCCCACACGCCCGTGTGACTGCACACACGGCCGTGTGCCTTGCCCGTGTAACTCTCTGACTTGATTTAAAATTGAAAATTTTAGCTCTAGGTTTCACACGGCCTTGGACACGCCCATGTGTCCAGGCCGTGTGGTCCACATGGCCGTGTCGCATGCCCCTGTGGAATATTTTTAGGCCGTGCCTCTATCGATTTTTGGAAAAATTAAGTACCAAGCTCCATACGGCCAAGGAAACGCCCGTGTGTCCATGCCGTGTAGGTCACACGGTCATGTCGCATGGCCATGTAACTCATTGTCAATTTTTTTCAAAATTTAAAACTAAGTCAAAAGATCTACACGGCCAAGGACAAGCCTGTGTGTCCAGGCCGTGTGGGTTTTAAAAACCAATTTTTTAATTTAAATATATCTTAAAAATATTGTGAGTTAAAATTAAGAATTTAGTAGTGTTAGCACTCAGGTTGCCTCTCGAGAAGCGTTTATTTAAAATCTAAGCTTGACTTACCTCGTATTTGGACGGTCATGGTGGTTCGCAGAGTCGAGACTCCTCTTTCTCGCTATCAAGTCTTTCATTCAAATAAGGTTTACATCGAGTAATGTTTACCTTAAAAGTGCTCAAATGAGAATGAGTTACCTTGACTGTACCATATGGAAAGACATTGAGTACCATAAAAGGAGTCGCTCCATTTACGTTAAGCTCTGAAGCGGTTATTCGAGGGTCAGATTTATCTAACAACACCTAATCTCCAACCTTAAATTGGTTCGTCCCATCCTTAAGCTTGTCATGGAGTCGCTTTGGTTCATCGTGTATTCTCGGTTTCTCCTTGACGTGTGTCCGCCATTCATCTAGTTCATCAACTTGTAGTCTTCTTTCTCCATGATTTGTTCTATTTTTATCATATAAATTGGACCGTGGCTCTATCACTTTTTTTCGAGGTGTTTCCTATAAAGAATGTTGGGCCACAAGGTTATTAACATTAACAGAACTCTTAATATCATCTCGATCACTAGATATCCTAGCAGAATCACGAGCTCGGAGTTTAATCGTGTCATTACCTACACGAAGTATTAACTCACCTATACCAACATCTATGATAGTTCTAGCAATTGCTAAAAAAGGTCGTCCTAAAATTAAGGATACGTCACCATACTCTTTCATGTCTAGAACAACAAAATCAACTGGGAATATGAATTTATCAATTTTAACAAGAACGTCTTCAACAATACCCCTAAGAAATCTGATGGTTCTATCTGCCAATTGAATGCTCATCTTAGTTTGTTTGGGTTTCCCAATACCTAGTTGTTTAAACATTTTATAGGGCATAACATTAATACTCGCCCCTAAATCAGCTAAAGCATTATTAACACCCTACTTTATGATAGTGATATTGAAGGTAAAGTTCGTAGAAATCGTAGAGAAATAAGGCGAAGCTTAAACTACATAGAAGAAGAGCAAGAAGTCAAAATCAATACCACTGAAGAGATGGCTGAGAATAATCTGCTACCTTCAGAGGCAGCCGAACGTCATGCTCCTCGAACTATGTATGATTATGCTAAACCTAATTTAACATGAACTAAGTCAAGTATTGTTAGACCTGCTATTGCTGTAAATAATTTTGAACTGAAACCTAACACTATACAGATGATACAACAGTCTGTTCAGTTTGCTAGTTTATAGGATGAAGATCCAAATAATCACTTGGCGAATTTTCTAGAATTTTGTGACACTTTCAAGATAAATGGCGTTACTGATGATGCCATCCGTCTTCGATTATTTCCCTTTTTCTTTGAGGAATAAAGCCAAACAGTGGTTGCATTCTCTTCCACGAGGGTCAATCACTTCATGGGACTAAATGACCAAAAAATTTTTATTAAAATATTTTTCGCCGGCCAAAATGGCCAAGTTAAGGAATGATACCTCTTCTTTTGTGCAGATGGATTTAGAGACACTTTATGATGCATGGGAGAGATACAAAGATTTGTTGAGGAGGTGCCCACACCACGGATTACCTTTATGGCTACAGGTCCAAACTTTCTACAACGGTGTGAACCGTTCAACAAGACAATTAATTAATTCAGCCACCGTCGGAACTCTGAATAACAAAACTCCTGAAGCAGCCTACGATTTTATAGAGGAGATGTCATTGAAAAACTATCAGTGGCAAGTTACAAGGATAAGAACAGCAAAAGCAGCCAGAGTTTTCAACCTCGACGCAGTAACCTCACTATCAAATCAGGTGGAGATGCTAACTAAAAAGATTGATGGTTTGTGTTCCTCGCAGGTACATCCAGTTATGCAATGTGAGACAAGTGGAGGCGTGGTGAATCCTGAGTACCCACCCTACATGCAAGGCATGGAGAGCTAACAAATGAACTATATGGGTAACAATTTTTGATCTCAAAATAACCCTTATAGTAATACTTATAATCCAGGTTGGAAGAACCACCCTAATTTCTCATGGGGTGGTCAAGGAAATCAAAGGCAGCAACCATCCCAAAACTCCCAACAACTGCCCTACCCACAAGAAAAGAAGCCGAACCTCAAGGAGATACTGACAAAATTCATAGCATTCATAGAAACACGTTTCCAAAATATAGAAACAAAACTTGAAGAACAGCAAGCATCGACACATGAGCTCAAGAATCAAATTGGGCAACTTACTAAGTTAGTTTCTGATCTGCGATCAGAAAGCTTACCTAGGGAAAAAGAGCAGGTAAAGGCAGTGACACTAAGAAGTGGAAGGGAGTTAGTCGAAATGAAGAAAAAGATACCACATGAAACCGATAAGGCAAAGGCAACCCCAACCCGTGAGGAAATTAAACCAACGATCCCATATTCAGCAAAGTTAAAGAAAGACCGCTTAGACGCATAATATGGTAAATTTCTTGAACTTTTCAAACAGTTACATATTAACTTACCTTTTTTTGAAACTATTTCGCAGATGCCAACATATGCAAAATTTTTAAAGGAGCTTCTAACAAATAAGAGGAAGTTCGAAGAAATTTCAACAGTGGAACTTAATGAAGAATGCTAAGCTATCATCCAAAACAAGCTGCCAACAAGTTTCACTATTCCCTGTTTAATTGGTAGTTTGAACATAGAGAAAGCACTTGCTGATTTAGGTGCCAGTATTAATTTAATGCCTTATAGAATGTTTAAGCAGCTTGGTCTCGAGGAACTAAAACCCAATAGGATGAGTATTCAGTTAGCTGACAGATCTGTTAAATATCCTAGGGGAATTATCAAAGATGTTCTGGTAAAAGTAGATAAATTTATATTTCCTGTTGATTTTGTTGTGCTTAACATGAATGAGGACGTAGAAGTACCTTTAATTTTGGGACGACCCTTTCTAGCTACTGCTAGGGCTGTCACTAACGTTGGTGATGGTAAGCTTGCATTAAGGGTAGGCGATGAGGAAATTATTTTTCAAATTTACGATGCCATGCGATATTCTAGAGAACAAGATGATTCTTGTTACTTTGTTGATGCGATATTCTCGTTTTAATTTATTCACTTGCCTTGATCCGTAAAAATCCCTAAATTATATTAATATCTCTTTTGAGAGTAAAAATAACTGACTCTAGGTTGATTAATTGAAATCTCTTTCAAATTAAAACCCCTATTGTCGCATTAACTCGATCTATGGATTCCCCTATTAGATTTGACTCTAATCCGGTAGATTTATGTCATTCTATTTTTAGGATTGCATGCAGCTCCGCTCAATTATACCAGATCTACTCTTAAACAGGGACTTTTGCTCCACTGAAATAAGCACATCAATCATGAATTCATATCCTGAAAACATTACCACATGGAATATGTAACACCCCAAACCCGACCCATGCGTTATGATCGGATCTGACATGTCACATGAGAAAAACATGTTAAATCCTTTTTATTCGTACTAAAATAGGTATTATTTTGTTATAATCAAGAAAACAAGTTTGGTTTAAAACATATGATAAAATACTACTAACCTCGAAGGTTGATAAATAAATCGATAATTTGAACTAGAGATCTTATAAACCGTGACTTTTGAAAATTTCGTTGATAATTCGATAGAAAATTTTTGAGTTAAAATATTTGTAAAAGTTTGTTATGAAATCCATTTGTTAATCTATTTTGGAAACCTTTATTTAAGTTTTGAGAAAAATTCCCGTTTAAAACAATTCAAGCAAGATAATAAGTACGTCAAACATAAAACAAAAATAAAATATTCTAGAATCCTTATTACGACATAAAAACCAAAAATAGTAAAAGTAATAAAGTGAACGGAAATAGAAATCTAAAGTTCAAAAAACAACCATTTCTGAAGTATGGCCTCCATCGAGTCATCCATGGCCCAAGTCCACATCACTGAGCATTACCTGCAAGGGTTAAGAAGATGGAGTGAGTTACAAGAACCCAGTGTATAACCTCCTTACCGATGTCCACTGGGCCTGAACCCGTATAGCATAATCTTGGGCCTAAGCCCATTTACAGATGAGTATTTAAAATGACATGTATGCAACCCAACCCTTCCATCCATCACACCCCCGACCAGCCAATCACAACTGTGGGGATCAAGTCAACCCACTCCGCCGCTCACACCAATTCGCAGGCAAGTTGCCATTTATAATATATTTATTGTGGTCATGCCACCAGAATCATAAGTAAACATTATAATGAATATTTTGTGGCAATGCCACCGGGCTACACTTCTCTTCATACATTTTTCCCAACCCATGCAATATGTAATATGCAACATACATAATAAAGCATAATATCCACATATATGTACAACAATTATTAATCTTATACTTTATTACGGTGAATCGGCCATTAAAGTACTTGTAATTCGGCCCACTAAGGCATTCTAGCAAATCGGCCCTTTAGGGCATTTTGGTAATTCGGCCCGTAGGGGTATTTTCGTAATTCGGCCCGTAGGGCATTTTCGTAAAATCAGCCCATAGGGGCTTTTTCGTAATTTTAACAATTTTAGTAATGATTTTGATAAATTTATAGATATAATGTAATTTAAGCAATTTTCTCGATTTATGCCATATTACGAGTTTTAGCCATATAAATAATAACGACCTATTTTCCAACGTGATTTCGAATCATAAATCTACGGGATTTCGGTGTGAGATTACACACTTGATTATGGTAAGTATTAAACTCTCTTGATCATCGGCACCTATGAAAACATAACACTCGATTAATCTAATGAATGAGATTTTTATTAATATAAATCTAACCAAGCGATCTATTGAAACGCTTACCCTCAATATCGTGAATGAGCACGATTTGTCTATTCTCACCGGATGATGGTCCACAACCCGGTGGGAAATCCCAAACCGCCGGTACCGCTCTACGCTTAAACTTAGGAGTAGGAATAGCAAATCCACTCCTTTTGTGATCTCCAATTGCTTTCCCTTTCGAATCAGTACCGCTTGCCTTTATTGGAAAAAGTCGTAATCAAAATGATATTACTATGATATAAAACGATCGTCTAAGGAAAAAGGTTTGGCTTACCACTATTTCTGTATAATCAACAAGTGGATAGATCGAGTGATTTAGCCCCTAAAAATAAACGATTAGTCACAACCACTATTCCGTTTAGCAAACTAACCGATCAACGAAAAAGATCAAAATGAACCATGACTAATTTCTTACCTTAACGATGGTAAAACGATTTCCAACGATTGTACTTATGGCTACGGGTGAGTCAAAGATAATAGATTCGGCTTTCTCACTATTACACTACAAAAAGATAACGATTAAGATATGAGGGAGTATGGAAAACACCATTTCGGTTTGGAAACACTATGAAACAACCAAATAATGAGGGACACTCATTCAGCTAAGGAGAAAAAAAATGAAAAGATTTGAATAAAAACACTTACCCGGTTTAATCAAGAAAGAAAAGTCCAACTTGTAAGATGGAAAAGAGGATGATCAAGATTCGGTTAGTGGAGAGAAATGGACCAAAGAGTTTCGGCCACAAAGAAATGTCGGTATAAGAGAAAAGGAGAAAGATTGAAGAAAGGGTGAAAAAGAAAGAGATGATGGACAAAGAGGTATCAGGGTGTTTCAATTATCACCAAAAGAAAATGAGCTAGATGGATTTAGGGATTTCGCAAAACAACACAAAGAGAAGAAAATGAACAACTTGCTTGAGTGTTTCGGCCCAAAACAAAGAAAAATGGTGCACAATATTGGCTTTAGAGTTTTGGCAAGTGAGGGAAAAGAAAATTGCAAAAGAAGACACAATATGCCAAGAAGAAAACAACCTCTCATGCACCAAAAATTTACCAAATGCCTAAAGAATTTCGGCACTCCCTTTTACCCCACAAAACCGTGTGTTACCTTTACCAAAAGGAGAAGTGTTGACCAAAAACTCTTTCCAAAACATTTTCCACACTTCTCTTTCCTTTTCTTTCATTTCTTTCCTTACCCTCATCCTTACCTTATTTCCTTAGCCATCTTTCCATAATTAAAAAGTCTTCCTTGCCTTAAATAAAGCCTTGGCCGACACTTTGGATGGATAACACAAAAAAAAAAAATCAAAATTCAGCTATCACCAAAAGAAAATGAACTAGATGGATTTAGTGATTCGGCAAAACAACACAAAGAGAAGAAAATGAACAATTTGCTTGAGTGTTTCGGCCCAAAACAAAGAAAAATGGTGCACAATATTGGCTTTAAAGTTTCGGCAAGTGAGGGAAAAGAAAATTGCAAAAGAAGACACTAATATGCTAAGAAGAAAACAACCTCTCATGCACCAAAAATTTACCAAATGCCTAAAGAATTTCGGCACTCCCCTTTACCTCACAAAACCGTGTGTTACCTTTGCCAAAAGGATAAGTGTTGACCAAAAACTCTTTCCAAAACACTTTCCACACTATAAGCCAACATGTTCCCTTCTCTTTCCTTTTCTTTCATTTCTTTCCTTACCCTCATCCTTACCTTATTTCCTTAGCCATCTTTCCATAATTAAAAAGTCTTCCTTGCCTTAAATAAAGCCTTGGCCGACACTTGGGATGGATAACACAAAAAAATAATCAAAATTTTGCACTATGTGGGATTCGAACCTCTTCCCTCCATGCTCTTCACTTGACGCCACAACCCCCTTGCCATATGCTCATTTATGCTAGCAAATTACTCACTTATTTCCATAAGCATTTATGCCACTTACCTTCTCTCCTTAAAGTGCTTAAACACAAAAATTTACCTATAGCTTAACTTGAACCCGGAACTTCCTAGAGACCTCGTAACTTTCCAAAATCACCTTCCTAAAAAGTCCAACTTGAAATAATGTCGTTCTCTTGTTCTCAAAAATTTTAAACACTCCTACGCCCAAGGTCCAATGGGCCCAATTCTACTAAGCCCAAATTTGGGTCGTTACAGAATAAGTACACATAATTGAGATCAAGAAAACAAGTATTTATCATGTAATTCAGAAATTAAATAACAAGATCCATCATAGGTTTCATCTTCCCTAGGTATCTAGGGAATTTAGTTCATAATTTGTAAGGAAGAAATCTCAAAATTAGGAAAACAACAAAACATAAAGAAACCCAAAAACTTCTAGAGAAATTGAATGGAGATATTTAGTCTTGAAGGAGATCTTGCTTCTGAGTTGAATCCATTGGCGTTCTTTGAGTAAATTCTTCGTTCTTCTTGGCATGTCCCTTTAGGTCTTCTTCTAGCGTGTATTTATAAACTTTAGAATGCTCAGAAACCCTAAAAATTGGCTTTTTCCTCGTAAAAGAGAAACAGGGAACGATATCGACACGGGCTAGCACATGGGCGTGTGGCCAGCCCGTGTGGCTCACACGAGCGTGTGCTCAGCCCGTGTGGAAATGGCCAGGCCGTGTGGATCCTTAAAATAGCTAGTTTTATCCGATTTTGGCCCGTTTTCTGCTCCTTTTGCTCACCTAAGTATAGAAACATGAAATTAAAGGATTAGGAGAATCAAATTCACTAAATTATATAATAAATCATCCAAAAACGCATCAGTATTGGGATTAAAACGTGTTACTTTTATGGCTTATCAAATTACTATTTTTTAACAAAGCTACTGACTAAAACTTTGAATTTTTATGAACTTTTTTGTATTTTTTTCATTTTATCCAATAATTCATGTGTACTTTATGGTAATTTCTTTGAACTTTTATGAACTTTTTGTATTTTTTTCATTTTGAATTTATTTTTATATTTTTAAATATTTTTTTAATAATTTTTAAATTATCTTTTGAGATGACATATAATAAAAACGGTGACATGTCAGCATGAAGTACATATGGACTGCCATGCAGGTTGCCTCGCTAATATTGTCAAGAAATAATGTTTTAGTCAGCATTAAAAAGTGTTTTGACTCTTTTTGAAATGTTAATGAACAAATTTAGCTAAAAAAATTAAATTGACAAAAATATAAACATTAAGGTCTAAATTTATCATTATGCCTTTATAAAAAATTCAACATTGCCATTTATCAATAACCAAAGTCTAGAGATTCTCCCTCAAAAAATATAACCTAAATCTAGAAGGAGAAGAAAAAAAAGCATAGTAGAAGCATACTTTTGTTTAATAATAAAGGGTAAAGTATAAAAATGGTCACTAAATTATTGCTTATGTTTTGTTCACTGAACTTTTAATTTTTTTCGATTTGGTCACTAAATTATTTGAAATTAATTTTTTTTTTGTTCATTGAACGTTAACAACTACTTGAAATTTAATGGGAGTGCTGGCATGAGCTCTTTTTATTAGTTTAATAAAAAATTTAGCCGTCTAATTTTTACACATTCTATCAATTTGATCCTAAATATAAAAATTCAACAAAGTTAGCTCCAATGTTTACAAAATTTGTCATTTTAGTTTAAATTCTAAAAAAGTTCAATAAATTTAACCCTTAACATTTATAAAATGAAAATTTTTATTTTTTAAAAAAAATTGTAAAAATTTAAAAAATGATAAATTTCCAAAATTCACAAAAATTTGACATGTAATAAAAAATTTAGCCGTCTAATTTTTACACATTCTATCAATTTGATCCTAAATATAAAAATTCAACAAAGTTAGCTCCAATGTTTACAAAATTTGTCATTTTAGTTTAAATTCTAAAAAAGTTCAATAAATTTAACCCTTAACATTTATAAAATAAAAATTTTTATTTTTTAAAAAAATTTGTAAAAATTTAAAAAATGATAAATTTCCAAAATTCACAAAAATTTGAAATGTAAATAGTTTATAGAAATTATTTTATAACTAAAATTCAATAATTAAAGACAATATGATCTGCTTCTATCTTGATAACTATTTGATTCTAGAAATATTGTTTTCTAGTTTATTTTCTTACATTATTAAGACTATCTTTTTTCCTATTAGCTTCCATATAGTTGCATCAAATGTTGACATTCCTACGTATCTTTCTACAATAGAATCTTTTGACACCAAGTCTGATAATTATACAATTTTGTTCAACTAAGAAGAAATAGGAATTCCTCTTGCAAGAAATTCAAGCTTGACAATTGCACAAAAGAAAAAGTTCACAATTTGGAATTTTTTTGTAACACGCTTCACCCACCCGATCGCCTGGTTCGAGTTACGAAAGCTACAGTCGTTTTCGGAGCAAATACAGACAATTAACATTCAAAATAAACATAAATCATACAATCATAGTCAATTCAGTTCATAATCACTAAATACAACCTTTCTCAAGTATTATATGAGCTTACGTATGCTCTAGAATCAACCTAAAATTTATTAGGGACTAATATAACACCCTAACCCGACCCGATCGTTGGATTTTGATACGGAGCATCACAAATGGATCGAATTAACTTTTCCTAAATTCTATTGGCTAACTGTTATAAAATAGACTATATTGAAACAATAATGCTTATTATAGCAAAAGCCTCAAGCTTATTTAAAAGCTTGGTCTCACAAGGTTTTTGTTTTTATACAAACTATTTGTTTACAAAATAACTTTTAAAATTTAGCTAAGGGTTATTTGTCCTAAAAATCCAGATTTTAGGGATGTTATTTGGCTTCGTTGTTATTGATCCTGAGGCAAAGCCTCCAATGGTACCCACTTCCTATATGCATAACTATGTATGTCTGTGATCCTCGATCTTATCATTGTCTGGTTGGGTCTCTCCTTTAAGTTCTTGATCAACCTTGCAAATCATGCAAACATTAGACAAACTCTTGTAAGTTCAAATGAACTTAGTGAGTTCCTTCATTGCACCATAATTAAACCCTATCGCATGAGGGTAACAAATGTAAAATAAACTAAACATAAATTAACTTCCTGCTCGCTCAAGGTGAGTGTTCATTATCAGGGTGACAAACTCCACCCGATCCTCGAGCTTCTCGACTCACTATAAGACCTTTCTCTAGTTAAACTCTCCACTCGATCGTATCCTAGAAACTTTTCCATATCAGCGAAAACTATCCTTACTTCGTCTTTCTTCCTTTACATTTTCCCCTTACACGGGGTGTTTGTTGAACTTAAATTGACTTTGCTGTATGCCAACTTCCTATCATGAACCTTTATGGTAGATTTTTCAACTTTCTGCCCAAGGATTCTTAAAACATACCTTCCCTGGCAAACTTGGTCGGACCAGTCCTTGGCGGACTCCCTCTTTCTATACCATAAACCCAAATGACTAGTTGACATTTTAGTAATGTGCAGACTTACATCGATCCCACCGTTCTGGTAAACCTATTCTCATTCTACCTTATTGGTAACTATAGGAGGAATTACTTCCAGTAATCCGCCCATCATTCCAGCACTTACTTGGAAACTCACTTATCCCGTAAGTGAAGGTCGGTCTAATTTGTAGAACCAACAGGCTATCGCCTATGTCACTATACAAGCCTACTAACTCACTTTCTCGATTCCTTCTAACGATGCTAACATTGTGATGATGTACTCGCGATAGGTCTTCCTCAAAGAGGAATAGTCTTGATAAACATACTGTCCCCTTGATAGAATCCTTATCTTGGAAATGAAATTCCCATCCCTCCCATGAGATCTGCTTCTCGCATACAACTTCATTGAGCACATCATAGTGACTATTAACTGTAGATCATTTCTTTTTATCCTTGGAGGCTTCTTATTAGCACTGCACATGTACAAGTCATTCACCAGTCTTCGGTTCTTTCTCTGACTCTTACTGAGTCCTTGCCTACCTGCTTTATCGGCATTCATATGTATCCTTACCTACTTTCATCATTTTTAACAGATTCATCAAGATTCGCTTGCCACTACTTGCACTTTTAACTCTTCTTCCAATTACGTGGTTTCTCATTCTTGACGCACTGGCAGTATACCCCTCGCTTGAGGTCCTGATAGACTTCCTGCGTTTGTTTTCTGGCGGACTCTATGGGTTACTGTAGCCAAGCTATGGTTTTATACCCTTTTTTACCTTATTTCCCTTGTTTTGGCAGACTTGTATACTGTCCCAACGGACTCTATCTATGGTTACTGTCCTAGTAGACTATCTCTATTCTGTGTTTACTGTTCCAGTGAACTATCTATGTTCTGTGTTTACTGTCCCAACAGACTAGCTCTGTGGATTCCATGAAGTCTTTCATCCATGGTCTTACACTGATTAGTCATCCAAGCGTACTATCATATAATACCATGGAGTCTTTCATTCGTGGTCTTACTCATTATACCTGACTGTTATAGCATCTTTTATCTATAGTCTAACACTGTATACCTTATACATTATACCTTATACCATGTTGCCATGATATCTTTCATCCATGGTCTTATGCTACGTACCTCACACTAGACTCCCATAGCATCTTTCATCTATGGTCTTACATCATATACCGTTCTCACTGTAACGACCCCAAATTCTCGAGTCAACATTCGAGTGTTGACATGGGTTGGTGATGGATAAATTTATTTTGGGATTGGGTTTTTTTTTGGAATTATTTTGGGTGGATTTTGGACCTTTTTATAAGAAATTAAGGATGTTGGGAAGCTTGTGTGAAGTAGAGGGAAGATGGATGGCTAATATAGTGATTTTACAATTTTTGAATAAAAGTATTCTCCCAATTAATGGGAAAATATGGCTTGGCAGATTGAGGTATGAGATAAAGTGGATTTGTCCCCATTTTTCCCTATATTATAATCACCATATTTTTCTTCTTTTTACATTTCTTCATTTTTTTCTTCTTTCCATCTATGTCCCTTAGCAAACCATGTAGAAAGAGAGATTTGAGTGAGTTCTCACCATTTTTCATCCTCCAAATCTGAAAGAAGGTGAGATCTTGATCTAGCTTTTTTTTTAAAGTTCCATGGAAAAAAAATATATCTATGTTCATCAAGGATGAAGGTGGAGGTTTTTGGGTGTTTGGAGGGTTTGAATTTGAGGAAATCTCTACCCATATTCTCATATATTATTTATTTATTTATTTAAAGCATATATTTTTTCATCCTATCAACTATTTTTTTTTTTTTTGTGGGAAACCTTGTGTGTTGCATGGTTATTAGTTAAAGAGGGTGGTGAAGAGCTAAGCAAGAAACTTTGTTGGTGTTCTTCCATCAAGGTGGTACCCTCTAACTCTCCTATACTTCTTGATAAGTCATAAATAATTAAGAAGTGATCTATAGAGTTGGTTTAGTTATACAAGTTATTCGATGCTACTCACTCAAGCTGTTGAGCATCCGCAATATATGTTGGATCTCAGCCACCGATAAAGAATATTTGATGTTGTTCAATCAAGCTGTCGAGAATCCGCAACATATGTTGGGTCTCAGCCATCGATAAAGAATGATTCGTACTTAAACAACTAATTTCTTTTTGAACCTTATTGCCTTGCCATTTCGTATTTTAATTGGTTACTAAATTCTTATGGGACTTATTCTGTACTGTACAATTTAAATCTCCATAACTGTATACACATTTCATATTTCAATAGAAATCTTTATACCTTTTAAATAGTATAACATCATCATGTACATATCATCCATTCGTTTAACAATTTCACATCCATTTGATACTATATATTTATTCGAATTTAGTCCCTAAAACTGAAATAGCTATATCTTTCAAATTAAAGCTTCGATTTACAATCCGATTTCAATTACATCATTCCTCAGTCCTCTATCATCTTTAATTACAGAAATTTAATATCAATTTTTAATTTTTTATACGTTAGTCCATATATTCAAAAACTAATTAGTCCATATATTCAAAAACTAACATTTAAAACTTTACAAACTAATC
The DNA here is from genome assembly GCA_025503065.1 of Gossypium bickii. Classification (NCBI taxonomy): domain Eukaryota; kingdom Viridiplantae; phylum Streptophyta; class Magnoliopsida; order Malvales; family Malvaceae; genus Gossypium; species Gossypium bickii. The sequence goes on along the minus strand of CP106713.1, from coordinate 19,648,035 downwards.
ATTTTTCAATTTTAAGCTTAAAAGCTAACATTTTAACACCAAAACTTTAAGCATTCATCAATGCCAACATTTTATAATAGTTTTGAAAAATAACACTTGGATTAGCTAAATCAAACCTCAACGATCTCAAAAATATAAAATTTACGAAATACAGGCTTCGAAACGCTTACCATGCAAAAGATTAAAGTTGAAGCTTCCAAATCTTTTTTTTCCTTCACTTAGTTTCGTGAAGAAGATGGTGAATAGAAAACAAAAATAGTGGCTTTGTTTCTTTTAATTATTTTAACATATAAAACATAATAATTTAATTATAACATAACATTATTTTTAAAAATACCATCATGCCACGGTCCACTAGGCTTTCAAAAGGGCTAATTTCCACTTTGAATTTTTTTTGGTTTAACTATTAAATTAGCCTTTTAAAAATAAAAATCTATGAATTAATCATCGCTTTTACGACTTAGTCTTTGTACCATAATTAGTCACTAATTCGGTAAAATTACTTATCCAAATTTTAGTTTACCTATATAATAACTTTATAAATATTTAATAAAATATTTACGGGCTCGATTTACAAAAACAAGGTCTTGATACTGTATTTTTCGATATCACTGACTTTAAGGTCGTTACACTTGTACCTTAACCAACTATCAATTAAACAAAATTACTAAATCATAATTCAATATAATGCTACAATAAACTCATAAATTTTAATTAATAATATTTATTGACTCAATAATCAGAGAACGAGGTTCTAAAACCGTTGTTTTCTATACCACTGACTTTTAGATTGTTACATCGTTTCTAGATAGGGTTACTTTAATAAGCCTAAAAGGGTGTGTATGAGGAAATTATATTTCTTCTTTTTCTTGTCATTGATTCATGAAGTTCTTTATCATTACTCTTGCAGCCAATGCTTAAATTTTAAAGCACAATTCCCATATGCAGGTCTTCATTGTTGGATTTTTTTCTCTGTGATCCATCATATCTGCTTGGGCATATATGTTTGAGGTTTCCAAAATTTACAAGTTTTAAAATTAAAATTTTTCATTTTGTAAAATTTAAAGGTTTAAATTTGTTGATTTTTTTTAGAATTTGAATTAAATGGTAAATTTTGTAAACATTATGAGCTAAATTTGTTAAATTTTTTATATTAAGACCAATTTGATAGAACATGTAAGTATTAGAGGGCTACATTTTTTATTAGACCAATAAAAAAGCCCACATCAGCACTTCTGTCAAATTCAAACGGTTGTTAATATTCAGACCAAAAAATTTAATTTTGAATAGTTTAATGACTAACTTGATAAAAATTAAAAATTTTGTGACCAAAATAGAATACGGGCAATAATTTAATGACCATTTTTATACTTTACCCAATAATAATTTTTTCTTTGAACGAATACTGTTAAATAATATTAGATTCAAAAAAATACAATGGTGGTAAAAAAAAGTTGGTTTAACTATGGTAAAGTTGATTGTACTCTTTTAAAATTTAAATTTTGTCTCTATACTTTAATTTTGAGATATTGAGTCTCTCTATTTTTTTTATTTAAAATATTGATCCATTCGTTTAATTTTGTCACTAAAATTAACAATGTAAAAGGTAAAATAATCTTTTTAGCCTTAACATTTACAATTTTTTTGTCAATTTGGTCATTAACCTTTAAAATTACATAAATAATTTTAAAAAATTTTTAAAAAGTAATTTTTTTCGTATTTTAAATAAAAAGATATAAATTAAGAATATATATAATTTCTTATTATGAAAAAAAATATCTAAAATTAAAAAAATAAAAATAAAAATGATTTTGAAAATATAAACAAAAATTTCAAAATTCAATGTGATCTAAACAGGCCCGGACCGGATGGTCGAATTGGGAACCGGTTGAGGATACCTCAATCGGTTCTTGGTCCAGTGAGAGGTAAAAATCAAGTGACTCATGAACCAGTACAAACTAGTTGAATCGAGCTAAAAAATTGGTTAAACTAACATTTGAATCGATTTTGAACTGGTTTGACCAATTGGTTCTCAGAACAACCAATTGAATTGGTTCAAAGCAAATAAATTATTAAAAAAATTATAAAAATTATAAAAACCAATTTAATTGCTGGTTCAACTGATTTTTTAGTCCCATTCAACCAATTTGTACCGATTTGCGGGTCAACTGATTTTTAAAATTTTAAAATTTTTTTAGCGTTCAACATTTATAATTTTTGTCAATTTGGTCAATACCCTTTAAAAGTACATAATTTTTTTAAAATAAAAATATTTTCTTTCTTTTTTAAAAAAAAATTATAATTGTTTTAAAAATATATATGTTTAAAATTCAAAATTCAAAAATAAAAATATTTTAAAAATAAAAATTTCCAGAATTCAATGTTATCTAAACCGAATTGGACCGATTGAATCAAGAACCAGCTAAGGTATTGGTCTAAGGAGAGGTAAAAAATTGGTAGACCTACGAACTGCTACGGACTAATTGAATCGGGCTAAAAAATCAGTTGAACACTTGAACCGATAGTTGGACCGATTTTTATATGTTTTAATATTTCTATTTTTAACGTTTTAATAATTTATTTGATCTGAACTGATCAGACCGATTGTTCTAGGAACCAACTAATTAGACTAGATCGAAATTGGTTAAATTGTCGGTTCAATCAGATTGTACCAGTTTGAGGGTCAACCTTTTTTTACCTTTCATCAGACTGATACCATAGTCGTTTCCTGGTCTGATTGGCTAGTCCAGTCCATTTTAGATGATATCGAATTTTAGAATTTTTTATATTTTAAAATCATTTTTATTTTTTTAAAAAAATATATTTTAATTTTTATGTTTTTATTTAAAATATGAAAGGAAATTAACTTTTAATTTTTTTAAAAAAAATATGTGCTTTTAAAGGGTAAAGACCAAATTGACAAGAAACTGTAAATGTTGAGAACTAAGAAAATTATTTTACCTTTGACACTGTTAATTTTAAGGGCAAAATTAGATGGAGGGACCAAGATTTTTAAATAAAAAAGTATAAGGCAATGTATCAAAATTAAAGTATAGGGGCTAAATTTAAATTTTAAAAAAGTGTAGAGACCTTTGAATAATTAAACCTAAAAATTATAATGCATCCAATAACAAAAAACCAGACTTGTTGTTATTATTATTAGGATATGGTTATAAAAATAAGAATTCTAAACATTTTTCAAAAAGTCAAAATATAAAAAAAAAAATTAAGAAAAATAAAATAGACTCGTATCGTGAAAGTTTGAGTAACATATACAACATGATATATTACCGTAAATGAAGAGAAAAAGGAGTAGAGGAAGACACCCCACACCCTACCTCCAAAAACAAAATATGGTTTTTGTATCAAATTCAGTGGCAGAGAAAGAGAAAGGTAAAAGGGGTTTGTACAATAAATGGGATGAATCCCTCTGCACGCAATTGCCCACCAACACACTAAACCTCATCTCTGCTTCTCACCACATCAGTATTACAAAACAGCAGCACCAACAGCAGTTGCTGCTTCAACTCACTCATTTCCGTCTATTTAAGTATAACAATCACATATTCATTTTGGAGGTAGCATTCATTTATTACATCAAACTCATCATTGTCCTATTCTCTCCTTTTTTTGTCTCATTCTGTGGCTTCCATGCCTAATTGGTTTTTCTTTTTTTATCTTCTTGATGGCACTTTGGGTTTTGGCTGACGATCCCTCGCGTCCCGTTAAAGGAAAGGGATTTTAAAACTATGTGGTCATTTGCATTTGCTTCCTGCCAGGCTACCTTTCCCTTCTTCTATATTAACCAACTTGCCAAGAACTTAATACTCATCCATTCAATCACTGATAGAGCAATAAAAGAACTCATACGTGGAATGTAGCTATCTTGTATTTTAAGAAAAATGGAATTTGATAAAATTAATCATACTTAATCTCGATAAACACCAATTGCTTTTTTCTTAAAATAAGTAAAACTTTAGAAATAAATAAATAAAAAGATTGACACGTTGCATCCCTTATATGTTTAATTCAATTTTAAGACTTGATTATTAAAAAAAAAAAATAAGCATCGAGATCACAAAGATTTACCTCTTAAGCAACTAATAGTCGTAGTATATGAAAAATGTTATATCCAATTTGCACGTTTACATGTCGGATATATGCCTTCTTTATTACAATAAATACTAGCATTTATCAACTACACATAACAAAATAACATTTCAAAAAAAAAATACTAAACTATGCGTAAATGTCACGTCTACAGAATAATCCTAAACTAAGATAAATAAGAATTCAAAAACAAACAATGATGCATCACTTTTGATCAAATTGTTAGAAATTGCATTATACTCCTTCCATCATTGGACCAACCTGATAATGAGTTTCGATCAACCAAGAAATCACTGTCGAGAGTCCCAAAAAACCCATAACATCAATTACCCACAAAAGGTCAAGTCTAATGGCCTATCTTCCTCCTCATCATCTTAGGTTTTAATTTTACAAACAATATCACGGTGCTCTATCATGATAAGGCCCTTCGAGAGCAGTTCTCAATGGATCTGGCGGTACTCTTACCTTGGTAAATCACATATATATATGACTGAACATGATTGAAAACTAAAAACTAAAAATAAAACCATTATTGCTTTAAAAGTAATAGAGTAGACAAAACAAAAACTATGAAAACATGGATAAAAAAACTAAAAAAAAAAAAATTAGATAATACTTTGAAGAAACTGTGACCAATAACCAAACCAAATGCCAGTTTCGCCGCCAACAAAGCAAAGAATTGGTTTGAGAAAGTTGAGTGACTAAATCTTCTTTCCTAATATCAAAACTAGGTATGGATTTAGAATATTGAGTTTTTCATTTCCTTTAATTAACTATTAGCTTTGATTTTCAATTATTTTGATATAATAAACTTTATTATAAAATCCCTTAATTAAATTTGCATAAATTATTTCAATCCTATCCGAATATATTTTCAAGTGTTACAATATCAAAAATAGAGTTTTTAAATGATTTAAACTTTCTACAAAAGTTTTTGAGAACCCCAAAGTCCTTTACAATGTTTCCAAGACACATTTTTTAAGGTTCCTAGTCTTGTCTTGAATGCAAGCATGTTTGTCTCAAGACAAACCAACATCGAAACTAAAAATGCTTCAAAGGAACCTTGTCTCGAGGCAAAATGCTTTTTTCTCTCGAGATCAATCAACATCGAAGCAAACGTAAGCTTTCAGGGAGCTTCATCTCGAGACATATGATAGATTGTCTCGAGACAAGCCATTTGTGTCTTGAGACCTCTAGCTCCAATAAGCATATTTTTGTTCTTCTTATCTCAAGACAAAGGGTTTGTGTCTTGAGACACTGCTACAAGCTTTATTAAATGCACGAAATAAATGCTCTCAATGACTATAAACTCCCTTCAATAGTTCCAAACGTCTAAAAATTAGTTAAAGGGTATATATTCAAGTCAAGAACACTTTGAAGACACAAGAGATGAACATCCAAGCATAGAAATCAAGAGAAAAGCATCAAATTCCTTTTTTTTTTCATTATCTTTTGTACATACTCTTAGTTGCTTATTGTTAGATCTTTTTATCATTCTTACTTAAATTCTTTGAGAGAGATAAACACTTGTAAACACACACACCTTTGAAAGGATTTTATTGTTTACATATTTTCTTGTACCTACAAAAGACTACTTAAGGTTTTTGAGGTATAAAATCGTAAGTAACTTGTAAAGGGTTTTAGTTGAGCCACAAAAACTAAGAAGGATTCTAGTTAAGCCATAAAAACTAGGAAGGAGGTTCTATCTTAGCCTTATTAAAAAGATAGAGATTATAAAGGTTATACATTTTCCTTGAAAGGTAACAATTCAAGTATAGAGAATTGGAAAATTCTTGGTTGGTATACCAAGGTAGTGGAGGTAGGTAATTGGGGCCGAACCACTATAAATCGAATTGTCTAAGTTTTTCTTCCCTTTCCTCATCATTTAGAAAAAATTGCAAATTTTTTTAAAATATAAATTCACCCCTTAATATTTTCGAGCCTAACATTAACGGTAACAAAATAACATTTTATATTAATCATAAAAGTTAAACACTGATTAAAAATTAAATGGTATAATTTTGACCTGTTTCTTTATAATTTTAAGAACTAACGAACTTACATGAAGATACTTACATTAAAGGGCCATTTGGTTCAAGAAATGTAAGATTATAAGCGGTATGTTACTTTACCTCATTTTTTTCTTTTGACTGGAATGTAAGATTTATATATTTGGTTTACGGAATGTAAGATTACCTAGAAACACATCTTACTAAATTGTCTTTATTATAAAATTTGTTTTTTAAACAAGTTTAGTTCTTCTAATTTTTTTAATCTTGATTTTCATAAAATTATGATAAATTATTACAATTCTTACTTTTTACAACCATTTATATATTAATACGTATATGATGCTAAAATAAATTTATATATCATACTCATAATAATTTTTACTATAAAAAATGTTTTTATTTTTAGTTAGTCTTACATTTTATTTGAGAATAAAAACTAAATTGATTAAAATAGTAACAATAAGGGCCAAACTTATCCAAAATTTAAGAATGCGGTTGTAATCTAAGATAACTTAAGGAATTGATCGTAATGAGATTACACCCTATATTATGACATCTTAACACTATTACGGTGCATTTGGTTCACCAAATCTTAGATTATGTTTCGTAATGGGATTACAATAATGTAAAATTACGGGTGGAATATAAGATTACCTTGTTTGGTTTATTTGGCTGGAATGTAAGATTCGTGTGTTTGGTTGATAGAATTTAATATTTGTAACACACTTAACCCGTACCTGTCGCAGGAATAGGGTTACAGAACATTACTATAAAAACATAACTCAAATAATTCATTTTTAATCATTTCATAAATCATAACATAATCCACTCAAACACATGCATATCGTCTCTTATTCGAGCCCTCGAGGCCTTAGAAACACTTTAGAAACTATTCGGGACTAAATCGAAAACATTTAAAACTTTGAAGAAAAAGTTAGAAAAATTCACATTGCAGGGGTCACACAGCCATGTGGCCAGGCTGTGTGACTCACATGGCTGAGACATACGCCCATGTCTCAGGCCGTGTAACATTCGAAATAGGGATACACGGCCATGTCCTAACCCGTGTAACTCTCTGACTTGGGTCACACGGCCAAGCCATACGCCCGTGTGCCATGCCATGTAACCTTCAAAAAGCAACCATTAAACGGTTAAGACACGCGCTCGTGTCTTAGGTCGTGTGGAATAGAAATAGGCCAAATTCAAGTCATTTCTTTCACCCAATTCAAGCACACCCTTACAAGCCATTTGCACATACAATCAAGCCTTAGAACATACCTAACTCATGCATATTAAGACAAATTCAATAGGTCATTTATCCATACAACCAATATGCCATAAAGCACCTCAATCACATACATCAAACATACCTAAATATGTGCATATTTAACCATTTATCAACTAAATAGTTTACATACCAAAACATATCAAAATTGACACACATTGATAAACCGTAAAAGTAACATATTTTAATCCCACATTTAGTATGCTTTTGGATGAATTATCCATTGATTTATGTAAAAAGGTGCTCTTAATCCTTTCTTTTCATGTCTTATGCTCAGGAAAGCACCCGAGGATAAAAAGAGCGAGAAACGGGCCTAAAATGGAGTTAATGGGCCATATCACGAAATCGACATGACCTGGCCCAAAGATCACACGGCCGTGCCTTATCAAGCAACTAGAACACGGCCTAACCCCGACTTGCACGGCCGTGCCTCATTAAAGAAGCTCGAGCACGGCCTGGCCACGATCCACACAGGCGTGTGCCATGGCCGTGTCCCTGGCGCTGGAAAGAGCAATTTCATTCGGGAAAGGATGCTTGGAGGCAAAGAAACACATTCCAAAGCCTATTCAAATACCCTAGTAGGAATTCTACTTAAATTAGGATACTTAGGGGCCAAGTAAGGCATCACAAAGTCTATATAAACACCCAATGGGGCAACTTGAAAAGAGAGTTCGGCAGAAGCCGAAACGGGCGGTTAGCTAGACCAAGGAGCCAAGTCGAAAAGGCTAGAATTGTGGGAATCACTCGAAGATAGTCAATTGATCCATCTCAAGAAGCCAGAATTCTACTCAATACGACGGATTTTTCCTTCAATTCCTTTAGGGAGTTTTAGGGATTTATTATGTTTTGTTTTATCTTTTCTCTTGAGATGTTTTCTTATTTTGTTATGAACTAAACCCTTCAGATACCTGAAGGGGATGAAACCTATGATGGATATTGTTATTATTTTCTAAGTTATATGATAAATACTTAGTTTGTTCTTAATTATGCATGCTTAATCTAAATTTGCTGTGCTTAAGTGGAGGAGGAATAGACCCTGCCTAAGAGTAGATCTAGCATAATTAAGCGGAGTTGATCGCACGCCTAGAGATAGGGTGACGAGATTTTGCCGGATTAGGGTGAAACCTAATATGGGAGTCCATAGATCGATTTACTGCTATTCTAGAGGGTTATTATAAGAGAACGACAGTTCCACTAATTAGCCTAGGGTTAGACGTTATTCGCCTCGAGAGAGGGTTTAATATACGTTAGGGAGTCTTACGGATCAAACTAAGTAAATAAATCGTATGGTTCAGTAATTAATAACGAGTGAAGTCTAGGTGGATTCTTCCTGAGGGTATCGTCTTGATCAACTGAGTTTTTCCTAAAGTTATTTCCCCAATTCGTTCTTTTTTGTCTTTGTGTCTTTAGCTTAGCAGTTCGTTAAATTAGATTAAATAACAACTTCATTTATTTTAGGCTAAATAATAAAAAAAAAGTTAGTATTAGTACTTTTAGTTCCTTTGGGTTCGATAATCCGGTCTTGCCTTAGCTATACTACTGTTCGATAGGTACACTTGCCTTTAATCGTTGTTAGAGTTAGTTCAAGGTTCGATCATTCTTTTATAAATTTTTAAAGCTCTGATTTCAGTGATCAAGTTTTTTTGCGCCGTTGCCGGGGAACTAAAATATTAAGAAAGCTCTATTTTTATTACTTTAGCCTTTTTTTATTGCAATTTATTTTCATTATTAGCTTTCATTATTTTTATTTTTACTTTTTTTTGTTATTCTGCTAATTTTTCTTTTATTTGTTTTTTACAGGTAATTTTAGTTTATAAAGGAGATGGCATTGAATAACTATCAGTGGAACGTTATGAGGACAAAGCCAATAAAAGCAGCCGATATCTACAACCTTGACCCAGTACACCCAGTAATACAATATGACTCGAATATAGGAGGCGTGGCGAATCCTGAGTACCCACCCTACGGATATGACATGGAAAACGAGCAAGCTCGCTATACGGGTAACTATTCTAGACCACAAAATAATTTTTATAATAACACTTATAATGCAGGTTGGAGGTACCATCCCAATCTCTCATGGGATGATCAAAATAGCCAAAGACCGGAACTTCCTCCAGATTTTCAACAACCACCTCACCAACAGGGAGATGAGTCGACCATTGAAGAGATGCTGACAAAATTCATGGCAGCCACAGAAACTCGTTTCCAAAACACCGAAACAGCACTCGAAGATCAAGAGGCATCAATCAAAGAGATAGAGAACCAAGTTGGGGAACTTACTAAGTCAGTTGGACAACTTGCGAAGCTGATCTCAGAACAACTACAAGAAAGCTTGTCAAGCAACACTGAAACTAACCCAAAAGAGCAAATTCAAGACGTACCAGCTCATGACAATGAAAGGTTAGTGTAATCTGAATCGAGGTAATAACTGTGATAAGTGAAGGTAAGGTTGAGGTGAGCCATGAATTACCAAAATCGACAATTACAGAGTACCAACCGCATATACAATATTCCGAAGCAATGAAGAAAGACAACACAAAGGAACAGTTTGGTAAGTTTCTTAAACTTTTAAAGAAATTACATATTAACTTACCGTTTCTCGAAGCTCTTTCGCAGATACCCGATTATAGAAAATTTATAAAAGAGTTGTTGACAAACAAACGGAAGCTAGACGAGGCATCGCATATGGAGCTAAACGCAATGTGCTCAGTAATTCTACAAAATAAACTGCATGGAAATTAAAAGATCCAGGGAGTTTTACAATTCCATGTTTAATTGGTAGTTTATCTATTGATAATGCTTTAGCTGATTTAGGGGCAAGCGTCAGTGTTATGCCTTATAAAATGTTTAAACAACTAGGTCTAGGGAAACCCAGGCAAACTAGGATGAGCATTCAATTAACTGATAAAACTATCAGAATTCCTAGGGGTATAATAGAAAATGTTCTAATCAAAATTGATAAATTCGTATTCCCAGTAGACTTTGTCGTTTTAGACATGGATGAGGACAATTTGATTCCTTTAATTTTAGGAAGACCCATTCTAGCAATTGCCAGAACTAAAATTGATATTGGTATAGAAGAACTCATTCTTCGTATAGGTGACGAATCAATCAGTCTACAAGCTCTTGACTCGGCCAGAACATCGACTGATGAAGGTGAGAAAGTAAATTCAGTTGATAACAAATTTGTTCAACTTTCATCACAGGAAACACCACGAAGCCACAAATCTGAGCCGAATCATAGACCTCGTGCCAATAAAGAAGAATTATATAAGGAACGAAGCCTTGAGATCGAAAAACTAGAAGAGTGGAAGACACACTTTAAAGAGAAACTGAAACCGCACGAAGAAAAACCGAAGGAACCCCCAGACAAGCCGATAGGAACAACAAATCACTTCAAAATAGGGGATCAAATATTGTTGAATAAGGAAGACCCACGAATCACCAATTCAGACCTCAAGGAAAACGAAGAAATCATTTTTGAGGTACTTAATGTCTTCCTATACGGCACAGTCCAGGTAAGCAATCCTAAATCCATCACTTTGGAGGTAAACACTACTCGACTTAAACTCTATATCCATAACCCAATTGATTGCATGAGAAAGGATTTTCACCTCCTCAAACCACCATAACCATATGAATGAGAGGTAAAGTCTAGCTTAAGACTATAAACAAGCGCTTCTCGGGAGGCAGCCCGAGCACTAACCCCATTAATTTTTACATTTTTTATTTTTTATTTTTTATTTTTATTTTTATTTTTCCTTTTAGCACCTAACCATAAACTACCCAAAATGCAGATATCCATACCACACGGCCGTGGCCATGGCCGTGTGCTCACCACAGGAAGGTACAAGGGAGGGGGCAACCACCAGATCCATAATTTTTATTTAACCCTCTTCTCTCTTTTTCTTTTCCAGTTGTTTTTCTTCTTTCATTTTCCATTATTTACTTTTATTTTTATTTATTTTATTCTTATTCTTTATGACATTTAGATTTAGCTTAGGACACAATAAAATTCGAGCTACTTCGAGGATTCAATTTCAAACACTTCAAGGCGCTACCCCACATTCACCTCCAACGTATTTTCCACCTCCTCCAAGGATCTCATCCATAATTCAGGAAGTTTCACTTCTCTCCCTATCTTATGATTTTATGATTATTTTGATATTATCTATCTTTGTACATTGAGGGCAATGTACAACTTAAGTGTGGAGGGTGAATAGTTATTTTATGAAAAGTGCCTAACTTTTTTTCATTATTCTCAAATCCTTGAATTATGCCTTGTTCTAAAGTAAGTTTCTCATATTATGATTAGAATGAAATTTCCTTTGATTTATGATTTTTATTGATGTGTTTTGGATTAAGTCATATATAATTGTGCATTGATGATTGAAATTTTAAAGAATATTAGAGAATCAAGCACGATAAGTCTATTTTTCAAAAATTAAAATTTTTAGATTGTTAACCTGAATTTGAATATTATCTTGAAGTTTGAAATTTACGAGGTTGACATCAAAAACCCATAATTTTTTTGTGAGATTTTGAGCCTTATAGAGCATACATTCTTTTCCATGCTCACTTTATTGATTATGAGTGTGTCAACTATGAACTGTTATTCTAGAACTTGCCTTGATTATACATGTCAAGACCACAGTTATGATTGGATATACAGAGATGATAAAGGCACCTAGGATTTAACCCACTCACTCCACTAAAAAGCCTACCTTTATAAATTGACCCCTAGTGAACCCTGTTGATCCTAACAACTTTTTTTATTGACTCACCCGCTAATACTAACCTAAAACCCCTTTGTATTTGTTATCACCATTCCTTTTTTACTACCCTTATATCGAGACATGATTTGATTAGTTACCTAATTATATTATTCGAGCAGTTGAATTTATTTGTAAATACTTAGTTTGTTCTTAAAAAAAAAAGACAAAGTATATTCATTATTAGTTTGTGATTAGTGAGCTTACACGTTAAAATTTAAAATTCTTGAAGAAAAAGCTCGTATTATCAGTATTATTATTTTAATTATTAGTTCATTTTTCTAGTTGAGAAATTTATCAGGTCAATCTCGATTCTAACTCTCTAATTTAGCTTATATCCATGCCCTTAACCTAGCCCCGTTACAACCCTATCAAAGACCTTTTGATCTGTTTGTCATCTCATTTTACAGTGGTGGAGATTTGATTTTCAGGCAAGCCTATGGGATTAACTTTTCAGGTTCGAATTATGAGTGATCTTTTAACTTTGAACCTTAAACACTTTTTGAGTGATTTGAGCGAATCTTTTGTGAGGATGTCAATCCTAGTCAGTTTTGAATCAAAGGTAATTATGTAGATAAAGGGAAACGCCTATGTTTTCATGCTACAAATATATGACTTTGATTTTTTGAATCTTTAGGACTCTTTGAGTTGAATTATCCATGTATAAATTATCTATGAATTATGATGAGACATTGTCAGTAGGAATTATGGATCATGGAAAGTTTGTTTTAATTGTAAGTTGAGAATTTTGCTTGATGACAAGCAAAAGCTTAAGTGTAGGGATATTTGATAAACCGTAAAAGTAACATATTTTAATCCTATATTTAGTATGCTTGTGGATGAATTATCCCTTGATTTACGTAAAAAGGTGCTCTTCATCCTTTCTTTTCATGTCTTATGCTTAAGAAAGCACCCGAGGATAAAAATAACGAGAAACGGGCCTAAAACGGAGTTAATGGGCCATATCACGAAATCGACACTACCTGGCCCAAAGATCACACGGTCGTGTCTCATCAAGCAACTAGAACACGGCCTAACCCCGACTTGCACGGCCGTGCCTCATTAAAGAAGCCCGAGCACGGCCTAGCCACGATCCACACAAACGTGTGCCATGGTCGTGTCCCTAGTGCTGGAAAGAGTAATTTCATTCGGGAAAGGATGCTTTGAGGCAAAGAAACACATTACAAAGCCTATTCAAATACCCTAGTAGGAATTCTACTTAAATTAGAATACTTATGGGCCAAGTAAGGCATCACAAAGTCTATATAAACACCCAAGGGGGCAACTTGAAAAGAGAGTTCGGCAGAAGCCGAAACGGGCGGTTAGCTAGGCCAATGAGCCAAGCCGAAAAGTCCAGAATTGTAGGAATCGCTTGAAGATATCCAATTGATCCATCTCAAGAAGCTGAAATTCTACTCAAGACGGCGGATTTCTCTTTCAATTTTTTCAGGGAGTTTTAGGGATTTCTTATGTTTTGTTTTATCTTTTCTTATTTTGTTATGAATTAAACCCTTCAGATACCTGAACGGGATGAAACCTATGATGGATATTGTTATTATTTTCTAAGTTATATGATAAATACTTAGTTTGTTCTTAATTATGCATGCTTAATCTAAATATGATGTGCTTAGGTGGAGGAGGAATAAACCCTGCCTAAGAGTAGATCTAGCATAATTAAGCGGAGTTGATCGCACGCCTAGAGATATGATGACGAGATTTTTCTGGATTAGGGTAAAACCTAATATGGGAGTCCATAGATTGATTTACTGCTATTCTAGGGGTTATTATAAGAGAACGAGAGTTCCAGTAATTAATCTAGGATTAGACGTTATTCGCCTTGAGAGAGGGTTTAATATACGTTAGGGAGTCTTACGGATCAAACTAAGTAAATAAACCGTATGGTTCAGTAATTAATAACGAGTGAAGTCTAGGTGGATTCTTCCTGAGGGTATCGTCTTGATCAACTGAGTTTTTCCTAAAGTTATTTCCCCAATTCGTTCTTTTTTGTCTTTGTGTCTTTAGTTTAGCAGTTCGTTAAATTTAGATTAAATAACAACTTCATTTATTTTAGGCTAAATAATAAAAAGAAAGTTAGTATTAGTACTTTAGTTCCTTTGGGTTCGATAATCCGGTCTTGCCTTAGCTATACTACTGTTCGATAGGTACACTTGCCTTTAATCGTTGTCAGAGTTAGTTCTAGGTTCGATCATTCTTTTATAAATTTTTAGAGCTCTGATTTCAGCGATCACACATCAACCATACCATATTAGATTCATGCCATATCAAAATAACCTTACCATTTAGACCACTTCTCATATACATCAAAACCATCTAAGTGACACGAAACTAGCCATTTCCAAATGGTTCTAACAACCAACATATATACATACCAAATTTGACTCATGCACATCTATTCAAAACATTTCCAAAGCATACCATAACTTGACCATGTTGTGGTCAATCCATCACCTCCCATTTTAGCCATTGAAACATACATTAATACATTGTCAAAATGACACGCATCAATAAGGCATTAAAAGTACATATGTTACACCAACCACAATGAATTATAATTGTCAAACTCATCAACTAACATGAACCACATCTTCACCTATACATGTCATTATAACCTTGATCAAAACATCAAAATCTACCAATATAATCACTAGATAGTGTGATAGATCCCCGACGAGCTTCCAAACCAATCGAGCTTCTGATAATCTGTAAAGTCAAGGTAAATAACTACGTAAGCAATGAATACTTAGTAAGCCTGTAAAAACTTTAACCATAACATTCCATTTCAAATATGGACTTTATAAGTCATGAATAAACCTATACCAATGCCTCAAGATTTATCAAACTACATAACTATCATCTCACAAATGAATAGGTTCATTAACATCTCGAATACATTCCGTTTAACATAATAGGGTCATATAAGTTGAGTTACATAATCATCAACATTTTCTTAAAACAATGAACCATCTCGTTTACTTACTTACTATTCCATTACTTAGCATAAGGTTAATTACGTTATCAATTCATGAATTAGTGTACTTACTCATGACATAAATAAACTCGCATATAACATAAGTAAATTTCTTTCTTACAAGTAAGTCTTTTAACTCAATAATCCTTTTTATTTCATCATATTACATCTCTACTATGAACTTACCACTTCATTACCTATTCTCACCCGTTTCATTTGCAAAACACGTAAGACATAAGTATGAATATCAACCATAGCCACAAGCTAGTGCATTTAAACATAACTCTTTTGAAATCAACAACATGAAAACCATTCATAAGAAATTACATACTTTGATTCTTACCACCCTTTCATGAGCATAAGCATATTTCCATTTGGACACTTACCATTTTAATGAATATATTTAAAACTAACATAATACAATCCAACCAATAGCTTGGCGCAAGCCTAAGCATCATCAATAACACATTGTAGTGCATCAGTTCATAATTCACTTGAATTAACAAAAGGTAAGTCATTAAACATGAATAGTCACACTTGAAATCATCAATTTCATGAACATAGACGTACTTTCATTCAACATTTCCTTTTCATAGTTTTCATGATATAAGTTATTTAAATGCTTACCATTTCTTCCTTTTCTCGTTGAACCACTTAGAATAACATCAGATATGCGAGAAAGCTCACAAAAATGTGCTCACACGAGCTGTAAAATGGGTCTGCTCACACAAGCTGGCGGTCGAAATGTAAGCTACACGATGCTGCTCACACAAGCTGATGAGTATCTGTAACTAATGCCAGACCTCAACCATCGGTAGGACATTCAGGACCAGCACCCGAAACATGGTAACCTGGGTCTGCTCACACAAGTTGTCGGTCGAAATGTAGCTACACGATGCCACTCACACAAGCTGACGAGTATTCGCAACAAATGCCGGAACTCAGCCATAGGTAGGACATTCAAGATCAGCACTCGAAACATGGTAACTCTAATGACATGTCATTTGTATCCTATATATTCCTAATGTTCAAACGAGGCTTGATAGTCATCGTACGTCATTGGATTTCCATCGTTTCTTTACATGATAAATTTCATAATAACATTATATATTTAATCATTTACATTAGAACAACACATTAAACATTCAATCTAATCAACATTTAAGTGGTTATAGTTCATACGAACTTATTTGGCTAAATTTGCAGAAATGTCAAAGTACAGGGGCTATTTGGTAATTTTTCATTCTTCATGATTTTCCATTCGATCATGATCATGCTTGAGGAAATCACTATGACCGAACCTAGCATAATGTTTCCATGGACATTCAGTTGTTAAAGAAGAAACCAAAAAGATGATGATAATTTAGCATTTTGTTTCTCTTAATTTAATATAATTATAAAATTACCATTTTCCCCATTTAAAAATTTCATGCTTTTAGTTGTCCAAAACCGGTAATTTAATTATAAAATTACCATTTTTTCCATTTAAAAATCATCCATTTTGTTTTCATGTTTCTTTTAATGGTTTAATTACCATTTAAGTTCATTTTCCTTTATTCAAAAAGTCATTTAATCACTCAATTCAAATAGATCAAATTTTACATCCTTTACAATTTAATCCTTTTTAATTAATTAACTATCAAAACATTAAAATTTCTTAACGAAACTTTAATACAACCCTAATAACACTCCGTAACATTTACGGCTCGTTTTATAAAAATGAGTTCTCGATACCTCATTTTCTAAAACCACTTGACTTTAGGGTCTTACCACTTGAACCTAATAAATCATTTATATAACATAAATTACCAAATCAAAAACCTTTTTAAAACCATATTTGACTCATAAATATTAAATAATAATATTTACGAACTTACTCGTCGGATTTGTGATCCCGAAACCACTATTTCTGACACCACTGAAAAATGAGTTGTTATAATATTACTTAAAAACATATTTTACTAAATTTTCCTTGTTATAGAATTTTTGCTTTTATAAGTTGAACATTTTTTAGTCATAAATTATTTATAAAATTATAATAGCTTAAGAAATTCATTTTTATTACAATTAATTTTATCATATGAATTTAAGTGAACAACCCATTGAATCTAATTATGATATTTATTTTAGAGAATTTGGTTAAGTGTAACTAAAATTCATAATATAAATCTGCAAACTTTTTGTTTTGTTTAATGTGGTTTGGGTCCCTAACGAATCTAAGAAGATTGATTTTTAAAAATAATTTGGATTTTTTTTAAAAAAAAATTGTTATTGTTTATGGTAGTATGAGTTTTGTTTGATAACGTGAGTTATTATAACCTTATTTGTAAGCTTTTATGTAACATAATAAACAATGAAGCTTTTATTTCCAAAAGAAAATTATATAAAGAAATTGGTGCTCAATATGTTTGCGCAATCATTTATATTAATTAAAATGATTTGAACATATGTGGTAAATTTAATTTAGGGTGAGTTTGGATGGACGGTGCATTTACCTGCGGTTAGTGTAAAAACAACAGTGGCAGTGAGATTAGATACTGTAGCGTTACTTTAACGTGAGACAAAAAGTAAGATAAATGCAACGCACCCCACACCACCACCCATCCAAACCCACCCTTAGTGAACACTGGTTGAAGGAAGATTATAAAATGATCCAAAATTGATAGCTTGTTCATTTTGCACAATTTACGTGTTCAACTCAACTTATTCTCGAATTAATCCCTGCTAATTGGTGCATTTTAGGAACGAAATTCGTGCACTATAAATCAAAGACAAGCAAACAAGGGGCTAAATTGAAGCATGGGAAAGAGAAAAGGGATCGAATTGTAAATTTGGGTCATTTGAGGGGCTAGTCAGATTTTGACCTTGTAAAATTCAAAATTAGTAAATTAAATCAGAAATTATTTTGTGTAGTTATTGGTAGGTGGAAAAAGCCTAAAATTAGTATGTGGATTTTGTATAAATAGGTAAGGCGGTGCACTTGAAAAAACACACCTGATTTGCTTAAGCAATTGAATAGAAAAAGAAATTTCTTTCTTTCTTATTTTGTGTGAACAGGCATTCTGACAACTTTTGTTTCCAATTCAACTTTTGGCATAATTGTTTCCCAAGCCCTTTCCTTTCCTTCTTTCTCCATTATCATAAAATCCATTTTCATAATCCACAAAGCATGATTAATTTCATGCTTCACTAAATTCTAACTTAGCTTTAGGCCGGTATTGTTTTCGACCAGGAATAGTGAGATATGTATCCTTACTAAAAATCCTTTCAATCAGTATTCACTATTTTTTTGAAATGTCGAGATTTACAAATTCATCCCTTAAAGTTAACTCGGTTTCAAATCAAAAAGCACGTTGGGTTAGAGTAGTGTTTGCAGACAGATTGTAAACGAGTCGGTCGTGCTGTATTCAGATCTCCGAGAACAAACCAAGGGAGATAGTGATCGGGTTTAAACGTTTCGCGCAGTTGAGGCTATTAATCTGAGTTGGGTTATTCAGAACGCAAGGCTGCCAGAATCTGGAATCGCAAATACGTGTATCACAATTAGATAATCGGCAAGGGTTGGTTCGCATGTCGTACCAGGGCCAACTACGAGAGGAAGAATTGACAATTACGACGTTCTTAGCCGCTATAACCAATTTATTGTTTGGGGGAGAAAACTAATTTTTAAGGATCGGTTTGGAGATTGAAATTCACTGTGTCTAGGGCTAAGGCTTATTATTTATGTTATAAAAATTTAAATTTTATTTCTAATTTAATTTTTTATTTTGATTTACTCAAGTATTTATTATTGCTGTCTTCATTATTTCGTTTCTAAACGTCTCAAAACTTCACTAATTTATTTTATCTAATTTTTGGCAGGTCATTTGGAGTCGTGGGCACGACTATCACCACGACAAAAATTATGTCCATGAGAAGGACACGAAATTTGATCTTAATCGCCAATCCCTATAAACTCGACCCTACTACTCTTTACTACTATTTAGAATACTTTTATTGTAGGAATTATTTTTATTTGGTGGTTTCGACGCCCATCAAATTTTGGCGCCATTATCGGAGATTGAAGATATTTTTCTAATTTTCTTGTTTACCTTATGACCAGATCAGAACCGGGGTCTCTAAAGTTTGTACAAGAAATAGAGAAGTTGGCTAAACAACTGCGAAGCGAAGCCATTCGACGTGGTAAATGACCAAATCCCGAGTTCGAAACCATATCTTACACCAAGGACATTTTTTCATTCAACAAACCAGACGAGATGGCCGAGCAAATTATACGCCAACTCGCAGCAACACCGGACGAACAACTCCCATACTTCAATTTAGCCCTTATTTGCTTGTCTTTGATTTAAAGTGTCCCAATTTCATTCATGACAATATTTAAACACAAACTGCACCAATTAGCAAGGATTAATTCGAGAATAAGTCAAGTTGAACACGTAAATTATGCAAAACGAACAAGCTATCAAATCCCCTACTTAGCTCATGCTTGCCCTCAAGTATATTGTACTTTCATACATTAGAAATTATTCAATAACTTATCAGAAATCAAGCCTCTTTTCCACATCCATGATCAATGCAAACAATATAGGCAAAAAATGAATAAGTGCTCAAAATACCTAGTGTCGAAACCATTTTTAAGATTGATTTAAAAAACGAGGATCGACTTTTAAAAATGACAATAGGAGTCGCCACCAATCCCTTTTTATTTAGGTGTGATTGGATCACCTTGAAAATCGTTTTATTTCAAAATACTGATTTTGGTCCACGAAAAACAAGAAAAATGGGTTAGGGAGTCAGTTACGTATGAGGAAGGGTTAGCACCCTCATAACGCCTAAAAATTGGTACCTAATCGATAAAATCATGTCCTAATGTTGCAATTTTGAAAATTTTAAAATAAGATCCTTTTATTAGAAGAAAAATTAAGGCTTGTCTATCTCAAAGAATTAAAATACTATACCCAGTAAGTTAGGATATATCATCTCATAACTTCGAAACTAGGCACGTCTTTATTTTAGAAAATTCTTACCTCGAGACACAGAACATCATATCCAGTAAGTTAGGACACAACGTCTTGAATTCCCAAGAATAAGTTTTCGATTTGAAATTGGTAAGTTTCAGTTTTAAAAGAGAAGAGATATCTAATACCTTAAGTTCTACGAGAAAAATTGAAACCCAGTAAGTTAGGGCACAATTATTCTCGAAGTCCCCAAATATCACATATCACCATATTTTCAAAATATTTGAATAAAATGCTTTAATTTAAAAGATATTTTTATAAAAATGGTTTGAGTAAGACGTTGTATGAATACATTACAACATACATGACAAATATCAGTTTATCATAACTAAAAATTATATTAACAATTACTACTAATGAATAATTAAAGAATAATATGAAATAACAAGTGCTGCAAACAATCAAATATTTATACTAAAGCAAAAATATAAAATTGATAGACGAGTAACATAAATAAAAGATAAACAAATATAAGATATAAGGCAATAAATAACAAATAAATATAAAGCTATTCATGCATAACAACCTAGGATGAATTATTATAGATATTGCAAATTTAGACATATGGTTTTAAATAAAAGTGATATGGAATAATAAAAATGAATCATATATAAAAAATGAATTAATAATAAAAATGATGCGGAGTAATCAAAAAATATATACATATATAAAAAGTAAAATATATTGTTAAAGGAATAAACAATATATAACTTTAAATAAAATTACGTTTATAATTTTATAATCTAATATATATTATATAAAAACAAATATATGTTATATAATATAAGTAAATTTTACATAAAATAACATTTTAAAAGTAATATATGATATAATATAATAATACAAAAATTTTGTATAACATATAGCTAACATACAAATTATAAAATAATATATATAATATAAATAATATTAAACCAAATAAATAATTCATAGTATTAATAATATACATATAAAGATAATATGTAAAAAAGAATATATATACGAATTTATATTGTTAATAGATTGATATACAAATAATAATAAAATCTAAAAAACTTTAATATGGTAAAACATTTTAATATAATATTAGAATAATTAAAATAATAATAATAATAAATAAATAAGTAAATAAAGAAACTAGGATTAAATAAAAATAAATATAAAAGGGGTAAAATTAAAACACGCGTCATATTATAAGGATCAATATAGCAATTATGCCAAATTTTATAACGGCATCGTTCTGATTTTGCCCTTTAAATGGCCCAAGGACTCAATTGAAACGAAATATAAATTTAGGGCCCGATTATGAAATAAAAAGAAACTTAATTGTAAAATTAAAATAATGCGGAATGGCCTATAAAGCAATTAGCCCTTTTAATAAAACACGCGAATCCTCCCCTGGATATCGGGTCAACGTGCGGATCTGGCTTTAAAACGACGTCGTTTTGGTCATTAACTGACCACACCAAAACGGCGTCGTTTCTTTAGCGTATATAAATCAAATTTCAGAGAGAAAAATTCATTTGGTTCCTGTGTTAAAAAATTCAGAAAAACGCTCTCCACAGTCCTCCTCTCCTCTGCTGGAGTCAGGTCATCGGACCTAGGGACCACTGCCCACGCGCCACATGCGTTGCCGCAATCGGCGGCCGGAGAGTCAGATTTCTCCGTTTAAAGGTAGTTTTCTCACCTTCTTTTTTATTTTAGCGTTATTTTTTAAAAAAAAAAAATACTTGAATCGAATAGAAAAATAAAAAAACACGAATAAAGCCAATCAGGAATCACCTTTGTTTTCAGAATATTTGCTTTTGCTTGTATTTCTTCTTTTTTTTTTTTTTTTTTGCATTCTCTATATATGTATCTCTGTTTTACAAGTTTTTTGGGGTTTATATAAACCCGAAAAGGGAAATACATGTTTTTGCCTATTTGCTTGCTGTTTGTTTCCTTGTTTGTGAAGGTGATTGACGGAAGTCTCGACGGAGATGAGATGCGCTAACTGCGGCGCGAATTGGTGGCGCGACCGAAGGGCTATTGGAGCATTGCAGCGCGACGATTGGGCTCCTACCGGGGCGCTTGCTCTTGCGGCGCCTAGGGTTTCCCCAGAAACCCTAGGCCATTGCTGATTCCTTAGTCACTGGGCCACTTTGGGTCGTTTGTACCTGGGTCTGGGGCTTAGGTATTGGGCTGTAATAAGCATTGGGCTACTGTAATGATATTTTAATTTGGGTCATCTGTTTTGGGGTGTAAATGGGTTTTCGACTAATGGTTTTGTAAATGGACTGTTAAAAACTTTGGTTTTATTATTGTTTTTATTTTTTTAGTTTTTTTTTCTATTTTACACGGGCCCGGGCACAAATGGGCCTCTATACCTAGTTTGATCAATAAGTGTCAATAAAATTGAAACATGTAAATTAAATCATTTCACTAAATTGTGTTTGAACCAAAATTTGCAAGGTATTATTCTCAATTAATCATGCAGTGAATTTTTAGGATGTAGTCAAACCTTTTTACATGAACTAGGATGACAAACCAAGCACCCTACCCAGTCAATCAGTTCGAGACGTCTTCAAATGGTCCCCTTTTTTTCTTCTTGCCGGGTCTGTTTGGCCGTTTGGCCCACTGTTTACCTTTCTTTTTCTTTTTGGATTTCATTAGGCTTGTTTGGGTTTTGGGGTTAGGGATGTTGGGTTTATTTGTAGGAAAAATGTATTTGGGTTAGGTTTGTGTTTATGTTTGTTTTTGTTTTTTTATTTGTTTGGGTTTGGGTTTGGGTTTTGGGTGCTGGTTTGTGCATAAAATGAATAGTAGCACTTAGCACAGTGTGTCCACGCCATGATCGGTATTCAATTTTCAGAAAATTGAATCCATCTACCATGTTCTTGGAAAATAATACATTAAATAGATTAAATAATAATCTTGTTATTATTTATTTTATTATCATTCTAAATTAAATTGAAATTCAAAAATTAAAAAAAATTAGGGTTGCCTCCCAAATAGCGCTTTTATTTAACATCGTTAGCTCGACGACTTGGGAATTTATTCAACCGGCTCTTCGAGGACTAATTCCTCGACCCTGTGGACTTGAAAATTTTCGTAAAAGGGCTTCAATCGCTGTCTATTGACCTTGAATATTTTTCCGGATTCTTCATTTTTGACTTCGAATGCACCATGCAGAAATACGTGAGTAATAACAAAAGGCCCTAACCACTTAGTTCGGAGCTTACCTGTAAAGATTCTTAGTGTAGGGTCATAAAGTAATACTTTATGTCCTACCACAAATTGTTTACGGGTTATCTTTTGATCATGGTATGCCTTGATATTATCCTTATAAATTTGGGCACTTTCATACGCTTCTCGTCAAATTTTCTCAAGTTCCTGAATATGTAACTTACGATACTTACTTACAGCTTCCAGTTTCATGTTGCATTGCTTAATTGCCCAAAACATTGTGTTTTAATTCTACAGGAAGATGACACAGTTTACCAATAATTAATCGATAAGGAGACATTCCTATGGGTCCCTTATAAGCTGTGCGGTACGCCCACAGTGCATCATTTAGTCGTAAACTCCAATCCTTCCTATCTGGCTTAACGGTCTTCTCCAAAATCATCTTGATTTCTCAATTTGACACTTCCACTTGATCGTTTGATTGAGGGTGATAAGCTGTAGCGACTCGTTGCACTACACCATATTTTTTCAAAAGTGTGTTGATTACCTTATTGTAGAAATGTGTTCCCTAATCGCTGATCCCTAATCACTGATGAACACTCATGGTGTACCAAATCTAGAAAAAATATAACTCTTAATAAAATCCACTACAGTTTTGACAACAGCACAACGGATGGCTTTAGCTTTCACCCACTTTGACACATAGTCATCTGCAAGTAAAATATAAATGTTATCGTATAATGAGACAAAAGGTCTCATAAAATCGATGCCCCATATGTAAAAAATTTCACATAAATGTATAGGTGTTAGAGGCCTTTCATTTTTCCAGCTCAAGTTTCCTACCATTTGACACTTTTCGCATGTTTTACAGAATAAATATGCATCACGAAAAATATGTGGCCAATATAGTCCACATTCAAGTACTTTATGTGCAGTTCGTTTAGAGCCAAAATGTCCACCACATGCGTAAGAATGACAAAAAGATATAATCAATTTTACCTTAGTTTCTGCAATGCAACGTCGAATTACCTAATCAGAACAGTATTTCCAAAGGTAGGGGTCATCCCAAACATAGTATCGCGATTCACATTTAATCTTATCTTTTTCAGATCGTAATAAATTAGAAGAGACTATACTTGTAGCAAGGTAATTCACCATGTCTGTGTACCAAGGAAAAACTATTTGAGTAGAGGTGTGACAATATTTCGATAGAGGTATTCAGCTCAGATGGTCAATTACCAAATTTTCTCGTCATTTCTTATCCTTTATCTCGATATTGAAATCTTGCAAAAGTAATATCCATCTCATAAGCCTCGATTTTGCTCTCTTTTTTTCCCAATCAGATATTTAAGAGCTGCATGGTCAGAGAAACCAACAATCTTAATCCCTAATAAATACGAAAAAAATTTCCAAAGCAAAGACTATAGCTAGAAATTCTTTTTCAATGGTCGAGTAATTGCGTTAGGCAGCATCCAAGGTCTTAGATGCATAAGAGATAATTTTTTCTCGATTTTTTGCCCAAGGACTACTCCTACGCTATGGTCACTTGTATCACACATTATTTCGAAAGGATGGTTCCAATTTGGTGGTTGAACAATAGGTGCTAAGATAAGTTTTTGTTTTAGCGTGTCAAATGCATCCCTGCATGATTGGTCAAACTCGAACTCTTTGTCCTTTTGTGAGAGATTACAAAGTGGTTGTGCAATTTTTGAAAAGTCTTTAATGAACTGTCTGTAGAAACCTGCATGACCAAGAAAAGAACGAATCTCCCTCATAGTTGTAGGGTATGGAAGTGAGTTAATGATGTCAATTTTTGCTTTATCAATAGAAACTCCCACAGCAGAAATGATATGACTTAGAACTAATCATTTAGCAACCATAAAATGGCGTTTCTTATAATTTAGAACAAGGTTAAATTCTAGGCACCTTTCCAAAATTTTTGCAAGATTTGACAAATACACCTCAAAAGACTCACCATACACAGTAAAGTCGTCCATGAATATCTCAATTATTTTCTCGACGTAGTCAAAAAATATACTTACCATACACTTTTAAAATGTGGCTGGTGCGTTGTAAAGTCCAAACGGCATTCGTCTGTAGGCGAACATGCCAAATTGACACGTAAACATCGTCTTCTCTTGATCCTCCAGTGCCACTGAAATCTGGAAAAACCTGAGTAACCATCAAGACAACAATAATCTGATTTTCCAGTTAAACGTTCTAACAGCTGGTCAATAAAAGGAAGTGGAACATTCTCTTTTCGAGTTAAAGAATTCAACTTTCTGTAATCGATGCAGACTCTTCACCCATTTTGGACACGGGTGGGAACCATCTCACCTGTCGAATTCTCAATTACAGTCATGCCGATTTTTTTTGGCACTACATGGACTGGGTTGACCCATTCTGTCAGAAATGGAATAGATCATCTAAGCATCAGGTAACTTTTGAACTTCTTTCCTTACCACTTCCATCATGGGCGGATTGAGATGCCTTTGAGTCTCTCTTTTGGGAATTGCATTCTCTACAACTGGAATTTTATGCGTGTAAGTCGAGGGACTCAAACCCTTAATGTCGGCTATCATCCCACAAGGCTGTTAATTCGAGTTGGGTTCGGAATCTTGAATCGCAAATGCGTGTACCACGATTAGATAATCGACAAGAGTTGGTTTGCAGGTAGCACCAGGGTTAACTAAAGAGGAAGAATTGGCGGTTAGGACATTCTTAGCCGCTGTAACCAGCTTATTGTTTGGGGGAGAAGACTAATTTTCGAGGATCGGTTCAGAGATTGGAATTCACCGTGTCTAGGGCTAAGGCTTATTATTTCTGTTATCAAAATTTAATTTTTAATTCTAATTACTCAAGTATTTATTATTGTTGTCTTCATTATTTCGTTTCTAAACGTTTCAAAACTTCACTAATTTATTTTATCTATTTTTTTTGGTAGGTCGTTTGGAGTCGTGGGCACGACTATCGCCACGACAAAAATTCTGTCCACAAGAAGAACATGAAAGTTTATTTTAATCTCTCATCCTTGTGGACTCGATCCTACTACTCTTTACTACTATTTAGAGTACTTTTATTGTAGGAATTATTTTTATTTGGTGGTTTCGACGCCCATAAAAAAATACCCGTATATATTTTTATAGAAAAATCATGATCAAAGTTTGCTATGATTATTGTTGAAACTCTTGAAGAGATAAAAAAAAATTTCCTCAAAATTCTTCCTCACTTATGACTTTCAGAGAAATGATATATAAATGTTTATCAAATCTGTTTAAGTGATCATTTGAAAAGCTAGTATTCAAGATTGGAATACGTAGAATTTGAGAAATATATGATGTTGTCATGAGAGGGAGTAAATACGTGTTGTACTCTTTTTCCCTTAACCGAGGTTTTGTCCCATCCGATTTTTCTGGTAAAGTTTTCAATGAGGCAACATGTTATGCGTATTATAGATATGTGTACTATCTTCCCTTTAGTAGGATTTTTTTCCTACAAGGTTTTTATCTTAGTAAGGTTTTAACGATGCAAGTTATCTACCAATGGGCAACTAATGGGGTGTTATGAATATTTTATTATTAAATGGATATCCATCAAGATCAAGATAAGTTTGATATTCATTAGCACTCTAATGTTTGTTAGAATTAGGGTTTTATTTTATTTATACTTCTTATATCTATAAATAATTAAATATAGACTTTGGACAAGCATTGTATTCATCTCTAATGATTTAATAAAAGAATTACTTCTCTTTTACTCTCTTATTTCCTTTGTTATTTACTTTCTTTATTATTTATTCATAACAAGTACTTAACTTTTAGCATTTAAATTTTCAGTTATCAAACATCGTTAAATATATTTATAATTTTAGTAGTATGTGGAATAAAAATAAATTAGATATATTCAATTACTTAAAATGAAATTGACATGGAAGTTGTACTCTAAATTTATAGAATTACTAGCTTAGAGTATTATCTCCTTAAATTGGTTATAAATATTATAACATTTCAAACCATTTTTATTATAAATTTATTATTCTACAACTATAAGAGTATGTTTGGACACCATTGAATAATTGGAAGAAGTATAATTATTAGGATGGTAATTACAAAAAAATTTAATTCTCTAGATATATTTGACTAATAACGTGTAATTACACTCTATTATAATCATATTGTAATTCTCAATGTCATTTTTTGTAGTATAAATTGTAATTACATGACTAAATAGTTTTAAAAAGATATTAATCATTATAAGAATTATCAATGATACTTGAGAAAAATTATCTAAACAAGTAACAAAATCTAAAAACAAATCATCATATGTAATACATTAGTTCAAAAAAGTATTTGATAATACGATTACTAAGAAAATTAAACATACTAATCAATTTTATCTAAGTACTCTAGCATCCAATATTTGTTGAATTATTATCTCTCTAACATTAAACATATACCTATTGTTATTATCTATTGCTCATTTACCAAGTATAACTAATTAATATTAAATACCGTGTAATTTAGTTAAATTTTAAATAATTTATCAGAAATATTGTGTAATTTAGTTAGCTGTTTAATAAGTCAAAATGTATAGAAAATTATCTCTCATCAATATAGTTTCCAAATTAGTTAAACAAAATTTGTAAAATAAAATATAATTATATTTTAAAAAATACAGTATATCTTAAAATTAAAATACTATAATTATTGTATAGTAATATCTTTTTAACCTTAAATAAGGTTTAGAAAACCATTGAGAATTTGATTAGAATATAATTATTTATAATTATCTGCATAATTATTTTAATTCTCACCAATTGAATAATGTAAAAAATATTTCAATTATAATCAATTTGACGGATTCACTAATTATAATGATTATCCTAATATACTACAGGTATATAATTACAATCAATTACATTTAAATCTTTTTCATAAATTATACTAAAAAAATTATCATTTTAAAATAACTTAGGGGAGGTACCTAAAATATATCTCATACGAAAGGTACACTTGAACCTAGAAATTGTTGAGGTAGAAAAGTCAAAAGTCAAAATTTATAGGTAGTTAATTTTAATCATTTTTTTTCCATTACTAAATACCATCCATAGAATTCTAATATTATCTTGAAGAGCTAAGAGGGATGAAACGAAATCTCCAAAGAAAATTTGTATTCTCTCATTCTAATAATTAATGCAAATTTTCATACTAATAATTATTCTGAGGATCCTTTTAATCGGTATCATTGTTTAATTATTTAATGCATTACTTTTATTAAATTAAAGAAAATAAAATTAATTAACTTCCTTTTTTGGTTATAATTAGTCTCACTGTAATGAAAATTAGATCAGAATTAACAAACTAAATCTTAAAAAGTGGGAAACAAAATCAAAGGGAAATTTTGGGATATAAAGGACGAAAAATCCAAAATTGATTTAATTTTATATTCATTAAATTCGATTGGATTTAGTTTGATTTAATTTTCAGTTAATAAATTAGAACTGCAATTCTTGGAATCGAAGTATCAAACCCAAAAAGAAAATTTCTTATTTAAAGGGCAGCGATAATGTGGTAACTCAGAGACGCATTCAATTGTCGCTCAGAGTAAAAAGACAAACACTTTGAAGGTGATACTAATTTTATTCTTTTTTTCTTTTAACATCCCCAAAATAAAAACCTCAGTTTTTGGTTTTAAATGGATTCTGTTTTCTCTAGTCTTTAGGGTTAGGTTAAAGCTTTTCTTTGCCTATCTGTTTTGGTTCTGTTTGATTTTTTCCATGAAAGAGTGACAAAAACAAAAAAAAAAACAAAAAAAGACACACAAGTTTTTGAGAGAACAAGATCTGCCCAGAAATGACAACATAACTTTTATTGTCGTTTTTAAGGCCCTTTTTTTTTATCTGAAAGTTTGCAAGGTGAAGAACCCACTTTTGCTAGTGATTTGTTCTTAGAGAAAAGGCCAAAGGTAAGGCTTAGTTTTCAATCATAAGAACATGTAAGTTTTCTTTGTGATTTTTCTCAATTTCAATGCAAATATAATACCTTTTTTCTTTTTTTTCTCTCTTTCTGGATCTCATAAGATCTTGCAAAAAAAGATGTCATCATCGAACTCTCCTTGCGCGGCGTGCAAGTTCCTTCGTCGAAAATGCACCCAAGAGTGCGTGTTTGCACCCTATTTCCCACCCGACAATCCTCAAAAATTCGCCAATGTTCATAAAGTATTCGGCGCCAGCAATGTTGCCAAGCTTTTAAACGAATTGAATACGTCCCAACGTGAAGATGCCGTCAACTCGTTAGCCTACGAAGCCGAGGCTCGTCTCCGGGATCCCGTCTACGGTTGTGTCGGACTCATCTCCATCTTACAGCATAAGCTTAAACAAATGCAACATGATCTTAACAATGCCAAGAAAGAGTTGTCTAGTTATATTGGTCCTCAAGCAATGCTTCCTATATTACAACCGTCGGTTTTCTTGCAACAACATGTTGGCAACCCTTCTTCATCATCTTCTTCCTCCGCTGTTATGCAAAATAACATGATGCCAATGATGGGGATTCCTACAGCGGCGGCGGCGGCTTCGGGGCAGTTAGTGTTAAGGGAACCTCAACAGCAACAGATTTTCGAGGCTCAGCAACAATTGGCGGCGGTGATAGCAGCAAGGGAACAACAAGAAATGTTTAGAGGGTATGAACAACATCATGGCGGCCAACAGCCTGAGATTGTGAGGTTTAACAATGGGTTTGAAGGGTCTGCTTCAGTTACTGCAACTGGGTTCAATCAGATAACAACTGCAGCAGCAGCAGCCACCATGTCACCTTCATTGGCTTTAGGAAGCTTTGAAAATCCTTACCAGATTCAAGCACAACAAGATCATCACCATTGTCATGGGGGCCATCATCCACTCCAAGCACAACTTTTACTTCAGCCACAACAAGGCCAACCACCTCAGCAGCAACAACCGCAAAGATCAGGGAGCGAGGAGGCGAGGAGCATTGGCCCTTCTTGTTGATTGAAAAGAAAAACAAAGAATCCATCTTTATTTTTTGCCTGCCTTCCAACAAATTTTTCAATCTAGGTAAAAGTTAAATTAATTATTTACCCTTTTTGTTTTATTAACTTATGATGAATGCCTATCCACGAAGGATTCTTTAGAAAATACCAGATAAGCTTTTGGATTTATGAAGGGGTGTTTTTGATAGCTTTGTATGCCAATGTATGTTGGGGGTTTTTTTTTTCTCCCTTAATAAATTTGGGGAAAATATCATTTGATGGCAGTGGAAAAGATAGAATTACTCTTAATTGTGCAAGGGCAGAAGGGTTGGTAAAGAGAATTATTGTCTTTTCACAGATGAGGGATATTCCCATTTTCATCAGCTATAAATGACATCCTTAAATTGACTTGAAATGAATGGATATCTATCACCTTTGTTTCATTAGCCTTACACTGCAATGTGTTTTGTATTAAGCATGAGAAGGGGTTGTGCTCAAAATTTGAGTGTAAGACCTAATTTACTTAACTTTCATCCTCGAACTATTCAAATTTGAATTAAAAAATTTCAATGCTAATTAAGAATAAAAAAAGGTTTGATTTGACTTGTAATATATTCCAATTCAGCTCCTTTGATTTGAAATGAACATGAACTTGCTAGCTAGTTACCATTTATACCTAAGCATGAGACAAAATGGATAAATAAGAGTAGATTTTTGTGGGAATTTGGTGTGGTAGATCAAATCCATGATCTGGAGCTGTCCTCTCAGATTTTGCTTTCACACCCTCTTTGAAAACACAACAGCGTGCCCTTATTAGACAGCTTACTTTTACCTAATAAAGGACACTAATTTCAATTTTCTTTTTTATGAAAAAAGAAACTAATGTTGTAGAAATCACAGTGTTTCAAGAGAAGAAGTTCATTAACATTGGGATTAGATGAAGTTTCAGACTTTTCAGTCAGCTTCTGTATGTTCTTTTTGTCAAGAAAATTGAAAAAAAACAAAAAGTGTAATCTTTTCACTGTGCTTTATGTATACAAACCATTAATTAACCTATGTTCACTGTTTTGCCATAAACTGCAAATCTGCCATGGTTGCTTTTTCATCCATATTAAAAAAAGAGAACAAATATATACATAGTCTAGTCTTGGCTTTTCTTAATGATCTAGATTGTCAACAATTTCTTTTACTTCTTTCCTTTCAGGGTTTTCTGCAGCAAACAGGTGAAGAACAAAGGGAGAAAGATTGAGAAAGACTGAGATTGATATCTGAGATCTTAAGTCAGCATCGGGCTTTTGGGGTTTGATGAACACCTTCATACATTTGAACACATAATTAATTATATAATATATTATATTATATATAGGGATCTGCATTTTTGCATTGGTCTCTGGCCTTGGGATTGCAGTAGTTATCAATTTTTCTAAGTTCTAACATGGCTCTGGTCTTCGTTTTACTTTGAATTTCATTACGTATAATCTTAGAAATATCATGTTATGATAATTTTTTTTTATTTATCATGGAAGAAGAATTGTTGTTATATTATATATGGTTTATATAAATAATAGATGTTATTCGGTGGGGAGAACTTGAAGTGGACTTGGGAATTTGCTTATATTTACTTTCGGTTTAAATTCAATACTTTAAAATGTGAAAGAAAAAATGATTGAATTTTATTTTAAACGATGAAAATAAATATTGACTCTTTATTTTTTATTGTTCCCATCATTTATACTATTAAAATACATATAATGATTCTCTTAATCAACTAATAAAATACGAAAAATTAATTACTAAACTCGTTTTAATATATTTTTTAAAAAATAAAAAGTATATATGTATAATGTTCAAGTGGGATTGTATTGGAAGTGATGCATTACTATTATTTATATATTAAATATATTATTATTATTATTATTATTATTTGTTCAAAATATTACTAATATTCTTTTAAATGGAAAATTTTCCATTGATTATAACTCGAGTTGCTCCACTATAAATAACCCGAAATTAAGTTGGGCTTAGCCCATAAATTTAGTTACAAAGTTGGATTCTGCAATATTTCTTTTTTCATAAAAACATAATCTCAATCTAAAATAGGGTAAATTCAAAAATAGTCAATTTTATTTGTCTCTGATTATATTTTCGTCACTTATGTTTAAAATGTTACGTTTTAGTCACTTACGTAACCGTTCTGTAACGAAGTGGTCACTCTGCTGTTAAGCTCCGTTATCTCTCTAACGACAATCCTATGTGGCAGTCTAACTAGGACGAGAATAGGTTTTTAATTAATTACACCTTAAATTGGAAAAGAAAAACCGTTCGTCTCCTTTTTTCTTTTAGTTTTCTTTTTCACTTTGATTGAAAAAACTATTCTCATCCCAATTGGACATTTAAAACCTATTTAGACTGCCACGTAGGATTGTCGTTAGGGAGGTAACGGAGCTTAACGACAGAGTGACTACTTCGTAACAAAACGATAACGTAAGTAACTAAAATGTAACATTTTAAACATAAATGACTAAAATATAATCTGAAACAAACAACAGTGACTACTTTAATAGTTTACTCTTTATGAAAACCAAATCTAAGTTAGTATTCATAAATACTAGATTTATGTACATGGGTGAAAAGTATATTTTTAAAAGAAAATTTTAAATTATGAATCACGGTTGAAAAACTTTCCTATAAAATTACACTCAATTTCACTTTATTTATTAAGGAACGTTGATTTATTTTACATAATGAAATTATGGAAATGTAAGATTACAAATAGGATTAGAATAATATAAAATTATCTAAAAGAAAATTTCACTATATTGCCCTTATTATAAAACTTTTGTTTTTACAAGTTGACTTTTTTTTCAACATTTTTTACTCTCAAATTTTTATAATATTAAAATAATTTAATAAGTTCATTTTTATTACACCTTTATTTGATCATATGAATTCACATATTTTTGAAGGATCAAACATAATTATGAAAATTTATTCATAAGGTTTGTCAATTGATTTTTGTAGAGAAATTTTTTGTTTTTAATAACAAAAGAGAAATGAAACTAAATTTTTCATAAAAGTAAAATCAAAGGACATTGCAAAAGTATATATGTTTTGCAAGGAGCTTATAGTAAAAACATTCACATGAAGATATTAAAACATAGCAACAACATATAATGTTCAAATATCATCATATCATTAAATATTGAGAAATACAAAGTTATGTTTTGGCTTAGAAATACCTACAACTATATGACATTTTAAACATAAGCCTATGCACTTGCTATACCATAGACAAATTATGTCAAATATATTATCTATCGACAATAAGTTAATAAAAAATTGTAAACAACCTACTGCTACAATATATCCAAAATAAATCTATACCAAAAGTTGCCAACATAATCTATGGACAAAAGATTGTTAATATATTCTAGATTTTATGAGACAATGAAGCTACACATCCTTGGAAGAATAGAAGTCTAAGGATGGTCGATAAGTATTACATTCACTTAATTGCTTAAGTACATAATCCCTTCTAAAATATTTTGGCAAAGAAAAGAAGAACTCTACCTTGTGTGAATCTTTTGCTAATATATTCCCCTATAGAAAGCATTTCATCCTTCGAGAGGCCTTCAATTTCTATAATTTATGTGAAAATCATCATTCTTTGTTCACCTTCCTTTGCCTCTTTTTTTGAAAAAAAAAAATCAGAAATGTCATTAATCTCTTGTGCAATTTCTCGATAATCAACACCAAACTTACCTATCTCCTCCACAAGATCAAAAAACCCATTAATGCTCCTAGGCCTTTTCTTACTAGTTACAACCTTCTTTACTATAATCACAATAGCAATTGTAGGTGCTTGACAAGCTGAAGCACCTATATCTTTCTAGATTCAAAATATTTGACTGCCTCTTATTCAACATCAAATACATCTTCAAATATATCATCTTCAACATCAAGATCTTCCATTGCAATAGTTTCTATCTCATCTACAGCTCTTGTAGCTCTTTCTTTTCCAAATATTTGGACTAAGTCATCAAAGAATGGAAATGGTTTATTTCTCAATCCAATAGCATGTGGATGACTCTACAAAAAAAACTTGAATTTTTGAAATTGATTTCATAATTATAACTAATTATAGTAAATGTAATGACAAAATTTCTAGTAGTGTCAGAAAATGCGATTTTGGGACCCTGTTTTCATAAACTGAGTTTGTAAATGTTAAATAGGGATATTTACAGAACTAGTGTATTGATGAATTAAATTTTGGATAAGTAATTTTGCATAATTGATAGTTAATTAAGGTACAGGAACTAAATTGTAAAAAGGTTATCACTATAGGTTTTTAATTGGCCAAAGGCTTAAGGACTTATATAACAATTAAACCAAGGTCTAAAATGGAAAATATACCATCTTAGAAACATTAATGGACGGTAGGTGAATAACTTATATATATTATAAATATTATAATTAAATTATTTATATTATAAAATGTATAAAATAAAACTAACATAGTG
This sequence comes from Gossypium bickii, assembly GCA_025503065.1. Lineage (NCBI taxonomy): Eukaryota > Viridiplantae > Streptophyta > Magnoliopsida > Malvales > Malvaceae > Gossypium > Gossypium bickii. The sequence goes on along the minus strand of CP106713.1, from coordinate 19,613,195 downwards.
GAAAGAAAGAGAAATCATCTATTTTCTTCATCCACGCACGAAAGAAGAAGAAGAAGAAAGAATTCGGCCTTAAGGGCTTCTAGTTTCAACAAAAAATTGGTATGTGTAATTTAGTCATTTTCTTGTGATTTTTATGTTTTTGAGTCTCATGAGAGCTTGATCTAGCTAGCCCATATATCAATTTGTAAAATTGTTAAAGTTTTAGATAGCTTTCATCGATGATTTCTTGAATTTCTGGGTGTTAAATTGATAGATTTTAAGCTTAGTTGTGAAAAAGGACAAAATTGTAAAGCATTTGATAGTTTTGTGCATTAGGGACCAAACTGAATAAAATGTAAAATTTGACCTAGGAATAAGAAATAGGAGGTCATAATTAATAATAATGAAATCGAAGTTTAATTTGGAGTTTTAAATTGAAATTTATGCTAGTATCGATTTTAGGGACTAAATTGAATAGATTGTAAAATATGTGTGACTTTGTAATTGATTGTGATCTAAACTGAAATTTAATATTATGTGTTTTTGGATTATAATTCATAGTTAAAGGCGAAGCAGGAATGTCAAGGGGGAAAGGAAAGATGAGATCCGATGACGAGTAACCCGAGTGTTCAATTTATGTTTCTATAATTCAAATCACTTTAATTTATGCACATTTCTATTGTTTAGCATGGTAAATGTGGAGGTAAGCTGAGATTGGTTAGTTGAATCGAATTGGTATGATTATGTTTGATTATTGAGATAGAGGACTAAATTGAATAGAACTTAAAATAGTGTAATTCGATTAAATTATGGAATTGACTTTGTATTGGGGTGAAATAGGATGTGATATGTAATAAATTGATGATTTGAACTATGAATTGAATTGATGAGATGTTAATTGAACAAAATAATAATTTGAATAAATTGTCACCCTATTAATTGTTCAGGCAGAATTAGATATAATTGGCATACCGTAGGATAAATTGAGTACGAGTTAATTTGACTACATGTTGAGTGTTGGGCACAACTCTTACTTCGGTTATAACGATGAGTGTTGTCACATGGCATGAATAACAGACCCATATATGCATTTTCACAACAGTCATCACAAACTTATAACACTTATCATAGCATCTCATAGATGTTCATATTTTTGCAAAGCACAAGCTCACATTTATCACATTTAATCATAGGTGTGAGAACGCTTACACTCGAAATTTGGAGCAGGGGTTTAAGCTACCTCTAAATTCCCAAATACACAATGAATCATCTACGAGCAGCGATTCTAAAATACTCACCAAAATATGCTTTTGCTGAAAGTCGAAAGCTGAGACAAGCTTTTCTTTACCTATGTCTCAACTCGTTGAAGGTCCTATTGACTCTGACATTTCAACAAGACAAACCACACAAACATTCAATCAACAATTAGTCATTAACTCACCTTAAATAGTAAAAAATAATAGTCTAAGCAACGTTCTCTTTTAACTGAAACCTTCATATAGAAAACTTTAAATTTGAATATCTCGGCCTACGCTTAATCTTTTCACATGAAACGAATTCCATTCATCTACATATTCATCTACGATAATTCCCAACTACACGTTTCAAGGTATTGACATTTTTCAACAAGTTTTAACCATTATGACGAAAATTCATTAAAACTCGAAAAATCCTTAACGAAACTTCAATGGAGCTTTAGAAACCTTCTAATTACATAAAAACTAATTGAGAAACACTTTAAACTTACGTTTTTACTCAAAAACTCGAACCCATTTTTAGCTTTTCTTTACTGCTCTTTCACCTAAAAAAGTTAAAAATAAATAAATTTATGAGCTAAATTTGATTAGAAAGATAAAAACAGCTAAAAAAACAAGATAAATTTTATATTTTTTCTCATTATTATTTTAAAATTAACTTAACTCTGCATGGAAGGGAACTTCCTAGTTCCTGATTCTGGGTTATGGAAATCTAGGGTTTAGGTCACAAAGAAAAATAAAAATAAAAACTTACAAGATATTTAATGTTATCATGCCAATTTTAGAAAACAAAATTTCAAATTTTAATAATGGAGTGAGTGAAAAAAATACTAGTAATAGTTAGATGAGTGATTTATCCTTACTTGATATTAATTTTAAAAGTTGCTAATCATGAATTTAACATAATCCTTTTAAAAAAATTAATAAATAATATTGTGTCTGTCTACAATTTTTATTTGAAATGAAATAAAACACTCAAATGTTTGAGAACCCAAAATTGAAGAAAATTTAATCGTAAATATATGTTTAGTAACATAACTAAAAACTACTTAAAAAAATGTAAATTTTTAAAAGAAATATAAAGACATTCACATTAACTTATAATTATAAAATTTATTATTACAACATTATACAAAAACAAAGTTAAATAAAGACAACTGAGATTTAAGGCAAAATGATTTAATAACTGAGAAATAAACAAAAACAAATTACTTCCTCATGATTTGGTTTATTTACTTCCAAAGTTAATAACAATCTGTTCCGCATTTATTTAATCTTCTAATTAATAATTAATTTGAGCTAAGAAAAACATTGAAACAAAAATCATACATTATCCTCTAATCATTTTTCTTCTCTTTTTCTTGTTTCACACATTTACTCATCGTCTGCCTCACCACTTTCTCATCAAATATCTCATAAAATCTTCCCATTTCACCTTTCACCCTCTCCCCACTCCTCTGTATTTGGTCCCCATACTTCATATATATCACTGGCACTATCATCACCATCGTTATACCTGCAAACCCCCCCAATCAAATCAATAACATAAACACATAATACGGATTAATGGATTTTTTTTTAATTATTTACCTATGTAAACAAGTGTTAGGAAATCAAACAAGGCTCCAACATAGGAAAGTAACAAAAGCCCCGCTAGTGTTCTTGCAAACACAAACCAGTTCTCGTCAACAGTCACATGAAACATCCATCTCAATACATCTTCCAAAAATGTTCGATATGTGTTGGTAATCTCCATGGTTGTCTGTTCCGAGATATCGAAATCCGACACATTTGGTGGTTCTCTAAATACACACACACACACACACACACACACAATGATTTTCAATGTTTCTTTTTCGATATTATACTAACTAAAAAGAAGGGGGAAATAATATATAATTAACAACATACTTGCCGAGAAGCCTGAGAACATTTCCCCAGAGGAAAAGTGAAGCAAGGATGAAGATGATGAGCCATGAAGCGACAGTGATGAAGTTGAACTGATTTACTTGAAGCAATATCCATGTCACTGTTGAAACCAGAACAACTGTTGCACTCACTTTCTTTCTCCTCCATAGAATTATATCTCTGAAAGTATCTGAAACAAAACATAATTAGATATAAATATAATAAGGGAAAGCTTGCAGTTATTGTTGTTGCAGTACTTGAAGTTACCTAATGCAGGGGACGAAGACGATGGTGGGGTGGCGGCAGACATGGTTATGATTTGAAACCAAGATAGCTGAAATATTTTTGAAAGAAAGTAGTCTGGGGGTGTATTTTCTTTGTGTTTTCAAGTAATGAAAAGTTGAATTTGTTGATTAAAAAAAATTTAAGTGAAGAACAAGGAGGAGTTTGTTTGATCTACACGTGCACAAGTGTAGAGAACAACGTGGAAGCCATGCAACAGTCGGTGAAAGCTTCAAGCTGTGGCCAAACTCTTCTACTTTAATCTATTCTATATGACTGTTAACACTATTGTGATAAGAACAAACTACAGCACCCAGTTTTTTTTTTTTTTTTTTTTTTTTTTTGAAGTTTAGGCCCAAAGTGTTGATAACATTAGCTGTTGCTGGTTGATGATGCATCCACTCAAAAGCATATTCTACTTTTGGGCTTTTCTTCGGCAGGTCTCGTAAGCCCAAAGTTATAGGGATTTGTTGTTGCGGCATTCAACCCCATCGAATAGGAAAAACAAATTTTCCTAAATTATCCTTGACGAATAATGATCAAAAACCAGTTTTTTTTTTTTTGCTTGAATATAAAATTTTCTAAAATTATTTCTTAATATACATTTCTTTACAATTTATTTTTTAAAATACGTTTTTTTTAGGATTATCACCGTATATACGAGAGTCAAGTTTTAATGTTAATTTGTGTCACAAGAATACAATCGAAGTAATTCTTATATAATGATTTACTAATCTTGATATTAACAGATGATAGTCAAAATTAATTCAAATCAATATATTTGTATTTAATGATAACCTTTGAACTTTTTAATTGTGTTTACTGGATAAGGATACTTGACATCCGTGGTATCAAGTTGCTTAGAATATGTAATTTATCTAAAATTAATTTTTATCATTCGAAGTTAAACCCTAATAAATACAAAAGGAATTCAACACGGATGGTTGTCGAGTTCCTATTTAATTATTATTTTATCATTTCCTAAATCTAACCCTAATAAATGTGTTCACCAAAGTCAACACTCATCATTGTCGAGTTCAATACATTTTTATTTTCATCTTTTTCGTAAATCTAAACTTAATAAATGTATTCTATTGAACTTGAAACCGATGAGTGTCTAATTTATATTTATTTTAATTTTCATCATTTATCATAAATCTATCCTTAATAAATGTCTTTTATGAAGCTCAGCACTGTAGTGTCAAGTTATAATTTATATTCAACTCTACTTAAGGCTAACTCTTATAAATGAATGATGTAGCCCACATTAACTTTTTTAGATTTTTTTTTTTGGGTAAACTATCAAAATAGACACTTTTGTTTGCCTTAGGTTACATTTTAGTCATTTATGTTTGAAATGTTACATTTTAGTTACTTACGTTATCGTTTTGTTACAAAATGGTCACTCTGCCGTTAAGATTTGTTACGTCCCAAACAACAATCCAACATGACAATTAAAATGGGTTTTAAATGCCAACGTGAATGTCTAGTTAAGTAAACTAATTGAATTTACTAAATTAATTACATCTAATACTTCCATTTTCCTTCCAACCATTTTTCCTTGTTTGCTGGCTGTTTAACAATTACTATTTCGATCATCCACCAGTGTTTATTGTCTCCATAGACTATCTTATGCTGCTACAGCTGAGCTATGATCTTACGCCATATAATCACACATTTGTCGTCCTGGTGGACTCCATTTGGTGCCCTAGTCGAACTATGGTCTTACCTCTCCAAGCCTCGTGTTTTTCGTCTCGACATATTACCCCATGTTTAACATCCCATCAGACTATCCCGTGTTTAACGTCTCGTTGGACCACCCCATGTTTAACGTCCTACCAAACTATCTACGATGTCATAGAGTCTTTCAGCTATGGTCTTACTCATTTGATCGTCAAATCATCTCCTAATGCCATAGCATCTTTCAACCATGGTCTTACACATTGTGACCCCGTGTTTACCATCCTGGTGGACTACCTGGGTTGGCATAGTCCAAATATGGTCTTACTCCTCATATTCCCCGTGTTTACTGTCTCGACGGGCTTTCGTAGGATGTCATAGCGTGTTTCAACTATGGTCTTAATCTTGTTTACCATGATGTCATGGCGTCTTTCAGTCATGATCTTACTCATTTATATCATGATGCCATAACATCTTTCAGCTATGGTCTTACTCATTATTAGTGTGATGCCATGGCGTCTTTCAATTATGGTTTTACTCATTTTTAGGCGTATAGCCTCTGATCGGTCTCATGGCCTAGTCATGATCTTTCATTCACTTTTCCTGTCATATTCCATCTATTCTTATAACAGCCTGATTTTGACCTTAATCGGAAAAGTGGTTTCGAGACCACAAATCCGAGTCTAAAAAATATTTTAAAATTATTTTTCATATTTATTATGTGTGAATTTTTTTGTGCTAAATTTTCGTGTTTTAATTTTATCATTTAGGTGTCCGATTAAATACAAAGATTTAATCGCGTAAAGTGTAAAAGTTACAAATTAAAGTGTAAAGTGCTAATTTGATAGTGGCTTTTTAATATGGTGTCCTTAAAGGGCAATTATCCCACTTTAAAGATAGTGGATGGTACATGGTCTTAAATGACCTTGGAAATTATGTTATATAATATTATTATTAAAGGTTAATAAAGTAAATAAGTAATAAACTAATATAAGTTAAATAAAACATATTAAAACAAGTTGTCATCTTTATATTTTTGCTTGGCCGAAGGTTGAAGAAGGAAAATAAAGAAAATCTTAGCATATTCAGCACTTTGGAGCTTGAATTTGGGTATGTGTTTTGTTCGGTTTTTGATAATTTTTACGTTTTTGAGATCTTTGCTTTGTGTACTTCAAAACCCATGTCTCAATTTGTGATTTTGATGATGATTTTGTGTTTTTCCATTGATGATATATTGTGGTTTTTGATGTTTGATGATGAAATATGAAATATATGTGTTAGATTTACAAGTTTTGTCTTTGAATTTTTGATGAATTTGAGTAATTTAGACTAAATTGCAAAAAATAAATTTTTGAGGGACTAAAATGTGAAATAAACGAAATGTGTGGGCTTGTATGGACACTAGGAAACTCAGACCCTTGTATAGTGTGGTTAAATTTTGTGTATTTTGTGTTTTGTGCAAAAAGGACTAAATTGTAAAAAGTGTGAAATGTTAGGGGCAAAATTGTAATTTTCCATTTATGTGTTTTTGGACTAAATTGAATGAAAATATGTTTGAATGAGCTTAATTTGAACATGTTTAGATCAAGACCCAAAGAAATCGGACTTGGATCGGTGAAAAGCGAAAATAGTTGAATAGCCGATTTTTGTCGTCCGTCGATATCCGAGGTAAGTCTTTAAGCTATTAAACATTGTAAATTATATATTTTAATTATTAATATGCTGATTTGGAAATTGGGAAATTAGTATTGAGTTAGCCGAATGTGATTAATTATAGAATTAATATGTTTAAGTTTAGTTTGATTAAGTTATAATATTTGAAAGTTCGAACAAAGATTATGACGTACAAGAAAAGTTAGATATATGAATTGTAATAGCCCAAATTTCAGTGATGTCAAAAATAATGGTTCGAGATCACCAAATCTGACAAATGAACTCGTAGACTATATTATTTAATATTTACGAGCCAAATGTAGCTTTTAAAATATTTTTAAAATTGTAAATTGTGTTTTATAAAGATTTATTTGGTCAAGAAAACGAGAAAAAGAGGTATCGAGATCTCGGTATTATAAACCGAGTCATAAATATTTTTATGAATATTTACAGAATGTCAATAAGGTAGTATTAAAATTCCGTTAGAAAATTTTGACGTTTGGGTGGTTAATTAAATAAAAATGACTAAATTGAAAAGTGTGTAAAAGTTGCTAGAAGGATTAAATGGCTTAATTGTCAAATGAGGAAGGACCTAAAGTGAAAATAAGCCCAAAGGAGATATTTTGGGCGGCAATAGCTGAGAAAAATCAGGAAATGGGTGAAATAAGGGCAAATTTGGAAAATTGCCAAAATTAGTTAAATAAGTATGGGACCTAATTGGAATATCTAGAATTCTCTTCATTTCTCTTCATTTTCTTCGGTTGAAAAACAGCCATGGAGAGAGTTCAAGCTGGTTTTCATACTCAAGCTTCATGTAAGTTTAATTCTTGCTTTCTCTTTGAAATTTCTATGTTTTTAGACTTTTACAATTGGGTCTAACTTATTATGTCATTATTTTTTGATTCTATGGCTAATTTTTAAAGTTGATGTGGATTAGTGCTGGAATAATATGATGAATAAATATTGAATTGAAGCTTTAATTTTGTTATATGATGATTTTATCAAGTAAAATTGATGGAAATTGATTTTAGGACCTAATTGTGAAAGAGTTAAAATTAAGGCCTAATGTTAAATTTCTGATTTTTCAAAGGTTATGAAGTAGTTTAAAATGATAGAATAAAGTATTAAATGAGAAAATTAGCTCAATTGAGGGGTTAATTGAGCAATGATTGAATTGTATGAAACGTGGAATTTGGAACAAAATAGAAATCAACATGTTATACTAAAGCAGTTTTAGACAGTAGCAGTTGTCTAACTTTGAAAAAATCACCAAAAATGGTATAAATTGAATTAGAAGTTGAGTAAGATATATAATTAAAGCTTGTTGAGTCTATTTTCATATAAAAGAAACAAAGCAAGTAAAGGAAGTCTACATATTGAGATATTTAAACTTTTGTAGGATTGGTTTAGAACAACTTCGTGATCCCTTGTTCTTACTTTAGAAATTCACTAAAAATTGTACAAAAATAACTATGAGTTATAATTTATATTTTTGTATTCCTTAGTGAGTCTATTTTCATTATAAATAATCAGAAACACTATATGAAATTCGTGCTATGAGATAATTAATTTTTAGTGAAGAGAGGTCAAAGCCGTCAGACTGTGTAATAGGGGAGAACTTAACTAATAAACTATACTAATTGGCCACACCAAAAATTCTGGAAAAATTAAAGTAAGAAGATATGTGAGTCTAGTTTCAAATAAAATTAACGGATATTAATTTGGAGTTCTGTAGCTCAAGATAAAAATAATTTAGTGACTATGACACGGATGGACAGCTTGAATATTCACATAAGTAAATAGTGAAAATTATAGATAATGTTACTTACAAGTGTATTGCTTATACTAAGGATGTGGATGGAGAGGAGAAGGAGGAAAAATAATATATGAACGACTTGTGTATAAATTGATTACATGCTCGATTATAATTGATAAATGTTGAATTAGAAATGATATAATGTTTTATTTGGAATATTTATTATGAAATTATGATTATCGTTATAATACAAAAATTGAACTTGTAAGTTTATATGGCTAAATTTTAGTAATCATTTGTTAATTTTATGAACTTCATGATGTGTTATTTCATATGTATTGATGATAAAATCGTGAATAATGTAAAAGCATGAAAATTGAATAAATGATCAACTTGAGCACTTCGATTCGGTGACAAGATGAATTGATTTTAAATACCATGGTTGAACCATGGCAACAAGTGATAAGTGATAGCTTCGGCTACACTTATCCGATCAAGACAAATGAAAGTGATAAGTGGTAGCTCGACTACGATCGGTGAAAAGTGGTAGCTCCGGCTACCGATCGCTGAAAAGTGGTAGCTCGCTTTGCTGATCGATGAATAGTGGTAGCTCCGGCACCGATCGATGAAAAGTGGTAGCTCGCCACCGATCGATGAATAGTGGTAACTTCGCTACAAGTGATAAGTGGTTTCCGTAAGACCATATATGGGATATGGCATTGATGTGATACGTGTTTAAGATGTAAGACCATAGCTAGGCTATGGCATTCTAGTGAAAAGTGATGAATTGATTCGATAAGACCATGGGTGTCCATGGCAAAGTGTGAAACGTAGGTATGGTATTAACCATACTTGAGTTGTAAAATGTGGCACCGAGCAACACCGTAGCTTGTCATGATCGATACTTGTGTGAAGCGGACTAATTCTATAAGGCATTCACTAATCTTACAAAGTTTGGTAAGTGTTACACGTAATTATGTGATATAAGAAATACGAATTGATGAGACATGAACATAGAACTTGATTGATGAATGAGTTCATTTGTGATTATATATTTGTACACCCTTGAGTGTATTATCCGTATGAATTGATATTCCAAATGGGTTAATGAGAAAAGTTCTAATATGAAATAATCTAAAATTTGAAATGAAATATTATGAAACCGTACTTGAAATACATTGGTATATCTTGTATATGTTATTTGAATTCATAATGTGGAAAGGAAATGCATGTGGAAATTTGAGATGATGATATCGGTACATGGAATCTATTGGTGGATATGTACATCCAAATTTATATGATAGATTTTAGTGAACATTGAAATTGGACTCAATAAGTGATTTGTCAATTTAAATTGTGATTGGCAGGAAGAGTTAGTGAGTTGTGTGTCTATGAATTGTTACACGTATTTGTCTGAAATACGAGGAAATGGTGGTGCTTGATACATGGAAATATGAGATTGTGATACATCCTATAAAAATATGGAATATGTTTGATAAATGTATTTATTCATAATTATAGAATTGTACACCTCAAGTGTACTATTTGTGTAAAGATAATTATTTCAAATTATCTGTGTAAGTGTTCAGACTCTTTGGTAATGCCCACGTACTCGCTGTTAGGCACAAATACGGGTAAGGGGTGTTACATGAATTGGTTGTGAGACAGCTTTAAAAATATGATATTCGGGTTTTAAGCCTAGCAGGCTTTGTGCCGGTGAGAGATATCGGGCTTTAAGCCTAGCAGGCTTTGTGCCGGTGAGAGATATCGGGCTTTATGCCTAACAGGCTTTGTACCGGTGAGAGATATCGGGCTTTATGCCTAGCAGGCTTTATGCCGGTGAATTATTATAAGTGTATGCTTAAAAAGATTCTTGATGATGTGGAATTTAAATACGGTAAATGAGCTCAATGTTCAGGTATGTGTAAGTCTATTGGTTGTAGGAGATAAGGTAAATTAGTAAATTGTTATTTGTTACTTGTCATATGTGATACAATTGAAGAATATATGTGAATTTTAGTAAGTGTATTCGGCTTTGTAAATAAATAGTATGAACATTATGGAATTGATTTTAGATATGAGCATATATGTGTCTTGTATATTCGGCCAAATTGGTAAGTGCATATGTGATGTTTATTGAGCTTATATGTTTGGTCATATGTTGTAATATATATATTGAGTTAGTATATTCAGCATGTGTGATGAAATAATAAATTATGTGTATTCGGCCAAGGTAAAATTTATTTGTGTTATAGTATAGTATAAATGATACAATTTGATCTGTTTGAAATGTTTGATTGCTTATTTGAATTGTTTAATTTGCTTAAGGCTTACTAAGCTAAGTTAGTTTACTTTGTGTGTTTTTGTTATTCTGTTTAATAGATTTTGGTTGTAAGCTACGAGCTCGGGGGTCGTCATTGAAGTCATCCACTCTATCGTCAACCTTCGGTACTTTTAAAAGTCTATATTCGAACATGTGGCATGTATAGACTAGATTATGTTTTGGATCGATGAATTTTGTCCTTGTAAATAGCCATGCGAAAATGGCTTGTTCTTAAAGTTAATGTTTAGATGTTTAAATAATTTTGGTCATGATATATGTGTGTGGTAACTTGATATATGGATGATGGATATGTTTTGGTTGTGGATCGTTTGTGATGATAATGATAATGATTCTTCAGTCATGCATTAGCTTAAATTATAAATATAGATAATGGATTTTATTTAAATTGTGGTTCAACAATGGTGATTTAAACATGTAGTTAAATGTTTAGTTAAATGTTAATAATGGAATTGGTTGTATTAATACGTGTAGTTTAGCTATGCTATGGATATTTGTCTATTTGATATAGTTACTTTGAGTCAATTTGAAATGGTATGCTTGCATTGGTGAGATGGTCTAGAAATGGTGAATAATGAATATAAGTATATTTGATTAAGTATTATACTCATATTAATAGTTCAGTGATTGGTTATAAGTATGTATTTTTAAGAATGTGATTTGGGTGTACTTTTAGTATTATTTGTGCTCAATATGGTTTAAATCAATATGGTCATATGCGCATATATTTGTATCAAAAGAAGAAGTTTATTTAGTTTTGAAATGATGTTTGTATAAGTGAGTGTATGTGTATGATGGTTAGTATGCCGTGTGGTTAATTTATCTTAGATTAATGCGTATAACATGTGAATCGATATAGTCAGGGATTGATTAAAGAAATAAGTTGATATTGATTTGGTAAGTATGTTTAGATATGGTTTTTGACATTATGAAAAATATGTGCATGGTATAATAATATGGTTTGATAGAGGTTGGATTATGATTTGATTATGAAAGTTATGATTTTTAAGACTTGATATTTGATTAAGTTTTAAACATTGATGTGATTTAATTTTTGAGTTGTGAAATGTAATGAATATCTGTGTGAACTGTGTTATGACCGGTAAAGCCTCGTAACCCTAATCTGGCGACGGATATGGGTTAAGGGTGTTACAATTCCTCCATTACCAACCTATACCTTGATGCTCAAACACCGTAGTGTCCCCTCTGCAAGGCCCGGAGCTTCGCACATCATGGTTTGCACTCCGCAAGACCGTGTGGCGGTATCTAATAGAATTACTCTCCTTTTCCCTTTCCTAACTTCATCTAACCCATCATTGATCCCCTTTCATGATTTTCTTTTATCATGCATTCAAACTAAAATGCCAGACACTCTTAAAATTATGAAAGCATGTGTCATGCATTTGCAGTTCTGGGTTTGAGTACAGAAACTTACCTGATGCTTGGAGATGACAGAGTTAAAGAAGTTAATTGTAAGCAAGAGAAAGTTGTTTAGAGAGTAGGCATTATACTGATCATTTAGATTCACATGAAATCCACAAACAAAATGATTTTCCCATTGATGTTTTTGAGTTTCTAAATTTGTAGAGAGAGGCTACAATTCACGAAATTCATTGATAATTCCTCTATAAGCAACAAAAAATTCAGTAAGGGATTTTTCACTTTTTTTATTATCAATTAGTTGTTAAAAAAAGAAAAGAGAAAATACAATAATTATTACCATCATTATAGAACATTTCTTTGATAGAGTCCCACATCTTCTTAGCAATTGAGGTAGCAATCTCAGGTTCCAAGGAATTCAACAACCAAGTTTTCATTGCATAATTAGATTAACACCAAGCCACATATTTGGGATCCTGAATGTTTGTCATTATTTGAACTAGATGATGATTGCAACCTTGAGAACCAAGGAAGGTACAAAACGCTTGAGACCGAAGGGCATAATTTCAACCATTAAATTTCATGGTAGTTCCAATAGAAATACGCAAATCAAAGTTAGACATGTTGTCTATCATCTTGAATTACAGATTCCAGCACAAAAAAAAGGATACACAACCTCAAACACAAATATACAGTAAATCAATCACACAAGAGGAGATTGATTGAAAAGAAATCTTTAATGTCGGAATAAACCTGCTCTTATACCATGTAAACATGTAGAATTGTAAGGAAAAGAGTATTATATCATTTAATATAATAGTATCATTTTTATGTACATGTTTACAAGAGTCCTAATATGAAAGTCTACTATACAAGTAATATGGAAACAACTACAAGTAAGCCTATAAATTAGGCACAAACCTTACAATCCTAAATTAGGTAAATACTAGATGTAGAAAGACAACTAACAACATTATTACATTTTTACCCTTTTAATTGTTATATATACAATAACAAAATGGTAATTTCATCTAGTAGAGTGGGGTAGGGTGGAGTAAGCAATTACCATAACCAGTCCATACCTATTATCCAAAAGAAAAAAAATCACCTAGTCTTCGGCCCACATCCACTTTTCAAAAGGAAAAATCCATTCCAAATGTTCGAAATCCACTGTGCGGTTCAAATTTTGCCATCTTTAGACATAATAGGTTGTCCAAAGTTATAAAAGGGGTAGAGAGGGTGGGGTTTTTTAATTTTATTTAATAATATTATAATTAATATAAATTTTAATTTTTTAAAAATATATACATATTTTATATATTCGTTTTGAATATTTTAAAATTATGAGAATATTTGTAAATTTTTAAAATTAAAAATATATTAATATAATATATAAAAATTGAAACGTTAATGTAATTTAGCCTTTGAAAAAAAGGTGAACTTAAAAAGAGTGTTTTAATTATGATGGTTTAGTTAAAAAAGGAAGAAAAGGAAAAAGGTGAAATCAATGGCGAGATTACAGGAAAGAAATTTGTTTTTAGAAGAATGATGAAATGAAAGCAATTATTATAAAACATGGGGACCTGAAATGTGCAGAGCATCAAACAACCAACTCCTTTCTCACCTATCTTACTTCTTTTTAATGTAAAATCTAGGCTTGAGAGGTGGCTGGCTTTTAATAATTTACTAAATAATTTTTTAACATTTTTCATAAATTCATCTGAATCCTCTTTTAAACTATAGATTTATCACTTATTAACCCCGTCTTTTTTTCATTTTCTTTTTATTGTTATACATTTTATTTTAATAAAATAAAATAAACATTCATTTGATCCGGTCACACGGGCATGACTCTAGGCTATACGTCTGTGTAGTTTATTCCACACGGGTAGAACTTTCGTACATAGTCGTGTGACCTCTGTATGAAGATTTTTCCTATTTTTTTTAAAAAAATTGTTTCAATTTAATCCCTATTACTTATAGGCTTAGTTTTGATCTTCCATAAACTCGATATTAATTCAAAATTAATTGTTGATAATTATTTGAGATTTTAAATTTTAACATACTCATAAATGTTTGTATCTACTTGTAGCACCTATTACTCCGGTTTTACATTTAATGGTATAATATTTTAACTCACATTGTTTTTATTATAAAAATTCTATTATAGTTACCAATATAAACATTTCAAACTAATTGAATTATGACGTCAAATTATATTAATCACCTGAATTAAAACCAACCTTTCTAGTCACTTAAGAGAAAAACGAAAAACATGTACTCGTCATTTCTTTTTTGATATTTTTGTTTTTATTTAAAATTACATTGACTGATTTAAAGGAAAAAAAAATCTATTCAATACAAATCCATACTCCCGTTATGAAAAAAATTCGATTTTATAATTCAAAAAAAGGTTACAGGTAGGAGAAATTTACGTTGAAGAAAAACAATAAAAGAAAGGCAGTGGACCAGCATCTGTTGCAGCTTTTTTTCTTATAAGAAGTCTGTATTTGTTTCTTTTATGTTGTCAATGTTACCTCAGAAGAATAGTTTTCCAGGGATTCTGAAATCAGGTAAGTTCATCTTTCAAGGTGGTGAAATGGTGATAACCCAATTCTGCCATGTATGTTTCCTAGTTTACTAATGAACGATTCTTGGTTCAATGGCATTTTCAGGGTGAACAAAGATATGGGAAAAGCAGTAATGCTACAATGGGTTATTGGAGTTTTGGCTCTTTTGGGTGTGTCCCAAGTGGATGCTGAAGACCCATATTTTTATTACACTTGGACAGTTACTTATGGCACTCGTTCTATTCTTGGAGTTCCCCAGCAGGTTGGAATAATATGATTTTTATTTTATTGGAAATGTTGAAAATAATGTGCTTTGTTTGATGTGGATTTCATCTGGGGTTGCTGAACAAGTTTTGATTTTTGTTTTTGGAAAGGTTATTCTCATCAATGATCAGTTTCCAGGACCAAAACTTGAAGTGGTGACTAATAACAACATTGTCTTGAATCTCATTAATAAACTTGACGAGCCTTTCTTGTTGACATGGTGGGTCTCTCTCTCTCTCTATATATATGCCTTGAGTCTCAAACATGGACACTTTCACTTCATTTCAACCTTGCAATATGACTTCGTTGGACTTTGATTCTGCTACCAATATTCATGGCACTGTCAAAATGATAATGATTAATGAGGGGCCTGTTTTTAACCATAACAGGAATGGCATTAAGCAACGGAAGAACTCATGGCAGGATGGAGCGTTGGGAACCAATTGCCCTATCCCTCCAAACTCAAATTATACCTACAAGTTCCAGGCCAAGGATCAAATTGGGTCTTATACATATTTCCCTTCAACTCTATTGCATAAAGCTGCTGGAGGATTTGGAGCACTCAATATATACCATAGAAGTGTGATCCCAATCCCTTACGGATACCCTGATGGAGACTTCACTTTACTTATTGGTGACTGGTACAAAACCAGCCATAAGGTTTGTGTTCACCTGCTTTGTTTTTTTCTCCCAAAGGTTAAGATTTTCGTTTCAATTTTTTAGTATCTTCGTCTTTGCCGCTCCTGATGTTGTTTTTCGATTAGATAACATTTGCAGAGGTATGCAAGTTATTAACTGATCATAGTCATTCTTGCAATTCCAAGT
This sequence comes from Gossypium bickii, assembly GCA_025503065.1. Classification (NCBI taxonomy): domain Eukaryota; kingdom Viridiplantae; phylum Streptophyta; class Magnoliopsida; order Malvales; family Malvaceae; genus Gossypium; species Gossypium bickii. Next base: position 19,597,301 of record CP106713.1, on the reverse strand, counting down.
CTTAGAAATACTTTGCATATGAAGAGTATGGTTAGTAAAAGAAAGACGATTGAGATTTTATTACACTTGATGGTTAAGTACCTAGGGGTGATAATTCAGGAAGACGAGAGATCGGGGATTGAATCGGGTGGTTAAAGTGGAGAAGCATGACACATGTTTTGTGTCATCACGATATGCTCATTGGATGATGGGGATTACAACTTGTTGGCTTGGTTTGGTTTGGTTAATTGTCTCAAATATATTTATTTCCTGTTTTGCAGACATTGCAGCAATCTTTGGACTCAGGAAAGCCTCTGCCCTTTCCTGATGGAGTCCTTACAAATGGACAGACTCAGAGTACCTTTAGTGGTGAACAAGGTCATCCTCAACTTTAATTCATAGCATTTTTATCCATTCATTCAACATAATTCTAAATTTGAAGTTTTTTCATTCATTGTTCCAAAAGGACATCATGTGATTACTTAATAAGTTTTATTTGTGGTGTTTCAGGCAAAACATACATGTTCAGGATCTCAAATGTCGGATTATCCACCTCATTCAACTTCAGGATTCAGGGTCATACAATGAAGTTAGTTGAGGTTGAAGGGTCTCATGTGGTTCAGAACTTATATGATTCTCTTGATGTTCATGTCGGCCAATCTTTAGCTGTCTTAGTAACCTTGAATCAGCCACCAAAGGATTACTACATTGTTGCATCGACAAGATTTTCGAGAACCGTTCTCACTGCAACTGCAATGTTGCACTACGCAAACTCACAAACCCCGGTTTCTGGACCCCTGCCTGCAGCTCCTGCATTCCAATTTCATTGGTCAATGCAGCAGGCAAGGACATATAGGTACTTGTGATTGATGAATACTTGGTTCATGTGTTCAATTTAGCGTAAATATAATCGTATTTAAGTCGTTTTCCTTCGTTTTCTTGAAGGTGGAATTTGACATCTAATGCAGCTAGGCCTAATCCCCAGGGTTCATTCCATTATGGGAAGATAACACCAACCAAGACCATTGTTTTGGCCAACTCGGCATCTTTTATAAATGGAAAGCTGCGTTACACCGTGAGTGGTGTCTCCTATATGAATTCGGATACCCCTCCGAAGCTTGCGGATTATTTTAACATTCCTGGTGTTTTCACCATGGATTCCATCCAAGGCCTTCCTTCAGGTGGTGCCGCAACTGTAGCTACCTCCGTTATGCCGGTTTCTCTCCATGATTTTCTTGAAGTCGTCTTTTAGAACAACGAAAACACCCTGCAATCCTGGCATCTTGATGGTTATGATTTTTGGGTTGTTGGGTGAGTCACAATGCCCTGTTTTTTTTTTTTTTTTTTTTTTTTTTTTTTTTTTTTTTAAAGAAATCTGTTCTTATCGTTTCTGTTACATTATATACAGTTTCGGCTCCGGACAGTGGAATCCACATAAACGAAAAACTTACAATCTTGTCGATGCTCTTACGAGACACACTACCCAGGTAAGCCACATCATCTCTTTGTTCAGGATCAAGTCCGGATAAGATAATTGTTTGGGAGCTTATGCCTCATATACTAATTATAACTAATGACACATATTCAACCATTAGTATAAGGATATGTTCTTCCATATATATTGAAAAACTTGAACAAAATGAGTTAACCATGTTAGATATACTCGTATACAATAGTCACTCTGAAATCCGAATACTGTAGCCGGTATATTAGGGGTTTCCATATATATTGTAAATTTTTTTGTGCTACTGTTGTTTTCTTTTCCCTGCCAGGTTTATCCAAATTCTTGGACAGCCGTATTGATCTCCATGGACAACCAAGGGATGTGGAACCTGAGGTCTGCAGCATGGGGAAGACAATATCTTGGGCAACAATTTTACTTGAGAGTCTTTGATCCTGTTCGAAGTCTCACCAACGAATACGATATTCCCTCTAATGTCTTACTTTGCGGCAAAGCTGTTGGGTTTCACCCTTAGTATGGATTAAACCCATGGACGTATCGGTTCCTGTTCACGAGCGTTTGGTTGCCGAGAAACTAGATGAGAAAAAATAGAGTGGATTGAAATGTTGTTTTTTACTTTTGCATTTGTATATCTTAGAAAACATCAGATTATATATCTATTCCGGTTGTTTTCTGTATTAGCTGCAAGGGCTTGAAAGAAATATCAAATCATGGTATCAAGAATATATCTATAGTTAAAATATGGATCTCAAAGTAGCAAAATTTCACTTTTTCTTTGGATGCGTCAGCTTTGAACAGGTCAAATTAAAGAATGCTAAGCAGAAATCAAGTACCCCAAATTACAAGAGGAGAGTTGGAAGCTCCTGTGGTGTAGTCACCGGCTAGTCATTACCGCTACCCAATCTACCTTTTCTTTATACTTCCATACTCTATTTAACTAAAAAATAAAACAATCCCAATATTTTAGTTTTAAAAAATGCTGTTAATATTTCAATTCTAATTTTATTTTATACTCAACCATGATTTAATATATATATATCTAACCCTTTTTTTTCTAAAGAAATTAACTTAGAACATGTTTAAACGGCACAATATAATTGAAGGAAAGTGTAGTTACAACCTCTTGTAATTACAAAAAAATTGTAATTTTCTAAATGTTCGTAACGTATGTTATATGTCATGTTTGATAGTACAAATTGTAATTACACAATTATATAATTTATATTTTTAAAAATATATTAATTAATATAAAAAATGATTAGAATGATAAATATAATTTCTAAACAAGTAACAAAAATTAAAATTAAATCAACATATGTATTATGTTAGTCTAAAAAAGTAGTTGATAATACAATTACTAATAAAAGTAACAAAAAAAATACACACCATATACAATTTTATCTAATTATTTTAGGGCATATTTGTTTAGTTACTTCATTTGTAACATTTAACATATGATCTTTATCATTATATGTTGGTTCTGGACAAAGTTCATCATCTGAATTTAAATCTGTATCATTAAGATTATCAATATCTTCTTTCGGTATGGGATTATCTCAATTCCACCTATGATTCAAGTTATGAAATATGTAACATCTATCGTGTTTTTTTTTATGCTATAGAAAGGTGGTGATGTTAATATAAATTTTTTAGAATAACAAATGTCTTCTCAACCATATTTTGAAGTCTTGAATATCTCAAATTAGAAAGTTCGCAAGCTATCCATGGTACTTGTGTTAGACACCATTCTCTTAAATGTTATCATGCCTCATGATATGTTGCAAGAAAACCTTTTGTATTTGCATAATTAGTATCAACCTTATAATATTTGGATTCACAATACAAATAGTGTAGCTTTAATTGTAAAAACTTAGGCTCCGTTTGTTTCATTGAAAATAACTTTCGGGAAATAATTTCTAGAAAATGATTTACTTTTCTGGAAAAGCTAATATTTTCTTGTGTTCGGATGGATCTGTGTAAAATATTTTATGTTGTTTGGTAGATTTCTTAAAAATATTTCATAAAAGTTGTTTTTAATGAAACAAATATACATTTGAAATTTTCTTATGTTTTTTCATTGTTTAATTGAATTTATTTTTATCTATAATTTTTTATTTTACATTGTTTTTGCATATATTAAAAATATTATGTTAAATTTAGGTTCATTACAATGTCAATTTTTAATTACATGACTACATTTAAAAATGTGACATAAACAAAATTGACAAAAAAATTTAACGATGTCAACAATTGGACTTGATTTTCAAATTTGAAAAGTAAATGGACTAAATTCTTAAAAATAAAAGTACAAAAACTAAAGTGCAAACCTATGAAGTGTACATAGACTTATGACATATTTTAACCTTGATACTACAAAACATTTATTATTAATATATGTATAATTGTAATGAATATTTATTATTAAAATATTAATATTAAATATTTTTAATAATATGTGAATAATATTATTTAAAATTATTATTTTTAAAATTTATTATTAAAATAAAATTGAAATATTAGATAATTTATTAAAATAGTAAATTATATTTATTATATTAATAATTTATTATATGACTAAAAATAAATAATTTAATATGTATGTTTAATAATATTGAAAAATATAATATTTTAATTATTTTAATTATTTTAAAAATAAAAATAAAAATTATTATCAATATAATAATATTAAGCTTGATTTAAGTTGATTTTTATATAAAAATAAGATTATCTATAAATGAGCTCTTTTCCGGAAAATGAATTACGTTTTTCAAAATGATAAGTCATTTACGTTGACCTGTAAGTCATTTTCCGTTAACCAAGCTGTTTTATGTGAAACAAACACAGGGAAATGCAAAAAAATATTTTCCGTAAAACTTTTTACATATAAACAAACGGACCCTTATATAAATTTAATTTGGAGAAAGACTTATATTAGTTTATATCCCTTTTTATAATACACAAATTAAATAAAAATAACTTAAAATTTATAATATATAATATATAACCTTTATAAAAAATGTTTTAATAAATTATCTAATAACTTTCATAACACTTCCTATAAATAATATAATTTTTTATCATAACTTTAGTAAGTTATTTTTTTATAAATAAATTATGATAATAAAAAATATAACATTTTTTATGAATAACTATATTATTTTTATAATATATAATATTCATAATTTTTTATATAAAAAAATATATTATAACACTTTTGTAAATTAATTTTTATAATAAAATATTCATGTTTATAATATAATATTTATAACTTTTATAAAAATAAATATATATTTTTTAAAATCAGCTTTGAGTGTAATTAGCTATATAATTACTTCAATTCTATGCTTGTCTTAAAAATTGAAAAATGTAATTAGATGCATCAATTACACCCAATTCAGTGAGATACACTAATTACGATAGTTATCCAATCATGTCATTATTGTGTAATTACACCCAAATTACCAATTACCAACCCCTTAATTTACTTTAATAAAGCAAATCCAAAAAACTGGTAAGACACTTGCATATGGTATCAATGCATTACAGAATTACCAATTACCAACCCCTTAATTTACTTTAATAAAGCAAATCCAAAAAACTGGTAAGACACTTGCATATGGTATCAATGCATTACAGTCCATTAGAGATGTGGTAAAACAAATAACATAAATATAGATAATACAGATTTCAACCAGTACATATGAAGGTAATGTTTAACATTTCAGAATCAACATCAGATCTCCCCTTGACCAGCATTTTTTCCCATCTTCTCTCTGCGCTCTGGAGCAGCCCACGTGAATTTATATGATCACCATTGCCTACAATTAGAGCAAAATTCAATTGCAAAAGTTGAAAATAAAAAAAAAAAAAAAAAAAAAAAAAAAAAGGAAGCAAAGTAGGATTAAACTCATCAACAGTTCTAAAACTATTGATGTGAATTAACCTACCAACAATAATTCCTAGTGTTATATTTGCTTCTCATAGAACACCAACCACACTAGAATAAATTATACTCAACCTAGCAGCAAACTCAAATCAAAACTAACAATGACATCAACAAACAAGAGAGTTGTCATTTTATTCCTTGTCCAATGATAACTAAACCAAGCATGTTATCATGCGTAAAGACCAAAAGGGAAAAATGAATATTAGGTTGCCAATGCATCAATGTCCTTTACTTGACTCCATGCAAAAAAAGGACATAAAAGCCATAACATCAATTTGGATTCTAAAGTTCCATGCTACCCTCCATTGATCAATGACTTGGTATTAGGACTAAGAAGTTATCAACTACAGATTTTGCAAAACCATTTTCCCCCTAAGTTAATTACATCAGTCAAAAATATCAGCAAAAAGTCTACCAAGGATACTTAGAATAGAAATGTAAGTGTACTTATGAAGTGTTCAAATCTTGTTACAAGAATGAACCAATGAAATGAACATTACTTAATGAAGTGTCCACAAGGAAAATTGTCCTTCACAAATAAGAAATCTTAAGCTATATGAAGGAATCCATACTTGTATAGGAAATATGTACTTACTTATCCAACTATTTTGGCATTTGTTCTTATCATGCTTAAACACCTAAAAAGAAGTTCTACTAGCAATTTCTATGATGAACAAGAATATTAGCTAGAATTCAAGATATTTATCTTACTAAAGCTTAAGAAGTTATCATCTTGAATGCAAAAGGGTATCCCACAAGCACATCTATCAGATAAAATATTTTCATTAAAAAGAGAAAGAACATATATAAATAGAAAATAACATATAATTGTTCAATAGAATAAGCTTAGCCAAGAGCTCTCCTTTGCACTTTTTCAAAAACATCCTCCATTGAATGAGCTTCACACAGATTGTTGAAGAACACAACGCCATCGATCAAATAAAATGAGTAGAAGGGAAAAGCAATCCCTAATGACAACAAATAACAAGTTACAAAGATAAACAATAAACCACATGAAAACAGAACAGCCATAAAATTCAATTTTGAAGTGGCAAAAGCTTACTAAAACAAATGAAATATTTTATCTTTAACATAAGAAGTTAAAAGAGAAGAGAGTGAGGTAACCCATCCCATTCCATTCTACAAACCCAGGCTTATCTTTCCAAATTGAATCCAATCAATACCCATTCCATTTCCCACTTTCTCCATCGACCCTCGATTTGCACTTTCAGACCCAAAAAGTGTTTCAAGAAAACTTTGTAAACGACAAACTAAATCTAATAATCATAAATTCAAGTATTAATTGGTTCATTTCATAGTTAATATTTATACGGTTAATAAAATCTAATAATCATAAGAACCCATTTTTTACAGAAATAAATCTACCAGAACTTTAAGAAGCAGAGATGAAAATGAATGATTGTAAAAGAAAATTTGAAACCTTACCTTTGGTATCGTTGGTGAGAGCACCGATGAGTGAGACAGGGAGAGGTGTTTTCCTAAGGTAAGAGGAACCCAATACAGAAGGGGGGGTGAGAAATTGTTACAAGTGTAAAATGTTTGAAGAGAGTTTTTTTCCTGAAGCGTAAAATGACTAACGGAAATTTCACGAAAAAAGCAAAGGTTTTTCCTTTGACTAACAAGTTTCTTTTTTCTTTTTTCTTTTTTCCCTATGTTTTACAAAATCAAACACCGAAAAATTAAGAAAACATTTTCCGGAAAATAAAAGTAACTAAACAGACAGACCCTCCGCAACTTTGTTGCCTTCTTGAACCACATAGGAAAAGGAAACATGATCAAAACAAAGACAACAATAAAGAATATCTTGTTTAATAGCAAACTACTTCAACTTTCACATGAAGAAGGCGAATTAAGTCGGTTGATCACATTTATGCAGTCAGACTAAAAATGACATGGGACCAACCTCTGTCTTTTGCTTTCAAGCACGCCACACGGATAGCAAAAGCTTTTGCTGCCTCGATAGATGTTAGATCAAATCCAACTATCCATCAGAGCTCTATCATGATCCTGAACACTAAGCCAATACCAAACATCCTAGAGACATGATCAAAAGAAGTACCTAAGTTGAACAGGTGGTGATTCTATTATATTTTGTATTTATATATATTTACATATGCTATCTAAGAAAATATCAGCTAATTTTATGGTTTTTTTTATCTTTATATTAAATATAATTAATTTGATGAGATTTGAGCATCTAAAGTTGTTTGTAAAGATAAATTTGTGCTCTAAATATGAAGGTCTTGTTTCCGTAGATGTTTCATTATTGGGAAAAGCTTTTTTAGGTGGCTGTCAAAGTGCTAACTAAATCAGTAGGAAATTAACTTAATTGATTTTATATTTGATGATCTATCTTGTGGAGTAACAAATTTTTGAAGATTAAACTGAAACGAATCTCACATAACAAATCCCTTGATTTGTGAAGATTGGATTAAGAGCACTGAAAACATATCTCTCAACAAACCACTTTATATTGCTCTTTATTAGTATATTGTATTTAGCTATTTTAGCTACTATTTCATAGGGATTTGTATTGTAACTGGCCACTAGCATGTTAGCAAGTCTCAAACTTCTATATATTCAAGAGACTTATATAGGTTTATGTACTGAGTTATTGAGAGTATTGATCAGTTCATAGAAAAACATTTTTGTAGGAGTGCAATTGAGAGAATATAACCTTTTGTTATTTGATTTAACAACTTAAGTTCTAATGGGAGAATTTAGAGGTAAGAGGTTTAGTCCTTGAGTACAAAAGTGAGGTTATTATACCAAAGTGCGATAGAACTAAGGTCACTTATTGTATTGAGTTCAAAGATAGTGAATTAATCTCACTTGTTGTATCGAGTTGCGTAAATAATTCCTATGTGTTTTTTTTGTTGCTTATCACAATGTCATCTGAAGTGTCCACTTTCACTACTAGTTGATTCACCACTTACGTGCTGGAAAAATTCGGTTTAGAAAATAGTTCTTTTTGCACATTGGAAAATTAATTTTTTTTTTCTAAAACCCAACCGATTGTGTTATTTATAACAATAAATTCTTTATCAAATTTGTACTTGTGTTTTGGAATAGGCGGTATAAGGTGTTTCTTGACTTTAGACTAATACGATTTTTTGCACTATTCTCAAACCTTAATATACTTAGAGTGTAGGTTCTAATTTATAAATTGATGAGCGCTATGAAAACTTTCTATTGATACTCAATTGGAATATAATCTCAAAATTAGAATTTATTTAGAAGAATAAATCTCACAAAATTATGATAGAGTGCCGATGCTTAGCATTGTGTCTTTTTTTACTTAGCTAGACTTTTAATTGAATAAGTAAAATCAAAATAGTAATATTTTAATAGAAACATACAATCTCTTTGGAATTGATTAGGGTAGTGGGACACCCTCTTGCACTGTAGCATTTTCTAGATCTTCATAATATTCCTTGACTAACTCCAAGGCATTTAAGTGAATAATGTGTCTATTTTGAGTGCCTAAAATCGTAATTTTCACCTTCAAAGATAAGATCTTGAACATTGTTGTAGATTAGACTTGTAGAAGCCATGACCAATTTTATTTTTACACACTCTTTGTAAGAATCTTTAACTCTGATTACCACCTTATTGGAAAGAATCTAAATATGGTGAAGGAAAAAACACTCAAGATGAAATGAATTCTTCTTCGTTTTTTTTTTTTTTTTTTTTTTGGGGGGGTCACTCACATCACTTCTCTTCTTTTACAATTTTCTTACAATCACTTCATCACTTACAACCCTTTTTCCAAGTCACTACTAATTTCTATTCATGCATCTTAAAGTGACTCTTGATCTATTACATTATGCATTTTAGATACGTACATATTATCCAAAATTTTCTGAGATGATTAGAGGCTTGAATGTTTCTTTCGTAAGCAAGATGTTGAGGAAAGTGGTACAGAATCCAAGAAAGTAATTTTTATTTAGTTAAATTGACCCTTGATTTGGGTTGTACTGTAATGAGGCAAGTTTGTGGTTGGGTTTATGAGAAAAATGATGAGATGAAAGTTTAGGAGTTGTTGAAGTCTCGAAAATGTGGAAGATGGTTTTGAGTATATAAAGCGCACAAGCAGTAGATACAAGAGTTGGAGATGGTAGAGAAAATGGAGGATAGTTTCTTTTCTTTCCTTTTTGAGGAGATCATATGGATTGATGATTATTCTTGCTGAGTTTATTTCTTTGGGCTTAGAAGGTGATTGACCGGATTGTCAATCCAATTTCTTATACTGTATGTTTGGTGTTGTTATGCTTTTTTTGATAGGTTAAATTATACTATTAGTCCTTATATTTTATAAAAGTTATGGACTTGGTCTCAGTACTTTAATTTGATTAATCTTAGTCTCTATACTTTTCGAATTGGTCAATTGTAGTTATTGTATTTTTCGATTTTTGAAATTTTAGTCCTAATGCAAATAGCAGTAGCTAAATTCATTCGATTAAATTCAATTATAGTCTTGTACAATGTGTGGAATTGCAAATTTAGTCCATTTTTTCTATTTGGATTATTTTAAGTCTCTATACTTTTCGAATTTTGAAATTTCAAACTCGACACAGAAGACGTCTTTAACCCATTAACTAAAATTTTAGTGAATAATATGTGAAAATAACAAGTCAACGAGACATTACACATATGATACGATATTTACCTCATCAGATTATGAAAATAGCAAAACTTAACTAAATTAATTTAACAATTATAAGAAATGAAATTTTGAAATTTGAAAAATATAAATACTAAAAATAATCAAATTAACATATTTCACAAAATACAACAACTAAATACAGAGTTTAACCTTTCTGATATGTTCTATTGTCGGAAGTTTTAGGCCTCTTAGGCGGTAATTGTGGTCTCATCGTTAGTTTACAATGTTGTATGTCCTCGCGGTTTATGAGGTGTTATCGTGCAATTCACTGTTAAGTGGTTTTTTCTTAATAAAATATCCTTTTTGTTGAGTAAATTGAATCTAATAAAGTTTTTTAAGCAATTATGCTAATTTCTATTTAGATATTACAAAAAATGATAAACATCCAATTTAATTCCATGATTTGACACCCTTTACAAGCGAAAAAATATCTAATGGAAATGTTAAAAAGTTAAAAAGTGAAACAATGAAAGGAATAAAAGTGAAGGCAAATCCAGGGAGAAGCAGGCAAGGGCAAGGGCAGGCCGACACACCAACTGATAAGGATGCAGCTGCAAGGAATCCTTCTTTCAACTGCGCCGAATCAAATAGCTGTTTATGGCAACACTTGCACTAAAGCCTGCTTCAAACCTCATTTCGTAACTAGAGAATCTTCAATCTTTCATATGCAACCCACCAGTTGATGACACACACCTTTTTAGTTTATGAAAATTCATAAACTGAAACCCTAAAAAAGCTTTTGAGTTAATTAATATTTAATCACCACACTAAAGTTAAAGCCATGTGTCTGGTTATTCTCTTCTGAATAATTTGTATGGTTAAGAAAAGCAAACTCAACAAGTTTCATTGTCTTATCTCTTTTGTTGAACTTCAGCCCTTTACATACGATAATGGTTTTCTTTGTCAAATGTCACCTTTTTAAACATTACAGTGATGGATACATCCAACGAAAAATCGAAAACTGTAGCAAAACATATAACATTTTTCATCTCTTTTAGAAACTTGTGCTACATCCTTGGAACACTCTCATGAGTTAAATAATTAAACACACCTAAAAGAGAAAGAAAAAGAAAGACAAGAAACAACCTGATGCACTACGAAAGAAGAACCGATGGACAACACTTTTAGCTTATATATAAAAAAAAAGGTGAGATTAAACGAAAGGTAAAGGGTTATTTTAAGGATATGCACCATTAGTTGTTGGAAGATCAGACCACGATGATGAAAATGCCGGATTCCAGTAACCCAATTCTCCCCCTGCAACTGGAGCTGACTCCAAAATGGATGTTGATGAAGAAGAAGCGACTTTGCTTAGAATTACTGCTGAAGTATCAGAGTAATAACTTGATGATGATAGTGGCGATGATGATTTGAGCCTTTGATACAGTTCTTGAATACCTGTGTTTTGAACTTCACCTACAAGGAACCCATTATTATTCTGTTGTTGTTGAGCGTGGTGTTGATTATTTTTCCAGAAAGGGTTAACGAGATCCAAGCCTAGGGTTCGAGCATTTAGTGCAGCAGCTGCAACCACTGGTTCATTCATCACTTGAGATCCAAGCAAACTCACTTCTTCCTTAATACTAAGAGGGTTAGACAATGTGTTAGGGTTAGGGTTTAGGGTAGCTCTCATTGAGGTTAGATTGGATAGAAGATGGGAAGTCTGGGCCGCTGAAGTCCAAAGAATTGGAGTAGACTGAAGCTCATGATCGAACCCAGATCTTCCAATTTCAGAAACTACTGTTTTCATCTTGGAAGAAGTTGATTTCCCCAGAGATGTTGAAACACCAGTAGTGCTTTTGTTTTTCCTACACCCACCACCAATAGGAACGTTTCTGAGAGCTCCTCCTTTGGTCCAATACCGACGGCAAGTCTTGCAAAAGTGACGAGGCTGAGTGAGGTTGTAGTTGTTGTAATAGCAGAACTTTGTGTTGGAGGAATCACACCTGGGGCACCTCAAATTCTGGTGATGATTCTCCGGATTCGATGAATTAGTGGTCGATGAAGTCGTCGCCGAAGAAGAAGAAGATGATGGTGATGGAGAAGAGGTGGGGGTTCCTTCCAAAATGCTTCCACTGATGGAGATCTTCCTCTCCCCTCCAAAGTTTAAGCAAGAAGAACCTCCAAGGAGTTCTTGAATCATCTTTTTGTAGATCTAAAACAATCCAAAAGAAAAAGCAAAGAAGCTAGGGGAGTCTTTTCTTTTGAGTTAGTGGGTGAAAAGCTAAAGTAGGAATGGCTTTGGGAGTTTCAGTTGAATATGGGTTTGGTTAATTTGGCTGTTTATGTGGGTGCAAATGAATACAGGATAAACCCCCGGGACTCTTTAATATAGCCTCTACAAATAAAATAAAAATGCTTACTTTAGTGCCTATCTCTCTCAAAAGCAAGTGGGTTTTTGGAGGGGAGTGAAATGGAAGTTTAGTTTATTATTTTGTGGGAATCATTTTTAATTAAATTATATTTGGGAAAAAATGGCGGTGCATAGGTTAGTATCTTGTTATGTCATAGGCCAGTATAAGGTATGTTGCTATAAATAGACCCACACTCACTTTAATAATTAGCTAACCATTCTGAAAATTGAATCCCTTTCTATCAATCATTTACTTGTGGGTGTGTTTAATAATTCAACTATCCAATTCTACTAATTATTTTTTATGCATTAATTTGACAAATGATTATTTGTAATCAAGTTTCCTAAAAGAAGAAGCTTGGTTGGGGTTTAAGGGCTGAAAATCCATGATTACTAGTTCAAAGGAAAGACTAATGACATTGAAGAGCGTGTAAAGTGGAATTCCCCACCTCCAACCACAATGCCACTCATGGCCCTCCCTGCTCCAGCCTGCTTCCATCATTTCCAATTACATTTGTTCATGCCTTACATTTTATCTTAATTCGAATTTATAAATCAAACTGATATTTCGATTCATCAAATAAAAATATTTCAAATATATAATTTCTCTTGCAAGAAATGTAGAGCCCTGAAATCATCTGTCATGCTATAAAAAAGTTGGACATTCATGAATGAATTCGTATAAAGAAAGAAAATGGCAGATGAGATTTGTATCGTTCAAGCAATACTTGTGTACTAGACAACTGGTTCTCTGCCTATTTGGATATTGACATGTATTCCCACTTAATCCATAATCAAGTATAAAAAGAAGATGTAAATATTGACATATAATATCATAACATCACTTAGTGAAAATCAAATCCTACTTTTTTCAATTTTCTTATACCTACAAATAATGTTAAAATAATATCTGATATTGACAGTCAAATCTTCCATTCTCCATCTCCATCCAATGTAAAATATATAACTTTATTCTACTTAAATACTATTTTTAATATTAAATGTAGTTAATAATTAATGAAATTATAGGTTAAGCTTGGTGGCTCAAATCGGTTTTTTATTGGTTAAATTTGTTTTTCAGTTTCATCAATAAATCAGTAATTTTATCATATAAAACGTAATATAAGTTACTTGTTTTCATTTGATGCAACAAGCTAAATTGTATTAATTGTGATCTTATATTTTTTATTAATAAAATAGGTAAATTAAATTAAAGAGTAAATTAATCGTTCAGTCAAAAATTACATATTAAAAATTTATTTTTATATATCAGTAGTATGAGGTACACTTGAAACTCCACGTGTAATTGTCTAGTTACGTCGTTAACTAAGCTAATTTTTAACTGTAAAAATAGATTTTTTTAAAAAAATAATTTTCTCTTGAATTAAATATATAAAAATTAATTTATTCATTTTTTAAATAAAAAAATAAAATGTAATTTTACTATTAATATATCATACATTTACCATTTTTTAATCCATGGCTGCAAATTAACTCCCGCTCTCTCGACCTTCATAATCTCATTAATTCCATCTCCATGAAGTCATTAACAAGTAGATTGTAACAAAATATGTACAAGAAAAATGACAAAATAAACAGATTGGTGTATTTTTGTTCTTTTACGGAGCAAAAAGGATCTGATAAACAACAAAAAATCCGAGGAACTAAATATGGTAGACAGACATTGATTTGATTGCTTTAATTGTCTGAATTGGGTCACAGTTAAGTAGGAAGTCACGGTGAAATTTCGCACATGAAAAGGCACAAATTAGAGGATTGATAGTTACACGACAATTTACAAATCAAACTTGGAACTGATCAAACCAAAACTTACATGAAATTGACGAACAGTTATCGTCTGTTACAAAAAATGATTGTCTGAAAACAGTTTTGTGTCTTAAACATGAAGTATCGATCGATGGTTTTACAAAATGGAAGCTTTCAATCACGTAAGTATAGGAAAGGCTTTAGAAAGAAGATGAAATTGGGTGAAAATGAAAGCTTGAGAGAGATGGGAATGGCGGGGTCTACATGTTTCAAGTTTCTCCAACCATTTGTCAATCACCATTTTCACCATCTTAAAATTGTATCAATTGTCAAGAAACGAATCTTTTAATTATCAACTTGTGGGATACAATATGTGTAAATTACTAATTTATAATTTGGCATTACCTAACCCCTAACTATAATTGTAACAAAGTCTAGGGCACGCCCAATCTCTTATCGACTTGATCAATGATGCTTTCAATAATCTAATCAGATGGTGGGTTTCTTGGATATAAAATTACCACAAAATCTCATCTGCTATATTTTAGATTGTATTTTAGTTTTTTTATTGAAAAATAGTAAACTATTTATTATACGTTAGATGAGAGTAAAATAATCTCTCCGTTAAAATTTGGTGTTTATATATAAAGTATAATATTAAATTTAGCCCTCAACCTTTACACATTTATACAATTTGACCCCTACTATTTTATTAAAGGTGATATAGTGATTATGCATAGGTATGATATGTGATCTACCGTAATTTAATATGACAAATTAGACTTTCTCGGTATAGTTAAAGAGTTTATTCTCAAGCAAAGTAGCATCTTTTTCGTAGCTTTTCATAAATTTTAAAATTTCAGGTAATAATTTTAAATACTTCACTTTTACTCATTTTGAGCCACAAATTGGCCAATAGTGCCATTAGGGGTCCTAACTTTTGGTTGAGTGATGTAAGGACGTGTTGGAGGCTGAAAACGAGTGAGAACGACACCAAAGAAAAGGGCATTGCAATATCTAAACTTTGAAATCGCGATACCTCCAACAGACTTGAGATTGGAGACCACCCTTTAGTGGTATCGCGATATCCTCTTCTTTGGTATCGCGATATTGATATTGTATGGGGACAAATTGGACAAAAATGGTAGTCTTATCCCCCCGAAGCACCAATCATTAAAGGTCCATTCAAGGGTATTTTGGGCACTGATACGTTATAAAAGTAACATATTTTAATCCAATTCTTAATGCGTTTTGGATGATTAATTATGCTAATTAGTGAATTTGATACTCCTAATCCTTTAAATTTATGTTTCTATATTTAGGAGAACATTTGAGAGTGAAAGGAGCGAAAAATGAGCCAAAATTAGACAAATAGAGCTGTTTTCAGGATCCACATGGCATGGGCATTTTCACACGAGCTAGACACACGCCCATGTGCCAGCTCGTGTCAATTTCGTACCTTGCTTCCCAAATATGCGGAAAAACCCCATTTTTAGGCTTTCTGAGCATTCTAAAGTCTATAAATACCCATTAAAAGAATATATAAGGGGGAAATCAGAGAAAATCGAAGAAAACACTCAAAGAACACCATCGGAATCAACTTAAAAGTGAATCTCCATCAAAATCAAAGATCTCCTTTTAATTTTTTTCTAAGTTTTATTGAGTTTCTTTATGTCTTGTGGTTATTCTGACTTTGAGATGTTTTCATTCAGGATTATGAACTAATTCTCTAGATACCTAGGGAGGATGAAACCTATGATGAATCATTTTATTTAATTTTTGTTTTTACGCGATAAATACTTGATTCTTGTTATCAATTATGTATGCTTATTTCTTGTTTTAATATTTTCGGGATATTAATTCATTTTTAATGTGCGCTTATTTCAGTGGAGGAAAAGTCCATGTTTAAGAGTAGATCTAGCATAATTGAGTGGAGTTGCATGCAATCCTAGAAATAAGACAACATAAATCTACCGGATTAGAGTCAAATCTAATAGGGGAATCCATAGATTGAGTTAATGCGACAATAGGGGTTTTAATTAGAAAGAGATTTCAATTAATCAACCTAGAGTCAATTGTTTTTACTCTCAAAAGAGATATTAACATAATTCAGGGATTTCTACAAATCAAGACACAAGTGAATAAATTGTTTAATTCAGATTCATAATAAAAGGTGGAGTCTAGTGGATTCTTTCTTGGGTATTATCTATCTCATTGGTTAATATTTGATTATTTTCTTGATTCATTCTTTATTGCGTTCTTAGTTAAATTAGCTTAGTAAATTTTAGATTAAAACACATTACTCCAAATTGTCGGCTAAATAATAGAAAAATGGTAATTACTAATACTTTTGTTCTCGTGTATACAATATTGTCTACTCACCATAGCTATACTATTGTTCGATAGGTGCGTTTGCCTTTGTCGTATTTATAATTAGTTTAGTGACCATTAGACACACAAATTGGGTCAGCATAGCTGCTATATCAACCAAAATTTGGCTGAGAGAAAAAAATGCAACATTAGAGTAGTTTTAGCTTAGGGGTTTTTTTTAGTTTCTCTTAGTTTTTCTTTCTCTTCTTCTAAGACTTTTTTATTTTCATTTACTTAGTTGTAGATTTTAAATTTTCCAACAACTTTTCTTCTTGTTTTAGTTGTTCTTAGTGTTAGCTAAGTTAGTTATCACTGTAGCTTAAGTTTATTTGCACTTTCAGCCCCTATACATTGGTTGTAAGACATTTTTAGGTTTAGTCTAATGTATGTCAATTCCTTTCATTTTGTACCTGTTAAAGTTTGTTCCTTTCATGTTTATTGCTTTAGATTTTCTTATTGAATGCTTTTTTTTACATGTCTTTTAGATTTTCTTACATAAAAAAATCTTAACTTTTATATTTTTCTCAGGCTTTACTTTAATAGCTTCTTTGGTTTTTATTTTCATGGTTGTTAGATTTATTTTCAGCATGAGTAGCTAAACTTTTAAAGAGGTTGGTTGATTGAAATGTTGTGAGCTGATTTTTGGCTGAATGACCAAATTGTAATAAATTGTACTAATTTGAATAAACTTAAAAACTTAGGATTGGCGACCCTAGGGGAACATTTAGGAAAGTAAGATTGAGAGGAGATTTTGTTTGGCACCAATCATTAGTTCCCGGTTAATCGGTGAGATCGAGAGATAATCTGGATTAATTTATCTAACTTGGTAATGTGGAGACCAATAGGTAAAATGGAGCCATTTTGGGAGTTTAAGCGATTTGGATCCCTAATTCAAGGATTACTGAACTACATCAATGTCAACCAACCACCTTTTGTTCTTTAATTGTTAATTTTGTACATTTGCATGTTTTACAATTTAGTCCTTGTTAACTAAATAGTAAAGTAGATTCATTTCTCTTAATTTATGATTTTCCAAAATATAGCTTTTTGCAATTAGTTGGTTAGACTCTTTATTTTACACACATATTATTTAGAAATTGTTCAATCCATGATTCTCATGGGTTCGATCCTTGGAACACTCTAGTGTTCTATTGTAACACCACGAATATTGCAACTGACCTATCACACTTACAGTAAAGCTGCAATAATTATATCTTATTTTATTTCCCAAGTATTGATCTCACATCTCTTTCTCGTCGATTGAAAGAGAGGCAGTCAAGTTGTTGTCGCTGTTGCTGGGGAATCAACATTTGATTGAACTATTTTTATCTCCATTGCGTGTACTTAGGGAGATAATCGACGAAAGTTGAAGTTATAGATACGATTTTGTTTTTATTTGTTTTCATTTTGTTTACAATTTTTAGTTAATTTGTTTCCCTCTTTTGTGCTCGTAGTAGGTGTTGTATGACTTGGACCGGTATCGGTGTCTTACCATTTGAGCCGAAATTGATACGTATCATCATACACGCAAGGAGGGTACAACCTTTGAGGGACAACCAACCTCCACAAAAAGACCAGCCCATCAAAAATCTGCAAGTAAAAATTCAACCACCACCATATCCACAAAGAGACTAGCCCATTGAAAATCCTCTTTAAACTCATGCTTCATAAGTGCCCATACCATGGATTACAAGATTAGTTGCAGCTTCAAGTTTTTTATAATGGGTTGGATGAAAATTTACATCCAATTCCTAACAGAGCATCCGTGGGGCATTCATGTCAAAGACATATGTCGAGGCTTGCCAACTCATCGAGGATATGACAATGAATTCTTAAAGAGCCAAATAATCGACTATGAATGCAATCGTTAGCGAGGACAAGTATCAATAAGTCTTCAAAAGGCTCAATCAATTAGAGATGAGTTCGGCCAAGGTGCAAGTTCAAAATCAGTCCTTTCTAACCCATTCTAATGCAGGACATAATAGTGAAGGTGCTATGTGGGGCAATGCTAATGAAAGCAACCAAATGGAGGTTAACTATGTAGGGAATAGAGGATATAATCCATACTCCAACACCCATAACTCAGGGTGGTGTGACCATCTGAACCTTAGATGGGGAGGGTACCAAGAAGGTTCAAACCTTAAGCCTCCTAAACCCAATGCACCTTATCAATCTCCATTACCATTTAGGGCACCCCAAGAGCAAGAAAGAAAACTAGCCTATAATAGTGACCCTCCATTGTCGATTAGGTTAAGCAAGGTAAAAGAAGGTTTGCATGTGACACAAGTCGATATGCATCAAATCCGTGGTCAATTAGACCAAGTTTTGCAATTGTTGCAAAACAAATTAACCTCTAGCATACCTAGTAATACCAAGCCAAATCCGAAGAGGGTAGGAAAAGAACATGCCAAGGCAATTACTCTTAGACCTGAGGCTATGGTTAAGGAACTTATCTGATTAGTGGGGAGAAGGATTAGAGCACCTGCACTCCTAGTGTTGGAGATGGAGTGTGAGAGAAGGAAGGACTTGAGAGTGAGCCCACACGAACTGAACCAAAGGATAAGATTGTTCCAATACCACAACCAAATCTGACAACATACCCTTTCCGAGTAAACTAGAAGAGAAGAAGAAGTGAGACAATGAGACGTTTCTAGACTTCCTCAAGATGTTTAAAACCTTGAATGTCAACTTCCCATTGCTTGAGGTCCTAGAAAAAGTGTTGAAATATGCAAAGTTCCTTAGAGAAGTGATGTCTAGGAGAAAGAAGATTAAGACAGAAGAGTGATTCGCTCTTAATGTCGAGTGTAGTCCTATTGTGTCTAGAAGAGTCCCACAAAAACTCAAAGATCCCAGTAGTTTCACTATTCCCATAGAGATTGGAGGTGTAAATTTTAGCAAAGCACTCTGTGATCTTGGAACGAGTATAAACTTAGTGCCCTTGTTCATCAATTCTAGGTTAGGTTTAGGTGACCATAGGGAAACTTCAGTGACCTTACAATTAGCTGATAAGTCCCTAGTTAACCCAAAGGGAGTTTTGGAAGGCGTTTTAGTGAGAGTTCGACAATTCATCTTACTTGTTGACTTCATTGTTCTTGACTTTGAGAAAGATTTAAAGATACCAATTCTATTAGGTAGACCATTCCTAGCTACCTGTAAGGCCACCATAAATATGGGTAAATGAGAAATGCCGATTGAAGTAGGTGGAGAGGTAGAGACCTTTAGGTGTGTGGTACACGAACCTAAGGTGAATGAAGTATCCCTTAATTTGTGAGCTAGAGTGTCAAGCTGTTCAAGTTGTGTTTGACCATGCGACTAACAATGTGAAATATTTGAAGTGGTGTATTTTTGCATGAAGTATTACAGTTAGCTTAGCGAGTGTGATGGTCGTCATCATTGAAGGACAAATGAATAAAGCAGTTGGTATTAAAGGCGTGAGAAAACAATCTGATGCAAATAATGAACAAAATGAAGTTAAGCTATGAAAAAGTGAGGAAAATTGATCATGCCTAGTCAAACTATGAAAATACGATAAGTGATTTAATCTTTTATTGGAAGAGAAAGAAAAATCAAGGAAAAGAATAAAACTGTATAGGTGTCATTGTATCTTTAGGGATTCGAAAAAGATTGGGAATGTAAATGGTGTTAGACACATTGAACCAAGGGAAGATTTAAGATTTAAGATTGAGTTATTACGTAGTATTATAGAAATATTTGGATAAGGAAGTATTCACTAATAGTAGAAATTATATTTGATGTCAACCATTATATAAGTCTACAAATAACATTGTGCAAACACTGTGAGGAAATAGAAGCCAAGAATCTATGTATTAACTCGAGTTGTAAGATATTAATTGATCAATTAATAGGCACTACTAATTATATGAGATTTGTATGCTATTCAAAGAGAAACGACTGAGATGCAGCTAAGCCTATTTTAATAAAAAAAGATGTTAGAGATCTAAGTTTGAGAAGTGGAATAGTTAAAAGATAAGTTGAAGAAGACTATGAATCGCGAAAACCCTATCTATTTTCAAGTAAGTTTTGAGGATGAATTTTTTTAAAGGAGGGAAGAATTGTAACGACTCGATTTCTGTCAATGTAGGAAAAGTCAATTTTGGGACTGAATTTGTTTAGTCGAACTATCTAAAAAGTTGAAACGAGAAAGTCATGAGTTGAATACGAGATTAAGAAATAAAAGTGACTAGTAATTAAATTAATTAAGTTAAAATAAATAGTAGAGGGACTAAATTACAGGATGAGTAGAATGAAGAGATTTGATTAAGCTTTGAGCAAGTCCTTAATATGTGATTAAGCTAAGGATAAAAAATCAATTAACCCATAATTATTACAAGGTTAGTGGATGACTATGATACCACCATCCATTAGAATTAATTATCTTTTAAATTAATAATAGGCATTGATTAAATTTTTATTTAGTTAAATTAAGTCTAATTTATATATGTATATAGCTTAGTGGGGAGAGAAAACCAAAAGCAATTATTTCCTCTTATTCTTCATCAAGCCGTACTTAAGGAGAACAAAAACCAAGTTTCTTCCTTTAACATTCTGCTATTAAATCTAAAGGGGTAAGCTTTTGTTTCTTCAAAACTTTTCATGAACAGGTAGGAAGCTAGTTTTAATTAACCCATTAGTTGGATTTTTTTTTCTATTATAAATATTATGTCATTAAAGAGGTCTTGAGGTAGTTGAGCCCAGAAACATGAAAATATGATACTTAATCTTTGATTATGTAAATATTATGGTAGGAATGTGATCTTTCATAATTTGATACGTCAAATTAGGCTCTCCAAAATACTTGAAGAGCATATTCTCAAGTGATTTAAGTATCTTTTATATGTTTTTATCGATTTTTAGCTTTAATCATTAATAAACGTTTTTGCTTAGTTTTATCCCTTTTGAGACCCAAATTGGCCAAACAGTGCCATGGGGAACATAACGATGTGATTGAGTTGGTGTAAGGAAATGCTAATGGTCCAACCTCGAGGAAAACATTATTCAGAGTAGGTGATGCAACACTGATTTCATGGAAATTGCGACACCAAGTCCTTTCTATAACACCTCTAACCCGTATTTGTCGCCGGAACAGGGTTACGTAGCAGTATCAGAATTTACAGATCAAACACAGATATTTGATAACATTTAACATTCATATCATAAATAATTTATAATGAATCATATTGTCCCTTAAATTAGCCATCGAGGCCTAAAATATGCATTAGAAACAAGTAGGGACTAAATTGGGTACTCAAAATTTTTTCGCAAAATCTCAAAATTTTATCAAGGTGCAGGGGACACACGCCGTGTGGCTCACACAAGTAACACAACTATGTCTCAGGTTGTATGGGCATTCGAAATAGAGTACACGACCGTGTCCCATCCTGTGTTCATACTCATGTAACTCTCTGACTTGGGTCACACGGCCAAGTCACACGCCGTGTGCTAGGCCGTGTAAACATCATTAAATAGGTACAGAGGTCACATGGCCAAGCAACACACTCGTGTGTGATCAATTCTGAGTATTCTGTTTTGAAATTTTAAAGATGTTGGGGACGCACGGCCAAGTCACATGCCCATGTGCTAGGCCGTGTGTCACACATGGCTGAGACACACGCCCGTGTCTCTGCTCGTGTGGACAAAATAAGGCTATTTCCAAGCCTTATTTCACACCCAATTTGTATTTCACCTACATCAACACTTTAACACTTTTACAAACCAATATAAAACATTCAAATCAAGCCAAAACTAAGTCTTATACATGACATATCAACTCATATGTTCAATTGTCCAAACTTACCAAAACAACCATACATATATATGGGCATATTTACCAAATTTATACTATCACAAACCAATCATTAACATGCCTATACAATTTCCATCATTTATCTATTTCAAACACACATCAACATATTAAAACCACTTTTTACATATCAAAACATACCAATTACAAGCCATACCAAATGACTAATTTTAACCAAACACATACATACCATCCATGACCACTTTTAGCTTATACATGCCATTATAACAAAAATGTAATTACTATATATATCGAAATGAGCTGATGGATAGTGTGATGATATCTCTGCCAAGCCTCCAACTCAACGAGCTTCGAATTACTATAAAACAGAGGAAATAAAATAGACTAAGCATTTAATGCTTAGTAAGTTTGTATAACATAAAATTTAACTTACATTATTTCACACATAAGGTAAGCATACAAATATTTATCCAAAGAAATTTGGCAATTTGCCTAAACACATATAATATCAAGAAACATGTTAGTCATGTACTTCATGTGAATATCAAGAAACAATGATGAGCTCATAATGTAACAATTTTCATATATTTATGATTTCCACATCAAATATTCATATAACATGTACATTTTCATAATAATTCATCTCAAGTTCAGATTATACCATGTTGAAACTTTGCCCGTTGAATTTATTTGAAATATCGATGGATA
The DNA here is from genome assembly GCA_025503065.1 of Gossypium bickii. NCBI lineage: Eukaryota > Viridiplantae > Streptophyta > Magnoliopsida > Malvales > Malvaceae > Gossypium > Gossypium bickii. The sequence continues at coordinate 19,574,247 of CP106713.1, read as the reverse complement.
CATAGATAGTACACTCGAAGTGTACAAAACTATAATCTGTCAATTCATATTCCGGAATGCTCATATGAGCACATAAACGGGAAGCTCTCTGTAGAGCCTTATAACAGGAAGCTCATGTGAGCTGTATTAGAAGAAGCTTATCTGGGCTGCATAACGAGAAACTCATAAGAGCCATATTCAGGAAGCTCATGCGAGCTAATAATGGATAGCTCTAAAGAGCCATTAATTAGGAAACTCCGATTAGCCATATATCGAAAATTTCAAGCGAGCCAATATTAGGAAGCTCCGGAGAGCCATTAATCAGGAAGCTCACAAGAGCCTTTAATTGGGAAGCTCATGAAGAGCTATATATCGGGACGCTCATAAAAGCTACGGTGTGTCCACAACACATGCTGAATCACAATCGATCGGGATGATCCGAAGAGCTATTAACGGGAAGCTCGAGAGGGCTATTAACGGGACACTCTTTTGAACTGTGGTGTGTTTGCAACATATGTAGGACCACAACCAATTCGGGAACCCTGTATCTATTGAAATTCCATCTATTCAAATAGAACTTAACATTTATCTGGCTTTGTCGGATATGTAATCAATTTCATATAAATAGCAATTTCACAATTCACATATACTACATTCAATTCAAACATATAAATATACAAAAATTTAGTTACACGAACTTACCTCAACAAGTATTCGTGTATTTGTGATCTACTAATTCGATACCTTCTCTTTTCCTTATTCTAACTCCGTATTTTGTCTATCTGGATCTATATGAACAAATTTAACATCAATTCATATTCAATTCAATTCAATTCACACCTTAGGAAAATTACCATTTTACCCTTATACTTTTAATTAATTTCAATTTCATCCTTAGGCTTAGAAAATGAAATTCATGCAATTTAATCTTTATTCTGAGCCTAGACGATTATTACATGTAACATTAGCAGCCCATGTATTCCATAAAATTCATAATTTTTTCATAAATTTTACAACTTTTCAATTTAGTCCCTAAATCATAATTTCATCAAAATTCCCTTTACAAAAGTTGTTTATCTATCAACAACCTTTCACTTTCTACCATAAAATTTCATATTTCAACTATATTCATCCATGGCAAAATCCTAATACTTTGATAACTTTACAAATTAATCCCCGAGATAGCTAGATTAAGCTATTATGATTTCGTAAATATGAAAATTATTAAAAACGGGACAAAAAAACATACCTAATTAAGCCAAAATAGTTTGCTTGAGTTCAATATCCATAATTAGGGTTTCCATGTCTTTAATTTGGGAAAGATGATATAAAATGATGATATTTCTTATTTAATTAAAGTATCATATTTTATTATTTCATCTTTCCAATTTTGTCATTTTCTTTATTTAATTTTCCATGAATGAATCATCATACTTATCTACTAACTCCTCTTAATGGTCTATTTGCCATATAAGGATCTCAAATTTTGAATTCCATAGCTATTTGATACTTATAGCTACTAGAACTCAACTTTTGCATTCCATGCAATTTAGTCCTTTTACCAATTAAACATGTAATCAGTAAAATTTTCTTAACGAAATTTTTATACAATACTCCTATCATACGGTAGACCATAAAATAATTTTAAAATAGTTTTTCTTACGGACTCGGATTTGTGGTCCTGAAACCACTGTTCCGATTTCACTGAAAATAAGTTGTTACACTTTCACCTTAAGGATGCAAAAATTCAATGCAAAATCAACATGGAGATTACTGTTGTAGGAGTCGCGATACCATGGGTAGGATGTCGCGACACCAGGCGAAAGTCGTGACATCGTGCCTCTAGGGTCGTGATACCATTAAAGGTGTTGAAGTGAAGAAATTAAGGCTAACTCTAGTGATGTCGTGACATCAACCAATGGATGTCGCAACAACGAGACCCTTAAGATCCACTAGTTCACCATTGTTTAGGGTGTCACGACATCAATGCTTGATAGAGAGAAAATTTGCTATAGGGTTAGGTTTTTTTCCAACACCATCTCCAATCAAAGTACAACTTTTAGGGGCATTCTTGTCAACTTTTTGGATTGTAATAAGATGTTAAAAGCCACTTTTGGCTGAAAACTAAAATGAGCCAACTGTCTTTACTTTTCTATCATCCTTTTAGCTAAGTACTTAGTCTTCTTGACCATTTTTAGGGTTTGGTTCTTAGCTTTTTCTAGTTTTAGTTGTTAGCTAGTTAATTCCTATAGTAGCTTGGTGTTATTTGCATTTTAGTACTCAAACTCCATCTTGTAATTTCATTTCCATCTAAAAACCTTAATATATTTCAACTCTACCTTAGTTTCAAAGTGTAAAAATATGATCTTTGAGGGTAGTTTTCACCTCTATTGTTGTTGCCATCTTCTTCTTCAAGCAACCATCAAGAAATTTCTATGCTTTCTTCAAGTCTACTTTTATGCTCATTCAAATGGATGATTTGAATGTATATTAGGTTGTTGTCTGTATGAATATAATGTTTGGTAACTAAATCTATGGTGGTTGATGGAAATGTTGTTTGTTAGTTTTTGGTACAAGACTAAATTGTAAAAATTGGATAAAATCAAATAAAATTCAAAACTTAGAATTGATGCCTATAAGTGAATATTTAAGCATGTGAGACCAAGAGGAGATCCTCTTGAGTACCAATTTGTTTGTCCCAAGTTATTTTGGTGAGGTCGAGAGATAAATCAGACTAAATCGTTTGATTTAGTAAAATGGTGATCGAGAGGTAAAATTAAACCAATTAGAGGTTTTAACCTTTTAAATCCCTAACCCAAAGACTAATCAGCAACATGGAAGTCAATCGACTACTTGTGTGCATTGAATTGTTAATCATATAATCTTCACTATTTTGCAATTTAGTCCTTCTTCATGTTAAATAGTTAAATAGTTTAATTATTTGTTGATTATGATTTTTCATAATATAGTTTTTAACGAGTAGCTAGCTAGGCTTCCTATTTGAATGCTTGTTGCACTTTAATCACTTAGTCCCCGAACTCTCTTGGGTTTAATCTTTGGAATACTCGGGTGTTCCATTGTAACACTATAAATATTACAATTGACTTGTCACACTTGTAGTAAAGACGCTATAGTTATATTTTTATTTGTGTTAATTCATAGTCATGGTGCACATACGTCGAGGCGCGATCAGAATGAAATGAGTTATCTTGGAAAGTAGTTAGATTAAGTTTAAAACTTTAATATTGTTATTGAGTTTTAAGGATTAAATTGTAAATAATGGATGCAGTTGGAACTAAATATTATGGATTGATAGTTTGATATCTCTAGAGAATAAATACAAAGTCATTTTTTAATTCAATAAAGTAAATAACGATATACGAGCAATTCAGATATAAAGATTAAAAAAATGACTTATTTCTAAAGTATGTAATTATGCTTGGTTTTGGGTATGTTTTATTTGGTTGTGAAATTGATACTATTTCATAAATGAATTATCAAATGTAATGGAAGCGAGATCGGATTGTCTAGAGTTTAATGTGATAGAAGTGAAATCGGGTTGTGCTAACTTAATATGTCTTAATCCATATTTTTAATTGATGATTGTATATTTTAAATTAATGGTAGCCATAAATTGCAAAGTATGTTTGTTTTATGTTGTGATTGAAATTCAAATTATAGTGTAAATATCAAGTAGTGACCTCCAAGCTTAATTAATGAACAAGGTAAGTAACTATAATTTATGTAAATTAATGTAATTGAGATTGAAAGCTAAATTGTTATGCTTGATTATATAATTTGATATAAAGCTATGATATGAATTATATTTATGTCAAGTTAAGTTAATAACTTAGATAATTGTTGAAATAATAAATATAAATGTATTTATATGTGAATAAAATTGGTATAAAGTTCAACATGAACTATAAGATCATGATGATAGTAATTGACGTATATATATAAAGTGAAATATAAATTATTAGAAAGCTATTGAGATAAGCTTAACTACTATGGTATTTTGATGAGAAGTATGTGAAGTTATGTGCTCATGTTGATTAAATTTTACAAAATGATATTGAGAAAATGATATGTATATGGTTGGTATAAGAGATTTGAAACTATGAATGTAACACCTCTAACCCGAACCCGTCATCGGAACAGGGTTTCGAAGTATTACCAGAATATTTAGAACATTTTAAAAATAATTTACATAGATTACTATTCATTTACCGAGATCATTCAAAATGTCCCTTAATTGGGCTCTCAAGGTCCAATACGAGCATTAGAATCAAGTGGGGACTTAATCGGAACCCCTAAGGATTTTACGCGAAATTGCAAAAATTTTCTATGTTACAGAGCTCACACGCCTGTGTGGTCTAGGGACACGCTTGTGTGGTCAGGCCGTGTGGTCACACACGCACGTGTTTCTAACCTGTGTAACTCTCTGACTTGCAAGCATGAGGAAATTGAAGTCATAGGGCCAAGTCACACGCCCGTGTGCTAGGCCGTGTTAATTTTCAAAATTTAGGTACAGTTTTCACATGGTCGTGTAACACGCCTGTGTTCATGGCCGTGTCTACCACACGGCTGAGACACATACCCGTGTGCCCAATTCTGAGCATTCTGTTTCTTATTTTTAAGATGCAAGGGACACACGGCCAAGCCACATGCCCATGGGGCAGGCCATGTGTCACATACGGCCTAGACACACGCCCGTGTGTCTACCCGTGTGGACAACATAAAACCATTTCCTAGCTTTATTTTCTTACCCAATTTACCACAAACCTACGCCAAATCATGCAAACATATATCAACCAAACCAAGCATTATAAATCAAGTCAATTCTAACATCCATCATGATTCATTATCATATGTATTTCATATTTATGGTCATGCTATTAGTGAGCTTATAAGTTAAGCATCACCTAATCAACCATACTCAATACATACGAAATAACATGAAATAACCTTATATAATATACCAATTAACCATTACTAGTCATACCAATGACTAGATTACAAAACATCACTTACAAGCCATCATTTGGCCAAACAAGCCTATACATGCCATTATACCAAAATGAGATTTCTAATTACACCAAAATGTGATAGTAGATAGTGTGATGATTGCTCCGACTGACTTCCAACCTTCCCGAACTTTCGAACACTATAAAACAGGAAAAATTAAATGGGGTAAGCATTTTCATGCTTAGTAAGTTCGTATAACGGGAAATAAACTTATTGGTTATATTTATTACTACAAGCATACACAAATACAAAATCCATCAATTTTGGGTAAGTTACCTAAGCACATACACTTATTCAAACAAGTTAGTCACATAATTTCATATGAATACCAAATAAACATAGATGAGCTAATTGCATTATAAACTTCTATTTAGTTTCACCTTTCCGTATTTCATGAATCTTTCCCGTTGAACTATTGAAATGTCGATGGACATTCAGGTTGTATACACAAAGTATACATATCAACTATCCGTCAATTCATGTTCAAAAGAACCCATTTAGCACATGGTCATATAGCACACTCTCAAGCCACATATTTTATAACAGGATTACCCGTCTAAGCTAAATCCTTTCTATAGCATATGCTCTAAAGAGCTTGATTTGGATTACCCGTCCAGGCTAAATCTAATCTATAACATATGCTTGAGAGGGCATATTTTAGGATTACCCGTCCGGGCTAAATCCTATTTGTAACACATGCAGTATTATACTCTTTTCGAGAAATCACCTTATTCCATCGAATTTCAACATTCAACCGGGACATAGCATTTTATCAATATTTTCCAACTTGTGGTGATTTCATAATGTATATCTTCTCATACATATCAACATCAACTTACAATTCAATTCAAGCACATTAACATACATATTTAGGTTACATGAACTTACCTTGAAAATGGTTCATTTTTTAATTTCAACTAATCCGAACTTTTTGCTTTCCTCGATCTAGTTCCGTAGTTGGTCTTTCCGAATCTATATGGATAAATTTAACTATTAAACTATCACATTTCATTTACATTTGCATTCTACTGCATCCTAGGAAAAATTACCATTTTGCCCCTATCCTTTTCAAAAATTCTGATTTCGTCCCTAGGCTTGGAAAATGAAATTCATGGAATTTAACCCTCTTTCCAAGCCTAGCCAAAATTCATATATTACATTTACAACACATACATTTCACAAATTTCAAAATTTTCCATGGGTTTTACCGCTTTTTCATTTTAGTCCCTAAATTAAGTTTTCATCAAAAATTACTTTGTAAAAATTGTTTGTCTATGAATAACTTTTCATTTTCTACCATAAATTTCCAATTTTCAGCATATTCATCCATGACCCAAATTTCATACTTTGATAATTTTTCAAATAAATCCCCTAAATAGAAAGATTAGACTATCCCGATTCCAAAAATATAGAAATTACTAAAAACGGGACTTGATTTCATACCTTATTAAGCTTTAAAAGTTTTCTTCCTCTTTCCTAGGGTTTCCATAGAAAAATTGGGGAAGATTATATGAAAATAGATGATTTATTTTTTTAATTAATTATCATCTATTAATTTTATTGATTTCCAATTTAGTCCCTACCCTTTTCTAATTTTTCCATGGATGAGTCATTAAAACATCTACTAACTACTCTTCAATGATCTAATTACCATATAAGGACCTTAAGTTTTGAATTCCATAGCTATTTGATACCTATAGCTACTAGAACCCAACTTTTGCATTTTATGCAATTTAATCCTTTCCCTAATTAAACACACAGTCGATAAATTTTTCGTATCAAAATTTTCATGTGATCTTCCTATCATGATTCCAACCATAAAATAAAATAAAATAAATTTTTATTTTTGGTTCGGATTTGTGATCCCGAAACCACTATTCCGGTCTCACCGGAATTGGGCTGTTACAATGAATATTGCATGTAATGGTACTATGAAATTATGAAGTTTCCTTATTAAATGATGCTAGACATAGTCAGGTTATAGTTGACATGTTATAAGATTCATATATGTTGTTAGTGGGAGCATTTTGGCACTTCAGTGCAGTTCATTCTGGCACTATGGTGCATTACATTTTGCAGACTGTTAGAGGTATTAGTGCATTTATGCCTGGTAAGCACTTCAATACTTATTGTGGAGTGTTAGGGGATTAATCTGTGTACTCGTACTTGTGCTTACATCCAGTTAATAATGGCCAATTGTAAATAATGATATGACATTCTGATTCCAATAATGAAATGTTATTCTAATCTTGGAAATGATATGTCATCATGATTCTGAGAATGATATGTGATTTTGATCATGCTAATAATGAGCACGAGATGGTTTTGATAATGAGATTGACTACACGAAATGATATCATGAAATCATTGATAATGGTATGGAATATGACATCTTATTGTTAATGAAATACTGGATAGTTGAATTGATTTGATGATTTGATATAATGTATTAATAGTTCACTTATTAGCTTAAGGTTTTTACATATTAAATTTATATTATGTTAGCACTACTGAGTATTTAATACTTAGTGTGCGGGTTTATTTATTTCTATTTGTAGATCTAGGATAGATTTGATAGATTAAAGGTTTCGCGAAGCGTCTAAGACTCAAAGGTTCATCACAGGCAAATTTTGTATTTCTTTTTCTTATAAGTGGTCAAAAGCATGTACCTAAGTTGAGTTATATAATGTCATTTTTGGGTCTTTTAATATGCTTTGGTACTTGTTGGACATTTGAGTGTTCTAACGTTGAACTGAGCTATTTAATTTTGATGTGTATATGCATGATTCTGCTTGCTTGATAAATGGTACAATTGGGCTAAGCGGTGATGCTATGTTTCAAAGTTATTTGATAGTGTTTTTGAATGCAAAATTGATGTTTTATAATTAGGTGATATAGTGATTATGCATAGGTATATATAGTTTCCTAATTGCATGAAGTGAAAATAGTACTTTTGACATTTTTGCTATTTGGCCTCGAGAAAATGAAATTATTGTCTCGAGACACTTTGAACAAAAAAAATTAAGATTTAAGGATTTGAATAAAAGCAATGATATCGTCTACACTCTCTTCGCTCTCTACTCAAATTGCTTGAACTCTACTTGATCTAATTAAATTAATTTATTCTATTAAGCTTAGTAAAATTAATTTGTAAAAAGTGATAATTAAAATTCTTGTAAAATTTGTGTTTGACATAAATTGAGACTCTTACTCTATCTCCACTCAATATTATATAAAAAACTAAAAAAATAAATAAATACCAATTGTATTTGGTTTATTCTCCAAAAACGTACCAGTCATCCTTTTATGGAGGCCAAATTGGGCAGATAATGCAGTCGGCGTCAATGTTGAGTGGAGACAGCCTTCCCATTGATCGACGGGCTTTCTCTCTAATCTTTCCTTTTCGATTGTTCCATCACTGTCAGCTGCAATTTGCTTTTGTATTATTGGTTCCACGCCCCCCTATTCTCAAATACTATATCTATCAAAGCTTAATGTTTTGGTTCTCATTGATAAAACCAAGAAAGCGGCCGCTTCAATTTCATTTTTATCAAACTATACTAATAATTCCCACACCAAATCCAAAGCTGAATTCAATAATTATTTTGTTTTTACTAGAAAATGATGGTTTATATGTAGTTTCCAGGAAATTTAATAACTTGTATCATCCTTTCACTACGTTCAATTTGAAGAGACAAAAGGATGAGGTGATACTTTTGTACGTAAAATCTATGCTAATATATATTTTTGGCAAAATAAATTGCAGTTTGTGAATACAACTTTTTTAAAAGGTATAACATCCTTTAATTTTATAAAATAAATTATTTTAATCTTTCATTTAATTTTTTGTTTTTTTAATCCTTAAATATTATTTATTAAATCACCCTAAAATGAATGAAAAAAATTAATATTTGATATAACATACACGTATATTGCCATATGGATGCTATGTCATGTCATGTCAGAAATGAATTAATTTTTTTAATTTAAAAAATTTAAAAAATTATTTTAAAAAATATTAAAAACTATAAAAGTATAAAAATATTTTTAATTTTTAAAAATAATTAATTAATTACTAAAGTGACATATATGTGAATTGTCATGTGGATGTCACATTACCAAAATTAACAAACATTAACTTTTTCATCTAATTTAAGATTATTTGATAAACAATACATATTTAAAGGTTAAAAGAGATGAAAAATTAAATGAATTACTTTCAATAGTGATAATGATAAATTTAGTTTTAAAACTTATTTCTTTTGTGACTTTAATATTTTCTTTATTATTATTATTATTATTATTATTACTATTATTATTATTATTATTAATTACTTTAAGCCTTTAAATTTTAATCAAATCGTTCTTGAAAAAATTTATTGAACTTTTAATTTTTTTTTAACGACACAAATGTGACAGCTTTTTAATTGTTCATGTGTTTTTCATTGCTGACATGAATAATTATTTTTAATTTATTATTATTTTTTAAAATTTTTGTATTTTTTTGAATTTCTATAAAGTATACACTAACTATTATATGGACAGGCTCGTTCTTACATTTTTGGGGTCCTAAGTAAAACAATAAAATGGGGTTTTAGGTTCCTTAAAAGTTAGAGAAAAAAATTTTTAGGTTCCTTAAAAGTTGGTAAAACAAATTTTGGACCCTTAAAAGCTAAAACAATTGTTTTGGGGCCCCTTAAAAATTGGCATATTCTTTTTTTACTTTTAAAAGTTAAAAATTTTGTTTTGGACCCTTTAAAAATTGAAAAACAATATTTTGGATTCTTTTCACCTCCAGATGACTCTAGGGCCGGATCTGCATATGAATTATATGTTATTATAATTAAAATTTTAATAATTCGCTTAAATATAGTTACGTGAATGGATTAATCTTTTAATGTTTTTGATAAAATTTTTAATTTCGCTGATGCAAGTGAGATATTTGTTGGCCGTGGTTGGTATTAGATACTCATCACTATAATAGAGAGGTAATGTTGAACATAGTTTGACCTTATTTGCCTACAATGAGGGAGAAAATTAATTATTTAAAGAGTACAAAAACACACTATAAACTTGATACGAATCAAACTTAATTTCTATGTTCATAGTGTTTAAACATATAAAATATCTTTAAGTTTTTTTTTTATACCTTTAGGCCTATTAACTCAATCTTATACAGAACTTTTCTTCAAATTTATATAAGTTAGGAAGTTGGGTCGGGATATTTTGATAAAAAAACGAAATGTTTTATGCCTTCTTTAATAGCAAGACAAGCTTTTTTGTATGTATAATTTTTAATCACATTTAAGTTAAATTTTATAACTAACTACTTCATTTAAGTTTTTATGTCAAATGTAGCACTATAAATATTCAATATATTTTGATTGCGAAGGTATCCAATTTTAAACAAAAGCAAAAACAAATTGTCCTAGTATCATTTTGATGGAGTTTTTATTTTTTAACTTTTACAGGTTAGTAAGGTGCACGGTGAGTGACTAGGCTTGTTTACTTTAGGGGATAATGTCCAATAAAAACCTATTTGCACCAATTATTGTCATCAATAGGGCACATATTGTCTCAAGAGAGTGACTTTGTTCCCACCTCAATCTTCATCACCTTATTTTAACTATCAGAATCGTGATAATTTAGAAGTTGCAAATTGATCTATTACTTTTATCTGGAAGAATTATTGTGCAACATTTCCCAACAATTTGATATGAAACTTTCTTGAAAAATAGATAAGTTCCTTCTTGTGGGTATTATTATATTGTATAGCCAGCTATACGAAATTTTTACAATCTCATAACAGTTCAAGATAAACCTTGAAAAACAAATAAATTTTTGTTTTTCCAAATACACCACATGATTGAAACCAAAAAAGCAAGACCAACTAACTCCCACGATAGACAATTCCAATTGTAAAGACAAATTGGACTTTAACCACTCCAATAAATCACTAGAAAAACCCTGTTTTGTTGATTTTCGAGCGCTAAATGCAGCCAAACTTCCTTCGTAGCTAAACAATCTCTCAAAACATGGAGAGTATCTTTCAAATCATGACCACAAAATGATCGTGAACAATCCCGGCCAATACCTCACTTAACTCATTCCACATTGGTAAGTAATTGTCGTTTGATGGCAAGCCAAATGAATAAGCAAACTCTTTGGGGTCCCTGAAACTTCTAGGTAAGTTTCGACAACTTATCTTTAGAATGCCAAGAATTCTCCCAAAGTGCCCAATATGCACTTTTTACATCAAAAGCCCCTGTTGGAGTACGACTCCAAACAATCCTGTTAGATCCCACTAAAGAATGCGGAGGAGGAATACTCACAATTTGCTTCACCAAATCTTTAGACAAACAAATACAAAGTAACTCAAGATTCCACACACCTCTTGTTAACATTTCATTTCTTTATTACTTTCTCACTTACAAATTTCTAACTTATCTAACACCTCTCTCAAATTGAGATCTAATAAAGATTTTAACTCAAAATTTTAAAGATAAAAACTCTATTTATAAAACTTATTACCCATATTAAAAATATTTACCTCTTAAATAAATTTAAGGTCAAACTTTACTATTAATATCCGTTCTATGTGTAAATTACATATTTGGTTTTTGTATTTTAATTTGGTTAATTTTAGTCCTCATACTTTTTAAATTTTGAAATTTTAGTCTTGAAACAAACATAATATATTAAATTCATTAAGTTAAATTTTACTATTTTAAAAATATTATGCCCTTAGCATATTATTAGATTTGTAATATCATGTCAACTTGCTATAAAAAAAAATTACTTTATTTTAATTAATGGATTCAACTGTTATTATTTGAGTCAATATTAAAATTTTAAGATTTAAAAAGTTTGGAGGCTAAAAATATCAAATTAGAGAATATGGATTAAATTCAAAATTAATGTATAGTACGGAAGTAATAAATTTAATTGAAAGAGAGAAAATTTTAAAATCTTAAAAATCCAAAATTTAAGTACTGATTAATGTTGGAGGAAGAAATTGAAATGATTTAATTCAATGAATGGCGGCCAAGTGGTATAGAAAAAGCAATGGAAATCTGGGCATGAAATATTCTATGCTTGAAAACAATTGTGCATCGAGAGTGATAAGATCGTTCAGCTTTATAGTAAATAAAAGTATAGGGATTTTTATCACTGTTAGCCTGCAGTGATTGTGATTGAATCGACAAATTACTATTCTATGTTAATTCTTACAGAACAAAGTAAGAAAGGAAGTCGGAACTGAGACTTTCAGAAAAAAGATAAGTCACTTGAAATTGTTATTATAATAATCGGAATTTCAACCACAAAAAGAAACATGAGAACAAAAGGAACCCCGAGCGTTTCTGCTTCTTTTATCAGTTCATTTTTGTTAAGAGGAAACCCTGTTGAGAAGATTGTAAAATAATGGTACGTTATACTTATTATAACAACCCCCTGAATCGAATCCTTAGTTTTTCAAGCTGTTGGTTCCCAAAAAGGAAGAAGGGGGAATCTCTTGAAAGGAAAAATATGGATGGTGGTTCCTAAACCCTACATTCCCCTAGGTCCTTTAATCGAATAGGTCGTCCACAATGACAACTCCAATGGAGGATTCATTCAAACTGACAAAAGCTACCTATGAGGAACAAAGCTGGCATGTGGGTCTACTCTTATTGGACCTCAAAAGGAAAAGGGTTGAGCTTCAACATGATTATGAATCCCCTGGCATAGGGAATTTTTTCAGTTACCAACACTAGAGAATTTCTATAAAACTGGCCTTTTTTTGAATCTTTTTATTCGGTTTTGAGCAATAGAATATGTTTTCCTGTTTACATCTGAGGTTCGGTCATGTGTGATTATACCAATATTCCTGTGATCTCCGTTGAAGATCCCAAATAGTATTGTGACTGTCTGATTTGGTGTATAATTACGATGCTAATTTTTCAAGCACAACAATATTTTACTTTTACAACTTTAAGAACATGGATCCTACAGTAATTTTAGATGTACAAAATGGAATGAGAATGCTTAGTTCAACTTGTAAATTTTAGTGCTTTTAATGTACTTTACTGAGAGATATAGGACAAACCAAACTAAACCAAATGGCATTGAGTACCAAAGAACACAACGACGACAACAATAACAAAAAAGGATTGTAGTTTTGTTTATACATTCATAAGCCTAATAATTTACTCAGAGACACTCACTACGTCAAGTCACCTTGAAAGGTACATGAAAAAGATAATGAACCTAAAGATGAGATTCACTTGAGCCAATTTCCAGGGGTTGAAATAGCAAGTTCAGGCCAAGAAAAGCAATCCCCAGCACCAACAGGCCCAGCTTCTGCTCCTTCAAACTGCCATGGGTTCCCCATTCCTGTTGAAGCCCCACCATTGCCGCCACCACCAACTGCTCCATCTCCCATTGAAAAAGGCCACATCCCTCTTCCAAGCCCAAACCCAACATCTTCAAGTGCTGGAACAATACCAAGCCCAAACCCACTAAGAGCCAGAAAACCAGGTTCCTGAGGGTTCAACAATGAAGCAAAACCATTGCCCTTGGACTCTCCAACAACACCCAAACTTCCCTGGTTGCCTGAGACTGGCAGTAAAACTTGAGTGGCAGGCAATTGGAAGTCATTATAGCTAGTGGTGGTGGTAGTGGTGGTGGCGCCGGCATTGATGGAAGAAGAAATGAAGGTGGAATGGGTAGTGCGTGAACGTTTTGCGTTTTTTCTGGTGCCACCACCAACAGGGATGTCCCTTAGGGTGCCACCATGAGTCCAGTAACGGCGACATGACTTACAGAAATGGCGAGGCTGAGAGAAGTTATAGTTATTGTAATAGCAAAACTTAGTGTTGGTGGAATCACAGCGTGGACAAGGCAGCTGTTCTTGTCCTGGTGGTGGTGGGGCTCCAAAGTTAAGGGCCTTGGTTAACCGCCTGTTTGGATCTCCGGAATCTGATGGCATTTTCCGACAAAAAAAAAGTGGCTTAATTTTTGGAATTTGCTTGTTGTGGGAGAAATAGAATGAGGAGAGAAAGAAGAGGAGAATATGTTATTTATATTGTGAATGCTCTGATAAATATGAAAACAACAAATTTAAGATTGTATAAGATCTGTGGACAGTGAAACATGTTCCGAAGGTTGTATGAACAGACAGAGAGAAAGAAGTGAGCAGGCATGACAGTGCTCTGTTAGAAACGACAGAATCAGATGTAAAGAGAAGGGGGCGGGGGATGATAATCATTAAATGGATTTTTTTGAATAACAATAATCATTAAATGGATAAGCAGTCAAAGAAGGGTAATGATGTTCCCACTTGGGATATCTGTAGTTTTTCGTCAATGGAAGATGACATAGTTCAAATATTACTGCTTCTAATCCTGATGGATGAACTACTTCATAATTTAGTTGTTAAAGCTCTACTCTCAATTTTGTTGGTTTTCATATATTCCTATCTACCCATTCCAAAATGTCCATATTTTACATCTTATGTATTTATAATCTATATTTTAGTTTTTTTTAATAAAATATTCGTTATATACCGCAATGCAAATATAAAAGATAAAATTATTAATTATATTAAATGTAATTAAAAAAAAATAAAAATAGTGAAGATAAAAATCAGAGCGAAGTAAGAAAATTTTTAGAGCCAAAATTAAATTGTATATATTTATGATAGTAAAAATACAATTATATCATTTTAATAGCCTATATTTTTATAATTTTAAAAATATTAAATAAAACTTTTATCATTTCTAGAGATTAAAGTGTAATTTTAATATTACTAATTTAAAATTTTATAAATTATAAAAGACCTTAAACGAGTCCCTGTCAACCTGATAAACTATAATTTACACATATTTTAACCCAATGCTTGGCTTAATTTTTGGATGATTTTCCATTGGATTTTGATGAATTCGATGCTCCTAATCCCTTAATTTCATGTTTTATACTCAGGAGAGCTTAGGGAGTCGAAAAGAACGAGAAACGGGCCAAAAAGGGGGCAAAATAGGCATACCTAGAAAATTAACACGGCCTGGAACGTCGCACCCGGGCAGACCACACCGCCGTATGTGACGAGCAGAATTGAAGGAGTCCAACATGGGTGTGTCACACGAGCGTGTCCCTGCCGACCCTAAGTTTAATTCTATTTGGAAAAGGCTACTTGTGGGCTAAGAAAAGCATTCCAAAGCCTATATAAACACCATAGGGGGCAACCTAAAAGGGGGACGTCGAGTAGAGGCCGAGTAGAAGGCAGAAGATACTCCAAGACAGCCGTTGGGAGCAGCTTAGGAGAAGGATCTCCATCAAGACTGAAGATCTTCCATCAAGTTCTTTAGAAGTTTTTGGGTTTTCTTATGTTTTGTTGTTTTCCCTATTTTAATATGTTTCCTTCTATAAATATGAACTAAATCCCTTAAATACCTAAGGGGATGAAACCTAAGACAGATTTTATTATTATTTGATTTATAAGATAAATACTTGTTCTTATTCTTAATTGTGAGTTCTTATTCTTAATTTTGAGTTCTTATTCTTGTTTTGATAATTCAGGTTATTGACTCAAGTCGAATGTGCTTATTCAGTGGAGCAAAAGTCACTGTTTAAGAGTAGATCAACACAATTAAGCGGAGTTGATTGCAACCCTAAAAATAGGGCGACAAAAATCTACCGGATTAGAGTAAAATCTAATAAGGGAATCCATAGATCGAGTTAATGCGACAATAGGGGTTTTAATTAGAAAGAGATTTCAATTAATCAACCTAGAGTCAGTTGTTTTTAGTCTTGAAAGAGATATTAACATAATTCAAGGATTTCTACGGATTAAGTCAAGTGAATAAATCGTATGAATCAAAAATAATAAGTGAAGTCTAGGTGAATTTTTCCTTAGGTATTGCCTATCTCATATAAGTTGTCTAAAAAGTATTTTCCTAATTCTTTCGTTGTCGTGTTTAATTAGTTTTAGTTTAAAAGAAATCACTCTAATTTTAGGTTAAATAATAGAAAGATAGTAATTACTAGAGGTGTTCATGGGCCGGTTCGGGCTGGGCTCAACTAAAAAATTTAGGCCCATTCATCGGGCTCGGGTCGGGCCAGGCCCAAAAACGGGCCTAAAATTTTTCCCAAGCTCGACCCATATAAAAATTCTAAAACCCGGGCCCAGCCTGGCCCGCCCGTATTAAATTTTTATATTATTTTATATTATTTTTAAATATATATAATACATCAAAAATACTAAAAAATCAAAATAAATATTTCCCAACAAATTGAAAATAAATTTTAAAAAAATATGTAGACTTAAATAACACTAAGATAGATGTAACTTAATACGCAAATACCTTTAAAATAATAAAAAAATTAACATGTGCCTTTAAAATAATAATAAAATTAATAATAAAATAAGTTTTATACAATATTCAATCAATAACAACAAAATAGTAGTAGCATAATAGTAATATGATAGCAAAATAGGGAGAAAACAACAAGAAAATAACATTAAAAAAATAGCAGATTTTTTTTATCATTTAGTGAACTATAGCCGGGCCCAGGCCAAAAATACTTTACCCAAGGCCCGACCTATTTTTTAAACGGGTCTTATTTTTTGTCTAAGCCCATTTTTCAGGCTTATATTTTTTGCCAAACCATCTCAAATTTCGATCGGGCCTTCGGGCCGGGCCAGGCCACCCGACCCATGAACACCTCTAGTAATTACTAGTACTCTTGGTCCTTGTGAAAACGATATTACCGGTCTTACCATAACTATACTATAAACGATAAGTGCGCTTACCTTTATTGTGATCATAGTTAATTTTAGACACATCACAATTCCCAATTTTGCTATTGATAAAAATATTATAAATTATTTAAAACATATATAATATTGTATTTATTGGTGCAAGCCAAAACACATCTATACACGTCAATATTACTAGAATGAATTGCAAAATATTGAATCCCTTTTTAGAATACATGAAAATTTTTTAAAAGAAAAACTAAAGTTAAAAGTACCAGATGAAAATGATAAGTAGGAGCTGATGGTTACAGTATGAACAACCATCGTGTAAATTGTAGCACTGTCATCACACTAGTAACTTAAAACAGTTCCTGGGTAGAGAAGCATGCTATTGCCAAATCCCCAACAGTTTCTGGCTAAGCATTGGGAGTCAAAAGAATTTGAAAAAAAGAAAAGAAAAAGAAGGTTGATAATGATATAGAGGTGGAAATGAGATGATTTTATTAGTAAAATATTGGAGTTTGATTTACTTGATTGTTGTAGAACACAGCTTTAATAACATAAATGAACTAATTGAATTGCAAAGCAATCAATGACGGGTGAATATGGATGGAAAACAGGAAGAGGGGATGTGATGGGGATGGATGGAGGTGGGGAAAGTGGAGACATAATGAGAAGTGTCGGGCAGCGTGGGGTGCAATTATTGGGTCTCCCCTCTGATTTCGGAGGCCTCATGTCTGGCATTTTCTGATTCCTTCTCCGTACTCTTCCCATCTCCTCTTTTCTCATTTCTTCTTTACCATCCAAACCTCTACCCTTTTCCTTTTCACATGTTCACACTCACACCCCTTTTTTACCCCATAATATATGTTTTAAATTCAATAGTAAACACAAAAGCATCACTAAACTTTAAAAATTAGTAAGTCATTTAGCTTATGAAGTTTTTAAGTTTGATTAGTAAGTTTTAATTTTCGATTCAATTATTGGTATAGTAGATTATTATTTATAAATAAATAAATAAAATATATTTTAGATTCAAGTTAATTTGACGGCCAGTGTCGGATATTAGAGGAGAAAGTTACTTAGATTTTATTTAACAGATTCATGACATTTAAAGTTGTTTCATAAAAAATAAAAATAAAAAACTTAAATTGTAGAAAAGAAATGGAAGAATGGCTTTTGATAGGTATAGATAACGCAAAGAGAGACGACCATACAATAATAATTTTAACAACTTAATTAATTAAATGAAAACTTTTAAATAGTTTAATAATCATTTTATAACTTTTTAAAATTAAATAATCAAAACACAAATTTATTAATAATTTAATAATCTTAAATGTAATTTACTCTATATACAATATAAACCACAAGTAACACATATAATTAATTTAATACAAACTTAAATAATTTGTAATCCTGAAATTTAAACTATGAACCCACATGTGTCATTTACTCAAAATCCTACTTACATCACCAAAGTTTTATTAATAAAATATATTTGATCAACGCCACTATTTGAATGGATGTTGGCTTTTTTGAGTTGTATAATGAAATCTTAATTAAATGCAAGCTAAACGTGCAAAAACAAGAAGAGCAAAAATAGGGAGTGGAGATTGTTTTATTACCTTTCACTCCAATCTGGAACAAATGTTGAAAACATTCACGTCATAGATATCTTACATCCTTTACTAATAATTTTTTAACTTAATATTGTAATATAAGATGAGATGGAGAAGGTAAAATATTATCCCATCAACATTTACCAAAATCATCCATTCTGTCGCTAATATTTACATTTTGTAAGAAAGACTGTGAAATCTGCATATGAGACGTTGAAGCCGTGAAGAATAAACCGACAGCCATATAAATAAAACAAAAGAGTAAGAGAGAAAGGGGAAAGGGGGGGGGGGAGGGTGAAGAAGCAGCAGGTGAGCAGTGAGTGAAGGACGGGTGAATGTGGGGTTTGAAGGGGTTGTTGGGCAGCGGCACGCGCAGGGTTCAGTGGTCATCTCATATCTAAAACTGTCTAAGCCACGACATGATGTGTCGCTGTCAACCAACAACATCCTCAGTTTCCAATCCTTGCCTTCGGTGTCCCCCATGCTATCTCCCCATTTTGCTTCCATTTCCTTCTTCTCTTCCCCTCAACTATCTTATTTTGGCCTTTTTTCCTTCCCTCTACATTTAGATTGTATAAATCAACTGCTTATATTTTGATTTCTTATTACATTCAGATTTCATTCTTTGTTATTGAAACAACATTCTTTTAGTACGATTATCTTATTACGATCTCACTCTAATCACTAACCCTGATTTCCGTTAACAAAATGTACAAACTATTTCATGTAGAGGAGTTCATTCTCACTTGAGTTAAAAAAATGGAGAGATTTCTTGTATATTTTTTACATGTTACGCATGTGTAATCATTCATTGTAATTGATTGCAACAAAATGGAAGAATGTCTAAAGCCTTGAAAAGTATTTCACTTCTGGGGACACATTAAAGCCAATTTTTTCTTTATGCACCCAACTTAAATTATAAACTTTGAGTGATAAAATATAATTGAGTTAATCGTATCATACATCTCAAATAAAGATCTTGATTCTAAATTGGTCTTTAAATTTTAAAATATTTTAATAGCATTTTTAACATCGATATAAGAATTAAGTCCTTCCAATACTAAAACTATTATTTAACAATTAAATGAAACACTAAATTTTATGTGACATAATTTAAAATAAATATTTTAAGGAAAAGTACAATGTTGTTTCATAAATTATGGAATTAAAAATTAAAAATAAAGTGAAAAAGAAGAAGAGAGATTTATCGTACACCTCCAATGCTACATATGACATCACAAGAAGACACCTAGAAGACATTCATGAACGGTCTTTCACTTACCTCTTGACCTACAACACTTGACATGTTCTGCACCTAAGTGCCCGAACAACCGCTCGGTTAGTCAAGAGTTAGAATTCTACCAAAGGTGAGATGCTCACGTCGCGTCGTAGTAGGTGGTTGTATACTTACATACGATCGAGACACCCCCTCCGTGAACTATACACAACTCTTTACAAAAGAAAACAAAACTTTTCACTATTAAAGGATTGAATTGGTACCTTCAAGAACAATACTTTAAAAAATTCTCCTAAAATAAATAATCCCTCAACAGTTTCTAATTTTAACTAATTTCATAAGTAAACATTATCCTACTTTATCTATTATTTCAATGTCTTTGTACCCACAAGAAAATATCTTTGAGAGCACAACCATGAAATAAAAAAAAAATGTATAAAGTTAAAAAGAAAGGCAAGCCACTGGATTATTTAAAAAAAAAATTGTTAGGTAATTCAATTTTAAAAAATTATAAAATATCACTCAATTTATCATTTTATTTTTTAGTGTTAAACCGTTAAAATATTAATAAATTGCTAAGTTGGCAATTAATTGAATGTCATGTAATTTTTTAATCATTTATTTTTTTTTCACATAATTTTCATGTCATTTTATAATTCATTAAAAAAATTTAGCCCCACACTTCAAACTACACCGTTTAGCTTCATCTTTTTTAATTGATCTTCACACTCTTCTGAAATTGAATAATTTCTCCAATGCCTTGCTAACAGATCCCCTCCAATGCTGTCCAACTTGCTTGGAAGGTATTATTAATTTACATTACACTAAATTTCAATAAAAAAGAATAACATAAGCTTTGCTCCTTTTTTATTTTGGATGAATCAAGACTGTAATATCTTCGAAATTTGAATCTCAGCAAGGAAGCAGCAAAAAGTTTAATGCTTAATAGCTATAAACATGGCTTTTCTGGGTTTGCAGCAAGGTTGACAGAATCCCAGGAAAAGGAAATTGAAGGTGATATAATGTCCTGCAACAACTTGCATTTGCTGCTTTTGTTTTCTTTTAGCATCTAAAACTTTAAAAACTAAAAAAAAAATAAAAATTACTGTTACAAATTGCAGGGTTATATTTCCTAGTGAGGATCTGTTTTGGGCTATCGGTGGATGAAGCTTTGTGGTCACTGTTTCATGGAACATCAAGTTGGTTCATGTTCCAGAGAGAGTTATAGTATTCAACGTGCCCTTCACTGTTGGAATCTCCATTCTTCGCTCATTGTTTCTGCTTCCTTCCTACCTTTTTATTCAGCTTTGTTAATCATAAACGGTGTAATTTTAAGTTTTAGGTTAAAAAATACATGTTATAAAGTTAACTATCAACACAAGAATTAATCTATTAATATTTTAATGGTTTTGGACTAAAAAAATAAAAATCATAATTTAGGTGACCATTTTATAACATCTTAAAATTAAGTGACCTAATAAAAAACCTTTTAAGAGTCGAGTGACCATTTATTCAGTTTATCCTAAACAAATTGGAAAAACAAAATTAACCTTTTTATTTGTTATGTAGTAATGTTGTAGTAAGAAATGATGCATTATTTTGGTTAAAATATAAATAAGTCTTTACATTTTTGGAAAAATTTAAATTTAGTATTTATATTTTTATTTTCAAAAATTTAATCTCTATACTTTTTAGATTTCAAAATTCAGATCCAATTTTTAACGCTATTTTTTTTTTTGGTTAAATTTGTTGTTGTGACACTTTGAATTAATAAAAAATAATAATAATTTGGTAGCCTTGTAATTAAAAAAAATGAAATTGCAATGGACTTGGATTTAATAAAAAAAGCTAACAGTGTTAATAATTGAAGTTAAATTTTGAAATCTAAAAAGTAAATAGACTAAATTCTTGAAAATGAAAGTACATGGACTTAATTCTAATTTTTTTTTAAAGAGTACAAGGATTTATGACATATTTTAATCTTATTTTTAGGGTTAATATAACATTTGGTATCTAAAACTTGATATTTTCCCTAATTTGATACCAACTTTGCACTACAGCAAAACAGACTTTTAGCGGCGTTTTTTTAGGCTTTTAGTGACGTTTATAAGCGCCACTAATAGTAAAAGCGCCGTAAAATCAAACGCCGCAAACTTTAGCGGTGTTTATGAGAAAAAAACGCCGCTAAAGGTCATGACTTTTAGCGGCGCTTTTCTCACAAACGCCGCTAATTTGTACAGATTTGGAATAGACCAATTTTTCCAATATCATACCCTTCCTGCATTAAATCAACCAAAAACAACAAATGTAGCATATAATTCCAACCAAAAACAGCAAATGTAGCATAAAAATCCCACCAAAATCATTAATTCTAAATGATACTTCAAATTCAATAAAAGATATATGATATAAATTAATAAATGAAGTATAACTTAAAGTATTCTTACAATAATGTTAAATGTAACAATGTTAAAAATAATCTTACAACGAGAAAATTAATGTCTAAGATGGCGGCTTTTGCGACTGTTGGAACATCTGCATCATATGCTGAAGCTATAGCTGGAACTCATCGTACTTTCTGTTCTACTTTGCTACCATCGTTGCTGCCTCTGCCTCCCTCACTGCTGTCGTTGCCTCCCTCGCTGCTGCCGCTTCTGCATCCGCTCTAAGCTGTTGGTGGAGTTCTTCATATTTTCTTTAAACCTCAGCAATTTGCTCAACCGTGCTCGCTTGCATCTGAGCTATCTGGTCTTTTAACCTCTGAACTTCAGCTTGAGATTGACTCTCTAAGGCATGTATTGCTTTGGGCCGGATCCAAAATATTGGGTCGGGTAACACGAGTCCTTGAAATCGAACCCGACCATACCTTTCAAGACCCAAAACATCGATAATAATTCTATTATAAATATACTCAAGATTAACAAATTATCGATCAAGCACTGTACCTTCGGGACCTAAAACATCAGTAATAATTCTGTTATCAATATCCTCAAGATTAACAGAGCTATCAGTCGAAGCAGCCGCTTCATACTCTGCCTTCTTCTCCTTTAGTATCTCCTAATAAATCAATGAAAGAGTTAGAAACGAAATATAGAATAAGAAGGAATGCAACATAACTTAACATTATAAATTTAAAACTATTAACGATGAATTAAACTATTATAATTAAACATTATAAATATTTATAATAAATCAAATTTTATTAAGTAAATATACAATAATTTCTCCAGCTTCGGATGTCATCGAAGATCCATCTTTCTTCCTATGCGTAATGTCAAAAAGCTGAAGGCGTCCAACTTTTTGACCAGACGAGACTTCCTACAGTGTAGTAATAAAAATATAATTTAATAGTATAAAGTTATTAATATTTGACAGAATTAATAAATTATAATACCTCGGCCTCAGCTATGCAAGCAAAACTTCTCGACCCTACCGTGTACGTGAATTTTTGTTTATGCCTGCTGCTTGTTCCAACTCGTTCACGGTCCTACATAATGAAATTTTTATTGCGTATATAGTAAATACTATAAATCGAAAAATTTATAAGACTTTAGAAGTACGTAATACTTATCCTTTCTTTGAATTCCAGAATCTAACTTGATCTTCCCATTGGTACCTCAACATTCCCGGCGGGACATTTCGCAATTTTTCTTCGAGGCTTTTGTTTTTCTTAAAATATTGTTTTTTCAAAGTGCTTTTATGGTCTCTCCATTTTTTACCCAATGTCTTCTTGATATAGTCATCGGAGACCTCTAAAGCAAATATCTCCTAAAAAAACATAAGTTTAGAAAGTAAATATAAATGAAACTTAAACCAAAGTATTATAAATTACATTCACATTTTGTTACCTTAATATTATCGAGAGCTTGATTTTTATTGCCATCAGGCATGTGATGCCATGATTCGTAGTTTGTAACATCCCAAAAATGGGGTTATTTGGAATTTAACTATTTTTCCCATGTATGAACTATTGCGGTATTATCTATGGAATAATAGAGCGTAATTTAAGACTTTGAGTTGGCTCGGTTTAATAGAAAATTTCAGTTTTTAACTTAAAAGGTAGGGAGCCTTAGCAGAAGGGTGTTAAAAGAACAAGTGGGGATAATTTGACACTAAAAAGCCCTTGGTAAAGTGGCAAAAAGAAGCCCACTTAAGAGCTAGCATGTGACGCCACAAGGGGGAGCAAGGAGAGCCTTGGTTCGAGTCGCAACATTTTCTCTTTTTGCTTTTTAAAGGGACGGCACAGAGGGGGGAGAGTCTTCCTCTCTTTAAACTCTTTTATTTATTATTATTTAGAGATAATATGAGCATTTTTAATTTCTTAAATTCTATGGATTTTGAAGAGATAAATGGAGATAATAAGGATGTTATTTTAAATGAATTATCATGAGATAATCAAGTATTTTTTTTAAAGGGATATTATTTGGATATTATTAGATTATTTGATTAAATGGAGATTAATTCAATTTAATTTTGAATTAATACAAATGTGTGGCCAAGAGAGGTTGTAAGAGTTTTGCCGAAATTTGAACTCTCCCTAGGAAGAGTGGACGGCAAGTAATAGGAAGGGGGGTGCCGAAATCCTATATAAACCCCCATCTACCATCTTAAATTCTTTTTAGAATTTTTTTTAGTAGCCGAAATTCTCCCAACTAGTTGCCATCTGATTTCTTTTCTTTCTTCAAAGTTAAGAACCACTTCCATCTCTTAGTCTCTTCACTCAATTTTCGGCTAGCCTTCATTAGTTGTTGTTTATTCTTTGATTATTTTCCCAAAAACCGATAAAAGAAAAACCCTCTCTTCTTTTGGAACCTTGGCCGAATACTGAACAAGGAGGGGGAAGCATTCTCTAATCGAATTTGGAGGGTAAGTATGTTAGGCCGAATGTCTAGGATTCTCTTTTCTCTTCTTGTCGACTTGGAGGTTGGTAAGTGACTATTTCGGCAATGACTGTTAAGGCTACTAATCGCTTGATTAAAATATAGGGCCTTCGGATTTGGAAGCAAGCAGGTGAACCCGTTGCTTTGGAGCAATCGGTTTTGGGGTAAGGTGGTAAGATCTGTTTTCTTTATTCATGATATTCGATTAAGCCAGAAGGCTACTAACTTAATGATTGCCGATTAGGGAAGCGAAAACACTTGGTGGCTAGTACTCAAGGGTGTTAGGTAAGGCTTTCGGGTTAAATATTAACCCTTTGAATATTTTGGATTTGGCGAATAGGCCATAAGACTAACCCATGCTTTTGGTAGAATATAGGACGATAGATCTGTGGTGACCAACGCGTTTCTTCTCGGGATTTAAGACTATCGTAGTAACAGTGTGTACATACACACTTATAGCGATTAATAGATTGTGTTAAATATCCGTGTATGTAAATCTGTTTGTTATAGATGCGATTTGGTACCTTAATGGTACAAGTGAGGATCCCGTAAGTCTCTATTAATGTGAGATTATTTAATGCTTTTGGGAAGCATGGCTTATTGATACATATGATACATATGATGATCTGTTAGTAAGTAAATTTATTTATCGTGGGTTATACGAGAGGAGGGGCAATATTGATCGTGCCGACGGGCACCAGATGTTTTGGTAACACACTTTGTGACTACGGTCACCGAGAGGTTTGGTACCTCGGAGGTTTGGCACCTCGATAGCGACTTATCCACGTGGTTAATACCACCGTGGGTTGGCCCCACTTGAGATATGGGATCGTCGCGGTGATTTGGTATCACACGATGGGTTGGCCCCATCACCCGATTCGTGTCTCACGGACACCGATGCTTTGGTAGCACATCGTGACTATATGTCACCGGTGGTTTGGCACCACCAAAGTGGTTTGGTACCACAACGGGGTAGACAAGGCGTATGGTCGGCTAGGTTGGGATATATGATGTTTTGCCTGTTAATCATTATATGATGTGTATGAACATGTTTAAAACCGGGGAAGGGTTACATCTCGAGTCTTGGTGACTCACCTTCTCCTTTACATTTTTCAGTGACACGTAGATCGCGGATGTGGGCCGGGTGGACTCGAGGTGGCCATGCAATGAATTAAAATTTAATGAACTTGATTTTAAGTTTTGATATTTTATTTCCTGGTTTATATTTTATTTGGATTGTAATAAGGCCTCCTGACACTTTATTTTTATTATTTTGCATATGTTGAATATTTGTTTTAAACCTGTTGGTATTATTAATTAAAAATCACATGTTTTCCAAGTTAAATCGAAATTGTTTTTAACGGGCCATCGGGCCCACTTATAAATTTATAATAACTTGACCCAAATAATATTTTCCAAAATATTGTTGATATGGGTTTTATACACCTCAAAGGTTTCAACCAAAAATAAGTATCTTTTACTAAAATATCAAATTTTCCAAACTTTTCCAAATATTTTCTAAGTAGCAAACTGTTCGGCCAAAGCGTTTGGGCCGGGTTTGGGTTGTTACAAAATTGGTATCAGAGCCCAGTTCAAAGCTCGGCTGTGGGGGCCCAAGGCCCAAAAATGTTTTAGAAGGCCTTATAAAATGATTTTTGGATTTTGGACAGCATGGCCCGAGTCTCCTACACCCGATCCGCCCGTAAGTAAGTATTCGAACCTCTTGGTGAATTATATTACGTAGAAGGGTAGGAAGTATGGAACGTAGATAGATTTATAGGACTTGAACCCTAGGATTAGATTACTCAAACACATGAACCGAACATAAGACATTAAAGAACTAAACCAATCTATGACTTAGCCAAGTGAGCTAGGGTGTGGTAACCCCATGACGCATGTCGAGGATTGGATCCTAAGAGCTTTGGTATTTAAGCGATCCGTGTGACTCACCTCCTCTCTTCGCAGTATCCTACACAGTGCGTAGCTTCGGTTCACCCTAACTCGGAGGGCTCGGTGGTGTGGCAACCTGCATGCGCATGTCTAGAAAGGTTCGGTGAGAGCTTGGTATTTAAGCGGTCCGCGTGACCCACCTCCTCTTCACTCGAATCCTGCACAGTGCGTAGCTTTGGTTCACCCCGAGCCAAGAGGGCTCGGTCATAGGCTAAACCTAATGACTAAAACCCGAAAAGGGAATTAGCCATGTTTTCAAAAGCGAGCGAAACAACAACAACTCAAATGTTTTCAAACCTCTTGCAGCAACTCTTTCAAATCGTAAAACCTCATATTTGCAACGTTTCCCCGAGAAAAACTCAAATTTTGGAAAATTACAAAAATGCCCTTGAGAGTAAAATTACTAAAACGCCCCGACTCATAAAATATCCGTTCAATGGTTTTGCTCAAATTTTGACTATTTTACAAATATCCAACAACTTAGTTTTGAAAATCAACACCAAAAATTTTGGTTTTAGAAAATTACAGCATACTCTCAATTTGTGAAAATTACCGAAATGACCACGATCTTTGGAAAACTTTACCAACATCACTATTTGAAAAGGAAAACTTTCAGAAAGGACCCTCAAAGTTTTACAACTGTCGAAAATACCCCTGATTTATCAAAATGACAAAATTGCCCCTGATTGACAAAATTACCAAAATACCCCTGGTTTCAAAACGATTACGATTTTACAAATTTTTATAAATATCCTCCAGTTTTGGGAATTTCAAAATGACCTACTTTACTAATTTTTTTTTTTAAAAAAAATTTCTTTTAATCTGAAAATACCCTCAGTAGGAAAATGACGAAAATACCTTGGGTTAGAAATGGGCGTAAATGTCCAGAGAGTGAATAGGTATGGAAAGCATTAAGGAATGGATGCATGAACTCTTTGTGTGAACTAGGATAGAAAGACTCAAAACCTTGTTTGCTCGAAAGAATCCCTAATTAAATTCTCGTTCATAAAATTTCTTCGTGAATAAGAAAGTGAAACAAATGCTAACACATAAAATTTTCTTAATCGAGTTAAAAGCGCGATAGATAGAATGAGTTCTAGAGGGCGTGGGCGTCGTGGGCGCGGTAGGGGTAGGATGATGACGTGTCCGAACCCGGCGGGACAGTCAAGGTTCGGAAAAGCAGGTACCACCGCCACCACCACCTCCTATTTTCGTGTGAAGGCGGCGTGACCGGACCGGTGGTGAGGCCGTGTCGCAAGTCGCTTTGCGAGTGTTGGAGATGGTGGCCGGGGCTGGTGGGAATTTGGGAGCTCTCGGAAGTCTGTTCCCGCCGAATCGGTCTAACGGCCGAGGTATTCCGTGGTGTCTCGGGAGTGGCACCCAAAGGCTTGCAGAATATTGGCGGAATCTACGGAAAGGGTCATGGATGATCTCGACTGACCGAGGAGGAAAAAAAGTCGAAAGGGGCGGTGTCGCTTCTAAAGGATGAAGCGTACCAGTGGTGGTGACGATCCGGATGGAGCCGCGGTGATGATCTCACGATGGGGGACTACTTTAAGACGGCCTTTCGGAAGAAGTATGTGGGCACTAGTTACACCGATGCTCAAAGGAAAGCCTTCCTTGGTCTAGTGCAAGGAACTAAGTCGGTGGCCGAGTATGAGGTGAGTTTTTTTAAGGCTAAGTAGGTATGCCGGAGGAATCGTAGCCACCGAACATGAGCGCCGTGTCCGCTTTGAGGACGGGCTCGAGAGATGATCTGAGATTACTAATTGCCCCAAAGCGAGTTCGGGAGTTCTCATCTCTTGTGGAGAAAGCCAAGGTGGCCGGAGGGATTAAGGAGGTCGTAAGGCAAAACTATAGCAAGAATAACCGAGAAAAAGGATTTGGGTCACCGGATCGGGTAGCACTAATGCTCGAAGCGGGCTAGGCAGAGTGGGGCCAAATCGGGCCCAGTAGGCCCACTACTAATCAAAGGCCGACTCGATTGCAACCGCTGTGGAAAAACCCATTGGGGAGGTTGTTGGACCGGTAACAAAGGTTGTTTTGAGTGTGGGTCTTTGGAGCATCGGGTAGGGGGCGTCCGCAAAAGCGCGCTAAGGATCGACCCGAAAGGTCGAATCGCGCTCGTAGCGAAAATGTTGGACCACCACGGAGGGTCGGGGTAATGGCGAGAGAAACAATGGTTTCAACCGAGGTCGTGGAACTTCGAGGCGAGGGTTCGGTAACACAGAGGCTAGGCGGCTGGCTTAGTCTATCAATGCGGCGTCGCGAGGAGGAGACGCACCGGACGTCATAACCGATGCGTTTCTAATATTTGGTTTACCTTATGTTGCATTAATTGATGTGGGTTCGACGCTTTTCGTACATTGCTAGTGGTGTGGTAGGAACTATGGACCTAGACTCGAGACTACTCTTAGGAAGATGACTGCTGCTAAGCCCCTAGGACACTCTGTAGTAGTAGACAAACTTTATAGAGATGTACCCTAGAACTCCAAGGGTCGTATTTGTAGCCGATCCGATGGAACTACCTTTCGGAGAGTTCGATTTGATCCTTGGAATGGGTGTTGGTTAGGTATCGGCGATTTGGATTATGCGACTAAGCGCATGGTGCTTAAGGCAGTGAGGGTGATGAAGTGGTTATGATAGGTGATAGAAGAAATTACCTATCCAACGTGGTGTCGGCCTTGAAGGCCGAAAGGATGGTCAAGAAAGGTTGCGAGGCATATTTGGTTCGGATCTGTGCTTTGGAAGCTAAGGAGTCAGTAGTTGAGGTTCGCACGGTTGGGGAATTTGCTGACGTATTCCCGGAAGAACTCCCAGGTCTGCCTCCAGATCGGGAAGTTGAATTCGGTATTGACTTGTTACCCGGAACGGCACCTGTGTCTATAGCACCATACCGAATGGCACCAAAGGAATTGGTGGAGTGAAGGCCCAAATTCGTGAGCTCTTGGATAGAGGTTTATTCGACCAAGCATATCCCGTGAGAGCACTGTGCTATTTGTCAAGAAGAAGGGCGGGTCCATGCGAATGTCCATCGACTACCGTCGATTAAACAAGTTAACGATCAAAAACAAGTATCCGCTTGCCTCGGATCGATGACTTGTTTGACCAAGCGGAAGGAGTGCCGCGGTGTTTTCAAAGATAGACCTTAGGTCGGGCTACCATCAATTGAAGGTAAAGGAGGTTGATGTTCACAAGATTCGGCATTCGAAACTCGGTATGGACATTACGAGTTTACGGTGATGCCATTTGGGTTGACCAACGCGCGGCGTTTATAGACTTGATGAATAGGGTGTTCGGCAATACTTAGACCAGTTCGTCGTAGTATTCATTGGCGACATCTTGGTGTACTCTAAGACGGAGGAGGAGCATGACGAGCATTTGCGAATAGTGTTGCAAGTACTAAGGAGAAGCGATTATATGCCAAATTCGGTAAGTGTGAATTTTGGCTAAGGAAAGTAGCTTTCTTAGGTCACGTAGTGTCGTGGGAAGGATTAGAGTGGACCTCGCAAGATTGAAGCGGTGTTGGATTGGAAACCGCCTAGGTCGATGGCGCGAGATCGAAGTTTCCTAGGTCTAGCGGGGTATTATCGAAGGTTTGTAGAAGGATTTTCTCGATCGCGACACCGTTGGCGAAGCTACTAAGAAAAGGAGTCCCATTTGTATGGTCGGAGAAGCGACAAAGAAAGCTTCGATAAACTAAGGAAAATTTTGACGGAAGCTCGATTTTGGTGCGACGAGGCAGGAAAATTGTTCACCGTTTATTGTGATGCGTCCCATCTTGGGTTGGGATGTGTCTTGATGCAGAAGAAGGAAGGTAGTAGCCTATGCATCACGTCGATTAAGACCTCATGAATTGAACTATCCAACGCACGACTTAGAGCTAGCGCGCGCGATGTCTTCGCTCTCTGAAAATATGGAGACACTACCTTTATGGGAAGAAGTCGATAGTTTATACAGATCACAAGAGTCCGAGGTATCTCTTGACTCGAAGGATCTTAACTTGAGGCAAATCGGTGGATCGAACTTTTGAAGGATTACGATTATTCAATCGAGTATCATCGAGCAAGGCCAACGTGGTAGGCGACGCGCGTTGAGCGGAAGGTAGTGACGGACTTAAGAGCAATGTTTGCTCGGTTAAGTCTATATGATGATGGAAGTCTATTGGCGGAACTTCGAGTTAAGCCAACATGGATCGAGAGGTTAAGGAAAAAGCGATCGGTGGATGAAGGGTTGAATGCTAAGAGAGCACAAGTTCGGGATGGTGGTTTGGAAGGATATAACCTTGTCTAGTGATGGAGTGTTATGCTTTCAAGAGGCGCGTGTATGCCAAAGGATGTGGAGTTGAGGCAAAAGATTCTCCAGGATGCACATAGCAGCCCCTACGCTATGCATCCGGAGGAAGCAAGATGTATAGAGATCTTAGAGAGCGATTTTGGTGGCGGGTTAAAGCGTGAAGTATGAGTTTGTTGATAAGTGTCGACTTGTCAACAAGTTAAGGTGAACATCGATTCTTGCCGTCGGGGTTGCTTTCAACAGTGAAGATTCCCCAATGGAAGTGGGAACGGATCACTATGGATTTTGTTAGTGGGCTACCCTTTACGCCCAGTAAGAAAGACGCGGTTTGGGTAATAGTAGACCGGTTAACTAAGTCGGCTCACTTCATACCGGTGAGGATGGATTTCTCTCTTGAAGCTAGCTAGCTAAGCTACATGCGTCTCGGAGATAGTAAGATTGCATGGGGTTCCAACATCAATCATCTCGGATAGGGATCCCAGGTTCACGTCAAGGTTTTGGAAAGCCTTGCATCAAGCTATGGGCACACGGTTGGATTTTAGTACCGCTTTCCATCCACGATCGACGGACAATCGGAAAGGGTGATCTGAGATCTTGGAAGATATGTTAAGAGGTTGTGTCTTGGACTTAGTGGTAGTTGGGAGGAATTTCTACCGTTAGCGAAATCGCCTACAACAACAAACTATCGAGCAAGTATCCGATGGCACCATACGAAGCATTGTATGGCGGAAATGTCGTACCAGACGTGTTGGGCGGAATTAGGCGAACGCATGCATTTTGGGTCGAGTTAGTGACGGAGACAGAGGATAAAGTTAAGGTGATTCGGTCTCGTTTGAAGGAAGCATCGGACGGCGTAAATCCTATCTTGATTTAAAACGCAAGAAAATGGAGTATGCGGTAGGAGACAAGGTTTTCCCGAAAGTGTCGCCTTGGAAAAAGGTGTTAAGATTTGGGCGGAAAGGAAAGCTAAGCCCAAGGTTTATCGGGCCATATACGGTGATTAAGCGAGTAGGACCCAGATGGCGTACCGGCTTGAGTTACCGGCGGAATCGAACCAGATCCATGATGTTTTTCACGTATCAATCGCCGAGATCGGTATCGGTCGACCCATCGCACGCGGGTGCGATGGCGAAAATCGAGGTGAATTCAGATTTATCGTTTGAGGAGGAACCGATTCGGATCTTAGGCCGAGACGTGAAGGTTCTACGTAGGAAGTCGGTGCCCTTGGTGAAGGTCTTTGTGGCGGAACCATGGTTCAGAGGAAGCTACGTGGGAACCTGAGGATGTAATGAGGCAGCAATACCCCCACCTTTTCTAGTTAAGTAATTTCGGGGACGAAATTTATTTTAAGGGGGGTAGAACTGTAACATCCCAAAAATGGGGTTATTTGGAATTTAACTATTTTTCCCATGTATGAACTATTGCGGTATTATCTATGGAATAATAGAGCGTAATTTAAGACTTTGAGTTGGCTCGGTTTAATAGAAAATTTCAGTTTTTAACTTAAAAGGTAGGGAGCCTTAGCGAGAAGGGTGTTAAAAGAACAAGTGGGGATAATTTGACACTAAAAGCCCTTGGTAAAGTGGCAAAAAGAAGCCCACTTAAGAGCTAGCATGTGACGCCACAAGGGGGAGCAAGGAGAGCCTTGGTTCGAGTCGCAACATTTTCTCTTTTTGCTTTTTAAAGGGACGGCACAGAGGGGGGAGAGTCTTCCTCTCTTTAAACTCTTTTATTTATTATTATTTAGAGATAATATGAGCATTTTTAATTTCTTAAATTCTATGGATTTTGAAGAGATAAATGGAGATAATAAGGATGTTATTTTAAATGAATTATCATGAGATAATCAAGTATTTTTTTAAAGGGATA
Source organism: Gossypium bickii (assembly GCA_025503065.1). NCBI lineage: Eukaryota > Viridiplantae > Streptophyta > Magnoliopsida > Malvales > Malvaceae > Gossypium > Gossypium bickii. The sequence continues at coordinate 19,541,652 of CP106713.1, read as the reverse complement.
TTATTTGGATATTATTAGATTATTTGATTAAATGGAGATTAATTCAATTTAATTTTGAATTAATACAAATGTGTGGCCAAGAGAGGTTGTAAGAGTTTTGCCAAAATTTGAACTCTCCCTAGGAAGAGTGGACGGCAAGTAATAGGAAGGGGGTGCCAAAATCCTATATAAACCCCATCTACCATCTTAAATTCTTTTAGAATTTTTTTAGTAGCCAAAATTCTCCCAACTAGTTGCCATCCGATTTCTTTTCTTTCTTCAAAGTTAAGAACCACTTCCATCTCTTAGTCTCTTCACTCAATTTTCGGCTAGCCTTCATTAGTTGTTGTTTATTCTTTGATTATTTTCCCAAAAACCGATAAAAGAAAAACCCTCTCTTCTTTTGGAACCTTGGCCGAATCTTTGAACAAGGAGGGGAAGCATTCTCTAATCGAATTTGGAGGTAAGTAAGTATGTTAGGCGAATGTCTAGGATTCTCTTTTCTCTTCTTGTCGACTTGGAGGTTGGTAAGTGACTATTTCGGCAATGACTCATTAAGGCTACTAATGCGCTTGATTAAAATATAGGGCCTTCTGATTTGGAAGCAAGCGGTGAACCCGTTGCTTTGGAGCAATCGGTTTTGGGAGTAAGGTGGTAAGATCTGTTTTCTTTATTCATGATATTCGATTAAGCCGAAGGCTACTAACTTAATGATTGCCGATTAGGGAAGCAGAAACACTTGGTGGCTAGTACTCAAGGGTGTTAGGTAAGGCTTTCGGGTTAAATATTAACCCTTTGAATATTTTGGATTTGGCCGAATAGGCCATAAGACTAACCCATGCTTTTGGCCGAATATAGGACAGATAGATCTGTGGTGACCAACGTTTCTTCTCGGGATTTAAGACTATCGTAGTAACAGGTGTGTACATACACACTTATAGCGATTAATAGATTGTGTTAAATATCTGTGTATGTAAATCTGTTTGTTATAGATGCAGATTTGGTACCTTAATGGTACAAGTGAGGATCCCGGTAAGTCTCTATTAATGTGAGATTATTTAATGCTTTTGGGAAGCATGGCTTATTGATACATATGATACATATGATGATCTGTTGGTAACTGTTTATTTACTGTGGGTTATACGAGAGGAGGGGGCAATATTGATCGTGCCGACGGCGGGCACCGTGTTTTGGTAACACACTGCGTGACTACGGTCACCGAGAGGTTTGGTACCTCCGGAGGTTTGGCACCTCGATGCGACTTATCCTCGTGGTTAATACCACCGTGGGTTGGCCCCACTTGAGATATGGGATCGTCTCGCGGTGATTTGGTATCACACGATGGGTTGGCCCCATCACCCGATTCGTGTCTCACGGACACCGTGCTTTGGTAGCACATCGTGACTATATGTCACCGGTGGTTTGGCACCACCGTGGTTTGGTACCACAACGGGGTGAAACAGTGGCGTATGGTCAGGCTAGGTTGGGATATATGATGTTTTGCTGTTAATCTGCTATATGATGTGTATGAACATGTTTAAAACCGGGGAAGGGTTACATCTCGAGTCTTGGTGACTCACCTTCTCCTTTACATTTTTCAGTGACACGTAGATCGCGGATGTGGGCCGGGTGGACTCGAGGTGGCCATGCAGATGAATTAAAATTTAATGAACTTGATTTTAAGTTTTGATATTTTATTTCCTGTTTATATTTTATTTGGATTGTAATAAGGCCTCCCGACACTTTATTTTTATTATTTTGCATATGTTGAATATTTGTTTTAAACTCATTGGTATTATTAATTAAAAATCACATGTTTTCCAAGTTAAATCGAAATTGTTTTTAACGGCCCATCGGGCCCACTTATAAATTATAATAACTTGACCCAAATAATATTTTCCAAAATATTGTTGATATGGGTTTTATACACCTCAAAAGGTTTCAACCAAAAATAAGTATCTTTTACTAAAACATCAAATTTTCCAAACTTTTCCAAATATTTTCTAAGTAGCAAACCAGATTCGGCCAAAGCGTTTGGGCCGGGTTTGGGTTGTTACATAGTTGATGGGCAACATATTGGCATTTCGTGCTATAATGCCCAAATAGCCTGCTAAAAGTCGAGCTTCAGATCCAACAGGCTGGCCATGGCTGTTTCTTCTTACTTTGACACGCTCGACAGGATTTAGGTCGTATAAATATTTAAGCAGCGTACGTCCCCGACTTCTGCGCGTCCCACCACTTTCAACTGAAAAATGATATATTATTATATTAAAATTGAAAAATGAATCAATAATAAAAGTCAACATGCATGTAAAATAAACTTAACATTACTTTGAAATTCTGCAGGCCCGACATCTACGTCCGGCACATTCGGAGATCCAACAACTGTTTGCTGTTCACTATTTGCTTCTTTTGAATTTGGAGTATTCTGGATAATACTTAAATCTCGTAATCATCTTCTAGGATTTTTCCTGCAATACACATAAAATAGGTGAAATTTTAGTAACAAATAACAACAATAATAGTACATATAAAATAGTTAAATTATATAACATGGCCAATATTAAAATTATAATATTACATTTAAATAAAAAATCGTAAAATCTTACTACATCATATTTCGTAAATATCTTCGGCCACATCCCGACAAACCTATTCAAATTGTGTACTAGTACTAGGGATATTTTCATTTAAGTTTTGTTCTATAAAAGGCAAAGTTTCTGATCTTTCGACTATGTCATCTCTACTTCCATTGCCCATGTCAAACAAGTCTCTAGGGGTGTTCTGGAGTACAACGTACCAACCCTCATCAGTTGGATCTTTTGAGTAAAAAACTTGTTTCACTTGAGAAGAAAATACATACGGCTCGCCATCAATTGTTCTCCAGTGTGAATCAATCGAGAGAAATTCACCATTGTAAAACCATATTGATCGTTTTTAATTCCGCGAGCCGTATTCACATCAGCCCAATCTCCTCGAAATAAGACAACTTTCCATCTGCCATAATAATCCAACTCAATTATGTCAGTAAGAAGTCCGTAATACTCCACATTCCCCTCGACAGGATTATTGTCCCTAGCACTAGCATAACTTGTAATTGAAGAATTAACAACAATTCCACAATTTTGAGTTCTCTTTAATCTCTCGCGATACTTTGTATGAAATTTGAATCCATTGATGAGGAAGGCACTATATCTTTTCACTATTCTATTTGAACCCTGTGAAAGCCATTTAACTTCGTCCTTTACTTCATTCCGACTCCAAACCTATTGAATCGAAAGTAAATTGAGTAATTATAAATGTTATGAGAAAACATTATTACTTGTCAATGAAAACTTCAATTGCATACTGTTTGGCTTAACCATTCATGAAATGATTATGTGAACAACTTATTAATTTCTTGTTGTTGTAATCTTCGGGACCGTGAACGAGCTCTTAATATTTGTTTGTACTCACTGTGTTAAAAAAAAGGTTTACTTTGTTAGAAGACAGACAAATTATAATTGATGAATATTTATTAAATTCTAGAACTTACTTGCGTAATGGTTCCATTGAATCGTAATGAAAAAGAACATATCGATGTGCTTGGACCCACGATCTATCATCTAATTCTGCAATTTCGACTTTACTGATTGGTTCTCCGAAACTTTGAAATAAATAAGTTTCGGCCAAGTTATGATCTGTGAGCCCAACATTTTTACTTGGTCTGTTCATTCTTGTTTCAACATCTTCCAAATACGTTGAACAGAAAGTCATACATTCCTCTGCCAAGTAGCCTTCGGCAATTTATCCTTTCGATAACGCTTATTGCTACAGTAAGACTTCAATTTGGATAGGAGCCTAAACACGATATACAACATTATTAAAAGTTGCAGCTAAAGGCATTGAGGTGAATGAAGGAATAATTTACAAATAAATTAAGACCTTTCTATGGGATACATCCATCGATAGAAAACGGGTCCACCAAGTATTGCTTCACGAGGGAGATGAATTAACAAGTGCACCATAATAGTGAAGAAGGAAGGCGGGAAGATCTTCTCTAGATTGCATAAAGTCAATGCGGCTCGATCTTGTAGTGTCTCAAGTTCTTGAACATGCAAAACTTTGCCACAAATGCCTTTCATTATATTGGATAGTTCAATTACACAAGACGTCACATTTTTTGACATACAACACCACATAGCAACTGGCAATAAGTCTTGCATCAAGATGTTATAGTCATGCGATTTTAAGCCATATAGTCTTCGATCTTTAAGACTCACACATCGAGATATATTTGATGCATACACATCGGAGACCTTTATATCCTTCAACACCATACAAAATACATTTTTCTCCGTCTTCGACATTGAAAAAATAACAGGCGGCAATCGATATTTCATATTCGGAAGTGCTTGGGGATGAAGCTCACGCCGAATTTCCATGTGGACTAAATCAAGTCGACTTTGAAGATTGTCTTTCGATTTTCCATCGACATTCAAAATAGTCCCAATGATGTTCTCGCAGACATTTTTCTCAATGTGCATGACATCAAGATTATGTCTTAAAATCTAATGCTCTCAATAAGGCAACTCAAAAAAAATACCTCTTTTTTTCCATAAGTCCGCCTCATTAGGATCATCCTCTTCATCAGATTCATCCATTGATCTTCTATTTCTTTGCGTGTTGGGTGGTTGATTCATCTTCCCATAAATGAAATTCATATATTTCAACATGAACAATATTTCAGATCCACTGGTCTGCGAATGAGCTTCTCTGAACTCTTCAGTACCGTCAAACTGAGTACTTTGAAATCTAAATCTATGATTTTCTAGTAACCACCGACGATGCCCCATGTAAGAGAACTTCTTCCCATTATATAACCATTGGGAACATGTTTGCGCAGCATAACAAGGACAAACATAACGTCCCTTGGTACTCCAACCAGATAAATTGGCATAAGCCGGGAAGTCATTAATAGTCCACATCAAAGCTACACGTAAATTAAAGTTCTCCTTTCTCATTACATCGTATGTCTCAACACCAGCCCATAATTGTTTTAACTATTCAATAAGTGGCTGCAAATATGTGTCAATATCATTCTCAGGCTCTTTCTCTCCAGGGATAATCAAAGATAAGATAAATTGTAATGAACAAGCACCACGGGCCAAGCACTATACGCTGTGCTCATGATTTTGTAAGGGTTAAATCCATCAGATGCTAGCCCAAGCCTCACATTCCGAGGACCACTTGCAAAGTTTGGAAATTTGGAGTCAAATGATTTCCAAGCTAAAGAATCTGCAGGATGCCTTAACAATCCATCATCGATTCGTCCATCATGGTGCCTCGTCATTGACTCGACTGTCTTCGACGACGTGAAAAGCCTTTGAAGCCTTGGTATTAGCGAAAAATATCGCAGAATCTTAACTGGCTGCTTCCTTGACTGTGCATCATTTTCATCCTCGTTACCATCTTCTGTATTTCTATTCATCTAATGGGATTGACCGCATACATGATAGCACTGTTGGTTTTTCCACTCGCCCCAATACAACATGCAGTCATTTGGGCAACTATGAATTTTGTTGTAGCCAAGGCCCAAATCTTTTATCAGTTTTTTCATGTCTTTGGAAGATTGGGGGATTTTCACAAACGGGAACATTTCTCTCAAAAACTCTAACAGCATTGTCAAAGAGTTTCCGGTCTACCCTCCAAAACATTTTAAGTGAAAAAGACGAATACAGAAAAACAGTTTTGAAAATTTTGATCCCTCATACAATTCTTCGTTCATTTCACCAAGTAACGTGTAAAACTTCGCCGCTTCTTCATTTGGCTGTTCATCAGGTACACTTCTTCCCCTTTCGGTGAAAGTATTTCCACCAAAATTATAATCATCAGTTACACCCAAGTCAAGTAAGAATGATTGCAAACCATCACTGCGCATATTAAATGCATCCCGCAACATACCTTCTATGTTATCTTCTCTAACATTCTGATTGTAAGCACTGTGAGGATAACCCAGATTCATTGATGAAGAGGCTCCACTAGATGTACACTCTCCATGGAAAATCCATTTTTTATACCCCCGGACAAAGCCATCAACAACTAGATGTTCGTAGACAACTTCACGATAATGCCAATTGATATTGCAACACTTCTTACACGGGCAAAGAATCATATTCTCTTGGCTTGCATTTTGAAATGCAAAATTTAGAAAAGTTTCTACTCCATTTCGATAGCCGTTGCTTACCCTTGACAAATTCATCCAAGTCCTATCCATTTCGTAGTTGTTGAAGTCTAAAGTTGACAATAAATTACACGGCTAAATTGTTAATTTATAATTTATGTAAGTAATGATATGATATATATAACTGAGTACTATGTAAGTTATGTAAATTATGTAAGTTATGAAGTTTGATCTTAAAATTATGTATGTTATGAAATTTGATCTTAAAATTATGTAAGTTATGTATTCTTTAAGATTCATCATACATGGCATTGTTATACCTAGGGAGGATTCATTATATCTAATAGTGAGATATAAGGCAACCCATCAGGTTTCCAGCCTATATACTTTGAATATTTTTTTTAAAGAATTTGATTTTTTTTAAAAAAATATTTTTAAGATTTATCATACATGGCATTGTTATACCTAGGGAGGATCCATTATATCTAACAGTGAGATATAAAGCAACCCATCAGGTTTCCAGCTTATATACTTTGAATCTTTTTTTTTTTAAAGTTAAAGAAAACTTTTAAAAGCGGGAACTATAAATTATGTAAGTTATGAAGTTTGATCTTAAAATTATGTAAGTTATGAAATTTGATCTTAAAATTATGTAAGATATGTATTATGTAAGTTATGAAATTTGATCTTTAAACTATATGCTTTTTAAGGAAATTATTACATTAAACTACATGTATTATGTAAGTTATGTAAGTTATATGAGTTATGTAAGTTATGTAAGTTATGTATGTTATGTATGTTATGTGAGTTATGTAAATTATGTATGTTATGTGAGTTATGTCATATATGTAAGTTATTTAAATAATGATCATTATTATTATTATATTGATAAAAATATTTATAAGTTGTAAAACATTTAAAATATTAAATATTAAAATCAAACATTATCAATATAAAAAATTAGTAATTTGATGTTTATATTAAAATATATTTAAATAATAAAAAAAACATAAAAAAAGAAATAACTTAACAAAGTAATTAATGAGTAACAAAAATAAATTTTCATTTTAAAAAGTTTCTAATTTACCTTTTTTTAAAAAGAATTTGATTTTAATATTAAAATATATTTAAATAATGATCAATATTATTATTATATTGATAACAAAATATTTATAAGTTTGAAAAACATTTAAAATATTAAAAACATTTGAAAAATATTTTTATATTTAAATAATGAAGACAAGGTAATTAACACCCAAACCAAAATAAATATATTTGGAGGGTTTTGAAGGAGAGGAGTAGTGAATGAGGGTTTTCAATGCCTAAATTTGTCACTTTATACTAATTTGATATTTAAGTTTTTTTTGTCCAATTTAATACCTGAACTTGACATTTTTTCCTACTTTGTGGTGCTCAATCTTTTTTTATCGAAATTGATACATGAACTTGTCAAATGTAATACGAATTACCCCCTGGAACACTAACAATGTTAGTTTTTATGAGATGACAGAAATAACTATTGTATGACTAACATGGACAGATGACATGGAATCTAATAATAAGAATGATTACATTTCTATGGAGTTTAATTTGTTTCCCTAAATAATGTGCTCAAATTTTACTTTTTTATAAGGGCCAAGATTAATGGCAAGAATAATTTAAGAGAGGCTGCAAGTTTAAAACATGAATTGATCTTCAGAAAGCCCTAAATTCCACAAAAATATCGTCAATGTTAGAGGAAATGCATGCTCAAAAATTATGCTTGGAGCTATGTTTAACAAACTAATATTAAATAAGAGAACAAGAGTTTTAAAAACCTAAAATAAAATCAATTCATTATGTTAAATTAAAAAAATTAAAATAAATAAATAAAATTAAAATTAATTGAATATTTAAAATACAACAACAACAACAACAAAATTCCCATATCATTTGTCAGATGTCGTTCATACATTGATCATTTTTGTTACATCATAAAAAATAACATTATTAGTATATTAGATAATTTATATAATGTTTGAAAAGTTTAGGCACTAAATTAGACAAAAAAAAAAATTTAAATACCAAATTAAGAAAAAGTGCCAAGTTTAAATATCAAATGTTATATTAAGTTTTTTTAACATATTTAATATATGTTTTCTTTTCGAATATACATGAATATATTTAGAAAACATATCTCCAGGTACTTAAATAAGAGTTAGTATTTGGTACACTAACAATATACATTTTATTTATTTTACAAATAGCTTGTCATGTGTCTCTTTTTAATAATATTTATTTTTTAATATTTTACTATATTTTTATAAGATATTTGTCAACCTTTTAACCTTACTTGCATAGCCTAAAAATCTCACTATAGTAGCGTACAAAATATTATTCCTTTATATAATACATGCAAGATAATTTTGAAACATTTTTTTTGCATTAAAATTATAAAATTATTAAATATTTAATATAAATATTTTTTAATGATAAAAATTAGGGTAAAATATTAAAATGTATTAAAATTATTTTTTATTTAATAAGTGTAGTTTCATATATAAATTATCATTATGTTTTAGAATTTTAATAAAGCATATTAAATATTGTAAATTAACTTTTCTAACCATCACATTTTAATAAATCAAATTTCGTATCAAATTTCTTCTAATAATAAACAATTATTATTTTATAAAAATATTTTTACCATTGAATGATAAAATGGATATTCGAAGATGACCCCAAGGAAATGAAAATAAAAATGGATGGTGAGTTAGATCCAGTGGGACCATGGACATTTCATAGTGGAATATGGGTATTATCTTCCAATCAATGTTAAATGTGGCTAAGGAAAGCAGACACAGTTGAAGCCTGCTAAATGTTCGTTTGGGAGAAATAAGTAATTGCATTTATTAAAGAAGGTAGGTGTGGTGATTTTGTGAATAAAATGTTTGGTGAAAAGCGGATAATCCACCCTCAACAAAGAAACTTACATCACTTGCCAGAATCATCTTCAAATTCATTTGAACTTAAACATGGATGATGAAAAAGTGTAACTCTTGTGATTAACAAGAAATCACATCTAATTAATCAAAGATTACGAAGTTGTTTAAGATTCACTGGAGAAATATATTTGGTGCTTCCATGGAGAAGTTGTCGAGCAATTATAAGATTGGCAGCCTCACTTGGGTGATAAGGATCCCAGAAAACATGCTTGTCACGGTCCTTGCACATACTTGATGTCGGTCCACATGGGATTATCCCTGCATATTGCCCTCCATTTCCACAACATGCTTCGCTTGCTGTTGTAAAACCTACATGCAAAAAACCATAATGCTGAGAAAATAATCTAGGGAAGGGAAAATATGATTCCAACAACCTGGGATTAATTATACCGTATTTCGCATAATTGGTAATGAGTTCCAGCACTAAGTCGTACACATTGGCATGAACAAATATGGCTCCTTTAAGCTTTCCATTCAATGCAGTCAGTAACTCCTTTAATCGCCCATTGTACTGCATTGCTAGCTTGTTTGCTAAATCCACACATTCGTTTTCGTTCAATTGATTGATGGTTTTCTGATAAGGAATGCACCCGATAGGACCGACGTTTCCGATGACAAACTTCCGAGCATCGAGCTTGTAAAGTCTCTGAACCCACCATTAACAAGTTAAAACATTGCTGTAATTAGCTAAGAAATGATAATTCAATATTGGTTATTAAGCTCAAAGATGTCCATACTGTTAATTGGTTACTCAAGTGATTAATCATGTCATCAATGAAACTATCTGGAGTTTCAGAAATCCTTGCTCCAATCGACAGAACTGGGAGAAGATAGTTGTTGAGAAAATCATTTGCTCCAATTGTAATTGAGAAAATGGATCTTTTCGAAATATAATCTCTGGCCTTGGATGAACCTAACAATTTATCAAATTGCTTTCTTGTATTGTTGAAGAAATCGATTTGGATATCCAATCCCAGTCTATTAACAAATATTCTTCCAGTTGCATTCATAATCCCCCCTCCTCCTGATGCATAGTTTACACCATAAAGTATAGCTTTCCCGGTAGAATTTGGAGCAAGATATGGAACTGCATAATTTGGTACTCCCAATTCTTCTCCTGTTAATTAACCAGGATAACATCCGTTAAGCCCGTAAATATAATACGAAAACCCGAGACATAAAGAGAGTTAAAAGAGCTTACCTACAATGTCACCAATGGTTCTACCATTAGTATATCTGCCAGTAGGGTTTCCACCGGAAGCTTTAAAATCAATTCCATTTGGTGGAATATTTGCCCTAGACAACGTTGGTAAATAGTTATTATTACCAGCATCCACCAGAGAATCACCGAAGATGAAAGAAGCTCCAAAACCACCATTTTTATCGTCAGCTGCATTAACCAGATAGCAGCTTAAAGTACTGAACCACAAAAGAACCAAACCAAAACTCCAAGCTTTCTCCATAACCATGGCTACTGGCTCCATTCGCTATCTTATGATCCCTCCGTTTATCGAATTGGTGAATATATAATAAGTCCAGTTTGATCAAACTTGTAAACTTGTGTATATATGGAGTTAGCATTTGGTTTGACCTTTTTCTTGTAAAGGAATGGACTGTTTGATGAAAGGTAGGTGATCAACATGTTACAACTTTTCTCAACGTGTGTTAAGAACTTTTTGAGGCCTTTTGCTTTATGTAAACGTAAGGTGGCACTGCTGCTATGATTAATTAAAGAAAGTCTTGGCTCCAATTAAGTTTTCTTTGTTATAATTGGAATTTGTGGGGTGGATTTATTATTTTTTGGTAGAAGCTTGGTGATTGTTTGGTAATTGTTAAAGCAACTAAATACAAATAAATTAGGCTTTTACTTGTGTAATGTATAAGGGTATTGTATTTCATACTGAAAATATATTTAATAAGTTTACAATTTTTTTTATACTTAAAACATGATAATTGATAGCTAAAATAACGAAAAAACATGTTAAAATTTAGTAGTTTTTTTTTTATGAATTTTGTATTAGTATTCAAAAATGCTATTTTAGTAATAACATCATATATATATATATATATATATATGAAGGATTAATACTTATTCTTTTATGCTATAACTCATACAATTCTTTCTTAATAGACATATTTTCCTTTCTTTCATTTATCCATTTTGTTGTGATAACAACAAATTCATTTCTATTAAGTTATAGTACATTCCTCTAAAATATATATATATATTTTTTAATGCTAACTCTCAATTGTTTGAAAATCCATCCAAATATTGTCTTCAATTATATGTTAAGAAATAAATAAGAAGAATGAGTTAAAAATATTTGGTAAAAAAACCTCTATGATTCATTTCAATTTTAATATTGAGTAAATTGATCCCAAAAAAAAATAATTTAATTCCTATCAATTTAAAAAATAAACAAGTAAAGATAATTAATAATTGCATCAATATTCTCCATCAATTTGTCCTACATGGAAAAAAGAAAAAAAATATTAATAATATAGAATCCACATCTTGAAGGGTAATGTAACGACTCAATTTTTAGTGGGTTCAAAAAATGTAGTTTCTAGACTCTATTTCCGTAAATTAAGTTTATAAATATTAAATAAAGATATTTACAGAGTTATTTTATAGGTGAATTAAATTTTGGATAAGTAATTTAGCTGAAATTGTATTTAATTAGGGCCCAAAGACTAAATTGTAATGTCCAATCGCTATAGACTTTTTATTAGTAAATGGCTTAAGGACTTAAATTGCAATTAACCAGAGGACCAAAACATCAATAAAACCATAATTTGGAACTAGTGTACGGTAGGATATTATTAGATTTAACAAGTAAAAAAATTGATTAATTAAAGTGAAACATAATTAATTAAGTTAATTTATAAATTAATCCAACTATAAAAGTTACTTTTTGGTGGAGTCATCTCTTTCAACCGGATTTGGAGAAGAAAGCTCTTGACGCCATAGCCAAGGTTTCAAACTTTTGATCTTCAATTGGTTAGTTTAATTTAGTTCTTTTTCATGTAATTTTTATGTTTTAGAAGTCATGAGAGCTTGATTTAGATAACCCATGTACCAATTTATAAAATTATTAAAGTTTTAAAAGTTTTCGTTATTGATTTCTTGAAGGTTTAGGTGTTAAATTAATAAATTTTAAGCTTAGATGTGAAAAAGGACTAAATTGTAAAGCTAAATTGATAGTTTGGTACATTAGCGACTAAAGTGAATAAAATGTAAAATTGACTGTAGAAATAAGAAATATGAACTCCCTAATGAGTAATAGTGAAATCAGATTTCGATTTGGAGCTTTAAATTAAAATTTAAGTTAGTCCTAGTTTTAGAGACTAAATTGAATAAATTATAAAATATGTATGACTTTGTAATTGACAATGATTTGAGCTAGAATTTAATATTATGTATTGTTGGATTATAATTGCTAGCTAAATACGACATAGGAACGTCAAGAGGGAAACGAAAGACGAGATCTGATGACAAGTAACTTGAATGTTCGGTTTGTATTTCTATAATTCAACCCAATTTAATTGTTGCATATTTCTATTATTTTACATGGTAAGATATGAAGGTAAGCTAAGATTGGTTAGTTGAATTGAATTGGTACAAATATGTTTGTTTATCAAATAGAGAACTAAATTGAATAGAATTGAAAATGACGTAATTCGATGAAATATGAAATTGAAATTGAATTGTGTTGGAATAAGTTATGTTTTGTAATAAATTGATGAATGGAACTATGAATTGATATGATGAAATGTGAATGGAACAAAATGATGAATTGGATAAATTGTTACCCTATTAACTGTTCGGGTAGAGTCAGATATAGTTGGCATGCCATAGGATAGATTGAGTACGGGTTACTTTGACTACGTGTCGATGAGTGCTGGACACAACTTTCACTTCGGTTATACCGATGAGCGTTGGTGCAATCTATTTACTTTGGATTATCCAATGAGGCATTAGGTGCCAAATTTGGTGTGTTGGTTGGATCTATGTATCTATTCGAGTCCAAGTCAGGTTAGTAGAGATTTAAAATGGAAGGTTGATAATGTTATATGAATTGAATTGCCAATATGAAAAAGTATGAGAATCGAATTTATAAGTCTAAAGAATTGAAATAAAATGAAATGAATTAATCAATTTGATTCGGGAAATGGTATGTTAATTTGCTGTATCTTTATATTGGTTAATTGAATATGTATAGAATGAATTATATGGCTTAAATGACACCTTATGTTATTGTGTTGGTATTTGGTTGAATGGCATGTCAATTCAATGTTTTAATTATCTTGACTTGTATTTTACTTCTCGAATTATAGAAATATTGTTGAGCTTATCGCTCAGTGTATGATTTTGTTTTATATGTGCAGGTTAGGTGTAAAGTGAGATATCGAGTATCGACTTCATCATCCAGTTAGAATCCCAGACTCAACAATGTTTGTATAAATCTTTTTTGTCAGTTATAAGGCATGTACCTAGGTTGAGTCAAGTTTGGTACACATTATGTTTATAAACACTTATGTTTCAAAATACTAATGTATAAACTTGATTTATTATATATGGATTGTAAATTAACTTATATCTAGTATGAATATCTATGTATGCTACAATCTTGAAGGTCTTGTTGATTTTTGACATGAATGTGTATGTTTCAGAAAGTAATGCATTAGATATTTAGCTTAAAGGTCATAAAGTAATTGCTTATTTTTGAATTAGGTAGTTAAGTGCATTTGTGGATATTAAAGGAATGTATTTGTTAGTTGGTATGAGATTTGAATAAGTTAGAACTTGGTTGGAAAAATTGCAGATTATTGTTTGGTATAAATTACCAAAAAAAATGTGATGTAGCGACGTAGTTCAAATGTCATCGTGACGAGAAAAGACTTATAATGTCATAGTGAGACAAGGAACCCGGTAACACTGTCGCGTGTGAATATGATATGCGAATTGTGCAAGTATACACGTCGAATCAAGTAATAAAGTGATAAGTGAGATCGTCTCCACAATAATCGGATTATGTATAGAAATAGTCAAGTTATGATAATGATTAATGTTATGGAAAAACCGAGTTAAGTATGTAGTGGTAAATTAAAATAATAAGGATAAGTGCAAAATGTATATTCACTAATATTGGAAAATGTTAAGGCAAACAAGAGTAAAAAATGCAATGGCAATTATGAGAATAGTTACGTGAATAAAATGCGAGTGAATAAATATATAACTAAAAATGCTATGACAAGGATACTACGGAAAATGATAGAAGGGTCTCGATGTTGATGGAAAGTTGGGATTACTAAGAATATGCCCTTACTTTCAATAATGCCTCAGCAAAATCGTACCTAACCTACTGCCCAGAAGAGACCTAAAGTGGCCTGCTTCTTTCGAGAGCAAGATCTCAAGTTACCTGGTATGGGTCTATAGGCCTTAGCATGGTACTTGTTTTTTCTTCATTCTATACAAACACTGCTCTATATCTAGAGTTTGCTGCAGCTATTCGGTCGAATACCCACTTGTATCATTCAATTTCAGTCCAATTAATCCAACCTTTTTAGAATTAGATTTAGTTTATAGGCATATTGCACACTTATCTATGTCTAGAGGATGTATACATACAGTTAGGAAATAAAAACAATTGAATGAAATAGTAGATTAAATCAAATATATGCTTCAATCATCAAAGGAAATAAAAGTTTCATTGTGTAATCCCAACCCTATGAGATTTAATTCATGGGTTGGAGATTAAAATTCAAGTTCAAAATAGTATCCAACATTGTTTCGATCAAATCAATTTACGGGAGAACAGAATAAGAAATAATGGAAGAACTTAGGAAGATGGTTGTTGCCAAACCAATCTGCAATCCAGCAACACAGTGTCTTGTGGTGGCTGAGAGGGACTACCTTTAGCTTCCTCTTTCCTTCTCTACTCAGCCGCTACCCTCTATTGTTACCTCTGGATCTCCACACTCTTTTATGTTCGCCTAAGGATCTTTCCTCCTTTTTTGTTCGCCCTCTTCAGGGTTTCTTCCTTTGGTTTTTTATAATCTTTTTCCTTAGGGTAAATTCAACTGCCCATGATATCTATTTTTGCCTCCGGATCTCCACACTTTTTTATGTTCGCCTAAGGATCTTTCCTCATTTTTTGTTTGCCCCCTTTAGGGTTTCTTCCTTTGGATTTTTATAATCTTTTTTAGTAGGGTAAATCCAAATAGCCCATGATATCTTCTCCTCTTTTATAGACAGATTTTTTTGGTACAAGTAGAGTTGGGCTGAGATTGGTATGCGTTAAGTGTTGACTCGGTCATCTTCCTAGAATTTCCATGGCATACAAGTTGGCAAACTATCCAACCGTTTGCCCCAACAGATCTTCTCTCATTTCTTTCTTTCTCCACATTTCGCACCTACCAAACCACCAAACACAACCCTTCCACATGAAATTAAAAGTATCTAACATTTAAACACAGTCCAAGCTCCTAATGCAAATGATAAAAATACTAATAAAATGTCACTAAATGTACCCAAGTATAAGCAATTAGTTAGGTCTAAAGGAATGAATATAACTCTTTTCAAGATTTATCACACCCCAAACTTGAGTTATTGCTTGTCCTCAAGCAATATATGCATAGATGCATGTATATAGCAGTATTACCAGTACATGTAGCCATCTTGTACTGTCAATCTATTCGAAGACCAATATATACATTAGTCCTCAACCATATTCTTTTTTTTAGAAAAAAAAAACCATGTTCGAGTTACAAAAGTTTGATTTAACAAAGGCGATGTAGAAAATTGTTCCCTAAAAATAAGAGTTTCTAAGTTCCATGTATGTTCTTGCCATAGAAAATATCTCCTAGCTTATTCAGTTCATTTGTTACCTAAACTCAAGTCACTCTTGCTCTTAATCATACTTGTATAAACTATTTACATTTGTGTTTTTTTTTCATATAATATTAGTATAATAGGGGATTTAGCATGTTTTTTCATATAATATTAGTATAATAAGGGATTTAGCATGTCACAAAATTCTTTGACTTGATAATCACAATGGAGCATACACTGAATTACCTAGTACTCAATCATGTCACAATTTAAACAGAAATCACTCTTGAAGCTAAGGCTTTTGACTTAGAACATTGATGGAGCAAACAACTACCTCCTTAGCTACTCAGCTTGAACACACTCTTACTTAAACTCACCTTTCTAGTCAGCAACATGATGGAGCAATCAAAGTGGTGTTCACTTACTTGGCAATTCTAAGCATTAGAGACTCTACTATCCTTTATTTAATAATGCCAAAGCAAAATGACTGAATTTTGGCTTCAAAAGTCCTTAAGTTCATTAGAAGATACTCACTACAACTAAAAAAAACTGAGTATAAGACATCTCATTTTTAGAAGTTAATTTTCAAGCAATCAATCCTAAGCTAAATTCACCCAATTGATGGTCTCTAAACTAACTAATAATTTGACGAAGGCAAGCACACCTATCGAACAGTAGTATAGCTATGGTGAGTCCAGAATATCGTATCCACAAGGACTAAAAGTACTAGTAATAACTATCTTTCTATTATTTAGCCTAATAATAAAGGGGTGTTTTAATCTAAAATTTAACTAACTAATTTACTATGAGCGCCACAGAGATAAAATTGGGAAAATATTCAAAAAAACCAATGAGAGAGATAATACCCAAGGAGAAATCCACCTAGATTTCACTTGTGACAGTCCGGTATCGACCCTAATCGTGTAACACCCCTTACTCGTATGCAAGCTAGAACCGGGTTTGAGGCATTACTTAACTAACCTTGCTTAAGCGCCTCGAATAGGGTTAAATTTTTTTTAAACCCATCACTTGCGCCTACTCGGCCTAAGAGGCCCTAAACATACCTCATAGAGGTTTCGAAACTATTCTGGGAACTTTTACGAACTCGAGAAACTTTTCAACAAAACAGGGGCCACACGCATGTGTTGGTCTTGGGACACGCCCGTATGCCCCTAAGACATGCCCGTGTCTTCCACCCATGGTCGATTCTGACTAAGGTTACACGGCCTTGACATGCTCGTGGCCCTAGCCCGTGTGCCAAACCTTGGCATTCTGACCCATCCACACGGTCTATGCACACGTCCGTGTGCTTCAGCCGTGTGGCAATGTAAATTCTAAGTGCAAGGTGCAGACTTCACACGGCCTGGGCATACGCCCATGTGCAAGCCGTGCCTCCCACACGGTCTAGACACACGCCCGTGTGTCTACCCATGTGGAAGATTAGCAGGCTATTTACCAAGCCCTTTATCCACCCTACGTTACACACATACATACTTCCATTCAAAACAATACAACTCCTATCCCAAAGGCACATCTAAGTACTCATTCCAATATAAAAGATAACCCATAGGTACCTCTAGAAGCTCAAAGAATTAAGACGTGCATAAGGGCATATACTTCATGAAATTCATCTTCATTAAGCAATAGAATTTGCCTAACTTATAAGGCCATTTACAAAATGAATTTAATAACTTACATAACCAACACTTTAGCTAACAATTACAACTTAACAAAATACTCGAGTCCTATACATGCCATACTCAAAATAAGTCTAAATTGTTATACCAAAGTGATGTTGATAGTGTGATTCCCAAACTCCTACGTCCACGATCCCCGAGTTATCTTGACAATACTACAAGGAGAAAGGGCAATGAAAGGGGTAAGCATAAAGCTTAGTAAGTTTGCATGGAATTAAATAGTAATATTAAGCTCATAATATAATCCGTCCATGGCATTAACTAACCATACACAAGTCATAGGCTCCTTGCCATACTTACTTACAATTTCCCTTATTTAGCACATACCGTGCCATACCTCGTAATTGTTTCTCCGTGACTCATTCACGAGTACCTGTTTTCACTCAATCACATGGCTTCAGTAAAACTCTTATTTCTACTTCTATACTCATCTACTTATTTCCTTACTCACTAGGGATAGTCAAAGAGGTGTATCCATCGTCATTCATGTAAGTACAAAGCCATTGCCACATTCCCGAGGTGGTCTTACATGGAGTCACTTTTAAATGCCAATGCCATATCCCAGATATGGTCTTATATGAACTTTCACGTCGAGTATCGATGCCATATCCTGGATATGGTCTTATACGATTTTCATATCGAGTATCGATGCCATCCCGGATATGGTCTTATACGATTTTCATATCGAGTATCGATGCCATATCCCGGATATGGTCTTATACGATTTTCATATCGAGTATCGATGCCATATCCCGGATGTAACATCCTAGATTAGGGGTTATGCATTTAGTGCATAATTCTAGTGTTAGCATACTTTAGGGTATGCTAGGATGTATTTGTAGGGGCTTCTAAAATTCTAGGATGGAAGAGAAAGCTTAGAAAAATTATTGGATTTTAAGTGAAAAGAGGAAACGAGGCAAAGAGGCCTTAAGGAAAATTTCTGTTGGACTCATGACACAAGGAAGGCATGTGGTAAAATGGCTTGGGACGCTACCCTAAGGGGCATGGAAGGTTGCGTCATATGGAGTGCCAAGGGGAGGAGGTTCGAGCTGCAGAAATCGCACTTGGGAGCTTTTATTTTTGGCGTTAAAAGGGGAGCAAGGCCAGGGAGGCCTTAAGGGAAAAATCTTAGGCGTGTTTGGCATAAAACAGGCTTTGGTAAAGTGGCTGCAAGGCGCCACTTAAGGGCCTGGAAATGACGCGGTACAGGTCGTGAGTTCGAGTAGCATGGAAAGCAAATGGGTATTTTCATTTTGCTTTTGGCGTTAAGACAAGGGGGAGCTAGGGAAGGAGGTCTTAAAAGAAATTGGGGCGAGGTTATGTCACAAAAAAATGCCATGGCAGAGTGGCTTGGGGCGTTATATGTGGCTTGCGGCAATGAGGGCCCAGGTTCGAGTTGCGAAGGAAGCAAGAAAGGGCATTTTATTTTTGCGTTAAGAAGGCGCCTGGCGAAAGAGGGTTTAAAAGAAATTCTGGGGAGTTTATATCACAAATAGCGCCTTGGCAAAGTGGTTGAGGATGTTACCTACAGCTTGTGTCAAAGGCTCTAACAGCTCTCGGGTTCGAGGCTTGTGAGCAGCAAAGGGAATGTTTTATTTTGCTTTTGCGTCAAGGTAGAGTTGGAAGAAATTGGACGACACATGGAATTTCAATTGGATAAGGATTTGGCTTAATTCTCCTATTAATATTCGGCTAAGAGTAGGATAATTATAGTTTTATTTATTTATTATAGGATAATTATGGTTTTATTTAGATTAAATGAGATTTTATTATATTTTATTTTATTTTAGATAGATAGATAAAAGATAATGTGATGGTTTATTTTATTTTAAATAGGTAGGATAATTGTGGATTTAATTATTTTTGTGCAAGATAAAGAAGAGATGAATATGGATTTATTTTATTTATTTTGAATAAGTGATCATGAGGTAAAATAGGAGATTGATTTGGAGTTTGATAAGAGCAAGGATGTAGTAGCCGAATTCTTATAAGGGGGAGTAATCATCCTTCATATCTTTTTCTTCTTTAATTTTCTTTGTGCCGAAATTCCCCTACTCTTCTCCTCTTCTTCCTTATTTTCTTTCAACACCAAATTCCTTCCTATTTCTTGAAAGCCGAATGCCCCTTTGCCATTAAGAGTGGTTGCCGAATATTCCAACCTCATTAGAGGGAGTAGCCGAACCTTGTAAGTGCTTATACTCCCATTTGTATGTTATTTTTATTAAAAAGCCATAGCCAAATATCAAGTACCCTTATTCCTATTCTTTTTTCGCAAGTCTCAAAAGCCGAAGATCAAGCGTTTTCTCTCTTTTGTCTAATACACTCTCTCTTGCACTTCAAACGGGTGATTGTGGTGAGTATTTTCTGTCCTAGCAATCGGTTATAGGTTCTCTTCCATTTGTGTGCTGAAAGCAAGTATTTAAGGCCTTGGTTTTGGTTTGGCCGAATCTAATAATTGTTTAGCAGGGGTTTCGACAGGAATAAGTGGTGATTCGGAAAATAGGTAAGCTTGGTAAGTGACTTGTGATATTCGGCCATAGGCCACATTAAGAGTTCCAAGTGATGACCGATTGTGTATTATGGTTCTTAGAAGCAAATCGACAGGAGTTAAGAGAAGTCATCGGGATTTTGATCCATCTCTGGTAAGGTTGATAAGTTGTAGTTTATTCGATTAAGATTTAGTACATTATCATTTAATCGGGTTTTGATTAGATATTATTAATGGATGCGAATACCAGTCAAGGAGGCTAAGAGGTAGTTCCTATCCCCAAGTTTAAAAGGAGAGCCGTTTCGGCAGTTCGGGATTGGCCACCGGGATGTGGACCAGCGTCAGAACAAGAAAGTAGGCAGATAGCCGTAGTAACGCTTAATGATAGCATCAGTATCGAAAGCATAATTCTCCAAGGGATCAGGTGTGTGATTAACCCATCGTTTTCCGGGTTCTTGCTATATCTGTATGTGTTGATTATGTACTAACCAGTGCAGTGGCAGTTATGTGGTGATTACCCTAAAAAGGGGTATATCGATAATCAGGTTAGTGTTATCTGTTGATAAGAATGTGAAAGTGCCGATGTGAATGTAACTATGCCTATGGAAATATGATTGTCTGCCTTAATGACATGTGCATGCATTTATTATTATGTCATTATTACATGTTGCATGTGCATGGGTGGGATTTGATATGAAAGAAGGTACGGGCGTACTTCGAGTACGTGGTTTGATGTTAGCCTTGAGCTACATTGTGGATTGGCGCTGACTGAGGTCGCGTTGTGGATTATTTGTGATTAAGTTCGCGTGGCTTGATGAGTAGCTCTGTGCCTCATTGTGGTTGATATCGGCTATGTGCCATATCGTGGTTGATGAGTGACTATGTGTCCCATCGTGGTTTTGGTGTTAGCTACGGCTACATCGTGGATTGGCGCTGACTGAGGTCGCGTTGTGGATTATTGTGCTTAATTGCACGTGGACGGCATTGAATGCCTTTTGGAGTGAGAAGGAGAGGGTGATTTGGTAATCCCCTGGTGTGTGGTAGGCTGGATACGGGGGTGTGTAGAGGATGGACCCTAGGTTGGGTTGGGTGCACTTTGCATAATTTTCAATTGATATGTGGATTAATGTGAAAATGGGCCAAGCCCAGTTGATATGTGGATTATTAAGAAAAGGGCCAAGCCCAGTATATGAATGTGGATCAGTGTGGAAATGGGCTAAGCCCAGTATGTGGGAATTATGTGGTTAATTACCCTATTACCTGATAAGTGATTTGAATATGGGCCAAGCCCAGAACGTGATAATATGTGAATATGTTAATTTGTATCTGATATATGGGATAATATGTGGTTAACATGTGAGTGGAATTCTGTGGTTTAATTACACACTGAGTCTGTATGACTCACCCAATTTTTGTCAACATCGCAGGTGATGCTTGGACCGGGTTTGGAGTGGATACGAGGTGGCCCATTCAGAAGAAGTTGTTTTCATTATATAATAGAATTTATTAATTTCAGTATTTTAAGTATTTTTGAATAGTTATTTGTTGTAATAAGGGCCTTAAAGTATTTGAATTTTGCTATGTTTCAGTTGGACTTGTAATTAAGTTAATATTTTGGTAGTTAAATTTTAAAAGCTATTTAAATCTCAAAAGTCATATTAAAGTTTTGAATCCGGTATTTTATGACAAGTAAATTTTTACTTAGAACGTTTCGAAAATGTTTTATTAAAGGCAACAAATTTTTAACCCTTTTTACTTTTAAGTAAGAATAATTTCAAACGTTTTCTGCAGTGGCATTTCAAATTCGGTGGTAACGAATGGGCCGGGTTTGGGGTGTTACACCGGATATGGTCTTACACGATTTTCATATTCATTATCGAAGCCATATCCCGGATATGGTCTTATACAGAATACCAACTCGGTGCTGAGGCCATGTCCCAGACATGGTCTTATACGGGACCTTATCTATTTTATATCTCGATGATAGCATTTTCATATTCAATATGGTCCACTAGGACTTCAACATCTCATTCATCATCAATGTAGTAGAGCATCCTGCATCAATAAGATACCAAGAATTCTCAATTATGCTAACATAATTATTGCATTAATCACATACAAACTTACCTCGATTTCAAAATGAGCCAACTCGTCGGTCTAGTCCGAGACCTTGTTCTTTCTCCGATCGAGGAAGATTCTCGGTTCTTCTTACTATATAATAGCAATTTAGCTCATTTTAATCACCACATTAATGAAAGCATTTCAATAATCATACTTAGGCAAAATTACTATTTTTCCCCTAGACTTTGGCAAAATGACCATTTTGCTCCTAGGCTCAGAAATGAATTCTAATCACATTTCTACCTTCAAAAAGCCTAGATGAACATTTAATACTCTTATAGCTATCATCAAAACTCAACCTTACACATAATTACTACAAATTTGTAACCTTTTCATCAATGTCCAATTAGGTGTTTTCAAGACAACACCTTTCACAAAAGTTGTTCATCTAACAACTAAGACTCAATTTCTTCCATAAAATTGCAGCAAATAACTAAGAAAACTCTCATGGAAAAACTCTAAACTTTTTACCATATTGCACAATAGTCCCCTCATATGAAAGCTTAAGCTTTAGGGGCCCCTAAAGTACAACTATTTTCAAGAAAAGATCACTAGAACACTTACTTGTATGGATGAGAGCTTGCTGAAATTTTGAGCTTTCAAAAACCCCTATTTGCTTGTTATTTTCGGTGGAGAAGGATGAGCAAAAAGATTGACATCATCTTTTCTTTATTCTAATATTAAACTAACAATTTAGTCCACCAAACACCACCAACTTTGACCAACTTGGTCAATTCTTGTCTCCTATGTTAGTCTATGGCCGACCAAGCACATATTGGGGGTCTAATTGCCTTTTAAAGACCTCCAATTGTCAATCTATGGCTATTTAGTACCTTTAGCTTCTAGAATGGAACTTTTGCACTTTATGCAATTTAGTCCTTTTTCACTATTAAACATGAAATTGCTAAAATTAAAGTACCAAAATTCTCATGTACATATACCATCATGCTCTGACTCAGAAAATGACATAAAAATAAATTTCTCTAATCTCGAATTAGTGATCCCGAGATCACTGTTCCGACTAACCCCTAAATCGGGTTGTTACAATTGTCTCCCCTTAATGATTTTCGTC
Organism: Gossypium bickii; assembly: GCA_025503065.1. Taxonomy (NCBI): domain Eukaryota; kingdom Viridiplantae; phylum Streptophyta; class Magnoliopsida; order Malvales; family Malvaceae; genus Gossypium; species Gossypium bickii. Next base: position 19,518,313 of record CP106713.1, on the reverse strand, counting down.
CCCGAATATCTTACCGGTGAAAAAGTTGGGATATTGGTTTCTCATCGTATCCTTGGGCTCCCATGTAGCCTTTTCTATTCCGTGCTTTTTCCATAGAACTTTCACTAAGGCTATGCTTTTGTTTCTTAATTGCTTGACCTCTCGCGCCAAGACTCTAATCGGTTTTTCACCATAAGTTAAGTCCGGTTGTATATCTACCTTTGTCGGTACTATGATGTGTGAAGGGTCTGAACGGTATCGGCATAACATGGATACGTGGAAGATGTCATGAATCTTTTCCAGCTCAGGTGGCAAGGCCAGCCGATAAGCTACCATTCCTATCCTCTTGGTAACTTCATAAGGTCTGATAAAGCGCGGACTCAACTTGCCCTTCCGGCCAAATCTGAGGACTTTCTTCCAAGGCGATACTTTCAAGAACACTTTATCACCAACTTTGACTTCAATCTCTTTCCTTTTCAAATCTGAATAGGATTTTTGTCTATCAGAGGCGACTTTCAGACAGTCACGTATCACTTTCACCTTCTCTTTAGTTTCCTTAACTAAGTCGACCACGTGCATCTGATTCTCTCCGAGTTCTGACCAATACAAGGGCGTTCGACACTTATGCCCATACAATGCCTCATAAGGCGCCATCTTCAAACTTGACTGAAAACTGTTATTGTAGGCGAATTCCACCAACAGTAAGTATTTCTCCTAATTACCTTGAATTCCAAAACACAACATCGAAACATGTCTTCGAGTATCTGAATTACCCTTTCCGACTGCCCGTTGGTTTGTGGATGAAAGGCTGTACTGAAGCTCAATTTCGTGCCCAAGGCCTCTTGCAACTTTTTTCAAAACCGTGACGTGAATCTTGGATCTCTATCCGAAATGATCGACAACAATACACCATGAAGTCTTACTATCGACAACGGTACACCATAAAGTCTTACTATCTTTGAAACGTATAAATCCGCCAATTTATCAAGCGAATAATTGACTAGCACTGGTATGAAATGGGCTGACTTTGTGAGTCTATCAACCACTACCCATACTGCATCTTTCTTCTTTGGAGTCAACGGTAAGCTTGTCACGAAGTCCATGGTAATTCGGTCCCATTTCCACTCGGGAACCATAATAGGCTGAAGTAAACCTGAAGGTACTTGATGTTCAGCCTGCACTTGCTGAAAAATTAGGTATCTCGATACAAACTCGAAAACTTCTTTCTTCATACCAAGCCACCAATACCATTTCCTCAAATCATTGTACATCTTTGTACTGCCTAGGTGTACATTCAAACATTTGCTATGCGCTTCATGCAAGATTTTACGAATAAGCTCGTCATTTCTGGGTACACAGACCCTATCTCGAAATGTCAGACATCCATCCGAATTTACCCAAAAGTCTTACTCAACGTTTGACTCACATATAACTCTCTTGGCTTGCAAACTGTTATCATTTTTGTGAGCTTCACAAATCTCTTGGAGAAACAATGGTTTAGCCCTCAATTCAGCTAAAACGGAACCATCATCTAACAAAGTCATCTGAGTACTCTTGGCTCTTAGTGCAAACAATGATTTTCTACTCAAAGCATCGCCGACTACGTTCGCCTTTCCCGGATGGTAGTCAATTATCAACTCATAATCCTTAATCAGATCTAACCACCTTCGTTGCCTCAAATTCAATTCCTTTTGATTCATTAAATATTTTAGGCTCTTATGGTCGGTGAAAATCTGACATTTTTCACCATACAAATGGTGTCTCCAAATTTTCAATGCAAACACAATTGCGGCCAATTCTAAATCATGAGTCGAGTAGTTTTTCTTGTGCGGCTTCCGTTGCCTAGAGGCGTATGCAATCACTTTACCCTCTTGCATAAGTACACAACCCAATCCATTCAAGGACGCGTCACTGTAAACCACAAATTCTTTTCCCGGCTCAGGTTGCACCAAAACAGGAGCCTCGATCAATAGTGTCTTCAGTTTCTCAAAACTCTGTTGACACTTTTCTGTCCAATCGAACTTCACATCTTTTTGCAACAGTCTCGTCATCGGGGTAGCTATCTTGGAAAACCCCTTGACAAAATGTCTATAATAGCCGACTAGGCCTAGAAAACTCCTTACTTCAGTTACACTCCTCGGTGGTTTCCATTCAACAATTGCTGAAATCTTACTCGGTTCTACTCTAATTCCATCTCTTGAGATAATGTGCCCCAAAAATGCCACTTCCTTGAGCCAAAACTCACTCTTACTGAACTTGGCATACAATTGTTGTTCTCTTAAAACTTGCAGAACCATACTAAAATGTTCGGCTTATTCGTTCTCATCTCGAGTGTAGGTCAATATGTCATCGATGAAGACCACAAGAAATCTATCCAAGTATGGCTGAAAAATGCGATTCATCAAATCCATGAAGATCGCAGGGGCATTCGTTAGACCAAAAGGCATGACCAAAAATTCATAGTGGCCATACCTAGTCCTAAATGTGGTTTTTGGTACATCCGAGTCCTTGACTCTCAGCTAATAGTACCTGGATCTTAAATCTATCTTGGAAAATATTGTGGCTCCTTTCAATTGATCAAACAGATCATCAATTCTCGGCAACGGGTTCTTGTTCTTCACAGTTACCTTATTAAGTTGCCGATAATCCATATATAACCTTATAGAGCCATCTTTCTTCCTCACAAATAAAATGAGAGCACCCCACGAAAAAAAACTCGATCTCGCGAAACCCTTATCCGTTAGTTCTTGCAACTGTACTTTCAACTCTTTCAGTTCAGTTGGGGCCATTCTATATGGAGTAATAGAAATAGGGGCAGTACCCATAACTAACTCAATCCAAAATTCAATCTCCCTAACCGAAGGTAGCCCTGGCAACTCTTCCGGAAAAAAATCTGGGTACTCGCATACTATGGGTACCGATTCTCAATTCTGTCTCTTTAGTGTTCAACACAATACCTTTGAGTCAACAAGGTTGATACCACTACCGGTGATCTATCTTGGTTATCTGATTCCACACGAATAAACTCCCCATTTTTACTTTTCAGCTTAATATGTTTCTTCCCACAATTCACAATTACTCCATGAGTAACTAACCAATCCATCCCAAGGATGACATCGAACTCATCAAAATGTAATAGCATAAGATCAACCGGGAAACAGTGACTCTTAATCATCAAAGGGCAACTTTTGCAAACTCTATCAACCAACACGCACTTTCCTAGGAATTAAACACTCTTATGATAAATTCGGTAGACTCTATAGGCAAGCTCATGCTAGAGATTAATTTCATGCATATATATGTGTTGGTAGATCCCGGATCAATTAAAGCTATAACATGAGTATTATGGAGAGAAAAGGTATCCGTGATTACGTCGGGGAAGATGCCTCTTCTCGAGCACGAATGGCATATGTCCTCGCCGGTGCTCTACCCTCGACTCTAGTAGCCTGCTCTCTAGATGGGTTCTTGCTACCTATTTCATGTCCCGAGTTTCTTAGTCGTCTTCCCCTAGTATACTTCCCAATCTTGCATTCTAGGGCTTTTCTTTATCGCCCATCTAGGGGCAGTCTCTGATAAAGTGGTCTAAGGACTCGCATTTGAAACTAGCTTTCTCATTAGCTCGACACTCACCGGAATGGCACCTGCCACACTGAGGGCATTCCGGTCTACTTGGTCGAACGTTGCCCACACTAGCAACTGATGTGGTCTACCTTTTCGACCCCAAAAATTGCTTGCCTTTACTTCGGGTTGAAAACCCCTCTGAAGTGACTGATCAAGTAGAGAAATCCCTCGATTTCTTAGATGAGGATTTGATAAACTGTAATAGTAACATATTTTAAGCCCACATTTAGCATGCTTTTGGATGATTTAAGCCTTGAATTGTGTAATTTGGTGCTCTTAATCCTTTGTTTTCATGTTTTATACTCAGAAAAGCACCGGAGGATGAAAAGAACGAGAAACGGGCTCAAAATAGAGTAAATGGGCCATATTATGAAATCAGCACGGCCTGGGCCCAAGACCATACGGCCGTGCCTCCTTAATAGTCTCGAACACGGCCTGGGCATGATTCACACAAGCGTGTGCCATGGGCGTGTCCCTAATGTCAGAAAGATGAGTTTCAGTCAGATTAGAATACTTAGAGGCAAAGAAAGCCATTCCAAAAGCCTATATAAACACCCTAAAGGCCAACCTTCAGGGGGCATCTAGCTAGGCCAAAGAGCCGAGCTAAGGGGGTCATAATTGTGGAATTTACTCGGAGAAAGCCAGTTAATTCATCTCAAGAAGCCGGAGTCATACTCAAGATGGAGGATCTCTCTTCAATTCCTTTAGTGGGTTTTAGAGTTTTGCTTATATTTTGTTTATCTTTTCTTTTAAGATGTATTCTTTTATTATTATGGACTAAACCTTTAGATACCTGAGGGGGATGAAACCTAAGATGAATCTTGTTATCGTTTGCTGAACTATATGATAAATAATTGATTTGTTCTTAATCTTAATTCTTGTTTTGATATTTCCGGGATATTGATTCAAGTGTGATGTGCTTAGGTGGAGGAGCAAAAGTCCCTACCTAAGAGTAGATCTAGCATAATTAAGTGGAGTTGATCGCACGCCTAGACATAGGGTGACGAGATTTTGCTGGATTAGGGTGAAACCTAATATGGGAGTCCACAGATCGAGTTAATGCAATTCTAGGGGTTTTAATTAGAAAGAGATTTCAATTAATCAACCTAGGGTTAGACGTTAGTAGCCTCGACGAAGGTATTAATATAACTTAGGGAATCCTACGGATCAAGTCAAGTGAATAAATTGTCTGGTTCTGAGTTAGATAACAAGTGAAGTCTAGGTAGGTTCTTCCTCGGGTATTGTCTTAGTCAATTGGTTTTTCCCAAAAGTATTTTCCCCAATTTCATTCTCTTGTCTCAGCATCTTTAGCTTAGTAGTTAGTTAGTTTTAGATTAAACAACAATTCCCTTAATTCTTAGGCTAAATAATAAAAAGAAAGTTAGTATTAGTACTTCAGGTTCCCTTGGGTTCGACAATCCGGTCTTGCCACTAAGCTATACTACTGTTCGATAGGTGCGCTTGCCTCAATCATTGTCACAGTTAGTTTCTAGGCTCGATCATTCGTTATATAAATTTTTAAGACTCTGACAGAACACGATCAAGTTTTTGGCGCCATTGCCGGGGAACCAGAATATTAAGAAAGCTCAATTTTTATTACTTTAGCCATTTTTTTTTGCAATTTCTTACTTTGTTTTTATTATTATTAGTTTTTCTGATTTTTGTTCTTTTACTCCTTTCAGGTACCTCTAGTTTATGACTAGAAGGAACCCGACAGGACCCCTGATTTATGACAGTGAAATAGAACATACCGCTCGCAGAAACCAAAAATGATGTCACTGAATAATTATCAGTGGCAAGTCATGAGGACAAAGCCTGCTAAAGCAGCCGATGTTTTCAACCCTGACATGGTTACCATGTTATCAAACCAGGTAGAACTGATGAATAAAAAGATTGATGGTTTATGTGGTTTATGCAAGTACATCCGGTAATACAATACGATGCAAATGGAAGAGGGGTGAACAACACAAAATATCTATCTTACAACCTTAGCACAGAGAACGAACAAGTCAACTATATGGTAACTATTCTAGACCTCAAAATAATTTTTATAGTGACACTTATAATGCTGGTTGGAGGTACCATCCAAATTTCTCGTGGGATGATCAAGGTAGTCAAAGACCACAACTTTCTCCAGGTTTTCAACAACCACCTCACCAGTAGGAACATGAGCTGAACCTTGAGGAGATGCTGACAAAATTTATAGCGGTGTTAGAAAATTGTTTCCAAAATATTGAGACAACACTTAGGAATCAAGAAACATCGACTCAAGGGATCAAGAATCAATTAGGTCAGCTTGCTAAGCTGATCTCATAACAACCACAAGAAAGCTTGCCAAGCAACATTGAAACTAACCCAAAAGAGAAAATTCAAGCCGTAACAGCTCACGATAGTGAAAGGTTAGTGGAATCTGACCCGAGGAAAGAGCCTGTGGTAAGTGGAGGTAAGGTTGAGGTAAGCCATGATTTAGTCAACCCGGTAATTATAGAGTACCAAGCTCGTGTGCCATACCCCAATGCGATAAAGAAAGACCACACGGAGGACCAATTTGGTAAATTTCTTAAACTTCTAAAGAAATTACATATTAACTTATCGTTTCTTAAAGCTCTTTCGCAGATGCCAGATTCAAGGAAATTTTTTAAAGACTTTTTGACAAACAAATGGAAGTTAGACGATACGTCGCATATGGAGTTAAACGCAGTGTGCCCAACAATTCTATAAAATAAACTACCACGTGAGCTCACATTTTGCATAAGTGACGAAACGATCACTCTTAAGGTTCTTAACACGGCTAAGACATCAAGTACTAAGGGTGGAACCAATCACTTCAAAGTTAGAGATCAGGTACTCAAAATCTTCCCAGATGGAACAGTCGAGTTAACTAATCCTAAATTCAGCACTTTTAAGGTAAACACTACTCGACTTAAACTATATATCAATAACCAAAGTGATCGTATGAAAAAGGATTTCCACCTCCTCAAACCACCATGATTGCGCGAGTGAGAGGTAAGTCTAGCCAAAGAATTTAAACAAGCGCTTCTCGGGAGGCAACCCGAGCACTAACCTTACTAATTAGTTTAGTTGATTTCTTTTCATGTTTAGGCGCAGGTCTCCATACCCACACGGCCCTACACACGGCCGTGGCCGTGTCCATGTGGGTACAACAAGTAGGAATATGGGCGTGGGCCACATCTCTATTTAAACCCCCTTTTTCCTTTCCTTTTCCCGTTATCTTTCTGCTTTCACTTTCCATTATTTACTTTTATTTTTATTTTTATTATTTTCTTCTTATTCTTCATAGCATTTAGATTTAACTTAGGATACAATAAAATTAGACCGGCTGCTTTGAGGACTCAAGTTCAAATGACTCAAGGCACTGCCCACGTTTCTCTTCATCAACTCCATCCAAAATTCAGGAAGTTTCACTTCTCTCCCTATCTTTTGATTTTATCACTATATTGTCAGTTTATCTATCTTTGTACATTGAGGGAAATGTACATCTTAATAGTAACTTATTTTAAGCCCACATTTAACATGCTTTTGGATGATGTAAGCCTTGAATTGTGTAATTTGGTGCTCTTAATCCTTTGTTTTCATGTTTTATACTTAGAAAAGCACCGAAGGATGAAAAGAACAAGAAACGGGCCCAAAACAGAGTAAATAGGCCATATCATGAAATCAACACGGCCTGGGCCCAAGACCACACGGTTGTGCCTCCTTAATAGTCTTGAACATAGCCTGGCTGCGATTTACACGGGCGTGTGCCATGGGCGTGTCCCTAACGTGAGAAAGAAGAGTTTCAGTCGGATTAGGGTACTTTGAGCCAAAGAAAGCCATTCCCCCTGACCCAAGGTCTCAGGTAGTCGGCGCGGTCCCTTGAGTGGGAGCCGATGCGTTACTCACAGCATCATCAGCTATAGTTCGGTCTGGATCAATATCCGTATACTATATAAAACACCATTTTATACGTCAGGATCCAATCACACTATCATTACTCAGACACTCTTACATATTGCATGTATAATAGACTCGTACTTCTGCTATGTTAGTCCTAGAACCGACTAAACTGTAGCTCTGATACCAATAAATATAACACCTCTTACCTGTATTCAAGCCGGAACAGGGTTTGGGGCATTACTTAACTAACCTTGCTTAAACACCTTGAATAGGGTTTAAAAAAATTTCGTTTAAACCCATCACTTGCACCTACTCGGCCTTAGAGGCCCTAAACATACCTCATAGAGGTTTCGAAACTATTCTGGGAACTTTTACGAACTTGAGGAACTTTTTAACAAAACAGGGGCCACACGCTCGGGTTGGTCTAGGGACATGCCTGTGTGCCCCTAATAAATGCCCGTGTCTTCTACCCGTGGTCGATTCTGACTAAAGTAACACATCCTTGACACCCCTGTGGACCTAGCCCATGTGCCAAACCTTGGCATTCTAACCCATCCACACGGTCTATACACACGTCCGTGTGCTTCAGTCGTGTGGTGGTTTAAATTCCAAGTGCAAGGTGCAGACTTCGCACGGCCTGGGCATACGCCCATGTGCAAGCCGTGCCTCCTACACGGTCTAGACACACGCCCGTGTGTCTACCCATGTAGAAGATTAGCAGGCTATTTACCAAGCCCTTTAGCCATCCTACGTTGCACACATACATACTTCCATTCAAAACAATACAACTCCTATCCCAAAGGCACATCTAAGTACTCATTCCAATATAAAAGATAATCCATAGGTACCTCTAGAAGCTCAAAGAATTAAGACGTACATAAGGGCATATACTTCATGAAATTCATCTTCATTAAGCAATAGAATTTGCCTAAATTATAAGGCCATTTACAAAATGACTTTAATAACTTATATAACAAACACTTTTGCTAACAATTACAACTTAACAAAATACTCGAGTCTTATACATGCCATACTCAAAATAAGTCTAAATTGTTATACCAAAGTGATGTCGATAGTGTGATTCCCAAACTCCTACGTCCACGATCCCTGAGTTATCTTGACAATACTATAAGGAGAAAGGGCAATAAAAGGGGTAAGCGTAAAGCTTAGTAAGTTTGCATGGAATTAAATAGCAATAATAAGCTCATAATATAATCCATCCATGGCATTAACTAACCATACACAAGTTATAGGCTCCTTGCCATACTTACTTACAATTGCCCTTATTTAGCACATACCGTGCCATACCTCGTAATTGTTTCTCCGTGACTCATTCACGAGTACCTATTTTCACTCAATCACATGGCTTCAGTAAAACTCTCATTTCTACTTCTATACTCATCTAGTTATTCCCTTACTCACTAGGGATAGTCAAAGAGGTCTATCCATCGTCATTCATGTAGGTACGAATGCATTGCTATATTCCCGAAGTGGTCTTATATGGAGTCACTTTTAAATGCCAATGCCATATCCCAGATATGGTCTTACATGGACTTTCACGTCGAGTATCGATGCCGTATCCCGGATATGGTCTTATACGATTTTCATATCGAGTATCGATGCCATATCCCGGATATGGTCTTATACGATTTTCATATTCATTACCGAAGCCATATCCCAAATATAGTCTTATACGATTTTCATATTCATTACCGAAGCCATATCCCGGATATAGTCTTATACAAAATAACAACTCGGTGCCGAGGCCATGTCCAGGATATGGTCTTATACGGGACCTTATCTATTTTATATCTCGATGATAGCATTTTCATATTCAATATGGTCCACTAGAACTTCAACATCTCATTCATCATCAATGTAGTAGAGCATCGTGCATCAATAAGATACGAAGCTTTCTCAATTATGCTAACATAATTATTGCATTAATCACATACAAACTTACCTCGGTTTCAAAATGAGCTAACTTGTCGGTCTAGTCCGAGACCTTGTTCTTTCCCTGATCGAGGTGGATTCTCGATTCTTCTTGGCAATTTAGCTTATTTTAATCACCACATTAATGAAAGCATTTCAATAAGCATACTTAGGCAAAATTACTATTTTGCCTCTAGACTTTGGCAAAATGACCATTTTGCGCCTAGGCTCGAAAATTAATTCTAATCACATTTCTACCTTCAACAAGCCTAGGTGAACATTTAATACTCTTATAGCTATCATCAAAACTCAACCTTACACATAATTACCACAAATTTGTAACCTTTTCATCAAGGTCCAATTAGGTGTTTTCAAGACAACACCTTTCACAAAAGTTGTTCATCTAACAACTAAGACTCAATTTATTCCATAAAAATGCAGAAAATAACTAAGATAGCTCTCATGAAAAAACTCTAAACTTTTTACCATATTGCACAATAGTCCCCTCATTTGAAAGCTTAAGCTTTAGGGGTCCCTAAAGTGTAACTATTTTCAAGAAAAGATCACTAGAACACTTACTTGTATGGATGAGAGCTTGCTGAAATTTAAGCTTTCAAAAACCCCTATTTTCTTGTTATTTTCGGTGGAGAAGGATGAGCAAAAAGAAGAACATCATCTTTTCTTTATTCCAATATTAAACTAACAATTTAGTCCACCAAACACCACCAACTTTGACCAACTTGGTCAATTCTTGTCTCCTATGTTAGTCTATGGCTGGCCAAGCACATATTGGGGCTCTAATTTCCTTTTAAAGACCTCCAATTGTTAATCTATGACTATTTGGTACCTTTAGCTTATAGAATGAAACTTTTGCACTTTATGCAATTTAGTCTTTTTTTCGCGATTAAACATGAAATTGCTAAAATTAAAGTACCAAAATTCTCATGTACATATACCATCATGCTCTGAATCATAAAATGACATGAAAATAAATTTCTCTAATCTCATATTAGTGATCCCAAGATCACTGTTTCGACTAACCCCTAAATTGGGCTGTTACAAGTCGAAACAGTGGTTTCAAGACCACAAATCTGAGTTAGAAAAATAATTTAATATTATTATCTGTGTTTATACTGTGTGAATTTATATCTGTGAAATTTTTGTGATTTAATTTTACCGTTTGAGTGTCTGATTTAATAAAAGGACTTAATCGCATAAATAGTAAAAATTACTAACTAATTGTTAAAGTGCTAAATTGATTTGTTCTTTTAATGGGAGGTGCTTATGTTGCAATTATACCATGATAAATAATTATGGATGGCTAAGGGTTTAATATATATGGTTTTCTAATTATATTACAAAGGTTGAAGTTGTAAATTGTATATTACTTTGTAATTAAATAAAAACAAAATTTAAAAGGCATGCATTATGTCCATCTTTCTACCGAAAATACAAAAGAAAATAAAGAAAGGAAGAAAAACTAGGTTCGGCTTTGATCTTGGCTAAATTAAGGTATGCAATTTGTTCGATTTTTGATAATTTCTATGTTTTTGTGATCGTTGCTTCGAGTACTACAAAGCCCATGTCCTAATTTTTGAATTTGATTATGATTTTGTGTTTTGCCATTGATGATAGCTTGTGATTTTTTTTGTTTGATGATAAAATATTAAAGATATGTGATAGATTAAAATGTTTTGTATTGGAAATTTTGATGATTTTGAGTAATTAGGGCTAAATTGTAAAAATAATAAACTGAGGGACTAAAATGTGAAATAAATGAAATATATGGACTTGGATGATCATGGGTGAAATTTGGCCTAAGCATGAGACTATGAAATTTTGCATATTTTGTGTTTTATGCAATAGGGACTAAATTGTGAAAAATGTAAAATGTCAGGGGTAAAATGGTAATTTGCCCATTTATGTGTTTTTAGAATAAATTGAATAAAATTATGTTTAAATAATTTTAATTTGAATATGTTTAGATCAAGAACCAAAGAAAATAGATTTGGAACGGGGGAAAACAAAAATAATCGAATAGTCGTTTATTTCTGTCCGTCGATATCCGAGGTAAGTTTATAAGCATTTAAATGTTGTTAATTTTGAATATATGTAAATTTTATATGATGAATTGAACTCTTGATAAATATATATGTGTTGGCCGAATGTCACTGAGCTTGTGAGCTATGTTTACGAGTTTGATTTAATCGAGTTACGATGTCCGAAAATCCCATATTAACCTTAGGAATATCTAGGATACATATGTCATGACATAGGATTCTGTTACGTGTTATCATGTAAGACCACGTCTGGGACATTGGCATCGGCTTGTGTTTACGTGTAAGACCCTGTCTGGGACAGTGGCATCGATATGTGATTACATGTAAGACCACGTCTGGGACGTTGGCATTGTACGAGATTTTTGACTAGTTGAGTATCCTTTTTAATTTTGAATGGTTCAACGGGAAATGATAAGTTAAGATCGAGTGTAAAATAGAGTTAGAAAGGCTCAGGTATGTACTCATACTAAGTTATGAAAATAAGGTAAGTTGAATGTTTGAATTGATGATATAATGCTATATGTTAATGTGAACTATGTGTATATATATGTGAATGTATATATATTCAGCCTAATGATGTAATTGTATTATAGAAAGTAAAGGTTAAATATACTAATATTCAATTGAGTATTCGGCCAAAGGAAAGTTATTGCAAGTTATATATGCTTTGATATATGAGATGATAAGTTGGAATATATATGAAATTATGATGGCTTATTACTATTTATCTAAATTAAATTATGTAAATGATTAAATGTTTATTTGCTTATGACTTACTAAGTTGTGATAGCTTACTATGTGTATTTGCTTTTTGTTTTATAGATTTTGGAAGTTGGTTACGAGCTCGAGGATCGTCAGAGAAGTCTATCACACTATCGACTGTTTTCGGTAGTTTATTAAGTTTGAAATCGAACCTATGGCATGTATAGTCTAGTTAAAATGTTTGGTTTTGGGATATGTAAATATGAGCCATGCGAAAATGGCTTATTTCTTTTGATTAAGCTTAGTTTTTATGCTTTTGATATAATGGATGTATTGAATGCTTAAGTTATATAATTTTGGTATGTGTGATTTGTTTGGTATGCTTTGCTAATGATTGTCTGAATTTAGTCATGGATTAAGCTTGTATCGAAAGTAATAAGTATTACATATGTAAGTGATAAACTTGGTTTATGCTTGGTGTTAAGGTCTTGAAATGTGGGTTTAATAAATAGGTGAAATGCTAAGTATATCATAGATGAAATGATAGTTAAAGTTGGTTTGTAAGAGTATATTTTACATTGATAAATTGATTTGAAAGTAACTAGTAACTTGCAAATGTATGTTCAATTATAGCATATAAGTGGAATAGGTTTGTTATGTCTTGTTAATCCTTGAAATTGATTATAGCTTAATTTGGATAATGATATCATGCATATATATATATATATATATGGTAATTGTTCAATCATGTGTTTCAACAATATGTAGATTAGTGGACGTTAGTCAAGATATATTATGTATTAGTTAGTTAATAGATAGGCCATACCTATATGCATGTGGGGTACTAAATAAACTCTTGAATTGCTCATGCTTGTGGTCTTAACATTCGGCTTGGTATTTGTAAAATGATATGAGTTGTATGGATATTTGGATATGGCTTAAATGGTTTTTTTTATATGCGTAGATTTGTAATAGAATAATATGCATGTTTTTAGTCTTTTAATTGATATATGAATGTGTTTTAAAATAATTTAAAGTTAATAAATAAGGTTCATACAAAATTCGGGTAATGATAGTTAAATGAGTAATGCATGTTTGAATTAAGCTTTTATAAGATTATTGGATTAGCCGAATAGAGGATGAGTTGATTTGTATTGTGCACATATAGTTTATAATTGAATGGTTCAATTGATATGGTCATATGCGCATAAATTTGTGATAAGAGATGAAGTACATTTAGTTTTGAAATGAGGCTTGTCTATGTGTAATATGTATATAAATATTTATATGTTTAATATGCCGTGTTGATAACTCAAATTAATCAATATACTAGCCGAATAGTTCATGAGATGCATGGTTAAGTAAATGTGGGTTGGTTTGGTTAATGAATTTGCAAGTTGAGTATACTATGATTTGATTTATGCAATTTCTTTGAATGGTTCAAAATGATTTGGTAAAATGTGTGTATGACTTTGATATTTAAAATTTTATATTTGACTAATTAGTAAAGTTGCTAATGCCGAATATACTTTGGTTAGAAGTTGTGTGATATCGAATATTAAGCTAAATATACGCATGTATTGATGTGATTGATTTACGAAGCATGAAATGCAACGAATGTCTGTTTTGAGTTGCATTCTGTTTGGTAATGCCTCGTAACCCTAATCCGGCAACGGATACGGGTTAGGGGTGTTACATTTTACCTCGGATATCGACGGACGGAAATAAATGACTATTTGATTATTTTTGTTTTCCCCCGTTCCAAATCTGTTTTCTTTGGTTCTTGATCTAATCATATTCAAATTAAACTTTTTAAACACCATTTTATAAAATTTAGTCTAAAAACACATAAATGGGAAAATTACCATTTTGCCCCTGACATTTTACACTTTTCACAATTTAGTCCCTATTGCATAAAACACAAAGTATGCAAAATTTCATAGTCTCATGCTTAGGTCGAATTTAACCCATGATCATACAAGTCCATATATTTCATTTATTTCACATTTTAGTCCCTCAATTTGTTATTTTTACAATTTAGCCCTAATTACTCAAAATCATCAAAATTTCCAATACAAAACATTTTAATCTATCACATATCTTTAATATTTTATCATCAAACAAAAAAAATCACAAGCTATCATCAATGGAAAAACACAAAATCGTAATCAAATTCAAAAATTAGGACATGGGCTTTGTAGTACTCGAAGCAACGATCACAAAAATGTAGAAATTATCAATAACCAAACAAATTACATATCTTAATTTAGCCAAGATCAAAGCCGAACCTAGATGTTCTTCCTTTCTTTATTTTCTTTTGTATTTTCGGTGGAAAGATGGACATAATGCATGGCTTTTAAATTTTGTTTTTATTTAATTACAAAGTAATATACAATTTACAACTTTAACCTTGGTAATATAATTAGAAAACCATATATATTAAACCCTTAACCGTCCATCATTATTTATCATGGTATAATTGCAACATAAACACCTCAGATTAAAAGAACAAATCAATTTATCACTTTAACAATTAGTTAGCAACATTTACTGAAACACCCCACACCCGGGCCACGAGCCTGAACCGGATCTGGTATGTTCCTTAAGTAAACCGGTTTCAAAGTTCTTGTTACTTAGAGAAAATTTGTGTAATTTTTAAAAAATATATCGTTTTGGGTTGGGCTTAGGTTGGAAACCCATTTATTTTATTTGAAAATCCAATTAATTAAGGTGACAAAACAATTTAGTGTTTATTTTTAAAGAAATAATTTTACTTGAACTTTAATTTAAAATAATTCGTAACATAGTAATTAAAAATAAAAGTAAAGAAATGTAACTATGGCCTTATTACAACAAGTAAAATCCCAAAATAAAATTCCAAAGTACTTAAATAAAATTAAAGTGTCCATATTGAATAAAACTTCAAGTTGAGCATGGCCACCACAAGATCTACCGTCCCGGTCCCATCATTGTTCATCACCGAAATATGTTTCCCACAACGGGGTGAGTCAACAGACTCAATGTGTAACCAACACTAAAATTCAATAGATCAGGCATACATGTTCATATCAAACACTTATTCATACAACAGATAGCAATAAAGATGCAACCCAAACCCAAACCTAGATGCCATCCGCTACACATCCCTGTACCAACCTGCACACCGTGGGGACTACTAAGTCGACCCTCATCCGCTACACACCATCGAAGGCAGTCGCTGCAGTCGACGTGCTCATCGCCCATATAAAATTTTGTGGCATAGCCACCAGATATAATTTTGTTAAGAGACACCAGATTCAGATAATGTAATCGAAGTTACCACATTCAGATAATGTGACCGAAGTCACCACATTCAGATAGTGAGACCGTAGTCATCACATTCACTTCCCCCTTTATCATATATCCTGAATGACCCATATTATTCATATCATGCATATCATACTTAAATTCACATTCTTATAAATTTTCTCATGTTATAAATAACATATTTCATAATCCTGGTGGAAGTAGGAAACGTACCTGAGTACTTTGTACCATAACACGGTACCTTATCCATATGCACATATTACATATTACCATAATCATGTTAAAAGTTAGTGTGGGGTACATACCTGATTCGTTTAACGAAGTCCTTGAAATCCCAAGAACCGATCTACTCGATTTAGATCCTTAACTCCAATATTCGCCAATCATTTAAACACATTAATAAACCTTTTTGGCTTTAAAACCAAATCCTAGTAGGATTTGTATACTGAAAACCTACCTTGTTGCCGATTGACTTAAGAATCAAGTCCCAAAACTTTGTTGTATTCCTTCTTGCATTCGGCCAACATTAAAACACATCATAGGTTAGTTTCGGCTTTTGGGAATAAATCCAAATACTTAAAATAGGCCTTGGCCGAATGTCTTAAACACATACCTTTGTGATCTCAAATCCCGAAAAGTATCCTTACTTTCCTAGGGATGTCGAAATTCCTATAATCACATGTTAGGTTTAATCTAACATTAAAACTTAAAACAAGACCTTTGGATCTTATAGTTTCTTACCTTAGATCCCGAAATATTCCTCCTTGTAGTCGACAGTTGTAGAAACCCGAGAGATCCCCTTAATACTTCAGTCGACTGCTTCCTTGCTTAGATTCACAGGGAGATTCGGCTATGGCTTCTAATGGAGAGGAAAATATTCGGCTAGGTTCCAACAATTACTTAATTTCGACTTGACAAAAGAAAAAGAAAGAAAAGAAGAGAGGAGAGCACTAAGAATTCGGCAGAGAGAGGAGGAAGAAAAAATTGATGAGTAGCCCTCCTTCCTTCCTTTTATAGCCGAAATTATCATCTAAAGAGTCCCTTACTTGGCCACCACTCCTCTATCTGATAACTTTATCCTTTAATTATCATAAATAAAAGAGTTTAATCCAACATTTATCTCTTTAAAATAATCCAATTTAAAAAAATCCTTTATTTATCACCTTTTTAATCGAATATTTATGAAAATAAAACACCTCCTTTCTAGAAGCATGTGCCGTCCACCTCAGTCTTCTGGAAGCAAAAGTAAAACCTCCTTTATTTGCTTCCCAAGTGACTCGAACCTAGGCCCATTCCTCTTGTATATGGCGCCATTTCCATAGGCCCTAAGTGGCATCTTCAGGCCACTTTTCCAAGCCTGTTTGTGTGTCAAATTTCACAAACTTTTTCTTTTAAGGCCACCTTGCCTTAATTTCCCCTTTTAAACCTTAAAACTCGTCATTTCTAGGTCATTTCTAAGTTTCCAAAAATTTTCGATCGGCTCTGTAAACTTGACATTTCCTTACATTTCCAAGTTTCCAGAAATGTTTGCTTTCCATTTTTGAATCATTTCCTTACATTTCCAAGTTTCCAAAAAAATGTTCATTTCCATTTTCATTTCCATGCATTTCTAGGTTTCCAAAAATGTTAAAAATGTATTCATAAAACTTAAGACATGTCATTTCGTACAATTAAACCGAAAATGCATAGGCCCTTTCCAGGATGTTACAGTTCTACCCCCCTTAAAATAATTTCGTCCTCGAAATTACTTACTAACAGTCGTACAATCCTTCTCGCCGCACTATGCTTACGCTGCGCACTCTGATCTTAATAGAACCATCATACTTTCTAAGAACAATCTCTAAGTTCATGTCCCTTAGAACTCATTTCTAACGTCGCGATTTAATCCGATTAAAGAGTTTTATGCATCAGAATTTTTTTTTTGTTCCACTTATTAACCGTGAACAATTTTATGACATAAAGAGATGTTTAAAAGTGGTTCTTTCGATCAAACAAAGTTCTCAGCTCAAGTTCACTATTCATAAAGTCACGTTCACATTCATCAACCAATTATGAACTTTCGTTCATTCAGAGAAATGTTGTAGTTTTCATTGTTGTTGTTTTTCCACTACCCAGGGGTATTTTTGTAATTTGTCCTACAGGGGTATTTTCGTAATTTGTCAAAATAAGGTCCCTTGGTGTTTTTGTCAAAAAGGGTATTTTGGAAATTTTGAATTCCCGGGGCCTTTCGGTAATTTTGAAATTCCAGGGGTATTTCGGTAATTTTTACAAACTAGGGAAAATTTTGTAAAGTTTAATAATTCAGGGGTATTTCAAAATTTGCAAAACTTGAGGGTTCTTTTTGAGAATTTGTTTTCCAAATCGGTGATGTTGCAAAAATTTCAGAAATCGAAGTTATTTTGGTAATTTCGTAAACCAGGGGTAATTTGGTAAATTTCCAAATCAGGGTATCTTGAATTTTCGCAAAATAGAGTTTTTGAATACTTTTGCAAAGTAGGGAAATTTTATTAAAATCGGGGAGGGGGTAATATGGTAATTTTAGAAACCAAGGGAATTTTTTGTAATTTTACCACCAGAGGTATTTTAGTAATTTTGCAAATCAGAAATATTTTGGGAAAAATTTTCCAAACTAAATTCTGCTATACTTTAAAAGGGTAATATGGTGATTTTAAAACTAGGATTTTCATAAAAACACGGCTAGTCCCTTTTGGGTTTTTAGTTATCGAGTTTAGCCTGTGACTGAGTCCTCTTGGTTAGGGTGAACCGTAACTACGCACCAGGTAGGATTCCTGCGAAGAGGAGGTGAGTCGCTAGGACTGCTTAAATACCAGGCTCTTACTGAATCCACTCCTAGACATGCACACAACAGTTGCCACACCTTAACTCGGCGACTTAATCACAGGTTTGTTTAATGGTCCTTAAGTATTATGCACTTGTGTTTGTAGACTAGTCCTACGGTTCAATAGATCCTAATTCACTTATCTACATTCCCATA
Organism: Gossypium bickii; assembly: GCA_025503065.1. Lineage (NCBI taxonomy): Eukaryota > Viridiplantae > Streptophyta > Magnoliopsida > Malvales > Malvaceae > Gossypium > Gossypium bickii. The sequence continues at coordinate 19,499,821 of CP106713.1, read as the reverse complement.
AAAGCCCATACAGATCACATATTCAAATCACTTCAGAAGTCAGAAGTACTTACCTGGTGGACTTCGGGTCGGAGACTTGGGTGCCATGCTAGAAAACCTGCTGATTTCATAAAATACTTTCATAAAGCTTACTTGGGCTCGATTTGAAAACGTTTTGGGCCTTAAACCACAGGCTGAGAGTTTAAAACTGGGCTCTGATATCAAACTGAAACACCCCACACCCGACCCACGAGCCTGAACCGGATATGGTATGTTCCTTAAGTAAACCGGTTTCAAAGTTCTTGTTACTTAGAGAAAATTTGTGTAATTTTGAAAAAATATATCGTTTTGGGTTGGGCTTAGGTTGGAAACCCATTTATTTTATTTGAAAATCCAATTAATTAAGGTGACAAAACAATTTAGGGTTTATTTTTAAAGAAATAATTTTACTTGAACTTTAATTTAAAATAATTCGTAACATAGTAATTAAAAATAAAAGTAAAGAAATGTAACTATGGCCTTATTACAACAAGTAAAATCCCAAAATAAAATTCCAAAGTACTTAAATAAAATTAAAGTGTCCATATTGAATAAAACTTCAAGTTGAGCATGGTCACCACAAGATCTACCGTCCCGGTCCATCACTGTTCATCACCTGAAACATGTTTCCCACAACGGGGTGAGTCAACAGACTCAATGTGTAACCAACACTAAAATTCAATAGATCAGGCATACATGTTCATATCAAACACTTATTCATACAACAGATAGCAATAATGATGCAACCCAAACCCAAACCTAGATGCCATCCGCTACACATCCCCGTACCAACCTGCACACCGTGGGGACTACTAATTCGACCCTCCATCCGCTACACACCATCGATCGGCGCATTTGTAGTCGACGTGCTCATCGCCCATATAAAATTTTGTGGCATAGCCACCAGATATAATTGTGTCAAGAGACACCAGATTCAGATAATGTAACCGAAGTTACCACATTCAAATAATGTGACCGAAGTCACCACATTCAAATAGTGAGACCGTAGTCATCACATTCACTTCCCTTTTTTCATATATCCCGAATGACCCATATTATTCATATCATGCATATCATACTTAAATTCACATTCTTATAAATTTTCTCATGTTATAAATAACATATTTCATAATCCTAGTGGAAGTAGGAAACGTACCTGAGTACATTTGTACCATAACACGGTACCTTATCCATATGCACATATTACATATTACCATAATCATGTTAAAAGTTAGTGTGGGGTACACACCTGATTCGTTTAACGAAGTCCTTGAAATCTCGAAGAACCGATCTACTGATTTAGATCCTTAACTCCTATATTCGGCCAATCATTTAAACACATTAATAAACCTTTTTGGCTTTAAAACCAAATCCTAGTAGGATTTGTATACTGAAAACCTACTTTGTTGTCGATTGACTTAAGAATCAAGTCCCAAAACTTTGTTGTATTCCTTCTTGCATTCGGCCAACATTAAAACACATCATAGGTTAGTTTCGGCTTTTGGGAATAAATCCAAATACTTAAAATAGGCCTTGGCCAAATGTCTTAAACACATACCTTTGTGATCTCAAATCCCGAAAAGTATCCTTGCTTTCCTAGGGATGTCGAAATTCCTATAATCACATGTTAGGTTTAATCTAACATTAAAACTTAAAACAAGACCTTTGGATCTTATAGTTTCTTACCTTAGATCCCGAAATATTCCTCCTTGTAGTCGACAGTTGTAGAAACCCGAGAGATCCCCTTAATACTTCAGTCGATTGCTTCCTTGCTTAGATTCACAGGGAGATTCGGCTATGGCTTCTAATGGAGAGGAAAATATTCGGCTAGGTTCCAACAATTACTTAATTTCGACTTGACAAAAGAAAAAGAAAGAAAAGAAGAGAGGAGAGCACTAAGAATTCGGCAGAGAGAGGAGGAAGCAAAAATTGATGAGTAGCCCTCCTTCCTTCCTTTTATAGCCGAAATTATCATATAAGGAGTCCCTTACTTGGCCACCACTCCTCTATCTGATAACTTCATCCTTTAATTATCATAAATAAAAGAGTTTAATCCAACATTTATCTCTTCAAAATAATCCAATTTAAAAAAATCATTTATTTATCACCTTTTTAATCGAATATTTATGAAAATAAAACACCTCCTTTCTAGAAGCATGTGCCGTCCCACTCTCAGTCTTACGGAAGCAAAAATAAAACCTCTTTTATTTGCTTCCCAAGTGACTAGAACCTGTGCCCATTCCTCTTGCATATGGCGCCATTTCCATAGGCCCTATGTGGCATCTTGTGCCACTTTTCCAAGCTGCTTGTGTGTCAAATTTCACAAACTTTTTTTAAGGCCACCTTGCCTTAATTTCCCTTTTAAACCTTAAAACTCGTCATTTCTAGGTCATTTCTAAGTTTCCAAAATTTTTCGATCGGCTCAGAAACTTGACATTTCCTTACATTTCCAAGTTTCCAGAAATGTTTACTTTCCATTTTTGAATCATTTCCTTACATTTCCAAGTTTCCAAAAAAATGTTCATTTCCATTTTCATTTCCATGCATTTCTAGGTTTCCAAAAATGTTAAAAATGTATTCATAAAACTTAAGACATGTCATTTCGTACAATTAAACTGAAAATGCATAGGCCATTTCCAGGATGTTACATTTCCTATTTATGCGGTTAAGTCCTTTTATTAAATCGGACACTCAAATGGTAAAATTAAATCACAAAAATTTCACAGATATAAATTCACATAGTATAAACACAGATAATAATATTTAATTATTTTTCTGACTCAGATTTGTGGTCCCAAAACCACTGTTCCGATTAGGGTCGAAACCGGACTGTCACATCACTTATTATTATGATTCTGAATTAAACGATTTATTCACTGGCCTTGATTCGTAAAAATCCCAAAATTATGTTAATATCTCTTCCGAGACTAAGAACAACTAACTCTAGTTTGATTAATTGAAATCTCTTTCTAATTAAACCCCTATTGTCACATTAATTCGATCTATGGATTCCCTTATTAGATTTGACTCTAATTCGGTAGATTTATGTCGTCCTATTTCTAGGATTGCAATCAACTTCGCTTAATTATGCTAGATCTACTCTTAAGTAGGGACTTTTGCTCCTGAAACACCCCAAACCGGATCTGGCATGCTCCTTGAGTGAAACTCGTTTTTGTCATCTTGAAAAAACATGTGGATTTCGATAAAAATAGGTTTGTAATATAGTCCTGTTGGAAACCGTGTTGTTAATTAAGTTTGTATTTTATGAAAACGTAATCTTTATGTTTTACAAAGGTTAAATTATAGGAAAGACCGAATTTCAGGCTTGTTGCTAAGTTGGAAATCTCAGGTGTTTAGGAGTCAAACAGTTAAAAGTGGTTTTCAATAATATTTAATCATTTAGTTGATATTGATCGTAGCAGATTAAAAATTTAAAACGTATAAACAACACAGCTAATGGTGACCTTATTGAAAAAACATAAACCGAAATAATTCCCGAATAATAAAAGAAAACGTAGTAAGTTTAATTAAAAGGAAAACCGAAATACTGAGTTGAGCATGGCCACCACATAGTCCTCGCTGACCCAGTCCAATCACTAAGTATCACCTGCAAAAGATATCCCACGAAGGGTGAGTCAACAGACTCAATGTGTAACAGTACACTAAAAGCCCAATCGATCATAGCCTTAACGATAACATTTTGGTAAAGCCCATTTTAAAACCACTTGGCCATAAGCCCATAACATAGCAAATCAAATCACGACAGATTAAATCATATGTACATATAAAATGAAATGCAATCCCGAGCCCACCTAGATATCCATCCACTACACACCACCCATACCTGCCAATTACACCGTGGGGATTACTAAATCGACCCTCCATCCGCTACACACCACCGAAGGTAGTCGCTGCAGTCAACTGCACATCGCCCTTATAATTGTGGCATGGCCACCAGATAATGTGACAGAGTCACCGGATTCATAATATGTGACATAAGTCACCGGATACATAATATTGTGACATAAGTCACCGGATAATGTGGTAAAACCACCGGAACACTTCCCTTTTTATCAAAATCACCCATATGCCCATGCAACATACATATTATTCAGATATTATGCAATATACCCCAAAGTCATAACGGCATCATACACATTTCATATCCATGCTTATAGCATTATTAACGAAGTATTAGGGGGTTAACGTACCTGAATACCATGTACCACTGAATGGTACCCGCAAGCATTATCATACAGATTTCTTATTAACACATGCTAACATTAATACTATCAATCTATCGAAAATTTAGTGTAGGGCTACACACCTGATAACCGTGAGTACAATACTATCGATACCGACACTCTCGCTAGCAGGGATAACAATGAACCGCTTATCCCTTTCTGACGCTAGCCCATACCCCGGTGGCCAATCACGAACAACAGAAACCGAGCTTTTCTTGAACTTAGGGGTAGCACTACCCTTTTCTACCCTTTACTGGTACTTGTATCCATCGAGGAACACTTAATCAGAAAACCCGATAAACTAACATACGAGATCTTAAACAACATAGTTTTAACTTAAAACACCTTACTGAAAAGATCTGAATCCCGAGACTTCTCATAACCCCTGTTGATCTGCCCCTAAAAGATCATAGTCAGAATCGGCCAACCTTAATAGACAATATGGCCTTTGGCCGAATATTAAGACCCCTTACCTTGATTGTCTAAATCCCAAAAATATCACTTGTCCTTAGAGATGTCGAAATCCCTACATGGTATATGTTAGATTCGATTCTAACATTTGGTGAACAAAGTAAATGGCCTTCGGGCTAAGGTTACACTAGCTTACCTTGGGTATTCAAATCCCGAATGATCTCCCCCTAACCGTTGGCTACAAAAGAATCTCGAAATCCCCCTTCAAGTTTTCGGCCAAAGAGAATAGGAATTAGTTTCCTTGGATTTTGGCTAACCCAAAAGAAAAAGAAAGAAAAGTGAATGGCAATTAACCCTTACCCCTAACATTGAGATCGATTGCACCCCTTGCTTGGAAACACAGAGAGATTCGGCTCTTATAGATAGTTGATATGGTTCGGCTTTTGGAGTTTGTGAAAAAAAAAAGAGAGAATGAGGGCTACAAGTTTCGGCCAAGACTAAATGTGTTTGTTTCGGCTTAATGATAGGTGAGCAATCGGATATAGAGAAGCATGGGATGAAGAAGAAAGATGAAGAAGTGTTGGTGCGACACAAAAAAAAAAAACAAAATAAGAGAAGAGGTGTTTGGATTTCTTGAGAGTTGCGGCAATAGGGACTTAAGACGAAAGAAAGGTTCGGCCTAAACAAAATAAAAGGGAAAAAAAGAGAAGAGAAGAGAAGATAGTAGGTTCGGCTTACCCTCAAACAAGTAAGAAAAGGAAGAAAAGGCCAATGACCCTAATGGTATTTGGAAGATTCGGCCAAGGTCTAACAAGAGAGGAAAAAGAGTGAATTTTGGTGTGGTTCAATTATGGAAGAAAAGGGGTGAGAGTTCAGAAGAGAACGAAGCTAAATTTCAGCAAAAGAAAATGGCCAAAATGACACTTTGATGGCCTTAAACTTTCGGCACACGACCTACCCCCAACTGAATGCACTACCCCTCACTCTCCTCTCTTGAATTCGGCTGACACTCAAACACTAGCTTTCCCTTACTTTTCTCCTATTTTTCCTCTTCTTTACCCATTCAAAATAATTTGAATGAGTCAACACTTATCTCCCCCCTTTAGCCAAATTTTTAAAAGAATATGACCAAGTCTCATCCTCATCCACCTAAAGTCCTTGTGCCGTCCATCACTACTCCTCTTTGCCGTAAAATGCAAGCCCAAAATGCTGCTTATGCTGCTCGAACCTAAGCCCCCTTTCACTGCTTGTGGCGTCACTTCTTAAGGCCCTAAGTGGCGCCTCCCTTGCCACTTTGCCAACTGAATTCTTGTGTCTAAATCCTCATACAAATTTTCTTAAAGCCTATCTTGCTTAGCTCCATTTTAAGACTCAAAATCTAATATTTTTCTAAGGCATTCTTCTACATTTTAAAGTTCCCGAAACCCCCAAAACACATTCAAGCCACACATAGGCATGCTATCACATCCATTTAAGTTAAAATGCATAACCCTTAAATCCCGGATATTACAGCTCCACTGGTTAAGCACATAAAACTTGGATTAATATCCTGAAAATATTAAAGCAAGGATTAAGAACAAATAATTAAGAATAAGAACAAGTATTTATCAAGTAATTCAGATAATTAAATAATAAGATTTATTATAGGTTTCATCCTCCCTAGGTATTTAGGGAGTTTAGTTCATACTTATAGAGGAAAACATCTCAAAATAAGGAAAACAACAAGACATAAAGAACCTAAAAACTTCTAAGGAACTTGATGGAGATCTTCAATCTTGAATGAGATCTTGCCTCTGAATTGATTCCAACGGCTTGCTTCGAGTAATTTCTTTGTTCTACTCTGCGTGTCCCTTTATGTCATCTTCTAGTGTGTATTTATAGACTGTAAAATGCTCAAAAACCCTAAAAATTGGCCTTTTCCGCGTGAAAATGAAATAGGGTGCGACAGGGGCACGGGCGTATGATCGGCCCGTGTAAGAATGCCCAGGTAGTATGGAAATCTAACATGGTTCTCGATTGACACGGGATGACACATAGGCGTGTGTTTAGCCCGTGTGGTTCACACGGGCATGTGCTCAGCCCGTGTGGAATTGGCTTCGTCGTATAGATCCTTAAGATGGCCCGTTTTGTCTGATTTTAGCCCATTTTTCCGCTCCTTTTGCTCTCTTATGCTTACCTAAGTATAGAAATAAGAAATTAAAGGATTAGGAGCATTAAGTTCATTAAATTATATAATAAGTCATCCAAAAACATGCTAAGCATGGGATTAAAATATGTTACTTTTATGGTTTATCAAATATCCCCACACTTAAGTGTTCACTTGTCCTCAAGCAAAATCCTCAACTCACAATTAAAATTAAACTTTCTCAATTCATAATTTTCATCAATAATGTCTTATCACAATTCACAAATAATCACACATTGATAATTTAACTAAAAGAGCACTAAAGATTCAAACAATCCAAGTCACACATTTTTATAGCATGAAAACATAGGTGTTTCCCCTTATCCAGATAATTACCTTTGATTCAAAATCGACAAGATTCGGCATCCTCACTAAAGATTCTCTCAAATCACTCAAAGCGTTTAAGGTTCAAAAATTAAGCACTCAAAATTCAAACATGAAAAGTTATTGCCATAGGCTTGCATGAAAATCAAATCTCCACCACTACAAAATGAGATGATACACAAATCAAAAGGTCTTCAAAGGGTTGTAATGGGGCTTGGGTTAAAGGTGTGGATAAAGGTTGAAAAAGAAGGTTAGAATTGAGATTGAATTGATAAATTACCTACTAGAAAAAATAAACTAATACCAAAAAAGTACATCAATCGAAATTATTAAAGCAAATCACGAGCTTCTTCTCAGAAAAATTAATTACTTAAGCTCAAACTTAAAGGACTAGTAATAATCAACATAGATGAATATATATATGTCCACTTTTTTTTATCGATAATAAGAAAGAATTTAACAACTGAAAGAAAAGAATATAGTTAGGCAACTAACCAAATCAAATATTGACAAAAAGGGAGTCAATAAAATGGGAACAACGAATCAACAATGAGTTTTGAGTTAAAATTAATGGGTGAGTCAAGAAATGGTTTATTAGGCTCAAAGGGGTTCATTAAGGGTTAATTATGAAGGTAGGCTTTTAATGGAATAGGTGGGTTAAAACCTAGGTGCCTTTATGATCTCAGTATATCAAATCAAAGGTGTGGTCTCGACATGCATAATCGAAGCAAGTTCTAAAATAACAAATCAATAATGACACACTCATAACCAATAATGAAGTGAGCAAGAAAAGTGTATGCTCTAAAAGGCTCAAAATCTCACAAAAAGTATGGTTTTTGATGTCAATCTTGCAAATTTCAAACTTCAAGGTAATATTTAAATTTAGGGAAAACAACGTAACAATTTTTTAATTCTGAAAATAGACTTATCATGCTTAATTCTCTTATGTCTTAAAGTTTAAAAAATCAATGCACAATTACCTATGATTTAATCCAAAACATATCAATAAAAATCATAAATCAATAAAAATTCATTCTAATAGTAATACGAGAAAATTACTTAAGAACAAGACATAATTCAGGGATTTTCTAATAATGATATAATTAACCTCCCCACACTTAAGATGTACATTGTCCTCAATGTACCAAAAGTGATAATAACAATATAATGATAATATTATAAGAGAGGGAGAGAAGTGAAACTTTCTGAATTTTGGATGAAATCTGTGGAATAGTGAAAGCAGAATTGTGGATATAGCTAAGTGAAGTGTATGATTCTGAGCAACTATTAAGAAAATAAACACAACTGTGGAAGAAGATTAAGGGATTACTCGATTAGGAACAATGATAAAAACTAAAAGAGAGTTCAAAATATAAAATACTAGTCTTTGAAAAGATGATAAAAACATAAAAGGAAAATAGACTAAAAATAAAAATAAAAGAGAAAAATAAAATAAAAATAAAGATAAAAACAAAAATAAAATAAAATAGATGGACTTAAAGGTCGTCATCATCAGACGCGTCGTGAGTCATCAGCACTGAAGATGAAATATGGAGATGGTGGCAGACCTGCTGCAATCTAGCCTCTAGACTGTCGAACAGATGAAAGCACTACTGCTTGAAGCGAGTGAGGCGCTCAGATATGTCTATCAAAATGGTAGTAGAAGGAGAAGGTTGGTGACTCGGAGGTGGAGGATGAGGTTGGTCCTTGTGAGAGAGAGGAACATCATCAGGGAAGTCCTCGGGTTCATCCTGAGGATCGAAATGAAGTAATTTGTATTGAGGAGGATCAAATCCACAGCGCCACTCGATCATCCTCATATGGAGTGTAACAGTCCGATTTAGACCCTAGTAAGAACAGTGGTTTTGGGACCACAAATCTGAGGTTAAAAAAATATTTTAATATTATTTTTGGTGTTTATAATATGTGATTGAGCATGTGTGAAAGTTTTGTGTGAAAATTTTATCGGTTGTGTGCTTAAATTTGCAGACAGGACTTAATTGCATAAAATTTAAAAGCTATGTGCTGATTGTTAAAGTGTTTATTTGTCATGGCTTTCTAAATGAGGAGTCCTTATGTTGTTATTAAACCATTACATAAGTGAGTGGATGGTAATGTACATAAATGGCCATATATTTCATGAATTTTAAATGTTTTCATTAATGGTAATTTGGTAATATGTAAATAATGTCATTAAATTAAAACAAAACAATATTTTGTTCATCATTTTAATGGCTATTGCCGAATGTTAAAGGAGAAAAAAACACCATTGTTGAGCAAGCTAGGTTTCGACCATTATCTAAGCTCAATCAAGGTATGTTTTGAGCTAGGTTTTTGATAATTTCTACGTTTTTGTAATCGTTGCTTCGTGTTCTTTCAAACCCATGCTTTAATTTTAGAATTTGATGGTGATTTTGAGATATGCCATTGATGAATGCTTGAGCTATGTGTTAGTTGATAATGAAATATGAAAGATATGTGAAAGATTAACATATTTTGTCTTGGAATTTTTGGTGAAGTTGAGTAATTTTGGCTAAATTGTGAAAATAATATTTTGAGGGATTAAAATGTGAAATAAATGAAATATATGGGCTTGTATGAGCATGGGGAAAATTCGGCTAGACATGGGTGAAATGAAATTATGTGTATTTGATGATTTTATGAAATAAGGACTAAAGTGTCGAAATGTGAAAAATGTGAGGGCTATTTTGTAAAGTTCCCTAAATATGTATGTTTGGACTAAATTGAATGAATTGGTAATTGAATAAGTTAAATTTGAATATGTATAGGCCAAGAAAGGAGAGATTCAGATTGAGATCGGGGTAAAGACAAAGTGTTCGATTAATCGACTGTTTTGTTATTTCGACATCCGAGGTAAGTTCAGATATAAGACGTGTTCTTAAATTATGTTTAAATGCTATGAAATGAATAGTTATGTGATTATTGGATTAGTAATGCTATGTGTGGAATCGAGTTAGGTGGCACTAAGTGTGCGTATTTGGAAATGAGACCGAGATGATTAGCACTGTGTGTGCGAAATAATAGAAGCTTTGGCTTTTTGATTGGCACTGTGTGTGCGATACTGAATTAAGTTCGGTTTTATAATATGGCACTAAGTGTGCGATGTTGTTTAAGCTTCGGCTATGAAATGGGCACTAAGTGTGCGATTGAATTGAAGAGATAATGAACAGTGACTAAATTATGGTATCGAGCATTGAATAGCAAGAATGTTTGTTAACTAAGTGTTGGCAAAGGTATGTTTTGAACTTATGTGGTTGATGATAATGTTTAAGGTTGAATAGATGGATGTATGAGTATATGGTGGAGGATGATATTATATTTAGTTGTGAATCTATCTAAGTGATGGTTTATTTATGTATTATATTACGAACTTACTAAGCTTTAAAGCTTACTGTGTGATGTGTTTTTCTCTGTTTTACAGTGTCTTTAAAGCTAGCTCAGATCCGGGGATCGTCAGCGGCTCAATCACACTATTGGCTATCTATTTTGGTACTTTTGAAAAATGTACATATTTGGTATATGGCATGTATAGGCTAGTAGATATGGTGTATTTTGAGATGTTGGACCTTGCCATGTGATATGGCTTAGAAGTTAAATGATTTTGGTTATTATATGTGAGCTATGAAAATGATGAATTTGATATGAAGTAGTGAGTGATGAATATAACATGTTTCATGCTTAAATGTTTGATGAGAAATGGTGTTTGAAATGTGAATTGTGGTAAGGTTTTTATGATGTTTGATCTATATGATTTAGGATGTGAAATTGAGTATTTTGGACGAACTTATTTGAAATAAAATTGAGTATGATTATAGATAGTATAGTTGATGATGAATTTGTGCTTGTATTGGTATGTTTTAGTTCCATTTAAGGCATGATTAGGTATTAGTTTGATGCTTATAGGTAATTCCAAAGTGTGGATGGTAATTTGGACTTGTAAATGGTCTATAATTGCCCACACAGTTGAGCACACGGGCGTGTGGCTCGACCGTGTCATTCAGGTTGGTGAATTGATGAAAGTCAGATTCGACCATGGGCTAGACACACAGGCGTGTCTCAGGCCGTGTGGCAAGTTAGTATGTATGACCTGTTTTGCCATGGTTTGGATGCACGAGCGTGTCCGAGGCCGTGTAAGGCACACGGCCTACTGACACAGGCGTGTGACCTCTGCAGTTTTGAAAAATCTATAAAATTTTGACAATTTTTGTATGTGTTCGGTTTAGTCCCGACCCCTTTCTAACATGTGTTTAAGGTCTTGTAGACCTCGTTAAGGGACTATATGTTTATGTTGTGATATGTTTTAATGATGATTGACTCTTTGTTGTAAAATGATTTGAAATGTTCGAAAATGTTTAGTAATGCCTCTTAACCCTAGTCTGGCGAAAGTTACGAGTTGGGGGTGTTACATTTAATTGGTATCAGAGCTACGGTTTAGTCGATTCTAGGACTAACGTAGCGTGTATGAGTTTAGCTATACATGTCATATATATAATTGCGATAGTGTGATGAATCTTGACAGTTAAAAATGTGTTTTCGTATAGTAAATGGATCCCGATCGAGTAGTTGCTGATGATGTAGAGAGCAATGCACCTGCTCCCGTTCAAGAGATAGTGCCGGCAGAACCTAGGCTGATAGCTAGTAATCACGGGGGAGAGGCTAAGCAAGCCTTCTTCCAAATGATGAGTGAGTGGTTTTTGGAGTTCGTTCGAACGAATCCGGCTACTCCGCACCTCCACCCCACAAGTGCCTGTAGTGCCACAAGCTACAGATCTCATCCGATTGAATAAGCCTCCCATGGATAAGATTCGAAAGTATGGGGTTGAAAAGTTTAGAGCCATAGTTGATGATGATGCTGAACGAGCTGAGTTTTGGCTCAAGAATACAATCTGAGTGTTTGATAAGATGCTATTGACTCCTGATGAATGCATTAAATGTGTTATCTCCTTATTGAGAGATACAACATATAACTGGTGGAAGACATTGATATCTGTGGTTCCGAAAGAGAGAATCACCTGGGATTTCTTTCAAGTTGAATTCTGAAAGAAGTATGTCAGTCAACTTTTATAGATTAGAAAGGTAAAGAGTTTCTAGAACTGAAACAGGCCATATGTCAGTGATAGAGTATGAACGGGAGTTTGTGAGATTAAGTCAGTATGCACGAGAATGTGTTTCGACTGAAGCTACTATGTGCAAACGTTTCATTGAAGGGCTGAATAAAGACATTAAATTGTTGGTTGGAATACTTGACCTGAATGAATTTGTTCTGTTAGTTGAAAGAGCCTACAAAGTCGAGGAGCTTAGCAAGGAAAAGAAGAAAGCTGATTTTGAGGCTAGAGATGAAAGAAAAAGATTGATGAGTAAGTCTTCTCAACCTTCGACGAAGAGATTTAGAGATGCATGTAATCGTTGAAATGCTTTGTTTGGACATTCGAACAGAGATCGTGTAAGACAAGGTGTTGGTCCAAGAGCTCAAATTTCGACTGAATCAAGTGTTGGAAGTGTCAAAAGTAACAAACCTGAGTGTAAACAATGTGGAAGACGACATGTGGGAGAATGTTGGGGCAAGTAAAATAATAGAACTTGTTGTAAATGTGGATCATGAGATCATTTCATTTAAGATTGCCCGGAGTTAGTTGAGAAAGACAATGTTCAGAGTGCGAGACCGATTAATATGACGGCTAGGGGTAGACCACCTAGAAACACCGAAAATGTGAGTGGAAGTCAAAAAGGGACTACCGATACAGTTGTGAGATTTGAGGCGAGAGCACCTGCCCAAGCCTATGCTATTCGCGCTCGTGAAGAAGCGTGATCTCCGGACTTTATTACTGGTACTTTTACTCTATTTGATACTGATGTGATTGCATTGATAGATCCAGGATCTACTCATTTTTATGTGTGTGTGAATCTAGTATCTAGTAAGACTTTACCTGTTGAGTCTATTAAATTCGTGATTAAAGTATCGAACCCCTTAGGCAAGTGTGTCTTGGTTGATAAAGTGTGCAAGAAATGCCCGTTGATGTTTCAAGATATTTATTTTTCGGCTAATTTTATGTTACTACCATTCAATGAATTTGATATGATTCTGGGTATGGATAGGCTCACTTTGAATAATGCTATTGTGAATTGTAAAAGAAAGAGTATTGATTTGAGAAGTCAGAATGGTAGGATAGTTAGAATTGAATCCAGTGATTTGAACAGGTTACCGGCTGTTGTATCTTCGATGAAAGCTTTGAATTATGTGAAAAAGGGTTGTGAAGCCTATCTTGCATATGTGATAGATACAAAAGTGGCTGAAAAGAAAGTTGAATCTGTACCTGTAGTTTGCGAGTTTCTAGATGTGTTTCCTGAAGAACTATCAGGATTACCTCCGATACGAGAAGTTGAGTTTGGTATTGATTTAGTGCCGGGAACAACTCATATATCAATAGCTCCGTATAGAATGGCACCGACAGAATTGAAAGAGTTGAAGTCTCAGTTGCAAGAGCTGATAGATAGAGGATTTGCACGACCGAGTTTCTCGCCCTAGGGTGCTCCTGTGTTATTTGTGAAAAATAAAGATGGTACTATGAGGATGTGTATTGACTACCGACAGTTAAACAAAGTGACGATAAAGAATAAGTATCCCTTGCCACGTATTGATGATTTGTTTGATCAGCTGAAAAGAGCTACAGTGTTTTCCAAGATAGATTTGAGATCGGGCTACTATCAGTTGAGAGTTAAAGAATCAGATGTACCAAATACTGCTTTCAGAACGAGGTACGGACATTATGAATTCTTAGTTATGCCTTTTGGACTCACGAATGCTCCTGCAATGTTTATGGATTTGATGAATCGGATATTCAGACCGTATTTGGATCGTTTTGTTGTGGTGTTCATTGATGACATTCTGATTTACTCATGTGATGAGACCCAACATGTCGAGCATTTGGAAATTGTATTACAGACTCTGCATGAGAAGCAATTGTATGCAAAGTTTAGCAAATGTGAGTTTTGGCTGTGTGAGGTTGGTTTTCTGGGGCATATTGTATCAGCTGCTAGAATACGAGTTGATCCGAGTAAGATCTCAGCTATTTTAGAATGGAAACCTATGAGAAATGTGTCCGAAGTCCGTAGTTTTCTGGGACTAGCGAGATATTATAGACGATTTGTAAAAGGCTTTTCGATGATTGCGGCTCCGTTAACGAAATTGCTACAGAAAGATATTAAATTTGAGTGGTCAGAAAAGTGCCAGCAGAGTTTTGAACAATTGAAAGCATTGTTGACAGAGGCACCCGTGTTAGTCCAACCTGAATCAGGTAAAGAATTCATAGTTTACAGTGACGCATCATTGAATGGCTTGGGCTACGTGTTGATGCAAGAAGGCAAAGTCATTGCTTATGCTTCGAGGCTGTTACAGCCGCATGAAAAGAATTACCCTACGCATGATCTTGAATTAGCTGCGATTGTATTTGCATTGAAGATTTGGCATCACTACCTATTTGGTGAGAAATGTCATATTTTTACTGATCACAAGAGTTTGAAATATCTGATGACTTAGAAAGAATTGAATTTGAGACAGCAGAGATGGTTAGAATTACTAAAAAACTATAAATTAGTAATTTATTATCATCTAGGTAAGCTAATGTTGTTGCTGATGCTTTGAGCCGAAAGTCTATATGTGCTTTGCGAGCAATGAGTACTCAGTTAGGTCTATGTGATGATGGTTCCATTTTGGCTAAGTTGAAAGTTAGGCCAATGTTTATACGTTAGATTTCTGATGCCCAGAAAAGTGATGATGAAATGATAACAAAACGAGCTCAACGTGATTTGAATTCTGATTCGAAATTTTGAGTTGATAACGATGATTGTTTGAGATTCAGAGATCAAATTTGTATTCCAAGAAATTCAGAGTTGATTCAATTGATTTTGAACAAAGCTCACAATAGTCGTTTGGTTGTTCATCCAAGGAGTACAAAAATGTATAATGATCTGAAACAGTTTTATTGGTGGCATGGTATGAAACGGGATCTCTCAGAGTTTGTTTCGAGATATTTGGTTTGTCAGCGAGTTAAAGCTGAACATCAGGTTCCATCCGGTTTATTACAACCGATTATGATTCTTGAGTGGAAATGGGAGAGAATCACGATAGACTTTGGGTCGGGATTGCCTTTATCTCTGAGAAAGAAAAATGCAATCTGGGTGATAGTTGACAGATTGACGGATCATTTTGTTCCAGTGAGAACAGATTATTCACTTGAAAAGTTAGCCGAATTGTATATTGCTGCGAATGTGAGATTGCACGGGGTACCACTATCTATTGTATTTGACAGAGATCTGAGATTTACCTCGCAGTTTTGGAAGAAATTACAAGAGGCTCTAGGTACAAAGTTGCATTTCAGTACTGCATTTCATCCGCAAACAGATGGACAATCCGAGTGGATCATTCAGATTCTTGAAGATATGTTGAGATGCTGCATTCTTGAGCTTGAAAGTACGTGGGACAAACATTTTCCGTTGATTGAGTTTGCGTACAATAACAGTTTTCAATCTAGCATTAAAATGGCGCCGTATAAGGTTCTTTACGGTCAAAAATGTCAAACTCCATTGTATTGGACTGAGCTGAGTGAGAATAAGATTCACAGAGTTGATTTGATAAAAGAGACCGTGTAGCACAGAGTTGATTTGATAAAAGAGACCGAGTAGAAAGTAAGAATGATTCGTGACAGTTTGAAAGCAGCATCAGATCGTTAGAAGTCTTATGCAGACTTAAAATGAAAAGATATCGAGTTTGAGGTTGCTGACAAGGTATTTCTAAAAGTGTCTCCGTGGAAGAAAATACTTCGATTTGGCCGAAAAGGCAAGCTGAGTCTAAGGTTCATCGGGCCATATGAGATTATTGAACGACTTGGACCGATTGCTTATAGATTGCTATTCCACCTGAATTAGAAAAGATTAATAACTTATTCCATGTATCGATGCTTGGGCGATATAGATCTGATCCATCACATGTAATTACTCCTACTGAGGTTGAGATTCAGTCAGATTTGTTGTATAGTGAAGAACCGATTCGAATTTTGGCACCAGAGATCAAAGAGTTGAGAAACAAAAGAATATCTTTAGTGAAAGTGTTGTGGCATAAACACGGAGGTTAAGAGGCTATGTGGGGGCCTGAAAATGTTATGAGAGAGCAATATCCAAACTTATTCACTGGTAAGATTTTCGGGGTCAAAAATCCCTAAGGGGGGAGAGTTGTAACAGCCCGGTTTAGACCCTGGTCGAAATAGTGGTTTCGGGACAAAAAATCTGAAGTCACAAAAATATTTTAATATTATTTTTGGTGTTTATAATATGTGAGTGAGAATGTGTGAAAGTTTTGTGTGAAAATTTTATCTATTGTATGCTTAAATTTGCAAAAAGGACTTAATCGCATAAAATTTAAAAGTTGTGTGCTGATTCTTAAAGTGTTTATTTGTCATGAATTTCTAAATGAGGAGTCCTTATGCTGTTATTAAACCATTACATAAGTGAGTGGATGGTAATATACATAAATGACCATATGTTACATGAATTTAAAATTTTTCATTAATGGTAATTTGGTAATTTGTAAATAATGTCATTGAATTAAAACAAAACAATATTTTGTTCATCATTTTAATGGCTATTGCCGAATGTTAAAGGGGAAAAAAACACCATTGTTGGGCAAGCTAGGTTTCAGCCATTATCTAAGCTCAATCAAGGTATGTTTTGAGCTAGGTTTTTGATAATTTCTACGTTTTTGTAATCGTTGCTTCGTGTTCTTTCAAACCCATGCTTTAATTTTAGAATTTGAGATATGCCATTGATGGATGCTTGAGCTATGTGTTAGTTGATAATGAAATATGAAAGATGTAATAGCCCGATTTAGGGCCTAGTTGGAATAGTGGTGCGAGACCACAAATCCGAAGTAGAAATATATGTTTCAATGATTTTTATGGAGCTTATAAGATGCTTGCATGATTGTGTGAAAATTTCATGAAGAAATTTTATTAATTAGTGAAGAAATTGTCCATTAGGACTAAATTGCAAAGATTAGAAAATATGAGGTTCTAGAAGATTTAAGTATGAAATAGAATTAAAAAAATTACTAGAGGTCTTTATTTAGCAATTGGACCATTATGTGTTAAGATGGACAAGAATGGACATGGGAAGGACAAATCTCAAGAAAGGACCATTAAGGGAATTTTTGTCATTTGGTTAATAAAACAATTAAGAGGGAAAAATAAGTCAAAAATGGTGTCCATCTTCCTCTCCCTTGGCCGAAAATCACAAGGACTCAATAGCTAGGGTTTCTTCAATCTTCAAGCTTGATAGTAAGTGCATCCTAGCCCTGTTTTTAATGCTCTTCGTATTTTTGAGATCCTCGTAGCTCGATTTAGCTATTTCTAGCTATATTTTGAGCTAGGGTTTATGTTAAAAAATTTACCCATGTATGACATGCATGTATTGTGATGTTTTATGGAAGAATATGAAAGTTGATTTAGGATAAACATTTTCTAAGTGATTTTCATGAGAAATGCATAAAAGGACTAAATTGTAAAAGTTATGAAAATGGTCATATATGAGTGAAATAGTAGAAAGTGAAGGTTCCTATAGTGAGAATATGATTCAGCTAGGCTTGAAATGCAAAAAAGTTGAATGAAAATCATTTTACGAGCCTAGGGGCAAAAGTGTAATTTTAAGAAAATTTAGGGGCAAAATTGTAAATTTTTCCAAAGTATGAATTATGAGTCAATTTAGTCAATGTAAGTATTAAACAAGTTAAATTGTTATTATAGATCAAGAAACATGAAGCCCGGACCAAAACTGAGGCAAGAACAAAGTTGTGGACTAAATTGCATCTACACCTATTTTGGAGTACCGAGGTAAGTTTGTATGAATTTAAGGCTACATTTGTTTTTATGATTAAAATTACTTGTTATGTTGTATAATGTACATTACTTCCATGAAGTTGATTATCAATGTCTAATAAGGAAATCAATGAGAACATGTAAGTAAAAGTCTCGGTTGAAGATTCGGAATAACGAGGATACCTATGTCACAACATGAGGTAAGGAAATCCCATATAAGACCATGTCTGGGACATGGCATCAGAACCCAAGGAATGTAGGTCCCGTATAAGATCATGTTTGGGACATGGCGTCGGCACCGAACGTAGATCCTATGTAAGACCATGTCTGGGACATGGCATCAGCATCGAACAAGGAAGGCTCGTATAAGACCATGTCTGGGACATGGCATCAGCATCGAACAAGGAAGGCTCGTGTAAGACCATGTCTGGGACATGGCATCGACACCAATTAAGGAAGGTCTCATGTAAGACTATGTCTGGGACATGGGTGTAAGACCATGTCTGGGACATAGCATCGACATTGAGTGTAACACCCTAAACCCGGCCCATGCGTTACGAGCGGATTTGGAATGTCACATGAAGAAAGTGTAAAACGAACTTATGAATGTACTAAAGAATGACATTAATATAATATAGTTAAGAAAGTAAGTTTAATTTATAACTATTCGATAAAATACAAATTTTGAGAAGTTGATTGATGTATCAGAAACCGAACTATTGAACTTTAAAACCATGAGGAAAACGTAAAACATCATGTGATTCTTACTAAAATAGGCGTTACTTGGTTGTGTTTAAGTAAACAAGTTTTGATTTGTAAATATTTGATAAAATACAGCTATTTTTGAAAGATCGTTTGATGAGTCGAAAATCGAGGTAGTGAGCTTTAAAATCGTGACTTTTGAAAATATCATTAATAATTCGAGAGAAAATTTTCGTGTTTAAAATATTTGTAAAATTTTATTTTGAAATCCATTTGTTAATCGATTTTGGAAAACCTTTATTTTAGTTCTTAGAAAAATTCTCATTTAAAAAAATTTTTAAGCAAAATAATAAGTATATCAAACATAAAGCAAATAATAAAATACTCCATAGGCCTTATTACAACATAAAAACCCAAAATAGTAAAGTGAACGGAAATAGAAATCTAAAGTTCCAAAATCAAACACCATTTCTGAAGTATGGCCTCCACCTAGTCATCCATGGCCCAAGTCCACATCACCGAGCATTACCTACAAGGGTTAAGAGAAAAAAGGGGGTGAGTTACAAGAACTCAATGTGAAATCCCCTTATCGTCATCCACTAGGCCTGAACCCATTTAGCAAAAACTTGGGCCTGAGCCCATAAAGCATAATCTTGGGCCGAAGCCCATTTACATAACAGAACATATATATATATATATGTGCAATGTATGCAACCCAACCAATCCTAGTAATCCATCCGCTACACACCACCCGTACCATCCTATCACACCTGTGGGGATCAAGTCAACCCACCCTGCCAAACACACCAATCGCAGACAAGTTGCCATTTATAATATATTTGTGGCTGAGCCACCAGAGTCATAATTAAGCGTGGCATAGCCACTATACAGATTGTGGCAGAGCCACCAGAATATCATATATGGTAATATATCCGGCACACAGCCTTGGGTAAATATGATCGACATGTAATCGTCAATTCATATGTTAGACACATAGCCATTATCAAAATTTGTGGCAGAGCCACCAGGATCAGAATTTGTGGCAGAGTCACCAGAATACGTGGCAGAGCCACCCGAATCAAATTGTGGCAGAGCCACCGGGCTACTCTTCTCTTCATCATTTTTCCCGTCCCATGCAAATTATGTAAATGCAACATACATAATAAAGCATAATATTTACAAATATAAACAATAATCATAAATCCAGAAATTTGGTATCATAAATCGGCCCATTAAAACACTTTGCAATTTGGCCCATTAAGGCATTCAATCAAATCGGCCCATTATAACACATTGCTATTTGGCCCATTAAGGCATTCAATCAAATCGGCCCATTATAATACTTTACAATTTGGCCCATTAAGGCATTCAATCAAATCAGCCCATAGGGGCAATTTTGTAATTTTGACCCATAGGGGCATTTTCGTAATTCAGTAGTTTTACCCACTAAGGGTAATTCGGTAATCTCACAACCCAAGGGTATTTCGGTAATTTACCCTCCAAGGGTATTTTGGTAATTTCGCAACTTATACTTAACTACTAATTTGGGCATAAAAATTGAAACTGTCCATCCGCGTCATACTGACAAAATTGACTATAACTCGAGTTAGGAAGCTCAAAATTTAGATCCATTAATTTTCCTTGAAATTAGACTCATATATCTTCTTACTACAATTTTTCCAAAATTTTTGGCTTAACCATTTAGTATATTTTATTCTTTAAAATTTCCCTTGTTTCACTATCCAACAGTTCAGACCTCTCTTAACTTAATTTCAAATATCTCACTGTACGGTTTTCATATACTGCTCCCACTTGTTTCTATTGAAAATAGGATCACCAAAGAATCTACACATATAAATTATAACTCATAATTCACTTTATACAATTTTACATGATTTTTACAAGACAGAATAGGGAACCACGAAGTCAATCAGAACCAGTCTCACTAAAATTAAAATATCACAGAATTTAAAATTCTTTTTCCTTCTCTGATTCTTCCATATAAAAATAGACATAGTAAGATTTAATTTGATATCTTATTCACTTATTAATCCCTTTTCCCCTATTTTCCGTGATTATTTAAAATCACATCACTGCTATTAACCAAAACTGTTTCATTGCAAAATATGGTTACCACTATGATTATACACACGCCTGAGTGATCACGGATGCTGGTTTTCAGTTTTTTTTGGTATTTCGATCGAATCACAAATAATTTCATGCAAACTTTCAGAGAAGTGTGAGATTACACACCATTTCAAACATGTATTTGGAAAGTACGGGATTACACACCTTGATTAGGATTCCCTAAATAACCACTCTTCGTTGCCCCCCTAAAAATAAAATCGATCAAAAGTTAGCCTCGATTTCTTAAAGGTTCCAAAAGTCCAAAAGTACTCACTCACAAGAGTCACTTACCACAATCGCGATCCTTCCCTACTAGATTCTAAAATCCAATCTTGCACCTTGGCTATTGCAACAAGTTCCAATCAATTTTCAAAACCAATGCTAAGAGAAAGATAAGTAGCAGCAAAGGATGGGTTGATTTGGCCTTCATAAAAAGAGAATAAGAGGAGTTTAAAATAACAACAAGTGGCTAGGTTCAGCTGAGCCAAGGGATGAGATTTTTGGCTTAGTCAACTCAAGAGAAGAAAGAACAAACAACATGAAATAAGAAGAAAGAACTTTTACCTTAATAATAGGGATGAACCGAAATGAAGAACACGGTTTGGCACTAGTAGCAAGACAACAAAGAAGGATCGGTACTTTTGGTTTTCAAGAGAAGATGAGTGAAAATATTTGGTCACAAAGGCTAGGTGTTTTCGGCAACATAAGAAAAAAAAGAGAAAATGCCCATTATTGTCTTGAAGTTGCGGCAATGAGAGGAGAAGTTGGAAGAATGAACACAAAGGATGCCAAAAGGAATTAGGCCTAACAAGTAACAAAACTATCAAAATATTCCCATCAAAATTCGGCTATCCTCTCCCTATACCAAAACCATCCATAACTTGACAATAAGGTCAACATTGGCCAACCAAAACTTTCCAAAACACTTTCCTCTCTTTGGGCCAACATGTTCCCTATTCTTTCCTTTTCCTTTGATTTCTTTCCCTAGCCTCATCCTTTCCTAATTTCTTTAGCCACCTTGCCAAAATTAAAAGTCCACCTTGCCTTATTTACCAACTTGGCCGACACTTAGGGAAATAATACAAAAAAAATAGTCAAAATTTTGCACAATATGGTATTTGAACCTCAGACCATTAGTACACTCCACACACCACTTTCCTCCTTTACCAATAGACTCCTTGTGCTAACAAAATGCACACTTATTTCCTTAAGTCTTGATGCTACTTGCCTACTCTCCTTAAATGCTTAAACACAACATTTTTCCTATAGCCCACCTTGAACCCGGAACTTCCTAAAAACCTCGTAACCTTCCAAATTCACTTAACTAATAAGTCCAATTTGCAATAACGCCAATCATATTCTCAAAAATTTTAAACATTCCTACGCCCAAGGCCCATTGGGCCCAATTCTTCTAGGCCCAATTTCGAGATGTTACATCGAGTTAAAAGATCCCATGTAAGACCATACATTGGCAACGAGACACCTGTTTGGTGAGATAGAGTATCCTCTGATATTCCGAGAGATTCACGGGCTAAGGAGCCAAGTATGAAAGAGGTAACAAGAAAGCTAAGCAAGTAAAGATAGTAACCAGTTGAGTTATTTAAGGTTGATAAAGAGCTTTATTTAAATTAAGAAAGATGAAGATTTGAGTTTATGTTTACATTGCGAAAGTGCTAATCTATGTGATTAAGTGATACAGGTACCATGATTAAAATACAAGTATGAAATTATTATGTAATATGTGATGAGTAAGAGTAAGTATGAGTAAGTAAGCTCATGCACTTGAGATTTATGTTCATGTTTCATGATGGATGAATTTATTACAAGCAAATATGTTGCTACATGAATTTCATGCAAACTTACTAGGCTATAAGCTTACTTCTCTCTTTTCTTTCTTCCCTGTAGTTTCGCCAAGCTAGCTCGGGGATCATAGACGTCGGAGCTCGGATTACACTATCAATCACTATTTTGGTATAGACAAGTTGTTTTATTTTAAGTATGGCATGTATAAGGGTTAAGTCATTTTGATTTATATTATATTGGGAGCCAAAGTGTTGGCTATTAAGGTTACTATCCTTTCTATATATGGCCAAAGAGATTGGCCAATATTTGTTAAGTTTTATATATTAATGACGATGAGTTTTTATGAATTCTATAGGTGATGTTTTAGGAATTATTCATAGTATATGAATGTTACATTATGTATTGCTTGAGTTGGTATAAGAGTGTTTATGTTTCAGGGTGGCAATTAGCTTGGAAAATAGCCCCTAAGTGTCCACATGGGCAGACACACGGGCGTGTGTCTAGGCAGTGTGTGACACACGGCCAGCCCCATGGGTGTATTAATAGGCCGTGTGTCCCTTGCATCAACTTACGAGAATATAATTCGTCACACGGGCCAGCACACGAGCATGTGCCATGGCCGTGTGCTAATAAGGGTTTGATGATGTCATAAATAGAAAGATCCACGGGCAGAGGACACAAGTGTGTCTAGGCCGTGTGAAAGACAAGGGTTATAGACACGGGCGTGTGCCCAGCTGTGTGAAAACCCCTGTAGGTTCGAAATAAAATTAAATTCTGCACGGGCTAGGGATACGGGCGTGTGAGACCACACGGCCTGCCCACACGGGCGTGTCCCAAGTCACACGGGCGTGTGACCCCTGTTTAGGCAAAAACTTTTAAAGAGTGTAAAAGTTTCCGGTTGAACTTCAAAACCTTCTAAATGTATGTTTAAGGCCTCGTAGGCCCATGATGTGTATGCTATGATTAAGAAGGAGAAGTTTTAAG
Source organism: Gossypium bickii (assembly GCA_025503065.1). NCBI lineage: Eukaryota > Viridiplantae > Streptophyta > Magnoliopsida > Malvales > Malvaceae > Gossypium > Gossypium bickii. The sequence continues at coordinate 19,476,137 of CP106713.1, read as the reverse complement.
TTGGAAGGAAATTTATAGCCCAATACTTCATGTTTAAGTAAGATTAAGTACAATAATGCCTCGTATCCTGTCCCGACATCAAACACTGGTAAGGGGTGTTACAAAAGATATATGAAAGATTAACATATTTTGTCTTGGAATTTTTGGTGAAATTAAGTAATTTAGGCTAAATTGTGAAAATAATATTTTGAGGGACTAAAATGTGAAATAAATGAAATATATGGGCTTCTATGAGCATGGGGAAAATTCGGCTAGACATGGGTGAAATGAAATTATATGTATTTGATGATTTTATGAAATAAGGACTAAAGTGTTGAAATGTGAAAATGTGAGGGCTATTTTGTAAAATGCCTTAAATATGTATGTTTGGACTAAATTAAATGAATTGGTAATTGAATAAGTTAAATTTGAATATGTATAGACCAAGAAAGGAGAGATTCGGATCGAGACCGGGGGAAAGAGAAAGTGCTCAATTAATCGACTGTTTTGTTATTTCGACATCCAAGGTAAGTTCGAATATCATGCATGTTCTTAAATTATGTTTAAATGCTATGAAATGAATAGTTATGTGATTATTGGATTAGTAATGCTATGTGTGGAATTGGGTTAGGTGGCACTAAGTGTGCGTATTTGGAAATGAGTCCAAGATGATTAGCACTGTATGTGCGAAATAATAGAAGCTTCGGCTTTTTGTTTGGCACAGTGTGTGCGATACTGAATTAAGTTTGGTTTTATACCATGGCACTAAGTGTGCGATGTTATTTAAGCTTCGGCTATGAAATGGGCAGTAAGTGTGCGATTGAATTGAAGAGATAGTGAACAGTGAATAAATTATGGTATCGAGCATTGAATAGCAGGAACGTTTGTTAACTAAGTGTCGGCAAATGTATGTTTCGAACCTATGTGGTTGATGATAATGTTTAAGGTTGAATAGATGGATGTATGAGTATATGGTGGAGGATGATATTATATTTAGTTGTGAATCTATCTAAGTGATGGTTTATTTATGTATTATATTACGAACTTACTAGGCTTTAAAGCTTACTGTGTGAAGTGTTTTTCTCTGATTTACAGTGTCTTTAAAGCTAGCTCGGATCCGGGGATCGTCAGCGGCTCAATCACACTATCGGCTATCTATTTTGGTACTTTTGAAAGATGTACATATTTGGTATATGGCATGTATAGGCTAGTAGATATGGTGTATTTTAAAATGTTGGACCTTGCCATGTGATATGGCTTGGAAGTAAAATAATTTTGGATATTATATGTGTAACACCCCTATCCCGTGTCCGTTGCCGAATTAAGGATAAGAGCGTTACCAGACAGTTCGGAAACATCCACAGAAAATGCATACATTCAAACATCACTCTCAGACATAATGTTCCTTAAACGGGTCCTCGAGACATTAATCATGCTTAGAAGTCGCGTCGGGACTAAACTGAAACACATATGAAATTTCATGAAAATTTTAAAATTTTCTAAAATACAGGGGAGACACGCCCGTGGAAGGAGACCGTGTGCCCTCCATGGCTTCTGGACACCCCCGTGCGTCCATCTGTGTCTAGCTACTGACTTGGTCCCCACGGCCACCAGGCATGCCCGTGTGTCCTGACCATGGTCCTATTCTGACTTCCCCACCACGGCCACCAAGCACACCCGTGTGCCATGGCCATGTGCTCTTAGCTAGCTACTGACTTGCACACCATGGCCAGATGACATGCCCGTGTCGAGGCCATGTGATACTAAACTGCATTGTACAATTCACCCACGGTCATTAGGCACGCCTGCGTGCTACAACCGTGTGACAATATAGGCCCTTTACAAGGCCAAATTGCCACCTACTTGGGTCATACCTACAAGCCATATTTAACAAGGTATTTCATGCCCATATGACCATCAAGAGCATACCAAAAATAGCCATTCAAACCTTGCATTCAATAACCATTCCAATCATAAAACTCATATCATTACAAGACTAATTCATGTATGTACTCATTCAAAACTTGGCCATTCCACATGCTTTCACCATACCAAGATATGCATCATATATCACATTCATTTAAATGAAGTCCCAACTCATAGATAGCCAAATCACATGGCTAAGATCACATAACTATTTATACCAAATACTAGCTTATACACTCTATATCTAGCTTTATACATTTTCAAAGTGTACCCAAAAGAGATTAGTAGTGTGATGACGATCCGTGACGGTCCTGAGCCTTTAGTAGCTTTGACGACCTATAAAACAGAAGAAACACACACAGAGTAAGCTTTTCAAAGCTTAGCAAGTCATGATACAAATAAACTTAATATAGAAGGCATCTATGTACATAGGTACAAAGGTATATCTCATTCACATTCTCATTTTCATTTATACCATTCTTCTAATCAGAGTCGTATAGGTACTTACCTTGTATACACATTTAGTGTATATGCAACGTACCTGAGCTGAACATTCATTTACTTAATCTATCAGAGCTTGGATTTGATATTCCTATCTCCGACTCACCCGTTGATTCATAAGGAATCCAATCAGATACTCAAAAACTTAGAATAATCGTACAATGCCATCGCCCCAAACGAGGTCTTACACATAAACAGATATTGATGCCAACGTCCCCGACGTGGTCTTACTCGTAAACATATATTGTTGCGAACGTCCCAGATGTGGTCTTACTTGTAAACAGAACAGAGACCTATTCTTAGATTCATACGAGGCTGCTCAGACTTAATCAATATATCGAACTTATCTCGGAGTTCAATTACAAAATTTTTCATAAACATTCATTATCAAAATTAATCAAATGAACAGGTATAAATTCATATAAGCACATTATTTGTATAGTGACTTACTTCAAATTCGGTTTATCGGAACGAGAACGGCTATTCGTTTACTTTCACTTTCTCGCAATCTAAATCCGTTTTCCTTGGTTCTTGATCTAAACATATTCAGAATTAACTCTTTTATTCACTAGTTCATTCAATTTAATCCAAATATATACATTTAGGGTTATTTGCAATTTAGCCCTTACATTTGCACATTTTATCAATTTAGTCCATTTTTCACAAAACACCAAATTCACAAAATCCACCCATGCTCATGCTTAGCCGAATATCCCTAGGGACTATACAAGTCCAAATATTTCATCAAATTCACAAATTAGTCCCTCAATTTACCATTTTCTCAATTTAGCCCTATTTAGCTAAATTTATCAAAAGTTCAAGAACAAAGTATGTTCATCCATTACATATCTATCATTTAACACCATAAAACATCACAAAACTCAAAATAGCCTCAATAGCATATTACACAACCATCATCAATTCATGAAATTAAGACATGGGTTTTAAAGCTCTCCAAGCAACGATTACGAAAACGTAGAAATTATCAAAAACCAAAGACAAAACTCACCTTAATTTTGGCTTGCAAGTGTCGAATACTTGGCTAAATTTTTTCTTTCTTTTCTTTTGGTATTTTTCGGTGGAAAATGCATGAATGAACTCCACTTTCATGTTTCCTTTATTATAATATAAATATAACATATAAAGTAATTATAATATAACTTTTAAATTTTATAAAACAACATGTAAAAACATGTTGGAAAGCCATGTTGCCGTCCACTAACCAAGGAAATGGCTAAATTGCCCACATGAGCCCTCCCATTTATAAAGCCACAACATAAAGGCACTTTAACATATAGCATACGACTTTTACATTTAATGCAATTTCATCCTTTAATCAAATTAAACACACAGACAGTCAAATTAGCTCACGAAAATTTACCACATGCTCAATCATACATCAACATAACAGAAAATAATATTAAAATAATATTCAGACTCGGATTTGTGGTCCCAAAACCACTGTTCCGACTAGGGTGTAATCCGGACTGTTACAATATGTGAGCTATGAAAATGATGAATGTGATATGAAGTAGTGAGTGATTAATATAACATGTTTCATGCTTAAATGGTTGATGAGAAATGGTGTTTGAAATGTGAATTGTGGTAAGGTTTTTATGATGCTTGATCTATATGATTTTGGATGTGAAATTGAGTATTTTGGATGAACTTATTTGAAATGAAATTGAGTATGATTATAGATGGTATAGTTGATGATGAATTTGTGCTTGTATTGGTATGTTTTAGTTGCACTTGAGGCATTATTAGGTATTAGTCTGATGCTTATAGGTAATTTCAAAGTGTGGATGGTAATTTGGACTTGGAAATGGTCTATAATTACCCACATGGTTGAGCACACGGGCGTATGGCTCGACCGTGTCATTCAGGTTGGTGAATTGATGCAAGTCAGACTCGACCACGGGCTAGACACACGGACATGTGACTGGCCGTGTGGTGCAAGTTAGTGTCGACCACGGGTGAGGCACACGGGTGTGTCTCAGGCCGTGTGGACAAGTCTGTATGTATGACCTATTTTGCCACGGCTTGGACGCACGGGCATGTCCGAGGCGGTGTGAGGCACACGACCTACTCGCACGGGTGTGCGACCTCTGCAGTTTTGAAAAATCTTTAAAATTCTAAAAATTTTTGTATGTGTTCAGTTTTGTCTCGACCCCTGTCTAACACGTGTTTAAGGTCTTGTAGACCTTGTTAAGGGACTATATGTTTATGTTGTGATATGTTTTAATGATGATTGACTTTGTGTTGTAAAATGATATGAAATGTTCGGAAATGTTTAGTAATGTCTCTTAACCCTAGTCTGGCGATGGTTATGGGTTAGGGGTGTTACGTGGAGCATACTCGAGATGCCCTAAGGGGACATGTGACTGACAAGTGTGAGTGTGAAGGACTGCTCCGGTGTGTCAAGGAGACCAGAGTGTCGAGCGAGACGAGTCACGTAAGGGCCTAAGCAGATGGGGCCTCTCCTGTGGCGGTCAGACTGATGGCAGAAGGATAGAGCAATGAAGTACGCCAAGTCAATAATATGGCCGTGGGCCATGCTCCATAAGAAGTATGCGTCGTGTGTGCCCACGAATTCGGTGCTCACTCTCCTTCCTGTCAAGGTATGAGTAAGGAGTGCGTGAATATATCGTAGAGCTGAAGAGAGAGAAGTCACCTTCGAGCAATTAGCGTCATAGGATGTCAGGCCGCCTGTGAGATCAGTCCAACAACGCAAAAGTGAGTGATGACTATGTCGATAAAGCTGAAGCAATTCCTCGGTGCATATGAACTTCTCTGTATAACGTCCCAAAGCAGCACCGAATTTTGGGATGCTCATGTGTCGCACCAAACCACCAAGGCGAAAGGCGATGGTTCCTGGCTCGTCATGGATCAACATGACACGCTGAAGGTAAAACGTCGAGCAAAACTCCAAAGTAAGCTCCATATATGTAGGCTCAACGACACTAAAGAAACGGACCCATGGGACTTGGATGATGAAAGCGCGAACCTCATCAGCAAGGTGGACCTGCTCCAATGTGGCCCATTCAATGCATCGGCCCAAACCTAGTGGTTGTACGCGAAGGAGCTGAAATAAGTCCTCCGGTGGGTCCGTGAAAAATCGGAGGTAAGGATGGCGAACTTCAGCAGAGGTGCTTAAGGAAGTCGCGCTAGGACCCTTCCGCTTTTTCGAAGCGGGGATGGTGACCTTAGTCTTGCCACGAGTATTTGTCATAGTGTACTTAAGAAACAATAGCATACCCAAAATTCAGTAAAATAAGAGAAAATATATCACTAATACATGTTCCTATATGCACTAATATCTAAACATGCAAGAATTAACAGTTTATTAATTTAAACTAACAGCCTACTAAACTAATCAACCAAAATAGAAAAAAGAAATAATAGACTAAACGATTAGGGACACACCAATGCACAAAAAATTGAAAAGAAGTAAATAACGAAAATCCTAATATAACTAACAAATAATCAAGCCACATCAGAAATCTAAACTATCAAAATAGTAATATTAAGGATGTAGTAATAATACTAATAATAAAAATAATGATAGCCAAAAATAACAACTAAATAATGATATAATAATAACAAAAAAATAATAATGAGAAAAATAATAATAAGAATAAACAATAATCAAATAAATAAAAATAATTATAATAGAAGAGAACAAAGAAAAATCGGTCGGAGGGAAAAGCGGCCAGCGATGAACGGTGGCTGTGGGAGTGGTGGTGTCATGGGAGGGTGAGGGTGAGGGTGAGGGGCCAGGGGGTCAGGGCTGCGCAAAAGGGAAAAAAGGGAAGGGGAAACGAGAAAGGTGGAGGGGTTTGGTCGCGCAAGGGAATAGGGGGAGTGGCCGAGGGCATAGGCGGCGCGCGGATGGCTGTCGGATAGAGATCTTGGTTGAGGGGGAGGGGCATGTGGTGGTGGGGGCTTAAGGAAGAAAGGAAGAAGAGGAGAAAAGAGAAGAGGTAGGGGTTTCGTGGTTGGGTGCGATCGATAGTGCGGCAGAGCTGGAGTGGGGAGGCGGCGGCTAGGGTTTGGGGGGTTTTGGAGAAAGGAGGAAGGAAGAAAAGAGGGTTGGGGGTTTAATAGGTGACACGATCGTGTAACGAACTGTGTTGGGCCACACAGCCGTGTCACGCGCCCGTGTAATATATTTCCATCATGTGTTTGTCGCGAGATTTATAGCCCAGTCTTCTCACGGCCTTGGACACGCCCGTGTGACCTCACACATAGTCGTGTGTATTACCCGTGTAGGCCTCTGACTTGTTTTAAATTTTAAATTTTAAATTTTGAAAAATTAAGCTCTAGTTTGCACACGGCCTAAGACACGTCTGTGTGTCGAGGCCGTGTGGTCCACACGATTGTGTCGCACACCCGTGTGCACTATGTTTAGGCCGTGTCTCAGTCGATTTTTGGGAATTTTAAGCCTTAAGGTCCACACAGCCAAGGACACACCCGTGTGTCCAGGCCGTGTGGGTGACACGGCCATGTCGCTAAGCCGTGTAACTCTCTGTCTATTTCTTCAAAATTTAAAAACTAAGTCCTAGGATCCACACGGCCAAGGACACGCTAGTGTGTCCAGGCCGTGTGGGTTTTAAAACGCCATTTTTTATTTAATTAATTTTAAAAATATCATAAAATATAATTAGTAAATTAGGCATGTTAATGCTCGGGTTGCCTCCTGAGAAGCGCTTGTTTAGATTCTAAGCTCGACTTACCTTGTTTTCACTCGATTAAAGTGGTTCGCGGAGTTGAGACTCCTCTTTCTCACTATCAATTTTATTATCGACACATGGTTTGTGTCGAGTAGTATTTACCTTAAAAGTGTCGAAATTAGAATGAGTTACCTCGACTGTTCTGTATGGGAAGACATTGAGTACCGTAAAAGGAGTCGCTCTGTTTGCATTAAGCTCTGAAGTGGTTATTCGAGGGTTGGTTTCATCTAACAGTACCTGGTCCCCAACTTTGAAGTGGTTCGTTCCATCCTTAAGCTCGTCATGGAGTCGCTTCGGTTTTGCTTTGTGTATTCTCAGTTTCTCCTTGACATGTGTCCTCTATTCATCTAGTTCATCGATCTGAAGCCTTGCTTCTCATGAGTCATTCTGTGTTTGTCACATAGGATCAAATGTGGCTCTATCACTTTCTTCTTAGGGATTTCCTACAAAGAAGTTTGAGGCACAAGGTTACTCACATTAACAGAACCCGTAATATCATCTTGATCACTAGCTATCCTAATAAAATCATGACCTTGGAGTTTAATCATGTCATCACCTACACGAAGTATCAATTCACCTATGCCAACATCAATGATAGTTCTAGCAGTTGCTAAAAAGGGGCGTCTTAATATTAAAGGGACATTACTATCCTCATCCATGTCTAGGACAACAAAGTCAACTGGGAATATGAATTTATCAATTTTTACAAGTACATCTTCCACAATACCCCTAGGAAATCTAATGGCTTTATCTGCTAATTCAATACTCATCCTAGTTTGTTTGGGTTTCCCAAGACCTAGTTGTTTAAACATTTTGTAAGGCATGACATTAATGCTTGCCCCTAAATCAGCTAAAGCATTATTTACATTTAAACTACCAATTAAAAAAGGAATAGTAAAAGTCCCTGGATCCTTCAATTTGTTGGGTAGTTTATTTTTTAAGATAGCTGAACACACTGCATTCAGCTCCACGTGCGACTCATCATCTAACTTCCGTTTCTTTGTTAGAAGCTCCTTTGAAAATTTTACTGAGTTGGGCATCTGCGAAAGAGCTTCAATAAACGGTAAGTTAATATGTAACTTTTTCAAGAGGTTAAGAAATTTACCAAATTGCTCATTAATATGGTCTTTCTTCGTCGCGTTGGGGTATGGCACACGAGGTTTATATTCTTTACTTACTAGTTTCTGTGCATTGTGGCTCACCTCAACCTTACCTTTACTTCCCACAATTTCTTGCCTCGGTTCAGATTCAGATTCTACTAACCCCTCTTCATCGCGCACAGTGATGGCATGGACTTGTTCCCTTGGGTTAGTTTCGGTGACACTCGACAAGCTACCTTGTGGTCGTTCTGAGATCAGCTTAGCAAGTTGACCTATTTGGTTCTCGAGCCCTTGAATTAATGCTTGGTAATTTTTAAGTTTTATTTCGATGTTTTGAAAGCGGGTTTCTAACACTGAAATGAATTTTGTTAGCATCTCCTCAAGATTCGGCTTCTTCTCCTGTTGGTAGGGTTGTTGTTGAAAGCCTGGAGGGGGTTGTGGTTTCTGATTTCCTTGAAGACCCCATGAAAAATTGGGATGGTTCCTCCAACCTGCATTGTAAGTGTTACTATAGGGATTATTCTGAGGTCTAGAATTGTTACCATATAGTGAACTTGTTCATTCTCTGTATTCAGGTTATAAGATGGATATTCTGTGGCATTCATCCCTCCTCCATTTGTGTCGCATTGCATCATCAGATGTACCTGCGTAGAAAAACATAAACCATCAATCTTTTTGTTTAAGAGCTCTACCTGGTTTGATAATATGGTGACCGCGTCGAGGATGAAAACACCAACGACTTTTGCTGGCTTTGTTCTCATGACTTGCCACTGATAATTATTTAGTGACATCTCCTCCATGAACTCATAAGCCTCCTCAGGTGTTTTATTATTTAGGGTACCACCGATGGCTGCATCAATCAGTTGCCTAGTTTAGGGGTTCAAACTGTTGTAAAAAGTTTGAACCTGTAGCCATAGAGGTAACCCATGGTGAGGGCACCTTCTCAATAATTCTTTATACCTCTCCCATGCATCGTAATGAGTTTCTAAATCCATCTGCACAAAAGAAGAGATATCATTTCTCAACTTTGCCATTTTACCTGGCGGAAAATATTTTAATAAAAACTTTTCAGTCATTTGTTCCCAAGTAGTGATGGAACCTCATGGTAATGAGTTCAACCACTGTTTAGTTTTATTTCTCAAGGAAAAAGGAAACAACCGAAGGTGAATGGCATCATAAAAAAATGCCATTAATTTTGAAAGTGTCGCCAAATTCTAGAAAGTTGGCTAAATGAGTATTTGGATCCTCATCTTGTAAACCATCAAACTGAACACATTGTTGGATCATCTGAATAGTGTTCGGCTTCAGCTCGAAGTTATTTGCAGGAACAGCAGGCCTCACAATACTCGGTTCAGCCCCAGTCAAATTAGGCTTGGTGTAATATCCGGGATTTAAGGGGGTATGCGTTTTAACATAAATGTATGTGGTAGCATGCTTGTGTGTGATTTGTATATGTTTTGGGGGGCTTTGGGAACCTTGGGATGTAGGTAGGAGCCTTGGGAAAATATTAGGTTTTAACCTTTAAATGAGAGCTAAGGGGGCTAGGCCTTAAGGAGTTTAGTGTATGGTTTAAGACACAAGAAACCAGCGGGTAGAGTGGCAAGGGAGGCGCCACTTAGAGCACAGGAGAGTGACGCCTTAGGGAGTGTGAAGAGACCTAGGTTTGAGCAGCACATGTAGCGTTTTGAGCTTTTATTTTTTGGCAAGGAAGTGTAGAGTTGGACGGCAATAGAACTCTGAAGGGGATGAGAGTGGACTTGGTCAAGGTATTCGGATAGAGGGTGGAGAGCTAATTAGGGAGGTTGACGCATTCAAATGAGTTTAAATGAGAGGTGAAGAGGAAAAATAGGAGGAAAACGTGGGATTGGGAGAGAGGGGAAGAGGTGGCCGAATGTGGGACTCTAGGAGATGCATAATCGGTTTTGGGGTTGTAGTAGGGGGTGTGTGCCAAAATTCTTAGTTGGTAGGCTTTCTTTTCGGGTTATTCTGCTCGTTTTCTCCAAGTTCTCTGTCGACAGTGTCATATATGAGTCACTTGTTCATTTAGTGCACTTAAGGTATGTTACCAAAATCTCCTAATCACCTTTTACTCTTCTTTTCTTTCTCTCAACCTCAATCCTATACCTTTTTCTCTTGTGGCCGAATATTCCATCTTCATTGAGAGCCATAGCCGAATCGTGTAACCCCTCTTTCCTTTTTCTTTTCATAAGTCCCTAAAGCCGAAACACCATAGCCGCAACCCTCTACTCTCATCTTTCTCTTCCACCAATTTCACTGCCTTCAAAAGCCAAAACACTCCTTGTCATTAGCCAAAATCTTTCTCTTTGGATTCAAAAGCCGAAAGTGGTAACTTTGATTCTATTCTTCTACTTTTCTTTGCTCTTTCGTACCATCACCTTTCTTGAAATCTTTCTCTTTTTCTGTCGTTTCTCAGGAGCCGAATCTTTATGAAACACCCCAAACCTGGCCCACGAGCTTTGACAAGATTTGGTATGTTCCTCAAGTAAACCGGTTTCAAATTCTTTTGTTAGTTAGAGAAAAACTTGTGTGATTTAGAAAAAAATATTGTTTGGGTTGAGCTTGTGTTGAAAACAAACTGGATCTTTATATTAGAAAACCCCTTTTTAATTTTAAGTAATAAACATATCGAGTATATTTTAAAATAAAATACTTAGTCTTTAACTTCATCAAAATTTGTAACACAATAAAACAACAAGTAGAAATAAAAATCGTTCATCATGGCCTTATGGCCTTATTACATCAAATAGTTTCCAAAATATTTCAAAGTATTAAAATAAATTTGAGAGTCCATAAAAATATAAACTTCATGTTGAGCATGGCCACCACAAGTTCTGCCGTCCCGGTCCATCACTGTTCATCACCTGAAACATGGTCCCACAATGGAGTGAGTCAAACAGACTCAATGTGTACACGACACTAAATCATAATAGAATCAGACATACAATAGTTACACATTCAAAACATAAAATACAAGTTATGATGCATTCCCAAACCCAAACCTAATTGTCCATCCGCTACACACCCCCGTACCTGCCAGTCACACCGTGGGGACTACTAAGTCGACCCTCCTTCCGCTACACTCCAAATTGCGGTCTTAGGTCAGCGCATTCGTGGTCTTAGGTCACCACGTTTAGATTACTGTGGTCTTAGGTCACCACTGTCAGATTACTATGGTCTTAGGTCACAACTTTTCACTTCCCCTTTCAAACAAACCCATATGCCCATAACATATTATGCAATTACATGCCCAAGTTCACATTCTTATCATATTCTCATGTTACAAATAACATTTTTCATATTCCTAGTAGAAGTAGGAAACGTACCTGAGTACTTAGTACCATAACATGGTACCTTAGCCACTTTCATATTCTTATTAACACATATTTTAATAAACATAGCCATAATACATATTATAAAGTAGTGTGGGGTACACACCTGATTCGCTTAACGAATTCCTTGAAATCCCAAAAAAAATCGATCTATTGCTTTAGATCTCAATTCCTACATTTGGTAACCTTAATATGTTAGCATAAAGCCTATAAAACCAAATCCTAGTAGGATTTGTATTCTTAAAACCTACCTTGTTATCGAATTGACTATAGTCAAATCCCAAAAACTTGTATTCTTCTCCTTTGAAATCGGCTACTCACTAGATCCCTTGAATCTGTTAGTTTTCAGCTTAAAACACATAATAATAGATCTAACTACTAAAATAGGCCTAGGCCAAATGCTATAGACACTTACCTTGTGGATTTTAAATCCCGAAACTCACCGAATAACTAGGGAACACGCGGCTTATTGTGTACCTTCAGGAAAAGAAATTCTCCTTCCTTGTAGTCGACACTTAGTAAATCCCGAAAGATCTCTTCGGCAGTAGATATTAAGGGTATTAGAATCTTAATTTCGACAGCCTTAAAAGGAATAGAATGAGAATTTAACCTAATCTTACCCTGACTGAAGAATTTGATGGAACTCTTGCTTGAACTCTTAGCAGTATTCGGCTATGGCTTTGATGTGGATAACAATTTCGGCTCTTGAGGCTTAGTGAGAAATCGACTAGGGCTATTGGTATTTTCGGCTTTTGATTGTGTTCGTAATAGAAGAAGAAAAGGAAAGAGAAAAAAAGAATAATGGCAGAGAAAATTCGGCAGAGAGAAGAGGAGAAACTTTAGAGAATTTCGGCAGAGGTTTTCTTGAAGAGAAAAGAATGAATGAAGAATAGCCTTACTCTTCCTTTTATAGCCAAAATTACTAGCTAGAGTCCTTTACTTGGCCACCACTCTTCTATTTTGATAGCTTTATCCCTTGATTTATCACTTTAATAAAACTTAATCCAATAATTATCTCTTATCTCTTAATAAAAATAATACTAATAATAATCCTTTTTTATCTCTTCCTTATCTATCAAAATAAAAGAAATAAATCCATATTTATCCATCTATTATCTCTTGAAAATAATCTAAAATAAATCCATTATTTATCCCTTATTTATCCACCCTTTATCTCTTAAAAATAAAAGAATAAAAGCTCCTAATTTATAGCCATGTGCCGTCCACCTCACTTCTTCTGGAAGCAAAATAAAATTTCTTTTATTTGCTTCCCATGTGACTCGAACTCAGGCCCACTTGCTCATGTAGGTGGCGTCACTTACCTGGGCCTTAGGTGGCATTTCCAGGCCACTTTTCCAAGCCTGTTTGTGTGTCAGATTCCTCCTATTATTTTTCTTAAGGCCACCTTGCCTTAGTTTTCTCTTTTTAAGCCTTAGAACTTGACATTTCTTTACATTTCCAAGTTTCCAAAAATTTTTGTTTGCCTCTTTAAACTTGACATTTCCTTACATTTCCAAGTTTCCAGAAATGTTCACTTTCCTCTTTTGAATCATTTCCAAATCATTTCCTTACATTTCCTAGTTTCCAAAAATGTTCACTTTCCTCTTTTAAACTTAACATTTCCATACATTTCCATACACCTTAGGGTTCCTAAACTCCTCAGAACACTTCCAACATACCCATTGAGCCCACTTTGCCACATGCCTTCCTTGTGTCATGAGTCCAACACAAATTTTCCTTAAGGCCTCTTTGCCTCGTTTCCTCTTTTCCCTTAAAATCCAATAATTTTTCTAAGCTTTCTCTTCCATCCTAGAATTTTAAAAACCCTTAATACACTTCCAAACACTGCCAAAACCTACTAACTCATGAATTATGCACAAACGCATAACCCCTAATCTAGGATGTTACAGTTCTACCCTCCTTAAAAATAATTTCGTCCTCGAAATTACTTATTAACAGCCGTACAATCCTTCTCACCGCACTATGCTTACGCTGCGCACTCTGATCTTAATAGAACCATCATACTTTCTAGGCACAATCTCTAAGTTCACGTCCCCTAGAACTCATTTCTATTGTCGCAATTTAATCTGATTACAAAGTTTTATGCATTAGTCCTTGTTTCACTATTTACCCGCGAAGAAGTTTTATGAACAGAGTTTTAGGAGTGGTTCTTTCGTATTCATACATGCACACAGTCTTTACATCCATACATTCATCAATCAATTATGAACTTTCGTTCATTCAGAGAAATGTTGTAGTTTTCATTGTTGTTGTTTTTCCACTACCTAGGGGTATTTTCGTAATTTGTCCTACAGGGGTATTTTCGTAATTTGTCAAAATAAGGTTCCTTGGTGATTTTGTCAATAAGGGTATTTTGGCAATTTTGAAATCTCGATGCCTTTCGGTAATTTTGAAATTCCAGGGGTATTTCGATAATTTTTTACAAACCAGGGTAAATTTGTAAAGTTTAATAAATAAGGGGTATTTCAAAATTTGCAAAACTTGGAGGTTCTTTTTGAGCATTTTTTTTTCAAGTCGGTGATGTTCCAAAAATTTTGAAAATCAGGGTCATTTTGGTAATTTTGTGAGTTAAGGGCAATTTCGTAATTTTTTTTTCCAAAATCATGGTATCTTGATGTTTTGCCAATTAGGGTTTTTGAACATTTATAAAGTAATGAAATCTTGATAAGAACTGTTGGGTAGTTGGACATTTTATAAACCAAGGGCTTTTTTGTAATTTACCACTAGGGGTATTTTTGTAATTTCATAAATCGGAAATTTTTCAGAAAATTTTGTAAAGATAGTTCTCACAAATTAAAAGGGTAATTTTAAGAGTTTTAAAACTAGGGTTTTTTATAAAAACACGGCTAGTTCCCTTTCGGGTTTTAGTTATTGTGTTTAGCTTATGACCGAGTCCTCTTGGTTAGGGTGAACCGAAGCTACGCACCAGGTAGGATTCCAGCGAAGAGGAGGTGAGTCACTAGGACTGCTTAAATACCAGGCTCTTCTGGATCCAATCCTAGACATGCGCACAGGGGTTGCCACACCCTAACTCGGTGACTTAGCCATAGGTTTGTTTGAGTAGGTATTAAGTCTTATGTAATAGTTGGGGTAGACTAGTCCTAGGGTTCAAGTACCTATCATGCTAATCTACGTTCCATTCCATTTCTACCCTTCTACAAATCATAATATAAATCACATAATAGATAGGGGTACTTACCTGGTGGATTGCGGGTCGGAGACTTGGGTGCCATGCCAGAAAACCTGCTGATTTCATAAAATACTTTCATAAAGCTTACTTGGGCTCGATTTGAAAATGTTTTGGGCCTTAAACCCAAGGCCGAAGGTTTGAAACTGTGCTCTGATACCAAACTGAAACACCCCAAACCCGGCCCACGAGCTTTGACCAGATTTGGTATATTCCTCAAGTAAACCGGTTTCAAATTCTTTTGTTACTTAGAGAAAAACTTGTGTGATTTAAAAAAAAATATTGTTGGGGTTGAGCTTGTGTTGAAAACAAACTGTATTTTTATATTAGAAAACCCCTTTTTAATTTTAAGTAATAAACATATCGAGTATATTTTAAAATAAAATACTTAGTCTTTAACTTCATCAAAATTTGTAACACAATAAAACAACAATTAGAAATAAAAATCGTTCATCATGGCCTTATGGCCTTATTACATCAAATAGTTTCCAAAATATTTCAAAGTACTAAAATAAATTTGAGAGTCCATAAAAATATAAACTTCATGTTGAGCATGGCTACCACAAGTTCTGCCGTCCCGGTCCATCACTGTTCATCACCTGAAACATGATCCCACAATGGGGTGAGTCAAATAGACTCAATGTATACACGACACTAAATCATAATAGAATCAGGCATACAATAGTTACACATTCAAAACATAAAATACAAGTTATGATGCATTCCCAAACCCAAACCTAATTGTCCATCCGCTACACACCCCCGTACCTGCCAGTCACACCGTGGGGACTACTAAGTTGACCCTCCTTCCGCTACACTCCAAATTGCGGTCTTAGGTTACCGCATTCGTGGTCTTAGGTCACCACTTTCAGATTACTGTGGTGTTAGGTCACCACTTTTCACTTCCCCTTTCAAACAAACCCATATGCCCATAACATATTATGCAATTACATGCCCAAGTTCACATTCTTATCATATTCTCATGTTACAAATAACATTTTTTATATTCCTAGTAGAAGTAGGAAACGTACCTGAGTACTTAGTACCATAACATGGTACCTTAGCCACTTTCATATTCTATTAACACATATTTTAATAAACATAGCCATAATACATATTATAAAGTGGTACCCCACCTGATTCGCTTAACGAATTCCTTGAAATCCCGAAAAAAAATCAATCTATTGCTTTAGATCTCAATTCCTACATTTGTTAACCTTAATATGTTAGCATAAAGCCTATAAAACCAAATCCTAGTAGGATTTGTATTCTTAAAACCTACCTTGTTGTCGAATTCACTATAGTCAAATCCCAAAAACTTGTATTCTTCTCCTTTGAAATCGGCTACTCACTAGATCCCTTGAATCTATTAGTTTTCGGCTTAAAACACATAATAATAGATCTAACTACTAAAATAGGCCTAGGCCGAATGCTATAGACACTTACCTTGTGGATTTTAAATCCCGAAACTCACCGAATAACTAGGGAACACACGGCTTATGGTGTACCTTCGGGAAAAGAACTTCTTCTTCATTGTAGTCGACACTTAGTAAATCCCGAAAGATCTCTTCAGTAGTAGGTATTAAGGGTATTAGAATCTTAATTTCGACAGCCTTAAAAGAAATAGAATGAGAATCTAACCTAATCTTAGCCTTACTGAAGAATTTGATGGAACTCTTGCTTGAACTCTTAGCAGTATTCGGCTATGGCTTTGATGTGGATAACAATTTCGGCTCTTGAGGCTTAGTGAGAAATCGACTAGGGCTATTGGTATTTTCGGCTTTTGATTGTGTTTGTAATAGAAGAAGAAAAGAAAAGAGAAAAAAGAAATAATGGCAGAGAAAATTCGAAGAGAAGAGGAGAAACTTTAGAGAATTTCTGAGAGGTTTTCTTGAAGAGAAAAGAATGAATGAAGAATAGCCTTACTCTTCCTTTTATAGCCAAAATTACTAGCTAGAGTCCTTTACTTGGCCACCACTCTTCTATTTTGATAGCTTTATCCCTTGATTTATCACTTTAATAAAACTTAATCCAATAATTATCTCTTATCTCTTAATAAAAATAATACTAATAATAATCCTCTTTTATCTCTTCCTTATCTATCAAAATAAAAGAAATAAATCCATATTTATCCATCTATTATCTCTTGAAAATAATCTAAAATAAATCCATTATTTATCCCTTATTTATCCACCCTTTATCTCTTAAAAAAAAAGAATAAAAGCTCCTAATTTATAGCCATGTGCCGTCCACCTCACTTCTTTTGGAAGCAAAATAAAATTTCTTTTATTTGCTTCCCATGTGACCCGAACTCAGGCCCACTTGCTCATGTTGGTGGCGTCACTTACCTGGGCCTTAGTGGCATTTCCAGGCCACTTTTCCAAGCCTGTTTATGTGTCAGATTCCTCCTATTATTTTTCTTAAGGCCACCTTGCCTTAGTTTTCTCTTTTTAAGCCTTAGAACTTGACATTTCTTTACATTTCCAACTTTCCAAAAATTTTTGTTTGCCTCTTTAAACTTGACATTTCCTTACATTTCCAAGTTTCCAGAAATGTTCACTTTCCTCTTTTGAATCATTTCCAAATCATTTCCTTACATTTCCTAGTTTCCAAAAATGTTCACTTTCCTCTTTTAAACTTAACATTTCCATACATTTCCATACACCTTAGGGTTCCTAAACTCCTCAGAACACTTTCAACATACCCACTGAGCCCACTTTGCCACATGCCTTCCTTGTGTCATGAGTCCAACACAAATTTTCCTTAAGGCCTCTTTGCCTTGTTTCCTCTTTTCCCTTGAAATCTAATAATTTTTCTAGGCTTTCTCTTCCATCCTAGAATTTTAAAAACCCTTAATACACTTCCAAACACTGCCAAAACGTACTAACTCATGAATTATGCACAAACGCATAACCCCTAATCTAGGACGTTACACTTTAAGGGTAGTGCCGTCGACTATCTTCTTCTAGTCTGTTCAAACCTGATTTGGTGGTAAGTATCTTCCTCTTAGCAATCAGTTTCATCTCTTTTTCTTTTGGTGTGCTGAAACTGAATGGTTAGCATTGGTTTTTAGGGATGGCCGAATCTTGATAAGGCCATAATCTTGTGCTTCTTTCGTGTGTAGCCAGAGTAAGGGAGCGTTAAGGATCTCTTGAATTTGACTACTCAAGGTAAGGGTTAATATTTGGCCAAAGGCCACTTTCATAAGTATTTATGCGTTGAAGCCGAATTTGACTTGGGTTGTATAGGGATTTTGACAAGTTGGAAAAGTTAAGCAGAAGCCTTCTGGATTCAGGTTCATTTCGGTAAGGGTACTCAGTGAGTTCTAGATTTGTTATGTTTAGACTGTAACATTATCGATTAACTAAATATTTTGATTAAGTGTTATTCGATGGATACGGGTGCCAATCGAGGAGAAAAAGGGGTAGTTCATACCCCTAGATTCAAGAAACACTCGGTTTCTACGGTATGTGATTGGCCATCGGGTTGTGGGCCAGCATCAGAAAGGGATAAGCAGATCGCTGTTATCCCTGCTAGCGAGAGTGTCAGTATCGAGAGTGTCATTCTCACTGTTATCAGGTGTGTAACCCTACACTAATTCCCGATAGATGAATAGTATTACGTTAAATATGTGTTAGTAAAAATATGACTAACATGGCTAAGGGTACCATTCAATGGTACAGCGCGTTCAGGTACATTACCCCTTAACACTCCGTTAAGAATGTTTAATAACATTGATATGAAAATATGTGTGATTTCGTTATGACTATGGGGTGAGGTATGTTGCATGATATATGGATAATATGTATGTTGCGTGGGCATAAGGGTGATAATAAAAAGGAGGAAGTGTTCCGGTGGCTTTAGCACATTATCCAGTGACTTATGTCACATATTATGAATCCAGTGACTCTGTCACTTTATCTGGTGGCTATGCCACGCCATAAGGGCGATGTGCAGTTGACTGCTGCGACTGCCTTCGAGGGTGTGTAGCGGATGGAGGGTCGATTTAGTAATCCCCATGGTGCGATTGGCAGGTACGGGTGGTGTGTAGAGGATGGATATCTAGGTGGGCTCGGGATTGCATTTCATTTTATGTATAAATATGATTCAATATGTTATGATTCGTTATGCTACATTCTGGGCTTATGGCCAAATATGACTAAAGAATGGGATTTGCCAAAATGTTTAAGATTTAGGCTATGATCGGTTGGGTTTTTGTTGTAGCTATTACACATTGAGTCTGTTGACTCACCCTTCGTGGGCTAACTTTTTACAGGTGATGCCTAGTATTATGGACTGGGTCAGCGAGGACTATGAGGTGGCCATGCTCAGCATTTTCGACTTTTTTTGAACGGTTGAATTTTTTGTTTACTTTAGCATACTTTTCTTTCGGGATTTATTTGGTATTTTAAATTTGTAATAAGGCCACTATTTAATTGTTTAAGTCTTATGTTTTAAGTTTTATTTCCATTCAAAAATCGGCAAACAAATAACTAAATATTTTCCTTAACAACTTCAAACATTTTGTCACCTAATCAATTCATAGTTTTCCAACTTAATGTGCTTTTAATTTCGGCAAATCTTTTAATTTGTGAAATATGAAAGAAACATTTTTCTTAAGATATTTAAACTAGAACGTCAACACGATTTTCAACTTGACAAACCACAAATCTGATTTTAAAAACCATCATATTTCTCAAAATGATTAAATGATATTTAGCTAAGTTTTACTGAAGGAACATGCCAGATTCGGTCGGGGCTTGTGGGCCGGGTTTGGGGTGTTTCAACTTGGTATCAGAGCTCAGTTTTAAACACTTGGCCTTGGGTTTTGAAGCCCACAACGTTTTCAAAGTTTGAGCCAAATTGGTTTTTGTTGGATTTTTTCATTAAAATAGTTCTATGGAAGCATGGCACCCGAGTTCTTGGCCCAGGTCCGCCAGGTAAGTACTTTGGTTGGTAAATTTATTTGAATATGCTAATGTATGATACTATAGACGATAGGCTAGGAAAACTATAGAGACATGAAGCCCTAGGTGTATGTGTACTTCTTCGAAAAAACCACTGATTAAATCTCTATTGCATAAAACTTCTCTTTAAACAAGAAGTGAAAAGACTCTAATGCATAAAATTTCGTAAAAACAGATAAACCGCGACAGTAGACATGAGTTCTAGGAGACGTGGTTGCAATACCCGTGGGCGCGGCAGAGGCAGAATGACTGTGTCAAACCAGTCGGGTCTGGTCAAGGTTCCGAAAATGAGGCACTGCCATCGGCTGTAGAGGCGGAATTTTAAGAGTAGATAGGAGGAGATGACGCAGTATCGCAGGCTATACTGCGAGTTTTAGAGCGAGTGGCAGGAGCTAGTGTGGGAAATGAGGCTCGAAAGTCAGTATCTGAGAGACTTAGAGCAAATGGAGCCAAGGTTTTTAGAGGAGTATCTAGGGTAGCTCCGAATGTAGCGGAGTATTGGTTAGAGGCAGTCGAGAGGATCGTGGATGATTTGGACTGTACTGTTGAGGAGAAACTGAAAGGTGCGGTTTCACTGCTTCAGGATGAGGCCTACTAGTGGTGGCTCACTGTCAGAGAGGGTACCCCTGCAGATCGAGTGGATTGGGGGTATTTTAAGACTAAGTTTGAGGGGAAATAAGTTGGAGCTAGCTACATAGACTCGCAGAGAAAGACGTTTCTAAATCTAGTGCAAGGAAGTAAGTCGGTAGCAGAGTATGAAGCGGAGTTTCTACGGTTAAGCCGGTACACCAGGGGGATTGTGGCTACTGATTATGAGCGATGTGTCAGATTCGAGGATGGATTGCGAGATGAGCTGCGAGTGTTGATTGACCCGCAGCGGGAAAGAGACTTTGCAGTCTTAGTGGATAAGGCTCGGATAGCTGAAAAAGTTAAGCGGACCGAGAGACAGAACCGGGACAGAGGTCAGGGTAGGAATAAGAGGAGCTATGGGTCTTCAGGGTTATCCGAAAATTTTCAGAAGAGACCTAGAGTTGATGGGCCGCAAGGTCAGCAGGTTGTTGTGGGAGGACAGTACTGTACTTGTGCTCAGTGTGGGAAGATGCACCCGGGGAGTGTTGGAAAAAGACAGGGGGATGTTTTAAGTGTGGGTCCAAAGATCATATGATCGAGAGATCGCTCAGGAAACAGATAGGAACCGATCAGTGTCGTCGAGTTATGTCAGTGGCAGAGGTGGGCAAAGCAACCGCCGAGGGGTCGGGGATCGAATGGCAGAGGTAATGGTTTTGGTAGAGGTCACGGAACACCGGGCAGAGGTAGTGGTAACACGAAGGCGAGACAGCCAGGTCTGGTATATGCGGTTCATCGGAGGGAGGATGGTGATCACCTGATGTCATAACGGGTACGTTCCTTATTTCTGGATTACCCTTTGTTGCTCTGATAGATATAGGGTCAACTCATTCATACATTGCTAGTGAAGTATCTGGAACTCTGCATGTGAACTCTGAGACTGTACCTAGGAAGATGACTGTACTTAGTCCTTTAGGGCAATCAGTAGTAGTAGACAAACTCTTTAGGGAAGTGCCTTTAGAAGTACAGGGGGCGCGATTTTCGGCTGACTTAATGGAGTTTCCATTCGGGGAATTTGATCTAATCTTAGGCATGGACTGGCTAGTGAGGTACCGTGTGAATGTGGACTGTGCTGTTAAGCGCATGTCATTGAGAACTTCTGACGATAATGAAGTTGTGGTGATGGGCGAGAGACGGAATTACTTGTCGAATGTAGTGTCTGCACTTAAGGCAGAGAAGATGGTAAAGAAAGGATGTGTAGCTTTTCTGATGCTTGGTAGTGCCTTGGAGGCTAAGGAAGCAGTTGTGGAAGGGGTCAGGACGGTAAAAGAATTTGTGGATGTCTTTCTGGAAGAACTTCCAGGGTTGCCTCCAAATCGTGAGGTGGAATTTGGGATTGACTTGTTGCCTAGTACAGTGCCAGTGTGTATCGCTCCGTACAGAATGGCACCAAAGGAGTTGGTTGAGCTTAAGGCTCAGATTCAAAAGTTGCTTGATCGTGGGTTTATCCGACCCAGTGTGTCTCCATGGGGAGCACCGGTCCTATTCGTGAAAAAGAAGGACGAGACTATGCGTATGTGCATAGATTATCGGTAGCTGAATAAGCTGTCGATCAAGAACAAGTATCCGTTGCCGAGGATAGATGACTTGTTCGATCAGCTTAAGGGAGCTGCGGTGATAGATCTAAGGTTGGGATATCATCAGTTCAAGGTGAAGGAATCAGATATCCATAAAACAGCTTTCTGGACAAGATACGGGCATTATGAGTTCTTAGTAATGCCGTTCGGATTGACGAACGCCCGAATCGGGCTTTCCAACCCTACTTGGACCAGTTTGTCGTTGTGTTTGTAGACGACATCTTAGTGTATTCCAAGTCTGAGGAAGAACATGATGAGCATCTCCGGATAGTATTGCAAGTGTTAAGGGAAAAGAAGCTTTATGCCAAGTTTAGCAAGTGCGAATTTTGGCTGAAGGAAGTTGCGTTCTTAGGGCATGTGGTGTCTGCAGAAGGGATAAGGGTAGACCCTCGGAAGATTGAGGCAGTGCTAGATTGGAAACCACCTAAGTCTGTAGAAGAGGTTCGCAATTTCTTGGGGTTAGCAAGCTACTACAGAAGATTTGTCGAAGGATTCTCGTCAATAGCAGCACCTTTGACAAAATTGTTGAGAAAAGAGGTACCTTTCTTATGGACGGATAAGCAACAGGAGAGTTTTGAGAAGCTTAAGAGAGTATTGATAGAAGCTCCGATTTTAATTCAGCCTGAGGCGGGGAAGGATTTCGTGGTGTACTGTGATGCTTCTCACACAGGATTGGGATGTGTTCTGATGCAAGATGGGAAGGTGGTCGCTTATGCGTCTCGACAATTAAGGCCAAATAAGGTTAACTATCCTACGCATGACTTGGAATTAGCTGCGGTGGTCTTTGCTCTAAAAGTATGGAGGCATTATTTATATAGAGAGAAGTCAGTAATTTACACGGATCATAAGAGTCTGAAGTATCTGCTGACTCAGAAGGAGCTGAATTTGAGATAACGAAGGTGGGTAGAATTATTGAAAGACTATGATTGTTCAATAGAGTATCACCCGGGCAAGGCGAATGTAGTGGCAGATGCCCTAAGTCAGAAAGTAGTGTCGGATCTGAGGGCGATGTTTGCACATCTTAGTCTTTATGACGACTGAAGATTTCTAGCAGAGTTACAAGTAAAGCCAACATGGTTAAGTCAGGTGAAAGAAAGACAGCTAGTAGATGATGATCTGAGTGCTAAGCTAGGCAAGTGCAGAATGGGGAATTGGAAGACTATGGTGTGAACAGCGATGGAGTGTTGTGCTTCCGGGGTAAGGTCTGTATACCGAAGGACGAGGAACTAAGGCAGAAAATTCTTCAGGAATCGCATAGTAGCCCTTATGCTATGCATCCTGGAGGAAGTAAGTTATACAAGGATCTACAGGATCAGTTTTGGTGGCCAGTCTTAAGCGGGAAGTTACAGAATTTGTAGGGAAGTGCTTAACGTGTCAGCAGGTCAAAGCTGAACACCAAGTACCTTTAGGGTTGCTTCAGCCGATAAAGATTCCGCAGTGGAAGTGGGAGAGAATTACAATGGACTTCGTTAGTGGGCTTCCCCTTACGCCTACTAAGAAAGACTCGGTATGGGTGATAGTGGATCGATTGATGAAGTCTGCACATTTCATACCAGTGCGGGTTGACTATTCTCTGCAGAGGTTAGCGAAGTTGTATGTGGTAGAAATTGTGAGGCTGCATGGAGTGCCGGTGTCAATTATTTCGGATAGGGCTTCGAGGTTTACGTCTCGATTTTGGAAAGCACTGCATCAGGCATTAGGCACCAAGTTGGACTTCAGCACGGCATTTCATCCGCAGTCGGACGGCCAATCTGAGCGGGTAATTCAAGTGTTAGAGGATATGTTAAGGGGTTGCGTGATAGACTTCAGAGGAAGTTGGGAGTTCTTGCCTTTAGCAGAGTTTACGTACAACAACAGCTATCAAGCAAGTATTTGGATGGCACCGTACGAAGCACTGTATGGACGGAAGTGTCGCACTCCTATGTGTTGGACAAAATTAGGGAAACACCATGTTTTGGGTCCAGAAATGGTGGTAGAGTCAGAAGAAAAGGTTAAAGTAATACGGGCATGGTTAAAGGAGGCATCTGACAGACAAAAGTCGTACGCAGATCTTAAGCGGAAAGAGATAGAGTTTGCTGTGGGAGATCAGGTATTTTTAAAAGTCTCGCCGTGGAAGAAGGTGATGAGATTTGGTCGCAAAGGAAAGTTAAGTCCCAGGTATATAGGACCTTATTGGGTTTTGAAGCGGGTTGGATCAGTGGCATATCAGTTGGAGTTACCTTCGGAATTGAAGCAGATGCATGATATGTTTCACGTTTTGATGCTACATCGTTACCGATTGGATCCATCTCATGTAGTACCAGTTGAAGAAGTGGAGCTAAGACCAGATTTGTCCTATGAGGGAGAGCCAATTCAGATCTTGGAACGGGATGTGAAGGTGTTACGGAGGAAATCAGTTCCTCTAGTCAAAGTGTTATGGTGAAACCATGGATCGGAAGAAACTTCGTGGGAGCCGTAGGAAGCAATGTGGCAACAATATCCTCACCTATTCTAGCCAGGTAATTTCGAGGCCGAAATTATTTTTAAAGAGGGTAGAACTGTAATATCCGGGATTTAGGGATTATGTGTTTTAACTTAAATGTATGCGGTAGCATACTTGTGTGTGATTTGTATGTGTCTTGGGGGGCTTCAGGAACCTTGGGATGTAGGTAGGAGCCTTAGGAAAATATTGGGTTTTAAGCCTTAAATGAGAGCTAAGGGGGCTAGGCCTTAAGGAGTTTAGTGTGTGGTTTAAGACACAAGAAACCAGCTGGTAGAGTGGCAAGGGAGGCGCCACTTAGAGCACAGGAGAGTGACGCCTCAGGGAGTGTGAAGAGACCTAGGTTCGAGCAGCACAGGTAGTGTTTTGAGCTTTTATTTTTTGGCAAGGAAGTGCAGAGCTGGACGGCAATAGAACACTGAAGGGGATGAGGGTGGACTTGGTCAAGGTATTCGCATAGAGGGTGGAGAGCTAATTGGGGAGGTTGACTCATTCAAATGAGTTTGAATGAGAGGTGAAGAGGAAAAATAGGAGGAAAACGTGGGATTGGGAGAGAGGGGAAGAGGTGGCCGAATGTGGGACTCTAGGAGATGCATAATCGGTTTTGGGGTTGTATTAGGGGGTGTGTGCCGAAAGTCTTAGTCGGTAGGTTTTCTTTTCAGGTTATTCTGCTCGTTTTCTCCAAGTTCTCTGTCGACAGTGTCATATGTGAGTCACTTGTTCATTTAGTGCACTTAAGGAGTGTTGCTGAAATCTCCTAATCACCTTTTGCTCTTCTTTTCTTTCTCTCAACCTCAATCCTATACCTTTTTCTCTTGTGGCCGAATATTCCATCTTCATTGAGAGCCATAGCCGAATCGTGTAACCTCTCTTTGCCTTTTCTCTTCATAAGTCCCTAAAGCTGAAACACCATAGCCGCAACCCTCTACTCTCATCTTTCTCTTCCACCGATTTCACTGCCTTCAAAATCCAAAACACTCCTTGTTATTAGCCGAAATCTTTCTCTTTGGATTCAAAAGTCGAAAGTGGTAACTTTGATTCTATTCTTCTTCTTTTCTTTGCTCTTTCGTACCATCACCTTTCCCGAAATCTTTCTCTTTTTTTGTCGTTTCTCAGGAGCCGAATCTTTAAGGGTAGTGCCGTCGACTATCTTCTCCTAGTCTCTTCAAACGTGATTTGGTGGTAAGTATCTTCCTCTTAGCAATCGGTTTCATCTCTTTTTCTTTTGGTGTGCCGAAACCGAATGGTTAGCCATGGTTTTTAGGGATGGCCGAATCTTGATAAGGCCATAATCTTGTGCTTCTTTCGTGTGTAGCCAGAGTAAGGGAGCATTAAGGATCTCTTGGGTTTGACTACTCAAGGTAAGGGTTAATATTCGACCAAAGGCCACTTTCATAAGTACCTATGCATTGAAGCTGAATTTGACTTGGGTTGTATAGGGATTTTGACAAGTTGGAAAAGTTAAGCAGAAGCCTTCGGGATTCAGGTTCATTTTGGTAAGGGTACTCAGTGAGTTCTAGATTTGTTATGTTTAGACTGTAACGTTATCGATTAACTAAATATTCTGATTAAGTGTTATTCGATGGATGTGGGTGCCAGTCGAGGAGAAAAAGGGGTAGTTCCTACCCCTAGATTCAAGAAATGCTCGGTTTCTACGGTACGTGATTGGCCACCGGATTGTGGGCCAGTATCGGAAAGGGATAAGCAGATCGCTGTTATCCCTACTAGCGAGAGTGTCAGTATCGAGAGTGTCATTCTCACTGTTATCAGGTGTGTAACCCTACACTAATTCCCGATAGATTAATAGTATTACGTTAAATATGTGTTAATAAAAATATGACTAACATGACTAAAGGTACCATTCAATGGTACAGCGCGTTCAGGTACGTTACCCCTTAACTCTCCGTTAATAATGTTTGATAACATTGATATGAAAATATATGTGATTTCATTATGACTATGGGGTGAGGTATGTTGCATGATATCTGAATAATATGTATGTTGCATGGGCATAAGGGTGAGAATAAAAAGGGGAAGTGTTCCTGTGGTTTTACCACATTATCCGGTGACTTATGTCACATATTCTGAATCCGGTGACTCTGCCACATTATCTGGTAGCTATGCCACGCTATAAGGGCGATGTGCAGTTGACTGCAACGACTGCCTTCGAGGGTGTGTAGCGGATGGAGGGTCGATTTAGTAATCCCTACGGTGCGATTGGCAGGTACGGGTGGTGTGTAGAGGACGGATATCTAGGTGGGCTCAGGATTGCATTTCATTTTATGTATAAATATGATTCAATATGTTATGATTCGATATACTACATTCTGGGCTTATGGCCGAATATGACTAAAGAATGGGATTTGCCGAAATGTTTAAGATTAAGGCTATGATCGATTGGGTTTTTGGTGTAGCTGTTACACATTGAGTCTGTTGACTCACCCTTCGTGGGCTAACTTTTTGCAGGTGATGCATAGTATTATGGACCGGGTCAGCGAGGACTATGAGGTGGCTATGCTCAGCGTTTTCGGGTTTTTTTTTAACGGTTGAATTTTTTGTTTACTTTAGCATACTTTTCTTTCGGGATTTATTTGGTATTTTAAATTTGTAATAAGGCCACTATTTAATTGTTTAAGTCTTATGTTTTAAGTTTTATTTCCATTCGAAAATTGGCAAACAAATAACTAAATATTTCCTTAACAACTTTAAACGTTTTGTCACCTAATCAATTCACAGTTTTCCAACTTAATGAGCTTTTAATTTCGGCAAATCTTTTAATTCGTGAAATATGAAAGAAACGTTTTTCTTAAGATATTCAAACTAGAACGTCAACACGATTTTCAACTTGACAAACCACAAATCTGATTTTAAAAACCACCATATTTCTTAAAATGATTAAACGAGATTTAGCTAAGTTTTACTCAAGGAACATGCCAGATTTGGTCGGGGCTTGTGGGCCGAGTTTGGGGTGTTTCACTTGGCATAATCGTACATAGTACGAGGAGCAGGATTCTGATTCCCAGGATTTGCAACAACCACAAGAGGTAGCGGATTATTATCAGCCATCTCCTCGGTAATATTGGTATTTTCCTCTTGCTCTTCCTTTATATACTGTAGACTTCACCTTATTTCTCTACGGTTTCTGCGAGCGGTACTTTTAATCTCACTGTCAAAAAGTAATGGTCCTAACGTGTTCCTTCTAGTCATAAACTAAAAATACCTGCCAGAAGAAAATAAAAGAAAAGTCAGTAAATTAAAATAAAAACACAAATAAATTGCAATAAAAATAAGAATGGTTAAAGTAATAAAAATTAAGCGTTCCTAATATCTTAGTTCCCAGTAACGGCGCCAAAAACTTGATGGTCTCTAAACTAACTAATAATTCGATAAAGGCAAGCGCACCTATCGAACAGTAGTATAGCTATGGTGAGTTCAGAATATCGTATCCACAAGGACTAAAAGTACTAGTAATAACTATCTTTCTATTATTTAGCCTAATAATTAAGGGGTGTTTTAATTTAAAATTTAACCAACTAATTTACTATGAGCGCGATAGAGATAAAATTGGGAAAATATTCGAAGAAAACCAATGAGAAAGGCAATACCCAAGGAGAAATCCACCTAGATTTCACTTATTATTGTGATTCTAAATTAAACGATTTATTCACTTGCCTTGGTCCGTAGAAATCCCTAAATTATGTTAATATCTCTTTCGAGACTAAGAACAACTGACTCTAGGTTGATTAATTGAAATCTCGTTCTAATTAAAACCCCTATTGTTGCATTAACTCGATCTATGGATTCCCTTCTTAGATTTGACTCTAATCCGACAGATTTATGTCATCCTATTTCTAGGATTGCAATCAACTCCGCTTAATTATGCTAGATCTACTCCTAAACAGGGACTTTTGTTCCACTAATTAAGCAAATCAAACTTGGATTAATATCTTGAAAATATTAAAGTAAGGGTTAAGAACACATAATTAAGAACGAGAACAAGTATTTATCACGTAATTCAGATAATTAAATAATAAGATTCATCATAGGTTTCATCCTCCTTAGGTATTTGGGGAGTTTAGTTCATACTTATAGAGGAAAACATCTCAAAATAAGGAAAACAACAAGACAAAAAGAACCCAAAAACTTCTAAGGAACTTGATGGAGATTTTCAATCTTGAATGAGATCCTACCTCTGAATTGATTCCGACTGCTTCTTTCGAGTAATTTCTTCATTCTACTCTGCGTGTCCCTTTAGGTCATCTTCTAGTGTGTATTTATAGACTTTGGAATGCTCAGAAACCCTAAAAATTGGCCTTTTCCACGTGAAAATGAAACAGGGTGTGACAGGGACACGGGCGTGTAATTAGCCCGTGTAAGACTGCCCAGGTCGTGTGAAAATGTAACATGGTTCTTGATCGACACAGGCTGGCAAACGGGTGTGTGCTCAGCCCGTGTGGTATTGGATTGGCTGTGTGGATCCTTAAGATTGCCTGTTTTGTCCGATTTTGGCCCATTTTCTGCTCCTTTTGCTCTCCTGTGCTCACCTAAGTATAGAAACATGAAATTAAAGGATTAGGAGCATCAAGTTCACTAAATTATATAATAAATCATCCAAAAACATGCTAAGCATGGGATTAAAATATGTTACTTTTATGGTTTATCACCAATCCATTGTCACATGTTCTAAGTATATATTGTACTCCTCATGGGCAAACAGTACGTAATAGTTACATTGCTGTGGAAAAGTAGATTCAACTAAACTAAAATGACTATACTAAAATGATCATACAAACTAAATATAACATGCAACCTAAATGCACAACACACCCCCAAACCTAAAGGATGCATTGTCCTCAATCCATGATCAGATATATAAGAGAACAACTAAAAAAGAAATTTTTACAACAAATACCATGGCAAAAGAGATGAAATGCAAGATGCAAGATGCATGATGCATGAAAGAAATAAAAAAAACTTAGCTGGCTTGGACTAGCATGTAGATACTTCATTTTGCTTAACGAGTGGATTTTCGGGCATTGACTTTGTATCGCCACTTCCTCTTTTAGGGGAGTCAATTGTTCCTTTCATTGTTAATTTTTGTGAGTTCATCGATCAGATGATCTATGTCACGGTCCTGTACAGATATAGGAGCTGGTGGTCCTTTGGGCATTTAGGGGCGTCGTCCTTTGGGCTATTTCACAGCAGTTTGAGTAGGTGTCTTGGCAGCAGGTTGAGTGGGTGCTTCAGTAGCAGCTTGAGTGGGCTCCTTAGTAGCATCAACAAATGAGAGCAAGATGGCTGGGAAGATAGGAAATTCTGGCATTGGCTGTGTAAAATTCTTTTGCAGGGATTTCCTCAGAGCCAAATCCCTACCCCTTACATAAGCCCAATATTCAGCTTGCTGCTGTTAGGCATGTGTCATCTCCTCAGCCAGGTGAAATTGTTGGGCTTCAAAAAGGGACATCATCTACTCTAATTGCTTCAAGGATGCACTATTTACTATTTAAAGGAGCTACGGGAAACTAGAGGTGCTGTCGTGGGTGTGTGTGTAGCAGAAGAAGTGGTTGCATGACTCTGCTGAGTTACTGTAGTAGCATCAGTACCTTGGATCTTAGGAAAGATAGTCCTGGTCAGTCCACCTTTGTTAGGGGTGATATCATCCTTCGCATTGAAAGGGACTTAGGTGGTTCGACATAGAGCAGTAATAAGTGAAGGAAAGTTTAAACTACTTGCATTCTTCTCAGCACACCGATGTACTTCTTGAAAAATGATCCTCCTGAAATTAATCCTTCTTCCTGTTATAACGGAGTGCAACAAAAACATTCTTTTTTTTCGAAATAGTTGTATTGTGCATAGACGACATAAGTCATGTAACATCCTGGAAAGGGCCTATGCATTTTCGGTTTAATTGTATGAAATGACAAGTCTTAAGCATTATGAATAAATTTTTGATATTTTTGGAAACTCAGAAATGTATGAAAATGCATGGAAATGAAAATGAACATTTTTGGAAACCTGAACATTTTTGGAAACCTGAACATTTTTGGAAACCTGGAAATGCATTAGGACATGAACATTTTAGGAAACCCAGAAATGAAAATGCAAATGATCCAAATATGGAAAGTATACATTTTAGGAAACTTGGAAATGTAAGAAAATGGCAAGTAAACAGAGCCGATCGAAAATTTTAGGAAACTTAGAAATGACCCTAAAATTATGAGTTTTAAAGTTTAAAATGGGAGATTAAGGCAAGAGGGCCTTAAAAGAAAAAGTTGGTAAAATTTGACACACAAACGGGCTAGGAAAAGTGGCCTGAAGATGGCACTTAGGGCCTAAGGAAATGGCGCTATGTGCAAAAGGCATGGGCCTGGGTTCGAGTCACAAGGGAAGCAAATAAATGAAGTTTTATTTTTGCTTCCGTAAGGCTAAAGTGGGCGGCAAGGCTTCTAGAAAAAAGGGAGTTTAATTCCCTTTAAAATTCGGTAATTTATGAAGATAATAGAGGATTTTTTTAGGATTATTCGGAGGAGTTAAATAATGGATTAAACTTTTTATTTATGATAAATAAAAGATAAAGCTATCGATAGTGGAGTGGTGGCCAAGTAAGGACTCCTAGTGATAATTTCGGCTATAAAAGGAAGGCGGAGGGCTACTCATCAATTTTTGCTTCCTCCTCATCTCTGCCAAAAATTTTAGGGTTCTCTTCTCTTTTCTTTTGTCTAGCCAGAATTCCCTAGCCTCTCTCTCTTTTTTCTTCCTTCTTTTCAAAACCAAAAACACAATTCAACCTAGCCGAATTCTTCATAGCATCAAAAGCCGAAATTCTGCCAAAGCCGAATCTCTGAAGCAGTGTCAGGAAAGATCTGTCGAATTCAAAAGGTAAGAATCTTGTGGTTATCGATTATTCTCCTCTTTAAGTCAAACATAGAGGCTAATGTTATTATTTTTGTGGCCGAAACTATAAGGAGTGTTTCGGGATTTCTAGTGCTATCAACTACAAGGAAGAGATCATTCGGGATTCAAGAATCTAAGGTAAGATATACACATATTTGGTCAAAGTTATGGATTACATGTGAGATTTAAGTCTAACATGAAACTATAGGAATTTCGACAGACATACAAGGCAAGGATTACATTCGGGATTTGGAAATTTTAAGGTAAGTCCATAGATCCAATTGGCCAAGGTTTATTCTTTAGAAATACAAATCCTACTAGGATTTGGTTTTAAGGTCAAAAAGGTTTATTTATGTGTTTAAATAATTTGGCCGAATATAGGGATTGAGATCTAAAGCAACAGATCGATTTCTTCGGGATATCAAGGAACCTATTAAGCAAATCAGGTGTGTACTCACACTAACTTTCGATATATCATATGGCAATTATCTTTAATATATGAATATGTATAAGAATGTGAATGTGGTTAAGTACCACAAATGTGGTAAAAAGTACCCAGGTACGTTTCCTACTTCTGCTAGGATTATGAATATGTTATATTTTTAACATGTGAATAGTAATATGAATGAGAAAAAGATAATTATGTTGTGCAAGATAAATATGTGGGCATTTCGGGTTATATGTGAAAGGGAAAGAAGGTGTTGACTTCGGTCTCACCAACGGAATATGGTGACTACGGTCACATAATTTGAATATGGTAACTTCTTACACATTATCCGAATTTGGTAACTTCCGGTTACATTATTTGAATATGGTGTCTAATGACACAAATTATATGGGCGATGAGCACGTCGATTGCGATGATCGCCGATGGTGTGCAAATGGATGGAGGGTCGACTTAGTAGTCCCAACGGTGTGATTGGCAGGTACGAGTGGTGCGTAGCAGATGGACAAATAGGCTTGGGTTTGGGTTGCATCATTTTTATATGAATATGTCTTTGATATGAACATGTATGCCCTGGATTGTTGATTTTTAGTTTGTGTACACATTGAGTCTCATTGACTCACCCCTTTGTGGGACTATTTTTCGTAATGAGCAATAATGGACCGGCCGGCGGGAGCTAAAGGTGGCCATGCACAAAGAAGAAAGGATTTTTAATATTTGGGACTTTATTTCTATTAAGTATTTTAAGTTTTTAAGTTTGGGAATTATTGATGTAATAAGGCCGAAAATGCCATAGTTTTATTTAGTTATTTTTATTTTCTTTAACTACTATGTTATGAAATATTTTATAATTTAAGTTTAAGCAAGAATTATTTCTTTAAAAGAAAACCCTAAATCGTTTGTCACCTTAAACTAAATGGATTTAAAAATAAAGTTAATGGGTTTCCAACCTAAGCCCAACCCAAACAATATTTTTTTAAAATCACAAGTTTTTCGCTAAGTAACAAAGAATTTTGAAACCGATTTTCTTAAGGAACATACGAGATCCGGTTCGTGCTCATGGGCGGGTGTGGGTGTTTCGATTTATATCAAAGCCCGCCAACTCTCGGCTTTGTGCAGGCTAAGGCCCAAAACATTTTTAATTCGAGCCCAAATGATTTTCTTTGAAATAAAGCGGTGTTTTGGCATGGCACCTAAGTCTCCGACCCGCACCCACACCGTAAGTACCCTAACTTTATGTGTGATTCCGTGATTTATGAACCGTATCGTGGTAGAAAAGGCATGGAACGTAGAATAGTATGATAGGAATATGGAACCCTAGGACTAGGTTACTCAAACACAAAACCACATAAGATTTAATGCACTAAACAAACCTATGGCTAAGTCACCGAGATAGGGGTGTGGTAACCCCATGACGCATGTCTAGGATTGGATCCGTAAGAGCTCGGTATTTAAGCGGTCCCTAGTGACTCACCTCCTCTTGCAGAAATCCTACAGTGCGTAGCTTCGGTTCATCCTAACTCGGAGGGCTCGGTGGTATGGCAACCTCTCACGCATGTCAGGAATGGTTTCGATGGGAACTTGGTATTTAAGCAGTCCGCGTGACTCACCTCCTCTCCATTCGAATCCTGCCTGGTGCGTAGCTTTGGTTCACCCTGACCAAAGAGGACTCGGTCATAGGCTAAACATAATGACTAAAACCCGAAAGGGAACTAGCCATGTTTTGAAAAAAAAAAAAGAAGAACAAAACAACAAAACCTTAGTTTTAAAACTTTTAAAATCACTCTTTTAATTGGTGAAAACTATCTTTACAAGATCTTCCGAAATTTTTTTTTTCTGATTTTCAAAAATTACAAAAATACCCATAGTGCTAAAATTACCAAAATGCCCTTGACTCACAAATTGTCAAACTTCTCAACGATTTTGCCAAAACTTCATTATTTTATAAATGTTCAAAAACCCTAATTTGCAAACTATCAAAAATACCTTGATTTTAAAAAATTACAAAATTGCCCCTAACTTACAAAATGACCAAAATGACCCTCGTTTTCGAAAATTTTTGCAACATCACCGTTTTGGAAAATAAAACTTTCAAAAAGAACCCATAAAGTTTTACAACTTTTGAAATATCCCTAACTTACTAAATTTTACCAATTTACCCTTGTTTTTGGAAAATTACCAAAATACCCCCGAGGTTAAAAATTACCGAAATACCCCTGGGTTTCAAAATTTTTCCAAAATTACACCGGGACTTTAAAATTACCAAAATACTTTTGACAAAATCACCAAGGAACTTTTTGTTTTGCAAAATTACGAAAATGCCCCTGTAGGACAAAATTACGAAAATACCCTTGGGTAGTGGAAAAACAACAACGATGAAAATTACAAACGCTTCTCTGAATGAACGAAAGTTCATACTTGTTTGATGGATGGATGAATGGATGAAAGACTGTGTGCTTGTGTGAATACGAAAGAACCACTCCTAAAACTCTTTTCATAAAACTCCTTCATGGTAAATAAGTGGAACAAAGACTAATTCATAAAACTTTTTAATCAGATCTCGACGCTAAGAAATGAGCTCCAGAGGACGTGGTCGTCGTGGACGAGGTAGAGGAAGGATGACTGTTTCAGAACCCGTTAGATCGGGTCAAGGTTCTGACAATGAGATACCACCGCCACCACCACCACCCCACCGGTGTGGGTGCTTAGCGACAAGCTCGAGACGGGGGAAGATCTTTATGTCGCAGGTCGTCGCGAGTTTTGGAATTGGTGGTGGTGTGGGTGGAAATTCGAACCCGAAAATCAGACTGAGAAACGGCTCCGAGCTAATAGAGCCGAGATGTTTCGTGGAGTGTCGGGAGTGGCACCCAGTACAGCTGAGTACTGGTTGGAAGCGACGGAACGCATCATGGATGAGCTCGACTTGACCCCTGAGGAAAAGTTGAAGGGGATGGTGGCACTGTTACGCGATGAGGCGCATCAATGGTGGTTAACTGTGCGAGATGGTGCCACGGCTGAGGATCTGACCTGGGAGTACGTTAAGGAAGTGTACCAAAAGAAATATGTGGGAACCAGGTATACGGATGAACAAAGAAAGGCTTTTCTGGGGTTGGTGCAAGGGAGTAAGTCTGTCGCAGAATATGAGGCGAAATTTCTGAGGTTGAGCCGTTATGCTCGAGGAGTAGTGGCAACTGAGCATGAACGCTGTGTCCGTTTTGAGGACGGACTGAAGGACGATCTGAGACTGTTGATAGCATCGCATCAGGAGCGGGAATTCTCTGCTTTGGTGGAAAAGGCCAAGGTGGCCGAGGGAATCAAGGATGCTATCAAGCAGGCTGTGGATAGGAATAAGCCCAAAAGAGGTTTTGGGCCATCTGGAAAGGGTCATAAGAGGCCTAGAGTTGACGGGCCACGGAATCAACAAGCTGGTACGGGCTGGCAGTATCGCCCTTGTGAGCATTGTGGAAAGAGGCACTTGGGAGAATGTTGGAGAAAGACGGGAGGATGCTTCAAGTGTGGGTCCAAGGACCATATGCTTAAGGATTGTCCCAAGCAACCAGATGAGAGCCGACCGCGCTCGTAATGCTAGTCGCCGGTGGTAGGCGGACAAAGAAATTTCAACGGTCGTGGTTCGACCAACAGAGGTAATGGTGCTGGAAAAGGCCGTGGAGCACAGGGCCGAGGTGCTGCTAATGCTGAGGCAAGGCAACCGGGTTTGGTTTATGTGGTTCGCCGGAGGGAGGATGGAGACGCACCGGATGTTATAACCGGTATGTTCTTTATTTCTGACAAACCCTATTTTGCTCTGATTGATGTGGGCTCGACCCATTCATATATCGCATGTAGCGTAGTGGAAACAATAGGCCTAGACTCTGAACTCTCTGATAGACAGATGACTTTAGTAAGCCCATTAGGCCAAACTGTAGTAATAGATAAGATTTTTAGGAATGTACCCCTAGAGATTCAGGGAGTGAACTTTCGGGCTGACTTAATGGAGTTACCCTTCAGGGAGTTTGAGCTTATACTTGGAATGGATTGGCTAGTAGAGCATCAAGCCGTGTTGGATTGTGCGGCTAAACGTATGGAACTAAGAACCCCAGAGGATGAAGTAGTAGTGATGATCGGAGAAAGGAGGAACTACTTGTCCAACGTAGTTTCGGCGCTGAAGGCCGAGAAGATGGTTAAGAAGGGGTGTAAGGCGTTCTTAGCCTTCGTAAGTGCGTTGGGAGGAAAAGATGAAGGTGTTCATGGAGTTAGGACGGTAAGGGACTTCGTAGATGTGTTCCTAGATGAATTACCAGGAATACCCCCAGATAGGGAGGTGGAATTTGGAATAGACTTGTTACCGGAAACAGCTCCTGTGTCAATCGCTCCATACCGAATGGCGCCGAAGGAGTTAGTGGAGCTCAAGGCTCAAATCCAAGAACTGTTGGATCGTGGGTTCATTCGACCCAGTGTGTCTCCGTGGGGAGCACCGGTCCTATTTGTGAAGAAGAAGGATGGAACTATGCGAATGTGCATGACTATATCGCCGCTTTGAATAAACTGACTATCAAGAACAAGTATCCTTTGCCAAGGATAGACGACTTGTTCGATCAGCTGAAAAGGGCAGCTGTGTTCTCGAAAATAGACTTAAGGTCAGGATATCATCAGTTGAAGGTGAAGGAGGCTGATATCCATAAAACCGCTTTTAGGACAAGATATGGCCACTTCGAGTTTGTGGTGATGCCGTTTGGGTTAACGAACGCTCCAGCCGCGTTCATGGACATGATGAATCGGGTTTTCCAACCCTATTTGGATAGGTTCGTCGTGGTGTTCATCGACGATATTTTGGTGTACTCTAAGTCTAAAGAGGAGTATGATGAATATCTCCGAGTTGTGCTGCAAGTGTTAAAGGAAAAGAAGCTTTATGCCAAATTCAGCAAGTGTGAATTTTGGCTTAAGGAGGTGGCATTCCTAGGACATGTGGTATCCGCAGAAGAAATAAGAGTGGATCCTAGGAAGATCGAAGCAGTGTTGGATTGGAAACCACCCAGGTCCGTGGCTGAAATCCGAAGTTTCTTAGGCTTGGCAGGCTATTACAGAAGGTTTGTGGAAGGGTTCTCATCTATAGCCGTGCCTTTGACAAAGTTGCTAAGAAAGGAAGTAACCTTTGTATGGACGGATAAGCAACAGGAGAGCTTTGAAAAGCTTAAAAAAGTGCTGACGGAAGCTCCAGTGTTAATTCAGCCAGAGGCAGGCAAAGATTTCATAGTATACTGTGACGCTTCGCACACGGGGTTAGGCTGTGTGCTAATGCAAGAAGGAAAAGTAGTCGCTTAAGCGTCACGGCAGTTAAGGCCTCATGAGGTTAATTATCCAACTCATGACTTGGAATTAGCAGCAGTGGTTTTCGCCCTCAAGGTTTGGAGGCACTACCTTTATGGAGAAAGGTCAGTGATCTACACAGACCACAAGAGCCTTAAGTACTTGTTGACTCAGAAGGAGTTGAACTTGAGGCAACGAAGGTGGGTGGAGTTGTTGAAGGATTACGATTGTTCGATAGAGTACCACCCGAGCAAGGCGAATGTGGTAGCAGACGCCCTAAGTCGGAAGGTTGTGTCGGATCTAAGGGCTTTGTTCGCTCACTTGAGTCTGTATGATGATGGAAGCCTGTTGGCAGAATTGCAAGTCAAGCCCACGTGGCTAAATGAGGTGAAAGAGGGACAAATTGCTAATAAAGATCTAAGTACTAAGTTTCAACAAGTACGGAGCGGAGAATTAGGGGATTATGGCGTCAATGAAGAAGGAGTATTGTGCTACAAAGGAAAAGTCTGTATGCCGAAGGACCAGGAGTTAAGACAAAGGATTCTTCGGGAGGCGCATGGTAGCCCTTATGCTATGCATCCCAGAGGCATCAAGTTGTATAGAGATCTAAGAGAACAATTTTGATGGTCTGATCTTAAGCGGGAAGTGACTGAATTCGTGGGAAAGCATTTGACGTGTCAGCAAGTTAAGGCTGAACACCAAGTTCCATCGGGATTACTTCAACCAATTGAGATTCCCCAGTGGAAGTGGGAGAGAATTACCATGGACTTCGTTAGTGGGCTTCCCCTTACGCCTACTAAGAAGGACTCAATATGGGTGATAGTGGACCGTTTGACCAAGTCCGCGCACTTTATCCCAAAGAAGAATGGATTATTCTCTTCAGAAGTTGGCTAAGTTATATGTGGCAGAGATCGTAAGGTTACATGGAGTACCAGTATCGATCATCTCCGATCGAGACCCAGGGTTTACGTCTCGGTTTTGGAAGGCACTTCACCAAGCTTTAGGCACCAAGTTGGACTTCACTACGGCTTTTCATCCACAATCCGACGGGCAGTCTGAACGGGTTATACAAGTGTTGGAAGATATGTTAAGGGGTTGTGTTATGGATTTTCGAGGAAGTTGGGAGGATTATGTGTCTTTAGCTGAGTTCGCCTACAACAACAGCTATCAGGCAAGCATTCGGATGGCACCATACGAAGCATTGTATGGTCGAAAGTGTAGAACTCCTACTTGTTGGACTGAGTTAGGAGAACGTCGTGTTTTGGGTCCGGAGTTAGTGGCAGAAACTGAGGAGAAGGTTGAGATAATCCGGGCAAGGTTGAAGGAAGCCTCTGATAGGCAGAAGTCGTATGCAGATCTTAAGCGGAAGGAAATTGAGTTTGAAGTGGGAGACCAAGTGTTTCTGAAAGTCCCACCTTGGAAGAAGGTAATGAGGTTCGGTCGCAAAGGGAAGTTAAGCCCAAGGTTTATAGGGCCCTATCGAGTACTAAAGCGAGTTGGACCAGCGGGCATACCAAGTGGGAGTTGCCACTAGAATTGCAAAGAAATGCACGATGTATTCCATGTATCCATGCTACGTCGCTATCGATCAGATCCGTCTCATATGGTACCTGTTGAAGAAGTGGAGCTAAGGCCAAATCTATCCTACGAGGAAGAGTCGATTCGAATCTTGGAACGTGATGTGAAAGTACTACGGAGGAAGTCAATACCTCTAGTCAAGGTGTTATGGCGCAACCATGGATCGGAAGAAGCTTCGTGGGAGTCGGAAAGAGACAATGCGACAAAGAATACCCTCGATTGTTTAGTTAGGAAATTTCGAGGACGAAATTTTGTTTAAGGGGGTAGAATCGTAACATCCTCGAAAGGGCCTATGCATTTTCGGTTTAATTGTATGAAATGACAAGTCTTAAGCATTATGAATAAATTTTTGATATTTTTGAAACTCGAAAATGTATGAAAATGCATGGAAATGAAAATGAACATTTTTGGAAACTCAAACATTTTGGAAACACGAAATGCATTAGG
Organism: Gossypium bickii; assembly: GCA_025503065.1. NCBI lineage: Eukaryota > Viridiplantae > Streptophyta > Magnoliopsida > Malvales > Malvaceae > Gossypium > Gossypium bickii. The sequence goes on along the minus strand of CP106713.1, from coordinate 19,437,019 downwards.
ACATGAACATTTTAGGAAACCTGAAATGAAAATGGAAATGATCCAAAATGGAAAGTATACATTTTAGAAACTTGGAAATGTAAGAAAATGGCAAATAAACAGAGTCGATCGAAAATTTTAGGAAACTTGGAAATGACCCTAAAATTATGAGTTTTAAAGTTTAAAATGGGAGATTAAGGCAAGAGGGCCTTAAAAGAAAAAGTTGGTAAAATTTGACACACAAACGGGCTAGGAAAAGTGGCTCAAGATGGCACTTAGGGCCTAAGGAAATGGCGCTATGTGCAAAAGGCATGGGCACTGGTTCGAGTCACAAGGGAAGCAAATAAATGAAGTTTTATTTTTGCTTCCAGAAGGCTACAAGAGTGGACGGCAAGGCTTCTAGAAAAAAAAGGGGAGTTTAATTCCCTTTAAAATTCGACAATTTATGAAGATAATAGAGGATTTTTTTTAGGATTATTCAGAGGAGTTAAATAATGGATTAAACTCTTTTATTTATGATAAATAAAAGATAAAGCTATCGATAGAGAGAGTGGTGGCCAAGTAAGGGACTCCTAGTGATAATTTCGCTATAAAAGGAAGGCGGGAGGGCTACTCATCAATTTTTGCTTCCTCCTCATCTCTACCAAATTTTTAAGGTTCTCTTCTCTTTTCTTTCGTCTAGCCGAATTCCCTAGCCTCCTCTCTCTTTTTCTTTTCTTCTTTTTCAAAAACCAAAAACACAATCCAACCTAGCCGAATTCTTCATAGCATCAAAAGCCAAAATTCTGCCAAAGCTGAATCTCTGAAGCAGTGTCAGGAAAGATCTGTCGAATTCAAAAGGTAAGAATCTTGTGGTTATCAATTATTCTCCTCTTTAAGTCAAACATAGAGGATAATGTTATTATTTTTGTGGCCGAAACTATAAGGAGTGTTTCGGGATTTCTAGTGCTATCAACTACAAGGAAGAGATCATTCGAGATTCAAGAATCTAAGGTAAGATATACACATATTTGGTCAAAGTTATGGATTATATGTGAGATTCAAGTCTAACATGAAACTATAGGAATTTCGACAGACATACAAGGCAAGGATTACATTCGGGATTTGGAAATTTTAAGGTAAGTCCATAGATCCAATCGGCCAAGGTTTATTCTTTAGAAATACAAATCCTACTAGGATTTGGTTTTAAGGTCAAAAAGGTTTATTTATGTGTTTAAATAATTTGGCCGAATATAGGGATTGAGATCTAAAGCAACAGATCGATTTCTTCGGGATATCAAGGAACCTATTAAGCAAATCAGGTGTGTACTCACACTAACTTTCGATATATCATATGGCAATTATCTTTAATATATGAATATGTATAAGAATGTGAATGTGGTTAAGTACCACAAATGTGGTAAAAAGTACCCAGGTACGTTTCCTACTTCTGCTAGGATTATGAATATGTTATATTTTTAACATGTGAATAGTAATATGAATGAGAAAAAGATAAGTATGTTGTGCATGATAAATATGTGGGCATTTCGGGTTATATGTGAAAGGGGAAGAAGGTGTTGACTTCGGTCTCACCAATGGAATATGGTGACTACGGTCACATAATTTGAATATGGTAACTTCGGTTACATTATCTGAATTTGGTAACTTCGGTTACATTATTTGAATATGGTGTCTAATGACACAAATTATATGGGCGATGAGCACGTCGATCGCAAATGATCGCCTTCGATGGTGTGTAGCGGATGGAGGGTCGACTTAGTAGTCCCCACGGTGTGATTGGCGAATGCGGGTGGTGTGTGTAGCGGATGGACAAATAGGCTTGGGTTTGGGTTGCATCATTTTTATATGAATATGTCTTTGATATGAACATGTATGCCTGAATTGTTGATTGTTAGTTTGTGTACACATTGAGTCTGTTGACTCACCCCTTTGTGGGACTATTTTTCAGGTAATGAGCAATAATAGATCGGGTCGCTTGAGCTAAAGGTGGCCATGCACACAAGAAGAAAGGATTTTTAATATTTGGGACTTTATTTCTATTAAGTATTTTAAGTTTTTAAGTTTGGGAATTATTGATGTAATAAGGCCGAAATGGCCATAGTTTTATTTCGTTATTTTTATTTTCTTTAACTACTATGTTATGAAATATTTTATAATTTAAGTTTAAGCAAGAATTATTTCTTTAAAAGAAAACCCTAAATCATTTTGTCACCTTAAACTAAATGGATTTAAAAATAAAGTTAATGGGTTTCCAACCTAAGCCCAACCCAAACAATATTTTTTTTTAAATCACAAGTTTTTCGCTAAGTAACAAAGAATTTTGAAACCGATTTTCTTAAGGAACATACTAGATCTGGTTTAGGCTCGTGGGCCGGGTGTGGGGTGTTTCAAGTCCGCTCCTTAAAAAATGATACAATATTTTCCCAATAGGCTTCAACAAAGCACTCTCAATGGTATAACACTTCTGACTAGAAATAGTCTATCTCGTTCCTTCAATACATAAATCTTCCAATACTTGGTTTAAACCCTCAACAGTGATACTTTCAACAAATGATGTGTGCTCATCTTGGATACCTACTAGACCAAACTGTGCATTAATATGGTCTTCATCAAAAGGAACAGAAGTACCTTTTACATAGATAAAAGGGGAATCTGGAAAGTTGATATGGGCATAAAATTCTTGAACAATTTTTCCTAAAATGTCCCCGGGGTGCAAACAAAAAATATTTCACCCATGTTTTTCTACTATGGAGGACACAGATTCAATATATCCCATATATGGTTCATCTTTAAACACGAACCCTTGCTCAAAATAGAAAGGGTGCTTTGCAATGTTGCTATTGTATCTCGTGGCTGTGGCACTGTTAAAAAACGTATTTGGCTAAGTAACACCAGCCCTTGATGAACCAGCAGTTTTGACGCGAGCCATTGGAGAAAGCTAGAAGAAATCTTAGAGAATGTAACGGAAGAAAAAATAGAAGAGATTGAAGATAAAAAGTAATAAAAATGAAAACGTTAAGGAAAACTTAAGAGACGTGAGTAGTTGATGAGAGAAAAATAAGGAGATAGTGATAACAGTTCAGAAAAAGTGAAATGTGCTAGGGAAGTTGCGTGATGTGAAGTAGGAAAAAAGAAAATTAAGAGGATTTTGGAGGGAAAAATGTGAAGTGCCATAATCTATAAACAAAAACTTTAACTGCTCTTCAGTGGGCTTGCCAAGTAATAGAAATTGGCCCAATAACAAAAGAACAAATCTCTCCATTTGGACTTATCTGTCCAGTCATCCTTACGTTCCATTTCTTAGTTTTTAGCAATGCTAGACAAACTCCACATAATATTGCAACTACTCAGTTCACATTCTTTATTTTGTTTCTGGAAAAAAAAACTATTCAAAAATAAGAATAGAAATGGAAGCAGTATTAAATAAGTATTAAAAATAAAATTAAAGTAAAGCAATTAAAGAAAAGACAGATAAAAGAAATTGTTAGCTCAAACATCTTGGAGATCAATGGAGTACTTGTCTCGATCCACATGGGCACCCCAATAGTGTTTTAAGCGCTACTCATTAACTTTAAATGTGACCCCCATTTTCAAATCTTTGATATTAACAACTCCATGAGAATACACTTGGGCTACTTCAAAAGGACCTGACCAACGAGACTTTAGATTACCAGGAAACAATTTAAGCCTAAAGTTAAATAATAACACCTGTTGTCCTAGTACAAATTGCCAACGCTTGGTCTTTTCCTTGTACAACTTAGCATTCTCATATGTTTGTGCTCGGAACTCTTCCATTCCATTCAATTCTAACAACCTTTTATGGCCAGCAGTGACCCAATTCATGTTCAGCTTCTTAATAGCCCAAAATGCTTTGTGCTCAAGTTCTAAAGGAAGGTGACATGGCTTGCCATAGACAAGCTTAAAAGGTGACATCCCTAACAGAATTTTTTATGCAGTACGATACGCCCACAAAGCTTCATCCAATTTGGTAGACCAATCTTTACGAGTAGGATTCACCATTTTTTCTTAAAAAAAATTAATTTCTTTGTTCGAAATTTCAACTTGTCCTTTTGTTTGGGGTCATATGTTGTTCAAAATTTTCGCCTTCTTTGACTGTTGAGATCGGGTGGCAACACATCACTCACTAAATAGTTCACTATGTTAGCATACCAAGGTAATGTTGTGGCAACTAACAGCTGTTTGTCTAAAAATTCTTCTTTAATAGAAGTACCATGATCACCTTCACTTTCAGTTTCTACCCTCGACAAGTGATCAGTCGCTTGATTCTCAGTCCCTTTCCATCTCTAATTTCCAAATAAAACTCCTACAGCAATAGTATCCACCTAATCAACCTCGGCTTAGCATCTTTGTAACACCCTTAACCTGTATCCGTCGCCAGATTAGAGTTACGGGCATTACTAAAGAATATTATCTCATTAAAACTTACTTATAAGAATGAATAAACATAATCATAAATTTTTATCCCATATGGCCGAATTATACAAAGTCATATTTATAAAATTCCATGTACATTACTAAAGCTCCAAAATAAGTTTGATAGATCCCAATCACTCATCCAGATCAAATAATCACATATAGGTAAATACATATATATATATCATAGATATGCTCATTTACCATATTCGAAAAAAAAAAAACCAAAATAGCTAATTCCTTAAACATTTTAAGAACAAATGCATTTTTCTCATAGGCTTAGCCGATCATATACATGCATTGCATAACCAAATTTTTAATTCATATCATTGACAAAACTGTACACACGTACACACTTTTCTAAATGATACTTAATTAACACATTAATTACTTTAACTCTATCATATCTATTTATAGTGCTAAGCAAATAAACATTTCAAAAGTTATACAACTTATACATACTTTACAAATATAATTCAAATCTTACTCATATCAACTTTTTGATATTCGAATACCTAACACATCCCTAAATAATTAAGCTTATAACATTTTCATGAGATCAACCCAATGGTACCATTTTATAACCGAATGCATACCTAAGCATAGCAAGTTTTCACAAAGAATTAACCGCATTAAAGTAGCCACATTTATATTTATTAGACTATCATTTATACACATGAATAAGATTCAATCTTAATTTATCAAGTTAATCATCAAACATCGAAATATATAAACACATTATGACATATACCTATTATACCAGTTCATAAATTGCCTAATCCATGTCAGATCACAAACGATAATTCACGGCATGAGCAAACCATTTCATCAAAACACAAGAACAAGGTTTAATCAAAATAGATAGCCATTTTCGCATGGCTATATATATATATATATATACACACACGATTAAACATCATTAGTTAAAACAGCTTAGTCTAGCCTAGACATGCCTTTTTGAATCAAAAGCTAAGTTATTCAATACCAAAAGTAAGTCGATAGTGCGGTTGACTTCTTCAAGGATCCTTCGAGTCCGTAGCTTGAACCTAGGATCTATAAAATAAAGGTAGACAAGAACACACACAGTAAGCTTGCTACCTTAGTAACCCTTAAGGAAAAATATTATCATATACGATGGTAAAACACTTAAACATCCAACTCCTGATCTTAAATATATATTTCTTATCTTACATATATATATATACACTAAAACCGAATATGCATGTATATATATACATATATATATTACACCAACTTGTACATTCCTTTATACCTTTATAATTATCTTTTCCTCACTAGCATCACATACATACATTTATAAATACATATAGGCACATTCATAGTTCACCTAAGTAGGAATAACACATACCTTATAACCGAATTATAAATTCACTACCAAATACTTGGGCAAACCTGATTCATTAACTAGAGCCTACTAAACATTACCTGAATCTCACACACCGGCACGAAGTGTAACAGACCGAATTTGACCCTAATCGGAATGGTGGTTTCGGGACCACGAATCCGAGTCTGATAAATTTCTAAATATTATATTTTGTGTTTATTATATGTGTATTAATGTGTGTGAAAGTTTCATAGAAAAAAATTTATCGTTTAAGTGCTTAATTTGATAAAAAGGACTTAATCGCGTAAAGTACAAAAGTTGCAAATTATAGTGAAAAGTACTAATGTGATAGTGGCTTTTCAAATTGAAGTCTTAAAGGGGCAAATTGCCCATTTTTATAGTAAGTGGCCGGCCAAGTACATAACTAACCTTAATTTATAATGTTTAATATTTTATATCATAAGGTTAAAATGGTAATTATTAAATTAAGTTAATAATAGTTAAACAATTCATAAAATAAAGCCATTTGCATGCTTATTTTGCCGAAACTAAAAGAGAAACAAAAGGAGAAAATCTTTGAAGCATTTGGCCTTATTCAAGCTTATTTAGGCATGAAATGTAGCTCGGTTTTTGTTAATTTTTACGTTTTTGAGATCGTTGCTTAGTATATTACCTGACCCATGCTAGAATTTCTAAGATTAGTGTGTTTATATGATTTGGCCATTGATGAATTCTTGAGGTTTTGATGTTTGATGATTTTTAAATTAAAGATATGTTAAGGATTGATATGTTTTGTATTAGAAATTTTAGTGAATTTTAGTATTTTGGGCTAAATTGCAAAAAATAAAATTTTAGAGGGGCCTATTTGCAAAATAAATGAAATGTGAAGGCTTGTAAAGTCCCTAGGAACATTCGGCCCTTGTATAGTATTAGCTAATTTGGTGTATTTTGCGTGTTAAGCAAAATAGGACTAAATTGCAAGGTAGAGAAATATTAGGGGTAATATGGTAATTTGTCTAATTATGTGATTTGGGACTAAATTGAATTGAAATGTAGTTGAATGAGCTGAATTTAATGTGTTTTAGATCAAGAGCAAAGAAAAGCGGAATTGGATCGGGGAAAGACGAAGGTTCTCGAATAGCCGTTTTACACGGTCTATCGACAACCGAGGTAAGTCCTTAAGCAAATATACGTTAAAGATTTATTTACGACTATGATAAATGATGAAACTTGAATATTTAAAGTATAATTATAGATAATAGCCGAATGTAGAAGTATGGTATTGAATTGAATTTACTTTGCAAAACGAAAAGTGCATAAATATGTTTTGGTTGGTATGTGAAGGTAACATGATCTATATGAGTTGTTTGCATTGTTGATGTTATGAAATGAGTGTTGAATTGATGATCATATCTATATCGGGCTTTAAGCCTAGCAGGCTTCGTGCCGGTGTTATTTATCGGGCTTAATGCCTAGCAGGCCTTGTGCCGGTGATGTAATTCGGGCTATGAGCCTAGCAGGCCTTGTGCTGGTGATGTATATCAAGCTTATTGCCTAGCGTGCTTAATCTTTGGTGATCAAGTTCGCACCTCGGTCTAGTAGGCTTAATGCCGGTGATGTGTTATAAATTCTTTACAAGGTGGGATGTAAATACTTCGATAAACAAAATGCTCGGGTAAAAAAAAAATAAAGGTTTATAGATGCAAAGAACAAGGTAAGTGATTATCTTTCCTTTCAAATTACATAAGTGATAGAATGGTTAAAGTTTTTGATAATGAATCTTTATGATATGTGCATTTGAATTACTCATTAATAAGTGTGATATGTATATTGAATATAAACTTGGTGATATCTTTGAAATTCGGTCAAAGGTAAAAATGTCAAAAGTGAAAGTTATCGAAAATGCATATCTGTATATATATATGATTAATCGTATATAATTGTGATATATGTTATACTTGTTAATAAGGTAATATGCGAATACTTAAGGCTAAAAGTGCTGGAACGGTTGTAGACCTTTAATGAGAGAATAATAAACGATAAGTTACTTTAGACGCATCAGATGCGACCATATTGAAATTATTATTTGTTAAATTACTTGGATTTATAAGTATATTTATATATGTATGTGTGCTAAATGTCGGAATATTTGACTGTTGTTTCGTAAATGCTTAAGACTTACTAAGCTAGTGAGCTTATTTCGTGTGTGTCTTTGTTCTGTTTTATAGATTTTCCATCAAGCTACGGGCATCTGAGGATCGTCGGAAAAGTCAACCACACTATCTCCCCTTTTGGTACTTAATCTTAGTCTTGAACCGAAGGCATGTATAGGTTAGACTAAGGTTTGGATTAATGACTTTCGGCCTTGAATATATATGAATAGCCTTGCGAAAATGGCTATTTCTTTTGATTAAGTTTAATTCCTATGTTTTTTGATATAATGGATTGATTATGATATTAAGGGATGTGAAATTCGGCCATGGTTTAATCATGTATGAAATATGGTCAGATAAAATGCCTATTATATCTAGATATGATGCATTTGGGATAAGCATGATATATTGATATGTTTTGCATTCGTTTTGATTTGGTTCGATTGAGGTGGATATAGTTGAGATGATGTTCTTTGGGTTGTAAATTAATTTGGTCTATTTGGATTATTAAAGATGCCATGTTAATGTTGATGAGTAGTAAGTTATTTTAACCTATATTCGGCCATGGTACATATATATTTGATAGGTATGGTTTGATTTTGTGGTTTATGGCATTTTGGGCTAAGATAATGATTTGATAAGGTATATTTGGTTTAATAGACGTTCATGTTATGTATAATATTTCACGATCTATATGTGCAAACGTTTGATGCGTAAATATATATTTATAATTATGATTTTGCTAGTATATTTTGCTATAGGGATTCGATGTATAATGGTTAATAATAAAGTGGTACATGAACATATTTGTACATGGATTGATTTCAAAAATGGTATGTGCTAATGTGGTATTTATAAATATTATGTGTGTATATATATATATATATATAGGGAATGCTTTAAGATTTTATTTGATTAAATATGTGAGTGACTATTAGATTTTCGTTTGTGTTCGTGTTATAGGTGAATAAATGTCTAAATATTATATACTTATGCCGTCGTTGTTTTTAAATGACCATGTGATTTTATAATGCAAGACGTTGTATTAAGACCTGATAGAATATACACATATATATATTCATTTGTGATAGCATGAAATGATATGAATTTATCAAGTGTTAGTTTGGATGGAGTGCATGGACTTAGTAATTGTTATAGTAAGGCCTCGTAACCCTAATCCGGCGACGGATACGGGTTAGGGGTGTTACATTTGATTGGTATCAGAGCTTACGGTTTAGTCAATTCTAGGACTACCGTAGCGCGTGTGAGTCTATCTATACATGCCTTTATCATATATCGATAGTGTGGTGATTTCTGACATTCTGAACTGTGTTTTATATAGTAAATGGACACTGATCCTAAAAGAGCCGTAGCGGATGATATAGAGAGTGTAGCGCCTGACCGTGCACACGGATCAGCGCCGGTAGACTCTCGACCAGTTTCGGGTAGCCACGAGGGGGAGGCTAAACAAGCCTTCTATCAGATGATGAACGAGTGGTTTACCCAGTTTATTCAGACTAACCCGGCTGTACACCAACCTCCACCCCTGAATAATCCAACTCCGATTCCTTCAGCATCCCCGATGATAGATCCGATGAGATCTAGTAGGCTTCCAGTTGATAAAATCCAGAAATTTAGGGCCGAAGAATTCAGGGCCAATGATGATGATGATGCAGAGCGAGCCGAAATGTGGCTTGATAACACTCTTCGGGTATTAGATGAGCTATCTTGTACTCCAGATGAATACCTGAAGTGTGCTATATCTTTACTTCGGGACACTGCATATCACTGGTGGAATACACTAGTATCAATGGTTCCAAAAGAAAAAGTGACATGGGATTTCTTCCAGAATGAATTCCGCAAGAAATATATCAGTCAAAGATTCGTTGATCAAAAACGAAAAGAATTTCTTGAATCAAACAGGCGCGAATGACCGTGATGTAATATGAACAGAATTTATCGGGCTCAGTGAGATATGCTAGAGAGTGCATTTCTCTCGAAGCTATTATGTGCAAAAGATTTGAAGATGGTCTGAATGAAGATATAAAGTTGCTTGTTGGCATTCTTGAAATTCAAGAGTTTGTGACACTAGTTGAGCGAGCTTGCAAAGCTGAAGAGCTTGGGAAAGAGAAAAGAAAGGCTGAGACAGAAGCTAGAGACATTCATAAGAGATCTTCGGGTAAGACCTTCCATCCCACATCCAAGAAGTTCAGAGATGACTTCAGTCGACATAAAGCTACTTTAGATTTACCTAGACGTGATCGACCTCCAGTGGGCTCCCGAGCTACCTCGATGGCGTTGTTGAAACGCTCACGTAATAGAGTTGAATGCAAGCACTGTGGGAAATGGCATTCCGGGAGCTGTAGATTCCATGATCGGTCTTGCTTTAAATGTGGATCGTCAGATCATTTTATTAGGGAATGTCCGATGTTAGTTGAGCAGAATACAGTTTATAACATTAAGTCAAGCAACACGTCGGTCGGCGGCGAGCCACCCGGATATTTCGTGCAATGTAGGTGGTAGTCGAAAAGGAACGAAGAACACCGCAGCTTCGATTCGAGGCTAGAGCTCCAACTAGAGCTTATGCTACACGAGCGCGAGAGGATGCTTCCTCCCCGATGTCATTACTGCATTTCACCATTTATGATACTACTGTGATTGCACTGATTGATCCTGGTTCGACTCATTTATATGTGTGTGAAACTTTAGTAATCGGTAAGACTCTGCCAGTTGAGTCTACCGAGTTTGTGATTCGTGTGTCCAACCCTTTGGGTAGATGTGTGCTTGTTAATAAAGAGTGTAGAGGTTGCCCGTTGATGATTTGGGATTATTGCTTTCCAGCCGATTTAATGTTGTTGCCCTTCGATGAGTTTGATATAATTTTGAGTATGGACTGGTTAACTTCACATGATGCAGTGGTGAATTGTAAAAGAAAGGTTATTGGTTTGAAATGTCAAAACGGTGAGACCATCAGAATTGAATCCAATGATTTAAGTGGGTTTCCTACAGTAATATCTTCGATGTTAGCCCGGAAGTATGTGAGAAAGGGGTGCGAAGCTTATTTGGCTTATGTACTGGATAATAAATTGTCTGAGAAACAGATTGAATCTGTATCGGTTGTATGTGAATACCCAGATGCGTTTCCTGAAGAACTATCGGGTTTACCATTAGTACGAGAGATTGAGTTCGGCATTGAATTAATGCAGGAACGCGACTCGACTTTCGATAGCTCCGTGATCGAATGGCACCTCTTGAGTTAAAAGAGTTGAAAGCGCAGATTGCAAGAGTTGTGATAGGGGCTTTGCACGACCGAGCTTCTCTCTTGGGGTGCACCAGATTACATTTGTGAAAAAGAAAGATGGAACGATGCGAATGTGTATTGATTATCGGCAACTGAATAAGGTAACTATAAAGAATAAGTACCCGTTACCTTGAATTGATGACTTGTTTGATCAATTGAAAGGGGCTTCAGTATTTTCGAAGATAGATTTGAGATCGGGCTATTATCAGTTGCAAGTCAGAGATACAGATGTGCTAAAGACTGCGTTTCGGACTAGGTACGGACATTTTGAATTTCTGGTTATGCCTTTTGGACTCACTAATGCACTTGTTGTTTTTATGGATCTAATGAATCGGGTCTTCAGACAGTTTTTGGATCGGTTTGTAGTTGTGTTTATTGATGATATACTAATCTATTCCAAAGATGAAACCGAGCATGTCGAGCATTTGAGATTAGTGCTACAAACTTTGCAAGACCAACAACTGTATGCAAAGTTTAGTAAGTGTGAGTTCTGGATGAATGAAGTCAGCTTCTTGGGTCATGTTGTTTCAGCATCAGGTATTCGGGTGGATCCAAACAAAATAGCAGCTATACTCAATTGGAAATCACCAAAGAATGTTTCCGAGATCCAAGCTTCCTAGGTCTTGCGAGATATTACGAGATTTATTTGTAAAAGGTTTTTCTCAGAATAGCTACACCTTTGACAAAGCTACTACAGAAAGATGTCAAGTTTGAGCGGTCAGAAAAGTGTCAGAAAAGTTTCGAGCAGTTGAAAGCCCTTCTGACCGAAGCTCCAGTGTTAGCTCAGCCTGAATCGGGTAAAGAATTTATTGTTTTTAGTGATGCTTCTTTGAATGGTTTGGGTTGTGTTTTGATGCAGGAAGGCAAGGTTATAGCCTACGCTTCGAGACAATTGAAGCCGCATGAGAGAAATTATCCGACTCACGATCTGGAATTAGCAGCCATTGTTTTCGCATTGAAAATTTGGCGTCACTACTTATTCGGCGAGAAATGTCACCTTTATTCGGATCATAAAAGTCTAAAGTATTTGATAACTCAGAAAGATCTAAATTTGAGACAACGCAGATGGTTAGAATTTTTGAAAGACTATGAATTGGTGATTGACTACCATTTGGGAAAAGCTAACATAGTTGCAGATGCCTTAAGTCGAAAATCATTGTTTGCTCTTCGTGCAATGAACGCACAGATAGCTATGTCTGGTGATGGTTCGATCATAGCCGAGTTACAAGCAAGACCGATGTTTATTCAGCAAATTTGTGATGCATAGAAAGTTGACAAAGATTTGATTGCTAGTCGAATTCAGTGTGAAAAAGGTGCAGAATCAGATTTTCAGATTAATGCAAATGACTGTTTGAATTTTAAAAGCCGAATGTGTGTTCCGAAGAACTCAGATTTGATACAGATGATTCTAAGTGAGGCCCATAGTGGTCGACTATCGATTCATCCGGGTAGCACGAAAATGTATAACGATTTGAAACAGTTCTATTGGTGGCCTGGCATGAAACGGGATATATCTGAATTTGTTTCCAAGTGCTTAATCTGTCAGCAAGTAAAAGCTGAGCATCAAGTGCCATCCGGACTACTTCAGCCAATCATGATACCTGAATGGAAATGGGATAGAATTACAATGGATTTTGTATCCAGTCTTCCTATGACACCGAGTAAGAAAGATGCCGTCTGGGTTATAGTTGATAGATTGACTAAATCAGCTCATTTTGTACCAGTACGTACAGACTATTCACTTGATAAACTTGCTAAATTGTATGTATCGCAGATTGTAAGGTTGCATGGTGTACCAAGTTCCATTGTTTCAGACAGAGACCCGAGATTCACATCGCGGTTTTGGAAGAAATTGCAAGATGCTTTAGGTACTAAACTTCATTTTAGTACTGACCTTTCATCTATGACATGAGAGCCACCGATCTAACTATTCTGATACTTGAGGACATGTTGAGATGTTGCGTTCTCGAGTTTGAAGGTACGTGGGAATGATACCTACCTTTGATTGAATTTACGTACAATAATAGCTTTCAATCTAGTATCAAAATGGCGCCTTACGAAGCTTTGTACAGGCAAAAATGTCGAACACCGTTATATTGGACTGAGCTCAGCGAGAATAAGATACACGGGGTTGATTTGATTAAAGAAACAGAGCAGAAGGTAGCTAGTATTAGAGCCAATTTGAAAGCTATTTCGGATCGTCAAAAGTCCTATGCTGATTTGAAACGTAAAGACATTGAATTTCAAGTCGGAGATCGTGTATTCTTAAAAGTTTCTCCGTGGAAGAAAGTACTCCGATTTGGTCGGAAAGGCAAGTTGAGTCCGAGATTTATCGGACCGTATGAAATCATCGAACGTATTGTGCCTGTTACTTATAGTTTGAAATTGCCCTCTGAGTTAGAAAAGATACACGATGTATTTCACATTTCGATGCTTCATAGATATAGATCAGATCCGTCACATGTGATTTCTTCATCTGAAATTGAAATCCGATCAGATATGACATATGATGAAGAACCGATCCGTATCTTAGCTCGGGAAATAAAAGAACTGAGAAATAAGAGAATTCCATTAGTGAAGGTACTATGGAATCGTCACGGAGTTAAAGAGGCTACGTGGGAGCCTGAGGATTTATTGAGGCAACAATATCCGACTTTGTTTAACGGTAAGATTTTCGGGGACGAAAATCCTAAAGGGGAGAGTTGTAAATGCATCGAATTTGACCCTAATCGGAATGGTGGTTTCGGGACCACGAATCCGAGTTCGATAAATTTCTAAATATTATATTTTGTGTTTATTATATGTGTATTAATGTGTGTGAAAGTTTCGTAGAAAAAATTTATCGTTTAAGTGCTTAATTTGATAAAAAGGACTTAATCGCGTAAAGTACAAAAGTTGCAAATTATAGTGAAAAGTCCTAATGTGATAGTGGCTTTTCAAATTGAAGTCTTAAAGGGGCAAATTGCCCATTTTTATAGTAAGTGGCCGGCCAAGTACATAACTAACCTTAATTTATAATGTTTAATATTGTATATCATAAGGTTAAAATGGTAATTATTAAATTATGTTAATAATAGTTACACAATTCATAAAATAAAGCCATTTGCATGCTTATTTTGCCGAAACTAAAAGAGAAACAAAAGGAGAAAATCTTTGAAGCATTCGGCCTTATTCAAGCTTATTTAGGCATGAAATCTAGCTCAGTTTTTGTTAATTTTTACGTTTTTGAGATCGTTGCTTAGTATATTACCTGACCCATGCTAGAATTTCTAAGATTAGTGTGTTTATATGATTCGGCCATTGATGAATTCTTGAGGTTTTGATGTTTGATGATTTTTGAATTAAAGATATGTTAAGGATTGATATGTTTTGTATTAGAAATTTTAGTGAATTTTAGTATTTTGGGCTAAATTGCAAAAAATAAAATTTTAGAGGGGCCTATTTGTAAAATAAATGAAATGTGAAGGCTTGTAAAGTCCCTAGGAACATTCGGCCCATGTATAGTATTAGCTAATTTGGTGTATTTTGCGTGTTAAGCAAAATAGGACTAAATTGCAAGGTAGAGAAATATTAGGGGTAATATGGTAATTTGTCTAATTATGTGATTTGGGACTAAATTGAATTGAAATGTACTTGAATGAGCTGAATTTAATGTGTTTTAGATCAAGAGCAAAGAAAAGCGGAATTGGATCGGGAAAGAGAGAAAGGTTCTCGAATAGTTTTTTACACGGCCTATCGACAACCGAGGTAAGTCCTTAAGCAAATATATCGTTAAAAATTTATTTACGACTATGATAAATGATGAAACTTGAATATTTAAAGTATAATTATAGATAATAGCCGAATGTAGAAGTATGGTATTGAATTGAATTTACTTTGTAAAACGAAAAGTGTATAAATATGTTTTGGTTGGTATGTGAAGGTAACATGATCTATATGAGTTGTTTGCATTGTTGATGTTATGAAATGAGTGTTGAATTGATGATCATATCTATATCGGGCTTTAAGCCTAGCAGGCTTCGTGCCGGTGTTATTTATCGGGCTAAATGCCTAGCAGGCCTTGTGCCGGTGATGTAATTCGGGCTATGAGCCTAGCGGCCCTTGTCTGCTGATGTATATCGAGCTTATTGCCTAGCGGCTTAATCTTTGGTGATCAAGTTCGACCTCGGGTCTAGCAGGCTTAATGCCGGTGATGTGTTATAAATTCTTTACAAGGTGGGATGTAAATACTTCGATAAACAAAATGCTCGGGTAAAAAAAAATAAAGGTTTATAGATGCAAAGAACAAGGTAAGTGATTATCTTTCCTTTCAAATTACATAAGTGATAGAATGGTTAAAATTTTTGATAATGAGTCTTTATGATATGTGCATTTGAATTACTCATTAATAAGTATGATATGTATATTGAATATAAACTTGGTGATATCTTTGAAATTCGGTCAAAGGTAAAAATGTCAAAAGTGAAAGTTATCGAAAATGCATATCTGTGTATATATATATATGATTAATCGTATATAATTGTGATATATGTTATACTTGTTAATAAGGTAATATGCGAATACTTAAGGCTTAAAGTGCTGGAAGGGTTGTAGACCTTCAATGAGGGAATAATAAATGATAAGTTACGGAGACGACTGTACGACCATATTGAAATTATTATTTGTTAAATTACTTGGATTTATAGGTATATTTATATATGTATGTGTGCTAAATGTCGGAATATTTGATCGTTGTTTCAGAATGCTTAAGACTTACTAAGCTAGTGAGCTTATTTCGTGTGTGCTATGTGTTCTGTTTTATAGATTTTCCATCAAGCTACGGGCATCTGAGGATCATCGGAAAAGTCAACCACACTATCTCCTCTTTTGGTACTTAATCTTAGTCTTGAACCGAAGGCATGTATAGGTTAGACTAAGGTTTGGATTAATGACTTTCGGCCTTGTATATATATGAATAGCCTTGCGAAAATGGCTATTTCTTTTGATTAAGTTTAATTCCTATGTTTTTTGATATAATGGATTGATTATGATATTAAGGGATGTGAAATTCGGCCATGGTTTAATCATGTATGAAATATGGTCAGATAAAATGCCTATTATATCTAGATATGATGCATTTGGGATAAGCATGATATATTGATATGTTTTGCATTCGTTTTGATTTGGTTCGAATGAGGTGGATATAGTTGAGATGATGTTCTTTGGGTTGTAAATTAATTTGGTCTATTTGGATTATTAAAGATGCCATGTTAATGTTATGTGGTATTTATAAATATTAGTTGAGATGAACATATTTGTACATGGATTGATTTCAAAAATGGTATGTGCTAATGTGGTATTTATAAATATTACGTATATATATATATATAGGGAATGCTTTAAGATTTTATTTGATTAAATATGTAAGTGACTATTAGATTTTCGTTTGTGTTCGTGTTATAGGTGAATAAATGTCTAAATATTATATACTTATGCCGTCGTTGTTTTTAAATGACCATGTGATTTTATAATGCAAGTTGTTGTATTAAGACCTGATAGAATATATACATATATATATTCATTTGTGATAGCATGAAATGATATGAATTTATCAAGTGTTAGTTTGGATGGAATGCATGGACTTAGTAATTGTTATAGTAAGGCCTCGTAACCCTAATCCGGTGACGGATACGGGTTAGGGGTGTTACACGAAGCCTGCTGAACTCAAGGTCCGTAATCATAACATCGGCAATAAGCCTGCTAGGCAATAAGCCCAAAATATATATATGTATCACCGGCACGAGGCTTGCTAGGTATAAGGCCCGAAACATATCACCGGCACGAGGCCTGCTAGGCATAAAGCCCGAAACATATCACCGGCACGAGGCCTGCTTGGCATAAAGCCCGAAACATATCACCGGCACGAGGCCTACTAGGCATATAGCCCGAAACATATCAGTGTGGTCAATCATTCCACAGACATATCATAATTATATTACATATCCAATTCAACTAAACTTATTTACATTACACAAATAAAATCGTTATGTCATTGTACAATTCCACAATTCACATCGATATACTCATTCATACCACATTATCAAATTATACATTCAATATAATTTACTTATGTATATTCGGCTATGACATAAATATGTACTCAAATTTATCAAACATCATCATTCTATATGTTCATAAATAATTCGTTGATATGTTTCAGCTTAAGAACTTACCTCGACTATTGACGGACAACGTAAATCGGCTATTCAACAACTTTCGCCTTTCCCCAATCCAAATCCGTTTTTCTTTGTTCTTGATCTAAACATATTAAAATTCAGCTTATTCAAGTACATTTCATCTCAATTTAGTCCCTAAGCACATAAATAGGCATTACCATTTTACCCCTAGGGTTTCACATTTTTACAGTTTAATTCTAATTGCACAAAACACAAAATACACAAAATTTCTCTACAACACTTAAATGCCGAATGTTCATAGGGACTATATAAGTCCATATTTTTCATTTATTTTACAATTAAGCCCTTCTAAAATTTTATTTTCACAAATTAGTCCTATTTACTCAATTTTTACCAAAACTTCAATACAAAACTTATCAATCTTAATACTATCTTAAATTTAAAATCACCAAACATCAATTATCATATAACAATATCAATGGTTGAACCTTTGTTATGCTCAGATTTAAAAATTTCAACATGGGTCGGTTACAGTTCGAAGCAACGGTCTCAAAAATGTATAAATTAACAACAACCGAATTAATCACATACCTTAATTTGATTCAAAAGAAATGGCCGAACCAAGCTTTTCTATTTTATTTTCCCCTTTGCATGCATTCGGTCAAGACTAAAAAGATGAACACTCATCTTTCATTTGTGTTTTATTATCATTTATATTAAGTTATAAATGAATTACCATTTTAGCCTTTATTATAACATAACTAAACAATATAATAAAAGGTTAATGTTGTCCATGGCCGGCCACTAACATGTAAAGTGGACAAATTGCTCATTTAGTGCATCATATTAAAAAGCCATTGACACTTGGGTACTTTTCACTTTAGTAAGCAACTTTTATGCTTTACGCGATTAAATCCTTTTTGTCAAATTAAACACTTAAACGATAAAATTTTTCTACGACACTTTCACACACATAAATTCACATATAATAAACACAGAATATAATATTTAATTACTTCTTGGACTCGAATTCATGGTCTCGAAACCACCATTCCGATTAGGGTCAAATTCAGACTGTTACAACTCTCTCCCCCTTAAGGATTTTCGTCCCCGAAAATCTTACCGTTAAACAACGTCGGATATTGTTGCCTCATTAAATCCTCAGGTTCCCACGTAGCTTCTTCAACTCTGTGCCGATTCCATAGTACTTTCACTAATGGAATTCTTTTGTTTCTTAACTCTTTCATTTCCCGAGCTAAAATACGGATCAGTTCTTCCTCATACGTCATATCGGGTCGGATTTCAATCTCAGATGGAACAATCACATGCGATGGATCTGATCTGTATCTACGAAGCATCGAAACGTGAAATACGTCATGTATCTTTTCTAATTGAGGGGGTAACTTCAATCTATAAGCAACAGGTCCAATACGTTCGATGATTTCATACGGTCCGATAAATCTCGGACTCAGTTTGCCTTTCCGACCAAATCGGAGTACTTTCTTCCACAGAGATACTTTCAAGAATACTCGATCTCCGACCTGAAATTCAATATCTTTACGTTTCAAATCAGCGTAAGACTTTTGACGATCTGATGCAGCTTTCAAACTACCTCTGATTATAGATACTTTCTGTTCTGTCTCTTTAATCAAATCAACCCCTTGTATCTTATTCTCACTGAGCTCGGTCCAGTACAATGGTGTATGACACTTGCGGCCATATAGAGCTTCATAGGGTGCCATTTTGATACTTGATTGAAAACTGTTATTATAAGCAAATTCAATCAAAGGTAAATACTTTTCCCACGTACCTTCAAACTCGAGAACGCAACATCTCAACATGTCCTCAAGTGTTTGAATGGTTCGCTCAGACTGACCGTCTGTCTGCGGATGAAAGGCGTTGCTAAAATGAATTTTAGTACCTAAAGCATCCTGCAACTTCTTCCAAAATCGCGATGTGAATCTTGGGTCTTTGTCTGAGATAATAGAACTTGGCACACCATGTAATCTCACAATTTGAAATATATACAACTCAGCAAGTTTATCGAGTGAATAGTCCGTACGAACCGGTACAAAATGAGCAAATTTGGTCAGTCTATCTACTATAACCCAGACTGCATCTTTCTTGCTCAGTGTCATAGGCAAACCAGATACAAAATCCATAGTGATTCTATCCCATTTCCTTTCGGAGTATCATGATCGGTTGAAGCAACCTGTAAGGCACTTGATGCTCGGCTTTTACTTGCGATGAGATTAAGCACTTTGAAACAAATTCGGATATATCCCGTTTCATGCCGTGCCACCAATAGAACTGCTTTCAAATTGCTATACATTTTCGTATACTACCGGATGTATCGATAATCGACCACTATGAGCCTCACTCGAAATCATCCGAATCAAATCGAGTTCTTCGTAACACATATTCGGCTTTTAAAATTCAAACAGTCATTTGCATCAATTTGAAACTCTGATTCCGCATCTTTTTCACACTAAATTTGACTAGCAATCAAATCTTTGTCAACTTTCTGCATCATCACAAATTTGCTTTGAATAAACATCGGTCTTGCTTGTAACTCGCTATGATCGAACCATCACCGATATAACCATCTCATGCGTTCATTGCACGAAGAGCAAACAATGATTTTCGACTTAACGATCTCGCAACAACGTTAGCTTTCCCGGATGGTAGTCAATCACAAACTCATAGTCTTTCAACAATTCTAACCATCTGCGTTGTCTCAAGTTCGGATCTTTCTCGAGTCATCAAATACTTTAGACTTTTATGATCCGAATAAATGTGACATTTCTCGCCGAATAGTAGTGTGGCGCCAAATTTTCAATGCGAAAATAATGGTCGCTAATTCGAATCGTGAGTCGATAATTTCTTTCATGCGGCTTCAATTGTCTCGAAGCGTAGGCTATAACTTTGCCTTCCTGCATCAAAATGCAACCCAACCCATTCAAAGAAGCATCACTAAAAACGACAAATTCTTTACCCGATTCAGGCTGAGCTAACACTGGAGCTTCGGTCAAAAGGGCTTTCAGCTGCTTGAAACTTTTCTGACACTTTTCTGACCACTGAAACTTGACATCTTTCTGTAATAGCTTTGTCAAAGGTGTAGCTATCACAGAAAAACCTTTTACAAACCGTCTGTAGTATCCCGCAAGGCCTAGGAAGCTTCGAATCTTGAAAACATTCTTTGGTGGTTTCCAATCGAGTATAGTTGCTATTTTGTTTGGATCCACCTGATTACCTGATGCTGAAACAACATGACCCAAGAAGTTGATTTCATTCATCCAGAACTCACACTTACTAAACTTTGCATACATCTATTGATCTCGCAAAGTTTGTAACACTAATCTCAAATGCTCGGCATACTCGGTTTCATCTTTGGAGTAGATTAGTACATCATCAATAAACACTACTACAAACCGATCCAAAAACTGTCTAAAGACCCGATTCATTAGATCCATAAAAATAGCAGGTGCATTAGTGAGTCCAAAAGGCATAACCAGAAACTCAAAATGTCCGTACCTCGCCCTGAATGCGCCTTTGGCACATCTGTATCTCTCGACTCATGAATCGATAATAACCCGATCTCAAATCTATCTTCGAAAATACTGAAGCCCCTTTCAACTGATCAAACAAATCATCAATCCAAGGTAGCGGGTACTTATTCTTTATAGTTACCTTATTCAGTTGTCGATAATCAATACACATTCTCATCGTTCCATCTTTCTTCTTCACAAAAAGAATTGGTGTATCCCAAGGAGAGAAACTCGGTCGTGCAAAGCCCCTATCTGTTAGCTCTTGCAACTGTGCTTTCAACTCTTTTAACTCAGTAGGTGCCATCCGATACGGAGCTATCGAGATTGGAGTTGTCCCCGGTACTAATTCAATGCCAAACTTAATATCTCGTACTGGTGGTAAACTCGGTAGTTCTTTAGGAAACACATCTGGGTATTCGCACACAACCGGTACAGACTCAATATGTTTTTCAGACACTTTATTATCCAGTACATAGGCCAAATAAGCTTTGCATCCTTTTCTCACATACTTTCGGGCTAACATCGAGGATATTACTATAGGAAACCCACTTAAATCATTGGATTCAATTCTAATGATCTCACCGTTCTAACATCTCAAATCAATAAGCTTTCTTTTGCAATTCACCACTGCATCATGTGAAGTTAACCAGTCCATTCCCAAAATTATATCGAACTCATCGAAGGGCAACAACATTAAGTCGGCTGGGAAGCAAGAATCCCGAATCATCAACGGGCAACCTCTACACACTTTATTAACAAGCACACATCTACCCAAAGGGTTGGACACTTGAATCACAAACTCAATAGACTCAACTGGCAGAGTCTTACCGAATACTAGAGTTTCACACACATATGAATGAGTCGAATCAGGATCAATCAATGCAATCACAGTAGTATTATAAAGGGTGAAAGTACCGGTAATGACATCGGGGGAGGAAGCATCCTCTCTGGCTCGTGTAGCATAAGCTCTAGCTGGAGCTCTAGCCTCTGATTGATTTGGAGTGTCCTTCGTCCCTCTCTGACCGCCACCTACATTGCCTGAATGTCTGAGTGGTCTACCCTATGCTGACGCACTGCTCGGTCTAGTGTTCTGAGTTGCATTTTGCTCGGCTAACATCGGGCACTCTCGAATAAAATGATCCAACGATCCACATTTAAAGCAGGACCGATCACAAACTCTACAACTCCCAGGATGCTATTTCCCACAATGTTTACACTCGGCCCGGTTCTGTAGAACATTACCGACACTAGCTATCGAAGTGGCTCGGGAACTCACTAGAGGTCGATCACGTCTAGGCAAGTATGAAGTGGGTTTATGTCGACTGGGGTCATCTCTAAACTTCTTATGCACAGAATGGAAAATTTTACTCGATGATCTTTTTCGAGTGTCTCTAGCTTCTACTTCAGCTTTTCTTTTCTCCTTTCCGGGCTCTTCGGCTTTACAAGCTCGCTCGACTAATTTCACAAACTCTTTGATTTCAAGAATGCCAACAAGTAACTTTATGTCTTCATTTAGGCTGTCTTCAAATCTTTTACACATAATGGCTTCGGTAGATATACACTCCCGAGCGTAACGGCTCAATCTGACAAACTTCTGCTCATATTCCGTCACAGTCATGTGACCCTATTTTAATTCCAGAAATTCTTTCCGTTTCTGATCGATGAATCTCTGACTGATATATTTCTTACGGAACTCCATTTGGAAAAAGTCCCATGATACTTTTTCTTTCGGAACTATGGATACTAGTGTATTCCACCAATGATAGGCAGTGTCCCGAAGTAAAGATATAGCACACTTTAGGCATTCATCTGGAGTACAAGATAACTCATCGAGTACCCGAATAGTGTTATCAAGCCACATCTCGGCTCGCTCTGCGTCATCATCATCATTGGCCTTGTATTCCTCGGCCCCATATTTCCTGATTTTTTTCAACAGGAGGCCTGCTAGATCTCATCAGATCTATCATCGGGGGTGCTTGAAGGTACCGGAGTTGGATTATTCGGGGGTGGAGGTTGTCGTACAGTAGGATTATTCTGAACAAACTGGGTAAACCACTCATTCATCATCTGGTAGAAGGCTTGTTTAACCTCCCCCTCGTGGCTACCCGTAACTGGTCGAGAGTCTTCTCAGCGCCGATCCGCGTACGGTCAAAGCGCTACACTCACGACGTCATCACTACGACTCACTGGATCGTAATCCATTTACTATATATATAAAACACAGTTTGAAATGTCAGAAGTCACCACACTATCAAATTTACAATTAAAGTCATGTATAGCTAGACTCTCACGCGTTACGGTAGTCCTAGAATCGACTAAATCGTAGCTCTGATACCAATAAAATGTAACACCCTTAACCTGTATCCGTCGCCAGATTAGAGTTACGGGCATTACTAAAGAATATTATCTCATTAAAACTTACTTATAAGAATAAATAAACATAATCATAAATTTTTATCCCATATGGCCAAATTATACAAAGTCATATTTATAAAATTCCATGTACATTACTAAGCTCCAAAATAAGTTTGATAGATCCCAATCACTCATCCAGATCAAATAATCACATATAGGTAAATACATATATATATATATATATATAACATAGATATGCTCATTTACCATATTCAAAAAAAAAAATAAAAACCAAAATAGCTAATTCCTTAAACATTTTAAGAACAAATGCATTTTTCTCATAGGCTTAGCCGATCATATACATGCATTGCATAACCAAACTTTTAATTCATATCATTGACAAAACTGTACACACGTACACAATTTTCTAAATGATACTTAATTAACACATTAATTACTTTAACTCTATCATATCTATTTATAGTGCTAAACAAATAAACATTTCAAAAGTTATACAACTTATACATACTTTACAAATATAATTCAAATCTTACTCATATCAACTTTTTGATATTCGAATACCTAACACATCCCTAAATAATTAAGCTTATAACATTTTCATGAGATCAACCCAATGGTACCATTTTATAACCGAATGCATACCTAAGCATAGCAAGTTTTCACAAAGAATTAACCGCATTAAAGTAGCCACATTTATATTTATTAGACTATCACTTATACACATGAATAAGATTCAATCTTAATTTATCAAGTTAATCATCAAACATCGAAATATATAAACACATTATGACATATACCTATTATACCAGTTCATAAATTGCCTAATCCATGTCAGATCACAAATGATAATTCACGGCATGAGCAAACCATTTCATCAAAACACAAGAACAAGGTTTAATCAAAATAGATAGCCATTTTCGCATGGCTAAATATATATATATACACGATTAAACATCATTAGTTAAAACAGCTTAGTCTAGCCTATACATGCCTTTTTGAATCAAAAGCTAAGTTATTCAATACCAAAAGTAAGTCGATAGTGCGGTTGACTTCTTCAAGGATCCTTCGAGTCCGTAGCTTGAACCTAAGATCTATAAAATAAAAGTAGACAAGAACACACACAGTAAGCTTGCTAGCTTAGTAACCCTTAAGCAAAAATATTATCATATACGATGGTAAAACACTTAAATATCCAACTCCTGATCTTAAATAAATATTTCTTATCTTATACATATATATATACACTAAAGCCGAATATGCATGTATATATATACATATATATATTACACCAACTTGTACATTCCTTTATACCTTTACAATTATCTTTTCCTCACTAGCATCACATACATACATTTATAAATACGTATAGGCACATTCATAGTTCACCTAAGTAGGAATAACACATACCTTATAACCGAATTATAAATTCACTACCAAATACTTGGGCAAACCTGATTCATTAACTAGAGCCTACTAAACATTACCTGAATCTCACACACCAGCACGAAGCCTGCTGAACTCAAGGTCCGTAATCATAACATCGGCAATAAGCCTGCTAGGCAATAAGCCCGAAATATACATATATGTATCACCGGCACGAGGCCTGCGAGGCATAAGGCCCGAAACATATCACCGGCACGAGGCCTGCTAGGCATAAAGCCTGAAACATATCACCGGCACGAGGCCTGCTAGGCATAAAGCCCGAAACATATTCACCGGCACGAGGCCTACTAGGCATATAGCCCGAAACATATCAGTGTGGTCAATCATTCCACAGACATATCATAATTATATTACATATCCAATTCAACTAAACTTATTTACATTACACAAATAAAATCGTTATGTTATTGTACAATTCCACAATTCACATCGATATACTCATTCATACCACATTATCAAATTATACATTCAATATAATTTACTTATGTATATTCGGCTATGACATAAATATGTACTCAAATTTATCAAACATCATCATTCTATATGTTCATAAATAATACGTTGATATGTTTCAGCATAAGAACTTACCTCGACTATTGACGGACAACGTAAATCGGCTATTCAACAACTTTCGCCTTTCCCCGATCCAAATCTGTTTTTCTTTGTTCTTGATCTAAACATATTAGAATTCAGCTTATTCAAGTACATTTCATCTCAATTTAGTCCCTAAGCACATAAGTAGGCAAATTACAATTTTACCCCTAGGGTTTCACATTTTTACAATTTAATCCTAATTGCACAAAACACAAAATACACAAAATTTCTCTACAACACTTAAAGGCCGAATGTTCATAGGGACTATATAAGTTCATATTTTTCATTTATTTTACAATTAAGCCCTTCTAAAATTTTATTTTCACAAATTAGTCCTATTTACTCAATTTTTACCAAAACTTCAATACAAAACTTATCAATCTTAATACTTTCTTAAATTTAAAATCACCAAACATCAATTATCATATAACAATATCAATGGCCGAACCTTAGTCATGCTCAGATTTAAAAATTTGAACATGGGTCGGTTACAGTTCGAAGCAACGGTCTAAAAAATGTATAACTTAACAAGAACCGAATTAATCACATACCTTAATTTGATTCAAAAGAAATGGCCGAACCAAGCTTTTCTATTTTATTGTCCCCTTTGCATGCATTTGGTCAAGACTAAAAAGATGAACACTCATCTTTCATTTGTGTTTTATTATCATTTATATTAAGTTATAAATGAATTACCATTTTAGCCTTTATTATAACATAACTAAACAATATAATAAAAGGTTAATGTTGTCCATGGCCGGCCACTAACACGTAAAGTGGACAAATTGCTCATTTAGTGCATCATATTAAAAAGCCATTGACACTTGGGTACTTTTCACTTTTATTAAGCAACTTTTATGCTTTACGCGATTAAATCCTTTTTGTCAAATTAAACACTTAAACGATAAAATTTTTCTACGACACTTTCACACACATAAATTCACGTATAATAAACACAGAATATAATATTTAATTATTTCTTGGACTCGAATTCGTGGTCTCGAAACCACCGTTTCGATTAGGGTCAAATTCAAACTGTTACAATCTTTCTTGCTCATTAGATACTTAATAGTAGAATGATCTCTGTAGACTATGACCTTAAAATACCAACTAGATAAGAACAAAATTTATCGAACGCGAAGACCACATCCAATAACTCATTTTCCATGATGGTGTAGTTAAGTTGTGCTTCTAATAAAGTTATACTAGCATAGTATATTGCCCACAGTATTTTGTCTTCTTTTTGCTCCAACATGGCTCCCAGAGCATAATCACTAGCGTCACACATGAGTTCAAAAGGCAATGTCCATTCCGGAGCTACTACAATTGGTACTGGTATAAGTTTTTTATTTAACTCTTCAAAGGCTACCAAACGCTGTTCATCGAAATTGAAAAGTCTATTTTGCTCTAACAAAGTGCACAGGGGTTTAGATATCCTTGAAAAACCCTTAATGAATCTTCTACAAAAACCTGCATAACCTAAAAAATTTCTAATACCCTCGACACTGGTGGGAGGTGATAATTTTTCTATCACTTCAATTTTTGCTCTGTCCACTTCAATTCCTCTCTGTGATATCCTATGTCCTAAGTCAATTCCTCCACGAAGCATGAAGTGGCATTTCTCTTAATTTAAAATAAGATTCGTTTCTTTACAACGGCATAGAACCAATTCTAGATTTTTCAAACAATCTTTAAAATCATTCCTGTAATGACCCGATAATCACGGGTGTCAAAAAGTGTATTTTCGGGTCTCTGTTTTACGAAAACGAATTCGTAAATATTTATAATAAATATTTACGAAGTTAGTTATGTGGTTAATTAGGTTTTGGTTAGGTGAATTAGCTTGAATTAAGGGTAATTAGGTATAAGGATTAAATTGAATACATGGTAAAAGTTTAATTATAGATTAGAGAAAAGTAAAATGACTAAAAAAGCAATTAAACCTAAATTGACAAGTGGATGGTGTAGATAATGACATGTTTTAAAATAAAATTCATATATTAAATTAAAAAAAACCAATCATTCAATCACTATAAAACACGATCAAATACCTTAAAAACATATCAAAACAATTAACCTAATGACCTAACCAACGTACCCTTATAGATACTTTGTATACATTAACCAAAACAATCCAATAAGACTTCATTCAAGCCAATTCTAAAATCATGTCAATTTTCAACCCAAATAAGTCTATATCATACTCACTTATGCTTTTACTCATACATTCCATATTAAGCCTTAACATAACATACATACATATAAGCAACCAATATCATTTTATATTATCATTTGCATTCATTTTCCCAAAATGAAAAACATAAACATCCTAGGTACATGCCATTACTAAAAAGAAATATACATCACCATGTTTTGAGATTGGGATTGTTGTGGATGCTGAATTGACGATAAACTTTAACACCTAACCTGCGCATGAAAAGCAAACCGTACGCTGAGTATGAACTCAATGGTATTTCTATAGTCCGGATGCTTAAAAATAAATTAATATAACATATATATTAAACCATACAATAACCATGGTTATATAATTAATTAATTTATAGAGATGCATTTATAATAATTTCAGTTCTTATCATTTCCTATCCCAGATAGCTTTTTACAATGTAAACTCAATTCATTTGAACAACAATGTTGTTCATTTATAACCAATTCATAATTTCACAATTCATATATTTCTATTCATATCTCATTTCATCATTCAATATCAATTCATCCAATCACCCCTACTAACACAACTCGGACTCGGACAAATACATAGATCCAACCAAAACACACCAGTTTGGCACCCAGTGCCTCATCGGATAATTCGAAGTAATAAGTTGACACCCAGTGTCTCACCAGCCTTCCTGAAGTAAATTGGTACCCAATATCTCATTGAATTTATCCAAAGTAATATTGTGACACCCAGTGTCTCATCGACACGAAGTCGAATTATCCCTGAACACTTCCAATCCTATGGCATGTTATCTATATCCGACTCATCCTGATACAATTAATAGGGTTTAATTTCACTTTCCAAATACAACCTGTAACACCCCAAACCCGACCCATGCGTTACGAGCGAATTTGGTATGTCACACGAGCAAAACATGTTAAACCCTTTTTATTCATACTAAAATAGGTATTGCTCTATTAAAATCAAGAAAACAAGTTTGATTTGAAATATTTGATAAAATACTACTAACCTCGAAGATTGATTGATAAATCGATAAATTTGAACTAATGATCTTATAAAACGTGACTTTTGAAAACGACATTGAAAATTCGAAAGAAAATTTTCGTGCTAAAAATATTTGTAAAAGTTTATTTTGAAATCCATTTGTTAATTGATTTTTTGGAAAACTTTTATTTAAGTTTTTAGAAAATTCCCATTTAAAACAATTTAAGTAAAATAATAAGTATATCAAACATAAAGCAAATAATAAAATACTCCAGAGCCCTTATTACAACATAAAACCCAAAATAGTAAAGTGAACGAAAATAGAAATCTAAAGTTCCAAAATAAAAACACCATTTCTGAAGTATGGCCTCCACCGAGTCATCCATGGCCCAAGTCCACGTCAGTGAGCATTACCTACAGGGATTAAGAAAAGAAATGGGGGTGAGTTACAAGAACTCAGTGTATAATCCCTTTACCGTTCACCACTAGGCTTGAATCCATTTAGCACAAACTTGGGCCTAAGCCCATTTACAAAATGATAGATAAATGAGACAAATGTAAGAATGTATGCAACCCATCCAATCCAGCCAATCTCTCCCCCGTACTAGCCAATCTCTCCTGTGGGGATCAAGTCAACCCACCCCTCCAGTCTCTCCAATTTGCAGTCAAGCTGCCATTTATAATATTTGTGGCTGAGCCACAAGATTCATATACGATAATATAATCGGCACACAGCCTTAATCACGATGGCACAAAGCCATGTTTACATTGGCACTTAGCCATTATCAGAATTTGTGGCATTGCCACCAGGCTACACTTCTCTTCATTCAGGTTTTCCATCCCATGCAATATATAAAGATGCAATATACATAATAACATAAAATATCCACATGTATAACAACCATTAGTCTAGTAATTTATTACGGTGAATCGGCCCATTATTGAGCCTGTAATTCGGCCCACTAAGGCATTCTACCAATTCAGCCCATAGGGGCATTTTAGTAAATCGATAATTTTACCCACTAAGAGTAATTCGGTAATCTCGCAACCCAGGGGTATTTCGGTAATTTACCCTCCAAGGGTATTTTGGTAATTTCGCAACCCCAGACTTAACTACTAATTTGGGCATAAAAATTGAAACTGTCCATCTGCATCATACTAAGTAAATTGTCTATAACTCGCGTTAGGAAACTCAAAATTTAGATCCGTAAATTTATCTTGAAACTAGACTCATATATCTTCCTACTACAATTTTTCCAGAATTTTTTGGCTTAACCATTTAGTACAGTTTATTCCTTAAATTTTCCCTTGTTTCACTATCCAACGGTTCTGACCTCTCTTAACCAATATTCAAATAACTCACTATACAGTTTTCATACGTTGCTCCCACTTGTTTCTTTTAAAAATAGGTTAACTAAGGAATCTATACATATAAATTATAACCCATAATTCACTTTTTAAAATTTTATACGATTTTTCCAAGACAGATCAGGGAACCACGAAGTCATTCAAAACCAGTCTTACTAAAATTAAAATATCACAGAATATAAAATTCCTCTTCCTCTTCTGTTTCTTTCATATAAAACTAGACATAGTAAGATTTAATTCGATATCTAATTCACTTTCTAATTCCCTTTCTCCTATTTTTCGTGATTTTTCAAAATCACATCACTGCTACTAACCAAAACTGTTTCATTGCAAAATATGGTTACCACTACGAATATACGCATGCCTGATTGATCACGGATGCCGGTTTTCGATTTTCTTCTGTATTTCGACCAAATCACAGAATATTTCACGCAATCATTCAGACAGATGTGAGATTACACACCTTATTCAAAATCCGTAACACGATACTCTTCGTGGCACCTAAAGGTACAATCGGTCAACAATTAGTCCAAAGCCCAATTTACAACTTTAATCAAGTATTGCAATTGATTATCAATCTATATCACTTACCAACAATCCGAGTCTCTTATTACAAGGGATAGGTGTTCGATTGGCCTTCCAATAAAGTACTTCGAGACCTACTTACCAACCATTTTCCAAAAGCCAACGGCTAGAAAGATGATGAGAGTATAAGCTAACACTCTACCGATTTGACCCACACCAAGAGAAATAAGAAGATGGAAGTGGCAAAGAATAGATTCGGCCTTGGTCAAAAGAACAGGGTAAATAATTGATTTTAGAAGAGGGAGTAAAAGAGAGATAGGAAGAAAACAATAGAAAAGGAAGAACACTATCTTGCAACCACCGAAAACCCGAGAATGCAAAGAAGCTTCGACAAGCACAAGAACCAAATTTTGGCTATGAGATGAAGTTGATGTTTCGATTATGGTGTATAAAAGAGAATGCTTGAAAAGAAAAGAGTAGACTTTAATAGGCAAATTGAAGTTTCGGCCATGAGGGAATGCAATCAAAAGAACCAAAATATTTAGAAAAGAAAATGAAATGACCCCCAAAAATGTGAAAATACAAGGGAGAGCTATAGAAATTCGGCTCCCCCTATTTCCCTAACCAAAACCTTGTATCATCTTTTCCAAAGGATGAGCATTGACCAAATAAATCTTTCCAACACACCTTCCACACTATAAGCCAACATGTTCCCTTATCTTTCCATTTTCTTTTGATTCTTTCCTTCATTATCCCTTATATTTCTCCTTACCATAATCCTTAGTCATCTTTCCCAAATTAAAAAGTCTTCTTTACCTTATTAAAGCCTTGACTGACACTTTGCATAAATAGCACAAAAATTAATCAAAATGCAATAGATGGGATTCGAACCTCAGACTATTAGTACACTCCACGCGCCACTTTTTACCTTTACCAACAGACTCCTTGTGTTAGCAAAATGCACACTTATTTCCTTAAGCCTTGATGCCACTTGCCTTCTCCCCTTAAGTGCTCAAATACAAAAATTTACCTATAGCCTAACATGAGCCCTGAACTTCCTAGAAACCTCGTAACTTTCCAAAACCACCTTCCTAATAAGTCCAACTTGAAATAATGCCGTTCTCTTGTTCTTAAAAAATTTTAAACACTCCTACGCCCAAGGCTTATTGGGCCCAATTCTACTAGGCCCAATTTCGGGATGTTGTAATTCTACCCTCCTTAAAGAAATTTCGTCCTCGAAATTTCCAACCTACTACTAAACGCACCGCTTAAATCATACCACTATGCTTTTGCTGCACACTCTGATCTTAATAATACTAATGTACTTTGAAGATAATCTTGAGTCCTCTTTCACACAAACAATTATCTAACCATATAAGTAAGCCGTTATCTACCACTTATACCTAAAATTTTCTACATTCAATCATCACGTCCAACCAAAACATACCTTACATGATGGTGATGAAACAATTCCGAGCCTTATGCCCCTTAGACCCGCATCTCAAGCATGCTCCTGACCTCCTCCAGCATTCTCCCGGATGACGCCTTCTGCAATAATCGCAAGCCGAAAAATTTGGACGTGTCTTAACACACTTTACGGAACGAGACTGCGACCCAAAAGAACCGCAATCTATTTTCTTCTTACAGTCCACACACCCAATTTGAAGTGCTTCTCTGATTCCTTTAACCTCCTTCAATACTTCCTTAACTATCTGAGTCAGTTTATCAACCCTAGCTCGATCATGAGATCCCGTCTCAGCCACTGGTGATGTCAGCGCCTCCCTTTCGGGCACATCTGTAACACCCCAAACCCGACCCAAACACCACGACCGGATCTGGCATGTCACTAAGAAGATTTAGTAAAACATGTCGCATTTTTGGAAAACAATCGTCGAGTGTAAAACATGTATACAAGAAAACTTAATAATTTGGATAGTTTGTAGAAGATATAAATTGTCATTTAAATACCTTTATAAATTAAAATCCAAAATTTAATACATGCATTGACTTAATTAAAACGTAAAATCTAAATGTCTAATAGTAATAAAAGCCCAAAAGAAACAAAAATATAAAGCTAGTGGCCTGAGGCCTTATTACAATGAAATTTAAAACCCACTAACTGAAAATATTAAAAATTAATAAACTAGTAAAGTCTTTTGCTGAATCAAAATAATCTCTAGCATGGCCACCTTGCGCTCCTCTCCAGCTCGGTCCGATGCACTAGGCGCTACCTGAAAGATGTTAAATAATGGGGTGAGTCGCGAGACTCAGTGTGCAACCCTCGTGCACCATCAGATTGGGCCATAGCCCCACAAAACAGATAACAGAGTATAATATATCAGAAAATATGCAAAGCCCAACCCAATCCTAGGTTTCCATCCGCTACACACCACCCTTACCTGCCAATCACACCATTGGGGATTTCTACAATCAACCCACACCGCTACACACCATCGATGGCAGTCATGCTGCAGATAGCTGCTCATTGTCAGATCATGGCAATAGCCACTACAACAGATCATGGCATTAGCCACTACAATAGATCATGGCAAAAGCCACTACAATAGAACACTTCCACTTTCATCAATCACCCAACCCCGTGCATACGTAGAAATCGGCATACATATAAAACATAGCATCTCAATAGAAACATTCACTTATGAATGACAGAAATCACTAACCTGGTGATTCGCCTTTACCCTCCTCGGGTTTTCAACCGTTATGCCATGATTTCGGCATTTAACAGAATATCAATAGATTCATTTACACCTACTAACAGACAATCTAAATGGTGTGAAAAGTTACACACCTGATTAATGCATAGGACTACCCTTTACGTGGATACCCTCGCTAATCAGATCTACTGCCCTTTTTTTACAACTTTACTAAGAAGCCGAAAGAACGCGAAGATAAAGCTTCCCCTACATTCGGCCAAGGTTTAATATTTACCCGAATTTATCTGTTTAAATAAACAAATCTCCCTACCTAAATCAATTAGATCTCGGAAGTAGGATGATTTGAGTGCTACCGATTTATAAACCTAAGCGATTAGCTCTCCTTCAAATCCTGGAATGCCGCTAAAGAAAAAAAAACACAAGATCAGCTTCCATATAGCCATTCGGCTAGGGTCTCTAAAATTGGGAAAAGATTGAATCATGCGAATCGACACTTACCTTTAGTTTTCTTCAAGATTCGGCACAAGCAGACACCACAGAGAGGATTCGGTTTCTAGGAATGAAGAGTAAGAAGAAAAGAACAAGCCATCAAGACATAAATGAAGTGATTCGGTTCAAAATAAGGATGAGAAAGAACAGAGATAGCAGAGAGGAAATTGTCAAAAATCTTACCAACCCTGAGTTAATGATTCGGCTATGGTTAGCCTTCGGGGAAAGAGGCTGAACTTTTTGAGATTTTAGCTATATAAGGGAATGAGGGTGTAGTTTTGGTTTTTAGTGAATGGGAGATGAATA
Source organism: Gossypium bickii (assembly GCA_025503065.1). NCBI lineage: Eukaryota > Viridiplantae > Streptophyta > Magnoliopsida > Malvales > Malvaceae > Gossypium > Gossypium bickii. The sequence goes on along the minus strand of CP106713.1, from coordinate 19,403,126 downwards.
ATAATGAAAGTCCAAAAGATTCAGCTAGAAGGAGGTTCCAAAGAAAAAGAAAAGGGAGAGGGAAGTGGTGATTTTGGCTTTTGAAAGAGTGAAGATGAGAAAAGAAAGAAAGAAAAAAAAACAAATACTTAAGATGGCCTTTAAAATTTCGGCACACCCTCCTAAAGCCAAAACCGAATGCCCTTCTCCTCTCCAACTATTCACACTTTCGGCTAACATTAACATTTTAAAGATAGCTCCTATCTTTCCTCTCTATCTCCATCTTTATCAGCTAATTATCTAAATTATTAAACGTTAAAAATTCCCTAAATTATAGCCTTGATGCCGTCCCCTCCCTTGCTCCCTTTTAAGTGCCGAAATTGGCCCAATTTCTTAGGCCCCATGCAGCCACACTTGGGCCTCCTCACCTGCCCAAAATGTCACTTAAAGCTCTCCCCTTTTCTGTGCCCCTTGTTACTGGGCCACAAGCGCAATTTGCTAACTTAAGCAATAAGTACTATATTTTAAGCCTTAGAGTTCTAAACAGAATATTTAGTCAAAGCCTCAGCCCAATCCTTGAGCCCAATCTGGACTTCTAATTCTCAAATTAACACATTAAACATGTCTACACATTAAACGTATAAGCCTATTAATTCAGGATGTTACAGTTCTACCCCCTTAAAGAAATTTTTCCTTGAAATTTCCAACTACAGGAACAGTCATACAATCTAACCTACAACACTACGCTCACGCTACGTACTCTGATTCCAATAACCCTCTATCCAGTAACTCCTGAATCTGCACTTTCAATTCCAGCAACTCTTTTGGCGCCATCCTATACGGAGCAATAGATACTGGCACTGTTCCCGGAAGAAGATCAATACCAAACTCCACTTCACGACCTGGGGGTAATCCCAGAAGCTCTTCTGGGAAAACATCAGGAAATTCCTTCACCGTCCTAACGTCCCCAACAATTAGTTTCTTGGCTTCCAGAGCCTAAACAAACATTAGAATTGCCTTGCATCCTTTTCTCACCATCCTTTCTGCTCTTAAGGCAGACACCACATTTGACAAATAGTTCCTCCTTTCACCTATCACCAACACTTTGCCTCCTTCGGGAGTTTTTAACACCATACGCTTGGCTGCACAATCCAAGTTTGCTTGGTACTTCACTAACGAATCCATTCCTAAGATCAAATCGAACTCTCCAAACGGCAGTTCCATCAGATCAGCCCAAAAAGCTACCCCTTGAACTCATTCTACCGATTCGGGTTTATCTGATTAGGAATTTTATGAATCATTAGTTTTCTTCCACTGATTATCCACGAACAGTCTTATGAGTAGTAATTTTAAGAGTAGTTCTTTCGAATTCGCAATTATCCTTGGGTGATTTTGTGAAATAAAGGTATTTTGGTAATTTTTGCAATCCGGGGGTATTTCAGTGATTTTGAAATCTAAGGGCATTTCAGTAATTTTGAAATTCGGGGGTATTTCGGTGATTTTGAAATCTAGGGGCATTTTGGTAATTTCTACAAATCAGGGGTACTTTGGTCATTTTACAAATTAGGGGTATTTTGGTCATTTTATAAATCACGGGTAACTTGGGAATTTTACAAAATAGGATGGTTGGTCCCTTTCAGGTTTTAATTATTGATTTTGGCCTGTCAACAAATCCTCGTGGCTAGGGTGAACAGTCACTACGCACCAGGTAGGATTCCAGCGAAGAGGAGGTGAGTCACTAGGACTGCTTAAGTACCAGGCTCTTCCGGATCCAATCCTAGACATGCGCATACCTGTTGCCACACCCCAACCCAGCGACTTGTTCACGAGTTTGTTTAGTTGACTTAAGTCTTATGATATTTAAGAAGTTGTTTAAGCTAAACCTAGAGCCTATCAAGTTCTAATTTAAATAGTTTACGTCCCTTAAAGCCCATCAAGCCCACATACATATAAAACACACAGTGAGTTCAGAATACTTATCTGACGGACTTAGGCTGAAGACGCAGGTGCCATGCCGAGAAAACCCTCCTGTGTTATTTGTAAACATGCCTCTGTGCCGAAGATCTAGCCCTAGCACCTCGACCTCAACCACGTCCACGTCTATCGCGTCCACATCATCTAGTGGTCATGTTTACTAATGTTGACTTAATCTGTTTACGAGTTTTATGAATCATTATGCTATTTCAGTGTTTATTAAAAAATGTTTTATTGAGTATAGGAAATAAAGTCATTTTCGCAAAACATATCCTAAAGTCTCAATCTCTATAGTTTCAGCTCCTAAAGCTAAAAGTTCTAGAGTATTCTATTTTGTGGAATTTTCTTACCACAGTACTAACACAATAATCATAAAATAAAAACACATACTTACTTGACTTGGTGCCGGATACCCGTGGTGCCATACTTCCTTTCAAACATGTATTTATAAATTAAATTTCAGGCAGTTTTAGAAAACATTTTTGAACCCAAACCATAGCCGAGTTTTGCAGCCGGACTCCGATACCATAAAATGTAACACCCCAAACCTGGCCCATGCGTTACGAGTGGATTTGGTATGTCACACGAGCAAAACATGTTAAACCCTTTTTATTCGTACTAAAATAGGTATTGCTTTGTTAAAATCAAGAAAACAAGTTTGATTTGAAATATTTGATAAAATACTACTAACCTCGAAAATTGATTGATAAATTGATAAATTTGAACTAATGATCTTATAAAACATGACTTTTGAAAACGACATTAAAAATTCGAAAGAAAATTTTCGTGTTAAAAATATTTGTAAAAGTTTATTTTGAAATCCATTTGTTAATTGATTTTTGGAAAACCTTTATTTAAGTTTTTAGAAAATTCCCATTTAAAACAATTTAAGTAAAATAATAAGTATATCAAACATAAAGCAAATAATAAAATACTCTAGAGGCCTTATTACAACATAAAACCCAAAATAGTAAAGTGAACGAAAATAGAAATCTAAAGTTCCAAAATAAAAACACCATTTCTGAAGTATGGCCTCCACCAAGTCATCCATGGCCCAAGTCCACGTCAGTGAGCATTACCTACAGGGATTAAGAAAAGAAAGGGGGTGAGTTACAAGAACTAAGTGTATAATCCCCTCACCATCAACCACTGGGCTTGAACCCATTTAGCAAAAACTTGGGCCTAAGCCCATTTACAAAATAATAGATAAATGAGACAAATGTAAGAATGTATGCAACCCATCCCATCCAGCCAATCTCTCCCCCGTACTAGCCAATCACTCCTGTGGGGATCAAGTCAACCCACCCCGCCAGTCTCTCCAATTTGTAGTCAAGCTGCCATTTATAATATTTGTGGCTGAGCCACCAGATTCATATACGGTAATATAATCGGCACACAGCCTTAATCACAATGGCACAAAGCCATGTTTACATTGGCACTTAGCCATTATCAGAATTTGTGGCATTGCCACCGGGCTACACTTCTCTTCATTCAAGTTTCCCATCCCATGTAATATGTAAAGATGCAATATACATAATAACATAAAATATCCAGATGTATAACAACCATTAGTCTAGCAATTTATTACGGTGAATCGGCCCATTATTGAGCCTGTAATTCGGCCCACTAAGGCATTCTATCAATTCGGCCCATAGGGGCGTTTAGTAAATTGGCCTATGGGGGCATTTTTGGTAAATCGGCCCATAGGGGCATTTTCGGTAAATCGGTAATTTTACCCACTAAGGGTAATTCGGTAATCTCGCAACCCAGGGGTATTTCGGTAATTTACCCTCCAAGGGTATTTTGGGAATTTCGCAACCTCAGACTTAACTACTAATTTGGCCATAAAAATTGAAACTGTCCATCTGCGTCATAATAACTAAATTGTCTATAACTCAAGTTAGGAAACTCAAAATTTAGATCCGTAAATTTTCCTTGAAACTAGACTCATATATCTTCTTACTAAAAGTTCTCCATAATTTTTTGGCTTAACCATTTCGTACATTTTATTCCTTAAATTTTCCCTTGTTTCACTGTCCAATGGTTCTGACCTCTCTTACCCAAAATTCAAATATCTCACTGTACAGTTTTTATACGTTGCTCCCACTTGTTTCTAATGAAAATAAGTTCACTAAGGAATCTATACATATAAATTATAACCCACAATTCACTTTGTACAATTTTATACGATTTTTCCAAGACAGATTAGGGAACCACGAAGTCATTTAGAACCAGTCTCACTAAAATTACAATATCACAGAATATAAAATTCCTCTTCCTCCTCTGTTTCTTTCTGTAATATCCTGGATTATAGCTTATGCATTAATACTAAGTTATATGAAATAATATGCTCATGTGTGTTGTGAATGTGCATTATAAATTTTGTGAACCTTAGTGTGTAGGTGAATGCCTTAGAAATTATTAGATTTTTTTTTTAAATCTTAAAGAGGAAGTTAAGTAATGTGGTCTTAAGAAAATTTATAGAGGAAATATGACGTGAAATGGGGCTTGGTAAAGTGGCTACAAGGCGCCACTTAGGGCCTTAGTGTGTGACGCCATATGCTAGGGGGAAATGGCTTATGTTCAAGCCATAAGGAGAGCAATAAGGGATTTTATTTTTGCGGCAATAAGAGGAAGAGATGACGGCATGGGGAGTCTTTAAGAGGAGTTTAAGATGTGCTTAAATTCCCTTGAAAATTTCGGCTAAGGTAAGGATAAATAGTATTTTTATTTTAATTATTTTAAATAAAGTGATAAGGAGAAAAACAAGGGATGAGATAGGGGGGAAGGAGTTGGCTGGCCAAGGGAGTCCTTGGTGGCAAATTCGGCCAAGAGTAGTAAAGGGGATAGCCGAATGTCATTAAGCAATTTAGCCTCTTGCGTTTTCACTTTTCCTTCTAAGCTATCACTTTTATTTTTTTCTTTTCTTGCTCTAGCCAAAACCCCTCCCTAAAATAACCATTGCCGATTCTTCCTAAAGCTCATATCCCTCTCTTTTTATCCTTGTTGAAGCCGATTACTCCATTAAATCCCAAAGCTGAAATCTTTTGATCACTAGCTAGTCTTCATAGCTGAATCTTTGAGGGGCTTCAAGCAAAGGTGCTGTCGACTTTTGTATTAAGGGTAAGGGCCAATTGTCATTTGATTTCCAATCTTTATCTTTCTTTTAGCCGAAAGTTAAGGACTAATTCCATTAATTTTCGTGTTCCCGAAATTTGGAAGGATCTTTCAGGATTTCTAGTATAGCCGACTTCTAGGTGAGGTCTTCGGGATTTGAAGATTCAAGGTAAGTCATGTGTATATTTGGCCAAGGCCCTATTTTGGTATTTAGAACTGTTTCTTATTTATTCAAAAGCTGGAAACTAACATAGTTAAGTGATTTGGTGGCTAGTCGATTGCAAGGGTGAACACCGCAAGGTGTCGAGATTTTATTAACTATCAAATCGGCAGTAAGGTAAGACTTTGGTTACAATAAATCCTTCGAGATTTGATTATTTGGCCGAATGGCCTTTAGCTAAAGTATGTAGTGTTGGCCGAATATAGGAATTGAAGATCTAAGCACTTAAAGCGTTAAGAATACCAGGTGTGTACCCACACTGAATCTTGATAGATTTATGGCTCTAATTTATTATATGTGTTAATATGAAAGTATAAGAATATGGCTAAGGTACCATGCAATGGTATAAGTACTCAGGTACGTTATTTTATCCTTAAGTTAATAAGTGATATGAATCATAGAATATGGCATATGTGTAAATAATGATAAGAATGTGAAATAAGGCCTATGGCATGAGATTGCATGATATGAATGTTATATGGGGCATATGGGATATTATGAAAGGGGAAGTGAATATGGTGACATATGTCACGATATCTCAATGTGGTGACCTCGGTCACATAATCTGAATGTGGTGTCTCATGACACAAAAATATTATCTGGTGGCAATGCCACGGATTTTATAAGGGCGATGAGCACATCGACTGCAGCGACTGCCTTCGATGGTGTGTAGCGGATGAAGAGTTGACTTAGTAGTCGCCACGGTGTGCAGGTTGGTACGGGTGATGTGTAGCGGATGGTACCTAGGTTTGGGTTCAGGTTTGCATCATTATTTTTATTTGTTATATATTTGTATGATATGATATGACATGCCTGAATCTTTTGGGACTTAGTGTTGTGGTTACACATTGAGTCTGTTGACTCACCCCGTTGTGGGAATATTTTTCAGGTGACGATCAGTGATGGACCGGGTCAGCAGGAGCTTAGTGGTGGCCATGCTCAGGAAGGAATTTATTTTATTTGGACTTTTTATTTTAAGTACTTGAATTTAATTTGGATTTTATGTTGATGTAATAAGGTCACTAAGTATGAACTGTTTATGCATGCGTTTTTAATTACTTTATTATGTTTCGAATTTTTAATTTAAAGTTAAGTAATTTTTTTTTCTTAATAATAATTGAAAAATGTTTTGACACCTAAATTCAAGTGATTTTCAATTTAAATAGTAAACTCTAAGAACTTGGTAACGTTTTTAACTTATTGTTTTGATAATAAAGTTTTACTAAAGTCTAGACTTCAAAAATAAATCTGTTTACAACTTGAACCCAATACAAACCCAATTTTATGAAAATAAGCAGGTTTTTCTGGCATGGCACCTAAGTCTCCGACCCGCAGTCCACCAGGTAAGTACCCCTATCCATTGTGTGGTTTATAATATGATTTGTAGAAGGTTAGAATGGGAACGTAGACTAGTATACTAAGTGATTGAACCCTAAGACTAGTGTACCCCAACAACTACATAAAACTTAAGTGCCTAATTAAACAACCCTGTGACTTAGTCGCCGAGTTAGGGTGTGGCAACCATTGTGCGCATGTCTAGAATTGGATCCGGAAGAGCCTGGTACTTAAACAGTCCTAGTGACTCACCTCCTCTTCACTGGAATCCTACCTGGTGCGTAGCTACGGTTCACCCTAACCAAGAGGACTTAGTCACGGGCTAAACTCAATAGTTAAAACCTGAAAGGGACTAGCCATGTTTTGTAAAACCCTAGTTTTAAAAATCAACAAGTTGCCCTGTTGAATTGAGAAAATTATTTTTAAAAATTTTCCAAAATTTACAACATTACTAAAATATCCCTAGTGGTAAAATTACAAAAATGCCTTGGTTTATAAAATGCCCATACTACCCACAGTTTTATCAAAACTTCCTTACTTTATAAAATGTCCAAAAGCTCTATTTTGCAAAACATTAAAATACTCTGATTTGAAAAATTTACGAAATTGCCCCTAACTTACAAAATTACCAAAATGACCCTGATTTCTAAAATTTTTGCAACATCACCGATTTGGAAAAACAAATTCTCAAAAAGAACCCCTAAGTTTTGCAAATTTTTGAAATACCCTTGATTTATTAAACTTCACAAATTTATCCCGATTTATTACCAAAATACCCCTGTAGGACAAATTACGAAAATACCCCTGGGATAGGAATGGACAAGAAAGTTTGAATAGTGAATGGGTGTGATAGGTACTACTGAATGAATGTTTGGATGAATGTGCTCCTCTGAGTTAGGATAGGAAACCTAAACGAAAACCTTGATTGATCGAAAGAATTGCTATTAAACTCCTTTCATAAAACTTCTTCGCGGTTAATCAGTGGAACAAAGTACTAATGCATAAAATTCTTAATCAGATTAAAACGCGAAGGTAGACATGAGCTCTAGGGACGTGGTCGTAATGTGCGAGGACGCGGTCGAGGCAGAATGACCGTGTCGGAACCCGTTAGGTCAGGTCAAGGATCTAAGAATGAGGTACCACCGCCACCACCACCGGTGTTGGTCTTTGGCGAAAAGATCGACGGGGATGATCTTCGTATCGCAGTCGTCTTTGCGAGTCCTTGAAATGGTGGCTGGTACTGGAAGGAATATGGGAGCTCGAAAATCTGTACCCAAGCGACTCCGAGCCAACGGAGCTGAGGTGTTCCGTGGCGTATCTGGTGTGGCACCCAGTGCGGCTGAGTATTGGTTGGAAGCAACCGAATGAATTATGGACGAGCTTGATCTAACCCTGAGGAGAAACTAAAAGGAATGGTGGCACTGCTACGCGATGAAGCGTATCAATGGTGGCTCACAGTTTGGGATGGTGCCACAGCTGAGGATCTGGCCTGGGAGTATGTTAAGGCGGTGTATCAGAAGAAGTATGTTGGAACCAGATATACTGATGAGCAGAGTAAGGCATTTCTGGGGCTGGTTCAAGGGAACAAGTTCCATGGCAGAGTATGAAGCTGAATTTCAAAGGTTGAGCCGGTATGCTCGAGGAGTGGTGGCAACGGAGCATAAGCGATGTGTCCGGTTTGAGGACGGACTAAGGGATGACCCGAGGTTGTTGATAGCCCTACACCAGGAGCGGGAGTTTGCCGTATTAGTGGAAAAGGCTAAGGTAGTCGAAGGAATTAAGGACTCTGCAAGGCAGAACTCTGATCGGAATAGACATAAGAGAGGTTTTGGGTCGTCTGGGTCAGCTGAAAATGTTCAGAAGAGGCCTAGAGTTGATGGGCCGCTAGGTCAGCAAGCTGCTACAGGAGGGCAGTATCGTACTTGTGAGCAATGTGGGAAGAAACACTTAGGAGAGTGTTGGAAGAAGACAGGAGGATGTTTTAAGTGTGGATCTAAGGATCACATGATTAAAGACTGTCCTATGAGATCAGATGGGAATCGACCAGCAGCTCAGGGTTTTAATCAGGCTGGTAGAGGTGCACAGCAGACTCAGCGAGGTCGTGGTCCGAATGGTAGAGGTAACAATGCTGGAAGAGGACGTGGAACACCTGGTATAGGTGTAGGTAATACAGAAGCGAGACAGCAGGGCTTAGTATATGCAGTTCGCCGTAGGAAAGATGGAGACGCGCCGGATATCATAATCGGTACGTTTCTTGTATTTGGAAAGCCTTATTATGCTTTGATTGATATGGGCTCGACTCATTCTTATGTTGCATGTAGAATAGTAGAAACACTAGATATAGCCTCTAAACTTTCTGATAGGGAGATGACTGTAGTAAGCCCATTAGGTCAAACTGTAATGGTGAATAAGATCTTTCGGAGAGTACCTCTAGAGATTCAAGGAATGGCATTCTCTGCCGATTTAATGGAACTACCCTTCGGAGAGTTTGATCTTATACTCGGCATGAACTGGCTAGTGGAACATCGGGCTGTGTTGGACTGTGCAGCTAAGCGAATGGAGTTAAGGACCCTAGAGGATGAGGTGATGGTCATGATAGGAGAAAGAAGAAACTACTTATCTAATGTAGTTTCAGCACTTAAGGCTGAGAAAATGGTTTAGAAAGGGTGCAAGGCTTTCTTTGCTTTTGTTAGTGCGTTGGATGCTAAGGAAGAGAGGGAGTTAGTGGAGTAAGGATAGTAAGGGATTTTGTGGATGTCGTTTCGGAGGAATTACCTGGAATACCCCCAGATAGGGAAGTGGAGTTTGGAATTGACTTGTTGCCGGGAACAGCTCCTGTGTCAATTGCCCCTTATAGAATGGCACCAAAGAAGTTGGTTGAGCTCAAGGCTCAGATTTAGGAGTTGCTTGACCGTGGGTTTATCCGACCCAGTGTGTCTCCATGGAGAGCACCGGTCCTGTTTGTGAAGAAGAAGGATGGAACAATGCGTATGTGCATAGATTATCGTCAGTTGAATAAGCTGACCATCAGGAACAAGTATCCTTTGCCAAGGATAGATGACTTGCTCGATCAGCTTAAGGGGGCCGCAGTATTCTCAAAGATCGACTTAAGGTTGGGATATCATCAATTGAAGGTAAAGGAGGCGGATATCCATAAGACAGCCTTTAGGACAAGGTACGGCCATTATGAGTTTGTAGGTTTGGGTTGACGAACGCCCCAGCCACGTTCATGGATATGATGAACCGGATTTTTCAACCCTACTTGGATCGGTTCATCGTTATGTTCATCGATGACATCCTAGTGTACTCCAAGTCTAAAGAGGAACATGATAAGCATCTTCGGGTTGTACTGCAAGTGTTAAGGGAGAAGGAGCTCTATGCCAAATTCAGCAAGTGTGAATTTTGGCTTAAGAAGGTGGCGTTCTTAGGGCATGTGGTATCCGCAGAAGGAATAAGAGTAGATCCTAGGAAGATCGAAGCAGTGCTAGATTGGAAACCACCTTAGTCGGTGGCTGAGGTTCGCAGTTTCTTGGGATTGGCAGGCTATTACAGAAGGTTCGTGGAAGGGTTTTCGTCAATAGCCGCGCCTTTTTGACAAAGTTGTTGAGGAAGGAAGTACCCTTTGTATGGACAGATAAGCAACAAGAGAGCTTTGAGAAGCTTAAGAAAGTATTAACTGAAGCTCCGGTTTTGATTCAGCCGGAGGCAGGAAAGGATTTCATGGTGTATTGTGATGCTTCTCACATGGGACTAGGGTGTGTTTTGATGCAAGACGGGAAGGTAGTTGCTTATGCGTCACGACAATTGAGGCCACACGAGGTTAACTACTCGACGCATGATTTGGAGTTGGCGGTAGTGGTCTTTGCCCTTAAGGTGTAGAGGCACTGTCTTTATGGAGAAAAGTCTGTGATCTACACAGACCACAAGAGTCTTAAGTATTTATTGACTCAGAAGGAGCTGAACTTGAGACAGCGAAGATGGGTGGAGTTATTGAAGGATTATGATTGTTCCATAGAGTATCACCTGGGCAAGGCGAATGCGGTCGCAGATGCTTTAAGTTAGAAAGTGGTGTCGGATCTGAGGGCGATGTTTGCACATCTAAGCTTATTTGACGATGGAAGTCTGCTAGCAGAGTTGCAAGTTAAGTCAACGTGGTTGAATGAGGTAAAAGAGGGACAGTTGGCTGATGAGGATTTAAGTGATAAGCTACGGCAAGTACAGAATGAAGAGTTAGAGGATTATGGTCTTAATGACAAGGGAGTATTGTGCTTTAAGAATAAGGTCTGTATGCCAAAGAACAAAGAGTTAAGACAGAAGATTCTTCAGGAATCGTATGGTAGCCCTTATGCTATGCATCCTGGAGGCACTAAGTTGTACAGGGATCTAAGGGAACAGTTTTGGTGGCCTGGTCTTAAGCAGGAAGTTATGGAATTTGTTAGGAAATGCTTAACATGTCAGCAAGTTAAGGCTGAACACCAAGTTCCGTCAGGATTGCTTCAGCCAATCATGATTCCGCAGTGGAAGTGGGAGAGAATCACCATGGACTTCGTTAGTAGGCTTCCCCTTACGCCTACTAAGAAGGACTCGGTATGGGTGATAGTGGATCGGTTGACCAAGTCCGCGCAATTTATACCAGTGCGGGTTGATTATTCTCTTCAGAAGTTGGCAAAATTGTATGTGGTGGAAGTTGTAAGGTTGCATGGAGTGCCGGTGTCAATTATCTCAGACAGGGATCCAAGGTTTACGTCTCGATTTTGGAAAGCCCTACATCAGGCTTTAGGCACCAAATTGGATTTCACTACGGCTTTTCATCCACAGTCTGACGGGTAGTCTGAGCGAGTAATACAAGTATTGGAGGATATGCTGAGGGGCTGTGTGATAGACTTCAGAGGGAGTTGGGAAGAACATTTTCCTTTAGCGGAATTTGCATACAACAACAGCTATCAGGCCAGTATTCAGATGGCACCGTATGAAGCGTTGTATGGATGGAAGTGTCGCACTCCTACGTGTTGGACTGAATTAGGGGAACGTCAAGTTTTGGGCCCAGAGATTGTGGCAGAGTCTGAAGAAAAGGTTAAGATAATTCGGGCACGGTTGAAGGAAGCATCGGATAGGCAGAAGTCGTATGCAGATCTCAAACGAAAGGAAATAGAATTTGATGTGGGAGATCAAGTATTTCTTAAGGTATCACCTTGGAAGAAGGTGATGAGATTTGGTCGGAAAGGAAAGCTAAGTCCAAGGTTTATAGGACCTTATGGAGTATTGAAGCGAGTTGGACCAATGGCATACCAGTTAGAGTTGCCTTCGGAATTGAAGCAGATGTACGACGTATTCCATGTGTCTATGCTACGTCGTTATCGATCGGATCCATCTCATGTGGTTCCAGTTGAAGAGGTGGAGCTACGGCCAGATTTGTCCTACGAGGAAGAGCCGATTCATATCTTGGAGCGAGATGTGAAAGTGCTACAAAGGAAATCGGTTCCCTTAGTCAAAGTGTTATGGCGCAATCATGGATCGGAGGAAGCTTCATGGGAGCCAGAAGAGGCAATGCGACAGCAATACCCTCACTTGTTTTAGCCAGGTAATTTCGAGGATGAAATTATTTTAAGGGGGTAGAACTGTAATATCCTGGATTATAGCTTATGCATTAATACTAAGTTATATGAAATAGTATGCTCATGTGTGTTGTGAATGTGCATTATGAATTTTGTGAACCTTAGTGTGCAGGTGAATGCCTTAGAAATTATTAGATTTTTTTTAAATCTTAAAGAGGAAGTTAAGCAATGTGGTCTTAAGAAAATTTATAGAGGAAATATGACGTGAAATGGGGCTTGGTAAAGTGGCTACAAGGCGCCACTTAGGGCCTTAGTGTGTGACGCCAAATGCTAGGGGGAAAGGGCTTATGTTCAAGCCACAAGGGGAGCAATAAGGGATTTTATTTTTGTGGCAATAAGAGGAAGAGATGGACGGCATGGGGAGTCTTTAAGAGGAGTTTAAGATGTGCTTAAATTCTCTTGAAAATTTCGGCTAAGGTAAGGATAAATAGTGTTTTTATTTTAATTATTTTAAATAAAGTGATAAGGAGAAAAACAAGGGATGAGATAGGGGGAAGGAGTTGGCCGACCAAGGGAGTCCTTGGTGGCAAATTCGGCCAAGAGTAGTAAAGGGGATAGCCGAATGTCATTAAGCAATTTAGCCTCTTGCGTTTTCTCTTTTCCTTCTAAGCTATCACTTTTATTTTTTTTCTTTTCTTGCTCTAGCCGAAACCCCTCCCTAAAATAACCATTGCCGATTCTTCCTAAAGCTCATATCCCTCTCTTTGCATCCTTGTTGAAGCCGATTACTCCATTAAATCCCAAAAGTTGAAATCTTTTGATCACTAGCTAGTCTTCATAGCCGAATCTTTGAGGGGCTTCAAGCAAAGGTGCTGTCGCCTTTTGTATTAAGGATAAGGGCCAATTGTCATTCGATTTCCAATCTTTATCTTTCTTTTAGCCGAATGTTAAGGACTAATTCCATTAATTTTCGTGTTACCGAAATTTGGAAGGATCTTTCGGGATTTCTAGTATAGCCGACTTCTAGGTGAGGTCTTCAGGATTTGAAGATTCAAGGTAAGTCATGTGTATATTCGGCCAAGACCCTATTTTGGTATTTAGAACTATTTCTTATTTATTCAAAAGCTGGAAACTAACATAGTTAAGTGATTTGGTGGCTAGCCGATTGCAAGGGTGAACACCGCAAGGTTTCGGGATTTGATTAACTATCAAATCAGCAGCAAGGTAAGACTCTGGTTACAATAAATCCTTCGGGATTTGATTATTTGGCCGAATGGCCTTTAGCTAAAGTATGTAGTGTTGGCCGAATATAGGAATTGAAGATCTAAGCACTAGATCGGGTTTTCGGGATTTCAATAAAGCGTTAAGAATACCATGTGTGTACCCCACACTGAATCTTGATAGATTTATGGCTCTAATTTATTATATGTGTTAATATGAAAGTATAAGAATATGGCTAAGGTACCATGCAATGGTACAAGTACTCAAGTACGTTATTTTATCCTTAAGTTAATAAGTGATATGAATCGTAGAATATGGCATATGTGTAAATAATGATAAGAATGTGAAATAAGGCCTATGGCATGAGATTGCATGATATGAATGTTATATGGGGCATATGCGATATTATAGAAGGGGAAGTGAATGTGGTGACATATGTCACGATATCTGAATGTGGTGACCTCGGTCACATAATCTGAATGTGGTGTCTCATGACACAAAAATATTATCTGGTGGCAATGCCACGAATTTTATAAGGGCGATAAGCACGTCAACTGCAGCGACTGCCTTCGATGGTATGTAGCGGATGGAGGGTTGACTTAGTAGTCCCCACGGTGTGCAGGTTGGTACGGGCGATGTGTAGCGGATGGTACCTAGGTTTGGGTTCGGGTTTGCATCATTATTTTTATTTGTTATATATTTGTATGATATGATATGACATGCCTGAATCTTTTGGGACTTAGTGTTGTGGTTACACATTGAGTCTGTTGACTCACCCCGTTGTGGGAATATTTTTCAGGTGACGATCAGTGATGGACCGGGTCGGCAGGAGCTTAGTGGTGGCCATCCTCAGCAAGGAATTTATTTTATTTGGACTTTTTATTTTAAGTACTTGAATTTAATTTGGATTTTATGTTGATGTAATAAGGTCACTAAGTATGAACTGTTTATGCATGCGTTTTTAATTACTTTATTATGTTTCGGATTTTTAATTTAAAGTTAAGTAATTTTTTTTCTTAATAATAAATGAAAAATGTTTTGACACCTAAATTCAAGTGATTTTCAATTTAAACAGTAAACTCTAAGAACTTGGCAATGTTTTTAACTTATTGTTTTGATAATAAAGTTTTACTAAAGTCTAGACTTCAAAAATAAATCCGTTTACAACTTGAACCCAACACAAACCCAATTTTCTCTAAAAATTACTCAAAGTTTTCCAAAGAACAAATGAATTTGAATCATTTTTACTCGAGGAACATACCAGATTTGGTCAAGGCTCGTGGGCCAGATTTGGGGTGTTTCACTTTCATATAAAACTAGACACAGTAAGATTTAATTCGATATCTAATTTACTTTCTAATTCCCTTTGTAAAACCCCAAACCCGGTCAACACACCACGATCGAATTTGACATGTCATAGAAAAACGTGTTTGAGAAATTAGGTTACCAGTTAAAATTTTGTCCAAAAACTCCTTGTTGTGGTTGTACTTGTAAAAATCTTGGGCATGATTATTTGCAAACCGACAGTGCATTTCGAAAACCTGAAAATTTTAGAAAAACTCACTTGTGGAATCCATAGGATTAGGAAAAATGCTTTTGACATTTGAAAAACAATTCTCGAATGATTCTTTCTTAGTTATTTAGAAACCGTTTGAGTTGAGTATGGAAAACTTAAGGTTGGAAAACCATTGGAGTTGTAAAGATTTTCAGTTAATACACGATACCCGATGGTAAAGTTTAAAATATGTCATTTTGCAGTTTAGAAAACTTACGCTCATGTTATTAGATTGTCCAAGTAGTTTCTTAATCCGGTTTAACCAAATCCAAAGTATACAATAAACCAAAACATAATGAAAAGGCCTTATTACAACCCACAAATTAAAATAAACCAAATTAAGAGAAATTAAAGTAAAGTAGCAAATTCAAATTCGTAAGAAAACCAAGTTTATTCGTAGCATGGCCACCTCAAGTCCATCCGGCTCTTTTTCCGCGGTCTATGTGTCACCTGAAAAGATAAGGGAGAAGGTGAGTCACCAAGACTCAGTGTATAAATCCTCCTCCCGGGTAATGCAACGCACTTACACACACACCATAACCAAGCAATATAAGTAATGCACCCAATCCTAGCCATCCATACTCCTTTTCTACCCCGCGTGGTACCAAACCACTGGTGGTGCCAAACCACTGGTGACCCAAAGTCACGATATCCAATAATGTGGTGCCAAACCACTGGTGACCCAAAGTCGCGAATAATCCCTCTGTGGGGCCAACCCACGTTGTGATACCAAATCACTGGCGACGATCCCGTAATATCAGCTGTGGGGCTAACCCGCTGTGGTACTAAGCCACTGGGACAAGTCGCTATGAGGTGCCAAACCTCTGGTGACCCAAAGTCACAAAATATCAATATAACAAGTGTGGGGCCAACCCACGTGTGATACGAAATCACTGGCGACGATCCCGATATGTCAACTGTGGGACAGCCCACTGTGGTACTAAGCCACTGGGACAAGTCGTTATGAGGTGCCAAACCTCTGGTGACCCAAAGTCACAAAATATCAATCTGTGGTACCAAACCACTGGAGGTGCCAAACCTTTGGTGTCCCAAAGACACGGATATCATCTTCCCCCTCCTCTCATATCACCCATCATCATGCCATACTCATGTAAATCATGCCAACATGTTCAGTGTTGCATCTCATAACACATACGTCATAGATCATGATATCATATATCAATAACAAAACTCATATTGAAACGGACTTACCCGATTCCGTGCACATATCCATTAGGTATCGTATCAACATCCATACTGTTTCGGCTTTTATTAACAATCAGGTTATTAAAACATATTACTAAGTATAGAGTGTGTAAGTTTACACACTTGTTAAAACGGAAGCCCTAAATCTCGAAGAACCGATCTAAGACACTAGATTTCCTTGCCCCTATATTCGGCCAAACATGGAGATTAACAACATAGGCCATTCGGCCAAACCAAAAAACTTAAGGGTTAACGCATGAACCCCTACCTTACAGCTGATTTGATTTCCAATCAAATCCCAACACTATGAGATGGACTCCTCTTGCAATCGGCCACACCCTAAGACGCAGAAACAGTTAGCCTCAAAAGCCTTCGGCTTAACAAATACTTAAAAGAATAGACTATTAACATAATTCCTAACCATCACTTACCAACCGATTACTCAAGAATGAAGACTTCGCTTGACTACTTCCAAAATCCCGGAGCCCTACAACAAATCGGTTTCAAAAGGGTAAATAACACCCTTGCTATCAAATGCCGAAATCGGCTCTTGCCTTCATCAAAGTCGACAGAGAAAGGGAAAAGAAGAAATAGATTCGGCCATTGACACATACCTTTCCAAATCGATTAAAGAAAAGCCCCCACCCTTGTCTAATATTCGGCCAAAGCAACTAAAGAAATAGCAGGGAGATTCGGCTACAACAACCAAAAAAAAAAAAGGAGGAAAATCGACTATGGTTGCTTAAAAATAACACTTAAGATTCGGCTAGATAATCAAAAAGGAGAGAAAGGGATTCGGCTAGAGTCTTGAAAGTAGAAACAAGTGAAATGTGGTTAAAGGAGAAAGGAGAAATCGGCAAAGTAGATTAAAGATGGGAGAGAGGAGATTTGGCTAAGATAAACAAGTAAGCTTCGGCAACCACAAGAACCAAATTTCGGCTATGAGATGAAGTTGATGTTTCGGTTATGGTGTATAAAAGAGAACGTTTGAAAAGAAAAGAGTAGAAGTCAATAGGCAAATTAAAGTTTCAGCCAAGAGGGAATGCAATCAAAAGAACCAAAATATTTAGAAAAGAAAATGAGATGACCCCCAAAAATGTGAAAATGCAAGGGAGAGCTAGAGAAATTCAGCTCCCCCTATTTCCCTAACCAAAACCTTGTCTCATCTTTTCCAAAAGATGAGCATTGACCAAATAAATCTTTCCAAAACACCTTCCACACTATAAGCCAACATGTTCCCTTATCTTTCCTTTTTCTTTTGATTCTTTCCTTCGTTATCCCTTATCTTCCTCCTTACCATAATCCTTAGTCATCTTTCCCAAATTAAAAAGTCTTCCTTACCTTATTAAAGCCTTGACTGACACTTTGGATAAATAGCACAAAAATTGATCAAAAATGCAATAGATGGGATTCGAACCTCAGACCATTAGTACACTCCACTCGCCACTTTCCACCTTTACTAATAGACTCCTTGTGTTAGCAAAATGCACACTTATTTCCTTAAGCCTTGATGCCACTTGCCTTGTAACACCCCAAACTCGGCCCATTCACTACGACCGAATTTGAAATGCCACTGCGGAACACGTTCGAAAATATTCTTACTTAAGAGTAAAAACCGTTAAAAATTAGTTGCCTTTAATAAAACATTTTCATGACTTAAAATATTCTAAGTAAAAATTAAATTGTTATAAAAATATCGGATTCAAAACTTTATTATTCATACTTAAGAAAATAAAATCATTTGTAATTAATATTTAAATTGTCAATCCATAATGGAACATAATAATAAAAATACTTAATAAAAATACTTAAATACTTTAATGGGCCTTATTACAATAAATAATTAAACCAAAATACTTAATAATAAACTGATTGAAATAATCAAAACATCTTCTGCATGGGCCACCTCGTATCCACTCCAACCCGGTCCGATTATCATATCACCTGCGATGTTTCATAAATAATTGGGTGAGTCATACAGACTCTGTGTGTAATTAAACCACTGAATTCCACCCACATGTTAACCACATATTATCCCATATATCAGATAAAAATTAACATATTCACATATTATCACATTCTGGGCTTGGCCCATATTCATATCACATTCATATAATAGGGTAGTTAACCACATAATTTCCACATACTGGGCTTAGCCCATTTCCACACTGATCCACATTCATATACTGGGCTTGGCCCTTTTCACATTAATCCACATATCACTGGGCTTGGCCCATTTCCACATATGTTCACATACGAAATCATGCAATTATGAAGCCCAACCCAAACCTAGGGTCCATCCTCTACACACCCCCGTATCCAGCCTACCACACTCCAGGGGATTACCAAATCACCCTCTCCTTTTCACTCCAAAAGGCAATCAATACCGTCCACGTGCAATTAAGCACAAAAATCTACAACGCGACCTCAGTCAGTGCCAATCCACGATGTAGCCGTAGCTAACACCAAAACCACGATGGGACACATAGCCACTCATCAACCACGATATGGCACATAGCTGATATCAACCACGATGAGGCACATAGCTACTCATCAAACCACGCGAACTTAATCGCAAATAATCCACAACGTGACCTCAGCCAGCGTCAATCCACGATGTAGCTCAAGGCTAATATCAAACCACGTACTCGAAGTACACTCGTACCTTCTTTCATAACCCACCCATGTACATGCAACATAAAATAATGCCATGATAATGCATGTACATGTTATTTAGCATCTTATCACATATTCACATCAATAATCACATTTCATCAGATTCGGTACTTACCGGATTATCGACATACCCCTTGAGGGTATCCATCTCATAACTTTTACTGCACTTGTTAGTACACAATCAACACACACAGATATAGCAAAAACCCAGAAAACGGTGGGTTAATCACACACCTTATAACTTGGAGAACTACGCTTTCGATACTGACACTATCACTAAGCGAGACTACGGCTATCTGCCTACTTTCTTGTTCTGACGCTGGTCCACACCCTGGTGGCCAATCCCGAACCGATGAGACAGATCTTTTCTTAAACTTTGGGATAGGGACTTTCCCTTTACCTTCTTGACCGGCATCCATGTCCATTAATGGTATCTTAATCAGAACCAAACAGTTAACCGATGACATCATAATCTAAATATACCAAATCTATACTTACTAAATATTGTTACCAAACAAACTTGAATCCCGAAGCCCTCTGATTATTTCTGTCGAAATTCCTAAATCACCATAGGCAGAATCGGTCAACACTAAAACCAACTTAATGGCCTAAGGCCGAATACCATGAATCACTTACGTTACTTACCAAAAATCTCGAAAACTATCACTTGCTTTTGGTGCTGACAAAATCCCTACTAACAACTTGTTAAAATCAGCTTAATCAATCATCTAGATAGAGTGGCCCTTTGGCCGAATACCATATTGTCTTACCTTGATGAGTCGACTCCCGAAAGACTCCTTCAAAGCACCTTGACGTTATCTACCCACAAGCGATCACACCACTTATTATCTTAAGGAAACATTCGGCCAACCTATAACCAGAGTTTAATCACTTGATTCGGCACCCTTATGAAAAAGAATCCAAAACCGATTACTACAGAAATACTTACCATTACACGTTACTTGAAGAGGCTAGAAGAAATACTCACACTAACGCTTTCGGCTCTTAAGTCTTGCGACAAAAAGAGAGAATAAGGCCACTATGGGATTCGACTATGGCTTCTAAATGGCAAGGGGTTATTCGGCTATCCAAGAAAATATGTAGAATTAAAGTTGAAGAAAAGAGAAAGAATAGGGAGAAGAAGTGAGAAGCAATTCGACTCAAAGAGAGAATTAGAGGAACAATTTTCGGCCAAGGAAAATATAATGAAGAAAATAATAGCTAAAGGATGGTCACCCCTATTTATACTACTCAAATTCGGCACTCCTACCTCCTCTCAAATTCCACTTCCTTCTCCTATAATAACTCTTGAACACATATTCAAAATATATAAAATAAATCTATAATTATCTTATATTTATCAACTTAAAATAATCCACCTTTATCCCCTTAATTAATAAAATAAAAATTATCCATCATTAATCCCTTATCAAACTCCTAAATCATCACCCATCTACCTATAAAAGAATAATCTAAATAATAAAAAAAATAAATTAACAATTATCCTACTTATCTAGCCAAAATTTAATAGGAGAATTAGAATCCTCCTCCAATTGGAAGTCCCATGTAATATCCTGAAATAGGGGTTGCAAGTTTGGAGAATAACTCAAGTATTAGTGGGCCTCAAGAGTGGTTTGGATGTGTTTTAGGAGTTCCTAAAACTCTAGGATTGAAATGGGATACTTTGGAAAATTTTGGAAATTTGAGGGTTAAAAGAGGAAAATAGGCAAGGAGGCCTTAAGAATAAATTTTGACATGTTATGGAATATGAAATGCCCTGGTAAAGTGGCTTCCGTGTGCCTCTTAAAGCTTGGGAGTGACGCCACAATCAAGTCAGAGGTTCGAGTCTTGGGCGCGGCATAAGCATTTTATTTTGCAAAATGGCACTGCTTTGAAGGAGGCTTTAAAAGAAATCGGGGAAGAATTATGTCACAAAAAGGCGCCTGGGGGAGGTGGCTAGGACGCTAGCAGCAGAAGAGCTTCGCGAGGACTCGTGTTCGAGTCCTGATGGCAGCGCGCGAGTGTTTTTATTTTGGCTCCTGGCGTTAAGGTAAGGGAGCCAGCGAAGGATAGATTAAACGAAAATTCTGGCGGGTATTGACATGAAAGTCAGGGTGGCCAAGTGGCTGAGGCGTTGGAGAGTTCTCTCCAGGTCTTGGGTTCGAGACCTGGGGCAGGGCCTGGAGGTTTATTCTTTTTGGCTATTTCTGGCGTGAAACAAGTGGTCTGCATGGGGCATGCGCATGAAGCAAATGGGTTGTTTTGATTTTATTATTTTTATAAGTATGGGTTAGTTTTGTTTTACTTTGTGTATTATTATTTTATGGTGGAAGATGGAATAATAGTTATATTATTATTATTATTATTACTATTATTTTAATTTTTATTATTATATGCATGAGGTATGGGAATTAGTTTGGTTTTTATTTTATTATTGATGGTGATGAGCTTGCTAATAAACAATGAATTTTTGTTTTCCTATGGTGATGGAAGAATGAGTAAACAATGTATTTCTCTTTTCTAAGTGATGGGTTTTGTGCTTGGGAAAGGAACTTGGTCGTTTGAAGCATGTGTGGGAGACTCCCTTGGTCGGCCTTGAGCTTAGGAAAGCATGGCCGAATCTCCCTAGCTTGTTTTTGGTTCTTCTCCAAATGAGCATGGCCAAATTTCTTGAAATGATTTTTCTTGTCTTTGCCTTGAGCATGCCCGGATTAGGGAGACTCCTAGGGGGCTTGTTTATTTTCGGTTTTGAAAGGGGGAGGGGATTAAGTGCCGATTTTCCTCATTTATCTTTCTCTTCCTCTTTATTTCCTTTCAACCCCGAATCTACCTCTATCTCTTAAAGCCGAATGCCTCTCTGCCTTTGGGAGCCATAACCGAATATGTATAACCATCATTTGAAAGGTTAGTCGAAACCCTCCACCAGTTTACACCATTGCCGAATCTTGTGGTGAGTTTTAAAAGCTGAGAACTTGAATCTATCTCTCTTATGTGGCCGAATGAAGGTTTCTCTCTTGGTGACCATTTTCGGCTTTGAAGAGTGTTAAGATGTGGTAGCCGAAACCTTAATCTAGTTTACTTGTGGCCGAACCTTCAAGGATTATATTGGTGTGCTCTTCCGTGTAGTTGAAGGAAGGAACTTTAAGGGAGCTCCCGAGATTTTGAACATCAAGGGTTTTCAACACGACAAGAATAGGTGACGGTTTTGAGACTTAGTCGAGCAAGGTAAGTGGCTAATGATATTCGGCCAAGGGCTTTTGTTCATAGATTTGTGTGTGAGCCGATTCTAACAATGTTTTAGTAGGAATTTCGATAACTTCAGGAGCTAATTAACCGGAACAAGTGGTGTTTCGGGATCGAATTAAGCTAGGTAAAAGATTCATAGCATTCGGCCTTAGGCCATTTTTAGTGATTAAATGGCTAACCGTTTCTGTTCATGATGGTTTAGAGGCTAATCGACAGCAATAGGACAAGTTCAGGATTTTAGTTGATATTAGATTCGATAGATCAGAATTTCACTATAATCAGGTGCGTAGTTATCGCACTGTTCTCTTGCTTGTTATATGTGTTGTATGTATTATTTCATTTAAATGTATGTATATTGAGCATGTTAGTCGAAATAAAAGCTATGATGATGGATAACTGTGGTGGGTGATTGAATAATCAGGTTAGTGGTTACTGTATTAACTTTTTGATTATAAATGATTATCGATGAATGTAAAATAATGTGATGACATGTGATGTGTATTGTTTTTGAATAGTATGTTGTCATGGTTTATATATATATATACATATGTATGGGAATTGTGATTAATATGTGGATCACTATGTGATCGGTGGCTTAGCCACGGCCTTGAGCAGTAAGTCTGCCAAGATAAGATGTGTGGATCACTATATGGGTTGAGCTTCGTAATTGCATATTCATAATTGTACATTCATAATTGCATATTCATGTATATGGACTGTGTGGATATAGGATAAGCCCATATGTGAGGACATGTGTACTAACTATGCACTGAGTCTTGGTGACTCACTCAATTTTTATTTTAACCTTTCAGGTGGCGCATAAAGCTTGGACCGGGTTGGAGCGGATACAAAGGTGGCCATGCAAAAGCGGATTTTTCATGCAAAGGAATCTCTTGTTTAATGAATTAAGTGCCTATATTTTCAGTATTTTGATTAAGTATGTATTGTAAGAAGGCCCACTAAATTTTAGTTCTTTTATTAAGTATCTTTATTATTATGCTCTATTATGGATGGACAATTTAAAATGCTTATTGCAAATGATTTTATTTCCGCGAGTATGTACAATAAAGCTTGGAATCCCGTGTTGTCATAATAATTTAGCTTTTACTTAGAATATTTCAAGTCACGAAAATATTTTATTAAACTCAACAAATTTTATCGGTTTTACTTCTAAGTAAGGATATTTTTCGAACGTGTTCCGCAGTGGCATTCCAAATTCGGTCGGAGTGAATGGGCCGGGTTTGGGGTGTTACATCCCAAGCCGTCCACTGCTTCCTTCTTTCCTGGTGCCAAAAGCCAAAATTAAAATACCCAACTGCTGTTCCCATGCCTTGAACCCAAGACCTGCTGGAGCTTCACTGCAGATAACGCCCCAACCACTTTGCCAAGGCGCTGCTTGTGATATATTTTACCCTGAACTTCTTTTAACACCTCTTTCCAAAGCTCCCCCTTGTCCTAACGCCAAAGCAAAATAAAAACACGCCCATGCCGCCAACGGGATTCGAACCAAGGCCCTTGTTGCCGCAAGCCGTATATAGCGCTCCAAGCCACTCTGCCGTGGCGTTTTTTTTGACATAAACTCGCCACAATTTATTTTAAAGCCTCCTTCAACTTGCTCCCCTTTAACGCCAAAAATGAAAAACTCCCAAATGCGATTCCTGCAGCTCGAACCCCTTCCCCTTGGCACTCCCTTTGACGCAACCACCCTTGCACCTTAGGTGGCGTCCCTTGCCACTTTTCCACATCATTTCTTGTGTCCCAAACTCGCCAAAACTTTTCTTAAGGCTACCTTAGCCTAATTCCCCTTTTTACACTTAAATCAAAAATTTTTTTTCGAAAGCATTCCCTTATAATTTAAAGCTCCGAAACACTTAAAACATATCCAAACATACTCCAAGCCTACTATCACTCGAATTATGCACGAACCCATAACCCCTAATCTAGGATGTTACAGTTCTAGCCTCCTTAAAATAATTCCGTCCTCGAAATTAATTACTAACAGTCGTACAATCCCACTCACCGCACTACGCTTATGCTGCGCACTCTGATCTTAATAGAACAATCATACTTTCTAGCACAATCTGTAAGTTCACGTTCCTTAGAACTTATTTCTAACGTCGCGATTTAATCCGATTAAAGAGTTTTATGCTTCAGAATTTTTGTTCCACTTATTAACCGCGAACAATTTTATGATATAAAGAGATGTTTAAAAGTGGTTCTTTCGATCAATCAAATGTTCAGTTCAAGTTATCTATTCTAATTCGGAGAATCACATTCACATTCACATGTTCAAATCACTTCAGAGGTCAGAAGTACTTACCTGGTGGACTTCGGGTTGGAGATACAGGTGCCATGCCAGAATAAACCTGAAAAATTTTACGAAAGGCCAAATCTTTGAAAAGCCCATTAAAAAAATGTTTTTGGACCCAAAACCCTCAAAGTTGAGTTTTGAATCAGGCTCTGATACCAAACTGTAACACCCCAAACCCGGCCCTGTAACATCCCCAAACCCGGCCCATTCACTACGACCGAATCTGGTTATGTTAGCGAAAATATTTTTTTCTTTACTTAGAATTTAAAACACGAAAATCCACTATCTTTCTGGTAAAACCCGTGTACTTTTAAAATACTTTTAGACTTTGATAATAAATAGAAATGTCCATTTTAAAACACTCGTTTGATTTATAAATTTGTTGAGTAAATAAATGGCTAAAAAAAAAACTAAGTCGTTTGCACATAGTAATCAAAATAATCAACCATTATTTAAAATAATAATAAGGTAATTCCCAAAATAAATGAAAAAAAAATCAAAGGGCCTTATTACATCAACATTTAAACCCGAATACTTAATGTAAATAAACTTAAAAGATTTGAATTCTTCTTTCTGCATGGGCCACCATGTGTCCTCTCCGATCCCTGGTCCGATTCTATGCGTCACCTGAAATGGTTAATGAAAGAGTGAGTCCACTGACTCAGTGCATAATCAAAACACAGACTTCCCGCGTATGGGCTTGGCCCCATACCAAACCATTCACATAGCAAGTCATGCACATATGAATCTCAGCCCAACCCACTCCAACCGTAACACCAACCTTAGCAGACTCCCAGCCCAAGGCCGTGGATAAACCACCACTGATCACATCGTGATCCAAAACCTTACCTTGGCTACTCACTGCACAAGGCCGTGGCTGAGCCACCAATCAACAAATCGTGATCCAAATATCGTAATCTGTCCACGGTGATGCACATAGCAATCAACCGCCGAGATGGGCACCAAGCCAACATCTCCCTTGATGATGCACACAGCAACCCATCAAGCGCTAGTGTAGCCCGAAGCTAACACTAGACCACGTACCAAGATGTACTCCTTCCTTCCTCGATTAACCGAATCCCATGCACATGTGATAAAGCATCTTATCAAATCATATAATAGGAGCACACATCTCATATCATTACCACATCATATATTTATAAATATACATCATTAATTTCAATGTCATAATCTTACTCATGTATAAACGTTAGCAAGCATAAAACCGAGAATTAGTGCGTTGATTACGCACCTAGATAGCACACCCGATCTACCCTCGAATGCAACCTTATACCACCGCAGATCCTGTGACTAACCAAATCCCGAAATGTCTCTGCGCTAGGCTCTCCTCCCCTATAATCGACCTTGCACAAAACAAGTACACTTAAGGCCATTCGGCCAAGACAAGAAACCAAAGCAAAACTAACACACCCTTACCTTGCTAACTACCCTTCCTCTAACAAGAATCGGCCACCACCAAGGAAGTAAGGGTTCGGCTTGAAGGAAAATGGATGAAAAGGGATAGGGGTTACGGAAATAGAAAAGATGATAAAGGTTTGAGGGATAAAATGGAGTGGTTTTGGCTCAAAAGAAATGAGGAGAAGAAGATAGCTATATGACTTTGAAGTTTCGGCCAAAGGGAAATAGTGAAGAAATTTTCGGCAAGGAGAGAAAACACAAGAGGAAAAGGGTGGGGAAAAAATGAACAAATGAAGAGTACACCCCTATTTATATCATTCGGCCTCCCCTAAGCTCTCCCAAAAAAAACCGAAAATGCCCTCCATAAGCTCCCCAAAACCGGCCACTACCCAACCCCCTTCCAAATCCCATATTTTCCTCCTACTTTTCCTCCCTAACACCCATTCAAAAAGTTTGAATGGGTCAAACCTCCACCTAGCCGAATTTAAAAGGTAAAGACCAAGTCTTCCTCCCTTTTTTAAGCCTTCAAAACCGTCCACCCTCCTTACCAACTTGACGCAAAAACAAGGCCAAAGATGCTTGCCACGAATGACTCGAACACCAGCCCCAAAGATCCTTGAGGCGTCACTTCACCAAGCCCTTAGCAGCGCATGCCTTGCCACTCTGCCAAGCCATTCCTTGTGCCATAATCCCACCAAAATTTTTCTTAAGGCACCCTCTATCCAAGCTCACCTTTGAACCCCAAAAATTAAAAATTTTCCAAAGCATTCCACCACTACCTAGGGTTCTCAGGACCCCTAAAACTTACCCAATCACGCACTAAGGTGTGCCAACACCCGAGCTAAGCACCAAAAGCCTAACCCCTAAAACCAGGGTGTTACAATTCTACCCTCCTTAAAAAATAATTTCGTCCCCGAAATTACTTGTCTAGACTAACAGTCCAAATCCTCCCACTAAGCTATGGTCACATTGCACTCTCACGATCTTAAAGAGCTAATCATATATCTAGGCAAAGATTCTAAGTTCATACTCAAAGTTCCACATACTTTACGACCAATCAAAACAACCAACCATCCAAAAGAACAAAACAACAGAGAAAATTCCAAACACAAGGAACTTACCAGCTGACCCATCAGGCACATCATTATCCTCCCTCCGACGGACTGCATAAACCGACCCTGGCCGTCTTGCCTCAGTGCCACCGTTACCGCGGTCTACTGCCCCACGACCTTCGGCCGAACCACTTCCTCCATGGTTCGGACCACGACCTCTCGTCGCTCACACCACCCACCTCTGCTGGTTGCACATAACCTTGTCCCACTATCCGAGTCCTATTCGGATCCTGGGGACAATCCTTAATCAAGTGGGACTTGGACTTGCATCTAAAGCACTCCCGAACACGATTCCAGCATTCGCCAACATGGTACCTTCCACATTGAGCACACGGACGATCTGGATTTCCGTGGTGGCTTAGCAATATTAATGAGAGTCTCAACCCTCGGTCTTTTCTGAACCCTCTTAACCATTTCTGGCGATCCAACACTTCTCTTATCACGATTCCTTTCTCTATTGTGCCTCTCAGCCTTCTTGACCTCCTCAGCTATTCGAGCTTTCTCCACTAAAACTGCAAAGTCTCTTTCCTGATGCGGAGCAATCAAAACTCGCAGCTCATCCCGTAGACCATCTTCAAATCTGACGCATCTCTCATAATCCGTTGCCACGATGCCCCGAGCATACCGACTCAAACGCAAAAAACTTCGACCGTACTCGCTATTGACTTACTACCTTGCACCAGAAGGAAACGCCTTCTCTGCAAGGCCCACATAGCTCGCTCCAACATACTTCCCTTCAAACTTGATCTTAAAGTAACCCCAATCCACTCGATCCGCAGGGGTACTTTCTTTAACAGTGAGCCACCACTGGTAGGCCTCATCCCGTAGCAACGAAACAACACCCTTAAGCTTCTCCTCAGCAGTTAAGTCTAGGTCGTCCATAATCCTTTCAACAGCCTCAAGCCAATACTCTGCCACATTCGGAGCTACCCCAGACACTCCTCTAAAAACCTCGGCTCCATTCGCCCTAAGTCTCTCGGGTACCGACTTTCGATTCCTGTTGCCCACATTGGCTCCTGCCACTCGTTCGAGTACTCGCAACACCGCTTGTGACACTACATCGTCTCCTCCAGTCTGATCCTGTTGTTCAACCTCAACAGCTGGTGGTGGTGCATCGCTTTCTGACCCATGGCGTGACCCAACCGGTTCCGATACTGACATCCTGCCTCTACCACGCCCGCGAGTATTGCGCACTGCGCGCCCCTAGAACTCATATCTAGCGCTTCGATTTAGTCTGTTTAGAAAGTTTTATGCGTTAGAAATTCTTGTTTCACTGTTTTATCCACGAGCAATTTTATGCAATGAAGTTTTCGAGAGTAGTTCTTTCGAGCAATCAAGTTTCCTTCCTACCCGGGGGTAATTCCGTCATTTTTCCTAAAGAGGGGTATTTCGGTAATAACTCAGGGTCAATTTTGAAAATAGTTTTCCAACTTAAAGATATCTCAAAATTCATAAATCTCAGGGGTCATCTTGAAAATTTTGTTTTTCAAACAAAATGTGTTGCACAAATTTCAGAAATCGGGGTTATTTCAGTAATTTTGGAAATCATGGGCCTTTTCGTAAATCCAAATCGAAATGTCACAACATTTTACAAAATAGAATTTTCTGATATTTAGTGGAATAGGAATACTTCTTGTAAAAGTCGAGAGAAATCAGAAAATTTAGAAACCAGGGCATTTTGGTAATTTTATTAACTAGGGTATTTTCAGTAAATTTTCACAAACCAAGATATCTTAATATTTGAAACATAAAATTTTGGTATTTTACAAGGTAAAAATCATTTTATCAAAAGTTGAGGTAGTACTGAAAATTTTATAACACAAGGGTATTTTTTGTAATTTTGCCACTAGGGGCATTTTGGTAATTTTGTAAGTCGAGAAAACGTCTTTCAAAATCGAAATTAGGGTTTACAAACCAAAAGGGTAAATTTGAAAAATTTTAAACGGAAGATATTAAAACAATCAGTCAAATCCCTTTCGGGTTTTAATAATTGGTTTAGCTTTATGAACAAGTCCTCTTGGTTAAGGTGAACCGTAGCTACGCACTGCAGTAGGATACTGCGAAGAGGAGGTGAGTCACACTGACGCTTAAATACCGTGCTCTTCCGGTTCCACTCCTAGACATGCGTACAGGATGGTTGCCACACCTTAACTCGGCGACTTACTTCACAAGTTTGTATAAGAGATTTAAGTTTTATGCACATGTTTGAGTAGTCTAGTCCTAAGGTCCAATAGTCCTAACTTTCTAATCTACGAGCCCAACTAAGCCCAAATCAATTCATACAAACAAAACAACACAACTTAAAAGTTCGAAGCACTTACTTGGTGGACTTGGGTGAGGATGCAGTGCCATGCATGCCGAATAACTCAAAAACTTCTTATGAAAACCCACCTTTCGAAAAGCCCATTTTGAAAACTGTTTCGCCCAAAACCCTCAAAGCCGAGTTTTGAACTTGGCTCGATATTAAATCAGAACATCCCCAAACCCGCCCATTCACTACTGACCAGAATCTGCGTTATGTTAGCGAAAATATTTTTTTCTTTACTTAGAATTTAAAACACGAAAATCCACTATCTTTCTGGTAAAACCCGTGTACTTTTAAAATACTTTTAGACTTTGATAATAAATAGAAATGTCCATTTTAAAACACTCGTTTGATTTATAAATTTGTTGAGTAAATAAATGGCTAAAAAAAAAACTAAGTCGTTTGCACATAGTAATCAAAATAATCAACCATTATTTAAAATAATAATAAGGTAATTCCCAAAATAAATGAAAAAAAAAAACAAAGGGCCTTATTACATCAACATTTAAACCCGAATACTTAATGTAAATAAACTTAAAAGATTTGAATTCTTCTTTTCTGCATGGGCCACCATGTGTCCTCTCCGATCCTCGGTCCGATTCTATCGTCACCAAAATGGTTAATGAAAGAGTGAGTCCACCGACTCGAGTGCATAATCAAAACACGGACTTCCGCGTATGGGCTTGGCCCCATACCAAACCATTCACATAGCAAGTCATGCACATATGAATCTCACCCCAACCCACTCCAACCGTAACACCAACCTTAGCGGACTCCTGCCCAAGGCCGTGGATAAACCACCACCGATCACATCGTGATCCAAAACCTTACCTTGGCTACTCATCGCACAAGGCCGTGGTGGTGGTGAGCCACCGATCAACAAATCGTGATCCAAATATCGTAATCTGTCTCTACGGTGATGCACATAGCAATCAACCGCCGAGATGGGCACCAAGCCAACATCTCCTTTGATGATGCACACACAGAACCCATCAAGCGCTAGTGTAGCCCGGCTAACACTGAGACCACGTACACCAAGATGTACTCCCTTCCTTCCTCGATTAACCCGAATCCCATGCACATGTGATAAAGCATCTTATCAAATCATATAATAGGAGCACACATCTCATATCATTACCACATCATATATTTATAAATATACATCATTAATTTCAATGTCATAATCTTACTCATGTATAAACGTTAGCAAGCATAAAACCGAGAATTAGTGCGTTGATTACGCACCTAGATAGCACACCCGATCTACCCTCGAACGCAACCTTATACCACTGCACTGCTGACTAACCAAATCCCGAAATGTCTCCTGCGCTAGGCTCTCCTCCCCTATAATCGACCTTGCACAAAACAAGTACACTTAAGGCCATTCGGCCAAGACAAGAAACCAAAGCAAAACTAACACACCCTTACCTTGCTAACTACCCTTCCTCTAACAAGAATCGGCCACCACCAAGGAAGTAAGGGTTCGGCTTGAAGGAAAATGGATGAAAAGGGATAGGGGTTACGGAAATAGAAAAGATGATAAAGGTTTGAGGGATAAAATGGAGTGGTTTTGGCTCAAAAGAAATGAGGAGAAGAAGATAGCTATATGACTTTGAAGTTTCGGCCAAAGGGAAATAGTGAAGAAATTTTCGGCAAGGAGAGAAAACACAAGAGGAAAAGGGTGGGAAAAAATGAACAAATGAAGAGTACACCCCTATTTATAGCATTCGGCCTCCCCTAAGCTCTCCCAAAAAAACCGAAAATGCCCTCCATAAGCTCCCCAAAACCGGCCACTACCCAACCCCCTTCCAAATCCCATATTTTCCTCCTACTTTTCCTCCCTAACACCCATTCAAAAAGTTTGAATGGGTCAAACCTCCACCTAGCCGAATTTAAAAGGTAAAGACCAAGTCTTCCTCCCTTTTTTAAGCCTTCAAAACCGTCCACCCTCCTTACCAACTTGACGCAAAAACAAGGCCAAAGATGCTTGCACACACAGACTCGAACACTGCCCCCAAAGATCTTGAGGCGTCACTTCACCAAGCCCTTAGCAGCGCATGCCTTGCCACTCTGCCAAGCCATTCCTTGTGCCATAATCCCACCAAAATTTTTCTTAAGGCACCCTCTATCCAAGCTCACCTTTGAACCCCAAAAATTAAAAATTTTCCAAAGCATTCCACCACTACCTAGGGTTCTCAGGACCCCTAAAACTTACCCAATCACGCACTAAGGTGTGCCAACACCCGAGCTAAGCACCAAAAGCCTAACCCCTAAAACCAGGGTGTTACAGGCCCATTCACTACGACTAAATTTGAAATGCCACTGCGGAACACGTTCGAAAATATTCTTACTTAAGAGTAAAAACCGTTAAAAATTTGTTGCCTTTAATAAAACATTTTCGTGACTTCAAATATTCTAAGTAAAAATTAAATTGTTATAAAAATACCGGATTCAAAACTTCATTATACATACTTAAGAAAATAAAATCATTTGCAATTAATATTTAAATTGTCAATCCATAATGGAACATAATGATAAAACTACTTAATAAAAATACTTAAATACTTTAATGGGCCTTATTACAATAAATAATTAAACCAAAATACTTAATAATAAACTGATTGAAATAATCAAAACATCTTCTGCATGGGCCACCTCGTATCCACTCCAATCCGGTCCGATCATCATATCACCTGCGATGTTTGATAAATAATTGGGTGAGTCATACAGACTCAGTGTGTAATTAAACCACTGAATTCCACCCACATGTTAACTACATATTATCCCATATATCAGATAAAAATTAACATATTCACATATTATCACATTCTGAGCTTGGCCCATATTCATATCACATTCATATAATAGGGTAGTTAACCACATAATTTCCACATCTTTGGGCTTAGCCCATTTCCACAACGATCCACATTCATATCTTTGGGCTTGGCCTTTTCACATTAATCCACATATCACTGGGCTTGGCCCATTTTTACATTAAATACTCATATCACATTAATCCACATATCATATTGGGCTTGGCCCATTTCCACATATGTTCACATACGAAATCATGCAATTATGAAGCCCAACCCAAACCAAGGGTCCATCCTCTACACACCCCCGTATCCAGCCAACCACACACAAGGGGATTACCAAATCACCCTCTCCTATTCACTCCAAAAGGCAATCAATGCGGTCTACGTGCAATTAAGCATAAAAATCCAAAACACGACCTCAGTCAGCGCCAATCCACGATGTAGCCGTAGCTAACACCAAAACCACGATGGAACACATAGTCACTCATCAACCACGATATGGCACATAGCCGATATCAACCACGATGAGGCACATAGCTACTCATCAAACCACGCGAACTTAATCCCAAATAATCCACAACGTGACCTCAGTCAACATCAATCCATGATGTAGCTCAAGGCTAACATCAAAACACGTACTCTAAGTACACCCGTACCTTCTTTCACAACCCACCCATGCACATGCAACATAAAATAATGCCATGATAATGCATGTACATGTTATTTAGCATATTATCACATATTCACATCAATAATCACATTTCATCAGATTCGGTACTTACCGGATTATCAACATACCCCTTGAGGGTATCCATCTCATAACTTTTACTGCACTTATTAGTACACAATCAACACACACAGATATAGCAAAAACCCAAAAAACGGTGGGTTAATCACACACTTTATAACTTGGAGAACTACGCTTTCAATACTGACGCTATCACTAAGCGAGACTATGGCTATCTGCCTACTTTCTTGTTCTGACGCTGGTCCATACCCTGGTGGCCAGTCCCGAACCGCTGAGATAGATCTTTTCTTAAACTTCGGGATAGGGACTTTCCCTTTACCTTCTTGGCCGGTATCCATGTCCATTAATGGTATCTTAATCAGAACCAAACAGTTAACCGATGACATCATAATCTAAATATACCAAATCTATACTTACTAAATATTCTTACCAAACAAACTTGAATCCCGAAGCCCTCTGATTATTTCTGTCGAAATTCCTAAATCACCATAGGTAGAATCGGTCAACACTAAAACTAACTTAATGGCCTAAGGCCGAATACCATGAATCACTTACCTTACTTACCAAAAATCCCGAAAATTGTCACTTGCTTTTGGTGCTGACGAAATCCCTACTAACAACTTGTTAAAATCGGCTTAATCAATAATCTAGATAAAGCGGCCCTTTGGTCGAATACCATATTGTCTTACCTTGATGAATTGACTTCCGAAAGACTCATTCATAGCACCTTGACGTTATCTACCCACAAGTGATCATACCACTTATTGTCTTAAGGAAACATTCGGCCAACCTATAACCAGAGTTTAATCACTTGATTCGGCACCCTTATGAAAAAGAATCCAAAACTGATTACTATAGAAATACTTACCATTACACGTTACCTGAAGAGGCTAGAAGAAAGACTCATACTAACGTTTTCAACTCTTAAGTCTTACGACAAAAAGAGAGAATAAGGCCACTATGGGATTCGGCTATGGCTTCTAAATGGCAAGGGGTTATTCGGCTATCCAAGAAAATATGTAGAATTAAAGTTGAAGAAAAGAGAAAGAATAGGAAGAAGAAGTGAGAAGCAATTCGGCTCAATGAGAGAATTAGAGGAACAATTTTCGGCCAAGGAAAATATAATGAAGAAAATAATAGCTAAAGGATGGTCACCCCTATTTATACTACTCAAATTCGGCACTCCTACCTCCTCTCAAATTCCACTTCCTTCTCCTATAATAACTCTTGAACACATATTCAAAATATATAAAATAAATCTATAATTATCTTCTATTTATCAACTTAAAATAATCCACCTTTATCCCCTTAATTAATAAAATAAAAATTATCCATCATTAATCCCTTATCAAACTCCTAAATCATCTCCTATCTACCTATAAAAGAATGATCTAAATAATAAAAAAATAAATTAATAATTATCCTACTTATCTAGCCAATTTAATAGGAGAATTAGAATCCTCCTCCAATTGGAAGTCCCAAGCCGTCCACTGCTTCCTTCTTTCCTGGCGCCAAAAGCCAAAATTAAAACACCCAACTGCTACTCCCACGCCTTGAACCCAAGACTTGCTGGAGCTTCACTATAGATAACGCCCCAACCACTTTGCCAAGGCGCTGCTTGTGATATATTTTACCCTGAACTTCTTTTAACACCTCTTTCCAAAGCTCCCCCTTGTCCTAACGCCAAAGAAAAATAAAAACATGCCCATGCCGCCAACGGGATTCGAACCAAGGCCCTTGTTGCCGCAAGCCGCATATAGCGCTCCAAGCCACTCTACCGTGGCATTTTTTATGACATAAACTCGCCACAATTTATTTTAAAGCCTCTTTCAACTTGCTCCCCTTTAACGCCAAAAATAAAAAACTCCCAAATGCGATTCCTGCAGCTCGAACCCCTTCCCCTTGGCACTCCCTTTGACGCAACCAACCTTGCACCTTAGGTGGCGTCCCTTGCCACTTTTCCATATCACTTCTTGTGTCCCAAACTCGCCAAAACTTTTCTTAAGGCTACCTTAGCCTAATTCCCCTTTTTACACTTAAATCAAAAATTTTTTTCCAAAGCATTCCCTTATAATTTAAAGTTCCCGAAACCCTTAAAACATATCCAAACATACTCCAAGCCTACTATCAATCGAATTATGCACGAACGCATAACCCCTAATCTAGGATGTTACATGCTTTCTCCCCTTAAGTGCTCAAATACAAAAATTTACCTATAGCCTAACATGAACCCGGAACTTCCTAAAAACCTCGTAACTTTCCAAAATCACCTTCTTAATAAGTCCAACTTGAAATAATGTCATTCTCTTGTTCTTAAAAAATTTTAAACACTCCTACGGCCAAGGCCCATTGGGCCCAATTCTACTAGGACCAATTTTGGGATGTTACACAACAAATATTCAATTCAATTCAAATAATCAATATATATTTAATATATATTAATTCAATTAATATAAATTCAATAAATTCATCACATACTAAATCAATCCATTTCATTTGCAAAACACAATAATTCTCACCTCAACACTTACCATAACATTTAATCAAATACAACGATAATAATTACTAGATTCGAATTATAGAAATACAAACTATAATTTTCGAGCCACTCCTCGTTAAACTTATCTTTTCCTTTCTAAGCCGAGGTCTCCAGCACAACATTAGCAATTAAGCTTTGAAGTTGAAATCCTAACTTTTATTTTTATTTTTCTTTATCTCTTTTTCCCTTCTCTGTTCATTCTTCTTATTCTTTTTCTATTCTCTTTTTCTTTATTTATTTTGTTGTATGTTTTATTATTATTAAAATAATATAATATAATATAATAAATATAAAACATAAACAAAAGAAATAAAGAAAAAGAGAATAGAAAAAGAATAAGAAGAATGAACAAAAAATGGAAAAAGGGAGAAAGAAAAAGAAAAAGAAAAGTTAGGGTTTCAAGTTCAAAGCTTAATTTCTAATGTTATGCCGTAGACCTCAGCTAAGAAAGGAAAAGATAAAGTTAACGAGGAGTAGCTCGAAAATTACGGTTTATATTTCTATAATCCGAATCTAGTAATTATTATAGTTGTATTTGATTAAATGTTATGGTAAGTCTTGAGGTGAGAATTATTGTGTTTTGCAATTGAAATGGATTGATTTAGTATGTGATGAATTTATTGAATTTATATTAATTGAATTGATATATATATATATTGAATATATATTGATTATTTGAATTGAATTGAATATTTGTTGTATTTGGAAAGTGAAATTAAACCTTATTAACTGTATCGGGCTGAGTCGGATATAGACGACATGCCATAAGATTGGAAATGTTTAGGAATACTTCGACTTCGAGTCGATGAGACACTGGGTGTCACAATATTACTTCGGATAAATTCGACGAGGTACTGGGTACCAATTTACTTCGGCAAGGCCGATGAGACACTGGGTGTCAACTTATTACTTCGAATTATCCGATGAGGCATTGGGTGTAACAGCCCGATTTAGGGGCTAGTCAGAACAGTGATTTTGGAGTCACTAATCTGAGGTTAGAGAAAATTGTTTTCATATTATTTTATGAGTCAGAGCATGATTATATAAGTGCATGTAAATTTTGGTGCTTTAATTTTAGCAATTTCTTGCTTAATTGCGAAAAAGGACTAAATCGCATAAAGTGCAAAAGTTCCATTTTATAAGCTAAGGGTGTTCAATAGCTAAAGTACAGTAATTGAAGGTCTTTAAAGTGCAATAATACCCCCAAGAAATAGAGTGGCCGGCTGATAAACCGCAAAAGTAACATATTTTAATCCCACATTTAGCTATTGAACACCCCTCAACGTCACGGATCCAACCAGCCTCCCCATGGGCACCGACTCATGGGCACGACTGTGCCCATCAACCATGTGAAGCTACTGACTTCCACACCATGGGTAGAACATGCCCGTGCCTGCAAACCGTGTGAAGCCACTGACTTGATGAACACGGGCGTGGGTGATGTAGTATGGGCATGGGGTGGCAAACACACTACATAACACGGCCGTGTGAGGTGGCCGTGTACATCGACACCGCCTAGGACCACGGCCGTGGGGAAGCACCAGATTTGAACCTTTATTTAAACCCCATGTTTCTTCCCATTCCCACCATCTGATTTCATCCTTATTTTCTTTGCTTTTCACTCTCCTCACTCTCAGATTGTGCACTTCATAAATCTTTAACACCCTTGAGCAACACAAAATCATGTCGAAGAAGCGAAAGAAGCTGAGCAAAGGCTCCTTAACAAAGAACGATCAACATGAGTTCATACCAGCAGCTTCGTCTCAACACCAAGCCAAGGGTTTTTGAGACCAATTAGTTTTTATTTTCCATTCCTCTTTCCTTTCATTATTCTTTTCTTTAATAATCTTATGTTTAATTTATTTTTATTTAATTTAGTTTCTTAATGACAGGTTCGCCAAGCTGCTTGGGAATCACGCTGACCACCACGATAACCTCTTCACTTCTGCCACCGCCAGCACCTCCCCAGCCTTAGAAGTCACACCAACCTTGCGAACCATCCTTCAATAAGGACTTCACAGTCCACTAATATTTTCTTTTCATTTTAGTTTTCTTCTTAGTCTCCTTCCCTTTAGTTTGTTTTTCTTTAATTTTATATTTAGTTTGTTTTTATTAGGTCTTAATAAATCCTAGCTACTTCTTAGTGCGCTACCCAATTTCTTCATCTAGCGTAGGTTCGTCATCCAGACTGACTATCACCGCCACCGAAGACACTCCTTCGGGAAAACATCCACAATTCAGGGAGTAATTCATTCCCCTTCTCTTTTGATTTACCCCTTAAATGTTATTATCAATCTTTGTACATTGAGGGCAATGTACATCTTAAGTGTGGGGGGGTGAATAATTATTTTGAGAAAATACCTAACTTTCTGCATTATTCTCAAACCCTAAGGATAAAAATGCCTAACTTTTTGCATGATTCTCAAATCCCTGAATTTAATCTTGTTTTAAAGTAATTTTCTCATATTATTAATTAAGATGAAATTTTGATGATTTGTGATTTTTATTGATATGCTTTTGAATAAATCATAGCTAATTGTGCATTGATGATTAAATTTGAAGAATACTAGGAAATCAAGCATGATAAGTCTAATTTTCTAAAAATTAAAATTTTAGGTTGTTAACCTGAATGTGAATGTTACTTTGAAGTTTGAGATTTACAAGGTTGATGTCAAAAACACCCATAATTTTTGTGAGATTTTGAGCCTTATAGAGCATACATTCTTTTACATGCTCACTTCTTGATTATGAGTGTGTCAACTAGGAACTGTTATTCTAGAACTTGCATTGATTATACATGTCAAGACCATAGTTATGATTTGATATACCGAGATGATAAAGGCACCTAGGTTTTAACCCACTAATTCTACTAAATAGCCTACCCTTACAATTGACCCCTAGTGAACCCCGTTGATCCTAACAAGCCCTTTTTATTGACTCACCTACTAATATTAACCCAAAGACCCTTTGTATTTCTTATCACCCTTTCCTTTGACTACCCCTTAATCGAGATTTGATTTGATCAGTTACATAAGTATATTATTCTGATAGTTAAAATTATCTTGTATTTTTTGGTTTGTTCTTAAAAAAAAAAATCAAAGTATATTCAGCATTAGTAAGTATAAAAAGTGAGCTTACACAATCTAAGTCTATTTTCAAAAGAAAAGCTCGTATTAATAGGATTATTATTTTCAGTTGATGTAATTATTGTCTTAGAAATTTTTAAGTAGGTAACTTATCAATTTATTCTCGATTCTAACCTTCTAATTTCAGCCTGTGACCACACCTTTAACCCTAGCCCCGTTACAACCCTAACAAAGACCTTTTGATCTATTATCATTTCATTTTACAGTGGTAGAGGTTTGATTTTTAGGCAAGCCTATGGGATTAACTTTTCAGGTTCGACTTATGAGTGCTTAAATTTGACCCTTGAACACTTTTTGAGTGATTTGAATGAATCTTTTGTGCGGATGTCAATCCTTGTAGGTTTTGAATTAAAGGTAATTATTTAGATGAAGGAAAACACCTATATTTTCGTGATACAAACTCATGACTTTTCTTGTTTGAATCTTTAGGACTCTTTGAATTGAACTATCCATGTATAAATTATCTATGAATTAGGATAAGGCATTGTTGATATAAATTATGAATCATGGAAAGATCGTTTTAATTGTAAGTTGAGAATTTTGCTTGAGGACAAGCAAAAGCTTAAGTGTGGGTGTATTTGATAAACCGTAAAAGTAACATATTTTAATCCCACATTTAGCTTAATTTTGGATGATTTATCCCTTGATTTATATAAAAAGGTGTTTTTAATCCTTTCTTTTCATGTCTTATACCCAGGAAAGCACCCGAGGATGAAAAGAATACAAAACGGGCCCAAAATGGAGCAAATGGGCCTTAGCAAGAAATTGACACGGCTTGGCCCGAAATCCACACGGCCGTGCCTCGAAGAACACCTAGAGCATGGCCTCTGTAACACCCTGGTTTTAGGGGTTATGCATTTAGTGCATATCTTAGGTGTTGGTAGGCTTTTTGTGTGCTTGGACAAGTTTTTAGGGGTTTGTAGAACCTTAGAAGGTAAGGGATGCCTTAGGAAATTTTGGATTTTTAGTGGGGAAAAAAAAGGAATCGGGCTAAAGGAGGCCTTAAGAATAATTTTCGGAAATTTTTGGCACAAGGGAAATTGTGGTAAAGTGGCCTCCGTGCGCTACTTAAGAGCTTGGGGAGGACGCCATTGAGGGCCTGGGTTTGAGTCCAGGCGGCAGCAAGGGTGATTTAATTTTTGGGTTTTGGCGTTAGAAGGAAGGAAGCCTTAAAAGGAGCTGGGGCGTGTCTTTGACACAAGCAGCACCTTGGCAAAGTGGTTCCCGTGCGGCACTTAGAAGCTAGAGGAGAAGAAGGGCGCAGGTTCGAACGGCAGCAGCAGTTTGCGTTTTATTTTATTTTGGAGTGGTGGGGTAGGTAAGAAGGCTTTAAAAATAAAAGGTGAGGGCCTTATGACATGAAAGTCTAATTGGGAGAGTTGGTCTGGGCGCTTAAGGGGGAGGCTGCGGCATGGGTCTTGGTTTCAAATCCCAGCAGCTGCAAATGATTTTTGTCCTTTGCTGGCGTGTAATGGAGTTAGCTCGCACATGGTTCCTTGTTGCATTAATTTGAGGAAATTGAGGGCACATGGCTTCCTTGTTTTTTTTTTTATTATTGATTGATAGGGATTTTCAATTGGGATAATGATTAGTTAATTTTGTTTATGGAATTCGACTGGATGTGGGATAAATCTTGGATTATTTTAGTTAGTTTGAATGGGTGTTGAAGGGATAAAATAGAGTAAAATGAGGGATTTGATTAATTCAAATGTATTTGAATTTGTGGCTTGGAGTGTTTCTAGGAGGTGGCCGATTGTGGGAACCTTCAAGTGGGTGTGTGGCCGGTTTTTGGAGGTGTTAAGGGGGGAGAGTGCCGTGTATTTTTTTAGGCATTTTTGGTGACTTTCGGCCAGCTTTAGTTGAGTGTACCAAAAGCCGAATTTCTTTTCAAGCAAGTTCTTCATATTTTCTTCTTGAAACTGAAAGTCTCAAGCAACCATACCTTGCCGACTTTTCTTTGGGCATCTAGCCGATTTTAAGCTTTTGTTTCCTTTAATTTCTTTTATTGCCGAAACTAGCTACCTTCCCCTTCAACAATTTTCATTTCTTTTCTCTTAAACCATTTATGCCGAAACCCTCATTTGCTTCTTAGCTGAATTCTCCATTTATTTCTCCCCATTTCTACTTGAGCCTAAACCATCCTATCTTACCCCTCCAACCTTCATTTTCTCTTCTTAATACCCTATTGCTGAAACCATATTCACATTTTTCTCTCTCTTTTTTCACTCAAAGCCGAACATAGGTTGGGTTGTGCACCTATAGCCGAATCTTCCCTTCTTCTTTTTTTTTTTTTGTATGTCCATCTTGGCCGATTGTTGAAGGGAGGTGTGGATCACTTGGGAGTCCGTTTTCAAGCCTTGGAGAAGGTATATAGGGCCTTTGGATTTTGGTGGCGATCAAGTGAAGCAGTCACCTTTGAGTGATCATTTGGGGGAGGCTGATTGTCAGAGGAACCATTGTTTGGTTCGAGATTTGGTAGGAAAACAAATCATTTGCGAGGTAAGAGTGTAAGTGTTAACCCTCTTGTGTTCTGTTTTGGCCAAATAGCCTAGGGTGCTAATCTCCTATTTGGCCGATTTTAGGAGCAAAGGTTATCGAGGTCATCGAGGGTCTTAAATCGATTCTTTGGCTAAGGCTTGCAGGTGTGTACATATACATACTTCCCTGTTTTATATATATGTATTTATATATATTGTGTGTTGTTTGGATCCATGTAAAGGGTGGATTAAATACCATGAAGGTATTAGGCAAGGGGGTCAGGTAAGTCCCTGTTATGAGCTTGCTTGTGATGCTTTTGGTAAGCATGATAGATCTGGTATATGTGCTATAATGATGGGTTGATGATAAATCTTATGTATGTCATTTAACAAGCATGTGGGTATATGTCTGCTATAATGCATATCACTGATCGTGTGGGTTAACGAGTGGAGGGAGGGCAATGATAATGTGTCGACGGACACCAGTGTTTTCGTAACACATCGTGACTACGGTCACCAGAGGTTTGGTACCTCCAGAGGTTTGGCACCTCATAGCGTCTCGTCTCTGTGGCTTAGCACCACCGTGGGTTGGCCCCACATTTGAGATATGGGATTGACGCCAGTGATTTGGTATCACACGATGGGTTGGCCCCATCACTCGATTATTGTGACTTCGGTCACCAGTGATTTGGTATCACATTCGTGTCTTTGGGACACCAGTGGTTTGGCACCACTTTGATGAATATCGTGACTTTGGGTCACCAGTGGTTTGGCACCACCAGTGGTTTGGTACCACACGGGGTAGAGAAAGGTGTTCGGATGACTAGGTTGGGTGCATATTGAACTTTGTGCATGTTAAGCTTGTTTATAAATTATGCATGACGTTTTACTAAACCGAGGAAAAAGGGTTACACACTGAGTCTTGGAGACTCACCTTTTTCCTTAAACATTTTCAGGTGTTGCATAAAAGCTGGACCGGGTTCGGAGAGGACAAGGTGGCCCATGCCGAAGATGATGTTTAATTATTTTATGCATTATTTTGATATAAGTATTTTGTTCTAAGTATTGGTTGTAATAAGGGCCTTTCTCTTGTTTTTGGTATTATTTTTAATTATGGTTTGATTACTTTAAATTTCTATGTGAAAAGGATTTTCAATTCCTACTTATGCAAATATGACTAATAAAGTTTGTTAATTTAGACATTTTGTAACTTCAAAGTTTTACTTATAATTTTAGATGGACATGGTTTTAAAGAAATTAATAGTTTTCATGTTTTATCCTAAAGTTTAAAAGATTTTCCACCGTCTCTCCGCAGTGACATAACCAGATTCGGTCGTAGTGAATGGGCCAAGTTTGGGGATGTTATAAATTGGTATCAGAGCCCGGTTCAAAACTCAGCTTCGAGGGTTTTGGGCCCGAAATAGTTTTCAAAATAGGTTTTTGAAATGTGGGCTTTTATGAAAAGGTTCTAGGTTATTCTGGCATGGCACCTGTACCTCCGACCCGAAGTCCACCAGGTAAGTACTTCTAGCTTTTAAAGTGTTTTGTTATTGTGATTTATTATGGGCTTAGTTTGGCCTCGTAGATTAGTGCACTAGGATCTGATGAACCCTAGGACTAGTCTACTCAAACACGTGCATAAGACTTTAAGTTCCTAATAAACAAACCTGTGAAATAAGTCGCCGAGTTAAGGTGTGGCAACCATCATGCGCATGTCGAGGACCGGTATTCGATGAAGAGCTTGGTACTTAGCGATCCTAGCGACTCATCTCCTCTTTACTTGAATCCTACATGGTGCGTAGCTACGGTTCACCTTAACCAAGAGGACTTGTTAATAGGCTAAACCAATTATTAAAACCGAAAGGGATTAGCCTTGCTGTTTTAAAACCTTTAATTTTTGTTTCCAAAATTTACCCTTTGGTTTGTGAAACCCTAAATCTGATTTGAAAGACGTTTTCTCGATTTACTAAAATTTCAAAAAATACCCTACTTGTAAAATTACAAAAATGCCCTCAGTATTGTAAAATTACCGTACCACCCTTAACTTTTGATAAAATGATTTTTACTTTACAAAATACCAAAATTTCGAGTTCAAAATATCAAGATACTCTGATTTGTGGAAATTTACTGAAATACCTCAGTTGATAAAAATTACCAAAATGCCCTTGGTTTTGTAAATTTTCATATTTCTCTCGACTTTTACTAAAATGTTGCTACTTTACAAAAATGCCGAAAACTTCTGGTTTACAAATATCAAGATATCCTGATTTGGAAAATATACGAAAATGCCCTTGACTTTCAAAATTACTGAAACAACCCTGATTTTTGAAATTTTTTTTTGCAACACATCTGGTTTGAAAAACAAATTTTCAAGATGACCCCTGGGATTTTGCAAA
Source organism: Gossypium bickii (assembly GCA_025503065.1). Taxonomy (NCBI): domain Eukaryota; kingdom Viridiplantae; phylum Streptophyta; class Magnoliopsida; order Malvales; family Malvaceae; genus Gossypium; species Gossypium bickii. The sequence goes on along the minus strand of CP106713.1, from coordinate 19,359,773 downwards.
TTTTGAAATATCTTTAAGTTGGAAAATTATTTTCAAAATTAACTCTGAGATATTACCGAAATACCTCTTTAGGAAAAATGACGAAATTACCCCTGGGTTAGGAATAAAACTCTGATTGATCGAAAGAACCACTCTCGGGACCTTCTTTCCATAAAATTTGCTCGTTGGTAAAACAGTGGAACAAGAATTTCTAATGCATAAAATTTTTAATCAGATTAAATCGCGACGCCAGATATGAGTTCTAGGGGGCGTGGTCGCAATGCTCGTGGACATGGGAGAGGCAGAATGGAGTTAGAGGAAGGAACCGTAACAAGAGGAGCTTGTGACTTAGTGGACATCTGCTCGTGTTTCAAAGTCAGTTGTAGGAAATCCAGAGCGTCCGTGTGCTCAGTGCAGAAGGTATCACGTGGTCGAGTGCTGGAAGCGTGTTCGAGAATGTTTCAGATGCCAGTCCAAGTCACATCTAGTTAAGCATTGTCCCCTGGATCCGAAAAGGACTCGAAGACAGTGGGTCAAGGCTTTGAGCAGCCTGGCAGAGGTGGTCAGCAAGCGACAAGAGGTCGTGGTCCGAACCATGGAGGAAATGGTTCCGGTCGAGGTCGTAAAGCTTTGGTTCGTCGAAAGGAGAATAGTGACGTGCCGGATGTGTCAGCGGGTAAGCTTCTCTTGATTGGAATTTCTTTATTGATTTGGTGGCTGTTTGTTTGTTGTTGCTAGTAAGTATCCAGAGCCTTGAGTATAGACTTAGAAAGTATGCCTAGAAAGAAGTTAGCTTTTGGAGATCAGAGTGCGCAGCGATAGCGTAGGGTGGGGAATTAGGATGTGGACCGTTAATCTAGCCAAGTAATTTCGAGGACGAAATTATTTTAAGGAGGGTAGCATTGTAACACCCTGCTTTTAGGGCTTATGCATTTAGTGCATATCTCAGGTGTTGGTAGGCTTTTTGTGTGCTTGGACAAGTTTTTAGGGGTTTGGAGAACCCTAGAAGGTAAGGGATGCCTTAGGAAATTTTGGATTTTTAGTGGGAAAAAAAAAAGGAATCGGGCCAAGGGAGGCCTTAAGAATAATTTTCGGAAATTTTTGGCACACGGGAAATTGTGGTAGAGTGGCCTCCGTGCGCTGCTTAAGAGCTTGGGGAGGACGCCATTGAGGGCCTGGGTTCGAGTCCAGGCGGCAGCAAGGGTGATTTAATTTTTAGGTTTTGGCATTACAAGGAAGGAAGCCTTAAAAGGAGCTGGGGCGTGTCTTTTACACAAGCAGCACCTTGGCAAAGTGGTTCCGTCACGGCACTTAGAAGTCGGAGAGAAGAAGAAGGCGCGCAGTTCGAACGGCAGCAGCAGTTTGCGTTTTATTTTATTTTGGAGTGATGGGGTAGGTAAGAAGGCTTTAAAAATAAAAGGTGAGGGCCTTATGACATGAAAGTCTAATTGGGAGAGTTGGTCTGGGCGCTTAAGGGGGAGGCTGCGGCATGGGTCTTGGTTTCGAATCCCAGCAGCTGCAAATGGGTTTTTATTTTTGTCCTTTGCTGGCGTGTAATGGAGTTGACCTGCACATGGTTCCTTGTTGCATTCGGCTGGAGGGAAATTGAGGGGTACATGGCTTCCTTGTTTTTTTTTTTTTATTGTTGATTGATAGGGATTTTCAATTGGGATAATGATTAGTTAATTTTGTTTATGGAATTCGGCTGGATGTGGGATAAATCTTGGATTATTTTAGTTAGTTTGAATGGGTGTTGAAGGGATAAAATAGAGTAAAATTAGGGATTTGATTAATTCAAATGTATTTGAATTTGTGGCTTGGAGTGTTTCTAGGATGTGGCCGATTGTAGGAACCTTCAAGTGGGTGTGTGGCCGGTTTTTGGAGGTGTTAAGGGGGGAGAGTGCCGTGTATTTTTTTAGGCATTTTTGGTGACTTTTGGCCAGCTTTAGTTGAGTGTACCAAAAGCCGAATTTCTTTTCAAGCAAGTTCTTCATATTTTCTTCTTGAAACTGAAAGTCTCAAGCAACCATACCTTGCCGACTTTTCTTTGGGCATCTAGCCGATTTTAAGCTTTTGTTTCCTTTAATTTCTTTTATTGCCGAAACTAGCTACCTTCCCCTTCAACAATTTTCATTTCTTTTCTGTTAAACCATTTATGCCGAAACCCTCATTTGCTTCTTAGCCGAATTTTCCATTTATTTCTCCCCATTTCTACTTGAGTCGAAACCATCCTATCTTACCCCTCCAACCTTCATTTTTTCTTACAATACCCTCTTGCAAAAACCATATTCACATTTTTCTCTCTTTTTTTTACTCAAAGCCGAACATAGGTTGGGTTGTGCACCTATAGCCGAATCTTCCTTCTTCTTTTTTTATGTGTCCATCTTGGCCGATTGTTGAAGGAGGTGTGGATCACTTGGGAGTCCGTTTTCAAGCCTTGGAGAAGGTATATAGGGCCTTTGGATTTTGGTGGCGATCAAGTGAAGCGATCACCTTTGAGTGATCATTTGGGGAGGCCGATTGTCGAGAGGAACCATTGTTTGGTTCGAGATTTGGTAGGAAAACAAATCATTTGCGAGTAAGAGTGTAAGTGTTAACCTCTTGTGTTCTGCTTTTGGCCGAATAGCCTAGGGTGCTAATCTCTGTTTGGCCGATTTTAGGAGCAAAGGTTATCGAGGTCATCGAGGTCTTAGATCGATTCTTTGGCTAAGGCTTGCGGTGTGTACATATACACACTTCCCTGTTTTATATATATGTATTTATATATATTGTGTGTTGTTTGGATCCATGTAAAGGGTGGATTAAATACCATGAAGGTATTAGGCAAGAAATCGGGTGTAAGTCCTCATTATGAGCTTGCTTGTGATGCTTTTGGTAAGCATGATAGATCTGGTATATGTGCTATAATGATGGGTTGATGATAAATCTTATGTATGTCATTTAACAAGCATGTGGGTATATGTCTGCTATAATGCATATCATAGATCGTGTGGGTTAACGAGTGGAGGGGGGCAATAATAATGTGTCGACGGACACCAGTGTTTTGGTAACACATCGTGACTACGGTCACCGAGAGTTTGGTACCTCGGGTTTGGCACCTCATAGCGTCTCGTCCCTGTGGCTTAGCACCACCGTGGGTTGGCCCCACATTTCAGATATGGATTGACGCCAGTGATTTGGTATCACACGATGGGTTGGCCCCATCACTCGATTATTATGACTTCGGTCACCAGTGATTTGGTATCACATTCGTGTCTTTGGGACACCAGTTGTTTGGCACCACTTTGATGAATATCGTGACTTTGGGTCACCAGTGGTTTGGCACCAACAGTGGTTTGGTACCACACGGGGTAGAGAAAGGTGTTCGGATGACTAGGTTGGGTGCATATTGAACTTTGTGCATGTTAAGCTTGTTTATAAATTATGCATGACGTTTTACTAAACCGAGGAAAAAGGGTTACACACTGAGTCTTGGAGACTCACCTTTTTCCTTAAACATTTTCAGGTGTTGCATAAAAGCTGGACCGGGTTCGGAGAGGACAAGGTGGCCCATGCCGAAGATGATGTTTAATTATTTTATGCATTATTTTGATATAAATATTTTGTTCTGAGTATTGGTTGTAATAAGGGCCTTTCTATTGTTTTTGGTATTATTTTTAATTATGGTTTGATTACTTTAAATTTCTATGTGAAAAGGATTTTCAATTCCTACTTATGCAAATATGACTAATAAAGTTTGTTAATTCAGACATTTTGTAACTTCAAAGTTTTACTTATAATTTTAGATGGACATGGTTTTAAAGAAATTAATAGTTTTCATGTTTTATCCTAAAGTTTAAAAGATTTTCCACCGTCTCTCCGCAGTGACATAACCGGTTCGATTGGTAGTGAGTGAATGGGCCGGGTTTGGGGATGTTACAAATTGGTATCAGAGCCCAGTTCAAAACTCAGCTTCGAGGGTTTTGGGCCCGAAATAGTTTTCAAAATAGGTTTTTGAAATGTGGGCTTTTATGAAAAGGTTCTAGGTTATTCTGGCATGGCACTTGTACCTCCGACCCGAAGTCCACCAGGTAAGTACTTCTAGCTTTTAAAGTGTTTTGTTATTGTGATTTATTATGGGCTTAGTTTGGGCTCATAGATTAGTGCACTAGGATCTGATGAACCCTAGGACTAGTCTACTCAAACACGTGCATAAGACTTTAAGTTCCTAATAAACAAACCTGTGAAATAAGTCGCCGAGTTAAGGTGTGGCAACCACTGTACGCATGTCGAGGAGTGGTATTCAGTAAGAGCTTGGTACTTAAGCAGTCCTAACGACTCACCTCCTCTTTACTTGAATCCTACCTGGTGCGTAGCTACGGTTCACCTTAACCAAGAGGACTTGTTAATAGGCTAAACCAATTATTAAAACCGAAAGGGATTAGCCTTGCTGTTTTAAAACCTTTAATTTTTGTTTCCAAAATTTACCCTTTGGTTTGTGAAACCCTAAATCTGATTTGAAAGACATTTTCTCGATTTACTAAAATTTCAAAAAAATACCCCTACTTGTAAAATTACAAAAATGCCCCTGTATTGTAAAATTACCGTACCACCCTTAACTTTTGATAAAATGATTTTTACTTTACAAAATACCAAAATTTCGAGTTCAAAATATCAAGATACTCTGATTTGTGGAAATTTACGAAAATACCCCTGGTTGATAAAAATTACCAAAATGCCCTTGGTTTTGTAAATTTTCATATTTCTCTCGACTTTTACTAAAATGTTGCTACTTTACAAAAATGCCGAAAACTTCTGGTTTACAAATATCAAGATATCCTGATTTAGAAAATTTATGAAAATGCCCTTGACTTTCAAAATTACTGAAACAACCCCGATTTTTGAAAATTTTTTTTGCAACACATCTGGTTTGAAAAACAAATTTTCAAGATGACCCCTGGGATTTTGCAAATTTTGAAATATCTTTAAGTTGGAAAATTATTTTCAAAATTAACTCTGAGATATTACCGAAATACCTCTTTAGGAAAAATGACGAAATTACCCCTGGGTTGGGAATAAAACTCTGATTGATCGAAAGAACCACTCTCGGGACCTTCTTTCCATAAAATTTGCTCGTTGGTAAAACAGTGGAACAAGAATTTCTAATGCATAAAATTTTTAATCGAGTTAAATCGCGACGCCGAGATATGAGTTCTAGGGGCGTGTCGTCGCAATGCTCGTGGACATGGGAGAGGCAGAATGGAGTTAGAGGAAGGAACCGTAACAAGAGGAGCTTGTGCCTTAGTGGACATCTGCTCGTGTTTCAAAGTCAGTTGTAGGAAATCCAGAGCGTCCGTGTGCTCGGTCACGAGAAAGGTATCACGTGGCGAAGTCTTTGGAAGCGTGTTCGAGAATGTTTCGAGATGCCACCCAAGTCGCATCTAGTTAAGCATTGTCCCCGGATCCGAAAAGGACTCGGGACGATGGGTCAAGGCTTTGAGCGACTGGGCGGGGTGGTCGCCAGCGACAAGAGGTCGTGGTCCGAACCATGGAGGAAATGGTTCCGGTCGAGGTCGTAAAGCTTTGGTTCGTCGAAAGGAGAATAGTGACGTGCCGGATGTGTCAGCGGGTAAGCTTCTCTTGATTGGAATTTCTTTATTGATTTGGTGGCTGTTTGTTTGTTGTTGCTAGTAAGTATCCAGAGCCTTGAGTATAGACTTAGAAAGTATGCCTAGAAAGAAGTTAGCTTTTGGAGATCAGAGTGCGCAGCGATAGCGTAGGGTGGGGAATTAGGATGTGGACCGTTAATCTAGCCAAGTAATTTCGAGGACGAAATTGTTTTAAGGAGGGTAGCATTGTAACACCCTGCTTTTAGGGCTTATGCATTTAGTGCATATCTCAGGTGTTGGTAGGCTTTTTGTGTGCTTGGACAAGTTTTTAGGGGTTTGGAGAACCCTAGAAGGTAAGGGATGCCTTAGGAAATTTTGGATTTTTAGTGGGAAAAAAAAAGGAATCGGGCCAAGGGAGGCCTTAAGAATAATTTTCGGAAATTTTTGGCACAAGGGAAATTGTGGTAGAGTGGCCTCCGTGCGCTGCTTAAGAGCTTGGGGAGGACGCCATTGAGGGCCTGGGTTCGAGTCCAGGCGGCAGCAAGGGTGATTTAATTTTTGGGTTTTGGCGTTACAAGGAAGGAAGCCTTAAAAGGAGCTGGGGCGTGTCTTTTACACAAGCAGCACCTTGGCAAAGTGGTTCCCGTGCGGCACTTAGAAGCTGGAGGAGAAGAAGGGCGCAGGTTCAAACGGTAGCAGCAGTTTGCGTTTTATTTTATTTTGGAGTGATGGGGTAGGTAAGAAGGCTTTAAAAATAAAAGGTGAGGGCCTTATGACATGAAAGTCTAATTGGGAGAGTTGGTCTGGGCGCTTAAGGGGGAGGCTGCGGCATGGGTCTTGGTTTCGAATCCCAGCAGTTGCAGATGGGTTTTTATTTTTGTCCTTTGCTGGCGTGTAATGGAGTTGGCCTGCACATGGTTCCTTGTTGCATTCGGCTAGAGGGAAATTGAGGGGCACATGGCTTCCTTGTTTTTTTTTTTTTATTATTGATTGATAGGGATTTTCAATTGGGATAATGATTAGTTAATTTTGTTTATGGAATTCGGCTGGATGTGGGATAAATCTTGGATTATTTTAGTTTGTTTGAATGGGTGTTGAAGGGATAAAAATAGAGTAAAATGAGGGATTTGATTAATTCAAATGTATTTGAATTTGTGGCTTGGAGTGTTTCTAGGAGGTGGCCGATTGTAGGAACCTTCAAGTGGGTGTGTGGCCGGTTTTTGGAGGTGTTAAGGGGGGAGAGTGCCGTGTATTTTTTTAGGCATTTTTGGTGACTTTCGGCCAGCTTTAGTTGAGTGTACCAAAAGCCGAATTTCTTTTCAAGCAAGTTCTTCATATTTTCTTCTTGAAAGCGAAAGTCTCAAGCAACCATACCTTATGACTTTTCTTTGGGCATCTAGCCGATTTTAAGCTTTTGTTTCCTTTAATTTCTTTTATTGCCGAAACTAGCTACCTTCCCCTTCAACAATTTTCATTTTTTTTTCTCTTAAACCATTTATGCCGAAACCCTCATTTGCTTCTTAGCCGAATTCTCCATTTATTTCTCCCCATTTCCACTTGAGTCGAAACCATCCTATCTTACCCCTCCAACCTTCATTTTCTCTTCTCAATACCCTCTTGCCGAAACCATATTCACATTTTTCTCTCTCTTTTTTCACTCAAAGCCGAACATAGGTTGGGTTGTGCACCTATAGCCGAATCTTCCCTTCTTCTTTTTTTGTGTGTCCATCTTGGCCGATTGTTGAAGGGAGGTGTGGATCACTTGGGAGTCCGTTTTCAAGCCTTGGAGAAGGTATATAGGGCCTTTGGATTTTGGTGGCGATCAAGTGAAGCAGTCACCTTTGAGTGATCATTTGGGGGAGGCCGATTGTCAGAGGAACCATTGTTTGGTTCGAGATTTGGTAGGAAAACAAATCATTTGCGAGGTAAGAGTGTAAGTGTTAACCCTCTTGTGTTCTGTTTTGGCCGAATAGCCTAGGGTGCTAATCTCCTGTTTGGCCGATTTTAGGAGCAAAGGTTATCGAGGTCATCGAGGGTCTTAGATCGATTCTTTGGCTAAGGCTTGCAGGTGTGTACATATACACACTTCCCTGTTTTATATATATGTATTTATATATATTGTGTGTTGTTTGGATCCATGTAAATGGTGGATTAAATACCATGAAGGTATTAGGCAAGGGGGTCAGGTAAGTCCCTGTTATGAGCTTGCTTGTGATGCTTTTGGTAAGCATGATAGATCTGGTATATGTGCTATAATGATGGGTTGATGATAAATCTTATGTATGTCATTTAACAAGCATGTGGGTATATGTCTGCTATAATGCATATCATTGATCGTGTGGGTTAACGAGTGGAGGGGGGCAATGATAATGTGTCAACGGACACCAGTGTTTTGGTAACACATCGTGACTACGGTCACCAGAGGTTTGGTACCTCCAGAGGTTTGGCACCTCATAGCGTCTCGTCCCTGTGGCTTAGCACCACCGTGGGTTGGCCCCACATTTGAGATATGGGATTGACGCCAGTGATTTGGTATCACACGATGGGTTGGCCCCATCACTCGATTATTATGACTTCGGTCACCAGTGATTTGGTATCACATTCGTGTCTTTGGGACACCAGTGGTTTGGCACCACTTTGATGAATATCGTGACTTTGGGTCACCAGTGGTTTGGCACCACCAGTGGTTTGGTACCACACGGGGTAGAGAAAGGTGTTCGGATGACTAGGTTGGGTGCATATTGAACTTTGTGCATGTTAAGCTTGTTTATAAATTATGCATGACGTTTTACTAAACCGAGGAAAAAGGGTTACACAATCTTGAGTCTTGAGACTCACCTTTTCCTTAAACATTTTCGTGTGTTGCATAAAAATCGGGACCGGGTTCGAAAGGACAAGGTGGCCCATGCCGAAGATGATGTTTAATTATTTTATGCATTATTTTGATATAAGTATTTTGTTCTAAGTATTGGTTGTAATAAGGGCCTTTCTATTGTTTTTGGTATTATTTTTAATTATGGTTTGATTACTTTAAATTTCTATGTGAAAAGGATTTTCAATTCCTACTTATGCAAATATGACTAATAAAGTTTGTTAATTCAGACATTTTGTAACTTCAAAGTTTTACTTATAATTTTAGATGGACATGGTTTTAAAGAAATTAATAGTTTTCATGTTTTATCCTAAAGTTTAAAAGATTTTCCACCGTCTCTCCGCAGTGACATAACCAGATTCGGTCGTAGTGAATGGGCCGGGTTTGGGGATGTTACAGCCTCAACTCCACCTCACATGGCCGTGCCTCAAGTTAGAAATCCGAACACGGTCTGGTCTCGATTCACACGGGCATGTGCCATGGCTGTGCCTCTGCCGTCAGAATGAGCAATTTTAGTCGAAAAAGGATACTTAGGGAGAAAGATTCAAATTCCAAGAGCTTATATATATCCCCTAAGTACCACATTTGAAAAGGCGTCAAAGCTAGGCCAAGGAGCCAAGCCGAGAAGGTCAGAGTTAGGGAATAATGCGAGGATAGCCAGTTGATCCATCCCAAGAAGCCGGAATTATACTCAACCCTTCAGATATCTGAAGAGGATGAAACCTAGATGAATTTTGTTATTTTATTTCTAAGTGATATGATAATTGCTTAGTTTGTTCTTAATTATGTTGCTCAATCCAAATCTAATGTGCTTAGGTGGAGGAGGAATAGACCCTGCCTAAGAGTAGATCTAACATAATTAAGCGGAGTTAATCGAACGCCTAGAGATAGGGTTACAAAATTTTGCCGGATTAGGGTGAAACCTAATATAGGAGTCCATTGATCGATTTACTGCTATCCTAGTGGGTTATTATAAGCGAACTAGAGTTCCACTAATTAACCTAGGGTTAGACGCTATTCGCCTCGAGAGAGGGTTTAATATAGGTTAGGGAGTCTTACGGATCAAGCTAAGTAAAGAAATCGTATAATTTAGGGTCAGATAACGAGTGAAGTCTAGGTGGATTCTTCCTGAGCGTATCGTCATAATCAACTGAGTTTTCTTTCAAAGTTATTTTCCTGTTCGTCATTTTTGTCTTTGTGTCCTTAGTTTAGTCTTCGTCAATATAGTTTAAAGCAACTTCACTCTATTTTTAAGGCTAAATAATAAAAAGAAAGTTAGTATTAGTACTTTTGGTTCCTTTGGGTTCGATATTCGATCTTGCCTAAGCTATACTATTGTTCGATAGGTACACTTGCCTTTAATCATTGTCAGAGTTAGTTTTCAGGTTCGATCATTCTTTTATAAATTTTAAAGCTCTGATTTACAGTGATCACCGGCCATAGGAGACAAACATTGTCAAATTGGTCAAAGTTGTTGATATTAGGTGGACTAAATTGGTGTTTTATATTAAAATAAAGAAAAAGAAGATATCATCTTTTTCTTTCTTACACTCCATTGAAAATTGGCAGCAAACTAAGGGGTTTGAGAGCTCAAATTTTCAACAAGCTTCTCTCATTGCTTGTAAGTATTCTAGTGATCATTTCTTGATAAAAATTGTACTTTTTTTCCATGAGAGCTTTTATGTTGTTTTCTAAACTTTTATGGAAAAAAATAAGTCATAGTTGTTAGATAAACAACTTTTGTAAGAGGTGTTATCATGAAAACACCTAAATGGACCTTGTTGCAAAGGTTATAAAGTTTGTAGTAAATGTGTGAAATGTTGAGTTTTGATGATAGTTATAAGAGAAACAAATGTTCACCTAGGCTTGTTGAAGGTAGAAATTTGGTTAGAATTGATTTCCGAGCCTAAGGGTAAAATGGTCATTTTGCCAAAGTTTAAGGGCAAAATAGTAATTTTACCAAAGCATGATTATTAAAATGCTTTTATTAATGTGATGATTGAAATGAGCTAATTTGCTATTATAGAGCAAGAAGAACCAAGAATCCACCTCAATCGAGGAAGGAATAAAGTCTCGGAGTAGATCGACGATCTAGCTTATTTTGAAATCGAGGTAAGTTTGTATGTGATAAATTCAACGTTATGTTAGCACGTTTAAGAATATTTGGTATTATATTAATACATGATGTTCTACTAAATTGAGTAAGTTGAGATGTTGAAGTCCTAGTGGACTATAATGAGTGTAAAAATGCTGTCATCGAGACATGAAATGGATAAGGTCTCGTATAAGACCATGTCCGGGACATGGCCTCGGCACGAATTGAGATCCCGTATAAGACCATATCCGGGATATGGTTTCGGTATTGTATATGAGATTCCATATAAGACCATATCTGAGATATGACATCGATACTTGATGTGAGATTCCGTATAAGACCATATCCGAGATATGGCATCGGCACTCAGAGGTGACCCCATGTAAGACCACATCTGGGGTGTGGAATTGGCTTCGTACTCATATTAATGATGATGAATATGTGTCCTTAAGTATCCCTAATGATTAATGGGATAAATAGATAAGCTTGGAAATAGAAATGAGATTAGTACTAAAGTCATGTGAATGAGTGAATACAGGTACTCGTGAATGACTCGTGAATGATTCACGAAGAAATATTTACGACATGCGGCATGGTAGGTGCTTAATAAGGGTGAGTGTGAGTAAGTATGGAAAGAATCCTATAACCTTCGTATGGTTAATTAATGCCATGGATGGATTTTATCATGAGCTTATTGTTGTTATTTATTTCCATGCAAACTTACTAAGCTTTATGCTTACCCCTTTTCATTGCCCTTTTTCCCTTGTAGTATTGCCAAAATAACTCGAGGAACGTGGAAGTCGGAGTTCAGAAATCACACTATCGACATCACTTTGGTATAAAAATTTAGACTTATTTCGAGTATGGCATGTATAGGACTTGGTATTTTGTTAGGTCATAATCGTTAGTGGAAACACGAAAATATACACACTTTTCCATGCCCTTTTTAACTCAAATTCATGCAGTTTTGCTTAAATTATTGTCGAAAAATAATTAAATATAATAAAATAATTAAATTGTGTTAAAAATACTAATATGATGAATTTTAATTAATTTTATAGTTAATTTTGATTAATTTTAACTATTTTCGACAGATTTGCACAAAGGGGAAAAATTGGCTCAGCAGACGCTGCTCAAAGAACAAAACCGAGAAGCAATTCAAAGTAACAAGGAAAAATAAATTCCAGCCTAAGACGGTCCAAATATGTGTATGAAATAATTAATTAATTAATTTTAATTTATTCCCAATTTAACTTGGGCTAAATAAATTAATCTTAATTAATTATGGAAAAAGGGCCCAGTTAAACCGCACTGGTTGAACCGAATTGAGTGAACAGAACCAGCCACCAATTGGGCTGCCCAGAAGCGTCCATATGCTGACCAAAATCAGCTTATTATCTGATTAATTAAGCTTGCAAAGTGGCCTTTGAAGACTTGTCAAAGTTGCATTCAACTCCCTCCACAATTAGTGGCTTTGTAGATTTGCTCAAGCCATATTTAGCAAAGTTGAAGCCATCAACTTTGCCACATAGATGGCCAGCCAAGGGGGGGTCTCTTTGGCTGATGGAATTTGCTATTTTTAGCAGCCACAATCAGCTATAAAAGCCACCCCTTGCCTTTCATTCAAAGCATCCCACATTTCTCATTCACTCTCTCATTCTCTCTTCTCCTCTCTCACTTTCTCCCAACTTTTCTTTTCCATTTCCCCTTTTTCTCTTGTGCTGATTTCTCCCCTTGGGAAAGGGGTCTTCTTCACCCATCATTGAGCAGCAATTAGAGTGTTCATAAGCCACCTTGATAGTCGAGGACAACGGAGGACAAAGAACGGAGCAATCAGTCAAGCCACGGAGAAACACCAAATTTGCTTCTTGTTCCCTATCTCTTTAAATTTTGTTGTTGTTTTGACAAACATGTTTATGAATATTTATGCTATTAGAATGGTTAATTTAATCAGCTTAGCTTGAATTTAATTCGTGTTGGGTTGATTGCATGTCGTCCTCTTAAATTATTAAAATTATGTTTATGCTGTTATAGGCCTCGGTAAAATGCTTGATTAAGTAAAATCATACCTAAGTTATTCTAGCATTATAATTGTTTAGATAACTAAAGAATTAATTATTTAAATGCATGAAATTGTAATTAATGGACACAGTACTTAGTCAGTGCATGTTTAATTCTTCTAAGGTAGCTGAAGGTTAAATTAGCATTGTATTTGGCGATACATATGCCTTGCATAACTTGCAACATTTTTGTGATTAAACTATTTCAAGGTAAGGATGCCTTGTTACCTCACATAGTCTTTTATATGCTTATTAGGTTGAATTAATTGTTTGAATCGACATAGGAATATGTGAGAGATTGTTTAATTTAATAAGTATGTATGTGCAATAACATGTTTACCTTTATAAATCTGTTTAATCGGTCGAATTGACATAGGAATATGTACAAGAGATTAATGGATTTTTGATTTGTAAATATGTTCATAAGTTAGCAAATTATCGAGTTGTCGTGAATTTATTCGTAACAAGTATAAGCATGAGTTTAATAATTCTAAGTTAAGAAATGTAATTAATCCAACACAATTTTATCATCTTGATTAAAATCAGCTTTTGAAATCGTGCATTAGAACTTTATTTTATTTTATTTTACTTTGTTTTTTAATTTTTAATCACTTCCCAGATCCAAATATTTTTCCTTCACCAAAGTGTTTAAACTTACTTTCATAAATAATTCTTTTACAGTCCCTGTGGGTACGATACTTGACAATTACTTGTCACTTTATTACTTGTTGTGATTGTGACACTTACACATCTCCACCGTTCCAAGTTTTTGGCGCCATTGCCGGGGACTGTTTTAAAAGACATTATTTGTGAAATTGTTAATTTTGCATATTGGTCTATTTTTTTCTGTTAAATTTTAATTCTATTTTTTTTGAGTGTGTTTATTTCAGAGTATTGATCAAATTATTGACTTACTTCTTGTGAACCCTGGATTTGAAAGGACTTTCTAACAAAGAAGAAGACAAGCGAACTAAAGAATGACCAAAGATATGAATTTCGAAAATCCAAACCAAAATCCAGGAGGAACATTCGCTTATAATAGTCACAATCCGATCATTGTTGCCGATGATAGAAACTATGCCATTCAATTATATGCCATTCCTTTATTCAACGAGCTCAATCCGTGTAACATCCTGAAAAGGGCCTATGCATTTCTGATTTAATCATACGAAATGGCATGTCATATGTGTTATGGATTTATTTTGAACATTTTTGGAAACTTGGAAATGTAAGGAAATGTTAAGTTTAAAAGAGGAAAGTGAACATTTTTGGAATCTTGGAAATGTACGGAAATGTTAAGTTTAAAAGAGGAAAGTGAACATTTTTGGAAACTAGAAATGTAAGGAAATGATTTAGAAATGTTAAGTTTCAAAAGAGGAAAGTGAACATTTTGGAAACTTGGAAATGTAAGGAAATGTTAAGTTTAAAAGAGGAAAGTGAACATTTCTGGAAACTTGGAAATGTAAGGAAATGTTAAGTTTAAAGGAGGGAAACGAACGTTTTTGGAAACTTGGAAATGTAAGGAAATGACTTAGAAAATGTTGAGTTTTAAAAGAGGAAACTAAAGCAAGATGGCCTTAAGAGAAAATGTATGTGAAATATGACACACAAACAGGCTTGGAAAAGTGGCCTGGAGATGCCACTTAGGGCCTCTGGAAATGGCGCCACATACAAGGGTATTGGGCCAAGGTTCGAGCTGCAGGGGAAGCAAAATAAAAGTTTTATTTTGCAGCAGAGATTAGCAGCAAGGGATGGCACAAGGTTATAATTTAGGAGCTTTTATTCTTTTATTTTTAAGAGATAAATAGTGGATAAATAAGGGATAAATAATAGATTTATTTTAGATTATTTTCAAGAGATAAATGAGGAATTATTCTTTAATTAGGAAAATAAGGGAGAAGTGATGGCCAAGTAAGGGACTTTGAGTTTAATAATTTCGGCTAAGTAAGGATAGTTGCTGAATTATCTTTTATTTTAGGTGATAATTAAAGAGATAAAGCTATCAAATAGAAGAGTGATGGCCAAGTAAGGGATTCTAAGTTAGTAATTTCAGCTATAAAAGAAAAAGAGAGGCCATTCTGCATTATTTTCTGTCCTCTGAAAGCCTCTGCCGAATTCTCTTCACCAAATCTTCTTTTTCTTTTATTTTTGCCAAGCCAAAATACCTTGTGTTCTAGCCGAATCCTCCATCTTTATTCTTCCTTCTCTTTTCTTTCTAATCCTTCCAAAAGCCAGAAGTAAGCCTTTTAAGGTCATAGCCGAATATCTCAAGTGGCTTCAAGCTTAGGTGCTGTCGATTTCTTCAAGGGATCTTTCGGGATTATCAGAGTAGTCGACTAAAAGGAGGATTTTTCGAGATTTAAAGCTTCAAGGTAAGACATATGTATATTTGGTCAAAGGTTATGTTTTATGTTTTAATGTTAGATTAAATCTAACATATGGTTATAGGAATTTCAACATTCCTAGGGAAGCAAGGATCAATTTCGGGAAGTTTTCTCAAGGTAAGTGGATAGGTAATCGGCCAAGGATCTATCCTAGTACTTAGATCTATTTGTTTTAACCGAAAACTAATCGATTCAAGTAACCTAGTGATTGCCGATTCCAAGAAAGAAGGATACAAAGATTCCGGCATTTGATTAGACATCAATCGGCAACAAGGTAAGGTTTAAGTATACTAATCCTACTAGGATTTGGATTTATGGCCGAATGGCTTTTTATTAAATTAGTAAGTGATTAATCAAATGTAGGGATTAAGGATCTAAGCGGTAGATCAGATTTCGAGATCTCAAGGAATTTGCTAAGCGAATCAGGTGTGTACCCCACACTATTTCATAATATGTTTTATGGCATGTTTAATTAATATATGTGATATTAAGAATATGAAAGTGTAAGAATGTGGCTAAGGTACCATATTATGGTACAAAGTACTCAGGTACGTTTCCTACTCCTACTAGGAATATGAAATATGTTATTTGTAACATGTGAATAAAAATAAGAATGTGAACTTTAGCATATAATTGCATAATATGTTATGGGGCATATGGGTTTTGAAAGGGGAAGTGAATGTGGTGACCTAAGACCATGCACACGGTGACCTAAGACCGTGATATCTGAATGTGGTGACCTAAGACCACAGTAATCTGAATGCGGTGACCTAAGACTGCGATATCTGAATGTGGTGACCTAAGACCACGAAAGCGGTGACCTAAGACCGCGATATAGAGTGTAGCGGAAGGAGGGTCGACTTAGTAGTCCCCACGGTGTACAGGTTGGTACGGGGGAGTGTAGCGGATGGCTAATTAGGTTTGGGTTTGGGAATGCATCATTAATTGTATTCTATGATTTGAATGTGTATCATTTGTATGCCTGATTCTATTATGACTTAGTGTTGTGTACACATTGAGTCTGTTTGACTCACCCCGTTGTGGGAACATGTTTCAGGTGATGAACAGTGATGGACTGGGACGACAGAACTTGTGGTGGCCATGCTCAACTTGAAGTTTTTATTTTTTAGTGGACATTTTATTTCATTTAAAGTACTTTGAATTATTGGATATGTTTTGATGTAATAAGGCCACTTCTTAACTATTTTATTGTTTATTTATGTTGCAAATTTTTATTAAGTTAAAGGCTAAGTAATTTATTTTTTTTAAAATACACTCTATATGTTTTGATCACTTAAAATATAAAAGGGTTTCTAATATAAAAATTGAATTCGTTTCCAATACAAGCCCAACCCAAACAATATTTTTAAAATCACACAAGTTTTCTCTAAGTAACCAAAAGAATTTGAAACCGGTTTACTTGAAGAACATACCAAATCTGGTCAAAGGTCGTGGGCCGGGTTTGGGGTGTTTCAATCCGAGTATTAAGAGATCCGAAATTGAGGCACAACAATTTGAGCTAAAGCCGGTCATGTTCCAGATGTTGCAAAATATGGGTCAATTTAGTGGGATTCCTAATGAAGATCCACATCTTCATCTTCGACTATTCATAGAAGTGAGTGACTCATTTAAACCAGTCGGAGTGACTGAGGACGCCTTGAGACTTAGATTATTTCCATACTCCTTAAGAGATAGAGCACGAGCGTGGTTGAACTCCCTACCATCCGCCTCCATAACTACATGGCAAGAGTTGGTTGAACGTTTCTTAATGAAATATTTCCCTCCATCTTTAACTGCCAAGATCCGAAATGAAATCACTTCATTTCAGCAACTTGATGAAGAATCTTTATATGAAGCATGGGAGTGGTTTAATGAGTTATTAAGAAAGTGCTCTCATCACGACATTCCTTACTGCGTTCAAATGGTGACTTTCTATATTGGTCTCAATATTCATACTAGAATGATAGTGGATGCTTCGGCAAACGGAGCCCTTCTTTTTAGGTCTTATAACGATGCTTACGAGATTATTGAAAGAATTGCCAGCAATAACTATCAGTGGCCAACCAACTAAGCAGCCTTAAAAAGACGAGCAGCAGAAGTACATAAAGTGGACACACTCGTTTCTTTGGTAGCCCAAGTATCCTCTTTTATGCTTAAGAACATAATTGTTAATGGTTTCAACGGTAATTTGTCAGGTCAACAGCCAAACCAGTTCGAGAATATTTCTTGTGAATACTGTGGAGATGGCCATTTCTTTTAAAATTGCCCATCGAATCAAGAGTCAAATTATTACATGGGAAATTAGAATTGGAATGGTCCGCAATTAAATTTTTACAATTCTTCATGGCAGAATCTTCCAATTTCTGAATGGAGTAATCAATGGGCGGACCATAGCGACTCTGTTATGCCATTTCGACCAAATTAACCGTTGGAATATTCTCAACAAGTGCAACAACCCCCACCAACTGAATCTTCAAGTGATCTTGAGAATCTGCTGAAGGAATACATGGTGAAGAATGATACCACTTTAAGAAATCTGGAGAATCAAATAGGTCAGCTAACCAATGAACTTCAAAATAAACCCCAAGCTATTTGGCCAAGCGACACAGAAAATCAAAAATTTTGGGCAAAGAACATTGCAAAGCAGTCTCTTTGCCAAGTGGAAAGACATTGGAGCCCAAGGTGGTTAAGGTTCAAGATAAGCCTGTTGCAGCTCAAGACAAAGAGGAAGTTCAACCAAGTGTTGAAACTCCTGTATCACAGAAGTCAGATTCAGTGATCCTTGATGAGGTAAACTCTAAACCAGTTTGTAACACCCCAAACTCGGCCCATGCGTTATGAGCGGATTTGGTATGTCACATGAGAAAAACATGTTAAATTCTTTTTACTAAAATTGGAGTTGATTCGTTAAAATCAAGAAAAACAAATTTGATTTGAAACATTTGATAAAATACTACTAGCTTCGAAGATTGATTGATAAATCGATAAATTTGAACTAATGATCTTATAAAACCATGAGGAAAACGTAAAACATCATGTGATTCTTACTAAAATAAGCGTTACTTGGTTGTGTTTAAGTAAACAAGTTTTTATTTGTAAATATTTGATAAAATACAGCTATTTTTGAAAGATCATTTGATGAGTCGAAAATCGAGATAGTGAGCTTTAAAATCGTGGCTTTTGAAATGTCACGGATAATTTTGAAAGAAAATCCGAGTCAAATCATTTGTAAAAGTTTGCTATAAAATCCATTTATTAATCAATTTTGGAAACCATTATTTTAGTTTTTAGAAAATTCCCTTTTTAAACAATTTAAGGAAAATAATAAAAACATTCCAACCATAAAGCAAAAATAAAAATAGTCCAGAGGCCTTATTACAACTTAAAACCCAAAACAGTAAAAGTAATAAAGTAACGTAAATAGAAATTCTAAAATTCAAGAACATTGTTTTTGAAGTATGGCCTCCATCGAGTCATCTATGGCCCAAGTCCACGTCACTGAGCATTACCTACAAGGGTTAAGAAAGAAAGGGGGTGAGTTACAAGAACTCAGTGCATAATCCCCTTACCGTTGTCCACTGGGCCTGAACCCGTATATCAAAATCTTGGGCCTAAGCCCATTCACACAACAATATTAAATGAATTGAATGCAATGTATGCAAATGTATGAAAATGTATGAATCCAACCCATCCAGCCAATCTCTCCCCCGTACCAGCCAATCTCTCCTGTGGGGATCAAGTCAACCCACCTCGCCAGTCTCTCCAATTTGTGGTCAAGTTGCCATTTATAATATTTGTGGCTGAGCCACCAGATTCATATACGGTAAAATGATCGACACAGAGTCGTTAATTCATATGTTAGGCACATAGCCATTATCAGAATTTGTGGCAATGCCAATGGTCTATACTTCTCATCATTCAAATTTTCCCATCCCATACAATATGTAAAGATGCATCATACATAATCGTAAAACATCCATATAAAAATAACGTCCATTAACCTATTGAATACTTTTTATGAATCAGCCCATTAAAGCAATACGATCATGTGGCCCATAGGCGCATTTTGGTAATTTGGTCCATAAGGACATTTCGGTAATTTGGCCCATAGAGGCATTTCGGTAAATCGAAAGTTCTACCCACTAAGGATAATTCGGTAATCTCGCAACTCAGGGATATTTCGATAATTTACCTTCCAAGGGTATTTTGGTAAATTTTGCAAACCAGGCTTAACTACTAATTTGGGCATAAAAATTTAAACTGCCCATTTGCATCGTACTGACTAAATTGACTATAACTTGAGTTAAGAATCTCAAAATATTAATCCGTAAAATTTCATTGAAACTAGACTCATATATCTTCTTACTACAAGTTTTCCAGAATTTTTGGCTTAACCATTTAGTACAATTTATTCCTTAAAATTTCCCTTGTTTCACTATCCAACAGTTCTGACCTCTCTTAACTTAATTTAAAATACCTCAGTGTACGATTTTCATATACTGCTCCCACTTGTTTCTATTGAAAATGGGCTCACTAAGGAATCTATACATATAAACTATAACTCATAATTCACTTTGTACAATTTGATACGATTTTTTCGAGATATATCAGGGGACCACGAAGTCAATCAGATCTAGTCTTACTAAAATTAAAATATCACAGAATTTAAAATTCCTTTTCCTTCTCAGTTTCTTCCATATCAAAATAGACACAGTAATCGTTAATTCAACATCTTATTCACTTTTTAATTCCCTTTCTCCTATTTTTCATGATTTTTTAGATTCACATCACTGCCACTAACCAAAACTGTTTCTTTGCAAAATATGGTTACCACTATGAATATACGCATGCCTGAGTGGTCACTGTAAATGTAACATCCCCAAACCCGACCCATTCACTACGACCGAATCTGGTTATGTTATTACGGAAAGACGGTTGAAAAACCTCGTTAACTTAGCATAAAGCATGAAAGAATTCAATTTTGAAAACTATATCAGATATGTGAGTAAAACGAATTCCTCTTACTTAAAACTCATGTAATTTCTTTTGTTGTGTGAAAACATTTTTGAGTTAATAAGAATTTAAAATAACAAAACCATAATCAAGTAATACCAAATAATAAAATGGCCTTTATTACAACCCAATAATTCAAATAAAGTACTTATATCAAAACCAAACATAAAATATTAAATCATCATCTTCTAAGCATAGGCCACCTTGTCCTCTCCGATCCCTGGTCCACCTTTTTGCAATACTGAAAATGGTTAAAGGAAAAGGTGAGTCACCAAGACTCGAGTGTGCCACCCTTTTTCCCGGATTAGCAAAATATCATATGCAACATAAACATAACCATCATGCATCCAATCAATATGCACCCAATCCTAACCATCCATACACCTTTTCTACCCCGTGTGGTACCAAACCACCGTGGTGGTGCCAAACCACCGTGACATATAGTCACAATGTGTTACCAAAACACCGGTGTCCCAAAGACACGATATCCGTCAATGTGGTGCCAAACCACTGGTGTGTCCCAAAGACACGCTTGTGATACCAAATCTTTGGTGACCAAGTCACAAATCCGATGATGGGGCCAACCCATCGTGTGATACCAAATCACTAGCAACAATCCCGTATCTCTCAAGTGGGGCCAACCCACGGTGGTGTCCAACCACGGGGACGAGTCGCAATGAGGTGCCAAACCTCACGGTGTCCCAAAGACACAAATGTGGTACCAAACCACCGGTGACCGGCCCACAATAATCGGGTGATGGGGCCAACCCATCGTGTGATACCAAATCACCGGCGTCAATCCTCAATACCGCCTTGTGGGGCCAATCCACCGTGGTGCGAAACCACGGGGGGCGAGACGCTGAGGTGCCAAACCTCCGAGGTGCCAAACCTCTGGTGACCCAAAGTCACAAAGTTGTGTTACCAAAACACCGGTGCTCGTCAAAGACAAAAATATCACCGCCCTCTCTCTCATATCACCCATCATTATACCAACTCATGTATAGTATTCAAATCATGCAAACATGTTTAACGTTGCATCTCATAGCACATACATCATAAATCATGACATCATGTATCAATAATAAAGACTCATAATGAAACGGGCTTACGAAATCCGTGCACATACCCCATAGGGTATCATATCACTCAACCATACTGCTTTTCGATTTTACCAATCAATCAGTTTATCAAACATATACAAAGCAAGAAGTGTGTTAGTTTACACACCTAGTTACTAATACGACTATCAAATCCCGTAGATCAAGATCTAACGCACTAGATCCCGCTTCCTTAACACTTTTCGAGCACTAGCCACAACCCGAGATATGCGAGATCAAGCCTTCCCTACAATCGGCCAAAACTAAACAACATAATCATGCTAATCAACCTCTGAAGGGTATAATCGTAATTTTACCTACTAAGGGTATTTTCGTAAATTCACACCGCAATGGCCTTTACGAAGCTTCTAATGTCGCCACTAGCGACTCACTACCATTTCCTATTGTACTTTGGACGATTGGGCCTAAAACCCGATTTCGGCCCATCCGGACCACATGCTCGTGTGGCCCACCTAGCACAAATCTAGCCACGTATATAAGTTCCACCTAGTCTAGTTCAACATACACTAACCAATCATGCAATTTACTCATATAGGCCCACGGGCCCATGGGGCCCACTTCGGCCCATCGAGGCCCAAGCAGCCCCAACCCACGAGAATACTATTGATGGCCTCAACTATCGCGTCGAAGCCCCACACATGCGCTCGCGCGCTCAGGTGTGGCTACTAATGCCGTGTAACCAGATTTCGGCATTTTGCCGCTCTACAACTAGAGTAGAGAGTTACACACCCGATAGGACTGCAGGGCTAATCCGCGCTCCGACCACTCTTGTGCCCAAACGCCTCCAAGATGTGTTTACTCTCCTCCTAGGATGCTCCTTATATAGCTAGCTCTTCACCTTCATTCTTTGTGTTTTTCCGATGTGGGATCCCTTCGTCGATGGAGTTTAAATTCAATGAAACTCTTGCAGTCCAATCCATAAAAATAAATACTCCTTGCTTCTCATGAGATTCGAACCTGGCTCCTTTGTAGCATAATCCACGCTGCTAGCCACTTTACCACAAGCTCCACTTGTGTCTTAGACCATGCGCAACTAAATATAAACTATGGGCCAAATTCTAAGGTCCAAGCAAAAAGAAACCAAAATGCAAAAGCCAAGACTTGAACCTTGGACCTCCTTCCTTCTTTGTATGCGTCACTCCTTGTCTCTTATGTGGCGTCACTTTGCCACTACACCACACACTCCACTTGTGTCATTTTTCTCCATATTTTATTCTTAAGGCCTATCTGCCAACTTCCAGGGTTTTTTTTCACCTAAAACCAAAATTTCCCCAAAGCCAATATTTGATCCCGGACTTCATGAAGCCCTCTAATCTTCCAAAATCACTTATCTAATAAGTCTAACTTGCATTTAAGCCGATCTCTTATTCTCTCGAAAATTTAAACGCTACTACGCCTAAGGCCCATTGGGCTCAATTCTCCTAGGCCCAATTTTGGGATGTTACAAATCTACCTCTCCTTAAAGAAATTTCGTCCTCGAAATTTCCAACTAACTAACAATCAGACATCCTAACCTACCACACTCGCGCTTCTTGCGCACTCTCTGATCTTAATAAAGTTTGTCATTCCACCTTGACCACGTCCATGACAACCACGTCCCCTAGAACTCATATCTAGCGTCGCGATTTAATCTGATTAAAAGTTTTATGCATTAGAAATTTTGTTCCACTGCTTTATCCATGAGCAAATTTTATAAATGAAGTTTCGGGAAGTCGTTCTTTCGAGCAATCAAAGTTTCATCTCAAGTTCTCTGTTCTAATTCAAACATTCACATACTTCTCTAAAGACACATTCATTCATCCATGTCACTTTCTTGAGCATTCCCAACCTGGGGGTAATTTAGACATTTTCCTATAAGGGTATTTCGGTAATAACTCAGGGTCAATTTGAAAATAGTTTTCAAATTAAAGATATTTCAAAGTTTACAAAATCTCAGGGGTCATCTTGAAAAATTTGTTTTTCAAACCAGATGTGTTGCAAAAATTTCAGAAATCGGGGTTATTTCAGTAATTTTGGAAGTTAAAGGTATTTTCGTAAGTTTCCCAAATCAGATATCTCGATATTTGTAAAACAAAAGTTTTGATATTTTCATAATCTAAGAACATTTTAGTAAAAATCGAGGAATTATGAAAATTTAGAAACCAAGGGCATTTCGGTAATTTTGTTCATCGAGGGTAATTTTGTAAATTTTCAAATCAGTATCTTGAAAATAGCATTTTTGTATACTTTTGCAAAGTAGGGAAATTTTATTAAAATTGGAGTTAAACCGAAAATCTTGAAAGTCAGGGGCATTTTAGTAATTTTTAACACAGGGGTATTTTTGTAATTTCCCCATACCAGGGTATCTTAACATTTTGAAATTTCGAGATTTTGGTATTTTGCAAAGTAAAATCATTTTAATAGAAGTTGAGGGTAGTACCGTAATTTTACAATACAAGGGCATTTTTGTAATTTTGCCACTAGGGGCATTTTGGAAATTTTGGTAAATCGAGAAAACGTCTTTCAAAATCAGATTTAGGGTTTACAACCCAAAGGGGTAAGTTTGAAAATTTTAAAACTAGGGGTTTTAAAACAGTAAGGCTAATCCCTTTCGGGTTTTAATACTTGGTTTAGCTTTATATGAACAAGTCTTCTTGGTTAAGGTGAACCGTAGCTACACACCGTAGGATTCGCGTAAAGAGGAGGTGAGTCGCTAGGATCGCTTAAATACCAAGCTCTTACTGAATACCAATCCTCGACATGCGTACAGTGGTTACCACACCTTAACTCGGTGACTTACTTCACAGGTTTGTTTAGTAGCCTTAAGTCTTATGCATGTGTTTAAGTAGACTAGTCCTAGGGTTCAACAGATCCTAGTTCACTAATCTACGTTCCCATAAAAGCCCATAATATTCACATATAAATCAATTCATACAAACAAATCACTTCAAGAAAGTCCGAAGTACTTACCTGGTGGACTTCGGGTCGGAGGTACAGGTGCCATGCCAGAATAACCTGAAAAGTTTCTTAAAAGCCCATATTTTGAAAAGCCCCTTTTTTTTTTAAAAAGTGTTTTTGGGCCCAAAACCCTCAAAGCCGAGTTTTGAACCGGGCTCTGATACCAAACTGTAACATCCCCAAACCCGGCCCATTCACTACGACCAGAATCAAGTATGTTATTGCGAAAAAGACGGTTGAAAAACCTCGTTAACTTAGCATAAAGCATGAAAGAATTCAATTTTGAAAACTATATCAGATATGTGATAAAACGAATTCCTCTTTACTTAAAACTCATGTAATTTCTTTTGTTGTGTGAAAACATTTTTGAGTTAATAAGAATTTAAAATAACAAAACCATAATCAAGTAATACCAAATAATAAAATGGCCTTTATTACAACCCAATAATTCAAATAAAGTACTTATATCAAAACCAAACATAAAATATTAAATCATCATCTTCGGATAGGCCACCTTGTCCTCTCCGATCCCTGGTCCCAAATTTTATGCAATACACGAAAATGGTTAAAGGAAAAAGGTGAGTCACCAAGACTCGGTGCAGCCACCCTTTTCCCGGATTAGCAAAATATCATATGCAACATAAACATAACCATCATGCATCCAATCAATATGCACCCAATCCTAACCATCCATACACCTTTTCTACCCCGTGTGTACCAAACCACCGGGTGGTGCCAAACCACTGTGACATATAGTCACAATGTGTTACCAAAACACCGTGTCCCAAAGACACGATATCCGTCAATGTGGTGCCAAACCACTGTGTCCCCAAGACACGTTTGTGATACCAAATCACCGTGTGACCAAAGTCACAAATCCGATGATGGGGCCAACCCATCGTGTGATACCAAATCACTAGCAACAATCCCAGATCTCTCAAGTGGGGCCAACCCACGGTGGTGTCCAACCACGGGACGAGTCGCAATGAGGTGCCAAACCTCCGTGTCCCAAAGACACAAATGTGGTACCAAACCACCGGTGACCAGAAGCCACACATAATCGGGTGATGGGGCCAACCCATCGTGTGATACCAAATCACCGGCGTCAATCCTCAATACCGCCTTGTGGGGCCAATCCATCGTGGTGCGAAACCACGGGGGCGAGACGCCGAGTGCCAAACCTCTGAGGTGCCAAACCTCTGTGACCCAAAGTCACAAAGTTGTGTTACCAAAACATCGGTGCTCGTCAAGCACACAAAATATCACCGCCCTCTCTCTCATATCACCCATCATTATACCAACTCATGTATAGTATTCAAATCATGCAAACATGTTTAACGTTGCATCTCATAGCACATACATCATAAATCATGACATCATGTATCAATAACAATTACTCATAATGAAACGGGCTTACACAGAATCAGTGCACATACCCCATAGGGTATCATATCACTCAACCATACCGCTTTGATTTTACCAATCAATCGAGTTTATCAAACATATAAAAGCAAGAAGTGTGTTAGTTTACACACACAGTTACTAATCGACTATCAAATCCAGTAGATCAAGATCTAACGCACTAGATCCGCTTCTTAACACTTTTTGAGCACTAGCCACAACTCGAGATATGCGAGATCAAGCCTTCCTATACAATCGGCCAAAACTAAACAACATAATCATGCTAATCAACCTCTGCGGGTATAATCGTAATTTTACCTACTAAGGGGTATTTTAAGTAAATTCACACGCAATGGCCTTTACGAAAGCCTAATGTCGCCACTAGCGACTCATTACCATTTCCGTTTATGCTGATTTATTGAAGCTAAAACACGATTTGGCCCATCCAGTTATGCTGCTCGTGTGGCCCACCTA
This sequence comes from Gossypium bickii, assembly GCA_025503065.1. Lineage (NCBI taxonomy): Eukaryota > Viridiplantae > Streptophyta > Magnoliopsida > Malvales > Malvaceae > Gossypium > Gossypium bickii. Next base: position 19,333,852 of record CP106713.1, on the reverse strand, counting down.
GCACAAATCTAGCCACGTATATAAGTTCCACACTAGTCTAGTTCAACATACACTAACCAATCATGCAATTTACTCATATAGCCCACGGGCCACTGGGGCCACTTTCACTGCCATCGAGGCCCAAGCGACCCCCGACCCACGAGAATACTATTGATGGCCTCAACTATCGCGTGAAGCCCCACATGCGCTTCACGCCGCGCTCGTGTGGCTACTAATGCCGCATAGCGCATTTCGACATTTTTGCGCTTTCTACAACTAGAGTAGAGAGTTACACACGATAGGACTGCAGGGCTAATCGCGCTCAGACCACTCTTGTGCTAACGCCTCCAAGATGTGTTTACTCTCCTCCTAGGATGCTCCTTATATAGCTAGCTCTTCACCTTCATTCTTTGTGTTTTTCCGATGTGGGATCCCTTTCGTCGATGAGAGTTAAATTCATCGAAACTCTTGCCGTCCAATCATAAAATAAATACTCCTTTGCTTCATCGTGAGATTCGAACCCGTGCTCCCTTGTAGCATAATCCACGCCGCTAGTTACTTTACCACAAGCTCCACTTGTGTCTTAGACCATGCGCAACTAAATATAAACTATGGGCCAAATTCTAAGGTCCAAGCAAAAGAAACCAAAATGCAAAGCCAAGACTTGAACCTTGGACCTCCTTCCTTCTTTGTGGCGTCACTCCACTTGTCTCTTATGTGGCGTCACTTTGCCACTACACATTACACACTCCACTTGTGTCATTTTTCTCCATATTTTATTCTTAAGGCCTATCGCCAACTTCAGGGTTTTTTCACCTAAAACCAAAATTTCCCCAAAGCCAATATTTGATCCAGGACTTCATGTAAAGCCTTCAATCTTCAAAATCACTTATCTAATAAGTCTAACTTGCATTTAAGCCGATCTCTTATTCTCTGAAAAAATTTAAACAGCTACTATGCTTAAGGCCCATTGGGCTCAATTCTCCTAGGCCCAATTTTGGGATGTTACAAGAACATCCCAAACCGGCCTAGGAGAATTGAGCCCAATGGGCCTTAAGCAGCAGTAGTGTTTAAATTTTTGGAGAATAAGAGATCGGCTTAAATGCAAGTTAGACCTATTGATAAGTGATTTTGAAGGTTAAAGGGCTTCATGAAGTCCCGGATCAAATATTGGCTTTGGGGAAATTTTGGTTTTAGGTGGAAAACCATGGAAGTTAAGTGATAGGCCTTAAGAATAAAATATGGAGGAAAATAACACAAGTGGAGTGTATGGTGTAGTGGCAAAAAGACGCCACATAAGAGACAAGAGATGATGCCACAACAAGGAAGGAAGGAGGTCCAAGGTTCAAGTCTTGGCTTTTGCATTTTGGTTTCTTTTGCCTGACCTTAGAATTTGGCCCATAATTTATATTTAGTTGTGCATGGATTAAGACACAAGAGGAGCTTGTGGCCAAGTGGTTAGCGGCGTGGATTATGTTGCAAGGAGCCTGGTTCGAATCTCATGAGAAGCAAGGAGTATTCATTTTACTGATTGGACGGCAAGAGTTTCATTGAATTTAAACTCTATCGACGAAGGGATCCTACATCGGAAAGACACAAAGAATGAATGTGAAGAGCTAGCTATATAAGGAGCATCCTAGAGAGGAGAGTAAACACATCTTGGAGGCGCTTGGGCACAAGAATGGTCGAGCGCTGATTAGCCCCAGCAGTCCTATCAGTGTGTAACTCTCTCTACTTAGTTGTAGAGCGGCAAAATGCCGAAATGCCGATTATACTGCACATTAGTAGCCACACGAGCGCGTCTTGTGCAGTGCATGCTGGGGCTTCGACGCGATAATGAGCCATTAGTAGTATTCTCGGGGTCACTACTTACTCGCACGATGGCCAAAGTGGGCCCATATGAGTAAATTGTATGATTGGTTAGTATATGTTGAACTAGACTAGGTGGAACTTATATACGTGGCTAGATTTGTGCTAGCGGGCCACACGAGAGCATGTGGGCCCTGATGGGCCGAAAATCGGTTTTTAGGCCTAATCGTCTGGTACGACCGAAAATGGTAGCTAAGTCGCTAGTGGCGACATTAGGCCTTCGGAAAGGCCATGCAAGTGTGAATTTACGAAAATACCCTTGGTGGGTAAATTACGAAAATGCCCTTGGTGGGTAAAATTATGGTTATACCCTTAGAGGTTGATTAGCATGATTATGTTGTTTAGTTTTGGCCGATTGTAGGGGAAGGCTTGATCTCGCATATCTCGGGTTGTGGCTAGTGCTCGAAAAGCGTTAAGGAAAGGGGATCTAGTGCATTAGATCTTGATCTACGGGATTTGATAGTCGCATTAGTAACCAGGTGTGTAACTTGCACACTCTATTACTTAGTAAATATATTTTAATAACATGAATATGTTAAAGCCTAAACAGTGTGGATGTTGATATGATACCCTATGGGTATGAGCATGGATTCGGATAAGTCCGTTTCAATACGAGTTCTACTATTCGATATATATATATCATATAAGTGATTTATGACATATATGTGTTATGTGATGCGTAACTAAGCATGTTGGCATGATTTGCATGATTTGCATGATTTACATGAGTATGTCATGATGATGGGTGATATGAGAGGAGGGGGAAGTGATATCCGTGTCTTTGGGACACCAGAGGTTTGGCACCTCCTGTGGTTTGGTACCACAGATCGATTTATTGTGACTTTGGGTCACCAGAGGTTTGGCAACTCATAGCGTCTCGTACCAGTGGTTTAGCACCACAGTGGGTTGGCCCCACAGATGATATTATGGGATCGACGCCAGTGATTTGGTATCACACGATGGGTTGGCCCCATCATTTGATTCGTAACTTCGGTCACCAGTGATTTGGTATCACATTTGTGTCTTTGGGACACCAGAGGTTTGGCACCTCATAGCGACTTGTCCCTGTGGTTTAACACCACCGTGGGTTGGCCCCACCTTTGAGATACGGGATTGTCGCCAGTGATTTGGTATCACAATGTGGGTTGGCCCCACAGATGGATTATTCGTGACTTTGGGTCACCAGTGGTTTGGCACCACATTGATGGATATCGTAACTTTGGGTCACCAGTGGTTTGGCACCACCAGTGGTTTGGTACCACACGGGGTAGAAAAGGTGTTATGGATGGTTAGAATCGGGTGCATTAATTGTATTGCTTTGTCATGGTGTGTTAGTATGTTGCATTAATCGGGAGAAGGATTTATGCACTGAGTCTTGCGACTCACCTTCTCCCTTATCATTTCAGGTGGCACATAGACCGCGGAAGAGGAGCCGGGTGGACTCGAGGTGGCTATGCTATGAATAAACTCGGTTTTCACGGATTTGATTTGGGTACATTATTTTATTATATTTGGTTTCATTTTGATTTATGGGTTGTAATAAGGCCTTTTAATTATGTTTTGGATTACTTATACATTTTGGACTTGTTTAAACTTGATTAAGTAAACTACTTGGATAATCTAATAATAAGAGCATAAGTTTTTCTAAACAACAAAACGACATGTTTTAAACTTTACCATCGGGTATCACATATTAATTGAAGATAACTACAACTCAAATGGTTTTCCAAACTTAAGTTTTCCATACTTAACCCAACCGGTTTCTAAATAACTAAGAAAGAATCATTCGAGAATTGTTTTAAAATGTCAGAAACATTTCTAACCTATGGGTCAACAACTCAATTTTAAAGATTTATTTCCGGGTTTCAAAGTGAATTAAACGGCTTTTAACTCATCATTCACCTGTTTTCTACAAAATAAAAATAACGAGTAATTGTCTCAAAACTTTAATCGATAGCCTGTTTTCTTCAAAATATTTCTCCCTGTGACATGCCAGATTCGGTTGTGGTGTGTTGACCGGGTTTGGGGTGTTACAGTCACGGATGCCGGTTCCCAGTTTTCTTTGGTATTTCGACCAAATTACAGAACATTTCATGCAAATTTTTAGAGAAGTGTGAGATTACACACCATTTCAGACATGTATTCGGAAAGGTATGGGATTACACACCTGATTTGGATTCCCTAAAGAACAACTCTTCGTTGCCCCCTAAAAATAAAATCGATCTAAAGTTAGCCTCGATTTCTTAAAGGTTCCAAAAGTCCAAAAGTACTCACTCACAAGAGTCACTTACCACAATCGCGATCCTTCCCTACTAGATTCTAAAATCTGGTCTTGCACCTTGGCTATTGCAACGAGTTCCAATCAACTTTTGAAACCAAGGCTAAGAGAAAGATAAGTAGCAGCAAAGGATGGCTTGATTCGGCCCTTATCAAAAGAGAATAAGAGGATTTTAAGATAACAATAAGTGGCTAAGTTTGGGTTAGCCAATGGATGAGAGTTTCGGCTTAGTCAAGCCAAGAGAAGAAAGAACAAACAACATGAAATAAGAAGAAAGAACCTTTACCTTAATAATAGGGATGAACCAAAATGAAGAACACGGTTTGGCACTAGTAGCAGGACAACAAAGAAAGTTCGGCTACAAGTAATATCGATTTATGAGAAAGGGAGAAAGGTTGAAGAAATAGTGAAAAAGAAAAGATGGAGAAAGAGTGCTTGTTAGTTTCGGCCAACTAAAGAAGATGAACCAAAAATGATTTGAGGGTTAAGGCAAAACAAAGGAGTAAGATAAACAAATGCACTAGGTGTTTAGGCCAAAACGAAAAGGGAAGAAAAAGATGTTGGCAAAGAAGAGTACCCAAAATGCTAAAAGAACCAAAACCTTATCATGCACAAAGCTTTGTAAAATGACCCAAGAAAATTCGGCTTCCCCCATTCCCTAACCAAAACCTTGTATTCATCTTTACCAAAAAGATGAATATTGACCGACAAAATCTTTCCAAAACATCACCCATGAAAAAGGCCAACATGCTCCATTATCTTGCCTTTTTCTTTTGATTCATTTCCTTACCTTCATCCTTTCCTTGTTTCCTTAGCCATCATACCATAATTAAAAAGTCTTACTTACCATATTTAAGCCTTGGCTGACACTTACCATATAGCACAAAAATTTTAATCCAAAATATTTATACTAGGTGGGATTTGAACCTTAGACCATTAGTTCACTCCACACGCCACTTGCCACTTTACCAATAGACTCCTTGTGCTAGAAAAATGCACACTTATTTCCTTAAGTCTTGATGCTACTTGCCTACTCTCCTTAAATGCTTAAACACAAAATTTTTCCTATAGCCTATCTTGAACCCGGAACTTCCTAGGAACCTCATAACCTTCCAAATTCACTTAACTAATAAGTCCCACTTGAAATAATGCCGTTCTCTTGTTCTCGAAATTTTAAAACTCTTCTATGTTCAAGGCCCAATGGGCCCAATCCTACTAGGCCCAATTTCGGGATGTTACACAGTTAGTTCTAATTATCTAACACCCTTGTCAGATGCAAAAAAATTTTCATGGAAGAGTTGTCTGGTTAAAGATAAGATTCCACCATTTTCATATCCTCAACGATTCCGGAAGAAGCAACGAGATACTCAATTAAAAGAAATTTTTGATGACAAGGTGACTTTTAATGACTTCGATGTTGCTATCCCCAGATGTTGTTGAAGACTGTTCTGCTATTTCCAAGATAGAATCACTGGCTTCTACAGAATTGGAGCTTAATTCTTTAGACGATCCATTAGAACATATTCTACTGGAGGATTCACCAAGTGATGATGAATACAAGGAATGTTTGGCTTGGTTAGAAGCTAATTCGAAGGAATTCACTCCAGAAGTTCCACTCGAATCATTAGAGTTATCATCTCAAGAGTATACGTAACCAAAGTTGTTGATTGAAGAGCCAGCTAAATTGGAACTGAATATTTTGTCTTATTTGAACTATGAATATTTGGGTCTATCTTCGACTTTACCTGTCATTATTTCAGTTGAGTTCACCAAAGATCAAGAAGAAGAGGCACTTGTGATTTTGGAAAGGCATAAGAAGTGTGTTGGATGGATTACTGCAGATGTTCGAGTCATGGGTTGGAGGATTTGTAGGAATTACAAGAAGTCAAATTGGCTCACCTCCTCTTTTCTAGACTCCTACATGGTGTATAGTATCTATTCACTTTTAACAATAAGATCTTAAGTAGGGGGACCGAAAAATTGAAATTATTTCCACTCAGAATAAAATTTTCTTTTAATTATGATTAGGATATAATTTGTTCAATAAATTTGAAATTTTGTTCAAAACTTCAGTATAAATAAAGTTCGATTATTTCAATAAATTGTTATGTTAGCTTAATAATGACATAAATGTATTTTTAATAAAGCATGCAAATCATACCATAAAATTTTTAGTTCCTTAGGAAAGTTAGGTATGCATGAAAGTTTAAGTCTCTAGAATTAACTTAGTAGTTCTTGAGGCAAAATCCTAGGAAGCATGGAATGTTGAAAATGATTTAGGCAATTGTTGTTTGGACCGTTTGAGCCTTTCAAGCCGACTTGATGAAATTTTACCCTTTGAAAGTCAACTTTGAGACTGTATGGCCTAATTTTATTTGAATCTTTGAAATATTTAGCCATCACGTTTCTCTTAATTATCTTTAAATTGTCTCAAACACTAGCCCTAGTACTATGCAGAACATTCTTTGAAAATAAGTTTGGGGGAGTCGAAAAGAAGTATCGAATGCTGAAAATTTGTAGTACATATAGTAAAATGATCATTCAAAAAAAAAGAAGAAAAAGAATATGTACTTGAAAGAAAATAGATGTACAAAAGAGCATGTGAAACACCCCAAACCCGGCCCACGAGCTTTGACCAGATTTGGTATGTTCCTCAAGAAAACTGGTTTCAAAGTTCTATGTTACTTAGAGAAAATTTGTGCGATTTTAAAAAAAAATATTGTTTGGGTTGGGCTTGTGTTAAAAACCAATTTGATTTTTATATTAGAAACCCTTTTTAAGTTTAAGTGACAAAATATTTAGGGTTTAGTTTAAAAGAAATTTTACTTAAACTTTAATAGATAAAACCCATAAACGTAATAAATAAAAATAATTGTAAAACAATTCAACTATGGCCTTATGGCCTTATTACATCAAATAATTTCCAAATAGTTCAAGTACTTAAATAAAAATAATAGTCCATAAAAATAAAGACTTTATGTTGAGCATGGCCACCACAAGTTCTGCCATCTCGGTCCATCACTATTCATCACCTGAAACATGGTCCCACAACGGGGTGAGTCAAACAGACTCAATGTGTACACGACACTAAATCATAATAGAATCAAGCATACAAGAGTTACTCATTCAAACAACAAATACAAGTTATGATGCATTCCCAAACCCAAACCTAATTGTCCATCCGCTACACACCCCCGTACCTGCCAGACACACCGTGGGGACTACTAAGTCGACCCTTCTTCCTCTACACACCAAATTGCGGTCTTAGGTCACCGCATTCGTGGTCTTAGGTCACCACGTTCAGATTACTGTGGTCTTAGGTCACCACTTTTCAGATATCACGGTCTTAGGTCACCGTGTTCGTGGTCTTAGGTCACCACATTCACTTCCCCTTTCAAAAACCCATATGCCCCATAACATATTATGCAATTACATGCCAAAGTTCACATTCTTATTTTTATTCACATGTTACAAATAACATATTTCATATTCCTAGTAGGAGTAGGAAACGTACCTGAGTACTTTGTACCATAACATGGTACCTTAGCCACTTTCATATTCTTAATATCACATATATTAATTAAACATAGCCATAAAACATATTATGAAGTAGTGTAGGGTACACACCTGATTCGCTTAGCAAATTCCTTGAGATACTGAAAAGCTTGATCTAATGCTTAGATCCTTAATTCCTACATTTGATTAATCACTTACTACTTTAATAAAAAGCCATTCGGCCATAAATCCAAATCCTAGTAGGATTAGTATTCTTATACCTACCTTGTTGCCGATTGGGATACCAACAAATCCCGAAACTGATCCTTGTTTTCCTAGGAATGTTGAAATTCCTATAACCTTACGTTAGATTTAATCTAATCATCAAAACATAAAGCATGGCCTTTGACCAAATATCCATATGTCTTACCTTAATCTTAGAAATCCCGAAATATTCCTCCTTGTACTTGACAGTTGTAGAAACCCGAGAGATCCCTTTCTTGAAGAAATCGACGGCACTCTTACTTCAACCTTCAGAGATTCGGCTACGGCTAAATGATGCTCTCACAACTTTTGGCTTTTGGAGGGATTAGAAAGAAAAGAGAAGGAAGAATAAAGATGGAGGATTCGGCTAGAACACAAGGTATTTCGGCTTGGAAAAAATAAAAGAAGAAGAAGATTTGGTGAAGAGAATTCGGCAGAGGCTTTCAAAAAACAGAAAATAATGTAGAATGGCCTCTCTTTTCCTTTTATAGCCAAAATTACTAACTTAGAATCCCTTACTTGGCCATCACTCTTCTATTTTAATAGCTTTATCTCTTTAATTATCACCTAAAATAAAAGATAATTCAGTAACTATCCTTACTTAGCCGAAATTATTAAACTCAAAGTCCCTTACTTGGCCATCACTTCTCCTATATTTTCCTCTTTATCTCTTTATTCAAATTAAAAGAATTTAATCCAACAATTATCTCTTGAAAATAATGATAATTAAATCCCTTATTTATCCACTATTTATAAAAGAATAAAAGCTCCTAATTTATAGCCATGTGCCGTCCACCTCTCTGCTCCTTGTAGCAAAATAAAATTTCTTTTATTTGCTTCCTTTGTGATTCGAACTCAGGCCCAATACCTTTGCATGTGGCGCCATTTCCATAGGCCCTAAGTGGCATCTTCAGGCCACTTTTCCAAGCCTGTTTGTGTGTCAAATTTCATATACTGAAACACCCCAAACCCGGCCTACGAGCTTTGACCAGATTTGGTATGTTCCTCAAGTAAACCGATTCAAATTCTTTCGTTACTTTGTGAAAAACTTGTGTGATTTTAAAAAAAAAAATTATTTGGGTTGGGCTTGTGTTAAAAACAGATTTGATTTTTATATTAGAAAACCTCTTTTTTTATTTTAAGTAATAAATATATCGAGTATATTTTAAAATAAAATACTTAGTCTTTAACATAATCAAAATTTGTAACACAATAAAATAACAAGTAGAAATAAAATCGTTCATCATAGCCTTATGGCCTTATTACATCAAATAATTCCCAACATAATTCAAAGTACTAAAATAAATTCAAGAGTCCATAAAAATATAAACTTCATGTTGAGCATGGTCACCACAAGTTCTGCCGTCCTGGTCTATCACTGTTCATCACCCGAAACATGGTCCCACAACGGGGTGAGTCAAACAGACTCAATGTGTACATGACACTAAATCATAATAGAATTAGGCATACAAGAGCTACACATTCAGAACAATGAATACAAGTTATAATGCAATCCCAAACCCAAACCTAATTGTCCATCCGCTACACACCCCCGTACCTGCCAAGCACACCGTGGGGACTACTAAGTCGACCCTCCTTCCGCTACACACCAAATTGCGGTCTTAGGTCACCGCATTCGCGGTCTTAGGTCACCACGTTCAGATTACTGTAGTCTTAGGTCACCACTTTTCAGATATCACGGTCTTAGGTCACCGTGTTCGTGGTCTTAGGTCACCACATTCACTTCCCCTTTCAATAACCCCATATGCCCCAGATAATAATATGCATAACATGCCAGAGTTCACATTCTTATCATATTCTCATGTTACTAATAACACTTTTTCATATTCCTAGTAGAAGTAGGAAACGTACCTGAGTACTTAGTACCATAACATGGTACTTTAGCCACTTTCATATTCTTAATATCACATATTTTAATTAACATAGCCATAATACATATTATGAAAAAGTGAGGGGTACACACCTGATTCGCTTAGCAAATTCCTTGAGATCTCGAAATCTGATCTACCGTTTAGATCCTTAATCCCTACATTTGATTAATCACTTACTAATTTAATAAAAAGCCATTCGGCCATAAATCCAAATCCTAGTAGGATTAGTATTCTTAAACTTACCTTGGTGCCGATTGACTTAAGAATCAAGTCCCGAAATCTCTGCTATACTCTTCTTGCATTCGGCCAAGCATTGAATCACTTAAACAAATTAGTTTCGGCTTTTTAAACGATTATGAAATAGATCTAGATATCAAAACAGGCCTTGGCCGAACATACCTATGTGTTTACCTTCCAAATCTTAAATCCCGAAATTCACCGAATAACTAGGGAACACGCGGCCTATGGTGTACCTTCAGGAAAAGAACTTCTCCTTCCTTGTAGTCGACACTGGGCCAAATCTCGAAACTTTCCTTCCATGATTCGGCCAAGATCAATAATAGGAATTAGTCCCTAAATTTCGGTAAATCTAAAATATAAAAGAATGGAAACCGGACTTGGATCTTACCCTTATTTGAAGAAATCGATTGCACCTTCACTTCAACCTTCAGAGATTCGGCTATGGCTAAATGATGCTCTCACAACTTTCGGCTTTTGGAGGATTAGAAAGAAAAGAGAAGGAAGAATAAAGATGGAGGATTAATTTAGAACACAAGGTATTTCGACTTGGCAAAAATAAAAGAAGAAGAAGATTTGGTGAAGAGAATTCGTGCAGAGGCTTTCAAAAGAATGAAAATAATGCAGAATGGCCTCTCTTTTCCTTTTTATATAGCCGAAATTACTAACTTAGAATCCCTTACTTGGCCATCACTTTTCTATTTTAATAGCTTTATCTCTTTAATTATCACTTAAAATAAAAGATAATTCAGCAACTATCCTTACTTAGCCGAAATTATTAAACTCAAAGTCCCTTACTTGGCCATCACTTCTCCCTTATTTTCCTCTTTATCTCTTTATTCAAATTAAAAGAATTTAATCCAACAATTATCTCTTGAAAACAATGATAAATAAATCCTTTATTTATCCCCTTAATAGCCGAAATAAAACTCTTCCTTTTTAAAAAAGCTTGTGCCGTCCACCTCACTGCTTCTGGAAGCAAAAATAAAACTTCTTTTATTTGCTTCCCATGTGACTCGAACTCAGGCCCAATCCCCTTGCATGTGGCGCCATTTCCAGAGGCCCTAAGTGGCATCTTCAGGCCACTTTTCCAAGCCTGTTTGTGTGTCAAATTTCACATACTTTTTCTTTTAAGGCCACCTTGCCTTAATTTCCTCTTTTAAACTTTAAAACTCGACATTTCTAAGTCATTTCTAAGTTTCCAAAAATTTTCGTTTGCCTCTTTAAACTTGACATTTCCTTACATTTCCAAGTTTCCAGAAATGTTCACTTTCCTCTTTTGAATCATTTCTAAATCATTTCCTTACATTTCCTAGTTTCCAAAAATGTTCACTTTCCTCTTTTAAACTTAACATTTCCATACATTTCCTGGTTTCCAAAAATGTTCATTTCTAAGTCATTTCCATACATTTCCTGGTTTCCAAAAATTTCCAAAATACATTCACAATACTTAAGACATATCATTTCGTACAATTAAACCGAAAATGCATAGGCCCTTTTCAGGATGTTACAATTCTACCCTCCTTAAAAATAATTTCGTCCTCGAAATTACTTACTAACAGTCGGACAATCCTTCTCACCGCACTATGCTTACGCTGCGCACTCTGATCTTAATAGAACCATCATACTTTCTAGGCACAATCTCTAAGTTCACGTCCCTTAGAACTCATTTTCTAACGTCGCGATTTAATCTGATTTAAGAGTTTTATACATTAGTACTTTTGTTTCACTGATTAACCGCGAACAGTTTTATGAAAAGAGATGTTTAAAAGTGGTTCTTTCGATCAAACAAAGTTCTCAGCTCAAGTTCACTATTCAAAAAGTCACGTTCACTTTCATCAACCAATTATGAACTTTCGTTCATTCAGAGAAATGTTGTAGTTTTCGTTGTTGTTGTTTTTCCACTACCCAGGGGTATTTTCGTAATTTGTCCTAAGGGGTATTTTCATAATTTGTCAAAATAAGGTTCCTTGGTGATTTTGTCAATAAAGGTATTTTGGTAATTTTGAAATCCCGGGGCCTTTCAGAAATTTTGAAATTCCAGGGGTATTTCGGTAATTTTAGACCTCGGGGGTATTTCGATAATTTTCCACAAATCGGGGTAAATTTGTAAAATCTAATAAATCAAGGATATTTTAAAAGTTACAAAACTTTGAGGGTTCTTTTTGAGAATTGTACCTTCCAAAACAGTGATGTTGCAAAAATTTTGGAAATCAGGGTTATTTTGGTAATTTTGTAAGTTAGGGGCAATTTTGTAATTTTCCAAAATCAAGGTATTTTGATATTTTGCAAATTAGTGTTTTTGAACCTTTTATAAAGTAATGAAATCTTGATAAGAACTGTGGGTATTTTGGGTATTTCATAAACCAAGGGCATTTTTGTAATTTACCACTAGGGGTATTTTTGTAATTTCATAAATCAGAAATTTTTCAGAAAATTTTGTAAAAATAGTTCTCACAAATTAAAAAGGTAATTTTAAGGGTTTTAAAACTAGGGTTTTCATAAAAACACGGCTAGTCCCTTTCGGGTTTTAGTTCTTGTGTTTAGCCTGTGACTGAGTCCTCTTGGTTAGGGTGAACCGAAGCTACGCACTAGGTAGGATTCCTACGAAGAGGAGGTGAGTCACTAGGACTGCTTAAGTACCAGGCTCTTCCGGATCCAATCCTAGACATGCGCACAATGGTTGCCACACCCTAACTCGGTGACTTAATCATAGGTTTGTTTACTGGTCCTTAAGTCTTATGTACTTGTGTTTGAGTAGACTAGTCCTAGGGTTCAAGTTCCTATCATGCTATTCTACGTTCCATGCCTTTTCTACCCTTCTATAATTCATAAATCATATAATCACACAGATGGTTACGGGTACTTACCTGGTGGACTGCGGGTCGGAGACTTAGGGGCTGTAACATCCTAGAATCGGGGCTATTTGGAATTTAATTATTTTTCTTATGTATGAACTGCTGTGATATTATTTATGGAATAATAGAGCTTAATTAAGGCTTTGAGTTGGCACGGTTGGTAGAAAATCTCAGTTGTTAACTTTAAAGGCAGGGAGCCTTAGCAGGAGGGTGTTATAAGAATAAATGAAGAAAATTGGACACTAACAAGGCCTTGGAGAAGTGGCAAAAGTGAGGCCACTTAAGAGCTAGCATGTGACGCCACCAAGGAGCAAGGGAGAACCTTGGTTCAAGTCACAACAATCCCTCTTTTTGCTCATTAATGGGACGGCACAAGGGAGGGGAGTTTTCCTCAGTTTAAACTCTTTTATTATTATTATTATAAGATAATATGAGCATTTAAAATTAGATTTTTATTTGTTCAATTTTAAGGATAATAAGGAGGCTATTTTATTAATTGGATTATTAAGGGATTATTGATTTATTATTTGGGATTAATTCAAATTGTTTGAATTAAATTGAACAAGTGGTCAAGAGCAATTCAAGGAGATTAAATAGATTTTGAACTCCTTGGTTAATAGGAGTGGACGGCAAGTTAGGGGGGGTGCCGAATGCTTATAAAAACCTCAACCTACCACCTTGCTTTTCTTTTCCATCTTTGTTTAGCCAAAAATCCCTAACCCTTCCTTCTCTGCTTTCTTTTAATTTTTTTTCTATTCTCTCAAAACTTTGGCCGAAACCCACCCTATTTCTTCTTGCCGAACCACCTACCCTCAATTCCCTTTTCTTTTATTTCCCTAATAGCCGAATTCACCCAGTATTTTGCCGAAATTTCCTTCCTCTATTCTATTGTACTTTGGCTGAATATTGGAAGGAACATAGATCTCTTCAGATTCTTTGTTATCAATCGGTTGATAAGGTAAGTGATGGCTGAATTTCTATCTCCCCTTTTCTTTCTCTTTCTGTTGACTTTTTACAAGGAAAGGTGCCGATTTCGGCGATAGTTATAAGTCTTCTAAACGAGTAGTAACCGATTTCTGCTAGGTACTCAGGGGAGTAAAGCAGTCGACTCACAGCCCGATCTCTAGTATTCGATTTTTGGTAAGTAACGGTAAGATCTACTTTAGTTAGTCAGTTGATATTCATTTTAGCTGAAGGCTACTAACTTTTTGAGTGCCGATTCATGGAATCAAAAACAGATTCGGGAGTTTGGTGTTGCGATTAGCATCCAACCGAGGAAAGGAACAAGTAGATCTAGGGAGGCCGACTTCTCTTTTCGGGATTTAGACTCCTCGTTGGTGACAGGTGTGTACATACACACGTATAACTTGTTAAATGTGCTGATTGTTGTGAATGCTATCTTTATTTTATGTAGCATTGGATAATATACCATATCGGTATAGATGGTGATTCAGGTAAGTACCTGTTAATATGAATTTGTTATTTGATGCTTTTGGGAAGCATGATGTATTGATACATGAGATTTAAGTATGTGATGACATGAAACATATACATATGTGACCGATGTGGGATTGATGAGTGGAGGGGGCAGTGATATTGTGCCGACGGGCACCAGTGTTTTGGTAACACACTGTGACTACGGTCACCAGAGGTTTGGTACCTCCAGAGGTTTGGCACCTCATAGCAACTCGTCCCTGTGGTTAACACCACCGTGGGTTGGCCCCACTTGAGATATGGGATCGTCTGCCAGTGATTTGGTATCACACGATGGGTTGGCCCCATCAATCGATTTGTGTCTACGGACACCAGTGTTTTGGTAACACATTGTGACTATATGTCACCAGTGGTTTGGTACCACAACGGGGTAGACAGTGGCGTTTGGTTGGCTAGGTTGGGTACATAGTATTCTGCATATTAATTGTTAAAACGGGGGAAGGGTTACACACTGAGTCTTGGTGACTCACCTTCTCCTTTACATTTTTCAGGTGACACGTAGATCGCGAATGTGGAGCCGGGTTGACTCGAGGTGGCCATGCAGTGGATTTAAATTAAATGAACTTTAATTTTAGTTATGATATTTTTATTTTCGGTTTTTATTTTATTTGGATGTAATAAGGCCTACTGATATTTTATTTTTGTTATTTTTCATATGCTGAATACTTTGTGTTAAACTATGATTATCAATATTGAATTAAAATCACATGTTTTCCAGATTAAACCAAAAAAATGTTTTTGTCGAGCCATCGGGCACAGTTGAAATTTGTTTAATAACTTGACTTAATTATTTTTTTTAATAAACACTAAGTATGGTTTTACCAAGATAACCAAATACGAGAAGTTTTCAACAAAACTTAAATCGGTTTTAAAATGGTTTTCAAAAAGTTTTTCTTCGTAACAAACTAGATTCGGCCAAAATGTTTGGGCTGGTTTTGGGTTGTTACAAATTGGTATCAGAGCCCAGTTCAAAGCTCGGCTGTGGGGGCCCAAGGCCCAAAAATGTTTTGGTAGGCCTTATGGAATGATTTTTGGTTTTTGAACAGCATGGCCCGAGTCTCCGGCACCGATCCGCCCAGGTAAGTACATCTAAACCTCTTTGTGAATTATATTCTATAGAAGGGTAGGAAGCATGGAACGTAGATAGACTTATAGGAACTTGAACCCTAGGATTAGTTTACTCAAACACACAAACAGAACATAAGACTTAAAGAACTAAACCCACCTATGACTTAGTCACTGAGCTAGGGTGTGGTAACCCGTGTACGCATGTCTAGGAGTGGATCCGGAAGAGCCTGGTATTTAAGCAGTCCGTGTGACTTACCTCCTCTTTGCAGGTATCCTACCTGGTGCGTAGCTTCGGTTCACCCTAACTCAGAGGGCTCAGTGGTGTGGCAACCTCTGTGCGCATGTCTAGAAAGGTTCAGTGGGAGCTTGGTATTTAAGCGGTCCACGTGACCCACCTCCTCTCCACTCGAATCCTACCTGGTGCGTAGCTTTGGTTCACTCTGACCAAGAGGGCTCGGTCATAGGCTAAACGTAATGATTAAAACCCGAAAAGGGAATTAGCCATGTTTTCAAAAAAGAATGAAACAACAACAACCCTAATGTTTTCAAAATTTTTGCAATAACTCTTTCAAATCTGAGAACGTCATTTTTACAACGTTTTCCTCGAAAAACTTGATTTGTGGGAAATTACAAAAATACCCTTAGGGGTAAAATTACTAAAATGCCCTCGATCCATAAAATATCAGTTCAATGGTTTTGCTCAAAAATTTCAACTATTTTACCAATATTCAACAACTTAGCTTTGAAAATCATCAACAAAATATTTTGGTTTTGGAAAATTACGAAAACGCCCTCAAGTTGCAAAATCACCGAAATGACCCTGGTTTTGGAAATCTTCACAAACATCACTATTTGAAAAGGAACATTTTCAAAAAAGGAACCCTCGAAGTTTTACAACTGTTGAAAATATCCCCAATTTATCAAAATTTCAAAATTTCCCCTGATTGACAAAATTACCGAAATACTCCTGGTTTCCAAAACGAGGCCAGATCTTTAAATTTTGCCAATTTTCGAAAATATCCTCCAGTTTTGAAAATTTCAAAGTGATTTGTTTCATTAAAATTTTACAACTTCTTCTATTACGAAAATACCTCTGTAGGAAAATGACGAAAATACCCCTGGGTTAGAAATGGGCAGAAATGTCCGAAGAGCGAATAGGTATGGAAAGTATTAAGGAATGTATGCATGAACCCCTTTGTGTGAACTAGGATAGAAAACTGAAACCTTATTTGCTCGAAAGAATCTCTGATTAAAACTCTATCCATAAAATTTCTTCGCGAATAAGAAAGTGGAACAAATGCTAACGCATAAAAATTTTCTTAATCAGATTAAAAGCGCGGTAGATAGAATGAGTTCTAGAGGACGTGGACGCCGTGAATGCGGTAGGGGTAGGATGACGGTGTCTGAACCCGTCAGGTCGGGTCAAGGTTCGAAAAACGAGGTACCACCGCCACCACCACCTCCTACGTTTAGAGGCGAGGAGCGAGATCGGACCGGTGGTGAGGGTCATGACGCAAGTCGCTTTTTCGAGTCTTGGAAATGGTGGTGGGCTGGTGGAAATTTGGGAGCTCGAAAATCTGTTCCTGAGCGACTCCGATCTAACGGAGCGGAGGTATTTCGGGGTGTGTCAGGAGTGGCACCCAGTGCGGCGGAGTACTGGCTAGAGTCAACTGAAAGGATCATGGATGATCTTGACTGACCGAGAAGAAAAGCCGAAAGGGGCGTGTCGCTTCTAAAGGATGAAGCGTGCACGGTGGTGGTCGACGATGCGAGATGGAGCCACGGCGGATGATCCGACTTGGGAGCATTTCAAAACCACCTATCAGAAGAAGTATGTGGGCACCACTATACGGATGCTCAGAGGAAAGCCTTTCTAGGGCTAGTGCAAGGAACTAAGTCGATGAGCGGAATATGAGGCGGAGTTTTTAAGGTCGAGTAGGTATGCTGCTAGAGCATCGTGGCTACTCGAACACGAGCGCACCAGTGTCCGCTTTGAGGACGGACTCGAGATGATTTGAGGTTCTTGATTGCCCAGCAGTTCGTGAGTTCTCATCTTTAGTGGAAAAGGCTAAGGTAGCCGAAGGGATCAAGGAGGCCGTGAGGCAAAGTTATAGTAGGAATAATTAGAAGAGAGGATTTGGGTCAGCTGGATCCAATGGTAGTGTCCAGAAAAAGGCTAGGCCAAGTGGGCCCAAATCGGTGGCAAGGCCCATGACTACTAATCGAGGCCGACTCACCAAGCTTAACTGCTGTGGAAAGACTCATTGGGGAGGTTGTTGGACCGGTGATAGAGGATGTTTTGAGTGTGGGTCTTTGGAGCATCGTGTCGAGATTGTCCCCAAAACTAGCTAAGAATCGATCGGAGGCGTAATCGTACTCGGGATAGAAATGTGGGAACACACGGAGGGTCGTGGTAATGGCGGAGAAAACAACGGTCCTAACCGAGGTTGTGGAACTCGAGGCGAGAGGTTCGGGCAACACGAGGGCTAGGCGGCTGGCTTAGTCTACTACGCAAATGAGGCGTCGCGAGGAGGGTGGCGACATCGGATGTCATAACCGCACGCGTTTCTAATTTTTGGTCTTCCTTATGTTGCATTAATTGATGTGGGCTTGACGCACTCGTACGTTGCTAGTAGTGTGGTAGGAACTATGGACCTAGACTCTGAAATTGCTTCTAGGAAGATGACTGTAGTTAGCCCTTTAGGTCACTCTGTAGTGGTAGATAAACTTTATAGAGACATACCCCTAGAACTCCAAGGGGTAGTATTTGTGGCTGATATAATGGAACTACCGTTTGGGGAGTTCGATTTGATCCTTGGAATGGACTGGCTGGTTAAGTATCAGGCGAATTTGGATTGCGCGGCTAAGCGCATGGTTCTTAAGACGGCTGAAGGTGATGAAGTGGTTATGATAGGTGATAGAAGGAATTACCTATCCAACGTAGTGTCTGCCTTGAAGGCTGAAAAGATGGTCAAGAAGGGTTGTGAGGCGTATTTGGTTCGAATCTATGCTTTGGAAGCCAAGGAGTCAGTGGTTGGAAAGGTCCGAACGGTTGGGGAATTCGCTGATGTGTTCCCAGAAGAGCTTCCGGGTCTGCCTCCAGATCGGGAAGTTGAATTCGGTATAGACTTGCTACCCGGAACGGCACCTGTGTCCATAGCACCATACCGAATGGCACCAAAGGAATTGGTGGAGCTGAAGGCTCAAATTCAGGAGCTCTTGGATAGAGGGTTTATCTGACCCAGTATATCTCCGTGGGGAGCACCGGTGTTATTTGTCAAGAAGAAAGACGGTTCAATGCGGATGTGTATCGACTACCGCCAATTGAACAAGTTAACGATCAAGAACAAGTATCCATTGCCTCGGATTGACGACTTGTTCGATCAACTGAAGGGTGCCTCGGTGTTCTCGAAGATAGACCTTAGGTCGGGTTACCATCAACTTAAGGTGAAAGAAGTTGATGTTCACAAGACGGCATTCCGAACTCGGTATGGGCAATACAAGTTCCTCGTAATGCCATTTAGGTTGACCAATGCGCCGGCAGCGTTTATGGACTTGATGAATAGGGTGTTTCAGCAGTACTTAGACCAATTTGTCGTGGTGTTCATAGACGACATATTAGTTTATTCTAAGACGGAGGAGGAGCATGATATGCATTTGCGTATAGTTCTACAAGTGTTGAGGGAGAAGCAATTATATGCCAAATTCTGCAAGTGCGAATTTTGGCTTAGGGAGGTGGCTTTCTTAGGTCACGTGGTGTCGGCTGAGGGAATCAGAGTATACCCTCGCAAGATTGAAGCGGTGTTGGATTGGAAACCGCCTAGGTCGGTGGCTGAAATACGGAGTTTTCTGGGTCTAGCGGGGTATTATCGAAGATTCGTGGAAGGATTCTCTTTAATCGCAGCGCCGTTAACTAAGTTAATAAGGAAAGGTGTTCCATTTGTATGGACGGAGAAGCAGCAAGAAAGCTTTGATAAGCTAAGGAAAATTCTGACGGAAGCTCCGGTTTGGTACAGCCTGAAGCAGGAAAGTTGTTTACCGTCTGCTGTGATGCATCCCATACTGGTTTGGGATGTGTGCTGATGCAAGAAGGAAAGGTAGTAGCCTATGCGTCCCGTCAGTTAAGACCGCATGAGGTTAACTACCCAACGCACGACTTGGAGTTAGCCGCAGTTGTCTTCGCTCTAAAGATATGGAGACACTATCTGTATGGGGAAAAGTCAATAGTCTACACGGATCACAAAAGCTTGAGGTATCTTCTGACTCAGAAAGATCTAAACCTGAGACAACGTCGGTGGATTGAACTATTAAAGGACTACGATTGTTCAATCGAGTACCATCTGGGTAAGGCTAACGTGGTAGCTGACGCGTTAAGCCAGAAGGTTGTGACAGACTTAAGAGCAATGTTTGCTCGGTTTAGTCTATATGACGATGTGAGTCTCTTGGCAGAGCTGCAAGTTAAGCCAACGTGGATCGAGGAGATTAAGGTCAAGCAGTTAGTGGATGAAGGATTGAATGCTAAGAGGGTACAAGTCCAGGATGGTGGTCTGGAAGGGTACAGTCTGTCTAGTGATAGAGTGCTTTGTTTTCAAGGGTGAGCATGTATGCCAAAGGATATGGAGTTGAGGCAGAAAATTCTCCATGATGCACATAGCAGCCCATACGCTATGCATCCGGGGGGAAGCAAGATGTATGGAGATCTACTGAGCTTGATTACTGTGGCCCGGTTGAAGCGTGAGGTAATCGAATTTGTGGGAAAGTGTCCGACGTGTCGCCAAGTTAAGGCTGAACATCAGTTGCCTTCAGGGCTACTTCAACCGGTGAAGATCCCTCAATGGAAGTGGGAGCGGATCACTATGGATTTCGTCAGTGGGCTACCCCTGACGCCTAGCAAGAAGGACACAGTTTGGGTGATTGTGGACCGTCTCGACTAAGTCGAAGACACTTCATACCCAGTAGAGTGGATTTTTCTCTTCAGAAGCTAGCTAAGTTGTATGTGGCTGAAATAGTAAGATTACATGGTGTGCCCGTGTCAATCATCTCGGATAGGGATCCGAGGTTCACGTCGAGGTTTTGGAAGGCGTTGCATCAAGCGTTGGGTACAAGATTGGATTTCAGTACGGCTTTCCATCCACAGTCTGACGGACAATCGGAAAGGGTGATACAGATCTTAGAAGACATGTTAAGAGGATGTGTCTTGGATTTTAGTAATAGTTGGGAGGAGTACCTATCATTAGCGGAATTAGCTTATAACAATAGTTATCAAGCGAGTATTCGAGATGGCTCCATATGAAGCTATGTGTATGGACGAAAATGTCGTCTCTCACGCGTGTTGGACTGAGTTGGGAGAACGACAAGTTACGGGTCCGAATTGGTAACAGACCCAAGACAAAGTCAAAGTGATCCGGGCTCGCCTTAAGGAAGCGCGGACAGATGTAAATCCTATGCTGATTTAAAACGCAAGGAAATGGAGTATCTTTGTAGGAGACAAGGTTTTTCTGAAGGTGTCACCTTGGAAAAAGGTGTTAAGATTTGGCCAAAAGGGGAAGCTGAGCCCAAGGTTCATCGGGCCATATACAGTTGTAAAGCGAGTAGGACCGGTAGCTCATCGGCTTGAGTTGCGGCGCAGACTGAATCGAGATCCATGACGTATTTCATGTATCGATGTTGAGACGGTATCGGTCAGATCCTTCGCATGTTGTGCCAAGATGCGCAGATTGAGGTGAACTCGGATTTATCTTTTGAAGAAGAACCGGTTCAGATCTTAGATCGAGATGTCAAGGTTCTACGAAGGAAGTCAGTGCCCTTAGTGAAAGTGCTATGGCGGAACCATGGTACAGAGGAAGCTACGTGGGAACCCGAGGATGTGATGCGGCAGCAATACCCTCACCTCTTCTAATCAGGTAATTTCGAGGACGAAATTTATTTTAAGGGGGGTAGAACTGTAACATCCTAGAATCGGGGCTATTTGGAATTTAATTATTTTTCTTATGTATGAACTGCTGTGATATTATTTATGGAATAATAGAGCTTAATTAAGGCTTTGAGTTGGCACGGTTGGTAGAAAATCTGAGTTGTTAACTTTAAAGGCAGGGAGCCTTAGCAGGAGGGTGTTATAAGAATAAATGAAGGAAATTGGACACTAACAAGGCCTTGGAGAAGCGGCAAAAGTGAGGCCACTTAAGAGCTAGCATGTGACGCCACCAAGGAGCAAGGGAGAACCTTGGTTCGAGTCACAACAATCCCTCTTTTTGCTCATTAATGGGACGGCACAAGGGAGGGGAGTTTTCCTCAGTTTAAACTCTTTTATTATTATTATTATAAGATAATATGAGCATTTAAAATTAGATTTTTATTTGTTCAATTTTAAGGATAATAAGGAGGTTATTTTATTAATTGGATTATTAAGGGATTATTGATTTATTATTTGGGATTAATTCAAATTGTTTGAATTAAATTGAACAAGTGGTCAAGAGCAATTCAAGGAGATTAAATGGATTGAACTCCTTGGTTAATAGGAGTGGACGGCAAGTTAAGGGGGGTGCCGAATGCTTATAAAAACCTCAACCTACCACCTTGCTTTTCTTTTCCATCTTTGTTTAGCCGAAAATCCCTAACCTTTCCTTCTCTGCTTTCTTTTAATTTTTTTTCTATTCTCTCAAAACTTTGGCCGAAACCCACCCTATTTCTTCTTGCCGAACCACCTACCCTCGATTCCCTTTTCTTTTATTTCTCTAATAGCCGAATTCACCCAGTGGTTTGCCTAAATTTCCTTCCTCTATTCTATTGTACTTTGGCCGAATATTGGAAGGAACATAGATCTCTTCAGATTCTTTGTTATCAATCGGTTGATAAGGTAAGTGGTGGCTGAATTTCTATCTCCCCTTTTCTTTCTCTTTCTGTCGACTTTTTACAAGGAAAGGTGCCAATTTCGGCGATAGTTATAAGTCTTCTAAACGAGTAGTAACCGATTTCTGCTAGGTACTCAGGGGAGTAAAGCAGTCGACTCACAGCCCGATCTCTAGTATTCGATTTTTGGTAAGTAACGGTAAGATCTACTTTAGTTAGTCAGTTGATATTCGTTTTAGCCGAAGGCTACTAACTTTTTGAGTGCCGATTCATGGAATCAAAAGCAGATTCGGGAGTTTGGTGTTGCGATTAGCATCCAACCGAGGAAAGGAACAAGTATATCTAGGGAGGCAGACTTCTCTTTTCGGGATTTAGACTCCTCGTTGGTGACAGGTGTGTACATACACACGTATAACTTGTTAAATGTGCTGATTGTTGTGAATGCTATCTTTATTTTATGTAGCATTGGATAATATACCATATCGGTATAGATGGTGATTCAGGTAAGTACCTGTTAATATGAATTTGTTATTTGATGCTTTTGGGAAGCATGATGTATTGATACATGAGATTTAAGTATGTGATGACATGAAACATATACATATGTGACCGATGTGGGATTGATGAGTGGAGGGGGCAGTGATATTGTGCCGACGGACACGATGTTTTGGTAACACACTGCGTAGCTACACAGTCACGAGGTTTGGTACCTCCAGAGGTTTGGCACCTCATAGCGACTCGTCCCTGTGGTTAACACCACCGTGGGTTGGCCCCACTTGAGATATGGGATCG
Organism: Gossypium bickii; assembly: GCA_025503065.1. Taxonomy (NCBI): domain Eukaryota; kingdom Viridiplantae; phylum Streptophyta; class Magnoliopsida; order Malvales; family Malvaceae; genus Gossypium; species Gossypium bickii. The sequence goes on along the minus strand of CP106713.1, from coordinate 19,310,777 downwards.
TCTGCCAGTGATTTGGTATCACACGATGGGTTGGCCCCATCAATCGATTTGTGTCTACGGACACCAGTGTTTTGGTAACACATTATGACTATATGTCACCAGTGGTTTGGCACCACCAGTGGTTTGGTACCACAACGGGGTAGACAGTGGCGTTTGGTTGGCTAGGTTGGGTACATAGTATTCTGCATATTAATTGTTATATGTTGTGTATGAAAATGTTTTTAAAACGGGGAAAGGGTTACACACTGAGTCTTGGTGGCTCACCTTCTCCTTTACATTTTTCAGGTGACACGTAGATTGCGGATGTGGAGCCGGGTTGACTCGAGGTGGCCATGCAGTGGATTTAAATTAAATGAACTTTAATTTTAGTTATGATATTTTTATTTCCGATTTTTATTTTATTTGGATGTAATAAGGCCTCCTGATATTTTATTTTTGTTATTTTTCATATGCTGAATACTTTGTGTTAAACTATGATTATCAATATTGAATTAAAATCACATGTTTTCCAGATTAAACCAAAAAAATGTTTTTGTCGAGCCATCGGGCACAGTTGAAATTTGTTTAATAACTTGACTTAATTATTTTTTTAATAAACACTAAGTATGGTTTTACCAAGATAACCAAATACGAGAAGTTTTCAACAAAACTTAAATCGGTTTTAAAATGGTTTTCAAAAAGTTTTTCTTCGTAACAAACTAGATTCGGCCAAAATGTTTGGGCCGGGTTTGGGTTGTTACAGGGGCCATGCCATAAAAACCTGCTTATTTCATAAAACTCATTTAAGCTCGCTTTGAAAATGTTTTGGGCCTTAGCCCACAGGCCGAGATTTTTAAAATTGGGCTCTGATACCAAACTGAAACACCCCAAACCTGCCCACGAGCTTTGACCAGATTTGGTATGTTCCTCAAGTAAACCGATTCAAATTCTTTTGTTACTTTGTGAAAAACTTGTGTGATTTTAAAAAAAAATTTGTTTGGGTTGGGCTTGTGTTAAAAACAGATTTGATTTTTATATTAGAAAACCTCTTTTTTTATTTTAAGTAATAAATATATCGAGTATATTTTAAAATAAAACACTTAGTCTTTAACTTAATCAAAATTTGTAACACAATAAAACAACAAGTAGAAATAAAATCGTTCATCATAGCCTTATGGCCTTATTACATCAAATAATTCCCAGCATAATTCAAAGTACTAAAATAAATTCAAGAGTCTATAAAAATATAAACTTCATGTTGAGCATGGTCACCACAAGTTCTGCCGTCTTGGTCCATCACTATTCATCACCTGAAACATGGTCCCACAACGGGGTGAGTCAAACAGACTCAATGTGTACACGACACTAAATCATAATAGAATTAGGCATACAAGAGTTACACATTCAGAACAATGAATACAATTTATGATGTAATCCCAAACCCAAACCTAATTGTCCATCCGCTACACACCCCCGCACCTGCCAAGCACACCGTAAGGACTACTAGGTCGACCCTCCTTCCGCTACACACCAAATTGCGGTCTTAGGCCACCGCATTCGTGGTCTTAGGTCACCACGTTTAGATTACTGTGGTCTTAGGTCACCACTTTTCAGATATCACGATCTTAGGTCACCGTGTTCGTGGTCTTAGGTCACCACATTCACTTCCCCTTTCAATAACCCCATATGCCCCAGATAATAATATGCATAACATGCCAGAGTTCACATTCTTATCATATTCTCATGTTTCTAATAACACTTTTTCATATTCCTAGTAGAAGTAGGAAACATACCTGAGTACTTAGTACCATAACATGGTACTTTAGCCACTTTCATATTCTTAATATCACATATTTTAATTAACATAGCCATAATACATATTATGAAAAAGTGAGAGGTACACACCTGATTCGCTTAGCAAATTCCTTGAGATCTCGAAATCTGATATACCGCTTAGATCCTTAATCCCTACATTTGATTAATCACTTACTAATTTAATAAAAAGCCATTCGGCCATAAATCCAAATCCTAGTAGGATTAGTATTCTTAAACTTACCTTGGTGCCGATTGACTTAAGAATCAAGTCCCGAAATCTCTGCTATACTCTTCTTGCATTCGGCCAAGCATTGAATCACTTAAACAAATTAGTTTCGGCTTTTTAAACGATTATGAAATAGATCTAGATATCAAAACAGGCCTTGGCCGAACATACCTATGTGTTTACCTTCCAAATCTTAAATCCCGAAATTCACCGAATAACTAGGGAACACGCGGCCTATGGTGTACCTTCGGGAAAAGAACTTCTCCTTCCTTGTAGTCGACACTGGGCCAAATCTCGAAACTTTCCTTCCATGATTCGGCCAAGATCAATAATAGGAATTAGTCCCTAAATTTCGGTAAGTCTAAAATATAAAAGAATGGAAACCAGACTTGGATCTTACCCTTATTTGAAGAAATTGATTGCACCTTTACTTTAACCTTCAGAGATTCGGCTATGGCTAAATGATGCTCTCACAACTTTCAGCTTTTGGAGGGATTAGAAAGAAAAGAGAAGGAAGAATAAAGATGGAGGATTCGGCTAGAACACAAGGTGTTTCGGCTTGGCAAAAATAAAAGAAGAAGAAGATTTGGTGAAGAGAATTCGGCAGAGGCTTTCAAAGAACAGAAAATAATGCAGAATGGCCTCTCTTTTCCTTTTATAGCCGAAATTACTAACTTAGAATCCCTTACTTGGCCATCACTTTTCTATTTTAATAGCTTTATCTCTTTAATTATCACTTAAAATAAAAGATAATTCAGCAACTATCCTTACTTAGCCGAAATTATTAAACTCAAAGTCCCTTACTTGGCCATCACTTCTCCCTTATTTTCCTCTTTATCTCTTTATTCAAATTAAAAGAATTTAATCCAACAATTATCTCTTGAAAATAATGATAAATAAATCCTTTATTTATCCCCTTAATAGCCGAAATAAAACTCTTCCTTTTTAAAAAAGCTTGTTCCGTCCACCTCACTGCTTCTGGAAGCAAAAATAAAACTTCTTTTATTTGCTTCTCATGTGACTCGAACTCAGGCCCAATCCCCTTGCATGTGGCGCCATTTCCAGAGGCCCTAAGTGGCATCTTCAGGCCACTTTTCCAAGCCTGTTTGTGTGTCAAATTTCACATACTTTTTCTCTTAAGGCCACCTTGCCTTAATTTCCTCTTTTAAACTTTAAAACTCGACATTTCTAGGTCATTTCTAAGTTTCCAAAAATTTTCGTTTGCCTCTTTAAACTTGACATTTCCTTACATTTCCAAGTTTCCAGAAATGTTCACTTTCCTCTTTTGAATCATTTCTAAATCATTTCCTTACATTTCCTAGTTTCCAAAAATGTTCACTTTCCTCTTTTAAACTTAACATTTCCATACATTTCCTGGTTTCCAAAAATGTTCATTTCTAAGTCATTTCCATACATTTCCTGGTTTCCAAAAATTTTCAAAATACATTCATAATACTTAAGACATCTCACTTCGTACAATTAAACCGAAAATGCATAGGCCCTTTTCAGGATGTTACACATACTTTTTCTTTTAAGGCCACCTTGCCTTAATTTCCTCTTTTAAACTTTAAAACTCGACATTTTCTAGGACATTTCCTTTCATTTCCAAGTTTCCAAAAATTTTCGTTTGCCTCTTTAAACTTGACATTTCCTTACGTTTCCTAGTTTCCAGAAATGTTCACTTTCCTCTTTTGAATCATTTCTAAATCATTTCCTTACATTTCCTAGTTTCCAAAAATGTTCACTTTCCTCTTTTAAACTTAACATTTCCATACATTTCCAAGTTTCCAGAAATGTTCACTTTCCTCTTTTGAATCATTTCTAAATCATTTCCTTACATTCCCAGGTTTCCAAAAATATTCATTTCTAAATCATTTCCATACATTTTCGGGTTTCCAAAAATGTTCAAAATTTATTCATAACACTTAAGACATGTCATTTCGTACAATTAAACCGAAAATGCATAGGCCCACTTTCAGGATGTTACAGCATGTGAAAGCAAAGTAAGTTGGTGTATTGAAGGTAAAAGCTTTGAAGTTCCTGTTAAAGCTGAGTCTAGTGTTTTTAGCTCAAATTTATCTATCTTTAACCTACCCCTAGCCAAGCCACGTTACAACCTTTTTAAAGACATATTGATTCAAGTTTCTATGCTACCTACATTAGTGGAGAGAAATTGCTATGTTCAACATATGAAGGCATAAGTTAAACTTAATGATTGCAGCTTAATCTTGAATAAGGGATTAAAATGAAATTGGTAGGGATTTACATGTTTTTAATTAAGAAAGCATTTAGTCTATTTTTGCTATCATAATAGTTATTGATATTAATTTGAATGATATGTATACATAACTAGCATAAATATCAAAATTCTTGTTCTTGAGCTTAAGTATACCTAATTCATAATTTGGGAAGAATGTTGTTCTTAATGAGTTTTTCAAAGGTGTTTCCAAGAAATTCTTTTCAATTTGTGCATTACTTGGGACAAGTTATTAATTAAGCTTAGGGGTATGAAAACACGAAAATATACACACTTTTTCATACCCTTTTTAACTCAAATTCATGCAGTTTCAGTTAAATTATTGTCAAAAAATAACTAAATATTATAAAATAATTAGATTGTGTTAAAAATATGAACATGATGAATTTTAATTAATTTTATAGTTAATTTTGATTAATTTTGACTATTTTCAACAGATTCGTACAAAGGGCGAAAATTGGCTCAGCAGACGCTGCTCGAAGAACAAAACCGAGAAGCAATTCGAAGTAACAAGAAAAAATAAATTACAGCCTAAGACGGTCCAAATATGTGTATTAAATCATAAATTAATTAATTTTAATTTATTCCCAATTTAATTTGGGCTAAATAAATTAATCTTAATTAATTGTGGAAAAAGGGCCCAGTTAAACCGCACGGGTTGAACCGAATTGAGTGAACCGAACCAGCCACCAAGTGGACTGCCCAAAGCGTCCATATGCTGACCCAAATCAGCTTATTATCTGATTCATTAAGCTTGCAAAGTGGCCCTTGAAGACTTGTCAAAGTTGCATTCAACTCCCTCCACAATTAGTGGCTTTCTAGATTTGCCCTAAGCCATATTTAGCAAAGTTGAAGCCATAAACTTTGCCACATAGATGGCCAGCCAAGTGGGGTCTCTTTGGCTGATGGATTTTACTATTTCTAGCAGCCACAATCAGCTATAAAAGCCACCCTTTTCCTGTCATTCAAAGCATCCCTCATCCTTCATTTCTCATTCACTCTCTCATTCTCTCTTCTCCTCTCTCACTTTCTCCCAACTTTTCCTTTCCATTTCACCTTTTTCTCTTGTGCCGATTTCTCCCCTTGGGAAAGGGGTCTTTTTCAGCCATCATTGAACAACAATTAGAGTGTTCATAAGCCACCTTGATAGCCGAGGACAACGGAGGACGAAGAACATAGCTATCAGTCAAGCCACGGAGAAACACTAGATTTGCTTCTTGTTCCCTATCTCCTTAAATTTTGTTGTTGTTTTGACAAACATGTTTATGAATATTTATGCTATTGGAATGGTTAATTTAATTAGCTTAGCTTGAATTTAATTCGCGTTGGGTTGATTGCATGTCGTCCTCTTAAATTATTAAAATTGTGTTTATGCTGTTATAGGCCTCGGTAAAATGCTTGATTAAGTAAAATCATGCCTAAGTTATTCTAGCATTATAATTGTTTAGATAACTAAAGAATTAATTATTTAAAGGCATTGAAATTGTAATTAATGGACACAGTACTCAGTCAATGCATGTTTAATTCTTCCAAGGTAGCTGAAGATTAAATTAGCATTGTATTTGGCGATACATATGCTTTGCATAACTTGCAAGATTATTGTGATTAAACTGTTTCAAGGTAAGGATACTTTGCTACCTCACATAGTCTTTTATATGCTTATTAGGTTGAATTAATCGTTTGAATCGACATAGGAATATGCGAGAGATTGTTTAATTTAATAAGTATGTATGTGCAATAGCATGTTTACCTTTATAAATCTGTTTAATCGGTCGAATTGACATAGGAATATGTACAAGAGATGAATGGATTTTTGATTTGTAAATATATTCATAAATTAGCAAATTATGGAGTTGTCGTGACTTTATTCGTAACAAGTATAAGCATGAGTTTAATAATTCTAAGTTAAGAAATGTAATTAATCCAACACAATTATATCATCTTGATTAAAATTAGCTTTTGAAAAGTAACATATTTTTAGCCCACATTTAGTATGCTGTTGGATTATTTATCGCTCGATTTATGTAAAATGGTGCTCTTAATCCTTTCTTTTCATGTCTTATACCCAGGAAAGCACACGAGGATGACAAGAACATAAAATGGGCCCAAAACAGAGTAAAAGGGCCAATTCACAAAATCGAAACGGCCTGGACCCCGATAAACACAGCCGTGCCTCATTAAAAGTCCAAACACGACCTGGCCACGATTCACATGGGCGTGTGCCATGGCCGTGCCTCTGTCACTGGAAGGAGAAATTTCATTCGAGAAAGGATACTTGGAGGCAAAGAAACACATTCCAAAGCCTATTCAAACACCCTAGCAGGAATTCTACTTAAATTAGGAAATTTAGGGGCCAAGTAAGGCATCACAAAGTCTGTATAAACACCCAAGGGGGCAACTTGAAGTGGAGTTCAGCAGAAGCCGAAACGGGCGAAAGCTAGGCTAAGGAGCCAAGCCGAGAAAGTCAGAGTTAGGGAGTAACGTGAGGATAGCCAGTTGATTCATCCCAAGAAGTCAGAATTATACTCAAGACGGCAGAATTCTCCTTCAATTCCTTCAGGGGGTTTTAGGATTTTCTTATGTTTTGTTTTATCTTTTCTCTTGCGATGTTTTGTTTATTAATTATGAACTAAACCCTTCAGATACCTGAAGGGAATGAAACCTAGATGGATCTTTTTATTTGATAATTACTTAGTTTGTTCTTAATTATGTTTTTTAATTCAAATCTAATGTGCTTAGGTGGAGGAGGAATAGACCCTGCCTTAGAGTAGATCTAACATGATTAAGCGGAGTTGATAGAACGCCTAGAGATAGGGTTACGAGATTTTGCCGGATTAGGGTGAAACCTAATATGGGAATCCATTGATTGATTTACTGCTTTCTTAGGGGGTTATTATAAGCGAACGAGAGTTCCACTAATTAACCTAGGATTAGATGTTATTCGCTTCGAGAGAAGGTTTAACATAGGTTAGGGAGTCTCACGGATCAAGCTAAGTAAAAAAAATCATATAATCTAAGGTTAGATAATAAGAGAAGTCTAGGTGGATTCTTCCCGAAGGTATCATAAAAATCAACTGAGTCTTTTTCAAGTTATCCCCAAATTCATCTTTTCCTCTTTGTTTCCTTAGTTTAGTTGTTGTCAATTTAGTTTAAAAGCAACCTTTATCTTAGTTAGGTTAAATAATAAAAAGAAAGTGAGTATTAATACTTTTAGTTCCTTTAGGTTTGATATCCGGTCTTGCCTAAGCTATACTACTGTTCGATAGGTACACTTGCCTTAATAATGTTGTCAGAGTTAGTCTCCAAGTTTGATCATTCTTTTATAAATACTTAAAACTCTGATTTCACAGCGATCAAGTTTTTGGCGCCGTTGCCGGGGAACTAAAATATTAAGAAAGCGCTATTCTTATTACTTTAGCCATTTTTTTATTATTGCAATTTATTTTCATTATTATTGCATTTATTTTTATTTTTATTTTTATTTTTACTTTGCTAATTTTTCCTCTATTTTGCTTTTGGCAGATAATTTTAGTCTATAGAGAAGATGGCACTGAATGATTATCAGTGGCAAGTCATGAGGACAATTCTTACTAAAGCAGCCAGTCCCTTCGACCTCGACGTGTTCACCAGGTTATCTACCTAGCTAGAGATGATGAATAAGAAGATCGATGGTTTGTGTAGTCGCTCGCAGGTACACCCAGTAATGCAATATGACTCGAATCCAAGAGGCATGGTGAATCCTGTGTACCCACCCTACGGATATGGCATAGAGAACGAACAAGTCCACTATATGGGTAACTACTCTAGACCTCAAAATAATTTTTATAATGACACTTATAATGCAGGTTGGAGGTACCATCCCAATTTCTCATGGAATGATCAAAGTAGCCAAAGACAGGAACTTCCTCCAAATTTTCAACAACCACCTCACCAATAGGAAGAGGAGTTGAACATTGAAGAGATGCTGACAAAATTCATGGCAACCACAGATACCCGTCTCCAAGACACTGAGAAAACATTTAAAAGTCAACAAACACCGGTTGAAGAGAACAAGAACCGATTAGAGGAAGTTACTAAGTTAGTACGGGAGGTCACTAAGGCAGTCGAACAACTCACAAAGCTCATGTCAAAACGACAGCAAGGACATCTACTGAGTAGTACCGAGATTAATCCAAAGGAGCAAATTCAAGCCATAGCATCCTAGGAAAATGCAGAGATAGACGAACTCGTCTCGCAACAAGAAAACAAGGTAGACGAAAGAAAAATAGAGGTAACACAAGAAAAGTCGAAACCGGTAATAAAGGAGTATCAACCTCGCATTCCTTATCCCGAAGCATTAAAAAGAGACGATTCAGAAGACCAGTTCGGTAAGTTTCTTAAACTTTTAAAGAAATTACATATCAACTTACCTCTTTTTGAAGCTTTTTCACAGATGCCAGACTCTAGAAAAGTTTTAGGGGAGCTGTTAACAAAAAAGCAAAGGATAGATGAGGAATCACATGTGGAACTCAACGCAAAGTGCTCGGCAATTCTAGAAAATAAACTACCACAGAAATTAAAAGATTCAGGGAGTTTTACAATTCCATGCAAAATTGGTAGTTTATCTATAGAAAATGTGTTAGCCGATTTAAGGGCAAGCATAAATGTTATGCCTTATAAACCGTTTAAACAACTAGGTCTAGGGAAACCCAAACAAACTAGGATGAGCATTCAATTAACTAATAAAACTATCAGAATTCCTAGGGGTATAATAGAAAATGTTCTAATCAAAATTGATAAATTCGTATTCCCAGTAGACTTTGTCATTTTAGACATGGATGAGGACAATAATATTCCTTTAATTTTAGGAAAACCCTTTTTAGCAATTGCTAGGGCTAAAATTGATATCTATGCAGGTGAACTCATATTTCACGTAGGCGATGAGATAGTCACTCTTCAAGCTCTTGACTCAGCCAAAACATCAAGTGATAAAAAATACCAACCTCGCGTGCCACATCTCGATGCAATAAAGAAGAACCACACAAAGGACGAATCCGGTGAACTCACACTTCGTGAAGACGACGAAACAATCACTCTTCAAGCTCTTGACTCAGCTAGGACATCAAGTAATAAAGGTACGAACGTTAATTCTATTGATAATCATTTGGTTCAACCTTCTTTACAGGAAGCATCACGAAATCACTTAGCTGAGCTAGATCTTAGACCTAGTGTTGATAAAGAAGAAATACCTAAGGAACAAAGCCTTAAGGTTGACAAACTAAAAGAGGAGGAAACACAAATCAAAGAGGAACAGGAACCGCACGAAGTGAAACTGAAGGAGACCCCAAATAAGCTGATAGGAACAACAAATCACTTCAAAATAGGGGATCAAGTATTGTTGAATAAGGAAGACCCTTGAATCACCAATTCAGACCTCAAGGCAAACGAAGAAATCACTTTTGAGGTACTTAATGTCATCCTATATGGCAAAGTCGAGGTAAGCAATCCTAAATTCAACACTTTTGAGGTAAATATTACTCGACTTAAACTAAATATCCATAACCGAAGTGATCGCATGAGAAAGGATTTTCACCTCCTCAAACCACCATGACCATACGAATGAAAGGTAAAGTCTAGCTTAAGATTATAAATGAGCGCTTCTCGGAAGGCAACCCGAGCACTAACCCTATTTTTACATTTTTTATTTTTTTATTTTTTATTCTTTTCCTTTTATTTTTCCTTTTAAAGCACCTAACCATAAACTAACCAAAGAGCAAATTTCTAGGACACAGGCCTTACACACGGGCGTGCCCGTGGCCGTGTAGAAGCCAGGGGATGAACCATGGGCATGCCAGTAATCGTGCACAACCAGAGAAGAGTTTCTTTTCCCAACACGGGCTACAATACTAGACCATGCCCGTGCTAACTACCTGTGCGAAGTTACTAACTTGTCGAACACGGGGTACACACGTCCGTGCCCCACGACCGTGTAACTTCACTAACTTGCATACCATGGGCTAAACACGCCCATGCTACCTACCTGAGCAAAATTACTGATTTGTCGAGCACGGGCGTGTCAGCTATAACACGGCCGTGGCTACCTCACTTGAATGCACCCAAAAACTCAAAATCCCAAAACACAGGCTACATCTCTATTTAAACCTCATTCTCCCTTTTTCTAATTGTCTTTCATTTTTCATTATTTATTTTTGTTTTTATTTTATTTTAATTTCATTTTTTTACTTTATTTTATTTTATTTTCTTATTCTTATTCTTTATGATATTTGACTTAGATTAGGATACAATAAAATTAGACTGGCTGCTTCGAGGATTCAATTTCAAAAGGTTCGAGATGCTTCCCCACGTTCACCTTCAATCCTATCCGATTTCTTTTCATTGACTTCATCCAAAATTCAGGAAGTTTCACTTCTCTCCCTATTTTATGATTTTATGATTATTTTGATATTATCCATCTTTGTACATTAAGGGCAATGTACATCTTAAGTGTGGGGGGTTAATTATAGTATTATCTGAAAATCCCTGAATTATGCCTTGATCTTAAAGTAAGTTTCTCATATTACGATTTGAATGAGATTTTCTTTGATTTATGATTTTTATTGATATGTTTTAGATCAAGTCATTGATAATTATGCATTGATGATTAAATTTGAAGAATACTAGGGAATCAATCATGATAAGTCTAATTTTCTAAAAATTAAAATTTTAGGTTGTCAACCGGAATTTGAATATTATCCTGAAATTTGAGATTTACAAGGTTGATGTCAAAAACACCCAATTTTTGTGAGATTTTGAGCCTTATAGAGCATACATTTTTTTCATGCTCACTTCTTGATTATGAGTATGTCAACTATGAGCTGTTATTCTAGAACTTGCCTCAATTATACATGTCAAGACCACAGTTATGATTTGATATACCGAGATGATAAAGGCACCTAGGTTTAACCCACTTACACCACTAAAAAGCCTACCCTCATAATTAACCCCTAGTGAACCCCTTTGAGCCTAATAACCCTTTTATTTACTTACCCGCTAATTTTAACCCAAAACCCTTTGTATTTGTTATCACCCTTTCTTTTGACTACCCCTTAATCGAGATTTGATTTGAGCTAGTTACCTAAGTTTATTATTCTGGTAGTTAAATTTATCTTATATTTAGTTTGTTCTTAAAAAAAAGTATATTCAGTATCAGTATTATGAAAAAGCGAGCTTATACAAGTTAAAGTCTAATTATCAAAAGAAAAGCTCATATTAGTAGGATTATTTTCAGTTTATGCAATTGTTATCTTAGAAATTTTAGGTAGGTAACTTATCAATTCAATCTCGATTCTAACTCTCTAATTCAGCCTTTATCCACACTTTTAACCCTAGCCCTATTACAACCCTGTTAAAGACCTTTTGATTTGTGTATCATCTCATTTTACAGTGGTGGAGATTTGATTTTTTAGGCAAGCCTATGGGATTAACTTTTCATGTTCGACTTAATGAGTGCTTAAAATTTGACCCTTAAACACTTTGAGTGATTTGAGTGAATCTTTTTGTGAGGATGTCAATCCTTGTAGGTTTTGAATTAAAGGTAATTGTTTAGATGAAGGGAAACACCTATGTTTTCGTGCTACAAATGTATGACCTATCTTGTTTGAATCTTTAGGAATCTTTGAGTTAAAATTATCCATGTATAAATTATCTATGAATTAGGATAAGGCGTTGTTGATAGGAAATTTGAATCATGGAAAGTTCATTTTAATGGTAAGTTGAGAATTTTGCTTGAGGACAAGCAAAAGCTTAAGTGTGGGGGTATTTGATAAACCGTAAAAGTAACATATTTTAAGCCCACATTTAGTATGCTTTTGGATGATTTATCCCTTGATTTATGTAAATAGGTGCTCTTAATCCTTTCTTTTCATGTCTTATACCCAGGAAAGCACCCAAGGATGAAAAGAACATAAAATGGGCCCAAAACGGAGTAAAAGGCCAATTCACAAAATCGACACGGCCTGGACCCCAATAAACACGGCCGTGCCTCATTAAAAGTCCAAACACGGCCTGGTCACGATTCACACGGGCGTGTGCCATGGCCGTGCCTCTGTCACTGGAAGGAGAAATTTCATTCGAGAAAAGATACTTGGAGGCAAAGAAACACATTCCAAAGCCTATTCAAACACCCTACCAGGAATTCTACTTAAATTAGGAAACTTAGGGGCCAAGTAAGGCATCACAAAGTCTATATAAACACCCAAGGGGGCAACTTGAAGGGGAGTTCGGTAGAAGCCAAAACGGGCGAAAGCTAGGCTAAGGAGCCAAGCTGAGAAAGTCAGAGTTAGCGAGTAACGCGAGGATAGCTAGTTGATTCATCCCAAAAAGTCAGAATTATACACAAGACGGTGGAATTCTCCTTCAATTCCTTCAAGGGTTTTAGGATTTTCTTATGTTTTGTTTTATCTTTTCTCTTGAGATGTTTTGTTTATTCAATATGAACTAAACCCTTCAGATACCTGAATGGGATGAAACCTAGACGGATCTTTTTATTTGAGTTTTAAGTTATATGATAATTGTAATATCCTGAAATTGGGCCTAGGAGAATTGAGCCTAATGGGCCTTAGGCGTAGTAGCGTTTAAATTTTTGAAGAATAAGAGATCGGCTTAAATGCAAGTTAGACCTATTGGATAAGTGATTTTGGAAGGTTAGAGGGCTTCTATGAAGTCCCGGGATCAAATATTGGCTTTGGGGAAATTTTGGTTTTAGGTGAAAAAAAACCCTGGAAGTTGGCAGATAGGCCTTAAGAATAAAATATGGAGGAAAATGACACAAGTGGAGTGTGCGGTGTAGTGGCAAAGTGACGCCACATAAGAGACAAGGGTGTTACGCCACAAGGAAGGAAGGAGGTCCAAGGTTCAAGTCTTGGCTTTTGTATTTTGGTTTCTTTTTGCTTGGACATCAGAATTTGGCCCATAGTTTATATTTAGTTGTGCATGGTTTAAGACACAAGAGGAGCTTGTGGCCAAGTGGTTAGCGGCGTGGATTATGTTGCAAGGGAGCCTGGGTTCGAATCTCATGAGAAGCAAGGGAGTATTTATTTTGCAGATTGGACGGTAAGAGTTTGATTGAATTTAAACTCTCGACGTGAAGGATCCCACATCGGAAAGACACAAAGAATGAAGGTGAAGAGCTAGTTGTACAAGGAGCATCCTAGGAGGAGAGTAAACACATCTTGGAGGGCGTTTGGGCACAAGAGTGGTCGGAGCGCGGATTAGCCCCAGAGTCCTATCAGGTGTGTAACTCTCTCTATTCTAGTTGTAGAGTGGCAAAATGCCGAAATGCCGGTTACACGGCATTAGTAGCCACGCGAGCGTGCGAGCGCACGTGTGGGGCTTCGACGCAATAGTTGAGGCCATCAGTAGTATTCTTGTGGGTTGGGGCTGCTTGGGCCTCGATGGGCTGAAGTGAGCCCAATGGGCCCGTGGGACCATATGAGTGAATTACATGATTGGTTAGTATATGTTGAACTAGACTAGGTGGAACTTTATACGTGGCTAGATTCGTGCTAGGTAGGCCACACGAGCATGTGGGCCCGGATGGGCCAAAATCGGGTTTTAGGCCCAATCGTCTGGTACGACCGAAAATGGTAGCTGAGTCGCTAGTGGCGACATTAGGCCTTCAGAAAGGCCATTGGAAGTGTGAATTTACGAAAATACCCTTAGTAGGTAAAATTACGATTATACCCTTAGAGGTTGATTAGCATGATTATGTTGTTTACTTTTGGCCGATTGTAGGGGAAGGCTTGATCTCGCATATCTCGGGTTGTGGCTAGTGCTCGAAAAGTGTTAAGGAAGGGGGATCTAGTGCATTAGATCTTGATCTACGGGATTTGATAGTCCCATTAGTAACCAGGTGTGTAAACTTACACACTCTATACTTAGTAATATGTTTTAATAACCTGATTATTAATTAAAGCCGAAACAGTAGAGATTGATATGATACCCTATGGGTATGAGCATGGATTCGGGTAAGTCCGTTTCGTTATGAGTTCTGCTATTCGTTATGTATGATCTAATGATTTATGACATATATGTGTTATGTGATGCAACACTAAACATGTTGGCATGATTTGCATGATTTACATGAGTATGGCATAATGATGGGTGATATGAGAGGAGGGGGAAATGATATCCGTGTCTTTGGGACACCAGAGGTTTGGCACCTCCAGTGGTTTGGTACCACAGATTGATTTAGTGACTTTGGGTCACCAGAGGTTTGGCACCTCATAGCGACTTGTCCCAGTGGCTTAGTACCACAGTGGGTTGGCCCCACAGTTGACATATCAGGATCGTCGCTAGTGATTTGGTATCGCACGTGGGTTGGCCCCACACTTGTTATATTGATATTTTGTGACTTTGGGTCACCAGAGGTTTGGCACCTCATAGCGACTTGTCCCAGTGGCTTAGTACCACGATGGGGTTGGCCCCACACACCGGTGATACGGGATCGTCACCAATGATTTGGTATCACACGTGGGTTGGCCCCACAGATGGATTATTCGTGACTTTGGGTCACCAGTGGTTTGGCACCACCAGTGGTGAAACACCCCAAACCCGAACCACGAGCCTTGACTGGATCTGGTATGTTCCCCGGTGTAAACCGTTTCAAATTCTTTTGTTACTTTGGAAAATCTGGGTTTTTGAGAGAGAAATTATTTCTGGGTTGGGCTCGAGTTGAAAACAAGTTTAACTTATATTGGAAACCCTTTAGTTTAGGCGACAAAACACTTAGGATTTATTTTGAAATAAATTTACTTAGTCTTCAAATTCATAAATTTTTTTGTAACATAATACTTTAAAAGTAAAATAAAATAAAATATAATAGTTCCCTATGGCCTTATTACATCAAATAAATCCAAATAATTGAAAGTACTTAATTAAAAATAAAAAGTCCAAATCGTAAAATTTCTTGCTGTGCATGGCCACCCTTAAGCTCCTACCGACCCGGTCCATTACTGATCATCACCTAAAAAAACAGTTCCCATAAAGGGGTGAGTCAAACAGACTCAATGTGTACACAAACACTAAGTCATAATAGAATCAGGCATACAAGAGTCACACATTCAAAACAATGAATACAAGTTATGATGTATTCCCAAACCCAAACCTAATTGTCCATTCGCTACACACCCCCGTACCTGCCAAACACACCGTAGGGACTACTAAGTCGACCCTCCTTCTGCTACACACCAATTTGCGGGCTTAAGGCTCCGCATCTGTGGTCTTAGGAAACCACTTTTCAGACATCGTGGTCTTAGGTCACCACTTTTCGATTCATCGTGGTAGTAAGTCACCACTTTTCAGATTACTGTGGTCTTAAGTCACCACTTTTCACTTCCCCTTTCAATATACAACCATATGCCCCATGAATATATTAATATGCATAATATACCAGAGTTCACATTCTTATCATATTCTCATGTTACGAATAACATTTTTCACATTCCTAGTAGAAGTAGGAAACATACCTGAGTACTTAGTACCATAACATGGTACTTTAGCCATGCTCATATTTCTATTAGCACATATTTTAATACATGCGACCATAATTCATATTACAAAGTAGTGTGGAGTACACACCTGATTCGCTTAAAATTTCCTTGAGATCCCGAAAAGCTTGATCTACCGCTTAGATCCTTAATCCCTACATTTGATTATTCACTTACTATTTTAATAAAAAGCCATTCGGCCATAAATCCAAATCCTAGTAGGATTAGGATTCTTAAACTTACCTTGTTGCCGATTGGGACACCAACAAATCCCGAAATTGATCCTTGTTTCCCTAGAAATGTCGAAATTCCTATAACCTTGCGTTAGATTTAATCTAATCCTTAAAACATAAAGCATGGCCTTTGGCCGAATCTTATAGTTTCTTACCTTGTGGATTTTAAATCCTAAAACTCGCCGAATAACTAGGGAACACGTGGCCTATGGTGTACCTTCGGGAAAAGAACTTCTCCTTCAAAGTTTCGGCAACCATGAACATTAATGGGATTAGCCCTAGATTTTGATAAGTCTAAAAGTAGAAAGAATGGAAACTGAATTTAATCTTACCCTTATTGAAGAAATCGACAAAACCTTTGCTTGAAGCCACTCAAAGATTCGGCTATGAAGACTAGGAGAATAGTTGACTATGGCCTAGATGGAACTTGTTTTCGACTTCAATGGAAAAGTATGGGATTTGGGAGGGATCAAAAATGGTGGACTTGGGGAGAAGAAGATTTCGGCTTTGGCAAAAATAAAAGAAGAAGGAGATTTGGTAAAGAGAATTCGGCAGAGGCTTTCAAAGAACAGAAAATAATGCAGAATGGCCTCTCTTTTCCTTTTATAGCCGAAATTACTAAGCTAGAGTCCCTTACTTGGCCACCACTATTCTATCTGGATAGCTTTATCCCTTTAATTATCACTTTATTCAAACTAAAAGAATTTAATCCAACAATTATCTCTTGAAAATAATCCAAATTAAATCCTTTATTTATCCCTTATTTATCCACTCTTTATCTCTTAAAAATAAAAGAATAAAAGCTCCTAAATTATAGCCTTGTGCAGTCCACCTCACTTCTTCTGGAAGCAAAATAAAATTTCTTTTATTTGCTTTCCCTGTGACTCGAACTCAGGCCCAATTCCTTTCCATGTGGCGCCATTTTTAGAGGCCCTAAGTGACATCTTCAGGCCACTTTTCCAAGCCTGTTTGTGTGTCAAATTTCACAAACTTTTTCTTTTAAGGCCTCCTTGCCTTAATTTCCCCTTTTAAACCTTAAAACTCGTCATTTCTAGGTCATTTCTAAGTTTCCAAAAATTTTCGTTCGCTCTGAAAACTTGACATTTCCTTACATTTCCAAGTTTCGAAAATGTTCACTTTCGCCTTTTTGAATCATTTCTAAATCATGTCCATACATTTTCAGTTTCAAAAATGTTCATTTCTAAATCATTTCCATGCATTTTCAAGTTTCCAAAATGTTCATTTCAAATCATTTCCATACATTTTCGGTTTCCAAAAATGTTCAAAATTTATTCTTAATACCTAAAACATGTCACTTCGTGCAATTAAACCGAAAACGCATAGGCCCTATTCAGGATGTTACAAGTGGTTTGGTACGACACGGGGTAGAAAAGGAGTATGGATGGCTAGGATTGGGTGCATTAATTATATTGCTTGGTTATGGTGTGTGTAAGTATGTTGCATTACCCGGGAGGAGGATTTATGCACTGAGTCTTGGTGACTCACCTTCTCCCTTATCATTTTAGGTGACACATAGATTGCGGAAGAGGAGCCGGGTGGACTCGAGGTGGCCATGCTATGAATAAACTTGGTTTTCACGGATTTGATTTGGGTACATCATTCTATTATATTTGGTTTGATTTCAATTTATGGGTTGTAATAAGGCCTTTTAATTATGTTTTGGATTACCTATACATTTTGGACTTGTTTTAAATATGGTTAAGTAAACTACTTGGATAATCTAATAAAAGAGAGTAAGGTTTTTTCCAAACTACAAAAACGACATGTTTTAAACTTTACCATCGGGTATCACTTATAAATTGAGGATAACAACAACTCAACTGGTTTTTTTCCAAACTTAAGTTTTTCCATACTTAACCCAATCGGTTTCATAATAACTAAGGAAGAATCAATCGGGATTTTTAAAATGTCATAAACATTTTCTAACCTAAAACTGACAACTCAATTTTAAAGATTTATTTCCGGGTTTTACTCATCACGCACCTGTTTCCTACAAAAGCAAAGACAACACGGAATTTTTCTCAAAACTTTAATCGATAGTCTATGTTCTTCAAAATGTTTTTCCTGTAACATGCTAGATTCGGTTGTGGTGTGTTGACCGGGTTTGGGGTGTTACAATTGTGGTATCAGAGCTAAGTTCAAAGGCTCGGCTGTGGTCCTGAGGCCCAAAATGTTGTTTTAAAAATTTGGTTTTAAGTGTTTTGTTTAATATATGGTTTGAAAGGCATGGCACCGAGTCTCCGGCACCAATCCGCCCAGGTAAGTACCCCTTACTATTGCTTGTGATTGTTGGATGTGATAAGATTGAATGACTAGCGATAGTGGACTACCCTAGAAACTGAAACCGCTAGGACTCAGTGGACTTGCGAAAACAAAACTCCTTTAGTAAGAAATATTCATAAGACTGTGCTTTTAAAGACAGTGGAATAAATACTAATGCATAAAACTTCTAAATCAGATAAGTCAAGACATTAGACATAGAGTTGGGAGCGTATGAAATATTCGTCTGTTTTAATTGCTAGGTGTTTTTGAGTATGGGTAGAAGTTTTAAATTCTAGTTAGAAGTATATTAGTTTTATTAAGATCAGAGTGCGCAGCAAGAGCGTAGTGTGGTAGGTTAGGATGTAGGACTGTTAGTTAGTTGGAAATTTCGAGGACGAAATTTCTTTAAGGAGGGTAGATTTGTAATATCCTGAAATTGGGCCTAGGAGAATTGAGCCCAATGGGCCTTAGGCGTAGTAGCGTTTAAATTTTTAGAGAATAAGAGATCGGCTTAAATACAAGTTAGACCTATTGGATAAGTGATTTTGGAAGGTTAAAGGGCTTCTATGAAGTCCCAGGATCAAATATTGGCTTTGGGGAAATTTTGGTTTTAGGTGAAAAAAAAACCCTGGAAGTTGGCAGATAGGCCTTAAGAACAAAATATGGAGGAAAATGACACAAGTGGAGTGTGCGGTGTAGTGGCAAAGTGACGCCACATAAGAGACAAGGGGGTTACGCCACAAGGAAGGAAGGAGGTCCAAGGTTCAAGTCTTGGCTTTTACATTTTGGTTTCTTTTTGCTTGGACATTAGAATTTGGCCCATAGTTTATATTTAGTTGCGCATGGTTTAAGACACAAGAGGAGCTTGTGGCCAAGTGGTTAGCGGTGTGGATTATGTTGCAAGGGAGCACAGGTTCGAATCTCATGAGAAGCAAGGAGTATTTATTTTATGGATTGGGCGGCAAGAGTTTGATTGAATTTAAACTCTACTGATGAAGGGATCCCACATCGGAAAGACAAAAAGAATGATGGTGAAGAGCTAGCTATATAAGGAGCATCCTAGGAGGAGAGTAAACACATTTTGGAGGGCGTTTGGGCACAAGAGTGGTCGGAGCGCGGATTAGCCCCAGAGTCCTATCGTGTGTGTAACTCTCTCTACTCTAGTTGTAGAGCGGCAAAATGCCAAAATGCCTGTTACGGCATTAGTAGTTACACGAGCGTGCGAGCGCACGTGTGGGGCTTCGACGCAATAGTTGAGGCCATCAGTAGTATTCTTGTGGGTTGGGGCTGCTTGGGCCTCGATGGGCTGAAGTGGGCCCAATGGGCTCGTGGGCCCATATGAGTGAATTGCATGATTGGTTAGTATATGTTGAACTAGACTAGGTGGAACTTTTATACGTGGCTAGATTCGTGCTAAGTGGGCCACACAAGCATGTGGGCCCGGATGGGCCGAATCGGGTTTTAGGCCCAATCGTCCAGTACGATCGAAAATGGTAGCTGAGTCGCTAGTGGCGACATTAGGCCTTCAGAAAGGCCATTGCAAGTATGAATTTACGAAAATACCCTTAGTATGTAAAATTACGATTATACCCTTAGAGGTTGATTAGCATGATTATGTTGTTTACTTTTGGAGGATTGTAGGGGAAGGCTTGATCTCGCATATCTTGGGTTGTGGCTAGTGCTCGAAAAGCGTTAAGGAAGGGGGATCTAGTGCGTTAGATCTTGATCTACGGGATTTGATAGTCGCATTAGTAACCAGGTGTGTAAACTTACACACTCTATACTTAGTAATATGTTTTAATAACCTGATTATTAATTAAAGCCGAAACAGTGGAGATTGATATGATACCCTATGGGTATGAGCATGGATTCGGGTAAGTCCGTTTCGTTATGAGTTCTGCTATTCGTTATGTATGATCTAATGATTTATGACATATATGTGTTATGTGATGCAACACTAAACATGTTGGCATGATTTGCATGATTTGCATGATCTACATGAGTATGGCATAATGATGGGTGATATGAGAGGAGGGGGAAATGATATCCGTGTCTTTGGGACACCAGAGGTTTGGCACCTCCAGTGGTTTGGTACCACAGATTGATTTAGTGACTTTGGGTCACCAGAGGTTTGGCACCTCATAGCGACTTGTCCCAGTGGCTTAGTACCACAGTGGGTTGGCCCCACAGTTGACATATCAGGATCGTCGCCAGTGATTTGGTATCACACGTGGGTTGGCCCCACACTTGTTATATTGATATTTTGTGACTTTGGGTCACCAGAGGTTTGGCACCTCATAGCGACTTGTCCCAGTGGCTTAATACCACAGTGGGTTGGCCCCACAGCTGATATTACGGGATCGTCGCCAGTGATTTGGTATCACACGTGGGTTGGCCCCACAGATGGATTATTCGTGACTTTGGGTCACCAGTGGTTTGGCACCACATTATTGGATATCGTGACTTTGGGTCACCAGTGGTTTGGCACCACCAGTGGTTTGGTACGACACGGGGTAGAAAAGGAGTATGGATGGCTAGGATTGGGTGCATCAATTATATTGCTTGGTTATGGTGTGTGTAAGTATGTTGCATTACCCAGGAGGAGGATTTATGCACTGAGTCTTGGTGACTCACCTTCTCCCTTATCATTTCAGGTGACACATAAATTGCGGAAGAGGAGCCGGGTGGACTCGAGGTGGCCATGCTATGAATAAACTTGGTTTTCACGGATTTGATTTGGGTACATCATTCTATTATATTTGGTTTGATTTCAATTTATGGGTTGTAATAAGGCCTTTTAATTATGTTTTGGATTACCTATACATTTTGGACTTGTTTTAAATATGGTTAAGTAAACTACTTGGATAATCTAATAAAAGAGAGTAAGGTTTTTTCCAAACTACAAAAATGACATGTTTTAAACTTTACCATCGGGTATCACTTATAAATTGAGGATAACAACAACTCAACTGGTTTTTTTCCAAACTTAAGTTTTTCCATACTTAACCCAATCGGTTTCATAATAACTAAGGAAGAATTAATCGGGATTTTTAAAATGTCATAAACATTTTCTAACCTAAAACTGACAACTCAATTTTAAAGATTTATTTTCGGGTTTTACTCATCACGCACCTGTTTCCTACAAAAGCAAAGACAACACGGAATTTTTCTCAAAACTTTAATCGATAGTCTATGTTCTTCCAAATGTTTTTCCTGTAACATGCTAGATTCGGTCGTGGTGTGTTGACCGGGTTTGGGGTGTTACAATAATTACATAGTTTGTTCTTAATTATGTTGCTTAATTCAAATCTAATGTGCTTAGGTGGAGGAGGAATAGACTCTGACTAAGAGTAGATCTAACATGATTAAGCGGAGTTGATCGAATGCCTAGAGATAGGGTTACGAGATTTTGCCAGATTAGGGTGAAACCTAATATGGAATCCATTGATCGATTAACTGCTTTCTTAGGGGGTTATTATAAGCAAACGAGAGTTCCACTAATTAACCTAGGATTAGACGTTATTCGCTTCGAGAGAGGGTTTAACATAGGTTAGGGAGTCTCACAGATCAAGCTAAGTAAAAGAAATCATATAATCTAAGGTTAGATAATAAGAGAAGTCTAGGTGGATTCTTCCCGAAGGTATCATAAAAATCAATTGAGTCTTTTTCAAGTTATCCCCAAATTCATCTTTTTGTCTTTCTTTCCTTAGTTTAGTTGTCGTTAATTTAGTTTAAAAGCAACCTTTATCTTAGTTAGGTTAAATAATAAAAAGAAAGTGAGTATCTAGTCTTACCTAAGCTATACTACTGTTCGATAGGTACACTTGTCTTAATATCGTTGTCAGAGTTAGTCTCCAGGTTTGATCATTCTTTTATAAATATTTAAAACTCTGATTTCACAACGATTAGTTTTCTAGTTTTTAATCACTTCCCAAATCCAAATATTTTTCCTTCACCAAAGTGTTTAAACTTACTTTCATAAATAATTCTTTTACAGTCCCTGTGGGTATGATACTCGACATTTACTTGTCGCTTTATTACTTGTTGCGATTGTGTACACTTGCACATCTCCACCGTTCCAAGGTTTTGGCGTCGTTGCCGGGGACTATTTTAAAAGACATTATTTGGGAAATTGTTAATTTTGCATTTTGGTCTATTTTTTCTGTTAAATTTTAATTCTATTTTTTTTATGTGTTTGTTTGTTTTCAGAGTATTGATCAAATTATTGACTTACTTCTTGTAAACCCTGAAATTGAAAGGACTTTCTAACAAAAGAGAAGACAAGCGATCCTTGATGAGGTAAACTCTAAACCAGTTAGTTCTGATTATCTAACACCCTTGTCAGATACAGAAAAATTTTCACGGAAGAGTTGTCCGGTTAAAGATAAGATTCCACCATTGTCATATCCTCAACGATTCTAGAAACAGCAACGAGATATTTAGTTGAAAGAAATTTTTGATGACAAGGTGACTTTTAATGACTTCGATGCTACTAAATCCCCAGATGTAGTTGAAGACTGTTCTGCTATTTCCAAGATAGAATCGCTGGCTTCTACAGAATTGGAGCTCAATTCTTTAGACGATCCACTAGAACATATTCTACTGGAGGATTCACCAAGTGATGATGAAGAAAAAGAACGTTTGGCTTGGTTAGAAGCTAATTCGAAGGAATTCACTCTAGAAGTTCCACTCAAATCATTAGAGTTATCATCTCAAGAGTATACACAACCAAAGTTATTGATTGAAGAGCCAGCTAAATTGGAACTGAATATTTTGTCTCATTTGAAATATGAATATTTGGGTCTATCTTCGACTTTACCTGTCATTATTTTAGTTGAGTTCACCAAAGATCAAGAGGAAGAGGTACTTGTGATTTTGGAAAGGCACAAGAAGTGTGTTGGATGGATTATTGCAGAAGTTCGAGTCATGGGTTGGAGGATTTGTAGGAATTACAAGAAGTTAAATAAGGCCACCAGGAAAGATCATTACGGATTTTCTTTCCCTAATAAGATGTTGGACAGATTTGATGGGAAAAAATATGATTACTTTTTAGATGGTTATGGTTGGTATGACAAATGGCCATTTGACACTACCATGGTCAATGACGACCCTAAATAAAATGGAGGGAGTTCTCTTCACTTTCTTTATCATTATTTTATATTTTTAGTTTTTTTTCCTCATTTGAATAAAATGGTAGACTTAGATAAAATTTTCTTTAGTTCATTACATTAATTAAAACTCTGGCTAGGAGATTGGGACTTAAGCGGGACCATCCATGACCCCTCCACTCTTTCCTGAGAGTTCAATTTAATGTAATTTTTCAAAAAAAAAATATTTTTCTATGTAGCCCAAAGAATTTAAGTATTTGTTTTTTTTAAATAATAGGTCAACTTTTAACCCACGCACTAATTTCTTTAAGTTTTTTTTTTCAGTATAGGAGCTTACGATCCAAAAAGGAGCTGCCATTGGGCTTAAGACACTACTAAGAAGGGAAATATTCAACCCTTTTTTTCGCACAAACCTATAGCCCTTACCTTTTTCTACCACAACTCCCCAGTAGCCCAATACTGCATCACACTTAACCCCTTAATGTTGTAGCCCTTAACTCCCTGAATCACCACCCCAAACACCTTCATTCGAAGTCAGCAACTACCGCACCTAAACTATCCTTAAAATCGCCGCCTTCTTCAACTCTAACTCTCAACTACTCACCCACCTGCCCAAAACTGAAACCACCCTTAACAAATTTCCTAAGTTTGACGCTAAGAGTCCCTTTATCTAGCACTATTCCACGAAGTGAACAGTTTGGTATAATGGCTATGTTGCAACACATGTAGTTGCAGTAACAAGATTACTAGAGATACTCAAAAATATGGGATGACTCAATCAGAGATGCATTTAAAATATATATTTCATAACTCGTTTATTTTTGTGCATGAATTTTCAGATTTTATACTTGAACCATGGACTCCAATGTCGAGGAAGGAAAAAGATGAGTCAAATTCTGATGGATCTGTAAATAAATAAAAAAAAGGGTATCTTTACTTTATTTCATTTTCTTTCCTAGGTTATTTAATGTTTTAGGATTAGGTTCTATTATGATTTTTATTTTTCGCATAAATAAAACAATAGGTGGAAATCATAAATAAAAATGAACAGGTCTCAAAGTATAAAGTGTGGCAATGGATATATACATGTCTAGGATTGGATTTAGAGAGAGCTTGGTACTTAAGCAGTCAAATTTGCTCACCTCCTCTTTTCTAGACTCCTACATGGTGTATAGTATCTATTCACTTTTAACAATGAGATCTTAAGTAGGGGGACCGAAAAATTGAAATTGTTTCCACTCAGAATAAAATTTTCTTTTAATTATGATTAGGATATAATTTGTTCAATAAATTTGAAATTTTGTTAAGTATGCTAAACTTCAGTATAAATAAAGTTTCATTATTTCAATAAATTGTTATGTTAGGTTAATAATGACATAAATGTATTTTTAATAAAGCATGCAAATCATAACATAAAATTTTTAGTTCCTTAGGAAAGTTAGGTATGCATGAAAGTTTAAGTCTCTAGAATTAACTTAGTAGTTCTTGAGGCAAAATCCTAGGAAGCATGGAATGTTGAAAATGATTTAGGCAACTATTCTTTGGACCGTTTCAGCCTTTCAAGCTGACCTTGATGAAATTTTACCCTTTGAAACTCAACTTTGAGACTATATGGCCTAATTTTATTTGAATCTTTGCAATATTTAGCCATCACGTTTCTCTTAATTACCTCTAAATTATCCCAAACACTAGACTCAGTACTATGCAGAACATTCTTTCAAAATAAGTTTGGGGGAGTCGAAAAGAAGTATCGAATGCTCAAAATTTGTAGTACATATAGAAAAATGCTCATTCAAAAAAAAAAAAAAGAAAAAAAGCATATGTACTTGAAAGAAAAAATATGTACAAAAGAGCATGTGAAAGCAAAGTAAGTTGGTGTATTGAAGGTAAAAGTTTCGAAGTTCCGGTTGAAGTTGAGTCTAGTGGTTTTAGCTTAAATTTATTTATCGTTTACCTACCCCTTGCCAAGCCACGTTACAACCTTTTTAAAGACCTATTGATTTAAGTTTCTATGCTACCTACATTAGTGGAGAGAAATTGCTATGTTCAATATATGAAGGCATAAGTTAAACTTAATGATTCTAGCTTAATCTTGAATAAGGGATTAAAAATCAAATTGGTAGGGATTGACATGTTTTTAATTAAGAAAGCATTTAGTCTATTTTTGCTATCATAATAGTTATTGATATTAATTTGAATGATATGTATACATAAGTAGCATAAATATCAAAATTCTTGTTCTTGAGCATAAGTATACCTAATTCATAATTTGGGAAGAATGTTGTTCTGAATGAGTTTTTCAAAGGTGTTTCCGAGAAATTCTTTTCAATTTGTTCATTACTCGGGACAAGTTATGAATTAAGTTTGGGGGTACGGAAACACGAAAACATACACACTTTTTCATGCCCTTTTTAACTCAAATTCATGCAGTTTCGGTTAAATTATTATCGAAAAATAATTAAATATTATAAAATAATTAAATTTGTTAAAAATATTAACATGATGAATTTTAATTAATTTTATAGTTAATTTTGATTAATTTTGACTATTTTCGACAGATTCGGACAAAGGGCGAAAATTGGCTCAGCAGACGCTGCTCGAAGAACAAAACCGAGAAGCAATTCAAAGTAACAAGGAAAAATAAATTCCAGCCTAAGACGGTCCAAATATGTGTATGAAATCATAAATTAATTAATTTTAATTTATTCCCAATTTAATTTGGGCTAAATAAATTAATCTTAATTAATTATTGAAAAAGGGCCCAATTAAACCCCACTGGTTGAACCGAATTGAGTGAACCGAACCAGCCACCAATTGGGCTGCCCAGAAGCGTCCATATGCTGTGCCAAATCAGCTTATTATCTGATTAATTAAGCTTGCAAAGTGTCCCTTGAAGACTTGTCAAAGTTGCATTCAACTCCCTCCACAATTAGTGGCTTTGTAGATTTGCCCCAAGCCATATTTAGCAAAGCTGAAGCCATCAACTTTGCCACATAGATGGCCAGCCAATGGGGGTCTCTTTGGCTGATGGATTTTTAGCAGCCACAATCAGCTATAAAAGCCATCCTTTTCCTGTCATTCAAAGCATCCCTCATCCCTCATTTCTCATTCACTCTCTCATTCTCTCTTCTTCTCTCTCACTTTCTCCCAACTTTTCCTTTCCATTTCCCCTTTTTCTCTTGTGCTGATTTCTCCCCTTGGGAAAGGGGTCTTCTTCAGCCATCATTGAGCAGCAATTAGAGTGTTCATAAGCCACCTTGATAGCCGAGGACAACGGAGGATGAAGAACGGAGCAATTAGTCAAGCCACGGAGAAACACCGGATTTGCTTCTTGTTCCCTATCTCTTTAAATTTCGTTGTTGTTTTGACAAACATGTTTATGAATTTTTATGCTATTGGAATGGTTAATTTAATCAGCTTAGCTTGAATTTAATTCGTGTTGGGTTGATTGCATGTCGTCCTCTTAAATTATTAAAATTGTGTTTATGCTATTTTAGGCCTTGATAAAATGCTTGATTAAGTAAAATCATGCCTAAGTTATTCTGGCATTATAATTGTTTAGATAACTAAAGAATTAATTATTTAAACGCATTGAAATTGTAATTAATGGACACAGTTTTCAGTCAGTGCATGTTTAATTCTTCTAAGGTAGCTGAAGATTAAATTAGCATTGTTTTGGCAAAACATATGCCTTGCATAACTTGCAAGATCATTGTGATTAAACTGTTTCAAGGTAAGGATACTTTGTTACCTCACATAGTCTTTTATATGCTTATTAGGTTGAATTAATCGTTTGAATCGGCATAGGAATATGCAAGAGATTGTTTAATTTAATAAGTATGTATGTGCAATAACATGTTTACCTTTATAAATCTATTTAATCGGTCGAATTGACATAGGAATATGTACAAGAGATGAATGGATTTTTTATTTGTAGATATGTTCATAAGTTAGCAAATTATCGAGTTGCTGTGAATTTATTCGTAACAAGTATAAGCATGAGTTTAATAATTCTAAGTTAAGAAATGTAATTAATCCAACACAATTATATCATCTTGATTAAAATCAGCTTTTGAAATCGTGCATTAGAACTTTATTTTATTTTATTTTACTTTGTTTTCTAGTTTTTAATCACTTACCAAATCCAAATATTTTTCCTTCACCAAAGTGTTTAAACTTACTTTCATAAATAATTCTTTTACAGTCCCTGTGGGTACGATACTCGACATTTACTTGTCATTTTATTACTTGTTGCGATTGTGTATGGTTGCACATCTCCACTG
Source organism: Gossypium bickii (assembly GCA_025503065.1). Lineage (NCBI taxonomy): Eukaryota > Viridiplantae > Streptophyta > Magnoliopsida > Malvales > Malvaceae > Gossypium > Gossypium bickii. The sequence goes on along the minus strand of CP106713.1, from coordinate 19,283,068 downwards.
TTCCAATTAGCCAAAGTGTTGGCTATGTATGTTATTAAAGTCATTTTGTATATGGTTATTAAAGTTGGGCCAATACTTGGCAAATTCTTATGTTTAATGAAGATGGATTATGAAGTTTATACTTGTGTGAATGCTTTCAATTGAGCTTTTGGATGTACCTGTAACATCTTGAATTTTTGGGCCTATGCGTTTAATGGGAGAACAGGTGTAATGTGTTAATTTAACTGTTAGGGGTCCAAATTGGGCTCAGGATGTGGTCAAGGCCTTAGTGAAATTTGTGTTTGGCCACTATAAGGTTTAAAAGGGTGGTATCTATGTTTAAAATATCAAAATGGGCTTGTGGCCCAGTGGTTAGTGGCGCCACTTAGGGAGCAAGGAGGTGACACCACACAAGGGAGTAAGGGGCCCAAATTTAAGTTTTATGGAGCCCAATTCTTTTAATTTAAGTTAGCTAAATTTTGGCATTAGGGTTAGGTAGAGTGGACGGCAACAAGGCTCAAAAATAGGAGGATTTATATGAAAGGGATAATCTAGATATTATAGTTGATAATATGGAAGATAAGGGAGGAAATTTAGGGTTCTATCTGCTGGTCACAGTGATGGCCGAATTTCAAACTCTGAGGGGAGGAAACTTTAAATAGTCAGTGAGGGTTCTCTTCTTTATTTTTTGGCATTTAGAGTTTCCATCTTTTCTTTCTATTCTTTCTTCTAAAAGCCGAAAACTCCATTATTCTTTTCTCTTCTTCCTTCTAAAAAGTCGAAACCTCATAATCCTTTTTCGATATTTCTTTTGATCCTTGTTAAGGCCGAACCTACCCCCAGTATGTCAAAATTCTCTTTTCTTCTTCCTGCCGATTTCTTTATTTAAAAGCCGAATCTCTATAGATTTCTTCAAATCATCTTCTCTTCCTGATTTTCGCAAAAAGCTGGAATCCTCTGGGAGTAGCCGAATCTTCTCTAGTAAGGTGAGTGTCGAATCTTGTTATTCCTTAAGATCTATTTCAATTTTTGGAAGACAAAGCCGAAAAGCTAATGGTTTAATGATTTTATGTATTCTCTTGTTGGGCGACATTCGGGAATTGAAGTAGATCTTTTAGATCTAAAAGCCAGAAACACTAGTCCCTGAATCTCATATCACTTATCGAGATTTCAAGATAGCGGTGGTGTTGGCTACGGATAGCGTCGACTTAGAGGGTCTCGTTCTAACGGTAATCAGGTGTGTAGATCTCTAACACACTCTTTAACTGTGTTTTATGTTTTATGGGCTAAAAAGCCGTAAAGTGGTATGTGTAGACAATCGAATAAAACCCTAAAAGGTTAGGCAAGGATGCAGTGCGTAATCATAGAAATCTCTATGTGTATCGATATATATATATAAAAGCCTGTATGATGTTTTCTTTATGTGTGTATGCATGGGGTGGGATACTGAAATGATGAAGGGGAAGAAGGTCACATAGCGATCGGTGGCTTTGCCACATATGTCACATAGTGATCGGTCTTTATGATAGGCAGCTCAACTGTCGAAATGCTACGATGTATTATTAAGGTCACATGGCGATCGGTGGCTTTGTCGCATAGGTCACACAGTGATCGGTCTTTAAGACAGGTAGTACGACTGTCGTTATGGTGTGTAGCGAATGGAGGGTTGATTGTAGAAATCCCCATGGTGTGATGGTTGGTACGGGTTCGTGTGTAGAGGATGGAATTTTAGGATGGGTTGGGCTATTCATCATCTATTATCTGTCATGTGATTATAATTGTTGCCTTTATGAATGGGCCAGGGCCCATAATGTGTTTGTGGGCCCAAGCCTTTTATGTGTTTTCAAGATTTGCACACTGAGTCTTGGTGACTCACCCCTTTATTTTCCCTAACTTTTCAGATGAGCAGTAGATCGTGGACATGGGAGCCGAGACGGACTCGAGGGGCCATCAAGTTTCTATTTCTACAAATTATTTTCTGTTTTTCCTTTAAGTTTCATTTTGGGAATATTTAGGTAATAAGGCCCCATAGTTTATATTCGCCTAGGTAGTTTTTAATATTTGCAACTTATGAAACTATGTCAAAGGTTTAATTTTACGAAATAATAATAATACAAGGTTTTTTTTATGTCACTTATTTATTCAAATATTGTCTAATTAACTTACGATTTCCACAACCAACAAGGCAAAAGTTTTCAACGTACAACCCATAGCATACCAGATCCGGTCGAAACGTATGGGTCAGGTTTGAGGTGTTACATTTTGGTATCAGAGCCCAGTTCAAAACACGGGCTGTGAAGTAGGTCTAGTAGTGATTTGAAACCTTGATGTGAATTTGAGAAAAATGTTTTGGATGAAGATATGGCCTTCAAGTCTACCGGCACCCGATCCACGCAGGTAAGTATTCTAAACTTTTGGATGTGATATGTATGTGGGCTTGATGGGCTTAATAGGCGTAAATTAGTTAGGCATTGATGGACTATAAGCTTAGTTTAAACAACTCTTTAAATCCATAAGACTTAAGCAATCTAAACAAACCTGTAAACAAATCGCTGGGTTAGGGTGTGGCAACAGGCATATGCATGTCCAGGATTGGATTCAGGGAGAGCTTGGTACTTAAGCAGTCCTAGTGACTCACCTCCTCTTCGCTGGAATCCTACCTAGTGTGTAGTGACTGTTCACCTTAGCCACGAGGATTTGTTGACGGGCCAAAACCTATAATTAAAACCCGAAAGAGACCAGCCATCCTATTCTGCAAAATTACTAAATTACCCTTGATTTGTGAAAATTTCCCAGAATACCCCAAAACTGTAAAACCACCAAAATTCGTGAGAATTACCGAAACACTTCGATTGGCAAAATTTCCAAAATACCCTTGGTTTGTGAAAATTTCCAAAACAACCGTGACTTCATAAAATACCCATGTTTTGCAAATTTACCCGAAAGCCCCTAGATTTACAAAAGTAACCCGATTTGCAAAATTAAATTTTCCAAAGTACCCCTACTTTATAAAAAGAAACACCAAGATACCCTATTTTGAGGAAACTACAAAATACCCTGTAGGACAAAACTATGGAAATACCCCGGGTAGAGAAATGATGAAAAAAAAAAACCCTTATGCGATGAATGTGTGTGCATGGATGCTATTTGTATGTTGATGTGTGATGGTTGAATGTATGTGGTTTCTAGAATTAGGAGATAAACTTGAGACTGAAACTATAAATAGGTTCGAATTCGAAAGAACCACTATTAAAACTACTTTCCATAAGATTGTTCGTGGTTAAGCAGTGAAAGAAATTAATAATTCATAAAATTTCTAATTCAGATAATACGAGAATCAATGATGAGCGCTAGAAGAGGAAGAAGAGGCCGCGGCCGAGGCCATGGAAGTGTTAGGACTGATATGCTGACTCAGCTAGTTAGGGAGGAACTGAAGGGGGTTAAAGAAATCGATGAAACACTTCGGTTTGGGTGCGTAGACTGTAAGAAAAAAAGAGATCGTAGTTTTCTAGGGTTGCAGTCGCGTTCTAGGAAGCATGTTAAGGTATGTCCAAACTTTCGGGTTTGTGAGTATTGCAAAAGGCGTCATTCGGGTGAATGTTGGAGGAAGGCAGGAACGTGTTTAAGATGCGGGTCTGAGGAGCATAAGGCTCGGGATTGTTCAATCACCATTAAGTCGGGTATGTTTTGTATGGATGCTATATTTTTTGGTATAGAAACTGTATGCGTGCAATGTTTATATATTATTAAATTAGAGTGCGCAGCGAAAGCATAGTGGTGAGACTTGGGTGGTACGATTACTAGTTAGTTGGAAATTTCAAGGACGAAATTTCTTTAAGGGGGTAGAACTGTAACATCCTGAATTTTTGGGCCTACGCGTTTAATGAGAGAATAGGTGTAATGTGTTAATTTAATTGTTAGGGTCCAAATTGGGCTCAGGATGTGGTCAAGGCCTTGGTGAAATTTGTGTTTGGGCACTATAAGGTTTAAAAGGGTGGTATCTATGTTTAAAATATCAAAATAGGCTTGTGGCCCAGTGGTCAGTGGCGCCACTTAGGGAGCAAGGAGGTGACGCCACACAAGGGAGTAAGGGGCCCAAATTTAAGTTTTATGGAGCCCAATTCTTTTAATTTAAGTTAGCTAAATTTTGACATTAGGGTTAGGTAGAATGGACGGCAACAAGGCTCCTAAATAGGAGGATTTATGTGAAAGGGATAATGTAGATATTATAATTGATAATATGGAAGATAAGGGAGGAAATTTAGGGTTCTATCTGCTGGTCACAGTGATGGCCGAATTTCAAACTCTGAGGGGAGGAAACTTTAAATAGTCAGTGAGGGTTCTCTTCTTTATTTTTTGGCATTTAGAGTTTCCATCTTTTCTTTCTATTCTTTCTTCTAAAAGCCGAAAACTCCATTATTCTTTTCTCTTCTTCCTTCTAAAAAGTCGAAACCTCATAATTCTTTTTCGATATTTCTTTTGATCCTTGTTAAGGCCGAACCTACCCCCAGTATGTCAAAGTCGAAAAGCTAATGGTTTAATGATTTTATGTATTCTCTTGTTGGGCGACATTCGGGAATTGAAGTAGATCTCTTAGATCTAAAAGCCGGAAACACTAGTCCCTGAATCTCATATCACTTTTTAGGATTTCAAGATAGCGGTCGTGTTGGCTACGGATAGCGTCTACTTAGAGGGTCTCGTTCTAACGGTAATCAGGTGTGTAGATCTCTAACACACTTTTTAACTGTGTTTTATGTGTTATGGGCTAAAAAGCTGGAAAGTGGCTGTGTAGACAGTCGAATAAAACCCTAAAAGGGTTAGGCAAGGATGCCAGGTATGTTATCATAGAAATCTCTATGTGTATCGATATATATATATATATAAGCCTGTATGATGTTTTCTTTATGTGTGTATGCATGGGGTGGGATACTGAAATGATGAAGGGGAAGAAGGTTGCATAGCGATCGGTGGCTTTCCCACATAGGTCACATAGTGATTGGTCTTTATGACAGGCAGCTCAGCTGTCGAAATGCTACGATGTATTTTAAAGTCGCATGGCGATCGGTGGCTTTGCCGCATAGGTCACACAGTGATCGGTCTTTAAGACAGGCAGTACGGCTGTCGTTATAGTGTGTAGCGGATGGAGGGTTGATTGTAGAAATCCCCAAGGTGTGATGGTTGGTACGGGTTGGTGTGTAGAGGATGGAATTTTAGGATGGGTTGGGCTGTTCATCATCTATTATCCGTCATGTGATTATATTGTTGCCTTTATGAATGGGCCAAGGCCCATAATGTGTTTGTAGGCCCATGCCTTTTATGTGTTTTCTGGATTTGTACACTGAGTCTTGGTGACTCACCCCTTTATTTTCCCTAACTTTGAAGATGAGTAGTAGATCGTGGACATGGGAGCCGAGACGTACTCGAGGGGCCATCATGTAACACCCCAAACTCGGTCAATGCGCCATGACCGAATCTGGCATGCCACGAAGGAAAATATTTTGAAAAAAAATAGGGTTAACGATTAAATTTTTGTGAAAAACTTTTTGTTGATCTATGTTTGTAGAAAACAAATGTATAATAAATTGAAAGCTAATAATTTACTTTGAAATTCCGTAATTAAATCTTTAAAACTTACTTACAGCTTAGATTTGAAAATTCTTTTATAAATTAAATAGAAATTAAAGCGATTAGGTTGAAAACCGTATTTAATAGAAATTTGGAAACTTGAGTTTTGGAAAACAGTATGAGTTATCGAAAACATTTAAAAAGTTTAAATGTTACCAAATGATTGATGTTACCCGATGGTAACGGTTTGAAAACTATCGCGTTTTTGTATTTTAGAAAACTTTGTGCACATACCATTAATTCAACCATATATTTTGTAAGCCATATTTAAAACAATTCCAAAGCATATAAATAATCCAAAAAAAACATAATTAAGAGGCCTTATTACAAATCCATAAAAATATGAAAACCAAATTAAATAAAATACCCAAATGGAAGTTTGTATAAAACCAATTTTTATTGCATGGCCTCCTCGAGTTCATCCGGCTCCTCATCCGCAAATTTTATGCATCACCTGAAAAAGTAAGGGAGAAGGTGAGTCACCAAGACTCGATGCATATTCCCTCTCCCGGGTAAATGCCACATACTTACACAAATTATAACCAAGCAATATATATATATGATGCACCCAACCTAGCCATCCGTAACTCCTTTTCTACCCCGTGTGGTACCAAACCACTGGTGGTGCCAAACCACTGGTGACCAAAGTCACGATATTCAATATTGTGATACCAAATCACTGGTGACCCAAAGTCACAAATAATCAAGTTGTGGGGCCAACCCACTTGTGATACCAAATCACTGGCGACGATCCCAATACATCAAATGTGGGGCCAACCCACGGTGGTACGAAACCACTGGGACAAGTCGCTATGAGGTGCCAAACCTCTGGTGTCCCAAAGACACAAAATATGTGGTACCAAACCACTGGTGGTGCCAAACCACTGGTGACCGAAGTCACGAATCATCAAGTTGTGGGGCCAACCCATGTGTGATACCAAATCACTGGCGACAATCCCATATCTCAAAATTGGGGCCAACCCACGGTGGTATTAAACCACAGGGACGAGTCGCTATGAGGTGCCAAACTTCTAGTGTCCCAAAGACACAAATCTGATACCAAATCACTGGAGGTGCCAAACCTCTGCTGTCTGAAGACACGAATATCAATCTTCCCCCTCCTCTCATATTGCCCATACCAATGCAATAGATAAACACATCATGTCATTATACTTTATTATGAATCTCATAACAAATATATCATAAATCGTAGATCATGATTTCAATCTACATGTATTAACAACATTGAGAAACGGACTTACCCGAATCCTCATTCATACCATCATGGTATCATATCAAGTTCTCATCGTTTTCCACTTTAACAACATGAATCGTTATTTAACACACATATATACATATATAAACCAAGTTATAAAGTGTGTAAGATACACACCTTTCACCAACGCAAGAACTAACTTCCAAAGATCCGATCTACCACACTAGATCACCTTGTCCTACAATCTGCCAATACTAAGATTATAAACAAAGGCCATTCAGCCATACCACTATATCCCAAAGAGTTATCACTTGAAATGCCAAGTCTTACCTAAACTTACCCAAAACGATTGACAAAGAAATGAGGCTTAGATTGATTGCTTCCAACGTCCCGAGAAGCCTAAAAGATTAATCGGTTCCTAAAATAGTTAGAACCTTGCAAACCAATGCCCATAGGTCCGGCCTTTCTCCACAAGAAAATGACATAGAAAAGAGAAAGAAATGAAGGAAAGACAGCCAAGAATACTTACCCTTTTCCAAAATCGATTGAAGAAAACCAAAGAGAATCTACCCTTGAATATTCGACCAAAATAGCCCCAAAAGAGTATGGGAAGTTTCGGCAATATGGTTTAATGGTGAAGGGAATTTCGGCTAGAGTGGAGAAAGAGAAAGGAAAAAGGAAGAAAAAGAAAGAGATTTCAAGGGGAGAGGGATGTTTATGGCTTTGAACAAAATATGAAAGAAAGTAAAGAGGAATGGGGAGAAGGAAGTTTCGGCCAAGAGAAAGTAGAAGAAATATGGGTTGAACAAGTATGAAAGAATGAAAAAGAAGTTGTGCACAAAAGAGATTCGGCCAAGCACAATGATGGTTTCGGTTTTTTGTTTCACTTTGGTGCACTAGGGAGAAACTTGCAAAAACTAGAAAGGATTTTCAGTTATTACACCAAAACAAATATTGAAGACCAAAACTAACACCAAAAACTCAGCTTATGCCCAAGACACATTCGGCTATAAGGAGTGTTTGTGGAGAGAAAAGAAATTGATGTTCAATTGCTTAGGAAAAATGGCCAACTAGCTACTACCCTACCAAAGCTTCCATCAAAAATCGGTCAAGCCCTCCCCTAGTCCAAAATGCCGTCCACATACATGAACTAAAGACCGTAAAAGAGTTTCCAAAACATTCTCCACAATCCATGCCTTTTGTGCCCTCATCATACCATAATCTTAAGATTCTTATCCCCAGTTTCATGCTTTCCTTAAACCAATATTCAACTTACCAAAAATTGAGAGTCCAACCTATGATAAATAAGGTTTGACCGTCCATCAATGCTAGAATGAAAAATAAAGTCTTCAAAATGTTAATCATGCTACTCGAACCAATTCCCTCATGCAACCCTTCAAGCTCCTTATCCACTATGCCACTAACTCCTCATGTGCTTTAGTTTAACACTTAAATTAACTTAAGTGTCAAGCTCACTTAATCCACTTTTTTAAATAAACCATACTAAAAATTATTCTAGCTTCCTAAATAAAAACCAAGCCTTCACAAGACTATGCTAACACACAAAATTCATACCCGAGCCAACACAAATAATATTCAAATTTTAGGATGTTACAATTCTACCCCTTTAAGAAAATTTCATCCTCAAAATTACCTGATCAAAAGAGTTGAGGGTATTGCTGCCTCATCGCATCCTCCAGTTCCCACATAGCTTCTTCCACGCCATGATTCTGCCATAAAACTTTCACTAAAGGAACTATCTTCTTGCGCAAAACTTTCAGGTCCCAATCTAGAATCTGCACAGGTTCCTCTTCCACTGTCAAATCTGGACTCACTTCTATTTCCTCTATTGCCACGACATACGATGGATCAGAATGATAGCGTCTAAGCATGGAGACATGGAACACATCGTGAATCTGACTCAGTTCTGCTGGCAACTCGAGCTGATAAGCTACTGGTCCCACTCGTCTCAACACCTTATACGGTCCAATAAACCTTGGACTTAACTTGCCTTTTCTCCCAAGTCTTAACACTTTCTTCCATGGCGAGACCTTCAGAAAACTTTGTCACCCACGGCAAACTCTATATCCCTTTGCTTGAGATCGGCATATGACTTCTGCCTATTCGAAGCTTCCTTCAGACGAGCCTGAATCATCTTAACCTTATCCTCAGTTTCTCCAACCAACTCTGGTCCTAACATCTGACGCTCACCCAACTCTGTCCAGCATGTAGGTGTGCGACACTTCCTACCATACAATGCCTCATATGGTGCCATCTTAATGCTTGCCTGATAACTATTGTTGTATGCGAACTCAGCTAACCGTAAAAACTCTTCCCAGCTGCCTCTGAAGTCCAAAACACATCCTCTCAACATATCCTCTAAAATCTGAATAACTCTTTCCGATCGCCCCCGATCGTGGATGAAATGCGATCTCGAAATCCAATCGCGTACTCAACGCCTGATGTAACGCTCTCTAAAACCTCTACATAAATCTAGGATCCCTATCCGAGATGATTGACACTGGCACACCGTGCAACCTTACTATCTCCGCCACATACAACTTAGCTAACCTCTAAAGCGAGTAATCCACCCTTACCAGAATGAAATGAGCTGACTTAGTCAGACGATCCACAATCACCCAAACTGAATCCTTTTTACTTGGCGTAAGGGGTAATCCACTGACAAAGTCCATAGTGATCCTTTCCCACTTCCACTATGGAATCTTCACCGGCTGAAGTAACCCGACGATGAATCGGTGTTCCGCTGACTGGCGACACGTCGGACATTTGCCCACAAACTCGCCACCTCCGCCTGACACAGCCACCAAAATCGCTTCTCTTAAATCCCGATACATCTTGCTACCTCCAGGATGCATAGCGTATGGGCTGCTATGTGCGTCCCGAAGAATCCTTTGTCTCAACTCAACATCCTTCGACATACAAGCTCTCCCTTTAAAACACAGAACTCCATCACTGGACAAACCATAATCCTCTAAACCTCCGTTCTGAACCCGCAACCTCCGATCATTCAAACCATCATCCTCTAACTGCTTCTCCTTGATTTGCTCTAACCAAGTCGGCTTGACTTGCAATTCAGCCAAAAGACTCCCATTGTCATATAAGCCAAGACGAGCAAACATCGATCTTAAGTCCGATACAACCTTACGGCTCAACGCGCCTGCCACCACGTTAGCGTTCCCCGGATGATACTCAATCGAACAGTCGTAGTCCTTTAACAACTCAATCCATCTACGTTGCCTCAAGTTCAAATCCTTCTGAGTCAAAAGATACTTAAGACTCTTGTGATCCGTATAGACTATCGACTTCTCTCTGTACAAATAGTGTCTCCAAATCTTCAAAGCAAAAACCACAGCAGCTAATTCCAAGTCATGCGTCGGATAATTAACTTCATGTGGTCTCAACTGTCGAGATGCATAAGCCACTACCTTCCCTTCCTGCATCAGCACACATCCCAAACCAGTATGTGATGCATCACAGTAGACCGTAAATTCCTTGCCTGCCTCGGGTTGGATCAAAACTGGAGCTTCAGTCAGAATCTTCTTCAACTTGTCGAAACTTTCTTGCTGCTTCTCGGTCCACACAAATGGAATTCCTTTCCTCAATAACTTGGTCATAGGTGCAGCGATCAAAGAAAATTCTTCCACAAATCTTCAGTAATACCCCGTTAAACCTAGAAAACTCCGAATCTCAGCCACTGACTTAGGCGGCTTCCAATCCAATACTGCCTCAATCTTCCGAGGATCCACTCTAATCCCCTCAGCTGATACTATGTGACCCAAGAAAGTCACCTCCCTAAGCCAGAACTCGCACTTACTAAATTTGGCATAAAGCTGCTTTTCCCTCAGAATCCGTAACACTACTCGCAAATGCGCCTCATGCTCCTCCTTTGACTTTGAGTATACCAAAATATCGTCTATAAATACCACAACAAACTGATCTAAAAACTGTTGGAAAACTTGATTCATCATGTCCATGAATGCTGCCGGTGCGTTAGTCAACCTAAATGGCATCACCAGAAATTCGTAATGCTCGTACCGAGTACGAAATGCTGTCTTATGGATATCAGCCTCTTTCACCTTTAGCTGATGATATCCAGACCTTAAATCAATCTTGGAGAAAACCGCGCTTCTTTTTGTCGATCAAACAAGTCATCTATCCTCGGCAAAGGATACTTGTTTTTGATCGTCCGACTTATTCAATCAAGCGATAGTCTATACACATCCGCATCGTACCATCCTTCTTCTTGACAAAAAGTACTGGCGCTCCCCATGGCGAAACACTTGGTCGAATGAAACCTCGATCCAACAACTCCTAAATTTGAGCCTTCAATTCCCCTAATTCCTTCGGTGCCATCCTATACGGAGCAATAGACACCGCCGTTCCGGGTAACAGATCAATACCAAATTCGACTTCACAATTCAAAGGCAGTCCCGGAAGTTCTTCAGGAAATACGTCAACATATTCCTTTACCATTCGGACATTCCCCACAGAAGACTCCTTAGCTTCCAAAGCACACACATGGACCACAAATGCTTCACAGCCCTTCCTAACCATCTTCACAGCTTTCAACGCAGATACTACGTTAGATAGATAATCTCTTCTATTACCTATCATGACCACCTCTTCGCCATCAGCTGTCTTCAAAACCATGCGCTTAGCAGCGCAATCCAAACTTGCTTGGTACTTGACCAACCAGTCCATCCCAATAATCAGATCAAACTCTCCAAATGGAAGTTCCATCAGATCAGCTACGAACACTACCCCTTGAAGTTCTAGGGGTACATCTCTATACATCTTATTTACTTCTACAGAGTGACCTAGAGGACTAAGTACTGTCATCCTCCTAGAAGCAGTCTCAGAATCTAAACTCATGGTCTCAACTATGCTACTAGCAACATACGAATGCGTCGAACCCACATCTATCAAAGCAGTATATGGCACACCAAAGATTAAGAACATACCGGTTATGACGTTCGGTGCGTCGCCCTTCTCTCGACGTCTCGCTGCATACACCAAACCAGGCTGTCTTGCCTCAGTGTTGCCAGCACCTCTGCCAGAAGCTCCTCGACCTCGACCAGAACCATTACCTCCTCTACCATTACCACGACCTCTTTGCGGTGGCGGTCTCTCCTTTCTAAACTGAGCACGACCTTGACCCTCGGACTGATTCCTGGCTAGCTTACGTGGACAGTCTCTCACACGATGATCCAGCGAGCCACACTCGAAACATCCTTTCCCTCCGGTTTAACATTCGCCCCAATGATATTTCCCACATCGGTTACACCGTGCTGGTCCCTGATTAGCAGTAACAGGCCTCCCAGACTGATTCGGCCCACTCTGCCTAGCCCTCTTCTAAGAATTACTGGCTGACCCGGATGATCCATAACCTCTCTTATGCTTATTCCGGTTGTAGCTCTGCCTTCCAGATTCCTTTATTCCTTCGGCTATCTTAGCCTTTTCAACCAAAGCAGCAAACTCTCGCTCCTGATGTGGAGCAATCAGCAACCTCAGCTCATCTCTCAAACCGTCCTCAAACCGGACACATCGCTCGTGCTCCGAAGCCACAATACCTCTAGCATACCGGCTCAATCTTCAACATTCCGCCTCATATTCTGATACAGACTTACTACCTTGGACCAAACTCAGAAATGCCTTACGTTGCACATCAATGTAATTAGACCCAACATATTTCCGCTGATACGCTGTCTTGAAATAATCCCAAGTGAGATCCTCCGCTGCAGCACCATTCCGTACCGTGAGCCACCACTAATATGACTCATCCCGAAGAAGCGATACAATCCCTTTCAACTTGTCCTCAGCACTCAAATCTAAGTCATCCATGATTCGCTCCGTCGCCTCTAGCCAATATTCAGCCGCACTGGGAGCTACTCCAGAAACACCTCGAAATACTTCCACTCCATTGGATCGGAGTCGCTCGGGTACAGATTTCTGAGCTCCCGTGCCTCCACCCATTCCGGCTACCCTCTCAAGGACTTGTAGCACCGTCTGAGACACTACGTCATCCCCCGTTTGATCCTGATGCTTAACTCCAACCGCTGGTGGTGGGGCTAGTGGTACCTCATTTTTGGATCCTTAACCCGACGTCACTGGCTCAGACACAGCCATCCTACCTCGATCGCGTCCACGAGTAATACGACCTCGACCTTGAGTACTCATGTCTAAAATCTCAACTTATCTGATTTAAAAGTTTTATGCATTAGTCAATATTCCACTTTCTTTAAAGCTTTATGAAAAGTTTTAATAAGAGGTTGTTTCACGAGTACACCAAATCTATAATTTTGGGTCTCTAGAGTAGTTCATACTACCATACAGTCATATCATCATCATCATATCATATCATCAAAATCAATAGTTTGATGTGCTTACCAGGGCGGATTGATGCCGGAGACTCGGGGCCATGCCTTTCCAATCATAAAATTTTCAAAAAAAAAACATTTTAAGACCATACTTTAAATCATTTTGGGCCTCGGGCCCACAGCCGAGCTTTTGAACCTGGTTCTGATACCAATTTGTAACACCCCAAACTCGGTCAATGCGCCATGATCGAATCTGGCATGCCACGAAGGAAAATATTTTGAAAAAAAATAGAGTTAACGATTAAATTTTTGTGAAAAACTCTTTGTTGATCTATGTTTGTAGAAAACAAATGTATAATAAATTGAAAGCTAATAATTTACTTTGAAATTCCGTAATTAAATCTTTAAAACTTAGTTACAGCTTAGATTTGAAAATTCTTTTATAAATTAAAGAGAAATTAAAGCGATTAGGTTGAAAACCGTATTTAATAGAAATTTGGAAACTTGAGTTTTGGAAAACAGTATGAGTTATCGAAAACATTTAAAAAGTTTAAATGTTACCAAATGATTTATGTTACCCGATGGTAACGGTTTGAAAACTATCGCGTTTTTGTATTTTAGAAAACTTTGTGCACATACCATTAATTCAACCATATATTTTGTAAGCCATATTTAAAACAATTCCAAAGCATATAAATAATCCAAAAAAAAAACACAATTAAGAGGCCTTATTACAAATCCATAAAAATATGAAAACCAAATTAAATAAAATACCCAAATCGAAGTTTTTATAAAACCAACTTTTATTGCATGGCCTCCTCGAGTTCATCCGGCTCCTCATCCGTAAATTTTATGCATCACCTGAAAAAGTAAAGGAGAAGGTGAGTCACCAAGACTCAGTGCATATTCCCTCTCCCGGGTAAATGCCACATATTTACACAAATTATAACCAAGCAATATATATATACATATGATGCACCCAACCTAGCCATCCGTAACTCTTTTTCTACCCCGTGTGGTACCAAACCACTGGTCTGCCAAACCATTGGTGACCAAAGTCACGATATTCAATATTGTGATACCAAATCACTGGTGACCCAAAGTCACAAATAATCAAGTTGTGGGACCAACCCACTTGTGATACCAAATCACTGGCGACGATCCCAATACATCAAATGTGGGGCCAACCCACGGTGGTACGAAAGCATTGGGACAAGTCGCTATGAGGTGCCAAACCTCTGGTGTCCCAAAGACACGAAATATGTGGTACCAAACCACTGGTAGTGCCAAACCACTGGTGACCGAAGTCACGAATCATCAAGTTGTGGGGCCAACCCACGTGTGATACCAAATCACAGGCGACAATCCCATATCTCAAAAGTGGGGCCAACCCATGGTGGTATTAAACCACAGGGATGAGTCGCTATGAGGTGCCAAACCTCTGGTGTCCCAAAGACACAAATGTGATACCAAATCACTGGAGGTGCCAAACCTCTGCTGTCCGAAGACACGAATATCAATCTTCCCCCTCCTCTCATATTGCCCATACCAATGCAATAGATAAACACATCATGTCATTATACTTTATTATGAATCTCATAACAAATATATCATAAATTGTAGATCATGATTTCAATCCACATGTATTAACAACATACAGAAACGGACTTACCCGAATCCTCATTCATATCATCATGGTATCATATCAAGTTCTCATCGTTTTCCACTTTAACAACATGAATCGTTATTTAACACACATATATACATATATAAACTAAGTTATAAAGTGTGTAAGATACATACCTTTCACCAACGCAAGAACTAACTTCCAAAGATCCGATCTACCATACTAGATCACCTTGTCCTACAATCAGCCAATACTAAGATTATAAACAAAGGCCATTCGGCCATACCACTAAATCCCAAAAAGTTATCACTTGAAATACCAAGTCTTACCTAAACTTACCCAAAACGATTGACAAAGAAACGAGGCTTAGATTGATTGCTTCCAACGTCCCGAGAAGCCGAAAAGATTAATCGGTTCCTAAAATAGTTAGAACCTTGCAAACCAATGCCCATAGGTTCGGCCTTTGTCCACAAGAAAATGACATAGAAAAAAGAAAGAAATAAAGGAAAGACGGCCAAGAATACTTACCCTTTTCCAAAATCGGTTGAAGAAAACCAAAGAGAATCTACCCTTGAATATTCGGCCAAAATAACCCCAAAAGAGTATGGGAAGTTTCGACAATATGGTTTAATGGTGAAGGGAATTTCGGCTAGAGTGGAGAAAGAGAAAGGAAAAAGGAAGAAAAAGAAAGAGATTTCAAGAGGAGAGGGATGTTTATGGCTTTGAACAAAATATGAAAGAAAGTAAAGAGGAATGGGGAGAAGGAAGTTTCGGCCAAGAGAAAGTAGAAGAAATGTGGGTTGAACAAGTATGAAAGAATGAAAAAGAAGTTGTGAACAAAAGAGATTCGGCCAAGCACAATGATAGTTTCGGTTTTTTGTTTCACTTTGGGGCACTAGGGAGAAACTTGCAAAAACTAGAAAGGATTTTCGGTTATTACACCAAAACAAATATTGAAGACCAAAACTAACACCAAAAACTCAGCTTATGCCCAAGACACATTCGGCTATAGGGAGTGTTTGTGGAGAGAAAAGAAATTGATGTTCAATTGCTTAGGAAAAATGGCCAACTAGCTACTACCCTACCAAAGCTTCCATCAAAAATCGGTCAAGCCCTCCCCTAGTCCAAAATGCCGTCCACATACATGAATTAAAGACCATAAAAGCGTTTCCAAAACATTCTCCATAATCCATGCCTTTTGTCCCCTCATCATACCATAATCTTAAGATTCTCATCCCCAATTTCATGCTTTCCTTAAACCAATATTCAACTTACTAAAAATTGAGAGTCCAACCTATCATAAATAAGGTTTGACCGTCCATCAATGCTAAAATGAAAAATAATGTCTTCAAAATGTTAATCATGCTACTCGAACCAATTCCCTCATGCAACCCTTCAAGCTCCTTATCCACTATGCCACTAACTCCTCATGTGCTTTAGTTTAACACTTAAATTAACTTAAGTGTCAAGCTCACTTAATCCACTTTTTTAAATAAACCATACTAAAAATTATTCTAGCTTCCTAAATAAAAACCAAGCCTTCACAAGACTATGTTAACACACAAAATTCATACACGAGCCAACACAAATAATATTCAAATTTTTGGATGTTACACATCAAGTTTCTATTTCTAGAAATTATTTTTAGTTTTTGTAACACCCCAAACCCGGCCCAAAACACCACGGCCGAATTCGGAATGTTACTGGGAAAAATGTTTGAAAAGAATTCTGTTTTAAGGGTGAAAAATTCGTGTTAAGTTTTAAAACAAATATTCAGCTTATAAGGGGTTTGTCGTTTGAAAATAATAGTTTGTCGGGGAAACATACTTCCAAATTTGAGTACAGTACAAATCATTATTTGAATGAAATTACGAGAAAACGAGTTGTTGGTGAGTAATCCGAGTTTGAAAATGTTAACTTGATTTTTAAGTCGCAAGTGTTTCAAAGTCATTTTTAATTGATAATCCGCTAATAATTCTAACTTAAAACCATAATAAAAATCCCGAAACATTTAAAGCGGCCTTATTACAATAAAAATATCCCAAAAAGTAATGCAAAGTTTAAAATGTAAATAGAAATAAGAATAAATAGCACCTGCATGGCCACCTCGAATTTGCTCCAGCCCGGTCCAAAGTTTCATGTATTACCTGCATTGTTTTGAAAAACAGGGTGAGTCGTTTTGACTCAGTGTGCAATTAGTCCACACATACCCACAATTGGGCTTGGCCCAAATCCACATAAAACCACAGACTACGCATGATTATGCAATATGTTAACCCATCCCCACCTAGTATCCAACCGCTACACACCACCCGTATATCCATCCACAACACACCAGGGGATTACTAAATCGACCCTCCAACCGCTACACACCTCTTTGACAGAACACTGCTCAAAGTCCACTTAGTGGTCTAGCCACTGATCTATGTGATTAAAATCACAATTATCTACGATGAGACTCAAAGTCATCATCAATCCATGATTTAGCTCAAGGCTAACATCAATCCACATACATAAATGTACACACTTCCCCTTATTCAATATATCCCGAACCCCCATGCACGTGCAGCATATTATAATTGTAACATCCTGAAAAGGGCCTATGCATTTTCGGTTTAATTGGACGAAATGATATGTCTTAAGTATTATAAATGTATTTTGGAAATTTTTGGAAACCAGGAAATGTATGGAAATGACTTAGAAATGAACATTTTTGGAAACCAAGAAATGTATGGAAATGTTAAGTTTAAAAGAGGAAAGTGAACATTTTTGGAAACTAGGAAATGTAAGGAAATGATTTAGAAATGATTCAAAAGAGGAAAGTGAACATTTCTGGAAACTTGGAAATGTAAGGAAATATCAAGTTTAAAGAGGCAAACGAAATTTTTTGGAAACTTAGAAATGACTTAGAAATGTCGAGTTTTAAAGTTTAAAAGAGGAAATTAAGGCAAGGTGGCCTTAAGAGAAAAAGTATGTGAAATTTGACACACAAACAGGGCTTGGAAAAGTGGCCTGAAGATGCCACTTAGGGCCTCTGGAAATGGCACCACATGCAAGGGGATTGGGCCTGAGTTCGAGTCACATGGGAAGCAAATAAAAGAAGTTTTATTTTTGCTTCCGAAGCGATGAGTGGAGGCACAAGCTTTTTAAAAAGGAAGAGTTTTATTTCTATGCTATTAAGGGGATAAATAAAGGATTTATTTATCATTATTTTCAAGAGATAATTGTTCGATTAAATTCTTTTAATTTGAATAAAGAGATAAAGAGGAAAATAAGGGAGAAGTGATGGCCAAGTAAGGGACTTTGAGTTTAATAATTTAATTTGAGTAAGGATAGTTGCTTTGAATTATCTTTTATTTTAAGTGATAATTAAAGAGATAAAGCTATTAAAATAGAAGAGTGATGGCCAAGTAAGGGATTCTAAGTTAGTAATTTCGGCTATAAAAGGAAAAGAGATGCCATTCTGCATTATTTTCTATTCTTTGAAAGCCTCTGCCGAATTCTCTTCACCAAATCTTCTTCTTCTTTTATTTTTGGCAAGCCGAAATACCTTGTGTTCTAGCCGAATCCTCCATCTTTATTCTTCCTTCTCTTTTCTTTCTAATCCCTCAAAAAGCCGAAAGTTGTGAGAGCATCATTTAGCCATAGCCGAATCTCTGAAGGTTGAAGTGAAGGTGCAATCGATTTCTTCAAATAAGGGTAAGATCCAAGTCTGGTTTCCATTCTTTTATATTTTAGACTTATCGAAATTTAGAGACTAATTCCTATTATTGATCTTAGCCGAATCATGGAAGGAAAGTTTTGGGATTTGGCCCGGTGTCGACTACAAGGAAGGAGAAGTTTTTTTCCCGAAGGTACACCATAGGCCGCGTGTTCCCTAGTTATTCGAAAAATTTTGGGATTTAAGATTTAGAAGGTAAACACATAGGTATGTTTGGCCAAGGCCTGTTTTGATATCTAGATCTATTTCATAATCGTTTAAAAAGCCGAAACTAATTTGTTTAAGTGGTTCAATGCTTGGCCAAATGCAAGAAGAGTATAGCAGATATTTCGTGACTTGATTCTTAAGTCAATCGGCACCAAGGTAAGTTTAAGAATACTAATCCTACTAGGATTTGGATTTATGGCTGAATGGCTTTTTATTAAATTAGTAAGTGATTAGTCAAATGTAGGGATTAAGGATTTAATCGGTAGATCAGATTTCAAGATCTCAATTTGCTAAGCGGATCAGGTGTGTACCCCACACTAACTTTTAATATGATTATGGTAATATGTAATATGTGCATATGGATAAGGTACCGTGTTATGGTATAAGGTACTCAGGTACGTTTCCTACTCCCACTAGGATTATGAAATATGTTATTTATAACATGTGAAAATTTATAAGAATGTAAATTTAAGTATGATATGCATGATATGAATAATATGGGTCATTCGGGATATATGAAAAAGGGGAAGTGAATGTGATGACTACGGTCTCACTATCTCAATGTGGTGACTTGGTCACATTATCTCGAATGTGGTAACTTCTGTTACATTATCTCGAATCGTGTCTCTTGACACAATTATATCTCGGTGGCTATGCCACAAATTTTATATGGGCGATGAGCACGTCGATCACGCGATCGCTTTCGATGGTGTGTAGCGGATGGAGGGTCGACTTAGTAGTCCCCACGGTGTGCAGGTTGGTACGGGGATGTGTAGCGGATGGCATCTAGGTTTGGGTTTGGGTTGCATCATTATTGCTATCTGTTGTATGAATAAGTGTTTGATATGAACATGTATGCCTGATCTATTGAGTTTTAGTGTTGGTTACACATTGAGTCTGTTGACTCACCCCATTGTGGGAAACATGTTTCAGGTGATGAACAGTGATGGACCGGGACGGTAGATCTTGTGGTGGCCATGCTCAGCTTGAAGTTTTATTTTTAATGGACATTTTTATTTTATTTAAGTACTTTGAATTATTTGGACTTGTTTGATGTAATAAGGTCACTGTTTTATTCTTTTTTTTTTATGTTTGCAAATTTTATTAAGTTAAAGATTAAGAAATTTTCATTTAATATTCTCTATATATTTTGATATTTTAAAATTAAAAAGGGTTTCCAATATAAAAATCGAATTCGTTTTCAACATAAGCCCAACCCAAACAATATTCTTCAAAATCGCACAAGTTTTCTGTAAGTAACAAAAGAATTTGAAACCGGTTTACTTGAGGAACATACCAAATCTGGTCAAAGCTCGTAGGCCGGGTTTGGGGTGTTTTAGTTTGGTATCAAAGCCCAGTTTTAAAACTCTCGGCCTGTGGGCTAAGGCCCAAAACATTTTCAAAGCGAGCTTAAATGAGTTTTATGAAATAAGTAGGTTTTTATGGCATGGCCCCTAAGTCTCCGACCCGCAGTCCACCAGGTAAGTACCCCTAACCATCTGTGTGATTATATGATTTATGAATTATGGAAGGGTATAAAAGGCATGGAATGTAGAATTGCATGATAGGAACTTGAACCCTAGGACTAGTCTACTCAAACACAAGTACATAAGACTTAAGGACCAGTAAACAAACCTATGATTAAGTTACCGAGTTAGGGTGTGGCAACCATTGTGCGCATGTCTAGGATTGGATCCGGAAGAGCCTGGTACTTAAGCAGTCCTAGTGACTCACCTCCTCTTCGCAGGAATCCTACCTGGTGCGTAGCTTCGGTTCACCCTAACCAAGAGGACTCGGTCATAAGCTAAACACAATAACTAAAACCCGAAAGGGAACTAGCCATGTTTTTATAAAAACCCTAGTTTTAAAACTCTTAAAATTACCTTTTTAATTTGTGAGAACTATTTTTACAAAATTTTTCGAAAAATTTTTGATTTATGAAATTACAAAAATACCCCTAGTGGTAAATTACAAAAATGCCCTTGGTTTATGAAATTCCCAAAATACCCACAGTTCTTATCAAGATTTCATTACTTTATAAAATGTTCAAAAACACTAATTTGCAAAATATCAAAATACCTTGATTTTGGAAAATTACAAAATTGCCCCTAACTTACAAAATTACCAAAATAACCCTGATTTCCAAAATTTTTGCAACATCACTGTTTTGGAAGGTACAATTCTCAAAAAGAACCCTCAAAGTTTTACAACTTTTAAAATATCCCTGATTTATTAGATTTTACAAATTTACCCCGATTTATGGAAAATTACCGAAATACCCCCGAGGTCTAAAATTATCGAAATACCATGGATCAAAATTTCTGAAAGGCCCCGGGATTTCAAAATTACCAAAATACCTTTATTTACAAAATCACCAAGGAACCTTATTTTGACAAATTACGAAAATACCCCTATAGGACAAATTACGAAAATACCCCTGGGTAGTGGAAAAACAACAACAATGAAAACTACAACATTGCTCTGAATGAACGAAAGTTCATAATTGGTTGATGAAAGTGAACGTGACTTTCTGAATAGTGAACTTGAGCTGAGAACTTTGTTTGATCGAAAGAACCACTTTTAAACATCTCTTTTCATAAAACTGTTTGCGGGTTAATCAGTGAAACAAAAGTACTAATGTATAAAACTCTTAAATCAGATTAAATCGCGACGTTAGAAAATGAGTTCTAAGGGACGTGAACTTAAAGATTGTGCCTAGAAAGTATGATGGTTCTATTAAGATCAGATCGCAGCGTAAGCATAGTGCGGTGAGAAGGATTGTACGACTGTTAGTAAGTAATTTCGAGGACAAAATTATTTTTAAGGAGGGTAGAACTGTAACATCCTGAAAAGGGCCTATGCATTTTCGATTTAATTGTACGAAATGATATGTCTTAAGTATTGTGAATGTATTTTGGAAATTTTTGGAAACCAGGAAATGTATGGAAATGACTTAGAAATGAACATTTTTGGAAACCAGGAAATGTATGGAAATGTTAAGTTTAAAAGAGGAAAGTGAACATTTTTGGAAACTAGGAAATGTAAGGAAATGATTTAGAAATGATTCCAAAGAGGAAAGTGAACATTTATGGAAACTTGGAAATGTAAGGAAATGTCAAGTTTAAAGAGGCAAACGAAAATTTTTGGAAACTTAGAAATGACTTAGAAATGTCGAGTTTTAAAGTTTAAAAGAGGAAATTAAGGCAAGGTGGCCTTAAGAGAAAAAGTATGTGAAATTTGACACACAAACAGGCTTGGAAAAGTGGCCTGAAGATGCCACTTAGGGCCTCTGGAAATGGCTCCACATGCAAAGGGATTGGGCCTGAGTTCGAGTCACATGGGAAGCAAATAAAAGAAGTTTTATTTTTGCTTCCAGAAGCAGTGAAGTCAACGGCACAAGCTTTTTTAAAAAGGAAGAGTTTTATTTCGGCTATTAAGGGGATAAATAAAGGATTTATTTATCATTATTTTCAAGAGATAATTGTTCGATTAAATTCTTTTAATTTGAATAAAGAGATAAAGAGGAAAATAAGGGAGAAGTGATGGCCAAGTAAGGGACTTTGAGTTTAATAATTTCGACTAAGTAAGGATAGTTGCTGAATTATCTTTTATTTTAAGTGATAATTAAAGAGATAAAGCTATTAAAATAGAAGAGTGATGGCCAAGTAAGGGATTCTAAGTTAGTAATTTCGGCTATAAAAGGAAAAGAGAGGCCATTCTGCATTACTTTCTATTCTTTGAAAGCCTCTGCCGAATTCTCTTCACCAAATCTTCTTCTTCTTTTATTTTTGGCAAGCCGAAATACCTTGTGTTCTAGCCGAATCCTCCATCTTTATTCTTCCTTCTCTTTTCTTTCTAATCCCTCCAAAAGTCGAAAGTTGTGAGAGCATCATTTAGCCATAGCCGAATCTCTGAAGGTTGAAGTGAATATGCAATCGATTTCTTCAAATAAGGGTAAGATCCAAGTCTGGTTTCCATTCTTTTATATTTTAGACTTATCAAAATTTAGGGACTAATTCCTATTATTGATCTTGGCCGAATCATGGAAGGAAAGTTTCGGGATTTGGCCCAGTGTCGACTACAAGGAAGGAGAAGTTCTTTTCCCAAAGGTACACCATAGGCCGCGTGTTCCCTAGTTATTCGGTGAATTTCGGGATTTAAGATTTGGAAGGTAAACACATAGGTATGTTCGGCCAAGGCATGTTTTGATATCTAGATCTATTTCATAATCGTTTAAAAAGCCGAAACTAATTTGTTTAAGTGATTCAATGCTTGGCCGAATGCAAGAAGAGTATAGCAGATATTTCGTGACTTGATTCTTAAGTCAATCGGCACCAAGGTAAGTTTAAGAATACTAATCCTACTAGGATTTGGATTTATGGCCGAATGACTTTTTATTAAATTAGTAAGTGATTAATCAAATGTAGGGAATAATGATCTAAGCGGTAGATCAGATTTTGAGATCTCAAGGAATTTGCTAAGCGAATCAGGTGTGTACCCCACACTAACTTTTAATATGATTATGGTAATATGTAATATGTGCATATGGATAAGGTACCATGTTATGGTACAAGGTACTCAGGTACGTTTCCTACTCCCACTAGGATTATGAAATATGTTATTTATAACATGTGAAAATTTATAAGAATGTGAATTTAAGTATGATATGCATGATATGAATAATATGGGTCATTCGGGATATATGAAAAAGAGGAAGTGAATGTGATGACTACGGTCTCACTGTAACACCCCAAACCCGGTCAAGACCCCACAACCGAATCTAGCATGTTACAGGAAAAATATTTTGAAGAAAATAGACTATCGATTAAAGTTTTGAGAAAAACTCCGTGTTGTTATTACCTTTGTAGAAAACAGGTGCATGATGAGTAAAAACCGATTAGTTGACTTTGAAAACCTGGAAATAAGTCTTTAAAAATGAGTTATCGACTCAAAGGTTAAAAATGTTTCTGATATTTCAAAACAATTCTCGAATGGTTCCTTCTTAGTTATTTAGAAACCGGTTGAGTTAAGTATGGAAAACTTAAGTTTGGAAAAACCATTTGAGTTGTAGATATCTTCAATTAATACATGATACCCAATGGTAAAGTTTAAAACACGTCGTTTTGCAGTTTAGAAAACTTACGCTCATATTATTAGATTATCCAAGTAGTTTACTTAACCATGTTTAAAACAAGTCCAAAACGTATAAGTAATCAAAACATAATTAAAAGGCCTTATTACAACCCCAAAAATCAAAATGAAATCGAATTTAATAAAATAAAGTACCCAAATCAAATCCATGAAGAACTGAATTTATTCATAGCATGGCCACCTCGAGTCCATCCGGCTCCTCTTCCGCGATCTATGTGTCACCTGAAATGATAAGGAAGAAGGTGAGTCACCAAGACTCAGTGCATAAATCCTCCTCCCGAATAATGCAACATACTTACACACACCATAACCAAGCAATATAATTAATGCACCCAATCCTAGCCATCCATACTCCTTTTCTACCCCGTGTGGTACCAAACCACTGGTGGTGCCAAACCACTGGTGACCTAAAGTCACGATATCCAATAATGTGGTGCCAAACCACTGGTGACCCAAAGTCGCGAATAATCCGTCTGTGGGGCCAACCACGTGTGATACCAAATCACTGGCGACAATCCTGTAATATCGTATGTGGGGCCAACCCACTGTGGTGCTAAGCCAGTGGGACAAGTCGCTATGAGGTGCCAAACCTCTGGTGACCCAAAGTCACAAAATATCAATATTCAAGTGTGGGGCCAACCCACGTGTGATACCAAATCACTGGCGACGATCCTGATATGTCAACCGTGGGGCCAACCCACTGTGGTGCTAAGCCACTGGGACAAGTCGCTATGAGGTGCCAAACCTCTGGTGACCCAAAGTCACAAAATATCAATCTGTGGTACCAAACCACTGGAGGTGCCAAACCTCTGGTGTCCCAAAGACACGGATATCACTTCCCCCTCCTCTCATATCACCCATCATCATGCCATACTCATGTAAATCATGCAAATCATGCAAATCATGCCAACATGCTTAGTTACGCATCGCATAACACATATATGTCATAAATCATTATATCATATATATATCGAATAGCAGAACTCGTATTGAAATGGACTTACCCGAATCCATGCTCATACCCATAGGGTATTATATCAACATCCACACTGTTTAGGCTTTAACATATTCAGGTTATTAAAATATATTTACTAAGTAATAGAGTGTGTAAGTTACACACCTGGTTACTAATGGGACTATCAAATCCCGTAGATCAAGATCTAACGCACTAGATCCCCCTTCCTTAACGCTTTTCGAGCACTAGCCACAATCCGAGATATGCGAGATCAAGCCTTCCCCTACAATCGGCCAAAACTAAACAACATAATCATGCTAATCAACCTCTAAGGGTATAATCGTAATTTTACCTACTAAGGGTATTTTCGTAATTTACCCACCAAGGGTATTTTCGTAAATTCACACCCGCAATGGCCTTTCTGAAGGCCTAATGTTGCCACTAGCGACTCAGCTACCATTTCCGGTCGTACCAGACGATTGGGCCTAAAACCCGATTTCGGCCCATCCGGGCCCACATGCTCGTGTGGCCCACCTAGCACAAATCTAGCCACGTATATAAGTTCCACCTAGTCTAGTTCAACATATACTAACCAATCATACAATTTACTCATATGGGCCCACGGGCCCATTGGGCCCACTTCGGCCCATCGAGGCCCAAGCAGCCCCAACCCACGAGAATACTACTGATGGCCTCAACTATCGCGTCGAAGCCCCACACATGCACTCGCACGCTCGTGTGGCTACTAATGCCGTGTAACCGGCATTTCGGCTGTAACATCCTAAAATTGGGGCTATTTGAGATTTAATTATTTTTCTAAATGTTTGAGTTACAGTGATATTATTTATGGAATAATAAGGTTTAATTATGGACTTTGAGAAGGCTCGTGAGAAAGAAAAATATTATTGGTTAGCTTTAGGATAGGGAGCCTTAGTAGGTAGGGGTTACAAGGAGAAAAGAAGGAGTATTTGACACAAAAAGGGCATTGGAAAAGTGGCAAAAGGGAGGCCACTTAAGAGCTGTAGATGACGCCACAAGGGGGAGCAAGCGGAGCCTGTGTTCGAGTCGCGAATTTCCCTTTTTGCTCTTTGATATGGACGGCATAGGGGGGAGAGATTTGCTCTCTTTAAACTCTTTTAGATAATGGGATAATAAGGATAATAATAATATTTATTTTATTATTATTGGATTAACTCTTAAAGGTTGGCAAGAGAAAATTTAGGCATCTTAGCTATTCAAATTATTTTGAATTGAGTTGAATAAGTGGCCTAGAGTGAATTGAGGAAAGTGACCAAAATTTAAACTCTTCAAAGGAAGAGAGGACGGCAAGTATAGAGGCATTAGTGCCGAATTTTCTTAGCTTCCTTCTCATAACTTTCAGCTAGCCTTCATCTTTTGTTTCTTCTTTTTCATTCTTCCAAAACCGAAAACCCTTCTCTTATTCTAAAAACCTTGGCCGAATCCCCTATACATTAATCTCCCATCTATTTCTTTCTTTTCTCTTTTCAAACCCTTAGCCAAAACTCTATCTCCTCCCCATTATTTTCTTTCTTTCCCTTAGGCCGAATACACCCCTTGGAAGTGCCGAATTTCTTTGCCCTATTTTTAAGCACCTTGGCCGAATATTGAACAAGGGAGAGAGGCTTTCTTTTAATCGATTTTAGGAAGGTAAGTGTGTTAGGCCGAATGCTTATGTCCTCTTTTCCCTATCTAGCTGACTTTGGTAAAGGTAGGTGTTGGTTTTGGCAACTGTTGTTAAAGGTGTTAATCGCAGGTTAAACCGAATTTGTTGTAGAATTTTCGGGATATTTGGGACGAGCAATCTAGGCCTGGTCTTCAACAGTTGACTTTGGTAAGTGGTGGTAAGGATTTATTTTCATAGATTAAAATTTTATGGATATACTCAAAAGCCGAAGGCTATCGTTTAAAATATTGTTGATTGACCGATTGAAGTTTGGTGAAGCAGATTCGGGTATCGTGTGCTGAGGCTAGTATTTAAACGTGTGTAGGTAAGGTTTCAGGTTTAATAATTAACCCTTTGGATATTATGGTTTGGCCGAATAGGCCTTTGGTACTAACATTGATGATTGGACGGATATAGGGTCCACATCTAACGCAAAAGATTGGAAACTTCGGGATCTAGGAATTTCGATAGAAACAGGTGTGTAAGAACTCTCTACACACTTTATTAATTTACATGACTATTATTGTTGTTATTCATCTTTTGGTAGTGTTGCTTATGGCTAAGCATGGATTCCGGGTAAGTCCCCTAATTTGTGATTGTAGATATATGATTGCATGCTGTCACATGATGCTAAATGTTATGCCATGATATATGAAAATTGATATACAAGCATGTGATGGTGGGATTGATGAGAGGAGGGGGATGAACTATGGATCGTCGTCGCTGGTTTTGACCACAAGATGGGTTGGCCCCATCGATTTATTGTGACCTATGGTCATCGGTGGTTTGACCACAACGATTGATTATTTGCGACTAAGTCCCGTGGTTTGGTACCACCATGGTTTTGACCACATTTGATATATTGTGACCTATGGTCATCGGTGGTTTTGACCACACGATGGGTTGGCCCCATCATTGAAATTGTGACTTTAAGTCATCAAGTGGTTTTGACCACACGGGTAGAAAAAGGAGTATGGATGGCTAGTTGGGTTGCATGAGCATGTTTATTAATGAATTGTGCATGAGATGTAATTTTCCGGGTGGGGGATTTACACATTGAGTCTTGGTGACTCACCCCTTCCCTTAACATTTTGCAGATGAGTAGATTGCGGAGATGGAGCCGGATGGACTCGAGGTGGCCATGCAGTGGGAATTCTAATTTGGTGGACTTGGATTTTATTTTATTTAATTTTAATGTTGGTTTAATTTTTGTTAAGTTGTAATAAGGCCTCCTAGATTTATTTTATTACTGTTACATGCTTTGAATATTTGTTTAAACTATTTAATTATGTTAAAAATGAATTCACATGTTTTGTTTTAATCAAACGTAAAATATTTTAAAAATGCCATCGGGCACATTTGCAATCGATAAACAACCCGACTTAATAGATATTTCTAAAGAACACTAAGTATGGTTTTTAACAAGAAACTTGAAAATGCAAGGTTTGAAGAAAACTTAAATCGATTTTAAAAAGATTTCAAAATGTTTTCTCAGTAGCAACCCAAATTTGGTCGTAATGTTTGGGTCGGGTTCGGGGTGTTACAAAATTGGTATCAAAGCCAGGTTCAAAACTCAGCTGTGGGGGCCCAAGGCCCAAAATGTTTTGTTTTTATGTTAGTAGGCCTTATTGGAATGATTTGAAACTATTTTGGCATGAACAGCATGGCACCGAGTCTCCGGCACCTATCCGCCCAGGTAAGTACTCCTCACCTTTGTATGAATTATTTTCTGTAGAAGGGTAGGAAGCATGGAACGTAGAATAGTCTTATAGGAACTTGAACCCTAGGATTAGACTACTCACACACAAAAACAAAACATAAGCTTTAATAAACTAAACCAACCTATGACTAAGTCACTGAGCTAGGGTGTGGTAACCCCTGTACGCATGTCTAGGATTGGATCCGGAAGAGCCTGGTATTTAAGCAGTCCTAGTGACTCACCTCCTCTTCTTGCGGTATCCTACCCGTGCATAGTTTCGCCCACCCTAACTCAGAGGGCTCAGTGGTGTGGCAACCTCTGTGCGCATGTCTAGGAATGGTTTCGGTGGGAGCTTGGTATTTAAGCAGTCCACGTGACTAACCTCCTCTCTACTCGAATCCTGCCTGGTGCGTAGCTTTGGTTCACCCTGACCAAGAGGGCTCGGTCATAGGCTAAACATAATGACTAAAACCCGAAAGGGAACTAGCCATGTTTTTTTTTCAAGAAAAAAAAAAGAAAAACAATAAAACCCTAGTTTTTCAAAATTTTTTTAAAAATTACTCTTTTAAATTTGAGAAAAACCATCTTTACAACGTTTTCCGAAAAATTTTGTAGAAATTACAAAAATGCCCTTAGGGGGTAAAATTACCAAAACGCCCTTGGTTCATAAAATATCAACTACTCAATGGTTTGCCTAAAATCGCATTATTTTATAAACATTCAAGAAGCCTACTTTGCAAACTATGAAAAATACGTGGTTTTGGAAAATTACGAAAATGTTCTCAACCTGCAAAATTATCGAAATGGCCCTGAGTTCTAAAATTTTGCAACATCATCGTTTTAAAAAAAGGAAACTCTCAGAAAGGACCCTCAAAGTTTACAACTGTTAAAATATCCCTGATTTGTTAAGTTTACAAAATTACCCCTGATTGACAAAATTACCAAAATACCCCTAGTTTCAAAAAAAATTTTGTTATACCTTTAATTTGCAAAATTTCCAAAAATACCCTCCAGTTCGGGAATTTTAAACTGTCTTGAATTATTAAAAGCTCTTAAAATTTCTTTTATTACGAAAATACCCCTGTAAGAAAATGACGAAAATACCCCTGGGATAGAAACAGGACAGAAATGTCCGAAGAGTGAATAAGTATGAAAGGTATTAGGGAATGGATGTTTCTCTGTGTGAACTAGGATAGAGAACTTGAAACTTTGTTTGATCAAAAGAATCCCTACTAAACTTTTCTCATAAAATTTCTTCGCGAATAACCAAGTGAAACAAAGTACTAATCCATAAAAATCTCTTAATCAGATTAAAGCGCGGTAATTAAGATGAGTTCTAGAGGTCGTGGACGTCCGCCGCATGGCCGTGGTAGGGGTAGGATGACCTTGTCGGAGCCAGCAAGGTCTGGTCACGGGTCTGGAAATGAGATGCCGAATCTACCGGCGGCGAAAATTGAATTTCAAGATCAAACGGGTGGTAATGATGTCGTATCTCAAGTCAGACATGTATTGAAACGAGTTCTTTGAGGTGACGCGGTGCGCGGAGCCCGTAAATCTGTGGTTGAACGACTCCGGGCTAACGGAGCAGAAGTATTTAGGGGAGTTTCCGAAGTGGCACCTAGTGCGGTGGAGTACTAGTTGGAAGCAACTGAAAGGATCATGGATGACATAGATTTTATAGCTGAGGAGAAATTAAAGGGCATAATTTCTTTGCTTCGGGATGAGTCATATCAGTGGTGGCTCATTGTAAGGGATGGAACGGTGGCAGAAAACCTCACCTGGGTATCGGAACTAGCTACATAGATGCGCAGCGGAAGGCTTTCTTGAACCTGGTTCAAGGCAACAAGACAGTGGCGGAATATGAAGCCGAATTCCTTCAGTTGAGTAGGTATGCTCGTGGTATTGTGGGTACCGAGCATGAACGCTGTGTTAGATTTGAAGATGGGCTGAGGGATGAGCTGAGAATGATGATAGCTCCACAGCAGGAACGGGAGTTTGCTGTCCTAGTGGAGAAATCTAAGGTTCCTGAAGGGGTAAGGCAGTCGGTAACTGACGGAACCAGGATTGGAATTGGAATAAGAAGAGTTCCAGACCTTCAAAGTTTTCTAGTAATCAGCAAAAGAGGGCAAGGTTTGGTGGGTCGGATCAAGCTGCTAGTCCTGCTGCTGCCAATACTCAATGGCAGCCACAGTGTGCTCGGTGTGGCAAGCCTTACAATGGGGAATGTTGGACTGGTAATCGTGGATGCTTCGAATGTGGGTCTATGGAGCATCGAGTTAGAGATCGTCCAAGAAAGCGGCTAGGCCGAGATCTCGAGGGTCGAGGATCGATCGCACCGAACATAAGGGATAATCAACACCTCGGAGGGTCGTGGTAGTGCGGGAAGAGGAGGTAATGGTGCTGGCAGAGGTCGTGGGGCACTGAGGGGAAATACCGGTGGTACTGAGGCTAACAACCTGGTTTAGTCTATGCCGTGAGGTGCCAAGAGGAGGGCAACGCACCGGATGTCATAACTGGTATGTTCTTGATCTTTGATGTGCCTTACAATACCTTGATAGACATTGGCTCAACTCACTCGTACATTGCTAGTAGCATAGTGGAAACTTTGCATCTAGACTCTGAGCTTACTTCTAGAAAGATGACCGCATTAAGCCCCCTAGGTCACCCGCGGAAGTAAGTAGATCAGATAGGGACGCACTTCCTAGAACTCCAAGGGGTCGTGTTTTTGGCTGATTTGATGGAACTACCATTTCGGGAGTTCAATCTAATCCTCGGGATAGATTGGCTAGTAAAGTATCGAGCTAGCCTGGATTGCGCGACTAAGCGCATGGTGTTAAAGACTGAGAAGGGTGATGAGGTGGTGATGATAGGTAAAAGGAGAGATTGCCTATCCAACGTGGTGTCTGCCTTGAAGGCTGAAAAGATGGTCAGGAAGGGTTGTGAGGCGTTTTTGGTTCGAATCTGTGCCTTGGAGGCTAAGGAGTTAGCAGTGGAGAAGGTTCGAACTGTAGGGGAATTCGCTGATGTGTTCCCAGAGGAACTTCCGGGTCTGCCTCCAGATCGAGAAGTTGAATTCGGTATAGACTTGCTACCTAGAACGGCACCTGTGTCTATAGCACCGTACCGAATGGCACCAAAAGAGTTGGTGGAGCTGAAGGCTCAAATTCAGGAGCTTTTGGATAGAGGGTTTATCCGACCTAGTATATCACCGTGGGGAGCACCTGTGTTGTTTGTCAAGAAAAAGGATGGTTCAATGCGGATGTGTATAGACTACTGCCAGTTAAACAAGTTGACGATCAAGAACAAGTATCCGTTGCCTCGGATTGATGACTTGTTCGATCAACTGAAGGGTGCATCAGTGTTTTCGAAAATAGATCTTAGGTCGGGATATCATCAACTTAAAGTAAAGGAGGTTGATGTGCATAAGACGGCATTCCGAACTCGGTATGGGTATTACGAGTTCTTAGTGATGCCATTTGGGTTGACCAACGCACCTGCAGCGTTCATGGACTTAATGAATCGAGTATTCCAGCAGTACTTGGATCAATTTGTCGTGGTGTTCATAGACGACATATTGGTTTATTCAAAAACGGAAGAGGAGCATGATAGGCATTTGCGTATAGTTCTACAAGTACTGAGGGAGAAGCAGTTACATGCCAAATTCAGTAAGTGCAAATTTTGGCTTAGGGAGGTGGCTTTCTTAGGTCACGTAGTGTCAGCTGAAGGGATTAGAGTAGATCCTCGCAAGATTGAAGCGGTTTTGGATTGGAAACCGCCTAGGTCAGTGGCAGAAATTTGAAGTTTTCTGGGTCTAGCAGGGTACTATCAGAGATTTGTGGAAGGGTTCTCCTTAATCGCAGCGCCGTTGACTAAGTTATTAAGGAAGGATGTTCCTTTTGTGTGGTCGGAGAAGCGACAAAGAAAGTTTCGATAAGCTAAGGAAGATTCGACGAAAGCTCCAGCTTTAGTACAACTGAAGCGGGAAATTGTTCACGGTTTATTGTGATGCATCCCATACGAGTTTGGGATGTGTGCTTTGATCTGAGAAGAAGGAAAGGTGGTAGCCTATGCATCCCGTCGATTAAGACCGCATGAGGTTAATTATCCAACTCACGACTTGGAGTTAGCGGCGAGAGTATTCGCTTTGAAAATATTGAGACATTATCTATACAGGGGAGAAGTCGATAGTCTATACAGAGATCACAAAAGTTTAAGGTATCTCTTGACACGTATGACTTGAATTTGAGGCGTGCCGATGGATTGAATGACTGTTGAAGGACTACGATCTGCTCAATTGAATACCATCCGGTAAGGCTAACGTGGTG
Organism: Gossypium bickii; assembly: GCA_025503065.1. Classification (NCBI taxonomy): domain Eukaryota; kingdom Viridiplantae; phylum Streptophyta; class Magnoliopsida; order Malvales; family Malvaceae; genus Gossypium; species Gossypium bickii. Next base: position 19,250,541 of record CP106713.1, on the reverse strand, counting down.
GTGGACGCGTTGAGTGGAAGGTCGTAATGCACTTAAGAGCGATGTTTGCTCATCTCAGTCTATACGACGATGGGAGCCTTTTGGCAGAACTGCAGGTTAAGCCAACTTGGATCAAGGAGGTTAAGGAAAAACAGTTAGTAGACGAAGGGTTGAATGCGATGAGGTTGCAAGTTCAAGATGGTAGTTTGGAAGGATATAGTCTGACTGATGATGGTGTATTGTGCTTTCAAGGGCGGCCTTGTATGCCAAAGGATGCGGAATTGAGGCAAAGAATTCTTCAAGATGCACATAGCAGCCTATACGCTATGCATCCTGGAGGTAGCAAGATGTATGGAGATTTGCGAAAACAGTTCCGGTGGCCAGGGTTAAAGCGCGAGGTAACCGAGTTGGTGGGAAGGTGTCTGACGTGTCAGCAGGTTAAGGCTGAACATCAGTTGCCATCAGGGTTACTCCAACCAGTAAAGATCCCTCAGTGGAAATGGGAGAGGATCACTATGGATTTCGTCAGTGGGTTACCCCTCACGCCCAGCAAGAAGGACGCAGTTTGGGTAATTGTGGACTGTCTGACTAAGTCAGCTCATTTCATACCAGTGAGAATGGACTATTCACTTCAGAAACTAGCTAAGCTGTATGTGTCGGAAATAGTAAGATTGCATGGCGTGCCAGTATCAATCATCTCAGATAGGGATCCCAGATTTACGTCGAGGTTTTGGAAAGCGTTGCATCAAGCTTTGGGTACACGATTGGACTTCAATACGGCTTTCCACCCATAGTCTGACGGGCAATCAGAAAGGGTTATACAGATCCTAGAGGATATGCTGAGAGGGTGTGTTTTGGATTTCAGTGGTAGTTGGGAAGAGTATCTACTATTGGCGGAATTCGCTTATAACAATAGTTATCAAGTGAGCATTCAGATGGCTCCATATGAAGCACTGTATGGACGGAAATGCCATACTCCTACATGTTGGATGGAGTTGGGTGAGCGACAGGTTTTGGGTCCGGAATTGGTGACAGAAACTGAGGATAAAGTTAAAGTGATTTGGGCTCGTCTTAAGGAAGCGTCAGATAGACAGAAGTCTAATGCAGATCTTAAGCGTAAGGAAATGGAGTATGCAGTGGGAGATAAAGTCCTTCTGAATGTGTCACCTTGGAAGAAGGTGTTGAGATTTGGACGAAAAGGGAAGCTAAGCCCAATGTTCATCGGCCCATATACAGTAGCAAAGCGAGTAGGACCGATAGCTTACCAGCTCGAGCTGCCGGCGGAGTTGACTCAGATCCATAACGTCTTTCATGTGTCGATGCTTAGACGATATCGGTCGGATCCATCACATGTGGTACCGGTGGCTGAGATTGAAGTAAACTCGGACTTATCTTTTGAGGAGGAGCCAGTTCGGATCATAGATCGAGATGTCAAGGTTCTGCGTAGGAAGTCAGTACCTTTGGTGAAAGTGCTTTGGCGAAACCATGGTACAGAGGAAGCTACGTGGGAACTCGAAGATGTGATGCGGCAGCAATACCCCCATCTCTTCTAACCAGGTAATTTCGAGGCCGAAATTATTTTAAGGGGGGTAGAACTATAACATCCTAAAATTGGGGCTATTTGAGATTTAATTATTTTTCTAAATGTTTGAGTTACAGTGATATTATTTATGGAATAATAAGGTTTAATTATGGACTTTGAGAAGGCTCGTGAGAAAGAAAAATATTATTGGTTAGCTTTAGGATAGGGAGCCTTAGTAGGTAGGGGTTACAAGGATAAAAGAAGGAGTATTTGACACAAAAAGGGCCTTGGAAAAGTGGCAAAATGGAGGCCACTTAAGATCTGTAGATAACGCCACAAGGGGGAGCAAGGGGAGCCTGTGTTCGAGTCGCGAAATTCCCTTTTTGCTCTTTGATATGGACGGCGTAGGGGGGAGAGATTTGCTCTCTTTAAACTCTTTTAGATAATGGGATAATAAGGATAATAATAATATTTATTTTATTATTATTGGATTAACTCTTAAAGGTTGGCAAGAGAAAATTTAGGCATCTTAGCTATTCAAATTATTTTGAATTGAGTTGAATAAGTGGCCTAGAGTGAATTGAGGAAAGTGACCAAAATTTAAACTCTTCAAAGGAAGAGAGGACGGCAAGTATAGAGGCATTAGTGCCGAATTTTCTTAGCTTCCTTCTCATAATTTTCAGCTAGCCTTCATCTTTTGTTTCTTCTTTTTCATTCTTCCAAAACCGAAAACCCTTCTCTTATTCTAAAAACCTTGGCCGAATCCCCTATACCTTAATCTCCCATCTATTTCTTTCTTTTCTCTTCTCAAACCCTTAGCCAAAACTCTATCTCCTCCCCATTATTTTCTTTCTTTCCCTTAGGCCGAATACACCCCTTGGAAGTGCCGAATTTCTTTGCCCTATTTTTAAGCACCTTGGCTGAATATTGAACAAGGAGGGGAGGCTTTCTTTTAATTGATTTCTGGAAGGTAAGTGTGTTAGGCCGAATGCTTATGTCCTCTTTTCCCTATCTAGTCGACTTTGGTAAAGGTAGGTGTTGGTTTCGGCAACTGTTGTTAAGGGTGCTAATCACAGGTTGAACCGAATTTGTTGTAGGATCTTCTGGATATTTGGGACGAGCAATCTAGGCCCTGGTCTTCAACAGTTGACTTTGGTAAGTGGTGGTAAGGATTGATTTTCATAGATTAAAATTTTATGGATATACTCAAAAGCCGAAGGCTATCGTTTAAAATATTGTTGATTGACCGATTGAAGTTTGGTGAAGCAGATTTGGGTATCGTGTGCTGAGGCTAGTATTTAAACGTGTGTAGGTAAGGTTTCGGGTTTAATAATTAACCCTTTGGATATTATGGTTTGGCCGAATAGGCCTTTGGTACTAACATTGATGATTGGACGGATATAGGGTCCACATCTAACGCAAAAGATTGGAAACTTCGGGATCTAGGAATTTCGATAGAAACAGGTGTGTAAGAACTCTCTACACACTTTATTAATTTACATGACTATTATTGTTGTTATTCATCTTTTGGTAGTGTTGCTTATGGCTAAGCATGGATTCCGGGTAAGTCCCCTAATTTGTGATTGTAGATATATGATTGCATGCTGTCACATGATGCTAAATGTTATGCCATGATATATGAAAATTGATATACAAGCATGTGATGGTGGGATTGATGAGAGGAGGGGGATGAACTATGGACTGTTGTCAGTGGTTTTGACCACAAGATGGGTTGGCCCCATCAGATTATTGTGACCTATGGTCATCAGTGGTTTTGACCACAACGATTGATTATTTGCGACTAAGTCCCAGTGGTTTGGTACCACCAGTGGTTTTGACCACATTTGATATATTGTGACCTATGGTCATCAGTGGTTTTGACCACACGATGGGTTGGCCCCATCATTGAAATTGTGACTTTAAGTCATCAGTGGTTTTGACCACACGGGGTAGAAAAGGAGTATGGATGGCTAGTTGGGTTGCATGAGCATGTTTATTAATGAATTGTGTATGAGATGTAATTTTCCGGGTGGGGGATTTACACACTGAGTCTTGGTGACTCACCCATTCCCTTAACATTTTGCAGATGAGTAGATCGCGGAGATGGAGCCGGATGGACTCGAGGTGGCCATGCAGTGGGAATTCTAATTTGGTGGACTTGGATTTTATTTTATTTAATTTTAATGTTGGTTTAATTTTTGTTAAGTTGTAATAAGGCCTCCTAGATTTATTTTATTACTGTTACATGCTTTGAATATTTGTTTAAACTATTTAATTATGTTAAAAATGAATTCACATGTTTTGTTTTATCAAACGTAAAGTGTTTTAAAAATGCGATCGGGCACATTTGCAATCGATAAACAACCCGACTTAATAGATATTTCTAAAGAACACTAAGTATGGTTTTTAACAAGAAACTTGAAAATGCAAGGTTTTAACAAAACTTAAATCAGTTTTAAAAAGATTTCAAAATGTTTTCTCAGTAGCAACCCAAATTCGGTCGTAATGTTTGGGCCGGGTTCGGGGTGTTACATCGGCATTTTGCCGCTCTACAACTAGAGTAGAGAGAGTTGCACACCTGATAGGACTCTGGGGCTAATCCGCGCTCTGACCACTCTTGTGCCCAAACGCCCTCCAAGATGTGTTTACTCTCCTTCTAGGATGCTCCTTATATAGCTAGCTCTTCACCTTCATTCTTTGTGTCTTTTCGATGTGGGATCCCTTCGTCAAGTAGAGTTTAAATTCAATGAAACTCTTGCCGTCAATCCATAAAATAAATACTCCTTGCTTCTCATGAGATTCGAACCTGTGCTCCCTTGCAACATAATCCACGCCGCTAACCACTTGGCCACAAGCTCCTCTTGTGTCTTAAACCATGCGCAACTAAATATAAACTATGGGCCAAATTCTAAGGTCCAAGCAAAAAGAAACCAAAATGCAAAAGCCAAGACTTGAGCCTTGGACCTCCTTCCTTCCTTGTGGCGTCACCCCTTGTCTCTTATGTGGCGTCACTTTGCCACTACACCACACACTCCACTTGTGTCATTTTCCTTCATATTTTATTCTTAAGGCCTATCTGCCAACTTCCAGGGTTTTTTTCACCTAAAACCAAAATTTTCCCAAAGCCAATATTTGATCCTGGGATTCATAGAAGCCCTCTTACCTTCCAAAATCACTTATCCAATAGGTCTAACTTGCATTTAAGCCGATCTCTATTCTCCAAAAATTTAAACGCTACTACGCCTAAGGCCTATTGGGCTCAATCCTAGGCCCAATTTTGGGATGTTACACTCACTATCTAAATGTGGTAACTTCGGTCACATTATCTGAATGTGGTAACTTCGGTTACATTATCTGAATCTGGTGTCTCTTGACACAATTATATCTGTGGCTATGCCACAAATTTTATATGGGCGATGAGCACGTCGATCGCAATGATCGCCGATGATGGTGTGTAAGCGGATGGAGGGTCGACTTAGTAGTCCCCACGGTGTGCGAGTTGAGTGCGGGGATGTGTAGCGGATGGCATCTAGGTTTGGGTTGGGTTGCATCATTATTGCTATCTGTTGTATGAATAAGTGTTTGATATGAACATGTATGCCTGATCTATTGAGTTTTAGTGTTGGTTACACATTGAGTCTGTTGATTCACCTCGTTGTGGGAAACATGTTTCAGGTGATGAACAGTGATGGACAGGGACGGTAGATCTTGTGGTGGCCATGCTCAGCTTGAAGTTTTATTTTTAATGGACATTTTTATTTCATTTAAGTACTTTGAATTATTTGGACTTGTTTGATGTAATAAGGTCACTGTTTTATTCTTTTTTTTTTATGTTTGCAAATTTTATTAAGTTAAAGATTAAGAAATTTTCATTTAATATTCTCTATATATTTTGATCTTTTAAAATTAAAAAGGGTTTCCAATATAAAAATCGAATTCGTTTTCAACATAAGCCCAACCCAAACAATATTCTTCAAAATCGCACAAGTTTTCTCTAAGCAACAAAAGAATTTGAAACCGGTTTACTTGAGGAACATTCCAAATCTGGTCAAAGCTCGTGGGCCGGGTTTGGGGTGTTTCAATAATGATATGGCAATATAACGTATGAACATACCAGATAGGCACGTATGACATGCTTACATGTATCCTGAAACACCCCAAACCTGGCCCACGAGCTTTGACCAGATTTGGTATGTTCCTCAAGTAAACCGATTCAAATTCTTTCGTTACTTTGTGAAAAACTTGTGTGATTTTAAAAAAAAAATTGTTTGGGTTGGGCTTGTGTTAAAAACAGATTTGATTTTTATATTAGAAAACCTCTTTTTTTTTATTTTAAGTAATAAATATATCGAGTATATTTTAAAATAAAGTACTTAGTCTTTAACTTAATCAAAATTTGTAACACAATAAAACAACAAGTAGAAATAAAATCAGTCATCATGGCCTTATGGCCTTATTACATCAAATAATTCCCAACATAATTCAAAGTACTAAAATAAATTCAAGAGTCCATAAAAATATAAACTTCATGTTGAGCATGGCCACCACAAGTTCTGCCGTCCCGGTCCATCACTGTTCATCACCTGAAACATGGTCCCACAACGGGGTGAGTCAAACAGACTCAATGTGTACACGACACTAAATCATAATAGAATTAGGCATACAAGAGTTACACATTCAGAACAATGAATACAAGTTATGATGCAATCCCAAACCCAAACCTAATTGTCCATCCGCTACACACCCCCGTACCTTCCAGTCACACCGTGGGGACTACTAAGTTAACCCTCCTTCCGCTACACACCAAATTGTGGTCTTAGGTCATCGCATTCGTGGTCTTAGGTCACCACGTTCGGATTACTGTGGTCTTAGGTCACCACTTTCAGATTACTGTGGTCTTAGATCACCACTTTCAGATATCACGGTCTTAGGTCACCGTGTTCGTGGTGTAACATCCTAGAAAGGGCCTATGCATTTTTGGTTTAATTGTATGAAATGACAAGTCTTAAGCATTATGAATAAATTTTTGATATTTTTGGAAACTCAGAAATGTATGAAAATGCATGGAAATGGAAATGAACATTTTTGGAAATCTGAACATTTTTGGAAACCTGGAAATGCATTAGGACATGAACATTTTAGGAAACCCAGAAATGTAAGGAAATGGTTCAAAATGGAAAGTACACATTTTTGGAAACTAAGAAATGAAAATGGAAATGATCCAAAAATGGAAAGTATACATTTTATGAAACTTGGAAATGTAAGAAAATGGCAAGTAAACAGAGCCGATCGAAAATTTTAGGAAACTTAGAAATGATGCAGAAATGTCAAATTTTAAAGTTTAAAATAGGAAATAAGGGCAAGATGGCCTTAAAAGAAAAAGTTGATAAAATTTGACACACAAACGGGCTAGGAAAAGTGGCCTGAAGATGGCACTTAGGGCCTATGGAAATGGCGCCATGTGCAAGAGGCATGGGCCTGGGTTCGAGTCACAAGGGAAGCAAATAAATGAAGTTTTATTTTTGCTTCCCGGCTAAAGGTGATTTACACATGTGTTTAAAAAGAGAGGTGTTTTATTTCCATTAATATTGCATAATAATGTGATAAATAAAAGCTTTTTAATTTGGATTATTTAGAAGAGATAAAAAGGGTTTTTCTTTATTTATTTTTAAATAAGGTGATAATATTATCACAAGGAAGAGTGGTGGCCAAGTCAAGGACTCTTGGCCTAGTAATTTCGGCTAAAGAAGGAGAATTAAAAGATTTTCTCTCATCTTTTCCAAGTGTGGCGGAAATTTCCCTAAGCAAACCCTCTCCCTGCCGAATTTTCTTCTCCTCTTCTCTTCTTCTCTTTTCTTCATCTGTCAAGCCAAAAGTCTTTTCTTTTGATACCTGATTAAACTCCATAGCCGAATCTCTATGACTGTAAGCAAGAAAGTAATCAACTACAGCATCAAAAGGGGTAAGATCTGTGGTCAATCTATTTGTATTCCTTCTCTTTTTATTGAAAATCAGGGTACTAATTCTATTAGCAATTTTGGCCGAATCTATAGGGGATCTCTCAGGTTTCTACAATTGTTGAATACAAGGGTCAAGGATCTAAGGTAAGAACAATGAATTTTTGTTCTTCTAATTCTTTTAATCAAGATCTAGGAAATAATCCCTTTTGTGTCTCTTGGCCGATTACCAAAGGAGGAATTTTGGGATTTCAGATCTAAGGGATTTCAACATCTCCATAAGCCAAGGGTTACTTTTCGAGATTTAGAATCACAAGGTAAGTGCTAAGAAATTCGGCTAAGGCTTATGTTACATGTTTGGAATTTAGCCGAAAACTAACCTATGGAGTAATATAGTGTTTAGCCGAATTCACAAGGGAGGAATACAAAGATCCGGCATTTGATTCTTAAAATCAATTCAGTTACAAGGTAAGTAATACAAATTCTAGTTGTATTTGGAAAAGTGGCCGAATGGTCTTTTAAAGTGATTAACTTATGTAGGATTTGAGATCTAAACTGTGATCGATTCTCTTCGGGATTTCAAGGAATCTATTAAGCGAATCAGGTGTGTACTCACGCTAACTTTCAATATATTATGGCAATAATTATTTTAATATATGAATATGCTTAAGAATGAGAATGTGGCTAAGTACCACAAATGTGGTAAAGAGTACCCAAGTACGTTTCCTACTTCTGATAGGATTACGAATATGATATATTTTGAACATGTGAATAGTAACATGAATGAGAAATAAGTATGTTATGCATGATATAATCATATTTGGGGCATTTGGGCTATATGTGAAAGGGGAAGAAGGTGTTGACTTCGGTCTCACCAACGGAATATGATGACTACGGTCACATAATATGAATATGGTAACTTCGATTACATTATCTGAATTTGGTAACTTCGGTTACATTATCTGAATATGGTGTCTAATGACACAAATTATATGGGCGATGAGCACGTCGACTACAGCGACTGCCTTCGATGGTGTGTAGCGGATGGAGGGTTGACTTAGTAGTCCCCACAGTGTGATTGGCAGGTACGGGTGGTGTGTAGCGGATGGAAACTAGGCTTGGGTTTGGGCTGCGTCATGTTAATATGAATATGTCTTTGATATGAACATGTATGCCCGAATTGTTGATTGTTAGTTTGTGTACACATTGAGTCTGTAGACTCACCCCTTGTGGGACTATTTTTTTCAGGTGATGAGCAGTAAAGGTGGCCATGCAGGAGAAAAGTAAACGATTTGGACTTTATTTTTGCTAAGTACTTTTCATTTTAATTTTGGAAATTATTTGATGTAATAAGGCCATAAGGCCCAAGTTTGATTGCTTCATTTCTGTTTAAATTTTTATTAATATATTACGGGTTACTTTAAAATTAATGATTGTTTAAAAACATATTTCTTAAATAAACCCTAGATTGTTTTTTTTTTTGTCACTTTAAATAATTGTTCTTTTAAAATTAAGTAAACGGGGTTCCAACCTAAGCCCAACCCAAAACCAATATCTTTCGAAAAAATACACAAATTATCTCTAAGTAATAAAGAATTCAAAGCCGTTTTTCTTAAGGAACATACCAGATCCGGTTCAGGCTCGTGGGCCGGGTGTGGGGTGTTTCACGTGGTCTTAGGTCACCACATTCGCTTCCCCTTTCAAACAAACCCATATGCCCCATATAATAATAATATGCATAAATATACCAGAGTTCACATTCTTATCATATTCTCATGTTACTAATAACATTTTCATATTCCTAGTAGAAGTAGGAAACGTACCTGAGTACTTAGTACCATCACATGGTACCTTAGCCACTTTCATATTCTTAATGTCACATATTTTAATTAAACATGCCATAAAATGTATTATGAAGTAGTGTGGGGTACACACCGATTTGCTTAGCAAATTCTTTGAGATCTCGAAATCTGATCTACCGCTTAGATCCTTAATCCCTATATTTGATTATTCACTTACTATTTTAATAAAAATCCATTCGGCCATAAATCCAAATCCTAGTAGGATTAGTGTTCTTAAACTTACCTTGTTACCGATTGGGACACCAACAAATCTCGAAATTGATTCTTGTTTTCCTAGGAATGTCGAAATTCCTATAACCTTGCGTTATATTTAATCTAACCATTAAAACATAAAACATGGCCTTTGGCCGAATATACATATGTCTTACCTTAATCATAGAAATCCCGAAACCTTCCTCCTTGTAGTCGACAGTTAGTAAATCCCGAAAGATCTCTTCAAAGTTTTGGCAACAAGATATTAATAGGGTTATTCCTAGATTTCAGCAAATCTTAAAAGAAAAAGGATGAAACCGAATGAGATCTTACCCTTACTTGAAGAAATCAATTGCACCCTCACTTCAACCTTTAGAGATTCGGCTATGGCTAGATGATGATCTCACAACTTTCGGCTTTTGGAGGGATTAGAAAGAAAAGAGAAGGAAGAATAAAGAGGGAGGATTCGGCTAGAACACAAGGTATTTCGGCTTGGCAAAAATAAAAGAAGAAGAAGATTTGGTGAAGAGAATTCGGCAGAGGCTTTCAAAGAATGTAAAAATAATGCAGAATGGCATCCCTTTTCCTTTTATAGCCGAAATTACTAACTTAGAATCCCTTACTTGGCCATCACTCTTCTATTTTAATAGCTTTATCTCTTTAATTATCACTTAAAATAAAAGATAATTCAGCAACTATCCTTACTTAGCCAAAATTGTTAAACTCAAAGTCCCTTACTTGGCCATCACTTCTCCCTTATTTTCCTCTTTATCTCTTTATTCAAATTAAAAGAATTTAATCCAACAATTATCTCTTGAAAATAATGATAAATAAATCCCTTATTTATCCACTATTTATAAAAGAATAAAAGCTCCTAATTTATAGCCATGTGCCGTCCACCTCTCTGCTCCTTGTAGCAAAATAAAATTTCTTTTATTTGCTTCCCATGTGACTCGAACTTAGGCCCAATACCCTTGTATGTGGCGCCATTTCCATAGGCCCTAAGTGGCATCTTCAGGCCACTTTTCCAAGCCTGTTTGTGTGTCAAATTTCACATATTTTTTTCTCTTAAGGCCACCTTGCTTTAATTTCCTCTTTTAAACTTTAAAACTTGACATTTCTAAGTCATTTCTAAGTTTCCAAAAATTTTCGTTCGGCTCTGTAAACTTGACATTTCCTAGTTTCCAGAAATGTGCACTTTCCATTTTTGAATCATTTCCAAATCATTTCCTAGTTTCCAAAAATGTTCACTTTCCATTTTTAAACTTAACATTTCCACACATTTTCAGGTTTCCAAAAATGTTCATTTCCACATCATTTCCATCCATTTTCGAGTTTTCAAAAATGTTTAAAATTTATTCTTAGTACATAAACCATGTCACTTCGTGCAATTAAACCGAAAATGCATAGGCCCTTTTCATGATGTTACAGTTCTACCCTCCTTAAAATAATTTCGTCCTCGAAATTACTTACTAACAGTCGTACAATCCTTCTCACCGCACTATGCTTACGCTGCGCACTCTGATCTTAATAGAACCATCATACTTTCTAGGCACAATCTCTAAGTTCACGTCCCTTAGAACTCATTTTCTAACGTCGAGATCTGATTAAGAAGTTTTAGTCTTTGTTTCACTGATTAACCGCGAACAATTTTATGAAAAGATATGTTTAAAAGTGGTTCTTTCGATCAAACAAAGTTCTCAGCTCAAGTTCACTATTCAGAAAGTCACGTTCACTTTCATCAACCAATTATGAACTTTCGTTCATTCAGAGAAATGTTGTAGTTTTCATTGTTGTTGTTTTTCCACTACCCAGGGGTATTTTCGTAATTTGTCAAAATAAGGTTCCTTAGTGATTTTGTCAATAAGGGTATTTTGGTAATTTTGAATTTTGGAGGGGTATTTTGAAAAATTTTAAAATCTGGGGGTATTTCGGTAATTTTAGAACTCGAGGGTATTTTGGTAATTTTTTTCACAAACTGGGGTAAATTTGTAAAATTTCATAATTCTGGGGTATTTCCAAATTTTGCAAAACTCTGAGGATTCTTTTTGAGAATTGTACTTTCCAAAACGGTGATGTTGCAAAAATTTTGGAAATCAGGGTCATTTTGGTAATTTTGTAAGTTAAGGGCAATTTTGTAATTTTCCAAAATCAGGGTATTTTTGATAGTTTGCAGATTAGGGTTTTTGAACATTCATAAAATAATGAAATTTTGGTAAAACTGTTGAGTAGTTGGTCATTTTATAAATCAAGGGCATTTTGGTAATTTTACAACTAAGGGTATTTTTGTAATTTCATAAATCGAAAATTTTTTGGAAAATTTTGTAAAAATAGTTCTCACAAATTAAAAAGGTAATTTTAAGAGTTTTAAAACTAAGGTTTTTATAAAAACACGGCTAGTTCCCTTTCGGGTTTTAGTTATTGTGTTTAGCCTGTGACTGAGTCCTCTTGGTTAGGGTGAACCGAAGCTACGCACCAGGTAGGATTTCTGCACAGAGGAGGTGAGTCACTAGGACTGCTTAAGTACCAGGCTCTTCCAGATCCAATCCTAGACATGCGCACAGTGGTTACCACATCCTAACTTGGCGACTTAGTCATAGTTTGTTTAATGGTCCTTAAGTCTTATGCACTTGTGTTTGAGTAGACTAATCCTAGGGTTCAGTAGACCCTAGTTCACTAATCTACGTTCCCATAAAAGCCCATACAGATCACATATTCAAATCACTTCAGAAGTCCGAAGTACTTACCTGGTGGACTGCGGGTCGGAGACTTGGGTGCCATGCCAAAACCTGCCTATTTCATAAAATATTTTCATAAAACTTATTTGGGCTCGATCCGAAAACGTTTTGGGCCTTAGCCCACAGGCTGAGAGTTTAAAATTGGGCTCTGATACCAAACAGAAACACCCCAAACCCGGCCCACGAGCTTTGACCAGATTTGGTATGTTCCTCAAGTAAACCGATTCAAATTCTTTCGTTACTTTGTAAAAAACTTGTGTGATTTTAAAAAAAAAATTGTTTGGGTTGGGCTTGTGCTAAAAACAGATTTGATTTTTATATTAGAAAACCTCTTTTTTTTTTATTTTAAGTAATAAACTTATCAAGTATATTTTAAAATAAAATACTTAGTCTTTAACTTAATCAAAATTTGTAACACAATAAAACAACAAGTAGAAATAAAATCGTTCATCATGGCCTTATGGCCTTATTACATCAAATAATTCCAAACATAATTCAAAGTACTAAAATAAATTCAAGAGTCCATAACAATATAAACTTCATGTTGAGCATGGCCACCACAAGTTCTGCCGTCCCTGTCCACCACTGTTCATCACCTGAAACATGGTCCCACAACGGGGTGAGTCAAACAGACTCAATGTGTACACGACACTAAATCATAATAGAATTAGGATACAAGAGTTACACATTCAGAACAATGAATACAAGTTATGATGCAATCCCAAACCCAAACCTAATTGTCCATCCGCTACACACCCCCGTACCTTCCAATCACACCGTGGGGACTACTAAGTCGACCCTCCTTCCGCTACACACCAAATTGCGGTCTTAGGTCACCGCAATCGTGGTCTTAGGTCACCACGTTCAGATTACTATGGTCTTAGGTCACCACTTTCAGATATCACGGTCTTAGGTCACCGTGTTCATGGTCTTAGGTCACCACATTCACTTCCCCTTTCAAACAAACCCATATGCCCCATATAATAATATGCATAAATATGCCAGAGTTCACATTCTTATCATATTCTCATGTTACTAATAACATTTTCATATTCCTAGTAGAAGTAGGAAATGTACCTGAGTACTTAGTACCATCACATGGTACCTTAGCCACTTTCATATTCTTAATGTCACATATTTTAATTAAACATGCCATAAAACGTATTATGAAGTAGTATGGGGTACACACCTGATTTGCTTAGCAAATTCCTTGAGATCTCGAAATCTGATCTACCGCTTAGATCCTTAATCCCTACATTTGATTATTCACTTACTATTTTAATAAAAAGCCATTCGGCCATAAATCCAAATCCTAATAGGATTAGTATTCTTAAACTTACCTTGTTGCCAATTGGGACACCAACAAATCCCGAAATTGATCCTTGTTTTCCTAGGAATGTCGAAATTCCTATAACCTTGCGTTAGATTTAATCTAACAATTAAAACATAAAACATGGCCTTTGGCCGAATATACATATGTCTTACCTTAATCTTAGAAATCCCGAAACCTTCCTCCTTGTAGTCGACAGTTAGTAAAACCTGAAAGATCTCTTCAAAGTTTTGGTAACAAGATATTAATGGGGTTAGTCCTAGATTTTGGCAAATCTTAAAAGAAAAAGGATGAAACCGAATGAGATCTTACCCTTACTTGAAGAAATCGATTGCACCCTCACTTTAACCTTTAGAGATTCGGCTATGGCTAGATGATGATCTCACAACTTTCGGCTTTTGGAGGGATTAGAAAGAAAAGAGAAGGAAGAATAAAGAGGGAGGATTCGGCTAGAACACAAGGTATTTCGGCTTGGCAAAAATAAAAGAAGAAGAAGATTTGGTGAAGAGAATTCGGCATAGGCTTTCAAAGAACAGAAAATAATGCAGAATGGCCTCTCTTTTCCTTTTATAGCCGAAATTACTAACTTAGAATCCCTTACTTGGCCATCACTCTTCTATTTTAATAGCTTTATCTCTTTAATTATCACTTAAAGTAAAAGATAATTCAGTAACTATCCTTACTTAGTCAAAATTATTAAACTCAAAGTCCCTTACTTGGCCATCACTTCTCCCTTATTTTCCTCTTTATCTCTTTATTCAAATTAAAAGAATTTAATCCAACAATTATCTCTTGAAAATATTGATAAATAAATCCCTTATTTATCCACTATTTATAAAAGAATAAAATCTCCTAATTTATAGCCATGTGCCGTCCACCTCTCTGCTCCTTGTAGCAAAATAAAATTTCTTTTATTTGCTTCCCATGTGACTCGAACTTAGGCCTAATACCATTGTATGTGGCGCCATTTCCATAGGCCCTAAGTGGCATCTTCGGGCCACTTTTCCAAGCCTGTTTGTGTGTCAAATTTCACATATTTTTTTCTCTTAAGGCCACCTTGCCTTAATTTCCTCTTTTAAACTTTAAAACTCGACATTTCTAAGTCATTTCTAAGTTTCCAAAAATTTTCGTTCGGCTCTGTAAACTTGACATTTCCTTACATTTCCAAGTTTCCAGAAATGTGCACTTTCCATTTTTGAATCATTTCCAAATCATTTCCTAGTTTCCAAAAATGTTCACTTTCCATTTTTAAACTTAACATTTCCACACATTTTCAGGTTTCCAAAAATGTTCATTTCCACATCATTTCCATTCATTTTCGAGTTTCCAAAAATGTTCAAAATTTATTCTTAGTACATAAAACATGTCACTTCGTACAATTAAACTGAAAATGCATAGGCCCTTTTCAGGATGTTACATATCCACAATAATTAACCACAACCACAACATAGGTAGTATACTAACCTGGTCACCAGATTACCCAAATCAGGTAATAGCATCACCACAGCCACTATTTCAGCTACCACTCATATTACATATTTTAATTAAAGCAAGTAAATAAACAGTGTGTTAATTACACACCTGAAAACCTGAAGCAATAGACTATCGATCTCCCTAACATCTTCACTCGAAGAGACTACAACGATCTGCTTGTCTCTTTTCGACGCTGGCCTACACCCCGGTGGCCAATCCCAAACTGCTGATATAGACCGCTTCTTGAACTTAGGGGCAGGGACATCGTGTCCACCCCTTCCTTTAATCTGACTAGTACTCGATTCCATTAGATGAGATCTTGTCTGAAAACTCGGTTAAACTTTGAATCCATATAACAGTGGAACTTAAAAGAACACTAGGTTGAAAGAACATCTTACCAAAGTCGACAGAATCCCGAAACTATTCCCTTAAGATTAAAGATTGTTGAAACCCCCCTACATAAGCCTTGTTAGATTCGGCCTAACTGCATAAAGTCAAGAGATGTGGCCTTTGGCCGAATGTTATAGCCACCTCACCTTGCTTGATCGAATCCCGAAAGATCCTCCTCCTTAACGCTAGCTACAAAAGACACGAAACCAACCTTCATAGATTCGGCCACAACAAAAATTGTAACACCCCAAACCTGGACAATACTCCACGTCCGAATCTGGCATGCTACGGGGAAATCATTTTTGAAAAGTTAGATTTTCCATTTAAAAGCTGAGTGAAATCACGGTGTGGGAAAACAAATTTGGAGTAGTCTTGTTTGAAAAAGCAATTGATGTATTTGGAAACCCAAGATTTTGAAAACTTAGCTGTGAGTTTGTAGTTAAACCGAGTTTAAACCATTTAAAACCTCATTAGTTACTTAGTGATACATAAAACACTTTTACACTTAGAAGAACTACAGGTTTGAGTTGAAAACCATTTGTATTTGCTTATCCCAAAACTTAGTGTGATACCCGATGGTATAGTTTAAAACACATTGCGTTATGATTTTGAATTAGTTATCTTTCCAAGTTTTAGTGAAAATCATACCAACTTATTTTGTTAAGGCATATCAGAATTTAATTAAAACATAAGCATCGTAAATCATAAATAAAAAGGCCTTTTACAAATCCAAATTAAACCCAAATAAAAATCAATAAGTTAAAATACCCAAATGCAAAAGTCCGAGCAAACTCTTATTAAAGCATGGCATGTGCACCCCCGAGTCCATCCTTACTCCAAGTCCGCGTCTACGAGTCACCCGAAATGTCAAAGGAGAGGGTGAGTCGAGTGACTCGATGTGTAAATCCCGCTCCCGATAAAACAACATGCTAACACCCATCATACATAGCAATACAATCAATGCAACCCGATCCTAACCCTCCATACTCCTTTCTACCCGTGTGGTACCAAACCCACCGGTGACATACAATCCACGATGTGTTACCAAAACACCGATGTCCCAAAGACATAATATCCGTCAATGTGGTACCCAACCACCGGGTGTCCCAAAGACACAATTGTGCTACCAAAGCAATGGTGACCAAAGTCACAAATCCAACGATGATAGGGGCCAACCCATCGTGTGTGTTACCAAAACACTAGCGAGACAATCCCATATCTCAAGTGGGGCCAACCCACGGTGGTCAAACCACGGGGGACAAGTCGCAATGAGGTGCCAAACCTCACGTGTCCCAAAGACACAATGTGCTTCCAAAGCACCGGTGACCGTAGTCACAAATCGGTGATGGGGCCAACCCATCGTGTGTTACCAAAACACCGGCGTCAATCCTGTGTAATCATCATCGTGGGGCCAACCCACGTGGTACTGAGCCAGCGGGACGAGACGCCGAGGTACCAAACCTCTGGAGGTGCCAAACCTCTGGTGACCCAAAGTCACAAAGTGTGCTACCAAAGCACCGGTGCTCGTCGACACAAAATATCACTTTCTCTCCTCCACTCGTATCACCCATCAACATACCATACTCATGTAATCATGCATCTCATGCAAGTCATGCATATTATGCCAACATACCAAGCATCATAGCATACATACAAAACATAGGTCATGATATTATACCTCATTATTAGTACTCATAATAGAAACAGACTTACCCGAATCGTCCACATACCCCATTTGGGTATTCACTTGTCCATCATCTTGTTATAGTTTTAACAGAGCAAATCGGTTTATTATTAAAAATATTACTAAGTGTCAAGGTGTTAGTTACACACACGATAACACGAGTCTAGAAATCGACAAAAGCGATCTAAGTCCCCGATTACTAACTCCTGCAACATTCGGCCAACACAAAGATTAGGCACTAAAACCATTCGGCCAAAGACATATACACTCGAGGGTTAATGTTGAACCCTTACCTTACTCCCGATTTGGTTTCCTACCAAATCCACGAACCCAACAAAGCTTTCTCCCTTAGCAATCGGCTACACCATAACAGGATGAACAGTTAATCCACTTGAATCCTAATCTTATTGAAATCCAAAAGAATAGACTAACAACTACTCTTCTTACCACCACTTATCAAATGGTTAAACCAAGGTAGAAACTCCACTTGATCGCTTGAAGTCCCCGTTGTCCTATGATGCGATTGTTCCAACATAAAAGATGACACTCATCAATAGTTGTCATATACGATTTTAAAACAACTTGAATTGATTAAGAAAAAGAAAGAAACTAAATGGCCATTCGGCCAAGGCTTACCAATATCCAATATTCGGCCAAAAGAGGACTTCTAGGAGAGAAGATAGATTCGGTTACCAAGAATATGGAGAGGAACAAAGCACATTCGGCAAGGCTACTTGGACTTTCGGTTTGAGCAAGAAAAGAATGGAGAAAAATGCTTTGGAAGACAAGTTTCGGCTCAACAAAATGGGGATCAAGAAGATGATATAGAAGAGAACATTCTACCGGCACAAATCAAAAGAGAGTAAGGCAATTTCGGCTACCAATGTTTCAAGAGAAGAAAAGAAGAAAGTATGAAAAGAATGGGTGCTAACTTCGGTTCCAATAGATGAAAGAAAGAGTGAAAGTGAGAGGACTTTTGCTTACCAAGATGTGACCGAAAAATGTACCAAAATGCAAGGTACATTCGGCTTGCCCTCATCCCCACTATGCCGTCATTTCCCCCTTCCAACTCCCCAATATTCGGCCATATCCCCCAAATACTCCTAGCCACAAGTTCAAATTATTTGAACAAGTCAACATCCTAAATCTACTCTCCACCCACCATTCAAATGGGTTGACAAAGTCCAAGGCAGAGTTTCACTAGGCCTCTACCTTTCCTCCATGCCGTCCCAAAAAGAAGTAAAAGGAGGACTCTGCACTCGAACACCGGACCTCCTCTCCCCGAAGATGACGCCACCTCAAGCTCCCCATGTGGCGCATGCTTGCCACTCCACCAGCTCTCTCTTTGTGCAATAAAACTCCAATTTATTTTCTTAAGCCCCAACTCTATCAGCTCCCCACACCTAAGGCCAAAACTAAAATTTTCCTACCTACTCAGGCATACACCTAGCCTATAATTAAACCCCTAAAACACCGAAATAGCAACACAGCACACCAACCACATGCAATATCATGCAACACAAAATAGCCCCTAACCCGGGATATTACAGTTCTACCCCCCTTAAAAATAATTTCGGCCTCGAAATTACCTGGTCGAAAGAGTTGCGGGTATTGCTGTCTCATCGCATCCTCGGGTTCCCACGTGGCTTCTTCTACACCATGATTCTGCCAAAGCACCTTAACCAAAGGCACAGACTTTCTACGTAGAACCTTGACATCTCGATCTAGAATCTGCACAGGTTCCTCCTCCATAGTCAAGTCTGGATTTACCTCGATCTCTTCCACTGCTACCACATGCGATGGATCTGATCGATACCTCCGAAGCATCGAAACGTGAAAAACATCGTGGATCTGACTAAGCTCTGCTGGCAACTCAAGCTGATACGCCACTGGTCCAACTCGTCTCAATACCCTATACGGCCCAATGAACCTCGGACTTAGCTTGCCTTTTCTGCCAAACCTCAGCACCTTCTTCCAAGGCGAGACCTTTAAGAAAACACTATCTCCCACAGCGAACTCTATATCCCTTCGCTTAAGATCGGCATAAGACTTTTGCCGGTCCGAAGCTTCCTTCAAACGAGCCTGAATCAACTTAACCTTGTCTTCTGTCTCAGCAACTAACTCGGGTCCCAACAACTGACGTTCACCTAACTCTGTCCAACATGTAGGTGAGCGACACTTCCTACCATACAAATACCATATGGTGCCATTTTGATGCTTGCTTGGTAGTCATTGTTATAGGCGAACTTCGCCAACGGCAGAAACTCATCCCAACTGCCCCTGAAATCCAGAACACAACCTCTCAACATGTCTTCCAAGATCTGAATAACCCTTTTCATTGACCGCCCGCCGATCAGCGGGTGAAAAGTCGTTTGAAATCAAGCGCGTACTCCGAGCTCGATGCAACGCTCTCGAACCTCGGCGTAAACTCGGGATCCCTATCCGAGATAATCGAAATCGAACACCGTGTAGCCTCACTATCTCGACACATAAAGCTTCGCCAATCTCTGAAGTGAATAGTCTACTCTCACCGAATGAAATGGGCCGACTTAGTCGACGCATCCACAATAACCCAAATCGAATCTTTCTTGCTTGTCGTAGCGGTAATCCACCGACGAAATCCATAGTTATCCTTTCCCATTTCCATCGAGGGATTTTCACAGTGAAGCAAACCCGACGATGGCGATGTTCCGCTTTGACTGTGACAAGTCGGACATTTCCCAACAAACTCGTCACTTCTTTCTTCAAGCCGTGCCACCAAAATCGCTCTCTAAGATCCCTATACATTTTACTACCTCCGGGATGCATAGCATAAGGATCTCTATGTGCGTCTGAAGAATCTTCCGCCTCGACTCAACATCTTTGGGCATACAAGCCTTTCCTTGAAAACACGAACCTCATCATTAGACAAGTCAGTAACCTCCAAAACCACCATTCTCAACTTGTAACCTTGGCACTTTCGTAACCTCATCCTCCAATCTGTTTCTCTTTGATCTGCTCAACCCAAGTAGGCTTAACTCGCAGCTCTCTGCGAAATACTCCGTCGTCCATACAAACTCAAATGGGCAAACAAAGCTCTTAAGTGCAAAACAACCCTACGGCTCAATGCGTCTGCCACCACGTTAGCCTTGCCCGGATGATACTCGATCGAACAGTCGTAGTCCTTGAGCAATTCAACCCATCTACGCTGCCTCAAATTCAGATCCTTCTGTGTCAATAGGTACTTCAAACTCTTATGATCTGTGTAGACTATTGACTTCTCCCCGTACAAGTAGTGCCTCCAGATTTTTAGAGCGAAGACTACAGCTGCTAGCTCTAAATCGTGCGTCGGATAGTTGACCTCGTGTGGCCTCAGCTGCCGAGAAGCGTAAGCCACAACCTTACCCTCCTGCATCAGCACACAACCCAATCCCGTATGTGATGCGTCGCAGTACACTGTGAATTCCTTACCAGCCTCAGGTTGAATCAAAACAGGAGCCTCAGTCAAGATCCTCTTTAACTTATCAAAACTCTCCTGCTGTTTCTCAGTCCAAACGAACGGAACTCCCTTCCTTAACAGCTTAGTCATCGGTCTTTGCAATTAACGAAAACCTCAACAAATCTTCGGTAGTATCCTGCCAAACCCAGGAAACTCCGAATCTCAGCGACTGACTTAGGAGGCTTCCAATCCAAAACCGCCTCAACCTTCCGAGGATCTACTCTAATCCCCTCAGCTGATACTACATGACCCAAAAACGTCACTTCACTAAGCCAGAACTCGCACTTACTGAACTTAGCATAGAGTTGCTTCTCCCTCAAAACTTGCAACACCACTCTTAAGTGTGCATCATGCTCTTCTTCCGACCTTGAGTAGACCAAGATGTCGTCAATAAAAACCACGACGAAACGGTCCGAATCTTTGCTGAAACACCCTATTCATCATATCCATAAAAGGCTGCCGGAGCGTTAGTCAACCCGAACGGCATTACCAGAATTCGTAGTGCCGTCATCGAGTCCAAAACGTTTGTCTTATGGATATCCGCTTCCCTAACCTTCAACTGATGGTACCCAGACCTCAAATCGATCTTTGAAAACACCGATGCACCTTTCAGCTGATCAAACAAGTCATCTATCCGTGGCAACGGATACTTGTTTTTAATCGTCAGCTTATTCAGTTGGCGGTAGTCGATACACATCCGCATCGAACCGTCCTTCTTCTTGACGAATAACACACGCGCGCTCCCACGGCGAAACACTTGGCCTAATGAAGCCTCGGTCCAACGACTCCCGAATGAGCCTTAAGCTCCACCAATTCCTTTGGTGCCATCCTATATGGAGCAATAGACACCGCGCGCGATCCCTAGTAGCGAATCTATCCCAAACTCTACCTCACGATCCGTGGTAAACCCTAAGCTCCTCCGAAACACATCAACAAATTCCTTAACATGCACGAACCTTCTCAACAGCAGATTCCTTAGCCTCCAAGGCATACACATGAACCACATACGCTTCGCAGCCCTTCCTGACCATCTTTACAGCTTTTAAGGCCGACACCACATTGGATAAGTAATCTCTCCTATTACCTATCATAATCACTTCATCTCCCTTATCCGTCGATAGAACCATGCGCTTAGCCGCGCAATCCACCACCCTCACGGTACTTAACCAACCAGTCCATCCCGAGAATCAGATCGAACTCCTCAAACGGCAGTTCCATCAGATCAGCAGCAAAAACTACCCCTTGGAGTTCTAGGGGTACATCCTTATACAACTTATCTACCACTACAGAGTGACCTAGAGGGCTAAGTACAGTCATCTGCCTAGAAGATATCTCAGAGTCTAAGTCCATGGTCTCAACTATACTACTAGCAACATACGAATGCGTGGAACCCAAGTCAATTAAAGCAGTATAGGGAGAACCAAAAATCAAAAACGTACCGGTGATTACGTCCGGTGCGTCGCCCTCCTCGCGGCGCCTAGCTGCATACACCAGACCAGGCTGTCGTGCCTCAGAACTACCCGCACCTCTGCCCGGTGCTCCACGACCTCGACCAAATCCATTACCACCTCTGCCATTACCACGGCCCCTCTGTGGTGGCGGTCCATTACCTCTGAACTGATTACGGCCCTGACTCTCAGACTGAATCCTGGCCATCCTACGCGGACAGTCCCTAATGCGATGATCCAGAGAACCACACTCGAAGCAACCTTTCCCACCAGTCCAACAAACACCAATGATGAGATTTCCCACACCGATTACATCTGCGGCGGTCCGCGCTTAGCGCGAGAACAAATCTAGCGAGATCGATTACGCCCACTCGGTCTAGCCCTCTTCTGCGGATTGCCAGACGATCCCGAAGACCCAAAGCTCCTCTTAAGCCTACTCCTGTCCATGCTCTGTCTTACCGACTCCTTAACACCTTCGGCTACCTTAGCCTTCTCGACTAAGACAGCAAACTCGCGCTCCTGCTGTGGAGCAATCAGCAGCCTCAACTCGTCTCGCAGACCATCCTCGAAACGAACACACCTCTCATGCTCAGTGGCTACAATGCCCTCGCATACCTACTCGGCCCGAGAACTCACCCTCGTACTCGAGAATGCATTTACTCCCCGAACAAGCCTCGAAAATGCCTTTCATTGGGAGTCGATGTAGCTAGCCCCGATGTATTTCTTTTGATATGCGGCTCTGAAATAATCCCATGTCGGATCCTCACCGCCACATCGTCCCCAACCGTGAGCCACCACCGGTATGACTCATCCCGAGAGGCGTCGATGCCCTTAAGCTTCTCCTCGATCGTCAAGTCCAGATCGTCCATGATCCGCTCGGTTGCCTCCAAACAATACTCGGCGATGCTAGGAGCAACACTCGATACACCTCGAAAAATTCGGCCCATTAGCCCGGAGTCGCCAGAACATTTTTCCTAACTCCCGCACACCACTTACACCAGCCTACCCTTTCCAACACCCGCAAAGATCGCTGTGACACTGCATCGTCTCGATCGATCCTGGAACTCACCACCTCCAACCGGTGGCGGGCATCGCATCTCTCATTTTCTGACCCTTGACCAGATCCTACGGGTTCAGAAACCGTCATTCTACCCCTACCTCTACCACGAGTATTACGGCCACGTCCGCCTCGAGTGCTCATGTCTAATCTTCCTACGTATCTGATTAAAAGATTTTTATGCATTAGTATCGTTCCACTTTCTTAACCGCAAAGAAATTTTATGGATAGAGTTTATTCAGGGGTTCTTTCGAGCAACCAAGGTTTCAATCTTCTATCCTATTCATCCAAAAGAGATTATACATACATTCCTTAACCCTTTCCATACCTATTCACTCTTCGGACATTGCTGCCCATTCTAGCCCAAGGGTATTTTCGTCATTTTCCCTACAGGGTATTTTCGTAATAAAGATATTTTAAAACTTTCATAAAACTGGCCAATTTGAAATTCCAAAAATTCAAGAGTGTTCTTTGAAAATTTTGTAAAATACTTCGCTTTGGAAACCGGGGTATTTTAGTAATTTTCACAAATCGAGGCGTTTTAAGTAAATTTTCAAAATCAAATTTCCGATTGATATTTTGCAAATCGTAATGTTTGAATTTCAGAACATCATTGAAATTTTGGGGCAAAATCATTGAGTTGCTATTTTATAAACCGAGGGCATTTTAGTAAATTTACCCCTAAGGGCATTTTTGTAATTTTCCATAAATCAGGGTTTTTCAAGAAAATTGTTGTAAATGTGACATTTTCGGTTTTGAAAGAGTTTATTGCAAAAAGTATAAAACATTAGGGTTGTTGTTGTTGTATTTTTGAAAACATGGCTAATTCCCTTTTTCGGGTTTTAGTCGTTAGGTTAAGTCTATGACTGAGCCTTCTTGGTCAGGGTGAACTCGAGCTACGCACCAGGTGGGATACCTGCGAAGAGGAGGTGAGTCACGAGGACTTGCTTAAATACCAAGCTCTTCCGGATCCTCTCTAGACATGCGTCACGGGAGTTACCACACCCTAGCCCCGTGGCTGAGTCATAGATTGGTTTAGTGCTTTAAGTCTTATGCTTTAGTTCGAGTGTTTGAGTGATCTAATCCTAGGGTTCCAGTCCTATAAATTTAACTACGTTCCATATCACCTACCCTTCTACAAATAATAATTCACAGAAGAGTTTAGAGTTACTTACCTGGGCGAACTGGTGCCGGAGACTCGGTGCCATGCCTTGTAAACCATGTATTCCATCCCAAAAACACTTAAAACAAACTTTTGAAAACAGTTCGGGCCTCAAGCCCACAGCCGAGCTTTTGAACTTAGCTCTGATACCACAATTGTAACACCCCAAACCCGGACAATACTCCACGTCCGATCGGCATGCTACGGAAATCGTTTTTGAAAAGTTAGATTTTCCATTTAAAAGCTGAGTGAAATCACAGTGTGGGAAAACAAATTTGGAGTAGTCTTGTTTGAAAAACAGTTGATGTATTTGGAAACCCGAAGATTTTGAAAACTTAGCCAGAGTTTGTAGTTAAACCGAGTTTAAACCATTTAAAACCTCATTAGTTACTTAGTGATACATAAAACACTTTTACACTTAGAAGAACTACGAGGTTTGAGTTGAAAACCATTTGTATTTGCTTATCCCAAAACTTAGTGTGATACCCGATGGTATAGTTTAAAACACATTGCGTTATGATTTTGAATTCGTTATCTTTCCAAGTTTTAGTGAAAATCATACCAACTTATTTTGTTAAGGCATATCGAAATTTAATTAAAACATAAGCATCGTAAATCATAAATAAAAAGGCCTTTTACAAATCCAAATTAAACCCAAATAAAAATCAATAAGTTAAAATACCCAAATGCAAAAGTCCGAGCAAACTCTTATTAAAGCATGGCATGTGCACCCCGAGTCCATCCTGGCTCCAAGTCCGCGTCTCACGAGTCACTGAAATGTCAAAGGAGAGGGTGAGTCGAGTGACTCGATGTGTAAATCCCGCTCCCGATAAAACAACATGCTAACACCCATCATACATAGCAATACAATCAATGCAACCCGATCCTAACCCTCCATACTCCTTTCTACCCCGTGTGGTACCAAACCACCGGTGACATACAAATCACGATGTGTTACCAAAACACCGATGTCCCAAAGACATAATATCCGTCAATGTGGTACCCAACCACCGGGTGTCCCAAAGACACAATTGTGCTACCAAAGCACCGGTGACCAAAGTCACAAATCCAACGATGATGGGGCCAACCCATCGTGTGTTACCAAAACACTAGCGAGACAATCCCATATCTCAAGTGGGGCCAACCCACGGTGGTCAAACCACGGGGACAAGTCGCAATGAGGTGCCAAACCTCACGTGTGTCCCAAAGACACAATGTGCTTCCAAAGCACCGGTGACCGTAGTCACAAATGCGGTGATGGGGCCAACCCATCGTGTGTTACCAAAACACCGGCGTCAATCCCGTGTAATCATCTGTGGGGCCAACCCACCGTGGTGCTGAGCCAGCTGGGACGAGGCGAGGTACCAAACCTCTGGAGGTG
The DNA here is from genome assembly GCA_025503065.1 of Gossypium bickii. Classification (NCBI taxonomy): domain Eukaryota; kingdom Viridiplantae; phylum Streptophyta; class Magnoliopsida; order Malvales; family Malvaceae; genus Gossypium; species Gossypium bickii. The sequence continues at coordinate 19,224,888 of CP106713.1, read as the reverse complement.
CCAAACCTCTGGTGACCCAAAGTCACAAAGTGTGCTACCAAAGCACCGGTGCTCGTCGAGACAAAATATCACCGCTCCCTCCACTCGTATCACCCATCAACATACCATACTCATGTAATCATGCATCTCATGCAAGTCATGCATATTATGCCAACATACCAAGCATCATAGCATACATACAAAACATAGGTCATGATATTATACCTCATTATTAGTACTCATAATAGAAACAGACTTACCCGAATCGTCCACATACCCCATTTGGGTATTCACTTGTCCATCATATCATGTTATAGTTTTAACAGAAAAATCGGTTTATTATTAAAAATATTACTAAGTGTCAAGGTGTTAGTTACACACACGATAACACGAGTCTAGAAATCCCACAAAGCGATCTAAGTCCCCGACATTAACTCCGCAACATTCGGCCAACACAAAGATTAGGCACTAAAACCATTCGGCCAAAGACATATACACTCAAGGGGTTAATGTTGAACCCTTACCTTACTCCCGATTTGGTTTCCTACCAAATCCACGAACTAAACAATGCTTCTCCCTTAGCAATCGGCTACACCATAACAGATGAACAGTTAATCCACTTGAATCCTAATCTTATTGAAATCCAAAAGAATAGACTAACAACTACTCTTCTTACCACCACTTATCAAATGGTTAAACCAAGGTAGAAACTCCACTTGACTGCTTCAAGTCCCGTTGTCCTATGATGCGATTGTTCCAACATAAAAGATGACACTCATCAATAGTTGTCATATACGATTTTAAAACAACTTGAATTGATTAAGAAAAAGAAAGAAACTAAATGGCCATTCGGCCAAGGCTTACCAATATCCAATATTCGGCCAAAAGAGGACTTCTAGGAGAGAAGATAGATTCGGTTACCAAGAATATGGAGAGGAACAAAGCACATTCGGCAAGGCTACTTGGACTTTCGGTTTTGAGCAAGAAAAAGAATGGAGAAAAATGCTTTGGAAGACAAGTTTCGGCTCAACAAAATGGGGATCAAGAAGATGATATAGAAGAGAACATTCGGCTGGCACAAATCAAAAGAGAGTAAGGCAATTTCGGCTACCAATGTTTCAAGAGAAGAAAAGAAGAAAGTATGAAAAGAATGGGTGCTAACTTCGGTTCCAATAGATGAAAGAAAGAGTGAAAGTGAGAGGACTTTTGCTTACCAAGATGTGACCGAAAAATGTACCAAAATGCAAGGTACATTCGGCTTGCCCCTCATCCCCACTATGCCGTCATTTCCCCTTCCAACTCCCCCCAATATTCGGCCATATCCCCCCAAATACTCCTAGCCACAAGTTCAAATTATTTGAACAAGTCAACATCCTAAATCTACTCTCCACCCACCATTCAAATGGGTTGACAAAGTCCAAGCGCAGTTTTTCACTAGCCCTCTACCTCTCCTCCATGCCGTCCCAAAAAGAAGTAAAAAGGAGGACTCTGCAGGCTCAACACTTGGACCTCCCTCTCCCGAAGATGACGCCACCTCAAGCTCCCCATGTGGCGCATGCTTGCCACTCCACCAAGCTCCTCTTTTGTGCAATAAAACTCCAATTTATTTTCTTAAGCCCCAACTCTATCAGCTCCCCACACCTAAGGCCAAAACTAAAATTTTCCTACCTACTCAGGCATACACCTAGCCTATAATTAAACCCCTAAAACACCGAAATAGCAACACAGCACACCAACCACATGCAATATCATGCAACACAAAATAGCCCCTAACCCGGGATATTACAAAAATACAGAGTTAGGCTTCTAGATTTTAGCAAATCAAAGAGAAGGAAGAAAGATCAAATAAAAGAGAACCTTTACCACGATTACTAGCAATCGATTGAGATACTTGACAGGAAATAAACGACGACACTTCTCTCAGAGATTATCAAATGAAGATGATCACTACACTCAAGGAGATTTGGCTTCAACACACATAGAAAGATGGGTTATTCGGCTTTTGAAAATAAAGAAATCAATGAAAAGAAAATGAGAAGAGAGAGTTGAGGTTTGTGGAGTTTCGGCTATGGTGAAAAGTGAAGGGTATATTCGGCCACCACGAGAAGAGATATAGAGAGATGAACTATACGACTTTTGGATGATGAGAAGAAAAGGATAAACAAAAGTGACCTTGATGGTCTACCAAGTTTCGGCTAAGAGTCAAAAAGAAAGAAAAAGAGTTGAGATGCTCAGCGTTTTTCGGCACAAAAGAAAATGAGAGAAAACTACCAAAAGTGTTAAGCACCAAACAAATGCCAAAAAAAAAATACCCACTATACTAAAACCAAATTTCGGCACCCTCTCCTTAGGCTCAAAACAGAATGTTCCCCTCCTCACAACCCCTCAAAAATTCGGCTAACATCCAACTAGCCAACACCCCCCACGTTTTCCTCCTTAATTCCCTCTACATCACTCATTCAAATGAGTTTGAATGATTCAAACTTCACAATTAACTCTCCACCACTTATTCAAAATGCTTGACCCATTCAAACTTCCACCATTCAAGTGCCCATGCCGAAACCACTACCTCCTCCCCCCTTAACACAAAATACAACCCAAAATACTTTCCATGCTGCTCAAACCAAGGTCCACCCACCTGTATGAGGCGTCACTCCCTTGTGCTCTAAGTGGTGCCTCCCTTGCCACTTTACCACTTGAATTCTTGTGTCCATGCTCACCATATTTAATCCCTTAAGGCCTAGCCCCCTAGCTCTCCTCTCAACAACTTTGAACCAAAAATTTTACTAAGGCTCCTACCTAACCCGAAGGTTTCCCAAAGCCTCCAAACACACTCAAATAGTCAAGCAACACACAAGAGCACATAACATGAGATTAAATGCCAAACCCCTAAAATCCCGGATGTTACAGTTTTTCCTTTAAGTTTCATTTTGGGAATATTTAGGTAATACGGCCTCATAGTTTATATCAGCCTAGGTAGTTTTTAATATTTGCAACTTATGAAACTATGTCAAAGATTTAATTTTATGAAATAATAATAATACAAGGCTTTTTTTATGTCACTTATTTATTCAAATATTGTCTAATTAACTTATGATTTCCAAAACCAACAAGGCAAAAGTTTTCAACGTACAACCCGTAGCATACCAGATCCGGTCAAAACGTATGGGTCGGGTTTGGGGTGTTAAAGTACCTTTGGGTCATTTCATAATGGTCATATGAGTTGGAGTTAGTATGTTTTCCATGCAGGATGGCATTTGGCTTGGAATATAGCCTTTTTATGTCCACACGGGTAGACACACGGGCCTGTGTCTAGGCCGTGTGGGACACACAATCAGCCCCATGGGCGTGTTAATCGGTCGTGCGTCCCCTGCATACTAGGGTTACAAAATCAGAAAGCCCAGTAGTAAACACATAGGCAGAGACACAGTCGAGTGTCTCAGCCGTGTGGAAGGTACAGCCTTGGACATGGGCGTGTGCCCAGGCCGTGTGAAGTCTGCACTTTAAATGTAGAATTTAATTAGACACACGGTCTAAATATACAGGCGTGTGCCATGGCCGTGTGACCATAATGAGGTGATGACGTCATAAATAGAATGCCAAGGTTTTGGCACACGGGCTAAAACACGGGCGTGTCGAGGCCGTGTGAGGGACACAGGCCAGAGTCACGGACGTGTGCTCAGCTATGTGAAATAAGTCAGTGTCGACCACGGGTGAGGGACATGGGCGTGTGTGACCACACGGCCTGCTCACACGGGCGTGTGGCCCCTGTTTAGGTAAAATTTTCCTAAGTGTGTAAAAGTTTTGATTCTTTTATGAAGCCTTCCGGAAGTATGTTTATGGCTTCGTAGGCCCATTATAAGGAGGTTAAACATGAGAATGGGAAAGTTTAATTTGGAATGGATTTTGATAGCCTAAAGTGGTATTATCATGTGAGTCAAGTACGGTAACGCCTCGAACTTGGTTCTGGCATAGAATACGGGCAAGGGTTGTTACATTGGGTGCCAAAATTATGAGTTTTGGTTAGATCCGTGTATCCGTCCGAGTCCAAGTCGTGTTAATAGGGGTGATTGAATTAAATAGTGACATGGATTGATATTGAATGATGAAATGAGATATGAATAGAAATATATGAATTGTGAAATTATGAATTGGTTATAAATGAACAACATTGTTGTTCAAATGAATTGAGTTTACATTGTAAAAAGCTATCTGGGATAGGAAATGATAAGAATTGAATGTATTATAAATGCATCTATATAAATTGATTAATTGTATAACTATGGTTATTGTATGATTTAAATATATGTTATATTAATTTATTTTTAAGCATTTAGATTATAGAAATACCACTGAGTTCATACTCAGCATATGGTTTGCTTTCCGTGCGTCGGTTAGGTGTTAAAGTTGATCGTCAATTTGGCATCCACAGTAATCCCGATCTCAAAACATGGTGATGTATATTTCTTTTTGGTAATGGCATGTACCTAGGATGTTTATGTTTGTCATTTTAGGAAAATGTGTAACATCCCGAAATTGGGCCTTCGGCTAGGAGTGTTTAAAAATTTGAGAACAAGCGAACGACATTATTTCATGTTGGACTTATTAGGAAGGTGATTTTAGAAAGTTACGGGGTTCTATGAAGTTTCGGGTTCAAGTTGAGCCTTAGTAAAATTTTGTGTTTAAGCCTATTAAGGAGACATAGTAAGTGGCATCAAGGCTTATGGAAATAAAAAAGTAAATTCCTATCATAAATGAGCAATTCGTAAGAAGGATATGGCACCACATAAAGTACCTTGAGGGGAGAGGTTCAAATCCCATTGTATGCAAATTTTGACTATTATTTTTGCACTCTTTCCTTAAGTGTCTGCCAAGCATGTAAATATGGCAAGGTGGACTTTTTCTTTTTGGCAAGATGGCTAAGGAGAATAGGAATGAATGAAGGTGAGGAAAGAAATCAAGAAAAGGGGGAAAGTAGGGGGAACAAGTGGCCTTTTTCAAGGGAAATGTTATGGAAAGAATGGTTGGCTAATTTTGACCATTTTGATCATGAATGTGGAGGATTTTGTGTGTTAGAAGGGATAGCCGAATTTTTTCTTTGGCAATTGGTAAAAATTTTGGTATTGTTTTGGCCAAAATTCCTTTATGCAACTTTTGTGTCATATTTTTTTTTCTCTCCAAACTTTCTCCTCCTTGCCGAATTTTCAAGCCTTGAGTGTGCATATTTTCTTTCTTTCTTTCTCCTTGCCGAATGCACCTAAGCCATTGAGACCATATTGCTCTCTTTCCTTTTTACAAAATTTTGCAAACACCTTTCTTCTTCCACTCAAATCAATATTTTTCATAACTGAATATTAATGTTTGTTTTTACCCCATAGCCGAATATCATTGTTCATTTTCCCTTATAGCCGAATCTTCCATCTCATCCATATTTTCTTCTCAATCGTATTACTACTCATACTTTGATCAATCGGTAAGTGATTCATTTCAACATTTTATTTTTTCTTCCTCTTAGTGCCGAATCTATGCCTTGGTGTGGGATGGCCATATTGATCGAGACCATCATTCTATTCTACTCTCTCAAACGAGATTGCTTTTCCGTTTTGTAGTATTCTAGTGGGAGGCCGAACATCACTCTAGTCTTAAGTTGAACGGTGAACATCGGATCCAATATCGATACGGTAAGGAGTCCTTATGGATTATTGATATTATTCAATATTTGAATGGTTGCTAATGGAGTAATAATTTGAAATAATCGACTATATGTTTTAGGGACAAATCACTCGATATATTCTACCTTCGGACATAGTGGTAAGTGATTCAAGTGCAAGTGATACGAAATCTTTTGGAAATCCGAGGCAAGTGTAAGTGATGTGAAATATTTTGGAAATCCAAGGCTAACTTTTGGTTGGTATTGTTCTAGGTCAACGATGAGTGGTTCGTTAGGAAATCGAAATCAGGTGTGTAATCCCGTACTTTTCGAATACATGATTGAAATGGTGTGTAATCTCACACTCTCTGAATGCTTGTATGAAATATTCTGTGAATCGGTTGAAATACTGAAGAACACCAAAAAGCGGCATCCGTGATCACTCGGCCGTGCGTATGATTGTAGTGGTAATCGTATTTTGTAATAAAATAGTTTCAGTTAGAAGCAGTGACGTGTTTTTGAAAAATCACGAAAAATAGGAGAAAGGGAATTAGAAAGTGAGTAAGATATCAAATTAAATCTTACTGTGTCTATTTTGATAAGGAAGAAACAGAGAAGGAAAAGGAATTCTATATTCTACGATATCTTAATTTTAGTGAGGCTGGTTCTGAATGACTTCGTGGTTCCTTGATCTATCTTGGAAAAATAGTATAAAATTGTACAAAGTGAATTATGAGTTATAGTTTACATTTACAGATTCTTAGTGAGTCTATTTTTAATAGAAAAAGTGGGAGCAACATATGAAAACTGTACAGTGAGATATTTGAATTTTGGGTAAGAGAGGTCAGGATCGTTGGTCAGTGAAACAAGGGAAACTTTAAGGAATAAACTGTACTAAATGGTTAAGCCAAAAATTCTGGAAAATTTGTAGTAAGAAGATATGTGAGTCTAGTTTCAAGGAAAAATTACGGATTTATATTTCGAGATTCCTAACTCAAGTTATAGTAAATTTAGTCAGTATGACGCAGATGGATAGTTTAAATTTTTAAGCCCAAATTAGTAGTTAAGTCTAGATTGCGAAATTACCGAATTACCCTTAGTGGGTAAATTACCGAATTATGAAAATGTACTTATGGGTCGAATTAATATTGTTTAATGGGTCGAATTGACATATTGCTTAATGGGCCGAATTGAGATATTTTGCTAAATGGGCGGATCTGATATTTTGCTAAACCAATCCGATATTTTGCTAAATGAGCCTATCTGATATTTTGTTAAGTGGGCCAATCTAATATTTTGCTAAGTGGGCCAATATGATATTTTGCTAAATGGGCCAATCTGATATTTTGCTAAGTGGGCCAATCTGATATTTTGCTAAATGGGCCAAATATGATATTTTGCTTAATGGGCCTTTTTGATTAATTGAGATAATGAACCATAATTTTGTAATAAATATTCGAATAAATTACTGTTGTTATATTGTGATTTGTTATGCATTATATACATGATTTTGCATGGGATGGGATAATATTGAAGAGAAGTTCTGGTGGCTCTGCCACATATTTTGGTGGCTCTGCCACAAATTTGTATAGTGGCAATGCCACGTAAATTCTGTTACTCTAGTGGCTTGTCCACAACTAAATTTACTATAAATGGCTTAATGCCTGCATTTGGTGTGTTAGGCGGGTAGGTTGATCGATGATCACCTGCAGGTGTGTTGGCTGATGCAATTGGTGTGTAGCGGATAGATTATTAGGATTGGTTTGGGAATAGCATTTCATACACATGTTATATTTGATACATTATTGTTATTGTAAATGGGCTTAGGCCCAAAATATTGTTAATGGGTTCTGGCCCAATGGATAACGGTAAGGGGATTTCACACTGAGATCTTGTAACTCACCCCCCCTTTCTCTTAACCCTTGTAGGTAATGCTTGATGATATGGACTTGGGCTATGGATGACTCGAGGGAGGCCATACTTTAGAAATGGTTTATTTGGACTTTAGACTTCTTTCTCGTTTATTTTATTACTTTACTATTTTGGGTAAAATGTTGTAATAAGGCCTCTGGACTATTTTTATTTTGCTTTATGGTTGGGATGTTTTTATTATTTTTCTTAAATTGTTTAAAAATGGAATTTTTTGAAAACTTAAATAGTGGTTTCCAAAATCGAATAACACATGAATTTTCAAAATAAACTTCTACAAACATCTTTAACACGGATATTTTCTCTCGAACTATTAACGCTATTTTCAAAAGACTCAGATTCTCTTTCGAATTTTCAGCGTCATTTTCAAAAGTCACGGTTTTGTAAGATCATTAGTTCAAATTTATCGATTTATAAATAAAATCTTCGAGGTTAGTAGTATTTTATCAAATCAAACTTGTTTTCTTGATTTTAACAAAGTAATTTTTTTTAGTACGAATAAAAAGGGTTTAACATGTTTTGCTCGTGTGACATGCCAAACCCGCTCATAATGCATGGGCTGGGTTTGGGGTGTTACATTTTATGGTATCAAAGTCCATTTGCAAAACTCGATCGTGGTTTGGGTTCAAAAGCGTTTTCCAAAGCTGTTTAGAATTTTGATTTATAAATATATGTTCTAAAGGAAGTATGGCACCACGAGTATCCGGCACCAAGTCAAGTAAGTATTTGTTTTCATTTTATGATTATTGTGTCATTACTGTGGTACAAAAATTCTACGAAATAGAATACTCTAGAACTGTTAGCTTTAAGAGTTGAAACTATAGAGACTGAGACTCTAGGATGCAGGTTTAACACTCGAACACAACTTTTCTACTCATACTCCATAAATCATCGTTTAATAAACATCGAATAGTATACTGATTCATAAAACTCGTAATCAAGATTAAATCGACTTAGTGAACATGAACGCTGGAGGATGTGGACGCGGTAGACGTGGACATGCTAGAGGCTAAGGTGCTAGGACTAAATCTTCAGTATCGGGGCGTGTTTTTGAAAAGGAGACGTTGGCATCGCCAGTGGCTAAGACGAGATCTCATGATCGAGATGGGGTTAATGAGCTAACTCAGATAGTTAAGAAAGTATTGAAGGAGGTTGAGGAGATCAGTGAAGCACTTCGAGTTGGGTCTGTGGACTATAAGAGGAAAAGAGATTGCAGTTCTTTTGGGTCGCAGTCTCGTTCCGTGAAGTGTGTCAAGGCACATCCAAACTTTTTGGCTTGCAATTATTGTAGAAGTCGTCATCCGGGAGAATGCTGGAGAAGGTTAGGAGCATGCTTGATATGCGGGTCTAAGGAGCATAAGGCTCGGGATTGTTTCATCACCATCAAGTCAGGTATGTTTTGGTTGGACGATGATTGAATGTAGAAAATATTAGTTATAAGTGGTAGATAACTGCTTGCTTCTGTGGTTAGATGTTTGGTTATGTGAAAGAGGATTCAAGATTATGTTAAAAGTACATTAGTGTTAGTAAGATCAGAGTGCGCAGCTAAAGCATAGTGGTGTGATTTGAGCAATGCATTTAGTAGTTGATTGGAAATTTTGAGGACGAAATTTTTTTTAAGGAGGGTAGAATTATAACATCCCAAAATTGGGCCTAGTAGGATTGGGCCCACTGGGCCTTGGTTGTAACAGTCCGAATTTGACCCTAATCAAAAAGGTGGTTTCGGGACCACGAATCCGAGTTTGAAAAATTTTTAAATATTATTTTCGGTGCTTATTATATGTGAATTATAATGTGTGAAAGTTTCGTATGAAAATTTGACTGTTTGTGTGTTTAATTTAATAAAAGGACTTAATCGCGTAAAATGTAAAAGTTGCAAACTATAGTGAAAAGTATTTAAGTGATAGTGGCTTTTAAATATGAGGTATTAAAAGGGCAAATAGCCCATTGTTAAGGTTAGCGGGTGGCTAAAGTCATTGTAACAACCTGAATTTTTGGGCCCATGCGTTTAATGGGTGAATAGGTGTAATGAGTTAAGTTGAGTATTAGGGGTTCAGAATGGGCTCAGGTTTGGGCCGAGGCTGTAGTTAAAATTCTTGTTTGAACACTTTAGTGGAAAGCTTGTTAAGTTAGAGCATAAAAGATATTAGCTGTGTTTTAAAACACAAGATGGGCTTCTGGCCCAGTGGTTAAATGGCACCACTAAAAGGGAAGGAAGTTGGCGTCAATTGAGGTCCAAGGTTCGAGTCACATTACCCATCTATTTTAATTAATTTTGGCATCAATGGAGAGCAGAGTTGGAGTCAGTTACAATGCTTGAAATTAGGAAGAATAATTGATGGATAATGTGGATAATATGGATGATAAAGTAACTGATAAAGGAAGGAAGAGGTGGTGTTATCTAGGCTTTTTCTGAAGGTGTGAATGGATTAAGATAGAGGAGAAAAGATAGGAATTATCTACTGAGTGCAGTGTTGGCCAAATTTCCATCTCTTGGAGGGGTACCGAAATTTCCTACTATTGGATTAGTTGTTAGTTATCAGGAAGGGCACTTTCGGGTTTTGATAGGTAAGTGCCGAAATTCTCTATAAATAGGGGGGATATCTCACCAATTCCGGCATTTGAACCCTATTTTTTTCTTCATTCTTTATGCCGAAATTCTCAGTCTCTCCCTCTGCAATTTCTATCAACTTTCTTTCAAAAAGCCGAAAACTTTCTTAAGCCATCTTTCTCTTCTTTCTTCTAAAAGCCGAAATCTCTTATTTCACTTTCTTCTTCATTTTATTCCTCTTGTGTCGATTTCTCTATAAAGCCGAAATCTCCATAGTTTTTCTCTGATTGCCGAATCACCTCTCAAGTGCTAGCCGAATTCCCTGTGTTGAGGTAAGTGTCGACTCATACTATTCCATTAGATTTCTTTCGATTTTTAGGAAACAAGGCCGAATGGCCACTTGGTTTGTTAAGGCTGTCGATTAAGGCTAATATTTCTCTCTTTTTGAGTTTTGGGCGGCATTCAGGGATTTGAAGAAAATCTGATCGTTTAGATCTAAAAGCCAGAAATCGCTAGTCTCTAATTTCGAGATTTCTAGATAAGGATTTCAATTCTCCTTAAGATGATCAACCGTTTTCTCTTCATTAGGCGTGCCTTAACCTAATGTTTCATTACTAGCCTCTGAACAACACATTGGGCAGATAGCAGTTGTGTTAACTACAGATAGCGTCGATGTAGAAAGTCTTGTTCTAACGATAATCAGGTGTGTAGATCTCTAACACACTAGTTAACTATAATCTATATGTGTTATGGGCTAAAAAGTCGGAAAGTGGTCAGTGATGATCGAATAAAACCCTAAAAGGGTTAGGCAAGGATGCAAGGTACGTAATCATAGAAATCTCTATGTGTATCGAAATATATGTAAGCTTGTTTTTTTAAAGATGGTATGATGTTTTCTGTGTGTATGCATGGGGTGGGATTATGATAATGAAGGGGAAGTGCATGATAGGTCACTTGGTGATCGGTGGTTAAACCACAAAATCTAAAATTAGGTCACAATAGTGATCGGTGGCTGAGCCACGTTATATTATGAGGTCACATAGTGATCGGTGGCTATGCCACGTTTAATGATTCCTGAATAATAGGAATAGCGATGCACGTTACCGTCGTTATGGTGTGTAGCGGATGGAGGGTTGATTGTAGAAATCCTCAGGGTGTGATGGTTGGTACGGGTTGGTATGTAGAGGATGGAATTCTAGGTTGGGTTGGGCTATGCATCATTTATTATTTATCATGTGATTATGATTGTTGCCTTTATGTATGGGCCAGGGCTCATAATGTGTTTGTGGGCCTCAGGTCATTGTGTTTTGGGATTTACACACTGAGTCTTGGTGACTCACCCTTTCATTTTCCTCTACTCTTTCAGATGAGCAGTAGATCGTGGACATGGGAGCCGAGACAGACTCGAGTGGCCATCAAGTTTTACTTCTATAGATTATTTTCGGTTTTCTTTAAGTTTTTTTTATATTTTGGGAAGATCTATGTAATAAGGCCCCATAGTTTACCTTTATCTAGTAGTTTTTAATATTTGTAACTTATGAAACCATGTCAAAGGTTTAAATATAAGAAATAATAATAATACAAGGTTTTCTTTACAAAAGTCACTTGTTTATTCAAATTTTGTCTAATTAACTTATGATTTTCTAAAGCCAACTTAGCAAAATTTTTCAATGTACAACCCGTAGCATACCAGATCTGGTCGAAACTTATGGGCCGGGTTTGGGGTGTTACATTCATCTTTGTCCTTATTTTACAAGTTAATAATATTTAAAAACAAAAGGTATTTTGGTAAAGTGGTTAAATTATCATAATATGATAAAATAAAAAAAAAAATAAAGGCCATTTCATCTTTTATTTCTTGGTCGAATGTGGAGGAAAGAACAAGGGCTTGGTTCCATTTGATTTTCGGCAACTGTAGTCTCAAATTCAAGGTTAGTTTGATTTCGATTCTTGATAATTTTTACATTTTTGAGATCGTTGCTTCGAATATTAGTTGACCCATGTTAGAATTTTTGAATTTGAGCATGTTTGATATTCAGCCATGGTTAGATTTTGTGCTTTATGATGTTTGATGGAAAAATATTAAAAGTATGTTAGAAATTAACAAGTTTTGAATTGGAAATGTTGGTGAATTTGAGTATTTTGGGCTAAATTGCAAAAATAAATTTTTTGAGGGGTTAAAATGCAAAATAAAAGAAATAAATGGACTTGTATAATCCCTATGAATATTCGGCCCTTAGGTTGTGTAATGAAATTTTGTGTATTTTGTATTTTGTGCAAATAGGACTAAATTGTAAAAATGTGAAACATTAGGGGTAAAATGGTAATTTGCCCATTTATGTGTTTTGGGACTAAATTGAATTGAAATGTGCTTGAATGAGCTTATTTTTAATATGTTTAGATCAAGAACAAAGAAAAACGGACTTGGATTGGGGGAAGGCAAAAGTTATCGAATAGCCGGTCTTCGTTGTCCGTCAAAAGTCGAGGTAAGTCTTTAAGCAAATATATGTTGGAAATTATTTACGTAATCTAATAAATGTTGAAATTTTAAAAATTATGGGAAAATACATGAAAATGCCGAATGTTGGTTAGTAGTATATGTGAATTGAGTTTTAATAAGGTAATGTTGTTAAGTTTATTCGAAATTGATATGTGATAGTACTATGAAATATATGTGATATATCTGATTTTAGTATTAAGAAAGATGTATGAAATGGTTTCATTATATTGATACTCGGGCTTCAAGCCTAGCAGGCCTAGTGCCGGTGAATTATATCAGGCTTATTGCCTAGCAGGCTAAATGCCGGTGATCAAATTTCAGACCTTTGGTCTAGCAGGCTTAATACCGGTGAGTATTTCAGGCTTTGATGCCTAGCAGGCTTAATGCCGGTGACATGTGATAAATAGAAAAATTCATGTACTATTACACAGTGGAACATATTTAATACAATGAGCTAAAAGCTCAGGTAAGTATAAGCCCTTTTATATTTGTAAGGGATAAGGTAAGTTGATCTATTACCATTCAAATTGAATATGATGTAATATAGTTGATGATTTGGTGAAAATTTTATATGTGCTATTGAGCTTACCATTGATGAGTACGAACTCTATATAATAGAATTCGAGCTTAAATAGGTTATTTTGGAGAATCGGCTATAGATGAAAGTGTTAAAGGTGAAAATGGTTGAATGTGTTTGTATGTGTACAAATGATATGTGATGGATATGTATGTTGTATTCATTCGATTTGGAATATGCAAATACATATTATATTTATGTGATTTGATGAGTTACATGCTTATAGTAGTAAAGTAATGATACTTGGGTTAATTGGATTGATAGCATTCGGCCATGATGAAATTTCAAGTTTAAATGTTTATTTTCAATGCCATAAACCTAATGTTTAAAATGCTTAAATGTTTGAATGTTATATCAAAATTGCTTAAGATTTACAAAGCTAGTAAGCTTACTCTGTGTGTGTTCAATGTTCTATTTTATAGATTTTGTGCAAGCTACGGACTCAGAGGATCGTCAGAGAAGTCAACCACACTATCATCTTCTTTGGTACTTATAAGTTTAGTTTTTGAATCAAAGGCATGTATAGGTTAGACTAAGTTTTGAAACCTATGATATTTGATCTTGTATATAAGTATAGCCTTGCGAAAATGGCTATTTCTTTTGGTTAAGTTTCATTTCTATGTTTTGATCTAATGGCTTGTTCATAATGCTAATGGATGTTTTAAATTCGGCTATGGTGTATATCATATATAGAAGGTGCTCATTTGGTATATATATATGTTATGTGTTGGTTTTAGTAAACTTGGACTTGGCTTATTATAATTGAAACATGGTTGCTGTGTTTATGATGTGTGCATGATCTCGACTAAGGTGAATTTATGTGTTACTTGCTTAATATGCTTTACTAATGATAGTTGAGTTAAGACATGTGTTCGGCAATATGGTAAATGACATATGCTTGATGTGTTTAGTAAGAATAAATAATGTTATGTTTAAGTAAATTTGGCTATGTGATATTTATACTCTTATAATGATATATATGTATATGATAGTTGGCTATATAGATCCGATTGTTAATGGTAAGAAATGAATATGTTTCATGGTTGGTTAGGTACGAATCCAAATGAAAAGTGAAATTGTATGTTCGGCCAAGATGTAATATTAATATGTTTGTATATGCAATTGATTATTAAATAGTATAATGGTTCGGTTGGTTTAATATGCATATGTATTATAGTAATATGAATGAAAATCAGCTTATGTTATATGATTTTTGATTTATATCCGATATATGTTATAAAATGACATAAGTTGGGATATGGTTTAAATGTATATATGTCATGAATGCTTAAATTATGTGATTCGGACATTTGTATGTATTAAGTACTGGTAATAAAACTCGTTGTACATTATATAATTTAATAGGTTGTAATGTTATATAATATAGTAATGATCGCATTGCTTGTGCTCGAATTCAATTCAATGTCTATTCAGAATTGAGTTTAGTTCGGTAATGCCTCATAACCCTAATCCGGCGACGGACACGGGTTAAGCGTGTTACATTGGGCGTAGGAGTGTTTAAAAATTTGAGAACAAGAGAACGACATTATTTCAAGTTGGACTTATTAGGAAGGTGATTTTAGAAAGTTATAGGGTTCTATGAAGTTCCGGGTTCAAGTTGGGCCTTAGGAAAATTTTGTGTTTAAGCCTATTAAGGAGACATAGTAAGTGGCATCAAGGCTTATGGAAATAAAAGAGTAAATTGCTAGCATAAATGAGCAATTGGTAAGAAGGATATGGCACCACATGAAGTACCTTGAGGGAAGAGGTTCAAATCCCATTGTGTGCAAATTTTGACTATTATTTTTGCACTCTTTCCTTAAGTGTCGGCCAAGTATGTAAATGTGGCAAGGTGGACTTTTTATTTTTGGAAAGATGGCTAAGGAGAATAGGAAAGAATGAAGGTGAGGAAAGAAATCAAGAAAAAAGGGGAAAGTAGGGGGAACAAGTGGCCTTTTTCAAGGGAAATGTTATGGAAAGTATGGTTGGCTAATTTTGACCATTTTGATCATGAATGTGGACGGTTTTATGTGTTAGGAGGGCTAGCCGAATTTTTTCTTTGGCAAATGGTAAAAATTTTGGTATTGTTTTGGCCAAAATTCCTTTATGCAACTTTTGTGTCATATTTTGTTTTCTCTCCAAACTTTCTCCTCCTTGCCGAATTTTCAAGCCTTGAGTGTGCATATTTTCTTTCTTTCTTTCTTCTTGTCGAATGTACCAAAGTCATTGAGACCATATTGCTCTCTTTTCTTTACAAAATTTTCCAAACACCTTTCTTCTTCCTCTCAAATCAGTATTTTTCATAACCGAATATTAATGTTTGTTTTTACCCCATAGCCGAATATCATTGTTCATTTTCCCTTATAGCCGAATCTTCCATCTCATCCATATTTTCTTCTCAACCATATTACTACTCATACTTTGATCAATCGGTAAGTGATTCATTTCAACATTTTATTTTTTCTTCCTCTTAGTGCCGAATCTATGCCTTGGTGTGGGATGGCCATATTGATCGAGACTATCATTTTATTCTACTCTCTCAAACGAGATCGCTTTTCCCTTTTGTGGTATTCTAGTGGGAGGCCGAACATCACTCTTGTCTTAAGTTGAACGGTGAACATCGGATCCAATATCGATACGGTAAGGAGTTCTTATGGATTATTGATATAATTCAATATTCTATTGGTTGCTAACGGAGTAATAATTTGAAATAATCGACTATATGTTTTAGGGACAAATCACTCGATATATTCTACCTTCAGACATAGTGGTAAGTGATTCAAGTGCAAGTGATACGAAATCTTTTGGAAATCCGAGGCTAACTTTTGGTTGGTATTGTTCTAGGTCAACGACGAGTGGTTCGTTAGGAAATCGAAATCAGGTGTGTAATCCTGTACTTTCCGAATACATGATTGAAATGGTGTGTAATCTCACGCTCTCTGAAAGTTTGTATGAAATATTCTGTGAATTAGTCGAAATACCGAAGAACACCAAAAACCGGCATCCGTGATCACTCGGGCGTGCGTATGATCGTAGTGGTAATCGTATTTTGTAATTAAACCGTTTCGGTTAGAAGCAGTGATGTGTTTTTGAAAAATCACAAAAAATAGGAGAAAGGGAATTAGAAAGTGAGTAAGATATCAAATTAAAGCTTACTGTGTCTATTTTGATAAGGAAGAAACGGAGAAGGAAAGGAATCCTATATTATGCTATATCTTAATTTTAGTGAGGCTGGTTCTGAATGACTTCGTGGTTACCTGATATGTCTTGGAAAAATAGTATAAAATAGTACAAAGTTAATTATGAGTTATAGTTTATATTTACAGATTCCTTAGTGAGTCTATTTTCAATAGAAAGAAGTGGAAGCAACATATGAAAACTGTACAGTGAGATATTTGAATTTTGGTTAAGAGAGGTCAGAATCGTTGGTTAGTGAAACAAGGGAAATTTTACGGAATAAACTGTACTAAATGGTTAAGCCAAAAATTCTGGAAAAATTTTAGTCAGAAGATATATGGGTCTAGTTTCAGAGAAAATTTACGGATTTAGATTTGGAGATTCCTAACTCAAGTTATAGTCAATTTAGTCAGTACGACGCAGATGGACAGTTTAAATTTTTAAGCCTAAATTAGTAGTTAAGTCTGGATTATGGAATTACAGAATTACCCTTAGTGGGTAAATTACCGAATTACGAAAATGCCCTTATGGGCCGAATTGATATTTTTTAATGGGCCGATTTGATATTTTGCTAAACCGATCCGATATTTTGCTAAATGGGCCTATCTGATATTTTGTTAAGTGGGCCAATCTGATATTTTGCTAAGTAGGCCAATCTGATATTTTTCTAAATGGGCCAATCTGATATTATGCTAAGTGGGCCAATATGATATTTTGCTAAATGGACCAAATCTGATATTTTGCTTAATGGGCCTTTTTGATTAATTGAGATAATGGGCCATAATTTTTTAATAAATATCCGAATAAATTACTGTTGTTATATTTTGATTTGTTATGCATTATATACATGATTTTGCATGGGATGGGATAATATTGAAGAGAAGTTCTGGTGGCTCTGCCACATTTTTTGGTGGCTCTGCCACAAATTTGTATAGTGGCAATGCCACGTAAATTCTGTTACTCTAATGGCTTGTCTACAACTAAATTTGCTATGAATGGCTTAATGCCTGCGTTTGGTGTGTTGGCGGGGTGGGTTGATCGATGATCACCACAGTGTGTTGGTGGTGCAGTGGTGTGTAGCGGATGGATTATTAGGATTGGTTTGGGAATTGCATTTCATACACATGTTATATTTGATGCATTATTGTTATTGTAAATGGGCTTAGGTCCAAAATATTGTTAATGGGTTCCGGCCCAATGGATAATGGTAAGGGGATTTCACACTGAGATCTTGTAGCTCACCTCCCCTTTCTTTTAACCCTTGTAGGTAATGCTGGATGATATGGACTTGGGCTATGGATGACTCGAGGGAGGCCATACTTCAGAAATGGTTTATTTGGACTTTAGACTTCTTTCTCATTTATTTTATTACTTTACTATTTTAGGTTAAATCTTGTAATAAGGCCTCTGGACTATTTTTATTTTGCTTTATGGTTGGGATGTTTTTATTATTTTTCTTAAATTGTTTAAAAAGGGAATTTTCTGAAAACTTAAATAATGGTTTCCAAAATCGAATAACAAATGAATTTTCAAAATAAACTTTTACAAACATTTTTAACACGAATATTTTCTTTCGAGCTATTAACGCTATTTTCAAAAGACTCGAATTCTCTTTCAAATTTTCAACGTCATTTTCAAAAGTCCCGGTTTTGTAAGATCATTAGTTCAAATTTATCGATTTATAAATAAAATCTTCGAGGTTAGTAGTATTTTATCAAATCAAACTTGTTTTCTTGATTTTAACAAAGCAATATTTTTTTAATATGAATAAAAAGGGTTTAACATGTCTTGCTCGTGTGACATGCCAAATCCGCTCATAACGCATGGGCTGGGTTTGGGGTGTTCCATATATCTTAATCACTTTCTAATTCCCTTTCTCCTATTTTTCGTGATTTTTCAAAAACACGTCATGAAACACCCCACACCCGGCCCACGAGCCTGAACCGGATCTGGTATGTTCCTTGAGTAAACCGGTTTTCAAATTCTTTGTTACTTAGAGAAAAATTTGTAAAATTTAGAAAAAATTATTGGTTTGGGTTGGGCTTAGGTTGGAAACCCATTTAATCAAAAATTTTTTTTAAATCCAATTTAACTAGGGTGACAAAATAATTTTAGGGTTTATTTTTAAGGAAATAAATTTTTACTTAACTTTAAAACAACATAGTTCGTAACATAATAATTAAACGTAAGGTAAAAGTATAGAAATCATCTTGGGCCTTAGGGCCTTATTACATCAAATAACCCAAAAATAAAATTAAAAGTACTTAGAAAATGTGAAGTCCAAATTCTAAATAAATTCTTCAAGTGATGCATGGCCACCTTTAGCTCTGCCGACCGGGTCCATTATTGCTCATCACCTGAAAAATAATTCCCCAACGGGGTGAGTCAACAGACTCAATGTGCACACAGTACTAATATTCAATAAATCAGGCATACAAGTTCAAATCAATTCATATTCATATGCAATACATGATGATGCACCCCAAACCCAATCCTAATGGTCCATCCGCTACACACCACCCGTACACCCGGTCACACACCGTGGGACTACTAAGTCAACCCTCCATCCGCTACACACCATCGAAGGCGATCATTGCGATCGACGTGCTCATCGCCCATATACGTTGTGTCATTAGACACTATATTCAAATAATGTAACCGGTTACCAATTTGAGATAATGTAACCGGTTACCATATTCAAATAATGTGACCGTAGTCACCATATTTCGTTGGTGAGACCGAAGTCAACACCTTCGTTGGTGAGACCGAAGTCAACACCTACTCTTCCCATTTCACAAATATCCCATATGCCCCAAATATTTATACATATCTTATTTCTCATTCATATTACATATTCAAAATATATATATATAACATATTCAGATCCTATCGGAAGTAGGAAACGCGTGCACAGGTACTTTTACCACATTTGTGGCACTTAGCCACATTCTTATTCGCATGCACATTTATATATATATAAATAATTGCCGTAATATATTGAGAGTTAGTGTGGGTACACACCTGATTCACTTAATAGGTTCCTTGAAATCCCGAAGAGAATCGACCACAGATTTAGATCTCAAATCCTACATAAGTTAATCACTTTAAAAGACCATTCGGCCACTTTTCCAAATACAACTAGGATTTGTATTACTTACCTTGTTGCCGAATTGGATTGATAATCAAATCCTGAAAATTTGTGTTCTTCCCTTGAAATCGGCTAACCATTAAATCCATTGATTTGGTTAGTCTCTGATTTAAAACAAATAGATCTAGACATTTAAGAGAGAACCTTGGCCGATTACATAATGTTTACTTACTCAAATCCTTGAATCCCGGATCTCTCTTCCTGATTAGCCGAAATTCCTTGAATCTAAAATCTCGATATTCTTCTTTAATAATCGGTCAAGAGACAACAGAAGAGATTATTCCCTAGATCTCGATTAGAAGAATTAGAAGAACAAAATTGATTGTTCTTACCTTAATACCTTAGTCGATTGCTTCCTTGCCTAGAGCCACAGAGATTAGGCTATGGGGTTTTAGTCAGGGATCAAAAGAAAAGGGTTTTGGCTTGACAGATGAAGAAAAAAGAAGAAGAAAAGAGAAGAAGAAAAGAAAAGAGAAAAAAGAGAATAATGGCAGAGAAAATTCGGCAGAGGTTTTCTTGAAGAGAAAAGAATGAATGAAGAATAGCCTTACTCTTCCTTTTATAGCCAAAATTACTAGCTAGAGTCCTTTACTTGGCCACCACTCTTCTATTTTGATAACTTTATCCTTTAATTATCATAAATAAAAGAGTTTAATCCAATATTTATCTCTTCTAAATAATCCAATTTAAAAATCTTTTATTTATCACCTTTTAATCGAATATTTATGAAAATAAAACACCTCCTTTCTAGAGCATGTGCCGTCCACCTCGGTCTTCTAGAAGCAAAAAATAAAACCTCCTTTATTTGCTTCCCAAGTGACTCGAACTCGTGCCCATTCCTCTTGCACATGGCGCCATTTCCATAGGCCCTAAGTGACATCTTCAGGCTACTTTTCCAAGCCTGTTTGTGTGTCAAATTTCACCAACTTTTTCTTTTAAGGCCTCCTTGCCCTAATTTCCTATTTTAAACTTTAAAATTTGACATTTCTAGGTCATTTCCAAGTTTCCTAAAATATTCGATCGGCTCTGTATACTTGCCATTTTTCTTACATTTCCAAGTTTCCAGAAATGTTCACTTTCCATTTTTGAATCATTTCCTTACATTTCCTAGTTTCCATAAATGTTCACTTTCTTCTTTATTCCTTTACATTTTCAAGACATTTCCCTACATTTCCAAGACAAGACATTTCCTTACATTTCCTTGCATTTCCTTACATTTCCATACATTGCATCACATTTCCTCACATTTCCTTACATTTCCATACATTTCCATACATTTCCTTACATTTCCTTACATTTTCTTACATTTCCCTACATTGCCTTACATTTCCATACATTTCCACACATTTCCACACATTTCCATACACTTCCATACATTTCCATATATTTCCATACATTTCCTTATTTCTAGAATTCACATAACACATTCATAATTCATAAAACATGCCATTTTACCACATTGTTCCTTGTGTCATGCTTCACACGGAGTTTCTTTTAAAGCCTCATTTACCTAGCTCCCCTTTTTACTTAAAAACCAATAATTTTCCAAAGCTTTCTTCTTCCATCCTAAAATTCTAAAAACCCTAATAACACTTCAACACTTGCCAAAACCTACTAACTCATGAATTATGCACAAACGCATAACCCCTAATCTAGGATGTTACAGTTCTACCCTCCTTAAAAATAATTTCATCCTCGAAATTACTTATTAACAGCCATACAATCCTTCTCACCGCACTATGCTTACGCTGCGCACTCTGATCTTAATAAAACCATCATACTTTCTAGGCACAATCTCTAAGCTCACGTCCCCTAGAACTTATTTCTAACGTCGCGATTTAATCTAATTTAAGAGAATTTTATGAATTAGTCTTTATTCCACTGATTACCCGCGAAGAAGTTTTATGGAAAGAATTTTAGGAGTGGTTCTTTCGTATTCATACATGCACACAGTCTTTACATTCATACATCCATCAATCAATTATGAACTTTCGTTCATTCAGAGAAATGTTGTAGTTTTCATTGTTGTTGTTTTTCCACTACGCAGGGGTATTTTCGTAATTTTGTCCTACAGGGGTATTTTCGTAATTTGTCAAAATAAGGTTCCTTGGTGTTTTTGTCAATAAGGGTATTTTGGTAATTTTGAAATCCCAGGGCCTTTAGGTAATTTTGAAATTCCAGGGGTATTTCGATAATTTTTTTTTACAAACCAGGGTAAATTTGTAAAGTTTAATAATTCAGGGGTATTTCAAAATTTGCAAAACTTTGAGGGTTCTTTTTTGAGCATTGTACTTTCCAAAACGGCGATGTTGCAAAAATTTTAGATATCAGGGTTATTTTGGTAATTTTGTAAGTTAGGGACAATTTCGTAAATTTTTCTCGAAATCAAGGTATTTTGATATTTTGCAAATTGGGGTTTTTGAACATTTTCTAAAGTAATGAAACCTTGATAAGAACTGTGGGTATTTTGGGAATTTCATAAACCAAGGGCATTTTTGTAATTTACCACTAGGGATATTTTTGTAATTTCATAAATCGAAAATTTTTCGAAAAATTTTGTAAAAATAGTTCTCACAAATTTAAAAAAATAATTTTAAAAGTTTTAAAACTAGGGTTTTTATAAAAATACGGCTAGTTCCCTTTCGGGTTTTAGTTATCGAGTTTAGCCTGTGACTGTGTCCTCTTGGTTAGGGTGAACCGAAGCTACGCACTGTAGGATTCTGCGAAGAGGAGGTGAGTCACTAGGGCGCTTAAGTACCAGGCCCTTCCGGATCCAATCCTAGACATGCGCACAATGGTTACCACACCCTAACTTGGCGACTTAGTCATAGGTTTGTTTGATGGTCCTTAAGTCTTATGCACTTGTGTTTGAGTAGACTAGTCCTAGGGTTCAATAGATCCTAGTTCACTAATCTACGTTTCCATAAAAGCCCATACAGATCACATATTCAAATCACTACAGAAGTCAGAAGTACTTACCTGGTGGACTGCGGGTCGGAGACTCAGGTGCCATGCTAGAGAACCTGTTTAATTTCAAAAAAAATCATTTGGCTCGCTTTGAAAATGTTTTGGGCCTTAGTCCACAGGCCGAGAGTTTAAAACTGGGCTCTGATACCAACTGAAAAACCCTACACCCGGCCCACGAGCCTGAACCGGATCTGGTATGTTCCTTGAGTAAACCGGTTTTCAAATTCTTTGTTACTTAGAGAAAAATTTGTAAAATTTAGAAAAAATTATTTGTTTGGGCTGGGCTTAGGTTGGAAACCCATTTAATCAAAATTTTTTTTTAAATCCAATTTAACTAGGGTGACAAAATAATTTTAGGGTTTATTTTTAAGGAAATAATTTTTTACTTAACTTTAAAACAACATAGTTCGTAACATAATAATTAAATGTAAGGTAAAAATATAGAAATCCTCTTGGGCCTTAGGGCCTTATTACATCAAATAACCCAAAAATAAAATTAAAAGTACTTAGAAAATGTGAAGTCCAAATTCTAAATAAATTCTTCAAGTGATGCA
The DNA here is from genome assembly GCA_025503065.1 of Gossypium bickii. Lineage (NCBI taxonomy): Eukaryota > Viridiplantae > Streptophyta > Magnoliopsida > Malvales > Malvaceae > Gossypium > Gossypium bickii. The sequence goes on along the minus strand of CP106713.1, from coordinate 19,201,856 downwards.
TGGCCACCTTTAGCTCTGCCGACCCGGTCCATTATTGCTCATCACCTGAAAAATAATTCCCCAACGGGGTGAGTCAACAGACTCAATGTGCACACAGTACTAATATTCAATAAATCAGGCATACAAGTTCAAATCAATTCATATTCATATGCAATACATGATGATGCACCCCAAACCCAATCCTAATGGTCCATCCGCTACACACCACCCGTACCTGCCAGTCACACCGTGGGGACTACTAAGTCAACCCTCCATCCGCTACACACCATCGAAGGCAGTCACTGCAGTCGACGTGCTCATCGCCCATATACGTTGTGTCATTAGACACTATATTCAAATAATGTAACCGAAGTTACCAATTTCAGATAATGTAACCGAAGTTACCATATTCAAATAATGTGACCGTAGTCACCATATTTCGTTAGTGAGACCGGTCAACACCTTCGTTGGTGAGACCAAGTCAACACCTACTCTTCCCATTTCACAAATATCCCATATGCCCCAAATATTTATACATATCTTATTTCTCATTCATATTACATATTCAAAATATATATATATAACATATTCATAATCCTATCGGAAGTAGGAAACGTACCTGGGTACTTTTACCACATTTGTGGCACTTAGCCACATTCTTATTCGCATGCACATTTATATATATAAATAATTGCCGTAATATATTGAGAGTTAGTGTGGGTACACACCTGATTCACTTAATAGGTTCCTTGAAATCCCGAAGAGAATCGACCACAGATTTAGATCTCAAATCCTACATAAGTTAATCACTTTAAAAGACCATTCGGCCACTTTTCCAAATACAACTAGGATTTGTATTACTTACCTTGTTGCCGAATTGGATTGATAATCAAATCCTGAAAATTTGTGTTCTTCCCTTGAAATCGGCTAACCATTAAATCCATTGATTTGGTTAGTCTCTGATTTAAAACAAATAGATCTAGACATTTAAGAGAGAACCTTGGCCGATTACATAATGTTTACTTACTCAAATCCTTGAATCCCGGATCTCTCTTCCTGATTAGCCGAAATTCCTTGCTCGATATTCTTCTTTAATAATCGGTCAAGAGACAACAGAAGAGATTATTCCCTAGATCTCGATTAGAATAATTAGAAGAACAAAATTGATTGTTCTTACCTTAATACCTTAGTCGATTGCTTCCTTGCCTAGAGCCACAGAGATTAGGCTATGGGGTTTTAGTCAGGGATCAAAAGAAAAGGGTTTTGGCTTGACAGATGAAGAAAAAAGAAGAAGAAAAGAGAAGAAGAAAAGAAAAGAGAAAAAAGAGAATAATGGCAGAGAAAATTCGGCAGAGGTTTTCTTGAAGAGAAAAGAATGAATGAAGAATAGCCTTACTCTTCCTTTTATAGCCAAAATTACTAGCTAGAGTCCTTTACTTGGCCACCACTCTTCTATTTTGATAACTTTATCCTTTAATTATCATAAATAAAAGAGTTTAATCCAATATTTATCTCTTCTAAATAATCCAATTTAAAAATCCTTTATTTATCACCTTTTTAATCGAATATTTATGAAAATAAAACACCTCCTTTCTAGAAGCATGTGCCGTCCACCTCAGTCTTCTAGAAGCAAAAATAAAACCTCCTTTATTTGCTTCCCAAGTGACTCGAACTCAGGCCCATTCCTCTTGCACATGGCGCCATTTCCATAGGCCCTAAGTGACATCTTCAGGCCACTTTTCCAAGCCTATTTGTGTGTCAAATTTCACCAACTTTTTCTTTTAAGGCCTCCTTGCCCTAATTTCCTATTTTAAACTTTAAAATTTGACATTTCTAGGTCATTTCCAAGTTTCCTAAAATTTTCGATCGGCTCTGTATACTTGCCATTTTTCTTACATTTCCAAGTTTCCAGAAATGTTCACTTTCCATTTTTGAATCATTTCCTTACATTTCCTAGTTTCCATAAATGTTCACTTTCTTCTTTATTCCTTTACATTTTCAAGACATTTCCCTACATTTCCAAGACAAGACATTTCCTTACATTTCCTTGCATTTCCTTACATTTCCATACATTTCATCACATTTCCTCACATTTCCTACATTTCCATACATTTCCATACATTTCCTTACATTTCCTTACATTTTCTTACATTTCCTACATTGCCTTACATTTCCATACATTTCCACACATTTCCACACATTTCCATACACTTCCATACATTTCCATATATTTCCTTATTTCTAGAATTCACATAACACATTCATAATTCATAAAACATGCCATTTTACCACATGGTTCCTTGTGTCATGCTTCACACGGAGTTTCTTTTAAAGCCTCATTTACCTAGCTCCCCTTTTTACTTAAAAACCAATAATTTTCCAAAGCTTTCTTCTTCCATCCTAAAATTCTAAAAACCCTTAATACACTTCCAACACTGCCAAAACCTACTAACTCATGAATTATGCACAAACGCATAACCCCTAATCTAGGATGTTACACGTCACTGCTTCTAATCGAAACTGTTTTATTACAAAATATGATTTCCACTACGATCATACGCACTCCCGAGTGATCACAGATGCCGGTTTTTGGTGTTCTTTGGTATTTCGAACGATTCACAGAATATTTCATACAAACTTTCAGAGAGTGTGAGATTACAAACCATTTCAATCATGTATTCAGAAAGTACGGGATTACACACCTGATTTCGATTTCCTAACGAACCACTTGTCGATGACCTAGAACAATACCAACCAAAAGTTAGCCTCAGATTTCCAAAAGATTTCGTATCACTTACACTTGAATCACTTACCACTATGTCCGAAGGTAGAATATATCGAGTGATTTGTCCCTAAAACATATAGTCGATTATTTCAAATTACTACTACGTTAGCAACCAATCGAATATTGAATAATATCAATAATCCATAAGAACTCCTTACCGCATCGATATTGGATCCGATGTTCGTCGTTCAACTTAAGACTGGAGTGATGTTCGGCCTCCTACTAGAATACTACAAAAGGGAAAAGCGATCTCATTTGAGAGAGTAGAATAAAATAATGGTCTCGATCAATATGGCCATCCCACACCAAGGCATAGACTCGGCACTAAGAGGAAGAAAAAATAAAATGCTGAAATGAATCACTTACCGATTGATCAAAGTATGAGTAGTAATACGGTTGAGAAGAAAATATGGATGAGATGGAAGATTCGGCTATAAGGGAAAATGAACAATGATATTCGACTATGGGGTAAAAACAAACATTAATATTCGGTTATGAAAAATATTGATTTGAGAGGAAGAAGAAAGGTGTTTGGAAAATTTTGTAAAAAGAAAAGAGAGCAATATAGTCTCAATGGCTTAGGTACATTCGGCAAGAAGAAAGAAAGAAAGAAAATATGCACACTCAAGGCTTGAAAATTTGGCAAGGAGGAGAAAGTTTGGAGAGAACAGAAAATATGACACAAAAGTTGCATAAAGGAATTTTGGCCAAAACAATACCAAAATTTTTACCAATTGCCAAAGACAAAATTCGGCTATCCTTCCTAACACAGAAAACTATCCACATTCATGATCAAAATGGTAAAAATTAGCCAACCATACTTTCCATAACATTTCCCTTGAAAAAGGCCACTTGTTCCCCCTACTTTCCCCATTTTCTTGATTTCTTTCCTCACCTTCATTCTTTCTTATTCTCCTTAGCCATCTTGCCAAAAATAAAAAGTCCACCTTGCCATATTTACATGCTTGGCTGACACTTAAAGAAAGAGTGCAAAAATAATAGTCAAAATTTGCACACAATGGGATTTGAACCTCTTCCCTCAAGGTACTTCATGTGGTGCCATATCCTTCTTACCAATTGCTCATTTATGCTAGCAATTTACTCTTTTATTTCCATAAGCCTTGATGCCACTTACTATCTCTCCTTAATATGCTTAAACTCAAAATTTTACTATGGCCCAACTTGAACCCGGAACTTCATAGAACCCCATAACTTTCTAAAATCACCTTCCTAATAAGTCCAACTTGAAATAATGTCATTCTCTTGTTCTCAAATTTTTAAACACTCCTACGCCCAAGGCCCAATGGGCCCAATCCTACTAGGCCTAATTTTGGGATGTTACAAAATAAATGCAAATGATAATATAAAATGATATTGGTTGCTTATATGTATGTATGTTATGTTAAGGCTTAATATGGAATGTATGAGTAAATGCATAAGTGAGTATGATATAGACTTATTTGGGTTGAAAATTGACATGATTTTAGAATTGGCTTGAATGAAGTCTTATTGGATTGTTTTGGTTAATGTATACAAAGTACCTATGAGGGTGCGTTGGTTAGGTCATTAGGTTAATTGTTTTGATATGTTTTTAAGGTATTTGATCGTGTTTTATAGTGATTAGATGATTGGTTTTTTTTTAAGTTACTTGCTGTTTAAGATTGTAGGGAATGGTAAACTTGATGTTTAAGGTTTATTTTGAGTCCACACAGCCAGACACATCGGCGTGTGACTGGACCGTGTGAGACACACGGCTAACACATGGGCATGTGTCCCTTGCAACTTTAAAATTTCAAAACAGAATGCCCAGGTAATTTTACACGGGTAGAGACACGGGCATGTGTCTCAGTCATGTGAGGCACACAACCTAGCACACGGGCATGCAACTGGTCGTGTGGCCTAAGTTAGAGAGTTACACGGGGTTAGACACGGCATGGGCGTGACCTATGGTCACACGGACGTGTGTGCCCTACATCTAGGAAAATTTTTAAAATTTCACGAAAAATTTCTGAAGTACCCGATTAAGTCCTGATTTGTTTCTAACAAGTTTGTTAGGCCTCGAGGGATCATAAAAGGGACGATATGATTGAGTTATGACGTTTTTGAGTGGATAATTATGTAATGTTCGTATTTAATTTGAAAAGTCCGGTAATGGTTTGTATCTCTGTTCCGACAATGGAAAGGGTTAGGGGGTGTTACAATTTTCGAACACAGAAAATTGAAGACTTTAAGAAAATTTTACACCATGTTAGAAAATATGGCCATCATACAATGTTGAAAAGTTCCTGGGGCATTACATAACTTGAACGACATCTATCTGAATGCAAAAGTACCATATAGACATGTGAAAGTTGTCTTCTCTTCGCCATTGGGGGTTGTGGCAGTCTGATTATATCTCGAATAACCATCCAAAACACAATAGAAAGCTTTCCCAACTAATCTATCTAACATCTGAGAAATGAATGATAGTGGAAAATGATCTTTCCTAGTTGCCTTGTTAAGCTTACAGTAATCCATACATGCTCTCCATCCCGTGACAGTGTGAGTTGGTATGAGCTCATTGTTGTCATTACTTACCACTATGACACCTTCTTTCTTGGGTACACATTGCACAAGACTCACCCATGAACTATCTAAAATTAGGTAAATAATGTTAGCGTCAAGCCACTTAATAATCTCTTTTTTGAAAAATTCTTTCATAATCAGATTTAGCCTTCTCTATTGTTCAATGGAATTGCTAGGGCAATCCTCCAGAAAAATATTACGCATACAGAAGGTAGGGATAATTCCCTTTATATCAAAGGTCCATCCCAGTCCTTCTTATATGACCGAAGAACTTTTAACAACCTTTCCTCTTTCTTGGGTGTCATCTCCGTAGAAATTACTACCGACAAAATACTATTTTCGCCCAAATATGTATACTTCAAATGCTGCGACAAAGGTTGTAACTCTAGTGTAGGAGGTTCCTCTATAGAAGGTTTAAGAGGATTGAAAGGTCAATTTGATAAATCCAAGGGTTTAACCTCTTCCCTAGTTTATCTACTATCTACTTGGCTTCCATAAATTCACCGAATTCCTCAAAACTTACTATATCACTCTGCTCAAGTGAGTTTTCTCCACTGTCAGAATTGTTGCCGTAATATCTGGTGAATTCCTTCACTATTGTTTTTATCAACCCAATGGTGTGGCATTCATCATTAACATCATTACATTTCAAAGCATTTAAACACATTGAAGGTAACCTGGTGATCATTTACCCTCATGGTCAGCTTACTTTTTTGTACATCAATTAAAGTCCTTCCAGTAGCAAGAAAAGGTTTTCAAATAATAATTGGCATATCTTGGTCAGCTTCACATTCTAAAATAAGGAAATCCCTAGGGAAAATAAATTTATCTACTCTTAACAGCACATCTCCAATTTTACCTTCTGGATGTGCGTCGGATCAATCAGCCACTTACAACGTTATCGTAGTAGGCCTTGCTTTTCCAATTCGTGGCTTCCTGAAAATATAGGCATTAGATTTATACTCGCTCCTAGATCACATAATATCTTACCAACATAATGATTTCCAATTGAATAGGGGATAGTGAAACTCCTTGGGTCTTTCAACTTTGGAGATAATTTATTCGTCAACATTGTTGTACCATTTAGTGAAAGCGACAGTCTTAAATTCTCCGGATCTGCGCTTTTTTGACAATATATCTTTTATAAATTTTACGTAACTAGGCATTTGCTCCAGAGCTTCTACTAATGGTATGTTGATATGGAGTTGCTTCAAAACCTCAAAAAATCTTTTGAACTAAATATCTTGTTGGGAATTATGAAATTGTTGAGGAAAAGGTAAAGGTGGTCATCCTTTAGGTTGCTGATATTGTTTTGTTGTGGCATTCTTATTGATAAAATGTTTTGATTTTGCAACAACATTTGGTTGCTTACTATTTTTAGGTTTAATATGTTTTTTAGATGACTCTAGGATCTTTACTTAGTTGTTATTCGAGTCATCCTTTTCTACCGTGGCATCTTGAGAAACGTCATAAAACTGAGTTCCACTTCTAAGATTGATGGCCTTGTACTGCTCATTCCTTTGTGATCCTAAATTCTCGGTATGACTTAGTAATGCTCCCTGTGGTCTCGAATTTATAGCATTCGCTATTTGCCCCACTTGTTTCTTAAGAGCTCGGAGAGATGTAACCTGACTTCAAATTACAACATCATTCTTAGCCATATATTCCTTCAGTGAGGCTTTAATTGATGATGATAATAATGATGAAACTAATGCCTGACCTTGCTGGACATTTTACCTCAGAAAAGGCGGAGTATAATCAGGCGGTGCATTAATGGCATTTTGTCTTGCCATATTGTTAAAATTCCTCGCACCTTGATTATTCCAACTAAAGCTTGGATTTTGCTTCCACCCAAGACTATATGTGTTGGAATATGGGTTATCGTTCCAGTTGAAATTACCCATGTAGCACACGGATGCTAGTTTTGATAGACATTCATTAAACACATGATCTTTACCACAATAAACACACGATAGTTTGACTAATTTTACCTCTTGGACTGCATTAGGGTTGTTCATTATTTTAATTATATTAGCCAAAAAAAGATACCTAGGATGTCAACAAAGTGATCACATCCAACTCTATAGTACCAACAGCTCTCTTGCCCGTCCCAACTCTTATGGTACGATATCGATAATCATTGTTGGAAATATTTTCCAAAATCTCATATGCTTCATTATAAGATTTATCCAACAAAGTACCATTGGCAGAAGCATCAACTACCATCCTCGTATGCGCATTCAGTCTATTATAGAATATATCCATCTGGGTCCAGTGTTGAAATCCATGCATTGGACATTCTGAATTAAGTCTTTAAATCTTTCCCAAGCTTCATATAGAGTTTCATACACTTGTAGTTTTGTGGGTTTGAAGTTCAAATCCAAATTAGTTAGTGCAATTTAGCCCCTACACTTGTAATGTTTATATTTTTCAAATCCCGATACTCAGGGCTACCTGTGCCATATTGTAATTTTTAGTATTGTTCAAGATTTTTGATGTTGACATTATTGAATAGTTTAAATATTAGGGATTAAATAGATATATTTTTAAGTTAGAAATGGAAAATGACTAAATTGTGGAATTAATTGTTGATTTTGAATAATAGGGACTAAATTATGAAAATTTTGAAATTATGGGGTCGAATTGTAAAAGAGGAAGCTAAATGTGGTCTAGAGTGAAATTATTATAAAAATATGAAGCTAGTTGTGAAGGTTAAAATCAGTCTCGATTTAGGGAATAAATTGATAAATAAATATAGTGTGAAAATTGAAATTTAATGTGAAATTGAAATGTGTAGTATTAATGTGATTTAATTGTTTTATTCCATGATTTAACTGTTTTATTCCGTAGCTAACGTCATACCGGAATCCTCGAGTAAAAAAGGGAAGGATAAAATTGACGTCGAATAGCTTGGAAATCACGATTTGTGTTTCTATAATCCGAATTAAATAGTAGATTATTGCATATACAAATGTTTGTTTATTGTAAGCATTTGATGTGAGTATTTTGGTACTTGGGAATTGAATTAAATTCATAATTGAAATGAAATGGATTGATTTTTTATATTAAGAAATATATTTATTATGAATATATGTGTATTGAGAAAAATGTTATTATTATCAAATTGAATATATGCTTATATGTGATGATATATATTCATGAAATTGAGACATTGGTTGTATTGAAAAGTGAAATGAAACCCTATTAACTATATCGGGCTAAGTCAGATATAGATGGCATGCCATAGGATAGGAAGAGTTTAAGGATTACTTCGACCTTGAGTCGATGAGGCACTGGGTGCCAATTTGCTTCGGTTTAACCGATGAGATATTGTTGTCAATTTATATAGCGCTAGGCATAATTATTACTTCAGATTTATCCAATGAGTCATTGGTTGCCAAATTGGTGTGTTCGTTGGATCCATGTATCCATCCGAGTCCGTGTCATGTTAATAGGGGAAAATAAAATAATAATTTATGTGATTGATATTGAAATGGCAAAGATGAGAAATGAATATGAGATGAGAAAATATTGAAATGGAAAATATGAGAAATGAAATATGAATTGATGAATTGATATGTGAAACTTTAATGAATTCAAGTATTGATCAAAAATATGAGTCATGCCATTGCACGAGATGATATATTCAAATGTTAAATAAAATGCCATTGATATATGCTTATATATTTGAACATGTGAAAATCTTAGTAGATGTGAATAAGGAATGAGCAAAAATTATACTATTAAATTGAAACACATGAACATAGCTTATTTGTTGCATTTTGCATTTTAAATACTTACATCAAGTTTATGTTATTCGGATTATAGAAATATCACTGAGTTTTACTCAGTGTGCAGTTTTGTTTTCTATGCGCAGGCTAGGTACACTTTGAATTGTTGTCGACTCAGCATCAAATCATAAATCCCGAGCTCAAGTGTAGTGATATTTCATTTTGTAATGTCATGTACCTAGGAGTGTTTTGTTGATATCGTTTACAAGATGTGGTTAACTTAGTTGCTAGTGAAATGATGGTTAAATGTGTATATGGTTGTGGTTGAGGCTATATTGGTATGCTAGCCTAGTTTATATTTTGGTATGTGATAGTTTAAAGTTGGTAGCTTAGCATAATTGTAACACCCTAAACCTGGCCTAAACGTTACGACCGAATCTGGCATGTTACGGAGTGAAAACATCTTAAAATCATAAGTTTGTCGAAAATGTTTAAAGAAGACTCTGTTTTGTTTTAGGGTTTAGAAAACTTAGTAATAATTGATGCTGAGTTTGTTTTAGGAGTTGTAGTAATACTTGGAAAACTCGTGAGTAAAAACCCATTTGTGATTGCCGATTTTAGAAAACATTGGACACTTGTTAAGACTAAACGCGATAAGAAAAATCAAGTTTAGAACTATTTGCCTTTAAAGTGATTTGAAAATGAGAGTTTATAAAAACATCCAAGTTACCTTTATTATCTTGTAACGTTTGGAAAACCCAAAGAGGTATAGTTTTGAAAATGCTGTATTTAACGGTTAATTAAGCAAACAAGTTCTAATCACATGCATAACAACATCAGAAGTAAATCAAATAACCAAAACCCAAAATAACAACCAGCGGCCTTATTACAAAAATCATACCAAATTTAAAGAAAATAAATAAAAGTGAGAAGGTATTTTATAGTCAAAACCCGAAAACAACATGCATGGCCACCTCGACTCCTCCCCGGCTCTATATCCGCGATCTATGCCTCATCTGTAAAATATAAGGGAAGGGGTGAGTCACCAAGACTCAGTGTATAAATCCCCAACCCGATAATTCAAGCACTTACACAGATCATCGATAAAACATGCAAATCATGCAAACCCCATAACCTAACCATCCAAAACTCCTTTTTCTACCCCGTGGTACCAAACCACCGGTGGTGCCAAACCACCGGTGACCCAAAGTCATGATATCCAATAATGTGGTGCCAAACCACTTTGGTGACCCAAAGTCACGAATAATCCATCTGTGGGGCCAACCCACGTGTGATACCAAATCATCGGCGACAATCCCGTATAATATCAGCGTGGCCCAACCCACTGTGGTGCTAAGCCACTGGGACAAGTCGCTATGAGGTGCCAAACCTCTGGTGACCCAAAGTCACAAAATATCAATATCCAAGTGTGGGGCCAACCCACGTGTGATACCAAATCACTGGCGACGATCCCGATATGTCAACTGTGGGGCCAACCCACTGTGGTACTAAGCCACTAGGACAAGTCGCTATGAGGTGCCAAACCTCTGGTGTCCCAAAGACACGGATATCAACTTCCCCCTCCTCTCATATCACCCATTATCATGCCATACTCATGTAAATCATGCAAATCATGTCATCGTGCTTTATTACGAATCATAATACATATATGTCATAAATCACAATATCATACATATCGAATAGCAGAACTCATATCGAAACGGACTTACCCGAATCCCTGCTCATACCCATAGGGTATCATATCAACATCCACACTGTTTCAGCTTTATCATATTCAGGTTATTAAAACATATTACTAAGTAATATAGTGTGTAAGTTTACACACCTGGTTACTAACGCGACTATAAAATCCCGTAGATCAAGATCCAACGCACTAGATGCCCCTTCCTTAACGCTTTTCGAGCACTAGTCACAACCTGAGATATGCGAGATCAAGCCTTCCCCTACAATCGGCCAAAACTAAACAACATAATCATGCTAAACAACTCTAAGGGTATAATCGTAATTTTACCTACCTAGAGCATTTTCGTAATCTACCCACCAAGGGTATTTTCATAAATTTACACCTGCAATGGCCTTTTCGAAGGCCTAATGTGGCCACTAGCGACTCAGCTACCATTTCCGGTCGTACCGGACGATTGGGCCTAAAACCCGATTTTGGCCCATCCAGGCCCACACGCTCGTGTGGCCCACCTAGCACGAATCTAGCCACATATATAAGTTCCACCTAGTCTAGTTCAACAAATACTAACCAATCATACAATTTACTCATACAGGCCCACGGGCCCATTGGGCCCACTTCGGCCCATCGTGGCCCAAGCAGCCCAACCCACAAGAATACTACTGATGGCCTCAACTATCGCGTCGAAGCCCCACAGGTGCGCTCGCACGCTCGTGTGGCTACTATTACCATGATCGGCACTTCGGCATTTGCCGCTCTATGCCTAGAGTAGAGAGAGAGTTACACACCGATAGGACTCTAGGGCTAATCCGCGCTCCGACCACTCTTGTGCCCAAACGCCCTCCAAGATGTGTTTACTCTCCTCCTAAGATGCTCCTTATATAGCTAGCTCTTCACCTTCATTCTTTGTGTCTTTCCGATGTGGGATCCCTTCGTCGATGAGTTTAAATTCAATCAAACTCTTACCGTCAGCATCATAGCAAAATAAATACTCCTCTTGCTTCTCATGAGATTCGAACCCAGGCTCCCTTGCAACATAATCCACGCCGCTAACCACTTGGCCACAAGCTCCTCTTGTGTCTTAAACCATGCGCAACTAAATATAAACTATGACCCAAATTCTAAGATCCAAGTAAAAAGAAACCAAAATGTAAAAGCCAAGACTTGAACCTTGGACCTCTTTCCTTTCTTGTGGCGTCACTCCCTTGTCCCCTAAGTGGCGTCACTTTGCCACTACACCACATACTCCACTTGTGTCATTTTCCTCCATATTTTATTCTTAAGGCCTATCTGCCGACTTTTATTTTTTTTTCACCTAAAACCAAAATTTCCCCAAAGCCAATATTTGATCCCGGAACTTCATAGAAGCCCTCTAACCTTCCAAAATCACTTATCCAATAGGTCTAACTTACATTTAAGCCGATCTCTTGTTCTCCAAAAATTTAAATGCTACTACGCCTAAGGCCCATTGGGCTCAATTCTCCTAGGCCCAATTTCAGGATGTTACAAATCTACCGTCCTTAAAGAAATTTCGTTCTCAAAATTTCCAACTAACTAACAGTCGTACATCCTAACCTACCATACTACGCTCTTACTGCGCACTCTGATCTTAATAAAACTAATATACTTTTAACTAGAATTTAAAACTCCTACCCATACTGAAAAACACCTAGCAATTAAAACAGACGAGTATCTCATACGCTCCCAACTCTATGTCTAATGTCTCGACTTATCAGATTTAAAAGTTTTATGTGTCAGTCTTTATTCCACCGTGTATTAAGGCACAATCTTATGAATAGTTCTTATTACAGAGTTTTGTTTTCGTGAGTTCACAAAGTCCTATAGGTTTCAGTCTCTAGGGTAGCCTACTATCACTATTCATTCATATCATACATCATCAGGATCATATGCAAACATTAGTTAGGGGTACTTACCTGGGCGGATTGGTGCCGGAGACTCGGTGCCACGCTTTTCCAACTACACCATCCCGTAAAAACTTTTATAACCCATTTGAAAACATTTTTGGGCCTCGATCCCACAGCCGAGCTATTGAAACTAGCTCTGATACCACAATTGTAACATCCCAAACCCGGCCTAAACGTTACGACCGAATCTGGCATGTTACGAAGTGAAAACATCTTAAAATCATAAGTTTGTCAAAAATGTTTAAAGAAGACTCTGTTTTGTTTTATTTAGAAAACATTGGACCCTTGTTAAGACTAAACACGATAAGAAAAATCAAGTTTAGAACTATTTGCCTTTAAAGTGATTTGAAAATAAGAGTTTTATAAAAACATCCAAGTTACCTTTATTATCTTGTAACGTTTGGAAAACCCAAAGAGGTATAGTTTTGAAAACGTTGTATTTAATAGTTAATTAAGCAAACAAGTTCTAATCACATGCATAACAACATCAGAAGTAAATCAAATAACCAAAACCCAAAATAACAACCAGCGGCCTTATTACAAAAATCATACCAAATTTAAAGAAAATAAATAAAACTGAGAAGGTATTTTATAGTCAAAACCCAAAACCAACATGCATGGCCACCTCGACTCCTCCCCGGCTCTATATCCGCGATCTATGCCTCATCTGTAAAATATAAGGGAAGGGGTGAGTCACCAAGATTCAGTGTATAAATCCCCAACCCGATAATTCAAGCACTTACACAGATCATTGATAAAACATGCAAATCATGCAAACCCCATAACCTAACCATCCGAAACTCCTTTTTCTACCCCGTGTGGTACCAAACCACTGGTGGTGCCAAACCACTGGTTACCCAAAGTCACGATATCCAATAATGTGGTGCCAAACCACTAGTGACCCAAAGTCACGAAAAATCCATCTGTGGGGCCAACCCACGTGTGATACCAAATCACTGGCGACAATCCCATAATATCAACTGTGGGGCCAACCCACTGTGGTGCTAAGCCACTGGGACAAGTCGCTATGAGGTGCCAAACCTCTGGTGACCCAAAGTCACAAAATATCAATATCCAAGTGTGGGGCCAACCCACGTGTGATACCAAATCACTGGCGACGATCCCGATATGTCAACTGTGGGGCCAACCCACTGTGGTACTAAGCCACTGGGACAAGTCGCTATGAGGTGCCAAACCTCTAGTGACCCAAAGTCGATCCCCGTTTTTCATGTTAAACGTCAGACGTCTACTAAGCTTGAACCCAGATCTAAAAGGTGTATTTTTGTGAGGTATCCAAAAGAAACCAAAGGATATTATTTCTTTAATCCCACTGAGAACAAAACGTTTGTTGCTCGGACTGGTGTCTTCCTAGAGAGAGAATTTATTTCTAAAAAAGGAAGTGGGAGAAAGATTGAACTTGAGGAAATTCGAGAATCACAAGATACCGCTGAACCAGAGATTGAACAACAACAAATTCCACAAGAAATTGAGGAACAAACAACTGCTGTAGAAACACAACCACCGCGCAGATCTTTAAGAGAACGCCGTGCACTTGAGAGATATGGATTTCTCATTACAACGCATGGTGACGTTCTTCTTATAGATCAAGATGAGCCTAGGACTTATCAAGAAGCGGTGACGAGCCCCAGACTACGAGAAATGGCTTGAGGCCATGAGATCCGAGATGGATTCCATGTATGAAAACCAAGTATGGACTTTGATTGACCCACCCGAAGAAGTTAAACCTATAGGGTGCAAATGGGTTTTCAAAAAGAAAATGACATGGATGGTAATGTACAAACATACAAAGGGCGATTAGTCGCTAAAGGTTTTGCCAAATTCATGGTGTTGACTATGATGAAACCTTTTCTCCTGTAGCTATGTTTAAATCCATCAGGATCTTACTCGCCATAGCTGCATTTCATGATTATGAAATCTGGCAGATGGACGTCAAAACGGCTTTCCTTAATGGGAAACTTGAAGAGGATGTGTATATGACACAACCTGAAGGTTTTGTAAATCCAAAGGATGCTAGAAAGATATGTAAGCTACAAAAATCCATTTATGGATTAAAGTAAGCTTCTCGAAGTTGGAATATTCGTTTTAACGATGCAATCAAAGAGTTTGGTTTTATCAAAAATGAAGATGAACCATGTGTTTACAAGAAAGTTAGTGGGAGCACTATCATATTCTTGGTACTATATGTGGATGACATACTTATCATGGAAAATGACATACCTGCCTTGCAGTCTATTAAGACTTGGTTAAGAAGTTGTTTTTCTATGAAGGACTTGGGCGAAGCCACTTATATCTTAGGAGTCATGATCTATAGAGATAGATCAAGACGACTACTCGGTCTAAGCCAAAGTACATACATAGATAAAGTACTGAAAAGGTTCAATATGGAAGAATCTAAAGAGGATTCCTACCTATGAGACATGGTATTTCACTCTCGAAGGAAATGTGTCCTTCAACTCCACAAGAAAGAGAACGAATGAGTAAAATTCTATATGCTTCCGCTATTGGATCTATCATGTATGCTATGTTATGTACTCGTCTAGATGTCTCGTATGCCTTAAGTATGACGAGCAGGTATCAAGTAGATCCCGTGAAGGTTCTTTGGACCACGATCCAAAAGTATCCTTAAGTACTTGAGAAGAACTAAGGATACGTTCCTATTATATGGAGGTGAGGAAGAGTTAAGTGTAAAAGGTTACACTGATGTCAGCTTCCAAACCGACAAGGACGATTCTCGATCGCAATCAGGTTTTGTGTTTTGCCTTAATGGTGGTGCTGTGAGCTGGAAGAGTTCAAAGCAAAGTACAGTAGCTGATTCTACAACAGAGGCTGAGTATATTGCAGCCAGTGAGGCAGCAAAGGAAGCGGTTTGGATCAAGAAGTTCATTACTGGACTAGGGGTTGTGCCTAGCATATCAGATGCTATAGAACTCCGATGTGATAACAATAGAGCTATTGCACAAGCTAAAGAACCCAGATCTCACCAGCGATCCAAACATATACTTAGGCGCTACCATCTTATTCGAGAGATTATCGATCGAGGGGATGTAGAGATATGCAAAGTACCTTCAGATGATAACATTGCTGATCCCCTGACCAAGCCTCTAACACAGCAGAAGCATGATCGTCACACTAAGTCGCTTGGTATTAGATATATGAGTGATTGGTCTTAGTGCTAGTGGGAGATTGTAAGAGTATGCCCAAAGATCAATCATGAGATGGTTGTAATAACATACTTAATTTACCATGTTTATTAATATAAAGCGTTGTTATTATTATTTCAGTTTTTCTTTCTGTGTGTATAAATAAAATGTTTTATAATAATGTCCTGAGAATAATATGATTATTCTTAAAAGATCCTTAGTCGAGTATTATTGTTGACTAGGACAACAATAATGCATTAAGACTAACATGTAGTTAATTGATGATAAAGAGTTGTCATTGATATGAAGTGTCAAAATCAATACATGAATATGTGTGTTAGAGAACAACATATTGGATTGACCCGCTATGAGTATGTTTCTTGGATTATTATGTAATTGTCACAACATTTCTCATAGTGATTAATATGTATATGATCCTCAGACTTGAGATCATCATTATCCCAGCATCGTGAGTTGTATATTTTGATACAGTCGAACGTACACCGTAACAGGTTGTTCTATAAAGGCTGATGTTAGATATACCACAATCTATGTAGAGGTATATGGTTGATCAATATAGGATAAGTCCCTCCTACATAATAGGAGTAATATCTTAGGCCACTTGATTGAGTGGGACTAGAAATGCATGGCCATGCTCAAATAAGTTGATATGAGATGTCATACTAATTTGTATATCATAGTCTACTCAAGATATCAAGAAACAAGGAATGGACTATGCAAGTGTGACTATCCCATGACTTGTATCCGTTCCAGAGATAAAGGACTTAAGGATTAATGCATGAAAGGTTAATCATGAAAGGTTATGTCGAATCATGACTTCTTGTAACTTAGGTAGCAATGATGCATTGCTAGACGCCACTCATTGTCTGTGATAATAGAATCATTCTAGTATTACTGCTAACGTTGCAAGAACATACAGGGTCACACCCTATGGTTGAAATGAACGGAATAAAATATAGTTGGTATTGTGTTTGGTTGTCACATGAATTAAATTAATTAAAGAATTAATTTAATTGGGCAATCAAATATTGAACATATTATATGTACAAGGATGTTGTACACATAATGATAACATAATTTTATTAATATATGAATTTGATTCATATATATAAATTTAAATAAATATAGTTTACCGAAATCCTTATTATAATTAATGTAATTATAATTTTCGGATATAATTAATGTAATTATAATTTTCGGTTAAAAACTTTATTGTATTTATTTAATCTTGTAATACATTCAAGAGATACCAATTATAAAAGGCCCAATTAAGAGGATACCTATTATAAAAGGCCCAATTAGAAAGGCACCCATTATAAAAGGTATTAAAAGGAGACAAAGCAATATGAAGAAAAACCCTAAGTGATTGCTTGTTAGGTCTAGCAGCCGTCAAGCAAATAAACCTCCAAAATAGTTTTGGAGATTTCTTCCGTTCATAGTCAAACCGGGTGGATCACGTAGAGGCCGACATCGGAAAAGGTTGTGGCTCTATTCGACAGTAGATCAAAACTCTTGTTGCCAAGGCGTCGCTGTCTACTCTGATTGAAGTTTTGGTAATCTCGAAACCTTTATTTCACCCCGATTCGTTCCTCACACATGGATCCATGGTTTGGATCGCCGGATCTAATTTTATTTTGCTGTGCCATGGGCTACCGGCGTTCCAACAGTAACACCCCTAATTAGGGTTGTTTGTAATTTAATTAATTTCCCATGTGTGTGCTTGAAGAATTAAATACTAGGATCATTTGGCATGTTTTAGGGTCTAGAAATAACCCCGAGCTAGGCCTGACTTAGAACTAAAAATTTCTTTCTAAGTGTTTTAAAGAAGGGAGCTAGGTGAGTTAGGGGTTAAGTAAAATTTCGGGTGAAGCTTAGCACAAAGAACTAATTGGCAAAGTGGCTTTCATGCGCCACTTAGGAGTTGGAGGTGAAGATGGGCGCAGGTTCGAATGGCTGGAGCAGCGTTTTGCGTTTTATTTTTATATATGCGGTGATGGGCTTAAGTAGGAAGGCTTTAAAATTAAATGATGGGATTTTATGACATGAAAGTCAATTGGGAAGAGTGGCAGGGGGCGTTTAAGAGGGCTGCGGCAGTTTGCCTCCACCAGGTCCTGTGTTCGAACCAAATATACAGCAGCAGTTGGTTTTATTTTTTTTTCATGTTGGCGCCAAGAGAGAAGATGGAAATTGGACGTGAAACACCCCACACCCGGCCCACGAGCCTGAACCGGATCTGGTATGCTCCTTAAGAAAATCGGTTTTGAAGTTCTTTATTACTTAGAGATAATTTGTGCATTTTGAGAAAAATATTGGTTTGGGTTGGGCTTAGATTGAAAGCCCACTTGTCTTACTTAGAAATCATTTAATTAGGATGACAAAATAATTTAGGGTTTTAAATAATTAATTCTACTAGGACTTTAAATCCAAAAATAGTTCGTAACATAGTAAATAAAAATTTAAACAGGAATAAAGAAATTCGACTTGGGCCTTATGGCCTTATTACATCAAATAAAACCCAATCATAAAATTAAAAGTACTTAAAAAAATATAATGTCCAAATGAAGTAAAATAATCCTTGCTGAGCATGGTCACCACTAAGCTCCTTCCGGCCCGGTCCATTGCTGATCATCACCTGAAAAATAGTCCCACAATGGGGTGAGTCAACAAACTCAATGTGTACACAATACTAACAATCAACAGATCAGGCATACAAGTTCATATCAAGTACATATTCATATCAAAATGATGCAACCCAAACCCAAGCCTATTTGTCCATCCGCTACACACCACCCGTACCTGCCAGTCACACCGTGGGGACTACTAAGTCAACCCTCCATCCGCTACACACCATCGAAGCGATCATACATACGGACGTGCTCTCATCGCCTATATAATTTGTGTCATTAGACACCATATTCAAATAATGTAACCGTTACCAAATTCAAATAATGTAACCGAAGTTACCATATTCATATTCTGTGACCGTAGTCACCATATTCCATTGGTGAGACCGAAGTCAACACCTTCTTCGCCTTTCACATATAACCCAAAATGCCCACATATTTATCGTGCACAACATACTTATCTTTTTCTCATTCATGTTACTATTCACCTGTTAAAAATATAACATATTCATAATCCTAGCAGAAGTAGGAAACGTACCTGGGTACTTTTTACCACATTTGTGGTACTTAACCACATTCACATTCTTGTACATATTCATATATTAAAAATAATTGCCATATGATATATCGAAAGTTAGTGTGAGTACACACCTGATTCGCTTAATAGATTCCTTGAAATCCCGAAGAACGATCTACCGATCTAGATCTTTTACTCCTATATTCGGCCAATCATATTTAAACATATTAATAACCTATTTGGCTTAAAAACCAAATCCTAGTAGGATTTGTATTACTTACCTTGTTGCCGAATTGGATTAAATCCCGAAATTGTGGTATTCCTCCCTTAAATTCGGCTAGCCACCAAAAACATGTATTTTCATCAGTTTTTGACTTTTGGATAAAAAGGAAATACTTTTAGATTACCAAAGTAACCCTTGGCCGATTAGATCTATACACTTACCTTACAATTTCCAAATCTGAAAAGGATTCCTTGCCCTATATGTCTGTCGAAATCCCTATAACCTCATGTTAGATTTAATCTAACTTTGAAAACATAAATCGTAACCCTTAACTGAATATTCATAGATCTTACCTTAAATCCTTAGATTTCCCAAAAGATTCCTCCTTGTATTCAACAATTGTAAAAAGAACCTGAGAGATCCTTGTAGATTCGGCCATAAAACAAGAATAGGGATTAGACCCTTCTCTTTCGGCAAATAGAAAAGAAAAGGAACTTGAATGATGCTTAACCTTACCTTTAATGCTTTGACCGATTGCTTCCTTGCCTAGAGTCACAGAGATTCGGCTATGGAGATTTAACAGGGACCAAAGAGTGTTTTGACTCGACAATAGCAAAGGAGAGGAGAAGAAAAGATGGAGTTTTGCTTAGGAAAAATTTCAGCAGAGAGAAAGAGGGGCTAGGGAATTTTCGGCACACTTAGGAAAAAGATGAGAGAATAGCCTAACTCTCCTCCTTTAGCCGAAATTACTAGGCCAAGAGTCCTTGACTTGGCCACCACTCTTCCTTGTGATAATATTATCTCTTTTATTTAAAATAAAAGTGTTTAATCCATCATTTATCTCCTCAAATAATCCAATTAAAGAAAATCCTTTATTTATCACTTATTATTCACATATTTATGGAATTAAAACACCTCTAATTCTAGAAGCATGTGCCGTCCACCCTCTAGCACAGGAAGCAAAAATAAAACTTCATTTATTTGCTTCCCTTGTGACTCAACAACCTGTGCCCATGCCTTTTGCACATGGCGCCATTTCCATAGGCCCTAAGTGACATATTCAGGCCACTTTTCCAAGCCTGTTTGTGTGTCAAATTTTACCAACTTTTTCTTTTAAGGCCCTCTTGCCTTAATCTCCCATTTTAAACTTTAAAATTTGACATTTCTGCATCATTTCTAAGTTTCCTAAAATTTTCGATCGGCTCTGTTTACTTGCCATTTTCTTACATTTCCAAGTTTCCTAAAATGTATACTTTCTATTTTTGGATCATTTCCATTTTCATTTCTTAGTTTCCAAAAATGTGTACTTTCCATTTTTTAACCATTTCCTTACATTTCTGGGTTTCCTAAAATGTTCATGTCCTAATGCATTTCCAAGTTTCCAAAAATGTTCAGGTTTCCAAAAATGTTTAGGTTTCCAAAAATGTTCATTTTCATTTCCATGCATTTTCATACATTTCTGAGTTTCCAAAAATATCAAAAATTTATTCATAATGCTTAAGACTTGTCATTTCATACAATTAAACCGAAAACGCATAGGCCTTTTCTAGGATGTTACAGTTCTACCCCCCTTAAACAAAATTTCATCCTCGAAATTTCCTAACTAAACAACTGAGGGTATTGCTGTCGCATTGTCTCTTCTGACTCCCACGAAGCTTCTTCCGATCCATGGTTGCGCCATAACACCTTGACTAGAGGTACTGACTTCCTCCGTAGTACTTTCACATCACATTCCAAGATTCGAATCGGCTCTTCCTCGTAGGATAAGTCCGGCCTTAGCTCCACTTCTTCAACAGGTACCACTTGAGATGGGTCCGATAGGTAGCGACGTAGCATGGACACATGGAATACATCATGCATCTGCTGCAACTCTGGTGGTAACTCTAATTGGTATGCCACTGGCCCAACTCGCTTCAGTACTCGATAAGGCCCTATAAACCTTGGGCTTAACTTCCCTTTTCGACCGAACCTTATTACCTTCTTCCAAGGTGAGACTTTCAGTAATACTTGATCTCCCACTTCAAACTCGATCTCCTTCCGCTTAAGGTCTGCGTATGACTTCTGCCTATCAGAGGCTTCCTTCAGCCGTGCCCGAATTAACTCAACTTTCTCTTCAGTTTCTGCCACTAACTCTGGGCCCAAAACTCGACGTTCTCCTAACTCAATCCAGCAAGTAGGAGTTCTACACTTTCGACCATACAATGCTTCGTATGGTGCCATCCGAATGCTAGCCTGATAGCTGTTGTTGTAGGCAAACTCACCTAAAGACACATAATCCTCCCAACTTCCTCGAAAATCCATAACACAACCCCTTAACATATCCTCCAACACTTGTATAACCCGTTCAGACTGCCCGTCGAATTGTGGATGAAAAGCTGTAGTGAAGTCCAACTTGGTGCCTAAAGCTTGATGAAGTGCCTTCCAAAATCGAGACGTAAACCTTGGGTCTCGATCGGAGATGATCGATACTGGTACTCCATGTAACCTTACGATCTCCGCCACATATAATAACTTAACCAACTTCTGAAGAGAATAATCCATTCTTACTGGGATAAAGTGCGCGGACTTGGTCAAACGGTCCACTATCACCCATACCGAGTCCTTCTTAGTAGGCGTAAGGGGGAGCCCACTAACGAAGTCCATGGTAATTCTTTCCCACTTCCATTGGGGAATCTCAATTGGTTGGAGTAATCCCAGTGGAACTTGGTGTTCAGCCTTAACTTACTGACACGTCAAACATTTCCCCACAAATTTAGTCACCTCTCGTTTCAGATCAGACCACCAAAATTGTTCCCTTAGATCTCTATACAACTTGATGCCTCCGGGATGCATAGCATAAGGGCTACCATGTGCTTCCCGAAGAATCCTTTGTCTCAACTCCTTATCCCTTGGCATACAGACTTTTCCTTTGTAGCACAGTACTCCATCATCATTGACGCCATAATCTTTTACTTCTCCATTCTGTACTTGCTGTAACTTAGCACTCAGATCCTTATCTGCCAACTGGCCCTCTTTCACCTCATTCAGCCATGTGGGCTTGACTTGTAATTCTGCCAACAGGCTTCCATCATCATATAGACTTAAGTGTGCGAACAAAGCCCTTAAATCCGTCACAACATTTCTACTTAGGGCATCAGCTACCACATTCGCCTTGCCTGGATGATATTCTATCGAACAGTCGTAGTCTTTCAACAATTCCACCTCCCTATCTGGGGGTATTCCTGGTAATTCATCTGGGAACACATCTACGAAGTCCCTTACCGTCCTAACTCCATGAACACCTTCATCTTTTCCTCCCAACGCACTTACGAAGGCTAAGAACGCCTTACACCCCTTCTTAACCATCTTCTCGGCCTTCAGCGCAGAAACTACGTTGGACAAGTAGTTCCTCCTTTCTCCGATCATCACTACTACTTCATCTTCCGGGGTTCTTAGCTCCATACGTTTAGCCGCACAATCCAATACAGCTCGGTGCTCTACCAGCCAATCCATTCCAAGTATAAGCTCAAACTCTCCGAAGGGTAACTCCATTAAGTCAGCCCGAAAGTTCACTCCCTGAATCTCTAGGGGTACATTTCGAAAGATTTTATCTACCACTACGGTTTGGCCTAATGGGCTTACTACAGTCATCTGTCTATCAGAGAGTTCTGAGTCTAGGCCTAGTGTTTCCACTACACTACATGAACATAAGAATGGGTCGAGCCCACATCAATCAGAGCAAAATAGGGTTTGTCAGAAATAAAGAACGTACCAGTTATTACATCCGGTGCGTCACCATCCTCCCTTCGGCGAACCGCATAAACCAAACCCGGTTGCCTTGCTTCTGCAATAGCAGCACCTCGGCCCTGTGCTCCACGGTCTCTGCCAGCACCATTACCTCTGTTGGCCGAACCACGACCCCGTTGAGGCTGCTGTCCGCCTCTACCAGCCTGACTAGCATTCTGAGCTGCCGGTCGGCTCTCATCTGGTTGCTTAGGACAATCCTTAAGCATATGGTCCTTGGACCCACACTTGAAACATCCACCCGTCTTTCTCCAACATTCTCCCAAGTGCCTCTTTCCACAATGCTCACAAGGGCGATATTGCCAGCCCGTACCAGCTTGTTGCTCTTATGACCCTTTTCAGATGGCCCAAAACCTCTTTTGGGCTTATTCCTATCCACAGCCTGCTTGGTAGCATCCTTGATTCCCTCGGCCACCTTGGCCTTTTCCACCAAAGCAGAGAATTCCCGCTCCTGATGCGGTACTATCAACAATCTCAGATCGTCCCTCAGTCCGTCCTCAAAACGGACACAGCGTTCATGCTCAGTTGCCACTACCCCTCGAGCATAGCGGCTCAACCTCAAAAATTCCTCCTCATATTCTGCGACAGACTTACTCCCTTGCACTA
The DNA here is from genome assembly GCA_025503065.1 of Gossypium bickii. NCBI lineage: Eukaryota > Viridiplantae > Streptophyta > Magnoliopsida > Malvales > Malvaceae > Gossypium > Gossypium bickii. The sequence continues at coordinate 19,178,234 of CP106713.1, read as the reverse complement.
ACCCTAGAAAAGCCTTTCCTTGTTCATCCGTATACCTGGTTCCCACATATTTCTTCTGGAATGCCTCCTTAACATATTCCCAGGTCAGACCCTCCGCCATGGCACCATCCCGCACAGTTAACCACCACTGATACGCTTCATCGCGTGATAAAGCCACCACCCCTTTCAACTTTTCCTCTGGTGTCAGATCGAGCTCATCCATAATGCGCTCCGTCGCTTCCAACCAGTACTCAGCTGTACTGGGTGCTACTCTAGACACTCCACGAAACATTTCAGCTTCATTAGCTCGGAGCCGTTCAGGCACAGACTTACGGTTTCTGAATTTCCTCCCCGCACCACCACCAATTCCAAGACTCGCGGACACACCTGCGACACGCGGATCTTCCCCGCCTAAGCTTATCGCCAAAGACCACAACGGTGGGTGGTGGTGGCGGTGGTATTTCATTGTCAGAACCCTGACCCGATCTAACGGGTTCTGACACAGTCATCCTTCCTCGACCTCATTCACGACGACCACGTCCTCTGGAGCTCATTTCTTAGCATCGAGATCTGATTAAGGAATTTTATGGATTAGTCATTGTTCCACTTATTTACCCGCGAAGGAGTTTAAGGAAAAGAGTTTTAGGAGTGGTTCTTTCGTATTCATACAAGCACACAGTCTTTTCCATTCATTCATTCATCCATCAAACAAATATGAACTTTCGTTCATTCAGAGAAACGTTATAGTTTTCATCGTTGTTGTTTTTCCACTACCTAGGGGTATTTTCGTAATTTTGTCCTACAAGGGTATTTTCGTAATTTTTCAAAAGGAAAAACATTCCTTGGTGTTTTTGTCGAAAAGTATTTTGATAATTTTAAAGTCCCGGTGTAATTTGGAGAAATTTCAAAATCCGGAGGTATTTCGGTAATTTTCGACCTCAGGGGTATTTTGGTAAATTTTCACAAATCAGGGTAAATTTGTAAAATTTAGTAAATCAGGGATATTTCAAAAGTTGTAAAACTTTGTGGGTTCTTTTCGAAAGTTTTATTTTCCAAAACGGTGATGTTGCAAAAATTTTAGAAATCAGGGTCATTTTGGTAATTTTGTAAGTTAGGGGCAATTTTGTAATTTTCCAAAATCAAGGTATTTTTGCAAAATAAAGTTTTTGAGCAAAAATAATGATATTTTGACGAAACTGTTGAGTAGTTGGTCATTTTATAAACTAAGGGCATTTTGGTAATTTTACCACTAGGGGTATTTTTGTAATTTCACGAATCAGAAAAATTTTCGAAAAATTTTGTAAAGATTGTTTTCACAAATTTAATAGAAAGTTTTAAGAGTTTTAAAACTAGTGTTTTGTTGTTTTGTTCTTCTTTTTTTTTTCAAAACATGGCTAGTTCCCTTTCGGGTTTTAGTCATTATGTTTAGCCTTTATGACCGAGCCCTCTTTGGTCGTGGGTGAACCAAAGCTACGCACTGTGCAGATTCGAATGGAGAGAGGTGAGTCACGCGGATGATTAAATACCAAGCTCTTATCGAAACCATTCCTAGACATGCGCACAGAGGTTGCCACACCATTGAACCCTCTGAGTTAGGGTGAAACGAAGCTACGCACCAGGTAGGATTCCTGTGAAGAGGAGGTGAGTCACTAGGACTGCTTAAATACCAGGCTCTTCCTGATCCAATCCTGAACATGCGTCATGTGGGTTACCACACCCTATCTCGATGACTTAGCCATAGGTTTGTTAAGTTCATTAAGTCTTATGGGTTTTGTGTTTGAGTAATCTAGCCCTGGGTTCATGTTCCTATCATTCTATTCTACGCCCATGCCTTTTCTACCCTTATATAGTTCATAAATCACAGAATCACACGTAAAGTTAGGGTACTTACCTGGTGGACTGCGGGTCGGAGACTTAGGTGCCATGCCAAAACACCTGCTTTATTTCAAAAAAACTCATTTGGGCTCGAATTAAAAATGTTTTGGGCCTTAGCCCACAAAGTAGAGAGTTTAAAACGGGCTCGATACTAAATCAAACACCCTACACCCGCCCACGAGCCCAACCGGATCTGTATGCTCCTTAAGAAAATCGGTTTTGAAGTTCTTTATTACTTAGAGATAATTTGTGCATTTTGAGAAAAATATTGGTTTGGGTTGGGCTTAGATTGAAAGCCCACTTGTCTTACTTAGAAATCATTTAATTAGGGTGAAAAAATAATTTAGGGTTTTAAATAATTAATTCTACTAGGACTATAAATCCAAAAATAGTTCGTAACATAGTAAATAAAAATTTAAACAGGAATAAAGAAATTCGACTTGGGCCTTATGGCCTTATTACATCAAATAAAACCCAATCATAAAATTAAAAGTACTTAAAAAAAATATAATGTCCAAATGAAGTAAAATAATCCTTACTGAGCATGGTCACCACTAAGCTCCTTCCGGCCCGGTCCATTGCTGATCATCACCTGAAAAATAGTCCCACAATGGGGTGAGTCAATAGACTCAATGCGTACACAATACTAACAATCAACGAATCGTGCATACAAGTTCATATCAAGTACATATTCATATCAAAATGATGCAACCCAAACCCAAGCCTATTTGTCCATCCGCTACACACCACCCGTACCTGCCACTCACACCGTGGGGACTACTAAGTCAACCCTCCATCCGCTACACACCATCGAAGGCGATCATCGATCGACGTGCTCATCGCCCATATAATTTGTGTCATTAGACACCATATTCAAATAATGTAATCGAAGTTACCAAATTCAGATAATGTAACCGAAGTTACCATATTCATATTCTATGACCGTAGTCACCATATTCCGTTGGTGAGACCGAAGTCAACACCTTCTTCGCCTTTCACATATAACCCAAAATGCCCACATATTTATCGTGCACAACATACTTATCTTTTTCTCATTCATGTTACTATTCACCTGTTAAAAATATAACATATTCATAATCCTAGCAGAAGTAGGAAACGTACCTGGGTACTTTTTACCACATTTGTGGTACTTAACCACATTCACATTCTTATACATATTCATATATTAAAAATAATTGCCATATGATATATCGAAAGTTAGTGTGAGTACACACCTGATTCGCTTAATAGATTCCTTGAAATCCCGAAGAACGATCTACCGATCTAGATCTTTTACTCCTATATTCGGCCAATCATATATAAACATATTAATAACCTATTTGGCTTAAAAACCAAATCCTAGTAGGATTTGTATTACTTACCTTGTTGCCGAATTGGATTAAATCCCGAAATTATGGTATTCCTTCCTTAAATTCGGCTAGCCACCAAAAACATGTATTTTCATCAGTTTTTGACTTTTGGATAAAAAGGAAATACTTTTAGATTACCAAAGTAACCCTTGGCCGATTAGATCTATACACTTACCTTACAATTTCCAAATCAGAAAAGGATTCCTTGCCCTATATGTCTGTCGAAATCCCTATAACCTCATGTTAGATTTAATCTAACTTTGAAAACATAAATCATAACCCTTAACTGAATATTCATAGATCTTACCTTAAATCCTCAGATTTCCCGAAAGATTCTTCCTTGTATTCAACAGTTGTAAAAAGAACCTGAGAGATCCTTGTAGATTCGGCCATAAAACAAGAATAGGGATTAGACCCTTCTCTTTCGGCAAATAGAAAAGAAAAGGAACTTGAATGATGCTTAACCTTACCTTTAATGCTTTGACCGATTGCTTCCTTGCCTAGAGTTACAGAGATTCGGCTATGGAGATTTAACAGGGACCAAAGAGTGTTTTGGCTCGACAATAGCAAAGGAGAGGAGAAGAAAAGATGGAGTTTTGCTTAGGAAAAATTTCGGCAGAGAGAAAGAGGGGCTAGGGAATTTTCGGCACACTTAGGAAAAAGATGAGAGAATAGCCTAACTCTCCTCCTTTAGCCGAAATTACTAGGCCAAGAGTCCTTGACTTGGCCACCACTCTTCCTTGTGATAATATTATCTCTTTTATTTAAAATAAAAGTGTTTAATCCATCATTTATCTCCTCAAATAATCCAATTAAAGAAAATCCTTTATTTATCACTTATTATTCACATATTTATGGAATTAAAACACCTCTAATTCTAGAAGCATGTGCCGTCCACCCTCTAGCCTGGGAAGCAAAAATAAAACTTCATTTATTTGCATCCCTTGTGACTCGAACCCAAGCCCATGCCTTTTGCACATGGCACCATTTCCATAGGCCCTAAGTGACATCTTCAGGCCACTTTTCCAAGCCTGTTTGTGTGTCAAATTTTACCAACTTTTTTCTTTTAAGGCCCTCTTGCCTTAATCTCCCATTTTAAACTTTAAAATTTGACATTTCTGCATCATTTCTAAGTTTTCTAAAATTTTCGATCGGCTCTGTTTACTTGCCATTTTCTTACATTTCCAAGTTTCCTAAAATTTATACTTTCCATTTTTGGATCATTTCCATTTTCATTTCTTAGTTTCCAAAAATGTGTACTTTCCATTTTTGAACCATTTCCTTACATTTCTGGGTTTCCTAAAATGTTCATGTCCTAATGCATTTCCAGGTTTCCAAAAATGTTCAGGTTTCCAAAAATGTTCATGTTTCCAAAAATGTTCATTTTCATTTCCATGCATTTTCATACATTTCTGAGTTTCCAAAAATATCAAAAATTTATTCATAATGCTTAAGACTTGTCATTTCATACAATTAAACCGAAAATGCATAGGCCCTTTCCAGGATGTTACAGGATGGCACATGGGCAATTGGAAGATAAGGATAAGCTTAAGCATTTTTTTTGATTTAGAATTTGGCTGGAGTGGGGGATAAATATTAGTTTATTTTTTTTTTTTTTGAAGAGGTGATAAAAAATAGATGAGGAGATAATTGATGTGTTTTTTTTAATTATCTTTGAATAGGTGTCAATAGATAGAATAGGATTGTATTTGGGAGTTGATAAAAAGATAGAAGTGGCTGAATTTTGGAGTCTTCAAGGGGGGAAGTGCCGAATGTTCTCAGGCATTTTTGGTGCATATCACACGTGGGTTGGCCCCACCAGTGGTCTGGCACCACAGCATTGATGGATATCGTGACTTTAAGCCACCAGTGGTTTGGCACCACCAGTGGTTTGGTACCACACGGGGTAGAGAAAGGTGTTTGGATGGCTAGGTTGGTTGCATATTAAACTGAATGCATGTTAAATTTAGTTATGACTTGTGTATGATGTTGCACTAAATCGGGGGAAGGGTTACACATTGAGTCTTGGTGACTCACCTTCTCCTTTAACATTTTTCAGGTGACTCGTAGGTCGCGGATGAGGAGCCGGATGGACTCGAGGTGGCCATGCAGTGAAGGTGTGGACTAAATGGATTTTGAACTATTTTTATTTTATTATTGGTTTTATTTTATTCAAGTTGTAATAAGGCCCTCTAAGATTATATTTTGATTATTTTACATGTTTTGAATAATTTGTTCGAATTATTTAATGATATTTAAATGGGTACACATGTTTTCTCAAAATCAAACGCAAAATGTTTAATTGTGCCATCGGGTACATTTGAAATCTGTAACGACCTAACCTAATAAATTTTTAAACAATACTAAGGATTGTTTTCTTCATACACCTCAATGGTTTTAAAGCAAGACAATATCTTTTACTTTAAATTAAATCGGTTAACAAGGGATTTTACAAAATATTTTCCTCTGTAACATACCAAATTCGGTCGTAATGTTTGGGCCGGGTTTGGGGTGTTACAAAAGTGATAAGCATGTTAGTACTCCTTTGGCAACCCATTTCAGACTTTCATCACCTTTATCTCCATAATCAAGTGATGAGATTGACAACATGTCAAATGTTCCATATTCTAGTGCAGTGGGATTTCTTATATATGCTATGGTTTGTTCACGTCTAGATTTATCATATGCAGTCAATGCAGTTAGTAGATACATGACGAATCCCGGTAAAGAACGTTGGAAAGTTGTTTAGTGGATTCTAAGATACTTACGAGGCACTATTGATGTTTGCTTACAGTTTGCAAGAAAAAGAGATAGATTCATTGGGTATGTTGATACTGATTTTGTCGGAGGCCTTGATAAAAGGAGATCTCTCACAGGTTGTCTTTACAATTAGGGGTTGTGAAATCAGTTGAAAGGCACCTTGCAAACTACTATCTCTTTGTCTACCACTGAAGCTGAGTATAGGGCAATTACTGAAGCTTGTAAAGAAGCTATTTGATTAAAAGGGCTCTTTATTGAACTCAATAAAGACCTACAAATCAGTATAGTATTTTGTGACAGTCAAAAATCCAATGTCTCATGAAAGAACAAAGCATATTGATGTTCGGTATCATTTTTTTTCATGATATTATTGCTTACGGTGATATTGTTGTGAGCAAAATCAATACTCATATTAATCTTTATATGGTGACTGTAACTCCCCAAAATTATCTATTGATGTTTTTGTTATTATTTGACAAAAATATTTGTTTGCTTCAGTGGTTATATGTTCTGGGAGTGTCTAAGAAGTCTTGGGTTCAAGACTTGACTTGAGCAAAAATTTTGTTTTTATGAATAAATTCCTCTCTAGTCAGTAGGTTCTTAATTAGCTGTTGGTAAATTATTAATAGAATGGGCCTGCTGGTCTGGTGGTTAAGTGGAGTGTTGGTTATGTTTGAAGTCTTGAGTTCGAATCTTGTGCAAACAAGGGATTTATTTTGCTGCTTGTACCATATGAGAGTTTGAGATGGACTAAAATTCTGATAGTGGAGAGGTTGATGAAGATAATAAAGGAGAATTGGATAGGGGAGTTATCAGAATCGGGATTAATTTTGTTTCTCAGAATATCGACTTTCTCAAATTTTGACATTTTCGTAAAAGACTCCCTGCGGAATTTCTGTTGATTCTTTCGTGTCTTCTCTGTTCTTTTTTTTTTGTCACCATGTTACTATCTTTTTTCTTTTTTCTTTTTAATCCTATCTCTGCCGAAGATCTCATAGTAGTTCTCTCATTTTCTTTTCCTTCTTCACCATTTGCGCAACCGTGCGATTGTGTCATTCGGTAAGTTGGTAAATGAGCTATTCTCTATATTATTCAATGAATCTTTGTTTGATGTGAGCCATATTCTAATTAGGCACAAATCAAGGGGCTCGCGGATCCCAATTGACGCTGTGATTGTGGAAAAAAATGGGGTTGCTCAAGCGAGGTAAGGTTGTCGATAGTTTTGGGAATTAACTGTTGTAAGTAATTCAGATTAGGTGATTGAGATTGAGTTTCCAATTGTCGACTATTCGTTCTGGAGTGCTCAAGATGATTAAGTGTCAAAAATGAACTAGGTGTGTACCCGAAACACTAAAAACACGACTCGATAAAAAGTAAAAAAAGCATACTGACGACGCCACATGGGCGTGTGGGCCCAAACAGATGTCTGGGATGTTGGGTCAGGCCGTGTGATTCACACGACCAAGGCCAAATTGGGCTGCGGAGGCCACACGACCCTGTGGGCCCACACAGGCAGACAACATAGGCGTGTGAACTCATTTTCACTGATTTATTGCTAAGGTTGCACTGGTTGCCCGAGACGACTATGAACCTACTGTAGGGTCGGTAAGATTACCTACACCCCTAACTGAATGACTATTATATCCATACTTGATATGTATATATATATATGACTGTATATTGAGCATGCTGGTTGTATTGTACTGTATATATGTGATATACCATGATTGGGCATGACATAACTCTATGATGCATTACATGGGGATGGGTTCAGATTGATTAGAAGAAGTGTACTGAAAGGCTTCGAGCCTAACTTACTGGCAGCATAGCTGCATATTACTATATAGTGCAGCATTTGGTGCTACTTGAAGTGTAGGGATGGATGGGTTGATTATATCCCCACATGAAGTGTAGAGGCTAGCTGGGTAGGATTTTCTGATTGCATATCTGTTACTGTTACTGTACAGTGATGGGCTAAGGCCCTAATGCATATTGTTACTGAAATTGGCTAAGGCCCAAACTGGACTGATACTGACACTGAAAAATGGCTTAGTCCTGACTGTGATTATTTGTATATTGGCTGTTTGTTTTGTATGGGGGTTACACACTGAGTTTACAAAAACTCACCCATCTGTTTAATTTGTACAGGTAATACCCAAACATAGACTGATCGGTGCGACAAAGGACTCAGCGGTGGCCACACGACTCCTTCTATACTATTTGGTACTTAATCATGATTTTAAGATTATGTGGGTATTTTTTTGTAATAATGGTCTCTACGGATTTTTGGTTTAAAATTGGATTTTATATTGCTTTATGTTTTATAACTGCTAGTGGTAGGAGAAACTTGGGTTTTCAAAAGAGATGAATGTTTTATCAAAATACTACGCACTTGCGCAAACTATTTTAAAAGCTTCCGCAAAGTATAACGTTTTGAGAAATGAATGACGATTTGTACATAAATAAGATTTTGAAAATGGATAACATTTTGAAAAGAAATGACAGGATTTGGAGTTAACATAAGATAATGAAGAGTGGTTTGAATGGAGAAAAGGTCTTAGCGTCTTTGCGATTTCAAAAGCACTATCATGTGATATTGCCAGGTTCGGCCATAACGTCTAGGCCAGGTTTGGAGTGTTACATTTACTGGTATCAGAGGCAGGTTGCAAAACTCGGCTGTGGATTTGGGTTTTAAAATTTGAGGGTTTTAAAGAACTGGTTTCTGATAGTTGAAATATTTTTACTAGATGTGTGGTACACCGAGTCTCTGGCGCCGATTCAGTAAGTTCTCTGAAACTGCTATGTGATACTGTTATATTTTTTAACTGAATTGCTATAGGTAGTATATCCCAAGACTACTATAGATAGACTGTACCAAAAACACTCAAGTTAGTGTATACTGATACTGTAATAAAATCGATAGACACTGATAGGCATTGTGATGTACGAAACAAACTTTACACTTCTGATACTGTTTTCATAAAATATCTATTAATAAACATTGGAATTGTAAACCAATGCATAAAACTGTTAATACAAATAAACGCGCTTAGACAATAAGCGTGAGAGGTACTCGCGGATGGGGTACAAGAGGTCGTGGTAGAGGCCGTACAAGTACTCGAGCTAGGTCCTCATCATCTGGCCACATACCTAATTTAGAAACTAGTGAGACACCGGCTTCACCTGTGATTGAGACTGGGTCTCATGATCGAGTGGCTGGGGACGACGCACTGTCTCAAGCCATGTTAAGGATTCTGGAGAGGGTCGCTGGGCCCAATACTAGAGCTAGAAGCCGAGGGTCGGTTACGGAATGACTCCGGTCCAATAGAGCCGAGATTTTTAGGGGTATTACTGGAGTTGCCCCTAATGTGACTGAGTACTGGATCGAGGCCATAGAAAGGATTATAAATGATTTAGACTGCGCCCCTAAGCAGAAACTAAAGGGTGCAGTGTCTTACTAGTGGTGGCTTACGATTAAGGAGGGCACTCAGCCCGAACGACTGTCCTGGGAGTTCTTCAAATCCACCTTTCAGAGAAAGTATGTTGGTGCCAGTTATGTGGATGCTCGTAGGAGGGAATTTTTAAATCTGACCCAGGGAGATAGACCAGTGGCCGAATATGAGGCTGAATTTCAGCGACTGAGCCGCTAAGCATAGGGTATGGTGGCAACTGAGTACGAGTGATGTGTTCACTTCGAGGGTTGCCTCAAGGATAATCTAAGGGTTTTGATAGCTCCACAGAGGGAGCAAGACTTTGCTGCACTGGTTGATAAGGCAAAAATCGCCGAGGAAGTGAAGTGCGCTGAGCGTCAGAACCGTAAAAAAGAGAGAGGTAGGAACAAAAGGGATTCAGAGCACTCGAGTTTTGTTCAGAGGACTAAGAAAAATGCCAGAGTTGATGGGCCAATAAGAGTTGGGGCTCCTATTGCTGCTACTGGACAACCACCGTGTACTGACTCTAGTAGACACTATCAGGGCGGGTGTTGGAAAAAAACTAGGGTTTGTTTGAGGTGCAGTTCTTTAGAGCACCGAACTAGAGATTGCCCGTGAAGGTCTGATCAGATGCAAGCTTATGGCAGGGGTACTACACCACCGAGAGTAGTTCAGCAGCCACCGAGAGGCCGTGGTCAGGCCAAGGGTGGTAACGATCTGGGACGTGGTCAGAGAGCATCGGGCAGAGGTGCTGAAACACCTCAAACCCGGCCCACGAGCCTTGACCGGATCTGGTATGTTCCTCGAAGAAAACTGGTTCAAAATTCTTTTGTTACTTTGGAAAAATTATGTGTCTGGAAGGAAAAACTGTTTAGGGTTGGACTCGAGTTGAAAACGAGTTTATCTTATATTAAAAACCCTTTATTTACAGTGACAAAACATTTAGAGTTTATTTTAAAATAAATTTACTTAATCTTTAATTGATAATAATTCGTAAACATAATAAATAAAAGTAAAAAAAGAAATTCAACTATGGCCCTCTTACATCAAAACAAACCCAAATAATTTATTGTACTTAAATGAAATAAAATGTCCAATAAAATAACTTCAAGCTGAGCATGGCCACCACAAGTTCTGCCGTCCCGGTCCTTCACTGTTCATCACCTGAAACATGTTCCCACAACGAGGTGAGTCAACAGACTCAATGTGTAACCATTTAATAGCTCAGGCATACCTTATCATATCACATGCATATTCATATAACAGATAAAATAATGATGCAACCCAAACCCAAACCTAGATGCCATCTGCTACACATTCCCGTACCAACCTGCACACCGTGGGGACTACTAAGTCAACCCTCCATCCGCTACACACCATCGAAGGCAGTCGCTGCAGACGACGTGCTCATCGCCCTTATAAATATTCATGGTCTGAGGTCACCACATTCAGATTTCGTGGTCTTAGGTCACCACATTCAGATATCGTGGTCTTAGGTCACCACATTCACTTCCCCTTTTACAATAACCCATATGCCCCATATCATACATATTATGCATTAACATGCCAAATTTCACATTCTTATCACTGTTCACATATGAGTCATAACATATATTCATAATCCTAGTAGGAGTAAGAAACGTACCTGAGTCATTTGTACCACAATATGGTACCTTAGCCATATTCACATTCTTATACATACTTATATTAAATATTGCCATAAATCATATTAAAAGATAGTGTGGGGTACACACCTGATTCGCTTAACAATTTCACTAAAATTCCGAAATCCGATCTACTGCCTTAGATCCTTAACTTCCTACATTTGGCCATCACTTAAAAATTTAATGAAGACCATTCGGCCATAAAACCAAATCCTATTAGGATTGTTATAACTCAAAACTTACCTTGGTGACGATTTCACTACTAATCGAGTCTCGAAATCTTTGCTATGCTCCTTCTTGTATTCAGCCAAGCACTAGATCTCTTCATAGGTTAGTTTTCGATTTTTGAATAAATAAGAAACAGTTTTAATTACCAAAAATAAGCCTTGGCCGAATACCTCATATGCTTACCTTATGGATTCTAAAATCCCGAAAAGATTCACTTGCTTAGGGAGTTGTCGAAATACCTATAGACTCATATTAGATCCAATTTCATCCTTAAACATAATAAATGGCCTTTGGCCGAATATTCACATGTCTTACCTTGAAGCTTTAAATCCCAAAAAGTAGTCTCTTCTCCCTGGTAGTCGACAATAGACAAAATCCCGAAAGAACCTTTGTAGTTTCGGCCAAGAGATACAAATAGCATTAGAATCTTAATCTTGGTCTTGAAGAAAAGAAACATAATGATAATAATAGATCCTTACCCTTACTATAGGAGTCGACACACCCTTGCTTGAAGTCCCACAAATATTCGGCTATGGAGATTAGATAGTGATCAAAAAGGTTTCGGCTTTTGGGTTAATGGACAATCGACTAGGCCTAAGAGATCCTGCTTTCGGCTTTTGGAAGGTTAAGAGAAAAGAGAAAGGAAGAGAGGAAAGGTGAAGAAATCGGCTTGCCTTGCTAGGGTGTTCAGCTTTGGCAAAATAGCAGAGAAAAGAGAAGGATTGCTAGAGAATTTTTGGCAGATGAACAAGAAAAGAAAGAATGATGATTTGGCCTCCCTTTTCCTTCTATTGTCGAAATTACTAGGCCAAGACTCCCTTACTTGGCCATCACTCTCCCTTATTTTCCTCCTTATGTCCTTATTTAAAATTAAAGAAATAATCCTTGAATTATCCACCCTTTATCTCTTTAATTATCACCAATTCAATTTAATAAAACTTAATCCAATAATTATCTCTTATCTCTTAATAAAAATAATACTAATAATAATCCATCATTATCTATCTATTTGCCGAATTTTAAAAGGATAGAAACTCTTAAAATATAGCCTATGTGCCGTCCACCTCTGTCCATCCTTGTAACAAAATAAAACTTTTATTTTTAGCTTCCCATGCGACTCGAACCTTGTCCTCCTTGCACTGAATGTGGGGTCACTTACTGGGCTTTAAGTGGCGCCTCTTTGCCACTTTTCCAAGCCCGTTCTTGTGTCAAATTTCCTTTATTAATTTTCTTAAGGCCACCTTGCCTTAGTTCCCTCTTTTAAACTTAACATTTCTAAAGCATTTCCTTACATTTCCAGGATATTTCCTTACATTTCCAAGACATTTCCTTACATTTCCAAGACATTTCCTTACATTTCCAAGTTTCCAAAAATGTTCACTTTCCTCTTCATTTCCTTGCATTTCCAAGTTTCCAAAAATGTTCCTAATACATTCATAACATATAAGACATGTCATTTCGTACAGTTAAATCAAAACGCATAGGCCCATTTTCAGGATGTTACAGTTCTACCCTCCTTAAAAATAATTTCATCCTCGAAATTACTTACTATTGAACAATCATAGGTCTAACTCACCCCACTACGCTATTGCTGCGCACTCTTATTTTATAAAACTATCATACTTCCTATGCACAATTTCTAAGTTCATATGCAAGGCTTCGAACACATTCACTAGCAATACAAGAAAACTCTACAACAACTAAAGCAATTAAGGGTATTCCAGAAATAAGGAACGTACCCGTTGTCATATCAGGCACATCTTCCTCCTCGCAACGGCCAACTGCATAAACCAACCTTGGCTGCCTCGCTTCTGAACCTTCAGTACCTCTGTTTGGTGTTCCAAGACCTTGGCCGAAACAATTACCTCTGTTATTCGGACCATGACCTCGCTGAGGCTGCTGTCCTCCTCTACCAGCCTGATTAACATTCTGAGCTGCTGGTCGATTCCCATCTGGTTTCACAGGACAATCTTTGATTATATAATTGTTCGACCCACACCTAAAACATCCTCTCGTCTTTTTCCAAAGACTCCCTAATCGCTTCTTTTTCCACATCGGTCACAAGGACGATCACGCCTCCTGTGGCGCGCTTGTCGACGCCGCGCCCATCAACTCTAGGCCTCTTATTCCCAGATGATCCAAAACCTCTTTTTGGCCTATTCCGATCAGTGTTCTGCCTTGCAGAATCCTTAATCCCTTCAGCCACCTTAGCTTTCTCTACTAAGGCAGAAAACTCCCGCTCCTGATGTGGAGCTATTAACAGCCTCAGATCATCCCTTAATCCATCCTCAAATCGGACACATCGCTCATACTCCGTAACTGCCACTCCTCGAGCATACCGGCTCAACCTTAGAAATTCAGCCTCATACTCGGCTACGGACTTGTTCCCTTAAACCAGCCCCGGAAAAGCCTTCCTTTGCTCATCAGTATACCTTGTGCCGACATACTTCTTCTGATATACGGCCTTAACATAGTGCCAAGTTAGATCCTCAGCTGTGGCACCGTCCCGAACTGTTAACCACCATTGATACGCTTCATCGCGTAGTAGTGCCACCATTCCTTTCAACTTCTCCTCAGGGGTCAGGTCGAGCTCATCCATAATGCGCTCGGTTGCCTCCAACCAATATTCAGCCGTACTGGGTCCCACACCAGATACGCCGCGAAACATCTCAGCTCTGTTTGCTCGGAGTTGCTCGGGTACAAACTTTCGAGCTCCCCTATTTCCTCTAGCACCAGCCACCATTTCAAGAACTCGCAGCACCACCTGCGATACAGCATCATCTCCTGTCTGATCTTACTGTTCAGTACCAACAGCTGGTGGTGGTAGTGGTGGTGGTATCTCATTGTCAGACCCTTGTCCCGATCTAACGGGTTCTGACACGGTCATCCTACCTCTACCGCGTCCACAACGGCCACGTCCTCTAGAACTCATTTCTATCGTCGCGATCTGATTAAAAAGTTTTATGACTTAGTCTTTGTTTCACTTATTATCCGCGAAGAAATTTTATGAAAGGGGTTTAAGAGTAGTTCTTTCGATCAATCAAAGTTTTTGTTCAAGTTCTCCATCCTAATTCAGAGAAGTACACTCACTCAAACATTCATTCAGTGACATCCATTCCATAATATCTCCCATACACATTCACTCTTCGGACATTTCTGTCCGTTCCTATCCCAGGGGTATTTTCGTCATTTTTCCGACAAGGGTATTTTCGTAATTTGCCAAAATAAGGTTCCTTGGTGAATTTGTCAATAAGGGTATTTTGGTAATTTTGAAATCCTGGGGGTATTTCAGAAATTTTGACATTCTAGGGGTATTTCAGTAATTTTGAAACTCGGGGGGTATTTTGGTATAAAGTTTAATAATTCCGGGGTATTTCCAAATTTGCAAAACTTGGGGGTTCTTTTTCGAGAATTTGGTCTCCAAAACGGTGATGTTGCAAAAATTTTGAAAACCAGGGTCATTTTGGTAATTTTGTGAGTGAAGGGCAATTTCGTAAGTTTTCTCCAAATCAAGGTATTTTGATATTTTGCAAACTAGGGTTTTGGGGACTTGTCATGAAGTAAGAAAATTTTGATTAGAACTGTGGGTGGTTTGGACATTTTTATAAACCAAGGGCATTTTTGTAATTTTACCACTAGGTGTATTTTTGTAATTTCATAAGTCAAAAATTTTTTCGGAAAATTTTGTAAAAATAGTTCTCACAAATTAAAAAGGAAAATTTTAAGAGTTTTAAAACTAGGGTTTTTATAAAAACACGGCTAGTTCCCTTTCGGGTTTTAGTTATTGTGTTTAGCCTGTGACTAAGTCCTCTTGGTTAGGGTGAACCGAAGCTACGCACCAGGTAGGATTCCTGCGAAGAGGAGGTGAGTCACTAGGACTGCTTAAGTACCAGGCTCTTCCGGATCCAATCCTAGACATGCGCACAATGGTTACCACACCCTAACTCGGTTACTTAGTCATAGGTTTGTTTAATGGTCCTTAAGTCTTATGCACTTGTGTTTGAGTAGACTAGTCCTACGGTTCGATAGATTCTAGTTCACTAATCTACGTTCCATTCCATTTCTACCCTTCTACAAATCATAATATAAATCACACAAGAGATCGAAGTACTTACCTGGTGGACTGCGGGTCGGAGGCTTAGGTGCCATGCCAGAAAACCTGCTTATTTCACAAAGTTTTTCACAAAAATTCTTTTGGGCCTAATTTTGAAAATGTTTTGGGCCTTAAACCCAAGGCCGAGAGTTTAAAACTGGGCTCTGATACCAAACTGAAACACCCCAAACCCGGCCCATGAGCCTTGACCGGATCTGGTATGTTCCTCGAAGAAAACCGGTTCAAAATTCTTTTGTTACTTTAGAAAAATTGTGTGTCTTAAAGGAAAAACTGTTTAGAGTTGGGCTCGAGTTGAAAACGAGTTTATCTTATATTAAAAACCCTTTATTTACGGTGATAAAACATTTAGAGTTTATTTTAAAATAAATTTACTTAATCTTTAATTGATAATAATTCGTAAACATAATAAATAAAAGTAAAAATAAAAAAATTCAACTATGGCCCTCTTACATCAAAACAAACCCAAATAATTTATTGTACTTAAATGAAATAAAATGTCCAATAAAATAACTTCAAGTTGAGCATGGCCACCACAAGTTCTGCCGTCCCGGTCCATCACTGTTCATCACTTGAAACATGTTTCCACAACGGGGTGAGTCAACAGACTCAATGTGTAACCAACACTAAAATTTAATAGCTCAGGCATACCTTATCATATCACATGCATATTCATATAACAGATAAAATAATGATGCAACCTGAACCCAAACCTAGATGCCATCCGCTACACATCCCCGTACCAACCTGCACACCGTGGGGACTACTAAGTCAACCCTCCATCCGCTACACACCATCGAAGGCAGTCGCTGCAGACGGCGTGCTCATCGCCCTTATAAATATTCATGGTCTTAGGTCACCACATTCAGATTTCGTGGTCTTAGGTCACCACATTCAGATATCGTGGTCTTAGGTCACCACATTCAGATATCGTGGTCTTAGGTCACCACATTCACTTCCCCTTTTACAATAACCCATCTGCCTCATATCATACATATTATGCATTAACATGCCAAATTTCACATTCTTATCACTGTTCACATATGAGTCATAACATATATTCATAATCCTAGTAGGAGTAGGAAACGTACCTGAGTACTTTGTACCACAATATGGTACCTTTGCCATATTCACATTCTTATACATACTTATATTAAATATTGCCATAAATCATATTAAAAGATAGTGTGGGGTACACACCTGATTCGCTTAACAATTTCACTGAAATCTCGAAATTCAATCTACTACCTTAGATCCTTAACTTCCTACATTCGGCCATCACTTAAAAATTTAATGAAGACCATTCGGCCATAAAACCAAATCCTATTAGGATTGTTATAACTCAAAACTTACCTTGGTGACAATTTCACTACTAATCGAGTCCCGAAATCTTTGCTATGCTCCTTCTTGTATTCGGCCAAGCACTAGATCTCTTCATAGGTTAGTTTTCCGTTTTTGAATAAATAAGAAACAGTTTTAATTACCAAAAATAGGCCTTGTCCGAATACCTCATATGCTTACCTTGTGGATTCTAAAATCCCGAAAAGATTCACTTGCTTAGGGAGTTGTCGAAATACCTATAGACTCATGTTAGATTCGATTTCATCCTTAAACATAATAAATGGCCTTTGGCCGAATATTCACATGTCTTACCTTGAAGCTTTAAATCCCGAAAAGTAGTCTCTTCTCCCTGGTAGTCGACAATAGACAAAATCCCGAAAGAACCTTTGTAGTTTCGGCCAAGAGATACAAATAGCATTAGAATCTTAATCTTGGTCTTGAAGAAAAGAAACATAATGATAATAATAGATCCTTACCCTTACTTTAGGAGTCGACACACCCTTGCTTGAAGTCCCACAAATATTCGGCTATGGAGATTAGATAGTGATCAAAAAGGTTTCAGCTTTTGGTGTTAATGGACAATCGACTAGGCCTAAGAGATCCTGCTTTCGGCTTTTGGAAGGTTAAGAGAAAAGAGAAAAGAATAGAGGAAAGGTGAAGAAATCGGCTTGCCTTGCTAGGGTGTTCGGCTTTGGCAAAATAGCAGAGAAAAGAGAAGGATTGCCAGAGAATTTTTGGCAGATGAACAAGAAAAGAAAGAATGAAGATTTGGCCTCCCTTTTCCTCCTATTGACGAAATTACTAGGCCAAGACTTCCTTACTTGGCCATCACTCTCCCTTATTTTCCTCCTTATGTCCTTATTTAAAATTAAAGAAATAATCCTTGAATTATCCACCCTTTATCTCTTTAATTATCACCAATTCAATTTAATAAAACTTAATCCAATAATTATCTCTTATCTCTTAATAAAAATAATACTAATAATAATCCATCATTATCTATCTATTTGCCGAATTTTAAAAGGATAGAAACTCCTAAAATATAGCCTATGTGCCGTCCACCTCTGTCCATCCTTGTAACAAAATAAAACTTTTATTTTTAGCTTTCCATGCGACTCGAACCTTGTCCTCCTTGCACTGAATGTGGCGTCACTTACTGGGCTTTAAGTGGTGCCTCCTTGCCACTTTTCCAAGCCCATTCTTGTGTCAAATTTCTTTTATTAACTTTCTTAAGGCCACCTTGCCTTAGTTCCCTCTTTTAAACATAACATTTCTAAAGCATTTCCTTACATTTCCAGGACATTTCCTTACATTTCCAAGACATTTCCTTACATTTCCAAGTTTCTAAAAATGTTCACTTTCCTCTTCATTTCCAAGTTTCCAAAAATGTTTCTAATACATTCATAACATATAAGACATGTCATTTCATACAATTAAATCAAAACGCATAGGCCCATTTTTAGGATGTTACAGGTGCTGGTCATACTGAGGCGAAGTAGTCAGCTCTAGTCTATACTGCTCGTCACCGAGAGGATAGAGATGCTCTGGATGTCATTACGGGTGTGTTCTTTATTTATAATGTACCCTATACTGCACTGATAGATATAGGATCCACTCACTCCTATATAGCTAGTGCTGTATATGAAAACTTGGATATACTAGTTGAGAGCACTACGAGTGAGGCCACTGTACTAAGTCCGTTGGGGCAGTCAATAAGAGTTAACAAACTATTTAGAGATGTTCCTTTAGAGGTTCATTAGGCTATCTTTCAGGCTAATCTGATGGAACTGCCTTTTGGAGAATTTGATATGATACTGGGAATGGACTGATTAGTCAAGCACCGAGTGAGCTTAGATTGTGCCACAAAAAGGGTTGTACTGAGAACTGAGGAGGACAATGAAGTAATTGTAATTGGGGAGCGTCAGAACTATTTATCGTATGTAATTTTTGCATTGAGGGCTGAGAAGTTGGTCCGTAAGGGATGTGAGGCGTATCAGGCCTACATCAGTGTTTCAGATTCTTAGGATCCTTCGGTTAAGGATATCAGGACAGTTAAGGACTTTCTAGACATTTTTCCTGAAGAGTAACCTAGGCTACCTCCGAATCGTGAAGTAGAATTTAGGATTGAAATCCTTCCTGGTACAGTTCTGGTGTCTATCGCCCCTTATAGAATGGCACCGAAAGAGCTTGTGGAGCTTAAGGCTCAAATTCAAGAGCTATTGGATCGTGGGTTTATCCGCCCTAGTGTGTCTCCATGGGGAGCACCAGTTCTATTCGTGAAAAAGAAGGATGGATCCATGCGCATGTGTATTGACTACTGACAATTGAATAAGCTGACTATCAAGAATAAGTACCCCCTACCAAGGATAGATGATCTGCTCGATCAGTTCCGAGGAGCTTCAGTGTTTTGTAAAATTAACCTCCGATCAGGGTACCACCAGTTGAGAGTTAATGAAGCCGACGTGCATAAGACGACATTTAGGACTCACTATGGTCATTATGAGTTCCTAGTGATGCCATTTGGACTGACAAATGCTCCAGGAGCTTTTATGGATCTGATGAACCGAGTGTTCCAGCCCTATCTAGATCAATTCGTGGTGGTATTTATTGATGATATACTGTTGTATTCAAAGACCAAGGATGAGCACGATGAACACCTTAGAGTGGTTCGACAGATTCTATGAGAGAAGCAACTGTACGCCAAGTTCAGTAAGTGTGAGTTCTGGTTACATGAAGTAACACTTCTGGGACATGTGGTTTCTGTTGAGGGGACTAGAGTTGATCCTTGAAAGATTGAGGTTGTCTTAGATTGGAAGCAGACTAAGACTGTATCTGAGATCCGTAGTTTTCTAGGGCTGGCAAGATATTATCGATGTTTTGTAGAGGGGTTTTCACTGATCGCTGCACCCTTGACCAAGTTGCTATGTAAGGGTGTGTCATTTAACTGGACTAATGCGCAGCAAGAGAGCTTTGAGAAGCTCAAGACCGCATCGATCGAGGCCCTATCTTGATACAAACGATTATCCGGGAAAGAGTTTATCGTCTCACGCCGATGCATCACATGTCCATTTGGGATGTGTGTTGTTGTAGGAGGGTAATGTGGTAGCATACGCGTCTCGTCAGCTTAAAACTCATGAGGCGAATTATCCAACGCATGACTTGGAGTTGGCCGTAGTGGTTCGCACTGAAAATCTGGAGGCATTACCTGTATGATGAGAAGTGTATCATTTATACTGATCACAAGAGCCTCAAGTACCTCCTCGCTCAGAAGAAGTTGAACTTTAGGCAGCGTAGGTGGATTGAACTACTTAAGGACTATGACTGTAAAATTGAATACCATTCTGGTAAGTCTAATGTGGTGGCCGACGCGCTGAGCTGTAGGGCTATGACTGATCTGAGGGCAATGTTTACTCGCCTCAGTTTATTTGATGATGGTAGTCGGTTGGCCGAACTTCAAGTCAAACTGATATGGATAGAGCAAGTTAAGAGTAAACAGATAGGTGACGAGTCTTTGGGTCTTCGCTTTCGACAGATTGAGAGTGGGAATACTGTGGATTTTAGACTGAATATTGAAGGGGTACTATGTTTCCGTGGGAGAATCTGTGTACCAAATGATACCGAGTTGAGGCAGTCTATACTACGAGAGGCGCATAGTAGCCCTTATGCTATGCATCCTAGAGGAAATAAGATGTACCGAGACCTTCGCGAGTTATATTGGTGGCCAGGTCTTAAGAGTGAGATTACAGACTTTGTGGGTAAATGTCTGACATGTCAGCAAATTAAGGCTGAGCATTAGTTACCTTCGGGGTTGCTTCAGCCAGTTAAGGTTCCACTTTGAAAGTGAGAGCGAGTGACTATGGGCTTCGTTAGTGGATTACCCCTCACACCCACTAAGAAGGATTCAGTATAGGTCATCATGGATCGATTGACCAAGTCTGCCCATTTCATACCGGTTCGTACTGACTACTCTCTGTAGAAGCTGGCTAAGTTATATGTGTCTGAGATAGTGAAACTACATGGGGTACTGATTTCGATAATATCGGATAGGGATCTTCACTTCACGTCTCATTTCTGGAAGAAACTACATGAAGCTCTGGGTACAAGGTAGGACTTCAGTACTGCGTTTCATCCTAAAATAGATGGTCAATCTGATAGGGTGATTGAAATACTGGAGGACATGTTGAGAAGTTGTGTGATTAAATTCCGAGGTAGTTGGGAGGATTACCTGCCACTAGCAGAGTTTGCTTAAAATAACAGCTATCAATCTAGCATCCAGATGGCACCTTACGAGGCACTATATGGTCGTAGGTGTCACACACCTTCATGTTGGACTAAGTTGGGCGAGCGGCGGGTTCTAGGCCCTAAACTAGTTTCTGATACCAAGGATAAAGTTAGATTGATTCGAGATCGACTGAAAGCGGCATCAAATAAACAGAAGTCTTATGCGAATCTGAAGCATCGAGAGATTGAGTGTTCTGTGGGGGACTTCATTTTTCTCAAGGTCTCGCTATGGAAGAAGGTACTGAGGTTTGGTCGTAAGGGCAAGTTGAGCCCTAGGTTTATTGGGCCTTACCGCATACTGAAATATGTGAGACCGGTTGCATATCAGTTAGAGTTACCTCCATAGTTAGATCGGATTCACGACGTGTTCCACATCTCTATGTTGAGGCTCTACCGCTCTGATCCCACACATATTATTCCTGTTGACGAGATCGAGGTTAGGTCAGATTTGACCTTTGAGGAGCAGCCAGTCCAGATATTGTATCGCGATGTAAAGATTCTAAGAAGAAAGTCTATCCCACTGGTTAAGGTTCTGTGACGTAATCATAGCACTGATGAGGCCACGTGGGAGCCTGATGATGCGATGCGTCAGCAGTATCCTCATTTGTTCTAATTAGGTAAAATTTTGAGGCCAAAATTTTCTTTAAGAGGTAGAGTTGTAACGCCCCAAACTTTATCTATTGATGTTTCTGTTATTATTTGACAAAAATATTTGTTTGCTTCAGTGGTTATGTGTCCTGGGAGTGTCTGAAAAGTCTTGGGTTCAGGCCTTGACTTGAGCAAAAATTTTGTTTTTATGAATAAATTCCTATCTCTAGTCAATAGGTTCTTAATTAGTTGTTGGTAAATTATTAACAGAATGGGTCTGTTGGTCTGGTGGTTAACTGGAGTGTTGGTTATGTTTGAGGTCTTGAGTTCGAATCCTTGTGCAAACAAGGGATTTATTTTGATGCTTGTGTCGTGTGAGAGTTTGAGATGCACTAAAATTCTGATAGTGGAGATGTTGATGGAGATAATTAAGGAGACTTAGATATGGGAGCTATCAGAATCAGGATTACTTTTGTTTCTTAGAATATCAGCTTTCTCAAATTCTGACGTTTTCGTAAAAGACTCCCTGCCAAATTTCTATTGATTCTTTCGTGTCTTCTCTGTTCTTTTCTTTGTCACTGTGTTACTGCCTTTTTTATTTTTCTTTTTGATCCTATCTCTGCCTAAGATCTCATAGTAGTTCTCTTATTTTCTTTTCCTTCTTCACCATTTGGGCAACCGTGCGATTGTGTTATTCAGTAAGGTGGTGAGTGAGTTATTCTCTATATTATTCAATAAATCTTCATTTGATGTGAGCCATATTCTGATTAGGCGCAAATCAAGGGGCTGGTAGATCCCAATTAACGCTGTGATTGTGGAAAAAATCGGGGTTGCTCAAGCGAGGTAAGGTTGTCGATAGTTTTGGGAATTGACTGTTGTAAGTAATTCAGATTAAGTGACTGAGATTGAGTTTCCAATTGTTGAACATAGGTTATGGAGTGCTCAGGAGTGATTAAGTGTCCAAAACGAACCTGGTGTGTACCCGAAACATTAAAAATGCGACTCGGCGAAAAGTCAAAAAAGTATACTGTCGATGCCATACAGGCGTGTGGTAGCCCGTGTGAGGGGACATGACCGTGTGATCTATGAACCAGGCCATGTGCGCGTGACACAGTCGTGTGATGACCGGCGAGGCAGTGTACAAAACACGAGCTCGACCAATTAGGCCGTGTGGGCCACACGAGCATATGGGATGTTGGGCCAGGCCGTGAAATTAAGCTGTGGGGGCCACACGGGTAGACAACATGGGCGTGTGAACCCATTTTCACTGATTTATTGCTAAGGTTGCATGGGTCGCCCGAGACGACTATGAACCTACTGTAGGGTCAAGAAGGTTACCTAGACTCCTAACTGAATGACTATTATATCCATACTTGATATGTATCTATATGACTGTAAATTGAGCATGCTGGTTGTACTGTACTGTATATATGTTATATACCATGATTGGACAAGACATAACTGTATGATGCATTGTATGGGGATGGGTTCATATTGATTAGAGGAAGTGTACTGAAAGGCTTCGAGCCTAATTTACTGGCAGCATAGCTGCATATTACTGTATAGTGCCGCATTCAGTGCTACTTGGAGTGTAGAGATGGATGGGTTGATTATATCCCCACATGGAGTGTAGAGGCTGGCTGGGTAGGATTTTCTGATTGCATATCTCATTCATTATCAGACAAAGGATGGGCTAAGGCCCTAATGCATACTGTTATTGAAATGGGCTGAGGCCCAAACTGGACTGATACTAATACTGAAAAAGGGCTTAGACCCAGACTGTGATTATTTGTATAATGACTGTTTGTTTTGTATGGGGGTTACACACTGAGTTTACAAAAACTCACCCTTTTGTTTAATCTGTACAGGTAATCCCTAGACATAGGCGGATTGGTGCGGCGAATTGGTGCGGCGGAGGACTCAGCGGTGGCCACACGACTCCTTCTATACTGTTTGGTACTTAATCATGATTTTAAGTTTATGTGGGTATTTTTCTGTAATAATGGCCTCTACGGATTTTTGGTTTAAAATTGAATTTTATACTTCTTTATGTTTTATAACTGCTAGTGGTAAGAGAAACTCGGGTTTTCAAAAAAGATGAATGTTTTATCAAAATACTACGCACACGCAAACTATTTTAAAAGCTTCCTGAAAGTATAATGTTTTGGGAAATGAATGACGATTTGTACATAAATAACGTTTTGAAAACAAATGTCATAATTTTTAGTTAACATAAGATAATGAAGAGAGGTTTGAACGGAGAAAAGGTATTAGCGTCGTTGCGATTTCAAAAGCACTATCATGTGACATCGCCAGGTTCGGCCATAACGTCTAGGCCGGGTTTGGGATGTTACACTGACTAAATCACTTCCTATAACCAAGTTTGAGCATTGCTTAGACTTGGTTGGTGTTCATTGTTGAAGATAAACCCTTAAGCGGTTTCATGGAAGAGGTGGAGAACTTGCTCGTTGAGAATTTGTGTTAAGGTGGAGATTGCTAGAGTTGTGACCCAAATTCTTATTAAAATAAAATACAAGTAGCAAAAGGATCCACAAGGGTTAAGGTCGAGGGCCCTTATAGTACGGTATAGGTTGCACAAGAAGAATCGGTATAGAAGTTTACTTGCTCTGTTTGATATTGATTTGAATAAGGTGTTTCACCTTACTGCATTACTTCTATTAGATGTTGATTAGAATAAGGTTTCCTAAACCAATAAATATACACAGTCTATACTCCTTGTATTTTAATTTTGAATTTGAAATAGAATATTTTCTTTTCCTTTACCTGTGATTTTTTCCCGAAAGGGTTTCATAAAATCTGTGTGTTTTAGTTTTCTTCCTTTTCTTTGTGATACATTGCCATTATCAACATTCTATTTTAACACTCTCTAGTATATTTACTTCACTTCTCCTTTTGGGTGACTATGGAAATTATCAAAAAATTTGGGAGAAAAAGTGGAATTTCATGGTAATGACCAAATTGTAAAAAAAAAAAGAAAAATTTTCCTTCCTTCATTTTGCCATTCACGTTAGGGAAGGAAGGATGAAGAAATTTCTTCATCTTTCCTCCCTATTATATTATCATTTTATTGTTAAAAGATTATAAAAAATATCTAATTTAATTATTATTAATGTATTATTTAATTAAACAAATTATTTAAAATATCTCTTATATCATCATTACACCAACAATTATCTTTCTTTCTAAATGACCATTTTACCTTTCATGTTTCTTCAAAATTCCATCCTTGAGTCACTACTTACTTTTAGTAAAATTACGATTTTGTCCCTATTTTTTCTACACTTATTCAATTTGGTCCTTACATGCCAATTCCATGTCATAATAAATTGGGTTATTTTCACTCTTAATCCTTTAACTTTCTCATTTTTACATTTTGACCCTCATATTTTGAATATTTACACTTAGACCACAAATTTTTTGCATATTTACAATTTAGTCTTTGCTTTAGACTAACATATCTCAACATACTTCTTAATTTAATTTTTTTTTAGCATTTCTTAACCTTCTCTTTTATCATCTTTATATTTCCCCCTCATTTTACCGGAAATCAATTATACACTATTTAATTTAACACTACCTTTACAATATATCAATATCTTTTAGGTGTTACAAAACCCATTGTTTGACGAGGCCAACACAGTAAGTAACGTCGCGACTTCAAGTGGTCTAAGGTCATGATGAGACGAACTGTTTGGCGACGTTACAACGTGAAAATGTTGACATCACGATGTCAATGCTGTATTTTGGGACTTTTACAGTTTGGTCTTTTTTTGACCTCGAATTACTATTTGAGCTTTCATAAGCTCGTGTAAGACATGAAAATGATTCATATTAAATATATGTTGGTTAAATTTAAGCATTAAATAGTATAAATTGATTGTGATCGATAGTAGTTGTTTTGACAATGAATGTGACACCTTATAGCTCGGACTCGACGATCGGGTCAGGTACAGGGTGTTACAGGTAAACTACAAAAAAATAGTCCCTTATATTTTTTAAGTTTATTTTTTGCCACTTAACTTTCAATTGTTTTGTATTAGTCATTGATGTTATCGATTTATAATAATTTGGTCACTGTGATGTTACCTGATGTTAAAGGTGTTACGAAATTCTGACATGGCACAAATTGTGTCATTAGATGTTGACGTGGCTTATTGTCATTTCCACTTAATTTAAACATATTTTAACTATTTTTTTAATTTTAATTTTATTTTTCCTTTTTTTCTTATTCTTTTATTTTTCAAAAATCATTCCAAACACCAACCTTTCCCTCTTAATCCAGCCACCACCACTACCATCCGGAACCATCTTACACCTTCTACTGTTCATCTTTCTCACTATTCTCAACATCACAACACTAAACCAATATCTAATGCCCCTTCAAGCTACTCTCGTCACCACCCCCATAAGCTTTTCGCCCTTAGCACTCTCTCTCAAACACCAACTCTCAACCTAATCGAACCTCCAACACCATTCAATCACTGTCTAACCACCAACATCCCTAAACCCAAACCATCTCCTTCAAACTTAACCCCTTTTACACCAACCACCCTCAATCATTACCACCATAACAATATTGAACAAACAAGAATTAACATTCAAATAACAATATAAAAGTATATTTAAAGAGAAACATCAGAAACTTTAAAAAAAAGGCTAGTTTTTATTCAGGGATTTTGAAAAAAAAACAGTAGAAATTAGAGGGGAGAAGAGAAGACTATTGGTGACCAGAGACTGAACGACGACACTAGATATTGGAGAAGAGAAATAAAAATTAAGAATAAAGAATAAATATTCAAAATAATAAATAAAGAAAGAAACGATAGAATAAAAAGTGGAAGAGAATCGAATAAACCAATGGATATAATGGATAGATGGATAAGTGTCCAATTGAACCGTTTGAGATATAAATCCCAACAAACTCAATTAGTGACTCTAATCAATCCTCTAAGCAATAATCATTGGCAAATTGAAGGATGAAGAATGAATTCTCACGACTCCTTGAAAAAAACCGAGAAGAAAACTACCTTTAAAAATCACAATAAAGCAATCATGCACAAAAGAAACTAACTCCCAAAATTGAAAATTTTATTAATAAAAAAAATGGTGTTTCTAATGAACAAAGAAGAGGCCTTTATATGGGCTAGCTAAGTACGTCCAAAGAAAACTTTGAAGTATACTAAAACTAAACTTTCTTGTTGACTAAGAAATATAACACCTAAATAACTTAAAATACTTAAAATATATATCCAAAATTCAAAATAAATAAATTATAAAACCTAATAAATACAATATTGGGCTCATATATAATAAAAATTAAGCCTAGCAATCGAATCCAATATGATTTAAACTCAAATTAAAAGCCCGAAACTCGTAATTTTCGTAATAATCCCATCCAGAAATTCTACTCGTGTAGTCTTCACTAAAACAGTTATAACTTGAGCTCCTGAACTCAAAATCGAGTAATTCAAAGTGCATTGTAGAGCTAAGAGATTTCAAATGTTACGAGACATCTCAACCCAAACACACCTAGATCCCATCCAAAAATTCGTCTCAAGGACTAATTTTCCAAACTTGAAAATTGACAACTTTGGTG
Source organism: Gossypium bickii (assembly GCA_025503065.1). Taxonomy (NCBI): domain Eukaryota; kingdom Viridiplantae; phylum Streptophyta; class Magnoliopsida; order Malvales; family Malvaceae; genus Gossypium; species Gossypium bickii. The sequence goes on along the minus strand of CP106713.1, from coordinate 19,150,989 downwards.
AATGGAATTTAATAAATTTCACCACATTTGTGCATGTATCAGAAGCTGTTGTTGACAACAGTTGAGTGCATGCCTCGAAAGCAGGATTATTAACATGTAACTCTGCATACAATTTTGCAGCATACAGGTCCCTAAAGTCGGTATGTGTATATACCATTGTCTCCACATCATCATTGTAAAAAATTTCCAATATTTTATACCTTCGCGGATTGGATGCTATAGGAAATCTATAATACAGTTTCGAAATAACTCTTCCACGATGATGAGCAATTTTCTATCCAATCTTTGTTTTTTATTTCATCAAGTGTTGCAAATTCGTAAATCTTACACCTACATGATGATCAGATTAAAAAATAGCACCAACATCAAAATCTATAATTTGCCCATCATAGTAGACAAATGATGAGATATGGTTGTTCGTATTTAATATAATTGCAATTTAAATTAATATAGTTGTTAACAAACCCTTAAACCCTAATACCCTTATATTTTAAGTTTTCTTGAATTAAAAAACGGATTTTTAATGAAAAATAATTAAAAAATCAAAGCAAACATGATACTAAAATTCAACACAATTTCCTTACCATATAATAAAAACACCAACTTCATATAATAATAGAGCCAGATTTTTTGATATAAGATAATACATTTCAAACATTAACCCTAATTACATAAACCCCAAACCCTATGCACCTCTGTTCTTCTCTGGTTTAATTTCCTTACAAAGCTTAGAAATGGAGTCAATATAATCGTCTGAAAACCCATTGATATCTATATTCCTCATCCATGGAAAAAAAAAGGAGGATTTTGATTTCTCATACGGATATGATTACCCATAATCAATTGGGAAGTTCTCTTTGCATCGTCTTTGCTGATAACCTTCAGAAATTCTTTGATTGAGATCTCATACTATTTTGTTCTAATTTTCTTGTTGGAAGATACCATCAACCACAGACTATCCAATCTGACTTTAAGTTCGACGTATATAAATGTTTCTCTTAGGAAATGATATTTTTGAACTTCTCACCTAAGACAAGTATAAAATGACCAAATTAACTCTTGCATGACGAGGTTCAAAAAAATTATGTGGGCAACAACATAGTCATTATCCAAATCCATCTTATAATTTATTAATTTTTCTACCAACCTATCAACAACCTCTCGTTGCTATTCAATTCTTATCTTTTTCGCAACTCGGATAATCTTAGCCATTTTCCTTTACACAAAACATTTATAAAGAACTGTATTTATTAAAATATATAGCCTAACCTAAACCATATGACGATTTCAAACTAATCATATTTCATAAATTCTAAACCTTAATATCTTATGCCACAAACAAATTCACATAATGTCATTTTATCCTATTCATAAACCGTAAAACCATAATATAATTAAATTATAAGGTTTTCTTACATTTTCATATTGGAGCGTACCTCTTCCAACTTCGATCTTGAGAAAAAGAAATTACTTCCACCAATTAATACAACGATAACCCACTAATTGTGTATAACATTTACAATTTTCATATTGTTTAGTTATATTAATTTTTTCCTATATTATTCAGGAAAAAACCCTAAATAACATTTATAATTTTCCATATTTTTTACTTTATAAAACATTTAAAATCGATATATCATTTACAATTTCCTATGTTTTCTACTTAAACTATTTTCTTGTTGCTGAAAAAAAAAATTTTACAATTTAAATTTATGCATAATAATAAATTATTTTTTACCAAATAACTAGTGGTTGTTTTCGATACCTCGAAATATTAACATTGCTTCTCTAAGCAAAACTATCTTCTAAATAATTAAAAAAATTCTATCAACTCCCTATTTTTTTTCCTTCACTTAACTTAACTCCCAGTTCTTTTTCAACAACTCTCAATTTTTTTTTCAAACCAATGCAAATTGTTCCCAAAAAATTGGGGTTTTTTAAACACCCTAGTGTATGATAGGTCTAGGAATCCCGGAGCTTCAGTCATTTCGCATCAAGGAATCTCTGCGGTCTCTGGTCCGACACGATAAGTCATGAGAAACACCAAATCGACATGGCGGTTATCGATTTGAGGAAACAAAGTGCATATCTAATTCTGAGATCCCTCTTGCTTCAGTTTCAACCCCAAATCAATACCGTCAATCTTTATATTGATTTGGGGTTGAAATTTCATCTTTCATATTATTTTCGTAAAAAAATTCATATTTTTTCGACAAATAATTTGTTTTTAGTATTATTTTGGAAAAAAAACAGCCAAAAGTGTAAAAAAGTGAGAAAGAAAATGAAAAAGAAAAAAAATAAAGAAATAGAAAAGAATAAATAAAAAAATAAAGATATAAATGGTAGGATCCACAATAAAAATCTTAAAAAATTAAAAATATGGTGTCCATGTAAGCATTTAACAATTTTAAATTGATGACATTCGTAACTATATGTAACAAATGAAAGTTCAAAATCAAAGCATAAGCTTAAACAAACATATTGGACTATTTTGTAATTTACCCCATATTGAATTATTATATATGTTCGTGCCTTTCAACTCTAAAATCATTGCTCAAAACTGCAGTAATATTAGTTGCCATGCCTTGTTTGGATTCTAGTGTAATAACATGTGAAAAAAAACTTATTTATTACATACGCATAAACCTAATCATGGGTTGGGCCACCCAATTCGACTTGAAGGCTCACTCAAAAAGTATAAGGGTTTGGGTAAAAATATATGCTAGAAAATAGGCTTGGAAAAAAAGAGGCCCATTTTCTAAATATATCGGGCCTCGGTTAAGCTTTTTTGGCTTAGGCCTGACACGACCTGAATTTACAACAAAAAAAAAGAGAATTGCTTCTGTTTTCACTGTTTTTGTGGTGTTTTGCCACTATTTTGTTGTCATTTCACTATTATATTGTTATTATTTCATTGTTATTATTTGGATATTACATAACTATTATTTTATTGTTAATTTTATGTAACAGCCTGATTTTAGGGCTAGTCAGAATAGTAGTTTTAGAACCACTAATCCAAGGCCGTAGAAATTATTTTTATATTATTTTATGTGTTATAGCATGATTATAGGAGTGCATGAAAAATTTGGTGAATTAATTTTAGTGATTGCATGCTTAATTTTGAAAAAGGACTAAATCGCATAAAGTGCGAAAGTTTTGTTCTACAAGCTAAAGGTGTCAAAATAGCTATAGAACCTTAAATTAGAGGTCCTTAATGTGCAATTAGGCCCTTATGAGGGTGTTGGCCGGCCATAGGGACAAAGAAATGACATTGTCAAAGGTTAGGTGAAGTATTTGGTGACTTAATTGATAAATAAACATAAAATAAAGAGAAAAAGGATATCATCTTTTTCATTTTCTCTTCTCCACCAATTTTTCACTCAAGAAAGGGCCATGGAAGCTTGAAAATTTCAGCAACTTTTAATCCTTGCAAGTAAGCCATCTTAATAGTCATTTTTGATGATTTTTATGTTTTTGGAACCCTTGTAGCTTAATCTAGCTAATGAGGGGACTATTTTGCACTATGGTTGAAAGTCTAGGGTTTTTCCATGAGAGAATTAGTTTTTTTTTTCTAATTTTTTATGGAAGAAAATGAATCTTGGTTGTTAAATAAACAACTTTTGTTAAGGGGTTTCCATGAAAACACCTAAAATGGACCTTTTTGTAAAGGTTGTAAGATAGGTAGTAAATGTGTGAAATAATTGGATTTTTGAGTTGCTATAAGCTTAAAGTATATTCGGCTAGGCTTGGTTAATGAGGAAATTTAAAGAAAATCATTTTACGAGCATAGGGGAAAAATTGTAATTATGTGAAAGTCGAAAGGCAAAACGGTAATTTTGCCAAAGTAGGAATTTTGGAATGTCTTGATTAATGTGGTGATTAAATAAGTAAATTTTTCATTATAGATCAAGAAAAATAGAGTCTGGACTTAGACCGGGGAAAGCCAAGTTGTTGGACTAAACCGAACAAGACGCTCATATTTTGTATATCAAGGTAAGTTGTACATAAATAATACAACTCTATTGATATTATGCATTAAATAATTGATTTTGTATAAAATGTTTGATTATTGTTATGAAAATGCATGATGAAATATGATATGATATGATATACTTCTGGTTGAACCTTAGGATATCCAAGCCATGACATTTGAGCGAAATGTGTGCTAGTGTAAGACGATGTCTGGGACATGGCATCGGCCACATTATGAAAGCTAGTGTAAGACCATGTCTGGGACATGGCATCGGACTTGATATGTGTGCTAGTGTAAGACCATGTCTGGGACATGGCGTCAGCCACAATATAAGAGCCAGTGTAAGACTATGCCAGGGACATGGCATCGGCATTGAGAAGAGAGCTAGTGTAAGATCATGTCTGAGACATGGCATCGGCCTCGACATGTGAGCCAGTGTAAGACCATGTCTGGGACATGGCATCAGCATTTTACACTCTTGTGTGAGGCTTGTCGGGTATCCTTTGGTATTCCAACTGGTTCAACGGGTAATTTAGAGCTTGTGTTTAAATGAGAAATGTCACGATTATGTTGAAAGTGATACAGGTACCTACATGAAAATTCATGATAAATGAGCTCGAATTATGTTGTATGATTAGTAAGGGTGAAAATGAGTAAGTTATGCTTTAAATCATTCGAGAATTTTGTGCAAGTTATAAGATCATATGAGTAGGATAATGCATGGTAATTGTTGTTAATTATTTATATGCGACTTACTAAGCTTTATGCTTACTTCATTTTCTTTCCATTTTCTTATAGAGCTGCCAAGTTAGCTCAGGGATCAACAGACGTTAGAGGCATCGATCACACTATCAACCTGAACATTTGGTATAGTTAGATATAGCATTTTGAGTATGGCATGTATAGGGACTTAGTCTTTTATCAAGTGTTATATTGTTTTGGCAAAATGTGTTGGCTTGTTTTGAAAATGAATTCTTTTTGTATAAGGCCATAGTTGATGGCTAATACTTATTATTGATATATGAAAATGATGATGTTTTTATGGATGTGCAACTTGCATAGTTAAGTATTTGGTATATTAATGCATGATAGAGTATGTTATTTAATGTAGCTTATTTTGGTACAAGTAAGGGTGGCAAAAAGGGCTTGGTAAATAGCCTTGTTATTATCCACATGGGTAGACACACGGGAGTGTGTTTAGGTCGTGTGTGACACACGATCTACCCCATGGGCGTGTAGTTCATCCGTATGTCTCCCTGCACCCTAAGTTGGCAAAACAGAATGCCCAGTAGTAACCACACGGGTGTGTGTCTCAACCGTGTGTAAGACATGGCCATAGGACATGGGCATGTGCCCAGACCGTGTGAAATCTACACTTGAATTTAGGAATTTAATTCGCCACACAGCCTAAGGACACGGGCGTGTGCCTTGGCCGTGTGACCTTATTGGGTTGATTACGCCAGAAACAGAATGTCAAGTTTTTTACACACAGGCGTGTCATGGCCATGTGAAGGACATGGGGCATTGGCACGGGCGTATGCCTGGCCGTGTGAAAACCCTTGTAGGTTCATATTGATAAATAAGTCCACGCGGCTAGGGACATAGGCGTGTAACACCCCTTACCCGTATTCTCCGTTGGAACCGGGTACGAGGCGTTACCATACTTAACTCGCACAATTATACAACTTTGGGCCATCAAACTCATTTCAAATTAAAACATTTCCATTCATATGTCTATCGTCCTTATAATGGACCTACGAGGCCTTAAACATGCTTCTAAAAGGTTTCGGAGATAATTTGGAAACTTTTACGCACTTAAGAAAATTTTACCTAAACAGGGGCCACACGCCTGTGGGGGAAATGACACGCCCGTGTATCATCTACACGCCCGTGTTCGACGCCCGTGGTCGAACTGACTTGAATCACGCGGCCTAGGCACACGTCCATATGGTTGGCCCATGGTCGCCTCTATTTAATCCACACGGCCTGTCGCACGCCCGTGTGCTTCAATCGTTTGGAGATTTAAATTCCAAATTCAAGGTGCAAACTTCACACGACCTAGACACACGCCCGTGTGCCTACCCGTGTGGACAAGAACAAGGCTATTTGCCAAGCTCTTTTCACCCTTCTAGCTCACACAACATGGATCCATTCAACATATCATCAAACAAACTCATATTTTTGCAATCTAAACCTCCATAAATGACTATATCTTTTCATAAATGTCAAGGTGAGCCATCAACCATGGCAATATACAAAATAGTTTGTCTTAAAAAGGGACCAACACACTTTTGGCCAAAATAACAAAATAATCTAACTAGTCTAGCCCCTATACATGCCATATACAAAATCACTAAGTCTAGATATACCGAGGTGAGCTGATAGTGTGGGCAATCTTCTGGTTATCGGCGTATCCCAGCTCGGCTCTTAAACTCTATAAAACAAGGGAAAAGAAAGGGGAGTAAGCTTTAAGCTTAGTAAGTTTACATGTAAACAATTAGCATTATAGTATATGCTAAACAATAAATAGCATTACATACTAAACAAGAACAATCCACATTCTTAGTCATGCTTATTCATTTCCTCCCTTACCACTTTCCAACCACATCACAAGCTTGGTACTCACATTCATTAACATACATCCCTGCACTTAGCACCACAAAGTCACACGATACAACACATTATAATTTCTCAATAAACCATTCATACTAACTATCACTCGGTGGTTTCGCACTTAACCCACCGTCACTCTCTAATAGAGTGGTATCGCACAAAGCCCACAAAAAGGATAGTTGCGGTGGTATCGCACATAGCCCACCAAATGATAAATAAGTGATGGTATCGCACATAGCCCATCGTAGTTACGTAATAAGGTGGTATCGCACTTAGCCCACCATTAAGTGTTGTCATTACACATTTACATATTTATTTCGTAATTAATACGATAATTATTCAATAACTACTAAATTCAATCCACTTGAACCACACATGTTCTCAATCATGCCATGTACTAATTAGCAACAACAATGTGTATAAAAAAATGCATCGTTTACACATAAACTTACCTCGGTGTAAAATGTGTTAATTTGCGGTTTAATCCGATACCTTACCTTTTCCTCGGTCAAGGTTAATTTCACGCTCTTCTTGATCTATAACAATAAAATTCACTCATTTAGATCATTCTCTGATCATAATGCATCAATTTCTACAGTTAGGCAAAAATGACCATTTTGCCCTTGCACTATGGAAAAAATTACAATTTTGCCCCTAGGCTCGTAAATCATTTTTCAACACATTTTATCAATAAAAAAGCCTAGTTGAACATTTATTTCTCTTACAACTACTCACAATTCCAACCATTTCATGCATTTATGACACAAATTTAATTTTTGCATTTAAGTCCTATTTAGATGGTTTCATGCTAACACCTTTCACAAAAGTTGTTTCTCACCTCCCTAACATTTATTTTCTTCCATAAAAACTCAACTAGAAATATAACTACTCTCATGGAAAGTCCCTAGACTTTCAACCATATCTCAAATTAGTCCCCTCATTAGCTAGCTTAAGCTTGGGGACTCCAAAAACACAAAATCATCAATTAAAACCAACTAAATCACTTACTTGAATATGAATTGAGTGGCTGAAAGTTTGAACCCCCAAAAACTCTATTTCTTCTTCAATTTTTTATGGAAAGAGATGAGTGAATAGTGAAAGATACTATTCTTTTTACCATATTTTATTCATCTTTTCTCACCTAATTTCACCCAATTTGACCAAAAATTAAATGCTCCTGCCCCCCTATGCACATGGCAGGCCAACACATTCCAATTGGCCTAATTGCACTTTAAAGACCTCCAATTTAATATTATATGGCTATTTGACAACTCTACCTTGAAAAATAGAACTTTCGCACTTTATGCGATTTAGTCATTTTTCACAATTAAGCATGAAATCATTAAAATTAAAGCACCAAAATTTTCACATAGCCATATTTTAATGCCATAACACATAAAATAACATCAAAATAATTTTCCCTAACCTCGGTTTAGTGGTCTCGAAACCACTGTTCCGACTAGCCCTAAAATTGGGCTGTTACAAGGTGTGTGTGACCACACGATTTGCCCACGTGGGCGTGTCCCTTGCCACATGGGCATGTGCCCCTGTTTTTAGTGAAATTTTCCAAAGTTTTCTAAAGTGCTTGGATTAGTACCTAACCATTTTCTAAAGTATGTTTTGGGCCTCATAGGCCCATATTAAGGATGTTGTGAGGAAATTTGAAAAGTTTTAAATTTGAACGAACTTTTATGACCCATAAATGTATGTTAGTATGGGTTTGAGTTAAGTAACGCCTCGTATCCTGTTCTGGCGTTAAACATGGGTAAGGGGTGTTACATTTTACTACTATTTCAGAGGCATTTGTTTGCTAAATTGCACTTATCTTAGTGTTATTTAATTATAAATATTTTTTTAAAACAATTATTTTCAATTTGTTGAAAAACATTTATTTTAACATTTTTAGTGTATTTGGTGTATTGTATTTTTTAAACTTGTTTTTATATAAAAATAATAAAAATAAAAATTTTAATACGAGTAGGCCTAGCCAAGCTCGAGTTTTAGCTTTTTATTTGGGCCAAACTTTGGCAAAATTTTAGGCCCATTTTTGGGTCAGGCCTAGGCCTAAAAATGGGCCTAAAATTATGTTGAGGCTCAACCCGAACCCGGCTCGGCCTATGATCACCACATACGCATTACAATAGTTAGACATAAAATAAAAATAATTAGTACAAATTTAAAATTGAAATTTGAGAAATGAGTAAAAGCTCTTATAAAAAAATAAAAATCATTTCAAAATAAGTAAATAAAAATTCCCTATAACCAATTGAATTAATTTATTACTAAATCATATATTAAAAAATGTGTTTACGGAACTTATAATAAACTACAGATGTTTCTATGAAATGTGTCTTGTACCACCTCTCCACATCGTGGTCCTTTGTTAGGTATTCTCAAGCTCTGTTATTCATGCTTTTTATTGCGTCAAGCTAAGTATTGAACTCATGAAGTATATGCTTTCAATTTTCATTCAAAAGTGTTTTTGAAGCTCGTAGTATTGATAAATTTTGCTATTCTATAATGCACCATATTATACACTTAAAGAAATAACTCACCTTATGCTACCATGATGATTTGAAACAAAACATAGCTCCTTCTCAAGAATGTACTCTAGAAACCAAATCCAAGATTTATCATTCTTTGGATCAACCAGGCCAACAATGTGACCGCTACTATCATCAGCACTTGTGCAAAGCAATGCACCTCCATACTTTTCGGTCAACAACGTTGATAAGTGCTTATCATAATCATATTTTAAACCTTTTTTAACTTGCATTTAGCTTATTCTTCTTTTTTTAAAGTAAATTTGCATTATTTCTTAACATTTTAGCTAGTTTTACATTTTCTTGTCATTCATCAGTACATAATTTCTGTTTTAAATTATTTAGTTTTTATTTTTAATAATTACTTGTGTGGTTTTGCGAAAAATAAGAGATGTTTAATTAAATATTTATGGATGCAAGAAAGCAATGTGATCAAATGAAAAAAGTAAAAAACTATACAAATGAGGCAAAGTCCGAGTGCGGTAGCACCTTGTGGAATTTTGGAGTTGAAACATGCTTTGAGTTTATGAAATCTATTTTCGTTTTTTTAATCTAAACCGACTCTTAACCCTAAAAATTACTATGTAGCTAATAAGTGTTTAAATGTAATATTAGTCAAATTTACGAGCTTGTTTTAAGTAGAAAATACTTTTTGATGTTTGAGTTTTATTAGTTAGTATTGCATTCGCTTAATTTTAGTTTATTTAGAAGGGTTGTTTTGATAGGCTTTAATTTCTTTTGGAAGGTGATGAAGTTAGTATAGGAGAGTGGGGAGTAGATCGTAATCATCCCTATTGACTTATGGTCAATTGCAAATTCCAAATCTATAAATACACGTTGAACCACCAGTTACGTAAAGCCACGAGGAGGAAAAGCAGATTCCAAATCTATAAATACAATAAACTAAATCAGAATCATAATAAATTCATTGACAAAGTCCTATCATTTAACCCTGGATTTGTGGCCAAACAGTGTCAACAGATTTCCTTCAGCAGAAATGACACTTTGCCCTTAACGTATCTATCTATATATTTTCCTATCTGTATTTAAGTGACGAGTATTGATATTGGTTGGTTACAATAAGATGGGAGCTGATTTGTATACAAAGATTATAAATATGTGATTCCATGTTATCTTTATTCTTTTTAATAGGTGTTTTGATTTTTAGCATTTTTAGTTAAATTTAAAATCAAAAGGAAAAATTTGATTTGTTATTTTTTGTTATTAAGAAGGGTTCTCAAGATTACATGAGATAGTTTTGAATTTAAATTTTAAAATTGCATGCTAACTTTAATTTAAATGGACTTGAGAGTTGTTATCCAGCTGCAATATAGGATCCTTATACGTTAAAAAAAGGTATGAAATAAAAATTTTCTCCTTGATTGTAGGGGGTGAAAAAAGTAAATAATAATAAATAAATAAAAACTCGCATTCATCAAAATTCAATCTTTATTCTGAAATTGTAAAAAAGATATCTACTTTTTCTATGCAGACTATACCATTGAACACGCCGAGGAACTACTGACAAAGAGGGTTGAAGATGTAATCAATTTGCATGACAAATGGGAGACGTTTGGTGGAACTAAGCCCTAAAGCAAAAAATCATTGATTGTTGGAGCGCTTTGAAGACGACAATAACTTGGAACTTGGGTCTTTGAGAGTCAAAATGGCCTTGAATATTTGTCATTTAATGTGTTTAGTTATTTACCAGGCAGAGGAAGAAGAGAGATAGATATCTACCTCTAGTGAAATGTTTTCATTGAGTGTTGCAGTGGGAATTGATGACAAGGAACTGTTCTTTTGTATTCACCATTGTCAAATGTCAAGGAACAGTGGAGTTTTTAGTTCATATTGGCTCTTCAATAGTAGTTGGCCATTCTGAGAGTAAAATTATGAATGTCTTATTATGATCAACCCTTTACGTCTTTTAGTTGTTTTGCTTTCGTTTTTCAAACCTCTATTTACTGCGAATTTCTTCAAGTTCAACAATGGATTGTCGCCATTTCTTTAAGGTAGTTCTTGAAGATACTATTCGGAGTGGCAAACTTGTAAGTCTATATTTTTCTCTTAGTTCAATGAAAAAAATTCCTTTGACTTGCTATTGATTTAATTAACCCAATGTAATAAATAAGAGTAAATTGACAACTTTCAATTACATTTGGCACCATGAACAGGAAATTCCTCGCAAATTTGCAAGAGATTATGGGAATCATCTGTCAAACCCGGTGTTCATTAAGGTCCCAAATGGTGAAATCTGGGAATTAGAATTCACAAAATCTGGTGGCAAAATGTGGCTGCAAGATGGCTGGCAAAACTTTGCGGAGCATTACTCAGTGGAGCCTGGACATTTCTTGGTTTTCAGATATGAAGAGCATTGCCATTTCCATGTCATCATATTTGATCGAACTGCAACAGAGATTGAATATCCTGACGTTAATGACAATGAGGGAACTCAGAAACAAGAGGTGAAGATTAAACAAGAATCTGAAGACGATGAACCCGTAAGCATCATGAATGAAATCTCTCATGGATTAAGAGAGAAACCAGGATTGCAATGTCCTCGGCCTCATAAGACGATGAAGTCCGAGCCTATGCTTTCAGGGTTTTCTCCTGGAACTGGAAGAGGTGAAATGGAACCAACGACTGCTTCCAAGGTGACGTCTGATGAAAAATTCATGGTTTTACAAAGAGTTGCCAGTGCTTTCCAGTCCACAAATCCATTCTTTTTGGTTCTAATGCAACCAACTTATGTATCTCATAATCCCAAACATAGCTGTATCCTGGTAAGATGAGAAACTATGTTAGATTTCTACATTGCTTGAACTCGGGTGTGTGATGTTCGTTATGTGTTAGCTAGATTATTATTTCGTGCAGGGAATACCAAGAGAGTTTTCCAGGTTATTTTTGAAACAAAATGGGAATGTAGTTCTGTGTGATTCTAATGGGAAAAGTTGGGCGGCTAAGTACGCAACATCTTCCGGAAGTAACCAACGATCATATGTGAGACTCTGCAATGGATGGGGTGCTTTCGTACGAGATAAAAACTTACAAGTCGGTGATGTTTGCGCCTTTGAATTAATCAATTGCAAACAAATCTCATTCAAAGTTTCCATTTTTGAAGGTAAGAAGTCAGGTTTCCATGGATCACCACCTTCCACTGATGGTTACTTTTCTGCAAAAAGGGAAAGTGGAACCTCGTTTACTCAGCCATTGAAGGCCCGTGAAACAGCTCTTGAAAAAGCACTGGCATTCACTTCTGATAATCCTTTTCTTGTTGTTGTGTTACGACCATCATATATCCGAACGCATGCATTGGTTAGTTTTTTCAACCCCAAACTTGATTGTATGTATCTAACCTGGTAATTGAACTAAGAATCGCTATGCATTTGTGTTGTGTACCAGTGTATATCAAACCATTTTGCCAGGAAGCATTTTGAGAGTGCCGTCACCAGCGTTGATGTAAACCTTTGTCTTTCAAATGGGAAATCATGGCCGGCTAAGTATCATCAACGAAGCATTGGCAATCCAAATGGTAAAATTTGTCATGGTTGGAAGGCATTTGTGAATGACAATAATTTACAACCTGGTGATGTTTGTGTCTTAGAGATGATAAATCATGACACTAAAATCTCATTCAAAGTAATCATTTTCAAGGCTATTGCAGATGCAAATTCCCACCCTTTAGAAGGTGTGTTAAAGCTAATTGATTCCACCTCGGGTGCAAATGTATCCAATTAACTGATATGATATGGAAATGGTTTTGGTGCAGGAGTTAGTCAGAAACCTTTAGGCTTGACTTCACAGTCCCTTAAAGCTGCTACTGAAATGACCTCAACGCCTCCATTCTTCAGAAGTGTTGTGCTGCCATTGCACCTAAAGGAAAAACGTGCGGTAGGGATTCGTTTCACTCCAATTTAAATGGCTTTAACAATAGGAACAATATTATGGGAAGTGATTTTGTGCAGGGTATACCATTCGGATTTGTGGAGCAATATTTAAAGCCAAATATGGAGACGGTGATACTTAAGGTTGAAGACAGATCGTGGCCTGTAAAGATAGCACGCAACCCGCAGAATCGGCAAGCTAGATTTACCAACGGTTGGATCGAATTTGCAAGGGAAAACTATCTGAGAGAAGGAGATATATGTGTGTATGAGCTAGATGCAGTGAAGCATGGCTTGTTAAACGTATGCATTTCCAAATCTGATGATTAAAATTGTAATCAACATCTATATTTTATGTGGAAACAATCTGTCCATCGCGGTTTAAAGATAAAAACCGAAGGTAGTAAGCGTTGAAATCAACTGAGATAAATGCAGTTCTGAACAGAGCATGTTTACTTCTGCTAAAGGAGGACTTAAATTATTTCATAATTAGGTTGTCCATTTTCAGTAATCTAAATAAGTTTAAGCTATACGATTATCTAAGTGTTCAGAGGAGAAACTAAAACAACCGCTCATAATTACTGCAACCAAATGAAATGAGTATAAAACATACATTTATGGCATGTGTGGAAAGGGTAAAAAAATCTGGATAATAAATAAAAAGTTATTTTTAAAACTTGGAATTCGAAGTGTTTTTATATTCAATTAAGGATAAATTATATATAAAAATATTAATATATATTTCATTCTTTGAATTTGTTTATTTGTAATTATTTTGATAATATTTTTTTAACTTAATTGACATTTAAACTTATATCCTGTTATACATGTTAGTATTTCGTATTAACATTCTATTGATTTTTATTTTCTCTAACTTCTTCAGTTAGAATTGGACTAGATCAGCATATCGGATTGGGAACCAATTAAGATATCAATCCTAATAATAGTGTTGTTTGAACTCGATCAAATTTGCTAGATGAATTAGGAACCAATTCGGTTATCGGTCTAACTAGAGGTAAAAAATTGGTTGACTCGTAAACCGTACAAACCATTTGAATCAGACTAAAAACCAGTTGAATTGACAGTTAAACCGATTTTTATTTTAATAATTTATTTACTTTGGACCATTTGAACCGATCAAATCAATTAGACCACCCAAATTAAGAACTATTGGTCTAACCAGTATGACCACAAGTCTAGTTCCAAAACATTGCCTAATATATACTAAAAAAGCCTTCAATTAGTTGGATGTTCAAATCTGTTGTAGTAACTGATGTTGCAACATAGGTTAGAACAAGAGAGTATAACTAACAGATCCAAAAATAGAGTAAGGCAAAAAGATAAATTAATACACAATATTAATGTAGTTTGGATAACAATCCTATTTTGCGAAGTTTTGCTCAATGAATGGTTTTATTCAACAATTTATACAAATCACCTATTGGCTAAAACTCAATCTAATTTTACAACAATGGATAATTGTAGCTCTAATAATGAACCCAATTGCCACAATCACTCACCTAATAATGAATTAGAATTCCCTAGAGAACCTTTTAAGGAATGGAAATAACTTATATTATTTAAGGCCATTGGTTGTGTATCTGTCGTACACCTAAACATTTAGTTAAACTATATCAAGATTCCATCAAACGAAATGGAGACAATGTGGAAACGAATAATAATAATGAAGGTGAATCAAATTTGGCATGCCGGATTTGTAACAACCCGTTTTAAGTGATATTGGAACAGTGGTTTTGGAACCACAATTCCAACAAGTAAATTATTTATTTTATTATTTATTTAGTGTCTATGGGATTTTATTAAGGTCTTATTAAAATTTTTAACGAAACTTTAATGTTTAAATGATTAATTAAGTCGTAAAAGGTAAAAAAGGTTAGTTCTATTAGTTAAGAGAGTCAAATGGCTTTATAAATGAAACTTAATGGACTTGAATGATAATTATACCATATCTGTTGATAGTGAATGTACATGGATTAGGTATTATTGAAATTTGATAATTTTTAAAGGGAAAAAAGGTAAATTAGTAAATAAAACCAAAATAACTTAAGAAATCATGTTCATCTTCTTCACTTCATCCTATCTCCACCAAAAATCACCATTGAAACAAGATAGGGTATTCGACCAAGCGTATTCCATTACATGTAAGTGTATTCAAGCCCCGTTTTTAATGATTTTTATGTTTTTGAGATCGTTGCAACTAGGTCCAGCTAGCCCACACCTTCGTTTTTGAATCAATTAAAAATTTTGGAAGTTACCATTGATGAATCTTGAATTTTTGATGATAACCATGTGTTTGAAGCTTTGATTGTGGTATTTGGTTGAATTGTGAAGTGATATTTGTTAGATTTTGATTTAAGGATTAAATTGCTAAAATGTCAAAATCTAAAGGTTTGGTAGTGAATTTGATGTACAATAGGATTTTTAAAGGGCCTATAATATTTGGCTATAATTTGATTCTAAGAAAATAGTTAATTTAATGATTTTTGGGTTAGAAGACTAAATTGCAAAAGTTGTAAAAGTTTAGGGAAAATGTGTAATTAATGAGAAGTTAAGGGTTATGTACATTGAATGGAATGTGAAATATGTATTAGATTAATATATTGTATTTAATTATTATATGTATCAAAACTTGGATAAAAAAAATTAACCGATGAAAAGGGAAAATAGCGGATTAGTCATTGCGTGTTGGTCGGAATCGGATAGTAGGTAAGTTCATAGTATTTCAATACATAAATGAATTTCTAATTGTATTCTTATATTATGATTCTATAATTATTGTGTGAGTAGAAAATTATTGTACTTAGGTACCTCTAATTGCACATACATGCCCCTATTGTACTTCGGTACCCCTGTTTACACATGCATCCCCCTGTTTGTACTTCGGTACCCCTGATTGCACATACGTGCCCCTGTTTGTATTTCGATACTCCTAATTGCACTTATATGCCCCTGTTTGTACTTCAATACCCCTAATTGTACTTCTGTGCCCCTGTTTTTCCTCCGGTAACTCTAAATCAAATATTATATGAACTGTACTTAATGGTATTTAGAAGTGTTATACTATGTCCTTACTAATATTTGTAAGCTTATCGGTTTTTGTGGTTTGTTTTGTAGATAACCGTCACTGACACTTTGGAAGTATCATTCAACCGGCTCACACTACCCATATAGATGAATAAAAGGTTGAAGGGTATAGGATATTTTGTACTGGTAATTTGGTATGTTTATGCTCTGAAAGTTATGGTTGGTTTGGTATACTTTAATGTTTTACCAAAGATTGTCATTTTGGGCACTTCCAAATGCTTGTATCTAAGGTTTCATGTTGGTGTTTTATGATGTTACGAAAATGGTTATTTGAGATAGGTTTTGGTAGGTGTTTTGAATTAGATTATATGCATGAACTAAAGTGTTTTTGGCTTGTCTTAACATGTTATGTTTGGATGTTAATTGTGGTGCCTTTGAATGACATATTGGTTAGTTGAATTAAGATTCTTTAAATGGAAAATATTTGTATGTTTAGATAAGGTTTTGGTACTTAGAAAGTGTCCACAATTGGCACTTAGAAAGTTATGCATGAAATGGTCTTAGAAATGACTCAATTTTAGGTAAATTTGGGTCCACATGGCCTGGGACATGGGCGTCTGACTCAGCCGTGTGAGGCACATGACTTGGCGACACGGTCGTGTGTCATCTGATGATTTCTTAGGGTGCAAGTCAGTGAGTTACACGGCCTAACACATGGCCTGGCACATGGACTTGTAGGGCAACTTAGAGAGTTACACGGCCTGGCACACGAGCGTGTGACACGGCCATGTGACCCTACTCAGTGAGTTACACGAGTGAGGACACAGGCTGGGATACGACTGTGTGCCCCTAGTTCAATAGTTACACGGCCTGAGACACAAGTGTGTCTCTCAGCTGTGTGAGGCACACGACCGTGTGACCCCTATTTTGCAAATTTTGCTACTTTTTCTTAAACTTTCTGTTTTGTTTTATATTGGTCCTGTATTGCTTCTAAGCTATTTTTAGGGCCCCGAGGGCTCAATTTAAGGACAATATGTATGTGTAAGAATAGTTTATGATGTGATTAAATTAATGAATGATCTAATGCTTAAATGTTTCCAATTGCACAATAAACTCTGTAACCCTAATCTGATGACAGAGACGGGTTAAGGGTGTTAGATTTAGTGGTATTAGAGCTACAATTTAATCGATTCTAGGATTAACGTAGCGGAATAGAGTATAGTATATACATGTCACTTATACCCTATGATAGAGTGATGCTTTTGATCAGTTCTAATACTGTATTTTTTTATAGATTCAAGATGTCAGCCGAATCGAACCGGGCTGTAGTTAACGAAGCTGAAAGTAATGTTCAGGCTTCGAACCCTGAAGCAAGTAATAGTGTATCAATTTCGCAATCCTTTGGTGACGAAATGAAAAATGTTTTTCTCATAATCATGAACCAATGGTTCAATGAATTCCAACAAGAAAATCTTGCAACTCCGCTACCTCCACCCCCTATTGTGCCTCTTTCGGCATCCTTGAATCCTCAAAATCTTGTACTAGTGACAGTTACTTGAGTATCTATAGATAAAATACAGAAGTGTGGAGCGGAAGAATTCAGAGGCAAAGTGGATGATGATCCTGCAAAAGCTGAGTACTGGTTAATAAACAGAAAGAGAATCTTCACGGAGTTTATATGCACTCCTAAAGATTATTTGAGATGTGTTGTCTCGTTACTAAAAGATGAAGCGTAGTTATGGTGGGACACTTTGAGCACGATGACATCATATGGTCGTGTTAGTTGGGATTTCTTTTAGACTGAATTCAAGAAGAAGTATGTTAGTCATTTGTTCAGTGACAAGAAAAAGAAAGAATTTCTTGAGCTAAAACAAGGGAATCGGTTTGTAGTTGAGTATGAATGAGAATTTGTACAGCTAAGTAAATATGCTCGTAACATAGTATCAAGGAAAGAGGAAATCTAAATTAGATTTTAAGATGGTTGAATGATGATATTCATATGTCTGTGGCAGCATTAAAGTTACAGGCTCAGAAAATTGAAGAAGTTTGCAAAAGTAAACGACATCAGATTCAAAATTTTAAGATTTTAATAAAAGAGAGTCATTCAAGTCTACACAATCGTCTCTATCAAAGAAATTGAGAAATGAGAAAAATCAATCGGCTACCCCTTCAGAGTTCACTGGCAAAGATAAATCGAGGCAAAGCAATTTTAAACCTATTAATTCTCCAACGGCTAGTGTCGAAAGTGTAAGAAATGTTTAGAGAACTGTTCCTATTTGCGATGATTGCAATAAAAGGCATATTGATGAGTGCCGGTCAAAGTCGGGAGCTTTTTTTTTTTTGTTGTGGATCTACCGACCATTTTCTTCGTGATTGTCCAAAAAGGCAGAATGATTCTGGCAATCAATCAAACAAGCCTGAAGCAACCTCAGAAAGATGCGGACGATCTGGAAATGCTAAAAACACTACTCCTGGTCGAGGGAAGAATAACGAGATGAACAAATAATCTGAAGCAAGAACACCATCTAGAGCCTATGCAATTAGAGCTCGTGAAGAAGCTATTGCTCCAGATGTTATTACGGTACTTTTTCTCTCTTTGATATTAATGTATATGCATTGATTGATCCTGGATCAACTCACTCATATATATGCACTGCAATAGTAGACAAAAAGAAATTACCTATTGAGTTCACTGAATACACTGTCAAAGTTATGCATCCCCTAGGTCAGCATGTTTAGTTAATCAGATATGTAGATCGTGTCCACTGAAAATTAAGGGTTACGATCTTCCCGCTAGTTTGATGTTGTTACCTTTTGATGATTTTGATATCATTTTAGGAATGGATTGGTTGTCTAAGCATGATGTAATAGTGCGTTGCTGAAGGAAGCAAGTTAGTTTGAAGCGCCCGAATAGTGAATTTATTTGTGTTAGGGCAGATGGGGTCGATTGTATTACAAATGTAATTTTGGCATTGTTAGCTCAAAAATTGATTAAAAAGGGGTGTGAAATGTATTTAGCCTACATTTTTTATTCAAAAGTGGCTGAATAAAAAATCGAACAAGTGTCGATAGTCAAAGAATATTCTGATTTTTTTCTAAAGAACTGCCCGGGTTACCACCGACTTGAGAAGTAGAATTTGTGATCAAACTTGTGCCTAGGACAACTCCAATTTCGATAACATCATACAAGATGGCTCCTACATAATTGAAAAAGTTAAAAGTGCAGTTGCAAGACTTATTAGATCACAGATTTATTCGATCGAGCATGTCACCTTGGAGTGCTCTGGTTTTGTTCGTAAGGCAGAAATATGGGTCAATGAGACTATGTATAGATTATCGACAGTTGAATAGAGCCACCATTAAGAATAAATATCTATTACCTCGTATTGATGATTTGTTCAATCAATTAAAAGGAGCTACAGTGTTTTCAAAAATCTATTTGAGATCCAGATATTATCAGCTATTAGTTAAAGAGCAAGATGTACCAAAAACTGCATTCATAAACTGATATGGTCATTATGAATTTCTGGTGATGCCATTTAGTTTGACTAATGCCCCTGTGGCATTAATGGACTTGATGAATCGGGTGTTTCAGCCATATTTAGATCGTTTTGTTGTGGTATTCACTGATGACATTCTGATCTATTCACTGAACGAGGTTTACATGAAAAACAGCTATATGCAAAATTCAGTAAATGTAAATTCTGGCTACAAGAAGTTGATTTTTTGGGACATGTTATATCTACTAATGGAATCAGGTTTGATCTAAATAAAGTATCTACGATTGTTGATTGGAAATTTTCGAAGAATGTTTCTAACGTCCGAAGGTTCTTGGGATTAGCCAAATACTATCGGCGATTCGATAAAAACTTCTCAATCATTACTTCACCTATGACCAGGTTACTACAAAAAAACGTCAAATTTGTTTGGTTTGATAAATGTCAATAGTGTTTTGATCAGCTGAAAAACATGTTAACAGATGCTCTAATATTAACTCAGCCTGAATCTGGAACGACATATGTTGTTTACAGTGATGCGTCTCTCAATGATTTAGGTTGCGTGTTAATGTAGTTAGGGAAAGTGGTAGCTTATGCTTCTCAACAGTTAAAGCCATATGAAAAAAAATTATTCTACTTATGATCTTGAGCTGGCCGCGATTGTCTTCGCTTTGAAGATATAGAGGCATTATTTATACGGCAAGAATGTCACGTGTATACTGATCACAAAAGCTTAAAATATTTAATGACCCAAAAGGAACTAAATTTGAGACAACGACGTTGGTTAGAGCTATTGAAAGATTATGATTTAGTTATTGATTTCCATCCGAGAAAGGCAAAGTCATCATTGTTTGCACTTCGAGCGTTGAATGCTCATTTGGCTTTAAATGCTGATGGTTTTGTACTGGCAGAATTGAAGACTAAACCCTTGTTTCTACAACGAATTCAAGAATTGCAAAATGATGATTCAAAGTTAATAATGAAGCGAAGCTTGGTTCGGGATAAATTAACTACTGAATATAGTATTGGTGATGATGGCACATTGCATTACCACAATAGAATTTGTGTTCCAAATAGTTCAAATTTGAAACGTGATATTCTATCAGAGGCTCACAGTAGTACATATTTCATTCATCCGGGTAGCACAAAAATGTATTAAGATTTGAAACAGATGTACTGGTGGTCGAGTATGAAACATGAGATTTGTGAGTTGTAGCCAAATGTTTGATTTGCCAGCAGGTAAAAGCAGAGCATCAGGTGTCGTCCGAATTATTACAGCCTGTTAGGATTCCTGAGTGGAAGTGGGAATGAATCATGATGGGTTTTGTATCTAGTTTTCCTGTAACTCTGAGAAAGAAATATTCGATCTGGGTGATTGTTGACAAATTGACTAAGCCAACCCAATTTTTTCCAGTCAGAACAGGTTACTCACTTGAAAAGCTGTAACACCCTAAATTAGGGGTTGTTGAGAATTTAATTATTTTAAATACTTTCCCATATGTGTGCTTGAAGAGTTAAATTCTAGGATTTATTTGACATGTTTAAGGGTCTAAAAATAACTCGAGCTAAGCTTGGCCCAGTATTAAAAATTTATTTTTAAGTGTGTAAAAGGAAGGAGCTAGGTTAGTTAGGGCTTTAATAGAATTTTGGGTGAGTTAAGGCACAAAGGATGGGCTTGGTATAAGTGGCGTGGGGCGCCTAAGAGCTTGCTAGGGGCCTTGGGTTCGATTCGCGGAAGAAACAAGGGGGAAATGTTTTTCCTTTTGGGTTTTTGGGCGTTAGGCCTAGGAAGGCCTTTTAATTAAATTAGGAGGGCTTATTAACATGAAAGTGGGTTGGCTAAGTGGCTAGCGTGTGCTACTTAGAGGCTTGGAGGTTGTTGGGCGCATGTTCGAGCTGCTGAAGCAGCGTTTGGCATTATTAATTTTTGGGTAAACGGCCTGGAGAGGTCTTATAATTAAATGGTGGGGTAAATGGGCAAGAAAGTCGGGCTGGAAGAGTTGGCAAGGGCGTTGGAAGAGGGGGGCTGCAGTGGGGTCCTGGTTTCAAATCCCAAAGAATGCAAGTGGGTTCTATTTTATTTTGTTTGGCGTGAAAGTGCGATGCTTTGCACATGGTTTTTGCTTCTTTGTTGAGCATTCGGCTGGAGTTTGGCAAGCACATGGATTCTTTGTTTTTTTTATTTGATGGGATAACATGAGGATAATAATTAGTTTTTAAATTGGATTTTTATTATTAATTCTAAGGATAATAAAAGATAAAGAAGATATTAGTGGATTATTAGATTATTGTTTGGGATTAATTCAAATTATTTGAATTAAATCAAATTAGTGGCCTAGAGAAAAGCAAGGATTTGGCTAGAGTTAAACTCTTCAGACGGCAAGCATAAGGGGGAGGGGGGTGTCGAATTCCTTTATAAGCTCCCATCTACCCTCTTGTTTTTCTTTTAGCCATTTATGCAAATAGCCGAATCTCTCCCTTCTCTTCTAATATTCTCTCCACTTTTATTCTCCCAAATAAAGCGAAAACTCTTTTCTTCTTTGACCTCTTACCAAATCCCCATCCATAAAAATCCCCTTTTCTTTATTTCCCTATTAGCCGAACATCCACTCCTATTTGTCCGAAACGTTAACACTCTCTCCCCCATTATTTTCCTCTTTGGCCGAATTTTGAACAAAGAAGGGAGGCTTCCTTTTAATCGCCTTGGTGAAGGTATTCCAGGATTTTGAAGCGCTCAATTCCAACTCCTAATCTCTAGCATTTGGCTTTGGTAAGTGGTGGTAAGGGCCTATTGTTAATAGATTATTCTCTTAAGTGTTTAAAAGCTGAAGGCTATTAAGTGGCTACTAATTGTTGCCGATTATAGGAAAGCAAAAATACTTGGAGTGCGGTGGCTAATATTTAGAGACATTCGGGTAAGGTTTCGGGTTCACAAGGAACCCTTTTAAAATTATTTTGGTTGGCCGAATAGGCCAAAGCACTAACCTTTGAGTTTGGCCGATTATAGGAGCAAGGATAGTGTGAGTGGCCGATTGGTTTTGCCAGGATTTAGGACTATCATCGACATCAGGTGTGTACATACACACTTATAGTTAATTAAATGTACTAAATCTTTTGCATGTGATAATTGGATCTATGTAGATTCGGAGTTAATACCATGAGTGGTATAAGCAAGGATACGGGTAAGTCCCTGATTGATTATGAGATTTTATGATGCTTTTGGAAGCATGATATGTTGTTTATGATTAATGATAGTTCTGATATATGTGATTAAACATATGATGGCATGAGTATTGTGAATGTTTGATATGGGTTGATGAATGGAAGGGGCAGTATATTCGTGCCGACGGGCACCAGTGTTTTGGTAACACACTGTGACTACGGTCACCAGAGGTTTGGTACCTCCAGAGGTTTGGTACCTCATCGCGTCTCGTCCCAGTGGCTTAGCACCACAGTGGGTTGGCCCCACAGATTATCATAAGGGATTGACGCCAGTGATTTGGTACCACACGGGGTAGACAAAGGCGTTTGGTTGGCTAGGTCGGGTGCATGACTTAGTACATGATGATTGATTATATGCTGTGTATGAAATTGTTTAAATATGGGGGAAGGGTTACAAACTGAGTCTTGGTGACTCACCTTCTCCTTTATATTTTTCAGGTGACACGTAGATCTTGGATGTGGAGCCGGGTTGACTCGAGGTGGCCATGCAGTGGGATTTAAATTTTAATAGACTTTGAATTTCAGTTTATTTATTTTTGGATTGTTGATTTAAATTTTATTTCGAATGTAATAACGCCTCCTGACACTTTATTTTTGCTATTTTTCATATGTTGGATACTTGTTTTAAACTATGTTATTATTATTGAATTAAAATCACATGTTTTCCAAGTTAAAACGGATATTGTTTTTAACGTGCCATCGGGCACACTTGAAATTTTAAAATAACTCGACTTAATAAATTCTCACATTAAACCAAAGTGTGGTTTTAATTAAACAATCAATTGAAAAGGGTTTTTGACAACTAAAAATCGACTTAGCAAAAGTGTTTCCAAAAATATTTTTCCTTGTAACAGACCAGATTCGGCCATAGTGTTTGGGCCGGGTTTGGGTTGTTACAAAAGCTATCAGAATTATATGTGTCAAAGATTGTGAGATTACATGGAGTTCCAACATCTATTATTTCTGATCGTGATCCACGATTTACATCGAGGTTTTGAAGTAAACTTCACGAGGCTTTGGGTATTAAACTCAACTTTAGTACTGCATTTCATCCTCAAACAAACAAGCAATCAGAACGAGATAGATTCTGGAAGATATGTTACGATGTTGTAAACTTGAATTTGAGGGTAGCTGTATTAGCTAAGTTTGCTTATAATAATAGTTACCAGTCTAGTATAAAAATAGTATTGTTTGAAGCTTTATACGGAAGAAAATGTAAAAAGTGTAACAGCCTGATTTTGGGCCCAATCGGAATAGTGGTTTCGGGACCACAAATTTGACAAGAAAAAATTTAATATTCTTATATTTTTATGATCTACAGTTTTACGGAATGATTTTGTGAAAATTTTGTTCGAAAATTTTGATATTTGAGCACTCAATTTAGTCAAAAGGATTAAATTGTAAAAAGTGCAAAACTTGAGTTCTAGAAGATAGAGGTGTCTAATTGCTATGAAATTTTAAATTAGAGGTCCTTAAAAGGTAATTAGACCATTGGTTAATTTTTTGGACAAAAATGGACATGAAATAGGTGAAATAGAATATTTTCAAGTTAAGGGCATTTTAGTAATTTGGTGATTAAATGAATTAAAAAGTCAAATTAAAAGCCAATTTTTGCTCATATTCAACCCCATGGCCGAAACTCACATGAGGAAGACATAGCTAGGGTTTTTCAAGCTTCCAAGCTCGATTGTAAGTCCATTTTAGCCCCGTTTTTAATGTTCTTTACATTTTTGAAATCCTCGTAGCTCGATTTACCTATTTCTGCCATTATTTTGAGCTAAGTTTTATGTTTAAAAATTTACCCATGGATGACATGCACGTGTTTTGACGTTTTATGGAAGAATATGAAAGTTTGGGGTGTGATAAACAACTTTTACTAAGTGATTTTTGATGAAATTGCATAAAAGGACTAGTTTGTAAAAAAGTTATAAAATGTGTGTAAGTGTGTGAATAAGCGAAAATTGCTGACTGTTATAGTTATGAAAATGGTTCGGCTAGGCCTAAAATGCAAGGAAATTGAATAAAAATTATTTTACGAGGTTAGGGGCAAAATAGTAAATATGTGAAAATTTAGGGCCAAAAATGTAATTTTTTTCATAGTGTGATTTTTGGATTAAATTGAATAATGTGAGTATTAAACGAGTTAAATGTGTTATTATAGATCAAGAAAGACGAGGACTTGACCTTGATCGAGGAAAAGAAAAGGTTGTGGACTAAATTGCAAATTTGTCATATTTTGCACCGAGGTAAGTTTGTATGTAAATAATACATCGTTTTTATTTATGTTTTAATATTTTGTTATATTATATGAGATATGGTTGAATATGGAGTAATTATTTGATGTAAATTATGAATTGTGATTGATTATGGATGAATTGGTAAAATGATGAAAAGTGAGAATTCCCAGTTGAACCTTCGGAATAGAAAAGATACGAATGAGGTAACTGGGTCACATGTGTGGTACTAAGTGCAGGCCACTCTGTGTACAAGAGAGCTACGAAATGGTTTTAGGTCACGTGTATAGTACTAAGTGCGGGCTACTACGTGTATCAGACGGATAGGTCGCATGTGTAGTACTAAGTGTAGGCTACTATGCATACCCGATAGCTTCGATCACATGTGTGGTACTAAGTGCAGGCCACTATATGTAAGTGATGGTTTTGGTCACATGTATAGTACTAAGTGCAGGCTACTATGTGCACCAGATAGCTTCGGCTACAAGGGTGGTACTATGTGCAGGCCACCATGTATCTATTATTATTCCAATGAGTTCAACGGGAAATTGTCTAAGTGAAAATACATGTGATCGTGTAACGACTAAGTGTGTAATTGAATATGATTATGTGATGAATAAGTGTAGGTATAAGTGTGAAAATTTATGAACAATGTACTCGATATTTGATCGTACCTTCGATAAGATGAAATGGACTAAGTGAAATTATGCAAGAGTAAATTTAGAAACCAAACAGTTTTGGACAGCAGCAGTTGTGTGATTTTGAAAAATCACCAAAAATGGTGGAAATTGAATTAGAGGTTGACTAGATATAATATTAAATCTGGATAAGTCTATTTTTACATAAAAGAAACGGTGTAAACAAAATAATTTCATACTCTGTGATATATGATTTTTTGCGAGATAAGGTCAGAATGATGTCGGAATCCCCTATTCAAACTTTCGAAAATCGTTAAAAATTTTACAAATATAATTATGGTTTATAATGTATATGCTTAAATTTCTTAATGAGTCTAATTTCAAGAGAAACAAACAGGAACATTATCCAAATTCTGTATGATAAGATACTTAATTTTTAGTGCAGAGGGGTCGAAACTGTCAGACAGCGAAACAGGGGAAATTTTAAAGAATAAACTGTACTTATTGGCTAAACCAAAAATTCTGAAATTTTATTGTAAGGATATATGTGAGCCTAGTTTCAGGGAAAATTAGTGGATCTTATTTTAGAGTTCCGTAGATCCGGATAAAAATAATTTAGTGACTATGACTTGAATAAACAGCTTGTTTGAACTTGAATAAATGGTGAATCTATGTGTAGTTATTATTGTATTATTTTGAAAGCATGTTAGTAATTTGTTTATTATTTACATACTCACTTACTAAGATATATGCTTACTTCCCTCTCTTTTCCCATATTTTTATAGTGTCACCAAGCTAGCTCGGGACTCGGAGATCGTTGGAGATCCATCCACACTATCAACACTCTTTTGGTATTTTGAAATTAATGTTTTGAATTATGGCATGTATAGAGCACTTGGTTATTTTGTAATGTGTCATAATTGATTTGGCCTAAAATGTTGGCCTATATTATTTGTTAGTTCATTTTGTATAAGGCCATTGATGTTGACTATTATTGATCAAGTTATATGTTTATGATGATGCAATTTATGAAATGCATGACTAGGTTGAATGAGTGTTTGATGAAAATTGAAAAGTTTTGAATTTGGATGTAAATTTTATGTCTCGGTTTAGTAGACTATATTTGTTTTGTTTTGGTAATGCCTCGCACCCTGTTCCGGCGTCGAACAAGGGTAAGGGGTGTTACATTTTAATGGTATCAGAGCTATGATTTAGTCAGTTCTCGGATTAACGTAGTGTGTGTGAGAGTCTATCTATACATGCCATAAATATACTGTGATAGTGTGATGACTCTTGACATTTTAATATGTGTTTTCATATAGTAAATGGATCCCGACCGAGCTGTAGCTGATGACGTAGAAAGTAATACGCCGGCTCCTGCATAAGGGACCGCGCCAGTTGAAAGTAAATTCGAAACACGTAGTCAGGGAGGTAGGGCTTGCCAAGCCTTTTTTCGTAGGATGAATAATTGATATATAGAATTTATTCACGCGAATCTAAATGCTCAACCTCCTCCACCCCCTCCTATTCCCCAACTGGTTCTTGTTGTTCCTCAAGGTGCCGAAACGATAAGATTGAACAAGCCTCCGGTTAATAAAATTCGAAAGCAAGGGGCTGAAGAATTTAGGGCTAATATCAGAGTTTTGGCTTGAGAATTCTATCAGAGTATTTGATGAGCTTTCTTGCACTCCCGAAGAATGTTTAAAATGTGCTATATCTTTACTAAATGATTCAGCATATCATTGGGTGGAAGACACTGGTATCCGTGGTTACAAAAGAAAGGGTTACATGGGATTTCTTCCAAGAGGAATTCAGAAAGAAGTACATAAGCCAGCGGTTCATTGATCAGAAACGGAAAGAGTTTCTTGAGGTAAAATGTCTGTGGCCGAATATGAACGTGAATTTTTTAGACTCAGCAAGGATGCCTAGGAATGTGTGTCTACCGAGGCTATTATTTGCAAAAGGTTCAAGGATGGGTTAAATGAAGACATTAGACTGTTAGTTGGGATTTTAGAACGGAAAGAATTTATGGTATTGGTTGACCGAGCTTGTAAAGCCGAAGAGCTGAACAAAGAAATGAGAAAAGCTGTGATTGAAGCTCGAGATGCAAGAAAAAGGCCAATGAGCAAGTCGTTCCAATCTTAGTTCCAAAGAGATGAATCCTAGATTGACTGTTTCAACTGGTATTCGCACCAAGACCGTGGGAGATCATATTTGGGTTCTAAAGCCCAAGCTACTTCAATGGCAAGTGTGGGTAATGTGAGGTCTAATAGACCCGAGTGTCAGCATTGTGGTAAGCATCATCACAGTGAGTGTTGGGCGATTAGCCGAGCTTATTTCAGGTGTGGTTCTCAAGAACATTATATTAAGGATTGTCCTAAAAGGGTTGAAGAAGAAAAATTTCAGAGTGTCAGACAGACTAGCCCTGCTAATAGAGGTCGACCTCTAAGAAATAATGGAAGTGGAACTAGAAGTAAAAGTGTGATGAAGGATTCAGCTGGGAGATCAGAAGCTAGAGCACCCGCTAGAGCTTATGCCATACGTGCTCGTGAGGAGGCGTAATCTCTTGATGTGATTACTGGTACATTTTCTCTTTATGGTACTACTATTGTTGTGTTAATTGACCCCAGATCTACTCTTTTCTATGTTTGTTTGAATTTAGCATCTAGTAAAAGTTTTCCTGTTGAACTTACTGAATTTGTGATTAAAGTGTCAAACCCTTTAGGCAAATATGTGTTAGTTGATAAGGTTTGCAAGAATTGTCCTTTGATGATTCATGATCACTGTTTTCTGGCTAATCTGATGTTGTTGCCATTTGATGAGTTTGATGTTATTTTAGGCATGTATTGGTTGACATTGCATGATGCCAAGGTAAATTGTAGACAGAAAACCCTTGAATTGAAATGTGAAAATGGTGAGGTTCTTTGGGTTGAAACAAATGAATCAAATAAACTGCCTATGGTGGTTTCGCACATGTCTACTCAGAAATACATGGCAAAAGGGTGTGAAGCTTATCTTACTTATGTGTTGAATACTGAGATGTTCGGGTCGAAGCTTGAATCAGTGCCAGTAGTCTGTGAATTTTCAAATGTACTTCCAGAAGAATTACCTGGGTTGCCTCCGATCAGAGAGATAGAGTTTTCCATTAATTTGTTTCTTGGGACTGCACCGATCTCGATTGCTCCGTATAGAATGGATCTGACAGAATTGAAAGAATTAAAAGCGCAGTTGTAAGAGTTGACAGATAAGAGATTTGTGAGATCGAGTTTTTCTCCTTTGGGTGCTCCCGTATTGTTTGTGAAGAAAAAGGACGGATCTATGAGACTTTGTATTGACTATCGACAGCTTAACAAGGTGACTATAAAGAACAAGTATCCGTTGCCAAGAATTGATGATTTATTCGACCAGATGAAAGGGGCAACAGTGTTTTCAAAGATCAACTTGAGGTCTGGTTACTATCAGCTGAGAGTTAAAGAGTCGGACGTGCCAAAAACTGCTTTTAGAATGAGGTATGGACATTATGAGATTCTTGTGATGCCTTTCGGTTTGACTAATGCTCCTGCCATCTTTATGGACTTGATGAATCTCATTTTTTTACCATACTTGGATAAGTTTGTGGTTGTGTTCATAAATGATATTCTGATCTATTCTTGAGATGAGTCCGAGCATGCCGAACATTTGAGAATGGTGTTACAGATTTTGAAAGATAAGAAATTGTTTGCTAAATTCAGTAAAATTGAGTTTTGGCTTCGTAAAGTCAGATTTTTGGGACATATAGTTTCCGGTGATGGTATTCGGGTTTATCCGAACAAAATTTCGACAATAGTTGATTGGAAATCGCCAAAGAATGTATCCGAGGTTAGAAGCTTTTTGGACTTAGCCGATTATTATCGATGCTTTGTTAAGGGATTCTCGATGATTGCCTCTCCTATGACTAAGTTGTTGCAAAAGAGTGTTAAGTTCGAGTGGACTGAAAAGTGTCAGCAAAGTTTTGAGAAGTTGAAAGGCGATTGACAGAAGCACCAGTGTTAGTGCAACCTGAGTCGGGGAAAAAGTTTGTGATCTATAGTGATGCATCATTAAGTGGTCTTGGTTGTGTGCTGATGCAAGAAGGCAAAGTGGTAGCTTATGCTTTGAGAAGTTGAAACTGCACGAGAAGAATTACCCGAGGCACGATTTGGAATTGGCCTCCATTGTTTTTGCTTTGAAGATTTGGCGACATTATTTGTATGGTGAGAAATGTCGAATCTTTACCGATCACAAAAGTTTGAAGTATCTGATGAATCAAAAGGACTTGAATTTGCGACAATGAAGGTGGTTCGAATTATTGAAAGATTATGAGCTAGTGATTGATTATCATTCAGGGAAAGCGAATGTAGTCGTACATGCCTTGAGCAGAAAATCCTTGCATGCTTTGAGAGCTATGAGTACGAGTTTAGTTTTGTCTGACGACGGTTCGATTTAGGCCGAGCTATGAGTACGAGATGAAGCTCAAAAGAAAGACAGGGAATTTCAAGTTAAAAGAGTTCAGTGTGAATCGGGTAGTGATTCGGATTTTCGAATTAGACTAGATGATTGCTTGATGTTCCTTGATAGGGTATGTGTACCGAAAGATAATGAGTTGATTCAGAAAATTTTACATGAGGCACACAGTGGTTGTTTGTTAGTTCATCTAGGTAGTACAAAATTGTATAGTGATTTGAAGAAATTGTATTGGCAGCCGGGTATGAAAAGAGACATTTCTGAGTTTGTATCAAAGTGTTTGATTTGCCAACAAGTGAAAGCCGAACATTAAGTGCCTTCGGGTTTACATCAGCCAATGATGGTTCTCGAGTGGAAATGGGATAGAATCACGATATATTTTGTGATAGGTTTGCCTCTGACTCCAAAAAAGAAAGATGTCTTTGGGTTGTAGTTGATAGATTGACGAAATCGACTCATTTTATATCGGTACGTACCGACTACTCACTTGATAAGTTGGTTGAATTGTATATTGTTGAAATTGTGAGACTGCATGGAGTGCCTATGTCTATTATTTCGGATAAAGATCCGAGGTTCACTTTGAGGTTTTGGAAAAAGTTGCAAGAAGCCTTGGGTACGAAATTGAATTTTAGTACCGCATTTCATCCGTAAACTGATGGTCAATCCGAAAGAGTAATTCAAGTTCTTAAAGACATGCTCCGATGTTGTGTTTTAGGATTCGAATGTAGTTGGGAGAAATATCTACCTTTGGTTGAATTTGCCTACAACAATAATTATCAGTCAAGTATACAGATGGCACCGTACGAAGCAGTATATGATCGCAAGTGTCGAACTCCTTTGTATTGGATTGAGCTCAGTGAGAAATAGATTCACGGGGTTGATTTAGTTAGAAAAACTAAAGAGAAAGTGAAAGTAATTCCTGATTGTCTGAAAGCTGCTTCAGATCGACAAAAGTCATATGTGAATTTGAAAAGAAAAGAAATTGAGTTTCAGGTGGGTGATAAAGTGTTTCTGAAAGTATCTCCGTGGAAGAAGATTTTGAGATTTGGCCGAAAGGGCAAGTTGAGTCCGCGTTTCATTAGGCCGTATGAGATTATCAAAAGGATTGGACTAGTGGCATATCGGTTAGCTTTACCGGCAAAGTTAGAAAGAATTCATAATGTGTTTCACGTGTTGATGTTGCGACGCTATCGTTCTGATCCTTCACATGTGATTTCTCTGACAGAGATTGAGATTCGACCGGATATGACCAATGATGAGGAATCGATTAACATTTTGGCTCGGGAAGTTAAACAGTTGAGAAATAAAAGTATAGCCTTAGTGAAAGTGTTGTGGCAAAGACATGGACTAGAAGAGGCTACGTGGGAACCAGAGGAAGCCATGAGAAAATAGTACCCAAACCTCTTTTCCGGTAAGATTTTCGGGGACGAAAATCCCTAAAGGGGGAGAGTTGTAACAACCTGATTTTGGGCCTAGTCGGAATAGTGGTTTCGGGACCACAAATTCGACGAGGAAAAATTTAATATTATTATATTTTTTATGATCTACAATTTTACGAAATGATTTTGTGAAAATTTCGTTTAAAAATTTTGATGTTTGGGCACACAATTTAGTCATAAAAAAGTACAAAACTTGAGTTCTAGAAGATAGAGGTGTCTAATTGCTATGAAATTTTAAATTGGAGGTCCTTAAAAGGTAATTAGACCATTGGTTAATTTGTTGGACAAAAATGGACATGAAATAGGTGAAACAGAATATTTTCAAGTTAAGGGCATTTTAGTAATTTGGTGATTAAATGAATTAAAAAAGCCAAATTAAAAGCCAATTTTTGCTCATCTTCAACCCCTTGGCTGAAATTCACATGAGGAAGACATCGCTAGGGTTTTTCAAGCTTCCAAGCTCGATTGTAAGTCCGTTTTAGCCCCGTTTTTAATGTTCTTTACATTTTTGAAATCCTTTTAGCTCGGTTTGCCTACTTTTACCATTTTTTTGAGCTAAGTTTTATGTTTAAAATTTACCCATGGATGACTTGCATGTGTTTTGATGTTTTATGGAAGAATATGAAAGTTTGGGGTGTGATAAACAACTTTTGCTAAGAGATTTTTGATGAAATTGCATAAAAGGACTAGTTTGTAAAAAAGTTGTAAAATGTATGTAAGTGTGTGAATAAGTGAAAATTGTGGACTGTTATAGTTATGAAAATGGTTCGGCTAGGCCTAAAATGCAAGGAAATTGAATAAAAATTATTTTACGAGCTTAGGGGCAAAATGGTAAATATGTGAAACTTTAGGGGCAAAAATGTAATTTTGTCATAGTGTGAGTTTTGGACTAAGTTGAATAATGTGAGTATTAAATGAGTTAAATGTGTTATTATAGATCAAGAAAGACGAGGAATTGACCTTGATCAGGGAAAAGAAAAGGTTGTGGACTAAATTGCAAACTTCTCATATTTTGCACCGAGGTAAGTTTGTATGTAAATAATACATTTTTTATTTATATTTTAATATTTTGTTATATTATATGAGATATGGTTGAATATGGAGTAATTATTTGGTGTAAATTATGAATTGTGATTGATTATGGATGAATTGGTAAAATGATGAAAAGTGAGAATTCCCAGTTGAACCTTCGGGATACGAATGAGGTAGCTAGGTCACATGTATGGCACTAAGTGCAGGCCACCATGTGTACAAGAGAGCTACGAGATGGTTTTAGGTCATGTGTGTAGTACTAAGTGCAGGCTACTACGTGCATCAGACGAATAGGTCGCATGTGTCGTACTAAGTGTAGGCTACAATTTGTACCCGATAGCTTCGATCACATGTGTGGTACTAAGTGTAGGCCACTATGTGTAAGTGATGGTTTTGGTCACATGTGTAGTACTAAGTGTAGGCTACTATGTGCACCAGATAGCTTCGGCTACAAGGGTGGTACTATGTGCAGGCCACCGTGTATCTATTATTATTCCGATGAGTTCAACGGGAAATTGACTAAGTGAAAATACATGTGATCATGTAACGACTAAGTGTAATTGAATATGATTATGCGATGAATAAGTCTAGGTATAAGTGTAAAAATTTATGAACAATGTACTCGATATTTGATCGAACCTTCGGGAAGATGAAATGGAGTAAGTGAAATTATGCAAGAGTAAATTTAGCAACCAAACAGTTTTGGACAGCAGCAGTTGCATGACTTTGAAAAATCACCAAAAATGGTCGAAATTGGATTAGAGGTTGAATAAGATATGAAATTAAATTTGGATGAGTCTATTTTCACATAAAAGAAACGGTGTAAACAAAATAATTTCATATTCTGTGTTATTTGAATTTTTGAGACACAAGGTCAGAATGATGTCGGAATCCCCTGTTCTGACTTTGGAAAATCATTGAAAATTTTAAAAACATAATTATGGCTTATAATTTATATGCTTAAATTTCTTAACGAGTCTAATTTCAATAGAAGCAAACGGGAACATTATCCAAATTCTTATGATGAGATAATTAATTTTTAGTGCAGAGGGGTCGGAACTGTTAGACAGCGAAATAGGGGAAATTTTAGGGAATAAAATGTACTGATTGGCTAAACCAAAACTTTTGAAAATATTATGGTAAGGTTATATGTAAGCCTAGTTTCAGGGAAAATTAGCATATCTTATTTTGGAGTTTCTTAGCTCCGGATAAAAATAATTTAGTGACTATGACTCGAATAAACAACTTGTTTGAACTTGAATAAATAGTGAATCTATGTGTAGTTATGATTGTATTGTTTTGAAAGCATGTTAGTAATTTGTTTATTATTTACATACTCACTTACTAAGCTATATGCTTACTTCCATCTCTTTTCCCATATTTTTATAGTGTCACCAAGCTAGCTCGGGATTCGGAGATCGTTGGAGATCCATCCACACTATCAACACTCTTTTGGTATTTTGAAATCAATGTTTTGAATTATGGCATATATAGAGGACTTGGTTATTTTGTTATGTGTCGTAATTGATTTGGCCTAAAATGTTGCCTATATTATTTGTTAATTCATTTTGTATAAGGCCATTGATGTTGACTACTATTGATCATGTTATATGTTTATGATGATGCAATTTATGAAATGCATGACTAGGTTGAATGAGTGTGTGATGAAAATTGAACAGTTTTAAATTTGGATGTAAATTTTATGTCTCGGTTTCGTACGACTGTATTTGTTTTGTTTTGGTAATGCCTCGTACCATGTTTCAGCGTCGAACATGGGTAAGGGGTGTTACATTTTAGTGGTATCAGAGCTATGATTTAGTCGGTTCTCGGATTAACGTAGTGTGTGTGAGAGTCTATCTATACATGCCGTAAATATACTGTGATAGTATGATGACTCTTGACATTTTAAATTGTGTTTTCATATAGAAAATAGATCCCGACCGAGCTATAGCTGATGAAGTAGAAAGTAATACGCCGGTTCATGCACAAGGGACCGCGCCAGCTAAAAGTAGATCCGAATCACGTAGTCAGGGAGATGGGGCTCGACAAGCCTTTGTCTGTATGATGAATAATTGGTATACATAATTTATTCGGGCGAATCCAAATGCTCAACCTCCTCCACCCCCTCCTATCCCCCAACCAGTTCCCGTTGTTCCTCAAGGTGCCGAAACGATAAGATTGAACAAGTCTCCAGTTGATAAAATTCGAAAGTAAGGGGTTGAGGAATTCAGGGCTAATATAGATGATGATCCTAAGAAAGTAGAGTTTTGGCTTGAGAATTCTATCAGAGTATTTGATGAGCTTTCTTGCATTCCCGAAGAATGTTTAAAATGTGCTATATCTTTACTGAAAGATTCAGCATTTTATTGGTGCAGGAGGTATTAATGGAGAAAACCTCATCGGTCTTGTAGAAAAGGTTAGAAACTCTTTATGTGGCTAAGTCTCTGGCTAACCGTTTAGTGTTGAAACAACGTCCATTTTCGTTTCGCATGAACGAATGTGAGCTTCTTAGAGATCACATTAGTCAATTTATTACTCTTTTGATTGATTTAAAGAATGTTGAGGTTAAGATTGAAGATGAAGATCAAGCTATGTTATTATTATGCTCTTTACCCTCCTTATACAAGTCTTTTAGGGGGTACTTGATT
This sequence comes from Gossypium bickii, assembly GCA_025503065.1. Lineage (NCBI taxonomy): Eukaryota > Viridiplantae > Streptophyta > Magnoliopsida > Malvales > Malvaceae > Gossypium > Gossypium bickii. Next base: position 19,115,739 of record CP106713.1, on the reverse strand, counting down.
TATGGCAGAGACAAACTCTCATTTAGAGATGTGAAGGATCATTTGTTAAGTAAAGACATACTCGACAATGAGTTTGGTTCGGATAGCAAGGCAGATAGGCAAGCTTCCATTTTGGTAGCATAAAAGAAGTGAAACAAAAGGTGTCACTATTGTAAGAAGTTAGGTCGCGTCAGAACAGACTGTTATAAACTGTAAAATAAAAGGGCTAGTGAAAGTAATGAGGAACATGTAGCTGGTGCTAATTTGGCTGGTGAAAGCGGTGATGATTTCTTGTTAGTGTCAATGAGCGATAGCTCTAAGCTTACGTCCAAGTGGCTCTTAGATTCGGGATGTTCTTTCCACATGTGTCCCATCAAAGAATGGCTCTCCACATACAGTTCAGTTGATGGTGGAGTTGTGTGTATGGGAAACAATTCATCCAGTAAGGTAATCAATAGTGGTACTGTTAAAATTAGGATGCATGATGAGACGATTAGAACACTCCCAGATGTCAGGTATGTACCTGATTTACTGAAGAATCTCATCTCCTTAAGTATTTTAGACTTGAAAGGTTGCAGAATCAACATCGAGCCGAGCGACATTAAGTTGTCTCGTGGAGGTCTCATTTTGTTAAAAGGTAAAAGGACCAGCAATCTTTATATTCTGAAAGGTTCTACAGTGATCAATGAAATCGGACATCCCTCGTTCGTTACAAAATTGAAGTCCACTCGTTTGGAGCGGAGGCAACTTGGTCATAGGAATGAAAAGGGTATGACTGTTTCGCTGAATATAGGTTATCTTTTGACTGTAGGTTTTGAAAAGTTAGGGCACTGTGTTCGTGAAAATCAGACTCACGTTAATTTTGATTTGGCAATGCACAAGTTGAAGGCTAGAAGACTTCTAGCTTCTAAGCATAGATTCGACTCAGTTAATTCCCTGCATAGTTCAAGATAGACCCGTGGCAGGTTTGGCAAAGATGGCGTTGTGAGAGTTTATGTCAAGGTGGAGGTTGTTAGAGTTGTTTGACCCGAATTCCTATTAAATAAAATATTGCTTGCAAGTCAAGTTTAAAAAAATTCTAAAAGATTTAGTATTTATTAGTATAATATATTTAGCATTTATTAGCATACTTTATTTGACCTACAAATTTAGCCTATAAACAACCTTAGAAAACACACCCATTAAATGATTAGAACTCATAATTCTTTTAGAGAATTTTTTGTTTACATTTTGAGGGTTCTTTGTTTTCAAGTTTCGGGGTTTAGTTTTTTTTATCTCCATCTTTTGTTCTCTTCGTTCTTTTATCATTACATTAAAATTATATTTGTTCGTAATTTTTTATCCTCTTTGGTAGGATTTTTCCACGTTAATTTGTGTGTTCAATTTATCAATTTCTTCTGCTATTTTTACTTGTTCGTTACTTAATCGGGTCGATCCCCAACAATAATATATACGAGCAAGCTCGTCAAAAATGGGGTCCCAAAACCACCGCTTTCGACATCACTGAAAAACTAGTTGTTACAAAGTATATGATTTTATTTTGATTTTTATATGAAATCTTATAACCATATTTCTTAGGATTGTATGTATTTTGTTAAAAACAAATTTTCTAAAAGTATGAGTTTCATCCTTTTTGTCAATTGTGGAACTCATTACTTGATTATTGGATATCTAATTAGTAATGATTTTTCTTGCCAGAAGAAGTGGAAACATAAAGATAAATCAGAGAACAACAAGAGTTCTCAATATAATCTTTCAAAGAAGAGAGAAAACTTTTGAAAAGTTGTTGGTTATGTACATGTTGTACACTTGAATATCTTATTATTCAATTAATATTCCTTAAAAGGAAGGAAACATATGTCTAATAGACAATAAAATAGTGCATATTATCCTTAGGGATAAAAGGCATTCTTCTTGTTTGGTGATGAAACAAACCAATCTTTGGTGGTACAAAATTAATGTAAAGCTCTAGAAGAGATGATATATTGTTAACCTATGTTCAATGTAGTAATGGAACATTTAATAGTACAAAATTAATCCAAGGCTCCAGAAAAGCTAATACATTATTATCTGAAGAAACAAAATGATAATTAATGCATTATGTTTTAGTAAATCTCAAATAAAGTATTTTGTTTTAAAAGGATATACGTTGTAATAGATATCATATTAAGACTATGGATAATAAGACAATGAATTAAATTTATTATGTTAGGGGAGAATTCTGTATTTGAAAATTATCATCTTTTCCTCCAGCCGGTACTATGTATATATTTGCATGGTTAAATCATATGATATGACAAACCAAAAGTTTGCATTAGTATCATTGGATCATGTGCATAGTAAACCAAAAGTTTTACTAGTCCAAATATACTAATTAGTTGGAATAACACCCCTTACCCGGGTTCGAAGCCGTAACCGGATACGAGGCATTACCTAACTCAACCTGCTTAAACATATCACATCGGGCTATAAAATTTTGTTTCGGCTAAAAAAATTTCATTCAAACTCATAATCTACTCATCCTGGGTCTACGAGGCCTTATACATACTTCCAGAAGGTTTCGGGAATTAATCAGAAACTTTTACACACTTAGAAAATTTTTTCCTAAACAGGGGTCACACACCTGTGTTGTTCAAGGGACACGCCCGTGTGCTTCTGAGACATGCCCGTGCTCCTCACCCGTGGTTGACACTGACTTAATACACACAACCGGACACACGATCGTGTCCCTAGCTCGTGTCCCTCACACGGCCTCGACACGCCCGTGTCTTAACCCGTGTGCCAAAACCTTGGCATTCTGTTTATGACATCATCATCTCACTATGGTCACACAGCCAAGACACACACCCATGTTCTTAAACCGTGTGTCAAATTAAATTACAAACTTCAAGTGCAAACTTCACACGACCTGGGCACCCGCCCACGTTCCTGGTCGTGCCTCCCACACGGCTGAGACACACAGTCGTGTCTCTACCCGTGTGTTTACTACTAAGCATACTGACTTGCAACTCTAGCATGCAATGGGACACACGACTAATCACCACGCCCATGAGGCTAACCGTGTGTCACACACGGCCTAGACACACGCCCGTGTGGACAATTTTATGGCTATCTACCAAGCCATTTTCCACTCTAACAAGCAATCACACTCATACCAAAACAATTTAATATAAAAGATGACCATTTGGTACCTCTAAGAACTCAATAAGAATCAAGACATCCATAAAAGCATACGCTTCATGAAATCCATCATCATTGAATATATGAACATATCAAGTATAGGCCAACATCCCATGACCTTTTACAAAATAGATTGAACAACTATAATAGCCAATACATTTGGCTTTCAAATATGACATAACAAAAAGACCAAGTCCTATACATGCCATACTCAAAATGAATCTAGTTTGGCTATACCAAATAGTGGTTGATAGTGTGATCTCTAAACTCTGACGTTTGCGATTTCTCGAGCTATCTTGGCAATACTACAAGGATGAGAGAAATGAGAAGGGTAAGCAATAAGCTTAGTAAGTTTGTATGGAATTAAATAGCAACAATAAACTCATAAAGATACCCATCCATGACATTAGATAACCATACGTAATGTCATAGGCTCTTTACCATAGCTTACTTGTATTTGCCTTTTTCTAGTGCTTACCACGCCACGTAATGTAAATGTTCCTCGTGAATTACTCATGCATACATGTTTTCACTCAATTACATAAATGTTCCTCGTGAATTACTCATGCATACATGTTTTCACTCAATCACATAACTTTAAACACCAATCTCAATTCTATATTTACTGCTAGAATATTTAATTCCAATAATTCACTAGGGATACTCAAATACGCATATTCATTATCGCTATCATGAACCCGAAGCCAATGCCACATCCCAGATGTGGTCTTACATAGAATTACCTCTTTTTACCGATGCCATATCCCGGATATGGTCTTAGACAATTCTCATATTCAATACTAAAGCCATATCCCAGATATGGTCTTATACGGGATCTCAACTCGGTGCCGAGGCCATGTCCCCGACATGGTCTTACACAGGACCTTACCTATCTCATGTCTCAATGATATTATTCATACATTCATTATAGTCCAACCAGGACGTCAACATCTCAACTTTCTCATTCAACACCAAGTATACAATTTCATAGAATATCGTATAACAGTATAATATCAAACATTCTCAAACTTACGAGCAAAAATGTTGAATTTATATGTAACAGCCCGGTTTAGACCCTAGTCGAAATAGTGGTTTCGAGACCATAAATCCGAGGTTGAAATAATATTTTAATATTATTTTTGATGTTTATTATATGTGATATAGCCTGTGTGAAAGTTCTATATGGAAATTTTATTGACTGTGTGTTGAATTGTGAAAAAAGGACTTAATTGCATAAAGTGTAAAAGATGTGTGATGATTGTTGAAGTGTCTATATGTTATGGCTTTTTAATGAGGAGGCCTTATGAGGCAATTAAACCATTTTTAATATAGTGGTTGGTTAATAGACAAAAATGGCCTTAGTGTATGAAAACTTATAATGATTATTAAAAGGTTAAATTGGTAACTTAATAAATAATGATATATATGTTATAATAAAGCATAAAAGATGGCCATTATCATCTTGTTTGTGCCAGAATTGAAGAAAGGAAAAGAAAGAACACTAAGCTAGGGTATTCGGCCAACATTTGAGCTTGATTGAAGGTATGTGTTGCTTTGGTTTTTGATAATTTCTACGTTTCCGTAATCGTTGCTTTGTGCTCTAACTAGCCTATGCTTTAATTTTGTAAATTGATGGTGATTTTGAGATGTGTCATTGATGAGCATGTAAGCTTTGTGTTGATAGTTGATAAAATATGAAAGTATGATGAGGGGTTAACATAGTTTGTATTTGACTTTTTGATGAAATTGGCTATTTTGCATTAAATTGTTAAAAATAAGAAATTGGAGAACTAAATTGTGAAATAAATGAAATGTGTAGGCTTGTATTAGCATGGGAAGAATTCAGCTAAGCTTGTGTGAGTAGAAATTTGGTGTATTTTGTGATTTTGTGAATTAGGGACTAAAGTGTTGAAATGTGAAAATGTGAGGGCAATTTTGTAAAATGCCCTAAACAGGTGTGTGTGGACTAAATTGAATGAATTTTGATTGAATGGGTTGAATTTGAATGTGTATAGACCAAGAAAGGAGAGGTTCAGATCGAGATCGAGGCAAAGACAAAGTGCTCGATTAATCGACCGTTTCAGTATTTCGACGTCCGACGTAAGTTCAGACATAATACGTGTGTTTAAATATGTTTAAGGTTATGAGATGAATGGTATGATATTATTGAATTGTGAATGCTATGTGAGGGCTTGAGTTATGTGTCACTAAGTGTACGTATTCGAAAATGTGACCGAGATGATTAGCACTATGTGTGCGAAAAATATAAGCTTCGGCTTTGTGGTTGGCACTGTGTGTGCGACACTAATTTAAGATTGGTTTGATATAGATGCACTAAGTGTGCGATGTTAATTAAGCTTCAGCTAACGATTTAGGGCACTAATTGTGCGATTGAATCGAAGAAGGGACGAAAGTTGATCGAAATGAAATAGTGAGTATTGAGTAGCATATGTAATCGATAACTAAGTGTTGGCTAAGGTATGTTCGGAACCTATGTAGTTGATGAATCTATGAATGAGTTTATGGAAGGTTAATTGGACATATTAGCTTTGGATGGTATGATATATATGATTGTGACATAATCTATGTGATGGTTTGTTTTGGTATAATGTGTTATGTTATGAACTTACTAAGCTTTTGAAAACTTACTGTGTGATTGTTTCTCTGTTTTACAGTGTCAGTAAAGCTAGCTTGGATTCGGGGATTGTTAGCATCTCTATCACACTATCGGCAATCTATTTTGGTACTTTTGGAAAGATGTATATAGTTGAAATATGGCATGTATAGGCTAGAAGTTATGATATGTCTTAAAATGTTTAATCCTTCCTATATAATTTGGCTTGGAAGTTGAATGATGTAGAATTTATGAATGAGCTATGAATGTGGTATATTTCATGACTTTGTGGTTGATGAAAGATGTGGTTTGAAGATGAATTATGGCATGAAGTACATAATGCTTGATATATATATATATGTTTTGAGATGTACAATTGTTACTTTGAATGGACTCATTTGTGATGATATTATGTATGGAAGTAGGTAGTATTGTTGATGATTAATTGCTGCATGAAATGGTATGTTTGAATGCATTTGAAAGCATGAATTGGTATTGTTTTGAAGCTTGTTGGTTGACCCTTATATGGGTGGCAAATTGGCCTTGCAAATGGCCAACTTTGCATACATGGCCAAGAGACACAGGCGTGTGTCTCTACCATGTGGTTTAAGGATCACTTCTAGGTGTGTCTGGACAAGGTACACAGCCAAGGCCCACGGGCGTACATGGTGGCCATCTGATCAAGATAGTAGCTAGCCGAATCTTACACGGCCAAGGCACACGGGCGTGTCTAGTGGTCGTGGGAATAAGTCAGTATGTATGCTCTATTTTGGCACGGCCTAGACACATAGTTGTGTCTGGTAGCCGTGTGAGGCACACGGCCTGACTGCACGGGCGTGTGACCTCAGTAGTATTGAAAATGTTTAAATTTCCAATAACTTTCTTAAGTGTTCGGTTTAGTCCCGACCTCTTCCTATCATGTGTTTAAGGTCTCGTAGACCTAGATAAGGGACTATATGCTCGTATTTGAGTATCTGTGATTGATGATTGACTTTGTGTCATGAAGTGAATATGAAATGTTCTGATGATTTGGTAATGCCTCTTAACCCTAGTTCGGCAACGGTTACGGGTTAGGGGTGTTACATTATCACATACAAACTTACCTCGATTTCAAAATAAGCTAGATCGTCGATCTAGTCCGAGACTTTATTCTTTCCTCGGTCGAGGTTGGTTCTTGGTTCTTCTTGCTGTATAATCGCAAAGTAGCTCATTTTAATCATCACATTAATAAAAGCATTTTAATAATCATGCTTTGGCAAAATAACTATTTTGCCCTTACACTTTGGCAAAATGACCATTTTACCCCTAGGCTCAGAAATCAATTCTAATCAAATTTCTACCTTTAATGAGCCTAGGTGAACATTTATTTCTGTTATGGCTATCATCAAAACTCAACATTTACTACCAATTTTATAACCTTTACAAAAAGGTTCATTTAAGTGTTTTTATGGCAACACTTTTCACAAAAGTTGTTCATCTAACAACTAAGACTCATTTTCTTTCATAAAAATGAAGCAAATCACATGCAAGCTCTCATGGAAAGACCCTAAACTTTTCACCATATTGCAAATTAGTCCCCTCTTTAGAAAGCTTAAGCTCTAGGGGTTCTAAAAGTACAACTATCATCAAGAAAAACCATTAAAATCACTTAGTTGAATGGAGAAGAGTTTGCTGAAATTTTGAGCTTTCAAAACCCCTATTTTTCTTGCTATTTTCGGTGGTGAAGAAAGAGAAAAAGATGATATCTTCTTTTTCTTTATTTTATTCTATTTATCAATTTAATCCTCCAACTACACCCACTTTGACCAATTTTGACTTATTTGTCCCCCTATGGCCGGTCAACCTCCATTTAAGGGGTTAATTGCCTTTTAAAGAACTCCAATTACCATTCTATAGCTATTTGGCACCCTTAGCTTATAAAAGGAAACTTTTGCACTTTATGCAATTTAGTCTTTTTTCGCGATTAAGCCAGATATCGCTAAAATTAAAATACCAAAATTTTCATGTACTTATATAATCATACCCCGACTCATAAAATATCCTAAAAAATAAATTTCTCTAACCTCGAATTAGTGGTTTCGAACCACTATTTCGGCTAGCCCCTAAATCAGGCTGTTACAGTTCTCCCCCCTTAAGGATTTTCGTCCCCGAAAATCTTACCGACGAAAAGGTTGGGATATTAGTTTCTCATAGCTTCTTCTGGCTCTCATGTAGCCTGTAACACCACTTAACCCCAAACCGTCGCCGAAATAGGGTTACGAGGCATTACCAGACATATCAGACTATTTACAAATAATTCACAAATAAAATAACATTTATAGTATAATTATTAAATAAGTCCCTATAATAGACTTTCAAAGCCCAAAACATTTATTAAAAGTAGAACGAGACTTATTCGAATTTTCTAGATTTTTTTTTTTAAATCATATAAAAATTTCGGCAGCATTTCTACTTATTTTTACCTAACTCCCCCTGCAAATTCAAACCAAAACAACCAATACCAAATTTATCATTTTATAACTTCATATCATTTTCCTCATCCAAAACATTATAATCATTTATATACAATCAAAATCATTTAACTTTATGTATGTTTATAATTCATATAACTATCTAGTACATGCCACTTAACAAAAAGGAAAAAATTCATCACCAAAATCTTCTTGTTGGAGTCGGGTTTGTTTTGGATGCTGGACCGGATCCGAAACTCTAATGACCTTTCAATAGAGCCAAATCAATCCATCTCATTTTCAAAGTTCCATTTCAATTATTTACCCTATTAACAATGCTCGGACTCTGACAGATACGTGGATTCCACCCAAGCACACCAAAATATCCAACCCAATCACACCCGGAATAATATAAATCCTCCATAACACACCAGTATAATATAACCTCCAAAACACACCAATATATCATATCCTCCCAAACACACCAATAAGGCATTAAATGCCTCTTCGGATAAACTAAAGCATATAATAACAGAATCATCTTCTCGGCCGAGCTACAAATCTCTTCATCACATCACAAATCCAATGGCATGCCATTTGTATCAAATCTAGTCCGACAAGTTAATAGGGTATTCAAATCATTTCTCAATTCAATTTTTAATTCAATTCAAAACACACCTTTCATTTTAATACATTTTCCATTTTCTAATTACTAAACAATTTAAATACTCAAACATATTCACACTTCATCTCAGTTTCATTCATGTCAATAATAATACTTACCTTATAAATTACTTACCATACATATGAATTTAAATATAACATTAACTGAATAGTAGTTTGAATTATAGTAATACAAACCCAAAATACAAGTTTACTCCTCCACGATCTTTTCTTTTCCCTTGGATGCCGATGCCTCGTTTTCCTTGTTAGCTATTTAAACTTCAAGCTTTAAAATCCCTATTTCCCCCTTGTTATTTTCTTTTATTCTTTCTCTTCTCTGTGTCGAGAGCTTTCTGTTACTTTCTTCTTTCTTTTTTTTTTAAGCTTTTGCTTTTTTTTAATCTATATTTAGACTTTTACTCTTTATTCAATTTGATCCTTTTTCCTAATTACTTTAAATTAAGCTAAAGTCACTAAATAAAAATCTAATTAATCACACTATTAGACTCATAATTACTCCTAATAATTATTTGCTAACTTGAATTACTAAAACGGAGGCCCGATAATACACTTTTTCCAGTGCCCACGGATTTTGGGTCGTTACATAGCCTCTTCTATTCCATGTCTCTGCCATAGCACTTTAACAAGAGCTATACTTTTGTTTCTTAACTGTTTGACCTCTCGTGCCAAGATCTTAACCGGCTCTTCACCATAAGTCAAGTCCAGTTGAATTCCTACCTCTGTTGGTACTATTACATGTGTAGGGTCTAAACGGTATCGACACAATATGGATACGTGAAAGACATCGTGAATCTTTTCTAGTCCGGGGGGTAATGCCAAATGATAAGCTACCAGTCCTATCCTCTCGGTAACTTCATAAGGTCCAATAAAACGCGGACTTAATTTGCCTTTTCGGCCAAATCTGAGGACCTTCCTTCATGGTGATACTTTCAAAAATACTTTATTACCGACTTGGAATTCAATCTCTTTCCTTTTTAAATCCGAATAGGACCTTTGTCTGTCTGAGGCCGCTTCCAGACACTCCGTATCACTTTCACTTTCTTTTCAGTTTCCCTGATCAGATCGACCCCGTGTATCTGTTTCTCTCTAAGTTCGGACCAATACAAGGGCGTTCGACACTTACGCCCATACAATGCCTCATAAGGCACCATTTTCAAACTTGACTGAAAACTGTTGTTATAGGTGAATTCCACCAACGGTAAGTATTTCTCCCAATTACCTTGGAATTCCAAAACACAACATCGAAGCATGTCTTCGAGTGTCTGTATTACTCTTTTAGACTACCTGTCAGTTTGTGGATGGAAAGCTGTATTGAAGCTTAATTTTGTGCCTAAGGCCCCATGTAACTTCTTCCAAAATCGTGACGTGAATCTCAGGTCTATATCCGAGATAATCGACAGCGGTACCCCATGAAGTCTTACTATCTCTGACACGTAAAATCTGCCAGTTTATCACGTGAGTAATCGACTCGCACTGGTATGAAATGGGCCGACTTCGTGAGTCTATCGACTACGACCCACACAGCATCTTTCTTTTTCGGCGTCATCGGTAAACCCGTCACGAAGTCCATGGTAATACGGTCTCACTTCCACTCAGGAACCATAATGGGCTGAAGTAGACCCGAATGTACTTGGTGTTCAGCCTTCACTTGCTGACAAATTAGGCATCTTGATACAAACTCGTAAATGTCTTTCTTCATACTGGGCCACCAATACCACTTCCTGAAATCATTGTACATCTTTGTGCTGCCTAGGTGCACAATTAAACATCCGCTGTGTGCTTCATGCAAAATCTTTTGAATAAGCTCATCATTTCTGGGTACACAGACCCTACCTCAAAACATTAAACATCCGTCAAGACTTACCCGAAAGTCTGACTCAACGTTTGACTCACATAAAATTCTTTTGGCTTGTAAGTTACTATCCTCACTCTGAGCTTCAGAAATCTCTTGGAGAAATAATGGTCTAACCCTTAGCTCAGCTAGAATAAAACTATCATCCAACAAAGCCATCTGTGTATTCATGACCCTCAACGCAAACAATGATTTTCTGCTCAAAGCATCGGCGACCACATTTGCCTTTCCCGGATGATAGTCAATCATTAACTCATAATCCTTGATCAGCTCTAACCATCTTCGTTGTCTCAAATTCAATTCCTTTTGAGTCATCAGGTACTTTAGGCTTTTATGGTCGGTGAATATTCGACACCTTTCACCATACAAATGGCGTCTCCATATCTTCAATGCAAACACAATGGCGGCCAACTCTAGATCATGGGTTGGGTAATTCTTCTCGTGCGACTTTAATTATCTAGAGGCGTATGCAAACACCTTACCCTCTTGCATAAGTACACAACCCAATCCATTCAGGAATACATCACTGTAAGCCACAAATTCTCTTCCTGGCTCAGGTTACACCAAAACAGGAGCCTCAGTCAACAACGCATTTAGTTTCTCAAAACTCTGTTGACACTTGCCTGTCTAATCATACTTTACATCATTTTGACAAAGTCTCATCATCGGGGTAGCCATCATGGAAAACCCATTGACAAAATGCCTATAATAAATGGCTAGGCCTAGAAATGGGGGCGGTACTCGAAGGTAGCTCAATCCCGAATTCGATCTTTTTATCCTAAGGTAACCCAGGCAATTCTTTCGGGAAAACATCTGAATACTCGTATACCATGGGTACCGACTCAATTTTCAACTCAGTGTCTTTAGTATTTATCACAAAGACGAGGTAAGCTTCGTACCCCTTTCTTAAATACTTTTGAGTCAACAAGGATGATATCACTACTGTGATCTGTCTTGCTCATCTGATTCAACATGAATAAAATCCCCAATTTCACATTTCAACTCAATGAACTTCTTTCCACAATTTACGATTACATCATGAGTAACTAACCAATCCATCCCAAGGATGACATCAAACTCATCAAACGGCAATAACATAAGATCAACTGGAAAGTAATGACCCCTAATCGTCAAAGGGCACCCTTTGCATACTCTATCAACCAACACATACTTACCTAGGGGATTAGACACTCTTATTACCAATTCGGTAGACTCTATAGCCATGCTTGTAACACCTCTTACCCAAGTTACACGCCGGAACCAAGCCTAAGGTATCACCAAACTGACACCACTTGATCATTACTTAAGCTCGACGTGACTACACTCCTACATCACCCCGACAGTCTTATTCTCGACCTACATGGCTTTACTCATACTCAAGAAGGCTTTCGAGACCATATCGGAATTCTTTTGATTCCTAAAAATTTTCTCTTTCCTATACAGGGATCACAAGCCCGTGTATCATGAAACACGCCCGTGGGTTTGAACCCACGCCCATGTCCTCAGCCCATGCTTAAAACTCTAGCATTCTGTTTTAACACCACGGTTAGGGCACACGCCCATGTGAAATGGCACACGCTCGTGTACCCTCACAACATGCCCGTGTCTTTAAACCTTGGGGAGTTACTGACTAATTTCACACAGCCTAGACACGCCCGTCTGAATAGTCTGTGGTCTACTCTAAATTAAAATGCTAACATGCAGGGGACACACGGTCAAGTCACACGCCCGTGGGCTGACCGTGTGTCACACATGGCCTAGACACACGCCCGTGTGCCTACCCATGTGGACAGAACAATATTGTTTGCCAAGCTTCTAGCACCCCTATATCTTACACTACATGAGTCCATTCAACAAACTAATAAACATCTCATAATTCAGCATGCACTCTCATTGATAACTTTGAAATTTCATAAATGATAAAACATGCCATCATTCTTGGCAATTTACAAAATAAATGTCTTAGCAAGAGCCAATACACCTTTGGCCAAAATAATCTATCTAGTCTAGCCCCCATACATTCCATACACAAAATCACTAAGTCTAATTATACCGAAGTAAGCCGATAGTGTGGGCGGTCTTCTGGTTATCGGCGTATCCCGGCTCGGCTCTTAAGCTTTATAAAACAAGGAAAGGAAAAACGGGGAGTAAACCTTAAGCTTAATAAGTTTACATGAAACAATAAAATACTATAACATGTATTCTACAATTTTCTTGGCTTTATATAACAGGCATGAAACTGCTAGATTTAGGATCATGCTTACTCATTTCCTCCATTCACACATTCCAACCATATTTATAGCATAATGCACACATTCATTAATAAGTTCTCCTGCACTTAACATCACAATGTCACAATATACAATTTTCCACAATCTCTTAAGCAATTACTTAGAGTAAAATTACTTGATGGTTCCGTACTTAGCCCACCATTAGTATTTACTAGGGTGGTAACGCACTTAGCCCACCATTAGAATTTATTAGGGTGGTAACGCACTTAGCCCACCAAAAGGTTTAATGAACGATTGTATCGCACAAAGCCCATCGTAATTAAGCAAAAAGGTGGTATCGCATTTAGCCCACCATTAAGATAAATAAACGATAGTATCGCACAAAGTCCATCGTAATTAAACAATAATTATTCAATAACGACCACATTCAATCCATTTAAATCACATATGTTCTCAATCAGGTCATAAACCAATTAGCAACACAATGTATATAAGTAAATTGTATTGTTTGCACATAAACTTACCTCGATGCAAAACGTATTAGCTAGCAATTTACTCGGTCACCTTGCCTTTCCCACTGTCAAGGTTAATTCCTCGAACTTCTTGATCTATGACAATAAAATTCATTCGTTTAGATCATTCTAGGATCATAATACATCAAATTCTACCCTTGGGAAAAAATGACCATTTTGCCCTTATATATTGGCAAAAATTACGATTTTGCCCCTAGGCTCGTAATTTATTGTTCATCACATTTTCTAGATAAACAAGCATAGATGAACTTTTATTTCTCTTACAACTACTCACCATTCCAACTATTTCATGCATTTATGACACAAATTCATTCTTTGCATTTAAGTCCTATTTAGGTGTTTTCATGTTAACACCTTTCACAAAATTTGTTTCTCACTTTCCTAGCATTCATTTTCTTCCATAAAAACTCAGCTATCAACATAATTTCTTTCATGGTAAGTCTTTGGACTTTCACCCATATCACAAATTAGTCCCCTCAATAGCTAGCTTAAGCTTTGGGGACTCCTAAAGTATAAGAATTATCAAAAATATCCATCAAATTGACTTACTAGCAAGAATGAAATGTAGCTGAAATTTTGAACTTCAAAAGCCCCTATTCTCTCTTCAAATTTCGGTTAGAAGATACATGAATAGTAAAAGATGATATCTCATCTTTTTGTCTTATTTTAGTCATTTTTTTATCACCTAATCTCCATCAAATTTGACCAACATTTAATGCACTTATCTCCCTAGCTTGTATGGCTGGCCAACACACATTAAATGGCCTAATTTCACTTTAAAAACCCCTAATTTAACATCCTTTAACAATTAAACACCTCTAGCTTGAAATTAGAACTTTCACACTTTATGCGATTTAGTCCTTTTTCACAATTAAGCATGCTATTGCTAAAATTAAAGCACTAAAACTTTTATATAGTCATATCTTAATACCACGACACATAAAATAATACTAAAATAATTTTCCTCATCCTTAGATTAGTGGTCCCGAGACCACTGTTTTGACTAGCCCCAAAATCGGGCTGTTACAACTCCCCCCTTTTAGGGATTTTCGCCTTCGAAAATCTTACTGATAAAGAGGTTTAGATATTTCTCTCTCATGGCTTCTTCCGGTTCCCACGTAGCCTCTTCTACTCCATGTCTTTGCCACAACACTTTTACTAAGGCTATATTTTTATTCTTCAACTGTTTCACTTCTCGGGCTAAGATTTTAATCGGCTCTTCCTCATATGTCATATCCGGTCGTATCTCAATTTCTGTTGGAGGAATTACATGCGAAGGATCGGAGTGATAATGCCTTAACATTGATACATGGAACACGTTGTGGATTTTCTCTAACTCTACCGGTAAAGCCAACCGATATGCCACTGGCCCAATCCTTTCGATAATCTCATACGGACCTATGAACCTCAGGCTCAATTTACCTTTTCGACCAAATCTTAATATTTTCTTCCAGGGCGACACTTTCAAAAAGACCTAGTCACCCACTTGAAACTCAATTTCTTTTCTTTTCAAATCCGCATATGACTTCTGTAGGTCCGAAGCAGCCTTTAGACTATCCCGGATCACTTTCACTTTCTCCTCAGTCTCTTTAACTAAATCAACCCCCTGAATTTGCTTCTCAGTTAGCTCAGTCCAATACAAGGGAGTCCGACACTTACGACCATATAAGGCTTCATACGGTGCCATCCGTACGCTCGACTAATAACTATTATTGTAAGCGAATTCGACCAAGGGTAGGTATCTCTCCCAACTACCTTCGAACTCTAATACGCAGCATCAGAGCATATCCTCAAGGACTTGGATCACCCTTTCAGACTGTCCATCAGTTTAAGGATGAAATGCAGTACTAAAATTCAACCTCGTACCTAGGGCCTCTTGTAACTTCTTTCAAAACCTCAAAGTAAATCTCAGGGTCTCATTCCGAGATAATGGATATAGGCACTCCATGCAATTTTACCACTTCTGCAATATATAATTTGGCTAACTTATCCAGTGTATAATCAACAGGTACAGGTATAAAGTGAGCCGACTTCGTTAACCTATCAACAATAACCCACACGGCATCTTTCTTTTTCAGAGTCGAAGGCAACTCAGTTACGAAGTCCATGGTGATTCGATCCCACTTCCACTCGGGAACCATTACTGGTTGAAGTAATCCCGAAGGCACTTGATGCTCTGCTTTTACTTGTTGACAAATCAAACATCTTGTTACATACTCCGAGATATCTCTTTTCATTCCCGGCCACCAATAAAATTTCTTCAAGTCATTGTACATTTTCGTACTGCCCAGGTGTACTAACAAATAACTACTATGTGCTTCTTGTAAAATTTCTTGGATCAACTCGTCATCTCTGGGTACACAATTTCTATCGCGGAGCATCAAGCAACCATCCGAACTCACCCGGAATTCAGAATTAGTTTCTGATTCACACTTAGCTCTTTTAGCTAGTATTTTACTATCATTCCTTTGAGCCTCATATATTCGTTAGATCTCAACTCGGCCAATATAGCACCATTTCAGACAATGACAATCTCATGCTCATAGCCCTCAAAGCATACAAGGATTTTCTACTTAAAGCATCTGCAACTACATTCGCTTTCTCCGGATGGTAGTCGATCACTAGCTCGTAGTCCTTCAATAATTCAAGCCACTGTCGTTGCCGTAAATTTAATTCTTTTTGACCCATCAAATACTTCAAACTCCTATGATCCGTGAAAATTCAGCATTCCTCACCATATAAGTAATGTCTTCAAATCTTCAAACGCGAAAACAATCGCGACCAACTCCAAATCATGAGTCGAATAATTCTTCTCATGTAGTTTCAGCTGTCTCCAGGCGTAAGCGACTACCTTACCCTCTTGCATCAACACACAACCGAGACCATTTAACGACGGGTCACTGTAGACTACAAACTCTTTTCCTGACTCAGGTTGTACCAAAACTGGTGCCTCCGTTAACAACGTTTTCAATCTCTCAAAACTCTGTTGGCATTTTTCAGTCCATTCAAACTTAACATCCTTGTGCAATAGTTTCGTCATTGGAGTAGCAATCATAGAGAATCCCTTCACAAACCGCCTATAATACCTTGCTAAACCCAAGAAGCTTCTAACCTCTGGCACGTTGCTCGGCCACTTCCACTCCACAATGGCTGAGATCTTTCCTGGATCAACTTTTATACCCTTACTTGACACAATGTGTCCTAGAAATCTGACTTTTAGAAGCCAAAACTCACTCTTGCTGAATTTAGCATATAATTGCTTGTCTCTAAAAATCTGTAAGACAATCCTCAGATGCTCCGCATGTTCACTCTCATCTCGAGAGTAAACCAATATGTCATCGATAAAGACAACCACAAACTTGTCCAAATACGGTCGGAAGACACGGTTCATTAAGTCCATAAAAATCGCAGGAGCATTTGTTAAACCAAATGGCATGACCAGAAACTCATAATGGCCATACCTCGTCCTGAAGGCTGTTTTCGGTACATCTTGCTCCTTAACCCTCAATTGGTAATAACCGGACCTCAAGTCTATCTTGGAGAACACCGTAGCTCCCTTTAGTTGATCGAATAGATCATCTATCCTCGGCAATGGATACTTGTTCTTCACAGTTACTTTGTTGAGTTGTCTGTAGTCTATGCACAATCTCATCGACCCATCCTTCTTCTTTACAAAGAGTACTGGGGCACCCCACGGTGAATAGCTCGGTCTTACAAAGCCCTTATTCGTCAACTCTTGCAACTGAACTTTCAGTTCTTTCAACTCTAGTGGGGCCATCCTATACGGAGCGACCAAAATGGGTGCTGTTCCCGGAATTAACTCAATTCCAAACTCGACCTCCCTGACTCGGGGTAATCCGGGCAACTCTTTCAGAAATACATTCCGGTACTCACATACAACCGGTACTGTTTCAATCTTTACTTCAGACTCTTGAATGTTTAATACAAAAGTGAGATAACATTCATACCCTTTTCTCAAATATTTCTCAGCCATTATGGAAGAAATCATCATCGGTAAACTATCTGACTCACCCGATTCAACCCGAATAACATCTCCATCTCCACATTTCAACTCAATAAATTTACTACCACAATTCACTAGAACACTATAGGCAGTCAACCAATCCATACCAAGAATCAAATCAAACTCATCAAATGGCAACAACATAAGGTTTGTAGGGAAATAATGACCTCTAATTGTCAGGGGACAGTTCCTACACACCTTGTCAACTAACACCTGTTTACCTAGTGGGTTTGACACTTTTACCACAAATTTAGTAGGTTCAATAGTCATATTCAGACTAGATGCCAATCTCATAAAAATATATGAATGGGTCGACCCCGGGTCAATCAAAGCAATAACAAATGTGTCATGAAGAGAAAAAGTACCCGCTAATGATGCCTCTTCTCGAGCGCGAATAGGTCCTTGCTGGCGCCCGACCCTCCGACCTCACAGTAGTGTCTCGCGATTCACCTCTACCACTAGTCCCACCTCCCGGGTTCTTTTGTGACTTACCTCTAGAGGATACACTGCTTGGTTTCACCTCTTGCTTTTTCTCTTTATCATCTCTTTTAGGGCAGTCTCGGATGAAATGGTCGGGGGAACCACATTTGTAACAATTTCAATTGTTTCCTCAACACTCCCTAATGTGATGTCTGCCACAACTGGGGCACTCTGGTCTGGACTTTGGATTGCCCACACTTGCCATTGAGGTGGCTTGAGCTCTTGAACCCTAATACGTGTTGCCTCGCTCCCTTTGCGAATACCCGACTGATGTAGTCATTCGAAGATTCACTTCCTTGGACCTCTTAGATTGAGTTTGGTAAGATTTGCTCATCGACCTCTTTCTTGCATCCCGAGCCTCACTCACAGCCTTTCTCTTTTCCTTACTCAACTCCTCGGCCTTACTAGACTTATCCACCAATACCACGAATTCTTTTAGCTCTAAAATCCCGACCAAGAGTCTGACATCTTCATTCAGCCCATCTTCAAATCTCTTGCATAAGATAGCTTCTGTGAGCCGAACAAATTCACGCTCATATTCTGCCATAGTCATTTTTCCTTGCTTCAATTCAAGGAATTCCTTCCGCTTCTGGTCCACAAATCGTTGACTTATATACTTCTTTCGGAACTCCTCCAAAAAGAAGCCCCACGTTACCCTCTCCTTAGGAACCATAGAGGTCAATGTTTTCCACCAATTATATGCCGAGTCCCTCAGCAAAGACACAGCGCATTTCAAGCTCTCCTCAGATGTACAGGAGAGTTCATCAAAAACCCTCATTGAGTTCTCAAGCTAGAACTCCGCCCGCTCAGGGTCATCATCTATATTAGCTCGAAAATCTTCAGCCCCTTGTTTTCGAATTTTGTCTACCGAGGGCTTAGTTATCCTCACCATTTCAATACCTTGGGGAGGAACTGGTAGAGGTATAGGAGGAGGTGGAGGAGGTTGAGCATTAGGGTTTGCTCGTATATACTCAGTGTACCAGTTACTCATTATTTGGAGAAAGGCCTCCCGAGCCTCTTCTCCTTGACCCCTTATCACAGGTTCACTCTGCACAGGCGCGGTCTCTTGCGCAGGAGCCGGCGCATTACTAGCTGTGTCATCAGCAGCCGACTGATCGGGATCTAAATACTACATCAAACAAGTTTAAAATCATCAGATGCCACCACAATATCATTATACGCTTATGGCATGTATAGCTAGAATCTTACACAGGCTACGGTAGTCCTAGATCTGACTAAATCATAGCTCTGATACCACTAAATGTAACACCCCTTACTCGAGTTCCACGCTGGAACCGAGCTTGAGGTATCATCAAACTGACACCACTTGATCACTACTTAAGCTCGACGTGACTACACTTCTACATCACCCCGACAGTCTTATTCTCGACTTACAATGCTTTACTCATACTCAAGGAGGCTCTTGAGACCATATCAGAACTCTTTCGATTCCTAAAAATTTTCTCTTTTCTATATAGGGATAACAAGCCCCAGTATCACGAAACACGCCTGTGGGTTTGAACCCACGCCCATGTCTTAAGCCCGTGCTTAAAACTCCAGCATTCTGTTTTAACACCACGGTTAGGGTACACGCCCATGTGAAATGGACACGCCCGTGTACCCTCACAACATGCCCGTGTCTTTAAACCATGGGGAGTTACTGACTAATTTCACACAGCCTGGACATGCCCGTGTGAATAGTCCATAGTCTATTCTAACTTAAAATGCTAACATGAAGGGGACACACGATTAAGTCACACGTCCATGGGCTGACCGTGTGTCACACATGGTTTAAACACACGCCCGTGTGCCTACCCATGTGGACAGAACAAGGTTGTTTGCCAAGCTTCTAGCACCCCTATACCTTACACTACATGAGTCCATTCAACAAACTAATAAACATCTCATAATTCAGTATGCACTCTCATTGATAACTTTGAAATTTCATAAATGATAAAATATGCCATCATTCTTAGCAATTTACAAAATAAATGTCTTAGCAAGAGCCAATACAGCTTTGGCCAAAATAACAAAATAATCTATCTAGTCTAGCCCCTATACATGCCATACACAAAATCACTAAGTCTAATTATACCGAAGTAAGCAGAGAGTGTGGGCGGTCTTCTGGTTATCAGCTATCCCAGCTCAGCTCTTAAGCTCTATAAAACAAGGAAAGGAAAAAAGGGGAGTAAGCCTTAAGCTTAGTAAGTTTACATGAAACAATAAAATACTATAACATGTATTCTACAATTTTCTTGGCTTTATATAACAGGCATGAAACTGCTAGATTTAGGATCATGCTTACTCATTTCCTTCATTCACACATACCAACCATATCTATAGCATAATGCACGCATTTATTAATAAGTTCTCCTGCACTTAACATCACAATGTCACAATATACAATTTCCCACAATCTCTTAATCAATTACTTAGAGTAAATTTACTTGATGGTTCCGCACTTAGCCCACCATAGTATTTACTAGGGTGGTAACGCACTTAGCCCACCATTAGAATTTATTAGGGTGGTAACGCACTTAGCCCACCAAAAGGTTTAATGAACGATGGTATCACACAAAGCCCATCGTAATTAAGCAATAAGGTGGTATCGCACTTAGCCCACCATTAAGATAAATAAACGATGGTATCACACAAAGCCCATCGTAATTAAATAATAATTATTCAATAACTACCACATTCAATCCATTTGAATCACGTATGTTCTCAATCAGGTCATAAACCAATTAGCAACAAAATGTATATAAGTAAATTGTATTGTTTGCACATAAACTTACCTCGATGCAAAACGTATTAGCTAGCAATTTACTCAGTCACCTTGCCTTTCCCACGGTCAAGGTTGATTCCTCGCTCTTCTTGATCTATGACAATAAAATCCATTCGTTTAGATCATTCTAGGATCATAATACATCAAATTCTACCCTTGGGCAAAAATGACCATTTTGCCCTTGTATATTGGCAAAAATTATGGTTTTGCCCCTAGGCTCGTAATTTATTTTTCATCACATTTTCTCAATAAACAAGCATAGATGAACATTTATTTCTCTTACAACTATTCATCATTCCAGCTATTTCATGCATTTATGACACAAATTCATTCTTTGCATTTAAGTCCTATTTAGGTGTTTTCATGTTAACACATTTCACAAAAGTTGTTTCTCACTTTCCTAGCATTCATTTTCTTCCATAAAAACTCAGCTATCAACATAATTTCTTTCAAGGTAAGTCCCTGGACTTTCACCCATATCACAAATTAGTCCCCTCAATAGCTAGCTTAAGCTTTGGGGACTCCTAAAGTACAAAAATTATTAAAAATAACCATCAAATTGACTTACTAGCAAGGATAAAATGTAGCTAAAAATTTAAACTTCAAAAGCCCCTATTCTCTCTTCAAATTTCGGTGGAGAAGATGCATGAATAGTAAAAGATGATATCTCATCTTTTTGTCTTATTTTAGTCATTTTTTTATCACCTAATCTCCATCAAATTTGACCAACAATTAATGCACTTGTCTCCCTAGCTTGTATGGCCGGCCAGCACACATTAAATGGCCTAATTTCACTCTAAAAACCCCTAATTTAACATCTTTTAACAATTAAACACCTCTAGCTTGAAATTAGAACTTTCACACTTTATGCGATTTAGTCCTTTTTCACAATTAAGCATGCTATTGCTAAAATTAAAGCACCAAAACTTTCATATAGTCATATCTTAATACCACGACACATAAAATAATACTAAAATAATTTTCCTCATCCTCGGATTAGTGGTCCCGAGACCACTGTTCCAACTAGCCACAAAATCGGGCTTTTACAATGCTTATGCTAGAGACTAATTTTATGCATATGTATGAGTGAGTAGATCCCGGATAAATTAAAGATATAACACGAGTATCATAAAGAGAAAATGTACCCATGATTACGTCAAGGGAAGATGCCTCTTCACGAGTACGAATGGCATATGTTCTCACCGGCGCTCTACCTTCGACTCTTGTAGCCTGCTCTCTAGATGGATTCTTGCTACTCATCTCATTTCCCAGATTTCTCTGCGGTCTTCCTCTAGCCCATCTCGGGGCAATCTCTGATAAAATGGTCTAAAGACCCACATTTGAAACAAGCCTTCTCATTCGCTCGGCACTCACCAAAATGACGTTTGATAAATCGTAACATATACATATTTTAATCCCACATTTAGCATACTTTTGGATGATTTATTCCTTGAATTTTGGAATTTGGTACTCTTAATCCTTTAATTTCATGTTTTATACTTAGGAAAGCACTGGAGGATGAAAAGAATGAGAAACGGGCCTAAAACCGAGTAAATGGGCCAACTTATGAAATCGACACGGCCTGGGCCCAAGACCACACGGCTGTGCCTCTTTAACAGAACCGAACACGGCCTGGCCACGATTCACATGGGCGTGTGCCATGGGCGTGTCCTTGACATGACCTGTTTGAATTTGACTCAGAATAGGGTACTTAGAGGCAAAGAAAGCCATTCCAAAAGCCTATATAAACACACTAGAGGCCAACCTTCAAATGCGCATCCAGTTAGGCCAAAGAGCAAAACCAGAAAGGCCAGAATTATGGGATTTACTTGAAGAAAGCCAGGTGATTCATCTCAAGAAGCCGGAGTTATACTCAAGACAGAGATCTTTCCTTCAAATCCTTCAGGGGGTTTTAGGGTTTTTCTTATGTTTTGTTTTATATTTTCTTCTGAGATGTATTCTTTTATTCTTATGAACTAAACCCTTCAAATACCTGGGGGGGATGAAGCCCAAGACGGATCTTGTTATTGTTTTTTGAACCATAAGATAAATACTTGATTTGTTCTTAATTATGTGTTCTTAATTCTTGTTTTGACATTTTAGGTTATTGATTCAAGTATTGATGTGCTTAGGCAGTGGAGCGAAAGTCCCTGTTTAAGAGTAGATCTAGCATAGTTAAGCGGAGTTGATTGCAACCCTAGAAATAGGATGACGAAAATCTATTAGATTAGGGTCAAACCTAATATGGAAGTCCATAGATTGAGTCAATGCAATTCTAGGGGTTTTAATTGGAAAGAGATTTCAGTTAATCAACCTAAGGTTAGACGTTAGTAGCCTCGAAAGAGGTATTAATATAAATTAGGGAATCCTACAGATCAAGTCAAGTGAATAAATCGTCTGGTTCAGAGTTAGATAACAAGTGAAGTCTAGGTGGATTCTTCCTCAAGTATTGTCTTAATCAATTGGTTTTTCACACAAGTATTTTCCCAAATTCATTCTCTTTGTCTTAGCATCTTTAGTTAATAGCTAGTTAATTTTAGATTAAATAAACAATTCACTTTTATTTTAGGCTAAATAATTCACACAAGCCGATGTTTTCAACCTTGACGCGGTCACCATGTTATCTAACTAGGTAGAGCTTTTAAATAAAAAAATTGATGGTTGGTATGGCTCTACGCAGGTACATACAGTAATACAGTACAATACAGATGGAACAGGAGTGAACAACACAGAATATCTATCCTACAACCCTAGAACAGAGAACGAACAAGTCAACTATATGGGTAACTATTCTAGACCTCAAAAATCTTTACAGTAACACTTACAATGCAAGTTGGAGGTACCATCCCAATTTCTCGTGGGGTGGTCAAGGTAACTAAAGACCTCAACTTCTTCCAGGCTTTCAACAACCACCTTACTAGTAAGAAAAGAAGCCGAACCTTGAGGAGATGCTAACGAAATTTATCTCGGTGTCAGAAACACGTTTCCAAAACACCAAAATAGCGCTTAAAAATCAGCAAGTATTGATTCAAGGGCTCGAGAATCAATTAGGTCAACTTGTTAAGCTGATCTCAAAAAGACCACAAGGTATCTTGCCTAGCAACACCGAAACTAACCCAAGAGAGCAACCTCAGGCAATAACTGCTCACGATAGTGAAGGGTTAGATGAACCAAAATTGAAGCAAATGAATGTGGTAAAGGAAGGTAAGGTTGAGGTAAGCCATGATAAACCAAAACTGGTAATTATAGAGTACCAACCACGTGTGTCGTACCCCAATACGATAAAGAAAGACCACACAGAGGAATAATTCGGTAAATTTCTTAAACTTCTAAAGAAATTACACATTAACTTGCCATTTCTTGAAGCTCTTTCGCATATGCCAGATTCAAGGAAATTTTTAAAAGATTTTTTGACAAACAAACGGAAGTTAGACGATACGTCACATGTGGAGCTAAATGCATTTCTTGACATAGCTAGGACATCGAGTATTAAAGGTGAAACCAATCACTTCAAAGTTGAGGACCAGGTACTGTCAGATGCACCCAACCCTCGAATAGTCGTTTCAGAGCTTAATACAAACGGCGCGACTCCTTTTTCGACACGTAAGGTCTTTCCATATGGAACTGTCAAGGTAACCCATTCTAATTTCTGCACTTTTTAGGTAAATATTACCCGAATATGTTGATAGAATTGATAGTAAGAAAAAGGAGTTTCAACTCCGTGAACCACCATGGCCAATACGAATAACAGGTAAGTCTAGCTCAAGACTTTAAACGAGCGCTTCTCGGGAGGCAACCCGAACACTAACCCCACTAACGTCCATATTTTTTAATTTTAGCATCAACTAAAAACAAACCAAAATTTTTAGGCGTGTGTTTCCCTACCACACGGCCTTGCACATGGGCGTGGCCCTGGCTGTTTGAACATCACGAATTTACACACCGGCATGGCAGAAATCGTACGAATCAAGGAAGAAAATTTCCCAAAACACGGGCTGCGATAAAACACCATGGCCGTGCTTATAAGCCGTGGGCAACACTGATTAAGCAACACGGGTGTGCGAACCCTTTATACGAGCGTGAGAGAAATGCATGAAGTTTAACCTGGCCATGCGATTCGGCCGTGTGGCATAACACGCCCAGGGCATGGGCATGGGTCGTTCCTCTATTTAAAATCCCCTTCTTCCGTTCACTTTTCCCCACCAAAGTCTTCGTCCCTTTTCCCCTTTCTTTTTAAACGCATATCCATTTTCCATTTTTAATTTTATTCTTATTTTTATTTTCTTTTTACTTTCCTTATTATTTTCTTCTTATTCTTCATGCCATTTAGATTTAGCTTAGGATACAATAAAATCAGGTCGACTACTTCAAGGATTCAATTTCAAACAGTTCGAGGTGCTCCTTCACGTTGACCTCTGCCAATTCCTACTCGGTTTCTTTTCATTGACTCCATCCAAAATTCAAGATGTTTCACTTCTCTCCCTATCTTATGATTTTATTACTATTTTACTATTATCTATCTTTGTACATTGAGGACAATGTACATCTTAAGTGTGAGGGGGTCAACTATAGTATTATTTGAAAAGCCCTGAATTATATCTTGTTATTTAAGTAATTTTCTCATATTACTAATTAGAATGAAATTTCCTGTGATCCATGATTTTCTTTGATATGTTTCGGATTAAGTCATTGATAATTGTGCAGTGATGATTTAAACTTTAGGGGACCAGATAATCAAGCATGATGAGTCTATTTTCAAAAAATTAAAATTTTGATTAGGTTGTCTACCTGAATCTAATGATTACCTTGAAGTTTGAAATTTACAAAGTTGATATCAAAAACCCATAATTTTTGTGAGATTTTGAGCCTTTTAGAGCACACATTCTTTTCGTGCTCACTTTTTGATTATGAGTGTGTCAACATTGATTTGTTATTCTAGAACTTGCTTCGATTATACATGTCAAGACCACATTATTGATTTGATATACAGAGATGATAAAGGCACTTAGGATCTAACCCACTCACTCCACTAAAAAGCTTACCCTCACAATTAACCCTTAGTGAATCCCTTTGATCCTAACAGCCCTTTTTTTTTTTTTTACTCACCCACTGATATTACCCCAAAACCCATCTTGTATTTGTTATCACCATTCCTTAACTCCCCTTTTGTCGAGATTTGATCTTGAGAAGTTGCCTAACTATGTTCTATATTTCAATTGTTAAAGTTCTTTCTTATTATTGTATTGATTTGTTCTTAAAAAAAATTGAAGTATATTCATTATTAGTTTTATGATTAAGTGAGCTTATACGTTTAAATTCCACATCTTGAGAAAAAGCTTGTATTATTAGTATTACAAGTTTTCAATTGATGTAATTATTTAGGATTAGTTCATTTTTCTAGTTAGGTAAATTGTCAATTCAATCTTGATTCTAACCTTCTAATTCAGTCTTTATCCACACCTTTAACCCGAGCCCCAATACAACCCTTTTTAAAGACCTTTTGATTTGTGTATCATCTCATTTTACTGTGGTGGAGATTTGATTTTCATGCAAGCTTATAGATTAACTTTCATGTTCGACTTTTGAGTACTTAATTTTGAACCCTAAACACTATGAGTGATTTGTGTGAATCTTTAGTGAGGATGTCAACTCTTGTCAATTTTGGATTAAAAGGTGATTTTTTAGGTAAGGGGAAAAAAACCTATATTTTCATGCTACAGAAACTATGACTTTGATTGTTTGAATCTTTAAGACCCTTCTACTTAAATTATCAATGTATGAATTATCTATGAATTATGATGAAACATTATTGATAAATATTATGAATCAAGGAAGTTCATTTTAATTGTGAGTTGAGATTTTTGCTTGAGGACAAGCAAATGCTTAAGTGTGGGGGTATTTGATAAACCGTAACATATACATATTTTAATCCTACATTTAGCATACTTTTGGATGATTTATTCCTTGAATTGTGGAATTTGGTGCTCTTAGTCCTTTAATTTCATGTTTTATACTTAGGAAAGCACCGGAGGATGAAAATAACGAGGAATAGGTGGGGGTGGACAGGGTTGAGCATTAGGATTTGCTCGAACGTACTCAGTGTACCAGTTGCTCATCATATGGAGAAAGGCTTCTCGGGCCTCTTCTCCCTGACCCAAGGTCTCAGGTCTACTATCTGTCGACACGGTCCCTTGAGCGGGAGCCGGCGCATTACTCGCAGCATCATTGGCTGTAGTTCGGTCTGGATCAGAATCCTTGTACTATATAAAAACACAATTTAAAACGTCAGGAGCCATTACACTATAATTACTCAATTACTCTTACATATGGCATGTATACCTAAACTCATACTTTCGCTATGTTAGTCCAAGAATCGGTTAAACCGTAACTCTAATACCAATAACTGTAACATCCCTTACCCGAGTTCGAAGCCGGAATCAGATACGAGGCATTACCTAACTCAACCTGCTTAAACACATCACATCGGGCTATAAAATTTCATTTCGGCTAAAAATTTTTCATTCAAACTCAAAATCTACTCATCCTGGGTCTACGAGGCCTTATACATACTTCTGGAAGGTTTCAGAAATTAATCGAAAACTTTTACACACTTAGAAAATTTTGCCTAAACAGGGGCCACACGTCCGTGTTGTTCAAGGGACACGCCCGTGTGCCCCTGAGACATGCTCGTGCTCCTCACTCGTGGTCGACACTGACTTAATACACACGGCCAGACACACGCCAGTGTCCCTGGCCCGTGTCCATCACACGGCCTCGACACGCCCATGTCTTAGCCTGTGTGCCAAAACCTTGGCATTTTGTTTATGACATCATCATCTCACTATGGTCACACGGTCAAGACACAAGCCCGTGTCCTTAGACTGTGTGTCGAATTAAATTCCTAACTTTAGGTGCAGACTTCATATGGCCTTGGCACACTCCCATGTTCTTGGTCGTGCCTCCCACACGGCTTAGACACATGGCCGTGTCTCTGCCCGTGTGTTTACTACTTAGCATACTAACTTGCAACTCTAGCATGTAAGGGGACACACGGC
The DNA here is from genome assembly GCA_025503065.1 of Gossypium bickii. Taxonomy (NCBI): domain Eukaryota; kingdom Viridiplantae; phylum Streptophyta; class Magnoliopsida; order Malvales; family Malvaceae; genus Gossypium; species Gossypium bickii. The sequence goes on along the minus strand of CP106713.1, from coordinate 19,087,872 downwards.
CGATCACCACGCCCATGGGGCTAACCGTATATCACACACGGCCTAGACACACGCCCATGTGTCTGCCCGTGTGGACAATTTTATGGCTATCTACCAAGCCATTTGCCGCCCCAACAAGCAATCACTCTTATACCAAAACAATTCAATATATAAGATGACCATATTGTACCTCTAAGAACTTAATAAGAATCAAGACATCCATAAAAGCATACACTTCATGAAATCCATCATTGAATATATGAACATATCAAGTATAGGCCAACATCCCATAACCTTTTACAAAATAGATTGAACAACTATAATAGCCAATACATTTGGCTTGCAAATATGACATAACAAAAAGACCAAGTCCTATACATGCCATACTCAAAATTAATCTAGTTTGGCTATACCAAATCGTGGTCAATAGTGTGATCTCCAAACTCTGACGTTTGCGATTTCTCGAGCTATCTTGGTAATACTACAAGAAAGAGAGAAATGAGAGGGGTAAGCAATAAGCTTAGTAAGTTTGTATGGAATTAAATAGCAACAATAAACTCATAAAGATACCCATCCATGACATTAGATAACCATACACAATGTCATAGGCTCTTTACCATAGTTTACTCGTATTTGCCCTTATCTAGCGTTACCACGCCACGTAATGTAAATGTTCCTCATGAATTACTCACGCATACCTGTTTTCACTCAATCACATAACTTTAAACACCAATCTCAATTCTATATTTACTGCTAGAATATGTAATTCCAATAATTCACTAGGGATACTGAAATATGCATATCCATTATAGCTATCATGAACCCAAAGGCAATGCCACATCCCAGATGTGGTCTTACATAGAATTACCTCTGTTTATCGATGGCATATCCCGATATGGTCTTACACAAAACCTCACCTCGAGTATCGGTGCCATATCCCAGACATGGTCTTATACGATTCTCGTATTCAATATCGAAGCCATATCCCAGATATGGTCTTATACGGGATCTCAACTCAGTGCCGAGGCCATGTCCCCGACATGGTCTTACACGAGACCTTACCTATCTCATGTCTCGATGATATTATTCATACATTCATTATAGTCCAACCAGGACTTCAACATCTCAACTTTTTCATTCAACACCAAGTATACAATTTCATAGAATATCGTATAACAATATAATATCAAACATTCTCAAACTTACGAGCATAAATGTTGAATTTATCACATACAAACTTACCTCAATTTCAAAATAAGCTAGATCGTCGATCTAGTTCGAAACTTTATTCTTTCCCCGGTCGAGGTTGGTTCTTGATTCTTCTTGCTCTATAATCGCAAAGTAGCTCATTTTAATCATCACATTAATAAAAGCATTGTAATAATCATGCTTTGGCAAAATAACTATTTTGCCCTTACACTTTGGTAAAATGACCATTTTACACCTAGGCTCAGAAATCAATTCTAATCAAATTTCTACCTTTAATGAGCCTAGGTGAACATTTATTTCTCTTATGGCTATCATCAAAACTCAACATTTACTACCAATTTTATAACCTTTACAAAAAGGTTCATTTAAGTGTTTTTATGGCAACACTTTTCACAAAAGTTGTTCATCTAACAACTGAGACTCATTTTCTTTCATAAAAATGAAGCAAATCACATGCAAGCTCTCATGGAAAAACCCTAAACTTTTCACCATATTGCAAATTAGTCCCCTCTTTAGAAAGCTTAAGCTCTAGGGGTTCTAAAAGTACAACTATCATCAAGAAAAACCATTAAAATCACTTAGTTGAATGGAGAAGAGTTTGCTAAAATTTTGAGCTTTCAAAACCCCTATTTTTCTTACTATTTTCGGTGGTGAAGAAGAGAGAAAAAGATGATATCTTCTTTTATTTTATTTTATTCTATTTATCAATTTAATCCACCAACTACACCCACTTTGACCAATTTTGACTTATTTGTCCCCCTATGGTCGGTCAACCTCCATTTAAGGGGTTAATTGCCTTTTAAAGAACTCCAATTACCATTCTATAGATATTTGGCACCCTTAGCTTATAAAAGGAAACTTTTGCACTTTATGCAATTTAGTCTTTTTTCGCAGTTAAGCCAGAAATCGCTAAAATTAAAATACCAAAATTTTCATGTACTTATATAATCGTACCCCCGACTCATACAATATCATGAAAAATAATTTTCTCTAACCTCAGATTAGTGGTTCCGAACCACTGTTTCAGCTAGCCCCTAAATCGGGCTGTTACAGTTGGCATAACCGGTTAGACCATCCCGATCAATAATGATGCAACAAGATAAGAATTTACATGGATAGTTATTAAAAAAACCTAAAGATTATTTGTTTATATAGTGCTCCTTATTCTCAAAGAAGATTTATTAAACCTCACTAGCAAAAGTTGAAATTGGACCACAACCTATCATTTTTTAAATTACTTGTTTAAGAACAAAACTTTCATATTATGCAATTGAGACAATTCTTGTCAGTGTTAATAAGTTTATTTCTCAAGCTTTCAATGATCATTGTATGCTAGATCATTGGTGTGAGTAAATATTGCAATGTTTTATGTTCATGTGTATAAAATGATTCAGTAGAATTAATAATTAAATGTCCTTAGTTAGTAGTTAAATCATATTTTTTTAGAACAAAACTTTTTGTATGTGTATAAGGGTATGTTATTTTACATGAATCAATACTTTTACATATCATGCCAATAAGTTATGTTTAATACTCCCCAATACAATTGGCTTTTAGTCAAGAGTCAGATACAACCCGTTTTAGAAGTTTTAAATGTATGATGTATATTTATGTTACTCCACCATAATGCACAAAATGGGTATTCGAAGAATGTTGGGATTATATATTCTGAATCTCTTTGTATTATTAGATGTTTTGAAAGAATTAGAGATTTAATTATGATATGAGTTTATTTTGATTTGATAGTTTTTCCAACATTATGGAGAGAGAAATAATAGTCGATGAAATAATTACCTGAATGAATTATTATTATCTAAATCCTCGTAGAATGTAATTTGAACTAGAAGTTCAAAAGATAATTTACTTTATTGTAAGTTAATTTTCAAATGTATTTGTTGACTTAATAAAGAATAACCAAGTCTTATATATCAATTTCAAATATATTCAATTTCCTTTCGTAGCATGAATTATAATCATTTGCTCTTGAGATACATTCCAAAATAAATCCTGCAAGTTAAAAATATCAATAAACCGAAATACATTATAATTGTCCAAAACTATTGATCCAAATAAAGCCCAAATGGACAGCCAGTTAAAGGTTGCCAACATAAGCCATGGAAAAGTGAAACACCCCATACCCAGCCCACGAGCCTCGACCGGATCTGGTATGTTCCCCGGTGTAAACCGTTTCAAATTCTTTTGTGACTTAGGAAAAACTTGTGTGTTTTGAAAGAAAGTTTGTTTTGGGTTGGGCTTGAGTTGAAAACGAGTTTATTTGAGGTGACAAAATATTTAGAGTTTATTTTAAATTAAATTGACTTAATCTTTAATAATTAAAAATGTCGTAACATAGTAAATTAAACAGAAAATAAAATAGTTCACTATGGCCTTATTACATCAAATAATTCCCAAAAATGAATTTAAGTGCTTAAATAAAATAAAAGTCCAAATAATAAAATTTTCCTTGCTGTGCATGGCCACCTTTAAGCTCCTACCGACCCGGTCCATTACTGATCATCACCTGAAAAATGTTCCCACAACGGGGTTAGTCAAACAGACTCAATCTGTACACAAACACTAAGTCTTAACAAATTCAGGTATTTCAAAACATACATGTACATATAGCATTTAAACAATATGATGCAAACCCGAACCCAAACCTAGATAGCCATCCGCTACACATCACCCGTACCAACCTGCACACCGTGGGGACTACTAAGTCAACCCCCCTTCCGCTACACTCCATCGAAGGTAGTCGCTGCAGTCGACGTGCTCATCGCCCTTATAAAATTCGTGGTCTTAGGTCACCACATTCAGATATCGTGGTCTTAGGTCACCACATTCAGATATCGTGGTCTTAGGTCACCATATTCAGATATCGTAGTCTTAGGTCACCACATTCAGATATCATGGTCTTAGGTCACCACATTCACTTCCCCTTTTCATATATCCCATATGCCCCCATATCATACATTATGCAATATCATGCCTTAATTCACATTATTATCATATTCACATTCATGGCATAATAAATCATGTCATACTCATAGTACGAGTAGGAAAACGTACCTTAATACTGTGTACCATAACATGGTACTTTAGCCATATTTTCACATTCTTAATAACACATTTAACTTAAAACATAGCTATGAACATATTAAAACTTAGGGTAGGGTACACACCTGATTCGCTTAAGGTTTTCAATCCAAATCCCGAAAAGCTTGATCTAATGCCTTAGATCTTAGATCTCTACATTTAATCAATCATTTAATACTTAGTAAAGAGCCATTCGGCCATAAATCCAAATCCTAGTAGGATTAGTACACTAAAACTTACCTTGTTGCCGATTGATGTCTAATCAAATGCCGAAAACTTTGTATCCTTCTTTCTTGAAATCGACAATCACTAGATTACTTGAATAGATTAGTTTCGGCTTTTGAATAATTAAGAAAACACATCTATTTACCAAACATGGCCTTGGCCGAATGCTATAGACACTTACCTTGTGGATTTTAAATCCCGAAACTCACCGAATAACTAGGGAACACGCGGCTTATGGTGTACCTTCGGGAAAAGAACTTCTCCTTCCTTGTAGTCGACACTTAGTAAATCCCGAAAGTATTCCTTGCCTTAGATGTCTGTCGAAATCCCTATAACTTCATGTTAGATCAATTTCTAACATTTATTCACAACAAATAACCCTTAGCCGAATGTTAAATATGACTTACCTTAGATTCTTAAATCCCAAAACTCACCGAATAACTAGGGAACATGCAGCTTATGGTATACCTTCGGGAAAAGAACTTCTCCTTCCTTGTAGTCGACACTTAGTAAATCCCAAAAAATCTCTTCAAGGTTTCGGCAACAAGATATTAATGGGGTTAGTCCTAGATTTCGGCAAATCTTAAAAGAAAAAGGATGAAGCCGAATGAGATCTTACCCTTACTTTAGATATCGACAGTTCCTTTGCTTGAAGTCTCAAACTATTCGACTATGGCCTTGATCTTAGCAAGCTTTCGGCTTTTGGAATATTGAGAGGAGAAGAATGAAGAAGAAAAGAATAGGGGTTGCAGAGAAAATTCGGCAGAGGTTATCAAGGAAGAGAAAATAATGCTGAATGGCCTCTCTTTTCCTTTTATAGCCGAATTTACTAGGCCAAGACTCCCTTACTTGGCCATCACTATGTGATAATTTTATCTTTTAATTATCACTTTATTCAATATTAGAATTAATCGCTCAATTATCTCTTATCTCTTAAAAAAATGACAATAATTATCCATCATTTATAAAAAATGACAATAATTATCCATCATTTATCTCTTGAAAATAATCTAAAATAAATCCATTATTTATCCGTTATTTATCCACCCTTTATCTCTTAAAAATAAAAGAATAAAAGCTTCTAGAATTTAGCCATGTGCTGTCCAACTCCCTTGCTCATTGCAGCAAAATAAAACTCTTTTATTTGCTTCCCATGCGACTCGAACCCAGGCCCAATTGCACCTGCTTGTGGCGTCACTTACTGGGCTTCAAGTGGTGCCTCCTAGCCACTTTTCCAAGCCCGTTCTTGTGTGTCATATTCTCCGACTATTTCTCTTAAGACTACCCTACTTCAGTTCTCTCTTCTAATACTTAAAACTTCGTATTTCTTAAGACATTTCCTCATATTTCCTTACATTTCTAAGTTTCCAAAAATGTTCGTTTTCCTCCTTTAAACTTAACATTTCTAAAGCATTTCCTTACATTTCCAAGACATTTCCTTACATTTCCAGGACATTTCCTTACATTTCCTTACATTTCCAAGTCATTTCCTTACATTTCCAAGACATGACATTTCCTTACATTTCCAAGACATTTCCTTACATTTCCAAGTCATTTCCTTACATTTCCAAGACAAGATATTTCCTTACATTTCCAAGGTTCTAAAAATGCACACCACACATCCATATCACAGTAAACATGCTATTTCATAAAATTATGCAAAAATGCACACAATGGGATTCGAACCTCTTCCCTCAAAGTACTTCACTTGATGCCATAACCCTTGCACCTTAGGTGGCATCCCTTGCCACTTTTCCACATCACTTCTTGTGTCCTAAACTCCCCAAAACTTTTCTTAAGGCTACCTTAACCTAGCTCCCCCTTTTTAACTTAAAAACCAATAATTGTCCAAAGCTTTCTCTTACATCCTAGGATTTTAAAAACCCTTAATTCACTTCCAAACACTGCCAAAACCTACTACTCATGAATTATGCACGAACGCATAACCCCTAATCTAGGATGCTACAGTTCTACCCTCCTTAAAAATAATTTCGTCCTCGAAATTACTTACTAACAAATAATCGTACATCTTAACTCACCGCACTACACTTACGCTGCGCACTCTGATCCTAATAGTGCTATCATGCTTCCTAGGCACAGTCTTTAAGTTCACATCCAAGGTTTCAGGCACTTCACCAGCAACACAAGAATGAACTGTCTCTGAAACAATAAATAGTATTCCAAAAACAAGGAACTTACCCGCTATCATATCCTTGGTTGTCTCGCATCCGAACCTTCAGCTCCTCTGCCGGATGTTCAATGACTCGGCCAGAACCATTTCCTCCATGGTTTGGACAGCGAACATTCTTTGCTTGAGGGCAATTCTTAACCAAATGAGCCTTACAATTACATCTAAAATATTCCCGATCTCGATTCCAGCACTCGTCAACATGATACCTTCCACAGTGAGCACACGGACGGTCCAGATTTCCAGTAGTTGGCTTAAAAACACGAGCAGAATTCTCAACCTTCGGTCTTTTCTGAAGACTCTTAGACGATTCTGACGGTCCAAAACTCCTCTTATCCCGTCCATGATGACCACGTCCCTTAGAACTCATTTCTAACGTTGCGATTTAATCTGATTAAGAAGTTTTATGTATTAAAAAAAAATTTTGTTTCATTGATTAACCGCGAAGAAGTTTTATGGAAAGAATTTTTTTTAGAAGTGGTTCTTTCGTATTCATACATGCACACAGTCTTTACATTCATACATCCATCAATCAATTATGAACTTTCGTTCATTCAGAGAAATGTTGTAGTTTTCATTGTTGTTGTTTTTCCACTACCTAGGGGTATTTTCATAATTTGCCCTACAAGGGTATTTTCGTAATTTGTCAAAATAAGGTTCCTTGGTGATTTTGTCAATAAGGGTATTTTGGTAAATTTTTTTAAAATCCGGGGGTATTTCAGAAATTTTGAAATTACAGAGGTATTTTGGTAATTAACCAGGGTAAATTTGTAAATCTTAATAAATCAAGGATATTTCAAAATTTGTAAAACTTGAGGGTTCTTTTTGAGAATCTGTTTTCCAAATCGGTGATGTTGCAAAAATTTTGAAAATCAGGGTTATTTTGGTAATTTTTTAAGTTAGGGGCAATTTCGTAAATTTTTCCAAATCAGAGTATTCGAATCTTCACAAAATAGGGTTTTTGGATACTTTTACGAAATAAGAAAATTTCATTGAAATCGAGGGTGATATGGAAATTTTAATACCAAGGGCAATTTAGTAATTTTGCAAATAGGGGTATTTTAGTAATTTTCATAAAACAAGAAATATTTCAGAAAAATTTTATGGAATAACTTTTATAAATCAAAAGAGTAATTTAAGAGGTTTTAAAACTAGGGTTTCCATAAAAATACGGCTGGTCCCTTTCGGGTTTTAGTTAGGGGTTTAGCCCATGAATAAGTCCTCATGGTTAGGGTGAACCGAAGCTACGCACCAGGTAGGATTCCAGTGGAGAGGAGGTGAGTCACGTGGACTGCTTAAATACCAAGCTCCCACAGAATACCAATCCTAGACATGCGCACAATGGTTGCCACACCCTAACTCGGCGACTTAGACACAGGTTTGTTTAATGGTCCTTAAGTCTTATGTACTTGTGTTTGAGTAGACTAGTCCTAAGGTTCAACAAATCCTAGTTCACTAATCTACGTTGCCATAAAAGCCCATACATTTCACATATTCAAATCACTTCAGAAGTCAGAAGTACTTACCTGGTGGACGGCGGGTCGGAGACTTAGGTGCCATGCCAGAAAACCTGCTTAGTTTCATAAAAATTTTCATAAAAACTCATTTGGGCTCGATTTGAAAATGTTTTGGGCCTTAAACCACAGGCCGAGAGTTTAAAATTGGGCTCTGATACCAAGCTAAAACACCCCACACCCGGCCCACGAGCCTTGACCGGATCTGGTATGTTTTGTGACTTAGGAAAAACTTGTGTGTTTTGAAAGAAAGTTTGTTTTGGGTTGGGCTTGAGTTGAAAACGAGTTTATTTGAGGTGACAAAATATGTAGAGTTTATTTTAAATTAAATTGACTTAATCTTTAATAATTAAAAATGTCGTAACATAGTAAATTAAACAGAAAATAAAATAGTTCACTATGGCCTTATTACATCAAATAATTCCCCAAAATGAATTTAAGTGCTTAAATAAAATAAAAGTCCAAATAATAAAATTTTCCTTGCTGTGCATGGCCACCTTTAAGCTCCTGCCGACCCGGTCCATTACTGATAATCACCTGAAAAATGTTCCCACAACGGGGCGAGTCAAACAAACTCAATGTGTACACAAACACTAAGTCTTAACAAATTCAGGCATTTCAAATCATACATGTACATATAGCATTTAAACAATATGATGCAAACCCGAACCCAAACCTAGATAGCCATCCGCTACACATCACCTGTACCAACCTGCACACCGTGGGGACTACTAAGTCAACCCTCCTTCCGCTACACTCCATCGAAGGCAGTCGCTGCAGTCGACGTGCTCATCGCCCTTATAAAATTCGTGGTCTTAGGTCACCATATTCAGATATCGTGGTCTTAGGTTACCTCATTCAGATATCGTGGTCTTAGGTCACCACATTCAAATATCGTGGTCTTAGATCACCACATTCACTTCCCCTTTTCATAATATCCCATATGCCCCCATATCATACATTATGCAATATCATGCCTTAATTCACATTATTATCATATTCACATTCATGGCATAATAAATCATGTCATACTCATAGTAGGAGTAGGAAAACATACCTTAGTACTGTGTACCATAACATGGTACTTTAGCCATATTTTCACATTCTTAATAACATATTTAACTTAAAACATAGCTATGAACATATTAAAACTTAGGGTAGGGTACACACCTGATTCGCTTAAGGTTTCCAATCCAAATCCCGAAAGCTTGATCTAATGCCTTAGATCTTAGATCTCTACATTTAATCAATCATTTAATACTTAGTAAAGAGCCATTCGTCCATAAATCCAAATCCTAGTAGGATTAGTACATTAAAACTTACCTTGTTGCCGATTGATGTCTAATCAAATGCCGGAAACTTTGTATCCTTCTTTCTTGAAATCAGCAATCACTAGATTACTTGAATAGATTAGTTTTGGCTTTTGAATAATTAAGGAAACACATCTGTTTACCAAACATGGCCTTGGCCGAATGCTATAGACACTTACCTTGTGGATTTTAAATCCCAAAACTCACCGAATAACTAGGGAACACGCGGCTTATGGTGTACCTTCGGGAAAAGAACTTCTCCTTCCTTGTAGTCGACACTTAGTAAATCCCGAAAGTATTCCTTGCCTTAGATGTCTGTAGAAATCCCTATAACTTCATGTTAGATCAATTTCTAACATTTATTCACAACAAATAACCCTTAGCTGAATGTTAAATATGACTTACCTTAGATTCTTAAATCCCAAAACTCACCGAATAACTAGGGAACACGCGGCTTATGGTGTACCTTCGGGAAAAGAACTTCTCCTTCCTTGTAGTCGACACTTAGTAAATCCCGAAAGATCTCTTCAAGGTTTCGGCAACAAGATATTAATGGGGTTAGTCCTAGATTTCGGTAAATCTTAAAAGAAAAAGGATGAAACCGAATGAGATCTTACCCTTACTTTAGATATCGACAGTTCCTTTGCTTGAAGTCTCAAACTATTCGGCTATGGCCTTGATCTTAGCAAGCTTTCGGCTTTTGGAATATTGAGAGGAGAAGAATGAAGAAGAAAAGAATAGGGGTTGCAGAGAAATTTTGGCAGAGGTTATCAAGGAAGAGAAAATAATGCTGAATGGCCTCTCTTTTCCTTTTATAGCCGAATTTACTAGGCCAACACTCCTTTACTTGGCCACCACTCTTCCTATGTGATAATTTTATCTTTTAATTATCATTTTATTCAATATTAGAATTAATCCCTCAATTATCTCTTATCTCTTAAAAAAAATGACAATAATTATCCATCATTTATCTCTTGAAAATAATCTAAAATAAATTCATTATTTATCCCTTATTTATCCACCCTTTATCTCTTAAAAATAAAAGAATAAAAGCTCCTAGAATTTAGCCATGTGCTGTCCAACTCCCTTGCCCCTTGCAGCAAAATAAAACTCTTTTATTTGCTTCCCATGCGACTCGAACCCAGGCCCAATTGCACCTGCTTGTGGCGTCACTTACTGGGCTTTAAGTGGTGCCTCCTAGCCACTTTTCCAAGCCCGTTCTTGTATGTCATATTCTCCCGACTATTTCTCTTAAGACTACCCTACTTTAGTTCTCTCTTCTAATACTTAAAACTTCGTATTTCTTAAGACATTTCCTCACATTTCCTTACATTTCTAAGTTTCCAAAAATGTTCGTTTTCCTCCTTTAAACTTAACATTTCTAAAGCATTTCCTTACATTTCCAAGACATTTCCTTACATTTCCAGGACATTTCCTTACATTTCCTTAGTTTCCAAGTCATTTCCTTACATTTCCAAGACAAGACATTTCCTTACATTTCCAAGATATTTCCTTACATTTCCAAGTCATTTCCTTACATTTCCAAGACAAGATATTTCCTTACATTTCCAAGGTTCTAAAAATGCACACCACACATCCATATCACAGTAAACATGCTATTTCATAAAATTATGCAAAAATGCACACAATGGGATTCGAACCTCTTCCCTCAAAGTACTTCACTTGATGCCATAACCCTTGCACCTTAGGTGGCGTCCCTTGCCACTTTTCCACATCACTTCTTGTGTCCTAAACTCCCCAAAACTTTTCTTAAGGCTACCTTAACCTAGCTCCCCCTTTTTAACTTAAAAACCAATAATTGTCCAAAGCTTTCTCTTCCATCCTAGGATTTTAAAAACCCTTAATTCACTTCCAAACACTGCCAAAACCTACTACTCATGAATTATGCACGAACGCATAACCCCTAATCTAGGATGTTACAAAAAGACAGCTAAAAGAAATGGTTCTGATCCCACAAATTTAACCCCGAAACAGAAAGGCTAATCTTCCTTTTTTGGTTTTGTCGAAACCGTCCCCTTTTTTTGAAAGAGGCTGGGAATCAGACTTGGTTTTTGAAACTAAAAACGGGAGTCGCCACCGACCTTTTATTAGGTGTGATCGGAACACCTTGGTTTTAATAAAACATTTTGGTTTATCAAAATGGGGCTTTTGATCTACGAATATTCGAGAAAACAGGTTCGGGAGTCGGTTACGTGTGAGGAAGGATTAGCACCCTCACAACGCCCAAAATCGGTACCAAATTGATTAATCAATGTCCTAATGTCGAAAAGTTTGGAAAGATTTTGAAGTTTTATTTTATTTTTTTTAACAACTTGATTGAATATCGAGTTTCCTTTGTTTCGAAGGAATAGAGTCTCACATCCAGCATGATTGGACACGATAATCTAAGTCCTTGGATTCAAGATCGTCTCTGAAATTCTCCAAGCACACATTTTTGAAATTTTGGAAAGGGTATTTGCTCATTCAGTCATAAAAAAGAAAATACCCAGCACACTTGGATACGATCTTTTCGAGCTTCCAAACACGCAAATATCACCTTCTTTAAAAATAGAAACAAAATTTGAAAGGATATCCATTTGTTCGATCAAACAAAAAGTCACACCCAGCACGATTGGGCACGAATTTTTGAATTCCCAAACTCATGAACATTACCTTTGTGAAAACCCATTTTTTATGAATAAAAGAAACATAATAAAAGATAAAATATTGAATTGCGATGAAACGACGAAAGTGAGAAATTAGCAAAACATGATAATAAAAGGTGCAATAATAAAACAAAAATAAAACGATAACATTAAAATAATAACAATGAATAAAAACTAAAAGATGTTAGTGGCTATAGAAATAACGGTAAATATAATAAAAATAATAATGATGCAAAATATGTACAATATAATAATATATAATAATAATAACAATAATAATAATAATAGTAGTAGTAGTAGTAGTAGTAGTAGTAGTAGTAGTATAGTAATAATAATAATGATGATGATGATAATGCGAAATATGTACAAAATAATAATATAAGTATAGTAGTAATAATAATAATAATATTACGCAATATATACAATATACTAATATAACTATAGTAATAATAATAAAAATAATGATAAAAAATTATATATAATATGATAATATAATATAGTTATAATAATGATAATGATAACAATAGTAATATAGTGATAATAATAATAGTGGTAATAATAGTATGGTAAATATAGTAATAATAATAATAATAATAATAATAATAATAATAATAATATGAAGAGAAAGGACTAAATTAAAAGATGAATGAAACTTAGGATCTAAATTTAAAACAAATAAAATGAATTAGGGTTTGATCGGGCACGCGCGAAAGTAAAGGGGACTATTCGGGAAATTATCCCAAGAGTCCATGTGCTGCGTTTTGCGCAGGACTAATTTGGAACGGGAGAGAACTCATTGGGGCAATTTTAAAAATAGCAAAAACTGAATTTATAAGGGAGTAAAACACGAAAGGACTTTTAGCGCAATTATACCATCGAAAGGAAAAACACGCGGATCCTGACTCGGGTCGGGTCATACGCGCAGGTTGGGGGGACAAACGGCGTCGTTTTGGGTATTTTGAGGAGGGTGCCAAAACGCACCATTTTGCCTCTATATATAAAGTCAAATTTTTTTTTATTTCTTCATTTCTCCTCTCTGCTTTCAAAAACAAAGGGGGCTGGTTCTCTCTTTTCTCTGCAGGCCTAAGAGGGGGGAGGGGGTTCCGGCAAGGCACCGCCGCGGATACCGTCGCCGGCCACCGCATGATTTCTCCTTTTTTTGTTTTGTTTTTTTATATAAGTATATATATATGTATATATATCTTGATTAGGTAATAAATAAAAAGGAATCGAAATGGCGAAATAAAAAAGGGCGAAATCACCTTCAAATTTTTCCGATCTGACTTTTATGCGTTTCAGATTCTTCTTCGTTTTATCCTTACTGTTATTATTGCGTTTTTTGAATCTGTCTTTCGTTGATCGAAGAAGCAAAAAAACCCTCCTCTTTTACAGATCTATCTTCAGTTTTTATAACCGATCATTGAGGAAGAAAAACAAAATAAAATACAATAGTTTTTGCGTTGTGCTCTCCTTTTCTTTTTTTATTGCAGGTGGTGGAGCCGATGGTGGCCGACAGAGGGACGTGGTGCTAGTGGCTAGTAGAGTTGCCGCGCGCGGCGCTCCTCAGGAGCTAGGGTTTCCCGAAAACCCTAAAAATATGGGTCTTTTGGGCCCTCTTTTTTGTTTTGATTTGGGCTGGATTGTTGGGCTCGAGTTTTGGGTCTTAGTAGAGGGCCCGGACAAATTGGGCCTTCTACAGCTGCCCCTCTTTGCTCGTTGTCATGTAACGGGAACAGAGCAAAGACATAAAGAAAGCCCAGATTTGTCGGGACCCACCGAGTCTTGTCCTCTTTGGTGCTTTTCTTTGCCAGGTAGCTTCAAACCTCATTGTCTTGTTGCTTTGATCTACTCCACTGCCACTTCCGAGAGGTAGGGCTTGTGGCTTCAATCCGTTTTATTGTTCTGTCGAGTCTTCCGGGAGATAACATTCGTAATCTTCAACCTGTTCCACCGCTGGTCAGTGGCAATAGGACGATCTTCAACTTAATCCACCGCTGGTTAGTGGCAATAGGACAATCTTCGACTACTCCACTACTGGTCAGTGGCAATAGGATAATCTTTGATTTATTCCACTACTGGTCAGTGGCAATATGATAAACTTCAATCTATTCCACTACTGGTCAGTGGCAATAGAACAATCTTCAACCTCTTCCACCGCTGTTCAGTGGCAACAGGACAATCTTCAACCCGTTCCACCGCTGTCGGTGGCAACAGGATAATCCTTATCTGAACTTTTCAATTTCCTTCCTTCAGGAAGACTTCAATCTTCAGTCTGCTCCACTACTATATCTATGGAACGAAATCTGAACTTTTTAAATTGCTTCCTTACTATTTTCAGGAAGACTTCAATCTTCAATCTGCTCCACTATCATCTCTAGGGAACAAAATCTGAACTTTTTAAATTGCTTCCTTACTATTTTCAGGAAGACTTCAATCTTCAGCCTGCTCTACTACTATCTCTAGGGAACAAAATCTGAACTTTTTAAATTGCTTCCTTACTATTTTTAGGAAGACTTCAATCTTCAGTCTGCTTACTACTATCTCTAGGGAACAAAATCTGAACTTTTCAATTTGCTTCCTTCAGGAAGACTTCAATCCTCAGTCTGCTCCACTACTATCTCTAGGGAACGAAATCTGAACTTTTCACTGTTCTTTGAGGAACATGTCCTGTAGAATGTGCTTATGCTTAAATTAATGATGAGGATGCTATGATTGGAATGACTCAAATGCTCCTAACTACATGTGCTATGGATGACATTTACCTAAATGCAGAATGTCATGAGAATGATAAATTTTTCACATTGATTAAAATGCAATGATCAGAATGAATCGAATGCCCTCATGAATAACATTTGTATGAATGCAGAATGTCAGGAGAATGATTTTTTTTTAACCATGATTAGGATGCAATCGAGTGCCCCTAAATAGATGTTGCAGGATGCCATGAGAATGATTTTTGTACAATGATTAGGATGCAATGATCAGGATGAATCAAATGCTCCTAATTAAATGTGTTTTGCATGAAATGATCCCTTTCTAACAGTTTAAGGTGCTCATCGCTCATTGTTTATCAGGGCTATATCACTGATGTCTTATGCTGCGATCTTGTTCGGCTAGCGCTCATGACAGAAAACCCAGGAGACCCAACAGATTTGCCCCGCTGTGACTTTAAGGTTCATCTCATTGTGACCTAGGGGTTAAGATCTAAATTCTTTCATTCGTCCCACTGTGATTCCAAAACGCAGGATCAATTTGATCTGTTACACCATTCGCTGGGTATAATAACCAGATGTCTGTGCCTGATATTTGAGTGGATGCGAAGTATCATTTTTCCTTCCCCGAGAATGATCTCCTAGTGTACCTGGGTTGACATTACTCGTCGAGATTGTATCATCGATGAAGTGGCTCGTCCTTTGTTCGACCAATAAAATGTTTAAAGAGATGGTCATCTTTCTCCAATATTTCCAAACCTTAGGCTGAATAAGTTCTGAACAATAGTCCTGTTTCAAGTCCTTGTATTATTCAGAAGCTTTTAGAGTAATATGCAAAACTCCTTTTATGAAAGTATTATTAGTCCACAAGTCATTATTTCAATGCAAAATGCTTGAAAAGATCGTAATGATGGACGAAATGGAAATTTATTGGGAGCACAGCTTGAAACAAACAAGTTAATCAAAGCTGGCAAATACAATGCAAAAGAAATTTTATTTAGTGTTTATTTTAAAAAAAACAAAGATAGCAAACCTAAAATGGGTAAAATGGAAACTAGGTGCCCCAGATATCGCGGCTTGAGCTTCTCTGTTCGAACTTCTTGAGGATCATTTTAAACTCAATATGTGTTTAGGGGATCCGGAGTACTTTGTCGATGCTCCAATACGTAACATTCCCTTTCATTGTTACTTCAAGTGTGGCGAGACTGCTGCATGCCCCATTTTGATCAAAATTTGAGCTGTCCTTTTCAGGTTTTCAACTCAAACCCACCGTTGGTCTTAAAGCGCCCTTTGCGGGTTTTCGCCTTTGGCCTCTCCTTTTTCTTTCTTATTATTTTTTTGAAAATTTCCCCCTTTTTTTTGATTTTTTAGTTTTTTTTTTGAGCTTTTTGTACTGACATAGTATTTGCTGACTGTAGACTTCATGACATCGGTATATGAAGTGACTTTCGCCATTTTAGAGAAGTAACCGACATCCACGAGAATGAATCGCTGTTGGCCAAAAGTTTTCGATAAGACGAGCTTGATAACATCTATGCCCCTACATATAGGAAAAATGTAAGTCTTGTCTTCCTCAATTTGGCAATTATGGCATAACTGATGCAATTTCCTTTTTTTGGTAAATCAGTAGCTCGAGCCTCTTGATTGGCCTAGTCAGGGTAGCAACATTAGCATCAGATCTTCAAATACCCTTATGGACTTCTTCTGAGATTTCTTTAGCTTTGACCGCATACTCGTGCCTTAGTAGTCCCAGCGTATCTTAACGTGGTCATACGAAGATATCTTTGAACTCTTGGAGATAACTCAATGATACCCGCTGTAAGCCAAACTTTCATCTTCATCTCCTTCGTAGTGTTTGCTGACACTTAGGATCTACCATCCTTAACAAATCAGGAAATAAGTTATAATCTTTGTCATCTCCAAAGTCCTCAGATCCTACTAGGCACATATCTCACTAAAAGGAGAGTTGGTAACAGCGTCGCCCATGTCATTGATATCTGGGGATCCATTGTGGGTATAAAGGTAGGAAATCAAAAGGGTGATTACTCGCATGACATGAAAATGAAACAATATAGAATATGAAATGTGAGAAATGAAAGTAACGATGCATTTTATTGAAATGACAATTTCAGACACAAGCCTATCTCACAAAAGGACTCTTATTGCCTATAGGCTTAAAGCAGCAAACATGTTTTGAATATTACTCTAGATTAGCTCTAAAAATACAGGGATCTCTTCCAACATCTTATTATTCAAAACACTCCCTAATATGCGAAAGCTTAGAGACTTCGTTCCCCAATTCCCTTTTCGCTTTTGATTTCTTCAAGGGGTTACAATTTTCTCTTCTCCTCCTTCTTATTTACTGTTTCTCAAAGTGGTTAGGTGTTGATAAATTATCGACATCCACAACTCCCATTTTAATGAGCCTTTCAACCAGCTTTTTAAACGTAGTACAATTTTCAATTGAGTGGCCTTTTATCCCCGCATGATACTCGCATTGGGCATTCTCATTATACCATTTTGGGAACGGAGGTTGCAACGGTTTCAAATGAAATGGGGACACCACGTGCGCATCAAACAGACTTTGGTATAGCTCTTTATATGTTGTTCGGATTGGCGTAAATTGGAGCTTTTCAGAATTTTGCTTTGTGTCTGACTCTTGTCTCATCGACTTTTGTTTCCCCATAGTAACTGCTCTTGAGTACCCTTTGTTGTATGTACTCGTATTATTCACCTCATCATCCTTTCTCCTATGAGTAGGCCTTTTGGTAGCTTCCCCCGCTTCTATCTTGCCGCACCTAACCACGTGTTCTATCCTTTCTCCGCATCTCACAATTTCTGAAAAATCTATCATAGAACTTCCCAACATGTGATTGATGAAAGGAGCTTTCAAAGTATGGATGAAGAGTGTGGCTGTTTCTTCCTCTAAAAGAGGCGGCTGAACCTGCGTGGCTACCTCTCTCCATCGTTGAGCATATTGCCTGAAGCCTTCGCTTGGCCTTTTCTCCATAGCTTGGAGAGTGACTCTATCGGGAGCTATGTCTGCTATGTGGCCGTAATGTTTCATGAAGGCCTGGACCAAGTCCTTCCATGTCTTGATTTGGGTACTACTGAGCCGATCGTACCATTTGGCCGCAGACCCAACTAGACTGTCCTGAAAGCAGTGAATTAATAATTTTTCATTATCAGCGTGCCCCGCCATTCGACGATTGAACATCTTTAGGTGTGCTCCAGGGCAGCTAGTCACGTTGTATTTTTAAAAATCCGGAGCCTTGAACTTTGGTGGAAGTACTAAGTTTGGGACCAGACTTAGCTCTTTGATATCAATTCCGCAACGAGTTTCAGTCTTTTCTATCGCTTTGACTCTCTCCTCTAGCCATCTGTAGCGATCTTCCATCTGCATTGAGGGTTCAGATTTCATTCTTTCTTTCTTCATTTCATCAAAATCCGGTACCATAGGGTTAATAGGGTCGTCTCTCGGGTTGGATCCTGAGCCCCCTTGGAAATTCATGGGGGATCCAACGTTAGCTTGCCCTTGTTGAGGCCTAATTGTGACGGATGGCCTTCGGAGATATTCTTCATGCTGTGAGGGCACTTGCGGCAGGGTAGATCTCGAGGGAATATCTTCATTCTCCCCTTCAGTAATAGCCATGGGGCTTTTTCCTCTCTCCATAAATCTGTTCAATAGTTGGGTCATTTGAGTTATCTGAGATCTCATGTCCCTCTGGGACTCTGCCATGTCTTGCTGGATCTTGGCTAACTGTTCTTGCACCTGTGCTTGCACCTGGTCCTGCACTTCTTTCTGGAACTGCTCTAGTCTCTGATCCATTTTCTTTATCTTAGTGCGGGTGCCGTGCATTTGGATGTTCAAATATCGAGTTTTCCCTTTCTTTTTTTTTCCTCACTGTTATGATTTCAGTGTATTAGACTCTCTCTATGCATGTGACATGATGTAAATGCATGCGATGCTAATGCAAATGCATGAAATGAATGCGAAAAAGAAAGAGAGGCGTTGATTATGATTCAATTTTATTTAGAAAGCTTTTTAAGAAAGTGAAGCTCTTTACATAAAATGGATTATAAATACGGCTTTGTCCTCATAGTCCAAGTACAAACAAAAATCTTCTTTTTCGTAATCAGGTGTTTATGGACGTGCCCCTTGAACTTTCTCAATAGACGTCTCTTCTAGCTCTTTGTTGCTTGGTCTAGACCAAACCTCTTAGCTCACTTATTGAGACATGATGACTCCCGAATAATACTTGTTGGCTTGAATCTTAAGATAAGGTCTTACATTATTCTGTGTACTATTCAGCCCTCTCTCGTTGTTTACTTGGACTATGTTTAAACGACGATATTATATTCCACTTATCAAGAAAGTCATTTTTCGTGACAAACTTTCTAACTCAGTAATCGAATATGAATCAACACCTCCTTTCTATGATGATACAATGTAATGCAATCAAAACAGAGGAAAACACGTTAGGAGAAACAAACAGACACAAAAGAAACACGCTAGTACAAGAGAAATAAACAAACACAAAACACCTATTTAGGCGAACACTAGGAGTTGGCGTGGCTCTATCTAGGGTTGGTACTTAAGGTTCATTACATGTGGTTCGGTTCTAGAGAGAGGTACCCGAACCAGCAGATTCCTTGATCCTCACCCATTATAGGTTCATACGGATCGAGTTTAGTTCAGGGGAATACATTTCTCTATGGTCACGCGGAGGTGAAAACCTCACGGAACTATAGGTACGGATGTATTCCGGAAGCAGTCCACTAGCCCATGCGGAGGTGAAAACCTCACGAAGGCATAGTTTCTCACTCCCACTTAGGGGTGTGACCACAACGGTCATGCAAACATGAATGCAGAGATATCCTATGAGACTCGACATTATTGTAATAATAGTACCAGCAAATGCATCAAAAGAAACATGATTTTTCAAAATGATTTTCCAAATTTTCGACAAAAGGACAAGGAATAATCAATTTTACGGCCTGACCCTCTTATTAAGTCCCCAGTGGAGTCGCCAAGCTGTCGAAACCGTCCCCTTTTTTTGAAAAAGGCCAGGAATCAGACTTGGTTTTTGAAACTAAAAACGGGAGTCGCCACCGACCTTTTATTAGGTGTGATCGGATCACCTTGGTTTTAATAAAACATTTCGGTTTATCAAAATGGGGCTTTTGATCTACGAATATTCGAGAAAATAGGTTCGAGAGTCGGTTACGTGTGAGGAAGGATTAGCACCCTCACAACGCCCAAAATCGGTACCAAATTGATTAATCAATGTCCTAATGTCGAAAAGTTTGGAAAGATTTTAAAGTTTTATTTTATTTTTTTTAACAACTTGATTGAATATCGAGTTTCCTTTGTTTCGAAGGAATAGAGTCTCACATCCAGCACGATTGGACACGATAATCTAAGTCCTTGGATTCAAGATCGTCTCTGAAATTCTACAAGCACACATTTTTGAAATTTTGGAAAGGGTATTTGCTCATTTGGTCATAAAAAAGAAAACACCCAGCACGCTTGGATACGATCTTTTCGAGCTTCCAAACACGCAACTATCACCTTATTTAAAAATAGAAACAAAATTTGAAAGGATATCCATTTGTTCGGTCAAACAAAAAGTCACACCCAGCACGATTGGGCACGAATTTTTGAATTCCCAAACTCATGAACATTACCTTTGTGAAAACCCATTTTTTATGAATAAAAGAAATATAATAAAAGATAAAATGTTGAATTGCGATGAAACGACCAAAGCGAGAAATTAGCAAAACATGATAATAAAAGGTGCAATAATAAAACAAAAATAAAAAGATAAAATTAAAATAATAACAATGAATAAAAACTAAAAGATGTTAGTGGCTATAGAAATAATGGTAAATATAATAATAATAATAATAATAATAATAATAATAATGCAAAATACGTACAATATTATAATAATAATAATAATAATAATAATAGTAATAGTAGTAGTATAGTAATAATAATAATAATGATGATGATGATAATGCGAAATATGTACAAAATAATAATATAAGAATAGTAGTAATAACAATAATAATATTATGCAATATATACAATATACTAATATAACTATAGTAATAATAATAAAAATAATGATACAAAATTATATATAATATGATAATATAATATAGTTATAATAATGATAACAATAGTAATATAGTGATAATAATAATAGTGGTAATAATAGTATGGTAAATATAATAATAATAATAATAATAATAATAATAATAATAATAATAATAATAATAATATGAAGAGAAAGGACTAAATTAAAAGATGAATGAAACTTAGGATCTAAATTTAAAACAAATAAAACGAATTAGGGTTTGATCGGGCGCGCACGAAAGTAAAGGAGACTATTCGGGAAATTATCCCAAGAGTCCATGTGCTGCGTTTTGCGCAGGACTAATTTGGAACGGGAGAGAACTCATTGGGGCAATTTTGAAAATAGAAAAAACTAAATTTAAAGGGGAGTAAAACACGAAAGGACTTTTAGCGCAATTATACCATCGAAGGGAAAAGCACGCGGATCCTGACTCGGGTCGGGTCATACGCTCGGGTTGGGGGGACAAACGGCGTCGTTTTGGGTATTTTGAGGAGGGTGCCAAAACGCACCGTTTTGCCTCTATATATAAAGTCAATTTTTTTTTTATTTCTTCATTTCTCCTCTCTGCTTTCAAAAACAAAGGGGGCTGATTCTCTCTTTTCCCTGCAAGCCTAAGAGGGGGGAGGGGGTTCCGGCAAGGCACCGCCGCGGATACCGTCGCCGGCCACCGCACGATTTCTCCCTTTTTTGTTTTGTTTTTTTTATATAAGTATATATATATGTATATATATCTTGATTAGGTAATAAATAAAAAGGAATCGAAATGGCGAAATAAAAAAGGGCGAAATCACCTTCGAATTTTTCCGATCTGACTTTTATGCGTTTCGGATTTTTCTTCATTTTATCTTTACTGTTATTTTTGCGTTTTTTGAATCTGTCTTTCGTTGATCGAAGAAGCAAAAAAACCTTCCTCTTTTACTAATCTATCTTCGGTTTTTATAACCGATCATTGAGGAAGAAAAACAAAATAAAATACAATAGTTTCTGCGTTGTGCTCTCCTTTTCTTTTTTTTATTGCAGGTGGTGGAGCTGATGGTGGCCGACAGAGGGACGTGGTGCTGGTGGCTAGTGGAGTTGCGGCGCACGGCACTCCTCAGGAGCTAGGGTTTCCCGAAAACCCTAAAAATATGGGTCTTTTGGGCCCTCTTTTTTGTTTTGATTTGGGCTGGATTGTTGGGCTCGGGTTTTGGGTCTTAGCAGAGGGCCCGGACAAATTGGGCCTTCTACAGGTTTTATAGAAAGAGAGGCTAAACTTGTCAGGTGTCAACCAATCAACATTGCGTGGCCAACTTTATCCTCAACAGCAGTTAGCCGCCATAGCACCCAGTTTCACAACCCCATCCATGCCTCCAGCCACGGTATATATCATGGTTGCTTTCAGTCGGCCAATCTCATATTAAGTAGCTCTCTCCATTCGCCACTGGTTTGGAACACAACCTCGCAAAAAGTCCGTGATAATAGAAGAAAACAAAACCACTAAATGACCAAGCATCACCGAATTGTTAATGTCTATAAATACTACAGCCCCCATCAGTCACCTGTTATCCTCATATATCACTTTTTTTAAAGCTTTTTCTTCTTACAGGAAAATGGATTTCATGGTTTCCAAAGCTCAGCGATATGTGAATAGCCCAGAAGGAAACGATACTCAAAAAATGATTAATGGTAATGGAGTAGTGAGCAGCCAGCTTCAGATCGCTGGATCTTCCCCTGAAGGCCTGGACAAGCAAGTTGTTCTTAGGCGTATTCGTTATCACAAATGCAAAAGCAAAGTCCAAAGTGTTTTACAGGCTTTGGTTGGCAGCTCTGGACAAGCTCAAGAAAAGTGGATGGAAATGGGTGATGCTTTCACCTGCCCCTGAACTCAAACCTAATCACCATGCTTCACAATGAAGAAGAGTGCTTCAAGTTTTTTCATTGAAGAGGCTTATCGTCTATGGTCCAATGGGAACTTGATAGTGTATATTATTGTCTTTTTGACTCCAAGAGAAGTACTGTGTATCATTATTGCAGTTTTGACCTTATCTTATACCTTCTCATATATGGGAATAAAAAAATGACTATGCTTCGAGTATATTCATGTTTGCCATATACTGTTAATGTAATACATATTTTAAATCCGATATGCATACAGATGATACGCATCCCAATATATACGTATGTATAAGTAGCAATGAATGCTGTTGGGTGGTACAATGGAATGGATAGCTTTATTTATCTGGTGACGAAGAAAAGACAAATTCCTAATAAATTCAACGTTCTTTCAATACGTGTAGCATAGAGTATCAAGTACAAGTACTTTACAAAATTTTCCAAATTGAAGAGTTAAGGGTTACATGGTTAAAAATGGGGAGGCTGGTAAAATCATAAAGCACAGGTGGGTAACTCAAATTGGCCAATCTCAATTCCCATACTTCACCATTAAAATACTTGTCAGTAACCACAAATAAATATACTGGATAAGTAGGCATTTTATTTCTATAAAAAAAAAAAGAGAGAGGAGAAATTTCAGTAGCTAAGCCGCATCCCTTAACAATTCCACAGAATGATTAACAACACCTTTACTATTACTTAATCTAGCTTGTACAATCCATTTAACATGATTAAAGATCACTTATATCAACCGTGGGCTGCTGCCATGCTAAATTACATAAATGAAAGTGTTCCAAGCAAGTTGATGATGGGAGTTTTTGTATCTTCTTAAATTATCTTCGTGATATGGGTGTTTGTCCTATGAGTTTTATATGGGAGGTTTTTGTAATGTTTTCTGGTGTATTGGGTGGCTAGTGGCTACTCATCTTACCTCTTTTGAGGTCTTAGGCTTAGTTTGGATGGGCGGTAAGTTTACCTTCGATGAGGTTAAAAACAGCAGTGGCGGTGAGATTAGTTACTATAGCGGTGAGATTGAACACTGTAGCAGTGAGATTAGATGTAACACCCCTTACCCGAAACCTTGGCCGGAGTCGAGTATGTGGCATTACTAGACTTGACTACTAATTTGGGGCATAAAAATTTAAAGCTATCCAACTGCGTCATGCTGACTAAATTGACCATAACTCGAGTTACAAAACTCGAAATTTAGATCCGTAAATTTTCCTTGAAACTAGACTCATATAACTTTTTACATAATTTTTCCAGAATTTTTTTCATGTGGCCAATTAGTACAATTTATTCATCAAAGTTACCCCTATTTCACTATTTGATAATTCTGACCTATCTTTACAAACACTCAGTTATCTCATTGCACAAAATTTCAATAATGTTCTTGTTTATTCCAATCAAAAATAGACTCATTAAGGATTCTAAACATATAAACTATGCTCCATAATTATTTTTGTACAATTTTTAACAATTTTTCCAAGACAAAACAGGGACTCACGAATTCATTCATAACAAGTCTCACTAAAACTTAAATATCTCATAATATATAATTCCTTTGCCTACTCTGTTTCTTTCATGTAAAAATAGACACAATAAGATTTAATTCTATATCTTATCCACTTTCTAATTCAATTTATCCTATTTTTGGTGATTTTTCAAAATCACATCATTGCTGCTAACTAAAAACTATTTCATTGCAAAATATGATTAACTAGTTTATAACCGAACATACCCACATACAACTCATACTATCCATGCATTTTAATCATTTATACAAATTAACCTATACCTAAAACATTCACATAATATCCTAACATCATCGATTTATTAACAAAACACAACTATGGTTCCATATAATCGAGTGTACCATTGGTTACTTACCACGATACCTAATTCAAAGATTCATTTCATAGACATACATTTCCTTATCAAAAACGATTAAACTTCGATTAAAAAATGCACAAACATTACTAACATAAACCGACATTTGTATCAAAAGCACAAAAAGCATACTTAACTAGAAATTTAGCCATATTCGCATGGCTATTATATACATGAACCAAAAGTTTTCATCAAAACAAAGACAAAGTCTTTCCTATACATGCCTTCATTTGAAAACCAAAATGAAAGAGTACCAAAATAGTTTGATAGTGTGGATAACTTTCCGAACGATCCCGACGAGCTTGTAGCTTGCACCTAATCTATAAAACAGAGAAAACATTTCGCACAACTAAGCTTACTAGCTTAGTAAGTCCTAAATTCATAATAAATATAACATTCAAATATTAACATTTAAAATTACAATAATTCAACTTGTACATTTGTACTCACATTTACTTTCAAGCTTTCAATTTCATACCTATATAACGTATAATTTCATAGAACAATTTCTCTTTAACCGCATGCTTATATAATTAAAATATTTATTCATAATCCAACCTTCCAAAACCAAAAATGTCATCACGCAACCATGGATATAAACGTTCATATACTTAAAGTTCAATTATTATAATGTGGCATCAAAAACACGACAACCCATGTGGCCGAATATACCTAGTCTTGTATCCATATTTTAAAAGACCAAAGCCACAATATTCATATCATTCATTAGTAAAACCGAGAACACATATTATAACCATACGTGTATATATGTATATACTTCATTTGTAACATATACAATTTGTAATAAATAACTGAATTACTTGCTTACCTTATTTTAAATAGGTAAGAAGTTAATTCATACCTTACATGCTTACCTGAGCATTTAACCCAATAAATTAGCTTTAACTTGCCTTGAACAAAAACTCGATTTCTCTTTTGTAAAACACGTCACCGGTATCAAGCCTGCTAGGCGTAAAAGCCCGATAAGTGACACCGACACAAGGCTTGCTAGGCGTAATAGCCTATAAGTAACACTGCAACACGAAGCTCGCTGAGCACAATAGCCCGATAAGTAACACCCAAGACACAAAGCTCATAGGCGTAATAGCCCGAAACATATCAATATAGTTAAACATTTCCAATGCACTTCATAAATATTATATACATATGTCCAACTCAATTGGGCTCATGCACATTTAAACAATTAAAATCATTATACGATCCAACAATTTACACCACATAACCAACTTTAATCATCAAGCTAGTATACTTACATACACTCGGCCATGATATAAACGGGTACTAAAATTCATCAATTTTTATAATTTAATATAATCAAAATTTATTCTTTGACATATTTTAGCTAAAGGACTTACCTCGGTTGTCGATAGTCCGTGCGAATCGGCTATTCGAGAACCTTCGTCTTTCCCCGGTCTAATTCCGTTTTTCTTTGCTCTTGATCTAAAACACATTAGAATTTAGTTCATTTAATCGCATTTCATCTCAATTTAGTCCCAAAACACACAAATGGGCAATTTATCATTTTGCCCCTAATGTTTTCCATTTTTACAAATTGGTCCTATTTACACAAAACACAAAATATTCAAAATTTTCCAACACCATAGCTTGGCCGAATCTTCCCTATAGCCATAGGTGTCCATGCATTTCATTTATTTGACATTTTAATCCTTCACAAATTTATTCTTTTCAATTTAGCCCTATTTACTCAAAATCACCAAAGACTTCAACATAAAACTTATAAATCTTTAACATATATTTAATCTAAAATCATCAAACATCAAAACTATCCAAGCATGTTAATGGCGAATCCTATATACATAGTATTTTCAAAAATTTAGACATGGGTCGGGTAATATACTGAAGCTAACGATCTCAAAAACGTAAAAATTATCAAAAACTAAAAAGCGACCATACCTTAATCAAGCTTTCTAACTTGCCGAAACTTGAAGCTTTAACAATGGTGTTTTCTATCCTAACATTCGGCTAGGAGAGAATGAAAGAGATGATGGCTTTATTTTTATGTTTGTTTTATATAAATGCATTAACATTATTATAATATATAACATAACCTTATAAAAAATTAATATAACTAAACTAACATATATAGGTAGCTAATTTGGCCCATTGCTGTCCATTAATATGGTTAATGGGCTAATTGCCCTTTTGGGACACCCACTTAAAAAGCCACAAGCAAATTAGTACATTACACCTTAGCATGCAACTTTTACGCTTTTCACGATTAAATCCTTTTTATCAAATTAAGCACTTAAACGATAAAATTTCTCTACGGAACTTTCACACATTTTATTTCACATATAATAGACACAGAATAAATTATTAGAATATTACTCGGGCTCGGATTCGTGGTCCCGAAACCACCATTCCGATTAGGGTCAAAATTGGTCTGTTACATTAGAAACAGCGGTGGAGTGTGTGTTTGGATTCAAACGCAGCTGTAGCGGTGAGGTGGAAATAAAAAATGACTATTAAGGACATCAAATTAGAATTGATATATAATAGAAGTGTTTAAATTATTTTACTTATATAAAATTATTAAAATATGTGAATTTATAATTCATTTAATAAAATATTAAAATGTATCTCCCAATATTTTATTATAAATATTTTAATGAATTATATAATCAATTTAAATTATTTATTAGATAAAATGAAAATTATTTTTAATTTTTTATAGTTAAATATTATTTTATAAGAGTGATAATTATTATTTTCGCAAATAGTAATAATATACTTGGATCAAATTTTGAAGTATCTAAACGAATAATTTAACTTTCAAATATGGTTGGGTAAGAAATTAATTTAACTTTCAAGGATAAAATGGTAACATAATAAATAAAAGTATGGGTATTTTTGACAGATAAAAATACCAATTGCCCACTGAAACCTAATTGCTGTTCAAAGGTTCAGCAGCTTTTTTGCCCCCCAGTGCGGTGAACTTGAATTTTCACTGAATTTTGCCCTTAAACCAAACGGCATAGCAGTGAGGTTGCTAGCAGTTATCTGCCTCAACTGCACCTCACTGACTTCAACCATTCAACCAAAGGAGGCGTTAATAAACTTTTCTTGGCCGAGCAAAAAAAAAAAAAGTAGTATGCAAAATAATCCCCCACAACTCCCTTACATAGGAACAACTGCCACACATATACTCCTTTGTCTCATTCTCAGTATTAGAAAGCAGACAAATATTTAGCTTTCGCTATAGGACTTAACTTTAGCATCATCATCATATTACCACAAAACCGGCCGTGT
Source organism: Gossypium bickii (assembly GCA_025503065.1). Taxonomy (NCBI): domain Eukaryota; kingdom Viridiplantae; phylum Streptophyta; class Magnoliopsida; order Malvales; family Malvaceae; genus Gossypium; species Gossypium bickii. The sequence goes on along the minus strand of CP106713.1, from coordinate 19,059,778 downwards.
CATCAACCTTGCCTTGTTCATTAAGATTTCCAGTTCTCTCTTTAAAACTCGAAAATTGGTTCGATATTTTTAGGAAGAGTGATGAATATATATATCTATCTATATATATAAAGTCCACTTGAAAAGAGAAAGAAAAGACCCAACGTTGAATATGGTATTTTACTCTCTTTTTTTTTATCCAGGTACGTTCCTTTTACTATTATCATTATAAATTTGATAAGGTTGGATTTGAACTACCTAGAGTTGAAACGAGTAAGGTTTGAGTAGACATAGTTACTGTTAATTAATCTAAATGTCCTTAAATAGATATATTTGGTATGCCATCTACTTCGAAGAAAATTGAACCAAAAGAGACAAGAATATATAGACCCACGTTTCTATAATATTACAAAGTCAAATTGGGCTTTTTTGTTCCAACATTATTAAACATGTCGCCTGAAGACGAAATCCAAGTTTAATTACACAATGAAGGGTTAATAAACTATTTGGGAACTTCACATTTATTCTCGGGTATGATTTTTTTTTTCAAATTAATCCTTAAATTTGGCAATTATTTTCACATTATGACCTGAATTCTTTTTTGCCCAAATTAACCCCTAATAGTTTGACAAAAAAAGTTCAGACCCTAATGTGGGAATTCTTACCAAGTTCAGGATCCAAAAAATGAACTAATACTATAATAAATATGATATATAAATACCAAAAATATATATGAAATTTGGTTTAATATGTAAAGTAATATATGAACTTTGATTTTGTGCAATTGTATACATAATATCATTATTTGATTTAATTTTCACAAATTATTAACACCGTTATTAATATAACACCATCTTAGTTTACATATTACATACATAAATAATTATATTTATTAAACATAAAACTAAATGAATTTATTTATTTATTTATTTTTTAAATGTGTATAATTGAACCAAAATCAAATTTCATTATTACATTACATATTTGGTCAAAGCTTTTGACTATGACTTCAACCAAAGCTTAAGTAAGATTTTAATCTTTAACATTTATAAAAAAAAAAAAAAGAGTTCAAAATTATTTTTATATTGCACCTATATTAATTGTTATTAAAAGGAGATACAAATAAAATGATATCTCAATCTTATATAAGCTTTTCGTATTTGTGAATTTGGATTACCTCATTCAATTTCTTTTAAAGAGTAAAGTGCAGTTTTTGGAAATTCCAGTCAACCCCAATCCAATTAAAATAAAGAACTTTTCAAGTCCACCTTTCAAACTTTGTCTTTCCACATGCATGACTTTGTTAGTCAACTAAAAACCTTATTACACCGCAAGTTACACGTTTTGGGGAGTTGTCCTTTGCCCCAAGGAATTGCATGCGAAACATGTACAAATGGTTTCTATTACGTGTGGGGACTAATATAAAATGAACATATTCATTTTCATTTTATCTAGCCATCTATTTGGCATATGCCAATCCCTGCATTCCATGCCTTCTTTTTAGTTTGATTCTCCAAAGCTTATTGCAAATTTAACAAACTATGTATTTGGTTATGTTTAATTATTGGGTCATTATCCATCTTCCACACACATTACTCATCCATATACTATTTATTTAGGTCCCGGAAGGTGCCGTTTTGTGTTTCAAATACCTTTAATGGATTCTTAATAGCATGCGGTGGAAAAAACCCCCCCTCTTACCACAATATTTAACTACATTTATTAACTATTACTTTAATAATGTTATTTTTTATATGTTGTATATGTTTGATAAATTAAAATTAGAGTAAATTCAATACAAAAAATAAGGGATTGAATATATGAATAGGGTTTGCACATTGTGAGAATTAAACACATAATAATGTAAAGAACAACTATATATGATATTTGCACATGGTACAGCTCGAACTTAAATGCTTAAAGTTTTAGAACTTTAACCTTATCTAATACTATGAAAAGCCAAAAAATAAAAAATAAAAAAAGTTAAGGATCTATTTCCTTGCAATTAAAATGAATATGTTAAGGTTTTAGAATTACAGATTTCAAAGTACACATATATGTATATATTTTGGTCATGCAGTTAGGTTAATTTCCATACATCTTGTCTGCTGCTGCATGCTTGGTTCTGGAAAAGGATGGTGGAAAAGTTTGAAAAATTGGTATGAAAAAGCATAGTAAATCTACTTTTTAATTTGCCAAAACTCTAAAAATGGTCGTCTTTGAAAAGTTAACAAAAGTAGATAACCGAAAAGGACGTCTTTGAATTTTATAAGAAAAGAGCAATATATATATACAGAAAAACCATCTGAAAATATATTTATATATGCATGACTCCCGTCATGAAAGGTTTTGAGTACGATACATGTAAATCAAAGACCTTAAAAGCCAGAAATGGTTACATGACAAAGTCATTTTCACCCTACTGGTCAAACATCGCTGCTCTTTTCAAAAACTATCCCCTTTCCTTTGTGTGAAATGGGTCGGGCGTAGGATTTACTTTTTAGTAATATATATTCTATCTGAATGCGGTGAGAGTAACACAATTTAAACGAAGTTGTAAGGAAAATTTGAGCTACTTAGCATTAATCCTATTAATGAATCTACAAAAACTAATTAGCTTTTATATCATTGAATTAAATTTTCAAATACGTATCATTCAACTAATAAACAAATAATTAAGAAAAGAAATAATGAGGAACATTTTCTCGGATCCACAAATATGTTTAGGTAAGAATGGACTAGTATGCTAGTGTGTTAGGTTTATCAGTATGAGCAAATGTTGAAATCCACAACTTAGTGTATGTGGATTAAATTAAATTAATTATTATTATTATTAAACGGATCAATTTAGTCTATATATTATTAAACAAAATTTAATAAAATTAAATTGGAATAGAGTTAACATTTAGTATCTAACGGAATTAATATTTTTAAAGTTTTTATCGTTCTATAAATGAAATATTTTGTTTGAAATTTAACAACAATTGAAAAGAATAAATTTGAAGAAATTTTTTTATGGTAAATGTTATCTCTATTACAATTTATTCTTTTTAACAATATAGTGACTAAATTGATCCATTTAATAATAGATAGACTAATTTGATCCAGTCCTTATAATACAAGAGTTACACACTTTTTGTCGGCTTTTTAATTTTCCAAGTGGAGATGTCTCATATAATGAACTCAAGAGGGCTAAATTCCTGATTTAAGTTCAGCAGTAATACATTTATGAATGGAGTGGAGATTATTAAATTAAACTCACGAGGTAATGCAAAATGAGCCAAGACCCAAAAGAGATGATGGCATTCACAAGTTTGGCAAAAGAAAGAATAAAGGTAGTCACCATACCAACACAAGTGGTTAAGCCAGTTCCACTGTCTCCTAGTTTAATTTCATCCATTTGGATTATTCCTAAACACCAAATTATGTGTTGGAATATTTCACAACCTTTGGCGTTTTTCTTATGCCATTCTCCAACTCACCATATACCACAAGCTTAAAATTTGTCTCTTATTTTCCTAATGTTAACACTAGGTTAGAATTTGATATTGCAATCCCAAAATTCTCATTTTTTAAAATACCAAAAAAAAATAATGATTGAGTTAGTTAATTTAGAATTTTTTTAAATATAAATTGATTTAATTTTATTTAACTTGAATTAGGTTGGACTTAAACTAATATTTATTTTGTTATTTAAATTTAAATCGCTTTTAGATATAACTCAAAGTTACAAATAAGAAGTCAAACTCGATTATTAATTTTTATATTATGTGTAAGTTGTGGATCTAGTATTTATATTTTAATTTGGTAAATTTTGTTACCTTTACTTTTCGGATTCTAAAATTTCATTCATAACCCAATACAAGCCATTAAAATCTGTTATTTTCAAAATCTTATGTGAAAAACGTATTATCACATGTATAATATCATGTCAACCTATTATTTTCACATAACACAAAGAAAAAAAAAACACGTCATTGTAGTTAATAGATTTAATAGTAAACTATAGTAGAGGTCACAGAACAATGATTTTCCTTTTTCTTTTTTGGTCATTCAATTATGAAAAGTTAAAAAATGATCTAGCCTAATTATTAATAAATTTCTTTTTTGGTCACCTAATTATGAAAAGTTGCAGAATAGTAACCTAACTATTCAATTTTATTTTATTTTTTGTCACCAATTGACACAAAAATGGAAACACCCAAAAATCAAAGATAGTTGGGTGATAAAAAAAAAGACAATTGAATAGTTGAGTGACCATTTTGTAACTTTTCATAATTGAGTAACCAAAAAAAAAAAACAATAATTGGGTGACTACTAGTTTAGTTTACCCAAGATTTAATTGTTGTTACTTGAATCATGATTAAAATTTAAAAACATAAAGACTAAAATTGATCAAATTAGAGAATAATGAGTAAAATACACAATTTACGTATAGTATAGAATTATTAATAAAATTTTACCCATAATTTAAGTCAGGACTAAAAATTCAAGTTTTAAAATAGAATTATAAAAATTAAAATTGAAGTAATTAAGATATAGAAACTAAATCCTAAATTATACCAAATAAAAAATTTTAAAACAGAAATTAATAGGAATACAAACGGTTTCAGTTTTACGTAATTCTTGATTTGATGATCTTCGAGAATTTTGGAACCCGAGCACGCAATAAAGAAAAAAGACTTAAAGCTTTTGAAGAATATTGAATATTTTAAGAAAATATAAAAAAGAAAAAGTTGATTAATTAGTTTGAACAATGTATATATATTAAATATCGAAATCGATAATGAAAAATAATATTCAAAGTCAAAATTAGGATACTTCATATGGGTAGCTAAGCTTAATTTAACCTTGTTGATGTTTCATCAAATAATTTAGATATGATATAACACTAAAAATATATGAATATAACACAATATGATTTCATTTTTTTCACTTGGATATCGTTAAAATTTTAATTATTTATCCAAATGACAGGTTTAAAGGGTAATTTTCAGAATATGTAATTTTGAGGAGAATTATCTCCACACCCATAGTTATGGAGTTTGATGTAACTTTGAATAGTATATGTAAAATTTAATGTTGAATCATTTAATAATGATGAAAAAAATATTATTATAATTTTAATACCCATAAGTGTCGAGTCCCTGACATGTAATAAGGAACAGGGACTCAACTCCTATTAATATAAAATTTTAGACATTTTAAGATTCATATAGTGAAATTGTAAATAAAATAGAGAAATTGTACTTTTAGCCCCAAAATAAAAAAAATTCAATTTAGTTCTCTTATAAATAAAGAATAAAAATGAAATACTTTCTATAGTCCCTTAAAAAATAATGAAATTATAAATTAATTCATACTAAGCCTTTATTTTGATCTATGAAAAAATTAAAATTAGATTCTAGCCTTGCTAAAAGAATTTATTCTAATTAAATTTCAGTCTCTATTAAAAAAAATTCTAGGTTCACTCCTGATTGATAAGTATTTTTGAAGCTACTGTTAAGTTATTATTATTGTTACAACTTTTGTAAAAGAAACATATTTTAGAAAACTTTTGGACATATCTATTTAAATAATTAATTGACTTTTAACCATATTAAAGTAATATATATATCACAGCTACTTACATATTGTTTCAGAGTTAATCTAATTATTAATTATATCTGTTTGAAGAAGAATGGACATCAAAGTTAATGTTTAAAATAAAGGAAAAAGGTGACCCACTACGCATATTTTCATCTTACAACTATTTTGTCAAATTTGGTTTATGTTTTATAATTTTCTATAAAACGATGACTTCAACAATAATTTTCCGTAAACTTTTAAGTCATAAAAGAATTAGCATTAAAGTCAACTGTTGAACAAAGAAAAAACTGCAGACACCAAAGATAATACTCAGTCAATTACTTTGGCTGCTGCTGGGGTATTATTGTCCAATTATTTATTGTTGTCACTTAATTTTTAATTTAAGATATTTAAAAAATAAAATTTACAAAATATGCATTCACTTTATATAATTTATTTATTTTGATCAGTCTCATTAACGTGGATTTTTGTTGTGAATAATAAAATTAATTTATGAATTTCCATGTCAGCATTACTTTTAAAAAAGAAAAAGATTGAAACAGTGCTGCCTTTTTTTATCCTTTTGAAAGCTGAACAACCTCTTTTAAGTTTCATCTTTTTCAACATTTGGATTAATGTATTGCAAAAAATAACAAGTTTGCAATTAAAACCTGTGCAGATGACTAACACACACCATTGCATCTGCACATCCGGATTCCTCCATTGTCTCCATAATATGTTACTACACCAAATCTGTATTTATGTCTATGGGAATTCTCAAATTTAAATTCTATTTTGGTATAATATGTAGATTTTTTTCAAATTTATTCTTCTTTAAATTCAAATCAACTCTACTTATCAATTTATCTTTTTTTCATGTATAATGAATAAATGTATTAATAGTAATTTTGTTCTATTTAATTATAATTAACAAATTACGTTGAATTACGAATTCTATTTATACCTTAAAAAATCTGAATCGATTATATATCAACTCAATTGAAAATTAATTATAAAATCATTCTTTTTATAAAATAACTTATTTGCTATTAACTATTTAATTTCATGAGTTAACCGAGCATTAAAAAATTATTTCTTTCACCAACATGTTTTTATCTTTTTATAAAGAATAAATTATACCAACCGTCACTCAACTTTGGGATAGCTGACAAAATAATTACTTAGGTTTCAATTCAGTCACTCACCTTTCGAAAAATAACAAAACAGTTACCACTAACTATTTTCCGTTACAGGCTTAACGGAGCTATCATTTTCCATCCCCCTATCACTGCTCTCCCATCCCTCCCCCTACTTTGATTCTCTCTCCCTCTCCCCCTCTTCCCTATCATCCCTCCTCCTACTCTAATTCTTTCCCTCTCCTCCACCGTCCCTTTGCTAACCCTCTGTCGCCTTTCAAGATTTCGAGGGTTTATAAGTTACTGTTGAAATACCCAAGCCGCCAAACAAAAAATGGTGCATTGAAGTTGCTCTTTGTTCTGTTTTGTTATTTGTTTTCTTTTTATGTCATTTTTTTCATTACTAAACCTGATAGATTTGAGTTTTGTTTATAACTTGGAAATTATTAAGCTCTCCAAAACGACATCGATTTACTCGATCCTCCAGCAGAATTTGAGAAGAAGAAGCACAAACTCAAGCATCTAGTCCAGACTCACAATTCCTTATTCATGGTAATTTTCAAAAAACCCATTTCTCTGTACATATATAGATATATGTATGTGTTGGGATTAACTTTTTTTTCTTTAGGCGTTGGCTTTTGTTTGGTGAAGGATGTGAAATGTCAAGGCTGCTTCAACATGTAAGTTGTCTTTGGGTCTCTAAATTTATGTTTTATTTATTGAGCTATGTATGGTATCCATTTGATGATTCTGACATACTTGTGTTTGTGGTTTGGGGACAAAATAATTGTGTTCAGCTACTCTTAAACTATAGTGGTGTATGGCAATTGCCAGACTATTCTTTACCAACCTATAGGAGGTAAAGCTAGACTTAACGAGAGATGCTCTTTCAGGAAAAAGGGTGGCTGATATGATTTTGACAAAGAGAGTTTTACAGTGGGTCAATTTGGCTCATCCTTTTGTTTTAATCATCATATATAGAGATAGTGTAACAGCCCGTTTTCAGTGAAATCAGAACAGTGGTTTTGGACGACAAATTCGAGGTAAAATTATTTATTTTATTATTATTTTGAAGTCTACAACATGATAGTATGATTGTATAAAAATTTCGTTAAGAAATTATATCAATTGCTTGCTTAATTTGATAAAAATGACTAAATCGTGTAAAGTATAAAACTGGGGTTCTATAAGCTAAAGAGATTTAATAGCTAAGAAATTAAATTATTGGAGGGTTTATGTTGTAATTAAACCATTGATATCATGAGCGGACAATTTTGGACATTCTATATGTGTTTTTAAAGGTTTTTAATTAAGGCTAATTTGATAATTTAATAAATGCATAATAGTAAAATGGTTAAAAATTGATCGTGCGTCAGAGCCTTTAAAAATTTATAAAAAGAATGATCAAGCCTAGAAACTAACTATGACAACGATTGAGGCAAGTGCACCTATCGAACAGTAGTATAGCTTAGTGGCAAGACCGGATTGTCGAACCCAAAAGAACCAAAAGTACTAATACTAACTTTCTTTTTATTATTTAGCCTAGAAATTAAAGGATTTATTAATTAATCTAAAATTAACTAACTATTAAGCTAAAGATGCAAAGACAAAGAGAATAAATTGGGGAAAATACTTGTAGGAAAAACCAATTGATTAAGACAATACCCGAGGAAGAATCCACCTAGACTTCACTTGTTATTTAACTCTGAACCAGACGATTTATTCACCTGACTTGATCCGTAGAATTCCCTAATTTATATTAATACCTCTTTTGAAGCTACTAACATCTAACCCTAGGTTGATTAATTGAAATTTCTTTCTAATTAAAACCCCTAGAATTACATTAACTCAATCTATGGACTCCCATATTAGGTTTGACCCTAATCCGGCAGATTTTCGTCATCCTATTTCTAGGGTTGCGATCAACTCCGCTTAATTATGTTAGATCTACTCTTAAACAAGGACTTTTGCTCCACTGCCAAAGCACATCAGTACTTGAATTAATATCCTGAAATATTAAAGCAAGAATTAATAACACATAATTAAGAACAAATTAAGTATTTATCATATAGTTCAGAAAACAATAACAAGATCCGTCTTAGGTTTCATCCCCCTCAGGTATTTGAGGGGTTTAGTTCATAATTATAAAAGAATACATCTTAGAAGAAAATATAAAACAAAATATAAGAAAAACCCTAAAACCCCTTGAAGGTATTTGAAGGGAAGATCCTCCATTTTGAGTATAACTCCGGCTTCTTGAGATGAATTAATTGGCTTTCTTCGAGTAAATTCCACAATTCTGGCCTCTCCGGCTTGGCTCTTCGGCCTAACTGGATGCTTAACTGGACCCCCTTGAAGGTTGGCCTCTAGGGTGTTTATATAGGTTTTTGGAATGGTTTTATTTGCCTCTAAGTACCCTAATCCGAATGAAACTCTTCTTTCTTATAACAGGGACACGCCCATAGCACACGCCCGTATGAATCGTGGCCAGGCCGTGTTCGGGTCTGTTAAGGCGGCACGGCCATGTGATCTTGGGCCCAGGCCGTGTTGATTTCATGATATGGCCCATTTACTCCGTTTAAAGCGCATTTCTCGTTCTTTTCATCCTCCGGTGCTTTCCTAAGTATAAAACATGAAAACAAATGATTAAGAGCACCAAATTCCATAATTCAAGGCTTAAATCATCCAAAAATATGTTAAATGTGGGATCAAAATATGTTTATATTACGGTTTATGAAATACCCCCATACTTAAGCATTTGCTTGGCCTCAAGCAAAATTCTCAACTTACAATTAAAATGAACTTCCTTGATTCATAATATTCATCAATAATGTTCCGTCATAATTCAAAGATAATTCATACATTGATAATTTAAGTAAAGGGTCTTAAAGGTTCAAACAATCAAAGTCATGGTTTTTGTAGCACGAAAACATAGGTGTTTTCCCTTTATCTAAATAATTACCCTTAATTCAAAATCGACAAGAGTTGACATCCTCACTAAAGATTCACTCAAATCACTCAAAGTGTTTAAGGTTCAAAATTAAGCACTCAAAAGTCGAACATGAAAAGTTAATCCCATAGGCTTGCCTAAAAATCAAATCTCCACCACTGTAAAATGAGATGATACACAAATCAAAAGGTCTTTAAAAAGGGTTGTAATGGGGCTCGAGTTAAAGGTGTGGATAAAGGCTGAATTAGAGGGTTAGAATCGAGATTGAATTGACAGTTTGCCTAACTAGAAAAATGAATTAATCCTAAATGATTACATCAACTAAAAACTAATAATACGAGCTTTTTCTTCAAGATGTGGAATTTAAACATGTAAGCTTTCTAATAAATATACTTCAATTTTTTTTAAGAACACATATCAAGTGAAAGGATGAATTTAACTACTGAAATAAAGATTATAGTTAGGCAACTGATCAAATCAAATCTCGATATAAGGGTGGTCAAAAGGAATGGTGATAACAAATACAGATCGGGTTTTTTGGGTTAATATTAGTGGGTGAGTCAATAAAAAGGGTTGTTAGGATCAAAGGGGTTCACTAGGGGTTAATTGTGAGGGTAGGCTTTTAGTGGAGTGAGTGGGTTAATTTCTAAGTGCCTTTATCATTTTCTGTATATCAAATCAATAATGTGGTCTTGACATGTATAATTGAAGTAAGTTCTAGAATAACAAATCAATGTTGACACACTCATAATAAAAAGTGAGCACGAAAGAATGTATGCTCTAAAAGGCTCAAAATCTCACAAAAATTATGGGTTTTTGATGTCAACCTTGTAAATTTCAAACTTCAAGGTAATAATTAGATTCAGGTAGACAACCTAACAGAATTTTAATTTTTGAAAATAGACTCATCATGCTTGATTCTCTAGTCTCCTAAAGTTTAAATCATCACTGCACAATTATCAATGACTTAATTTGAAACATATCAATAAAAATCATAAATCACAAGAAATTTCATTCTAGTAGTAATATGAGAAAATTACTTAAAGACAAGATATCATTCAAGGATTTGAGAATAATGCAGAAAGTAAGGCACTTTCTTTAAATAAATATTCACCCCCCACACTTAAGATGTACATTGCCCTCAATGTACAAAGATATATAATAACAATATAGTAGAAAATCAAAAGATAGGGAGAGAGGTGAAACTCCCTGAATGTTGGATGAAATCGCTGGGGGATGACTGATGATGATTTAGGCATAGGTGAATGTGGGGGTGAATACTCCGGTGATGTGTTCGTTCTTGAAGAGGCAATTTGAACCTTTTAAACTACGAAGTCATCAGTTTAGATGTTCAGGGAGTATTTATTTAATGAGTGTTGTTAGAGATACTCGAGAGTTAGACAGCCAGTGATAAAAGAAATAAAACTGTACTAATGTAACATCCCGAAATAGGGCCTAAACGGAATAGTGGTTGCGAAACCACAAATCCGAGTTAGTAAAATATTTTAATATTATTTTCAGTGCTTATAATATGTGAATTTACATGTGTGAAAGTTTCGTGAATTAATTTTATTGTTAGTGTGCTTAATTTAATAAAAGGGCTTAATCGCGTAAAATGAAAATTTAGTGGTTATTTTTAGAAGGGCCAAATAGTGGATGTTCTTTTAATATGGAGGTTTTATGTTGCAATTTTTTCAATAATAAAAGGTAGTGGACGGCAATGGGTTAATACATATCCTTATTGTACAAGTTTTATATATATTAAATAATAAATGTAATTTAATAATAATAAAATATATGTTAAGGATAAAACAAAACAAAAGCCATTATCTTCATCAATTGGCAGAAAGTAAGAAAAAAAAAGAAGAAGCTTGAGCTCTCTCTCATATTCGGCCATTAGCAACCAAAATTAGGTGAGTTTTAGTTTTTGGATTTTGATATAATTTTACGTTTTTGAGATCGTTTCTTCGAGTGCTACAAAACCCATGTTTCAATTTTGAATTTTGATGAATACTTTGAGTTATACCATTGATGAGAACTTGTGATTTTTATTTTTTGATGGTAGAAAATGAAAGATATTTGTTAGATTAACAAGTTTTGTCTTTGGATTTTTGATGAATTTAAGTAGTTTGGACTAAATTAGTAAAAGTTGTTATTGTTCATAAATATGTGTTATAGTAAGAATTTGAAGTTGCTATAGAAGGGAAAAATGTTCAGCATGTTAGAAAACATAAGAATAAGGGCTGAAGTTTAATTTTCGAGCCTAGGGGCAAAATCATAAATATTAAAAGTTTAGGGGTAAAATTGTAATTTTTCCAAAGTTAGAATTAAGGACTATTTTGATAAATATGAGTATTAAATAAGCTAAATTTGCTATTATAGATCAAGAAGAATGAAATCCAGAGTTAGATCGGGGAAAGAAAAAGATAGTGGACTAAATCGATATAGTTTATCGATTTTGTTTCGAGGTAAGTTTGCAGTAAATAAATGTAATATTCTATTATTTTACATTTAATATTATTAAATTCCAGCATTTACATATTTATTTTGTAAATTTATTATTTAAAGATTCAAGTATGAATTGACGGAAAAGCTATCTCAGAAAGTTCCGGTTGAACCTTAGGAATGTGTAGGATACAAATGTCATGACATTAGGGTTTAAGGAAATCATGTAAGACCATGTCAAGACATGGCATTGATAAGTTACTATAAGGCAAAGGTCTCATGTAAAACCATGCCAAGGCATGGCATTGGTGAATTTATAAGGCAAAGGTCCCATGTACGACCATGCCAAGGCATGGCATTGGTGAGTTCACAAGGCAAGGATACCACGTAAGACCATGTCAAGACATGGCAATGGTTAAGTTTCATAAGGAAAGGTACCCGCGTATCCTTAGTATTTCAAGTGGTTCAACGGGAAAATTCAAAGAGTATACCAAAATAAAGGTAAGACAAGTTCAAGCTAAAAAGGTAAAGGTAAGACAAGTTCAAGCTAAAAAGGTAAGGTAAGATAAATTCATGTTAAAAGGCAAGGTAAGAATACAAGTTTGAGTATATTGAGTTAAAAGCTTAAGTGATCTTGATAAGAAAAGAATAAGAAAATTCATTAAGAATGTTGTTATCTATTTACATGTAAACTTACTAAGCTTTATGCTTACTCCCATTATTTATTTTTTTTATAGTATTGCAAGCCAACTCGGGGATCGAAAGGACGTCGGAAATCGTTACACACTATCAAAAGATTATATTGGTATTTTGTGATTCGAACGTTCTAAGTTATGGCATGTATAGGGACTTAGCCATTTTATGTGTGTGACCTTATGATATGGCTTAGTATGGACTTGTAAATGCTTGGTAATGATTAGCCATTAAAATGGTTAATTAAGAACATGTTTTGGATGTTATGAAATGCCTAGTTGATAGTTATTTTAAAGAAATTATGTAATTATATGCAGGGGAATAGTTGGACAGCAGCAGTGACGTGATTTTGAAAAATCACCAAAAATAGTAAAAATTGAATTAGGTTGTGCATGAGATATATAATTAAAGCTTATTAAGTCTATTGTCATATAAAGAAAACAGTGTAGGAAAAAGAGTTGTATATTATGAGATAATTAATTTTTAGTGAAGAGAGGTTAGAACTGTCAAACTGTGTAACAGGGGAGACTTTAACTAATAAACTGTACTAATTGGCCACACCAAAAATTCTGGAAAAATTATAGTAAGAAGATATATGAGTCTAGTTTCAGGAAAAATTTACAGACCTAGATTTTGAGTTTCGTAACTCGAGTTATAATTAATTTAGTGAACATGACGTAGACGGACAGTTTCAATTTTTATGCCCAGAACTAGTAAGTTAAGTCTAGTAATGCCTCGTGCTCGACTCCGGCAATGGTCTCGGGTAAAGGGTGTTACATTTATTGGTATCAGAGCAAGGTTTAGTCAGTTCTCGGAATATTTAGTATGAGTAAGAGTCTATCTATACATGCCATACTTATATTTTGATAGTGTGACGACTCTTGATGATTTAATTTTTTTATAGTTATGGATCCCGAACAGTGAGTGCGGATGATGTAGAGAGTAGTGCACCCACTCCCGCTGAAGGGACGGTGCCACAAGATAGTCGTGAAAGGCCCGTTACAGTTAGTCAGGGAGGAGGGGCTCGAGAAGCCTTCTTCCAAGCTATGAATGAATGGTTTGCTGAGTTCGTTCGTACGAACCCGGCCGTTAGACCTCCACCCCCTCATGATCCACAGACTACCCATGTAGCTTCCCCAGTTATAAATACCGTTAAAAGAGAGAAACCACCCATTGACAAGATCAGAAAACAAGGGGCTGAAGAGTTTCGGTCTACCAAAGATGATGATACAGAGAAAGCTGAATTTTGGCTCGAGAACACTACCAGAGTCTTTGATGAGTTATCCTGCACACCGAAAGAATGTATTAAATGCGTGGTGTCACTTCTTAGAGATTCAGCTTACTAGTGGTGGAAGACACTTGTATCAGTAGTACCGAAAGAAAGAGTTACTTGGGATTTCTTTGAGGAGGAGTTCCGTAAGAAGTATATCAGTCAGAGGTTTATTGACCAGAAAAGAAAAGAGTTTCTTGAGTTAAAACAAGGTAAGATGACTGTGACCGACTATGAACGTGAATTTGTCTGACTCAGCAATTATGCTCGAGAGTGTGTGTCTACAGAGGCTATCATGTGCAAAAGATTTGAAGATGGGCTCAATGATGATATCCGACTGTCAGTTGGTGTTTTAGAGATAAAAAAGTTTGTTGTTTTAGTTGAAAAAGAAAGGGTAAAGCTAAAATTGAGATGCAAGACACGAAGAAAAGACAGATGACCAAGTCATTTCAATCTACATCCAAGAGGCCTAGATATTTTCTACGAGACCTAATTTTTCAACCGAGTATTCTAGTCGAAACAGAGGTGGAAGATTTATAGATTCAAAAGCTCAAACCACTTCGATTGCGAGTGTTGGCAGTATTCAGCCTGATAGGCCCGAGTGTTCTCAATGTGGTCGACGTCATCCAGGTCAATGTAGAGCAACTAAGACTGGTTGTTTCTGATGTGGTGCACCGGATCATTTCATTTGGGAGTGTCCCGAGATGGTTGAAAAAGAAGTAATACAGAGTGCAAGATCAGGTAATGCCCCCGTAGAGGTAGATCTCAGAGAAATTCAGGAATAGGGGTAGGTAGAGGTACATTTAGAGATATAGCAACAAAATCAGATGTTAGAGCACCCACAAGGGCTTATGCTACCCGTGCTCATGAAGAGGCATCTTCCTCCGACGTAAGTATGGGTACATTTTCTCTTCATGATGTTAATGTTATTGCTTTGATTGATCCGGGGTCAACCCATTCCTATGTTTACATGAAATTAATGCCTAGTATGAACATGCCCATAGAGTTTACAGAATTTGTGATTAAAGTATCGAACCCATTAGGTCAGCATGTGTTAGTAAACAAAGTATGTAAAAAATGCCCTTTGATGATTAGAGGTTATGTTTTCCGGCTGATCTCATGCTATTGCCATTTGATGAGTTTGATGTAATTCTTGGTATGGATTGGTTAACTGCACATGATGTGATAGTGAATTGTGGAAAAAGATTCATTGAGTTGAAATGTGAAAATGGTGAGTTCCTTCGGGTTAATTCAGATGAGTCAGATAGTTCAATTTCCATGATTTTACATTATGTCCGCTCGTAAATGTTTAAGGAAAGGATGTGAAGCTTATCTTGCTTTTGTGTTGAATACTAAAGATCCGAGTTGAAAATTGAATCGATTGCTCGTGGTAAATGAGTTCCCGATGTGTTTCGGAAGAACTACTGGGTTTGCCTCCTATCAGAGAAGTTGAGTTTGGTATTGAATTGATTCCAGTGCCACACCTATTTCTATTGCTCCTTATAGAATGGCTTCAATAGAATTGAAAGAATTGAAAGCTCGATTCTGAGAATTAACGATAAAGGCTTTGTAAGACCTAGTTATTCACCATGGGGCGCTTGATGTTATTTGTGAAAAAGAAGGGACGGTTCCATGAGATTGTGCATAGACTATCGACGACTTAACAAGGTAACCATCAAGAACAAATATCCATTACCTAGAATAGATGATTTGTTTGATCAATTGAAGGGAGCCACTCTGTTCTCTAAGATAGATTTAAGATCCGGATACTATCAGTTGCGAGTTAAAGAGTCAGATGTTCCAAAGACTACTTTTCGAACTAGGTATGGTCACTATGAGTTTCTTGTGATGCCATTTGGCTTAACGAATGCTCCTGTTATTTTCATGGATTTAATGAACCGAATTTTTAGACCTTATTTGGACAAGCTTGTAGTCGTGTTCATTGATGACATCTTGATTTATTCTCATGATGAGACTGAGCATGCAGAGCATTTGAGAACAGTTTTACAGATTTTGAGAGATAATCAGCTTTATGCCAAATTTAGCAAAAGTGAGTTCTGGTTACGGGAAGTTTGTTTTCTTGGACACGTTGTCTCAGGTGAAGGTATTAAAGTTGATCCGAATAAGATTTCAGCCATTGTTGATTGGAAGCCTTCTAGGAATGTATCAGAGGTCAGAAGTTTTCTTGGTCTTGCCGGTTATTATAGAAGATTTGTAGAGGATTTTCCAAGATAGCTACTCCATTGACAAGATTGTTACTGAGAAAGTCATCAAGTTTGAATGGGTGAGAAGTGTCAACGAGTTTCGACAAGTTAAAAGTATTGTTGACTAAAGCTCTGTTTTAGTACAACCGAGCAAGGTAAAGAGTTTGTGATTTACAGATGATGCATCCTTGAATGGACTAGGCTGTGTACTTATGCAGGAAGGAAGGGTAATTGTTTATGCCTCTAGACAGTTAAAGCTACATGAGAAAAACTATCCGACACATGATTTAGAGCTAGCTGCTATTGTATTTGCTTTGAAAATCTGGAGACATCACTTATATGGTGAGAAATACCGAATATTCACTGATCACAAAAGTTTGAAGTACTTGATGACTCAGAAAGATCTGAACTTGAGGCAAAGAAGATGGCTAGAGTTGATTAAAGATTATGAGCTAGTGATCGATTATCATCCGGGTAAGGCAAATGTTGTTGCTGATGCCTTGAGTAGAAAATCATTATTTGCATTGAAAGCTTTGCACACTAGTTTGGCATTATCAGATGATGGTTCTATCTTAGCTGAGTTGAGAGTTAAATCGACGTTTCTTGAAGAAATTTGTGAAGCTCAGAAGGATGACAGTGAGTTGCAAACCAAAAGAGTTCAGTGCGAGTCAGGTGTAGAGTCTGACTTTCAGATCGGTTCTAACGGTTGTTTGTTGTTCAGAGACAGAGTATGTATACCAAAGAATGATGAGCTTATTAGGAAAATCTTACAGGAAGCACATAGCAGTTCTTTGTCTATTCACCCAGGTAGTACAAAGATGTATAATGATTTGAAGAAAATGTATTGGTGGACAGGAATGAAAAGAGATACATCAGAGTTTGTTTCTAGATGCTTGATCTGTCAGCAGGTAAAGGCCGAACATCAGGTACCTTCAGGTTTATTGCAGCCTATATTAGTTCCCAAGTGGAAATGGGATCGAGTTACTATGGATTTTGTGACAAGATTGCCTTCGACACCGAGAAAGAAAGATGAAGTATGGGTTGTGATTGATAAGTTAACAAAGTCGGCTTATTTTATCCCAGTTCTATGGATTATTCACTTGAAAATTAGCCGAGTTATATATTACAGAGATTGTGAGACTACATGGAGTACCGTTATCGATTATCTCAGATAGGGATCCGAGATTTACCTTACGGTTTTGGAAGAAATTGCAGAAAGCTTTAGGTACAAAGTTGAGTTTTAGTACAGCTTTCCATCCTCAGACTGATGGTCAATCAGAGAGAGTTATTCAGGTACTTGAAGATATGCTTAGATGTTGTGTATTAGAATTTCAAGGTAGTTGGGAGAAATATTTACCATTAATAGAGTTTGCTTATAATAATAGTTATCAATCGAGTTTGAAGATGGCACCTTATGAAGCTTTGTATGGACGTAAATGTCGCACACCTTTGTATTGGACAGAGCTTAAGAAAAATCAGATTTACGGGGTTGATCTAGTCAAAGAAACAGAAGAAAAAGTAAAAGTCATCAGAGATTGCTTGAAAGCGACTTGAGATAGACGAAATCCTATGCGATTTGAAAAGAAAAGACATTGAATTTCAAGTTGGTGATAAGGTATTCTTGAAAGTATCCCCGTGGAAGAAAGCTCTCAGATTTGGCAAGAAAGGCAAATTAAGTCCCCGTTTTATTGGATCGTTTGAGGTGATCGAGAGAGTTGGGCCATTGGCATATCGATTGGCTTTGCCAACTGAGTTAGAGAAGATTCATAATGTGTTTCATGTGTCTATGCTACGTCGTTATCGTTCAGATCCATCGCATGTGATTTCGCAAACAGAGGTTGAGATTCAGCCAGATATGACTTACGGTGAGGAACCAATAAAAATTCTAGCTCGAGAGGTTAAGCAATTAAGGAATAAAAGTATTGCACTTGTGAAAGTATTATGGAATAGGCATGGAATAGAAGAGGCTACATGGGAGCCCGAAGAGACTATGTGAAAACAGTACCCAAATCTCTTTACAGGTAAGATTTTCGGGGACGAAAATCCCTAAAGGGGGGAGAAATGTAACATCCCGAAATAGGGCCTAAACGGAATAGTGGTTGCGAAACCATAAATTCGAGTCAGTAAAATATTTTAATATTATTTTCAGTGCTTATAATATGTGAATTTACATGTGTGAAAGTTTCGTGAATTAATTTTATTGTTAGTGTGCTTAATTTAATAAAAGGGCTTAATCGCGTAAAATGGAAATTTAGTGGTTATTTTTAGAAGGGCCAAATAGTGGATGTTCTTTTAATATGGAGGTTTTATGTTGCAATTTTTCCAATAATAAAAGGTAGTGGACGGCAATGGGTTAATACATATCCTTATTGTACAAGTTTTATATATATTAAATAATAAATGTAATTTAATAATAAAATATATGTTAAGGATAAAACAAAACAAAAGCCATTATCTTCATCAATTGGCAGAAAGTAAGAAAAAAAAAAAAGAAGAAGCTTGAGCTCTCTCTCATATTCGGCCATTAGCAACCAAAATTAGGTGAGTTTTAGTTTTTGGATTTTGATAAATTTACGTTTTTGAGATCGTTTCTTCGAGTGCTACAAAACCCATGTTTCAATTTTGAATTTTGATGAATATTTTGAGTTATGCCATTGATGAGAACTTGTGATTTTTATTGTTTGATGGTAGAAAATGAAAGATATGTGTTAGATTAACAAGTTTTGTCTTTGGATTTTTGATGAATTTAAGTAGTTTGGACTAAATTAGTAAAAGTTGTTATTGTTCATAAATATGTGTTATAGTAAGAATTTGAAGTTGCTATAGAAGGGAAAAATGTTCAGCATGTTAGAAAACATAAGAATAAGGGCTGAAGTTTAATTTTCGAGCCTAGGGGCAAAATCATAAATATGTAAAAGTTTGGGGCAAAATTGTAATTTTACCAAAGTTAGAGTTAAGGACTGTTTTGATAAATATGAGTATTAAATAAGCTAAATTTGCTATTATAGATCAAGAAGAACGAAATCTGGAGTTAGCTTGGGGAAAGAAAAAGATAGTGGACTAAATCGATATAGTTTATCGATTTTGTTTCGAGGTAAGTTTGCAGTAAATAAATGCAATATTCTATTATTTTACATTTAATATTATTAAATTCCAGCATTTACCCGCGTATCCTTAGTATTCCAAGTGGTTCAACGGAAAAATTCAAAGAGTATACCAAAGTAAAGGTAAGACAAGTTCAAGCTAAAAAGGTAAAGGTAAGACAAGTTCAAGCTAAAAAGATAAGGTAAGACAAGTTCAAGCTAAAAAGTAAAGGTAAGACAAGTTCAAGCTAAAAAGGTAAGGTAAGATAAATTCATGTTAAAAGGCAAGGTAAGAATACAAGTTTGAGTATATTGAGTTAAAAGCTTAAGTGATCTTGATAAGAAAAGAATAAGATAATTCATTAAGAATGTTGTTATCTATTTACATGTAAACTTACTAAGCTTTATGCTTACTCCCATTATTTATTTTTTTTTATAGTATTGCAAGCCAACTCGGGGATCGAAAGGACGTCGGAAATCGTTACACACCATCAAAAGATTATATTGGTATTTTGTGATTCGAACGTTCTAAGTTATGGCATGTATAGGGACTTAGCCATTTTATGTGTGTGACCTTATGATATGGCTTAGTATGGACTTGTAAATGCTTGGTAATGATTAGCCATTAAAATGGTTAATTAAGAACATGTTTTGGATGTTATGAAATGCCTAGTTGATAGTTATTTTAAAGAAATTATGTAATTATATGCAGGGGAATAGTTGGACAGCAGCAGTGATGTGATTTTGAAAAATCACCAAAAATAGTAAAAATTTAATTAGGTTGTGAATGAGATATAGAATTAAAGCTTATTGAGTCTAGTTTCATATAAAGAAAACGGTGTAGGAAAAAGATTTGTATATTATGAGATAATTAATTTTTAGTGAAGAGAGGTCAGAACTATCAAACTGTGTAACAGGGGAGACTTTAACTAATAAACTGTACTAATTGGCCACACCAAAAATTCTGAAAAAACTGTAGTAAGAAGATATATGAGTCTAGTTTCAGAAAAAATTTACGGATCTAGATTTCGGGTTTCGTAACTCTAGTTATAATTAATTTAATGAACATGACACAGACAGACAGTTTCAATTTTTATGCCCAGAACTAGTAAGTTAAGTCTAGTAATGCCTCGTGCTCGACTCCGGCAACGGTCTCGAGTAAGGGGTGTTACAACTAATAAGGGTTTTAAACAAAAAAGTAATGAAGTTTTAATTAAAAACAAAAATAAGCTAAACATAAACTAAAAATGAAAAATAAAGAAAATCAAAGGACTCAAAGGTCCTCGTCATCGGCTGGGTCATGAGGTAGGGGAGGCGGTGATATGTGAAAGTGATGACAAATCTGCTGAAGAGTCGGCTCAATGCCGTCAAATTGTTGAGCGGTGCCATTGAATTATTAAGTACAATATTGTTCAAACTGAGTGAGGCATTCAGAGATGTCTGACAGTGAAGCAGCCGCATGAACTGGGCGATGGCTCAGTTGTGGCTCCTCATGTGGGAGTGAGACATCGTTAGAAATGTCCTCAAGGTCCTCCTCCTTGATAGTATGGGCTAGCCGATATTGGCGAGGATCGGTCCCACGGTGACGCTTGATCATTCGCATGTTTATCATTGTTAAGATGCCCTGTGGAGACATCTGGCCTATTAAGGTGAGGGAGGCGGATTGTGATGCGGTGTTGAGGAGACCGAAGTATCGCGCGAGTCGTGTTACATAAGGCCCCATGGAAATGATCCCCTTGTGATGGAGTTCCGTCTGATGTTGAATGGCCAAAGCTATAAAGTAGGCAAGGTCGAAGACGTAGCCATTTTCCATGCACCAGAGGAAGTAAGTGTCATGTGTGTTCATGACCCCGGTGCTCTTTCATCTTTCTGTCAATGTGTGAGCTAAGATGGCGTGTAAGTACCACAAGGATGGAGCAAGAGCTGTCGCTTTGAAGCGACTAGGGTCATAAGTGGCTATGTTGGGGGCTATATTGTACCAACATCTCGCAGGGGAGTTATGGATGTGGCGATAGAGCTCCCCAAGATCATGTTCTCTTCGGAAGTCATCCGTATATAAGCCCAGAACGACGCCAAATTCGGGAACACTCATCTCGCGAACCAAACCACCTAGGCGGAATTGGATAGTGCTTGGGTCGTCATGATTCATCATTACCACCTGCAAATGAAAAGTGGAGAAAAGCTCGAGTGTTAGTTCGAGGTAGGTGGGCTCGACAATATCGAAGAATTGTTCTCAAAAGTCCATGGTTAGTAAGGCTCGGACATCATCGGCAAGTTGCACTTGTTCTAAAGTGTCCCAGTCGATTCATCTCCCTTGACTGAGAGGACACGCTCGTAGGATCTGATAAAGTTCCTCTTGAGCTCCAGGGGGAAACCGTAAGAATGGGTGTCTTACTTCAGCCAATGCGCTGGCTGATGACGAACCGGGTCCCTTCCGTTTTTTGGAAGTAAGGACTGCGGTCTTCTTGCCTCGAGAGGATGACATTATGTCCTGAAAATAACAGATATTCAACAATGCAAGTAATATTTCCAGCCAAGACATATTGTATTTAAAAGCTTAATAATATCAATAATATAACATGGACAAAAATCACGATAAGTATAAACTAATATTTTGCATAAATACTAATCGTTATTTATTTAAACAAGGATTAAATGAAAAAAATAATCTAATAGTGACTATAACTAATAATAAGAATAAACTAACTAGAAACTAAATAAAAGTCTAGTTATAAAATAGTTTAATGGAGGAAAATGTAAAAAGGAGAGGTGATCGGTGGAGTTTTTAGCAAGGAGCGGCGTGGCTGATGTGGTGGTCGGAGTACGGTGTTGAGCGGTGGTGCACGGGCATGTGCTGCAAATAAGTGGGAGAACATGGCTGTGTTGCGTGTTTAGACGAGCGTGTATTCCGTCAGCATGGGCGTGGACTGGTTTTCTATGTGTATGTGAAAGAGAGAAAGAGATAAGAGATAGGGAAAGTCATTGGGAAAGAGGATTTTGCTGATGGCCGGAATGAGGTAGTGGTTTTGGAGAGAAACGGCTAGGGTTTTGGTGGGTTGGGGGAAATTTTGGGGGAGAGGGCCGTTGATTGCATTAAATAGGAGTGAGGGACATGGTTAGGGGCCACGCCCGTGTTCCTTTTATTCAGCCCGTGTTTTTCAAAAATTTTAATTTTAGACGCATTTATGTTGTGTCCCACGCCCGTATCGCACGGACGTGCCTAGCTTTGTTCGTTTCTCCCACGCCCGTGTTAATGGTCCTATGCCCGTGTTCCGTAAGTCAGTGTCGACCACGACCTTAAGGCACGGGCGTGTCGAACGCCCGTGTCATTTACTCAGAATCGACCATGGATTGGATGCACAGGCGTGTCACACGCCCGTGTTGATTAGTCAGTTTCAACCACGACCGCGTCGCACGGTCGTGTCATTTAGTCGGAGCCTGTGGCTTGGGGAAAATTTTGTCCTATTTTTACACCCTCTTTGCCACACCCATATACCTATTCGTGGTATCCACACAGCCATGACCACGCCAGTGTGTAAGGCCGTGTGGTAGGGAAACCTGTGCTTTACTAAATTGGTTAGTCTGTAGTTAGGTGTTTAGAAATCGAAAATATGACATTAGTGATATTAGTGCTCGGGTTGCCTCCCGAGAAGCGCTCGTTTAAAGTCTTAAGCTAGACTTACCCTATTTTCGTTTCTAAATGAAGGTTCATGGAGCCGAAGCTCCTCTCTCAAATCCATAAAATCTTCACCATTATAAATTTCTAGTCGCTGACCATTTACCTTTAATGTGTCATAATTTGGATGAGTTACCTCGATTGCGCCATAGGAAAAAATAGTTTTGATCATGAATGGACCTGACCATCTTGATTTCAGCTTTCCAGGAAACAATTTGAGCCTTGCATTGTACAACAAGAATAAGTCTCCTATTTCGAATTACTTTGATTACTTTAAACGAGCATCATGGCGTCACTTTGTTGCCTCCTTACATAATCGTGAGTTCTCATAGGCATTAGCTCGCCATTCATCTAGCTCGTTCAACTGCATCATCCTCTTCTCACCTGCGGTTTTAAGATCGTAATTTAAGAATTTTATTGCCCAAAAAGCTTTATGCTCTAGCTCAAATGGTAGATGACAACTTTTTCTATAAATAAGTTTGCATGGGGATGTTCCTATGGGAGTTTTAAGCGCTGTTCTATAGGCCCATAAAGCATCGTCTACTTTTAATGCCCAGTTTTTCTTGTTTGATTCAACTGTTTTCTCTAGAATAAGCTTAAGCTCTCGATTTGCTACTTCTACTTGCCCACTAGTTTGAGAGTGATAAGGGGTAGCTGTCCTGTGGTGGACTCCATATTTTTTTAAGACTTTATCAAATTGACTATTACAAAAGTGAGTACCCCTATCACTAATAATTACTCTGGGTGTTTCGAATCGAGAGAAGAGTTTCTTAAGAAACCTCACTACTACTCTAGCATTGTTAGTAAGTAAAGCTAGAGCTTCCACCTATTTTGACATGTAATCTACTGCTACTAAAATGTATTTATTTCCAAATGAACTAGGAAATAGATCTCTAAAGTCAATACCTCATACATCAAATATTTCGCATGATAGCATATACGTTTGAGGCATTTCATCACGTTTAGAGATATTACCTGTTCTTTGGCATTTATCACATGAAGCAACATATCTGTTGGCATCTTTAAACAGAGTTGGCCAATAAAAACCTGATTCGAGTGTTTTATGTGCTGTCTTGATCCTGCTGTAATGTCCTCCTGAAGGTCCAGAGTGGCAATGTTCTAAGATTTTGCTTGCTTCTGCCTTTATAACACATCTCCAAATTACTTGACCTGCACATATACGGAAAAGAAAAGGATCCTCCCAAAAATAGTTTTTCGCATCAGCAAAGAATCGCTTCTTTTCATGATGTGTTAACCTTTTTGGTAGGATGTTAACAGCTAAGTAATTTGCAATGTCTGCGAACCAAGGTACCTCAGAGTTAGATATAGCAAACAGTTGTTTTTCAGGAAACGAGTCATTTATCTCATTCTCATCTAGTTTTTCAATATATTGATTTTCAAGCCTAGAAAGATGATCTGCTGCAAGATTTTCAGCTTCTTTCTTATCCTGAATTTCTAAGTCAAATTCCTGTAAGAGTAAAATCCATCTTATGAGTCAAGGTTTTGCATCGGATTTAGTTAAAAGATAAAGAAGAGTTGAATGGTCAGTGTAAACGACAACTTTAGATAATATCAAATACTGTCTAAATTTATCAAATGCAAAAACCACAGCTAGCAATTCTTTTTCTGTGGTGGTGTAATTTTCTTTGCAGTCGTTAATGTATTGCTAGCATAATAGATCGGCTGGAAGTGCTTGTCTCTTCGCTGTCCCAAAACTGCACCTACTGCAAAATCACTCGCATCACACAATAGTTCAAAGGGTAAATTCCAATCAGGTGCAATTATAATTGGAGCATTTATTAATTTATCTTTGAGAATATTAAATGCATCTAAACATTCCTGATCAAAATTGAAAGGCACATCTTTTTCTATTAATTTTGTCAAAGGCTTAGCTATTTTAGAAAAATCCTTAGTAAATCTTCTATAAAATCCAGCATGTCCTAAAAAGCTTCTAATAGCCTTAACAGAACTGGGAGGAGGTAATTTTTCTATGGTTTCAACATTTGCTTTGTCTACCTTAATCCCTTTACTAGAAATTTTATGTCCTAACACAATCCCCTCTCGAACCATAAAGTGACACTTTTCTCAATTTAAAACAAGGTTCGTTTCCTCACATCCCATTAGAACTCGTTTTAGATTTTTAAGGCAAAGATGAAAAGAATTACCAAATACTGAAAAATCATCCATAAATTCCTCCATAATGTCTTCCACCAGTTCATCAAAGATAGCCAGCATGCAGCGCTGAAAAGTAGCAGGAGCATTACATAATTCAAAAGGTATTCTACGATAAGCAAACGTACCGTATGGACATGTGAATGTTGTCTTTTCTTGATCCTCAGGGGCTATCCAAGAAGCAGCAGTACATATGCCCAGATAATCTTTCCAACATCTGATCGATAAAGGGCAAAGGGAAGTGATCTTTTCCGGTGGCGTCGTTCAGCTTTCTATAGTCAATACATACTCTCCAACCTGTGACTGTTCTTGTAAGAATTAATTCATTATTTTCGTTGGTTACAACAGTCATGCCTCCTTTCTTTGGAACGACCTGCACAGGACTTACCCGAGTATTGTCAGAAATAGGATAAATTATTTCAGCATCTAGGAGTTTAATTACCTCGGCTTTAACAACTTCTTTCATGTTGGGATTCAATCGTCTTTGAGGTTGCACATATGGTTTATACTCATCTTCCATCAAAATTTTGTAGGTGCAAAACGATGGGCTTATTCCTTTAATGTCAGAAATTTTCCAAGCTATGGCTCTTTTATGTTCCCTCAGTACTTTAAGCGTACTCTAAATGTTTTGGCAACTATTTTAATTTCAATTTCGGTGGCTCCTCAATAGAAGGTTTTTGTTTAAATTCGTCATTGATTTCAATGTCCTCCTCTTTCTTTTGTCTAGGGGTAGATGTATTAGAATTCAACTCATCGGAATCATCATCTTCTCCCTCACCTTGGGCAAGACATAGTTTCATCGTGTCGTCATGTATGATTTCCTGCAAAGAATCTTGAATAAAATGATCAATGGCATCAATAAAATAACAGGAATCATCTTGTTCTCTAGAATACCGCATAACATCGTAAATTTGGAAAATAATTTCCTCGTCGCCTACCCTTAATGCGAGTTTACCATCAGCTACATCAATAACAACTCTAGCAGTAGCTAAAAAAGGGCGCCCAAAATTAAAGGTACCTCAATGTCTTCATCCATGTCAAGCACAACAAAATCAACAAGGAATATAAATTTATCAACTTTTACCAAAATATCTTCAATAACTCTAGGATATTTAATGGATCTGTCAGCTAATTGAATACTCATCCTAGTGGGTTTTGGTTCCCCAAGACCAAGTTACTTAAACATTTTATAAGGCATTAAATTAATACTGGCACCTAGATCAGCTAGTGCTTTCTTAATATTTAAACTACCAATTAAATAGGGAATAGTAAAACTTCCTGGATCTTTTAATTTGGTTGGTAGCTTGTTTTGGAGGATGGCTGAACATTCTTCATTAAGTTCCACCGTTGATATCTCTCCAAACTTTCTTCTATTCGTTAGAAGCTCTTTTAGAAATTTTTCGTATGTCGGTATCTGTGAAATAGCTTCAACAAAAGGTAAGTTAATATGTAACTGTTTAAAAAGTTTAAGAAATTTACCGTATTGTGCATCTAATCGGTATTTCTTCAACTTTGACGGATATGGGATTGGTGGTTTACATTCTTCGCGTACCGGTGTTACCTTCTCAACTCCCTCATCTTTTACCTTATATGTTTCATGTGGTATCTTTTTCGTTGTTTCAATCAATTCCTTTCCACTTCTTAGTGTAATTGCTTTCACTTGCTCTTTTTCCCTAGGTAAACTTTTTAGTTGTCTTTCAGAAACTAACTTAGTTAGTTGTCCAATTTGATTCTTAAGCCATTGAATTGATGTTTGCTGATTGTTCAATATTGTTTCGGTATTTTGGAAACAGGTTTCTAAAATCTCTATAAATTTTGTCAGCATTTCTTCAAGGTTTGACTTCTTTTCTTGTGGGTAGGATTGTTATCTTTGGTTCCTTTGACTACCCCATGAGAAATTTGACTGGTTTCTCCAACCTGAATTATAAGTGTTACTATAATGGTTATTTTGAGGTATAAAATTGTTACCCATATAGTGAACTTGTTCCTTTTCATCGCTTGGGTTGTACGATGGATAATCTGTGTTGTTCCTCCAACCTCCATTCATATTGCACTGCATAACTGGATGTACCTGCAAAGAATCACATAAACTATCAATTTTTTTATTTAAGAGTTCTACCTGATTTGATAGCATGGTTACTGCGTCGAGGTTGAAAACACTAGCTGCTTTTGTTGGCTTTGTCCTTGTGACTTGCCACTGATAGTTATTTAGTGGCATCTCTTCAATGAATTCGTAGGCAGCCTCAGGTGTTTTGTTGTTCAAAGTTCCGTCGGTGGCTGAATCAATCAATTGTCTAGTTGAGAGGTTCACACCATTGTAAAAAGTTTGGACTTGTAGCCACAAGGGTAATCCATGATGTGAGCATCTTCTCAATAGATCTTTGTATCTCTCCCATGCATCGTAAAGTGTTTCTAAATCCATCTGCACAAAAGAAGAGATATCATTCCTTAACTTGGTCATTTTAGTCGGCGAAAAATATTTTAATAAAAATTTTTCGGTTATTTGTTCCCATGTAGTAATTGACCCTCGTGGAAGAGAATGAAACCACTGTTTGGATTTATTCCTCAAAGAAAAGGGGAATAACCGAAGACGGATGGCATCATCGGAAACGCCATTTATTTTGAAAGTATCGCAAAATTCTAGAAAATTTGCCAAGTGATTGTTTGGATCTTCATCCTGCAAACCACAAAACTAAACAAATTGTTGTATCATCTAAATTGTGTTAGGTTTCAGTTCAAAATTATTTGCAGCAATAGCAGGTCTAACAATACTTGACTCAGTTCCTGTTAAATTAGGTTTAGCATAATCATACATAGTTCAAGGAGCATGATTGTCGGCCACCTCTGGGGGTAGCGGATTATTCTCAGCCATCTCTTCTTGCTCTTCTTCTATGTAATTTAAGCTTCGCCTTATTTCTCTACGATTTCTGTGAACAGTACCTTCAATATCCTATCGTAAATAAGGGTCCTATCAGATTCCTTCTAGTCATAAACTAGAGGTACCTGCTAAGAACAAATAAAAGAATAAAAATGAGTAAAGTTAAAAGCAAAATAAAAATAAATTGTAAAAATAAAAATGGCTAAAGTAATAAAAATTGAGCGTTCTTAATATTTTAGTTCCCCGGCAATGGCGCCAAAAACTTAATCGTGTGTCAGAGTCTTTAAAAATTTATAAAAAGAATGATCGAGCCTAGAAACTAACTATGACAACGATTGAGGCAAGTGCACCTATCGAACAGTAGTATAGCTTAGTGGCAAGACCAGATTGTCGAACCCAAAGGAACCAAAAGTACTAATACTAACTTTCTTTTTATTATTTAGCCTAGAAATTAAAAGATTTATTAATTAATCTAAAATTAACTAACTATTAAGCTAAAGATGCAAAGACAAAGAGAATGAATTGGGGAAAATACTTGTAGGAAAAACCAATTGATTAAGACAATACCCGAGGAAGAATCCACCTAGACTTCACTTGTTATTTAACTCTGAACCAGACGATTTATTCACTTGACTTGATCCGTAGAATTTCCTAATTTATATTAATACCTCTTTCGAAGCTACTAACATCTAACCCTAGGTTGATTAATTAAAATTTTTTTCTAATTAAAACCCCTAGAATTGCATTAACTCGATCTATGAACTCCCATATTAGGTTTGACCCTAATTCGGTAGATTTTCGTCATCCTATTTCTAGGGTTGCGATCAACTCCGCTTAATTATGTTAGATCTACTCTTAAACAGTGACTTTTGCTCCACTGCCTAAGCACATCAATACTTGAATTAATATACTGAAATATTAAAGCAAGAATTAAGAACACATAATTAAGAACAAATCAAGTATTTATCATATAGTTCAGAAAATAATAACAAGATCCGTCTTAGGTTTCATCCCCCTTAGGTATTTGAGGGGTTTAGTTCATAATTATAAAAGAATACATCTCAGAAGAAAATATAAAACAAAACATAAGAAAAACCCTAAAACCCCCTAAAGGTATTTGAAGGGAAGATCCTCCGTTTTGAGTATAACTCCGGCTTCTTGAGATGAATCAACTGGCTTTCTTCAAGTAAATTCCACAATTCTGGCCTCTCCAGCTTGGCTCTTTGGCCTAACTGGATGCCTAATTGAACCCCCTTGAAAGTTGGCCTCTAGGGTGTTTATATAGGCTTTTGGAATGGCTTTCTTTGCCTCTAAGTACCCTAATCCGAATCAAACTCTTCTTTCTCATGACAGGGACACGCCCATGGCACACGCCCATGTGAATCATGGCCAGGCCGTGTTCGGGCCTGTTAAGGTGGCACGGTCATGTGGTCTTGGGCCCAGGCCGTGTTGATTTTGTGATATGGCCCATTTACTCTGTTTTAAGCTCGTTTCTCGTTCTTTTCATCCTTCGGTGCTTTCCTAAGTATAAAACATGAAAAAAAGGATTAAGAGCACCAAATTCCATAATTCAAGGCTTAAATCATCCAAAAATATGCTAAATATGAGATTAAAATATGTTTATATTACGGTTTATCAAAAACAAAGCCATCATCTTGTTATGTTCATCTTCGACAGAAAATTAGGGTAGAAAAAGGCCATAGTAAAGCTTAAATATTCGACCATTGCTCCCTTGTGAATGTAAGTGAATTTTTGTCCCATTTTTAATGATTTCTATGTTTTTGGAGTCATTGTAGCTTAATCTAGCTAGCCTAGGGAATAAGTTGTAAAACTGTTAAAAGTTTAGGGTTTTACCATTGATGAATATGTATGTGTTTTGATGTTTGATAGTAGAAAATAAATGGTTGTTGTTAGATAAACAACATTTGTTAAGTGATTTTGAATGAAATTGCAAATTAGGGGGTCAAATTGATAAAAATAAAAATTCTGTGGTAAATATGTAAAATAACGAAAATTTTTAACTGCTATGAGTCTATATAGAATTCAGCTAGCTTAGTATGTGGATGGGATTGCATGAATTTCGATTTACAGGATTAAGGACTAAATTGTAAAGAAGTTAAAATATTAGGGGTAAAAGTGTAAATTTGAAAAATATGTATTTTGGGCTGAATTGAATAGAATGAATACTAAATGGGTTGAATTTGATTATTTAGATCAAGTTAAGCCTCGTACATATCTAGATCGAGGGAAAGATAAAGTATTAGACTAGTCGATCCTATTTCGTCGTTTTTGTGATCGAGGTAAGTTTGTATGTTAATAAGCATTAAATTATGTGTTTGAATCCTTAATTGTTATAATTGAGATGATACAACACCACGGAAATTCTCGACGAGTTATCGATAATGTATAAATCCCGATTGAACCTTAGGAATAGATAGGATACATATGACATACCATTAGGGGTGGCTGTGTTTTGGGTGCTAGTCTTGTACGTTCTACCGATGGTTGAGTTTTCTGGCATGTGTTGCGGTTACTATTCAGCTTGTGTGAGCAGCACTGTATAGTTACATCTTGACCGTCAGCTTGTGTGAGCAAACCCAGTGATAGCTCGAGAGTGAGCATTTATGCGAGATATGAGATAGAGATGGTTTCGACCATGTATTGGCACTTAGTGTGCGAGATTCCCAAGTATCCGATAGTATTCCAAATAGTTCAACGAGTATATTGATGGTATGAAAGAATAAGAGATTGATACATATTATTACAGGTATGTATGTGAATCATATAAGCATTGAATCTATGAAATTTGTGAATTTTATGTCTAACCTTATGGATGAATATGTGCTAGGTTTGTGGATTAAATTGAGTTGCATTATGTCATGTTTAATTACTTAAATTATGATTAAATGGTAAGTTGTACTTATTAGCCATACGAGCTTACTAAGCTTAATAGCTTACTTTGTTTACTTTTTCGTGTTTATATTGATTTTGAAGCTTGCTCAGATTGGAAGTTGTCGGAGATCTCATCACACTATCCAACAGTTGTTTTGGTACTTTTGAACTTTGTGTATTTTTGGTTATATGGCATGTATAGGTCTTTTGGCTAATATAGCCTTTTATGTTTTGATGAATTTTGGCCATTTGAATTAGCTTGTAAGTAGTCATATATTTTGAAATGTATATGTGTGTGTATGTGTGTGTGTGTGTGTGTGTGTGTGTGTGTGTGTGTGTGTGTGTGTGTGTGTGTGTGTGTGTGTGTGTGTGTGTGTGTGTGTGTAATTAGTCTCATCTTGTATGTATTTGGATTGCTATGGAAGTGCCTTGATTGTGATTTGGAAATTTTGAGCATCATGTGGATGAGATTGAGAAATGGCATATTGAATGTATGTTAGGCACAAAAGTGTATATATGCATTTAACCATTTAGGTAACTTTTGGTAGTGATATTGGTATAATTTTGACAAGCCAATTGTGATGTTTATGAGCATTGTTGGTTGTTAGTAAAGGTATTGCATAATTTGAACTTGAATTTTGGTTAGTTTGAATGCTCATTGATAATATAGTCATATATTATTGGATGTGTTTAGGTTGATGCAAATTTGGGTGAGAAATGTGGCTTGGAACATAGCCTATTTTGGTCCACATGGGCGTGTATCTCAACCTTGTGTGACACACGGCCAGGTGACACAGTCGTGTGTCCCCTAGTACTTATTTAGAAACCAAGTTAGTAGCTTCAGACGGCCTAGCACACGGGTGTGTGGCTTGGTCGTGCGGCACAAGTCAGTATACTCTTCAGTGTTCACACGGCCTGACACACGGGCGTGTAAGGCCATTTCGAAGGGTACACGGGCGTGTGGTTGGCTGTATGACCCAAGTCAGAGAGGTACACGAGCTAGGACACGACCACGTGATCCCATTTCGAATGTCCACACAGCCATGTGACAAGGGCGTGTCTCTTGGCCATGTGAGACACACGACCTGGCCACACGGGCGTGTGTCCCCTGTATTTTGAAAATTTTCAATGTTTTTCCAAAATTTCCTTAAGCTCTCGGTTTAGTCCCGAACCACTTCTAATGTTTGTTTTGAGTCTCGAGGGCTCATGTAAGGGACTATTTGATTGAGATTGAATGACTTTTGTTTGGATACGAGAAATGTATAAGAAATGTATGATTGTTTAAATGTTAAGTCTAGTAATGTTTCGTAACCCTATTTTGGCGACAGATATGGGTTAAGGGTGTTACAGATAGATAGATAGATGGATACAAGTGAGTTTTGTTGGTATGTTTTAAGGATTTGATTCCAAGGTTGTTGCTTGATGGTTTTAAATCATCAAGTATGGAATTTTATTGCTGCAAGTAATGTTTTTAAGTTGCATTTGTTCTTTTCTAATTTGTGATGCTTTTGATATATCTCTGAATGTTTCTGTGCACAACGAGTCTAATTTATGAGGGTTGGTCTTATATTGCAACATATGAATTGGTTTAAACAACTTAAGCACTGGTTGCTACACAATAGTTAATTTAGGCTCATCTTTTGGTTTATAGACAAACTATAAAAGCATAGCTAAAGCTAAGCTCTGCATTACCTTCTTTATGTTCATCTCTAACAGAGCTTCAATTGTTACGAGGTTCAACCAAAAGCAGTAGGGATGTTATATTAATTAGCTTTCTTAAAAACTAGTAATTTGAAGGACAAATAGGAGATCACTGATATTTGTATGATTATTGATCCCTGATGACAAGAACAACAAAACAAAAGAGCAAGAAATAAGAAAGGATTATACTAAAAACGTGTGCTCCAAACATATTCAGAAGGTGGTCAAATGGAAAAAGAAAAAAAAAGGAAAGAATTAGAGTAGGGAAAGGGAGGGTGGGGAAGAGGGAGAGGGAGAGGGATGTGAGAGCAGTGAAAGGGGATGGAAAATGGCAGCTCTGTTAAGTCTGTAATGGAAAATGATAGCTTCGTTATGTTTGTGACTGAAAATGGTTATTAGTGACTGTTTTGTTAATTTTTGAAAGTTGAGTGACTGAATTAAAACTTAAGTGATTGTTTTATCAATTACCCCAAAGTTGAGTGACTTTTGGTATAATTTACCCTTTTATAAATTAAAAAAAATGTTGATTTGATTATTATACAATATTTAACGTTTTTATTTATTACATAATTTTTTTACGACATACCAAAATCTCTCCTTCCACGTGTGTTCCAGACCACAACACTGCGCATTTATAGATAGATAAATTCTCAAGTTATTTATAAAAAAACACTTACAACTTGTATTCCACGATCAAATTTTATGATACATCTATTGTATATTTTAGTAATAAATGAGTAGGGATCTATCTATTCAATCCCAAATTTAAAAAAAAAATAAAAAATAAACACATGAAAAGAGCCGAGTTCAAGGATGCCTGCAACCATTGAAGAACAGCAAGAACAAGAAAAAGAATTCTGAGGTACAGCTCATAAATATTCTCAACTAATCCAAACCCATTAAGAAATTCTTATAAAGATGTTCCTTCCCCAATTAACCAATGCATTGACCTTTCTTTCTATGTCGCATTTATTATTCGATGCCTCCCCAACGCCTTTGATTACTCTGTTTTCTCAATTCTACTTATTTTTTCCAGTTACCCTATATTTTCTTCTTTCTACTCAGTTTCTTTTAATCAAGCTCTTTTTTTTTTTTTTTAATTCTTGTTTCTTTTGCTTATCTTCTTCTTCTTCTTCTTCTTCTGGTAGCTGATGATTGCTCTGTTTTCTTCTTGGAGAAACCAAATGATATTGTGTCCAGCAAAATTATGGTTTTCAATAACAGTAATAGTTCTTTTTCTTAGCTCCCGAGCAAAATCTGTTCATTCAGAGAAGAATAAGTGCCATGGCTCTTGCGTAACCAACAATTTCACAACACCCTTGCCGTATCCATTCGGATTCTCATCGGGTTGCCCCATCCGACTCAGATGCACCCGAAGCGGTGTTAGGATCGGAGGCTTTCCTGTCCTCAACGTGACTTCCACATACATCATCGTCGGCCTTCCCTCCAAATGCGACCGACAGGTTTCTTCGATCAATGCTTTGTTCGGCGAAAACTACGCCGTTTCAACTTCCAACAATCTTCTGCTCCAAAGCTGTTCGAAACCCATAGAAGCTCCATGTGAAATAAGGCCCAAGTTTTTAGAACCATCATTCAATCTCAACCCTTGTGTTTCAAAGGGCGGCAACATAAGTTGCTTCGCCGGCAATCCTGGTGAGAAGTTGTTGAGTTTCGAAGAAGTTAATGGAACGCAGTGCCGTTTCGTGCTTTCCTCGACTTCATTTGTGGTTGACTCGGCGAGGAACTCATCGATTTCTTTGGAACTGCATCGAGTTAACTTGGAATGGTGGATGAAAGGGCAGCCTGATTGTGATAGAAATGCTAATTATGAGCCTGTCAAGACTGGTAATACGACGGTGGGGTTTAAGTGCTTTTGCAAAGACGGGTTTGAAGGAGATGGCTTCCGAGCTGGCGATGGCTGCCGGAGAGGTAAGTCAACCCAACCGGGTCAATCATTTTTTTCTTTTTATATATTATTTTTTGGTAATATTCTACAGGGGATAAAATTTTATAACTATACTGCTATTAAGAAAATTACAATATCCTCCTCTATATGTTTTTCTTATAAAATTATTAATAAATAATAAAGCTGAATTGTGTTTTCCTCAGTGTTTTAATCTCTATCATAGAAGGAACTTACATTTTCTTTTTTGCTATTATAACTATAATGGTAAATTTTCAGTTCTGGTCCCTCTTTTATTCTTACATTTAAAATTTAATCTCTATATTTTAATTTAACATAATTCTATTTTTTACATTGTTGAACTAATCAACATCTTTAGCTATTCTAACTAATTTTTTAGTCTTTTTTTTTAAATAGTGTTCTATCAAAACAATTTATTTTCGAATAATGAATTGGAATAAGCGTTATTAAAAATATTTGTATCAATTACTAAAAATATTAAGAGTGCTATATTTGGACTAACTAATAATATGATTCTCTTTTTTAGTCATTATAAGATAATGATCAAATTGTAGTATTTTATATCTCTATTATGCTCACATTTGAGATTTAGTATTTATATTTTAATTCGGCATAGTTTGATTAAAGACATTAGTTAGCCCAAATAATTAAGATCTTTAGCTACAGCGATTAAAATAATTACATGAATTTCTCCTAAAAATACGAAATGGGTATTTTTAAGGAAAAAATATTGACCTCAACATTTTGATGAGAATAATTAAGTGTATCAACTATTTCAACTAACTAATGATATTATATAGAGTAACCAAATTATATCAAATTAAAGAAATAGATGCTAAAAGTTCAAATTTAAGCATAACAGAAATACCATAATCATAATTTGATCTAAAATAATTTATCCCTAACACAATCATTTTTCATTTTATTTAATACAAAGGTAATTATTTAATATATAGGCGGTGAAAATTTTTAACTCCCCAAACTAAATTAAAATTTTGCCACATGGCCTATTGATATTTTTATAAATAAAATTAATTTTAATTTAATTTAACTAATATAATTGATTATATATTTATGGGAAATGAATCGGAGTAGTGAACTAATATTTACTAAAAATAATAAAAAATTATATTTGTGTATGCTTTACCAGCAATAAAAAGTAATGAAATTTATTCATATTTTATTATTGATGTTATTTACTTTTGGTTCAAAACATTTATCATTTATAAATTTTAAAAAGATATTATAAAATCTTTTGGTGTTACAAACTTAGATTTGTGCAACTCATGACATAGGAGCGTAGGGGGCCGGTAGGAGGGTGACCTCCCTAAAATAGAAAATTTTCCATTTAGATCTTTTAAAGTTTTAAAGTAATAAAAATATATTTACATTTTTACCCCTAAAAATAATAAAAATTTGATTTAATCATTTAAAAACTATAAATATATAGACTATTGAAACGACAAAATTACATTTTTACTCACAATTTAATTTCGGCGTCGGGACATATTATACTAATTATGTTTAAACTAGATTTTTACATGTAAATTTATGGTCCCAAGACAAGTTTTATGCGCTCATTTCAAGTAATTCACAACATTGTCCGATGTCTGACTGAAAATCAATTTATTAACTATCAAGATAAAAAATTAAATAATTATGGAATATTCATATCAAGACAATTATATATAGTAATGTAGATATTAGCCTATAGTTTATACCATAAATGTGATGTAATTACTGTGAGAACAATAGCATATGAAATGCTTAAACGCATGGTCTTTTGCTTTGATTATATTGAATAATTGTAATTGGATCAACTCAGTAACTCCCTTTTTTCCGAATGCTACAATTTAACAGTTTCTAAATGCAATGCTTCAAAATACATGTCTGGCAAATGCGGGGGAACTACAAGAGTTGTTGTTCTTATTGGAGGTAATCGAGCAACAAGTACTGTTGTCATCATTCTTATAGTTTCTGTCAATGTTATTAAGCATCTATGTATGACATTCGTATCCTATACGTACTTGGACAAGGATTTTCGATTAAATCTTTTAAGGGCTTTCCAAATACTTACGCCATATTCGAGTAACATATGAACCCTGTTGTTGTGTTTGTGTTGTTAGGGCTCGCGGTTGGGGCTTTGTTGATGGGTGGGGTGGCTCTTTTATGTTGCTATGTTCGAAGGCGAACTAATTCGATAAACAAACGGATGAATGCAAAGCGGCTTATATGTGAAGCAGCTGGCAATTCTAGTGTTCCTTTCTATGCCTATAGAGAAATTGAAAAAGCTACAAATGGTTTCTCTGATAAACAAAGACTAGGGATTGGAGCCTATGGTGCAGTTTATTCAGGGAAACTCCAAAACGTTGATTGGGTTGCCATAAAAAGGTTCAGGTTTAGAGACCCTGCTAGCATTGATCAAGTAATGAATGAGATCAAGCTCCTTTCATCGGTCAGTCACCCGAATCTTGTTCGTCTCTTAGGTTGCTGCATTGAGGAAGGTGAACCGATCCTGGTTTATGAATTTATGCCAAATGGAACTTTATTGCAGCATCTGCAACGAGAGAGGGGTGAAGGACTTCCATGGACAGTAAGGCTTACCATTGCTGCTGAAACTGCCAAAGCTATTGCATATCTTCACTCTGTGAATCCCCCAATTTTTCATAGAGATATAAAGTCTAGCAACATACTATTGGATTATAATTATAAATCAAAGGTGGCTGATTTTGGCCTTTCAAGGCTGGGGATGACAGAATCATCCCACATCTCGACTGCTCCACAAGGAACACCAGGTTATCTCGATCCGCAATACCATCAGTACTTCCATCTTTCGGATAAAAGTGATGTTTATAGTTTCGGGGTTGTTCTCGTGGAGATAATAACTGCATTGAAAGTGGTCGATTTCGCCCGGCAGCATAGCGAGGTAAACTTGGCTGCACTTGCTAGTGATCGGATAGGAAGAGGCTGCATCGATGAGATAATCGATCCCTATCTTGACCCACACAAGGATGCTTGGACAATGTCATCAATCCATAATGTGGCTGAGCTAGCATTCAGATGCCTTGCTTTTCATGGTGACATGAGGCCTAGCATGTCGGAAGTGGCCGAAGAGCTAGAACACATCCGGCTTAGTGCCTGGGTTCCCAGCATGTCACCATCGGCTTCCTCTTATTCATCGTCAGATAATGAGAGTGAAAAATGTTTAAGTACAAAGATGGGAAGCCAGAGATTGGTTGCGAAACAAAGGGAAGAAGATCATAGTTCCCCTGTTTCAGTCCAAGAGTATTGGTTAAGTGGAGAAAGTTCACCTTCAACAAACAGCTTGTTGGGTAATGCATCTCAGCGAGAATGAGGCCTCATATGTAGTGCTCCTTATCATTGTTATCGATACTTTTTTTCCAGTCTTGCAAGCAAAGTTGAAACCAGGAATTGTTTATAGCAATTGGTAAAGTGATTACTTTTGCTTTTATTAATATGAGTTTTGATTCTCTGACATACTTACAAAGCCTTTGATTCTCTAAAATGTTGAAACAGATTCATGGGTCCTCAATTTAAAAAATCAGTTGGGAAGAGAATCCTGAAATGCATATTTGCCGGAGAGAGGGGAATGGGAGTGTTCTGATCCTCATGTTTTAGGCTACAAAACCCTTACATCTTTTTTTTTTCTTTTCAATATTACAGAGGAGGAAATTAAACTTTTTCCATGTTTGAAATTAAGTCATCAAAGTATGCAGACGTAGCCGAATGAATTGGATGAAATCGTCACATCATTAATAAATTTTTACAAAAAATACTTACAGTTGAAGGACTTAGGTTTTAATTTTTTTAAATATAAGCACTAAATCTCCAATTTTGTCACTAATGAACTTGGATTGGGCCAATGAGCCCAATGGTTATGAAATACTTTAAGGAAGTGGAAACCCTAACCCTAAATCACTTCTCCCCTATATAATAAATCCAGAAGCGCTTCCATGTCAAAGCCTCATTCCTTTCCTCTGTAAATCTGAAACGAAATAGGTTTCCCCTCCCCTTCCTTCCTCTTGTTTTTATTATTTTTAACCATGAAAGATTGCAAGTGGTGGAACAGGAAGGGTTTCTCGGTGATGACGAAAGACGATGACGAGTCTGATATCCATTCTTTCAAATCGTGACGACAAAGCGAGGCATTTGTCTGAGAGAAATCCATATTCTTTGTGTTTTTACCTCTCTTTTTTTAATTTTAAAAAATAAGGATGATTGTTTTTTTGTGCGAGGCATAATGAGGAAGAACAAAAAATCTGACTTATTGTGATGATCAATCACCTCCTACTCATTCTGAATGCCGCTAAAAAAATATTCATACAATGGTTTTATTTTGGGTAAATGTTTATTTTAAAGAAAGAGAAAAGGTTTGATGAGTGATATATGGTTGAAGAGTTCGATTCGACTCGAAAAAAATTTAAATTTTGAGTTAAACAAATTGGGTTATTCGAGTTAACTTAATTTTTTTTTTAAATTTTGAGTCTGAATCGAATTGAGTTTTCGAATTTGAATAACTCGAATAATTCGAATATCATACTATAATATTTTATATTTTTACTTTAAATTTTTAAACATTTTTATTTTTCCTCAAAATTTTTACTCCTTCCTACTTTTTCTCTAAAACTTTTACTCTCCTTTCATCCCAACCCTCCAATCTAACTAAAATCCATTTCTCATCAGAATTTTATTCTTCTATTTACTTTTTCTCAAAATTTTACTCTCAAAATCCCTCAAAATTTTTTATTTTTCTCTAAATTTTTACTCCGTCCTACTTTTCTCTTAAAACTTTTACTCCCTTTCCATCTCACCTCTCATCTACCCCAAACTCATCTCCCTCCAATTTTTTTTAATATTTTCCTTCAAAATTGTACTCCCCTAATTACTTTCCCTCAAATTTTTATTCTCCAAAATTTTTTATTTTCTCCTTAAACTTTTACTTCTCACTATTTACTCCCAAATAAAAAATTAAAATTATCCAAAAAAAAATCACTAAACATAAATAGTAATAATTTTATTTATATTTACTATTTATGTTATTAAATTAAATTTTACATTTTATATTATTTATATTATTGAATTGTTTAGTCATATTGAATATTTATATTAAAATTAAATTATTAATTATGCCATAAAATATTCATGTTAAAATTTTATATTGATATCAATTTCATATTTTATCTATAAAATAATTTTTATTAAAAAATCACGTTTTTACATTTAATATATTTTTTAATTCCAAAATACATAGTGACAAGAATTTGAAAATAATTGAAACAACCAAACAAGCAAAGAAGTTAACCCGTATATAAAAGATAAATAAATAAATTATTTGGTGATGAAAGTTAATAAAAAATTTGGTTAAGGTGGACAAATTTTTTGTTACGATGGGTGACAATAGTTACAAGGACCCAAATTTATTTTTTAAAATTTAACTCGAACAAATATATTCTATTCGATTCGACTCGATTCGAATTTCATCTCACTCGACTCGATTCGAGAAAATTTTAAATCAAATTAGGATGATAAATATGATCCGTTAACTCGATTAACTCGAAATTTTTTTCATTCGATTCGATTCGATTCGATTCGATTCGATTCGATTCGATCGAACACTCATCCCTAATTTAAGGTGTGTGTAAACTTGGATTTTTGTAAAGGATAAATAAAATTAATTAGGCTAGTTTTTGAATTAATTGAAATTTGTAACATGCTAAGGATGTGAATGTGTGTATCAACCAATGCCAAAATATATAATGGTGGGCTTAATATAGAAATTGTATTCTTTTTTTATCCTATTACTTTAAGCCTACCCTAAGTTATTATTTTTCCCATTTACCTACTTTGGTATCCAAATTTTGGCCATTTAATCAACAAAGGCTCATTTCCAATTTTATTTATAGAAATATGTCAATTTTTCATTATTTACTCGAACAAATCGATATTGGAAAAACGTTTTCACGTCAGCACAATTTTAGAGGAAATTTCAACAAAACACATCTTTGAATGAACGTTTTTGCCACATTAGCACAAATCGCACTCTCATGGACTCGTTTTAGTCCGTTTTTTTTTTTCAATTTATGAGAATAAACTTTTATAAAGGCTTAAATGACAACACTATTTTTGGCAACACTATTTTTTTAAAGATGTCACCAATTAATATGAAAATAAAACTTACAAAGCAAATTTCTATATAGATCAAAAGTCTCATTTCCCTTATTTTCTTAAGCAATATGGGATATGATATATATGTATATATAGACTCATGAATAGTTTTGTGGCTTGTTCCTAAACAATATGGGATTCATTCCTCTTTTAACTAACAGCATGAAATTAAAGACTACACTATATTTGATATTTTTTTACTTCGAGTTTAAATTTTTTTACAAAAAGTTAACATTTGTTACATTATAAATAAAACTTTTAAACTCTATAAGTAAAAAAATTTATAAAATATAAAATGAGTATGGTAAAATATAAAAAAATAAATATTTAAAAAATTACTAATAGTTGAGTGATCTTTTTGAAAGTTTTTATAATTCGATAGCTAAAAAATCATAGTTAAGTGACTACTAATGTAATTTAATCTAGACATAAAATATGAAAAATAATTATTATATTTTATGTATATTATATATTTCTATAAAAAAAACTTATTTAACATAATTATATACTATGTTTAAATAGATTATCTATCTAGTCAAAATATATCTGAAATAAATTTATCGACATTCATTAGGTGATGAAAATTAAATTAAAATTAGAATTAAAAAAATTAATGAGTATAGTAAAATATCAAAAATAAATAAATATTTAAAAAGATATATCAATTTTTTAAAATTATAAAAAAAATACTATTTGAGTACAAATACTCACCATCTATTTATTAATCAAACATTCATACTATAAAATAAAATAAATAATAAAAAATTAAAAGTATAACTTCTAAATTTAAATAATGGAAATTTATTTAAAAACTTAGAATTGAATTGATATTAACTTCAAACATTTAAAATTGAATAGAAGATTATTGCATGTACAAGTTTCATATTTGCAATTTATTCTCTTTTTTTTTAATAGTTCTTTTGTATATGTTAACAATTCTAAAATGCAACAAGATTAAATATCTCAAAAGATAATTTTATAATATGAGAACATGTTAACAAAATAAAAAAATAAAAATTGTTTTGTAAAAAAAAATATAAAATATAGTGTAGTATTTAATCTCATGTTGTTAGTTAAAAGATGAAGGAATCCCACATTGTTTAGGAACAAGCTGCAAACCTATTCATGAGTCTATATATACACATATCTCATATCCCACATTGCTTAAGAAAACAAGAAAAATGAGACTTTGAGTCTATATAAAGATTTGTTTTGCAAGTTTTATTTTCATATTAATTGGTGACACATTAAAAAAATGGTGTTGTCACTTTAAGCCTTTATAAAGGTTTACTCTCGTAAATTTTTAAAAAAAATGGTCTATTTTTATAATATTTAAAAAATGACCTTTTTTTGAAAATTTAATTCGAGAATATGTTTGTTTTTTGGGAAAAGAACAATGGCTAAAACGCCTCAAAAAATACAATCGTTCAAGATGCACAAGATCCAAATGAAATTGGTTCTCAAATCAAAAAAGGATTGAGTCCCTTTCTCAATCCCCAGAAGTGGCATTGGCCTTTTCTCAAATGAAAGAGGAAACTCATCTCAAACAAATTGCTAGTGAAACAGCAAAGATTTCAAAAAAATAAAGATATTGTTTTACACAAACCAAAATCTCTAAAAAATGTTTTAAAAGAGACATCTCTCCAAGATATTTTTCCAAAAGTAATAGCAGTGTCTTCACAGACTGCTACACAAAAATCCTCACAATATTTTCCAAATAAATGTTTTGAAAAAATTCTTGTTATGGAGGAAGAATTTTTAGAAAAACCTCCACATATAATTGCAAAATAACTTTTTAATGGATGACATTTCAAATCATTGGATTCTCAAAAACCCCAACAGTATTATGAAAACATATTGGTTCAAACTGGATTAGTACTGTTCAAACACTACACAGACCCAAAAGATCCAAATTTTATTACCCATTCAACAACCCAAATATTAAAAATTCTTCGGCCAAGGGATTTGTAACACCCCAAACCCGGCCCATGAGTCTTGACCGGACCTGGTATGTCACGGAGTAAAAACGTTTTGAATGAGTTGGATTAACAGTGGAATTTCGAAAATTTGTTAAGGTTATAAAACGGTGTTTGCTAAAACTTAGGTGGGTTGATTTGGTAAACACGATTGAGTTGAAACCTTTGAAAATATTGGATCATTTAAATTTTTAGAACCATCAAAGTTATTGTTGATTTCGAAAATTTTGTTACCCGATGGTAACATCTTTGAAAACGCATTCGAGTACTTGTAAAAAAAACGTTACTATTAACCGATTTGCTTAACAGTTATAAGTTCATTAGTAATAAAGTAAAAACAACTACTTAAACACACGAATAATAATAAGCGGCCATATTACAACCCAATCAAAATTTAGTAAATAATAAACTTAAAACGGGGCGAAATAAAATTTCAAGTCCACGGAACAAGCATGGCTGCCTCGAGTCCTCCCCGGCTCCATCTCCGCGATCTACTCACCTACATAAATAATGTGGGAAGGGGTGAGTCACCAAGACTCAGTGTATAAATCCCTAACCCGAAATACAACTCTTACACAAGATATTAGTAAGACATGCAATTATGCAACCCAAACTAGCCATCCATACTCCTTTTCTACCCCGTGTGGTACCAAACCACTGGTGACTGAAGTCACAAATATCAAATGATGGGGCTAACCCATCGTGTGGTGCCAAACCACTGATGACCATAGCTCACAATATCAACATGTGGTACCAAACCACTGGTGGTGCCAAACCACTGGTGACCGAAGTCACAAATATCAATATGTGGTGCCAAACCACTGGTGGTGCCAAACTACTGGGACTTAGTCAAAAATATCAATATGTGGTGCCAAACCACTGGTGACCGAAGTCACAAATATCAAATGATGGGGCTAACCCATCATATGGTACCAAACCACTGGTGACAGTCCATAGAGATCATCTCCCTCCTCTCATCAATCCCACCATCATCATGCTCACATAACAAGTATTATGATCCCATATATCATGCATTCATATATAGCATAGCATTTAATAGCATATGATGGCATATACATCATACAACATCAAACAAGTAATAGGGGACTTACCCGAAATCCAAGCTTATGCGCACAAGGCAAAGTTACTACATGAGAGGTTATATATATATCATCGTAATAACAGTCTATACTAGTAAAGTGTGTAAGAGTTTACACACCTGATTTAAACGTAAGTCTAAGCGAATCCCGTACTACTCAATAACGAAAACCCGAAGAATCGCTCTACCGCACTAGCCCCCTTGACCCTACATTCGGCCAACACCAAGATTAATCACATAGGCTTGTTCGGCTATACTAATAACTCCGAAGAATTAATCGCACCAAAATTTTGGCCTTAGGCTGAAACTTGTTATTACTTACCAAGACGAGTTTAATCCCGGAAGCCTTTGTGTACTAGTCCCTAAAATCACAACACACATGAGGTCACCACTTAAATGCCATACTTAGCCCGTAGTCGAATAAAATCAGCCACTTACCTTGAAGACTCAAAACCCGAAAGACTCCTTCCCAGCACCCTAGCGTCGGCTACATGCAAAAAGGATACACTATTAAGGCCCTATACAAATTCGGCCATCCCCTTCAAGGCCTAAGCTCAAACTTCCAGCACATCATAAGAGAGGAAAGAAATCAAATGTTAAAATGAGACACTTACC
Source organism: Gossypium bickii (assembly GCA_025503065.1). NCBI lineage: Eukaryota > Viridiplantae > Streptophyta > Magnoliopsida > Malvales > Malvaceae > Gossypium > Gossypium bickii. Next base: position 19,015,331 of record CP106713.1, on the reverse strand, counting down.
AACGTAGTTCGAAATCCCTAAAGCCTCTATTATCCCTTAGCCGATTTGCCCCTCAAAGAATCAAATCTCGATAGGCTCCCTAAACCGATTTGGTCACCAACCGAATCCCGAAGGTTCACTGCATTCGGCTATAGTCTTCCCTGAAAGCGGTTTTAGTATTTCATTTAGAGACCAAAGGCCATTCGGCCCTAGCATGGATAATGAAGAAATCATCAACAAAAGAGAAAGAGTGAAACTACCAAGGGGATTCGGCCATAATAGGAATAGAGAGGAAAAAGAGATGTAGTTACCATAACTTACCACGCTAGGATTGAGATTCGGCACTCGATCGATAGGATGGTAATGCAAGAAAAAAGAGGGGATTTATGAGTCAAATATTCGGCTTAAGAAGTGAAAAGATGATGAAGAATAGGTGAATAGTAAAGAATCAATTTGGCAAGAAAGTTGAAGGAAAGGTTTCGGCACCTTGTTGCTATGCTCCAAACCGATTTTGAAGGTCCCTAAGGTAATGCTTCATTCGGCCAGAATAACCATTGGGAAAAAGGAAAGAAAACAATTTGGTGAATTTGGCCAAAACAAGCTGGGAAAAGAAGGAACAATAATGCATGAGTTTTTGGCTCCTCCAAGCTTTCAAAACCGACCAAGTAAATCCCCAAAATTGCTTAATATCCGACCATGCATCAAATGGAGGGAAGGGAAAAACAAAATGAAGCATTCGGCCATGCTTTGCTACCCTCAAAGCCGCCCATCCCATTGAAAAAGAAAAAAAAAACATTGTTTATTAACCCCCATCACTAACCCATATTCTCATATATAAAATAAATAATAATAATAATAATTAATATAACCCCATCATCCTATAATAAAATAAACTAACCCCATCATCCTATAATAAAATAAACTAACCCATATTCTCACAACAAATAAAAAAAAAAAAAAAACAAGCAGCATGCCTTCATGAAAAAGGGAGCCACGCAGGCCACTATCACGCCGGCATTAAGGGAAAAAAATAATAAACCCCCACACTGCAGCCCCTAAGCCTCGAACCCGCGACCTGAAGGAGAAACCCCCCACGCCCCAGCCACTCTGCTGTGGCGCACTTGATGACATAAACGCATCGCGATTTCCTTTTAAGCCTTTCGCTCTTTGGCTCCCACACGCATTAATGCCAAAGGCCAAAAACAAAACACCTAACTGCTGCTCAGGGGTTTCGAACATGGGACCTCACTGCCGAGCCTTCCTTTAGGGCCCTCAGCCACTCGGCCAAGGCGACTTGTGTGACATAAACCTGCCACAGAAATATTTAAAGTCTCCCGGACCTTGCTCCCTTTCCAGGCGCAAAAATAAAACCCCAGATGCGCCCCGCGAACCCCTTCCTACGCAAACCACCAAGGCCCTTAAAGCAGCGCCCCAGCCACTTTACTAAGCCCAAATCCATGACCATTAACTCTCAAAATTTTTACTTAAGGACTCCATAGCCCAAATCCCCTTTTTAACCAAAAATCCAAATTTTTTTCCAAAACTCCCATTTTAAACCTAGAGTTTTAAAAACCTCTAAAACACATCCAAAACACTTTTAAAGCCTACTAACTCGTAATTTAGCACGAACGCATAACCCCTTAATCTAGGATGTTACAGGATTGGAGTGAAAACCCAAATTCTTTAAAGAGATTTTCAGCCAAATTTACCACCACCCATATTTTACATACTGGGATTACCAAATGGCATGGTACAATACCTTCTTAATGAACAACCAACACATGAGACATTCTTGGCTCATATATTTCAAATACGATATCCAATTAAAATTCCCATACTAGTTCCAGGAATGGTGAAATTGGTATGGACCATCATCCTCTGAGATCCTACTAGAAAAAATTCAAAATTTATGGCCCAAATTCTTTGACAAATTTCAGCCTGAACTAGACCAAAAACACATTTACAGAACAATCCATTTTTTCTCGAAACTGTGCATTTCTTGGATTGTTTCTTGGAATTATTCCTATGAGCAAGATCAATGTAATGGAATTCTATTACTAGTTCGAAACTACAGAACTAAATGGTGGAAAAAGTTTAATGATGAAAAAATATGATTCAAAATATTTGGATAATTTTTTCAACAAGAATCCGAGATTATGTAAGCCCGCAGCCCCGGATCAAACCACAGCAAAATTCCTTCAAGCAAAATCAACAGCTAGTGCGATGTTAGCTCAAGCCAAGGCTAAGAGGGAATACAAAAAACTCATGGCAGAAATGCTCAGCTCAATGGATTCTGAATCCGAAGACGAGAAATCTTCAGCGTCTTCAATCAAAACGGTGGATCTTGTAGACGATACCACTTCAGTAACCATCACCAGGACCAAGAAAAAATGATGCAAGAAAAGACAAGTGAGCATGGAATATTCTTCAAACAAACAAAGAAATATTCCCCAAGCAAGAAAAGACGAGTGAAATGTAAAATATTCTTCAAGCGTAAAACAAAGAAATATTTCCTGGCAAGAGCGGTAAGATTCTTTGACGCATGAATAGTAAATATTTTCTGTAGTTTGTATTTTTGTAACCAGAGAATATATTCTCTGAAAAGTTTTAATTATGGAATCAAAGTTTCAATTATGTAATGATGAAAGGGATTGAATTTCCTGATTCAAATGATGTAAAGAGACAATAATTCTCTATAAAAGGCTATTAGATTTAGAATGAAAGGCACGACTTGAAATACCCATTTCAGAAATCAAAACTCGTTTCTCCAAAGTTTTAAAGTTTCTCCAAATTTTTAAAATTTAAGTTTTAAATTATTTTCCTTTTCAAGATTTAATCAAATTTTAATTTCAAAAATTACATTTATCACATTTCAAACTTGGAAATGGGCCATTATTGGTAAAATGACCCCAAATTTCACTTTAAAAAATGTTTTTAATTCATTCCTTTTCTTTTTCTTTTTATAATTGTTCTTCTTTTGTTCAAAATTACTTTCCCAAAAGAAGTTAAAATGTTTGTGATTAACTTTGTTTTTAAGTTTCCCAAGAGTAATGTAAATCAAAACTAGTGTTTTTAAAATTAAATTAATTTGATTTATTAAAGTGGGAAACACCAAACTGAATTGACTGGTTGGGTTGGAAATCAATTGGGTATTAATTAGGAAATAGTTATTGAATTAATATAAACATGTTGAACCATATTTTTCTATTCTTAAATATTTTTTTTATACTTATGAATTTTTTATAATTTATTTAATTAAATTAGAAGAATTGATCAAATTAAAAATATTAGTGTCTAATTCAACCATTGATTTTCATATATATTATAAAAAAAAAGTGAAGAAAAAAACATAATTGAGTATAAATTTGTTTTTAAATAAACTTAACCTTTTGACCTATCAACTCGAAAAAAAAAGTATTTTTAATCACTTGTGATAATAATAATAAACACCAAGATGAAAAAGAAAAAGTAATTTAAGTACTAATTTATGAATTTTTTTTAATCCAAAAATATTTAAAACAAGTCAAACAAATAATAGAGTAAACAATTTAAGATACCAAAAAGAAAAAAACTCATTAATTATATAAAATGTTGTTTAATAAACTTCATAAATACAATCGTTAAACAAACTCAAAATAAACAAGTAAAAAAATTATTACATAAATTAACAATTAGATCATCTCATACTATGTATTTAACAATTTATAATTCAATAAATTCAAATTAAATAATAAAAAGTTTAATTTTAAATTTATAATATATTTTAAAATTAATTTTTAGGTAAATTACACCAACAGTCACTCAACTTTGAGGTAACTGACAAAACAATCACCTTAATTTCATTTCAGTCACTAAACTTTAGAAAAATGACAAAAACTGTCACTAATGTTATTAAAAAGTGACAAATCAATCACTAATTAACATTTTCTGTTACTGTCTTAACGGAATCGTTGATGCAGCCAGTTAACTTGCTACGTTGGACAAGTAGTCAAAGGGTCAATGATGGGCGTCGAAACCACCAAAAATAATTCATTAAAGTAAAATGACTCTAGATAGTAATAAAGAGTGGTAGTAGGGTCGAGTCCACAGGGATTGGTATTATAATCAACTTTCGCGTTTAACTTGTGATCAGAATTTCTATCGTGGCAATAGTCATGTCCACGACTCCAAACGGACCTGCTGAAAAATAAAAAAAATAAATCAAGGTAGTTTTGAAATGTTAGGATATTAAATAATTGAAACAGCATAAATAAATAATTAAATAAATTAAAAATTAAATTCGGATTTTGTAATCAGAGATAATAAGCCTTAACTGCCAATTCTTCTTCTCGTAGCTAGTCCCGGTACGACCTGCAAACCAACCTTTACCGATTATCTAACCGAGATACACACATTCCCGATTCAAGATTTCGATAGCCTTGCGTTCTAAAGAACTCAACTCAAATTAACAGCCTCAACTGCGTGAGTCGTTTAAATCCGATCACTATTTTCTTGATTTGTTCTCGGAGATTCGAATACAGCACGGCCAACTCATTTCCCCAACTATCCGCAAACACGACTCCAGCCCAACGCGCGCTTTTTGACTTGAAATTGAGTTAACTTTAAGGGATGAGTTGTCGATCCCGATACTTAGGAAAAATGTGAATACCAATTGGAAAGATTTTTAGTACGGATACGTATCTCACGATTCTTGACCAAAAAAAATATTGGTCTAAAACTAAGTTGGTATTTAGTGAAGCATGAAATTATTCATACTTTGGTTGCCTATGGAGTAGATTTAAATGAAAATGGTGGGAATTAGGAAAGGAAGGGACTTGGAAAGCAATTAAACAAATTTTGCAAATAACAAGTAAATGAAAATGGAATTGCAATAGCTATTGATGCAAGAATTTGGAAAGGAAAATAAAATAATTCTTATTTAATCCAAATGAATCAAGTGTCAAGTGTGTTTTTCAAGCTACCTTAAAGCCTTATTTATATACATATTACTTACTAAATTTGGCTTAACTTTTAACAAATAAAATCAGATTTTTTCTGATTTTGACTTTTACAAAGTCAAAATAAATATATTGAGTCCTTGGTATTTCCACATTTTTTATTCAGCCCCACCTTATTGACAGTGCTGTAAATTAGTCCTTTTCTCCTTGTTTTTAACTCATAGCATCCCAATTGTATCCCTGACAAGATTAAAACATAAAATTACTAATTCAATAGGGATTAATTCAAGAATTAACCGATTTAAACACAAAAATCATGCAAATTTAACATGTTATCAATAAAAAAATATGATTGGTTAAGGGTAAAAAGAAGAATAAAAGAAATGGAGAATAAGGGAAAATGGAAACTATTCAGTCTCTGAAAGCCAAAGGGGAGCGAGAGTCATGGAAACAGAAAGGGGAAAAAAATCAAAAAAAGGTTTCAACATAAAAAAAAAAGAACACATAACCAAATCCTGCAAACAAGAAAGGAAAAAGGAGAGCACATAGATTAAAACCAAAAACCCAGGCCAAACAAAAGCAAGGAAATCCAAACTCTTAACCGTGCACAAACACAAAAACTTGTCACATTCAAGATCAAAATAAAGCTTTTTTTTGGTGCTCTACTTTTTTGTATTTTAATTCGAAACCCGAAACAAAGAGAAAAAAATATCTTTCTTTTATCAAAATTTTTACAAAAATAGGTGAGGAGAAGAGACTATCATGACTTAGTGTTTCATTAGCTTTTAAATCTCTCACACTGAGAAGACTATGACTTCTCCAACTAATTAAAATCTTTATGAACATTTTTTGGGGGTTTTTCCCCACAAAGGGAAAGGGAGAGTGTTGCTTAGTTTGAATTTGCTGTGAATGAAAGTTTTAGTTATGGCGTGAGAAGACATGGGAGAGAACTGGGAAAGTAAAGTGTGAGAAGACATGGGAGAGAACTAGGAAAGTAAAGGGATCTGGAAAAAAAAAATTATGAAGATAAGCCAATGAGAGAGGCAAGAGAGGAGGTGGAGGGTGTTTACAAATTTAAGGTTGGAAGAATTTGAGATTGAGAGAAAGAATAAAAGGTTTACATTGGTGTTGATAGAGCTATTTATCCTCTTATTCTTCTTCTTTTGCATAAACCCCAAATTGCTATTGATAGGGTTGTTTAAATTGGTGCTAATCGGTCAGTTGGATGATTAATGACACCAAGCAATGCGTAATCTACCATGACACTTCTGTAATGGAAAATGGTAAAAATGATTAATTTGTCATTTTTCTAAAGTTGAGTGACTCAAATGAAACCAATGTGATTATTTTGTTAGCTATTCCAAAATTGAGTGACTTTTAGTATAACTTACCCTTAATTTTTTTTGTATCAACCAATACAAACAATATCAACCAAATTTTGTATCGGAATGGTTATTCCAATTTACTAACAGAATGGAAAGTTCTGGCTGATACGAGCAGTACTAAAATGATATCAACTACCATGCAACCAACCAAAATTTATCCCAAAGAAAAAAAGAAAAATGTTGTGTTGCTTGTTTTGTCGTATTTTAGTTTCTATAGCTTGGATTCATTATTATAAAGTAAGTGTTTTTTTTAATTAGAAGATAAAAATCTACATTTTATTTTCTTACAAGTAAATTATATTTTCTAGCACAAAAAGCTTAAGACAACTTGTACAAATAACTAATTTTGTAAAAAGAAAAATCCTATTTGTAAGACCCAATTTTTGCCCGGCCCAATACCAAAATTTTTAAAGCCAAAAATAAAATAAACCAAATAAATAAACCCCATTAATAAATGTCCAATTACACACCCAATAAACAGCCCATCAGTCGTTTAGTCCAAATCCATTATTACATCCAGACCCAATAAATTAAAACCCAATCATTAAACTAAACTGGCCCAATTCTAAGCCAGCCCGAATGGCCTAGATACAGAACAGAACCAAGTGGCCCAAGTGGTCCAACAGTGGATCAATCTGGGAAACCCTAGAAGCTTCGGGAGTCTTCTGGTGCCTTCTCCACAACGGCCTCCACAGTTGTACCTGCAGACAACCCATGCAAGCAAACAGCAAAGCAACAACAAAATAGAAAAAAAATAGAATACAGTAGAAGAAATCTCGTGTATTTTATTATCAAGCTATAAAAGGCTAGATACTAACACTGTAAAAGGGGGGATCCCCATTTTTGATGTATACACGCACAAAAGCAGAAGAAATAAAAAACGAGAGTTGATTTGATTTCTGATGAATCTTTTCCTTTCATTTTTTTGAATCTTAGTATTTACTGTGTTCATACGAAAATAAAAAGAGAGAAAGAGCTTACTAAATGGAACGTTTGATCTTCGTCTTCTCTGTCGCGATCGGAGTTAGATGAAGATCCCCAGATCAGACCCTTATGTACCACTTCTCGCCGATTTCAATGGCGTTTGAGGGGTATTAGTGTCGCTTAAGAAAACGACATCGTTTTGGCTAATTTCAATAGCCTTAAAACGGCGCCGTTTGGCCATTCGATTCAATCCGACCCACCCCGATCAGAATCTGCGTGCTTCTGAGTATTGGTTTTATTGCGCGATTGATCCCTCTCTATTTTGCAGTGACTTGATTGTATCCTTCTAGCTGTTTCTTTTATTTATTGCTATTTTGCCCTGAAATTTTAAACAACATTTCAATTCAGTCCGCGTCTAAACGCAGCGTTTTTGGAACTTGGAATATTTTCTTTTTTAATCCCTGTTCATTTGTGTATCTTATTTCGATTCTAAATTTTATTTTAATAATTTTAATTGTTTATAAATTATCCTTTTGATGTTGCTTTTATTTCAATTGAGTTTCTTATTTTAGTTTTTTATTTTATTCATTTTAAATATTTTTCCATAAAATTCATTATTTGTTTTAGTATATATATATTATTTTGATCATATTGTATACATTATTTTTGCATTATTTTAGTTGTTATTCTTTTAATTCTCCTTTATATGTATATATATATATATTCTTCTAAATCTATTTATATGTATTTTTTATTTCTTTTTTAAATCCTATTTTATAATATATTTTGTTCATTTCAAGACTTTTTATGTATTATTACTTTCTTATATAAATTATTCATATAATTTTTTTATTACTTCATATATGTTGTTTTTATAAATCAATATATATTATTCTATATAATTTGTTTCAATTTTCTCCTTGTATAATATTTTATTTTTAAATTCATTTATCACATTATTACATGTATTAATTATTTTTATCCTTGTATTTTTGGTATACATTTATACATATAATTTGTAGCTTAGCATCTCCTTCTAAATTATCTTTTAGTTTTGAATGTTAATGTTAGTCTTTGTATAATATATGATATGTTGCCATTGTATAGACCCTAATTTGCTCTTTTATTTTTTTTTATTATTGCCATATATGTATTGCTATTTTATGTTCGTAATTATACTTCTGTTTTCATTATTGTATTGTGATTAAAATTTCCAACTTATTTATGAAAAATTGTTCATCCAAACAAACCAAATAAACACATTTTGAGTCAATTGTAAAATAGCTTATTGAAAAAGGTTATTTGAAAAACAAGGCAATATTTGTGTATTTAGAAGTTCGAAAGATTACATCCTAATGTGCTGGGTGTCGATTTTTCGTTCAACTAAATAACCAAATACCCTTTTAATTATATGTTTTGAAGATCAAAGATGATCTCGGTGTCAAAGTATAAACGTGTTATATCCTAACGTGCTGGGTATGACATTTTTATCCCTTTGAAACGAGTTAATCTTGAATTTCAATTCAGGGTTAGTTAACCTTCTTTAAAAATTTTATACCTTAAATATTTTCAAATTTTCAACGCAAGGACACTAATTAATCGATTTGATACCAATTTTGGGCGTTGCGAGGGTGCTAACCCTTCCTCGCACGTAACCGACTCCCAAACCTGTTTTCTCTGATTACGCAGATCAAAATATTTTATAGGTGATCCGATCACTCCTAAACAAAAAAGATTGGTGGCGACTCCTTATTCTTAAGTCGATCCCTGTTTTTCAAAACACAATAAAAAATGGTTTCGGCACTATTCATATATAATATCATATTGCTCCAGCAACAACATTGACATCATCAACTCTAAAATTTAAATTTTAAACAATTTTTTTGTCCAATTTTCTCACAAGGAAGATATATGATATGTCACCCTAACAACAGTTATATGAAAATTCTTATGTATTAAAAATGAAAAAATTTAAATGTTATTAAAAAAATGTCATACATATTAATCAAACCAATAATTTAAAATTTTATTATTAAGATAATTTCAATCAATATAAGTAATATATGAATATACTTGAATTTACACCTACAATGTAATGAGGAAAAATTACAAATTGTACATATTCACAATCTTGAATTAATATGCAATCTTGGACTAGATCAAAATGTGAGAAAATTGTAGATTAGTTTAAATATTTGTTAATAATAAATATTATTATATTTAAAAATATTGATTCAATTGGAGACTCCTTTGAAAACCAAGAGTGCTCTCCAAAAGAGTCCTAGAGAAAGCAGTTTACTACTGTGGCTTGGGATGGAAGAGAGTGGTGGCTTGGAGAGGGAGAGCAATGAGGAGATCTCATTGTTAGCAGAAGAACTCATTCAACTATCAATTAAAAAATCAATGGTGGTGCCGAATGTAAAGCCAACTTTGTTATGCACGGTTTGGACGAAAAAGTCGTTTAATTCAGATAGCTTTAGGGCACAACTAAAAAGTATATGGAAAACCAGGAAGAAGTTTGATATACAGGTTGCTGGGCAGAATCTGTTCTTAATCATCTTTGATTTAGAAGAAGATCTGGATTTAATCATGGAAGGGCGTCCCTGGCTTTTTCGTAAGTATCTTATTCTTTTTGATGGATTATTGAATCCGATAGAAAGAGACCAGATTAGTCTTATCTCATCGCCTTATTGGATTAAGATTGGTCATTGCCCACCAGAGTATGATAAGAAAGATTTGATGCATGCTATTGGCAGCACGTTTGGGGGTATTCTTAGATCTGAGATTATTGATGATGTTTGTAGAGTTAGGGTAATTTAAATGTTCAAAAACCCCTTAGACGAGGTATCTTTGTATCCAGCGAGAATAATATAAAGTCATGGATCCCTTTTAAATTCGAAAAACTTTCAATTTTTTATTTTGGTTGTGGGAGATTGGATCACTGCATCAAAGAATGCTTGCTGTTAAATCCTGTAGAAAAAGAAAAAGTTAGAGATGATCCTCCTTATTCAATAGCTTTAAAAGCTGAATCTAAAGTGGTTGGAAAAGGGAGCCTCAGGTTTAATTCTTTTGTTAAGAAAGTGAGCCTACATCGTAATTATATTGGAAACTCAGCAAAACAGGATGGGCAGCAAGGAGATGTTGCTTTAGTCGATGCACAGGGACTTTTATTAGGGGGAAAAATTCTGACGAGTTGGGAAGAGGGATTAAAGGAGCAAGTGGCTAGCAAAGGGGAGGTTGAGTCAGGCACAAAGAAGGGGAATTTCTTTGAAGGTGGTAGCAGGTTGACAGATTTGAAGAAATCCTCTTGGAAGAGGATCTTGCCAATGACTCAATTAGATCATAGACAGTTTGAAAATGTGGGAATCAAAAGGAAAGGCTTAACAGAGGAGAATGGACAGGATAACACAGAGGTGACAGAAGTCGTAGATACGTAAAGAATGAAAACTGTTGCGCAAAGTACAAGAGATAATGAGGTTGCAGAAATTATGTGTATTGATGGGAACTAGGATTCTATTCCAATTTATTCTAAATCGACGGCTGGCATCAAGTCAGCTGACCAGGACCAATGAAAAGCTTGAGTTGGAATGTTCGTAGGTTGGGGAGCCCACGGGTAGTGAGGAGGTTGCGACACTTAATCAAGCAACAAAATCCCCGTTTGGTCTTCTTAATAGAGACGAAGTTGGATAAAAAAACGAATGGAAAAGGTCAGAAAGAGTTGTGGTTTGCTCAATGGCATTGAGGTGGAAGATGAAGGGACTCGTGGTGGGTTATGGCTTGCCTGGAAGGATGATATTGATGTCACGTTGAGAAGTTTTTCTAAATGGCATTTGGATGTTATGGTGAAAGAGGATGGTAATCACTAAGAATGGAGGTTTACGGGTCTGTATGGGTCACCATATTTAAGAGATCAAAATGTGGTATGGAATTTACTTAAAAGATTAAGCCAATAAGGTAATTTTCCATGGCTGGTTGCTGGGGACTTCAATGAGATTTTGTATTCATTTGAAAAAAAAAGGGGGGCTTCCAAGGGATTATAAGAGAATGGAGGACTTTAGAGATACGTTAGAGGCATGCAATTTAATGGATATTGGGTTCTCCGGAGCATGGTATACATGGGAAAGGGGAAATCTTCCAGAGACTAATATCCGTGAAAGATTAGACAATGGGGTGGCTAATGATAAATGGAGGAATTTGTTCCCTTTTGGTAGCGTTCATCATCTCCCTTATACCACATCTGATCATTGTCCTCTTTTAATTAATAATGATCATGCGAGTCGAAGCTCGAGAGACAGAAATTTCCATTTTGAAGTATGGTGGACGATGGAGGAATCGTTTGAGTCAACTCTTAAAGAATTATGGGAGTCATCAACTGAACCTTTATTGAAGAGACTGAAAATCTTACAGATTGGATTATTAAAGTAGGCCAACACAATCAAGGGTAAAAAGGGAGAACTACGAAAAAGGCTCACATCAGAGCTTGAAATGTTGATGAAGAAGGATAGCGATAATGAGACTTTGTCAAAGATCATTGATATGAAAATCCATCTGAACATGGAGATAGAAAAAGATGAGGCATATTGAGAGCAAAGAGCAAGGGTTAATTGGCTCAGATATGGGGATAAGAATACGGCTTTTTTTTCATAATTGTGCTATAGCCTGCAGACGTGCAAATTCTATTTCCAAGTTGATTTTGGATAATGGTCAAGAAATTAAGGAGGAATCAAAGATCCAAGAGGAAGCCAAGGTTTACTTTGAGAATCTATTTACATCCAGTGGGGTTGCTAACCCAAGGGAGATTTTGAAAGAGGTTGAAGAAAGTATCTCAATTGAGGTGAATGAGAGTCTGTTTGCCCCATTTAGAGAAGATGAAGTTAGAAAGGCGTTGAAGGGAATGGGCCCCACAAAGGCACCAGGTCCAGACGGATTTCCAGCTGTTTTCTTCCAAAAGTACTGGCATATTGTGGGTAAAGAGGTTCTAGGATATTGTTTAGGAGTGCTGAACGAAGGAAGGGATGCTGATTTAGCCAACACAACCAATATTGTCCTAATTCCCAAAGTTCAAAAACCCACCTCTTTTGTTAACTTTAGACCGATCAGTTTATGTACCGTTGTGTATAAGATAATTGCCAAAATAATAGCCAACAGAATGCAAGACGTTATGGCTACTTGTATTGATCAGGTCCAAAGTGCCTTTGTTCCAGGTAGGCTGATTTCTGATAATATTCTTCTTGCTTATGAAATTTTACACACGTTCAAGCAAAAACGAACAGAAAAGAAGGGTATATGGCGGTAAAGCTTGACATAAGCAAAGCGTATGACAGGGTGGAATGGGATTTTATCAGAGAAGTGATGAACAAAATGAGGTTTGATAGAAAATGGATTGAATTGATAATGAGATGTGTTACAAGTGTTTCTTATGCAGTGACCATTAATGGAAATCGAGGTAGATCTTTCAAACCATCAAGCAGCTGACCCGCTTAGTCCTTTTTTGTTTCTCATTTGTAGTGAAGGTCTCTCGGCCTTAATGCGCACTTCAAAGAAGGAAAGGTTGATTAGAGGAGCTAAGGTGAGCAGGAAAGGCCCAGAAATTTCCCATCTCTTGTTTGCTAATAATTGTTTAATGTTTAGCGAAGCAACAGAGAAGGGGGCAAAGATGCTAAAAGATTTATTGAAAGTTTACGAAGAATGCTTAGGGCAATGTGTTAATTACGACAAATCCCTAATTTTTTATAGCACAAACACGAACGAGGAATTAAAAGAAGCAGTCTTGAGATTATTAGGAGTTAGAAGCTCGACTAGTCTAGAGAAGTACCTGGGATTGCCAAACATGGTGGGAAGATGAAAAAAGGAGGCTTTTCAGAATTTGGTGGATAGAATCGTTGAGTGAATTGATAATTGGAGTTCCAGATTATTGCCCCAAGTGGGGAAAGAAATATTCATCAAAGCAGTTCTTCAGGCAATTCCTACTTTTGCTATGTCTTGTTTTCTTTTTCCTAAGGCTTTGTGAGAAAAGATAGAAAGCATTTTTGCACGATTTTGGTGGCAGAAGGGACCTAGTAAACGGGGTATGCACTGGTGTCAATGGAGATTTTTATGTAGTTCCAAAGAAGAGGGGGTTAGGATTTGGAAGAATGGCTCATTTTAATATATCACTTTTAGCAAAGCAAGGGTGGAGATTGTTGAATTTTCCACATTCTCTAGTTGCAAGAGTTTTCAAAGCCAAATATTTTCTAGAAACCAGTTTCTTACAATCAAGTTTGGGGAATTCAGGTTCGTATGTATGGCGCAGTATCTGGGCAACCAAGGGTTCTTTAGAAAATGGGTTAATTTGGAAGGTGGGAACGGGTGCACATATTTCTATTAGCCAAGATATTTGGATTCCAGATTATGCAAGTGGTCGTTTATTGTCCAGTTTTAATAATTTGCAATGTGATAAAGTTGTTGGGCTTATTTGCAATAATGTAAGAGAATGGAATAAAGAGCTGATAGTGAATACCTTTCCCGGAGATGTTGCAGAACTAATTCTTCGAATACCTTTGTCAACAGTTCCTCATGAAGATTTTCTGGCTTGGAGCGGAGAATTTCGAGCGTTTTCTCAGTGAGAAGCTCCTATAAACTATTACAGAAATGGGATCCTACAGCTTATGCTTTACATAATAACTATAGGAATTTTTACAGAAAGCTATGGCGAGTTGAATTCCCTCTAAAATAAAGATTTTTATCTGGAAGATCTCATGGAACTACATTGCTTCTAAGGTAAATTTGTATGCTCGAAAACTTGGGAATAATAGTGTGTGTCATCGGCGTTATGACAGTGAGGAAACTTTGAACCACCTTTTTCGGGGATGTCCTGTGTTAGCAGAGATATGGAGATTATTATCTGATATGGACTTAGCAAGTTCTATAAATGTTGAGTTTAGCGAATGGCTTACCTTGGTTCTAGTCTCTCTGCCTCTGGAAAAATGTAGACTTTTCTGTATAGTTTTATGGAGTATCTGGGGCGACAGAAACTCCTGCATTCATGAAAAAAATAATAAGATCTAGTCAAGAGATTGTTCGTTTCATATATAGGTATTTGCAAGAACTGGATGAAATCAGAATGACTAATTCGAAATGCTCAAATAATAGTTGGGAATAGTAAAACCCACCTGAGAGCAGACTCAAAATCAATTTTGATGGGGCCTATGATGGGAGAAATAAGATTTCAGCTTCTGGGGTGGTTGTACGCGATAGCAGGGGAAACGTTATCATCTCAAATGTTGTTATTCATAGAGCGGTCCAAACTGCTTTCGAGGCAGAAGCTCTTGCATGTCGACGCGCGACTCAGATAACCCTCGAAATGGAAAAGAAAGGCAGTATGATCGAAGGTGACTCATTAACAGTTATTAAAAAAATGTCAAAATCTAGATCAGGATAAGTCTCAAATCAGTCCATACATTTTCGATGTTCATCACATGAAATCCAGAGATAGGAGCTTGAAATACGATTTTATTCACAGATCAGCAAATAACTTGGCACATGTACTAGCAGTGGAATCGTTGAGAAGGAAAGAGGAGCATTACCTGTTGAATAGGGTTCCCAACTTTGCTGATGCTCAGGCCAGGAGGGATAGCGAGAGAGAGCCGGACTAAGGAGGAGGGAAGAAATGAAGAATGGAAAGGGCTATCAACGGTTACAAGACAGAGTCTTCAAAGGACATTAAGGTTTTCTTGGAAATGAACACCTCCATTAATGGAAGACAAGACAGAAATGAAGGGTCTAGAGAGGTGATGCGACGTGATTGGGCATTAGGGTCGGTGGGTTTTTTTCTTTTCAAAATTTATTCGTTTTTTAAGTAAACTTCTGGTACTCTAGATAGTTCTGATGTGTTTCTTTTCGGGCTAGGCTGTTCGGGCCAGCCATATTGGACTTTTGTCAGTTTTGTTCTCTATTATATTCAAGCCCAATCGTTTTTATTCAAAAAAATATATATTATTGAAAATTATTATTAAATATTTAACTCAAATATTTATTAATAATAATTTTTTTGAAAAATATTAAAATACATTAATATTATTTTTATTTAATACAGTTAATTTTGTAAAGTAACTTTACATTCTGAAGAAAGTAAATTTTTTTTTTTTTTGATAAACAGATTGAGCTTTTTGCTTTCTCGTTAATCCAAAAGCCAAACGAAATTTAATCATACAAGTAAAGATTCAAAAACAACAAAACACAACCTAAAAGAAAACCTAAAAAGTAATTAAAACACAATAAACAAAAAATTATGCAAAAACCAAAACAGAAAGATTCTAGAAAGTATTGAGTGTACGAAGCATGTTAGTTTAACTTTTTCAGGATTTTAATCCGTATTTTTTGGTTTATCCCAAATGTTGTAAGATAACTTTTTCAGCACATTCCATTGAAATCTTAACTTGGAAAAGCACCAAACGCCCCTTAATGTTTAATTTAGGTTTTAGAGTTGATTTGATGAAAATTCATAATTAGCTAACAATATTAGAAATTAATCAAATTGACCCTAAATCTTGAATTAAAACACTTCAATGAGATTGTATTTGATAAATTAAACAAATTTACAATTAACACTAAATTTAATCTATTAACAAAATCATGAAAGATTCAAATATAATAATATTAGTTATAAACTACCATCAAATTTACGTAAAATCTAAATTAAACACTAAAAAATTAATACTAAAATACATAACATTTACTAAATACATGTACTGCTTTAGACAAAAAAAAATAATAGAAATTTTATATTGAAAAAAAGATTAAACTGGAATAGTAAATATATTTAAATAAAAAACTAAAATGAGATCAAAAGATGATTGTTGAACTCGTCCTGGGCTATTTATTTTTAATTTATGTATCACGCTATGATTAGTTACAAACGTCAATATTGAAAAACTTAATGCGATTTCAGTTTTGGATTCTTATAGTAAAAATGCTTTTTAAAGGTCAAAATATGTTATTATTTTTGTACTTTTATATAACATGCCAATTTTAATGCTTCGACTATGGTGTTTAACTCAACACAGTTAGGAGGATTTAATTTTTAATTTTTTTAAATACACACAATAAATTCCAACAACTAACACCATATATTTTTCTTTTTAAAAATAATCTGAATTGGGCCAGTGCCCCAGGACAAGAAATAAGCCCAATGGTTATGAAAAACTGTAAAGATCTGGAAACCCTAACCCTAAATCACTTCTCTCCTATATAATAAATCCAGGTCCTCAGGAATCTGAAACGAAATAGGCTTCCCCTCCCTTCCTCTTGTTTTTATTATTTTTAACCATGAAAGATTGCAAGTGGTGGAATAGAAAGGGTTTCTCGGTGATGATGGAATACGATGACGAGTCCGACTTCCATTCTTTCAAATCGTGACGACAAATCGAGGCATTTGTCTGAGAGAAATCCATATTCTTTTTTTTTTTTTTTGTGCGAGGCATAATGAGGAAGAAGTAACAAAAAATCTGACCTTTTGTGATGATCAATCACCTCCTACTCATTCTGAATGCCAGTACAATGGTTTTATATTGGGTAAAGATTTTTTATAAAGAAACAGAAAGGTTTGATGAGGATTACCAGTGAATCTTTGTCTTACCTTTGATCTGTAATTTTTATCTTAATTTTTAAAAGGGATAAGTTGAGATTTTTTCATCTACGTATTAAATGTTTAATAAGTTTAAATTAAAATTTTCGAGGATAAATAAAATTAATTGGATTAGTTTTTTAATTAATTGTAATTTGTAACATGTAGTTTTGGTTTTTAGATTAAAAAATATTGTTGAGCAGAAGTTAAATTTTCTTGTTTTTGGTTTTGGTTAAGAAAAAAGTGTTTTTTTTTTTTTTGCAGAGTTTAGTATCAATAAAAGGTATATTTCTGAAATTATAAATTATTTATGAAAATAGGTCAGTTTTAAAAATAATAACAGCTATAGACTGAAAATTTGAAAATGTGCTACTATGGACATGTTTTCAAGAGATAATTTAGAAAAACGTTTCTGCGTCAGTATTTTTTTCTGAAATTTTTTACAAAGAAAGTGCTAGCAAGGATGTGTTTTTAGCTGTATTTTTTAAAAAAATTTAACCATTGAAACGCCAAGGGTTAGGAAAAAGAAAAAGTATAACCCCCTAATCCATTTTTTTCACATCAAATTTTATTATTTTTCCAAAATTTCTCTAAATTTTTGTGTTTGAATTATTAATTTTTTTTTATATTTTTAAAAAATTTGATCATATTAGTAATAGGTTGACAATTAATTTGTCTCGATGGTAAATATATTTCTGTCGATCAAATGCAAATAGTAAGAATTAATTTTATTTATTTTTAAATATTATTTAATTTTTATAATTTAATTAATATTGTTTTATAAATTGTTTATAATAGTCAATAGATCGAGTGTTTAAGAACAGTTAATTTTTATAAATAATTAAAGAAAAAAGAGAGTAAACTCATTTTTGTGTAACAACATTTTTGACAGGTTAAAAAGCATTTATGTCATTTTTGAAAGTCATTTTAAAATTTATGTCTATTGACCAATATCAACGCTCAATGTATGGCATCGTTAAGTATAATTTGTGTGATAGTGTTGTTCTTTTACTTGAATAATAATTTAGATAAAAGATTAGTGTTTTCAAAATCTAACTAAATTTGTTGAATCGTTATAAATGGTTGAATTAAGGTTTGACTAAATTTTTTAATAATTTATTTGATGGATTAAATTAGAAATTTGTGGTTTGACTAGTTTTGATATAAATTATTTAAAAAAATTTAACTCTTTTAACAAATAAAAGATATGAAGAAAATAATATAATTGACCAAAAAATATCTAAGTATAAAAATGTGAAAAAAAAAACATAGTTTATTTTTAAAATAAATTTAACCGGCTGCCAAATGTAAGTTCCAGTATAAAAAGAAGTATAGCCTAAATAGTTTGTGGATTAAATTTTTTTAATTGAAAGAAGTTTAAATCAAGACAAAAAAATAATAAAATGTGAAAAGGATATTCATGCTAACATTAAAATAACAAATATTACATAAAAAAAAAAGAACAAACACATTCTATTATTTACTTGATTTGATTAATATATTATATAAAACATATTGGGCGTTATATATCATCTAGTCCAACTTTCACTAAAATCTGAGTTAAGATTAATGTCAGTTAATAAAAGCTAAGTTTAGTATCTCCTGATGGTACAGTCAAAATTGAGGAGAAAGGTGGAATCGATTATGCTGCTGTTAACAGTCCAGCTCCCTGGCGGCGAACGTGTGCTATTCCTTTTCACCATCAAGCAATTGGTTGCATCAGGCAAACCCGAGAGCTTTGGTGGAGACTTCCTCGTATTGTCTTACCGTGGTTCATCTTTCTTGGACCCGAAAGGAAAACATGGTTCTAGGGGCGAAGCCAGGAAAATTTTTTAGGGGGGGCCGGATGAAATTTTAATTTTTTATAGTTTATATCTTTCTAATTTGTAAATGATTAAATTAAATTTTTATAATTTTAGGGGGGGCTAAAGTGTAATTTTACCTTTGTTAATTTAAAATTTCTAAAAAATTTGAAGGGCCTAAATGGAAATTTTACCTTTTAGGGGGGGGCCGGGGCCCATGCCAGCCCCCCTGGATTCGCCACTGCATGGTTCGACTGGTTACGACAATGCAGTGGCCTTGCCTGCTGGTGGAAGAGGCGATGAGGAAGAATCGGAAGAGTAAAACAACAAGACTGCCGCCAGTTCATCGGGGAAAATCACGTTGAGTGTTACGAAAAGCAAGCCTGAGACTGGTGAAGTGATCGGTGTGTTTGAGAGCCTTCAGCCATCTGACACTGACTTGGGTGCCAAGACTCCTAAGGATGTGAAGATCACTGGTATCTGGTATGCTCAACTTGACTCATAGAGTGATTATTCTTTGTAATTTAAGGCCGCATGTTGCTAAAATTTCTTTTAATCCAATGATAAGCACACTGAGATCATTATCTTTTGTATTAATAATGTTGTTCGACCCGCCTTTGCATGTCCGACAAGTATTTTTACCTTGTAAAAATCGTGTCTATATTGAACATATGTCCAACACTTTGACACTCTCTTAATACAAGTATTCCTGCTCCATAGCTGAGCAGCTCCAATTCCAAAATTGGATTACTCGCCAAATTATTAAACACATACACATCTTTATATTCATATCCTTGTCGCCAAAAAATAAATGATGGGTAAAATTGTATCAAATATTAACACATATTTGTATTATAGTATACAAATACTAAGAAGCTATATATACTGAAATTGTTGTATTGAACAAAACTTGGCAGCAATTAAACAACCACATAAAAGCTATGCTGTGAATCAAAACTCGGTAGTGCTAATCCAAGCAAAATAGATCCATCTTTTTCCTTTTGACCAACAGAAATGGATTCATCGACAGTTGGAATCATCTCAGAATGTTTTGTTACACAACATGTTCCTGAACAAGCAAAACAGCCTTTTCATCTCACAACATGGGATCTTGTCATGCTGTCTGCACAGTACATCCATAATGGTCTTCTTTATGCCAAGCCACCACCGGGGATCATTGTGAAGAAGACTTGATAAACATTGTCTTGGTGAGGCTCAAGCAATCCCTTTCCATTGCCCTTGTTCACTTCTATTGCTTAGCAGGTTGCTTTGCAACAAAAATAGAACAAAACCCAAGGTCTCATTTTGTCGATTGCAATAACAGCCCTGGAGCTAAATTTATACACACAGCTGTTGATATATCGGTGCCGGATATTGTTTCCCCTACTTATGTTCTGTTGGTTGTTCAGTCGTTCTTCGACCATGAGGGAGCAATCAACTATGATGGTCACACTAGGCCTTTGTTATCGATTCAGGTCACTGAGCTGGTCAATGGGGTGTTCATAGGTTGTTCTGTAAACCATGCTATTGCTGAGACACCACCTTCTGCCATTTCTTCAACACATTGCCCGAAATATTTCAAGGCCAAGGAGATACTAATATAAAATCTCACACTCCCTAGTGTCGGAGAGATGGTTTCCAGAGGGTGACAATGGCCCATTGCTTACCCTTCCTTTCACTCACCAAGATGAGTTCATAACCCGAGCTGAAGCACCCCATGTTTTAGAGAAAATATTCCACTTCTCGGCAGAGTCCATCGCAAAGCTTAAAGAAACGGCTAACATAAAATCTAACACCACTAAAATCTCCTCCTTCCAGTTTTTATCTATACTTTTGTCTCGAGACTGGAGTCACCATTGCCCCCACATTGCTTTGGGAACTCAACTCAAGCTGACAGCAGTGACCACAGCTGGTGAACTGCTTGAACATGGTCTAGGTTGGGCAGCTTGGAAATTGAACCAAGCCGTGGCTAACCATTCAGACAAATCACTTCGTGGCTTCGTCATTGATTGGCTTCATTCACCTTTTGTTCACTAGATTTCTCAGCCTTTTGACCCAGAAACTATAGTGATACAGGCTCACAAGATTCAATACATATGGAAATGAGTTTGGGTTAGGGAAAGCATTGACAGTTCTAAGTCATCACAACAATTTGTGAGTTGAAAAAGAAAAAGAGGAGGAATGGGAGTAAAAAAAAAAAGAAATAAACTAAATTTAAATGTACTTTGTTGGAAGGGAAAGTAAGAGAAAAAAAAATAAAAGATTGATTTTTCATAAAAATGAATGAGAAAGGTAAATATTAATTCAAATTTATGTATTTTTAAAAAAAATATTTTATTTCTTTCATTTTTAAACTCTATCAATAAGTAGATGAAAACAAATTTTGAAATCTCCCAAAAAAAAATTTATATTTTCCATTCTACTTTTAATTTTCTACTCTTCAATTTTCCATTCTTCTAATTTTCTTTCCGGAGCAAAACATTAAAGTAAAGAACCGTGTTGAAGTGCAGGGAATAATACAACATTCTGCCCAGCCCAATTACAAAACCCATTTCACAACCTAATTACCCAAAATTTTTCAACTAAGACCCACACAACCAAAGCCCAAAACAATTAAATCAACCCAAATACAAACCCTAGCCCACACCAGAAGCCCAAACCCAAAACAAAATAACAAAATAACAAAAATAAACCCTAGGTGCGCCACACCTAGGGTTTCTGCCCCCTGACCTTTGGCACCCATCCCATCCATCGCCTCTGGCCACCAACCCCTCCACTTGAACCGAGCACCTGCAAGCAATTAAAGAGAAACGACAGCACCTTTGTAAAAAAGGGCTATAAAAGCCAATAGAAAATCCATTGTAAACACTTCATATACGAATGCAAAGAAAGATTTCAGATTCAAAAAAACAAACAACTGATTAAACGCAAATACAAAGGCAGGGATTAAACCCTAAAAATCTAAAATCGATACATTCGAAGTTTTCTTTTATTCTCTTTTTTTTAACATATACATATGCATAAATATTATTTTAAAAAAATAATAATAAATAAAATTTTTACTCGAAGGCCACACAGACAATGGCCTGTCGCGCGACGGACGGCAATGAGGCATAGCGGTGAATTGCCGAAAAGCTCGCCGGACTTCGGACCCCTGCAGAGAAAAAAAGGAGTGTTAATTTTTTTTTTTTAAAAAAAGCAGGTGATGAATGAATTTTTTTTTTTTTAAGTTTTTGGCTCCCAAAACGACGTCGTTTTGGGACTGGTCTTAAGCACTTAAAATGACGTCATTTTACCACAGGATCCGCGTGTTAACCCGACCTGCCACAGGATCCGCGTGTTTTTTAAGCAAAGGGTTTGTTGCGCTTTGGGTCCTTCCACTTTTTCATAATTTTGCGATTAAGGTTATTTCATTTTTTAATTTGGCCCTACAATTTATTTCGGGTTTCATTTTAGTCCCCCTGGTACTGCGCGTTTTGGGGAGAAGAGAAAATTTCATTTTTAGCCCCTCCATGTTATTCGCGCGTTCCATGGGGTCCTTCTTCCTTTTAAATTATTTCAAATTTGCCCCGGATATATTGTTTTTAATTCAATTTAATCCCTTTTTTTTATTATTTTCACTATTGTATTATTAATTTAACTAAACTTCCTTATTATTATTATTATTATTATTACTATTATTATATTATATATATATATTAATTACCATTACCATTACTATTATTATTATTATTTTATTCTTTCCTTCCAATAGCATTATTATTATTTTGTTGTCATTATTTCTTACTTTCATCATTTTTATTTTCATTACTATTTCATTATTATTATTATTATTATTATTATTATTATTATTATTATTATTATTATTATTATTATTATTATTTATTTTATATATATTTATTATTATTTGCTTATTAAATACCATTATCATCACTATTAATTATTTTATTTTTATTTTCTTTTTCTAAGTATCATTACTATTATTTTGTTATCGTTATTTCTCATTTTCACCATTTTTATTTTTATTACTATTTATTACTATTTATTTATTATTATTATTGTTATTATTATTATTATTATTATTATTATTACTACTACTATTATTTTTATTTTTATTATCATTCCTTCTATTACTATTATTATAAATGTATTGTTATCATTATTCTTTATTTTACTATTATCATTGCATTATTATTGTTATTATCATCGTTCTATCATTAAATTAGTTAACTTAGTATTATTACGTACATCATTCTTATTTTTTATTACGCAACCTAGCTTCGTAATTTATCTTTTTATCAGATCGTATTACATTAACATTTACCCGATTCATCAAGTTTTTAAATAACTGATATTTCGTATTAAAGATTCGAGGGAATCGAGCCCTAACTTACTGAGTTTCGATTTTT
The DNA here is from genome assembly GCA_025503065.1 of Gossypium bickii. Lineage (NCBI taxonomy): Eukaryota > Viridiplantae > Streptophyta > Magnoliopsida > Malvales > Malvaceae > Gossypium > Gossypium bickii. The sequence continues at coordinate 18,992,291 of CP106713.1, read as the reverse complement.
CGCATTTAATCTGAATAAAGAAATATCTTTTTTAAAATCGCAATACAAGTTTTAAACAAAATACTCGTTCTAAGTCATCACAACAATTTGTGAGTCGAAAAAGAAAAAGTGGAGGAATGGGAGTAAATAAAAAAAGAAATAAACTAAATTTAAATGTACTTTGTTGGAAGGGAAAGTAAAAGAAAAAAATAAAAGATTGATTTTTCATAAAAATGAATGAGAAAGGTAAATATTAATTCAAATTTATGTATTTTAAAAAAATTATTTTATTTCTTTCATTTTTAAACTCTATCAATAAGTAGATGAAAATAAATTTTGAAATCTCCAATAAAAAATTTTATTTTCCATTCTACTTCTAATCTTTTAAATACATACCAGCAGTGTGATATCCACTACAAGGAAAAAAAACTAAATAAATATCCTGAAAAATCATGAAAAAATGGTACCCAAGAGCATATCTGGCTTTGGTGAAAAAAGTAGGAGATTTGTCTTTAGTCTAAGACCAAAATAAGGATGAACACCAGAAAGAATTTTCGTCTGTTTATCCAGAATATTGACATCATAAGCCAATAAAACACCATCAAATGTTTCATTGAACCTGCAAGAACAGAACCACTTCATATTATAATAGGACAAAAGGAAGCAAATATTCGCACATCATTTCATTCTTATAATCAACATTACAAGTGAAGTGCATCATTACAAAACCTATTGATTTAGTATTGATCTCAACGGAGTCAAAAGAATCACATTATTAGATCCAGACATTGCAGTTAAATTCAGCCTGTTTAAAAGCTTATATTCTCAACAGTAATAAACTTCTCCATTTGTTTAAAAGAGCCGCAATATCATTAGCTTCATCATCAGAAGTTAAATTTTCAGCTAAACTAGAAAACAGACCAAACTAAATTAAGGTATACTTTATTTAAATCAAAAGCAATATCAACACAAAACAACTTTTGGTGAAGAAAAAATAATAAACAAAAACAGACCAAACTAAATTAAGGTATACTTTATTTAAATCAAAAGCAATATCAACACAAAACAACTTTTGGTGAAGAAAAAATAATAAACAAAAACAGGAGTTTTGAGTTATATGAAAAAATAAATTTAAGTGAAAGTAAAATAACTAACTTGAATAGCAAAGAGCCAATCTCACGGAGAATCGACTGAGACACGTTCCTACTCTTTGATGGGTGTAAATAAATCACCAAATTAGCATCTGCTACGCTTAATCCTTCCATTTGAAGCTGCAATAAATATCCAAAATTAATAGCAAGTCAAAGTTTCAAATAGCTGTGATGTAACGCTAATTCGCAGTGGCGACCGCAAATCCGCTATTGCCACTAAACAGATAGCTTTAAAAAAAAATTCTCCTTCTCAATGAAGTAAATAGATGGAATAACGAGCAGTAGGATAGAAAACAAAAAATAAAATATAGCAGCAGAGACATAGATCAGATAATTAAAAATCTCTTTACTCAAAATCTTCAAATTTGGTTTAGGGTTTGAAAAACTACCTTAATAAATTTCCTAGACTGTTGGAAACTTGAATGTGAGAAGAGAAAGAGGAGGCTGGGACAAAATGGTGGTGAGAGACTTGTCTGGCGGCGAGACGAGAGTAAGGTTCGAAATTTTTAAAGGAATTTTTCAAATATATATATATACACACACAAAAATTTAGTGATAATGATATGTAGAATTTTATTATTAAAATTGTAGTAAGCCCAATTTTCCCGGGCCCAAACTAATACCAAAAACCCAAAACACAAAGCCAAAATAAACACCAAGTCCATTTACAGTTTTTTACAGACTCAAATACAAACCCGAAGCCCAAATCAGATAGCCCAAACTTGCCATTACCCAACATAATCAGAAAAACAAAAAAGGACAAAACCCTAGCCACTTGCCTCTGCTCCACCGTCGCTGCCAGAGCCGCCACCGTCAGAGCCACTTACTCCTCCACTTGCCCAAGTTGTACCTGCAAAAATCAATAGCAGAAGTGATAGCAAGCAACAATGAACAATGTATAATGTATTACATTTGGGCTATAAAAGCCTAAAATCTGTAAACTTTGAGGGGACTTTTAATAATAATAAAAAAATGATCGATATTTTCAAACACAGAAACAGAGATTAATACAAGAAAAAAGAGCAAGCATTCGAAAGAAAAAACAAACAATGAGCAAAGATTCTTTTATTTTTCTACTTTATCTTCCTTTTTTTTTTCAAAACCGTTTATTTATATATACATAAAGATTTCTTTTTTTAAAACTATATACATATATATATTGAAAATATAAAAAAATAAAAAAAGAGAAGAAAAGTTACATTTTCGATTTTCCGGCCGGCCTTGGGCATGTAAGAGAGGGAGGAGAGTGGGAGAGAGCTAAGAGCTTTCTCAGATTTTTTTTTTAAAAAAGGAATGGGGACATGTTTTTTTTTTCTGACTTGGGATATCTATATAGAGTACAATACGACGCCGTTTTGGACTTAAACATTAGTGCCAAAACGACGTTGTTTCACTTGACCCGATTTTGACCCGACCCATTAAAAGAGAATCCGCGTGTTTTTTCTTCCTGGTCTTATTTCCATTTTAGTCCTTCCACTTTTTCATCATTTCGCAATTAAGTTTCTTTTATTTTTAATTTTGCCCCAAATTTAGTGATAATGATATGTAAAATTTTATTATTAAAATTGTAGTAAGCCCAATTTTCCCGGGCCCAAACTAACACCAGAAACCCAAAACACAAAGCCAAAATAAACACCAAGTCCATTTACAGTTTTTTACAGACTGAAATACAAACCCGAAGCCCAAATCAGATAGCCCAAACCTACCCATTACCCAACATAATCAGAAAAACAAAAAAAGAGAAAATCCTAGCCACTTGCCTCTGCTCCACCGCCGCTATCAGAGCCGCCACCGTCAGAGCCACTTACTCCTCCACTTGCCCAAGTTGTACCTGCAAAAATCAATAGCAGAAGTGACAGCAAGCAACAATGAACAATGTATAATGTATTACATTCGGGCTATAAAAGCCTAAAATCTGTAAACTTTGAGGGGACTTTTAATAATAAGAAAAAAAAATGATATATATTTTCAAACACACAAACAGTGATTAATACAAGAAAAAGAGCAGGCATTCTAAAGAAAAAACAAACAATGAGCAAATATTCTTTTATTTTTTCTATTTTATCTTCTTCTTTTTTTTTTCGAAACTGTTTATGTATATATACATAAAGATTTCTTTTTTTAAAAAAACTATATACATATATATATATTGCAAATATAAAAAAATAAAAAAAGAGAAGAAAAGTTACCTTTTCGATCTTCCGGCCAGCCTTGGGCGTGTAAGAGAGGTAAGAGAGGGGGAGAGAGCTGAGAGCTTTCTCAGATTTTTTTTCAAAAAAAGGAATGGGGAAATGTTTTTTTTTCTGATTTGGGATATCTATATAAGGTACAATACGACGCCGTTTTGGACTTAAACATCAGTGCCAAAACGACGCCGTTTCGTTTGACCCTATTTTGACCCGACCCATTAAAGGAGAATCCGCGTGTTTTTTCTTCCTGGTCTTATTTCAATTTTAGTCCTTCCGCTTTTTCATCATTTCGCAATTAAGTTTCTTTTATTTTTAATTTTGCCCCAAATTTAGTGATAATGATATGTAGAATTTTATTATTAAAATTGTAGTAAGCCCAATTTTCCCGGGCCCAAACTAACACCAGAAACCCAAAACACAAAGCCAAAATAAACACCAAGTCCATTTACAGTTTTTTACAGACTCAAATACAAACCCGAAGCCCAAATTAGATGGGCCAAACCTGCCCATTACCCAACATAAACAGAAAAACAAAAAAGGACAAAACCTTAGCCAGTTCCCTCTTCTCCACCGCCGCTGTCAGAGCCGCCACCGTCATAGCCACTTACTCCTCCACTTGCCCAAGTTGTACCTGCAAAAATCAATAGCAGAAGTGACAACAAGCAACAATGAACAATGTATAACGTATTACATTCGGGCTATAAAAGCCTACAATCTGTAAACTTTGAGGGAACTTTTAATAATAAGAAAAAAAACGATATATATTTTCAAACACACAAACAGAGATTAATACAAGAAAAAGAGCAAGCATTCAAAAGAAAAAACAAACAATGAGCAAAGGTTCTTTTATTTTTTCTATTATATCTTCCTCTCCTTTTTTCGAAACCGTTTATGTATATATACATAAAGATATCTTTTTTTTAAACTATATACATATATATATATATAAAACTAAAAATTATAAATAATAGGAAGAAAAGTTACCCTATTTTGACCCGACCCATTAAAGGAGAATCCGCGTGTTTTTTCTTCCTGGTCTTATTTCCATTTTAGTCCTTCCGCTTTTTCATCATTTCGCAATTAAGTTTCTTTTATTTTTAATTTTGCCCCAAATTTAGTGATAATGATATGTAGAATTTTATTATTAAAATTGTAGTAAGCCCAATTTTCCCGGGCCCAAACTAACACCAAAAACCCAAAACACAAAGCCAAAATAAACACCAAGTCCATTTACAGTTTTTTACAGACTCAAATACAAACCCGAAGCCCAAATCAGATAGCCCAAACCTGCCCATAACCCAACATAATCAGAAAAACAAAAAAAGGACAAAACCCTAGCCACTTGCCTCTGCTCCACCGCCGCTGTCAGAGCCGCCACTGTCAGAGCCACTTACTCCTCCACCTGCCCAAGTTGTACCTGGAAAAATCAATAGCAGAAGTGACAGCAAGCAACAATGAACAATGTATAACGTATTACATTCGGGCTATAAAAGCCTAAAATCTGTAAACTTTGAGGGGACTTTTAATAATAAGAAAAAAATGATATATATTTTCAAACACACAAACAGAGATTAATACAAGAAAAAGAGCAAGCATTCGAAAGAAAAAACAAACAGTGAGCAAAGATTCTTTTATTTTTTCTATTTTATCTTCTTTTTTTTTTTGAAACTGTTTATGTATATATACATAAAGATTTCTTTTTTTTTTTTAAACTATATACATATATATATTGAAAATATAAAAAACATAAAAAAAGAGAAGAAAAGTTACCTTTTCGATCTTCCGGTCAGCCTTGGGAGTGTAAGAGAGGGCGGAGAGGGGGAGAGAGTTGAGAGCTCTTTCAGATTTTTTTTTTTTAAAAAAAGGAATGGGGAAATGTTTTTTTTTTTTTCCGATTTGGGATATCTATATAGGGTACAATACGACGCCGTTTTGGACTTAACATCCGTGCCAAAACGACGCCATTTCTCTTGAGCCGATTTTAACCTTACCCATTAAAGGAGAATCCGCGTGTTTTTTCTTCCTGGTCTTATTTCCATTTTAGCCCTTCCGCTTTTTCATCATTTCGTAATTAAGTTTCTTTTATTTTTAATTTTGCCCCAAATTTAGTGATAATGATATGTGGAATTTTATTATTAAAATTGTAGTAAGCCCAATTTTCCCGGGCCCAAACTAACACCAGAAACCCAAAACACAAAGCGAAAATAAACACCAAGTCCATTTACAATTTTTTACAGACTCAAATACAAACATTCGAAAGAAAATTAATACAAGAAAAAGAGCAAACATTCAAAAGAAAAAACAAACAATGAGCAAAGATTCTTTTATTTTTTCTATTGTATCTTCTTTTTTTTTTCGAAACCGTTTATGTATATATACATAAAGATTTCTTTTTTTTAAACTATATATAAATATATATATATACTGTTTTGAGTTCAATTTGGACCTCCTTGATACTGCATGTTTTGGGATGGGAGGGAATATTTCCCTTTTGCTCCCTCTACTTCTTTCGCGTGTTACATTTTGGTCCTTCCCCTTTCTTTAATTTCGAATTTACCCTAGATATATTGTTTCAATTCGATTTATTCCTTTTTGTTTTTATTATATTAATATTATTACCACTACTATTATTATTTTTTTATTACTATTTTCTTTTTATTATCACTATCATTATTAACATATTATTATCATTATCTTTGTTAGTATTTTTCTTATTAACAACATATTATTATTATTATTATTATTTTTTTTTTTTATTTTCTTTTATTAGTATTATATTGTCATTATTACGTTATTCAAAATGAATAAATATTATTACTATTATTATTATCATTACTATTATAATTATAATTATTTTCTTTTTATTATTATTATTATCCTTATTAACACATTTTTACTTTTGTCATTATTATTATTATTATTATTTTACTATTTTATATATTATTTATTTATTTATTGGTTTACTATTAAGTTTCTTTTTTTATTTATTCTTATTATTTTTATTTATTTTCATTTTTATCATTTTTATTATTTTTACCTATTATTTTCCTTTTAAGTTACATAGCTTGTTTGTTTTATTTTTTTTTATTTTTGTCATTCATACTACTCATTTATTATTATTCCCTTATACTTGTTAATATCATGATTTATTTCTTTTTATTTTTACAAATTTGTGTTATATTGTCCTTTACCCGACAAAAATAATTCTTTCATAAAAGCAATATTCCGTATTTGGAAATTCGAGAAAATCGTGCCCTAACTTACTGGATTTCGACTTTTCTCATTTAACCTAAATAACGGAATATTCTTTTAAAATTGCAATACGAGTTTTGAATAAAATGCTTATTCTAGGAGATTCGAGGTGTTGTGCCCTAACTTACTGGATAAGACATCTTGTTACATCGAGATAAGATTTTTTTTTGTAAATAAAGGCAATATTCAGTATTTAGAAGTTCGAGAAATCGTGCCCTAACTTATTGGATTTCGATTTTTCTCGTCTACCCTAAATAATTGAATATCCTTTTAAAAAAGGTTAAAATTCACGAATTTTAAATAAAAGGTAAGCTCGTTCTCAAATGTTCAAGATATCGTGTCCCAACTTACTGGATGTGACATTTTATTACTTCGAGACAAGAGGGTCTTTAACATTCGTTTCAATTTATTCAAGTGCTTTTTTAAAGAGGGATCGTATTTTAAATTCTTTCAAGTTTTCAAAATTTCGACACAAAGACACAAATTAATCAACAATGTCTTGGTAAGGCTCAAACAATCACTTTCCATTTCCCTCCTTCATTTCTATCCCTTAGCAGGTCGGCTTACAACAAAAATAGAACAAAACTCAAAGTCTCATTCCGTCTTTGTTGATTGCAAAAACAGTCCAGGAGCCAAATTTATACATGCAGCTGTTGATTTATCAGTATCCGACATTGTTTCCCCTACTTATGTGGTTGTTCAATCGCTCTTCTACCATGATCGAGCAATCAACTATGATGGTCACACCAGGCCTTTGTTATCGATTCAGGTCAGTGAGCTGGTAGATGGGGTATTCATAGGTTGTTATATGAACCATGCTATTGCCGATGGAACCACGTTTTGGCATTTCATCAACACATTGTCCAAAATATTTCAAGCCCAAGGAGATACTAAAATAAAAACCTCACGCTCGCAAATGTTAGAGAGATGGTTTCCAGAGGGTAACAATGGCCCATTGCTTACCCTTCCTTTCACTCATCAAAATGAGTTAATCACCAGATTAGAAACACCCCATGTTTTAGAGAGAATATTCCATTTTTCAGCAAAGTCCATTACAAAACTCAAAGAAAGGGCTAACACAGAATCTAACACCACCAAAATCTCCTCATTTCTGTCTTTATCAGCATTTGTGTGGCGGTCCATAACAAGAGCTCGTCGTTTACCATGTGAAATTGTTACTTGTTGTATGTTGGCTATAAACAATAGGTCAAGACTGGAACCACCATTATCCCCTAATTACTTTGGGAACTCATTTCAAACCGTGACAGCAATGACCACAGCCGATGAATTGCTCGATCATAGTCTCGGTTGGGCTGCTTGGAAATTGTACCAAGCTGTGGTTAACCATTCAAACAAATCAGTGCGTGGTTTTGTCAATGATAGGCTTCGGTCACCTTACGTTTACCAGTGTTATCCACATTTATATCCACGGAGTGTGATTACTGGAAGCTCACCAAGGTTCAACATGTATGGAAACGAGTTTGGGTTAGGGAAAGCACTTACACTTCGAAGTGGATATGGTAATAAGTTTGATGGGAAAGTTTCACCGTATCCAGGCCGTGAAAGAAAAGGAAGTCTTGACATAGAAATTTGCCTTCCATCATTTTCAATGAATGCTCGTGAATCATATGAAGAATTCATGGCTGCTGTTTCATAACCCATTTGATGTCGTTTGTGCTTTGGGTTTCGCGTTTTTATTTCGGTTAAATTGTGTAATTAGTCATTGTGGTAAATTCTTGAATTATGTTTATTAATTGAAAAAAGAAATTTAAGTTTATTATTAACAAAGTTTTTTTTTTGTTGGACTTTTTAACTGCGAACTTATAGTATTTTGGTCATAACTTAAGTTACATACTTTTATTTTAGTACTATAATATACCGATTCGAATGAAATTGTTATATTTTCATCTATGATAAAAGTATCGTAGAAGTCTATGTACTAGTAATTAAATTGTATTTTAGTTTCTCTACTTAAAAATTGAGAAAATTAGTTGTTGTACGTTAGATCAAAGAGTAAATTGGTCTTTTTTGTTAAAATTTCTCTTCATTTTTACAGTTAAAAACTATTCCTATACATCAGCATGAGGTACATGCGGCATGTCACGTGTCACTATGTTAACATATAATAACCAATTTCTAATATTCCAAGATTAATTTGCTCTTTTATTTATTGTACAAAGATTAATTTACTTATTTTTTGAACTTAAAAGACAATAAAATCCGACTCCTAATGCAATATCTCCATAATACTTTAATGGACAAGTTTATCATCATCTTTTATATTTTGCAATTTAAAATAATGAGAGATCACATGGATGATTGATGAACAGTGAGAATCATGTAAAGGACCAACATTACATCAATCAACTTCTTCTTCTACTCTTTCAATCATTGTTGAACATACAAACATGGTCCCGGAATGGATTTTATTTTTTCTGAAAGAAACTCCATACCTGATAATGAAGCATGAATAAATGAATACATGATTTTCAATTTTCAACAGCTAAAAAAGGATATCCATTTGTATATCGAATATTTGTTATGTAAATCCAGCTGCAGTTTCAATCATAAGTAGTAGCGTATGGTGCAACAGGGAATGTATTTAGTTAGTTCAACTCTGAAAAATCAGAATGCACCATTAAAATGATCCACAAAACCAACACAGATCTCCTCTACTTTGTTTAATATATTAGTATAGTTCCATACCCAAATCAACAATGATTATATTTACACAAATCTCATTGAAATGTGTCCCAGATAGATGTATATTATTTACGAATAAGAAAATAATTCATTCAACAAAAGAGATGGGTAGAGTTAAATTCGTAAAAGTTTTAAGTTAATTAGGAAAACAAAGATCATACTCAAAGCCATGATTTATCTTTTGATCATTTGTATATCTCGACCATTAGAATTCGCTTATTATGTTGACTGTAGATATGGCTTGTTTTCATGATGTGAAAGATCAACAAATGCATAACTCAATTACATCACTAAAGCACAATAAAAAAAAGCTACAAAAAAAACATAAAACTCCTCCAAAAAAAAGAGAAAACATCCTTCTTCACTATCAAAAGCATCAAATCTACGTTGGAGGTGACATGGATCATCTAACTCATGAAAGTTTCTTCCTTCATGGGTTTTTTAACCAAAGAGGAAAAATAGTAGGAAAAATCCACTTTCACACAAGTAAAAGGTAAAGAAAGAGAGCATACTTTTTATACTAGAGATGTGACTATATGATCATTTTTAAAAGATAATATGAAATAAATTTTAAGTTTAAACTATAGTTAACAATTTCTTCTCTACTTTATATATTACCCAAAGCAACTTTCGTATTGGGTGATCAAGCAAATGTATTACCCTAAGTACTTTTGATCAAGCAAAAGAATTTAGTGATACCAATGGAGGTAAACCTTTAATGTGTTGAACGAAAAATGAAATTTATTGTAACGTGCAAGTTTAGTTTAACTTTTCGAGTCACTGCATATCGGCTACGCAGGTCTTCGTGCTAACTTGTCAAAAACATATATTTCGTTACTACACAACATTTCTCGAAACCAAATCTTGGATTCAAAGACGGCAACCCCTCCCTCCCCACTTTACAAAAAAAATGAAAATTGATTCTTAATCATTGGTAATAAAATAAGCAAAAGGTAAATTCTCTATTCTTTCTTAGTGTTGCTGGCTAATTAGATAATTGTAGCAAAAGTTCATGAGAATCCACCATAAATCCCAAGTTCAAACTCCCTACCAGTTGAAATCTTTTCTTTTTCCAAATTAAAAACATGAATTCCCCTAAATAAGAAAGGAGAAGCATTGGCTAGCATAGTTATAGAAATTGGTTCACTGCAACACAGACATAGGCAGCCGAAAAATATGCAAAACTGTTTCACCAATGAACATAATAAATGTATCATGGATGTTCCTGACAGCTTTAAAAAAAATTCTCCTTCTCAACGAAGGAAACTGACGGAATAACGAGCAGTAGGATAGAAAACAAAAAATAAAATATAGCAGCAGAGACAGAGATCAGATAATTAAAAATCTCTTTACTCAAAATCATCAAATTAGGTTTAGGGTTTGAAAAACTACCTTAATAAATTTCCTAGTCTGTTGGAAACTTGAACGCGAGAAGAGAAAGAGGAGGCTGGGACAGAATGGTGGTAAAGGGCTTGTCTGGATGCGGGATAATTAACGAGACGAGAGTTAGGTTCGAAATTTTTAAAGGAATTTTTCAAATAATACGTAGAATTTAGTGATAATGATATGTAGAATTTTATTATTAAAATAATACGTAGTAACCAATACAAGTGAAACCAATGCAAAACTAACCACAATTATTTCAAATCAACCCTCAAAGCTATGTGATACCAAAAAATAAATGATGGGTAAAATTGTATCAAATATTAATACATATTTGTATTATAATATACAAATACTAAGAAGCTCTATATACTGAAATTGTTGTATTGAACAAAACTTGGCAGCAATTAAACAACCACATAAAAGCTATGCTGTGAATCAAAACTCGGTAGTGCTAATCCAAGCAAAATAGATCCATCTTTTTCCTTTTGACCAACAGAAAAGGATTCATCGACAGTTGGAATCATCTCATTTTGTTACACAACATGTTCCTTAACAAGCAAAACAGCCTTTTCATCTCACAACAGGGGATCTTGTCATGCTGTCTGCACAGTACATCCAAAATGGTCTTCTTTATGCCAAGCCACCACCGGGGATCATTGTGAAGAAGACTTGATAAACATTGTCTTGGTGAGGCTCAAGCAATCCCTTTCCATTGCCCTTGTTCACTTCTATCGCTTAGCAGGTCGCTTTGCAACAAAAACAGAACAAAACCCAAGGTCTCTTTTTGTCGATTGCAATAATAGCCCTGGAGCTAAATTTATACACGCAGCTGTTGATATATCGGTGCCGGATATTGTTTCCCCTACTTATGTTCTGTTGGTTGTTCAGTCGTTAGGGAAAGCATTGACAGTTCTAAGTCATCACAACAATTTGTGAGTCGAAAAAGAAAAAGTGGAGGAATGGGAGTAAAAAAAAAAAAGAAATAAACTAAATTTAAATGTACTTTGTTGGAAGGGAAAGTAAGAGAAAAAAAAATAAAAGATTGATTTTTCATAAAAATGAATGAGAAAGGTAAATATTAATTCAAATTTATGTATTTTTTAAAAAAAATATTTTATTTCTTTCATTTTTAAACTCTATCAATAAGTAGATGAAAACAAACTTTGAAATCTCCCATAAAAAAAATTTATATTTTCCATTTTACTTCTAATTTTCTACTCTTCAATTTTTCATTCTTCTAATTTTCTTTCCAGAGCAAAACATTAAAGTAAAGAACCGTGTTGAAGTGCAGGGACTAATACAACATTCTAATTTGTTATGTGTACAAGCATATTTTGCCCAGCCCAATTACAAAACCAATTTCACAACCTAAATACCCAAAATTTGTCAACTAAGACCCACACAACCAAAGCCCAAAACAATTAAACCAACCCAAATACAAACCCTAGCACACACCAGAAGCCCAAACCCAAAACAAAATAACAAAATAACAAAAATCAACCCTAGGTGCGCCACACCTAGGGTGTCTGTCCCCTGACCTCTGGCACCCATCCCATCCACCGCCTCTAGCCACCGACCCCTCCACTTGCACCGAGCACCTGCAAGCAATTAAAGAGAAACGGCAGCACCTTTGTAAAAAAGGGCTATAAAAGCCAATAGAAAATCCATTATAAACACTTCATATATGAATGCAAAGAAAGATTTCAGATTCAAAAAAACAAACAACTGATTAAACGCAAATACAAAAGCAGGGATTAAACCCTAAAAATCTAAAATTGAAGCCGAGAAGAGGTGATTTTTTTTTTACATGCGAAGTTTTCTTTTATTCTCTTTTTTTTTTGACATATACATATGCATATATACTATTTTAAAAAAATAATAAAAAATAAAATTTTTACCTGAGCGCCACACACATGTGGCGTGCCGCGACGACGGCGATAGCTGAAGCACGGCGGTGAATTGCTGGAAAGCTCGCCGGACTTCGAGCCCCTGCAGAGAAAAAAAAGGAGTGTTAAATTTTTTTTTTTAAAAAAAAGCAGGTGATGAATGATTTGTTTTTAAGTTTTTGGCTCCCAAAACGACGTCGTTTTACCCCCAAGATCCGCGTGTTAACCCGACCCGCCAAGGATCCGCGTGTTTTTTAAGCAAAGGGTTTGTTGCGCTTTTGATCCTTCCACTTTTCATAATTTTGCGATTAAGGTTATTTCATTTTTTAATTTGGCCCTACAATTTATTTCGTGTTTCATTTTAGTCCCCACATCACTGCGCGCTTTGGGGAAGAGAGAAATTTCATTTTTAGCCCCTCCATGTTATTCGCGCGTTCCATGGGGTCCTTCTTCCTTTTAAATTATTTCAAATTTGCCCCGGATATATTGTTTTTAATTCAATTTAATCCCTTTTTTTTTTATTTTCACTATTGTATTATTAATTTAACTAAACTTCCTTATTATTATTATTACTCCTGGTATTATTATTACTATTATTATATTATTTATATATATATTAATTACCATTACCATTACTATTATTATTATTATTTTATTCTTTCCTTCCAATAGCATTATTATTTTGTTGTCATTATTTCTTACTTTCATCATTTTTATTTTCATTGCTATTTCATTATTATTATTATTATTATTATTATTATTATTTGTTTATTAAATACCATTATCATCACTATTAATTATTTTATTTTTATTTTCTTTTTCTCAGTATCATTACTATTATTTTGTTATCGTTATTTCTCATTTTCACCATTTTATTTTTATTACTATTTATTATTATTATTGTTATTATTATTATTACTATTATTTTTATTTTTATTATCATTCCTTCTATTACTATTATTATAAATGTATTGTTATCATTATTCTTTATTTTACTATTATCATTGCATTATTATTGTTATTATCATCGTTCTATCATTAAATTAGTATTATTACTGTTAACTTAGTATTATTACGTACATCATTCTTATTTTTTATTACGCAACCTAGCTTCGTAGTTTATCTTTTTATCAAATCATATTACATTAACATTTACCCAATTCATCAAGTTTTCAAATAACCGATATTTCGTATTAAAGATTCGAGGGAATCGAGCCCTAACCTACTGGGTTGCCATTTTTCGCATTTAATCTGAATAACGGAATATCTTTTTTAAAATCGCAATACAAGTTTTAAACAAAATACTCGTTCTAAGTCATCACAACAATTTGTGAGTCGAAAAAGAAAAAGTGGAGGAATGGGAGTAAAAAAAAGAAATAAACTAAATTTAAATGTACTTTGTTGGAAGGGAAAGTAAGAGAAAAAAAATAAAAGATTGATTTTTCATAAAAATGAATGAGAAAGGTAAATATTAGTTCAAATTTATGTATTTTTTTAAAAAAAAATTATTTTATTTCTTTCATTTTTAAACTCTATCAATAAGTAGATGAAAACAAATTTTGAAATCTCCAATAAAAAAAATTTTATTTTACATTCTACTTCTAATCTTCTAAATACATACCAGCAGTGTGATATCAACTACAAGGGAAAAAAAAAACACTAAATAAATAACCTAAAATATCATGAAAAAATGGTACCCAAGAGCATATCTGGCTTTGGTGAAAAAAGTAGGAGATTTGTCTTTAGTCTAAGACCAAAATAAGGATGAACACTAGAAAAAGTTTTCGTCTATTTATCCAGAATATTGACATCATAAGCCAATAAAACACCATCAAATGTTTCATTGAACCTGCAAGAACAGAATCACTTCATATTATAACAGGACAAAAGGAAGCAAATATTCGCACATCATTTCATTCTTATAATCAACATTACAAGTGAAGTGCATCATTACAAAACCTATTGATTTAGTATTGATCCCAACGGAGTCAAAAGAATCACATTACTAGATCCAGACATTGCAGTTAAACCTGTTTAAAAGCTTATATTCTCAACAGTAATAAACTTCTCCATTTGTTTAAAAGAGCCACAATATTATTAGCTTCATCATCAGAAGTTAAATTTTCAGCTAAACTAGAAAACAGACCAAACTACATTAAGGTATATTTTATTTAAATCAAAAGCAATATCAACACAAAATAACTTTTGGTGAAGAAAAAATAATAAACAAAAACAGGAGTTTTGAGTTATATGAAAAATAAGTTTAAGTGAAAGTAAAATAACTAACTTGAATAGCAAAGAGCCAATCTCACGAAGAATCGACTGAGACACGTTTCTACTCTTTGATGGGTGTAAATGAATCACCAAATTAGCATCTGCTACGCTTAATCCTTCCGTTTGAAGCTACAATAAATATCCAAAATTAATAGCAAATCAGAGTTTCAAATAGCGGTTGTAAGAGCCCATATTCGCTCGGGGCCCAACTAAATTAAAACCGAAGTAAAATCCAAATAATAAAGTCTGATAAACACATTCCATTACAAAGCAATGGCCCAAATTTATTACCCAAATAATAGCCCAAATGTTAACCCAAAATAATACGGCCCAAATGGCCCAATTGTATTAAGAAATTCTGGAAACCCTAGAGGCTTCCAGACCCTTCCAGCACTGTTTGAGTGGCCAGGTTCGCACGTGTGGCTCCTCAGCAACGGCCTCCTCCGCCTCGTCCACTCCACATCACTTGGCCTCTGACGTTGGTACCTACAACAAACTGCAACAGAACCAGCAAAGCAGAATAACAGAAATGGGAAAAAAAGGTTTTAATTTTTGATTATTTTTGATTATTTTTTTTGTTCCGGCTATATAAAGCCGATTTTTAACAGTGTAATGGGGGGATATTTTTTTATCTACACATAACAGAGAGAATAATACACAAAAAGCCAAAATAAACACCAAGTCCATTTACAGGTTTTTACAGACTCAAATACAAACCCGAAGCCCAAACCTGCCCATTACCCAAGTCCATTCTTTTAATTTTCTTTCCGGAGCAAAACATTAAAGTAAAGAACCGTATGAAGTGCAAGGACTAATACAACATTCTAATTTGTTATGGAACTGTCATGAGAGGAGTAGCATGTTCCTCTTAAGACAATTTAAACCTGTACAAAATCTTTGAAAGCATGCCATATAAGTAATGAGAACCAAATGAAGTTAAAAATAAAGTTCCAATGACATTAAACAAAACTTATTGTAATAAATAACAATCCACTAAATAGAAAAAGCCTATGATGCCAAACCGAAAAAACACAATGGTAGCAAAGTATTAGAATCCTTGCAACCACCAAAAAAAAAAAAAAAAAAAAAAGCATAGATAAATGTTCCAAACTCAACCCTACAAATACCAAAATTCCAGTCACTCAAGAGACATGGTTATCATTCAAAGATAGTGAAGCCAATTGGTCTGCAGGATTGTTGACCTGTGGCATTGCAGCAACACTCTTCAACAGCTCTAAGGCCTCTGCTACTTTAGCTTTCAAAGCTTCAGGTGACTGAATGAGATACAAAACTTCAGTTTGGTCCATCTCTGGAAGCATGCCGGTAACCTTGGCTGCTGCATCACACTAGAGATGTTCCACAAGGGGGTATAGACTTTATCCCCAAGCCATGGGAGTTGCTCCCTCATCAACAGTTTTATCTCCAAGCCACTCTCTATCTCTACTCTTCATGGAACTCCTATAGGATTATACAGCATTTAAATTAAAACTTTCGCAAGTTGAAATACAAAAAGGTTGCTATATAAAACCTTTGAGTTTAGTAAAAGACCTATCAAATTCTGAATCTTCCTCCAAATGTCTATCCAACCAACGAATGCTTCCTGTGTGAGCTGATATCAGAGATCCAATGATATGAAGTATTTCCTTATCAAAACTGCAATAAAAGAATCAGTGTAAAAAACCATGTGATGAACATGTCATTAACCACCGCGCCTTCCCTTTCTCCGAGGGAAAAATAAAAACACAAGAAATCAGAACTTCAAACAAGTTGTAAATCTCCAATACATATCAACTTGACTTGATGAACCACAATGAAGCATTATTAAGTGGAAAAGCATGCAGAACCGCGGTATAAAGAAGCAACAAGACTATATGATCCACTGGTTCGTAATGGATTAAAAATTAAACAAAGGAAATCACAAAAGTACGGCGGCAAGATATCAATGGGCATAATGAAAATCTAGATTATAAATATATATGTTATCAATGAGCAGGGCAAAAAAACTTCTACGCAATCTCAATTTACAATTTAGATGGTAGAAGAAAATAACCCTAGTAACCATAAAGAATCCCATTTCTATCCAACTTACAATTAACTATCGATGGTAACCAGAACAGTACAACAATGAAAAACATATTCCATTCCTAAAATTAAAAGGATAATTTCTTTTGAAAGGAAATTGTTACCTCTTGACTAAAAATCGAATCATGTTTCCAACCTTTATGACATGTCGCTTGTGAGATTTGCTGGCAAATAATTCCTCTTTGTCTTTCTATGATACAATAAGACACTAAAGTTACTACAGTAATACATGTAGTCTCCTGCCATATACACATACCCAACACATAAAGAAAATAAAAAAATTAAGAATAAGGTAGAAAAGTGTTACTGTTCTATATTTAAACTCTCTACGAATGTTTTCAGCTGTTATGATGGCAGACGAGAAACCGAGAACAATAACATGAATAGATTCTTCAGAAAGCTTCACTACCTTCCCCTCTAAATGTGGCAAAGAAAATTAGTTTAGACAACATCTTAGGCGTGCAGATCCATAAATACATACCAGCAGTGTGATATCCACTACAAGGAAAAAAAAACTAAATAAATAACATGAAATATCATTTAAAAATGGTACCTAAGAGCATATCTGGCTTTGGTGAAAAAAGTAGAAGATTTGCTTTTAGTCTATGACCAAAATAAGGATGAACACCAGAAAGAATTTTCGCCTGTTTATCCAGAATATTGACATCATAAGCCAATAAAACACCATCAAATGTTTCATTGAACCTGCAAGAACAGAACCACTTCATATTATAACAGGACAAAAGGAAGCAAATATTCGCACGTCATTTCATTCTTATAATCAACGTTACAAGTGAAGTGCATCATTACAAAAACTATTGATTTAGTATTGATCCCAACGGAGTCAAAAGAATCACACTACTAGATCCAAACATTGCAGTTAAATTCAGCCTGTTTAAAAGCTTATATTCTCAACAGTAATAAACTTCTCCATTTGTTTAAAAAGAGCCACAGTATCATTAGCTTCATCATCAGAAGTTAAATTTTCAGCTAAATTAGAAAACAGACCAAACTAAATTAAGGTATACTTCATTTACATCAAAAGCAATATCAACACAAAACAGCTTTTGATGAAAGAAAAAATAATAAACAAAAACAAGAGTTTTGAGTGTGAAAAATTAAATTTAGATGAAAGTAAAAGAACTAACTTAAATAGCAAAGAGCCAAGCTCACGGAGAATCGACTGAGACACGTTCCTACTCTTTGATGGGTGCAAATAAATCACCAAATTAGCATCTGTTACACTTAATCCTTCCATTTGAAGCTGCAATAAATATCCAAATTTAATAGCAAGTCAGAGTTTCAAATAACGGTTGTAAGAGTCCATTTTTGCCTGGGCCCAACTAAATTAAAACCAAAATAAAATCCAAATAATAAAGTCTGATAAACACAGTCCATTACAAAGCAATGGCCCAAATTTATTACCCAAATAATAGCCCAAATGTTAACCCAAAATAATACGGCCCAAATGGCCCAATTGTATTAAGAAATTCTGGAAACCCTAGGTTCGCACGTGTGGCTCCTCAGCAACGGCCTCCTCCGCCTCGTCCACTCCACGTCACTTGGCCTCTGCACGACGTTGGTACCTACAACAAACTGCAACAGAACCAGCAAAGCAGAATAACAGAAATGGGAAAAAAAGGTTTTAATTTTTGATTATTTTTCTTTATTTTTTTGGTCCGGCTATATAAAGCCGATTTTTAACAGTGTAATGGGGGGATATTTTTTTTATCTACACATAGACAGAGAGAATAATACACAAAAAGATATACAGAATCGAAAACAAGAATAGAAAGGTGATTTCATTTTTTAAAAATTTCTTTTCTTTGTTTTTATTTCTAGTATACAAACGAAAATAGAAAAAAGAGATTACCGTCGTCTTCTATCCTCCGTCAATCGGAGTTTTGGATGAGGATATTGGTTGGAATTCGGCAGATTGGAGTTTCCAAAAGCAAATCGAATCTCCGTGTTGCTAATCGCCTTTTTTCAGTGGCGTTTTGGTGACCGGCGGAGAAAACTTTGGTTGCGGCGCGAGGAGGAAAAGGGAGCTAGGGTTTCGGATTCAAGATGAAGGGCTAAAAATTTTCTGATTCTTTTAAGGTTTTATTAACCTTTTGTTTAAATCCAGCAAAACGACGCCGCATAGCATCACGACCCGATTTGCCCGACTCGATCCGATCCAAATCCGTCAAGATCAGCGTGTTTACATATTAAAGGGACATTTCCGCATTTAAACCTTCTACGTTTATGCTGCTATTCAATTAGATCCATTATATGTTTTCTTTGTTTTTTTAAATTAATCTCTATAATTTGTGTGATATTTCAATTTGATACTTGACTGAATGCAGCATTTTGATAGCTTGGAATATTTGTATCTTTAATCCCTGATTATTGGCATTCATTCTATTTTAATCCTTATTTCTGTATAATGGCTTTGTTTATTTTTAAATTAACCTTTTAATTTTATATTCAATTCAATTGTATCCTTCTATTCATTTATTATTTTAAATTTACCGATTTCTTTTTTAATAGATTGTTTGGAATTAGTTTATTGATTTTGATAAGTTTTAAATTACTTACATATGTTTTATTATATATATTTTTATCTTTTATTTTTAAATTCTTTTTAAATATTTATATGATTCAAAGTTGATATAATATTAGATGAATATTTTTTCCTGCATCATATTATACAATATAAATTTATTAAAGTTTTTTCATTTCATGTATATATTATTTTATGTATATGTTTATATATTCACATATTTTCATTTTAAATTTGTTTGTATATATGTACTTAGGTGTATCCATACATTTTTATTTAAATTTATTTGTACATATGCATCATATGTTAGAAATGTTTAATTTGAATTATCCTTTGTTCATTTTAAATATTATTTATTTATGTAAATATATATTTGTTTGCATCGAATTTTTCTTCACCAGGGACCAATTACTATTTTGTATATATACTTTAAACTTGTCTATATGTGCTTGGTTTTTTATAAATCTAAGTGAATAATTTATATCTTTTTTAAATTTTCAACCTTATTTGTATTTTTGCTTATTTTAAGAACTCTCTTTACATATACATTATAAAGTTTTATGTCGACATATGTGTATTAATTTGTTTTCGTAATATTTGTATATAAATTTACATGTAATTTTTGCCATGAATCATAATTTTATGCTTGACCTATGTCTTATTATTATTGATAATGCGAATTCTAGATTTTTTAAAGTCAACTTTATTTTTATTCAAACAAGCCAAACAAACACATTCTAAGTCAATTTTAAAAATCGCTTATTTTAAAAGTTTTTTTTTAAAGAAGGCAATGTTTGATATTTGGAAGATCAAGGAATTGCGCCCTAACGTGCTGGGTGTCGATTTTTTTCGTTCGACCAAATAATCAAATATCCTTTTTAAATCACATGATTCCAAAATTATAAGATGATCTTGACTTTGAAGATTCAAGATATTACATCCTAATGTGCTGGATGTGATATTTAGTTTCTTTAGAGCGGATGAATCTTATGTTTGGAATATTCCGCTTGCTTTTCAAAGAAATTGTATTTTTTTAAACTTTCCAAATTTTTGACATTAGGACAACATTAATCAATTTGGTACCAACTTTGGCCGTTGCGAGGGTGCTAATCATTCCTTGCACGTAACCGACTCCCTAACCCGTTTTCTCGAATTTCGCAGACCAAAATATTTTTATAGGTGACCCGATCACACCTAAACAAAAAAGGATTGGTGGCGACTCCTTATTTTTAAAGTCGATCCCCATTTTTTCAAACCCAAAATAAAAATGGTTTCAACAGCAGTGATGCAACCGCTAATTCGCAGTGGCGACCGCAAATCCGCTATTGCCACTAAACAGATAGCTTTAAAAAAAATTTCTCCTTCTCAACGAAGTAAACAGACGGAATAATGAGCAGTAGGATAGAAAACAAAAAATAAAATATAGCAGCAGAGACAGAGATCAAATAATTAAAAATCTCTTTACTCAAAATCTTCAAATTAGGTTTAAGGTTGTCTGGAGGAGAGATGAGAGTTAGGTTCGAAATTTTTAAAGTAATTTTTCAAATATATATATATAAATTTAGTGATAATGATATATTAAAATTGTAGTAAGCCCAATATTTCTGGGCCTAACCTAACACCAGAAACCCAAAACACAAAGCCAAAATAAACACAAGTCCATTTACAGTTTTTTACAAAATCAAATACAAACCCGAAGCCCAAATCAGATAGCCCAAACCTGCCCATTACCCAACATAATCAGAAAAACAAAAAAGGACAAAACCCTAGCCACTTGCCTCTGCTCCACCGTCGCTATAGAAGCCTAAAATCTGTAAACTTTGAGGGGACTTTTAATAATAAGATAAAAAACGATCGATATTTTTAAACACACAAACAAAGATTAATACAAGAAAAAGAGCAAGCATTCGAAAGAAAAAACAAACAACGAGCAATAGTTCTTTTATTTTTTCTATTTGATCTTCCTTTCTTTTTTCGAAACCGTTTATGCATATATACATAAAGATTTCTTTTTTTTTTTAAACTATATATATATTGCAAATATAAAAAAATAAAAAAAAGAGAAGAAAATTACTTTTTCAATCTGCCGGCCGACCTTGGCGTGTAAGAGAGAGCAGAGAGGGGGAGAGGGCTAAGAGCTTTCTCAGACTTTTTTCAAAAAAAAGGAATGGGGAAATGTTTTTTTTTTTTTTTTTTTCTGATTTGGGATATTTATATAGGGTACAATACGACGCCATTTTGGACTTGAACATCAGTGCCAAAACGATGCCGTTTCGCTTGACCCAATTTTGACCCGACCCATTAAAGGAGGATTCGTGTGTTTTTTTCTTCCTAGTCTTATTTGCATTTTAGTCCTGTTTTTTCATCATTTCGCAATTAAGTTTCTTTTATTTTTAATTTTTCCCCAAAGTTTTGTTTTGAGTTCAATTTGGACCTCCTCGATACTGCATGTTTTGGGATGGGAGGGAATATTTCCCTTTTGCTCCCTCTACTTCTTTCGCGTGTTACATTTTGGTCCTTCCCCTTTCTTTTATTTCAAATTTACCCTAGATATATTGTTTCAATTCGATTTAGTCCTTATTATTATTATTATTATTATTATTATTATTATTATTATTATTTTTATTATTTTTATTATCACTATCATTATTAACATATTATTATCATTATCATTATTAAAATCTTTGAAAGCATGCCATATAAGTAATGAGAACCAAAGGAAGTTAAAAATAAAGTTCCAATGACATTAAACAAAACTTATTGTAATAAATAACAATCCGGTAAATAGAAAAAGCCTATGAAGCCAAACCGAAAAAACACAATGCTAGGAAAGTATTAGAATCCTTGCATCCACACCAAAAAAAAAAAAAAAAAAAAAAAAAAATAGATAAATGTTCCAAACTTAACCCTACAATACCAAAATTCCAGTCACTCAAGAGACATGGTTATCATTCAAAGATAGTGAAGCCAATTGGTCTGCAGGATTGTTGACCTGTGGCTTTGCAGCAACACTCTTCAACACCTCTAAGGCCTCCGCTACTTTAGCTTTCAAAGCTTCGGGTGACTCAATGAGATGCAAAACTTCAGTTTGGTCCATCTCTAGAAGCATGCCGGTAACCTTGGCTGCTGCATCACACTCGAGATGTTCCACAAGGGGGTACAGGCTTTCACCAAGCATCTGATCACCAGTCACAAATTGACAATATAAAGGTCTTGAAGGTAATTAAATTTCATGGAAATTGGAAAAAAAAAGACTCACCGTCCTTTGTTGCTCAGGGGTTGCATTTGCAAGAGCAGTAGCCAAAGGTTGAAGAGGCATAGGCTGTCCAGTGCCAGCATCTTGCAATGGACCAGGCACATTACGACCAGGTGGGTATCGATTGGCACGTCCCCTAGGCATCATCTGGAACAAGTTTGGTGAATTAGAACAAAAGACTTCAGCCAAAGCATAAGCATAAGCATGAAATGGAGGTTAGTATACATATATATACAACTTACTGGTTGTTGAGCCTGTTTGAAATGGACCTGCTCCGCGTCGTCCCCCTGGGTGCTGGCCCTGCTGTACCATGGGAACAAAGAAATTTGGTACAGGAGGGCCACCGGGCCTCATTCCAGGAACCAGTTGCTGCTGATAACCAAAACCAGCCTAGAATAGATAACAAGCAAACAAGCATTTTCAAATTCAACTATCCTCAAGGTGATGCCAAAAAGTGTTGCCAATGAAACCAAATACAGTCACAGAATGATACTAACACATCAGAATTATTCATGACAGTAGCAAGGATCCTTCTAAAAAAAACATAAAATCCAAACATCCAAAAGAACAAGCATGTAAAGTTATGAGGTTGGACAAGGAGTACAAATATACTTGAGGAATGATAGCTGGAGGTGCTTGCCCATATAAAAATTGTTGGCCAGGACCTGGTGCACCAGAAGGGTACATGGGCATACGAGGAGCAACCGAGGGGATAGCAAGAGGTCTCATTTGTGAAAACTGAGCCTGAATGAAATAAAACAAACACATAAGAGAGTACTAACTAGAAATGTATATTGATTCATTGAACTGTCAGAAAAACTTACATCTCAGTCATTGAGAATATGAACTTGAAAAGAATTACAGAAATAACAAATAGAATGTCCCTTCATAATATCATAAACAAGATTGAAGATAAACACCAAAAGGAAGTGCAAATAGTCCTAGAAATTCTCCTTGTCGCATTACCTGTAGCCTTGCTCTTCTCTCTTCTTGCTTTTAAGCAAGTGCAACATAAAGTGGTTTGCTAACAACCAATTTATGATTCATCTCAGCAAGCTGTAGATGGATAGCAACATTCATTAGATTATAATCTCGTACTAAAATGACAGCCCAAACGCCAAAAAAAGAAAAAAAAAAAAGAAAAAAAAAAAGAAAAAGAATTCAAGCTTACAGCTCGTGATGCTTCTTCAGGTGTAGAAAATGGAACAAACCCAGAGCCTTTACTAACTCCACTAGGGTCACGCATGACCTATAAAATTTTGAGAGAAAGAGGCATAAAATAAATACTAGTAGAAACAAGTTTACAATAGTTGGCATCAACAATCAAACAATCTAGAAGTATTTGACCAACCTTGTACGAAATAATTTTGCCATACTCCGAAAACAGTTCCTTCAGCTTTTCATCATCAATACTATCATCCAAGTTTTTAACATATAAATTCATACCCTTAAGTTTATCAACAGCTTCCTTCACAGTTTGCTCAAATCGAGATTTTAGCTCATGCTCTCTTTCTGACTTTTTTCTGGGCTTTTCCAACATATCACTCTTTCTCTTCAATTTTCTTTCCATTAAGAGCTTCAACAGCTTTAGCAGCATCATCAGCATTTTCAAAGTTGACAAATCCAAAACACTTCGACTTGCCATCTGCATCCCTCATAACTACAGCACTAGTAATTTCACCATACTCACCAAAAATTGTTTCCAAGTCTTCATCTGTTGTAGACTCGGAAAGATTTTTCACATAAACATTATTGAATTTGGTCTTACTCGATGTGGTCTCTCTTTCCTGCTTACGAAGGAAATGTCCAACATAGACCTGCTTGTCATTAATCAACATGCTTATCAATTGCATTTTGAGCAGATTCTTCACTGTCAAATTGCACAAAACCATAGCCTTTAGACTGGCCAAAACCATCAGTAGATATCTTCCAAGACAGAATATTTGCAAATGCAGAAAATGTATCATGTAATGCTTTGTGGTCAATAGACTTGTCCAGATTCTGCAGTCAAAAAATAACAGTTAAAGGTGTAGGTATGCACAAATAGCCAATCATATAACCTACAAATGGAGCAATTATGCATGCAAGTGAATGCCTTCGTTCCATCGAAGGATCAGTTACAAATATATTTCAACCAAACAACATCCAACCAAATGGAAGAGAATTTCTTAAGAGCAAAACAGGCATCAAAATGGAAGAATGGAGGGAAAAACAAACAAATGGTTAAGGTTAAAGGGATATTAAATACCTTGATAAATATGTTTGCAGTACCACTCTTACGAAGACTAGGGTCCCTTTGAGAATACATGATACGAATAGGCTTATTATTCAGTGGAGTGAAATTAAGTAGATCCAAAGCCCTAGCCGCTGCACAAATAAATAACAAAAAAAGGCAACACTGTTTAACTCAAAACAAATCAAAAGAGAGAACCAATGCTCCCAAGTTATGATTAATCTAAAATATGAGCATCAAAGGAACAAATAGTGAAGAGATCATTTATTTTCTTTAAAATTAATTTATATCACAGAAGCTCAAACAATTCTTTGGATGATAATGCAAAGCTATATTAGCAAAACTGTCAAAACTTAAATTCTTTTATCTACGGACTATGTAAATTAAATTGAGGACTCGTATAGCACTGGTATAGCACATGTATATCTTTCTTCGATATATAGTACTTCTATACAGAAATTTCCTTGAGTAGCAACTAATCCTCATTTTTGGATGAATGATACATAATACTTATCCCTAAAAAAGGTCAATACTACTTGACTACACTTGCACTTTCTAAAAACATTACCAATTTACCATCAATGGAAATTTACAAATCACATGGATACTATAATGCCCAAAATTTGCAATTAAATTATTTTTGTAATGTAATTAGCTAGAATGGATTTCCAGTTAAAAGTAAATTCTGTTCTGAACATTGAATAAAAGCAAATTCATCAATATGCACACTTTCTTACTACATTGTAGCATTCAACCAAACATATATATTCATAAAATTTCCCAACAATTAATCTATACTCACATTCCAAAAGAATTCAGCCAAAAATTTAGAACAGCCTTTTAAACTGTTCATTAATAAAGATCAATTTTTACAGCCAAGTAAAAGACTAACCATCACAAGGATTGCTATAGTTGACGTAACCGTATCCGAGTGAATTGCCCCGTAGCCAAGTTGCGGCAAATCCTTACGGAGGCAACCCGAGCAACCCGTAGGCAATTCGGTCGATTATAAAACTTTATATGGAAAGATAAACAATGTATTTATTAAAGGAACATATGGTTAGGGGTGTTTAAACTTTGGTTAAAACTGAATTAATCGATCGAATCGATCTAATTCGGTTAATCGATCGAATCGATCTAATTCGGTTAATCGATCAGTTAATTGATCTAATTCGTTCGGAGGTCGGTTAAAAGTTTTTTGGAATTTTGGTTAATGGTTAATTTGGTTCGAAATCAGTTAATTAACCAAACTTAATAAATAACATTATATATTATATGCATTAGGCTATTACTAGTTTGGTTAATCCAGTCAAATGAACATTATAAATTTATTTATTTTATATGTTTTATGCTTGTTTTAACAAAAACAAAAACAAAACATATGTTAATTTGGTTAATCGACCAACTTAACTGAAATATTTTCGTTCGGTTAATTTTTTTGTAACAGCCCAGTTTTAGCTAAATCGGAACCGTGATTTCGAAACCAAAAATCTGAGATCAAAAAATTATTTTAATATTATTTTATGTGTTTAGAGCATGAAAGCATGAATGTGTGAAATTTTCGTGAGTTAATTTTAGTGATTGAATGCTAAATTTGATAAAAGAACTAAATCGCATAAAATGAAAAAGTTGCATTCTATTTGTTAAAGGCATTATTTAGCTATGAAATTTAAATGTGGAGGTCCTTATAATGTTATTAAACCATTGATAGTGGAGATGGACATAAATGGCCTTGAATTATGTGATTTATAATGTTTTAACTAAAGGATAAAATGGTAATTACTGAATTAAGTTCTATTAAATAAAATAAAAACAAATTTATGCTTAATTGTCATCTTCTTCAACAGAAATAAGAAAGAAAATACGGGTTTTGGAAGCTTTGAAAGTTCGGCCATTGTTGTTCAAGCATGTAAGTCTGTTTTAGCTCGATTTTTGATGATTTTTATGTTTTTGTGATAGTTGCATCTAGTACTAGCTAGCCTGTGCCTTAATTTTTGAATTTTTTCATGAGTTTGTTAAGTTCCATTGATGATTATTTGAGCTTTTGGATGTTTGATAATAAAATATGAAAACTTGATGATAGATTTTAATATTTTGTAAAGTGATTTTTGACAAAAATGTCAAATAGGGATTATATTGTGAAATGTGTAAATTGAGGGGTTAAATGTGTGAATAAATGATAAATATGAGCTGATATGTTCATTAGGAAAATTCAGCTAGCATGTATTTGAATTAAACTGTGTGAATTTTGTGTATTTATGAAATAGGAACTAAATTGTAAAAATATGGAACTTTAGGGGATAAAGTTAAAAAGACCCAAATATGTGTTTGTGGACTGAATTGAGTGATTTGATGAATAAATGAGTTAATTTGGAATGTATATAGATTAAGAACGAAAGAAATCAGATTTAGATCGGGGAAAATTAAAAGTTATCGAATAGTCGATTCAGTCCGTTTATCCTTAATACGAGGTAAGTTCATATGCAAATAAATGTCTTTAAATTGAATTATATATGTTTAATTGTCATTGAACTGTTATGAATATTGAATGATCAAATACGAGCAAGAATCGACAGGGTTACAATATCTGAAAGTCTCGTACGAACCTTAGGAATAGTATAGGATACAAATGTCACGACATTAGGATTATCGAGATGTGATTATGTGTAAGACCATGTCTGGGACATTGGCATCATTATATGATTTCGTATAAGACCCTGTCTGGGACAGTGGCATCGATATATGATAACATGTAAGGCCATATTCGGGATATGGCATTGTACGAGTTATATGTGATTTTCGAGTATCCTTAACGATTCCAAATGGTTCAACGGGTAAAGTCAAGTCGAGAATGATTGTGTCAATAAGTTAAGTGACTCAGTTACGTACGAGATTCATACGAGTATTGAAAAGGGAAGTATTTGAAGAATTCACTTATGATTTTGAATATGTGTTCAATGGGAAAGGTTTGTAAGCTTTTATATGGTTATTAATTATTTGCCTATTAATGAAAATAATGTTGATTCATGTGGTAATTTTATTTGTATATGGCTTACTGAGCTTTTAAAGCTTACTTTGTGTGTTTTTTTGTTGTTTTATAGATAATTGAAGCTAACTCGGACTCGGGGATAATCAGGAACATCGTCACACTATCGAACAACTTTTTGGTACTTTTGATGCTATGTAAATATGGTATATGGCATGTATAGGCTAGTGTTAAGATGTTATGTTTTGAGTTATGATATTAGCCATGAGATTTGGCTCATAAATGATGTAAACGTGGGTGTGTATTTGGCCATTTGAGTTGGCTTAATTTATGAATTTGGTAAGTGATATGTGATGTATATATGGCATTGTGTTTTGGCATGTTTGGTATGGTTGAAGATGAAATGGTATGTTGTGGCTTGATTTTAAGATGATGATTTGGTATGTTTTATGACATGAATTAGTTGATAAGATGATGAGAAAAATCAATAGAGAAGATAGGTGAAATTGTTGGTAATGGCATATTGTTTTAGTATGATTTGGATTATGATTTGAGTAGTGAAATGGATGGATTTTAAATGGCATGATTTGTATATGAAATAACATGATTTGAGTAGTGAAATGGATGGATTTTAAATGGCATGATTTATATATGAAATAACATGTTTTGGTTGCCTATAAATGTGTTTTAATGGTATTATTTTGGTTGTTTAGGTGAACATGAGAAAGGGTGGCAAAATTGGCCTTGCAAATGGCCTATTCTTGTCCACACGGGCGTGTGTCTCAACCGTGTGCGACACACGGTCATGATACAAGGTCGTATGTCCCCTGGTGTTGAAATTAAATTGAAGTCAGTATGCTCCATACGGCCTTACACACGGGTGTGCGACCGGCCGTGTGGCACAAATCAGCATACCCCCTAAATGGCACACGGCCTAGCACATGGGCGTGTGACTTGGCCATGTTGCATAAGTCAGTATACCCTATAGGATTGGCACGGCCTAACACACGGCCTGGCATACGGGCGTGTGTGGCCATTTCGAAGGGCACACAGGCTAGACACACTGGCGTGTGGTCAGCCGTGTGACCTAAGTCAGAATGTATGCCCTATTTTCACATGGCCTGGGACACGGGCGTGTTTGGAGCCGTGTGAGTCACACGGCCTGTTCACATAGGCATGTGACCCTTGTATGTTTGAAAAATTTCTAAGTTTTTGAGAATTTTTGTATGTTAACGATTTAGTCTTGAACCATTTCTAAAGCATGTTTAAGGCCTCGTAGGCCCCTATAGGGGACAATGTGATTATGATTGAATGGTGTTTGAGAATGGATGCATAAATGTATGTTGTATGTTGTATGTTGTGATTTGATCGGTAATGTCTCGTAACCCTATTCTAACGACGGATACATGTTAGGGGTGTTACATTTTTTAAAAAAAATTCAGTTCGATCAACAGTTAAATGATTAAAAAGTTCGGTTAATTCAATTAATACTAGTTCTGTTTAATTAGCCGTTTGAACACCCATATATAAGGCTACAAGAAAAGCACCATTGTTATTTTAAGGATAAAAATATTGTTTATTTAAGAATTATTGGGATTTTATCCTTGTCCAATTGCAAGTATTTAGATGATTTTTTTTTATTTACAAATTAAATTTGTAAAAATTTGGATCGAAATTTATTTTTATTTAATTAATATTTAAATTTAGTTTATTTATTTATTTAATAGTGAAAATGAATTTAAAATTTTATATAAAAAATTATTGTTCAAAAAATATTATATAAAAAGTTATTTGTTATTTTTATTTACTTAAAAAAAATTAAATGTTGTGAAAAATCCTAATCGAGACAACTCATCATAGAACTTTTCTTACAAAAAGTACATTAATTAAGTAAAGTGGTTTCCACATAAATGCTCGTAGCCACAAAGTCTAGTAAAAATAAAAACATATTGATTTGTTGATTGAGTCTTAGTTCGATTGGTATGGATATTATTATCAATGTAGGAAGATATGAGTTCGAGTACGCTGAAAATCATTATAATCAAAACCGATAATGAGATTTTATATATATATATATAAAATCAAACAACTTGACTTTTAAATAAGTGCTCCCAACTACGAGACCTAATTGTACAAAAATCCTATTACTTAGTAGCAATTTCCTATTCACACAATTGTAAAATTTTTTAAGATAAGATATCACTCTAATCCACGAATTCTCCAAATGATGCAACTAAAAATAGGCTCATTTAACGATATATTTTGTTTGATTTGATATTCACTTGCTTTAACATAAAGAATTTATTATTATACCAAAATATGAAAACATTGCTAATCTAACCAAATATATGACAAAACCAACCAATTTTGCCACCCCACTTGCATACCAAGAATAAATGATAACCTTTGGACAAGACATATTCATGGTAATTTCCCCTCAAAAAGAGATCTCTCTTTTCTGTTTCATTTTCATCTTCATCTTCATTACTAAATTTAAGCTTATTCCATGTTCAAAAATAGATCTTTTATTGAATTTAGCATTAGAAGCACTGATTCCCTTTAAACTCATTGTCGTAACCATTTTTTGACAAAACGGGAATCGACTTTAAAAATAGGGAGTCGCCACCGATCTTTGTTAGGAGTGATCGGATCACCTTTGTTTTAATAAAACATTTTGATTTACTAAAACAATATTTTTGGTCTGCGAAATTTGAGAAAATAGGTTCGGGAGTCGGTTACTTGCGAGGAAGGGTTAGCACCCTCGTCACGCCCAAAATTGGTACCAAATTGATTACTTATTGCCTCAATGTCAAAAGTTGAGAAATTAAAAAAGGAAATAGAAATTGATCTTTTTTGGAAATATTTTAGTTTTCTCGAATTGAATATCAAGATTTTCTTGTTCCGAAGGAATAAAATATCACATCCAATACGTAGGACACGATGATTTTAATCCTTGAATCTAGGATCATCTCTTAATTCCCGAGACATATGCATTAAAATATCAAAAGAATATTCGATTGTTTGGCCAAGTGAGAGAACCAAAACCCAACACATAGGGCACGATCTCTCGAAATTCCAAACATAGAATAATGCCTTATTTGGAAACTTTTAATTTTGGATGAGATTTATAAAAGATTTTAGGTTAGGTTTTAAAGAAAGACGTTTCAAAACGCGAACGGGATTGTGCGACGAAGAGAACGACAATGTAACACGAATTTGGCGTCATACATGTAATACATAACATTGGAATCACGAATCTAAAATATTAACATGCATGAATAATAATAATGATGAGACAGTAATATAAACGGTAATAACAATGATGATAATAACAGTATATAGAAATACGAACAAGCAAGTTATAATACATGCAAGAACGATAATCACATAGCTTACACTATTTAACTATCAACATTAACAATAGAAGAATACTGGAATAAACATCATGGATAACAATCCAAAATGGATAAATAAAGAAAGTGGAGCACTATAGAAATAATTAAAAATATAATGGTTTACAATAAATACTTTATAAAAAACAACTCTGAATAAATAAATAAATATAGTACATGAGACTATTTAGAATAAGTGACCATCTTAAAGAAGTCTCAAATAAATAATATTTAAAACAATTTAAAGTAAATAATGTGAAATAACTTAAAAATAATTAATGCAAAATAGTTTAAGGCAAAGTAATATGTAAAAATAAATAAATGGATAAATAATGTGTAGGATAAACGTCAAAGAAAAGAAAAATAAAATAGATAATATCTAAGTTTAAAATAGGTAAGACATGTATATATATATATAAAGACAATTTAATACAAATGGTATGTGAAACTTCGTATAAACAGCAATAACAAAACGAGTTTGCAAAATAAATAAACTACGCAAAGTCAGGGACAAAATTAAGAATCTAGCCGGAACTCAAGGCATGAATCATAAATAATCAAAAACTGGTTTAGGGGTGAATCGAATGGTGCGAAACTATTGGGGACCAGATGACGAAATGTCCCCTAAATTCCCATGCACACATCCAGTTGACAGATTCAAGGACTAAGTCGAAAACGAAATGAAAACTGAGGGCCAAATTTAAAAGAACAAGAAAAGAGGAAATGGGACATGATTGAGCAGAGCTGCAGAAGGGGGGTTCATTGGCGAAAATATCCCTTTTAGAATGCGTAGGTCCCTCCTTTTACTAAACGACGCAGTTTCTTCAAAGCCTTAAAACCCCATTTTTCTGCTTTGTTTCAATTACCCCTAAGTTCATCTCAAAAAGATGAAAAGGCAGAGAACTCCCCCACAAACAACGAACCCGCGAATCCCTCTACCCCTATAACCCGATTTTGGCACTGGAAAAGGAAGGTTCCGACGACGGAGGTATGCTTTTCTTTCTTTATTTAATCATTTTTTTTTAAAAATGAATAATGATAATAAGAAGCAGTAGATGAAAAAAGAAAAAAGTGAAGATAGAGATCTCAACCTTTGAATGCTTTCTTTTGCTTTTTTTTTTTTTATGTTCGTGGAAAAGAAAGTTCGAGATTTTTTTATTTCCGATCTTCGTTCTTACTTTTTTTTTTCGAATCTAAAAATCCCTCTTTTATTTTGATTTTGTTTATAAAGCTTTTGAAATAACAACAAGATAGCAACAAATAACAGTAAAATACAAGAATGAAGAACCAAATCAACCTTGCAGATTTCTGTTTTCTTTTGATTATTCTTCAAACTTGATTTCGTTCCCTTTTTTCTTTTTATTCCTTATCCTTTTTTGAATGCCCCCCCTTTTTGTACAATCGTTTTGCCTCGTTTTATATAACCGATTTTCACATATTCGATTTTGCTTTTTCTATTTTATTTTGTTATGTCTGCCACTTTCTTCTTTGTCGTGTTGTTGCATGTTCTTGGTCCCTGCAGGTGCCCGAGGCGCGTGCTGGTGTTGACCGAGGCGCAAGGGTGCTGGTGGAGTCTGACGGCAGAGGCATGCGTCGCTGGAAGGGGGAAACCCTAGGGTTTCCTGGTTGCTTCTTAACTGTCATGGGCTATAGTGGTGTTGGGCTGTATTGGACTTTTGTAATTGGGTTTTGTTTATTTGTATTAAAATTGGGCTTGGTTGTATTTGGGTTAATTGGGCTTTGAATCTTTTTGTAAATGGACATTTAAAAGGACTGTTACATTTTATTTATTTATTTATTTTTTGGGGCTTTTGATTTATTGATTGGGCCTCTAGTCTATATTGGGCCCGGGCCAAAATTGGTTATTACAGCTGCCCCTCTTTGCTCATTGTCGTGAAACGAGAATAGAGCAAAGACAATAGAAGAACCAATTTTGCCCGGTCTTGGCCAAGCCTCGACTTATTAGTCCTCGTCTTCCTTAAACATCTTCAAACCCTGTTGCTTTGATCCATTCTGCCACTGCTTCCGCGAGATGACCCGTAGCTTCAATTTGTTTTTCCTCAATCTTCTAAGGGATGAGCTTTGCTTGCTCCAATGTGACTTCACGACAAAGAGATTTGTAGCTTCGATCTATTAATTGCTCCACTGGGACTTCGATGAACCCTGAACTTTTCAAACTGCTTTCTTATTCTTGCAATATGAGTTGACTTTTCTTTTCTCTCTCCTTCTTTTTTGTTTGTTTGTTTTTGAAAAAACAGAAATTGAAAAACAAAAATTGAAAATAGAGATTGAAAATAGAAATTGAAAATACCTAGGCATGTGACCCAAGGCTCAATTCACCTCTCGTATTATGAGTTAATTTTTGAACAGAAATTGAAAAACACCTCTGGGTGTGACCTGAGGCTCAACTCACCTCTCGTATTATGAGTTGATATTTGAAAAATAAAAATTGAAAAACACCCCAGGGTGTGACCTAAGGCTCAACTCACCTCTCGTATTATGAGTTGATATTTGAAAAATAAAAATTGAAAAACACCTCATGGTGTGACCTGAGGCTCAACTCACCTCTCGTATTATGAGTTGATATTTGAAAAATAAAAATTGAAAAACACCTCAGGGTGTGACCTGAGGCTCAACTCACCTCTCGTATTATGAGTTGATATTTGAAAAATAAAAATTAAAAAACACCTCAAGGTGTGACTTGAGGCTCAACTCACCTCTCGTATTATGAGTTGATATTTGAAAAATAAATTGAAAAACAGAAATTGAAAAACACCTCAGCGTGGGACCTGAGGCTCAACTCACCTCTCGTATTATGAGTTGATTTTTGAACAGAAATTGAAAGACAGAAATTAAATACCTCGGCGTGTCCCGAGGCTCAACTCACCTCTCGTATTATGAGTTGATTTTTGAAATGTAAATTGAAAGACAGAATTAAATACCTCGGCGTGTCCGAGGCTCAACTCACCTCTCGTATTATGAGTTGATTTTTGAACAGAAATTGAAAGACAGAAATTAAATACCTCGGCGTGTCCCGAGGCTTAACTCACCTCTCGTATTATGAGTTGATTTTTTTGAAAAACAGTAATTGAAAGCGTATCTGGTGGAACTCGGATGTCTTCTTTCTCCTTGGTTCGGTAAAGCTATCGTCAAAACTTCATGTTCGACTGGTGTACCTGTAT
Organism: Gossypium bickii; assembly: GCA_025503065.1. Taxonomy (NCBI): domain Eukaryota; kingdom Viridiplantae; phylum Streptophyta; class Magnoliopsida; order Malvales; family Malvaceae; genus Gossypium; species Gossypium bickii. Next base: position 18,957,795 of record CP106713.1, on the reverse strand, counting down.
GTGTCATGCGTAACGTTATCATGATATGCACGTGCTTGTCTTAAATGCTTTTATGCCTACATGATTATGCCATGCGCCCTGGGTTTATTTGTCGTGTGTCTCTTCTTGTTACGACTCTCATGATGACCTGTATTCATTGCTTCGACTCTTGACTTTCCTTTCATGTTTCATGCTCGTCCTCGAGTTTTATGAGTGATCTGTGTTTCGCATATATCACCCTTTTGCCCCTTGTAACTTCAGGGCTCATCTCATTGTGATCTGAGGGTATAGGATTTGAATATCTTCCATTCATCCCACTGCGACTCTAAAACATAGGGCTTGTCTCTTATTCAGCCCACACTCTTGTTATTCAAAGGTACAGGATCTGTATCAGCTTCCTTCTAACGATCACTCTTTAGGTGACCCAACCGGATATATATGCGTGATGCTCGCATGAATGCAGAGTGTCATTTCTTTTCGAGAATGATTCTGGTTTTGCACTTGGGTTAACAATGCCCATTTTCCGTCAGGATTGTGTCACTGACGCGGTACCTTGTCATTTTGTTCAATCCTCTTAATTTGGACTCAGATATTTCCAACCCTTAAGCTCGGTGAATCTTAAGTAATAATCCTGTTTCAGACTCCTGTATTGTTTAGAGGTTTCCAGAGTAATATGCGAAACTCCTTTCATGAAAGTATTATTAGTCCAATAATCGTTATTTCAATGCAAAATGCTCAAAAAAGGACCATAATGATGGACGGAATGGGAATTTATTGGGAGTATAGCTCGAATCAAACAAGTTAATCAAAGCTAGCATATGCAATGAAGAAGCAAATTTATTTAGAGTGTATTTTGAAAAGACAAAGATAGCAGACTCAAAATGGGTAACATGGAAACTAGGTGCCCCAGATATCGCAGCTTGAGCTTCTCTGTTCAAACTTCTTAAGGACAGTTCTAAACTCAATATGTGTTTACGGGATCCGGAGTACTTTATCGATGCCCCAAGGCACAACATTCCTCTTCATTGTTACTTCAAGCGTAGCAAGACTATTGTATGCCTCATTTTTATCAAAATTTGAGCTACCCTTTTCGGGTTTTTAACTCAAACCCACTTTTGGTCTCAAAGCGCCCTTTGCGGGTTTTCACTTTGGCCTCTCCTTTTTCTTCTTTTTTCTTTCCTCTCATTCTTTTTTGTTTTTTGTTTTTTTTTTTACTTTTTTTTGAATTCACTGGATTGGGCAGGTCCTTATCGTCTATCTCAGACAATATCCTTGTTTCCCTAGAACGGGCCTTTTTTGCTGCCTAAGGTCCTTCCTGGCTTGGCATCTTCTTTCTTTTGAAGTCTCTTTTGCATGAGAGAATTTTCTTTCAAAGCCCTATCATGAAATTTTCTAAGGCGATCCTTTTTGTTGTAAACTCGCTTCATCTGATCGTGACAGATATCTCTCAACATTTTCTTTTCAAATTCACTTGATCACATCGTGATTGGATCCATTCCACCTTATCCAATTTTGGCTCGGCCTGTGCATGGGGATAAGAGAATTTTGACATCACTAGGCAAAACCTAATGAGGAAAGCGTTGTCCCAGCAGAGGTCCTAGCCAAATTTTAATGATCAACAAAGGGTAAACGTAACTTCTATATGCCAACATTCCCAAGTTTAGGTCATCTTCCTAACAATCTTTGTTCTGTTGCCTTTTTTTTTTTACACCATGACATCGCACTTGATCCTTGAAAAGACCGCCAACTTTTGACATTGTGCGGTTAAATATGACCTTTTCGCCTTTTTTGTTAATATTTTTTTCTTTTTTCCTTTTTGGCCTAATGACTATCGACTTTGTAATATTGGCATATGAAGCGACCCTCGCCCTCTTAGTGAAGAGATCGACATCTACAAAAATGAATCGATGCGGACCTAAAGCTTTCGAGGAGATTGGCTTGATAACGTCCTTACCCCACGTGTAGACAAGGAGGAAGAAGCACATAAGTTCTGTCCTCGATTTAGCGTTTGATGCAATTTTCCTTTCTGGGTAGGCCAGTAGCTCGAACCTCTTGATTGGCTTAGTCAGGGTAGAACCATCAGCATGTGATCTTTAAATATCCTTATGGACTTCTTCTGTGGCTTCCTTAGCTTTGACAGCATACTCGTGCCTTAGTAGTCCCGGCGTGATCATACGAAAATATCTTTGAACTCTTGGAGATAACTCAATGATTCCTTGCCTTGTCCTGCGACAAGCTAAGCTTCCATCTTCATCTCATTCGTTAGCTCGTATTGTCCGCTGACACTTCGTAGGGTAGGATCCGTCATTCTTAACAAGCTAGGAAATAAGTTGCAATCTTTTTCATCTTTCAAGTTCTTAGATCCCTCTAGACACATATCTCCCTAAAAGGGAGTCAGTAACAGTGTCGCTCATGTCATTGATATCTGGGGACCCCATTGTGGGTATGAAGGCAGAAAATCCAAAGAATAAATGATTCTAAGGATGATTATTCGTATGATGTGGTCATGAATAAAAAAATGAAAAAATGTACAAAATAAAATGAAAATGTTTACTTAGGACGATGCATTTAATCAAAATAAAAATTCTAGACATAAGCCTATTTCACAAAATGACTCTTATTGCCTCTAGGCTTAAAGCAACAAGCGTGTTTTAAATATTACCCTAGATTAACTAAAATACAGGGATCCCTTCGCAGTCTCATTGTTCAAAACAAACCCGGGAGGACAAGGGCGTATCATTGAAACTTCTTTAATTGCATCACCCCTTTTGTCACTGTGCTCACGTTCCCTTCAAGGTAGTTAGGGAGCGGATTTCCAACCGTATTACTAGTACCGTCAAATTGTAAAATCCCTACATCAATAAGACCTTGAACCCTTCTCTTAAAGGCTAGACAATTTTCTGTAGAATGCCCCTGGTTCCCAGCGTGATACATGCAACTAGCATTAGGATCATACCATTTCGAGTATGGAGGCTTCAATGGTGCCATATAATGTGGCGATATTAACTGTTTTTCCAACAATTTCGGGCACGGTTCTCCGTATGAAGAGGGATAGGGGTGAGTCGAGGTTTTTCAGGATTAGGTCTCGCCAATCTTTGTTCGTTTTTGAGTTGGTTTGGAGTAGGCATGTTATTAGGTGGGAACACGGTGAATGGTCTTTGGTCATCCCTACTCGCACTACCCACTTCCTTTTCCCTTTTCTTAGGGGCCTTCAATGTCCGCTCCCTCCTTTCTTTTGCCTCTGCTTGGACCATTGGTTTAGTTCGACCCTCCTCAGGGTTAAAACATGAGCCCGTCGAGAAGTTCAGCGGGGTCGAGGTATTAGTCTGATATTGGGGCCTGATAGTGATAGGTCCCCCATACGACCGCGCGTCTGGTTGAGTTGGGATATTTATCGGGGAATAAACAATTTCTTCATATTCCTCCATATTGTCGACCACATGGTATATCATATTCTCTTGAAACTCTCGCATTTGCTCTCGCATCTCTCGTTGAATTCTGGTTGATTACTCTTGCATATGTTGTTGAATTCTGATCAATTGCTCTTGGATCAATATTTGGCTTTCCTCTAATCTCTCCAACGTTTGTTCCATGTTTTCTAGGTTAACGAAATAATTTCACCTAATTAGAGTCTTTCTACAAATTCTAATGCATGTGATACGATGTAATGCAAATGCGTGAAATTCAATGCAAATGCATGGGATGAATGCAAAAAGAAAGAGAGGCGTTGATCATGATTTCAATTCCATTAGAAGAACTTTTCCAGAAAATACGTTTCTTTTCATTAATAACGGATTGCATAGATTGCCGTATCCTCATAGTCTAGGTGAAAACACCAATCCTCTCTTTCGTTTCGGGAGTTTGTGATTGTGTCCCGCGAACTTTCTTAATAGACGACTCTTCTAACTCCTTGTCGCTTGGTCCAGGTCGTACCTCGTCATTCGCTTAACCTCCGCGATACTCGTAATCCTCTGATGACTCCCGAACAATCCTTGTCGGCTTGAACCTTTAGGTAAATCCTCTTCTTCGTATCCGGATGTTTATGGATGTGTCCTTTGAACTTTCTCAATAGAAGTGTCTTCTAGCTCTTTGTTGTTTGGTCCAGGTCGATCTTCTGATGACCCCCAAACAATCTTTGTAGGCTTTGAATCTTCGGGCAAGACCTACTTTCGTTGTTACCTAGACTATGTTCGGACGACCGTATTATAATCCACTTCATCAAGTAACACATTTCCTTATGACAAACTCTTCTATTCAGCAATCGAACATGAATCGACACCTCCTTTCTAATGGTGCAATGCAATGCAAATGCATGGAATGAATGCAAAAAGAGAGGTACCGATTATGAATTCAATTCCATTAGAAGAACTTTTCTAGAAAATGAAACTCTTTACATAAAATGGATTGCATATACGGTTTTGTCCTCATAATCCAAGTGAGAACACCAATCCTTTCTTTCGTGCCTAGAGGTTGTGATTGCGTCCCCTCCACAGGCGCCTCTTCTAGCTCCTTGTCCCTTGGTTCAGGCTGTACTTCTTCACTCGCCTATCCTCCGCGGTGTTCATAAATTTCTTTAAGAAAGTCAAGGCGTAACGCATCTTGAATAATCCTTGTTGGCTTGAATCACCGGGCAAAGTCTTGTATTCTTCCATGGACTATGCGCCTTCTCTCGTTATTTACTTGGACTATATTTGAACAACCATATTATAGTCCATTTTATCAAGAAATTCTTTTTCTCATGACAAACTCCTCTATTTAGCAATCAAATATTAATCGACACCTCCCTTAATATTTTAATGCAATGCAATCAAGACAGAGGAAAACGCAGTAGCCTAGTGTACATAAATAATCACAACAAAAAACACGTTAGTGCAAGAAGAATAAACAAACACAGAACACCTACCCAGGTGACTGCCATGGTTTGGTGCAATTCTACCTAGGGTAGGCTCTTGAGTTTCTATGTGGGGTTCGGTTCTAAAGAGGGGTACCTGAACCAGCAGATTCCTAAATCCTCACCCATTATAGGCTCATATGGACTGAGTTCGGCTCAGGAAGATACATTTCCCTATGGCCATGTGGAGGTGAAAACCTTACGAAGCACATAGGTACGGATGTATCCCGGAAGCAATCCACTAGCCCATGCGGAGGTGAAAACCTCACGAAAGCTTAGTTTCTCACTCCCACTTAAAGGTACGACCACGACGGTCATGCGATATGATGCCCGTTAGTGAACCAAGTGTGATGAAAATGACATTCAATAAAACAAGATAAGTCAATATTTCACATACAGTTTAAAGCAAACAAGGAATAAAGCACATACTCGGGTAACCACTAAGGTTTGGTGTGGCTTTACCTACAACGGGCTCTTAGGGCTTGCTATATGAGGTTCGATTCTAAAGAAAAGTACCCGAACCCGCAGATTCCTCGATCCTCACCTGTTACGGGCTCACACGGACTGAGTTCTGTTCAGGGGAATACATTTCCCTATGGCTGCACAGAGATAAAAATCTCACGAAGACATAGGTACGGATGTATCCCGAATGTGATCCACTATCTTGCACGGAGGTAAAGACCTCACGAAAGAGTAGCTTCTCGCTCCCACTTAAGAGGGTGTGACCACAACAGTCATGCAATGTAGATGCAATTATTATGAGACTCGACATTATTGCCGTTATAGCACAAACAGATGTATCACAAGAAACATGACTTTTAAAAACAATTTTCCAAATTTTCAATCAAAAGGACAAAAATCAATCAATTTATGGCCTGACTCTCGAGGTCCCCAGTGGAGTCGCCAAGCTGTCATAACCATTTTTTGACAAAACGGGAATTGACTTTAAAAATAGGGAGTCGCCACTGATCTTTGTTAGGTGTGATCGGATCACCTTTGTTTTAATAAAACATTTTGATTTACTAAAACAATATTTTTGGCCTGCGAAATTTGAGAAAATAGGTTCGGGAGTCGGTTACCTGTGAGGAAGGGTTAGCACCCTCGTCACGCCTAAAATTGGTACCAAATTGATTACTTATTGCCTCAATGTCAAAAGTTGAGAAATTAAAAAAGGAAACAGAAATTGATCTTTTTTTGAAATATTTTAGTTTTCTCGAATTGAATATCAAGATTTTATTGTTCCGAAGGAATAAAATATCACATCCAATACGTAGGACACGATGATTTTAATCCTTGAATCCAGGATCATCTCTTAATTCCCGAGACTCGTGCATTAAAATATCAAAAGAATATTCGATTGTTTGGCCAAGTGAGAGAACCAAAACCCAACACATAGGGCACGATCTCTCGAAATTCCAAACACAGAATATTGCCTTATTTGGAAACTTTTAATTTTGGATGAGATTTATAAAAGATTTTAGGTTAGGTTTTAAAGAAAGACGTTTCAAAACGCGAACGGGATTATGCGACGAAGAGAACGACAATGTAACACGAATTTGGCATCATACATGTAATACATAACATTGGAATCACGAATCTAAAATATTAACATGCATGAATAATAATAATGATGAGACAGTAATATAAACGGTAATAACAATGATGATAATAATAGTATATTGAAATACGAACAAGCAAGTTATAATACATGCAAGAACGATAATCACATAGCTTACACTATTTAACTATCAACATTAACAATAGAAGAATACTGGAATAAACATCATGGATAACAATCCAAAATAGATAAATAAAGAAAGTGAAGCACTATAGAAATAATTAAAAATATAATGGTTTACAATAAATACTTTATAAAAAACAACTCTGAATAAATAAATAAATATAGTATATGATACTATTTAGAATAAGTGACCATCTTAAAGAAGTCTCAAATAAATAATATTTAAAACAATTTAAAGTAGATAATGTGAAATAACTTAAAAATAATTAACGCAAAATAGTTTAAGGCAAAGTAATATGTAAAAATAAATAAATGGATAAATAATGTGTAGGATAAACGTTAAAGAAAAGAAGAATAAAATAGATAATATCTAAGTTTAAAATAGGTAAGACATGTATATATATATATATATATATATATATATATATATATATATATAAAGACAATTTAATACAAATGGTATGTGAAACTTCGTATAAACAGCAATAACAAAACGAGTTTGCAAAATAAATAAACTACGCAAAGTCAGGGACAAAATTAAGAATCTAGCCGGAACTCAAAGCATGAATCATAAATAATCAAAAGCTGGTTTAGGGGTGAATCGAATGGTGCGAAACTATTGGGGACCAGATGACGAAATGTCCCCTAAATTCCCATGCACACATCCAGTTGACAGATTCAAGGACTAAGTCGAAAACGAAATGAAAACTGAAGGCCAAATTTAAAAGAACAAGAAAAGAGGAAATGGGACATGATTGAGCAGAGGTGCAAAAGGGGGGTTCATTGGCGAAAATATCCCTTTTAGAATGCGCAGGTCCCTCCTTTTACTAAACGACGCAGTTTCTTCAAAGCCTTAAAACCCTATTTTTCTGCTTTGTTTCAATTACCCCTAAGTTCAAAAAAAAATCTTAAAGCTTTTCTCTTCTTTATTTCTCTCAAAAAGATGAAAAGGCAGAGAACTCCGCCATAAACAACGAACCCGCGAATCCCTCTACCCCTATAACCCGATTTTGGCACTAGAAAGGGGGGGTTCTGACGACGGAGGTATGCTTTTCTTTCTTTTATTCAATCATTTTTTTTAAAAAAATAAATAATGATAATAAGAAGCAGTAGATGAAAAACGAAAAAAGTGAAGATAGAGATCTCAACATTTGAATGCTTTCTTTTACTTTTTTTTTTTATGTTTGTGGAAAAGAAAGTTCGAGATTTTTTTATTTCCGATCTTCGTTCTTACTTTTTTTTTTCGAATCTAAAAATCCCTCTTTTATTTTGATTTTGTTTATAAAGCGTTTGAAATAACAACAAGATAGCAACAAATAACAGTAAAATACAAGAATGAAGAACCAAATCAACCTTGCAGATTTCTGTTTTCTTTTGATTCTTCTTCAAACTTGATTTCGTTCCCTTTTTTCTTTTTATTCCTTATCCTTTTTTTGAATGCCCCCTTTTTTTACGATCGTTTTGCCTCGGTTTATATAACCGATTTTCACATATTCGATTTTGCTTTTTCTATTTTATTTTGTTATGTCTGCCACTTTCTTCTTTGTCGTGTTGTTGCATGTTCTTGGTCCCTGCAGGTGCCCGAGGCGCGTGCTGGTGTTGACCGAGGCGCAAGGGTGCTGGTGGAGTCTGACGGCAGAGGCATGCGGCGCTGGAAGGGGGAAACCCTAGGGTTTCCTGGTTGCTTCTTAACTGTCATGGGCTAAAATGGTGTTGGACTGTATTGGACTTTTGTAATTGGGTTTTGTTTATTTGTATTAAAATTGGGCTTGGTTGTATTTGGGTTAATTGGGCTTTGAATCTTTTTGTAAATGGACATTTAAAAGGACTGTTACATTTTATTTATTTATTTATTTTTTCCGAGCTTTTGTTTTATTGATTGGGCCTCTAGTCTATATTGGGCCCGGGCCAAAATTGGTTATTACACTCATGTCTACTCAAAAGCATTCAAATCCATTCCACCTTCTTCGAAGGACATCTCCAAGCCCATCTCATAACTAAAAATGCACAAACAAACTTACCCAAATAAATAGTGGGTTAGCAACACAAACCACATGTTGATTATAAGATAATGATGCACATTTAGGGGAGTTAAAAGAAAATCAAACTAATGGATATGATAAAGATGACATGTTATTACTCAAGGTAAACTATAAAAATAGTCACTTTTGTTTGCCTCAGATTACATTTTAATCACTTATGTTTGAAATGTTATGCTTTAGTCATGTTATCGTTTTGTTACGAAATGGTCACTCTACCGTTAAACTCCGTTACCTCCTTCATGATAGACCTACATGGCAGTCCAAATGGGTTTTAAATGCCAACTTGAATATTCAGTTGTTGGGATAAAAATAGGTTTTTAATTAAATAAATTTAATTTGGACTGTCACGTAGGATCACCGTTAAGGAGGTAAGCGATAGAGTGACCACTTCGTAACAAAATGATAATCAGAGGCGAAGCCAGGGGGCTGGCATGGGCCTCGGCCCCGTAAAAAGTAAAATTGCACTTTGTCCCCCTAAAATTATAAAAATTCGATTTAATCATTTACAAATTATAAAGATATAAACTATAAAAAATTAAAATTTCATCTGCCCCCTAAAAACAATGTTCTGGCTTCGCCCCTGACGATAATGTAAGTGACTAAAACGTAACATTTCAAACAGAAGTGACTATAGTGTAATCTAAGGTAAACACAAGTTTACTCATAATTTATAGAAGTGTGAGGGTGATGTTATTTCACAACAATTGATGAACCTTTTACCATTCTATCATAAGCAAAACGTATAGTTAACACAATCACTAGTTTAAAATTTAGGAATATATCAATTAACATAAGCTTAGTAACCTCTTGTAAACAAAAAAATAATTATCGCATACACCTTTAATTTTTTTTTCCATTTTGTTCATGAAGTTAAGAAGAATATATATTGTTAGTTTGTAAAAATACCAAGGGTCAGTTCATCATTGCTTTTCAAAAGCACTTCTGGCTCTAAAAGTACTTTTGGAAGAAAAGCTGTACAGAACAAGCTGCTTTTGGCTGGAATTTTTAGCTTCTCCTCTCCTAAAAGCACTTTTAGTGCTTAATTACTTTTTCACCCCTCTAATAACATAGTACTTTCCCTTTTTTTTCGTGGTACTTAATTACAAATGTGTTAAAATCATTAATTAAAAATAAAAAATATTTTTTAAAATATTAATTACAAATATTTAATGGTTATATTTAAATATTTAAAATATAGTTTATATATTCTAATTAAATTTTATAAGTAATTAATATTTATTACTTAAAAATATTTAAAATTCATATTTCATATATTAAAATATGAACAAGTTATATAGTAATTTTTTTATATTCTTACTAAAATATAATAATATTAACTAATTTAAATTTTATTTAAATGTATATTTGTTACTTGATAATAACATGTCTAAAATGGACATTTTATTTCTCAAAAGTGTTTTTTCACAGTACTTTTCAAAAGCATTGCCAAACTAACCCTAAGTCGTAAATAACATCACAAAAAGAAAGGTCAATTTTTGAATCTACTATAAATATTTAATATATGTACCTACCTCCAATTTAGCAAGTTTATTGCAATATTGGAGTTTGACTAAATTAATTGTGAACATAACTATGAAATTTAATATGATTGTTGGATAGCATATAATAAAAACAAAACAAAAAATTATAATTAAAAAAAAGTGAATGAAGGTTGAAGAGTGAGAAAATGTTTACTAAATATGTAGATTTTTATTAGTAAAGTAGGAAGATATGGAGGAATAATATGTAAATCATCTAGAATGAGCTTGAATAATACAACGTTTATAAATGAAATATTAAAAAAAATTAGACATAAATATTTATGTGAAAAAATCACATTCAAAGAGGATAAAAAATTACAAGTAAAGAAAACTTCACTAAAATTGGCAAAAATTGAAAGGGGAGTATAAGATGGAGGAATAAACAAACTCTATGAAATACAAAGTTTTTCCGAGATTCCCACAACCTCTCTCTTAATTTTGTTGTTGTTATTTAAAACTGTCTAGGGTTGCTAAAAGACCTATTTATAGGTTAAAAATTCATGTGAAAATATGACTAAAACATTCCTAAAATAATCAAAGTTAAACTGAGAAAAAATAACAGAGTGTAACTAAGAGAAGAAACTCGATTAAGTGTAGAACACGTCACCATGTCATGAAGTCATGTTCGGCTCGTCGAGACGCCATGCATCATGTCATCGAGACGACGGGTTCTTCTCGTTGGAGCGTTGGTGCCATGTTATCGTGACGTCGACTCTTTCTCATCACGACGTTGCCGTCTGTTTCATTCGAAATGTAAGCCATATTCCACAGAATCCATATAGATAGTGGGGAATTTTATTAACTCATTTAAACATTTTTTTTCATATAAAAAATCAAGTTAGAAGTCTTGACAATGTAGTATTAAAAATTATTAAAAGGTAGCAAATGAATAGTTAAGAACTATTGGGACATTAAAAAAATGTTAATGGCTTATTACAACATGAGAACATCAGCTTAATAAAATAATATGAACTAATTGGTACTGCCGACCAAATAGGTGATGCAAATTTTATATGCATATATAAATTTTGTTACTTTATAATTACTTATGGAGAATTTTTTTTAAGGTATAATTCATATACAAATGTTAGGAGCAAATCACTTCTATGCACACATTACAGATGTGAGTTATGAGGTGTGACTCGAACAAATTTACTTAATTTTTGATACGTCAAAAAATTATTTAAATCATAATTCTCATTCATCATACGATATAAATCAAATCCTTATCTTTAAGATGATATTTAAATAAAAATCTTTCAAATAATATCTGAATCTAAAACTCTAACTTGATCTAAGTATCCTAAAAAGAAATCACTATCACTTCTTCCACGTCTTCACTGCCTACTTTCAATTCTGTACGGTCACTGTCTCTCCCCCCTGCCCACCCGCCTGCCATGCACGTTCCCGTTTACTACCACAAAATACAATAAAAATCTCAGCATTTAACCCTACTTTCCTATTGACTTATATTCATGATAGGTTAAATGTATCTTGACTTTTGTGTTGCTCTCAAATAAATTTGTTCATGTATGGTCTTCTGTATCCGGATTTTCATTTGGTGTTTTTCAATCTTTTTTTAATATTTCATATATATATATATATATATATATATATGAAATAAAACTGTTGATTCATGTTTGGGTCAATACAATAAAATGTTTGACTGAAAAAAAAATGGCATGTTTTATATTTCAAGATTCTACAATCCTGATTTTGGAAAATTTATTTGAAGGAGATTGCAGCACTCTTTGATTTATGTTCAATTTGATTCAATGTCGACGGTAGAAGACAATTGGAAGAAGCTAAACGGTGCCTAACCTGAATTTTCCCTTTGCAAAAAGTTTTAGTTTTGGACCCAAAGTAGATGATATTCCATTATTTCTTGTTTACCTAGGTTTTTGTGTTGTATAATGGTCAAATTTTGGTGATGTTAAAAATGTAATGTATAGTTTTGATATTTTTTGAAAGGGTTAAATAGAAATCTTTTTAGTTTAAAGGAGTAAAAGTACAATTTTATCATATACTAATTTTTAGTTTTATCATTTAAAAGGATTAAAATGAAAACATGTCTGGTCTCTTTTAGAAATTGTTTTAGAAAGGATCCATGTACGCATAATAAGATTCGAGTTAGAAGAAATCTAGAGACAAATTATATATGACTTATGCAAAGTGGGAGTTGAACTTGTCAAAGTCCTCGACACTACCAAGGCCTTATTATTAATCTAATTCTAGTTTTCATCCCTTTACAATCTTCAAATTTGAGATGTAATTTATCTATTTTAATTTGACATAGTTTGGTCTCTTTATTTTTATAATATTATTAACAAGTCTAAATTGATAATAATGTTAGTTTCTAATATTAAAGTAATAAGTAAATTTTTTTAAAAAAAACACCCTTAAGTATTTGTTGGAATCTAGTGGAGGGACTAAAACAATATATAGACCTTCTCTAATTAATTCAAAAGACGACAACCCTAATTACTTTAAAAGAAACATTTTAAGGACTAAGGTGTTAATAGTGAATAATTCAAAAGTGATGGATTGGGTGGTGAATGTGTTTTTCAATGCTAAAATCAAAGAACCAATTAAAGGATTCCACATAAGGGAAATCAATTAATCATGGATTAAGCACTTAGAAATGTGGAAAATTACACCACTACTCTTTTATTTTAAAAAAAAAGTTTAAAATTATAATCAGATGATTATGATTGACAATTGACACCCCCAAAAAAAAGTGTCAGTTCAATAAGTTTGAACCATATAGGATTAATCAATTTGCTATTTCCATTAAAAATAGATGGATCATCCATCTTTATTGCGTGGACGAAAAGCCACTCTCAATGTCTATCCACCCATCCACCACCGACTTTCTTTCTTTTTTTTCAACTTAAAAATTAGATTTATTTAGTGAATGAGCTATTGGTTTAATAAGGTTTACTGTCCATATGTGTGTATGTGATTAGTATAAAAACGAATATAACGATAAAATTATATATTATAACGTGAGATTAAAAAAATTAAACGTATCACATAGAAAGTAAACGTTTATCCAAAAAGACCCATAGACTTTCATAATTTTAAGTTTATTTTGTGTAAATTATATATAAAATTTAAATTTTATTATGATCGTTGAAATTTATTTTTATTTTAATTATAATTTGATTATATTTAATAATGTTTTGTAAGATGTTTGTAACTTAAAAAAATTATTTAAATAGGCTTTTTAGTCAACCTATGAAATTGAATTATTGTTTATGGATTAAATATAATAGTAATATCATGGTTGTTGAAATTAGATCGGACCGAGTGGACTGTAAATTAACTGGTATGTTAATCTAGACAAAAAGATTGAATCAATTTTTAAACAAACTACTCAAAGCTAATTGAATCGAGACAAAATCTTATTGAACTGATGATTAAACTAATCGAGCCAAGATCATAATTTTATAATTCTTTTTATTGAAATTAGACCAATTGATCAAATCGAAAATCAATACAATTTCATCACTAATCTAGTTTTTTAAAACCATGGGTAATATAGATGAAATATTTTTTTCTAAAATCGGATGGATCTATTTACAAAGTTTTGTTTCTGTTTTTGCTTTTTGTTGGCCTTTCCCTTCCCGCTGGCGTAATATTATTATGCTAATAAGAAAACAAGGAAAAATCCAGTTATTTCAGTTATGCCAAAAGCAACTTTCTTGTTTTCTTTGAGTTGTAAAGTTTTCAAGTGATAGAATTATTAGATGTTAATCAAACATCGATATCATCTCATTACATAAATAAAGCAAAAATAAATTAAAATTCCTCCCACTTAATTTTAGTTTAATATATTACCTTTCATTAATTTCAGCGTATGTTTTAATTATTGCTCGAATTTTAAATTAATTTAGTAAATTTTAGAATGTTTTAATTGAATTTTTAAAGTATTAATATTGTATCAATTAGGTGTCGAGAAATGTGTCCATATTATAGTAAATATGTAATTGTTTTCTATGTATTTGAACAATGAATAAATAGATAAAGTTAATTTCACATTTCACTATTATATCTTTTATGTTTCTGTCTTTTATGTTTTTCATGCAGAGCGAAATTGTGACAAAAACAAATATTAGCTCATTGATTGTCTAAGTTTAAACTGATGATAAGTGGCATTGTAAGAACATTTACATTGCGAGAAAGACAACTTACTTCAGTACTGATACGAACCCAGTTTCGTGAATTGAATCCGAGTCGTAAGATTGCCCGATCGTTAAACAAGAAGGTTTCGTTCGGATTCGGAAAGGTTTAGAAAATTTGGTTTTAAGAGGGAGGTAGACAAGGAAGGGCTCGATAGAAGGATGGCTTTCGGGTTAAGGTACTCGATTATGAAATAAATGGATAAGTCGGATTATGGATAATCGAAAACTTAAGGTCAAGAATGAACCAAACTTCGGATGAAGGTTGACCCGAGACTTATAAGACTTTAAGTTAATTCGAAAAGGAATTATGAGACCTCGACCCACTATCTAGAGAGATAGGAACCTCAGTATAAAATTTCGAACGCTACACGATAACGTGATAAGTTCGGTTAAACAAAGAAACTATTGACGCCACTACCTAGATAGATAAGTCAACGAATCTTTGGACGAAATTTGAGAGAAAAATTTTTCAACAAATTTAAGGGTAATTCATTCAAATTTTTCAAAAGAAAAGTCTGCTTACAAATGAAAATAAACCAACTATTTATAAGAATTTAAAAATCTCATGAATAGCAATATTAAGATCCACACCATTAATTCCTACTTGCAATATTGAATCTTTGTGCGTCCAACATTCCCACCATTGCCTCCATTTTGTTTATTTAATTCAAAGCCAAGGCTCCTATTTGTTTATGCTTGCATTATCCTTTTTAAAAAAAATTCCCACATTTGGCATGTGTTGCCGTCCACCATAGTCTATAGGTACATGGTGCCCTCAACTTTATGTTATTTAATTCATTCCATGTTCCATTGTTTGCACCATGCTTCCAACACTTAAATATCTTCAATTGTTTATCTCCTTTCATTGCAATCCACCATAAAGAACCATGGCTTGGTTTTTCACGTGGGAATCTTTCAATCGCTTTTGTTGTCCCTTTGGTGTTTGACACCTGCAACATATTAATCAATCCATTAGTTACTTTAGCACAATAAAATGGGACAATTAATTAGGCAGCACTTAGTGTATTTAAACACCCCAAAACAAAATATTCGGCGATGACTAGACACACTTTAAACCCACATTTAATTAGACAAATTATTTTCTTGTAAAAAAAAAAAAGAAAGAAACATAATAATTAAATTCAGACTCTTTTATTGAAACTCAATTAAATTCATAATTTAAAGGACGTAACTAAATTAAACTAATATCTTATTTAATTTTAATGCAGCAAATTTTAACCAAGTAGTCCAGCAAATTAACATATGTAAATGTAAAATAAAGGCGAGCTCATTGATCTAAGTTTGAGCTAGCTGAACGTGAAGAACATTGCATGGCTTGCTCGATTCTTCGTTCCAAAAATGTCCAGCTATGACATTGCTCCAAATTTTGCTTACGAGAACCGACACTTCCTCCTTAAGCCTTTTATCACGAGCACGAGTGATAGGCCCCTTTGGCAGCTCCAAGGGATCTTCAGTAGCTTTAGTGGGTGCCCGAGCCACGGTCGTATCATCCCCTCCCCTTTCGAAACGACTTGTCCTCAAGTCGTCACCTACATCATATGGAGATAAATCAGACACATTAAAACTAGCGCTTACGCTATACTCACTGGGGAGATCGATTTTATAAGAATTATCGTTGATCCTCTCCAAGACTTGAAAAGGACCATCGCCTCTTGGCATCAGTTTGGATTTTCGTTGGGCTAGGAATCTTTATTTCCTCATGTGCACCCACACCCAATCTCCTGGCTCAAAGGTAATATTCTTGCGCCCTTTATTAGCCTTCTGCTCATATTGTTTGGTTCGTTCTTCGATATTCCTACGCACCTTCTCATGTAAGCCTTTCAAGAACTCAGCCTTCCTTTTCGCATCTGCATTCACAAATTGTTCGTTAGGCAGTGGAATTAAATCTGGAGGTGTTAAAGGATTGAAACCATAAACAATTTCAAAAGGAGAGTGTTGAGTAGCCGAATGGGTAGAACGGTTATAAGCGAATTCAATGTGCGGTAGGCATTCCTCCTACGACTTAAGATTCTTTTGGATTATAGCACGCAACAACGTAGACAAGATTCGATTCACTACTTCTGTTTGCCCGTCCGTTTGAGGATGGCAAGTAGTCGAAAACAGCAGCTTTGTGCCAATCTTTCCCCAAAGCGTTCTCCAAAAATGGCTCAGGAATTTAGTGTCTCGATCAGAAATAATAGTCCTCGGTACCCCATGCAAACGTACAACCTCCCCGAAAAATAAGTTAGCAACATGTAAAGCATCATCAGTTTTGTTACATGCAATGAAGTGTGACATTTTTGAAAACCTATCTACAACGACGAAGATTGAGTCTTTGCCATCCTTGGTTCTAGGAAGACTTAAAACAAAGTCCATTGAGATGTTGATCCAAGGTCCTTCCGGGATAGGCAACGGAGTGTATAATCCGTGGGGTTGAACTCTCGATTTAGCCTTCTTGCAAGTGATGCACCATTCGCACACTCGCTCCACGTCTCGTTTCATTTTTGGCCAATAGAAGTGTTCGCGCAACGTTGCCATTGTCTTTGCTACGCCGAAATGGCCCATGAGGCCTCCACTGTGCGCCTCATTCACCAAAACGTTCCGGGTGGATCCCTGAGGGATACAGAGCTTGCCTTCTCGAAACAGGTAATCATTGCAACGATAAAATTTATCACAAGAACCAGATTCGCAAGCTTTGTACATTTCAGCAAAATCAGGGTCAGTAGCATAATATTCTTTCAAATACGCAAATCCCATCAATTTTGTCTCTAATGAATTGAAAAGAGCATACCTCCTAGACAATGCTTCTGCCACCAAATTTTCTTTACCTTTCTTATATTTGATGACGTATGGAAATGATTCGAGGAACTCTATCCATTTGGCATGCCGTTTGTTTAGTTTATGTTGGCTCTTTAAATGCTTCAATGCCTCGTGATCGGTATGGATGATAAATTCCTTTGGCCATAAGTAATGTTACTACGTTTCCAAAGCCCGAATCAACGCGTACATCTCCTTATCGTAAGTGGGGTAGTTAAGTGTCGTCCCGTTCAACTTTTCACTAAAGTACGCTACTGGGCGTCCTTCTTGCATAAGCACGGCTTCAATGCCTAGGCCTGAGGCATCACACTCGATTTCAAATGTTTTCTGGAAATCTGGCAAAACAAGTAAATGAGCGTTAGTCAATAGATCTTTAATAAAATTAAAAGCACGCTCTTGTTCGTCATTCTAGAAGAAGGCAGAGTTTTTCTTAATAACACTAGTTAACGGAGCAGCAACGATGCTAAAGTTTTGTACGAAACGCCTATAGAAACTCGCCAAGCCGTGGAAGCTTCGAACTTGGCTAATGCTAGTAGGTCTCGGCCATTCACGGATTGTTTTAACCTTCTCTTGGTCCACTTCGAGGCCCTTCGCGCTAACGACAAAACCTAAGAAAACAACTTGATTAGAACAGAAAGTGCATTTCTCAAGGTTAGCGTACAATGTTTCCTTACGCAAAACTTCAAGTACTGCTCGCAAATAGTGTAAGTGATCTTCCAATGACCTGCTATAAATAAGAATGTCGTCAAAATAAACAACACAAAATCTACCTATAAAAGCACGTAAAACATAATTCATTAATCACATAAATGTGCTGGGTGCGTTAGTTAAGCCGAATGGCATAACCAACCACTCATATAAACCGTGCTTGGTCTTAAAAGTCGTTTTCCACTCATCTCCTTCCCGCATCCGGATCTGTTGATATCCGCTCTTGAGGTCGATCTTGGAGAAGAGTCGTGCTCCACTGAGTTCGTCTAACATGTCATCTAGGCGGGGAATAGGATGCCTATACTTGATGGTGATCTTATTGACCGCTCGGCAATCCACACACATACGCCAAGTACCATCTTTCTTGGGCACTAGAAGCACAGGAACAGTGCACGGACTTAGACTTTCCCGAATGTAGCCCTTGGCCATCGACTCAGCCACTTGTCGTTGCAACTCTTTGGTTTCTTCAGGGTTGCTTCGATATGCTGGGCGATTTGGTATTGTGGCTTCGGGAACAAAGTCAATCTGGTGCTCGATCCCTCGAATAGGCGGTAGGCCACTAGGGATATTGTCCAGAAATACATCTTCAAAATCCTGCAACAAAGATACAATCGAAGATGAAAGTGAAGCGTCTAATTCGTTAGTATTAAGGAAATTCTCCTTATACATAATAACAACCATTGGTTGCCGAAGCAACAACATTTTTCGAATCTCTCGTGCTTTTGCATACACGCTCATCTTTGCAATCCCCTCATCATCTCGTTTTCTTGTTCTTTACTCACTTTTTGCTCACTCCCTTTGTTTTTACCTCTTGCTTTTATTTCTCCTTTATCATTTATTTTTCCACTCTTTGTCTTTGTTTCTTTTTTCTCTCTCTTTGTTTGTTCTTTCACTTTCATTTGTTGAACAGAGCTTTTCAAGCGTACTTGGTCGTCGTACACTTGTTTGGGAGACATTGGTGCTAGAGTCACACTTTTGCCACGATGTTGGAAGGTATAGCGGTTTGTATAACCGTCATGAATGGCTCGTCGATCGAATTGCCATGGTCTTCCCAAAAGTAAGTGGCTCGCATGCATTGTGACCACATCGCAAACAACTTCGTCACTATACTTGCCAATGGAAAAAGGGATGATAGATTGCTTGGTGACTCTCAATTCGCCTCCGTTGTTCAGCCAATGTAATTTGTAAGGCTGAGGGTGTTTTGTCGTTGGCAAGTCCAACTTTTCAATAAGTATGCTGCTAACTACGTTTTTACAGCTACCTCAATCAATGATCATGCTGCATACTTTGTCTTGAATATGACATCTTGAATGGAAGATTTTTTCTCGTTGTAGTTCATCTTCGGTACTTTGAATACTCAAACTACGTTTTACCACGAACAACTCACCTTCAACGGCAAATTCAAGTTCTTCTTTCTTCTCTTTTTCAGTAGAAGGGTCGCGTTCAATCTCTTCTTTGTCACCCGATTCAATCTCATCATCGGGTTTCATGATCATCACCCGCCGATTTGGGCATTGACTGGCTATATGGCCCCTACCGAGACACTTGAAACACTTGATGTCTCTAGCGGAATTACGTCCGGCCTTATTGCTAGGTTTGCTTGTTTCCCGACTTGGCTTGTTAATCTTTGGGCTTGCAACATTTTCTCGTGGTCGAAAAGGGATCTCTTTCTTACCGGCTCCTTAATTCCACTTTTGGGTAGGAGTGGAGTTTGGGTGGACACCACGAGCGGGACCCTTCCTTTTGAGCTACTTCTCCACTTTGATGGCCATGTGCACCATCTCTTCGATCTCAACGTAGTGCTGGAGTTCAACTACGTTAGCAATATTTTTGTTTAATCCAGCCAAAAATCTCACCATGGTTGCTTCACGGTCTTCTTCGATGTTGGCTCGGATCATGGCTATCTCCATATCTTTGTAATAGTCATCTACACTCCGATTGCCTTGAGTGAGATGTTGTAACTTTTGGTACAGTTCTTGATGATACTATGCCGGAATGAACCTCTTGCGCATCAATGCTTTCATTTCGGCCCAAGTGTTAACAGGTCGCTCTCCGTTCCTTCTCCGGCTAGTGGTTAGTTGATCCCACTAGACCATTGCATAGTCAGAGAATTCAATGGCCCCTATCTTTACCTTCTTGCTTTCTGAGTAGTTGTGACACTCGAAGACTAACTCAATCTTCTTTTCTCATTCTAAGTACAAATTCGGGTTAGTTTTGCCTTGAAATAGGGGTATGCACAATTTGAGGTTCTTCAAATCATCATCTACTCTACCTCGATCTCGTTGGCCTCTCCGTCATCCACTATGATTGGACCTATGTTCACTTTCGACTTCACCTGGTTCAGACCATTCTTCTTCGGGTACTCGTTGCCTTCCACGTCGCCTTGGTGAGCTTTGAGGAGTTCTTCCTCGACGGACGGGCTCTTCGACTTGGTCGAGCCTTTTTTGGATTGGCTCAAGTTTACGGTCGAACAATCACTCTACTTCACGTGACAAGGCTTGATGATTGAGATCAGGTATATTTCTAGCATGTTGTCTATCCGTTCTCTCGGCCATGTTGTGTTCCGGACTTCGGGACATGGTTTAAATTTAATCCTCACTACAAATCCTCTCAATCACTCGGAAAGAAAAGAATAAATGTCACTCACACTCGTGTTTGTACTCTATTTCGGCTTTTACCTCCACTCTATTGTGCTCACACACTCTTGCTTTTTTTTTTCCGCTCATTTCTTCTCTCGTGATTTTGTATAAGATTCGGGTGACCAGATCTACTAGGTTAACGGGTCGATTTCAAGATTAGTTAACAGAGGTTTGGCGTTGGGTATCGGATAGGCTAAAAGAAAGAAAAGACAAATGGAGTAAGGATGGGTGGCGTTGGGTGAAAAGAGAAAATACCAATTGATAGTAGAAAAAAAAATTAAAGATCGGGGTAAGAATATGAAAAAAAAATTGAAGATCGGGGTAAGAATATGAAAGTAAAGCAAAACTTGCAAACTTCACACTTCTTTTTTGAATTCTCTCTCTTTTTTTTGTACTCGAATTTTTTTTATAACTTCGATTTTTTTGTGAATTTTCGTATCTCTTTTTTTTTACAACACCAAATGCACTATATGTGAATTACAAAGAAAAAAATCAATTTAAAACTTTGAATTTTTTTGAATTTTTTTTCAAAATATGTACCTAATTCGAGTTTGCTTCGAACGTCCGAGCTTCTCGTTTAATTAGCTCTGATACCAGATGATACGAACCCAGTTCTGTGAATTGAATCCAAGTCATAAGATTGCCCGATCGTTAAACAAAAAGGTTTCATTCAGATTCGGAAAGGTTTAGAAATCTCGGTTTTAAGAGGGAGGTAGACAAGGAAGGGCTCGATAGAAGGATGGCTTTCGGGTTAAGGTACTCGATTATGAAATAAATGGATAAGTCGGATTATGGATAATCGAAAACTTAAGGTCAAGAATGAACCAAACTTTGGATGAAGGTTGACCCGAGACTTATAAGACTTTATGTTAATTCGAAAAGGAATTATGAGACCTCGACCCACTATCTAGAGAGATAGGAACCTCGGTATAAAATTTCGAACTCCACACGATAACGTGATAAGTTCGGTTAAACAAAGAAACTATTGACGCCACTACCTAGATAGATAAGTCAACGAATCTTTGGACGAAATTTGAGAGAAAAATTTCTCAACAAATTTAAGGGTAATTCATTCAAATTTTTCAAAAGAAAAGTCTGCTTACAAATGAAAATAAACCAACTATTTATAAGAATTTAAAAATATCATGAATAGCAATATTAAGCTCTACACCATTAATTCCTACTTGCAATATTGAATATTTGTGCCGTCCAATATTCCCATCATTGCCTCCATTTTGTTTATTTAATTCAAAGCCAAGGCTCCCATTTGTTTATGCTTGCATTATCCTTTTTAAAAAAAATTCCCACATTTGGCATGTGTTGCCGTCCACCATAGTCTTTAGGTACATGGTGCCCTCAACTTTATGTTATTTAATTCATTCCATGTTCCATTGTTTGCACCATGCTTCCAACACTTAAATATCTTCAATTGTTTATTCCCTTTCATTGCAATGCACCATAAAAAATCATGGCTTGGTTTTTCACGTGGGAATCTTTCAATTGCTTTTGTTGTCCCTTTGGTGTTTGACACCTGCAACATATTAATCAATCCATTAGTTACTTTAGCATAATAAAATGGGACAATTAATTAGGCAGCACTTAGTGTATTTAAACACCCAAAAAAAAAATATTCGGCGATGACTAGACACTTTAAACCCACATTTAATTAGACAAATTATTTTCTTATAAAAAAAAGAAACATAATAATTAAATTCAGACTCTTTTATTGAAACTCAATTAAATTCATAATTTAAAGGACGTAACTAAATTAACTAATATCTTATTTAATTTTAATGCAGCAAATTAACATATGTAAATGTAAAATAAAGGCGAGCTCATTGGTCTAAGTTTGAGCTAGCTGAACGTGAAGAACATTGCATGGCTTGCTCAATTCTTCGTTCCCAAAATGTCCAGCTATGACATTGCTCCAAATTTTGCTTACGAGAACTGACACTTCCTCCTTAAGCCTTTTAGCACGAGCACGAGTGATAGGCCCCTTTGGCAGCTCCAAGGGATCTTCGGTAGCTTTAGTGGGTGCCCGAGCCACGGTCGTATCAAGTAGATAATCTTAACAAGTCTGTAATCCCGTAAAAAAATCAAAATGAGCCTTTGATTTAAATACTTAGAAGGATTATTATGTCGTCTACAATTACAATTAGGTAGATGACGAGTCTTGACTATTAGAATGACTGTTATGTCATCTACAATTACAATTAGGTAGATGACGAGTCTTGACTATTAGAACAGTTGACTCTACGGGTAGAGACATAAATGAACTTATTGGAAGAATGATACATTGGATTGAACCCAATTTGAATTAATTCTGAATCCGTTTGTGAATTGATTCACATGTGATGCTTATGGTGTGACTTACCTAAATCCTGAGTTAGTTACTGACCATGCATATGTAACTCATGTGCTTTGATATAAGTGGAGACTTATGCTTTAAAGATGATCGAGTCGATATTCGGTATGTTTGGTACATGACTTGTGGATGGCATGACTTTATTAGCAACAATGGAATTCATAGTTCGATTAAAGAGTTAACGATATCCTCTCATTTGCATTGTGTGGATTGATAAATATGGAACATGGTCACGGGTTGTTAGTTCTCGAACAAGCAATTTATCACAGACATTAGTTGACAGTGATCATATTAATCATTAAGAAGACACAATGGTGATGATGAGATAAAATAGGACTCAAAAGAATCAAAGATATCATATGAAGGTAACACACATATGACGAGGTCATTAGACAAATCAGTTGGATGAATTGTTTTTGTAAAGAGTATACAATAAGGAATTTTCAATCATGATACTTCTTGTGGACTAACTTTATGATTAAGAAAATTGTGAATTATCGAAACGATGCTTTTGGACATAATTGCAATTACTCGAGCCTAATTGTATATGTCCGATTGGCCCCTCTACTAACTCAACAAAAGCTCGATCGAACTACATTTGAATTAGAAGAAAATTCTATGACTTTAGAAATAATTTAATTTAGTCGAATTATTTACTGTTTTGAAATTGTCAGAATGTTAGTGATAGTGGAAAACAAATGCAAGATTCCTTATTTCATCATTGTTTTTATTAGAGGGTATAAGCTTTATACTCCAATTTTGGTGTACAACAATAATCTAATAGAATCCTTTTTGTTCGATCAAGTAGGGGATATTCTTCAAAGGTACTTGACAATTTTGACAATGACAAAAGGAATGTTTAAACTTGGTTGGGTAATCAATGCAGTCAAACTCATGAGGCAAAAGATGGTGGCTTGAGACTCAATTGTGGGTGGGATGATAGTACTATTTTGGAGGAGCAAGATCATTGGAATGTTGAACAAGTAGAGCCGGTTGGAAAGGGTAAGGCCATAAGGGTAAAAGACCAATTGGGCACGGAGGAAGGCAATGGAGACGAAGTCAAGGATTGTGATGAAAATGAAAGCGACGCTGGAGATGAAGATAATCACGAGGGTGGAGGTGAAAACAAAGAAGATGAATACGATGGTGACGATCAAGTGGATGAGCCGGTAGCACTAGTTGTGAGCAAAAATCCTACTCGCACCCGTCGGCCACTATCCTGTGGCATACACATTCGGACCGACGATGCCGATGATGTATTTTTTATTTACTTATTGCGATGTAAAAATGATTTTCATCAATAAAGAAACATTAACTTTTTTTTAATATATTTCTATTATATGTAAATTTCCATATATTTAATATTTGATATGAAATATGTAACTTTGGATAGGCATCTTTATTGAACTGGTAGAATATGACAAATACAGTTGAAATGCAAGTTAAAAAGAAAGAAAAAAATGTTGGGTACAACAAAATGAATGCTAACAATGTTGAGGCCCTAATGTACCATTCAATACATAAAATGTTGCATTCATATGCCTTGGGTTTCTACAGCACTCGTATAACCTTTGCTGATTGTTCCTCTCACTGAGTTTCTTCGTAGAGGTCTCAATCAACAGTCGTTATGCGGTCATGGATTGGGGTATAACGGGAGAGCCAATTGACGGTTGTTACGTGGCCACGAGCTCAAATTTTTTGGATACCTGAAAATGTTGTCATATAAATGCTATACAGAAGTTTGAGGGCATAATCATATGGAAAAACTATGAGTCTTCTCGCTATAATTGACGTAATTTTTTTCTCCATTTCCAGGCAGTTGGTACCTTTAACCTTCCTTGTTATTCGAAGGCTGGCAACGCTGTGGATGCAGGAGGACTCTCAGGTGGGGCGGGGAGCGATTGTTGTGGTGTAATAAAGGTGATGCTCCTTTGGGGTGACAACGATTATTGTTATTAAACAACCCATTAATAACTACAACCGCTGTCGCACCGACCTGAGTTTGACCTCTACTGTGCCAGAACATCCGGTCTTCAGTTGAGAGGCCTATTATGTCAACTTTGGTGTTAGCCTTCAGATAAGAATGAAAGGTTAAAGATATTAGGTGCTTGGAAATAGAGAAAAAAAATTATGTTGATTACTCCAGAAATCTTTCCATTTTCCCTATGATTATGACTTCAATATTATGTATGGTATATATAAGAAATCATTTGCAAGTATCCAAAAATCTTAAACTCGTGACCACATAATGACAGTCAATTGACTCCCGGTTATACTCGAGCCCGTGACTGCATCATGACAGTCAATTGGGACCTCCACCTAGACTTTGACCTGTGACCATATCAAGCAGTGCCACCCCAAAATCTAACTTCCCCAAGATGGGTTTATGAGGTAATAGTCCTATCCCGCCATGACATACGAAATGTATGTGTTCTGAGTCACGTTATCACATCCCGACCCCTCAAATTTATCTATAAACTTTTTGCGATTTCACCCCTAAACTCTTAAAAAACCCAACTCTAACAAAAATCCTAAACTTAACATAATTAAAAAAAAAACCAGATGGATGCTGAAAGAATTTTAAGCATTCCTTTGTCGATGAGATCCCATGAGGACTTTACAATCTGGCGTGAAGAGGCCACTGGGGAGTATTCGGTGCATAGTGGACATAGAGTTCTTGCACAATGGAGACATACACAAATACAGGAAAGCCTAAAGAAATTTTACAAATCACTATGGAGCCTAGAACTACCCTCAAAACTAAAGATTACAGCATGGCGTAGTATGTGTAACTATCTGCCTAATTTCAGCAATCTACACTTTAGGAGGATCATGGGGCATGTTAATTGCAGATGATATCAAACCGAACCAGAGACGAGGGAGCACTTGTTCAGAAACTGTCCTGTTGCAAAAGAAACATGGGAGAAATTAGGAATGGGGTGGTCTGCTTCAGAAGAAACCATGGAGTTCACTGCATGGGTTATAGATGTTTTTGAAAATAACTCTCTGCTTGTGTGTAGAACATTTGTATGCGCATTATGGGGCATTTGGACATCAAGAAAAAAATTTATACATGAGGGAGAAAACCAATCAGGAGGCCAAGTTGCAGGCTTCACTACCAATTATCTGAAAGAAATTGATAGGTCGAAACAGCTCTTACCAGTCAGAGGTGCTCACGCGACTAGATGGAAGGCACCAGGAGAGACATGCATGAGGATAAACTATGATGCGGCTTTCAACAAACAAAGCAGAGAAGCATGCTCTGGGTTAGTGGTCAGAAATGGGAGAGCAGAAGTCATTTGTTCAAAAGCTATTGTGAATAAAAACATACCATCTGCGTTTGCAGCCGAGGCGTTGGCTTACTACCAAGCAATCGATCTCGGGGTCCAGCTTGGCCTGCAAGAAGTTGAAATTGAAGGTGATTCAAGAATAGTGATACAAAAAATACAAGAGAAGACAGAAGACAGATCTGAAATTTCTGCGTATATAGAAGATGCTAAGCGGAGGAGTTTACTGTTCCGATCTTGTAACTTTCTCTTCATAAAAAGGGAGGCTAATATGGTTGCACACTTAATTGCTACTGAAGGCATTAAGAAGGGAGAGAATATTTTTCTGCTTCAGGGAGTTCCTCCGATTGCTGTGAAGGCGATGGCGGTTGATCGTGCTGGGACGAAAAATGTGTAGAAGGAAAGCAGGTGATGTCACTAGCAAGGGGATGGAAGGGAGAGATGGATACTGATCTGCAAGTTGGGACTGCCCATGGGGAAATGGAAGGGAGAGCGTTGTTTGGGATTCGAAATGATGGCAGAGATAAATGCTACCTGCTAAATTCCCATCAATGAAACGGTTTTCAAGACAGTGGTATTGAATGGCCAACAGCTGGGAAGCATTCCCAAAAAGCTCCTCGTCATTTTCTGCTGCTGGGTTTTAATGCTTGGGCCGATTTTATTGTTCTTTTGCTCATTTCTTTATTTGTTTAGACATTGATTTTTGCTGGATTTTCTTTTGTTATTCATTAGACTTTGTTTGGGCCTAAGTTAATAATAATTCAGGTTTATTTCAAAAAAAAAAGATATCAACCTCGTGAAGAAAATAATATAATTGACTAAAAAATATTTAAGTATAAAAATGTGAAAAAAAAACATATTTTATTTTTAAAATAAATTTAACCGGCTGCCAAATGTAAGTACCAGTATAAAAAGAAGTATAGCCTAAATACTTTGTGGATTAAATTTTTTTAATTGAAAGAAGTTTAAATCAAGACAAATAAATAATACAATGTGAAAACATGAGAATAAAGGATATTCATGCTAACATTAAAATAAAAATATTACATAAAAAAAGAAGAAGAACAAACACATTCTATTATTTACTTGATTTGATTAATATATCATATAAAACATATTGGGCGTTATATATCATCCAGTCCAACTTTCACAAAAATTTGAGTTAAGATTAATGTCAGTTAATAAAAGCTAAGTTTAAAGGATCGC
Source organism: Gossypium bickii (assembly GCA_025503065.1). Classification (NCBI taxonomy): domain Eukaryota; kingdom Viridiplantae; phylum Streptophyta; class Magnoliopsida; order Malvales; family Malvaceae; genus Gossypium; species Gossypium bickii. The sequence continues at coordinate 18,930,395 of CP106713.1, read as the reverse complement.
CTAATGGCACAGTCAAAATCGAGGAGAAAGGTGGAATCGATTATGCTGCTGTTAACACTTAACAGTCCAGCTCCCTGGCGGTGAACGTGTGCTATTCCTTTTCACCATCAAGCAATTGGTTGCATTAGGCAAACCCGAGAGCTTTGGTGGAGACTTCCTCGTATTGTCTTACCGTGGTTCATCTTTCTTGGACCCGAAAGGAAAATGTGGTTCGATTGGTTACGACAATGCAGTGGCATTGCCTGCTGGTGGAAGAGGCGATGAGGAAGAATCGGCCAAGTAAAGCAACAAGAGTGCTGCCAGTTCATTGGGGAAAATCACATTGAGTGTTACGAAAAGCAAGCCTGAGACTGGTGAAGTGATCGGTGTGTTTGAGAGCCTTCAGTCATCTGACACTAACTTGGGTGCCAAGACTCCTAAGGATGTGAAGATCACTGGTATCTGGTATGCTCAACTTGACTCATAGAGTGATTATTCTTTGTAATTTAAGGCCGCATGTTGCTAAAATTTCTTTTAATCCAATGATAAGCACACTGAGATCATTACCTTTTGTATTAATAATGTTGTTCGACCTACCTTTGCATGTCCGACAAGTATTTTTACCTTGTAAGAATCGTGTCTATATTGAACATATGTCCAACACTTTGACACTCTCTTAATACAAGTATTCCTACTCCATAGTTGAGCAGCCCCAATTCCAAAATTGGATTAGTCGCCAAATTATTAAACACATACACATCTTTATTTTCATATCCTTGTCGGAGACTTGTTCAATATTTGAATACTACCCTTATGTTGGAAGTGTCCGTGCTTCATAGCTAAGTATAGATTCTATCACCTTGCTTCATATACCAAAACAGAGTGGGTTGCCCACCAAATTACTAAACTTGTAGTCATCTTTTATCAAGTAATAACTAGAGTTGAAGAACCAACTTGTGAAAGTGATCAAAGTTCCATGTGAAAATTTGCCAAACCATTGATTTTCTTTCTTCAAAACAATACATGGATGATGGAAGTGAAGACAAACCCTGTTTTTTTTTCCATATTTGAATAAGTAATCTTTAACTCCATTAAAATAAGTACTTAACCTTTGATTTATACCTAAAACTCTTAACATATATCAATATTTCATTTGAAACAAAAACTAAATTAAATACAAATCTTGGTTAAACATTTTGATTTGTATGAAGTGATGATTAAATTTTTAGTCAGATACCCAATTGACACGAGTTCAAACTGTGTGACCTCCATCCCTCACCTCTAATATTAGATAAATAAATAAATAGATTCAAATCGAAGTATAAGATTAATTTATTCAACAAAACTGTAAGAGCTTATTTAACAAAAATAACTTTAACCCAAAGGCTCCTATAATAGTTTTTTTTTTCTTCTTATAGTTATATAATTTGCCTAACTTGAGGTAATAAATAGGGAATCAATATAGTAAACCACAATATCTTCCATTAGCTTTCCAATGAGAAACATAAAAAGAAGCAATAACCTGGAAAAACAACCTAGAAAAGAGAGCAAAATCTGGGCCATTCAAAACGTGAGAACCTTTTGTTAAATATTTGCTTAGGTAACTTGACTTTTTGATATTTGTTAGGATTCTCACTATTACCGACCCACTATTTGATTAGGTTTTGACCCATATTCTATGCGGTTTGCACTTTGGATTCGCATGTAAGGTGTTCACACCCTTCTTTGAAACCGCACGATGTGGGTTCACACTATCATATAGGCGAACTCGCGTTGTTATATAGGAAGGTTGTGCATCATTAAAAATTTCTGAATCCAATAGTTCATTCTTTTTTAAAGTCTACCAAGAAGAAGCCTCATTGAACACTACATCTCGAGATGTGTAACATTTTCCACTTACAGGATCGCTACATTTTATAGTTTTCTTGTCCATTTTACTATGCAAATGGTCAGGCGTGAACACATAGCACACACATTTGAAAACTCGAAAATAACTAACCGAAGGTTTTCTATTCTATAATTTTTCAAAAGGTGATAGAAAACATGACCTTTGTTGAAGGAGACAGTTGATAACAAATGCTGCTGTCTTCACTGCTTCTGCCTAATATTTGCCATGTACATTCTTTGAGTGAAGCATACTCCAACAAATTTCAGCCAAGTGTCTGTTCTTTCTCTTAGCCACGCTATTTTGTTATGACGTATTGGCAAATGTAAGCTGATGATGTATTCGATAATCTAGAAGATACTGAGAAAATTCATTCGAGCTATATTTTCCACCATTACCTGTTCGTAAGTAACGAATTCATTTTTCAACCTCTGCTTCAGTCGTCTCTTTGAAATCCTTAAATTTCAAATAAGTGTTAGATTTTTCCTTTACAAAATAAACCCATACATACCTTGAAAAGTCATCAATGAAGGTCACCATATACTTCATTCCACCATTTGATGCTTGTTTGACAAGTCCAAACACATAAGAATGCACCAACTCTAATGGTTCTTTTGCTTGAAACTTAGAGTCTGCATATGGCAATTGATGAGCTTTTCCATATTGACAGCTAATGCAAATCGAATCAGTTCTAACTTTAAGTTGTGGAAGACCCCTCAACATTGATTTCTTCATCATCACATCAAGCTTTGAATAACTTATATGACCCAATCACATGTGCCACAAATCTGCTATCTTGTTCTTCCTAGTCTTATCTACCATATGCAGCCTCTGCTGACATCATATAAATCGATTATGATCTCTGCCCCTCCATTATTGACATTTTTGAAATCTTAAGATCTCGATATACCTTCACATCTTGTGGGCCAAATAAGACAAAGTAACCCATAGATGTTAATTGTGCTATCGAAAATAAATTCTTCTTCATACCTGGAACATGGTAGACATTTTGAAGTAATACATCATCATCCTTATGCTTCAAAGAAATTGTAGTGTTATCGATGTGGGCTATTGGTAGCTTTGAGTCACTTGCTATCACCACCACATGACTTCCCTTATACTTCGATAAATTTTGCAGCTTTTCTTTATCACTCGTCATATGATTTGAGCAGCTCGAGTCAATGATCCAGTCCTCATCATAATTAATTTTCTTTATTTTCGTAGTTAAAGTTGACTCCTCTTCTTCTATCGCAACAAGAGCCTCGTCATCCCATTCTTCTTCGCTTTTAGACGTAGCAGTATTGCTCTCAACAATCTTTTTCCTTGAACAGTAATCTTTTTCCATGTGACCATTTGTTTCGCAATTGTAACACTTTCCTTGAAATTTCTTGGTGTTACCATAATGCTTTGATGCACCTGTCCATACCCTTTTCCTCTTGATTTCCTTTTGTTCCCTAAGCAGCATAAAGAACTTCCTCTTCACTTTTCGATGAAATTCCTGCCATTTGCTTAACCAATGCTTCTTGACCAGCCAATAAATTCTCGAACTCAACAAGTGATGGTTGATTCTGCCATCCCTATACTGCTGTGGCGAAGCCTCGATATTCTGGTCTTAAACCATGAATGGTTACCCTCTTCATTCTAGTTTCACCAATTGGAGCTTGTGGATCCAACTCAAAAATCTCTCGACATAAGGATTTCACCTTGTGAAAATACTAAGCAATCGTCATTGCTACGATGCATTATTGACAGTAATTCACTCTCTAAAAGTTGAAGTCTTGTCTCATTTTTCTTCGAAAACAGATCAAAAAATGTATCCCAAGCTTCTTTTGAGGTCTTTGCATTCTGAATGTGCTCCAACACATCTTCTTCCACTGTTGTCTTTAAGGCAAAAATGGCTTTACCTGCCTTAATCTTCCATTTCCTTAGAACACCATTTTCGTCCTCTTCTGGTTGTGTACTTTCATTCCTATTAACTACCTCCCATAGATCTTGGCCTTGCAGATACAACATCATGCATATCGACCATGAATTATATTTTTGATTGCTCACCTTTTTTATTCCACCAATGACTTGTAGATCAGCCATCTCACCAACAACAAGAACAACTATAAGAAAATTAATATGCATGCCTTTTAATCAAATCAGCTTTGATACCAAATTGTAAACTAGAACATGAAATGAATGCCACAATTCATAATTCATAACAATATTTTTAAGAAGAGAGAATACAGAAAAATGAAAGAACTTGTTATTTATTGCTGAACCAAATACATTTTATATCAAAACACAACTAATAATACTGCCATATTTTCAGCATATATTGCAGCTAACAAAGACTTAATTAACTGCTAAAAAATAGGATTACTACTGACTCTGATGTGAACAATTCAAAAACCAAAAATCAACAAAATATCTCAGCAACTATTTGACTCAATAACAACTAAACAAAAAAGCAAATGAGCTGGTGTTGCAGTTCAACAATTGGTACATTTGTTAGTCAAATCGTTTAAGTCTATTTTTTTAAAAGAAGGCTTAACCTGCAAATCCTTGCCATTTTTTCTATTTCAATACCTAAATATTTTTCAGTCGCAAGCGATATCTAAACTACTTCCCCCAAGTTAGTACTTTTGTTAATAAGATCCTTAAGTCTATCAAAAAAAGAGATAACCAATTAAAAATTATCATATAGCAAAAAAAAAAAAGCAAGACAAAAAATATTATTTTCTTTATATATTAAAAATTATTAAAAATTTATAAAAATAAAAATATTTAAAATAGAGAAAATCGGATCAACGGGGGTTTTTTTAGCTCGATCCAATGGATTTATATGGATTTGCAAGTTAATCTATTCAACCCCTATCTCTGTATCGATACTCCAATTATTTTTCGGTCCAATCGGTCGATTCAGTTCTGAAAAATAATTGTGATTAATGAAAGAACTTTTTCGATCTCGTCAAGTTGAGCAAGTAGACTATGAAGTTCGAAAAAAGAATTAATCTCCAGTGTTTTAACTTCGAGAAGGTCAATTTCGAGCATTGTTGACACTACCAAACATCATAAAAGGGAAAAAAATACAAAAAATACAAAAAGGGAGAATAATATAAATAAAATAAAAGAGGATATAGTTTAAAAATTAATTTATAGAATAAGTTTTTTTTTTAAAATACACAATATGGTTAATAATTTGAGTAACGGAAATACGATAATGTAGAGGAAAGGAAGAAAAAAGGAGAAAGGGGGTGAAATGGCAACGAGATGGGGATAAGGAGACAGTTAAAGGCGGGTTGAAGGGATAAAAGCCAGTGATGGGCAACCGATTGAATGTGGGATGCCACTGTGGGCTATGGGAGAAAAAGTAGGTTTGAGGTTGTTATTTATTTAGCTGGAAAATATATGGTAAGATTTGTTGTTTATTAATTTTTTTTTTAAAAATGGATACAAGTTGCAGATATCCATAGAAACTGGCACCACCTTCTTCTTTCTTAAAATTTTTAACATTAACAGAGTATGACCCAATTTTTACCCCAACCAAAGCCCAATTAATAAACCTAAACAATAAACCAATACAAACAGGCCTAAACCCAATGGCCCAAAAGAACAAAACAGAAAACAAAAACCCTAGCATTGTTTGTGCCGTCATCAGCAGGTCCCTCGCGCGCCGGACGCCACCACCCCACGACGTGCGCCGCTCCATCACGCCACGTCAGTAGCATACTCGATCACGCACCTGCAAACAAGCAATAAATGGTTGTAAAAATAGGCTATAAGTTCGAGAGAAAAACAATGTAAAAGACAACAGTTTTTTATAGATACATGCAATCATTATTTTTACGAGAAATCAATACAAAAGAATCAAGAAAAGGTTTTCTTTTTTCCTTTCGTTCTTCTTTTTTTGAATTTGTTACTTACATATAATTTGTTTTTTTTTCTATTTTTTTAAAAAAAGACCCCGTACATATATGTAAAATGCATTTACAAAAAAAAGGAAGATTTTTACCTGTTTTGGGGGTCCCGGGCCGACGACGACGGCTGACGACGCGGTGTTCGGCGTCAAAGACTTTGGCCAAATGAGGGAGAGTTGAGAGAGAAAAGAGAGTTTTTTTGGAGAGAAGGAAGAAAATCAAAGTTTTTGGAAAATTTTTAGCTTTTATAGCTAAACCAAACGGCACCGTTTTGAGCATTGGGGGGTCAGAGGCCAAAACGATGTCGTTTTGGGCTTCTGACCCGCGACCCGACCCGCACGGGGGAAAGGATCCGCGTGTTTTCTTATTTTGGGCTAATTGTGCATTTGGCCCTTTCGCATTTTTTAGTTTTTTTAATTTTTTTAAATTTTAAAATTTGACCCGGTAATTCTAATTATTTTTCAGTTTAGTCCCTAGGGTAAAATGCTGCGCATAACAGGCCTGGGATATTTCCCTTTTTGCCCCTTGTGTTTTTAGCGCATTGCAATTTAGCCCGTATCTTCCTTTTTATTTGTAGTTGGCCCCTAAACTCCTGTTTAAAATTCAATTTAGTCCCTGTTTTACCTATTTTACTCTATTTTCAAATTAATTATTTTTAATATTTATTATTATACTTATTATTTTACTATTACCATTATTATTTCTTATATTTATTTTATTTATTATTATATTATTTTATTACTAATTTTTTTACTATTACTTTTATTATTATTTTCGTCTACTATTAATATTAATTTTTATTTTAATTTTTTTACCACTATTATTTTATTATTATCACTATTTTTTATACATATTATTTTTCTTATAATTATATTTATTATTTTTTATTTTATTATCAACGTTGTTATTGCCATTCTCATTCTCATTATTATTATTTTTATATTTTATTATTATTATTATTATTATTATTATTATTAGTATTATTATTTTTATTGCCTATATTATTATGACTATTTTGTTATCATTCCTAGTATTTTGTTATTATTAATTTTACTTTTATCCTTACTACTAGTCTTTATTATTATCAATTTTATTATTACCTTTTTTTATATTTTTATTTCTTCTATTTTATTCAATATTTTTCTTTCATTTCCTTTTTTTTCAACTTTTCTTCTTATTTTTGATGTTAATTCTCATTTGTTTACTTATTGTTTTATTAACTATCTTTTATTTATTCATCTTTGATTATTTTGCTCTTAGTATTGTTATTTATGTTTCCGTCCATTTTATTTTTGTTACGAATATCAATGTTGTGATTTATTTTCACAAATTCGTGTTACATTAATTTTTACTCGATACATAGTTCTTTTCAAATAAAGACAATGTCTTGTGTTTGAAAATTTAAGGAATCGTGCCCTAACGTGCTGAGTTTCGGTTTTCCATTTGACCAAATCATTAAATATCCTTTAAGATTGTTTTGCCAAATAACAGAATACTCTTTTTAAAATTGCAACACATGAATTTTGGAAATTATGAAATGATCTTGATGTTTAGGGTTTGAAATATCGTATCCTAGCGTGCTTGATATGATATTTCATTCTTTCGGAACAGAAGAGTTTCGATATCCGATTCGAATTATCCAAACATTTTCTAAAGAATTCATATTTTAAAATTTCTTCCAATTTTCGATATTAGGACATTAATTAACTAATAATCTACCAATTTTGGGCGTTACGAGGGTGCTAATCCTTCCTCAGGCGTAACCGACTCCCAGACCCATTTTCTTAAAATTCGTAGACCAAATGCTTTATAAGGTGACCCAATCACACTTCAAAAAAGATTGGTGGCGACTCTATTTTCCTTTTTAAAGTCGGCCCATTTTCCAAACAAAAAAATGGTTTCGACAGCTTGGCGACTCCACTGGGGACCAATAAGAGAGTCAAGCCGTAGAATTGATTATTTTTCGTCCTTTTATCGAAAATTTAAATTTAATTTTGATCTTTTCCATTGCATGAGTTTGGGTTACGTCACATGTTTATTGTGATACATTCGCATCATATTGCATGACTGTAGTGGTCACACCTTTTAAGTGAGAGTGAGAAGCTACTCCTTCGTGAGGTTTTTACCTCCGTGTAGGATAGTGAATCGCTTTCGGAATACATCCGTACCTATGTCTTCGTGAGATTTTCATCTCTATGTAGCCATAGGGAAATGTATTCCCCTAAACTGAACTCGGTCCGTATAAGCCTATAATGGGTGAGGATCGAGGAATCTGCTAGTTCAGGTACCTTTTCTTTGGAGCCAAACCATATATAGAGAGCCCTAGGAACTTACCCTAGGTAGAACTACGCCAAACCCTAGCAATCACCTAGATAGGTACTGGATTATTTTTCATGCTTTGTATTTTATTTCTGGTACATGATACTGACTTGTTGCATTTTATTGTGATTGCATGTCATTTCATTTTAAAGAGGTGTCGATTTACGTTCGGTTACTAATTTAGGAAGCTTGTCATGGAGAATGAATTCCTTGATAAAGTAGAAGATAATGCGGCCGCCCGTATATAGTCAGAGAAAACACAATTAGAAAAAGGGGACAGCCTAGCCGAGGGATATACATCGGAGTTACGTGATTACACTCGTATCAGTGTGACCCAAAATGATTTGTGGGAGTTAAAAGAAATATGGGACCAGTGGGATGAAGAGACTAAGTAGTTGTTCTTTGGGAATTATGGGGATTTGCCTCACTTACATGACATCAAGATAGACGAGTATTTATTTCGGGCCCTCGCACAGTATTGGAATCCTGCCTATAGCTGTTTTACCTTTGGAAAGGTAGATTTGGTACCCACTATAAAAGAATATACAGCTTTATTTCGTTGCCCGAAGGTCCAAGTTGACAAGGCCTATATTAGAGCCGCTTGTGCCCCAACCTTTTTAAAGAAGTTGATGAATATTACAAGGATGAGCGAACAGTGAGTTGCAGCGAGGGTCAAGCAAAAAGGTGAGTGTAAGTGCATCCCATGGAGGATTTTGAAGGATTTGATTCTAGTGCATCCTGATATGAAGAGGAGAGTTGACCTTTTTACCTTGAGCGTCTATGGTTTAATGGTTTTCCCTAGGGCATTGGGGTATGTAGATGAGGCAGTCTTGGATCTTTTTGATTGACTTGACAGATGGGTCACACCTATTCCTGCGGTCTTAGCTGAGACATTTAGATCTTTAAATGCATGCAGAAGAGCCGGTGAGGGCAGATTTATAGGGTGTGCACAGTTATTGTTAGCTTGATTCCATAGCTATTTCTAGAAGGTTAATAAAGTCTCTTATCGAATTTTTTCCGAGAATTACTCACCGTTAAAGGAGTTAGCAACCACGCCCAGGAAAGATGACATATTAGAAGAAAATTAGATCGCGCTTCTTCGAAATCTCCAGGAAGAGGACGTTGAATGGAGAGCTTATTGGTTAATTCCCGACGAAATTCTCTATCGGTGTGGGAGTTATGATTGAGTCCCTCTGTTAGGAATTTGGGGAGCCGTTGGGTATGCTCCTTTGCTTGCCTTTGGCAAGATGCAGATCAAGACAGTTCATACCGCAGCACGACATAGGCCACTTTCGATTTGAATTTTTGTATAGAGGGATATTTATAAGAAGAAGGTTCGAGAGATTTCTAATGCTTGGAAGCAGACTCACCGAATGAAAAGAGTTGTTGTAGGTCTGATGACAACCCTCGAATATAATACATGGCAGAGTAGGAGAATCAATGATAATATCCCCAGAACGACACAGTATGGTACTCGACCGATGGAGGAATACCTGCAAGTAATCACTTCTGAGTTGGAAATCATAAAACAAGACTTTGAAAATAGAAATTCAGAGTTAGATAAAAAGATAGAACAACTGGAAGAAGAAAAAGTGCATTTGAGGTTAGATATTGATGTCTAGAAATTAGAGGCTGAAAAACTGAGAAAATGGAAGAGGAAGGCCGAAGAAGATTTGGATAGTTTGAAGACTGATTACAAAAAGTTGCATTCATCGATGAGAACTGCTGGGTTGGGTAAAACCTCAGAGCAATGGTGCCGAGAGATTCAAGAAGAGAAGGCTAAGGTCGATCAATGGAAGAAGAGGTTTCATGATGCTCAAGCACAAAAAGATACTCTAAAAAAGACTGTATGTGAGAGCCAAAGTGAAAATGAGATGTTAATAGCTCGGGTAGCAGAACCAGAGAGGGCATTGTGTCAAAGTCGCAACTCTACGGTGAAGCTGGAATCAAGTCTAAACAAGATTGAAGAGTTGAAAAGAATGATGGTAGAACTTGAAATGGCGCTACAAAATAGTGAACTTCGGGTGTAATTATTGAAAGCAGATCATGAGTGATGGGAAGAACAGTTGCAACGATCCCAAGACCAGGTCAGAGAAAGAGATTACATCATGGGCGACGCTGTGGCTTAGATATGAGAAGCGGCTTATCATTTATAGGCTTTAGCGATTCAGGCTTATGTGCTAAGTGTGAAAAAAGAGCTAGAGTCGGACCGGGGTCGGGAGTTAGCTTGGCTACTTAAGAAAGTTAAAGCTTTGAGCATAAGGGCTAAGCCGTATATGTGATTTTGTTTTATGTAAAGGATTTTGTTTTCTAATAAAGTTATTTTAAAAGAAATTGAACCAGAATTGACGCCTCTTATTTTTACATTTATATCATGCATTTGCATTACATCGCATCATATGCATTAAATATTATAAACGAACCTTATTAACTAGAGATCGTATTATAGTTATCCTGGAACATTGCTACTACACTCAAAGAAAAACGAAAGCTATGGATCAAAGAATAGAAAAGTTAGAGCAGATGCAGAAGGAGATGCAAGATCAACTGCAAACTCAGATGCAAGAACAGTTGGCTAAGATCCAACAGGACATGAGGGATCAAATGCTGGAATCTCAGAGAAGTATGATGAGCCAGTTAACACAACTGTTGACTGGAGGGTCTGGTAAAGGAAAGAACCCTATGGTCGATACCGGAGATAATAATGAAGATTCTGCTTATTTTCTAGGCTTTGCCCCACTAAATTTCCAAATACAACCACCAAGAGTGTCTGTCAACATCAAGCCCCAGTATCAATCTAGTACTTCAGCATTGGTAAACTTTCCGACAAGCTCGAGCTCTAACCCCGGAGATTATTTGGCAAGACTAATGGTCCCTAACTTCGATGATGCAACAGAAGGAGAAAAAGCAAAGGCGGAGCTCCCAAAGGAGTTTGAGGATCAATGTAAATGGTTGGAGGAGAAGTTCAGAGCATTGGAAAATGCTTATTACCAATGCGAGGTAGATGCTAAGAAATTGAGTTTGGTCCCGGATCTGGTATTCCCACCAAAGTTCAAGATGCCAAAATTCGAAAAATATAATGGGACCAGCTGCCCTGAGGCCTACATTACAATGTTCTGTCGAAGAATGATGGGATATGTCAGTAACCGACCAGTTGTTGATCCATTGTTTCCAGGATAGTTTGACTAGGGTCACAGCAAAATGGTACAATCAGCTGAGTTGTACCCAAATCAAATCATGGAATGATTTAGCATAGGCCTTCATGAAACATTATGGCTATGTGACTAATATAGCGCCTGATAGGATCACGCTACAAAACATGGAGAAGAAGGCGGGCGAAAGTTTCAGGAAATATGCCCAGAGGTAGGGGCAAGTCGCTACACAAGTCCAACCGCCACTGCTGGAAAAAGAAACGACCATGCTCTTCATTAATACCCTAAAAGCACATTTTATCAATCATATATTGAGGAGTGCCACTAAGAGTTTTGTAGACATAGTGATGTCTAGTGAAATGATAGAGAATGCGATAAGGTGTGGAAAAATAGAAGCCAGAGAAAGCGCGAAAAGATCAGCTCCGAAGAAAAGGGAGAATGAAGTAAGTAATGTGAGCTCAGGTTATTCAAAACCCATTACCGTCAGTCAACCAAGAGCGGTAACCGTAGGCTAGCAAGCCTCACCAAGGCAGGAGCCCAGCACGAGGCAGAATACCGAGAAATTTCAATTTACTCCCATACCCATACGTAAGGAAGTTGTATAAAAATCTGTTCGATGCACACGTTGTAGCCCCTTTCTACTTGAAACTGTTGCAACCCCCATACCCTAAGTGGTATGAAATAAATGTTTAGTGTGAATACCATGCGGGGATCGCAGGACACTCGATAGAAAACTGCACCTCATTCAAAAGGTTAGTCAAAAGGCTTATTAAAGCAGGTGTTGTGAAATTTGACGATGCACCTGGCGTGGGAAATCCATTACCCAGTCATATTGATAAAGGGTTGCGATAGTTGAGAATATGGGGAGGAGCATCAAACGAAATGTTGCTAAAGTAAGAACCCCATTAAGGGAGGTTTGAAAAGAAATTCAAAAAAGATGGTTAGTTCTGCAAGAGTTGGGGAGCAAATCTTGAGATGCAAGGAACTACTATGAGTTCCATAATAAGGAAGACCATGAGATCCAACAATGCAGAGAATTTAGGGCTCTAGTGCTATGGTTAATGCATAACAAAGAGCTGGAGTTCTTTGACTGTACAGAAGGAGAAGACGTATACAGTACTGAATGAGGGTCAGCAGGGAAGGTATTTGAGGTCAATCGCCTAGTAGTGATCATCACAAGACCAAGAATCGATGAAGTAGGAGCGAGAGTGGCACCAAGAGTGGTAATTTAGAAACTCATGGCTTTTCCTTATAGGGATAGCAAAAGGGTGCCCTGGAATTACAGCTGCAATGTCACATGCTCGAGGAAGGAAAGTTCGGCCGGTATGCCAAACACAGAAGCCGAACACATTGAAAGGAAACAGGTGGTGAAAAGACAGAGCCACTGGTTAATGAACCAGTAACGGAGAATGAAGCCCAAGAGTTTTTGAAGTTCCTAAAGCACAGTAAGTACAGTGTTGTGGAATAGTTACACAGGCAGTTGCACGCATATCGATACTAGCTTTGCTCTTAAATTCAGAGGTCACCGTAGCGTGTTAATGAAGGTGTTGAACGAAACCTATGTCGCTGATGACATTTCAGTAAACAAGCTAGACCGCTTTGTTAGTAACATAAGTGTAGACAATTTCATCTCTTTCAGTGACGATGAAATTCCACCAGGAGGCATGGGATCCACCAAGGATCTGCACATCACTACCCGATGCAAAGGGTATACGCTACTGGGGGTATTAATGGAAAATAGATTGGCACTGAATGTCTTGCCCCTATCCACATTAAATAGGTTGCCTACAGATAGCTCTCATATAAAAACATGCCAGAACATAGTAGGAGCATTCGATGGCACCGAAAGGAAAGTGATGGAAATGATTGAGATACCCCTCCTAATCAGGCTAATTATGTACGAGGTAGACTTCCTCGTGATAGACATCAAGCCCTCTTATAATGGTTTATTGGGGAGGCCCTGGATTTACTCAGCGGGAGCCGTACCATCATCATTGCACCAAAAGCTAAAGTTGGTGACAGAGGGTCAGCTAATAACTATAAATGCGGAGGAGGACATCATTGCATCCGTTACTAGTGACGCACTATACATAGAAAATGATACGGAGGCGATAGAGTGTTCCTTTCGGTCATTGGAGTTTGTAAATGCGATTTTCATCAGTGAAGGAGGCACGATCCCGGTGCCCAAAATATCTAAAGCTACGTGGATGAGCCTACGACTGATGGTAGGAAAAGGAGCAGTGCCTAGGAGGGGACTTGGAAAATACCTCCATGGACGAGTCAAGGTGTAAGGTTTGGTTGACAAGTGCGATCGTTTTGGTCTGGGGCATAGGCCAGATGCCAAACAGAGAAAGGAGGAACTGGAAAGGAAGCGTGAAAGATGAAGGGCACAATTGAATGATGCTGAGGTCAAATGGGGATCAATGACTTTTCCCCATATATCTAATACATTCGTGTCGGAAGGAGTTATCCATCCAGGGCCAAAGAATATGAATGAAGAAACAACCGAAGATATGATGAGAGCTTTGAGTATCGACATCGTGTTTGAAGAGGGTCTGAAGGAAGGAAACTTAGCGGGCATTCGCCCCTATGAGCTTGGAAGTGTTTTGGACAACTGCACTGCGGAAGAAATTCCTGTAGTTTTTAGAACTAACACAGAGTAATGTTCAAAACACACTTGTTGTTTTAAGCGTAGAAACAATAAGAATCTTTTGTGAAATAGTCTCATGTTCAAACATCTTTACTTTTAATAAAAATGCATTTTTTGTTTCATGACGGGCAATTATTCTCATATTCTTTTTTCCATTCATAATCATAACATAAATAAGTTATTATTAGATTCATTGGGTATTCTTTCATACCTGCCATAGCTCCCCAGATATCAATGTCATGAGCAATGCTGCTATGGACCCAAAATTCCCTTATGAACATGCAGATGACAGAGATTGTAGTTTATCCCCGGATTTGTTAAGGATGGTAAAGCGGGACGAGAAGCTAATCATACCTCACAAAGAAACAATTAAGAAAATGATTCTGGAAGAAGGGAAAAAGGTGAAAATTGGAACTTGTATAACCAAGGAAACAAGGCAGGATCTCGTTAGACTTCTACTAGAGTTCAAAGATGTCTTCGCATGGTTATACCAAGACATGCCGGGGTTGAGTGCTAACATTGCGGTACACCATATCCCCATAAATGAAGAATGCAAGCTGGTCCAATAGAAGTTCCAAAGGATGAGACCTGATGTGACAGTAAAAATAAGAGAAGAGGTCAAGAAGCAATTTGATGCTAGGTTCTTACAAGTGGTGAATTACTCAGAATGGATAGCCAATGTCGTCCCTGTTCCTAAGAAAGACAGAAAAGTACGAATATGTGTCGATTATAGGGACTTAAATAAGGCTAGCCTAAAGGATAACTTCCTGCTGCCTCACATCGACACTTTGGTGGATAACACGGCAGGGTATTCGTTATTCTCCTTCCTGGATGGTTTTTCTGGATACAATCAGATAAAGATGCATCCTGAAGACATGGAAAAGACCACATTCATAACCTTGTGGGGAACTTTTTGTTACAAGGTGATGCCATTCGGGTTAAAGAATGCGGGAGAAACATACCAAAGAGCCATGGTAACCTTGTTTCATGACATGATGCACAAGGAGATCGAGGTCTATGTTGACGACATGATCACGAAATCCAGAATGGAAAATGAGCATGTGCAGGTTTTGAGGAAGCTATTCTTGAGGTTGATGAAATTTCAGCTGAAGCTCAATCCAACCAAGTGTACTTTCGGGGCTAGGTCAGGAAAACTACTCGGTTTCGTAGTCAGTGAAAGAGGAATTGAGGTCGACCTGGATAAAATTAAGGCTGTACAAGAATTGCCTTCACCGCGCATTCAAAAGAAATTCTGAGGCTTTCTAGGAAGACTAAATTATATTGCCTGGTTCATTTCGCAATTGAGAAATGTGACCCAATATTTCGTCTTTTTAAGAAATATAACCTAGGCATTTGGGACGACGAATGCCAGAAGGCTTTTGACAGGATTAAACAATACTTGTCTAATATTTCAGTGCTAATGCCACCCAGTCCTGATAGACCATTGATTCTGTACTTGACGATATTCGATAATTCAATGGGATGTGTGCTCGGCCAACATGATGAGATAGGAAAGAAAGAAAAGACGATATATTACCTCAGTAAGAAATTCACTGAGTGTGAAATGAGATACTCGCCAATTGAGAGATTATGTTGTGCCTTGGTCTGGACAACTCAGAGATTGAGGCAGTACATGCTGTACCATACGACTTGGTTAATGTCGAAGCTAGATCCTCTTAAGTATATGATGAAGTCAACTGCCTTGAATGGAAGAATGGCCTGATGGAAAATTTTGCTCTCTGCATTCGACATAGTCTATGTGAACTAGAAGGCTGTGAAAGGGAGTGCAATAGCAGATTTTCTAGCCAGCAGAGCACTAGATGATTACGAGCCCTTGAACTTTGATTTTCCCAATGAAGATCTGATGTTTGTAGCGGCTACTGAGGAAGATACCCTAGAAGATTGTCCTTGGAAATTGAACTTCGACGGAGCGTCAAATGCTGTTGGTAATGGAGTTGGGGTAGTTTTGGTATCCCCAAATAGAGATCATTATCCATTCACTTGCAAGTTGTATTTCGATTGCACGAACAATATGGCAGAGTACGAAGCATGTATCATGGGAATTCGAGCAGCCATAGACCGCAAAGTCAAGGTGCTAGAGGTATATGGAGATGCCGCGTTGGTGATATATCAGCTCAAAGGAGAATGGGAAACAAGAGATCACAAATTGATCAGTTACCGAAAGTTAGTTTTAGAGCTAATTGAGGAGTTTGAAGAATATCACATTCTTTTACCTCTCGAGTGATGAAAACTGATAAACCGTAAAAGTAACATATTTTAGACCCACATTTAATATGCTATTAGATGATTTATCCCCTATTTTATATAAAAAAGGTGTTTTTAATCCTTTCTTTTCATGTCTTATACCCAAAAAAAGCACCCAAGGATGAAAAGAACACAAAACGAGCCTAAAACGGAGTAAATGGGCCTTTTCACGAAATCGACGCGGCCTGGCCCAAATTTCATACGGCCGTGCCTTGACGAACACCTAGAGCACAGCCTCAACTCAGTCACACATGGCCGTGCCTCAAGAGAAATCTAAACATGGTCAGGTCTCGATTCACATGGGCTTGTGACATGGCCGTGCCTCTGATGCTGGAAAGAGCAATTTTAGTCGAAAAAGGATACTTAAGGAGGAAGAATCGCATTCCAAGAGCCTATAAATAAGTCCCAAGTATCACCTGTTAAGGGGGCGAAAGCGAGGCCAATGAGCCAAGCTGAAAAGGTTAGAGTTAGAGAATAACGCAAGGATAGCCAGTTGATCCATCCCAAGAAGCCGGAAATATACTCAAGACGGCGGAATTTTCCTTTGATTCCTTCAGGGGGTTTTAGGATTTTTTTTCTATGTTTTGTTTTATCTTTTCTCTTGCGATGTTTTGTTTATTCATTATGAACTAAATCCCTCAGATACCTGAAGGGGATGAAACCTAGATAGATTTTATTTTTTGATTTTAAGTTATATGATAAATTACTTAGTTTGTTCTTAATTATGTTGCTTAATCCAAATCTAATGTGCTTAGGTGGAGGAGAAATAGACCCTGCCTAAGAGAAGATCTAACATAATTAAGCGGAGTTGATCGAGCGCCTAGAGATAAGGTTACGAGATTTTGCTGGATTAGGGTGAAACTTAATATGGGAGTCCATTGATCGATTTACTGCTATCCTAGGGGGTTATTATATGCGAATGAGAGTTCCACTAATTAACCTAGGGTTAGACGTTATTCGCCTCGAGAGAGGGTTTAATATAGGTTAGGGAGTCTCATAGATCAAGCTAAGTAAAAGAAATCATATAATTTAGGGTTAATTAATAAGTAAAGTCTAGGTGGATTCTTCCTGAGGGTATCGTCGTAATCAACTGAGTTTTTCCTCAAAGTTATTTTCCTATTCGTCTTCTTGTCTTTGCGTCCTTAGTTTAGCTGTCGTCGATTTAGTTAAAAGCAATCTTCATTCTAACTTTAAGACTAAATAATAAGAAGAAGGCGAGTATTAATACTTTTAGTTCCTTTGGGTTCGATAACCGGTCTTGCCTAGGCTATACTACTGTTCGATAGGTACACTTGCCTTAATATCGTTGTCAGAGTTAGTTTCCAGGTTTGATCATTCTTTTATAAATATTTAAAACTCTGATTTTACAGCGATCAAGTTTTTGGCGCTATTGCCGGGGAACTAAAATATTAAGAAAACTCTATTTTTATTACTTTAGTCCTAATTTTTTCTTTATTTTTCGCAATTTATTTCTATATTTTTTTCTTTTCTCTTTTTGCTGAAAGTTTTCTCTCTTTCTTTTCCAATAGGTACCTCTAGTTTATGACTAGAACGAACTTGCGGGGACCTTTGGTATTCGACAACGAAATCGAAGCTACCGGTTGTAGGAATCGTCGGGAAACCAGGTGAGCCCTAGATTACATGGAAAGAGAGGAAGAAGATAGATCCAATCCTACTGAAGGGATGGACGAAACCAACCCAGCACCACGTGATGTGGGGGAGAACAATGCTCCACGGACAATGTTCGATTATGCGAAACCGCATTTAACAGGAGCAGAATCTAGTATTGTTAGGCCTGCTATATCTGCTAACAATTTTGAATTAAAGCCTAACACAATACAAATGATTCAATAGTTTGTCCAATTTGATGGTTTACAGGACGAAGATCCAAACACGCACACAGCTAACTTTCT
Organism: Gossypium bickii; assembly: GCA_025503065.1. Classification (NCBI taxonomy): domain Eukaryota; kingdom Viridiplantae; phylum Streptophyta; class Magnoliopsida; order Malvales; family Malvaceae; genus Gossypium; species Gossypium bickii. Next base: position 18,912,327 of record CP106713.1, on the reverse strand, counting down.
AGAGTTCTGTGATACCTTCAAAATAAATTGCGTTTCTGATGATGCCATACGTCTTCCCTTTTTCATTAAGAAATAAAGCTAAACAATGGTTAAACTCGTTACAACGAGGGTCAATCACTACATCGGATCAGATGACCGAAAAGTTTTTGATGAAATATTTCCCACCGACCAAAACGACCAAATTACAGAATGATATCTCTTCTTTTGTGCAGATGGATGTAGAGACACTATACGACGCATGGGAGAGATTCAAAGATCTCTTGAGAAGGTGCCCACACCATGGTTTACCCTTGTGGCTACAAGTCCAAACCTTTTACAACAGTGTAAACCCCTCAACGAGACAACTTATAGATTCAACCGCCGGTGGAACACTGAACAACAAAACTCCAGAAGCAGCCTATGAGTTCATTGAGGAGATGTCATTAAACAATTATCAGTGGCAGGCTTCAAGGACCAAACCGACAAAATCAGCAGGAGTTTTCAACATCGATGCCATGACCATGCTATCAACACAGCTAGAGATGATGAATAAAAAGCTTGATAATTTGTGTTCATCACAGGTACATCCAGTCATGTAATGCGATACAAGTGGAACTGTGGCGAATCCTGGGTACCCACCCTACCAACCAGGAGCAGAAGAGGAACAGATGAACTATATAGGTAATAATTTCCAATCTAATAATAATCCTTATAGTAATACTTACAATCCAGGTTGGAGAAACCACCCAAATTTTTCGTGGGAAGGATAAGGAAACCAAGGAAATCAAAGGCAAAAACCTCCTCAAAACTTCCAAAATTAGCCCTATTCACTAGAAAAGAAACAAACTCACGAGGAGGAATCGACAAATACAGAAAAATGCCTACAAAATATCGAGAGAACCCTTAAAGATCAACAAGCGTTGATTGAAAAATTTATCGAGTCATTTGGGGAACTCACTAAGACGGTTGGAACGCTTACTAAGATGATCTGTGAGATACGAGTTGAAATTTTTCCTAAAGGGATCGAACAAGTAGAAGTAGTCACACTAAGAAGTGGAAAAGAATTAAGAGAACCAGAGAAACAAACCCCAAACGAGAACAACAAGGCAAGTGATGAGAAGATTGAGGAAGTAACTCCATTACGCAATGAGAACAAAACACCAATTCCATATCCAACAAAGTTAAAAAAAGAACGAATTGCCCAATACGGTAAGTTTCTTGAACTTTTTAACCAAATACATATTAACTTACCCTTTGTTGAAGTTATTTCACAGATGCCGAAGTACGCAAAATTTTTAAAGGACCTCTTGACGAATAAGAGGAAGCTTGAAGAAGTGTCAACAGTGGAACTTAGTGAGGAGTGTTCAGCCATCCTCCAAAATAAGTTGCCAACCAAATTGAAAGACCCAGGAAGTTTTACTATCCCTTGTTTAATTGGTAGCTTGAATATTAAGAAAGCATTAGCTGATCTAGGTGCCAGTATTAATTTAATGCCTTACAAAATGTTTAAACAACTAGATCTTGGGGAACCAAAACCTACTAGGATGAGTATTTAGTTAGTAGATAGATCCATTAAATATCCTAGAGGAGTTATCGAAGATGTCTTGGTAAAAATTGATAAATTTATTTTCCCTGTTGATTTCGTTGTGTTAGACATGGATGAAGACATTAATGTTCCTTTAATATTAGGGCGTCCTTTCTTAGCCACTGCTAGAGCTGTTATTGATGTAGGTGATGGTAAACTCGCACTGAGGATAGGTGATGAAGAAATTATTTTTCAAATTTATGATGACATGCGCTATTCTGAAGAACAAGACGACTCCTGTTATTTTGTTGATACTACTGATCATATCGTTCAACATTCATTACAGAAAATCATACATGACGACATGACAAAACTATGCCTGACTCAAGAACAGGGGGAAGAAGATGAGGTCGATGAGTTGAATCTAAATACATCATCATCCAAACAAATGAAAGAAGAAAGCATAGAAAATGATGACGACTTAAAACAAAAGCCTTCCATCAAAGAGCCACCCAAATTGGAATTGAAACAGTTACCAAAACACTTAGAGTATGCATTCCTCGAAGACAATTTTACATTACCAGTAATCATCTCTGTAGAACTAGAACTTAAGGAAAAAGAAGAGCTGGTACAGGTATTAAAAGAGCACAAAAAAGCCATAGCTTGGAAAATTTCTGACATCAAGGGAATAAGCCCCGCATTCTGCACCCACAAAATTTTAATGGAAGAAGAATATAAGCCATATGTGCAACCTCAGAGTCGGTTAAACCCCAACATGAAAGAAGTGGTCAAAGTTGAGGTCATTAAACTCTTAGATGCAGGAATAATTTATCCAATCTCGGACAGCACTTGGGTAAGTCCTGTGCAGGTAGTTCCAAAGAAAGGAGGAATGATGGTAGTGCCCAATGAGAAGAATGAGTTGATCCCCACAAGAACAGTCACGGGTTGGAGAGTCTGTATAGACTATAGAAAGTTAAATGATGCCACCAAAAAAAGATCACTTCCCCCTACCCTTCATAGATCAAATGTTAGAAAGATTATCCGGGCATATGTACAACTGCTTTTTGGATGGACTCTTCGGTTACTTCCAAATTCCCATAGCTCCTGAAGATCAAGAAAAAAATGACGTTCACATACCCATACGATACATTTGCTTATCGTAGAATGCCTTTTGGATTATGTAATGCACCTGCTACTTTTCAGCGTTGCATGCTAGCAATCTTCGATGAACTCGTGGAAGATATCATGGAGGTATTTATGGATGATTTTTCGGTTTTCGGTAATTCTTTCCATCTTTGCCTTAAAAATTTAAAATGAGTTCTAATAAGATGTGAGGAAACAAACCTTGTTTTAAACTGGGAAAAATGTCACTTTATGGTAAGAGAAGGGATTGTGTTAGGGCATAAGATTTCTAGTAAAGGGATCGAGGTAGATAAAGCGAAAGTTGAAGCCATAGAAAAACTACCTCCCCCTAGTTCTGTTAAGGCTATCAGAAGCTTTTTAGGACATGCAGGGTTCTATAGAAGATTTATTAAAGATTTTTCTAAAATAGCTAAGCCTCTGACAAAATACTAGAAAAAGGTGCTCCTTTCGATTTCAATCATGAATGTTTAGATGCATTCAATGTCCTTAAGGTTAAATTAATAAATGCGCCAATTATAATTGCACCTGATTGGAATTTACCTTTTGAACTAATGTGTGATGCAAGTAATTTTTTAGTAGGTGTAGTTTTGGGACAACGAAGAGACAAGTATTTTCAGCCAATTTACTACGCTAGCAGAACACTAACACCAGCACAAGAAAACTACACCACCATAGAGAAAGAATTGCTAGCTGTAGTTTTTGCTTTTGATATGTTTAGACAATATCTAATATTGTCTAAAGTTGTCATTTACACCGACCATTCAACTCTTCGTTACCTTTTAAACCATAGGCTCATACGATGGATTTTACTTTTACAGGAATTCGACCTGGAAATACAAGATAAGAAGGGGGCTGAGAATCTTGCAGTGGATCATCTTTCTAGACTTGAAAATCTACACACCAAAGAGCTCGATGAAGGTGGGATAAATGATTCGTTTCCCAAAGAACAACTCTTTTCTATAACACATTCAGAGGTACCATGGTTTGCAAATGTTGCAAATTATTTAGCAGCTAACATCTCACCAAGAAAATTAACACACCACCAAAAGAAGCGATTCTTTGCTGATGTGAAAAATTAATTTTGGGAAGATCCCTTTCTTTTTCGCATTTGTGTAGATCAGGTAATTCGAAGATGTGTTACAAAGACAGAAGCAAACAAGATCTTGGAGCACTGCCATTCAGGACCATCAGGAGGACACTATGGTGGCATAAAGACAACACACAAGATACTCGAATCAGGTTTTTATTGGCCCACTCTATTTAAAGATGCCAACAGGTATGTTACCTAGTGTGATCGATGCCAACGAATTGGTAATATTTCTAAACGAGATGAAATGCCTCAAACATATATGTTATCATGTGAAATATTTGACATATGGGGTATTGACTTTATGGGACCATTCCCTAATTCGTTTGGAAACAAGTACATCCTAGTGGCAGTGGATTATATGTCAAAATGGGTAGAAGCAGAAGCTTTACCTACCAATGATGCTAGGGTAGTAGTCAAGTTTCTCAAGAAACTTTTCTCACGATTTGGAACGCCGAGAGCCATCATTAGCGATAGAGGTACGCACTTCTGTAATACCTAATTTGAAAAGGTTCTAAAGAAATATGGAGTACATCATAGAACAGCAACCCCATACCATCCCCAAACCAGTGGGCAAGCAGAGGTGGCAAACCGCGAACTTAAGCGCATCCTAGAAAAAACCATTGAATCAAATAGAAAAGACTGGGCATTAAAAGTAGATGATACGTTATGGGCCTATAGAACAGCGGTTAAAACACCATTAGGGACATCCCCATACAAACTTGTATACGGGAAAAGCGGTCATTTACAGTTCGAATTAGAACATAAAGCCTTTTGGGCAACAAAATTTCTAAATATTGATCTCAAAATTACAGGTAAGAGGAGAACGAAGCAGATAAACGAGTTGGATGAGTGGAGAATGGAAGCCTATGAGAACTCAAAATTGTACAAAGAAGCAACAAAGCAACGCCACAATGCACGTCTCAAGAGATCAAGGCAATTCGAAGTAGGAGACTTGTCCTACTGTACAACTCAAGGCTTAAACTATTCCTGGGAAAGTTGAAATCAAGATGGTCAGGACCATTCATGATCAAAATAATATTTCCATATGGCATCATCGAGGTAACCCATCCCACTAAAGGCACATTCAAGGTAAATGGTCACCGACTTAAAATTTATAATGGTACAGATTTTGGAAGTATGCGAGAAAAGCTTATGCTCCATGAGCCATCTTGTAGAACTGAAAACAGGGAGAGTCTAGCTTAAGACTATAAACGAGCGCTTCTCGGGAGGCAACTCGAGCCCTAACACATTAACATTGCTTTTATTTTTTTTCTTATCTTTCTATCTAACATCACAGAAAAGCGGGATTTGTAACACGGCATTAAACACGGGCGTGTCAAGAGCCGTGCACAAACAGGGAAAAAAAGATCTTCCAACAACACGGCCTGCGATACTAGCCACGCCCATGCTATCCAACTGTGGGAGAACACTGACTTGACGAACACAGGCAAGACACGCCCGTGCCTTCAAACCGTGTGAGGCTACTAACTTCCACACCACGGGCAAAACATGCCCGTGCCTTCCAACCGTGTGAAGCTACTGACTTATCGAACACGGGCAAGACACGCCCGTGTTACCTCACCGTGCTAACAGTTTAACTTATAGAGCACGGACGTGCCAAATAGACACATGGCCGTGCCACGAAACTTGAACGCGCCCAAATCTGAAAATCGCGAAAAACACGGGCAAATTCAAATTGACACAGGCGTGGCGACAGCCTGTGCACCCCCTATATATAGAATTTAACCGTCAATCTCCCCAAATCAAACCCTAAAATCATTTTTATCCTCCCTTCTTCCAAAATCCGGCCACAAAACCAAATCTCTCCACCCAAAATCGCCGTCACTCACCGTCTTCCAAAAACCGCCCAAAACCAACCACACGCCCTAACCACAATCGTGCTACCAGCCACACGGCCACGCCATCACCGTGTTCGTGCCAACAAAATCCCACGCCACCGCCGTGCTACGCCCGTGTTGATCGTCTCCCCTACCCTTGGTTCCCTTTTCTTCACTTTCTTCTTGTTAAAACTTATGGCATTTGTAGATTTTGTTAGATTTAGCATGATTTATTTTTGTTTAAGCACCCATAATCCTTTGATTACAGCTTTATATTTTTTTTCGTTTATGTCTAAAATTAACCTTGATTTTTAGTTAGTGATTGTTCTCACACCATGCATGAATAAATTGATTTTGGTTGCTGCTTGATTCTGTTCTTAGACATAAAATTTACTAATTTTCTTGAACAAAAGAATCATTGATATCGAATGAAATTTATAGATGATATGAGATACATTGGTCATAATTTTGATTAAGGAACTTGTTCCTTTTATTTTTTGATACTTGCTTTCAGCTACCATGTCGTCATCACGAGTCAAATGATCCGTCCTAAGTAAGAAACAAAAGGGACCCGGATCATCGTCCGCAAGTGCCTCCACTGAAACCCGACACCCGTTTCTCCGGTTTCCCCAAGCAACACAAGATGAAAAGTATAAAGCAATCTGGGGAAGACCCATAGGCACTGGCCGACGTATCGACTGGAATGTAGTGCGACAAGTTAGGCTCGAAACTGACATCAAAGCACTTCTCTCAATCGAACCATGGGAGAACTTCTTCCAAATCAACGAGCCTACATATATGGAACTTACGTTAGAGTTCTGCACCACCTTCATCCTGTAAGCAATGACGACTCAATTCGACGACCCTGGTGCTATCCAATTCTGTTTAGAAGGCTCGGTACACCGATTAAGCATACCCCAATTTGGCACGGCTCTTAGACTTTATACGCCAGAATTCGTACAAGAAAACCCTCTTGCCAGTTTAAACAGAGAGCTCCACCGCACTCCGCTTGAGTGTTGGGAAAGCCTATGCCCCACTACATGGCAATACGACCCCAGCCGCTCTAAGGCGACAGCACTTCCCCCAGCTCTAAGGTATTTACACGACATTCTTGCACACACCATCACAGGACGCAGAGAGAGCACAGGCGTCGTAAACAAGCACGACGTCTATTTCCTATCATGCATGTCTGAAGGACATATGTTCGACTTGGCATATTTTATGGCTGCGCAATTCAACATCAGACGGAGCAACATAGAAAGGGGATTTTGTCAATAGGGCCCTACATCACAAGGCTAGCTCGATACTTCAACCTCCTCAATATCGACGAGCAAATCACCTCCCTAACACTGATGGGCAATATGGTTACTCAAGGCATCTAAACCATGCAACACATAAGGATGATAACACAACGACGAGGGATTGATCCTCCCCAGTACAAACTAAAGAAACCAATCAACGAGGAGGAGGACGAGGACATTCCTGATGATGTCCCACCACTATCAGAGGAGGCAACGCATCCAAGCCAACATCCATACCGAGCAACAAGAACACTAGCAGACATATCTGCTCGCCTTGACCAGTTCGAGACACATGTCGCTAGGTATTTTGACGGAATAGAGGCGACGCTCCAGCAAATATGCCAACACCTCCACATTTCGTCATCAGCACCACCACTAGACCCAACCATGGATGAGGACCTTTGAAACCATTTAATTTGTTTCCTTCATTTTTAAAGACTTAATTTTATGTTATGCTGTTTAAATTTGAACTTTCATTATTACAACCTCTTATCATTGGCTATTCATCCATTTAAGCACCTCTAACAACATATCTCTTCCATCGAAAAAAATCATTAACAAGTGACTTTGCAGAATAAATCATTCATTCCACCTACACACAAGCACAATTAGGCGAAATGCAAAAAGTCACCTGATGCCACACACTTCCCATATCCTAAAGAATCTCATCAGTAAACTCAGGGAGTATTCTATCCCCTCCCTTTTTATTTTGAATATAAATGCATTATCTATCTTTGTACATTGAGGACAATGTACATCTTAAGTGTGGGGGGTAAAAAGACCTAACCATTTTCATTATTCTCAAATCCCTGAGGTTAAAAATGGAGTAAAATTGCCAAACTTTTTTCATTGTTCTCAAATCCCTGATTTAGTCTTATTTTTATGCAAAATTGTCATATTGTTAATTAAGATGAAATTTCTGATGACTTGTGATGACTATTAACATGTTTTAGAATAAGTCATAGTTAATTGTACATTGATGATTGAATTTAAAGAATAATATAGAATCAAGCATGATAAGTCTATTTTTCAGGAATTAAAATTTTTGCTAGGTTGTTAATCCAATTTTGAATATCACCTTGAAATTCGAATCGAATAAGGATGATGCCAAAACACCCATAATTTTTGTGAGTATTTGAACCTTATAGAGCATTCATTCTTTTTCATGCTCATTTTTTTATTATGAGTGTGTCAACTATGAACTGTTATTCTAGAACCTGCCTTGTTTATACATGTCGAGACCATAGTTATGATTTGATATACCGAGATGATAAAGGCATATAGGTTTTAACCCACTAATTCCACTAAAAAGCCTACCTTTATAATTAACCCCTAGTAAACTCCGTTGAGCCTAACAACCCTTTTTATTGACTTACCTACTAACTTTAACTGAAAAACCCCTTTGTATTTGTTATCACCAATTTTTTTTATTACCCGAGATTTGATTTTGAACAAGTTTCCTAACTATGTTCTATATTTCAGTTGTAAAATTCTTCATTATTATTTTAGTTTGTTCTTAAAAAAAATGAAGTATATTCATTATTAGTTCGAGGATTAAGCGAGCTTGCATGTTCAAAATTCTCAAGGGAAAAGCTCATTTTAGTAGGATTATTACTTATCAGTTAATGAAGTTTAGGAAAAATTTTGGGAAATTTATCAAGTCAATCTCGATTCTAACCCTCTAATTTCAGCCTGTAACCACACCTTGTACCCTAACCCCGTTACAACCCTAACAAAGACCTTTTGATCTATTTGTCATATCATATTACAGTGATGGAGATTTGATTTTCAGGTAAGCCTATGGGATTAACTTTTCAGGTTCGACTTATGAGCGATCTTCTTCTGAACCTTAAACACTTTAGAGTGATTTGAGTGAATCCTAAGCGAGGATATCGATCCTTATCAATTTTGAATTGAAAAGGTAGTTATTTAAAAGAGGGGAGACACCTATGTTTTCAAGGTACAAAATTATGACTTATCTCGTTTGAATCTTTAGGACGCTTTGAATCAAATCATCCATGTATGAATTCTCTATGAATTAGGATAAGACATTGTTGATAAAGAATTACAGATCATGGAAAGTTTGTTTTAATTATAAGTTGAGAATTTTGCTTGAGGACAAGCAAAAGCTTAAGTGTGGGGGTATTTGATAAACCGTAAAAGTAACATATTTTAGACCCACATTTAGTATGCTTTTGGATGATTTATCCCTTGTTTTATATAAAAAGGTGCTTTTAATCCTTTCTTTTCATGTCTTATACCCAGGAAAGCACCCGAGGATGAAAAGAACACAAAACGGGCCTAAAATGGAGTAAATGAACCTTTTCACGAAATTGACACAGCCTAGCCCGAAGTCCACACGGCCATGCCTCGACGAACACCTAGAGCACGCCCTCAACTCAGTCACAAACGGCAATGCCTCAAGAGAAAGTGACATGGCCGTGCCTCTGACGCTGGAAAGAGCAATTTTAGTCAAAAAAGGATACTTAGGGAGAAAGAATCGCATTCCAAGAGCCTATAAATAAGTCCCAAGTATCACCTATTAAGGGGGCAAAAGCGAGGCCAATGAGCCAAGCCGAGAAGGTCAGAGTTAGAGAATAATGCAAGGATAGCCAGCTGATCCATCCCAAGAAGCCGAAAATATACTCAAGACGGTAGAATTTTCCTTTAATTCCTTCAGGGGGTTTTAGGATTTTTTTCTATGTTTTGTTTTATCTTTTCTCTTACGATGTTTTGTTTATTCATTATGAACTAAATCCCTCAGATACTTGAAGGGGACGAAACCTAGATGGATTTTATTATTTGATTTTTAAGTTATATGATAAATTACTTAGTTTGTTCTTAATTATGTTGCTTAATCCAAATCTAATGTGCTTAGGTGGAGGAGGAATAGACCCTGCCTAAGATAAGATCTAACATAATTAAGCGGAGTTGATCGGGCGCCTAGAGATAGGGTTACAAGATTTTGCCGGATTAGGGTGAAACCTAATATGGGAGTCTATTGATCGATTTACTGCTATCCTAGAGGGTTATTATAAGCGAATGAGAGTTCCACTAATTAACCTAGGGTTAGACGTTATTCGCCTATATAGGTTAGGGAGTCTCATGAATCAAGCTAAGTAAAAGAAATCATATAATTTAGGGTTAATTAATAAGTGAAGTCTAGGTGGATTCTTCCTGAGGGTATCATCGTAATCAACTAAGTTTTTCCTCAAAGTTATTTTCCTATTCGTCTTCTTGTCTTTGTGTCCTTAGTTTAGCTGTCGTCGATTTAGTTAAAAGCAATCTTCACTCTAACTTTAAGACTAAATAATAAGAAGAAGGTGAGTATTAATACTTTTAGTTCCTTTAGGTTCGATAACCGGTCTTGCCTAAGCTATACTACTATTCGATAGGTACACTTGCCTTAATATCATTGTCAGAGTTAGTTTCTAGGTTTGATCATTCTTTTATAAATATTTAAAACTCTGATTTTACAGCGATCAAAAACCAGATGGCAAACGCCTTGGCCACATTAGCTTCTATGATCAGAGTAAATGAGCAGGAAGGTATGAAGCCCATCCAAATGAGTATCTGTGAGGTTCCGGCTCACTGCTGCAATATCGACGAAGAGGGGGAGAGAGATAATCATCATTGGTATCATGATATTCTGCGATATGTGAAGGGCCAGGAATACCCTGATCAAGCAACAGAAAATGGCAGGAGAACATTGAGAAGACTGGCCAATGACTATGTCTTAGACGGAGAGATTCTATATAAAAAGATGAGGGACCAGGTGCTGTTAAAATGTGTTGATGCTGTTGAGGCTAAGAAAATCCTAGAAGAAGTTCATGAGGGTGTCTGTGCGACCCATGCCAATGGGTTTACAATGGCCAGGCAAATCATGAGATTCGGGTACTACTGGTCCATGATGGAAGGAGATTGCGTCTGTTACGTCAAGAAGTGCCATAAGTGCCAGATTTATGGAGACAAAATTCATATACCTCCTTCACCTCTTCATGTTATGACTTCACCGTGGCCTTTCTCAATGTGGGGCATGGACGTCATTGGGCCAATCTCACCGAAGGCTTCTAATGGACATCGATTCATTTTCGTGGTTATAACAGCCTAAATTTGGGTCTAGTCGAAATAGTGGTTTCGAGACCTCAAATCCGACGAGTAAAATTCTATTTTTATTATATTTTAATGGTCTACAATTTTACAGAAAGATTTCTTAAAAATTTTGTTCAAAAATTTCGATGTTTGGGCACTCAATTTAGTCAAAAGGACTAAATTGTAAATAATGCAAAAGTTGAGCTCTACATGTTAGAAGTGTCCATTTTCTATGAAATTTTAAATTGGAGGTCCTTAAATGGAAATTAGACCATTTGTTAAATTGTTGGACAAAAATGGACATTAGATAAGTGAAATGAGATATTTTTAAGTTAGGGGCATTTTGGTAAATTGGTAATTAAATGAATTAAAAACAAAATTAAAATGCCAAATTTGTCCATCTTCTTCATATGAACGAAATTTACCAGGGGAAGACATGGATAGGGTCTTCTAAACTTTCCAAGCTCATGGTAAGTCTGTTCTAGCCTCGTTTTTCAAGTTATTTATGGTTTTGGAGTCCCGGTAGCTTGATTAGCTTATGCTACCAATAATTCATGCTAAGGTTCATCTTTAGAAAATTACCCATAGGTGAAAAGTGTGTATTTAGATGTTTTATGATAGAATATGAAGGCTGAAATTATGTTAAACAACTTTTACTAAGCGATTTTAAGTGAAAACGAGCAAAACGTCATAATCGGTAAAAATACCTATTGTTCATAAGTACATGTTAGAGTGAGAATTTGATGTTGCCATATAAGGGAAAATTGATCAGCATGTTATAAAACATATGAATAAGGGCTGAAGTTTAATTTTCGAGTATTGGGGCAAAAGTGTAAATATGTAAAAGTTTAGGGGTAAAATTGTAATTTTAAAAAGTTGAGTTAGGGACTGTTTTGAATAGTACATTAATTAAATAAGTGAAATGTGATGTTTTAGACCCATAGAAAACAAGATTTGGACCTAGAACATGAGGAAAATCGAAAATCGGGAAAGTTGATAAAATAGTCGTTTTGGTATTGAGGTAAGTTCGTATGTTAATAAGCATTAAATTTAATATGTTTAAATGTTTAACTGATACCATGTGTTATTTCGTATATTGTTATTGGATCATGAATAATATAAAAATTACGAGATTGTATTGAAAGATCAAATTAAGAGAAATGCAGGGCGGAGTATGATCGAATTTCGACATGTGATGAATTGATAGTAAAGACTATGGTTAGACCATGGCAATATGTGTGCCAGTGTAAGACCATGTTTGGGACATAGCATCTACCATGATATGAGAGCCAGTGTAAGACCATGTCTGGGACATGGCATCAGCATTGATATGTGTGCTAGAGTAAGACCATGTCTGGGACATGGCATCGGCCACGATATGAAAGCTAGCGTAAGACCATGTTTGGGACATGGCATTGGTACGATACATCTTGTACGAGTTTTTCCCGAGTATCCATCCTTAGTATCCCAAGAGTTTCAAGGGTAAATCCAAAGATGATATCAAAGAAATGACAAGGTATGATCATGTTGAAAGGGTACAGGTATGTACGCAAAATTCATGAGTACTAAATTTCGACGTATATGGAACATTTGGTAAGTATGTAAATGAGTAAGTCATACCTATGAAAATGATCTTGTGATGACCTTGTGACGATAGGTCTATACTTATGATGTATAAATAGGTGATAAATTTGATTTATGACTATGTGTGAGGCTTTTAGGCCAAATTAAATTATGACATGATAAGTTTAAGTTTTGTTGTCGATGTATAGGTTAAAGGGGAAAATGAATGGCATGTAAATATTCGATAATGGCTAGCTATTGGAATGGCTAGTTAAGGATATGTTTTGGGGTTATGTATGATTAAATGGATGTTAATACAAAGCAATCATGAAAGAGTAAAATTTACAATAAAACTGTTTTGGACAGCAGTAGTAACTTGAATTTGAAAAATCACTAAAAATAGTATAAATTGAATTATAAGTTGTATGAGATATTGATTTAAATCTTATTGCGTCTATTTTCATATAAAAGAAACAGAGAAAACAAAGGAGTTTTATATTTCGATATATTTAAATTCTTGTGAGATTGGTTCAGAATGATTACATGATCCCCTATTCTTATTTGGAAAAATCATTAAAAATTGTACAAAAATAATTATGAGATAAAAGTTATATGCTTGAAATCCTTAATGAGTCTAGTTTCAAATGAAATAAATTATAACATTATTTGAATTCTGTACAAGGATAAAATTGATTCGTAGGGAAAAGTGGTCAGAATAGTCAAATAGTGAAATAGGAGAAATTTTAATGAATAAACTGTACTAATTGGATTAGCCAAAAATTATGGAAATTTTAGGGTATGAAGATATATGAGTCTAGTTTCAGGGAAAATTAGAGGTTTTAAATTCAGAGCTCTGTAGCTCAAGAAATAAATAATTTAGTGACAGCGATTCAAGTAGACAGATTAATGTGAACATGAGTAATAAGGAATAAGAATGTGATTTAATGTTTGTATCAAATTGAGAACTTGTTGTGAGGATTTGTCATGTTGAGGCTTTGATAAGACTACAAATGAGTAAGTTGGGAAAGTAAGAACTTAGCATTATTTATGCAAGTTATGACAGCTTAGTAGTAAGCTAAATTCATTGCTAATGCTTATTATTTTTACATGTGAACTTACTAAGCTTTATAAGCTTACCCTTTTTTCTTTCCCATGTTACAGAGTCCTACTAAACAAGCTCGGGTTGGAGGTCGTCGGAGATCACTTCACACTATCAAGCTATCTATGGTATCTTTATTTATAAATGATTTAAACTATGGCATGTATAGGGGCTTGACTAAGTCATTTTGTATATGTGTTAATTAATTTGACAAAATGTATAGTTAAGTCTGGTAATGCCTCGTACTCAGTTCCGGCATAGGATACGGGTAAGGGGCGTTACATTTAGTGGTATCAGAGCTATGGTTTAGTTGATTCTCAGACTACCATAGTGAGTGTGAGAATCTAGCTATACATGCCATAATGAGATGTGATAGTGTGACGACTCCCGGCACTGATGTAAATTATTTTATTAGACAGATACGCACTTCAACCGAGCTAACTTTGATAGTGCAAACAGTGTGTTTATGATGAGTTGAGACTCGTAAAAAGTAAGAATAATAGTTTATGATGTTTATGTGATGATATATAAATTGTGGATAGGAATTTCTTTTAAAATATGAAAGATGAGATGAAAGGAAAGTCTGTACTATGATAAGTGTCCATGTTTGATTGGCATTTGTATGATGCTATGAGTATAACTTGTGAAATTAAGTGAATGTTATGAGTAATTTTACTTGAGATTTATGAATGAAAGTATAAGTGCACTTGTTTGTATAAGATGATAGTAAGGTTGTGTAAAATGAGTATGCATGTTAAGTTACTTGAAACAAAATATATATTGATAAGTGTTAAGTTATATGCATGAATATATATAAGAGGCAAGTCAGAGGCGTTTCAACTTCACCCCCTTCTAATAAGGTATGTTATAAAGAAATTTTATGAAATTCAGATCGAATGGGTTTACAATTGGAAGACTAAAGAGTTGAGTTGTAGATTAACTAACAACGTGATCAGAGTTGAGAATGGTTTAGTAAATGAACACAGTTGCAGAAAAGATGTCAGATTAATATGAAGATCATTCGGATTCCAAAATGTTATAGTTAAAGAAAGGTCGAGGCTCGCTTAATTAACTCATCCAAGTATGAGACCTAAAGTATGTGATTGTTTAATTTATTCTCGAATTTATTTCTATTTGCAATTGGAATAATATCGAGTTAGTAAAGATAGAATTAGTTAGTGCAATCATGATCGAGATGTATTAGTGATCAATGCAGTGTTTATGGTGAAGAAATTACAGCAATCTCTTACGACTATTATATGTGTTTATTTACTCCCGAGGTGTGTATATATATATCTCTCATAAGATTTCAAATGAAATTCCTATAGTATGAGAATGACAAAAAATTTACAGTAGATGAAAGCATTGTAGTCTATTTGAGTTGTGATCGAAATTGCTCTTTCTTTTACGCTTTCTTCTTGCATCATACACAGATAGAAAGTTGACTGTAAGGTCCGTATGATGTTAGTGTCTTGTTTTACTAGCTATTGCTCAATGAAAATAAAGGAAGATTGTGTGGCTTTTGTTAAGATTATTTTCAGTGCTTATGAGTTTTTTTTTTTTTTTTTGTGTAGCTCCATGTTATGAGATTTTGTTATTTCTGTTTCCTTTATAAATTAATGTTCAAAGAATCAGCCATGAGATATCAGTAGGAAATGTTCTATTGATGAAAATGGTTTCTTCTTATTATTAAAATGCTTAGGATGATTATAAGTTTTGACTTGATGGCGAGAGCACTTTGATACAGTTACCAGAGGTATAAAAATTGTGCTTTTGTATTGCTTGTTATGGAAATTTGTGTTTAAATTTCTCCGATGATCGAGATATTTTGTTTTCAGCCGGGACATTATCTACTAAAGTAATTGAGAAATTAGTCTTATTATGGCACTATGATTTTTAAAATTTGTATGAGTATTGTGGCATCGTGATAGTTAAGTGCTTGACGAGTAACAGATTGAAGTAAATTCTACTATAAGTTTAATCTTTCTCTAGATTTGAGAAGAAATTGAAGCTGACAAAGTGTGAATGATAGGAAGTTCAACTTAGACCTGGGTATTGATTTTCACTTTTCAAATGATCTTCATATATATATATATATATATATATCAGCAAGTTAAAGACATAATATTGTGATGTCTAGCACAATGATAATTATCTATTTATTTGAGAAGTACAGAGATAGATGATACTCCGAGGCAGTTACACTAGTAAGAGTATGAAATGTTATGTACCAGACTTTAAACCTGATGTCCAAAATTTTTAATGGGTAAGAGTATTGAACTTAGATGTATGTCAAGTGCTTCTGAAAGTATTTCATTAACAGAGAATTTTTTTTATTTGGATAAGTGGTAGTAAGTTCATATGGCTGAAAATAAATGATTAAATGTTAATTTCATGAATTATACAATGCATGATGAGATATATGTATTGATGAATTGAGAATAAAACAACAATGCAAAAACCAAATAAATGATTAAATCGAGCGGAACATCAGATTTGAGTACTTCTGATCAGTGACAAGTGAAAGTGAAAAGTGGTAGCTCCGGCTACCTGATCAGTGAAAAGTGGTAGCTCCGGCTACCTGATCAGTGAAAAGTGGTAGCTCCGACTACCAGATCATTGAATAATGCTATCTTCGGCTACAAGTGACAAGTGATAAGTGGTAGCTTTAGCTACGCTTATCTAATCAGTGATAAGTGATCATACATAAAACCATAGTTATACTATGGCAAAGTGGAAGTGAAGTACTGAATTTTCCGTAACCGTTCTTTAATTTGATAAAGGATGGTAAGTGACAAAAGGGCCCAAAAGAGTTAAAGTAATTGTTTTGGGCATACGAAAATGAACCTAGTACTTCTGACTCTGTATTTAGATGTTGATATGTCGGCAGAATTAAGTTGAATGTTAAGTGTATTCAGGATTAACGATATCAGTGGTAATATTAGAATGATAATAAGGCAGAACTATTGTGAATTTCGTATCAGGTTTCCCTCAATTTTCAGATCAAGAGAAATGCTAGTGAGTTATTTTCAAACGTTTGACAGAATTAGTATAATAATTTCAATATGTATCGATTCATTATTTGACAGAATTGACTGAGTTATATTGAGATTTATATCGATGACAGAGTGTTTCTAAAAGTATCGTCTTAAAAAGGGTTATTTAGTGATGTTGGAAATTGTGCGAAAGATATTCAACTTCATTCTGGTAAGATTTTCGGGGACGAAAATCCTAAAAGGGGGGAGAGTTGTAACAGCCTAAATTTGGGTCTAGTCGAAACAGTGGTTTCGAGACCACAAATCTGACGAGTAAAATTCTATTTTTATTATATTTTTATGGTCTACAATTTTACGGAAAGATTTCGTAAAAATTTCGTTCAAAAATTTCGACGTTTGGGCACTCAATTTAGTCAAAAGGACTAAATTATAAATAGTGCAAAAGTTGAGCTCTACATGTTAGAAGTGTCCAATTTCTATGAAATTTTAAATTGGAGGTCCTTAAATGGAAATTAGACCATTGGTTAAATTGTTGGACAAAAATGGACATTAGATAAGTGAAATGGGATATTTTTAAGTTAGGGGCATTTTGGTAAATTGGTAATTAAATGAATTAAAAACAAAATTAAAATGCCAAATTTGTCCATCTTCTTCATATGGATGAAATTTACCAGGGAAAGACATGGCTAGGGTCTTCTAAACTTTCCAAGCTCATGGTAAGTCTGTTCTAGCCTCGTTTTTCAAGTTATTTACGGTTTTAGAGTCCCGGTAGCTCGATTTAGCTTATGCTACCAATAATTCATGCTAAGGTTCATCTTTAGAAAATTACCCATAGGTGAAAAATGTGTATTTAGATGTTTTATGATAGAATATGAAGGCTGAAATTATGTTGAAAGGGTTTCAATGGGTAAATCCAAAGATGATATCAAAGAAATGACAAGGTATGATCATGTTGAAAGGGTACAGGTATGTACGGAAAATTCATGAGTATTAAATTTCGACGTATATGGTGTAACACCCCAAACCCGGCCCAAACACTACAACTGGATCTGGTATGTCACTAAGAAAAATTTTGTCAAACATGTCGTATTTTCAGAAAAACCCAAATATATTTTATATAGAATATGCCTTTGTAAAATAAAACCCAAACTTGATTACATGCCTTAGTTTAATTATAAGGAAAATTTAAATAACTAAAAGTAATAAAAGCCCATAATAAAACAAAATATAAACTAGTGGCCCATGGCCTTATTACATCGAAGTTTAAAATCCATTAATTAAAATACAATATAAAATAATTAACTGAAGTTTTTTTTGCCAAATCTTCATATTCTTCTACATGGCCACCTTGCGTTCCTCTCCAGCCCGGTTCGAAGCACTAGGTATCACCTGAAATGTTAATTAAAAGGGTGAGTCGTGAGACTCAGTGTGCAACCCTCATGCACCACTAGATTTTGGGCCTTAGGCCCATAAAACAGATTAATAATTTCATTCATTTAAATAACAAATAATATGCAAGGCCCAACCCGTTTGCCTAGGTTTTCATCCGCTACACGCCCCCGTACCAACCGTTCACACCATTGGGGATTTCTACAATCGACCAACACCACTACACACCAAGATGGCAGTCATGCTGCTCATCAACATATTATGGCCGAAGCCTTTATAACAGATCACGGCATTAGCCGCTACGACATGTAACAGATCACGGTATAAACCGCTACACATATAACGTATAACTTCCTCCTTTCATCAACCCAACCCATGCAATCATATACAAGCAAATTACTTATAACATTTAATCAGATTATTCATTGACCTGGCGACTTGCATTACCCTTTTTGGGCTGCCCACATTAAGTCGAGATTTCGGCTTTTATCATAACATATAAGCTTATGAACATATATTAATAATCAGTTCTAGATGGTGGGGAAGTATTACACACCTGATTAATGTAGATACCCTTGCTAAACCGATCTACGCTTTGCTTCAAAAAGCCAGAAATATGTGAAAATAGGCCTCTCCTATATTCGGCCATAGTTAGTATTCTACCTGATTTTATATATATGAATAAACAGATCCTCTTACCTTGAATTCCCGAATGTAACACGATTCTATAACTTAGAGATCTATAAGTTTTGGCTTCTAGGAAAAATCCCGGAAAGATGATCTATTGCGCTTTCGGCTTTTGAAAGAACTAAAAATTGAAAAGATGGCTAAGGGAGATTCGGCCAATGAATATTAAGGAGAAGAATAGGTGTAGTTTCGGCTTTTGAATCAAAGTGAAGATGAGGGAATAGGCTTAGAGATTTCGGCTTTTGCATAGAATGAAGAAGAAGATGAAACTTTAGGAGTTTTCGGCTTTTACTCAGAGAAGAAGAGAAAAGAATGAGAGAAAAACCCCAAATGCCGAAATTGAAGAGATATTCCCCCTATTTATATAAATTTCGGCACTTACCTAACCTTGCAGATAAATCCTATCTTTTCTCCTTTATCTTAATCTACTAGCTTATCTAAAAGAGACTTAATTATCTCTAACTCCTCCCTCATTTATTAGTATATTATCCACATATTTTAAACATTAAAATCCCTAAATTTTAGCCTCTATCTGCTTATTATTCTCATAAAATAAATTCCTAAATAATAGCCTTTATCTGCTTATTATCCATATATTTTAAACATTAAAACCCCTAAATTTTAGCCTTGTTGCCATCCACTCCACCTAATCCTAATGCCCAAAATTTAGCTAACTTAAATTAAAAGAATTGGGCTACATGAAACTTAAATTTGGGCCCCTTACTCCCTTGTGTGGCGTCACCTCCTAAGATTGGGCCACAAGCCCACTTTGGTATTTTAAACATAGATACTACCTTTTAAACCCCTATAATGCCCAAACAGAAAATTTTAATCAAGGCCTCTACCTAAGCCTGAGCCCAATTTGGACCCCTAACACTTAAATTAACACATTAAACATATCCTACCTATTAAACGCATAGGCCCAAAAATTCAGGATGTTACAGTTCTACCCCCTTAAAGAAATTTCATCCTCGAAATTTCCAACTAACTATTAATCGTACTACCTAAGTCTCACTACCATGCTTTCGCTGCACACTCCAATTCTAAACCCAAAATAAACACTTAGTATTCTATGGTAGAGTACGCACCGATATTCACATCTAGAGCGTCCTCGTCCCTTTGTACTTATGCTATCGGTTCGCGTTTATCTGATTAAAAATTTTATGAATTATTGGTTTTCTTCCACTGATTATCCACGAACAGTCTTATGATTAGTAGTTTTAAGAGTAGTTCTTTCGAATTCGCAATTCAGTCTCAAGTTCACCTTTCTTTGTTCTAAGAACTACATACATTCAACTGACAACATCCATACACCCACATTCAATACATAGGGGTATTTTCGTTATTCCACTACCTAGGGGTATTTTCGTAATTTTATCATACAGGGGTATTTTCATAATTTTCAAAATAGGGTTCCTTGGTGATTTTGTGAAATAAGGGTCTTTTGGTAATTTTACAATCCGGGGGTATTTCGATAATTTTGAAGTCTGGGGGTATTCCGGTAATTTTGAAATCTGAGGGTATTTCAGAAATTTTAAAATTCGGGGGTATTTCAGTAATTTTGAAATTCGAGGGTATTTCGGTAATTTTACAAATCAAGGGTATTTTGGTCATTTCACAAATCAGGGGAAATTTGGTAATTTTACAAATCAGGTATAATTTGGTCATTTTGCAAATCAAGGTAATTTGGTAATTTTACAAATCAGGGGTATTTTGGTCATTTTGTAAAAATAATGTGGCTAGTCCCTTTCGGGTTTTAATTATAGAATTTGGCCCGTCAACAAATCCTCGTGGCTAGGGTGAACAGTCACTATGCACCAGGTAGGATTCCAGCGAATGGGAGGTGAGTCACTAGGACTGCTTAAGTACCAGGCTCTTCGAGATCCAATCCTAGACATGCGCATGCCTGTTGCCACACCCTAGTCTTGCGACTCGTTTATGGGTTTGTTTAGTGAAATTAAGTCTTATGAGATTTAAGGAGTTGTTTCAGCTAAGTCTAGAGTCCATCAAGTTCTAATCTAACTAATCTACGTCCCATAAAGCCCATCAAGCCCACATATTTATATCACACACTGGTTCAGAATACTTACCTGGCGGACTTGGGCCGGAGACGCAGGTGCCATGCAGAGCTAAAAACCTGTTATTATTTAAAAACATGTATATCTCAAAAGCCCATCTTTAGAAAACGTTTTGAGCCCAAAAACCCCTAGAGCCGAGTTTTGAACCGGGCTCTGATACCAATTTGTAACACCCCAAACCCAGCCCAAACACTACAACCAGATCTGGTATGTCACTAAGAAAAATTTTGTCAAACATGTCGTATTCTCAGAAAAACCCAAATATATTTTATATAGAATATGCCTTTGTAAAATAAAACCCAAACTTGATTATATGCCTTAGTTTAATTATAAGGAAAATTTAAATAACTAAAAGTAATAAAAGCCCATAATAAAACAAAATATAAACTAGTGGCCCATGGCCTTATTACATCGAAGTTTAAAATCCATTAATTAAAATATAATATAAAATAATTAACTGAAGTCTTTTTGCCAAATCTTCATATTCTTCTGCATGGCCACCTTGCGTTCCTCTCCAGCCCGGTCCGAAGCACTAGGTATCACCTGAAATGTTAACTAAAAGGGTGAGTCGCGAGACTCAGTGTGCAACCCTCATGCACCACTAGATTTTAGGCCTTAGGCCCATAAAACAGATTAATAATTTCATTCATTTAAATAACAAATAATATGCAAGGCCCAACCCGTTTGCCTAGGTTTCCATCCGCTACACGCACCCGTACCAACCGTTCACACCATTGGGGATTTCTACAATCGACCCACACCGCTACACGCCAAGATGGCAGTCATGCTGCTCATCAACATATTATGGCCGAAGCCCTTATAACAGATCACGGCATTAGCCGCTACAACATGTAACAGATCACGGTATAAACTGCTACACATATAACGTATAACTTCCTCCTTTCATCAACCCAACCCATGCAATGATATACAAGCAAATTACTTATAACATTTAATCAAATTATTCACTGACCTGGCGATTTGCGTTACCCTTTTTGGGTTTCCCATATTAAGTCGAGATTTCGGCTTTTATCATAACATATAAGCTTATGAACATATATTAATAATCAGTTCTAGATGGTGGGGAAGTATTACACACCTGATTAATGTAGATACCCTTGCTAAACCGATCTACGCTTTGCTTCAAAAAGCTAGAAATATGTGAAAATAGACCTCTCCTATATTCGGCCATAGCTAGTATTCTACCTGATTTTATCTATATGAATAAACAAATCCTCTTACCTTAAATTCCCGAATGTAACACGATTCTATAACTTAGAGATCTATGAGTTTCAGCTTCTAGGAAAAATCCCGGAAAGATGATCTATCGCGCTTTCGGCTTTTGAAAGAACTAAAAATTGAAAAGATGGCTAAGGGAGATTCGGCCAATGAATATTAAGGAGAAGAATAGGTGTAGTTTCGGCTTTTGAATCAAAGTGAAGATGAGGGAATAGGCTTAGAGATTTCAGCTTTTGCAGAGAATGAAGAAGAAGATGGAACTTTAGGAGTTTTCGGCTTTTACTCAGAGAAGAAGAGAAAAGAATGAGAGAAAAACCCCAAATGCCGAAATTGAAGAGATATTCCCCCTATTTATATAAATTTCGGCACTTACCTAACCTTGCAGATAAATCCTATCTTTTCTCCTTTATCTTAATCTACTAGCTCATCTAAAAGAGACTTAATTATCTCTAACTCCTCCCTCCTTTATCAGCATATTATCCACATATTTTAAACATTAAAATCCCTAAATTTAGCCTTTATCTGCTTATTATCCTCATAAAATAAATTCCTAAATAATAGCCTTTATCTGCTTATTATCCACATATTTTAAACATTAAAACCCCTAAATTTTAGCCTTGTTGCCATCCACTCCACCTAATCCTAATGCCCAAAATTTAGCTAACTTAAATTAAAAGAATTGGGCTCCATGAAACTTAAATTTGGGCCCCTTACTCTCTTGTGTGCCGTCACCTCCTAAGATTGGGCCACAAGCCCACTTTGGTATTTTAAACATAGATACTACCTTTTAAACCCCTATAATGCCCAAACAGAAAATTTTTAATCAAGGCCTCTACCTAAGCCTGAGCCCAATTTGGACCCCTAACACTTAAATTAACACATTAAACATATCCTACCTATTAAACGCATAGGCCCAAAAATTCAGGATGTTACATATGGAACATTTGGTAAGAATGTAAATGAGTAAATCATACCTATGAAAATGATCTTGTGATGACCTTGTGACGATAGGTCTATACTTATGATGTATAAATAGGTGATAAATTTGATTTATGACTATGTGTTAGGCTTTTAGGCCAAATTAATTTGTGACATGATAAGTTTAAGTTTTGTTGTTGATGTATAGGTTAAAGGGGAAAATGAATGGCATGTAAATATTCGATAATGGCTAGCTATTGGAATGGCTAGTTAAGGATATGTTTTAGGGTTATGTATGATTAAATGGATGTTAATACAAAGCAATCATGAAAGAGTAAAATTTACAATAAAACTGTTTTGGACAGCAGCAGTGACGTGAATTTGAAAAATCACCAAAAATAGTAGAAATTGAATTATAAGTTGTATGAGATATTGATTTGAAGCTTATTGTGTCTATTTTCATATAAAAGAAATAGAGAAAACAAAGGAGTTTTATATGAGATTGGTTCAGAATGATTATGTGATCCCCTGTTCTGATTTGGAAAAATCATTAAATATTGTACAAAATAATTATGGGATAAAAGTTATACGCTTGAAATCCTTAATGAGTCTAGTTTCAAATGGAACAAATTATAACATCATTTGAATTCTGTACAAGGAGAAAATTGATTCGTAGTGAAAAGTATCCAGAATAGTCAAATAGTGAAATAGGGGAAATTTTAATGAATAAACTGTACTAATTGGATTAGCCAAAAATACTGGAAATTTTATGGTATGAAGATATATGAGTCTAGTTTCAGGGAAAATTAGCGGTTTTAAATTCGGAGCTCTGTAGCTCAAGAAATAAATAATTTAGTGACAACGATTCAAGCAGACAGATTAATGTGAACATGAGTAATAAGGTATAAGCATGTAATTTAATGTTTGTATCAAATTGAGAACTTGTTGTGAGGATTTGTCATGTTGAGGCTTTGATAAGGCTACAAATGAGTAAGTTGGGAAAGTAAGAACTTAGCATTATTTATGCAAGTTATGACAGCTTAGTAGTAAGCTAAATTCATTGCTAATGCTTATTATTTTTACATGTGAACTTACTAAGCTTTATAAGCTTACCCCTTTTTCTTTCCTATGTTACAGAGTCCTACTAAACAAGCTCGAGTTGGAGGTCATCGGAGATCGCTTCACACTATCAAGCTATCTATGGGTATCTTTATTTATAAATGATTTAAACTATGGCATGTATAGGGGCTTGACTAAGCCATTTTGTATATGTGTTAATTAATTTGACAAAATGTATTGTTAAGTCTGGTAATGCCTCGTACTCGGTTCCGGCATAGGATATGGGTAAGGGATGTTATAGTGGTCATCGATTACTTCACCAAATGGGTAGAGGCAGCTTCATATGCTAATGTCACGACGACGACAGTTAGCAAGTTTTTGAAGAAAGAGATCATATGTCGTTACGGTATGCCGGAAAGGATCGTATCTGACAACGCGTTGAACTTGACAATAGTGCGATAGCGAAAGTCTGCAATTAATTCAACATTAAGCACCACAATTCGTCGTCGTATCTCCTGAAAATGAATGGCGCCATTGAGGCAGCTAATAAAAATATCAAGAAAATTGTGGGGAAAATGACTGAGACCTACAAGGATTGGCATGAAAAGTTACCGCTTACCCTATATGCCTATCGAACATCTGTTAGAACCTCCACCAAGGCAACACCTTTCTCATTGGTTTATGGGATAGAGGCAGTGTTGCCCATTGAAATCAAAATTCCTTCTCTCTGGGTTTTATCAGAGTTGAAGTTGGATGAAGCGAAGTGGATCCAATCTCGATATGATAAGCTGAATCTAATTGAGGAAAAAAGGTTAAGAGCCATTCGTCATGGTCAAATGTACCAGAAGCGAATGATGCGGGCCTACAACAAAAAAGTCTGCCCTAGAGTATTCCACGAGGGAGACTTGGTATTGAAAAGGATCCTCCCTATGCAAAAAGACTTCAGAGGAAAGTGGATACCTAATTGGGAGGGACTTTATGTTGTAAAGAAGGCCTTTTCTGGAGGAGAATTGATACTAGCCGAGATGGACAGCAAAAATCTACCAAATCTAGTTAATACGGACTCAGTCAAGAAGTATTTCGCTTAAGAAGAAAAATGGGCCAAGGCGAATACTCGCAAAGGGCGTCTTGAGTTCAAAAAAAAAGGAGAGGCCAAGGTGAAAACTTGCAAAGGGCACTTTGAGACCAAATGAGCATTAAATTGAAAACCCGTAAAAGGCAATTCAAATTTTTGAAGAGAGGACATGCACTGGCCATCCTATACCTAAGTTAACAATGATGAGATTGGCTACATCTTCGGGGCATTGACAAAGTACTGCAGGTCTCTTAAACATATGTTGAACTTAGAGTAGTCTTCAAGAAGTTTGTACAGAAAAACTCAGGCTGTGATATCTGGGGCACCAATTCCCCCCTTACTCGTTTTTGTAACTTCGTAAAATTTGCTTCCTTTGTTCAATTCATTTTTCACGGGTTTAGTCCCGAATAAATTTCAATTTCATTCATCTCTATAATCTTTTTCAAGCATTCCATATTGAAATAATGATTAATGAACTAATAATGCTTTCACAAAAAAAGTTTTGCATATTACTCTGAAAGTCTCTAAATAATGTAAAGATCTGAAACAAGACAATTATTTAGAACTCACCAAGCTTAAAGGGCTCGGAGCACTTAAGATAAGGGTCTAAACAGTGACGACATCTTCAGATTCTTTGTTAGAAGTATCAGCGAAATAAGAAGACATACATCGGGGATATCGCCCTAACAAACAGCGAGCAATGATGGCCCAAATGTTAAAAAAATTGAATCATTCTCATGACATTTTGCATTCATTCATAATACATTGGTTAGGAGCATTTTTCAATCATGACATCCTAATCATTTGGCATATGCATAGACCCCATGAAATCAATTCTACAGGTAGCTTCTCTAGAGGACAATGCAGCAAAATTGATTAAACTTACAGAAGTTGGCAAATCTTATCTCCATGTATCGTCAATGGAGCAGATTTAGGTCACTAAGCCTTATCTCCCTGATATAGCAAGGAAGCAGGCTGAAACAGCAAGTCTTATCTCCATGTATCGATAATAGAGTAGACTAGAGACTGTGGATCTTGTCTCCTCGATAGCAGTGGGGCAGATCGAAAATGGTGAATCTTATTTTCATGTATCGGCAATGGAGCAGATTTAGGCCAATAGCCTTATCTCCCTGAGCAGGAGCGAAGTAGATTAATGATAGCAGATCTTATCTACACTGAGCAGAAGTAGAGCAGATCAAAAACAATAAGTCTTATCTCCATGTATCGACAATGGAGTAGACTGAAGATCGAAGATCTTGTCTCCTCGAGATAGTAGTAGGGCAGATCAAAATGGCGAATCTTATCTCCATGTATCGGCAATGGAGCAAGTTTAGGCCAATAGCCTTATCTCCCTGAGCAGGAGCAGAGTAGGCTAATGATAGCAGATCTTATCTCCACTGAGCAGGAGTGGAGCAGATCAAAAACAACAAGTCTTATTTCCATGTATCGGCAATGGAACAGACTAAAGATTGTAGATCTTGTCTCTTCAAAATAGTAGTGGGGCAAATCGAAATGGCGAACCTTATCTCCATGTATCAGCAATGGAGTAGGTTTAGGCTAATAGCCTTATCTCCCTGAGCAGGAGCGAAGCAGGCTAATGATAGCAAATCTTATTTCCACTGAGCAGGAGTGGAGTAGATCAAAAACAGCAAATCTTATCTCCATGTATCGACAATGGAGTAGACTGAAGGCGATCTTGTCTCCTCGAGATAGCAGTGGGACAGATCGAAGTTGTCAAATCTTATCTCCATGTATCGATAATGGAGCAGATTTAAGCCACTAGCCTTAACCCCCTAAGCAGTAGGGTAACAAGCTAAAAATTACAGATATTATCTCCCTAAAATAATAGTGGAGCAGATCGAAGACGGTGAGCCTTAACCCCCTAAGCAGTAAGGTAACAGGCTAAAGATTACAAATCATAAGCAGTAGCGGATCAGATTGAAACAAAACTCCTATGCCCCTGAAGATGCAATGGGTTAAAATGAGGCTACTTGAAGAGAAGAAGTGCCAAGAAATCAAGACTCAGCAAGACGGGGCAAAATTGGCTCTTTTAGAATCTTTACTTCATTCCCGTTACACGACAACAAGCAAAGAGGGGCAGCTGTATGACCCAATTTTTACCCCAACCAAAGCCCAATTAATAAACCCAAATAATAAACCAATACAAACAGGTCGAAACCCAATGACCTAAAAGAATAAAACAGAAAACAAAAACCCTAGCATTGTTTGCGCCGTCATCAGCAGGTCCCTCGCGCGCCGGATGCCACCACCCCGCGACGTACGCCGCTCCATCACGCCACGTCAGTAGCATACTCGATCACGCACCTACAAACAAGCAATAAACGGTTGTAAAAATAGGCTATAAATTCGAGAGAAAAACAATGTAAAAGACTACGATTTTTGATAGATACAAGGGCAATACATGCAATCATTATTTTTACGAGAAATCAATACAAAAGAATCACGAAAAGGTTTTCTTTTTTCCTTTCGTTCTTCTTTTTTCGAATTTGTTACTTACATATAATTTGTTTTTTTTTTTTTCTATTTTTTTTAAAAATACCCCGTATATATATGTAAAATACATTTACAAAAAAAAAAGAGGAAGATTTGTACCTGTTTTGGGGGTCCTGGCCACCGCGCGTGGTGGTCGGCACGGTGTTCAGCGTCAAAGACTTCGGCCAGATGAGGGAGAGTTGAGAGGGAAAAGAGGGTTTTTTTTTTTTTTTTTGGAAAGAAGGAAGAAAATGAAAGTTTTTGGAAAATATTTAGCTTTTATAGCTAAACCAAACGGCGTCGTTTTGAGCATTGGGGGTCAGAGGCCAAAACGACGTCCTTTTGGGCCTCTGACCCGCGACCCGACCCTCACGGGGGAAGGATCTGCGTGTTTTCTTATTTTGGGCTAATAGCGCATTTGGCCCTTCCGCATTTTTTTAGTTTTTAAATTTTTTAAAATTTTAAAATTTACCCCGGTATTTCTACTTATTTTTCAGTTTAGTCCCTGGGGTAAAATGCTGCGCATAGCAGGCGAGGGATATTTTCCTTTTCGTCTTTTTTTTTTAGCACATTGCAATTTAGCCCGTGTCTTCCTTTTTATTTGTAATTGGCCCCTAAACTCCTGTTTAAAATTCAATTTAGTCCATGTTTTACCTATTTTACTCTATTTTCAAATTAATTATTTTTAATATTTATTATTATACTTATTATTTTACTATTACCATTATTATTTCTTATATTTATTTTATTTATTATTATATTATTTTATTACTAATATTTTATTGCTATTTTCGTTTACTATTAATATTATTTTTTATTTTAATTTTTTTACCACTATTATGTTATTATTATCACTATTTTTTATACATATTATTATTCCTATAATTATATTTATTATTATTATTATTTTATTATCAACGTTGTTATTGTCATTCTCATTATTATTTTCTATATTTTATTATTATTATTATTATTATTATTATTATTATTATTATTATTATTATTATTATTATTAGTATTAGTATTAGTATTATTATTTTTATTGCCTATATTATTATGGCTATTTTGTTATCATTCCTAGTATTTTGTTATTATTAATTTTGATTTTATCCTTACTACTATCTTTATTATTATCAATTTTATTATTACCTTTTTTCATATTTTTATTTCTTCTATTTTATTCAATATTTTTCTTTCATTTCCTTTGTTTTCAACTTTTCTTCTTATTTTTTATGTTAATTCTCATTTGTTTACTTATTTTTTTATTAACTCTCTTTTATTTATTCATCTTTGATTATTTTGCTCTTAGTATTGTTATTTATGTTTCCGTCCATTTTATTTCCGTTACGAATATCAATGTTGCGATTTATTTTCACAAATTCGTGTTACATTAATTTTTTGTAACACCCCAAACCCGGCCCAAACGCTACAACCGGATCTGGTATGTCACTTAAAGGATTTTACAAAACATGTCGCATTTTGGAAAACAATTACTAGGTTTCAACATTTATACTGAAAACTTAATAATTCATTAATTCATATAAAATATAAAGTTATAAATTACCTTGGTGAATTTTAAACAAAAACTATAATTTCATACATGTCTTAACTTAATTTAAAACATAAGACTTAAAAGCCCAGTAATAAAAGCCCAACATAAAACCAAAACATAAATAATAGTCTAGTGGCCCATGCCCTTATTACAAGGAAATTTAAAACCCCTTAATTGAAAATATTAAAAACAATATTCTGAATAAAGTCTTTTGCTGGAATAGAATACTCTCTCGCATGGCCACCTCACGCTCCTCTCTAGCCCGGTCCGATGCACTAGGTGCTACCTGAAATTGTTAAATAATAGGGTGAGTCACGAGACTCAGTGTGCAACCCCCATGCACCATTAGATTTGGGCCTTAACCCATAGATCAGAATATAAAACATAATATAAAAGATAACATACATAAAACCCAACCCAATCCTAGGTTTCCATCCGCTACACGCCACTCTTACCTGCCAGTCACACCATTGGGGATTTCTACAATCAACCCACACCGCTACACGCCATTGATGGCAGTCATGCTGCTCATCGTCAAAGTTGTGACAGAGTCACCAGGCTGAAATGGCAAAAGCCACCAAAAACAGAGTTGTGACAGAGTCACCAGGCTGAAATGGCATAAGCCACCAGAAACAGATCACTTCTCCTTTTCATCAATCACCCAACCCTAAGCATACATAGGAATCAACATGCAAAACATATCTTTTTAACAGAAACATTCACTGAAGAATGGCAAAAAACACTAACCTGATATTTAGCCTTTACCCTTCTCGAGTTTTCAAACGTTATGCCAGGATTTTGGCATTTAACAGAGTATAGCAGGTTTATACTTATATATATACATAATAGCATTCAATCTAATGGTGTGAGAAGTTACACACCTGATTAATGTCGATACCCTTGCTAGACCGATCTACAACTTTGCTCAAAAAGCCGGAAAGATGTGAAAATAGGGCCTCTCCTATATTCGGCCAAGGGTTAGTAAATCCTGAATTTACACATTGAAACTAATAGATCTTCTTACCTTAAAATCTTGAAAGTAACACGATTCGAGTGCTACCGATCTATAACTCAGAGATCTATGCGATTGACTCCACTAAAGTTCCCTTCAGATTTTGGCACAAGTAGGCACCACAGAAGTAATTCGGCAATCACAGAAGATGAGATCTAGGGATTTCGGCTTTTAGGAAAATCCCGAAAAAAGTATGAACAAGAGAAGGCTGATGTGTCTTTGGCTTTTAAAATACTTGAGTGAAGAGTTTCAGTTTCTGATAGGAAAAGAGAAGAAGAAAAGAAAACAAGGAAGAGACTTGAAGATTTCGGCTAGGAAGAAAAAGAATGGAAAGAGTTTCGGCTTTTGAATCAAAGTGGAGATGAGGGAATTGGCTTAGAGATTTCGGCTTTTGTAGAGAATGAAGAGGAAGGTGGAACTTTAGGAGTTTTCGGCTTTTACTCAGAGAAGAAGAGAAAAGAATGAGAGAAAAACCCAAATGCCGAAATTGAAGAAATATTCCCCCTATTTATAGAAATTTCGGCACTTACCTAACCTTGCAGACAAAACCTATCTTTTCTCCTTTATCTTAATCTACTAGCTCATCTAAAAGAGACTTAATTATCTCTAACTCCTCCCTCCTTTATCAGCATATTATCCACATATTTTAATCATTAAAATCCCTAAATTTTAGCTTTTATCTGCTTATTATCCACATAAAATAAATTCCTAAATAATAGCCTTTATCTACTTATTATCCACATATTTTAAACATTAAAACCCCTAAATTTTAGCCTTATTGCCATCCATTCCACCTAATCCTAATGCCCAAAATTTAGCTAACTTAAATTAAAAGAATTGGGCTCCATGAAACTTAAATTTGGGCCCCTTACTCCCTTGTGTGGCGTCACCTCCTAAGATTGGGCCAAAAGCCCACTTTGGTATTTTAAACATAGATACTACCTTTTAAACCCTATAATGCCGAAACAGATAATTTTAATCAAGGCCTTTGCCTAAGCCTGAGCCCAATTTGGACCCCTAACACTTAAATTAACACATTAAACATATCCACCCATTAAACGCATAGGCCCAAAAATTCAGGATGTTACAGTTCTACCCCCTTAAAGAAATTTCATCCTCGAAATTTCCAACTAACTATTAATCGTACTACCCAAGTCTCACCACTATGCTTTCGCTGTGTACTCTAATTTAATAATATATAAACATTGCACGCATACAGTTTCTATACCCAAAAATATAGCATCCACACAAAACATACCCGACTTAATAGTGATTGAACAATCTCGAGCCTTATGCTCCTCAGACCCGCATCTTAAACACGTTCCTAACTTCCTCCAACATTCACCCGGATGACGCCTTCTGCAATATTCGCAAACCCGGAAGTTTGGACGTACCTTAACATGCTTCACAGAACGAGACTGCAACCTTAGAAAACTATGATCTCTTTTTTTTTTACAGTCCACGCACCCAACCCGAAGTGTTTCACCAATTTCTTTAACCTCCTTCAGTACCTCCCTAACTAGCTGAGTCAGCACATCAGTCCTAACACTTCCACGGCCTCGGCCGCGACCTCTTTTTCCTCTTCTAGCGCTCATCGTTGATTCTCGTATTATCTGAATTAGAAATTTTATGAATTATTAATTTCTTTCACTGATTAACCATGAACAGTCTTATGAATAGTAATTTTAGAGGTAGTTTTTTCGAATCGAACCTATCTCTACGATTTGATCTCAAGTTTACCTTCTAATTCCAGGAAGCACACACATTCAGTCATCAGACATTAGCATACAAGTACATCCACAAACCTACATTCATCATGGAGGGGTATTTTCGTTATTTCACTATCCAAGGGTATTTCCGTAATTTATCCTACAGGGGTATTTTCGTAATTTTCAAAATAGAGTTCCTTGTTGATTTCATTAAATAAGGGTATTTTGGTAATTTTTGCAATCCAGAGGTATTTTGGTAATTCTGTAATCTGGGGGTATTTTGGTAATTTTGTAATCTAGGGTATTTCGGTAATTTTACAAATCAAGGGTATTTTGGTCATTTCACAAATCAAGGATAATTTGGTAATTTTACAAATCAGGGATAATTTGGTCATTTTGCAAATCAAGGGTAATTTGGTAATTTTACAAATCAGGGGTATTTTGGTCATTTCACAAATCAGGGGAAATTTGGTAATTTTACAAATCAGGGATAATTTGGTCATTTTGCAAATCAAGGGTAATTTGGTAATTTTACAAATCAGGGGTATTTTGGCAATTTTGTAAAAATAATGTGGCTGGTCCCTTTCGGGTTTTAATTATAGATTTTGGCCCGTCAACAAATCCTCGTGGCTAGGGTGAACAGTCCACTACGCACTGCGAGTAGGATTCCAAAGAAAGAGGAGGTGAGTCACTAGGACTACTTAAGTACCAGGCTCTTCCGGATCCAATCCTAGACATGCGTATGCCTGCTGCCACACCCTAGTCTTGCGACTCGTTCACGAGTTTGTTTAGTGAAATTATGTCTTATGAGATTTTGGGAGTTGTTTCAGCTAGGCCTAGAGTTCATCAAGTTCTAATCTAACTAATCTACGTCCCATAGAGCCTATTAAGCCCACATATATATATATATATATATATATATATATATATATATATATATATATATATATATCACACAATAGTTCGAATACTTACAGCGAACTTGGGCGGAGACGCAGTGCCATGCCGAGCTAACAGACTGTATCATTTAAAAATATGCATGTTTCAAAAACCCGACTTTAGAAAACGTTTTGAGCCCAAAAACCCCCAGAGCCGAGTTTTGTACCGGGCTCTGATACCAATTTGTAACACCCCAAACTCGGCCCAAACACTACAACCGGATCTGGTATGTCACTTAAAGGATTTTACAAAACATGTCGCATTTTGGAAAACAATTACTAGGTTTAAACATTTATCTGAAAAAACTTAATAATTCATTAATTCATATAAAATATAAAGTTATAAATTACCTTGGTGAATTTTAAACAAAAACTATAATTTCATACATGTCTTAACTTAATTTAAAACATAAGACTTAAAAGCCCAGTAATAAAAGCCCAACATAAAACCAAAACATAAATAATAGTCTAGTGGCCCATGCCCTTATTACAAGGAAATTTAAAACCCCTTAATTGAAAATATTAAAAACAATATTCTGAATAAAGTCTTTTGCTGGAATAGAATACTCTCTCGCATGGCCACCTCACGCTCCTCTCTAGCCCGGTCCGATGCACTAGGTGCTACCTGAAATTGTTAAATTATAGGGTGAGTCGCGAGACTCAGTGTGCAACCCCCATGCACCATTAGATTTGGTCCTCAACCCACAGATCAGAATATAAAACATAATATAAAAGATAACATACATAAAACCCAACCCAATCCTAGGTTTCCATCCGCTACACGCCACCCTTACCTGCCAGTCACACCATTGGGGATTTCTACAATCAACCCACACCGCTACACGCCATTGATGGCAGTCATGCTGCTCATCGTCAAAGTTGTGACAGAGTCACCAGGCTGAAATGGGAAAAGCCACCAGAAACAGAGTTGTGACAGAGTCACCAGGCTGAAATGGCATAAGCCACCAGAAACAGAGTTGTGACAGAGTCACCAGGCTGAAATGGCATAAGCCACCAGAAACAGATCACTTCCCCTTTTCATCAATCACCCAACCCCAAGCATACATAGGAATCGACATGCAAAACATATCTTTTTAACAGAAACATTCACTGAAGAATGGCAGAAAACACTAACCTGATATTTAGCCTTTACCCTTCTCGGGTTTTCAAACGTTATGCCGGGATTTCGGCATTTAACAGAGTATAACGGATTTATACTTATATATATATACATAATAGCATTCAATCTAATGGTGTGAGAAGTTACACACCTAATTAATGTTGATACTCTTGCTAGACCGATCTACAACTTTGCTCAAAAAGCCGGAAAGATGTGAAAATAGGGCCTCTCCTATATTCGGCCAAGGGTTAGTAAATCCTGAATTTACACATTGAAACTAATAGATCTTCTTACCTTGAAATCTCAAAAGTAACACGATTCGAGTGCTACTGATCTATAACTCAGAGATCTATGCGATTGACTCCACTAAAGTTCCCTTCAGATTTTGGCACAAGTAGGCACCACAGAAGTAATTCGGCAATCACAGGGGATGAGATCTAGGGATTTCGGCTTTTAGGAAAATCTCAAAAAAAGTATGAACAAGAGAAGGCTGATGTGTCTTTGGCTTTTAAAATACTTGAGTGCAGAGTTTCGGTTTCTGACAGGAAAAGAGAAGAAGAAAAGAAAACAAGGAAGAGACTTGAAGATTTTGGCTAGGAAAAAAAAAGAATGGAAAGAGTTTCGGCTTTTGAATCAAAGTGGAGATGACGGAATTGGCTTAGAGATTTCGGCTTTTGCGGAGAATGAAGAGGAAGATGGAACTTTAGGAGTTTTCGGCTTTTACTCAGAGAAGAAGAGAAAAGAATGAGAGAAAAACCCAAATGCCGGAATTGAAGAAATATTCCCCCTATTTATAGAAATTTCGGCACTTACCTAACCTTGCAGATAAATCCTATCTTTTCTCCTTTATCTTAATCTACTAGCTCATCTAAAAGAGACTTAATTATCTCTAACTCTTCCCTCCTTTATCGGCATATTATCCACATATTTTAATCATTAAAATCCTTAAATTTTAGCCTTTATCTGCTTATTATCCACATAAAATAAATTCCTAAATAATAGCCTTTATCTACTTATTATCCACATATTTTAAACATTAAAACCCCTAAATTTTAGCATTGTTGCCATCCATTCCACCTAATTCTAATGCCCAAAATTTAGCTAACTTAAATTAAAAGAATTGGGCTACATGAAACTTAAATTTGGCGTCACCTCCTAAGATTGGGCCACAAGCCCACTTTGGTATTTTAAACATAGATACTATCTTTTAAACCCTATAATGCCCAAACAGATAATTTTAATCAAGGCCTCTGCCTAAGCCTGAGCCCAATTTGGACCCCTAACACTTAAATTAACACATTAAACATATACACCCATTAAACGCATAGGCCCAAAAATTCAGGATGTTACATTTTTACTTGACACATAATTCTTTTCAAATAAAGGCAATGTTTTGTGTTTGGAAATTCAAGGAATCGTGCCCTAACGTGCTGGGTTTCGGTTTTCCATTTGACCAAATCATTAAATATCCTTTAAGATTGTGTCCGTGTTTTCTTAAATTAAAAACAAGGCAATGTTTTGTGCTTGGAAGTTTCGAGAAATTGTGCCCTAACGTGTTGGGTTTCGATTTTCCGTTCGTCCAAAAGACTAAATATCCTTTTGAAATTTTGACCGTGTTTTCTCAGCTTCAAAAATAAGGCAATATTTCGTGTTTGGAAATTCAAGGAATCGTGCCCTAACGTGCCAGGTTTTGATTTTTTTTTTGTTTGGCCAAATAACGGAATACTTTTTTTAAAATTGCAACACATGAATTTTGGAAATCATGAAATGATCTTGATGTATAGGGTTTGAAATATCGTATCCTAGCGTGCTGGATATGATATTTCATTCTTTTGGAACAGGAGAGTTTCGATATCCGATTCGAATTATCCAAACATTTTCTAAAGAATTCATATTTTAAAATCTCTTCCAATTTTCGATATTAGGACATTAATTAACTAATAATGTACCAATTTTGGGCGTTGCTAGGGTGCTAATTCTTCCTTGGGCGTAACCGACTCCCAGACCCGTTTTCTTAAAATTCGTAGACCAAATGCTTTATAAGGTGACCCAATCACACTTCAAAAAAGATTGGTGGCGACTCCATTTTCCTTTTTAAAGTCGGCCTGTTTTCCAAACAAAAAAAATGATTTCAACAAACAAGTTGTTGTCCTAACATGATTTTCCACATTAACCAACTTTATAGTTTATTATGACTAATTAAATAAAATAAAGCCCAAACTTTTTGAATGTATCAGAATGTGTTTTTGTATGCTTCAAATTATTCATCTCACATTAAATTATTTTAGTTAATTTAATCTTTTTTCTTAATATTAAATCATTTATATATTCAATATTAAAAAATAAATATGTGCCGTTAATTTAAATTTTACAAATTCATTTTTTAGTTATTGAAAATTGAATTTCATATATAATATATATTTAATATTTCTTTCTTTAATAGATAAAAAAGAAAGATGTGATTTAAATCATATAGATTACCACTTGTATATTTTCTTTTTCTTTTTAAACGAGGATATTTTTATACAACTTTTTTTATATAGTCTTTTTTTCTCTTTTAATCTTTAATATATATTATAACTCTTTTTTTAAGAGTAAAGCTAAAATCATAATTTGGAGTAATATAAAATCATTATTTTAAATGTTAATTTATATCGATTATTAGTTTTATTCTATTAAAAATATATGAATTGATTAACAAAAAAATTGGAAAAATATATGTATTGTTCAACCTTTGGATTGACGTGTTAAAACCGCATTTAATAGTTGATTTTAATGTCAAAAAGAAGAAAAGTAATAGTAGTAGTAGGAACATGACATGAATGAAACTATGTCAAAACAATATAACTCCTATTTTCAGAATTTTAAAACACACGCTTTCTTCCTTTTCTTCTTTATCTCTTCCAAGTCCTTCATCATAGAAACAAAACCCAAAGGTAGAACCATTTTTGCAAGCATAATTTTTCGGAATTTCGGAGACCACTTCTTTCACTTTCTTTGGAACTCTGTTTTCTTCTTTCTTGTTTGGGAATTTAAAGATGAAGAAACGGAGAGATAAGCTGACTTGAAAGATGATGGAGCCAGTGCCAGGGGCATTGGGAACTAGCGCTAGCTTGGCTCTTCATTTGGGACAAACCATTTTCTCCTCTGCTTCACTTCTTTTCATGTGTTTGGATGTTGAATTCTATAACTATACTTCTTTCAGGTGATCCCCAAAAGCTTCATTTCTTCTATTTTGTTGGGTCAAATTTTGATTTTGGTTTTCTCTTTTCCCTTTAATCGTCAATACCCATGCCCTTATTTCTGTTATTTTGTTGGAATTCAATTTATTGTTACTTGATAGTTGATTTCTGGTGTTAAAGTGGAAGTCTCTGGGAAAACTGTCATGATCATCATCTTGATGAATCTAGTACTATGTTAGGAGTTAAAATTTTTATGAGAGGACTGATCAAACATTTCTTTGCTTTTCCATTTTTATTGAGGAAGCAAGATAAATGCAGTCAAATGAACTGTATGCAATTCTTTTATGTGATCTTTTGGGTTCTGGGCTTTGGAATTATCAAATGCTTTCACTTGCTTAACTATCAAACTTCAGTAAGGATTATAATATAGTTTATTGTTTCTGAGTTTAAAAAAGGAGTGAACTGTATGTTATTTCTTCTATTTCAATGGAAATTTCTCTAAGTTGATTCTAAAACTAGTTATCATGAACCTTAATGGATCTTGTATTGTATCTTCTAATGTTTTTTCCTTGACTTTTGGTCCTTGATTTCTCATGTTCATATAAACATCGAACCAGATAGTACGGCACTGTCCATCTCATCTGTCTTAACTTTTGTAAATGTTCAGAACTCTTTATATATCAATTTTATGTACTCCAAGCTTCTCACATCCAATTACCGTTTCGTTTTGGTAGGTTTTCAGTGTGCTTATGAGATGGGATACAAGTACCAATTGTTTTGATTCATCATAGTATCTTTTTTACCAGTGATCAATGCTGGAGTATGCCCTGTTCTCGTATCTGTTCTTCGGAACTTCAAACAAAGCCTTGGTGTTCTTAGTAAAAGCTGAATTTTACCAATTAGCTTCCCATTATCTCTTAACTTGTCTGGTCTATGGTATCCTTTGATTCATTGTAAGGATGAAACTACAATGTAAAGCTTTTGTGTTACGCTGTTGAAGGGTACCTGAAGGTACTGCTAAGACTAAATGTTGGGGATGATTACTTACTTTCCTCTTTTCTTTCAACTTTTTTCAGCTACCTTGTGACGGTGATGGCCTTGGTAACGCTGTGGAGTGTGTCATTGGCATTAATCGATGCATATTCCGTGTTTATCAAATGCTTACCACGACAACCACGAGTACTGCTGATCGTCATTGTCGGAGACTGGGTATATAGCAAGGTTTCCTTTGCTTTGTTATCATCACCATGATGTTATCTTTTTTTCCACAGCTTGACGGGAAAATTCGTGTTTTATCTGATTGCAGGCCTTGTCATTTCTCTCACTTGCCGCAGCCTGCTCAACTGCTAGCGTTACGAGTCTCTTGGTGAATGTTGGGACACCATATTGCTGGTCGAAGTTATGTAGTCGATATCATTTTTCCGCAGCTATGGCTTTCCTGTCTTGCTTCCTGTCCTTTGCTTCAACACTCTTCAATCTTTGGCTCCTTCCTTCTTTGTAGCGCATCTGTACTTCCAAACCCAGTCTCATACAGGAAACTCAGTAAGCAAATCTTGACAATTTCTGAGATGCTCAAATCAAGAATTGTACATAGACACTATTATGTATAGTAAAAAAAAACACACATTAATGACCAGATTGAATTTCAACGAATTGGAATAAAGTTTCCTTGTCAATGATTAAATGTCTTATAATATTAAATACGAATATGATACGTGTATTAAATGTGTGTTATAGTTGATCAAATAGACTTTGGAGTCAAGAGTTTCAAAGGTAAAAAAGTAAAAAGATTAGAAGATGAAGAAGACAGCTTAAATGAGTTGACTTCAGCCTCTTCAAATCATCATCCAAGCATGCTTTCACAGTTTGATTTCCTCTTTACTGGTCATGGTAATATACTAACTGTTGATGAATGATGATGCCTCTTATAATGCTCCATGTCCATACCTTTGATTAGGTGTAATTCTATTGTTGTTTTTTTGTTAGTTAATCCAATGGAACAATAAGGATACTCCAACAAGCAACAATAAAGACATCATCTTCCCTCATTATATTGATTTGAAAACGGAAGAATTAATCAAATAACAGCATGACCACTTTAACCCAACCACTGATGGTGGGGGTTGGGGCATTATCTACTGTAACCCAACCACTGATGGTGGGATACCGAAAGGGATGGCAAGCAATAGTCAAATAACCGATGCTTGTTGGGCCTTATCACTTGGAGCTTGATATTTGTGAAACAAGTTCTCAGATTATAAATGGAGAAATAAGTGTTAAGATAACTTTTTGTGTTGTCTCCGATCCAATTTGTTTCTAATTTAGTCAGGACCAATGTGAGTTTTGGACACTGAAAGCCTTGGAACAAATAAAAAATAGCCAAAC
This sequence comes from Gossypium bickii, assembly GCA_025503065.1. Classification (NCBI taxonomy): domain Eukaryota; kingdom Viridiplantae; phylum Streptophyta; class Magnoliopsida; order Malvales; family Malvaceae; genus Gossypium; species Gossypium bickii. The sequence goes on along the minus strand of CP106713.1, from coordinate 18,872,865 downwards.
CATTAGCCACTATGCCCCCTTGTTAACATAGATTTAACAAACGCAAGAAGTGCTGCTGCTTTAGGGGAGATTCTCCAATATAACAGATTAACAACAGAAGCATTGGAGCCTGGAAGAAGTAGCATTGCAGCCGACAGCCCGTTTAGAATAGTCGCCTTTTGTAGATAAAATCGTAAAGTACAATGAACTACAATGAATTTTACAAGTTACTGTGAACCTTCAGAGATGGTCTGAAGCCTAAACAGGTTTCATAAATTCTTTCAAGGTTGGCCAAGCTGATATAAAAGTGAAGTCTCTTTCTCAAGAAAAACAACTTATTTAATTTTAAATGATGTAATTGAAAAGAAATTATTTAAGATCTGGATTTGATCTTCTTGAAATTTTGTATGCTGGACAGCCTTGTTCAAACCTTTTGTTTTGATATGCATTACGCCAAGAAGCTGGACTAAAGTTTCTTTTTCTTTTTTTTTTTTTTTTTTTTTTTTTTTTTTTTGCATTTTAATGGCATTAAGATAAAAACAAAAATTATTTAATATAAATAAATTGAATTGAATTTCCAATTAGTTTTAGAGAGAGGTAATTAGTTGTTCAGATATTTGATAAAAATTCAAATCCGTCGCCTAATGTTGGAGTTAAAAAACAGACGAAATTAGAAATAACTATACGAAATTACAACTTTATAGCAGTACGTAGGCTTAGGATTCTTCCACTTTAGCCAATCTCAAGCAGGCCTAAACGTGGGAAGAAGAAACACATCAACTTCAGCCAACAAACTCACGGAGGCTTGAATGTGGGAAGAAGTCGCAGGTCCCGATGCCTTCCTCTCATTCTTCCTACCATCGTTCTTGCTTTTCATCTCTATCAGCCACTTCTTTACTCTCTTCACCGCATTCCCTATTTTCTCATCTTTATCCTCCCTCCTCACTAATGGATAGCTTCTCAAGTATTTTTGCCTCATCATATACCTCTCTTGACTGCATCCGCTACTTAGTTTGATAGGATTTCGCACATCTTTGCAACTTGATGAATACTTTAAAGTCTCCATGATTTCGATATATTATTCTTCCACTCGTAATTCAAGGTGTTGTGTTTATATGAATAGGAAATTAATCCTAATCCTGTTAGAGGTCTGTTCCCTGCAAGCATGTTGCGTTTATATTAGTAGGAAATTAATCCTAATCCTTATAGAGGTCTATTCCCTGCAAGCATGTTGCATTTATATTAGTAGGAAATTAATCCTAATCCTTTTAGAGGTCTATTCCCTGCAAGCAAAATCTACATTAAGATGAGACAAAGTTGTAATTTCATTTACTTGTGATGCAACAAGTAATATTAAATACCGAAATATTATTAAATTGAATATATTGATTATCCTAGTGATTTAGTTTATTTAATGACTTTTTCATATAAAAGGTCATCGTTGGGATTTAGAGTTTTACGTTTAAATTGTGAAACTTAATCAATTGGATTAAATAGGGTTTACTATAACTTGAACTGTGTCCCATCCGCATTACAATATTATCTCATTTTCTTCTCACATGGAAGAACCTTTCAATGAGATAGGATTTCACTCATTAGAATTCACAGAATTGTATTACAATTTAGTTAACACCCGCTTTTTATTCGGAACATTTTACCCTTCAAACTTCAAAGCTCGCACCATCCTAAAATTGAGATTGGTTTAAGGCCCAAGCCCAGTTTTACTATTAGTCTCTCTACTTTGCAAAAGTTGTAGATTTAGTTTTTTATATTTTAATTGCTTTATTTTTAGCCCTTATATTTTTCAAAATTTAAAATTTTAGTTTTCACCGAATGGTAACTGTTAAATTCATTGAGTTAAGTTTTGTTATTTCCAAAATCTGATGCGCCAAACATATTACCATATGTGTAATGCCATGCCAACTTGTTATATCCACATATCACTCACTAAAAATTCAGTTAATGGATTAGTAATTGTCATTTGTATCGAAACTGAAATTTTAAAATTCGCGACTTGGAATGATCCAATTGAAAAATATGGACTAAATCTACAACTGTACATATAGTACTAGATTAGTAATTGAATTTTAAACAAATAAATTTAACAACTACTGTTTGAGTCAGGACTAAATTTTCAAAATTCGAAAAGTACAGGGACTAAAATTGACCAATTTGAAAAGTAAAAGAACTAAAATTGATCAAATAAAATTATAGGGACTAAATCCATAACTTTTGCAAAGTATAAGGACTAAAAGTATATTTTAACCAATTACTATATAATATTATTCTTTTTTTGAAATAATTATTCCTAATTATTATATCATATAATTTCAATCATAAAAAGAGTATAAATATATCAAATTATGACACACTCACGATGTGAGACGAAAACAAAAAATGACAAATACATTTATGAAAAATGATATAAAGAACAAATAGGATGGTATTAGGAAATTTTAACCAAGTGTTTAGACCGAATAAGAAGGTTTTGCTGAAATACAATTGTGTTCAGGGATATGAAAGGTTCTTCAATTGTACTAACAAATGCGAGCTTATTGATCTACCAACACAAAGGTGTTGTTACTCATGGACAAACAGTTGAGTTGTATAATATGCTATTTCGGGGAAGCTAGATAAAGCACTTTGCAACTAAACGTGGCTCAAAAGATACCAAAGATCATGTAGCACTAATTTGCCTATCTCTCAGTCGAACCATGGTATGTTGATTTTGGATACTGATAAAGTAGTTTTAAGCGTAGTTTGCACGTATTTGAAGCTATGTGATTATTGGAGCATAAATGCAAAGACATAATCAAACACCAATGGAGACAAGAGTGGATGGGTATCTTGCTTATAGACTCATGTCAAAAATGAAAATTGTACCAGGGAGAACTGAAGAAATGGAATAAACATGAGTTCAATAATATTCTTGTGCAGAAAATGAGTTAGGATCAAAAGAACAAAGTGATAGAATTATCACAAGCTTCATACATAGATAGATATTGGAACGTTATGCAATAATCGATTCAAAGAATGGAGCTCAACCCTCTATATCAGGTTTTCATCTTTCTTTGGAAGATTGTCCTAAAACAACAAAAAAGAAAAAGGGTAGATGAGAAAGGTTTTCAATGCTTCGATAGTAACAAATCTCATGTATGCTATGTTATGCACACTTTTAGATATATGTTTTGTGGTAGGATTGGTGAGTCGATATTAGGCGAATCTCAGTCCAAGACACTAGCAAACAGTTAAACATATACTCAAGTATTTACGGAGAACAAGAGGCTATATGCTTGTGTATTCCGGAGGAAATCTTACTCTTATTGGTTATATCAATTGTGACTCCTATATGTTTTGGGATTTTTGGGATTCGAAGAAATCAACATCGGGTTATGTCATTGTCCTAGGTGATGAGTCCATAGTGTGAATAAGTGTCAAGCTAGGTTGCACTACTAACTTCACTATGGAGGTCAAATATGAGGTATGAATAAAGCTATGACATTATAATAATGCAGAAATAGCTAAACGCCAAAGAAACCACATGAAGACAAAGCACAATGATAGAAAGTTTCATAAGGGAGACAATAGTATTTGTCGAAGTAGTGGATGTAGCCAAAATCGCATCCAATGACAACCTTGTGGATTTGTTTAACCAAAACTCTAGTGGCTAGGAGTATGGGGAAACATATAAAAGGTATGGTAATGTGAAATATGACTCATTTACTTCACTAATGCAAATGGGAGACTGTTGGGATTTAGTACCCTTAATGTAGTATTTTCATCTAACTGTACTTTTATTTTTTGAAAAATTGGTTTAATAATATCCATTAATTACATTAATACCATTTGTATATTGTCCTCAATGTTTTTTCACACAAAACAAAATGGAAGCAATCTAATGTTTAACTAATACTAAGCAGTATTACGTGTTCAAATCGTAATATAGAAAGACAACTTGTATTAGTAGATGAACTTAAACATATCTTTAGTCTAATCGAGAATGAGTAAACCAATTGAAAGAATAATATGTCATTTATCAAGTCTAATTGGGGAGATACTTTGTCTTGAGCATTGAATCGAATGACTCCTAAAAGATAGAAATATAGATGTAACTGATAATACATCGAACATGACTCAAGTAAAATAGATCTTAAATCCGATAATGGATTTATTCACTTGTGACATTTATAGTATGGCGTACCTAAATCTTAAGTGGACAAAGAACTATGTATGCGTGACTCGTATACTTTGATGTAAGTAAAAGCCTCAATTCAAATAGATAAGGAGTCGAAAGATGATGAGTTGGGTATATGAATTTTGTGGTATGTAGCATCATTCACAATAGTGGAACTCATAGTCTGACTAAAGAGTAAATGATATCCTCTCATCGACATTACATGATAGATGAAAAATAAATGTGACCACGAGTCATTTATCTTTGTGAGAAATGATTTAATTACTATTTGATTGTAATTAACTTTTCATGAAGGATGATGCAATGATCATACTGGGATAAAATAAGATCATATTGGGAGAACAAATTTACCCAAAAAAGATTAAGGATATCCTATGAGGGCAATACACTTATGAAAAAGTCATTACACGAACATTGATTAAGTAACTTTCATAATGGTATGTAATTAGGGAGAGCTCAGTCATGATACTATAGTGTAATGACTTCGTGACTAAATAAGTTAATGATTAATAGACGAAAAATTAGAACTTAATTATAAATTATTTGAGTCATACTTATATATATCCAATCGGTCTTTTCGTTAGCTCGTTGGAATTAGAAACGAATTGCATATAGAACTAAATGAACAAAAATGATGGAAATGTTGAAGTTAGAGAAATGAGTCACAGACACAAATGAGTGCATTTTTTCGCTGAGCAGAGAAATGACTTGAGAATTAATTTAAGATTTTCGAATTATTATTTAATTAATTATAATTAAATAATTGAAGTTTGAAAATGTAATTAAATTAATTAGTCATTATGAAATCAATTGAATAAGTAAATTAAATATATTTTCTCATAGAATTTTTTATAGTAAAGTTGTTATAACTTTAATGGAATTATAATTTAGTTGAGAAATTATTTAATTGAAAATTAATTTATTTTAATTAATTAATTAATAATAATTTTAGATAATAAAAAATAAATATTGAGTTAAATTAAATTATAAAGTGCAATGTCAAAAGTTTAAGAAGCATATACAATTAAACCTAAGACATGAGAGACTCAATCCCCTCATATGATAAATGAGGGGTGGTAACCCTAATAATATTTACTAGGGTGTGCTGCCCATCACTCCCCTAGTTAGACTAGGGGAGTGTTTTCTATTAAATAAATATTATTTGTACAACTCTTATTCAATAAGGATTTTTCTATCTCTCCTTATAATAAATAGATGATATTGGTAAAGTTATTTACATAAGTTTTAACACACAAGTTTCAAATATTGTTATTCTGCTAAAAAGTAGTGGTAATTTATTTTCTAAGAATAAATTTATTTTTTGGGAATTACAATTACTACCGGTTTCTAAAGTGAGAAATTATTTTCCTATTGAAAATAATTAAATCGTTTCTTATTTTGTGTTTGGTTTGCATTGCTTGAGCCCACACTCAACACAATTCAAGGTACAAGCAGGGGCAAAGCCAAAAAAAATTTTTTAGAAGGGCTGAAATTAAATTGTAATTTTTAGAATAGTAAAAATGAAATTTTACCATTTTAATAGTCTTTATATCTTTATACTTTTAAAGGATTAAATTAATTTTTTATCATTTTTTGGGGAGCCAAAGTACAATTTTACCTTTACTAATTTAAAATTTTAAAAATTTTAAAGGGCCTAAATGAAAAATTTTCCATTTTAAGGGGGTCGAGGTCTTTGCTAATCCCCTAGCTATGCACCCGGGTATGAGGATAGCAGTTAATGTTGTTCGGTTGAAAGCTGAGAACGATTTAAATTCGTTTCGCACAAAACACAAGTACTTTTAAGAAAAAAGGTTTTTTGTTATAACTATCACAAATTGACTCAATTTTTAAAATTTTTCAACTTCTATTGTGAGTGAAAACTGTTCTCTTAATAGAATTTTCCAACAAAATACAATTAGTTTCTTAACTATATGTCTTACTTTTCATGCATACGTTGTTATTTGACCTTTATTCCATGTATAAAGGAAAAAAACTATCAAAACATTTTTACCCAATTTGACTCGGTTCACTAACTTGGACTATTTGAGTTTACCTTTGACTTTATAGGTTGGGTTTTAATGGTTTGGGTAAAGTATTGGACTTTCTCTAATAAAAAGTTAAATGGGCTTATATAAATGTCTAAATTTAAGGGGCATTATTATATAAATGTCGAACATGGATAGAAAACTCCAAAAATTGACCATTGCTCTTGTTACTTAATAGTACCAGAAATTTATCAAATATCACAACAATCAACAAAATAGACAATTTTATGTCTAAATTCAACCTTAAAGTATATTTAATTTATCATAAAATAAAAAGCTAGGTAGAGATTAAAATGAGGGTCTAATGCTTAATAACTCAATAAGAAAAAACAACATAAATATTTCTTCAAATCCATATAAAACAAATCTTATCTACATTCACAGAACAAATCAGAAACATTGTAACTATGGAAATAAAGAAACTTTCAAAAACCTCAAAAAAAACACTATAATATTCATCTGTTGTTTTCTCTGGCACGATTTTTCTTCTATCGCTTTAGTGCTCCAATAGAGGATGAACTCGCGAATATGTATATTGCAGATGAAGAAGAGGAGGCCTTTCGGGAGAATCCAAAAGATTCTGGTGATGATTTGCAATTCTATCTGGTGAGTTTCTGTTTGACGGGTAGTGTGGTTCATTTCCCATCACTGTGAAATACTTCGGCCGATATCTGGCAACTAATTGAGGGAATTGCCATTACCGATTTAGGGGAGAAAGATTATTTGTTTAAATTCTTTTATGTTGTTGATATGAACAGGGTGGTTAACGAAATGTCGTAGTTATTTAACAATCATCTCCTCTTATTACAAAATTTAGAAATTGGGGAGGATTCCCTACAATTGTCTCTCCATCATGTGCTGCTTTGGTTACAAATACATGATCTACCATCGGGGCTTATGTCGGAAACAATGGCAAGGAGATTCAGGGCTTTTTTGGGAAAATTTTTAGATTATTATACTCGGGTTCCGTCTATAGGGATATAAAGTTTCATACGGGTTCGAATTCGTATTGATGTACAATTACCTTTTAAACAGAAGAAGGTTCTGTTGGGAGAGCGAATAAACTACGCTCGTTTTCAATATGAAAAACTTAATCTTTTCTATTTCATTTGTGGCAAATTGGGACATGGAGAAAGCTTCTGTCCAGTGTGGGTGAGGGTTGATCCGACTTAGATTGTTTTTGACTGGGAAATCACTTTAAGAGCTCCGTCAGGATGAGGATTAATGGGCGTCAATCAGTGGCTGCATGAATCAGATAGAAGGATGGGTCGTTCTGCGGATATGGAAAAATTATCAATGTAACATAATTTAGGGACTCTTGCTAGAAATTTTGTTTCCAATCCTAATCTCATAATTGGCGCCACTAATAAGGGGATTTGTTTGGATTTGCATGGTAACATTTTGAGTGGTGTTGGGTTACACAGTAACATGGTTAATGAGGTTGGCTTATGGAGATAGGGTCGAATTGAGAAGATAGCCCAATCCAAACGGATGAAGGGAAAAAAAGATGAAGAACTATTTGTAACACATTTTGTTTCGTGTTTGGAGGAAACAGACAATGAAGACTCATCGACTGGCTCTGCGAGGTAGGGCAGCCGAGCGCAATGAAAATCCTTACTAGAATATCCGTGGGATGGGGAAGCCACGAGCAGTTCATCGTCTCAAGAATAAACTGAGAGAGACTAGTTTCTAAATACTATTTCTGATGGAAACAAAAATTAGTATATGTCGTATGGAAGGAATTAAAAGGAAGTGCAGGTTTTAACAGGGTATTGATGTTGGTGCTGATGGTTCTACGGGTGGTTTATCATTGGGGTGGAGGCAACATACTGTAGTGACTTTATGTAGCTACTCACAACATCACATTTATGTTGTGATACAAGATAATGATGATGGCTTTCCCTGGCGTTTTACTGGGTTTTATGGACACCCTAAAGAATGACTCAGAGAGATAAATTGGGAACTACTTTGGCAACTGGGTCAAGACCAAAGTTTACCATGGCTTTTATGGGTGATTTTAATGAGATTGTTTATTCTTTTGAGAAACAAGGTAGTCATTACCGAGGGGAAAAGAGTATGGCCGCGTTCAGATCAGTGCTTCTTGACTGTGAGCTCAATGATTAGAGATTTACAAGGTGTTGGTTCACTTGGGAACGAGGCTGGTTTGCTTCGACCAATATTCGGGAGAGGCTAGACTGAGGGGTTGCGAACTCAGCTTGGTGGAATTATTTTTCAAAATTTTCAGTTGTTCACCTAAGTCATTCAATTTTTAATCATTGCCAATTTATGATAGATATAAGGGGGAGGTGTACACAGAGTCAAGGGAACCGGTGGAAACCTTCCAAATTTAATGTTGAATAGTGTTTAGAGGATTCATGTGAGAAATTAGTACGAGATTATTGAGAGTCAACTGTAGAACCTGTATCGATGAAACTTGAGAATTTAGGGAAAAAAACTTGTCAAATGGAGTCATTCTATTCACAAATCTCGGCAAACTAGAAAAAAAAGAGTATGAGGATTGGCTAAATAAATTAATTACAAAAGATGTGGATGATGACACCTTTGCTGAGTTGACAGAAATCCAATTAGGGTTGAACATTAAAGTTGATAAAGAGGAGATTTACTGGGAACAACGAGCTTGAATCAATTGACTTTTTAACAGCGAAAGCAATACTACCTTTTTCCATAATATGGCTAATGGAAAAAAGCAAAGGAATACTATCCAAGGTTTGGAAAATGATGAAGGGCGTTGGGTGACTAATGAAGATGCGATCAAAAAATTAGCTTCAAAATATTTTCAGAAATTGTTTACAACTTCCTAAGCTAGAGATACCTCACGGATTTTTGCTAAAGTGGAAAAGAAAATTTCAGATGAGATGAATGTTACACTATTGAACCCTTTTTGAGAGAAGATATAGATAGCAATCAAAGACATGGCCCCTCTTAAAGCCCAGGAATGGATGGATTTTCAGCATTGTTTTTTCAATGATATTGATAGATTTTGGGAAAGGACATCACGTCATTTTGTCTTATTATGCTTCAGGGAGACATTGACTTGGAAGGTATCAATCAAACACATATCGTCCTCATCCAAAAGGTTAGTAAACAGCATACTATCATGCAATTTTGGTCTATTAGTCTTTGCAATGTGCTATTCAAAATTATTGCCAAAGTTTTAGTCAACAGGATGAGTGGCTTCTTAACACACTAAAACACAAAGGGCTTTCATACCCGAAAGACAAAGATCTAACAATGTTTTGATTGCCTATGAGGTTTTGCATTTGCTCAAAACTAGACGTTGGGGAAAGAGTGGTAACTTTGCTTTCAAATTGGATATGAGCAAAGCTTATAACTGGGTGGAATTGGGTTTTATAGCTGGGATGATACTTCATTTGGGTTTTCATACTGATTGGGTTATTTTAATTATGAGATGTGTGGCATCGGGTTCCTATACAGTCATGATAAATGGGGGTTTTAGCACCAGTTGGGTGACGTCTAGGTGATCCCCTCAGCCTTTACTTATTACTACTATGTGCAAAAGGTTTCTCAACTATTTTGAATGCTGCTAAATCCAAAGGATTGATAAATGGTGTGCGAATAGGTAGAGGATTGTATAATCTTTGGGTATGCAATGAAAAAAAGAGCTGAAAAGGTTGTCTCAGTCATCTCTAAGTATGAGAAAGCATCCGGTCAGAAAGTGAGTTATGATAAATTGTTTTTATACTTTGGAGCAAACATTGGAGAAGGTGAGAAGAGACTGGTGGGGGAAAATTTGAGAGTTTATATCTCAACAAATCTAGACTTAGGTCTACCTATGATGGTCGGTAAAAATAAACAACAAGCTTTTTTTTACCTATGTTGATAGATTTCGACCAAAAATTGAAAACTAAAATATGCGTTTTCTATCCATATGAGGGAAGAAGGTTTTGATTAATCAATTTTGCAATCCATTCCAGTTTATGTCAATGTTTCGTTTTACCTAAATCTTTATGTGTTGAGCTGGAAAATATTCTCAACTGGTTCTGGTGGAGAAACTTTAAAACTCTGAAAGGAATTCATTGGAGCTCCCAGAAAATGTTATGTTACCCGAAGTCGCAAGGAGGGTTGGGTTTCGTGATTTATTAATTTTTAATATTACTTTACTAGCTAAGTGATACTGGCGGATTTTGAAACATCCAGATTGCTTATTAACTAAGGTATTTAAATAGCGTTATTTCCTTTATACTATTTTAGAATCATCTAAGGTAGGTTCTTACCATTTTCTTACATATAGGAGTATTTTGGCTGCTAGAAGGCTGATTGAAAGAGGAATGGGATGGCGCATAGGTACTGGATTTGCTGTGAATATTTGGAATGACTTTTGGATTCCTGGACCTGGAGACGGTAGAATTAATTGTCACAATATTGATATCAATTACATTACGTACGGTAGACCAATTGATCACTTCGAGACACTGTACCTGGAAGAAAGACATCGTCCGTGCCATCACTGATGGGGACCAAATTAGTTGTATCTTGGATATTCCACTTGCCAAGTTGAAGCAGACAAATACGATGGTTTAGAAGTATGAGGGTACGGGTGATTACATAGTCAATAGTGGTTATAAATTACTACTACTAGATAAATTACGAATACTAGATGCTTATCCTAATAGCATGATCCAAAGTAATAACCCATTTTATACAACATTGTGGGCGTTACAGTTACCTGGTAAAGTAAAAACGATATTTTGGAAATTTTAAAATGATTCTATTCCTACATATGCCAATCTAAACAGAAGAAATATGCATGTTTCTATAATCTGCCCTATGTGCCAAGCTAGGTTGGAATCAGTTGATCACCTATTATGATTTTACTCGGTCACCTATCAAATAATAAAAGGGTTAAACCTTATGCTCCCCCCGTCTCATCTTTCCCAGAATACAGATCCTGGTTGGATAAAACTTTTCGTGTGGCAAATGAGAAGTCCAAGAAGTTATTGGCAATTACCTTATAGGCAGTCTGCTTAGCAAGGAATTGACTTGTTCATGATGGTGTTTGAAAGGCAATGAATGGATTAGTGGAGTTTATTTTCAGTTATCTATGTGAAATTGAGGAAATCAGCCTATCAGGGTTATTACAGTACCCACTCCGCAACAGATTTGGAGACCACCTGACCCAGGTTTTATTAAAATTAATTTTGACAGTTCTTATAATTCAAAGACACACTCAGCTATCTCAGGAATCTTAGCATGAAATCATTTGAGGCAGATTATGAACGCATGTACTTACCCAACGGATCATGTGGAAAATGCGTTTATAGCTGAGGCTCGGGCATGTGAACAAGCTGTCTGGTTTGCAATTGATATTGGCTGTCGTAAGGTACAGATGGAAGGTGACTCCTTGACTTTCATTAAGCGATTGAACTCTTACATCAAGGACAAATCCGTTCTGAGTCCAATTGTTGGAGACATTAAAGATTATCTAAGTTTTTTTTATAACATTACTTTCTTGCATATTCGACAAAATGCAAACTATGCTATGCATTACTTAGCAAATGAGGGTCGACGGTTTCAATCAACAAAATTCTAGGTCGAGCAGGTGCTCGCAATGGTGGAAAGGATAGCAGAGTGGACTGGATGCACTAGGTAAAGAATACCTGATTTGGGTATTTTGGGTTTGATCTATTCGAAAACCCTCATCTTTCACCCTGAATTTGGCTACCAAACTTTTTTCTCTCTTTGGATGCGCATTGTTGTTCTATCAGCTACTGTGATGCAGTTTTGCAAGAGTTTTCAACTGGTTTCTTGAGTTTTCTAATTCGACAGGGAGTTCTTTTGTGTTTCTGTTTTGGTTTTTTTTGTTTTCCTTTAGGGTTAGTTTTTTTGTTAGCCAGATTTTCTTTAAGGGTAAATTACACCAACAGTCACTCAACTTTGGGGTAACTGACAAAACAGTCACCTAGGTTTCATTTCAGTCACTCAACTTTCAAAAAGTTACAAAACAATCCTTTTTGCTATTTTCCGTCACAAACATCACGGCAAAGTGACATGGCAGGTGACGGCGTGGGTAAATTACACCAGCAGTCACCCAACTTTGAGGTAGCTGACAGAACAGTCACCTAGGTTTCATTTCATTCACTCAACTTTCGAAAAGTTACAAAACAGTCACTAATTAACAGTTACCATTAGGGTGTTAACAGAATTACTGACGTGGCAAGTTAACCAGCTGATGTTGGTGAAGCAGCTCCTTATCCTCCTCCTCCTCCTCCTCCTCCTCCTTCTTCTTCTTTCAAAGGGGAAACCAGCACTTTCAGTCGAAAAAATCAAAGCCCAATGCACTGTCAAATGATCTCCAAACACAAATAAACAACTTTCTACCATGTTTTTTAAACTGGGGTTTTCTTACTTTTAACATTTTGTAATGTGTTTGTTTGTTTATACATACAGGAGATGATGCTCGCAACACTGGATAATTCATCGAATGCAATGGAATGGGCAATGGCAGAGATGATAAACCAACCTGAAATCCTCCAGAAAGCAATAGAGGAAATAGAAAGAGTTGTTGGAAACTAGAGGTGGGTTCAAGAGTCTGATATTCCAAGACTCAACTACGTAAAATCTTGTGCAAAGGAAGCATTTCGGATTCACCCCATTTCACCTTTCAACTTGCTCCAAGTCTCAAATGCCGATGCCATCGTTGCTGGCTACTTCATCCCCAAAGGCAGCCATGTTTTGCTTAGTCGGCTAGGCCTAGGCCGGAACCCCAAGGTTTGGGACAAGCCATCGGGGTTCAAACCTGAGCGACACTTGAAGGATGGGTGCATTGAAGAAGTTGATCTGACAGAGAGAGAACTGAGGTTCATATTGTTTAGTACATGGAGACGTGGGTGCATGGGGGTGGCTCTTGGAAGTGCAATGACAGTGATGGTGTTGGCGGCTGGTTCAAGGATTTTCATGGAGGGTGCCATCAAATGAGGATAACATCGATCTCTCCGTGTCGGAAAATGATCTTTTCATGGCGAAACCTTTGCATGCAATGGCTAAACCTTTTCATGACACCCACGTTGGCAAGTAACGAAGAAGAAGAAAAAGAAGGAGGAGGAGGAGAAGGAGGAGGAGGAGCTGCTTCACCAACGTGCTGGTTAACTTGCCACGTCAGCAATTCTGTAACACCCTAACGGTAACTATTAATTAGTGACTGTTTTGTAACTTTTCGAAAGTTGAGTGACTGAAATGAAACCTAGGTGACTGTTTTGTCAGTTACCCCAAAGTTGGGTGACTGAAATGAAACCCGATCACCCATTAGCTTTGCCAACGTGGCAAGTTAACTTGCCACGCCAGCAATCCCGTTAACCCCTAATGGTTACCGTTAATCAGTGACCGTTTTGTAACTTTTTCATAACGTTGGTGACTGTTTTGTAACTTTTTGAAAGTTGAGTGACTGAAATGAAACCTAGGTGACTGTTTTGTCAGTTACTCCAAAGTTGAGTGACTGTTGGTGTAATTTACCCTTTCTTTAATGTGAGTGTGGTCTTTTGTTGTTTCCCAGATAGTTGTTGATTTGACATTTGGTGTTTCACCCTTTACTTAACGGATGTCGGCTAAAATAATATATCATATAACTGATAAGACAATTATTTAGAAAATAATAATAATGACTTTAAAAGAATTTACTTAAAATATATAAACCCATTTTATTTCTTATAAATTTAACAAAACTTTATTTCCAATAATAAATATTTTAGAAGACTATATAAGAATATTTTATAAATTAAAGAATAAGCAAGTTTATACTTGATTATAAATATAAAAATAAGTTAATTATAACATAAATTATTATTTAAAAAGAAGAAGAAAAAGGAGTAAAAAAACAAAAAAAATGTTTCACAATCAAATGGTGACACATGTCACCCAGACTTGTCCAAGAATCGAGTAGCTCACTAGCCTAGATTGACTTGGGCTAGGTTTGGATAGATTTTTACACATCGAGTTGGCTCGACCTAGTTTGAATTAAATTTAAATACTAATAAAAAATTTTAAAAGTTTAATTTAATTATAAATATATATAAAATATAGAGTAAAAATATTTTTAATATTTTATTAAAAACGTACTTTTGGTCGGATCGAGCCAACTCAAAAACGGGTTTGAGCTTGAAATATTTTGGAATCGGACCTTAGCCCAACCTATAGATACCTCTAATGTCACCAAATGGCATCTAATAGAAAAAGAATGACTAACACAATGACTTGATTGGAATGATATTTATAGTTAAGAACTCAATTTGAATTATATTTAGGGATGGATTTAAAATTTGACCTATAATTTAAGGATGTCTAATGCAGTTAATTAAACCCAAAACCCAACGTCAACTAGGTCCAATTGCGCAATTCCAGCCTAGCGCTGGATGTTTATTATATGCATTTGTGGACGTCCATTGTTGATTTAAAAGTTCACAAAAGCCAGAGGTTTGAGTGTCAAACACAAACTCAAACTCGTGTCCAATATTGTTGTCTGATTAATGCATGTGTGGACGTCCATGGCTCCTTTAAAAGTTCATAGTTCCGGGCTCAATTTTAAGCCACAGAAAATTTTCATAATATATTGCTTAAGATTTTCGTTAAGGCTGATTTATGGCTACTCATCTTGTGTTAGTTAAGATATTTGTAGAGATTTAGGTTGAAATGTCTTTCAAGAACTAAGAGAAAAGGGGTGGGACAACATGTTAGAGAAAGCGACTCCCAAATCCTAAAAACAAAATCTCCTAACAATCATTTTCAATCACCAATCTTGACCTGCTCAGAATGTGGGTAAAACATACTCTTCAGCTTATCATACTTCTCCATATCAAAATTGTGAGCTCTAATGAGCCGTTTTTGCTTTGTGGTGAACCGGCTTTGGTAAAACCCTTCAAAAGAAGGTTCTTTGGATGTCTTGAGGAAAAATGTATAGGCAGCCATGAAATACATGGATGTGAAGAAGAAACATATTGGTTCCATGACATCCCATGACAGTTCCCAAAAGGTTAGCCTCATGAACCCCGCGGTTTGAACCACCAAATAGACTAGACCCACCCATAGTTCTCGACGGACCAATGAATTGGCTTTTGAATCAATTTTAGCCTTTTGCGTCTCCATTTCCAACAAATGTTTTATTCTTGGGTCATTTGGATTTGGTCTCTGTAAAGGAATCAAACCTCCCACAGCTTTGGCTACCTACAATCACAAAATTCAAAATAATAACAATTGGATTCAATTCAATTTCCCGGGGGCTCCAAAATTAACATGAAAAATGAAAGAATGCTACCTTTCAGATTTCACTATACCTATCTCTACAACAATTTCAATTTTCTACACAACCACCCTCCACATCATTAATTTAATATCATTTATCATCAAATCAAAATTTTGTTTTATTTTTTTATACTAGATAAAATTGATACACACATTTTATTTTATCGCATTTCAAACTAAATCTTCTTATATTAATACCTATCCAATTAAAACTCAACATAGTAAACCTTTTATTAATTATTGCATAATTTACCCTTTCACTAATTATTTTTAATAAATAATGGTATGGATAAAGGCAGTGGGTGAGAAACATCTCTATCCCAGGAACCCAGGGTCCACCAGAAGTGTTGAAAACTGAAAATTGTGCTCTATATTGGGTAGAAAATCCAGTCCAGAAATACAAAAGACAAAACACACGCACACAAAACAGAAGCAGTTCTCGACAGCTGCTCAAGCAAAAAAATCTATGAAATTGAAATTCGGAAACCATCATTTTCTCCCCCCCCCCCTCTCATTGTAATGGTATAATCTTTAAGCGAAATCACAAATAAAATGGAATATAAACAGATGATTAATTGCCAAAAAGTTGTACAGTAACCTGTTCGGGTCGCAAAAAGAAGAGGTTTCCTAAGACGATGACGCCCCCTGACTCCTCAAGTAATTTGGCGGACTCCAATCCTAGTTTCGGATCCGAAAAACATTCTTCACAAATCCGAATGAAGTTTGAATAGGGAATCCAGTTTTTCCCGGTCTCTCTCAGCCTCGTTTTCATCACCTCCAACAGCGCCACCCTTAGCAACTTCTCCGCTTCCTGATCCGACAGTGCCGCCACCTCCTGCACCGTCGTTTTCTCCTCCAAATGCGGGCTCAACCCCTCCAGTCGGATCCGGTCTTTTGACGTGCCAATTCCCCTTAACGTCTCCATTAAATTCTCTCCCATCGGTAGCTTCCTCATTGCCGGTGAAATCATAGCTCCTTCATGAAGAAACCGACGGCACATTCCGTTGCTGTTAACGTTAGCTTTAAAGTCTCCTTGATCCGGCACCATGGTGGTTACATTTTGCAGAACTCGATTGTGAGCCGTTGACGAAGAAGTGCGGCATCTAGTAAGAGCTTGTGAAGACATTTTCGAAATATTAAAAAGCTTCTCCACCAAGGTTTTCTTGAACATGATGAAATTAAAGTAAAATAAAATAAAAAATAAGCCCTTTTTTTTTTCCAGAGTGGAGAAGATTAAAAACCTTTGCCCGTTTGGCACAATGAAACGGAGAATTGGCCATTTTATAGTGTCCAACAATGGAAGAATGTGAACAAAAAAGATAAGAAGAAAAATAGGTAAATGAAGATGGGAAATATCGAAGAGAGCGACTTAATCACCCTACACGTGACGCCGTCGGATCATATGAAAAATTTAGCGTTGGCGCCTCTGACTTACATAAAGTCGGTATAAAATATTGATCTATATGGTTGTGGGTGAGGGACTCATGGTAATTAGAATAGGGTGGCTTGCATAGGAAATTTTCTGTGTTTTTGACAGGGCAGCTAACTGCCAAACACAGAAGTGAAACTGAAGACTGTTATGTTTTCACGCAAACGTGTTGCCACATATGTTTTAAAAATATAATAGGAAACAGTTTTAAATTTAATGATTGACTGCTTCTTTTAAATAATTACTTCCAATATAATTAATTAAAGTCACTGTTGTACTCATAAAGAGATTTCTAGATAAGGTTTTTTTATGGAAAAATTAAACAATTGGTATGTTAATACTATTATTTATTAAAATTGGGTGTTTGAAGATCTGGCAACACTCATGTTTTTTCTAACACAATAATTGAAACATCATTACAAAATGATATGTTTTTTTTAAAATAATTTTTTAAGGGTGAAAGGAAAGAGATAGGCGGCACTAATATTTTTTGGTGCAAAAATACAGTCTAAACGATGGAGGATAAATTTTGTATCGTTTTGTTATTTTTTTAAAGAATTACTAATATTTTTATACATAAAAACAAATCAATAACAACTTAATTTGAAGAATTATTAATATTTTTACACATATTTTTTTCAAAAAAATCTCATTTATTTATTTTTTCATTTTTATTCCAATAACATTTTTTATTACATAACATATCTTCAACATTTGTAAAATGTAGTTTTTTTATCACAAAAAAAAAAAAACAAAATGGATCATCGTAAAAATATATTTTAAAAAATACACAAAAATAAATACTGAAATGGATTTACAAAAATAAATATACAAAAATAAATACACATTGTTATATGTGTAAAAATATTAGTAATTATTCAAAAAAAGGGTATAAAATCCACTCTCCACCATTTAGATTGTATTTTTTCACTAGAAAATACTAATGCCACCCATCTCTCTCTTTCCACCCTTAGGAACTGTTTCAAACACCCTATTTTAGTAAATAATAATATTAGCATACCATTTCAGTATTTAATTTTTTTAAAATTTGTATTATACAAATAAAAAACTTTTTTTTTATATATTCTCTTAAAATCATTTTTTCAAAATGTGTGTTTTCATATCATTTATCATACGTGGGGTTTATATTCTTTACAGATTTTATTTCCATTTATATTAGGATAAGTATGTTTAGTTATTATTATAACAATATAAAAAATATATTAAATACAATTAGACATAAAATAAAAAATAATTAGAACAACTTTAATTTTGAAATTAGAAAGATGAGTAAAATATATTATAAAAAAAATAAGACCTCTTCAAAATAAATGAAAATTCTTCTTACTGGAGTAGCTAAATATTTCTAATTAAAATTATTTTATTGCTAACTCATATATTAAACATGATGAAAAAAAACTAATACTCCAACCAAACGTAGCATAAGTGAAATACACAAGTGGTACCTTGACACCCTTTCTATTTGTTTACAGTTCTCCAATTTATTTTTAATTCATTAAATTTTATTAGGGTTAATAACTTTATCCAATATGTTACACCAAACATTAAAAATAAGTAACAAAAGGTTTTATTTTTTTATTAACATCACATTTTAATTATATTACTATAAACAATAAATTCAAAAGGATTATTGAAAATACTAATTTCACCTAATATTACGAAGATAACTTTTACATTTTCAAAACAACTTAGTACTAAATAATAACAAAACATAACCAATTTTCTTGATTCCATGAGCTACACAAATTAGGAATATATTACAACAATGTCCACTTTTATTTTCATGCATCCTTTATTGGTTCTTGCACTGAACGACTTCTTGTTAGCCCCCTGTCTTCATGCTTTTGTTGGTCTCATAAAAAAAAAAAAAAAAAAGAAGCATCAAGATTATTTTTGCTACACTTAGATCATCCATGCCATTGGTATATAGTCTTACCTTAGACTTGATAACTTTCTTTAGTCCACACGGCGAACACACTCGAACAAACCCACCAAAATTCTTGTCTGTGTCGCTGAGATACCCTTACCCATCTCCCTAAACCCTTGAGTTCATCCCTTCAAGTAGCCGTAGTCCTTTAAGACATTTTTCTTGGACTCAGTCGTTTTATCAAAGCACCAAAAAACTTGCAGACAATCCTTAATCCATTTCCCTAAACCTTAAAAGACTAATAATTAACCATAACTCAAAAACTTTAATTCTTAACCCAAACCCCAAACCCTAAAGTAAAACACTTGATAAATAATTGTCAAAATATTTTCCTCCACCATATTCAAGTTTCAATATTTTCTCAGGTCAAAGATTTCAACCAACTTCGAACTTCAACCCCTGACTCTCTTAATTCAAATGCCTTCCATAAGAATGGACTTCATCAAGTGTTGGACCACCAATAAGGTATGGAGACGTCCTTTAGACTAACCCTAAATAGATTTAAGGTTTACAATACGATTAGTCTTGAAATTTTATCCATAGCAAAGCAATGATTCAAATCTTGTAGAAGATTGGGGTTATGAAAAATAATTGAATCAAGAAAGTTGGAGTTTCCTTTAGTTGAAGTTAGAATTGGGTCAAAATCCTTGACTCGACAAATGATCATTGTAACAATCTAAATTCTAGTTGTGTCAAAAAATGCAGTTTCAGAATCCCATTTTCATAAACCGAGATCGTAAATATAAAATAAGAATATTTACGGGGTTAATATAAAATTGTAATAAAGATCAGTCAAGTAATTTATCTGAAAAATAGTAAACTTGGGGATTAAATTATAAAAGTCTAATCGCTATTGTCTTTTAATTTAAAAAAGGCTTGGGGGCCTAAGTTCCAATTATCCAAAGAGCTTAAATGATTATTAAACTAATGTTTTTCACATAGAAAGTGGGTTGTGATGATTCCATTCAGTATAAAATATAATTTAATTAAACTAATATATGTGTTAATAGTTAATTAATTACACTTGATTAAATTAAGTAACTTACTAATCATAGTATATATACATAGTTAGTGGAGGAAAGATGAATACTTATCATCTTCCTTACCGTCCACGTTAGAAGAAAGCAAAGAGAACTTTCATGGTTGAAAGTTGTATTCGGACATTAAAATCAAGTAAGTCAATAAGTTATTTTTCTTTAATTTTTATAGATTTATGATCATGGGAGCTTGATTTAGCTAGCCCATGTATCAATTTTTTCAATTATTGACTTTTAGCAAGTTGCCATTAATGAGAAGTTGATGAATTAGACTTGAAATTGATAGATATTAAGCTTAGATCATGAAAATGACTACATTGTAAAACTAATTTAGCTTGTTAGTTAACTTTGTAACATTAAGGACTAAATTGAATAAATTGAAAACCTGTCATGGGGATGTACTATAAAAAATATAGAGTTGGATTTTGATTCGAATCTAGATACCGAAAAATATGCATATCCCGAGTATAGGGACTAAATTGAATCAAATGAAAAATATATGTGACTTTGTATTTGGATATGAATTGAATGAAATTTGATATTTTTTTATTTATTGAATTATGGATCGTAGCAGAAGACGATGATGGGTCGTCATGAGAAGGAAAGACATAAGTCATTGATGAGTAACTGAATTATCGATTTGTACTTTTATGGTTCAAGATCATTACATTTGTATGAATATTCATGTTAATCGCATGATTGAGTATCAAAGTAAATATATAATTTTCATATGAATTGATTCGTTGTGAATGATGTTGATTATTGGGAAATTGGACTGAATTGAATAAAATAGAAATAATTAATATATAAATCGATAAATATCTTATATTATGAATTGATGATTGAAAGGATATGGAAAAATGGTCTTGAATATGTGATGATATGAATTTGATAATAATAAGTTATATGAATTGAATTGTGTTGACAATATTGAATATCGAGAATTTGGACTAAACTGAATATAGTATAAAAGAGTGTGATATTATTGATATATAACATGTGATATGAATTATGCTATATGATATTAAATATTTATATATAAATGTATATGAATTGATGATGGAATGGAATGGAATGGAATGAGATTATGATATATGAATGGTTGATCCCTATGGGAACTTAGTAAAATGTTAGGATAGAGTTGACATGCCAATAGGGTCATATGCGCGCTTGTGTATGGGATAGTTGATGATATGAAAATTATGACAGGTTATTTCGAGATCCAAAATCTGTTGCGGATCATCAAGTATTCATTGTCTCTACGAAGACCTTGATGTGGTGGATGAATGTATTTGAATACGTATATACATTTGATGCCTATGGGCTTAGCACTTCAGTGCCTTGGTATGGTATAATTTATGCTCAGACGAGCTATCTTGGTGTGGTGTAGTTCACCCGCATGTCCGAGTTTGTTTTTACTAAGATTGCATTGAGCAAAACATTATTGAATTTTGAAATCGGAATATGAAATATGTATTGGTTAAATGATGTTCATAATGATTTGATAATACAAAATGATATTACAAATGCATGTATGTAATTATTGATAGCATGTAAAAGACCATGTGAGTCGGTTATATGAAACCAAAGGGCCAATATGAAAATATAGCAAATCAATAGACTCGATACAAAAATAGGATAATGATACGTTAAATGGCTTGAATTGAAATGAAATTGAATGTATTAATGCTATTAGAAAGTAAGGTTTGATATGTTATATTGATATGATTAATTGGTGACAATTGAAATGAAAGTATATGCATGATTGGTAATAGATTGATAACAAGATATGAATAAATTATATTGTAATTTGTGGCATTGTATGAAAGTGAAACACTTGATATGATATAGTTGGAATGTGATCTTGCAATGGCATATATTTATCTTGTTACCATGTTAATTATATGACTTGAATCATGGAAGTACCATTGAGCATTATTGTTTAGTGTACAATTTGTTTATTTTGTACGCATGTGTTAGGGAATATCGAAGTCTCGAGAATTAATTTCACATCCAAATTGCAGCTCTTGACTTAGCATAGTTTGTATAGTTCCTTTACATTTTGATATATGGCATGTTCCTAGGTTTCAAGGTCGGTTTTGTACCGAAATTGCCATCATGAAATTCAAATTGGCAATATGATTTAGGTCAAGTCCATAATTTGTTTAATGTACACTTAGGAATATGGTATGAGTTGGTTGGATTGGGTAAATGGTCGAAATAGTAAAAATTGTCATATGGTTGAGCATAAATTGATAATTTGGCTAATTATGTGTATAAATAATGTTAATGAATATAATTAAGTATGTGTGAATGGTTTAACTTGTTGAAAGGATTAAATTTTTGTATTGATTGGCTTGTTTTGGTGTTGTAGTGTCATACTTGATTCTCCGAAGGACCCAAATTTAAAGAAAAGTTAGGGAGTTGATTGCATAAAAATAGAAATTTTCGGGCTCTATTGAGGTAATTTAGAAACTTAAGTGATTAGTTGGGAATGGTTGGATTCCAGTTCTAGTTTAGTTAGATTGGAACCGACTGGTTCCATAGTGGGAGACGGAATGATTAGGATTGAGTGGTTGTATTGGTTTTTGGAGACTGTGCCAATGAAGTATGTATATAAGTGTGCATGGAAACAAAATCCTTCTTAATTTTGTTTTTACCAATTTTCCTCTCTCTATAGTATCGTCCTCTTCAGTAACTCTAAAGAAAAAAAGGATGTAGCTGAAGGAAGTTTTGCATGTTGTAGCCTTCGTGTGAATTGAAGTCTGGTGGTAGAGAAATTGAGGAATTGGTTAGCTTCCTCACCTCTCTATACTCATGGATTGAAAAAAGAAGTAAAGTAATGTAACGACCCAAAATTTAAGGATATCGAAAAGTGTATTTTCGGGTCTCCATTTTCGTAAACTGAATTCGTTTTACGAAGTTAATTGTATGGTTAATTAGGTTTTGGCTAGGTGAATTAGCTTGAATTAAGAGTAATTAGGTGTAAGGACTATATTGAATATAAGGTAAAAGTTGAATTATAGAATAGAGAAAAATGAAGGGACTAAATTAACAATTAAACTATAAGTGCCAAGTGTGTGGTAATAGTGAAATACATGTGGAATAATAATAAACATATATTAGTAATTATTATATATTTATTTATAATATAAGTAAATGTTATTATATTATATATTATATTATATAATTAAAAAATAAAAGAAATAAAGAGAGAATATTGAAATGAAACAGAGAAGAACAGGGGAGAAAGAAAAAGAAAGGGAAAAATTAGGGTTTCAAGGTTTGAACCTTAAGTGGTAAGTCAATTTAGCCCATGTTCTTGTAATTTTTGAGTTTTTGGAATCCTAGAACAAAATATTATTTTATTTATATTGTAAACTTGATAGTTAGTAAATGTTTAGAAGTTGTTCATGTTGAATAAATTGAAGAATTAGAGATTAAATTGATAGAATTTCAAGTTAGAATAGAAATATGGATTGAATTGTAAATTAAATTATAAATTTTGAGTAAGAGGGACTGAATTGAGAGAATTTAAAAATTAGGGTTTTGTGATAAAATTAGGGAGTTGAAATTAGATTAAAGTGGAAATTGGATTGAGATATGAAATTATTTTTGTAAGAAAAAAAAGTTAGTTTAATTTAAGGATTAAATTGGAATTCAGACAAAATTTGTGTATAAATTGAAATATTCAATGTTAAATTGTGTTGTATTGATGATTTTTAACTATTTTAATTTTGTAGCAAACGTTAAGCCGGAGACCTCGGCTAGGAAAGAAAAGACAAAGTCAACAAGGATTAGCACGAAAATTTCAGTTTGTATTTCTATAATCCGAATCTAATAATTCTTTGTTGAATTTATTATTTAATATGCATGGTAGGTGAAACTAAGGTGAGTATTAGTATTGTTGATTTTGAATTGCATATAAGTGGATTTGTGATTAATGTGAATGTAGATATTGGATATTGATTATATTGAAAAATGAAAATTTAATTGAGTTGAATTATCAGTATATGTGATTATTTGAATTGAAATGTGTATTGATTGGAAAATTGAAAAGTGATTTGGAAACCCTATTAACTGTATCGGGCTAAGCCGGATATAGTTGGCATGCCATAGGATTGGAAGTGTTCAGGATACTTCGACTTCGAGTCGATGAGACACTGGGTGTCATATTATTACTTCGGATAAATTCGATGAGGTACTGGGTACCAACTTACTTCGGCAAGGCCGATGAGATACTGGGTGTCAACTTATTACTTCAAATTATTCGATGAGGCACCGGATGCCATACTGGTGTATTTTGGTTGGATCCGTATATCCACCAAAGTCTGATCTTGTTAATAAGGGTAAATAAATGAATTGGCAATAAGATTGTTATTGAATTGTGAATTTAAAATTTGATACTAAATCGAATTGTGCAAATGATATGTATGAACCAAGAGTTCATAAAAAATTGTTTTGCTATTGCCAAATGTTATGTGAATCAAAGTGAGAAAATTTATTTGAATTAGTTATTGATGAAAAATGAAGATTAAGTGGATGAATTGAATTATTGATTGATTAATGTTTGCATATGGTTAAATGTGGATGCTTTATAATATTATTTTTTTAAAAGTATTCGGATTATAGAAATACCACTGAGTTTTATACTTAGCGTATGGTCTGTTTCCATACGCAGATTAGGTTAAAGTCAAATTGTCGAATCAGCATCCAAGGTCGATCCCGAAGTCATTGTGGTGAATTACATTTCTTTTTGGTAAATGGCATGTACCTAGGATGTTATGTTTGTTATTTTGGAAAATGATTATAAATGATGTTATATTGTGATAATGGTTGGTTTTATATACATAAATATAAGTTATGTGTTTGTTAAGGTGACAGAATGGCATATTTTGGTTAAAGTATGAATGAATTTGTTAGATGCAAATTTAGATTGATTTGGATAAAACATATGAAGTATTTATGAATATATTCTGGTTAGTTTATTAAATTGATTATTTGTTATGTTTTGGATGTATTTGATTATGTTTTGGATTGGTTGAATAATTGGTTATTAAATTGCTTATGGTTTAAGATTGCAGGGTTCATAAAATTTAATGAATAAGACTTATTTTGAGTCCACACGGCCTGGCTTACGGGCATGTGACCAGACTGTGTGAGACACACAGCTTACACATAGGCGTATGGATAGGCAGTGTGTCCCCTGCAATTTAAAATTTTCGAAACAGAATGCCTAGGTTTTGCTACACGGGCAGAGACACGAGCATGTGTCTCAGCCGTGTGAAGTAGTCAGGGAGTTACACGGGGTAGAATATGGCCTGAAGCATGGGCATGTCATAGGGTCATACGAGCGTGTCCCTTGACTACATGGGCGTGTGAGCTCTGCACCTAGGAAAATTTTTGAAATTTCGTGAAAAATTCTCTGAGTTTCTGATTGAGTCCCGATTCGATTTTAACACGTATTTTGGGCCTCGAGGACCCCCAAAAGGGACTATATGATTAATTTATGTAATGTATGCTTATTGAATTGTGAAATGTTTGTATTTGTTCTGAAATGTTCGGTAATGCTCTGTAACCCTATTCTGGCAATGGATAAGGGTTAGGGGGTGTTACAAGTAAGAACTCTTAAAAGCTTCTGTATAATTATGGATTCTAGGTTTTTAAGGTTTGAACACCTTTAGTCTAACCAATTGATGGTTGTCATACTTAGCTATCAAGACGAATGAGGCTTTGGCGTTTGGACAAGCTAAGTTGTCAAGGATAAAGGAAGCAACGTGAGTTTCCACACTCTGTTTTGGGTTCTTGATAAGATTAAGTTGTTAAATGATTTGTGTTGTGACTGTTCTGGATTGTTTGAGTCCATCATCGTGTGCAACATGGTGACTGTGCATGTTGTGAATACAAATTTTGTACATGTATGTGAGTATGAGAAATTATGATCATTAAATGCTAAACAAACATTGCATGGTATTGAATATGTGGTATACTTTGTGTTATTTAACTAGTATATTGATTTCATGAAATATATGATTATATATACATGAAGTACAAAGGAAATTTACCCTAACGGGGTAGATAACGATAAGAATGTTGGCAAAGTGGAGTAATGAGTGGACGAATAGGGAAATTAAATTTCTGTTAAATTCCACAATCTAGTGTTGTTGGGTGCAAATCGTGATGTGCGAAGCTTCGGGCCTTGCAAAGGGGACACTATGGTGTTCGAGCATCAAGGTTAAATGTGAGCTGGACTGATATTGATTGGTTCGTTGGAATAAGATTGTGACTACTTTTATTGACTAGTCTTTCAGGGCAACAACGTGACATGGTTTATAGCTTCCATAGAGTAACACTACGACAGCGGTCAACAGGCTTTATGGGGCGACACCTCAAAAGAGGTTTAATGAGTAAGACCATAGCTCAAGTATGACAACCAGTACAGTCTGTCGAGACAGTAAACACGAATAGCCCATTGGGACACTAAACATAAGGTAGTCCGCTAGGACAATAAATAGTGTAATAGCAATATCTCAAAGTTTCCAAGAAACAAAATTTAAAGTAGAGTCGTCAACTCCCTGTTTATCCTCTACTTGTCACAGTTTTCGCTGGCGTGATTGATACTTTGCCCTTTTGTCCGCAGCTCACCACTGGCGAACTTATTATCTATCTCAAGTGTAAGCCTCACTTTTATCCATCCACTTGATCGAGAAGTTCTTTACCCACTACTGGCTGACTTTCCTTATGTTCCTTAAAATTTGGATTCTTACTTTGATCTATCACACAACTAAATCAAACTGTAGTTCTGTATATATTAAATGCTGACGGAGTGGACGCTCCATCGTCCTAACAGATTTATACTTTTCGACTAGCCCTAAGCTATTAGTTCCCTTTGTTCCATTCTTC
Organism: Gossypium bickii; assembly: GCA_025503065.1. Taxonomy (NCBI): domain Eukaryota; kingdom Viridiplantae; phylum Streptophyta; class Magnoliopsida; order Malvales; family Malvaceae; genus Gossypium; species Gossypium bickii. Next base: position 18,846,056 of record CP106713.1, on the reverse strand, counting down.
TGTTACCTTTAAATTGAATATAGTTCCTAATTAACCATATCCTCTGCTACTTCCCGACGAACCGTCCACCTAAGGTAGCCTTTGGCGGACTTACTCATTTCTGGTTAACTTTTACTTGTGGACCCTTAAACTTAGGTTTTGCTTGGTCATTTCACTATCACTCCCAATTTCGATGTACTCGCTAAAATTCATGGACTCATATCTCCACATAGTCATCCTGCATTAGCAGTTTACCTGTATTCTCAGATGTTCCTACTCGCCTTTCTTATCTTTGAAGTTTGGCAAATCCTATTTACCCGCGTTCTTAGGCGCGTTGTACTCATCCATTCATGTTACTCTCCGAGTGTCAGATTTCGATCTCCCTTATCTTGTCATGTCGTTTCCTAGCCCAACATTTTTTACGGGCTTCATCTGGTGCCTTAGCTGAGCTATGGTCTTACACAATTTGAACCCATATTTAGCATCCTGGTAGACTATACTGGTTGCCATAGTTGAACTATGGTCTTACATCTATAATCCCTATGTTCAATGTCTCAACGAGCTACCCCATGTTTACTATCCTGATAGACTATACTAGTTTTCATAGTTGAGCTATGGTATTACTCATTAAATCTCTTTTTAGGTGTCGCCCCATAGTGCCTGCAGACCATTGTCACGGTGTCGCCCCATAAAGCTTGCAAAACACCATCACATTGTTGCTTTATGGAACCTAATAATTGTCGTCACGGTGTCACCCCGAAAAACCAGTCGATAATCATCATCGTGGTTTCATTCTAGCAAGCCAATTGATATCATTCCCTCTCACACTTAACCTTGATGCTCGAACACCGCAATTTCCCCTCCATAAGACCTTGAGCTTCGTACATCATGGTTTGCACCCAACAACTCTAGATTGTGGAATTTACCAGAAATTCCATTTACCCATCCACCATCCATTCCTCTGATTCCGCCAATTCTTTTCTTAACTTCCTCTACCCTTTCAAAATAAATTACCTTCGTACTCTGCATATAATATAATGATATATTACATACAATTCAACGAGTTAGTGCCTATCACCTACTATTCATCATGTATCTAATTGTCTACTCACAATCATATTGCATTCAATAAAAATGCTTGGAAACCTATGCATACACAACTTACTTAACCTCTACATTCATACACGACTATGGTGTAGGACACAACTCAAAGTAGCCACGAATGTGGTTTAAACAAACAATACAACATCAACAATCACCCAAAAGTCAAGTGTAGAGACTCACCTTGCTTACTTTATCCTTGATAGCTTAGCTTCTCCAAACGCCAGAGCCTTCTTCATCTTGACAGCTAAGCATATCAACCATTTATTGATTAAAGTAAAGATGTTTAACCTTTAAAACCCCGAAATCCATAATTATACAAAAGCTTTTAAGAATTCTTACTCTACTTCTTTATTCAATCCACGAGTACAGAGAAGTAATGAAGCTTACTAGTTCATCAATTTCTCTACTACCAAACTTCAATTCACATGACGACTACAACATGTAGAGCATCCTTCAATTACATCCTCTTCTTCTTCGAAACAACTGAAGAAAACAATGCTATAGAGAGAGGAGAAAATTGGTAAAAAAAAGAATGGACAGGTATTTTGTTTCCACACACCCATATATATACGCCATTGGCACAGTCTGCACAGGCCAATACGACTACTCAATCCTAATTATTCTGTCTCCTACTATGAAACTAGTTAGTAACAATCTAACTAAACCAGAATTGAAATCCAATCATTCCTAACTAGCCACTTAAGTTTCTAAAATATCTCAATGGAGCTCGCAAATTTCTATTTTTATACAATCAGTTCCCTGACTCTTCTTTAAATTCGGGTCCTTAAGAGAACCAAGGAAACAACAAGGAAACAACTATTCCTTTTCCTTAAAGCAAGCTCGACTTAGTATGAACCTTATTCTTTAACCTGAAGTAACCTTAATTATTATATCATGGTGATGTCATACTTATGTTAAATAAAGAAGCCATATGTCAATCAAATAAATTTAACGTAATGAAATAGACTCTACTTGAATAATAGGCTAAATTACTAAAATAATAAACTAAACATCTAATTTCAGTCCAATGTAAAAACTTAAGCTAATCTATGTATCATCTTTCTTGTCATCTTTATACATGACATCATGAGTGTAACGACCCGATCTTCAATGGTATTGGAAAGTATGATTTCGAAACCCCATTCCATAAACCGAGTCTGTGGAAACTTATCATCTTTAATTAAACTATGTTTAATTAAGTTCTAAAAGACAAAGATAGTGGAAACTCACCATCTTTTTCATTTATTCAACCGTATAAAGCCATATAAAAACCAAATGAGAAGGTTTTTATGAACCATTCGACCAACAAATTGGTAAGTAACTCAAGTCATTTTCTTGTAATTTTTATAGATTTGAAGTCATGGGAGCTTGATTTAGCTAGCCCATATACCAACTTGTGAAATTGTTAAAGTTGTATAAAGTTACCATTATTGATTTCTTAAATAAGTATGTAACACCCCTATACCTGGTTCGACCCAAGGAACCTGATATAGGAATATTACATTTGATGCCAAAGTGATTTTGGTAAACGACTAATATATTTGAACATTAAAAAAATAATAATAAATTTGTATAATTTATATTTTATTCTCTACTACTTGGAACATACTTGATCTTCCTAAGTACATGCCATTCTATTCAAAATTTTGAAACATACCATCTTGGCACTTGGAGATGTGATGAGATGAATGCTCACAACCTCGATTACAACTCTTCAAAATTACTGTACCTAATATGAGCACGAAAAACAAACCGTACGCTGAGTAAAAACTCAGTGGTGTTTCTATAATCCAAATTTTTAAAAAAATAATATAATATAATAATAGGCACAATTAAATTTATAAGGACATATTAATGTCTAGTATCATATCATAACTATCATTTTTCATTTATTAAACAATATCCTAATTCACACAATTGCTATATAAATGAATATTCACGTATCAACCATATTTATTCGTATAATGGCATCAGTTATACGATACTTAATTCATGAATACATCATTTCATACCATACTCAATTCATGAGTATATAACTCAAATATTCCATGTATTGTCAACATATTTCACATTCTATTTTCAATTCACTACATCACTTCCATTTCTCATATCATTTCATTTAATTACCCCTATTAACACGACTCGAACTTGGACGGATACACGGATCCAACCAAAACACACCAGTTTGGCACCCAGTGCCTCATCGGATAATTCAAAGTAATAGATTGAAACCCAGTGTCTCATCGGCCATGCTGAAGTAAGTTGGTACCCAGTGCCTCATCGAATTTATCAGAAGTAATAATTTGACACCCAGTGTCTCATCGACTCGTGGTCAAAGTATCCCTGAACTCTTCCAATCCTATGGCATGCCAATTATCTCTGACTTAGCTCGATACAGTTAATAGGGTTTCCGATTCACTTTTCAGACACAACCAATATTCAGTATTCCATTGTAACAAAATTCACATTTCAATACCAATCAATAATTTCATCAATCACAAATTCATATAATCTCAATTCAATATCAAGATAATAATAAACAACACTCACCTTAATTACTTACCATACACATTAATTTAAAATACAACAAATAAAAGTTTCTAAATTCAGATTATAGAAATATAAACCGTAATTCTCGAGCTACTCCTCGTTAATCTTGTCTTTTCCTTTCTTAGCCGAGGTCTCCGGCACAACATTAGCTACAAAAATTAAAACAATTTAAAATCATTAATACACACTATTTCACATTGAATATTTAGATTTTTATTCAACTTTTGCTCACATTTCCAATTTAATCTTTAATCAAATCTAACTTTATTTTCTTCAAATTTTTCTTCATTATTTTTATTCAACTACCACTTAAAACTAAATTTAAATCTCTAATTTCACCATAAACCCTAAATTTTAAAAATCTCTCAATTTAGTCCCTATTATTTAAAACTTATAATTTATTCTACAATTCAATCATTTTCTCAATTCTAACTTGAAATTCAATCAATTTAACCCCTAATACTTCAATTTATTCAACATAGACAACATCTAGAAATCTATTAACTTTCAAAATTTCAACATAAATCAAGTAGTATTTTGTTCTAGGATTCTAAAAACATAAAAATTTCAAGAAAATAGACTAAATTGACTTACCAAATTAAGCTTGAACCTTAAAACCCTAGTTTTCCCTTTTCTTTTTCTTCTTTCTTTCCCCTGTTTCGTTCCCAATTCTGTTTCTTTTTCTATCTTTTGTTTATTTTATGTTTAATTAATATAATATATTATAATATAATAATATTTTATACATATACTTAAATATTAAGTATGTATTTAATATAAATAAATATATGCATATTATACATACACATGAAATTATATTTTCCATACATTTGTTTTATTTTATGTTATTATATTATTATGTTATTATATTATATTATAATAATAATTACTTAAATAATAAATAAATATATATATGTATTACAAATGTATGTATGTATTTATTACACATGTATATTACCATTACCATACAATTGTCACAATTTGATTTATTTATTCATTTAGTCCCTTCACTTTTCCTTTAATCTATAATTAAACTTTCACCTAACCAAAACCTAATTAACTACACTACTAACTTCGTAAATATTTTTAAAAAATATTTACAAATTCGTTTTACAAAAACGTAGACTCGAAAATACACTTTTCGATAACTGTAAATTTTGAGTCATTACAAAGTAGGCTTAAATTTGATAGATCTTAAGCTTGGAATATGAAAAGGACTAGATTGTAAAGTTAATTTAGCTTATTGTTAACTTTGTTATATTAGGGATCAAATTGAATAAATGTAAAATTTCTAATGAAATTATATTAAAAATAAAAATTATAAGGTTGCTAATGAGAATATATGAAATCAGATTTTAATCCGAATCTAGGAATCAAAAGTTATGCTTATCCCGAGTTCAGGGACTAAATTGAATAAAAATGTAAAATATAAGGCAAATCGAAAAAAATTTATAGGTTTATTCATATCATGACATTGTATGAAATTTATTGGTATTGATTTGTATATAAAATAATTGTATAGATTAAGATTTGGACCAAAGTGGAGCTAATAGGGGAAAAACAAAAATTACGGATTAGTCCCTAAAGTATCCACTCTTTTCACATTTTGGACAGGTAAGTTCATATGGAACTTACTCTCTTTTCTAATATTATGTGATTTTGTGTTTGATTTCTTATAACTAGTGAAATTGACATGTTTGGTTAATAAAGGACTGAATTGAAATGTTATGTGATTCGTTGGCTCTTATGAAATAGTACTGGGTACGATATGAATTATGGATTATTATAGGGACTGGTAATGATATATATGGAAATAATGCTCGTGTGAACTTAGTAAAATGTTAGGATACGATTTATATGCCAATAGGGTTGTCGAAACCATTTTTAAAGTTGATAAAAAAGGGGTCGACTTTTAAAATGAAAATAGAGTCGCCACCAATCCTTTTTTAGGGTGTGATCGGATCACCTCAAAATTGATCGTTAAAAGCTTTTGGTTTATTAAAACGATAGTTTTGGTCTACGAAATTTAGAAAAACAGGTTTGGGAGTCGATTACGTACAAGGAAGGGTTAGCACCCTCGTAACGCCTAAAAATTGGTACCTAATTGATTAATTAATGTCCATATGTCGAGAATTTGAAAAATATTTGGGAACATGATTTCTTTAAAAATTTGAATAATTTGAGTTGAAACTGAAGATTCCTTTGTTCCGAAAGCATACAAACATCACATCCAGCATGTTAGGACATGATGTTTTAAACCTTCGTAACCAAAATCATCTCATGGTTTACAAAATTCATTAAAAGGATATTTAGTTATTTGGATGAATGAAAAATCGAAGCCTAGCATGTTAGGGCACAATTTCTCGAACTTTCAAATACGAAACATTGCCTTGTTTTCTGAAATTCTTATCCCGAGATAACAAAACGTCATATCCAGTGATTTAGGGCACGACAATTTTGAATTCTCGAGGATAAGTTTTTATTTAAAATTTATAGGTTTTTAAAAAAGAGGATACTTGATATTTTAAGTTCTACGAGAAAAAATTAAAACCTAGTAAGTTAGGGTATAATTTCTCTCGAAGTCCCCAAATATTATATATCGCTGTATTTAAAAGTCTTTGAATAAAATGCATAAATGTAATTAAAAGTGTTCTATAAAACAAATGGTTTTGGAGTAGATATGGCTACATACATATTTAATAGCAATTCTACATAACTATAAATTATACTAACAATAAATAATAAGGAATAACATAACATGAATAAATAAATAAAGAATTATGTTAAGCATTGAATATACAATATAATAAGAAAAAGAATATGACAATTTCTAAAACTATTTAATATATATATATAAACAATATTTTGAATAAATAATAAAAAAGTATATAAAAAAGAAAGATTTATAACAAATACATAATTTAATAATTTAACACATATATAAATGATTATAGAATAAAAACGCTGAATCAATAGTATAATAATAATTTTAAATAAAAACATATATAATACACTAATCATAAAAATCACATATACAATATAAACCATATAAATAAAATATATTATAAATTTTATACAAAATGAGATTTAAAAAAAAAGAATATGTAGGATATAATATAATATTATACAATAAAAAGGGTTCTTTTTAATATATATATAATATTTAATTATAAAATAATAAGTAATATATAAATAATTAGATTAAATAAAATAATAAATAGTGATAATTCAATATTTTAAAAAATAATATGTATTTAAGGAAAACTATTCATAAAATTATATACTAATAATAAATTAATAAAAATAATATAGAATTTTTTAATAAAAATAATTTAATATAATATTAAATAAAAACATAAAATAAAAAGGTTTTAAAAATAAATAAAATAGAAAATCTAAAAAAAAAGAATGCAAAAGGATGACCTTGAAATGTGCTACAAATTATAGGGATCTAATGGGCAATTATGCCTTGTCTCCTAAACGGCACCGTTTTGTCATTGGTCATTAAATAGTCCAAGGGACTAAATTGAAACGAAAGAAATAATTCTGGGCCCATCAACAGGTATTTTTTAAAACCCCTTTTTATTAGCACTATTTTTGTAAAAAAAATAAATCAGTGAAGAATAGTGAAAGGAAAACGAAAATTAAAAATTCGAAAATCACCTTTGTATTCTCTATTTTTTTTTGTATATTTCTTGCTTGTTCTCTCTGTGTCCATTGTTTTACAGATTCTTTGGGTTTTTAACCTAGAAAATAAAAAGGAAATAAAAAACAATGCCATCTTTTATGCGTCTTGCTGCTTGTTCTTTCCTTTTTTATGCAGGTCGAGGATCTCGCAACGCAGGCTATCCGTGCGTTGATGTCGGAGTGGCTCGCACAGATTGCGGCGCGATGGGTGTCAAGGCTGCTAGGCTTGCGGCGCGAGGAAAAGGGGTGTTGCGGCGCCTAGGGTTTCCTCAGAAACCCTAGGTCTCTAAGTCCGCTTAATGTTTTAGGCCTTTTGGGCTGCATTTGGCTTGGGTTTGATTAGGGCCTGGGTTTTGGAGTGTAACTGGGCTCGAGTGTAATGGGTTTAGGGATCTGTTTTGGGTTGTTTGGGTTTGCGGTGTTATTCAGGCCTGTAAATGGACTGTTTACTAAACATTGGGTTTTATTTTTATTTTTGTTTTGTTTTTTCTGAATAAAATTGGCCCGGGCAAAATGGGCTGACTACAGCTGCCCCTCTTTGCACATTGTCGTGTAACGAGAATAGAGCAAAGACTTCAAAAGGCCCAATTTACCCGGTCTTGTCAAATGGTTTCCAACTCCACTGCAACTTCAATGGTATTGGAACTTCATCTTGATTTCAATAAGTCTGATGGCTTTGATCTGCTTTACTGCAACTTCAGGAAGGCAAAATTAGCTATTTTTAATCTTTTCCGCTACAACTTCAGGGAGGTCAGACTAGTATCATTGATCCGCTTCGCTGCAAACTCAGGAAGACAAGATCTATTGTCTTTTAGCCTGCTCCATTGCAAACTCAGATAGGCAAGTCTGATGTTTTTTATTTGCTTCTTGCAACTTCAAGAATGCCAAATCTGCTATCTTCGATCTGCTCCACTGCAAACTCAAGGAGACAAGAGCTAATATTTTTTATCTGCTTCTTGCAAACTCAGGAATGTCAGATCTGCTATTTTCAATCTGCTCCACTGCAAACTTAGGGATGCCAGACTGATGTCTTCGATCTGCTTCCTGCAACTTTAGGACTGGCACGTCTGCTATTTTAATCTGCTCCCTGCAAACTCAAGGATGCCAGACTGATAATCTGCTCCCTGTAAACTCAAGGATGCCAGACTGATGTCTTCGATCTGCTTCCTGCAACTTTAGGAATGCCAGATCTGATGTCTTCGATCTGCTTCCTACAACTTCAGGAATGCCAAATCTGCTATCTTCAATCTGCTCCCTGCAAACTCAGGGATGCCAGACTGATGTCTTCGATCTGCTTCCTGCAACTTCAAGAATCCCAAATCTGCTATCTTCAATCTGCTCCCTGCAAACTAAGGGATGCCAGACTGATATCTTCAATCTGCTTCCTGTAAACTCAGGAATACCAGACTGGTGCCTTCAATCTGCTTCTTGCAACTTCAGGAATGACAAATCTACTATATTCAATCTGCTCCCTGCAAACTCAGGGATGCCAAACTGCTATCTTCAATCTGCTTCCTGCAAACTTAAGAATGCCAGACTGCTATCTTCAATCTGCTCCCTGTAACTTCAAGAATGCCAAATCTGCTATTTTAATCTGCTCCATGCAAACTCAGGGATGCCAGACTAATGTCTTCGATATGCTTCCTGCAACTTCAGGAATGCCAAATCTGCTATTTTAATCTACTCCCTGCAAACTCAAGGATGCCAGGTTTACAATCTTCAGTCTGCCCCACTACTATCTCGAGAGGACAAAATCTGAACATTTCAGTCTACTTCCTTACTATCTCAGGAAGACTTCAATCTTCAGTCTGCTCCATTACTATCTCGAGGGAAAAAAAATCTGAACTTTCCCATTTGCTTCCTTACTATCTCAAGAAGACATCAATCTTCAGCCTGTTCCACTACCATCTCGAGGGAACAAAATCTGAACTTTCAAATTTGTTTCCTTACTATCTCAGGAAGACTTCAATCTTCAGCCTGCTCCACTACCATCTCGAGGGAGATAAGACAGAACTTTCAAATTTGCTTCCTTACTATCTCAGGAATACTTCAATTTTCAGCCTGCTCCACTACCATCTCGAGGGAGATAAGACTGATGGCTTAAATATACTCCGCTGCTTCATGGAGATAAAATTCGTTGTTCGATCTTGTTCCACTACTGCTTAGGGTGACAAGATCTACAATCTGACCTATTCCCCTGCCGGTCAGGGAAATAGGACTAGTGAATTCACCGATGTTGCTACACCGTCTTCTGGGGGACATGTCCTGTAGACTCGAATGTATTATGACGATATTTGCATGAATGCAGAATGTCATAAGAATGATCCTATTTTTTAAATGTGTAATGATTAGAATGCAATGATCGAAATGAATCTAATGCTCCTAACTAAATGTATTATGGACGACATTTACATGAATGCAGAATGTCATAAGAATGATCCTATTTTTTTAAGGTGTAATGATTAGAATGCAATTATTGAAATGAATCTAATGTTCCTAAGTAAATGTATTATGTACGAAATCTACATGAGTGCCGAATGTCATGAGAATGATCTTATTTTTTTAAAGTGTAATGATTAGAATGCAATTATCGAAATGAATCTAATGCTCCTAACTAAATTTCTTATGGACGACATTTACATGAGTGCCGAATGTCATGAGAATGATCTCCTCTTTTTTTTTTTTTACAACAATTGGGATACAATGATCGAAATGAATCAAATGCTCCTAATTGGAAATGTGAAAATGATCCCTATGGGTTGCCATTGCTCATAGTTCATCAAGGTTCTATCGCTGATGCGTTACCATGCTTTCTCGTTCAGCTGGTACCTTTGACAGAAAACCCAGAAAAACAATCATTTCCTGCTCTGCAAGTTTGCCCCGCTGTAATTTCAGAGTCCCTTCCACTGTACATTTTGGGACATAAAGTTTGTATCTCCCACTGCAACTCCAGGAGAATAACATTTGGTTTCTTCCATTCCTCCAGCTGCAACTGCGAGGTATAGGATTAACTTTATCTGTTACACCACTCGCTGGGTGTAATGACCAGATGTATATGCCTGATATTCGCATGAATGCAAAGTATCATTTTCTTTCCCCGAGAATGATCTCCTTGTACACTTGGGGTTGACATTGCTCGTTATTTGTCGAAATGGTATCACCGACGAAATGTCTTAAAAATTCAAAGAGAATCATTTTTCAATGTTTCCAACCCTAAGCTTGGTGAGTTCTAAACAATAGTCCTATTTTAAATTCTCACACTATTTAGAAGCTTCTAGAGTAATATGCGAAACTCCTTTTATGAAAGTATTATTAGTCCAAAAATCATTATTTCAATATAAAATGCTTGAAAAAGATCACAACAATGGACAAGAAAGAAATTAATCAAGAGCATAGCTCGAAACAAATAAGTTAATCAAAGATAACCAAGGCAATAAAAGAAAATTGATTGGTGTATCTTAAAAGAATAAAGTAAGAAAAGATATTCAAGGCTATAAAAAAAATTTGATTGGGGTGTATCTTTGAAAAGAATAAAGTAATCAAAGATAGTAAATTTAAAATAGGTAAGATAGAAGCTAGTTGCTCCAGATATCGCAGCCTGAGCTTCTCTGTACAAACTTCTTGAGGACCATTTTGAGCTCAATATGTGTTTAGAGGATCTGGAGTACTTTGTCAATGCCCCAAGACGTAGCATACTTCCTCATTGTTAATTCAAGCATAGCAAGACTATCACATGTCCTACCTTTGATCAAAATTTGAGCCGCCTTTTTCAGGTTTTCCGCTCAAAACCCTTTTGGTCTCAAAGTACCCTTTGTGGGTTTTCACCTTGGCCTCTCCTTTTTCTTTTCTTTTCTTTTCTTTTTCTTTTTTTTTTTTTGAATGAATGAATTTGAGCTTAAGGCACCCTTTGTGGGTTTTCACCTTGGCCCTTCTCTTTTCAGGTAAAATCCTTCTTGACTGAACCTGAATTCTCTGGATTAGGCAAGTCTTTAGCATTCATCTCGGTCAATATCAATGCTCTTTTAGAACAGGCTTCTTCTTACTATATAAAGTCCTTCCCAGCATCTGCTTTCCTCTGAAGATCTTTTGTATAAGAAGGATCTTCCTCAACATCAGGTTCCCCTCATGGAATTTTCTAGGATGAACCTCTTTATCGTAAGCTTGCATCATTTAACCGTGATGGATAGCTTTTAACCTTTTCTTCAATTAGGTTCAATTGATGAAAACACTTCCAATCTATAAACCAATGGGTAAGATGTTTCCCCGGCAAAGGTCCTGGCCAACGTTCAATAATTATAGAGAGTAAATAATTGCTTCTTATACCAATATTTACAAGTCTTGGTCACCTTTCATTTTCTTTTTTTTCTTTCTTTTTTGACAACCTTTGCTGCATTGTGATATGCTGCCTGATCTTTGAGCAAACTGTAATCTTTGACTTTATACAGTTATGCATTATTAAACATGATCCTTTCTGGCATTGTTTGTTGGCATCTGATCTTTTTTTTTTTTAAATTGATGACTATCGACTTTGCAATATTGGCATATGAAGCTACATCCACCCTCTTAGTGAAGTAAACGACGACCACGACAATGAATTGATATTGGATAAAAGCTTTTGACGAGATCCATCCCATCACATCCATACCCCACGTATGAAAAATTTGTGAAGAAATGGAGAAGGCACATGAATCTTGTCTCCTTTAGATACAACATAACTGATACCATCCCCTTCTATGTAGATTAAAAATACCCAAACCTCATGCTTAGCTTGACTATTGTAAAACCCTTAGCATGTGTCCTTCTGATACCCTTATAGACCTCTTTTAAGATTTCAACATACCCATGTCTGAGTAGTCTAGGCATGTCCTGATATGATCATGCAAAAACATCTTTGAATTCTTGAAAATAACTCAATGATGTCCTCTCTTATTTCTGTGGTGAGCTGGGCTTCGATCTTCACCCCTTTCCCAGGCTCGCAATGTACACTGACCCTATGTAAGGTAGGATCTGTTTTTCATCATGTTCTACCATCCTTAATAAGTCAGAAGATAGGTTACAATCTCTGTTATCTTCAAAGTCCTGAGATCCTTCTAAACACATATCTTACTCGAAAAGATACTCTGAGTTAGTAGCGGCGTTGCTCACATCGTTGATATCTGGAGACCTAGTGTAGGTTCGGAGGAAGATTCCAAAGAATAAATGATTCAAAGACTGATTATTTGTATGATCATGAATGAATAAAAGAATATTTAAAAGATAATCTAAAGAACAAACAAAAGAAAAACCAAGAACAATTGTTTGTACAGTATGAAATAGAAAGAATAAAAGAATTTTTACTCAAAAAGATGCATTTTATTAAAATAAAAATTCTGGACACAAGCCTATTTCACAAAAAGATTCTTATTGCCTCTAGGCTTAAGGCAACAAGCATGTTTGAATATTACTCTAGATCAGCTCTAAAAATATAGGGATCTTTTCCACAGTCTCATTATTCAAAACACTCCCAAGTATGCAAGGGCAGATGCTTGAAAAAATCCAGTTCTTTCTTCAGATACGTCATTAATATTTGGGTTTCCCAATATCAGGTATTGCACTAAAGCCCTGAACTCGATGCATTCTCAGATCTCATGCCCCCATCTATTGTGATGTTTACACCCTTGACAGAAAAGCTGGGTAACAGAATTTCTACACTAGAGGGATCATCGAATTTTACGATACCCAATCTGACGAATCTTTCAATTATCCTTTTGAAAGCGACACAGTTCTCGATCGAATATCCTGTGATTCCCCCATGGTATTCGCATTGGCCATTTTCATCGTACCATTTGGGGTATGGGGGTTGTATTGGCTCTACATAAAAAGGGGATATGACATGTGCGTCAAATAGAACTTGGTACAACTCCCTATACGTGACTGGAATGGGTGCGAACTGAGGTTTCTCTATGTTCGGTCTTAAATTGGGTTTTTGCCTTGGGAAGACTCCATGGCTGGTAATTACCGTCCTTAGCTGGCTTATTGTAATCGGCTTCGAATGGCCTTTGTTATACCAACTCGTACCATTCGTTTCCTTTTCCTTCTTCTTTGGGGCCTTTAAAGTCCACTCTCCCCTTTTCCTTGTTTCTGCTAGTACAACTGGTTTGGTTCGAACATCATCCAGGTTAACACCTGAACCCATCGGGAAGTTCAATAGGGCCGTATTATCAGTCTGACATTAGAGTCCAATAATGACAGGTACCCCATACGAATGAGTGTCTGGTTGAGTCGGGACACCTATCGGGGAATAAACGATATCTTCTTCATCATCCACACTATTGACCACTGGGCCATTGTTTTTTTCAAGTTCTCTGGCTAGTAACTGGGTTAGCTGGCCTTCATATTCCTTTGGAATTCTAGCATTTGTTCCCACATTTCTTATTGAATCTTGGTCAATTGCCCCTGCACCTGTATTTGTATCTGCTCTATTCTCTCCAACTTTTGTTCCATGTTTTCCAGGTTAACTGAAATATTTTACCTAATTAGGGTCCTTTTGTAAAAGTCTAATGCAAATGATGTAATGCAATGCAAATGCATGAATGCAAGGAGGCATCGATTCCGATTCAACTTCATTTTAGAAAACTTTATTAGAAAATAAAATCCTTTACATAAAACGGACTACAAATATGCTTTCACCCTAAGGCCCAAAGTTTTAATCCTCTTGAACAACAAGGTTAGCTCTCGACCATGGTCTGATTGTAGCTCATACTTCATGTTCAATGTACCAGCCTATACTGCCAAAGTCAGTAGGTGATCAGCTACCTCTCGGATTTGAACTATCGCTTTACCCATGAGGGAATCCCGATTTCTGACTTGATCATGAGAATGATGGAGCACTTTCTTCCAATGCCCTTCTCTTGCTTCAAGAAGCTTGATCTGGATTTCACAATTTTGCAATGCTGATTCTAAGTTTTCAATCTTGCCCTTCATTTCCTCAATCTTGTTCAGACTTGACTTCAACTCGTTTATATAATTATGGTTTTGGTGAAGATACCATCCCATTTCGGTCACCTTAGCTTTTGATCCACTCTTCTCCTTTTGGCTTTCTACTAAACGTTTTTCTAGGGCCTCGTTCCGCATCAGCATCTTTGGGAACTTCCTCTCCCAATGGTCAGCTTTGGCCTTTTCCTCTCGGATCCTTCCCTAATTGTGTTTGCTTTGACCACATGTGGACGATTGCATTGTCTTCCACTTTATCAAGGAATTCGTTCTCCATAGCCAGCTTTCTAACTTAGAAACTGACCGTGAACTGATACCTCTTAAAATATGAAATGACATGCATAAAAAAATAAAACACAACAAGTTAGTACCGTAGAATATAAAACAAGTAAAATAAACGAACACCCATCTGGGTAATTACTAAGGTTTGACGTAGTTCCACCTAGGGTAAGCCCTTAAGGATCACTATATATGGCTTAGTTCTAAACGGAGGGTACCTGAACTAGCAGATTCCTTAATCCTCACCCATTATAGACTCATATGGATCGAGTTCAGTTCAGGGGAATACATTTCCCTATGGCCATGTGAGGTGAAAACCTCACGAAGACATAGGTACAGATGTATCTCGTAAGCAGTCCACTAGCCCATGCGGAGGTGAAAACCTCACGAAGGCATAGTTTCTCACTCCCACTTAAAAGGGTGTGACCACAACGGTCATGCAATGCAATCCAGACATGCTTTTCAACATTAAAACAACATGCAATAAAAAGTATCATAATTTTTCAAATCGAATATTCAAACTTTGACAAAAGGATAGAAAATAATCAATTTTACTGTTTGACTCTCTTATTGGTCCCCAGTGGAGTTGCCAAGCTGTTGAAACCATTTTTAAAGTTGATAAAAAACGGGGTCGACTTTTAAAACGAAAATGGAGTCGCCACCAATACTTTTTTAGGGTGTGATCGGATCACCTCAAAATTGATCGTTAAAACCTTTTGGTTTATTAAAACGATAGTTTTGGTCTACGAAATTT
This sequence comes from Gossypium bickii, assembly GCA_025503065.1. Lineage (NCBI taxonomy): Eukaryota > Viridiplantae > Streptophyta > Magnoliopsida > Malvales > Malvaceae > Gossypium > Gossypium bickii. The sequence continues at coordinate 18,830,731 of CP106713.1, read as the reverse complement.
AGAAAAACGGGTTCGGGAGTCGGTTACGTACAAGGAAGGGTTAGCACCCTCGTAAAGCCCAAAAATTGGTACCTAATTGATTAATTAATGTCCTTATGTCGAGAATTTGAAAAATATTTAGGAACATGATTTCTTTAAAAATTTGAATAATTTGAGTTGAAACTGAAGATTCCTTTGTTCCGAAAGCATACAAACATCACATCCAGCACATTAGGACATGATGTTTTAAACCTTCGTAACCAAAATCATCTCATGGTTTACAAAATTCATTAAAAGGATATTTAGTTATTTGGATGAACGAAAAACTGAAACCCAGCACGTTAGAGCACAATTTCTCGAACTTCCAAATATGAAGCATTGCCTTGTTTTTTGAAATTCTTATCCCGAGATAACAAAATGTCATATCCAGTGAGTTAGGACACGATAATTTTGAATTCTCGAGGATAAGTTTTTATTTAAAATTTATAGGTTTTTAAAAAAGAGAATACTTGATTTTTCAAGTTCTACGAGAAAAAATTAAAACCCAGTAAGTTAGGGTATAATTTCTCTCGGAGTCCCCAAATATCATATATCGTTGTATTTAAAAGTCTTTGAATAAATTTCATAAATGTAATTAAAAGTGTTTTATAAAAACAAATGGTTTTGGAGTAGATATGGCTACATACATATTTAATAGCAATTCTACATAACTATAAATTATGCTAACAATAAATAATAAAGAATAATATAATATGAATAAATAAATAAAGAATTATGTTAAGCATTGAATATACAGTATAATAAGAAAAAGAATATGACAATTTCTAAAACTATTTAATATATATAAATAATATTTTGAATAAATAATAAAAAAGTATATAAAAAGAAAAATTTATAACAAATACATAATTTAATAATTTAACACATATATAAATGATTATAGAATAAAAATGCTGAATCAATAGTATAATAATAATTTTAAATCAAAACATATATAATACACTAATCATAAAAATCACATATATAATATAAACCATATAAATAAAATATATTATAAATTTTATACAAAATAAGATTTCAAAGAAAAAGAATATGGAGGATATAATATAATATTATATAATAAAAAGGGTTCTTTTTAATATATATATAATATTTAATTCTAAAATAATAAGTAATAAATAAATAATTAGATTAAATAAAATAATAAATAGTCATAATTCAATATTTTAAAAAATAATATGTATTTAAGGAAAACTATTCATAAAATTATATACTAATAATAAATTAATAAAAATAATATAGAATTTTTTAATAAAATAATTTAATATAATATTAAATAAAAACATAAAATAAAAAGGTTTTAAAAATAAATAAAATAGAAAATCTAAAAAAAAAGAATGTACCAAACTCTCCTTGAATCCAATCCTAGACATGCGCATAATGGTTGCCACACCCTAACTCGGCGACTTAGTTCACAGTTTTGTTCAATTAGGCATTAAAGTTTTATGTAATTGTTGGGGTAAATTGTTTAATTAGGCATTAAAGTTTTATGTAATTGTTGGGGTAAACTAGTCCTAGGGTTCAAGTACTTAATATACTAATCTATGTTCCATTTATACCCTTCTACAAGTCATACTATAAATCACACAACAGTTAGGGGTACTTACCTGGTGGACTTCGGGTCGGAGACTTAGGTGCCATGCCAGAAAACCTGCTTATTTCACAAAAATTTTCACAAAATTCATTTGGGCTCAATTTTTGAAAACGTTATAGGCTTTAAACCCAAGGTCGAGAGTTTAAAACTGGGTTCTGGTACCAAGCTGAAACACCCCAAACCCGGCCCACAAGCCCTGACCGGATTCAGTATGTTCTTGTAGAAAACTATTTCAAAACTTGTTTGTTTCTTTGGAAAATTTGAGTGGTTTTGAAGGCAAATTTGAATTGTTTTGAGTTTAAATTGAAAACAGCGTTTTTGCTTGAAGTTGAATTTTACAAAACCTCATTTTCATATGTCAAAATCATAAGATAAAAGATTTGCCGAGTTGGTTTAAAGTTCATCTTTAAATCGAAAATTATTTGTGTTTAAATGTCAAAACATTTTAAATTCATTTATAAGGAAAGTCATTTAACCTTGATTTAATAATTTCCGTTTCATAATAAGAACAAGTAAAATGCATGCATAAAACAACTAATAGTAATGGCCTTATTACATCAAAAACAAAACCCAAATAAATCCAAAATACTTAAAAATAGAAAGTCCAAAACAACTCCTGAGCTGAGCATGGCCATCACTAAGTTCCTGCCGACCCGGTCCATCACTGAGCGTCACCTGAAAAATATCCCACAACGGGGTGAGTCAAACAGACTCAGTGTGTACAGCCAACACTGAGTCCCAACGATTTAGGCATAACAGTTCATATAAATAGCAATTAAATATAATGATGCAATCCCGAACCCAAACCTAGATGCCACCTGCTACACATCACCCGTACCAACCATCACACAGTGGGAACTACTAAGCCGACCCTCCATCCGCTACACGTCATCGAAGGCAGTCGCTGTAGACGACTTGCTCATCGCCCTCATACATATTCGTGGCATAGCCACCAGATAATATATTTTGTGACATAAGTCACCACATTCAGATTACGTGACATGAGTCACCACATTCAGATATTGTGGTATAAACCACCAGATCACTAGGGAGATTCGGCTTTTGCTTGATAATAGTGGTAATGAGAAAGAGACGAAAAAGAATAATATGGAGGCTCAAGTAGATTCGGCTAGAGGGGAAAAGAAAGAAATAATTGAGAGAATTGGGGAAGAGGATTTTCGGCTAAGAGAGAAACTTGAGAAAAGAAAAAAAAGAATTCAAATGAAGAAGATGAACACTAGGCTTTAGAATTTCGGCTATACACCACCTCACACTCAGTGTTGGATATTCAGCCAACTCTCCCTATTCTGATAACTTTATCTCTCAATTATCACATCATCTTTTCCATTAATCCTTACCTTAATTAATTATCTCCATTTATCACTTACAAATAAAAAGATTTAAGCTCCTAAAATGTAGCCTAAGTACTGTCCATCCCCTTACCCTAGAAGTGCCGAATTTTAACTCTTTAACCTGGGCTCTTTATGTCCACACAAGGCCCAATTCATCCTCCTAAGTGACGCCACCCCTATGCTTAATTTAACATTAATAAATTTTGGGCTACCAGCCCAACTCCCTTGCTGTCTGACGCAAAAACATTCTCCAAAAGTGTTTCCCTTGCTGCTCGAACCTAGGCCCCCTTGGACTGCTTGTGGCGTCACTTACTAAGGCCCTAAGTGGCGCCTTGTAGCCACTTTACCAAGCTGATTTTTGTGTCTAATTTTCCCTACAATTTTTCTTAAGGCCACTCTGCTTCAGTTCCATTTCAAGACTTAAAACTTAATATTTTCTAAGGCATTTTCCTACATTCTAAGGTTCACAAAATTCATAAAACACATTCCACATACACATAGACATGCTACTTCATATAATTAAGCAAAAATGCATAAGCCATAAATCCCGGATGTTACAGTTCTACCCCCTTAAAATAATTTCGACCTTAAAATTACCTGGCTAAAATAAGTGAGGGTATTGCTGTCGCATTGCTTCTTCCGGCTCCCACGAAGCTTCTTCCGATCCATGATTATGCCATAACACTTTGACTAAAGGAACTGATTTCCTCCATAGCACTTTCACATCTCGTTCCAAAATCTGAATCGGCTCTTCCTCGTAGGACAGATCCGGCCTTAGCTCCATCTCTTCAACCGGAACTACATGAGATGGATCCGATCGATAACGACGTAGCATAGAAACATGGAATACGTCGTGCATCTACTTCAATTCCGAAGACAACTCCAACTGGTATGCCACTGATCCTACTCGCTTCAATACTCGATAAGGTCCTATAAACCTGGGACTTAACTTCCCTTTGCAACCAAATCTCATCACCTTCTTCCAAGGCGAGACTTTAAGAAACACTTGATCTCCCACAGCAAATTCTATTCCCTTCCGTTTAAGATCTGCATATGACTTCTGCCTATCAGATGCTTTTTTTAACCGTGTTCGAATTAACTTAACCTTTTCTTCAGATTCTGCCACAATCTCTGGACCCAAAATCTGACGTTCCCTTAATTCCGTCCAACACGTAGGAGTTCGACACTTTCGACCATACAGCGCTTCATACGGTGCCATCCGAATACTGGTCTGATAGCTATTATTGTACGCAAACTCCGCTAAAGGCAAATATTCTTCCCAACTTCCTCTGAAGTCTATCACACATCCCCTCAGCATATCCTCTAACACTTGGATCACTCGTTTAGATTGGCTGTCTGACTGTGGATGAAATGCCGTAGTGAAATCCAATCTGGTGCCTAAAACCTGATGTAGTGCTCTCCAAAATCGACACGTAAACCTTGGATCCCTATCTGAAATAATTGACATCGGCACTCCATGCAACCTTACAATTTCTGCCACATATAACTTTGCTAACCTCTGCAAAGAATAGTCAACCCGCACTGGAATGAAATGTGCGGACTTTTTCAACCGATCCACTATCACCCATACTGAGTCCTTCTTAGTAGGCGTAAGGGGAAGCCCACTAACGAAGTCCATGATGATTCTCTCCCACTTCCACTGTGGAATCTTTATCGGTTGAAGCAATCCTGACGGAACTTGGTGTTCAGCCTTAACTTGCTGACACGTCAAGCATTTGCCAACAAATTCCGTACCTTCCCTCTTAAGACCAGGCTACCAAAATTGTTCCCTTAGATCTCTGTACATCTTGCTACCTCCAGGATGCATAGCATAAGGGCTACTATACAATTCCTGAAGAATCCTCTGCCTTAACTCCTCGTTTTTCGGCATACAGACCTTACCCTTGAAACACAATACTCCCTCGTCATTAATACCATAATCCTCTAACTCTCTACTATTCACTTGTCGTAACTTAGCACTTAGATCCTCATCTATTAACTGACTTTCTTTCACCTCATTCAACCATGCCGGTTTGACTTGTAACTCTGCCAACAGACTTCCATCGTCGTACAAGCTCAGATGTGCAAACATTGCCCTTAGATCTGACACCACTTTCCGACTTAGAGCATCTGCCACTACATTCGCCTTGCCCAGATGATACTCTATAAAACAATTGTAGTCCTTTAATAACTCCACCCACCTTCGCTGTCTCAGGTTCAGCTCTTTCTGAGTCAACAGATACTTAAGGCTCTTGTGGTCTGTGTAGACCACTGACCTTTCTCCATAAAGATAATGCCTCCATACCTTAAGAGCAAAGACCACTGCCGCCAACTCTAAATCATGCATCGGGTAGTTAACCCGGCCCACAAGCCCTCTTAAGCTTCTCAAAGCTCTCCTGTTGCTTATCTGACCATACGAAAGGTACTTCCTTTCTCAACAATTTCGTCAGAGGTGCGGCTTTTGATGAAAACCCTTCCACAAACCTTCTATAGTAGTCTGCCAATCCCAAGAAACTACGAACCTCAGCCACAGACTTAGGTGGTTTCCAATCCAACACCGCCTCAATCTTCTTAGGATCCACCCTTATTCCTTCTGCGGATACCACAGGCCCTAAGAACGCAACTTCCTTCAGCCAAAATTCACACTTGCTGAATTTAGCATAGAGTTTCTTCTCCCTCAACACTTGCAACACAACCCGGAGATGCTCATCATGTTTTTCTTCAGACTTGGAATACACTAGGATATCGTCTATGAACACAACGACGAACCTATCCAAATAAGGTTAAAAAACCCAGTTCATCATATCCATGAACGCGGCTGGGGCGTTCGTCAATCCAAACAGCATTACTAAAAACTCATAATGCCCGTATCTTATCCGAAAAGCTGTCTTATGGATATCTACTTCCTTCACCTTAAGCTGATGATATCCAGACTGTAGATCTATCTTCGAGAATACTGCCGCCCCTTTAAGTTGATCGAACAAGTCGTCTATCCTTGGAAAAGGGTACTTGTTTTTGATGGTCAGCTTGTTCAACTGACGATAGTCTATGCACATGCGCATAGTTTTGTCCTTCTTCTTCACAAACAAGACCGGTGCTCCCAATGGAGACACACTGGGTCGAATAAACCCACTATCAAGCAACTCCTGAATCTGAGCCTTGAGCTCAACCAACTCCTTTGGTGCCATTCTCTACGGGGCAATTGACACAGGAGCTGTTCCCGGGAGCAAATCAATTCCGAAGTCCACCTCCCTGTCCGGGGGTATTCCAGGTAATTCCTTCGGAAAGACATCCACAAAGTCCCTTACTGTTCTAACTCCACTAACTCCCCCTTCTTTTGCATCCACTGCACTAACAAAGGCCAAGAATGCCTTGCACCCTTTCTGAACCATCTTATCAGCCTTTAATGCCGAAACTACATTAGACAAGTAGTTTTTTCTTTCTCCTATCATAATTATCTCCTCATCCTCCGGGGTCCTTAACTCCATTGGCTTAGCTGCACAATCCAAAATAGCCCGATGTTCCACTAGCCAATCCATGCCAAGTATGAGGTCAAATTCTCCGAAGGGTAGTTCCATCAAGTCGGCAGGGAATACCACTCTCTAAATCTCTAGAGATACTTTCCGAAATAGCTTGTTCACCACTACAGTTTGACCTAAAGGGATTACTACAGTCATCTCCCTACTAGAAAGTTCAGAGGCTATGCCTAGAGTTTCAACTACTCTACATGCAACATAAGAATGGGTCGAGCCCACATCAATCAAAGCAAAATAAGGCTTGCCAAATATAAGGATCGTACCGGTTATGACGTCCGGTGCGTCTCCATCCTCCCTTCGACGAACTGCATATACCAGACCCGGCTGCCTTGCCTCAGTATTACCAACACCTCTGCCAGGTGTTCCACGTCCTCTTCCAGAACCATTACCTCTGCCAATCGTACCACGACCCCGCTGAGGCTGCTGTCCACCTCTACCAGCCTGATTAGAACCCTGACCTGTGGGTCGACTTCCGTCTAACTTTATAGGACAGTCCTTAATCATGTGATCCTTAGACCCACACTTAAAGCATCCTCCCGTTTTCTTCCAACACTCTCCTAGATGCCTCTTTTCACATTGAGCACAAGTACGATACTGCCCTCATGTACCAACTTGCTGACCTCGCGGCCCATCAACTCTAGGCCTCTTTTAAGCATTCCCAGACGATCCTGATGATCCAAGACCTCTTTTCTGCCTGTTTCGATCCGTGTTCTGTCTTACAGAGTCCTTAATTCCTTCGGCTACCTTAGCCTTCTCTACCAACATAGCAAATTCCCGCACTTGCTGCGGAGCTATCAATAACATCAGATCATCTCTCATCCATCCTCAAACTGGACACATCGTTCATGCTCCGTAGCTACTATCCCTCGAGCATACCGGCTCAGCCTTAAGAATTTAGCCTCTTACTCCGCTACGGACTTATTCCCTTGAACCAGCCCCAGAAATGCCTTCCTCTGCGCATCAATATAATTAGTAACATACTTCTTCTGGTATGCCGCCTTAACATAGTCCCAAGTGAGTTCCTCAGTCGTAGCACCATCCCGAACTGTGAGCCACCATTGATATGACTCATCGGAAGAAGCGACACCATTTCTTTCAGTTTTTCCTCAGTAGTTAAATCGAGTTCATCCATGATTCGCTCTGTCGCCTCCAACCAATACTCAGCCGTACTGGGTGCCACACCAGATACGCCACGAAATACCTCAGCTCTATTGGCTCGGAGTCGCTTGGGTAAAGACTTTCGAGCTCCCATATTTCCACCGGCTCCAGCCACCATCTCAAGAACTCGCAGCACCGCCTGAGATACTGCATCATCCCCTGTCTGATCTTGCTGCTTAACACCAACAGCTGCTGGTGGTGGTGGTGGTGGTACCTCATTTTCGGACCCTTGACCCGATCTAATGGGTTCCGATACAGTCATCCTGCCTCTACCACGTCCTCGCACATTACGACCACGTCCCCTAGAGCTCATTTCTACGATCGCGCTTTTAATCTGATTAAGAAATTTTATGTATTAGTCCTTGTTCCACTGATTATCCGCGAAGAAATTTTATGTAAAGGAGTTTAGTAGTAGTTCTTTCGATCATTCAAAGTTTCAAGTTTTCTATCCTAATTCAGATAAACACATCCATTCAATGGTATCTACCACACACATTCACTATTCAAACATTTTTGTCTGTTCCTACCCCAGGGGTATTTTCATCATTTGTCCTATAGGGGTATTTTGGTAATAAATCAGGGTCAATTTGAAAATCTTAATAAATCAAGGCACTCTGAAATTTTCAAAACTCGAGGGTATTTCGAAAATTTTTCCCAAATCAAAGGTGCTGCAGAAATTTTGGAAATCAGGGTTATTTTGGAAATTTTCATAAACCAGGGGTAATTTAATAATTTTCCAAATCAAGGTATCTTGATATTTCACAAAACAGGGTTTTTGAATACTTTTGCAAAGTAAGAAAATTTTATTAAAATCAAGGGTAGTATGGTAATTTTAGAAACCAAGGGCATTTTAGTAATTTTACCACTAGGGGTACTTAGGTAATTTTGTAAACCAGGAATATTTTGGAAAATTTTCAAAAATAATTTTCTCAATTTAAAAGGGCAGCTTGTTGATTTCTAAAACTAGGGTTTTTATAAAAATATGGCTAATCCCTTTCGGGTTTTAATTATGGAGTTTAGCCCGTGAATAAGTCCTCTTGGTTAGGGTGAACCGTCACTACACACCAGGTAGGATTCGAGCGAAGAGGAGGTGAGTCACGAGGACTGCTTAAATACCAGGCTCTCCTTGAATCCAATCCTAGACATGCGCACAATGGTTGCCACACCCTAACTCGGCGACTTAGTTCACAGGTTTGTTTAATTAGGCATTAAAGTTTTATGTAATTGTTGGGGTAAACTAGTCCTAGGGTTCAAGTACTTAATATACTAATCTACATTCCATTTATACTCTCCTACAAGTCATACTATAAATCACACAATAGTTAGGGGTACTTACCTGGTGGACTTCGGGTCGGAGACTTAGGTGCCATGCCAGAAAACCTGCTTATTTCACAAAAATTTTCACAAAATTCATTTGGGCTCAATTTTTGAAAACATTATGGGCTTTAAACCCAAGGTCGAGAGTTTAAACTAGGCTCTCATACCAAGCTGAAACACCCCAAACCCGGCCCACAAGCCCTGACCGGATTCAGTATGTTCCTGGAGAAAACTATTTCAAAACTTGTTTGTTTCTTTGGAAAATTTGAGTGGTTTTGAAGGCAAATTTGAATTGTTTTGAGTTTAAATTGAAAACAGCGTTTTTACTTGAAGTTGAATTTTATAAAACCTCATTTTCATATGTCAAAATCATAAGATAAAAGATTTGCCGAGTTGGTTTAAAGTTCATCTTTAAATCGAAAATTATTTGTGTTTAAATGTCAAAACATTTTAAATTCATTTATAAGGAAAGTCATTTAACCTTGATTTAATAATTTCTGTTTCATAATAAGAACAAGAAAAATGCATGCATAAAACAACTAATGGTAATGGCCTTATTACATCAAAAACAAAACCCAAATAAATCCAAAATACTTAAAAATAGAAAGTCCAAAACAACTCACGAAATGAGCATGGCCACCACTAAGTTCTGACGACCCGGTCCATCACCGAAGGCGTCACTGAAAAATATCCTACAACGGGTGAGTCAAACAGACTCTTCGGTGTATACGACCAACACTGAGTCCCAACGATTTAGGCATAACAGTTCATATAAATAGCAATTAAATATAATGATGCAATCCCAACCCAAACCTAGATGCCACCGCTACATCACTGTACACCAACCATCACACGGTGGGAACTACTAAGCCAACCCTCCATCCGCTACACGTCATCGAAGGCAGTCGCTGCAGACGACTTGCTCATCGCCCTCATACATATTCGTGGCATAGCCACCAGATAATATATTTTGTGACATAAGTCACCACATTCAGATTACATGACATGAGTCACCACATTCAGATATTATGGTATAAACCACCAGATCACTTCTCCTTTCATAATCACCCATATGCCCCATGTCATACAAATCATGCAAAGATTACACCACATTCTTTAGTTCACATCCTTATCAATATTCACATATGTGTCATAACAGGTATTTGTAACATTGTTAACATAGCTTTAGAGAATAACGTACCTGAATATGCCATACCATTGAATGGCACCTTAAGCCATATCTTTCACATTCTTATTAACACATATATTAAATTAAAACCGTAAATCTATTAAGATTTAGTGTGAGGTACACACCTGATTTACTTAACGCTTTCACTGAAATCCCGAAAATCTCAATCTAGTGTTCTAGATCCTTAATTCCTACATTTGGCCAACCCTAACATGTTAGAAAAGAGCCATTCGGCTAAATAGCCAAATCCTGAAGGATTAACGCGACCAACTTCTTACCTTGCTGCCGATTTGACTATTAATCAAATCTTGAAAACTTTGTGATGACTCTTCTTGCAATTGGCTAGACATTAAATCACTAAACTAGTTAGTTTCGGCTTTTAAACGAAGTAAGAAATAGGTCTGAGTCACTAAGTATGGCCTTAGCCGGATGTCAGATTCACTTACCTTGTGGATCTAAATCCCGAATTTGCTATCTACTAGAGAAGATGTCGAAATCTCTGCATGACCTTTGTTAGAGTCGATTATAGCACTTAATGGACCAAAACAAATGGCCTTCAGCCTAAGATCATATTTGCTTACTTTAGCTCCTGAAATCCCGAATGATTTTCTCCTTGTAGTCGACAACTAACAAATCCCGAAACCTTCTTAAATGTTTCGGCCAAAGAACACTAATAGGATTAGTTCTTAGATTTTGACAAGTCTAAAAGAAAAATGAATGGAAATTGAATAATCATTTGATCTTACCTTTTTCTACAGAAATCGACAGCACCTTGCCTGACACCACAGAGAGATTCGGCTTTGAAGAACACTAGGGAGATTCGGCTTTTGCTTGATAGTAGTGGTAATGAGAAAGAGATGAAAAAGAATGATATGGAGGCTCAAGTAGATTCGGCTAGAGGGGAAAAGAAAGAAATAATTGAGAGAATTGGGGAAGAGGATTTTCAGCTAGGAGAGAAACTTGAGAAAAGAAAAAAAAGAATTCAAATGAAGAAGATGAACACTAGGCTTCAGAATTTCGGCTATACACCACCTCACACTCAGTGTTGGATATTCAGCCAACTCTCCCTATTCTGATAACTTTATCTCTCAATTATCACATCATCTTTTCCATTAATCCTTACCTTAATTAATTATCTCCATTTATCACTTAAAAATAAAAAGATTTAAGCTCCTAAAATGTAGCCTAAGTGCCGTCCATCCCCTTACCCTAGAAGTGCCGAATTTTAACTCTTTAACCTGGGCTCCTTACGGCCACACAAGGCCCAATTCATCCTCCTAAGTGACGCCACCCCCATGCTTAATTTAACATTAATAAATTTTGGGCTACCAGCCCAACTCCCTTGCTGTCTAACGCAAAAACATTCTCCAAAAGTGTTTCCCTTGCTGCTCGAACCTAGGCCCCCTTGGACTGCTTATGGCGTCACTTACTAAGGCCCTAAGTGGCGCCTTGTAGCCATTTTACCAAGTTGATTTTTGTGTCTAATTTTCCCTACAATTTCTCTTAAGGCCACTCTGCTTCAGTTCCACTTCAAGACTTAAAACTTAATATTTTGTAAGGCATTTTCCTACATTCTAAGGTTCACAAAATTCATAAAACACATTTCACATACACATAGACATGCTACTTCATATAATTAAGCAAAAATGCATAATTCATAAATCCCGGATGTTACATTGTAGGGTAATTAGACCCTTAAACAAAAACACGCGGATCCTCCCCAGGTCGGGTCAACGTGCGAATCTTCAACCTTAAAATGACATCGTTTTTAGCTTTAAGGGCAGCCCACAAAACGGCGCCGTAGGGATCAACTATATAAACCAAAACTTAGCCCAAAAATTCATTTCAGAAACATTTTTTAAAAAAAAAATCAGAAAACACTCTGATACGGGCACGCCCCGTCATGAACCGAGTTCGAGTCGAGACCCGATGGTGTTACCTCAAGGACCGATTACGAGAGCTCGTGCGAAACAATTTAAAGAAGCATTTGGGGTTTTAGTTCAGCAAGCTTGGGACGACACTAAAGCTAGCTCGAATTCTACTACAAGCTCATGTCGCATCTTTGCTTTCTGAGCTCACGTTCATGAAGAGCACCATATGGCCATTCAGCCTTAGCTAATTACTGAGTTGAAAATAATAAATAAAAGTTGGACAAATTGATTAAAAAAATGGAATAAACAAATCAATGAGCAAGCAAATAAAACAAAAGATCATGATTAAGTCATATTTCCATGTTTTGTGCTTGGACAAAAAAAATCATGATTGGGCATATTAAGCATGGTGGAAGGACGGTAAGGGGAAACAAAAATTGTTGGATTAGTGCAAGCAAATAAAACAAAAGATCATGATTAAGTCATATTTCCATGTTTTATGCTTGGACAAAAGATCATGATTGGGCATATTATTTTTATTTTTGATGGCGGCTAATGCCCAAAATTGCTGCATGTTTTGTGGAAGACTTTCGGCTTTCTAATGAAAATTACTAAGCCGAATTTATGGGGGGTAAACAAGGATATAAATATTTGTTATTTGTCATTGTAAAAGGGGAATTTGTTTTGAATAAAATATCTAAACTCTGTCGAAATTGTAAGAAACTTTCTCCAATTTCATTTTAAGGATTCGTTGGCTTATCTAGTGAGCTAGTGGCGTCAACCTTTTCTTTGATCAACTTCTATATACCGAGGTTCCTGTCGTATTTCGATAGCGGGTTGAGGTCCCATTCCCATCCAAAACTGAGCCTTAAGAACGTATAAGTAATCTGGGTCGATACCTTTCGGTATTGGTTCTTACTTGTTTTCTTAAGCCTTAAATTGAAATTTTCCTTCTTCTAAACCCGATTTAATTTCGAACCACCCGTACTTCAAATTAAAAGATCTTCATATCTTCTTTCATAAAATTATACTTTTTCTATTTTTGATATCTATTCTTCGCCTATTTTCAATTTTCGTATTTCTTGTTTACGATCGGGAAACTAAGCATACATCTCGATTTCATCTTTTGAAGACGGGACCGTATCACACTCTCAACCCTCCTCTCCTCTGGTCTGGGTTAGTCACTGGACCTCCGGGCTCCTGTACCTACACGCGCCACGCGCCGTCGTCGGCGCGGCCCAATACAGTGGTTAGAGTTTAAAAAACTCTGTTTTTCAGCGCCAATCAACAGGTATTTTTCAAAACCCCTTTTTATTAGCACTATTTTTGTAAAAAAAATAAATCAGTGAAGAATATTGAAAGGAAAACAAAAATTAAAAATCTGAAAATGTAATAGTCTGGTTTATAACTTAGTCGGAACAGTGATTTCGGGATCTCAAATCCGAGTCAGTATGATATTTTAATATTATTTTTTGTGTCTTTGATAAGTGGTTAAGCATGCGGTAAAGTTTCGTATGTTAATTTATCTGTCTGTGTGTTTAATTTGACAAAAGGATTGAATTGCATTAAATGTGAAAGTTGCTTGCTATTTGTTAAAGTACCAATGTGTGGTGGCTTTGTAAAGGTGAAGGCCTTATATGGCAATTAAACTATTTTAAAAGTGAGTGGATGGTGTTGGACATTAATAGCCTTGAATTTCGTATGTTTTAAATGTTATTTCATAAGGTTATTTTTGTAAAAGGATAATAAATAATTTTATAACAAAATGAAACATGAAAAAAATGGCCATATTCTTATCATTTTGGCCGAATTTCATAAGAAAAGAAAAGAAAGAAGGGAAGCTAGGTTTCGGTACTCTTTTAGTTTAATTAAGGTAAGATTTTGACTCGGTTTTTGATAATTTCTATGTTTTTGTAATCGTTGCTTTGTCTACTATCTAGCCCATGTCTCAATTTTGTGAATTGATGATGTTTGTGTAAAATGCCATTGATGATATGTTGAGCTTTGAGATGAGTTTAGTTGTTAAATGAAAGATATGAGTTAGATGAACATGTTTTGATCTTGAAGTTTTGATGAATTTAGCTAAATAGGGCTAAATTGTGAAAATAGCAATTTGAGGGACTAAATTGCAAATTTGATGAAAAATATGGGCTTGTATGATATATCTGTACATTCGGCTAAGCATGAGTGTGGGTTGATTTTGTGAATTTAATGTTTTAAAAAAATTGGACTAAATTGATAAATTATGCAAATGTGAGGGTTAATTTGTAAATAGCCCTAAATGTGTGTCTTTGGATTGAAGTGAATGAGTTAGTGAATAAAAGGGTTAATTCTGAATATGTATAGATCAAGAACCAAGGAAAACGGACTTAGATCACGGGAAAGCGAAAGTAAACGAATAGCCGTTTCTGTTTCTACTAAGCCGAATTCGAGGTAAGACACTATGCAAATAAACGTACTTGTATGAATTTGTAAATGCTCATATGACTAATAATGATAATGAATGTTTATGAGAGGTTGTGCATATGAATTACGAGATAAGGTCGATATAGCGACAATGTCCGAGAAGTCCCATTCGAACCTAAGAATAGATAGGATTAGCTATGTCATGACATAGTTATCTGTTCTGTTTTATCATGTAAGACCACGTCTAGGACGTTGGTGTTGATTTGATATTTCGTGTAAGGCCACGTCAAGGATGTTGGCATCAATATGAGTTTTACGTGTAAGGCTACGTCTGGGACGTTGGCATCGATCTCAGCTTTACGTGTAAGACCATGTCTCGGACATTGGCATCGTATCGATTCATGTAAGTCCCTGTCCGGGACAGTGGAATCGATATCCGAGTGTATGTAAGACCTCGTCTGGGACGTTGGCATTGTACGACTATTCCGAGCTTCTTGAGCATCTTACTAGATTCCTTACGGTTCAACGGGCAAGTCTGTAATCTGAATGGCTATGTACATAGAGAATTCGTTTTAGATACGTTGATTTATACATCAAGTGCGTATATAAGGTAAGTATCTACATGATCTTACTATGATGAGTATGTGTATTGGGATAACAATATGATATGTGAAAATAAGCATGAAAGAGCTTTGTATTTGCAAGACTTTTGAGTTGATGAATGTGGCAAATATGGCCAAGTACATGAATCCAAGTATATATGTGATAATTTATTAAGTGATTTAGATGTACCAATGTATCTATGAGTATGTATATGCCTTATATGCTAAGTTTGTTTGCATTATGACTTACTAAGCTTTTGGAAAGCTTACTCCGTGTGTGTGATTTCTCTGTTTTATAGGTCGTCAAAGCTACTGAAGACTCGGGACTATCAAGGATCATCATCACACTAATCAACTTGTTTTTGGTACATTTTGGAAATATATTTTGCTAGATGTGGCATGTATAGGCTAGTCTTTTGTATTTGTAAATGAAATGAATTTAGCCATGTGCTTTGGCTAGTTATATGTTGGTATTTTGCTTAAAGGAATTTGTAATGTGTGAAGCATGTTTTGGCATGGTTAGATGATCCATGAAATGGTTAAGTTTTGAGTTAGTAAATGAATGAAATATGCTTGTGATGAGATGAATTATAGTCTTGTAATTTGACATGACTGGAACTAGTTTTGAATGTATGAATTGGTTGGTTTAATTGGTATGCTCTTGCTTGACATATGTGCATCAAATGAGTTGGTAATTCTTGCTTGTAGGTATGACCCAAGTGGATGGCATTTTGGCCTTGAAAATGGCCTATAATGTCACACGGCCGTGGTACACGGGCGTGCCTAGTGACCGTGGGCTAAGTCAATAGATAGCACAAGAGTACACGGCCTTGGCACACGGTCGTGTTTGCTGCCTAGTAGCCGTGTGATTTTTGGCAAGATCGACCACGGCCTGAGTACACGGGCGTGCTTAGTGGCCGTGGAAGATAAGTCAGTTCTAACCACGGGGAGGACACACGAGGGTGTCCAGTAGCCGTGGGAGGCACATGGTCTGCCCACACGGGCGTGTAACCCCTGAAACTTAGAAAAATTTTTAAATTTTTGAGAATGTTTGTATGTGTTTCGGTTTAGTCCCAACTCGGATTATAAGCATGCTTAGGGTCTCGATGACTCATTTAAGGGACATTATGATTGAGATAGATGTACATTTATATGACATTTCTGTATAAGTTTCTGAATCTGTCTGGTAACGCTTTTAACCCTAGTTCGGCGATGGTTACGGGTTAGGGGTGTTACAGAAAATCACCTCTGTATTCTCTATTTTTTTTGTATATTTCCTACTTGTTCTCTCTGTGTCCATTGTTTTACAGATTCTTTGGGTTTTATAACCCAGAAAATAAAAAGGAAATAAAAAACAATGCCATCTTTTATGCGTCTTGCTGTTTATTATTTCCTTTTTTATGCAGGTTGAGGATCTCGCGACGGAGGCTATCCGTGCGTTGATGTCGGAATGGCTCGCGCAGATTGCGGCGCGATGGGTGTCAAGGCTGCTAGGCTTGCGGCGTGAGGAAAAGGGGTGCTGCGGCGCCTAGGGTTTCCTTAAAAACCCTAGGTCTCTAAGTCCGCTTAATGTTTTGGGCCTTTTGGGCTGCGATTGGCTTGGGTCTGATTAGGGCCTGGGTTTTAAAGTGTAACTGGGCTCGAGTGTAATAGGTTTAGGGATCTGTTTTGGGTTGTTTGGGTTTGGGGTGTTATTCAGGCCTGTAAATGGACTGTTTACTGAACATTGGGTTTTATTTTTATTTTTGTTTTGTTTTTTCTGAATAAAATGGGCCTGGGCAAAATGGGCTGACTACAAGGGTTATACGTGCGCTTGATCAGAGATTTTACATGTTTTAACGAGGTCTAGCATTTGCTGCAGATTCTCGGGTTATATGTAACATAGGTTTAGCTCAGACGGGTAACCTAATATAAATTCATATTGTGTGAGTAACCTTAATAAAAATCCAACTTGTCTGAGCAACCCTAATGTAATTTCAACTTGTGTGAGCAACATAATTCACCTGTGTATCCAAGTCCATGTTACTATAGTTCCATCTGGCGATAATTATCGTAATTGAAATAGAAAAGCTTAAAAATGTATTGAATATGGAATGGTATATGTTTATAACTTGTTATGTGACTTGAAATTACTTTGGTATTAAATGATGTTACTCATGATGTACAAGCAAGTCTAACCTATTTGAATGTTTATGTTAACAAGTGACTAGTTGAGACATTATGTGCTAAAGATAGTCAAATTACATGTCAAAGTGATTGGTATTTGTTATACTTATAATTGATGAAGGTAAACATAGTATTTTCATTTGAACTTACTAAGCATTCTCAATGCTTACACTAGTTGTTTCCTTCCATTGTAGATCATCACCTTGCGAAATTTGTCGAGTCGAATTAGCGCGAAGCACACACTATCAACGAGACGATAGATAAAAGTTAATTTTGAGTTTAGACATTGTGGCATGTATATAATGTCTTTTTCGTGTGCAATTTGTCATTTTTGAGTTGATAGTTAAATGGTAAATGTGGTGTTGATTAATTTTGAATGCTTAGCATGATATTAACTCATTGATGCATATTTTGGTCATGTTGATACTATGAGAATAATGGTCTTAATCATGAATGGTTTGGCATGTTAAGATTTGAAATGAGACTATTTGAAATAGTTAAATTGATTAAAGATTTAGAAATGGTAAGTTGAATGTTTAGGTATGTTATAGGGCTTGGTGTATAATTTGGTTAGTTTAAGTCAAGCTTATTAAATTGCTTAGTTTTTAAATTGTATATTACATGCTTGAATGATGAATGATTGAATTGTATGATATTAAATGGTTGGTTTAGATGGTTATATACTTGAATTGGTTGATATTGGCATGCTATGATAACATTATGCTTATGAAAGATTGAATGAAAACTCATAGGTGAAGGTTTGAAATCAAGTAATTAGGTACCAAATGTGCATTTTGCCAAAAACAAGGGTAACATCGTGACCACGAGACCACGACGTCGCAACATCGTGCGATAGTGAATGGCATCGTGACATAGATATACATTTTATTGCGATGTAACTCAGTGAGATGACAATGTCGTGACGAGAAAATTATGAAGTTGCGATATTAGCCCAGGATTTTAAAAACTTTACAATTTTGTCCTAATTCATACTCGAGTTAGAAAAAGAGCTTTCATAAGCACGTGTGGGACCCGTAAATGATTGTGTAACATATTTTAAATCTGAATGATACTATTTACATGTGTGAATGGTCAAATGTTGCAAAATTGTTTGTAGTTGCTTTGACAATAAATGTAGCTACCAGCAGCATGAACCCAACAATCGAGTCGGGCAAGGGGTGTTACAATGAGCTTCAAGTTTTTTCCCAATTGGTGTATGAATGAAAGCTTGTATGAATATTTGTAGTTTAGTATTTAGTTCTTAAGCTTTAACTCTTGTAAGCAACCCACTTGGAATCTTCAAGATTTAGTGAGTAATTTTACAGCCATGTTTATAGCTCAGAGAGCTATGTTTTCATGTTGACACCTAAATGAAACCATAACAAAATAGCGGGTTAGAAAAGATAAATAATATTAAAATAGGAGTGGGAAAGTGGGCAATTTAAGGGGTTAAGACATTTGATTTTGTGCGAAAAATAAAAGGAGTGGAGTATTTATATTCTAAAACCTCAACATTGAGGTTCCATAGAAAAAAATATGGTGGTTGGGCCTATGAATAATAAATATTTGAACCAATATCTTTGAAATAAATAGAAGTTCAGTCATGCTATTAACATTGATTCCGGTATAATAAGGTTCATATTTCGTATATTTTAGGCCTTTATACTTAGTATTTTGTTTGGTTCTTAAGTAAAATATCTCATCTTAGCTTACTTTATATTATTTATGTCTCATTTAGAGTTTTTTGAGTTTTTATTTAGTTATGTTTGATTCTTTATAGGATTTTAATAATTGATAATTAATTAAGTGTTTTGTGACTTGAATTAGGTTTATGAAAGCTTAAGGTTCAAGTTTGAGGACCGTCGAAAACTAAAATGAGGAGTTAAAACAAGCGACTTTGTTGAGCTTGGTGCTCTTGCCCCAAGCTAGCACCCTAGCATGCGGCTGGAGGGTCTTTTGTTTGCACCCCTGCCTCATCCTGATGCTGTAGCCCGCACGCCCTTTCCTTATCTAGAGGCCCCAGCACCACAGTTTGCATGCCCCTGCCTTGTTTGTGTTCCCTAGTGTCGAGTCTCCAACGCCACAGTGCCAAGCTCTTTGCTTTGATATGTTTTGACCAAGCTTTGAGGGTAATTTGATCTATTACGAGTTTTACAACCTCAAGAAAGCTCTTATAACCTATTTTAGGTCAATTAGACAATATAAATATAATATTTTGAATGGGACTTAGGACCTTTAGTTGTATTCTTGCAATATAATTATTTTATTGTTTTTTGTGCTCTATGACTCTATGGTTTTCTAAACTCCATTTTCTAGTTAGAGAATTATCGAAGTTTGATTCAATAAATTCGTGAGACTTAGTTTGTGTTTAATCTTCTTTGTTCTTTAATAGAAGATTTGAGTGGATAATAGAACTTAGGAATCAAACAAAGATTTCACTTCTGGATAGAGTTTTCCCTCATTAATTCTCTCAAACTTTTAATTATTGTTTTTTTTTTTTTTTGCTAAATTTTTAATCTAAATTTACTTTATGATTTTCTAACCCCTTTATATTTACTTTATTTCTTTTTATTCAAGAATTAGAATTATAACCGATTTTTATGAATACGACCTTACTTGTTACTATCTACTAATTTATATTTTGAAATACTTATATATTCTAATAAAATATTTAAAGCGCATTAATTAAATTTAAAATGAACTTAACACAGTGTGAAGGTCCAGGTAATGTACTTGATTTTATGTATTTTTAGTGTTGAAAATATTAAGCGACAGAGAGGGTGCCTAAATACCCAAAGCATATATTTTAAGAAATAATCCAAAAAGTATCACCTATTTTAAAAATGCAAATATTTTAATTTAAAAAACCCTCTACATATACCAATGATTTAATATAATCGTTAATACAAAGATGTTAATTTATTTATGATCAATTTACAAAACGGATTCGGATCTCAAGTATTTTAATATACTGGACTAAAGTCCGAATTGTTTCCTTAGCTGGATGTCCAGATTGTCAATTCATATGGTCCTGACTTCTAAACAACAAAATTGCATGACATAGCAGTGTGCTTATACATACCAAACAAATCGCCTAAAATATGGATACAAGTTCATTCAAAAGATGTGATTTCCAACTAATTTGGAATCTGTTGTCTCGCACAAGTTAAGAGAGTTGTGATTGGGACGATCACCCTACTCACTTATCTTGACCTGGACACCCCTAGACACACCACCTATGTGGTCACTCACTCTCTCAATCCTAACTCAATTAAAGGATGACATGTGATGTATATTTACTAGAAAGCCTAGTCACCTTTTATTACAAGTTTAAAGCTGAACGCTTGGATTTATCTTTGGAATTGCTTTATCTAATTTGGTTGCAGATTAGCGCTCATGATTTTCATAATTAACCAATATGTAATTCATAATAAGATGTATTTGTTGTGTATAAAACAGCCTAAATTAATTTAAACTATAATAATTTACTCATCATTCATCAAATTATATAAATTCATTTATTATCTTTACCTTGTTTTGTCATTACTAGAGTTGGCTTATTGATTACCTTTTGTTAAATTAATAACAAGTTGCTATCACAAATATTAGTCGGAATTTTAAATCTAAATTCTATATAAAGTTGAGGGATTGACTCAGGTTAAAACTATTATGACGTCTAAAATTTAAAAGAGAGGGATAGTTTATCTTAATTATCGAAGTAGGATAGACTCTTGAATAAATGTGTTAGTTTAGACTGGCAATATATTGAATTGGACCTATGGTGAACTAATCTTAAATCCATTTAAAGATTATTCGTTTGATATATCCATTGCTTGTTTACACTTAAATCTTGAATAAGAAAATGGTTGTGTTTTATACTTTAAACTTGATATATGACTCATGCATGATGCAACTTTGCTTATATATACAAAATCATAGCTCCTAAAATGACTCAAGGGTATTTTCTCAATAACACTATTTGGTTTATGTTGTAGCGACGTAAAATTTAGTACGGGCGCTAATTGAGAAAATTATTAAACATTTGAAAACAGAGTTTCGATTTTATTAAAAAGGGAGCCGCCACCGATCTTTTTTCCTAGGTGTGATCGGACACCTAATAAATCCTCTTTCTTTTAAAAGAAAAATTATTTTTTAAATTTTCTTAAAAAAAAGGGCCGAGTTTTGGTCTACGTCAAAATTCCAGAAAAAAATAGGGTTCGGGAGTCGGTTACGTACGAGGAAGGTATTAGCATCCTCACGACGCCCAAAATTGGTATCTCGTTAAACGTGTGTTGTCTTAATTTTCAAAAATACGAGTTCAATTTAATATTTAATCGTGATCCGTTTGAAACACGAGAATTTTTAAAAATACGAAAATTTTGAAACACGAGAATCTCTTGAAAACACGAAAAGTTTTGAAACTCGAGAAATTTTTTGAAACCCGAGAATTTTTGAAAACACGATAACTTTTAAAAACAAGAATTTTTTTTTTAGAAACACGAGAATTTTTTGAAAACACAAAAATTTTTGAAACACGAAAAATTTGATAAATTACATATTATCGTATTATATACATTTTAAAAAACGAAATTTTGATAATTTAAAAATAATCACAAAAATAATCATTTTTTTAAAACCCGAGAAATTTTTTTAATTTTTTTATTTTTAAAAGGGCGTATCGTATTTAACACGAACCGATGATATTCACCCAACATAGCGATGAAATCAACGACTTAGTGTCAAACCGATTTGTTACCTTTTTCCTTTTTCTTTTTTTAAAAAATAAATTTATTAAAAATTAAAATTTATAACTAAAATCACACAATAATATTTTAAAAAAAAGTTTAAAATGTTAAATTAATTGAAATGAAACAATATTTAAATAGGTGGGCAAACAAAAAAATGGATTGAGAATGTACCAAAACCCAAAACTATAGGCTTGGGCTGCTGAAATTTGGGCATTTTTCCTTCTATTTTTTTGGGCTGCTACACTTTGGGCCGTTGCAAGTGGGCTGCTGCTGGAAGTGGCTGGCTTTTGGGTCGGCTAGAGTTGCACCAGGCCTGGTATTGGGCTGCTGGTGGGTGTGGGTGTGTATAGGCCAACTTGCAATTTTTTCTTTTGGGCTGGTAAGAATGGCTTGATATTGGGCTGCTGATTTTTTCTTTGGTTTCTTCTACTCTTATTTTTTCTTCTTCTCTCTTTTTCCTTCTTTTTTTCTTCCCTTTCTTCTTCTCTACACGTCGTCAACTCCCTTGGCCTGGTGGTGCATCGGTCACCGGAATATTTCTTCTCTGGAAGGTAACTCGGCTACTACAGGTTCAGCCTTGAATATTGTTTTTTTTTTCTCTCTTGGGTGCCGAATAGAACACCCAATCTTTTGATAACCGAGTGAGTTTTTGTTTGTAGTGTTGAGGGTGGTTGATTTAGAATCGGCAGCATTTGGGGAATGAGGGAGATGGTTGAGAGTTCCTTGTAATCTGCCAAATCTCCTTGATTTTTTGCTGAAAATTTCTTTGTAGTCTTTTTTTGATGGCCGAATCCCCCCTTGTTTTAGTGTGTTTTTTCTTTTTAGGCATTCATTTTTTTGCCTTTTTCTCTGTATTTGCAGGTAGTGGTTGAAGGAAGGAGTGACCACCCATGCTGGTGGCCGGAAAATCCGGGAATTAGGTGACCCAAATAACGTAATCTGCCAGAAGGACCAGATTACAATCGCAAAAAAACTTGTGGGGTCGAAACGTGATTTCAAGAAAGTATTAGGGTCAAAATGTAATTTTAAAAAAGTTTTGAATTCAAAAAGTAATTTTAGAAAAGTTTTAGGGTCGAAATGTAATTTTAGAAAAGATGAGGGGTCAAAATGCAATTTTAAAAAAATAAGGGGTCAACATGTAATTTTAGATTTTTTGTATTTATTTTTTTTAATTTTTGAAAATTAAACACATAGTTGACGCGGACAAAATTTAGTGCTTACATATGTAAATTGACATGTCATAGTAATTTTAATCATTCAATGAAAGAATATTTATTTGTCATGGTACAAATAATGGAATTTTAAGAAAAAATAATCAAAGTCGGTGAATAGATCAAACTTAAAATATCATGAGTGCCTTTCAAAAGTTACATGCATATGACAAGGTTATTAGACAAACTTTTACTTATTAATTTTCATAATAGTATATTATTGAAAGTTCAATCATGATACTTTTACTAATTTGACTCAGTCACTAATAATTATATAACTCAATCACATATGTTATTGTAGCCCAACTTATTTGTGCGATCTTTCCACCTTTTTAACTCTTGAAGATTGAGTTTTATATGAATATTTGCATGGAATTTAAAACCACTAAATCAAAATGTATGTTTGACTAAATTTAGTCATTAGAGTAATAGGTGTTTTTTTTTTTTAATAATTAGTTTGATATAAGTTAAATTAGTCACTTTGGGTTTTTTTTTAATTGGATTAAATAATAAATTTGAAGTGAACTAAATTAAGAGATAATATTATATAACTAGTTTTCTTATCAAGCAATATATATGGGTTTGGTTGTATGTATCAATTAAAATATGTTAAAATTATTCTATAATCTTTATAAATTTAATTTTATGATTGATATTAAAAATAAATTTAAATTATTTTATTGCAAGTAAAATTCTAAAAGAAAAAATATTAGTAATAAAAAAAATAAACTAAGATTTTTCTCTAAGTAATTTTTTTTTTATCAAAACTTATAAATACTCAAAATAGATAATGATAGTGAAAATAATTAAAATTTATTGAACCTTTTAAAAATATTGAAAGTTTTGATGAACATAGTTACTTTGTATTTAGAAAGAATTAAATGAATACTTCAATTTGTAAAAAGAATTTAAGTTTTAAAATTATAGGTACATTTATGAAAGTATATAAAATTATATTTTAAAATAAATTTTAAAATTAACAAAAAATGGAAAATATTATAGAGAACAGATAAGTTAAAAATAATGTTAAAAAGATTCTGAATCCAAGCTTAGTGGTGGTGATTGTAAAAATTGAAAGTACTAGAACTTTTATTCCTGAAACGGTAGAAGATTTTACAATTTTGTGTCGTTTGATATAGAAATTAATTGCTCCAAATATTTTATTATAAATTAAAAATTCTATCATTCATGTACATGTATGGAAATCACGAATTAAGAGTATAGACTTGTGTTTAAGAATAATATACAATAAATAATTGCCGAGAGAAAATATTTTATGTTAAAAGTTAAATTTTTTGAAGTTTATTCAAGAATTATTATTGATATAGTGATAGAGAATTTATTTATGTACGAGTTCAATCTTTAGACATATTAATAATATATATATAGATACCGAAAAATATGATTATAGTGACAAAAAAAATGTAACATATTAAAAAACGTAAATTAAAAGAAAAAGATTTAGTAAGAAATAACAATCTCTTCAAAACAAAAATAAAAGAAAGAAGAAAAGCAACAAAAATGTGAAAGAAAGAAAAAAAACATTTTTTGTGTTAGACAATGAAGAGATAAAATATACTAAAATGAAATAAATTAATTGAAAATGATCTCTTTAGTTATTTTATACCATGTATTGAATGAGGAAATCATTATAAATATATATTTTTAAAAGTTTTAAACTTACTCGTTTATCTTAAATTTAAATTCACAGTTAAGATACCTTGTAGCTTTTAAATTTAACCATCTTGTATGTTTACAATTATTGATAATATGATAAATATACATTTACAATAATATAAACATCACTTTTGATGGTTTTTAAATTTAATCATGTTGTTTATTTATTCATAAATATTGATAATATTTATTTACATATTTTGTTTTAAAATGTCACGATTAATTTTAAAATTTTCATGAAATTGATAATATATAAAACAATATTTAAGTTAAATCAAATAGATCCATTATCAAATTAATTTTTATTTAATTAAATATTTATATAAATATAAAAATTATAGATGTGCCACTTGTTGCAATATTTACATGTATATGATTATTTGGATAAAAGTGTTATATGAATTCATGTATTATATCTTGAATAATATTTTAGTCCTCATTAAGGGAATAATATTAGATTTATCGCCGTTGCATAAGTCTGAGGGAATAATATTAGATTTATCGCCGTTACATAAGTCTCATGCATTATTAATGAATAATAACATAACAAATCATCATTATAAATAACTTGTAAATAAATACTAGTAATTTTATTTAATCATAATTGAACATTAATAGTAAATATTATAAATAAATACTAATAACTCTTGAATTTAGGATATTGAGTTTTAGGGTTTAAGGTTTAAGGCATCGAGTTTAAGGTTTTAGTATGTATTTATATTGAACTATTATTTAATTATGTTTAAATAAAGTTATTAGTATTTATTTATAAGTGTGCTACTATTTTTTGTTTTATTTAGTGATGAAGTGTCATGTTATTATTTATCAATGGCGCATGAGATTTGTGTATCAATATTACATCAAATATTTTCCTATTAAAAAATTGAATAAATTGTTTATTATATCCGAAATAAATTAGTATAATCATGCCTTTGTTGAAATTTTTATCCATTTTGATGTTATTTACTAATGTGAAATTTTAATATTTTTCATAAATTAAATAACGTGAAAATAATTACAGGTTAGGATTTAAAAATATTATATATATGAACAGTTTGAATGGAATTAGGGCCGAATCTAGGTTGGGGGAGAAGAACAAAAGTGGTTACAACATTCGGGCCATGAAAGATGTGAGTAATATGGCTTTTCAGTAGTTGAATTAGGCCAGAAAAATTTGGATGGAGACCAAGATGTGCAAAGAGGCCTTGAGATGGGTGTGGGCTTGGTGATAGATACGGGCCTATAGGTGGGCAATTCCAAAGAGCTTGGAGGGACCATATGACAGTAGCTTTAATGAAAGATCGGGAGAAAAAGGAGATTTTGTAGATCGATTTCTGATCATATTTCATTATTGTTATCTAATGAATTTGTGGATTGGGGACCCCGTCCATTCAAGTTCTTTAATGCGTTGCTTACCAAAAAGGAGTGTACGAATCTTGTAAATGAAGTATGGGGAGAGATGGGAGGGTCTAAAATAAGGTTGTTGGGAAAGATGAGAAGGATGAAGTTGGGTATCAAAGAATGGAATGAAAAAACTGGTGGTAGTGAGGATAAAAAAATAGAATTGAATGGTATTAGCAGCCACAGAAATCTGAATGGAAAGGAAATGGAAGAAATCGATCGATTGAATATGGAGCTGTGGGATGTAATTAGGTTCCGTGAATTGGACGGATGATTTGGCTAAAAGAAGGTGATTCCAACTCTGCTTTCTTTCATAAAGAAGTGAAATGTAGAGCTAAGAAGGAAATGGTACATGGGCTCAGGTTTGGGTTTTATTGGTGCAAAGAACTGAAATTGCTGAAGAAAAAAGTATTTGAGTACTTTAGTAATTATTTTAGTTTCCCATTTAGAAAATGGGAAGTGAATATGAATCTGAATTTTAAAAGACTATCAGAGGAAGAGGCTTCAAGGCTTGAACTGCCTTTCACGATGGAGAAGATTATCTAAAGCTCCAAGGCCTGACGGGTTTAATATGTGCTTTTTTTAAAAATGCTGGCAGTTAGTGAGGGAGGATTTATTCAATATGATGATGGTGTCTTTAGATTCGGTATTCCTAAAACGGAGTGCCCGAATGATATTTTGGGCTTTAAACCGATTTGTTTGGTGGTTTCTTTATATAAAATTGTGGCCGTGCTGTCTAGGCGAACCCATGAGGTTATTGATGGTGTGGTGAGCGATAGTCAATGCGTACTTATAAAAGGGAGACAAATTTTCGATGGAACTCTGGTGGTGAATGAAATTATACACTCGATCAAGAAAAATTCGAACACGGGAGGTAGCTTAATTTGAAGTTTGATTTTTCGAGAGCCTATAATTGTGTTAGATGGGATTTCTTGGATTTGGTGCTTTTTCATATGGGGTTCGAGTTGAAATGGGGAGGGTGGATACATGAGTGTGCATAAATGGCAAGAGCAGTTTTTCTTGTCAACGGCTCGACAACCAATGAGTTTAGAATTAGCAGAGGTCTCAGATAAGGGGATCCGCTTTCTCCGTTTCTGTTTATTTTGGTAACATAAGTGCTTCATTTAATGCTTGTGAAGGCAGAAGATATTGGGTGGATTGTTGGTATTTAGAATATAATTCCGAATCAATCATTCTCTCATCTACAATTTGCAGACAACACCATTCTTTTTTTGTAAGCAGAGGAAAAGTATGTCAAAAATATAAAATATATTTTAAGATGCTTCAAAACTTTTTTAGGCCTGAGCATTAATTTCCAAAAATCATGCTTGGTAGGTTCTTTTGCGGATGGCAGTATTATGTCGATGTAAGATTCGCAAATTACCCTTTTAATTATTTCGGTATTCCTTTAGGTGTTGACTCGAGAAAAATAGCAACTTGGGAACTAATAGTGGAAAGATTTTGGAAGAAACTTGCTGGTTGGAAATGTCGGTCGCTCTCTTTCTGTATTAGTTGTTCTAATTAATTCGGTTTTATCAACTCTCCCTATCTACTTTATGTCACTATTCTAAGTCCTAATTATGGTGATTAATAGAATTGACAAAATTAAAAGAAACTTTCTGTGGGGTGGTTTAGATGAAAGAAGAAAAATGGAAAAAGTTGGATGGAAGCAAGTGTGTTTACAGAAAAAATTGGGAGGGGTTTGAGTGGTGAACCTTAAAATAAAGAATTAATTTTAAAATTTTTTAATTTAGGTGGATTTACTTTTGTTTTGATCAATTGTTGTTAAATTGATAATGGAAATAATGATGTGGCCTTTTTTTATTTAGTATAATAACATATTTAGTACTCAATATTTGTATATTCTGTTAATTTGACCCTAATTTAATAAATTTAAGCCTTCAAATTTACAAGTTTTATCAAATTTATCCTCTAACTTCTTTTAAAAAATTGAAAAAAGAAAAGGAAAAACAACTTACTTTTTTCAAGTTTTAAACAGCACCCAAGAGTAGAATATTTAAAATAAATACTACATTTTAATATATATGATGATGATAGTTGCAGAATCTGCATGTTTTCCTTTATGAAAATCTGCAGATAAAAGATGCTTCAATTTCAATCCTTGTGAACGTCCATTAATTTTCTATTTCACGTTTTCTCATCATTTAAAAGGCATCTACCACTTAATTAAAGAAAGCAAAAGTGAAGCTAGTAAGTCAATGAACTGATAGGAGAAGCTCGAAACTAGGGTTAATACAACTCTTACAAAGAATAAAAGCCTTTGTTTCTTTTTCGGACTAATCTTCAATATTTATTAGAATTTTTACATTTAATAAATGTTATATGCTGAAATATTTATCAAAGTCTTTTAGTTTTTAAAAATCTAACCACCATTAAAAGATTTTAATTCAAAATTTGTTGCACCTTTTGAATCTAACTTATTTCCAAGAATGTAATTGCTGACTAATGTTGAAATCTTATTTAGATTAAGGGTTTGTTTAGTGTAAAAAGAAAAAAATCATACTCTTGATATCTAATTGTTGGGTGTTCGTTGAAACCTGAAAAAACTAAATTGATATATCCTTTTCTTTCTTCTAACTTTTTTTAAAGAAACTTGAGGATTATTTTGACAGAATTTGTAAATGTGAACGGTTAAATTTATTGAATTATTTAGAATTTAGATCAAATTGATAGAATATGTAATTATTGAGGACTAAATGCGTTATTATACCAATTAGGAAAAAGCCACATTAATGGGTAACCAAAACGAGAACAAATACAAATGTTAGTGCCTAAATTAAAAATTTTTAATGTTGGACTTTTCATCATGTTTTTCTTATCTTCTCGACATATCTAGTGCCGCCTTTTTATGGATCTCTTTTTCTAGGAACAAGAATTTTATCATGAAACACCTTTTACCCGGTCCGGTTGCCAAACCAGAATAATAAGATGCAACACACAAAAATAAGACAATTACATGCTGATAAATGATAAAACTAACATATTTTAATCCCATTTTTAATGCGTTTTTAGATGATTGTTTATGCAAATTGGTGAATTTAATACTCCCAATCCTTTTAATTCATGTTTTTATACTTAGGTGAGCATTTGGGAGCAAGATGAGCGAAAATCAGAGAAAAAGAGTAGATTTCAGGGGCCACACGGGCTAGACACACGCTCATGTGTCAGCCCGTATCGATTTTGCAACCTGCTTCCCAAACACGCAGAAAAATGTAATTTTTAGGCTTTCTAAGCATTCTAGAGTCTATATGTAATGGCCTAAATTCAAGGTTATCGGAATAATGGTTTCCCAACCATAAATCCGATTTAAATAGAAATTTATTTCAATATATTTGCATGAATATTTATATGATAGGAAATATTTTTATAAATATTTATAAAATGTTAGTAATGTGGTATTAAATTTTCGTTAGAAAATTTTATCGTTTGGGTAGGAAATTAAATGAAAAGGACTAAATTGAAATAAAAGTAAAAGTTAAATTATAGATTAAAAGAAATTATGAAGGACCAAAATGGCAATTATGACATTTTGTAAAGTTGAGGCGATGAAAATCTGAGATTTTTTTAAAGTATATTATTATATTATTATATTATATATTATATTATTATATTATTATATTATTATATATATATAAACAAACTAAAAGAAACAAAAGCATAAAAAAAAAAAAAAAGAACAGACAGCAAACGTGAAGGAAAGAAAGAAAAAGAGAAAAGAGAGAAAACAAGGGAAAATTAAAGTTTGAAGCTTGGATATTTAATAGGTAAGTTAATTTAGTCCTTTTCTTTTAATTTTGATGCTTTATAAGTTTTAGAACAAAGTTTTGATGAATTTAAGTTGAAGTTTTTGAAGTTTTAGAGTTTTTGAATATAGCATATGATGAATAAAATGATGAATTAGTGGTTTAATTGAAAGAATTTGAAGTTAGAATTGGATAAAGGACTTAATTGTAAAACAAGCTATAAGAAAACAGTTTTGGGACAACAGCAGTAGAGTAAGTTTGAAAATTCACCAAAAATCGTAGAAGTGGAATTAGAAGTTGAATGAGATATGAAATTAAATCTTATTGAGTCTATTTTCATATGAAAGAAACAAGGAAAGAAAAGAAGTTCTGTATTTTGAGATATTTAGATTTTTGTAAGACTGGTTCAGAATGAATTCGGGTTCCCCTGTTTTGACTTTATAAAATCATAAAAAATTGAAGAAAAATAATTAGGGGCTTAAATTTATATGTTTAGAATTCTGAAGGAGTCTATTTTCTATAGAAATAAACGAGAACACCATCTGATTTTTGTATAAAGAGATAATTAATTTTCAGTACAGAAGAGTTAGAACTGCCAGACAGCAGAACAGGGGTAACTTTGATGAATAAACTGTACTAATTGGCTAGGCTAAAAATTCTGGAAATTTTATGGTATAAAGAAATGTGAGTCTAGTTTCAGGGAAAATTAACAGTTCTTCATTTGGAGTTCTATAGCTCGAGAAATAAATAATTTAATGACTGTGACTCACATAGACAGCTTCAAATAAACTAAAAATAATAATAGAATTATAGAAAATGCTACATGTGAACATAAAATGTATTGAATTGATGATTGAATTTATTTATTTAGATCCGGAAAACTCAAATACGAAGCTAGATCAAGGAAAGGAAAAAGTCTCGGATTAGTAGATTTTCAAAACGAACTAGTATCGAGGTAAGTTCGTGTAACTTGAATTATATTCTTAAATGTTTGAAATGTATGTTATTGATATGAATATGATTTGAATGTCCATTGTATGAAATTTGATGAAACATTGATATATTTGATAAAAAGGGGAAAGAAATCCCGGTTGAATGAACGGAAAATTCGATGGATCTCTGAAAAGGAATTGATGGTGAAAAAGGATCTAGCCCGGACGGGTGATCCTATCCTGATATAGCCCTCCCGAAGAATATGTGGAAAATGGATTTAGCCCGACGGGTAATCCGAATTAGGGTCTGAATTTAGCTTTGGACTGTAATTCGGATCCAAGCTCATTAGAGTAATTATCGTTGCGGGATTTAGCGGATCGTAATCCCAACAATACTCTATGAGTTTATATTACAGAGGATTTAGCTTTGGGTGGTAATCCATTGTAAAGATGAGGTTCATGAAGTGTGCTCTCTGAAATGAAAATGTGCGCACATAAATATGAATTGACGGACCCGGATTTGTACACAAAAGTGTACCTCTGAAAATCCATTGAAATTTTGAGTAATTCAACAGGATAAATATAGAAAAATAATAAGGAAATGGAAATCATGATATTGATGAGCTCATCAATCATAATATATATTATTTGTATATGGAAATTATTTGACTAACTTGAATGTTGAGTTTGTGCATATTAGGGTAATAGTGCATTGAATGGATATATGAATGTTTATTGCATTGTATTGAAAATATTAGGTAAGTATAATTCTTGTTATATGGGCTTACTAAGCACAAAGTGCTTACCCTATTTTCCTTTTTCCTTGTTTTGTGGTGTTGAGAGCTCGGAGGTCGGTTTCAATCGGAGACATATCACACTATCAACCCCAAGATTTCGGTATTTTAAGAAACTTTATTTTAGAAATCAATGGCATGTATATGCTAATAAAATAGATGTTAATATGAAATGAATGTAAGGTCAGCCATTGGTATGGCCTATGCGTTAAAGTTATCTTATAAATATGCATGAATTATTTTGAAAATATGTTGAATTAGACTGGTCTCGCTTTTTAAAAAAATTGTAAACTCGTAATGCCTCGTACCTTATTCGACGACAACGAATACGGTAGGGGTGTTACATTTATTGGTATCGAGCTACGGTTTAGCCGGTTCTAGGACCGATCATAGCGAATCTGGATTAGCTATACATGCCATTTAAATTATTTTTGATAGTGTGATATCTCGACCATTTAAATTGTGTTTTCCTTATAGTAATGTCATCCGACCGAGCTCAACTGAGGAAGTCGGGAGTCATGCTCGGCTTCAAGTACAAAGAAAGAAACTAGCAGAGAAGGCCCGGTATAGAGGGTCAAGGGAGGAGGCAAAAATAGCCTTCTTTCAAATGATGAATGAATGGTTTACCCAAAGACATAAGAACTAACCCTACAAAGTCAGCAACAAACTCAAGCTCCCCTCTGTTTCCTCCATCGGTTCCTCGAGAGATTCCACAGTGCAGTGCAATCGATCTGTCGAAAAAAGGAAAAGCTCCGGTCGATAAAATCCGAAAATATGGGGCCAAGAATTTGAGCAGCGCGCTTGATGATGATCCCGAAAGAGCTGAATTTTGGCTAGAAAATACTACTCGGGTTTTGGAGGAATTATCTTGCACGCGAAAAATGTTTGAAATGTGCCGTTTCACTGCTAAAAGACACAGCTTACCATTGGTGGAATACTAAAGCTTCAGTTGTTCCGAAAGAAGAAATTACATGAGAATTCTTCTAGACCGAGTTCAAAAAGAAATATATCAGTCAGAGATTCCTTGATCAGAAAAGAAAAGAATTTCTTGGTAATAAACAGGACAATAGATCGATGATTCGAGTATGAAAGAGAATTTGTTCGGTTGAGTAAATATGCTCGAGAATGGAGTGCAGATCGGAAGTAAAATGTGCAAATGATTCGAAGAAGGGTTGAATGAAGAAATTAAGTTACTTATTGGAATTCTTGAAATTCGAGAGTTTGCTACACTAGCAGAGCGAACTTATAAAGCAGAAGAATGGAACAAAGAAAAGAAACAGGCTGAGAGAGAAGCTCGAATTTTTAGTAAAAGACCAATGGGAAAATCTCAGTTTTCTGCTCCAAAGAAATTGAAGAAGTACCAGGATCGTTCTACCTCAGTCACTGGGTATTCGGACAGAGAGCGAGGTTCACAGCGCACTAATTTAAGACCTTCCACTCCCTTAGTGACCAGTGTTGGCAGTGTTGGTACCCCTAAGCCGAGATGCCAGTATTGTAATAAAGCTCATTTTGGTGAATGTTGATTTACGAGTGGGGCTTGTTACCGATGTGGTTCTTTTGACCATTTTCTCAGAGATTGTCCAGAAAGAAGTGAAAAAGAAGTTGAATATATATCGAAGCCAAGTAATCCATCTTTGAGGGGTAGACTATCTCGACCATCCGGTAATGTCAGTAGTAGCCGAGGAGCTACAAAAGATCTTTGCAGTAGGCACGAGACACGAGCGCCTCCTAGGACATATGTCATTCGTACGGAGAAGATGCTTGACAAAGACTGATGTTATTATCGGTACATTTTCTTTACTTGAAACTGATATTACTGCATTAATTGATCTCGGTTCTACGCATTCATATATATGTGTAAAACTTGCATGCGTTAAAGATTTATCTGTTGAACCTACTGAATTTGCGGTTAAAGTCTCGAACCCCTTTGGCCAATCTATTTTGGTAGATAAAATTTGTAAAAATTATCCACTGATGGTAAGAGGTTATTGTTTCCTGGCTGATTTGATGTTACTGCCATTTGATGAGTTTGATGTGATATTGGGCATGGATTGTTTAACTCAGCATGATGCAGTAGTAAACTGTAAACAGAAATATATTATGTTGAAGTGTCAGAATGGTGAATTACTTTGGGTTAAATCCGATCGAGACGTAGGATTATCTCGATGTGATTTCGATTATTCTTGCTCGAGGTATGTCAAAAAGGGTATGATGCTTTTCTTGCTTATGTATTAGATACCAAGGTATCCGAGTCAAAGATTCGATATTGCGGTGGTATGTGAATTTTCCGATGTGTTTCGGAGGAGTTACCGGGTTGCCACCGAGAAGAGAAGTGGAATTTTCTATAGATTTGATTCCGAACTACTCGATTTCCATAGCTCCGCATCAAATGGCTCCTACAAAATTAAAGGAATTAAAGACACGATTCTGAGAACTTGTTGATAGAGGTTTTGTCCGACCGAGTCATTCACCTTGGGGTGCTCCGGTTTTGTTTGTGAAAAGAAAGATGGGTCTTTGAGATTGTGTATTGACTATCGATGACTCAATAAAGTAACTATAAAGAATAAGTATCCGTTGCCCCGGATTGATGATTTATTTGATCACCAAAGGTGCTCTTCAGTTTTCAAAAAGATTGACCTCCGATCGGGCTACTATCGATTCTAGTAAAGGAGTCGGATGTGCCAAAAACGACTTTCGGAACTGTGCACGCATTATGAGTTTACGGTTATGCCGTTTGGGTTGACTAATGCACTGCGCAGATTTATGGATCCGATGAATCGAATATTTAGACCGTACTTAGACAGATTTGTGGTAGTATTCATTGATGATATTTTGGTTTATTCTCGAGATGAAGAAGAACATACAGAACATTTGAGAATTGTGTTGCAAATTCTGCGAGAGAAACGATTATATGCTAAATTCGATGAAATGTGAATTTTGGCTTCGAGAAGTGGGTTTTCTTGGACATATTGTATCCGCTGAAGGCATCAGGGTAGATCCAAGTAAAATCTCAACTATTGTCAATTGGAATCCACCGAAGACTATATCTGAAGTTAGAAGTTTCTCGGGTTTAGCTGGTTATTATCAGAGATTTGTACAGGTATTCTCTATAATAGCTTCTCCGATGACTCGATTATTGCAGAAAGATGTAAAGTTCGAGTGGACTGATGAATGTCATCAGAGTTTCAACCGATTGAAAGATCTACTAACGAAAGCACCAGTATTAGTGCAGCCTGAACCGGGTAAGGAATTTGTTATTTACAGTGATGCCTCATTAAATGGTTTAGGTTGTGTCTTGATGCAAGAAGGTAAAGTAATAGCCTATGCTTCAAGACAACTTAAACCACATGAAAGAAATTATCCGGTACATGATCTTGAGTTAGCTGCTATTGTTTTTGCATTGAAGATATGGCGGCATTATTTGTACGGTGAGAAATGTCATATGTATACTGATCATAAAAGCTTGAAGTATTTGATGACACAGAAAGATCTGAATTTAAGACAGCGCAGGTGGCTTGAATTGATAAAGGACTATGATTTGATTATTGATTACCATCCGGGTAAGGCTAATATTGTGGCTGATGCTTTGAGTTGAAAATCTCTGTATGCTTTACGATCTATGAATGCTCAATTGTCTTTGGTTGATGATGGTTCAATCTTAGCTGAATTGAGAGCTAAACCGACATTTTTACAGCAAATATGTGAAGCTCAGAAGAATGATGAGAAGTTACAGGTTAAACGGGCACAATATGAGTCAGGTACTGATTCTGAATTTCAAGTTGGGGTTGATGATTGTTCATTATTCAAAGGTAGGGTATGTGTACCCAAGAATTCAGAGCTCATACAGAAGATTCTACACGAGGCTCACAGTGGTACTATGTCTGTACATCCGGGAAGTAATAAAATGTATAATGATTTGAAAAAGATGTACTGGTGGCCAGGTATGAAACGTGATATTTCTGAGTTTGTATCAAGATGTTTGATATGTCAACAGGTCAAACCAGAACATCAGGTACCTTCGGGGTTACTTCAGCTAATTACTATACCGGAATGGAAATGGGAAAGAATCACTATGGATTTTGTATCGGGGTTACCGTTGTCTTCGAGGAAAAAGGATGCTATTTGGGTGATTGTTGACCGATTGACAAAATCAGCACACTTTATTCCGGTACGTATGGATTATTCTTTAGATAAACTGACTGAATTGTACATATCTGAGATTGTCAGACTACATGAAGTGCCTATCTCCATTATATCGGATAGAGATCCTCGCCACGCCTCGTTTACAGGACAAATTGCAAGAAGCATTGGGTACTCGATTGTATTTCGATCTTCGCATTTCATCCTCAGACAGATGGCCAATCTGAGCGTGTAATTCAAGTATTGGAAGATATGCTCCGATGTTGTACACTAGAGTTTGAAGGTAATTGGGAAAGGTATCTACCTTTGATTGAATTTGCTTACAATAACAGTTATCAGTCCAGTATTAACATGGCTCCGTATGAAGCTTTGTATGGTAGAAAGTGTAGAACACCGTTATATTGGACAGAGCTCAGTGAAAAGAAGATACATGGGGTTGATTTGATCCAGGAAACAGAAGAAAAAGTAAAGGCTATTCGGGATAGTTTAAAAGCGACTTAGATCGCCAAAAATCATATGCCGATCTTAAACGAAAAGAGATTGAATTTCGTGTCGGTGACAAGGTATTTCACAAAGTGTCTCCTTGGAAGAAAGTTCTCCTGTTCGGTCGAAAGGGTAAATTGAGTCCAAGATTTATCGGGTCATATGAGATCACGAAAAGAATTGGACGGCCGCGCTTATCGGTTGGCATTACCACCGAACTTGATAGAATCCATAATGTTTTTCATGTGTCTATGCTACGACGATGTCGGTCGGATCCTTCACATGTTATTTCTCCGATAGAAGTGGAGATTCAACCGGATATGAGTTACGATGAAGAACCGATCAAGAAATTGATACGGGAAACAAAGGAGCTTAGAAATAAAAAAATAAATTTGGTGAAAGTATTGTGGCAAAAACACGGATTGAGGAAGCGACATGGGGAACCGGAGAAGGCAATGAGGAAACAATATCCAAACCTCTTTACATGGGAAAGATTTTCGAGGACGAAAATCCTTAAAAGGGGAGAGTTGTAATGGCCTAAATTCAAGGTTATCGGAATAATGGTTTCGCAACCATAAATCCGATTTAAATAGAAATTTATTTCAATATATTTGCATGAATATTTATATGATAGGAAATATTTTTATAAATATTTATAAAATGTTAGTAATGTGGTATTAAATTTTCATTAGAAAATTTTATCGTTTGGGTAGGAAATTAAATGAAAAGGACTAAATTGAAATAAAAGTAAAAGTTAAATTATAGATTAAAAGAAATTATGAAGGACCAAAATGGCAATTATGACATTTTGTAAAGTTGAGGCGATGAAAATCTGAGATTTTTTTAAAGTATATTATTATATTATTATATTATATATTATATTATTATATTATTATATTATTATATATATATAAACAAACTAAAAGAAACAAAAGCATAAAACAAAAAAAAAAAAGAACAGACAGCAAACGTGAAGGAAAGAAAGAAAAAGAGAAAAGAGAGAAAACAAGGGAAAATTAAAGTTTGAAGCTTGGATATTTAATAGGTAAGTTAATTTA
Organism: Gossypium bickii; assembly: GCA_025503065.1. Classification (NCBI taxonomy): domain Eukaryota; kingdom Viridiplantae; phylum Streptophyta; class Magnoliopsida; order Malvales; family Malvaceae; genus Gossypium; species Gossypium bickii. The sequence continues at coordinate 18,793,293 of CP106713.1, read as the reverse complement.
GTCCTTTTCTTTTAATTTTGATGCTTTATAAGTTTTAGAACAAAGTTTTGATGAATTTAAGTTGAAGTTTTTGAAGTTTTAGAGTTTTTGAATATAGCATATGATGAATAAAATGATGAATTAGTGGTTTAATTGAAAGAATTTGAAGTTAGAATTGGATAAAGGACTTAATTGTAAAACAAGCTATAAGAAAACAGTTTTGGGACAGCAGCAGTAGAGTAAGTTTGAAAATTCACCAAAAATCGTAGAAGTGGAATTAGAAGTTGAATGAGATATGAAATTAAATCTTATTGAGTCTATTTTCATATGAAAGAAACAAGGAAAGAAAAGAAGTTCTGTATTTTGAGATATTTAGATTTTTGTAAGACTGGTTCAGAATAAATTCGGGTTCCCCTGTTTTGACTTTAGAAAATCATAAAAAATTGAAGAAAACTAATTAGGGGCTTAAATTTATATGTTTAGAATCCTGAACGAGTCTATTTTCTATAGAAATAAACGGGAACACCATCTGATTTCTGTATTAAAAGATAATTAATTTTCAGTGAAGAAGAGTCAGAACTGCCAGACAGCAGAACAGGGGTAACTTTGATGAATAAACTGTACTAATTGGCTAGGCTAAAAATTCTGGAAATTTTATGGTATAAAGAAATGTGAGTCTAGTTTCAGGGAAAATTAACGGTTCTTCATTTGGAGTTCTATAGCTCGAGAAATAAATAATTTAATGACTGTGACTCACATAGACAGCTTCAAATAAACTAAAAATAATAATAGAATTATAGAAAATGCTACATGTGAACATGAAATGTATTGAATTGATGATTGAATTTATTTATTTAGATCTGGAAAACTCAAATACGAAGCTAGATCAAGGAAAGAAAAAAGTCTCGGATTAGTAGATTTTCAAAACGAACTAGTATCGAGGTAAGTTCGTGTAACTTGAATTATATTCTTAAATGTTTGAAATGTATGTTATTGATATGAATATGATTTGAATGTCAATTGTATGAAATTTGATGAAACATTGATATATTTGATAAAAAGGGGAAAGAAATCCCGGTTGAATGAAAGGAAAATTCGATGGATCTCTGAAAAGGAATTGACGGTGAAAAAGGATCTAGCCCGGACGGGTGATCCTATCTGATATAGCCCTCCCAAGAATATGTGGAAAATGGATTTAGCCCGATGTAATCCGAATTAGGGTCTCAATTTAGCTGACTGGTAATTGGATCCATGCTCATTAGAGTAATTATCGTTGGGATTTAGCTCGGACTGTAATCCCGACAATACTCTATGAGTTTATATTACAGGGGATTTAGCCTGGACTGGTAATCCCGCTGTAAAGATGAGGTTCGCAGGAATGTGCTCTCTGAAATGAAAATGTGCGCACATGAATATGAATTGACGGACCCGGATTTGTACACAAAAGTGTACCTCTGAAAATCCATCGAAATTTCGAGTAATTCAACGGGATAAATATAGAAAAATAACAAGGAAATGGAAATCATGATATTGATGAGCTCATCAATCATAGTATATATTATTGGTATATGGAAATTATTTCACTAACTTGAATGTTGAGTTTGTGCATATTAGGGTAATAGTGCATTGAATGGATATATGAATGTTTATTGCATTGTATTGAAAATATTAGGTAAGTATAATTCTTATTATATGGGCTTACTAAGCACAAAGTGCTTACCCCATTTTCCTTTTTTCCTGTTTTGTAGTGTTGAGAACTCGGAGGTTGGTTTCAGTCGGAGACATATCACACTATCAACCCCAAGATTTCGGTATTTTAAGAAACTTTATTTTAGAAATCAATGGCATGTATATGCTAATAAAATAGATGTTAATATGAAATGAATGTAAGGTCAGCCATTGGTATGGCCTATGTGTTAAAGTTATTTTATAAATATGCATGAATTATTTTGAAAATATGTTGAATTAGACTAGTCTCGATTTTTTAAAAAAAAAATTGTAAACTCTGGTAATGCCTCGTACCTTATTCTGACAACGAATACAGATAGGGGGTGTTACACTATAAATACCAAATAGAAGAAGAGATATGTGGATCATCAGAGAATATTGAAGAAACAACTTGAAGAACACCATTGGAGCCAACTCTAAAGCAGATTCCCGTTAAGATCGAAGACCTCTTTTTAATTTCTTTTAAAGTTTTTATGAGTTTCTTTATTTCTTATAGTTTTTTTGACTTTGAGATGTTTTTATTCAGGATTATGAACTAATTCCCTAGATACCTAGGAAGATGAAACCTATGATGAATTCTATTATTTAATTTCTGTTTACGCGATAAATACTTGATTCTTGTTCTCAATTATGTGTATTTATTTCTTATTTTAATATTTTCGGGATATTAATTCATGTTTAATGTGCTTAATTCAGCGGAGGAAAAGTCCTTATTTAAGAGTAGATCTAACATAATTGAGTAGAGTTGCATGCAATCCTAGAAATAGGACAACAAAAATTTACCGGATTAGAGTCAAACCTAATAAAGGAATCCATAGATCGAGTTAATGCGACTATAGAAGTTTTAATTAGAAAGAGATTTCAATTAATTAATCTAGAGCCACTTGCTCTTACTCTCAAAAGAGATATTAACATAATTTAGGTAATTGGGTCATTATGGTAATTGGTTCTTTGAGCATATCCATAAATCTACCAGCATTGAAGTCCAGCTTTGGGCATTGAGAGATAGATTAAAATTAGTAATGGATTTGAACACTACATGTTCTAAAGTTGAAGTTGATTCGATTGTTGTTATTAGTCTCATCTCTAATACTTTAATATTAACATTTTGCTTCAATGATGATTGCATGATGCTCTTAACGACTATCCCGAATACTAAAATCAAACACACCTTCAGAGAAGGAGATAAGAGTGTTGATGCTATGGTGAATCAAGGGAGCAATTTTCGACCTAATGCCTACTTATGGATGCTTTTGTTTGTTTGTAATGAGCCCGTGAAGCTATTGTTATTGTGGCTGTGTTTTGAACTATTATCTAATCTAAGTTCATGTTTTCTAACAAAAAGAAAAAAAAAAAAAATTGGGGACAAAGTAATCCTTATGTTAAGGCCAACCCTAATCCAACTTTCAGGCATTAAGATATGCTTGAGTCATGGATGATTCTCATAGGAGATCCCCCTATACGTCATAAATCATCTGCAGTCGGTATTGCTCAACAGCAATTCAAAGCACTCTTATGAAGCATTAAGCCGTAGTATAGTGGTGCGTATTCATGGTGACCCAAGTTTCGATTCTCTTGTAGCCTGAGCTCAGAGTTAAAAGATTTCGTGGAATCTATGGATGGAAAGATAAGGGCGAGGGCAAAAGCTTCAAAAGGTTACCTGGTCAGACAAGAAATACCCTTGTTCTAGGAAGGTTTGAGTTGAGACTGACAGTCCATCAGTCATGTATCGTAGTTGAGGCCGGATCGTTCTGGATATAACTATTTCAGAAAATCTTAACAATTGAAGACAATACAATAATCTGCAGTTTAGTGTAGCAATTCATCACTTTTTAAAAACCAAATGCACCAACCAAAAGAAAATTCCACTAGCTCATGCTTATCTGAAACTTTCCACTTTGTTCTTTAACTAACAGGCTCATGTCCTTCTCTGAATAAAACAAGCTTTTCAAAAACTTTTTCAAGTATTTATATTCGAAATCTGTATTGGACACATTCAGTGGAGGTATTATAATTAAGACATGACACACTAAAATGGTCCAAATACAAGAAAAACAAATATATATACTTATGCCTGACACATCACATCCAAACACAATTTACATAGCTTATATATTCATATAGAACAGATATCCATAGCCTATCAAAAAGCATTTGTTAACACAGATGGTTTCTTTACAAAAAAAAAAAAAAGGCAAAGAAATTGCAGTGACAGTGTTATAGCAGGCAAGATGTCAAAAGATACAACAGAAAACCAGCCGGAATAACAGTATATATTCAACACTTGCATCCCAAGTAATACAGAATAACAAGACGTACTTGTTAACGGTTTCAACATCACAAAGAAACATTGTTGCATTGACTGCTAAAGAAGAAATCACCAGATTTATCATTATACTTATTGATAAAAAGTTCCAGATTCAGAGTAAGAACTCATATATAAGACCAACAAATTGAGGAAGAACTGAATTTAACAATTACATCCACCATTGATGAGAGCTTTAGAACATAAACATTGCAGTAGACTATTCACAACATTATTACTACTAACGTGCTTCTTTCTCGAAGCCCTTTTTATCAAACACAAGAGGAAGCTAATTTTGCCTGTAAGCTATATAACTAGCTAAAGCAATTAAGGGGGCAGATTTCTCAGGATCAAACCCTTGAAGCAACTCTAATGCATCACTCTTCAACTTCTCTGCAAACTCCTTTGATTTGTTTATGCCCATCAATTTAGGATAAGTCACTTTATCAGCCACCAAATCTTTCCCTGCAGTCTTCCCTAATTCTTTAGATGACTTTGTTACATCAAGAATATCATCCACAACTTGAAATAAAAGCCCAATATTCCTTGCAAATTTCCTCAACTTTTCCACATCTTCATCACGTCCACCACCAAGAATAGCCCCTAAAACCGCAGCTGCTTCAAGCAAAGCAGCAGTTTTATGAACATGAATGAATTCTAAATGATCCAACCCCACATCGGTTAGACCCTCACTGCTTATATCCACAACTTGACCAGCCGCCAACCCTTCAGTCCCAATAGATTTAGCTAATTCCTCAATTGCTCTTACAATCCTAGCAGGTTTGACACCAACTGTGGATACAGCTATATGTTCAAACGAAAAGGCTAAAAGAGCATCCCCTGCTAACACAGCTATATCTTCACCATAAACTTTGTGGTTAGTTGGTTTCCCTCTACGAAGATCATCGTTGTCCATGCAAGGAAGATCATCGTGGACTAAAGACATGGTGTGGATCATTTCAAGAGCACAAGCTGCTGGCATAGCCATGGATTCTTTGCCACCAACAAGGTCACAGGCAGCCAAACAAAGAACTGGGCGGACCCTTTTGCCACCGGCTAAAAGGGAGTAACGCATTGCTTCATGGATTTTAACAGGGTCACGGAGTGGAACAGCCGAGTCCAGGGCTTGGTCAACTGCATTACCCTTCTGTACCATGAATGATTTGAAATCAAAACTTGGTAATTGAGGGTCTTGGTCTTCTTCCATGACCGCGTCTTCTTTGGTAAGGACTGAGGATATCGAAGGAAGAGATGTAAAGCTACGTCTTTTGGGAGTTGAAGATGAGATATTCTTGAGGGGATTGAAGGGAAAGGATCTGGGTAAAGGAAAAGACTTGGAATTGGTTCTGGAAGCTTGGTTGAAAATGGAGTATGATTGAACCAAAGAACCCAGATTCACTGAAGCCATTATTTCTTTCTTTTCTTTTCTTTTCTTTTTTATCTCTTTGAACGTCCGAAAGATTGGGTTTTTCTTGTTAAGAAAGGGGATTTTGAATGAAAACGGAAAGCAGCTTAGTGACAAAATTCTAATGCAAATTCCACTTTACAAAAACCAAAAAACTGGGTATGGAAAGTCATACAATGGAGGGTTGACGGAAAGTGTGGGTATTACAAAAATGATTGCTCAAGTGGAGGAGTTGGGGGAAAGAAAACGACAGAGAAGGTAAAAAGAAAATTAATGGATGCGCATTAGCTTTAATAACAGCCAAAGAGCAGCCAACACGACAAAAGAATTTGGGTGCTTCGTATGTATAAATAGAAATAGCTATTACTTTATCATCAAACATTAATTTATATGTCCAAATAATAAAAATGAATATTAAATAAATAGAAAACATGGATCACGTGGGAGGTCTAGGGACGGGTTTGAGTTTTCCTACATTAGTAATTAAACATGTAGACCTCAACTACCAGAATCATGTTTCATGCATATCTCACCATCAAACTGCTGTCCATTTTTGTTGCACTTTTATCATTTTTGTTCATACCCTTGTAATCCCTAGTTTTTTTTTTTTTTTTTGTAAATGTAATCGTAATAATCAAGTAAAATCAAATTAAAGCTAATAAATTGAGATTAATTAGACAAAAAATCACATATATGATAGGACTCAGACACTTATAAATATAATAGTGCATGGTAGGTCTCAAACTTAAATATTTGGATAACAAGTACAATATAATTACAAATATAAGTTTGAGTAATCATAAGTATTAAATTATTATAAATGGACAGTGTAAGTAACCATCAAATTACCACAACAGGAACGAATTAAGAAATGATACAATGTAAACTAAAGCTAACAAACTGGACAAACTCCCATGCATGATAAGACTCAGAGATCTACATATATAATTGCACGTGATCGGTCTCAAACATTGATGCTTAAGACTCAGAGTCTCCACTTTACCAACTTATATAAAAATATACATTTAAATATATATATTATCAGTTGATTTAAAGGTTAAAAAAAAAGACTAGTAGTTTTAATTATATTCAAAAAGTAATTTGATAACATGAAACATAGGTGGAAGTGATAAGTCAAAATTCAGTTATGTAAAGGGTAAATACCATTTGTTTCTTAGTAAGCTTAGATTTATGACAATTTTCTCATTGACTTTCTTCTATTTTAATAAAATCAAAACAAATATATATTAATAAATCAAACTTATCATTTTAATTATTTATTTTAAGTAAATTTTTTCTATTATTATTATTAATTTATAAAAACTTAACATTCGTCAATTATATTACATTTTTATTGATTATATTACCTTAATTTTTAATTAATTATTATTATAAGTGAGCTAATTATTTTTTTTAGAATTTTAACATTGTGCATAATTTATTTTATTTATAATTAAAATCATTTAGTAAAATATGGTTTCCATTCCATTTATCAAATAACAAAGTTTTTAAATTCCAAAAAAACAAATAAACTTAACAATATAATGTAACATGTCCACTTATATATTAAGTAATCTAAATAATCAAACATTCCTGATCCAATTGCTCTTTTAACATTGACTTAGATTTTGTTTATTATTATTTATCAAAAGTATTTTTGGAGTCATAAACAATCCTAAACAAATAACTTTTGAAATTTTATCATTTATATATATATAGGAATCAATGATGGTTAAAGCACAATCATTCTGTGTACCAACACTATTAAAATCATCCTCAACTAGATGACAAACTTAATTCGGGAGTTGAATAAATTTGTAAACACCAATTGCTTTTGAAAAACCTATTGGCGCCAGCACATTGGCAATCTTGTTACCCTCACGATAAACATAAGCAACTTCGATCTCCTAATCTAATCGTAGGAGTCTCTAGCCCTCACTAATGCATTAACAACATGATCATCATTTTGTGCTTTAATCAGGGAAATTGTTAGCAAACTATACATCTCTAAAATCACCTTCCTTGCTCTCATGTAGCAAGCCTACTGCAGTCTCTCCAAAGCTCCCTAAAGCTCTGTTTCCATAATTTAAAGTGCTTTTTAACCAATATGATGTATTACTTGAGCGATGGAAAACTCTCTGAACTCTGGTGTTAATATTTCTCATTTGGAAGTTGATGATGGTGATGGTTCTCGGACGGATGTAGATTGTAATACAAAGAAAGTTAGTTTCAAAGAGGGCGAGGAAATCACTGATACGCTGGTTGAATCTGGATCTAGTCCAAAGTTATCTTGGAAGGACAAACTTCTGGGGGGTCATCCTGGAGCATTTGATAAGATAGGGTTGGATTTTTCTGGTGCTAGTGCTGATGAATATATGGAATTTTTGGAAGGAGCTATACACAGATCCATTGTTAATGGAATTCCTGCTATTGATTTCTTTAAAAGGATTCAACAAATTTTGTTCAAAGAAATGGAACTTACGGTTGTTTTAAAATTACTTGGAAGGAATATTGAGTATGGGGCTCTGAATAGTCGAATCAGTAGTTTATAGAATCCATCCAAGCCCTTCCATCTCATGGACATAGAGAATGGATACTTTCTAGCTAAGTTTCAGTACGCTGATGATTATGCTAAAGTTCTGTTGCAAGGCCCTTGGTTGATTTATGGTCAATACCTAATTGTCCAACTTTGGACCAAGGATTTCAACCCCTTACAACCATACCCAAGCATGGTGTTGGCTTGGATAAAGTTACCAGGTCTTCCAGGGTTTTTTTATAAAAGGAAAATACTTCAAGAAATAGGAGGGACCATTGGCAAAGTGGTTCAGTTAGATTTCAATACCGATAGTAGAATTAAAGGCCGCTTCGCCAGGATGGCCGTTTATGTCAACCTGGACAAGCCTCTGATCGCACAAGTTCTTGTGAACGACTCACATCAAACATTCGAGTATGAAGCGTTGCCCACGATATGCTTTACCTACGGGAAGTACAATCATACCAAGGAGCTGTGTGCTTCGCTGCAACCGGAGCTCTTATCGGGGAAGGATCAGGAAGGTGATACTCCGACAAAGGCTATAAGCGGAGGAGAAGACACCATTTACGAGCCATGGATGGTGGTTGAAAGGAAAGCTAGGCATAATCCCATGAGCAATAATCTTATTAAAATAGATTTTAGGGAGAAAAGAAAATCGGGATCCCGATTTGATGCTCTGGCTAATATGGAAGTTTTGGTGGATTTGAAAGATGCAATAAATAAAGAAGAAGTTGGATAGTTAGTAGATTTTAAGGCTACTTTGAAGGCTAGAAAATTTGTAGAGCAATAGAGGCTTAAAAATTGGAGTAACCTTAAATCAAAGAGGAGTGAACAGCTAGGGGGAGATAGAATGAATGGTGGGCTTTTGGACCCATAAAGGGTAAACTCAGTAGCGAATGAGTTAGTGGGTCGGACACCTGTTGCGTATGCTCCTGCTATTAGAGCGATTGGTTCAATATCAATCAAGGCTGTTATGGATCCTACAAGTAGTGTTATAATTCAGCCCAATGGAGTGATGGACCTACATTGCACAAAGCCTATTCTTAAAAATAATGAAGCAGGGAATTCTTCTAATCCTTTGAATGTTTTTGTTTTTAAAAACTCAACTGGCGTAGAGATTTTTAAAGTGCCTTCTAATTTTTCCAACTCAACACCAGTGTCTGTTTCTTGCTTTAATCTGATTTTTGTTGGACAGGAGGTGAGCGAGGATGATGGTCCAAATATGCCTACCAAGCCTGATTCTTCGGTGTCAGAGCTAATCGAAGTCCAGGTAGTTGATTCCCTTTGTGGTTTAAATCCCAATAGGCATACTGTTGTTTCTTTCAAAGAGAAAGGTTCAGCTGGTGGTGTTCAATTGAGGAGGACCACTGTGCCAACTTTAGGTGGTAATAAGATTTGGAGCTTGGGGAAATGATAGGGAGTAAAGATGGGGGCTTTCGGGCTACAAAAAAATTACGCATGGGAAAGGGAATAATTTTAAAATTAAAAATTCTTCTAAAATTCCTTTGAATGATTCTATGTCTAGGTTGGCTCAGACAGTTTCTACATTACGAAGTGCTGATTCGGGTGCTATTTTCCCAGGTCCTAGTAAAAGAATTCAAGAATGACTTTTAAAGTTCTGGACAGTAAGGTTTATTGGGGTTTATTATTATTATTTTCTTGTTTATTTTTTATGGCTTTAAATTTATCAATTTTTTCTTGGAATTGTCAAGGCTGTACGAGTAGTAAATTTCTTCGAGCTTTTTGTGAGTATAATTTTGAGCATAAACCGGATATTGTGTGTCTCTTGAAGCGGAGAGTTAGTGGTAAAAAAGCTAATTCTATCATTGATAAATTGGGTTTTGATTTTTCTCATTGCATTGAATCTATTGGTTTTTCAGGTGGCATATGGGTTAGATGGAAGGATAATATTTGCATTAATATTATTCATAACTATCCTCAATTCATGCTTCTTCGTGTTCAGGGCAATACTTTTATTAATTCTTTTTTTTTATCTTTGTTGTGTATGGTAGCTCTGACAGAGTTAAGAAGAAGTCTCTATTGACTGATTTAATGGATGTCTTACCTCCTAATCCTTTTCCTTGGTTGATTTTGAGTGATTTTAATGCTATCCTCTCTTCTAAGGATAAAAAAGTGATCGTTCCACTGGTAAGAGATGTAATTTATTTGGAAATTTTGTTGACTCTTGTAATTTGCAAAATTTTGGATTTATAAGACCTTCATTTACCTAGCAAATAGGCAATACACATGAGCGGATTGATCGAGCCTTAGCAAATGATTCTTGGATTTCAGCTTTTCCGCACACTCTCATTTATCATCTTCTGCGCATTAAATCAAATCATAGACCCATCCTTCTAAAAACTAATCCTGAACTCAGCTTTTCAAAAGGAAGACCGTTTCGATTCCTCGTAGGATGGACGAAGCATGCAAATTTTAAAGAATTGGTCTCTAATAAATGGAGGTTTTCAGGTAACATGGTTGTTTCTTTATCTGATTTTACTTTACATGTCAAAGAATAGAACAAGTCCGTATATGGCTTTATAGGCACACGCAAGAGACATCTTATGAGATCGCTTGGGAGCATTCAAAAGGCCATGGATCGGTCATCCTCTAGTAGGTTAGTTAACTTGAAGATGAATATTCGAGATGAATTGAAAAATGTGCTTAACCATGAGGAGCTTCTATGGAGGCAAAAGGCTAGGTGTGAATGGCTTCAGTTTGGGGATCGCAATACCCAGTACTTTCATAGTCGTACTATGCAAAGAAGGAAATTTAATCGCGTTATTGCCTTACGCATTAGTAGTGAGAAGTGGTGCTCGAATCAGAGTATTCTCAGTGATGAGGCCGCCAGGGTTTTTGAGAGATTGTATGGCGAAATTCCAACTCCTATAAGTGAACTTCCCTTGAATATCTTCCCCCACCTTAAGGAGCAAGATATTGATTTTCTCAATAATTCGATTTTGAATGATGAGATTAAGAAGGCCCTTTTTGACATGGCTCCCTGAAAGCTCCGGGAAGTGATGGGTTCCATGCGCATTTTTTCTAAAGTCAGTGGGATTCAGTTGGGGACAGTTTGTGAGTGAGTTCAGGGAATCTTTATTGGTAATGGAATTGAGGATGATTTTAATAATACTCTAATTGTGATGATTTTAATAATACTCTAATTGTACTTATTCCAAAGAAGGATCGTCCGGATGATTTCAGTCAATTTTGGCCAATCAGTCTTTGTTCGGTAATGTATAAGTTGGTGATAAAGGTGATCACCAAGAGATTTAAAGTGGTGTTTTTAAATTATATATCATCTGAACAAACGGGGTTTATTGCTGGTTGTAACATTTCTGATAATGTCATTATTGCGCAAGAAGTTATCCATTCAATGCGCAGTAGGAAAGTTGGTAGGAATTGGATGGCCATTAAGTTGGATCTAGAGAAAGTCTATGATAGGATTATCTGGGATTTTATTGATGTGTCCCTTGTAGCTGTTGGAATTCCCGAGTTCCTCAGAAAAGTGACTATGGGTGCTATTTCTTCCTCTAGTATGCAAATCTTATGGAATGGAGTTCCGTCTCAGTCCTAAGCCTGTGAGAGGGATTAGACAGGGGTGTCATTTATCGCCTTATCTTTTCGTTCTTTGTATGGAATGGTTAGGCCATATTATTCGCTCAGAAATCATAGCTGGTAGGTGGCATCTGATTCGGTTATCTAGGTCGGGGTCGACCTTATCTCATCTCTTTTTTTCTGATGATATTGTCATTTTTGGCAAAGTGAAGATGGATAAAGCTCTTTTGCTAAATGAAATCCTTAAACGTTTCTGTGACTTTTCTGAACATAAGACCAGCGCAAGGAAGAGCAATATGTATTTCTCCAAAGGTGTTGATAATAATTTATGTGATCAGATTAGTCAGTTCTTTGGGTTTCAAAAAGTTCTTAACCTAGAGAGTTATTTGTGGGTGCCTCTCCTACATGATCGTGTTACTAAAAGTACTCTAAATTTTGTAGTTGAAAAAGTGAGGAGTAAACTTGAAAATTGGGAAATTAGGAAACTTTCCTTTGCGGGATGTGTTACACTTGCCCAATCAGTTCTTCTTGCTATTCCAAACTATATCATGCAGTCTTTGTTAGTCCCGGAAAGAGTGTGTGATGAAATAGAAAAGATTGTAAGGCAATTCATTTGGGGAGGCTCTGCTGGACATCCAAAAATTGCATTGGTAGGATGAGAGTCCATTTGTCAGCCTAGATCTCGTGGAGGCCTTGTGTTTCGGTATCTTCAAGATCAAAATAATTCATTCATTATGAAAATTGGGTTTAATCTTATCTCTTGAAAGGATGCTTTATGGGTTTGTGTCCTTCATTGGAAATTTGGCTAGAAGAATCAACTTTCTGATTCCATTCATAGAAATAATTACTCTCATCTTTGGCGATCTCTCTCTAAGGTGTGGCCCTTTTTTTTGTGAGAATCTCATGTAGTCTATTGGTGATGGTTCTACAATCTGTTGCTAGAAAAATTCTTGGGTTCTTGATGATGCCCCATTTTTTCCTATGTTTCTGCTCATACTAGCCTTGATTTAGAGAGTACTTTGAGGGATTGGGTTCTCCTTGATGGTTCTTGGAATGTTGATCTGCTTCATATATGGCTGCCTGATGTAATGATAAAGCGTATAGTAAGTATTCCCCCTCCTCATCCTGCTGGTGGTGAGGATAGGATCATTTGGGCTCGTTTTGGTTTAGGGTATTTTTCTATTTGAAGTGCTTATTGGGCTTTAAAAGAAATTCCTGGAGCCCTAATGATGATATTTGGAAGCCCATTTGGAAATATCAAGGTTCACAGAGAGTCCATCTTTTTCTTTGGCTTGCGGTTAAACAGAGGCTGCTTACTAATTCAGAACGAGCTAAGAGAGGATTTGGACAAAGTAGTGCGTGCATCCTATGTGGTCACGATACTGAGGACATTATGCATGTTCTCCGTGATTGTTCGACGACTAAGGATGCTTGGATGCTCGTAGTCCACCCAGAGAAGCAACCCAGGTTTTTTTCTAATTCCTTTCAAATTTGGTTTTCCACTAATCTTTGTTGTCATGATAAGATGCAGGATAAGGGAATTACTTGGTCGTGTTTATTTGGGCTAATCGCTTGGAGAATTTGGAAGAGGAATCTTTTCATCTTTCAAAACATTAATTGGACGACCTATGAGGTTATTAAAACCTCTCTCAGTTGGGTTCAACATTTTGAATCGTTCTTAATTGGGGCCAAGTCTATTGCATCCAATTCAGAAATTCATTATCACTTTGCAGACAATTAGATTCATTTATTTTCTGATGGAGCAGTGACTAGAGAGTCCGAAAATGCTTCAGCAGGAGGCCTGGTTCGAGATCGGGTTGGCAATTGGATTTTAGGGTTCAGTCATTATCTGGGCAGATGCTCACCTTTGGAGGCAGAACTTTGGGGTATCCTTGATGGAATTCTCATTTTATTAAGCAAGGGTTACAAGAAAGTCAAGATTCAGATTGATAATCTTGATGTGGTAAGGGCCTTGTCCATGGAAGAAATAGTGGATTCCGGTATTACCTTGCTCAGAAGAGTTAAACGACTTTTGTACTCTGAAGGCCAGTAGAAATTAAGTATGTTCCTAGGGAGTGTAATTTAATTGCAGATCAATTGGCAAAGATCAGTCTCTTTTGGCAGACCTCCCTCCAGATATTTGAAGTACCTCCTGATTTGGTGGTTATGGCTATTCAAAAAGACAAAACTTTTAAAGTCTCTTAGGAGGTTTTAAGTTGTAATACTATTTATATTTTTTCACCAAAAAAAAGTGCTTTTTAACCTAAAAGCAAAATTATTTTTTTTTTAGCTTTTGTTTTTGAAAAAAAAACTTTGGAGCAAATGATGTTTATAACCGTTATTTACAATCCAATGTATTTTATGTAATATTTATATTGAGGTATATAATTATTTTTTTATTAAAATTTATTTCAAATATATCACATTTAAAATATAGATTATATATTTAAATTAAATTTTACAAATAATTAATATTAATTATTTATAAATATTTAAAATTTATATATTATATATGAAAATATTAATAATGATTTGTAAGCAATTGACAATTTGGGTTTCTTAGTCTCTAAGTCCAGAGGAAAATAGTGGGCTCCCATAAACTCAGGATTATGGAGGGGTTGTTGATTGATGGAAGAATCAGCAAGATTTCTTTCGTTTCGAAGATCTCCGACGCAAGAAGAGGAGAAATGTTTTCAAGGGTAAACCAAAGGGCTTTAGTTTCTAGGATGCAGTTTCTGGTGTTTTAGGTTCCCAGTGCACTGGCCATTTCGTTCCAATCCATGAATGACAAGTGTCATTGATGTGAAAGGATGGAGCAGTGGCTTTTAATTTTTTAGGGTATCCTGAATTGTATTTTCCTTTTGGTTTTTTTTTTGATTTTTTAAATGCATCGGTTAACTTACTTTAAATATATATATATAAATAATTAATTAAAATAAATTATTTTTTATTTTCTCACTAAAATATGAATTTAGACTAAATTATAAAAGAGGAATTTGATGTTCAAAAAAATGAAATTTCAAAATTGATTAGGGGAAGTGAGTTTTCAGAAGATGGGTGGGCTTCTTATTGAAAATGTTTTTTGTCTGTTTTAGGCCAAAGTCCAGTTATGATGCCCTCCACGTGATATGCATTTTCATGAGACAAACAAAACTACGTGTTATACCAGATACAATGTTGCCTATATTTTACTTCTTTTAATTAAAATATAAAATATAATTAATTTAAAAATAAATCCTATTTTTCTTAAAATTTCAATTACCAAAATAGGTGTGAGTGGGCCATCATATTATTATTAGTTGAAAAAACTTAACATGTCTATTCTATTACATTTTTATCAATTTTATTACCTTAATTTTTAATTAATTAATATTATTATAAGTGAGTGTTTTCATTGTTTTAATTATTTACTTGTTGAGAAATTTAACATTTTGTATATTGTTATTAGCTTTTTTTTTTCTATTTTTATTGTCAACTCTCGCTCTAAGATAAACTTAATAACTTTTTATTATTATTTATAATTAAAAACATTTAGTAAAATATGTTTTGAAATAATTTTACATTTTATCAACTAAACAATAAAATTTTTACATGCTAATAAACTAAACCAAATAATAGAGTGTAACATGTCTGGTAATCTACTAAATAATCTAAATAAAGGTTGGAAATCAAACATTATATATTTAAATTAGTTTGTATTTTCATGTGATGTATGTGCTAGTTATGTATATTTAATAGTTTTTTTAAAAAAAGAAATTAATGAATTTCTTCAAAAAAAAGTAATGTAATTGCAAAATATTTAATTAATGTAGAATAAGTTATATTAATTTTAAAAAATAATATTAAAACAATGCAAAATTTCATCATTTAATATTAATATTAATATATTATCATTTAAATAATCTTATAGGTTATTTATTATATACTGTTAAATAAATTCGATTTTTGTAATTTTATATTTATATTTCCTCTTCTATAATCAATGAATATAATTAACTCTTATTATATTTAAAATTTATATAATTTAATTTATGTCTTTTTAAACTATATTTTAAGTTTAACAATTAAATATCCATTAATTTTAATATTATATCATTAAAAGTTAATTAAATTAAGTAAAATTTTAAAATAAAAAAATTTATTTTTAATATATAAAAATTATAAAGAAAAATCTTAAACAAAAGTCATGGAATAATTAAAAATATTTAAAAGGTAATGACTAAAAGAGTAATTTTTCCAAATTATAAACAAATGCTTCAAATAAAGAGTATCATGTGTAAAAATTATAGCTATTTGTTTTCGTTTTTTTACCTTCATATATATTGTTGTAGAATATATATGATTTACTAATATTATGTTTGTATCTAATTTTTATATTTAAAATATAACTTACATAGTCAAACCATTTTTATATTAATTGCTTAAATAGTATTTAAGATTTAAATTTCATATATTAAAATATTAGTAACGTTTTTTTATATTTTATTATAATTTAAATCAATATATCTCATAAATTATAATATTAATGAATTTAAATACATATTTTCTTTTACAATATTGTATTTAAAAGACATTTTATCTTTCTCATAATATTTTTTTAAAAAATACTTTTCAAAAGTATTGTTTTTACTTCACTTTCCAAAACCAGGCTAAACTCAATGATATGGAGCTGAAACCTTTTGAGAATTTAAAACAACAAACCCTAATTTATTTATTAATTTTTTAACTCGGAATAATTCAAATAACTCTTCCGTCAAATATTTTAGACAAAACCGGTTATTCCAACACAAATCTAAAGCCTAATCTAGCTTCCAAGTAGATAATCCCAAAATAAGGATGAGCTTTTTAAGTTTGTATTTTGTTCATTTTTGTTTCAAAATGACTGCAAAGAACTACAGTGATGATAGTCCAATATTCTTCAATTGATACGTTATACTTGTTATACAGGTAACATCAACTATAACATACCCATGGATTTTTTTATGGGTCAAGAGTTTTGTATCCTGACTCACCTTATCAATCACTTGACAAGACACTTCCGTTATGTTTAACACTTCTTTAAATAAGTAGAACAATACCGACCTGTTAAAGTGAAAGACATCCTTCAAGGATGCACAAACTCGAGACAAATGACACTTGATAAGCTTCTTTCAAATGAATAGAAAATCCATCAATATTACTCTTGCTTAATAGATAACTTAACAATGGCCGAGTCAAATTAGTTTTTTGTTTTAAATGGATCTCATGGCTTTTATAACTCCAATTCTACCAAATTCATTCATGGAATGTTGTGCAACCAACCTATTTGAAAGGCTATTTTTAGCCTTTTTGGCTCTCATTTAGCTCCAAACCATCCCAATTCCATATATTATCCTCTTTTATATATATATACATATATATATATAAAAGCTAGTATTGTAATCAACAAAGATCCAACAGAAAAATACAGCAATTCTTAAATTTTTCTCGTAACCCAAAGCCATTGCATTCTGCCATGGAGAAGTGGGAAATTCAAACAATACTTTCGGATGGTCAATCTTTTGCAACTTTATGTGGGGAACAATTGACAAAATGATCATCAATTTTAAAGTAGCAGCTTCCTCAACCTTGCTTAATAGCTCAAGCTGCCGCCATTTCTGTGTTGACCATATGAATGTTTTGGTTTCTTATTGAAAATGTTTTCCATCTGACATATGTGAAGTTTTGGGGGTTGCTTAGGTTGAAGTCCACTCTTCATAATAAATGAGGGCCAAGGGCCCCCTCCACGTGATATGCATTTTTATGTAGGCCTATCGTTCTCACTTAGTGGCCAAGACAAATTTGGGCACCACGTTAAACATCTAGGCTAAAATCATTAAAATCTAACCTGACCATAAACAGTCAAGGGTTTCAGATGCCGATGGAATTCAACTGTAGAGAGCATTTCAACTGGGGTGCCAATGATAGTGTGGCCACTTATGAACGCTGCATGCTAAAATAGGATTCTGGGATTGCTGTTAGAGCAAATGTGTCGGCAAGAAAGATCGGGGTGGATAAGGATGGGCATGCGATAAGGAACTATGCCAAGGAATTGAACGACAGCATAAAGAAGGTGCTGAGCGAAGGGCAATTCATCTTACAATTCTCTGTCCCAAGTGGCCAAAAGACTTGGGACCAGCACCTCCGAGCATAAGAGTCAGTTGCTTAATTAATTTAGTGAGCATACACGCATATGCGAGCCATTTTCATACAGTAAAAAATTGATGCAGAAAATCACTATTATTCCATAAATATGAGATATAAATTAGCTACCAAGTTCAGATCATTTAGAAAACAAGTCTCATAATTGGTTCTCATATAGATAAAAGAAGAGAAAGGTCCCCTGGCTTCCTGAAATATAGACATATCATGCACTTACAGGTTCAGTGGCCTTTTTCAGCCAATCCAGCTCGTTTTTATCCATTGATGGTGCAAGAATTTCCCTGCATTTTGAATGGTAGGTATTCAACCATTCAATCTCCTCAGGTGTCAAGAGGCTCAAGTCAATCAACTTTATCTGATATGGTGCCTGAAACATAACCCATTAAAATCTAAAATTCAGCTGTCCAGGAAAAGCATATTTGCAATGCGCAAACAAACACATGGATTATACAGATCATGGTTGATATAAGAGGAATAATTTATGCCTAGTGACAAACTTACCCAAGTGATATGCTCAAATGATAAGTATCCCTTATCACCAAAATTGAATTCAGTATCAGCCTCCTTGATTACGAGTACATTCTCTAATCTTATCCCAAAGTTCCCATTTTCATAATATCCAGGTTCTGGGAAATGGAATTTCCAAATAGAATCAGTAAATGCTCCATTTATTCACTAATGACACGTTACTTCTCAGATCAAACATACACCCGGTAATATTTGAACATTGAGTAAATAGAATTCTCAAACTAATTAGAACTTTATAATTATGTAATATATGCAGATATGCATACAAGAACCACGCACACAAAAGGACGGCCAAGACTGCCGGTGCAAAAAGACTCCAGCTAACAATGACAGCTAAGTCAGTGCATTAAATGCTTGGAAATAGTAAAGCGTGAAAAGCTATGAGTAAAACAAGCATTAAAGCATTAAATACAAAATGATAACGAAGAAGTAAAAAGATATCAGTATAAGAAGGGATAACTAATCTACCATCTGTTACCGTCATAGAAGCTTGAAGTGGCACATTACGAGCCTGTGGTCTGAAGCTAATTAGATGTGGCCCTGCTCCAATGAGTTAAACCAGGAAAAAACAAAGTTAAATGAAAAGTTTCTCTGAATTAATAACCCTAACTTCTGCAAGCAAGTGTAACTAAATGCTAACCTTCATGAACATTTAGGTAAGATCCAATTCCATGACCAGTACCATGTCGATAATCAAGACCATACGTCCACAAAGGAATTCGAGCCAGAATATCAAGTGCATGACCTATAGAAGCCAATCAATCAAAATAGCTTGACCTATAGAAGCCAATCAATCAAAATAGTCTCTCTAAATATAAATTAGATATTGGAGTTTAGACTAATTCCAGATGACTTCAAGCAAAAATTTTCAAATAAATGAGGAATAATTAAGCAAATAAATAGATAAAACTTCTAATACCATTTGTTCCATTAGGAAAGCGAGCATTTCCCAGAGCAATATGGCCCTTAAGAACCTGTGTGGAATCCAGTAAGAACAGAAAATGAAATCCGTGTGAATTTAAGGAAAGAACAAAAGTGGAAACCAAGCATTTTAACCTATCTTTACATCAAGAAGTATTCCCCCAAACCCCCCAAACCACTGAAAAGAAAGTCTAAAAGTCATAAAGACTTCCAATTTGCTGGCCATTCTTCAACAGCCTTAAATTGGGTACAAAATGATCACTATTGATAACTCGTTGGATTTATCACCACAAATAATTTATTTTGTTCTATTCTGACAAAGATATTACATTCTTATAACTAAATATTATTTAATTTAAGGCTTAATATGTATAGTCAAATACAGATTAGTTTAGACATCCCAATCACGCTATGGTTCCTATCACATGTCACAACCATTCATCTGACACATTATTTCCAAGGCAAAAACAACAAAAATGCCTAGAGAAGGATATGGTTTGTATCACAAATCCATCAGGAGCTTTGGAAATAGAAGCACCTCAGAATTTCGGATTGGCACAGTGTGACAAAAGAAACATGAATATAGACACACAATATGAAATATCCAAAAGAGAATACATCAGAAGCCACTTACTGAGGTATAGCAAGCCTTCTCATGTTCTGAAGGTTTTCCAAAATGAACTGTCCGAGTTATATCAGTTGTTCCATCTAGATACTTCAATGATGCCATCAAGATTGTCAGTTACAGATTAAGAATCAGACTAAGAATCTAGAATAAGAAATAGTAGGCTTTACTGATAGTTTTGGTTAATGATAGAAGCAAAATATTAGGATGTGATAGAATACCTGCGCTCCTGAATCAAATAGATAAATGGTATCTGGATCAAGCTCAGCACATGTTTCAGGCTGAGGTGAGTAATGAATGACGGCCGCATTTGGACCAACCGAAGAAATAGTAGGGAAACTTAGGCCTCTAAAGTGCTGCAATTAGTAATAGAATTATTTTTTGTGGCATGAACAAAATACAAATAATGCATAACATTTTAGCAACAAGAACAAAGAACAAAGAAAAAT
Source organism: Gossypium bickii (assembly GCA_025503065.1). NCBI lineage: Eukaryota > Viridiplantae > Streptophyta > Magnoliopsida > Malvales > Malvaceae > Gossypium > Gossypium bickii. The sequence continues at coordinate 18,773,082 of CP106713.1, read as the reverse complement.
TTTGTAACATGAACCACTATTAATGCATGCACAGCATGTTAGCAACAACTGGAGCAAAGATGCTCATTTCACACTAAATGCTTATGAGTTCAATTTTTCTTTTTCTTTTGAAATGCTCATAAGTTCTGACTATTAGAAAATTCTTAACTTCAAACACTATGATGCTCAAGTTTACAAAACAAAGTTGTTGCGGGTTGATGATGGACACAAAACAACACAGCTTATCACTAGTAATTCAAGAATGCCACTCTCACATTTTATTTTTATTGTTATACCAAAAATGACAGTTTGAATAATTTTCCTTATTATCACAACATAACTTTATCAAAAGTACTTTTACCTCTTTTGTTGCACGAAATCCCTCCAACTTATCACTAGCAGTCACCTCAGTCAGTTTCATAGTCTCTCTGCTTGGTTCATTCAATAGCATGAAAAAACACCAAGAGTCAGTGCACATATAGCTCAGAAATTTTTGTCAGATGGGGACAGCCTGTTTGGTTTCAGGCTCAAAAAACAGCCAAGTGCAGGGGTGAAAGAGAGGAAATATATCAACTAGCAATTTGATAGCTTACGATCTTTTTTTGCTTCCTCCCTTCTCCTCCAAGAAGTAGCCAGAAGCCCCATAAATCTCTTGCATCTGAACATTTGGAAGAGAAATAGCATCATTACAAGCCTAACAACAGCCTAAAATCTTGTTGCATATGTTGAGAAATATTGTACTTTGAAAACATATCCAATCTAAACCAGATGAGGGTAGAATCTTAAACAATCAAATAGAAGATTTATGAATTTGCAAAGAGAATATGATATATAAAGATCAAAGTCCTATACCTGTTTATCCAACCAGACAAGATACTGCACAACAGCTGCACCATCCCGGATATGTGCATTCCTTAATCCATCCAACTCAACGGGATTCTAGAATACAAATTTGAACAATAAATTAATTTAAATGGAACATGATCATACTGAGTTTCTCTAGACATTAAAGATTATTTCAACGGCTTCTTCACTAGTGTAAGTTTACAAGTAAACATCCAAAATCTAAGTTGTTCCAACTCCTAAATAAATTATTTCCAGAATATCAAAAAAGACACCAAATAAGCATATTTTATACACTTCTATAGTAAGATTCAACTAGATAGTAAGTGCATTGACAACCTTTAAGGCTTTAGCAAGGGCCAAAGGTGACTGCTGCAGGAGCATCTTCTTAGCATCTAGTTTCGAAAATAATGCATAGCAGCATGAAGCAGGATCAACCCATATAAGATCATTATTGTTTTCTTCTGCTTCACATGTGCCATTTTCACAAACACCATTTCGACCAGAACTTAATCCTGTGTCCTTATCAAGCTGATTAGATGCTAACAATGCAACATCTGAGCTCACAGCACCATACTCCCGAACTTCAATTCCATTCTCTTGTATGGAAGAACTCACCTGCATTAACATAGATGTAATCAGTAAAAACCTTCTCGTATCTCATGCAGGGGTTGCAATAACTACTGATATGCAGAGAACACCAATGATTAAAAAATGAAAACTCCTACAAACTGAAATACGAAATCCTACCTTCGATGAAACCTTCCTCTTGTCCACATAAAGGAAAGCCGAGTTCAATGTTACAATAGCAAATGCATGAACGACTGGACAGTAAGAGACATCACTCCCACGGATATTATATAACCAAGCCACCTGCAAAGTAGGTATTTGAACTCCAAAATATAACAACTCAACACATTCCATTCGACCAACAATTTGATAAACCATACCTCATCTAAAGCTGTGATAATAATTCCACGAGCCTTTTCAATAGCAAGCTTCTCTCTCAAATCTTTCAACTTTTCAGCAACAGAACGACCAGCAAATTCCAAGGGATGAACGATAACTGGGTTAGTTTCAGCGGATGGCTGGTTTTTCCACACCTCATCAACCAAATTGCTTGAGGTTTGTATTAGTTTCTGCTGGTTTTTTGCAAAAGCACGTTCCCATCTTTGAGCCGTATCCACTGATACACACCAAGGATCGACCCCAATAGCTGCCTCTCTCGGCAAATTCTATATTAGTTAGTAAAAAAAAATTAGTAAGTCAAAATTTGAAGAACAAGATTGAAATTTCGGGAGGCAGAATGGTAAAACTTACATCAGATATCCAGGAATCAACTGAAGGATCTTCTCCGATACGCATCAGTTGCCATTGATCACTAAGCTGCTGCATCGCTTGCAAGAAATATCGGCCGTCCGTCCATAGCCTTGCTTCATCTTTTGTAATAAGTGCCAAACCTGAAATATATTTCCAAAATCAATCTAATCTTATTTCCAAAATTAATATAATCTTTACTAATAATAATGATAAGACGAAAATTTATAAAGAAAAAGAAAACCTGCACTTCCAGTGAATCCAGAAACAAATTCGCGCCTTTTATCACGATCAGAAACATATTCGCTCTGCAAAAATCGATTCAAAATTAAACCCATAAAATGATTAATTGAAATATTTAAAGGAATTGCTATTTAAAGATAAAGAAAGTGAGTTTACTTGATGATAATCTTCAGAAGGGACGGTTAAGGCATGGAGAGGAGGAGAGTGAGAGGCCATTAAAGACCTCAAAGCAGAAAGTATTTCCGCCATCAAAGACCGAACGAGAGAGTGGCTGTTTTTTGGTTGAAAATTGTAGGAAAGTTTTCGAGTTTTTCTTCAGATGGGTTGCGATTGCTTTTAAACAAAGCGAGGATTGAGGAACCCAAGAAAATTGGGTGCTGATTTCAGGTGGTTGGGCACTGTGTAAGCTGAGATAAGGATGTCTCGATTTGACTCCAAAAACATAATAGTTGTATTATTTGTTTCGTTTGTGTTATAATTACATCGAATAAACTGTTACAACTTACTCCTTGTTTTACATTCATATGGTCCGTACTGTCAAGCTTTGACGTGATATTTTCAATGCAGATCTTGTTTTACTTTGCTTCTGGTCGTAGTCAATGAAGTAGCCTCCCAGGGCATGGTAATTAGCTATCATATTTGGCTGAGAAAACAAAATAAAGAAATAGAAATGTTTGTACCTTTTTTTTTTTACAACTTAAGTTTATTTAAATTGTATTAAATTTTATTTGGTATAAAAATTAAATATTTATATTTAAATTAATATATAATTTTTATTTATTTAAACAATATTTATCAAATAATGTCTAAAAACTATAAAACAAAATTGATTTAGTCAAAAATCTATAACCAAAAATTAATATGAAAAAATAAAAAACTAAACCCAACTGCATTTTGTTTACAAAATTGAGGAAATTAAATCAAATAAAACCTAAATAATATTATCTTCATCTGTAGTTACGAGTACAGTAGAAATGATTGTAAATAGATATTTGACTCACTAGTGTTAGTCAAGGGTAAAATTAGGAAAAAAAATTTAGGAGTCGAAATTAAATTATAATTTTTACGGTAGTAAAAATATAATTTCACTATTTTAATAATTTATATCTCTATAATTTTTAAAGAATTAAATTAAAATTTACCATTTACCCATTTTAGAGGCTAATTATATTTTTAAAGAATTTATATGAATTTTTTTCATTTTAGGGCCCTGCCATAGCCCTAATTACGCCCTGGTTTGACGAGATGAGCAAAGACATCGCTAGTAGTAATATTTTTCGGAATTATTAACATTTCTAAGCGTTCAAGTTTCCGTAATCATTATAATATTATTTGGGAAGTAAAATCAAGGATTTTTATTTAAAAAAAAAGAAAAGAAAAGTGCAATCGTAGATTTAAAGCTTCCATATAAAGTAAGCCGTAAAGATTACGTTCGAAAAGAAATAACCAACAAAATTACAAAATATAATTGTTACACCGAGGTGCGTCGACCCAATTGTTACCTTCCCCTAATAAGTGAGATCCAAACCATTTTTTCTCATTTTCATTAAGCATCAGCTTCAAACACAGATAATGCATTAATTTCAACCATTAATTTCAACCAATAAGTGAGTAATGTTAGATGGGTTGAGTTCCTTTTATTTACCTTTTTTGCTTTTTTTTTTTCCGACTTTCTCCCTATGCGTTTTTATTTTATTTTATTTTGATAGAAAAAGAAGAAGAAGCTAATTTAAGAAATTAGTCAAAAGCATTACATAGAAGCATCCATTAAATATCGGAGTATAATTGTCTTCACTGCTACAGGCGGTGTATTGAAAATAACCAGATTCAAAGCTTCCTCTGCTCTCACGTTTGCCATACAGTCAGCAGCCGTGGTGTGTACTGCACCGTAACTTCCCATTGTCTCATCAGTAGATCCTTCATCCTGCTTACCAGGTTTGTATCATCTGCTCTGCTTTGTTCTTGAACCATCTTCACAGCACTTACGCTATCATTTTCGACCAACAACTTAGTTAATTTTTTCTCCCAAGCTAGTTCCAGGCCATCCAATATTGCCCAAAGTCAAGCATTTAGCTCATATATTCCTGCAGCAACCTGATATCCGGATCCCACTGGAGTCCCTGATCAGTCCACCAGCAGTTGCCTTGCCCAAGTCAAGCTTCACTGTACCATCCGTGTTTAGTTTATACAAACCAGGAGGGTGGTACCCTCCATCTTGGACGAACCTGTTCTTGTCCAGAAGGACCCTTCATGCTCGTCTGAATGGCCAAAGTGAGGGACTCCGAGTAAGCTAACCCCTCCGCTATCACACCATCAACATTACAATTTTCTTCGTTATTTATATATTTTATTGGTGTAAATGAAGTGAAAATATCTGATGATTATGGTTAAAAGACTATGTTATATATTTAGTAAACTTATTTACTCATTACATATTTACCAATTTCTTTCTGTTGAACAACATCAAAACTTGATAAGGAAACCATTTATGTAACATATATAAATGATAATATTTGAGATTTTTAATTTTTTTATTTCCATTTTCCTGTGAAGTTTATTATTTGACGGGTATAACGATTTCTTTTGACTGAAAATATATTTCGGAAACGGAAAAAAAATAAAAACCAGGAGTGAAGAAAGACGATAAGGAAGAAGCAAATGGAAAAACGGGTCTGGAGTAGCGGGCGGTTCAAGTAAAAAATTTAGATCCGTTTTTTAGATTTCACCTAAAAAATAGTTTAAAATTTTGTTTAACTTCAGTATAGATGAAAATATTAAAATTTGAGTCCGGTTCAATTCGCCCGTATTAAAATTTTTTATATTAATTTTTATATAAAAATAAATTTAAAAAATATAATATATTAAATACACTAAAAATTAAAATAAATTATACTTAAATAAACACCAAGATAGATGCAAATTAGCAAGCAAATACTTCTAAAATAACAGTAAAATTAATAATAAAATAAGAGTTATACAATATCCAAATAATAACAATAAAATAATAGAAATATAATAGGAAATTATAGAAAAATAATGAAAAACAGTGGCAAAAAAAAAAACAACACTTTTTTTTTTTTGCAAATTTGGACCTAGCCGGGCTCGGGCCAGAAAAACTTACTCGAGGCCCGATCCATTTAGAAAATAGGTCTTACTTTTTGTCCAAGTCCATTTTTCAGGCCTATATTTTTGCCTAAACCCTCTCACTTTTCGGGCAAACATTTGGATCGGGCTCGACTCATGATCAAGTCTACTATGGAGAAATGGAAAAAGGCATCTAGAAAAAGGAAACTATAGAACCATGAATTGGAAAAAAAGAAGTAAAGAGGTTAAAATTTTGGGGTTATTAAATAATACTAAAAAATAATTAAATAAAAAATCTGTGGAGAAAAGATTAATTATGAAAACAAGATGTTTGCTACACTGTTTTCGGTACCACCTAACACATTGGCTGTACCACCCGATTTTTTTCCCAATCATGCTACAATTATGACGTTTTTTTTTTAAAAAAAATTATTGGTGTCACCACTATGTCAAGCGACACTGGTATGTATTTATAAAAATACTCGTATTTCATGGGAATACACAATGAGAAAAAAATACATTTTTTATTAGTACAGTCGATGTGTTAGGCGACATCACTTTAATTATATATATTTTTTAAATTGACCTGTTAGGAAAAAAAAGCACCATTTGTGAAAAAAAGGCTGACGTTAGATGGTGTCGCTGACGCGTCAAGTGGCATTGGTTTGAAAATCTGGTCCCACTACGCTGCCAAGCGGCACCAACGCTTATATAATACTCCATCCCTAAACCTACTTATGAGCCGAGCAGAGTCAGGCTAGGCCATAACAGAATTTTAGGCTTAAGCCCAACCCGACCCGAAAAATGAGCTTAAATTTTTACCCAAACCCAGCCTGGATTATAGATGCCAACCCGACCCGACCCAAAATTAAGATAACCATTTTTTTTTTATAGAAGTTTTAGTTCTTTTATAATAAAATAAAATGATAATAATTAGCATAGGAAAAACAAAATGCAAGTATCATAACTCTAAAAAATATATAGGTTTTTAGAGCACCTATATACTTAGAATTTATGCAAATCTCGAATATTTTGACAGCTAATTATGTGTTTTTAGTACATATTGAGAATTTTGGCACAATTAAAGTAAGATTATAAGTTTTGAGTAATTAAGTGTTAATTTCACATAATTCTACTTTATGTTGTATTTTGAAAATTTCATAATTTTTGCTAAAATTGCTGCAGCTTAGTACATTGATATGTTCGATATTCGAAGCGAGTATGGATGACACATGCACATAAGTTGAATATCAATCAGCATGGGATGGCAAAGCTAAGGCGTTGGACTCAAAAAAATTATTCTAACCTAGGTTGGAAGTGGATTCCTGAAAAAAATAACCCTGTCTTTCACATTAGAGCCTAAACCGTCCATTAAGGGGGAAAGAAACCCAAATTCGACAATGACTTGGTAAAGCAGCCCAACCAACTTTAGAATAATTAATTAAGGGTCCTTACATGTGGAAAAAGATCACAAATCAGCCTCAGTCAAATCTCATAGTTGTTGTCCAACCTATGCCTTAAATCAAGCAAAAATCAAGCTAAAATCATGAAATAATCAACTCCTCCTCCTATGAAATATCGCCGGCCATGCATGAGAGATTTCAAAGGGATGTTCATGCTATTTTTAGCAAACTCTCAAGTCTTCCCTCATGTATAGATACCACCATCATTCACCACTCAACTCATCAATCATTTCATTCAACACATTCACTTCATTCTCCTTTCTCTCCCACACCTAGCCTTTCATTTCCCTTCATTCTTCCCATCTTCTCTTTGAGAGTTTCCCCAGTAAGTAGTTCTTGAGAGAAAAGCTAGTGCATCAACACATTTATTTCCTTTCCTAGAGTAACTTAAAAATCATATTATAAAGGAGCATCTTACACTCACTCAACAGTCAAAGATGATAAGTAAATATTAAAAACTTTCTCGGTAGTCATAAAAGCGCATAATAGTAATGACATCCATTTCAGTCTCTAGATGGGTAATATTTAAATCCCTAGCCAAAGGCAAATCATCTCTCAAAACTCAAAATTCACCATGGCTCTCAAAATATAATGATAAGTTCCAATTATCTAGTCACCAACATGATTTCTTTTAATGGTTATTGCCCTCGCTTTTCCAAAGTTTTCTTATATTAGTGTAAATTTAGTTTAATTTACCCATTTTCATATATTTTCTATGCAAGGAGAGTGATAGTATATTGGTGTAATAAATAAGAGAGGTCTAATATGAGAGTTTTGAGGGTTTTATTAAAATAATATAAAAATAAAATTAATTTCTAAAATAATATAGGTTATAAATTATTTATTTTTTTTTGATAAAAAAATATCATAGATATCCCTGCATTAATGGTGATCAAAGGGCAAGCGAAAAAACAAGATTGTAGCCCTATTCTTACAAGACTACAAAAATACCAGTGTATAGTACACTAATGTCTAACTATCATTAATAAATTATTTATTTAAATAATATGAAAGTTACAGTAATTTAAGGTGTCGTACATGTCATGAGCGACACTACTCAAAATATGAACTAATCATTATAAAATATTTATTGAAATAATAAAATAAAAAATTAGTGTGGCGCAAACAATAGATGACATGAGCCGAACTCTTTCATGTCCATTTTAGGTTTTGTGTTCGAGGTTCGTGGTTATCCCTTTCAACAATTTCGTCTCCAAAATTTAAGTCTATGTTCTCTCTTTGAGAGCGCAATGTGTATTACCATTGCACCCAACCATTTGTTGATATTTGCATTACAATATTAATACTCTTATAAAATCAGCTTAATTTTTTTTTGAACAATCTCGTTACAAGTTCGGATCATATCTGCTCTTTTTGATACAATGCCTAGAACTACCCATAGCCTCTCCTTAACCCTTAAATAGGAGGATAATACATTTCAGCGCACTCGAACCCAAGTTTTCCCGGCTAAATTCAGCATAATTAATATAACATTATTACCATAGATAACTAAAATATGTTTAAAAAAAGTGGTATTGCATGTTGAAGAAAATGGGAAATTTATAATAAGTAAAAAACCATTGGTGTGAAGCTAAACAACTTGCAATGCATGGTGCAAACTACTAACAGGAAAAACCATAAATAAATAATTAAGTAAAAACTATGTTCTTTCGTTAAAAAAAAAAAAAAAAAGAAGTAATCTATAATAAGAACAATGAACATAGATGAGAAATAAGTTAAATATTTCATCAAATTAAACATTTGAAAACAAAAACAAAGCAAAATGGCAATATCAAAGCCACTGCTTGTGTTTTTCTCTCTTTTGTTCTTCAAACTTTCATTTTCATGGGTAGCTTCGGATCCTACATATCAATCCCTTCTTCAATGCTTAAGTGAAATCATTCCATCCCCTAATGTATCCGCTATTATCGTCTCTAACAACAACCCTTCCTTTGCATCCATTTTGGAATCACGTATCCATAATGCTCAGTTCAATAGGACTTCGACGCCTAAACCGGCTATCATCATCACTCCATCGGACGAATCCCATGTTTCAGCAGCAGTAATATGTTCCCAAAAGGTTGGTTTCCAGCTCAAAATCCGTAGCGGCAGACATGACTACGAAGCGTTATCTTATACTTCTGATAAACCCTTTTTTCTCCTCAACATGTATAATCTTCGGGACGTATCTGTCGATATATCGGACGAGTCAGCCTGGGTTCAAACTGGTGCGACACTCGGTGAACTTTATTATCATATAAGGGAAAAGAGTAATGTTCATGGATTTCCTGCCGGGGTTTGTCCTACGGTTGGTGTCGGTGGACATATCGGTGGTGCCAGTTACGGTACCATGATAAGAAAATACGGTTTATCAAATGATTATGTTGTTGATGCCAAGATAGTTGACGTCAACGGAAAAATTCTAGATCAGAAAGCCATGGGAGAGGATCTTTTTTGGGCTATAAGAGGCGCCGGTGGAGCCAACTTCGGCGTTGTTACAGCTTATAAGATTAAACTCGTTAAAGTACCAGAAAAGGTCACTGTTTTCAGAGTCGAATGATTCTTAGACGATAATGGCACCGAAGTTGCCTTCAAATGGCAAACTGTCGGTGCCACAACCGATCCAAATCTCTTCAAGAGAATGCTTTTACAACCCAATACGAAAGCCAAGCAAACAACAGTGAAAGTGACGATCATGTGACTATATTTAGGTGACATCAATGGTCTTTTAACCTTATTAAACAAAGATTTCCCTGAACTACGTTTAAACAAAGAGAATTGCACCGAGATGCCATGGATTGACCTAGTTCTTTGGTGGGCAAATTTTGATTTAGGTACGCCGCCAAACGTATTGCTGGATCGAAATCGTGAAAAGGAAATCGGATTATGTTCAAACACCGATACCCAGAGATGGGTTGGAATCATTATGGCAAAAGATGGTTCAAAATGAAAAGGTGGGATTGACTTGTAATTCATATGGTGGTAAAATGGATGAAATCGATCCTAAAGAGAGTGCATTTCCCCATCGGAAAGGGAATTTGTATAAGATACAATACTCTATAAATTGGGATGATCCTAGTAATGAAGCTGATATTAAGTACACAACTCAAGCTAAAGCGGTTCACGAGTTTATGACTAAGTTAGTGTCCAAGAATCAAAGGATGGCTTATTTGAATTACAGGGACATTGATATTGGTTCTGCTAAGACTTGGAGCTATGAAGAAGGTGAAGTGTATGGTGAGAGTTATTTTGCCGAAAATTTTGATAGGTTGGTCGATGTGAAGACTGTTGTTAATCCGAACAACTTCTTTAGAAACGAGCAAAGCATCGCTCCTCGCTCCACTAAAACGGCTTAGGATTGGTTTGGCATTGTCTTTTCATCATCTCAAAGAACTTTCTAGAAATAAAAGTAATATTGTGATTTTGAGGTTCTTTTCGACGGTATGAGCAATATTGAAATAGCTCTTAAAATACGAAAAAAAAAAATTTATTATATAAATTTCAAAATTCTTAATGTTTGTAAATGTTTTGTAGTTTATTATTAATATAATTATCAGTATACCGTCATTTTAAGTTTACATATTGTATATACAAGAAATTATATACCATAATTATCATTAACTAATACAAAAATTAAACTACTTGGAGGTCTTAGACAACCAAAATAATATAAAACTTAAAAGCGTCTTAAACAACAAGAAAAACTTACTCGAAGCTCGATCCTTTTAGAAAACAGGCCTTACTTTTTGTCCAAGCCCATTTTTCAAGCCTATATTTTTGCCCAAACCTTCCCACTTTTCAGGTGAACCTTCGAACCGGGCTCGACTCATGATCAGGTCTACTATAGAGAAATGGAAAAGGGCATTTGGAATAAGGAAATTACGAAACCATGAATTGAAAAAAAAAAGAGTAAAGGTTAAAAATTTGGGGTTATAAAAATAATACTAAAAAATTAATTAAATAAAAAAACCCATGGGGAAGAGTTAATTATGAAAACAGGATATTTCGGTACCACCTAACTCATTGGCTGCACCACCCAACATTTTTCCCAATCATGCTATAATTATGACGTTTTTTTAAAAACAATTATTGGTGTCACCACTATGTCAGGCGACACTGGTATGTATTTCTAAAAATACTCGTATTTCATGAGAATACACAATTAGAAGAAAAATATTTTTTATTGGTGCAATTGATGTGCCAGGTGACATAAATTTAATTTTTTTTCTAAAATTGACCTGTTAGGAAAAAAAAAAGCAGCTTAAGTAAAAAAAAAAGGTTGGCGTTAGATGGTGTCGCTGACATGTCAAGTGGCATTGGTTTGAAAATCTAGGTCCCACTATGCTGCCAAGCGGCACCAACACTTATATAATACCCCATCCCTAAACCTTCTCATGAACCGAGCCAAGTTGGGCTAGGCCATGACAGAATTTTAGGCTCGAGCCCAAACCGACTCGAAAAATGGACCTAAATTTTTACCCAAACCCAGACTGGATTATAGATGCTAAGCCCGGGCCCGGCCCAAAATTAAGATAACCATGTTTTTTTAATAGAAGTTTTAGTTCTTTTATAATAAAATAAAATGATAATAGTTAGCATAAGAAAAGCAAAATGCAAGTATGATAACTCTAAATTATATAGATTTTTAGAGCAACTTTTTACTTAGAATTTATTGAAATCTCGAATATTTTGATAGCTAATTATGTGTATTTAGTACATATTGAGAATTTTGGTACAATTGAAGTAAGATTATAATTTTTAAGCAATTAGGTGTTATTTTAACATAATTCGACTTTTTGTCGCTGTATTTTGAAAATTTCATAATTTTTCCTAAAATTGTTACAGCTTAGTACATTGATATGTTCGATGTTCGAAGCAAGTATAGATGACACATGTACATAAGCTGAATATCAATCGGCATAGGATGGCAAAGCTAAGGCATTGGACTCAAGAAATTTATTCTAACCTAGCTTGGAAGTGGATTGCTGAAAAGAACAAGCTTGCCTTTCACATTGGAGCCCAAACTGTCCATTAAGGGGGAAAGAAACCCAAATTCGACAATGACTTGGTAAAGTAGCCCAACGAACTTTGGAACAACTAATCAGCCCCAGTAAAATCTCATAGATGTCATCCAACCCATTCCTTAAATCAAGCAAAAATCAAGCTAGGATCCTGAAATAATCAACCCCTCTTTCCATGAAATATGGTCGGCCATGTATGAGATATTTCAAAGGGATGTTCATGCTATTTTTAGAAAACTCTCAAGTCTTCCCACCTGTATAAATACCACCATCATTCACCTCTTAAGTCATCAATCATTTCATTCAACATATTCACTTCATTCTCCTTTCTCTCCTACGCCTAGCCTTCCATTTCCCTTCATTCTTCGCATCCTCTCTTTTAGAGTTCCCCTAGTAAGCATTTCTTGAGAGAAAAGCTAGCGCATCAACACATGTATTTCCTTTCCTAGAGACATGTTTGAGTAACTTAAAAATCATATTATGAAGGAGAATCTTGCACTCACTCAACAATCAAAGATGATAAGTAAATATTAGAAACTTTCTCGGTAGTCATAAAAAGCACATAATAATAATGACATCCATTTCAGTCTCTAGATGGGAAATAATTAAATCCCTAGCCAAAGACAAATCATCTCTCAAAACTCAAAATTCACCATCAACATTAGTGGCTCTCGAAATATAACGATAAGTTCCAATTATCTAGTCACTAACATGATTTCTTTTAATGGTTCTTGCCCTCGCTTTTCCAAGGTTTCCTTATATTAAAATAAATTTAGTTTAATTTACCCTTTTTCATATATTTTCTATGCAAGGAGAGTGATATATTTATATTAGTGCAATAAATAGGAGAGCTCTAATATGAGATGGGGGTTTTTATTAAAATAATATAAAAATAAAATTAATTTCTAAAATAATATAGGTTATAAATTATTTATTAAAATAATATGAAAGTTACAGTAATTTAAGGTGTCGTACATGTCAAGAGCGGCACTACTCAGAATACGAACTAATTATTATTAAATAATTATTGAAACAATAAAATAAAAAATTAGTGTGGCGCAAACAATAGATGACATGAACCGAACTCTTTCGTGTCCATTTTGGGTTTCGTGTTCGAGGTTCGTGGTTATCCCTTTCATCAGTTTCGTCTCCAAGGTTTAAGCCTATGTCCTCTCTTTGAGAGTGCAATGTGTATTACCATTGCACCCAGCCATTTGTTGGTATTTGCATTACAATATTAATACTCTTATAAACTCATCTTAATTTTTTTTTTGAATAATCTCAATACAAGTTTAGATCATGTCTGCTCTTTTTGATGCAATGCCTAGAATTACCCATAGCCCCTCCCTAACCCTTAAGTAAGAGGATAATGCATTTCAACGCACTCGAACCCATGTCTTCTTGTATTGGCAACAATACCCATACCAATCAAGCTAAGACTCAATCGGCTAAACTCAGCATCATTAATATAACATTATTACCATAATGTTTTTAGTATAAAAAAGTTGATAGGGTAACTAAAATATGTTTAAAAAATTAGTGGTATTGCATGTTGAAGAAAAGGGGAAATCTATAATAAGCAAAACACCATTGGTGTGAAGCTAAACAACTTGCAATGCATGGTGCAAAATACTAATAGGAAAAACCATAAATGAAACCATAAATAAATAATTAAGTAAAAACTATGTTCCTCTGTTAAAAAAAAAAAACAGAAGTATTCTATAATAAGAACAATGAACATAGATGAGAAATAAGTTAAATATTTCATCAAATTCAACATTTGAAAACAAAAACAAAGCAAAATGGAAATATCAAAGCTATTGCTTGTGTTTTTCTCTCTTATGTTCTTCAACCTTTCATTTTTATAGGCAGCTTCGGATCCTACATATCAATCCCTTCTTCAATGCTTAAGTGAAATCATTCTATCCCCTAATGTATCTACTGTTATCGTCTCTAACAATAACCCTTCCTTTGCATCCATTTTGGAATCACGTATCCATAACGCTCGGTTCTATAGGACTTCTACGCCTAAACCGGCTATCATCATCATTCCATCGAATGAATACCATGTTTCATTAGCCGTAATATGTTCCCAAAAGGTTGGTTTCCAACTCTAAATCCAAGCGTTATCTTATACTTCCGATAAACCCTTTTTTTATCCTCGACATGTATAATCTTCTGGACGTATATATCAATATACCGGACGATTCGGCTTGGGTTCAAACTGGTGCGACACACGGTGAACTTTATTATCATATATGGGAAAAGAGTAATGTCTAGGTTTCCTGCCGGGGTTTGTCCTACGGTTGGTGTTGGTGGACATATTGGTGGTGCCGGGTACGATACCATGATAAGAAAATACGGTTTATCAACGGATTATGCTATTGATGCCAGGATAGTTGATGTCAATGGAAAAATTCTTGGCCGGAAAGCCATGGGAGAGGATCTTTTTTGGGCTATAAGAGGCACCGGTAGAGCCAACTTCGACGTTGCTATAGCAGATTAAACTCGTTAAAGTACCAGAAAAGGTCACTATTTCAAAGTCGAACGATTCTTAGACGATAATGGCACCGAAGTTTCCTTTAAATGGCAAACTGTTGGCACCACAATCGATCGAAATCTCTTCACGAGAATGCTTTTACAACCCAATACGAAAGCCAAGCAAACAACGGTGAAAGTGACGGTCAGAGGACTATATTTAGATGACATTTATGGCCTTTTAACCTTATTAAACAAAGATTTCCCTGAACTACGTTTAAACAAAGAGAATTGCATTGAGATGCCATGGATTGACTCAGTTTTTTATTGGGAAAATTTGATTTAGATACACCGCCAAACGTATTGATGGATTGAAACAATAAAAACACTAAATTCGTGAAAAGGAAATCAGATTATGTTCAAACACCGATAGCCATATATGGATTGGAATCATTATGGAAAAAGATGTGATAAACCGTAATATATACATATTTTAATCCCATATGTAGCATACTTTTGGATGATTTATTCCCTGAATTGTGGAATTTAGTGCTCCTAATCCTTTAATTTCATGTTTTATACTTAGGAGAGCACCGAAGGATGAAAAGAATGAGAAACGGGCCAAAAAAAGGAGAAAATGGGCTAAAGTATGAAATGCACATGGCCTGCGCCCAAGACACACGGCCGTGCCTCTTTAGCAGACCCGACTATGGCCTGGATTCGATTCACACAGCCATGCCACATGGGTGTGTCCCTAACGTAACCTATTTTAATTCTATTCGGAATAGGGTACTTAGAGGCAAAGAAAGACATTCCAAAAGCCTATATAAACACCCTAGAGGCCAACCTTCAAGGGGGGTTCAGGTAGGCCGAGGAGCCAAGCCAAAGAGGCCAGAGTTGTGAGATTTACTCGAAGAAAGGCAGTTGATTCATCTCAAGAAGCCGGAATCATACTCAAGACGGAAGATCTTCCCTTCAATTTCCTTTAAGGGGTTTTAGGGTTTTTCTTATGTTTTGTTTTATTTTTTCTCCTGAGATGTATTCTTTTATGATTACGAACTAAACCCGTCAAATACCTGGGGGGGATGACACCTAAGACGGATCTTGTTATTATTTTCTGAACTATATGATAAATACTTGATTTGTTCTTAATTATTTGTTCTTAATTCTAGTCTTAATATTTCAAGATATTGATTCAAGTATTGATGTGCTTAGGCAGTGGAGGAATATTCCCTGTTTAAGAGTAGATCTAGCATAATTAAGCGGAGTTGATCGCAACCCTAGAGATAGGATGACAAAAATCTGCCGGATTAGGGTCAAACCTAATATGGGAGTCCATAGATCGAGTTAATGCAATTCTAGGGGTTTTAATTAGAAAGAGATTTCAATTAATCAACCTAGGGTTAGACGTTAGTAGCCTCGAGACAGGTATTAATATAAATTAGGGAATCCCACGGATCAAGTCAAGTGAAGAAATCGTCTGGTTCAGAGTTAAATAACAAGTAAAGCTTAGGTGGATTCTTTCTGGGTATTGTCTTAATCAATTGGTTTTTCCCACAAGTATTTCCCCAATTGATTCTCTATGTCTTAGTATCTTTTCCTTAGTAATTAGTTAAATAAATATTAATCACTTTTATTTTAGGCTAGATAATAAAAAGAAAGCTAGTATTAGTACTTTTGGTTCCATTGGGTTCGACAATCCGGTCTTGCCACTAAACTATACTACTGTTCGATAGGTGTGCTTGCCTCAATCATGGTAATAGTTAGTTTCTAGGCTCGATCATTCATTATATAAATTTTAAGACTTTCCCACCACCATCAATTTTTTGGCGCCGTTGTCGGGGAACTAAGATATTAAGAATGCTCATTTTTTATTACTTTAGTAATATTTTATTTTTGCAATTAAATTTTATTTTTACTTTTCTAAATTTTCTTCTTTTCTTCTGGCAGGTATTCTAGTTTATGACTAGGAGAAACCTGTCAGGACCTCTACTTTACGATAGTGAAATTGAAAGCACAGTTCGCAGAAACCGAAGAGAAATAAGGAGAAGCCTACAATACATACAAGAAGAGCAAGAGTACGAAATTAATACTACCGAAGAAATGACTGAAAATAATCCGCTACCTCCAGAGGTGGCCGAAAATCATGCTACTCGAACTTTGTATGATTATGCTAAACCTAATTTAACAGGAACTGAGTCAAGTATTGTTAGACCTGCTATTGCTGCAAATAATTTTGAACTGAAACCTAACACAATTCAGATGAGACAGCAATTTGTTCAGTTTGATGGTTTGCAGGATAAAGATCAAAATAATCACTTGGCGAATTTCCTAGAATTTTATGATACTTTCAAAATAAATGATGTTTTTGATGATGCCATCCGTCTTCGGTTATTTCCCTTTTCTCTGAGGAATAAAGCTAAATAGTGGTTGAATTCTCTTCCACGAGGATCAATCACTACATGGGAAAAAATAACGAAAAATTTTTATTGAAATATTTTCTGCTGGCTAAAACGGCTATGTAGGGCCCAAAATTTGCCCGGGGCCCATTAGCCTACCAATTAACCAGATTCAAACCAAAAAACTAAAAACTAAATAAATAAAGTCCATAGTCCTTTTACAATTCAAACCCATTTTTAAATCCAAATACAAAATAGGCCCAATACATAACCCAATTCCAAACTAGCCCAGAAGGTCCAAGCAGAGCTGAATGCCAGAAATTTCTGGAGCCTTCTAAGCAGCCACTTCCCACACGCGACTCTTTGGCTATCGCGTGCCCCCACGCGCGACTCTTGGATTACCGCGTGCCTTCACGCGCGTGACTGTTCGTGTCCCGCTCGTGCCACGCGCTCCACCCATGCACAGGCCTTCACCAACGTGCCTCCGTACTGCCTTCAACACAGCCGTATTGTACGACTATCCATATTTCGGCCACGTCTGTACCTGCAAGCAAATAGCAAAAAGACAACAAAAGCAGCAAATAGAAAATAGGAACGAAATAAAAGAAAAAGATTTGTATTTTGACATTTGAAATCGGCTATAAAGAGGGCCGAGTCAAAACCCTGTATTTTTTACGCACTACAGACATCAATAGAGAAATAGAAAACAGGATCTAAAAATTAAAAGGTGAATTTTCGAGTCTTGTTCTTTATTTTTTTTATTAAGATTTATTTTTGTTAATAAAATAATAGGGGAAAAGGGGGTACCTTTGAGCGAGTCCGTCTGTGTCTCCTCCGTCGCAATCGGAGTGCAGATGCGGGCGTCCATTGAAGGGTCAGGCTTCACGGCCGAGGCGAAATGGACTCCTTTGGACCTTCGTGTACCACCGAACATCGTAGATTGTGGTGCTTTGGTGGTCGAATGAAAGTGTTTTCGGTGTTGCGGCACGCCTGGAAAGAAAAAGGGTTCAAATTTTTTTTTTTAAAAAAGGAGAATGACAGATCTATTAGGTTTTTAGGGTTATATCAGATTACATAAAACGGCGACGTTTAAAGTCGGCCTTAATGTTTTCAAAACGATGCCGTATTAAATGCCTCAACCTGACCCGACCCTTATACACGAAGATCCGCGCGTTTTTGCAATTAATGCAGAATTTGCGCATGTAGTCCCTATTATTTCTATATTGTTTTTAACTAATCCTATTACATGTTGCCTTTATTGTTTGATTAACCTCTGTAATTCATGCATATTCCCAATTTAGTCTGATTTATATACTGCGTTTCGTTTGTTTGAATGTTAGCCGTTTTAACTCCTGATTGTTTGAATGCTTTTTAACTTAATCCCCTCTTATTGTCATTTACCATTGAATTAATATTGTTATTATTATGGATGGTATTTTAGAATGTTATTACGTATATTATTTCTAATATTATTATTATTACTTCTAATCAATGTTAATATTGCTATTATTATTTTGATGTTTTATTATCTTAATAAATTCTTATTTTTATCATCGTCATTATTATTTATTTTAAGCTCAAACGTATTCAAATCCTTTCTAAGTGTTTTCTTTCGTTAAAAACATGCATTGAACCAATTTTAAGATTGCATTTTTGGAAAGCGAGGCAATGTTTGTGTATTCAGAAGTACGGAAAATTACACCCTAAAGTGTTGGGTGTCGATTTTGCGTTCCACTAAATAATGAAATACCCTCTTTACGTGTTTTGAAAATCAAAGATGACCTCGGTGTTAGAGTATAAAGGCGTTATATCCTAACGTGTTGGGTATGATACTTTTATCCCTTTAAAACGAGTTAATCTTGAGATTCAATTCCGGCTTAATTAATTTTCTTCCCAAAATTTTCACCCTAAATATTTTCGAGTTTTAGATGTGTTCGAATTCTTTCTAACAGTTTTCTTTCGTAAAAAGCATATATTGAATCAGTCTAAAGATTGTATATTTTTTCTCAAAAAAAAAAAAACAATGCAATGCTTGTGTGTTTAGAAGTAGAGAAAATTACACCCTAACGTGTTGGGTGTCAATTTTCCGTTCAACTAAATACCCAAACACCTTTTTATATGTTTTGAAGATCAAAGGTGATCTCAGTGTTAGAGCATAAAAGCGTTATATCCTAACATGTTGGGTATAGTACTTTTATCCCTTTGAACGAGATTATCTTGTGGTTCAATTCCGATTTAATTTTCTTTCAAATATTTGTTACCCTAAACATTTCAAGTTTTCGATATTAGGACAACGTTAATCAATTTTAGTACCAACTTTGGGCGTTGCAAGGGTGCTAACCCTTCCTTGCACGTAACCGACTCCCGAACTCGCTTTTTTAGTTTTGCAGACCAAAAATATTTTTATAGGTGATCTGATCACACCTAAACAAAAAGGATCGGTGGCGACTCCTATTTTTAAAGTTGATCCCCGTTTTTCAAAACCTCAATTTAAAAATGGTTTCGACAGCTTGGTGACTCCACTGGGGACGGTTTAGAGTCCGGCCATAAATTGATTAGTTTTTGTCCTTTTGATTAAAAATGTGGAAAATTGGTTTGAAATCATGTTTCTTTTAATGCATTTGTTTGTGCTATAATGTCAAGTTTCATGAAATACTTTGGCATTGCATTGCATGACCGTTGTGGTCACACCTCTAAGTGGGAGTGAGAAACTAAGCCTTCGTGAGGTTTTCACCTCCGCATAGGCTAGTGGACTGCTTTCGGGATACATCCGTACCTATATGTTTCGTGAGATTTTCATCTCCACATGGCCATAGGGAAATGTATTCCCCTGAACCGAACTCGATCCATATGAGCCTATAATGGGTGAGGATTGAGGAATCTGCTGGTTCGGGTACCCTTCCTTTAGAACCAAACCACATATAGTAAACCTTAAGAGCCTATCTAGGGTAAAACTATGTCAGATCTTTAATGGTTGCTCGGATAGGATGTTTAATGATATTTTGCTTATTTTGATTGATGTTATACGATACTGACTAGTCGTGTTTTTTTTTTTTTACATGGCATTTCATATTAAAGAGGTGTCAATTTCTGTTCGATTGCTAAAATAGAAAGTTTGATATGGAAAATAACTTTTTTGATAAAGTAGAGGACAATGCGGTTGTGCGCGCGTGGTCAGAAAAGCTGCAGTTGGAAAAAGGGGATAGCTTAGCTGAAGGTTACACGTAAGAGCTGTGGGACTACACCCGCATTAGCGTGACACAAAATGAGCTTCAAGAGTTGCGACATATTTGGACTCAGTGGGAATGTGAGACTAAATAGATGTTCTATTATAGTTATGGCGATATCTCTTATTTATTGGATGTTAAGATAGATAAAAACTTGTTTCGAGCTATGGTACAGTGTTGGAATTCTGCATACAGTTGTTTCACTTTTGGGAATGTGGATTTGTGCCACCCATAGAAGAATATGCCACTTTACTTCGTAGTCCACGGATACAGGCTGATAAAGTTTATATTAGGCCTGCTTACGTTCCCCCTTTTGCGAGGAAATTGATGAAAATCACGGGCATGAGTGAAGGGTAGATCTCAGCCAGAATTCAGCAGGAAGGCGAGGGGAGATGTATCCCTTGGATAAATTTAAGAGATTTGATTCTGACACACCCTGATGTGAGGAGGAAAGTAGATATTTTTGCCTTAAGCATTTACGTGTTGGTCATTTTCCCCAAAGCCCTAAGGCACATAGATGAAGTAGTTGTAGATCTATTTGATCGGTTGGATAAACAAGTTACACCTGTCCCAGCAATTCTCGCGGAGACTTTCAGATCATTAAACGTATGCAGAAGAACAGGAGAGGGAAGGTTTATTGGGTATGCACAGTTATTAATAGTATGGTTCTGTGGTCATTGTTGGAAGATGGATAAAGTCTCTTGTCGACCTTTATGTGAGGGTTATTCACCGTTAGAAGAGGAAGTAGCTATGTCTAGACGAGAAGATATAACAGAAGAAGGATGGACGACAATCTTTAAAAACCTTCAAGAAGAAGATATTGAGTGGGGAGCTCCATGGATGGTGCTTGAAGAGGTACTTTATAGATGTGGAGATTTTAATGGGGTCCCTTTGCCCAGAATTTGGGGAGCCATCGGGTACGCCCCTTTGCTGGCAACAAGGCAATACAAGTCTAGACAGTTCGTGCCAGCCATGTATGGGTTGGTGCAAAGCGAATTCTCTTACACGGGAGAAAGTTATAAGAAGAAGATTAGAGAGGTTGAAAAAGCTTGGAAGCAGACACACTGGATGAAGAGAGTGACTGTGGGTAAGATGGTGACTCCTGAGTATAAAGTGTGGCTAAGCAGAAGAGTCAACGACAATATTCCGGGACCAAGTCCAGATAATATTCAATCTATGGAGGAATGTTTGCGGGTGGTACCAACTGAGCTAGAAATGATAAAACAAGACTTTGTAAAATAGGGTACAGGTTCGAAACGAAAATTGAGAAATTAGAGGAGGAGAAAATGTATCTAAAATTAGACGTGGAAATACAGAAGTCAGAAGCGGAGAAATTTAGAAAAGGAAAAGAACGAATTGAAGAGGATCTCGACAGTTTAAAGACTGATTATAAGAAGATGCGGCTATTAATGAGGACCGCCGGGTTAGGAAAAACTCCAGAACAATGGCATCAAGAAATTCAAAGCGAAAAGGTTAAAGCTAACTAGTGGGAGGAAAAGTTCAAAGAGGCTTAAGCACGAAACAAACTTATGGAAGAGAACTTCTCAGAAAGCCAAGGCGAACAAAACAAGTTAAAGGCTAGAGTCACGAAGCTTGAGAGATCCCTCCAGCATCAACGAAACCGTAACTCGATAAAAGAATTAAGAGCAAGTTTGAGCCAAATAGAGGAAATGAAGAAGAAGATCGTGGAATTAGAAATGGCCTTGCTAAATTGCCAAAACCATATCCAGTCTATACAGGCAAATGAAGAACGAAGGGAAGAGGAGCTTCGCCGTTCCTAGAATCAAGTTAGAGACAGAGATTACCTCATGGGGGAGGCTATAACTTAGATGCGAGAGATAGCAGAATATTTACAAACTTTGGCTATGCAAGCTGAGGTATTGAGCATGTAGTTTGAGACACGGTCAGATCGTGGACGAGAATTAGACTCTCTACTTACAAAAATTAAGGCCTAGGAGTTAAAGCAAGGCCGTATTTGTAACCTCTTTTATGTAAAGAGATTTGTTTTCAAATGAAGTTTCCTAAGGGGAATTGAATCAGAGTCGACTTCTTTTGCACTTCATGCATTTGCATTTGTCATTCATTTCATTCATATGCATTAAAAGTCGTTGAAAAGGGATTCTAATTTAATAAAAAAATTATCATTTTAGCAATCTGGAAACCAACAAAAACTTACCGAAAATGCACCCTTACGGCGCAAGAAAGAAAACAAAAAATATAGATCAGAGAATAGAGAAACTTGAACAACTCCAAAAGGAGATGCAGGAAAAACTTCAGTTGTAAATGCAGGAGCAGCTTGCTAAGATCCAGCGGGATATGATGGATCAGATGATGGAATCGCAAAAAACCATGATGTCTCAATTAACTCAATTACTGACAGGCAAAGGGAAAGCCCCCATGGTTAACACTGCTGAAGATAGTGAGGAGCGACTAGCCCTCCCTGGTCTCATTCCAACACCTCTCGAGGTGCTTCCACGAAGGACATCCGTTGTAAACCTTAACAATTTCAAGAGGGTGTCTTTATGCCGCCAAATCTCCAAGCTGGGTCAGGTTCCAATTTGGTAGACCACCCTGTCAACGCCATTATTCCTGACTTTGACGAGGCAGCGGAAGAGGAAAAGGTAAAGTCTGAATTACCAAGACCGTTGGAAGAGTGCTGCAAATGGTTAGAAGGCAAGTTCCGGGCTATGGAGGACGCTGATAGGCAACGCAGAGTCGATGCTAAAGGCCTAAGCTTAGTGCCAGATCTAATACTCCCCCACAAATTCAAGATGCCGGAGTTTGAAAAGTATAGGGGAATCACTTGCCCCGAAGCTCATATAATCATGTTTTGCCGAAAAATGACCGGGTATATCAACAATGACCAGTTACTGATACATTACTTCCAGGATAGCCCGGTCAGAGCAGCAGCCAGATGGAATAATCAGTTGAGCCGTATTGAAATCGGTTCTTGGAGAGATCTAGCACTGGCATTTATGAGACAATACAGTCATGTAACTGATATGACCCTTGACAGAATTATTTTTCAAAATATGGAAAAGAAACCCAACGAGAGTTTCCGATAATATGCACAGATGTGGAGGGAGGTTGCCATTCAGGTCCAACCGCCACTCTTGGAAAAAGAGACCACAATGCTCTTTATCAATACGTTGAAGGCACCGTTCCTTACTCACATGCTAGGGAGTGCAACCAAGAGTTTCTCAGACATCGTAATGACTGGAGAGATGATCGAGAATGCTATAAAAAATGGAAAGATTGTGACAGGGGAAAGTAACAATAAAGCGACTGTAAGGAGGAAAGAAAGCGAAGTGAATAATGCAAATATAGGGTAATCAAAGTCAATCACCGTTAATCAGCTAAAAGCGGTGGCTACTGGGCATCAGGGTTCGTCCAAGAAGGAATCTGGGACCACAAGACAAAACAATGAGAAACTCCAATTTACACCGATCTCGATAACATACAAGGCAATGTATAAAAAACTATTCGATGTACATATAGTGTCTCCTCGCTATTTAACACCAATGCAGCCCCCGTACCCCAAGTGGTACGACCCGAGTGCGGAATGTGAATATCATGCGGGGATCACAGGGCATTCAATAGAGAATTGCCTAGCTTTTAAGAAATTGGTAGAAAAACTTGTCAATATGGGGGTTATAGAGTTAGCAGATTTGCCAAAGGCAGAGAATCCATTACCCAATCATAATGGCGTCACGCAGTCAGCGAAAGTTCAGAGAGGAAGGTCAAAACAAGCGTGGCAGAAATTAAGACTCCATTAAGATTGGTCTGGAAAGAAATGGTCAAACAGAGGCTAATCGTTGCGAAAGAGAGTCAGGGAAAATGGATAAATTATTGTGAGTACCATCAGGAATCAGGGCACGAGATTCAAAACTGTGAGGAGTTCAGAACTTTGGTACAGAATTTGATGAACAATAAAGAAATTGAGTTTTGTAAGGAGGGAGCAGAAGAGAGGAGCGTATGCACCTCAGAGCTGACAACGAGGAGCTCAAAAGTCAAATTCCCCTTGATCGTCATATCGACACCTAAGAATAATGAAGCTGGAGTGCAAACAATACTGAAAGTGATAATACACAAACCCGTGGAACCCAAGCATAGTGGACCTGGAATGCAGACATCACCGAAACTTATAATACAGAGACCTATAGCCTCTGCTTATGAGGATAGCAGGAGGGTCCCCTGGAACTATGAATGTAGTGTGACAATCCCAAGGAAGGAGAATTTGGTTAGCGTTTCAAAAGAAGAGTTGGATGCAGGCTCTCGTACTCGTAGCGGGAGACATTATGATCCGGAAAAAGGGAAAGCTCTAATGATGGAACCAGAGGGAGAAAAATTAGTCGAGTCCGAATCACCCATCAAGGAACCAGTGAAAGAGGAAGAAGTTAAAGAGTTCCTAAAGTTTCTGAAACACAGTGAATATTGTGTAGTAGAGCAGCTACATTGGCTTTGCTTCAGAATTCGGAAGTACACAGAAACGCATTAATGAAAGTTTTAAATGAGACCTATGTCACCAATGATATCTCAGTTGATAAATTGGATCGGTTGGTAGGTAACATAAGTGTTAACAACTTTATCCATTTCAGTGACGATGAGATACCACCAGGTGGAAGGGGATCCACCAAGGCTTTGCATATTACTACTAGATACAAAGGGTACACGCTACCAGGGGTCCTAATAGACAACGGGTTGGTATTGAACGTATTACCCTTATCCACTCTAAACAGATTACCGATAGATAGCTCGCACATGAAGGAATGCCAGAGCATAGTGAAGGCATTTGATGGCCCGTAAAGGAAAGTATTGGGAAGAATCGAGATACCTTTATTGATTGGCCCGATTACTTACGAAGTGGAATTTCTTGTAATGGATATTAAGCCTTCCTATAACTGCTTATTAGGAAGGCCATGGATACATTCATCAGGGGCGGTGCCTTCATCATTACATCAGAAAATGAAGTTGATAGTGGATAGTCGGCTAATAGCGATAAAGGCTGAGGAGGACATTATTGCAGTCGTGACTAGTGAGATGCCGTACCTGGAGATAAATGACAAGACAACTGAATGTTCTTTCCAGTCTCATGAGTTTGTGAATGCAATTTTTGTCACGGAAGGAAATAGAATCTTGATACCCAGAATCTCCAAGACTACAAGAATGGGGCTGAAAATGACCATGGGAAATGGAGCTTTACCGGGAAGAGGACTTGGAAAGTATCTTCAGGGGAGAGTCGTGACCCTGACATTGAGAGAAAACAAGATCGCTTTTGCTTAGGGTTTAGGCCAGATGCAAAACAAAAAAGGAAAGAACTGGAAAAGAGACAAGAAAAGAGACGTGCTCGTTTGAATGGCGAAGAGGCCAAGTGGGAACCTATGATAATTCCACATATATCCAAAACCTTTGTGTCAGGAGGATAATTCATGCTGAGAAGAAGGTGCCAAGGGGAGAGGACATTGTAACAATGTTGGGCAATGTTTGCATTAATGCTATATCCGAGGAGACAATGGAAGAAGGGACCTTATTGGATATTCGACCCTACGAACCGGGAAGTGTTTTGGACAACTGGACTACAGAGGAGATTCCTGTAACATTTAAAACTTATTCAGAGTAATGTTCAGAACGCACTTATTACTTTAAGCCTAGAAGTTATAAGATTTCTTTTGTGAAATAGGGTCGTGTTCAAACATCATTATATTAATGAAGTACATTTTTGCTATCAATTGAAGCCAACATTCTTTTCTTCATTTTGTGATTCCTTCAAATCATTCTTTCATAACCTTTATACATACAAATAAGCATTCATAAATTCATTCATTCTTTCCATATTCTTTTGAACTACAATAGGTCACGAGATATCAATGACATGAGCGACGCTGCCACGAACTCGAAATATCCTTTTGAGCAGGACATGTGTTTAGAGGGATCACATGATTTTGAAGATGACATAAACAGTGACTTATCCCCTGACTTGTTAAGAATGGTGGAACAAGAGGAGAAACAAATTCTAAATGGTAGAGATTGTGACATTGGAAGAGGGGAAGGTAGTGAAGATTGGAACGCGCATAATCGGGAAAACAAGACGAGATCTTGTCAAGCTACTTCAAGAATTCAAAGATGTCTTTGCATGGTCATATAAGGATATGCCTGGTTTAAGCACTGACATTGTAGTACATCACCTGCCCATAAAAGAAGATTGCAAGCCCGTTCAGCAGAAGCTTCGAAGGATGAGACCAGACATTGTGTTAAAAATAAAAGAGAAAGTTAAAAAGCAATTTGATACCGGATTCTTGCAAGAGACCAAATATTCAGAATGGGTAGCCAACATCATGCCTTTCCCTAAAAAAGATGGGAAGGTACGAATATGTGTAGATTATAGGGACCTAAATAAGGCTAGCCCAAAGGATAATTTTCCTTTACCTCATATTGATACTCTGGTAGATAACACAGCAGGCTACTCGTTGTTTTCATTTATGGACGATTTCTCAGGGTCCAATCAGATAAAAATGCATCCTGAAGATATGAGAAAGACTACCTTTATAACATTGTAGGGCACGTTCTATTACAAAGTAATGCCATTTGGGTTAAAAAATGCAGGGGCTACATACTAAAGAGCTATGGTGACTTTGTTCCAAGACATGATGCATAATGAGATTGAAGTCTACGTTGACGACATGATTGCAAAATCCCAAACAGAAGAAGAACATATTCAAGTTTTGAGAAAATTGTTCTTGAGATTGAGAAAATTCCAGTTAAAGCTCAACCCCGCGAAATGGACTTTTGGAGCTAGATCGGGTAAATTGTTGGGTTTCATAGTCAGTGAAAAGGGAATTGAGATTGACTCGGATAAGGTCAAGGCTATATAAGAATTGCCTCCACCATGCACTCAAAAAGAAGTTCGAGGCTTCCTGGGGAGGCTAAATTACATTGCTCGGTTTATTTTTCAGTTAACCGAAAACTGCGATCCCATATTTCGTCTTCTGAAGAAACATAATCCAGGTGTGTGGGATGATGAATACCAGAAAGCTTTCGATAGGGTGAAGCAATATTTGTCAAACCCTCCAGTCTTATCACCCCTAGCCCAGATAAGCCGTTAATCTTGTATTTAACAGTGTTCTATCATTCTATGGGGTGTGTGTTGGGTCAGCACGATGACTCAAGAAGAAAGGAAAAGGCGATATATTACCTCAGTAAGAAATTCACTGAGTGTGAAATGAAATATTCGCCCATTGAGAAATTGTGTTGTGTGTTGATTTGGGCAACTCGAAGATTGAGGCAATATATGTTGTATCACACGACCTGGCTAATCTCGAAATTGGACCCTCTAAAGTTCATGATGGAGTCAACTGCTTTAAATGGAAGGATGGCTAAATGGCAAATTCTGCTCTCCGAATTTGATATCATCTCTGTGAGTCAGAAAGCTGTGAAAGGGAGCACAATCGCAGACTTCCTAGCTAGCAGAGCTTTAGAAAATTATGAGCCATTAAATTTTGATTTCCCCAATGAGGATTTAATGTATGTGGCAGCTACTGAAAAAGACACTGTAAAAGATCGCCTTTGGAAATTGAACTTCAACAGAGCATCAAATGCTGTCAGTAATGGAATCGGACAGTCTTAGTGTCCCCAAATGGAGATCATTACCCACTCACTTGCAAATTGGATTTCAATTGTACAAATAATATGGCAGAGTACGAGGCGTGTATCATGGGACTCCGGG
Organism: Gossypium bickii; assembly: GCA_025503065.1. Lineage (NCBI taxonomy): Eukaryota > Viridiplantae > Streptophyta > Magnoliopsida > Malvales > Malvaceae > Gossypium > Gossypium bickii. The sequence continues at coordinate 18,745,305 of CP106713.1, read as the reverse complement.
TGGCCATTGAGCGTAACATTAAATTGTTAGAGGTATATGGAGATTTGGCACTAGTGATATACCAACTAAAAGGCGAATGGAAAACAAAAGACCCCAAATTGATCAATTACCGAAGGATAGTCATGGGATTAATTGAAGAGTTCGATAATATCACTTTTAGTTATCTCCCACGGGAAGAAAATTAGATGGCAGATGCTTGGCCACTTTGGCCTCCATGATCAAAGTGGGTAAGCAGGAGGGTATGAAGTTTATCCAAATGAGTATCTACGAAGCTCCAGCCCATTTTTATAACGTGGATGGAAAGGAAAGAGATAATCATCCTTGGTATCACAATATATTGTGGTACATGAGGAATCGTGAGTATCCTAAGCAAGCAACTGAAAATGACAAAAGAACATTAAGAAGGCTAGCCTGCGATTATGTCTTAGACGGAGAGGTCTTGTACAAAAGAAGAAAGGATCAAGTACTTTTGAGATGTGTGGATGCTATTGAAGCTAAGAAAATTCTAGAAGAAGTTCATGAGGGTGTCTCCAAAACTCACGCTAACAGGTTTACAATGGCCAGACAAATCATGAGGTTCGGGTACTATTGGTCAACTATGGAAGAAGACTGCATTAATTACATGAAGAGATGTCATAAGTGCCAGATTTATGGGGATAAGATTCATGTGCCTTCTTCACCCCTGCATGTCATGACTTCCCCATGGCCTTTCTCTATGTGGGGCATGGATGTCATTGGGCCGATCTCTCCAGAAGCTTTGAATGGACATCGATTCATTTTTTTGGTCATTGATTATTTCACTAAATGGGTAGAAGCTGCTTCATATGCTAGTGTTACCAAGTCGGCAGTCAGCAGATTCCTAAAAAAGGAAATCATATGTCGATATGGAATGCTTGAAAGGATCATATCCAACAATGCGTTAAACTTGAATAACAGCACGATCGCAGAGGTCTGCAGTCAATTCAAGATCTGACATCACAATTCGTCACCATATCGCCCAAAAATGAATGGTGCAGTAGAAGCAGCCAATAAAAATATTAAGAAGATTGTGGGGAAAATGGCTGAAACTTATAAAGATTGGCATGAGAAGTCACCATTCGCCCTCTATGCTTATCGAACATCAATCAGGACCTCTACCGGGGTAACTCCTTCCTCATTAGTTTATGGAATGGAGGCGGTGTAACCCATCAAAGTTAAAATTCCTTCCCTTCGAGTCTTGTCAGAGCTAAAGTTAGACGAAGCCAAATGGATCCAGTCTCGATATGATCAGTTGAACTTGATTGAGAGAAGAGGTTAAGGGCCATTCGTCGTGGTTGAATGTACCAAAAGAGAATGATACGGGCTTATGACAAAAAGGTTCGCCCAAGAGAATTCCACGAGGGAGACTTGGTTTTGAAAAAGATCCTGCCCATGCAAAAAGATTTTAGAGGGAAGTGGATGCCAAACTGGGAAGGACCTTATGTGGTAAAAAAGGCTTTCTCTGGAGGAGCATTGATCTTGACCGAAATTGATGGGAAAAACCTGCCCAATCCTATAAACTCGGATTCAGTCAAGAAATACTATTCTTGAAGAGGAAAAGAAGCCAAAGCGAAAACCTGCAAAGGGCACTTTAAGACCTTCCTAAAAAAAAAGAAAAAATAGAGAATGAAAAATGAAAAAATTGAAAAGTGGAGAGGCCAAGGTGAAAGCTCGCAAAGGGCGCCTTGAGACCAAAGGGGTTTTGAGTCGAAAACCTGAAAAGGGCGACTCAAATTGCCATCAGAGCCTAATGAGGCATGCGGTGATCCTGTCATACTTGAATCAACAAGGAAAGGGTATATCGGGTCTTGGTGTTTCGACAGAATACTCAAGATCTTCTAAACACATGTCACACTCAAAATAGTCTTCCAGACATTGGGGCAGAGAAGCTCAGGTGGTGATAGATAGAGGTCGCATAGTAGTTGTTTTTATTCACATTAAATGTGCTATCTTTGAATACCTTGTTCTTTTCAAGATGTACCTTTTGATTAGTTTCTTTAATAATTATAAGCTTTACTTTACACCAATTTTATTCTCATCTATTGATATTACCCCCATGCAAGCGTGTTGCATTGAAATAATGATGGATGAACTAATCATGCTTTATAAAAGAAGTTCTGCATATTAATCTAGAGGTTTCTAAATAAAACTAGAACCCAAAAATAGGACGGTTGTGTAAAAACTCACCAGGTTTAAGGGGTTGACAATGTCGCAAAAGAGGGTATTTTTATAAATGATGATGTCTTCATTTTTAAAGTACCACGACGGAGGGGAGGCTTTAATAAACAATAAGAATGAGACCGTTCTCAATGATGAAATGCTATGAGAAGGAGTTACAAATTATTTTGGGATCCTATATGCTGAAAACACGGCAAGGGACCATGTAAAAATATGAACCTCGCACCTTTGGGATATGAGGGAATAAACATTGAAGCTACAACAGGGGCAAAGTAGTGGAGCATAGTAGTGATTCCTTTGAGTTACGGGATCAAATTACCGGTTGAACAAGAACAACATGACGCGAGCGAGGTTGCCCGTAAAACATTTGAAAAAGACCAATCTCACGAAACTCTGCATTCATGCTAAACACATCTACTTAGGGGCATTTGATCCAATCCGACCATTGCATCACATTCTGCATTCATCTACATTTAGATAGGATCATTAGATCCATTCTGATTATTGCATTCCAACCATGTTGCATAGGCATAAACACGAAACTAATTTCACAGGCACAGGTCCACTAAAAGACGTTGTAGCAGCATCAGTAAATTGGAAGATCTTACCTTCCTCAGCAAAACAGATCGAAGCCAGACAATTCTTATTTTCTCGAAGCTCCAGCGGAGTAAGTTTAGGCTACAAATCCCTTCTTTCTGAGTTTACAATGAGGATCAGTCAGTATTTCTTTGAAGTTTCAGCAGAGAAGATTGAAATTGCGAATCTCTTCTCCCTGAATTTCTATTTCCTCGAAGCTTCAGCGAAGTAGGTCAAAGCTACAAATCCCTTCTCCCTGAGTATATCGAGGACCCACCTCTATTTTCAAGAAGTTCCAGTAAAAAGATCGAAATTACAAATCTCTTCCCCTGGATTTTTGTCACCGCAAAGTCCCAGTGGAGCAGGTAGAAGTTACAAATCCCTCCTCCCTGAGTGTATTGAGGATCAACCTTCATTTCCGAGAAGTTCCAGTGAGAAGATCGAAACTACAAATCTCTTCTCTCTGAATTCCTATCACCTCGAAGTCCTAGTGGAGCAGGTCGAAGTTACAAATCCCTCCTCCCTGAGTGTATTGAGGATCAACTTTCATTTCCGAGAAGTTTCAGTGAGAAGATAAAAACTACAAATCTCTTCTCTCTGAATTCCTATCACCTCGAAGTCCCAGTGGAGCAGGTCGAAGTTACAAATCCCTCCTCCCTGAGTGTACTGAGGATCAACTTTCATTTTTGAGAAGTTTCAGTAAGAAGATCGAAGCTACAAATCTCTTCTCTCTGAATTTTCATCTCTTTAAAGTTCCAGTAGAGTAGATCGAAGCTACAAATCTCTTCTCCCTAAAATTACATTGGAGCAGATCGAAGTACTAGTTCCTATGCCCTTGAGGATGCAGTGGGATAGAATAAAGCTACTTGAAGAAAAGAAGTGCCAAGAAGTCAAGATTCGGCAAGACCAGGCAAATTTGGCCCCTTTTAAAGTCTTTGCTTCATTCCCGTTACGGTGAATAAGCAAAGAGGGGTAGCTGTAGGGCCCAAAATTTGCTCGGAGCCCATTAGCCTACCAATTAACCAGATTCAAACCAAAAAACTAAAAACTAAATAAATAAAGTCCACAATCCTTTTACAATTCAAACCCATTTTTAAACCCAAATACAAAATAGGCCCAATACATAACCCAATTCCAAACCAGCCCAGAAGGTCCAAGCAGAGCTGAATGCCAGAAATTTCTGGAGCCTTCTAAGCAGCCACTTCCCACGCACAACTCTTGGGCTACCGCGTGCCCCCACGCATGACTTTTGGATTACCGTGTGCCTTCACGCGCATGACAGTTCGTGTCTCGCTCGTGCCACGCGCTCCACCCACGTACAGGCCTTCACTAGCGTGCCAAAACCCTGTTGTTTTTACGCACTACAGACATCAATAGAGAAATAGAAAACAGGATCCAAAAATTAAAAGGTGATTTTTCGAGTCTTGTTCTTTGTTTTTTTGATTAAGATTTATTTTTGTTAATAAAATAAAAAGGGAAAAGGGGGTACCTTTGAGCGAGTCCGTCTGTGTCTCCTCCGTTGTAATCGTAGTGCAGATGCGGGCGTCCACTGAGGGGTCAGGCTTCACGGTTGAGGCAAAATGGACTCCTTTGGACCTTCGTGTACCACCGAACATCATAGATTGTGGTGCTTTGGTGGTCGAATGGAGGTGTTTTCGGCGTTGCGGCGCGCCTAGAAAGAAAGAGGGTTCAAATTTTTTTTCAAAAAAAAGGGGAATGACAGATCTATTATGTTTTTAGGGTTATATCAGATTACATGAAATGGCCACGTTTAAAGTCGACCTTAATGGTTTCAAAATGATGCCGTATCAAATGCCTCGACCCGACCCGACCCTTATACACGAAGATCTGCGCTTTTCTGCAATTAATGCAGAATTTGCGCATGTAGTCCCTGTTATTTTTATATTGTTTTTAACTAATCCTATTACATGTTGCCTTTATTGTTTGATTAACCTCTATAATTCATGCATATTCCCAATTTAGTCTGATCTATATACTGCGTTTCGTTTGTTTGAATGTTAGTCGTTTTAACTCCTGATTGTTTGAATGCTTTTTAACTTAATCCCCTCTTATTGTCATTTACCATTAAATTAATATTGTTATTATTATGGATGGTATTTTAGAATGTTATTATGTATGTTATTTCTAATATTATTATTATTACTTCTAATCAATGTTAATATTGCTATTATTATTTTGATGTTTTATTATCTTAATAAATTCTTATTTTTATCATCGTCATTATTATTTATTTTAAACTCAAACGTATTCAAATCCTTTCTAAATGTTTTCTTTCGTTAAAAGCGTGCATTGAACCAATTTTAAGATTGCATTTTTGGAAAGCGAGGCAATGTTTGTGTATTCAGAAGTACGGGAAACTACACCTAACGTGTTGGGTGTCGATTTTTCGTTCCACTAAATAATCAAATACCTTCTTTACGTGTTTTGAAAATCAAAGATGACCTCGGTGTTAGAGTATAAAGGCGTTACATCCTAACGTGTTGGATATGATACTTTTATCCCTTTAAAACGAGTTAATCTTGAGATTCAATTCCGGCTTAATTAATTTTCTTCCCAAAATTTTCACCCTAAATATTTTCGAGTTTTAGATGTGTTCAAATTCTTTCTAACAGTTTTCTTTCGTAAAAAGCATATATTGAATCAGTCTAAAGATTGTATATTTTTTTCTCAAAAAAAAAAAATGCAATGCTTGTGTGTTTATAAGTAGGGAAAATTACACCCTAATGTGTTGGGTGTCGATTTTCCGTTCAACTAAATACCCAAACACCTTTTTATATGTTTTGAAGATCAAAGATGATCTCAGTGTCAGAGCATAAAAGCGTTATATCCTAACGTGTTGGGTATAGTACTTTTATCCCTTTGAAATGAGATTATCTTGTGATTCTATTCCGATTTAGTTTTCTTTCAAATATTTGTTACCCTAAACATTTCAAGTTTTCGATATTAGGACAACATTAATCAATTTTGGTACCAACTTTGGGCGTTGCAAGGGTGCTAACCCTTCCTTGCACATAACCGACTCCTGAACTCGCTTTTTTAGTTTCGCAGACCAAAAATATTTTTATAGGTGATCTGATCACACTTAAACAAAAAGGACCGGTGGCGACTCCTATTTTTAAAGTCGATCCCCGTTTTTCAAAACCTCAATTTAAAATGGTTTCGACAGGCTAAGTTGAGGAATGATATCTCTTCTTTTGTGCAAATTAATTTAGAAACACTTTACGATGCATGGGGGAGATACAAAGATCTATTGAGAAGGTGCCCACACCATGGATTACCCTTGTTACTACAGGTCCAAACTTTTTACAACGGTGTGAACCCCTCAACTAGACAGTTAATTGATTCAGCCGCCGGTGGAACCTTGAATAACAAAACATCTGAGGCTGCCTACGAATTCATTGAAGAGATGTCACTGAATAACTATCAATGGCAAGTCACGAGGACAAGGCCAAAAAAAGCCGCCAGTGTTTTCAACCTCGACGCAGTAACCATGCTATCAAACCAGGTAGAACTTTAACTAAGAAAATTGATGGTTTATGTGGTTCTTCGCAGGTACATCCAGTTATGCAGTGTGATGTGATTGGAGGAGGGATGAGCAATACAAAATATCCTCCTTACAACCCGAGCGCTTAAAATGAGCAAGTTCACTATATGGGTAACAATTTTAAACCTCAGAATAACCCTTATAGTAATACTTATAATCCAGGTTGGAGGAACCACCCCAATTTCTCATGGGGTGGTCAAGGAAATCAGAGACAATAATCCCCTCCAAACTTCCAACAATAGCCCTATCCACAGAAAAAGAAGCCAAACCTTGAGGAGATGCTGAAAAAATTCATAGCAGTGTCAGAAACACGTTTCCAAAACACTGAAACAACACTTAAAAATCAACAAGCATCGATTCAAAGGATTGAGAACCAATTAGGTCAACTTGCTAAGGTCATATCAGAGCGACCACAAGGCAACTTGCCGAGCAAATAGAAACTAACCCAAAGGAGCAACTTTAAGCCATAATCGCTTATAATAGTGAAAGGTTAGATGAAACAAAATTGAGGCAAGAAAAGATAGTAGAGGAAAGTAAGGTTGAAGTAAGTCATGATAAGCCAAAACCAGTAATTAAAGAATACCAACCTCATATACCATACCCTAATGCGATGAAGAAAGACAACACAGATGAACAATTCGGTAAATTTCTTGAACTTTTAAAGAAATTACATATTAACTTACCATTTCTTGAAGCTCTTTCGCAGATGCCAAATTCAAGAAAATTTTTAAAAGAGCTTTTGACAAATAAACTGAAGTTAGACGAGGAGTCGCATGTGGAATTAAACGCAATGTGCTCAGCAATGTTGCAAAATTAACTACCATGAAAATTAAAAGATCCAGGGAGTTTTACAATTTCATGCTTAATTGGTAGTTTATCTGTTGATAATGCTTTAGCTGATTTAGGGGCAAGCATAAATGTTATGCCTTATAAAATGTTTAAACAGCTAGGTCTAGGAAAACCCAAACAAACTAGGATGAGCATTCAATTAGCTGATAAAATGATTAGAATTCCTAGGGGTGTAATTGAAGATGTACTCGTGAAAATTGACAAATTCATATTCCCAGTAGACTTTGTCATTTTAGACATGGATGAGGACAATAATATTCCTTTAATTTTAGGATGACCCTTTTTAGCAACTGTTAAAACTAAAATTGATGTTGGTACAGGAGAACTCATACTCCGTGTAGGTGACTAATTAATCAGTCTTCAGGCTCTCGACTCAGCTAGGACATCAAGTAATCATTGTGAGAAAATTAATTTTATTAATGACCATTCGATTAAACCTTCTTTTCAGGAAGCATCACAAAACCATACAACTGAGCCAGATCCTAGATATCATGACAACAAAGAAATAACTCACGAGGATCGAGGACTTCAGATTGATGAACTATACGAGTGGAAGACACATTTCAAGGAGAATCTAGGAATACATGAAGCAGAACCAACGCCATTCCGTAGGACAAACGAATTTAAGGTCGGAGATCAGGTATTGTTAGATAAGCCAGACCCTCGAATCTTCCCTTCCAAACTTAATACAAATGAAGAAATCCCTTTTAAGATACTAAATGTTTTCCCATACGGAACAATCGAGGTAAGTAATCCTATATTCGGCACTTTTAAAGTAAACGATACTCGACTCGAGCTATATATTGATAATAGAACTGATAGCATGAGAAAGGATTTTCAACTCCTCAAACCACCATGATTATGTGAATGAGAGGTAAGTCTAGCTTAAGACTTTAAACGAGCGCTTCTCGGGAGGCAACCCCGAGCACTAACCCCATCAATTTTTACATTTTTATTTTTACTTTTATTTTTCCTTTTTAGCACCTAACTATAAACTAACCAAAGTGCAGATTTCCATACCACACGGCCTTGCACACGACCGTGGCCGTGGCCTTGTGGACGCCACGGCTTTCCATATTGGCATCGCAGAGATAGTACGAAACAGGATGAAAAATATCTTCCAGCCACGGGCTCTGACTAAACACCACGACTGTGCGATGCGGCCGTGGCAGACATTGATTAAACAACACAGGCGTGGCAACCTTCACACAGGATTGAGAGAAATGAGCGAACCACAACACGGCCGTGCGATACGACCGTGTGACTTAAGACGCCCATGGCACACGGGTGTGGGAATGTACCAGATCTGAGATTTCCATTTAAAACACCCCTCTCCTCTTCTCATCTACTCCCCATTTCCCTTCTTCCATACCCTTTAGACTCCCCTCTCTTTTTATTTTTCACCCTTTTTTATTCTCCAAGCTCTTGATCTACACCTTATCCATGTCGAAGAAACGGAAGGATCCTAGCACAGTCTCCCTCGACGAGACCGATCTACATAAGTTCATGTCGGCCGCTTCATTAACTCGACATGATAAGGATCTTTGAGTCCATTTCATCTTTCATCTTTCTTTTTCTTTTCTCTTCTCCTTTATTTTCCTTATCTTTATTTCTCTTATACTTAATTTAGTCTATTTTATTTTGTTTTCTTTGATTTAGGTTCTAAAGGCTGCTTGGGAATCACCACACCATGACCTTAGAAATCACACCCACTTTGTAAACCATCTAACAATAGGGACTTTTCAGTCCATTAATCTTTTCTTTTAATTTTATTTTACTTTTTACATTCTTTCTTTTTATTTTTCTTTTCTTTAAATATATAATTAGTATATTTTGAATTATTCTTATTATTTCCTGGCTAATTCTCCACGAGCTTCCCAATTTCTTCATCTAGCGCAGAGATTGTTGGCAGCCACCAAACCACGACCACTGCCAACTCAAGGAAACATCCAAAATTCAGGAAGTTTCACCTCTCCTTATCTCTTATGATTTCTTATATATCTTTGTCAATTGAGGGCAATGTACGTCTTAAGTGTGGGGGGGTGAATGTTATTTCAAAAAGTTCCTAACTTTTTGCATTATTCTCGAATCCCTGAATTATGTCTTGTTTTTAAGTAATTTTCTCATATTACTAATGAGAATGAAACTTCTATTGATTTATGATTTTCTTTGATATGTTTTGGAGTAAGTCATAGTTAATTGTGCAGTGATGATTTAAACTTTAGGAGACTAGAGAATCAAGCATGATGATTCTATTTTCAAAAAAATTAAAATTCTTTTAGGTTGTCTACCTGAGTCTAATTATTACCTTGAAGTTTGAAATTTACAAAGTTGATATCAAAAACCCATTATTTTTGTGAGATTTTGAGCCTTTTAGAGCATATATTCTTTTCTTACTCTCTTTATTGATTATGAGTGTGTCAACATTTATTTGTTATTCTAGAACTTGCTTCGATTATACATGTCAAGACCACATCATTGAATTGATATACAGAAATGATAAAGGCACTTAGGATTTAACCCATTCACTCCACTAAAAAGCCTACCCTCAAAATTAACCCTTAGTGAACCCCTTTAATCCTAACAACCCTTTTATTGACTCACCTACTAATATTAGCCCAAAACCCATCTTGTATTTGTTATCACCGTTTCTCTTGACTACCCTTTTTGTCGAGATTTGATTTTGAGCAGTTGCCTAACTATGTTCTATAATTCAGTTGTTAAAGTTCTTTCCTATTATTGTAGATTCTTAAAAAAAAATCGAAGTATATCCATTATTAGTTCTATAATTAAGTGAGCTTATAAGTTTAAATTCTACATCTTGAAAAAGAAGCTCGTATTATTAGTATTACAAGTTTTCAATTGCTATAATTATTCAGGATTAGTTCATTTTTCTAGTTAGGTAAATTGTCAATTCAATCTTGATTCTAACCCTTTAATTTAGCCTTTATCTACACCTTTAACCATAGCCCCGTTACAACCCTTTTAAAGACCTTTTGATCCGTGTATCATTTCATTTTATGGTGGTGGAGATTTGATTTTCATGCAAGCCTATGGGATTAACTTTTCATGTTCGACTTTTGAGAGCTTAATTTTGAACTTTAAACACTTTGAGTGATTTGAGTGCATCTTTAGTGAGGATGTCAACTCTTGTCGATTTTGAATTAAAGGTGATTATTTAGGTAAGGGGAAACACCTATATTTTCATGCTACAAAAACTATGACTTTGATTGTTTGAATCTTCAGGACCCTTCTACTTAAATTATCAATGTATAAATTATCTATGAATTATGATAAAACACTATTGATGAATATTATGAATTGAGGAAGTTCATTTTAATTATGAGTCGAGAATTTTGCTTGAAGACAAGCGAATGCTTAAGTGTGGGGGTATTTGATTAACCGTAATATATACATATTTTAATCCCACATTTAGCATACTTTTGGATGATTTATTCCCTGAATTGTGGAATTTGGTGCTCCTAATCCTTTAATTTCATGTTTTATACTTAGGAGAGCACAGGAGGATGAAAAAAAATGAGAAACGGGCCAAAAAAGAGAAAATGGGCCAAAGTACGAAATGCACACGGCCTGAGCCCAAGACACACGGCCGTACCTCTTTAGCAGACCCGACCACGGCCTGGATTCGATTCACACGGCCGTGCCACACGGGTGTGTCCCTGACGTGACCTGTTTTAATTCTATTCGGAATAGGGTACTTAGAGGCAAAGAAAGATATTCCAAAAGCCTATATAAATACCCTAGAGTCCAACCTTCAAGGGGGGTTCAGGTAGGCCGAGGGGCCAAGCCAGAGAGGTCAGAATTGTGGGATTTACTCGAAGAAAGCCAGTTGATTCATCTCAAGAAGTCAGAATTATACTCAAGATGGAAGATCTTCCCTTTAATTTCCTTTAGGGGGTTTTAGGGTTTTTCTTATGTTTTGTTTTATGTTTTCTTCTGAGATATATTCTTTTATGATTATGAAATAAACCCCTCAAATACCTGAGGGGGATGAAACCTAAGACGGATCTTGTTATTATTTTTGGAACTATATGATAAATACTTGATTTGTTCTTAATTATGTGTTCTTAATTCTTGTCTTGATATTTCAGGATATTGATTCAAGTATTGATGTGCTTAGGCAGTGGAGGAATATTCCCTATTTAAGAGTAGGTCTAGCATAATTAAGTGGAGTTGATCGCAACTCTAGAGATAGGATGACGAAAATCTACCGGATTAGGGTCAAACCTAATATGGGAGTCCATAGATTGAGTTAATGAAATTCTAGGGGTTTTAATTAGAAAGAGATTTCAATTAATCAACCTAGGGTTATACCTTAGTAGCCTCGAGAGAGGTATTAATATAAATTAGGGAATCCTACGAATCAAGTCAAGTGAAGAAATCATCTGGTTTAGAGTTAAATAACAAGTGAAGTCTAGGTGGATTCTTTCTCGGGTATTGTCTTAATCAATTGGTTTTTCCCACAAGTATTTCCCCAATTCATTCTCTGTGTCTTAGCATCTTTTCCTTAGTAATTAGTTAAATAAATATTAATCACTTTTATTTTAGGCTAGATAATAAAAAGAAAGTTAGTATTAGTACTTTTGGTTCCCTTGGGTTCGACAATCCAGTCTTACCACTAAACTATACTACTGTTCGATAGGTGCGCTTGCCTCAATCGTGGTGATAGTTAGTTTCTAGGCTCGATCATTCATTATATAAATTTTAAGACTTTCCCACCACCATCAAGATGGTTTAAAATGAAAAAGTGGGATTGACTTGTAATTCATATGGTGGTAAAATGGATGAAATCGATCCTAAAGGGAGTGCATTCCCCCATCGGAAAGGGAATTTGTATAAGATACAGTACTCTATAAATTGGGATGATCCTAATAATAAAACTGATATCAAGTACATGACTCAAGCTAAAGCGGTTCACGAGTTTGTGACTCAATTCATGTCCAACAATCCAATGAAGGCTTATTTGAATTACAGGGACATTGATATTGGTTCTGCTAAGACTTGGAGATATGAAGAAGGTAACGGTTTGGTGAGAGTTATTTTGCCGAAAATTTTGATAGGCTGGTCGACGTGAAAACCGCTGATGATCCGAACAACTTCTTTAGGAATGAGTAAAGCATCTCTCCTCGCTCCACTAAAATGGCTTAGGATTGGTTTAGCATTGTCTTTTTATCATCTCAAAGCACTTTCTAGAAATAAAAGGAATATTGTGATTTAGAGGTTCTTTTCAATGGTAAGAGAAATATTGAAATAGCTCTTAAAATACGAAAAAAAAAATTATTATATAAATTTCAAAATTCTTAATGTTTGTAAATGTTTTTTAGTTTATTATTAATATAATTATCAGTATATCGTCATATTAAGTTTACATATTGTATATACAAGAAATTATATGCCATATTTGTCATTAACTAATACAAAATTTAAACTACTCTTAGGTCCTAGACAACCAAAATAATATAAAATTTAAGAAGGTCTTAGACAACCAGAAAAACTTACTCGAGGCCCGGTCCGTTTAGAAAACAAGCCTTACTTTTTGTCAAAGTCTACTTTTCAAGTCTATATTTTTGCCCAAACCGTCCCACTTTTCTAGCGAACCTTTGAACCCGGCTCGACTCATGATCAGGTCTAGTATGGAGAAATGGAAAAGGGCATCTAGAATAAGGAAACTATGGAAACATCGATTGAAAAAAAAAAGTAAACGTTAATAATTTGGGGTTATAAAAATAATACTAAAAAATTAATTAAATAAAAAAATCGGTGGAGAAGAGATTAATTATGAAAACAGGATGTTTGCTACATTGTTTTTGGTACCACCTAACACATTGGTTGCACCACCCAACTTTTTCCCCAATCATGCTACAATTATGACATTTTTTTTTAAAAAAATTATTGGTGTCACCACTATGTTAGGCGACACTGGTATGTATTTCTAAAAATACTTGTATTTCATGGGAATACACAATGAGAAAAATTTTTTTTTTATTGGTGCGGTTGATGTGTCAGGCGACATCACTTTAATTTTTTTTTTAAATTGACCTGTTAGGAAAAAAAATAGTTTAAGTGAAAAAAAGGCTGACTTTAGATGGTGTCATTGACGCGTCAAGTGACATTGGTTTTAAAATCTAGGTCCCACTGCACTGCCAAGCGGCACCAATGCTTATATAATTGTAACACCCCAAACCCAGCTCAAACACTACAACCGGATCTGGTATGTCACTTGAGTGATTTTACAAAACATGTCGCGTTTTGGAAAATAATTTCTAGGTTTAATCATTAATACCGAAAACTTAGTAATTTATTAAGTCATATAAGATATAAAGTTATAAATTGCCTTGGTGAATTTTAAATAAAAACTGAATTTATTACCTGCTTAACTTAATTAAAGGAAAAATTTAAACGTCTAACAATAATAAAAGCCCAAAATAAATCCGGAATAAAAATAAAGCTAGTGGCCCATGGCCTTATTACAATGGAATTTAAAACCCATTAATTAAAGATATTAAAAATAAAACTTCTAAGTAAAGTCTTCTACATGATTTAGTTACTCTCTCGCATGGCCACCTCGCGCTCCTCTCCAGCCCGGTCCGATGCACTAAGTGCTACCTGAAATTGTTAAATAATAGGGTGAGTCGCGAGACTCAGTGTGAAACCCTCGTGCACCATTAGATTTTGGGCCTTAGCCCCCACAGTATATATAACAGAATATAATATAACAGAAATTATGCAAAGCCCAACCCAAGTCCTAGGTTTCCATCCGCTACACGCCACCCTTACCTGCCAGTCAGACCATTGGGTTTTTCATGCTGCTCATCGTCAAAGTTGTAACAGAGTCATCAGGCTGAAATGGCAAAAGCCACCAGAAACAGAGTTGTGACAGAGTCACCAGGCTGAAATGGCATTAGCCACCAGAACAGGTCATGGCAAAAGCCGCTACAACAGAACACTTCCCCTTTCAATAAACCCAACCCCATGCAATCAGAAAACAACATACTTATCACATATGTCATCTTAACAGGACATTCACTTAGGAGTGGCGGAGATCACTAACCTGGTGATTCACTTTTACCCTCATTGGGTTTCAATCATTATGCCGGGATTTCAGCATTTATCAGAATATAACAGATTGATAAACATATTTTAACAGGCAATCTAAATGGTGTGAAAGTGTTACACACCTGGTTACCGTTAGGACGACACTCACTATGTCGACACTATTAGAAGCTGCTAAAACTGCTATCTGTCTAAGATTTTGTTCGGATGCCGGTCCACAACCTATTGGCCAATCCCGAACTATTGACACCGCTCATTTTTTAAGCTTAGGGATTCCCCCTTTGCCTGATCCACATTTAATTCCATCACAAATCCTTATCAGAGCTACTATCACAATATTTAATCGTTAATCCTCATTATACAGTTAGGATCTTGTATCCCATGAACAAATCTAATAGAAATCTAGGGAAATCTTCTTACCTTAAAATCCCAAAATTGGAGACTGATGATTTTCGGCTTTTAGATCTAGTCAACCAAGTTTCCTTCAAATCCCGGAATGCCGCCCAACATAGAACCATTAAACTATTAGTTTTTTCGGCTTTTGCCTTTCAAAAACCAGAATAGAATATGAGAAACTAGCAGAAGTCGACACTTACCTTAACACAGGGATTTCGGCTAGCACTAGAAAGAGGATTCGACAATGCCAAAGTAATAATTTTTAAATGCCGGAAGAATAGATTTAACTCACAAATAGGATGAATAAAGAAAAACTATAGAGATTTTGACTTTTTAGAGAAATCGGCATAAGGGAAAGAAGAATAGGGAAAAGGTTTTGGCTTTTGAAGAAATTGAAGAAGAGAAATTGGAGAGGAAGAGGCTAGGGATTTTTGGCACAAGGAATGAGGAGAGAATTAGGGTTTTAAGTGTTAGAATCAAGGAGCTATCCCCCCTATTTATAGGATTTTCGGCACCTCCTGTATAAAACCGAAAACGCCCTTCCTAATTAATTAAAGTTCAAGCTAAATAAAAGGGAAAATTAGGTACCCCTTTACCATGCAGTAGCCGATTTCTTTACTTTCAAGCTAAATAAAAGGGAAAATTCGGTACCCCTTTACCATGCAGTAGCCGATTTCTTTACTCCTCTCAGTGGTGGATTTTCAGCCATCACTCTCCTTGTAGATAGGCTCCTATCTTTTCTCCTTTTTATCTTCTATATATCAATTATAAAATCCAAATATATCTTCCTATTTTTAAGCCTTGTAGCCATCCACCTCATCAAGTCTTAATGCCGAAATTTAACTTACTTAAATTAAAAGATTTGGGCTTCATTAAACCTAAATTTTGGGCCCCTAACTCCTTGTGTGTGGCGTCACCTTCTAATTCCCTTACAGTGCCACCTTTTGTTGGGCCACAAGCCCATGTTGGTATTTTAAACATAATTACCACTCTTTTAACTCTATAATGCCCAATCTAATAATTTAACCAAGGCCTTTACCTAATTCTGAGCCCAATTTGGACCCTGTTACTTAAATTAACATATTAACCATATTCACCCATTAAACACATAGGCCCAAAAATTTAGGATGTTACAATAATACCCCATCCCTAAACTTGCTCATGAACCGAGCCGAGTCGAGCTAGGCCATGACAAAATTTTAGGCTCAAGCCCAACCTGACTTTAAAAATGGGCCTAAATATTTACCCAAATCCAGCCTGGATTATAGATGCCAAGGCCAGGCCCAACCCGACCTGACCCAAAATTAAGATAACCATGTTTTTTTTATAGAAGTTTTAGTTTTTTTTATAGTACAATAAAATGATAATAATTAGCATAGGAAAGGCAAAACACAAGTATGATGACTCTAAATTATATATATTTTGATAACTAATTATGTGTTTTTAGTACATATTGAGAATTTTGGTACAATTAAAGTAAGATTATACTTTTTGTGTAATTAGGTGTTAATTTCAAATAATTCTACTTTATGTTGCCGTGTTTTGAAAATTTCATAATTTTTGCTAAAATTGTTGCAGCTTAGTACATTGATATGTTCGATGTTCGATGTTCGAAGCGTGTATGGATGACATATGCATATAATTGATAACTAATTATGTGTTTTTAGTACATATTGAGAATTTTGGTACAATTAAAGTAAGATTATACTTTTTGAGTAATTAGGTGTTAATTTCACATAATTCTACTTTGTGTTGCTGTATTTTGAAAATTTCATAATTTTTGCTAAAATTGTTGCAGCTTAGTACATTGATATGTTCGATGTTCGAAGCGTGTGTGGATGACATATGCGTATAAGCTGAATATCAATCAGCATGGGATGGCAAAGCTAAGGCATTGGACTGAAGAAATTTATTCTAACCCAGCTTAGAATTGGATTGCTGAAAAGAACATGCTTGCCTTTCATATTGGAGCCCAAATCGTCCATTAAAGGGGAAAGAAACCCAAATTCAACAATGAATTAGTAGAACAGCCCAACTAACTTTGGAACAATTAATTAAGGGTCCTTACTTGTGGAAAAAGATCACAAATCATCCCCTGTCAAATCTCATAGTTGCCGTCCAACCTATGCCTTAAATCAAGCAAAAATCAAGCTAGAATCATGAAATAATCAACCCCTCTTTCCATGAAATATCGTCAACCATGCATGAGAGATTTCAAAGAGATGTTCATGCTATTTTTAGCAAACTCTCAAGTCTTTGCTCATGTATAAATACCACCATCATTCACCTCTTAGCTCATCAATCATTTCATTCAAAACATTCACTTCATTCTCCTTTCTCTCCCACGCCTAGCCTTCCATTTCCCTTCATTATTCCCATCCTCTCTTTGAGAGTTCCCCTAGTAAGTAGTTCTTGAGAGAAAAGCTAGCGCATTAACAAATTTATTTCCTTTCTACGAAGTCATGTTTGAGTAATTTAAAAATCATATTATGAAGGAGCATCTTGTACTCACTCAACAATCAAAGATGATAAGTTGATAAACCATAAAAGTAACAAATTTTAATCCCATTCTTAGTGCTTTTTTGGATGTTTATTTATACAATTATGAGAATTCAATGCTCCTAATCCTTTAAATTCGTATTTCTATACTTAGGTGAGCATAGGGAAGCGAAAGGAGTGGAAAACGGGCCAAAATCAGACAAAACGGGCCATCTTAAAGAACCACACGGGTTGGACACACGCCCGTGTGCCAGCCCGTGTCAATCGCGAGCGATGCAAATTTTCACACAGCCTGGACACCCTCACATGGGCTGGGAACACGCCCGTGTCCCTATTGCACCCTGCTTTGTTTTCACGCGGAAAAAACCAATTTTTAGGATTTCTGAGCCTCCTAAAGTCTATAAATACATACCAAAGGAAGACCTAAGGGAGCATGCAGAGTAGATCAAAGAAATTACTCAAACGAAGCCGTCGGAAACATCTCGGAAGTGGATTCACTCCAAGATTGAAGATCTCCATCAAGTTCTTTAGAAGTTTTTTTATGTTCTTTATGTCTTGTTGTTTTCTTAATTCTAAGATGTTTTCCTCATACGTTATGAACTAAACTCCCTAAATACCTAGGAAGGATGAAACCTAGATGAATCTTATTATTTGAATATTCTGAATTACATGATAAATACTTATTTTTTCTTCTTAATTATTTGCTTTTAACCTTTGCTTTAATATTTCCAGGATATTAATTCAAGTTTAATGTGCTTATTCAGTGGAGCAAAAGTCCCTGTTTAAGAGAAGATCTCGCATAATTAAGCGGATTTGATTGCAATCCTAGAAATAGGACAACATAAATCTACCGGATTAGAGTCAAATCTAATAAGGGAATCCATAGATCGAATTAATGTGATGATAGGGGTTTTAATTAGAAAGAAATTTCAGTTAATCAACCTAGAGTCAGTTGTTTTTAGTCTTGAAAGAGATATTAACATAATTTAGGGATTTCTACGGATTAAGGCAAGTGAATAAATCGTCTAATTCAGAGTCAGAATAATAAGTGAAGTCTAGGTGGATTCTTCCTTGGGTATTGTCTTTATTCATTGGTTTATTTGATTACTCTCTTCACTCTCTGTCGCGTTCTTAGTTAATTAGTTAGTTAAATTTTAGATTAAAATAAATCCTCTTAATTATTAGGCTAAATAATAAAAAGATAATTATTACTAGTAATTTTAGTCCTTGAGGATACGGTATTCTGGACTCATCAAAGCTATACTACTGTTCGATAGGTACGCTTGCCTTTGTCGAAATATTAGTTAGTTTTCGAGCCCATCAAGTTTTTGGCTCCGTTGCCGGGGACTAAGATATTAGGAACGTTTAATTTTTATTACTTTAGCCATTTTTATTTTTATTTGCAATTTATTTTTGTTTTTATTTTACTAACTTTTATTTAATTTGCTTCTGGCAGGTATTTTTAGTTTATGACTAGAAGGAACCCGTTAGGACCATTACTTTTTGACTATGATATAGAAAGTACCGCTCACAAAAACCATAGAGAAATAAGGCGAAGTCTACAGTATATAGAGGAAGAGCAAGAGGACGATACTAATACTACCGAGGAAATGGCCGATAATAATCTGCTACCTCCTGTGGTTGCCGCAAATCCGATGAATGAAAATCCTGCTCCTTGTACTATGTACAATTATGCTAAGCCCAATTTAACTGGGGTTGAATCGAGTATTGTTAGACCTGCTATTGCTGCAAATAAATTTGAACTGAAACCTAACACTATTCAAATGATTCAATAGTTTGTTTAGTTTGATGGTTTGTAGGATAAGGATCCAAATATTCATTTGGCTAACTTCTTAGAGTTCTGTGACACTTTTAAGATTAATGGCATTTATGATGATGCCATTCGCCTTCGGTTGTTCCCTTTTTCCTTAAAAAATAAAGCTAAATAGTGGTTGAACTCGTTACTAGGAGGTTCCATCACTACTTGGGAACAGATGACCGAGAAATTTTTATTAAAATATTTTCCGTCGGTTAAAATGGCAAAGTTGAGGTATGATATCTCTTCTTTTGTGCAGATGGATTTACAAACTCTTTACGATGCATGGGAGAGGTATAAGGACTTATTGAGAAGGTGCCCTTGCCATTGGTTACCTTTATGGCTACAGGTTCAAACTTTTTACAACGGTTTGATCCCCTCAACTAGGAAACTGATTGATGCAGCCGGCGGTAGCACCCTAAATAATAAAACACCTGAAGCGGCTTATGAGTTTATAGAGGAGATGTCACTGAAAAACTATCAGTGGCAAGTCATGAGAACAAAGCCGACAATACCTGCTGGTGTTTTCAACCTCGACGCGGTCACCATGTTATCAAACCAGGTAGAGCTCTTAAATAAAAAGATTGATGGTTTATGTGTTTCTACACAGGTACATCCGATGATGCAATGTGACACAAATGGAGGAGGGATGAATAACTCAGAATATCTACCCTACAATCCTAGCATAGAGAATGAGCAACTAAATTTTATGGTTAATAACTCTAAACCTCCAAATAATCCGTACAGTAACAAATATAATCTAGGATGGAGGAACCACCCAAATTTTTCATGGGGTAGTCAAGGGAATCAAAGACCATAGCCCCCTCCAGGTTTTCAACCACCCTACCAGCAAGAGAAAAAGCCGAACCTTGAAGACATGCTAGCAAAATTTATTTCGTTGTCAGAGACTTGTTTTTAGAATACCAAGACAACATTGAAAAATCAGCAAGCCTCGATCCAAGGGCTTGAAAATCAAATTGGACAGCTGGCTAAATTAGTTTTCGAAAGGCAACTAGGTAGTTTACTTAGTAACAACGAACCTAACCCAAAAGAACATGTGAAGACAAGTTACACTAAGGAATGGGAAGGTATTGGTTGAAGCTGAAAAAAAGATGCCACAAGAAACTGATAAGGCGAAGGGTGAGGAAGTAAACGAGAGTGTGATACTAGCACTTAAAGAGTATAAACCACCGATTCCATATCCAGCAAAGTTAAAGAAAGACCGAATGGACGCACAATTTGGTAAATTGCTTAAACTTTTTAAACAATTACATATTAACTTACCTTTTGTTGAAGCTAGTTCACAGATGCCTACATATGTAAAATTTTTAAAAGAGCTTTTAACAATTAAAAGGAAGTTTGAAGAGCTATCAACCGTGGAACTTAACGAGGAATGTTTGGCTATTCTTCAAAATAAGCTACCAACCAAAGTAAAAGATCTAGGAAGTTTCACTATTCCCTGTTTAATTGGTAGTTTAAATATTGAGAAAGCATTAGCTGATTTAGGTGCTAGTATTAATTTGATGCCTTATAAAATGTTCAAGCAGCTTGGTCTTGGGGAACCAAAACCCACTAGGATGAGTATCCAATTAGCTGATAGATCTGTTAAATATCCTAGAGGAATTATTGAAGATGTTTTGGTAAAAGTTGATATTTTTCCATGTTGATTTTGTTGTGCTTGACATGGATGAGGATGTCGAGGTGCCTTTGATCGTTGTTTTCGCAATGTCAAAGTCATAAAATTTATATAAAGAATGACCAAACCTGGAAACTAACTATGACAACGATTTGAGGCAAGCGTACCTATCGAACAGTAGTATAGTTAAGGCAAGACCGGAATGTCGAACCCAAAGGAACCAAAAGTACTAATATTAACTCTCTTTTTATTATTTAGCCTAAGAATTAAAGTGATTTTTATCTAACCTAAAATTAACTAACAACTAATCTAAAGACTCTAAGTCAAAGAAGAATGAAGTTGGGAAAATAACTTGGAAGAAAAACTAATTGATTAAGACGACACCCAAGGAAGAATCCACCTAGACTTCACTTGTTATCTAACTTTGAACCAGACGATTTATTCACTTGACTTGATCCATAATATCCCCTAAGTTATATTAATCCCTCTTCGAGGCGACTAACGTCTAACCCTAGGTTGATTAATTGAAATCTCTTTCTAATTAAAACCCTTAGAATCGCATTAACTCAATCTATGGACTCCCATATTAGGTTTCACCCTAATCTAGTAAAATCTCATCACCCTATCTCTAGGCACGCAATCAACTCCGCTTAATTATGCTAGATCTACTCTTAAGTAGGGACTTTTTCTCCTCCACCTAAGCACATCATACTTGAATTAATATCCTAGAAATATCAACACAAGAATTAAGAACACATAATTAAGAACAAGTCAAATATTTATCATATAGTTCAGAAAACAATAACAAGATTCATCTTAGGTTTCATCCTCCTTAGGTATCTAAGGGTTTAGTTCATAACAATAAAAGAAAAAATCTCAAAAGAAAAGATAAAACAAAACATAAGAAATCCCTAAAACCCCCTGAAGGAATTGAAGGAGAGATCCTCCGTCTTGAGTATAATTTTGGCTTCTTGAGATGGATCAATTGGCTATCTTCGAGTAAATCTCCACAAATCTGCCCTCGTTGGCCTAGCTGGACTCCCCCTGACTAAATCTCCACAAATCTGCCCTCGTTGGCCTAGCTGGACTCCCCCTGACTAAAGCCTTGGGTTCCCCGACAAAAAGCCCTAGCAGAAGGCTTCTGCTGAACTCCCCTTCAAGTTGCTCTCTTGGGTGTTTATATAGACTTTGAGATGCCTTACTTGGCCCCTAAGTATCCTAATTCAAGTAGAAATCCTACTAGGGTGTTTGAATAGGCTTTGGAATGTGTTTATTTGCCTCCAAGTATCCAAATCTGAGTAAAACTCCTCTTAGCCGTGGCAGGGACACGCCCATGGGACACGCCCGTGTAAGTCGTGGCCAGGCCGCGTTCGAGACTATTGAATAAGGCACGACCGTGTGGTCTTGGGCCCAGACCGTGTGGATTTCGTGATATGACCCATTTACTCCATTTTGAGCCTATTTTCTGTTCTTTTCATCATCTGATGCTCTCCTGGGTATATAACATGAAAAAAAAAAAGGTTAAGAGCACCAAATTACACAATTCAGGGCTTAAATCATCCAAAAGTGTGCTAAATGTGGGCTTAAAATATGTTACTTTTACGGTTTATCAAATACCCCTACACTTAAGCTTTTGCTTGTCCTCAAGCAAACTTCTCAACCCACAATTGAAACAAACTTCCCCAATTCATAATATTCATTAATAATGTTTCGTCATAATTCAAAAATAATTCATACATGGATAATTCAACTCAAAGATTCCTGAAGATTCTGATTGTTGTATCTATCGAGTTTTAAAATTTATAGAAAGAATGATCGAACCTGGAAACTAACTCTGACAATGATTAAAGGCAAGTGTACTTATTGAATAGTAGTATAATTTAGGCAAGACCGAATTATCGAACCCAAAGGAACTAAAAGTACTAATACTAACTTTCTTTTTATTATTTAGCCAAAAATAAGTGAACTTGCTTTAATCAAATCTTAATTAACTACTAAGCTAAAGACACAAAGACAAAAAGAACGAATTGGAGGAATAACTGTAGGAAAACTCAGTTGATTAAAACGATACCCTTAGGAAGAATCCACTTAAACTTCACTTGTTATTTAACCCTGAACCATACGATTTATTCACTTAGTTTGATCCGTAAGACTCCCTAACGTATATTAAATCCTCTCTCGAGGCGAATAACGTCTAGCCCTAGGTTAATTAATGGAAATCTCTTTCTCTCTTAATAACCTCCTAGAATAGCAGTAAATCGATCTATGGACTCCCATATTAGGTTTCACCCTAATCCAGCAAAATCTTGTCACCCTATCTCTAGGTGTGCGATCAACTCCGCTTAATTAGGCTAGATCTACTCTTAAGTAGGGACTTTTGCTCCTCCACCTAAGCACATCTGACTTGAATCAATATCCCGAAAATGTTAACACAAGAATTAAGCACACATAATTAAGAACAAACTAAGTATTTATCATATAATTCAAAAAATAATAACAAGCTTCATCTAGGTTTCATACCCTTCAGGTATCTGAAGGGTTTAGTTCATAACAAATAAAGAAAACATCTCAAGAGAAAAGATAAAACAAAACATAAGAAATCCCTAAAACTCCCTGAAGGAATTGAAGGAGAGATCCGCCGTCTTGAGTAGAATTCTGGCTTCTTGAGATGGATCAACTGGCTATCTTCAAGTGTTTCCCACAAATCTGACCTTTTCAACTTGGCTCCTTGGCCTAGCTAACCGCCCCCTTTTCAGCTGACACTTAGGGGGTTTATATAGGCTCTTGGAATGGGTTTCTTTGCCCTAAAGTATTCAGATCTGAATAAAATTGTTCTTTGCTATGATAGAGACATGGCCATGGCACATGCCCATGTGGTTGGTCTTCAAGCCGTGTTCAGATTCCTTTAATGAAGCACGGCTGTGTAAATCAGGGGTTAGGCCGTGTTCTAGATGATTAGTGAGGCACGGCCGTGTGGGCTTAAGTCCAGGCCGTGTTGATTTCTTCCTTGGCCCAATTTGCTTTGTTTTAGGCCTGTTTCTTATTCTTTTGATCCTCGGGTGCTTTCCTGGGTATAAGACATGAAAAGAAAGGATTAAGAGCACATTTTTTACATAAATTGAGGGATAAATCATCCAAAAGCATACTAAATGTGGGATTAAAATATGTTACTTTTACGGTTTATCAAATACCCCCACACTTAAGCTTTTGCTTGTCCTCAAGCAAAATTCTCAACTTACAATTAAAACAAACTTTTCATAATTCATAATTCCTATCAACAATGTCTTATCATAATTCATAGATAATTTGTACATGGATAATTCAATTCAAATAGTCCTAAAGATTCAAACAAGATAAGTCATGTATTTGTATTCCAAAAACATAGGTGTCTCCCTTTATCTGAATAATTACCTTTAATTCAAAACCTAAAGGGTTGGCATCCTCACAAAAGATTCACTCAAACCACTCAAAAAGTGTTTAAGGTTCAAAGTTAAAAGATCATTCATAAGTCGAACCTGAAAAGTTAATCCCATAGGCTTGCTTTAAAATCAAATCTCCACCACTGTAAAATGAGATGATACACAGATTAAAAGGTCTTTAAGTGTGGATAAAGGCTGAATTAGAAGGTGAGAATCGAGATTGAATTGACAAGTTACCTATCTAGAAATACTGAGACAATAATAATTACATTAACTAGAAAAGTCATAACCCTAATAATATGAGCTTTTTTTCTTTTGAAAGTTAAACTTTAACTGTATAAGCTCACTTTTCATAATACTAATACTGAATATACTTCAAACATTTTTTTAAGAACAAACTAAATAATAGAGGATAATTTCAACTATTGCAATAATATAATTCTGTAACTAATCAAATCAGATCTCGATATAAGGGTAGTTAAAAAGGAATGATGATAGCAAATACAAAGGGTTTTGGGTTAATATTAGTGGGTTAGTCAATAAAGAGGGTCGTTAGGATCAACGGGGTTCATTAAAGGTTAATTATGAAGGTGGGTCTTTTTAGTGGAGTAAGTGGGTTAAAACCTAGGTGCTTTTATCATCTCGGTATATCAAATCATAACTGTGGTCTTGACATGTATAATCAAGTCAAGTTCTAGAGTAACAGTTCATAGTTGACACGCTCATAATCAATAAAGTGAGCATGAAAAAGAATATATGCTCTATAAAGCTCAAAATCTCACAAAAATTATGGGTGTTTTTGATATCATCCTTGTAAATTTCAAATTTCAAAGTAATATTCAAATTCAGGTTAACAAACTAAAAATTTTAATTTTTGAAAAATAGACTTATCACGCTTGATTCTCTAGTATTTTTCAAATTTAATCATCAATGCACAATTAACTATGACTTACTCAAAAATATTTCAATAAAAATCATACATCATCAGAAATTTTATCCTAATTAGTAATATGAGGAAATTACTTTAGAACAAGTATAAATTCAGGGATTTGAGAATAATGAAAAAAGTTAGGCACTTTTATCCTCAGGGATTGAGAATAATGCAGAAAGTTAGGCATTTTCTTGAAATAACTATTCACCCCCCACACTTAAGATGCACATTGCCCTCAATGTACAAAGATAGATAATAGCATTTAAGGGATAAATCAAAAGAGAAGGGGAAAGAATACTCCCTGAATTTTGGATGGATTCCTTGAGTCGGAAGTGAAGGAGGATGGGGAGGTCGGTCTGGATGACGACCCTGCACTAGATGAAGAAATTGGGTAGCGCGCTGAGAATTAGCCAGGAATTATTAAGACCTAATTAAAATAAACTAAATATATAATTAAAGATAAGAAAGATAAAGAAAGAGGAAACAAAAATGTAAACAAAATGAAAATTAAAGATAAATGGACCGAAGAGGTGGGTGTGACCTCTAAGGCTGGGGAGGTGCTGGCGGTGGCGGAAGTGGCGTGATTCCCTAGCAGCCTTTTGAACCTGAAACGAAGAAAGTAAAATAAGTTAAACTATATTAAGCATAAGATTGCCAAAGGGAAGGAAATTGAAGCAAAAGACAAAAGAAAAGTAAAAACTAAATGGTCTCAAAGACCCTTGGCTTATTGTTTGGATGAACTGTCGGCATGAACTCATGTAAATCGTTCTCCTCTGAGGAGATTGGCCTTTTATGCTTCCTTGGCATGGTTTCGGTATGGCTCAAGGGTTAGTGAGACTTGTTATGGAGAACTCTGAGAAGAGGAAAGAAGAGAAGGGGTGGAGAGTAGAGGGGGAGGATAGGGAAGGGTTTAAATAGAGTTTCAATTCTGGTACACTTACACGCCCGTGGTCCGAGGGCGTGTCGATTCACACGGCCGCCTCGCATGGCCTTGTGTCCTGTCATGTTGGCTCACCCATGCCCATTTGCAGTTTGCCACGGCCGTTGGTGATAAGTTAGTATATTGGCACGGTTGGACTGCACGGGCGTGTTTTGCCTGTGGTTGGCAAGTCAGTAGCTTCACACGGTCGTGGGGCACGGTCGTGCCACTTTGTCGGTACCCGTGAGGGAGTGGTTGCATCTGTGACTTTGAAAATTAGTTGAATCTGACTTGTACCATCTTGCCATGTTAGTACCGAGATTCTTGAGGTACACACGGCCTCGGCCACGACGGTGTACAAGGCCGTGTGTCCTGAAAATCTGCACCCTTGGTTATTTTTAAAGTTAGATAAAAGAAAGAGTAAAAGAAAATGAAAAACATAAAAGTTAATGATGTTAGTACTCGGGTTGCCTCTCGAGAAGCACTCATTTATAGTCTTAAGCTAGACTTGTCCTTGTATTTATAAAAACTTCAGGGGGTTTAAAGGTTTGAATATCTTCCCTCATGCTAGTAGTTTTATTTTCTTGATAAAGTTTAAGTCGAGAGGCGTTTACCTTAAAATTGTCGAATGTTGGAGTGCTTACCTCGACTGTTTCGTATGGGAAGATATTATGTACCTTGAGAGGAATTCCTTCGTTTACCTTCAGGTCTGATGTGGTGATTCGAGGGTCGACTTTGTTTAACAGTACCTGGTTTCCTATTTTGAAGTGGTTGTTCCTACATGCTCTTCTGGGGGTTCCTTCGATTTTACTTTATGCGGTTCCAGTTCCTCTTTGTGTATCCCTAGTTTTTCCTTGAAGTGTGTCTTCCACTCGTCTAGTTCATCTGTTTGAATCCTTTGTTCCTCATGAGTTATTTTTTTTACAGGGTTTAGGATTGGGATCACTTTTGTCCTTTTGTGGTGCTTCCTGAAAAGAAGGGTTAACCGAATGGTTATCAAAAGAATTCACATTCTTACCTTTATTTGTTGATGTTCTAGCCGAGTCGAGGGCTTGAAGAGTGACTGTCTCCTTGCCTACACAAAGTATAAGTTCGCCTGCATTAACATCAATTTTAGTTCTGGCAGTCGCTAGAAAGGATCTTCCTAAAATTAGGGGGATTGAATTATCCTCATCCATGTCTAAGACAATAAAATCTACTAGAAAAATGAATTTATCGATTTTTACAAGAACATCTTTGATAATGCCCCTAGGAATTCTAACAGTTTTATCAGCTAATTGAATACTCATCCTAGTTTGTTTGGGCTTCCCTAGATCTAGTCGTTTAAACAATGTATAAGGCATGACATTTATACTTGCCCCTAAATCAGCTAATGCATTATCAACAGTTAAACTACCAATTAAACATGGAATTGTAAAACTCTCTGGATCTTTTTGCTTCATTGGTAGTCTATTTTGTAGAATTGCTGAGCACTTTGTGTTGAGTTCCACATGTGGTTCCTCGTCTATCCTTTGTTTTTGCGTTAACAACTCCCTTAAAAATTTTCTAGAGTCTGGCATCTGCGAAAGCGGTATGTTAATGTGTAATTTGTTTAAAAGTTTAAGAAACCTACCAAACTATTCCTCTGTATCATCTCTCTTTAACGCTTCAGGATAAGGAATGCGAGGTTGGTATTCCCTGATTACCGTTTTTGGCTTTTCTTGCGTTACCTCTAACTTTACCTTCTTCGACCTTGTTTTCTTGTATTGGGTTGGGTTTGTCTAACTCTGTATTTTCTTGAGCTGTTATGGCTTGGATTTGCTCCTTTGGATTAATCTTAGTGTTGCTTGGTAGACGCCCTTGTGGTCGTTCGGACATTAATTTCGCGAGCTGTCCAACTAAATTAGTAATTTCCCCGACTTGGTTCTCGATTGCTTTGATCGATGCTTTTTGATTGCTAAGTGTTGTCTCTTTTTTTTGGATATGAGTGTCAGTGGCTGCCATGAATTTTGCCAACATCTCTTCGAGGTTCGGCTTCTTCTCTTGTGGATAAGGCTGATTTTGGAAATTTTCAAGAGGCTGTTGTCTTTGATTTCCTCGATTTCCTTGCCGTCCCCATGAAAAATTTAGGTGGTTCCTCCAACCTGGATTATAATTATTACTATAAGGGTTATTATTAGATCTAAAATTATTACCTATATAGTTCATCTGTTTGATCTCTGTGTTCGGTTGGTAGGGTGGGTACTCGGGATTCGCCACAGTTCCACTTGCGTCGCACTGCATTACTGGATGTAGCTGTGAGGAACACAAACTATCAAGCTTTTTATTCATTAATTCTACCTGATTTGATAGCATGGTTACTGCATCGAGGTTGTACACTCTGGCTATTTTTGTTGGCCTTGTCCTTGTAACTTGCCGCTGATAGTTGTTCAGCGACATCTCTTCAATGAACTCGTAGGCTGCTTCAGGAGTTTTATTATTCAGGGTTCCACCGGCGGCTGAGTCGATTAGTTGCCTCGTTGAGGGGTTCACACCGTTATAAAGAGTTTGGACTTGAAGCCACAAGGGTAAACCATGGTGTGGACACCTTCTCAAGAGATCCTTGTATCTCTCCCATGCGTTGTATAATGTCTCTAAATCCATCTGCACAAAAGAAGAGATATCATTCCGTAATTTGGCCGTTTTGGCCGGTGGAAAATATTTCAAAAAGAATTTTTCGGTCATTTGTTCCCATTTAGTGATTGACCCTCATGGTAACGAGTTTAACCACTGTTTGGCTTTATTCCTTAATGAAAAGGGAAATAACCGATGATGTATGGCATCATCAGAAACACCATTTATTTTGATGGTATCACAGAACTCTAAAAAATTAGCTCTATGTGTATTTGGATCTTCATCCTGCAAACCATGAAATTGAACAAATTGTTGAATCATTTGTATAGTGTTAGGCTTTAATTCAAAATTATTAGCAGCTATAGCGAGCCTAACAATACTCAATTCTGCTCCTGTTAAATGTGGTTTAATATAATCAAACATAGTACGTGGAGCGTTGTTTTCTCCCACATCGTGTGGTTGTGGGTTATTCTCGTCCATCCCTTTAGTAGGATTGGATTTGTCTTCTTCCTCTCTTTCTGTGTAGTTTAGGCCTCGCCTAATTTCTCAGCGATTCTTGCGAGCAGTCGCTTCAATATCACTGTCGTATACTAAAGGTCCTCTCGGGTTCCTTCTAGTCATAAACTAGAGGTATCTTGTAGGAAAAGAAAGAAAGAATGATCTCAGTAAAAACAAAACAAAATAAAAATAAGAATAAATTATGAAAAATAAAAATAATGGCTAAAGTAATAAAAATAGAGCTTTCTTAATATTTTAGTTCTCCGGCAACGGCGCCAAAAACTTGATCGTTGGGTCTATCGAGTTTTAAAATTTATAGAAAGAATGATCGAACCTGGAAACTAACTCTGACAACGATTAGAGGCAAGTGTACCTATCGAACAGTAGTATAGCTTAGGCAAGACCGGATTATCAAACCCAAAGGAACTAAAATACTAATACTAACTTTCTTTTTGTTATTTAGCCTAAAATAAGTAAAGTTGCTTTAATCAAATCTGAATTAACTACTAAGCTAAAGACACAAAGACAAAAAGAATGAATTGGAGGAATAACTTTAGGAAAACTCAGTTGATTAAAATGATACTCTCAGGAAGAATCCACCTAAACTTCATTTGTTATTTAACCCTAAATCATACGCATATTAAACCCTCTCTCGAGGCGAATAACGTCTAACCCTAGGTTAATTAATGGAAATCTCTTTCTCTCTTAATAACACCCTAGAATAGCAGTAAATCGATCTATGGACTCCCATATTAGGTTTCACCCAGCAAAATCTCGTCACCCTATCTCTAGGCGTGCGATCAACTCCGCTTAATTATGCTAGATCTACTCTTAAGTAGGGACTTTTGCTCCTCCACCTAAGCACATCTGACTTGAATCAATATCCCGAAAATATTAACACAAGATTTAAGCACACATAATTAAGAACAAACTAAGTATTTATCATATAATTCAGAAAACAATAACAAGCTTCATCTAGGTTTCATCCCCGTCAGGTATCTGAAGGGTTTAGTTCATAACAAATAAAGAAAACATCTCAAGAGAAAAGATTAAACAAAACATAAGAAATCCCTAAAACTCCCTGAAGGAATTGAAGGAGAGATCCGCCGTCTTAAGTAGAATTCCGGCTTCTTGAGATGGATCAACTGGCTATCTTCAAGTGTTTCCCACAAATCTAACCTTTTCGACTCGGCTCCTTAGCCTAGCTAACCGCCCCCTTTTCAGCTGACACTTAGGGGGTTTATATAGGCTCTTGGAATGGGTTTCTTTGCCCCAAAGTATCCAAATCCGAATGAAATTGTTCTTTGCCACGACAGGGACACGGCCATGGCACACGCCAGTGTGGTCGGTCTTCAAGCTGTGTTCGGATTCCTTTAATGAAGCACGACCGTGTAAATCGGGGGTTAGGCCGTGTTTTAGATGATCAGTGAGGTACGACCGTGTGGGCTTAAGTCCAGGCCGTGTCGATTTCTTCCTTGGCCCAATTTGCTTCGTTTTGGGCCCATTTCTTGTTCTTTTGATCCTCGAGTGCTTTCCTGGGTGTAAGACATGTAAAGAAAGGATTAAGAGCAGCCTTTTTACATAAATTGGGGGATAAATCATCCAAAAGCATACTAAATATGGGATTAAAATATGTTACTTTTACGGTTTATCAGATTCAAACAATCAAAGTCATAGTTTTTATAGTATGAAAACATAGGCGTTCCCCCTTACCTAAATAATTAGCTCTGATTCAAAATCGACAAGAGTTGACATCCTCACTAAAGATTCATTCAAAGTGTTTAAGGTTCAAAATTAATCACTCAAGAGTCGAACATGAAAAGTTAATCCCATAGGCTTGCATGAAAATCAAATCTCCACCACTATAAAATGAGATGATACATAGATCAAAAGGTCTTTAACAGGGTTATATTGAGGCTTGGGTTAAAGGTGTGGATAAAGGCTGAATTAGAGGGTTAGAATCGATATTGATCTGACAAATTACCTAACTAGAAACAACGAACTAATAATGAATAACTACATCAATTGAAAACTTGTCATACTGATAATACTCTAATACGAGCTTTCTTCTTCAATAATTGGAATTTAACGTATAAGTTCACCTAATCACAAAACTAATAGTGAATATACTTTTATTTTTTTAAAGAACAAGTCAAATATAAAGGATGAATTTAACGATTGAAACAAATAAAATAGTTAGGCAACTTAATCAAATCAAATCTCGACATAAGGGTAGTCAAAAGGAATGGTGATAACAAATACAAAGGGTTTAGGGTTAATATTAGTGGGTGAGTCAAAAAAGGGTTGTTAGGATCAACGTGGTTCACTAAGGGTTAATTGTGAAGGTAGGCCTTTAGTAGAGTGAGTGGGTTAAAACCTAGGTGCCTTTATCATCTCTTGTATATCAAATCATAGGTGTGGTCTTGACATGTATAATCAATGCAAGTTCTAGAATAACAGATCAATGTTGACACACTCATAATCAAAAAGTGAGCAAGAAAAAGAATGTATGCTCTAAAAGGCTCAAAGTCCCACAAAAATTATGGGTTTTTGATGTCAACCTTGTAAATTTCAAACTTCAAGGTTATAATTAGATTTAGGTAGACAACCTAGAAAAATTTTTAATTAAATGAAAATTAGACTTATCATGCTTGATTCCCTAGTATCCTTCAAATTTAATCATCAATGCACAATTATCAATGACTTAATCCAAGACATTTCAATAAAAATCATAAATCAAAGGAAATTTCATTCCAATAATAATATGGAAAACTTACTTCAAGAAAAGGCATAATTCAGGGAATTGAGAATAATGAAGAAAGTTAGGCACTTTCTCGAAATAACTATTCACCCCCCACACATAAATGTACATTGCCCTCAATATACAAACATGTATATGCAATTTAAGAGAGAGGGAGAGGTGAAACTTCCTGAATTTGGATGGTTTCCTAGAGTTGGAAGTCGATAGGGGTGGTGGCTGCTACCGAGCTCTGTATTAGATGAAGAAATTGGGGAGCTCGTAGAGAAGTAGCTAGGAATTATTAAGACACATTTAAAATAAAATAAAAATATAATTAAAGACAAGAAAGATAAAGAGAAAGAAAATAGAAATGTAAATAAAATTAAAATGAAAGATGAATGGATCGAAGAGTCCTTATTGTTGGATGGTTCGCGGTGTGGGTGTGACTTCTAAGGCTGTAGAGAGTTAGTGGTCGTGGTTCCGGTGTGATTCCCTAGCAGCCTGAAGAACCTAACACTAAGAAACTAAAATAAAATAAGCTAAATTAAGCATAAGTTAGTCAAAGAGAAGGAAAATAAAGGAGAAGATAAAAGTAAAACAAAAGATAAATGGTCTCAAAAACCCTTGGCTTGTCGAGTGGATGAAGCGGTCGGCATGAACTTATGTAGATCGGCCTCCATGAGGGAGACTGTGCTGGGATCCTTTCGCTTCTTCGACATAGATGTGGTGTAGCTAGATGGTTGTGGGCAAGGGTTAGAGAGGGAAAGTTGGGAGAAGTTTGAGAAAGAAAAGGAAAACTAAATGGGCTGAATGGCTGAGAAGATGGAGGGGTGGGTGGTTTAAATAGAATTTTCAAGTCAGGTACATTCACACGCCCGTGTATAGTGGGCGTGCCATGTCACACGGCCGCATCGCATGGCCGTGGTGGGCTTTGTTCGTTTCTCCAACGCCCATGCTCAGGTTGCCACGCCCGTGTGTAATCTAACAGTGTCGACCACGGCAGCTTTACACGGCCGTGGAGTTTTGTCGGTGCCCGTGGTGTGATGGTTGGACTCCGTAACTCGAAGATTTTATTTGTTCTAACTCGTACCGTTTCTGCCATGTCAGTACGGATATTCTTTGTACCCACACGGCCACGGCCACGGCCGTGTGTAAGGTCGTGTGGCTTGAATTTTTGTATTTTTGATTTGTTTATAGTTAGGTGCTATATGGAAAGAATAAAATAAAATAAGTAAGATGAAAAATACAGGAGTTAATGGGGTTAGTACTCAAGTTGCCTCCCAAGAAGTGCTCGTTTATAGTCTTAAGCTAGACTCACCCTGTTTTCATTTCTAAAAGAAGGTTCACGGAGTTGAAGCTCCTCTCTTAATTCCCTTAAATCCTCACCATTATAAATTTTCAATCAATGGCCATTTACATTGAATGTTCCTTGAGTTGGATGGGTTACCTCGACTGTGCCGTAAGGAAAAATAGTTTTGATCACGAATAGGCCTGACCACCTTGATTTAAGCTTTCCAGGAAATAGTTTGAGTCTTGAATTGCATAACAGGACCAAGTCTCCTACTTTGAATTGCTTTGATTGTTTCAAACGAGCATCATGGCGTCGTTTTGTTGCCTCATTATATAACCGTGAGTTTTCGTAGGCCTCAGCTCGCCATTTATCTAATTCGTTCAACTGCATCATCCTCTTCTCACCTGAGGTTTTAATATCATAATTCAAGAATTTTATAGCCCAGTATTCTTTGTGCTCTAATTCAAACGGTAGATGACAACTTTTTCCGTAGACAAGTTTGTATAGGTATGTTCCTAAAGGGGTTTTAAATGCTGTTCTATAGGCCCATAAAATATCATCTACTTTCACTGCCCAATCCTTCCTACTTGATTCAACTGTTTTCTCTAGGATTCGCTTGAGCTCACGATTTGCCACTTCCACTTGCCCACTGGTTTGAGGATAATAAGGGGTAGCTGTTCTGTGGTGTAGTTCATATTTTCTTAAGTCTTTATCAAATTGAGTATTGCAAAAGTGAGTGCCCCTATCACTAATGATTACTCTGGGTGTTCCAAAACTGGAGAAAAGTTTCTTAAGAAACTTTACTACAACTCTAGCATCGTTAGTAGGTAAAGCTTGGGCTTCTACCCATTTTGTCATTTAATCTACTGCTTCTAGGATGTACTTATTTCCAAATGAACTAAGGAACAGACCCATAAAGTCAATACCCCACACATCAAATATTTCACATGATAACATATATGTCTGAGACATTTCATCGCGTTTAGAGGTATTACCTATTCTTTGGCATTTATCACACGAAGTAGCATACCTGTTGGCATCTTTAAAAAGAGTTGGCCAATAAAATCCTGATTCGAGCATTTTGTGTGCTATCTTAATCCCGTTGTAATGTCCTCCTGAAGGTCCTGAATGGCAATGTTCTAGGATCTTGCTTGCTTCCGCCTTTGTAACGTATCTTCAAATTACTTGATCTGCACATATACAGAAAAGAAAGGGATCTTCCCAAAAATAGTTTTTTGCATCAGCAAAGAATCGCTTCTTTTGGTGATGTGTTAATCTTTTTGGCAAGATGTTAGCAGCTAAATAATTCGCAATATCTGCAAACCATGGTACCTCAGAGTTGGTTATAGAAAAGAGTTGTACTTCGGGAAATGAGTAGTTTTTCTCACTTTCGTCGAGCTCTTCGATATGTGGGTTTTCAAGCTTAGAGAGGTGATCTGCTGCAAGATTCTCAACTCCCTTCTTATCTTGTATTTCCAAATTAAATTCCTGTAAGAGTAAGATCCATCGTATGAGTCGAGGTTTTGCATCAGATTTAGTTAAAAGATAACGAAAAGCTGAATGGTCAGTGTAAACGACAACTTTAGATAATATTAAATACTGCCTAAATTTGTCAAAAGCAAAAACTACAGCTAGCAATTCTTTCTCTGTGGTGGTGTAGTTTTCTTGCGCGGGTGTCAATGTTCTGCTAGCATAATAAATTGGCTGAAAATGCTTGTCTCTTCGTTGTCCCAGAACTGCACCTACTGCAAAATCACTCGCATCACACATTAGTTCAAAGGGTAAATTCCAATCAGGTGCAATTATAATTGGAGCATTTATTAGTTTATCTTTGAGGGTATTAAATGCATCTAAACATTCCTGATCGAAATTGAAAGGAACATCTTTTTCTAGTAATTTTGTTAAAGGCTTAGCTATTTTAGAGAAATCTTTAATGAATCTCCTATAAAATCCAGCATGTCCTAAAAAGCTTCTAATAGCCTTAACTGAACTAGGGGGAGGTAATTTTTCTATCGTTTCAATCTTTGCTTTATCTACCTCAATCCCTTTACTAGAAATCTTATGTCCTAACACAATCCCTTCTCTAACCATAAAGTGACATTTTTCCCAATTTAAGACAAGATTCGTTTCTTCACATCTTATTAGAACTCGTTCTAAATTTTTAAGGCAAAGGTGGAAAGAATTACCGAATACCGAGAAGTCGTCCATAAATACCTCCATAATGTCTTTCACAAGTTCATCAAGGATGGCCAACATGCAGCGCTGAAAACTAGCAGGAGCATTACATAATCCAAAAGGCATTCTACAATAAACAAACGTACCGTATGGGTATGTAAATGTTGTCTTCTCTTGATCTTCAGGAGCTATTGGGACTTGGAAGTAGCCGGAGAGTCCGTCTAAGAAGCAGTAGTAGATATGCCCAGATAATCTTTCTAACATCTGATCAATAAAGGGTAGAGGGAACTGATCTTTTTTGGTGGCATCGTTCAGCTTCCTATAGTCTATACAGACTCTCCAACCTGTGACTGTTCTTGTGAGAATCAATTCATTCTTTTCGTTGGTTACCACAGCCATGCCTCCTTTATTTGGAACTACCTGCACAGGACTTACCCAAGTGCTGTCAGAAATAGGATAAATTATTCCTGCATATAGAAGTTTAATTACCTCGACTTTGACAACTTCTTTCATATTGGGGTTTAACCGTCTCTGAGGTTGCACACACGATTTATACTCATCTTCCATTAAAATTTTGTAGGTGCAAAATGATAGGCTTATTCCTTTAATGTCTGACATTTTCCATGCTATGGCCTTTTTGTGCTTCCTTAGTACCTTTAGCAGATCTTCTTTCTCCTTGGGTCCTAGTTCTGAAGAGATGATTACTGGTAGTGTAGAATTATCCCCCAGGAATGTGTATTCTAAATGTTTTGGCAATTTTTTTAGTTCTAACTTGGGCGGCTCATCAATAGAGGGCTTCTATTTTAGTTCGTCATTGATCTCAATGCCCTCTATTTCCATCTGTCTAGAGGATGATGTATTGGGATTCACTTCATCGGTATCGTCATCTTTCCCCTCACCTTGTGAAAGACACAATTCCATCGTGTCATTGTGCATGATTTCCTGCAAAGATTCTTGAAAAATGTGATCAGTGGCATCAATAAAGTAACAAAAATCATCTTGTTCTCTAGAATATCGCATGGCATCATAAATTTGGAAAACAATTTCCTCATCTCCTACCCTTAGTGCAATTTTATCGTCTCCAACATTAATGACAGCCTTAGCAGTAGCTAGAAAGGGCCGTCCCAAAATTAAAGGTACCTCTACGTCCTCATTCATGTCAAGCACAACAAAATCAACGAGAAATATAAATTTATCTACTTTTGCCAAAACATCTTCAATAATTCCCCTAGGATACTTAACAGATCTATCAGCTAACTGAATACTCATCCTAGTGGGTGTTGGTTCCCGGAGACCACGTTGCTTAAACATTTTATAAGGCATTAGGTTAATACTGGAACCTAAATCAGCTAATGGTTTCTCTATGCTCATACTACCAATTAATCAAGGAGTAGTGAAACTTCCTGGATCTTTTAATTTGGTTAGCAGCTTGTTTTGGATGATAGCTGAGCATTCTTCATTAAGTTTCGCTGTTAAAATTTCCTCGAACTTCTTTTTATTTGTTAGAAGCTCCTTTAAAAATTTTGCATATGTTGGCATCTGCGAAATAGCTTTAACAAAAGGTAAGTTAATATATAACTGTTTAAAAAGTTCAAGAAATTTACCATATTGTGCGTCTAAGCGGTCTTTCTTTAACTTTGTTGAGTATGGAATTGTTGGTTTGATTTCCTCATGGGTTGGTGTTATCTTTGCCTTCTCGGTTTCATGTGGTGCCTCTTTCTTCGTTTCGATTAACTCCCTTCCACTTCTTAGTGTCACTGCCTGTACCTGCTTTGTTTCCCTCGGTAAGCTTTCTGATCGTGTTTCAGAGACTAATTTAGTAAGTTGCCTGATTTGATCCTTGAACTCTTGTGTCAATGCCTCAAGTTTTGCTTCTATATTTTGGAAATGTGTTTCTGTATTTTGGGAACATATTTCTGAGGCTGCTATGAAGTTTGTTAGCATCTCTTCAAGGTTCGGCTTCTTTTCCTGTGGGTAGGGCTGTTGTTGGAAGTTTTGGGATGGTTGTTGCCTTTGATTTCTTTGACCGCCCCATGAGAAATTGGGGTGGTTCTTCCAACCTGGATTATAAGTATTACTATAAGGTTATTGTTGGATCAGAAATTGTTACCCATATAGTTCATTTGATCGCTCTCCATGCCCTGTCCGTAGGGTGGGTACTCAGGAGTCACCACTCCTTCACTTGTGTCGCACTGCATAACTGGATGTGCCTGTGAAGAGCCATATAAACCATCAAATTTTTTATGTAGCAATTATACCTGGTTTGATAGCACGGTTACTGCATCGAGGTTGAAAACTCCGGCTACTTTGGCTGGCCTTGTCCTTGTAACTTGCCACTGATAGTTATTCAATGACATCTCTTCTATAAACTCGTAGGCTGCTTCAGGAGTTTTGTTGTTCAGGGTTCCACCGGAGGCTGAATTGATGTTGCCTTGTTGAAGGGTTCACACCATTGTAAAAATTTTGGACCTGTAGCCACAAGGGTAATCCATGGTGTGGACACCTTCTCAACAAGTCCTTGTATCTCTCCCATGCATCGTAAAGTGTCTCTCAATCTATCTGTACAAAAGAAGAGATATCATTCCTCAATTTGGCCGTTTTGGCCGGCGGGAAATATTTTAATAAAAAATTTTCGGTCATTGCATCCCATGTAGTGATTGACCCTCATGGAAGAGAATGCAACCAATGATTGACCCTCATTAGAAACGCCATTTATCTTGAAGGTATCATAGAATTCTAGAAAATTCGCTAAGTGTGTGTTAGGATCCTCATCCTGCAACCCATCAATCTGAACAAACTGTTGTATCATCTGTATAGTGTTAGGTTTTAGTTCAAAATTATTTGCAGCAATAGTAGGCCTAACAATACTAGACTCAGTTCCTGTCAAACTAGCTTTAGCATAATCATACATAGTGGGTGGAGCATGATGTTCAGCCATCTCTGGAGGTGGCAGATTATTTTCAGCCATCTCTTCCGTGGTATTTATTTCAGCTTCTTGCTCTTCGTCTATGTAGTTTAAGCTTTGCCTTATTTCTCTGCGATTTCTATGAATGGTACCTTCAATATCACTGTCGTAGAGTAAGGGTCCTGTCGGGTTCCTTCTAGTCATAAACTAGAGATACCTGAAAGGAACAAAAGAAAGAAAGAAAATTTAGAAAAATAAAAATAAAATTTCATTGCAAAAATAGAAATAAATATGGCTAAAGTAATAAAAATTAAGCTTTCTTAATATTTTAGTTCTCCGGCAACGGCGCCAAAAACTTGATCGTTGTTTTCGTGATGTCAAAGTCGTAAAATTTATATAAAGAATGATCAAACCTAGAAACTAACTATGACAACGATTTAAGGCAAGCGCACCTATCGAACAGTAGTATAGTTAAGGCAAAACCGGAATGTCGAACCCAAAGGAACCAAAAATACTAATACTAACTCTCTTTTTATTATCTAGCCTAAGAATTAAAATGATTTTTATTTAATCTAAAATTAACTAACAACTAATCTAAAGACTCTAAGACAAAGAAGAATGAATTTGAGAAAATAACTTGGAAGAAAAAGCAATTGATTAAGACGACACCCAAGGAAGAATCCACCTAGACTTCACTTATTATCTAACTCTAAACCAGACGATTTATTCACTTGACTTGATCCGTAAGATTCCCTAAGTTATATTAATCCCTCTCTCGAGGCGACTAACGTCTAACCCTAGGTTGATTAATTGAAATCTCTTTCTAATTAAAACCCCTAAAATCGCATTAACTCGATCTATGGACTCCCATATTAGGTTTCACCCTAATCCGGAAAAATCTCGTCACCCTATCTCTAGGCGCGCGATCAACTCCGCTTAATTATGCTAGATCTACTCTTAAGTAGGGACTTTTGCTCCTCCACCTAAGCACATCAGACTTGAATTAATATCCCAGAAATATCAACACAAGAATTAAGAACACATAATTAAGAACAAGTCAAATATTTATCATATAGTTCAGAAAATAATAACAAGATTCATCTTAGGTTTTATCCCCCTCAGGTATCTGAGGGTTTAGTTCATAACAATAAAAGAAACCATCTCAAAAGAAAAGATAAAACAAAACATAAGAAATCCCTAAAACCCCCTGAAGGAATTGAAGGAGAGATCCTCCATCTTGAGTATAATTCTGGCTTCTTGAGATGGATCAATTGGCTATCTTCGAGTAAATCTCCACAAATCTACCCTCTTTGGCCTAGTTAGATGCCCCCTGACTAAAGCCTTGGGTTCCTCCACAAAAAGCCCTGGCAGAAGGCTTCTACCGAACTCCTCTTCAAGTTGCTCCCTTGGGTGTTTATATAGACTTTGAGATGCCTTACTTGGCCCCTAATTATCCTAATTCAAGAAGAATTCCTGCTAGGGTGTTTGGATAGTGATCGCTATAAATCAGAGTTTTAAAATTTATAAAAGAATGATCAAACCTGGAAACTAACAGGAATTCAAAGGAACTAAAAGTACTAATACTAACTTTCTTTTTATTATTTAGCCTTAAAATTAGAGTGAAGTTGCTATTAACTAAATTGATGAAGACTAAACTAAGGACGCAAAGACAAAAAGGATGAATAGGAAAATAACTTTGAAGAAAAACTCAGTTGATTGTGACGATACCCTCAGGAAGAATCCACCTAGAGTTCACTTATTATTTAACCCTAAATTATATGATTTCTTTTACTTAGCTTGATCCGTAAGACTCCCTAACCTATATTAAACCCTCTCTCGAGGCGAATAACGTCTAACCCTAGGTTAATTAGTGGAACTCTCGTTCACTTATAATAACCCCCTAGGATAGCAGTAATCGATCAATGGACTCCCATATTAGGTTTCACCCTAATCTGGCAAAATCTCATAACCCTATCTCTAGGCATTCGATCAACTCCGCTTAATTATGTTAGATCTACTCTTAGGCAGGGTCTATTCCTCCTCCACCTAAGCACATTAGATTTGAATTAAGCAACATAACTAAGAAAAAACTAGATAATTATCATATAACTTAAAAATCAAATAAAAAGATCCATCTAGGTTTCCTCCCCTTCAGGTATCTGAGGGGTTTAGTTCATAACTAAACAAGAAAACAACTCAAGAGAAAAGATAAAACAAAACATAAGAAAAGCCTAAAACTCCCTGAAGGAATTGAAGGAGAATTCCGCCGTCTTGAGTATAATTTTGGCTTCTTGGGATGGATCAACTGGCTATCTTCGCGTTATTCCCTAACTCTGACCTTCTCGGCTTGGCTCATTGGCCTAGCTTTGACGCCCTGGGTTCCGGCTTCTGCCAAACTCCCCTTCAAGTTGCCCCCTTAGGTATTTATATAGACTTTGAGATTCCTTACTTGGCCCCTAAGTATCTTAATTTAAGTAGAATTCCTAATAGGGTGTTTGAATAGGCTTTGGAATATGTTTCTTTGCCTCCAAGTATCCTTTCTCGAATGAAATTGCTTCTCCCAGTGACAGGGACACGACCATGGCACACGCCCGTGTGGATCGTGGCCAGGTCGTGCTCGGACTTCTTTAATGAGGCACGGTTATGTAAATCAGGAGAAGGCCGTGTTCTAGTAATTTAATGAGGCACGGCCGTGTGTCTTGAAGTTCAGGTCGTGTCAATTTCGTGAACTGGCCCATTTGGCCCGTTTTAAGCCCGTTTTGTGTTCTTTTCATCCTCGGGTGCTTTCCTGGGTATAAGACATGAAAAGAAAGGCTTAAGAGCACCTTTTTACACAAATCAAGGGATAAATCATCCAAAAGCATATTAAATATGTGCTTAAAATATGTTACTTTTACGGTTTATCAGATAGGCTTTGGAATGTGTTTCTTTGCCTCCAAGTATCCAAATCCGAGTAAAACTACTCTTGGCTGCGGCAGGGACACGCCCATGGATCACGCCCGTGTAAGTCATGGCCAGGCCATGTTCGAGACTGTTGAATGAGGCACGACCGTGTGGTCTTGGGCCCAGGCCGTGTGGATTTCTTGATATGGCCCATTTACTTCGTTTTGAGCCCGTTTTCCATTCTTTTCATCATCTGGTGCTCTCCTGGGTATATAACATGAAAAC
Organism: Gossypium bickii; assembly: GCA_025503065.1. NCBI lineage: Eukaryota > Viridiplantae > Streptophyta > Magnoliopsida > Malvales > Malvaceae > Gossypium > Gossypium bickii. Next base: position 18,704,060 of record CP106713.1, on the reverse strand, counting down.
AAAAGATTAAGAGCACCAAATTACACAATTCAGGGCTGAAATCATCAAAAAGCGTGCTAAATGTGGGCTTAAAATATGTTACTTTTACGGTTTATCAGCCTTTAATTTTAGGTCACCCATTTTTAGCTACTGCTAGGGCTGTTATTGATGTAGGTGATGGTAAACTTGTGCTTAGGGTAGGTGGCAAGGAAATTATTGTTAAGATTTATTATGATATGCTATACTCTAGAGAGCAAGATGATTCTTATTATTTTATTGACTCTACTGATCATTCTATTCAAGATTCTTTTCAGGAAATCATACATAAAGACACGTTGGAACCGTGTCTTGTCCAAGGTGAGGAGGTAGATGATGATACCACTGAGATAGGGGAGATACGAATTGAGTTAAACTCTAATGAGTCTTTCCCAAGACAAACTAAGTATGAGGGTATTGAAATAAATGAAAAACAAAAACAAAAACCTTCTATTGAAGAACCTCCCAAATTGGAATTGAAACAGTTACCTAATCACTTATAGTATGTATTCCTCGGAAATGATTCTACACTACCGGTAATTATTGCTTCGGACTTGGAACCCAATGAGAAAGATTAGTTACTATAGGTCTTAAAGGAGCATAAAAGAGCCATAGCTTGGAAGATTTCTGACATTAAAGGGATCAACCAATTGTTTTGTACTTACAAACTTTTAATGGAACATGAATATAAACCATGTGTGCAAGCTCAAAGATGATTAAATCCCAACATGAAGGAAGTTGTTAAAGCCGAGGTAATTAAACTTCTAGATGCTGGAGTTATTTATCCTATTTCTGACAGTACTTAGGTGAGTCTTGTTGATGGAGCTCGAAACTAACTATTATTTTGACAAAGGCAAGTGCACCTATCGAACAGTAGTATAGCTGTGGTGAGTCCAGAATATCATATCCTCAAGGACCAAGAGTATTAGTATTAACTATCTTTTTATTATCTAGCCTAATAATTAAGGGGATTTGCTTTTAATCTAAAATTAACTAAGTAATTTAACTAATAACTATGAAAGCGACAGAGAGCGAATTGGGGAAAATACTTTTGGACAGCTTATATGAGATAAGCAATACCTAAGAAAGAATCCACCTAGACTTCACTTATTACTTTTGATTCATACGATTTATTCACTTGGCTTAATCCATACAAATCCCTGAATTATATTAATACCTCTTTCGAGGCTACTAACAACTGACTCTAGGTTGATTAATTGAAATCTTTTTCTAATTAAAATCCCTATTGTCATATTAACTCGATCTATGGATTCCCTTATTAGGTTTGACCCTAATCCGACAGATTTTCGTCGCCCTATTTCTAGGGTTGCAATGAACTACGCTTAATTGTGTTGATCTACTCTTAAATAGGGACTATTGCTCCACTGAATAAGCACATTTGACTTGAATCAATAACCTGAATTATCAAAACAAGAATAGGAACTCACAATTAAGAATAAGCACAAGTATTTATCTCATAAATCAAATAATAATAAGATCTATCTTAGGTTTCATCCCCTCCGGTATTTGAGGGATTTAGTTCATACTGAAAGAGGGAAACATCATAAAAGAGGGAAAACAACAAAACATAAGAAAACCTAAAAAACTCTTAAAGAACTTGATGGGAGATCTTCAGTCTTGATGAAGATCTTTCTCCTAAGTTGTTTTCGACGGCTGTCTTAGAGTATTTTCTCCTTCTACTCGGTGTCTATTCGACGTCCTGTCGAACCCTCTTTTAGGTTCCTCTTAGGGTGTTTATCTAGGCTTCGAGATGCCTTTCTTGGCCCACAAGTATCCTATTCCGAATAGAATTCATCCTAGTTTCGACAAGGACACGCCTTTGTAACATGCTCGTGGTTGATAGCCCAGGCCGTGTTCGATCCTGCTAGTCACACACGGTCGTGTGGATTTGCCCGTGTGTAGTGGTCCAGGCCGTGTAGGCCCATTTTGTCCCTTTTTGGCCTATTTCTCGTTCTTTTCGACTCCCTAAGCTCTCCTGAGTATAAAACATGAAATTAAGATATTAGGAGCATCAAAGTCATCAAATTCAATGGAAACTCATCCAAAATTAAACCAAGCATGGGGTTAAAATATGTGTAAATTATGGTTTATCAAATATCCCCACACTTAAGCCTTTGCTTGTCCTCAAGCAAAATTCTCAACTCATAATTAAAATGAACTTCCTTGATTCATAATCCTTATCAATAATGTTTCAAGATAATTCATACATTGATAATTTAACTAAAAGAGTCCTAAAGATTCGAACAATCAAAGTCATAGATTTTTATAGCACGAAAACATAGGTGTTTCCCCTTACCTAAATAATTTCTTCTAATTCAAAACTGACAAGAATTGACATCCTCACTAAAGATTCACTCAAATCATTCAAGGTTTTTAAGGTTCAAATTAAGCACTCAAAAGTCAAACAAGAAAAGTTAATCCTATAAGCTTGCATGATAATAGAATTTCCACCACTGTAAATGAGATGATACACAAATCAAAATGTCTTAAAAAGGGTTGTAACGGGGCTTGGGTTAAAGGTATGGATAAAGGCTGAATTAGAGGGTTAGAATCGAGATTGAATTTGATCAATTACCTAACTAGAAAAATAACTAATACAGAATAATTACATTGATTGAAAACTTATCACTAATTAACACGAGTTTCTTCTAACGATATGGAACTAACAGTTTCAGCTCATACTCACTAATAATGAATAAGTCTTAGTTTTTTTTTTTAAGAATAAGCACAATGATAAGAAAGAACTTTAACAACTAAAATAGAGAACATAGTTAGGCAACTGCTCAATTCAAATCTTGACAAAAAGGGACGTCAAAAGATTAGGGGAAGTAAAAATTTGGTTTTGGGTTAAATTTAATGGGTGAGTCAAGAAATGGTTTATTAGGCTAAAAAGGGGTTCACTAGGGGTTAATTATGAGGGTAGGCTTTTTGGTGGAGTAAGTGAGTTAAAACCTAGATGCCTTTATTATCTCAGTATATCAAATCAAAGTGTGGTCTTGACATGCATTATCGAAGCAAGTTCTAGAATCACAAATCAATGTTGACACACTCATAATCAATAAAGTGAGCTAGAAAAGATATATGCTCTAAAAGGCTCGAAATCTCACAGAAATTATGGTTCTTGATGTCAATCTTGTAAATTTCAAACTTCAAAGTAACATTTAAATTTAGGGAAACAACCTAATAAATTTTTTTATTCTGAAAATAGACTTATCATGCTTGATTCTCTATATCTTAAAGTTTAAACCATTAATGCACAATTATCTATGACTTAATCTGAAACATATAAAAAAATCATAAATCAATGGAAATCTTATTTTAATTAGTAATATGAGAAAATTACTTTAAGAACAAGACATAATTCAGGGATTTTCTGGTAATGAAATCAATAACCTCCCCACACTTAAGATGTACATTGTCCTCAAATAATTATGCCAGCCAAACAATAGTTCATCAAATAGAATGAAATGTAAATACTAGTATGAACGAAAAACAAGGTTAATATTATTAGCAATGGAATTTGAAAAGGAAAATAAAATCCACTAAATTGACAAGATTCCTATAAAACTAATAAAATCCAACTAACTTAAACTATCAAGAGAATTATTGCGTTTGAAATAAAAATTGAAATAGTAATAATAATGAAAATAAAGTAAGAACAAAGAATAGAAACATAAAAATAATGAAGAACGAATGAACTGGGCGACAATAGTGAAAATTGTGAACCAATGAGGGTGCTGGGGTGGTGGAGTGTCGGTGTTGCACGGGCGTGGTCTGCAGGCTGTGTGCGTGGAGAGGAAAAGGGTGGGAAGGGGAAAGGAAAAATAAGGGAAAAAGGGGAGAAAAGAAAGTGAAGGGAGGAGAGGAGAGGGTCGATGGTGGCTGGAAAGGGGAGGAGGGGGTGCTTGTGTGAAAACGGCTAGGGTTTTGGGGGGGAGAAGATGAATAGTGAGGGGTTTTATATAGGAAGTGGGGCACACGGCTAGTGGCCACACCCGTGGGGTCTTTATTTAGCCTGTGTGATTTGTGAGTTTAAGTTTTGGGCGCATCTGAGCCTTGTCCCATGCCCGTGTCCTATGGGCGTGTTATATGACACGGTCAAATCGCACGGTCGTGTACTTCTTCATTCGCTTTTCCCACGCACGTGTAAATGGTCATACGCTCGTGTTAGTTAATTAGTGTCGACCACGGCCTTGAGGCACGGGCGTGTTGCACACTCATGTTATTTACTCACTATCGACCACGGCTTTGAGGCACGGGTGTGTCGCACGCCCGTGTCATTTACTCAGTATCGACCACGGCTACTTCGCACGGCCGTGCCCCTTTTATTGCAGCCCGTGTTGGGGAAAATGTTTTTCCTTCCTTGGCTCGCACGACCTCTGCCACGCCTATGTCTCTTCCCGTGGTTTCCACACAGCCATGGCCATGCCCGTGTGCTATGCCGTGCGGATAAGAAATCCTGCGTCTATTAAATTGGTTAGTTCTTAGTTAGATGCTAAAACCAAAAATATATATGTTAGTGAGATTAGTGCTCGGGCTGCCTCCCGAGAAGTGCTCGTTTAAAGTCTTAAGCTAGACTTACCCTTTTTTCATTCCTAAATGAAGGTTCACGGAGCTGAAGCTCCTCTCTCATATCCCTAAAATCTTTACCATTATAAATTTTCAGTCGTTGACCGTTCACCTTGAATGTGCCACAAGTCGGATGAGTTACCTCGATTGTGCCATAGGGAAAATAGTTTTGATTACGAATGGACCTGACTATCTTGATTTCAGCTTTCCAGGAAACAATTTGAGCCTTGAATTGTATAGTAGAACTAGATCTCCTACTTCGAATTGCTTTGGTTGCTTCAAACGAGCATCATGGCGTTGCTTTGTTGCCTCCTTATATAGACGTGAGTTCTCTAGGCATTAGCTCGCCACTCATCTAGCTCGTTCAACTGTATTATTCTTTTCTCACCTGCAAGTTTAAAATCGTAATTTAAGAATTTTATAGCCCAAAAAGCTTTGTGCTCTAATTCATATGGTAGATGACAACTTTTTCTGTAGACAAGTCTGTATCGGGATGTTCCTATGGGAGTTTTAAACGATGTTTTATAGGCCCATAAAGAATCGCCTACTTTTAATGCCCAATATTTACTGTTTGATTCAATTGTTTTCTCTAGAATACGCTTAAGCTCTCGATTTGCTACTTCCACTTGTCCACTGGTTTGAGGGTGATAAGGGGTAGTTGTTCTATGGTATACTCTATATTTCTTTAAGACTTTGTCAGATTGATTTTTACAAAAATGAGTACCCCTATCACTAATAATTGCTCTAGGTGTTCCAAATTGAGAGAAGAGTTTCTTAAGAAATCTCACTACCATTCTGGCATCATTAGTAGGTAAAGCTTGAGCTTCCACCTATTTTGACATATAGTCCACTGCTACTAAGATGTATTTATTCCCAAATGAGCTAGGGAATGGGCCCATAAAATCAATACCCCATACATCGAATATTTCACATGATAGCATATATGTTTGAGGCATTTCATCACGTTTAGAGATATTACCTGTTCTCTGACATCTATCACACGAATCAACGTACCTGTTAGCGTCTTTGAACAGAGTGGGCCAATAAAAACCTGATTCGAGCAATTTATGTGCTGTACTGATCCCACTGTAATGTCCTCCTAAAGGTCCTGAATGGAAGTGTTCTAGGATTTTGCTTGCTTCTGCCTTTGTAATTCATCTCCGAATTACTTGATCTGCACATATACAAAAAACAAAAGGGTCTTCCCAAAAATAGTTTTTCGCATCAGCAAAGAATCGCTTCTTTTGATGATGTGTTAACTTTTTTGGTAGGATGTTAGCAACTAAGTAATTTGCAATGTTTGCAAACCAAGGTACCTCGGAGTCAGGTACAGCAAATAGTTGTTGTTCAGAAAACGAGTCATTTATCTCACTCTTATCGAGTTCTTTGATATGTGGATTTTCAAGCCTAGAAAGATGATCTGCCGCAAGATTTTCACCTCCTTTCTTATCTTGAATTTCCAAATCAAATTCCTGTAAGAGTATAATCCATCTTATGAGTCGAGGTTTTGTATCAGATTTAGTTAAAAGATAACAAAGAGCTGAATGGTCAGTGTAAACGAAAACTTTAGATAATATCAAATACTGTCTAAATTTATCAAATGCAAAAACCACGGCTAGCAATTCTTTTTCTGTGGTGGTGTAATTTTCTTGTGCGGTCGTCAATGTTTTGCTAGCATAATAGATCGGCTGAAAATACTTATCTCTTCGCTGTCCTAAAATTGCACCTACTGCAAAGTCACTCGCATCACACATTAGTTCAAAAGGGTAAATTCCAATCAGGTGCAATTATAATTGGAGCATTTATTAATTTATTTTTGAGGGTATTAAATGCATCTAAACATTCCTGATCAAAATCGAAAGGCACATCTTTTTCTAGTAGTTTTGTTAAAGGCTTAGCTATTTTAGAAAAATTCTTAATAAATCTTCTATAAAATCCAGCATGTCCTAAAAAGCTTCGAATGGCCTTAACTGAACTAGGAGGAGGTAGTTTTTCTATGGTTTCAATTTTTGCTTTATCAACCTCAATCCCTTTACTAGAAATTTTGTGGCCTAACACAATCCCCTATCGAACCATAAAGTGACACTTTTCCTAATTAAGCACAAGGTTCGTTTCCTCACATCTCATTAGAACTCGTTTTAAATTTTTAAGGTAAAGATGGAAAGAATTACCAAATATCGAAAAGTCATCCATAAATACCTCTATAATATCTTCCACGAGTTCATCAAAGATGGCTAGCATGCAGCACTGAAAAGTAGCGGGAGAATTACATAATCCAAAAGGCATTCTACGATAAAAAAAAAAACCTACCGTATGGACATGTAAATGTTGTCTTTTCTTGATCCTCAAGAGCTATTGGGATTTGGAAGTAGCCAGAAAGTCTGTCTAGGAAGCAATAGTACATATGCGCAGATAATCTTTCTAACATCTGATCAATAAAGGGTAAAAGGAAGTGATCTTTTCTTGTGGCATCGTTCAACTTCCTATAGTTAATATAGACTCTCCAACCTGTGACTGTTCTTGTAGGAATCAATTCATTCTTTTCATTAGCTACAACATTCATGCCTCCTTTCTTTGGAACACTCTGCATAGGACTAACCCAAGTACTGTCAGAAATAGGATAAATAACTCCATCATCTAGAAGTTTAATTACCTCAGCTTTAACAACTTCTTTCATGTTGGGATTCAATCGTCTTTGAGGTTGCACACATGGTTTATATTCATCTTCCATTAAAATTTTGTGGGTGCAAAACGATGGACTTATCCCTTTAATGTCAAAAATTTTCCAAGCTATGGCTCTTTTATGCTCCTTTAGTACCTATAGCAAATCGTCTTTCTCTTTGGGTTCCAGTTCTGAAGAGATGATTACTGGTAGTGTAGAATTATCTCCAAGGAATGCATATTCTAAGTGATTTGGTAACTATTTCAATTCCAATTTAGGTGGTTCTTCAATAGAGGGTTTTTGTTTTAGTTCATCGTTTATTTCAATGCCCTCGTCTTTCTTTTGTCTAGGGGAAGACGTATTAGAATTTAACTCATTGGTATCATTGTCTGCCCCCTCACCTTGGGTAAGACACAATTCCAATGTGTCGTCATGTATGATTTCCTGCAAAGAATCTTAAATAAAATGATCAATGGCATTAATAAAATAACAAGAATCATCTTGCTCTCTAGAATATCACATAGCATCGTAAATTTGAAAAATAATTTCCTCGTCTCCTACCCTTAGCGCAAGTTTACCATCACCTACATCGATAACAGCCCTAGCAGTAGCTAAAAAGGGACGTCCCAAAATTAAAGGCACCTCAACGTCCTCATCCATGTGAAGTACAACAAAATCAACAGGGAATATAAATTTATCAACTTTTACCAGAATATCTTCAATAATTCCCCTAGGATATTTAATAGTTTTATCAGCTAATTGAATGCTCATCCTAGTTTGTTTGGGTTTCCCGAGACCTAGCTATTTAAACAATTTATAAGGCATAACATTAATGCTTGCCCTTAAATCAGCTAAAGCATTATTAATAGATAAACTACCAATTAAACATGGAATTGTAAAACTCCCTGGATCTTTTAACTTTTGTGGTAGTTTATTTTGTAAAATTGCTGAGCACACTTCATTTAACTCTACATGTGACGTATCATCTAACCTCCATTAGTTTGTCAAAAGCTCTTTTAAAAATTTTCTTGAATCTGGCATCTGTGAAAGAGCTTTAAGAAATGGTAAGTTAATATGTAATTTCTTTAGAAGTTTAAGAAATTTAATGAATTGTTCATCTGTGTGGTCTTTCTTCATCGCATTGGGGTATGGCACACAAGGTTGGTACTCTGTAATTACTGGTTTTGGTTTATCATGGTTTACCTCAACCTTACCTTCATCGACAACATTCTCTTACCTCAATTTTGGTTCATCTAACCCTTCACTATCATGAGCGGTAACGACATGAAGTTGCTCCTTTGGGTTTGTTTTAGTGCTGCTTGGCAAGCTACCTTGTGGTCATCTGAGATCAATTTAACAAGCTGTTCTAGTTGGATCTTGAGTCCTTGAATTGATGCTTGTTAATTTTTAAGTGTTGTTTCGGTGTTTTGAAATGAGTTTCTAACACCGCGATGAATTTTGTTAGCATCTCCTCAAGGTTCGGCTTCTTTTCTTATGGGTAGGGTTGCTGTTGAAAGCCTGGAGGGGGTTGTTATCTCTAATTTCCTTGGCCCACTCCATGAGAAGTTGGGGTGGTTCCTCCAACCTCGATTATAAGTGTTACTATAAGGGTTATTCTGAGGTCTAGAATTATTACCCATATAGTTCATCTATTTTGTTTCTATGCTAGGGTTGTAGGGCAGATATTCTGTGTTGTTCATTCCTCCTCCATTCATATCGCACTGCATCACTGGATGTACCTGCGAAGAACCACACAAACCATCAATTTTCTTACTTAAAACCTGATTTGATAGCATGGTTATTTCGTCGAGGTTGAAAACACTGGCGGCTTTTGTTGGCTTTGTCCTCGTAACTTGCCACTGATAGTTATTCAATGACATCTCCTCTATAAACCCATAAGCCACTTCAGGAGTCTTGTTATTCAGGGTTCCACCGGCAGCTGAATCAATCAACTGCCTAGTTGAGGGGTTCACACCATTGTAAAAGGTTTGAACCTGTAGCCACAAGGGTAACCCATGGTGAGGGCACCTTCTTAGTAAATCCTTGTATCTCTCCCATGCATCGTAAAGTGTCTCTATATCCATCTACAAAAAAGAAGAGATATCATTCCTCAACTTAGCCGTTTTAGCCGGCGAAAAATATTTTTATAAAAATTTTCAGTCATTTGTTCCTATGTAGTAATTGATCCTCGTGGTAATGATTTCAACCACTGTTTAGCTTTGTTCCTCAATGAAAAGGGAAACAACCGAAGGTGAATGGCATCATCAGAAACGCCATTGATTTTGAAGGTATCGCATAATTCTAGGAAATTTGCTAAGTGATTGTTGGGATCCTCATCCTGCAAACCATCAAACTAAACAAATTGTTGAATCATCTGAATAGTGTTAGGTTTTAGTTCAAAATTATTTGCAGCGATAGCAGGTCTAACAATACTTGACTCAGTTCTTGTTAAATTAGGTTTAGCATAATCATACATAGTACGAGGAGCAGGATTTTGATTCACCGGATTTGTGGCAGCCACAGGAGGTAGCGGATTATTATCATCTATCTTTTCGGTAGTATTGTTTTTGTCCTCTTGCTCTTCTTATATGTATTTTAGGTTTTGCCTTATTTCTCTTTGGTTTCTGCGAACTGTACCTTCTATATCACTGTAAAAAACCAAAGGTCCTGACAAGTTCCTTATAGTCATAAACTAGAATTACTTGTCAGAAGCAAAGAAAAGGAAAAGTTAGTGAACTAAAAATAAAAAAATAAATTGCAATTAAAAGTAAGAATGGCTAAAGTAATAAAAAAATTAGATTTCCTAATATCTTAGTTCGGCAATGGCGCCAAAAACTTGATGGAGCTCGAAACTAACTATTATTTCGACAAAGGAAAGCGCATCTATCGAACAGTAGTATAGCTGTGGTGAGTTCAGAATATCATATCCTCAAGGACCAAGAGTATTAGTATAAACTATCTTTTTATTATCTAGCCTAATAATTAAGGGGATTTGCTTTTAATCTAAAATTAACTAAGTAACTTAACTAATAACTATGAACGCAACAGAGAGCGAATTGGGGAAAATATTTTTGGACAACTTATATGAGATAAGCAATACCTAAGGAAGAATCCACCTAGACTTCACTTATTACTTTTGATTCATGCGATTTATTCACTTGGCTTAATTCGTAGAAATCCCTGAATTATATTAATACCTCTTTTGAGGCTACTAACAATTGACTCTTGGTTGATTAATTGAAATCTCTTTCTAATTAAAACCCCTATTGTAGCATTAACTCGATCTATGGATTCCCTTATTAGGTTTGACCCTAATCCGGTAGATTTTCGTCGCCCTATTTCTAGGGTTGCAATCAACTACAGTTAATTGTGTTGATCTATTCTTAAACAGGGACTTTTGCTCCACTGAATAAGCACATTCGACCTGAATCAATAACCTGAATTATTAAAATAAGAATAAGAACTCACAATTAAGAATAAGCACAAGTATTTATCTCATAAATCAAATAATAATAAGATCTGTCTTAGGTTTCATCCCCTCAGGTATTTGAGGGATTTAGTTCATACTAAAAGAGGGAAACATCATAAAAGAGGAAAAACAACAAAACATAAGAAAACCCAAAAAAATCCTAAAGAACTTGATGGGAGATCTTCAGTCTTGATGGAGATCCTTCTCCTAAGCTGTTCCCAAAGGTTGTCTTGGAGTATTTTCTCCTTCTACTCGGCGTCTATTCGACGTTCTGTCGAACCCTCTTTTAGGTTGCCCCTAGGGTGTTTATATAGCCTTTGAGATGCCTTTCTTAGCCCACAAGTATCCTATTCCGAATAGAATTCATCCTAGTTTTGGCAGGGACACGCCCATGGTCGATAGCCCAGACTGTGTTCGATCCTGCTAGTCACACACAGCCGTGTGGATTTGCCCGTGTATGGTGGTCTAGGCCGTGTAGGCCTATTTTGTCCCTTTTTGGCCCGTTTCTCGTTCTTTTCGACTCCCTAAGCTCTCTTGAGTATAAAACATGAAATTAAGAGACTAGGAGCATCGAATTCATCAAATTCAATGGAAACTCATCCAAAATTAAGCCAAGCATGGGGTTAAAATATGTGTAAATTATGGTTTATCACCTGTGCAGGTTGTTCCAAAGAAGAAAGGCATGATTGTTGTAGCTAACGAGAAGAATGAATTAATTCCAACAAGAACAGTCAGAGGTTGGAGAGTTTGCATTGACTATAGGAAGTTGAATGATGCCACGAGAAAAGATTACTTTCCTTTATCCTTCATTGATCAAATGTTAGAAAGATTATCTAGGCATATGTTCTATTGCTTCCTAGACGGACTCTCTAGGTACTTCCAAATTCCAATAGCTCCTGAGAATCAAGAAAAGAAAACATTTACATGTCCATATGGTACGTTTGCTTATTGTAGAATGCCTTTTGTAATGCTCCTGCTACTTTTCAATGCTACATACTAGCCATCTTTGATAAACTTGTGGAAGATATCATAGAGGTATTTATGGACAACTTTTCGGTATTCAGTAATTCTTTTGACCTTTGCCTTAAAAATTTAAAACAAGTTCTAATGAGGTGTGAGGAGACGAACCTTGTGCTTAATTGGGAAAAGTGTCACTTCATGGTTCGAGAAAGGATTGTGTTAGGTCACAAAATTTCTAGTAACGGAATTGAGGTTGACAAAGCAAAAATTGAAACCATAGAAAAATTATCTCCTCCTAGTTCAGTTAATGCTATTAGATGTTTTTTAAGACATGCTAGATTTTACAGAAGATTTATTAAAGATTTTTCTAAAATAGCTAAGTCGTTAACGAAACTACTAGAAAAAGATATGCCTTTGAATTTTAATCAGGAATGTTTAGAAGCATTTAAAACCCTCAAAGATAAATTAATCAATGCTCCAATTATAATCGCACCTAATTGGAATTTGCCCTTTGAACTAATGTGTGATGCGAGTGATTTTGCAATAGGCGCAGTTCTGGGACAGCGAAGAAACAAGCATTTTCAACCGATTTATTATGCTAGCAAGACAGTGACAGCTGCAAAAGAAATTTACACCACCACAGAAAAAGAATTGCTAGCTATTGTTTTTGTATTTGATAAATTTAGATAGTATTTGATATTATCTAAAGTTGTCGTTTACACTGACCATTCAGCTCTTCGTTATCTTTTAACTAAATCTGATGCAAAACCTCGACTCATAAGATGGATTCTACTTTTTCAGGAATTTGATTTAGAAATTCAGGATAAGAAAGGAGCTGAAAATCTTGCGGCAGGCCACCTTTCTAGGCCTGAAAATCCACATCTCAAAGAACTCGATTAGAGTGAGATAAATGACTCGTTTCTTGAAGAACAACTCTTGGCTATATCTAACTCCGAGGTACCCTAGTTTGCAGATACTGCAAATTACTTAGCTGCTAACATACTACCAAAAGGGTTGACACATCATCAAAAAAAGTGATCTTTGCTGATGTGAAAAACTATTTTTGGGAGGACCCCTTTGTTTTTCGTATATGTGTAGATCAAGTAATTCGAAGATGTGTTACAAAGTCAGAAGCAAACAAAATCTTAGAACATTGCCATTCAGGACCAACAGGAGGACATTACAGTGGGACTAGGACAGCACATAAAACGCTCAAATCAGGTTTCTATTGGCCCACTCTATTCAAAGACGCTAATAGGTATGTTACTTCGTGTGATAGATGTCAGAGAATAGGTAATATCTCTAAACGCAATGAAATGCCTCAAACATATATGCTATCATGTGAAATATTTGATGTTTGCGGTATTGATTTCATGGGTCCATTCCTTAGCTCATTTGGGAATAAATACATCTTAGTAGCGGTTGATTATATGTCAAAATGGGTGGAAGCTCAAGCCTTACCTACTAATGATGCTAGAGTGGTAGTGAGATTTTTTAAGAAACTCTTCTCTAGATTTGGAACACCTAGAGCAATTATTAGTGATAGGGGTACTCATTTTTGTAATGCTCAATTTGACAGAGTATTAAAGAAATATGGATTGCACCACAAAATAGCTACCCCTTATCACCCTCAAACTAGTGGACAAGTTGAAATAGCCAACCGAGAGCTTAAGCGTATTCTAGAGAAAACTGTTGAATCAAATAGGAAAGATTGGGCACTAAAAGTAGACGATGCTTTTTGGGCCTATAGAACCGCTTTTAAAACTCCCATAGGAACATCTCCATACAGACTTGTTTACGAGAAAAGTTGTCATCTACTATTTGAATTAGAACACAAAGCATTTTGGGCTATAAAATTCTTAAACTATGATCTTAAGCTTGCAGGTGAGAAAAGATTGATACAGTTGAACGAGCTAGATGAATGGCGAGCAAATGCTTACGAGAACTCACGATTATACAAAGAAGCGACCAAGCGACACCATGATGCTCGTTTGAAGCAACCTAGGCAATTCACAGTTGGAGATCTTATTCTACTATACAATTCAAAGCTCAAATTGTTCCCTGGAAAGCTGAAATCAAGATGGTCAGGTCTATTCGTAATCAAAACCATTTTTCCCTATGGCACAATAGAGGTAACTCATCCGACTTATGTCACATTCAAGGTAAACGGTCAACGACTTAAACTTTATAATGGTGAAGATTTTAGGCATAATAGAGAGGAGTTTCAATTTCGTGAACCTTTATAAAGAGATGAATATAAGGTAAGTCTAGCTTAAGACTTTAAACAAGCGCTTCTCAGGAGGCAACCAAGGCACTAACCATACTAATTAGTTTATTTTTACTTTTTTTCAGGAGGCAACCAAGGCACTAACCATACTAATTAGACTTTTTTTCATGTTTCATGTTTTTTTCATGTTTTAAGCCGTGTGGATCCTGAGACTTAAAATCCCCAAAAATCGACAGAGACACGGCCCAAATTTACTCCATAGAGACGTGTGACACAGCCGTGTGGACCACACGGCCTGGACACACAGGCGTGTCTTAGGCCGTGTGAAAACTGGAACCTAACTTTTCAAATTTTAAACAAGTCAGGGGGCTCCATGGGTAAGACACACGGCTATGGGTGTGATCACACGGGCGTGTCAAAATTCCACACGGGCGTGTCCTAGGCCGTATGAAAGCTGGAGCTTAATTTTTTCAAAATTTAAAATTCAAAACAAGTCAGGGGGCTCCATGGGCAAGACACACGGCCGTGTGTACAATCACACGGGCATGTAAAAATTCCACACGGGCGTGGGAGAAGAGAAGGACTTCATCACACAAGCGTGTGACGCGACCGTGTGAACCACACGGCTAGGACAGACGGGCATGTCCAAGGCCGTGTGAATACTAGGCTTTTAAATTTCGCGACGAACACGGGCTGAAATTCGATCCAAACGGGCATGTGACACGACCGTGTGGCCTAACACGGGGCTTTACACGACCGTGTCACTTATTTAAACACCTTTTTCTTTTTATTTTCTTCTTCCTTCTCCCTCCAAAACTTTCCCCAAACCCTAGGCGCCGCTCCCCTATCTCCAGCCACCATCCTCTTCCCCCTCCTTCCTCCTTTCTTCCTTCTTCCCCAACCCAAAACTCCCCCCCGGTTTCTTTTCTTTTCCTTCATTTTCTTTTCTTTTCCTCTTTTCTCTTTTTTTTCTCACATTCTTCCTTACGCCCTCACCACCGCCCCTTCTACTTGCCACTTCCGGTTACCGACGACCGAGCCACCCACCGCCGACCACCGTGTCACCGCCCACCAATCTCACTGCCACCGGTCCACCTTTTTCCCTTTTTGCCCCTTCTTATTTTATTTTATTTATTCTAATTAGTTCTTTCATTATTTTTTTCTTTTTTTATTATTATTGTTATTATTATCTTATTTACTTAGTCATTTACTTATTTATTTCTTTATTATAATGTTATTTCACTTTATTTTATTTTTTGTCTTGATTTAGTATTTATTTTTATCTTTGATTTATTTTGTTTAGTTAGATAAATTCTTTAATTTTAAGTCTATTTTTATATTTCAATTAGTTCAGCCCATCGATAGCATTTCTATAGGACATTGTCTTATTGATTTTCTTCATATTTAGCTTGCCTATTCATTTATATATATATATTGATTTATTTAGTTTTCAATTGAACACTTAATTATTGCTAATTTAGTTAGTTTATTTGATTGAGCTACACTTGGGTGCTTAATTCTCATTTGTGTGTTCATTATTTCGTCAAATTGAATTCTATGATTACTTTCTTGCAGATATCATGACAAATACTCGTGGCAAGACTAAGGTCATCGTTCCCGCTTCGAAAAAGCAGAAGGGTCCTGGCGCGACCTCCTCCAGTGCCTCGGCTGAAGCCCGCCATCCCTACCTTAGATTTTCCACAGACCCACTAGAGGACCTATTTCAGCTCCTTCGAGCATGACCCCTAGGTTTAGGCCGCTGCATTGATTGGGCCGCGTTGGAGCAGGTCC
The DNA here is from genome assembly GCA_025503065.1 of Gossypium bickii. NCBI lineage: Eukaryota > Viridiplantae > Streptophyta > Magnoliopsida > Malvales > Malvaceae > Gossypium > Gossypium bickii. The sequence goes on along the minus strand of CP106713.1, from coordinate 18,688,346 downwards.
ACCTCGCTGACGAGGTTTGCGCGTTTATCATCACAGCACCGTGGGATCGCTTCTTCAGTATCGTTGAGCCCACTTGTATGGAGATTACTTTGGAGTTCTGCTCAACGTTCCACCTTTAGAGCGTCATGTCAGTCCATGACAAACCCGGCACCATCATATTTCGCCTTGGCGGTTTGGTGCACCACATGAGCGTCCCAGAATTCAGTGTGGTTTTGGGACTATACACAGAGGAGTTCATGAGTGCCGAGGACTTTCTTCACCTACATTGCCATATTCATTACTCGCCCTCGCGTTGTTGGAACGATATCATGGGCGGCTTGATGACCTATGATGCTAGTAGCTTGATGACGACTTCTCTCTCCCCAGTCCTACGGTATATTCATGCCCTCTTAGCTCATACTTTGACAGGACAGAGAGAGAGCACCAGCGTCGTGAGCACACACGATGCCTACTAATTATGGAGCATGGCCCATGACCATATTATCGACTTGGCATACTTTATTGCATTATCTTTCCGCCATTACACTGACTGCCACAAGAAGGGCCCCATCTGCCTAGGCCCTTAGTGACTCGCCTCGTTCGACACTTCGGTCTCCTCGGCACACCGAAGCAGTCCTCCTCGCTTACACTATTTGGCTAGATGTCCCCTCAAGGCATCTCGGGCATGCTACATATGAGGATGATCGAGCAACGTCGTGGATTCGATCCTCCCCAGTACCGATTGTCTCGCCCTGATGATCAGAATGATCCCGAGGACATCACTGAGGATGTCCCTCTCCCTCACGAGGATCCACCTCACTCTCCACCACCGAGTCACCGCCCTCCTTCTTCTGCTGCTATTTTGAACGACATATTCGAGTGACTCATTCGCTTCGAGCAGCAGTGTTATCAGTGGTTCGACAGTCTCAAGGCCACCTTACAGCAGATCTGCCACTATCTCCATATTTCACCTTCGGCACCGCCACCTCGCGACGCATCTGACGATGAGGACCTTTGAGTCTATATATTTTATTTTTATCTTTATTTTTCTTTTTCTTTTTCTTTTTATTTTATTTTTAGTCTATTTTCCTTTATGTTCTGTATCATATTTTCAAAGACTTATATTTCATTTTTTGAACTATATTTTAGTTTTTATAATTATTCCTAATCGAGTAATCCCTTAATCTTCTTCAACAATTGTGTTTATTTTTTGTAATGGTTGCTCAGAATCATGCACTTCACTTTATATTTACAATTTCGCGTTCACTATTCCACAAATTTCATCCAAAATTTAGGAAGTTTCACTTCTCTCCCTTCTTATGATTTTCTTATTATATTGTCATTATCTATTTTGGTACATTGAGGAAAATGTACATATTAAGTGTGAGAAGGTTAATTATATCATTATTAGAAAATCCCAGAATTATGTCTTGTTCCTAAGTAACTTTCTCATATTACTATTAGAATAAAATTTTTATTGATTTATGATTTTTATTGATATGTTTTGGATTAAGTCATAGATAATTATGCATTGATGGTTTAAACTTTAAGACATTAGAGAATAATGCATGATAAGTCTATTTTCAGAACTAAAAATTTGTTAGGTTGTTTTCCTAAATTTAAATATTACTTTGAAGTTTGAAATTTGCAAGATTGACATCAAAAACCATAAATTGTGTGAGATTTTGAGTCTTTGATTTGATATACTGAGATGATAAAGGCACCGAGGTTATAACCCACTTATTCCATTAAAAGCCTACCTTCATAATTAACCCTTAGTGAACCCCCTTTGATCCTAATAAACCGTTTTTTGATCTACCCTTAATATTAACCCAAAACTCATTCTTTTTGATTCATTAAGACTGTTTCCCTATTATATTAACCTCTTTTTTGTTCAGATTTGATTTGATCAGTTGCCTAACTATGTTCTTTATTTCAATTGTTAAATTCTTTCTTATTATTGTACACGAACAAGAAAAAAAAAAGTTCATTTATTAGTTCTATATTATTTGAACTCAAACAGTTAATTTCATATTTTGAAAAGAAGCTCGTGTTATTATTGATAAGTTTTCAATTAATGTAATTATTCAGTATTAGTTTATTTTTCTAGTTAGGTAAATTGTCAATTCAATCTCGATTTTAACCCTCTAATTCAACCTTTATCCACACCTTTAACCCAAGCCCCATTACAAACCTTTCTCAAAACCTTTTAATTTGTGTATCATCTCATTTTATAGTGGTGGAGATTTGATTTTCATGCAAGCCTATGAATAACTTTTCATGTTTGACTTTTGAGTGCTTAATTTGAACCTTAAACACTTTGAGTGATTTGAGTGAATCTTTAGTGAGGATGTCAATTTTTGTCGATTTTGAATCAAAGGTAATTATTTAGATAAGGGGAAACACCTATGTTTTCGTGCTATAAAAATTTTTGACTTTGATTGTTTGAATCTTTAGGACTCTTTTAGTTAAATTATCAATGTATGAATTATTTGTGAATTCTGATAAGACATTATCGATAAGAATTGTGAATTACGGAAGTTTAATTTTAATTGTGAGTTGAGGATTTTGCTTGAGGACAAGCAAACGCTTAAGTGTGGGGATATTTGATAAATCATAAAAGTAACACATTTTAATCCCATGCTTAGCGTGTTTTTGGATGTTTATTTATACAATTATGTGAATTCGATGCTCCTAATCCTTTAAATTCGTATTTCTATACTTAGGTGAGCATAGGGAAGCCAAAATCAAACAAAACGGGCCATCTTAAAGAACCACCCTGCTTTGTTTTCATGCGAAAAAAACCAATTTTTAGGGTGTCTGAGGAAGACCTAAGGGAGCACGCAGAGTAGATCGAAGAAATTACTTGAAGGAAGCCGTCGGAAGCATCTCGGAAGCGGATTCACTCCAAGATTGAAAATCTTTATCAAGTTCTTTAGAAGTTTTTTTGGGTTCTTTATGTCTTGTTGTTTTCTAAATTCTAAGATGTTTTCCTCATACGTTATGAACTAAACTCCCTAAATACCTAGGGAAGATGAAACCTAGATGAATCTTATTATTTAAATATTCTAAATTACATGATAAATACTTGTTTTTTGTTCTTAATTATGTGTTCTTAACCCTTGCTTTAATATTTTCAGGATATTAATTCAAGTTTAATGTGCTTATTTAGTGGAGCAAAAGTCCCTGTTTAAGAGAAGATCTCGCATAATTAAGCAGAGTTGATTGCAATCCTAGAAATAGGATGACATAAATCTGTCGGATTAGAGTCAAATCTAATAAGGGAATCCATAGATCGAATTAATGCGACGATAGGGGTTTTAATTAGAAAGAGATTTCAGTTAATCAACCTAGAAAAAGCTGTTTTTAGTCTTGAAAGAGATATTAACATAATTTAGGGATTTCTACGGATCAAGGCAAGTGAATAAATCATTTAACTCAGAGTCAGAATAATAAGTGAAGTCTAGGTGGATTCTTCCTTGGGTATTGTCTTTATTCATTGGTTTATTCGATTACTCTCTTCACTCTCTGTCGCGTTCTTAGTTAATTAGTTAGCTAATTTTAGATTAAAATAAATCCTTTTAATTATTAGGGTAAATAATAAAAAGATAGTTATTACTAGTAATTTTAGTCCTTGAGGATACGATATTCCGGACTCATCAAAGCTATACTACTGTTCGATAGGTGTGCTTGCCTTTGTCGAAATATTAGTTAGTTTCGAGTCACTCATAAGTAAATATTAAAAACTTTCTTGGTAGTCATAAAAGTGCATAATAGTAATGACATCCATTTCAGTCTCTAGATGGGTAATATTTAAATCCCTAGCCAAAGACAAATCATCTCTCAAAACTCAAAATTCACCATCAACATTAGTGGCTCTCGAAATATAACGATAAGTTCCAATTATCTAGTCACCAACATGATTTCTTTTAATGGTTCTTGCCCTTACTTTTCCAAGGTTTCCTTATATTAGTGTAAATTTAATTTAATTTACCCTTTCACATATATTTTCTATGCAAGGAGAGTGATATATTTATATTAGTGTAATAAATAGGAGATCTAATATGAGAGTTTTGGGGGTTTTATTAAAATAATATAAAAATAAAATTAATTTCTAAAATAATATAGGTTATAAATTATTTATTAAAATAATATGAAAGTTACAGTAATTTAAGGTGTCATACATGTCATGAGCGGCACTACTTAAAATACGAACTAATTGTTATTGAATAATTATTGAAATAATAAAATAAAAAATTAGAGTGGCACAAACAATAGATGACATGAGCCAAACTCTTTCATGTCCATTTTATGTTTCGTGTTCGAGGTTCGTGGTTGTACCTTTCAACAATTTTATCTCCAATGTTTAAGCCTATGTCCTCTCTTTGAGAGTGCAATGTGGCTTACCATTGCACCCAACCATTTGTTGGTATTTGCATTACAATATTAATAATCTTATAAACTCAGCTTAATTTTTTTTGAACAATCTTATTACAAGTTCGGATCTTATCTGCTCTTTTTGATACAATGCCTAGAACTACTGTAACACCCCTAACACGAATCCGTCACCGGAACAGGGTTTTAGAGCATTACCGAAGTTTACAGAACAAATAAATAGAAATTCCACATCATATATATTCATATTAGAAATCAATCAAAATCATACATATTGTCCCTTATATGAGCCATCGAGGCCCAAAATACGGTTAGTAACAAATAGGGACTAAATTGGGTACTCAAAGAATTTTTCAGAAAACATTAAAAATTTTCAATGTTTCAGGGAACACACGGCTGTGTGACTCACACGGTCAAGAGACACGCTCGTGTCTCAGGTCGTGTGGGCATTCGAAATAGAGGCACATGGCCGTGACCCAGCCCATGTCCATACCCGTGTAACTCTCTGATTTGGGTCACACGGCCAAGTCACATGCCCATGTGCTAGGACGTTGTGAGCATTGATAAACCGTAAAAGTAACATATTTTAAGCCCACATTTAGCATGCTTTTGGATGATTTAAGCCTCGATTTATGTAGTTTGGTGCTCTTAATCCTTTCTTTTCATGTTTTATACCCAGGGGAGCACCCAATGATGAAAAGAACGAGAAACAGGCTTAAAACGGACTAAATTGGGCCAAACTAGAAATCGACACGGCCTGGACCCAAGACCACATGGCCGTGCCTCATTAAAAGTCCAAACACGACCTGGCCACGATTCACACGGATGTGTGCCATGGCCGTGTCCCTTTCATGGAGAAGAGCAATTTCACTCGGAAAAGGATACTTAGGGGCAAAGAAACCCGTTGTAAAAGCCTATATAAACCCCCTATGTATAACGGTTAGCTAGGCCAAGGAGCCGAGCCAGAAAGGTCAGATTTGTGGAAATCACTCTTAGATAGCCAGTTGATCCATCTCAAGAAGCCGGAGTTATACTCAAGACGGAGGATCTCTCCTTCAATTCCTTCAGGGGGTTTCAGGGATTTCTTATGTTTTGTTTTATCTTTTCTTACTCGAGATGTTTTCATTTCTTGTTATGAACTAAACCCTCGAGATACGAGGATGAAACCTAAGATGAATCTTGTTATCGTTTATTTGAACTATATGATAAATATTTGACTTGTTCTTAATTATGTGTTCTTAATTCTTGTGTTGATATTTCTGGGATATTAATTCAAGTATGATGTGCTTAGGTGGAGGAGAAAAAGTCCCTTCCTAAGAGTAGATCTAGCATAATTAAGCGGAGTTGATCGTGCGCCTAGAGATAGGGTGACGAGATTTTGCCGGATTAGGGCGAAACCTAATATGGAAGTCCATAGATCGAGTTAATGCGATTCTAGGGGTTTTAATTAGAAAGAGATTTGAATTAATCAACCTAGGGTTAGACGTTATTCGCTTCGAGAGAGGGTTTAATATAACTTAGGGAATCTTACAGATCAAGTCAAATGAATAAATCGTCTGGTTTAGAGTTAGATAACAAGTGAAGTCTAGGTGGATTCTTCCTTGGGTGTCTTCTTAATTTCTCTTAAGATATTTTCTCAATTCATCCTTTCTGTCTTTGCATCTTTAGTTTAGTTGATAGTTAAATTTAGATTAGATAAATAAATTCCCTTAATTCTTAGGTTAGATAATAAAAAGAGAGTTAGTATTAGTACTTTTGGTTCCTTTAGGTTCAACATTCCGGTCTTACCTTAACTATACTACTGTTCGATAGGTGCACTTGCCTCAAATCGTTGTCAGAGTTAGTCTCCAGGTTCGATCATTCTTTTTATAAATTTTAAGACTCGATAGACACGATCAAATTTTTGGCGCCGTTGCCGGGGAACTGAAATATTAAGAAAGCTTAATGTTTATTACTTTAGCCATTTTTTTATTTTTGCAATTTTTTTTACTTTACTAAATTTTCTTTCTTTCTTTCCTTTCAGGTACCTCTAGTTTATGACTAGAAGGAACCCGACAGGACCTCTACTTTACGACAGTGATATTGAATGTACTGTTCGCAGAAATCGCAGAGAGATAAGGCGAAACTTAAACTACATAGAAGAATAGTAAGAAGACGAAACCAATCCTACTGAAAGAGTGGCTGAAAATAACGCGCCACCTCCAGAGATGGCCGAACATCATGCTCCACGTACTATGTATGATTATGCTAAACCTAGTTTAACAGGAACTTAGTCTAGTATTGTTAGGCCTACTATTGCTGCAAATAATTTTGAACTGAAACCTAACACTATACAGATGATACAACAGTTTGTTCAGTTTGATGGTTTGCAGGATGAGGATCCTAACACACACCTAGCGAATTTTCTAGAATTCTGTGATACCTTCAAGATAAATGGCGTTTCTGATGATGCCATCCATCTTCGGTTATTTCCGTTTTCCCTGAGAAATAAAGTCAAACAGTGGTTACATTCTCTTCCACGAGGGTCAATCACTACATGGGACCAAATGACCGAAAAATTTTTATTAAAATATTTTCCACAAGCCAAAACACCCAATTGAGGAATGATATCTCTTCTTTTGTGCAGATGGATTTGTTGAGGAGGTGCCCACACCACAGATTACCTTTGTGGCTACAGGTCTAAACTTTTTACAATGGTGTAAACCCTTCAACAAGGCAATTAATAGATCCAGCCGCCGACGGAACCCTGAACAACAAAACCCCTGAAGCAGCCTACGAGTTTATAGAGAAGATGTCACTGAATAACTATCAGTGGCAAATTACAAGCACAAGGCCAGCCAAAGCAGCTGGAGTTTTCAATATTGACGCAGTAACCGCACTACCAAATCAGGTAAAGTTGTTACATAAAGAATTTGATAGTTTCTATGGTTCTTCGCAGGCACATCCAGTTATGCAGTGCGACGCAAGTGAAAGAGTGGCGAATCCTGAGTACCCACCCTACGGACAGGGCATGGAAACGAGCAGATGAACTATATGGGTAATAATTTTCGATCTAACAATAACCCTTATAGTAATACTTATAATCTAGGTTGGAAGAACCACCCCAATTTCTCATGGGGCGGTCAAAGAAATCAAAGACAACAACCTTCCCAAAACTTCCAACAACAGCCCTACCCACAGGAAAAGAAGCCGAACCTTGAAGAGGTCTTGACAAACTTCATAGCAACCTCAGAAACATGTTTCCAAAAGATAGAAACAAAACTTGAGGCATTGTCACAAGAACTCAAGGATCAAATCGGGCAACTTACTAGGTTAGTTTCTGAAATATGATCAGAAATCTTACCTAGGGAAAAAGAGCAGGTCCAGGCAGTGACACTGAGAAGTGGAAAGGAGTTAATCGAAATAAAGAAGGAGGTACCACATGAACCCGATAAGGCAAAGATAACTCTGACTCGTGAGAAAATTAAACCAACAATCCCGTAGAATTTGAAGAAAGACCGCTTAGACGCACAATATGGTAAATTTCTTGAACTTTTCAAATAGCTACATATTAACTTACCTTTTTTTGAAGCTATTTCGCAGATGCCAATATATGCAAAATTTTTAAAGGAGCTTCTAACAAATAAAAGGAAGTTCGAGGAAATTTCAACAATGGAACTTAATGAAGAATGCTCAGTTATCATTCAAAACAAGCTGCCAACCAAATTGAAAGATCTAGGAAGTTTTACTATTCCCTGTTTAATTGGCAGTCTGAGTATAGAAAAAGCATTAGCTGATTTAGGTGCCAGCATTAATTTAATTCCTTATAAAATGTTTAAGCAACTTGGTCTCGGGGAACCAACACCAACTAGGATGAGTATTCAATTAGCTAACAGATTTGTTAAGTATCCTAGGGGAATTGTTGAAGATGTTCTGGTAAAAATAGATAAATTTATATTTCCTGTTGATTTTGTTGTACTTGACATGAATAAGGACGTAGAGGTACCTTTAATTTTGGGGCGACCCTTTCTAGCTACTGCTAGGGCTGTCATTAATGTTGGTGACGGTAAACTCGCACTAAGGGTAGGAGATGAAGAAATTGTGTTCCAAATTTATGATGCCATGTGATATTATAGAGAGCTAGATGATTCTTGTTACTTTGTTGATGCCATTAATCACATTTTTCAAGAATATTTACAGAAAATCATGCACAGTGACACGATGGAACTGTGTCTTTCACAAGATGAGGAGAAAGATGACAATATCGACGAAGTGAATCTCAATACATCATCCTCTAGACAGACGAAAATAGAGGACATTGAGATTAATAACGAACTAAAACAAAAACCCTCCAATGATGAGCCACCCAAGTTAGAACTGAAACAATTACCAAAACATTTGGAATACGCATTCCTCGGGGAAAATTCTACACTTCCAGTAATCATCTCTTCAGAACTAGGACCCGAGGAGAAAGAAGACTTGCTAAAAGTACTAAGGAAGCACAAAAAGGCCATAGCATGGAAAATGTCATACATTAAAGGAATAAGCCCATCATTCTGCACCAACAAAATTTTAATAGAAGATGAGTATAAACCTTCTGTGCAACCTCAGAGATGTTTGAACCTCAATGTGAAAGAAGTTGTCAAAGCTAAGGTAATTAAACTTCTAGATGTAGGAATAATTTATCCTATTTTTAACAGCACTTGGGTAAGTCTTGTATAGGTAGTTCCAAAGAAAGGAGGCATGACTGTTGTAGCCAACGAAAAGAATGAATTAATTTCTACAAGAACAGTCACAAGTTGGAGAGTCTGCATTGACTATAGAAAGCTGAATGACGCAACCAGAAAAGATCACTTCCCTTTACCCTTTATTGATCAGATATTAAAAAGATTGTCTGGGCATATGTACTACTGCTTCTTGGACGGACTCATCGGCTACTTCCGAATCCCCATAGCTCTTGAAGATCAAGAGAACACAACATTTACATGCCCATATGGTACGTGTGCTTATCGTAGAATGCCTTTTGGATTATGTAATGCTCATGTGACTTTTTAGCGCTGCATGTTGGCCATCTTTGATGAACTCGTGGAAGACATTATGGAGGTATTTATGGACGACTTCTCGGTATTCGGTAACTCTTTCCACATTTGCCTTAAAAATTTAGAACGAGTTCTAATAAGATGTGAGGAGATGAATCTTGTCTTGAATTGGGAAAAAATGTCACTTTATGGTTAGAAAAGGGATTGTGTTAGGACATAAGATTTCTAGTACAGGGATTGAGGTAGATAAAGCAAAAATTGAAACCATAGAAAAATTACCTCCCCCTAGTTCAGTTAATGCTATTGGAAGCCTTTTAGGACATACAAGATTCTATAAAAGATTCATTAAAGATTTTTCTAAAATAGCTAACCCTTTAACAAAATTACTAGAAAAAGATGTTCCTTTCAATTTTGATCAGGAATGTTTATATGCATTTAATACCCTCAAAGATAAACTAATAAATACTCCGATTATAATTGCACCGGATTGGAATTTACCCTTTGAACTAATGTATAATGTGAGTGATTTTGCAATAGGTGCAGTTCCGAGACAACGAAGAGACAAGCATTTTCAGCCAATTTATTATGCTAGTAGAACATTGACACCTGCACAAGAAAACTATACCACCACAAAGAAAGAATTGCTAGGTGTAGTTTTTGCTTTTGATAAATTTAGGCAGCATTTATTATCTACAGTTGTCGTTTACACTGATCATTCAGCTCTTCGTTATCTCTTAACTAAACCTGATGCAAAATCTCGACTCATACGTTGGATCTTACTCTTACAGGAATTTGATTCGGAAATACAAGATAAGAAGGGAGCTGAAAACCTTGCAGCAGATCACCTTTCCAGACTTGAGAACCCACATATTGAAGAGCTCGATGAAAGTGAGATAAACGACTCGTTCCCTGAAGAACAACTCTTTTCTATAACCAACTTCGAGGTACCATGGTTTGTAGATATTGCAAATTATTTAGCTGCTAACATTTTACCAAAAAGGTTAACACATCATCAAAAGAAACGATTTTTTGCTGATGCGAAAAACTATTTTTCGGAAGATCCTTTTCTTTTCTGCATATGTGCAGATCAAGTAATTCAGAGATGCGTTACAAGGGAGGAAGCAAGCAAAATCCTGGAACATTGTCATTCAGGACCTTCAGGAGGACATTAAAGCGGGATTAAGACAGCCCACAAAACGCTCGAATCAGGATTTTATTGGCCAACTCTTTTCAAGGATGCCAACATGTATGCTGCTTTGTGTGATAAATGCCAAAGATCAGGTAATATTTCTAAATGCGATGAAATGCCTCACACGTATATGTTATCATGTGAGATATTTAATGTATGGGGTATTGACTTTATGGGTCCATTCCCTAGTTCATTTGGAAATAAATACATCTTAGTAGCAGTAGATTACATGTCAAAATGGGTGGAAGCCCAAGTTTTACCTACTAACAATACTAGAGCTGTAGTAAAGTTTCTTAAGAAACTTTTTTCCCGTTTTGGAACACCCAGAGCAATTGATCACTGTGAAATCAGAGTTTTAAAATTTATAAAAGAATGATCAAACCTGGAGACTAACTCTAACAACGATATTAAGGCAAGTGTACCTATTGAACAGTAGTATAGCTTAGGCAAGACCGGATATCGAACCCAAAGGAACTAAAAGTACTAATACTAACTTTCTTTTTATTATTTAACCTAACTAAGATAAAGGTTGCTTTTAAACTAAATTGACGACAACCAAACTAAGGAAACAAAGACAAAAAGATGAATTTGAGGATAACTTGAAAAAGACTCAGTTGATTTTTATGATACCTTCGGGAAGAATCCACCTAGACTTCTCTTATTATCTAACCTTAGATTATATGATTTCTTTTACTTAGCTTGATCTGTGAGACTCCCTAACCTATGCTAAACCCTCTGTCGAGGTGAATAACGTCTAATCCTAGGTTAATTAGTGGAACTCTCGTTCGCTTGTAATAACCAATGGATTCCCATATTAGGTTTCACCCAAATTCGGTAAAATCTCGTAACCCTATCTCTAGGCTCCCGATAACTCCGCTTAATTATGTTAGATCTACTCTTAGACAGGGTCTATTCCTCCTCTACCTAAGCACATTGGATTTGGATTAAGAAACATAATTAAGAACAAACTAAGTAATTTATCATATAACTTAAAAATTAAATAATAAAATCTGTCTAGGTTTCATCCCCCTTCAGGTATCTGAGGGGTTTAGTTCATAATGTAAAAAGAAAACATCACAAGAGAAAAGATAAAACAAAACATAAGAAAAATCCTAAAACTCCCTGATGGGATTGAAGGAGAATTTCGCGGTCTTGAGTATAATTCTGGCTTCTTGGGATGAATCAACTGGCTATCCTCGCGTTACTCCCTAACTTTGACCTTCTCGGCTTGGCTCCTTGGCCTAGCTTTCGCTCCCTTTTAAAGGTGGTACTTGGGGTATATTTATAGGCTCTTGGAATGCGATTCTTTCTCCCAAAGTATCCTTTTTCGACTGAAATTGCTCTTTCCAGCGACAGAGGCACGGCCATGTCACACACCCGTGCAAATCGAGACCTAATCGTGTTCGGATTTCTAGTTTTGCATGACCGTGTGCTGTGGTGATGAGGCCGTGCTCCAGGTGTTCGTCGAGACACGACCATGGGGTCCTTGGCCCAGGCCGTGTCAATTTCGTGGAATGGCCCATTTACTTCGTTTTAGGCCCGTTTTGTGTTCTTTTCATCCTCGGGTGCTTTCCTGGGTATAAGACATGAAAAGAAAGGATTAAGAGCACCTTTTTACACAAATAAAGGGATAAATCATCCAAAAGCATATTAAATGTAGGCTTAAAATATGTTATTTTTACGGTTTATCAGTAATCATCAATGATAAGGGCACTCACTTTTGTAATACTCAATTTGAAAAAGTCTTAAGAAAATATGGAGTACACCATAGAACAGCTACCCCTTATCATCCTTAAACCAGTGGGCAAGTGGAAGTGGCAAATCGAGAACTTAAGCGAATCCTAGAGAAAACAGTTGAATCAAACAAGAAAGACTGGATAGTAAAAGTAGATGACGCTTTGTGGGCCTATAGAACAGCATTTAAAACCCCTTTAGGAACATCCCCGTACAAACTTGTTTACGAAAAAAGTTGTCATCTACCATTTTAATTAGAGCATAAAGCCTACTGGGCGATAAAATTCTTGAATTATGATCTCAAAACTGCAGGTGAGAAGAGGATGATGCATTTAAACGAACTAGATGAATGGCAAACTGAGGCCTATGAGAATTCACGACTGTATAAGGAGGCAACAAAACGACGCCATGATGCTCGTTTAAAATAATCAAAGCAATTCGAAGTAGGAGACTTAGTCCTACTGCATAATTCAAGGCTCAAACTATTTTTAGGAAAGCTAAAATCAAGGTGGTCAGGACCATTCGTGATAAAATCTATTTTTCCTTATGGCACAGTCGACGCAACCCATCCAACTCAAGGACATTCAAGGTAAATGGCCATCGACTGAAAATTTATAATGGTGAAGATTTCAAGGAATTTAGAGAGGAGCTTCAGCTCCGTGAACCTTCTTTTAGGAATGAAAATAGGGTGAGTCTAGCTTAAGACTTTAAACAAGCGTTTCTCAGGAGGCAACCCGAGTACTAACTTCACTAACCCCATTAATTTTCACATTTTAATTTTATTTTTTTCCTTTTAACACCTAAATCAAACTAACTGATTCAGAAAAGCGTAGATTTCCTACCGCACGGCCTTACACACAAGCGTGCCTGTGGCAGTGTGGTCGCCATGGGATGGAAAATGGGCGTGCAGGTAGACATGCAAGAAGAAGAAAGAAAAAATTTTCCCAACACGGGCTGCGATAAAAAGACCACGACTGTGTGAAGCAACTATGGTCTATCCTGAGTAAACTAACATGGGCGTGGCAAATGTAGCACGGGCGTGGGAGAAACGAACAAAATCATACACGACTTATGACCACGGCCGTTGGCAAACACCCTGAATGCGCCCAAAATTCAAAATCTTGAAAAACACAGGCTGATTAAAATCTAACACAAGCGTGGCCCCTGCCCATGCTCTGACCCCTATTTAAAGAACTTAAAACTCTCATCTTCCCCAAACCACAACCCGAACCGACTCTCTTAACCCCTTCTTCCGTAATCCGGCCACCATAAAAAAATCACCCCCATTTTGACCCCCATAATCCCTCCACCTTCCCTCCTCTAAAACACCCATACAAAACACAGCCACGCCCGTGTTACCAAGAGCCCACGCCCTCGCCACCACCATGCTACCCAGAATTTTATAGCACACGACCGTGCACCACCATACAAGCCCGTGCTCCACCGTACACGTCACCACACACCCCAAAACATTGCTGGTCACTCTTCACTATTTCATTTTCATCCATTTTAACTATTGTTTGATTAAAACTTCATGTTATTTAGTTTCTTTTTACTTTTAGTATTATTTAGTTTTAAGTATAATTTTTTGAATTTTAGAACTAATTTGATTGCTATATTTTTTTTTTAAATTAGTTAATTTTGTCAATATAATTTCTCATGGTTGAAATGCTCTTATTTAGACTTTGAATATTTTGGGTACCGATCAAAGTAATTGCTTTATTATTACTTGAATATCAACTGTTTTCAGGTACAATGTCATCATCTCAAGGAAAGAGAACAGCAGCCCCGAGCTCGAAAAAGCGAAAGGGACCCAGATTATCATCCACAACAGCATCCGCCGAAGTGCGCCATCCATTCCTCTAATTTCCTCCAAGGGTCTAAGAGGGTCGTTATAAATTACTACGCGCGTGACCCCTTGGCACAGGCAGATGTATCAACTGGGCCGCTTTAGAGCAGGTCCATCTTGACAGTGACATACAGGCTCTCCTAACCACTGATCCGTGGGAGCAATTCTTCAACATTGTCGAGCCCACATACCTAGAGCTCACTTTGGAGCTCTGCTCAATATTTCAACTTCAAACAGTGATGAGTCGTTACGATGATCCAGGAATGATACAATTCCATCTCGGTGGCACTATACGACAGCTGAACGTGCCGTAGTTCGGAACTGCTTTAGGACTTTATACGAACAACTTCATAGCATAGAATGACCTTTGGGAGTTGCATCGCCATATACATTTCAGCCTCACCTAATGTTGGCACAAGATAGCTAGCCACTACTACGATTATGACCCCAGTCGCTCAAAAGAGTTGCATCGCCATATACATTTCAGCCTCACCTAATGTTGGCACAAGATAGCTAGCCACTACTACGATTATGACCCCAGTCGCTCAAAAGCAACAGCCCTGGCTCCGTTTCTAAGGTACGTACACGCTATTTTGGCTCATACTTTGACAGGTCGACGAGAGAGCACCGATGTCGTCAATACTCATGATGCTTACTATCTATGGTGCATGTCGAATAGACATGTTGTCGACCTAGCATATTTTATAGCCCGAGCTATTCAACATCAGACGGAGCAGCATCAGCGAGGGATCATATCTATGGGTCCCAACATCACACACTTGGCTCGGTACTTTGGGCTCCTCAACACTGACGCACAAACCTCCTCACTCACACTGATAAGGCGGATGACCCCACAGAGCATCCAGACGATGCTACATATAAGGATGATTCAGCGTCGACGTGGGACAGACCCTCTCCAATATCAGCTCGTACTCCCCACTGACGAGGAGGATCCCGAGGACATTACTGATGATGTCCCACCACCACAGGATGCACCACTCCCTAGCTAGCGCCCCTCCCATATAGCAACTTCACTATCGGACATCTCTACATGCCTTCTCAGTTCAAGCAGTACTGTACTCAACAATTCCATGACACCGCCTGACGTTTTGACGGCATCGAGGCCACCCTTCAGCAGATTTGTCATCACTTCCATATATCATCACCACCACCTCAAGACCCAGATGATGTAGAGGACTTCTAAGTCATTTTCCTTTGTTATTTACTTTTCTTTTTATCTTTATTTTTATTTTTATCTTTAATTTTCTTTCTATTTTTATTTATGACGATTCCATTTCAGCTTATTGTCTAAAAACTTGAAAGTTTCATTAGTTTATGTTTATTCTCACTTCATCACTGGCTATCTAACCCTAAGTCTCCATAGTAACATCCCTGCATTCAAATTAATTGATGATTTCATAGAATAAATAGATTTAATATATCACTCAAGGAAGGAAAACATCACTTCTACCTTCTTCGTGGAATACTCTTCAAGGAATTCATCCATAATTCAGGAAGTTTTACTTCTCTCCCTATCTTTTGATTATGCTATTGCTATTATCTATCTTTGTACATTGAGGGCAATGTACAACTTAAGTGTGGGGGATTAACTATAGTACTATTTGAAAATCCCTGAATTATGCCTTGTTCGAAAAGTAAGTTTCTCATATTATGATTAGAATGAAATTTCCTAATTTATGATTTCTATTGATATGTTTTAGATTAATTCATTGATAATTGTGCATTGATGATTAAATTTGAAGAATACTAGAGAATCAAGCATGATAAGTCTATTTTTCAGAATAAATTTTTTTTAGGTTGTCTACCTGAATCTAAATGTTACCTTGAAGTTTGAATTTTACAAGGTTAATATCAAACACCCATAATTTTTTGTGAGACTTTGAGCCTTATAGAGCATATATTCTTTTTCGTGCTCATTTTTTGATTATAAGTGTGTCAACATTAATTTGTTATTCTAGAACTTGCATTGATTATACATGTCGAGACCACACCTATGATTTGATATACAAAGATGATAAAGGCACTTAGGATTTAACCCACTTACACCACTAAAAGGCCTACCTTCATAATTAACCCCTAGTGAACCCATTTGATCCCAACAACCCTTTTCATTGACTTACCCACTAATATTAACCCAAAGCCTTTTGTATTTGTTATTACCATTCTTCTTGATTACCTTTTTGTCAAGATTTGATTTTGAGCAGTTGCCTAACTATGTTCTATATTTTAGTTGTAAAAGTTCTTTCCTATTATTATTTGACTTGTACTTAAAAAAATAAAGTATATTCATTATTAGTTCTATAATTAAGTGAGCTTACATGTTTAAAGCGCAAATCTTGAAGAAAAAGCTCGTATTATTAGTTTTCAATTGATGTAATTATTTAAGATTTGTTCATTTTTCTAGTTAGGTATTTTATCAGGTCAATCTCGATTCTAACCCTCTAATTCAGCCTATATCCATACCCTTAACCTAAGCCTCGTTACAACCCTATAAAGACCTTTTGATTTGTGTATCATCTCATACTATAGTCGTGGAGATTTGATTTTCATGCAAGCCTATGGGATTAACTTTTCATGTTCGACTTTTGAGTGCTTAATTTTGAACCTTAAACACTTTGAGTGATTTGAGTGAATCTCTAGTGAGGATGTCAACCCTTGTCGATTTTGAATCAGAGCTAATTATTTAGATGAGGGGAAACACCTATGTTTTTGGGCTACAAATGTATGACTTTGATTGTTTGAATCTTTAGGACCCTTTGAGTTGAATTATCCATGTATGAATTATCTTTGAATTATGATGAAACATTATTGATAAATTTTATAGATCGAGGAAGTTTGTTTTAATTGTTACTTGAGAATTTTGCTTGAGGACAAGCAAAAGCTTAAGTGTGGGGGTATTTGATAAACCGTAAATGTAACATATTTTAAGCCCACATTTAGCATGCTTTTGGATGATTTAAGCCTCGATTTATGTAACTTGGTGCTCTTAATCCTTTCTTTTCATGTTTTATACCCAGGGGAGCACCCAATGATGAAAAGAACGAGAAACGAGCTTAAAACGGACTAAATTAGGCCAAAATAGAAATTGACACGGCTGGTCCCAAGACCACACGGCCGTGCCTCATTAAAAGTCCAAACACGGCCTGGCCATGATTCACACGGGCGTGTGCCATGGTCGTGTCCCTGTCGTGGAGAAGAGCAATTTCACTCGGACAAGGATACTTAGGGGCAAAGAAACCTGTTGCAAAAGCCTAGATAAACCCCCTAAGTATAACGGTTAGCTAGGCCAAGGAGCCGAGCCAGAAAGGTCAGATTTGTGGAAATCACTCGAAGATAGCCAGTTGATCCATCTCAAGAAGCCGGAGTTATACTCAAGACAGAGGATCTCTCTTTCAATTCCTTCAGGAGGTTTTAAGGATTTCTTATGTTTTGTTTTATCTTTTCTTCTGAGATGTTTTCCTTTATTGTTATGAACTAAACCCTTAGATACCTGAGGGGGATGAAACCTAAGATGAATCTTGTTATCGTTTGCTGAACTATATGATAAATATTTGACTTGTTCTTAATTATGTGTTCTTAATTCTTGTGTTGAAATTTTTGGGATATTAATTCAAGTATGATGTGCTTAGGTGGAGAAGCAAAAGTCTCTGCCTAATAGTAGATCTAGCATAATTAAGCGGAGTTGATCGCGCGCCTAGAGATAGGGTGACGAGATTTTGCCGGATTAGGGTGAAACCTAATATGGGAGTCCATAGATCGAGTTAATACGATTCTAGGGGTTTTAATTAGAAAGAGATTTCAATTAATCAACCTAGGGTTAGACGTTATTTGCTTCGAGAGAGGGTTTAATATAACTTATGGAGTCTTACGGATCAAGTCAAATGAATAAATCGTCTTGTTCAGAGTTAGATAATAAGTAAAGTCTAGGTGGATTCTTCCTTGGGTGTCGTCTTAATCAATTTTTTTTCTCTCAAGATATTTTCTCAATTCATCCTTTCTGTCTTTGCATCTTTAGTTTAGTTGATAGTTAAATTTAGATTAGATAAATAAATTCCCTTAATTCTTAGGTTAGATAATAAAAAGAGAGTTAGTATTAGTACTTTTGGTTCTTTTGGGTTTGACATTCCGGTCTTACCTTAAGTATACAACTGTTCGATAGGTGCGCTTGCCTCAAATTGTTGTCAGAGTCAGTTTCCAGGTTTGATCATTCTTTTTATAAATTTTAAGACTCGACAGACACGATCAAGCATACTGACTTCTGCAATTAAAAGATACAGGGGACACACGGTTGTGTGTTACACACGTCTGTGTCTCTGCCCGTGTAGACAAAAATAGGCCATTTTCAAGTCATATTTCTCACCCAATTTGGTACCAACCTAAACACAACAATTTGCACATCCACAATCCATATCAAGGCCTTCAAATCCAGTCAAAATCAAGTCTTAAACATGAAATATCATCGCATACAACCAATATGCCGTTGGGCACCTCAAATGACAACTTAATAATATGTCAACCAAATTTCCAAATTTACCTAGATACCAAATGCATATATGCATAATTGTACCAATTATACTATTTCAAACCAATCATCAATATACATATAAGTTTTCCATCATTTAACCATATCAAACACACATTAATTATGATAACGCCACATATATAAATACATCAAAATATACCAAACACAAGCCATTCAAATGGCTAGTCTCAACAAAACAATTATATACCAACAATGGCCAAAATAACATATACATTCCATTATACCGAATTAATTTACTGAAAGTACCAAAAGAACCGATGGATAGTGTGAAATAGCTCCGACCAGCTTCCAACTCGTACAAGCTTCTGAATTACTATAAAACACGGGAAATAACATGGAGTAAGCATTTAAGCTTAGTTAGTTCATATAATTCAGAATTTAACTTACCAATTATTCATATTTAAGGTAAGTACACAAACATATCCAAACTATTTTGGCCAAAAGCTTAAACACATATCCTCAACATGTTAGCCATGTAATTCACATATAAGATTCAATACACATGGATAAATTCATCAGGCAATCACATTTCATGAATTTCATATATCTATGTCGGTAATAGTTCACATCAAACTCATACAAATTCACAACAGACTATGCCTGTTGAACCATTTAGAATATCGTTGGATACACGGGTAGTACACAAGAGGTGTATAGAACTGAAATCCGTCAATTCATATTCATGTATGCTCATACGAGCAGTAAACGGAAAGCTCATGAGAGCTGAGTATCGGGAAGCTCTTGCGAGCTAAATATCAGAAGCTCATACGTGCTTAATATCGGGAAACTCATGCAAGCTGTGGTGTGTCCGCAACACATACAGGACATCAATCATATCGGTAACCCTAATGACATTGCCATTTTATCCTACGAATTTCTTAAGGTTCAAACGAGACTCAGTAATCATCAGATATGCAATCGATATTCATTCATGGAAATTGTACAATTCACAAAATATTAATTCAATTTAATACATACAAATGTAAAATTTAATTACATTAACTTACCTCGACAAGTGTATCTAGAAACAAAGGCGACTAATTAGATATTTATGACGTTTTTAAAAAAAATTATTGGTGCCACCACTATGTCAGGCGACACCGATATGTATTTCTAAAAATACTCGTATTTCATGGGAATACACAATGAGAAAAAATATTTTTTTATTGGTGCAGTCGATGTGTCAGGCCACATCACTTCCGTTTTTCTAAAAAAAAATTGACCTGTTAGGAAATAAAAAACAGCTTAAGTGAAAAAAAGGCCGACTTTAGATGGTGTCGCTGACGCGTCAAGTGGCATTGGTTTGAAAATCTAGGTCCCACTATGTTGCCAAGTGGCACCAATGCTTATATAATACCCCATTCCTAAACCTGCTCATGAACTGAGTTGAGTCAGGCTAGGCCATGACAGAATTTTCGGCTTGAGCACAAACTGTCCCGAAAAATGGGCCTAAATTTTTACCCAAACCCAACCTCGATTATAGATGTCAAGCCTTGGCCCAACCCAAAATTAAGATAACCATGTTTTTTTTACAGAAGTTTTAGTTTTTTTATAATAAAATAAAATAATAATAATTAGCATAGGAAAAGCAAAATGCAAGTATGATAACTCTAAATTATATAGATTTTTATACCACCTTTTTACTTAGAATTTATGCAAATCTTGAATATTATGATAACTAATTATGTGTTTTTAGCACATATTGAGAATTCTGGTACAATTAAAGTAAGATTATAATTTTTTAGTAATTAGGTGTTAATTTCATATAATTCTAATTTATGTTGCCGTATTTTGAAAATTTCATAATTTTTGCTAAAATTGCTACAGCTTAGTACATTGATATATTCGATGTTCGAAGCCAGTATGGATGACACATGCACATAAGCTTAATATCAATTAGCATGGGATGGCAAAGCTAAGGCATTGGACTCAAAAAATTTATTCTAACCCAATTTGGAAGTGGATTGCTAAAAAGAACAAGCCTGCCTTTCACATTGGAGCCCAAACAATCCATTAAGGGGGAAACAAACCCCAATTCAACAATGACTGATAAGCCATAAAAGTAACATGTTTTTAATCTCATTCTTGCTGCATTTTTCAAAGTAATATGTATTATGTGAATTAGTGAATTTGATGCTCCCAATCCTTTAAATTCATGTTTCTATACATAGGTGAGCATAGGAGAGCGAAAGGAGCAAAAAACGAGCCAAAATCAGGAAAAAAGAGCAGTTTCTAGGATCCAAACGGCCTGGGCATTTCCACACGGGCAGGCCACGCGACCATGTGCCAGCCCATGTCGATTTCGCACCATGCTTCCCTGTTACGCGGAAAAACCCAATTTTTAGGGTTTTTGAGCATTCTAAAGTTTATAAATACATATTAGAAGAAGACCTAAGAGGGCATACAGAGCTAAACGAAGAAAATACTCGATGAACACCAACAGATTCAACTTAAAAGCAGGATCTCCTTCAAGACTGAAGATCTCCATTCAATTTCTCTCGAAGCCTTTGGGTTTCTTTACGTTTTATTATTTTCCTAATTTTGAGATGTTTTCCCCCAAAATTATAAACTAAATTCCCTAGATACCTAGGGAGGATGAAACCTAAGATGGATATTATTATTTGATTTTTTTGAATTACATGATAAATATTTGTTCTTGATCTCAATTATGTGTTCTTATTTCATGTTTTAATGTTTTCAAGATATTAATTCATGATTCATGTGCTTATTCAGTGGAGCAAAAGTCCCTGTTTAATAGTAGATCTAGCATAATTGAGTGGAGTTGCATGCAATCCAAGAAATAGGATGACATAAATCTACCGGATTAGAGTCAAATCTAATAGGGGAATCCATAGATCGAGTTAATGCGACAATAGGGGTTTTAATTAGAAAGAGCTTTCAATTAATCAACCTAGAGTTAGTTATTTTTACTCTCAAAAGGAACATTAATATAATTTAGGGATTTCTACGGATCAAGACAAGTGAATAAATCGTTTAATTCAGATTTATAATAATAAGTGAAATCTAGGTGGATTCTTTCCTGGGTATTGTCTCTCTCATCATTTTTCTTCAAATATTTTCCTACTTTATTCTCTGTTTCGTCTTAGTAATTGGGTTAGTTAAGATTAGGTTAAAATAAATCCCTTCAATTTATTCGGCTAGATAATAAAAAGATAGTATGTAACAGCTCAATTTAGGGGCTAGTCGAAACAGTGATCTCAAGATCACTATTCCGAGATTAGAAAAATTTATTTTCATGTTATATTATAAGTCAGAGCATGATAGAATATGTGCATGAGAATTTTAGTACTTTAATTTTAACAATTTCATGCTTCATCGCGAGAAAGGGCTAAATCGCATAACGTGTGAAAGTTCCATTCGATAGTTAAAAGTACCAAATGGCCATAGATTTTTAATTGGAGGTCTTTAAAAGGCAATTAGACCCCCACAATTAGCATGGCCAGCCATAGGAGACAATTGTGTCAAAATTTGGTCAATGTTGTTGATAGTAGGTGGACTAAATTGATGTTTTATATTAAAATAAAGAAAAAGAAGATATCATCTTTTTCTCTATTCTTCTCCATCGAAAATTGGCAGCAAATTAAGGGGTTTGAGAGCTCAAATTTTCAGCAAGCTTCTTTCTTTGCCAGTAAGTGATTTTAATGACCTTTCTTGAAGAAAATTGTACTTTTGATACCCCTAAAGCTTAAGCTTTCTAATGAGGGGATTAACTTGTAATATAGTGAAGAGTTTAGAGTTTTTCCATGAGAGCTTTCATTGTTAATTGCTGCATTTTTATGGAAGAAATTGAGTCGTAGTTGTTAGATGAACAACTTTTGTGAAATGTGTTAGTATGAAAACACCAAATAGGACCTTGACAAAAATGGTACAAAATTGGTAGTAAGTATGTGAGATGTTGAGTTTTGATGATAATCATAAAAGTATTAAATGTTCACCTAGGCTTGTTGAAGGTAGAAATATGATCAGAAATTATTTCTGAGCCTAGGGGCAAAATGGTCATTTTGTCAAAGTCTAAGGGAAAAATAGTAATTTTGCCTAAGCATGATTTTTGAAATGCTATTATTAATATAGTGATTAAAATGAGTTAAATTGCTATTATAGAGCAAGAAGAACCGAGGACCCGCATTGATCGGGGAAAGAACAAAGTTTCGGACTAGATTGACAAGCTAGCTCATTTTGAAATCAAGGTAAGTTTGTATGTGATTTGAGTAACATTTATATTAGCATGCTGAGATATGCTTGACCATATGTTAATGCATGATGCACCACCAATTTGAGTAGTTAACTTGAATGAAATGTTGAAAGCCTAATAGGCCATATTGATTATAGAAATGCTATCATTGAAATATGAGATAGATAAGGTCCCGTATAAGACCATGTCCGGGACATGGCCTCGGCACCGAGTTGAGATCCCCTATAAGACCATATCCGGGATATGGCTTCTGTGAGGGATATGAAAAGCGTATAAGACCATATTCGGAATATGGCATCGACACATGCTAGGAAATTCCATATAAGACCATATCCGGGATATGGCATTGGCATTTAGAGGTAATCTCATATAAGACCATATCCGGGACATGGCATTGGCAATTAGAGGTGACCCCATGTAAGACCACCTCGAAGACGTGGCATTGGCTTTATACTACAGTTGTAACGATAAACACACGTCTTTGACTTCCCTTTGAGAATAGTGGGATAAGTAGATGAATTTAGAAGTAAAGATGTGAATGATATTTAAGTCATGTGAATGAGTGAATACAGGTACTCGTAAATGAGTCACGAAGAATCGGTTGCAATATGTGGCACAGTATATGCTAGATAAGGGCAATTGTAATTAAGTATTGTTAAGAAGCCTTGACTCGAGTACAGTTAGCTAATACCGTGGGTGGATTATTTTATGAGCTTATTATTGTTAATTATTTCCATGCAAACTTACTAAGCTTATTGCTTACCCCTTTTTCATTGCCCTTCTTTATTGTAGTATTGCTAAGGTAACTCGTGGACCGTGGACATAGGAGTTCGGAAATCACACTATCGACAACACTTTGGTATAAGAATTTCAGACTTGTTTTGATTATGGCATGTATAGGGCTCAAGTATTTTGTTAAGCTGTACTTGTTAATCAAAGTTTTAGCTTTGCAAGTTTGTAAAAGTCATTTTGTAGATGGCCTATTGAGTTAGGCAAATACTTGGTAAACTCTTTTGCTTAATGAAGTGTAATTCATGAAGTGTATGCCCCTTTTAATTATCTTGTAAGTTGGAATGAGCTCTTAGATTTGCTTGTGGCTAGGAAGTGGTATTATTCTGAATGGAGGTATGTATGTACTCACTCTAAGGTGACAATGGCTTGTTATATAGCCTGTTAATTGCCCATATAGGTAGACACACGGGCGTATGTCTAGACCGTGTGGGAGGCACGGCTAGCACATAGGCGTGTGCCCAAGCCGTGTGAAGTCTACACCTTGCACTTGGAATTTGAATCACCACACGGCTGGAGTACACGGGTGTGTCAAGGTCGTGTGACTTTAGTCAGAATCGACCACGGTTGGAAGACACGAGCGTGTCAAGGCCGTGTGAAATTAGTCAGTGTCGACCACGGGTAGGAGACACAGGTATGCCTTAGGTGCACACCGGCATGTCCCTAGGCCTACACGGGCGTGTGGACCTTGCTTTGTTAAAAAGGTTTCTTGAACTTCTGAAAGTTTCCAGAAAGATTTCACTACTTCTCGAGAGTATTTTTAGAGCCTCTTAGGCCGAGTATTTGTGAGCGACGGGGTTAAACGAAATTTTATAACCCTATTCTAAAAGTTTGAGCAAGTTTAGCTATGTAATGCCTCGAACCCTGCTTCAACTCGAATACAGGCAAGGGGTGTTACATTTATTGGTATCAGAGCTACGATTCAGTCGATTCTAGAACTAACGTAGCGTAAGTATGAGTCTAGCTATACATGCCATATGTAAGAGTGTCTGAGTAATGATAGTGTGATGAATTCTGACGTATAAAATTGTGTTTTATGTAGTAGATGGATTCTGATCCAGACTAAACTGCAGCTGATGATGCTGCGAGTAACGCGCCAGCTCCCGCTCAAGGGACCGCGCCAACTAATAGTAGTCCTAAGAACTTGAGTTTGGGGGAAGAGGCTCGAGAAGCCTTTCTCCACATAATGAGCAACTGGTATACTGAGTATACCTGAGCGAATCCTAACGCTCAACCCCCTCTGCCCCACCTATCCCTACACCTGCTCCAGTAGCTCCTCAAGTAGTTGAGATGGTGAGAAGAGAAAGGCCTTCGGTGGATAAGATCCGAAAGTAAGGAGCTGAAGAATTTCGGGCGAATAAGGATGATAACCTAGAGAAAGTGGAATTCTGGCTCGATAATACCATCCAGGCATTCGATGAGTTATCCTGCACGCTTGAGGAGTGCTTAAAGTGTGCGTAGTCACTCCTGAGAGATTCAGCTTACCGATGGTGGAACACCCTGGTGTCGGTAGTGCCAAGGGAGAGAGTTAGTTGGGAATTCTTCCAAGAGGAATGCCGGAAGAAGTATATCAGCCAGAGGTTCATTGACCACAAGGGAAAGGAGTTCTTAGAATTGAAGCCATCATGTGCAAGAAGTTCAAGGACAGATTGAATGAAGATATCTGCCTATACGTGGGAGTTCTCGAATTAAAGGAGTTTATAGTGTTGGTGGATAGGGCCTGTAAAGCCGAGGAGTTGGCTAAAGAGAAGAGAAGAGCTGAGTATGAATCTCGTGATTCGAGGAAGAGACAACTGAATAAGTCTTACCAATCTTTATCTCAAAAATCGAAGGATTCCACTACTCGATCAGTCACTTCAACAGGGTTTTTAACCCGAAATAAAGGCAAGCAATTCTCGGGATCAAAAGAGCAAACCACATCAGTTGCTAGTGTGGACAACGTTCAACCGAGTAGATCGGAATGCCCTCAGTGTGGCAGGTGCCATTCCAGGGAGTGTCGGGCTAATGAGAAAGCCTGCTTCAGATGTGGGTCCTTAGACCACATTACTAGAGATTGTCCCGAGGTGGACGAGAAAGAAAAGCCCCAGAATGCAAGATCGGGAAGTGCCACTAGGGGAAGACCATTGAGAAACCCGGGGATTGTGATGGGAAGCAAGAATCAATCTAGAGAGCAAGCTGCTAGAGTCGAGGGTAGAGCACCGGTGAGGACCTATGCCATTCGTGCTCATGAAGAGGCATCTTCCCTCGATGTGATCACGGGTATCTTCCCTCTACCTAATACTCATGTTATAGCTTTAATTGACCCAGGGTCTACCCATTCATACATATGCATAAAATTAGTCTCTAGCATGAGCATGCCTATAGAGTCGACCGAATTTATCATAAGAGTGTCTAATCCCCTAGGCAAGTGTGTGTTGGTTGATAGAGTTTGTAAAGGGTGCCCTTTGATAATTAAGGGTCATTGTTTCCCGGTCGATCTTATGTTGTTACCGTTTGATGAATTTGATGTCATTTTCGGGATGGATTAGTTAGTTACCTATGGTGTAATTGTGAATTGTGGGAAGAAGCATATAGAGTTGAGAGATGAAAATGGAAATTTTATTCGTGTTGAATCAAATAAACCGGATAGGTCACCAATAGTGATATCAACCATGTCGGCTAAGAGGTACCTAAGGAAGGGGCATGAGGCTTATCTTGCTTTTGTGTTGAACACTAAAGAGACTGAGTTAAAAATCGAGTCAATACCCATAGTATGCGAGTACCTAGATGTTTTCCCAGAAGAGTTGCGAAGGCTACCTCCAGATAGGGAGATTGAGTTTGGGATTGAATTAGTTCCGAGTACTGCCCCTATTTCTATTGCTCCATATAGAATGGCTCCAATCGAGCTAAAAGAACTGAAAGCACAGTTGCAAGAATTAATGGATAAGGGTTTCGCGAGGCCGAGTTTTTCTCTGTGGGGTGCTCCTGTTCTATACGTGAATAAGAAAGATGGTTCCATGAGACTATGTATAGACTATCGGCAACTCAATAAAGTGACGGTGAAGAATAAGTACCTGTTGCTGAGGATCAATGATCTATTTGACCAACTGAAGGGAGCCACGGTATTTTCCAAGATAGATTTGAGATTTGGGTACTATCAGTTGAGATTCAAGGACTCATGAAAGTTTTCGGAAAGATTCTGATACTTCTCGGGAGCATGTTTAGGGCCTCTTAGGCCGAGTATTTGCGAACGATGGGGTTAAACAAAATTTTATAACCCTATTCTAAAAGGTTAAGCAAGTTTAGCTACGTAATGCCTCGAACCCCATTCCGGCTCGAATACGGGCAAGGGGTGTTACATAGTAACTACTAGTACTTTTAGTCCTTGTGGATACGATATTCCCGACTCACCATAGCTATACTACCATTTGATAGGTGCGCTTGCCTTTGTCGTATTTTAGTTAGTTTGTGATGTCATCAAGTTTTTGGTGCCATTGTCGGGGACTAAATTATTAGGAACACTTAATTTTTATTACTTTAGCCATTTTTATTTTTTATTGCATTTTATTTTATTTTTATTTTTATTTACTAACTTTTCTTTTATTTGCTTCTGGTAGGTTCCTTTAGTTTATGACTAGAAGAAACTTGTCAAGACCTCTAGTATTCGACAGTAAAATTGAAAGTACAGCTCGCAGAAACCGTAGAAAAGAGAGGCAGTGTCAACAAAGTACAATAGAAGAGCAAGAGGACACTATTGTTATTACTGAGGAGATGGGAGAAAATCATAATAACCAACTACCTTCTGTGGTTGCTGTAAATCCTGTAAATCTGAATCTTGCTCCTCGTACTATGTACGATTATGCCAAGCCCAATTTAACTGGGGCTGAATCGAGTATTGTTAGACCTACTGTTGCTGCAAATAATTTTGAACTGAAACCTAACACTATTTAAATGATTCAACAATTTGTTTAGTTTGATGGTTTGCAGGATGAAGACCCAAATACTCATTTGGCTAATTTCTTGGAATTCTGCGACACTTTTAAAATTAATGGTGTTTTTGACGATGCCATTCGCCTTCGGTTGTTTCCTTTCTCGTTGAGGAATAAGACTAAACAATGGTTGAACTTCCTACCACGAGGTTCTATCACTACATGGAAGCAAATGACTGAAAAGTTTTTATTTAAGTATTTTCCACCGACTAAGACAGCCAAGCTGAGGAATGATGTCTCTTCCTTCATGCAAATGGACTTAGAGGCCCTTTATGATGCATGAGAGAGGTATAAGGATTTATTGAGGAGGTGCCCTCACCATGGGTTACCTCTATGGCTACAGGTTCAAACTTTCTACAACAGTTTGAACCCTTCAACTAGGCAATTGATCGATGCATCTGCCGGTGGGACTCTGAATAATAAAACACTTGAGGAGGCTTACGAGTTTATAGAAGAAATGTCACTGAATAATTATCAGTGGCAAGTCATGAGGACAAAATCAATGAAAGCAGCCAGTGTTTTTAACGTTGATGCAGTCACCATGTTCTCGAATCAGGTAGAACTTTTGAATAAAAGGATTAATGGTTTATATGCTTCTACGCAGGTACATCCGGTGATGCAATGCGACACAAATGGAAGAGGGAACTATCCAGAAAGTCGATCTTACAACCCTAGCACAGAAGACGAACAAGTTAACTATATGGGTAATAATTCTAGATCTCAGAATAATCCCTATAATAATACTTACAATGCAGGTTGGAAAAACCATCCCAGTTTCTCGTGGGGTGGTCAAGGAAATCAAAGACAACAACCCCTTCCAAGCTTCCAACAACAACCTTACCCTCAAGAGAAGAAGCTGAACCTTGAGGAGATGTTGACGAAATTTATTTCGATGCCAGAAACCCGCTTCCAAAATATCGAAACAACACTCAAAAATCAACAAGCGTCGATTCAAGGGCTTGAGAATCAAATCGGTCAATTGGCAAAGATGATTTTAGAACGACCACAAGGTAGCTTGCCAAGCAACACCGAAACTGTAACACCCTGAAAATTTGAGTAATTTATTTTCATTGTGTGCTTTGAGTAATTATTCTAGAAGGTGGAATTTCTTTATTTATTTTTGTGTTTAGTATAGTTCTGAAGAAGAATTAGAATTTATTGGGTTGGATTAATATTATTAAATTTTGAGAATTTATGGAAATGGACTAAGTGGCATTGACACATAAATTAATTTAAGTGTCAATATGTAGCATAAGATGAGTTATTGGACAAGTGGTGTTGGCGCATGAGCTAGTGCATGGGGGTGAAGGTTCGAATCCCCTAAATAGCATCTAGGTGAATTTTATTTTTGATTTTTCTGCCCATGTATAGCAAGTGTCGGCCAAGAGCATATATAGAAGGTGTTGACTTGTTATTTTTGGTTAGTATATCAAAGGAATAAGGAAAATGTGAAGATATGAGGCAAGAATCAAGGAAATATTTTTGGAAACAATATCTTGGCCTAAAGACCAAGCATATGAACGGCATTATGGCTAGGGGGGAGCCGAATTTTGGTGATAGTCTTGGCTAGGAATTTTAGTTTTTGTTTTGGTCATTTTTGTTAGTTTGTGCAAGTTTTGAAAATTCTCTCAAACTCTCTTTCTCCTTTGGCCGAAATTGTGCACTTGGTAAGCCTAGTTTCTTTTGTCAAATTGGTCATTTTTTTACACTTTGGTGTCAATTTTGTGCCTTTCTCCTTGTGCCGATTTTACCAAAACCTAAAGAGAGCATTCTTTTCTTTTCTTCTCCCCATTGCCGAATATCCATCTCTCTCTCAAGCTCATCTTTTTCTTTTCTTTTTCCTATTCACTTTGAAATCAAAGCAACATCATCACCATCTTTCTCCTATTTGATTTCTTTCAATTGAAATTCTCTCTACCTACACTCTCATGGCCGAATATTAAGGTGACTACAAGCCAAATTATTTTCTTCTCTCCTTAATCTCACATAGCCGAATCTTTCATCCATCAATACCATTCTCAAATCCTTTCTTTTCGACGTGGAGATTAGGTAAGAGATTCTTTTCGTTTCGATTAGCTAATAGTGGTTATGGCCGAATATGGATGGTAATTTGAAGGCTTTATTAGATCAAAATAAACGTTCATCCTATTAACGTTTATTTTGTTATACTTTAGTGCGATAACGGAAGTTGGAATCAAGAAGTCGTGGGTGACATAAATCGTTGGAATCGATTTTTGTGGTAAGGAAATCACATCTTTAAACCTTAGAATTATTTCGATATCATTGGATTAATGTTCCTTTGTCTTGAAGACATTCAAAATAGGAAAGAAAAGGGCGGTGTTTAGCCTTCGGAAGAGGGGAGGTTCTGTTATTCCCCCTAAGTATAAGCAAAGGACTATTTCGGGAATCCGGGATTTTCCACCGGGTTGCGGACGTTCAACCGAGGAACATCAATTGTTCGAAGTCGTTCGTACTCCCGAACCATTATTTGTTCGTGGTTTCGATTCGGTTAGCGAACCATCGATCGGAGAGAAATCGCAAGTAGAAGTCTTACGGAAATCCGAGGGTAAATTTCTAGATCGTTATATCTAGATCGGTTTTATTATAGACTATAGTGTTTTAATTAACGCAATACGTATAGGTGTTGAAGAGCGGGAAAGTTTAGTTCTCTCCATAACCAAGTGTGTAATTTCACACTCATTTTCGGGTTAGATTTCTAATCATAAGTATTGCGATAAAACCGTAAAAATGGTAAATTCGGAAATTATGTAGTAATTGATACTTTTGTGAAAATGCATGAAAACGGTTAAACCGAGAAATATGCGAAAAACTGTTAAGTTGATAAATTGGGCCAAAATACTCTAGTTCGATAAATTGGGCCAAAATACTCTAGTTCGATAATTGGGCCGATAATACTCTAGTTCGATAATTGGGCCAAAATACTCTAGTTCGATAAATTGGGCCAAAATACTCTAGTTCGATAATTGGGCCAAAATACTCTAGTTCGATAAATTGGGCCAAAATACTCTAGTTCGATAAATGGGCCGAAGCCCACTAAATTGCTAAATGGGCAAATTGCTAAAATTATTATTTTTTATGGGCCAAATAAAATGTTTAATGATAAACCCACCGATGTTATGGAATAATTGAAAATCTGTTATATGATTATGTTTTATTATACAAACATGATTGCATGGGG
Organism: Gossypium bickii; assembly: GCA_025503065.1. NCBI lineage: Eukaryota > Viridiplantae > Streptophyta > Magnoliopsida > Malvales > Malvaceae > Gossypium > Gossypium bickii. The sequence goes on along the minus strand of CP106713.1, from coordinate 18,657,449 downwards.
TGGGTTATATGAAGAGAAGAATGGCCAGTTGCCACAAATTTGGCTCAATACCTCTAATTCGGTGGCTCTGCCACAAATTTGGCTCAATGCCTCTAGTTCGGTGGCTCTGCCACAAATTCGGCTAAATGCCTCTAGTTCGGTGACAATGTCACAATCTAGTTCGGTAGTGCACTACAAAATTAATTAAAGGCTTAAAGCCTATAATTGGTGTGTTTGGCGGGGTGGGTTGACTTGATCCCCACAAAGTGTTTGGTTGGTGCGGGGTGTTAGCGGATGGACACTAGGTTGGTTTGGGAAATTCATTTGACATGCATTCATTTTTTTAAATTGTATTATTTTATGATATATGGTTGAAATCATTAATGGGCTCAAGCCCAGCTTGATATCTTGACGATCTGGCCCAAAAATGGTGGTAAGTGAGTTGCACACTGAGTTCTTTGTAACTCACCCAATTTTTTTACCATTTCAGGTAATGGAAATTGACGTGGACTTGGGCCGGAGATGACTTGGTGGAGGCCATACTACAAACTTGGGTTTTTATTAAACTATGACTTTATTTAGATTATTATCTTAAATTTCTGTTATGGGTTTTATGTAATAAGGCCTCTTATATGTTGTTATGGATTTATTTGTGTGGATGGTTTAAATTTTTATTTCTAAACTTTTAATATGGTTTTATTTTAAATATGTTAAGTTTTCTTAAGAACATTGGTTTTATAACAAAATTTCTGGACACTTTAATTATTTGAAATTCTTTCAAAATCCTTTTAAACTATCTTAAGATTTTGACATTTTTATTTTGACGATAAGTTTTCAAACAAGTATTATTTTTAAGCTACAATTTCAAATCCTCATATTAACTTTTTAGTAAACTTGATTTTCAAAAAGTTTTTGTAGCACTATTCTATTTTAACCATTGAGAATAAACGAATGTATGATTGGTGTGACAAACCAAATCTCGTCTAAACGCATAGACCGGGTTTGGGGTGTTACAGAAACTAACCCAAGGGAGCAACTTCATGCCATTACTATTTGAGATGGAGAAGGGTTAGCTGAATTTGAGTCTGAACCGAGGCGAGATACTGTGGTAAGCAATGGTAAGGTTAAGGTAAGCCACAACGAATAGAAACTGGTAAGAGAGCAGTATAAACCACACAAACGAACAATTCGGTAAACTCCTTAAACTTTTGAAAAAGTTACATATTAACTTACCGTTTATTGAAGCTCTTTCGCAGATGCCCAATTCAGTAAAATTTTTAAAGGAGCTTTTGGAAAATAAACGGAAGTTGGATGATTAGTCGCATGTGGAGCTAAATGCAGTTTGCTCAACTATCTTACAGAATAAACTACCCCATAAGTTGAAAGATCTAGGGAGTTTTACTATTCCTTGTTTAATTGGTAGTTTAAATCTTAATAATGCTTTAGCTGATTTAGAGGCGAGTATTAATGTCATGTCCTATAAAATGTTTAAACAACTAGGTCTTAGGAAACCCAAACAAACTAGGCTGAGCATTCAATTGGCAGATAAAACTATTAAATTTCCTTAGGGTATTATTGAAGACGAGCTTGTTAAAATTGATAAATTTATATTCCAAGTTGACTTTGTTGTTCTAGACATGGATGAGGATAATGACGCACCTTCGATTTTAGGATGACCCTTTTTAGGGACTGCTAGAACTATCATTGATGCTGGTATAGGTGAATTGATACTTCGTGTAGGTGATGATATGATTAAACTCCAAGCTCATGATTCTGTTAGGATATCTAGTGATTGAGATGAATATACGAGTTCTGTTAATGTGAGTAACCTTGTGGCTCAACCGTCTTTGCAGGAACCCCCTCAGAAAAACATGATAGAGCCACCTTCTAGGCCATATAACAAAAATAGAACAACTCATGAGGAACGAAGACTACAGATCGATGAACTAGATGAATGGCGAACACATGTCAAGGAGAAACCAAGAATACACGATGAACCAAAGTGACACCATGACGAGCATAAGGATGGAACGAGTCAATTTAAGATAGGGGATCAGGCATTGTTGGATAAAACGGACCCTCGAATCGCCACTTCAGAACTTAATGCAAATAAAGCAACTCATTTTACGGTACTGAATATTTTCCCATACGGCACAGTCGAGGTAAATCATTTTAAATTTGGCACTTTTAAGGTAAATATTACTCGGCTAAAACCTTATTTGAATAAAAGAATTGATAGCGAGAAAGAGGATTCCTGACTCTGCGAACCACCGTGACTGTGCGAATACGAGGTAAGTCGAGCTTAGACTTTAAATAAGTGCTTCTCGGGAGGCAACCCGAGTGTTAACATTGCTAATTTTCTTAACTTTATTTCATGTTATTTTTTTAAAATTAATTAATTTTCAAAATATTAAAAAAAAGGTGTGTTTTTTACCCACACGGCCTGGACACATGGACGTGTCGCAGGTTGTGTGTGAAATGAGGTAATCGATAGAGAGTTACACGGTCGAGCGACGTGGTCGTATGGGTCGGGCGTGTGGGATCTCACATGGGCGTAAGAGAAGCGAAAGAAAACACACACGGCCTGGCGACATGGCCGTGTGACCCACACAGCCTGAACACACGGGCATGTCCTAGTGTAACAGTCTAATTTTGGGGCTAGTCGAAATAGTGGTCTCGGGACCACTAATCCGAGGTTGAGAAAAATTATTTTAGTTTTATTTTATATGATATGGTATTAATATATGACTATATGGAAATTTTGGTGTTTTAATTTTAGCAATAGCATGTTTAATTGAGAAAAAAGACTAAATCGCATGAGATGCGAAAGTTCTATTTTATGAGGTAGGGGTACCTAATAGCTATAGAATGTAAATTGGAGGATTTTAAAGTACAATTGGGCCATTTATCTAGTGATGGCCGGCCATAGGAAGCTAGGGGAGACAAGAGCATTAATTTTTAGTCAAATTTGGTGAAAGTTGTTGACTAGTTGACTAAAATATGATAAAATAAGGGAAGGCTATCATCTTTTTCTCTTCTTTTCTTTTCCACCGATTTTCACACTCAAAAGAGGGGTTTTGAAGCTTTGAAATTTCAGCAACTTGTCCCCACCCAAGCAAGTGATTTTTGGTGGTGTTATTTGATAATTTTTATACTTTTGGAGTCCTCAAAGCTTAATCTAGCTAATGAGAGGACTAATTTGTGATATGGTTGAAAGTCTAGGGACTTGCCATGAGAATGGTTATGTTGTTAGCTGAGTTTTTATGGAAGAAAATGAATGTTAGGGAGATGAGAAACAACTTTTGTGAAAGGTGTTAGCATGAAAACACCTAAATATGACTTTAATGCAAAGATTTAAATTATGTCATAAATGCATGAAATAGTTGGAATGGTGAGTAGTTGTAAGAGAAATAATGTTCATCAATGCTTGTTTATGGAGAAAATGTGTTGAAAAATAAATTACGAGCTTAGGGGCAAAATCATAATTTTTACCAATGTACAAGGGCAAAATGGTCATTTTTGCCCAAGGTTAGAATTTGATGTATTATGATCCTAGAATGATCTAAACGAATAAATTTTGTTTTCATAGATCAAGAAGAGCGTGGAATCAACCTTGACCGTGGGAAAGGCAAGGTGACCGAGTAAATTGCTAGTTAACACGCTTTGCATCAAGGTAAGTTTACGTATAAACAATACAATTTACTTATATGCATTATGCTGCTAATTGAATTATGACTTGAGTGAGACCATATGTGATTCAAATGTATTGAATATGGTAGTCATTGAATAATCATTGTATGAATGAAGAAATAGTCGTATATATATATGTGTGTGTGTGTGAAGACATCGCTTAATGGTGGGCTAAGTGCGATACCACCTTATTGTTTGATTACGATGGGCTTTGTGCGATACCACCATTTATTTATCTTTGGTGGGCTAAGTGCGTTACCACCTTATTGCTCGATTACGATGGGCTTTGTGCGAAACCATCGTTTACTTCTTATTTGGTGGGCTATATGTGATATCACCGTAACTAATTCTTTTGATAGGTTAAATGCGGTACTACTCTAATAAAAACTAATGGTGGAATAGGTGCGGAACTATCAAGTAAATTGACTGTAAGTAATTGATTAGGAAATTGTGATGTGTTGTATATTGTAACCTTGTGATGTTAAATGCAGGGAAGCTTGAGAATGAAAGTATGTAAAATGCTAGTGATATGGTTGGGATGTGTGCATGGAGGAAATGAGTAAGCATGATCATAAATATAAATTGTCTCTTGTTTAGTATTATAAAGCCAAGAAAATGGTTGAATACATGTTTATGTGTTATATTGTTTCCATGTAAACTTATTAAGCTTAAAGCTTACTCCTCTTTTCTTTCCATTGTTTTATAGTGCTGAAAAGCCGAGCCGGGTACGCCAATAACCAGGAGACCGCCCACACTATCTGCTCACTTCGGTATAAATAGACTTAATGATTTAGTGTATGGCATGTATAGGGACTAGACTAGATAGCTTATTTTGTTATTTTGGCCAAAAGTGTATTGTCTCTTGTTAAGATATTCATTTTGTAAATTGCCAAGAATGATTGTACACTTTATCAGATATGAAATTTCAAAGTTATCAATGAGATGCTTATTAGTGTGTTGAATGGGCTCATATATTGTAAGATATAGGGGTGCTAGAAGTTGGGGCAAATAGCCTTGTTCTGTCCACATGGGTAGGCACACGGGCGTGTGTCTAGACCATGTGTGACACATGGTTAGTCCACGGGCGTGCAATTTGGCCATGTGTCCCCTGCATGTTAGCATTTTATACTAGGATAGACCACGGGATATCCACACGGGCGTGTCAAGGTCGTGTGAATATAGTCAATAACCTCCCACGGTTTGAAGACACGGGCATGTTGTGAGGGTACACGAGCGTGTCCCATTTCACATGGGCATGTGCTCTAATCGTGGTGTTAAAACAAAATACTGGAGTTTTAGGCACGGTTTGGGGGCATGGGCGTGTGTATGTCTACACATGGGCGTGTCTCGTTGTATACGGGCGTGTGAGCCCTATACAAAAGAGAAAAATTTTAAGTTTTGAAAAGGTTCTGGTAGGGTCTCGAGAGTTCTCGTGTACGTATGAGTGGAGTCTCGTAAGTCAAGAATGAGGTTGATGAGGTGACTTAAGAGAGTAGTCATGACGAATCTTCATGGTGATCAAGCAGATTTCGGTATGGTAATGCCTCAGGCCCGGTTCTAGCGTAGAATCCGGGTAAGGGGTGTTACACCTAGGCCGTGTGAAACCTGGAGCTAACTTTTTTTTAAAGTTAGAGAGTTACATGGGTAAGGCACACGGCCGTGTGGGAGACACGGCCAGGCCACACGGGCTTGTGGGATCTCACATGCGTGTGGGAGAAGCAAAGAAAAACACACATGGTCTGGCACATGGCCGTGTGACCCACAAGGCGTAAACACACGGGCGTGTCCACGGCCATGTGAAAACTGGGTTAATCACCCCATTTTTATTTTATTTTATTTATTTATTATTATTTCTTATGTCACACGGCCTGGACACATGGGCGTGTCCATGGCCATGTGAAAACTGGGTTAATCACCCCATTTTTATTTTATTTTATTTATTTATTATTATTTCTTATATTATTTATTTTTATTTTACTAATTTTTTATTTTTTATTTATTATTCTTATACTTATATTTTTTTTTTGCTATTTCTATTTTTTACTATTTTTTTACTATTATTATTACAATTACCTTTAAGTTTATTGGTATCATTGAGTTTATTATTATTATTATTCTTCGTTTTACTTTTTTGTCTTTCTTTTTAATTTTGTTTTTAGTTGCTTTATTATTTTTATTATTATTTTCTTCAACTTATTTTCATTATTATCTTTTGAAATATATATGGTTGTTTCTAATCGAGTTATAACCCCTTAATCTTTTTTATTATTTGTGTTTATTTTCTTATTAGTTTGCTTGGAATCGTGCATTACATTTAGATTTGACTACAATTCCACTTTCTCCTATTTTGAGTATTTCATTCAATATTCAGGGCAGTTTCAGTTTTCTCCATCTTTTATGATATTCTGTTTATACTGTGATTATATATGTTTGTACATTGAGGACAATGTACATCTTAAGTGTGGGGAGATTATCCATATAATTATTAGAAAATCTCTTAATTATGTCTTGTGTTTAAGTAATTTTCTCATACTACTATTAGAATGAATTTTTATCGATTTGTGATTTTTATTGATGTGTTTTGGATTAAATTCATAAATATTTGTGCATTGGTTGTTTTAAACTTTAAGACATGATAGAATCAAGCATGATAAGTTTATTTTTAGAATTAAAAATTTTAGGTTGTTTCCCTAAATTGATGTATTATTTTGAAGTTTTAAATTTACAAGTTTGACATCAAAAACTATAATTTTTTGTGAGATTTTGAGCCTTTAGAGCTTACACTTTTCTTGCTCATTTTATTATTAGTTATGAGTGTGTCAATTTGAGTTGTTATTTTAGAACTTGCTTCGATTATGCATGTCGAGACCACACCTTTGAGTTGATATACTAAGATGATAAAGACACTTAGGTTTTAACCCATTTATTCCATAAAAAGCCTACCTACATAATTAACCCTTAGTAAACCCCTTCGAGCCTAACACATCGTTTCTTGATTTACCCATTAATGATAACCCATAACTCATTTTTTGTTCATTAAGAAATTTTCCCATTTTATTGAATCCATTTTTATCGAGCTTTGATTTGGTTAATTGCCTGATTAAGCCTCTTGATTAAGTTGCTGAAATATTTCTTCTTATTTACATATAAAAAAAAGAAGAAAAAAAATTCAGCATTTGTTATTTTTCTAGTTTGGTAATTTATCAATTCGATCTTGATTCTAACCTTCTTTTTCAGTCTTTCTCCACACCTTTAACCTAAGCCCCATTACAACCTTATAAAGACCTTTTGATTTGTGTCATTTTATAGTGGTGAAGATTTGATTTTTCATGCAAGCCTTTGGTAATGATTTTTCATGTTTGACTGTTGAGTACTTAATTTTTGAACCTTAACACTTTGAGTGATTTGAGTGAATCTTTAGTGAGGATGTCAATTCTTGTCGATTTTGAATTAAAGGTAATTACCTAGATAAAGGGAAATACCTATGTTTTCATGATTTCAAAATACTCGACTTAAATTGTTTGAATCTTTAATGCTCTTTTAGTTGAATTATCAATGTATGATTATTTGTGAATTATGACAAAACATTATTGATGAGAATTACAAGTTGAGAAAGATTAATTTTAATTGTGAGTTGAGGATTTTGCTTGAGGACAAGCAAGCGCTTAAGTGTGGAGATACTTGATAAGCCATAAAAATAACATGTTTTTAATCTCATTCTTGATGCGTTTTTTGGATGATTTATTATGTGAATTAGTGAATTTGATGCTCCTAATCCTTTAAATTCATGTTTCTATACTTAGGTGAGCATAGGGGAGCGAAAGGAGCGAAAAATGAGCCAAAATCGAGCAAAAAGAGTTGTTTCCAGGATCCACACGCCCATGTGAGCCACACGGGATGGCCACACGCCCATGTGCCAGCCTGTGTTGATTTCGCATCCTGCTTCCCCGTTACGTAGAAAAACCCAATTTTTAGGGTTTTTGAGCATTCTAAAGTTTATAAATACATATTAGAAGAAGACCCAAGAGGGCATACAGATCTAAACAAAGAAAAGACTCGAAGAACGCCAACGGATTCAACTCAGAAACAGGACCTCCTTCAAGATTGAATATCTCCATTCAATTTCTCTCAAAGTCTTTGGGTTTCTTTATGTTTTGTTATTTTCCTAATTTTGAGATGTTTTCCCCCAAAAGTATGAACTAAATTCCCTAGATACCTAGGGAGGATGAAACCTAAGACGGATCTTATTATTTGATTTTTCTGAATTACATGATAAATATTTGTTCTTGATCTCAATTATGTGTTCTTATTTCATGTTTTAATGTTTTCAGGATATTAATTCATGAGTGATGTGCTTATTCAGTGGAGCAAAGTCCCTGTTTAATAGTAGATCTAGCATAATTGAGTGGAGTTGCATGCAATCCTAGAAATAGGACGACATAAATCTACCGCATTAGAGTCAAATCTAATAGGGGAACCCATAGATCGAGTTAATGCGACAATAGGGGTTTTAATTAGAAAGAGATTTCAATTAAACAACCTAGAGTCAGTTATTTTTACTCCCGAAAGGGATATTAATATAATTTAGGGATTTCTACGGATCAAGACAAGTGAATAAATCATTTAATTCAAATTTAGAATAATAAGTGAAGTCTAGGTGGATTTTTTCTTGGGTATTGTTTCTCTCATCGGTTTTCTTCAAATATTTTCGTACTTGATTCTCTGTTTCGTCTTAGTAATTAGGTTGTTAAGATTAGTTTAAAATAAATCCCTTCAATTTATTCGGCTAGATAATAAAAAGATAGTAACTACTAGTACTTTTAGTCCTCGTGGATACGATATTCCCAACTCACCATAGCTATACTACCATTCGATTGGTGCGCTTGTCTTTGTCGTATTTTAGTTCGTGACGTCATCAATGACTTGGTAGAGCAGCCCAATGAACTTTGGAACAATTAATTAAGGGTCCTTACATGTGGAAAAATATTACAAATCAGCCCCAGTCAAATCTCATAGTTGCCATCCAACCCATAACTTAAATCAAGCAAAAATCAAGCTAGAATCATGAAATAATCAACCCCTCTTTCCATGAAATATGGTCGACCATGCATGAGAGATTTCAAAGGGATGTTCATGCTATTTTTAGCAAACTCTCAAGTCTTCCCTCATGTATAAATACCACCCTGATTCACCTCTCAACTCATCAATCATTTCATTCAACACATTCACTTCATTCTCCTTTCTCTCCTACGCCTAGCCTTCCATTTCCCTTCATTCTTCCCATCCTTTCTTTGAGAGTTCCTCTAGTAAGTAGTTCTTGAGAGAAAAGCTCTCTTGGCCGGCCATCTTGAGAAGTATTTTACATTGGAGCAACGATAGAAATCGAAGGAAGCCACTATGGGTAGTTTTCGAGAAATCACCGAATTCATCTCAGAGTTTTTTCTTCCTTTCTCTTTAAATTGTTCTTAGTTTATAAACATATTTGCAAATTATTTTATTGCTTTTTCATTAATGATAATGACATAAATTGTTTTAGCTAGGATGATTGCAATTTCGTGATTCAATTCATTTAAATCATGTTTATGATATTCTTTGCCTCAATTATTTATGCTTCCATATAAAAATCATTTATGTTGTTCATGCATTAAAATATGTTTGACTACAATAGAATTAATTGCTTAATCTGAACCGGATGGTGATTAATGGGCACAACATTTGGAAGAGGCATGCTTAATTTATATCCGAAAAAGAATAAATTAAAGGTTCGTAATAATTCCAAAAGAACACTATTATCTTGCATAACTTTAGATTTATGTGATTAAATTGTTTCAAACAAACCCGTCCCTATTACTTTACATAAACTCTAAGGAATCCTTAGTTAAATTGTGGCATAGAAATATGCAATTTTTTTCTAAGTGATAAACATAAGACTTCGAAAGAAGATTATGCATTTCAGATTCTAAGTTAATAGATAATCGAGTTGCCATGGAATTTCTCCGGAACATTTGCTAAGCATGTAAGTGAATGAATTGAATCAGGAGTTGCAATTGTTCTAGCTTATTTATGTTATTGCTGTTAAATCTTGTGAATTGCTGCTAAACACTCATTGCATTTTATTTTATCTCATTTGCATATTAGTTAATTTAATTAGGACATTAATCACCTTCAAATATTTTATTTTCATAACCAACTTGTTAAAATATTAACAACTATTTATACTTACACATTCCATCGCGAACCAAAATATCCCTGAAACCAAATAGGAAAAGTATAAATTTAACTCAAATTCCTTAAGCAAAATGGCGTAGTTGCAAGTTTGAGAAGACTCATTTTCAAATAATGAGTTCTTTGTAAGGAATGTAATTTCAATAATAAATTATAACAACTAGTATCTATGTGAAAGTTAATGATATTTCTACAACCAGCAGGTCTAACGTAATAATAGCAACTTGTTAGGTCCTCAAACAGTGAGCTGCATATTTGACAAAATGCATTTAAAAGCAAATGACACCTAGAATTGGAAAAATAAATAGAAAAAGAGTTCATTATAGATAAATAACACAAATTTCCTTTGCCATAATCAAATTGCTTACATACATTATAACCATTTTACGGATATGGGAGTTCATGAAAAGCGTAGGCCAAGTAAGGAATTCTACTGCAGTTAATTTTTATTATGTAATGACCAAATTCAGATGGGAATTTGAAAAAAAAAAAAATTAAAGAAGATGAAAGAAAAATAATAATAAAATGATCAAAAGTTACTAAGGTATAACAAACCCAGAACAGTTTTAGGTAAACGTCACCAAACAAATTCATCAAATTTGGAATAATTCAAGTAAAACAAATTAAAGGCAGTTTAGATATCATTTGGCAGGGAAAAAAGTTTTATATTTTAACCATGGATAGTACTGAAATAAAAACCAGCTAATTCATAATAAAAGCAGAACCCACAGCATCATACAATTTTCAACACAACTCGAATAACTATAATGTACATGATATAATTACAAATTCTACAATCGCCAACAACCCTTACAACATATATATACACAACATTTCAGCTAACATCACAAAAACAAAATATAAGCATTAAAAACTAAGTATAACAATGGAAATTTGGAAACACAAAAATATATAGGTTTTTTTTTTTTGCACCTTTATAGCTCTAATTTATGCTGTTTCGTAGTAATTTTTGTCGAAATTCATATTTTAATTATAAAATGATTAATTTGTACTTGAATTATTAATATATTGAATTTTAATTATTTTTATAATATTTTTTCACAAATTTAGTTTATTTTCGACAATTTTGCATAAAAGGTGAAAATTGGCTCGACAGACACATCGAAAGGCTCAAACCATTAGGGTAATTTTTGTATCAAGTGAATCAAGAGCATGGCTAAATTATTTTCCAGCCAAGGATGATCCAATAATGGTTATTGTACATACTTTATATTTAATTTTTATCCAACATTAATTGAGTCAAAAATTAATATAATGTCTGAAGAAGAAAGTGACCCAGTGTGCTAAGTATAAGGACTGAACCACCAAGCAATTGGACAGCCCAAAACCATCCCTATAGCTAATCCAATCAGCTGATTTTTTCTGATTTTCATACTTGCAAATCAGCCCTTGAGCTTCCCCTAAATGATATTCAAACCCCTCCACTTTTTGTGCCTTTCACTCTTTGCCTCAAACTAAATATAACAAAGTTTGAAACATTCAAACTTGCTCAATGCATGGCCAGCCAAGGGAACTTGAATGATTGAAATTTATTTTCTATTTTTAGCAGTGATTCTCACCTATAAATACCCATCTTCCCTTCCTCATTTCACACACCATTTATTCCCACACATCTCTCTTTCACTCACTTTCTCTCTTCCTTTCCCTTCTTTGTTTTCCCCTTTTTCTTGTTTCATCCCCTAGCCAATTTCCCTCTTGAAAAAGAGCTTTCATCCACCTTGGAGTAGCAGCATTTAAGTGTTCGTGAAGGCCTTGGATCGATAGAACAAGTAGAAAATGAGAGGAGCGCACTAGTTTGGCTTCAGAGAATTACTGGATTTGCTTCCTAGTTCCCTTCTCTTTAATTTTCGTATTTATGTTGTGATCATGAATATGGATATTTATTATGTTGTTGTTCTTGATTTGATTAAAATGATTTAAATTAAATTCGTATTAGTGTCCACTTAAATTATTATAATCGTGTTCGTGTTGTTATTAGGCCTTGGTAATTTGTTCAATTAAATAAAATCATGCCTATGTTATACTTGAATTATAATTGTAAGGTAACAAATGAATTAATTATTAATCATGTTGAAATTGTAATTAATTGACACAGTATTTAATTGGTGCATGTTTAATCTTCTAAGGTAGTTGAATGTTAAATTAGCAATGGTATTAAACGGTACATTAGCCTTGCATAACTTGCAAGATTATTGTGATTAAATTGTTTCAACATAAGACTATGTTGTTACTTCACTTAATCTTATACTTGCTTATGTAATTGATTATTTGTTTGAATTGACATAGTAATATGTTCAAGAGATTAATCAGTTTAGTAAGTTTGTATGTGCATTAGTTAGCAAAATACCAAGTTGCCGTGAAATTATTCGTAACAGCATGAACATGAGTTTAGTAACAGGTAGTACAATGTATATTAAATAATAAAATATACATTTTCATTACCAATACACACTTTCGAAAAAAGAACAGAAGATTTGATACTTGAATAACCAATTTAGTACAATGTACACAAGGTATTACAATGGAAAACAAAATAGACAGTACACAATAGGATGACAACAATGATCGTCATTTGAACTAAAACATAAAGAGAAAAAAACAACCAATCTCATTGCTTCAAAAAACCTTTTTTTTTTTTTTTTTATCAAAGGCGGAGCTTTAAAAACAAGGAAAAAAAACAAAGAGTTAAAAGAAAAAAGTTCAAAAATGGTGGTGTTACCTTTGGGTTGTCAGTCAAGAAGCAAAGTGGTGATTGGTGAACGATGATGGACTGGTGGGTGTGTGATGGACCGGTGGTGACTAGAGTGGTTAACGATGATGGTGGTAGTAGGTGGGTATTGGAATGGACAAGGGATTTAGAGGTGTTAATGTTAGGGATTAGAATTAGGAATTTGGGGAGGGCGGTTGAGGAAACTAGGAAAAGAAAAGAAAGGGGACCTATTAAGCACATTTTGAAAACGAGTTTCATTTTTTTTATCCAAGCTTATTTTTTAGGCCTATATTTTTGCCCAAACCTTCTTATATTTCAGACGAGCCTTCGGGCCTAACCAGGTGGCTCGACGCATTGACAGGTCTACCCATCTCCGACCAAAATATTGTTTCCGTCTATTTAAGAGAAAAATATTTTGTTTACCAAAACGAGAGATAACATAAAAAAAGAGAGAAAAAATTGTTTAGCAATACGAGAGAGAAAAAAGTTGGTTTAGAAAAATGGGGAAAAAAAAACTCATAAAAATCAAAATTGAATATAAGCATATTTTCTTTTCATTTTACACTTCAAAAATTAAGTCTGAGTTTATAAAGTTAGTTTGTAATTATTTTTCATTATAGTTTGTAATTATTTTTCATTATTTTATATGATAATTAATAATATGAGATGCAAGTTATATTATTTAATAAAAAAATTGTTTTAAAATGGTATGAATTGTTTTAATATGAACTAATATTTTTTTATTTTTAATTTATTTTACAGATTTAGTATCGAAGATGAATAACCAATTCTTCGTATATGTTCATTTCAATTAGGGGTAATTTTAGAAATAACGGTTGGCTGTCTATTTGAATCATGCCATCAAATAAGAGTAAAATTTAATAAGAATATAAAAGTTGATGAAATGAAACAAAAGATTAGTGCAAAAATTGTTCAACGTTGTGGGAGGAGGATGTTCATACCATTTTACAAATTTCCAGTTTTGTCAAATCTATGCAAATATAAGGAGATGGAACTTGTAGAGGATGATGACGTGGAGACCATGATCACATTGTATTGCTTGTTTGAGAACGTTGAACTAATTGAGTTGTTTGATGAGTTAGCTAATGTTGACTCCTTCAAAATATCACTCCATTAAATCAACAATATGGAGTTTAAGACCCATATACGGAGGTTTCGAGAGTGTTTGTCGACAGGCGATTTGTCTGTACACAAGTTTGACTTTGATCTGAATGTTGGGTAAGTAGAACCATGTGATAATAGAGCAACATCGATATTGGTCGGGAATCCACACAATGCTTTGGCTATGTATAATAACCCTAATCTGGGTCCCTGTTTACAGATGCATTCATTGGTGATTGGTATTGATGCAGATGGTGAAGGACCCGGCAATGATGATAGTTTTTGTCATTAGGGTGAAGATTTTAATGACTTCAATCTCAATAAGGCCTCGAATGATATCGACGATGGAGCAAGCAATAATGATAATGTATACGCCCCTTCGCTCGGGAACTCGACTCATGACATTGTCATACGCAATGACCCTGCCGCCAATGTGACCAATCAGTCATGAGCCCCCCCCAGAAACAACTTTTTTTTTCCTGATAGGCCATTTTAAAAAAAAAAATTAAAGTGGTGCCACCTGACACACTAATGACACCAATAAAAAATATTTTTTTTGTATTTTTCTCTCTCCGTGTATACCTATGAAAATACAAGTATTTTTATAAATACACAGGCAGCACCGTTTTTTTTTAAAACGTCATGGTTGCAACATGATTAGGAAAAAAGTTGGGTGGTGCCACCAATGTGTCAGGCGGCACCAAGAAATATTGTAGCAAACACCCCATTTTTGTAATTAATCTTTTCCCCAACCCATTCCTGTATTTAATTAATTTTTTTAGTATTATTTTTATAAAAAAAATCCAAAATTTGTGGGCCTATCATTTATAATTATTAAAGTAAACAAATATTATGATAAAAATATATAATATTTGCCTAGTTAATTTACTTATTTGATTAAAATTTTAATTTTTGTAAAAAAAATTGTAAGTATAAATTAATAAAAATATTAATATTTTTATTTAAAATGAAACATTATAATGTTAAAATTTTTTATTTTTTTATTGTTGTGCCTTGTCGCACTCGTATCCTAAATTTTAAAAAATTGCCACGCAGTTATGTTCATATTGTGTCATACTTGTATTATGTGTTTGTGTTCATGATTCATAGGTAATGGTTAATAAAAATATATAAAATATTATTTTTACCTTGATCAATTATTTTCTCCTCATTTACACACAAAAAAATATAAAATTTTTAATAAGATCTTAATGGTAAAATGGACGAAACTTATAACAAAGGGACCATTTTGCTCCAATTTGAAATATACAGGACTAGTCTGTTCATTTTATTAGCAGGGGACCAAAATACAATTCGGAGTATGGTACAAAGACTACAATGGTGCTTTTGACTCTCTTTTTTTGTTTTTTTTTTGAACCAAGGTAACTTTCGTGTTTGTTTACAATCCAAAAAAATAATAATAATCCTTTCAATATTGGTAGTGACCCCTCTCAACAATGTTATCTCCAAATTTTAAACCTAAACTCTCTTCCTAATATTACAATATGTCTTACCATTATACCCAATACTTATATAATCATATCATGTTTAGATTTATCAATGTAATCCTAATAGATTGAGATAAAAGCATAATTAGATATTGATCCGACCACTATTCAGATTTTGATCACATTTGGATGCTTTTTTTTTTTTTTTACTTGAATTACAAATCTATGTTGCTATGTAACAAATAATGTGAGAAGTTGCAATTAATGTCTTATGATTTAGTCTATATTTTGTAGTTCATAAGTTAATGTCCTTGTATATAATTGCCTATATTGATCTTAATCTTCATTGTTCAAGCCTTTTAATCTTCATTGTTTTTTAAGTAATAATGTCTCAAATATTTTTAGTTATGAGTATAATGATATGATTCATCAAGCACCCAAAAATATATGAAAAATTAAAAAAAAATCATGCTCATATTCAACCCTCATATTAGGTAAAGATCACTCATCTGCTATTAAAAATATGTTCCAATATCAAATAATTCTCATAAGATAGTATGAGAAATGATGGAGAAAAAAAGATGAAATCATTTTCAATGATTTCTTTATGATAACAATGCGGGAAAGGCACATGTTTAGGAAAATGCTCTCGGCACATTTTAGCGGGACTGTTGAGCATTGAAGATTTTTCTTGTTGATTTTTGCAATTTATTTATCTTTCGATTCTTCCTCTTTCCAAATATTTGTTGATTGTTGTTCAATTGTTTGTTGATAAAGGAAGCTTTAATGGATTGAAGGAAGTTATTTGAAGCTAGCACAAACCAAACCCTATATTTTTTTCCCTACCCAAATTTGAAATCACTGTTAAGTTACCATGCAAGATTTTTGAGGAGGTAGTAGGATTGGGCAACATTTTCAGTAGCTTGAGTCCGGCGACCAGACCGGATGAGAGGTGTTATAGCACCAACTTATTTGATTAATATTCTTATTGAAAACAAACTGAATGAAAGCAATTATAAGAAGTGGAAACGAAACCTCCACATCTTCATCAATCTCTCATTCCTCTTAATTCCTAAATATTATGTCAGTTACCCTTAAATTCTTGGCTGGGTGATAACAAATTGCTATAAAAGTACCTTGGATGCCACAAATGCCTTGGATGTTGTTTGTTTGGACAATCAAATAAAAATTGCCCAAATAAGGTTGTTTAACCTATTAAGGTTTAGAAAATAAAAATAAGATTGTTGTCAAGGAAGTTCCTAACGGTACTATTGAAGATCTTTTTGTAAATGATGCAGAGGCCTGAAGGGAAATGGTGTTATATAAGAAAGAAAGAATGGTGATTCTTCCATGAAAGAAATTTTTATCTTAAGGAAAGGAAAATGTACCATAATTGGTTCTAGCAATATATTTACCTTGTTAAATGCAACTTGTGAATGGATGCTGCTTCAGTTAATGGATCTGATACAGCTCTTAAGCATGAAGTAAAGGTGGCATCTTCAAAATCACCAAGGAAGCCTAGAGCAACTTCAATAGGATCATTAAATTTGATACAATAAATTAAGACTAAAAAGAAGAGACACAGAGAAAAAGTTAGAAGGAAAAATATGGTGGTTTTACCTACCAATGAAGGTATGCTCGATAATCTTTCTTTACGCCAGTTGCATTTTAGGATATAAGAGGATTTAACATTCCTCTAAAGCAGAAATTATAACTCATAGAATTAGGCATTTGCATATTGATATGTCTTGTCTAATTGAAACTGGAGTTAAGCAGGATTAAGCTCAAGCTATTCTTGGTAGATTTTCAGAACTAGAAGTGTTTATCTAGTTATAATGATGTTGATAATGGGAGGATTTGGGTGCTTTAGGAAGAGGGATTTGATATTGATTTTATTGTTTTATCTTATCGATGTATTTTGTACCAAATATCATACCAAAGAAATTTATATAATATTTGTTTATAGAAGCAATAGTGAAGTGGACAAGAAAAGGCTTTGGCTTAATTTAGCAAATATTAAACATATTGTTGGACCAAATCCATAGTTGTTGGCTAGTAATTAAGATATCATTGTATCTCCTTAGGGAAGGTTTTATTATAGTGCAATTTATCTAGTTACTGATGATCTGATAGAATTTCAAGATTGTCTTACTAGATTAGGGGTGGTTGATTATATATATAATGGACCTATCTTGGCAAAACCACCAACAAGAAAGGTATCTTGCAAGGACGTTAGGTAAGATTTTGGTGACTCCTAAATGAATAAATGCATTGCCTCACACTTAGGTTGAATTCTCAACACCTGGAGTTTGAAATCATTCCACTACAATTCTATGGTTAGACATACCTATTCCTCACCCTAAACAATTCAAGTTCTTCAATTTCTAGTCCAAACATTAGGAGTACTTAAGTATTGTTGAGAAATCTTGACAAGATGTGGTATTTGGAAACCTTGTGGAAAAGTTGTTTCAAAAGCTTTAAAGGCTTAAAAAAGAGTTGTGGTCCTTGAATTTTAAATAATTTGAAATTTTTCTGTAAAAATTCAAGCGAAAAGAAAAGGAGTTGGAGGAGGTCCAATTAGCTACTCATTCTTCCAATTTTGATCCTGACATGAAACTAAGAGAATAAGTTAAAGACTGTGATGTTTTAGCTATTGGCTATTGAAGAAATTTTTGTATAGACAGAAGACAAAATCTAGCTAGATTTGTGAAGGAGGTCAAAATACCAATTTTTTTACAATATGATTTCTGTAAAATGGAGCTAGTAGACTATCAAGACTTTGACTGATGGAGAGGAGAGCAAGCTAGAAACTTCTGAGAAAATCTCAAGTAAGATTATAAGTTTTAATAAAAGTTGATTGGTACAGCTGATGAAAATGTTACCAAATGCTCAGTATAGCTTTTTAAAGAGCTTTTACAATTTTCATTATCTGATGTTGCTCAAGAGAAATTGGTTAGAGAGAAGGGAAGACATGGAGGCATGCATGTTTAAGAAAAAAAATGAGAAGGCTCCGAGGCTTAATTGATACACTTATCTTTCTTTTTTTTCAAAATTGTTTGGACCACTGTAGGGCAATATCTAACTAATGGAAGTTGTATTTTTATGAGACCTCCAAGTTACTTCCTGCTTTTAACTCTACATATGTGGTGTTAGCTCTAAGGTGCCAAAACCCCATTCATTTTAAGAATTTTAGGTCAATTTCCTATTGATCGATGGTTTTCAAATGCATAACTAGGATTTTAGTGAAAAGAATTGCAAGGTTGCTTCCTACTTTTCTTCCTATTTTGTGCCTTTATTCAAGGCAGGAATATCACTAACAACACAATGTTAGCTCATGAGATTGTTGGAGGCTACAACAACTTATCTCCAATATGTGCATAAACAATTAACCTTCAAGAAACTTTTAATCCATGTAGCTGGGATTTTGTCTTTTTTGTCCTTGAGGCAACAAGGTTTCCTACACATATAGTGGGTTGGATTAGTTCTTGTGTCACAGCCTTAAAGTTCTCTATTTCTGTTAATGGAGGCTTAGTGAAGGTTTTTAGAGGAGCATATATTTTTTTAAAGTCTTATCCAAAATACTATAGTAGAACTTTTTTTAGAGATAATTTATTAATCTTCACCAAGGTCATTGTGGATCCAACCATAGGGATATGGAACACTTTTAACTTCTTTTTACCAAATCTCAAGGCTTCAATTAAGTTCTTCTAAGAGTGAAGTTTCTATGGACATGGACGATATGAATATGATTATTGGTTTAAGAATAGTTAGCTCTTTGTGAGATATTTGAAAGTGCCTCACAATGAGACTATTAATGAGATTTTGCACTTCCTACTGGAGAGGATTTGCAAAAAAAAAAATAAAAATTATTAGTTGGTTAACAAAATAATTACTGTATGTAGGGAGAATGCAACTCATACTGGTTGTGCTTTTTAATACTCAAAATTATTAGTGTTGTCAATTCAATCTACTGAAAGGTTATTTTTAAAAAGAATTAATCAAATTTTTGCCAATTGAGAAGGAAAGATATTATAGTCGAGGGCACTAGGGTCAATTGGAGTTAGATCTACTCACCCAAATCAAAAGGTGGGTTGGGCATGAAAACTTTGGCAGAGTGGAGAAAAACTAAGAATTGCTTAACTGCTAAAGAGGGCTCATTATGAATTGCTTAACTACAAGCATATGTTTTGAGGGGTATTTTAATTTGGCATACATTAGCTAGTGGAGGTAAAAGCTGAAATTAGAGGAAATTATTGCGGCTAAGGGAGGAGTCTACTACTGCTATGAGCCTATTAACTGATGGTAGTAGCAAATTACCGATTACAAAAATCCGAGAAGCAAAGGTACTTGGCATGAGCTAACATGGTTTTTCTATATTGATGGATGTAGAATCCATCAAAAATAATATTCTTACGCCTAAATAGTATATAAATAATAGTATAGGGAGTAATGCCAATCCCACAGCGGTTAGGATATCTAAAATTGTTAACTAGGTTGCACAATCAGGCACTTATCGTGCCCAAGAAGTGTGACGATCTATGCAAAAAAACAAAAAGAGAAAATTAAAGCTGATTAAAGTGAAAATATTAAAATCAAAATAACAATAAAAATTAATATAATCAAAATTAAGTTGAATAAATTGATGTGATGATATTCTAGTTTCAAGCTCAATTTTGGCTTCGGTTTCAAATCAGTCCTTGATAACAAGTCTTTTCCTTCAATTGATAGTGGTTGAGAATGCCTCAGACCACCAACACTTCCGTGTGTAAATTAACTGCGGGAACACCCAACAACTAACCCTTACTGAATGAACAACCATGAAACATGTATTCACGATTTAGCTCTTCAGTAGCCTGGCAAACTAGAATGGCCTAACTTGAACCAACGACCTCAACTGTGCAAGTCATTTAAATTCTATCGCTATTTCACTTAATGGATCCAACCAACCACTTAATTAGATACGCCAATGTGTTCTTCAGTAGACCGAATACAACAGACAATCACATTGGTTCTTCCAACTGTCAATATCAACATTGAATCAATGAGCTCTTTTTAACTTGGTGTCAATACAATTTTATGAGATGATGTCTCATTAGCAATAGAAATAACAAACATTGGAAAAAAGATTTTTAGGTACTATTTCAAGTCTCACAATTCCAAAAACCAAATAAAAAATCGACCTAAAGCTAAACTAAACTATTTCATAAAATTAAAGAACAATAAAAGCAACTATAAAAAAGGAAAAAAAATTATTTAAAAATGAAAAAGAAAACAAAAATGGTTTGGTTTTGCATAAATGTGCATCCCCTTGGCTTTTTTACCCAACTAACCAAAAACAATAAATATTTATGAAAATGATCCAAGTTAAAAAAAACTATAACGAAAACTACTTGAAATCTATAGTGTCGAGAGGTGCCGACACCCCGATAGCCAGCACCAAAGTCCAACATCGTGTAATCATTACTTATCATTAGTTATGTCCTCGATCAAGTTGGGGGGAACTGCCTTTATCACATTAATACCCTCTGAATCTCTGTGTACCATCTTGGTAATTTGATCTGCAATTTGATTAGCTTCCCTAGGAACATGTGAGACCACCCAATGGTTGTTATTCTTGAGCAACTGATGAATGTGTCTAAGTAGTGCTGACATCAAAAGGTCTGAATTCTTTGTTTGCAAACTCTGAACCACCTCTAGACTATCAGTATGAATTAAAAGCCTGTCCAAACCTCTGTCTCGTATCAATGTTAACATCTAGAATGCCCCATAGTTCAACATAAAAATTGAGCATGTCCCTAATGAGTGATTAAAACCCACGAACCATTCCCCCAAATGGTTCCGTACCACACCCCCTACTGAAGCAAAGCCTGTAAACAAATTAATAGCACCATTAGTGTGCAAATGAAACCAATTACTTGGAAAGTGATTCTTCTGAGTGTTGGTACATCTTCGACTCCTGACTTCCTTGTGTGTAGCCCAAACTTGTTTTCCCCAAGACATAGAAACCTTCACAACCTCCTCAGCTTTCCACGAAATTCCTTAGAACACATAAATGTTCCTATTCTTCCAAATATGCCACCCAATAAGACCAAACAAGCTAGCCCAATGAACTTCAGTCGAAACCATAAACTCGTGAAACTATAAATTCAAAACTAGCCAATCAAAAAGGTTAGAATTGAAAAAACTAGTAGCCGGACTCCTTAGCATCACTTGCTCCTACACCTCCTTCGCCGCTAGGCAATCTCGCAAAACATGAAGGGTGTCCTCAACTACATGACCACATACCGGGCATGACAAATCTTGTCCAATGCCTCTCCTTACACGTTCCAAGTTGGTAAGGAGATGTTGCTTAAGGGTAAGCCAAAGGAAGAAACGTACTTTCTGAGGTCCCTAAAATTCCCAAAGTGTTTTCCAAGTTGGATCTTTAGTATTCCAACTATTCTCTTTCAAAGAGCAGTAAGCACTCTTAATCGAGAAATCACCTTTCGAACTTGGTAACCAAGAAATCTTATCTGATCCAACACCAAGATGAGGAAGGGGAATACTCACTAAACGCAGAATAATATCTTCAATGACCCAAATACGAAAGAGATCAAGATTCCAAGCACCATCAGAAGTAACCATATCTTCAATATAGCAATCTGGTTCCAAAGACCAAGTCGAAGGTATCACTTTAAATAAGGGTCCAATATATGGTATCCACGGATCATGGCAAACCCAAACAGATTTCCCATCCCCCACCGACCAAACTAAATTATCTCTAAGCAACATCCATACCTTAGATAATCCTTTCCAAGGAAAAGAGCTATTACCACGCAAGATGCTATCCAGAAGAATAACTCGCACACCATTTTATTAATTTGTTGTTTATTTGATTGGTCAGAGTCAAATTGAAAAATTCTATGTAACATGTTAAATGACCTACATTAGGGGATTTGGGGTTACTAATTCACACTTATAACTTTCTAAAGCATCAAGTTTATTTTAGATTCTTGTTAAGAAATCATTATGAGGCTTTTGGAAAGACTTTGATATTTCATATGGTATAACTATTGGTTCTTTATAATTTTTTTCAGTAATTTCTTTTACTAATTCTTTTCTAATTGGTTGACTTTTTACCAAAATTTTAATATAATCTAATTATTTTTCTATCATAGGGTTAGATTTGTATATGTACATATCGATCTATATATAAACAAAATACATAAGCTACTGTAGAAATTTTGCTTCCAATGGTTGACACGCTAGCTCTTTTTTTTTTTTTTTTTTTTTTCGTTTGGGTGTATTGAAAAAGGTAAACAAAGGTTTAATTATCCATGACTCCTTATACTTTTTAAATTTTTGAAATTTAATCACTGTACTTACTTTTAAACTATATATCTATAACTATATATTACAATAAAATACGTAAGCTACTGTAGAAGTTTTGCATCCAATGGTTGACACGTTAGATCTTTTTTTTTTCCCGTTTGGGTGTACGGAAAAAGGGAAAAACAAAGGTTTAATTATCCATGTGTCCTTATACTTTTTAAACTTTTAAAATTTAATCCTTTGACTTACTATTAATTTTAGAAATTTTGTCATTCTATTTGTTTGATTTAAAAAATTAAAGCTCAACCGACAACATTGTTAATTATTAAACTAAAAAATTCATAACATTGTTAATTAACTTCTATAAATTTGAATAAGAATTGCCAATTGAACTATAATTTTTAAATATACATATGCATACTAAAGTGTCTTATTCAAAACCACATAAGTCCAATAAAAGTGTTACCAATTGAATTTTAATTTTTATCTGGAGGAGCTAAATTCTTGAAATTAAAAGTATAAGACTAAATTTTAAAAGTTCAAAGAGCATGGGAACATAATTAAACCAAAACAAGAGAGAGAGAGAAAAAAAATAAAGGAAAACAATAAAAGAAATGGTATATTTGGTACACTGTTAATTGAGTTTTTAAACTTTATAAGTAGGATCAAGGGATTGGCAAGGATCCTATAAGGTATAATAAATTATTTAAAAAATAAATATTTGAAAAAAGAGACACACATCAAATTTTTAAAACTATTTGTGGAAAAAAAAGTTCACTTCGAGTATACTAAATACTCATCCATATATTTATTGTTACAAATTTATATAAAGAGAAAATTTGTACTTTATTGTTAATTAATGGGTTTAAAGTGATTAGTTTGAAATGTTGACTCACATGATCTAAAATTTAAGTATTTAAATGATTTTATTCATGAATCTACTATCAAATCAATTGAAATCCATATTTATTTTGTTTGAAAATCAAAGCCTTTTAACTCCACAAGTAAAATTACAAATCTGAATAAGTTCTTATAAAAATTTTAAATAATGTATGTGTCTACTTGTAAGTTAATTTAGTATTTCTCCATTGCTCACCCGGGAAAATAAATTTTATTTTAAATATAAATATTTTTATAAATTATAAAAAATTTAATTTTAACAATTACCAAAATATATTATTAATAATAATATTTCTAATCTATATATAATTTGTTTACAATTTAAAAATAAATAATTCTTTTATATTTATTCAGAGTTTCATTTAATATCCAAATTCAATCAATTAGAAAATAATTTTATTTTAAATTTTTTATTTAAAATGATTGCCCAAATTTTACTCACAAATTTAATATATTAATAATATTATTACTAACTAAAGATTAACTAAGTAATTACTTTATATAAAAAAAATAGACAATTACTTAAATTAATAAAATTCTTAATTTAAAATAATTATTTAATTAAATAAATTCTTTGAAAAAATTGTAAATCTCCTACGAAAAGTTAACTCTAGTCAATAAGAGAACTCGTAGAGGGATGGGTGTGCACCAGTGTGTCTAGGGGTGAGCAAAATCTGATTCGATTCGAAAAACTCGATAAAATTTTCAAATTTTGAATTAAATAGTTCGAGTTATTTGAGTTAATCAAGTTATTTGGATCAACTCGAATAAAAAATCAAGTTTTTCGGTTTAATTTGAATATGAATTACACAATTCGAGTTATCCAAAAATCAAAATAAGAAAAGACAAAACGACGCCATTTTGATAGATGTTTACCTTTTCTAAAGTTAAAAGTCAAAACCATTAAGTTAAAAGGCAAAACTGAGTTGTTTTCATAAATGTTTACTCATTAAGTTAAAATGCAAAATCATTATATTATTTATGTAGTTAAATAATTTTATACTTCGTTTACTAGTTAAATAATCTGTTCATGTAAATGCAACATTAAGTATAAATAATAGGATTTGTTAACTCGACTCGACTTGACTCGAAATTTTTTTACTCGATTCAATCCGATTTGAAAAAATTTCAAATTAAATTCGATTGTTAAAATAGGATTCGTCAACTTGACTAACTCAAAATTTTTTAACTCGATTCGACTCGACTCTATCGAATACTCACCCCTGAGTGCGCCTCCCTCTCCACGCTCTATTATTATTATTAAAACTTAAGTATAAACTAATTAACTAACTAATTTTTTACTAATGGAGCTGCGGGCTTCTTTATTTTTAATTCTGAATAATAACTTAAATTAACCTAAAATAAAAAGAGACCTGCTTAGAAAATACAAAAAAGAATTAATAGAACTAATAATAAATTAATCCTAAAATATATATATATTTTACATCTCAAGTTTTTATGCCATATTTTTCGTACAATCTGCATATTCGTTTATTTTCCGACACATTGAACAATATTCATATCTAAAATTAATTAAAATAAATGATAAAAATATGTAGATTCATATATATTCCAGAGAATTCCATAATCGTTTGGAAGGCTATTTTGGATAGGTTGCCAACAAAGATCTCGATATCACTTTTTTTTTAAGTGTGATTATTCGAAGTGCGGGGAGAAGTCCTAAATCAGTAAATCTGTGATATTCGTAGAGAGGCTTTGAGTTGATAGTAGAAACTTCAATGGGCCATTACAAGATTGAAAAGCAGAGCACTGATTAACGCTGGCATAGAATGCATACATAAGGTATGGTGAGAGCGCAATAGAAGACAATTCAAGGGCCTTTAGGCTAATGAGGAATAAATGAATGTAAAGGCGAGGTAATGTACTAAGGCTTAATTTATGATTTAACCCCTATATTATACTTATTTTCTCACTTTGATACCTATTTTTGGTTCTACTTTGGTACCTAAAATAATTGCCCATAAAAACATAACACACGACAGGCTGATAAGTTTTGGGTAAAATGGAACAAAAATAACAGTTTAGATACAAAGTGAGACAAAAGAAAGTTTAAATGCTAAATTGTAAAAACAAGTATAATTTAAGGGGCAAATCATGAATACAACCATGTATTATAGCGCTGATACTGTGGAAATCCAATTATGTATAGATTGGGTATTGTAGGATAATGTCTTTTGAAGATATTCTATACTGTAAGTTGTAAAGAACTAAAGAAGTTTGTTTGGTAGCAGAATTTTCTGCTATCCAAAAAAAAAAAAAAAATGAAATTTTTATTATAAAAATGCTGCCTATTTCTCGTGTTCTACCCTCATTGACGACATTAGAGGCGTAAATTTATAAATATAAATGACAATAACCACAGAAAAACATGTTACTAACGTACAGCTCGCTCCTTTTGGAAAATAGAAACTAGTCTTCATTATCAGATTCTCGATTTGCAGTCGTTCTTGTTTCATCATCGATTGCGGGTAGACCTCTTGGTTCAGCCGGTTCCGTGCCACTCACTTTTGGGTCTGATGGCTTAGTAACAAGAAGTTTTAGCAATGATACAAATTAAAGTAGGGAAAGAAGCATATAAGCTAGAAGTTTAAGTAGTATTACGCCCACCTGATCCTATAATCTTGATCATCATTGCCCGGACAAATCGAAACTCTTTTTGGTGTGCGGTGATGAATCTTGCCTGCATAAGGAGAAGTCCAAACAACCATAACCATATCTTGTTTAGAAAAAGGAAGGTGGTATGAGAATATGCAACCCAAGGATGGATATTGATGCAAAGTCATGTCTACATATAACCTAAGTTAATCTAAAGGTTGGTTACATACCATTTCGGTACTTGCAATGCCCATAAGTTGATCAACTCTAGCTTGATGTTTCAGCAAGCAAGGGCGCAGGTGGTTCTTGTAGATTTGCTTAGCCCCCTGTCAAAACCAATTTCATACCATGAAGCATGACTGCGGAAATATGATTTAGACACAGGTCTCAAATAGAAGAAATGTGATTTGAAACAAGTGAATGACCCCCCCCCCCAAAAAAAATAATAATAAAAGAAAAAAATGGAAAGAAGGTTTTGCATTAGCTAATCCGTACAGCCTACTAAAGACACCTATTATAGGGAGTTCCTGGCAGTGAAGTCCTATGTTGCTCATCTAGTGTCTAAAAGAAAACAGAGATGATATAAAACCTTGATGAATCCTAACCACGAAAAGAAGGAATGTGTCAGAACTACATAGTGGCTTGTAGGGAAATTCATATATAGAAATATTATAAAAAAATCAAAATAAACAAGCATCTCAGCACCTTCATTATCCTGGATTTTGGCATAAATGAATATACAAACACGATTTTTACTTACTTCAGTAGAAGGAAGTTGAAGCCAGACAAGAAATGCAAACTTGAAGTGATAATAATATGGAAACCTGCAAAAATGGAACAAAAATCGAGTAATATAGAAAGTCATGTAAGATGATCCATAAAAGAATATTAGACAGTTTACAATCATAACTAGTTAGGATTAGAAATACTAGAAGACAAATGTTACCAGGAAAGAAGTTTGTCAGAGAATGTTTCAACAAGGGTGAAAGATCCATAAGCTGCAATAATGACAAGGTCTGCTACAATCAGATTTTTGTTCAAAATTAATACCATTGACATAAATCAAAACCTTCACCATATCAACATGACGAAAAGGTTGAAAAGGAATACAAGCAAAAGAAAAACCGAATGCAGTAAGCAAACCTTGAATTATTGCACAGCAAAATACTAATGATTACCTCTATCCGTTCTACAGCTTGTGTCTTCACTTTTATTTCCCAATGTGTTTTAATTTATTACATGAATTTGTTAATTGGCTGCCCCTTCTTCCTTATGAATTATAAAATGGAAAGAGGTAAGGAAGTCATAACCACTATTGCTAAACTTGTTTAAAGAAAATTGGTGTACAGTCCAAGAAAACATTGAGGAGGTCAATGGAAGCAGTTCACGTTTTTCGCTAGCTAACTAATTAAGTTATCTTAGCAATGAAACATTTGAGCTTCATGTTTACATGAAACAGTTTGACTTATACTGGCAAGAAACAACAGCGTCAAGAAAAACAAACTGCAATTTCTTTAAGAAAATGGAGGATGAATATTGCTAAAACAAAATAGTAAAGGAAAGATGGTCAAAGTTCAAGATTTAAACAAAATGTGAGGATTGCAAAGTGAAAAGCTAAATAACAATTTACCAACCTGCCCAATATATAAGCCACTTTTGCTGCTCGTTTTCATCTTTCCTTTCAATTGCCCTAAATGTAGAGTATACAGGTAAAACTACGCCTACAGAACAGCTGCAACACGCACAGACACACACACAAAGAAAAAGTGATTAGATCAACATACACGAGTGATTCAGTTAATGCAGGAGCAATCAACTTTTACATTAAATATTTCATCACATATTAATGGGAAAACATAAAAAAAACATATCAAACATGACACCAAGAGACAAACACTAGATTCAGTAACACACCATGCCGCTCGCGTAACAATGTTGGAACCAAGTGGCCAGAGGAGTAATCGTAACCCAACCTAAATCACATGTAACCACAAAGAAAGTAACAAGCATCAAAACCGGTAAAGAATAAATTGGATTAGACAGGTCAATTAGACTGATTAAACCAAGAATTAATGACCTATCCGGTCCAATAAATGACATTAAATTGGGTTTTCAGCAAAACAATTGAACCAGTGAAAACCAGTTACCAGTTTTAGGTTTTTTTTATTATTAAATTTCGTTTTTGTAGTTGATGGGATTTGAATCCTTTACCTCTTGGTTCTATATCACCAGTAAACCAAATTGTTTTTTTTGGGTACATAAACCAAATGAATTTTGGTTTAAATATTTAATACCTATTCAACAGTAAAACAATGCATTTATACTTAAATCTCTCTTTTGTTTTTTTATTCAATCCAGTCTGGTTTTTAATTCATCAAGCAAAACTCAAAACCATATTTTAAACCAAAAAATAAAAAAACATATACATATTCTATAAGGAAACATTCAAATAAAATTTGTACAAAGACAATAAGCATGATCCAGGCAAAGAAATGAAACTTATTTCATTCCCCCTATAGTTAAAGCGAATATGCATAATCAACAACAACAATATATATTCTTATTTTTTTCAAAAAATACCTCAAAATTTCTAGATTAAATCAGAGTTTAACTAATAAAATTTGTCCAACTTATTTCTGCTTTAATCCAAGAATGAGTAATTTAACCGCTGATTTTCACATAAACAGAAATTTAATCATTTCGAAAGCTGACAGTAGATCTTTCTATAGCCTCAGATGCAAAAACTATTCAGATTTTAACTAAGTTCCAGTTAGAATATATATATTGCTCATCATAAACAGATCCTAAAGAGTGATTAAATAGAACGGTAAATAAACCGAGAAAATAAGATGAAAACAGAAGATGGCTTCAGACCTCGCTGGTAAGATCCGATCCCAGAAAAGCCATTGCAGAATACTGAGAAGATAATCCCAATTAACCACTATTTTTTACATTTTAATTACACCTTTCGGAGTTTTGGACTTCTCAAATGAAAAAAAAAAAATATTGGCGCAAATGATGGAGGTTTTTTTAAAAAAAAAAAATCTAATTTTCAAATTGTAAACGATGGCGTTTGTGGCATATTTTTATCGGGGCTTTATTTTACTCAGATTGTACCGGGTGAGTAAAATCTGATTCGATTCAAAAAATTCGATAAAAAATTTAAATTTTGAATTAAATAGTTCGAGTTATTTGAGTTAATCAAGTTATTCGGATCAACTCGAATAAAAAATTAAATTTTTTGGTTTAATTCGAATATGAATTACACAATTCGAGTTATCCGAAAATTCGAATAAAAAAAGACAAAACTACGTCGTTTTGATAAATGTTTACCTCTTTTAAAGTTAAAAGTCAAAACTATTAAATTAAAAGATAAAATTATGTTATTTTGATAAATATTTACTCATTAAATTAAAAGGTAAAACAATTATATTATTTTGTGCAGTTAAATAATCTTGTACTTTATTTACTAGTTAAATAATCGGTCCATATAAATCAACATAGAGTATAAATAATATGATTCGTTAACTCGACTCGACTTAACTTGAAATTTTTTCACTCGATTCGATTCGAAAAAAATTCAAATTGAGTTTGATTGCTAAAATATGATTCGTCAACTCGACTAACTCGAATTTTTTTGACTGGATTCAACTCGACTTGATCGAATACTCACCCCTAACTATAGCCAACACATACAATGCATCCTAATATTTAAAAATATTTTATTTTTAAAAGTATTTTAAAATATTATTTAATTATTATTTTGGAATGATTTGTTTTAGTCGGTTATAATTGATTTTGTTAAAAATCAAATCTTACCTAAATTCTTAAATTTCGGATAAATAACTATTTTTTTAATTATAATATATTTTTACTATTAATATTTAAATAATACTAAAAATTCTATCAGTAGAAACCACAAATTTAAGCCATGTAAGTGTGTTTAACAAATGTCTTCTCTCTGTGAAAATACTGGAACGGAAGATACTTTGGTGGAAGGCTTAATCCATAAAAAGGTTCGTTTTAGGGATAAAGATGGAGATGGAGGTAATGATATGGTGATTGATCTGAGAGCTGAGCAGACAACCTCTTGGAAAGACAAGCTAGTAGGCCAATCTTCCAAATTCGATGGGAATGGATTAGAGGAGGAGGAGGATTTTGGTTTACTGGAAGGAGATATCCAAAAGTCTATTATGAATGGCATTCCTTCTATTGCGTTTTCAGATCGAATCCATCAAATCCTCATTAGGGATATGGAAAACATAGTGATCTTGAAATTTTTGGGTCGCAATATTGGCTATTCAATCCTGCAAAATAAAGTCTATAGTCTATGGAAGCCTTCATCACCATTCCATTTTATGGATTTTGAAAACATATATTTTCTGGCCAAATTCCAGAATAAGCTTGACTGTGAGAAAGTCCTTTCTGGGGGCCCCTGGATTGCGTTCGGCCAATACTTGACAACACAGCCATGGAAGGTGTCCTTCAATCCCTCACAAGCTTTTCCGGGTCTGCTAGGATACCTATACAAACGGAAGATTTTGATGGAAATAGAAGGAATGATTGGGAAAGTCAGCCAAATTGGATATGAACACTGACAACAGAGGTAGAGGTCTTTTTTCCCAGATGGCGGTCTACGTCAACTTGAATAGGTCTCTAGTTTCTCAAATTTTAGTTAATGGTAAAGTACAAAAAGTTGAATATGAGTTTTTAACTGATGGTCTATTTTCAGTGTGGAAGATATGGTCATGTTAAAGCAGCATGCTCCTTTAAGGAATTTGATTCCAACGCTGGAAATGAACCACTACCGAATGCAATATAACCGGAAAATCAGAACCTGGACGTCGACGGCACGGTGGAGAAAGGCGAATCATATGGGCTGTGGATGTTAGTAGAAAGGAAATCTAGGCGAAAGGTTAGGGATCCCCCGCAGATGAATGTTGAAAATCTGGCAAAGAACAATGGAGGGTCTCGGTTTAAAGCCTTGATGAAATTGGATCTAAATGCTAGTGTTTCTTCTGGTGATAAGATTGAGGGGATTGGGAATCGGTGCAATAAAAGTAAAGATATAACTAATGGAGACCACCAAAAGGAGGAGATTTTTAGGCAAAGCAACAGTCAACTAGAAAGTAAAATGGTGGACAAAGGCCCAACTAACGAATTGGGCTTTAAAAATATTGCTAGCCTGGTAAGATCAAACGGTGCTGCTAGTGGGTTACATATTGGGCCTGTTTTGACTAATAGGTTGGCAGATGACGCTCATTTCAGGCATGGCGAGTCTAGTAAGAATTTAAATGAGACCAACAAGCTGTTGGACTTTAATGGCCCACTTGAAGGTGAGGCCCTTCCTAAGATGGACAGGGCTATGAAAGGATTGTGAAAGCAGCAGGCCTCTGAAGTTGCTATCGACAAACAATATCCGGTGATGCAAGATGAGATTGCTGCTTCGAGTTTTGAGCTAATTAATGGCACCGGTGGGGGTTTTCAAAAATCTGACTTTGCTCTGTATTTAACACTGGATGGATCATTAGGTATTGTTTCGGAGGTGAGGGTCGGTAACCTTGATCCCAACAAACATACGACTGTGATTTTTAAGGAGAACAAGGAACCAAAAGCTAACTCTAAGGAGGAGGGGAACACTGGTTTAATTGTGGAGAAGGCAGTGGTTCACAGTGGTTCACAAGAATGGAAAGCGGAATGGTGATAATTTCACAGGTGGGAAAATAGCAAAAAAGCTTAATATAATCAATCATGGTTGAAATAGAATATTCAAAAACGTGGGTAATTCAGGAGTTCTACTGCGGGAGACCATGAACTATTTGGCTGAGACTGTTTCGACTAATAACAGGAGGAAATCAACCCAAGTGATTCTGTTAGATTAGAAGAGCATCAGACTAGAATTTATCCTCATGGACAGTAAAATTGTATCTTTCTCTTTTCATTTTATTTATGGATTTAAAGTGAAATTTTTTCATAAAATTGTTAAGGGTGCAAGTAGTAAATTTCTATGACCTTTTCGTTAGTATAATGTAGAATTTAGCCTAGATATAATATGTTTGCTGGAACCAAGAATAAGTGGTAAAAGAGCAAATTGTGTTATTAATAAATTGGGGTTTAGTTTTTTTTACCGTTGGCTTTTTAGAAGGCATTTAGGTGGTTTGGAAAGAGTCTATTAAGATTCAGATTATTCAAAATCATCCTCAGTTCATCTTCGTTTGTGTCGACGATATTATTTCTACTAATTCCATTTTTGTCTCATTTGTTTATGGTAATTTTGACAAGAAGAAACATAGACTTCTTTGGGATGGTTTAAAATCTATCTTATCGCATATTTCCTCTCCTTGGTTAATAATGGGTGACTTCAACGCTATACTCTCACCTGATGATAAAAAAAGTTACTGTATCACCAGAAAGAGATGTAATTTTTTTTGGTAATTTTGTTAATTCTTGTGATTTACAAGATTCGGGATATATTGGTTCATTCTTTACTTGGCAAAGAAGGGGTGCGTTTGAAAGATTAGACCGGGCTTTGGCTAATGATACTTAGGTGATAGCTTTTCCTTAGTGTTTAGTTTCTCACCTTCCGCGCATGAAATCTAATCACAGACTATTCTTCTGGATATAAGACTGGATCTCAATTTGACTAGAGGAAGACCTTTTTGGTTTCTAGCAGGGTGGACAAAACACGCAAGCTTCTCGTCTTTTGTCAAAAATAAGTGGAACTATGCGAGTAATATGACTGACACTCTTGCTAATTTTACTTCATATATTAAAGATTGGAATAGGAATGTCTATGAATTCTTATGTTCCCGTAAGAGGTATATCATGAGGAAGGTTTCTACGGTCCAAGTTGCTTTAAATCATTTTGATTTAAGTCATTTAGTCCAACAAGAAATGAAGATTCGTGATGAATTGGAAAATATGCTTAACCATGAGGAGTTACAGTGGAGACAAAAGGAGAGGTGTGACTGGCTTCATTTGGGGGACAAAAATACAAAATTCTTTCATAGTCGCACGATACAAAGAAGGAAGCTAAACCACATCATGGCCTTGCATCTGGATAGTGGAGAGTGGTGTTCTGATTAGAGCAGACTTCAAACAGAGGTAATGGGATTTTTTGAGAAATTGTATGGAAAAGCCCCGGAACCTATGAGAGACCTTCCGATCAACATTTTCCCTTGGCTTGATTCTTTGGATATTGCTTTCTTAGGGGAACCAGTAACAAACGAATAGATTAAGAGGTATTTATTTTATATAGCGCCACTAAAAGCTCCGAAAAATGATAGATATTGTGCATTCTTTTTTCAAAGCTACTGGGATATCATTGGTAGTGCTGTTTGCAAGCAGGTACAAGGAATTTTTGTAGGCAAACCCATTGAATCAAAGTTGAACAATACTCCGATTATTTTAACTCCTAAAAAAGACTATCCTGAGACCTTCAACCAATTTCGACCCATTAGTCTTTGCTCCGTTGTAATAGCCCGTTTTTCAGTGGTGTCGGAAACAGTGGTTTCGGGGCCACCAAATTCGACGAGTAAGTTCGTAAATACTATTATTTAATATTTACGAGTCAAATGTGATTTTTTTTAAAAATGTTTTTGATTTGATAATTTATGTTATATAAGTGATTTATTAAGTTCAAGTGGTTTTAGAAAATAAGGTATCGGGGCCTTATTTTTTATAAACTGAGCCGTAAATATTTTTATAAATATTTACGGAGTGTCATTAAAGTGATATTAAAGTTTCGTTAAGAAATTTTAATGTTTCGATAGTTAATTAATTAAACAGGACCAAATTCAAAAAATTCATTCTCGGGACTCTGTTTACGTAAACCGGACTTGTAAATATTTATTAGTTGTGTATTTAATTAGGTTTAGGTTAAGTGAATTTGCTTGAATTAAAAGTAATTAGGTATAAGGACTAAATTGCATATAAGGTGAAAGTTGAATTATAGATTAAAAAATTTAAAAGGACTAAAGAAACAATTATGTCATTGTTTTTTAATGAGGCGGCATAAGGTAAGATATTTATAAATTTAATATATATTATAATAAAATATGTTTTACTTAATTATTAAGTATATATATTATATTATAATAAAACAAAATAAATAAAGAATAAATAAAAAGAAAGATAGATAGAAACGAAACAGAAAGAAAAAGAAAGAAAGGAAGAAAAGAAAAAGGAAAGAAATGAAGGAGAAAGTCATGGCCTTAGGGGCTTCAATTGTTCAAAGTTTAATTGCTAACGTCGTACCATAATGTTCGACTAAAAAGGAAAAAGATAAAGTCGACGTGGAATAGCTCGAAATTCCTGGTTTGTATTTCTATAATCTGAATCTAGTTATTAATTGTTGTAATTTTTATTTAATGTTTATGGTAAGTGATTGAGGTGAGTATTTGACATTTGACATTGAATTGAATTAAAAGTTGATTGAATAGATTGAATTGATTATTTGAATTAAAATGAATATATATGTGCAAATATGATAATTGAATATTGGTTGTATTTGAAAAGTGAATTGAAACCCTATTAACTGTATCGGGCTGAGTCGGATATAGATGGCATGACATAGGATTGGAAAAGTTTAGGGATTTCTTCGACTTCGAGTCAATAAGACACTGGGTGTCAATTTACTACTTCGGATTAATTCAATGAGGCATTGGGTGCCAATTTACTACGGTTTAGCTAACGAGACATTGGGTGTCAAATTATTACTTCGAATTATCCGATGAGGCATTGGGTTCCAAACTGGTGTGTTTTGGTTGGATCCGTGTATATGTTTGAGTCTGAGTCGTGTTAATAGGGGTAAACGAATAATGAAGTTTTATAATTGATATTGAAATGGCAAGGTATGAGAAATGGAAGTGAAATAGTGAATTTAAAATAGAATGTGAAATATGTTGCAAATATATGGAATATATGAGTTATATACTCATTAAATGAATATGGAATGGATAATGCAATTGTATAATGAAATGTGAATAAATTGTGAAAAGCTATTTATATAGCAAGTATGAGAATTGAGATATTTGTGAAACAAATGAAATATGATATGGTTGTTGTAATAATTAAATATTAATATGTGTTTATATTTAAATTGTATATTTGTAATTTCTTATCTTTAAATATTCGGATTATAGAAATACCACTGAGTTTATACTCAGTGTACGATTTTGTTTTTCGTGCGCATGTTAGGTACTTAACTTTTGATCGTCGATTCAGCATCCCACAACAATCCCGAACTCAAATGTGGTGATGTTTATCCTTTGTGCCGGCATGTACCTAGGGTGTCTAACTAATAGTTATTTTGTGGTTTGAGTGTAAATGAGGTTATAAGTTTAATTTTGGTTGGTTTTATACATATAAATGTGTTTGTTTTTGAAGCCATATTATAGCATGGTAAATTGAAGGTGCATGTGAATTTAATTCTATGTTTAAGTGCTTAAAAACTAGGCAAATTGATTTGGATTTGGTATGTTTATATTTGGATTAAAATGATGCTTATGTTTATAATTTGGATTAAAATGATGCTTTGTTGACTTGTTTTGATTATATGAAATGTTTGAAATTTCTATCTGTTTGATCTGTAAACTCCAGTAATGCTTCGTAAACTGATTCCGGTGAAGAATATGGGTTGGGGGTGTTACATCCGTCCTTTATAAGTTGGTGATGAAAATGATTGGTAACCAGTTTAAGTTGGTTTTCCCTAACTTTATTTCTCAGGAACAAGCCGGATTCATTGTTGGGTCCAATATCTCTTATAATATTATTATAGCTCAAAAAGTCATTCACACTATGTGAAGAAAACGAAATAGGAAGAATTGGATGGCAATTAAACTAGATTTAGAAAAGGCCTATGACAGAGTGAGTTGGGATTTTATTGGTGCTTTTTTACAAGCTGACGGGGTTCTTAATTTCCTTAAAAAAATGATTATGTTGGCCATATCTTCTTCTACTATGCAAATTCTTTAAAACGGAGTTCATACTCAAAAAAATAAGTCGGTGAGGGGGATTCTACAAGGATGTCTACTTTCACTATACCTGTTCGTTCTGTGCATGGAATGGCTAGGTCATATTATTCGATCGGAAATTGATGTTGGTAGGTGGAGGCCAATACACCTCTCAAGAACGGGTCCTACTCTGTCTCATTTGTTCTTTGCAGACGACTTTGTTATTTTTGGTAAAGCAGAACCTGATTAAGTTCGTTTATTGGAGATAGTTTTGAATCATTTTTGTGAGTTTTCTAGGCACAAAATCAGTGCAAGGAAAAGCTATATATACTTTTCTAAGGTAATTGATAAGGATCTGAGCAATCGTATTAGTTCAATGCTTGGTTTTCAAGTTCAGAACCTTGGTACTTACTTAGGGTTTCCTCTCCTTCATGACAGGGTTACTAGTAGTACCTTAAGCTTTGTGGTTGATAAGGTGATGCATAAGCTGCAAAATTGGGACATACGTAAGTTATCCATAGTTGGTAAAATAACCCTGGCGCAACCTATCTTGTTTTCCATTCCAAGTTACTTTATGCAGTCTATGTTGATTCTGAAAGGAATATATTAAAATATTGAGCACTTAGCAAGGCAGTTTATGTAACACCCCAAACCCGGCCCACGAGCCTTGATCGGATCTGGTATGTCACGGAGTAAAAACGTTTTGAAAGATTTGGATTAATAGTGGAAATCTGAAAATATTGTTGAAGTTATAAAACGGCGTTTGCTAAAACTCAGGTGGGGTCGATTTGATAAACACGATTGAGTTGAAACCTTTTTCCTTTGAAACCATTTGATTATTTAAAATTTTAAATCCATCAGAGTTATTGTTAACTAGGTAAATTTTGTTACCCGATGGTAACATTTTTGAAAACGCGTACGAGTACAATTTTGAAAACGTTACTTTTAACCGATTTGCTTAACAGTTCATAAGTTCATTAGTAATATAATAAAAATAAAGTAAAAACAACTACTTAAACATCCAAAATAATAACTAGCGGCCATATTACAAACCAAACCAAAATTTAGTAAATAATAAACTTAAACGGTGCGAAATAAAATTTCAAATTCGAGGAACAAGCATGGCTGCCTCGAGTCCTCTCCGGCTCCATCACCGCGATATACTCACTCACGCAAAATGATATGGGAAGGGTGAGTCACCAAGACTCGATGTATAAATCCCCAACCCGAAAATGCAACTCATACACAAGATATTAGTAAGACATGCAAACATGCAACCCAAGCTAGCCATCCATACTCCTTTTTCTACCCCGTGTGGTCAAAACCACCGGTGGTCAAAACCACCGGTGATTGAAGTCACAAATATATCAAGTGATGGGGCCAACCCATCGTGTGGTCAAAACCACTGATGACCATAGGTCACAAATATCAACATGTGGTCAAAACCACTGGTGGCACCAAACCACTGGGACTTAGTCACAAATCATATCAACGGTGTGGTCAAAACCACTGGTGGTCAAAACCACTGGTGACCGAAGTCACAAATAAATCTGATGGGGCCCAACCCATCGTGTGGTCAAAACCACTGGTGACAGTCCATAGAGATCATCTCCCTCCTCTCATCAATCCCACCATCATCATGCTCACATAACAAGTATCATGATCTCATATATCATGCATTTTTGTATAGCATAGCATTTAACAGCATATGATGGCATACACAACATACATCATAGATCAAGTGATAGGGGACTTACCCGAAATCCAAGCTTATGCCCACAATGCAAAATTTACTACACGAGAGGTTATTTAGCAATATAATAGGCAGTCTATGCTAATAAAGTGTGTAAGAGTTTACACACCTATTTAATCGAAGATCTAAAGAGAAATCCCGAATCTATGCGATATCACAAAAGTCCCGAAACGTGTCCCCGTATTGTTCCTACATTCGGCCACTATAGGTTAGTATTAAAAAGTCTTATTCGGCTACCACAAAATCCCGAAGGATATGTCGTACTTGAAAACGCTTACCAACGCGATTTGAAATCCCAAAAGCCTCTGTTTTCCTTAGCCGATTAGCCCCTAAAATCATAACGCACATGTGGTTACCACTTGAATACCTTACATGGCCCATTGCCCCATATAACAACCACTTACCTTGCCTATCAAATCCTGAAATTTCCCCTTGTGCCTTGAGTAGTTGAGATCCTACACACCATATGTCAGATTCGACTTTAATACATAAACCATATTCAAAGCCCTTGGCCGAAACCACATGTCACCATACCTTGAAGAAGCGAAACCCGAAAGACACCTTCAAAGCCCCTTAGCGTCGGCTACACACAAAAGATACACTATTAAGACCCTAAACATATTCGGCCAACCTTACCAAGGCCTAAACTCAAACTTTCGGCACATTAAAAGGAAGAGAAAAGAACCCGATCTTAAAAGGAACACTCACTTCTATTGTTTCCTTGAAGAGACTAAAAGCGAAGAGATTCCGGCTATGGCTCCCGAGGGTTGATGAAGGTATTCGGCTAACACCAATTGGATGATGAAATTTTTGAGTATAATGGGGGTGATAGGTTCGGCCAAGAAGAACAAAAAGGAGAGAAGGATTTGAAGAATTTTGAGTAATGTGGCCAAGAGACAAATTGAAAAGAAAAGAAGAACAACTCTAAAGAATTTCGGCACCCTCTTGCTTTTCTCAAAACCGATTGTGGAGGTCCCAAAGCATGCTTCATTCGGCCATGCTCTCCCTTTTTGTGATAATTTCTATCACCATATAAAAAAAATAAAACATTGTTAATAAGTTGCCCATTACTACCCCATTTCCAATAATTAAAATAAGGGTTTTTACCCATACATTCCAGCACAAATAAAAAAAATACAAACGACCCATCAAGCATCTAATTTTGAGCCCATGCGCAGGCCATTACTCACGCTGGCCATAAAAAAAAAAAGAATACCCATGCTGCTGCTCATGGGTTTCGAACCCCTAGACCTGCTAGAAACTCCCCACGCCTCCAGCTCCTTTCGTGACATAAACCTGTCACACTTTCTTTTAAGCACTCCCTCGTTAGCTCCCTTTCGTCTTAACACCAAAGCAAAATAAAAACACTCATGCGCTTCCATCAGGACTCGAACGCGAGACCTTAATGCCGAAATCACCAACACGACTCGCACCACTTTACTACATTGACTTTCATGTCCATCAAAGCTCCCAAATTTCTTTTAAAGACTTCTTAGCTAGCCCCTTCCTTTTTGGCGCCAAAAACCTAAAAATAAAGTACACCATGCGCTTCCATGGTGACTCGAACCTGAGTCCCTTCGCCCCCAGGCCCTTAAGTGGCGCTCCCAAACCACTTTGCCAGGGCGTTCTCTTTGGTCTAAGCTCGCCACAATTATTTTTAAAGCCTCCTTCACCTAGCTCCTTTAACGCCAAAAATAAAAACTCCCCAACGCGATTCCTGCAGCTCGAACCCCTTTCCTCCTGAAGCATCCTTGCACTTTAGCGCCTCGAGCCATTCTACCAGCTGCTTCCTTGTGTCATGCTTCGCCCCAATTAATATATAAAGCTTCCTCACTTAGCATTTTTCTTCTCAAGTGCTAAAAAGAAGTTTTCAAATACTAAGTCCGACCTAACCCGGGGTCATGACTAGACCCTAGAGTATATCATAACATATGCATTTCTTCAGGCAATCACATGAAAAATAAAATAATCGCAAATAACCCCTAGTTTAGGATGTTACAGTTCTACCCCCTTAAAAATAATTTCGTCCTCGAAATTACAGGATCGAAGAGTTGGGGTATTGTTTGCGCATCATATCCTCGGGTTCCTATGTGGCCTCTTCCGTACCATGGTTCTCGCCATAACACCTTTACCAAAGGTACCGACTTCCTCCTCAGGACTTTGACATCTCGATCCAAAATCTGCACCGGCTCCTCCTCAAAAGACAAGTCTGCGTTCACCTTAATATCCGCAATCGGTACGATGTGCGATGGATCTGACCGGTAGCGCCTAAGCATTGACACATGGAAGGCGTCGTGAATCGACTTAATTTCGCGACAGAATTCGGTGGTAAGCTCTCGTCCCACACGCGTTTCAACACCGTATGCGGCCCGATGAACCTGGGGCTTAGCTTGCCGCCCGGCCAAACCTCGGCACCTTCTTCCAAGGTGATACCTTCAAGAAAACCTTATCACCCACTGCATACTCCACATCCCGGCGCCTAAGATCAGCGTAGGATTTCTGTCTGTCCGACGCCTCCTTCAGACGAGCCCGAATTACTCTAACCTTATCTTCCGTCTCTGCCACCAACTCTGGCTCCAATATTTGGCGCTTCGCCTTGATTACATCCAACAGTAGAGTACGGCATTTTCGACCATCTGACGCCTCATACGGTGCCATCCGAATACTACGCGATAACTATTGTTATAAGCGAATTCGCAAAGCTAGGTACTCCTCCCAATTACCACGGAAGTCCAAAACACGACCCTTAACATATCTTCCAAAACACGGATTACTCTCTCGGATTGTCCATCGATTTGTGGATGAAAAGCCGTCTTGAAAATTTAACCGTACCCAACGCTGATGTAAGGTCTTCCGTAATCTCGGCGTGAACCGGGGATCTCTATCAGAGATAATGGACACAGGTACTCCATGCAACCGCACTATCTCAGCTATATACAGCTTGGCTAACCTTTGAAGCGAGTAGTCAACCCTTACCGGTATGAAATGGGCCGATTTAGTTACCAGATCTACAATCACCCATATTGAGTCTTTCTTACTGGGCGTAAGGGGAAGCCCACTTACGAAATCCATCGTAATCCCCTCCCACTTCCACTGTAGGATCTTTCTTGGTCATGCGGCCCTCGATGGCAACTGATGCTCAGCCTTAACTTGCTGGCATGTCAGACACTTGCCCACAAACTCGGTTACTTCCGGCTTAAGACCCGGCCACCAAAACTGCTCCCTTAAATCCCGATACATCTTGCTGCCTCCAGGATGCATAGCGTACGGGCTACTATGTGCTTCTTTAAGGATCCGCTGCCTCAAATCATCATCCTTAGGCATACATACTCTCCCATGAAAATACAACACTCCATCACTACCCAAGCTGAACCCTTTGGCCTCACCACTCTGTACTTGCAACCTCCGCGTACTCAAAACTCCGTCGGTCAACTGCCTCTCTTTAACCTCATTGATCCAAGACGATTTTACCCGTAATTCTGCCAGAAGACTACCATCCTCATAGAGACTTGGGTGAGCAAATATTGCTCGCAAGTCTGCCACCACTTTACGATTCAAAGCATCAGCGACTACATTGCCCTTGCCCAGATGGTACTCGATAGAGTAGTCGTAGTCCTTTAGCAACTCAATCCAACTCCGCTGCCTCAGATTTAAATCTTTTTGAGTCAAGAGGTACTTTAGGCTCTTGTAATCCGAGTACACCACCGACTTCTCCCCATACAGATAGTGCCTCCAAATTTTCAAGGCAAAAATCACAGCAACTAATTCTAAATCATTCGGATAATTTCCTTCGTGAGGCCTCAACTGTCGTGACGCATAAGCGACCACCTTCCGTTCTTGCATCAACACACACCCTAAACCAGTATGTGATGCATCACAGTACACAGTGAATTCCTTTCCGGACTCAGGTTGAATCAAGACTGGTGCTTCTGTCAAAAACTTCTTGAGTTTGTCAAAGCTCTCTTGCTGCTTCTCAGACCATACAAACGGAACTCCTTTTTTTCAACAATTTGGTCAAAGGTGCTGCGATTAAGGAGAAATTTTCCACGAATCTTCTGTAATATCCTGCCAACCCCAGAAAACTTTGGATTTCCGTAACCGACTTCGGTGGTTTCCACTCCAACACTGCCTCAATCTTAC
Organism: Gossypium bickii; assembly: GCA_025503065.1. NCBI lineage: Eukaryota > Viridiplantae > Streptophyta > Magnoliopsida > Malvales > Malvaceae > Gossypium > Gossypium bickii. The sequence goes on along the minus strand of CP106713.1, from coordinate 18,615,581 downwards.
TAGGATCCACCCTGATTCCCTCAGCTGAAACAACATTCCCTAAGAAAGTTACCTCCTTAAGCCAGAACTCACACTTGCTGAATTTGGCGTACAACTGTTTCTCCCTTAGCACTTGCAAAACCACATGAAGGTGTGCGTCATGCTCCTCTTCAGACTTCGAGTACACCAAAATGTCGTCTATAAACACTACGACGAACCGATCCAGATAGGGTTGGAAAACCCGGTTCATCAGGTCCATAAACGCGGCTGGTGCATTCGTCAAACCAAAAGGCATTACCAGAAACTCGTAGTGCTCATACCGAGTACGGAATACCGTCTTATGGATATCAGCTTCCTTCACCTTAAGTTGATGATTCCCCGACCTAAGATCGATTTTAGAGAAAACCGATGCACCCTTGAGTTGATCGAACAAATCATCAATCCTGGGCAAGGGATACCTGTTCTTTATTGTCAACTTGTTCAGCTGTCGATAGTCTATGCATATCCTCATTGTTCCATCCTTCTTCTTGACAAAAAGCACTGGAGCTCCCCAAGGCGATGCACTCGGTCGGATGAACCCTCTATCCAACAACTCCTGGATCTAAGCCTTCAACTCCACTAATTCTTTTGGTGCCATCCGATACGGAGCTATAGATACTGGCGCAGTTCTGGGTAACAAATCTATACCAAACTCGACCTCACGATCAGGAGGTAGACCCGGGAGTTCTTTTGGAAACACATCAACATACTCCCTTACCATCCGGACATCCTCAATAGCTGTATCCTTAGCTTCCAAAGTACGAACATGCACTACATATGCCTCACAACCCTTCCTAACCATCTTTTCCGCCTTCAATGCAGAAACCAAATTAGATTGGTAATCTCTCCTCTTACCTATCATCACTACCTCATCTCCTTTCAAGGTCTTTAACACCATACGCTTAGCTGCGCAATCCAGGCTAGCTTGATACTTTACTAGCCAATCCATTCCGAGAATTAGATCGAACTCCCTAAACGATAGTTCCATCAAGTCAGCCAAGAACACGACCCCTTGGAGTTCTAGGGGTACGTTCCTATAGAGTTTATTTACTTCTACAGAGTGACCCAGAGGGCTTAACACAGTCATCTTCTCAGAAGTAAGCTCAAAGTCTAAGTTTAGAGTTTTCACTACGCTACTAGCAATGTATGAGTGAGTCAAGCCAACATCAATCAAGGTGCTATAGGGTACTCCAAAGATCAAAAACATACCGGTTATGATGTCCGGTGCGTCGCCCTCCTCTTGACGCCTCGCGGCATAGACCAAACCAGGTTGCCTAGCCTTAGTACCATCGGTACCTCCACTCGATGCCCCACGACCTTTGCCAGCACCATTACCTCCCCTTCCTGCACCACGACCTCTCGGTGGCTGTTGGTTATCCCTCCTATTCAGTGGACGTTCCTGACCCTCAAACCTTAGCCTAGCTGCCTTTTTCAGACAGTCCCTAACTCGATGTGTCACAGATCCACATTCAAAGCATCCCCGATTACCATTCCAACACTCTCCCGCGTGAGACTTTCCACACCGAGCACATCGTGGCGGCCATTGAGTATTAGTAGCAGCAGTAGCAGGCCTAGCAGCTTGATCTGACCCACCATACCTTGTCCTCTTCTGTTGATTTCCAGAAAACCTCGAAGATCCAGAGCTCCTCTTGTTCCAGCTCCTATCCTGATTCCATCTAAAAGACTGTCTTACCCCTTCAGCAACTTTAGCTTTTTCTACTAGGACAGCGAACTCCCATTCCTGTTGCGGAGTTATCATCATCCTCAGCTCATCCTTCAACCCATCCTCGAATCTGACACAACGTTCATACTCAGTACCCACAATACCACGAGCATATCTACTCAATCAGAGAAATTCAGCCTCATACTCTGCCATCGTCTTATTACCCTGAACCAGGCTCAAGAAAGTTTTCCGTTGCGCATCCACGTAGCTAGCTCCTATGTATTTCCTTTGGTAGGCTGCCTTAAAGAATTCCCATGTGAGATTCTCCGCTATCGCTCCATCCCTTACGGTGAGCCACCACTGGTATGACTCATCCCAAAGTAGAGAGATTATACCCTTCAGTTTTTCCTCAGCTGAAAAATCCAGGTCATCCATGATCCTCTCAGTTGATTCCAGCCAATACTCCGCCGTACTGGGCGCCACACCTGATACACCTCAAAATATCTCCGCCCCATTCGCTCGGAGTCGCTCAGGTATAGATTTCCGAGCTCCTGTACCTCTACCTGCCCCAGCCATCATTTCTAGAACTCGCGGCCACGGCTGCGAGCATCGACTCGCCTCCCGTCTGATCCTATTGTCCAACACCAAAAGTTGGGGGTGGTGGTGGAGGTGGTATCTCATTATCAGACCCCTGGCCCGACCTAACGGGTTCTGACACAGCCATCCTGCCTCTACCGCGTCCCCGACGGCCGCGTCCCCTAGAACTCATCTCTTATCGCACGATCTATTTAAAAAGTTTTATGAGTTAGTCATTATTCCACTGATTATTAGCGAAGAAATTTTTGTGCACGGAGTTTAGGAGTTGTTCTTTCGATCAAATAAGTTTCAAGTCTTCTATTCTAATTCAAAGATACACATTAACTTATTCCATCACCTTTTGTCCTATTCCTACCCCTGGGTATTTTTAGCCATTTGCCTACTAGGGTATTTTGGTAATAAACCAGTAAAATTTGTAATTCTTAATAAATCAAAGGTATTTTAAAAATTTGTAAAACTTGGGGTTCTTTTTGAGAATTTGTTTTCCAAATTGGTAGTGTTGCAACAATTTTGAAAATCGTGGTCATTTTGGTAATTTTGTAAGTTAGGGCAATTTCATAATTTTCTAAAATCATGGCATTTTGATATTTGCAAATTAAGGTTTTGAATAGTTTGTAAAATAAGAAAATTTTGTTGAATTTGGGGGTAGCTTAGTAATTTTTGAAACTAGGGGCATTTTTGTAATTTTACCACTAGGGGTATTTTTGTAATTTTCCGTAAATCAAAATTTTTCCAAAAATTTTGAAAATATAGTCTTCACAAGTTAAAGGGTAATTTTTAAGAGTTTTAAAACTAGAGTTTTTATAAAAATACGGCTAGTTCCCTTTCGGGTTTTAGTCATTGGGTTTAGCCTATGGAACAAGTCCTCACGGTTAGGGTGAACCGAAGCTACGCACCGGTAGGATTCCTACGAAGAGGAGGTGAGTCACTAGGACTGCTTAAGTACCAGGCTCTTCCGGATCCAATCCTAGACATGCGCACAAGGGTTACCACACCCTAACTCGGTGACTTAGTCATAGGTTTGTTTAATTAGGCAATTAAAGTCTTATGCAATTGTTGGGGTAAACTAGTCCTAGGGTTCACATACCGTTCATACTATCTACGTTCCATTTCTACCCCTTTACAGATAATAATTCACACAGAGGTTAGAAATACTTACCCGAGCGGATTGGTGCCGGAGACTCGATGCCATTATGTTCAAAACAAAACCATTTTCATAATATTTCACAGAGGCCTATCAAGAAAACATTTTTTGGACTTTGGGCCCCCACAGCCGAGTTTTGAATCTGGCTCTGATACCAAATTTGTAACACCCCAAACCCGGCCCACGAGCCTTGACCGGATCTGGTATGTCACGGAGTAAAAACGTTTTGAAAGATTTGGATTAACAGTGGAAATCTAAAAATATTGTTGAAGTTATAAAACGGCGTTTGCTAAAACTCAGGTGGGGTCGATTTGATAAACACGATTGAGTTGAAACCTTTTTCCTTTGAAACCATTTGATCATTTAAAATTTTAAATCCATCAGAGTTATTGTTAACTAGATAAATTTTTTTACCCGATGGTAACATTTTTGAAAACGCGTACGAGTACAATTTTGAAAACATTACTTTTAACCCATTTGCTTAACACTTCATAAGTTCATTAGTAATATAATAAAAATAAAGTAAAAACAACTACTTAAACATCCAAAATAATAACTAGCGGCCATATTACAAACCAAACCAAAATTTAGTAAATAATAAACTTAAACGGTGCGAAATAAAATTTCAAATTTGAGGAACAAGCATGGCCGCCTCGAGTCCTCTCCGGCTCCATCACCACGATCTACTCACCTGCAAAATGATATGGGAAGGGGTGAGTCACCAAGACTCAGTGTATAAATCCCCAACCCGAAAATGCAACTCATACACAAGATATTAGTAAGACATGCAAACATGCAACCCAAGCTAGCCATCCATACTCCTTTTTTTACCCCGTGTGGTCAAAACCACTGGTGGTCAAAACCACTGGTGACCGAAGTCACAAATATATCAAGTGATGGGGCCAACCCATCGTGTGGTCAAAACCACTGATGACCATAGGTCACAAATATCAACATGTGGTCAAAACCACTGGTGGTACCAAACCACTGGGACTTAGTCACAAATCATATCAACGGTGTGGTCAAAACCACTGGTGGTTTTGACCACTGGTGACCGAAGTCACAAATAAATCTAATGGGGCCCACCCATCGTGTGGTCAAAACCACTGGTGACAGTCCATAGAGATCATCTCCCTCCTCTCATCAATCCCACCATCATCATGCTCACATAACAAGTATCATGATCCCATATATCGTGCATTTTTGTATAGCATAGCATTTAACAGCATATGATGGCATACACAACATACATCATAGATCAAGTGATAGGGGACTTACCCGAAATCCAAGCTTATGCCCACAAGGCAAAATTTACTACACGAGAGGTTATTTAGCAATATAATAGGCAGTCTATGCTAATAAAGTGTGTAAGAGTTTACATACCTATTTAATCGAAGATCTAAAGAGAAATCCCGAATCTATGCGATATCACAAAAGTCCCGAAACGTGTCCTCGTATTGTTCCTACATTCGGCCACTATAGGTTAGTATTAAAAAGTCTTATTCGGCTACCACAAAATCCCGAAGGATATGTCGTACTTGAAAACGCTTACCAACGCGATTTGAAATCCCGAAAGCCTCTGTTTTCCTTAGCCGATTAGCCCCTAAAATTATAACACACATGTGGTTACCACTTGAATACCTTACATGGCCCATTGTCGAATATAACAACCACTTACCTTGCCTATCAAATCCTGAAATTTCCCCTTGTGCCTTGAGTAGTTGAGATCCTACACACCATATGTCAGATTCGACTTTAATACATAAACCATATTCAAAGCCCTTGGCCGAAACCACATGTCACCTTACCTTGAAGAAGCGAAACCCGAAAGACACCTTCAAAGCCCCTTAGCGTCGGCTACACACAAAAGATATACTATTAAACCCTAAACATATTCGGCCAACCTTACCAAGGCCTAAACTCAAACTTTCGGCACATTAAAAGAAAGAGAAAAGAACCCGATCTTAAAAGGAACACTCACTTCTATTGTTTCCTTGAAGAGACTAAAAGCGAAGAGATTCCGGCTATGGCTCTCGAGGGTTGATGAAGATATTCGGCAAACACCAATTGGATGATGAAATTTTTGAGTATAATGGGGGTGATAGGTTCGGCCAAGAAGAACAAAAAGGAGAGAAGGATTTGAAGAATTTTGAGTAATGTGGCCAAGAGACAAATTGAAAAGAAAAGAAGAACAACTCTAAAGAATTTCGGCACCCTCTTGCTTTTCTCAAAACAGATTGTGGAGGTCCCAAAGCATGCTTCATTCGGCCATGCTCTCCCTTTTTGTGATAATTTCTATCACCATATAAAAAAATAAAACATTATTAATAAGTTGCCCATTACTACCCCATTTCCAATAATTAAAATAAGGGTTTTTACCCATACATTCCAGCACAAATAAAAAAAAAATACAAACAACCCATCAAGCATCTAATTTTGAGCCCATGCGCAGGCCATTACTCACGCCGGCCATAAAAAAAAAAAAGAATACCCATGCTGCTGCTCATGGGTTTCGAACCCCAGACCTGCTAGAGACTCCCCACGCCTCCAGCCACTCTGCCACTGCTCCTTTCGTGACATAAACCCGTCACACTTTCTTTTAAGCACTCCCTCGTTAGCTCCCTTTCGTCTTAACACCAAAGCAAAATAAAAACACCCATGCGCTTCAATCAGGACTCGAACGCGAGACCTTAATGCCGAAATCACCAACACGACCCGCGCCACTTTACTACATTGACTTTCATGTCTATCAAAGCTCCCAAATTTCTTTTAAAGTCTTCTTAGCTAGCCCTTTCTTTTTTGGCGCCAAAAACCCAAAAATAAAGTACACCATGCGCTTCCATGGTGACTCGAACCTGAGTCCCTTCGCCCCCAGGCCCTTAAGTGGCGCTCCCAAACCACTTTGCCAGGGCGTTCTCTTTGGTCTAAGCTCGCCACAATTATTTTTAAAGCCTCCTTCACCTAGCTCCTTTAACGCCAAAAATAAAAACTCCCCAACGCGATTCCTGCAGCTCGAACCCCTTTCCTCCTGAAGCATCCTTGCACCTTAGCGCCTCGAGCCATTCTACTAGCTGCTTCCTTGTGTTATGCTTCGCCCCAATTAATATATAAAGCTTCCTCACTTAGCCTTTTTCTTCTCAAGTGCTAAAAAGAAGTTTTCAGCCCTAAGTCCGACCTAACCTGGGGTCATGACTAGACCCTAGAGTATATCATAACATATGCATTTCTTCAGGCAATCACATGAAAAATAAAATAATCGCAAACAACCCCTAGTTTAGGATGTTACAGTTTATTTAGGGGTGTTCTGGTAGTTAGCTGAAAATGTCCTTAGTAAGGTGGGATTTTATCTGTCAGCCTAAGTCATAAGGTGGCCTTGGTATCTAATACTTGTAGGATCAAAATATTTCGTTTCTTGTGAAGATTGGGTTTAACTTAGTCTCCAAAGATAATGCACTATGGGTTCGTGTCCTTCCTTAGAAATATGGCTAGAAAGAGCAACTACCAGATTCTATATATAGGAGTCGATGCTTCCATTTCTGGCGATCCCTCTCTAAGGTATGGACTCTTTTCCGTGAGAATTTAGCTTGATCTATTAGAGACAGTGCAAATATTTGCTGCTAAAAAGACTCCTGGATTCCAGGTATTAGTCCTTTAAACACGCATATTCCCTCATCTGCTAATCTTGACATGGATTGTACTCTAAAGAATTTGGTCAAGTTTGATGGCACTTGGAATTTGGATTTGTTTCGTATATGGTTGTCTGATGATGTGATTAATTGTATTGTTAGTATCCTTCCTCCTCATCCTAATCTGGGATCGAATAGAGTAATTTAGGCTCGTTTAGCCTCTTCATGCGTAGTGTTTAATGGTCTTTAAAAGAAGAAATCTAAAATCCCAGAGAGGAATTTTGGAAGCCTACATAGAATTATCAAGGACTACAAAGAGTGAGATTTTTCCTTTGGTTGGTGTCTAAGCAGTGGCTCCTTACAATCGAACCGTATACAGCAAGGGATTGGATACATTAGTTCTTGCCTTATATGTGGGCATAGAAATGAGGATATTATATGCACTACAATTGTTTATCATGGTGTTATCATTAATTGTGAGTTAATGTTGAGTTGACTTGTGAAACCAACTCAATCGGTGACATTATCTATACTAGAAATCTTAGCACATATGTATGCCTATAAAAAATTATGTATTTAGAACACAAAAGAGTGTTTAAAAATAACATACAATATATAATAAAAAGTATTGTTTGAAATTAATTAGTAGTAACACATGAATGATATTAAAATGAAAAAATTATATATAATTATAAGTAAAACGAAACATTAGATTAAGTTGTGAGTAAAATGTATATAAAAAATATACTCATTAAAGTTTCATGTAAAAACAAAAAAAAAAATTGTCTTAGTTCAAATAAAAAAAATTTATATGCATGTTGTCTTTGGTTCAAATCTCATTATAGCTAATTTTTTTATTGATTTATAAAAATATAAAAGGAAAAAAACATCCAAATAATCATTTAATTTACTTAGCAAACAAATAGTTTTTTTGGTAATTCCCTGATTAAGTTGAGATCTAGTTGATGGGTGACACCAACTCAGTAAAATACTTAATAAATAGTATAAATACACAAATTTGGTAATAAAAAATATTTTATATTAAAATTTAATTGTTTTAAAGTTTACATAAGAATTATTATTAGTGTACTGGTAAATAATTTATTTATAAAATCTATTAAATATGGTTTTGATTTCACAACATATTAATTTTGGTTCTTCTGTTTAAAAACTATATAAAAGCATGAAAAGACAAAAAGACCACTAAAATAATAGTAGTAGTCATTTAATAAAAGAGTATATTAATTATTTCCTAACCGAGTTGGTACTCGATTAACTCGTGACACCAACTCAATTAGGGGTTTTATTAATAGTATAGATATACAAATTTGGTGAGAGAAAACATTTTATATTTAAACTTAATTTTTTTAAGTTTATTCAAGAATTATTGGTGTAAAGGTAAATAATTTGTTCATAATTACATTAAACAAGAGTTCACTCCTTTTGATTTTAATTTTCTTATTTAGAAATTATATAAAGTAAGAAAAGACAAAAGACCACCAAAAGAATAGTAGTAGTCATTTAATAAAAGGGTATATTATCATTTCCTAACTGAGTTAATACTCGATTAGCCTGTGACACCAACTCCGTTGTAGATTTTATTAATAGTATAGATGTCGTAACCATTTTTGAAAACGGGAATCGACTTTTAAAATAGGGAGTCGCCACCAACCTTTTATTCGAGGTGTGATCGGATCACCTTGTTTTAATAAAAAAACATTTTAGTTTATTAAAACAGAGCTTTTGGTCTAGGAGTGTTCGAGAAAACAGGTTCGGGAGTCGGTTACGTACGAGGAAGGATTGGCACCCTCGCAACGCCCAAAATCGGTACCAAATTGATTGATGTTGTCTCAATGTTGAAAATTTGAAAATATTTAAAGTAAAAAGCATTAGAGGAATGGGTTAATTGAATCCGGATTGAATCTCAAAATTAACTCGTTTCAAAGGAATAAGATTGTCATACCCAGCACGTTAGGATATGACGTCTTTATACTCTGACGTCGAGATCATCTTTGATCTTCAAATCGCGTGAAGAAGGGTATTTAAATATTTAGTCGAACAGAAAAATCAACACCCAGCACGTTAGGATGTGATCTTTCGAACTTCTAAACACACGAATATTGCCTTATTTCTTAAAGAAATGTTTTAAAGGTATTGATTTTTTTGCGAAAAGATATTTTTATTTTAAACGACAATTACATGCCAATATTCATATTTTATTAATTGTTGAACAAAATTATTTAAAAGCAATTATGATGTTTTATCATTTAAAATAGGCAATAAAGCAATAATAACACAAAATATGTTAAATATGTGACGAAGCATAAACAAATATAATTAACAACAAACAAATATGACCTTATTTAACGCATGCTTAGACAATAGATAAGAAGATACATACATGGCAGAGTCGATATAAAAGTAATATATAGTGATTTTAAGTAAATATATAAAATTACATATATAAAAAAAATATAAATAGAATATATTATATAATATAAATAAATTTTAACTACAAATAATATACGATATAATATTAATATACAAGTTAAAAAACATAATATATAAGAATATCTAATGAAAATAATTTTTAGTTAAATAAAAGTAACAAATAACAATTATAAAAATCCATATATACTTATACTGTTAATATACCGATATATAAATGGCAATATGGACAATTTGATATAATACAAAATAATAAAGTAAAATAAAAGGACGAAATTAAAATAAACAAAGGAAACAGGGGGTCAAAAGGTAATAAAAAAACTAAAAGGATTAAAACAAGACACGCGTTAAATGACAGGGGTTAAAGTTGAAATTATACTAAATTTTAAAACGGAGTCGTTTTGATTTAAACCGTTGAGGACTTGTAGGATCGAATTGAAATGAAATGCGAGTTTTGGGGCCAAATTAAAAATAAAAAGAATTTGAAACAAACGGGATTGAAAATAATAAAAAACACAGAGGGACTGGGATAGTAATTAGACCGCTTGATGAAAACACGCGGATCCCCTTTAATGGGTCGGGTCAACGCGCGGACCTAAGGAGGACTAAACGACGCCGTTTGGCCTCCAGTTTTAAAACCCAAAATTTCCCTTTTTTTACTTCATTTGCACACTTAGCTCTTCAAAAAAAAAAAAAAACATTCTCTCTCCCTCTCTCTCTCGTACCTGACGATCTGGCTACTCCATCTTCTCAATCGACCCTCGTCCCCTCATCCAACCACTAAAACGCCATCATCAACGGCGAGCGGTGGCGCGTGATGGCCCGGTTAAGGTGACCAACACCCTCGTCTACCTCCGCCTGCGACGGAGAGACCGAGGACTAAGCCTTTCGACGGTAACCCCTACCCTTCTCCTTCGTTTTTAATTTATAGAAGTCCCTTTTTTATGATAAAATAAAAAATAAAATAAATAGGTAAATAAATGGCAGAAAGCGAAACTAAAAAAAAAAACATTTGAATCAACCTTTAGTGCTTTTTTTCTTGATTTCGGATGAATTGTAAGGGAAAACGAGAGCCAATTTTTTGTTTTTTTCTCCTGTTTTGTGATTTCTGAATGCGTAAAAAAGGGGTCAAAAAAAAAAGGCCCCGTTACACTATTTTTGAGTGGCTTTATAGCCGAAGAATACAGACTATTTTTTTATTCCATTGCTTTGCTCCATATTCTTCTGCTGTTTGTTTTTGTTTCCTGTCTTGCAGGTATGGGCGAGGAGAAGGCGTGAGAGAGTTGGTGTACGCATGGGGGCTGCGGGCTTCGACCGTCAGGGGCGTGGGTACAGGAACCAATGCGCGTGGTGGTCGAAACGAGGCAAAGCGCGCGTATGGGGGACGCGACGCGCGTGTGGCGGACGCGCAGGGGAGCTGGAGAGACGCGCGTGTGGGGACGCGCTGGAAAGGGACCCTAGGGTTCTGTTTAGTTAAAATGTTTGGGCTAAAGGGGTTAAGGTTTGTAAACGGGCTTAGTGGGTCATTTGGGTTTGGGCTGGCTTGGGTTAGGGTTTGTAAACGGGCCCTGTTATTTGGTCTTTGTAATTGGACATTGAATTTGGACTGGATTATTTGTATTTGGGCCTGGTATTTGGTCTTTTGTAAATGGACATTGTTGTTTTTTTTCTTTGACCTTATTTATTATTTATTTATTGGTTTTTAATGGCTTTTGTTTTGGCTAATGGGCTCGGGCCGAAAAATTGGTTATTACAATAGATATACAACCGATGGGGGTAACAAAGTGTCCTTAATAAAATGAAAATGTTTACACATTAAAATAAAGCTTTAGTTGAATGGTAAATTGAAGATTTTACTAATGCAATTGTGTGAGTTCAAATGCCACCATATGGATAATATTATTGATTTTTTTTAAAGTGAAAATATAGAAATACCTTTTAATAATTTACTTATTTTAATTATGGAAGAGCATTCCTGTGACACCAACTTAATTAGGAGTTTAAATAATAGTAAGTATAAATGTACAAATGATAGAGGTTAAAGTGTGCATAATAAAATTAAAATGTATAAAAATATCAAAATAATTAGTTGAGTTGTAAATTAAAAGGTTTATTAATGTAATTCATGTAAGTTCAAATCTCATTATATATATTTTTATTAATTTTTTAAAGTGAAAAAATTGACTTGTAACTCTAACTCCATTAGGAATTTAAATAGTGGTATAGATTTTACAAATTAAGCAACAAAGAAAAAGAAAAAAAAGCGTTGTATGGCTTGCAAAATTTATCAACTAGAACTTGCCCAAAACATCTTTAATTACATTGATGCTTTTTTGTATAGCGGATTGTTAGAACAAAACAACCAATCAGGATCTCAGAATGCAAAGCTCGTACATCTCTACGTAGAGCATCCATCTCATTCTGCCACGGTTTTGCATGTACCTTAAGGCTTTCTTCATGCATGATGGTATTATCATGGAGTTCAGAATTATCCAAGTATACATTTCTCCTCAACTCTTCATTCTGCCTTAATAACTGTTGCTGAAATATTTCTTGCTGCTCAAACATAACATTTTGCAAAGTCATCTGCTCCCTCATCAATCTCATTTGCTCCTAAAGAGCAAAAAATTGTTGTGGGGATGCCACCTAATCGGAGGGGAATGATAATACCTGGCCAGAAGGGATATTCAAGTCAAAAGAATTTGAGGCTCCTACATGAGTCGAATTACCCAAATTTTTCGGTCGATCGACAAACCAACCAGCAAATAAATTTGTCTCATTGGGCTGATTACCAACACTAGAAACTCCAGGTTGTCTTGTTAAAAAATTAATGGGAAAATTCTCATTGGGGTGAACCATTTTGATTTTTTTGCAAACTAAAGATTTGAAGATCGGAAATTCTCCACACTCACCGCACCAAATTGTGGAGTGTTTTTCTCTATCTCTCTTAAATGGTGAGGCTTCTCTATTTATATGATATGAGTATTGTTCATTAATATGACATACTAGATAGGTTCCATGCATGTCAACACGCATCCTACTCTAGACTTAACACGTGTTTATGCACTCCCATACACAATCTCACGTGTGTGACTTCGTAGGAGAATATAGGTACCCATCCTACAAGCTTGATGCGTGAGCACGATAAAATTTGACCTAAACCCATTTAAGTTTTGGGCCGGTGATGGCAAGTATCGTAACAAATATAGAACTCTGAGGTTGCTTAACCTCAAAAGAGGCCTCGTGCTGATCATTTTAGGTCTGCAACGGAATCTAATATTAGTGGCAAATGTAAAGGGAAGGATAAAGAAAAGTATAGGTCCTATTACCAATTCCATTTACGAAGATTGTATTCCTTTCATCATACAGTAATTTTTACAATTAAAATAATGTGCAAATAGTAACATTGTTACTTTGTCAATTAATTAAAGCATCAAAAACAAATGGTATATGTTCTAAACCCTAAACTATTCTTATTATATCTATGCATAGATAAAACCATTAAAACAAGGTTCTTAAAAGGCTAAAACATTTTTACCACGTGTAAACACATACTACATCCATGCATATTCGACACATAATGCAACCATTAACACAAACCAAAAATAGAAATTGGTACAAGGATATAGTATAAAGGTTAGGGTTAATAAACAATTGGTTTAGTGTATGCATGTGCTGATAGACGCATAGTATAACCGTAAACAGTCCTACAAAAATACTATAGCCATTAACACAACCTAAAATCACATTCTTAACCATTCATATTAAGCATAATATAACCATGAATAAACCATTAAGATAAGGTTATCGATCGATGATAAGGTTGTTGGAGAAATTGTTATGAAAAATGGTTTTATGGTATAGTGGAACTTTAAAAACTTTTTATAAAACTAATTTTTTAGTTGTGATATCTATAGTAATAAATCTCATCAAATCTAATAGTTATACTTCTGAGCTAGGGAGTCTTGCTAAATCTTGGATCTAACATCTACATCCTTCTTACTTTCGACCGAATAATCTTCTCCACTATTCTTGAACTATTGGATGCTAAAAGAGCGAACTCTTAGAATGAAAACCAAAACTTCTCAGTGGGGAAGTTAACTTTCTCTATAGGGAAAATTTTTAAAAAAAAATTAATCTCTCAAATCTAAATTATAATTACTAAGAAGATTGATTGCATTTATAATCTCACAAATTTGAATCTCCATTAAGTAAAGTAACATGATTTTTGTGTGAATATTATGTGAAAATAGCATGCTAACATTACATTACACATGTGATAATATGTTTGTCGCATAAAATTTTAAAAATTATAGAATTTAACTTAAAGAATTTAATGAATATCATTTAGATCGCGATTGAAGTTTCAAAATTCAAAAGACATTGAGACTAAAATTTACCAAATTAATATATAAGGACTAAATTTACAACTAACACTTAATACATGGACTAATAAAAAAATTTGACCTTGAGAAAATTCCGAGTGCTCCAAAACTATTCATTGCTTGAGGTAATCAACCATTACCGCTTGAAATTTTACCTTTTTTAAATTACAAGTATATATAATTATAAATAACAATGGAATCAATCAGTGATGATCTAGCAAAGTGATATCTGACTATAATGTGAAAACTCATATAAGGTTAGGAGAAAACCTCCCTTTTCTTTTCCTTCAAAATTGTAAGAATATTTATATGGTAGATTTGTAGGGCAATCTTCTTGTTATCATTTTATCTAAGATGATTCTATAATGATCTTGTGATATAAGAATTCCTATGTTTCACAGTTCTCAAAATAAAAATATTTATAACTAAGGTGTTTGGATAACTCTTACAAAATGAGATTGAATAAATTTATTTTAAATTTTTAATCAGAATAAATTATTATATCAATCTTCTCTCTAGTCCATCCAATTATTCTATGTTATATTAGTTAAGTGTGAGTAAAATTCGATAAAAAATTTAAATTTTGAATTAAATACTTCCAGTTATTTGAATTAATCAAATTATTCAGATCAACTCGAATAAAAAAAAATCAAGTTTTTGGTTTAACTCGAATATGAATTACACAATTCGAGTTATCCGAAAATCCGAATAAGAAAAGACAAAACTATGTCGTTTTGATAAATATTTACTTTTTCTAAAGTTAAAAGTTAAAACCATTTAAGTTAAAAGGCAAAACTACGTCATTTTGATAAATGTTTACCCATTAAGTTAAAAGTCTAAACCATTATATTGTTATGTAGTTAAATAATATTGTATTTTGTCTACTAGTTAAATAATCGGTTCATGTAAAAGCAACATTTAATAAAAATAATAGGATTTGTTAACTCGACTCAAAATTTTTTGACTCGATTCGATTAAAAAAAATTGAATTGAATTCGGCTGCTGGAATAAGATTCATCAACTTGACTAACTCGAAATTTTTTGACTCTATTCAACTCGACTCGATCGAATATTCACCCTAATATTAGCCCTTAGTTTTATCTATGTTTCTTGTTATTTAGCCCTTTCAAGCATTTTATAAAACAAGTAATTAATTAAATATTTTCATAAAATGGAATTTTTAAAATTTTATTTGTTAAATATTATTGAAAACATTTATCAAATAATTATTAATGTAAATAACTATTAAATAAACAATAACTTATTAATGACTAAAAATGTTATGATATGTAACATTCTATTAAAATTATAGTTTTGACATATTTATAAAAATAGAATAATTTTACATATAATTTATATTCTTATCCGTTTGAATTCACAAATATATTCAATTACTAATTTAATCTCAGCATTACAATATTGATAATTAATTTCATCATTACTATTATTTTTAATCTCACCCCAATATCTAAAGGAAGACTACAGAGCTTTTCCAGCCTTTTCATAGTAACAACAAATATGAAAACAGAAAAAAGTTTTAAAGGGAAAAATGTAATTTTATTCTTATATCAAAATTATATTATAATTTCTGAAAAAAATTAAAGTAATTTTGCCACGATACCTCGCAATAGTAAAACATAAGAAGATCCCAAACACCGTAAAAAGTTAATATACACACTTATCCGTTAACAGTTAACACCTCCAAACTGACGTGGCAATCAGGGCAGTTTTGTGCCAGCAAAGCACCAACTCGGCTTGTCTTTTCGCCACGTGGAATCCACGAACCTGCACCTTCTGTAACAAACTCTCAGCTTGAAAATCAGCCAGCTGACTCAAATGCACCGCCCTCATTCCCGCCTCACAAAACACCTCCCTCCAGGCCGGCGCCGCCGTCCTAGCCGCCGCTTCCACCGCAGAAAATATCCTTGGCCTCAATAATAATGTCTCTATCTTCCTCACCCATTCCCCTCCCGCAGCGTCCAACGACTCAAACATCATGGCGTAAAACTCCAAACAGTTCACGAAATTCTTCCGGAACGACGTCGTCGTCCCTGACTCCATCCACACCTCACTATCTACAAAAACGACGACGCTTGGACTAATCCTCCTAAGATCACTCACAAAGGCCGTTACTTGTAAACCCAGACATCGGAAAATTGACGGAGATAAAAGGATTGCCGTTTTTTCTCCGTTAATGAACTTAAAAGCTTTAAAAGACATGGTCTCGAATGTTGGGAGCTGAACAAACTCAATCTGAAACCTTAATCTAAGTGCTTGAGCGAACTGGTTAAGGTTCTCTTCAATAAGCCTTGTCTCAAAGCCATATTCTTCGGGAACCACGGCTGTTATTCGAATGAACTTGCGAGAATGATCGTTTCTTTCAGCCATTTCTCTCATTAAAGAAGCGTATTGGCCTCCAAATCCAATATCAAAATCGATGATATGAATCAACGGTGCTGATCCATCCAGTGCTTCCAGGAGAGCTTGATTGGTGGTGAAGTGGTTGAACATGGGGATAGGGTTAATCCCAGAGAAGAACTTGTAGGCTTCGATAGTTTGAACGATTTCACTCCATGAAGATAACCGAACCGGATTCGGCCATGTTGACCCGGTGAATAGAGACTGGAGAGCTTCTTTGAAGTAAAAAGCGGCCCTTTGTAACGGTTTCCCCGAGGGAGATCGTAGCCGTTGATGGAGCCGATCCAATATCACTTGCGCGAGTTGCAAGTCGTGGGTGTCGAAACAATTCGCAGCTCTTATCAGCTCTTCTAGAAAATCAAAGCCCAAGTTGAAGTTGCCGACGTTATGAAAATTACAAGTATTAGAAACATCAAAGTAATTATTATGAGATGGGTTTTGATTAAGACCCGAGTAAGATTCGTAAAGATTGAAATCAGAATGGAGGGGGTGATGAGTCAACTCGTAGGACGTTAACTCGGGAACGTTTTGGATGTGATTGTCGAGTCTAGGGTTGATGACCTGAGAAGGAATAGTTTTGGTAGCAGGCACAGATTCATCATCTAATCCGAAGTCTTTCAGGATGGCATCCCAATCCATGTTTCGCAGCACATGCTCGTCCCACTCAAGACCCGCCTGCTGCTGATGAGGACCCGATACTGAGAAACAATTAGAATTATCGGCAGGATTCGAAACCGGCTTTTCTGTTACAGCCGAACTTGGGCTTCGACGGAGATCAAGATCCAATGTTGGCTCGCATGAGCTCGCTGGAACACTACTGTTAAGGAACGTGATGTTCCCGGCTGTGATAGTAATATTGTTATTGTTGATGTCAGGCTTTGGGATCGGATAATGGTTGCCTTGTGGGGAACAAACAGGGACTCTCATCCCTTTCACAGAAATAAAAAGAAGCAGAAGAAGAAGCAAAAGAGTTGTGCCTTTGATTTCTTAGCTTTTCTGCTTTGGGGGTTAAAATTTTAGGGTTTGAAGGGAGTGGGGCGAACTGGGGTTTTTTAAAGGTTAACTTTGCATTGAAGATGAAGGGGGTCAATGGGGAGGTTTTATGGGAGTAAAGGGCATGACATCGATGAAGATGACGATTGACATTATATGTACATGTTCGACACAACACAAGTCAGAGCTGTCTTTTATCAACTTTGAAACTTCAACCTCAAGCTTTTGCTTTGTTTAGTTTGTTTTTATTATTGTAGGGTTCTCACTTTTTTTTTTTCCCTCTTTTAATTCGTTAAAGTTCCAACATTGATCCAACATACACAGACGGATAGAAGGTGACATCAATTATTGACTACCTATTATTTATATAAAGATTTGTATTTCACATAAGAATATTGTTTTTACTTCTGAAAATTAAGTTTAAACTCACAAATTAATTAGTGTTTATAGACCATAAATGAACATGATTCCAAATATATATAATTAATGTGTTTACCCTTAAATTTAATCAAAGCAATGCATTAAATATTGAACTTTTCCCTCTTTTATATAAAAAAAACTTTTCTTAAAATGTATTACAACATGTTTGTACCATTAATATATTATAGTAATTGTGATATTCTTGACATACTCATGTGTTTATTAGTGTCTAAATTAATTGTGCGTCATGTCATATTTAATATTATTTTGGTTTTCTATAGCATGTGTTTGTATAGTTATCGATAACTATCCTTAATTGTGCCTACTAACTGTTAACCAAACCAAACCTTAGGCTAAATTAAATAAATTCTGGTTGGTCCTAAGCAAAGAATTGCATATTTGTACTGTAGTGGATGAAAAATCAGTGGAAAAGGAAGTTGAAAGGAACCCATATTTTAAAATAGACATTCGACCAAACCATGGCCACAAAGAGAAAAATTAAAAGATGGTCACAACTCTAATATGCCCGATGACAAATTGGATTTCATCTCAAATTTATAATTAATCGATGTCGTTTTATGCAATTAAGATTGATTGAAGTGAATTTTAAAGCCATCATACTCTGAAATCCAGCAACGGTAAACAACTGCAATAATTTTATAATGTACATATATATGGAAAAATTTTCTTAGATTTATATTTACAAGAGGTTTAACTCTCTTTCACTTGATTGACCAACATCATAAAAGGGGACCATTTTACAACTTAAATATTCATCTGGGGAGAAAATTTTAAAAACTAGAAGTTCTCTCTAAAATCCCAATAAATTTCCAAAGAACTCGAAGAAATTTTAAAAATTTCCGAAAAATATTTGAAAAAAAATCCTAAAGAATATCAAATTGTTTTTCGATCTTGTTCAATGGAGAAAAGGTGGTCAAAACTTGTTTCTAAAGAAAGTCACCATTTGATCTTGTTCAACTGAAGGAATGAGGTCAAAATTCATTTCAAGATAAAGTATTATCTATATATGTTAACAACCCAATAGTTGAATTTATGAATATAATTGTACTTTTCAAACATGTAAAATTTTGAACTAATTCAATATATTTATCATATCAATCTAATATTATCTATATTAATATATAATTTAACAATTAATTTTTTTACAAAAAATAAATAGTTTAAAAATTTACTTTAAATTTGATATATATAATCTAGGATCATTAAGTTCAACAATTAAATTATTAAAATATATTAAAGTATTAATAATATAAAAAATTATGAAAGGATATAAAATTATTTTAAATTTTCATAATGTAAATGGATTCCTATACATATGAAAAAAAAAAAAAAAAAAAAAAAAAAAAAAAAAAAAAACCCTAATCTTGGTGACAAGCCAAGTGACGAGTGAGGAGACGACCTATCTCTGAAAGTGGGACATGGACGTGTGAGATGATTGGTTACGGGAGCAAGGCAGGCCTCAACACTGGGTCCTTTGGTCGGAGGTGCATGGATGGATCCCATCTAAATTTCAGTATAGAGTTCGTAGAAACTACGCTCACCTATCACAGCTTTACCTTTTTTAGGTGCAAAAGAATGGAATATGTTCCCCATCCATGACAGTATTCTTTTAAATTTTCTAAAATATCAATGATATCTGAAAACGCATGAGTTAGAATAAATTTATAAAAATAAACTCTAGTAACTTGGAATCTTTTTACTTGCTGCCAGTGAAATGTTTATTGTTTTATTTTACTTAGTGCCCTTTATGATTGCTTTAAATACGAGCATTCATTGCTTAATCATGGATTACTTCACTAGAATAGAGGATTTACATGTGTGTGTGTTTTTTAAATTTATCTTATATTTGGTAGAAAGCAAGAGAATTTGAAGCGTGATTGCATGGGAATTACTTAGATACATAGATTAATATCAATATATTTCAAAGTATAAAAATTATATATATTCTTTTTTTTTTAAGTAAATGGGCAAACTTCTAGTAAACAATGAATTCAATCGACATATGCATCATTGCTATAAGGAATATTCTTAAAATTATATTGAATATAATTAAAAAAAAAAAAACCAAAAAACCCAATATAGATTCAATGTTTTGTTGATTTTGTAAGAGGAGAGTTTCAGGTTAAGAATATATTGAACAGTTATAGGCTCTTTTAGAATTCGGACATTAATTGAATTATCTTAGGGTTTTTTTTAAAAGAAATG
This sequence comes from Gossypium bickii, assembly GCA_025503065.1. Taxonomy (NCBI): domain Eukaryota; kingdom Viridiplantae; phylum Streptophyta; class Magnoliopsida; order Malvales; family Malvaceae; genus Gossypium; species Gossypium bickii. The sequence goes on along the minus strand of CP106713.1, from coordinate 18,595,643 downwards.
ATCAAACTTTTAGTAAACATTGAATTCAATGGACATATGCATAATTAAAATAAAGAATATTCATATAATTGTATTCAAATATAATGAAAAAAAAAACGCAACATGATTCAATTAATGTCTGAATTCTAAAAGAGCCAATAATTGTTCAACATATTCTTAAGCTGAAACTCTCCTCTTACAAAATAAAACGAAAATATTACCACAAATACAGGATCTTCATTGCAACTTGCAAAGAATAATGTTAGTAGTATTAGGGTCAAAATACTTAGGTATTAAGGTTCAAAATCACATGGATCAAACGCGGCAGGGGAAGAGGGAGGCTTGAAGCTCACAAAAGATGGAATTAAGATTCTGCTTTATATCTTTCATAAAAAGATGGTCTCCCATTACCATCTAAAAGATTTGGCAACAATATTCGGAATTTAGATCGAATTAATTTTAAAATATGATATTAATAAAGTTTGATGTTCAAATCCTAACATCTATAATGTTGATCATATCTTGAGGAACGATCTCTTTATTAAAGAAAGAAAGAGGGAAAAAAAAAAAAAAAAGGCAAGGGACTTTCGGCAAGAAAGGAAATATATTTTAGGATGAATCTTTCCTATCTAACCAACAAGCTTTCACATGCTTTTGTAATATATAGGATTTTTTTAATTGTCTTGGTACTTGCAAGCTATTCGGTTGAAATGTTTGAATTCAATTCAATAATTATTGTGTTGAGCTTGAGCTCAATCGATTAGAGATATTGGTCAAGCCAAATTCGAGTACCATGATACCCAATAATTTAAACTGCTCACGAGCCCAATCAAACTTATCATTTTAATCTTTTATATTATGAAATTACACTTTTACCCTTATTATATGGAAAGAGCTTAAGTACAAATAAACTTAAACTTAAATATGAAAATTGATAAACGAATTTAATCGAACACAAACTAAATATTAAACCCTATTATTCAAATTTGTCCCAACTCAATTGCAGCTTACCCTCAAGGATATGTTTGTTTTTGCTTTTCCCTCTTAATCATAATTTTCCCATCTTTTCCTTTCTTAATCTCATATATAATTAAGATTAATTTATAATTTTTTGTTGCGATTCTTCCGCGCTTTAATACGTGGGATTTTGGTAATATGAGAAAAAAATTAAAATATGATTTTATATTAAAAATAAAATTAATTTAAATACAAATATAAAACTTATAATAAAATTATATTAATATATAATATTTTAAATACGATTTTTTGGTAACAAATATACATACCGCAAGGTGTAATTTGTAGAACATGGCTTACGAAGGACTTAAAAAGTGTTTGGTGGGTGTCTGTGAATATATATAATGCCCAACTAGAATGATGAAAGGAACAACTCAGATAGTCCACTTGATTCACAACTTAGAAAATTCATAATGATATTGACTACATCATGGAATCTGATTATCAATCGACTTTAAGAGAGTCTTTTGGTAATTTTTTCCCCTTTTTGTTAGCTTTCGAAGTTCTTTGCAACTCTCGAGGATTCTGTTCAATGTTTCGTATATATACAGTGAAGCCATTAATTTTAGAGGGATTAAAAAATTTCATGGTGATGAATAAGGGTGTAAATACGATATTAATTTTCGTAAATTATTTAAGTTCGGTTAAAAAATATTTGATCACAATTCGGTAATTATTGAGTTGAGTTCGAGTTATCAGTCGAGTCAAATTTGAGTTTAGTTATATTTAATTTGAATGGCTCGTGAGTCTTATCAAATTTGTCATATTTTTATATTATTACATTACATTATTACACTAAATATATATCATTAACCCTAAACTTAATTATCAAGTTGAGCTCGAGCTCGAGTTTAAATTCGAGTTTTGAGTACAAAAATTGATAAACAAGCTTAATTGAGTTCGATCTTAAGTAGCTCAAACTTAAAAATAGATATTTAATCAAGCTCGAGTTGAATATTGAGATCCAAATTTCGAGTCGAGACAATTACACCGGATAGTTCGATATCCATGCATAATAAAACAAAAATAGAGGCTCTAATCCCATTCCATTATCATTCTTAAGCTATAAAATGCCCCATTTAGTCTGCACATCTGGATGAAAATGCCCATTCAAGCTAAGATAACCAAGATATAATGAGTTAGCGTCAAACCCGACTGCAAATTTTAAAACTAGACAAGTTAGTTAAGCAGGCTTATTATAAATAAAAGCTTCATATTATAGCATGTATGAAGTATGAGAGAGAGAGAGAGAGAAAGATAGAGTTTAAAAAATAAATAAATAAATAAAGAGTGAAAGTAAGTTTAAAAGAACAAGGTAAATGTAAACTAGCCGAAGCCAAGTACTTTGTGAGAGACTTGAAAAAATCTCTGCATTTTATCGTGCTGCTTTTATGAGTAATAGAAATTATTATTTGTAATCACTATACGTGCAACAAGAAAAACTGAAAAAGTTAATGAACATAATTTAAATGGTTTTAGCTAGCAAATTCAACTGGAATATGAGCTCTCAATCAAATGATGGAATGCCCATCTACCAACTGAGACAACAGTTTTTCCATAGGAAGGACCCAACACGTTAAGAATTGCAGTGGTGGAGTTGAGATTCCTTAGCCATGTTCCCTAGCACCAACATCGAATTTGGCTAATTGTGGCATAAATGTTTACAAACGATATATTTTCGTCTCTTAATGTTATAGGTGATGGAAAACAAAAAAACGTAATGAGGTTTGTTATTAACCGAATCACTGATTGTCAATTATGAAAAGAGTAATAAAAGTTACACTGTTGTGTCTATAAAATCAATGTTATAGGGATCCTCCTCATTTCACAAAATCATACTACATCTCAGGGAAAAGTACTATTGTTGACAGAAGAAGCAAAGAGCCCGATTAGACCCTAGAAGGATCTGGGGCGCAATTCCAAATATACAAACAAGCTTTTGTCGATCCTCGAAGGAATGTCAATTGTTGGTTTGTGTATGCCAATGCATGAGCACATTCCGTGTCCTGGCTTCATTAGGTAACATCGACCCTTCGCAAGATGTCAGTTCTCTAACTTTCCAGGCTGCCATGCAAGCTCATCAGCTTATCAAAGATATCAAACAATTGAAAGGAACCCTAAGGTCAATAAATAACATCAATGAAATTTAGATATATATAGTGAATTTAAAGACGATACCATCTCAAAAGAAGAATAGAGAGGGATCCAGGACCAGGAAGACCGTTCAAAGGCATTTAAGCCTTGGGGGGGACCTCTTCCTGCTTCTTTCACATGTCTTCCCTACTCAATAGTCTCGAAACTAATCTGGTCGAAACAATACACCGACAAATTAAAAGCACGGAAAATGTTTGTGCTATTGACGAATCCTTTGCAGATTAAAAGGAAGCTTGGTAAACAAGTGACAAACAAATTCCAAATTGAATACAAACTACAATCAACAGTTCAACACCTTGCTTGCGGAAGATACTGAGGGGACCATCAACTATTGTGAGCAAACCACTAGAGTGAAACTCATTGCACCGGTTGGTTGAGCAAGAATAACTTATAATATGGTTATTCGGTTTTTCGAGTCAACTCAAATAATAAATTCGGTTTTTTAAGTTCGAGTTGAGTTGATTTTTACAATTCGAATAACTTGAATAACATATTGGTGTAAATACTTCTTTGATCCTAGTCAATTTCGAAAAATGAGCAAATTGGTCCCTTTCAACAAAAATTGCAAAAAGAATTTCAAAATATTTATAAAAAATCCAAAATTTCATAATTTGAGGACCTAAACAAGTAAGTTACCAATTCAAATTTATCATACTAAAATATCTTATTTTATCTCTTATTTTGCCTGAAAGAGTTTTCAAATATATAAGGTTTCAAATTTATGTGCTCTAACATCACATTAGCTATACTATAAATATATTTTAAGTGGACATGTTTAATTTTTTAATTTAACTCGAACAACTTCACTTGATTTGGTTCGAATTTTATTTCACTCTACTCGATTCAAAAAATTTTCAAATCGAGTTAGGATGATAAAATAAGACTCGTCAACTCGACTAGTTCAAAAAAAAAATTCACTTGATTCGATCAAATGCTCACCCCTAGATACAAGCACGAGTGTTAGATACAAATACATGTATAACTAGATTTTTTTTGGTTTTTTCATGTATTTGAAAGATGTTTACCTATATGTCAATAATGGACAATGTTTTTGGAACTAGATTGGAGGTTTGAATCGATTATTCCATCGGTTCTCGGTCCAAGATGTTCAAAGTAAATGAATTATTAAAAAATAAGAAAAATATAAGAAAATTAGTTCAATCGATTTTTCAACTTGATTCAACTGATTCATACACGTTCATGAGTCAACTAGTTTTATACCTCTCATCGGGCCAAACTTTGGTCAGTTTCCGATCCAATCAGTTCAATTGACTGGCCTGGTTTAAACAACTAATCATGGGTATTTCAAGAAAATGAAGCATCAGACAAACATAAAACTTGTATATAAAATTGATTAATTTTAATAAGATATCATTTATGATTTAGGTTTCAAGATTTGGATTTATATTTCAAAAATAGTGTAAATATACAAACTTAGTATGCCGAGAATTCACATGGATTCCAAAAATTGCAAGACAATGCATGCATTCCATCATGTACATAGACAATATTGAAGAATTCACATCAGCAAAAGAGGAAGGAAGAAAGGAATGACATCATGTACATAGATAGACTCAATCCAAAAATCAATCTCAACCACACCATTGATGTTGCAAAAGTGATTGTGCACATTCACCTTAAAGATTCAATTGTGAAAGCTAGCTCACCCTACCTCAACAATGCAATAGAGAAAAATGTTATGTAAATTAAGAGATGGGACCCTTCCTATAATTGGTATGCCCATAGGGCCTTATTATTTTAGTTATATTAATTACTTGAATATGTTATTCTAAGAAATGATCCATTTATAAATCTCTGCAATGTATCATCAGTAAATTTTAACCATTTCCTTCATGCACGCTGAGTATAAGAGTGATACGTCGTATTTCAATATGATAAATTAAGCTCTTTTCACATTTAAGGAACTTGTTTTCAAGCGATGTTTTGTGTCTCTTGATTGATTTTTCCATATTTAAGTTAGAATTTGTTGGAAATTATAGATTGCAAATTAATTATTCATGAGCACTATTCAAATTAAAAGTGATGATTTATCATCCAATGGATAAATTTCTATGGGACATGTTTCTCTCAAGAAGTTTGTCCAATATGAAGGGTTGTGGCTATTCAAAATAGTATTCATTGAATGCATATAAATAGAGGCATTATGGTGCTCACAAAATATATTTTTACAATCAATCCTATTTTCAGAAACTAGAGTAAGAGTTAGGGAATTCCTCGATTTTGCTAATTAAAGGAAATTTAGAACTTCGTTGTATCCGGGGAGGACCTTTGTCTTAACCCTCTAGCAACTTTGTGTGGGGACAAACAGTTCTCTTTAGAAAGCATCACCCGCACCTCGAAGTCTACTGTTTATTTCCATATAGTCTCTGGTTCTATCGTCTCCACTCAAAATATCCAACAATCAAAGAGAACTATTTTGGAGATGGCGACGGAGACTACCATTGCATTCAAAGTGATGAACCAAGAGTTTGTGAAAATTGACCGATTCAAAGATTCAAACTTCAATCGTTGGAAGCATACAATGTTGTTCATTCTTATTGTCTTAAATATGGCGTACATTCTGGATCCAAACCTACAACCCGTAGAAGATCCCGCTCCTAATGCAAACTCCGAAGAAATTACGAAAGTGGCTGAATTCAAGAAGAAGTATAAAGAAGTCAATTTTACATGTTAAGGACACATCCTCAACACCTTGTCTGATCGATTGTATGATCTCTACATATCAATGCAATCCCGGTGGAAATATGGAAAGCTCTTGAAGACACCGAGCTATAAGGTATTAATAAATTTTTAATATTGAAGTATTTAGAATTCAAAACACTTGATAGTATCCCGATCATGGATCAAGCCCATGAATTACAAGTCCTTGTAAGCAGGCTTTATGACTTGAAAGTTGTTATTCTAGAATTGTTACAAGTCGGGGCTATCATCTCGAAGTTGCCCTCATCTTGGAACAATTATCGAAAGAAACTTCTAAATATGGCAGAGAACTTCACTGTGGAGAAAATACTTATGCATTTGCATATTGAAGAGGAAACTTAGAAGCGTGATGCGGTGTATCTTGCCCAAAGTTCTAAAGTGAACCATGTGAGCGAATCTAAGAACTCTCGAAATGGTAAGCAAAAGGCCACATCCGAGATTAAGGATGTGCAAGACAAGAAGAAAAAATCTCGCAATTGTTATAATTACAATAAGAACAGACACCATATTAAGGATTGCAAACTTCTCAAAAAGAAGCAAAATGCCACAACTTCCAAAGACAATATGGTAGAGGACATGAACTTAGTGGCCATGGTTACGAAAGGGATCGAGAGTTTGGAGATTGGTATGATTACCGAACTTAATATAGCCATGACTGATAAGTCATGTAATTGGTGGCTCGACTCTAGAGCTACTATTCATGTGTGTAATGACCGAAAATAATTCAAGAGTTATGAACTAGTGGCAAACCGTGAAATGCATATGGAAAACTATCAATCGGTTAAGGTGCTCGGTCGAGGGACGGTGGAACTCAACTTCACATTTGGAAAGAAATTGACTTTGACCAATGTGTTGCATGTTCCTGATGTGAGAAAGAATTTAGTGTCCCCAAGTATTCTATGTAACAAGGGGTTCAATATTATCTTGGAATCTAATAAGTTTGTCTTGCTTAAGGGTGATATATATGTAGGAAAAGGATATTGTAATGAGGGTATGTTCAAGTTGAGCATTGATATGAATAAAGTTAATTATTCTACTTATATTGTTGAGTCTTATACTATGTGGCATGCGCGTTTAGCATAATTTAATTTTAAAAACTTTACAATATATACAAAAGAATGGTTATATCAATCTAAGTAATGACGAGTTTGTGAATAAATGTTAAATTTGTATTCAATCAAAAATTACCAAAAAGCTATTTCCTAATAAGTGTGAAAGAAATTTGCAAGTGTTAGATTTAATTTATTCAGATGTTTGTGAATTAAATGGAAAACTAACAAGAGATGGAAAATGATATTTTATCACTTTTATAGATGATTTCTCTAGATTTACTTACGTGTATCTCATGAGAAGTAAAGACGAGGCTTTTGATATGTTTAAACGTTTTAAAAATGAGATTGAGAATTTGTTTAGTAAGAAAATCAAAGTGCTTCGTAGTGATAGAGGTGGTGATTTTTTTTCAAATGAATTTAATGTATTTTGTGAGGAAAAATGTGTGGTACATGAGTGTTCTATGTCTTATACTCCACAACAAAATGGTTTGGCAGAAAGAAAGAATCGTACCTAAGTGGATATGGTTAACTCGATGTTGTTAAATGCTAAACTTCCATATAATCTATGGGATGAAGCATTATTGACTACATGTTATATCCTTAATAGAATACCATCGAGAAAATTCAAAGTATCTCTATATGAGTTATGGAAAGGTCAAATGCCTAACTTAGATTATTTCTAAGTGTGGGGGTGTTTGGCTTACTATAGAGTTCCTGACCAACGGAGAACAAAGTTAGGACGAAGAGCCGTCAATAGTGTATTCGTTGGATATGCCCAACACTCTAAGGCTTATCGTGTTCTTAACTTAGTGTCAAATACGATAATTGAAATAAGAGATGTTGTATTCATTGAAAATAAGATTTTCAATGATTTACTGGATTTAGAAAAAGAATATCAACCACTGATCTCAAGTGATCAAACCAAAAGAAGTCTTTGTGATAATAAGGGTACGAAGCCGAGGAAAAGTCAAAGAGTGAGAAAAGTAAAGGACTTTGGGCCCAATTTCATTTCCTCAAAATCTCTAGCGCTCCTCTTTGACGGAAATAGAGAATCCGTAATTAGAAAAATTCCCATAATGTTTAATGTGAATGGTGATCTGCAATCCTATGGTGAATTCGTCAATTTTAGGGATCCAACATTTTGGAAAGAAGCGATCAATGATGAAATAGATTCAATATTGTCCAACAATACCTGGATTCTAGTTGATCTTCCCCAAGGGTCAAAGCCTATTGCGTGTAAATGAGTGTTTAAAGGGAAGAATACTTTAACAGAGGGTTCTCCAACCTTTAAGGCTAGGTTGGTGGCTAAAGGATTTAGGTAAAAGGAAGACCTAGATTATTTTGACACATATGCACCAGTGGCTAGGATGACCTCCATTCAAATTCTCATAGCACTTGTATCTATCCATAATTTACATGTACATCAAATGGATGTTAAGACGGCTTTTTTGAATGGTGATCTCAAAGATGAAGTCTCCATAAAGCAACCAGGAGGCTTTGTACTTCCTGGGAATGAACATAAGGTGTGTAAGTTGATTAAACCATTATATGGTTTAAAACAAGTGCCTAAATAGTGGCATGAGAAATTTGACAGGTTATCTTGCCATATGGTTTTTTACATAATGGTGCGGATAAATGTATTTACACTAAATTCACTGATAGGTAGGGTATAATTATTTATCTCTATGTAGATGATTTGTTGATTTTTGGGGACGAATATGGAAGGTGTTTGTGAGACCAAAGAATATCTAGCCTCAAATTTTAAGATAAAGGATCTCAACGAGGTAAATAAAATTCTAGGTATAAAGGTGAAAAAACATGAAAGGGGCTTTGCACTAAGCCAATCTCACTATATTAAGAAAGTATTGGAAAAGTTCAAACACTTGAAAATCAAGAATCCGAACACTCTATACAATTCAAACTTTAAGTTAAGTGAGAATAATAGCAGAGCTATAGCACGACTTGAGTACACTAGCACAATTGGAAGTCTAATGTATGTAATGCATTACACTAGACTCGATATCACATTTGTTGTGTGCAAATTGGTGAGATTTACAAATTGTCGTAGTACCGATCATTGGAAAGGAATTTGTAGGATTTTTGGCTATATTAAGAAAACAAAAAATTTGGGATTATTCTATAGTGATTATCCTACGGTACTAAAAGGTTACTAAGATGCAAGTTGGATTACAAGTCTAAGTGACAATAAGTCCACATCAGGATGGATTTTTACAATCGTAGGTGGAGCCATTAGTTGGGCCTCCAAGAAACAAACTTGTATATCACATTCAACTATGGAGGCTAAATTTATAACCTTAGCGGCTACTGACAAGGAAGCGAAATGACTAAGAGATCTCTTGCTAGATATAAAGTTGTGGCCATAACGTAGGTTCGCCATTTTCGTTTATTGTGATAGTGAATCCACCATGTCTTGAGCGTACAATAAGGTGTACAATGGAAAGTTCAGACATATAAGTTTGAGACATAAGTATGTGAGACAATTGATTAGGGACAGTGTGATAACTGTTACCTATGTTAAGTCAATTGACAATTTAGCGGATCCATTGACAAAAGGTTTGTCAAGGGATTTGGTTAAGAGTACCGCTACTAAGATGGGATTAAAACCATTCAATCACGCCATTGATAATGGAAACCATACCTTATTCTAGCCAAAAGTTAGTTTCGAGGTTCAAAGGGTAATAACAAGTTATTGAATGCAAACGTGCACTGAGAATCAGGACTTAGTGTTTATGTTTTAGGAGGATAAATTTTACTCTTAATGGATGAGCATTAATTGTCATGAAATCCACCTATATGGATATGAAGTGGTGCCGCTTCAACAAGATTTTCTTAATGGTTTTCTCTCGTACATGTTCATGAAACGCGATGAGCACATGGCCATAACAGTGCTAAAGCAAATAAACTCTTACTTTAATAATTTATGATTATGTGTGAAATTTTTCCGGTATTGACTTTAAGAGTTAGTGTTCAAGTGACTAGCCACTATTCACTTTGTTGATACTATGAAAGTTTGCACTAAAGGAAGGTTCAATCTGCGGACACCCTTCTTTATGCATAATCATTGTGTACTTATTTTCTAGAATTAGCAATCTAGTGGAGGATTGTTGGAAATTATAGATTGCAAATTAATTATTCATGAGCACTATTCAAATTAAAAGTGATGATTTATCATCCAATGGATACATTTCCATGGGACATGTTTCTCCCACGAAATATGTCCAATATGAAGGGTTGTGGCTCTTCAAAATAGTATTAATTGAATGCATATAAATAGAGGCATTATGGTGCTCACAAAATATAATTTTACAATTAGTCCTATTTTAAAAAACTAGAGTAAGATTTAAGAAATTTCTCAATTTTTCTAATTAAAAGAAATTCAAAACTTCGTTGTATCCTGGGAGGACCTTTGTCTTAAACCTCTAGTAACTTTATGTGGGGACAAATAGTTCTCTTTGGAATGCGTCACCCGCGCCTCGAAGTCTACTGTTTATTTCCATATAGTCTCTGGTTCTATGTTCCACTCAAAATATCCAACATAATTTTGTTTAAATACGTTTTAAGTTATTTTTGTATGTTTCTTGAAAAAAAAACCATCAACTACTTTGATATTCGAGCTTAACATTTTGCTAAGGCATTTTAGGGCTAAACCAAAGAAATAGATGGAATGAAGTCAGTACAGAGCTTCAGTGTTGCAACCTCGAGATCGAGCTTCAAGGATAAATCGAATCATTCCCAATAAATGAGCATTCTTAACTTTTATATTTTTTTTTATCTTTTAGGTGTTTGTTAAAATTCTTGTGTGGGTTTTGATCTTTATGATGTGCTAGGTTTTCTTGATGGTGGATGGCAATGTTAATTACTAATCTAAATTGATATTCATGATATTGGTTGATTATTTGTTCAATCATATTAAAATGCTTAATACACTAGAATTGAAGACTCTAGTGGAAAACCTAGATAAACAAGACCAAGATGAGAGTTTATCGTGTAAGAATTTGATATGATTGTGTCGAGTAGAAAGATTGAGAGGAGAACTACATCCTAGGTGAGATCGAGAAGAGAACTTAGGTGGTAATTCCTAGTTAGGATGAAACTAAGATGAGATTCTTAGTTGGAGTGGCAAATGATAAAACCAAGTCATTTATATATTGCCTAGTTAGTAATTAGTAGGCCCATGGACCACCGCCTTGTTTATTTGCATAGTTGTAAAGCAAGGAAGAAGTAACCTTAGTTAATAATCAAGATTCACTTTTTATATATTTTCATATTTGGTTTGCACTAATAATTTTGAATTTATCAGATTAATAATTGCTTGACTTGTAATTGGCTTGATGATCGTATTTACCAATTTGACAATCACTTGGGTATAATTCTCGAAATACTTACGTATTTCGTTGTAATTTAGTACATTACAATTTAACTTGTACACTTGCAATAAAATTGCACTTCATTTTCATATCTATATTTTGCATATTTTAACGCACGTATGTTGGTGGTCAGAGGGGTAGGAATTTAAGTCCACCTTCAATCAACAAGCAATAAAAAACTACTATCTTAAAAACATTGTTCTTATATAAAACTTGACACCCGAAGCTACTAGTGACTCTCATCACCAAGATTGATGCAACAAGATTAATCAATCCTCGTCTAACCTACATTAATCCCAGCAAGAGGAAATGTCAATAATACCTAGAAACATTGTTTGTACCCTCCAATAAAGTTACAAATGAACAAATTACAAAAGAGCTATACTAATCTCATTTGTGATTGTTATAAACAATAGATCATCGAATGAGTAGCAAATAATGTTTATCAAAACACATCGTACCTGCATCAAGAATCCACAAAGAGTCTATGCATTCAAGTTATTTCCAAAGCTAACTCCGCAACAACTTATACTCAAGCAACATGATAAACTTGCAATGCTTTTAACAAGTCATCATGACCTCAACAAGTATCATCCAACAAGATCAAAACCATCAAGCAATCAAAATACACAGCAAGTAAGGGAAACAACAATAGCAAAAAGATGCTACAACAAAAAGATAGTTTAAATTCATTTAGCAACGTCAAAACACCATAAGCTTAAAATGGCTCTATGGTGACACAAACACAACAAAAATAAAAAATTTCATAAAGTGGTCAACGGCCAAATAGCAACATCAACAAATAATTTAACCTATTACGGTGGGATCAAGATCTTCAACGGTAAGAGGCGAAGAAGCAAGAATATGTTGGAAAAAATCCGGTTCAAAAAATGGTTTTCTTGCACAGTGGAAAGTAAAAATTTTTGAATATTGAGCTGGTTTGTAATATTTATAGCAATAAACCCTTTACTAAAATCGCACCTATATTTTTGGCTAGACGAATCCTTGTCATTCCTGGCTTTCAATCGAACGGCCTTCTTTGCTATTCTCGTACCATGAACTGCTTCGAGTATGGGCTCGAACCAATTCAAATCAAACATAGAACCAAAATTATTTACTTTACTTTCAATGGGAAAGCAAATCTCTCTTCAATAAAAACTAGTAGAATTGTTATTTCAAAAAATAGAATTTATACTTAGAAAATAAATTCTCACTATTTTCAGGCAGAATAACAATATCTCAAAGTTGTGTGTTTAGTTCTATCGGTGTCATCTATTTTTAGGGAGAATAAGTGAAACCCTTATTGAATTAGTAGAAGTCCATTTTAATAGAAAAACAAAATCCTAGTCTAACTAGGAGAGAGAATTACTAATAGGGTGTGTTTCCCCTTACATTTATTACGATGGAGGATTCGAGCCTCTCTTGTATTGAGTTCAATTATATGTGCTTCTTAGATTTTTTTAACCCTAGACTTTATAATTTAATTCAACTCAGTACATGTTTTTATATTTCCCAAAATAAATAAAGAAATTAAGTTTTTATATTTCCCAAAATAAATTAATTCATTAATTTTTCAATTAAATAATTTTCTCAACCCGATTCTAATTGCGTTAAAATCATTGCAACTTTACCGTAAAATAATCTATGAGAAAATACATTTAGTATTTCTACATTTAACGGATTCACAATGGCCAATTAATTTAATTCCATTTTTTGAACTTATACTAATTAATTAATTAAATTGTAACGTCCTAAATTTTTGGATTTTTAAGTGTGCATATTTAACAAATAATGTGTTATGGTGTGTTGGTTAAGTGCATTGGGAGCATGTTTTAAGTCCTAAGTTCGATTCAATTGTTTTGAGTTTTTTTTGTTAATTTTGGCCTTATGTTAAGCTTGAGTCTTAGGGCTTAAATTATTTTCTTTCTTGGGTTGTGACAGCAATGAGTTTAGTGGTTCAGTGGTAAGGTTTTTGTTTACTTATTAGTCTTGTGTTTGAATCATGGGTTGCGCATGAGTGTATTATTTTTGCTATTTGCCATTTTTTGGAGGTTGAATTCAATTTGGATTGTAGTAGATTTGATGGGTTAGAATTCGGTTGAAATAAGGTGTTTCGGTATCTTTTGTAAAAAAAAATCCCAAATCCCTATTTTCCCTCACCCCTTTTACCTTCCCATTCTTTCCATCTTTTACACATTCCATTATTTTTCTTTTACTTTCTTGTTTTGTTTGTTTCTTCTCTTGCTTTGTCACATTCCTTCTTCTTTCTTTCCCTTTCATCTTTGATTTCTAATTTTACTCTTTTGCTTTGAAATTGGGGTGGTTGTTGTTAAGTAATTGCGGGTGATTTTGGGGATTCTGTGTGTGGTGTCTGTTAATCCGAGAAAGTGTAAGTATCGTTGTATTATTTTTCTGGTATTTGGAGTTTTAATCGTTCTTCAATTAAGGTAGGGTTTTTGTTAGCATTTATTTACGTTCTTGTTTTTGACAATCATATTCGTGTTTTGGTTAGGCGAAGGAAATGGAAATCAACTCCCTCTAGCGGAGTAGGTCTCGATTCGACACTATTTTTTGAGTGGCAAGAACTCAAATTTTAATTTGGGGCTACAATTTTGATATATTAAGGTGCTGTTGTGATTGGGTTTTTGACCTTTTTTTAGTGTGCTTTGTTGATTAATTGTAAGTTCGTGAGTTCTCGATAGAGCGACTAATCGATTCCGCAATCAGATGTGTGAAAACGACCCAAAAACTCAATCGAAATTTGATTAAATCGTGAAATAGATGATGTTTTCAAAATTGCCCAGCGCCACCCGGTCGTGTGTCAGGCCTTGTGAAGCACACGGCCGTGTGTGTTTTTGTAGCTCATGTGGCTTGGTCATGTGGAGCACACGGCCATGTGAAACTATGCAGACCGTGTGGATCACACGGGCTAGCCCACACGCCCTTTTGGCAAATTTTTGGGCCCGATTAGGGGCTATTTGAGGGACTTAAATTTGGGTCTATAGGCATCATATGGGACTGAAAAAGCATAAGTTTTAGCACGTAACATTAGATGGATAAGCTTAGGAGGTATGTTAAGTAGGATATGTTACAATTAAATCATATGCGATGTTATGATCTATATGAAAATACGTATGTATGCATGCCTTATGATATGTGATATAAGTATGTATGATATGATTATCTTATACATGTGTTTTGGGGGTAGGTTATGACATGATGAAGGAAGTGTTATATTGCAGTTTATATTGCAAATATGGCGGCTAGACCGCAAAAATTTATGTATGGCAACTTAGCTGCAAGTATATATGTGGCACATTGCCACATATTGGTGTGATTGGTTGGATGGACTCTTGTAGTCCTATATGGTGTGATTAGCTGGACGAAGATAGTATGTAGCAGATGGGGGTAGGACATGATACAATATGATATGATATGATATGATATAATATGTTATGATATGTTATAATATGATAAGTTATACTTTGATTTGAGTTCTGATATGCTATGAGATGATCTGATGATTATATTTACTTATATTGAAATTATGGGTCAAATCACATACTAGGCTTAAAGCTCACGCCTTTGTTGATTTGTTTCAGGTGATCCTCTAACTTAGTATTGGACGACGACTCTGGAACTCGAATTTCATATTTTTGGTTTAAGTACTATGGACTTTCTTTTTGTTTAATATGGACATTTTGGACTTTTCTTGGGTTTTACGGGCTATTGGACATTTTAAGTTTTGTTTAGAACTTTAGGATTATTTTGGTAGTTATTACACAAAGGTTTTCAACTTTTAATGACGCTTTACGTAAGATAACTTAAAATGAACCACTACTTTAGAATCAATATGTTATAAGGTTTTCTGCTGCATGATTATTGGATTTTTTGAAGTGAATTATCTCACAAGCCCTTAAGTAAATTGAATTTGATTTTAGAAAAACTATTTAAGCAACAGTTTTGGAAATTGCTATGGTTTTCAAAGAGTTATTCAAATTGACTTTTCTCTTCGTAGAAACTTGGTTTTCTACAAAATTTAACATTTGTTCTTTTTGCTAGTACGATGTAACCTCCATGATTCGAGCATAACGTCTAGGTCAAGTATGAGGTGTTACATAAATACTAATTCAAAAAATCATAAATTACTTTTCCAGGTCATTTCCATTTAATTAGAAAACCTCATTCATTTTCAAATGTTTCCCATTTCTCTAACTTTACCAATTCTATCTATTTATGTTCATTAGATTCAACATGTAATTCATTTCTATTTTCAACGAGCTAGCGAGGAGATCGATTGGACATATGTGATTAGAGCTCAAATGATTTATAATTAAGTTCAAACTTTTCGCCTATTAATTATAAACTCATTTACTCACAAAGTCATTCCACTATGGTACCATGACTGAGTCCTCCTTAATGACATACCATTACGAAGGCAACTCGATCAGTGCTCGTCAAATGATCTTGTCATAAGTGTGTTACCCTCATAGGATTCCCTTAATCTCTTTGGGATAAATTCGTTTTCCAATATGATCCTATTTTATCTCATGATAACCATTACGTATTCCTTCATAAAAAATTAATTATTATCAAATAGTAATCAAGTCATTCATCACAAAGACGAACAACCCACGGTCATGTTTACTTTCCATCTACCATATAAAGCCTATGAGAGGATATCATTTACCAATATCTCGGGTTATGAATTCCACTATTGCGAATGACGCTGCATACTGCAGAAGAAGTATACCCAACGCACCAGCTTTTGGTTCCTTATCTATTTAAACTCAGGCTTTTACTTACATCAAAGTATACGAATCACGCATATATAGTTTGTCATCCACTTAAGATTAAGGTATGTCACACTTTAAATGTTACAAGTGAATAAATCCATAAACGGATTCAGAATCTATTCTTCTTGAGTCCACTCCAATGTACTATTGGTCTAGTCAATCTCATTTATGCCTCTATCTTCTGAGAGTCATCCGCCTCGATACCTAAAATAAGGCAACTCATCAATTAGACTTGACAGACATCATATTAGTCTTTCAACCAGTTTGCTCATTTTCAATTATGATAAGGATATATTTAGGTTTACCTACTAATATAAGTTTCTTTCCGTAATACGATCCGACCACGTAATACCGCTTAGTATTAGTTAAACATTAGACAACCAATGAGCTAATATTTGCTTCAAGTTTGCTTTACATGTAAAAACCACGTGAGGACAATATATAAAGGGTATTAATGTAATTTATGAATAATTTTATTAACTAATCTATTCGAAAAAAATTACAAGTATATATAGACGAAAATACTATACTTAGGGCACTAGATCCAATACAATAACCATAGAAGGTCAAGTTGCTTAGCATAGGTAGTGGTTTCAATAGCATCCTAAAAAATGTGATACCATGTTTCAACTTGCAAATCAAACATAACTAGGTATAAGAGATTGAACCTTTCCTATTGGGCATCCATAATTCGTAAAAAAGAGTCTTTGTAAAATCAGTAGGACAAACACAAAGTTGGGCTTCAAATATTACGCTCTCATGATATAGAATGGTCTTTTTATCAACCTATGACATTAGGTCCTCACTAAAGTCCGCACCACTTGTAGGTTAGCTTTCAACTTCGCTTCCATGGCATGCTCTATAGTAAGTGGGTTTTGAACTTCATAATCATTTCCTGTACCCTACTTACTTCAAAGTTAAGGTTTAAAATTCTAATATCATAGGTGGCTATTATAAAGAGGGATAATTGTACTATAAAGTGTAAGCCCAACAAAAAAAAAGCACTAAAGCCCAAAAATTTGAACCAGCCCAAGAGACAAATGTCGCATGGATGAAATTAGCCAAATCTCCCTCAAGGCCAACAATAATACTTGCCACGGTTTAAAATGACAAGATAACCTTTACTAAATAAGGACATTAGCTTCAACCAATTACCAACAAGAAGTTGTAGGTGTCATGGGGCTAGAAATTTAGTCTCGCAATCCATACGACCTTAGGCTTTTTCTTATGTTCAAATTCGCCTAAGTCAGCTTTGCTATCGAAAAGTGATAATTCTTGATAGAAATTCTTTACTGCACCAAAAATAAAACGGAAGCAACTCAAAGACAAAAAAGAAACAAAAGAACAGAAAAAGCCACAAGAAATCAGCTCACAAGGTGTTTGAGTAAATGCTCTCAACAATATTCGATTACTATGAATAAGGATACAATAGGATGATTACAAATGAGGGGGAAGGCTTTTATTTATAGTTGAGTTCCCCCCAGATCCAACGATACATATTGAATTACATCAACGATTGAGTTTAGTGTCTATCTACAATATGAGAGCCGTAAGAGTTCTAAACTCTATACATTTTATCATTTAGGGTTTATAATAATTACCCTAGTAACTCTAGTTTTACTAGATTGTTTCACTAGCTATCAATGCTTCAAGTAGATGGGTTTCTTTATGTATTTCACTATCAAGCCAGTTTAGGTGGGTTAAATAAGTCCTATTTAATCAATTGACCTTTATAAGACATTTTGTGTACAATGATCACGAACTTTGATCCTCAACCCGTGACATAAATACCTTCACGTACTCTTAAACAATTGGGATATACTCAGCATTCTCATATAATTTAAATTGAGGTAAAAACTCATGTTAAGCTTACATCTTGTTTAACCATCCTCAGAAAACCTCTTTATTTTTTACTTAGCCATAAAGTATTACAAACTCCATAATTAACCTTTTGTGTTGCAAGTCACTTATTTTTCCACGACAACCTATTTCAGTACATAACCGTCCCATAATTATGTTAAGGTTTATCTTAACAGATCATCTGTATAATATATATTTCTAATTTTTTTAAAGTTTATATTTAATAGTATGCGAATAAAATAAGAATATATGAACATTATTATATTTAATTAGCAGAAAATAATAAAAAATTCAAATTGGGCCTCAAATTTCAATCCTCATACGAGGTGTTCAAAATCACAAGACCGACGCTGGAAAATTGAGAAGCCCATTGCTGAAAACCGGGCCAAGTTAGGCCATCGACGAACGCCGCCCTTCTTCACTTGAGACACTCTTGTAATCCCTTAGGTCAGAGATCTCCAGAAAACTCGAAAAAACAGTCTAATCAGTGTTTTAGCGGAAGAAGAATCAGGAGAGAAAAAGGGGGGAAAAGCAAAGCAAATGACAACGCGAATCGCTCCAGGAGTTGGAGCGAACTTGCTTGGTCAACACTCCGCCGAGAGGAACCAAGACGCCACTGCTTATGTCGGCAATCTTGATCCTCAGGTTCTCATTATTTTCCTCTCTCTCTTTTACCTCATGCCTTTTTGTTGTACTGCTTGAAATCTTTTACATGCTTTTTTCAGGTATCTGAGGAGTTATTATGGGAGTTATTTGTTCAAGCTGGTCCTGTTGGTACGTTTAATAATCTTAAGTTTTTGAATTTGCTTTGCTGTTAAAGCTTCTGAGGTTTAAGTTTAGTTCAAACATTTCTTTTGAATTGATTGAAAACGCATGGGATTCTTTCTATCATTTCAGTTAATGTTTATGTGCCGAAAGATAGAGTGACTAACTTGCATCAAGGATATGGATTTGTCGAATTCCGAAGCGAAGAAGATGCTGATTATGTATGCCTTAGTCCTTAATGAATGTTCAGCTTTTCGGTTCTTTTTTTTACTATTTGAAATAATTTGATTTATTTGTTTGGATTTATAGGCTATTAAGGTTCTCAACATGATTAAGCTTTATGGCAAGCCCATACGTGTAAATAAGGTATGGAACTCGACGGGAGCAATGTTGCATTTCTTTTAGTTAAAAGAAACGTTATTTTCATTGACTCTTATGGTTTTCTTTTTTGATTGATTTCAGGCGTCTCAAGATAAAAAGAGCTTAGATGTTGGAGCAAACCTTTTCATAGGGAACCTTGACCCTGTAAGTATTAGTATACTATTAGAAGCATAGAGATGCAATGACATGAAGTCCTAGATTTCCTGTTTTAACTTAATGATTCTTGGGTTATACTTGCAGGATGTGGAAGAGAAACTTTTGTACGATACTTTTAGTGCATTTGGTGTCATTGTTACAAATCCTAAGGTACTTGCTTGCTGATTTCTTTTTACTGTTTCATTCTATTTCATGGTAAACCATAGATTAATTAGCTCAGTTTTCTCCATCTGTGGAAGTGCATGCCTACATGTCTTCATTTGCTTGTTTAGTTATTGATGCTCTGCTACTTTTTGACTTCAAATATAATTAATCAACTATTGCACCAGTTAAAGAATTTGAAGTTTGTGGGTTGAACTAAAGTGTTTTCCATCATAACTTTATTCATGATTAATGATGAGTTGAAGTTGAACGGACCTGTGATATTGACCGAGTAGGATGGCGTGTTTTTGTTCTGAGCAGCCACATTTTCTAAGTTAGTATCAGCTTTGAATATATCTGCATGGTCACGTGATGGCATAATCTACGAGATGGACTGGCATATCTTTTATTTTTCTTTTTTTGTTTTCCGGAGAACTGAATGATACTAAAACTAATACTGAATCCTAGTCTCGTTCTGCTTATCTCTTGAAAGTCGTTGATAGTGTATTCAGAAAGTGAATAAGAAGTTAACTAGATATTTAAAATATTTCAATGTTTCTCATCATTTGGGTTATTATGCACTCTTTTTGTCAGTGAGTTCTGATGATCACTTTCTGATATCAGATAATGAGAGATCCTGAGACTGGAAATTCACGCGGTTTTGGATTCATCAGCTATGATTCATTTGAGGCATCTGATGCTGCTATTGAGGTATGTTTGCAATGCCACTTGCATGTTATTTGCTACTCAGAATAGCATTTTTTTATTGTTGTTATCACTGCTTCAATGGAATGTGAATATGTGATGTGATCACAGTCTACATGATTGACTTGTTTCATATATCTTGCAAAATATGTTTACTTTCTCTTCGATTACAGGCAATGAACGGCCAGTACCTCTGTAACCGTCAAATAACAGTTTCTTACGCGTATAAGAAAGACACCAAAGGGGAGCGTCATGGCACCCCAGCAGGTTCATTTTTTCATTTTTTACCACACCTGATCTTACCTTGTAGTCCCATTTCTATTATTATTATTGGTTTGGTATTTAGAATTTAGACTGAAACTTTTTCCTTGTAACACAGAGAGGGTTTTGGCAGCAAGCAATCCAAGTTCCCAGAAGAGCAGGCCCCATACTTTGTTTGCGAGTGGACCTCCAACACTCCCTTCTGGTTCCCAGGCCAATGGTGGTATAGGAGCACAGGTGCCCCCACGACCTTTTCCAAATGGCACTGTTCCTCCTGGCCCTATGCCAGTAGCACGGCCTCCACCCCCTCAAAATGTTCCCTACCCACAAATGCAGCTTGCCGGACAATCACCTTGGCAGGGTCAGCCACAGCATCTTGGACAACAAATTCCACCTCCAGTCATGCCTCCTCCTCCAATGCAGTACAGGCCACCTATGCCAAACATGCTACCACCACCACCCCCACAATCAGTATCTGGTCTTTCAAGGCCTCCGCCACCAATGGGAATGGGAGCACCACATGGTTGGCCGCAACAGCAAATGGGTGGAAGGCCTCCTATGCCCCAAATGTCAATGCCACCCCCTCCCCCACCACCTTCTGCAAGTTGAATTATCCAACTACTGTTTTTCTTCGTTCCCCAAATGTAGTGCATTTTTGTTTCTAGCGGTAATAGAAATGATAAATGTGGATCATACTCTATTGATGTATTAATATCTGAAAATTAGACTTCCAATGGGATATCCTCTTCCTTGACTCCCAAATTTAATCGTTCGTTCAATGATTGGTAAACATTTTTTGTTCACCAAAGCATGATCGTTTCACTGCAGATCAAAGCCTTTTCTTCTTTCAATGTGTAAAATAACGTACATATGTAATTTGAGTTCAATCGAGTATCCTTTAATTCTTTTATGGTTTCTGCCATGCTTCACGTAAATTGGAGTAAATATTTAAAAGTCAAAATATACTCTAGATTCTCATATTTTTCATTATTTTTTATTTAATTTCAAGATTTCTTTTTTTACTTTTTACATTTAAATTTAAATGTTAATACATTTAAAATCTTCTATTAAACCCTTCATCAATATGATATATTAAAATTTTAATATAATAATTACTTAATAATCATGTAATAAAAAGAATAACGTTGCTATGATCTTAAGTTTAATAAATAATTTTAATAATATTAATTATTCTTAAAAATTCACGTCAAGTATTTTAGTTAAAATAAAATATTTAAATTAGTTAAATACATTAAAAAATTAAAGTACTAAATTATATAAAAAATTAATTCTCAAAGAAAATTAAAATTTCATCATTATTATATAATATTAATAAAATTAAAAACACATACATGTCAACATTTTAATTATAATAAAATATCTAGGTTAACTATATTAAATTTAAAATGTAAGAATAATATAAAGATCTCTTTATTGTAAAATCTCAATAAAAAAGTAAAAGCTTTATATTGAGTTATCAAATAATGTGAAATATTAAAGACTAAAAATTAAGAATAAAAATAAGATGACTAAATCAACACTGTTAAAATTTTCGATTAAATTCTTTGATATGGTATTTTGAAACT
Source organism: Gossypium bickii (assembly GCA_025503065.1). Taxonomy (NCBI): domain Eukaryota; kingdom Viridiplantae; phylum Streptophyta; class Magnoliopsida; order Malvales; family Malvaceae; genus Gossypium; species Gossypium bickii. The sequence continues at coordinate 18,573,681 of CP106713.1, read as the reverse complement.
TAATAAATCACATAAAAACAATTAATTATATAGCAATAAAAATAATGTGAAAAATAATAATTAATTTTTTAAATAAAAAACCATTCGAAATCATCATTGAAATATATATTTTTCTATTAGAATAATATTATTAAAAAAGTTATTATTAATATTTTGATTTAAATATTTAAAAATTTGACCATTTTCTTGAAACCTAAAAAAATAAAAAAACCACGTCTGAGTTTGAAAAAAATTCAACTCGATCAAATCGATCTAGGCTAAAGCTGGGCTCATTTAGAAGTTAGTATGTGAAATTATATCAAAATTAAAATATAAAAATAAAATCTAAAATTTGAGCGAAACATAGAAATTAGAAGGATAGAGCTGAAATTTAACCATTAATTTATAACGTAAAAAGAGCAAAAAAAACAATAGACGGGTGATGGAGGAAGGCTTTAGGGCGTTCACGGATATAGCTAAGGATGTTTGTTTAGGAGAAAGTTTGGTAACAGCTTAAGCCGTGTAATAACCATTACATATATAGAACTGCAGTAAAAAACAGAAGAAGATAATAAACTAAAGCCAGGTAAGGCGCACATGAAACAAAATGGAGGAGGGTACTTGTGAACATAGTTGGGTTTTCCATCCATGAGTTAAGAGGAAGCGTGAGTTTGATTCCTGGCTTTCTCCTTCTCCTTCACTTCACTCCCCTGCGTCTTGTCATATGCTTCATGCATTGCACCCACCCACAAATCAAATACAGTTCAATTAAAACAAGTTTTACTTACTACTACCTAACCATTCTACTCAACTACTTACCTGGGTGACTTTCATGAATCTCCTTGTCCTTTTTTATGTCAGATATACTCTCGTTCTCTCCATAAATCCCTCCAAATCCTTCTTCATCTGATCTCGTAGCATATCCCTCTCCGAATGACTCAGACATCACATCCCTTAACACATGAAACAAACAGTTTCAAAACCACTAGTAGTAGTAGTAGACATGGGAAGAAAAAGAGAAGCAACATCTTCATTAATATGTTCTAACCCAGGTTTTTGTTCAGGCTTTTCGTCTTTCTGCTCCATGCTTTCTGGTTGCTTGGAACAACTTGTGATGATTGGCCTGAAGCTGATCACTGAACTTTTATGATAACTTAAAGAAGCTCGCAGAGATGGAGTGAAAACTGCTGGTGGCTGAGCTCGAACCGATCGGATGGCTTTCATTTCCGCCTACCTTCTTTCGGGTTGTGAAATTATTGAACATTGTTTACTTAAAAAGACAAATACTAGAAACCTTCTTTCTTGTTATGTTAAGACACGTGGAAAATGTTAATGGACAGGTGTGGAGTGTAGGAATGTAGGTTCTGATGAATGTCCATGACCCAGATGGCACTTGAGGAGGGCCAATGAAATATATGGGTTTTACAGAAACCACTAGTTACCGACACTTTGGCCTCTAATATTTCGACAAGGAACGGTGTAAACCAAGCCTGATGGATGCAGTAGGCAATCTCGGACATTAATTAAAGGGAAAAAAGAAAAAATTGAGGGTAAAGGAAAGGTGAGTTTCTGTCTGTTGACGGAAACGAAAACGACAAGGCCCATTGGAAATTGAGAAGAAATTAAAGTGACTCATTGGGGCTCGAAAAAGAAAGCCCAATATATATGGTTTAGCTGGATGGAACTTAATGCCCAAATTAAACAAAACATTCACAAAACTTGGTCTCATACACGGAGCTTCACTGCCGTGGAAAGGAAAATGTGACAATGAGGAAATGGCGAAGGACAAGGAGGGAGGGCCTCCTAACCCCTACAAGTTTGGACTTACATTTGTTACCATTAATGGAGGCCTTTGCTCTTGTAAATCAAAATTGATACTAGGAATACTTCCTTCATTAGAGACAAGCCACTGTCACTGTAAATGCACTAGAGGGCTGATATTGGTGGTTGGTGCCTTTTTAGGCTTTGCCTTTTAGCATGACCTCTGTTCTTGAGTGCTTGACTCTGTGTTCACTTTCATTGATCGGCAACTCCTTTGCTTTGCTTCTCTTGTATTATATTTTAACCTTGTAAATCAAAATTGATACTAGGAATTCTTCCTTCATTAAAGACAAGCCACTGTCATTGTAAATGCACTAGAGGGTTGATACTGGTGGTTGACGCCTTCCAGGCTTTATCGTCAAGCATGGTCTCTAATCTCTAATGCTAGCAATTCCTTAGTATCAATTCCCACAAACTTAGGGTATTACAGCAATAAAATTAAAGTCAATAGTGAGACATGTGTTTAGATTTAATCATTGCAGTGGTAACAAAATGAAATATAATAAATTAAAATAACCATTAAAGATATTAGAATAATATTTACATGTAATGCAACTTATAACATATTTGAAAATTTAATAAATAACTAAAAATGTTAAAATTACAAAAATATATGTACATTATTTATGTATTTATTTAAATATTTTGATTAATTAATATATAAATATGTCAATTTATTTATTATATTAAAAAATTTAAATCAAAATAATTAAAAAAACATTTAATTTGAAAATTTTGATAATAAGATATTATATATTAAGTTAATAAATGGTAAAGAAATACCAACAATGTTGTGAAGCTCCAGTAGAGTAAAAACAAGTCTGGTGCGATTAAAAGAGAATCATCTGCGACAATAAAATGCCAGAAAAAAGGACATGTCTGGAGCCTCAGCCACATGATGATAAAAGAGGGCCATTAATCCATTTTTCCGTTCAATTTGTGGAGCAATATTGGTTCTAATATTCCATCTAGTTCTCATATTTCAATCTCAACAGTGAAGCAAAAAAGACTGAAATCCACAAGTTTATAAACTAAAACAGTGTATTCAAATGAGAGGGTAGTAGAAGGAAAATCAACAAGGTTATGAAATTATACTAATTAATACTCGGTAACAAGGTCAACCCTCAAGAAAATTGAAGCATATTGCTTCATACAACCACTTAAAAGAGTGGCAAATTTTCTTTCAACCTCCCTTGCCAATTCAATCTGAAAATGGTTTCTTTTCGTCTTCAATGTTTCCTCTCTCTCTTGCTTTCATTTTATAGGCATATTGTTCTTTTTGTTGTATACAGAACTGCCAAATGTTACAGGTTCAAAGTGTATGGCAAATGACCATGGGCTTCAAGTATGGTTTTGTGAAGAAAAATGAACAATAAGTTGTACCATCTACTTTAAAAGAAGGTAGGCAACAGTCTTCACCGACCAAGATCAATTTTGTCAATGTCTGAATTCGCCCCATTTGTTAAAACAGGTAATAAGCCATCCACGGGCAGCTCAAATGACAAATGATGAATCAAACTACTTTCAGCGCTTAAAACGGATCACATGGACAAGGGTAATAGAAACTTTCTCTCCCTCTTCTTGACCACAGCCTGCCTACAACCTCTCAAGCGTACGGGAAGGAAAATACCAAGGCATATTGGGATACATGAAAGCCAGTAGTGCCTAAAATAAAGGGACAAGTAGGATAGTATGACTAACACACTAAATGCGAAGGCCCAAAAAGTAGCCACAGCTACATCAGCCCTGCATGAAGTGAACAGAATCTCGTCAAGAACATGAAGAAGTTTAATTTACAACCAAAGCATGCCAGAGAAATGCTAGAAGGAGACATAATATGGTACAATGTTCACATAAGGAAATTTTCTGTGAATAAAATGAACAAGTACTTTTTATAGGGACGAGTAGAATGAATATTTCTCAGAGTACAGGCCACAATGCTTTTATATCTATGACGAAACCTGAGAATGGGAAAGATTAAGAATGAATTGTATGTTTTGGCACATTGAAAGATGGATCAGTAGCCTAATACTGGAAAACATTATAGAAATCATCAAGAAAGATCTGTGTTTCAACAGAAATCTAAGTCTTAGCCATCTCAATTATGGACCTCTGCTTCGACGGTCATCAGACTAATTGTTTCCCTACATCTAGAATAAGCAAATCGCTATATTCATTCCTTATTTATTTGAGCAGCAACAATGTAAGCAGGTTTTCCCCAGTGGAAGTGGTTACACCTTATCAAGATATATCTCTATCAATGAATACAAACTCTTATTACCAGCCAAAAAACCAATATGCTTAACAAAGATAACAATCTTCCATCTCCAACACTTGAACTATCATTGACCTTACTATTACGACTCTGATTCAGGAGCTAAAAACACGATAACAAGAAATGACCCAATACTCTTTGAGTCTTCAATATGGAATCCATCAACGGAGAGTGACAAACCAATGATTCTTTAACAAAGTTAAAAGCTTGAAGAAAATATATGCATTGATCATCTTATTACTTCACAAAACAGTAACTCCGGATAGTTTATTTCAGTGTTTGAGGAAATTCGTAGTCAACCTAATTGGACAACCCTAAATTCCCAAAGTTAAATCTCTCCCAAAAACATCAAGGTATTTAACTTAAAAGCCAATCTCTGGTCACTTTACGACTTAACCATTAAAATTTCAGCGGTGGCTAAAATATGATCTTACTTCCACCAGATCAGTACATCCACTTCAAATACCATCCTTGAAATAAAACCGTAAACTTTGAACAAGATTCAATAGTCTGGTTCAAGCTAAAAGCGAGAACAATGCATTTGAAGAACATCTTAATCCTATCCAATTTATCATCTCTTCAACTTAATATTAGCCACTAACCAGTAAAATGATCATGGAAGTTGGAACAATACCAATTTCCTAATATAAAAAATTCAATTATTCTCGAACATTACAGAAAAAGTAAATAGTTTTCATCAAATTATTCTTCTTATCAAGACAAAAATAAGAAAAAAAAAATCAATCAAACAAGCAATCATGTAAAAATCATACAATAAAAAATGCAAAATTGACCCGTTAAAATATACTTTTTTCCTAAAAACAAAGTAAATAAACAACAATGAAAAAGAAGATAAAAAGCAAAACGTACCGGGAAGCGATATGGGGTTTGGGAGAGAAAAAGATAAGAGCAGGGTAGGTGTTTTGAGATCGGATCTGGTAATCTCTGAGTTGCTCTACGAGTTTAGACCGAGTTATCATGTCGCAAAACCGGATGTCTTTCTACTCCGATCACTCTTTGGGCTCTCTGCTAATGAATTTAGGACAGTAAAAGCTCAAATTGTGTTGATTTTTGGTGGAATTTGAATTGGAAGAGTTTAGTTGCGATCGGAGTGTATGATTAAATGAATCAAACGCAGGAAAGAAGGAAAAGAGTCGAAGCGAGTAGTAAACTTTTAGGTTGGCTTTTGTTTACAGTGAATTTTGGCTCATTTCGGGTGCGGAAGAGTAACTGGTTTTTCACTGATTCGGGTTCGAGAGGATCCGCACCTCCGGGTTCCGACTACATCCACAATGGAGCCACCGGGCGCCCAAACTGATTTGTCTCACTCAACTCGGTCGTTTTTGCATTACTACTATCCCTTTCCATATTTATAAATATAATTTTGTTATGAATTATGTTTATAAATATAGATTTTGGAAAAATATTATAAATATATATATTTACATGTATTTATTAGGAATTGAACTCGGACCACAACTAGTTTACGTCAATAAATTTATGAATCTTACTATCTTCAAAAAAGAAAAGAAAGAGAAAACAATCAGGGAAAAAAATCAAATCTATGACCTTCAATGACTTTAATATCTTTAGTAATTCGACCACCATGAGAATTTTATAATTTATGCGTCAAAAGTTTTATAAAAATCTGTTTATCTATATGATATCAAATTTATATACAGAGATTTGCAAGAATTTTTTTTATAAAAAATATTTTATGTCGATTGATTTATTTTATTTTTATCTTTTCAAGGAACGTGAAAAATTAATCTTAGTATGAATTTTGATTTTTGATCTTAAATTTATTCAGCATTTGTAAAATTCCTAACTCGTCACCGTCACCGAATTAGGGTTATGGAATATTACCGAACAATCAGAAAACATTTAACATCATAATATTAAATAAATTAATCTTATTAAAAACCAATTAATCATATGCATTTTGTCCCTAAATTAAGCCTTCGAGGCCCTAAAAATAGGTTAGAAGCAATTCGGGACTAATTTGGAACAAAACAAAAAATTTGGGATAAAGTTGAAAATTTTGAAAATAGGGGTCACATAACCGTGTAAAAATCAAACAAAGGAACACACGGCCGTGCCCTAGCTCGTGTCTCCACCCGTGTAACTCACTGAGTTGAGTCACATGGCCGTATCGCAGGCCGTGTGTCAGACCGTGTAACTCTCTGACTTGCAACACACGATATGTCGCAGGTCGTGTGTTAGGCCGTATAACTCACTGACTTAATGCACTAGGAATCTACAAATGACACGCAGTCGTGTGACAGCCTGTGTCACAGACCGTGTGATCCATATTTGACCCTAAAAACATGTCATTTCAAGGCTAAAACACACCTAACCATCCATTCCATTTGTGCACAGGTTCAATAGACCTAAGCATCATTCAAACACTTATAAACATACCATTTCAAACATCCTATTTCATCTAACCAATATGTCATTCAAAGGCACCACATTTGTATCAAAACATCATTAATCAAATCAAAGCAACATAGCCACATGTCAAGCATAGAACCTAGTTCTCTTATCCACCAAATGACATCACAATGACCATTTACAAGCCATCACAAACATACCAAAAAGGATATTATATACAAGCACTTAAAAATGGCTAAAATAACCTAACTTGGTAAGGCATTAAAATCTATCAAACCAAACATAAACTTCAAAGCATAAACATACGAAAACATCCATCACACATTCAAGAAATACCATTACAAAAGTTTCTATACATGCCATATATAACCTTGGCCAAATTACTCAAAAAATAATAAAATGGTTGCTGGATAGTGTGATAAGTCTCCGACGAGCTTCCAACCGATCGAGCTTCCGATTATCTATAAAGCAAAGGAAAGTAACTACGTAAGCAACTAGTGCTTAGTAAGCTTGTATAAACTCAAACATAACTTACCATTTCTTTAGCACAAACTATAAAATATGCATAATGTCATTACCAAGACCATAAGCTTAGTAAAAGATTATAAAAGAACCATCAAACTCACAAGTTCGTATGCTTATCCATGATACAAATGAATTCAATCATAGAGTAAGTAAGTTTCATATACACATCATTTAATTCATCAACCTTTTCATATGATCATGAACAATTTTGTTTGTGTACTTACCATGCCATTTCCTTTACTTACCCCTTGAATCATCTAGAATTACATCGGATACTTGGGAATGCTCACACATAGTGTGCCTTTCCATATAACCGTAACATTTCCTTTTCAATAGTGCTCACACGAGCTGTGAAATGGGCTTTGCTCACACAAGCTGTGAGTCAGAATGATAACTACACGATGTTGCTCACACGAGCTATGAAGAATCCGCAAGAAATGCAAGACCTCAACCAACGGTGGGACATTCAAGACTAGCACCCGAAACATGAAATCCCTAATTACATGTCATTCATATCTTAAGAATTCTTAAGGTTCAAACGGGATTCGTTGTCCGTCAATTACTCAAACATCGATACATATGAAATTTCAAGTCCGTTTATATTAACACAATATAGAAAATATTCAATGTAACTAACATTAATACGATCATAATTCATATAAACTTACCTCGATAACTTTGGTCGTAAAAGTAGAGTTGCAAACTAATTCGAAACTTTAGCCTTTCCTCGATTTAAATCTGATTGTTGTTTATCTTGATGTAAATAGATAATTTCATTCAATTAAGTACTTCAAGTATTCAATTCAATTCAATTCAATCCATAATTCATATTTATGTAAAATACAAAATTACCCCTAACATTTTAACTTTTCACAATTTAGTCCTTAAGCTTATAATTTGAAATTTAACCATTTTAATCCTCCATACAAGCTAACTGAATTTCTTTGGGACTCATATCAACCCACTTAAATCATCATTTCATAATTTTACCATGAAATTTTACTATTTTCATAAATAAATCCCTAAATACAATTTCACCAAAAATCATTTTATAAAACATGTTTGTTTTTCAACCAAGATTAATAATCTATCAAATAACTTCAAAACCTATTCAAAAACAACCATGGCAAGTCCCTCAACCTTTAACAATTTTGCAGATTAACCCCCGAGCTAACTAGATTAAGCTAATACGATCACAAAACATAAAAATCATTAAAAACGATCAAAATTACATACCATGCATTAGAAAAATGACTTGCCGAACCTAGCTCCTCCTTTGCTATGGTTTCCAGCTGAAACAAGAAAAATTAAAGGTTGAAGATGGCTACTTTTGTTTTATTTGTTTAGTTTATGTTATTTATTTTCTAAATTACTAATTTGTCCTTTAAAAACTAACAAAATTTCATGCATTTACTCATCAAAGCCATCCACTATGAACTCAATTGGTATAATTACCATCTTACTCCATTAGTCTAAGATTTCATAGCCATTTAGCCCTTTTGACTGATAGAATTCAACTTTTACACCTTTTATGATTTAGTCCTTTTTACATAATTAACCATTTAAACTTCAAAATTTCTTAACGAAACTTTAACACGACTCTAAGATAATCCCTTAGACAATATATAAATATCAAAATAATAACTCACTCATCAGAATTGCGGTCCCAAAACCACTATTTCCGACACCACTGAAAAGGGGTTGTTACAAGATTGGATGTCATAGATCCAATTTAAGCAAATGGTGTTCCAAAATTTCAAGGATGCCATAGATCTGATGGGTTATTGATTGAATGTCCCATGGTGGTGCATTTTATTGCTGCTTTGGATGACTATCCCTTGAGCCCTTCACTTCCTGCAAGTAATATCAAAGGTATTACGATACAATTACAATTTTTTTTTAAAACTGTTCTATTCTACCTAGTTAATTAGAGTTGTTATTTAAGTTGTCTAAAATTTCAATTCATGTAGTTAAGAAGTTAGACTTATCTAAAATAACGTTTTAATTTTTTTTTGGTTCCCTTTAAATAAAGAATTTATTAGGACTTCTGTCTTACAAGATATGTTGCATTCCTTGAAGTGAATGCAAACAAAAATACATTTAAAAAGATATAATCATGAATGTGATAACTCTTTAAAGGATTATGTCACTTATCACATGATTATATCCTTCAAAGGATAGAGATAATTTACATTTTCAATGTGATATAAAATATCATTGGTCATATACCCATCGTATGCCCAAATGTTTTGTAACAATGAATATTATCTTTACAAGTGGAAATTATCTTATTCAGTATTGAAACAAAACCAATATTAATGCAATATTTTCTTATTTAGTACTAAAACAAAATCAATATTAATGCAATATTTGGTAGTACAAAATTAGTTGAAAGCTCCAAAAGAGCTAATATTTCAATATTTGAAGTATCAAATTTTGTGATGGTTAATGTATTGGTTTTAAAAGATATTCACTATAATGGATCCCATATTGAGATTGTAAATGAAGAAAAGATTATATCTGGTATGATATCTATATATTTTGATTTTGAAAAGGATTGAGAAAGATTAAGTTTGATTGTGAAAGATTCACTTGAATTGTGGATTAATTTAAGAGAAAGGTATGACCATCGAGATATGATAAATTTATCTAAACTCGTTATAATTGGGTGCACCTGAAGTTGCAATATTTTAAATTTTAAGTGATTATAAATCTGAAGTATTTGAGACGAGTTCTCAATTATGTGGGAATAATATTACTAATGAGAACTTGTTAGAAAAAACTTTTTCAACTTTTCATACTTTAAATGTGCTACTATAGAAACAATACCATGAAAAATATTTTAAGATACATTATGAATTAATGTCATGTTTACTTATGGTTGAATTAAACAACGTGACATTAAATGAAAAAAAAATAAAGTCCATTATATTAGATCTACTCCTTTCCCTGGAGCGAATATAACAATATATAAAAACATAATCTTTCAAGTGGACGTAGTAAGTGACTTTATAATAATCGTAAAAAGGATGGTCATATTAATTCTTCTCACCACCAGAAGTGAAAAAAATGAAGATAAATAAGAGAAAAACAATAATTACCAAGAGAACCTTTAAGGAGTGAAGATAACTTAAGTTATCGATGAGGTATCAAAGGTCATTGGTTGTGTACCTGTCATACACCTAAACATTAGGTATAAATTACATCCTTTCTATGGATTATGACACTAATTACTTAAATATTTGATTTCTCACTAGTAATAATTCTTTTCACCACTAGATGTGGAGATATAAAGATAACTAATAGAACAAGAGTTCTTAATATAACCTTTCAAAGAAAAGAGACAACTTAGGAAAAGTTGTTGGTTATGTACGTGTCATACACATGAATATCATATTATTTAATTAACATTCATTGGAACAAATGTCTAGTAGACAATACATATGTATCAACTGTTGAATTGAGTTGTGATTAGTTCATAGTTCTTCGGTAACAAATGTGGCATCTCGTAGCTCAAACCTGACAATTGGGTTGGGTATAGGGTGTTACATTTAGTGGTATTACAGTTACAAGTTTAGTTGATACTCGAACTAATCGAGCTCAAAATTGAGTCTAGAGGTGGATGCCAAGGTCAAGTTGAGTCAGAGTCAAGATTTGGATGCTAATTATGAATTTTTCTATTTTATAGTTGAAAATGTTTGAGGAATTGATAAATATTGAAGAAGAAATGCATAGCAGTGACCACTTTGTTGAGGGCAAGAATCGAGGTGAGATTGAGGCACACGGTGTTGATCAAGCCTGTGCTCAACGAAATAGACCTGATAGACCTCGTCGAGAGGGTCAAGGTGACGAATATTTACTCCGCAAAATAACAAATGTACTCTAAATAGTAATGGAAGCTACTCCACAAGCTGCACTGATAGCTGCAACCTGGCGAGCCTCGATAAGTGAGTTGCGAAAGTATGAAGAAACTGAATTCAAAGGATCGAAAGGTGTTGAACTTTCCTGAGCTAAAACCTGGTTGGAATCAACCAAGCAAGTTCTCCAACAGCTAGAATGTGCACCGCTTAAGTGTGAAACTTGTGTGGTAGCTCTTCTAAAGGAAGAAGCATATCAATGGTGGTTAACAATGTAACAGCCCGATTTTGGGGCTAGTCGAAACAGTGGTTTCGAGACTACTGATCCGAGGTTAAGGAAAATTATTTTTGATATTATTTTATGTGTTGTAACATGTTTATAAGGATGCATGAGACTTTTGGTACCTTAATTTTATCGATTGAATGCATAATTGCGAAAAAGGACTAAATCGCATAAAGTACGAAAGTTCTATTTTATAAGCTATAGGTGTCTAATAGCTATAGAATTCTAATGGGAGGTCTCTAATGTGCAATTAGGCCTTCTTTAATGTAATGGCCGGCCATAGGGACAAGAATTGACATGGTCAATTGGTTAGGTGGGGTTTTTGTGACTTATTTGATAATTTATAATAAAATAAGAAGAAAGATGATAACACCTATCATCTTCACCATTTTTCCACCAAAAATATCAGCAAATAGGGGGGTTTTGAAAGCTTAAAATTTTCAGCAATTTATCTTCTCTACAAGTAAGTCATTTTTATGATTATTTTTGATGATTTTTGTACTTTTGGAGTCCCCAAAGCTTAAGCTAGCTAATGAGGGGACTAATTTGTAATATGGTTGAAAGTATAGAGACTTGCCATGAGAGAGTTTATGTTGTTATTTGAGTTTTCATGAAAGAAAATGAATGTTAGGGGGATGAGAAATAACTTTTATGAAAGATGTTGTCATGAAAACACCTAAGTGGGACTAAGTTGTAAATGTTGTAATTTGGTAATAAATGTATGAAATAGTTGGAATTTTGAATAGTTGTAAGAGTAATAAATGTTCAGATAGGCTTGTTTAATGAGAAAATGTGATGAAAAATGAATTACGAGCCTATAGGCAAAATCGTAAATTTTGCCATAGTACAAAGGCAAAGTGGTCATTTTTGCCTAAGTAGAGATTATGATGTATTATGATCATAAAATGATTGAATGAGTGAAATTTTATTGTTATAGATCAAGGAGAACGCGGAATTAACCTTGACCAGGGAAAAGACAAGGTTTCAGATTAAATCGTAAATTAACGCATTTTGCACCGAGGTAAGTTTATGTGTAAATGATGCATCTTAAATACATATGTTGTTGCTTATTGGTGCATTGTATGATTGAGAACACTTACGATTTAAATGGATTGAATTTGGTAAAAAATGAATAAATTTTGTATGAATGTTAAAATAGATATGTAAGTGCGAAATATTATCCGTAGTAGATAATGGTGGGCTGTGTGCAATACCACCTTATTATTCTTGTTGGTGGGCTATGTGCGATACCATATATTTATTTATTCACGATGGGATGTATGCGATACCATCTATTTATTTATTCACAATGGGCTGTGTGTGATACCATCTATTTATTTATTCACGATGGGCTGTGTGCGATACCATCGTTAATATTATCATTTGGTGGGCTATGTGCGATACCACCCTGTTAAAGATAAATGGTGGGCTAAGTGCGAAACCACCGAGTGTTTGGTATTACTAAGAATGGCTTATTGTGAAATTGTGATGTGTTGTTTCATGTGATTGTGTGGTGATAAGTGTAGGGATGTTTGTTAAATAATAAGAGCATTTGGTTTGTGATATAGTTGGAAAGTGGTAAGAGATGAATGAGTAAGCATGATCTTGGATTGTGAAATGTTCTTACTTATTGTGAAATGCTATTTATTGATTAACACATGTTATGATGTTTATTATTTACATGTAAACTTACTAAGCTTAAAGCTTACTCCCTTTTTCCTTTCCATTGTTTATAGTGTCATAGAGCCAGGTCGGGATACGAAGATAATTGGAAGATCACCCACACTATCAGCTCATCTCGGTATAATTAGACTTAGTATTTTGAGTATGGCATGTATAGGAGCTAGACTAAGTGAATTGTTTTGTTATTTTGGCCAAATGTGTTGGCTCTTTATAGATGAATTCTTTTGTATATTGCCATAGTAAATGGCTCTTTATTATCAATCAATGAAATAAAAGGTTATTAATGAATGTGTAGAGTGTACGATTGAGTTGTTTGGTTATGAATATGCATGAAAGATTTGATGGTTGAGGATGAATTAAGCTTGAGTGAATTAGGAAGATGGAAGAGCTTGGCAACTAGCCTTATTCTTGTACATACGGGTAGGCACACGGGCGTGTGTCTAGGCCGTGTGTGACACACGGTCAGCCCCTTGGGTGTGTGGCTAGGCCGTGTGTCGTCTTTGCATGTAGAAATGCAAGTCAGTATGCTTAGTAGTAAACGCACGGGCAGAGACACGATCGTGTGTCTCAGCCGTGTGGGAGGCACAGCCTTGGACATGAGCGTGTGCCCAAGCCGTGTGAAGTCTGCACCTGAATTTAGGAATTTAATTCGACACACGGTCTAAGGACATGGGCGTGTGCCTTTCGTGTGACCATAGTAAGGTGATGACATCATAAAAAAATGCTAAGGTTTTGGCACACGGGCTAAGACACGAGCATGTCGAGGCCGTGTGAGGGACACGGGCGTGTGTTCGGCCATGTGAATTAAGTTAGTGTCGACCACGGGTGAGGAGAACGGGCATGTCTCAGGGGCACACGGGCGTGTCCCTTGAACAACACGGGTGTGTGGCCCCCATTAAGACAAAAAAAATTTCTAAGTGCATAAAAGTTTCTGATTTATTTTCGAAAACTTCTGGAAGTATGTTTAAGGCATCGTAAGCCCATGATAAGGATGTTAGATATATGAATTGAAAAGTTCTAATTTGGAATGAAATTTGATAGCCCAAAGTTGTATGACCATGTGAGTTAAGTACGGTAACGCCTCGTACCCGATTCCGATGTAGAATACGAGTAAGGGGCGTTACAAACAATCACCCGATCAAGTTACTTAGATGTTCTTCCAGTTCGAGTTTCAAAAATATATGTCAACGAATTGTATCTAGAAGATAAAAAGCAAGAATTTATGATGCTGAAATAGAGTGATATGCTGCTAGTCGACTGTGATCGAGAATTCTTGCAACTTAAAAAGTATACGCTCGAGTTAGTGCCCACCAAGGAGGAAAGTTGCAAGCGATTCCTTCGAAGAATAAGAGACGAGCTCAGAGTTCAGCTAGTTTTGCAGAAGCTTAAAGTATTTGTTGATTTAACTGAATGAGAAAAATGATTGAACAAGCCATGGGATTGGATAAGAAAGTTGAACATTCCCAAGAATTTGAAAAAAGAGTCGGGACCACTAGTTTGCAACCCCTGCCTAAGCAAGCTAGAGATCTCGAGGTTCTTGGAGATTAACTTCATTGAATGTTAGGTTAGAGAAAGATACGGCTAGACAACCATCAGTATCCATGGGTAGAACTAGGGGTTTGATGGAAGATGTAAGCATCTTGAATTGTGAGCTTTGCAAAAGAAGGCATAGAAGTGAATGCTAAAAAAATATGGGAGCATGTTTTCAATACGGACCCTTAGAGCATTTTGTTTGAGAGTGCCCAAAAAATGTTAATGATGTTTCTGTTGTTATTTAGAGATCTACTCCTGTAGGTAGAGGTCAGGGAATTACCCATGGTGGCTTAGTTGCAAAGGGTAGCCAAGGAAAAGAAACTAATTCGACAACACAACAATTTAAAGCTTGAGCTCCTGTACGAGCCTATGTGGTCCGAACCAAAGAGAAGGGTGATGTTACTAATGTTGTAGCAGGGATATTTCTTTTACCCGTTTATGCTTTAATTGGCCCTAGCTCTACGCATTCATATGTTAATTCTAACTTCTTGAAATCGAGAAAATTGAAATCTAAAATGTCAAGCGTGGCAATAGTTGTTTCAAGTCCTTTAGAATAGTCTGTGCTCGTTAACCAAGTGTGCAGGTGTTGTCCATTAGAAATCTAGAATAAATCATTCTCAGTTGATCTGTTGATCATGCCATTTGAAATTTTCGATGTAATTCTGGAAATGGAATGGTTGACCGAACATAATGTGATCTTAGACTGCTGTAAAAAGAAGTCCTCTGTTCAAAGTTATGAAGGCAAGACCATTGAAGTCAAAGGCATAAGGTTAAGTGATTCTACTCATATCATTTCATCGATTCGAGTTAATAAGCTTCTAAATCAAGACTATGAGGCATATTTGGCGTATGTTATTAACTTGAACTCGAATGAAAGCAAAATAGATAAGATCCAAACAGTGTGTGAGTTTCAGAATGTGTTTCCAGAAAAATTGTCAAGATTACCTCATGATCGTGAGGTTGAGTTTGCAATTGAAGTTTACCCGGGTACAACTTCATTGTCTATTGCTCCATACCGTATGACACTAATGGAGCTAAAAGAGTTAAAAACTCAATTGCAAGATCTTCTAGATTGAGGCTTTATACATCCCAGTATATCGCCTTAGGGAGCTTCAGTGCTATTTGTCAAAAAGAAAGACGGGTCGATGCGACTCTGTATTGATTACCGACAATTGAACAAGTACTAAGGGTTTTGAGAATTCTCAAAGCTGGTGGTTAACATAAAAAGCTTCGACTATTTCACGAAAGTGGTGCCTTTATTTGTTGTTTTGGGAATTGTCGAAGCCTCATGAACAAAAACATACTTGAAGATGCACCTAAATTGCAAGGATCTACAACATTGAAAATAGTGTTCAAGGCCTTTGAGTTGTAATTGAGTGATTTGTCTTTATTTGCTAACCAAGCGGTAGGTTTGATGGTTCAAACTCCATTAGTTTCTTTAGTAGGTGGCTCTCAACATGATAAAAAAACCTTTCAAGCCTTCTCCTTAATAAACTTTATAAAGCTTCTTATATGTGCCTTCCAATAGGCATAGTTCAATCATTAAGCATAGATGGTCTAGAAATTGAACTCCCTTCCATTATTCAACAATCAACAATAGGACCCTATCAAGTAAATTTAGTGTTTAACTAGGATATCAATTGAAAGTGTTGATTTGTTAGTTAACTTGTAACGTGAGTTGCGATTAAAGAAACAAATTAAAACTGAAAAAGTAAAATGAATAACACAACCAATCAGTTATGTAGTTCAAATCTAATCTATGTCTTGGGACCTTGCTTGGAGAATAATTCACAACAATTTCCACAATACAAGATTGGTATATTTGAGAATTTCGGAATCGGTATAAGGCTTTTGAGAAAATTGAGAATAATCCACCGGTGTTGGTGAATGTGATCCAATTGGTTGGTTTACCAATGGATATGGTAAATAATATCCTTGTTTAGGATAAAATTGTACTGTGTAGGTGCAAATGCATAAATCCTTGTTTAGGAATTACTTTTGCAGTGCAAAGAATAAATCCTTGTTTAGGACTCATTGGTGATTTTCCTTGTTGGGTTTTTTATGGACGCTTCTCCATCCATCATTTTCATTTAGAGGTTGTTTACCTCTATCCATAAGGCTCCTAAGAAGAAAATCAAACATTAGTAAAATCAGTTTTTATAATTTACTAATGGTATTTCTATAGAATTGTTTTCTATAGATAATATAACCGATTTCTTATTAACAATAAAAGGTAAATATTGATTTAGAAAATTATTACCTAATAATATGTCTCCATACATATCGTAAACATAATAATTTTGGAATTATAAATCTAACATTGTTTATGTAGATTGGTATATTTTTTGCCTTATAAAAATTTGTAGTTTTTCTACCATTTATTCCATTAATACTTATTTTCTTTTTTTGCAGTGTATCCGTAATTCTTTTGGAATAGCATTTCTTTTGCAACTATCGGTTGTAGCTCCTCAGATCTAATAGTGCATGTAAAGAATATTTTTATAGTCTTTATCATGTAATGTAATTTCAATGTATTTATTGAAATTTATTATACTTTCCACAGTATTGTATATCTTCTATTCTAGTGTTTCTAGAAATAAAATTTCTACACTGTGTAGTAGTAGGAAGATAAGAATATGAATCGCTTTTTCATACCTATCGGTGTAGATGTACTTATATTATCTTCTTCTTCCTCCTGTTTGGGAACTAGAAGGAAATACTAAATTATCATCTGTATTGGTAATCAAATTATTTTTGAAATATAATTTATCACCAGATGACATATATTCTATAGTACTTACTGGTTTAGAAGTACTAGCTCTATTAGTATTATCAATTATCCAGTCTTTTGGAATTGATAAATCTTTTAAATGTAATAATTTCGGTTGAATTTCTGTTGTAAATTTATTGGGCTCAAAAAGCTCAATAATTTTATTATTTATTTCCTTTATTTCAACCTCTGCTGTATTAGTATATTCATTAATGGAAGTCCAACTTATTGCTAGATCTTCTGCTAAATCACTAATATCGTAATTTTTGTCCGAATCTAAGGCGAGAGACTCTTTCTATTAGAGGTCTCATTATGGAAATAAAGTAATTTGGTTTAACTTTAAATCCTATAACGCCTGTATGTAAATTAGACTGAATTCCTCCAATAAGTGCTTTTATTAGATTTTCAAAACTTTTGTCTAATAATATTGCTAAAATAGGAACATCATGACCTCTTCTGAATAACGCTCTAATGGTTATCATAATGACTCCTAAATGTATGTATCTAACTTGAGGATAGTTTTTTCTAATCCTTTTTATTTTTTCTTTAGTAAATAAGGGGATTTCTGTTAATCCACCTTTGGTATCTTTAGCGACTATATTACCACTAATTTTTTCTATGTGTCTTTTTGACCATATTTTAAACTTAGAAATTTTATATATTTCTTCTTTAGAAATATGATTTTTATTAATTTTTTCAATTATATCATCAGAAAAGTCAATTTCTTCTCCGATTATATTTCCTAGCTTAATATCCTGTTGTTCAGAATTAGGAATGTCTTCTAATTGTTTATTAGAACTATTTTCCAACATAAAGATATATTTATCGTAATCAGATCGACTGCTTTTATAATAACTCATATAATATTTCAATAGGATTTATTTCCTCACTAAAGCAAATTTCTAAATCTTGTTCTTCAAGAATTTTAATCATTTTTCTAGCGTTTTTGCCTTTGTTAGGACAAAATGTTGCTATATGTCCTTCTTCACACAAATAAAACATTTACATATTTGTTTTTTAGTATTTTTAGAAGTTTTTCTTCTAACAAATTTTTTCTTTTTATTATTATTATTAGCATAATTTTTATTTCCTGGTTTCCATTTAGCTAATTTATATTTTTTATGTTTTTATAGGTTTTGGTCGTATAGAACTACAACCAAATTCCCATTCTCCTTCTAACATTTTTGTACAATATCTATGGCTTAATTTATTTTTGACTTGTTTAGCCGCTTTACTTTGTAAGCAATGTAATGTAATTCTTTCTTTAGCAAAATTAATTCTATTACCTATTGTATCTATATCTCCTATTTCTTTATTATCATTACTATGTTTTATAATGAAAGAAGCATATTTGTTTATGCAAATTTCATCCCAAGGTGGGGGTAGCTTATGAAAATATTGATTTCTCCAAAAGTCTATACTTTCATTTTTTAACTTTTGATATTCTTGCAGAAACTTTTTAGAGAATTCTTCTAAATATCTAATATCGCATAATTTTAATTTTGAAAAGGTATAGCTGGATTAACTATCCTGGTCTTTTTTATTAGTATAACCACAAAATTCTATTTTTAGAATTGAGGTTAATCCTTTTAATAAATCTTTAGGAGAACTTATTTGATTAACAAGTTGTCCTTTTTGTTCTCTTCCTTTCTCAGATTCTTCCCAGCGTCTGAGAAATTGTAGAACATCTCCTTGAAAAGTTCCAACAAAATAGTTTAAAAACTTTTCTTTTGACCAGCATCATCTCGTTGTTATTTACAACAATAGTCATGGATTGTGCCTGATCATCTATGGTTTTTTCATAGTCGGACAAAGGAATATTTGTTAAGTCTAAATATATTCCTCCTTGAGCAACATTTCTTTTGTTAAGGTCTCCTACACTATAAGGTATAGGTGTAGGTTGACTAGTTTCTCCTGGTGTTTCCAGTTTTATATCATTAGTAGCTATATTTTCTATTTTATCACCTAATATTCTTGTTGTGTTTTCAACAATTTCGTGATTTTTATTAATAGATCTTAGACCATCATCTGCTTTGAAGGTTTGAGTCTAATTTTCTTTTACCATGAAGATTTTTTATCTATTTCCCAAGGTTTAGATGTTATATAATCATCCGGATCTGTTGGTTCAAGATCCATTGGTTCGGGAATTTCTATATTTTCTTCATTGAAGTCAAAAATAAATTAAGCCATAGATATTGTACAAAAATGTTAGAAGGAGAATGGGAATTTGGTTGTAGTTCTATACGACCAAAAACCTATAAAAACATAAAAATATAAATTAGCTAAATGGAAACCAGGAAATAAAAATTATGCTAATAATAATAATAAAAGAAAAATTTAGTTAGAAGAAAAACTTCTAAAAATACTAAAAACAAATATGTAAATGTTTTATTTGTGACGAAAGAAGGACATATAGCAACATTTTGTCCTAACAAAGGCAAAAAAAACGCTAGAAAAATGATTAAAAATCTTGAAGAACAAGATTTAGAAATTTGCTTTAGTGAGGAAATAAATCCTACTTGAAATATTATATGAGTTATTATCGTAAACAGCAGTCCGATATGATTCTCGATGAATATATCTTTATGTTGGGAAATAGTTCTAATAAACAATTAGAAGACATTCCTAATTCTGAACAACATGATATTAAGCTAGGAAATATAATCGGAGAAGAAATTGACTTTTCTGATGATATAATTGAAAAAATTAATAAAAATCATATTTCTAAAGAAGAAATATATAAAATTTCTAAGTTTAAAATATGGTCAAAAAGACACATAGAAAAAATTAGTGGTAATACAGTCGCTAAAGATACCAAAGGTGGATTAACAGAAAATCTCTTATTTACTAAAGAAAAATAAAAAGGATTAGAAAAACTATCCTCAAGTTAGATACATACATTTAGGTGTCATTATGATAACCATTAGAGCGTTATTCGAAGAAGGGTCATGATGTTCCTATTTTAGCAAAGATTATTAGACAAAAGATTTGAAAATCCAATAAAAGCACTTATTGGAGGAATTCAGTCTAATTTACATACAAAGCGTTATAGGATTTAAAGTTAAACCAAATTACTTTATTTCCATAATGCACTTCTAATAGAAGAGTGTCTCGCTTTAGAATTGGACAAAAAATTTTGATATTACTGATTTAGCGTAAGATCTAGCAATAAGTTGGACTTCCATTAATGAATATACTAATACAAAGCAGAGGTTGAAATAAAGGAAATAAATAATAAAATTATTGAGCTTTTTGAGCCCAATAAATTTACAAATGTAAATTCAACCGAAATTATTACATTTAAAAGATTTATCAATTCCAAAAGACTGGATAATTGATAATACTAATAGAGCTAGTACTTCTAAACCAAAGAAAGTACTATAGAATATATGTCATCTGTGATAAATTATATTTCAAAAATAATTTGATTACCAATACAGATGATAATTTAGTATTTCCTTCTAGTTCTCAACGAGAGAAAGAAGAAGATAATATAAGTACATCTACACCGATAGGTATGAAAACAGTTCATATTCCTATCTTCCCTACTACACCAAGTAGAAATTCTATTTCTAGAAACACTAGAATAGAAGATATACAATACTCTGTGGAAAGTATAATAAATTTCAATAAATACATTGAAATTACATTATATGATAAAGAAAAAATGAAAGTATAGACTTTTGGAGAAATCAATATTTTCATAAGCTACCCCCGCCTTGGGATGAAATTTGCATAAACAAATATGCTTCTTTCATTATAAAACATAGTAATGATAATAAAGAAATAGGAGATATAGATACAATAGGTAATAGAATTAATTTTGCTAAAGAAAGAATTCTGTTACATTGCTTACAAAGTAAAGCGGCTAAACAAGTCAAAAATAAATTAAGCCATAGATATTGTACAAAAATGTTAGAAGGAGAATGGAATTTGGTTGTAGTTCTATACGACCAAAAACCTATAAAAACATAAAAATATAAATTAGCTAAATGGAAACCAGAAATAAAAATTATGCTAATAATAATAATAAAAAGAAAAATTCGTTAGAAGAAAAACTTCTAAAAATACTAAAAATAAATATGTAAATGTTTTATTTGTGACGAAGAAGGACATATAGCAACATTTTGTCCTAACAAAGGCAAAAACGCTAGAAAAATGATTAAAAATCTTGAAGAACAAGATTTAGAAATTTGCTTTAGTGAGGAAATAAATCCTACTTGAAATATTATATGAGTTATTATCGAAACAGTCCGATCTGATTACGATGAATATATCTTTATGTTGGGAAATAGTTCTAATAAACAATTAGAAGACATTCCTAATTCAAACAACGGGATATTAAGCTAGGAAATATAATCGGAGAAGAAATTGACTTTTCTCGATGATATAATTGAAAAAATTAATAAAAATCATATTTCTAAAGAAGAAATATATAAAATTTCTAAGTTTAAAATATGGTCAAAAAGACACATAGAAAAAATTAGTGGTAATACAGTCGCTAAAGATACCAAAGGTGGATTAACAGAAATCCCCTTATTTACTAAAGAAAAAATAAAAAGGATTAGAAAAAACTATCCTCAAGTTAGATACATACAAGGAGTCATTATGATAACTATTAGAGCGTTATTCAGAAGAGGTCATGATGTTCCTATTTTAGCAGTATTATTAGACAAAAGATTTGAAAATCCAATAAAAGCACTTATTGGAGGAATTCAGTCTAATATAAGATTTAAAGTTAAACCAAATTACTTTATTTCCATAACAGACCCTCTAATAGAAGAGTGTCTCTGCCTTAGAATTCAGACAAAGGAATATTTGTTAAGTCTAAATATATTCCTCCTTGAGCAACATTTCTTTTGTTAAGGTCTCCTACACTATAAGGTATAGGTGTAGGTTGACTAGTTTCTCCTGGTGTTTCCAGTTTTATATCATTAGTAGCTATATTTTCTATTTTATCACCTAATATTCTTGTTGTGTTTTCAACAATTTCGTGATTTTTATTAATAGATCTTAGACCATCATCCGCTTTGAAGGTTTGAGTCTAATTTTCTTTTACCATGAAGATCTTTTTATCTATTTCCCAAGGTTTAGATGTTATATAATCATCTGGATCTGTTGGTTCAAGATCCATTGGTTCGGGAATTTCTATATTTTCTTCATTGAAGTGTTTTCCTCATCGTAATTATGACTCAGTAACATTAATATTTTCATCCGAATTATCGAATTACTAGTATTGTCATTATATTCTAGCATATAATGATAATTATACCTTTTAAACAAATCTTTATGTTTTTCATAAAGTTCTTCTATTAATTTTAGATATTCAACTCTTTCATAACTATCTTCCGCTTTTAGAAAATTGGGTTTTCCAATGTTCTATTAAAGTTTTGTAAGAGTCAAAATCATATTTTTCTTGTTTTTTCTCTTTTCTTTTTTCTTTTGTTTTTGTTTTTATTATTATTATTAGTTGAAGATTCATCCGAAGACTCATCCTCATCTGACAAAGCTAAAATATAATTATTATTACCGTAATATAAAGGTCCTAAATCTGATTCTATATTATTATTATTAATAACCTGATCGAGTTTATTATTAACATCGGATAATAACTCTTTAGATTTGCTATTCAAATCTAAGTCCGTTACTTCTCCCAAACTATCTACTTTTTCTTCTACTTTACTAACCTTAGTATATAATTTATTAAAATATATAGACGTCATATCTATTAAACTATTGATACCTTTACTAAGAGCCGAAATATTATTTTCATTCTTAGAGTCTATATGCATAGTATGATTACAAGTTTTATCTTTATATAAACAATCCATTTTTTCCATGATGTTATCCCTGGTACCTAAGACCGTCTGTTGTCTATACGTCTTCAAAACGCCTACAAGGTCCACTCGGACTCAACGGCAACACGAAGACAAACGACAGATATATGGGTTTTGAGACAACAACCGTGAAACAAACAGAACTGAGAAATAAAGATAGAAACTTACAATGATAACTACGATATGGAAACTCCAGAAATCGTTACTCCGGGGCTCCTCTGATACCAATTATCGGGGGAGGGAGGTGTGTATGTGCAAGCGGAAGGGATTCTAATATCGTAGAATAATATTTCACAAGAAGAAAGATAGTTTACAAAAGAAAAAACTTAATTTTCTAACTAAAACTCGATGAAAGATAATTTACAAAATTTTCTAACTAAAACTCGATGAAAGATAATTTACAAATTTTCTAACTAAAACTCGATGCCTTTCAAGGCTTACATGAATGCCTATTTATAACCAAAAATTCTAAACTAGAATCTAGTTACATTTGAGATCCGAAATAATTGTTCGGATAAGAATAAAAAATAAACTCTAATTTAATTACAATTGAGTTCCGAATAGTATCCTGATAAGGACACATTAATTGTCAGCTTCCAAGTAGCTTTCTTTAATTGGTGGATGCTATGTTGGCTTTTTCCACGTAGCTTCCTCTAACATTATCTTGATAAGGACGCTTTTGGTTGTTTCCACGTAGCTTCCTTAAATAGTGGTTGCTTCCACGTTTCAATTGCATTAAATGGTTGCTTCCATCATGCATGACATCATCTTTGTCTTTTGGTAGTTGCCTTCTTTTTAAGTCACCGCCAAAATTGAATGCATCTCCTTTTGGACATCATTCTTCCACGTGTTTATCCTTCTTGGATGTTTCTAAGATTCATCTCTTCGATTTCATCCAGTGTAAGGATTCGGTGAAGGTCTTCGGTGTATTCCAAATTTCCCCATGTTTCTGGATTTCACCGCTAACGGATAATCTCCGATTTCCATTTCCGCTATTTGTGTTAATAACGAAATGGCTTCTTCATTGCTTTCTTCCCGGTTTTTCCTGTCGTAAGCTAGAATTCTTCTTCCATCGGTCCAAAACATATAAGTGTCTTGATGGAGAAGGTGCTTAGCCATGCTCATAAGATCAATTCTGCTTGGACTTGATACTTGTTGAAATTATTATAGCACTCATCAATGATTTTTGATAAATGCTCGGATCTTCTTTTGTTTGCTTTCGGGCTTTTCCGGAAAACATAGTATTTATATTCCAAATCGATAAGGTGATGAAATTTTTCTTCCTCGATAATACCAATGAGATCTGCTTTATCTCAATATGGAAATAATAGACAAAATCGTCTATATTTACAAAGTTTGATAGCCGAGATTTGACTATCATTTGGAAAATCTTTTAATAAATCAAAAGAGAGATTTTGGACTCGTTATTTCTTTAACAAATCCCCATTCAATACTTGTTATATCGAACGGCTCATGATTTAAACGAAATTTGATAGCAGGAGTTTTTTCTCCTATATCATTTACAAAAATATAAGCTTGAGTAAAATATTCGTAAAATTTTTCTAAAAATAGAGCTTGCTTTGTTTGCAAATGGCTCCTTTTATTTTTGAAAATATTTACGAGGGTAAAATTTCTCTACACTTGTTATATAGACATTTTCTAAACATCTTATTAATAATAGGAGTGTTTCTCCCTTTATCAATAAAATATTGAAATATATCAAGAAGATTGTTTATCTCCTTAATCTCCATATATTCAATTAGGACATCGTCCCAATCTCAGTATAATATACTTTTTAATAATAATTCTTGATTTTTCTTGATTGTTTTTTCAACTAAGAATTACGAGAATTGGGTAAAGCCTTTCAAACTAGCTCTTTGTTCCAAATTATGGTTTTTCCATATCTTGTTTATGGAATGGTAATATTCTGGGGGTAAGCCTGGATTATAAAAATCCTTTAGATTCGAGAACTAAGAGGTTTGTTGTTTTTTCAACAAATCTTACAGATATTTGAGAATTTCGGAATCGGTATAAGGCTTTTGAGAAAATTGAGAATAATCCACCGGTGTTGGTGAATGTGATCCAATTGGTTGGTTTGCCAATGGATATGGTAAATAATATCCTTGTTTAGGATAAAATTGTACTGTGTAAGGTGCAACCATAAATCCTTGTTTAGGAATTACTTTTGCAGTGTGAAGAATAAATCCTTGTTTAGGACTCATTGGTGATTTTCCTTTGTTGGGTTTTTTATGGACGCTTCTCCATCCATCATTTTCATTTAGAGGTTGTTTACCTCTATCCATAAGGCTCGCTAAGAAAATCAAACATTAGTAAAATCAGTTTATAATTTACTAATGGTATTTCTATAGAATTGTTTTCTATAGATAATATAACCGATTTCTTATTAACAATAAAAGGTAAATATTGATTTAGAAAATTATTACCTAATAATATGTCTCCATACATATCGTAAACATAATAATTTTGGAATTATAAATCTAACATTGTTTATGTAGATTGGTATATTTTTGCCTTATAAAAAATTGTAGTTTTTCTACCATTTATTCCATTAATACTTATTTTCTTTTTACAGTATCCGTAATTCTTTTGGAATAGCATTTCTTTTGCAACTACTGGTTGTAGCTCTCAGATCTAATAGTGCATGTAAAGAATATTTTTATAGTCTTTATCATGTAATGTAATTTCAATGTATTTATTGAAATTTATTATACTTTCTACAGAGTATTGTATATCTTCTATTCTAGTGTTTCTAGAAATAGAATTTCTACTTGGTGTAGTAGGGAAGATAGGAATATGAATCGCTTTCATACCTATCGGTGTAGATGTACTTATATTATCTTCTTCTTCCTCCGTTTGAGAACTAGAAGGAATACTAAATTATCATCCAGTATTGGTAATCAAATTATTTTTGAAATATAATTTATCACCGGATGACATATATTCTATAGTACTTCTTTCGGTTTAGAAGTACTAGCTCTATTAGTATTATCAATTATCCAAATCTTTTGGAATTGATAAATCTTTTAAATGTAATAATTTCGGTTGAATTTACATTTGTAAATTTATTGGGCTCAAAAGCTCAATAATTTTATTATTTATTTCCTTTATTTCAACCTCTCACTGTATTAGTATATTCATTAATGGAAGTCCAACTTATTGCTAGATCTTCCGCTAAATCACTAATATCGTAATTTTTTGTCCAATTCTAAGGCGAGACACTCTTCTATTGTAGGTCTCATATGGAAATAAAGTAATTTGGTTTAACTTTAAATCCTATAACGCTTTGTATGTAAATTAGACTGAATTCCTCCAATAAGTGCTTTTATTGGATTTTCAAATCTTTTGTCTAATAATATCTAAAATAGGAACATCATGACCTCTTCTCGAATAACGCTCTAATGGTTATCATAATGACTCCTAAATGTATGTATCTAACTTGAGGATAGTTTTTTCTAATCCTTTTTATTTTTCTTTAGTAAATAAGGGATTTCTGTTAATCCACCTTTGGTATCTTTAGCGATCAGATACCACTAATTTTTCTATGTGTCTTTTTGACCATATTTTAAACTTAGAAATTTTATATATTTCTTCTTTAGAAATATGATTTTTATTAATTTTTTCAATTATATCATCGTAAAAGTCAATTTCTTCTCCGATTATATTTCCTAGCTTAATATCCTGTTGTTCGAATTAGGAATGTCTTCTAATTGTTTATTAGAACTATTTCCCAACATAAAGATATATTCATCGAATCAGATCGGACTGCTTTTCGATAATAACTCATATAATATTTCAAGAGGATTTATTTCCTCACTAAAGCAAATTTCTAAATCTTGTTCTTCAAGATTTTTAATCATTTTTCTAGCGTTTTTGCCTTTGTTAGGACAAAATGTTGCTATATGTCCTTCTTCACACAAATAAAACATTTACATATTTGTTTTTAATATTTTTAGAAGTTTTTCTTCTAACGAATTTTTTTCTTTTTATTATTATTATTAGCATAATTTTTATTTCCTGGTTTCCATTTAGCTAATTTATATTTTTATGTTTTTTATAGGTTTTTGGTCGTATAGAACTACAACCAAATTCCCATTCTCCTTCTAACATTTTTGTACAATATCTATGGCTTAATTTATTTTTGACTTGTTTAGCCGCTTTACTTTGTAAGCAATGTAATGTAATTCTTTCTTTAGCAAAATTAATTCTATTACCTATTGTATCTATATCTCCTATTTCTTTATTATCATTACTATGTTTTATAATGAAAGAAGCATATTTGTTTATGCAAATTTCATCCCAAGGTGGGGTAGCTTATGAAAATATTGATTTCTCCAAAAGTCTATACTTTCATTTTTTAACTTTTGATATTCTTGCAGAAACTTTTAGAGAATTCTTCTAAATATCTACTATCGCATAATTTTAATTTTGACAAGGTATAGCCGGATTGACTATCCTGGTCTTTTTATTAGTATAACCACAAAATTCTATTTTTAGAATTGAGGTTAATCCTTTTAATAAATCTTTAGGAGAACTTATTTGATTAACAAGTTGTCCTTTTTGTTCTCTTCCTTTCTCGATTCTTCCCAAATGGCTCGAGAAATTGTAGAACATCTCCTTGAAAAATTCCAACAAAATAGTTTAAAAACTTTTCTTTTGACTGCATCAGATCGTTGTTATTTACAACAATAGTCATGGATTGTGCCTGATCATCTATGGTTTTTTCATAGTCGACAAAGGAATATTTGTTAAGTCTAAATATATTCCTCCTTGAGCAACATTTCTTTTGTTAAGGTCTCCTACACTATAAGGTATAGGTGTAGGTTGACTAGTTTCTCCCGGTGTTTCCAGCTTTTATATCATTAGTAGCTATATTTTCTATTTTATCACCTAATATTCTTGTTGTGTTTTCAACAATTTCGTGATTTTTATTAATAGATCTTAGACCATCATCTGCTTGAAGGTTTGAGTCTAATTTTCTTTTACCATGAAGATCTTTTTATCTATTTCCCAAGGTTTAGATGTTATATAATCATCCGGATCTGTTGGTTCAATATCCATTGGTTCGGGAATTTCTATATTTTCTTCTCATTGAAGTGTTTTCCTCATCGTAATTATGACTCGTAACATTAATATTTTCATCCGAATTATCGAATTACTAATATTGTCATTATATTCTAGCATATAATGATAATTATATCTTTTAAACAAATCTTTATGTTTTTCATAAAGTTCTTCTATTAATTTTAGATATTCAACTCTTTCATAACTATCTTCCGTTTTAGAAAATTGGGTTTTCAATGTTCTATTAAAGTTTTGTAAGAGTCAAAATCATATTTTTCTTGTTTTTTTATCTTTTTATCTTTTTTCTTTTGTTTTTTGTTTTTTATTATTATTAGTTGAAGATTCATCCGAAGACTCATCCTCATCTGACAAAGCTAAAATATAATTACTATTACCGTAATATAAAGGTCCTAAATCTGATTCTATATTATTATTATTATTAACCTGATCGAGTTTATTATTAACATCGGATAATAACTTTTTAGATTTGCTATTCAAATATAAGTCCGTTACTTCTCCCAAACTATCTACTTTTTCTTCTACTTTACTAACCTTAGTATATAATTTATTAAAATATATAGACGTCATATCTATTAAACTATTGATACCTTTACTAAGAGCCAAAAATTATTTTTTCATTCTTAGAGTCTATATGCATAGTATGATTACAAGTTTTATCTTTATATAAACAATCCATTTTTTCCATGATGTTATCCCTGGTACCTAAGACCGTCTGTGTCTATACGTCTTCAAAAACGCCTATAACGTCCCACTCGGACTCAACGGCAACACGAAGACAAACGACAGATATATGGGTTTTGAGACAACTACCGTGAAACAAACAGAACTGAGAAATAAAGATAGAAACTCATTCTCATTAGTAGCCTAATTACTATACAACTATAATGAAATAAACCGAAAAAAAGCTTGGTCCAAACTACATAAAATCACTCACAAATGTTACTCACAATGAATGGATTGTGCTCTCATAGTTCTACCAAACGTGGAGGACATGGACAATTCAAACCAACTGAATATCAACTACAAAATTTCCTTAATTAATTTGCTACTATTCCCAACAAGTCATATATAAATAAAAGGCTTGTGAAACACTTACGAAAAGATAATCACACTTAGCATGTTAAAGTTTGTTTACTTGTGAAGAAAATCTTTCACAACAATGTCACCAAAATTGTAAACAAGTCAATCAATACAATTACAATAATCTTAAATTTATAAATAGAATCTCTGAATTAATTCCATTAAAATCACAATTATGGTGTGTAGTGATTTTTCGTGTTTATTTAATGAATAAGAGACACGTGTAACATGATGCGGACCAGTTTCCTTTCGACATTGACTTACTCATAAAGATGACGTTAATGGGCTCTAAGTGGCCCACCTAAATTCAAAATGAAAAAGAGTTCGTCGCTTAAAAGGGCGGGCACCTCCTCAACCAATCGTTAACGGAGCTCAAAAAAAAATGGAGACGAGAGAAGAGCAGCAATTAAATTTGATTCCAGAATCAGTTGTAAATAACTGTGAATATGGTGCCGAATCTTCTTCTTCATTTCCTTCCATTCCTCATTCTTCTAGCAAAGAGTTATTCCATCTTTTTCTTTTTTAAATTACTTATTCGATACGCATATTTTCTTTAATGCTTTAAATCAAGAGAGTTCTCGATGTATATTGAATTGCAGCAATATCTAGTGGTTAAGTTCAGTTATTGTAGAAGAATAAAAAGTTGTCTCAAGTTCCATCTCCTTGAATTTCATTGAAGTACAAGTTTTCTATGGTTCAGAAGCAAAGATATGATTCGCGATTGAAACTTATAGGAGATTCGCCGATAAAGGTATTTTTGTTAATTATCTTAGGTTTTGCTACTAAATAAGATATATGGACAGTAACAGATGCAAATTAGATCAAGTTTGATGAAAAATTTTCAGATTTGCAGTAAAGTTTAAGATGTTTGAAGTTGGTTTATTTTCTTCTTTGCAGGCATCCTACAGAGTCATCCGTAGCTGGGCTTCCAAAAAGTTTATGACTGGATGGTTAGTTCTTCTATTGTTTTAAAACATCTATTACTTTGCGTATTTAGCCAACTCCTTTACCAAATTGTGTTGGTTGTTCAAGTTTTCAGCTAGTTGTTCAAGTTTTCAGCTAAGGAAAGCATGATTTTGAATTTGATTAGAGTAAATCCATAACTTTTGCCAGTTTCTACTGCTTTTGGCAACACCAGAATAACAGATTCTGTAATTTCAATCTAGTCCTAAAGTAATGCCACTAAACTCAAATAATTAGTATGTGTTGAATTTGGACTCAAGTGGGGGATCTTCTAAATTAAAGAAAACAGCCTCAAAAAATATATCAACTACACCAAATACATACCCATGTCTGAAACTCGCATGGATAACATAAAAGGGCACAGTTCTAGAACTGCTAGTCATGGGAAAATTACCAGATTTAGCGGATCTACTTAAATTGAATTTGAAATCTAATGCGATTATCGATTACATTCTATAAATATGTTTGATTTGAGTAAGCTCCATATATATATATATATATATATCTCGTCTTCCTATTAAACCAACATTATTGCTAATGTATTTGATTGGTAGCTGACATTGTTTTTGCAGTGTCATTTTACTCCCTATAGCAATTACATTCTATACAACTTGGTGGTTCACTCACTTTGTCGATGATTTTTCTCCCCAATCTATAAGCATCTTGGGATCAGCATATTTGGTTGGTTTGTTGTCTCTTTTTCATTCCTTGGTATTGGTTTGGGTATTTTGGGGGGTTCTTTTCCAGCTCTAACGTTAAGCAATGCTTTCACAGGTTTTGGATTTTGTGACCTCTATCACATTCATCTTCATAGTTGGTGTGTTCATGTCTTCATGGTTGGGAGCATCTGTTCTTAGTTTGGGAGAATGGTTAATCAAGAAAATGCTGCTCATTAGCTATATTTACTCAGCTTCCAAACAAATAAGTACAGCAATATCACCGGGTAATTGAGCAACTAAAACACAAGCATTTTCTAGTTTCAGGAACCTCTTTAATCTATGTTACCTGGATTCTGATGTGAGTATATGGGTTATTTTAATTTTTTTTTGAGGGTTACATCAGCATATTCATATCCAGAAATACAAGGGTGTTAAAAGGAGGGGTGTGAGTATTGCTTAAAAGCAGTATGACAGATCAGAAATCGAAGGCATTCAAAGAAGTGGCAATTATTAGACATCCGCGGATTGGAGAATATGCATTTGGCTTCATCACTTCAACATTTATTCTTCATGGGAGTTCAGCAGGTTCAGAAGAACTTAACTACGTACCCTCCAACCACCTTTACATTGGAGACATGTTCCTCATAAGCTCCAATGATATTGTAAGGCCTAACCTCTCTGTTCGAGAAGGAATTGGTACGATTTTCAGGCCAACTTATGCAACAAAAAACATATGGTTTTGTATTGCTTTTTATGGGAGAAATGTAATATCTTGGTTTGAATTTTCATTTATTTGATGCAGAAATTGTCATCTCTGGTGACATGTCCGTTCCTCGGATGTTGACCACATTGGATGCACGCGTCAATGAAGCCATTGAGATTGCTGGACTCGAAAATTCTACAACACGAGTTACAGCGGCTTGCTAATGGCTATATTTCTAGTGAATCTTTTCGTCGCTTTGTGTGCTCCAGTGCTTACTTCTTGGGCAATTGTAAAGAAAAAGTTATAATAACAATAAATGTACATAATATTGGTAAATGTACTATAAAAGTCCTTGTAATAACAATCAAACTACATTTTACTTTTTCTAATTTAAAAATAGATTAATACATTATATAAAAAATAATTTAATTTTTAAAAATTTTATCTATTTGTACAATTAATGACATCAATGTCATGTAATGTTAACATACAAAAATTAATGTTTATAAAAATAAATAAAATTTTATTTAATATAAAAAGATTAATTTATTATCTTTTGAGTGACAAAATACAATACTCTATGATACTATTACCAATAATATCTTAGTTACTTTTAACCTTTTTACTAAATTGTAGATCAATGTGTACTTGATTTCAAATATAAGGTAAAATAGATAGCTTCTTCCCCACCCCCCCCCCACCCCCCAAAACCAGAAAAAATAATAATAAAATAAAAATATAAGAGTAACAAAATACTAATTTCCAGAGCCTGATGCAGGACCCAATAAGTTACCCACATAAGAGTACCGTGATCAAATCGACAACAGTACACTAAAACATAAATTGCCAAATTCAAGCACCTCAAACCAAACGGAAGCAGACAATAGATCAGTAGCATAGAGCTTAAACCAAAGTAAAGTCATAAGAAAACTTTTTCAAAAAATATAAAACAAGCAGATAGCGTTCCAACTCCAAAGAAAACACTACTGAACTCAGAAGTAGCCAGCCACATCAAAATAGAAAGCAGATTGAAAACAGTTTCCTTGAGATCTAAACTAAACCAGGAGCACTGGCAGAGAAAGTAGCTGCTCGATTTCCCGAGCTTGATTTGTCTTATGACCATAATCACCTGTAATCATCTTCTTCCATTCCATCATAACGGTCACGGTCACGGTCACGGTCAGAATATTGATCATAACGATCCCCATGAGCATCCAGATCATATTCTCCTCGACCTCGATGATGATCATAGTATTCATAGTGTTGGTCATCTAGGTCTGACCGCCTATGCCCATGATCATGCTGGTCATACCACCCACGATCCTCATCTGGCTCACCATGATCATAATCCCTCTCACTGTGCCGATCTCTCTCATGTTTGGACTCGACACGGTCATAATCAGATTCCCTATCCCTATCCCTAGAACGCCCACGGTCACGGTCATAGTCACCAGCATCATAATCCCGGTCCCTGTCCCTCTCACGGTCTCTTTCTCTATCGCGCTCATAATCACGACCACGATCCCGACCTCGTTCACGTGCTCGGTCACGATCACGACCACCGCGGTCTCTCTCTCTGTCCCTATCTCTGTCTCTAGTTCTTTCACGATCTCTGTGGTGTCTATCCTCCCTATCGCGATCTCTCGGTCTGTCATGGGAGCGCTCCCGTGATTTTTCACGCTCCCTCTCCCGTTCCCTTCCTCTTTCACGGGACTTCTCCCTGTCCCTATGATTTCCAAGGTAAATTAGATAATTATAATTAATTATGATTGACACCATAGCAAAAGCCTGGAAATGGTTCTTAAACATTTCACAGCAAAAGGTGGAATGAATAATTTCATATTTATGCTGAAATAAGTATTCAGCCAGCAAGCCTTTTAAGAATTTACCAGATAATGTGAAGACAAATTGGTAGAACAACAAAGCTAAACCTTACCGGTCACCATGTCGATCCTCTCGAATCCGTGGCTCCTCAGAACGAGACGGTCCTGACTGGATTTGTTCCCTGAGTAGCAAAAAGATGGCATTAGATTTCAAGAAAGGTAATAGTGGACTTCAAGTTATCAAACACCATAACTTAAGTGGAAAAATATATGAACATCAGCCAAGCAAACATATTAGAGTTCAGCTTATCTCTCCAGAAGCACGTGAATTAAAGGTGCTAGTGTTAAAGCAAGTACCAAGATTAATGCAACAGCATTAGAATATAATGATGCATAGCCACCTCCCAAAATACCTTTGAGTAACATCTTCACCACCAATTCTGGTAGTTCCAAGTCCACCACCTAGCCTACGAGGGCGCCAATTAGGGACTGTCCTACCACGCTCAACATCCACAAGAACCCTTCTGCCATCAATCTTCCTCCCATCAGCTTGTTTATAAGCAGCTGTGAGATGTTAGAAAACATAATTAACACTGCTCTCAAAAGTTTACTAGCTCAAAAGAAAAAAGGTAATCAATCGAAGCAAACCTTTCATATCCCGAGTATGCATGTACTCGATGAAAGCATAGCCTCTTGGTTTATTTGTGGATTTATCAGTAACCAACCGAACCTGGCACAACAAAAGAAATATTTAAAAAACAATTGGAATAATGTATAGAAGAAAAATATTCTCGTGGGAATCAGATATTTAGAATTGATGATGCTTCATCTCCACAGCTAAGAGCTAGCACTAGAAAAACGTTAGAAATAGTAAATCCTAAATGGCACGGCAGGCAGGCATTATGCCTCATAAGCCGTGCTCACCTTTTAATCATAGAGCTGCCATTGTGAGATGCTGACCACCATTGCTAGAGTTGCGGATAAACCGATGTATCATGGCATATTTACCAATTGTTGAACAAACTAAACTCCCCTTACCAGGAAATATTTTTTTAAAAAAATTGAAAATAGTTATAGACTAGAAAATACCAGAACACCTTCTCAACTGCTGATATGTTTTTGATAGCCTTTAAAAGCCAAAAGTAAAGCTTTTATTAGCAGGAAAAGCATGGGCTAAAAATTTAAATAACAAAAGAAAGAGATGCTAATACTCCCAATTTTTTTTTTACCCACAGCACGAAAAAGAGCAGATGTCAGCCACCTTTTGATGCTCGAAAATAAAGGCGAAAAGGCACAATGCACAATTGCTCCGCTCAACATAATTTTTCAGCTTTGCTTTGCAGGAATAAAGTAGCATCTTTGGAATAGGATTGTAAAAATATTGGGGAATGAGAAACAACATAATGAGCCCCTTACCAGGGATACCTTTTATAGGATGCTTCTTAACGGTAGAACAAAACCTAAAGAGTGGAAAGATCAACTATTTCTGGAGATGAGTTCTACATCCTACCATATTCAAGTAACTTATCAAGGGGTCATGTGAAACAAAAAAATTCACCCTTACCAGTGATACCTGTTTTACTTTTGACAACTTGAACATATACTCAAATATGATATACTACAGGGAAGGCCAAAGCTCAGCATACTCAGATGCCAACAAGAAGTAGCACCATACGTTGCAATTTAGAAGTACCATCTAAAGATAGAATCTTGTGACAGTGATGAATTACAGCTTACCAAGTTTATACAAACATGTTAAGAATTTTTTTTAGTAAGCTTTAGTAAATATGTATATATGTCAGAAGCCTCAGTTTTTACACGAACAAAATTTAGCTTGTTAGAAAATACTGGACACGGCAAACTTTAAAACTAGAAATTTAGATCGAACAAACTTAAATATTTTGTTAAGGAAACAGAGAGGATAAACAGCTGCATAACCTCTTACCAAACCCGCATGAGGGTGCTCAAAATACCTACCCGCTTAATCGGTCCATAAGACTCAAACTCCCTTTTAATTCTACTCTCGGATGTCTCATAATTCTGCAACAAATAATACAAGCTATTAACTAACTTCAGCAGGAATAATTAAAAGATGAAATTAGATACAAAATTATGCAAATTCACTTACAAGTCTAGCAACAAACAGTGTCTTGTATGGATCACCTGAAACGTTTGGGTCATTATTTGGATCATCTGCATTAAAGACAAACAAAAACAATGATTAAATATCAAGATACAAATCATAACACGAGCATTAAACAAATTCGCCAGTCACTAATAAGCAACATAAAGAAATGAGACTTCACAGTTTTTCAGCTCCTCAGCAGCCTTCTCCAAGCCCTTCTCTAGTCGCAACTTATGAATTCTTGCTCTCCGTTGTGCCTAGATCCCAAAAAAAAAAAAAAAAAAAAAAAAAGGTACATATAAGTTAACCTTTTCCTTCCGTAAAAGTAAAGTAGGCGGCCAAATTAACATATAACACCAAAGCCATAACATAGTGCGCATTATTCTTTTCACAACACACTCACCAAAATTTTACCAGCTTATAGTGTACAAAGTCTAGGGATGTTCATTAGGTTAATTTGAGCAAACTATAACCGAATTAGATCAACTGAATTTACATTTCTTTTATTTCAGTTAACCATACCAAATTATTAAGAAAATAGACCTTGACCAGCCAAAATATTTCATAACTCGGCCAGTTAAGTAATGCATCTTAAAATCCTAATTTTTCATAATTCAAATAAATATAATCATCCAAAAAAATTAAAATGCCAAAAATAAGTGAACATCTGACAAAGATTAAAAAATATTGTCATATATATTTTGGGTAATTCGAGTAATTCAGTTATTGTTCAACGACATATTGAATTAATCAATAACCAAAATCATCTTAAAATCATTACTGATAACCAACTGAATAACTAAATTGATTTAGGTCTAGGTAAGCTAATTCCGTTTTCACTGAATAGTGCACAGCCCAACTAAGGTCATCGTTTAAACAACGCATGGAACACACACAAACATGAGAAACATAACTACAGTGTTCTCACCATATGGGCGGTTTAGTTACAAACAGGAGAAAATTAACTGAGTGATCTCAGTA
Source organism: Gossypium bickii (assembly GCA_025503065.1). Taxonomy (NCBI): domain Eukaryota; kingdom Viridiplantae; phylum Streptophyta; class Magnoliopsida; order Malvales; family Malvaceae; genus Gossypium; species Gossypium bickii. The sequence goes on along the minus strand of CP106713.1, from coordinate 18,537,287 downwards.
TAGGGGCCGTGCCATAAACATCTCAAATCTCAATGACATCATATACTCAAAAAATAATTCCAAATTTGATAAAAGCACAAAAGAAAACATAACACCATCAAAACAAATTTATCATGCAAAGCAGTTCACAGAAACAAAAACAGAGCAACTTCTCCTTAAGAACAAGTATCCTACAGGTGTTTCTGCTTCCTGAACAGGCGGGGCATACTCAGGATCTCCTGGCTCAGCAAAGTGACTCACAAATTGTGCCATTCCTAACAAAGACGAACGAAGCAAAACGAGTCAGTAAATGTCAAATTTAAATTAAAACTCCAAATGCACGAAAAAGACCTGTATACGGAGGGCATTTTCTCTTCTCAGGAGGCGGTTTAAACTCCAACGGAGGTCGTGGTTCAAAGAGCTTCAAAAGATTAGCTGTTAAACCAGTAGGATGGCTTTGGCCAATCTGCAAAGTAAACAAATTTGTATTTTACCATCTTTTACCCAAAAACAAATCAAAATCACCATATATTTTTTTAGTCGCATCTAATTTTCCAAAAACCCCAGCAAATCTTCATTTAGAAGAACAAAAAAGAAAACTAAATTCATCAAAAGCTTTGAAAATAGAAAGTAGTGAACAGAAAATAAGGATATACAATAATCTTAATCTAACGAGTCGAGATTAAAAGTAATCTTATCACACTCTTCAAACCAAAAAAGAACCCTAAAACAACGAACCAGCTTGAGCTGCTGAATATTGGCGCGGTTCTGAGGGGGTTTAACGCGAGCCTGAACGGCAGCGGCGGCGTTTTGGTTGCGCATGAAGGCATCGTTGTAATCTCCCATGTTGAAGAAGGATCACAGGAGGCTTAGCTAGGGTCTTTTTTCTTTTCCCAAACAAATCGAGGGATTAATGATGAAAGAAAATGGTAAAGAAACATCTATTAAATAGCTCTTACATAGGGTCGGGTCGGGTCAGCTTAACGACGGTAAGGTGGTATTAATGATGTGCAAAATTCGATTTCATTCAAAATATATGAATTAACTTTTCAAATTTCAAATTAAGTTATTTATATTAGTTTTAGATACTTAGATTAATTATCTAATAGTTGAATTCTTGTTACTATTTAGTTTCCTTATTTTTAAATTGCAAGGATTTTAATACTTTTATTTTTCAAAATTAAAATTATTAATATTATTAAAATTATTCATATTATAAAATGTATTTTTTATTACATAACCACTAAATAAGTAATTTTTTTGTTTCAAAATGTCATACTAACAAATTTAATAAAAAAAACTATTATAAGCGTTAATAATTAGACTTGAATTTTGAAATTTGAAAAGTATCAATATTAAATTCTTGAAAATAAAACTAGGGAATTGGATTACAAATTATAAAGAGTGTAGGAACCTAAAGCATATTTTTACCTAAAATTCTATATGACCTACTCTATTTTTTTTGTTCTACATAAAGACTTACTTTATCATGCTTAGTATAAGGGATAAATATCAAATAAATATGAACTTTGGTCTAATGTGCAATTTGATATATGAATTTCGATTTGGTGCAATTATACACATGAAACTTGAATTTATGTATATATGAAGCTTTAATTTTGATTCAATTTTACATATTTAAAGAAATGATTTTTGTTGCTACCTTAAGTTGTTTGTTTGCTTAAGATGGAAAACTGCAACGGAAGTACTAGACTGTAATGATTATTACGGTTCGGCACTACGAAAATTGTGCAAACAAAAAAGCAAATAACACAAATGATATATTTATGTAATTTGGTTTCCATACGCCTATGGAACCTATCTCAGTGAGTAATTTTGTCACACCTTGGTTTACGAGTCGATACGGTTCAAGAGACTACTGATCTGTCATAATTTGATGTAGCAGATTAAATTAGTTTTCACTTGAATTGTTCTTTATGTTTATTCTTTCTATCAAGTTTATATTGTTTATTAGATCCATGAGGAACTAATCCTCCTGTGGGGGATTAGCGAGTAGAGGTATGATCAATTAACTATTTTTAGGGGTTTCTAAGTGGATCAACTGTTCAGGAGAGGAAGAAGCTAAACCCTAGCTTGGCATCCCTAGGAAGTCATTAAGGTGGGAATTAACTTAAATTTGGTATAGCCTATCCATGAACACCTTAACCCCAGACCGGTTTGGACTTTGAGGTTGAGAGATAAGTAGTTCTTGCCGGCTCAATATGCCAGTGGAAGATCGGAAGATCTTGCTGGGGTATTGACTAGTTTATTGAACAAGAAAACTCAAAAGCGACAGTTGGTTATGATTACAGAAGCGAGCTAATAACCAATGGCCATATTTGATATATTTTGCTCTTTCATCTCTTGTGTTTTACTTATTTCTTTGCTTTCTTTTGTTATTGTTATTAGTATAGATCACCAAAACCTTCTTTTTATTTATCGTAATATAATCCAATTAAAGTACTAATTAGATCTATTTATGTTTAGATTAGAATTAATTTAGTGTTCGCCTCCCTTGGGTACAATTCTTAGAATACTCACCTACTCTGTAACGCCCAGATTTTTTTTTTAATTTCGGCTTTTATAATTTTGTGACACAAATCTGTATCTACTTCAATGGTTATGTGTTCTGGGTGTGTGTGTGTGAGGTCTCAAGTTCAAGCCATGTCTTGTGTAAATTTTAGTATTTTTCTGATTAAAGCCTTAACTGGGTTCAGTAGGCTTAACTTTAGATGTTGGTAAAATTATATCAGAATGGGCCTGCTGGTCTAGTGGATAAGTGGATTGTTGGGGTGAAGAAGGTCTTGGGTTCGATTCTATGGGACGACAGTGGTTGTAATTTTTGCTCCTAGCTTTGACTAGAGTTGTACTAAGATGGGGAACTGAGTGGTGGTTCATGAAGAGAATCAGTGGGAGGGAATTTAGGAAAGGATCAAACTTTCTGAGTAGTTGTGTTTTTCCAAAATTCCTCTCTGCCGAAAATACGGTGTCCTCCCCTCTCATAGCCAAATTTTTCCTCTTCCTTCTTCTTTTTCCTTTTGTCGTTCTTTCTCTCTTCCTCGCTACCATCTTGTAATTTTGATCTTCTCTGTAGTCGCCTCTCTTCTGTGCAACACTCGTTCCTGTCTTGATTCGGTAAGATGAATAGCGTAGTTTTATTTTCATTGTTAGCTTATACTGATGGGCGTTGTTAATGCTAGATAGGGGAAGATTCAGAGACTCGTAATCGCTGTTTGGATACTTAGGTTCTGTAACACCCCAAACCCACATCCATCGCCGGATTAGGGTTAAAGGCATTACCGAATAGATTAGAAACTTTACGAATATTTCACAGTACAAATCATTAGTCACAAACAAAGTGTCCCTTTTATAAGTCAACGAGACCTTAATCATGCTTCAGAATAGGTTCGGGACTAAATCGAACACATATGAAAGTTCTCGAAAATTTAAAACTTTTCTAAATTACAAAGGTCACACGCCTGTGTGGGTAGGCCGTGTGCCCCCCACGGCTACTAGACACACCTATGTGTCCTTGCCGTGCCAAATCAGAGCATGTATACTGACTTATCCACACGGCCACCAGACATGCCCGTGTGCCATGGCCGTGTAGAATTATGCTAGCTACTAACTTGATCACACGGCCACCAGGCACACCCGTGTAAGATTAGGCTAACTACTGACTTATTCACACGGCTACCAGGCACGGCCGTGTATGCAAAACAGACCATTAGCAAGGCCAAAAATGCCACCCATATAAGGGTCAATCCTACAAGCAAAATACCAATTCATTTCAAGCACACTTTACAATCTAAACATGTCAAATAAATCAACAAGTTCTCACATTCAATCTCATTTCCATTTATGCCAATTTGCACAGCTAAAACACATACATATATTCAAGCATAATTCATCCACATTTACCTTTCTTATAATCATTTCTTTGATCAATCAAACATACTCATGATGCATTCATATGTTTAATATAACCTTGACCATTTCATTTGCTATCAAATCATACCAACACATGCACCATATATCATGTTCACTCATGCATTTTACTAACATTTATCTAGCCACATCTCATGGCTATTTATACACATTTCAAACATAATCCCAAAATGACTAGCCTATACATGCCATATTTAGTTATATACATATCCAAAAGGTACCAAAAAGAGCTAGGTAGTGTGATGACGATCCTCGACGGTCCCGAGCCTTCAGTAGCTTTGACGATCTATAAAACAGAGCAAACACACACAAAGTAAGCTTTCCAAAAGCTTAGTAAGCCATATACAAATAAACTTATCATAAAATGCACATAACCATGTTGATACAATGACATTAATGGTTTTCATAGCAAATTCATAACATATATTCTTTGGCTCATTTGCTTAGCTTTATTTTATCGCATTCTTCAACTCAAATATCACTTGTACACATAGCTCATTTGAGCATATCTTCACATATCATTCCATCATTTCATTGCACATATTCATATTAGTAAGTTCATATAGACACTTACCTTTCATACACATAGTGTACTTATAAGCGTACCTGAAACAGATATACAAATCTCATAATCGTTTATATCTTGGATTTGCCCGTTGAACCGTTTGGAATCTAATAGGATAATCAGAAACCTCGAATAGTCGTACAATGCCAACGTTCCAAAGGTGGTCTTACATATAATCAGATATCGATGCCACTGTCCCAGACAGGGTCTTACACGAATCAATACGATGCCAATGTCCCAAACATGATCTTACACGTAAATTTCATCTCAATGCCAACGTCCTAGACGTGGTCTTACACGAAATCTCGAATCAATGCCAACGTCCCAAACGTGGTCTTGCATGATTTCACATAACAGACACCTATGTCATAACATAGTTAATCCTATCTATTCTTAGGTTCGTACGGGACTTTTTGGACATTTATAACTTGTCGATTCTATTTCGGAATTCATATACACAACATCTCACATCCATTCATCATTATAGATAGTCATATGAACATACATAATTCAATACCAAATACATTTATTTGTATATAGACTTACCTCGTATTCAGATATTCAATCGGATTCGGTTATTCAACAACTTTCGCCTTTCCGCGATCTAAGTTCGTTTTCTTCTGTTCTTGATCTATACATTTTCAAATTTAACCCTTTTATTCACTAATTCATCCAATTAAATCCAAATACACATATTTAGGGTTATTTGCAACTTAGCCCTCACATTTGCACATTTTATCAATTTAGTCTATTTTTCTCAAAACATCAAATATACAAAATTTGTTCACACACATGCATAGCCGAAACTCCCTAAGGACCATACAAGTCCATATTTTTCATCAAATTTACAATTTAACCCTCCAAAATATTATTTTCACAATTTAGCCCTAATTAGCTAAATTCATCAAAAATTCAAGAACAAATCATGTTCACTAAGCACATATCTTTCATTTAACACCAATACTCATCACAAAGCTCACCATTTCATCAATGGCACATTTCATAAACATCATCAATTTTTCAAATTACAACATGGGCTTGATAGTAGACTAAGCAACAATCTCAAAAACATAAAAATCATCAAAAACCAAAGTCAAAACATACATTAATCAAGGTCAAAATCAACTGAAACCTAAGTGTTCTTCTTTCTTTCTCTTTGCTTGATTTTTTCGGCAATAAGATGGATGAAATGGCTTATTATTTTAGCCTTTTGTTTTATTATTATCATATTATTAATTTAGTTACTATATTAACCTTATACTAAACATATGTATATATAAACATTAAGGGCATTAATGTCCTTTATCCATCCACTAACTTGTAAAATGGTTTAATTGCCTCATAAGGCCACCATATTCAAAAGCCACAACATATAGGTGCTTTAACAAATAGCATACAAATTTTACATTTAATGTAATTTAACTCTTTTCTCAAATTAAACACATAAATGATTAAATTTTCATACGAGGCTTTCACACATACTTAGTCACATATCAAAGACACAGAAAATAATATTAAAATATTTTCTAACTTGAATTTGTGGTTCCGAAACCACTGTTCTGACTAGGGTCTAAACCAGACTGTTACAGGTTCAGGAAACTTCTGTGGCTTGATTGAAGGTTCTGGAGTGCTCAGTGATTATCTTAGCTTCAATCGAAACCAGGTTTGTATTCGAAAACGCAGAAAATGAGGTTTTAGTGAAAGCCGAAAACCTCACCGTCGATGCCACCCGGGCGTGTGGTCGCCCGTGTGGCAGGCCGTGTGCAAGACTATAAGTCACCACACGACCGTGTGATTGACGAGCCAGGCCGTGTACAGGTGCCACGGTCGTGTGATGGTTGAGCGAGGCTGTGTGCGAGACACAGGCTCGACCAATTGGGCCGTGTGGGCCACACGGGTGAACCACATGGGTGTGTGAAATTCTAGGTCAGACCGTGTGATCCATACGGCCAAGGCTAATTTAGGCCGTGTGGGCCACATAGACGTGTGGGCCCATACGATCAAGCCACATGGGCGTGTGAGCCCATTTTCATGAAATGTTCTAAAATGTTACACGGGTCACCCAAGTCGACTGTGAACCTAATGAAGGGTCAGTAAGCAGTACTTAGACCCGTAGCTATGTGATCTGATTATGTGAAATCTGTATTAAATATGTTACACTTGGCATGTATACTGATTTGAATGTATGGACTGTTATTTGTATAAAAGCATGTTATGTTATGTATGTTGCATTGCATCGGGGTGGGTTGATGATATTTGGAGGAAGTATCTGAAAGGCTCTTAAGCCTGTTATTTAGCAGCTCAGCTGCAACTCTCTAATTATGTGCCGCATTTGGTACAACATGGTGTGTAGGGATGAGTGGGTTGATTTTATCCCCACATGTTGTGTAGGGTTGGACGGAGTTGGTGTGTAGAGGCTGGTGGGTAGGATTCTGCTATTTTGTTATGATCTGCATGTTATGTCTGAAATGGGCTAAGGCCCTAGAATATATTTGATTCTATAACTGAGTGGGCTAAGGTCCACATTGTTTCTGTAATGGGCTCAGACTCGAACTGTGAATTTATGTCTGGTATCTGATATTACTGTGTGTATGTTTTCTGTGGGAATTACATACTGAGTTTACGAAAACTCACCCTTTTCTGTTTAATCTGTTCAGGTAATCCCTAGCAGTAGACGGGTCGGTGCAGCGGAGAACTCGGTGGTGACCACGGTTCTAGACCTTTACGATTTTTAAATATATTCATGGTTTAATTATATCTGGGAAGAGTTTTTGTAATATTACCTTTACAGATTTTTGTTTAAATTTTGGATTTTTATTTTATAACTGCTAGCCGTAGGATAAAACGTGAGTTTTGAAAATAAACAAATGTTTTATCAAAATATACATGAATTCGCTAATTATTTTAAAAGCTTCCGCAACGTATAATATTTTGAAAACGGATAATGAATGAACAAACAACACGTTTTGACTGTGGCCTAAGATATCTAAAAAGGGTTTTATCATAATTACGTTTTCTAAAGCACTATCATGTGAAATCGCCAGATTCGGCCATAACGTCTAGGCTAGGTTTGGGGTGTTACATTTAGTGGTATCAGAGCTAGGTTGTAAAACTTGGCTGTGGATTTGGGTTTTAAAAGTTGGTTTTAGAGAAACGATTTTTAAGTGATTCAAAATATTTCTGAAATTAGTATGTGGTACACCGAGTCTCCAGCGCCGACCCTGTAAGTGTTCTAAATTCTGTTTAAATTTGTTTGAAAATACTACTTGCATGCTCGAAACAGCCAATAGGTAGTATACTGTACTAAAACACTCTAGGTAGTGTAAATTAGAAATTGTAGTGAAACTGAAAATCGTAGTGAGACTACGATTCGCAATAATGAACTCTGAACTTATAATACTGTTCTGCCTAAAATATCTGTTAATAAATATCATAACTATAACTAATGCATAGAACTATTAATCTAGATAAACTCTAAATTTACAATGAGCGCACGAGGTATCCACGGACAGGGTACTAGAGGTTGTGGTAGAGGCCGTAGGAGGGCTTGAGCTGGGTCCTCAACATTTGAAAATCTGCCTAATCTGGATACGAGCGAGATGTCGATCTTACCTGCTACAGAGACTGGGTCTCATGATCGTGAGGCTGGGGATGATTCACTATCCCGAGCTATGCTATGGATTTTAGAAAGGGTTGCTAGGCCCAACATCGGATTTGGGGGCCGTGGGTCGGTTACGAAAGGACTTCGGTACAATGGGGCTGAATTATTCAGGGGTGTCACTAGAGTCGCCCTTAACGTGGTCGAATATTGGATGGAGGCCACGGAAAGAATTATCGATAACCTGGATTTTTTCGCGGAATAGAAACTTAAGGGGGCTACTTCTCTACTTTGTGATGAAGCTTACCAATGGTGGCTGACAGTTAAGGAGGGCACTCAGCCCGACCGTTTGACTTGGGACTATTTTAAGACGGCTTTCTAAAGTAAGTCTCTGGAAGCCAACTACATCGATGCTAGGAGGCGTGAGTTTCTTAATCTCATCCAAGAGGACCGTTCAGTGGCTGAGTTCCTGAGATTGAGCCGGTATGCCCAGGGCATGGTGGTGACCAAGTATGAGCATTGCGTCCATTTTGAGGATGGACTCAGGGACAACTTACGGGTTCTAATAGCTCCGTAGAGAGAGTGTGATTTTTCTACTTTAGTGGAGAAGGCGAAGATCGCCGAGGAGGTTAAGCCGCTGAGTGCCAAAATCGCAAGAAAGGAAAGAGCAAGAGGGAATCGGAGCCCTCGAATTCTATGATGAGGCCTAAAAAAAAGGCTAGATCTGATGGGCCAGTAAGAGTTGGGTATCCTATTGCACCTACTGGGGTGGAGCTTTGTGGGCACTATGGTAGACGCCATCCGGGTGAGTGCTAGAGGACGACTGAAGTTTGTTTGAGATATGGGTAGACTGAGCATCATGCCAAGGATTGTCCGTTGAGAACTGATCAGATGCAAGCTGTAGATACAGGTATTGTGTAGCCACCGAGAGTAGTTTAGCAGCTACCTAGGGGTCGAGGTCAGGCTAGAGGTGGAAACGGCATGGGTCGAGGGCAGAGAGTATAGGGTAGAGGTGCTGGATTGACTGAGGTGAGACAGCCTATACTGGTTTATGCTGCTCGTCACCGTGAGGATCGAGATGTTCCGGACGTCATCACGGGTACGTTTTTAATTTTTGATGTACCATACTTGGCACTGATAGACATAGGCTCTACACACTCATATGTGGCTAGTATTATGTCTGAAACTTTGGGGATTCTGGTTGATAGTTCTTCGAGTGAGTGAACTATTGTGAGTCCTTTGGGGCAATCTATTCAGGTTAGTAAACTATATAGAGACGTCCCGTTAGAGGTACAAGGGACAGTGTTTCTGGCTAATCTGATGGAGCTTCCATTTGGGGAGTTCAATTTGATTTTGGGAATGGACTAGCTGGTCAAGCACTAAGTAAGTCTGGACTGTGGGACAAAAAGGGTTACTTTGAAAACCGAGGAGGACAGCGAGGTAGCGGTGATTGGGGAACGTCGAGACTATTTGACTAATGTGATTTCTGCGTTGGTGGTAGAGAAATTGGTACGGAAATGATGTGAGGCATTCTTGGCCTACATCAGTGTTTTTGATTTTGGGGACTCTTCGGTTAAGGACATTAGGATTGTAAGGGACTTTTCGGATGTTTTTCCTAAGGAATTACTGGGTCTGCCTCCGAGCCGATAAGTAGAATTTGGGATTGAGCTCATTCTAGGTATAGCTCCGGTGTCTATTGCGCCCTACCGCATGGAACCAAAGGAGCTTACAGAGTTTAAGGCTCATATTCAAGAACTGTTAGATTGTGGGTTCATCCGTCCCAGTATGTCTCCATGGGAAGCACTGGTGTTGTTTGTGAAAAAGAAAGATAGGACAATAAGGATGTGTATCAACTGCTGGTAATTGAATAAGCTGACCATCAAGAATAAGTACCCCTTATCGAGGATCGATGATCTATTTGACCAGTTTCGAGGAGCTTCGATTTTCTGCAAGATTGATCTACGATCAGGGTATCACCAGTTGAAAGTTAAAGAGGTTGACGTACATAAGATGACATTTAGGACTCGCTATGGCCATTACAAGTTCCTAGTGATGCTATTTGGACTGACGAATGCACTAGCAGCTTTTATGGATCTGATGAACCGAGTATTCCAGCTCTATCTGGATTGGTTTGTACTGAGGATGAGCATAACGAGCATCTTAGAGTGGTACTACAGACTTTGCGTGAGAAATAGTTGTATGCGAAGTTCAGTAAGTGTGAGTTCTGGCTCTGGGAGGTAACCTTTTTAGGATATGTGGTTTCTGTGAAGGGCATTTGTGTTGATCCTCGTAAGATTGAAGCTGTGTTCGATTAGAAACAGCCGAAGAATGTGTTTGAAATCCGTAGCTTTCTAGGGCTGGCGAGTTATTATCGACGCTTCATAGAAGGGTTCTCCTTGATTACGGTGCCATTAACCAAACTTTTGCGCAAGGGAGTTCCCTTTGTCTAGACTGATAAGCAACAAGGGAGCTTCAAGAAACTCAAATCTATTTTGACTCAGGCTTTGGTTCTGATACAGCTTGAATCTGGGAAGGATTTCGTCGTATATAGTGATGTGTTGTATGTGGGTCTGGGTTGCGTACTGATGCAGGATGGTAAAGTTGTAGCTTATGCGTCTTGTCGGCTTAAGACGCATGAGGCTAACTATCTGAAGCATGATTTGGAACTGGTCTTGGTAGTCTTCACTTTGAAGATCTGGAGGCACTATCTGTATGGTGAGAAATGTACTACCTACACAGATCACAAAAGCCTCAAATATCTTCTCACTTAGAAAGAGTTAAACCTTAGGCAACATAGATGGGTTGAACTGCTTAAGGATTATGACTGCACCATCGAGTACCACCCTAGTAAGGCTAATATGGTGGCAAGTGCTTTGAGTCGTAGGGCTATGATCGATCTGAGAGCGATGTTCGCTCGGCTCAATTTATTCGATGATGGGAGTCTGTTAGCGGAACTTCAGGTTAAGCCTGTATGGATTGATTAGATTAGAGGTAACTAGCTGGGGGATAAGTAGCTTGAGTTACGGTTGCGTCAGGTTGAGAATGGCGATACTACTAATTTTTGGATTAATAGTGATGGGGTACTTTGCTTCTGCGGTCGGATCTATGTACTGAATGATGAGGACTTAAGACAATCGATTCTGAGGGAGGCGCATAGTAGCCCTTATACTATGCATCTCAGTGGGAACAAAATGTATTGAGATCTACGAGAGTTATACTGGTGGCCAGGGTTGAAGCGTGAGGTTACTGATTTCGTTGCTTGCTGTTTGACTTGTCAACAGGTTAAGGCTGAGCATCAGTTGCCTTTCGGAGTTGCTGCAGCCAGTGAAGATACCGATGTGGAAATGAGAGTGAGTAACGATGGACTTTGTTAGTGGGTTGCCTTTAACACCCACTAAGAAGGATTCTGTATGGGTCATCGTGGATCGATTGACCAAGTCTGCTCACTTCATTCTGGTCAGGGCGGACTTTTTGTTCCAGAAATTTGCTAAACTGTATATAGCCAAAATATTGAGACTGCATGGGGTTCCTATCTCGATCATCTCCGATAGGGATCTTCGCTTTACGTCTCGATTCTGGAAGAAATTGTACGAGACTCTGGGTTTAAGGTTGGACTTCAATACTACTTTCCATCCTCAGACAGATGGTCAATTGGAGAGGGTGATTCAAGTACTGGAGGATATGTTGAGGAGCTGTGTTATAGATTTCTGAGGTAGTTGGGAGGAGTACTTGCCGTTGGTAGAGTTCGCCTATAACAACAGCTATCAGTGTAGCATCTAGATGGCTCCGTACGAGGCTCTGTATGGCTGTAAGTGCCGTACTCCCTTATGTTGGACTGAGTTGAAGGAGCGACGTGTTCTGGGTCAAAAATTGGGTTCAGAAACTGAAGTTAAGGTTCGCTTGATTCGAGATCGACTGAACGCGGTATCTGATAGGCAGAAGTTCTACGCGAATCTTAAAAGAAAGGATATATAGTATTCTGTGGGGGACTTAGTTTTTCTCAAAGTCTCACCATGGAAGAAGGTTCTGAGGTTCGATTGTAAGGGTAAGCTGAGCCCTCGATTTATTAGGCCGTACCGTATTCTAAAGCGAGTGGGGCCAATCGCATATCAATTGAAGCTTCCTTTGGAGTTGGATCGCATTCATGATGTGTTCCACGTCTCAATGTTAAGACACTACCGCTTTGATCCCACGCATGTTGTTCCTGTTGAGGAGATAGAAGTTAGACTAGATCTGACGTTTGAGGAGGAGCCAGTCCAGATCCTGGATCGCGACATTAAAGTTCTGCGAAGGAAGTCTATCCCTTTAGTGAAGGTGTTGTGGTAGAATCATAGCATTGAGGAGGCGACGTGGGAGCTTGAGGATCCAATGCGTCAGCAGTATCCTCACCTTTTTTGATCAGGTAAAATTTCGAGGACGAAATTTTCTTTTAGGGGGTAGAATTGTAACGCCCCAATTTTTCTTTAATTTTGGCTTTTGTAATTTTGTGACGCAAATCTGTATCTGCTTCAATGGTTATGTGTTCTGGGTGTGTGTGTGAGGTCCCAAGTTCAAGCCATGTCTTGGGTAAATTTTAGTATTTTCTGATTAAAGCCTTAACTGGGTTCAGTAGGCTTAACTTTAGATGCTGGTAAAATTATATCAGAATGGGCCTGCTGGTTTTATCGTAATTACATTTTCTAAAGCAATATCATGTGACATCGCCAAATTCGACCATAAAGTCCAGGCCGGGTTTGGGGCGTTACATACTTTGTTGTAACTATATTAAAACCTGACTCGTATACTTGTACCGTCTTTTTTATCTTTTGTGCAAGATTTCTTCTCTGGAAGGTGGTACGTTCAGAGGTGGACAGTTTGTTGGCACCGTTGCCGAGGAGGCAACGTCACTATATTGATTTTAATTTTTTCATATTAATAGAATAATTAAGATATTTTTAGGTTATAACTACGATTATTTTTTCTTATTTTCTACTAAAATTGTCCTTTTGGGTTTAGTGTATGACTCGTAGTGGGGGAACCAATAAACCATAATTTATACATATTTTAACCTATTTCTTTGCTTAATTTTGAATGATTGTCCATTGGATTTGATGAATCCGATACTCCTAATCTCTTAATTTCATGTTTTATACTCAGGAGAGCTTAGGGAGTCGAAAAAATCGAGAAACGGGCTAAAATGGGACAAAATGGACCTACATTAGAAATCACACGGCCTGGACTATCGTCCATGGGCAGATCACACGGCTGTGTGTGGCGAGCAAGAGCACGGTCGAAGGAGTCCACCACGGGCGTGTCCCTACCGACCCTAGGTTTAATTCTATTCGGAAAAGGCTACTTGTGGGCCAAGAAAGGCATTCCAAAGCCTATATAGACACCCTAGGGGGCAACCTAATAGGGGACATCGAGTAGACGCCGAGTAGAAGGCAGAAGATACTCCAAGATAGCCGTTGGGAGAAGCTTAGGAGAAGGATCTCCATCAAGACTGAAGATCTCCCATCAAGTTCTTTAGAAGTTTTTGGGTTTTCTTATGTTTTGTTGTTTTCCCTATTTTAAGATGTTTCCCTCTATTAGTATGAACTAAATCCCTTAAATACCTAAGGGGATGAAACCTAAGATGAATCTTATTATTATTTGATTTATAAGATAAATACTTGTTTTTATTCTTAATTGTGAGTTCTTGTTCTTGTTTTGATAATTCAGGTTATTGATTCAAGTCGAATGTGCTTATTCAGTGAAGCAAAAGTCCCTGTTTAAGAGTAGATCAACACAATTAAGCAGAGTTGATTGCAACCCTAGAAATAGGGCGACATAAATCTACCGGATTAGAGTCAAATCTAATAAGAGGATCCATAGATCGAGTTAATGCGACGATAGGGGTTTTAATTAGAAAGAGATTTCAATTAATCAACCTAGAGTCAGTTGTTTTTAGCCTTGAAAGAGATATTAACATAAATCAGGGATTTCTACAGACTAAGTCAGTGAATAAATCGTATGAATCAAAAGTAATAAGTAAAGTCTAGGTGGATTCTTCCTTAGGTATTGCCTATCTCATAAAGTTGTCTTAAAGTATTTTCTCAATTCTTTCTTTGTCGTATTTTTAATTAAGTTTTAGTTTAAAAGAAATCACTCTTAATTACTAGGCTAGATAATAAAAAGATAGTTATTACTAGTAATTTTAGTCCTTAAGGATACGATATTCTGGACTCACCACAATTATACTACTGTTCGATAGGTGCGCTTGCCTTTGTCGAAATATTAGTTAGTTTTGAGCCCATCAAGTTTTTGGCATCATTGCCGGGGACAAAGATATTAGGAAAACTAAATTTTTATTACTTTAGCCATTTTTATTTTTTATTTGCAATTTATTTTTATTTTATTTTAACTTTGCTAATTTTTCTTTTATTTGCTTCTGGCAGGTAATTTTAGTTTATGACTAGAAGAAACCCGTCGGGACCTTTGATTTTTAACTGTGAGATAGAAAATACCACTCGCAGAAACCGAAGAGAAATAAGGCGAAGCCTACAATACATTGAAGAAGAGTAAGAAGACGAAACCAATACTACCGAAGAGATGGCCGATAATAATTCGCTACTCCTGTGGTTGCCGCAGATGGATTTAGAGACATTTTACGATGCATGGGAGAGATACAAGGATCTACTGAGAAGGTGCCCACACCATGGATTACCTCTATGATTACAGGCTCAAACCTTTTACAATGGTTTGAACCCCTCAATTAGGCAGTTGATTGATTTAGCTACCGGTGGAACTCTAAATAACAAGACCCCTGAAGCGGCTTTTGAGTTTATAGAGGAGATGACATTGAATAACTATCAGTGGCAAGTTATGAGAACAAAGCTGACAAAAGCTGCCAGTGTTTTCAACCTCGACGCAGTTACCATGCTATCAAACCAGGTAGAGCTTTTAAATAAAAATATTGATGGTTTGTATGGTTCTTCACAGGTACATCCAATGGTGCAGTGCGATACAAATAGAGGAGGAACGAACAATACAAAATACTCACCCTACAACCCTGGCATAGAAAACGAACAGATGAACTATATGGGTAACAATTCTAGACCACAAAATAACTCTTATAGTAACATTTACAATCCTGGTTGGAGGAACTGCCTAAACTTCTCATGGGGTGGCTAAGGAAATCAAAGACAACAACCCCCTCCAAGCTTTCAACAGCAACCCTACGCACAAGAGAAAAAGCCAAACCTTGAGGAGATGCTAACAAAATTTATCGCGGTGTCAGAAACTCGTTTCTAAAACAGCGAAATAGCACTCAAAAATTAGCAAGCATCGATTCAAGGGCTCGGGAACCAATTAGGACAACTTGCTAAGCTCATATCTGAATAACCACAAGGCAGCTTGCCGAGCAACACTGAAACTAACCCAAAGGAGCAAACTCATGCCATTACTGCTCATGATAGTGAAGGTTAGACGAACCAAACCCGAGGCAAGAAAACGTGGTAGATAAAGGTAAGGTTGAGGTAAGCCATAATAAACCAGAACTGGTAAGTACAGAGTGTAAACCTCATGTGCCATACCCCAATGCGACGATGAAAGACCGCATGGATGAACAATTCGGTAAATTTCTTAAACTTCTGAAGAAATTACATATTAACTTACCGTTCCTTGAAGCTCTTTCGCAGATGCCCAATTCAAGGAAAATTTTAAAAGAGCTTTTGAAAAACAAACGGAAGTTAGACGATATGTCGCATGTGGAGCTAAATGTAGTGTGTTCAGTAAATTTACAAAATAAACTACCATGAAAGTTAAAAGATCCAGGGAGTTTTACAATTCCGTGCTTAATTGGTAGTTTATCTGTTAATAATGCTTTAGCTGATTTAGGGGCAAACATCAACGTTATGCCTTATAAAATGTTTAAGCAGCTAGGTCTTGGGAAACCTAAACAAACTAGGATGAGCATCCAATTAGCTGATAAAACCATTAGAGTTCCTAGGGGTATAATTGAGGATGTACTAGTGAAAATTGACAAATTCATATTCCTAGTAGACTTTGTTGTTTTAGATATGAATGAGGATAATGATGTTCCTTTAATATTAGGACGATCCTTTTTTGGAACTACTAGGACCATTATCAATGTTAATACAGGGTAAGTAATACTTCGTGTAGGTGATGACATGACTAAAGTCAAAGCATGTGATTCTGACAGAATATCTAATGATCAAGAGAATACAAGTCCTGTTAGTATAAATAAACTTAACATTCAATCTTCTTTGCAGGAAATCTCTCAGGAAAAGATGATAGAGCCAAGGTCTAGCATTCATATTGAGAATAAAACTGTTCATGAGGAACGAAGATTACAAATCAATGAACTAGATGAATAGCGGACACACGTTAAGGAAAAACTGAGAAACACGATGAACCAAAGCAAATCCATATCAAACTTAAGGATGGGACAACCCAATTTAAGATCGGGGATTAGGTATTGTTGGATAAAATAGACCCTCGAATCGCCAATTCAGACTTTAATAAAGAGATCTCTTTCACAGTACTGAATGTCTTCCCATACGAAACAGTCAAGGTAACTAATCCTACATTCGGCACTTTTAAGGTAAACGCCACTCGACTCAAACTATACAGTGATCATAGAACTGATAGCAGGAGAGAGGAGTGTCAACTCCTCGACCCACTATGAGATATGCGAATGAGAGGTAAGTCTAGCTTAAGACTTTAAACGAGCGCTTCTCGGAAGGCAACCCGAGCACTAACTTCACTAATGTCATTATTTCTGATTTGTAGTATCTAATTAACAACTAACCAATTTAATAAAGCGCAGTTTTTTTTCTTTCTCTCCCCACACGACCTTGCACACGGGCGTGGCCCTAGTCGTGTGGACACTACGAAAAGATACATGGGTGTGGTAGAGATCGTGCAGAAACAGGAAGAAAATTTTCCTCAAGACACGGTCTCCTACTAAATGCCACGTGCCGTGCGATACGGTTGTGGTCGACATTGAGAAAGTCACACGGGCGTGCGACACGCTCGCGTCCCTAAGTCGTGGTTGAAACTGAGAAATCTACACGGGCATTCGGCACGCCCGTGGCTGTAGGCCGTGGTCTATACTGATCAAACAACATGGCGTGGAAACCTCTACACGGTCGTAGGAGAAACAAACGAAGCAGCACACGGCTGTACAATTCGGCCGTGTGACCTAACACGCCCAGGGAATACGGGCGTGGGCAGCAACCAGGTGCCTTGATTTCTATTTAAACCCCTTTCTTCTTACTTTCTCTCCATATTCTTCTTCTCCCAAAACTTAGCTACCACGCCCCTTCCTTTTTCCATGTGGAAGAAGCGAAAAGACCTTAACACAGTCTCCCTGTGGGAGACCAATCTACATAAGTTTATGACGGCCGCTTCATCTACTTGATAGGACAAGGACCTTTCAGTCCATTTATGTTTTCTTTTTCTTTTACTTTCATTTTTAAATTCTTTTCCTTTATCTTTCTTATCTTTAAATTATATTATTATATTTTGATTTCCTTATTTTAGGTTCAAGGGGCTGTTAAGGGATGACCACACCCCCACCAGAGTATCCACCTCCACATTCATATATGCCTAACTTACCGTTTCTTTTCCTTGACTCCGTCCAAAATTCAGGAAGTTCACTTCTCTCGTTATCTTATGATTTTATATATTGTAGATATCTATTTTAGTACATTAATGACAATGTACATCTTAAGTGTGGGGAGATGTCAACAATACTAAATTATGCCTTTTTCATAAGTAATTTTCTCATATTACTATTAGAATGAAACTTTTATTGATTTATGATTTTCATTGATATGTTTCGGATTAAGTCATAGATAATTGTGCATTGATGGTTTAAACCTTAAGACATTAGAGAATCAAGCATGATAAGTCTATTTTCCGTAATTAAAAATTTATTAGGTTGTTTCCCTAATCTTAAATATTACTTTGAAGTTTGAAATTTGCAAGGTTGACATCAAAAACAATAATTTCTGTGAGATTTTGAGCCATTTAGAGCATATATTTTTCTTGCTCACTTTATTAATTATGAGTGTGTCAATATTGATTTGTTATTCTAGAACTTGCTTCGATTATGCATGTCGAGACCACACTATTGATTTGATATACAGAGATGATAAAGGCACATAGGTTTTAACCCACTTATTCTATTAAAAAGCCTACTTTCATAATTAACCCCTAGTGAACCCTTTTTAACCTAATAAACCGTTTCTTGACTCACCCATTAATATTAACCCAAAACCAAATTTTTACTTCTCCTACTTTGACTCCCCTTATATCGAGATTTGATTTGATCTGCTGCCTAACTATTTGCTTTATTTCGGTTGTTAAATTCCTTATTATTGTATGTTCTTATTCTTTAAAAAAAAGAATTGGAAATTCATTCATTATTAGTTTTAAGCTTGAACGATTAATGTCACATCTTTAGAAGAAGCTCATGTTATTAGTGCTAAGTTTTCAATCAATGTAATTATTCAGTATTAGTTTAATTTTTCTAGTTAGGTAAATTATCAATTCGATCTCGATTCAAACCCTCTAATTCAGCCTTTATCCACACCTTTAAACCAAGCCCCCTTACAACCCTTTGAAGACCTTTTAATTTGTGTATCATCTTATTCTATAGTGGTAGAGATTTGATTTTCATGCAAGCTTATGGGATTAACTTCTCATGTTTGACTTTTGAGTGCTTAATTTGAACCTTAAAACACTTTGAGTGATTTGAGTGAATCTTTAGTGAGGATGTCAATTCTTGTCAGTTTTGAATCAAAGGTAATTATTTAGGTAAGGGGAAACACCTATGTTTTCGTGCTATAAAAATTTATGACTTAGATTGTTTGAATCTTTAGGACTCTTTTAGTTAAATTATCAATGTATGAATTATCTATGAATTATGATGAAACATCATTAATTAGAATTATAAATTGAGGAAGTTAATTTTAATTGTGAGTTGAGGATTTTGCTTGAGGACAAGCAAAAGCTTAAGTGTGGGGATATTTGATAAACCATAATTTACACATATTTTAACCCCATGCTTGGCTTAATTTTGGATGATTTTCCATTGGATTTGATGAATCCGATACTCCTAATCCCTTAATTTCATGTTTTATACTCATGAGAGCTTAGGGAGTCGAAAAGATCAAGAAACGGGCCAAAATGGGACAAAATGGGCCTACATCAGAAATCACACGGCTTGGACTATCGTCCACAGGTAGATCACACGGCCGTGTGTTGCGAGGAGAATTGAGCACTGCTGAAGGAATCCATCAAGGGCGTGTCACATAGGCGTGTCCCTACCAACCCTAGGTTTAATTCTATTCAGAAAAGGCTACTTGTGGGCCAAGAAAGGCATTCCAAAGCCTATATAAACACCCTAAGGGGGGAAACCTAAAAGGGAACGTCGAGTAGACGCCGAGTAGAGGGTAGAAGATACTCCAAGACAGCCGTCGAGAGCAGCTTAGGAGAAGGATCTCCATCAAGACTGAAGATCTCTCATCAAGTTCTTTAGAAGTTTTTGGGTTTTCTTATGTTTTGTTGTTTTCCCTATTTTAAGATGTTTCCTTCTATTAGTATAAACTAAATCCCTTAAATACATAAGAGGATGAAACCTAATACGAATCTTATTATTATTTGATTTATAAGATAAATACTTATTCTTATTCTTAATTGTGAGTTCTTATTCTTGTTTTGATAATTCAGGTTATTGATTCAAGACGAATGTGTTTATTCAGTGGAGTAAAAGTCCCTGTTTAAGAGTAGATCAACACAATTAAGCGGAGTTTGTAACACCCCAAACCCGGTCTAGAAGTTAGGCCCGAATTTGGTGTGTTACATTGAAGTGTTTTTCGAAAACCATGTTTTCATTGAAAACCATTCTCGTTTAAAACTTGTGTGAGAGTTAAAGCCTCTTTGTTAAAATTCAAAACACTCAAGCAATTGCTATCCACTTGAAAATATAATTACTTTTAAAACCTTATCTGTTGCGGAAGCATATTTAAAATAGACAATTTACGAAAAGGTGATGTTTAAAAATTGAGTTGCAGAAGCATTTTGAAAATGTTGCGGAAACGTAGTGTTTTCAAGACAATTATCATTTTGGAAATCGTATTCCACTTTTAGCAGTTATAAAACGTCATAAATAAATATCACAAGTAATAAGTTAAAAATAGAGAGGCCTTATTACAATCCCAAATCAAAATATTTAAAAGTAAATAATCAAAACAACAAGCATAAGTAGTGTGTGGTCTTCTCCGAGTCCCTCGCAGCTCCGATCTGTCTAAGGCTGCGGATTACCTGCACAGTTAATAAATATCACAAATAATAAGTTAAAAATAGAGAGGCCTTATTACAATCCCAAATCAAAATATTTAAAAGTAAATAATCAAAACAACAAGCATAAGTAGTGTGTGGTCTTCTCCGAGTCCCTTGCAGCTCCGATCTGTCTAAGGCTGGGGATTACCTACACAGTTAAAAACGGGGTGAGTTTGCGAAAACTAAGTGTGTAATCCCCTTACCAGAGTAACAGTCAGTATACAAAAATAGAAACCTAAATTATCTGCGCCAAAGCCCTTTTAACAGTAACAGTATAGTTAGTTCAATACATACGTGAGTTAAAGCCCACCACGATATCATTTGGGGCACAACCCATAACAGAATCAATTGGGCCTAGACCAAACCAATAGCAGAACAAGTGGCCTAAAGCCAGTATAATGACAGATATCATAAACAGATATGGAACAGTATGAAGATGCATCCCACCTTGATCCAGCCAACACATCCTATGGGGATAAAATTGACCCACCCAGCCAACACACCAAGCTTAGACCGATTGCGGCACTAAGTCAACAGAACGGCTTGGCACCGTGAACAGAATGGCTAGGCGTCGTGGACAGAAGGGCTAAAAAGCCATAAATATCGCAGCAACGCTACCAGATAACAGAACGGCTAAAAGCCGTAAACAGAATAATTATAAACCATAATCTAGATGGCATAAAGCTATCGGTGAATGTAATAAGTTTCGCACATAGCTATCAGCGACGGTAATATAATTGGCACACAGCCACGGGTAATTATAATCGACACAGAGTCATCAATATATACGTTAGGCACATAGACACGGGTAAATACGTTGGCACAAAGCCATAATCAAGATGGCACAAAGCCATAAATATCGCAGAAAGGCTGAAAGCCTTGTACAGAACGACAATGGGCCATACACTTCCTCCGTAACTTTGTCCCAACCCCATGCAATATGTCGTGTATGTCATACTCAATCATTACACGTGTCTGCAAAATGGCTATGCTCAGTAACAGTAATTTAAACATAATTTAAAAGCATACCAGTCATACAACCACCATCAAGTCAATTAAAATACAGTCATACAATCCCAGTCAAATTAGTCCAGTTCATAATCTAATTAAGTCATTTACCCACAAGGGCAAAACAATCATTCTACCCTATAAGGGTATTTTGGTAATCCTACCCTTCAGGGGTATTCTCGTAATTCTTCCATATAGGGGTATTTCGGTAATTTTACAAGTTAGGGTCATTTCGATAGTTTCGTAAATCGAGGGTATTTTGATAATTTTGCAAATTGAGGGTATTTTGGTAATTTTACAAATCAGGGGTATTTGGTAATTTTACAAATCGAGGTATTTTGGTAATTTCACAATCTAAGGGTATTTCGATAATTTTACAAATCAGGGGTACTTTGGTAATTTCACAAATCAGGGGTATTTTGGTAATTTTGCAAACCGGGTATTTCGATAATTCTGTAAACCAGAGGTATTTCGATAATTTTACAATCTGAAGGTATTTCAATAATTTTACAAATCAGGGTATTTTGGTAATTTTGCAATCTGAGGGTATTTCGGTACTTTTACAAATGAGGGGTATTTCGATAATTTTGCAATCTAAGGGTATTTTGATAATTTCACAAATCAGGGGTATTTCGGTAATTTCACAAATTAGGGGTATTTTGGTAATTTTGCAAACCGGGGGTATTTTAGTAATTTGTAAACTAAGGGTATTTCAGTAATTTTAAACCAAGGGTATTCTAAACAGAGATAATGATGCGAATGAGCCTAGGGCCCATTCTCGGCCCAAATAGACCCACACGCTTGTGTGGCCCATTTAGCCCAAATCCAGCCATAGATATGAGATTCACATAGACCAGTTCAATATCTACTACACAATTATACAATTTATTCATATGGGCCCAAGGGTCCATTGGCTCCACATGGCCCATTTCGGCCCATCGAGGCCCAAGCAACCTAAACCCACAAGAACACTCATGATGGCCTTAACTATCGCATCGAAGTCCTACACGTGGCTCGCACGCTCGTGTGGCTACCATTGCCGTGTGACCGGCATTTTAGCATTTGCCGCTCTACAGCTAAAGTAGTGCGAAATACACACTTGATAGGAATCTGGAGTTGATCTGCGCTCCGAACACTCCTATGCCCAAACTCCAACCAAGGTATGCTTACTCTCCTCATAGATTGCTCTATTTAAAGCCAGCTTCTCACCTTCCCTCATGCTAGCTTCCCGATGTGGGATCCCTTCTTCAGCAGAGTTTAAATCCATCACAACCACTTGCCGTCCCAACTTAGCAAAATAAATATCCCTTTTTGCTTGCAATGGGATTTGAACCCTTGCCCTCTCCTATGCTCCAGACGCTACATGCCACCATAACACAAGCTCTTTTTGTGTCTAAAATCATGCGCAACTAAATATAAGCTTATGGGCCAAAATCTAAGTTCATTTAAAAAGAAATCAAAATGAAATGCAAGCGCCAAGACTTGAACCTTGGACCCCTTGCTTCCTCTATGGCGTCACCTCCTTGTCTCCCATGTGGTACCATTTGCCACTAGACCACAACTCCTTTTGTGTCATTTTTCTTCATATTTTATTCTTAAAGCCTACTTACTAACTCCCAGGGTTTTATTCACCTGAAACCAAAATTTTTCCTAAAGCTCAGGTTTGAACCCGGGACTTCATGGAAGCCCCCTAACCTTCCAAAATCACTCACCTAATAGGTCCAACTTGCATTAGTGCCGTTCTCTTGTTCTAAAAAATTTTAAATGCTCCCATGCCCAAGGCCCAATATGCCCAATTCTACTAGGCCCAAATTCAGGGCGTTACAGAGTTGATTGCAACCCTAGAATAGGGCGACATAAATTTACTGGATTAGAGTCAAATCTAATAAGGGGATCCATAGATCAAGTTAATGCGACGATAGGGGTTTTAATTAGAAAGAGATTTCAATTAATCAACCTATAGTCAGTTGTTAGTAGCCTCGAAAGAGGTATTAATATAATTTAGGGATTTCTACGGATTAAGTCAAGTGAATAAATCGCATGAATCAAAAGTAAAAAGTGAAGTCCAGGTGGATTCTTCCTTAGGTATTGCCTATCTCATATAAAGTTGTCTAAAAGTATTTTCCCAATTTACTCTCTGTCGCGTTCATAGTTATGTAGTTAGTGAAATTAGTTAGTTAAATTTAGATTAAAAATAAATCCTCTTAATTACTAGGCTAGATAATAAAAAGATAGTTATTACTAGTAATTTTAGTCCTTAATGATACGATATTCTGGACTTACCACATCTATACTACTGATCGTTGTTTTATGAGATGTCAAAGTCCTAAAATTTATATAAAGAATGATCGAACCTGGAAACTAACTATGACAACGATTTGAGGCAAGTGCACCTATCGAACAGTAGTATAGTTAAGGCAAGATCGGAATGTCAAACCCAAAGGAACCAAAAGTACTAATACTAACTCTCTTTTTATTATTTAGCCTAAGAATTAAACGAATTATTTATCTAAACTAAAATTAACTAACTGCTAAACTAAAGACTCTAAGACAAAGAAGAATGAATTTGGAAAATAACTTTTAGGAAAAACCAATTGATTAGGGATTTTTAGGGATTAAGTCATGTGATATTAACATAAATTAGGGATTTCTAGGGATTAAGTCAAGTGAATAAATCGTATGAATCAAAAGTAATAAGTAAAGTCTAGGTGGATTCTTCCTTAAGTATTGCCTATCTCATAAAGTTGTCTTAAAGTATTTTCTCAATTCTTTCTCTGTCATATTTTTAATTAAGTTTTACTTTAAAAGAAATCACTCTTAATTATTAGGCTAGATAATAAAAAGATAGTTATTACTAGTAATTTTAGTCCTAGAGGATACGATATTCCGGACTCACCACAACTATACTACTGTTTGATAGGTGCGCTTGCCTTTGTCGAAATATTAGTTAGTTTCGAGCCCATTAGCAACACCTATAGAGCCAGTCATATATCAAAAAAGAATAATCCGAAGGAATCTTCGACAGCAACAATAATAGCCAATACATAATCCACTACCTGCTAAAGGCAATTTACCACCACGTGAGAATTCACTATTCGACGAGGCTAACAATAACAATCTAGAAGATTGATCGTTGTTTTATGCGATGTCAAAGTCTAAAAATTTATATAAAGAATGATCGAACCTGGAAACTAACTATGACAACGATTTGAGGCAAGCGTACCTATCGAACAATAGTATAGTTAAGGCAAGACTGGATTGTCGAACCCAAAGGAACCAAAAGTACTAATACTAACTCTCTTTTTATTATTTAGCCTAATAATTAAATAAATCCACCTAGACTTCACTTGTTATCTAACTCTGAACCAGACGATGTATTCACTTTGACTTGATCCGTAAGATTCCCTAACGTATATTAATCCCTCTCTCGAGGCGACTAACGTCTAACCCTAGGTTGATTAATTGAAATCTCTTTCTAATTAAAACCCCTAGAATTGCATTAACTCGATCTATGGACTCCTATATTAGGTTTCACCCTAATTCGACAAAATCTCGTCACCCTATCTTTAGACGTGCGATCAACTCTGCTTAATTATGCTAGATCTACTCTTAGGTAGGGACTTTTGCTCCTCCACCTAAGCACATCACACTTGAATTAATATTCCGAAAATATCAACACAAGGATTAAGAACACATAATTAAGAACAAGTCAAATATTTATCATATAGTTTAGCAAACGATAACAAGATTCATCTTAGGTTTCATCCCCCTCAGGTATCTGATGGTTTAGTTCATAATAATAAAGGAAAACATCTCAGAAGAAAAGATAAAACAAAACATAAGAAATCCCTAAAACCCCCTGAAGGAATTGAAGGAGAGATCCTCCATCTTGAGTATGATTCCGGCTTCTTGAGATGAATCAACTTGCTATCTTCGAGTAAATCTCCACAAATCTGCCCTCTTTGGCCTAGCTGGACGCCCCCTGACTAAAGCCTTGGGTTCCCCCCTTTAGATCATGCTTAGGGTGTTTATATAGGCTTCTAAATGTGTTTTTTTGCCCTTAAGTATCCTAATCCGAGTGAAATTTCTCTTAGTCACGGTAGGGACACGCCCATGGCACACGCCCGTGTAAGTTGTGGCCAGGCCGTGTTCGAGGTTGTTGAATGAGGCACGGCTTTGTGGTCTTGAGCCCAGGCCGTGTGGATTTCGTGATATGGCCCATTTACTCCGTTTTGGGCTCATTTTCCGTTCTTTTCATCATCAGGTGCTCTTCTGAGTATAAAACATGAAAACAAAGGATTAATAGCACCGAATTACACAATTTAGGGCTTAAATCATCCAAAATTATGCTAAATATGTGATTAAAATATGTTACTTTTACGGTTTATCAAAGATCCACCACCACCTCCATAGCTACCTGTAAATATAAACATGATGCATAACGAGAGGACTCTAAGGGAATATATGCTACCGAATTTGGATATGGTTCAAAAGAGTTTAACAAGGTCAGGTATCATGGCCAATAATTTCAAGATTAAGCCAGCTATGATCCAGAATAATTTGCAGTTTCAAGGAACAATAATAGAAGATTCAAGTCAGCATCTAAAACGGTTCTTCTAGCTTTGTAATACCTTCTAATACAATGGGGTCACTGATGATGCTATTCTTCTTCGGTTGTTCCCCTTTCATTAATCGGTAACACATTTTTTTAGCTGGATTCACAGACACTAAGATCAATCATGACATGGGACGAACTCGTAGGAAAATTCCTACAAAAGTTCTTCTCTATTAGCAAGATAGTCTAGCTAATAAGCAAAATTTTGATGTTCAAACAATTTAAGGGGGAAATTTTTCATGAAACATGTGAGCATTTTAAAAAGTTTATTCTAAAATTCCCACACCACAGATTGCCTGAGTGGTTACAACTGCAAATTTTCTACAATGGGTTGGATGTACATTCAAGGTCAAGATTAGATAGAGTAATAGGAGGTGCCCTAATGAATAGAATGTACGAGGATGCATACAAATTAATAGAAAGTATGATAATAAATTCATGCCTGTGGTCAGCTGAATGATATACATACGGCTAAAGACCATTTACGGTAAATGATGTTGATCTACTGTAATTTGATGTAGTAGACTAAACTAATTTTTGCACTTTAGGAGCTTGAAAATTAACATTAACATTAGGTTTTAATTATGTTTTAGTAAGTTTAATTAAATTCAATAAAGTGTGCAAATTGAGTCTTTTATTGACCTTAGGGGCCGAATGAGGCCTAAGGGTGAGCTAATGAACCTTGTGATTGTGTAGGAGGCCATTAAAAGGCGTGCTAAAATGATATTGGTCCCCATGTCACAATACGGAGGATTTGCTGTCACAACATAGGGAGTAGAATAGAGGAATTCCAGGAATGCCTTTGATGTCGCAACACAGCCTAAGGCTGTCATGACATACCTCTGAAGACATCCTAAAAAAGAGTATACTGACTTTTATGTCGTGACACAGGTCTTGATGTGCCGTAATATTAGCTCTGGATGGGAATTAATATGAGCCAATGTGGGTTTTGGTCTGTAAAATCCAACTTAAAGCTCAAGAATGTCAGCTAACCTAGGGTTAAGGACGATGACCACATCAAGTTTATAAATAGGCTCATTTGGCACATGTTATGGAAACCAATTACTTAGCTTAGATTCTCTCCTTTTAATTTTAGTTTAATTTTTCTCTTTTCTTAGGTTTTAGATTTATTTTAGTTTGTTCTTTGTTTTATCTCGGGAAATCTGGTTTGTGGATGCTACCAGGCTTTGTGGGTTCACTCTTGTTCTTAATAAAAATAAGACTTTTCCCTAAACTTTATAATTTCAATTTGTTTATTATGTTTATGTTTTACATTGATTTTATATTGTTTACGAAAACCATAAGGAACTAATCCCTTTATGGGGGATTAATGAGTGAAGGTATGATGGATTGATTGTTTTGCAGGGCTACTCAATGGATTAGCTGTTCGGGAAATGGAGAACCTAAACCCTAGGCTTGATGACCTTAGGAAGTTATCAAGGTGAGAATTAACCCAAAATTTGTGTGGCCTATCCGTGAACACCTTAACCCCGAACGGATTTGGAATATGAGGTCGAAAGATAAGTAGTCTTTGCAGACTCATTATTTTAGTGAACGTATCGGAAGATCCTACTAGGGTGTCAACTAGTTGATTAACGTGGAGCCCGAAGTGATAGTTGATCAAGATTACCTAAGTGAGCTAATCACCCATAACCAGATCTGATCAATCTTACTTTTCAAATTCCCAATATTATTTGTTTTTCTTATGATTATTACTATTATTTTAAAAACCTCAAAAATCCTTATTATTTATATTTTTGTAATATAACCTATTTCAAGTACTAATTAGATATTTTGGTGTTTAGGTTGAAATTGATCTAGTACTAGCCTCCTTTGGGTACGATCCTCATAGTACTCACTGACTCTATTTAACTATAGTACAACCTGACTCGTACACTTGCGGACACTGCTTCATTTATATATATATCTTTTGTTGCAATATTCACACTCTGTACGTTAGTACGTCCAGAGGTAGTCAGCTGTCTAGGAGGATAACAAATATCAACAATTAGTGGATAGAATCAATCGAATAGAGGCTGATAAGAATGCACTAGCTGTCTATGGAGGAGACAAAATGCTCTTCCACTACCTCAATAATCCCATCGAGCATGTGAATTACATCAGAAGTTGGGGTGGAAATCCCTATTTGAATACATACAATTTTGAATGGAGAGATCACCCGAATCTGAGATGGGGAGGAAACCAAGAAGGAGGCAATAACTCTAAACAAGTTAAAAATAGTAATTATCAACCTCCTTATTTATAGAAACCTTAGGAAAGGGCCAACCCAAATGGCCATACTATATGCGGTCAACGTCTGGATAGAATCGAGGGAAGATGCAGTCAATGAGAATAAATGTGAAACAGGTGTAGTCTGAGTGCACCAATTTAACAAGAACATTGATTAAGCTTGAAGATTAGATGAGCCAATTGATTAGCATGATGGGTGACATAAAAAGACAAATTGGCATAGGTATTCCTAGTAACACCGAAAATAATTCTCGTAGAGAAGGGAAAGAACATGTGAAAGCAATAGCTCTCTGATCAAGTAAAGTACTGAGTAGCCCAAAGAACCCAACTCAGGAGATGAATAAGGAGAATACTGATGATCTTCAAGAAGAACCCTTAGAAGCTGATGATGAACTAGAGTCAGAAGAAGTAGTTACATCAACAGTTGAATCGGAGAAAAAGACAATTAAAGACCCTGTCATTGTAATGACCCGAATTTGGGCCTAGTAGAATTGGGCCTATTGGACCTTGGTCATAGGAGCATTTAAAATTTTTGAGAACAAGAGAACGACACTAATGCAAGTTGGACCTATTAGGTAAGTGATTTTGGAAGGTTAGAGGGCTTCCATAAAGTCTCGAGATCAAACCTGGGCTTAGGAAAAATTTTGGTTTTAGGTGAATAAAACCCTGGGAGTTAGTAAGTAGGCTTTAGGAATAAAATGTGGAGAAAAATGACACAAAAGGAGTTGTGGTCTAGTGGAAAATGGCGCCACATGGTAGACAAGCAAGGGGTCCAAGGTTCAAGTCTTGGCGCTTGCAATTCCTGTTGTTTTCTTTTTAAATGAACTTAGGCTTCGGCCCATAGGCTTATATTTAGTTGCGTATGTTTTAAGACAAAGAAGAGCTAGTTGGTAAAGTGGCTAGCGGCGTGGATTAAGTTACAGGGGGCCTGAGTTCGAATCCCATCGCAAGCAAAAAGGGATATTTATTTTGCAAAGTTGGGACGGCAAGAGGTTGTGATGGATTTAAACTTTGTTGAAGGAGGGATCCCACATCGGGAAGCTAGCAAGAGGGAAAGTGAGAAGCTGGCTTTAAATAGAGCAATCTACGAGGAGAGTAGGCTTACCTTGGTTGGCGTTTGGGCACAGGAGTGTTCGGAGCATGGATTAACTCCAGATTCCTATCAGGTGTGTATTTCGCACTACTCTAGTTGTAGTGCGGCAAATGTCAAAATGCCGGTCACACGGTGATGGTAGCTACACAAGCGTGTGAGCGTACGTGTGGGGGCTTCGACACAGATAGTTGAGGCAACCATGAGTATTCTTGTGGGTTGATGCTGTTTGGGCCACGATGGGCCGAAAGGGGCCAAGTGGGCCCAATGGGCCCGTGGGCCCATATGAATATGTTGTATGATTGTGTAGTAGATATTGGACTAGTCAATGTGAATCTCATATCTATGGCTAGGTTTGGGCTAAATGGGCCACGCGAGCGTGTGAGCTCATTTGGGCCGAGAATGGGCCCTAGGCCCAATCGCATCATTATCTCATTTCTTCTTGTTAGGGTGATTGGTTACTTTGTGGTTGTGATTTAAGCATTCGTGTTGACTTTGGTTCTGTAAAATCGTGTTCTTGATGGGTAAAGGGGATTCTAGCCATAGGGGGCGGCAAAGGTGCCAGCCGAGACTGTGCACATAGCCTCCACTCCTAAGTTTAAGTGGTGTAGGGTGTCAGGGGTTTGGGACTTTCCGCCTGGATGCGGAAGGGTGTCGGCATCAAACTTTGGTTTAACTAGGTAGATCGCAATTGATCATTCTAGTGAAGGCAAGTGATAATAAATCTCATGGTTAGGTGTTTGGAATGGAGATCTCCCAATCCTTTTGCTAAATGTGTTAATTGTGTGTTATGTTTTGTATAGGTGAAGGCGTTTGTGATTATTTAGTACTCTATGTGATAAGGTGTGTAATCTCACACCCTTGCTTGTTATGTTATGCGTTATTCTGTGAAGCGGCTAAAAGCCGAAATGTCAAAAAGCTGGAATACCGACAACTGAATCACTCGAGCATGCGAGCGCTCGTAGGGATAAACCGAGCCACTAGTGATAGCGATAGACTGTTGGGAGCATCACGAACGCTCTCGTGGAACTGAGGCCGTAATGGGCCTTGTTGAGGCGAAACGGGCTAACTGGGCCCAATGGGTTAATGGGCCCACATGAGCGAAATCGATGGAAAATTGCCGAATGAGTGATGCGACTACGAAGTTTGCAGAACTGAGACCGAATACGAGCTGAATGGGCCATACGAGTGTGTGGGCCCATTTGGGCTAAAATTGGATTTTAGGCCCAATTACACCGTAATGATCGAAAAGGGAACCTGTGTCGTTCGAGGTGACAGTGGGCCTCCGAAACGGCTGTGAAATGATAAATTATCGAAATACCCTCAGTGTGTAAATTACCGAAATACCCTCAATTTGTAAAGTTACTGAAATACTCCTGGTTTACAGAATTACCAAAATACCCCTAAGGGGTGAAATTATCGTGTTACCCCTAAGTGACAAAATGACTGTTATACCCTTGGTGGTAGTTAAATCTCGTTTATGTGATTTTATATATATCTGTTTATAATTGTAATACACTGCATTCATATCATGTTGCATTGGGTTGGGTTGATGACTGGAAGAAGTACCGTTCTAGTGGCTCTACCACATACCGTTCAAGTGGCATCGCCACATACCGATTTAGTGGCTCAGCCACATATACCGTAATTAGCAGCTTGACTATAATATTGGAGAGTTTTGGCTAGGTGGGTTGACATGGTCCCCACATGGTGTGTTGGTTGGTACGGGTAGAGAGTTAGTTGGCTGGATAGGATTGGGGTAGGTACATATCCACTTGCATTGAGATGATTTAGGGCTTAGGCCTAGCTTGTTACCGAATAGGGCTTAGGCCCAGACTGACACCGTATGGGCTCGGGCCCAGATTTTGACCGTTATAGGGGAGTACACACTGAGTTCTAGTAACTCACCCCTTTCTTTTAACCGTGCAGGTAATCCCTAGCGTTAGAGGATTTAGAGCTGTAGAGGACTCGGAGGTGGCCATACGTCGAATTTGTTATTAAACGGAACTTAGTAATTTTGGATTTAATTTAATTTATATTATTTTTAGGTTAATAATTTATGTAATAGGGCCATTGGGATTTTCTTTTTAACTATCATTTGGTAATTCTTTTAGTTATGAATTGCTAAACGATTAAACACGGGTTTTTGAAATAATAACTACCATTTTCAAAATATCACGTTTCCGCAACTTTTAGAGTCAGTCTACTGCAATAAACAACATTTTTGAAAATGATATTATGTTTACAAGGAAAATAACTTTAAGCAAATCTTGTTTTGTAAGCAATAAAATTCGGGATTTATAAACAATAGAAAGTTTAAAATTGAAGAAGTGTTTTCATTGAACACGTAGTTTTCAAATAGCCTCACAATGTGACATGCTAGATTCGGTGTTACAGTCATGGTAAAGATACTGCTCCCTTCAAGGCTAGAAGAAAAGCAAAAACGGATGAAGACAAGTTTGTAAGTTTTCTAAACTTTTTCAAAACATTAAATGTCAATCTACCTTTGATTGAATCAATTGAAAAAGTTCCTAAGTATGTCAAATTTCTAAAAGAAGTCAAGTTTAGGTGTAGGAAAATTAAGGTAGAAGAACAAGTTAACATAAGCGCTTCTTGTAGTGCTATTATTTCTAGACAGATTCCTCAAAAGTTGAAAGACTCAAGAAGTTTTACAATTCCCATAGAGATAAGGAGCATTCATTTCAATAGAGCCTTATGTGATTTAGGAGCTAGTATCAATTTAATGCCTCTATCTATATGTGAAGAACTCGGGTTAGGGGACCTCAAGAACATCTAAATAACAGTATAGTTGGCTGACAGATATTCAGTTCATCTGAAAGGAGTATTAGAAAATGTGTTAGTCAAAGTGCGCAGCTTTATCATCTCGGTAGACTTTGTAGTTCTAGACTTTGTAGAAGACCGAGAGATACCAATCCTGTTGGGTAGACCTTTTCTAGCCACTTTAGGGTCCACCATTGATATGGAAAATAATGAATTACCAATGAAGATTAATGTTGAAACGAAAATTTTTAAATGTGGCTACCAACAGAGTAGGGAAAACAAAAGGAACTTAGGGGAACATTGTAATGAATTATCTACTTTTAACCCTAATAACCCGAATCAAAGGGCATACTTACTTTAATCCATGCCGGTCAAAAGAACATGTTCAGGGAGAGAGATAAACAGAAGAAGGTGTAGTGGCACGAAAAGCGATGGACTAATACTGAAGGAACCACAAAATTGTCTTTATGTGAATTAATGGTGTTGTTGGATGAATTCGACAATAAAACTGGATTATTTTAATTAATATTTAATTATTTATAAATTATTATATATTTAACTAACTAGTCTAGAATTTAATTTTTATTAAATTTATGTTGTAGAGGAACCGTGACACTTTGAAAATTGGAAATTTGGGCAGAAACAGAGCCAAGGTCGCAATGCGGTAGTCCCACGTCACAACACTGCGACCAAAATTAGCAGAATTGAAAAAAATCAACTTGACGTCGCAACACAGAATTTGTATGTTGCGATTCCAAGGCCAGTTTTCCCATAAATCCAAAATTATTTAGTGTGTCGCGACATCGAACTCCGATGTTGTTACAACGACAACCTGTCAGGGGTGTCGTGACACGGAACCCCTATGTTGTAACATCGCTGCAATTTTTGCAGGGTTGACTTGATCCATTTGTGCAACCCAGCAGATTAATCCCCATTATACCTAGTTTTTAACCTTAAAATCATTATTTTAAAACTTAAAAATACCCTAAATTCACATTTTAACTTAGTTTTTAACATTTTAAACACCTCAAAACTCTCTCAAATCCAAAATCCCTTTTGTATTAAAACCCTAAATTTACAACTCTTCTTTGCTATTAGTTAAATGCAGGATTGCCACAACCGGTGGAAAACAGAGCACTAAAAGGAGCAACCACAAACAAATATTACAAGGAATTCAACATATCTTCTTCCAAGGTGAAGGGTTCCTAAATTTCTACTTTTTACTGTTCTATTGGAAACTTTGCTTGCTAGTTCATTAGTTTTTGAATTTAAACAATATTCAAGATGCCTTCACGAAAGTTTAGAAGAACTAATGAACCAGAACCTTCAACGGTTCCGAACCCCTCTAAATTTTTGAGTTCAAACGTCAAAAAATATTTTGTAGAACTTCAATGAAAAATGTTTATTCAAGAGAGAGGATTTGAACCATTGATGGTTCTCTATCAGGAGATATGATCTTTAGTTAGATATCATAGATAGGAACGTTTTTGTACGATCCCAAAAGAACCTGCTATGGTCTCTGTACTTTAGGAATTTTATGCATCTTTACGGGACGATGAGTCTAGAAAAAATTGAAGATCGTACATTGGAAACACTACCTGTGCGAGGGAAAGATGTACGAGTTACCCCTCAGGTTATTTGCGAATTTTGTAATGCTCCATTTTATGAAAAAGATTTTATAGAAGAAACTGATCTGGAATATTTTCGAGACATAAATATGGATAACATTATAAACCTCCTAACAATGGGAAGGGGTGAATGGAAATGTCGCCCAGATACTAATATCCCAACTTCTTTTAATCATGAAATAATGTTTCCTGAAACAAAAATGTGGATCCAATTCTTATGCACTAGAATAGCTCATGCTTTGAATGTTTCTAATGTTAATACTTTTTGCTTTACGCTATTTTGCAAAAAAAAAAAAAAAAAAACAATTACGCATCGAAATGTAGGTATACCAAAATATGATGTGATGTGTTAGTGGCTAGAGAGTGGGAGCCTTCTTTCCTCACTTAGTTACGACCCTATATAAGAGAATAGGCATTTCGATGGCATCTACAGAGCAATCAATAAAGCCATCTTGTAGCATAATTGGCGACACTTTATATACATAGTACATTGAGCTGTGAACTAAATAAATTAAAGAGTGGAACAAATGCCAGCAATAGATGATGGCCACTCCGACTTCGTCCATAGAAAAGCTAAATTGACCTCTCAACAGGAAATTGGTGAGAGCAGTCATCCCAAGCTAGACTGGATCATACACAATATGTAGGAGTCGGGCCCCTTTTTTCAGGAATTCGCATGACATGAATAAAAAAACTTTCTTATTTGGCCTCTCACAATCAGATTTGCCATTATTGTCTGTATCATTGCATGTGATCAACATTACATCTCCATTATGGTAGAGTTTGGGCTGACACATCCAAAGCAAGAAGAAGTGGAATAGGAGAGTGAAGAAGAAGACTGAGATGAGGAGGGGGAGGAAGATGATAAGATGAATTTTGAGGAGGATGACTGAAATTTTAGTTTTTGTTTTAAAAGATTGTATTAATTTTTAGATGATTTTTCATTTATTTAAACTGTTAGGACTAAGAGTAAATAGTAAACTAGTAGTTATTTTGTTTTTGTTTAAATTTTCTGTGTAGGAACTCCACATGGAAAAAGCACAACGATTTTAAGCTATCAATGATCAAAGGAGGAGGTACCCACCTATAGCTCACGAAACTATCACGATCAATCAAGTAATTTATTATTTATCTTCCACAGGGCTACACATTGAGGACAATGTGTTATCCAAAGTATGGGGGGATAACATAGAAAATTTGTTTTAAATTTTTATGCTTTTCTTTGATTTTTCTTGTCATTTGTGTGTTTGAGCTTGTAGAAATACAAGTGCTTGGTTAGGAGTATGTACATAGGTTGATTGTATTTATAGTAAATTTGGCATGAAGATAGATGATTTTAAAATTTTTGAGTATTAGACTAATAAGTTCTATATATTACATTGTAAACATGTATTAAGCAATCAAATGTACCAAATGATATAGAGAATACAAGGAAATGAGCATGCTAGTATGAATGTTAAATTATTGAATCTGTGATTATTTGGTTGACTAAATTTTTGAATATTGAGGTACCTAAGGATGACTTAATGCATTGTTTGTGATACATGTATGGATGGGGTGAAATTTATTAAATTCCATTCACCGAAGCCGCCAATTTTCAAGTTTGGGAAATCATCAAACTTGCAATGAATTTTTGGATGGGATCCAGGCATTTCTTGGTTAAGATGTCTCATGACGTTTGAAGACCTATCTCTTAGCTTCGAAACGCACTTTGAATCACTTGATTTTGAGCTCGGGAGCTCAAGTTATGACCGTTTTAGTGAAGACTACGTGAGCAGAGTTTTTGGACGGGATGATGACGAAAGTTACAACTTTCGGGCTTTTAATTTGAGTTTAAATCATATTGGGTTTGGGTTTTAGGCTTAATTATTATTATATATAAGCCCAATATTGTATTTATCAGCTCTTATTATTTTATTATTTTATTATTCTGAAATTTTGATAATTATGAAGTATTTTAAGTTATTTAGGAGTTTTATATCAACAAGAAAGTCTAGTTTAAAACTACTTCATGTTTAGGTTAATTAGAGTTCTAGTATACTTAAGAGATTTATTTAGATTTATTTAGCTAGCCTATAAGGCTTCTTCATTATTCATTATGCACACAATTGTTTTCAATAATAAAATTTTCAACTCTGGGCATGGGTGATTAGCTCGCTTTGGTAGTCATAATCAATTGTCATCTCAGGTTTTCTTGTTCAATCAACTAGTCAATACCCCAACATGATCTTCCTATACATCCACTGAAATACTAAATCTTCAAGAGCTACCGAGCTTCTGACCTCACTGTCCAGATCGGTTTAGGGTTAAGGTGTTCACAGATAGGCCATACCAAATTTGGGTTAATTCCCACCTTGATGACTTTCTAGGGTTGTCAGGCTTAGGGTTTAGATTCTTTCTTTCCTAAATAGCTGATCCGTTAAGAAATCCTTACAAAACAGTTAATTATTCATACCTTCACTCGCTAATCCCCCACAAGAGAATAAGTTCCTTATGGATCTAATAAACAATATAAATTTGAATGGAAGAATAAACTTAAAGAACAATTTCAAGAATAGAGTTTAGAAGAAGCCTGATTTGTATTAAGCACCAGCTCTCGCTTGATCTATCTTTCTTAAATTCTGGTTGGCTTTTTGCACATGCCATTTTGGCTTTCACCACCATCACCACTTTCGTGTAATGCATGAACATATCATCAAATTTCATGCTTATGCAACAAAGCATACTTGACAATGTATAACCATAACAGTTGGTTTGGAGTGTGGAACTGACTGCCTTTGGACGTACTAACGTCTTGAGTGTGAATGCTACTGCTAAAAATATGGAATTGAGGCGGTGTTCACAAGTATACAGGCCAGGTTGTAATATAATTTGTTTACAATGAAACACTTGGTAAGTATTCTGATGATTGTACCCAAGGGATTGCAGTTAGGAGAAAACTGCTATTAAGCCAATTACCAAAAATAATCACTAATCTACTTGAGTCACGAATTAGTATAATCAAGAAGTAAGATGATGATCATAATAAACTAAATAAATTTGACTAAACCTAAATCTACTCGTAAGTTCATGTATTGGCTCTTCCTATTCCTTATTTCGACTATAGCTTAGATCCAATTGTTTTACCTAATTAATCATTGATGTAGGGTTCTAAATGGTTGACTACTAATTAACCTAGTAGGACTTCTCAGCCTTCTACTAACCTAACTAGTCGACAAGAATTACTCACCTCTCGATGACACAGTTTAAACCGGGGTAAGGTAAGGTTTTCACGTATGGGAAATACCGATTTCGAGTTAATTCCCACCTATATGACTTCTTAAGGTTGTTAATGTAACAGTCCGGTTTAGACCCTAGTCAGAATTGTGGTTTTGGGACCTCTGATCCGAGTCAAAAAATATTTTAATATTATTTTCTGTGCTTACAGTATGTGATTAAGCATGTGTGAAAGTTTTGTGCATTAATTTTATTGTTTGTGTGCTTAATTTGAGAAAAGGATTTAATCGCAGAAAGTGTAAAAATGGTTTTCTAATTGTTAAAGTGCTTAATTGCTTTGTTTTATTAAAGATGGAATCCTTATGTTGGAATTTGGCCATTAAACCATGGGATGGACGGTTAAGGGCTTATGTTATATTGTTTTATAATTAGTTTATAAAGGGTAATTTAGTAAATGTGATATTATGTTAATTAAAACATAAAATAAATCATTTGTATCATCACTTTTGTTCATCCACCACCGAAAATAAGAAAAGAAAAGAGGGTTTTAAGATTTGGTTGCATTCAACCTTGATGTTCTTTGATAAAGATCAAGAACCAAAGAAAATAGATTTAGACCAGGGAAAGTCGAAAGTGATCGAGTAGTCGTTTCCGTCCGTTTATATCCATACGAGGTAAGTTTATATACAAATAAATGTATTTAAGTTGATTTATTCATGTTTATATGAAATTGAATTATGATGGATGACTATGGAAGATATACATGTAAAATCCGAGAAAGTATCGACAATGTGTCAATCTCTGATAAGTTTCGTATGAACCTTAGGAATAGCCAGGATACATATGTCATGACAGAGGGTTCCGATATGTGATATCATGTAAGACCACGTTTGGGACGTTGGCATTGATTTGAAAATCACGTGTAAGACCATGTCTGGGGCATTAGCATCGTATATGATTTCGTGTAAGACCTTGTCTAGGACAGTGGCATCAATATTTGATTACATGTAAGACCACGTCTGGGACGTTGGCATTGTACGAGTATTCCGAGTTATCTGAGTATCTTATTTGATTCTGAATGGTTCAACGGGCATTCTGAGAATGTGTATTCGATACAGGTACGTTTGAATGTATGCAAAGTTTGGGTATGAAAAGTAAGTATATGTGAGATTGCGGAATTGAGATATGTGCATAAACTTGTTGAGATAATATGTGATATATATATATATGTGCTTTGGTCAAATGATATTCATGGAGATGTGATTTGTTAATAAGCAAATGGTTACAAACAATTGAGCCTGTAACACCCCAAACCCGGCCTAGAAGTTAGACCTGAACCCGGCGTGCCACATTGAAGTGTCTTTCGAAAACCATGTTTTCATTGAAAACCTTTCTTAAAGAAATGCTTGAGCAAAAATCCCAGTTACGTCAGTTTATTTTTAATCGTGGTTTATTAAAAAGTCATTCCCTTTTAAAACATTATTTGTTGGGAAGCTTACTTTAAAGTAGATGATTTGCGAAAACATGATGTTTAAAGATTAAGTTGTGGAAGCGTAGTGTTTTGAAAACAGGTATTGTTTTGGAAAACTGCGATCTACTTTTAACAGATAAAAACGTAATAAACTACAAATCCCAAATTAAACCCAGAAATTAAAAGAGGCCTTATTACAACCCAATAAGAAAACGATTTAATTAAGGTAAAATAGAACACTAAAATTTAAAGCTGTTCGTAGTGTGGCCACCTCCGAGTCCTCCAGTACGTCGAATCGCCTACTGAGGATTACCTGAAAAATTAAAAAGAGGGGGTGAGTTTACGAACATTCAGTGTGTACAACCCTCATCGGTCATAAAGTATGCATCACATCAATCTGGGCCTAAGTTTATTACAGTAATCAATGTGGGCCTAATCCCAATAAAGTAACAGTGGCAATTGGGCCTTAGCCCATAATAGCCTCAGTTGGGCCTTAGCTCTTATCAAATGTCACAGATCACATCTATCTGGGCCTAAGCCCATCTTAATAACAGAACAAGTGTATGCAATGCATTAATGCCCATACCACCCTACACTCCATCTCCTGTCCAACCCTACACTTTTTTAGGGATTTAATCGACCCACCCATCCCTAC
Organism: Gossypium bickii; assembly: GCA_025503065.1. Taxonomy (NCBI): domain Eukaryota; kingdom Viridiplantae; phylum Streptophyta; class Magnoliopsida; order Malvales; family Malvaceae; genus Gossypium; species Gossypium bickii. The sequence continues at coordinate 18,498,153 of CP106713.1, read as the reverse complement.
ACTCCTTATGTAGCACTAGTTGCGACACTAACCAATATTGCAGCAGAGCTGCCAATCACATAATCGGCTTAAAGCCATCGGTGGATCCACAGTCGTCAAGCGACCATGCAACCCTAAAAATCATATACTTCCTCCAAATCAATGATCCCATCCCCCATGCAACATAATATCACATGAATGCAACATACCATAAATAACATACAATAACAATCATATAACATGTAGGGGCATTTTAGTTATTTTTCCCTTTAGGGGCATAACGGTCATTTTACCCTCCGAGGGTATTTCGATAATTTTACCCTTCGAGGGTATTTTGATAATTTTAACAACCTTCTCGAAGGTCTACAGTCGCCTCGAGCGACGCAGATAACATGTCATCGAAACGATGTATTTGGGCGTAAAGCCCAATACTCGGCCCAGGTGGGCCCACACTCTCGTGTGGCCCACTTGGCCCATTTCCAATCACGGCTATGTGAATGTTATAGCCCAGTTCAATTTTTGCCACTTTTTGTAAATTAGCCCGTGTGGGGCCCATGAGCCCATTGGGCCACATAGCCCATATCGACCCAACGAGGCCCATAACGACCTAAGCCCATGAGAATGTTCATGGTTGCCTCAACCGTCTTATTCCCATATTCATGGGCTCGGTCCACCACACGTGCGATCGCACGCTCGTGTGGCATCATTCGCCGGTATTTCGGCTTTTCGGCATTTGCCGATCTACTTGGGGTGGGGTGTGTGTGTGAGTAGACACCTTGGTTACGAATGTGCGTTTAACCCACTTACACTGAACCTTGCTTGAATGAGAGTCCTTGAATCTCCTAAATCCACTGACCACAATCGATTACCCTCCTTAGTCAAATATCTGTAATATCACAAATGCTCTTAACAAAATTGCTTACGGGAATATGGCTTTAAGTCCAATCCATAAGTCATGAAATATTGGGCCCAACAATACTTACCTCCCAGAACCAGTTGATTGTTGAAAGAGGAGAGGTTCGGCTTAGGAGAAAATTTGAAAGAAAACAAAGTAGAGTCCTAACACTATTCGGCCAAACAAGAAAAGGTAGGAGAGACAACTCACAATTGAGTGATTCGGCAGGGATTGAAACAAGAAAGAAAGAAAGAGACTTGGGCAAGATAGGCTTCGGTATTTTGACAATTAAAGGTTTCAGCACATTTACTGAATAGTTGCAGAACAATAGAATCTCAAATGGTTACTTGCAATTTCGGTACTAGAGGGAAAAGAGAGGAAAGGATAACCCAAAACGAAAATCACCAAAAATGAAAAGAGAACCCACCTAGCCTAATTCCTATGTTTTCGCCTTACCAAAACGTCACTAAGTCAAAACCGAAGAGGCACCTATAGACTCCTAAATTCGGCCAACTCCATCCCTTATCAAACTCCATGATTTTCTCCACCAAAATCTCCTCCACAATCCACTCCTTAAATCACTCACTTGACCAATTCAAACTCTCCAACACAGAGTTCAAATCCAACAAACTCTTGGCCACACAAGAGTAAAATAAAAAATCCCTTTTGCATGCAGTGAGACTTGGACCTCTGTCCTCCTAGCCACACCTGTGACGCCATCTCTTTGTATCTTCTTTTAATTACAATTACCTAAAATGCTTACAACCTGGAGTTAGGGTTCCCCTAATGCTAAAAATAAAAATTTTCCATACGACATGGTTTGAACCCAGGACTTCATTTGTGCCAATAGATCTAATAGATCTAACATGCAATTGTGCCATTTTCTTGCTCTCAAAAATTTTAAACGCTCCCATGCCCAAGGCCCTATAGGCCCAATTCTACTAGGCCCAAAATTCTGGGTGTTACAGAGCCAAAGAAGAAATATGAATTTGCAATTGAAATATGTTAATGATCTTGTATTTGATATGGTTATAAATGTTTATATGATAAGTTTATTTGTATATGGCTTACTAAGCTTTTGAAAGATTACTTTGTGTGTGTTTGCATTGTTTTATAAATCATTAAAGCTACGGAAGGCTCGGGGATCGTCGAGGATCATCACCACACTATCAAATTCTAGTTTGGTACATTTTGAATGTGTACATAGTTAGGTATATCATGTATAGGCTAGTTGTTTTGGATTATGTTTAAGATGTATATATAGCAATGTGATATGGCTTGTAAATGGGATGTGAGTATGATAAATATTAGTCTATGTTTTGTGATGCAAAGTTAGTACATTTTGATAAAAGGTTGATATAATGAATTGATAAGTTTTTGGATGGATTTTGCTTAGAAATGCTTGTGAATGTTATGAGATAAATTGTGCACAAGTTGATATATTTGTTATGTTTATGAATGGTTAGAAAAGATGGTCATTATTGGTATGATTTAGTTGCTTTTGAGAGTATGAATTATGCTTGTTTATGCTTGTAGGTGTGACCCAAAGTTTGGGTGGCAATTTGGCCTTGCAAGTGGCCTATATTTGCCTACACGGTTGAGCACACGGGCGTGTGGCTCGACCGTGTCCCTTTAATTGTAAATTGAATCAAGTCAGGCTCGCACACGGGCCAAACACACGGTTGTGTGATAGGTCGTGTGATGCAAGTCAGTGTCGAACACGGGTAAGGCACACGGGCGTGTCTTCGACCGTGTGAACAAGTCAGTATGTATGCCCTGTTTTGCCACGGCTTGGACACACTGGTGTGTCTGAGGCCGTGTGAGGCACACGGCCTGACCACATGGCGTGTGAGCTCTGTAACTTTGAAAAATGTTAAGTTTTCAGAAAATTTTGTATGTGCTCGGTTTAGTCCTGACGCCTTTCTAAATCATATTTAAGCTCTTATAAACTATTTTAAGGTACTATATGTATATGTTATACTATGATATGATGATAACGTACTTATGAATGTGAAATGATTGTAAAAGTTTTGTTATGTCCGGTAATGCCTTTTGACCCTATTTTAGTGACGGTTACGGGTTAGGGGTGTTACATTTTATTGGTATCAGAGCTACAGTTTAGTTGATTCTAGGACAAACGTAGCGTGGGGGAGTCTAGCTATACATGCAATATATACGAACTGTGATAGTGTGATGAATCCTGACATGTAAAATGTGTTTTTCATATAGTAAATGGATCCCGAAAGAGCTATAGCTGACGATGTTAAAAGTAATGCGCCTGCTCCCGATCAAGGGATAGCGCCATCTGATTTTAGACCGGAGATAAATCGTAAAAGTAACATATTTTAATCCCACATTTAGTATGCTCTTGGATGATTTATCCCTTGATTTATGTAAAAAAGGTGCTCTTAATCCTTTCTTTTCATTTCTTATACTCAGGAAAGCACCTGAGGATGAAAAGAATGAGAAACGGGCTTAAAACGGACAAAATTGGGCCAAGGAAGAAATTGACACGGCCTGGAATTAAGTTCACACGGCCGTGCCACGCCAATCATCTAGAACACGGCCTTTTCCCGATTTACACGGCCGTGCCTCATTAAAGAAGTCCGAGCACAGCCTGGCCACGATACACACGGGCGTATGCCATAGCCGTGTCCCTGTCGCTGGAAAGAGCAATTACATTTGGGAAAGGATACTTGGAGGCAAAGAAGCACATTCCAAAGCCTATTCAAACACCCTATTAGGAATTCTACTTAAATTAGGATACTTAGGGGCCAAATAAGGCATCGCAAAGTCTATATAAACACCCAAGGGGGCAACTTGAAAGGAGAGTTCTCGAAGCAGGTTTAAATCAAGCGCCAAAGCTAGGCCAAAGAGTCAAGCCGAGAAGGTCAGAGTTAGGGAATAACGCGAGGATAGCCAGTTGATCCATCTCAAGAAGCCAGAATTATACTCAAGACGGCAGAATTCTCCTTCAATTCCTTCAGGGGGTTTTAGGGTTTTCTTATGTTTTGTTTTATCTTTTCTCTTGTGATGTTCTTTTTATTCATTATGAACTAAACCCTTCAGATACCTGAAGGGGATGAAACCTAGATGAATTTTGTTATTTGATTTCTAAGTTATATGATAATTGCTTAGTTTGTTCTTAATTATGTTACTTAATCCAAATCTAATGTGCTTAGGTGGAGGAGGAATAGACCCAGCCTAAGAGTAGATCTAACATAATTAAGCGGAGTTTATCGAAAGCCTAGAGATAGGGTTACGAGATTTTGTCGGATTAGGGTGAAACCTAATATGAGAGTCCATTAATCGATTTACTGCTATCTTAGGGGGTTATTATAAGTGAACGAGAGTTCCACTAATTAACCTAGGGTTAGACGTTATTCGCCTCGAGAGAGGGTTTAATATAGGTTAGGGAGTCTTACAGATCAAGCTAAGTAAAGAAATGGTATAATTTAGGGTCAGATAACGAGTGAAGTCTCGGTGGATTCTTCCTAAGGGTATCGTCATAATCAACTGAGTTTTCCTTCAAAGTTATTTTCCTATTCGTCCTTTTTGTCTTTGTGTCCTTAGTTTAGTCTTCGTCAATATAGTTTAAAGCAACTTCACTGTATTTTTAAGGCTAAATAATAAAAAGAAAGTTAGTATTAGTACTCTTAGTTCCTTTGGGTTCGATATCCGGTCTTGCCTAAGCTATACTACTGTTCGACAGGTACACTTGCCTTTAATCATTGTCAGAGTTAGTTTCTAGGTTTGATCATTCTTTTATAAATTTTAAAGCTCTGATTTCAGCGATCAAGTTTTTGGCGCCATTGCCGGGGAACTAAAATATTAATAAAACTCTATTTTTATTACTTTAGCGATTATATTTTATTTTGAGTAATTTATTTTTGTTTTTAGGTTAATTTCTCATCTTGCTAATTTTTCTTTTTCTTTTCTTTCCAGGTACCTCTAGTTTATGATTAGAAGGAACCCGAGAGGACCTTTAGTATACGACAGTGATATTGAAGTTACCACTCAAAGGAATCATCGAGAAACCAGGCGAGCCCTAAATTACACAGAAAGGGAGGAAGAAGATAGATCCAATCCTACTAAAAGGATGGATAAGAATAACCCACCACCACACGATGTGGGGGAACGCAACGTTCCACGTACTATGTTTGGTTATGCTAAACTGCATTTAACAGGAGCAGAATCAAGTATTTTAGGCCCGCTATAGCTGCTAATAATTTTGAATTAAAGCCTAACACAATACAAATGATTCAACAGTTTGTTCAATTTGATGGTTTGCAGGACGAAGATCCAAACATGCATATAGCTAACTTTTTAGAGTTCTGTGATACTTTCAAAATAAATGGCGTTTTTGATGATGCGATTCGCCTTCAGTTATTTCCTTTTTTATTGAAAAATAAAGCTAAACAGTGGTTAAACTCGTTACAACGAGGGTTAATCACCACATGGGATCAAATGACCTAAAATTTTTTAATGAAATATTTTCCACCGGCCAAAATGGCCAAATTAAGGAATGATATCTCTTCTTTTGTACAGATGGATTTAGAAACACTATACGATGCATGGGAGAGATTCAAGGATCTTTTGATAAGGTGCCCACACCATGGCTTACCATTGTGGCTACAAGTCCAAACATTCTATAACGGTGTAAACACCTCAACGAGGCAACTGATTGATTCAAAGAAATGGGAAACCCTAAATAACGAACTCGTAAGCGATCTACGAGTTCATTGAGGAGATGTCATTAAACAATTATCAGTGGCAAGCTTCAAGGACCAAACCAACGAAATCAGCAAGAGTCTTCAACGTTGATGCCATGACCATGCTATCAACGCAGCTTGAAATAATGAATAAAAAGCTTGATAGTTTGTATTCTTCGCAGGCACATCCAGTCATGAAGTGCGACGCAAGTGAAACCATGGCGAATCCTGAGTACTCACCCTACCAACCGGAAGTAGAGAGAGAACAGATGAACTATATAGATAATAATTTTCGATCCAATAATAATCCTTATAGTAACACTTACAATCTAGGTTGGAGGAACCCAAATTTCTCGTGGGGAGGTCAAGGAAATCAAGGAAATCAAAAGCAACAACTTCCTCTAAACTTCCAAAATCAGCCTTATCCCCAAGAGAAGAAACCTACCCTCAAGGAGATGATGGCAAGGTTCTCAGCAGACACAGAGAAACGTATTAAAGAAACTGATAGAACAATAAAGCAACGAGAGCTGAATGAGTGAAATTACTAAGTCGGTCAAGGAAGTAACTAACGCAGTAGAACAACTCGCAAAACTAATGTCGGAACGACCGCAAAGACGTCTACCAAGTGACACTGAAATTAACCCTAAGGAGCAAATTCAAGCCATCACAGCTCAGGACAGCGAGGAGTTAGATGAACCCAAAGCAATTCCAGAAAGTAAGGTAGACGAAGGTATAACAGAGGTAGCACAAGAAAAGTCAAAACCGGTAATCAAGGAGCACAAACCTCGCATACCTTATCCCGAAGCATTAAAAAGAGACGATTCAAAAGAACAGTTCGGTAAGTTTCTTAAACTTTTAAAGAAATTACATATTAACTTACCTCTTCTTGAAGATCTTTTTCAGATGCCAGGCTCGAGGAAATTTTTAAGACAGCTCTTCACAAACAAACGCAAATTAGACGAAGAGCCACACATTGAACTCAATGCAAAGTGCTCAGCAGTCCTACAAAATAGACTACCACAGAAATTAAAAGATCCAGGGAGTTTTACAATTCCATGTTTAATTGGTAGTCTAAATATTGATAATGCGTTAGCTGATTTAGGGGCAAGCATAAATGTCATGCCTTATACACTGTTTAAACGACTAGGTTTAGGGAAGCCCAAGCAAACTAAGATGAGTATTCAATTAGCTGATAAAACTGTTAGAATTCCTAGGGGCATTACTGAAGATGTTCTCGTAAAAATCGATAAATTTGTTTTTCCAGTAGATTTTGTTGTTTTAGACATGGATGAGGATAATTCAATCCCTTTAATTTTAGGAAGGCCTTTTCTAGCAAGTGTCAAGACAAAAATTGATATCTATGCAGGTGAACTCATATTTCGCGTATGCGATGAGATAGTCACTCTTCAAGCTCTTGACTCGGCCAGCACATCAAGTGATAAAGAATACCAACCTTGTGTGCCATATCCTGATGCAATAAAGAAAAACCACACAGAGGAAGAATTCAGTGAACTCACACTTTGTGTAGACGACGAAACAATCACTCTTCAAGCTCTTGACTCAACTAGGACATCGAGTAATAAAGGTACGAACGGTAATTTTATTGATAACCATTTGGTTCAACCTTCTTTACAAGAATCATCACGAAATGACCTAGCTGAGCTAGATCTTAGACCTTGTGCCAACAAAGAAGAATTAGATGAGGAATGAAGCCTTAGGGTCGACAAACTAGAAGAGTGGACAACACAATTTAAAAAAGAACCGGAACCACACGAAGTGAAACCGACGGAAACCCTAGACGAGCTGATAGGAAAAACAAATCACATCAAAATAGAGGATCAGGTATTGTTGAATAAGGAAGACCCTCAAATCACCAATTCAGACCTCAAGGCAAACGAAGAAATCACTTTTGAGGTACTTAAAGTCTTCCTATACGGGACAGTCGAGGTAAGCAATCCTAAATTCAAAGATTTTTGTGTGTAAACAAGACTGATCAAACTTTATATCAAAAATCGAGTTGAGCGAATGAGAAAGGATTTTCACCTCCTCAAACCACCTTGACCATACAAATAGCAGGTAAAGTCTAGCTCAAGACTTTAAACGAGCGCTTCTCGGGAGGCAACCCGAGCACTAACCCTACTAATTAGTTTAGTTTTTCTTTTCATATTTAGGCGCAGGTTTCCACACCCACACGGCCTTGCACACGGCCGTGGCCGTGGCCGTGTGAACAGCACGGGTTGGCACAAGGGTGTGGACCGTATCACTATTTAATTAGTTACTTTTATTTTTATTTTATTTTTCTTTTTATTTTCCTTTTTATTCATTTCTTTTTATTTTTATCTTCTTTATTATTTTTTTATGTCATTTAGATTTAGCTTAGGACACAATAAAATTCAACCGGCTGCTTTGAGGATTCAACTTCAAACGGTTTGAGACGCTTCCCCATGATCACCTCCAATCTTATCCGGTTTCTTCATCCAAAATTCATGAAGTTTCACTTCTCTCCCCATCTTATGATTTTATGATTATTTTGATATTATCTATCTTTGTACATAGAGGACAATGTACATCTTAAGTGCGGGGGGTTTAACAATAGTATTATTTGAAAATCCCTGAATTATGCCTTGTTTTAAGGTAAATTTCTCATATTACTAATTAAGATGAAATTATGATGGTTTATGATTTTTATTGACATGTTTTTGAATAAGTCATAGTTAATTGTGCATTGATGATTAAATTTGAAGAATACTAGGGAATCAAGCATGATAAGTCTAATTTTCTAAAATTTAAAATTTTTAGGTTGTTAACCTGAATTTAAATATTACTTTGAAGTTTGAAATTTACTAGGTTGATGTCAAAAACACCCATAATTTTTGTGAGAACTCGAGCCCTTTAGAGCATATCTTCTTTTTCATGCTCACTTTATTGATTATGGGTGTGTCAACTATGAACTGTTATTCTAGAACTTGCCTTGATTTTACATGTCAAGACCACAGTTATGATTTGATATACCGAGATGATAAAGGCACTTAGGTTTTAACCCACTTACTCCACTAAAAAGCCTACCTCCACAATTAACCCTTAGTAAACCCCGTTGAGCCTAACAACCCTTTTTATTGATTAACCCACTAATGATAACCCAAAAACCCTTTGTATTTGTTATCACCCTTCCTTTTGACTACCCTTAATCGAGATATGTTTTGACTAGTTACTTGAAATTATCTTTACTTAGTTTGTTCTTAAAAAAATAAAAAAAATCAAAAAAAAAAAATCAAAGTATCGTCAGTATTAGTATTATGAAGAGTAAGCTTATACAAGTTAAAGTCAAATTATCAAAAGAAAAAGCTCGTATTAGTAGATTTATTATTATTTTCAGTTGATTATTATCTTAGAAAATTTTAGATAGGTAACTTATCAAATCAATCTCGATTCTAACCCTCTAATTTCAGCCTTTATCCACACCTTTAACCCTAGCCCTGTTACAACCCTAACAAAGACCTTTTGATCTGTTATCATTTCATTTTACAGTGGTGGAGATTTGATTTCCAGGCAAGCCTATGGGATTAATTTTTCAGGTTCGACTTATGAGTGCTAAATTTTGACCCTTAAACACTTGTTGAGTGATTTGAGTGAATCTTTTGTGAGGATGTCAATCCTTGTAGGTTTTGAATTAAAGGTAATTATTTAGATAAAGGGAGACATCTATGTTTTCATGCTACAAATACATGACTTATCTTATTTGAATCTTTAGGACTCTTTGAATTGAATTATCCATGTATAAATTATCTATGAATTAGGATGAGACATTGATGATAGAAATTATGAATAAAAAGGAAAGTTCATTTTAATTGTAGTTGAGAATTTTGCTTGAGGACAAGCAAAAGCTTAAGTGTGGGGATATTTGATAAATCGTAAAAGTAACATATTTTAATCCCACATTTAGTATGCTTTTGGATGATTTATCCCTTGATTTATGTAAAAAGGTGCTCTTAATCCTTTCTTTTCATGTCTTATATTAAGAAAAGCACTCGGGGATGAAAAGAATGAGAAACAGGCTTAAAATATACCAAATTAGGCTAAGGAAGAAATCGACACGGCCGTGCCATGCAAATAATCTAGAACGCGGCCTTCTCTCGATTTACACGGTCGTGCCTCATTAAAGAAGTCCGAGCACGGCCTGGCCACGATCCACACGGGCGTGTGCTATAGCCGTGTCCTTGTCACTGGAAAGATACATTCAGGAAAGGATACTTGAAGGCAAAGAAACACATTCCAAAGCCTATTCAAACACCCTATTAGGAATTCTACTTAAATTAGGATACTTAGGGGCCAAGTAAGGCATCTCGAAGTCTATATAAATACCCAAGGGGGCAACTTGAAAGGGGAGTTCGGCAGAAGCTGAAACTGGCGTCAAAGCTAGGCCAATGAGCCAAGCCGAGAAGGTCAGAGTTAGGGAATAACACGAGGATAGCCAGTTGATCCTTCCCAAGAAGCTAGAATTATACTCAAGACGGCGGAATTCTCTTTCAATTCCTTCAGGAGGTTTTAGGGTTTTCTTATGTTTTGTTTTATCTTTTCTCTTATGATGTTCTTTTTATTCATTATGAACTAAACCCTTCAGATACCTGAAGGGGATGAAACCTAGATGAATTTTGTTATTTGATTTCTAAGTTATATGATAATTGCTTAGTTTGTTCTTAATTATGTTGCTTAATCCAAATCTAATGTGCTTAGGTGGAGGAGGAATAGACCCTGCCTAAGAGTAGATCTAACATAATTAAGTGGAGTTGATCGAACTCCTAGAGATAGGGTTATAAGATTTTGTCGGATTAGGGTGAAACCTAATATGGGAGTCCATTGATCGATTTACTGCTATCCTAGGGGGTTATTATAAGCGAATGAGAGTTCCACTAATTAACCTAGGGTTAGACGTTATTCGCCTCGAGAAAGGGTTTAATATAGGTTAGGGAGTCTTACGGATCAAGCTAAGTAAAGAAATTGTATTATTTAGGATCAGATAACGAGTGAAGTCTAGATGGATTCTTCCTAAGGGTATCGTCATAATCAACTGAGTTTTCCTTCAAAGTTATTTTCCTATTCATCCTTTTTGTCTTTGTGTCCTTAGTTTAGTCTTCGTCAATATAGTTTAAAGCAACTTCACTCTATTTTTAAGGCTAACTAATAAAAAGAAAGTTAGTATTAGTACTCTTAGTTCCTTTGGGTTCAATATCCGGTCTTGCCTAAGCTATACTACTGTTCGATAGGTACACTTGCCTTTAATCGTTGTCAGAGTTAGTTTCCAGGTTTGATCATTAGTTTCCAGGTTTGATCATTCTTTTATAAATTTTAAAGCTCTGATTTTAGCGATCAACCAGCTACTAGCGGTTAAGAAGGAGAGACTAAACAAGCCTTCTTCCAAATGATGAATGAGTGGTTGATTCAACATATTAGAACGAACCTGGCTATTTCACAACCTCCGACCTCACCCAATCCTCCTCAGACTTCTGTTGTACATCCGGTTATGAATCTGAATCTGTTGAATAAGCCTCCAGTCGATAAAATCCGTAAATATGGGGCTGAAGAGTTCAGGGCCACTAGTGATGATGATGCTGAGAGAGCTGAATTTTGGCTCGAGAATATAATCCGAGTGTTTGATGAAATGTCTTGTACTCCCGAGGAATATGTGAAATGTGCCATTTCTTTGTTACGAGATGCAGATTATCAATGGTGGAAGAATTTGATTTCTGTTGTTCGAAAAGAATGAGTTACTTGGGATTTCTTTCAATCTGAGTTCCGGAAGAAATATATTAGTCAGAGATTTATAGATCAAAAACGAAAAGAGTTTCTTGAATTGAAATAGGGCCGTATGTCTGTCACCGAATATGAGCGAGAATTTGTGAGATTAAGTCAAGATACTCGGGAGTGTGTTTCAACTGAAGCAATAATGTGTAAAAGGTTTGAAGACAGTCTGAATAAAGATATTCGTTTGCTAGTTGGAATTCTGGAAATAAAAGAATTTGTTGTGCTTGTTGATCGAGCGTGTAAAGCTGAGGCACTCGGGAAAGATAAAAGAAAAGCTGAGTCAAAAGCTAGAGATGTGAGAAAGAGATTTTCAAATAAATCATTTCAGTCTGCATCAAAGAAATTTAGAGATGAGCATAGTCGTTCAAAGGCTAATGTGGGACATTCAAACAGAGATCGTGCTAGATCGCATTCGAACTTCAAAGCTCCAGCAACTTCGATAGCTAGTGTTGGAAATGTCCGATTTGAGCGACCTGAATGTAGACATTGTTGTAAAAGACATCCAGGCAATTGTAGATTGAATGACCGAGCTTGTTTTAAATGTGGATCATTAGACCATTTTATTCAAGATTGTCCTGAGTCTGTTGAGCAAGAGATTGTACAAAATCTGAAGTTAGATAATGCTTCAGCTAGGGGTAGACCTTCTAGAAACACAAGAAATGTGAATGGTAGCCAGAGAGCTACAAAAGATACAATTTCAAGATCTGAAGCTAGAGCACCTGCCAGAGCTTACGCCATTTGAGTTCGTGACGAAGCTTCATCTCCAGATGTCATTACGGGTACATTTACTCTTTATGATACGTTTGTGATTGCATTGATAGATCCAGGGTCTACTTAATAAACCATAAAAGGAAAACATTTTAATCCCATGCTTAGCATGTTTTTGGATGTTCATTTATATAATTTGGTGAATTCAATGTTCCCAATCCTTTAAATTTGTATTTCTATACTTAGGAGAGCAAAGGGAAGCGAAAGGAGCAGAAAACGGGCCAAAATCGAACAAAACGGGCCATCCTAAGGATCCACACGGCCAAGCCAGGACCATCCAAATTTCCCTCGAGTTCCAATCCATGTCAATCGCGAGCCATCTAAATTTCCACACGACCTGGGCACCCTAACACGGGCTGATCACACGTCCGTGTCCCTGTCGCACCCTACTTCATTTTCACGCGGAAAAAGCCAATTTTTAGGGTTTCTGGGTATTCTAAAGTCTATAAAATTCTTAAACTATGAACTTAAACTTGCAGGTGAGAAAAGATTGATGCAGTTGAACGAGCTAGATGAGTGGCGAGCAAATGATTACGAGAACTCATGATTATACAAAGAAGTGACAAAGTGAAGCCATGATGCTCGTTTGAAGCAACCTAAGTAATTCGCAGTTGGAGATCTTGTTCTACTATACAATTCAAAGCTCAAATTGTTCCCTAGAAAGCTAAAATCAAGATGGTTAGGTCCATTCGTAATCAAAACCATTTTTCCCTAAGGCACAATAGAGGTAACTCATCCGACTTATGGCACATTCAAGGTAAACAGTCAACGACTTAAGCTTTATAATGGTAAAGATTTTAGGGATAATAGAGAGGAGTTTCAGCTCCGTGAACCTTCATAATTTGATGAACATAAGGTAAGTCTAGCTTAAGACTTTAAACAAGCCCTTCTCGGGAGGCAACCCGAGCACTAACCCTACTAATTTGTTTACTTTTACTTTCGTTCATGTTTTAATGCAGGTTTTTGACCTACACGGCCTGGACACACGGGCGTGTCCCTGGCCGTGTGGATCCTGGGACCTAGTTTTTAAATTTTAAAGAAATCGACAGTGAGGTACATGGCCTGGCGACATGGCCGTGTCACCCACACGGCCTGGACACACGGGCGTGTCCTTAGCCGTGTGGATCCTGAACTTAAAATCCCCAAAAATCGACGGAGACACGGCCCAAATTTAATCCACACGAGCGTGCGACACGATCGTGTGGACCATACGGCCTGGACACATGGGTGTGTCTTAGGCCGTGAGAAAACTGGAGCCTCACTTTTCAAAATTTAAACAAGTCAGGGGGCTCCACGGGCAAGACACACGGCCGTGTGTGCAATCACACGGGCGTGTCAAATTCCACACAGGCGTGTCCTAGGCTGTGTGAAAACTGGAGCTTAAATTTTCAAATTTTAAAATTTAAAACAAGTCAGGCGGCTCCACGGGCAACACACACGGCCATGTGTGAGGTCACACGGGCGTGGGAGAAGTGAAAGAATTCACACACGACTGTGTGACGCGGTCGTATGAACCATGCGGCCTAGACACACGAGCGTGTCCAAGGTCGTGTGAATACTATGCTTTTAAATTTCGCGATGAACACGGACTGAAATTTGAGACACATGGGCGTGTGGCACAACACGGGCTGTTACACGACTGTGTCACTTATTTAAAAATTTTTCTTTTTCTTTTCTTCTCCAATATTTTTCCCAAACCCCCCAAACCCTAGTCGCTGCTTTTCCCCAAGTTTCGCCGCTCTTTCAGCCATCGGCAACCTCCCCTCCTCTCTTCTCCTTTTCCCATTCCTTTTCCTTTGTGCAAACACCTCCTCTTCTCCCCCTTTCCTTTTTCCTTTCCTTTTAACCACCATCCACCCCGACCCCCTTTTTGCACACACACCACAAACCCGACCCCCTAGCCCCTCACTCTTCACCTTTTGGCTGCAGTATGCCCATCGACCGCTAGTCGCACCTCACTCCGGCCACCGCTCTTGGCCACCGTCGGTTCTTCTTCTCCCTTGTTTCCCATTATCTTATTTTCTATATTATTTATTTATTTATTATATTATTTATTTATTTCTTTATTTATTCATTATTTATTTATTTATTTTAGTTCTTTTCTTATTTATTTCTATATTCTATTATTTTATATCCTTACTTGATTAGCTTTTTGTTTCTTGATTAGTTTATTGTCTCTTTCTATTCAGGTTATTGATAGTTATATTTCTTGTTATAATTTTTCTTGTTAATATGTTAAGATGATACTTATTCTTTAATTGGATTGTCTTTTCACTAATTTTATTAATCTTGGTTAATTGTTCTTCACATTCCGAATTGTTTATCTATGAATTGCTTTCTATTTCTTATTCTTCTTTGTTTTAGATTATTTAAATTTGCCTTCTAGTTGAGAATTAGTTAGTTGATTTATTTTTATTATTTTCACCAATTTAAATCATGATGATTTCATTTCTGATTTTTGCATACTAGGATATTAATACACATTGTTTAGGCATACTTTACTATTTAAGATTACTGATAAACCGTAAAAGTAACATATTTTAATCCCACATTTAGCATACTTTTGGATGATTTATCCCTTTATTTGTGTAAAAAGGAGCTCTTAATCCTTTCTTTTCATGTCTTATACTCAGGAGAGCACCCGAGGACGAAAAGAAAGAAAAACAGGCTTAAAACGGACCAAAGTGGGCCAAAGAGGAAATCGACACGACCTGGACTTATGCCCACACAGCCGTGCCTCCCTGATAAACTAGAACACGGCCTGATCTCCATTTACACGGTCATGCCTCATTAAAGAAATCTGAACACGGCCTAAAGATGATCCACATGGGCTTGTGCCATGGCCGTGTCCCTGTCGTGGAGAAGAGCAATTTCATTCGGATTTGGATACTTAGGGGCAAAGACACCTATTTCAAAAGCCTATATAAACCCTAAGTATAACCTGAAGTGAGGGCGGTTAGCTAGGCCAAGGAGCCGAGCCGAAAAGGTCAAATTATGGGAAAACACTCGAAGATAGCCAGTTGATCCATCTCAAGAAGTTGGAATTCTACACGAGACGGCGGATCTCTCCTTCAATTCCTTCAGGGGTTTTAGGGATTTCTTATGTTTTGTTTTATCTTTTCTTCTGAGATGTTTTCTTTTATAGTTTTGAACTAAACCCTTCAGATACCTGAAAGGGATGAAACCTTAGACGGATCTTGTTATTGTTTTCTAAACTATATGATAAATACTTGATTTGTTCTAAATTATGTGTGCTTAATTCTTGTGTTAATATTTCTGGGATATTGATTCAAGTATGATGTGCTTAGGTCGAGGAGCAAAAGTCCCTACTTAAGAGTAGATCTAGCATAGTTAAGCGGAGTTGATCGCACGCCTAGAGATAGGGTGACGAGATTTTGCCGGATTAGGGTGAAACCTAATATGGGAGTCCATAGATCGAGTTAATGCGATTCTAGGGGTTTTAATTAGAAAGAGATTTCAATTAATGAACCTAGGGTTAGACGTTATTCACCTCGAGAGAGGGTTTAACATAATTTAGGGAATCTTACGGATCAAGTCAAGTGAATACATCATCTGGTTTAGTGTTAGATAACAAGTGAAGTCTAGGTGGATTCTTCCTAAGGGTATCATCTTAATCAACTGAGTTTTTCCAACAGTATTTCCCAAATTCATTCTTTTTGTCTTTGCGTCTTTAGCTTAGTAAAATTAGAATTAAACAACAAACTTTACTTATTTTAGGCTAGATAATAAAGAGAAAGTTATTATTAGTACTTTTAGTTCCTTTGGGTTCGACAATCCGGTCTTGCCTAAGCTATACTACTGTTCGATAGGTAAACTTGCCTTAAGTCATTGTCAGAGTTAGTTTCTAGGTTCGATCATTCTCTTTTTATAAATTTTAAGACTCGACAGCTACGATCAATTACTTAGACTTTGCTTTTATTTGCAAATTTGGTAATGATTTATTTCTTTGTTGATGAACCTTTTTCCCCTTTTCAGGAACATAATGACAAATACTCAAGGCAAGACTAAGGTCGTCGTCCCCGCTTCAAAAAAGCAGAAGGGTCCTGGTGCGACCTCTTCGAGCACCTCTGCTGAAGTGCGCCACCCTTACCTCAGATTTATCACGGACCCATTGGAGGACCTATTTCAGCTCCTTCGAGTACGACCCCTAGGTTTAGGCCGCTGCATTGATTGGGCCGTGTTGGAGCAAGTCCACCTCGCTGACAAGGTTCACGCCTTCATCATCACAGCACCATGGCATCGCTTCTTTAGTATCATCGAGGCCACGTATATAGAGCTTACTTTAGAGTTTTGCTCGACGTTTCACCTTCAGAGCATCATGTCAGTCCATGATGAGCCTGGCACCGTCATATTTCGCCTTGGCAGGTTGGTGCATCACATGAGCGTCCCAGAATTCGGTGCGGATTTGGGATTATACACAGAGGAGTTCATGAGTGCCGAGGACTTTCTTCAGCTCCATCGCCATATTCATTATTCGCCTTTGCGTTGTTGGATTGACCTCACGGATGGCCTGACAAACTATGACGCTAGTCGCTCGAAGGCGACTTTCCTCTCTCTAGCTCTAAGGTATCTTCATGCCCTTTTAGCTCATACTTTGATAGGACAGAGAGAGAGCACCAGCATCGTGAGCACACACGATGCCTACTACTTATGGAGCATGGCCTACGGCCATATTATCGACTTGGCGTACTTTATCTCTTTATCCTTCCGCCATCAGACTGACCGCCACTGAAAGGGCTCCATTTGCTTAGGCCCTTATGTGACTCGCATCACTCGACACTTCGATCTCCTCGACACATCGGAGCAGTGATCCACACTTACACTTGTTGGCCAGATGTCTCCTCAGGGCATCTTGATCATGCTATGTATGAGGATGATCGAGCGACGTTGTGGATTCGATCCTCCCCAGTACCGATTGTCTCGTCTTGATGATCAGGATGATCCCGAGGACATCACTGAGAATGTTTCTTTCCCTCACGAGGATCCACCTCATCCTCCACCTCCGAGTCACCAATCTCTTTCTTCTGCTGCTACTTTGAACGACATATCCGAGTGACTCACTCACTTTAAGCAGTAGTGTTATCAGCAGTTCGACAGTCTCGAGGCCACCTTACAATAGATTTGCCACCATCTCCATATTTCACCTTCAGCACCGCCACCTCGCGACGCGTCTAACGATGAAGGCCTTTGAGTCTTTTTATTTTATCTTTATCTTTATTTTTATTTTTATTTTTATTTTTAGTCTATTTTTCTTTATGTTTCGTATCATATTTTCAAAGACTTATCTTTTATATTTGGAACTATGTTTTATTTTTTTATAATTATTCCTAATCGAGTAATCCCTTAATCTTCTTCCACAGTTGTGTTTATTTTTCTTAATAGTTGCTTAGAATCATGCACTTCACTTTGTTATATCTACAATTCCGCATTCACTATTCCACGGATTTCATCCAAAATTCAGGAAGTTTCACTTCTCTCCCTCTCTTATGATATTCTTATATTGTCATTATCTATTTTGGTACATTGAAGACAATGTACATTGATAAACCGTAAAAGTAACATATTTTAATCTCACATTTAGTATGCTTTTGGATGATTTATCCTCTGTTTCATATAAAAAGTGCTCTTAATCCTTTCTTTTCATGTCTTATACCCAGGAAAGCACCCGATGATAAAAAGAATGAGAAAAGGGCCCAAAACGAAGTAAATGGGCCTTAGCACGAAAACGACACGGCTGGCCCAAATACGACATGGCCGTGCCTCGCCGATCACCTAGAGTACGGCCTGACCCACGTCTTACACAGCCGTGCCTCAAGTTAGAAATCCGAACACGGTTTGAAGTTGATCCACACGGGCGTGTGCCATAGCCATGCCCCTGTCACTGGAAAGAGCAATTTCAGTCGGAAAAGGATACTTAGGGAGAAAGAATCATATTCCAAGGAGCCTATATATATCCCCTAAGTGCCACCATTGAGAGGGCATCGAGCTAGGCCAAAGAGCTAAGCCGAAAAGGTCAGAATTGTGGGAATCGCTCGAAGTTAGCCAGTTGATGCATCCCAAGAAGCCGGAATTATACTCAAGACGGCGGAATTCTCCTTCAATTCCTTCAGGGAGTTTTAGGAATTTCTTATGTTTTGTTTTATCTTTTCTCTTGAGATGTTTTCTTTATTCATTATGAACTAAACCCCTCAGGTACCTGAAGGGGATGAAACCTAGATGAATCTTGTTATTTGATTTTTGAATTATATGAAAAATACTTAGTTTGTTCTTAATTATGCATGCTTAATCCAAATCTGATGTGCTTAGGTGGAGGCGGAATAGACCCTGCTTAAGAGTAGATCTAGCATAATTAAGCGGAGTTGATCGAACGCCTAGAGATAGGGTTACGAGATTTTGCCGGATTAGGGTGAAACCTAATATGGGAATCCATAGATCGATTTACTGCTATTCTAGGGGGTTATTATAAGAGAACGAGAGTTCTACTAATTAACCTAGGGTTAGACGTTATTCACCTTGAAAGAGGGTTTAATATATGTTAGGGAGTCCTACGGATCAAGCTAAGTAAATAAATCATATGATTCAGGGTTAGATAACAAGTGAAGTCTAGGTGGATTCTTCCTGAGGGTATCGTCGTGATCAATTGAGTTTTTCTTCAAGATTATTTCCCAATTCGTTCTTTTCGTCTTTGTCCTCAGCTTAGTCGTCATTAATTTAGATTAAAACAACTTCACTTTATTTTTAAGGCTAAATATAAAAAGAAAGTTAATATTAATACTCTTAGTTCCTTTGGGTTCGACAATCCGGCCTTGCCTAAGCTATACTACTGTTCGATAGGTACACTTGCCTTTAATCGTTGTCAGAGTTAGTTTCCAGGTTTGATCATTCTTTTATAAATTTTAAAGCTCTAATTTCAGCAATCAAGTTTTTGGCGCTATTGCCGGGGGAACTAAAATATTAAGAAAACTCTATTTTTATTACTTTAGCCATTATTTTTTATTTTTCGCAATTTATTTTTGTTTTTAGGTTAAATTCTAACTTTTTTAACTTTTCTATCTTTCTTTTCTTTTCAGGAACCTCTAGTTTATGACTAGAAGAAACCCGAGAGGACCTTTAGTATACGACAGTGATATTGAAGCAACTGCTCGTAGGAATCGCCGAGAAATCAGGCGAGCCCTAAATTACACAGAGGAAAATCAAGAAGGCACATCCAATCCTACTGAAGGGATGGACGAGAATATTCCACAACCCCATGATGTGGGGGAACGCAACGCTCCACGTACAATGTTTGATTACGCTAAACCATATTTAACAGGAGCAGAATCAAGTATTATTAGGCCTGCTATAGCTGCTAACAATTTTGAATTAAAGCCTCACACAATACAAATGATTCAACAGTTTGTTCAATTTGATGGTTTGCAGGAAAAAGATCCAAATACTCATATAGCTAACTTTTTAGAGTTCTGTGATACCTTCAAAATAAATGGCGTTTCTGATGATGCCATACGTCTTCGGTTATTTCCCTTTTCATTAAGGAATAAAGCCAAACAGTGGTTAAACTCGTTACCACGAAGGTCAATCACTACATGAGAACAAATGACCAAAATTTTTTTATTAAAATATTTCCCACCGGCCAAGACGGCCAAATTAAGGAATGATATCTCTTTTTTTGTGCAGATGGATTTAGAGACATTATACGATGTATGGAAGAGATACAAGGATCTCTTGAGAAGTTGTCCACACCATGGTTTACCCTTATGGCTACAAGTCCAAACATTCTATAACGGTGTAAACCCCCCAACGAGGCAACTAATCGACTCAGCCGCCGGTGGAACCCTGAACAACAAAACTCTTGAAACAGCGTACGAGTTCATTGAAGAGATGTCACTCAATAATTATCAGTGGCAAGTTACATGGACGAAACCGACAAAATCAACTGGAACTTTCAACATAGACACAGTGACCATGCTATCAACACAGATGGAGATAATGAATACAAAGCTTGATAATTTGTGTTCTTCGCAGGTACATCTAGTAATGCAGTGCGACACAAGTGGAACTGTGGCGAATCCTGAGTACCCACCCTACCAACCGGAAGCAGAGAGTGAACAGATGAACTATATAGGTAACAATTTCAGATCCAATAGTAATCCATATAGTAATACTTACAATCCAGGTTGGAGGAACCATCCAAATTTCTCATGGGAAGGTCAAGGAAATTAGGGAAATCAAAGGCAACAACCTCCTTAAAACTTCCTAAATCAGCCCTATCCACAAGAGGAAAAACCAAACCTCGAAGAGATTTTGACAAACTTCACGACAGATACAGAAAAATGTTTCCAAGAAACAGAGAGAACACTTAAAGATCAACAAACATCAATTGAAAAACTTACTGAGTCATTCGGGGAGATCACTAAGTCGATTGGCATACTTACTGGGATGATTTGTGAAATACGAGCATAAATTTTTTCTAAAGGGATAGAACATGTAAAAGCAGTTACACTAAGAAGTGGAAAGGAATTAGTCGAACCGAGTAAACAAATCCCACACGAAGATTACAAAGCAAGAGACGAGGGAATTGAGGATGTAAATCCAGTACGAAAAAGAAAGTAAACCACTAATCCCATATCCAGCACAGTTAAAAAAAGAACGATTAGATGCCCAATACGGTAAGTTTCTTGAACTTTTTAAACAAATACATATTAACTTACCTTTTGTTGAAGCCATTTCACAGATGCAGAAGTACGCAAAATTCTTAAAGGAACTCTTGACAAATAAAAGGAAGCTTGAAGAAGTGTCAATGGTGGAACTTAATGAAGAATGTTCAGCCATCCTCCAAAACAAGTTACCAACCAAATTAAAAGACCCAGGAAGTTTTACTATCCCTTGTTTAATTGGTAACTTAAATATCAAGAAAGCATTAGCTGATCTAGGTGCTAGTATTAATTTAATGCCTTACAAACTATTTAAACAACTGGATCTTGGAGAACCAAAACCCAATAGGATGAGTATTCAGTTAGCAGCTAGATCTATTAAATAT
This sequence comes from Gossypium bickii, assembly GCA_025503065.1. Taxonomy (NCBI): domain Eukaryota; kingdom Viridiplantae; phylum Streptophyta; class Magnoliopsida; order Malvales; family Malvaceae; genus Gossypium; species Gossypium bickii. The sequence goes on along the minus strand of CP106713.1, from coordinate 18,476,939 downwards.
CTTAGAGGAATTATTAAAGATGTCTTGTTGAAAATTGATAGATTCATTTTTCCTGTTGATTTCATTGTGTTAGACATGGAAGAAGACATTAATGTTCCCTTGATTTTAAGGTGTCCCTTTTTAGCTACTGCTAGAGCTGTTATTGATGCAGGTGACGATAAACTTGCATTAAGGATAGGAGATGAAGAAATTATCTTTCAAATTTGTGATGCCATGCGTTATTCTAAAGAGCAAGATGATTCCTGTTATTTTGTTGATACTACTGATCATATCATTCAAAATTCATTACAGGAAATCATACATGACGACACGATGGAACTGTGCCTAACTCAATAAGAGGGGGAAGAAGATGAAGGCGATAAGTTGAATCTGAATACATTATTGTTCAGACAAATTAAAGAAGAAAACATTGAAAATGATGACGAAATAAAATAGAAATCCTCTATCGATGAGCCACCCAAATTGGAATTAAAACAGTTGCCAAAACACTTAGGATATGCATTCCTCGGGGACAATTCTATGCTACCGGTAATTATCTCTTCAAAACTAGAACTCAAGGAAAAAGAGGCGTTGATAAAGGTACTAAGAGAACCCAAAAAAACCATAGCTTGGAAAATCTCTGACATTAAGGGTATAAGCCCCTCATTCTGCACCCACAAAATTTTAATGGAAGAAGAATACAAGCCGTGTGTGCAACCCCAGAGACTGCTAAACCCCAACATGAAAGAGGTGGTCAAAGCCGAGGTAATTAAACTTCTAGATTGATAAACCGTAAAAGTAACATATTTTAAGCCCACTTTTAATATGCTTTTGGATGATTTATCCCTTGATTTGTGTAAAAAGGTGCTCTTAATCCTTTCTTTTCATGTCTTATACCCAGGAAAGCACCCGAGGATGAAAAGAACACAAAACGAGCCTAAAACGAAGCAAATGGGCCTTCCCACGAAATCGACACGGTGTGGGCCAAGGACTACACAGCCGTGTCTCAATGAACATATAGAACACGGCCTAATCCCGATTTACACGGCCATGCTTCATTAAAGAAGTCCGAGCATGGCCTCCTCACCACCACACACGGCCGTGCCATTAGTAAAATCTGAACACGGTCAGGTCTCGATTTGCACGAGCGTGTGACATGGCCATGCATCTGTCACTGGAAAGAGCAATTTCGGTCAGAAAAGGATACTTCGGGAGAAAGAATCGCATTCCAAGAGCCTATAAATATACCCCAAGTACCACATTTGAAAGGGGGCGAAAGCTAGGCCAAGGAGCCAAGCCGAGAAGGTTAGAGTTAGGGAGTAACGCGAGGATAGCCAGTTGATTCATCCCAAGATGCCGGAATTATACTCAAGACGGAATTCTCCTTCAATCCCATCAGGGAGTTTTAGGATTTTTCTTATGTTTTGTTTTATCTTTTACATTATGAACTAAATCCTTCAGATACATGAAGGGGGATGAAACCTAGACAGATTTTATTATTTGATTTTTAAGTTATATGATAAATTACTTAGTTTGTTCTTAATTATGTTGCTTAATCCAAATTTAATGTGCTTAGGTGGAGGAGGAATAGACCCTGCCTAAGAGTAGATCTAACATAATTAAGCGGAGTTGATCGGGGCGCCTAGAGATAGGGTTACGAGATTTTACTGGATTAGGGTGAAACCTAATATGGGAATCCATTCATCGATTTACTACTTTCCTAGGGGGTTATTATAAGCGAACGAGAGTTCCACTAATTAACCAAGGATTAGATGTTATTCGCTTCGAAAGAGGGTTTAACATAGGTTAGGGAGTCTCACTGATCAAGCTAAGTAAAAGAAATCATATAATTTAAGGTTAGATAATAAGAGAAGTCTAAGTGGATTCTTCCCGAAGGTACCGTAAAAATCAACTGAGTCTTTCTCAAGTTATCCCCAAATTCATCTTTTTGTCTCTGTTTCCTTAGTTTAGTTGTCGTCAATTTAGTTTAAAAGCAACCTTTATCTTAGTTAGGTTAAATAATAAAAAGAAAGTGAGTATTAATACTTTTAGTTCCTTTGGGTTCGATATCCGGTCTTGCCTAAGCTATACAACTGTTCGATAAGTACACTTGCCTTTAATCGTTGTCAGAGTTAGTTTCCGGGTTTGATCATTCTTTTATAAATTTTAAAACTCTAATTTACAGTGATCAAGTTTTTGGCGCCGTTGCCGGGGAACTACAATATTAAGAAAGCTCTATTTTTATTACTTTAGCCATTATTTTATTCGCAATTTATTTCTTTTGTTTTCTTAGGTTAAATTTTAATTTTTCTAATTTTAATTTTAATTATTTTATTTTTTTTCTTTTCTAGGTACCTCTAGTTTATAATTAGAAGCAACCGCTCGTAGGAATTGCAGGGAAACCAGGCGAGCCCTAGATTACACAGAAAGAGAGGAAGAAAACAGATCTAATCCCACTGAAGGGATGGGCGAAAACAACCCACCATTACGCGAAGTGGGAGATCACAATGCTCCACGTATAATGTTTAATTATGCGAAACCGCATTTAACAGGAGCATAATCTAGTATTGTTAGACCTGCTATATTCGCTAACAATTTTGAATTAAAGCCTAACACAATACAAATGATTCAACAGTTTGTTCAATTTGATGGTTTGCAGGACGAAGATCCAAACATGCATATAGTTATTTTTTGGAGTTCTGTGATACCTTCAAAATAAATGGCGTTTCTGATGATGCCATTCATCTTCGGTTATTCCCTTTTTCATTGAGAAATAAAGCCAAATAGTGGTTAAACTTGTTACAACGAGGGTCAATCACTACATGGGAGCAGATGACCAAAAAGTTTTTAATGAAATATTTCCCATCGGCCAAAACGGCCAAATTACGTAACGATATCTCTTCTTTTGTGCAGATGGATGTAGAGACACTATACGACGCATGGGAGAGGTTTAAAGATCTCTTGAGGAGATGTCCACACCATGGTTTACCCCTGCGGCTACAAGTCCAAACCTTCTACAATGGAGTTCAACGAGGCAACTGATAGATTCAGCCATCGGTGGAACGCTGAACAATAAAACTCCTGAAGTAGCCTACGAGTTCATTGAGGAGATGTCGATAAACAATTATCTGTGGCAAGCTTCGAGAACTAAACCAACGAAATCAGCAGGAGTTTTCAATGTCGACACCATGACCATGCTATCAACGCAGCTAGAGATGATGAATAAAAAGCTTGATAGTTTGTGTTCTTCACGAGATACATCCAAATATGCGATCATAAGCTAGTGGAACTGTGGTGAATCCTGAGTACCCACCCTACCAACTAGGAGCAGAAGATGAATAGATGAACTATATAGGTAATAATTTCTGATCTAATAATAATCCTTATAGTAACACTTACAATTGAGGTTGGAGGAACCACCCAAATTTTTCATGGGGAGGACAAGGCAATCAAGGAAATCAAAGTTAACAACCTCCTTATCCACAAGAGGAGAAACCAATACATGAAAGGGAATCAGCAATCACATACAAACGCCTGGAAGATATTGAGAAAACTCTTAAAGATCAACAAACGTCAGTTGAAAAATTCACCGAGACATTTTGGGAATTTACTAAGATGGTTGGAATGCTTACCAAAATAATTGAACCACGTACAGAAAATTTTCCTAAGGGGACAGAATAGGTAAAAGCAGTCACACTAAGAAGTGGAAGAGAATTGAGCAAACTGAAGAAACACTCCCTAACAGATAGTAACAAAGCAAGCGACAGGGGAATTGAGGATGTGACTCCATTATGTGATGAAAACAAGCCATCACTCCCATACTCGGCAAAGTTAAAGAAAGAATGAATAGATGCACAATTCGGTAAGTTTCTTGAACTTTTTAAGCAAATACATATTAACTTACCTTTTGTTGAAGCTATTTCACAGATGCCGAAGTACGCAAAATTCTTAAAGGAACTCCTGACGAATAAACGAAAATTTGAAGAGGTGTCAACAGTGGAACTTAATGAAGAATGCTCAGCCATCCTCCAAAACAAGCTACCAACCAAGTTAAAAGACCCAGGAAGTTTTACTATCCCTTGTCTAATTGGTAGTTTAAATGTTAAGAAAGCATTAGCTAATCTAGGCACCAGTATAAATTTAATGCCTTATAAAATGTTTAAACAACTAGATCTTGGGGAACCAACACCCACTAGGATGAGTATTTAGTTAGCAGACAGATCCATTAAATATCCTAGAGGAGTCATCGAAAATGTTTTGGTCAAAATTGATAAATTTATTTTCCCTGTTAACTTCGTTGTATTAGACATGGATGAAGACATCAATGTTCCCTTAGTATTAGGGCGTCCCTTTGTAGCCACTGCTAGGGCTGTTATTGATGTAGGAGATAGTAAGCTCGCATTAAGGATAGGAGATGAAGAAATTATTTTCCAAGTTTATGATGCCATGTGATATTCTAAAAACCAAGATGATTCCTGTTATTTTGTTGATACTACTGATCATATCATTCAAAATTCATTACAGGAAATCATACATGACGACACGATGGGCCTGTGTCTAACTCAAGAAGAGGGGGAAGAAGATGAAGATGATGAGCTGAATTGGAAAACTTCGTCATCCAAACAAATGAAGGAAGAAATCATTGACAATGATGACGAAACAAGACAGAAGCCCTCCATCGAAGAGCCACCCAAATTAGAATTGAAACAGTTACCAAAACATTTAGAATACGCATTCCCCGGAGACAATTTTACATTACCAGTAATCATATCTGTAGAACTAGAACCTGAGGAAAAAGAGGAGCTGATAAAGGTACTAAAGGAGCACAAAAAAGCCATAGCATGGGAAATTTCTGACATCAAGGGAATAAGCCCCACGTTCTGCACCCACAAAATTCTAATGGAAGAAGAATACAAGCCTTTTGTGCAACCTCAGAGGCGGCTAAATCCCAACATGAAGGAAGTGGTCAAAGTTGAGGTCATAAAACTCCTAGATGCAGGAATAATTTATCCTATCTCTGACAGCACTTGGGTAAGTCTTATACAGGTAGTTCCAAAAAAAGGGGGAATGACGGTTGTGCCTAATGAAAAGAATGAGTTGATTCCTACAAGGACAGTCACAGGCTGGAGAGTTTGCATAGAGCTCATAAGAAGGGAATTCTGTCAATGGGACCATACATTACTAGGTTAGCTCAGCACTTCAACCTCCTCAACTCCGACGAGTAGATCTCCTCCCTCACACTGATTGGGAACATGGTTCCTCAAGGCATCCAAACCATGCTACACATGAGGATGGTAAAATAACGTCGAGGGACCAATCCTCCGCAGTACATACTAAAGTCACCATCCACTGAGGAAAAGGACGAGGACATTCCTAATGATGTCCCACCACCACCAAAGGAGGCAACGAATCTGAGCCAGTATCCACACTGTGTGGCCACATCATTAGCAGACATCTCTGCTCGACTTGATCGATTTGAGATGCATTTTGCTGAAAACGCCCGTCGCTTTGACGGAATAGAGGCAACGCTCCAACAAATATGGCAGCAACTCAACATTTCGTCATTAGCACCGCCACCGGATCCAACTAATGATGAGGGCCTCTGAGTTTTTTTTACTTTAGTTTTATTTAGACTTCTTCATTTTTAAGATTTTATTTTATGCTGTTTAATTTGAACTTTTATTACAATTTTTTATCGTTGGCTATTCAATTCTTCAAAGCATCCCTAACAAACTTTTTCATCGAAAAGATCACTAACAAGTGACTTTGCAGAATAAAACATATATATTCCATCTACACAAAAGCACAAATAGGCGATATGCGAAATGTCACCTGATGCCACACACTGTCCACATCCTCAAGGAACTCGTCCAAATATACAGGAAGTAAAACTTTTCCCTCCTATCTTTTTGATTGATCACTAATTGTCATTATCCATCTTTGTACATTAAGGGCAATGTACATCTTAAGTGTGGGGGGGGGGTGAATAGGTATTCTGAGAAAATGCCTAATTTGTCATTATTCTCAAACCCTGAGGATAAAAATGCCTAACTGTCTGCATTGTTCTCAAATCCCTGAATTTAATCTTGTTTTAAAGTAATTTTCTCATATTACTAACTAAGATGAAATTTCTAATGATTTGTGATTTTTATTGATATGTTTTAGAATAAGTCATAGTTAATTGTGCATTGATAATTAAATTTGAAAAATACTAGGGAATCAAGCATGATAAGTCTAATTTTCTAAAAATTAAAATTTTAGGTTGTCAACCAGAATTTGAATATTATCTTGAAATTTGAGATTTACAAGGTTGATGTCAAAAATACCCATAATTTTTGTGAGAATTTGAGCCTTACAGAGCATACATTCTTTTTCATGCTCACTTCTTGATTATGAGTGTGTCGACTATGAATTGTTATTCTAAAACTTGCCTCGATTATACATGTAAATACCACAGTTATGATTTGATATACCGAGATGATAAAGGCACTTAGGTTTTAACCCACTTACTTTACTAAATAGCCTACCCTTATAATTAACCCTTAGTGAACCCCGTTGAGCCTAACAACCCTTTTTATTGACTTACCCGCTAATTTTAACCCAAAACCCTTTGTATTTGTTATCACCCTTTATTTTGACTACCCCTTAATCGAGATTTGATTTGAGCCAGTTATCTAAGTTTATTATTCTAGTAGTTAAATTTATCTTGTATTAGTATGTTGTAAAAAAAAAATTTCAAGTTTTCAATATTAGTAGTATGGAAAGTGAGCTTACACAATCAAAGACTATTTCCAAAAGAAAAAGCTCGTATTAGTAGGATTTTTATTATTTTCAGTTGATGTAATTATTATCTTAGAAATTTTTAGGTAGGTAACTTATCAATTCAATCTCGACTCTAACCTTCTAATTTCAGCCTTTATCCACACCTTTAACCCTAGCCTCGTTACAATCCTAACAAAAACCTTTTAATCTGTTTATCATATCATTTTACAGTGGTGGAGATTTGATTTTCAGGCAAGCCTATGGGATTGACTTTTCATGTTCGACTTATGAGTGCTTAATTTTGACCCTTAAACACTTTTTGAGTGATTTGAGTGAATATTTTGTGAGGATATCAATCCTTGTCGATTTTGAATTAAAGGTAATTATTTAGATGAAGGGAAACACCTATGTTTTTCGTGCTACAAATTTATGACTTATCTTGTTTGAATTTTTAGGAATCTTTGAGTTGAATTATCCATGTATAAATTATCTATGAATTAGGATAAGGCATTGTTGATAGGAATTATGAATCATGGAAAGACTATTTTAATTGTAAGTTGAGAATTTTGCTTGAGGACAAGCAAAAGCTTAAGTGTGGGGGTATTTGATAAACCGTAAAAGTAACATATTTTAAGCCCACATTTAATATGCTTTTGGATGATTTATCCCTTGGTTTGTGTAAAAAGGTGCTCTTAATCCTTTCTTTTCATGTCTTATATCCAGGAAAACACCCGAGGATGAAAAGAACACAAAATGGGCTGAAAACGAAGCAAATGGGCCTTTCCACGAAATCGACACGGTGCTGGCCAAGGACCACACGGCTGTGTCTCGACGAACATCTAAAACACGACCTAATCCCGATTTACACGGCCATGCTTCATTAAAGAAGTCCGAGCACAGCCTCCTCACCACCACACATGGCCGTGCCATTAGTAAAATCCGAACACGGTCAGGTCTCAATTTACACGGGGGTGTGACATGGCCGTGCATCTGTCGCTGGAAAGAGCAATTTCAGTCGGAAAAGGATACTTCGGGAGAAAGAATCGCATTCCAAGAGCCTATAAATATACCCCAAGTACTACCTTTGAAAGGGGGGCCAAAGCTAGGCCAAGGAGCCAAGCCGAGAAGGTCAGAGTTAGGGAGTAACGCGAGGATAGCCAGTTGATTCATCCCAAGAAGCCGGAATTATACTCAAGACGGCAGAATTCTCCTTCAATCCCATCAGGGAGTTTTAGGATTTTTCTTATGTTTTGTTTTATCTTTTACATTATGAACTAAATCCTTCAGATACTTGAAGGGGGATGAAACCTGGACAGATCTTATTATTTGATTTTTATGTTATATGATAAATTACTTAGTTTGTTCTTAATTATGTTGCTTAATCCAAATTTAATGTGCTTAGGTGGAGGAGGAATAGACCCTGCCTAAGAGTAGATCTAACATACTTAAGTGGAGTTGATCGGGTGCCTAGAGATAGGGTTATGAGATTTTACCGGATTAGGGTGAAACCTAATATGGGAATCCATTGATCGATTTACTACTTTCCTAGGGGGTTATTATAAGCGAACGAGAGTTCCACTAATTAACCTAGGATTAGATGTTTTTCGCTTCGAGAGAGGGTTTAACATAGGTTAAGGAGTCTCACGGATCAAGCTAAGTAAAAGAAATCATATAATTTAAGGTTAGATAATAAGAGAAGTCTAAGTGGATTCTTCCCGAAGGTATCATAAAAATCAACTGAGTCTTTTTCAAGTTATCCCCAAATTCATCTTTTTGTCTTTGTTCCTTAGTTTAGTTGTCGTCAATTTAGTTTAAAAGCAAGCTCTATCTTAGTTAGGTTAAATAATAAAAAGAAAGTGAGTATTAATACTTTTAGTTCCTTTGGGTTCGATATCCAGTCTTGCCTAAGTTATACTACTGTTCGATAGGTACACTTGCCTTTAATCGTTGTCAGAGTTAGTTTCCAGGTTTGATCATTCTTTTATAAATTTTAAAACTCTGATTTACAGCGATCATAGATGCAGGAATAATTTATCCTATTTCTAACAGTAGTTGGGTAAGTCCTGTACAGGTAGTTCCAAAGAAAGGAGGAATGACGGTGGTACCCAATGAAAAGAATGAGTTAATTCCCACAAGAATAGTTACAGGATGGAGAGTTTGTATAGACTATAGAAAGCTGAATGATGCTACCAAAAAATATCACTTCCCTCTGCCCTTCATAGATCAAATGCTAGAAAGACTATCAGGGCATATGTACTATTGTTTTCTTGACGGACTTTCCGGCTACTACCAAATCCCTATATCTCCTGAAGACCAAGAGAAGACAACATTTACATGCCCATACGGTACGTTTGCTTATCGTAGAATGCCTTTTAGGTTATGTAATGCTCCTACTACTTTTCAGCGTTGTATGTTGGCAATCTTTGACGAACTCGTGAAAGACATCATGGAGGTATTTATGGATGATTTCTCGGTATTCGGTAATTCTTTCCATCTTTGTCTTAAAAATCTAAAACAGGTTTTAATGAGATGTGAGGAAACAAACCTTATTTTGAATTCAGAAAAATGTCACTTTATGGTTAGAGAAGGAATTGTGTTAGGACATAAGATTTCTAGTAAAGGGATTGAGGTAGATAAAGCAAAGGTCGAAACCATAGAAAAACTAACTCCCCCTAATTCTGTCAAGGCTATTAGAAGCATTTTAGGACATGTAGGGTTCTATAGAAAATTTGTTAAAGATTTTTCTATAATAGCTAAGCCGTTAACAAAACAACTAGAAAAAGATATTCCTTTCAATTTCAATCAGGAATGTTTAGATGCATTTAATGTCCTTAAGGATAAATTAATAAATGCTCCGATTATAATTGTACCTGATTGGAGCTTACCCTTTGAACTAATGTGCGATGCAAGTGATTTTGCAATGGGTGCAGTTTTGGGACAACGAAGAGACAAGCATTTTCAGCCAATTTACTATGTTAGCAGAACATTAACACTCACACAAGAAAACTACACCACAACAGAGAAAGAATTGCTAGCTGTAGTTTTTGCTTTTGATAAATTTAGACAGTATCTAATATTGTCTAAAGTTGTCGTTTACACTGACTATTCATCTCTTCGTTATCTTTTAAACAAACCTGATGCAAAACCCAGACTCATACGATGGATTTTACTCTTATAGGAATTTGACTTGGAAATACAAGATAAGAAGGGAGCTGAGAATCTTGCAGCAGATCACCTTTCTAGACTCGAAAATCCACACACCAAAGAGCTCGATGAAAGTGAAATAAACGATTCGTTCCCCGAAGAACAACTCTTCTCTATAACGCATTCTGAGGTACCATGGTTTGCAAATATTGCAAATTATTTAGCAGCTAACATCTTGCTAAAAAAATTAACATATTACCAAAAGAAGCAATTCTTTGCTGATGTGAAAAATTATTTTTGGGAAGACCCCTTTCTTTTCCGCATATGTGCAGATCAGGTAATTCGAAGATGCGTTACAAAGGCAGAAGCAAACAAAATCCTGGAACATTGCCATTCAGGACCTTCAGGAGGACACTACAGTGGTACTAAGACAGCACACAAAATACTCGAATCAGGTTTCTATTGGCCCACTCTATTTAAAGATGCCAACAGGTATGTTACCTCGTGTGATAGAATAGGTAATATTTCTAAACGTGATGAAATGCCTCAAACATATATGTTTTTCATATGAAATATTTGATGTATGGGGTATTGATTTTATGGGACCATTCCCTAGTTCATTTGGAAACAAGTACATCCTAGTGGCAGTAGATTACATGTCAAAATGGGTAGAAGCGGAAGCCTTACCTACCAATGATGCCAGGGTAATAGTTAAGTTTCTCAAGAAACTGTTTTCCCGATTTGGGACACCTAGAGCCATCATTGGCAATCGGGGTACTTATTTCTGTAATACTCAATTTGAAAGTTCTAAAGAAATATGGAGTATACCACAGGACAGCCACCCCATATCACCCTCAAACCTGTAACACCCCAAACCCGGCCCAAACACCATGACCGGATCTGGTATGTCACTAGGGAGAAATTTATATAAACATCATTCATTTCTTTAAAAGAAACGTCGGAATCTTGAAAATAGTGGTTATCTAGGAAACTTAGTGGTTTTAGATCATCTGAGTTTAATTATGACAAGTTCAGAAGAAAACAATCGAGTGTCTAATAGCAATCCATGTTATTCATTTAGGTTATAAAAGTTTAATTTAAAATAGTAGTTTGTTTAATAATTTGGTCGTTGAAAACTTTATTGCCTTTGCGTTATCTTTCTTTTAAAACATATCATGGACCCAAAACATTGACTTGAGTATCTAGAATTTAAAACCCGAAAACAACAAAACAAAACAAAAAAAACTATTACCAGCGGCCTTATTACAACGAAAACCCAAACCAGTTATTAATAAAAATAAAGTCTAAGTCCTTTACTGAAACCATATGGAACCCATGCATGGCCACTCTGTACTCCTCTCTGGCCCGGTCCATTGCACTAGGTGCTACCTGAAACATGTTAACAACGGGGTGAGTCATAAGACTCAATGTGTAATGCTCATGCACCATCAGATCGGGCCTTAGCCCTACAGAACAGAATAACAGAGTATAGCATGTACAGGAAATGATGCAAACCCATCCCAACCTAATTTCCATCCACTACACACCACCCGTACCTGCCAATCACACCAATGGGGATTTCTACAATCAACCCTCACCGTTACACACCAATGATGGCAGTCATGCTGCAGTTAGCTGCTCATCGGCAAAATTGTGACATAGTCACCAGAACAGATCGTGGCAGAGCCACTACAACGGATCGTGGCAGAGCCACTACAACGGATCGTGGCAGAGCCACTACAACAGATCATGGCAGAGCCACTACACACTTCCTCTTTTATAAATAACCCATGCCCCATGCAAACATATTACTTTTCATATTGAGCTATTACATATTTCAATAAGCATGTATGGCATACTCACAACATGTATCATATCATCTCTTTTCTGATAATACAAAAGCACTAACCTGATGAATCGCCTCTTCCCTCCAGAGGGATTTCGAAAGCCACATCACATTCCCAGCAGTTAACAGATTACACAAATATATATGCATATATATACAGAATGCTACAAAACAGAACAAAACTAATGGTGTGAGGAGTTACACACCTGATCACGCGTAACACAATACCCTCTATGTCAACGCTATCTCTGACAGGCACTACCACTATCTGCCTATTGTTCCGCTCAGAAGCTGGCCCACACCCAGGTAGCCAATCACGCACAGCCGACACATCCCTCCTCTTGAACTTAGGGATCAAACTCGAAGGTTGACTTCCCTATACTTCTTGTATGTTTCTTGCATCCATTAAAAGCCTTTGTCAAAACTCACTACGAGAAATACGATTTCGAATATCCACCCAACTCGATTAAGACAACAGTTTAGAAAATGAATCGATTACAAAACCACTAAAAGAAATTGTCTTACCTCAATCGATTGAATCCCGAAGTTAACGGACTTGGCTAAAACGTTGATTGAAGAGTGGATTAAAGAGAAGTGGCCTTTCGGCCAAACAGGGGACATAAGTCCACCCTCTACCATACGGCCACACAAAAACCCTATCTCCTTACCTTCAGTTTTCCTTAAGATTCGGCACAAGCAGACACCACAGAGGGGATTCAGCTTCTAGGAATAAACAGTAAAAAGAAAAGAACAACCCATCGAGATATTAAGGAAGTGATTCGGTTTAGAATAAAGATGAGAAAGAAAAGAGATAGCAAAGAAGAAAATGACAGAGAATTTACCAACCCTGATATGATGATTCAACTATGGTGAAACTTCGGGAAAAGAGGCTGAACTTTGGAGGTTTCGGCTATGATAGAAAAGAGAAAAAAAGAAAAAGAAATGGAATTGCTTAGGCAACTTTCGGCAAAGGAGAAAAATAAAAGAATTTTGAGAGAATTCTAAACACACCTCTAAATGCCGAAAAGAAAACCGCAAAACACTAGCACCTTAACCAAATTTTGGCACACTCACCCCATGCCAACACAAAACTAATTCGTCCCCTTACCAGGACTTTGAAATTCGGCCAACACCTCCAAAAGCCATCAACTCCTCTTTTTACTCCTACTTTTCCTCCCATCCACTCATTTGAATTAGAAGTCCAATTCAAATTTCTGCTAATACCTCCTAGCCATTTATTTTAAATTCCAAGTCTCCATCCACCAACCACCTGAAGAGTCCCAATGGAAGCCACCTCCTCAGCCTCCTGACGCAAAAAGAGACTCCCAAAAGCTTCCAATGTGCCTTGAACTCTGGACCTCCCTCCTACCTGTTGCGTCACCTTCCTAAGCACTAAGTAGCACCACCTTGCCACTTTGCCAACTCTCCAATTGTGTCAACCAAGTAAATATAACATCCCTTAAGCCCTACTCTAGCCAGCTCTCCCCTGAAAGTGCCCAAAAAGAAAATTTTGGCCAGGCCCCCGGCTTTCCCCTAGGTCATAATTAGACCCTAAAGTAACCTAAATTAGCATGATAAGCATTGCATACATACACAATCACATAGAATACACAGACCCCAACTCAGGATATTACAAAACCAGTGGGAAAGTTGAGGTAGCAAACCGAGAACTTAAGCGCATCCTTGAAAAATGGTTGAATCAAACAGAAAAGATTGGGCATTAAAAGTAGATGATGCTTTATGGGCCTATAGAACAACATTTAAAAGACCTCTAGGGACATCCCCATACAAACTTGTATACGGGAAAAGCTGTCATCTACCATTTGAATTAGAACACAAAACTTTTTGGGCAATAAAGTTTTTGAATTCTGATCTTAAGGTTGCAGGAAAGAAAAGAATGATGCAGATGAACGAGCTGGACGAATGGAGAACTGAAGCCTACGAGAATTCAAAACTATACAAGGAAGCAACAAAGCGAAGCCATGATGCTTGTCTTAAGAGATCAAAACAATTCGAAGTAGGGGACTTGATCCTGCTATACAACTCAAGGCTTAAATTATTTCCTAGAAAGCTGAAATCAAGATGGTCAGGCCCATTCATGATCAAAAATTTTTTTCCATATGGCACAATCGAGGTAACTCATCCCACTAAAGGCACATTCAAGGTAAATGATCACCGACTCAAAGTTTATAATGGTGTAGATTTTAGAGATATAATAGAAGAGCTTCTGCTCCATGAACCTTCTTTTAGGACCAAAAACAGGGAAAGTCTAGCTTAAGACTATAAACAAGCACTTCTCGGGAGGCAACTCGAGCACTAATTCACTAACATTTTATTTTTATCTTTATTTTTACTTTTATTTTTATTCAGCATCTAACTCCATACTAAATTAGTCTACTAAAAGTACAGATTCTAAACCACACGGCTTGGAACACGGGGGTGCCCATGACCGTGTAGAAGACAGGGGACGAAACACGAACGTGCCAGAAGCCATGCACAAACAGGGAAAAATTTCTTTCTACAACACGGGTTGTGATACCAGACCACGCCCGTTCTAGCTACCGTGCAAGGTCACTGACTTGTCGACCACAGGTTAAACACGCCTGTGCTTCATAACCATGTGAAGCTATTGACTTACACACCACGGGCCAAACACGGTAGTGCCCAACGGTCGTACGAAGTTACTAACTTGCCAAACACGGGCTAGACACTCCCTGTTACACCACCGTGCCAACATACTGACTTATAGAACACGGGCGTGCCCATGCACCCACGGTCGTGCCAAAAAACTCTGAACGCATCAAAGATTCAGAAATCGCGAAAAACACAGGCTATTCAAAATTCACACGGACGTGGCGATTGACCGTGCCCCTTCCCCTATATAACAAAATTTAACCTGTAACATCCTGAATTAATGGGCCTTTGCATTTGATGTGTGTGCTACATTTAATATGTCAATTAGAATGTGTAAGGGGTTCAGAATGGGCTCAGGTTTAGGTCGAGGCTGTAGTTAAATTTCTTGTTTGAACACTTTAGTGGAAAGCTTGTTAAGTTAGGGCATAAAAGATATTAGCTGTGTTTTAAAACACAAATGGGCTTGTGGCCCAGTGGCAAAATGGCGCCACTAAGAGGGAAGGGAGTTGGCGTCAATTGAAGGTCCAAGGTTTGAGTCGCATGGTACCTTTTATTTTAAATATTTTCGGCATTTGTAAGAGCAGTAGTGGAGTTCGGCAGTGATGCTTAAATTTAGGAATTTATTTAATGTGATAATGAGGTGGATAATATGCTGATAAAGGAAGGAAAGGGTAGTGTCATCCATGGCACTGTGGATGAGTAGTCAGATGAGGATCAGGAAAGAATCAAAGAGTTATCTGCAAGGCTAGGTGTGGCCGAAATTGTGACTTTAAGAGGGGGAAGAAATCGGATTCTATTTGCCATAGGGGGTGCCGAATTTTCCCTATTATTTGTTTAATTTTTAGTTATCAGGAAGGGCACTTCCGGGATTTGATAAGTAAGTGCCAAAATTCTCTATAGATAGGGGTAGTATCTCTTCAATTCCGGCATTTGAACCCTATTCTTTTCTTCATTCTCTCTGTCGAAACCCTCAGCCATTCTCTGCAACTTTTCCTTTTAATTTCTTCTAAAAGCCGAAACTTCATAATCTTTTCTCTACATTCTTTTCTTTTGATCTTTGCTGAAGAAGAACCTACTTGTAGTCTGCCGAAATTCTCTTTTCTTCTTCCTGTCGATTTCTTCTTTAAAAGCCGAATCTTCATAGATTTCTTCGAATCATCTTCTCTTCCTGATTTTCGCAAAAAGCTGGAATCCTCTGGGAGTAGCCGAATCTTCTCTAGTAAGGTAAGTGTCGACTCTTGTTATTCCTTAAGATCTCTTTCGGTTTTGGAAGACAAAGCCGAAAGGCTAATGGTTTAATGGTTTTATGTATTTTCTTGTTGGACGACATCAGGAATGGAAGAAGATCATCTAGATCTAAAAGCCAGAAATCGTTAGTCTCTAATTTCGGGAATTCAAGGTAAGGGGTTCTCTTTAGATCTCCGTTAGATTTGCTATCGTATATATGATCTTAACCATATGTTATGGTTTAACAAACCTATTTCGTCATAGTAGCTTTGACAAGGAATTTTTGATGGAATCAAATATGGATCAGGCAAAGGAGAGGATTGGGTCCGTAAATCCAATCCTTAAGTTTAAGAAACGAGCGACGTTTGCTGTTCGAGATTGGCCACCGGGTTGTGGGCTGGCTTCTGAGCAACATTAGGTAGATAGCGGTGGTGTTGGCTACGAATAGCGTCGACATAGACAGTATCATCTTGTCGGTAATCAGGTGTGTAGATCTCTAACACACTAGTTAACTGTAATATGTATGTTATGGGCTAAAAGCCGAAAAGAGGCTGTGTAGACAGTCGAATAAAACCCCAAAAGGGTTAGGCAAAGGATGCCAGGTACATGATCATAGAAATCTCTATGTGTATCGATATGTATTTATGAAAGCCTATTTTCTTAAAGATGGTATGATGTTTTTAATTTTTCATGTGTGTATGCATAGGGTGGGATTATGATAATGAAGGGGAAGTGCATGATTGGTCACTTGGTGATCGGTGGTTAAACCACAAATTCAGACGTTAGGTCACATAGTGATCGGTGGCTATGCCGCGTTTAATGATTCTTGATTAATAGGAATAGGCAGTATGGCTGTCGTTATGGTGTGTAGCGGATGGAGGGTTAATTGTAGAAATCCCCAAGGTGTGATGGTTGGTACGAGTTGGTGTGTAGAGGATGGAATTCTAGGATTGGTTGGGCTATTCATCATTTATTATTTATCATGTAATTACGATTGATGTTTTCATGTATGGGCCAGGGATCATAATGTGTTTGTGGGCCTCAGGTCATTGTGTGTTTCGGGATTTATACACTGAGTCTTGGTGACTCACCCTTTCATTTTTCCTCTACTCTTTCAGATGAGCAGTAGATCATGGACATGGGAGCCGAGACGGACTCGAGGGGCCATCAAGTCTTTTTATTTTCGTAAACTATTTTCGGTTTTACCTTTAAGTTTTAGTTTTTGGGATTATTTATGTAATAAGGCCCCATGGTTTAGGATATAAGTTGATATATGTTAATGTTTATGTTTTTTTTATTATTATTCATGATCAAAGACTTATGTTTTACAGAAATAAAAATGGGATATCTAAACACTATTTAAATAACACTTATTTGAAAAGATAAATTACAAAGATTTTCTACAAGTGCCACCTATTTAACAAATATCTACAAAACCGAACTAAGTTTTACAAAGCCCTTTTAACGAAAAGTTTTTAACATCAAACACGTATCATATCGGATCTGGTCGTGATGTTTGGGCCGGGTTTGGGGTGTTACATTTTGGTATCAAAGCCCAGTTTAAAACTAGGGCTGTGAAATGGGTCTAGTAATGTTTTGTAAAGTTGATGTGGATTTGGAAAAAATTCTGGAAAAAGATATGGCCTTCGAGTCTACCGGCACCCGATCCACGCAGGTAAGTATTCTAAACTTTTGGATGTGATATGTATGTGGGCTTGATGGGCTTGATGGACGTAGACTAGTATGTTAGGCATTGATGGACTATAGGCTTAGTTAAAACAACTCTTTAAATTCATAAGACTTAATCTATCCAAACAAACCCGTGAACGATTCGATGGGTTAGGGTGTGGCAACAGGCATACGCATGTTTAGGATTGGATTCAGGGAGAGCTTGGTACTTAAGCAGTCCTAGTGACTCACCTCCTCCTCGCTAGAATCCTACTTGGTGCGTTGTGACTGTTTACCTTAGCCACGAGGATTTGTTGATGGGCCAAAATCCATAATTAAAACTCGAAAGGGACCAGTCACCCTATTTCACAATCAAAATACCCCAAGTTTTGTAAAATTTCTGAAATACACTTGATTTGTGAAAATTTCGAAAACAACAGTGGTTTTATAAAATACCCATGTTTTGCAAATTTACCTGAAAACCTCTAGAATTATAAAAGTAACCCGGGTTGCAAAATTAGATTTTCCAAAGTACCCTGCTTTTTTAAAAAAAACTAGGATACTATTTTGAGGAACTTACCAAAATACCCTCATTTTGTAAAAAAAAAAAGTACCAAAGTACCTCTAATTCGAAGAAAATCACAAGGATACTTTATTTTGGAAAATACCTTGTAGGGCAAAACTACGGAAAAACCCCTGGGTAGTGAAATGACAAAAATACCCTTATGTTATGAACGTGAGTTCATGGATGCTATTTGTATGTTGATAGTTGATGGTTGAAGGTATGTGGTTCCTAGAACTAGGAGATACAAACTTGAGACTGAAACCCGTAGATATAATCTCGAATTCGAAAGAACTACTCTTGAAAATCTATATCCATAGGATTGTTCATGGTTAATCAGTGAAAGAAATTAATAATTCATAAAATTTTTAATCAGATAAACGCGAATCGGTAGAATGAGTACAAGGGGTCGTGGACGTCCGCTGCGTAGTCGTGGTAGGGGTAGAATGGTTGTGTCAGAACCTGTAGGATCTGGCCATGAGTCTGAAAACGAGATGCCAGTACCACCAGCTGCGGAGGTGGAATTTCAGGACCAGACGGCCGGAGATGATACGGTATCTCAGGCGATGTTAAGGGTTTTAGAGAGGGTTGCTGGGGTAGGCATGGGCACAGGAGCCCGGAAATCTGTGCCGGAGTGACTTAGAGCCAATAGGGCAGAAGTATTTAGGGGAATTTCTGGTGTAGCCCCGAGTTCAGCTGAGTATTGGTTGGAGGCGGTGGAACACATAATGAATGATTTGGATTTCACGGAGGAGGAGAAGTTGAAAGCGGTTGTATCTCTCCTGCGGGACGAAGCGTACCAATGGTGGCTTACGGTTAAAGATGGTACAGTGGCTGACTGTATTACCTGGGAGTTTTTCAAAACGGCATTCCAGGGTAAGTATATTGGATCGAGTTATGTGGATGCGCAGCGCAGAGCATTTCTGAACTGGTTCAGGGTAGTAGTCGGTGGCTGCGTATGAAGCGGAATTCTTACGCCTTAGCCGTTATGCTCGGGGAATAGTGGCTACAGAGCATGAATGGTGTGTTCATTTTGAGGATGGTTTGAGAGATGATCTGCGTGTGTTGATAGCCCCGCAGTTGGAAAGGGAATTTGCTGTGCTTGTGGAGAAAGCTAAGATAGCTGAGGAGGTGAAGTGGACAGAGAGACTGAATCGGGATAGAGATAGGGGTGGAAGTAAGAGAAATTTTGAATCGTCAGGGGCAGTTAGGCAAACTCAGAAAAGGGTTAGGTCAGATGGACTGAGTTAGAATGAGAGACCTACTGCTGCTAGTCAGACACAGAAGTGTGTTCGATGTGGCAAATTCCATGCTGATGAGTGTTAGGCAGGCAGTGGGAAGTGCTTTAGGTGTGGATCTACGGACCACCAAGTTAGAAACTGTCTACAGCAACGGGGTAATGAAGGGCCCACAGGTCAAGAGAATGCACCGCCGGAAAGAGGAGGTCAACAACCACCAACGGGCCATGGTCAAGTCAATGGTGGCAATGGCACAGGACATGGTCGTGGAGGTGCAGGTTATGCTGAGGCGAGGCAGCCAGCTTTGGTCTATGCAGCACGTCGCTAAGGGGACGAGGACGCTTTAGATGCAAATACCGGTGCGTACTGTACCATAGTATACTAAGTTTTTCTTTTGGCTTTAGAATTAGAGTACGCTGCGAAAGCATAGTGGTGAGACTTGGGTAGTACGATTAATAGCTAGTTGGAAATTTTGAGGACGAAATTTCTTTAAGGGGGTAGAACTGTAACATCCTGAATTAATGGGCCTTTGCATTTGATGTGTGTGTGCTACGTTTAATATGTCAATTAGAATGTGTAAGGAGTTCAGAATGGGCTCAGGTTTGGGTCGAGGCTGTAGTTAAATTTCTTGTTTGAACACTTTAGTGGAAAGCTTGTTAAGTTAGGGCACAAAAGATATTAGCTGTGTTTTAAAACACAAATGGGCTTGTGGCCGAGTGGCAAAATGGCGCCACTAAGAGGGAAGGGAGTTGGCATCAATTGAAGGTCCAAGGTTTGAGTCGCCTGGTACCTTTTATTTTAAATATTTTCGTCATTTATAAGAGCAGTAGTGGAGTTCGGCAGTGATGCTTAAATTTAAGAATTTATTTAATGTGATAATGAGGTGGATAATGTGCTGATAAAGGAAGAAAGAGGTAGGGTCATCCATGGCACTGTGGATGAGTAGTCAGATGAGGATAAGGAAAGAATCAAGGAGTTATCTGCAAGGCTAGGTAGTGGCCGAAATTGTGACTCTAAGAGGGGGGAAGAAATCGGTTTCTATTTGCCATAGGGAGTGCCGAATTTTCCCTATTATTTGATTAATTTTTAGTTATCAGGAAGGGTACTTCCGGGATTTGATAAGTAAGTGTCGAAATTCTCTATAAATAGGGGTAGTATCTTTTCAATTCCAGTATTTGAACCCTATTCTTTTCTTCATTCTCTGTGCCGAAACCCTCACCCATTCTCTGCAACTTTTCCTTTTAATTTCTTCTAAAAGCCGAAACTTCATAATCTTTTCTCTACATTCTTTTCTTTTGATCTTTGCTGAAGCTGAACATATCTGTAGTCTGCCGAAATTCTCTTTTCTTCTTCCTGCCGATTTCTTCATTAAAAGCCGAATCTCTATAGATTTCTTCGAATCATCTTCTCTTCCTAATTTTCACAAAAAGCCGGAATCCTTTGGGAGTAGCCAAATCTTTTCTAGTAAGGTGAGTGTCGACTCTTGTTATTCTTTAAGATCTCTTTCGATTTTGGAAGACAAAACCGAAAGGCTAATGGTTTAATGGTTTTATGTATTTTCTTATTAGGCTATATCGGGAATGGAAGAAGATCATCTAGATCTAAAAGCCGAAAATCGTTAGTCTCTAATTTCGGAAATTCAAGGTAAGGGGTTCTCTTTAGATCTCCGTTAGATTCACTATCGTATTTATGATCTTAACCATATGTTATGGTTTAACAAACTTATTTCGTCATAGTAGTTTTGACAAGGACTTTTTGATGGAATCAAATATGGATTAGGCAAAGGAGAGGATTGGGTCCGTAAACCCGATCCCTAAGTTTAAGAAACGAGCAGTGTCTGCTGTTCAAGATTGGCCACTGGGTTGTGGACCGGCTTCTGAACTACACCTTAGGCAGATAGCGGTGGTGTTGGCTACAGATAGCGTCGACATAGGCAGTATCATCTTGTCAGTAATCAGGTGTGTAGATCTCTAACACACTAGTTAACTGTAATATAAATGTTATGGGCTAAAAGCCGAAAAGAGGCTGTGTAGACAGTCGAATAAAACCCTAAAAGGGTTAGGCAAAGGATGCCAGGTACGTGATCATAGAAATCTCTATGTGTATCAATATGTATTTATGAAAGCTTGTTTTCTTAAAGATGATATGATGTTTTCAATTTTTCATGTGTGTATGCATGGGGTGCGATTATGATAATGAAAGGGAGGTGCATGATAGGTCACTTGGTGATCGGTGGTTAAACCACAAATTCAAACGTTAGGTCGCATAGTGATCGATGGCTATGCCACGTTTAATGTTTCCTGATTAATAGGAATAGGCAGTACGACTGTCGTTATGGTGTGTAGTGGATGGAGGGTTGATTGTAGAAATCCCCGAGGTGTGATGGTTGGTACGGGTTGGTATGTAGAAGATGGAATTCTAGGATGGGTTGGGCTATTCATCATTTATTATTTATCATGTAATTATGATTGATGCTTTCATGTATGGGCGGGGCTCATAATGTGTTTGTGGGCCTCAGTCGCTTACGTGTTTCGGGGATTTATACACTGAGTCTTGGTGACTCACCCTTTCATTTTTCCTCTACTCTTTCAGATGAGCAGTAGATCGTGGACATGGGAGCCGAGACGGACTCGATGGGCCATCAAGTTGTTTATTTTCTTAGACTATTTCAGGTGTTTATTTAAGTTATGAATTATTGGGACTATGTTTGTAATAAGGCCTCCCTAGCTTAATGTTTTGATCTATATTTGATGATGTTTACATTTATCAATTTATGTTCAAAGTTTTAATTATAAAAAGAAATAAAATGGGCTTTTCAAACAAGAAGTTTTATTAACAAAAAAAAAATGCTACAAAAGTTTTCTCCATTTGTCACTTATTCAACGAATACTTCTACAAATCAACCAAGATTGGAAAACCCTTTAAAGTGAAGTTTTTAACTGTTAACTCGTGGCATACCAGATCCGATCGTGATGTTTGGGCCGGGTTTGGGGTGTTACATAACCTTCTCTTCCCCAAAACCTAAACCTAAAATCAGATTTTAACACCCTTCCCACCAAATCCAGCCGCACCTATATTCTCCTCCACCTAAAACTGCCTCCCTTTGCCGTTTCTCACCAAAAACCATCCAAAAACCGTTCTCACGCTCGCACCACAGCCGTGCTACCAAACGCCATGCCCCTGCCACCGTCGTGTTAGTGATACAAAACCCGCACCACCGCCGTGCTCCGCCCATGCCTGATCGTCTCACACCATCACAGCCCTTGGTTCCCTTCACTACTTCAATTTCTTGACTCAAAATTTGATAAATATTATGCCATTTTGCTTTATTCTTTTATTATTAAGCATAGTTTATATTTAGAGATTTCTCTCAAAAACTCATGAATACTGAGTAAAAATCTCTGATGAATTGGGTGCTAATTGATTTCATTTTAGGAATAAACTTTTGCATTTTTGATACTTCTTTGTTTGAAAGAATCACTGCTGTCAAATAATACCCACTGATTACCATTTTGCTTGATTTAGTAAGAAATACTTTGGCTATATTATTGTTAAGGAACTTGCTTTATATTTGATTATTTTATTTCAGGTACAATGTCGTCATCAAGACCAAAACGAACTACAGCCACTCCCACCAAAAAGAGAAAGGGGCCCGGATCATCTTCCACAAGTGCTTCTTCGGAATTTCGACACCCATTCCTCAGATTCTCTCAAGCAACTCAAGAAGAGTGTTACAAAACAATTCGAGACAGACACCTCTGCACCGGTAGTTGCACCGACTGGCCAGCAGTAGAATAAGTAGGGCTTGCACCCGATATTCGAGCCCTCCTCTCGACTGACCTGTGGGAGCAGTTCTTCTCAATCAATGAGCCCATATACTTGAAGGTCACACTAGAATTCTGCACCACTTTCACATTGCAGACTGTGATGGCGCAGTTTGATGATCTGGGTACCATCCAATTCCGCCTAGGGGGAACAGTGCGTCGATTAAGCGTACCGCAATTCGGTTTGGCATAGGCTTTATACACAGGAATTCATAGAAGCTAACCCACTATCCGAGTTGGACTGAGAGCTCTACTGTACCCCCCTCCAATGTTGGCATAACTTAAAAACCATCACAAATGTTTACAACCCCAGTCGCTCGAAGGCAACAGCCCTTCTGCCACCCCTACGGTATATCTATGCCATCCTCGCCCATACCATCACAGGTCGTCGAGAGAGCACTGGTGTGGTAAACAAACACGATGTTTACTACCTATCATGCATGTCTGAAGGGCACGTTTTCGGCCTGGCATACTTCATCGCCGGTGTAATTCAACACCAGACAGAGCCGCACAAGAAGGGGATCTTATCGATGGGGCCATACATCACAAGGTTAGCTCGATAGTTTGGCCTCCTCCACACTGAGGCTTAGACCACTTCCCTCACACTGTTAGGTAACATGGCACCTCAAGGCATCCAGACGATGCTGCATATGAGAATAATTAAACAACGTCGAGGGACCGGCCCCCCTTAGTACCGAATAGTGGCACACACAGACGAGGGGGAGCCCGAGGACATTACTGATGATGTCCCACCACCATTGCAGGAGGCACCGAGTCCGAGCCAGCGGCCATTTCGTGCAGCACCCTCATTAGCAGATATCTCTGCAAGACTAGACCGGTTTGAGCAATATTTCATTGACAACACTCGACGTCTTGATGGGATAGAGACTACACTTTAATAGATATACCAGCACCTCCACATCTCATCAGCAAAACCACCGCAGGACCCGGTCGATGATGAGGACCTTTGAGTCTCTTTATCTAGATTTTCTTTTCTTATTTTTAAGTTTTTATTTTTATTTTCTCCTTATTTTAATTTATTTTAAGTTTGAACATTTTCCTCATACATTGACAACTTTTTATGATCAACATCTAACTTTCGAGTATTCCTAACATTTATTTAATTACGCCCCCAAAAGATTTCTAACTGATGACTTAGCAGTTTCAAAAACATCACTAGGAGCAATAAACCACTACACAAGTCATCAGACAAACGACCTCTATCATCCTTCAAGGAAATCAGCATTCATTCAGGGACTGTCACTTTCTCCCTTCTCTTTTAATTTTCATATTAATGTCATTATCTATCTTTGTACATTGAGGGCAATGTACATCTTAAGTGGGGGTAAAAATGCCTAATTTTTACATTATTCTCAAATCCCTGATTTAGTCTCGTTTTTGAGCAAATTTGTCATATTACTAATTAGGATGAAATTTCTAATAATTTATGATTTTTATTGACATGTTTTAGAATAAGTAATAGTTAATTGTGCATTGATGATTAAATTTGAAGAATACTAGGGAATCAAGCGTGATAAGTCTAATTTTCAAAAATTTAAAATTTGAGGTTGTTAACCTGAATTTGAATGTTATCTTGAAGTTTGAAATTTATAAGGTTGATGTTAAAAACACCCATAATTTTTGCAAGACTTTGAGCCTTATAGAGCATCTATTCTTTTTTATGCTCACTTTTTGATTATGAGTATGTCAACTATGAACTGTTATTCTAGAACTTGTCTTGATTATACATGTCAAGATCACAGTTATGATTTGATACATAGAGATGATAAAGGCACTTAGGTTTTAACCCACTTACTCCACTAAAAAGCCTACCTTCACAATTAACCCCTAGTGAACCCCGTTGAGCCTAACAACCCTTTTTATTGACTTGCCCACTAATATTAACCCAAAACCCTTAGTATTTGTTATTACCATCCTTCTAATTACCCTTTTTTGTCGAGATTGATTTTGAGCAGTTACCTAACTATGTTTTATATTTCAGTTGTTATAGTTTGTTCTTAAAAAAAATCAAAGTATACTCAGTATTAATATTATGAAGAGTGATCTTATACAGTTAAAGTCTAATTATCAAAAGAAAAAGCTCGTATTATTAGTATTATAAATTTTCAATTGATGTAAATTATCTTAGATCAGTTTATTTTTTTTAGGTAGGTAACTTATCAATTCAATCTCGATTCTAACCTTCTAATTCAGCCTTTATCCACACCTTTAAACCTAGCCCCGTTACAACCCTGACAAAGACCTTTTGATCTGTTTATCATTTCATTTTACAGTGGTAGAGATTTGATTTGAAGGCAATCCTATGGGATTAACTTTTCGTGGTCGACTTATTGAGTGCTTAATTTTGAACCTTAAACACTTTTTGAGTGATTTGAGTGAATCTTTTGTGAAGATGTTTTAAACACTTTTTGAGTGATTTGAGTGAATCTTTTGTGAGGATGTCAATCCTTGTAGATTTTAAATTAAAGGTAATCATTTAGATGAAGGGAAACACCTGTGTTTTCGTGCTACAAATGTATGACTTATCTTGTTTGAATCTTTAGGACTCTTTGAATTGAATTATCCATGTATAAATTATCTATGAATTAGGATAAGGCATTGTTGATAGGAATTATGAATCATGGAAAGTTCGTTTTAATTGTAGTTGAGAATTTTGCTTGAGGACAAGCAAAAGCTTAAGTGTGGGGGGGTATTTGATAAACCGTAAAAGTAACATATTTTAATCTCACATTTAGTATGCTTTTGGATGATTTATCCTCTGTTTCATATAAAAAGGTGCTCTTAATCCTTTCTTTTCATGTCTTATACCTAGGAAAGCACTCGAGGATAAAAAGAACGAGAAACGGGCCCCAAACGAAGTAAATGGGCCTTAGCATGAAATCGACACGGCCTAGCCCAAATACCACACGGTCGTGCCTTGCTGATCACCTAGAGCAAGACCTGACCCACGACTTACACGGTCGTGCCTCAAGTTAGAAATCTGAACACGGTTTGAAGTCGATCCACACGGGCGTGTGCCATGGCCGTGCCCTTGTCACTAGAAAGAGCAATTTCAGTCGGAAAAGGATACTTAGGGAGAAAGAATCACATTCCAAAGAGCCTATATATATCCCCTAAGTGCCACCATTGAGAGGGCGTCGAGCTAGGCCAAGGAGCCAAGCCGAAAAGGTCAGAATTGTGGGAATCACTCGAAGTTAGCTAGTTGATCCATCCCAACAAGCCATAATTATACTCAAGACGGCAGAATTCTCCTTTAATTCCTTCAGGGAGTTTTAGGAATTTCTTATGTTTTGTTTTATCTTTTCTCTTGAGATGTTTTCTTTATTCATTATGAACTAAACCCCTCAGATACCTGAAGGGGATGAAACCTAGATGAATCTTGTTATTTGATTTTTGAACTATATGAAAAATACTTACTTTGTTCTTAATTATGCATGCTTAATCCAAATCTGATATGCTTAGGTAGAGGAGGAATAGACCTTGCTTAAGAGTAGATCTAACATAATTAAGCAGAGTTGATTGAATGCCTAGAGATAGGGTTACGAGATTTTGTCGGATTAGGGTGAAACCTAATATGGGAATCCATAGATCGACTTACTGCTATTCTAGGGGGTTATTATAAGAGAACGAGAGTTCCACTAATTAACCTAGGGTTAGACGTTATTCGCCTCGAGAGAGGGTTTAATATACGTTAGGGAGTCCTATGGATCAAGCTAAGTAAATAAATCATATGATTCAGGGTTAGATAACAAGTGAAGTCTAGGTGGATTCTTCTTGAGGGTATCGTCGTGTTCAATTGAGTTTTTCTTCAAGATTATTTCCCAATTCGTTCTTTTCATCTTTGTCCTTAGCTTAGTCGTCATTAATTTAGATTAAAACAACTTCACTTTATTTTTAAGGCTAAATAATAGAAAGAAAGTTAATATTAATACTTTTAGTTCCTTTGGGTTCGACAATTCGGTCTTGCCTAAGCTATACTATTGTTCGATAGGTACACTTGCCTTTAATCGTTGTCAAAGTTAGTTTCCACGTTCGATCATTCTTTTATAAATTTTAAAGCTCTGATTTCAGCGATCATACATCTTAAGTGTGGGGAGGTTAATTATATCATTAATAGAAAATCCATGAATTATATCTTGTTCTTAAGTAAATTTTCTCATATTACTATTAGAATAAAATTTTTATTGACTTATGATTTTTATTGATATGTTTTGGATTAAGTCATAGATAATTGTGCATTGATGGTTTAAACTTTAAGACATTAGAGAATCAAGCATGATAAGTCTATTTTCAGAATTAAAATTTGTTAGGTTGTTTTCCCTAAGTTTAAATATTACCTTGAAGTTTGAGATTTACAAGATTGACATCAAAAACCATAAATTTTGTGAGATTTTGAGCCTTTATGAGCATATATTTTTCTTACTCACTTTATTATTGGTTATGAGTGTGTCTATATTGGTTTGTTATTCTAGAACTTGCTTCGATTATGCATATCGAGACCACAGCTTTGATTTGATATACTGAGATGAATAAAGGGACCTAGGTTTTAACCCACTTATTCCATTAAAAGCCTACCTTCATAATTAACCCTCAGTGAACCCCTTTTAGCCTAATAAACTGTTTCTTGATCTACCCTTAATATTAACCCACAATTAATTCTTTTTGATTCAGTGAGAATTTTTCCTATTGTATTGACCCATTTTTATCGAGATCTGATTTGGTCAGTTGCCTAACTATGTTCTTTTGTTCCAGTTGTTAAATTATCTCTTTTGTTCTTGTTATAAGAAACAATAATAAAAATAAAAAATGTACATTACTTGTTCTATGTTATTTAACCTTAAACGGTTAATTTCACATTTTGAGAAGAAGCTCGTGTTATTGTTGTAATTATTCATTATTAGTTTATTTTTCTAGTTGGGTAAATTGTCAATTCGATCTCGATTCTAACCTTCTAATACAGCCTTTATCCACACCTTTAAACCAAGCCTCATTACAAAACCCTTTTTCAAAGACCTTTTAATTTGTGTATTATCTCATTTTATAGTGGTGGAGATTTGATTTTCATGCAAGCCTATGATAATAACTTTTCATGTTTGACTTTTGAGTGCTTAATTTGAACCTTAAACACTTTGAGTGATTTGAGTGAATCTTTAGTGAGGATATCAATTCTTGTCGATTTTGAATCAAAAGAAATTATTTAGATAAGGGCAAACACCTATGTTTTTATGCTATAAAAATTTATGACTTGGAGTGTTTGAATCTTTAGGACTCTTTTAGTTAAATTATCAATGTATGAATTATTTGTGAATTATGATCAGACATTATTGATAAGAATTGTGAATTAAGGAAGTTTAGTTTTAATTGTGAGTTGAAGATTTTGCTTGAGGATAAGCAAACGCTTAAGTGTGGGGATATTTAATAAACCAAAAAAGTAACACATTTTAATCCCACGCTTAGCGTGTTTTTAGATGTTTATTTATATAATTTGGTGAATTCGATGCTCCTAATCCTTTAAATTTGTATTTTTATACTTAGGAGAGCATAGGGAAGCGAAAGGAGCAGAAAACGAGCCAAAACCAAACAAAACGGGCCATCCTAAGGATCCACACGACCAAGCCAGAATCACATGGGCAAAGCACATGCCCGTGTGAACCACACGGGCTAGACACATGCCCATGTGCCAGCCCATGTCAATCACGAGCCACCCAAATTTCCACACGGCCTGGGCACTCTCACACGGGCTGATCACACGCCCGTGTCCCTGTCGAACCCTGCTTCGTTTTCACGCTGAAAAAGCCAATTTTTAGGGTTTTTGGGTATTCTAAAGTCTATAAATACACACCAGAGGAAGACTAAGAGGGACGTAGAGTAGATTAAAGAAATTACTCGAAGGAGGCCGACAGAATCATCTCGGAAGCGGATTCACTCCAAGATTGAAGATATCCATCAAGTTCTTTAGAAGTTTTTGGGTTCTTTATGTCTTGTTCTTTTCTTATTCCTAAGATGTTTTCCTTCTACGTTATGAACTAAACTCCCTAAATACCTAGGGAGGATGAAACTTAGATGAATCTTATTATTTAATTATCTGAATTACATGATAAATACTTGTTCTTGTTCATAATTATGTATTCTTAACCCTTGCTTTAATATTTTCAAGATATTAATTCAAGTTTGATGTGCTTAATCAGTAGAGCAAAAGTCCCTATTTAAGAGAAGATCTAGCATAATTAAGCGAAGTTGATTGCAACCCTAGAAATAGGATGACATAAATCTACCAGATTAGAGTCAAATCTAATAAGGGAATCCATGGATCGAGTTAATGCGGCGATAGGGGTTTTAATTAGAAAGAGATTTCAACTAATCAACCTAGAGTTAGTTGTTTTTAGTCTCGAAAGAGATATTAACATAATTTAGGGATTTCTATGGATCAAGACAACTGAATAAATCGTTTAATTTAGAGTCAAAATAATAAGTGAAGTCTAGGTAGATTCTTCCTCGGGTATTGTCTTTATTCATTGGTTTATGTGATTACTTTCTTCACTCTCTGTCGCATTCATTAGTAAACTAGTTAGTTAAATTTTAGATTAAAACAAAATCCCTTAATTATTAGGCTAGATAATAAAAAGATAGTTATTACTAGTAATTTTATTCCTTGAGGATACGGTATTCCGGACTCATCACAGCTATAGTACTGTTCGATAGGTGCGCTTGCCTTTATCGAAATATTAGTTAGTTTCGAGCCCATCACTACTCATTCGTATATGTGCATGAACTTAGTATTCAATAAGACTTTGCCTGTAGAGTCTACTGAATTTGTAATTAGAGTATCGAATCCCTTAGGTAAAAGTGTATTGGTTGACAAAGTATACAAGAATTATCCGTTGATGTTTCGAGATACTTATTTTCTGGCTGATCTGATGCTATTACCTTTTGATGAGTTTGATATAATTTTGGGTATGGATTGGTTAACGTTGCATGATGCTGTTGTGAACTGCAAACGAAAAACTATTGATTTGAGATGTCAGAATGATGAAATAGTTTGGGTAGAATCAAATGGGTTGAATGGATTACTGGCTGTGATATCAGTAATGAAAGCTCAGAGTTATTTGAAAAAGGGCTGCGAAGCTTGTTTTGCCTATGTGATTGATTCGAAAGTGACTGAAAAGAAAGTTGAATCAGTACCTGTGGTTTGTGAAATTCCTGATGTGTTTCCTGAAGAACTACCGGGATTACCTCTGATACGAGAAGTTGAGTTTGGTACTGATTGAGTGCCGGGGACGACTCCTATCTCAATAGCTCCATATAGAATGGCACCGACAAAATTGAAAGAATTGAAGTCTCAGTTGCAGGAGTTGACCGAAAGAGGGTTTGCACGATCGAGTTTCTCACCTTGGGGTGCTCCCATTCTATTTGTGAAAAAGAAAGATGGCACAATGAGAATGTGTATTGGTTACCATCAGTTAAACAAAGTGACTATTAAGAAAAAATATCCTCTACCCAGAATTGATGATTTGTTTGATCAGCTAAAACGAGCTACCGTGTTTTCAAAGATAGACCTGAGATTAGGATATTATTAGTTGCGAGTAAAAGATTCAGACATTTCAAAAACTGCATTCAGAACGAGGTACGAACATTATGAGTTTTTAGTAATGCCGTTCGGACTAACAAATGCTCCTGCTGTCTTTATGGATTTGATGAACAAAATTTTTAGACCATATTTAGATCGATTTTTTGTTGTATTTATTAACGACATTTTAATTTATTCATGTGATGAAATTGAGCATGCTGAACATCTGAGAATTGTGCTACAAACTCTACGAGATGAGAAGTTGTATCCAAATTTTAGCAAATGTGAATTCTGATTGCATGAGGTTGGTTTTCTGGGACATATTGTGTCAGCATCTGGTATACGAGTTGATCCGAATAAAATTTAAGCTATTTTAGAATGGAAGCCTCCGAGAAATGTGTCTAAAGTTTGCAGTTTTCTGGGACTTGCTGGTTATTATCGACGGTTCGTAAAAGGCTATTCGATGATTGCAACTCCATTAACGAGATTGCTTTAGAAAAATGTGAAATTTGATTGGTTTGAGAAGTGCCAAAAAAGTTTCGATCAGTTGAAAGTTTTGTTGACTGAAGCTCCACCGATAGTTCAGCCAGAATCTGATAAAGAGTTTGTGATATATAGTGATGCTTCTTTAAACGGTTTGGGATGTGTTTTGATGCAGGAAGGCAAAGTTATAGCTTATGCCTCGAGACAATTGAAACTGCATGAAAAGAATTATCCAACACACGATCTTGAGCTAGCTGCAATTGTGTTTGCTTTAAAGATTTAGCGTCATTATCTTTTTTGTGAAAAATGCCATGTGTTTTCAGATCATAAAAGTCTGAAATATTTGATGACTCAGAAAGACCTGAATTTACGACAGAGAAGATGGTTAGAACAATTAAAAGACTACGAGCTTGTGATATATTATCATCCGGGTAAAGAAAATGTTGTTGCTGATGCTTTGAGTCAGAAATTACTGTTTGCGCTACGAGCGATGTAACACCCCAAACCCGGCCCAAACACTACAATCGGATCTGGTATGCCACTAAGGAATTTTTATAAAACATGTCACATTTTGGAAAACGAGTATCAGTTTTAAACATTTTAACCAGAAAACTTAGTAATTTAATATTCTGTATTTTATAAATTTAAATGATACCTTGGTGAATTAGGAAAAAAAAACTAAGTTGTTACATGTCTTAACTTAATTTTAGCATGAAATCTAAAAGTCTAGTAATAAAACCCAACATAAAACCCAAAATAAATATGAGTCTAGAGGCCCATGGCTTTATTACATTGAAACTTAAAATCCACTAATAAAAAAAATATTAAAATAACTAAATAATGAAAAGTCCTTTGCTGAATCCAAATACTCTTTCGCATGGCCACCTTGCGCTCCTCTCCAGCCCGGTCCGATGCACTAGGTGCTACCTGAAAATGTTAAATAATAGGTTGAGTCACGAGACTCAGTGTTCAATCCTTAGGCACCATTAGATTTGGGCCTTATCCCCATAGAACAGAATAACAGATTAATATATAACATAAATTATGCAAGACCCAACCCAATCCTAGGTTTCCATCCGCTACACACCACCCGTACCTACCAATCACACCATTGGGGATTTTTACAATCAACCCACATTGCTACACACCATCGATGGCAGTCATGCTGCTCATCGTCAGATCATGGTAATAGCCACTACAACAGATCATGGCATTAGCCACTACAACAGATCATGGCAAAAGCCACTACAACAGAGCACTTCCTCTTTCATCAATGACCCATCCCCATGCAATCATAGAATTCGGCATACATATAAAACATATCAATCAATGGAAACATTCACTTTAGAATGATAGAGATCACTAACCTGGTGATTCGCCTTTACCTCTTTTCGGGTTTTCAACAGCCATACCGGTATTTCGGTATTTAACAGAATATACAGAATATCACAGGTTTATATGCATACTAATCAAGCAATCTAAATGGTGTGAGAGTGTTACACACCTGATAACATGTAGTACTACTCTCTATGTCGCTACCCTCACTAATCAGATCTACTGCCCTTTGTCTACAACTTTGCTCAAAAGCTAGAAGAACGCGAAGATAAGGCCTCTCCTATATTCGGCCAAGGGTTAGTGTTTTACCCGAATTATGTGCTTAAATTAACAGATCTCCTTACCTTGAAATCCTGAAAGTGATACGACCCAAGGGCTACTGAACTCTAGCTTAGAATCTAAGCGATTGAATCCCCTTCAAATCCCGGAATGCCGCAAACGATAGAAAACACCCGATTAGTTAACCATATAGCCATTCGGCTAAGATATCTAAAAGCCGGAAAAGATTGAAATCTCGTGAATCGACTCTTACCTTTAGTTTTCTTCAAGATTCGACACAAGCAGACACCACAGAAAGAATTCGGTAATCACAAGAGATGAGATCTAGGGATTTTGGCTTTTAAGAAAATCTCGAAAAAGATGAACAAGAGGGAGATTTCGGCTACAAGGACAAACAAGAGTGTAGTTTCAGTTTTTATTAAATGGGAGAAGAATAACAATGGAGATCAGAAGATTCGGCTAAAAGGAAAGAAGGAAGAAACGGTGATGGAGGTGGTGATTTTCGGCTTTTGAAAGAAAAGATGTTGAGAAGATTGGGAGATTTCAGCTTTTGAAGAAATCCAAAAGAAAAGAAATTGCAGAGGGAGACTGAAGATTTCAGCACAAGAAGAGAGGAAAAGAATAGGGTTCCAAATGCCGGAATTGATGAGATATCCCTTCTATTTAAAGAGAATTTCGGCACCCCCTAGAGTTGGAAATTCGGCCAACACTGCACTCAGCAGATAAATCCTATCTTTTCTCTCCTTATCCTCATGTGGCTACTCATCCACAGTGTCATGGATGACACTACCTCTTCCTTCCTTTATCAGCACATTTATCTCCCTTATTATCACATTAAATAAATTCCTAAATTTCCTCCCTTATCTTCCAAATTATCAACTATAATATCTACATTATCCCATTTACATATATCCTCCTATTTTTGAGCCTTGTTGCCGTCCAACTCCACCTAATTAATTACCAAAAATTAGCTAACTTAAACTAAAAGAATTGGGCTCCATGAAACTTGAATTTGGGCCTCTAATTGACACCACCTCCTTGCTCTCTAAGTGGCGCTACTGACCACTGGGCCACAAGCCCATTTTGTATTTTAAAACACAGATAACATGTTTTAAGCCCTATAGTGTCCAAACTGAAAATTTAACCAAAGCCTTGACCACATCCTGAGCCCAATTTGGACCCCTAACACTTAAATTAACACATTAAACATATTCACCCATTAAAGGCATTCAAGTTATTTCCCCATTCGTTCTTTTTGTCTTTGTCCTTAGCTTAGTCATCGTTAATTTAGAACAACTTCACTTTATTTCTAAGGCTAAATGATAAACCGTAAAAGTAACATATTTTAAGCCCACATTTAATATGCTTTTGGATGATTTATACCTTACTTTGTGTAAAAAGGTGCTTTTAATCCTTTCTTTTCATGTCTTATACCCAGGAAAGCACCCGAGGATGAAAAGAACACAAAACGGGCTTAAAACGGGCCAAATGGGCCAATTCACAAAATCGACACGGCCTAGACTTCAAGCTATGCGGCGTGCCACGCCTAACATCTAGAACACAGTCTCTCCCCCGATTCACACGGCCATGCCTCAAGTTAGAAATCCGAACACGGCCTGGAGTCGATCCACACGGGCGTGCTACATGGCCGTGCCTCTGTCGTCAGAATGAGCAATTTCAGTCGAAAAAGGATACTTAGGGAGAAAGAATCGCATTTTCAGAGCCTATATATATCCCCTAAGTACCACCTTTGAAGACGCGTCAAAGCTAGGCCAAGGAGCCAAGCCGAGAAGGTCAGAACTAGGGAATAACACGAAGATAGCCAGTTGATCCATCCCAAGAAGCCGGAATTATACTCAAGACGGCGGAATTCTCCTTCAATTCCTTCAGGGGGTTTTAGGATTTTCTTATGTTTTGTTTTATCTTTTCTCTTGTGATGTTTTGTTTAATCATTATGAACCAAACCCCTCAGATACCTGAAGGGGATGAAACCTAGATGAATCTTTTTATTTGATTTTTAAAGTTATATGATAATTACTTAGTTTGTTCTTAATTATGTTGCTTAATCCAAATCTAATGTGCTTAGGTGGAGGAGGAATAGACCTTGCCTAAGAGTAAGTCTAACATAATTAAGCAGAGTTGATCGAACGCCTAGAGATAGGGTTACGAGATTTTGTCGGATTAGGGTGAAACCTAATATGGGACTCTATTGATGGATTTACTGCTATCCTAGGGGGTTATTATAAGTGAACGAGAGTTCCACTAATTAACCTAGGGTTAGACGTTATTCGCCTCGAGAGAGGGTTTAATATAGGTTAGGGAGTCTTACGAATCAAGCTAAGTAAAAGAAATCATATAATTTAGGGTTAAATAATAAGTGAAGTCTAGGTGGATTCTTCCTGAGGGTATCGTCACAATCAACTGAGTTTTTCTTCAAAGTTATTTTACTATTCGTCTTTTCGTCTTAGTATCCTTAGTTTAGTCTTCGTCTAAAACAAATTCACTCTAATTTTATGGCTAAATAATAAAAAGAAAGTTAGTATTAGTACTTTTAGTTCCTTTGGGTTCGATATCCGGTCTTGCCTAAGCTATATTACTGTTCGATAGGTACACTTGCCTTTAATCGTTGTCAGAGTTAGTTTCCAGGTTTGATCATTCTTTTATAAATTTTAAAACTCTGATTTACAGCGATCAAGTTTTTGGCGCCGTTGCCGGGGAACTAAAATATTAAGAAAACTCTATTTTTATTACTTTAGCCATTATTTTTTATTCAATTTATTTTTATTTTAGGATAAATTTTAATTTTGCTAATTTTTTCTTTCTTGCTTTTCTTTTCAGGTACCTCTAGTTTATGACTAGAAGGAACCCGAGAGGACCTTTAGTATACGAAAGTGATATTGATGCTACCGCTAGAAGGAATCATCGAGAAACCAGGCGAGCCCTAAATTACACAGAAAGAGAGAAAGAAGACAGATCCAATCCTACTGAAGGGATGGACGAAAACAACCCACCACCACAGGATGTGGGAGATCGCAACGCTCTACGTACAATGTTTGATTATGCGAAACTACAGTTAACAGGAGCAGAATTGAGTATTGTTAGGCCTGCTATAGCTGCTAATAATTTTGAATTAAAACCTAACACAATACAAATGATTCAACAGTTTGTTCAATTTGATGGTTTGCAGGACGAAGATCCAAACATGCATATAGCTAATTTTTTAGAGTTCTGTGATACCTTCAAAATAAATGGCATTTCTGATGATGCCATACGACTTCGGTTATTCCCTTTTTCATTAAGAAATAAAGCCAAATAGTGGTTAAATTCGTTACAACGAGGGTCAATCACTACATGGGATCAGATGACCGAAAAGTTTTTAATGAAATATTTCCTACCGGCCAAAACGGCCAAATTACGGAATGATATCTCTTCTTTTGTGCAGATGGATGTAGAGACATTATATGACGCATGGGAGAGATATAAATATCTCTTGAGGATGTGCCCACACCATGGCTTACCCTTGTGGCTACAAGTCCAAACATTCTACAATGGTGTAAACCCCTCAACAAGACAACTGATTGATTCAGTCGCCGGTGGAACCCTGAACAACAAAACTCCAGAAGCAGCCTACGAGTTCATTGAGGAGATGTCGATAAACAATTATCAGTGGCAAGCTTTGAGGACTAAACCAACGAAATCAGCAGGAGTCTTCAACGTCGACACCATGACCATGGTATCGCAGCTTGAGATGATGAATAAAAAGCTTGATAGTTTATGTTCTTCGCAGGTACATCCAGTCATGCAGTGTGACACAAGTGGAACCGTGGCGAATCCTGAGTACCCACCCTACAAACCGGAAGCAGAAAACGAACAAATGCACTATATAGGTAATAATTTTCGATCGAATAATAATCTTAATAGTAACACTTACAATCCAAGTTGGAGGAACCACCCAAATTTTTCATGGGGAGGTAAAGGCAATCAAAGAAATCAAGGGCAACAACCTCCTAAGAACTTCCAAAATCAGCCCTATCCACGAGAAAAAAAACCACCCTACAAGGAGGAACTAAAACAACCGGCAAACACAGAAGAACGCCTACAAAATATTAATAGGACAATCAAAAGCAACGAAAGCCGAATGAGTGAAATTGCTAAATCAGTTAAGGAAATGACTAATGCAGTCAAGAAACTCACACGGCTCATGTCAGAACGACCACAAGAACGTCTACCAAGTAACACTGAGATTAATCCAAAGGAGCAAATTCAAGCCATCACAGCTCAGGAGAGCAAGGAGTTAGATAAACCACAACCAATTCCAGAAAGAAAGGTAGACGAAGGGATAATAGAGGTTGCACAAGAAAAGCCAAAACCGGTAATCAAGAAGTAAAAACCTCGCATACCTTATCCCGAAGCATTAAAAAGAGACAATTCAGAGGAACAGTTCGGTAAGTTTCTTAAACTTTTAAAGAAATTACACATTAACTTACCTCTTCTTGAAGCTCTTTTTCGGATACCAGACTCGAGGAAATTTTTAAGACAGCTCTTGACAAACAAACGCAAAATTAGGCGAAGAGCCACACATTGAACTCAACGCAAAGTGCTCAAAGAATCCTACAAAATAAAGTACCACAGAAATTAAAAGATCCAGGGAGTTTTACAATACCATGTTTAATTGGTAGTTTAACTATTGATAATGCGTTAGCTGATTTAGGGGCAAGCATAAATGTCATGCCTTATGCACTGTTTAAACGACTAGGTCTAAGGAAGCCCAAACAAACTAGGATGAGTATTCAATTAGCTGATAAAACTGTTAGAATTCCTAGGGGCATTATTGAAGATGTTCTCATAAAAATCGATAAATTTGTTTTCCCAGTAGATTCTGTTGTTTTAGACATGGATGAAGATAATTCAATCCCCTTAATTTTAGGAAGGCATTTTTTAGCAACTGCCAAGACTAAAATTGATGTTGCCTCAGATGAGCTCATACTTTGTGTAGGTGATGACTCAATTAGCCTTCAAGCCCTCGACTCAGCTAGGTCATCAAAGAATCAAGGCGAGGAGGAAAATTCTTTTGATAATCATTCAATTACACTCTCTTTACAGGAACTACCAAAAAAGGGAACGAGTGAACCGGATCCTCAGCTCAGTTCCAATAAAGAAATAACTCAGGGGAAGCAAAGGATTCAAATCGATGACCTAGATGAGTAGAAAACACACTTCAAAGAGAAATTAGTGATACACGAGGAAGAACCAGAGCTACACACTGTAAATCCGAAGGAACCACCAGAAGAGCTCGTAGGAACATCAAATCACATCAAAATAGGAAATCAGGTACTAATCAATAAAGCCAATCTTCGCATCATCACAGCAAACCTGAAGAAAAAAATCCCTCTTGAGGTACGCAATATCTTCCTACATGAAAGAGTCGAGGTAAGCAACCCAACATGCGGCACTTCTAAGGTAAACGCTTCTCGACTCAACCTTTGTCAAGAAAATGGGACTATAGGCATAAAGAAAGATTTCCAAACTTTCAAACCTACCTAAAAATTTTTGAGATACTAATTACATCAATTGAAAATAATAATAAACCTACTAATACGAGCTTTTTCTTTTGATAATTAGACTTTAACTTGTATAAGCTCACTCTTCATAATACTAATACTGACTATACTTATTATTATTTTTTAAGAACAAACTAAGTAAAGAAAACTTCAAATAATAATAATTCATAAAAACTTAGGTAACTAATCAAATAATAATAATTAGGTTTGTTTAAAAGATAAAGAAGAACTGAATGGTCAGTGTAAACGACAACTTTAGACAATATTAAATACTGTCTAAATTTATTAAAAGCAAAAACTACAGCTAGCAATTCTTTCTCTATGGTGGTGTAGTTTTCTTGTACTAGTGTTAATATTCTGCTAGCATAGTAAATTGGCTGAAAATGCTTGTCTCTTCGTTGTCCCAAAACTGCACCTACTGCAAAATCACTTGCATCACACATTAGTTCAAAGGGTAAGTTCCAATCAGGTGCAATTATAATCGGTGCATTTATTAATTTATCCTTGAGGATATTAAATGCATCTAAACATTCCTGATTGAAATCGAAAGGGACATCTTTTTCTAGTAATTCTGTCAAAGGCTTAGCTATTTTAGAAAAATCTTTAATAAATTTTCTATAGAACCCTGCATGTCCTAAAAAGCTTCCAATAGCCTTAACAGAACTAGGGGGTAGTTTTTCTATGGTTTCAACCTTTGCTTTTTCTACCTCAATCCCTTTACTAGAAATCTTATGTCCTAACACAATTCCTTCTCTAACCATAAAGTGACATTTTTCCCAATTCAAAACAAGGTTTGTTTCCTTACATCTCATTAGAACTCGTTCTAAATTTTTAAGGCAAAGATGGAAAGAATTACTGAATACCGAGAAATCATCTATAAATACCTCTATGATGTCTTCCACGAGTTCGTCAAAGACTGCCAACATGCAACGCTAAAAAGCAGCAGGAGCATTACATAATCCAAAAGGCATTATACGATAAGCAAATGTACCATATGGGTAGGTAAATGTTGTCTTCTCTTGATCTTCAAGAGCTATTGGGATTTGGAAGTAGCCGGAGAGTCTGTCCAAGAAGCAGTAGTACATATGCCCGGATAATCTTTCTAGCATTTTATCTATGAAGGGCAGAGGGAAGTGATCTTTTCTGGTGGCATCATTCAGCTTTCTATAGTCTATACAGACTCTCCAACCTGTAACTGTTCTTGTGGGAATTAACTTATTCCTTTCGTTGGCCACCACCGTCATTCCTCCTTTCTTTGGAACTACCTGCACAGGACTTACCCAAGTACTATCAGAAGTAGGATAAATTATTCCTGCATCTAGAAGTTTAATTACCTCAGCTTTGACCACTTCTTTCATGTTGGGGTTTAACCGTCTCTGGGGTTGCACACACGGTTTGTATTCTTCTTCCATTAAAATTTTGTGGGTATAGAACGAGGGGTTTATGCCCTTAATGTCAGAAATTTTCCAAGCAATGGCTTTTTTGTGTTCTCGTAGTACCTTTATCAGCTTCTTTTTTTCCTTGGGTTCTAGTTCTGAAGAGATAATTACCGGTAGCATAGAATTGTCCCCGAGGAATGCGTATTCTAAGTGTTTTGGTAACTGTTTTAATTCTAATTTGGGTGGCTCATCGATGGAGGGTTTCTGTTTTATTTTGTTATCATTTTCAATTCTTTCTTCTTTCATTTGTCTGGATGAAGATGTATTTAGATTCAACTCATCGCCTTCATCTTCTTCCCCCTCTTCTTGAGTCAGGCACAGTTCCATCGTGTCGTCATGTATAAATTCCTGTAATGAATTTTGAATGATATGATCAGTAGTATCAATAAAATAATAGGAATCATCTTGCTTTTTAGAATATTGCATGGCATCATAAATTTGGAAAATAATTTCTTCATCACCTATCCTCAGTACGAGTTTACCATCACCTACATCAATAACAGCTCTAGCAGTGGCTAAAAAAAGGATGCCCTAAGATTAAAGGAACATTAATGTCTTCATCCATGTCTAACATAACGAAATCAACAGGGAAAATAAATTTATCCATTTTTACCAAGACATTTTTGATAATTCTTTATTAAGTTCCACCGTTGACACTTCTTCAAGTTTCCGTTTATTCGTCAGGAGTTCCTTTAAGAATTTTGCGTACTTCGGCATCTGTGAAATGGCTTCAACAAAAGGTAAGTTAATATGTATTTGTTTAAAAAGTTCAAGAAACTTACCGTATTAGGCACCAATTCGTTCTTTTCTTAACTTGGCTGAATATGGGATTGGTGGTTTGTTTTTGTTGCGTACTGGATTTACATCCTCAATCCCCTCATCAATTGCCTTGTTATCTTCGTATGGGATTTGTTTCTTTGGGTCGACTAATCCCTTTCTACTTCTCAGTGCGACTGCTTTTACCTGTTCTGTTCCTTCAGGAAAAATTTCTGCCCATATTTCACAGATCATCTTAGTAAGTAATCCAACCGTTTTAGTGAGTTCCCCAAATGACTCAGTAAGTTTTTCCACTGACGCTTGCTGATCTTTAAGGGTTCTCTCGGTATCTTGTAGACGTTTTTCTGTGTTTGCCAATTTTGCTAGCATCTCCTCGAGCCGTTGGTTTCTTCTCTCGTGGATAGGGCTGTTTTTGGAAGTTTTTAGGAGGTTGTTGCCTTTGATTTCCTTGATTTCCCTGACCTCCCCATGAAAAATTTGGGTGGTTCCTCTAACCTGGATTGTAAGTATTACTATATGGATTATTATTGGGTCTGAAATTGTTACCTATATAATTCATCTGTTCGCTCTCTGTTTCCGGTTGGTAGGGTGGGTATTCAGGATTCGCCATGGTTCCATTCGCGTTGCTTTGCATTACTAGATGTACCTGCGAAGAACACAAATTATCAAGTCAAGTTGGCCCTTGCAAACAGCTTGATGCACTATCTCCCTTCAACCCTTTGAGCGAAATACGGCAAAAGGAAGGAAAATCTATGGACCAACCCCATCGTCTCCACCCTGTAGGATTACTTCTTATAGATAAGTCTTTGAACATAAAATTTAAATGTAAAATAAAATAGAATAAAGACATTAACAATTATAATTTAAACCTAAGCTATGGAGCCTTATTAAGTAAATAGTCCCAAAATTAAAAACTTAAAGGAAAACTGAAAATAGTTTATGAAAATAAAAGAACTTGATGGCCCCTCGAGCCCGCCTCGGCTCCCAGGTCCACGATCTACTTTCTGCTCATCCCCGAAAAGTCGGGGAAAATAAGGGTGAGTCACCAAGACTCGGTGTGCAAATCCGAAAACACATAAAAGGCTTGAGGCCCACAAACACATTCTGGGCCTTGGCCCATACACAATGGCAACAGAATATTTACATGCAACATGGCCCAACCTAACCTAAAAGTCCATCCTCTACACACCAGCCCGTACCAGCCATCACACATCGGGGATTTCTACAATCAATCGACAGTCATGCTGCCAGTTAAAATGCCGATCACCATGTGACCTTATAATCCACTGTGGCAGAGCCACCGATCACTGTGTGACCTTATATTCAAGTGTGGCAGAGCCACCGATCACTATTGTGACCTAAATATACATATCGTAGTTTAACCACCGATCACTAAGTGACCTTTTAACATGCTCTTCCCCTTCATCATATCAATCCCATCCCATGCATACATCCATGCAAAAGCAAAACAATATACTACCTAAAAGATCACAGTTTATCACATACATCGATACACATAGAGAAGTTTCTATGATTACGTACTTGGCATCCCTTGCCTACCCTTTTCGGGTAGTACGACTGTCTATACAGCCTTTTTCTGGCTTTTAGCCCAAAACATATATAGTACAGATTAAGTAGTGTGATAGAGATCTACACACCTGATTACAGTCAAGACGAGACCTTCTATGTCGACACTATCAGAAGCCGATACGACTGCTAACTGTCTAAGATTTTGTTCTAACGCTGATCCATAACCCGGTGGCCAATCCCGAACTGCTGACACCGCTCGTTTCTTAAACTTAGGGATTGGTTTAACAGATCCAATCCCCTCCTTCGCCTGATCGATATTTGATTCCATCAAAAGACCTTATCAGTTGCTACCATCATAACATATGGTTAAGATCACAATTACGATAGCGAATCTAATGAGAATCTAAAGAGAACCCCTTACCTTGAAATCCCGAAAAGAGAGATATGAGGTTCAGAGACTAGCGGTTTCGGCTTTTAGATCTAAGCGATCTACTTCAATTCCCGAATCTCACCCAACATGTAAACACAAGAAACCATCAATCCACTAGCCTTTCGGCTTTGTCTTCTAAAAACTGAAAGAGAAAAAAAATAGATCAGAAGAAATTGGCACCTACCTTTATAGAAAATTCGGCAACTCCTAGAAGATTTCGGCTTTTGAGAAGATCAAAAAGAGAAGATGATAGGAAGAAATCTATGTAGATTCGGCTTTTAGTGAAGAAATCGACAAAAAGGGAATAGGAAGTATTCGGCTATGGAGATGAGAAGAAAGTTCAAAGTTTCGGCTTTTGAATAAAAGTGGGAATGAGAGAATGGAATTAGGGATTTCGGCTTAAGCAAAGAATGAGAGAAAAACCCAAATGCCGGAATTGAAAAAGAGAATGGAAGAATAAAACCCTGATGCCGAAAATAAAAAGATACCCCCTATAGTTTCGGCAACTACCTCTAAAAAACCGAAAATGCCTCTTTTGATAACTTAAAATTGATTGACTAATAAGAGAAAATTCGGCACCCCCTATAGTATACCAAAAATGTTTTCTTCATTCCCCCAGAGTTCGAAATTCAGCCACTACTGTGATCAGTAGATAATTTCTAAACTTTCTCCCTTATCCTTACCTGATTTCTCATCCACAAGTGACCCAGATAACACCACCTCTTCTTCCTTTTATCTGCCACATTATCCACATTATCCAAACACATAAATCTCCTAATTCCAAGCATCCTAGCCGCCCCCAACTCTCCTCTCTTTTGACGCCAACAACATTTAAAATAATTGGGTAATACGACTCAAACCTTGGACCTCCTTATTGTTTATCACGCCACCTCAAAGCCCCTAAGTAACGCCACTGACCACTGGGCCACAAGCCCATTTGTGTGTCTTAATTTACAGATAATATCTTTTAAGCCCTATCCTAACTGGCTTTCCATTAGAGTGCTTAAGCAAAAAAAATTGACTAAGGTCTCGGTCCAATTCCTGAGCCCAGTCTGAACCCCTTAAACACCCTAATCAACACCTTAATCATAACATCACATCACAACACATCAAATGCAAAGCCCCACAAATTCAGGATGTTACAGTTTTACCTTCGGTAAAGAAATTTCGTCCTCGAAATTTCCAACTATAGGAACAGTCGTAAAACCTAACCTACAATACTATGCTCACGCTTTGCACTCTGATTCCAATAACCCTAATATACTTTTAACTAGAATTTAGAACTCCTACACATACACAAAAACACCTAGCCATTAAAGCAGACAAATATTTCATATGCAACCATGAACTCACATTCATCATATAATGGTATTTTCGTT
This sequence comes from Gossypium bickii, assembly GCA_025503065.1. Classification (NCBI taxonomy): domain Eukaryota; kingdom Viridiplantae; phylum Streptophyta; class Magnoliopsida; order Malvales; family Malvaceae; genus Gossypium; species Gossypium bickii. Next base: position 18,433,254 of record CP106713.1, on the reverse strand, counting down.
ATTTCACTACCCAGGGATATTTCCATAATTTTATCCTACAGGGGTTTTTTGTAATTCCTCAAAAATAGGGTATCTTGGTGATTTATCGAAATAGAGATATTTTGATATATATATATATTTTAAATCAGGGGTATTTTGGAATTTTTTATAAACCGGGTACTTTTGTAAATCTAAAGGTTTTTGGGTAAATTTACAAAACATGGGTATTTTGGTAATTTTGCCAACTGAGGGTGTTTCGGTAATTTCACAAATTTTGGTAGTTTTACAAATCTAGGGTATTCTAGGAAATTTTCACAAATTAAGGGTATTTCAAAAATTTTACAAAACTAGGGGTACTTTTAGTAATTTTGTGAAATAGGGTGGCTGGTCCCTTTCGGGTTTTAATTATGATCTTTGCTCTATCAACAAGTCCTCGTGGCTAAGGTGAACAGTCACTACGCACCAGGTAGGATTCCAGCGAAGAGGAGGTGGGTCACTAGGACCGCTTAAATACCAAGCTCTTCCTGAATCCAATCGTAGACATGCGTATGCCTGTTGCCACACCCTAACCCAGTGACTGGTTTACGGACGGGTTTAGTTAGAATAAGTTTTATGAATTTAAAGAGTTGTTTAACTAGGCCTAAAGTCCATTAACCCTAACATGCTAGTCTACGTCCATAAAGCCCTTCAAACCCAACATGCATATCACATCAAGAGTTAGAATACTTACCTGCACCCAAACCCGGTCAACACGCTACGACCGAATCCGGCATGTCACAGGGTAAAAATAATTTTTAAGATACAAGTCGTAGGTTTAAATTTTGAAAAGAAACGCTGTATGGAACACTTCGTCATTTTAAGTTTGAAAGAAAAACTCTTTTGAGAAAAATCGTTTGTCGTTCCTTGTTTTGGAAAACCGTTTGATTTTATGAAAAACCGAGTGAGTTTAAAAATAATAAAGTTAAAAACCATTTTGTATCTGAACATAAAGAAAAACTTAATTTGGAGAAAGTCTGAGTTGTTCATTGTCATCAATTGTTTATTGTTACCCGATGGTAAAGTTTGAAAAATCCCGATAAAAGGTATAATTTTCGAAAACATTCATTTTACAGGTTATTTAGGCATGCGATGTTATTTAACTTACTTAAAAGCAGATAAACAAAACCCAAAATAATAAATTAAAATAATCCAAAACCAAATTTAAAAGCAAATTAATCCCAAAATAGTAATTAAAATAAAACTCGTAAACATAGCGCATGGCTACCCAGAGTCCACCTCGGCTCCACATCCGCGATCTATGCCTCATCTGCAAAATGTAAGGGAATGGGTGAGTCACCGAGACTCAGTGTATAAATCCCCATCCTGGTAATATCAAAGCACTTACACAATTCATAAGTCAATATGCAATTCATGCAAACCCAACCTAACCATCCGAACTCCTGTGTCTACCCCGTGTGGTCAAAACCACTGGTGGTCAAAACCACTGATGACCGTAGTCACAAATAATATCGGTGGGGCCAACCCATTGTATGGTCAAAACCACTGATGACAATCCTGTAATCAACATATGGGGCCAACCCACTGTGGTACTAAACCACTGGGACGAGTCACAATAATCCATGTGTGGTCAAAACCACTGATGACCGTAGTCACAAATAGCATATGTGTGGTCAAAACCACTGGTGGTCAAAACCACTGAGACTTAGTCACAAATCATATGGAAACGGGGCCAACCCACTGTGTGGTCAAAACCAAGGTGACAGTCTAAATCGTCCTTCCCCCTCCTCTCAACATACCCATCATCATGAACACATTCTCCGTAGCATATTAACATGTTTATAATGCAAATATCACATAGCATAGCATAATCAAATAGTATAACAGCATATATCGATAGCCAATCAACAGGGAACTTACCCGGAGTCCACGCTCATACCCACAAGGGTAACACATTGATTTCAATAGCTATTTCGGGTTTTAACAGTAAACATAATTAGCAAATTAACTAATGAAGTGTGTAAGAGTTACACACTTGGTTATTCGCGAGACTAACGAATCCCGAAGATCAAGGTCTAACTCACGAATCGTGTGGAACCCGAGAATCTAAATGCTTGACTATACCCTTCTTATATTCAGCCAACACCATAACATTTAGCAAGTAGCCATTCGGCCTAACCAAGAAATCCCGAAGGAAGAGATACGCAACCAAATGATCACTCTTACCTTAACACCTTTCGATCTCCACGCAAAACCCAAAGCCACACGATGGCAAGTCTCCCCCTACAATCGGCCAAGTACTACTATCATAGGATTAAAGCCTTTAGTATTTTAACGTAATAAGAGATGTCGAAACAATAGAAGCACTTACCCCTACACTAACGAAACTGCCTAAGAGTGATGACGAATACCCAATGCCGAATCTGCTGCCACAAAACCCGAAAGAACACCTATAAGTACCAAAGGATTCGGCTTATAGAGGCATAAGAACCATGCATAACAGATGCCGAAATCTGCCTTTTGTTACCATATGAAACGATAGAGGGAAGGGATAAGGGATGAGAGAGATTTGATCACAAGACCAAGAACTTACCTTCAAATGCTGGAGTCGACCCACGAAACAAAGAAAAGATGAAAAGAGAACGATCTCATTCAATTGGTATTCGGCCAAGATGTCAGAAAAGAAAATGAGAAGAGTAGCAGAGGTTTTGACGTTTAGGATTGAAAGGAAAGAGAGAAGGGTTCAGGCTCTAAATAGGCTTCTAGTTTCAGCTATAGTCAAGAGATGAGAAAAGAGAGAACAAGTTTCGGCACAAAAGAGATTGGGAGGAGAAAAAGAAATCGCAAGAGAGGTGATATGATGATTTCGGCTTAGTACAAAAGAAAAGAACTTAGAGGAGATTCGGCTATGGCCTTTCTGAGAGGAGAAGAAAATGGGGAACTAACGCAAAGAGAATAGAACCTAAAACTCACTCGGCCACCTATCTACCTAGCTCACAAAAACCGAAAATGTAAAGAACCCACACTTTAAATTTTGGCACACCCCTGAACACCCAAGAACCGAATGCACACTACCCACACCACTCAAATTCGGCTACCACACCTTCCCAACTCAATCCCCTCATTTTCTCCTTGTTTTTCTCTTGACCACAAATTCAAACGAGTTTGAATACATCAAACTCCACAAATTTCTCTCATCCACACATTCAAACCTGTTGACCCCTTCCATCCTCATCCTTCAGAGTCCATCCTGGCGTCAAAAATAAATAACAGAAAGGGGATCTTCGCAGCTCGAACACAAGCTCTCCCACCAGCTTGTGGCGTCATCCCCTTGTGCTTAAGTGGCACCTCCTTGCCACTTTTCCTGTTGATTTCTTGTGTCAAAACACTCCAATAACATCTCTTAACACCTAACTCCCTTAGCTCCCCCTTCCAAGTTCTCAAAACAGAAACTTTTACCATGACTCAGGCCTACCCCGAGCTCATGCTTGGACTCCAAAACACCCTAAACTAGCACAACAACATATTATCACATGCAACACACAAAAATACAGAGACCCCAATTTAAAGATGTTACAGTTTTACCCCCTTAAAAATAATTTCGGCCTCGAAATTACCTGGTCAAAAGAGTTGAGGGTATTGCTGCCGCATCACGTCCTCTGGTTCCCACGTGGCCTCTTCCGCACCATGGTTCCACCATAATACCTTCACCAAAGGAACTGACTTCTTACGCAGAACTTTGACATCCCGATCCAAAATCTGCACTGGTTCCTCCTCGAAAGAAAGGTCTAAGCTTACCTCTATTTCCTCCACTGGCACAATATGCGATGGATCTGATCGATAGCGCCTAAGCATGGAGACATGAAATACATCGTGAATCTGACTCAATTCCGATGGCAACTCAAGCTGGTAAGCTACTGGTCCCACTCGCTTCAACACCGTATACGGTCCGATAAACCTAGGGCTTAGCTTGCCCTTCCGACCAAACCTCAACACTTTCGTCCACGGTGATACCTTCAGAAAGACCTTATCACCCACTGCAAACTCTATATCTCTTCGCTTAAGATCGGCATAGGACTTCTGCCTGTCCGAAGCTTCTTTCAGACGAGCTCGAATCACCTTAACCTTGTCCTCTATTTCAGCAACCAACTCCGGACCCAACATTTGACGTTCACCCAATTCTGTCCAACACGTAGGTGTACGACACTTTTGCCCATATAATGCCTCAAATGGTGCCATCTGGATACTCGCTTGATAATTATTGTTGTACGCAAACTCTGCCAATGGTAGATATTCCTCCCAACTACCGCTGAAACCCAGAACACAACCCCTTAACATATCTTCCAGAATTTGAATTACCTTTTCTGACTGTCCTCTGACTGCGGATGAAAAGCCATGCTGAAGTCCAACCTCGTACCCAATGCCTGATGCAATGCTTTCCAGAACCTTGACGTGAATCTGGGATCCCTATCTGAGATAATCGACACCGGCACCCCATGTAATTGCACTATCTCCGCTACATACAACTTAGCCAACCTTTGGAGTGAATAATCAACAGGCTCATCTTCAACCACAACCTTCTTAGGTTCTAAAATCTTACCATTTCTTAACTCTACCACTTTGTAATGTTCTTTACCAAAATTTCTCATATTTTTTATATCGCTTGGCAAGGCTCCTTGTGGTCTACTACAAAGCTCAGTAGCTAACTGACCCATCTAGTTCTCCAGATTTTTCAGCGTTGTTGCTTGACTTTGGATCAAGGCATCGTTTTTTGCCATGTATGCTTTCAACAAGTCCTCCAAACTATTTGATGACTCAAATTGAGGTGGTTTTGGGGCTTGTTGGTTAAACCCTTGGGTTTGGTTGGGTCTATGTTGCATTTGATTATTGTTCGGTTCATTTCCTAGGTTACTCCAGGAAAAGTTCGGATGATTCCACCATGAAGGATTGTAGAAGTTGGACTTTGGCCCTTATCCACTTCTATTTTGATACCGATTCCTTACATAATAAATTGATTCGGGATTTGAATGGCAATTCTCAAAAGAATGACCATCCCAACGGTATACGCAAGAAACAACATCATACTGACTTGGTGATTGAGCTACAAAATTATTTAAACCATTAGTGGTAAATTGTTTTAACATAGAGGAAATAGAAGATACCTTAGCAGGGAGTGAATTTAGTGTGTCCATTTCATGCACTCCAGCTACTCGTCTTCCTAAAATTGCTCAATTTTTCGGCCATTGGTAATTGTTGCTAGCGATCCTTTCGATGATCTTGTAAGCCTTGTTATAAGACTTAGATAAAATTGCACCGTTCATAGAAGCATCTACCTTTAATCTTGTGTGCGTGTTGAGACCATTATAAAAATTCTCCAATAGGATACAATAAGGAATCCCATGATGAGGACACTTACGAAGTAATTTCTTAAATCTTTCCTACGCCTCATATAGAGACTCGTCATCCAATTGTTGGAAAGTAGTTACCTTATTATGTGACTTTGAATTTTTTCTCGGTGGAAAATACTTAACCCAGAACCTTTCTGCTAATTCTTTCCATGTAGATATTAAACTTGGTGACAATGAATTCAGCCATGCTCGTGCTCGATCTTGCAATGAGTACGACAACAGTTTCAACCTTAATGCATCTTCAGTCACACTAGCTAACTTAAATGAATAACTCACCTCTATGAACAAATGAAGGTGTAAGTGTGGATCTTCCATGGGCATACCACAAAATTGGCCCACCATTTGGAGCATTTGAAACAATACTGGTCTCAACTGGAATTGGGGTGCCTTGATATCTGGCCTTCTAATTCTCGAATTTAACTCATTGAAGAGTGGCATATCGTATTGTCTAATGGCACAATCCCTATCATCAGCAATAAGGATGGGTTTTGCACTTGATTGACTTCATTATCTTTTCCATCATTTTGATTTCCAAGGTCCATCTTGGCTTGTCTTTGAGCAGATCTCTCACGTCTTCTTTGTCTAAAAGTCCATTCGATTTTAGGGTCCACGGGTAATAAATCAACGATTCAATCTAAGCTCATAAACACAAGATAAATAAATCAAAAATAAAGAATAAAGAATAAATTATTAATGCTAGAAACTAAATAAAAAATAAAACAAAATTGTAAAAGTAATTTCATAATGAATGATTAAGGCAACAGTCCCCAGCAACGACGCCAAAAACTTGTAACATGATTTGTTCAAGTAATAAGTAAAATGAGTTATCGTCTCCACATGGACTATATAAGCTTAACTAATTAATTTCAAAATTATAAATTCACAATTTGATGTAAAATTTCAATAATTTTGGATAGTGATGGTTAAATTAAATAAATGCAAAGAGTGATCCCTAATGTAATTTTAATCTAGATGTATTTTTACCTAAATGTATGAATGAATGGCTTTAGTAACAAAAACAATCAACATTAAATGGGTTAGGATAATTATATTAATCAAATTCAATTTAGTTTATCATGCTTAATAATATTCGAAAATACTTCCACGGCAACTCGATCTTTCATGAGTTTGGAAACCAAATTAAGTCCTTTCGTAATATTTTACTTAGTTAAATATGCATTTTTACTGATCATATTAACTAAGGGTTTCTTAGCATTTATGTAAGGTCACAGGGACATTTATGTTTGCAATAGCTTAATCACATAAACCTAAAAACTATGCAAGGTAATAGAGCTCACTAAATATATTACAAACATCATCTTAGTCGGGTTTAAGGATCTAAATTGAGTTGCACTTTTCAATTATGTGTCTACTAGCCGTCATATGGTTAGGATCGCTTAGCTAATCTGAGTGCACCCAATCATGTATGAATGAAATGCATCATGATATTAATTGAAAACATGATTGACTGAGGCCTAAACATGTTTAACATGAATAAAATAGATCTTATTGAATTAACATAAACATCTTAGCAAATAGGATTTAAAATATCATCGTTGATGTCAAAAAAATAAACTAAAAGCAAACATAATTAAAATAGATAGCAAGAGGAAAGAATAAACTCTATTCAGTTCAGTAGCCTTTCGGATCTATTCTAACTGATATGCTCATTCGTTCTGCTATATGCTTCTTTTGCTAAGGAGTTCCTAAAGTGGTCGGCCAAAGAACGCTTTTGACAAAGCTTTTGCAGCTAAAAGATGGAAGTGAGATGGACAACTATGCAAGGGAAAGCAAAAGGAAACGGAATGTAGAGAAAATGCTAATGAGAGAAGAGAAATGAGTTGTGAGGGATGAGGGATGATTTGAGAAGTGATAGGTGCATGGTATTTATAGGTGAAGGTAAGGGGTAGAGTTTGCTTAAAATAGATTTCAAATTCCTTCTTTTTCTATCACACATGACCGACCATATTTCAAAGAGAAGGGGATCACTTAGTCTCCTCATTTTGAATTCAAACGAAGGCTATTAATAGCCACAGGGTGGACGGTTTCAACATCAAGTTGTTGGGCTGGTTTTTGATTATTTTCCAACTGTAAGGACCTTAAATTAAATACCCAAATCTTTCTTTTTTTGCAGCCATCTACTTGTGTCGAAATTGGGCTTTCGTTCCCCCTTGTTGGACGGTTTCTCAATCCAATAATTTAGCAGACATGTCCATATTTTAGCACCTCTTTTACTGGGTCAAATTATCAACCTCATGACCCAAGTTGCATGGTCCTGCCGTCCACATGAATAGATTTGTGAATTTCCATATTTCATTTACATTAATCATATCTTCAATGGTCTTCCTACATAATGACAAATCACATATTAATAAATTAACATGAGATAATATAAAGTATGTACAAAAATCATGTAATTAACCACAATTTCACATACTTTATAAATTTATACCCAATATTACTAATTAAGTAAAATTCACTTATTTTAATAACAATTACTCAAGTTTAATATATTTATTAAGTAAAAATGTGGTAAAAATATATAGAAAAACCCTACATAATTTTGAGTTTAGAGCAAGCGTACACAATCTTTAACAAGTAATAAAGTGACAAGTAAATGTCGAGTTACCGTACCTATAGGGACTGTGCAATAAAGATATTTATGAAATGTAAAGTTAAACACTTTGGTGATGAAAACAATTGTTGATTTTGAAGAAGTGATCTAATAACTAAAACTAATTTAACTAAGTAAATAAAAAGTAAAATAATCTAATGTGCAATTTCTCAAAGATGAGGTTTAATCAATATGAAATAATTGTGTTAGATTAATTACATTCTTTAGCTTAAAATTACTAAACTAATGCACATACAAATAATTTCACAGCAACTTGGTATTTTGCTAACTAATGCACATACAAACCTACTAAACCAATTAATCTCTTGAACATATTACCATGTAAATTCAAACAATTAATCAATTTCTGTAAGCAAATATAAGATTAAGTGAGGTAATAAAATATTTCTACATTGAAACAGTTTCAACACAATAATCTTGCAAGTTATGCAAGGCTAATGTATCGTTTAATACCGTTGCTAATTTAACCTTTAGCTACCTTAGAAGATTAAACATGCACCAATTAAATATTGTGTCAATTAATTAAAATTTCAATACTATTAATAATTAATTCATTTGTTACCTTACAAATGTAATGCAAGTATAACATAAGCATGGTTTTATTTAATTGAACAATCTACCAAGGCCATAACAACATAAACATGATTTTAATCATTAAAGCGAATAGAATGCAATCAATCTAACACAAATTAGATTTAAGCCATTTAAATTAAAACAAGAACAATGAAACAACAAATATCCATGTTCAACATAAACAAGAAAATTAAAGAGAAGGGAATTAGAAAGCAAATCCAAAATTTCATCGAAGCCAGACTAGTGTGCTCCTTTCCTTCTCTGCATGTTCTGTTGATCCAAGGCCTTTACGAACACTTGAATGCTACTACTCCAAGGTGGATGAAAGCTCTTTTTCAAGAGGGAAATTGGCAAGGGAATGAAACAAAGGAAAATGGGAAAGCAAGAAGAGAATGGAAAAGAGAAAGTGAGTGAGAAAGAAAGCTGTGTTTAATGTTATGGAGTGTGAAATGAGGAAGGGAAGAGGGGTGTTTATAGGTTGGAATGACTGCTAAAAATAACAAATAAATATCAGTCATTCCCTCTCCCTTGGCCGGCCATGCATGGTGCAAGTTTGAATGGCGCAAACATACTATTTTTAGCTTGGGGAAAAAGTAAAAGGCACGGAAATTAGAGGGGTTTGAAAGGCATTTAGGAGAAGCTCAAGTGTTGTTTTGCAAAATCAGCTAAAATCAGGTGATTAGGTCAGCTATATGGACGGTTTGGGCTGCCTCATTCTTGTTAGATCAGTCCTATTTTATTTAGCACAATTGGGCCACTTTCTTCTTTAGACTTTATATTAATTTTTAATCCAATTAATGTTGGATAAAAATTAAATATAAATTATGTATAATTATCATTATTGGACCATCCTTGGCTGGAAAAATAATTAGTCTTGTTTTTGATTCACTTGATGCACAAATTACCCCAATGGTTCATGTAACAGCCTATTTTTAGTAAAATCGGAGTAGTGGTATCGGGACCACAAATCTGATGTTAAAATAATAATGATTTCTTATTTAGTTATGAACTAAACCCCTCAGATACCTGAAGGGGATGAAACCTAGATGAATCTTGTTATTTGATTTTTGAATTATATAATAACTACTTAGTTTGTTCTTAATTATGCATGCTTAATCCAAATCTGATGTGTTTAGGTGGAGGAGGAATAGACTCTACTTAAGAGTAGATCTGGCGTAATTAAGCGGAGTTGATCAAACGCCTAGAGATAGGGTTACGAGATTTTGCCGAATTAGGGTGAAACCTAATATGGGAATCCATAGATCGATTTACTACTATTCTAGGGGGTTATTATAAGAGAATGAGAGTTCTACTAATTAACCTAGGGTTAGACGTTATTCGCCTCGAGAGAGGGTTTAATATACGTTAGAGAGTCCTACGGATCAAGCTAAGTAAATAAATCATATAATTCAGGGTTAGATAACAAGTGAAGTCTAGGTGGATTCTTCCTAAGGGTATTGTTGTGATCAATTGAGTTTTTCTTCAAGATATTTCCCAATTCGTTCTTTTTGTCTTTGTCCTTAGCTTAGTCGTCGTTAACTTAGATTAAAACAACTTCACTTTATTTCTAAGGCTAAATATTAAAAAGAAAGTTAGTATTAATACTTTTAGTTCCTTTGGGTTCGACAATCTGGTCTTGCCTAAGCTATACTACTGTTCGATAGGTACACTTGCCTTTAATCGTTGTCAGAGTTAGTTTTCAGGTTCGATCATTCTTTTATAAATTTTAAAGCTCTGATTTCAGTGATCAAGTTTTTGACGCCGTTGCTGGGGAACTAAAATATTAAGAAAACTCTAATTTTACTACTTTAGCCATTATTTTTATTTTCAGCAATTTATTTTTGTTTTTAGGTTAATTTTTAATTTTGCTAATTTTTCTTTCTTTTCTTTTCAGGTACCTCTAGTTTATGACTAGAAGGAACCCGAGAGGACCTTTAGTATACGATAGTGATATTGAAGCAACCGCTCGTAGGAATCACCGAGAAATCAGGCGAGCCCTAAATTACACAGAGGAAAATCAAGAAGGCAGATCCAATCCTATTGAAGGGATGGACGAGACTATTCCACAACCCCATGATGTGAGGGAACGCAACGCTCCGCGTACTATGTTTGATTATGCTAAACCACATCTAACAGGAGCAGAATCAAGTATTGTTAGGCCCGCTATAGCTGCTAGTAATTTTGAATTAAAGCTTAACACAATAAAAATGATTTAACAATTTGTTCAATTTGATGGTTTGCAGGACGAAGATCCAAATACTCATATAGCTAATTTCTTAGAGTTCTATGATACCTTCAAAATAAACGACATTTCTGATGATGGCATACGTCTTTGGTTATTTCCCTTTTCATTAAGGAATAAAGCCAAACAGTGGTTAAACTCGTTACCACGAGGTTCAATCACTACATGGGAACAAATGACCGAAAAATTTTTGTTAAAATATTCCCATCGGCCAAAACGGCCAAATTACGGAATGATATCTCTTCTTTTGTGCAGATGGATTTAGAAACGTTATACGAAGCATGGGAGAGATACAAGGATCTCTTGAGAAAGTGTCCACACCACGGTTTACCGTTGTGGCTACAAGTCCAAACATTCTATAATGGTGTAAACCCCTCAACGAGGCAACTAATCGACTCAGCTGTCGGTGGAACCCTAAACAACAAAACTCCTAAAGCAGTATATGAGTTTATTGAAGAGATGTCATTGAATAGTTATCAGTGGCAAGTTACAAGGACGAAACCGAAAAAATCAGCGGGAGCTTTCAACATAGACACAATAACCATGCTATCAACACAGATGGTGATAATGAATAAAAAGCTTGATAATTTGTGTTCTTCGCAGGTACACCCAGTAATGCAGTGTGACACAAGTGGAACTGTGGCAAAAGCTGAGTACCCACCCTACCAACCGGAAGTAGAAGTGAACAGATGAACTATATAGGTAACAATTTTAGATTTAATAATAATCCACATAGTAATACTTACAATCCAGGTTGGAGGAACCACCCAAATTTTTCATGGGGAGGCCAAGGAAATCAAAGACAACAACCTCCTCAAAACTTCTAAAACCAGCCCTATCCACAAGAGAAGAAACCAACCCTCGAAGAGATGCTGACAAAATTCTCAATAGACAGAAAAATGTCTCCAGGAAACTGAGAGGACAATCAAAAGCAACAAGAGCCGAATCGGGGAAATCACTAAGTCAGTGAAGGAAGTTACTAATACAGTCGAACAACTTGCAAAGCTAATGTCAGAACGACCGCAAGAACGTCTACCAAGCAACACTGAGATTAATCCAAAGGAGCAAATTTAAGCCATAGCAGCTCAGGAAAATACAGAGATAGACGAACCCATCTCACAACAAGAAAACAAGCTAGACAAAGGTAAAGTAGAGGTAATGCAAGAAAAGCCGAAACCGGTAATCAAGGAGTATCAACCTCGCATACCTTACCCCGAAGCGTTAAAAAGAGACGATTTAGAAAAACAGTTCGGTAAGTTTCTTAAACTTTTAAAGAAATTACATATTAACTTACCCCTTCTTGAAGCTCTCTTTCAAATGCCAGACTCGAGGAAATTTTTAAGACAGCTCTTGACAAACAAACTCAAATTAGACGAAGAGCCACACGTGGAACTCAACGCAAAGTGCTCAGCAATTCTCCAAAATAGACTACCACAGAAATTAAAAGATCCAGGGAGTTTTACAATTCCATGTTTAATTGGTAGTCTAACTATTGATAATGCGTTAGCTGATTTAGGGGCAAGTATAAATGTCATGCCTTATTCATTGTTTAAACGACTAGGTCTAGGGAAACCCAAACAAACTAGGATGAGTATTCAATTAGCTGATAAAACTGTTAGAATTCCTAGGGGTATTATCGAAGATGTTCTTGTCAAAATTGATAAATTCATTTTCCCAGTAGACTTTGTTGTCTTAGATATGGAGGAGGACAATTCGATCCCTTTAATTTTAGGAAGACCTTTTCTAGCAACTGCCAAGACTAAAATTGATGTTGCCACAGGAGAACTCATATTTTGTGTAGGTAATGAGGCAGTCACTCTTCAAGCTCCCGATTCAACCAGGACATCGAATGACCAAGGTAAGAAAGAAAAATCCATTGATAACCATTCAATTAACCATTCTTTTCAGGAAGCACCAGAAAAGGGCATGATTGAACGTAATCTTGAATACAGTGCCAACAAAGGAATAGATCATGAGGAACAAAAAGTTCAACCCGATGAATTAGATGAGTGGAAAACGCACTTCAAGGAAAAATTAGGGATACAAAAAATAGAGCGAAAACCACTCTACGAGATAAGCAAATCCAAAAGCGAAGGTCAGGTATTATTAGACCTACGATTATCTCCTCCGGACCCTGACACAAACAAGGAAATCCTTTTTAAGGTAATCAATGTTCTACCACACAAGACAGTCGAGGTAAGCAATCCTAATTTTGATGCTCTTAAAATAAATGCTACTCGACCTGAACCACACAATGAACATCAAACGGATAATATGAGGAAAGATATTCAAACTTTTAAACCTCCCTGAATTTTTCAAACACAAGGAAAGTCTAGCTTAAGACTATAAACGAGCACTTCTTGGGAGGCAACCCGAGCACTAACCTTACTGAACTTTGCATTTATTTTCATTTTACATTATTTTTCCTTTTTCTTTTCTCTTTTAAACTAACCAGAAGTGCATACTTCCAGGCCACACGGTCGTGTCCATGGCCGTGTGGACCACCAAAATCTTCGTACTGACATAGCAGAGGCCATGCGAACCAGTTCAACCACCTCCCGACGTCACGGATCCAACCACTCTCCCCTACGGGCACCAACAGAATGACACGGGCGTGGAGGGCCAAAGCACGGGCATAGGGTAACAACACACTCCAACACACGGCCATGCTAAGCGGCTGTGCAAGTCGACACACCGCCAGTCCACGGGCATGGGAGCATGCCAGATTTGAAACTCTATTTAAACCCCACAAGCCCTTCCCCCTCTCCCCATCTTCAGTCTTCCTTCTTTTCCGTTCAAAATTTTTTCCCTTTTCTTAGAAAAGGTGTCTAGACTCTTAAGCCATGCCAGAACCATGCCGAAGAAGCAGAAGCAACGCAGCATAGTCTCCTTAACGGAGACACTACACATAAGCTCATGCCGGCCGCTTCATCCAAACAATAGGCCAAGGGTCTTTGAGACCAATTAGTTTCTATTTTTCGTTTCTCTTTCCTTTCGTTCTCCTTTTCTTTAATAATCTTATGTTTAAATTAGTTTAACTTAGTTTAGTTTCTTAGCGTCAGGTTCTAAAGGCTGCTTGGGAATCACGCCACTTCCGCCACCACCAGCACCTCCGTCGCCTTAGAAGCCACACCCACCTCGCGAACCACCTACCAATAAGGATTCTCAAGCCCCTTTATCTCCTAGCCTTAGTCAATTTTCCTTCTTAGTCTCTTTCTCTTTCTCTTTCTTGTCTTTATTTATATATTTAGTTTATTTTTATTAGGTCTTAATAAAGCCTGGCTACTTCTCAAAGCGCTACCTAATTTCTTCATCTAGCGCAGGAACGTTATCCCGACTGACCATCACCGCCACCAAAGGCACTCATTCGGGAAAACATCCACAACTCAGGCAGTAATGCTTTCCCCTTCTCTTTTGATTTATCCCTTAAATGTCATTATTGATCTTTGTACATTGAGGTCAATGTACATCTTAAGTGTGGGGGGGTGAATAAGTATTCTGAGAAAATGCCTAACTTTCTGCGTTGTTCTCAAAACCCTGAATTTAATCTTGTTTTTAAGTAATTTTCTCATAATACTAATTAAGATGAAATTTCTGATGATTTATGATTTTTATTGATATGTTTTGGAATAAGTCATAGTTAATTGTGCATTGATGATTAAATTTGAAGAATACTAGGGAATCAAGCATGATAAGTCTAATTTTCTAAAAATTAAAATTTTAGGTTGTCAACCGAAATTTGAATATTATCTTGAAATTTGAGATTTACAAGGTTGATGTCAAAAAACACATAATTTTTGTGAGATTTTGAGCCTTATAGAGCATACATTCTTTTTCATGCTCACTTCTTGATTATGAGTATGTCAACTATGAATTGTTATTCTAGAACTTGCCTCAATTATACATGTCAAGACCACAGTTATAATTTATAACCGAGATGATAAAGGCACCTAGGTTTAACCCACTTACACCACTAAAAAGCCTACCCTCATAATTAACCCTTAGTGAACCCTGTTGAGCCTAACAACTCTTTTTATTGACTTACCCGTTAATTTTAACCCAAAACCCTTTGTATTTGTTATCACCCTTTATTTTGACTACCCCTTAATCGAGATTTGATTTGAGCTAGTTACCTAAGTTTATTATTCTAGTAGTTAAATTTATCTTTAGTTTGTTCTTTAAAAAAAAAGTATATTCAGTATCAGTATTATGAAAAGTAAGCTTATACAAGTTAAAATCTAATTATCAAAAGAAAAGCTCGTATTAGTAGGATTATTATTTTCAGAAATTTTTAGGTAGATAACTTATCAATTCAATCTCGATTCTAACCTTCTAATTTTAGCCTTTATCTACACCTTTAACCCTAGCCCCATTACAACCCTAACAAAGACCTTTTGATCTGTTTATCATATCATTTTATAGTGGTGGAGATTTGATTTTTAGGCAAGCCTATGGGATTAACCTTTCAGGTTTGGCTTATGAGTGCTTAATTTTGACCCTTAAACACTTCTTGAGTGATTTGAATGAATCTTTTGTGAGGATGTCAATCCTTGTAGGTTTTGAATTAAATGTAATTATTTAGATGAAGGGAAACACCTATGTTTTCGTGCTACAAATGTATGACTGAATTAGAGTGTTAGAATCAAGATTGAATTGATAAATTACCTAACTAGAAAAATGAACTAATCTTAAATAATTACATTAATTGAAAACTAATAATACGAGCTTTTCTTCAAGATTTTGAAATTTACATGCATAAACTCTTTTAACATTGAACTAATAATGAATATACTTCATTTTTTTTAAGAACAAACTATAACAACTGAAATATAAAACATAGTTAGGTAACTGCTCAAAATCAAATCTCGACAAAAAGTGTAATTAGAAGGATGGTAATAACAAATACAAAGAGTTTTGGGTTAATATTAGTGGGTGAGTCAATACAAAGGGTTGTTAGGCTCAACGGGGTTCACTAGGGGTTAATTGTAAAGGTAGGCTTTTTAGTGGAGTTAGTGGGTTAAAACCTAAGTGCCTTTATCATCTCTGTGTATTAAATCATAACTGTGGTCTTGACATGTATAATCAAGGCAAGTTCTAGAATAACAGTTCATAGTTGACACACTCATAATCAAAAAGTGAGCATAAAAAAGAATAGATGCTCTATAAGGCTCAAAGTCTCACAAAAATTATGGGTGTTTTTGACATCAACCTTATAAATTTCAAACTTCAAGATAACATTCAAATTTAGGTTAACAACCTAAAACTTTAAATTTTTGAAAATTAGACTTATCATGTAACATCCGGGATTTATGGGTTTTGCATTTACTCTGTATCGTTGTGTTTGGTAAGCTTTGCATGTTGGTGGAGTGTGTTTGGGGTTCCCGGGAAGGCTCGAGGTGTAGTCAGAACCTTGGCCAAAATTTTAATCTTGGGCACTTTAGGAGGGAAGCTGACTGGGGCAGGACTTAAGGTTTATTGCTTATGTTTGGGGACACAAGACGTGATGTGGTAAAGTGGCAAGGAGATGCCACTTAGGTTGCAGGGAAGTGGCATCACAAGGGGGAGCAGCGGGGAGGAGGTTCGAATCCCTTAAGCAGCACAAGGGGGTATTATTTTTGGCTCAGGCTAGGGAGGCAGCTGGATTGTAATCAAACTCTGGAGGAGAGAGACAAGACCTGGTTAAATAGTTCAAACAAGTGGTGGAGAGCTATTTAGGGAGTTTGAATTATTTCAAACTAAATTAAATGAGTAGAGGAGAGGGAATTAAAGAGTGTTTCAAGGAGAAAGTTTAGGGATTGAGGTGAGAGGCAGTGTGGCCGAAATTTTGAAGGGTGTTGGGGGAGCAAAATAGGTTTTGTGGAGCCTTGGAAGGGGGGTAGGCATTCGATTTTGATTAGGAGGTTTAGGTGCCGAAATTTTTTGGGTTGGTCAGCATTTGAGTGTTGAGTGCTTTCATTTTCTTCTTTGGCATTCATTGTTCCTTTATTTCGCAACCATTCTCTTTAGTTTGCCGAAATTCCTCAACCATCTCCTCTTCATCATAGTGCTTAGTAAGGCCGAAACCTATAGGGCACTCTTCTCCTTCTATTTCTTTCTTCTTCTTCTTAGGTACTCCCCTCTTACCGAATTCTTTTAGCACCCATTATTCTTCTTTTCTTTTGCTTCTTCCCTCATTCACTAAAAGCCGAATCACACCCCTCATTTTCCCTCTTAACCAAAATCTCTTAACTCCAACACCACTTCATTCTTTCTTTCCCTAACTGTTCTTCATAGTCGAACCCTCACCCCATGTGTTGGTATGTTCTCTGTGATTCTCGTTTCTTCTCTAGGCTGAATCTTTTCCCTTGGAACACTTTTGGAGTTTTGTTTTCATTCTTCTTCCCCTATAGCCAAATCTCTTATTGTTGTTCCCTTTTCTGCTCTTAGAGGGATCATCTCCAAATCGAATCTTCTCTGCTTTGACAACTTGTGCCGAATCTTTGGGGGGCATCTTTTGGTTTCGGTAAGGGATCTTCTTCACTTTTCTATCGGTTTTCTCTCTTTTTCTATGTTGGGTTGATTAATCAAAGGTGATAAGGTGGTGTCTTGGTGTTTTGGCCGAATGGTGGAAGGAGGGCTCATGTACTCCGTTTGGCCGAAAGGCCATCTCCTCTAATCTATTCTCTTTCAATCGTTCCTCACTTGCTACTTGCATAGGTACTCGATCGACTTCTCAATCCAAGCCTTCTAATCTCTGGACCCTATTGACTTAGGTAAGAAATCGTTATATTATTCAGCGTATATCCTTAATCTCTCTGCTTCGATGTTTTAACTCGATCTTCTGACCAAGATCTTTTGATGGAAACCAATACCAGTCAGGCAAAGGAGGGGGTTGGACCCATAAACCTAGCCCCAAAGTTTAAGAGACGTGCGGTGTTTGCAATTCGTGATTGGCCACCGGGTTGTGGGCCGGCTTCTGAAAGGGATAAATAGATCGTTGTGATCCCTACAAGCGAGGACGTTAGCGAGATCGATAGTGTAGTCTTGCGTGTTTGCAGGTGTGTAGTTATCACATTATTTCATTAACTTCATATATTTGTATGTGTTATGGTTGAAAGTCAGAAATAGCGACAATGGTAATTGAGTTACCTATGTTGGGTAAATCAGAAAACTAGGTCAGTATATTACTTTTATGCGTTATTAACATTTGTGGATAACCTGATTGTGGGTGTATGTTAAGTATGATATCTACTTCATATCATGTAATCTATCTTTTATACTATGTTGCATGTGCATGGGGTATTGGGATATAAAAAATTTAAAGGGGAAGTGTATATTGGTGACTTTGTCACAATTAATGATGGCGTGGAGCCTCATTGTGGATTTGGTGATTTAATCACGTGTGGAATCAGTGGCTAGACCACTTATGTAGACTTTGAGCAGTGTGGCTATCAGCATGACTGCCAAAGAGGTGTGTAGCGGATGGAGGGTTGATTGTAGAAATCCCCACAGGTGTGTATGAGGATGGTTATACAGAGCGATGTGTAGCGGATGGAATACTAGGTTGGGCTGGGCTATCATATTGATTACTTGTGCATGATGTGATAATCTGATGATGGTTTGGGGCTCAAGCCCACTTGTGGAATTTTGTGAGCTAATTGCACACTGAGTCTGGTGACTCACCCTATTTTTCTCAAACAACTTGCAGGTAACTCCTAGTGCTCTGGACCGGGCTGGAGTGGACTTGAGGTAGCCATGCATGGGTTATTTATATTGAACTTTATTTTATTTATTAATAGCTACTCTTCTTTTTGGAATTTTTAACATGTAATAAGGCCACTTCAATTTGGTAAATGTTGGATTTTAAATTTGATTTGCTACACATTAATCACGAGAGTTTTCTTTACAAACTATCAATCACATTTCCTATAAAACAAAAAGAGATTTCGTTGATAATCTATTAGGTAAATAAAAAAGAAAAAAAAACTATAAGAGCTTTTCTAAAATGTCACCTAAACACAAGGCTTGACTAATTAAAATTTTTATAACTCAAATGAACAATGGGTTTTCAACTAAGCCACGAAACTGGAGATTTTGGAAATGTCTTAAAAATTCCTCTAAATTTTCGTAAACTCTTCAAACCCCCTTTTTTCTAGTAACATGCCAGATCCGGTTGTAGTGTTTGGGCTGGGTTTGGGGTGTTACAATTTGGTATCAGAGCTCAGTTTTAAAAACTCGGCCTTGGGTTTTGGGGCCACAAGGTTTTTAGATTATGTATTTAAGATAGTATAAAAAGAAAATTTTATATGAATTTATCTTTTGGAAGAATGGCACTCGAGTTCCCGGCCCAGGTCCACCAGGTAAGTTTTCTGATTGTTAACTAAATTGCATGAGGTGGTTATATGATGTATTGTTGTGGATGTTGGAATTTAGAATTCTACTGTAAAACCTTTAGGAATGTATGTGCTTTGCGAAGGAACTACTTATAATTCTGTTTCATAAAACTACTCGTTAATAAACAAGTGGAAAGATATACTGACTCATAAAATTTATAATCAGAGTAAGGCAGAGCGATAGATATGAGTGGTAGAGGACATGGACGTGTTATACATGGCCGTGGATGAAACACCCCAAACCCGGCCCACGAGCCTTGACCGAATCTGGTATGTTCCACGAGTAAAACGGTTCAAAATTCTTTTGTTACTTTGGAAAAACTGTGTGATTTTGAAAGAAAGATTATTTTTGGGTTGGGCTCGAGTTGGAAACAAGTTTATCTTATATTGTAAACCATTTGTTTTAGGGTGTCCAAAACAATTAGAGTTTATTTTTTAAAATAAACTTACTTAATCTTTAATTTGATGAAAAAATTAGTAACATAATAAATTCAAATAAAAATCATGCATATAACAGTTAATATTATGGCTTATTACAACCGAAAACAATACCAAAATAAATCCAAGTACTTAAAATGTAAAAGTCCAAAGTTTAACAAACTTCAAGTTGAGCATGGCCACCACAAAGCTCCTGCCGACCCGGTCCATCACTGTTCGTCACCTGAAAAATATTCCCACAATGGGGTGAGTCAACAGACTCAATGTGTAACCACAACACTAAGTCCCAAAAGATTCAGGCATATATTATCATATCACATACATATACATATAACAGATAGAGATAGTGATGCAACCCGAACCCAAACCTAGATACCATCCGCTACACATCACCCGTACCAACCTGCACGCCGTGGGGACTACTAAGTCAACCCTCCATCCGCTACACACCATCGAAGGCAGTCGCTGCAGTCGACGTGCTCATCGCCCTTATAAAATTTGTGGCATAGCCACCAGATAAAATACTTGTGACATGAGTCACCATATTCAGATAATGTGACCGAAGTCACCACATTCAGATATCATGGTATGAAACCACCACATTCACTTTCCCTTTCATAATCACCCATATGCCCCCATGTCATACAAAACATGCATTATCATGCCAAATTCTTTATTCACATTCTTATAGTTTCTCATATGTGCCATAACAGTTATTTATCATCTCATACTCATAGTAGGAGTAGGAAAACGTACCTGAGTGCTTTGTACCATAACATGGTACCTTAGCCATAGCTTTCACATTCTTATTAACATATTTAATGAAACACAACCATAAACCTATCGAGAAATAGTGTAGGGTACACACCTGGTATTAATGCTTTTCCTGAAAACCCAAAAACTCAATCTAGTGTCCTAGATCCTTAATTCCTTGTTGCCGATTTGACTACTAGTCAAGTCCCGAAACTTGTAGGTTTTCCCCGTTGAAATCGGCTAATCACTAGATCCATTTACTTGGTTAGTTTTCAGCTTAAACAAATAAGAAATAGATCTAAGTACTAAGATAGGGCCTTGGCCGATTACATATATCCACTTACCTTGTGATTCAATTCCCGAAATTGATCCTTGCTTCCTTAATGATGTCGAGATTCCTATAAGCACATGTTAGATTTAATCTAACATTAAAACACAATACATGGCCTTTGGCTGAATTTTATATTCACCTACCTTGACTATTGAAATCCCGAAAATAGTCACTTGGCGTAGATCTTGAGATCCCGAATGATCTCCTTCTTGTAGTCGACAACTGCCGAAATCCAAAAGGACCCTTCAAAGTTTCAGCCAAAGAATCCTAAAGGAGTTAGATTCCTATATTTCGACTAAAAGAGAGATTGAAAATCAAATAACAGTGGATCTTACCTTTAGTGTTGTAGTCGACTACTCCCTTGCTTATATCCACAGAGAAATTCGGCTATGGCTAGAGGGAACTCGTTTTCGGCTTTTGGATGAACACTTAGAGAGTTTCGGCTTCAACAAAGATGAGAAGGAAAAAGCTTGAGGGTTTCGGCAATGGTGGAATGTAAGTTCGGCTAGCACAGGAGTATTTCTCGCTTAACAAAATAAAAGAGAAGAGGAGAATTTTTGCCGAGAATTTCGGCAGATGAACAAGGGAGGAAAGAATGAAGATTGGCCTCTCTTTTCCTCTTTCAACCGAAATTACTACCCCAAGACTCCCTTATTCGGCCAACACTATCAAATTCCTTGCTTTTTTTCTTATCTCTTTATTTAAAATTAATAACAATAATCCATCATTTATCTCTAAAAAAAAATAAAAGGATAAAAACTCCTAAAATTTAGCCTTAGTGCCGTCCACTACTCCCCTCTTTTTGACGTCAATAAGCAAAAATAAAAACCTTAAAATTTTGCTTCCCATGCGACTCGAACTCAAGACCTGCACCAAGCTTGTGGCGTCATTTCCAGAGCCTTAAGTGGCGCATTGTAGCCACTTTGCTAAGTCCAATTTCATGTCACATTTCCCCTACATTTTCTCTTAAGACCACCTTTCTTCAGTTCCCTCTTTTAAACTTTAAACTTAATATTTTCTAAGGCATTTCTCTACATTCCAAGGTTCCAAAAATTCACATAACACATTCAACACACCTAGGACATGCTATCTCATATAGTTTAAGCAAAAATGCATAAGCCCAATCTCAGGATATTACAGTTCTACCCCCTTAAAATAAAGCCAAACGTGGTTAAACCCGTTACCACGAGGGTCAATCACTACATGGGAAGAAATGACCGAAAAATTCTTATTGAAATATTTCCCACCGGCCAAAATGGCTAAATTACGGAATAATATCTCTTCTTTTGTGCAGATGGACGTAGAGACATTATACGACGCATGGGAGAGATACAAAGATCTCTTAAGAAGGTGTCCACACCATGGTTTACCCTTGTGGCTTCAAGTCCAAACTTTTTACAACGGTGTAAAACCCTCAACGAGGTAACTAATCGACTCAGCCACCGGTGGAACCCTGAACAACAAAACTCCTGAAGCAGCGTACGAGTTCATTGAAGAGATGTCATTGAGCAATCATCAGTGGCAAGTTACAAGGACGAAACTGACAAAATCAGCCGGAGCTTTCAACATAGACACAATAACCATGCTATCAACACAGATGGAGATAATGAATAAAAAGCTTGATAATTTGTATTCTTCGCAGGTACATCTAGTAATGCAATGCAGCGCGAATGGAACCGTGGCGAATCCTGAGTACCCACCTTACCAACCGGAAGCAGAGAGCGAACAGATGAATTATATAGGTAACAATTTCAGAGCCAATAATAATCCATATAGTAATACTTACAATCCAGGCTGGAGGAACCACCCAAATTTTTCATGGGGAGGCCAAGGAAATCGAGGAAATCAAAGGCAACAGTTGCCTCAAAACTTCCAAAATCAGCCCAACCCTCAAGAGAAGAAACCAACGCTCGAGGAGGTGCTAGCAAAATTGGCAGACACAGAAAAACGTCTACAAGATATCGAGAGAACCCTTAAAGATCAACAAGCGTCAGTGGAAAAACTTACTGAGTCATTTGGGGAACTCACTAAAATGGTTGGATTACTTACTAAGATGATCTGTGAAATACGGGCAGAAATTTTTCCTAAAGGAACAGAACAGGTAAAAGCAGTCACACTAAGAAGTGGAAAAGAATTAGTCGACCCAAAGAAACAAAGCCCATACGAAGATAACAAGGCAAGCGATGAGGGGATTGAGGATATAAATCTAGTACGCAACAAAAATAAACTACCAATCCCATATTCAGCCAAGTTAAGAAAAGAACGAATTGATGCCCAATACGGTAAGTGTCTTGAACTTTTTAAACAAATACATATTAACTTACCTTTTGTTGAAGCCATTTCACAGATGCCGAAGTACGCAAAATTCTTAAAGGAACTCCTGACGAATAAACGGAAGCTTGAAGAAGTGTCAACGGTGGAACTTAATGAAGACTGCTCAGCCATCCTTCAAAATAAGTTACCAACCAAATTAAAAGACCCAGGAAGTTTTACTATCCCTTTGTTTAATTGGTAACTTGAATATCAAGAAAGCATTAGCTGATCTAGGCGCCAGTATTAATTTAATGCCATATAAAATGTTTAAACAACTAGATCTTGGGGAACCAAAACCCACTAGGATGAGTATTCAGTTAGTAGATAGATCCATTAAATATCCTAGAGGAGTGATCAAAGATGTCTTGGTAAAAATTGATAAATTTATTTTACCTGTTGATTTCGTTGTGTTAGACATAGATGAAGACATTAATGTTCCTTTAATCTTAGGGCGTCCTTTGTTAGCCACTGCTAGAGCTGTTATTGATGTAGGTGATGGTAAACTCGCACTGAGGATAGGTGATGAAGAAATTATTTTTCAAATTTATGATGCCATGCGATATTCTAAAGAGTAAGATGATTCTTGTTATTTTGTTGATAGTACTGAATCATATCATTCAAAATTCATTACAGGAAATTATACATGACGACACGATGGAATTGTACCTAACTCAAGAAGAGGGGGAAGAAGATGAAGATGATGAGTTGAATCTAAATACATCGTCATCCAGACAAATGAAAGAAGAAAGCACTGAAAATGATAACAAAATAAAATAGAAACCCTCCATCGATGAGCCACCCAAATTGGAATTAAAACAATTACCAAAACACTTAGAATACGCATTCGTCAGGGACAATTCTATGCTACCAGTAATTATCTCTTCAGAACTAGAACCCAAGGAAAAAGAGGACCTAATAAAGGTACTACGAGAACACAAAAAAGCCATTTCTTGGAAAATTTTTGACAGTAAGGGTATAAGCCCCTCGTTCTGTACCCAAAAAAATTTAATGGAAGAAGAATACAAGTTGTGTGTGCAACCCCAGAGACGATTAAACCCCAACATGAAAGAAGTAGTCAAAGCTGAGGTAATTAAACTTCTAGATGCAGGAATAATTTATCCTATTTCTGACAGTACTTGGGTAAGTCATGTGCAAGTAGTTCCAAAGAAAGGAGGAATAACGGTGGTGGCTAATGAAAGGAATGAGTTAATTCCCACAAGAACAGTTACAGGTTGGAGAGTCTGTATAGACCATAGTAAGCTGAATGATGCCACCAGAAAAGATCACTTCCTTCTGCCCTTCATAGATCAAATGCTAGAAAGACTATCCGGGCATATGTACTACTGCTTCTTGGACGAACTCTACAGCTACTTCCAAATCCCAATAGCTCCTAAAGATCAAGAGAAGACAACATTTACATGCCCATATGGTACGTTTTCTTATCGTAGAATGCCTTTTGGATTATATAATGCTCTTGCTACTTTTCAGCGTTGCATGTTGGCAATCTTTGACGAACTTGTGGAAGACATCATGGAGGTATTTATAGATGATTTCTCGGTATTCGGTAATTCTTTCCATCTTTGCCTTAAAAATTTAAAACGAGTTCTAATGAGATGTGAGGAAACAAACCTTGTTTTGAATTGGGAAAAATGTCACTTTATGGTTAGAGAAGGAATTGTGTTAGGACATAAGATTTCTAGTAAAGGGATTGAGGTAGATAAAGCAAAGGTTGAAACCATAGAAAAACTACCTCCTCCTAGTTTTGTTAAGGCTATTAGAAGCTTTTTAGGACATGCAGGGTTCTATAGAAGATTTATTAAAGATTTTTCTAAAATAGCTAAGCCTTTGACAAAATTACTAGAAAAAGATGTCCCTTTCGATTTCAATCAGGAATGTTTAGATGCATTTAATATCCTCAAGGATAAATTAATAAATATGCCGATTATAATTGCACCTAATTGGAACTTACCTTTTGAACTAATGTGTGATGCAAGTGATTTTGCAGTAGGTGCAGTTTTGGGACAACAAAAAGAGAAGCATTTTCAGCCAATTTACTATGCTAGCAGAACATTAACACCAGCACAAGAAAAATACACCACCATAGAGAAAGAATTGCTAGCTGTAGTTTTTGCTTTTGATAAATTTAGACAGTATCTAATATTGTCTAATGTTGTCGTTTACACTGACCATTTAGCTCTTCGTTATCTTTTAAACAAACCTGATGCAAAACCCAGACTCATACGATGGATTTTACTCTTACAAGAATTCGACTTGGAAAACAAGATAAGAAGGGAGCCAAGAATCTTGCAGTGGATCACCTCTCTAGACTTGAAAATCCACATACCAAAGAGCTCGATGAAAGTGAAATAAATGATTTGTTTCTCGAGGAACAACTCTTTTTTATAACGCATTCTGAGGTACCATGGTTTGCAAATATTGCGAATTTTGTTTAGTAGCTAACATCTTGCCAAGAAAATTAACACATCACCAAAAGAAGCGATTCTTTTCTGATGTGAAAAATTATTTTTGGGAAGATCCTTTTCTTTTCTGCATATGTGCAGATCAAGTAATTTGAAGACGCGTTACAAAAGTGGAAGTAAGCAAAATCCTAGAGCATTGCCATTCAAGACCTTCAGGAGGACACTACAGTGGTATTAAGGCAGCACACAAAATACTCGAATCAGGTTTTTATTTGCCCACTTTATTTAAAGATGCCAACAGGTATGTTACCTCGTGTGATAGATGCCAAAGAACAGGTAATATTTCTAAACGTGATGAAATGCCTCAAACATATATGTCGTCATGTGAAATATTTGATGTATGGGGTATTGATTTTATGGGACAATTCCCTAGTTCGTTTGGGAACAAGTACATCCTAGTAGTAGTTGATTACGTGTCAAAATGGGTAGAAGCAGAAGCTTTACCTACCAATGATGCCAGGGTAGTAGTTAAATTTCCTAAGAAACTATTTTCCCAATTTGGCACACCAAGAGCCATCATTAGTGATAGGGGTACTCATATCTGTAATACTCAATTTGAAAAAGTTCTAAAGAAATATGGAGTATATCACAGGACAGCCACCCCATATCACCCTCAAACCAGTGGGCAAGTTGAGGTAGCAAACCGAGAACTTAAGAGCATTCTAGAAAAAAATGGTTGAATCAAATAGAAAAGATTGGGCAGTTAAAGTAGATGATGCTTTATGGGCCTATAGAACAACATTTAAAACACCTCTAGGGACATCCACATACAAACTTGTATGCGGGAAAAGCTGTCATCTACCATTCGAATTAGAATACAAGGCTTTTTAGGCAATAAAATTCTTGAATTCTGACCTCAAAATTTCAGGAAAGAAAAGAATGATGCAAATGAACGAGATGGATGAATGGAGAACGGAAGCCTACAAGAACTCAAAACTATACAAGAAAGCAACAAAGCGACGCCACGATGCTCGTCTCAAGAGATCAAAACAATTCGAAGAAGGGGACTTGGTCCTACTATATAACTCAATGCTTAAACTATTCCTGGGAAAGCTGAAATCAAGTTGGTCAGGCCCATTCATGATCAAAACAATTTTTCCATATGGCACCATCGAGGTAACTTATCCCACTAAGGGCACATTCAAGGTAAATGGTCACCGACTCAAAATTTATAATGGTGCAGATTTTGGAGATATGAGAGAGAAGTTTCTGCTCCATGAACCTTCTTTTAGAATCGAAAACAGGGAAAGTCTAGCTTAAGACTATAAACAAGCGCTTCTCGAGAGGCAACCCGAGCACTAATCCACTAACATTTTATTTCCATTTTTTCTAACACCACACTAAAATAGTACAATAGAAGTGCAGGTTTTTAAACACGGCCATGAACACGGGCGTGTCAATGGCCGTATGCAAGACAGGGGACGAACCACGGGCGTGCCAAGAGCTGTGCCCTAATAGGAACAATTTCTTTTGTTAACACAGGCTGCAATACCAGACCACGCCCGTGCTAACTAAACCATGCGAGGATAAGCACGGGATAAACACGATCATGCCCAACAACCGTGCGAAGATACTGACTTGCCACACACGGGCTATACAGCCCGTGCTACCCTACCGTGCCAAAATACTGACTTATCGAACACGGGCGTGCTAATTTACCCACGACCATGCCGATAATCCTAAACGCGCCCAAATTCTTAAAATCGTAAAAAGCACGGACGATTTAAAATTCACACGGGCGTGGCGGTGGACCGTGCCCCCTCCCCTATATATAGAATTTAACCGTCCCTCCCCCAAAACCTAAACCTAAATTCAGCTTTCAACACCTTTTCTCCTCAAATCCGGTAGCACATACATTCTTCTTCACCTAAAACTGCCCCCATTGTCGTTTCTCTCCAAAAATTATCCAAAAACCGCTTACACGCCCGCAACATAGCCATGCTACCTAACGCCACACCCTTACCACCGCCGTGTCCGTGCTGCAGAACCAGCACCACCGCCGTGCTCCGCACGTGTTTGATCGTCTCACACCATCCCAACCCCTAGTTCCCTTCACCACTTTAATCTCTTGGCTCAAAACTTGAATATTATGCCATCTTGCTTTATTTTTTTTCCCTTTTGTTTAGTATTAGGCATGATTTATAGTTAATGATTTCTCTCAAAAAACTCATGAATACTCTGATGAATTGGTTGCTGATTGACTCCATTTTTAGGCATAAACTTTTGCAATTTTGATATACTCTTTGATTAAAAGAATCACTGCTGTCAAGTAATATCCAATGATTATCGTTTTGCTTGATTTAATACAAATTACTTTGGCCATATTATTGTAAGGGACTTGCTTATTTCTCAGGTACCATGTCAACATCACGAACCAAACAGTCGGCCCCAAGCAAGAAAAGAAAGGGGCCCGGATCATCCTCCGCAAGTGCCTCTTCCGAGCTTCGACACCCATTCCTCAGATTTTCTCAAGCAACTCAAGAAGAACGTTACAAAACAATCCGAGACAGACACATCGGCACCGATAGGTGCATCGACTGGCCAGCAATAGAAAAAGTAGGGCTCGCACCCGATATTCGAGCCTTCCTCTCGACTGACCCGTGGGAGCAGTTCTTCTCAATCAATGAGCCCACATACTTGGAGCTCACACTGGAATTCTACACCACTTTTACATTGCAGACTGTGATGGCGCAGTTCGACGATCCGGGTACCATCTAATTCTGCCTAGGGGGAACGGTGCGTCGATTGAGCGTACAGCAATTCGGTTTGGCACTAGGACTTTATACACAAGAATTCATAGAAGCTAACCCACTATCTGAGCTGAACCGAGAGCTCCACTGTACCCCCTCCAATGCTGGCAAAACTTAAAACCCATCACAAATGTCTACGACCCTAGTTGCTCAAAGGCAACAGCCCTTCTACCACCCCTAAGGTATCTCCATGCCATCCTCACCCATACCATCACAGGGTGCCGAGAGAGCACCGGCGTAGTAAACAAACACGATGTTTACTACCTATCATGCATGTCTGAAAGGCAAGTTTTTGACTTGGCATACTTCATCGCCTGTGCAATTCAACACCAGACAGAGTCGCACAGGAAGGGGATATTATCGATGGGGCCGTACATCACAAGGTTGGCTCGATACTTTAGCCTCCTCCACACTGAGGCTCAGACCACTTTCCTCACACTGTTAGGCAACATGGTACCTCAAGGCATTCAGACGGTGCTGCATATGAGAATGATTAAACAACACCGAGGGACCAATCCCCCTTAGTACCGAATAGTGGCACACACAGACGAAGGGGAGCCCGAGGACATTACTGATGATGTCCCACCATCACAGAAGGCACCAAGTCTGAGCCAGCGGCCATCTTGTACAGCACCCTCATTAGCAGACATCTCTACACGGCTCGACCAGTTCGAGCTGTATTTTGCAGAAAATTCCCGACATCTTGATGGGATAGAGACTACACTTCAACAGATATACCAGCATCTCCACATCTCATCAGCAGAACCACCGCAGGACCCGACCGATGATGAGGACCTTTGAGTCCCTTTATCTAAATTTTCTTTTCTTATTATTAAGTTTTATTTTTTTATTTTCTCGTTATTTTAATTTATCTTACGTTTGAACATTTTCCTCACACATTGACAATTCTTTATGATTTTCATCAACATCTAACTTTCGAGTATTCCTAACATCTATTTAATTACATCCCCAAAAGACTTCTAATTGATGACTTAGCAATTTCAAAAACATCACTAGGAGCAATAAACCACTACACAAGTCATCAGAAAAACGACACCCATCGTCCTCCAAGGACATCATCCATCAACTTAGGGAGTAATTCTTTCCCCTTCTCTTTTGATTTATCCCTTAAATGTTATTATCTATCTTTGTACATTGAGGGAAATGTACATCTTAAATGTGGGGAGGTGAATAGTTATCCTGAGAAAACACCTAACTTTCTTCATTATTCTTAAACCCTGAGGATAAAAATGTCTAACTTTCTGCATTGTTCTCAAATCCATGAATTTGATCTTGTTTGAAAGTAATTTTCTCATATTACTAATTAAGATGGAATTTCTAATGATTTATGATTTTTATTGATATGTTTTTGAATAAGTCATAGTTAATTGTGCATTGATGATTAAATTTGAAGAATACTAGAGAATCAAGCATGATAAGTCTAATTTTCAAAAATTTAAAATTTTAAGGTTGTTAACCTAAATTTGAATGTTATCTTGAAGTTTGAAATCTATAAGGTTGATGTCAAAAACACCCATAATTTTTGTGAGATTTTGAGCCTTATAGAGCATAATTCTTTTTCGTGCTCACTTTATTGATTATGAGTGTGTCAACTATGAACTGTTATTCTAGAACTTGCCTCGTTTATACTTGTTGAGACCACAGTTATGGTTTGATATACTGAGATGATAAAGGCACCTAGGTTGTAACCCACTTACACCACTAAAAAAAGCCTACCCTCATAATTAACCCCTAGTGAACCCTGTTGAGCCTAACAACCCTTTTATTGACTCACCCACTAATATTAACCCAAAACCCTTGGTATGTGTTATCACCTTTCTTTTTGACTACCCTTTAATCGAGATATGATTTGATTAGTTACCTAAGTTTTTATGAATTATTATTATTTAAAGTTGTCTTTACTTAGTTTGTTCTTTTAAAAAAAAGCAAAGTATATTCAGTATTAGAATTATGAAGAGTGAGCATATACAGTTAAAGTCAAATTATCAAAAAGCTCATATTAGTAGGTTTATTATTACTTTCAGTTGATTATTATCTAAGAAATTTTTAGGTAGGTGCTTGTCAATTCAATCTCGATTCTAACCTTCTAATTTCAGCCTTTATCCACACCTTTAACCTTAGCCCATTACAACCCTAACAAAGACCTTTTGATCTGTTTATCATATCATTTTACAGTGGTGGAGATTTGATTTTTAGGCAAGCCTATGGGATTAATTTTCAGGCTCGACTTATGAGTGCTTAATTTTGACCCTTAAACACTTTTTGAGTGATTTGAGTGAACTTTTGTGAGGATGTCAATCCTTGTAGATTTTGAGTTAAAGGTAATTATTTAGATGAAGGGGAACACCTATGTTTTTGTGCTACAAATGTATGACTTATCTTGTTTGAATCTTTAGGACTCTTTGAATTAAATTATCCATGTATAAATTATCTATGAATTAGGATAAGGCATTATTGATAGGAATTATGAATCATGGAAAGTTCGTTTTAATTGTATGTTGAGAATTTTGCTTGAGGACAAGCAAAAGCTTAAGTGTGGGGGTATTTGATAAACCGTAAAAGTAACATATTTTTATCCCACATTTAGTACGCTTTTGGATGATTTATCCCTTGATTTATGTAAAAAGGTACTCTTAATCCTTTCTTTTCATGTCTTATACCCAGGAAAGCACCCAAGGATGAAAAGAACATAAAACGCCCGTGTAAGTGTTGGGCAGGCCGTGTTCGAACCTGTTGAATTGGGCACGGCCGTGTGGTCTTGGGCCCAGGCCATGTGGATTTCGTGATATGGCCCATTTACTCTGTTTTGGGCCTGTTTTTCGTTCTTTTTATCATCCAGTGCTCTCTTGAGTATAAAACATGAAAAGAAAGGATTAAGAGCACCAAATTTCACAATTCAGGGCTTAAATCATCCAAAAGCATGCTAAATGTGGGCTTAAAATATATTACTTTTACGGTTTATCACCTCGTAAGGTGCCATCTGTATGCTAGACTAGTAGTTATTGTTTCTCCTTTAGAAACTGCAGAACAACTCGGAGATGTGCATCATCATCGTCCTCAATTCTCGAATACACCAAGATGTCATCTATAAAAAACACTACGAACCGATCCAAATAAGGCTGGAAGACTCGGTTCATCAGATCTATAAAAGCTTTTGGTGTATTTGTTAGTCCAAACGACATCAAAAGGAACTCGTAATGACCATAACGAGTCCTAAAAGCTGTCTTGTGAACATCAGCCTTTTTGAATCTCAGTTGATGGTACCCCGATCAGGGATCAATCTTAGAGAAGACCGAAGCTCCTCGAAACTGGTCAAATAGATCATCAATCCTTGGTAGGGGTACTTATTCTTAAAAATCAATTTATTCAATTACTGGTAGTCGATGCACATACGCATGGATCCATCCTTTTTTTTCACAAATAACACTGGTGCTCCCCATGGAGACATACTATGGCAGATGAACCCTCGATCTAGTAACTCTTGAATCTGAGCCTTAAGCTCTACTAGCTCCTTCGGTGCCATTCTATATGGAGCGATGGACACTGAAGCTGTACCTGGTAGGAGCTCAATCCCAAATTTAACTTCACGGTTTGGAGGTAGTCCAGGTAGTTTATCGGGGGAAACATCCGAAAAATCTTTAACTGTTCTGATATCTTTAACAGAAGAAATCTCAGAATAAAAAACATTGATGTAGGCTATATACGCCTCACAACCCTTATGAACCAACTTCTCAGCCTTCAAGCCAGAAATCACATTTGACAAATAATTCTGATGCTCCCCTATTACTACCACCTTATCACCCTCCACAGTTTTCAGTACCACCCGTTTAGTAGCACAATCCAAATTCACTTGATGTTTAACTAGCCAATCCATGCCCAGTATTAAGTCGAGTTCTCTAAAAGGAAGTTCCATTAAATCAGCCAAAAAAGATGGTTCCTTGAACCTCCAAAGGCACATCTCTGAACAATCTGTTTATCTTAACTGACTGCCCTAAAAGACTCAACACAATAACCCCACTTGCAGTGGTTTCAACCATTATACCCAAAGTTTCAGACACTGAGCATGCTATATACGAATGCGTAGACCCAAAATCAATCAGTGTAGTATAAGGTACATTATGGATAAAGAATGTACTAGTGATAACATCTGGGGTGTCTTGGTCCTCTCGGCTACGTGCAGCATAAACCAGAGATGGCTGCCTCACCTCAATATGACCCGCACCTCTGCCTAATGCTCCACGACCACGACCACGACCCATACCATTTCCATCTCTGGCCTGACCACGGCCTCTTGGTGGCTGCTAAACACCTCTCGGTGGCTGAATAGTACCCGACCTGTAACTTGCATCTGCTCAGGCCTCCGTGGACAATCCCTGATACGGTGCTCTAATGATTCGCACCTCAAACATGCCCCAATCCTTTTCCAGCACTCGCCCTGATAGCGTCTACCACAGTAACACATGGCTGCGATCCAGTAGCAACAGTAGGGGCCCCAACTCTGACTGGCCCATCCTCTCTGACCTTTTTCTTCGGACTCTGAACGGAACTTGAGGGCTCTGAATCCCTCTTATTCCTACCATTTTCTCGGTTCTGACGCTCAATACACTTCACCTCCTCGACGATCTTCGCCTTATCTACTAGTGTGGCAAAATTTCACTCCCTCGATGGAGCTATCAAAACCCTCAGACTATCCTTGAGCCTGTCCTCGAAATGAACACACAGCTCATATTCAGTTGCCATCATCCCACGCACATAGCGGCTTAATTGCAAGAATTCAGCTTCATATTTAGGCACTGGTTTATCCCCTTAAGTCAAATTTAGAAACTCCCTCCTTCGGGTATCCACATAACTAGCGCCGACATACTTCCCTTGGAAAGTAGTCTTGAAGAATTCTCATGTCAATCGGTCAGCCTAAGTAACCTCTTTAACTGTAATCCACCACTGATAGGCTTCATCTCGTAACAATGACATTGATCCTTTTAGTTTCTGTTCGGGGGTGCAGTCGAGGTCATTCATGATCCTCTCTATGGCCTTAATCCAATATTCAGCCATGTTAGGGGCAACTCCAGCAATACCCCTAAAAATATCAGCCCCATTAGACCAGAGTCTTTTTGTTACCGACCCACGGCCCACAGTACCAGTATTGGGCCTAGCGACCCTTTTTAGAATCCGCAACATAGCTTAGGACAATGCGTCGTCCCAGCCGCTCGATTGTGGGACCCAGTCTCAGTCATAGGTGAAGCTGGTGCCTCTCTAGGTTCAGTGTTAGGCATGTGGCCAATGACGAAGACCCAGTCCGGGCACCTCTACGGCCTCCACCATGGCCTCTTGTACCCCTTCCACAAGTACCTTTGGTGCTCATTATCTATTTGCGTATTATTTGGTTTTAACAATTTTATGCATCATTTTACAGTTCCAGTGTTGATTAACAGATATCTTATTGAAGCAATATCAGTATTTAAGAGTTTGTTTTCGCAGAACGTAGTCTTACTACAGTTTTAGTTTTCCCTAACCAAAATATTTCAGTATAGTCTACTACCTATAGTAGTCTCAATATCTCACTTTAAACAAATAGAAGTTTCAGAAGTCTTACCATATCGGCGCCGAAGACTTGGTGTGCCACACATTCAGTAAAAATATTTCAAAATGCTTCCAAATCGTTTGGAACAGTTCTTTTTGAAAATTCTAAGTTTTTAAAAGAAACCCAAAAACCACAGCCGAGTTTTGAAACTTGACTCTGATACCACTAAATGTAACACCCCAAACCCGGCCTAGACGTTATGGCCGAATCTGGCGATGTCACATTGAAGTGTTTCTCGAAAACATAGTTTTATTGGAAAAGCCGTTTTGAATTAAATTTCATTTATGATATTATCGAAAATTTTAATATATCTTTTTATTTAAAACTCAAGTTGTTTTTAGCAGAAAGTTGATCATATTAGTTCGTTACTATACTTTAAAGCAATGTTTGATGCGGAAGTTTTTATAATGTTACCAAAACATGGTGTTTTGAAAAGCATTTATCTTTTGAGAAGCCACATCCTACAACTCTTAGATATAAATTAAAATAAGAAAAATCTCAAATTAAAAGTTAAAAATTTAAAGAGGCCTTATTACAAAAACAAATACCTAAATCAAATTTATTGGAAATAAAACTCAAAGCAGGTGCAGTTGTGTGGCCACCTCTGAATCCCTCGTAGCACCGATCCGCCTAAGACTGGGGATTACCTGTACAGATAAACAGAGGGGTGAGTTTATGAAAACTCAGTGTGGAACCCCATATAAGCAAAACGGCCAATCAGGCCGTAGGCAAGTACAGTTTGGGCCTAAGCCCAAGTCAATAACAGTTCAGATTAGTTGGGCCTTAGCCCATTACAGTATCAGTATCAGTGTGGGTCTTAACCCATAATAGTATTAGTATCAGTGTGAGCCTTAGCCCATTTCAGTGATAGTAACAGTTCAGGCATGCAATCAGAAATCCTACTCAGCCAGCCTCTACACTCCACTCCGTCCAGCCCAATACTCCATGTGGGGATAAAATCACCCACCCATCCTTACACTCTAAAATTAGCACCGGTTGCGGCACAAAACAATATTTGCAGCAGACGCCTATGTATCCAAGTGGGTTGAAGCCGAGGCCTACCCAATCAATGATGCCAAGGTAGTCATGCGATTCCTACAAAAGCATGTGTTTACACAGTTTGAGACTCCTAGAGCTATAATTAGTGATTAAGGATCTCACTTTGTAAATAAGTGGCTTAAGTGGTTGCTTGACAAGTACCATGTAAAGCATAGAATTGCTACTACCTATCACCCATAGTCAAATTGACAAGTTGAAATGGTGAAATGAGAAATCAAAGCTATTCTTGAGAGGGTGGTATTCCCTAACAGAAAATATTGGTCTCAAAGGTTCGATGATGATCTCCGGGCCTATCGAATTACTTTTAAGACGCTGTTAGGAATGACTCCCTATCGGCTAGTTTTTGGAAAGGCATGTCATTTGTCACTCAAATTAGAGAATAAAACTTATTGGGCTTTGAAGAAATTTAATTTGGATCTTAAACAAACTGGTGAAAAAAGGATGTTACAACTTGATGAGTTGGAAGAGTTGAGGTTATTTTCATAAGAGAATGCCAAGATGTGTAAAGAAAAATATAAGAGATGGCATGATAGTCGCATACAACCTCATGAATTCAGAGAAGGTCAAAAAATGTTGTTGTTTAATTCGAGGCTAAGGTTATTTTCAGGAAAACTCAAGTCTCGATAGAAAGGATCTTATACCATCTACAAAGTTTATCCGTATGGAGCTGTAGAATTGTACGGCAACCAAGGAAGTACGTTTAAAGTTAATGGTCAACATCTCAAGCACTATTGGGATGGTAAAGTTGTGCGAATTAAAACATCATTCAAATTATTAGACCCTTATTTTTTTATAAACCTAACTTTTTAATAAAAAGTTAGAAATCATTTTCTTAAATTAGTACATTTAATTAATTCTATCTAAGGATATTAGAATTTAAGCTGGACCATTGTAACCCCTCCAACTTGTACTAGGAATTAATTTAATGTAATTTTTGAGAAGAAAATTTCTAAGTGATTTTAAATTT
Organism: Gossypium bickii; assembly: GCA_025503065.1. Lineage (NCBI taxonomy): Eukaryota > Viridiplantae > Streptophyta > Magnoliopsida > Malvales > Malvaceae > Gossypium > Gossypium bickii. Next base: position 18,397,355 of record CP106713.1, on the reverse strand, counting down.
TTTATTTTAAGTTTCATTTTTATTTTTCATTTTTATCTTTGCCTTTAAATTTAAATTTAATTTTAATGTAATTTGTTTATGTTTAATAAAGGGGGTCATATTGGCCCAAGTACTAATCAATTTATATATTTTCAAGCAATCTAGTTTTTAAATACCATTTGGGCTTAAGGTCTGAACAGCAAAGAGGAGAAATTTACCCATTGTTGCTGTACATAAGGGTTCCCTAAAACCCTAATTTTTCCACCAATTTTTTCCCTCCATCTATCCTTGTCACCCAAGTAACTTCAAGTAGCTAAAATGTTGCTACAAAGTTGCCACAATTCACCACTATATAAACCCTTCTCTACCACCACAATTTTCACAACCCTTCAAGCAATTAGTTTAAACCCTAACCACTCATTTTTTTTCCTCTTAGCTGTTGGCCTAAATCCCAAAAATTATCCCTAAAATCCTTTCCTTGTCTTAAAACCTTAGTCTTGTCGCTGCAAGCTTTTTGCTAGAGCAACCCTATCGCCGCCGCACTCCTATCGCCACAGCATCCTATCGCCATTGCAAGTTTCTCACCACCGCAAATCCCTTGCTTCATCCATTGCTGAATTTTGCCTATTTTTCAGGAAAAATCACCATGTCTCGTAAAAGAACTAGATCTTCCAAGACCTTTGCTAAAAATCCCATCTTGATTCAAGACGAGGAAGTAAAAGAAAGGTTTGATTCAATCTTCAAAAATCAACCTATGATGCCAGAAAAAGGTTTCAAATTGGAAAGAAATGATAATATGGTTGTGCCTTTTCCAATTCGAAAGATAATTGATGCCCTCAATTGGAATTGTTTTTGCTATGCACGATCATTACCCGATGAAGAGTTAGTTCAAGAGTTCTATGCTAGTTTAACTAAGCCAGATGCTACTAAAGTTCTTGTTCGCAAGAAGAAGGTACCCTTAACTTCTAAGCCCATTAATGATTTGTTTAACCTACCTGATGTTGAAGAACATGAGTACTTTACCATAATGAAAAATATAAATTGGGATTTTCTTCAACAAGTGCTTAATGTTGTGACAAATCCGGGATTGTAACATCCTGAAAAGGGCCTATGCATTTTTGGTTTAATTGTATGAAATGACAAGTCTTAAGAATTATGAATAAATTTTTGATATTTTTGGAAACTCAGAAATGTATGAAAATGCATGGAAATGAAAATGAACATTTTTGGAAACCTGGAAATGCATTAGGACATGAACATTTTAGGAAACCCAGAAATGTAAGGAAATGGTTCAAAAATGGAAAGTACACATTTTTGGAAATTAAGAAATGAAAATGGAAATGATCCAAAAATGGAAAGTATACATTTTAGGAAACTTGGAAATGTAAGAAAATGGCAAGTAAACAGAGCCGATCAAAAATTTTAGGAAACTTGGAAATGACCCTAAAATGATGAGTTTTAAAGTTTAAAATAGGAAATCAAGGCAAGAGGGCCTTAAAAGAAAAAGTTGGTAAGTTTTGACACACAAACAGGCTTGGAAAAGTGGCCTGAAGGTGCCACTTAGGGTCTATGGAAATGGCGCCATGTGCAAGAGGCATGGGCCTGGGTTCGAGTCACAAGGGAAACAATTAAATGAAGGTTTTAATTTTGTTTCCAGAAGCATAAGGAGTGGACGGCAAGCATCTTGAAAAAAAGAGGTTTATTCTCTTTAAAATTCGGCTATTAAGTGATAAATAAGAGATTTCTTTTTAGATTTTTAAATTTGGATTATTTGAAGAGATAAATAATGGATTAAATATTTTTTTATTTGAATAATATTATCACATATGTGGAGTGGTGGCCAAGTAAGGGACTCCTTAGTGATAACTTTGTCTATAAAAAAGGAAGGAAGGAGGGCTACTCCTCGCTTTGCTTTTTTTCGCTCTGTCGAAATTCCCTAGCTCTCCCCTCTCTCTGTCAAATTTTTCCTTAAGAAAATCCATCTTCTCTTCTTCTATTTTCTTCTCTGTTTCTACTATCAAAGTCGAATCTTTGTCGATTCTAAGTAAAGGAGCAATCAACAACAACATCAAAAGGGTAAGATCTGTGGGTCAATCAATTTCTATTCCTTTTTCTTTTTACCAAAATCGTGGTATTAATCTTATTGTTGTGAATGGCCGAATATACAAGGGGTTTATCGATTTCATGCATATACATACAAGAAAAGGAATATTTTCGAACTCGTGGATTCAAGGTAAGAAGTTATATTCGGCCTAGGATATCTCTTTAATAATTAGATCTATTCGTTTTAATCAAAGATTTATCAAATCGATGGATCTAATGGGTAGCCAAAATTCGTGGAGGAATGCCACAACTTTGGGATTTGATTTGGCAAACAAGGTAAGTGTTAGTAATTCTATTCCTAGTAGGATTTGGTTTTAAAATCAAAAGGGTATTAATATGTTTATATATGATGGGCCAAATATAGGAGTTAACAGATCTAAAGTCCGAATCGTGATCGATTCACTTCGGAATTCAAGGAATCCATTAAGCGAATAAGGTGTGTACCCACACTAACTCCCAATATATTACGGCAATTATTTTATATGTATATATATGAATGTGCATGCGAATAAGAATGTGGCTAAGTGTCACAAATGAGGTAAAAGTACCTGTGCACGTTTCCTACTTCCGATAGGATTACAAATACGATATATATATTTTTGAATATGTAATATGAATGAGAAATAAGATATGCATGATATAAATATTTGGGGCATATGGGATATATGTGAAAGGGAAGAATAGGTGTTGACTACGGTCTCACCAACGAAATATGGTGGCTACGGTCCCATTAAGTGAACATGGTAACTTTGGTTACATTATCTCGAACATAGTGTCTAATGACACAACGTATATGGGCGATGAGCACGCCGATCGCAGCCGATCGCGCCTTCGATGGTGTGTGTAGCGGAAGGAGGGTTGACTCAGTAGTCCCCACGGTGTGATTGGCAGGTACGGGTGGTGTGTAGTGGATGGATAATTAGGCTTGGGTTTGGGTTGCATCATTTTGATATGTATATGTTCTGATATGAATATGTATGCCTGAAATATTGTTTGTTAGTTGGTGTACACATTGACTCTGTTGACTCACCCCTTTGAGGGACTATTTTTCAGGTGATGAGCAGTAATGGACCGGGTCGGCAGGAGCTAAAGGTGGCCATGCGTAGCAAAGAAAATATTTACGGATTGGACCTTTATTTTTATAAAGTTCTTTAAATTTTAAGTTTGGAAATTATTGATGTAATAAGGCCTAAAAAGCCATAGTTTTATTTTCGTTACTATTATTTACTTGCAATTATTATGCTTCGAAACACTTTACATGTATGATATTAAAATTTTATGTCTTTACATTTAAACCCTAAATTATTTTGTCACCCTAATTAGATGATTTCTAAATTAAATAAACGGGTTTTTAACCTAAGCCCAATCCAAAATGAACAGTTTTCTAAAAATACACCAATATTCTCTAAATAATAAAGGACTTCAAAAACCGATTTTCTTAAGGAACATACCAGATCCGGTTCAGGCTCGTGGGCCGGGTGTGGGGTGTTTCAGGGATCTCAATGGATTATAAGAAAGTATGGTAGTCATTCTTGTCGAAGGGAATATCTAAAACCGTTGGCTAAGGTATGATTTTACTTTGTTCGATATAGTTTCATGCCTATCTCACATAGTTCTACCATCTTGATGAAGTGAATTCTTTTGTCGTATACAATTATGACAGAAATGTCTATTAATGTTGGGAAGATCATTTTCAAAGAGATCCATGATTGTGCCAGAAAGAAAACCGGAAGTGCTTACTTCCCATCATTGATAACTTCACTTTGCTTAAAGGTCCAAGTTAAAACAAAAGCAAACCTCAAGGGATCGTATGTTCAAGGTTGCATCATAGCCCATGATCTTGAAAGGTTAGTAGAGAATGTCCATGAACTAAACCCACCTGAACCGAGTGAACCAATAGAACCAGAGATTGATAAATCATTGAACGAATCTGAAATGGAGGCTAACTCAGTTACTGAGACAGAAGAAGCAGAATCTGAGGAAGAACAGAACAATCCAGAACCGATAAACAAACTAAAAATCTCTGAACAAAAAGAGGAGCGAATGCTGATGACCCAGTTGAACCAAGTGTTGATCCTAAGTTGACTATTCCTATGCCTACTTCTTCAAACACTGTCAAGAAATTAGAATTGTCAATTGTGATGGATATGATAAAATTTATGCATAACCAACAACAAACTTATTGGAAATATGTAAAAGTTTGAGGTGATTCTGTAAGAAATACTTTTAAAAATATATCTAACAATATATATTTGAGTCATGGAAGGAAGATAAGAATGCAAGCAAGGATGAAACATCAAAGGAGGAAGACGAGGAGGATAAGCCAAATAAATAAAAGGGTGGAATTTCTTATCTTTAGTTTTTATTTCTTTTTAGGTGTTTATTTTTATTTCTTGATTAGAATTTTTTTTCACATAATAAAATAACAAGCATGAATAATATAAGCTCAATGCCTCTTTAATAGAAAGAAAATAAAGTGATGTGGTAATGGGAATGAACATGTCTAGGATTGGATTGCTGAGAAAGACTCGGTACTTTAGCAGTTTTTATGACTCACTTCTCTTTTCTTGCAACCCTGCCTGGTGTTCAGTTTTCATTCATTACTTTGTTTTCACAATGAGGGTATTACTTCTTTTTAAATGGGGGTAAGGCATTTCGCATGAATTTTAAAGTATGTTTCAATCTTTTTACTTAAGAATGTGGAAATAAATGAATTTTCAAAAAGAATTTTTGTTCATAAATTTGTTCAAATGCAAGCCTAATTTTTTATTTTATCTAAGTTATTCGTATGTTATCTTAAGTGATGGAATGCTTGTATGATCTTTAGTCTTATGTAGTATTTGCCATGAAAACTTGATTTCTTTAGAAATAGACATGTATGAAGGTTTAAGTCTTTAGAATTGACTTAGTAACTTTCTTGAGGAAAAATCCTAGGAGGTATAAGAATCTAATATGATATAGGCGCATTTTCTTTGGATTGTTTGAGCCTTTCAAGTTGACCTTATTAAATTAACCCTTGAAACTTATTTTTGAGCTTAATGGCATGTTTATTGCAAAGTACCTACATTATAAGCCACATTATCATCTTTTTGATTTTATCCTATTCTTTTGTACCTATCTTAACTGAATTTGTCTTGGTGATTGAAGTTTTAGGAAATACATGAAAAGATGTAGATGCTCTTTACATGTTTAAAAAAAAAAAGAATGAATGAAAGAACAAAGGTAAGTTGTTGAAATGAATAAAAAAGAAAAGAAAAGAATTCTCAAATTCTCGAAAATAAAGAGCAAAGTTTGCTCAAAGTCTGAAAAGTAGAGGTTGAGCATGAGCTCGAAATAAGTTTGGGGGTGTTCCAAAGACCCAATTTTATGAAGGTTGTGACATAGAAAGATCCAAGAAAAGTTAGGGTTAAGATTGTTGAACCTCAAAATTCACTTCTCTTTATCTTTACCTTTAGCCTAGCACCATTATAACCTAATAAAAGATCTATTGATTGGATAATTATACCGGCTACATTAGTTGAGAGGAATTATTAAGCTCAACTTATGAAGACCACTAATTAAACCTTGGGGCTGCTATTTTTAGTTGATATTGATTGGTGAATAGCATGTATGACTTTGAAAATGCATGCAAACTATGATTCAGATTGATATTATGATGTGCTTAGTATAAAGTTTGGAAATAATATTTGCATTCGAGCTACTTGTTAATAAAAAGTAATTTTGTGCATGATTATGTGCGTAGATTGATGCTACTTTATTCATTTTTGCAAAATTACCTTAACAAAAGTTGCATTGTGCATGAGCATTACTTGGGACGAGTAATGGTTTAAGTTTTGGGGTGTGTAAACTCAAAATTATATAGGGTTTTTCTATATATTTTTACCACCTTTTTACTTAATGAATATATTAATCTTGAGTAATTATTATTAAAATAAGTGAATTTTACTAAATTTGTAATATTGGGCATGAATTTATAATGTAACACCCCAAACCCGGCCCACAAGCCTTGACCGGATCTGGTTTGTCACTGCGGAAAACATTTGAACAAATTTTGACTTAGATATAAAACATAGAAATTTTGTGACTTTGGTAAAATATTGTGTATTTAAAACATTGTTTGATTAAAATTTGAGGTAAAACTTTGATGTTACAACTTATCCAGATTAAAACTTTATTATAAAAAAATCATTTGCAAATAGTAATTCATTCACAATCCATAATAAAACATAATAGTAAACTCCAAATCATCGTAAGGGCCTTATTACAATAAATACTTAATTCAAGCACTGAAAATGTAAAATACGTAAACAAATAAAAATAACTTCTGCATGAAAATTTGCTTCTGCATGGCCACCTTTGTATCCATTCCAACCCGGTCCAAGAATCACGATCACCTGCGATGTTGATAATAATTGGGTGAGTCACACGGACTCAGTGTGTAATTAATCCACTGAATTCCACCCACATGGTAACCCACATATCAAATCACATATCAGGTAATAAGAAACTTATTCACATAATGTAACACCCCAAACCCGACCCATGCGTTTCGACCGGATCTGGCATGTTATCGAACACATAACACTTTATCGCATTTTGAAAACACAAGTTAAGTTAATTAAATTTGAATAAAGGAGAGACTTTTTGAAAATAAACCTATTTGTATTTTTATTATTAAGTATAAATAAACCTTATCATAAAATTCATAAGTTGCTTAACATTGATAACTGCTGAGTTGAATGAACACTAGGGGCCTTATTACATAAATATTCTCGAAATAATAATGAATTAAATTAAACTTTAAGAAATCCCAAAAGAAAATAACTTGTAGAAATAGAACTTGATGGCCCCTCGAGTCCGTCTCGGCTCCCATATCCACGATCTACTGCTCATCTGAAGAGTAGAGAAAAGGAAAGCGTGAGTCACAAAGACTTTGTGTATAAATCACAAAACACACATCGACCTGAGCCCACAAACACATTATGGGCCCTGGCCCATACAGGAAGGCATCATTCATAATCACATAATAAACAATAAGGAATGCATAACCCAACCCATCCTAGGTTTCCATCCTCTACACACCAACCCGTACCAACCATCACACCTTGGGGATTTCTACAATCAACCCTCCATCCGCTACACACCAAAATGACAGCCATACTGCCTTTCCTATCAAGTAGGAATCATTAAACGTGGCACAGCCACCGATCACTATGTGACCTTACATTTATATTATGTGGGATTTCCACCACCGATCACCAAGTGACCTATCATGCACTTCCCCTTCAATTATCATCATTCCCACCCCATCCATACATACATAAGAAAACATCATGCAAACTTAAATATTTTTCGATACACATAGGGAGCTCCATGTTTACGTACCTGGCATCCTTGCCTAACCCTTTTAGGGTTCCATTCGACTGTCTATACAACCTTGTTCCGGCTTTTTAGCCCATAACATGCATAAATAGATATACATACAAGTTTATTAGTAGTGTGTTAGAGATCTACACATCTTATTAATGTCGATACCCTCGCTAAATCGACCTACAGCTTTGCTTCAAAAAGCCGGAAGGATGTGAAACTAGGGCCTCTCCTATATTCGGCCATGGTTAGTGTTCTACCCAATTTTATATATTTGAATAAACAACTCTTCTTACCTTAAAATCCTGAAATTGGAGACTAGCTATTTTCGGCTTTTAGATCTAGTTGACCAAGCTTCCTTCAAATCCCGAATTGCCGCCCAATCATAGAACCATTAAACTATTAGCTTTTTGGCTTTTGCCTTTCTAAAATAGATTATGAGAACTAATCAAAAATCGACTCTTACCTTAGCTTAAGAGATTCGGCTAGCACTAGGGAGAGGATTCGGCAATGTCAATGGAAGATTTAAATGCCGGAACTATAAAACAATTCCTCAAATATGATGAATAAAAGAAACAGCGATGGATGCTTTGGCTTTTTAAAGAAATCGGCACAAGGGAAAAGAAAGTGGGGAAAAGTTTCAACTTTTGAAGTAATTGAAGAAAGAAATTTGGAGAAAGAAATTGGAGAGGGAGAGGTTAAAGAATTCGGCACAATGAATAGAGAAAACTAGGGTTTTTATATGTCAGAATCAAGGAGCTATCCCCCCTATTTATAGATATTTCGGCACCTACTGCTAAAAACTGAAAACGCCCTTAAAATTCAAGCTAAAAGAGAAGGGAAATTCGGCACCCTCTTTGCCATGCAGTAGCCAAATTTTACACTCCTCTAGGTGATGGATTTTCGGCCATCACTTGCCTTGTAGATAGGCTCCTATCTTTTCTCCTTTTTTTTTATTAAATTATCAATTATTAAATCCATATAAATCTCTTATTTTTAAGCCTTGTAGCTGTCCACCTCATGAAACCTAATTGCCAAAATTTAACTCACTTAAATTAAAAGATTTAGGCTTTATTTAACTTAAATTTTGGGCCCCTAAATCCCTTGTGTGTGGCGTCACTTCTAATTCCCTTATAGTGCCACTTATTGTTGGGCCACAAGCCCATGTTTGGCATTTTAAACATAATTACCACCTTTTAATTCTTTAATGCCCAATCTAATAATTTAATCAAGGCCTTAGCCTAATCTTGAGCCCAATTTGGACCCCTAACACTTAAATTAACACATTACACATATTCACCCATTAAACACATAAGCCCAAAAATTCAGGATGTTACAGTTCTACCCCCTTAAAGAAATTTCGTCCTCGAAATTTCCAACTAACTATTAATCGTACTACCCAAGTCTCACCACTATACTTTCGCTGCGCACTCTAATTCTAAAGCCAAAGAAACATTTAGAATACTATGGTAGAGTACGCACTTTGATTCGTGATCTTGAGTGTCCTCGTCCCTTGTACTCATTCTACCGATTCACGCTTATCCGATTAGAAATTTTATGAATTATTAATTTCTTTCATTGATTACCCACGAACAATCTTATGAACAAGATTTCAAATAGTTCTTTCAATTCGAGATTACATCTACAGTTTGATCTCAAGTTTGTCTCCCGGTTCCAGGGAACCACATACATTCAATCATCAACATACAAATAACATCCATGAACTTACATTCATCACATAAGGGTGTTTTCGTTGTTTCACTACCCAGGGGTACTTTCATAATTTATCCTATAGGGATATTTTCGTAATTTTCCAAAATAAGGTTCCTTGGTGATTTTGTGAAATAAGGGTATTTTGGTAATTTTACAATCCGAGGGTATTTCGGTAATTTTGCACTCTGGGGGTATTCGGTAATTTTGAAATTTAGGGGTATTTTGGTAATTTTGAAACCTGGGGGTATTTCGATAATTTTGAAATCCAGGGGTATTTCGGTAATTTTAAAACCCAGGGGTATTTCGGTAATTTTGAAATCCAGGGGTATTTCGGTAATTTTGCAAAACAAAGGTAGTTTGGTAATTTACAAACCAGGGATGTTTTGATGATGTTGTTGTTGTTTTTTTTTTTATTTTTTTAAGCAGGGGTACTCTTGGAAATCTAGTTTCATAAACCAGGTTATTCTTGTAAATATGAGGTTTTCGGGTAAATTTTTAAAACATAAGTGTTTATAAATTCAGGGATGATTGGAAATTTTCAAAAATTAAAAGTATTTTGAAAATTTTACAACACTTGGGGATTTTTTTCAAACAGGGTGGTTGGTCCCTTTCGGGTTTTAATTATGGATTTAGCCCATGAACAAGTCCTTATAGCTAGAGTGAATAGTCACTACGTACCAGGTAAGATTCCAGCGAAGAGGACGTGAGTCACTAAGACTGCTTAAATACCAAGCTCTCCCCGAATCCACTCCTAGACATGCGTATGCCTATTGCCACACCCTGTCATGGCTAAAATGAACAGTCACTATGCATCAGGTAAGATTCCAGCGAAGAGGAGGTGAGTCACTTGGACTGCTTAAATACCAAGCTCTTCCGGATCTACACCTAGACATGCATATGCCTATTGCCACACCTTAGTCTTGTGACTTGTTTACAGGTTTTGTTTAGTGAAATTAAGTCTTATGGAATTGCAGAGTTGTTTGTCTAAGCCTAGAGTCCATCAAGTTCTAATCTAGATAGTATACGTCCCATAAAGCCCATTAAGCCCACATTTATATCACAATCAGGAGTTCAGAATACTTACCTGGGTGGATTGGGTGCCGGTAGACTCGAAGGCCATATCTTCATCCAAAACATTTTTTTTTCAAAACACAACTAGACCCATTTCACAGCCCGAGTTTTGAACTGGGCTTTGATACCAAAATGTAACACCCCAAACCCAACCCATGCGTTTCGACCGGATCTGGCATGTTATCGAACACATAACACTTTATCGCGTTTTGAAAACACAAGTTAATTAAATTTGAATAAATGAGAGACTTTTTGAAAATAAACCTATTTGTATTTTTATTATTAAGTATAAATAAACCTTATCATAAAATTCATAAGTTGCTTAACATTGATAACTGCTGAGTTGAATGAACATTAAGGCCTTACTACATAAATATTCTCGAAATAACAATGAAATAAATTAAACTTTAAGAAATCCCAAAAGAAAATAACTTGTAGAAATAGAACTTGATGGCCCCTCGAGTCCGTCTCGGCTCCCATATCCACGATCTATTGCTCATCTGAAGAGTAGAGAAAAGGAAAGCGTGAGTCACAAAGACTCAGTGTATAAATCACAAAACACACATCGACCTGAGCCCACAAACACATTATGGGCCCTGGCCCATACAGAAAGGCATCATTCATAATCACATAATAAACAATAAGGAATGCATAACCCAACCCATCCTAGGTTTCCATCCTCTACACACCAACCCGTACCAACCATCACACCTTGGGGATTTCTACAATCAACCCTCCATCCGCTACACACCAAAACGACAGTCGTACTGCCTATTCCTATCAAGTAGGGATCATTAAACGTGGCATAGCCACCGATCACTATGTGACCTTACATTTATATTATGTGGGATTTCTACCACTGATCACAAAGTGACCTATCATGCATTTCCCCTTCAATTATCATCATTCCCACCCCATCCATACATACATAAGAAAACATCATGCAAACTTAAATATTTTTTGATACACATAGGGAGTTCCATGTTTACGTACCTGGCATCCTTGCCTAACCCTTTTAGGGTTCCATTCGACTGTCTATACAGCCTTGTTCCAACATTTTAGCCCATAACATGCATAAATAGATATACATACAAGTTTATTAGTAGTGTGTTAGAGATCTACACACCTGATTAACGTCGATACCCTCGCTAAACCGACCTCTGACTTTGCTTCAAAAGCCTAAGGATGTGAAACTAGGGCCTCTCCTATATTCGGCCATGGTTAGTGTTCTACCCAATTTTATATATTTGAATAAACAACTCTTCTTACCTTAAAATCCCGAAATTGGAGACTAGCTATTTTCGGCTTTTAGATCTAGTTGACCAAGCTTCCTTCAAATCCCGAATTGCCGCCCAATCATAGAACCGGCAATGCCAATGGAAGATTTAAATGCCGGAAGTATAAAACAATTCCTCAAATATGATGAAAAAAGAAACAGCGATGGATGCTTCAGCTTTTTAGAGAAATCGGCACAAGGGAAAAGAAAGTGGGGAGAAGTTTCGACTTTTGAAGTAATTGAAGAAAGAAATTTGGAGAAAGAAATTGGAGAGGGAGAGGCTAAAGAATTCGGCACAAAGAATAGAGAAAACTAGGGTTTTTATATGTCAGAATCAAAGAGCTATCCCCCCTATTTATACATATTTCGGCACCTACTGCTAAAAACCGAAAACGCCCTTAATATTCAAGCTAAAAGAGAGGGGAAATTCGGCACCCTCTTTGCCATGCAGTAGCCGAATTTTACACTCCTCTAGGTGATGGATTTTCGGCCATCACTTGCCTTGTAGATAGGCTCCTATCTTTTCTCCTTTTTATCTCTTAAATTATCAATTATTACATCCATATAAATCTCCTATTTTTAAGCCTTGTAGCCGTCCACCTCATTAAACCTAATTGCCAAAATTTAACTCACTTAAATTAAAAGATTTGGGCTTCATTTAACTTAAATTTTTGGCCCCTAAATCCCTTGTGTGTGGCATCACTTCTAATTCCCTTATAGTGCCACTTATTGTTGGGCCACAAGCCCATGTTTGGCATTTTAAACATAATTACCACCTTTTAATTCTTTAATGCCCAATCTAATAATTTAATCAAGGCCTTAGCCTAATCTTGAGCCCAATTTGGACCCCTAACACTTAAATTAACACATTACACATATTCAACCATTAAACGCATAAGCCCAAAAATTCAGGATGTTACACATAATTCCACATTTTTGGGCTTGGCCCACATTTATACCACTTATCAGATATAGGGTAATTAACCACATGATTTCCACATATTGGGCTTGGCCCATTACCACACTGATCCACATTCATATACTGGGCTTGGCCCATTTCCATATCAAAACACATATCGGATGTAATTATGCAAGGTGCACCCAACCCAACCTAGGGTCCATCCTCTACACACCCCCGTATCCAGCCACCACACACCAGGGGATTACTAGATCACCCTCCCCTTTTAACTCCAATAGGGCAAATAATGCTGTCCACGATGTAGCGCATAGCTAACATCAACCACAATGAGGCACAAAGCAACCCATCAAACCACGATATGGCACAGAGCCGATATCAACCACGATGAGGCACAGAGCTACTCATCAAGCCACGTGAACTTAATCACCATTTATCCACAACGCGACCTCAGTCAGCGCCAATCCACGATGTAGCTCAAGGCTAACATCAAACCACGTACTCGAAGTACACCCGTACCTTCTTTCATATTCATATCCCATCCCATGCACATGCAACATGTAATAGTGACATAATAATAAATGCATGCCCATGTTATTAAGGCAGACAATCACACTTTCATAGGCATATTCACATATTCACATAAATAACCACATCTTATCATATTTGGTACTGACCTGCTTATCGACATACCCCTTTAAGGGTATCCATTTCATAATTTTCTACTGCACTTGTTAGCACATATTTAACACATACAGATATACACAATTACCTGGAAAGCGGTGGGTTAATCACACACTTGATTACTTGAAGTTCTAAGCTCTCGATCCCGATGATATAACTAAGCGAAACTACGGCTATCTGCCTATAACTTTCCCCTACTGCTGGCCCACACCCCGGTGGCCAATCCTGAACAGCAGAAAAGGAGCTCTTCTTAAACTTCGGGATAAGAGCTATCCCTTTACCTTCTTGACTGGCATTCGCATCCATCGACAACACTTAATCAGAACCAAACGATTAATTGATAACGTCATAATCTAAATATAACGAATCTAAATTATACTTACTAAATACCCTTACCGAAAATAAACTTGGATCCCGAAGGCTTCTCTTTACTCCTGTCGATTTGCCCCTAAAAACCATAATCAGAATCGGCTAATAATAATAACCCAAATGGCCTATGTCCGAATATCAACTACCACTTACCTAGCCTCTCCAAGTCCCGTAATATTTGCTTACTCCTTGAGTTGCCGAAATCCCTGCTACACTTATTGTTAGAATCGGCTACTAGCAAAATCATAGGAGAATGGCCCTTGGCCGAATACCATGAATCACTTACCTTACTTACCGAAATCTCGAATCACCACTTAACTATGAAGCTATCGAAATCCCTGAGTGAAACCACATTAAAATCGGCTTAAGCCTGAATCCATAGAAAATAACCCTTGGCCGAAACCCACATTGCTTACCTTAAGCACTTTAATCCCAAAAGACTCCTTTGATGCACCTTAATGCTAGCTACACACAATGAAAGCACTGGATTATGGCCTATGAACATTCGGCCAACCTAGCCAAGGCCTAATCACATGATTTTGGCACACTAAATAAAGAGCTTAAAACCAATTGATAAAGAAGGAACACTTACCACCACCGTTTGTTTGAAGAGACTACAAGAGAATAGTTGACATCACCACCCTAGGAGATTCGGCAATGGTGACCAAAAGTAGGGAGGTTTCGGCTTAAAGCCTTGCGACAAAGAAAGAGAACAAGACCACTTGAAGATTCGACTATGGCTCCCACTCGAAGATGAAAATATTCGGCTATCACAAATGAATAGGTATCGGTTTAAGGCTACCAAAGAAATAAAAGAGATGTAGGATGAGAAAGGTGGATTCGGCCAAGAACAACTTGAGAAGGAAGAAGAAGAACACTAATAACCTTACGGGTCCTTGAAGTTTCGGTCACCAAAGTAACAGAGAAAGAAAGCCGAGACTAGATGGCTTAAGCACAAGAAGAAAACGGCACATAGAAAGAAAAGAAGAGCCTGAATTTCGGCACAACTCCTTATCAAGCTTCAAAGCTGAAAATCCTACCCCAAGGACTCCTATATTCGGCCATTAGCTCTTCCCATATCAAATCCCTTGATAATCTCCTACTTTATCTCTTTAACATCCATTCAAAATAAATAAAATAAAAACAACAATTATCTTCCATTCTTTGCCAAAATTTAAAAAGAAAAACAAGTCTTTTTTCCTTATCTTCTCAGAGTCCCCTGCCGTCCCTGTAACAACCCAAACCCGGCCCAAACTTTATGGCCGAATCCAGCTTGTTACAGTGGAAAACATTTTTGAAAAATTCGTTTTTCTAAATCGATTTAAGTTGTTGAAAACCTTTTTGTTTGATTGTTTTGTAAAAGCTTTACTTAGTGTTTATTTGGGAAATTTATTTAAGCCGAGTTATTTAAAAACTTCGAAGGTGCCGATGGTGCGATAAAACACTTTCCGATTTAATTTGGGAGAATATGTGATTTCAAATTCAATACTAATAACATAGTTTAAAACAAGTATCCAACATATGAAAAATAACAAAAATAAGTGTCAGGAGGCCTTATTACATCCAAATAGAATAAAAACCCGAAATAAAAATATCACAACTGAAATTAAAGTTCATTTAAATTAAATCCACTGCATGGCCACCTCGAGTCCACCCTACCCACACATCCGCGATCTACGTGTCACTGAAAAATGTAAAGGAGAAGGTGAGTCACCAAGACTCAGTATGTAACCCTTCCCCCGGTTTTAAACCAATTTCATACACAAGTTATAACGATTAGCATGCATAATATTAGGTACCCAACCTAGCCAACCAAACGCCACTGTCTACCCCGTTGTGGTACCAAACCACTTTGGTGGTGCCAAGCCACCGTGACATATAGTCACAATGTGTTACCAAAACACCGGTGTCCGTAGACACAAATCAATTGATGGGGCCAACCCATCGTGTGTTACCAAATCACCGCGCATTTATCCCATATCTCAAGTGGGGCCAACCCACGGTGGTGATAACCACGGGGACAAGTCGCTATGAGGTGCCAAACCTGCGAGGTACCAAACCTCTGGTGACCGTAGTCACGCAGTGTTACCAAAACATCGGTGCCCGTCACATTATCACCGCCTCTCACTCATTCAACCCACAATAGTCAAACAATCATAACCAGATTTATCACATGTATCAATACATCATGCTTTCCAAAAGCATAAAATAGCAAAATCATATTAACAGGTACTTACCCGAATCACCACTTATACCGATTTGGTATTAAATCCAATACTACATAGATCAAAGTTAGCATTCACAATATTCAGCACACTCAATAAGTTATAACGTGTGTATGTACACACCTGTCACCCTTGGATGTTCTAAATCCCGAAAAGAGATGTTGGTCACCACAGTTCTCTCTGCACCTATATTCGGCCAACATAGGATTAGTACTATGGCCTAAACGGCCAAACCAAATATTTAAAAGGGTTCTCTTTTGAACCCAAATCCTTACCTATTCGCCTCGAGTATACTTATAGCACACGCTTTATGATTTTGCTTCCTTTTCCTACAATCGCGATCATTAGTATCATAATACTAGCCTTCTCACTTGCTTTTGATCATCATAGAATAGTTACTAGATTGATTTCTTACCACCCTTACCAAAACCGTTTATTAGAGATTAAGAAATTTGAGTCGATCGCTTCTCGATCCCGAGTACCTCTGCTAATTCGATTGTCAAAGAAATTTGAAGAGATCTTTACCACCTAATATTCGGCCAAGACTACTAAGGGAGTAGTAGGGAGATTCGACTAGAGGAAAAATAATGGGAGAAAAGAGTGTTAGAATTTCGGCAAATAGGAGTGAATGTTCGGCTAATAGGAAATAAAACAAAAGGGGGATTGAGGATGGGGATTCGGCAAGGAGAAATAGAGAGGGTTTCGGCCAAGGTCTTGAGAGGATGGAAAAATAAAAGAAAAATAAGAAAGAAAGGTGTTAGAAATTTCGGCTAAGCAAAATAGAAAAAGAAAAGCAAGGTGATCAATTGGTGCTTTTATAAGCATTCGGCACCCCCCCTTAAAGCTTGCCGTCCACCTTCTCATGAGGAGTTCAAAATCTACCGATTTCCTTGAAATTCTCCTAGCCACTCACTCAAATAATTTTGAATACTCAACACTATTCAAATAAAAAAAATACTATAATAATCCAAATAAAATCAACTAATATCTTTATTATCCCTTATCATCTCATTATCCAAATAATTAATAAAAGAAACAAAACAAAGACCATGTGTCATCAACTAGTCGAACAAACCCCCCATGTGCAGGCCAACTCTTGATTTGAAATAATTCAAAAGAATTTGAATTAACATATCCTACTTTTTCTCTTGCCAACTCTTGTTGATTAATCAAATAATAATCCAATTAATCTTAATAATATCCTTATCTATCTCCATTATCTTATCAAATAATAATAATAATAACAAAGAGTCCATGTGCTTGACAAACTCCAGCCGAAAGAAACAAAGGCCATGTGCAGCCAATTTACGCCAGCCTTAAAAAAAACAAAGTGCTGCACCTTAGATTCGAAACAAAGACCTCACGCATCAGCCCTTCTTCCAGTGCCCTTGCCAACTCTTCCAGCCCGCCTTTCATGCCATAAAGCCCCCTTATTTATTTATAAGACCTCCCCGGGCCGTTTACCCCAAAAATTAAAAATGCAAAACGCCGCTTTAGCGCTCGAACTCGCGCTATCCACCTCCGGACTCTAGTGGCGCTCCAAGCCACTCCACCTACCTGACTTTCTTGTCCGAATTCCTCACCAATTATTTTTAAGGCTTCCCAAGCCAACTCCAACGCCCAAACAAAAATGCCACTTGCAGCCATCGTGCCTTGAACCCAGGCCCTTGTAACACCCTTGGACGCACCCAACCAATTGCACCAAGCCTATTCCTTGTGCCATAATTCGCCCAAAAATTTATTATAGCCTTGTCTCATCTAGCTCCCTCCTTTATGGTACTAAAAAAAATATTTTAACACTAGGTCAGGCCTAACTCGGGTTATTTTTAGACCCTTAAATATGTCAAATAAATCCTAGAATTTAACCCTTCAAGTACACACATAGGAAATTAGCTAAGTTACAAACAACCCCTAATTTAGGGTGTTACAATTCTACCCCCCTTAGAATAATTTCGTCCTCGAAATTACTTACTATCGTTCAATCGTGCATCCTTAACTCATCACACTACGCTACTGCTGCGCACTCTGATCTTAAAGAACTATCATACTTCCTAGAAACATTCCCTACGTTCATAATCCAAATTTATACACTTTACTAGCAATCGTAAGAATGAACCAAAGTAACTATAACCAAGACAATTGAGGGTATTCTGAAAATAAGAAACTTACCCGTTGTCATGTCTGGCACATCTTCCTCCTCGCGATGGCCAACTGCATAAACCAACCTTAGTTGCCTCGCCTCTGCACCTTCAGCACCTCGGCCACGCCCGTTACCATTATCATTACCTCTAGCTGCACCTTGACCCCTCTGTGGTTGCTGGCCATCCTTCCTGAATTGGCCACGTCCTTGATCCTCAGCTTGAGTCCTTGTCAACTTCCGCAGACAATCCCTTACACGGTGATCCAACGATCCACACTCAAAGCACCCTCTACTTCCCGCCAAACATTCTCCCGAATGGGATTTCCCGCACCTAACACACTGAGGTGGCCACTGAGCAGGCTTTGTGGCTCTTTCTGATTCCCCAAATCTAGCCCTCTTCTCCACATTACTACCCGATCCAGGCGATCCAAAGCCTCTCTTCTGTTTGTTCCTATCATGCTTCTGTCTTACGGTCTCCTTGATCCCTTCGGCCACCTTAGCCTTCTCCACTAGCGACGAAAACTCACGAACCTGCTGTGGAGCAATTATCAGCCTCAAGCCATCTCTAAGCCCGTCCTCAAAGCGGACACAGCGCTCGTGCTCAGTAGCCATGATGCCTCTAGCATACCTACTCAGCCTTAAAAACTCCGCCTCATACTCCGATACTGACTTATTCCCTTGCACTAACCCTAGAAAAGCTTTCCTCTGAGCACCAGTATAGCTGGTGCCCACATACTTCTTCTGAAAAGCAACTCTAAAATAATCCCACGTAAGATCATCCGTCATGGCACCATCTCGAACAGTGAGCCACCACTGATACGCTTCATCCTTTAGAAGCGACACTGCCCCTTTCAGCTTTTCCTCCTCAGTCAGGTCAAGATCATCCATGATCCTTTCAGTTGACTCTAGCCAGTATTCCGCCGCACTGGGTGCCACTCCTGACACACCTCGGAATACCTCCGCTCCGTTCGATCGGAGTCGCTCGGGAACAGATTTCTGAGCTCCCAAATTTCCACCAGCCCCAGCCACCATCTTTAGGACTCGCAATACCGCTTGCGATACAGCCTCACCACCGGTCTGATCCTGCTCCTCAGCTCTAAAAGTAGGAGGTGGTGGTGGCGGTGGTACCTCATTTTCGAACCCCGACTGACTGACGGGTTCGAACACCGTCATCCTACCCTACCGCGCCCACGGCGTCCACGTCCTCTAGAACTCATTCTATCTACCGTGCTTTAATCTGATTAAGAAAATTTTTATGCGTTAGCATTTGTTCCACTTTCTTATTCGCGAAGAAGTTTTATGCAGAAAGTTTAGTTAGGGATTCTTTCGAGCAAACAAGTTTTCAGTCTTCTATCCTAGTTCACACAAAGGAGTACATGCATCCATTCCCTAACACTTTCCATACCTATTCGCTCTTCGGACATTTCTGCCCATTTCTAACCCAGGGGTATTTTCGTCATTTTCCTATAGGGGTATTTTCGTAATAAAAGAAGTTGTAAAATTTTAATAAACATGTCACTTTGAGATTCCCAAAACTGGAGGGTGTTTTCGAAAATTTGCAAAATCTAAAGATATAGCATCGTTTGGAACCAGGGGTATTTTGGTAATTTTGTCATTCAGGGGCAATTTCGTAATTTTAATAAGTCAGGGATATTTTTAACAGTTGTAAAACTCGGGGATTTCTTTCTGATAATGTCCCTTTTTAAATAGTAATGTTTGTAAAGATTTCCAAAACCAGGGTCATTTCGGTAATTTTCACAAATTGAGGGCGCTTTCGTAATTTCCCAAAACCAACATATTTTGTTGATGATTTGCAAAGCAAGGTTTTTGAATGTTTGTAAAATCATTGAAATTTTTGGGCAAAACCATTGAATTAATATTTTATGAGTCAATGGCATTTTGGTAATTTTACCCCTAAGGGTATTTTTGTAATTTTTCACAAATTAGATTTTCCGGAAAAACGTTGTAAAAATGAGTGTTCTCAGATTCAAAAGAGTAATTGCACAAGTTTTGAAAGCATTAGGGTCTGTTGTTTCATTCTTTTTCAAAAACATGGCTAGTTCCTTTCGGGTTTTAGTCATTATGTTAAGCTATGACCGAGCCCCTCTTGGTCGTGGGTGAACCAAAGCTACGCACTGTGCAGGATTCGAGTGAAGAGGAGGTGAGTCACGTGGATCGCTTAAATACCAAGCTCTCACCGAACCTTTCTAGACATGCGCATGCAGGTTGCCACACCACCGAGCCCTCTCGAGTTAGGGTGAACCGGAAGCTACGCACTGGGTGAGATACTGCGAAGAGGAGGTGAGTCACGAGGACTGCTTAAAAACCAAGCTCTTCCGGATCCAATCCTCAACATGCGTACATGGGTTACCACACCCTAGCTCAGTGACTAAGTCATAGGTTGGTTTAGTTCATTCAGTCTTATGTTTGGTTTGTGTGTTTGAGTAGTCTAATCCTAGGTTCAAGTTCCTATAAGTCTATCTACGCTCCATGCTTCCTACCCTTCTACTGTAAATATAATTCACAAAGAGGTTTAGATGTACTTACCTGGGCGGATCGGTGCCGGAGACTCGGGCCATGCTGTTCAAAACCAAAAATCATTCCATAAGGCCTACCAAAACATTTTTGGGCCTTGGGCCCCCACAGCCGAGCTTTGAGTTGGGCTCTGATACCAATTTTGTAACAACCCAAACCCGGCCCAAACTTTATGGCCGAATCCAGCTTGTTACAGTGGAAAACATTTTTGAGAAATTCGTTTTTCTAAATCGATTTAAGTTGTTGAAAACCTTTTTGTTTGATTGTTTTGTAAAAGCTTTACTTAGTGTTTATTTGGGAAATTTATTTAAGCCGAGTTATTTAAAAACTTCGAAGGTGTCGATGGCGCGATAAAACACTTTCCGGTTTAATTTGGGAGAACATGTGATTTCAAATTCAATACTAATAACATAGTTTAAAACAAGTATCTAACATATGAAAAATAACAAAAATAAGTGTCAGGAGGCCTTATTACATCCAAATAGAATAAAAACCCGAAATAAAAATATCACAACTGAAATTAAAGTTCATTTAAATTAAATCCACTGCATGGCCACCTAGAGTCCACCCGGCTCCACATCCGCGATCTACGTGTCACCTGAAAAATGTAAAGGAGAAGGTGAGTCACCAAGACTCGATGATGTAACCCTTCCCCCTTTTTAAACCAATTTCATACACAAGTTATAACGATTAGCATGCATAATATTAGGTACCCAACCTAGCCAACCAAACGCCATCGTCTACCGTTGTGTGGTACCAAACCACCGGTGGTGCCAAACCACCGTGACATATAGTCACAATGTGTTACTAAACATCTGGTGTCCGTGAGACACAAACCAATTGATGGGGCCAACCCATCGTGTGATACCAAATCACTGGTAGACGATCCCATATCTCAAGTGGGGCCAACCCACGATGGTGATAACCACAGGGACAAGTCGCTATGAGGTGCCAAACCTCTGGAGGAACCAAACCTCGGTGACCGTAGTCACAAGCAGTGTTACCAAAACATCGGTGCCCGCCGGCACATTATCACTGCCCCCTCCACTCATTCAATCCACAATAGTCAAACAATCATAACCAGATTTATCACATGTATCAATACATCATGCTTTCCAAAAGCATAAAATAGCAAAATCATATTAACAGGTACTTACCCGAATCACCACTTATACCGATTTGGTATTAAATCCAATGCTACATAGATCAAAGTTAGCATTCACAATCTTCAGCACACTCAATAAGTTATAACGTGTGTATGTACACACCTGTCACCCTTGGATGTTCTAAATCCCGAAAAGAGATGTTGGTCACCACAGTTCTCTCTGCACCTATATTCGGCCAACATAGGATTAGTACTATGGCCTAAACGGTCAAACCAAATATTTAAAAGGGTTCTCTTTTGAACCCGAATCCTTACCTATTCGCCCTCGAGTATACTTAGAGCACACGCTTTATGATTTTGCTTCCCTTTTCCTACAATCGGCAGTCATTAGTATCATAATACTAGCCTTCGGCTTGCTTTTGATCATCATAGAATAGTTACTAGATTGATTTCTTACCACCCTTACCAAAACCGTTTATTAGAGATTAGGGGCTGGAGTCGACTGCTTCTCGATCCCGGAGTACCTCTGCTAATTCGATTGTCAAAGAAATTTGAAGAGATCTTTACCACCTAATATTCGGCCAAGACTACTAAGGGAGTAGTAGGGAGATTCGGCTAGAGGAAAAATAATAGGAGAAAAGAGTGTTAGAATTTCGGCAAATAGGAGTGAATGTTCGGCTTATAGGAAATAAAAGAAAAGGGGGATTGAGGATGGGGATTTGGCAAGGAGAAATAGAGAGGGTTTCGGCCAAGGTCTTGAGAGGATGGAAAAATAAAAGAAAAATAAGAAAGAAAGGTGTTAGAAATTTCGGCTAAGCAAAATAGAAAAAGAAAAGCAAGGTGATCAATTGGTGCTTTTATAAGCATTCGGCACCCCCCCTTAAAGCTTGCCGTCCACCTTCTCATGAGGAGTTCAAAATCTACCAATTTCCTTGAAATTCTCCTAGCCACTCACTCAAATAATTTTGAATACTCAACACTATTCAAATAAAAAAAATACTATAATAATCCAAATAAAATCAACTAATATCTTTATTATCCCTTATCATCTCATTATCCAAATAATTAATAAAAGAAACAAAACAAAGACCATGTGTCATCAACTAGCAGAACAAACCCCCCATGTGCAGGCCAACTCTTGATTTGAAATAATTCAAAAGGATTTGAATTAACATATCGTACTTTTTCTCTTGCCAACTCTTATTGATTAATCAAATAATAATCCAATTAATCTTAATAATATCCTTATCTATCTCCATTATCTTATCAAATAATAATAATAATAACAAAGAGTCCATGTGCTTGACAAACTCAGTTAAAGAAAACAAAGGCCATGTGCACCAATTTACGCCACCTTTTAAAAAACAAAGTGCTGCACCTTAGATTCAAACAAAGACCTCACGCATCAGCCCTTCTTCCAGCGCCCTTCTGCCAACTCTTCCACCCGCCTTTCATGCCATAAAGCCCCTTTATTTATTTATAAGACCTCCCCGGGCCGTTTACCCCAAAAATTAAAAATGCAAAACGCCGCTTTAGCACTCGAACTCGCGCCTATCCACCTCAGCACTCTAGTGGCGCTCCAAGCCACTCCACCGACCTGGCTTTCTTGTCCGAATTCCTCACCAATTATTTTTAAGGCTTCCCAAGCCAACTCCAACGCCCAAACAAAAATGCCACTTGCAGCCATCGTGCCTTGAACCCAGGCCCTTGTAACACCCTTGGACGCACCCAACCAATTGCACCAAGCCTATTCCTTGTGCCATAATTCGCCCAAAAATTTATTAAAGCCTTGTCTCATCTAGCTCCCTCCTTTATGGTACTAAAAAAAAATTTTAACACTAGGTCAGGCCTAACTCGGGTTATTTTTAGACCCTTAAATATGTCAAATAAATCCTAGAATTTAACCCTTTTAGTACACACATGGGAAATTAGCTAAGTTACAAACAACCCCTAATTTGGGGTGTTACAGTCCCATACTCCTCCTTCTCTTGACGCAAAAACAAAAGCCCATTTGCTTCCCACGTTGCTCGAACCTCCTCCCTTCCTCCCAGCTTATGGCGTCACACTCCAAGGCCCTAAGTGGCGCCTCCAAGCCACTTTACCAAGCCCAATTCCATGTCCAATTTTGCTCACAATTTTCCTTAAGGCCTCCTTAGCCTAGCTTCCCCTTTTGCACTTAAAATTCTAAGATTTTCTAAGGCATTCTTCCTCATCTTTGAGTTCTCAAAACCACTCAAACACATTCGAACATACTCAAAACCTACTAGCACTTGAATTACGCACAAAATCCATAACCCTTAACCTGGATGTTACAGTTCTGCCCTCCTTGAAAATAATTTCGTCCTCGAAATTACTTACTAAATAAGAGTCGTGCAATTCACTACGCTCCTGCTGCGCACTCTGATCTTAATAAAACTATCATACTTTCTAAGCACAGTCTCTAAGTTCACATACAAGGCTTCAGGCACTATACTAACAATGCAAGCATGAGCTAACCCTATAGCAAGCAAAGCAATAGAGGGTATTCCAAAACAAAGAACTTACCCGCTATCATATCTGGCACATCTTCTCCCTCGCGACGACTGATTGCCTAAGCCATCCTTGGTCGTATCTTATCTGCACCTTCAGCACCTCTGCCTAATGCTTCACGACCTCTGCCAGAACCATTTCCTCCATGATTCGGACCACGACCCTTCGTTGCCTGAGGACAATCCCTAACCAAATGAGCCTTAGATCCACACCAGAAACATTCTTTGCTATTTCCCCAACATTCTCCTGCATGAGTTCTTCCACACCGAGCACATAGACGACTCCGATTCTCAGCAACCGGCACAGACGCGCATACAGAATTCTCAATCCTTGGTCTTTTCTGAAAATCTTTCGACGATGCTGATGGTCCAAAACTCCTCTTGTTCCAATTCTTATTCTTCTCTCGGTTCTGTCTCGCGGTCTTCTTAACTTCTTCAGCTATTCGAGCTTTCTCCACTAGAATAGCGAAGTCCCTTTCTCGGAGCAATCAACACTCGTAGCTCGTCCCGTAATCCATCTTCAAATCAGACACACCTTTCATAATCAGTAGCCACGATCCCCTTGGCATACTGACTTAACCGCACAAATTCTACTTCGTACTCTACTACCGACTTACTTCCTTGTACCAAGTTTAGAAACGCGTTCCTTTGCGAGTCTAAGTAACTAGCTCCTACATACTTCCCTTCAAACTTAACCTTAAAATATTTCCAATCCAATCGATCTGCAGGGACACCTTGTCTGACAGTGAGCCACCATCGATAAGCTTCATCTCGGAGCAACGAGACAAAGACCTTTCGACTTTTCCTCGCATGCATGTCCCAAATCATCCATGATTCTTTCGACTGCGTCCAACCAATACTCTGCTACGTTCGGAGCTACTCCGGACACTCCTCTAAAAACTTCAACTCCATTTGACCTAAGTCTTTTCGATACTGACTTCTGAGCTCTATTTCCCATACCAACTCTTGCCACTTGCTGTAGCACTCGTAGCATAGCTTGCGATACTGCGTCGTTTCCTCCTGCCTGATCTTGATCCTCCACGCCTTCTGCTGGCGGCGGTACCTCACTTTCTGACTCATGACCAAACCCCACTGGTTCCGATACTGTCATTCGACCACGTCCTCTAGAACTCATATCTAACGTTGCGATTTAATCTGATTAAAAAGTTTTATGCATTAGTATTTTGTTCCACTTGTTTATCTGCGAATAAATTTTATGGAAAGGAAGTGTTTAAAAGTAGTTCTTTCGATCAATCAAAGTTTTAGCTCAAGTTCACTATTCTAATTCAGAGATTCACACTCACATTCATCCATAGTGACACATACACATTCACTACTGAAACATTTTTGGTCTATTCCTACCCCAGGGGTAATTTCGTCATTTATCCTATAAGGGTATTTTGGTAATAAATCAAGGTCAATTTGAAAATCTCAATGAATCAAGATATTTTGAAATTTGCAAAACTCAAGGGTATTTTCGAAAATTTCCCAAATCAGAGGTATTGCAGAAATTTTAGAAATTGGGGGTCATTTTGGTAATTTTGTAAAACAGGGGTAGTTTCCTAAATTTCCAAATCAAGGTACTATAGTATTTTGTAACGATAACGTTTTTGGGTATTTTTGCAAAATTAGGGAAATTTTATGAAAAACAAGGGTAGTATGGAAATTTTAAAAACCAAGGGCATTTTAGTAATTTTACAACCTAGGGGTATTTTCGTAATTTTGTGTAAATTGGGAATATTTTGAAACTCTTCAAAATAAATTTTGCTACAAATCAAAGGGGTAATTTGGTGATTTTAAAAACTTAGGGTTTTTATAGAACAGTAAGGCTAGTTCCTCTCGGGTTTTAGTTATCAGCTTAGCCGGTGAATAAGTCCTCTTGGTTAGGGTGAACCGTAGCTACGCACCAGGTAGGATTCGAGCAAAGAGGAGGTGAGTCACTAGGACTGCTTAAATACCAAGCTCTTACTGAATCCACTCCTAGACATGCGCACAATGGTTGCCACACCCTAGCTCGGCGACTTAATCACAGGTTTGTTTGGTTGTTCTTAAGTCTTATGCATTCTGTGTTGGAGTAGACTAGTCCTAGGGTTCAATAGCCCTAATCTAATAATCTACGTTCCCATAAAAGCCAATACAGTTCACTTATTCAAATCACTTCAGAAGTCAGAAGTAGAGATACAGGTGCCATGCTAGAATAACCTGAAAAATATCGTAAAAGTCCATTTTTTTTGAAAAGCCCATCTTTGAAAACATTTTTGGACCCAAAACCCTCAAAGCCGAGTTTTGAACCTGGCTCTGATACCAAACTGTAACATCCCAAACCCGGCCCACAAGCCTTGACCGGATCTGGTTTGTCACTGCGAAAAACATTTGAACAAATTTTGACTTAGATATAAAAACATAGAAATTTAGTGACTTTGGTAAAATATTGTGTATTTAAAACATTGTTTGATTAAAATTTGAGGTAAAACTTTGATGTTACAACTTATCCAGATTAAAACTTTATTATAAAAAAATCATTTGCAAATAGTAATTCATTCATCAATCCATAATAAAACATAATAGTAAACTCCAAATACTGTAAGGGGCCTTATTACAATAAATACTTAATTCAAGCACTGAAAATGTAAAATACGTAAACAAATAAAAATAACTTCTGCATGAAAATTTGCTTCTGCATGGCCACCTTTGTATCCATTCCAACCCGGTCCAAGAATTACGATCACCTGTGATGTTGATAATAATTGGGTAAGTCACACGGACTCAGTGTGTAATTAGTCCACTGAATTCCACCCACATGGTAACCCACATATCAAATCACATATCAGGTAATAAGAAACTTATTCATACCATATTATTCATATTATGCATACCATACTTAAATTTACATTCATGTCACTTTTCACATGTTAAATATAACATATTTCGTAATCCTAGTAGAAGTAGGAAACGTACCTGAGTACTTTGTACCGTAACACGGCACCTTAGCCATATTCTTATATTTTCAGATTAAAACATATATAAAGCCATGAATCTATAAAGATTGGTGTACTACAGTACACACCGATTCGCTTAGCAAATTCCTTGAGATCCTAAAAGCTTGATCTAATGCTTAGATCCTTAATCCCTACATTTGATTAATCACTTACTACTTTAATAAAAAGCCATTCGGCCACAAATCCAAATCCTAGTAGGATTAGTATTCTTAAAACTTACCTTGCTACCGATTTGGACACCAACAAATCCCGAAATTGATCCTTGTTTCCCTAGGAATTGTCGAAATTCCTTTAACCATATGTTAGATTTAATCTAACATTAAAACATAAAACATGGCCTTTGGCAGAATGTATATAGGGACTTACCTTGAAATTCTCAAATCCCTGAGTCCTTTTATACCTCACATTAAATCCATATAGAATTATATATATTAGATCTAATTTCCAATCATTTAATCATGAGAAATAGCCTTAGATCGATTGCCTCACCTTAGATCTTTGAAAATCCCGACTGATCTCCTTTTGTAGTTGACCACCACTAAATCCCAAAATTCCCTTCCATAGTTTCGGCCAAAATACAATATGAGGGATTAGTCCCTAAATTTCGACAAATCTAAAAGAAAAGAATAGAAATCAAAACTTGTTCTTACCCTTTCTTGAAGAAATCGACAAAGATCTATGCTTGAAGCCCTCAAAGATTCGGCTTTTGATGGATTGGAAAGAAAAGAAATTGGCTAATGGTGATATCTTGAATTTTCGGCTTTGGCTAACAAAAAGAAGAAGAACAAATGCTCTAGGAAATTCGCGGGAGAGAAGGGTTGAGAGAAAAAGAATGATGAATGGCCCTCTTTTCCTTATATAGCCGAATTTACTAACTTAGAATCCCTTACTTGGCCATCACTCTTCTATTTTGATAGCTTTATCTCTTTAATTATCTCCTAAAATAAAAGATAATTCAACAACTATCCTTACTTAGCCGAAATTATTAAACTCAAAGTCCCTTACTTGGCCATCACTTCTCCCTTATTTTCCTAATTAAAGAATAATTCCTTATTTATCTCTTGAAAATAATCTAAAATAAATCCATTATTTATCCCTTATTTATCCACTATTTATCTCTTAAAAATAAAAGAATAAAGGCTCCTAAATTATAGCCTTGTGCCGTCCACCTCACTTCTTCTGGAAGCAAAATAAAATTTCTTTTATTTGCTTTCCCTATGACTCGAACTCAGGCCCAATCCCCTTGCATGTGGCGCCATTTCCAGAGGCCCTAAGTGGCATCTCCAAGCCACTTTTCCAAGCTCATTTGTGTGTCAAATTTCACATAATTTTTCTCTTAAGGCCACCTTGCCTTAATTTCCTCTTTTAAACTTTAAAACTCGACATTTCTAAGTCATTTCTAAGTTTCCAAAAATTTTCATTTGCCTCTTTAAACTTGACATTTCTAAAGCATTTCCTTACATTTCTAAGACATTTCCTTACATTTCCAAGTCATTTCCTTACATTTCCAAGTCATTTCCTTACATTTCCAAGACAAGATATTTCCTTACATTTGCAAGACATTTCCTTACATTTCCAAGACATTTCCTTACATTTCCAAGTCATTTCCTTACATTTCCAAGACAAGACATTTCCTTCCATTTCCAAGTCATTTCCTTACATTTCCAAGACAAGACATTTCCTTCCATTTCCAAGTCATTTCCTTACCTTTCTAAGTTTCCAAAAATGTTTACTTTCCTCTTTTGAAACTTAACATTTCTGAAGCATTTCCTTACATTTCTAGGTTTCCAAAAATGTCAAAAATTTATTCGCAATACATAAGACATGTCATTTCGTACAATTAAACCGAAAATGCATAGGCCCTTTTCAGGATGTTACAGTTCTACCCCCCTTAAAAATAATTTCGTCCTCGAAATTACTTACTAACGAATAATCGTACATCTTAACTCACCGCACTACGCTTATGCTGCGCACTCTAATCTTAATAGAACCATCATACTTCCTAAGCACAATCTCTAAGTTCAAGTCCCCTAGAACTCATTTCTAACGCCACGATTTAATCTGATTAAAAAGTTTTATGCATCAGAATTTTGTTCCACTTATTAACCGCGAACAATTTTATGAAATAAAGATATTTAGAAGTAGTTCTTTCGATCACACAAAGTTTCAGTTCAAGTTCACTACTCTAATTCATAGAATCACATTCACATTCATCAACAGAGACACCTTCATTCCTCAATAGAGGCACATTCATTCATCAACATAGACATATTTATTCAGTGGTATCTACCACCCACATTCACTATTCGAACACTCTTTGCCTTATTCCTATCCCAGGGGTATTTTCGTAATTTGTCAAAATAAAGTTCCTTGGTGATTTTGTCAATAAGGGTATTTTGGTAATTTTAAAATCCCGGGGCCTTTCGGTAATTTTGAAATTCTAGGGGTATTTCGGTAATTTTTCACAAACCAGAGTAAATTTGTAAAGCTTAATAATTCCGGGGTATTTCAAAATTTGCAAACTTGGGGGTTCTTTTTGAGAATTTGTTTTCCAAAACGGTGTTGTTGCAAAAAAAAATTTTGGGAATTAGGGTCATTTGGGTAATTTTGTAAGTTAGGGGCAATTTCGTTATTTTCCAAAATCAAGGTATTTTTGATAATTTGCAAATTAGGGTTTTTGAACATTTTATAAAGTAATGAAATCTTGATAAGAACTGTGGGTATTTTGGGAATTTTATAAACTGAGGGCATTTTTTGTAATGTTACCACTAGGGGTATTTTTGTAATTCTACAAATCGAAATTTTTTTTCGAAAAATTTTGTAAAAATAGTTCTCTCAATTTAAAAAGGGTAATGTTAAGAGTTTTAAAACTAGGGTTATAAAAACACGGCTAGTTCCCTTTCGGGTTTTAGTTATTGGGTTTAGCTTTGTGGATCGAGTCCTCTTGGTTAGGGTGAACCGAAGCTACGCACTGCAGTAGGATTCTGCAAGAAGAGGAGGTGAGTCACTAGGATCGCTAAGTACCGTGCTCTTCCGGATCCAATCCTAGACATGCGCATTGTGGGTTACCACACCTTAACTCTCGGCGACTAGTCATAGGGTTGTTTAGTTAGGCACTTAAGTCTTATGTAAGTGTTGAGGAAAACTAATCCTAGGGTTCAAGTACTTATCATGCTAATCTACGTTCCATTCCATTTCTACCCTTCTACACATCATACTATAAACCACACAAATGGATAGAAGTACTTACCGTGGATCATGGGTTGGAGACTTAGGTGCTATGCCGTAAACTCGCTTATTTCAAAAATATTTTCATAAAACTCATTTGGGCTCGCTTTGAAAATATTTTAGGCCTTAAACCCCTAGGCCGAGGGTTTGAAATGGGCTCCGATACCAAACTGAAACACCCCAAACTCTGCCCACGCAGCCCCAACTGATCTGCACGTTCCTTAAGTAAACCTAGTTTCAAAGTTCTTTTGTACTTTGGGAAAAATAGTGTGTTTTGAAAGAAATATTGTTTTGGGTTGGGCTTGAGTTAAAAAAAACCCATTTATCTTATTTTAAAATCCAATTAATTAAGGTGACAAAACAATTAGGGTTTATTTTTAAAGAATAAATTTTACTTAACTTTATTTGAAAATAATTCGTAACATAGTAATTAAAAATAAAAGTAAAGAAATGTAACTTATGGCCTTATTACATCAAGTAAAATCCCAAAATAAAATTCTAAAATACTTAAATAAAATTAAATTTCCATATTGAATAAAACTTCAAGCTGAGCATGGCCATCCCTACGCTTCACGAACCCTGGTCCATTATTGATCGTCACCAAAAATAGTCCCACAATGGGGTGAGTCAATGCACTCAATGTGTACACAACACTAAAATTCAATAGATCGCATACATTTTCATATCAAATACTTATTCATATAACAGATAAAAATAATGATGCAACCCAAACCCAAACCTAGGTGCCATCCGCTACACATCCCCGTACTAATCTGTACACCGTGGGGACTACTAAGTCAACCCTCCATCCGCTACACACCATCAAAGGCGCACATTGCAGAATGACGTGCTCATCGCCCATATAAAATTTGTGGCATAGCCACCAGATAATTGTGTCATGAGACACCACATTCAGATAATGTAACCGAAGTTACCACATTCAAATAATGTAACCGAAGTTACCGTATTCAGATAATGTGACCGAAGTCACCACATTCAGATAGTGAGACCGAAGTCACCATATTCACATCCCCTTCTTCATATAACCCGAATGCCCCATATTATTCATATTATGCATACCATACTTAAATTCACATTCATGTCACTTTTCACATGTTAAATATAACATATTTCGTAATCCTAGTAGAAGTAGGAAACGTACCTGAGTACTTTGTACCGTAACATGGTACCTTAGCCATATTCTTATATTTTCAGATTAAAACATATATAAAGCCATGAATCTATAAAGATTGGTGTAGGGTACACACCTAATTCGCTTAGCAAATTCCTTGAGATCCCGAAAAGCTTGATCTAATGCTTAGATCCTTAATCCCTACATTTGATTAATCACTTACTACTTTAATAAAAAGCCATTCGGCCACAAATCCAAATCCTAGTAGGATTAGTATTCTTAAAACTTACCTTGCTCCCGATTTGGACACCAACAAATCCCGAAATTGATCCTTGTTTCCCTAGGAATTGTCGAAATTCCTTTAACCATATGTTAGATTTAATCTAACATTAAAACATAAAACATGGCCTTTGGCAGAATGTATATAGGGACTTACCTTGAAATTCTCAAATCCCGGAGTCCTTTTATACCTCTGTCGAAATCCATATAGACTTATATATATTAGATCTAATTTCCAATCATTTAATCATGAGAAATAGCCTTAGATCGATTGCCTCACCTTAGATCTTTGAAAATCCCGACTGATCTCCTTTTGTAGTTGACCACCACTAAATCCCAAAATTCCCTTCCATAGTTTCAGCCAAAATACAATATGAGGGATTAGTCCCTAAATTTCGACAAATCTAAAAGAAAAGAATAGAAATCAAAACTTGTTCTTACCCTTTCTTGAAGAAATCGACAGCACCTATGCTTGAAGCCCCTCAAAGATTCGGCTTTTGATGGATTGGAAAGAAAAGAAATTGGCTAATGGTGATATCTTGAATTTTCGGCTTTGGCTAACAAAAAGAAGAAGAACAAATGCTCTAGGAAATTCGACAGAGAGAAGGGTTGAGAGAAAAAATGATGAATGGCCCTCTTTTCCTTATATAGTCGAATTTACTAACTTAGAATCCCTTACTTGGCCATCACTCTTCTATTTTGATAGCTTTATCTCTTTAATTATCTCCTAAAATAAAAGATAATTCAGCAACTATCCTTACTTAGCCGAAATTATTAAACTCAAAGTCCCTTACTTGTCCATCACTTCTCCCTTATTTTCCTAATTAAAGAATAATTCCTCATTTATCTCTTGAAAATAATCTAAAATAAATCCATTATTTATCCCTTATTTATCCACTATTTATCTCTTAAAAATAAAAGAATAAAGGCTCTAAAATTATAGCCTTGTGTCGTCCACCTCACTTCTTCCGAAGCAAAATAAAATTTCTTTTATTTGCTTTCCCTGTGACTCGAACTCAGGCCCAATCCCCTTGCATGTGGCGCCATTTCCAGAGGCCCTAAGTGGCATCTCCAAGCCACTTTTCCAAGCTCATTTGTGTGTCAAATTTCACATACTTTTTCTCTTAAGGCCACCTTGCCTTAATTTCCTCTTTTAAACTTTAAAACTCGACATTTCTAAGTCATTTCTAAGTTTCCAAAAATTTTTGTTTGCCTCTTTAAACTTGACATTTCTAAAGCATTTCCTTACATTTCTAAGACATTTCCTTACATTTCCAAGTCATTTCCTTACATTTCCAAGACAAGATATTTCCTTACATTTCCAGAACATTTCCTTACATTTCCAAGACATTTCCTTACATTTCCAAGTCATTCCCGTACATTTCCAAGACAAGACATTTCCTTCCATTTCCAAGTCATTTCCTTACATTTCCAAGACAAGACATTTCCTTCCATTTCCAAGTCATTTCCTTACCTTTCCAAGTTTCCAAAAATGTTTACTTTCCTCTTTTGAAACTTAACATTTCTGAAGCATTTCCTTACATTTCTAGGTTTCCAAAAATGTCAAAAATTTATTCGCAATACATAAGACATGTCATTTCGTACAATTAAACCGAAAATGCATAGGCCCTTTTCAGGATGTTACATGACCTGCTTATCGACATACCCCTTTAAGGGTATCCATTTCATAATTTTCTACTGCACTTTTTAGCACATATTTAACACATACAGATATACACAATTACCCGGAAAGCGGTGGGTTAATCACACACCTGATTACTTGAAGTTCTAAGCTCTCGATCCCGATGCTATCACTAAGTGAAACTACAGCTATCTGCCTATAACTTTCCCCTGTTGCTGGCCCATACCCCGGTGGCCAATCCCGAACAGCAGAAACGGATCTCTTCTTCAACTTCGGGATAGGAGCTATCCTTTTACCTTCTTGACTGGCATTTGCATCCATCGACAACACTTAATCAGAACCAAACGATTAATTGATAACGTCATAAACTAAATATAACGAATCTAAATTATACTTACTAAATACCCTTACCGAAAATAAACTTGGATCCCGAAGGCTTCTCTTTACTCCTATCGATTTGCCCCTAAAAACCATAATCAGAATCGGCTAATAATAATAACCCAAATGGCCTATGGCCGAATATCAACTACCACTTACCTAGCCTCTCCAAGTCCCGTAATATTTGCTTACTCCTTGAGTTGCCGAAATCCCTGCTACACTTATTGTTAGAATCGGCTACTAGCAAAATCCTAGGAGAATGGCCCTTGGCCGAATACCATGAATCACTTACCTTACTTACCAAAATCTCGAATCACCACTTAACTATGAAGCTATCGAAATCCCTGAGTGAAACCACATTAAAATCGGCTTAAGCCTGAATCCATAAAAAATAACCCTTGGCCGAAACCCACATTGCTTACCTTAAGCACTTCAATCCCGAAAGACTTCTTTGATGCACCTTAACGCTAGCTACACACAATGAAAACACTAGATTATGGCCTATGAACATTCAGCCAACCTAGCCAAGGCCTAATCACATGATTTCGGCACACCAAATAAAGAGCTTAAAACCGATTGATAAAGAAGGAACACTTACCACCACCGTTTGTTTGAACAGACTACAAGAGAATAGTTGACATCACCACCCTAGGAGATTCGGCAATGGTGACCAAAAGTAGGGAGGTTTCGGCTTAAAGGCTTGCGACAAAGAAAGAGAATAAAACAACTTGAAGATTCGACTATGGCTCCCACTGGGAGATGAAAATATTCGGCTATCACAAATGAATAGGTATCGGTTTAAGGCTACCAAAGAAATAAAAGAGATGTAGGATGATAAAGGTGGATTCGGCCAAGAACAACTTGAGAAGAAAGAAGAAGAACACTAATAACCTTACGGGTCCTTGAAGTTTCGGTCACCAAAGCAACAGAGAAAGAAAGCCGAAACTAGATGGCTTAACCACAAGAAGAAAACGGCACATAGAAAGAAAAGAAGAGACTAAATTTTGGCACAACTCCTTATCAAGCTTCAAAGCCGAAAATCCTACCCCAATGAGTCCTATATTCGGCCACTAGCTCTTCCCATATCAAATCCCTTGATAATCTCCTACTTTATCTCTTTAACATCCAATCAAAATAAATAAAATAAAAACAACAATTATCTTCCATTCTTTGCCAAAATTTAAAAAGAAAAACAAGTCTTTTATCCTCATCTTCTCAGAGTCCCCTGTCGTCCCATACTCCTCCTTCTCTTGACGCAAAAACAAAAGCCCATTTGCTTCCCAAGTTGCTCGAACCTCCTCCCTTCCTCCCAGCTTATGGCATCACACTCCAAGGCCCTAAGTGGCGCCTCCAAGCCACTTTACCAAGCCCAATTCCATGTCCAATTTTGCTCACAATTTTCCTTAAGGCCTCCTTAGCCTAGCTTCCCCTTTTGCACTTAAAATTCTAAGATTTTCTAAGGCATTCTTCCTCATCTTTGAGTTCTCAAAACCACTCAAACACATTCGAACATACTCAAAACCTACTAGCACTTGAATTACGCACAAAATGTATAACCCCTAAACCTGGATGTTACATATAAAGTATGTAAAATTGTGCTTAATTACATGATTTTTGTACATATTTTATATTATTACATGTTGATTTATTAATATGTGAAATTTTACTATGTAGAAGGACCATTGAAGATATGATTAATGTAAATGAAATATGGTCATGCACAAATCAATTTATGTTGATGTCAAGACCATGCAACTTGGGTCATGAGGTTGATAATTTGACCCAGTAAAGAGGAGTTAAAAGATGGACATGTCTGCTAAATTATTGGACTGAGAAACTGTCCAACAAAGGGGAACTAAAGCCCAGTTTCGATACAAGTAGATGGCTACACAAAAGCAATCTTTGGGGTATTTAATTGAAGATCATTACAGTTGGAAAATAATAATAAAAATAGTCCAATAACTTGCTGTTGAAGTCGTCCACCCTATGACTATTAATAGCCTTGGTTTGAATTCAAAATGAGGAAACTAAGTCATCCCCTTCTCCTTGAAATATGGTCGGCCATGTGAGATAGAAAAATAAGGAATTTGAAATCTATTTTTAGCAAACTCTACCCCTTACCTTCACCTATAAATATCATGCACCTATCACTTCTCAAATCATCCCTTATCCCTCATCCCTCACAACTCATTTCTCTTCTCTCATTAACATTTTCTCTACATTCCATTTCCTTTTCCTTTCCCATGCATAGCCACCTATCTCCCTTCTATCCTTTATCCAAAAAAGCTTTGTTAAAAGCATTCTTTGGTCGGCCACTTTAGGAAGTCCTTAGCAAAAGAAGCATCGAGCAGAACGGAGGAGCACATCAGTCAAAATAGATCCGAAAGGCTGCTGAACTGAATAGAGTTTACCCTTTCCTCTTTTTATCTATTTTAATTATGTTTGCTTTGAGTTTATTGTTTTTGAAATCAACGATGATATTTTAAATCATATTTTCTAGGATTGTTATGTTAATTCAATAAGAACTATTTTATTCATGTTTATCATGTTTAGGCCTCAGTCAATCATGTTTTCAATTAATGTCATGATGCATTTCATTCATATGTGATTGGGTGCACTCAAGTTAGCCGAGCGATCCTAACTAGACAACGACTAGTAGACACATAATTGAAATGTGCAATGCTCAATTTAGATCCTTAAACCTGACTAAGTTGAGGTTCATAATATCTTTAGTTAGCTCTATTACTGTGCATAGTTTTTAGGTTTATGTAATTAAACTTTTGCAAATGTAAATGTCCCTGTGACCTTACATAAATTCTAAAAAACCTTTAGTTAATATGATCAGTAAGATGCATATTTAACTAACTAAAAGACTTTGAAAGGACTTAATTTGGTTTCCAAACTCATGAAAGATCGAGTTGCAGTGGAAGTATTTCTGAACATTGTTAAACATGATAAAGTAAATTGAATTGATTAATATAATTATCCTAGCCCATTTAATGTTGATTATTTTTGTTGCTAAAGTCATTCATTCATACATTTATGTAAATTGCATCTAGATTAAAATTGCATTAGAGATCACTCTTTGCATTTATTTTATTTAACCATCACTATCCAAAATTACTGAATTTTTACATCAAATTGTGAATTTATAATTTTGAAATTAATTGGTTAAGATTATAGAGTCCTTGTGGAGACTATAACTCATTTTACTTATTACTTGAATGACTATGTACACTTGTACGAATCGCGTTACGCTTGCACTTTTCTTTCATTCCAAGTTTTTGGCACCATTGTCGGGAATCGTTTTAAAATATTATGAAATTGTTAATTTTGCATTTTGGTCTTTTTTTTGTTAAATTTGAATTCCAATAAATATTGATCAAATGTTTGACTTACTTCCCGTAGATCTTGAAATTGAAAGGACCTTTAGACAAAAGAGAAGACAAGTGAACCAAAGAAGCACCGAAGAGATGAATTTCAAAAATCAAATCCAAAATTAAGGAGGTGCTTAACTTATAATTCTCACAATCCGATCATTGTTTCTAATGACAGAAATTGCGCCATTCGACAATATGCCATTCCTCTATTCAACAAGCTCAATTTGAATATTGTGAGACCCAAAATTGAGGCACTGCAATTCGAACTAAAGCCATTCATGTTCCATATGTTGCAAAATATGGGTCAATTTAGTGGAATGCCTACTGAAGATCTATATCTTCATCTTCGGCTATTCATGGAAGTGTGTGGCTCATTCAAACTAGTTAGGGTGACTGAGATTGCCTTGAGACTGAGATTATTTCCATACTTCTCAAGAGATAAAGCATGACCGTGGTCGAACACCTTCCCATCAGGTTCTATAATTACATGGCAAGACTTGGTTGAATGTTTCTTAATGAAATACTTTCCTCCATTTTTTACCACCAAGATCAAAATTAATCACTTCATATCAGCAGCTTCACGAAGAATCTTTATATGACGCATGAGAGAGATTCAAGGAGTTATTATGAAAGTGCCCTAATCATGGCATTCCTTACTACATTCAAATGGAGACTTTCTACATTGGTCTCAATATTTATACTAGAATAATGGTGGATGCTTCAAAAAATAGAGCCCCTATTTCTAAGTCTTATAATGATGCTTACGAGATTATTGAAAGAACTGCTAGTAATAACTATTAGTGGCCAACCAACCAAGTAGCCTAAAAAAGATGAGTAGTTGGAGTACATGAAGCAGACACACTTGCTTCTTTGGCAACCCATGTATTTTCTATGTCTTCTATGCTTAAGAACATAGCTGTTAATGGTTTCAATGGTAATCTGATAGGTCAGCAGTCGAACCAGTTCGAGAATATTTCTTGTGAATACTGTGGAGATGACCATTTCTTTGAAAATTGCTCATCAAATCAAGAGTCAAAAATATTACATGGGAAATCAAAATTGGAATGGTCAGCAATCAAATTCTTACAACTCTTTATGGCAGAATCATCTAATTTCTCCATGGAGTAATCAATGGGCGAACCATAGCAACTATTCTATGCCATTTTGACCAAATTGTCTGCTACAATATTCTCAACAAGTGCAACATGCCCCACCAACTGAATCTTCAAGTGATCTTGAGAATTTGCTGAAGGCATATATATCAAATAATGATGTCACTTTAAGAAATCTGGAGAATCAAATAGGTCAGCTAACCAATGAACTTCAAAATAAACCCCAATGAGCTTTGCCCAGCGGTACTGAAAATCCAAGAATTTCGGCCAAAAAATATTGCAAAGTGATCACTTTTCCAAGTGGAAAGACATTGAAGCCCAAGGCAGTTGAGGTTCAAGATGAACCTATTGTAGCTCAAGACAAAGAGGAAGTTCAACTGTGTGTTGAAACTCCTATTTCACAAAAGTCAAATTCAGTTATCCTTGATGAGGTAAACTCTAAACCAGTCAGTTCTGATTATCTAAAATCTTTGTCAGATGCAGAAAAATTTCCATAGAAGAGTTGTCTGGTTAAAGCTAAGATTCCACCACTGCCATATCCTCAATGATTCCAAAAGTAGCAACATGATACTCAGTTGAAAGAAACTTTTGATGACGAGGTGACTTTTAATGACTTCGATTCTGCTAAATCCCCAGATGTAGTTGAAGTCTGCTATGCGAT
Organism: Gossypium bickii; assembly: GCA_025503065.1. Classification (NCBI taxonomy): domain Eukaryota; kingdom Viridiplantae; phylum Streptophyta; class Magnoliopsida; order Malvales; family Malvaceae; genus Gossypium; species Gossypium bickii. Next base: position 18,358,533 of record CP106713.1, on the reverse strand, counting down.
TTCTAAGATGGAATCACTGGCTTCTATAGAATTGGAGCTCATTTCTCTAGATGATCAGTTAGAATATATTCTACTAGGAGATTCATGAAGTGATGATGGAGATGAGGAATGTTTGCCTTTTTTAGAAGCTAAAACGAAGGGATTCACTCAAGAAGTTCCACTGGAATCATAAGAGTTATTATCTTGGGAGTACACACAACCAAAAGCATTGATTGAAGAGCCAGTTGAATTGGAACTGAAGGTTTTTCCTCCCTATTTTATATATGATTATTTGGATCTATCATTGACTTTATCTATCATGATTTCAGTTGAGTTCACCAAAAATAAAAAAGAAGAGTCACTTGTGGTTTTGGAAAAGCACAAGAAGGGTATCAGATGGATTATTGCAGATATTCGAGTCACAAGTTGGAGGATTTGCATGGATTACAGGAAGTTAAACAAGGCTACCAGAAAAGATCATTTTCGGTTTTCTTTCCCAAATCAAATGTCGGACAAATTTGCTAGGCAATAGTTTGATTACTTTCTAAATGAGTATGGTTGGTGTGATAGATGGCCCTTTGACACTGTCTTAGCCAATGAAGATTTCGAATAAAATGGAGGGAGTTCTCTTCACTTTTTCTATCGTTATTTTATATATATATATATTCATTTGAATAAAATGGTAGACTTAGATAAAATTTTCTTTAGGTTATTACATTAACTAAAATCCTGTCTAGGAGATTGGAACTTAAGCGGGACCATCTATGACCTATCCAGTCTTTCATGAGAGTTTAATTTAATGTAATTTTTCAAAAAATATTTTTCTAAGTAGCCCAAAGAATTTAAGTATTTGTTTTGTTAAATAAAGGGTCAACTTTTGACCCAAGCACTATTCACTTTGAGTTTTTTTTTTAAAAAAAAAGTTTACTTTCAATTTAGGAGCTTAGGATCCAAAAAGGAGCTGTCATTGGGCTTAAGACACTACTAGGAAAGGAAATATTCAACCCTATTCCGCACAAACCTGTAGCCCTTACCTTGCTTCACTGCCACTCTAAAGTATCCCTATAGTGCATTTCCTTTAACCCTTTAATGCCATAGCCCTTAACTCCCTAAATCACCACCCCAAACACCTTCATTTGAAGCCACCAACCACCGCACCTAAACTATCCTTAAAATTTCCACCCTTCCATATCTAAACCTTATCGTCGGCTACTCGCCCATCTACCCAAAATCGAAACCACCTTTACCATACTTTTTAACTCCGACACCAAAAGTCCCTTCGTTGAGCACCATTCCATGAAGTGCACGGTCTGCTATAATGGATATGCTGCAACATATGCAGTGGCAGCAACAAGCTTATTGGAGATACTCAAAAATATGGGATGACTCAATTAAAGATGGTTTTAAGAAAATATTTCATAACTCATTTGTCTTTATGCCTGAATTTCCAGACTTTATAATTGAACCATGGACTCCAATGTTGAGGAAGGAACGAGGTGAGTCAAGTAAAAAAGAGGACGATGAAGCAAAAGATGGGTCGAATTTAGAAGGGTCTACAAATAAATAAAAAGAGGGGGATCTTGTCTTTACTTTATTTTTCTTTTTAGGATATTTTAAGTTTTTAGTTTTAAATTCTTTTAGGGTATTTCTATTTCTCGCATAATAAAAAAAGAGGTTGAAATCATAAATAAAAATTGAACAATTTGCAAAATAAGAAGTGTGGCAAGAGATATGTATATGTCTAGAACTGGACCTGTCAAGGAAAAGCTTGGTATTTAAGCAATCAAACTTGACTCACCTCCTTTTCCTAGGGTCCTACTTGGTGTACAGTTTCTATTCACTTTTATATTTTTGTTCTATTGTTTTTAACAATGAGGACATTGTTCACCTTAAGTAGGGGGACCAAAAATTGAAATTGTTTTTCAAGATACGTTACTCTTATAAGTATATTAAGTTATATTTTGTTCAAAAATTTGAATTTCTTTTTACTTATGCTAACTTCTAGTATAAATAAAGTTCTATTATCTCAATAATTATTATGTTAGCTGAACTATGATATAATGTTACTCTTTATAAAGTTTGTAAATCATACCATAAAATTTTTAATTCCTTAGGAGAGCTAGGCATGCATGAAAGTTTAAGTCTCTAGAATCGACTTAGTAATTTCTTGAGGCGAAATCCTAGGAAGCATGAAATTTTTGAAAATGACTTAGACAAACTTTTGTTTGGACCAATTGAGCTTTTCAAGCCAACTTTAACGAATATTTATCCCTTGAAACCCAACTTTGAGACTATATGGCCTGATTTTATTTGAACCATTGCAATATTAAGCCATCACTTTTATCTTAATTATCTCTAAATTGTCCAAAACACAGACTCGATCTATCCAGAAGGTTCTCTGGAAATAAGTTTGGGGGAGTTGAAAAGAAGTATCAAATGCTCAAAAAAATTTCGTATATACAATAATATGCTCGAAAAAAAAAGCATATGTACTCGAAAGAAATAGATGTACAAAAGAGCATGTAAACTCAATAGAAAAATGAGTTGGTGGGTTGAAGGTATTTATTCTGAAGGTCTAATATAAGCTGAGTCTAAGGTTTTTAGCTTATCTTTATTTATCTTTTACCTAGCCCTAGCCTAGCCACCTTGCAACCTATTTAAAAGACCTTTTGATTCAGATTTCTATGCTACCTACATTAGTGGAGAGAGATTGCTAAGTTCAACATTTGAAGACATTAAGTTAAACTTAGTGATTGTAGTTTAGTCTTAAATAATGGAATAAAAATTAATTGGTAAGAATTAACATATCTTTATTGAGAAAGCATTTAGTCTATTCTTGTCATCATGATAATGATTGAGAATAATTCAAACAATATGTATACTTAAGTTGCATAATTTCAAAATTCTTGTTCTTGAGCATAATTACACTAAATTCATAGTTATGGGGGAAATGTATTTGTAACACCCTAAACCCCACCCATACGTTTCGACCAGATCTGGTATGCTACGGGTTGTACATTGAAAACTTTTGCTTCGTTGGTTTCGGAAATCGTAAGTTAATTAGACAACATTTAAATAAATAGGTGACCTTTTGAAAATAAATCCTTGTATTATTACAATTTTGAATAATTAAACCTTTTGAAAAAATTTCTTAAGTTACAAATATTAAAAACTACTTAGGTGAGTATAAACTATGGGGCCTTATTATATAAATATTCGCGAAATAAACACCAAAAACTTAAAGAAAACTGAAAATAGTCTAAAGAAATAAAACTTGATGGCCCCTCGAGTCCGTCTCGGCTCCCATGTCCACAATCTACTGCTCATTTGAAAAGTTAGGGAAAATAATAGGGTGAGTCATCAAGACTCAGTGTGTAAACATCATCAAATATAAATCGATAACCTAACCTAGAGAGGCCTTATTACATAAATAATCCCAAATTTAAGTAAAATAAGATAAAACATTAATATAAAACGGAAATAAATTCCTTTAAGTAAAAGCTCATATGGCCCCTCGAGTCCATCTCGGCTCCCATGTCCACCATCTACTGTTCATCTGAAAGAGTAGAGAAAAATGAAAGGGTGAGTCACCAAGACTCAGTATGTAAATCCCAAAAATACATAAAAGGCTTGGGCCCACAAACACATTATGAGCTTTGGCCCATACACAATGGCAACAATCATAATTATATGATAGATAATAAATGATGCATAGCCCAACCCAACCTAGAATTCCATCCTCTACACACCAACCCTTACCAACCATCACACCTTGGGGATTTCTACAATCAACCCTCCATCCGCTACACACCATAACGACAGTCGTACTACCTATTCCTTATCAATCAGGAATTTTAACGTGGTTTTGTACCACCGATCACCATGTGACCTAACATTTCATTTCGTGGGTTTTCTACCACCGATCACCATGTGACCTAACATTTCATTAAGTGGGTTTTCTACCACCGATCACCATGTGACCTAACATTCATATTTGTGGGATTTCTACCACCGATCACTATGTGACCTATCATGCACTTCCCCTTCAATAACATAATCCCACCCCATGCATACACATAAAAGAAACATCATGTAGACTTATACATATTTTGATACACATAGAGAGTTTTATTTTTACGTACCTGGCATCCTTGCCTAACCCTTTTAGGGTTTTATTCGACTGTCTACACAGCCACTTTTCGGCTTTTTAGCCCATAACACATAAAACACAGTTAAAGAGTGTGTTAGAGATCTATACACCTGATTACTGATAGAATGATACTTTCTATGCCGACGCTATCCGTAGTCGACACAATCGCTATCTGCTTAAGATATTGTTCAGAAATCGGTCCACAACCAAGTGGCCAATCTTGAACGGCAGATACCACTCATTTCTTAATCTTAGGGATTCTTTCCTTTGCCTGATCCATATTTAATTCCATCACAAGTCCTTGTCAGAACTACTATCACAATTTATGATCGTTAATCCTCATCATAAAGTTAAGATCTTGCATATAATAAGCGAATCTAGTAAAAATCTAGGGAAAATCTTCTTCATATAATAAGCGAATCTAGTAAAAATCTAGGGAAAATCTTCTTACCTTAAAATCTCGAAATTGGAGACTAACGATTTTCAGCTTTTAGATCTAGACGACCAAGTTTCCTTCAAATCTCGGAATGCCTCCCAACATAGAACCATTAAACTATTAGCTTTTCGGCTTTTGTCTTTCAAAAAACTGAAATAGAACGTGAGAGCTTAACAAAAGTCGACGCTTACCTTAACACAAGGGATTCGGCTAGCATTATAGAGAAGATTCAACAATGCCAAAGAAAGATTAAATGCCGGAAGAATAGAACTATCTCACAAATAGGATGAATAGAGAAAAACTATGGAGATTTCGGCTTTTTAGAGAAATAGGCTCAAGAGAAAAAGAATGGAGAAGAGAGTGAAAGGAGAGGTTTCGGCTTTTGAAGAAATTGAAGAAAAGAAATTGTAGAGGGAGAGGCTAAGAATTTAGGCACAAAGAGTGAAGAGGAAATTAGGGTTTAAATTCTAGAATCAATGAGATATCCCCCCTATTTATAGAAATTTCGGCATCTACTGCTTAAAACCGAAAACGCCCTTCCTGATAACTAAAAGTCAAGCTAATAAAAAGGGAAAATTCGGCACCCCTTATCCATGAAGTAGCCGAATTCTTTACTCCTCTAGGTGGTGGATTTTCGGCCATCACCTTGCCTTGCAGATAGCTCCTATCTTTTCTCCTTTTTATCATCTATATTATCAATTATAAAATCCACATAAATCCTCCTATTTTTGAGCCTTGTTGCCGTCTACTTCACCTAACCCTAATGCCGAATTTAGCTAACTTAAATTAAAGGATTTGGGCTCTATGAAACTTAAATTTTGGGCCCCTAACTCCTTGTGTATGGCGTCACCCTCTGCTCCCTTTAAAGTACCAGAAATGGCCCAGAAACATGGGCTCCTTGCGGCCAAAACTTGGGCCCCTTTAATTGTTAATGACGCCACCTTCTAATTCCCTTGCAGTGCCACCTTTTGTTGGGCCACAAGCCCATGTTAGTATTTTAAACACAATTACCACCTTTTAACTTTATAATGCCTCATCAGATAATTTAACCAAGGCCTTTGCCTAATCCTGAGCCCAATTTGGACTCCCATCACTTAAATTAACACATTACACCTGTTCTCCTATTAAACGCATAGGCCCAAAAATTCAGGATGTTACAGTATTCCAAAGATATTTTTAAATGGTGATTTCAAGCACTTTCTCTTTACAAATTGTGCATTACTCAGGAGGAGCAATGAATTAAGTTTGGGGGTGTGGAAACACAAAAATATATAAACTTTTCAGCACCTTTTTAGATATAATTCATGTAGTTTTGTTGTAATTTTTGTCAAAATTCATACTTTAATTATAAAATAATTAATTTTCACTTAAATTATTAACATATTGAATTTTAATTATTTTTATAATAAATTTTCATAAATCTAGTTTATTTTCGACAGTTTTGCACAAAAAGTAAAAATTGGCTCGCCAGACACCTTGAAAGTCTTGAACCATTAGGGTAATTTGTGTATCAAGTGAATCAAGAGCAACGCTAAGGGCTGTCCAATAATGATTATTATACATAATTTATATTTAATTTTAATCCAACATTAATTGGGTTAAAAATTAATATAAAGTCTAAAGAAGAAATTGGCCTAATCATGCTAAATAAAAGAGGAATGATCCAACAAGAATGGGGCAGCCCAAATCGTCCATATAGCTGACCTAATCGCTGATTTTATCTGATTTTCACACTTGCAAAACAGCCTTGAGCTTCTCCTAAATGCCATTCAAACCCCTCCATGTTTTGTGCTTTTTACTTTTTCCTCTAAGCTAAAAATAGTAAGTTTGAGCCATTTAAACTTGCATCATGCATGGCCGGCCAAGGGACAAGGAATGGATGATATTTATTTGTTATTTTTAGCAATCATTCCCACCTATAAATACCCCTCTTCCCTTACTCATTTCACACACCAGAACATTAAACAAATATCTCTTTCTTACTCACTTTCTCTCTTCCATTCCCTTCTTGCTTTCCCATTTTCATTTGTTTCATTCCCTTGCTGATTTCCCTATTGAAAAAGAGCTTTCATCCACCTTGGAGTAGCAGCATTCAAATATCCGTGAAGGCCTTGGATCGACAGAACAAGCAGAGAAGGAGGGGAGAGCACTAGTCTGGATTCAGAGAAATATTGGATTTGCTTTCTAATTCCCTTCTCTTTAATTTTTCTGTTTATGTTGTGATCTTGAACATGAATAATTGTTGTGTCATTGTTCTTGTTCTAATTTAAATGGCTTAAATCTAATTCATGTTGGATTGATTGCATTCTGTTGGCTTCAATTATTAAAATCATATTTATGTTGTTATTAGGCCTTGGTAGATTGATCAATTAAATAAAACCATGCTTATGTTATAGTTGCATTACATATGTAAGGTAATGAATGAATGAATTATTAATAGTATTGAAATTTTAATTAATTGACACAGTATTTAATTGGTGCATATTTAATCTTCTAAGGTTGTTGAAGGTTAAATTAGCGACGGTATTAAACGGTATATTATCCTTGCATAACTTGCAAGATTATTGTGATCAAATTGTTTCAATGTAGAAATATATTGTTACCTCACTTAATCTTATATTCTCTTATGAAAATTGATTAATTGTTTGAGTTGACATAGTAATATGTTCAAGAGATTAAATGGTTTAGTAGGTTTGTATGTGCATTAGTTAGCAAAATACCAAGTTGCCATGAAATTATTTGTATGTGCATTAGTTTAGTAATTTTAAGTTAAAGAATGTAATTGATCTAACACAATTATTTCGTATTGATTAAACCTTGTCTTTGAGAAATCGCACATTGGATTATTTTACTTTTTATTTACTTAGTTAAATTCGTTTTAGTTTTTAGATCACTTCAATAATTGTTTTCATCACCATAGTGTTTAACTTTACATTTTATAAATATCTTTTTTGCACAGTCCCTGTGGGTACGATAACTCGACATTTACTTGTCACTTTATTACTTGTTAATGATTGTGTACACTTGCACATTTCTGTCGTTCCACCTTCCCGTGTTACTTCCTATCATATGAGAGTCATCTATGGCTAGTTATTATATCTCTAACTAAGGAACCGACTGGTTCCATCCTAATCGAACCAAAATTGGATCTCAACTATGTCCAATTCGTTTTCTAGCTATCTCGTTTCTTCCAATATATGTCGCCAGCTTGCGGCCTCTTCCAATTTAGTTCTTTAATTATTCTTATTTTTAGGTTAATGGGAAAATAAGTGTTACAAGACAGGTTAAACACCATCAATTTCAGACAAAAAGAACTGGGAAAACAGAGAAAGCAGAACTAAAGTCCTCTTTCCCTCTCTTCTACTATTATATAGAAATGAATTATAGCACAAACAAATCAACGTTTTTGGCCAGCTACCAATCAGAATATGTGCATACACGAATCCACTAATTAGGCACAATAAACGAAACTCACTAAGTTTATGCACAATTACTTGTTCCTACCTAAGACTTGACATGTATGTAATACGTATCCACCACTAATAAGTGCTAAAAGTAACATGTTTTAATCTCATTCTTAATGTGTTTTTGGATGATTATTCGATGTTAATGATGGATTTTGTGATCCTAATCCTTTAAATTCATTTTTTATACTTAGGAGAGCATTAGGAGCAAAAGGAGCGAAAAACGAGCGAAAATTGGAAAATCAGAGTAAGGTACAGGGACCATATGGGCTGCCACACGACTATATAGCAGGCCACGTCGATTTCACGAATTGGCACTTTGAACTGCGGGAAAACGTGATTTTTAAGTTTTTCGGGAATTTTAAGACACATATATGACAAAAATAAGAAGATAGGAGAGAACCTTCATAGAATACTAAAGAAAACAATTCGAAAAACACCAATGAATTCAATTCTGAAGCAGATTTTCATCAAGATTGAAGATTCCCAATTGATTTCTTAGAGAGTTATCATGAGTTTCTTTGTTTCTGTTGGTTATATCGTATCTTGGATGTTTTTATTTTAAAGCATGATTTAATTTTCTAAATAACTAGGGAGATGAACTCTATGATGAATTCTATCGTTTAATCTTTATTTTACGCAATAAATTCTTAGATAATAGGGGAATCCATAAATCTAGGAGTTTTTAATTAGAAAGATATTTCAATTAATCAACCTAAAGTCAATTGCTCTTACTCTCGAAAGAGATATTGGCTTAATTTAGGGATTTCTACGGATCAAGATACTAAGTAAATAAATTGTGCAATTTAGATTGATAGTGATAGATGAAATCTAAGTGAAATCTTTCCTAGGTATTGTTTTGCTTCTTGGTTGTTAATTGGTTATTTTCCTTTTTTTTTATTTTTCGTGTTCGTTAGTTAATTAATTTAATTAATTTTAGTTTTCAATCAATCACTCGAATTTATCGGTTAAATAATAGAAAGACGATAATTACTAGTACTTTTAGTCTTTGTGGGAACTATATCTGTGCTCACTGTAGCTATACTATTAATTGATAGGTGCACTTACCTTAGTCAAATTTTTAGTTAGTTTCATGGAAATCAACCGCCAGATGGTTCCACAATGAAAAGACAAGTCTGCCACAGAAAGGTTTGTCACAAACATGTTCGCCAGCGCAAGAGCTCGCCAAATTGAATGGGAGTCCGCAAGATGGCAAAAAACCATGAAACAATTTGCCTGAGGCAATGCGACAAAAGCAAAATCAGTCCAACAAATTAAACTTAGCTCACACACAAATCTTTACCAATCCAACTTGATCAGCCATCCAAAATACGGGTCTGCCAAACTAGGGTGTAACAAATTTGTATTAACAAACAACTTAAATTATGAAAAACAATTATAGTTAACAATAATAAAAATAATTTTTATTACAAAAAAAAGATTAATTTAAAAAAAAAAGTCTGATAATTGCAATATACTTATAATATTTAATTAATGTTTAAAGTAAATTATCTATTATAATTTGAAATAGTAAATGAGTAATTTACTTAGGGTCCGCTTGTTTGGAAGTAAAACATTTTTCGGAAAAGCTTTTCAGCTTTTTCCAGTGTTTGTTTGGCTGAAAATATTTTCCTAAGGTAAAATCTATTACAAAATACGGGAAAAGAAGCCCTTAATTTTGGAAAATGTCTTACCCTTTCTATTTCGGTAAGACATTTTCAGGAAAATTAGAAGCCCACACCGATCTTCCCTTTCCCTTTCCCTTCCCCTTCCCCTTCCCCTATCCTTGACACTTGATCTTCTGCTTGTCGTCAGCCAACAACGATTCTCAACACTAGACACCGGTGTTCATCAAAGTTGTTCCCTATCATCGCCTTTCGTTGTCAAAATCTGCACTGGCGTTCATCTTCCTCTCTCAAAGGTAAGAACGAAAAAAATTGATATGGGGAAAGAGTGTTGTCTTTTCTGATGTTCAACTTTGGTTTGTCGTTAGCCAATTTGAGGAAGGGAAAAAAAGAAACATGTGTTAACTGTAGTTTATATAATATCTATGGGATTTTGACAGGATATCTATCTATTAGGGAAAAAAGTTATCTTGAATGTGTTTGAAGGGGAAAGAAATTTGTCATGTCTTTTTTTCACAAAAGCTACGGATTGGTTCAATGAACTCTGTACTGTAAATATACAATCCACGCATAAGGTCAATTTAATATTGTTAAATAAGTAAAAAGAACTCTAAATTTAATGGAGTCAGTGAATAAACAAATAGAGCCTCCATCTACTGGAAAGTTTAGAAGCATATATTATAAACTAGCAAACAACTTAAATTAATAAACTATTTCCTTGTATAGGAAAAACCTATTTTTCATACTATTTATCGAACTTTGACTAAAAATTCCTTTTATTATTCATAGGAGTTTGTAGGTAGTTTTTTTTATTTTACCAGTTTTATGTTGTTGAGTCCGGCAGTTTGTCATCTTTATCTGATTTTGGTCTCAGAACTCGTTGCATCTTCATTTCAATATCAGATATGTTGGGCCTTGTTAGTGAATGTCAGCATTTTATCTTTTGTTTTTCTCACGTTATTTTCTTAACTTAAGCCAGACTTGAAACTTATGTTTTGATGGTTTGTATATGCTCTTTCCCTTTTTTTCAGTTGAAGTTATTTTACTTATCTTTGTCACATGAAGTCTTCTATTTCCCATTCCAGACTTGGAAATTGATGGGTTTACAGTTGCATTTCTTGATGCATATTTTCTTAATTGGGTTTATTAAATTCTGTTTGCTTGATAGGCACACTGGAGTTGTGGTTTATGGCAATGAATATTATTTTGGCGGAGGAATCCAACATTCTCCTGCTGGGACGACACCATATGGGACACCAATTAGAGTGATTGATTTAGGAGTCACTCATGTGCCTAAGGATGTATTTGAGATGTATTTCTAGGAGATTAGTCCCCGCTACACTGCTGAAATCTATAGTTTGCTCACCCACAATTGCAACAACTTCAGTAATGAGGTTGCCCAATTTTTAGTTGGTTCTAACATTCTAGACTATATTTTGCCGCTACCTAATGAAGTTGTAACATCTTGAAAAGGGCCTATGCATTTTTGGTTTAGTTGTACGAAGTGACATGTTTTATGTACTAAGAATAAATTTTGAATATTTTTGGAGACCCGGAAATGGATGAAAATGAGTTAGAAATGAACATTTCTGGAAACCTAAAAATGTATGGAAATGTTAAGTTTAAAAATGGAAGGTGAACATTTTTGGAAACTAGGAAAAGTAAGGAAATGATTTGGAAATGATTCAAAAATGGAAAGTGAACATTTCTGGAAACTTGGAAATGTAAGGAAATGTCAAGTTTAAAGAGCCGAACGAAAATTTTAGGAAACTTAGAAATGACTTAGAAATGTCGAGTTTTAAAGTTTAAAAGAGGAAACTGAGGCAAGGTGGCCTTAAAAGAAAAAGTATGTGAAATTTGACACACAAATAGGCTTGGAAAAGTGGCCTGAAGATGCCACTTAGGGTCTCTGGAAATGGCGCCACATGCAAGGTGTTGGGCCTGAGTTCGAGTCACTTGGGAAGCAAATAAAAGAAGTTTTATTTTGCTTCCAGAAGCTCTGAGGTGGACGGCACAAGCCTTCTAGAAAGGAGGAGTTTTATTCTCTTTAATATTTGATTAATAAGGTGATAAATAAAGGATTTTTAATTGGATTATTTTCAAGGGATAATAAAGGATTATTCTCTTATTATTTTAAATTAAAGAGATAAAGCTATCAAATAAAGAACAAGCAGGTGGCCAAGTAGGGGACTCTAGCCTAGTAAATTCGGCTAATGGAGGAAAATAAGGCTAATTTTCATTCATTCTCTCCTTTCTTAAAATTCCTAAGCCATTCTCCTCTCTCTGTAAAAATTTTCCCTAGCAAATTCTCTCTTTTCTCTGCTATTTTGCCAAGACCAAAAACTCTAGTAAAGCAAGCCACTGTCTTCATCTTTCTTTTCTTCCTATTTCTTTCCTTCCAATCCATTCAAAAGCCAAATTTTGGAGAGGCTTCAAGCATAGGTGTTGCCGATTTCTCCAAGTAAGGGTAAGATCTAGACTTGGTTTCCATTCTTTTTCTTTTTAAGCCTGTCGAAATTTGGAGACTAATCTCTCATATTGTATTTTGGCCAAATATGAAGAACTCTTTTGGGATCTGTCTCAAGTCGATCAGAAGAAGGATTTTTCGGATTTAAGGCATCAAGGTAAGACAATAAAGTGATATTCGGCCATAGGCCATAAGTATGATTTCAAGTTAGACTAAAATCTAACATATGTGTATAGATATTTTGACAGCATTAAGGAAGCAAGGATCCAATTCGGGATTTTAGAATCCACAGGGTAAGTATTCGGCCAAAGCTTATATTTTTTGGTATTTAGCACTATTTCCTATTTATTCAAAAGCCAGAAACTGACATAGTTAAATGATTTGGTGGCTAGCCGATTTTAAGGAAGGAATACTACTGATTTCGGATTTGATTATTAATCAAATCGGCAAACAAGGTAAGAATACTAATCCTACTAGGATTTGGAATTTTGGCCGAATGGCTTTTTATTAAGGTAATAAGTGATAAATCAAATGTAGGGATTAAGTATCTAAGCATTAAATCAAGCTTTTCGGGATCTCAAGGAATTTCTAAGCGAATCAGGTGTGTACCCCACACTACTTCATAATACGTTTTATGGCATGTTTAATTAAAATATGTGACATTAAGAATATGAAAGTGGCTCAGGTATCATGTTATGGTACTAAGTACTCAGGTACGTTTCCTACTTCTACTAGGAATATGAAAAATGTTATTTGTAACATGAGAATATGATAAGAATGTGAACTCTGGCTTGTAATTGCATAACATGTTATGGGCATATGGGTTTTATTTTGAAAGGGGAAGTGAATGTGGTGACTTAAGACCACGAACACGGTGACCTAAGACCATGATATCTGAAAAGTGGTGACCTAAGACCACAGTAATCTGAAAGTGGTGACCTAAGACCACAGTAATCTGAACGTGGTGACCTAAAACCACGAATGCGGTGACTTAAGACTGCAATTTGGTGTGTAGCGGAAGGAGGGTCGACTTAGTAGTCCCCACGGTGTGATTGGCAGGTACGGGGGTGTGTAGCGGATGGACAATTAGGTTTGGGTTTGGGAATGCATCATAACTTGTATTCATTATTTTGAATGTGTAACTCTTGTATGCCTGATTCTATTATGACTTAGTGTCATGTACACATTGAGTCTGTTTGACTCACCCCGTTGTGGGACCATGTTTCAGGTGATGAACAGTGATGGACCAGGATGGCAAAACTTGTGGTGGCCATGCTCAACATGAAGTCTTTATTTTTATGGACTATGAGTTTTTAAGTACTTGAATTATTTGGAAATTATTTGATGTAATAAGGCCATAAGGCCATAGTTGAATCATTTTACATTTATTTTTTATTTATTTATTATGTTTATGAACCTTATTTATTAAAGTTTAAGTAAAATTTCTTTAAACTAAACCTTAAATGTTTTATCACTTAATATTAAAAAGGGGTTTTCAAAATAAAATCGAATCCGTTTCAACACAAGCCCAACCCAAAACAAAATTTTAAAAAAAACGCACAAGTTTTTCGCAAAGTAACAAAAGGATTTGAACCGGTTTACTTGAGGGACATACCAAATCTGGTCAAAGCTCGTGGGCCGGGTTTGGGGTGTTTCAGAAGTTATGAGCAGTCCGATGGGTGCACTTTTAAGTAAATTATTATCTACCTTTGAGTTTTACTTCATTCATTGTATCTGTTTGATGAAGCCCCTAGGTAGATATGCTGTAGGGACATCTTAACCCTTTTCATGTTAATCATAGTAGATTATAGTGGTTAGTATTTTCCCTAAACGGGATTGGCTTACTAGTACCTTCCATCCAGTATTGTGATTTTTTATTTCCTTGAATGAAACTTCTCATATTGCCCAAAAATTGCTAAACTAGCATGCTTGATAGTTGATAGGATAAAATTGTATTCCATGATGGATGTGATACATTTTCTCTTTGGTCTTTTCCTCCTCACAAGAGGCATAGTATATATACCTGGACCTCCCAACCACAATTTTTGTTTTCAGCAAAAACAGATGCTTTCGTTTCTTTCATGGTCTAATTGAATGGTTTCTGGTCATACTTGTTAACTGTTGTGCCTCATCAATGAACATTGTTGGTTAATTCAAAGTTTTAGGAGCTACTTTTCAGGTTATGGAGTATGTGTAGTATTGTATTAAATTTGTCTTTTCATCCTCTTTGAATTATGAAACTTTATCTAATACAAGTTTGTTTATACAATGCCCATGATATAGAATCTGGAGACAACTTTGAGGGCTGGTGTTGTTCCTCAAGTTCCCTAATTCAGGCCTTCTGTATCTGCTCTGTCATCCCAGTCCACAAACATCAGTGTGAACGGGTCCTCCATTAGTAGTCAGCCAAAAGAGGTAGACAATAAGGTGAAAGATGAGGAGCAACCAAAATCTAAAGAAGTCAAGACATCAAAAAAGACAATACCACCTTCTAAACCAACCGGCACACGAGAAAAATAAAAAAACAATGGAGCTGCAGTAGACCCTCTTAGAGTTGCTCGAGCCAAGGTCCAAGAGGAGATAACCCGTGAATTTGCAGCAATTATGACGAGTGGAACATTGCGAGCTAGTGAGGCAGCAGCACTAGCAACTAGGAAAGTGATGCAGAAATATGGACACTTGAATGTTGGTATGCAACAAAGTTAGAAGAGGAAAAAAGAAAAAAAAATGATTTTTTTTTAAGCTCTGCATTTACCTTTGGAAATCTGGATCTGGACAAAAATGAAATCATTTTATGATAACTATTCAACTTATTTTTGAAAAATGACTTGAATTTTCCTAAATTAAATGATTGGAATTGTGAAGATCTCAAAGCCAGTAAGGTTTACTTGCACTGTATTGCATACAACAAACAAATTTGTTGGGACTTTCTTGGGCGCCCTGTTACTCTGAGTAGCGCATAGTTTCCAGCTATATAAACGATATCTAGTGGACTTGTGTGTCTAATGGAATAAATCCAAACATTTTTTAAATAAGAATCAGAACCTTATAGGCCAACCTGTGTTTTTAAAATGTAAATTATACATAAACTAATTACCAAGGTAAGTACCAAAAAATTACCAAAAAATAAAAACTAGAATATTTTAATTTATTGGAACTTTTACGTTAGAAAAAAATTATTAATATATATATATGTGTGTGTAATAAACTCAATTAAACAATGAAAAGATAATAAATTCTTAAATGTATATTTGTTTAATTTAAAATAGCTTTTATGAAATATTTTCAGGAAATCTGTCAAATAACAGAAAATATTTTACACAGATTCATCCAAACACCAGAAAAGTAAATCATTTTCAAGAAATTATTTTCCAAAAAATATTTTACTGGCAAACAAACGATGCCTTAAATTAAAAATAAATACGAAGTACACATGTTTAAAAATTGTAATGTGTTCATTTCGATATTTTATAATATTATATATATATAATAAAATATTATATATATGTATATGTATATATCATATTTTCCTGAGATGATATTTAAATTTCAAATCTCAAATGCTCAAACTAGTAACATTAACAACAGGATATTGATTGAATCAGAGGAGATTCTTATCTAAAGCTAACTTTATCAAATCTTGAATAATACAAAGTCCGTAAGAAAAGGAAAAAAAAGAAAAAGAAAACACTTGATAACCAAACATAAAGATTCCAAAATAACAGCTCGAAATAATATTTGAACCAACCAACCAATGTCCAAATCTGTCTACGATTAAGGGTTGCTCTCACTCATATCTTGGCTTGATAATGCTAATTCTCTAAACTTCTTCATATCAGCATCATATGAACTTTTGCTATAATCTGTGGTTCCACTCAGGGCATAGATTGAGCTATGGCCTGGCTTTACACCCTCATTTAGGTCATCCAATGAAGAGTTTCCTTCCAAGGTACGTACAATCTGCTTTCCATGATACATTGCTTGTAAAATCTAATTTTGTTATAAAAAAAAGGTAAAGAAAAGGGAAATTCAAGGATCGATTCATTGCAAACCTTACTCATTTTAGGGCGCTTTCGGGCTGAATGTCTGATGCTAGCTGCGGCGCAGGCTACCATGCGTTTCATTTCTTCCTGGTTGTAGTTATTCTCCAAACCTGGATCAACCAAGGGACCAATGTTTCCATCCTCTAGTCCACGAGTCAAAAGTGGTCGAGCCTATTTCATAGATAATATTAACACACCATTCTCTCTATATGTAATTTTCTTATAATGGTTAATGAATCTTATGTTTTCGGCAGCTAATGCATTGACTTACATACCCAATCTACTAAGCTATCTTCCATTGCACTAGTTGGATCGACAGGTTGCTTTCCGGTTATGAGTTCTAGCAACATAACCCCAAATGAGTAAACATCGGATTTCTCAGTAAGCTTGCCGCTTGATGCGTATTCAGGAGCCAAGTACCTACATTACAAACCCTATAAGAAATGTTGTTTCATTTAAAAAATATACGAACACATTATGGATTTTCTTAGTTTTTCAGTCTTTATTTTCTCTCAAACATGCTAATCAAATATAGCTATTTACAGTTGTTCATAGTTACCCGAATGTTCCCATCACACGAGTTGAGACATGGGTGTGGTTATCAGTAGACAACTTAGCCAATCCAAAATCAGCCACCTAAATAATCATATGCTCGGTTAGTTAATCCTTTTGCCAACATAGAGTTTTTTTTAAAGCTGATATATACCTTAGCTTCAAAGTTGTAGTCAAGGAGAATATTAGCTGATTTGATATCACGATGAATAATGCGAGGATGGCCTGCATGTATAAATTCAACAAATAAATGAAATCTTTAGAGAAAGATGAAGTGGCAAATGCATGATAGATAGAAATAAAGATGGGGACTTAGATTCCTCACAATCTTCATGAAGATAAGCAAGCCCTTTAGCAGAACCTAATGCAATACGAAGTCTAGTGGGAAAATCCATGACTGGTAGGTTCTTTTCTGCAATGAAAAAAAGAAGGGGGACAGTTGGCTAGTTTCTAATAAAGAAAGAAAAGCTTGCAACTTAAAGATAGATAACAAGTGAATTATGAAAATTCAATTTACCATGGAGATGATATTCTAAGGTTTTATTTGGAAGAAATTCATAGACTA
Organism: Gossypium bickii; assembly: GCA_025503065.1. Taxonomy (NCBI): domain Eukaryota; kingdom Viridiplantae; phylum Streptophyta; class Magnoliopsida; order Malvales; family Malvaceae; genus Gossypium; species Gossypium bickii. The sequence continues at coordinate 18,341,252 of CP106713.1, read as the reverse complement.
ACATCCGTTGCTGCCTGGCAATGCAATATCCGACTAATGACACGAGGTAGCGATGATGGACACGGCTAATTATTTCAACTTCTGCCTGGAATTCTCTTTCTCCTTGTCCACTACCACTTTTTAAACTCTTAACTGCAATCTCCTTTCCATTTTGTAACACACCTTTATGCACGTATCCGAACCCACCTTGGCCGAGCAAATTGGCTTGAGAAAATCCTCCAGTAGCAGTTGACAGCTCCTCATAAGTGAAAGCGCCAGTGTTTACTCCAAGACCAATATTTGGTGATGGAGGGGGCAAAGGAGTATGTTGTGGGCCTGAGGACATGGAGCTTACTTCACCGCTCAAAACTTGTCCTGGTATTGAGGATTGTGCACCCCATCCACCTCCACCACCAACAGCACCAGCAGGTGGCACTGGGGATGGTGTACCCCATCCACCTCCAGGTGATGGGGTTGTTTTAACACCATCCACCCCCCATTGACGATTCATTGAGGAGTTATAATACTGATCACCTCCACCAGCTGCATAAACCACATGTAATAGAACTAATTTATGAGCCATGCAAACTTTATTAGTCTTAAATCATAAAATTGATATTAAAGCTAGGTTCAAGAGTTGTAGGAGATAAATGAAAAAACATGCATATTAGGTTTCTTCTCTTCATTGAATTTTTAAAGCATATTTGTAAAATTTTAGCCTTTCTGTTTCAAAATTTTCATCAATGAAGAAAGAGAGAATTTGAGAAAGAAGAGTATTGGTTTTTTATCACCTTTAGCTTCTCTAGGTTGATAGTACTGGATTTTCTGATTGCTTTTCTTCTTTCTTCTTCGACAGCATATTACTAAAAGAGTGACAAAAACAAGGAGAAATAATCCTGCCCCCACAGCTACTCCAATAAAGACAATTCCTGAGTTATCATTTGACGGAGTTGATGGTGATGACTTGTGAGAATTGTTTGACTTGGAACTACCACTTTTGGTAGGAGGTGGTGGAGAGTGGTCGGTACTACTTTTAATGGGTGGAGGGGGAGGAGGATGACGAAAAGAAGTCAATGGAGGAGGCGGAGGAGGATGGCGTACAGGACTTTTATTAATAGGTGCAGGTGGGGGTGGTAATGAAAGTTTTGGTGGAGGTGGCGAGGATGGCGGTGGCGTTGTTGGTGGTGGCGGGGGTGGGGAGCTTTTTGATGGTGGTGGTGGTGATGGTGATGGTGATGATGATGATGATGATGAAGCTGGTGGGGAATCTTCTGATGGAGAATTCTCAGGGGATGATGACATTTTGCATTAGCTTTGAAGAACTTCCAACCAAGAAACACCACCCCTCCTTATATGCTTGGTTGAAACAATAGAAGAACCCTGAAAAAAATCGTAAGCTGAAAATCAATCAACATTTTTTATACAAGTGCAACTCATCCAGGATCACATATAGTGGCCGGTAACCATGCAAAATTCTATATATCTATGTAAAAACAAATCCCTCTTGAAGAACCTTTTAACAAATCTGTAATAAAAATCACGTGATATACATTCATCTTGCGTGGTAATAATATTTTATGCCAGAAATGTTGCATTGTTAATCGTTTTGGTCTCAAAGGTGACCCTTGCTTATTCGAGTGGGAATGCTTTTAACCCCTATTAAAGCTGACAATTCTTACATCAAAATTAAAAAAAAAAAAAAAACCTGAAAGAAGAAGAAAGATTGGGGACCCTGTAGTTCCCCGGTAGCTTCTTACAAAGCAAGTCTTTAATTTTGCCCGTCTTCTTTTTTCTTTTTCTCTCTCGAACTTTTAGTCTCAACCTTCTTGATTTGCTTCAATTGGCTCCTCTTTTTAGCTTTTTTTTTTACTACTTTTCTTGCTTTGCTTAGGCTTAGGTGAACTATTTTTGGTTCAAAAACAATGCTTTAACAGTAGGAAAAAATAGAAAAACTTATCAACTTCAACTACAAAACTTGTTCCACTTCTCTCCAACATCATCGCTTCTTTTCACACTTGTAACAAAGAAAACCTCATACACAAACAAAGAAAAGTTAAAAGCTAATGCTTAATTAGTGACCAAATATTAGTTACCACCTAATGAAAATGATAATATAGTAACAAAAATATTAGTTTAAAATTAAATGATATTATAGGAAAGAAAAAGATAAAAGATCTATATATACCATATAAACATAATTATTTTATATTTTCACAATTTAGTCTAAGTTTACCCTAAGACATTTTTTTGAATATAAAATCTATATTATTCAAATTTGAGCATAAATGTTAGATAACTAATTTTAAAAAAATTATGTGTTTGAAATGTCTTATATGTCATAAACTTCAAAAAGAGTGTTATACATTAATATTATAAAAGTAAAATTTTGTGCAAATATCTAAGCTTCTTTTTCTTTTGGCAATGAGGGAAAATGGCAACTATAAGTTAGTATTACAGTTTATTAAACTTCTGCATAGAAGTATGATAGTCGGTTTTCTCATATTCTTTTTTGTTTATTTGTTTATATTTATTACTAAAAGCATGAGATAATGATCGATTAAGTTGGTACTTAATATCATTTGTTGATTATACGGTCCTTTTAACATGAATTGTAACACCTTAAACCCGGCCTAGGCGTTATGGTCGGATCTAGCATGTCACATTGCAAGGCTATTTGAAAACTACGCGTTCAATGAAAACCCTTCCTCAATTTTAAACTTTCTACCGTTTATAAATCCCGAATTTTGTTGCTTACAAACCAAGCTATTTTCCTTGCAAACATAATATCATTTTCAAAAACGTTGTTTGTTGCAGAAGGCTGACTTTAAAAGTTACGGAAACGTGATATTTTGAAAACAGTAGTTATTGCTTTAAGAACCTGTGTTTAATCGTTTAGCAGCTCATAACTAAAAGAATTACCAAATGAAAGTTAAAAAAGAAAATTCAAATGGCCATATTACATAAATTATTAACCCAAGAATAATATAAAATAAATTAAATCCAAAATTACTAAGTTCCGTTTAGTAACAAATCCGACGTATGGCCACCTCCGAGTCCTCCACAGCTCCAAATCCTTTAACGCTGGGGATTACCTGCACGGTTAAAAGAAAAGGGTGAGTTACAGGAACTCAGTGTGTAATCCCCTATAATGGTCATTATCTGGGCCCGAGCCCATACGGTGTCGGTCTGGGCCTAAGCCCTATTCGGTAACAAGCTGGGCCCGAGCCCCAAATAATCTTAATGCAAGTGGATATGTACCCACCCCAATCCTATCCAGCCAACTAACTCTTCACTTGTACCAACCAACACACCATGTGGGGACCATGTCAACCCACCTAGCCAAACTCTCCAATATTGCAGTCAAGCTGTAATTACAGTATATGTGGCTGAGCCACTAAATCGGTATGTGGCGATGCCACTCAAACGGTATGTGGCAGAGCCACTAGAACGGTACTTCCTCCAATCATCAAACCCAACCCAATGCAACATGATATGAATGCAGCAAATTACAATTATAATCAGATACATATAAAATCACATAACAAAATTTAACTACCACCAAGGGTATAACAGTCACTTTTTCACTTAGGGGTAGCACTGTATTTTCACCCCCTTGGGGGTATTTCGGTAATTTACCCATCGAGGGTATTTCGGTAACTTATCCGCTAAGGGTATTTCGGTAACTTTACCCTTAGCGGGTATTCCGGTAACTTTACCCATAGAGGGTATTTCAGTAACTTTACCCATAGAGGGTATTTCGGTAACTTTACCCATAGAGGGTATTTTAGTAACTTCGCAAACCAAGGATATTTTGGTAATTTCGCAAACTGGGTATTTCGATAATTCTGTAAACCAGAGGTATTTCGGTAATTTCACAAATTTGGGGTATTTCGGTAATTTCACAAATTAGGGGTATTTCGATAATTTAGCAATCTGAGGGTATTTCGTAATTTCACAAATCAGCGGTGTTTCGGTAATTTTGCAATCTGAGTGTATTTTGGTAATTTTGCAAACCAGGGGTATTTCGGTAATTTTGCAAATCAGGGGTGTTTCGATAATTTTGCAATCTGAGGGTATTTTGGTAATTTCACAAATCATGGGTATTTTGGTAATTTTACAAATCATGGGTATTTTGGTAATTTTACGAATCGGGGGTATTTTGATAATTTTACAAATCGAGGGTATTTCGGTAATTTGTAAATCAAGGGTATTTCAGTAATTTTAAAAATCAAGGTATTCAAAACAGAGATAACGATGCAAATGGGCCTAGGGCCCACTCTCGGCCCAAATGGACCCACACGTTCGTGTGGCCCATTTAGCCCAAATCTAGCCATAGATATGAGATTCACATAGACCAGTTCAATATCTACTACACAATCATACAATTTATTCATATGGAGCCACGGGCCCATTGGGCCCACTTGGCCCCTTTCGGCCCATCGTGGCCCAAACAGCCTAAACCCACAAGAACACCCATGATGGCCTTTATACACACCTGATAGGAATCTGAAGCTAATCTGCACTTCGAACACTCCTATGCCCAAACGCCAACCAAGGTATGCTTACTCTCCTCATAGATTGCTCTATTTAAAGCTAGGTTCTCACCTTCTCGATGTGGGATCCCTCCTTCAGCAGAGTTTAAATCCATCACAACCACTTGCCGTCCCAACTTAGCAAAATAAATATCCCTTTTTGCTTGCAATGGGATTCGAACTCAGGCTCCCTTGTAACATAATCCACGCCGCTAGCCACTTTACCAACTAGCTCCTTTTTGTCTTAAAGCATGCGCAACTAAATATAAGTCTATGGCCAAAGTCTAAGTTCATTTAAAAAGAAGTCAAAATGAAATGCAAGCTCCAAGACTTGAACCTTGGACCCCTTGCTTCTTCTATGGCGTCACTTCCTTGTCTCCTATGTAGCACCAATTTGCCTCTAGACCACAACTCCTTTTGTGTCATTTTTCTCCACATTTTATTCTTAAAGCCTACCTACTAACTCCTAGGGTTTTACTCACCTAAAACCAAAATTTTCCTAAAGCCCAGGTTTGATCTCGGGTCTTCATGGAAGCCCTCTAACCTTCCAAAATTACTCACCTAATAGGTCCAACTTGCATTAGTGCCGTTCTCTTGTTCTAAAAAAAATAAACGCTCCCATGAACAATGCCCAATAGGCCCAACTCTACTAGGCCCAAATTCGGGTCGTTACATGAATTCTAGGTTCTATTCTTTTTACCATTACTTACTTAGATCATCAGAAAAAACTACAATTTGGAATAAATGCAACAACATTATACCATATCATACACTAAATTATAAAACTTAAAATATTAAAAACAATTCACATTTTATCAACATTATGTAATGTTTCATTTTGCTTAAAGAACCAATGATCAACACATATTCAGGCTTAGGTAAATACATCGAAAAACTTCGTAAATCGAGAATACTATGTATAATAGATGCCTATTGTTGTGTAAATAGGGTAAAAAGAGTAAATTTTTATGCTAGAAAATCACATTAGATTCAATTTCCAAGAAAGATTGGAGGGATCACAAACAGTCCCCCTTAAAACCTAATTTGCTAGACAAAATCTCCCTACAATGTAATTTAATAGCATAATATATCACTACAATTACACCCTACTAAATATTGAAAGATGAATAAAACAATAAAGAACGCTAGAAATTTAACGATGTCTAGAAAATTACGCCTATGTCCTCAGACACTACCAAATATATTTCACTGCAAAAGATACAAGTGAAAAATTACAAATAGAAAGAGAGAAAAATTGTCTTAGGAAGAAAATGAAAAATTTTGGAATAATTTAAATGTAGAGAAATCACCTCTATTTATAGTAGTACAAACACTCCACAACATTGTATCTTTTAGATGTGGGATTGTGCTATTTCAACAAATCTCCACCTTAGCAAATTTCCATATCTTCAACCTCCTTATAAAACAACATTTGATAGTGTCTTCAAATTTCAACCTTCAAGTTTTAACATTGATCAAATCCAAACATAGTTGGAACTTGATCGCAATCACAACCTTAGTCATCATGTTAATAGGATTCTTAATAGTTGAAAATTTTTGGATCTTTACTCCACCTTTTTCCAGAATATCTCGTACAAAATGATATCAGACATCAATGTCCTTCGTCCTTGCATGATAAACTTGATTCTTTGCTAACTGAATAGTACTTTGACTATCGCAATGTAATTTGACCTACTTCTGTTTAATCTCCAGTTCACCAAGCAACCCTTGAAGCCAAATTGCCTCGTTTACAACCTCTGTGATTGCTATACACTCCGTTTTTGCTATATACTCTTAATTTACAATATTCATGAATATATTAGCTTAGCAAGTTTTAGTGCAAGATGAATGAAAATTGTCTTAATCATCCATATGATTTTTTTTTTATTTGATCACATTCTACTTATTTCGCTTTTCCACTTACACTGCTTTTAACCCTCACAATGCTTTTGTTCACTCAACTAATTATTCATTTTAAGCACAAGCTTGTAAGAGTCTTATATTCAATATATTGTACCGTTTCTTACTTTTTCCACTCAATTTTATTTTGAAACCTCCAAGATGTCTCTACTTAAATCCTCAATATTTATGACCTGATGTCTATTTCATTATGCAAAATGGGACCAACGATAAGGACAAGTTCAAGTCTTTACTTAATTTGGGCTCACGGTTTCATTATTATTACTTCATCAATAAGAAGTCATTAGGCTCAATTATGTGAACGAGGGATAACTAACATAAATGTGGGTAATTTACTTACTGGCTATTCAAACAATGTCTTAAGTTATCCCTAAGCATCCCACAATACACAACTTTCTTTCATGCTTTGAACTAAAACCAAAGAATAACAATTGATTCAATCATTCATGTATCTACAAATATCTATAATGTTTATATATCATTTGGCGTAAAATCAATCATTCTTACATAGGTATTTCTAATCTATTATGTAATTTAACTAAGTAACCTAATTAATTTTCCTTTAAGAAAAAATCAACTTATCTCATATCAATAAAAAATTCATTCTTGGCAAAAATCATTACATACATTATTATTTTCAACCAAATTTTCACAGTAATAGCATAATCCAAGCATCATGTAAATTAAATAAAAATAAAATATTTAAAATATATATTTGATTTGTCGTAATTCATTGTAGAAGATTAAACTAGTTTTCATACTTAAAGAGCTTGAATATGAGCAATCCATTTATGTTTTAATTATTTTTTCTATTTTAGTTTCAACTCAATAAAAGATGTAATTTGGGTCGTTTTATGAGCTTAGGGGCTGAAAGAGGCCTAAGGAAGACTAAAGTACTTAGGGAATGTGCAGGACACCATTCAACGACATAAGGGCTTGAGGCTGGTCGCAATGTTGCAACACAGGAGTCCAATGTCGCAACATAGTGGAAAGAGTGCCAAAATTCCAAGACTACCTTTGGTGTCGCGACACAACTAGTGGATGTCACAACACACCCCTGAAGTTGAACCCGAAGCCAACTAAATTGCATTCGATGTCACGACACTAACCTTGTACATGAAAGCATTACCGAGCTAAGGGTGTTTTGGTTCGCACAATGAAAATTAATGTAAAAACATCAGCCGAATTAGGGCTAAGGACGATGGTCAACCCTAAAACTATAAATAGACTCATAAGACATTTGAGAAAGGATAGGTTTCATAACTTAGAATTTTCTTTGTAATTTAGTTTTCAGTTCTTTTTAGGCTTAGGATTTATTTTCAGTTGTTTTGTTTGTGTTGATCGGAATATCTAATTTGTATATTCAACACAAACTCTATGTATTTTTGCACATCAATTATTAAATACAATTCAGGATTTTAAACCTTTGCTCTTGATTCATTCTTTATGTTTATCTTATTTATCAAGTTGACTGTGTTTATGGAATCCATGAGGAACTAATCATCTTATAGGGGATTAACCCAACATTGCTATTGTCTATCCATAGGGTTTTCTTAGTGGATCAGATGTTTGAGGTAGGAAGAACTTAAACCCTAGGCCTGACAACCTTAGGAAGTCATCTAGGTAGGAATTAACCCAAAATTTGTACTGCCTATCCCTGAACCCCTTACCCTAATCCGGTCTAGACTGTGAGGTCGAGAGATAAGTTGTTATTGCCGACTCATTAGTTTAATGGAAGATCGAGATATCTTGTTAGGGTAACGACTAGTTGATTGAGTAGAAACCTGAAATAGGAATTAGTTATGACCACTGAAGCGAGCTAATCACCCATGCTTTAGATTTGGTTGATTTACATCTTAGTTTTTTCGTGTTCACTCTAATTTGTATAGCTATTTCTTTTCTTATAAAAACAAAATTCTTTTATTTATGTTTAATCGTAATATAATTTATTTAAAGTACTAATTAGATATATTTTCATTTAGGTTAATATTAATTTAGTAGTAGCCTCCTTAGGGTACGATCCTCGGAGTTGTAAAATATATTACAACCTGACTCGTACACTTGCAGAATCTGCCTCAAATTTCATATCTTTTGTTACATTATTCACACTCTAAACGTTAGCACGTCCGGAGTGGTCAATATTTTTTTCGTATATAAAAATATAATAAATAACACTCAAAACATAAAAAAAAAACTTAAAACTGTCCTATGTACTCCCCCCACACTTTAGAATATACATTGCCCTCAATGTAAAAGCATTAAAGCACAAACAAGAAAACTTCCCAGAAAAGGTAGAATCCTTGTTATTGTATCGACATTGGGATTCGTGTGCTCCAAGCGGACGAAAAAATACATACACAAGCACTACAAAAAATATAAGTATAATACTATGAAAATAAATAGAAAAGGAAGTGTTGAATATGGATGACAAAACGTCTAAATAAAGATATTTGGATGAAACCCGGCCCTTCAATGTTGCGATGTAGCGTTCTGTCTTGGATGTCACGACATCGAGCCCAGTTTCTAGCTTCTTCGATTTTTTGGTTCTGTCACTCCATGGTATCTACACCTACTGTTTAAAATAACTAAAAATAACTAGATTAATACTAAAAATACTAAAAGTAAAAATAAACAAAGAAGAAAAATTAAAAAGCAAAAATTAAAACAGAAAATAGAAGTCCTTTTAAAAAATCAGGACGATCCGTATCACCGTCGTAGAAGAACTTCCAGCTAGTTCTTAACACTTTGATCCATATTTGTTCCACTCTTGATGTATACAAAACAATGATACATGCACAGATGGAGTGAAATTTATTAAATTCTATTCACCAAAGTTGTCAATTTTCAAGCTTGGGAAATCAGTAGACTTGTGATGACTTTTTGGATGGGATATCTACATAGAGTTCAAAGATCTATCTCTTATCTTCAAAACACACTTTGAATCACTCAAATTTGAGTTCGGGAGCTCAAGTTATGATTGTTTTAGTGAAGACTACGCGAGTAGAATTTCTAAACAGGATTATGATAGGAATTAAGAGTTTTGGGCTTTTAATCCGAGTTTAAATCATATTGGGTTCGAGTTTTGCGCTAAAATTTTATTATTAATGAACCTAATATTTTACTTATCAGTTCTTATTATTTTATTATTTTATTATTCCAAATTTTTAATAATTATTAAGTAGTTTAAGTTATTTAGGAGTTTTATGTCAACAAGAAAGTTTAGTATAAAACTACTTGTTTAGATTAATTAGAGTTCTAGTATACTTAAAAGTTTTAATTTAGCTAGCCTATATATAGGCCTTTGCATTTTACACAATTCAGATAATTGATTATTATTCTAATTCTCTTTGAATTTTTATTTTCAAGAATTATTCTTGAGTTTCTTTTAGAAGAGTTTTAACAATCTTTTTAGATTGTGGGGATCATCTTCAAACATTTTCTTGCCAAGGTTTCTATATTGGAGGGGAAATTAAAGCCGCTTGAAGGAGGTTGTGGATTCTTCGTGTTTCCAAGGCTTCTTAGGACTTCTACATATCACGTTCTATCTTTTCCATCTATCTTCTTTATTTCCTTCTTTATTGTTCCAATATTTGATTTATTATTCTATTTATTTATCTTATTTATTTAAATATTTGTTTTATTTGACTTGGATTTGATTTTGTTTCAGGTTGTGTCAAAATCAAAAGTTTCTTTCCAAACGTCTAGAGCCCTAAGTCAAATTTGCGACTTGAACAAACTTTAGAATCCACTTCTTCAATCATCAACACTTCATTTCGTATCAACCAGCACCTTCGGTCAGTTCCAATGATGTTTCCTTATTTTCAATTGGCGCGACATCCATATTACAAGCCACTTGATACCAAATCTAAGCCAACCCTAAATTGTTTTCTTGGGTATTATTGCCTCAAGCTTCCTCACCCCCGTGTCGTTTGAAGCTTTGATTGATCAAGCTTTTTCTCCTTCGTCGAATGAGAACAAAACGAACTCCTCGACCACTTCGGTTGACACCTCTTCTGCTATGACCAGTGGCCATCTAAAAATGAGTTATCATTTATAAAAAAAATATAACCCTAGAAATATAAGCATTGACAACGACGATGTCCATAAGTGCACAAGTCAAATTGTAATATAGTTGTACAATGAAATATCGGAAGTATTCTGAGGATCGTACCCAATGGAGGATGGAATAAATAATGAAAATATTTTTTTATAATTATAAGCCTAAGTAATAATAGTTAATTCCTATATTATGATGGACCATAAAATAAGTTAGATAAATAAATAAATAACAAAAAGAAATAAACAAAGAAAATGAACAAATGAAATAAATCGGTAAATTGTAACGCTCAGTTTGTGCAAGTGTACACAGTCATTATCAAGTAATAAGTAAGTAAAAGAGTTATTATCTCCACAAGGACTGTGTATGTTAATCAATATATTGCAAAATTAAAGTAAGAATTTGATGATAAAAACACAATAAAAACACAATATCTTGAGTGATGGGTGATTAACTAAATTAAATTATCTAAATGCAAGATTGATCCCTAATGCAATTTAAACTAATTGCGAAGTATGAAATGAAAGGTATGAATGAATTTAGAAAAAACACAAACTTCAACAATCAATAATATGAATAGGCTAGGATAATTACATTATTCAACTTAGCTTATTTTTATCATGCTTAATAGTGTTAGGAAATTATTCTATAGAAACTTGATCTTTCATGAGTTTGGAAACCAAATTAAGTCCTTTCGAAATTGATAACTCTTGAAAAGAGTTATATTTTAGGCCTCTAGATGGAATTAATTGTTTGAAATTAAGTAGATACATCTACATTTCTAGGATAATTTTAGAACATTCCATAACAAAGCTTGAACTGCGTTACATTGGCCTTTATTTGTTACTTTTATCACTTGGGGAGGAAAGGTGTGGTTCTGTGTGAACATATGTGCAGGTAGAAGAATAGTAGTAAAAGGATGCAAAAAGAAAATAAAGGAAGTGAAACATTTCCATGACAATTGGTAAGATTGATTGCCAACAGAACTACCATGGCAATTCTGGGAAGATGACTCAGCACTCTATCCATATCACTCTCAGCCAACTGGATGTGTACCAGTAAAACCAACCTAAAAAGAGGAATGAAAAATGTGTGCTGAGGTGGGATGAATCTACCCAATAAAAGAAGGAAAGAGAAGAAGAAGAAGAAAAAAGGAGAATTAGCATGAGAAACGGTGAAACACCCCAAACCCGGCCCACGAGCCTTGACCGGATCTGGTATGTTCCTCGATGTAAACTGGTTCAAAAATTCTTTTGTTACTTTGGAAAAACTGTGTGTTTTGAAGAAAGTTTGTTTGTGGGTTGGGCTCAAGTTGAAAACAAGTTTATTTTAAATTAAAAACCCATTTATTTCAAGTGACAATATATTTAAAGTTTATTTCAAATTGAATTTTCTTGGGCTTAAATGAACAAAAAGTTCGTGACATAATAAATAAACAAAACAGAAATAAAAGAGTTCAATTGTGGCCTTATTACATCAAATAAAAATCCAAAATCCAAAATTATAAAGTACTTAAAAGAAATAAAGAGTCCAAATTAAATAAAACTTCAAGTTGAGCGTGGCCACCACAAGATCTACCGTCCAGGTCCATCACTGTTCATCACCTGAAACATGTTCCCACAACGGGGTGAGTCAACAGACTCAATGTGTACTACTACACTAAATCTTAACAACTTAGTCATACATAATCATATCACATATCAATTCATATAACAGATCAAAATAATGATGCAATCCCGAACCCAACCTAAAAGCCATCCGCTACACATCCCCGTACCAACCTGTACACCATGGGGACTACTAAGCCAACCCTCCATCCGCTACACACCATCGAAGGCAGTCGCTGCAGTCGACGTGCTCATCGCCCATATGAGTATTCGTGGTCTTAGGTCACTACATTCAGATATCGTGGTCTTAGGTCACCACATTCAGATATCGTGGTCTTAGGTCACCACATTCAGATATCGCGGTCTTAGGTCACCGCATTCAGATTTCATGGTCTTAGGTCACCACATTCACTTCCCCTTTTACATAACCCATATGCCCCAAAATATAAATTATGCATTAGTAAGCCAATTTTCACATTCTTATAACTTTTCACATGTTACAATAACATATTTCATAATCCTAGTAGGAGTAGGAAACGTACCTTGGTACTTTGTACCACAATATGGTACCTTAGCCATATTCACATTCTTATACATACTTATAATCACATATAGATTAAATATTGCCATAAATATATTAAGAAGTAGTGTGAGGTACACACCTGATTAACTTAGCAACTTCACTTCAAATCCCGAAAATCCGATCTAAAGCCTTAGATCCTTAGTCCCTCCATTCGGCCATTACTTAAAAATTTAATGAAGACCATTCGGCCATAAAACCAAATCCTATTAGGATTGTTGTAACCCCAAACTTACCTTGGTGCCGATTTCACTATAAATCAAATCCCGAAAACTTTGTGCTACTCCTCCCTTCAATCGGCCAATGCTAGATCATTTAACTTGATTAGTTTCGGCTTTTTAAACAAATAAAGAATAGATCTAATTACCAAAATAGACCTTGGCCGATTGTACTTATGCACTCACCTTGCGATTTCAAATCCCGAAAGTATCCTTTGTCTTAATTATCTGTTGAAATACCTATACACATATGTTAGATTCGATTCTAACATTAAATCATCATAGATGGCCCTTGGCCGAATGCTATAGACACTTACCTTGTGGATTTTAAATCCCGAAACTCACCGAATAACTAGGGAACACGCGGCCTATGGTGTACCTTCGGGAAAAGAACTTCTCCTTCCTTGTAATCGACACTTAGTAAATCCCGAAAGATCTCTTCAAAGTTTAGGCAACAAGATATTAATGGGGTTAGTCCTAGATTTCGGCAAATCTTAAAAGAAAAATGATGAAACCGAATGAGATCTTACCCTTACTTTAGGAATCGGCAATCCCTGCTTGAACCTTTAACAATATTCGGCTTTGAGACTTGATGGAGAAAAGAGATGTAACTTACAAAGGTTCGGCAACTAAGGTATTTTGATCTAAGAATTTTGACAAAGAGGAACCTTTGGGAGGGAAGGATTCGGCCTAAGTAGAATGGGACAAAAAAGTGAGAAGAGAAAGATGAAGAATTCGACAATGATTTCTTGAGTTTTTGGCTTGACAAAGTTTAAGAGAAAAGAGAATAATGGCAGAGAGAATTCGGCAGAGGCTTTCAAGAATAGAAAATAATGCAGAATGGCCTCCCTTTTCCTTTTATTGCCGAAATTACTAGGCTAGAGTCCCCTACTTGGCCACCACTCTTCCTATGTGATAATTTTATCTTTTAATTATCACCTAAAAGAAAATAAAAGATAATTCAACACTTATCCTTAAAAAGAATTAATCCCTCATTTATCCATCATTTAGCCGAATTTTAAAGAGAATAAAACTCCTAAAATATAGCCTTGTGTCGTCCAACTCCCTTGCTCCTTGCAGCAAAATAAAACTCTTTTATTTTGCTTCCCCTGCAGCTCGAACCTTGGCCCAATACCCTTGTATGTGGCGCCATTTCCAGAAGCCCTAAGTGGCATCTCCAGGCCACTTTTCCAAGCCTGTTTGTGTGTCAAATTCACATACAATTTCTCTTAAGGCCACCTTGCCTTAGTTTCCCCTTTTTAAACTTTAAAACTTAAAATTTTTATGACATTTCCTTACATTTCCAAGTTTCTAAAAATGTTCGCTTTCCTCTTTTGAATCATTTCTAAATCATTTCCTTACATTTCATAGTTTCCAAAAATGTTCACTTTCCTCTTTTAAACCTAACATTTCCATACATTTCCAGGTTTCCAAAAATGTTCACTTTCCTAACATTTCCATACATTTCAAGGTTTCCAAAAATGTTAAAAATATATTCATAACACATAAGACATGTCATTTCGTACAATTAAACCGAAAATGCATAGGCCCTTTTCAGGATGTTACAAAGGGACTGGTGACAACAATTCTTTTTCTCTGCGCAAGGAAGAACTTTATTGGAGAATTCCAAAGAAAGAAAGGGTAGCAACTTAGAAGAGAGCAGAATATAGACGTGAGAAAAGAGAAGAGAAATCATTCTTGGATTCACGTACAATCGAAAGATAAAAGAGAAGCTAAAATGTGGAATTAACTTCCTATAGTTCTGCCTTTATTTATCTAGACTGAATTTTCTATGATTCGAAATTAATTGAGAAATGTTGATGAATGATTCTATTTTAATGTTTACTTTTCCACCCATGAACTAAATCTTTTCTGGGTTGGAGTTGTTTGGGTGAATGTTTTATCATTTTTAATACCTAGGATTTGAGATTGTCTATATCATTGTTACATTCAATTCATGCTTATTTTAAATACATGCATGCAAGCTCTAGACATAGTTGAATATATGTTGTGTTCTTGGGTATTTTTAATTCTTAAAAGGTTAAGAATACTAAATCTTGAATCATTTGATGCAAGCGAATACTCGACAGAATATTTGTAGAACTCTAGACATAGATGTTACAAATTGTACAGAGAGGACGTTCATTGTAGTTATCAATCCCGAGATTTGTAGACGTACATGAACTTAGATTTTTAACTTAATATCTAGCTATCAAAAGAGGTAGGTCACAGTAGCGAATCTCTGGACAGTAGATTAGACAATATTTTTCCATGGCATTATATTGATATGAACATTTCTCCTAAATAAGTCCAACCTTATTCATTCAACAATAGAAACACTATTCGTTCAACATTTTACTTGCCATATCAATTCTTTGTTCTTTATCATTTAATACAGTAATTCATTATTCTAGTTTCTTATCCACTCTGAGATTATTTCCTGATATTTTAGTATAATTAACAGCATTATAATAACATACTCAATTTCTTACCAATTTTCGATCCTGTGGAGACGATACTTACTTATCACTTTATTACTTGAATGACGTGTACACTTGCACAATTGCATTAGTTATTTTACACACAACAAGTTTTTGGTGTCGTTGCCTAGGATCAACTGTAACAGCCCAATTTCGGTGAAATCGGAATAGTGGTTTTGGGACCACAAATTCGAGCCGAAAATAAAATTTATTTTTATTTTATTATATGGTCTGTATTATGTTAGAAAAGTTATGTGAAAATTTTGATACGAAAAATTTATCGATTAGGTGTTTAATTAGGGAAATGACTAAATAACATAAAATGCAAAAGTTGAATTCTAGTAGCTATAACAATTAAATAGCTATGGAATTCAAAAATTGAGGTCCTTATATGGTAATTAGACCATTAATAAAAAGTTAGTAGATATTTTTGGATGATTCATCCATGGAAAATGAGAAAAAGGCTAAGGACTAAATTGGAAATCAAAATCATTAAAAGATGATAAATTATTAAATAGAAATAAAAATCACTTTTATCATCTTTTCCCCCAAAATATTCCATGGAAACCCTAGGAGAGAGGGAAGAAACTTTCTTGGCCAAATTGGGTAAGTTTTCTTGTCCCAATTTTAGTAATTTTGATATTTTTGAAACCGAGATAGTCTAATCTATCTATTTGGAGGATTAATTTGAAAAGTTATCAAATTATGAAATTTGGGTCATGGATGAATATGCTGGAAATATGAAATTTATGGTAGAAAATGAAAGGTTGTTGATAGATAAACAACTTTTACAAAGCAATTTTTGATAAAAACATGATTTAGGGACTAAAATGCAAAGTTGTGAAATTTGATGAAAGATTATGAAAATTTTGAGATGGAATTTTGGTTAGGCTTGGAATAGGGAGTAATTTTCACAAATTTCATTTTCCGAGCCTAGGGACGAAATGGGAATTTATGGAAAAGTTAGGGGCAAAATAGTAATTTTGCGTAGAATGAAAATTAAGTGTAACATCCGAGATTTAGAGGCTCTACATTTACCTTGTTTCTATGTGTTTGGTATGATCTGTGTGCTGTTTATGTGTGGTTGGGGTCTCCGGGAAGGCCTAGGGTTAAGCCGGAACCTTGGGCAAAATTTTATTTTTGGACCTTAGGAGGGAAGCTAGTAGGGGGTAGGACTTGTGGTTTGTTGCTAGTGTTGGTTGGCACAAGAACTAAGGTAGTAAAGTGGCAAGGAGGCGCCACTTAAGGTGCAGGTAGTGACGCCTCAAAGGAGCTGGGAGGGAGTAGGTTCAAGTTGTGTGGTGCTCATTTTGGAATCCTTTTTGGCATCAAGGGGAGCAGTGGTGGAGTTCGACTGGGACACTTCAGGATGGAGTGTTGATTGAGTCAAAAATATTTGAATGTGTGGTTGAGAGAAAATAAAGGAGTTGGAATCATTCAAATCATTTTGAATGAGTGATTAGGAGGGAAGGTAGGAGAATTTTTGGGGATTTGATGTGGGAAGGTTGGTGGCCGAAAGTTGGTAGGGGTTCTTAGTTTTTGTTCTTTACTCTTGTGGTATATTTGGTCATTAGAGTAGGAGAGGGTGTCGATTTTGGTAGGTTCTCGAGAAGTTTCTTCATTCTTTCTTTTGGGTTCTAAATCCTTATATGCCGTAGGTGCCTGACCAAATTCCATCTTCTGGCCTCCTTTTCTGAAGCCAAAACTGAAACCTATTGTCTCCTACTTAATTCTTCTTTTCTTACTTTATTTTTTCCTTTTTCCCATTGTTCATCTATCATACCTCCTTCTTTTCTCTCTTTTTCTGGTACTGCTGAAATCTCTTGAGCCTTGTCGAATCCCTTTTCTCAATCACCCTTGATCTTAGCCGAACCATCTTGTCATTTGTTTTACATTATACCTCCTTTACTCATCCTTTCTTTGAAGGCCGAATCTCAACTCTCTCTCTCAGTCTCTTTTATTTTTCCTCTTGTGCATATTCTTTACTCATCTCTTGATCACCTTGAATCGAAACCCTTTTTATTACTTCATCAACAAGAGCCGAAGCAATTCTTTTCTTCTCCATTTCGCTTACTTCTCAAACTCCATCTCTTGGGCGAATTCCCATAGAAGGTTGCCGTCACTTCTTCTCTCAATCGTTCCAAGCTATTTTCTCTTGAGTTGTGGTAGGTGTTTTCTTTTCTTTTCATTCCTCTCTCTTTTCTCTTTTGGTTGTCCGAATCAAAAGATATTAATCCTGTCCCATGTGTGTTTTGGTCGAATAGAGGAGGGGCTTGGTGTTGTATTTTTCGACTTTTGGTCAACAGTTGGAAGAGTACTTTAGGGCCAATCGAAACCGATCAATCAAGGTAAGGGGTTTATATTTTTCGTTCGGCCATAAGGCCACTTCTTTAACTTGTAGCTTGGAGGGCCAATTCTAATGTGGGGTTTGTTTAGGGACTTTAGTGATCCATTAATCCAATAGTAGTATCCTCCGGGTCCTGCCGACTTAGGTAAGAAATCATGATATTGATTAGACGTTATTCTTATGTTTCCCTGCTTCGATGTTTAACCTGGTCTTCTGACCAAGATCTATTCCATGGAATCCAATACCGATCAGGCAAAGGAAGGGGTTAGACCGGTAAACCCAGCCCCTAAGTTTAAGAGATGTGTCGTGTCAGCAGTACGAGATTGGCCACCGGGTTGTGGGTCAGCTTCAGAACAGAGTCATAGGCAGATAGCAGTTGTTTCTGCTATTGATAGTGTCGACGTAGAGAGTATTATCTTGCATGTTAGCAGATGTGTAAACCCTCACACACTTTATTTATTGTTAACTGTATTATTAATGGTATAGGCTAAAAAGCCAGAGAAGGCTGTGAATACAGTCGAAATACCCTTGTGGGTAAGGCAGGGAGTGCCAGGTACGTGTCCGTAATGACTTAATATGAAGTTGGATGTATGTGATGATTTATTGCCTTGTTAATAGCATGTTACACTCATTATGACATATATATATTGTGCATGGGATATGGGAATGATGATAAAGGGGAAGTGATAAGGTCACGTAGTGATCGGTGGCTCTGCCACATTGATTTATGAGGTCATATAGTGATCAGTGGCTCTGCCACAAATGATTTTATAAGGTCACGTAGTGATCAGTGGCTCTGCCACAAAGGGTTTATAAGGTCACATGGTGATCGGTGGCTAAGCCACAGTGGATTTTAAGGTCACATAGTAATCGTTGTTATAAGCATGACTGTCGAGACGGCGTGTAGTGGATGGAGGGTTGATTGTAGAAATCCCCACAGTGTGATGGTTGGTACGGGATGGCGTGTAGAGGATGGAAAATGCTAGGTTGGGCTGGGCCTGATGCATTCATGTAGTTGTATGATATCATGTATGGGCTAAATATGAGATGGTAGGCCGTGGCCGTGTTGTGTGTTTTGATGGTTTTACACACTGAGTCTCTGTGACTCACCCTTTCTCTAACTTTTTCAGGTAATCAGTAGACCGTGGATCTGGGAGCCGAGGCGGACTCGTGGAGGCCATAAAGTCTTTTCTTTCCGTAAACTTTTTACTGCTAAAATATAATTTTATTTGAGGAATTTTTGATGTAATAAGGCCTTCCTAAATTGACGTTTGGTTTTTTTTAATTTTATCTGTTTATCGTTTATTAAAAACTTGACACTATGCAAATTTGAATACGAAATTAAAATTTTGATTTTCAAAATACGAGTAACTCAAAGCATATGTTTTCATTCAAGCATCACTGAACATAATGAATAGTTGTTTAACACGAATTGAAATTTTCTTAAACTATCGGATCATTGTTTTCAAGACATCGCCCTAATCAAGATAAATTTTCAAATCTACGGTTTTTCTTAAAATAAAAAAAACTTTGTTTTTACTTCACCTTGTAGCATACTGGATCTGGTCGTAACGTTTGACTGGGTTTGGGGTGTTACATTAAGTCCACTTGAATGTGAATGTAACGCTCTGAATTCTGGGCCTAGAAGTTTTGAGTTTTAAGCGTAGGGACAATGGGGAGGTTGCAAATATGTGTATGGATGTGCAGTTTAGTGTCAAAATGGGCCTGCTGGTCTGGTGGTTGAGAGAGTGTTAGGGAACCTCATGGTTCCAGGTTTGAGTCTTAATGTGAACGTTTTGGTAGGTATTTTATTTTGTTTTTAGTTAATAATTATAATTATTTATAATTATTAAATTATTAGTTTATGACTAAAGTTGCTTTTATTTTTCTCTTCTATTTTATTTTCGGATTTTCTGTTTTCACGTTCTCCTCTCCTTCCCTCTCTTTTGCTTTCTAAATATTTCTCAAAACGGTTGATTGGTGGATTCAGGAATTTTGCACCTCTGCCGTCTTTTTCGATCGCAAACAGTTGTGGGATTCAAAATTTTACTACACTGTTTTATTCTTTACAAAGTTTATGTCGGTTTCTATTGACTGTAGGCTAAACCGTTGGATTTGGGGTTTTAGTCGATGGAAGTGATGGAAAATCGTCACTTTCTGATATATGTTGATAGGGCGAAGGTTATGGACGGTTCTAGTGGCTGAAACAGCAGTTTAGGGGCTGCTGTAGGGTGGTTTCATACCACCCCAACGACCACACTGGCATATGCCGTGGCACACGGTCGTGTGGATTTGGAAATTAGGGTTTTCGGGCCAAATTGGGTGCCACACGGCCATGTGGCCAATTTGGGGATTTTTGTCGACTTTCACATGTCCATGTCCCTCTGGCACACAGGCGTGTGGGATTGGGAATTATGGTTTCAGAGTATTGGGGTCACACGATCGTGTGACTGATTTAGGGATCCCACATGGGCGTGTGTTTCGGAACACACGATCGTGTCTGATGGGAAAATGGGCGTGTGAGATTCTCACACAGTCGTGTCTGCCCTACACTTGATTTTAGTGAAATTGGACAGTGAGTTACACGGCCTGTTCACACGGTCGTGTCCCTACTTTACACGGGTGTGTGCCTCTGTCACACGGCCGTGTGCTACCCTTCACACATGCGTTTGGACCCCCTACACAGCCTTGATTGCTCCATACGGTCGGAGCACATGGGCGTGTGAGAATCTCAATACCCAAAATTTAAGTTTTAGGTCAAATTTAAGTTGTAATACCCAAAATTAGCCCGGGCCTGTTACAAACCAACTAAAGCCCAATACAAATAAAACCCATCAAAATAATTAAACCTAAACTCGAAGCCCAACATCGCAGCCCAAATTCATCAAAACCTAACCCAAAGACCTAGCCCATAACATTTTCAGAAAAAAACAAAACAACTCCAAACCCTAGGTCGGTCTAGCCACTCTTGTCGGCCATCGCTTCTACGCGCGCGCCAAAGACATGCTACCGTCGCATCTCCACCAGCCTCGATTTCCTTCTGCACGCCTCCGCTTGCACCCTGCAAGAAGAACAGAGAGCACAAACATCAAAAAGAAAAAATGATAGAAAAATGGTGTAAATCCGTTATAAAAACGGAAGTAAAAGGTCTTTGTCTTTTGCTGCTTTTCATAAATACTAAGAAATAAAAGAAACAAAAGACATCAGAAGTAATAAGAGGGATAGAAAACACTGAAGGTGGATTTTTGTTCTTCCTTTCATACCTACTCTTTTATTATTGTTGTTTTTATTCATTTATTTATTTATTTTATTTATTTTCAAACTTTCGAAACGAATAATAAGAGAGAAAAGGAGTGGAAACTCACCCCGATCGCAGACCGCCCTTTATCCGGGCCAAGTCGGAAAAGGGAAGGAACACCTGTTCCTTGGTGGCTCCGCCGATTTTGGCCATATTCTAGAGTCGCTCGGTTTTAGATCTACACTCCATAGCGTTTGGCTTAGAAAAAGTCTAAAAAGAAGCTCGATGTTGTTCATCTCCGGTCGCCGTCTATAGCGGAGTTGTAGTCCGGATTGACCGGAATCCGTGGCCGGAGAGTGAATGGGCAGAGGGCATAGGAGTTGAAGAAAAAGAGACCCCTTTCATTTAGAAATAATGGCGGAGAAAAAAAACGTTAGGATGGTTCCTTGTTTTTTTTTTTTAAAAAAAATAAAGTTGTAAGCCTTAAAAGAATAATAAATATAATAAAGAGTTATTAGTTGTCAAAGTGGTGTAATTAAAGTGGGAAAAGCCCTGGCATTGACGCTTTGGATACTGGATATGCGCCTTTTCCCCTTAGATGGGAAATTTATGCGGCTAGTCCCTCCTATTTGCGCCACCCTTAATTTAATCCTATAACTATTTCTTTCATTTTTGCCTTAAAGTTTGTATCCCTTTTTAATTCAAATTACTTGTATGTTACGTTGTGGGCTTTGGAAATATTTTCTTTTAGTCCTTGATTATTTGTGTATATTTTAAATTGGTCCTCGCTCTTTCTTTTATTTCAAGTTCAAGCCCAAATATGTTGTTTTTTTATTCAATTTAGTCTTCTTTTGCTATTTTCACTATTCTATTATTAATTTAACTAATCTCCTTATTATTATTATGTTTATCATTATTAGTATTATTATATTGTACATATTTTGTATTATTATTACTTTACTATTGTTGCTATACTACTTACTACTATTATTATTATTACTATGTTATTATGATATATTTTGTATCACTAATGTTTTTCATTGTTATTACTATATTATTATTATTATTATTATTATCATTATTATTATTATCATTATTATTATCATTATATTATTATTGTTATTATTACTATCACATTTATATTATTTATCTTGTGCATATTTTGCATTATTATTATTATTAGTAGTAGTAGTAGTAATATTCACATTATAATGTTTATTATCCTAATTGTTTCTTATTCTACCATTATTGACATTGTTTTGTTTTATTAAAAATTTCTCGTTTTATCTTTAATATTTTTATTTTATTTCTTTGTTTTTGTTTCGACATTTTTATGATCAATTTCGTTTGCGTCATTTTATGTAAATCGATGGTTTTTAGATGGTCTTGGATTCAAAGATTTAAAATATCGTGTCATAAAGTATTGGATGTGATATTTTAATTCTTTTGAAACAAGAAGTTCTTGATTTTCAATTCGAGAAAACTACGGGATAATCTTGGATTCGAAGATTTAAAATATCGTATCCTAAAGCATTGGACGTGATACTTTATTCTTTTGGAACAAGAAGATCCTCATTTTCAATTTGAAAAAAATATGAGATGATCTCCGGATCGAAGATTTAAACCATCGTGTCCTAAAGAAGTGGATGTGATACTTTATTTCTTCGAAATGAGAAAATCTCGATTTAATTTAAGAAAACACGAAAAAGAAATCTAAATTTTAAATTCTTTCCAAATTTTTAAACTTTCGACATTAGGACATTAATTAATCAATTTGGTACCGATTTTGGGCGTGACGAGGGTGCTAACCCTTCCTCGCACGTAACCGACTCCCGAACCTATTTTCTCAAATTTTCGTAGACCAAAAATATTGTTTTAGTAAATCAAAATGTTTTATTAAAACAAGGGTGATCCGATCACACCTAAATAAAGATCGGTGGCGACTCCCCTTTTTATTTTTGTTTTCAAAACATAAAAGTTGATTCCCGCCTTTTCAAAAAAGGATAGGTTTCGACAGTTTGGCGACTCCACTGGGGACACAGAAAGAGAGTTAGGCCGCAAATTGGTTACTTTATGTCCTTTGTCGAAAGTTTGAAACTTTGATTTTTTTTATTTATTTAAAAAAAATCACGATTCTTTCATTACAATCGCTTACATCATCTTATTTGATTGTGTGGTCGAGTCTCGTATAATATTCTTACATCATATTGCACGACCATTGGGTCACACCCTTCTAAGTGGGAGTGAGAAGCTACTCTTTCGTGAGGTTTTCACCTCCGTGCAAGATAGTGGATCGCTTTCGGGATACATCCATACCTATGTCTTCGTGAGATTTTCATCTCCGTGCAGCCATAGGGAAATGTGTTCCCCTGAACCGAACTCGGTCCATATGAGCCTATAATGGGTGAGGATCGAGGAATCTGCTGGTTTGGGTACCTTTACTTTAGCACCAAACCGCATATAATGAACCTTAAGAACCAACCTTAGATAGAACTTCGTCGAACCTTAGGGGTTAACCGAATAAGTGTTTGATTACTTCTTGTTTATTTTGAGTTTTTGTACATAGTACCGACTGGTGACATTTGTTGTATTTGCATGGCACTTCATCATAAAGGTGTTGATTCGCGTTCGGGTACTGGATAGAAAAACTTAACATGGAAAAGGGATTTCTTGATAGAGTGGAGGATAATGCGGCCGCTCGAGCCTGGTCTGAAAGGATACAGCGAGAGAAAGGGGATAGTTTGACGGTGGGATACGAATCAGAGCTGTGGGACTTCGCCCGTGTGAACGTGACTCAGAATGGCCTGCAAGAATTGAAGGAAACATGGGATTCATGGGGCGACGATATGAGACAACTATTCTACCATAAATACGGAGATCTACCCTATTTGCTTGATATCAAGGTGGACGAGCGCCTATTCCGGGCTATCACCCAATTTTGGAACCCCGCTTATAGTTGCTTCACTTTCGGAAAAACGGATATGGTACCTACTACAGAAGAATACACAGCCTTACTCCGTTGCCCAAGTGTTCAAGCTGACAAGGCTTATTCGCGAGCTGTGAATGCACCGACATTTGTGAAAAAGCTGATGAACATTA
Source organism: Gossypium bickii (assembly GCA_025503065.1). NCBI lineage: Eukaryota > Viridiplantae > Streptophyta > Magnoliopsida > Malvales > Malvaceae > Gossypium > Gossypium bickii. The sequence continues at coordinate 18,317,195 of CP106713.1, read as the reverse complement.
CAGGGATGAGCGAGCAGTGGGTTACAGCTCGAATCAAGCAAAAAGGGGATTGTAAATGCATACCTTGGAGACATTTGAGGGATTTAATCCTAGCACATTCCGATGTAAAAAAGAAGGTCGACGTTTTTGCCCTAAGCATCTACGGTTTGGTTATCTTTCCCAAAGCATTGGGATATGTGGAAGAAGCCGTCTCGACCTATTTGATAAACTAGATAAAGGAGTCACACCCGTCCCTGTGATCTTAGCCGAAACATTCCGATCGTTGAGCGCTAGTCGAAGAATAGGTGAAGGGAGGTTCATAGGGTGTGCATAGCTCTTGCTATCGTGGTTTCATAGTCACTTTTGGAAAGTGGAAAAGGTCTCGAACAAAGTCTTTTTTAAAAACTACTCTCCTTTGGAAGAATTAGCAACTACACCGAGGCGAGACGACCTTTCGGAAGAAAAATGGATAGCAATTCTCCGAGATCTACAAGTAGAAGACGTCGAATGGAGAGCCCCGTGGATGATCCCCGGCGAGATTTTGTATCGGTGTGGAGAGTTTGATTGGGTTCCTTTACTCGGGCTATGGGGAGCTGTTGGGTACGCTCCACTACTCGTAGCAAGGCAGTATCGATCAAGACAGTTCATACCCGCAACGCATGGGCTAGTTCAATGCGAGTTCTCATACAAAGACGATAACTATAAGAAAAGAGTTCATGAGATAACAAGTGCATGGACCCAAACCCGACGAATGAAGGGACTCGCTGCGGGGTGATGACAACCCCCGAATATGACGAGTGGTGGAATGCAAGGATCAACGACAATATCCCGACGGCAAGCCAAAAGGATGCTTTACCAATAAAAGAACACTTACGAGTTGTCCCGTCTGAATTAGAGATCGTCAAAGGAGATTTTGAAAACAAGAGTCGGGAATTGGGAAAGAAGATCGAGCAACTAGAGGATGAGAAGATGCAGTTAGGACTAGAAGTTGACATCTACAAGGCGGAAGTCGAGAAAGTGAGGAAAGGAAAAGACAGGGCTGAAGAGGATCTGAATAGCCTGAAGACGGATTACAAGAAACTACGCATGTCGATCAGGACTGCTGGTTTGGGCAAGACGTCAGAGCAATGGCGGCAAGAAATCAGAGAAGAAAAGACTAGGGCTGACCAGTGGGAAAAGAAATTCCGAGATGCTCAAGTACGTGAAGACATTTTGAAAAAGAATCTGTCGGAAAGTCAAAGAGGGAAAGAAGAGTTACGAGCCCGAGTGACAGAACTGGAAAAACAAGGTCGAGGAGCTAAAAGGAGAGGTGGAAGAGCTCAAAACTGCGTTACAAAATAGTGAGTCCCAAGCTGAACTCCTTAACGAGCGCTGGAAAGAGCAATTCCATCATTCTCAAGAACAGGTCAGGAATAGAGATTATGTGATGGGTGAAGCTGTGGCTCAAGTGCGAGAGGTAGCCGATCATCTACAGACCCTGGCAGCTCAAGCTGATGTATTGAGTCTAATGTATGAGTCAGGATCTGACCGGGGCCAAAATCTAGCTCGGCTTCTCAAGGAAGTTAAAGATTTAGGTTTTAAGGCGAGGTCGTATGTATGATCATCCACTCTATGTAAAGAAACTTGTTTTCCAGCAAAGTTGATCTAATGGAATTGAATTAAAATCAACACTTTTTTTTTTTGCTTTTGTGCATTCATTTCATGCATTTGTATTGCATTTCATGCACTTGCATCGCATCATATAATATGCATTTAGGACCATGGGGAGGGCCTAATGAGCTAAAAAATATACAGAAGAGGAAAAGAGAACCTGGAAGATAAACATCCATATGGCACTCGCGTTAAAACGAAGAAAATGGATCAAAGGTTAGAACAATTTCAGAAGGATGTGCAGGACCAGGTGAAAGCGCAAGAGCAGCTAATTAAAGTTCAGCAAAAGATGATGGAAAAGATGATGGAGTCCCAAAAGGACATGACGGCTCAAATGGCTCAAATGGCCCAACAATTGGAAGGATTCATGGAAAGGGGAAAAGGCCCTATGACCATTACTGGAGGAGAGAATGAAGGTGTTCCCTCAGGTTCAACCCTGCCGCATGTATCTTCGCCACACGAAGAGTATCCCCGGAGACCATCCATCACGATCAGGCCTCCACAAGCACAAGCTAATGTAGGGTCCCCTATGAACTTTCATATAGGCTCGGGATCCAACCCAGGAGATGACCCTATCAACCCGATTGTACCAGATTTCGACATGATGGAGAAGGAAGGAACGAAAGCTGAAGCCTCGAGGCGGATAGAAGATCGCTATAAATGGTTGGAGGAGAAAGTCATGGCGATAGAAAACACCGAGACTCGTTATGGAGTTGATATCAAAGAACTAAGTCTGGTCCCAAACCTAGTGCTTCCACAGAAATTCAAAACTCCGGACTTTGAAAAATACAACGGGACTAGCTGCCCAGGAGCACACTTGAAAATGTTTAGTAGACGAATGGTGGGATACGCCGATAATGAAAAATTGCTAATCCACTGCTTTCAGGAAAGTCTGATCGGAGCCGCAGCCAAATGGTATGATCAGCTCAGCAGCACCCAGATCAAGACATGGAAGGACCTGGCCCAAGCTTTCATGAAGCACTATGGCCACGTAGCGGACATAGCTCCTGACCGGATCACACTCCAAAATATAGAGAAGAGGCCCAGTGAGAACTTCAGGCAGTATGCGTAACGGTGGAGGGAGTTAGCCACGCAGGTTCAACCGCCTCTTTTGGAAGGTGAGGCCTCCACACTCTTCATCCATACTTTGAAAGCCCCTTTCATCGGTCACATGCTGGGCAGTTCCACGAAAGATTTTTCAGAAGTCGTGAGATGTGGAGAGATGATAGAACATGCGATTAGATGTGGCAAGATAGAAGCAGGGGAAGGTCCTAGGAAGACGGTCATAAAGAAAAAAGAGAGTGACGTGAATAACGTAAGTATCCGGGATAAGCCAACCACTCGGAGTCAACCCAGTGATCGTAATTGCTGATCGTCCAGGCTCATACAAACAGGAACTCAATACGAAGCCGAATGAGAGAAGCTCCAATTCACTCTGATATACACAACATACGGAAAATTATACCAGAAATTATACGACACACATGTTATCGCCCCCCATTACTTACAGCCCCTACAACCTCCATACCCTAAATGGTATGACACAAATGCACAATGCGAATACCATGCGGGAATCGTGGGACATTCGATAGAAAATTGCCTCGCCTTCAAGAGGTTAGTAGAAAAACTCATTCAAATGGGCGTGGTAAAGGTTAACGATGCAGAACATCTGCTACCCGATCATACTAATAATGGGGTAAACATGATGAGCGAAAAGATAAGAAGAAGAATAAAGACGAACGTGGCGAAGATAAAGACCCCACTCCGATGGGTCTGGAAGCAAATGATAAACAGAGGCTTGATCACGCAAGAATCGAGAGGAGAGCTTAAAGGAGCCGGAAGGTACTGTGAGTTTCATGCTGAAATGGATCATGATATCCAAGAATGCCCCGAATTTAGGGCCATAGTCCAACACCTCATGGATAACAAAGAGATGGAATTCTATGAAGAGATTGGAGGGCTAGAGGAAGGAGAGATCCATGCATCGGAGGAAGGACCATCTAGGAAAGCCTACGGGAGCAATCACCCCGCGGTAATCATAACGCGGCCAAAAGCAAGTGTAGCTGGAACACCGATCATACCAAAGGTTATAATTCAAAGACCTGTAGCTCCTCCTTACAGGGACAACAAAAGGGTTCCGTGGAGTTATGAGTGTAAAGTAATAATCCCAGGAAAAGAGAATCCGGTCAATGCTATGGAAGAAGACCGAGATGCGGGTTTCTTCACACGTAGCGGAAGGCGTTACACCCCAAACTCGAAAGCAGAAGCGGCCAAAGGAAAAGCAGTGGCAGTTAAGCAAAGGGAAGAAAGAACAGTCGAACCTGAAACATTCATCAATGAGCCAGTGATGGAAAACGAGGCTAGAGAGTTCTTAAAATTTCTTAAACACAGTGAGTTTAGTGTCGTGGAGCAATTGCACAAGCAGTCGGGGCGTGTATCAATACTAGATTTGCTCAGGAGCTCAGAAACTCATCGAAACGCATTGATGAAAGCATTGAATGAAACGTATGTTGCAAAGGATATATCTGTCAACAAGCTGGACCGTCTAGTCGGTAATATAAGCGCGGGCAATTTCATATTTTTCAACGATGATGAGATACCTTCAGGGGGTATGGGATCTACAAAGGCCCTACACATCACCACGCGCTGCAAAGGGTATGTATTGCCAGGGGTGTTAGTCGACAATGGATCAGCCCTAAATGTGTTGCCTTTATCCACATTGAATAGATTGCCTGTGGATAGCTCCCACATGAAGACCTGCCATAATGTTGTGAGGGCATTCGACGGAACAGAAAGAAAGGTCATGGGGAGAATTGATATACCTCTTCAAATCGGCCCGAATACGTATGAGGTAGACTTCTTGGTTATGGATATTAAGCCGTCCTACACTTGCCTGCTGGGAAGACCTTGGATCCATTCAGCTGGGGCAGTACCGTCATCACTACACCAGAAGTTGAAATTGGTAACGGAAGGAAGATTGGTCACGATCAATGCGGAAGAAGACATCATAGCTTCCATTACCAGTGGTACTCCATACATTGAGGTAGACGAAGAGGCAATAGAATGTTCTTTCCGATCACTGGAATTCATCAACGCGACCTTCACTGCCGAGGGCAGCAAGATCCCTATGCCCAAGTTATCTGGGTCTACAAAGATGGGCCTCCAAATGACAATTAGAAAGGAGCCTTGCCCGGGAAGGGGCTCGGAAGAAACCTGCAAGGAAAGACTAAAGTGCCGATACAAAAAGAAAAACGAGACCGTTTTGGCTTAGGGTTCAAGCCAGACGCAAAACAAAAAAGGAGAGAAGAAGAGAAAAGAAGAGAGAGAAGAAGGGCGCGCCTGGGCGAGGAACAGATCAAATGGGAGCCAATGACCTTCCCTCCTTTATCCAAAACATTTGTCTCGGGGGGAATCTTATACCCTGATCGAGGCATGGCAGCGAGGGAAGAAGTGGAAGAAATGTTGGGGAACTTGAGCATCAACGCCATATCTGAGGAAAGATGCGAGGAAAGAGATCTAGCCGGGATTCGCCCTTATGCTCCTGGAAGTATTTTGGACAACTGGACAATAGAGGAGATTCCTGTAGCTTTTAGGAGTAATTCAGAGTAATGTTCGAAACACGCTTATTGCTCTAAGCCTGGGAGCAATGAGAAATCTTTTGTTGAATAGGCATATGTCCAAGCGTCTTTATTTCAATATAATGCATATTTTGAGCAAATATTCCTTTTCACGCTCCATTCATAGTCACCCACATAAATATTCATTCTTAGATTTTGCCTTTGCGCCTTTCTTTGCCTTTTTTAACAGGTCCCCAGATATCAATGACATGAGCGATACTGCTTTTAACTCAGAATCCCCTTTTGAACGAGATACGGGCACGGAAGAGTCTCAGGATTTCGAAGATGACCAAGACTGCGACATATCTCCTGATTTGTTAAGGATGGTAGAGCAAGGCGAAAAACAAATTTTACCCCACCAAGAATCAGTGGAAATGGTGAGCTTCGGAGAAGGGAAAGAGTTGAAAATCGGGGCTGGCATTGCCGCAAAAACAAAGCAAGACCTCATCGAGTTACTTAAAGAATTCAGAGACGTCTTCGCTTGGTCATACCAAGACATGCCCGGATTAAACTCAGACATAGTGGTACACCGCCTCCCTATCAAAAAAGAATGTAGACCCGTCCAGCAAAAACTTCGAAGAATGAGGTCCGACGTTCTGTTAAAGATAAAAGAAGAAGTTAGGAAGCAGTTTGATGCTGGTTTCTTACAAGTGGTTAAATACTCAGAATGGGTAGCAAACATAGTACCTGTCCCTAAGAAGGATGGAAAGGTACGAATGTGCGTGGATTATAGAGATTTGAACAAGGCCAGTCCAAAGGATAACTTTCCGTTACCTCATATTGATACCTTAGTGGATAACATAGCTGGTTATTCACTCTTCTCTTTCATGGACGGCTTCTCGGGGTATAACCAGATTAAAATGCACCCTGAAAATATGGAGAAAACCACGTTCGTGACCATGTGGGGGACATTTTGTTATAAGGTAATGCCTTTTGGGCTAAAGAACACTGGGGCAACGTATCAAAGGGCCATGGTGACCCTCTTCCACGACATGATGCACAAAGAGATCGAAGTTTATATGGACGACATGATTGCAAAGTCCAGGACCGAGGAAGAACATGTACAAGTCCTAAGGAAACTGTTCCTAAGGTTGAGAAAATTCCAACTGAAACTCAATCCAGCAAAATGTACCTTTGGGGCCAGATCAGGAAAATTGTTAGGGTTTGTAATCAGTGAAAAAGGAATTGAGGTTGATCCAGATAAGGTGAAAGCTATCCAAGAGTTGTCTCCACCACGTACCCAAAAGGAAGTTCGAGGTTTCCTAGGAAGATTAAATTACATCGCCCGGTTCATCGCACAACTGACGGAAAAGTGTGACCCCATATTCCGCCTTCTCAGGAAACACAACTCAGACATATGGAATGAGGAGTGCCAGAAAGCTTTTGATAAGGTCAAACATTACTTGTCCAAAGCCCCGGTGTTGGTACCACCTTGCCCAAATAAGCCACTGATATTGTATTTGTCGGTGTTTAAAAATTCTATGGGATGCGTGCTAGGCCAACATGACGAGTCAGGAAGAAAAGAAAGAGCGATATATTATCTCAGTAAGAAGTTTACAGAATGCGAGACAAGATATCCGCCAATTGAGAAGTTGTGTTGCGCTTTGGTTTGGACGGCCCGAAGATTGAGACAGTACATGCTATATCACACCACTTGGCTTATCTCCAAGCTGGATCCTCTCAAATTCATGATGGAATTAACTGCACTAAATGGAAGAATGGCTCGGTGGCAAATTCTACTTTCTGAGTTCGATATAGTCTACGTAAACCAGAAGGCTATAAAAGGAAGTGCAATAGCAGACTTTCTAGCCAGCAGAGCATTAGAAGATTACGAGCCATTGGACTTCGATTTCCCAAATGAAGACGTAACCTGGGTGGCAGCCACTAAAGAGGAGGTCCAAACGGAAGGTCATCCTTGGAAACTAAACTTCGATGGAGCGTCAAATGCAGTAGGGAATGGAATTGGGGCTGTCCTAGTGTCCCCCGACGGAGATCACTATCCTCTCACCAGCAAATTGGATTTTGATTGCACAAACAACATGGCCGAATACGAAGCATGCGTTCTGGGAATCCGTGCAGCCATTGAGCGAAAAATTAGAATATTGGAAGTATACGGCGATTCTGCACTAGTAATCTATCAGCTGAAAGGTGAATGGGAAACCAGAGATCCCAAGTTAATCAGCTATCGAAGGCTAGTTTTGGAATTAATCAAGGAGTTTGACAACGTCACTTTTTGCTACCACCCACGAGAAGAGAACCAAATGGCTGACGCCTTGGCTACCCTGGCTTCTATGATCAAAGTGAACAAAGAAGAAGAAATGAAACCTATCCAAATGAGCATTTATGAGGTTCCAGCACATTGCTGCAGCATCAACGAAGAAGAAGAAAGAGATAGTCACCCATGGTATCACGATATATTACGATACGTGAAGAATCGTGAATACCCCAACCAAGCGACTGAGAATGATAAGAGGACGTTGAGAAGGCTGGCCAACAATTATGTTCTGGATGGAGAAGTGCTATACAAGAGAAGGAAGGATCAGGTACTCTTGAGATGCGTGGATGCAGTTGAAGCTAAGAAAATCCTCGAAGAAGTCCATGAAGGTGTTTGTGGGACGCACGCTAATGGTTTTACAATGGCAAGACAAATCATGAGGTTCGGGTATTATTGGTCCACCATGGAAGGAGATTGCATCAACTATGCCAAGAAATGCCATAAATGTTAGATCTATGGAGATAAAATTCACGTGCCTCCTTCGCCTCTCCATGTCATGACCTCTCCATGGCCTTTCTCTATATGGGGGATGGACGTCATTGGACCAATCTCACCGAAAGCTTCGAATGGGCACCGATTTATCTTTGTGGTGATCGACTATTTCACCAAATGGGTAGAGGCCACCTCGTACGCAAATGTCACGAAATCAGCGGTCAGCAAGTTCTTAAAGAAAGAGATTATATATCGGTATGGGATGCCTGAAAGAATCATATCTGACAATGCACTAAACCTGAACAATAGCACGATAGCAGAGGTTTGCAGCCAATTCAAGATTAAACATCACAACTCGTCACCATATCGCCTAGAAGATGAACAGTGCGATCGAGGCAAACTAACAAGAATATCAAGAAAAGTTGTGGGAAAGATGATCGAGACTTACAAAGATTGGCACGAGAAGCTACCGTTCGCCCTTTACGCTTACCGAACATCAGTCAGAACCTCTACCGGGGCAACTCCTTTCTCTTTAGTTTATGGAATGGAGGCAGTGCTCCCGATTGAAGTTGAGATCCCTTCCCTTCGGGTCCTATCGGAACTAAAATTGGATGAAGCAGAATGGATTCAATCCCGGTATAACCAGTTGAACCTGATTGAGGAATGTATCAAAAGCGAATGATACGGGCTTATAACAAAAAAGTTCGCCCTAGGGAATTCTATGAAGAAGACCTGGTCCTGAAAAAGATTCTCCCCATACAAAAGGACTTTAGAGGGAAATGGATGCCAAATTGGGAAGGACCTTATATAGTAAAGAAGGCCTTCTCTGGCGGAGCTTTGATCTTGACGGAGATGGACGGAAAAAGTCTACCAAATCCTGTGAACTCAGATTCAGTCAAGAAGTACTTCGCCTAAAAAAAAAAAAACTGGAGAGGCCAAAGTGAAAACCCACCAAGGGCACTTTGTGACCAAAAGGGGGGTTTTGAATTGAAAACCCGAAAATGGGCAATCCAAATTGTTGATGGGAGGAAAGGCATGTAGTAGTTTTGCTGTAGCCTGAATTAACAAGAAAGAGAGACGTCACGATCTGGGGCATCAACGAAATCTTCTCATTCTGCCGGATACCTATCGAGTACGAGAGGAGTCTTCAAGAAGTTTTGTGCAGAAAAGCTCACGCTATGATATCTGGGCACTTGTTCTTATCCTTTTCATAACATGTTTAGCTAAATTTATCCTGTCAAAATCTTATCTTCTGGTCAATGTATTCATTTTGAGCCTTATTCTCGATACCTTTTATGATTATATTTTCAAGCACTTTTATTGAGATAATGATTAATGGACCATTAATATTCAAATTAAGAGAGTTTCGGATACTACTCTGAAAACTTCTAATTATTACAAGAACCTGAAGTAAGATCAATGTTCAGAACTAACCAGGTACATGGGGAAATTGAGGCCAGAAATGGTAATCTCAAAGATACCAGCCGAAGAAGAAGGCAGGTTGACGTGTCACGAAGGAACCATTCTCACAAATAGTTGGGAGCATCCAAATCATTGTGACAAAGCATCATTCTCATTCTGCATTTAAGTAAATGTCATCCATGGTGCATGTAATTAGGGGCATTTGAGTCATTCCGGTCGTATCATCCTCATCATTTATTTAAGCATAAGCACATTCTACAAGGCAGGTTCTTTAAAGAACAGTGCAGCGAGTTCAGACCCTGTTCCCTAAAGATGATAGTGGGGCAGGCTGAAGATTGAAGTCTTGATCCCTAGTGGAGTAGACTGGAGACTGAGGACTTTCTGAAGGAAGAAAGTGAAGATTGTCCTGTTGCCATCGAACAGCGATGGAACGGGTTGAAGATTATCCTGTTGCCACTGAACAGCGGTGGAATGGGTTGAAGATTGTCCTGTTGCCATCGAACAGCGATGGAACGGGTTGGAGATTGTTCTGTTGCCATCGAACAGCGGTGGAACAAGTTGAAGATCGTCCTGTTGCCATCGAACAGTGGTGGAACGGGTTGAAGATTATCTTATTGCCATTGACCAGCAGTGGAATAAGCTAAAGATCGCGAAAATCATCTCTTTGAAGATATGGCAAAACAATAAAGCGGATTGAGGCTACAGGCCCTATCTCTCGGAAGTGGCAGGGGAGTAGAGCGAAGCAACAAGTTACGGTGGAGTTTGAAGCTACCTGATGAAGAAGAGCACCGAAAGAAATCAAGGCTCGACAAGACCGGGCGAATTTGGGTCTTTTAAAGTCTTTGCTCTGTTTTCGTTACACAACAACGAGCAAAGAGGGGCAGCTGTAATACCCAAAATTAGCCCAGGCCTGTTACAAACCAACTAAAGCCCAATACAAATAAAACCCATCAAAATAATTAAACCCAAACTCGAAGCCCAACATCGCAGCCCAAATTCATCAAAACCTAACCCAAAGACCTAGCCCATAACATTTTCAGAAAAAAACAAAACAACTCCAAACCCTAGGTCGGTCTAGCCACTCTTGTCGGCCACTGCCCCCATGCGTGCCCCAGCATGCTACCGTCGCATCTCCACCAGCCTCGATTTCCTTCTGCACGCCTCCGCTTGCACCCTGCAAGAAGAACAGAGAGCACAAACATCAAAAAGAAAAAATGATAAAAAAATGGTGTAAATTCGTTATAAAAACGGAAGTAAAAGGTCTTTGTACTGCTGCTGGCTTTTCGCAAATACTAAGAAATAAAAGAAACAAAAGACATCAGAAGTAATAAGAGGGATAGAAAACACTGAAGGTGGATTTTTGTTCTTCCTTTCATTCCTACTCTTTTATTATTGTTGTTTTTATTCATTTATTTATTTATTTATTTTATTTTAAAACTTTCGAAACGAATAATAAGAGAGAAAAGGAGTGGAAACTCACCCGATCGGCGACTGTCCTTTATCTGGGCCAAGTCGGAAAAGGAGAAGGAACACCCGTTCCTTGGTGGCTCTGCCGATTTTGGCCATATTCTAGGAGTCGTCGGTTTTAGTCTACACTGCATAGCGTTTGGCTTAGAAAAAGTCTAAAAAGAAGCTCGATGTTGTTCATCTCCGGTCGCAGTCTATAGCGGAGTTGTAGTCCGGATTGACCGGAATCCGTGGCCGGAGAGTGAATGGGCAGAGGGCATAGGAGTTGAAGAAAAAGAGACCCCTTTCATTTAGAAATAATGGCAGAAAAAAAAAACGTTAGGATGGTTCCTTGTTTTTTTGTTTTAAAAAAAAATAAAGTTGTAAGCCTTAAAAGAATAATAAATATAATAAAGAGTTATTAGTTGTCAAAGTGGTGTAATTAAAGTGGGAAAAGCCTGGCATTGACGCTTTGGATACTGGATATGCGCCTTTTCCCCTTAGATGGGAAATTTATGCGGCTAGTCCCTCCTATTTGCGCCACTCTTAATTTAATCCTATAACTATTTCTTTCATTTTTGCCTTAATGTTTGTATCCCCTTTTAATTCAGTCCTACTTGTATGTTACGTTGTGGGCTTTGGAAATATTTTCTGTTTTAGTCCTTGATTATTTGTGTATATTTTAAATTGGTCCTCGCTCTTTCTTTTATTTCAAGTTCGCCTAATATATGTTGTTTTTTTATTCAATTTAGTCTTCTTTTGCTATTTTCACTATTCTATTATTAATTTAACTAATCTCCTTATTATTATTATGTTTACTGTTATTAGTATTATTATATTGTACATATTTTGTATTATTATTACTTTACTATTGTTGCTATACTACTTACTACTATTATTATTATTATTACTATGTTATTATGATATATTTTGTATCACTAATGTTTTTCATTGTTATTACTATATTATTATTATTATTATTATTATCATTATTATTATTATCATTATTATTATCATTATATTATTATTGTTATTATTACTATCACATTTATATTATTTATCTTGTGCATATTTTGCATTATTATTATTAGTAGTAGTAGTAATATTCACATTATAATGTTTATTATCCTAATTGTTTCTTATTCTACCATTATTGACATTGTTTTGTTTTATTAAAAATTTCTCGTTTTATCTTTAATATTTTTATTTTATTTCTTTGTTTTTGTTTCGACATTTTTATGATCAATTTCGTTTGCGTCATTTTATGTAAATCGATGGTTTTTAGATGGTCTTGGATTCAAAGATTTAAAATATCGTGTCATAAAGTATTGGATGTGATATTTTAATTCTTTTGAAACAAGAAGTTCTTGATTTTCAATTCGAGAAAACTACGGGATAATCTTGGATTCGAAGATTTAAAATATCGTATCCTAAAGCATTGGACGTGATACTTTATTCTTTTGGAACAAGAAGATCCTCATTTTCAATTTGAAAAAAATATGAGATGATCTCCGGATCGAAGATTTAAACCATCGTGCCCTAAAGTATTGGATGTGATACTTTATTTCTTCGAAACGAGAAAATCTCGATTTAATTTAAGAAAACACGAAAAAGAAATCTAAATTTTAAATTCTTTCCAAATTTTTAAACTTTCGACATTAGGACATTAATTAATCAATTTGGTACCGATTTTGGGCGTGACGAGGGTGCTAACCCTTCCTCGCACGTAACCGACTCCCGAACCTATTTTCTCAAATTTTTGTAGACCAAAAATATCGTTTTAGTAAATCAAAATGTTTTATTAAAACAAAGGTGATCCGATCACACCTAAATAAAGATCGGTGGCGACTTCCCTTTTTATTTTCGTTTTCAAAACATAAAAGTTGATTCCCGCCTTTTCAAAAAAGGATAGGTTTCGAAATAAGTGTAATCGCAACTCTATGTGTTCCAACCCTCAACTGAGCTTGACTGAGGGTAGTTATGACTCTGACCTGGTGTAACAGCCCGATTTGGACCTTAGCCGAAACAGTGGTTTCAGGACCACAAATTCGAGTCAAAAAAATATTTTAATATTTTTTTCCAAGCTTAAAGTATGTGAATTGATATGTGTGAAATGTTCGCATGAAAATTTCATCGTTTGAGTGTCGATTTGTGAAAAAAAGACTTAATCACGTAAAATGCAAACATGACTTGCTAATTGTTAAAGTGCTATATTGTTATGGCTTTTATAATGTGGGGTCCTTACGTGACAATTTGGCCATTTAATATTTCATGGACGGTAGTGGACAACCATTATATGGTTTTCATATTAATATTTTAAGGTCAATATGGTAAGTGTATAATAAAATGTAATAAAATAAAGTAAAACATAAAATGGCCATTATCATTCATCTAATTACTGAATGTTGAAGAAAAAGAAGTCATGCATGAAGTTTTTATATTCAGCACTTTGAAGCTTAATTCGGGTATGTGTTCTGCTCAATTTTTGACAATTTTTACGTTTTTGAGATCGTTGCTTCGAATATTACTTAGCCCATACTTTAATTTTTGGAACTGATGATAAATTTGATATTTGCCATTGTTGATAGTGTGATGAATTTGTAGTTTGATAATGAAAAATAAATCTTTGATGTTTGATCATCATGTTTAATTAAGTGATTTTTGATAAAAATCCAAATTAGGGATTTGTTTGTGAAATTTAAAAGTTTAGGGGCTTAAATGTGAAATAAATTGAATTAAAGGGCTGTTAAGGATTTATGGAGCATTCAACCTAACATGGGTATAGTGAAATTTTGAATATTTGGTATTGTTTTGAATTAGGGACTAAATTGCAAAAATGTGAAATGTTAGGGGCTAAAATGCAAATTGTCCATTTATATGTTCTTGGATGAAAATTATAACATCCTAGATTAGGGGTTATGCGTGCGTGCATAATTCATGAGTTAGTAGGTTTTGGCAGTGTTTGGAAGTGTATTAAGGGTTTTTAGAACTCTAGGATGAAGGTGAAAGCTTTGGGAAAATAATTGGTTTTTGAGTTAAAAAGGGGAGCTAGGCTGAAGAGGCCTTAATAAAAGTTTTGGGGAGTTTAGGACACAAGGAACCATGTGGTTAAGTGGCAAGGGATGCCACCTAAGGTGCATGGGAGGTTGCGTCACATGGAGTGCCAAGGAGGGAGGAGGTTCGAGCTGCAGAAATTGCAATGTGGGCTTTTCTTTTTGCGTTAAGAAGGAGCTTGGCTAAGGAGGTCTTAAAAGAAATTCTAGGTGAAGCATGTGACAAGAATAGCCTTGGTAAAGTGGCTGCAAGGCGCCACTTAGGGCCTTGGTAAATGACGCCATGAGCAGGGGAGAAGGGCCTGGGTTCGAGTCTTGATGGCAGCATAAGTGTGTTTTTATTTTGCTCTTTGCGTCAAGAAGGGAAACTGGGCTAAGGAGGCTTTAAAAGAAATTATGGGGAGTTGATGACACAAAAGAACCAGCAACAAGGTGGCTTGGATGCTTGCAGCAAAGGGAGCTTCAGGAGGGCTCAAGTTCGAGCCTTGTTGGCAGCATTAAGTGGTTTTTATTTTTGCTTTGGCGTCAAGGAAGAGAGAGGAGGAGGTGGACGGCATGTGGACTCCAGCAAGATAAAGATAAGCCTTGGTTTTATTTTAAAATTCGGCTATAAGAAAGGATAATGGCTAAATTATTTTTATTTATTTTAAATGTGATGATAAGGGATAATGGTTGTGTTTTTTATTATTTTTTTTTAAATGAAGAGATAACATAGGAGATTAAATGGGATTTGATAAAGAGATAAAGTGACCGAATGTGGGACTCCCTAGCTTGTGAATTTTCGGCTTGGAAGTGTGTAGGAGGTAGGGGTGCCGAATTGAGTAGTATAAATAGGGGTGATCATCTTTTGGCAACCCTTTTACTTCATTTATTTTCTTTATGCCGAAAATTGGGTTCCTCCATTCCATTCTCTCTTTGTGCCGAAAAACCATAGGACCTCACCTTGTTTCTTTTTTTTTTTTTTTTGACAAATGCCGAAACCCCTCTACTATTAGCTAGCATTGCCGAATTCTCCTAGGCCTCTTCCATTGTTATTCTTCTTTTCTTCAACTCCATATTTGTAGTGATAAGAGCCGAAGCGGTAAGCCGGAATCTTTCTCTTTTAAAGTAACGATAGTGGTAAGTATTTCATTAGAGATCGGTTTTGGTTTCCTTTTATTTTGTGTGCCGAAATCAAGTGATTTAGGCTTTGATCTAAGGTTGGCCGAATATTCTCTAAGGCCATAGTGACACATTCTTTTGTGTGTAGCCGAAGGAAGGAAGTGTTAGAGGAGCCTCTTGGTTACGACTATTCAAGGTAAGCAAGAATGTACCATTCGGCCAAGAGCCATGTTCTTAGTATTCTTGTGTTGGCCGATTCTAATAAGTTGTTAAGCAAGGATATTTGTAACTTCAAGAGCAAGCAAGTATTTGGGTTCTAATAAGCTAGGTAAGTGGTTGTGATATTCAGCCTTAGGCCATATTTGGTATTAAGTAATGACCGATTTTGACCGTGGTTATTTAGGGACAAATCGATAGTGGTAAGCAAGGCCTTCGGGATTCAAGATCATCTTGGTAAGAATACTCTGCAAGTTGGATTTAGTTATTAGATTATAATATGGATGTTTAACCGTTTGATCTAATTAAGTATGGTGATGGAGGCGAATACCAGTCCAGAAGGGAAAGGGAAGGTCCCTATCCCGAAGTTTAAGAAAAGATCTGTCTCAGCGGTTCGGGATTGGCCACTGGGGTGTGGGCCAGCAGTAGGAGAAAGCTATAGGCGGATAGCCGTGAGTGTCGCTTAGCGATAGCGTCGGGATCGAGCTTAGAGCTTGAGTTATCGTGTGTGATTAACCCACCGTTTTTGGGTTTATGCTATATTTGTATGTGTTATGTTTATGTGTTAACCAAATCACGATGTGATGATGTGATATGGATACCTAAAAAGGTATATCGAATACCAGTCGGTGTTGATTATTGAAAGGATGTGAATGTGCCTATATGGATGAGATTGTATGTCTCGAACAACTTTGACACATGCATTATTATCATGACATTATTATATGCTTGCATGTGCATGGGTGGGATATGATATGAAAGAAGGTGCGGGTGTACTTGAGTCGCGTGGTTTGGTGTTAGCCTTGAGCTACATAGTGGATTGACGTTGACTGAGGTCACGTTGTGGATTAATTGCGATTTAGTTCGCGTGGCTTGATGAGTGGCTGTGTGCCTCATTGTGGTTGATATCGGCTATGTGCCATATCGTGGTTGGTGAGTGACTATGTGTCCCATCGTGGTTTTGATGTTAGCTACGGCTACATCGTGGATTAACACCGATCGAGGTCGCGTTGTGGATTATTGTGCTTAATTGCACGTGGATGGCATTGAATGCCTTTTGGAGTGAAAAGGAGAGGGTGATTTGATAATCCCCTGGTGTGTGGTGGCTGGATACGGGGGTGTGTAGAGGATGGACCCTACATTGGGTTGGGTGCACTTTGCATAATTTCAATGGATATGTGAATTATTGTGAAAATGGGCCAAGCCCAGTTGATATGTGGATTAACGTGGAAATGGGCCAAGCCAGATATGAATGTGGATCGATGTGGAAATGGGCTAAGCCCGATATGTGGAAATTATGCGGTTAATTACCCTGTTACCTGATAAGTGATTTGAATATGGGCCAAGCCCAGAATGTGATAATATGTGAATATGATATTTGTTATCTGATAAATGGGTTAATATGTGGTTAATATGTGGGTGGAATTCAGTGGATTAATTACACACTGAGTCTGTAAGACTCACCCAACTTTTTACCAACATCGCAGGTGATGTATGATGATTGGACCGGGTTGGAGTGGATACAAAGGTGGCCATGCAGAAGTTGTTTTCCTTATTTAATAGAATTTATCATTTTCGATATTTTCAGTATTTGAATAAGTATTTATTGTAATAAGGCCCAATTAAATTATTTGAGTATTTTTATTATGTTAAAGCAAATTGACGATTGAATTATTATTTTGAAATCAGTTTATTTTCGGCAAACTTTATCTTAAAATATATATTAAGGTTTTAATCTGGATATTTTTATAAACACCACACTTTACTTAAGATTTTAAATGGTCCCCGTTTTACAAACTCAATAAGTTGTCATGATTTTATCTTTAAGTCGAATCTTCTCAAACATTTTTCCGCAGTGACATACCAGATCCGGTCAGGGCTTGTGGGCCAGGTTTGTGGTGTTACAAAAATTGAATGAAATTTTAAATAAGTAAGTTAATTTTGATATTAATTAGATTGGCAAAAGCGGAATTCAGATCTAGATAGAAGGAAAGTCAAAATATCGGATTAGTCGACTTAATTTGTCATTACTACAAACGAGGTAAGTTCGTATTTTAATAGACATTACAAAATCATGTTATAAATTCATATTATTTGTATGATTGAATTCAATACCGAATGGTAATGCAAATGTATGTATTTTGAATAAGTTATATATATATATATATATATATATATATGTTATTATGATATTGAATTGTTCGAGAAGAAAAATAGATGAATACGAGAAAGTTTCGATAACGTGACGACATCTGAAAAGCCCCATACGAACCCTAGGAATAATAGAAGATACATGTGTCATCACATAGGATTCTGAGATATGATTTCGTGTAAGACCACGTTTGGGACGTTGGCAATGATTTGAGATATCGTGTAAGACCGTGTCTGAGACACTGGCATCGATTAGAGATTACGTGTAAAACCATATTTGGGACATTGGCATCATATATGATTTCGTGTAAGACTCTGTCTGGGACGGTGGCATCGATATTTAATTACATGTAAGACCACGTCTAGGACGTTGGGATTGTACAATTTTCCCGAACTATTCGAGTATCCTTATTGATTCCGAACGGTTCAACGGGCGTTCCGAGAAATAAGTGATTAAGTGAATGACATTCCGATTCAGGTACATTGAAATGTATACAATATTTGACAATGAAAGGTAAGTATATATGTACAAAGAATGTTATGTGATGTATATGCAAATGAAATGTGAATATGTGCAAATGAAACATGAACAAATGAATAAGATGTGATTTATAAAGTGGCATATGTGAAACTGTCAGATATTATATGAATGAAAGGTGAATTTGGGTATAAATGACAAAATGAGATTCATATGAAAAAGATATATGATTAAATATGTTATTTCCCAAAATGTGCTCATTTGGCTATATGAAAGTGAGAATTGAATGTTATATGAGAATCGAATTGAATAAGCTTGTGAAAGATAAAGTTAGTTAGTAAGTAAGTATATTATTGAATGGTGATGATTTGTTATTAAATCATGTTATAAACTTGAGATAAGTTGTGTTTTGGCATGTGAGATAGCATATTATGCTTATAACATTGAATTGAAATTATTTGTCATGTTAAGTTTATTAAGATACGAGCTTACTAAGCTTTCAAAGCTTACTCTGTGTTTTTTTCCTATGTTTATAGATTTTTAGATGTTCGCTCGGGTTGAAAGTTAGCAGAGATCGCATCACACTATCTGGCTAATGATTTCGGTATTTATAACCTTTATGACTTGGTTATATGGCATGTATAGGCTAGGGTATTTGATATTATGGTTGGAAATGTATTTGGTCATTTGAAATAGGTTGTATTGATGAGTATGATATGTACTTTGGTATATGATTGAATAGGTGAGTAATGATGAATGAATCATGCTAGTTTGGTATGTGTTTAAATGTACAAAATAATATTTATTTGAGTTGATGAAATGGATAGAAATGGCATTGTAAGTTTGGTGCATGAAATAGCATGGTTTGGCTGCTTATTAATGTATTGAAATGGCATGAAATGTGGTGTTTTAGGTATGCTTGAGAAAGGTGAGAAATGTGGCTTCAACCAAGCCTATTTTCACTCCACTCGGTCGAGCACACAAGCGTGTGGCTTGACCGTATGTGACACATGGCTGTGGTATACGGTCGTGTGTCCCCTGGGGTAGCCCTTCGAATTAAGTTAGTATACCCTACAGGTTTGGCACGACCTAGACACACGGGCGTGTCTACTGGCCGTGTGTGGCACACGGGCTGGCACATGGGCGTGTAGCTGGCCGTGTGACCCAAGTCAGTAATCCCTCTAGATTTCACGCAGCCTGGCACACGGGCGTGTCTGGTGGTCGTGTGAGGCACACGGCCTGTTCACACGGGCGTGTGATCCCTGAATGCTTGAAAATTTTAAAGTTTTCTCGAAGTTTTCTAATATGATCGGTTTAGTCCCGAACCACTTCTAAGCATGTTTTAAGGCCTCGATGAGCCTCGTAAGGGACAATATGACTATGTTTGATGTTGATCATGTGATATTGAATTATGAATCAGAATTATGTGTTATAAGCTAAGTTTTGATCGGTAATACCTCGTAGTCCTATTCCGACGACGAACACGGGTTTAGGGGTGTTATACTTGGGCTTGATGTGTGTGTTATTTGTGATTGGTTGTGCGATAAGCTTGATACTGAACTTGAGTTATGAGTGTACACATGTCTGATTCTGTAACTGACTGATTGGATTGGAGTGTCTGCTTCTGATTAACTGTCTGAAACTAGTATTCTAATTGTGTACATCTGACTACATATATACATACACATATGCTGTTTTTGGGTGGGATTTTTAATAGAAGGAAGATTGACTGAACTAGCAGCTATTCTGTTGGTTACTGATAGCCCCTAATACCCAGAGGGTCTAGGGCGGTCCCAATACCCTGAGGGTCATGGACTTTACTGTTAATGGTATAGCGGATTACCGCATTGCACTGTACTGTATGTAAGTTAGCTACATTACGTACCATTGACTAAACTGGCAGTTTCACTGTAACCTAACGGTATAGCAGATTACCGCGTTGCACTGTACCACATGTACGTTAGCTACGCTATGTACCACTATCTGATCTGGTAGTTCATACTGCATGTCCGTACCGCGGTTTATCACATTGTATAATACAACTTATACACTAGCTTCGCTACGTAATATCGTGTCTGGCAGTCTATCTGCATACTGTTAGCCTCAATACTCAGAGCGAAACACCCCACACCAGGCCCACGAGCCTGAACCGGATCTGGTATGTTCCTAAAGTAAACCGATTTCAAAGTTCTTTATTACTTAGAGAAAATTTGTGTAGTTTTAGAAATATATCGTTTTGGGTTGGGCTTAGATTGAAAACCCATTTATTTTACTTAGAAATCATTTAATTATGGTGACAAAATAATTTAGGGTTTATTTTTTTCTAAATAAATAATTTTACTTAAACTTTATTCAAAGTATTTTGTAGCATAATAATCAAATATAAATAAAAGTAACGAAATAAAACTACGGCTTTTTCGGCCTTATTAAATCAAATAATTTCCAAACTTAAAATTTAAAGTGCTTAGTAAAAATAACGGTCCCAAATCATAAAAGTTTTCCTTGCTATGCATGGCCACCTTTAGCTCCTGCCGACCCGGTCCATTACTGCTCATCACCTGAAAAATAGTCCCACGAAGGGGTGAGTCAACAGACTCAATGTGTACACAATACTAACAATCAACAGATCAGGCATACATGTTCAAATCAAGTACATATTCATATTAAAATGATGCAACCCAAACCCAAGCCTATTTGTCCATCCGCTACACACCATCCGTACCTGCCAATCACACCGTGGGGACTACTAAGTCGACCCTTCTTCCGCTACACACCATCGAAGGCAGTCGTTGCAGTCGACGTGCTCATCGCCCATATAATTTGTGTCATTAGACACCATGTTCAGATAATGTAACCGAAGTTACCATATTCAGATAATGTAACCGAAGTTACCATATTCATATAATGTGACCGTAGTCACCATATTCAGATAGTGAGACCGAAGTCAACACCTTCACTTCCCCTTTCACAAATATCCCAAATGCCCCAAATATTTTTATATCATGCATAACAAACTTATTTCTCATTCATGGTACTATTCACATGTTCAAAATATATCATATTCATAATCCTACCAGAAGTAGGAAACGTACCTGGGTACTTTTACCACATTTGTGGTACTTAGCCACATTCTCATTCTTATGCATATTCATATATTAAAATAATTATTGCCATAATATATTGAAAGTTAGTGTGAGTACACACTGATTAAACTTAATAGATTCCTTGAAATCCCAAGAACGATCTACCGATCTAGATCTTTTACTCCTATATTCGACCAATCATATATAAACATATTAATAACCTATTTGGCTTAAAAACCAAATCCTAGTAGGATTTGTATTACTTACCTTGTTGCTTAGAATTGGATTAAATCCCAAAATTGTGGTATTCCTCCTTTAAATTCGGCTAGCCACCAAAAACATGTATTTTCATCGGTTTCGACTTTTGGATAAAAGGAAATACTTTTAGATTACCAAAGTAACCCTTGGCCGATTAGATCTATACACTTACCTTACAATTTCCAAATCAAAAGGATTCCTTGCCCTATATGTCCATCGAAATCCCTATAACCTCATGTTAGATTTAATCTAACTTTGAAAACATAAATCGTAACCCTTAATCAATATTCATAGATCTTACCTTAAATCCTCGATTTACCGAAAGATTCCTCCTTGTATTCAACAGATTGTAAAAAGAACTCGAGAGATCCTTGTAGATTCGGCCATAAAACAAGAATAGGGATTAGACCCTTCTCTTTCGGCAAATAGAAAAGAAAAGGAACTTGAATGATGCTTAACCTTACCTTTAATGCTTTGACCGATTGCTTCCTTGCCTAGAGTCACAGAGAGATTCGACTATGGAGATTTAATGAGGACCAAAAAGAGTGTTTTGGCTCGACAATAGCAAAGGAGAGGAGAAGAAAAGATGGAGTTTTGCTTAGGAAAAATTTCAGCAGAGAGAAAGAGGGGCTAGGGAATTTTCGGCAGAGCTTAGAAAAGATGAGAGAATAGCCTTTAGTTCTCCTTCTTTAGCCGAAATTATCAGGCCAAGAGTCCTTGACTTGGCCACCACTCTTCCTTGTGATAATATCATCTATTTTATTTAAAATAAAATAGAGAAAAATCCTTATTATCTCTTCTAAATAATCCAAATTAAAAAGCTTTTATTTATCACCTTATTAAGCAATATTATTGGAAATAAAACACCTCTCTTTTTAAACACATGTGCCGTCCACCCCTTAGCCTGGGAAGCAAAAATAAAACTTCATTTATTTGCTTCCCTTGTGACTCAACCTGTGCCCATGCCTTTTGCACATGGCGCCATTTCCATAGGCCCTAAGTGCCATCTTCAGGCCACTTTTCCTAGCCCGTTTGTGTGTCAAATTTTACCAACTTTTTCTTTTAAGGCCCCATTGCCTTAATCTCCCATTTTAAACTTTAAAATTTGACATTTCTGCATCATTTCAAGTTTCCTAAAATTTTTGATCGGCTCTGTTTACTTTCCATTTTCTTACATTTCCAAGTTTCCTAAAATGTATACTTTCCATTTTGGATCATTTCCATTTTCATTTCTTAGTTTCCAAAAATGTGTACTTTCCATTTTGAACCATTTCCTTACATTTACGGTTTTCTAAAATGTTCATGTCCTAATGCATTTCGTGTTTCCAAAAATGTTCAGGTTTCCAAAAATGTTCATTTCCATTTCCATGCATTTTCATACATTTCTGAGTTTCCAAAAATATCAAAAATTTATTCATAGTGCTTAAGACTTGTCATTTCATACAATTAAACCGAAAATGCATAGGCCCTTTCCGTGATGTTCTGATTCTACCCCTTTAAACAAAATTTCGTCCTCGAAATTTCCTAACTAAACAATCGAGGGTATTGTTTGTCGCATTGTCTCTTCCGACTCCCACGAAGCTTCTTCCGATCCATGGTTGCGCCATAACACCTTGACTAGAGGTACTGACTTCCTTCGTAGTACTTTCACATCACGTTCTAAGATTCGAATCGGCTCTTCCTCGTAGGATAAGTCCGGCCTTAGCTCCACTTCTTCAATAGGTACCACTTGAGATGGGTCCGATCGGTAGCGACGTAGCATGGACACATGGAATACGTCGTGCATCTCTGCAACTCTGGTGGCAACTCTAATTGGTATGCCACTGGCCCAACTCGCTTCAGTACTCGATAAGGCCCTATAAACCTTGGGCTTAACTTCCCTTTTCGACCGAACCTCATTACCTTCTTCCAAGGTGAGACTTTCAGGAATACTTGATCTCCCACTTCAAACTCGATCTCCTTCCGCTTAAGTCTGCGTGCGACTTACGCCTATCGAGGCTTCCTTCACCAGGTGCGAATTAACTCAACTTTCTCTTGAGTTTCTGCCACTAACTCCGGGCTCAAAACTCGACGTTCTCCTAACTCAATCCAACAAGTAGGAGTTCTACACTTCTGACCATACAATGCTTCATATGGTGCCATCCGAATGCTAGCCTGATAGCTGTTGTTGTAGGCGAACTCAGCTAAAGACACATAATCCTCCCAACTTCCTCGAAAATCCATAACACAACCCATTAACATATCCTCCAACACTTGTATAACCCGTTCGGTCGCCTGGTCGATTGTGGATGAAAAGCTGTAGTGAAGTCCAACTTGGTGCCTAAAGCTTGATGAAATGCCTTCCAAAACCGAGACGTAAACCTTGGGTCTCGATCGGAGATGATCGATACTGGTACTCCATGTAACCTTACGATCTCCGCCACATATAACTTAGCCAACTTCTGAAGAGAATAATCCATTCTTACTGGGATAAAGTGCGCGGACTTGGTCAAACGGTCCACTATCACCCATATTGAGTCCTTCTTAGTAGGCGTAAGGGGAAGCCCACTAACGAAGTCCATGGTAATTCTTTCCCACTTCCATTGGGGAATCTCAATTGGCTGACACGTCAGACACTTTCCCACGAATTCAGTCACTTCCCGCTTAAGATCAGACCACCAAAATTGTTCTCTTAGATCTCTATACAACTTGATTCCTCCGGGATGCATAGCATAAGGGCTACATGCGCTTCCCGAAGAATCCTTTGTCTCAACTCCTTATCCTTCGGCATACAGACCTTTCCCTTGTAGCACAATACTTCTTCATCATTAATGCCATAGTCCTTTAATCCTCCTTGCTGTACTTGCTCAGAACTTAGTACTTAAGTTCTTATCACCAACCGTCCCTCTTTTTCACCTCCTTTAGCCATGTGGGCTTGACTTGTAACTCTGCCAACAGGCTTCCATCATCATACAGACTTAAGTGAGCGAACAAAGCCCTTAGATCCGACACAACCTTCCTGCTTAGGGCGTCTGCTACCACATTCGCCTTGCCCGGGTGGTACTCTATCGAGCAATCATAATCCTTCAGCAACTCCACCCACCTTCGTTGTCTCAAGTTCAACTCCTTCTGAGTCAACAAGTACTTAAGGCTCTTGTGGTCTATGTAGATCACTGACCTTTCTCCATAAAGGTAGTGCCTCCAAACCTTGAGGGCAAAAACCACTGCTGCTAGTTCCAAGTCATGAGTTGGATAATTAACCTCATGAGGCCTTAATCGCCGTGGACGCATGTTTACTACTTTTCCTTCTTGCATTAGCAGCACACTCTAACCCCGTGTGCGCGCGTCCACAATATACTACAAAATCCTTGCTCGCTCATTGACTGAATTAACACAGGAGCTTCCGTCAATACCTTTTTAAGCTTTTCAAAGCTCTCCTGTTGCTTATCCGTCCACACAAACGGTACTTCCTTCCTTAGCAACTTTGTCAAAGGCGCGGCTATTGACGAGAATCCTTCCACGAACCTTCTGCAATAGCTCGCCAATCCTAAGAAACTTCAGATTTCAGCCACAGACCTAGGTGGTTTCCAATCCAACACTGCTTCAATCTTCCTAGGATCCACTCTTATTTCTTCTGCGGATATCACATGTCCTAGGAATGCCACCTCCTTAAGCCAAAATTCACACTTGCTGAATTTGGCATAGAGCTTCTTCTCCCTTAATACTTCTAACACATCTTGGAGATGCTCATCATCCTCCTCCTCCGACTTCGAGTACACTAAAATATCGTCGATGAACACAACAACAAACTTATCCAAATAGGGTTGGAAAACCCGATTCATTATGTCCATGAACGCGGCTGGAGCATTCGTCAACCCAAACGGCATCACTACAAATTCAAAATGACCGTATCTTGTCCTAAAAGTGGTCTTATGAATGTCAGCCTCCTTTACCTTCAACTGGTGATATCCCGACCTTAAGTCTATCTTGAGAACACACAATGCCCTTTCGGTTTGGTCGAACAAGTCGTCTATCCTTGGCAAAGGATACTTGTTCTTGATGGTCGGGCTTGTTCAATCGACGATAATCTATGCACATACGCATAGTTCTATCCTTCTTCTTCACAAATAGGACCGGTGCTCCCCATGGAGACACACTGGGTCGGATGAACCCACGATCCAACAGTTCTTGGATTTGAGCCTTGAGCTCCACTAACTCCTTTGGCGCCATTCGGTATGGAGCGATTGACACAGGAGCTGTTCCCGGTAACAAGTCTATTCCAAATTCCACCTCCCTATCTGGGGGTATTCCTGGCAATTCATCTGGGAACACATCTACGAAGTCCCTTACCGTCCTAACTCCATTAATACCTTCCTCCTTCCCACCTATCGTACTAACGAAGGCTAAGAATGCCTTACACCCCTTCTTAACCATCTTCTCGGCCTTCAGCGCTGAAACTACGTTGGACAAGTAGTTCCTCCTTTCTCCGATCATCACTACTACTTCATCTTCCGGGGTTCTTAGCTCCATACGTTTAGCTGCACAATCTAACACGGCTCGGTGTTCTACTAGCCAATCTATTCCAAGTATAAGCTCAAACTCTCCGAAGGGTAACTCCATTAAGTCACCAAAAGTTCACTCCCGAATCTCTCTGTGGTACATTCCAAAAGATCTTATCTACCACTACGGTTTGGCCTAATGGGCTTACTACAGTCATCTGTCTCTCAGAGAGTTCTGAGTCTAGGCCTAGTGTTTCCACTATACTACATGCAACATAGGAATGGGTCGAGCCCACATCAATCAGAGCAAAATAGGGTTTGTCGAAATAAAAACGCGTCTTCAGGTTATTACATCCGGTGCGTCACCATCCTCCTTCGGCGAACCGCATAAACCAAACCCGGTTGCCTTGCTTCTGCATTAGCAGTACCTCGGCCCTGTGCTCCACGGCCTCTGCCAGCACCATTACCTCTGTTGGCCGAACCACGACCCCGTTGAGGCTGCTATCCGTCTCTACCAACCTGATTAGCATTCTGAGCTGCCGGTCGGCTCTCATCTGGTTGCTTAGGACAATCCTTAAGCATATGGTCCTTGGACCCACACTTGAAACATCCACCCGTCTTTCTCCAACATTCTCCCAAGTGCCTCTTTCCACAATGCTCACAAGGGCGATACTGCCAACCCGTACTAGCTTGTTGATTCCGTGGCCCGTCAACTCTAGGCCTCTTATGACCCTTTCCAGATGGCCCAAAACCTCTTTTGGGCTTATTCCTATCCACAGCCTGCTTGGTAGCATCCTTGATTCCCTCGGCCACCTTGGCCTTTTCCATCAAAGCAGAGAATTCCCGCTCCTGATGCGGTGCTATCAACAGTCTCAGATCGTCCCTCAGTCCGTCCTCAAAACGGACACAGCGTTCATGCTCAGTTGCCACTACCCCTCAAGCATAGCGGCTCAACCTCAGAAATTCCGCCTCATATTCGGCGACAGACTTACTCCCTTGCACCAACCCCAGAAAAGCCTTTCTTTGTTCATCCGTATACCTGGTTCCCACATATTTCTTCTGATACGCTTCCTTAACGTACTCCCACGTCAGATCCTCAGCCGTGGCACCATCTCGCACAGTTAACCACCATTGATATGCTTCATCACGTAACAGTGCCACCATCCCCTTTAACTTCTCCTCAGGGGTCAAGTTGAGCTCATCCATGATGCGTTAAAGTCTAACTTCCAACGATGCTCACCATGACTGGGTGCCACTCCCGACACTCCACGAAACATCTCGGCTTCATTAGCTCTGGAGCCGCTTTAAGCACGATTTTCGGGTTCCCGAATTTCCACCGCACTGTACCACCAATTCCAAAAACTCGCAAAGACGGCCGCGACACGCATTTTCCCCGTCGAGCTTGTCGCCAAAGACCCACAAATTAGGGGTGGTGGTGGCAGTGGTATTTCATTGTCGGACCCCTGACCCGATCTAACGGGTTCCGACACAGTCATCCTTCCTCTACCTCGTCCACGACGACCACGTCCTCTGGAGCTCATTTCTTAGCGTCAAGATCTGATTAAGGAATTTTATGAATTAGTCATTGTTCCATTTATTTACCCGCGAAGGAGTTTTATGAAAAGGGATTTAAGAGTGGTTCTTTCGTATTCATACAAACACACAGTCTTTCATTCATTCATCCATCCATCAAACAATTATGAACTTTCGTTCATTCAGAGAAACGTTGTAGTTTTCGTTGTTGTTTTCCACTACCCAGGGGTATTTTCGTAATTTTGTCCTACAGGGGCATTTTCGTAATTCTTCAAAAGGAAAACGTTCGTTGGTGTTTTTGTCAAAAAGTATTTTGAGAATTCAAAGTCTCGGGGTAATTTGGAGAAAATTTGAAATCTAGGGGTATGTCGGTAATTTTTGACCTCAGGGGTATTTTGGTAAATTTTCACAAATCAGGGTAAATTTGTAAAATTTAGTAAATCAGGGATATTTCAAAAGTTGTAAAACTTTGTGGGTTCTTTTCGAAAGTTTTATTTTCCAAAACGGTGATGTTGCAAAAATTTTGGAAATCAGGGTGATTTTGGTAATTTTGTAAGTTAGGGGCAATTTTGTAATTTTCCAAAATCAAGGTATTTTTGCAAAATAAAGTTTTTGAGCAAAAATAATGAAATTTTGACGAAACTGTTGAGTAGTTGGTCATTTTATAAACTAAGGGCATTTTGGTAATTTTACCACTAGGGGTATTTTTGTAATTTCACGAATCAGAAAAATTTTCGGAAAATTTTGTAAAGATTGTTTTCACAAATTTAAGAGAAAGTTTTAAGAGTTTTAAAACTAGGGTTTTGCTGTTTTGTTTTTTTTTTTTTCAAAACATGGCTAGTTCCCTTTCGGGTTTTAGTCATTATGTTTAGCCTTATGACCGAGCCCTCTTTGGTCGTGGTGAACCAAAGCTACGCACTAGGCGAGGATTCGAATGGAGAGGAGGTGAGTCACGCGGATCGCTTAAATACGAAGCTCCCATCGAAACCATTCCTGACATGCGCACGCAGGTTGCCACACCACCGAGCCCTCCGAGTTAGGGTGAATCGAAGCTACGCACTGTGGTAGGATTCTCACGAGAGGAGGTGAGTCACTAGGGCTCGCTTAAATACCGTGCTCTTCCTGATCCAATCCTAGACATGCGCATGTGGGTTACCACACCCTATCTCAAAGACTTTAGCCATAGGTTTGTTAAGTTCATTAAGTCTTATGGGTTACGTGTTTTGAGTAATCTAGCCTCTACGGTTCAAATTCCTATCATTCTATTCTACGCCCATGCCTTTTCTACCCTTATACGCTTCATAAAACACGAAATCACACATAAAGTTAGGGTACTTACCGGTGGATCATGGTCGGAGACTTAGGTGCCATGCCAAAACACCTGCTTTATTTCAAAGAAAATCATTTGGGCTCGAATTAAAAACGTTTTGGGCATTAGCCCATAGGCCGAGAGTTTAAAATCTGGCTCGATATTAAATCAAAAACACCCCACACTGCCCACGAGCTCAAACGGATCTCGTATGTTCCTAAAGTAAACCGATTTCAAAGTTCTTTATTACTTAGAGAAAATTTGTGTAGTTTTAGAAAAATATCGTTTTGGGTTGGGCTTAGATTGAAAACCCATTTATTTTACTTAGAAATCATTTAATTATGGTGACAAAATAATTTAGGGTTTATTTTTTTCTAAATAAATAATTTTACTTAAACTTTATTCAAAGTATTTTGTAGCATAATAATCAAATATAAATAAAAGTAACGAAATAAAACTACGACTTTTTCGGCCTTATTACATCAAATAATTTCCAAACTTAAAATTTAAAGTGCTTAGTAAAAATAACGGTCCCAAATCATAAAATTTTTCCTTGCTATGCATGGCTACCTTTAGCTCCTGCCGACCCGGTCCATTACTGCTCATCACCTGAAAAATAGTCCCACGAAGGGGTGAGTCAACAGACTCAATGTGTACACAATACTAACAATCAACAGATCAGGCATACATGTTCAAATCAAGTACATATTCATATTAAATGATGCAACCCAAACCCAAGCCTATTTGTCCATTCGCTACACACCATCCGTACCTGCCAGTCACACCGTGGGGACTACTAAGTCGACCCTCCTTCCGCTACACACCATCGAAGGCAGTCGCTGCAGTCGACGTGCTCATCGCCCATATAATTTGTGTCATTAGACACCATGTTCAAATAATGTAATCGGTTACCATATTCGGATAATGTAACCGGTTACCATATTCGAGATAATGTGACCGTAGTCACCATATTCGATAGTGAGACCAAGTCAACACCTTCACTTCCCTTTCACAAATATCCCAAATGCCCCAAATATTTTTATATCATGCATAACAAACTTATTTCTCATTCATGGTACTATTCACATGTTCAAAATATATCATATTCATAATCCTACTGTAGTAGGAAACGTGCACAGGTACTTTTACCACATTTGTGGTACTTAGCCACATTCTCATTCTTATCCATATTCATATATTAAAATAATTATTGCCATAATATATTGAAAGTTAGTGTGAGTACACACACGATTCGCTTAATAGATTCCTTGAAATCCCAAGAACGATCTACCGATCTAGATCTTTTACTCCTATATTCGGCCAATCATATATAAACATATTAATAACCTATTTGGCTTAAAAACCAAATCCTAGTAGGATTTGTATTACTTACCTTGTTGCCGAATTGGATTAAATCCCAAAATTGTGGTATTCCTCCCTTAAATTCGGCTAGCCACCACCAAAAACATGTATTTTCATCGGTTCGACTTTTGGATAAAAAGGAAATACTTTTAGATTACCAAAGTAACCCTTGGCCGATTAGATCTATACACTTACCTTACAATTTCCAAATCTGAAAAGGATTCATTGCCCTATATGTCTGTCGAAATCCCTATAACCTCATGTTAGATTTAATCTAACTTTGAAAACATAAATCGTAACCCTTAATCAATATTCATAGATCTTACCTTAAATCCTCGATTTCCAAAAGATTCCTCCTTGTATTCAATAGTTGTAAAAAGAACCTGAGAGATCCTTGTAGATTCGGCCATAAAACAAGAATAGGGATTAGACCCTTCTCTTTCGGCAAATAGAAAAGAAAAGGAACTTGAATGATGCTTAACCTTACCTTTAATGCTTTGACCAATTGCTTCCTTACCTAGAGTCACAGAGATTCGGCTATGGAGATTTAACAGGGACCAAAGAGTGTTTTGGCTCGACAATAGCAAAGGAGAGGAGAAGAAAAGATGGAGTTTTGCTTAGGAAAAATTTTGGCAGAGAGAAAGAGGGGCTAGGGAATTTTCGGCAGAGCTCAGGCCAAGAGTCCTTGAGTTGGCCACCACTCTTCCTTGTGATAATATCATCTATTTTATTTAAAATAAAATAGAGAAAAATCCTTATTATCTCTTCTAAATAATCCAAATTAAAAAGCTTTTATTTATCACCTTATTAAACAATATTATTGGAAATAAAACACCTCTCTTTTTAAACACATGTGCCGTCCACCCCTTAGCCTGGGAAGCAAAAATAAAACTTCATTTATTTGCTTCCCTTGTGACTCGAACCCAGGCCCATGCCTTTTTCACATGGTGCCATTTCCATAGGCCCTAAGTGCCATCTTCAGGCCACTTTTCCTAACCCGTTTGTGTGTCAAATTTTACCAACTTTTTCTTTTAAGGCCCCATTGCCTTAATCTCCCATTTTAAACTTTAAAATTTGACATTTCTGCATCATTTCAAGTTTCCTAAAATTTTTGATCGGCTCTGTTTACTTGCCATTTTCTTACATTTCCAAGTTTCCTAAAATGTATACTTTCCATTTTTGGATCATTTCCATTTTCATTTCTTAGTTTCCAAAAATGTGTACTTTCCATTTTTGAACCATTTCCTTACATTTACGGTTTCCTAAAATGTTCATGTCCTAATGCATTTCCGTGTTTCCAAAAATGTTGTGTTTCCAAAAAATGTTCATTTCCATTTCCATGCATTTTCATACATTTCTGAGTTTCCAAAAATATCAAAAATTTATTCATAATGCTTAAGACTTGTCATTTCATACAATTAAACCAAAAATGCATAGGCCCTTTCCAGGATGTTACACAGAGGGTCGAGGGCAGTCCCAATACCCAGAGGGTCGTGGATAATTCTGATGGCCATCGTTATCGGGCAACCCAGGATGGCATCATATGAAGTGTAGGGTTGGATGGGCTTTTCAAGGTCCTATATAGAGTGATTGGTTGGACGAGCTTAATAGCTCTATTGAGGAGTGATGGGGGACGGAGAAGTGTGTTGGCTGGATGGGTGGGTTTTCTTTAACTCAACAGCATTCATATGCATCTCATTGACTGTTTTGTGAGTGCAATTGTCTGTTTTACGGTTCGAATGAAAAGCATTTATAACACTGTGAAATTGTTAAACTCTGATTGTATCTGACTGACTGAGTTGAGACTAATGACTATTGAAAGTTTTGTTACCGAACTGAGTAGTATTTGTGATTGTGTAACTGAGTGTGATTTCGATATGCTCTAAATATTGTTGTCTGCTGGTACGTCCGTTTCGAATGTACCAACTGTTTCTGTACAACTATGTAAGTATGTTCCATTTCAGGACTACTACTGGTTTTTTGTGTCTAATTTCATAGTTAATTGGTTTTCATCTCACACTAAGTTCCAGTAGCTCACCCCCTCTTCTGTTTCCCCTTACAGGTACATTTTAGAATTTTGGACGCTAGACTCAGTACGTGGAGGTCTGGACAGGCTTGTGAACAACAATCATGCACTTTTTGTTTAATGATACTATCTTGGTATTTGTTTCATTTTGAACTATAAGATTTTATAAAGCTGTGGTACAAATTCTATTTTAATTTTTGTACACTTTTATTCCGATTATATAAACATATATTTTAACTGAAATTTTTCTGACTGGATTTTAAACGATTAAATAGTACGATTCAACATGTTAACTTGTTTTGCAAAAATTCACCTACAATCACTTCGGTGATCAATGTGGCATTCTGGATTTGATTTAGACTTCTAGGCCGGGTTTGGGGTGTTACATTTAGTGGTATCAGAACCAGGTTTGTAAAAACCTCGGCCTGTGTTTCTATATTAACGTGTGCGCAAGAAATTTATTTTGAAAACATAATATTTGAAAAAAAATTGTACCATAGAAAGTTGAAATGACTTGTGATTTAAAAATATCTTATGGAAATGAAATGTCTGAGACTCTAATGCTGGTCTAGGTAAAATTCTGAACTGTAAAATTAGAAATTGTAGATTCTGTTATTATAGCTATGTCTGTGTTCTGTTAATGTAGGCCTTCTAAGTTAGCCATACGCCGGATATGACTTCCAAAGGTGAGTGTGATCGCGAGGAGTCGTCTGCTCCTCAGGAACGTGTGACTGATTAGGACCTAGAGGTCGGTGTGAGTCCGCCGACTTTAGGTAGTGATAACCTGGAGCTTGGTACTGAAGGACTGACCCGGATAGTGAGGGAAGTGCTAGAGGAAGTGTTTGGAGCTAGGATAGGGGAGAATAGTGAAGCGCATCAGACTAGATGCATGGATTGTGGCAAGAAAAGGGATCACAGTCCTTTGAGGTTGGAGCCTCATACTGCGAAGCGTGTTAAGATGCATCTGAGTGATAGTAAAGGTGGTGCTAGTAGTGGTACAAGTGTACCATCTTGCGAGCATTGCAAGAGGCGACATCTAGGTAACTATTGGAGAAAGTTGGGATCGTGTCTTAGATGCGGGTCTATGGAGCACCAGATTCGAAATTGTCCTCAGTGTTTTTGAGTAGGTATGATTGGAAATGTTTGTGTGTGTTGATTTGAGCATAGTAAGTGTATGTGACAAATGTGTATCTACTTCAGTGGTTAAGTGTTCTGGGTGTGTGTGAGAGATTCTAAGTTCAATTTTAGAGTGGTAAAGTCTTGGGATTAGAGTGCGCAGCGGGAGCGTAGTGGTGTAGCTTGTTTAAACGATTGTTCTGTTAGTTGGAAATTTTGGGGACGAAATTTCATAAAGGAGGGGTGAGTTGTAACGCCCCAAATTCTGGGCCTAGAAATTTTGAGTTTTAAGTGTAGGGACAGTGGGTGGTTACACATATGTGTGTGGATGTGCAGTTTAGTGTCAGAATGGGCCTGCTGGTCTGGTGGTTGAGAGAGCGTTAGGAAACCTCATGGTTCCAGGTTCGAGTCCTAGTGTAAACGTTTTGGTAGGCATTTTATTTTGTTTTTAGTTAATAATTCTAATTATTTATAATTATTAAATTATTAGTTTATGACTAAAGCTGCTTTTATTTTTCTCTTTTATTTTATTTTCGAATTTTCTATTTTCACATTCTCCTCTCCTTCCCTCTCTTCTGCTTTCTATATATTTCTTAAAATAGTTGATTGGTGGATTCAAAAATTTTACACCTCTACCGTCTTTTTCGATCGCAAACAGGTGTGAGATTCAAACTTTTACTACACTGTTTTATTCTTTGCAAAGTTTATGTCGGTTTCTATTGACTGTAGGTTAAACCATTGGATTTGGGGTTTTAGTCGATGGAAGTGATGGAAAATTATCACATTCTGATATATGTTGATAGGGTGAACGTTAAGGACGGTTCTAGTGGCTGAAACGGCAGTTTTGGGGCTGCAGTAGGGTGGTTTCATGATCACCCCGACGGTCACACTGGTGTGTGTCGTGGCACACGGTCGTGTGGATTTGGAAATTAGGGTTTTCGGGCCAAATTGGGTGCCACATGGCTGTGTGGCCGATATGGGGATTTTTGTCGACTTTCACACAACCGTGTCCCTTGGGCACACGGGCGTGTGAGATTGGAAATTAGGGTTTTAGAGTTTTGGGGTCACACGACCGTGTGACTGATTTAGGGATTTAGGGATCCCACACGGGCATGTGTTTCAAAACACACGGTCGTGTATGATGGGCACACGGGTGTGTGAGATTCTCACACGGTCGTGTCTACCCTGCACTTGATTTTAGCGAAATTGGACAGTAAATTACACGACCGTGTCCTTGCTTTACACGGGCGTGTGCCTCTGTCACACGATCGAGTGCTACCCTTCACACGGTTGTTTGGACTCCCACACAGCCTGGACTGCTCCACACGGCCGGAGCACACGGGCGTGTGGCCCTAGCTAGCCAAATAATGGTTTTAGGTCAAATTTAAGTGTAATCGCAACTCTATGTGTTCCAACCCTCAACTGAGCTTTACTGAGGGTAGTTATGGCTCTGACCTGGGCTTGATGTGTGTGTTATTTGTGATTGGTTGTGCGATAAGCTTGATACTGAACTCGAGTTATTATTGTACACATGTCTAATTCTGTAACTGACTGATTGGATGTGGTGTTTGTTTTTGATTAACTGTCTGAAACTCTTATTCTGATCGTGTACATCTGACTGCATACATACATATGCATATACTATTTTTGGGTGGGATTTTGAAGAGAAGGAAGATTGACTAAACTGACAGCTATTTTGCTGGGTACTAATAGCCCCTAATACCCAGAGGGTCTAGCGCGGTCCCAATACCCTGAGGGTTATGGACTTTACTGATAACGGTATAGAGGATTATCGCATTGCACTATACCGCATGTACGTTAGCTACGCTACGTACCACTGACTGAACTGGTAGTTTCACTGGAACCTAACGGTATAGCAGATTACCACATTGCACTGCACCGCATGTACGTTAGCTACGCTACGTATCACTATCTGATCTGGCAGTTCATACTGCATGTCCGTACTGCGGTTTATCGCATTGCCCAGTACAGCTTATACGCTAGCTTTGTTGCGTAATATCGTGACTGGCAGTCTATCTGCATACTGTTAGCCTTAATACCCAGAGGGTCGAGGGAGTCCCAATACCCGGAGGGTCGTAGACAATGTTGATGGCCATCGTTGTCGGGTAACCCGGGATGGCGTCATATGGAGTGTAGGGTTGGATGGGCTTTTCGAGTTCCTATATTGAGTGATTGATTGTACGAGCTTAATAGCTCTATTGAGGAGTGATGGGGGACGGAGAG
Source organism: Gossypium bickii (assembly GCA_025503065.1). Lineage (NCBI taxonomy): Eukaryota > Viridiplantae > Streptophyta > Magnoliopsida > Malvales > Malvaceae > Gossypium > Gossypium bickii. The sequence continues at coordinate 18,281,966 of CP106713.1, read as the reverse complement.
GTGTGTTGGCTGGATGGGTGGGTTTTCTTTAACTCAACTACATTCATATGCATTTTATTGACTTTGTGAGTGCAACTGTCTGTTTTACGGTTCGAATGAAAAGCATTTATGGCACTGTGAAATTGTTAAACCCTTATTGTATCTGACTGACGGAATTGAGACTAGTGACTATTGAGAGTTTTGTTACCAGACTGAGTAGTATTTGCGATTCTGTAACTGAGTGTGATTTTGATATGCTCTAAATATTGTTGTCTGCCGGTACATCCATTTCGGACATACCAACTGTTTCTGTACAACTCTGTAAGTATGTTCTATTTCAGGACTACTACTGGTTTTCTGTGTCTGATTTTGTAGTTAATTGGTTTTACTCTCACACTGAGCTCGACTACCTCACCCCCTCTTCTATTTCCCCTTACAGGTACATTTCAGAATTTTGGATGTTGACTCAGTACGCGGAGGTCTCGCACAGGCTTGTGAACAACAATCATGCACTTTTTGTTCAATGATACTATCTTGGTATTTGTTTCATTTTGAACTGTAAGATTTTATAAAGATGTGGTACAAATTCTATTTTAAGTTTTATACACTTTTATTCCGTTTATATAAACATATATTTTAACTGAAATTTTTCTGGTCGAATTTTAATCGGTTAAATGGTACGATTCAACATGTTAACTTGTTTTGCAAAAATTCACCTACGATCACTTCAGTGATCAATGTGGCATCCTGGATTCAGTCTAGACTTCTAGGCCGGGTTTGGGGTGTTATAGTGAAATATGATACATTGATATAAAATTTACTCGTATAGACCTGGATAGACCAAATTCAGAGCTAGAACGAGGAAAAGAGGAAATGTCGGATTAGTAGATGTTATTTACACGAACATTTGTCGAGATAAGTTCGTGTAACTAAATGGTGTTTACTTACATGCTTGCATTGATTGTGTTTATGTAAATTGTATAAATGTAATAAATATGTGAAATAATTACATATCCGATCATGCCCGATAAATAAAAATGTCTAATTTAAATGATAATGCCCGATAGATGATAAATGAGAAACGATGAAAATGTTACTTTTATGTTTGGAATGAATGTTAAGTGTGATCATTTGAATTATATGGATGATTATAGATGTATGAAATAAACACATGCCCGATAATGTTTGAAAAATGTTTAAATCCCGGTTGAATAAATGGAAGATCGATGGATATGTGATTTCCTGAAATGAATGAGGTCTTGCATTTGTTGCTGGTGGGATTTAGCTTGGACGAGTAATCCTATTGACCTCATTTCTGAAAAGATTTAAGGTTTTATGGTTTAGGGTTGGAAAATGAATAAATATCTAAAATATATATAATAATAAATAAAATAAAATAAAAATTGAGTTTAAGAGAGAGATAACCTAGGTATATTCAGAAGAAATCTGCTAAAGTTTTAATAGCTGAAATATTTAGAAACATTTACTTTTAGGAACCATTTTCTACACTTTATTTGCTAAATAGGGTTACAAGAACTGTAAGCAGTTTTTCTATGTTTCTGTAGAAGATTGCTGATAAACCATAATTTACACATATTTTAACCCCATGCTTGGCTTATTTTTAGATGATTTTCCATTAGATTTAATGAATTCGATATTCCTAATCTCTTAATTTCATGTTTTATACTCAGGAGAGCTTAGGAAGTTGAAAAGAACGAGAAACGGGCCAAAAAGGGACAAAATGGGCCTACACGGCCTAGACCACTGCACACGGGTGGACCACACGGCCGTGTGTGACAAACAGGATCAAACACGGCCTAGACTATTGACCACGGGCGTGTCCTTGCTGACCATAAGTTTAATTCTATTTGGAAAAGGCTACTTGTGGGCCAAGTAAAGCATCTCAAAGCCTATATAAACACCCTAGGGGGAAACCTAAAGGGGAGATCGATAGGACGTCGAATAGATGCCGAGTAGAAGGAGAAAATACTCCAAGACAGCCGTCAAAAACAACTAAGAAGAAGGATCTCCATCAAGACTGAGGATCTCCCATCAAGTTCTTTAAAAGTTTTTGGGTTTTCTTATGTTTTGTTGTTTTCCTTATTCTAATATGTTTCCCTCTATTAGTATGAACTAAATTCCCTAAATACCTAAGGGGATGAAACCTAAGAAGAATCTTATTGTTATTTGATTTATAAGATAAATACTTGTTCTTATTCTTAATTGTGAGTTCTTATTCTTGTTTTGAAAATTCAAGTTATTGATTCAAGTCGAATGTGCTTATTCAGTGGAGTAAAAGTCCTTGTTTAAGAGTAGATCAACACAATTAAGTGGAGTTGATTGCAACCCTAGAAATAAGGCGATGAAAATCTGCCAGATTAGAGTCAAATCTAATAAGAGGATCCATAGATCGAGTTAATGCAACAATAGGGGTTTTAATTAGAAAGAGATTTCAATTAATCAACCTAGAGTCAGTTGTTTTCAGTCTTGAAAGAGATATTAACATAAATCAGGGATTTCTACGGATTTAGTCAAGTAAATAAATCGTATGAATCAAAAGAAATAAGTGAAGTCTAGGTGGATTAGGTATTGCCTGTCTCATATAAGTTGTCTAAAAGTATTTTCCTAATTCACTCACTGTCACGTTCATAATCATTTAGTTAGTTAAATTAGTTAGTTAAATTTAGATTAAAAATAAATCTCCTTAATTACTAGGCTAGATAATAAAAAGATAGTTATTACTAGTAATTTTAGTGAGGATACGATATTCCGGACTCACCACAACTATACTACTGTTCAATAGGTTTACTTGCCTTTGTCGAAATATTAGTTAGTTTCGAGACCATCAAGTTTTTGGCACCGTTGCCAAGGATTAAGATATTAGGAACGCTAAATTTTTATTACTTTAGCCATTCTTATTAGTTTTTTTTTGTTGCAATTTACTTTTATTTTTAGTTTACGAACTTTTTCTTTTCTTTACTTCTGGTAGGAACTTTTAGTTTATGACTAGAAGGAACCCGTCAGGACCGTTACTTTTTTACATTGATATAGAAAGTACCATTTGCAGAAATCGTAGGGAAATAAGGCGAAGCCTACAATACATAGAAGAAGAGCAAGAGGACGATACTAATACTACCGAGGAGATGGCTGATAATAATCCGCTACCTCCTGTGGTTGCCGCAAATTCGGTGAATCAAAATCCTGCTCCTCATACTATGTATGATTATGCTAAACCTAATTTAACAGGATCTGAATCAAGTATTGTTAGACCTGCTGTTGCTGCAAATAATTTTGAACTGAAACCTAACACTATTCAGATGATTCAGCAATTTGTTCAGTTTGATGGTTTGCAGGATGAGGATCCAAACAATCACTTGGCAAATTTTCTTGAGTTTTGTGACACTTTCAAGATTAATGGCGTTTCTGATGATGTCATTCGCCTTCGGTTGTTTCCCTTTTCATTGAGGAACAAAGCTAAACAATGGTTGAACTCATTACCACGAGAATTAATCATTACATAGGAACAAATGACCGAAAATTTTTTGTTAAAATATTTTTCGCCGGCTAAAACGGCTAAGAAGATGCATTGTAGGACTAACAATACTTGATTCAGTTCAAAATTATTTTGTGCAGATTGATCTAGAAACACTCTACGATGCATGGGAGAGATATAAGGATCTACTAAGAAGATGCCCTCACCATGGGCTATCCTTGTGGCTATAGGTTTAAATCTTTTAACCCCTCAACTAGGCAGTTGATTGATTCAGCCACCGGTGGAACCCTATATAACAAAACCCCTGAAGTAGCTTATGAGTTTATAGATGAGATGTCACTGAATAACTATTAGTGGCAAGTTACGAGGACAAAGCCAACAAAAGCTGTCAGTGTTTTCAACCTCGACGCAGTAACCATGCTATCAAATCAGGTAGAACTTTTAAGTAAGAAAATTGATGGTTTGTGTGGTTCTTCGCACGTCCACCAATGATACAGTGCGATACAAATGGAGGAGGAATGAATAATATAGAATATCCATCCTACAACCCTGGCATAGAAAGCGAACAGATGAACTATATGGGTAAAAATTCTAGACCTCAAAATAACCTTTATATTAACACTTATAATCCAGGTTGGAGGAACCACCCCAACTTCTTATGGGGTGGTCAATGAAATCAAAGACAACAACCCCTCCTAGGCTTTCAACAACAATCCTATTCACAAGAGAAAAAGTTGAACCTTGAGGAGATGCTAATAAAATTTATATCGGCATCAGATATTCATTTTTAGAATACCGAAACAGCGTTGAAATATCAGTAAACATTAATCCAAGGGCTTAAAAATAAAATAGGATAACTGACCAAGTTAGTTTCCGAAAGGCAACCAGGTAGTTTACCTAGTAATACCGAACCTAAATCAAAAGAGCATGTGAAGGCAGTTACACTAAGAAATGGGAAGGTATTGATTGAAGCTGAAAAGAAGATGCCATAAGAAACTGATAAGGAGAAGGGTGAGGAATTAATGGACAATGTGATCGTTGTTTTATGCGATGTCAAAGTCTTAAAATTTATATAAAGAATGATTGAACCTGGAAACTAACTATGACAATGATGTGAGGCAAGCGCACCTAACGAACAATAGTAAAGTTAAGGCAAGACCGGATTTTCGAACCCAAAGGAACTAAAAGTACTAATACTAACTTTCTTTTTATTATCTAGCCTAAAATAAAGGGAATTTGTTGTTTAATCTAAATTAACTAACTACTAAGCTAAATAATCAAAGACAAAGAAGAATGAAATTGGGGAAAATACTTGTGAGAGAAAACCAATTGACTAAAGCAATACCTGAGGAAGAATCCACCTAGAATTCACTTGTTATCTAACTTTGAACCAGACGATTTATTCACTTGACTTGATCCGTAGGATTCCCTAACGTATATTAATCCCTCTCTCGAGGTGACTAACGTCTAACCCTAGGTCGATTAAATTGAAATCTCTTTCTAATTAAAACCCCTAGAATTGCATTAACTCAATCTATGGACTCCCATATTAGGTTTGACCCTAATCTGGCAAATTTTCGTCACCCTATCTTTAGGTGCGCGAGCAACTCCCCTTAACTATGCTAGATCTACTCTTAGGTATGGACTTTTGCTCCTCCACCTAAGCAAATCATACTTTGTAACACCCCAAACCCAGCCCAAACATTATGACCGAATTTGGTATGCTACAGAGAAAACATTTTGAAAACCATTTTAAGACCGATTTTGAAATTAGTTGAAATGCCATTCAATTTAATGTCTTTGTTAAAAACCATGCTTAATTTTATTTAAAAAAAAATATTTGTTGAGTCGTGTTGTTTACAAATTTCAAGTGTACCCGATGGCACAATAAAACATTTTACGTATTAATTTTCATAAAACATGTGTAACCATTTTTCAAGTCATTAAGTTGTTAAACAGATTATCCAAAACAGATAAATAACCAAAATATAATTCTAGGAGGCCTTATTACAAAATAAATCAAACCCATAATAAAATAAAATAGTTCAAAATCCACCTAGTCCTTATTTTCATCGCATGGCCACCTCGAGTTTATCCGACTCCTCATCCGCAGCTACGAATCACCTGAAAATGTTAAGGAAAAAGGTGAGTCATCAAGACCCAATGTGTAACCCTTTTCCCGATTTAATTCAACAACATACACAGCTTTATAACAATTTAACATGCATTAAAATATGCACCCAACCTAGCCATCCAAACACCTTTTTCTACCCCGTGGTACCAAACCACCGGTGGTGCTAAACCACCGGTGACATATAGTCACAAATGTGATACTAAATCACCGGTGTCTCAAGACACGATTGTGTTACTAAAACACCGTGACCAAGTCACAAAATAGATGATGGGGCCAACCCATCGTGTGATACCAAATCACCGCGCATAATCCCATATCTCAATGTGGGGCCAACCACACGGTGGTATAAACCACAGTGGACAAGTCGCTATGAGGTGCCAAACCTCCGGAGGTACCAAACCTCTCGTGACCGTAGTCACGATGTGTTACCAAAACACCGGTGTCCGCTCGACACGAATATCACCGCCCCTCCACTCATCAACCCATATCAAACAATTATGTATATTTACTCAAATCATGCAATAAGGTTTATTTTAACAACATTAATAAATTTATCATTGCCATATGTCCAATAATACACATACTAAATGTGTCATGCTTCCCAAAAGCATCAAATAGTAATCTCATAGTCACAAAGACTTACCCGAATCCTTGTTAATACCATGATGATATTACATCCATGTCTACACAAATTGATTAGACATAAAATAACACTTAGCATATTAAAAAGTCATAAGATGTGTATGTACACACCTGATACTAACGAGAGTCCTAAATCTTGAATAAACAAATCGGCCACACAAGTATTCTTGTCCCTATATTCGGCCAAAAATGATCATTAGAACCATGGCCTATTCGGCCAAACCAAAATAATTGAGAAGGGTTCCTTGTGAACCCAAAATCTTACCCAAAAGCCTTCGAACACTAGCCAACACACTCCTAAATGAATCGACCTCACTTTCCTGCAATCAACCATCATTATCAAGGTTATTAGCCTTTGGCTTAAACGAAAACTTAAAAGAATAATCCTTTGAAATAAATCCTTACCACCTTCAATATTCGGCCAAGATACTTCTAAATGGAAGAAGAGAGTTTCACACACCCAAAGGAGTATATTTGGCTAATAAAGAAATTATTGAGAAGAAAGGAGAAATAGGGGATTCGGTTTTGAAAAGAAAAGAAAAGTAGTAGATGAAAGATAATGGTGTAGGAGATTCACCAAAGTTTAGAGAAAGAAAGAATGGTTTTGGTTTTGATAAAAGTTGAAAAGAGAATGAAAAAGAATTGATCAAAGGAAGAAAAAGAGAAATGGAAGAAATGATATTCGGTCACCACAAACTTTACCAAAGAAGAAAATGCACAAGATGCAAAAATGTAGTTTGGTTCAAAAGACAAATGAGAGAAAGAAAGTGGTATTTTGTTTCCAACAAAATGAAGTTGTCATCAAAAGAAATATTTTTGCACCAAAAGTACCCTATACATTCGGCCAAAGATGAGAGCTTTTTGGAGAGGAAAAATAAACACAAAATGATACACAAAATAAAAGGTTGGTCAACATCCCCTCCAAGCTACCTACCAAAAATTTGGCCACTCCCCCTAGCCTTACATGCCGTCCACATTCATGCATTAAGGCATAGGATTTCTTTCCAAAACATCCTCCACCTTCCATGCCTTTGTCCCCTCATTATACCATAAACTCAAGATATCCTACCATAACCTTAGAAATCTTATCCATTTTTCCATGCTTTCCTTAAAAATAATTCAACTTACCAAAATTATTAGTCCACCTATCACAATTATGCTTGACCGTCCATTAAAGCTAACATACAAAAATAAACTTTAAAAATGCTATACCTACTACTCGAACCATTAACCTCATGCAACCTTTCAAGCTCTTTAACCAACTTGCCACTAACTCCTCTTGTGCTTTAATTTACACTTAAATTAACTTAAGTGCTAAGCTCATTTAATCCACTTCATTAAATAAGCCATACTAAAATTTATTCTAGCTTCCTAAATAAAATCAAGCCCTCACAAGACTATACTAACACATAAAATTCATACCCGAGCCAACACAAATAAATAAATAATATTCTAATTTTCCTAAAGCCCAAGCTCCAAATGGCCCAATCCTACTAGGCCCAATTTAAGGATGTTACATACTTGAATTAATTACCTGGAAATATCAACACAAGAATTAAGAACACATAATTAAGAACAAGTCAAATATTTATCATATAGTTCAGCAAACGATAACAAGATTCATCTTAGGTTTCATTCCCCTCACGTATCTGAGGGTTTAGTTCATAATAATAAAGGAAAACATCTCAGAAGAAAAGATAAAACAAAACATAAGAAATCCCTAAAACCCCCTGAAGGAATTGAAGGAGAGATCCTCCGACTTCTTGAGATGAATCAACTAGCTATCTTCGAGTAAATCCCCATAAGTTTGCCCTCTTTGCCTAGCTGGACGCCCCAACAGAGGGCTTTTGTCGAACTCCTTCTTTAAGTTGCCCCCCTAAGGTGTTTATATAGGCTCTGGGATACCTTACTTGGCCCCTAAGTATCCTAATCCGAGTAGAATTCCTATTAGGGTGTTTAAATATGCTTTGGAATGTGTTTCTTTGCCTCCAAGTATCCTATTCTGAGTGTAATTCCTCTTATTCACGTTAGGGACATGCCCATGGTACACGCCCGTGTGAATTGTGGTCAGGCTGTGTTCGAGTCTGTTGAATGAGGCACGGCCATGTGGTCTTAGGCCCAGGCCGTGTTTATTTCGTGATATGGCCCATTTACTCTGTTTTGGGCCCGTTTCTCGTTCTTTTCATCCTCCAATGCTTTTCTGCGTATAAAACATGAAATTAAAGGATTAAGAGCACAAAATTACATAATTCAAGGGATAAATCATCCAAAAGCATGCTAAATGTGGGCCTAAAATATGTTACTATTACGGTTTATCAAATACCCCCGTACTTAAGCTTTTGCTTGTCCTCAAGAAAAATTCTCAACTCACAATTAAAACGAACTTCCTCGATTCATAATATTCATCAATAGTGTTTCATCATAATTCAAAGACAATTCATACATGGATAATTCAACTCAAAGAGTCCTAAAGATTCAAACAATTAAAGTCATAGTTTTTATAGTACGAAAACATAGGCGTTTCCCCTTACCTAAATAATTACCTCTGATTCGAAATCGATAAGAGTTGACATCCTCACTAAAGATTCACTCAAATCACTCAAAGTGTTTAAGGTTCAAAATTAAGCACTCAATAGTCAGACATGAAAAGTTAATCCCATAGGCTTGCCTGAAAATCAAATCTCCACCACTGTAAAATTAGATGATACACAGATCAAAAGGTCTTTAAAAAGGGTTGTAATGGGGCTTGGGTTAAAGGTGTGGATAAAGGCTGAATTAAAGGGTTAAAATCGAGATTGAATTGACAATTTACCTAGCTAGAAAAATGAACTAATCATGAATAATTACATCAATTGAAAACTAATAATATGAGCTTCTTTTTCGAGATTTGGAATTTACATGTATAAGCTCATTTGATCATAGAACTAATAATGAATATACTTCGATTTTTTATTTTTTTTAAGAACAAATCAAGTACATAATAAAGGATAAATTTAACTACTAAAATAAAGATCATAGTTAGGCAACTGGTCAAATCAAATCTCGACAAAAATGTAGTCAAAAGGAATGGTGATAACAAATACAAAGGGTTTTGGGTTAATATTAGTGGTTGAGTCAATAAAGAGGGTTGTTAGGATCAAAGGGGTTCACTAGGGGTTAATTATGAAGGTAGGCATTTAGTGGAGTAAGTGGGTTAAAACCTAGGTGCCTTTATCATCTCTGTATATCAAATCAATAATGTGGTCTCGACATGTATAATCGAAGCAAGTTTTAGAATAACAAATCAATGTTGACACACTCATAATCAAAAAGTGAGTGCGAAAAGAATATATGCTCTTAAAAGGCTCAAAATCTCACAAAAATTATGGGTTTTTGATATCAACCTTGTAAATTTTAAACTTCAAAGTAACATTCAGATTTAGGTAGACAACCTAGAATTTTTTTTTATTTTTTTGAAAAATAGACTTATCATGCTTGACTCTCTAGTATTTTAAAATTTAATCATAAATGCACAATTAACTATGACTTAATCCAAAACATATCAAAATATCATAAATCAGGGGAAATTTTCATTCTAGTCATAATATGAGAAACTTACTTTAGAACAAGGCATAATTCAGGGATTTTCAAATAATACTATAGTTAACCCCCCCACACTTAAGATGTACATTGCCCTCAATGTACAAAGGTAGATAATGATCATATAGTAAGAAAATCAAAAGAGAGGAAGAGAAGTGAAACTTCCTGAATTTTGGATGGAGTTAATGAAGAAAAACGTAGGGGGTGCCTCGAGCCGTTTGAACTTGAATCCTCAAAGTAGCCGGTCTGATTTTATTGTATACTAAGCTAAATCTAAATGTCATGGAGAAAAAGAAGAAAGTAATAACAATAAAAGTAAATAATGAAAAATGAAAGAAGAAAGGTAACGGGAAAAGGAAAGGAAGAAGGGGGTTTAAATAGTGATACATCCCACGCTCGTATTCCTTCCTATGGTGCCCACATGGCCACAGCCACGGTTGTGTGCAAGGCCGCGTGGGCATAGAAACCTACGCCTAAATACGAAAAGAAATAAAATGAAACTAATTAGTAGAGTTAATGCTCGGGTTGCCTCCAGAGAAGCGCTCGTTTAAAGTCTTGAGCTAGACTTACCTGTTATTCGCACAATCATGGTGGTTTGAGGAGGTGGAAATCCTTTCTCATGCGATCAATTTGGTTATTGATATAAAGTTTAAGTCGAGTAGTGTTTACCTTAAAGGTGCTAATTTTAGGACTAGTTACCTCATTGTTAAAATGCAGGAAGATTTTGAGTACTGATCTCCTATTTTAAGCTGGGTTGTCCCATCATTAAGTTCATCGTGGAGTTGCCTCGTTTTTGCTTCGTGTGTTTTTAGTTTCTCTTTGAAGTGTGTCTTCCACTCGTCTAGTTCATCGATCCAAAGCCTTCGTTCCTCATGAATTTCTTCTTTATTGACATGAGGTTTAGGAGCTGGCATCTATAAAAGAGCTTCAAGGAACGACAAATTAATAAGAAAATTCTTTGGAGGTTTAAGAAATTTACCAAATTGTTCCTCTGTGTGGTCTTTCTTTATCGCATTGGGATATGGCACACAAGCTTGGTACTCTGTAATTACCAGGTTTGGTAAATCCTAGCTTATCTCAACCTTACCTTCACTTACCACAGGCTCTTACCTCAGGTCAGATTCCACTAACCTTTCACTGTCATGAGCTGTTACGGCTTGAATTTGCTCTTTGGGTTAGTTTCAGTGTTGCCTTGCAAGCTTTCTTGTGGTTGTTTTGAGATCAGCTTAACAAGCTGACCTAATTGATTCTTGATTCCTTGAATTGATGCTTCTTTATTTTTGAGTGCTATTTCGGTGTTTTGGAAACGTGTTTCCGTGACTGCTATGAAATTTGTCAGCATCTCCTCGAGGTTCGGTTTCTTTTCCTGTTGTAGGGCTGTTGTTGGAAGTTTTGGGATAGTTTTTTCCTTTGATTTCCTTGACCACCCCATGAGAAATTGGGGTGTTTCTTCCAACCTGAATTATAAGTATTACTATAAGGGTTATTGTTAGATCGAAAATTGTACCCATATAGTTGACTTGTTCGCTCTCCATGCCCTGTCCGTAGAGTGGGTACTCAGGATTCGCCACACCTCCACTTCTTTCGCACTGCATAACTGGATGTACCTGCAAAGAACCACATAAACCGTAAATTTTCTTACTTAAAAGCTCTACCTGGTTTGATAGCATGGTTATTGGGTCGAGGTTGTAGATATCGGCTACTTTTGTTGGCTTTGTCCTCATAACTTGCCACTGATAGTTATTCAGTGCCATCTCCTCTATCTTCCAAAATCAAATAAAAGAAAAATTAGCAAAGTGAAAAAAATAAAAAATAATAATAACAATAAATAATAATAATAATAACAATAATGGCTAAAGTAATAAAAATTGAGCTTTCTTAATATTTCAGTTCCCCGGCCAAAAACTTTATCGTTGTTTTATGCGATGTCAAAGTCTTAAAATTTATATAAAGAATGATTGAACCTGGAAACTAACTATGACAACGATGTGAGGCAAGCGCACCTATCGAACAGTAGTATAGTTAAGGCAAGACCGGATTTTCAAACCCAAAGGAACTAAAAGTACTAATACTAACTTTCTTTTTATTATCTAGCCTAAAATAAAGGGAATTTGTTGTTTAATCTAAATTAACTAACTACTAAGATAAAGACTCTAAGACAAAGAAGAATGAAATTAGGGAAAATACTTGTGAGAAAAAACCAATTGACTAAAACAATACCCGAGGAAGAATCCACCTAGACTTCACTTCTTATCTAACTCTGAACCAGACGATTTATTCACTTGACTTGATCCGTAGGATTCTCTAACGTATATTAATCCTTCTCTCGAGGCGACTAACGTCTAACCCTAGGTTGATTAATTGAAATCTTTTTCTAATTAAAACCCCTAGAATTACATTAACTCGATCTATGGACTCCCATATTAGGTTTGACCCTAATCCGGCAGATTTTCGTCACCCTATCTCTAGGTGCTTGAGCAACTCCGCTTAACTATGCTAGATCTACTCTTAGGCAGGGACTTTTGCTCCTCCACCTAAGCACATCATACTTGAATTAATATCCCAAAAATATCAACACAAGAATTAAGAACACATAATTAAGAACAAGTCAAATATTTATCATATAGTTCAACAAACGATAACAAGATTCATCTTAGGTTTCATCCCCTTCATGTATTTGAGGGTTTAGTTCATAATAATAAAAGAAAACATCTCAGAAGAAAAGATAAAACAAAACATAAAAAATCCCTAAAACCCCCTGAAAGAATTGAAGAAGAGATCCTCTGTCTTGAGTATGATTCTGGCTTCTTGAGATGAATCAACTGGCTTCTGTGTTCGAGTCTGCCCTCTTTGGCCTAGCTGGACGCCCCGACAGAGGGCTTCTATCGAACTCCTTTTTTAAGTTGCCCCCCTAAGGTGTTTATATAGGCTTTGAGATACCTTACTTGGCCCCTAAGTATCCTAATCCGAGTAGAATTCCTATTAGGGTGTTTAAATAGGCTTTGGAATGTGTTTCTTTGCCTCCAAGTATCCTATTCCGAGTGTAATTCCTCTTATTCATGTCAGGGACATGCCCGTGGCACACGCCCGTGTGAATCATGGCTAGGTCGTGTTCGAGTCTGTTGAATGAGGCACGACCGTGTGGTCTTGGGCCCAAGCCATGTTGATTTCGTGATATGGACCATTTACTCCATTTTGGGCCCGTTTCTCGTTCTTTTCATCTTCTGGTGCTTTCTTGAGTATAAAACATGAAATTAAAGGATTAAGAGCACCAAATTACATAATTCAAGGGATAAATCATCCAAAAGCATGCTAAATGTGGGACTAAAATGTTACTATTATGGTTTATCAGAATGTAACACCGGTAATTAAAGAATATAAATCACTAATCCCATATCCAGAAAAGCTGAAGAAAGACCGCATGGACGCACAATATGGTAAATTTCTTGAACTTTTTAAACAATTACATATTAACTTACCTTTTGTTGAAGCTATTTCGCAGATGGCAACATACGTAAAATTCCTAAAAGAGTTTCTAACAAATAAAATGAAGTTTGATGAGCTATCGACCGTGGAGCTTAAGGAGGAATGTTCAGTTATTCTCCAAAATAAGCTACCAACCAAATTCAAGGATCCAGGAAGTTTTACTATTCCCTGTTTAATTGGTAGTTTAAATATTGAGAAAGCACTAGCTGATTTAGGTGCCAATATTAATTTAATGCCTTATAAAATGTTCAATCAGCTTGGTCTTGGGTAACCAAAACCCACTAGGATGAGCATTCAATTAGCTAACAGATCTATTAAATATCCTAGGGGAACTATTGAAGATATTCTTGTAAAAGTTGACAAATTTATATTCCTTGTTGATTTTGTTGTGCTTGACATGGCTGAGGACGTTGAGGTACCTTTAATTTTAGGACGCAACTTTTTAGCTACTGCAAGGGCTGTTATTGATGTAGGTGATGGTAAACTTGCGCTAAGGGTAATCGACAAGGAAATTATTTTTAAAATTTACGATGCTATGCGATATTCTAGAGAGCAAGATGATTCCTGTTATTTTATTGATGCCATTGATCATTTTATTCAAGATTCTTTTCAGGAAATCATACTTGACGACACGTTGGAACTGTGTCTTATGAACTGTGTCTTACCTAAGGAGAGGGGGAAGATGGCGATACCAATGAGTTAGGAGAGGTAAAAAGTGAGTTAAATTCTAATACTTCTGCCCCAAGACAAAAGAAAGATGAGGGCATTGAAAAAAATGACGAACTAAAACAAAAACCCTTTATTGAAGAACCACCCAAATTAGAATTGAAATAGTTACCAAATCACTTAGAGAATGCATTCCTCGGAGATAATTCTACACTACCAGTAATCATCTCTTCAGAACTGGAACCCATAGAGAAAAACGAGTTGCTACAGGTACTAAAGGAGCATCAAAGAGCCATAGCTTGGAAAATTTCTGACGTTAAAGGGATAAGTCCATCATTTTACACACACAAAATTTTAATGGAAGATGAATATAAACCATGTGTGCAACCTCAAAGACGATTGAATCCCAACATAAAAGAAGTTGTTAAAGCTGAGGTAATTAAACTTCTAAATACTGGAGTTATTTATCCTATTTCTAATAGTACTTGGGTAAGTCCTGTGCAGGTTATTCCAAAGAAGGGAGGCATGACTGTTGTAGCTAACGAAAAGAATGAATTGATTCCAACAAGAACAGTCATAGGTTAGAGAGTCTGTATTGACTATAGGAAGTTGAACGATGCCACGAGAAAAGATCACTTCCCTTTACCATTCTTTGATAAGATGTTAGAAATATTATCTGGCTATTTCCGAATCCCAATAGCTCTTGAGGATCAAGAAAATACAATATTTACGTGTCCATACGGTACATTTGCTTATCGCAGAATGCCTTTTGGATTATGTAATGCTCCTGCTACTTTTCAGCACTACATGCTAGCCATCTTTGATGAACTTGTGGAAGATATTATGGAGGTAATTATGGACGACTTTTCGGTCTTTGGTAATTCTTTTCATCTTTGCCTTAAAAATTTAAAACGAGTTCTAATGAGATGTGAGGAAACAAATCCTTTACTTAATTGAGAAAAGTGTCACTTTATGGTTCGAGAAGGGATTGTGTTAGGTCACAAAATTTCTAGTAAAGGGATTGAGGTTGATAAAGAAAAAATTGAAACCATAGAAAAATTACCTTCTCCTAGTTCAGTTAAGGCTATTAGAAGCTTTTAAGACATGCTGGATTTTATAGAAGATTTATTAAGGATTTTTCCAAAATAGCTAAGCCTTTAACAAAACTACTAGAGAAAGATGTGCCTTTCGATATTGATCAGGAATGTTTAGAAGCATTTAATACCCTTAAAAATAAATTAATAAATGCTCCAATTATAATTGCACCTGATTGGAATTTACCCTTTGAACTAATGTGTGATGCGAGTGACTTTGCAGTAGGTGCGGTTTTGGGATAGCGAAGAGACAAGCATTTTCAGCTGATCTATTATGCTAGCAAAACAGTGGCGTATGCACAAGAAAATTACACCACCATAGAAAAAGAATTGCTAGCTATGGTTTTTGCATTTGATAAATTTAAACAGTATTTGATATTATCTAAAGTTGTCGTCTACACTGACCATTCAGCTTTTTGTTATCTTTTAAATAAATCTAATGCAAAACCTTGACTCATAAGATGGATTTTACTCTTACAGGAATTTGATTTGGAAATTCAAGATAAGAAAGGAGCTGGAAATCTTGCGGCAGACCATCTTTCTAGGCTTGAAAATCCACATATCAAAAAACTCGATGAGAGTGAGATAAATGACTCATTTCCTAAAGACAACTATTTGCTATATCTAACTCTGAGGTACCTTGGTTTGCAAATATTGCGAATTACTTAGCTGCTAACATCCTACCAAAAAGGTTAACACATCATCAAAAGATGCGATTCTTTGCTGATGCAAAAAACTATTTTTAGGAGGACCCTTTTCTTTTCCGTATATGTACAGATCAAGTTATTCGGAGATCTGTTACAAAGGCAGAAGCAAGAAAAATCCTAGAACATTGCCATTTAGTACCATCAGGAGGACATTACAGTGGGATTAGGACAGCAAATAAAACGCTCGAATCAGGTTTTTATTGGCCCACTATGTTGCTTCATGTGATAGATGTCAAAAAACAGGTAATATCTCTAAACGGGATGAAATGCCTCAAACATATATGCTATCATGTGAAATATTTGATGTATGGGGTATTGATTTTATGGCTTCATTTCCTATTCATTTGGGAATAACTACATCTTAGTAGCAGTAGCTTATATGTCAAAATGGGTGGAAGCTCAAGCTTTACCTTCTAATGATGCTAGAGTGGTAGTGAGATTTCTTAAGAAACTTTTCTCTCGATTTGGAACACCCAGAGCAATTATTAGTGATAGGTGTACTCATTTTTGTAATACTCAATCTGATAAAGTCCTAAACAAATATGGAGTACACCACAGAACAACTACCCCTTATCACCCTTAAACCAGCGGACAAGTGGAAGTAGCAAATCAAGAGCTTAAGCGTATTCTAGAGAAAACAGTAGAATCAAACAGGATAGATTGGGCATTAAAAGTAGACGATGCTTTATGGGCCTATAGAACCGCTTTTAAAACTCATATAGGAACATCCCCGTATAGACTTGTCTACGAAAAAAGTTGTCATCTACCATTTGAATTAGAGCACAAAGCATTTTGGGCAATAAAATTCTTAAATTACGATCTTAAAATTGCATATGGGAAAAGAATGATGCATTTAAACGAACTAGATGAGTGGCAAGCTAATGCCTACGAGAACTCACGTCTGTATAAGGAGGCAACAAAGCGACGCCATGATGCTCGTTTGAAGCAACTGAAACAATTCGAAGTGGGAGATCTTGTTCTACTATACAATTCAAAGCTCAAATTGTTTTCTGGAAAGCTGAAATCAAGATGGTTAGGTCCATTTGTAATCAAAACTATTTTTCCCTATGGCACATCGAGGTAACTCATCCGACTTATGACACATTCAAGGTAAACGGTTAACGACTTAAGATATATAATAGTGAAGATTTTAGGGATATGAGAGAGGAGGTTCAGCTCCGTGAACCGTCATGTAGAAATGAAAACGAAGAAAGTCTAGCTTAAGACTTTAAACGAGCGCTTCTTGGGAGGTAACCCGAGCACTAACCTTACTAAACATCCATATTTTTTATTTTTAGCATTTAACAAAGAACTAACCAATTTAATAGGCACATGATTTCCTACCCCCACGGCTTAGCACACGGGCGTGGTCGTGGCCCTGCGAAAACCACGAGAAGAGACATTGGCGTGGCAGAGACCATGCAGACCAAGGAAGAAAAAATTTTATCCAACATAGGTTACGATAAAACACCATGGCCGGGCGATGCGGCCGTGGTTGAAACTGACTCGAAAACACGACCTGCGATAAAAGTGCCATGGCCGTGTGATGCAGCTGTGGTCGATACTAAGTAAATGCCACGGGCGTGCGACACGCCCATGGCTAGAAGCCATGGTCTAAACTGAAAGAATCCCACGGGCGTGGGGCACGCCCGTGCCTTGAAGTCGTGGTTGATACTGACTAATTACCATGGATGTGTGACCCTAAACACGGAAATGGGAGAAACGAATGAAGCATCACACGGCCGTGCGATTTGGCCATGTGGCATAACATGCCCAGGGAACACAGGCGTGGTCTAATACTCAGACGCGCCCTAATTCAAAATTCTCGAAGCAAACAGGCTAGACAAAGGGCACACAGGCGTGGCCTCTGACCGTGTTCCCTACTCCTTATATAAAGCAACTCACGACTCATCTTCCCTAAAATTTCCCCCCAAAAACCGTAGCCGTTTTCCCCAAACAACCTACCTTTTTTTCCCATTCCGGCCACCGACGACCATTCACCCTTACCCCTTTACGTTCCTTTCCTCCTCTTCTCCTTTCCCCTTCCTTTTTCACACTTCCAAGCATGCAAACCACACCCATGTCAGACACAACGCCCGTGCGCCACCACCACGTCCGTGCCACTGCTTCAAACACCTCCATCGGTTCACCTTTCTCTACCATTGTTGCTTATTTCATTGATTTTTAATTATTTTTGTGATCTGATTTTTTTTTGTTATCATTCTTATTATTTTTCTTTTTCAAATTCATTTGTTCTCTGATGTGCTATTTAGTTTAGTTTGATTTTAGTTTGATAATTACTATTATTTAAATTTAGTATATTTTAATTTTTATATCTAATTTCATCATCTAAGATAGCATTACATGCCAAATCTAATTTACTATAAAGATTATACTATTGGTTAGGACCACTAGAATAGGTACATTTGTGGCTGAAGATGATATTTGATTCATTGAAAACCTTTTGTTCTTTTGTAGGCACGTAATGAGTCCCCCACGTGGGAAGAAGACTGTCGTTCCCGCTTCAAAAAAGTGGAAAGGTGCCGGTGTAACCTCCTCAATCGCTTCTACCGAAGTACGCCACCCATTTTTACAGTTTCCTTCGGAACCTCAGGAAGAGCTCTTTCGTTTACTTCGCGGATGACCCCTCAGCGTGGGGAGGTGTATTGATTGGGCCGCTCTAGAGCAGGTTCAGCTAGCTGATGCGGTTCAAGCCCTATTATCCATCGATCCGTGGGGGCACTTATTTGATATCATCGAGCCTACATACCTAGAGCTCACTTTGGAGTTCTGCTCCACTTTCCACCTTCAGACGATCATGACGAACTTTGATGACTCTGGCACAATCTAATTCCGTCTTGGAGGCCTCGTACGTGAGCTGAGTGTCCTATAGTTTGGATGTAACGCCCCAAATTTGGACCTAGTAGAATTGGGCCTATTGGGCCTTGGGCATGGGAGCGTTTAAAATTTTTTTTGAGAACAAGAGAACAGAACTAATGCAAGTTGTACCTATTAGGTGAGTGATTTTGGAAGGTTAGGGTGTTTCTATGAAGTCTAGGGATCAAACCTAGTCTTTAGGAAAAATTTTGGTTTTAGGTGAGTAAAACCCTAGGTGTAAGTAAGTAGGCTTTAAGAATAAAATATGGAAAAAAATGACACAAAAGGAGTTGTGGTCTAGTGGAAAATGGCGCCACATGGGAGACAAGGAAGTGACACTATATAGGAAGCAAGAGGTCCAAGGTTCAAGTCTTGGCACTTGCAATTCATGTTGATTTCTTTTTAAATGAACTTAAACTTTGGCCCATAGGCTTATATTTAGTTGTGCATGTTGTAACTCACAAAAAGAGTTGTGGTGGCATGTAGCGTCTAGAGCATAGGAGAGGGCAAGGGTTCGAATCTCATTGCAAGTTGGGACGACAAGTGGTTGTGATGGATTTAAACTCTGCTGAAGGAGGGATCCCACATCGGGAAGCTAACATGAGGGAAGATGAGAAGCTGGCTTTAAATAGAGCAATCTATAAGGAGAGTAAGGATACCTTGGTTGGCGTTTGGGCATAGGAGTGTTCGGAGCATGGATTAGCTTCAGATTCCTATCAGGTGTGTATTTGCACTACTCTAGCTATAGAGCGGCAAATGCCAAAATGCCGGTCACAAGGCGATGGTAGCCACACAAGCGTGTGGGTGCATGTGTGGGAGCTTCGACGCAATAGTTGATGCCACCATGAGTATTCTTGTGGGTTGATACTATTTGGGCCACTTTAACCCAAATCTAGCCACAGATATGAGATTCATATTGACTAGTCCAATATCTACTACACAATCATACAACTTATTCATATGGGCCGAAAAGGGCCAAGTGGGCCCAATAGGAACGTGGGCCCATATGAATAAGTTGTATGATTGTGTAGTAGATATTGGACTAGTCAATATGAATCTCATATCTGTGGCTAGATTTGGGTTAAATGGGCCACGTGAGCGCGTGGGCTCATTTGGGCCGAGAATAGGCCCTAGGCCCAATCACATTGTTATCTCGTTTCTTTCTGTTAAGGTGATTGGTTACTTTATGGTTGTGATTTAAGCATTCGTGTTGACTCCAGTTCTGTGAGATCGTATTCTTGATGAGCAAAGGGGATTCTAGCCAATTGCACCAATTTGACCAAAAATGGAACCTGTGTCGCTCGAGGCGACAGTCGGCCTTCAGAACGGTTGTAGATGAGTAAATTACCGAAATAACCTTAGTGGGTAAATTACTGAAATACCCTTGGTGGGTAAATTACCGAAATACCCTTAATGGGTAAAGTTATCGAAATACCCTCGATGGGTAAAATTATCAAAATACCCCCAATGGGTAAAATTATCGAAATACCCTCGAGGGGTGAAATTATTGTTTTACCCCTAAATGACGAAATGACCGTGATATCCTTAGTGGCAGTTTAAATGTTGCATGTGATTTTTATATATCTATATATGATCGTAATACACTGCATACATAACATATTGCATTAGGTTGGGTTTGCTGATTGGAAGAAGTACCGTTCTGGTGGCATCGCCATATACCGTTATAGTGGCATCGCCATATATTCTTATTTTAGTGGCTCAGCCACGTATACCGTTATTAGCAGCTAGGCTGCATTATTGGAGAGTTTGGCTGGGTGGGTCGACACGGTCCCCAATGGAGAGATTGGTTGGTACGGGTGGAGAGTTTGGACGGTATGGGTTGGGTACATGTTCATTGCATTGATATGATTTTGGGGCTTAGGCCCAGATTGTTATCGAATAGGGCTTAGGCCCAGGCTGTGACCGTATCAGGGGATTATACACTGAGTTCTCCTAACTCACCCCACTTTTAACCGTGCAGGTAATCCCCAGCCTTAGAGGATTTGGAGCTGCGGAGGACTCAGAGGTGGCCATACGTCGGATATGGTTTAAAGACTAAACTTAGTGATTCTAGTTTAATTTAGTTATTTTAAATTATTGGGTTAATAATTTTTGTGATAAGGCCATTGGGTTTTTCTTTTTAACTTTTATTTGGTATTTCTTTAAATTACAAACTGCTGGTCTGTTAAACACAGGTTTTTAAAAACTATAACCACTGTTTTCAAAATATCACGTATTCGCAAATGTTTGAATCAAACTTCCGCAACAAACAAGGTTTTGAAAGTAATAAAGTTTTTGCAAGATAATGACTTTTAATAAACTACGTTTTGAAGATAAGCAAATGAAATCTGAGGTTTTACATGCCAGAAAATTTTGAATTCTTTAAGAAGGGCTTCTAATGAAAGCATGGTTTTCGAAAAACTCTTCGATGTGACATGCCAAATTTGGGTTTAAATTTTAGGCCGGGTTTGGGGTGTTACATTGGAGCCATTTTGGGACTTTACACAGAGGAGTTCATGGAGGAGGACGAATTCGAGGACCTCAATCGCCACATCCATCACTCCCCTTCTGTATGTTGGAGAGACTTGGTCCCCGACTCGGCTACCTATGACCCCATCCGCTCCAAAGCATCAGCTCTCGCCCCATCATTAAGGTATTTACACGCTATCCTTGCTCATACTTTGACGGGTAGGTGAGAGAGCACCGGTGTTATCAACACTCACGACGCCTACTTTTTATGGTGCATGGCGAATGGACGCGTCTTCGACTTAGCTTACTTCATCTCCCGCGCCATCCAGCATCAGACGGAGTAGCATAGGAGAGGGGTCATCTCCATGGGCCCGTACATCACACTCCTGGCTCGATATTTTGGGCTCCTCAACACCGCAGCCCAATCCTCCTCGCTCACCCTTATCGGGCAGATGTCCCCGCAGGGCATTCAGACAATGCTTCACATGAGGATGATTGAGCGCTGACGTGGGTTTGATCCTCCCCAGTACCGGCTCTCACAACCCACCAGGCAGGACGACCCAGCGGACATTACTGATGATGTCCCCTCACAGTACAAGGAGCCACCGTTGTGCCACCACCGCCATGCCGACCAGCTCATGCGGCAGTTTCACTTACTGACATTTCTGAGCGCCTCACTAGGTTCGAGCAATATTGTACGTAGTAATTTAATGACAACGCTTGACGATTCGGTGGCATCGAGGTGACGCTACAACAGATTTGTCAGCATTTTCACATATCGCCGCCACCCCCACCTCATGATCCATCTGGGGATGAGGACCTTTAAGTCCATTTATTTTCATTTATTTTCATTGTCTTTATTTTATTTAAAGGTTTAAACTCTTGAACTATTTCCTTTTCTTGTCTCTAAATTATATTAATTATGTTGTTTCCTTTTCTCTTTGGTTGTTTTCGAGTAATTATAATGAAACCCATTTAATAATACCCCCTAAAACTTTACTGGTGACTCCGCAGTTTCAAAACGTTCAAGGTGCTACTAAGGAATTGGAATATCCTTCCCCACCTTCACCGCTATTTAGTTCATCATGCCTTTCATTGGCTCCATTGCTACAAGTTTCATTTTCAAGGATTTCATCCATGATTCAGGAAGTTTCACTCATGTCCCTCTCTTATGATGTTCTTACTATATTATCTATCTTTGTACATTGAGGATAATGTACACCTTAAGTGTGGGGAGGTTAACTATAATACTATTTGAAAATCCCTGAATTATATCTTGTTCTTAAGCAACTTTCTCATATTTACTATTATAATGAAACTTCTATTGATTTATGATTTTCATTGATATGTTTCGGATTAAGTCATAGATAATTGTGCATTGATGGTTTAAACTTTAAGACATTAGAGTAAGTCTATTTTCAGAATTAAAATTTATTAGGTTGTTTCCCTAATATTAAATATTACTTTGAAGTTTGAAATTTACAAGGTTGACATAAAAAAAAACCATAAATTCTGTGAGATTTTGAGCCTTTTAGAGCATTTATATTTCTTGCTCACTTTATTAATTATGAATGTGTCAATATTGATTTGTTATTCTAGAATTTGCTTCGATTATGCATGTCGAGACTACACTTTTGATTTGATATACTGAGATGATAAAGGCACCTAGGAATTAACCCACTCATTCCACAAAAGCCTACCCTCATAATTAACCCTTAGTGAACCCTTTTTGCCTAATAAACCATTTCTTGACTCACCCATTAATATTAACCCAAAACTAAATTTTTACTTCTCCTCCTTTGACTCCCCTTATGTCGAGATTTGATTTGATCAACTGCCTAACTACTTTATTTATTTCAGTTGTTAAATACTTACTTATTATTGTATATTCTTATTCTTAAAAAAAAGTTGAAAGTATATTCATTATTAGTTCTATGTTTTATGAGCTTAAACGGTTAATTTCACATCTTTAGAAGAAGCTCATTTTATTAATGTAATTCTTCATTATTAGTTCATTGTTTCTAGTTAGGTAATTTGTAAATTCAATCTTGATTCTAACCTTCTAATTCAGCCTTTATCCATACCTTTAACCTAAGCCCCATTACAACCCTTTTTAAGACCTTTTGATTTGTGTATCATCTCATTTTATAATGGTCGAGATTTGATTTTCATGCAAGCCTATGGGATTAACTTTTCATGTTCGACTTTTGAGTGCTTAATTTGAACATTAAACACTTTGAGTGATTTGAGTGAATCTTTAGTGAGGATGTAAATTCTTGTCAATTTTGAATTAGAGGTAATTATTTAATATGGGGAAACACCTATGTTTTCATGCTATAAAAATTTATTACTTAGATTGTTTGAATCTTTAGTACTCTTTTAGTTAAATTATCAATGTATGAATTATCTATGAATTATGATGAAACATTATTAATAAGATTTATGAATTAAGGAAGTTAATTTTAACTGTGAGTTGAGGATTTTGCTTGAGGACAGGCAAAGGCTTAAGTGTGGGGATATTTGATAAACCATAATTTTCACATATTTTAACACCATGCTTGGCTTATTTTGGATGATTTACCATTGGATTTGATGAATTCGATACTTTTAATCTCTTAATTTCATGTTTTATACTTAGAATACCTTAGGAAGTCGAAAAGAACGAGAAACGGGCCAAAAAGGGACAAAATGGGCTTACACGGCCTGGACCACTGAACACGGGCGGACCACATGGTCGTGTGTGACAAACAGGATCGAACAAAGCCTGGACTATCGACCACGGGCGTGTCACACGGGCGTGTCCCTGCCGACTTTAGGTTTAATTCTATTCGGAAAAGGCTACTTGTGGGCCAAGTAAAGCATCTCAAAGCCTATATAAACACCCTAGGGGGGCAACCTAAAGGGGAGGTCGACATGACGTCGAATAGTAGAAGGAGAAAATACTCCAAGACAGTCGTCGAGAACAGCTGAGGAGAAGATCTCCATCAAGACTGAGGATCTCCCATCAAGTTCTTTAGAAGTTTTTGGGTTTTCTTATGTTTTGTTGTTTTCCCTATTCTAATATGTTTCCCTCTATTAGTTTGAACTAAATTCCCTAAGTACCTAAGGGGATAAAACCTAAGACGAATCTTATTATTATTTGATTTATAAGATAAATACTTGTTCTTATTCTTAATTGTGAGTTCTTACTCTTGTTTTGATAATTCAGGTTATTGATTCAAGTCGAATGTGCTTATTCAGTGAAGCAAAAGTCACTGTGTAAGAGTAGATAAACACAATTAAGCGGAGTTGATTGCAACCCTAGAAATAGGGCGACGAAAATCTGCCGGATTAGAGTCAAATCTAATAAGGGGATCCATAGATCGAGTTAATGCAACAATAGGGGTTTTAATTAGAAAGAGATTTCAATTAATCAACCTAGAGTCAGTTGTTTTTAGTCTTGAAAGAGATATTAACATAAATCGGGGTTTTCTATGGATTAAGTCAAGTGAATAAATCGTATGAGTCAAAAGTAATAAGTGAAGTCTAGGTGGATTCTTCCTTAGGTATTGTTTATCTCATATAAGTTGTCTAAAAGTATTTTCCCAATTCACTCTCTGTCATGTTTATAATCATTTAGTTAGTTAAATTGGTTAGTTAAATTTAGATTAAAAATAAATCCCCTTAATTACTAGGTTAGATAATAAAAAGATAGTTATTACTAGTAATTTTAGTCCTTGAAAATTCTGGACTCACCACAACTATACTACTGTTCGATAGGTGCGCTTGCCTTTGTCAAAATATTAGTTAGTTTCGAGACCATCAATTGCTAAGAATAGAGGTACACAATATGCTCATTATGATTTGGCACTTTCATGCAATCATGCATATTCATAAATTATTTGCTTGAGGACAAGTAATAATTCAGGTTTGGGGGTGTGAGAACTCTTGAAAAGAGTTATATTTTAGGCCTCTAGATAGAATTAATGTTTTAAAGTTAAGTAAATGCATCTACATTTCTAGGATAAATTTAGAACATTGCATAAAAAAGCTTGGATTGAGCTATATTGGTCATTATTTGTTACTTTTATCACTTAGGGGGGAAATGTGTGGTTTTGTGTGAACACAAGTGCGGGAAAAAGAAGAGGAGTAAGAGGATGCAGAAAGAAAATAAGGGAAGTGAAACTTTGCCATGGTAATTGGTAAGATTGATTGCCAACAGAACTACCATGGCAATTCTGGGAAGATGACTCAGGATTCTATCCACGTCACTCTCAGCCAACTAGACATGTACCAGCAAAACCAACATAAAAAGATGAATGAAAAATATGTGCTGAAGTGGGATGGATCTACCCAATAAAAGAAGGAAAGAGAAGAAAAAAAAGGAGAATTAGCATGAGAAAGGGACTGGTGACAACAATTCTTTCTCTCTGCGCAAGGAAAAACTCCATTGGAGAATTCCAAAGAAAGAAAGTGTAGCAGCTTAGAATAGAGTAGAATACATACATGAGAAATAGGAACAGAAATCATTCCTAGAATCATGTACAATTGGAAGATAAAAGAGAAGCTGGAGTTTGGAATTAACTTCCTGCCATTCTACCTTTATTTTTCTAGATTAAATTTTCTATGATTCAAAATTAATTGAGAAATGTTGATGAATGATTCTATTTTAATGTTTACTTTTCCACCCATGAACTAAATCTTTTCTAGGTTGGAGTTGTTTGGGTGAATGTTTTATCATCTTTAATACCTAGGATTTGAGATTGTCTATATCATTGTTACATTCAATTCATGCCTATTTTAAATACATGCATGCAAGCTCTAAACATAGTTGAATGTATGTTGTGTTCTTAGGTATTTTTAATTCTAAAAAGGCTAAGAATATTGGATCTTGAATCGTTTGATACAAGTGAATACTTGATAGAATATTCATAGCACTCTAGACATAGATGTTGCAAATTTTATAAAGAGGATGTTCATTGCAGTTATCAATCTCGAGATCTGTAGATGTACATGAACTTAGATTTTTAACTTAAGATCTAGCTATCGAAAGAGGCAGGTCACAATAGAGAATCTCTGGGCAAAATATTAGATACTATTTTTCCATGGCATTATCTTGATATGAACATTTCTCCTGAATAAGTCCAACCCTATTCATTCAACAACAGAAATACTCTTGATGTTCTCTATGAATTGCCAATCATTTTTACTTGCCATATCAATTCTTTGTTCTTTATTATTTAATTATAGTAATTCGTTATTCTAGTTTTCTATTCACTCTGAGATTATTTCTTAATATTTTAGTATAATTAACAATTTTATAATAACATACTCAATTTCTTACCAATTTTCGATCCTTGTAGAGACGATACTTACTTATCACTTTATTACTTGAATAATGTGTACACTTGCACAGTTGCATTAGTTATTTTACACGCAACATAAATCTTTTACTTAGTAAAACATGCATTTTACTTATCATATTAAACTAAGGTTTCTTAGGATTCATGTGAATTAATAGGGACGAATTAGGTTTGAAACAATTTAATCACATAAACCTAAAAACTATGCAAGATAATAGAGCTCATTAAAGTTATTATAAACCTTTAATTTAGTCGAGCTAGGATCTAAATTAAGCACGCACATTTCAATTATTGTGTCCACTAGTTGTTGTCTGGTTAGGATCACTAAGCTAATTCTGATGCATCCAATCATGTATGAATGAAATGCATACTCGAGTTTAATTTAAAACATGATCAACTGGGGCACAAACACTATAGATATGATTTAAACAAACTTCATTAAATAAATGCAATCATCCTAACTAAACATAATTAAGCTACCATTTTTGATGATAAGATAATAAAGCACATTGCAAGCATGATTAAAATCAAAATAACAAAGTAAATGAAGAATAAACTCTGTCAAATCAACAGTATCGTGAACTTTGATTGAAGATGTTTTCCTCCGATCCTTCTGTTGCTCCGTTGCTAATGGCTCCTCAAAGTGGCCGGCCAAGAGATAATCTTAGCAAGGCTTTCGCCTGAAAGAAAATATGGGATGCTATGCATGGAAATGAAGAGAGGAAATGAGAGAATAAGAGCATGAATGATGATTGAGAGATGTAAAGAATGAGGATGTAAGGATGAGGTATTATTGAAATGGGCATTAAGTGGGGGTATTTATACTTGAAGAATATGGTAGAGTTTCCTAAAAATAGGGATCAGAATCCCTCTATTTTCTCCATTGCTTGGCCAACAACATTTTATGGAAGACGGTGGATGATGGTTCCTTTATTTGATCATAGAATCATGCTAAATTTAGGCATAGGTTGGACGGTTTTAAGGGCAATCTTTGTGTGTTTATTTCAATGAGTCTCCAAATGTAGGGGCCTCTAGTAATTATCCCAAAATAGATTTTTGGGTAGCCAACATGCTTGTGCCAAATTTGGGCTTAACTCCTACTTGTTGGACGGTTTTATGACCCATTAAATAATCAGTGTAGCTGTCCGGTTTAGACCCTAGACGGAATAGTGGTTTCGGGACCACAAATCCAAGTCAGAAAAATATTTTAATATTATTTTTCGAGTCTATAGCATGCGAATTGGTATGTGTAAAATTTCTATGATTTAATTTATCTGTTTGGGTGTTTAATTTGATAAAAGGATATAATTGTGAAAAATGTAAAATTAGCATGTCACATGTTAAAAGCACCTATGTGTTATGCCTTTATAAATGTGGTGGCCTTATGTTATAATTAAACCATTAGCATGATTAATGGACATTTATAACCAACTATTATGTGTTATATTATATTATTATTAAAGGTTAAATTTGTAAATTAGAAATTATGTTAAGTTAAATAAAATAAAACATAAAAGATGGCCATTATCATCTTGTTTGTGCCGAAAATACAAAGAAAAGAGAAAGAAAAGCTTGTTAGGTATTCGGATCTTGTTCATCTCAATTAAGGTATGGATTTTGATCGGTTTTAATTTCTACGTTTTTGTAATTGTTGCTTAGTATACTTCGAAACCCATGCTTTAATTTTGTAAATTGATGATTATTTTGAAAAGTTCCATTGATTACCTCATGAGTTTTGTGATGTTTGAAGATGAATTATGAAAGATATGTGATAGATTAACACAGTTTGTTTGAATTTTTGATGAATTTGAATAATTTGGACTAAATTGTGAAAATAATATTTTGAGGGACTAAAATATGAAATAAATGAAATGTATGGACTTTTTTTGAGCATGGGAATATTCGGCTAAGCTTGGGTGATATGAAATTATTTGTATTTTGTGATTTTATGAAATAGAGACTAAAATGTCAAAATGTGAAAATGTAAGGGCTTATTTGTAAATTTCCCTAAATATATGTTTTGGGTTGAATTGAATGATTTGATGAATACATGGATTAAATTTGAATATGTATAGATCAAGAACTGAAGAAAATAGATTTAGATCGAGGAAGTCGAAAATAGTTGAGTAGTCATTTGTATCCGTTCTTCCCATACGAGGTAAGTCTATATACAAATAAATGTATTTAAAACTGAATTATGTATATTTGTATGAAATTGGATTATAATGAATGAATACAAATGATAAGCTTATGAGATCTGATATATTATCGACAAGGTGTCAAAGTCCGAAAAGTCCCGTACGAACCTAGGAATATATAGGATTTTATATATGTCATGACATATGTTTCTGATATGTGATATCTTGTAAGACCACATCTGTGATGTTGGCATCGATTTGAGATTTACGTGTAAGACCATGTCTGGGACATTAGCATCGTATTTGATTTCGTGTAAGACCCTGTCTAGGACAGTGGCATCGATATTTGAGTTCATGTAAGAGCACGTCTAGGACGTTGGCATTGTACGACTACTCTGAGTATTCCGAATATCCTATTTGATTCCGAATGGTTCAACGAGCAATTCTGAGTAAATAAAAGGCTATGTGAAATGTATAAAGGAATCAAGTACGTTTGAAATGTACAATATGTATGAGTATGTAAGGTAAGTATAAATGTGAACTTACCTAATTGAGATATGTGCATAGATTGTGGATACAAAATGTGATATATGTATGAAAAAGTTATGATCTATGTTGTATATGGAGATGAGTTGGCTTGTAACATCCTGAATTATTGGGCCTATGTGTTTAGTGTGGGAATATGTTTAACGTGTTAATTTAAGTGTTAGGGGTTCAGAAAGGGCTCAGGTTTGGGCCAAGGCCGTAGTTAAAATTCTTGTTTGAACACTTTAGTGGAAAGCTTGTTAAGTTAGGGCATAAAAGATATTAGCTGTGTTTTAAAACACAAATGGGCTTGTGGCCCAGTGGCAAAATGGCGCCACTAAGAGGGAAGGAAGTTGGCGTCAATTGAAGGTCCAAGGTTCGAGTCGCCTGGTACCTTTTATTTTAAATATTTTCGGCATTTATAAGAGCAGTAGTGGAGTTCGGCAATGATGCTTAAATTTAGGAATTTATTTAATGTGATAATAAGGTGGATAATGTGCTGATAAAGGAAGGAAGAGGTAGTGTTATCCATGACACTGTGGATGAGTAGTCAGATGAGGATAAGGAAAGAATCAAGGAGTTATCTGCAAGGCTAGGTGGTGGCCGAAATTTTGACTCTAAGAGGGGGGAAGAAATCGGTTTCTATTTGCCATAGGGGGTGCCGAATTTTCCCAATTATTTGTTTAATTTTTAGTTATCAGGAAGGGCACTTCCGGGATTTGATAAGTAAGTGCCAAATTCTCTATAAATAGGGTGGTATCTCTTCAATTCCTACATTTGAACCCATTCTTTTAAAGCTTTTCTCATTCTCTCTCACAAAGCCAAATCCCTAAATCCCATTCTCTCATCTTCACTTTTATGCAAAAGCCGAAACTCTTGATTTTAATTCTCTTCTCCATTCTTTTTCTATAAGCCAAATATTCATTGTTCTTTGCTTTTTCTCTTTTACTGATCTCTTCACTAAAAGCCGAATCTACATAGATCTCTTCCTATCATCATCTCCTTTTGATCTTCTCAAAAGCCAAAATCTTCTAGGAGTAGCCGAATCTCCTCTGATAGGGTAAGTGCCGATCTTTTTTCTCTTCACTTTCTCTTTCGGTTTTTGGAAGTTAAAGCCGAAAGGCTATTGAGATTGGTAAGGTTGACGTTTGATTAATGGTTTGATGTTTTCTTGTTGGGCAACATCGGGAATCGAAGTAGATCGTTTAGATCTAAAAGCCGGAAACTACTAGTCTCTAAGTCTCAATCTTCTTTCAGGATTTCAAGGTAAGGGGTTCTCTTTAGATTTCCGTTAGGTTCGTTCATCGTAGTTATAATCTTAGCTTTATAATAAGGATTAACAACCATATGTTGTGATGGTAGCAATTGATAAGGTCTTTTAATGGAATCAAATATCGATCAGGCGAAGGAGGGGATTGGATCTGTCAAACCAATCCCTAAGTTTAAGAAACGAGCAGTGTCAGCAGTTTGGGATTGGCCACCAGGTTGTGGACCGGCTTCTGAACAACACCTTAGACAGATAGCAGTTGTGTCGGCTACGGTTAGCGTCGACATAGAAAGTATCGTTTTATCGGTAAACAGGTGTGTAAATCTCTAACACACTAGTTAATTGTAATAAATATGTTATGGGCTAAAAAGCCAAAAAGAGGCTGTGTAGACAGTCGAATAGAACCCAAAAAGGGTTAGGTAAAGGACGCCAGGTATGTAATCATAGAAATCTCTATGTGTATCGATATATATATGAAAGCCTGTTTTCTTAAAGATGGTATGATGTTTTCTTATTTACATGTATGTTTGCATAGGGTGGGATTATGATAATGAAGAAGAAGTGCATGATAGGTCACTTGGTGATCGGTGGTTAAACCACAAAATCTAATGTTAGGTCACATAGTGATCGATGGCAATACCACGTTTAATGATTCCTGATTAATAGGAATAGGCAGTACAGCTGTCGTTATGGTGTGTAGCGGATGGAGGGTTGATTGTAGAAATCCCCGAGGTGTGATGGTTGGTACAGGTTGGTGTGTAACGGATGGAATTCTAGGATGGGTTGGGCTATTCATCATTTATTATTTATCATGTAATTATGATTGATGCTTTCATGTATGGGCCAGTGCTCATAATGTGTTTGTGGGCCTTAGGTCGTTGTGTGTTTCGGGATTTATACACTTAGTCTTGGTGACTCACCCTTTCATTTTTCCTGTACTCTTTCAGATGAGCAGTAGATCGTGGACATGGGAGCCGAGACGGACTCGAGGGGCCATCAAGTCTTTTTATTTTCATAAACTATTTCTGGTTTTTCTTTAAGTTTAAATTTTGGGACTATTTTGTAATAAGGCCTCCCTAGCTTAGGTTATCAATTTATAATTGTTAATGTCTTCATTTTTTTTTTTAAATTTATGTTCAGCAAAAGAGCAAAGGTTTTCTTCCAATATCACTTACTTAACGAATACTTGTATAAAGAAACTGAATTTCCAAAGATCATCCAAGTGAACTTTTTAACGTAAACCCTGTAGCATACCAGATCCGGTCGTAGCGTTTGGGCCGGGTTTGGGGTGTTACATGGCTAGTATATATGGCAAAACAAATGAGCCAAGATGGAATTAAGAATTTGCAATTGTCATATATGAATAATCTTGTGTTTGATATGATATTAAATGTTTTTATGTTAAATTTATTTGTATATGGCTTACTAAGCTTTTGGAAAGCTTACTTTGTGTGTGTTTGCTTTGTGTTGTAGATCGTTAAAGCTACTAAAGGCTCGGGGATCGTCGAGGATTGCCATCACATTATCAAAACACATTTTGGTACTTTATGATCATGTATATTTTGAGTATGACATGTATAGTCTAGTTGGAAAAGATTATGTTTGTGATGTGAGTATAGCCATGTGAAATGGCTAACTAATTAAAAGTTATGTGAATGAGTAGTCATGTTATATAATGTTTTGTTTGATATGGCTTGATAGCTAATGAAATGGTTATAATATTGGTAAGCATATATTTGATGTATGGTTGTTGTAATGAAAGGGTAAGGGTGTGGCATATAAGTTGGTGTGATTGTTATGCTCATAAGTGGTTAGAATTGATGAACATTTTGGTATGTATTGGTTGCCTTTGCTGCTTGAATTGATGCTTATTTGTGCTTGTAGGTGTAACTCAAGGTGTGGTGGCATTTTGGCCTAGCAAATGGCCTATAATTGCCCACACGGTTGAGCACACGGGTGTGTGGCTCGACCGTGTCCCTCGTGGTTGTAATTCAAAACAAGTTAGACTCGACCACGGGCGTGTGACTGGCCATGTGGTGCAAGACAGTAGTGACCACGAGTGAGGCACACCGGCGTGTCCACGGCCATGTGGACAAGTCAGTATGTATGCCCTGTTTTGACATGACTTAGACACACGGACGTGTCTGAGGCCATGGGAGGCACATGGCCTACCACACGGGCTTGTGACCTCTGTAACTTAGAAAAATTTTTAAATTTCTGAAAATTTTCTTATGTATTCGGTTTAGTCCCGGGCCCTTCCTAAAGCATGCTTAAGGTCTCGTAGACCTATTTAAGGGACACTTTGTTTTGATTTGTTGAATTATGATATGAATTGTCCGTAAAAGAATCTGATTTGTTCGGTAATGCCTTTAACCCTAGACTGGCAATGGTTACGAATTAGGGGTGTTACATTTGATGCACAAAATTCATGCAATAAAGTAAAAATTTGCATATTTTATAAATTCATGTCCATTATCGAGGTTTAAGTAAAATTCACTAAATTAATTAACAAATACTCGAGATTAGTATTATTTTTAAGTAAAAAAGGTGATAAAAGCTACTAGAAAAAACCTATATAAATTAGAGTTTACACACCCCCAAACTTAATCCATTGCTCGTCCCAAGTAATGTTTCACGTAAAGCACAACTTTTGCTAAGGCAAATTTTGCAATAAGTTTAAGCAACATCAATCTTTACACATAACCATGCATCAACAAAATCATGCTCACAAACTCTTTTTATTGATAAGCCGCTCATATGCAAACATTATTTCAAAATTTTATTCTAAGTGCAGAAAAATGCTAGCATCAGTCATAGATGCATGCTTTTCAAGGTCATACATAACATTCACCATTCGATCAAAGTTTCCTTATCAACCAAACAAAGCAATTAGAAGGTCTAATTAATGGTCATCATTTGTTGAACTTAGCAATTCCTCTCCACTAATGTAGTCAGTATAATAATCCAAATCAATAGGTCTTTTATAAGGTTGTAATGGGGGTTAGGCTTAAGGTAGGGATAAAGAGAAGTGAATTTTTAAGTTCAATAATCTTAATTCTAACTTTTCCTTGGATCTTTTCAAGCTTCATTCTTCCTACTAATGGGTTCTTCACCCCCCAAACTTAATTTTAAAGTATATGCCCAATATTTCTCAATACTTTGAGTATTTATTTTGCTCTTTTTACTTGACATTTTAAAAGAGCTTTTTTTTTTAACATAAGAAGAACATGTACATGTTTTCAAATTTTTTATCTATCTTTCCTCACCAAGACAAGTATAGTTAAGATAGGTGCAAGAATAAGATAAAATTTAAAAAGATGGTATCATGGCTTATGATGTAGGTAAATAATAATAAAATAGGCTTTAAGGCTCAAATTAAGCTTTCAAGGGTCAAATACATATGGTAGGCTCAAAAGGCTCAAACGATCTAAAGAAAATGTGCCTAAATCATGTTTAGATTCTTATGCCTCCTAAGATTTTGCCTCAAGCAAGTTACTAAGTCAATCTAAGAACTTAAACCTCCACGCATGTCTATTTCAAAAGAAGTTCAATTTTCATGGCAAAAGGCTACATAAGACCTAAGAACATACAAGAATTCCATAACTCAGGATAACATAAAAAAAATCAAATAAAATCAGAAATCATACTTTCATTTGAGCTAACTTATGAACAAAAAATTCCTCTGAACATTATTTTATTTTAGCATATTCCTGTGAAAGCATTGAAACCTACTTACCCCCTTTAAAAAGAAGCAAGGTCTTCATTGTGAAAAAAATAGTGAATGAAAACTGAACACCAGGTAGGGTTGTAAAAAAGAAAGGTGACTCATGAAGACTGCTTAAATACCAAGTCTTTCTCAACAATCCATCCTAGTCATGTTCATTCCCATTACCACATCACTTTGTTTTTTTTAATAAAGAGGCATTGAGCTTATTTTATTCATGCTTATAATATCTTATTTATTATGCGAAAGCAAAATATTAACTATGAAATAAATATAAATGCCTAAAAATAAATAAATGCTAAGAAAAACTTTCCCCCTTTTTATTCGTGTCATCCTCAATGTCTTTTTCCTTCCCCCTTTTTTGTTGCACTTGATCCCACAATCTCCTTTTGCCCTGTCTCGAAGATATGATTTGAAAACTCAGGAACAAAAATGTTAGAGATATTCTTAAAAGTATTTTGTATGGCATCATCTCTAACTTTTGCATATCTCCAGTAAGCTTGTTATTGGTTATGCATGAATTTCCACATATCAATCATAGTTGAGAATTTTAATTTATTCATAGCATTTGACGAGATAGGTATTGGAATAGTCAACTCAGGACTAAGACATGGCTCAAATGGTTCAGCAACATTTGGTTCCACCCTCGGTTCAAGGCTATTTGGTTCCTATTCAGTTTCTGCTTCTTCTGTGACATTTGTTGAGTCAGCTTCCGATTTAAACTTAGTTAATGACTCATCAGATTTCAGTTCATTCTGTTCATTTGGCTCCACTTGGTTCAATAGTCCAACATTCTCCACTAACCTCTCAAGATCATCCATTATTATGAAACCTTGAACATATTGGCCCTTCAAGTTTTCTTTTGATCTTACCTGGGCCCTCAAGCAAAGTGAAGTAATCAATGATGGAATGTACACACTTTCTACCTTCTTCCTTGCACAGTCTTGAATCTCCTTGAGAATAATTTTCCCAACATTGATAGACCATTCTGTCATAATCACATACAACAAAAGCATTCATTCCATCAAGATGGTGGAACTATGTGAGATAGGCATGAAGCTATATCGAATAAAGTAGAACCATACCTTAGCCACATGATTTAAATATTCTCTTCCACAAGAATGACTACCATACTTTCTTATCCATTTGGATCCCAAATTTGTAACCACATTAAGAACTTGTTGAAGAAAATCTCAATTAATTTTTGTCATCATGGCAGAATACTCATCTTTTCCAACATCAAGTAAGTTAAACAAATCATTAATGGATATAAAAGTAAGGGGTACCTTTTTTTTACGGACAAGAACTTCATTAGCGTCTGGTGTGGTTAAATTGGCATAGAACCCTTGCACTAAATCCTCATCAGGCATTGATCGTGCATCACAGAATTATTCCCAATTTAAAGCATTAATCGTCTTTCGAAGTGGCAATGGCATGATTATCTTATCATTGCTCTCCAAACAGGAACTTTTTTTGGCATCATGGGTTGATTCTTAAAGATAGAATCAAATATTTCCCTTGCTTCCTCATTACGAATTGCAATTGGATTCTTAGCAGAAGTCTCGGAAGATCTAGTTCTTTTGTGAGACATGGTATTTTTCTCGAAAGATAGATAGAGTTTTGACAAAAGGAAAAGAAATTGGCAATGTGTGGTGGTTAAAGGTTGCGGTGATGGTGGAACTGTAGTAGTGAAAAGAGTGCGACAGTGTCAAGATTGCAGCAGCAATAGGAGGGTTTTGCGACAAGAAGGGAGATTTTAGGGAGATTCTTCGAGATTTGAGGCTAACGACAAGAAGAAAGAGATAGATAGCTAGGGTTTGAAGCTAATTACTTTGAATGGTGTGAGAAATATGATGATATAGAGGGGTTTATATAATAGTAGATTAGGGTAAACTTGTAGCAAAAAATTAGCTATACAAGGAAGTTTGGGCGACAAGGTAAGGAGGGAAGGGAAAATTGGCAGTAAAAATAGGGTTTTTAAGGACTCTATAGACAACAATGATGGGTAATTTCCTCCTTTTTTTGCTGTTTTAGGCCTTAAGCCCAAACTGCAATTATTTGCTATACTGAAAAATTAAGTTGAATTAGGAAAATAAACTAATTAGTATTTCGGCCAAATTGATCTCCCAAAATAAAGACAATTAAAATTAAAAACCTTTGGATTACTTAGAAAATTCCTTCTCAAAAAATTACATCAAATTAATACCCGATGAAAGGTTGGAGGGGTCACAAACGGTCCCGCTTAAGTTTCAATCTCCTTAGACAGAATTAATTTAATGTATTAATTCAAGAAGATAATTTCTAAGTACGCCCTTTATTAAAAATAAAAGCATAAAAATTAAAGGTCTATTAGATTGAACGAGATTTCAAGTCACCCAACTTCACCATCCCAATAATGTTTGAGACGTTGAGTGTTAACTTTAAGCGTACCTCCATTGTTGTCGTACAATTCGACGGCTCCATATGATAAACTTTGTAGATGGTATAAGGTCCTTTCCATCAGGATTTTAGCTTTCCTGGAAATAAATTTAGCCTTGAATTAAACAACAACACTTTTTGACCTTCTTTGAATTCACGAAGTTGTATACGATTGTCATGCCATCTTTTAGACTTTTCTTTATACATTTTGGCATTCTCGTATGAAAATAACCTCAACTCCTCAAACTCATCAAGTTGTAACATCCTTCTCTCACCTACTTGCTTAAGAAATTTAATTGTTGCAAAGCCCTGTGAGCTTTATTTTCCAACTCAAGTGGCAAATGACATGTATTTCTGAAGACTAACCAATAAGGAGTCATTCCTAACGGTGTCTTAAAAATTGTTCGATAGGCCCATAGAGCATCATCAAGCCTCCAAGACCAATCTTTTTTATTAGGTTGCACATGCTTATCAAGGATTCCTCTAATCTCACTGTTTACCTGTTCAACTTGCCCATTTGACTGTGGCTGATAGGTAGTGTCAATTTTTTGTTTCACATTGTACTTGTCAAGCAACCACTTAAGCCATTTTTTTACAAAGTGTGATCCTTCATTGCTAATTATAGCTTTACGAGTCCCAAATCGTGTAAACACATATGAAGGAATCATATGACTACCTTAGCATCATTCGTTGGGTATTCTTTAGTTTCAATCCATTTGGATACATAGTCGAAGGCCACGAGGTTATACCAGTTACCATAAGAAGAAAGAAATGGGCCTAGAAAATCGATGTCCCATATGTTAAATAATACTACCTCCAAAATATTTGTCAATGGCATCTCGTTCCTCCTTGATATGCTTTCGATCCTCTGGCATCTATCACAATTTTTCACATATGCATACGCATCCTTAAATATCGTAGGCCAAAAAAATCCTGCTTGTAAGATCTTCACTGCAGTGCAGGAACCACCAAAGTGGCTCCCACTTAGAGATGAATGGCAGTAGTACAAGATCTCATCAATTTCACTTCCAGCCATGCACTTCCTGATTATATTATCTGCACATTGTTTAAACAAAACAGATCCTCCTAGAAATAATACCGACTATCATGAAGGAATTTCTTCCTTTCTTGGTATGTCATTTATCAAGGGATTATTCCACATGCTAAATAATTCACATAATCACCAAACCAAGGTATTTCATGAATTCGGTTTACCTCAAAGATATGCATATCTGGAAAATTCTCATTGATAAGAAAAAGTGAGTGAGTTCCTCGTTTTGTTTCAACCTCGACAAATGATCGACTACTTGATTTTTATCTCCTTTTCTATCTTGGATCTCAATGTCAAATTCTTGGAGTGAGAGCATCCATCGAATTATCCTTGGTTTCACATATTTCTTTGTGAGTAAGTATTTAATGGCTGCATGATCGGTAAAAATTGTAACTTTGGTACTTATAAGATATGAACGGAACTTGTCAAAAGAAAAACTATAGCAAAGAGTGTAACATCCTGAAAAGGGCCTATGCATTTTCGGTTTAGTTGTACGAAGTGACATGTTTTATGTACTAAGAATAAATTTTGAACATTTTTGGAAACCCGGAAATGAATGGAAATGATTTGGAAATGAACATTTTTGGAAACCTGAAAATGTATGGACTTGATCTAGAAATGATTGAAAAGAGGAAAGTGAACATTTCTGGAAACTTGGAAATGTAAGGAAATGATTCAAAAGAGGAAAGTGAACATTTCTGGAAACTTGGAAATGTAAGAAAATGTCAAGTTTACAGAGCCAAACGAAAATTTTTGGAAACTTAGAAATGACTTAGAAATGTCGAGTTTTAAGTTTCAAAGCAGGGAATAAAGGCAATGTGGCCTTAAAAGAAAAAGTTTGTGAAATTTGACACACAAATAGGCTGGAAAAGTGGCCTGAAGATGCCACTTAGGGTCTCTGGAAATGGCGCCACATGCAAGGTGTTGGGCCTGAGTTCGAGTCACTTGGGAAGCAAATAAAAGAAGTTTTATTTTGCTTCCAGAAGCTCTGAGGTGGACGACACAAGCCTTCTAGAAAGGAGGAGTTTTATTCTCTTTAATATTTGATTAATAAGGTGATTAATAAAGGATTTTTAATTGGATTATTTTCAAGGGATAATAAAGGATTATTCTCTTATTATTTTAAATTAAAGAGATAAAGCTATCAAATAAAGAAGAGTGGTGGCCAAGTAGGGGACTCTAGCCTAGTAAATTCGGCTAAAGGAGGAAAATAAGGCTAATTTTCATTCATTCTCTCCTTTGCCGAAATTCCCTAAGCCATTCTCCTCTCTCTGCCGAAATTTTTACCTAGCAAATTCTCTCTTTTCTCTGCTATTTTGCCAAGACCAAAATCTCTAGTAAAGCAAGCCATTCTCTTCATCTTTCTTTTCTTCCTATTTCTTTCCTTCCAATCCATTCAAAAGCCGAATTTTAGAGAGGCTTCAAGCATAGGTGTTGCCGATTTCTCCAAGTAAGGGTAAGATCTAGACTCGGTTTCTATTCTTTTTCTTTTTAAGCCTGTCGAAATTTGGAGACTAATCTCTTATATTGTATTTTGGCCGAAATATGAAGAACTCCTTCGGGATCTGTCTCAAGTCGACTGTAAGAAGGATTTTTCGAGATTTACGGCATCAAGGTAAGACAATAAAGTGATATTCGGCCATAGGCCATAAGTATGATTTCAAGTTAGACTAAAATCTAACATATGTGTATAGATATTTCGACAGCATTAAGGAAGCAAGGATCCAATTCGGGATTTTAGAATCCACAAGGTAAGTATTCGGCCAAGGCTTATATTTTTTGGTATTTAGCACTATTTCCTATTTATTCAAAAGCCAGAAACTGACATAGTTAAATGATTTGGTGGCTAGCCGATTTTAAGGAAGGAATACTACAGATTTCGGGATTTGATTATTAATCAAATCGGCAAACAAGGTAAGAATACTAATCCTACTAGGATTTGGAATTTTGGCCGAATGGCTTTTTATTAAGGTAATAAGTGATAAATCAAATGTAGGGATTAAGGATCTAAGCATTAGATCAAGCTTTTCGGGATCTTAAGGTATTTCTAAGCGAATCAGGTGTGTACCCCACACTACTTCATAATACGTTTTATGGCATGTTTAATTAAAATATGTGACATTAAGAATATGAAAGTGGCTAAGGTATCATGTTATGGTACTAGGTACTCAGGTACGTTTCCTACTTCTACTAGGAATATGAAAAATTTATTTGTAACATGAGAATATGATAAGAATGTGAACTCTGGCTTGTAATTGCATAATATGTTATGGCATATGGGTTTTATTTTGAAAGGGGAAGTGAATGTGGTGACTTAAGACCACGAACACGGTGACCTAAAACCGTGATATCCGAAAAAGTGGTGACCTAAGACCACGATGTCGAAAAGTGGTGACCTAAGACCACGCGAATCTGAACGTGGTGACCTAAGACCACGAATGCGGTGACTTAAGACTGCAATTTGGTGTATAGCGGAAGGAGGGTCGACTTAGTAGTCCCCACGGCGTGATTGGTAGGTACGGGGGTGTGTAGCGGATGGAAAATTAGGTTTGGGTTTGGGAATGCATCATAACTTGTATTCATTATTTTGAATGTGTAACTCTTGTATGCCTGATTCTATTATGACTTAGTGTCGTGTACACATTGAGTCTGCTTGACTCACCCGCTGTGGGACCATGTTTCGTGTGATGAACAGTGATGGACCGGGATGGCAGAACTTGTGGTGGCCATGCTCAACATGAAGTCTTTATTTTTATGGACTATGAGTTTTTAAGTACTTGAATTATTTGGAAATTATTTGATGTAATAAGGCCATAAGGCCATAGTTGAATCATTTTACATTTTTATTTATTTATTATGTTTATGAACCTTATTTATTAAAGTTTAAGTAAAATTTCTTTAAACTAAACCTTAAATGTTTTATCACTTAATATTAAAAAGGGGTTTTCAAAATAAAATCAAATCCGTTTCAACACAAGCCTAACCCAAAACAAAATTATTAAAAATCTCACAAGTTTTTCGCAAAGTAACAAAAGGATTTGAACCGGTTTACTTGAGGGACATACCAAATCTGGTCAAAGCTCGTAGGCTGGGTTTGGGGTGTTTCAGTTTGGTATCAGAGCCCAGTTTTAAACTCTCGGCCTGTGGGCTAAGGCCCAAAACGTTTTCAAATCGAGCCTAAATGAGTTTTATGGAAAGTATTTCTGCAGGTTTTCTGGCATGGCACCTAAGTCTCCGACCCGCAGACCACCAGGTAAGTACCCCTAACCATTTGTGTGATTATATGATTTAAGAATTATGGAAGGGTAAAAAAAAGGCATGGAACGTAGAATAGCATGATAGGAACTTGAACCCTAGGACTAGTCTACTCAAACACAAACACATAAGACTTAAGGAACGTTAAACAAACCCATGGCTAAGTCACTGAGTTAGGGTGTGGTAACCCCTGTACGCATGTCTAGGATTGGATCCGGAAGAGCCTGGAATTTAAGCAGTCCTAGTGACTCACCTCCTCTTCGCAGGAATCCTACCTGGTGCGTAGCTTCGGTTCACCCTAACCCGGAGGGCTCAGTAGGTGTGGCAACCTCTGTGCGCATGTCTCGGAATGATTTCGGTGGGAGCTTGGTATTTAAGTAGTCCGCGTGACTCACCTCCTCTCCACTCGAATCCTGCCTGGTGCGTAGCTTTGGTTCACTCTGACCAAGAGGGCTCGGTCATAGGCTAAACACAATGACTAAAACACGAAAGGGAACTAGCCGTGTTTTTATAAAAACAACAAAACCCTAGTTTCAAAACTCTTAAAATTTTCTTTTAAATTTGTGAAAACCATTTTTTACAAAATTTTTCGAAAGATTTTCGATTTATGAAATTACAAAAATACCCCTAGTGGTGAATTACAAAAATGCCCTTGATTTATGA
This sequence comes from Gossypium bickii, assembly GCA_025503065.1. Lineage (NCBI taxonomy): Eukaryota > Viridiplantae > Streptophyta > Magnoliopsida > Malvales > Malvaceae > Gossypium > Gossypium bickii. The sequence goes on along the minus strand of CP106713.1, from coordinate 18,240,457 downwards.
GATTTCCAAAATACCCAACAATTTTACCCAAAATTTCATTATTTTATAAACACTCAAAAACCCTAATTTGCAAAATATCAAAAATACCTTGATTTTGGAAAAAATTACAAAATTGCCCCTAACTTACAAAATTACCAAAATGACCTTGATTTCCAAAATTTTTGCAGCACCACTGCTTTGGAAAGTACAATTTTCAAAAAGAACCCTCAAAGTTTTGCAACTTTTGAAATATCCCTGATTTAGTAAATTTTACAAATTTAACCTGATTTGTGAAAAATTATCGAAATACCCCCGAGGTCTAAAATTATCGAAATACCTCCGGATTTTAAAATTTTTCCAAAATACCCCGGGAACTTAAAATTTCCAAAATACTTGTCGACAAATCACCAAGAAACTTTTTCTTTTGAAAAATTACGAAAATACCCCTGTAGGACAAAATTACGAAAATACCCCTAGGTAGTGGAGAAGCAACAACAATGAAAACTACAACGTTTCTCTGAATGAACGAAAGTTCATACTTGTTTGATGGTTGAATGAATGAATGGAAAGACTGTGTGCATGTATGAATACGAAAGAACCACTCCTAAAACTCTTTTCATAAAACTCCTTCGCGGGTAAACAAGTGAAACAAAGACTAATTTCATAAAACTTCTTAATCAGATCTCGACATTAGAAATGAGCTCTAGAGGACGTGGTCGTCGTGGATGAGGTAGAGGAAGGATGACTGTGTCAGAACCCGTTAGATCAGGTCAAGGGTCTAACAATGAGATACCACCGCCACCACCACCCCTAGCTGTTGGTGTTGAGCGCGCAAGCTCGAGACGGGGATAATCTTTGTGTCGCAGTGTCTCCGCGAGTTTTGGAGTTGGTGGCTGGTGCAGAAGGAAATTTGGGAAATCGAAAGTCTGTGCCTGAACGGCTCCGAGCTAATGGAGCCAAAATGTTTCGTGGAGTATCGGGTGTGGCACCCAGTACAGCTGAGTACTGGTTGGAAGCAACAGAGCGCATCATGGATGAGCTTGACTTGACCCCTAAGGAAAAGTTAAAAGGAATAGTGGCACTGTTACGCGATGAAGCGTATCAGAGGTGGTTAACTGTTCAGGATGGTGCCATGGCTGAGGATCTGACCTGGGAATACATTAAGGAAGCTTATCAGAAGAAGTATGTGGGAACAAGGTATACTAATGAGCAAAGGAAGGCCTTTCTGGGGCTGGTACAAGGGAACAAGTCTGTTACAGAATATGAGGCTGAATTCTTGATGTTGAGCCGGTATGCTAGAGGTATAGTGGCAACTGAGCATGAGCGCTGTGTCTGTTTTGAGGACGGGCTAAGGGATGATCTGAGACTGTTGATAGCACCGTATCATGAGCGGGAGTTTTTTGCTTTGGTAGAAAAGGCCAAGGTGGCCGAGGGAATCAAGGATTCTACAAAGCAGGCTATGGATAGGAATAGGCCCAAAAGAGGTTTTGGGTCATCTGGAAAGGTTCATAAGAGGCCTAGAGTTGATGGGCCGCGAGGTCAGCAAGCTGGATCAAAAGGGCGATATCGACCTTGTGATGTGTGCGGAAAGAAGCACTTGGGAGAGTGCTGGAGGAAAACAGGAGGATGTTTTAGGTATCGGTCCAAGGACCATGTGATCAAAGATTGTCCCAAGAACTCAGAGGAAAGCCGACCAGTAGCTCAGAGTGTTAGTCAGGCTGGTAGAGGAGGACCGCAGCCTCAACGAGGTCGTGGTTCGAGTAACTGAGGTAATGGTGCTGGCAGAGGCTGTGGAACACAGGGCCGAGGTACCGCTAATGCTGAGGCAAGGCAACCGGTTTGGTTTATGCGGTTCGCCGGAGGGAGGAAGGAGACGCGCCGGATGTTATAACCGGTACGTTCTTTATTTTTGACAAGCCCTATTTTGCTCTTATTGATGTGGGCTCGACCCATTCCTATGTTGCATGTAGTGTAGTGGGAACACTAGGCCTAGACTTTGAACTTTCTGATAGGCAGATGACTGTAGTAAGCCCATTAGGCCAAACTATAGTGGTGGATAAGATCTTTCGGAATGTACCCCTAGAGATTCAGGGAGTGAACTTTCGGGCTGACTTAATGGAACTACCCTTTGGGGAGTTTGAACTTTTACTTGGAATGGATTGGCTAGTAGAGCACCGAGCCATGTTGGATTGTGTGGCTAAATGTATGGAACTAAGGACTCCGGAGGATGAAGTAGTAGTAATGATCGGAGAAAGAAGAAACTACCTGTCTAACGTAGTTTCAGCGCTGAAGGCTAAGAAAATGGTTACGAAAGGGTCCAAGGCGTTCCTAGCCTTCGTAAGTGCGTTAGGTGGAAAGGAAGAGGGTGTTAGTGGAGTTAGAAAGGTAAAGGACTTTGAAGAAGTATTTTCAGAGGAATTACCAGGAATACCCCCAGATAGAGAGGTGGAATTTGGAATAGATTTGCTACCGGGAACAGCTCCTGTGTCAATCGCTCCATACCGAATGGCGCCAAAGGAGTTAGTTGAGCTCAAGGCCCAAATCCAAGAGTTGTTGGATTGTGGGTTCATTCGACCCAGTGTGTCTCCATGGGGAGCACCGGTCCTGTTTGTAAAGAAGAAGGACAGAACTATGCGGATGTGCATAGATTACCATCAGTTGAACAAGCTGACCATCAAGAACAAGTATCCTTTGCCAAGGATCGATGACTTGTTCGATCACCGGAAGAAGGGCCGCAGATTCTCAAAGATAGACTTAAGGTCTGGATATCACCAGTTGAAGGTGAAGGAGGCAGATATCCATAAGACCGCTTTTAGGACAAGATACGGCCATTTTGAGTTTGTGGTGATGCCGTTTGGATTGACGAACGCTCCAGCCGCGTTCATGGATATGATGAACTGGGTTTTCCAACCCTACTTGGATAGGTTCGTCGTTGTGTTCATCGACGATATTTTGGTGTATTCTAAGTCTGAAGAGGAGCATGATGAACATCTCCGAGTTGTGCTGCAAGTGTTAAGGGAGAAGAAGCTCTATGCCAAATTCAGCAAGTGTGAATTTTGGCTTAAGGAGGTGGCATTCTTAGGACATATGGTATCCGCAGAGGGAATAAGAATGGACCCTAGGAAGATCGAAGTAGTGTTGGATTGGAAACCACCTAGGTCCGTGGCTGAGATCCAAAGTTTCTTAGGTTTGGCAGGCTATTACAGAAGGTTCGTGGAAGGGTTCGCGTCAATAGCCGCGCCCTTGACAAAGCTACTAAGGAAGGAAGTACCCTTTGAATGGACTGATAAGCAACAGGAGAGCTTTGAAAAGCTTAAGAAGGTGTTGACGGAGGCTCCAGTATTAATTCAGCCGGAGGCTAGGAAGGATTTTGTAGTGTACTATGACGCTTCGCATATGGGATTAGGATGTGTGCGAATGCAAGATAGAAAAGTAGTCGCTTATGCGTCTCGGCAACTAAGGCCTCATGAGGTTAACTACCCAATCCATGACTTAGAATTGGCAGCAGTGGTTTTCGCCCTTAAGGTTTAAAGGCACTATCTCTATGGAGAAAGGTCAGTGATTTACACAGACCACAAGAGTCTTAAGTATCTGTTGACTCAGAAGGAGTTGAACTTGAGGCAGCGAAGGTGGGTGGAGTTATTGAAGGATTACGATTGCTTGATAGAGTACCACCCAGGCAAGGCAAATGTAGTAGCTGATGCCCTAAGTCGGAAGGTTGTGTCGAATCTAAGGGTTATGTTCGCTCACTTGAGCCTGTATGATGACGGAAGCCTGTTGGCAGAGTTGCAAGTCAAGCCCACATGGCTGAAGGAGGTGAAAGAGGGACAGTTGGTTGATAAGGATCTAAGTGCTAAGTTACAGCAAGTGCAGAATGGGGAATTAAAGGATTATGGCGTTAATGATGAAGGAGTATTGTGTTACAAAGGAAAAGTCTGTATGCCGAAGGACAAGGAGTTAAGACAAAGGATTCTTCGGGAGGCGTATAGTAGCCCTTATGCTATGCATCCAAGAGGCATTAAGCTGTACTGAGATCTAAGGGAACAATTTTGGTGGTCTGATCTTAAACGAGAAGTTACTGAATTCGTGGGAAAATGTCTGACGTGTCAGCAAGTTAAGGCTGAACACCAAGTTCCATCGGGATTGCTTCAACCAATCGAGATTCCCCAATGGAAGTGGGAGAGAATTACCATAGACTTCGTTAGTGGGCTTCCCCTCACACCTACTAAGAAGGACTCGGTATGGGTGATAGTGGACCGTTTGACCAAGTCCGCGCACTTCATCCCAGTAAGAGTTGACTATTCTCTTCAAAAGCTAGCCAAATTATATGTGGCGGAAATTGTGAGATTACATGGAGTACCAGTATCGATCATCTCCGATAGAGACCCAAGGTTTACGTCTCGATTTTGGAAGGCACTTTATCAAGCTTTAGGCACTAAAGTTTGGACTTCACTACTGACTTTTCATCCACAATCGACGGCACCGATCTGAACGGGTTATACAAGTGTTGGAGGATATGTTAAGAGGCTGTGTGATGGATTTCCGAGGAAGTTGGGAAGATTATTTGCCTTTAGCCGAGTTCGCCTACAACAACAGCTATCAGGCTAGCATTCGAATGGCACCATATGAAGCATTGTATGGTCGAAAGTGTAGAACTCCTACTTGTTGGACTGAGTTAGGAGAACGTCGAATTTTGGGTCCAGAGTTAGTGGTAGAAACTGAAGAGAAGGTTGAGATAATTCGAGCACGGTTATAGGAAGCCTCTGATAGGCAGAAGTCGTACGCAGACCTTAAGCAGAAGGAAATAGAGTTTGAAGTGGGAGACCAAGTATTTCTGAAAGTCTCGCCTTGGAAGAAGGTTATGAGGTTCGGTCGCAAAGGGAAGTTAAGCCCAAGGTTTATAGGGCCCTATAGAGTACTGAAGCGAGTTGGGCCAGTGGCATACCAGTTAGAATTGCCACCAGAGTTGCAGCAGATGTACGACGTATTCCATGTGTCCATGCTACGTCGTTACCGATCGGATCCGTCTCATGTGGTACCAGTCGAAGAAGTAGAGCTAAGGCCAGACTTATCCTACGAGGAAGAGCCGATTCGGATATTGGAACGTGATGTGAAAGTGCTACGGAGGAAGTCAGTTCCTCTAGTCAAGGTTTTATGGTGCAATCATGGATCGGAGGAAGCTTCGTGGGAACCAGAAGAGACGATGCGACAGCAATACCCTCAATTATTTTAGTTAGAAAATTTCGAGGACGAAATTATTTTAAGGGGGTAGAACTGTAACATCCTAAAAAGGGCCTATGCATTTTCGGTTTAGTTGTACGAAGTGACATGTTTTATGTACTAAGAATAAATTTTGAACATTTTTGGAAACCCGAAAATGAACAGAAATGATTCAAAAGAGGAAAGTGAACATTTCTGGAAACTTCGAAATGTAAGAAAATGTCAAGTTTACAGAGCCAAACGAAAATTTTTGGAAACTTAGAAATGACTTAGAAATGTCGAGTTTTAAGTTTCAAAGCAGGGAATAAAGGCAATGTGGCCTTAAAAGAAAAAGTTTGTGAAATTTGACACACAAATAGGCTTGGAAAAGTGGCCTGAAGATGCCACTTAGGGTCTCTGGAAATGGCGCCACATGCAAGGTGTTGGGCCTGAGTTCAAGTCACTTGGGAAGCAAATAAAAGAAGTTTTATTTTGCTTCCAGAAGCTCTGAGGTGGACGGCACAAGCCTTCTAGAAAGGAGGAGTTTTATTCTCTTTAATATTTGATTAATAAGTGATTAATAAAAGATTTTTAATTGGATTATTTTCAAGGGATAATAAAGGATTATTCTCTTATTATTTTAAATTAAAGAGATAAAGCTATCAAATAAAGAAGAGTGGTGGCAAAGTAGGGGGCTCTAGCCTAGTAAATTTGGCTAAGGGAGGAAAATAAGGCTAATTTTCATTCATTCTCTCCTTTGCCAAAATTCCCTAAGCCATTCTCCTCTCTCTGCCGAAATTTTTCCCTAGCAAATTCTCTCTTTTCTCTGCTATTTTACCAAGACCAAAAACTCTAGTAAAGCAAGCCACTCTCTTCATCTTTCTTTTCTTCCTATTTCTTTCCTTCCAATCCATTCAAAAGCCGAATTTTGGAGAGGCTTCAAGCATAGGTGTTGCCGATTTCTCCAAGTAAGGGTAAGATCTAGACTCGGTTTCCATTCTTTTTCTTTTTAAGCCTGTCGAAATTTGGAGACTAATCTCTCATATTGTATTTTGGCCGAAATATGAAGAACTCCTTCGGGATCTGTCTCAAGTCGACTGGAAGAAGGATTTTTCGGGATTTAAGGCATCAAGGTAAGACAATAAAGTGATATTCGGCCATAGGCCATAAGTATGATTTCAAGTTAGACTAAAATCTAACATATGTGTATAGATATTTCAACAAAGATTAAGGAAGCAAGGATCCAATTCGGGATTTTAGAATCCACAAGGTAAGTATTCGCCAAGGCTTATATTTTTGGTATTTAGCACTATTTCCTATTTATTCAAAAGCCAGAAACTGACATAGTTAAATGATTTGGTGGCTAGCCGATTTTAAGGAAGGAATACTACAGATTTCGGGATTTGATTATTAATCAAATCGGCAAACAAGGTAAGAATACTAATCCTACTAGGATTTGGAATTTTGGCCGAATGGCTTTTTATTAAGGTAATAAGTGATAAATCAAATGTAGGGATTAAGGATCTAAGCATTAGATCAAGCTTTTCGGTATCTCAAGGAATTTCTAAGCGAATCAGGTGTGTACCCCACACTACTTCATAATACGTTTTATGGCATGTTTAATTAAAATATGTGACATTAAGAATATGAAAATGGCTAAGGTATCATGTTATGGTACTAAGTACTTAGGTACGTTTCCTACTTCTACTAGGAATATGAAAAATGTTATTTGTAACATGAGAATATGATAAGAATGTGAACTCTGGCTTGTAATTGCATAATATGTTATGGGCATATGGGTTTTATTTTGAAAGGGAAGTGAATGTGGTGACTTAAGACCACGAACACGGTGACCTAAGACCGTGATATCTCGAAAGTGGTGACCTAAGACCACGATGTCCCGAAAGTGGTGACCTAAGACCACAGTAATCTAAACGTGGTGACCTAAGACCACGAATGCGGTGACTTAAGACCGCAATTTGGTGTGTAGCGGAAGGAGGGTCGACTTAGTAGTCCCCACGGTGTGATTGGCAGGTACGGGGGTGTGTAGCGGATGGACAATTAGGTTTGGGTTTGGGAACGCATCATAACTTGTATTCATTATTTTGAATGTGTAACTCTTGTATGCCTGATTCTATTATGACTTAGTGTCGTGTACATATTGAGTCTGTTTGACTCACCCCGCTGTGGGACCATGTTTCGGTGATGAACAAAGTGATGGACCGGGACGGCGGCGAACTTGTGGTGGCCATGCTCAACATGAAGTCTTTATTTTTATGGACTATGAGTTTTTAAGTACTTGAATTATTTGGAAATTATTTGATGTAATAAGGCCATAAGGCCATAGTTGAATCATTTTACATTTTTATTTATTTATTAAAGTTTAAGTAAAATTTCTTTAAACTAAACCTTAAATGTTTTATCACTTAATATTAAAAAGGGGTTTTGAAAATAAAATCGAATCCGTTTCAACACAAGCCCAACCCAAAACAAAATTATTAAAAATCGCACAAGTTTTTCGCAAAGTAACAAAAGGATTTGAACCGGTTTACTTGAGGGACATACCAAATCTGGTCAAAGCTCACGGGCCGGGTTTGGGGTGTTTCAAAGAGTTCTTTTACAATTATGGTGTAATTGAGTCGGGCTCCTGTCAAAGTTCTGCTTGCATAGTAGATAGGGTGAAATACTTTGTTCCTTATTTGACCCATCATAGCTCCAATAGTGAAATCACTTACATCACACATCAATTCAAAAGGTGAGTTCCAATCAGGTGTAACAATTATTGGGGTTGAGATTAACCGACTTTTTAACTCTTGAAAAGCTTCCAAGCATGCTTTGTCAAACTCAAAAATAGTATCTTTCTCTAACAGCTAACATAAAGGCTTAGAAATTTTTGAAATGTCTTTTATAAACCTTTGGTAAAATCTGGCATGGGCAAAGAAACTCCGAACTCCTTTCACACTAACTGGTGGTGATAATTTTTCTGTAACAGCCCTATTTTGGCGAAATCAGAATAGTGGTCTCGGGACCACAAATCCGAGCCGAAAAATAAAATTTATTTTTATTTTATTATATGATCCATATTATACTCGAAATTTTGTGTGAAAATTTTGAAAAGAAAATTTTACCAATTATGTTCTTAATTACGAGAAGGACAAATCACATAAATTGCAAAAGTTGGATTCTAGTAGCTAGAAGGATCAAATAGCTATGGAATTCAAAACTTAAGGTCCTTATATGGTAATTAAACCATTAATAAAAAGTATGTAGATAGTTTTGGATGATTCATCCATGGAAAATGAGAAAAAGGGTAGGGACTAAATTGGAAAGTAAAAATATTAATTAATTAAAAAGATGGAAAGAAAATAAAAATCATATTTTCTCATCTTCTTCCCCAAAATAAACATGGGAACCCTAGGAGAGAGAAAAGAGACTTTCATGGCCAAATTGGTAAGTTTTCTTGTCTCGTTTTTAGTAATTTTGATATTTTTGGAATCGGGATAGCTTAATCTCTCTATTTGGGATTAATTTGAAAAGTTATCAAATTATGAAAAGGGGTTCTGGAGAGAGATATCAGATTTTTCTGAAAACTGTTTAGGATATACAATGCCTATTAAAGAACGAAGTTATTTATGAGAAATTGATTGATTCAGATATGGTATCTACAGAATGGGCTAACTGAAAATTTCTTCCGAATAAGCTTCGCGAGTGAACTGAATGATGTGAGATTATTGATGACTATATATATTAGTGGAATAGTGATGAAATTGCAAAAATATTGAATACATTTGTTATAATCGGGTATATATTACAGCAGTCCCTTCTGGGTATTTTATATGGGTATTCTGTATGTACTGTTATTCTCAGAGGCATGTGAAATTGTGCATGTTCAGATGCAATATTTATCGTATTGACAGGCTAGTAAATTATTCTAGATGAAATTAATGTAAGTTTGGTTGATTCATGAGCAGCATTGCTTTATTTTACTTGGGTTGCTAATTCATCATGAATGATATAAGATTTGATGATAAGATTCATGTGATACTATTTTCTACTTCTACTGATTGAAGCCTTGAATTGCGAATGTGCAAGTTATATTATTTTTATAACAGTTGTTTCTACTGAGTATGTGTTATATTATTCTTCTAAATTTTTTTGAGATATCAACAATCTCTTTAGTATGTAAACCTGGGTTATCTGTGTAAGATATTATTTAATTGGAGGTAATTACTTTCATTATCGATATAAATATTGACTCGATCATGAGGTATGGTGATAGGGATCACAGATTATAGAAACTTTATTACTGCATTGGTTATTATTAGGGCCACATTTGGTTCTCCCCTTCTAAATTGAGGTACACTATTGATATTGAAGTGTTGCTTTATCTGTACGGCTAAAATGTCGGTCATAATATAGCACTATGGTTTTGAATCTAGTTGATGGTTCTAGCTTTGGAAAAACTCAAAGCTTCAATGTTAATAATTGAAATAGCTACATTGATGACATAGTTATTACCAAAAAGATGTAAGAGTTGAATGGACATATAAATGTCAGTAAAGTTTTGACCAGTTGGAAGCTATGTTGATCAAAGTATTGATTTTGGTTCAGCCTGAATTGGGTAAGGAATTTGTTATTATAGTGATATACTACTAAATAGGATTAGATTGTGTTTTGATGCAGTAAGGCAAAGTAATAGCCTGTGCTTTCAGATAGTTAAAAATCACATGAAAAGAATTACTCGATACATGACCTAGAATTGACAGCCATTGTTTCTATATTGAAATCTGACAATATTTCTTGTTTGGCGAAAAATGTTATATATTCACCGATTATAAAAGATTGTAGTATTTGATGTTGCTAAAAGATTTGAATCTGAGATAATGTATGTGGTTTGAAAGGTTGAAAGATTGTGATTTGATAATTGCATATCACTTGGAAAGAACGAAGGTAGATACAGATGTTCTGAGTAGAAAATCTCTGTATACTTTGCAAGCCATGGATACCGATTATGATTGTCTGATAATAGCTCAATTTTAACTGAGTATGGAGCTAAATCGATGTTTTTACAACAGATTAGTGAAACCCAGAAAATGATAATGAGTTGTAGGTTAAATGAATACAATGTGAAATAATTTCTGATTCAGAATTTCAGAGTAGAACTGATAAATGCCTGTTATTCAGAAACAGAGTTCATGTACTGAAGAATTTGGAACTTTTATAGAAAATTTTAGATGAATGATTACAGTGGTACTATGTCTGTTTATCTGGGAAATAATGAAATGCATAATGATTTGAAAAGGATGTATTAGTAGCTCGGAATGAAATGTAGTATTTCTGGATCTATATTTGAATGTTGGATGTATCAACAAGATGGAGATGATGCTTTCAAGATGATTATGGTCAGTGAAAATACTGAAATGGAAATGGGACAAAGTTACTATGAAATAACCAAATGCCCAGTAATGCTTGAAAAGTGTTTAAATCCTGGTTGAATAAATGGAAAATCGATGGATATGTGATTTCCCGAAACGAAAGAGGTCCTGCATTTGTTGTCGATAGCATTTAGCTTGAATGAGTAATCCTTCGACCTCAATTCTGATAGGATTTAGCCCGGGCGGATAATCTTGATATAAGTCTTCTCGACCATATGTTATGTATTGGATTTAGCCCAGACGGGTAATCCAGATCAAGCTCTTTAAAGCATATGAAATAAAAAGGATTTAGCTTGGACTGGTAATCCTGTTGTATACATGTGTAGCTCGAGAGTGTAATCTCTAAAAATTGTACCTTAAGGGTACTATTGGACATGAATTGATGGATTTTGATTTGCACACCTCGAGTGTACTACCTGTGTATCCATCGATAATTCAAATAAATTCAACGGGCAAGGTTCTGACAGGGGCAAATATGAATTTAAGAAAAACTAACATGGAATGATGTATACGATATGGAAATATGACATGAAAAGAATATTACATGAAATACAAGAGAACGATGATACATGACAAGTGATATATAAAAATATGAGATGATGATATTTGTACATGGAAATTATTTGATGAGAATGTTCATTCCTAATTATAGACTTGTACGCCTTGAGTGTAGAAATCGTGACCTTGATATTCTGAGTAATATGAGTAAAGTTCTGATATGAAATGATCTGAACTCGAAATGAGCTATTATGAAATTATACTTGTAATAATGAGATGAATCATGCATGTTGAATGGATACATGTTGTGGAAAGCATATGTACTTGGAAACTTGATTGTTGTTGAGCCCATATATGTCTTGATATTACTATGGATTATATGACTAACAAAGGCAATGAGGATATGTGTAGGGCTTGATTTCAAATCTATTGAATATGCCATACATAGTTATCTCAAAATAGAATAAATGGTAAGTTAAGTACCATGTTCTACGAACTTACTAAGCATACAATGCTTACCCTATTTTATTTTCCCCTGTTTTAGAGTAAATTGGAAGCTTGTTGGATTGAAAGCTCGGTGGAGATCACTCACACTATCCATCGGTCTATGTCGGTACAGTATGGTAAATCAATTATGGTTGTAATGGCATGTATAGGTTATATTGGTCACATTGGCATGTAAATATAAACGATGCTTGTAATCTAGCCATTGGAATGACTAGTAATGGTTTGACTTGGTATATTTGTAATGTTATACTATGGAAGCTATGCATGTGTTAAGTAATTGATCAAATTATGCCTATCATATGGACTAAACCAAGGCAAGATAATAAACATGTATGCATATAGTGGTATACCATGTTGAATGATAGAAGTTTCTTGATTTGAATACTTGAAATAGTTAGTATTTGAATGTAAGTTTAAGTGCAAGTCATTGGTGTGATTTTGGGTGAGAAAGGAAGCTAGAAATGGCTTTATTTTGTCCACACGGGCGTGTATCTAAACCATGTGTGACACACGGCCTACCCCATGGGCGTGTGGCCTGGTCGTGTGTCCCCTACACGTTAAATTTGAAAAAAATAGAATGCTCAGAATTGAGCACACGGGCAGAGACACGGGCAGAGACACGGGCGTGTGTCTCAGCCGTGTGGGAGACACGGCCTTAAACACGGGCGTGTGTCTTGGCCATGTGAAACCTGCACCTAATTCGAATTCAATTAATTAACCATACGGCCTAGCACATGGGCGTGTGGAATGGCCGTGTAGCGCAAGTCAGAAAACACCCTAAATCAAGCACAGCCTGAAGCACAAGCGTGTCTAAGGGTCACATGGGTGTGTCCTTTGGACCACACGGGCGTGTGAGCCCTGTACCTTGGAAAATAAAAATTTTTAGAGTTTCCGATTAACTCCCGACTCGATTCTAATGTTCGTATTGGGCCTCGAGGGTCCATTTAAGGGACATTATGTATAATCTCGGTAAATGAATAGTGATTAACATGAAATGTTTGTAAATGTTTTAAAAGTTCCAGTAATGCCCCGTAACTCTATTCCGGCGACGGATATGGGTTAGGGTTGTTACATTTTCAATTATCCCCACCATTGCTTTATCAACTTCAATTCCACTTTTGGAAATTTTATGCCCTAAGACAATTCACTCATTAACCATAAAATGACATTTCTCCTAATTAAGGACAAGATTTGTCTCCTCGCAACTTTTAATTACCTTAGCCAAATTACTCAAACAGAAATCTTAAGCATTTCAAAAAATAGAAAAATCATCCATGAAAACCTTAACAAAATTTTCTACCATATCAATAAATATTGCCATCATGAATCACTAAAATGTGACAGCTGCGTTACATAAAACAAACAGCATTCGCCTAAAAGAAATGTACCGTACGGGCAAGGAAAAGTGGTCTTGTGTTGATCTTCTGGGGTGATCGATGTAAAATTAGAGTTTTAAATATTTATAAAAGAATGATCAAACCTGGAGACTAACTCTGACAACGATATTAAGGCAAGTGTACCTATCGAACAGTAGTATAGCTTAGGCAAGACCGGATATCGAACCCAGAGGAACTAAAAGTACTAATACTAACCTTCTTCTTATTATTTAGCCTTAAAATTAGAGTGAATTGCTTTTGACGAAAACTAAACTAAGGACACAAAGACAAAAAGACGAATAGGAAAATAACTTTGAAGAAACACTCAATTGATTGTGACGATACCCTCAGGAAGAATCCACCTAGACTTCACTTATTAATTAACCTTTAAACTATATGATTTCTTTTACTTAGCTTGATCCTGAGACTCCCTAACCTATGTTAAACCCTCTCTCGAAGCGAATAATGTCTAATCCTAGGTTAATTAGTGGAACTCTCGTTCACTTATAATAACCCCCTAGGAAAGCAGTAAATCGATTAATGGACTCCCCTATTAGGTTTCACCCTAATCTGGTAAAATCTCGTAACGCTATCTCTAGGCGTCCGATCAACTCCGCTCAATTATGTTAGATCTACTCTTAGGCAGGGTCTATTCCTCCTCAACCTAAGCACATTAGATTTGGATTAAACAACATAATTAAGAACAGCTAAGTAAATTATCATATAACTTAAAAATCAAATAAAAAGATCCATCTAGGTTTCATCCCCTTCAGGTATCTGAAGGGTTTAGTTCATAACTAAACAAGAAAACATCTCAAGAGAAAAGATAAAACAAAATGTGAGAAAATCCTAGAAACCCTTGAAGGAATTGCAGGAGAATTTCGTCGTCTTGAGTATAATTCTGGCTTCTTGGGATGGATCAACTGGCTATGTTCACGTTATTCCCTAACTCTGACCTTCTCGACTTGGCTCCTTGGCCTAGCTTTGACGCCGGTTTCGGCTTCTGCCGAACTACCCTTCAAGTTGCCCTCTTGGGTTTTTATATAGACTTTGAGATGCCTTACTTGGCCCCTAAGTATCCTAATTTAAGTAGAATTCCCAATAGGGTGTTTGAATAGGCTTTGGAATGTGTTTCTTTGCCTCCAAGTATCCTTTCCTGAATGAAATTGCTTCTTCCAGTGACAGGGACACGGCCATGGCACACGCCCATGTGGATCGTGGCCAGGCCGTGCTCGGACTTCTTTAATGAGGCACGGCCATATAAATCAGGAGAAGGTCGTGTTCTAGATGATTAGCGTGGCACGACCGTGTGGGCTTAAGTTTAGGCCGTGTCGATTTCTTTCTTTGCCCGAATTGGTCCATTTTGGGCCCATTTCTCGTTCTTTTTATCCTCGGGTGCTTTCCTCGGTATAAGACATGAAAAGAAAGGATTAAAAACACCTTTTTACATAAATCTAGGGATAAATCATCCAAAAGCATACTAAATGTGGGATTAAAATCTGTTACTTTTACGGTTTATCAAATACCCCCACACTTAAGCTTTTGCTTGTCCTCAAGCAAAATTCTCAACTTACAATTAAAACGAACTTTCCATGATTCACAATTTCTATCAACAATGCCTCATCATAATTCATAGATAATTTATACATGGATAATTCAATTCAAAGAGTCCTAAAGATTCAAACAAGATTAGTCATACATTTGTAGCACGAAAACATAGGTGTTTCCCTTCATCTAAATAATTACCTTTAATTCAAAACCTACAAGGATTGACATCCTCACAAGAAGATTCACTCAAATCACTCAAAGTGTTTAAGGGTCAAAATTTAAGCACTCATTAAGTCGAACATGAAAAGTTAATCCCATAGGCTTGCCTGAAAATCAAATCTCCACCACTGTAAAATGAGTTGATACACAAATCAAAAGGTCTTTAACAGGGTTGTAACGGGGCTAGGGTTAAAGGTGTGGATAAAGGCTGAATTAGAGGGTTAGAATCGAGATTGTCTTGACAAGTTACCTATCTAGAAAAATAACTAATCTTAAATAATTACATCAATTGAGAAATAATAATACTAATAATACGAGCTTTTTCTTCAAGAATTTTGAATTTTAATGTGTAAGCTCACCTAATCACAAATTAATAATGAATATACTTCGGGGTTTTTTTCTTAAGAACAAACTACTTGTTACAATAATAAGAAGGAACTTTAACAACTGAAATATAGAACATAGTTAGGCAACTACTCAAAATCAAATCTCGACAAAAAAAGGGTAGTTAAAAGAAATGGTGATAACAAATACAAAGGGTTTTTTTTTTTGTTAAAATTAGTAGGTGAGTCAATAAAAAGGGTTGTTAGGCTTCAATAGGGTTCACTAGGGGTTAATTATGAAGGTAGGCTTTTTAGTGGAGTGAGTGGGTTAAATCCTAAGTGCCTTTATCATCTCTGTATATCAAATCATAACTGTGGTCTTAACATGTATAATCAAGGCAAGTTTTAGAATAACAGTTCATAGTCGACACAGTTATAATCAAGAAGAGAGCATGAAAAAGAATGTATGCTCTATAAGGCTCAAATTCTCACAAAAATTATGGGTGTTTTTGACATCAAACTTGTAAATCTTAAATTTCAAGATAACATTCAGGTTCTGGTTGACAACCTAAAATTTTAATTTTTAGAAAATTAGACTTATCATGCTTGATTCCCTAGTATTCTTCAAATTTAATTATCAATGCACAATTATCAATGACTTAATCTAAAACATATCAATAGAAATCATAAATCAAAGAAAATTTCATTCAAATCGTAATATGAGAAACTTATTTTAAGATCAAGGCATAATTCAAGGATTTTCAGATAATACTATAATTAACTCCCCACACTTAAGATGTACATTGCCTTCAATGTACAAAGATGGATAATATCAAAATAATCATAAAATCATAAAATAGGGAGAGAAGTGAAACTTCCTGAAGTTTAGATGAAGTCAATGAAAAGAAACCGGATAGGATTGGAGGTGAATGTGGGGAAGCGTCTCGAACCATTTGAAATTGAATCCTCGAAGTAGCCAGTCTGATTTTATTGTATTCTAAGATAAATTTAAATATCACAAAGAATAAGAAGAAGAAAATAAAATAAAATAAAGTAAAAAAATTAAATTAAATAAAAACAAAATTAAATAATGGAAAATGAAAGACAATTAGAAAAAGGGAGAATGAGGTTTAAATAGAGATGTAGACTGTGTCATAGCTGACACGCCCGTGCTCGACAAATCAGTAATTTTGCTCGGGTAGGTAGCACGGGCATGTTTAGCCCGTGGTATGCAAGTCGGTGAAGTTACACGCTCGTGGGGCACGGGCGTGTGTACCCCGTGTTCGACAAGTCGAGTAACCATTGCACGGTAGTTAGCATGGGCGTGGCCTAGTATCACGACTTTGTGTTGGGAAAAGAAATTCTTCTCTGGTTGTGCACTGCTACTGGCACGCCAATGGTTCATCCCCTGGCTTCCACACTGCCACAGGCACGCCCGTGTGTAAGGCCGTGTGTCCTAGAAATTTGCTCTTTGGTTAGTTTATGGTTAGGTGCTTAAAAGAAAAATAAAAGGAAAAGAATAAAATAATAAAATAATAAAATGTAAAAATAGGGTTAGTGCTCGGGTTGCCTCCCGAGAAGCGCTCGTTTATAGTCTTAAGCTAGACTTTACCTTTCATTCATATGGTCATGGTGGTTTGAGGAGGTGAAAATCCTTTCTCATGCGATCACTTCAGTTATGGATATATAGTTTAAATCGAGTAATGTTTACCTCAAAGGTGTTGAATTTAGGATTGCTTACCTCGACTTTGCCGTATAGGAAGACATTAAGTACCTCAAAAGTGTTTTCTTTGTTTGCCTTGAGGTCTGAATTGGTGATTCGAGGGTCTTCCTTATTCAACAATACCTGATCCCCTATTTTGAAGTGATTTGTTGTTCCGATCAGCTCGTTTGGGGTCTCCTTCGGTTTCACTTCGTGCGGTTCCTGTTCTTCTTTGATTTGTGTTTCCTCCTCTTTTAGTTTGTCAACCCTAAGGCTTTGTTCCTTAGGTATTTCTTCTTTGTTGGCACTAGGTCTAAGATCTAGCTCAGCTAAGTGATTTCATGATGTTTCCTATAAAGAAGGTTGAACCAAATGATTATCAATAGAATTAACGTTCGTACTTTTATTACTCGATGTCCTAGCTGAGTCAAGAGCTTGAAGAGTGATTGTTTCATCGTCTTCACAAAGTGTGAGTTCACCAGATTCTTCCTCTGTGTGGTCTTTCTTTATTGCATCGAGATATGGCGCACGAGGTTGGTATTCTTTATTTACCGGGTTTGGTAAATCATGGCTTACCTCAATCTTACCTTTATTTACCACAGTTTCTTGCCTTGGGTCAGATTCCACTAACAATTCACTGTTATGAGCTTGTACATCTTGGGGCCCATAATTCGACTCAGGTTTGTAGCCTTGTGGTGTTTCCTATGGTGAAAGTTGAACAATTTGATTATCAACTAAATTTACTTTCTCACCTTCATCACTTGATGTCCTGGCCGAGTCAAAAGCTTGTAGACTGATTGATTCATCACCTACACGAAGAATGAGTTCTCCTGTACCAACATCAATTTTAGTCCTGGCAGTTGTTAGAAAGGATTTTCCTAAAATTAAAGGAATCGAATTGTCCTCATTCATGTCTAAGACAACAAAGTCTACTGGGAATACGAATTTATCAATTTTGATTAGAACATTTTCTATTATACCCCTAGGAATTTTGATAGTTTTATCAGTTAATTGAATGCTCATCCTGGTTTGTTTGGGTTTCCCTAGACCTAGTTGTTTAAACAGTTTATAAGGCATAACATTTATGCTTGCCCTAAATCGACTAACGCATTTTCTATAGATAAACTACCAATTATGCATGGAATTGTAAAACTCCCTGAATCTTTTAATTTCTGTGGTAGTCTATTCTGTAGAATTGCCGAGCACTTTGCATTGAGTTCCACACGTGATTCCTCGTCTATCTTTTGCTTTTTCGTTAACAGATCCCCTAAAAATTTTCTAGAGTCTGGCATCTGTGAAAGAGCTTCAAGAAGAGGTAAGTTGATATGTAATTTCTTTAAAAGTTTAATAAACTTACCGAATTGTTCTTCTGAATCGTCTCTTTCTAATGCTTCGGGGTAAGGTATACGAGGTTGATACTTCTTTATTACCAGTTTTAGCTTTTCTTGCGTTACCTCTATTTTTCTTTTGTCTACCTTGTTTTCTTGTTGCGAGATGGATTTGTCTATCTCTGCATTTTCCTGAGCTGCTATGGCTTGAATTTGCTCCTGTGGATTAATCTTGGTTACTCGGTAGATTTCCTTGCGGTTGTTCTGACATGAGCTTTGCGAGTTGTTTGACTGCCTTAGTGGCTTCCCTTACTGGCTTAGTAACTTCCTCTAATCTGTTCTTGTTCTCTTCAACCGGGGTATCTGTGGTTGCCATGAATTTTGTCAGCATCTCTTCAATGTCCGACTCCTCTTCCTGTTGGTGAGATGGTTGTTGAAAATCTGGATAAAGTTCCTGTCTTTGGCTACTTTGATCATTCCATGATAAATTGGGATGGTACCTCCAACCTGCATTATAAGTGTTATTGTAAAAATTATTTTGAGGTCTAGAGTAGTTACCCATATAATGGACTTGTTCGTTTTCCATGCCATATCCGTAGGGTGGGTACTCAGGATTCGCCACGCCTCCTAATTCGAGTCATATTGCATTACTAGATGTACCTGCAAGCGACTACACAAACCATCGATCTTTTTATTCATAATCTCTAGCTGGGTAGATAACCTGGTTAACACGTCGTGGTCGAAGGCACTGGCTGCTTTAGTAGGAATTATCCTCATGACCTGCCACTGATAATTATTCAGTGCCATCTTCTCTATAGACTAAAATTATCTGCCAAAAGCAAAATAGAGGAAAAATTAGCAAAGTAAAAATAAAAATAAAAATAAAAATTAAAAAAATAATAATAAAAATAAATTGCAATAAAAAATGGCTAAAGTAATAAAAATAGAGCTTTCTTAATATTTTAGTTCCCCGGCAACGGCGCCAAAAACTTGATCGATGTAAAATCAGAGTTTTAAAATTTATAAAAGAATGATCAACCCTGGAGACTAACTCTGACAATGATATTAAGGCAAGTGTACCTATCGAACAGTAGTATAGCTTAGGCAAGACTGGATATCGAACCCAAAGGAACTAAAAGTACTAATACTAACCTTCTTCTTATTATTTAGCCTTAAAATTAGAGTGAAGTTGCTTTTGACGAAAACTAAACTAAGGACACAAAGACAAAAAGATGAATAGGAAAATAACTTTGGAGAAACACTCAATTGATTGCGATGATACCCTCAGGAAGAATCCACTTAGACTTCACTTATTAATTAACCTTTAAATTATATGATTTCTTTTACTTAGCTTGATCCATGAGACTCCCTAACCTATGTTAAACCCTCTCTCGAAGCGAATAACGTCTAATCCTAGGTTAATTAGTGGAACTCTCGTTCACTTATAATAACCCCCTAGGAAAGCAGTAAATCAATCAATGGACTCCCCTATTAAGTTTCACCCTAATCCGGTAAAATCTCGTAACCCTATCTCTAGGCGCCCGATCAACTCCGCTCAATTATGTTAGATCTACTCTTAGGCACGGTCTATTCCACCTCCACCTAAGCACATTAGATTTGGATTAAATAACATAATTAAGAACAACTAAGTAAATTATCATATAACTTAAAAATCAAATAAAAAGATCCATCTAGGTTTCATCCCCTTCAGGTATCTGAAGGGTTTAGTTCATGACTAAACAAGAAAACATCTCAAGAGAAAAGATAAAGCAAAACGTAAGAAAATCCCAGAACCCCCTGAAGGAATTGAAGGAGAATTCCGCCGTCTTGAGTATAATTCTGGCTTCTTGGGATGGATCAACTGGTTATAATTCTGGCTTCTTGGGATGGATCAATTGGCTATCTTCACGTTATTCCCTAACTTTGCCCTTCTCGGCTTGGCTCCTTGGCCTAGCTTTGACACCGTTTTCGACTTCTGCCGAACTACCCTTCAAGTTGCCCCCTTGGGTGTTTATATAGACTTTGAGATGCCTTACTTGGCCCCTAAGTATCCTAATTTAAGTAGAATTCCCAATAGGGTGTTTGAATAGGCTTTGGAATGTGTTTCTTTGCATCCAAGTATCCCTTCCCGAATGAAATTGCTTCTTCCAGCGACAAGGACATGGCCATGGCACACGCCCATGTGGATCGTGGCCAGGCCGTGCTCGGACTTCTTTAATGAGGCACGGTTGTGTAAATCGGGAGAAGGCCGTGTTCTAGATGATTGCCGTGGCACGGTCGTGTGGCTTAAGTCCAAGCCGTGTCGATTTCTTCCTTAGCCCGAATTGGTCCGTTTTGGGCCCGTTTCTCGTTTTTTTTATCCTCGGGTGCTTTCCTGGGTATAAGACATGAAAAGAAAGGATTAAAAGCACCTTTTTACATAAATCGAGGGATAAATCATCCAAAAGCATACTAAATGTGGGATTAAAATATGATACTTGTACAGTTTATCATGGGGCTACAAATATTTGGTTATATCCTGAATATCCATCTAAAAATAGTAATATTTGTTACCTACTAGTCGATCTAAAATCTGATCCATAAAAGGCAACGAAAAATGATCCTTCCGAGTGGCTTTCTTTAATTTTTTTAAATCAATATAGATTCTCCAACATGTGACTATTCTTGTTGAGATTAAATCATTACGTTCATTCTCAACAATCGTGACTCCGTCTTTTGTTGGTATACATTATACCCGACTTACCTATGAACTATCTAAGATGGGGTAGATAACTCCTACATCTAACCATTTGATAACTTCCTTTCAAATTACCTTTTTCATGATAAGGTTGAGTCTCTTTTACCCATCAATTCTACCTCACTTGCCCTCCTCTAAGATAATCTTATACATATAGAAAGTAGGGCTTATACCTCGAATATTAGCTATGGTCCAACTGATCACTTATTAAAATTTATTTAAAAATTTAATCAGGTGCTCCTTTTGGTGTTCTGTTAATTCTGCTAAAACATTAACAGGCAAAGCAAAATAGTTAGCTAAATAAATGTATTTTAAATGGGAAGGAAGTACCTTAAGTTCGAGTTTAAGTGATTCATTGATTGACAACTTGGGGTGCACAAACTCCCAAACTTCCAATTCTAGTAGTTCAAACAGTGTTGGTTGAACATAATCCCTCGGATTGGCTGCCATCAAAGCCATGTGTTCATTACCTTTTTCATACTCCAATGGCTCAAACCCTAAAGTGTTCTCGGCTTGGTCCTCTTCAAAATTATTCTCCTATTCCATAGAAACTAAGGCTTCTAACTCTTCTATCACTGAACATTCCTCCACCAGATTAGGAAATTTCATAGCTTTAAGAAAATTAAACGTTACCTGATCATCCTAAACTCTCATCATGAGTTCTCCTTTTTGCACGTCTATCAATGTTCTTTCCATGGCTAGGAAATCTCTCCTTAAGATGATTGGCATTTCCTTATCTGCTTCAAAATCTAAGACAATTAAATCAATAGGAAAAATAAATTTATCAACTCTTACCAAAACATCCTCGATCTTTCCTTCGGGGTATGCTAAAGAGCAATCTGCCAGTTGAAGTGTCACAGTAGTGGGTCTTACTTTTTTTATTCCCAATAGTTTGAAAATAAACTTGGGCATCAAGTTGATGATTTCACCTACGGCACATAAAGCTTTACCACAGTAAGATTCTCTGATATTACAAGGTATAGTAAAGCTTCGAGGGTCTTTCAGTTTCAAAGGAAGCTTGTTTTATAAGAATGCATTGCTCTCCTTCGTTAAAGTGACAGTCTCATGCTCACTAAGTTGTTTCTTCTTTGATAGGATGTGAAAATAAGGTATAGAAAAGAGGAATGATTGCAACAAGAGAGAAAATAAAAAAGAAGTGAAAATAAGGGTTTGTAAAGGTTTTTGTGGAGGGTTTAAGGTTAGAAAACTTAATATAAATTTTTAGGGGTTAAATAAACTTATATAGGGTTTTGTTTTGAAGATAAAATAGAGTGAAATTAGGGTTTTGGGCGGCAAGTTACGCATGGGTCAGGTTAAATGCTGTAGATTTTTGCAACGATGTCACGACACATGGTTTCCATATCGTGACAACCCTTACAGTTTCCCATTTTCATGACATCGAGGTTCGATGTCGAGACACACGTTGAAGTTTTGAGGTGTTAAGGCTACTTTCTTCGGTGTTACGACACGAGGGTACCCGTGTCGCTATATCAAACTAAATTGTCCAATTTCTCAGGTCTATGGTTGGTGTTGCGACACTAACCCCTTTCTGGCATGGTTTCTTGATTTTCAAGGTGTTGGCTACATCCATAACATATTTCCAATAATTCTAATATAATTTAGTTAATCTATATACGTAGTCTTAATTTATATCCTACTCCTATTTAATCAATAATGTTCAAATTATCAATAATTAAATTACAGTAAATTACAACACAATAAATATATTGTCTATCTGTTCATTAAGTATGGCTTCCAGATTCATCCATTAGCTCTGTAATTCTGTACACTGACGTCTTATCTCTCGGTTGTCTATATAAATTCATCCAGCGTCCATCATGCCAGTCCACCATGCTCCTTTTTTTTTCTCCTTAGGTTTACTCTTTCGACCTGCACTTATCACAGAATAGACCCTTCTCGGATCAAGGTCGTTAGAGATATTTACAAATATTTCATAGCATTTATTCCCTAAAATTTCCTCACATCCCTCTTTTTTTAGGTTACCACATTTGAACGTTTCGGTCTCACCATTAATTTTCATTATCAGTTCATTATTTTCTAATTCAATGGTGGACCTAGATGTAGCTAGAAAGGTCACCTTAGCAAAATAAGGATCGCATAGCCTTCCTCAAATCTAAAATTATGAAATCCACAGGGATGATAAAATTACACACTTTTACTAACACATCTTCAAGCACTCCTTTCGGTTGTATTGAAGATCTTTCAGTCAACTATAGTGTAATGTTTGTGTTTTTAAGTTCCCCTAACCTGAGTTTCTTATATATTGATAAGGAGATTAAATTGATACTGGCTCCTACGTCACATAGGCCTTGCTAAACTATATGTCCCCTATCTCTATCAAAATTGTGAAACTCCTCAGGTCTTTTAATTTTGGGGTATCTACTTAGTGATTATCGCACTACAGGATGCATCAATGTTAATTTGGTCTCCCTTTTGAAGCTTCATATGCCTATCCACTATCTCTTTTAAGTACTTTACGTATTTGAGGTCGTGTGACAAGGTTGAAGCCGTGCGGGGCTATCACACAACCGTGTCTCTAAACCATGCAACAACTTGATTTCGTGCAATCCAGGGTCACATGGCCGTGTAACAAACTGTGGCCGTACAAACTAAAAACCACCCTGAACGTGTTTAACACACGATCGTTTCATCTAACTATGTGACACACACGACCATGTGGTTGCCCCTATGCAAAAAAAAAAATGAACTATTTGAGCAAGTTTTCATACCATTCCTTCAAGTGACCTATGATGTCATTTCATGCTATTCAAACCAACACTAAAGCATGCATATTTCCAGGTCAAAACACTAATTCACCTAACCATTTAACATACAACTAATATGCTTTCATTGGAACCAACAATTCAATAACCTCAATTCATGTCTCAACTATTTCATATCACAACTCAATCATACCAAACATAAGCATTTACTTAACACAACCAAATTCTATAGCCATTTCAAACAACCATCATAAACATATGTATAATGCCATTCAAACTACCAAACTTGACATATACCAAACCTCTTATAACCAACCACAAACATAGGTTTATAAATACAAGGATATTACTCCAAATTTCACATTATCTTACAAAATATAATCCAACCTAAGTACATGCCACAAGTAACCAAAATGAAATATTAAAAGTCTATTGAATCAAGAGACAGTAGATGTGAGCTTCTTGATGATCCAATCTACATATACTGAACGTCTAAAAATCTATAGAAAATTAGTAATACAAGTAGGTATTTAAAATACTTAGTAAACTCATACAATATAAACATTTACTTACCTTAATCACTTAACACAACACACAATTCATTCTTTAATTCAAATATACTTATAAAGATTTAAACAACGTCGATTTATAAGATTTTTAACTCAATCATGTATATAACCCCAAATGGTCTTAGTTTAATTCAATCTAACTTATCCCTTATATTCGATTCATATGCATAACTTAGTCAACATTCAATGGCACAACATCTCTTTTTATTCACAATAATACCCAATGAAACTTCGTAAAAGAACTCTATACAGAGGTGAAAGTAATAGTGTTTAGCAACATATTTGGGTTAAACCTACACAAATAACAAATCATAGTATCTGGTCACCCATAAGGGTTGAACCTACACAAATCGGATAATAGTGTCTAGTCACATGTTAGGGTTAAACCTACAAAACAAATTGTTTGGCCAGGGCTTAATAAACTTGTATTCTCGAGTCCGCAACACATGCTAGAGCTTGGAACCTAAACCATTTTCTCAAGACTGCAACAATTGCTGGAGCTCGGAACTTATACATGTACTCTTGATTCTGCGTCACATGCAGGAACTTAAAACCTGGGCAAGAACCCATAACCTCATATACAAGACTTTTACTAATTCCATTCGGGATTTATCTCACATTATAACACAATTTCAATTCACCAGCAGTCAATATTAACAGATCAAATATAACACATTAGCATAAGCAATTTAAATTGCATTATATGAAATTACCTTGCAAAATGGTAACACTTTAGATACCATGGATTAATCGTCAATTCTCCCTTTTTCGCCTAAGTTAACAACTTGATCTCTATAATTGTTAAAATTCAAATTTTCAAACTTAATATCATGATAACACTCAAATTCATGTTTATAATCTTTTAATTTCATTTTACATAATTTTCCTAATTTTTATATTTTATTCAATTTAGTCCCTAAAGCCGAAACAAGTATAACTTTCACAATTGAGCTTCATTTTTTATTCTAGTTTCAATTATGTCCTTCTACAGCCCTCAAAATCCAAATTTATAGGAATTAAATGTTACTTGTAAAATATTCACAATTTAGTCCCTAAATGCAAAATTAACAAAAAATTACTTTTTCAAAAATCCTTAAACATTTCATAGCTTTCAAATAAACCATTTTCTATCAAAAACATCGAAGATTCATTAGTGGAAAGTTTTCAAATCTTTAATAGTTTTGAAAACAGAGATACGAGTTAGCTAGACCTAGATGCAATGATCTCAAAAGCATAAAATTTATGAAAAACAGACTAAAACAACATATCATGCAAAGCTTGGAAGCTTGGCCGAAGCTTAAGTTTTCTCATCCATGGAGAATCAGTAATGAAGGGGAAAGAAGAAAGGTGATAATGTTTTTTTCCCTTTTTTTAATGTTTTATAATATTTACTTAAACATTTAATTTAATTTAATTTAACATTAAAATAACATATAAATTAATTAGTAACAAGCATTGACCGTCCACCCACATTCAAAATATGGTAAATTACTACTTTAGACCTTAAACAATTATTAATTAAGCATGTAAGCTAATAAAAATCTAAAGTAATTAACTTTTACAGTTTTTAAAATTTAGTCCTTATATCTAAATTAACTATCAAATCACTAAATTTTTCTGACCCAACTTCAACCCACCTATGTAATAGCTTTGTAAATATTTAATAAAAATATTTACGAGTTTAGTTACAGAAACGAGGTATTGATACCTTACTTTTCCAAAACCACCGGCTTTTGGACCAAGCCACTTGTAGTTTAATTAACCGACCAATTATCAAAATTTTTCAAATCAAAATTCACTATAACATTGTACTTGACTCGTAAAGATTAAATAATAAAATTTATGAACCCACTCATCGAAATTGTGGTCCCAAAACTCCTATTTTTGACGCCACTGAAAAACAAGATTTTACGCAGGTGATCGCCATATATTCCCTCATGTATCTCCCTCATGACGTACTCAGCTTCAGTAGGAATAAGGCATCTCAAAAGTGGCTGGGAGTAACCCTTTTTATAAAGTACACCCTCTAACATGATATATCTAAAAGTGATAGATCGAATAGTTTTAATTGAATGAAAGTTAAAAAACTTGCAGATACCAGGATGCATTAAATGTAAATAACAACATCCTACCTTACAGCTTTATGTTGCACTTTGGCTAACTCTTTTTTGTTCAACTATTGACTTTTCCCTATAAGGCTTGTATTATGGGGATCATCCATGTTTGTTCTTGATTTAAATCAAGCACTTGTTGACTGCCACAGCTTGGGTGGCTCTATGTTGTAACAGGATTTTCCTTCTTTGCTCAATAGTTATAGAGGACGCCAACTTAGATAAAATGTCAACTTTAGTGTTCTCTATCTGGGATAACTGTCTGACTTCTGCCTTACCAAACTGAGTAAGTAGTTGGGCAGCTATGGCATGGTACTTCTTTAGACTAGGCTTCTTTACTTCATATTGTTCATTCATTTGCTTTCCTACCAACTGAGAATCAGTGTATATTATCAACTCTCTTGCCCCTAACTGTCGAGCTAGCTGTAGCCTAAATAGTAATGCTTCATATTCTGTAACACTGTTAGATGCCTAGAAGCCAAATGAGAGTCCATCCTACCAGTCATTATCGTCAGGGTCTATAAGGATAATGCACACTCATGATCCCGTCTTTGTTGTTGAGCCATCCAAATAAACTGTCTAACATTTCGACTTCGCAACTGGGCTAGTTTGTCCCAATAATGAGCTAACTACTACATCTTGTATAGTCAGCAGAGAAAAAATTTAGAACCAAATGTATATTTCTAATGAATTATCATGAGGCAAAATTAGTATTTGTGAAATAAATTTTCAGTAAATTATGTGACATACTATTATATCATCCATGTGAGCAATAGTGATTCAAATTAAAGAGTTACCTGTAGAGTCCGGCACGACAACTTGTTGCTATGGTCTATACTTATAAAACAATGATTAATTGAAAATTGGATGCAAAAACTAAATTCAGGTTCAACTATTAAGCTGCGTTTGTAATGCATAATGTTAAATGAAAAAAGGTTAAGGAAATAAAAGTTGCATTGTGCCTAATATGTAGTAAGATAGGAGAACTTTTTTTTAAACCATTTGCATGTGTTACAATCTGGTAAGGATAAGGGTATTAATACTGCAGTTTATGGTAATAATACAAAGTTCTGTAGAAATAAGGAAATTCATAGTTGCTAACCAAACCAAAAAACATGAAAAACCTCATATACTTGCTAACCAGTTATATAAAATTGACATCAGCAGCAACCCATAGTTAGGAAAGCATGCAAATTCATAATCTAAATCCAAAATCTGAATTCCATGTTAGTTAATGAATAAAGCACATATGAACTACCCCAATTAAAACGTAATAGAATACTCACAGAGGCTGGCGATTGAGTTACCTGCTAGGTAAAGTGGCTAGGCATCGGTTGCCATAGCATCAACCTTGTACAAGAAGCATTTACGAACCAGGGGCATTTTGCTCCACACAATGGAAATTAAACACGAGAACGTCAACTAACCTAAGGTTAAGGGCGATGGCAACATTAACTCTATAAATAGGCATTTAAAACATTTGTTGATGACAGCTTTTGCATCCTAAGTTTTTCTTTGTAAATTTAGTTTTAAGTTTTCCCTTTCTTTTAGGCTTTAGTTTAATTTCAGTTCTTTTCTATTTATGTATTTCAATCAATACAATTCAGGATTCTCTTAAACATTTCTCTTAATTTTTTACTTATCTTTATCTTTATCATCAAGTTTATTGTGTTCATGAGATCACGAGGAAATAATCCTCTTATGGGGGATTAGTGAATGGAGGTGTGATTAACTGATTACTATGTAGGGTTATATTAGCAGATCAGCTATTTGGGAGAGGAAGAACTTAATCCCTAGGCTTGAGAACCCTAAGAAGTCTTTTAGGTGGGAATTAACCCAAAATTGGTATGGCCTATCTGTGAACATCTTATCCCCAAACTGGTCTGGAGTGTGAGGTTAAGAGATAAGTAATTCTTGTCGAATCATTAGTTTAGTGGAAGATTGAGAGATCCTGCTAAGGTAATAACTAGTTGATTGAGTAGAAACCTGAAATAGGAATTAGTTATGACCACTGAAGCGAGCTAATCACCCATACCTAGAATTGATGAAGTTTATAAATTAGTTTTCCGAAGTCCTTTCTATTTATGTTTTTGTTATTTTTATTTCTTTATTTATAAAAACCAAAAACTCTTTATTTATGTTTATTCGTAATATAGTTTATTTAAAGTATTAATTAGATCTATTTTTGTATAGATTAGAATTAAACTAATAACTCACCTCCCTTAGGTACAAACCTCGGAGTACTCACCCATTCGTTGTAACTATATTACAACCTAACCCATGCACTTGCGGACACAACCTTGATTTCATATCTTTTAGTTTCAGTATTCATACTCTAGTCATTAGTACGTCTGGAGGTGGTTAGGTACACAAAGCATTTAAAAGAGTGTACACTTCAAATTTTCCATGAGGAACATACCTCCTTGTGTGCTAACCCTGAGACCTCTAGAATGCCTTTGGTGATTCATTCTGGGAGTGATTCCTCTAATTTTCCCCACCTTGAACCCGTAAACTCTGAGAAAGAGGACCTTGTTGGCCACGCGTACCCTAGTGACCCCTAAACTGCCTATCATTCCTCTAAAAGATACTGCGAGATGCTCTTTTAATTTCCTCCGCCACAGCAGACTTATACGCCTTATCGTATAAGCTTGTAAAACTCTGCGGTCTATTATCAATAAATGAATATTGCACGTGCTTATTTTGAACCCCCATAATGAAGGCATCAATAGGCTGTTGGTCTTCTAAATTCTTCGTGTTCAACGTGACTACATAAAATTGTTTCATATAGTCCTACAATGATTCTCCATCTCTCTGCTTTACTGACATTAAACCCATTAGAGTGTTCATTATTTTCCTATGAACACGAAATCTGCATAAGAACATCTGACCTAACTACGAGAAGCTCTAAATGGAACCTTTTGGAAAGGATAAGTACCAATCTTCCGTACTTCCCTAATAATTGTTGAAAAATCCTACACTCTGCCACATTTGAGGCCATTAACATATTCATATGATCATTATACTACATAAGATGTGCCTTGGGGTCCCTTCTACCTTCGAACATTTCTTTCGGCACTTTGAACTCGGATGGTAGGCTCACAGTTGGCATTTCTAGAGACAAAAGGTTGTTAGAATGAAACAATCAGTCCATGTCTTGCACATCAAGGTGTAATGCTTGAACATATCTACGCAAAGTCCATCTCATTCTACCGTGACTTTGCATGTGCCTCCACAATCTCCTCTTGAAGAGGCGCGACATTGCCTTGAAGATCAGAATGGTTGAACTGTATCTTTCTTCTTAGTTCCTCGTTCTGTATCAACAACTCCTAGTGAAACAGTTAATGTTGTTCAAACATGATACTTTATTGAGTCATCTGTTCTTTCATTAAACTTAGTTGTTCCTGCAAACCAAACAATTGTTGCGGCGATGCTCCCTAATCAAAGGGGAAGGATGGCCTATGACTAGAAGGGGTATTAAGATCAAATGAATTAGAAGCACCTCATTGGCCTGAGTTGTCTAAGTTTTCTGGCCAATCAATAAACCATACAACAAAGAGATCCATCTCTCAGGGTTGGTTACTGGTGTCAGAACCTCCTATTTGGTCCGATGGGAAGCTACTGGGGAAATTCTCATTAGGGTGAGTCATCTTGGTTTTCTGGTTTTCTGATGATCGAAAGTCTATCCACGCTCACCACACCAAATTGTTGAGTATTTTTGTGTGTTTGTCCTTCAAAAAGGTTAATTTTCCTTTTTATATGATACCGTCCCCTAGATGTGATGTCCTAGGTAGGCCCCCATGCACGTCAACACATACCCTACTCTAGGATTAACATGTGTTCCTTAAACATAAATTCGCTTGCATGATGATACGAACCCATCATTGGGATGCGAACATCCCACGTGCAAACTCATGCTAGCCAATTATGCAAGCTATCACAACTGGATCAAGTCGGTCCCAATTGGGTACCTAAGTCACAAGTTGATAATGGCGTACACCATAACTATTAATATATATTCGCATCTTTAAAGATTAAGCCAAAATAAATAGAAATATGACGTAATATAATATTTTGCATTTATATTAAATAAATAAGGAATACGTAAAGGCAATGTGGATAGTTTAACCAAAGTTGATTGATTTTGTTTTAATTTTTAACGTGTGTCATTTAAAAATATTTATATTTATATTTTTAATAATTGGGAGTGAAGGATAAAGTTGTTAGAGATTAATCGGTTTTCATATTTCACAACATAGTACTTTTGTCTTGTCATTAAGTTAAAAGAGGTTATTTATAAATATTTTTAATTTTAAAAGTTAACCTTAATTATTACTCTAAACTTTCCAGTAGTAGATCTCTTAATGTAAAAATTGTTCCAATCCCATATTTTGAAAATAAAATTGTCCAAATTGATTGTCGCTGGAGCTGGTAGGGGTGTCGCGGTTCTAAAATGGAAATTTTATCATTTGATTTTTTATAATTTGTAAAATTTTAAGTTAGTATGTTAATTTTTTTTTTCAAAATGATAAAATTTTAATTTAATCCTTTAAAAAAGTATAGAAATATAGACAATTAAAATGTTAAAATTTTATTTTAACTCTCATAAAAATATATAACTTAATTTTGCCCAAAAAAAAATATCAAGTTTCGCCCCTATTCAATATATATAATATTATTATATTTGCATATATTATTTTGTGTATAAATGCATTTTAATGTATTAATTAAATGTTAATCAACAACCAAATCACAGTTCAACATGGACACGTGACAGTTCTGATTTGTTGCTATTTTTTTATCTTAACACCGTTAATGGTAGGGGTCAAAAAGTGTAATGAAACTATAGTTAGGTACCCAAAATGGAACAAGAAAATTTAGATAATAATAAAGAAAAATGAGTATAATTTAAAGACCAAATAGTAAATAAAGCGTTAAATATAATATAATTAATAAGAGATAGCGGGGCTATATTTCTAGTATGCAAATACTTTAAAATTGTTGTTATATCTTTTGAAGTAAGCATTTATTTGTGGTACTTTATCAAGTTGATGTTCAAGATGTACGGGGTTCTTGATTGGATATTCTTTTTCAAGAAACTCATCAGGTTCGTCTCTCTTCAATGATCACCTAACCAGATTTCTTTGTAATTTTGTATTTAGTCTTTCGATTATTTCCTGCTTATTTTTCTAACTCGTAATCAGAAGCTGTCCTTTGAACCAAAGAAAGTTATATAGCAAATGAAATTTGAAATCTGTTACCAAAATATAGCATTTACTTTGGCTAGATAAAGGCCAAAGGAAAATACAAATAGATGATAATAACAAAGAAAAAAAAAGGTAAATAGTAGTAACAGCATTTAGTATTACACCAATGGGATAATTAGTTTTCTATGGATTGCTTTAGGTGGGGAACTAGGCTAGTCTCTCAGCAACTGAGGTCTCTAGATGCATATATATATATATATATTCATAGTCTTTGATTCTTCAGCTAACCTGAAAGACAAGTAGGACAAGTTAGTCTCTAGAAACGGAATTTATTGATTTGCTCCTGTGAAAAAAAACAAATGCAGATAATTAAGATAAAATATGTTGGAAATGACAAAAGTACCATCGGCATGTTATCCAAAATCCAAAAAGACAAAAAGAGTCGAAAGATTTGAGATTAGGATTAAGTAATTGTAAGGAATGAGGTCTATAAGAACATTAAATGTAAATGAACTGTATATGCTCAGTGGAAAAAGGAAAAAAATTTAAGTGAGACCACAGAAAGAAATGGGGGGGAGGGGCACATGAAGATTCCCTACTTTTCTGGATTTTCTTTTATGGACCCACTTGGGTACTTGAGAGTTTTCAATACTTAAGGACTTTGGGGTTGTGGTTGTGTGGAGCTGGAAGGACAAGGACATCATGGATATGCGCATGTATGATAATTCTAAGAACCACGTTTTCTTTAAATCCACAACTACATCAACAAAAAAGCATGACAGCTGCACTTTTAGGAATGTGATTCATGCATATGAAAGAGGCCTTCACTTCTTGGTTATCTATAGTGATTGTGGATAGGTAGTGAATAGTAAGTAGTAAACTCACAGCGCTTTAGTTGGTTGGATATGGATAAGGGTAGCGGCCAGACTCAATGTCTTTGAGATCCCTGACTAGGATCTCATAGTGCAGCTTGACTTCCTCAACTGACTTTCCACCCACAGCCTTGGCAATGTTATGCCAGCGGTCAGGAGTGTCTTTGTCATATTTAGCCAGAGCCTTCTCGAACAGTTTGTTTTGCTTTGCCGTCCAGGAGGAGCCAGAGGTACGTGAGGAAGTGAGAGAATTAGATGCCATTGGTGAAAATCTTAAGTGAGAGACTTATAGGGCTAAAAAAGTAAAAGAAGTATGCAGGTGCCTGAATGTGAAAGCAAGGTGATGGAAGGGACTCTTCAAAGAAGATTTTATTTGAAGTTAAGGGAGTGGTATGGGAGGGATATCACGAAAGGAGCTCCTTATAAGCAGGAGGAAAAGTGAGGTGAGGTTGAGACAGTTGGGCGAATATATCCTCCAAAAGGACAGATTATAGTGTGACCCGTCCCCATGTGAGCCACAAGACGGAGCAGCACAAGGAACAAGAAGAAAAGAATCAATATCAAAGGGCAATCTCTTGTTTTTTTTTTTTTTTTTTAAATCAAACCGTACGTTATTCCTTGATGAGGTCAGTGGCAAGTGGAATTTGCTTTCTTAGTTATTGTCAGCGAAAAGAAATAAGAGAGATGTAGATACTATAAGCTGGAGCAAACTCATCCAGTGTTGTGTTCTTAATGATGCATCTGTTAAACTAAATACTCCTTAATTAGCTGAGGATAATTTAATCCAGTTTCTTTGGTACGAAAGTGAAAGGTTTTCCTTGGCAAGTACAATAATTACTGTCATAGTTTTGTTTTTTATTTATCCTATTCTTGTTTTACAAGCATGTGAAGAAATATTCCACTCTTGGTTACCCTTTGCTAATGGTTCTACCCAGTTTTCAGGAACTTACAACCCATTGGCATTGTTCCATGAGTGTCTAGACTAATCCACCTAAGAAATAATGCAGACAACATATTCATCCAATAAAGGAAAATGTTAAGATGGTGATATAGCTGTTGAATTATTTGTTGTGCTAAGGCTGTATAGGGGTAGTTTCGTTATCCCACCAGTTCCAAGTAAAGATAGTTAATACGCAGTTGACCTTTCGGATAAGTGGCAATCGGTCTCACTTCCTTACAAGTGACCTCTTTCTTTTCTTGCTTCCCTCCGTCACTGGTATTGTAATAAATGAAAATGAAAAGTTCAAAATTTATAATTATTTAAATATATATTTATTGAAAGTTGTGTTAATTTTTAATAGATGTAATTAATCTAATAAGCATTGGATAGTTATATTTTCAATTTTCGTTTATTCTGTACACCAAAAAGCTTAGGAAAAGTTTCTCCATTCTCCTCTATTATTTAATGTTGAAAGATTATTCTAAAATTCTTTATAAAATTTGATACTATTGTCATGCTCCGGTTAATATTTAATAGACTGTTTTTGTTAGTGTAAAACGCATACAGTTATTGAGTTTCATTGTATTTTCGAGGTTTATTTGTCAGTAGCTCTTTTGTATACTAAAATATAGGTGGGTGAATAAAACCTTAAAAATAGTGGCATAGTTACACGTTTTGAAGCCTTCGATTAATTTCTTATAAGTATATTTTTAACCCCATGCACCAACAATTGTAAGGTTCTAATTTTGCAATTTTATAAAAATTAAAAAAAAGAGTGTCTTTTCACCGCGCATTCACATGCCTCTACAAGCATGATATTATAATGTGGCTATCAACAAATGTGGTTGGATTGAGATCAATGATCTTATCAAATTTTGATTTAGAAAATATCTTTATCATGAGAAAAGATATGTCAAATTTATTATTTTACTAGCGTTGCATGAACTATGTTTTAATGGTTAAGTTATATTTATATTAATTATATTATGCAAAAATATGGTTGTCTCATGATTATTTATTTGATAAATGTCAAATATTAATTTATCATATGCATGATATTTTAACATGCATAATTAATATTGGTATAAATTTATGTAATATATATTATATACCATGCAAGAAGGAAAAAAATATAGATAAAATGCAACTGCACGGTTGAGAAAGGTTCTATTATTGGACAAAAGTAATACTTTTTGAATGGTGATGTCATTGTTTAAACATTAGTTGAACAGACTTCTATCTAGTAGAAGTATTATGACTATTTGGGTGAGTCTTCTCAAATCAAAAAGTTCTTCACTAGATCCAATGTATACTTTTAAAAGATTGGATTGGAATGGTTTCTTGAATCCAAAAAGTACAACTTGATAAGTGATATTGTTTTAAAGAGTCACTTAAGCACCTATTAGTGCATTATAAATAGACAATAAGTTTGGATAATTGAAATCTAATTAACTCTATCCATTTTGTGACTAAGACTTTTTAGTATAAAATTATTCTTTCTTTTTCATGATATATATTTAATTTGATATATGAATTTATTTTTTATTCAAATTATGATATAAGTAACCGGCATTTGGATGTTATTGATGAGACATTATGTTAAGTATATTCATTGCTATAAATGGAAATTTGTAGATCTTTCATATAATATGAACAATTTTGGTTGGTTTTAAAAAATAACCATTATTCTAAAGAAAAACAAAAATAAGCATAAGATAAATGAGTTTTCTATATGATTGCACATTTTTTAGTCTACGTTACAAAAGTTGGATTAGAAGTGGTTTTGACTAGAAATGAAATAAGTCATATGTAATATGCATAGTTAATTTTTCTAGTCAATGTAGAATAGTGGAAAACATTAGCTAATATTACAAAAAATCACTATTCTAGTATGAAATCTTCTAGTAAAAATGTGAACTTGATAATTAAATATTTGAAAATAGAGATCATATTGGTGCACATGGTATTTATATATATATATATATAGAGAGAGACAGAGAGAGAGAGAGCTTGGGTATGATCTATAATCTCATAGTTGTATAATTTTGAGATATAGTGAAAATTTGAAATTCACCCACGAATCAAATATCTCGTAAGGCAATAGCAATATTAATGTTAGTTGACCCATTTAAGTGGTGGACATAGTTTTGACCATAGTCACAAATTGACTAATAATGCCCATAATAAATGGTGTAAAAATATGTGATGTTATAGTCAAATGATTGGACAGTTGATGGCATTTTAATATAACTATGCTCTAAAATAATATATGGAACACTTTTGTGTTGAAAAAAATAATGCTATTTGAGTTTGCATATATGATAAGTTTTAAAGATCATCCATTGGACATGAAAAGAAGCTATAAAAAATAACAAATATATTTTCTTGTTTCATCAAGGTATTTGAGGCCTCTTTACAACAACTTACTTGGTGAAAAGGATATGATGTATAGTTTCATATTGTGAAATTAATTTTGTGGATATTAAGATATAAATAATGTGGATAAATATGAAATAATCATGATAAGAAAAGATAAAAGTGATCATTACAACTTTATAATAGTAGAAATAATATCCTTCATAGCATTTTTTTTTTTTTTGCGAAAGAATAGATAATTGAACATGGTGTAGATGTTGGTTTTGTGAACTTTCAAGACACAAATAAATAGGAAATTTCACCATGTAGTGTTAATAATTAATATAGACATGATGGAAATTTGGAAATTTAGGGATGAAGTTCAAGCCTATACTATTTGAGTCACCCATGATCGAAGCTCGACTTAACGCTTGATATAACGTCAAGTCTTGAATTCAATGAGACAAAGTAATATCATTAGTATGTGGCTACTAGCACTATAAAATAATATATCATTATCACCCAGGATAAAAAGTGTTATATATTCGTATGGTAAGGAAAAAGATAAGTAATATATTCTTAATCATAACATAAATGTGCTAGAGTTTTATAATTACGAAAATACTCTTGATGGGATCTACCTATTTGAGTGAAACTGTGATCGCTTTTAGGAGATCAAGGGTTTGGCTCTAACAGCACTTATGAAAAAAGGTACAGACACATAACCATAATAGTAACCCTAGATATTATGTATTAACTGGTGTTGAAGTCGTTTACGAGACGTGCTTGGTTAATTATATGGAATAGTTAATTCAAAGTTTAGTTTATCATGCAATTTCGATTAATTTTAACATGTTTTCACTAAGTGAAGGTTCAATATTAAGACATATTCATTTATGCAATTCATTTTCAAGATTATCAAAATCTGGAATATTTTTAAATAGTAAGACACATTCATTTGTGCAATTGATTTTCAAGATTATCAAAATCTAGAATATTTTTAAAATGGGGAGAGATTTTTGAAACATTTTCAAAATATGTATATTGTTTCAATAGTTGCAAATGAAAAGTTATAAGTAATCAAAAAGTTATGTTACTTTGTTATTAACCAAGAGTGCCACTATTTAAAATGATAAGTTATGTTTCTTAAATACTGAAAGTTATGTCACTTGGTTAATTGATAAAAATAACTATTCAAGTATATATCTATTGACTATCCAAATAGACATTTATAGGATATTAATATTTTTACAAAGAGACATGAGAATTCCTATAAATAGGAGTCAAATTTCATTTGTTTGTACATCAAAAAACTCAAAAAAGTTTTTTTTCTCCTTCATATTCTAGTGTTCAAAGATTATTCTAGAATTCTCTATAAAATTTGATATTCTTGTTATGCTCAGCTTAATGCTCAATAGATTATTTTCACTAGTGCAAAACGCAGATAACCATTGGGTTTCATTGTATGTTTCAGGTTCATTTGCCAGTAACTCTTTTGCATACTAAAATATAAGTGGGACGAATAGAACCTTAAAGATAAATGGTATAGTTACATGTTTTAAAGCATTTGATTAATTTTTCATAAATATATTTTTATCTTCATACACCAACAAAAATGTCGAGGGAAACCAGTATTTCATTATGAATTTTCATTTAAATATGATTAATTAGATAAGTAGAATTAATATGTAACATAACGATAATATTAAATAAATAATTAAAATATGATTAAAAAAATACTACATAATTATTATTAATTTGTCAAAATTTATATAATATATAATTAGCAAGTTTAACTCTATAACAACTTTGCTTTCAAGAAGTGTTTGAATCATCAAAAAGATCTGCCTTCAATCAATAACAATTTTGCTTCAAGGCAAGCTGAAGTCATAAAAAAAAACTTTACCTTAAGGTAAGTCGGATGATCAAAAAGCTTTGCTTTCAAAGTGAATTTTGCTCCACTTGTAACAGTTCGTTTTTGAGTCAAATTAGAACAGTGGTTTCAGGAACACAAATTTGAAGTCAAAGTATTTATTTTATTATTTTATTGAAGTTTATAGCATGATATGATTATTATGTGAAAGTTTCGTAAAGAAATTTTATTGTTTGATTGCTTAATTTGAGAAAAAGGACTTAATAGCGTAAAATGCAAAAGTTGCATTCTATTTGTTAAAGATGTTTAATTGCTATGATTTATTAAACCAAAGATCCTTATGATGATATTATACCATTGGTAATGTAACTGGACAATTATGGCCATCCATTATATGTTTTTATATGATTATAACCAAGGGTGTTATAGTAAATTAGTTATTAATTGATAAATTAGTAAAACAAAAGAAAAATGCTTTCATATTCTTCTTCATTCCACCGAAACTAGGGCTTGAGAAAGCCATTAAACAAGCTTGAGCATTCGGCACACTTCTAGCTTAATTAAGGTACGGTTTTAGCTCAGCTTTTGATGATTTCTATGTTTTTGTAATCATTGCAGCTCAATCTAGCTAGCCCGTACCTTAGATTTTAAAATTGTTAAATATTTTAAGAGTTTTCATTGATGAGTTTATGTCATTTGTGAGTTTATGTGTTCTTTTGTGTTTGAAGTTGAAATATGAATTTTTGATGATAGATTTTCATGCTTTGTAAAGTGATTTTTGACAAAAATGTCAAAAAAGGATTAATTTGTAAAATAGTAAAATTTTGTCGGTAAAAGTGTGAATAAATTGAAAATATGGGATGCTAGTAACATGTAGTAAGTTTGGCTAGCTTAGTTAAGGGTTTAATTGCATTAATTTGCAATTTTATGTGATAAGGACTAAATTGTAAAAATGTGAAAGTTTAAGGGAAAAATGTGTAAAATAGCCCTAATATGTGTTTTGGAATAAATTGCATAAATAGTTGATTAAATAAGTTAATTTTGAATATATTTAGATCAAGAAAAGAGGAATCCAGAATTGGATCGAGGGAAAGGCAAGATTATTGAGTAATTAACTCATTTCGCCGTTTTCATACTCGAGGTAAGTTCGTATAATTAGAATCAAACTTTTAAATACTTGTATTTATTTGAAATGTATGTATATAATTAAGAAATTGATATAATTGGAATATGAATGCCTATTTGATATAGACTGATGGTTACCGGGCCCCTTTTAAACCATATGAATTCGTAGGATACGAGTGACATGTCATTAGGGTTACCGTTTTGGTTAAGCTCCTGCATTTTTTGCGGACTCATCACAGCTCATATGAGCTTACAGATATATCAGCTCGTAAGAGCTTACTGTTTTCAGCTCGTTAGAGCTTACTGTTTCAGCTCAATAGAGCTTACTATCCATCAGCTCAGGAGGAGCTTACTAATCATAGCTCGAAAGAGCAGAAATGATAATGGAATTGACAGATTACTGATGCATATCACCCGAGTATCCTTTGAAGTTCTAATGGGATCAACAGGCATAAATATTGTTATATAAATGAGTACTGTTATTGAATGAATTATAGATTATATGATTGAAAGTGAAATGTTGAATATGATGTACATGATATATGAATTTGGTATGATACAATGTATTGAGTATTGAAATTGAGATAATGGATGATTACATGTATTATGTGACTAACTTGTTGATGAATGCTTTTTTTAGGCATTTGGAAATTGAATTGAGGTTACTTTATTTATTGTCTTGATTATATTACAATTGGTAAGTTTAATTCTGAATTATACGTGCTTACTAAGCTATAAAGTTTACTCTGTTTCTTTTCTGTGTATTATAGTGATTCAATAGCTCACTTGATTCAGATAAATTCGGAGTTCCGCATCACACCATCCAATTGTTGATTGGTACTTTTGAACTTGTGGATATATGTAAATATGGCATGTATAGGCTAGTTATAATGGTGATTGTTATGGTTACTTGAAATTAAGATTTTGGTACATTATGTGTTATAAGTCTAAGCTATGTGATTTTGCTAAACTTGATATTATGTTTTGATATGTTTTGACAAATAGTAGATGGAATGAAAATATGCAAATGTGTCTTGTTATATGGTAGGCTTATGAACAGAAAATTGATAGTACTCTAGAACGTCATATTTTTATGTGCTAATTGCATATTTATCTTGAGTATGATTCTACTAATTTGGGCTATTTATGGTCCTTTATCTTGTAGGGACTAAATTGGAGGCAAAAAGCGAAATTAAGGGCCAAAAGCGTGAATTTAGAGATAAAATGGGCCAATGTGCGACACAGGGAAAAGTTGGTGCCAAAAGTGCAAGCATGGAGGGCACAAGGGTTGAAATGCAAAAAGAAGAGTTTTTATTCTATTAGACTCTATTTTGATTATATTAAGATAATTAATATTAAGATAATTATTAGGGATTATTTAATTTTAGGATTTATTTTATTTATCTTTATTTATCTTTGATTATTTGTATTTATCTTTTGGGAGTTTAAATAGGATTAGAATATCTCCCCTAGCACTATAAATAGGAGGAGATGTGACTCAAATTGATGTTCATCTTTTTCTGTAAACTCTCTCCCTAAAAGTCTTTTGTTCTTTCCATATTTCTTTTTAATAAAATCTCCATTCTTATCATATATTTATTTTCTTTTCCACCACAACCATGAGCCACCAAACCCATCTAGCCAAAGGTTGCCGAAAATCCCCAAAAAGGGGTTCTTGAGGTTTAGAATCCGCACTTAGCCTTCTGAAACAGGGTATTCATCGTTTCTCCGCACTACGGGGCTGACGCTTCCGTCCATATCCCTTAAGAAGTAAACTTTTCAACATATGCAAAGGCAGCCGCTTTGTATGTTTTGGAAGGATTGCACTGTCGGTTCGTTAACTTACTGCGTCAGAGGTTGGTGAGCCCAAGAGACAAAATGGCGTGGGATTCGCCATTGAGAAACGTTGATCTAGCATAGATGATCCCATAAGAGCGATTGTTGACTAGATTTAGGTTCCACTAAATCGAAGTCTAAATCCTTGGAGCTGGTGGTCGTAGGCGTCCTCTTCCACTATAACTGGCTTATTCGGTTTGAGAAGGATCATCTAAAAGCCAAGGATTGAGCCCAAGGCGGATCGAGGCAACTGGAGGCTGGAATCTCGGCACATAAGAAACTTACTCTAAACTCTTTTTACTTTCATATTTCTTATTTTAATTTTCGCAGTTTATTTTCGTAATTTTAATTCCCTTTAAATTCTTTTTTTTATTTTTCCAGGAACGCAAGTTTTCTTGGTCAAGAAATTGTCCGGGATTTCAAGAACGAGCATTTGTACAATCCGGTCCCTGAGGATTTGACCCTACTTCCCCTTTACTGTTATTTTTATTATTTTACAAGGAATAGGATATTTTTGGTGCTTTCAATGATGCATCAAATTTTGGTACCGTTGCCGAGGATCGGTAATGTACTAATCTTGTTTTTTGTTTTCTATGACGAGAACTGCTCCAGGCACTCTTGCATTTGACTCGGAGATTGAAAAGACTGCAAAAGCTAATCGCAAGGAAACAAAGCTAAGGAAAAAGCAGTCAGTGGTGGTTAGAACTCAGAGCAATCCACCACCAGAAATCAGAATCGATGACGAAGCAGAGTTTAGGGTTAACGAAAATCCTACTCAAACTTTTGAAGGCGAAAAAGTAGAAATCAATTCACCTGAAGAAGTGCTTGAAACTAGGGTTAACGAAAACCCGAATTTGGCACGTCAACCAATGGCTCAAACAATTCGGCAACTAGCCGAAGCTCCGACAGAACAATCGCCATTGTGCATCGCATATCCTACTATAGATACCGATTTTGAACTGAAGTCAGGGTTAATTCATTTGCTGCCAACTTTCCGAGGGTTACAAAATGAAAACCCCCATAAACATTTGAAGGAGTTTCATATGGTTTGTATGAGTATGAAACCTCAAGGCGTAACTGAGGATCAAATTAAATTACGTGCTTTCCCTTTTTCCCTAGCAGATTCAGCTAGGGAATGGTTATTTTATTTACCTCCTGGATCTATAACTACTTGGGCTGATTTATCTCATTTATTTCTCAACAGGTTTTTTCCAGCATCTAGAATAGCTGAGCTAAGAAGGGAGATCGTGGGAATAAGGCAAAAAGAAGGAGAGACTCTTTACGATTATTGGGAGTGGTTTAAGAGAAATTGTGTGCGAGCTGCCCACAACACGATATAACAAAGCAATCTCTCCTCCAGTACTTTTATGAAGGTTTGAAACCAATAGAGATGAATATGGTAGACGCCGCTAGTGGAGGAGCATTGGTCAATATGACCCCTCAACAAGCAAGAGACCTGATCTCTACAATGGCTACAAATTCTCAGCAATTCCGAGCCCATCCTGAACTCCCTAGAAGGGTTCACCAGCTAAGTAATTCTACAATAGAAGATAGACTTGATAAACTTACTAATATGATGAATACTTTTCTTGTAGAAAAAACAAAGACAGCTCGATTATGCAGAATTTGTGCTACTCCTGATCATGCAACTGATGCATGTCCTAGTTTGTATGATGATACCATGACCCATCTGGATGCTGTGGGAAATTTTCCTAGGCCGTCACAAAGGCAATACGACCCCTATGCTAATACCTACAACCCAGGGTGGAGGGATCACCCTAACTTAAGTTATGGGGCCAACCCACGATATAACCAGCCATGCCAAAACCAAGTTCCACAGCAGCCACAAGATTCAAGTAATTCACTAGAAACTTTGGTCAATAAATTAGCAGCTAATATGCTTGATTTTCAATAGAAAACCGAGGCATCTGTAAGAGAATTGACCATATCTATTGAGAAATTGAACTCTCAAGGGAAGCTGCCGTCACAAACAAAACTGAATCCAAGACAACACGCAAATGCAGTGACACTGCGAAGTGGAAAGGTACTGGAATCGATTCCCGACAGGAATCTTAACCAAGAAATCGCACAGGAAAAACCCGAAAAAGACGAACAGGTCTGACCGAAACCTCTATTGCTTAAAATTCAACCTCCATTTCCAGAACGATTCATACAGTGTCAAAGAGGTAAAGAGGACAAGGAAATCCTTGAAACATTTAGGAATGTCGAGATCAACATTCCGCTGTTGGATGCCATCAAACAAATACCTAGGTATGCTAAATTTCTTAAAGAGCTTTGCACCAACAAGCGAAAATTAACAGGTAATGAAAGGGTGACTGTTGGTGAAAATGTGTCTGTAGTGTTACAGCGGAAAATGCCAGCAAAATGTAAGGATAGGGGCATGTTTGCAATACCATGCAAAATAGGTCATTTGGGAATTAAAAAGGCTATGTGTGATCTAGGAGCCTCCATAAATGTAATGTCATATTCTATTTATGAATCACTTAACGCAGGTTTTTTGACAAAAACAGGTGTTATCATTCAATTGGTAGACATGTTCGTTGTGCATCCCGAAGGAGTCTTCGAGGACGTATTAGTCAACGTCAATGGAATTATCTTCCCTACAGACTTTTATGTGATAAAAATGGAGGAGGATAACACTCCCGGGTCTTCAGACATCTTGTTGGGGCAACCTTTCCTTAGTACTGCAAATACTAAGATTGAAGTACAAAGCAGAACCCTCACAATGGAGTTTGATGGAGAGATCGTGAAGTTTAACGTTTATGGCACAATTAGCCACCTAAGTGAAGTCTTGGACGTAAACTGTGTCGACATAATTAACTCATCAGTAGAAAAAACGTTTGAGTCATCTTATAGAGATAAACCTAAAATGATGTTTGATGATTTTGAATCTGTTAATAAATTATTGGCTCCTATGGATACTAAACTTCTACCTTCTGTTGTGCATACATCAGATCCAAAATTAAAACCACTTCTTGAGCATCTCAAATTTACATTTTCGGAGAATGATGAGACCATTACCGACTTAAAAGGGATTAACCCCTTGGAGGAAAATATGAAACCAATGAAAGAGGCACAAGGACGATTAAACCCAAATATGGTGGATGTGATAAAAAATGAGAATTTCCAAGCCCACACGATTGAAAAGATTTATTTTGAGCCACCGTAGAAACATTTAAGTCGTCGAGCTAATGACGTTAAACAAGCGCTTGTTGGGAGGCAACCCAATCTTTATTTTATTTTATTTATTTTTATTTTCGTCATTATTATTATGATTTATTTATTATTTTCCTTTATTTTATTTTTTATTTTATTAATAAAATTCTCTTCTTCCATCTAGGTAAAACGGAACGAAAATACTAAGAAAAGGGAGACAAGTCAAAACCAAATAGCCCTATCCATGGTACCAAACAACATCTATTCTAGCCCAGAATGCCATAACCCTGCAGCCAAACTACCCTATTCCTGCACCCAACCATCCTTATCCCTGCACTCAAATATCCCTTTTTAGCCAAATAAAACCCCCCAAACCTAAATTTTTTTTCCCAAATTTCTTTCCCTAACTCCATTACCGCCGAAAACTCACCCTTCTCCACCGACCACCACCGTTTGCCATTCGCAATGGTGCGAACCCGAAGCCGCGGTACCACCAAGCCTCCCTTCTCCATCAACTCGCGCCGTCGCCGCCTCTCTGCACCCCAAGCCATCGACTTGACCGGTGCTTCCTCTCCCTCCTCTTCCTCACCGCCTCAAATCTCCTCTCCAACACCAACTACCTCTCCTTCGAACTCCCTCGCCTCCTCTTCCTCCATGGCCGCCGCATAAGCTGTCAGGGCCACCACATCGTCCCCTTCACATACACGTCCTCCGAAATCGACAGTAGCTACACGGGGAGTTTTTCTAAACTTTTCTACTTATTTATTTCTTTTGTGTCCACATTGAGGACAATGTGTTTTAAGTAGGGGGAGGTACTCTTCGTATTACTATCGTCTTCTACTGTGATTTGTGTTTGCTGCTTAAGTCTCCATTTTGTCCATTTTTTTAAGAATATTCTGTCGCTTTTCATGCCCAAGAATTTGACCACGACTTGCCACTGTTTGACCTATATGCATGATTCTTGGCTATTGAGTTAGTTATGATTCTGTCTGTTTGATTTTATCTCCACTGTTTTATTTTTATTAGGATAAAAATAATTATGATTAATAAGTTAACTCTATCTTGCTTTTCATAAAATTGATCAAGTTTAATATCAAGTGGACACTTAATACATTTACATGCCTAAATTATGTTCATGTCTATTAGGTGGTTACTAAAACTTATTTTCGACACTTGATTATTTCTCTTAGGTCCTCTTAAAATTAAAACTTCAAGTC
Source organism: Gossypium bickii (assembly GCA_025503065.1). NCBI lineage: Eukaryota > Viridiplantae > Streptophyta > Magnoliopsida > Malvales > Malvaceae > Gossypium > Gossypium bickii. The sequence continues at coordinate 18,195,583 of CP106713.1, read as the reverse complement.
AATTTGTTTAATAAATGTTTCCAAGGTTATGAGTGCAGCTTAGAACGTGACTGATTGAGTAACCAGGTAGGGTGCTTGGGTTGTCATTCTACTTCGCGTCAAAAGGTTCTGTGACGTAATAGGTAAAACTCCGCTAACCAAGGTTATGAGTGTGGCTCAGAACGTGACTGACTGAGTAACCGAGGTAGGGTGCTTGGGTTGTCATTCTACTTCGCGTCAAAAGGTTGTGTGACGTGATAGGTAAAACTCCGCTAACCGGAAATAAAAAATTTTTAGGAGTATGTTGGGCTGAGTAACCGGGGTGGGGTGCTTGGGTTGTCATCTCTCTTCGTGTCAAAAGGTTCAATATATTCCTAAGTAAAAAATAATACAAAAGTAAAAAAAAGAAAAAAAATAATAAAGTAAAACAAATAAAAAGAAAACAAAACAAAAATAGTACTAATAAAATTGCAGTTGGAGACTAAATGAGGAAATAAATAGAGTGTATTGGTAGGTTTGGTAATTTACCTAAATAGCATGAAATAATTCAAGACGATTTTAATTTTTGTGTGTTAATTAGAATACTTTTTCTGTTTTACTTAAAGCAAGCTTAGAAGTTCTCTTTATTTTTCATATGCATTTTTGACTGATTTTTATAAAACTTTGGAGTAGAATTTCTTTCATGATCTAATTTTCACAGTGGATAGGAACCATACTTGAGGGCAAGCATGGGCTAAGTAGGGGGAATCTGATAATACTCTAGAACGTCATATTTTTATGTGCTAATTGCATATTTATTTTGAGTATGATTCTACTAATTTGGGCTATTTATGGTTTTTATCTTGTAGGGACTAAATTGGAGGCAAAAGAGAAATTAAGGGCCAAAAGCGTGAATTTAGAGATAAAATGGGCCAATGTGCGACACAGGGAAAAGTTGGTGCCAAAAGTGCAAGCATGGAGGGCACAAGGGTTGAAATGCAAAAAGAAGAGTTTTTATTCTATTAGACTCTATTTTGATTATATTAGGATAATTAATATTAAGATAATTATTAGGGATTATTTAATTTTAGGATTTATTTTATTTATCTTTATTTATCTTTGATTATTTGTATTTATCTTTTGGAAGTTTAAGTAGGATTAGACTATCTCCCCTAGTACTATAAATAGGAGGAGAGGTGACTCAAATTGATGTTCATCTTTTTCTGTAAACTCTCTCCCCAAAAGTCTTTTGTTCTTTTCATATTTCTTTTTAATAAAATCTCCATTCTTATCATATATTTATTTTCTTTTCCACCACAACCATGAGCCACTAAACCTATCTAGCCAAAGGTTGCCGAAAATCCCAAAAGGGTTCGTGAGGTTTAGAATCCGCATTTAGCTTTCTCAAACAGGGTATTCATCGTTTCTCCGCACTATGGGGCTGACACTTCCGTCCATGTCCCTTAAGAAGTAAACTTTTCAACGTATGCAAAGGCAGCCGCTTTGTATGTTTTGGAAGGATTGCACAGTCGGTTCGTTAACTTATTGCGTCAGAGGTTGGCAAGCCTAAGAGACAAAATGGCGTGGGATTCGCCATTGAGAAACGTTGATCTAGCATAGATGATCCCACAAGAGCGATTGTTGACTAGAGTTAGGTTCCATTAAATCGAAGTGTAAATCCTTGGAGCTAGTGGTCGTAGGCGTCCTCTTCCACTATAGTTGGCTTATTTGGTTTAAGAAGGATCATTTAAAAGCCAAGGATTGAGTCCAAGGCGGATCGAGGCAACTGGAGGCTGGAATCTCGGCACATAAGAAACTTACTCTAAACTCTTTTTACTTTCATATTCCTTATTTTAATTTTTGCAATTTATTCTCGTAACTTCAATTCCCTTTAAATTCTGGTTTTTTTTTTATTTTTCCAGGAACGCAAGTTTTCTGGGTCAAGAAATTGTCCAGGATTTTAAGAACGAGCATTCGTACAATCCGGTCCATGTGGATTCGGCCCTACTTCCCCTTTACTGTTATTTTTATTATTTTACAAGGAATAAGATATTTTTAATGCTTTCAACGACGCATCAAAAATGTATGTGATATAGTATGTATTTGAATTCTATGTTGAAATAGGATTAATATGTGTATGAGATGTTATGTATTGGCTGTGAAATGAGTTGTGGAATGTTGCAACTTATGCTTGTATATGTTAGTAAAAATAGGGTGGCAAAATGGCTAAACCAATGGCCTAATTTTGTCCACACGGGCAGAGACACGGGCGTGTGCCTCAACCGTGTGCGACACACGGCTATGTTACACGGTGGTGTGTCCCCTGGTGTTGGAATTAAATTGAAGTCAGTATGCTCCACACGGTCTCAAACACGGGCGTGTGACTGGCCATGTGGCACAAGTCAGTGTACCCCCTAAATAGCACATGGCTTAGCACGTGGGCGTGTGACTTGGCTTAGCACATGGCTTAGCACGTTTGGCAAGGCCTAGTACACGGTCTGGCACATGGGCTAGACACACGGGAGTGTGGTCGGCCGTGTGACCCAAGTCAGTATGTATGCCCCATTTCTACACAGCTTGACACACGGGCGTGTCTAGAGCCGTGTGAGGCACACGGGCGTGTCTAGAGCCGTGTGAGGCACACGGCCTATTCACACGGGCGTGTGACCCCTGTATAGATGAAAAATTTCTAAGTTTTCCAAAAATTTTGTATGTTATCGGTTTAATCCCGAACCACTTCTAAAGCATGTTTAAGGCCTCGTAGGCTCTTATAAGGGACAACATGATTGTGTTAAATGGTATTTGAGTATGAATGCATAGATGTATGAACATTGTATGTTAAATGATGTATAATGATCGGTAATACCTCGTAATCCTACTCCGGCGACGGATACGGGTTAGAAGTGTTACACCACTTAACCTACTCAACATATTTCTACTCTTCAAGACATGCATCATCTTTTTGGTCACTTAGCCTGTTTCAGTTTTTTTAAACACAGTTTTGTTAGGATCGTCGACTCATTTGTTAAGTCAAATATATATAAAAACATTATTTCTTAAAACCATCCAAGGCCAGCAGACGCTAGCTTCTTCCATGGAATCAGGACTGTGCATATAATGTTTCTTCATTCTTTATTACTTGTAAGGTTTCCGGTTATACATACAAATGCATAATTTTGGTTAGATTTGAGGTCCAACATTAAAAAAGCAAGGTGAGTAGGGAATTCGTCAAAGGGTGAGCATCTTACTGGACTGATACCAAATCTTGGTAGATCTCGCTAATGAATGTTGTCATTTTGCGTCTTTTTTAGTCTGTCAACAAAGTGTGACCTTTGATTCTTCCACTCACTATTATTGCACGCAAGATATCAATCCAATTCGTACCGGAACACAAATTGTTGATTAGAATGTGATGCATATCGATTCTCAACCAATGATAATGTCTTGATTTACTATGCAGAGGCCTTTTTCAAGTGGAACCTTGATCATGCGTATGTTTCACAATCACAGCTAGATTCCAGGAATTGCTTTCGGAGTATAGGAGGTACGGACATTTTTATTCGGTTTTTAGTACCGTTTTTTAAATTCGCAGAATAAGAAAGTACTTGTTGTTTGTCTTCACTTGCCTCTCACTTTAACACCAGTACTTGACCAGTAAAACGAGGTTCGGGTAGCCATGGTTGTGAGAATATAGTTCTCTTTTGCTGCACAAAATGCTATTAGTTGGCGTAAAATATAATAAGAATATAGTTCTTTTTACTAATCATTGGATGGCAATGGCTTGGGTAAAGGTGTAGAGAAAATGCACTTATAGTGTTTTAGTATCTCCTCTTGTTAAGATTTGTAATCCTTATCACCTCATGTATTATAAAGGAAACACAGATGGATTCCTAATTTTCCCTTGCTAGCTATTGTTCTCATTTCATGGTTGTGACTTTGTATTTACATAAAGAAGATGCCTCGGTAGCCGTTTGGTTTCTCTTGTGGTTAGATTCCTTACTCAAAGGACTGAAGATGCTTGCAAACCCGTATACAAATTCAGTCGTTTATACTAAAGTAAATCCACTACTTTTGCCTAGTCATAAGCATGGAAACAACTCTTTTTTAGGACAAAAGAACACATGGTTTAGGAAAATGTTAATAACCAGTGATTCTGATCGAGGAAGCAAACGAACTTTCAATTATCTTTCTTTCTTTTACAAAGGATACATAAAGGCGTATGCTTACGGCTATTCGGTTTAGGAAAAGTTCAGATTTTAAAAAATTATTGTGAAAAAATGGGTCAAAATACTTTGGGAGTCCCTATGCTACATTCTAGATTATATTTTGGTCCCTCTACAAAAAAAAAATAAACTAATCACTGTACGTTACACGAAGGAACAAGATAGTCCCTCCATCAAAATTTAGTGTTGAATGTTTATTTTGGTATTTTATATATGAGGCATAATAATAACTTTACCCTCAAATTGTATACTTTTAATCAATTTAGTCCCTATTCTTTTATTTTGATCAAATTGGCCTTAATCTTTTGGCACTATTTTATTTATATATCATGTCAACAAATAGTTTAAATTTTATAAATAAAAATAAAAAGTTTAAAAATTATAAATAAATAAAAATTTAATTCCAAAAATGATGAAATAAAATTATAGTCTCATTTTCCAGCAACAACAGTGATATTGTAGCTATTTTCAGAGATGATGAAAATGATATGAACAGATCGGATCGATCCACAGGTATTGCCACAGTATAGTTATTTTCACTGATAGACAAAGAATAGGCGGTAGATCTAGTTTTAAATTGGGTATTGGTACATAGATGAGCAATTGAAGTTTTGTAGGTAAACTTGTTGGAATGGAGTATCAAAGGGGTCAAATCCTTAATGGAGGCATTCTGCAAGGCAACTATTTGGATTGCTTACCCCAATATTTTGTCCATAATAGTCGATCATTCCATGATGAAATTACCCGAATGTGGAAATGTGATGATGGTTTCTGTAAGTATATTGCATGCGTGATCGAAGCCTAATGAGTTTCTTTTTCTCAAATTAAAAATTAAAAAATATTTTTTTAAAGTATCCCAATGATTTTTTATATATTTTTCCAGTAGTAATTCTCGGTATTATTACTTATAACATGGGCTTAACGGTTCTAGAACCGTTAATGATTGGTGAACCCACTGATCCATTTGCAACTCCTTTGAAAATATTACCTGAATGGCATTTCTTTTCTGTATTTCAAATACTTTGTACAATACGTAACAAGTTATTGAGTGTTCTTTCAATAGTTTTAGTACCCGCAGGATTATTAATAGTACCATTTTTGAAAAATGTTAATAAATTCCAAAATCCATTTCATCGTCTAATAGGGACAATCGTTTTTTTTTTTTTTTGGTACTGCAATAGCCCTTTGGTTGGGTATTGGAGCAACATTACCGATTGAAAAATCCCTAACTTTATGTCTTTTTTAAATTGAATCAATAAAAAAATATCATGATGTGCGTATTTAGAGAGTAGTCACTTCAAAGTCATATATACTCTTTTTAGCATAATACCTAGAACTACCCATAGTCCCTCTCCAACTCATAAATAAGAGGATAATGCACTTTAGCGCACTTGAACTCAAATTCTCTTCCATTGACAACAACGTCCATACCAATCGAGCTAATATTCAATGAAATGTTTTAAATTTTTTTAAAAAATATTCTAAAGATTCTACTAAAACTTTTATAAAATCTATAAAAATGACAAGTAATGACTAATAAGGTAATATTTAAAAGCAGTGCATTCATTTATTAATATATTCGGTTATAATTTTCATAAATATGATTATCATTATTATCATTTTTCCTATTTTTTATCGTGTTTGAAAATAGCATTGCTATTGTTAAAAAAAATGACTAATTGTTATAAAATAAAAAGATAGAAAGTAAAGAACAAAGAAAATAGGAGAACAAAAGAGAGAGTGTATATTAGTGATTAATTAGAATATTTACAAAATTTCTCCAAAGTCTCTATTTATAGGCATAAGAAATATAAATGAAATAGAGATCTACTTCTAATCACTATTAGAATTTAAAGTACATCAAAACCTATCTTGATCTTGATGCCTATCTTGATCTTGATGAGCATCCATTTAATAAAGTATTCATAACACTCCCCCTTGGAAGACCATTGCTAGATAATGTGTCTCATTAAAATCTTACTAAGATAAATATCTTGTGAGAAAAAATAATCTTAGTGAAGGAAAAAGAGTACATATATTTATAATACACATAATATGTTTTCTTATTAAGAACCTTACTAGGAAAACCTAATGGGACAAAACATCGGTTAAGGGAAAAAGAGCACAGCGCATATTTACTCCCCCTCGTGAAAACATCACATACTTTCTCATATTCTACGTATTCAATCTTGAATACTAATTTTTCAAATGACTATTTGAATGTATTTGCTAAGCATTTATATTACGATTCTTTTGAAGTCATGAGTGAGAGAAAATTTGGGAGAAACATATTTTGATCTCTTCAGGAGTTTCAACAATAATCATAGCAAACTTTAATCATGATTCTTCTATAAAAACACAAATAGGTATTTTGGATCATTTTATAATTCTCTTTCAACTATTATTCACTAAGTCAAATTTACCACGTATGTTCAAATTATTTCAATTTATATAAATGAACAATTTTTTGATAATTTTAATATACTTCTGGCATTCTAAATCCTTCAAGGATTTTAATATAAATTTTGCACTATATAGTGATCCATAAAAGGTTCTAACAACAACCATTAGACGTAATTTAAATCTTTTATGAACTGTCAGTTTAATATTATATCTAAAAGTTATTGTATCCACCATAAAAGAATATTATATCTTTTCATAATCAATGCCAGGGTTTAGTGAAAAACTCCATATTTTTATTCCGCTTTTGCAAAACTACTTTATTTGTACCCTTACTAGCTTTAAACCTTTAGATATTTGGACTACTGGTCCAAAAACTCCACGAATTTAATTGTACTTGAGTTGCGTCTTTCTATTTTGACCGATTTATTCCATATCTATATTTCTCAATAGATTTATTCAAGATCCTCATTTTATTTCATTATTTCAACAATAATATTGCATGCAAAACCATTGTCGACCAGATTTATTATTCAATCCACATTTTCTTGAATTGATTTAACTTATCGAGATTTCTTTATTTCCATTACTTTAGTCTTCAGTTTCAGGTACCTGAATCTCTTCTGGAGTTTTACTTATTAGTTATGTCTTGAGTCTCTTCTAGAGCACTCGCATCCACTGTATGACCATCTAGAAGAATTTTCATCTTTAGAACTGATCAATATATTATTTATTCTAACCGATTGCCCTAGTGGACTTTAATTCAAATTAAAATATTAGATGGTGTATAACATTTGGTTATTCTCATTAAGTTTGTAAATACATCTAACAGTTAACTTGTAATGAGTTATCCTTGTTGAACTTTTGATTCAAATTACTCTCCCCCTAACTCATTACAAGTTATTATTTCTCTCCCCCTAATGTCGGGAAAACTAACGAATCAAAATGGTAATCACAAATCATGTCATAATTGAATATTCAATACATTCAAAACATCTAATAATAATATCAGACTTGTAATTAATATACATTCCCAACTTTCTTTGAGGATTCACTCATCTTTGTGTGTTGTGGTGGAGCAGTTGGAACTTATACGCACATACAAAAATTCAAAGATGAGAAATATTTAGCTCTAGATCAAAAACCAATTGTAATGGGGAGTATTTATAATTTATTGGCTTGATGCGTACAATACACAAATCAACATAATCTCATGTTGAAAGAGGAAGTTCAGTTCTCATAAGTAATGGTTTAGACATTAATCAGAGGCATTCAATCAATAATTTCTCTAAACTATTATGCGCACAAATAACAAACTTTAACAAAAGTTTTTCAAACTCAATCAATAAAAGACCGAGATATAAGCTCATCAGTATTAGCAAGATGAATTGTCTTAATTGCATGATCTGAAATTAATTATTTAAATAAGCAATCTTGCAAACGACAGATTGCAAGTTGATAACACATATGGATTTTTTTGTAGATTAGATGCATCTACCAAAATCACATAATATCAAAACCATCCACATGGTGGATGAATTGGCGCATATTCATTTTAGAAATGCAAGACATTAAATCTCAACTTCCGGCATGAGAAAATTTATTACGACCATCCCCCATGACTATTTTTATAGTCCAATTTACTACATTCACGTCAAAGATTATGTCTTTCGAATTTATTACATATTGTTACATTCTCTTCAAGAAATGGTTAGGTTTCATGGTTAAAAATTTTTGTTCAATCATAAGTAAAAAACTTTTCATGATATTGTTACCGTAGGAGCACATTTGAATCATGAAAAGTTGAATAAACGCTCTCTTGCAAGGTTCTCATTAGTAATATTTTCCCACGTAATTTTAATTGAGAACTTATTCTGAATACTGTTATAACACCCCTAACTCATATCTGTCGCCGGAGCAAGTTGTGGAGCATTACCGGAGTTTACAGATCAAATACAGACATTTCATATCACTTCACATTTCATATTAGAAATCAATCATAGATCAATGATAAACCATAATTTACACATATTTTAACCCTATGCTTGGCTTAATTTTGGATGAATTTAAATTGAATTTGATGAATTTGATGCTTCTAATCTCTTAATTTCATGTTTTATACTCAGGAGAGCTTAGGGAGTCAAAAAGAACAAGAAACAGGCCAAAAAGGGACAAAATGGGCCTACACGGCTTGGACCACTGCACACGGGCAGATCACACGACCGAGTGTGACAAACAGGATCGAACACGACCTCGACTATTGACCACGGACGTGTCACACAGGCGTGTCCCTGCCGAAACTAGGATGAATTCTATTCGGAATAGAATACTTGTGGGCCAAGTAAGGCATCTCAAAGCCTATATAAACACTCTAGGGGGCAACCTAAAAAGGGAGTTCGACAGGACGTCAAATAGATGCTGAGTAGAAGGAGAAAATACTCCAAGACAGCCATCAGGAACAGCTTAGGAGAAGGATCTCCATCAAGACTGAGGATCTCCCATCAAGTTCTTTAGAAGTTTTTGGGTTTTCTTATGTTTTGTTGTTTTCCCTATTCTAATATGTTTCCCTCTTTTAGTATGAACTAAATCCCTTAAATACCTATGGGGATGAAACCTAAGACAAATATTATTATTATTTGATTTATGAGATAAATACTTGTTCTTATTCTTAATTGTGAGTTCTAATTCTTGTTTTGATAATTCAAGTTGTTGATTCAAGTCGAATGTGCTTATTCAGTGGAGCAAAAGTCCCTGTCTAAGAGTAGATCAACACAATTAAGCGGAGTTGATTGCAACCCTAGAAATAGGGCGACGAAAATCTGCCGGATTAGGGTCAAACCTAATAAGGGAATTCATAGATCGAGTTAATGCGACAATATGGGTTTTAATTAGAAAAAGATTTCAATTAATCAACCTAGAGTCAAAGTCTATACTACTGATCATTGTTTTATGAGATGTCAAAGTCTTAAAATTTATATAAAGAATGATCGAACCTGGAAACTAACTATGACAATGATTTGAGGCAAACGCACCTATCGAACAGTAGTATAGTTAAGGCAAGAGCGGAATGTCGAACCCAAAGGAACCAAAAGTACTAATACTAACTCTCTTTTTATTATTTAGCCTAAGAATTAAGGGAATTGTTTATCTAAACTACAATTAACTAACTACTAAACTAAAGACTCTAAGACAAAGAAGAATAAATTTGGAGAATAACTTTTAGAAAAAACCAATTGATTAAGACGACACCCAAGGAAGAATCCATCTAGACTTCACTTGTTATCTAATTTTGAACCAGACGATTTATTCATTTGACTTGATCTATAAGATTCCCTAAGTTATATTAATCCCTCTCTCGAGGCGACTAACGTCTAACCCTAGGTTGATTAATTGAAATCTCTTTCTAATTAAAACCCTTAGAATTGCATTAACTCGATCTATGGACTCTCATATTAGGTTTCACCCTAATCCGAAAAAATCTCGTCACCTTATCTCTAGGCGTGCGATCAACTCCGCTTAACTATGCTAGATCTACTCTTAGGCAGGGACTTTTTCTCCTCCACCTAAGCACATCACACTTGAATTAATATTCCAGAAATATCAACACAAGAATTAAGAACACATAATTAAGAACTAGTCAAATATTTATCATATAGTTCAGCAAATGATAACAAGATTCATCTTAGGTTTCATCCCCCTCAGGTATCTGAGGGTTTAGTTCATAATAATAAAAGAAAACATCTCAGAAGAAAAGATAAAACAAAACATAAGAAATCCCTAAAACCCCCTGAAGGAATGAAGGAGAGATCCTTCGTCTTGAGTATGATTCCGGCTTCTTGAGATGAATCAACTAGCTATCTTCGAGTAAATCCCAACAAGTCTGCCTTCTTTGGCCTAGCTGGATGCCCCCTGACTAAAGCCTTGGGTTCCCCCGACAAAAGCCCTGGTAGAAGTTTTCTGCCGAACTCCCCTTTAGGTTGCCCCCAAGGTGTTTATATAGGCTTTGAGATGCCTTACTTGGCCCCTAAGTATCCTAATTCAAGTGGAATTCCTACTAGGGTGTTTAAATAGGATTTGAAATGTGTTTCTTTGCCTCCAAGTATTCTATTCCGAGTAAAACTCCTCTTGGCCGCGGTAGGGACACGCCCATGGTACACGCCCGTGTGAATCGTGGCCAGGCCGTGTTCGAGACTGTTGAATGAGGCACGGCCGTGTGGTCTTGGGCCTAGGTCGTGTGGATTTCGTGATATGGCCTATTTACTCCATTTTGGGCCCGTTTTCCGTTCTTTTCTTCATCTGGTGCTCTTCTGAGTATAAAACATGAAAACAAAGGATTAAGAGCACCAAATTACATAATTCAAGGCTTAAATCATCCAAAAGCATGCTAAATGTGGGCTTAAAATATGTTACTTTTACGGTTTATCAACTACTATTCGATAGGTGCGCTTGCCTTTATCGAAATAATAGTTAGTTTTAAGATCCATCAATCAATCATATTGTCCCTTATATGAGTCCTCGAGACCCAAAATACACATTAGAAACAAATCAGAACTAAATTGGGTAAGGGTGAGTATTCGATCGAGTCAAGTCAAATCGAGTAAAAAAATTTCAAGTTAGTCGAGTTGACGAGTCCTATTTTAGCAACTGAACTCAATTTGAATTTTTTTCGAATCGGACCGAATCGAGTAAAATAATTTCGAGTCAAGTTAACGAATCCAATTATTTATAATCAATGTTGCGTTCACATGAACTGATTCTTTAACTAGTAAACGAAGTATAAAATTATTTTACTACCTAAACAATATAATGGTTTTACCTTTTAACTTAATGATTAAACATTTATCAAAACAACGTAGTTTTACCTTTTAACTTAATGGTTTTGATTTTTAACTTTACAAAAGTTAAACATTTCTCCAAATGACGTAGTTTTGCCTTTTCTTTTTCGGATTTTCGGATAACTCAAATTGTGTAATTCATATTCGAGTTAAACCAAAAAACTTAATTTTTATTCTAGTTGATCCAAATAACTTGATTAACTCAAATAACTCGAACTGTTTAATTAAAAATTTGAAAATTTTATCGCGTTTTTTAAATCGAATCAGATTTTGCTCACCCCTAAAACTGGGTACTCCGAGAATTTTTCGCAAAATGTCAAAATTTTTCTAAGGTGCAGTGGTCACACGCCCATGTCTCAGGACGTGTGGGTATTTGAATTAGGGGCACATGGTCGTGTCTCAGCCTGTGTCCAAATTAGGGTGCTTACTGACTTAGGTCACACGACCAAGCTACACGCCTGTGTGCTAGGCCATGTGAGCATACTAACTTGCATTAAATAAGGTGCAAGGATCACACAGTCAAGCCACACGCTCGTGTGCTAGGCTGTGTGAAAATTTTTGAGCATTTTGTTTCTCAATGTTTAAGATGCAGGGGACACACGGCCAAACCACACGCCCATGTGTGAGGCTGTGTCTGACACACGTTCATGTCTCTTTCTGTGTGGACGAAAATAGGCCACTTCCAATGCCACTTTTCTCACCCAATTAGTCTTCCACCTACATCAACACTTAAACACTTTCACCAACCAATACGAGACATTTAAATCAAGCCAAAACCAAGTTTAACACATATCATAACACCCCATATGTCCTCTTACCTAATTGACCATATAAACCTATATGCATATTTCTCAAATCATATTATTTCGAATCATACATTAATATACTCATAAATTATCCATTACTCAACCACATTAAACACAACAAACATATTAAGCTACACATACATATACATATCAAATTATGTCCAACTCAAGCCATTCCAATGGCTATTTACAACAAAATATTTTCAAGCCAATATTGGCTAAATTACCCTATACATGCCATTATAACCAAAATTAGTTTTCTATATATACCGAATTGGGCCGATGGATAGTGTGATGTAGCTCCGACCAGCTTCCAACCCTTACAGGCTTCAGAGTACTATAAGACAGAGAAAATAAAGCAAAGTAAGAATTTAATGCTTAGTAAGTGATAAGCTATAAAATAACATGTTTTTAATCTCATTCTTGATGCATTTTTGGATGATTTATTATGTAATTTAGTGAATTTGATGCTCATAATCCTTTAAATTCATGTTTCTATACTTAAGTGAGCATAGGGGAGCGAAAGGAGCAAAAAACGAGCTAAAATCGAGCAAAAAGAGCTATCTTCAGGAACCACACGGGCTAGGCACACGTCCGTCTGAGACACACGCGCTGGACAGACGCCTGTGTGAGATACATGGGCTGGACACACGCCCGTGTGAGACACACGGGTTGGGCACACGCCCATGTGAGACACACGGACTGGCCACACACCCATGTGCCAACCTGTGCCGATATCGCCCCCTATTTCCCAAACAGGAGGAAAAAACCCAATTTTTAGGCTTTCTGAGCATTCTAATGTTTATAAATACACACGAGAAGAGGACTTACGGGGGAACATAGAGAAGAATGAAGAAAAGACTAGAAGAACGTCATCAGATTCATTTCAGAAGTGGATCTTCTTCAAGATTGAAGATCTCCATTCAATTTTTTTAGAAGTTTTATTGGGTTTCTTTATGACTTGTTGTTTTCCTAACTTTGAGATGATGTTATTCCAGATTATGAACTAAATTCCCTAGATGCCTAGGGAAGATGAAACCTATATGAATCTTATGATTTGATTTCTAAATTACATGATAAATACTTTATTATTTTTCTCAATTATGTATGCTTATTTCGTGTTTTAATATTTTTAGGATATTAATCCATGCTTAATGTGCTTATTTCAGTGAAGCAAAAGTCCCTGTTTAAGAGTAGATCTAGCATAATTGAGTGGAGTTGCATGCAATCCTAAAAATAAGACGACATAAATTTACCGGATTAAAGTCAAATCTAATAAGGGAATCCATAGCTCGAGTTAATGCGACCATAGGGGTTTTAATTAGAAAGAGATAGTCAGTTGCTTTTACTCTCAAAAGAGATATTAACATGATTTAGGGATTCGTACAGATCAAGGCGCAAGTGAATAAATCGTTTAATTCAGATTCAAAATAATAAGTGAAGTCTAGATGGATTCTTTCCTGGGTATTGTCTATCTCATTGGTTTTCTTCAAATATTTTCCTAATTAATTCTCTGTTGTGTTCTTAGTAATTACTTAGTTAATTTTAGATTAAAAATCAATCTCATTAATTTGTCAGCTAAATAAGAAAAACAGTCATTACTAGTACTTTTAGTCCCCATGGATACGGTATTCCTTACTCACCATAGCTATACTATTATTCGATAGGTGCGCTTGCCTTTGTCGTATTTTTTGTTAGTTTAGAGACCATCAAGTTTTTGGCGCCGTTGCCGAGGACTAAAATATTAGGAACACTCGATCTTTATTAATTTATCCATTTTTATTTTTATTGCATTTTATTTTTGTTTTTTAGTTTAGTTTTTGTTTTCTAATTTTTCTTTTGTTTGCTTTTGGCAGGTTCCTTTAGTTTATAACTAGAAAAAACCTGTCAGGACCTTTAGTATTCGATAGTGAGATTAAAAGTACAGCTCGAAGAAACCGTAGAGAAGCAAGGCAGAGTCGACAAAGTATAGTGGAAGAGCAAGAGGACGTTATTATCATCACTGAGGAGATGGCTGAAAATAAGAATAATCAGCTACCTCTTGTGGTTGTTGCAAATCCTGTAAATCCGAATCTTGCTCCTCGTACTATGTACGATTATGCCAAGCCCACTATAACTGGGGCTGAATTGAGTATTGTGAGACCTGCCATTGCTGCGAATAATTTCGACCTGAAGCCGAACACTATTCAGATGATTCAATAGTTTGTTCAGTTTGATGGTTTGCAAGATGAAGATCCAAATACTCATTTGGCTAACTTTTTGGAATTCTATGACACTTTCAAGATAAATGGCATTTCTGACGATGTCATTCACTTACGGTTGTTCCCTTTCTTGTTGAAGAACAAAGCTAAATAGTGGTTGAATTCCTTACCACGAGGTTCTATCACTACGTGGGATCAAATGACCGAAAAATTCTTACTGAAGTACTTTCCACCGGCTAAGACAGCTAAGTTAAGGAATGATATCTCTTCCTTCGTTCAGATGGACTTAGAGACCCTTTATCGAGAAGGTTCCCTCACCATGGGTTACCTCTATGGCTATAGGTTCAAACCTTCTACAACGGTTTGAATCCTTCAACTAGGCAATTGATCAATGCAGTAGCCAGTGGTACTCTAAACAATAAAACACCTGAAGAGGCTTATGAGTTTATAGAGAAGATGTCACTGAATAATTATCAATAGAAAGTCATGAGGACAAAGCCGACAAAATCAGCCAGTGTTTTTAAGATAGATGCAGTCACCATGTTATCAAATTAGGTAGAATTTTTTAATTAAAAATTTGATGGTTTATATGGTTCTATGCAGGAACAATCGGTGATGCAGTGCGATACGAATGGAGGAGGGATGAACAATCTAGAATGCCTACCCTACGGGCCTAGCACAGAGAATGAACAAGTCAACTATATGGGTAATAATTCTAAACCTCAGAATAATCCATACAGTAACACTTATAATGCAGGTTGGAGGAACTATCCCAATATCTCTTGGGGAGGTCAAGGAAACCAGAGACCACAACCGCCTCCCAGCTTTCAAGAACCTTACCAGTAAGAGAAAAAGCTGAATCTTAAAAAGACGTTGACGAAGTTTATTTCGGTGTCAGAAACCCGATTCCAAAACACCAAAACAGCACTTAAAAATCAACAAGCGTCGATTCAAGGGCTCGAGAACTCAATAGGTCAACTTGTCAAGCTAATTTCAGAAATGCCACAAGGTAGCTTGCCTAGTAATACCAAAACTAACCCAATGGAGCAACTTCATGCAATCACTGTGTGATATGAAGAAAGGTTAGTTGAATCTAAACCAGAACCGAGGCAAGAAAGTATGGTAAGTAAAGGTAAGGTTGAGGTAAGCCAGAATGAGCAAAAATCGGTCGGTAAAGAATATAAACCTTGTATGCCATATCCCAGCGCGACAAAGAAAGACCACACAAACAACCAATTTGGTAAATTTCTTAAACTTCTGAAAAAGTTACAGATTAACTTACCGTTTATTGAAACTCTTTCATAGATGCCCAATTCAATAAAACTTTTAAAGGAGCTTTTGGCAAATAAATGGAAGTTAGATGATTCATCGCACGTGGAGCTAAATGCAGTTTGCTCAGCCATTCTGCAAAATAAACTACCTAATAAATTGAAAGATCTAGGGAGTTTTACTATTCTTTGTTTAATTGGTAGTTTAAATGTTAATAATGCTTTGGCTAATTTAGGGGCAAGTATTAATGTCACCCTATAAAATGTTTAAGTAACTAGGTCTTGGGAAACCCAAACAAACTAGGATGAGTATTCAATTAGCAGATAGAACAATTAGATTTCCTAGGGGTATTATTGAAGATGTTCTCGTTAAAATTGATAAATTCATATTCCTAGTTGATTTTGTTGCTTTAGACATGGATGAGGATAGTGATGTATCTTTAATCTTAAAACGACCATTTTTAACACCTGTCAGAGCTATTATCGATATTGGTACATGTGAATTAATACTTCGTGTAGATGATGACATGATTAAACTCCAAGCTCATGATTCTGATAAGATATCTAGTGATTGAGTTGATTATATGAGTTCTGTTAATATGAGTAACCTGTGGCTCAACATATTTTGCAGGAAACACCTCAAAAAAACGTGATAGAGACATGTTCCAGTCCATGCGACAAAAACTGAACAACTCATGAAGAACGAATGCTACAGATCAATGAACTAGACGAATGGCAGACACATGCCAAGGAGAAACTGAGAATACACGATGCAGAACCGAACAGATGCCATGACGAGCTTAAGGATGGAACGAACCACTTTAAGGTTGGGGACCAGGTATTGTTGGATAAAACGAACCCTCGAATTGCCACTTCAGAACTTAATGTAAATGGAGGAACTCCTTTTACGGTACTGAATGTCTTCCTATACGATACAGTCGAGGTAACGCATTCTGAATTCGGCACTTTCAAGGTAAATATTACTCGATTCAAACCTTATTTTGATAATAGAATTGACAGCGAGAAAGAGGAGTTTCAACTCCACGAACCATCGTGACCGTACGAATACGAGGTAAGTTAAGCTTAGACTTTAAATAAGCGCTTCTCGGGAGGCAACCCGAGTGTTAACTCTACTAATTTTATTAATTTTATTTTATGATGATTTTTAAAATTAATTAATATTCAAATAAAAATGATTTTTTGAAACCCACACGGTCTGGACACACGGGCGTGTCCTTGGCCATATGGATCCTATGACTTAGTTTTAATATTTGAAGAAAATCAACAGTGAGTTACACGGCCTGGTAACATGGCCGTGTAACCTACACGGTCTATACACACGGACGTGTCCTTGGCCGTGTGGATCCTGGGACTTAATTTTTTAAAAATCGACAGACATACGACTTAAAATAGTCCACACGGGCGTGCGACACAGCCGTGCGGACCACACGGCCAAGACACACACGCCGTGTCGCACGGGCGTGTCCTAGGCCGTGTGAAACCTGGAGCTAATTTTTTCAATTTCAAAACAAGTCAGAGAGTTATATGGGCAAGGCACGCGGTCGTGTGAGAGACACAGCCGAGCCACACGGGTGAATAGGAGATCACACGGGCGTGGGAGAAGCGAAAGAGGTTACATATGGCCATGCAACACGGTCGTGTAAAGACTGGGCCTATGTTTTTAAAATTACACACGAGCTGAAAAGGAGCCACACGGGCATGTGGCCCAACACGAGCCTCACACGACTGTGTCAGCCTTTTAAATCCCTAATCCCTATTTATTTTTATTTTTGTTTTGTCTTCTTCTCCAACCAAACCCTAGCCGCCGCTCCCTCTAACCACCCTCGTTCTGACCGCTATTCTTTCCCCGACGTGCCCTTTCCAACCGTCATCCCACCAGCCTGAACCTCTCTCTTTCAGCCTTCCCATTCCCTTCGTACCACCATAGTTCCCCCCTCGCCCACAACCCTCATCCCTCGCCTTTCCACCCTCGACCTCTCCCTTTTCTTCCATCTCTCCCTCCTTTCGAACCTCCCTCACCGATCCCATGAACCACGACACAGCAACACCCCATTTCCCTTCCCTACCTGCTTTCCTCTTTTTCTTTTCTTCCCTTCTGCACAACCTCCAGCAACCACCCATGCCGCAACCTTCCACACTACCCTGAACTACTACTGATCCGCCGTCGTTCATAACTCCGACCATACCAACTGCCGTCAGTCCTTCTTTTCCTCTTTTTGCATATTTCCTATTTTATTATTCATAATTATTATTATTTCTTTATTTACTTCTTTAGTAATATTATTTTATTTTATTTATTTTATTGCTTTTACCTGTTTCTTTATTTATTCTTGATTATTCAGTCTCTTTAATGATAATTTCGCCTAATGATAATTTTGCTTATTCTTAATGTAGATCTAGACATGTTTATATTTTATTTTACTTTATCTTCTTCTATTTTATTTTATCTCTTTCTTTCAGTAGTGCTATGCATTTAGTTTGTTTTAAGTTAATTTTCTGATTTTATTCATATTTTTCTTGTGTATTCATTTTTATATTGATGATTATTAGCTTTATATTGTGTTCTGTTTGGTAGTAGCATTCTGCTTATTGGTTAATTTTCTATTTAGTCCAATTGTGGAGCTGAGCTTGGATGTTTATTTCTTATTTGCTTGTGCCTATTATGAGGGTTCGTCAATTTATGTATTTGATCGCTTTATTACAGATACACCATGACAAACACACGAGGCAAGTCTAAGGTCGTCGTCCCCGCCTCAAAAAAGCGGAAAACCCCTAGCACGACCTCCTCCTTGAGCTCTTCTGTCGAAGCCCACCACCCGTATCTCCAATTTCTTGCGGGCCTCTAGGAGGATAAATTTCAGTCGCCCACTCAGCCTTTGCCAATGTATTGATTGGGCAGTGTTGGAGCAGGTCAGACTAGCTGATGATGTTCGTACCTTCATTACCATAGCTCCATAGGACAGATTCTTCACCATCATCGAGACCACCTATATGGAGATTACTTTGGATTTCTGTATGACATTTATTCTACAGCAGGTCATGATGACTCATGATGAGCCAGATACCATCACTTTTCAACTTGGTGGTTTGGTGCGCCTAATGAGTGCCCTGAGTTCGGTGCTGCTCTGGGACTCTACACTGAGGAGTTCATGAGTGCTGAGAGCTTCCTACGTCTACATTGGCACATCCATTACACCCCATCTCGATGTTGGATAGAGCTGACAGCGAGCCAGACACTTTATGACGTGAGTCGCTCGAAAGCGACCTCTCTTCCTCCGGCCTTACGGTACCTTCATGCACTTTTAGCTCACACTTTGACCTGTAGGAGGGAAAGCACCGGAGTCGTTAGTACTCATGACGCCTATTTTCTATGGAGCGTGGCCACCGGGCATATCTTTGACTTGGCGTACTTCCTCGCCTTAGCCTTCCGGCATCAGACTGACCTCCAAAGGAAGGGCCTTATCTATTTAGGCCCTTATGTGACTCGCTTTGCTCGACTCTTCGGCTCCTCAACATACCAGAGCAGTCCTCTACACTCACACTAGTCGGCCAGATGTCCCTACAGGGAATCTCGAGCATGATTCATATGAGGATAATCGAGCGGTGTCATGGAGTGGATCCTCTCCAGTATCAATCATTTCATTTTGACGCTCAGAATGAACCTGAGGACATCACTGATGATGTCCCTCTCCATCATGAGGACCCACCACAGCCTCCACCTTCGAGTCACCGCCCTATTTCTTCTGTTGCTACTTTAGTAGACCTCCTCGAGCGGTTCACTCGCTTCAAATAGTACTGCGTTCAGAGGTTCGATAGCCTTGATGCGACATTGCAGCAGATATGTCAACATCTCCATATCTCCTCTTTAGCACCTACGACTCACGACACCGATGTGTCTGATGATGAGGACCATTGAATCCATTTGTTTTCTTTTATTTTTTTATTTCTTTTCTATTTTTATTTATTTTTATGTTCATTTTTATTTTCTTAGACTTACTTTGTTTTTATCTTTTAAACTATATTTATTTTTATGGTTGTTTCTAATCGAGTATAATCCCTTAATCTTCTTCACTATTTGTGTTTATTTTCTTAGTATTTTGCTCGGAATCATGCACTACATCTAGATTTCACTACAATTCTGCTTTTCACTATTCTGGGGATTTCATCCAAATTCAGGGCAGTGTTAGTTTTCTCTCTCCTATGATATTCTGGTTATACTATGATTATATATGTTTGTACATTGAGGACAATGTACATCTTAAGTGTGGGGAGGCTATTTATAGAATTATTAGAAAATCCCTGAATTATGTCTTGTGTTTAAGTAATTTTCTCATACTTCTATTAGAATGAATTTTTATCGACTTGTGATTTTTATTGATGTGTTTTGGATTAAATTCATAAGTATCTGTGCATTGATTGTTTAAACTTTAAGACATGAGAGAATCAAGCATGATAAGTTTATTTTCAGAATTAAAATTTTTTAGGTTGTTTCCCTGAATTGAGGTATTACCTTGAAGTTTGAGATTTGCAAGATTGACATCAAAAACCATAATTTTTTGTGAGATTTTGAGCTTTTAGAGCATATACTTTTCTTGCTCATTTTATTATTGTTTATGAGTTTGTCAATATTGATTTGTTATTCTAGAACTTGCTCCGATTATACATGTCAAGACCAGACCTTTGATTTGATATACTGAGATGATAAAGGCACTTAGGTTTTAACCCACTTATCCCATAAAAAGCCTACCTTCATAATTAACCCTTAGTGAACCCCGCAGAGCCTAACACACCGTTTCTTGATTTACCCATTCATGTTAACCCATAACTCACTCTTTTGATTCGTTAAGAATATTCCCCATTTTATTGACTCCTTTTTTATCGAGATTTGATTTGGTTAGTTGCCTAACTATGCTCTTTTGTTTTATTTGCTAAGTTATTTCTTATTGTTCTCAAAAAAAATGAAAAATGATGAAAAACATATATAATACATTATTATTTAGTTCTATGATAATTGAGCTTGAACAGTTATATTCATATTTTGAGAAGAAGCTCGTGTTATTCTTAAATAGTTTCGATTGATGTAATTGTTTTTAATTTAGCATTAGTTTATTTTTCTAGTTTGGTAATTTATCAATTTGATCTCAATTTTAACCATCTTTTTAGCCTTTCTCCATGCATTTAACCTAAGCCCCATTACAACCTCTTAAAGACCTTTTGATTTGTGTATCACCTCATTTTATAATGGTGGAGATTTGATTTTTATGCAAGCCTATGGTAATGAATTTTCACGTTTGACTTTTGAGTGCTTAATTTTTTAACCTTAAACACTTTGAGTGATTTGAGTGAATCTTTAGTGAGGATGTCGATTCTTGTCAATTTTGAATTAAAGGTAATTACTTAGATAAAGGGAAATACCTGTGTTTTCATGCTTTAAAAATGTTCCACTTGGATTGTTTGAATCTTTAATGTTCTTTTAGTTGAATTATCAATGTATGTTTATTTGTGAATTATTTCAAAACATTATTAAAGAGAATTATAAGTTGAGAAAGTTTAATTTAGTTGTGAGTTGAGGATTTTCCTTGAGGACAAGCAAATGCTTAAGTGTGAGGGTATTTGATAATCTATAAAAGTAACATGTTTTTAACCCCATTCTTGATACGTTTTTGGATAATTTATTATGTAAATTAGTGAATTTGATGCTCCTAATCCTTTAAATTCATGTTTCTATACTTAGGTGAGCATAGGGGAGTGAAAGGAGCGAAAAATAGGCTAAAATTGAATAAAAAGAACTATCTTCAGGAACCACACGGCCTGGGCATTTCCACATGGGCTAGGCACAAGCCCGTGTGAGCCACACGGGCTGGCCACATGCCCGTGTGCCAGCCCGTGTCAATATCGCTCCTTGTTTCCCAAACACGCGGAAAAACCCAATTTTTAGGTTTTTTGAGCATTCTAAAGTTTATAAATACACATTAGAAGAGGACCTAAGGGGGAACGCAGAGAAGAACGAAGAAAAGAATTGAAGAATGCCATCGGATTCATTTCAAAAACGGATCTCTTTCAAGATTGAAGATCTCCATTCAATTTCTTTAGAAGTTTTATTGGGTTTCTTTATGTCTTGTTGTTTTCCTAACTTTGAGATGATGTTATTCCAAATTATGAACTAAATTCCCTAGATACCTAGGGAAGATGAAACCTATATGAATCTTATTATTTGATTTCTAAATTACATGATAAATACTTGATTCTTATTCTCAATTATGTATGTTTATTTTGTGTTTTAATATTTTCAGGATATTAATTCATGCTTAATGTGCTTATTTCAATGGAGCAAACTTCCCTGTTTAAGAGTATATCTAGCATAATTGAGTGGAGTTGCATGAAATCCTAGATATAAGACGACATAAATCTACCGGATTAGAGTCAAATCCAATAGGGGAATTCATAGATCGAGTTAATGCGACAATAGGGGTTTTAATTAGAAATATATTTCAATTAATCAATCTAGAGTCAACTGCTTTTACTCTCGAAAGAGATATTAACATAATTTAGGGTTTTCTACGGATCAAGCCGCAAGTGAATAAATCATTTAATTTAGATTCAGAATAATAAATGAAGTCTAGGTGGATTCTTTCCTGGGTATTGTCTATCTCATTGGTTTTCTTCAAATATTTTCCTAGTTCATTCTCTGTTGCGTTCTTAGTAATTAGTTAGTTGATTTTAGATAAAAAATCAATCCGATTAATTTGTCGGCTAAATAATAGAAAAATAGTCATTACTAGTACTTTTAGTCCTCGTGGATACAATATTCCCGACTCACCATAGCTATACTATTATTCGATAGGTGTGGCTGCCTTTGTCGTAATTTTAGTTAGTTTAGTGACCGTCAGTAATTTCATATAACGGAAATTTAACTTACCATACATTTGCATTTAAGGTAAGAATACATAATATAACCAAAACACTTTGGCTAAAAACCTATACACATAATCTCATCAAACATGGTAGTCATGAATTTCACATGAATACCAATATTAAATTCCATGTATGTCGTGCATATACGGATAATGATTCATTTCGAACTATAATTTTCTCACGTCAAGATTTTCCCGTTGAATTATTTAAAATATCGATAGATACACGAGTAGTACACACGAAGTGCACAAATCTGAAATCTGTCAATTCATATTCGGGAATGCTCCTACGAGCACATAAATGGGAAGCTCCGAAGAGCCATTAACGAGAAGCTCATATGAGCCAATATCGGGAAGGTTCAAGCAAACCAATATCGAGAAGCTCCAAAGAGCCAATTAATCGGGAAGCTCCAAAGAGCCATATATTGGGACGCTGATAAGAGCTGCGGTGTGTCCACAACACATGCAGGATCACAATCAATTGGGATGCTCTGAAGAGCTATTAACAGGAAGCTCGAAAGAACAATATAACAGGAAGCTCATGAGAGCTAATAACGGGACACTCTTTCAAGCTGTGGTGTGTCCGCAACACATGCATGACCACAACCAATATGGGATCCCTGTATCCATTGAATTTCATTTATTCAAACGAGACTTAATACTTGTCAGTCATCATCGAATATGTGATTAATTTCATATACATGGAAATATACAATCACATACATACAATTCAATTCAAACATATAAATACACAATTTAGTTACACGAACTTACCTCGACAAATGTTCGTGTAAGCAAAATATACTAATCTGACACTTTTTATTTTCCTCGATCTAACTCCATATTTGGTCTATGTAGATCTATATGAATGAATTTAACATTAATTTAATACAATTCATACTCAATTTACTCCAATTCATATTTTAGGAAAAATTATCATTTTGCCCCTATACTTTTAATTAATTTTGATTTTGTCTCTAGCTTGGAAAATGAAATTCATGCAATTTAATCCTTATTCCAAGCCTAGCCAATTTTTACATATAACATTAGCAGCCCATGTATTTCACAAAATTCAAAATATTTCCATGAACTCTACATCTTTTCAATTTAGTCCCTAAATCACGATTTCATCAAAATTCACTTTACAAAAGTTGTTTATCTATCAACAACCTTTCATTTTTAAAACTTCATAATTCATGCATACTCATCCATGGAAAAACCCTATTACTTTGATAACTTTACAAATTAATCCCCGAGATAGCTAGATTAAGCTATTACAATCCCAGAAATATAAAAATTACTAAAAACGGGATAAGAATTCATACCTAATTAAGCCAAATAAGCTTGTCCATATTGAAGCTCCATAAATAGGGTTTCCATGTCTTTTTATTTAGGAAAGATGATAAAATGATGATTTTTTTTATTTATCATCTTTTTATCTTTTACTTTCCAATTTAGTCATTTTCTTTATTTAATTTTGCATTGATGACTAATCATACTTATCTACTAACTCCTCTAATTGGTCTATTTTCCATATAATGACCTCCAATTTTGAATTCCATAGCTATTTGATACCTATAGCTACTAGAACTCAACTTTTACATTTTATGCAATTTGGTCCTTTTCATCTAATTAGACATGTAATCGGTAAAATTTTCATAACGAAATTTTCATATGACACTCATATCATAATGTAGACCATGCAATAATATTAAAATAATTTTCCTTCTGGACTCGGATTTGTGGTTCCAAAACCACTGTTCCGATGTCACTGAAAACGAGCTGTTACAACTGTAGAGTTATACTCATAGTTTTTAAAAACTTGCAACTTCAGGTGCATCCAACCATAACAAGCTTTAGATAGATTTGCCATATTTTATTGCTCATAAGTAGATCTTTCACTGTTAGATATTTCACTTTCAACCCCTTAACGGGGATGATGATAAAAGAATATCACAAAGATAGTCACAATCCATTCAATTTATAATAAGAGTAATAAATATAAATCAATAACCCAATCCTCTTTTGATTCATATGAAATATAACCTTTTCTTCATTCACAATCCCAATATGGTATCCATTATAATGAATATATTTTAAAACTAATGTTTTAATCATCACAAATTTTGTGCTTTTTAGATATTTATAAAATTAACGACGACTAAGCTAAGGATAAAGACAAAAAGAACGAATTGGGAAATAACTTGAAGAAAAACTCAATTGATCATGACGATACCCTCAGGAAGAATCCACCTAGACTTATTTATCTAACCCTGAATCATATGATTTATTTACTTAGCTTGATCCATAGGACTCCCTAACCTATATTAAACCCTCTCTAGAGCCGAATAACATCTAATACTAGGTTAATTAGTGGAACTCTTGTTCTCTTATAATAACCTCCTAGAATAGTAGGAAATTAATCTGTGGATTCCCATATTAGGTTTCACCCTAATCCGGCAAAATCTCGTAACCCTATCTCTAGGCGTTCGATCAACTCCGCTTAATTACACTAGATTTACTCTTAAGCAGGGTCTATTCCTCCTCTACCTAAGCACATCATATTTGGATTAAGCATGCATAATTAAGAACAAACTAAGTAATTATCATAAAATTCAGATATCAAATAACAAGTTTCATCTAGGTTTCATCCCCTTCAGGTATCTGAGGGGTTTAGTTCATAACTAAAAAAGAAAACATCTCAAGAGAAAAGATAAAACAAAACATAAGAAATCCCTAAAACTCCTTAAAGGAATTGAAAGAGAATTCCACCGTCTTGAGTATAATTCTGGCTTCTTGGGATGGATCAACTGGCTAACTTCAAGTGATTCCCCCAATTCTGACCTTTCCGGCTTGGCTTCTTGGCCTCGCTCGACTCCCCTTCAACGGTGGCACTTAGGGGCTATATATAGGCTCTTTGGAATGCGATTCTTTCTCCTAAGTATCCTTTTCTGACTGAAATTGCTTATTCCAGTGACAGAGGCACGGCCATGGCACACGCCCGTGTGGGTCGACTTTAAATCGTGTTCGGATTTCTTAATGAGGCACGGCCGTGTAAATCGGGGGAGAGGCCATGCTCTAAGTGATCGGCGAGGCACGGCCGTGTGGTCTTTGGGCCAGGCCGTGTCGATTTTGTGATATGGCCCATTTACTCCGTTTTGGGCCCATTTTACGTTCTTTTCATCCTCGGGTGTTTTCCTGGGTATAAGACATGAAAAGAAAGGATTAAAAGCACCTTTTTTATATAAATCAAGGGATAAATCATCCAAAAGTAAGCTAAATGCGGGATTAAAATATGTTATAATTATGGTTTATCAAATACCCCCACACTTAAGCTTTTGCTTGTCCTCAAGCAAAATTCTCAACTTACAATTAACACGAACTTTCCATGATTCATAATTCCTATCGACAATGCCTTATCCTAATTCATAGATAATTTATACATGGATAATTCAATTCAAAGGGTCCTAAAGATTCAAACAAAATAAGTCATTCATTTATAGCACGAAAACATAGGTGTTTCCCTTCATCTAAATAATTACCTCTTGATTCAAAATCGACAAGGATTGACATCCTCATAAAAGATTCACTCAAATCACTCCAAGTGTTTAAGGGTCGAAATTAAGCACTCATAAGTCAAACCTGAAAAGTTAATCCCATAGGCTTGCCTGAAAATCAAATCTCCACCACTGTAAAATGAAATGATAAACAGATCAAAAGGTCTTTGTTAGGGTTGTAATGGGGCTAGGGTTAAAGGTGTGGATAAAGGCTAAAATTAGAAGGTTAGAATCGAAATTGAATTGATAAGCACCTATCTAAAAAAATTTCTTAGATAATAATCAACTAAAAGTAATAATAAACCTAATGATACGAGCTTTTTCTTTTGATAATTTTGACTTTAACTGTATAAGCTCACTCTTCATAATACTAATACTGAATATACTTTGATTTGAATTTTTTTTTAAGAACAAACTAAGTAAAGACAACTTCAAATAATAATAATTCATAAAAACTTAGGTAACTAATCAAATCATATCTCGATTAAAGGATAGTCAAAAAGAAGGGTGATAACAAATACAAAGGGTTTTCGGTTAAAATTAGTGGGTGAGTCGATAAAAGGGTTATTAGGCTCAACGGGGTTCACTAGGGGTTAATTATGAGGGTAGGCTTTTTAATGGTGTAAGTGGGTTAAAACCTAGGTGCCTTTATCATCTCGGTATATCAAATCATAACTGTGGTCTCAACATGTATAATCAAGGCAAGTTCTAGAATAACAGTTCATAGTTGACACACTCATAATCAGAAAGTGAGCACGAAAAAGAATATATGCTCTATAAGGCTCAAAATCTCACAAAAATTATGGGTATTTTTTACATCAACCTTGTAAATCTCAAATTTCAAGATAATATTCAAATTCAGGTTAACAACCTAAAAATTTTTAATTTTTGAAAATTAGACTTATCATACTTGATTCTTTAGTATTCTTCAAATTTAATCATCAATGCACAATTAACTATGACTCATTCAAAAACATTTCAATAAAATCATAAACCATCAGAAATTTCATCTTAATTAGTAATATGAGAAAATTACTTTCAAACAAGATTAAATTCAGGGATTTGAGAACAATGCAGAAAGTTAGGCATTTTTATCCTCAGGGTTTGAGAATAATGAATAAAGTTAGGCATTTTCTCAGAATAACTATTCACCTCCCACACTTAAGATGTACATTACCCTCAATGTACAAAGATAGATAATAACATTTAAGGGATAAATCAAAAGAGAAGGGAAAGGAATTACTTCATGAATTGTGGATGTTTTCCCGGAGGAGTGTCTTTGGTGGCGGTGATGGTCGGTCTAGATGACGAACCTGCGCTAGATGAAGAAATTGGGTAGCGCTCTGAGAAGTAGCCAGGATTTATTAAGACCTAATTAAAATAAACTAAGTATATAATTAAAGATAAGAAAAATAAAGAAAGAGGAAACAAAAATGTAAACGAAATGAAAGTAAAAGATAAATGGACCAAAGAGTCCTTATTGTTGGATGGTTCGCGAGGTGGGTGTGACTTTTAAGGCTGGGGAGGTGCTGGCGGTGGCAAAAGTGGCGTGGTTATCGTGGTGGTCGGTGTGACTCCCAAGTAGCCTGGCGAACCTGACACTAAGAAACTAAATGAAATTAAACTAAATTAAACATAAGATTATTAAAGAAAAGGAGAATGAAAGGAAAGAGAAACGAAAAATAGAAACTAATTGGTCTCAAAGACCCTTGGCCTGTTGTTTGGATGAAGCGACCGGCATGAACTTATGTGTAGGGTCTCCGTTAAGGAGACTATGCTGGGTTGCTTCCGCTTCTTCGGCATGGTTCTTGCGTGGCTTAAGAGTCTGGATACCTTTTCTAAGGAAAGAGAAAAAAATTTTTGAAAGGAAAAGAAGGCATATTGAAGAAGGGGAGAGGGGGAAGGGCTTGTGGGGTTTAAATAGAGTTCAAATCTAGTAGGCTCCCACGCCCGTGGATCGGGGGCATGTCGATTTATACAGCCGCCTCGCACGGCCGTGTGTTAGAGTGTGTTGTTACCCCATACCCGTGCTTCTGCCATCCACACCCATGCTCAGTAAGTCAGTATGTAGGCACGGTTGGGAGCCACGGGCGTGTTTTGGTCGTGCTATGTAAGTCAGTAGCTTCACACAGCTGAGAGGCACGGTCATGCCATTCTGTCAGTGCCCGTAGGGGAGAGTGGTTGGATCCGTGACATCGGGAGGTGGATGAACTTAGTCGTACAGCCTCTGCCATGTAGGTACAAAGATTCTCGTGGTCCACATGGCCACGAACACGGCCGTGTATAAGGCCATGTGGCCTGGAAGTCTGCGCTTCTGGTTAGTTTAAAAAAGAAAAAAGAAAAGGAAAAATAATGTAGAATGAAAATAAATGCAAAAATTAGTAAGATTAGTGCTCGGGTTGCCTCCCGAGAAGTGCTCATTTATAGTTGTAAGCTAGACTTTCCTCGTGTTTGAAAAAATTCAGGGAGGTTTAAAGGTTTGAATATCTTCCCTCATATTATCCGTTTTATGTTCATTGTGTGGTTCAGGTCGAGTAGCATTTATTTTAAGAGCATCAAAATTAGGATTGCTTACCTCGACTGTATTGTGTGGAAGAACATTGATTACCTTAAAAAGGATTTCCTTGTTTGTGTCAGGGTCCGGAGGAGATAGTCGTAGGTCTAATAATACCTGATCTTCGCTTTTGGACTTGCCTATCTCGTCAGTGGTTTTGGCTCTGTTTCTTGTATCCCTAATTTTTCCTTGAAGTGTGTTTTTTACTCGTCTAATTCATCGGGGTTGAACCTTTTGTTCCTTATGATCTATTCCTTTGTTGGCAGTATTCAAGATCAGGTTCAATTGTGCCCTTTTCTGGTGATTCCTG
The DNA here is from genome assembly GCA_025503065.1 of Gossypium bickii. NCBI lineage: Eukaryota > Viridiplantae > Streptophyta > Magnoliopsida > Malvales > Malvaceae > Gossypium > Gossypium bickii. Next base: position 18,166,536 of record CP106713.1, on the reverse strand, counting down.
AAAAGAAGGGTTAATCGAATGGTTATCAATGGATTTTTCTTTCTTACCTTGGTCATTCGATGTCCTGGCTGAATCGAGAGCTTGAAGAGTAACTGCCTCATTACCTACACAAAGTATGAGTTCTCCTGTGGCAACATCAATTTTAGTCTTGGCAGTTGCTAGAAAAGGTCTTCCTAAAATTAAAGGGATCGAATTGTCCTCATCCATGTCTAAGACAACAAAATCGACCAGAAAAACAAATTTATCAATCTTTATGAGAACATCTTTGATAATGCCCCTAGGAATTCTAACAGTTTTATCAGCTAATTGAATACTCATCCTAGTTTGTTTGGGCTTCCCTAGACCTAGTCGTTTAAATAATGTATAAGGCATGACATTTATGCTTGCCCTTAAATCAGCTAACGCATTATCAATAGTTAGACTACCAATTAAACATGGAATTGTAAAACTCCCTGGATCTTTTAATTTCGGTGGTAGTCTATTTTGTAGAATTGCTGAGCACTTTGCGTTGAGTTCAATGTGTGGCTCTTCGTCTAAATTGTGTTAGTTTGTCAAGAGCTGTCTTAAAAATTTTCTTGAGTCTGGCATCTGAAAAAGAGCTTCAAGAAGAGGTAAGTTAATATGTAATTTCTTTAAAAGTTTAAGAAACTTACCGAACTATTCTTCTAAATCGTCTCCTTTTAATGCTTCGGGGTGAGGTATGTGAGGTTGGTACTCTTTAATTACTGGTTTTGGCCTTTCTTGTGTTACCTCTACCTTTCCTTTGTCTACCTTGTCTTCTTGTTGTGAGAAGGGTTCGTCTATCTCTGCATTTTCCTGAGCTGCTATGGCTTGAATTTGCTCATTTGGATTAATCTCGGTGTTACTCGGTAGACGTCCTTGCGGTCGTTCTGACATGAGCTTTGCGAGTCATTCGACTGCGCTGGTGACTTCTTTGACTGACTTAGTAATTTCCCCAATTTGGCTCTCGTTGCTTTTAATTGTTCTCTCAGTTTCTTGTATACGTTTTTCAGTATTTCCTCGATTTGGCTCTCGTTGCTTTTAATTGTTTTCTCAGTTTCTTAGATACGTTTTTCAATATTTCCTCGTTGGTTTCTTCTCTTGTGGATAGGGCTGATTTTGGAAGTTTTGGAGAGGTTGTTGCCTTTGATTTCCTTGATTTCCTTGACCTCCCCATGAAAAATTTGGGTGGTTCCTCCAACCTGGATTGTAAGTATTACTATATGGATTATTATTGGATCTGAAATTGTTACCTATATAGTTCATCTGTTCGTTCTCTGCTTCCGGTTGGTAGGGTGGGTACTCAGGATTCGCCACTATTTCATTTGTGTTGCACTGCATGACTGGATGTACCTGCGAAGAACACAAACTGTCAATATTTTTATTCATCATCTCCATCTATGTTGATAGCATGGTTATTGTGAAAGCTCTGGCTGATTTTGTCGGTTTCGTCCTTGTAACTTGCCACTGATAATTGTTCAGTGACATCTCTTCAATGAACTCGTACGCTGCTTCAGGAGTTTTGTTGTTCAGGGTTCCACCGGCGGCTGAGTCGATTAGTTGCCTCGTTGAGGGGTTTACACCGTTGTAGAATGTTTGGACTTGGAGCCACAAAGGTAAGCCATGGTGTGGACATCTCCTCAAGAGATCCTTGTATCTCTCCCATGCATCGTATAATGTTTCTACATCCATCTGCACAAAAGAAGAGATATCATTCCGTAATTTGGCCGTTTTGGCCGGCAGGAAGTATTTCATTAAAAACTTTTCGGTCATTTGATCCCACGTAGTGATTGACCCTCGTTGTAATGGGTTTAACCACTATTTGGCTTTATTTCTCAATGAAAAAGGGAATAACCGAAGACGTATGGCATCTTTAGAAACGCCATTTATTTTGAAGGTATCACAGAATTCTAAGAAATTAGCTATATGAGTGTTTGGATCTTCGTCCTGCAAACCATCAAATTGAACAAACTGTTGAATCATTTGTATTGTGTTAGGCTTTAATTCAAAATTTTTAGCAGCTATAGCAGGCCTAACAATACTCGATTCTGCTCCTGTTAAATGCAGTTTAGCATAATCAAACATGGTACGTGAAGCATTGCGTTCCCCCACATTGTGTGGTGGTGGATTAGTTTCGTCCATCCCTTTAGTAGGATTGGATCTATCTTCTTCCTCTCTTTCTGTATAGTTTAGGGCTCACCTGATTTCTCGACGATTCCATCGAGCGGTAGCTTCAATATCATTGTCGTATACTAAAGGTCCTCTCGGGTTCCTTCTAGTCATAAACTAGAGGTACCTGGAAAGAAAAGAATGAAAGAAAAATTAGCAAAATTAAAAATTAAACTAAAAACAAAATAAATTGCCGAAAATAAAAATAATGGCTAAAGTAATAAAAATAGAGTTTTCTTAATATTTTAGTTCCCCGACAACAGCGTCAAAAACTTGATCGCTGAAATCAGAGTCTTAAAATTTATAATGAATGTGATCGAACTTGGAAACTAACTCTGACAACGATTAAAGGCAAGTGTATCTATCGAACAGTAGTATAGCTTAGGCAAGATCGGATTATTGAACCTAAAGGAACCAAAAGTATTAATACTAACTTTCTTTTTATTATTTAGCCTTAAAAATAAAGTGAAGTTTGTTTTAATCTAAATTAATGACGACTAAGCTAAGGAACAAAAAGAACGAATTGGGAAATAACTTGAAGAAAAACTCAATTGATCACGACGATACCCTCAGGAAGAATCCACCTAGACTTCACTTATTTATCTAACCCTGAATCATATGATTTATTTACTTAGCTTGATCTGTAGGACTCCCTAACCTATATTAAACCCTCTCTCGAGACGAATAACGTCTAACCCTAAGTTAGTTAATGGAACTCTCGTTCTCTTATAATAACCCCCTAGAATAGTAGTAAATCGATTTGTGGATTCCCATATTAGGTTTCACCCTAATCTGGCAAAATCTCGTAACTCTATCTCTAGGCGTTCGATTAACTCCGCTTAATTACGCTAGATCTACTCTTAAGCAGGGTCTATTCCTCCTCCACCTAAGCACATCAGATTTGGATTAAGCATGCATAATTAAGAAAAAACTAAGTAATTATCATAAAATTCAGAGATCAAATAACAAGTTTCATCTAGGTTTCATCCCCTTCAGGTATCTGAAGGGTTTAGTTCATAACTAAGAAAGAAAACATATCAAAAGAAAAGATAAAACAAAACATAAGAAATCTCTAAAACTCCCTGAAGGAATTAAAGGAGAATTCCGCCATCTTAAATATAATTCGACTTCTTGGGATGGATCAACTGGCTAACTTCGAGTGATTCCCCCAATTTTGACCTTTCCGTCTTGGCTCCTTGGCCTCGCTCGACTCCCCTTTAACGGTGGCACTTAGGGGCTATATATAGGCTCTTTGGAATGCGATTCTTTCTCCCTAAGTATACCTCTTCCGAATGAAATTGCTTATTCCAGCGACAGAGGCACGGCCATGGCACACGCCCGTGTGGGTCAACTTCAAACCATGTTCGGATTTCTTAATGAGGCACGGCCGTGTAAATCGGGGGAGAGGCCGTGCTCTAAGTGATCGACGAGGCACGACCGTGTGGTCTTTGGGCCAAGCCGTGTCGATTTTGTAATATGGCCCATTTACTCTGTTTTGGGCTCGTTTTACATTCTTTTCATCCTCGGGTGTTTTCCTGGGTATAAGACATGAAAAGAAAGGATTAAAAGCACCTTTTTATATAAATTAAGGGATAAATCATCCAAAAGTAAGCTAAATGCGGGATTAAAATATGTTATAATTACAATTTATCTGTAATTTTAATTAATTTGTATTTTATAATTTTTATAACAGTCTATAGATCGGGTGTTACAATGTTATATTCGTAATATGTCTGGTCCGCCATCTCCGTTGATAGAAATTTACTTGAGAGAAGCGAGTGTTTGGCGCGGCCACTATATGTCGAGGGTGCAAGTTGGACCCGAGAGGTGGAGAGGTGGAGACCCGAGACGCACACATTCTATCTTTCATGCAGAGAGTGTACTATCACTTTGAAGGACATCCAGTTACAATTAGGATTGCTGATGGATGGGTCCGCACTTACCGGGTCCATTCAATCTGCTGATTGGGGAGTCATATGTTACGATTTTTTGGGTGTGATTCCGGATAATATTTATGGATGTCGTATTGAGATGGGCTGGTTACGAGACACATTCTCGGATTCGAGGAATAATTCGAGTGAAGTTGAACGAATACGATATGCTCGGGCATACATTCTTAAGATGATTGGAGGCTATCTGATGCCGAACTTGTCACGAAACCTCGTACATCTGAGGTGGCTGCTGAAAATGAAATTGTATGCTGAAAATTTATTTAATTAGGTGGAACCATCTGACGAGTTATATTGGAATACCTACTGCTCTTGAAGATATATGGCTTCTATTAGACCAACGGTCGGAAGCACAAGTAAGTATTAAATAATATATATACATAAAATAGTCATTTCATATTTAGTACTTTGTATTTAGTATTTAGTATTATGTATATAACTAATATTTTTATCCCGTTCATATAGTTTCAATGGACATCATATGAGGATCTAACAATACGGGCAGTAATTCTGGAAAAATTCTTTCAAAATTCGAATATTTGGCATGTTAAGGTTCCATTATTCAACTATGCTATTGTCAAGATACACCAGACGGATAGAGTGTTGCAGCAATTTGGATTTCGACAACTGATTCCTAAGGAACCTGAGGTGCTCGATGACCAGCATAGAATCGACTTACGGTAAACTAATAGGAATTGGCGGGTATTCTAGTCTAAATATATCGAAATTTGGGAAAACTGGTATGATCATATACCTAATCGCGAACTGATCATCGTCCCAGAGTTAGCGTGCACCCCGAATTACATGCCATTAGGATCCATTACAAGCCATATTTGTTGTCGGAAGAACAAAGGCGTCAGCAAATCCATGTGGAAAGGGAATGACGGGGCCCTTTAAATCAAAGGAGAAGGGATGATGGGACGGGCCCATCAACAGCGCCCATACAATCACATGGCCCATCAACAGTACCCACACAATCACCGGGCCCAATGCCTTAATCGACAACACCCATATAACAGCCCTTTCAGATTATGCCAAGTACGTATCCTAGCCCTTATGTGTATCCTAACCCTTATATGTTTCCTTTTCCCAGCCCTATGGTAGGTTGGAATGCATAGCCCGGTGCATCTCCTTTCCCGATGACTCCGGCGACTCAATCGATGATATATAAGCTATCGTCGCCGGAGGGATCGCACGAGGCACCATCGACGAGCTCATCTCATTACCATTCCCCATTGCCTTATAGGATTCAAACACCTCCGTCGTGGGTGATGCAAACACCTCCACATTCTTTATTCTACCAAGGTGGGTCATCCTCCCAGCACCCACAACCGGAGCAACCACAACCCTTACCGGAGTAACCACAACCCCCGCCGGAACAACCAAGGAGGAATCCAGCGCATAATCGTCATCCACCCCCATGTGGCACTGATTTCGACTGGAATATACATTGATTTTTTTAATATGTATGTAGACACTGTTTCTATATTGTTTCATTTAATATAAAAGAAGTTATTTTTACTATTTTAATTGTAAATTAATTTTATATTTTTAATAAAATATAAGTTCTTTTGAATAAAGCGGAATAGAAATAATGTAACATTGTTTTATTACAGTAATTATCAACTATTTCGGTTTGGACATGAACAAATTGTATGACCTGGGTTCCTACACCATCTACACAAATTTCGTTGGTTCGTTCTTTTCTGGATATCCATATTATTACGTATTCTATTCAAGCAAGATCGACCTTTCAGTTTGCGACGCAATTCTCTATCCGGTAACAGCTTAAACGGAGCAAGCGCTACAGACAGCCACTTACATTCATCTGGGACCAGTGGGAATACGTGTCTCCACATATTGTACATGTTTTCTATTTTGTACACTTCGTCGACATATCTCATGGGATCCAAATGGAGATTCTGGTAAGCCATAATTGCATGAGCCCATGGATAACAAAATGCGTCAAACGCCCCATAGTCGCAAGTCATATTTATCAAGTGTACACGATATTGCCCGCCGGTAATACATTGGCTCGGTCTATCAAACTCCGTTACACGAAACCATAGGTTGTCATGATCATGACACACTGTATGCATGGTGATGGCCCGCTCCTTCGCCTTGTTAAAATCTTGCAATACCTTTCGAGATCATACATGGCCTCCCTGTATTTGGCCTTTATAATTCGCTGCTCGCTTTAAAAATAGTTCCGCCAAATGAAAATATGTCTCTCGCACAATCGAGGTTATCAGCAAATGACGCGTTACTTTTATAACAGAATTTATGCATTCAGCCAGGTTTGTGGTCATATGACCATATTGTAGGCCGTCGTCATATGCTTGTGTCCACTGTTCGAAAAGTATGTTACAGAGGTATCCTGTGCCTTGATCGTTAACTGAATGCAAATTCCTCAACATCTCATGAAAATGGTCCTTATTGATCTCGTACCCTGCCAATATAAGTTGATAGTGAAAATTACATACCAATATTCCATTCAGAATAAATTGAATATTACAACCAAAAGTATATTAATACATATTAAATACTCATGTTGGTTACTTGCTTTCGTTCAGTCGTAGACAGATATTGCCCGTAGTAGTTGGACGCAACGTGCCTTAGACAATACCAATGGTGTGTGCGATCCCATAGGCTTCCATGTCGCTCAATTGCGGCTAGTATTCTAGTGCCCCAATCTGATATAACACAGATATTAAGTTGGGGGCATACATGCCTCCTTAACCTAGAAAGAAAGAAATCCCAGTCATCAGCTGACTCATCCGGTGTTATTGCAAACGCAATTGAAGGAATTCTCCTACCATCATCCTGTGCCACAGCTAGCAATAGCCGATAGGTATATCTACTATACATAAATGTATCGTCAATTTGTACCAATGGCTTGCAGTACAAAAATGCATCCCGATATTGCTTAAAGCTCCAGACCAGACGTTTGAACACTTGGCATCCACGGAGCAATCGGTCTTTATAGTACGTAGGGACCGGTCTGTTATGCAACCTGGAACGTATCTCTCCAGCATCTGACACCACTGTCAAACCTTATTATATGAAGCGTCCCACCCACTATGCATCTTTTTCAACGCCTTTTTCTTAGCTATCCAAGCCTTGACGTAAGATGGTGAGTACCTTAATTGGCTACGAATACTGGCAATTATGCATGACACAGAAGTTTTGGGATCCACCTTCAACATCGGTAGTATTAAGGTAGCTATCAAGCCTGAATCCATCTTGGGGTGATCTTGTGAAACACCTGCCAACAAAGCACGTTAAATAATGCAACATTAAGTAATAACATTATTATTCAAAACCCTAAACACCCAGTGATATTGTACCGGCAACATAGGTATGTGGACCTTTGTATTTTTTATCTCCCACAAGCCTGTCTTTTTCCTAAGAGAAGCCATGATTTTTCCATGAACATGTACTGTCTTGCACTGCACACTTGGCCTCGAACTTCTCAAATTTGGATTTAACCACGTTGTAGTTAACCCTGTGATTGATGCTATATTGTTTCAAAGCACCAAGAAAACTATCCTTATTGGAAAACTCCTTACCAACTTCCAAATCACCCGAATCAAATGAAGAACTTGTACGGTCACGGGTTCTGTGTGGTAGCTCTGGAAACTCCAAAGCATCATCTGCCGATATGTCGACATTATGCATGTGGGCTAGAGGTGAGTATGCCCTGAATCGCGGCTCTTCTTCTTCTTCATCTGAACCCCATTTAACGTCTTCAGGTTCGGATGGAACAGGCTCCAGTTCAAAAAATAAAGCAACTTCTACACCATCAGGGCCGGCTCTCGCAGTGGATCCACATCATACTCATCATCCAACCTACCATTATCTGCAACGTACGAGGTCCCCTCACCGGTGGACGTCGTAGGGAGTACATCGTCCCTTCTTGTGGATGTTTCATAACGTCCCCAATCAAATGTGGATTGCTAACCACTAGAAGTTGATGTCATTCCCCAATATGTATTTCTAGCATCGAACATCGACCCACCGATGTGCATGTCCCATCCACTAACCGAGTGTCGTGCAGGAGTTATGTTTTCCATAATGCCACCAAACACGGGCGTTTCTTTGTTTTGCCTCCCACTAACAGAGTGTCGACTAAGGGTCGTGTATTCCTCTCGAACAGCAGTTGATGTTGAAGTCGCAAATGTTTCATTTGGCGATGGAAATTGAACATATATCTCAAGATAGGGTGATCCACTAGCTAGATGAGTCTGCACCATCGCCTCAAAGCTATGAACACCTTTGATATCAAATGCATCATATGTCACGGGATCAATTAAAGCACAAAATTGATATTTAATAGAAGAAACCCTACTTGGCATCGTTTCGAAGATTTTGCGCCTAATTCTTTTACGAAATTTTTGTAAAATCTATACTCTGGTTAAAAACCATTTGCGTTGTGTTCTTTGATAAAAAAACACCATTCTCGGTGTCACGAACTTCACCATCATAGTAAATAACAGCACTAATAAGTTCACTCATCTTCAATTTCTATTCTGCTTAGCCTTTCTAATTTTTCTTAATTTAATTTATGCAACCTGAGAATGATATTTGCCTCGTTTATAGCCTAATGTCAAGCATAAACTACTGTAGAAAAAGAGCGTCCACGTGGGAGCTTTTTTTAGAAATTTTGCTAACAGTGCATCCTACTTGAAGTGTTTTTGGCACTATTTGTTCAGAAACATCTTCTCAAAATTATTTTTTCAGGAACTACTATAGAAAAAGAGCGTCCACGTAGGAGCTTTTTCGTAAATTTTGGCTTGACAAAGGCATCCTCGCTTGAAGCGTTTTTGACACTATTTATTCAGAAACGTCTTCTCAAACTTATTTTTTCAGGAACTACTGTAGAAAAAGAGCGTCCACGTGGGAGCTTTTTTCTGTAATTTTGCTGACAGTGTATTCTTCTTGAAGCGTTTTTTACACTATTTGTTTAGAAACGTCTTTTCAAAATTATTTTTTTAGGGTCAAAATAGTCAATTTTGTTAAAAAAATAAACACAATGTTATTTTTAAAAAAATTAAACCCTAATTTAATTAATTTTAACCCTAAAACCCTAATTTAATTAATTTATTTAAATGCCATAAACCCTAGTTTAATTTTATTTTAAACACTAATATTATTTATTTAAAACCCTAGAACCCTAATTTACTTAATTCATTTAAAAATCATAAATCCTAATTTAAATATTTTTTTATAAAATAACACTAAATCCTGATTTATTTTAAAAATCTATTAAAACTTTAAACCCTAACTTGTTTTTAAAAAAATAACCACTAAACCCTAACTTATTTTAGCAAAACCCTAACCCTAAAAACCCTAGGGACTAAACATGCAGATATTCCTAAATATAAAAACACGGAGCAAAGCGCGCCTTCCCCCTAAAACGCAACCACATAGGCGCGTTTTGCCAAAACTGGCCCTTTTCCATAATTAATGGTTTAGTTGGCCCATTTCTGTAATTTTGTTTGGAAATGGACCTTTTTGGATAAACGATCTGAGATTCATGTTAAATGCGTATCTGAATATAGATATTGGAGACACTTGTTGTAGGTTGCAAAATTTAGAAAAGTTAGAGAGGGAGTTGCCGTGCGTATAGGTTAAATTGGATCAACGTCCATGAGTTGCTATCAACATTCAACTTGCATGTTGGCTTTGTCCCGACGTGTAATAGGCAGTGGTTAGTATGTTTTTTGCGTGTCAAAGGACGCGTGTGTTTTGGGGTTTGGTGATGGTTTAGTATGAGATGTGATAGCATTTGACAAGAAATAGAAGCATTGGAAATCCCTAGTAAAAACCATTTTCAACCATTCAGTTCATACCCACTGAATAAGACACTGAAAGCAAAGCTCAAGTAAATCGGGACGAAATGGGTTGGTACTCTCTTATGCCCACAAGAACTCGTTCATTTGACTTAGCTTCTCTGTTTCTGTATACTTTATTCTTCGGCTGATGAGGAACCATTTCATAAACTTCTCATTACTTTAATATGGTATTTGAGTTTTTTTTCTAACGACATGGTTTAAAGTTTCTCTCCTATATATATTTATCTTTTCGCTCAAACGAGTATATTCTTGAATCTTCATATAGCTCCAACTATTTATGTTTTTCAGTTAAAACAACACTAAGTCTTATTCACCAAAGCCAATCAATTTGTTTTCTTTATTGCCAGCCAATCATTGACTTCTACCTATCCATTCAAAATGACAAGGTTTATGCTTGATTAACTTTGTAGTCGGTTGAAGGGTTTTGCTTGATGGATATTAAACCACATCTTGGATTCAGTTTTACGCTTTATCATTATAATGTTCTCAGTTGGAAACTCTTACCCTTTTTTACCATCAATTGTTTGTATTTTTTTCATCATCATCAATTTAAGATTGTTGCTCTATCAACCATCAAAATTGCGGGAACATAATAATCTAATCTTTTATCCTAATTTTGAATTATTATTTTATTTTATTTTATTTTATTTTATATTTATTTTCAATGTAATTATCTATATTTCTCTCTATAAAGGTTTAATCAATAGCTGGATGATTTAAATCAAAGATTTTAAAGTCGAAAGTATCATTTCATTGTAATCTTTTAATATAAAACTGGTATATTTATTTACTTTCACTGTTAAATTTATGATTTGACAGTGTACTGTTAAAAAAAAGACTGTTAGATTATATGTTCTCCAAATAAATATATATGTATATATATATAAAAAGGCTAATCAAGTCTAAAATATAGAAAAATGTCGTTTTTTATAAAAATATTATCGGGTTAGGTCGGTTTTTTTTTTTTAAATTTTACGGGATTAGGCTAACAAAAAAAGGCTTCTAGCTAGAAGCGTTTTTCATAACGGCTACTCCATCCAACGGCTACTTTTTTTTTCTATTTAAACCCCTAATTCCATTCATTTTTCAATTTAATCTCAATTCATCTCTCTCTCTCATTCTCAAATCTCTCTCAAATTTCTCTTAATTCTCTCTTAAATTTTCACTCAATTTTTGTTCTTCTCTAACTCTCTTTTTTTAGTAAATTTGTATTAAGGTTTTTTTTAAATTAATTTTTGTGTTACAATTTATTTTGTATTTATTGAAATTAGTAATGACAAAATCTCTAATTCATTTGGAAGACAAGTACATTTCGGTCGATTAATTACAAATGGTAAGGAAAAAAAAGTTTATATTTAATCTAATTTAATTTAAATATTTTCTCGTTATACTGAAATTTAATATTTTGTATTTTTTTATATACATAGTTGGAAGATCGGATTTTAGAAACATATATTCGTGATCTACCCGCTCCTCCATTGTCTTTAATCAAATCATACTTGAGAGATACGGGATTTATGCACGTGGCCCTTATGGGTAGGGGTATAAATTGGACCCCTTCACTTGTAAGCACGTCGGTGGAAAGATGGAGACTCGAGACGCACACATTACATCTTATACGTGGGGAGTGTACGATCACACTCAAGGACATGCAATTACAGCTCGGGTTATCGGTGGATGGACTTGTAGTGATTGGGTCAGTTGCCGTAGCCGTTTGGAGAGATGTATGCTAGCAACTTTTAGGGAATGTTTCAGACACAATTTATGGAGCCGAGATAGATATGAATTGGTTGAAAAGAAATTTTGGTAGGCTCAATGCAGAACCGAGTGAAGTTGAAAGAGAACAACACGCTCGGGCATACATCCTTATGATCATCGGGGTTATCCTAATACCTGATAAATCACGAAATCTTGCCCATTTAAGGTGACTGCTAAAACTTGTAGACTTTAGAGAACACTACAGCAAAACAGACTTTTAGCGGCATTTTTTTAGGCTTTTAGCGGCGTTTTTAAGCGCCACTAATAGAGTTTGCGGCGCTTTGAAAAACGCCACAAAAAACGCTGCTAAATGAGGCGCCGCAAAATTTTGCGGCGTTTTTTTTTTTGAAAAAAACGCCGCTAGAAACCAGGACTTTTAGCGGTGCTTTTTTCACAAACGCCGCTAAAAACATGACTTTTAGCGGCGCTCCTCAGACAAACGCCGCTAAAGGTGGAGACTTGTAGCGGCGCTTTTTTTTACAAATGCAGCTAAAAACATGACTTTTAGCGGCGATCCTAAGACAAACGCCGCTAAAGGTGTAGACTTGTAGCGGCACTTTTTTCACAAACGCCGCGAAAAACATGACTTTTAGCGGCGCTCCTCAGACAAACGCTGCTAAAGGTGGAGACTTGTAACGGCGCTTTTTCCACAAATGCCGCTAAAAACATGACTTTTAGCGGCAATCCTCAGACAAACGCCGCTAAAGGTGGAGACTTGTAGCGGCGCTTTTTCCATAAACGCCGCTAAAAGCATGACTTGTAGCGGCGCCCTTCGCACAAACGCCGCTATAGGTTGCGATTTTTAGCGGCGCTTTTTAGCCAAACGCCGCTACAGGTTTGACTTTTAGCAGCGCTTTTACCCACAAACGCCGCTAACTTGTACGAATTTAAAATATTCAATTTATCCAATATCATACCCCTCCTGCACTAAAACCAACCAATGACAACAAATATAGTATATAATTCCAACCCAAATAACAAATGTAGCATAAAAATTGCACCAACTACATTAATTCTAAATGATAGTTTAAAATAAATAAAAGATATATGATATCGTACAAAATATTCTTACAAAAATGTTAAATGTAACAATGTTAAAATCATCTTACAATAAGAACATAAATGTCTAAGATGGCGGCGTCTGCGATTGCTGGAACATCTTCATCATAGCCTGAAGCTGTAGCTGAAGTTCTTCATACTTCTGCTCTCTCTCTGCCTCCTACATTTCTTTGCTTCCGCTTTAAGTAGAGAAATTTACTCGCCTCCTCATCTTTGCCTCACTCTAAGTTGAGAAATTTGCTCAACCGTGCTCGCTTGCATCTGAGCTATCTCGGTCTTTTAGCCTCTGAACTTCAAAGACGAGATTGACTCCCTAAAGGCATATATTGTTGGGAATCGGATCCAAAATATTGGGTCTGAGTAACACTGGATCCTTGAAGTCGAACCCGACCATACCTTTCAACACCCAAAACATTAGTGATAATTTTGTTATAAATATACTCAAGATTAACGAACTATCGTCGAAGCGATCGTACCTTCAGACCCAAAACATCGGTAATAATTCATTATCGACATCCTCAAGATGAACAGAACTATCACTCAAAACGGCCGCTTCATAATGTGTCTTCTTCTCCTTTAGTTTCTCCTAATAAATTAATAAAAAGTTAGAAACGAAATATACAATAAGAAGGAATGCATCATAACTTAACATTATTAATTTAAAACTACTAACGAAGAATTAAACTATTATAAGTAAACATTATAAATCCATTTTTAATAAATCAAATTTTATTAAGTAAATATACCATAATCTCTCCAAATGTGGTGTCATCGAGACCCATCCTTCTTCCTATATAGTAATGTCAAAAAGTCGAACGTGTCCAACTTTTTGACCGGTGGAGAGTTCCTACAATGTTGTATTACAAATATAATTTAATAGTATAAAGTCATTAATATTTGACAGAATTAATAAATTATAATACCTCGGCCTCAGCTACAGAAGCAAAACTTCTTGATCCTGCCGTGTGCGTAAATTTTTGTTTCTGCCTGCTGCTTGTTTCGACAAGCTCACGGTCCTACATAACGATATTATTGTTACGTATATAGTAAATACTATACACCGAAAAATTTATAAGAGTTTAGAACTAGGAAATACCTCTCCTTTCTTTGAGTTCCAGAATCTAACCGCATCTTCCCATTGATACCTCAACATTCCCGGTGGGACATTTCGCAGTTTATCCTCGAGGCTTATTTGTTTCTTAAAATATTCTTTTTTCAATATGCTTTTGTTGTCTCTCCATTTTTTTCCCAATGTCTTTTTTATATAGTCATCGGAGACCTCCAAACTAAACCTCTCCTAAAAAAACATAAATTTAAAAAGCAAATATAAATGAAACTTCAACCAAAGTATTATAAATTACATTCATGTTTTGTTACCTTAATGTTCTCCAGAGCTTGATTTTTGTTTGCGTCAGGCATGTGATGCCATGACTCGTAATTGATGGGCAACATATTTGCATTTCGTGCAATAATGCCCAAATAGCCTCCTAGAACTCGAGCTTGGGGCCAATAGGTCACCATGACTGTTTCTCCTTACTTTCACACGGTCGCCGGAATTTAATTCGTATAAACCTTTAAGCAGCGTACGTCCGCGACCTCTACGCGTCCCACCACTTTCAGCTGACCAATGATAAATTATTGTTATATTAAAATTGAAAAATAAATCAAAAAAAAGTCAACATGCATGTAAAATAATTTAATTTTACTTTGTAATTCTGTAGGCTCATCATCTATGTTAGGCACATTAGAGGACCCAACTATTGTTTGCTGTTCACTATTGCCCTCTTCGGAATTTATAGTAGTATGTACAATATTTAAATCTCGTATTCTTCTTCTACTCATTTTCCCTGCAATACACATAAAATAGTTGAAATATTAGTAACAAATAACAGCAATAATGGTACATATAAAATATTTAAATTACATAAAATGACCATGATTAAAATTATAATATTACATATAAATAAAAAAATAGTAAAATCTTACTACATCATAATTCGTAAATATCTTCGTCCACATCCTGATGAACCCATTGAAATTGTGCACTAGTACTAGGGATATTTTCATTTAAGTTTTGTTCTGGAAAAGGCAGAGTTTCTGATCTTTCGACGATGTCATCTCTACTCCACTGCCCATGTCGAACAAGTCTCTAGGAGTATTTCGAAGTACAATATACCAACCCTCATCAGTTGGATCTTCCGAGTAAAAAACTTGTTTCACTTGAGAAGAAAACACATACGGCTCGTCTATCAGTTGTTCTCCGGTGTGAATCAATCGAGAGAAATTCACCATTGTAAAACCATATTGATCTTTTTTAATTCTCATGAGCCGTATTCACATCACCCCATTCACCTCGAAACAAGACAACTTTCCATTTGCCGTAATAATCCAACTCAATGATGTCGATAATAAGTCCGTAATACTCTAGATTCCTCTACAGGATTACTTGTCCCTAGCACTAGAATAACTCGTAATTGAAGAATTAACAACAATTCCACAATTTTGGGTTCTCCTCAACCTCTCGCGATACCTTGTATGAAATCTGTATCCGTTGATGAGGAATGCACTATATCTTTTCACTATTCGGTTTGGACATTGTGAAAGCCATTTAACTTCATCATTTACTTCATTTCGACTCCAAACCTATTGAATCAAAAGTAAATCGAGTAATTATAAATGTTGTTCGAAAACATTATTACTTGTTAATGAAAACTTCAATTGCATACCGTTTGGCTTAACCATTCATGAAATGATTCTGTGAACATCTTATTAATTTCTCGTCGATGTAACCTTCGGGACTGTGAACGAGCTCTCAATACTTGTTTGTACTCACTATGTTAAAAAATGGTTACTTTTTTAGAAGACAAAGAAATTATAAGTGATGAGTATTTATCAAATTCTAGAACTTACTTCCGTAATGGTTCCATTGAATCGTGATGAAAAAGAACGTATCGATGTGCTTGGACCCATGATCTATCGTCTAATTCTGCAATTTCGACTTTGCCGATCGGTTCTCCGAAACTTTGAAATAAATAAGTTCCGGCCAAGTTATGATCTGTGAGCCCAGCATTTCTACTTGGTCTGTTCATTCTTGTTTCAACATCTTCCAAATACCTTGAACAGAAAGTCATACATTCCTCTCGCCAAGTAGCCTTGACAATTGATCCTTCCTGATAACGCGTTTATTGCGACAATAAGACTTCAATTTGGAGAGGAACCTAAACATGGAATAGAACATTATCAAAAGTTGGAACTAAAGGCATTTAGGTGAATGAAGGAATAATTTGCAAATAAATTAAGACCTTTCAATGGGATACATCCATCGATAGAACACGGGTCCACCAAGTATTGCTTTACGCGGGAGATGAATTAACAAGTGCACCATAATTGTGAAGAAGGAAGACGGGAAGATCTTCTCCAGATTACATAAAGTCAGTACGGCTCGATCTTGTAGTGTCTCAAGTTCTTGAACGTCCAAAACTTTGCCACAAATGCCTTTCATTATGTTGGACGGTTCAAATTACGTAAGACGCCACCTTTTTGACATACAACACCGCATAGCAACTGGCAGTAAGTCTTGCATCAAGATGTGATAGTCATGCAATTTTAAGCCATATAGTCTTCGACCTTTAAGACTAACACATCGAGATATATTTGATGCATACGCATCCGGGACCTTTATATCTTTCAACACCGTACAGAACACTTCTTTTTCCGTCTTCGACATTGAATAAATAGCAGGCGGCAACCGATATCTCATATTCGGAAGTGCTTGGGGATGAAGCTCACGCTGAATTCCCATGTGGACTAAATCAAGTCGACTTTGAAGATTATCTTTTGATTTTCCATCGACATTCAAAATAGTCCCAATGATGTTCTCGCAGACATTTTTCTCAATGTGCATGACATCAAGATTATGGCGTAATATCTGATGCTCCCAATAAGGCAACTCAAAAAAAAATACTTCTTTTTTTCCACAACTCTGCCTCATTAGGATCAACCTCTTCGTCAGATTCACCATCAGATTCATCCCTTGATCTTCTATTTCTTTGCGGGTTGGCCGGTTGATTCATCTTCCCATAAATGAAATTTATATCTTTCAACATGAATAATATTTCTGATCCACCGTCTCATGATGGAGCTTCTTTGAACTCTTGATGCAGTCAAAGCGAGAGCACTCTAATATCTAAATCTATGATTTTCTAGTAACCACCGACAATGCCCCATATAAGAGAACTTCTTCCCATTATATAACCATTTCGAACATGTCTCCGCAGCACAACAAGGACAAGCATAACGTCTCCTAGTACTCCAACCAGATAAATTAGCATAAGCCGGGAAGTCATTAATAGTCCACATTAAAGCTGCACGTAAGGTAAAGTTCTCTTTTCTCATTGCATCGTATGTCTCAACACCAACCCATAGTTGTTTTAACTCTTCAACAAGCAGCTGCAAATATATGTCAATATCATTCCGGGCCCTTTTTCTCCGGTATAATCATAGATAAGATAAAAGATGACTGTTTCATGCAAACCCATGGAGGTAAATTGTAAGGAACAAGCACCACCGGCCAAGTACTATACGCTGTGCTCATGAGTTTGTAAGGGTTAAATCCATCTGATGCTAGCCCAAGCCTGACACTCCGAGGATCGCGTGCAAAGCTTGGAAATTTTGAGTCAAATGATTTCCAAGCTAAAGAATCTGCGGGATGCCTTAACAATCCATCATCGGTTCGTCCATCATGGTGCCACATCATTGACTCGGCTGTCTTCGACGACATAAAAAGCCTTTGAAGCCTTGGTATTAGCGGGAAATACCGCAAAATCTTAACCGGCTGCTTCCTTGACTGTGTATCCTGTTCGTCCTCGTTACCATCCTCTGCATTTCTTTTAATCCAACGAGATTGACCGCAGACATGACAACACTGTTGGTTTATCCGGTCGCCCCAATACAACATGCAGTCATTTCGACAACTATGAATTTTGTTGTAGCCAAGACCCAAATCCTTTATCAGTTTCTTCATGTCTTTGGACGATTTAGGGATTTTATAAACGGAAACATTTCTTGCGTAAACTCTAACAAAGATTGTCAACGAGTTTCCGGTCCATCCTTCCAAACATTTCAAGTGAAAAAGACGAATACGAGAAGACGGTTTGAAAAATTTTTTGATCCTCATACGATTCTTCATTCATTTCACCAAGTAACGTGTAGAACCTTGCCGCTTCTTCATTTGGCTGTTCATCATGTATAGTTCTTCCCCCTTCGGTGAAAGTATTTCCACCAAAACTATAATCATCGGTTGCATCCATGTCAGGTGGAAATGACTCGAAACCATCACTGTGCATATTAAAAGCATCCCGCAACATGCCTTCCATGTTGTAATCTCTAACATTCTGATTGTAAGCAGATAACCTAGATTCATCGATGATGATGCTCCACTAGATGTACACTCTCCATGAAAAATCCATTTTTTGTACCCTCGGACAAAGCCATCAACAACTAGATGTTCGTAGACAACTTCACGATAATGCCAATTGGTATTGCAACACTTCTCACAGGGGCAAAGAATCATATTCTCTTGGCTTGCATTTTGAAATACGAAATTCAGAAAAGTTTCTACTCCATTTCGATAACCGTTGCTTACCCTTGACAAATTCATCCAAGTCCTATGCATTTCGTAGTTGTTGAAGTCTAAAGTTGACAATAAATTACACGGCTAAATTGTTAATTTATAATTTACGTAAGTAATGATAATTTCATATATATAACTGAGTACTATGTAAGTTATGTATTCTTTAAGATTCATCATACGTGGCATTGTTACACCTAGGGAGGATCCATTATATCTATCAGTGAGATATAAGGCAAGCCGTCAGGTTTCCAGCCTATATACTTTGAATCTCTTTTTTTTCTATACATGTATTATGTAAGTTATGTATTATATAAGTTATATATTATGTAAGTTATATATTATGTAAGTTATGTATTCTTTAAGATTCAACATACGTGGCATTGTTACACCTAGGGAGGATCCGTTATATCTAACAGTGAGATATAAGGCAACCCGTTAGGTTTCCAGCCTATATACTTTGAATCTCTTTTTTTTCTATACAAGTATTATGTAAGTTATGTATTATGTAAGTTATATATTATGTAAGTTATGTATTCTTTAAGATTCAATATACGTGGCATTGTTACACCTAGGGAGGATCCGTTATATCTAACAGTTAGATATAAGGCAACCCGTTAGGTTTCCAGCCTATATACTTTGAATCTCTTTTTTTTTCTATACAAGTATTATGTAAGTTATGTATTATGTAAGTTAAATAATGTGATAAAAGCTATGTAAGTTATGTAAGTTATGTACATGTACGTTAAATAATTTTATGTTATTTATGTATTATGAATTATGTAAGTTAAATTAAAATTTCAAATCGAGAATCAATTAAGGCTGAAAAATGTTATTATATGGTTTTTTTTTATAATTGAAATTTGCTGTGATGTTAAGTTTACAAAGTTTTTAACTTACTTCTTTTAAAAAAAATTATTTTCTATATTAAAACATATTTCAATAATGATCTATATTATTATATTGATAACAATATTAAATTTAAAAAGTTTTTAAATTACTTCTTATAAAAATAATTTACTTTTCGTAATTAAAACATATTTAAGTAATGATCAATATTATTATTATACTGATAACAAAATATTATTACCATTTTGGAAAACATTGAAAATATTAAATATTAAAAGCAAACATTATTAATATAAAAAATTAGTAATTAGTAATTAGTAATAAACCAAAAAGCCATATAAATGTAAGTGTTCTTAAAAAAAAATTGTTTACTTTTAAGGGAAGATAAAGTAATAAAAAATTCTTTAATATAATATATAATATATGTAATGACAGGTTTGCATTAAAATATGTTAATATCTTCTTAACTTGCAAATATTTATTAAAATATGACATTTATGTTAAAAAATTATAACATACTTTAACAATTTACTTTTATATTTTGTTTATGTTATTTTTTATATCGTACCGTACCCTAAATTTTAAAAAATAATACACGGAAGCTTGTAAAAAATCTAAGCGGCATGAGTAGATAGCAAATTGGAGGTTGTTCAAACATTATTAATAATAAACAGCAATAATAAACAGCAGTTTAGACAGAAATTCTTTAAGATTCATCATACGTGGCATTGTTACACCTAGGGAGGATCCGATATAAGGCAACCCGTTAGGTTTCCAGCCTATATACTTTGAATCTTTTTTCTCTTTTTTGGGACAGCAATAGAACAAACAGCATATATACAAACCAAGCAAGATAATAATCCGCAATTTGGACAGCAATTTAGCAAGTTAAATAAACAAGCTTACAAATTGTAAATTGGATGGCAGAGTCGATTCCAGCAACTACTGTTGGGTTGAGCAAAGGACGCCCAAAATTTTTGAGAAGCTACATACAAGAAGAATAAAAAAGAAACTCCATAAAATTGAAAATAATAAAATAAATGAAAAATAAAACGGTATAAATAGCAAAAGTACGATATGGAGTTCTGGAAACTCCAAATCAGCTTCAAGTATCTTTTGAACCACGTAAACAAGCAATTAACCAGAACAATTAAGTTTCAACCCGACTATATATTTAGCTCTAATCCAATTGGTAGCAATTAAATCAATTTGGATCAATTTTGCTTGTAGTCTTGTAATTAGTCTATGGTCTTCAATTTGGTCGTTCTTAAACTCTATACTTTTTCACATTTAAGTAACTTACATGTAAACATATATATAATCTGAATAAACAAAGTATTCAGGATTAGAAATTAAAACAACAAATAATCAGAGGACATTTCTTTTACACAAGCATCAACAGTTAATTTCGAAGTTCAAAATCAACTGCAAATACAAGTATGGCCACCCGCCCCGTCTCATCCCACATAATAAAATCCATGTAAACATGCATCAAAGTATGGCCATATAGTTGACATAGATGAATATAATTCTAACTGCAATCAAAATTCATGTAAACAGAGATGAATATAGTTCTAACTGCAATCAAAATTCAAGAATTTTCACCACATGGCCATATACCAGTAATCACACAAAACTTCCCATTCAGCTAATGTAGAGAGATACCTTAGGTCTACTTGAAATTTTCAATCAAAATCCATTTGCAAACCATACCCTGGAAAAGAACTGGAAATCATGGCTGAGAAATTTAAAAATTTTATTACCTACAATATCAAACAAAGCAAAAGTAATTAACAAAATATAAGTTTCATAAAAAGGCTTACAGTTGAGGCATGCGAGGAATTCGAAGTTCCTTTGGTTTGCTGGACCACCTTGGCGCAGGGTTTGTTTGAAGTACTCAGATTCCGAGTAACTCATTAATGGAAATGAGAAATACAAGTCAAAAAAATGGCATCAAAGTATGGCATCAAAGTATGAGAGAACTATATTGGGGATTAAAACCCATAATATGCATTTTTTTTTCTATTTTCAGACTGTAGTGTTTTCTCATATATAAGAAACGGAAGTGTGTAAACAAACTACACGTAGAAGAAGAAATATACTTCAATGCCTAAAAAATTCTTCAGTTTTCAAATATTTCATATATAAAAAATTCTTTATTTATTTAAAATAGATTTTTTTGAAAGTAAAAGGAATAAATGAATTCAAATATTTGAATTTTTTACTAAAAGAAGTAACAGGAATATTGAATGAAAACTAAAAATTATTTGAAAACTAAAAACTAAAGAAGAAATATTTGAAAACTAAAAATTTTAGACACCACTTGAAGTATAAACCAGTGCCTAAAAACTAGTAGACTATAGTTACTAAGACCCGAGTCAACTGAAACTCGGCAACCATGGCGAAGCGGAGAGACTCGTGAGATATTTATCGGCCCGATTTGCGATAGAGAAGGGCGACAGCGAAGGCGACGAGCAGAGAGAACACTGGCAGCGGCGGGTTTTCAGGTGAGATC
This sequence comes from Gossypium bickii, assembly GCA_025503065.1. Classification (NCBI taxonomy): domain Eukaryota; kingdom Viridiplantae; phylum Streptophyta; class Magnoliopsida; order Malvales; family Malvaceae; genus Gossypium; species Gossypium bickii. The sequence continues at coordinate 18,144,753 of CP106713.1, read as the reverse complement.
GCTAGGGGATTTGGGGGAGAAATTAGGGATTATGAGTTATGTTTTTTTTGGGGGGGATGAATCGGGGTATAAACTGAGGAAAACAAACGGCGCCGTTTTGTTAAATGAAATTGGCATTTTCTGGCGTTTTTAAAAAACGCCACTAAATTCCCTTACAAAAACGACTGCATTTTAAATTAACTGGTTCCGCTAACCCTCTAAATAAACGACGTCGTATCAATTAAACTGTCGGTTATTTGCAGCGTTTCATAGAAAGCGCCACTAAAACTCTAAAGAAAACGGCGCCGTTTGAATTAAAATTAATAGTTTTTTGCGGCGTTTTACAAAACGCCGCTAATACTAATCTATTGTGATGTTTTTATGGCTAACGCCGCTACTGCCCCCATGAAAACGGCGTCGTTTTCTTTTTATTAATATGCTTTTTCTAGCGTTTTTGAGCAAAAACGCCGCTAATACCAATAATTTTTTTTACTTTGTTTATTTATTAAATTCCTTTAAAATTATTTTGTTCTCTTTCTAACACTATATTTAATTTATATAGTTTTATAATTTAAGTTCTCATACCTAAATCATAAAACCCTAAATTATACACCTAAAAAGTGTGTCATATGATACACTAAACCCCATATTATACACTACAAACCCTTATTTATACACCTTAAACCCTAAACCGCAACTCATACGTATATTACAAGGTGCAAAAGTAATTAAAGAAATAATCTTATTGCAAACCTTAAACCCTAAAAGAATTTGATTTTTACCTCTTTTATCAAATTACTGAACACTTAAATCCCTAACACTAACACTCTAACTCTGTTGTTCGATATGGTTTAAGCACTAAACCCTAAACCCAATATATAAATCTAAAAACTAAAAATTAAACTATAAACCTGGCCTAAACCATAACCTAACCCGTACTCTGAAACCCGAAACCATAAATCTTAATTCTTAAACCCCAAACCATAAACCATAAAGCTTATAAACTATATACCCTAAATTAAACCATATTATAAATAATTTAATATATAAATTAAAATACACTAATTTAATCTAAACTCATAACCCCTATCCTCTATCCCATAAACCCTAATTAATCATAAAACCCTAAACCCTAACCCTTAACATATTATCCCCAAAAACCCTTAACCATATATACCTTTAAACCCATTAACCCTAACTTTTAACCTATAAAACCCTAACACATCCCCCTTAAACCTTAAACAACAAATCATAAACCATAATCCCTAAACATTAAAATAGTAACTCGTAAACCTTACACCTTAAATTATATATGCTAAACCATAAACCCTAAACAATCATGAGAATTAATTCAACATTTTAAAATTAATATAAGAAATTATTTAATATTTTTTTCATTTTTAACAAATATTTTTCTTTTAAATAATTTAAACTAGAATTAAAATTATATAAGAAATTATTTAATATATAAATTTAAAAACAATCAGTCATATATATCCAAAAAAAACTTTATAATTATTAGCGGTGTTTTTGCAAAAGCGCCGCTAAAGCTCAGACTATTAGCGGCGTTTTTTGCAAAAGCGCCGCTACAGCTCAGACTATTAGCGGCGTTTTTGCAAAAGCGCCGCTACAGCTCAGACTATTAGCGGCGTTTTCGCAAAAGTGCCGCTACAGGTCTTACTTTTAGCGGCATTTTCGGAAAAGCGCCGCTACAGCTCTTACTTTTAGCGGCGTTTTGGAAAAAGCGCCGCTACAGCTCTAACTTTTAGCGGCGTTTTCGCAAAAGCGCCGCTAAAGCTCTGAATTTTAGCGGCGTTCTCGCAAAAGCGCCGCTACAGCTCTGTCTTTTAGCGGCATTTTTGAAAGAGCACCGCTACTGCTCTGACTTTTAGCGGCGTTTTCGCAAAAGCGCCGCTAAAGCTATGACTTTTCGCGGCGCTTTTGGAAAAACGCCGCTAAAGGCCAGACAATTAGCGGCGTTTTAGAAAAGCGCCGCTAAATACCAGACTTTTAGCGGCGTTTTTGAGAAAGCGCCGCTAAAGACCAGACTTTCAGCGGCGTTTTTGTAAAAGCGCCTCTAAAGACCAGACTTTTAGCGGTGTTTTTGAGAAAGTGCCGCTAAAGATCATACTATTAGCAGCGTTTTGGGCAAAGCGCCGCTACAGACCAGACTTTTAGCGGCGTTTTACGAATAAACGCCGCTATATATCCTTTTTAGCGGCGTTTTGTAAATAAACGCCGCTATTTCTCTTTTTTTTTTTGCGGCGTTTTTATTCAAACGCCGCTAATGTATAATATTTGCGGCGTTTTTATTTAAAACGCCACTAAAAACGCCGCTAAAAGTCTGTTTTGGTGTAGTGGAAGCGGGCTAACTTAGTTGAGGGTTAGTCATGTTGGCGATGTTGTATCGGGAGATGTGTCGAGCGACACAACCACCGAAAATTAAAATCAGTGGTTACATGCTACTACTGCAATCATGGGCATGGTACCAATTGCCATTTTTACGTCCTCAAGCGGACTATCCTTATACATTCTCACTCTAACAAGTAAAATTCATTAGATAATATATTTACCATAACAAAATTATTTAAATTTTAAATTATTGTGTTAACATATTATTTCAATAGGTGTAACCATAGGCTGAGTTATGTGGGACTACCGGAGGAGCTTCAAGATATACTGCTTCTATTAGATCAACAATTGGAGGCGGAGGTATGTATTTTTTTAATTTGAATATAATATTAACGTAGGTATGTATTTTTTTTAATTTGAATATAATATTAACGTAATTTATTTAAAAATTAATAGTATAGATATAATTAAAAATTTTATTATTTTAATATAGTTTGAATGGACTTCATACTCCGATTCGAGAATTAAAAAATGCATCTCGTCTAAATTCTTGGTGAATCTCAACATCTAGCACATGAATATGCCATTGGTAGTGTATGCTACAGTGGATATGCACGAATTAGATAGAGTTATGTGGAAATTCAGCTTTAGGCAAACGATTTCGTTGGCACCCTAAAACATCGAAGATCTACACCATATCAACTTGCGAGGGAGAATCGATGAAAATTGGCCTACATTCCACGCGAAATATATCACCATTTAGAACCATAGGTATGACTTTTTACCTAATGGTGAACCCATTATCGCTCGGGAATTAGCCTGCGATTCAAAGTACATGTCATGGTTTAGACACCATGGCAAGTCATATCTACTAGAGGAAGAGGCGAGGGATAGGTAACATCCTACGAAGAGGCCACGACGGGGGCCTAGGCATCCAAGGTCTAGTGCAGCTACCAAGATGGGTCTATTATATACACCAATGTAAGAATAGGCACCAATGGCACACCACCCCCTGGTCAGTATGGCTTCACTTATTCTGGTGCTTTCACTAACCCTGTCATTTTTACACAAGCACCACATCTTGCATCACATTTTTATGTTTCTACATCAGGTCCATGTATTATTTTTGGACCACCACATTTTATCTTGCATCACATTTTTATGTTTCTACATTACACTTATTCTGGTGCTTTCACTAACCCCAACTTATTACACGTCGATGCCATCAACGTTTCAGACGACAATGATTTTGACAACGATTTATAGGTCGTTTATGTTTGGGCCACCAACCGAAAGTCTAATTATTCTACCATCGGTGTATGGGACATAATATGGTTATACACCTACGTCAATGGTGTCGCAAACACTTTTGGAATCATTATTCTACCAAGGTGGACCATCTTCGTAACCACATGTTCCTAGATTAGAGGATACACGATTGCAACCGAGGAGCACTCTGCAATCAACCACGGAGGAAGGCAAAGAAGATGAGAGGTCGAGACCACAACATGTACCTAGGGTAGAGGCGACAATGAAGACGAAGAGGCTGGTATACAACTTGAAGAAGAAGAAATTCGGCTCGCAACTGATGACCACTTGTTGTGGCACACATTCTGCTCGACGATATGAATGATTTTCTTTTTTTGTATTTTTCATGTAAATTTTAATTGTTTAGTTAAGTTATAGGTGATAAGATTGCACCGATATTGGATATAAAATGTTTCTAATAAATATTATTTTTGAATCAAAATTGGTATTCGTTTTCATTTTATATTATTAAACCAAGTTTAATTCAGTTTGCATGAGAAAAGTGGAATAAAGTTGTATATTCTATTGTTCTCTATAGTATAATAAAAACTTATATTTACAAATTACAAAAAAAAAAATTTGAGTATGAATGAAAGAAATCAACAAATAGATTTTAGTTAAAAAATTAATAAATCGGTTAATGAGATGTTGTCCTTATAGTATCCCGTCTATGTGGACATGATGGCATTATATGCCCTGGGTTCCTAGAAAACCTACATAACCTCGGGTGGTTTGTCTTCTCTCGAAAATCCATTTTTTCACGTATCCGAGTAGATTTCAATTGACCTTTTGGTTTGCAACGCAATGAACTATTGGGTAACAACTTGAATGGAGCGTTCGATATCGGAAGCAACATACGTTCATCTGGGATCAATGGAAATTCATATCTCCACATGTTATACATGTGTTATAGTTTGTACACTTCATCCACAGAGCTCATGTGATCAAAATGTACGAAGGAACATGCTGAGAGGTTCACATTATGCATGTGGGTCGGAGGTGAGTAAGCCCTGAATCAGCATCTTTGCTCATACCTTCGTCGTCTGAACCTCCATATTCTGGTTCAATTGGAATTGGCTCTGGTTCAAAAAATATTGCAATTTTTAAACCATCAACCCCAGGCTCCCGGATTAGACCAGCATCGAATTTAGTGTCGTCTTCATTCTCAACCCCACCAGCATCTACAGGGTTGGATGTCATTAGGAGTAGATCATCCCTTCTTATATATTTGTCAAAACAACCAAAATCACCTATTGATTTCCAATCGATGGAACTTGATGTCATTCTCCTATAAGTGTTCCCAACATTGATCATCGACTGACCAAAGTTCAAATCAAACCACTAACTAAGTGTCGTGTCGAGGTCCAGTATTCTGCTTTACCACAAAACCCTGACTGTTGGAGGTTTTTTAAAATTACACCAAGTTAGACTCTAAATAATTTCAAAATTTTAAAAATAATATTAACTTTGTAACTCAAAAAATTATAAAAAAATCTAAAGATTATATAAAAAAATTTTAAAAATATAAAAAAATAGTGGGAACCGTTTTTGTTTTTTCAACCTAATCCTATAATTTTTCAAATAACCGGCTTAATCCAATATTGACCATGGTTTAAATAACTGTTCAACCAGCTGGCCATGGTTTGACCGTTTAGACCACTAATTCAATTCTTACAATATTGAAAAAATCACCTCTATAAACATATTATGTATTGTTTGATAAATTGAAAAATTAAATATTAAAAAAATTAAATGTTAAAAAATTAAGTATTAAATTTAAATTACAAAATATATTCTGTCTATTACTTAAAATTAAGTAAGAATATAATCAAAATGTAAATTTTAAATTATCAACATTTTATTTCTTATCCTTATTTTTATAAATATTTTATCCTAAAGAAATATGTAAAGTTTTTAAAAGATAATATAATGTAATAAAAAATACATTAAGTAGTAAGTAGCTTATTATTTACTTTCATTGTTCACACTTTTTTAGAAAAATATGATCTTTTAATTTTTATTATGAATTATCAAATGTGTTTAAAAAATTAAATCATTAAAAATATTAATTTTAAGTTGACTTACTTTTTTTCACCACTTATCAAAGTCTTACTCTTTCTTAAAAGAATATTTTCATTTAAAAAAAATTTTTATAAAATTCAATTTATTACCTGTTAATTTATAATATATAATATGGGAATAATTTTTGCATTAAAATAATTCTAAAATATATAATTTTTATACATCAATAAAATAATATTACATCATCAATTTTTAAAGACATACAAATATTATTATACATATATAATAGATCCATTACATGATGCATTTTTTTAATTTAATTTAACTTTTATCAATACTTAAAAACAATATATTTTAAAATAATATTAATAGAAATTATTCTTATATAATATTATTTAAGAGGGATACATCATATTATGTGAACCTTCTAAAGTTAGTCAACGTTTTAATACACTTCTCCCTAATGATTAAAACAAATTAATAATGGAAGAGTGTGGCGTCACATTCAATTAAATCTGATCACTTGCATAACTTTATAAGGTTTTATGTTATTATCTGTTTTCACTACACTTAAACTTATTTGTAAAAATATTAAATTTTTTTTATAAAATTTAGGCTAAAATTAACAACTTCTCTAAAATTAACTAAAAATATTTTTTATTTATTTGCAACATAAAAATCACCAAAGCTCATCGATACTCAACACCTACCATAAGAACCACCTAAAGGCAAATTGTAGTGGTTGCCTAAATTTTAGACAATTTTCATTTTTCTGTTAATTTTTTTAGAAAATTTTAATTAGGCCCCCTTAAATTTTTGAAATTTCTCATTAATCTCACAAAAATTTTAATTAAACCTCATATTTTTTAAAAATTCTCATTTAACTCCTAAACCCTCCAAAATTTAATTCTAGGATCTACCACTAAAACCACCAATCCTCGTTACTGCCCATCCCTTACTCCCCATCTCTATCGTTCCTTAATTGCCCCACACCATAAGAACCACCTTACACGACTACTTCTCCAACATGGATGATACAGTTATGAAATCCGGAAGACATCACCTTTGGACTTGGTTTCGACAGCAACCGGATTGTGTTGATTGTACTCATCTTTGCTCATCGGATAACCAGCTGGCTACCCTTTGTAAGCCAAATAACCAAACAACATCGTTGACTGGAGAAGCAGTTGAGTATCATTCCTAACCGCATTTTGTGATTCTTCATCAACTTCACCATTTGAATAAGCACGAGGAATTACACTTGAACTTCCGCTAATAGAGATATTCGCATATTAAGAAACTAATATTGGATCAAACAAAGGAAATGTAACTGCTGAAGAAAGTAAAAAGCCAGAGATTTGGAGGAAACAAAGAATTCATGTTTATAACGATACTTGCAACAAAAGAAATGCCTAAGAAAAGGAAGATCTGCTAAGATCCGAGGAGAAGGAGGAAAAGTAAGCCTTCCAACACAACCATGGACGCAAAGGCCCATAAATTGAAGAGCTTTACCATAAAAAATGAAAACTTTTATCTGATTGTGAAAGACTGTGAAAGCGACAATGAAGAACAAAAAAGATGTAATGTATAACATCATAAAACAAGGACTAGAACAAAGAAAAGATGCTGCCAATGATACCTATATCCATTTCTTAAATTCATCGGATAATTGCATCACCCATGTTGGAGTAACAATCGTGTAAGGTGGTTCTTATGGTATGAGAGCGGAGGAGTAAAGAGTGATAGAGATAGGGGAGCAAGGGATGGGATTGGTAGTTTTTATGGTGGGTGTTGGAATATGATGAATATCAGCAATTCTTATGTTGCAAATAAAAAAAAAATATATTTTTGATTAATTCTAAAGAGGTCACTAGCTTTAGTCAAAAGTCAAAAATATCACGTCAGCAATCCGTTAGTAGATTAATAGAATTTTTAACAGTAGTGACCAATTTGAACAATTATCTTAATTAGAGTTGCTAAATTGATCAAAAAAAAGAGACCAAAATAAAAATAATACTATTTTAGAGTGACCTAAAATATAATTTACCCTAAAATCTAATGCAAATAGATACTCATAAAGAGATTTATTCAATACATTAACTTTATTATTTTAATCAAAGCTTCATTTGGACTTATGTAAACTTTTTATAAATTTGTTTCATAAATTTTTCACCCTATAATGGATGTGTCATAATTTATTTTATACTAAAACTATATAATCTAATGAAATATATATTTTTTATATATAAAAATTGAGTAAACTATCAAAATAATCACTTGTGTTTACCTCATGTTACATTTTAGTCACTATATTTGAAATATTACGTTTTAGTCACTTACGTTAACGTGTTGTAACATTTTAGTCACTGAGTTGTTAATTGTTGTTAACGGTGTAAAGGTAAGTTAGTATGACACGTTAAATCATCCTTTCAAATAAAAATTTTAGATTAAATTATACAATTGGTCCCTATACTTTTTCCATTTTTAGCAATTTAATAATTTTATTTTATGTTCTTTTAATTTTCTTTTTTTTTTTCTATTCTCTTCTACTTCTCCCCTTTTTGATTGATCTTCCCAATTTAAATTGTTCAAAAAAAAAAGAATAAAAGTATATGGACTAGTTTTAACAAATGAAAAACATAGAAAAATTATGTTAAAAAATGGAGAAAGGAGGAAAGCAGAGAGAGAAGGAGAAGAGAATGGAAAATAAAGAAAAAAAAAAAGAGGAAAGTTCAAAGAACATAAAAGAAAAAAAATAGCTTAAAATGAAAAGATATAGGGACCAATTGTGTAATTTAACCTAAAATTTTCATTTGAAATGATGATTTAACGTGCTACGTCAACTTACTATTACACCGTTAATGGCAATTAATGCTTAGTGACTAAAATGTTGCAACACGAAAACGTAAGTAATTAAAACATAATATTTCAAATATAAGTAACTAAAATGTAACATGAAACAAATAAAAATGATTATTTTTATATTTTACCTGTCGAAACCATTTTTAAGTTTTTTTTAAAAAACGGGGATCGACTTTAAAAACGAAAATAGAGTCGTCACCAATTCTTTTTTGCTTAGGTGTGATTGGATCACCTTATAAAATATTTTATTTCAAAACATTGATTTTGGCCTATGAAATTCAAGAAAACGGGTTCGGGAGTTGGTTACGTGCGAGGAAGGATTAGCACCCTCGTAACGCCCAAAATTGGTATCGGATTGATTAGTTATTATCCTAATGTTGAAATTTTGAAAAGATTTGAAAACATGATTTCTTTAAAAAAACTTGAATAATTTGAGTTAGAACTTGAGATTCCTTTGTTCTGAAAGAATGCAAACATCACATCCAGCACGTTAGAACATGATGTTTTAAACCCTTGTAACCAACATCATCTCATGATTTACAAAATTCATTAAAAGGATATTTAGTTATTTAGTCAAACGGAAAATCGAAACCCAGCACGTTAGAACACTATTTCCCGAATTTCTAAACACAAAACATTGCCTTATTTAAGAAAAACTTTTGGATAAAATGTGGTAATTAAAGGAGATAGATATTTTTAAACAAAGATTAAAATAACATTAAGTTATTACAAAAAAGTGCAATTTACTAAAGTTACAGGTCATATTAACAATTAGCACTAACATAAACAATTAAATAGAATAATGACAAGCAATAATAATAATGTTAAGGTAAATAAAGATAATGGATTCAAAATTTTTTTTAAAAAAATGAACAATCAAAATAAAAAATATAGAGTAGATAATAGCAATTTTAAAAGAATCTATGAAAAAAATTAAAAAAAATTTATTCACAAGATTAAATTCATGTATAAAAAATAATAATAATATAAGATAAATAATATAATCAAAACAATTAATGAATATTATAACAATTTTTTAAAAAATGAAAAAAAAAGTATAAAAATGATATGGATAAATAAAAAAAAGTTAAAAAACGCATAAGTCAACCTAACTCCCACAATATGAGGATTCAACGAAATTCCTCCACCAAAATCTAACTCAAACGGGAGCAACTCAAAAAGAAACGAAGATGAGCAAATAACAAAATAAGAACAAGCCACAGAAAATAAGAACACAAAAGAGAGAGAAATTTGAGTGAATGCTCTCAAGAATTTTTATTACTCAAAACTCAAGTGTTTTACAATGAAGGGAGAGGCCTCTATTTATAGTTGAGCCTCCCCAAATCCAACGGTACAGATCAATTACATCAACGGCTAAGATTAAAAGGTATCTACAAATTAAATCTCTAAGATTACAAAATCATATCTTTTAAGATTACATATCATATCTTCTAAGATTGCATATCATATCTAAGATTTGCATACCATATCTAAGATTGCATATCATATCTTCTAAGATTACATACCATATCTTCTAGAATTGCATATCATATCTAAGATTGCATATCCTTGAAGATTGTGTTTTCATATACATCAAGCTTGTAGATGGACCTTCAATCTTTTCAAGTAATGGGTCATTCCGATTGGGCCAAATGATATATTTTGGACTAGACTTAGACTTTGTTTTATTATTTTGGGTTTATTATTTTTTTTGTATGGGCCGGGGCTAAATTGGCCTATTACAACTGCCCCACTTTGCTCATTATCGTGTAACGAGAATAGAGCAAAGACTATAAAAGAACCAATTTTGCCCAGTCTTGCCGAGCCTTAACTTCTTGATCCTCATCTTCTTCAAGCAGTCTCTAACCCAACTGCAACTTCAAGGAGATTGAATCTGTAGCTTTAATCTTATTCTACTACGACTTCAGGGAGATAAGACCTGCTCTTGTAGATTTAATCCATCCTACTGTAACTTTAGGAAAGTGAGACTAGTATCTTTGATCTTGCTTCACTGCAATATTCAGGAAGACAAGATCTGCTATTTTCAGTTTGCTCCGCTGCAAACTCAGGGAGGCAAGCTAATATCTTCGATCTGCTTCCTGCAACTTCAAGAAGATAAGATCTACTGTCTTCAGTCTGCTCCGCTGTAACTACAGGGAGGCGGGCTAATATCTTCGATCTGTTTCTTGCAACTTCAGGAAGATAAGATCTGCTATCTTCAGTCTGCTCCGCTGCAACTTCAAAGAGGCAAGCTAATATCTTCGATCTGCTTCCTGCAACTTCAGGAAGATAAGATCTGATGTCTTCAGTCTGCTCCGCTGCAACTTCAAGGAGGCAGGCTAATATCTTCGATCTGCTTCCTGCAACTTCAGGAAGATAAGATCTCATTGTCTTCGATGCTGCTCATTGAACTTCAGGGAGGCAAAGCTAATATCTTCGATCTGCTTCCTCGCACTTCGGAAGATAAGATCTGCTATCTTCGATGCGCTCCGCTGCAACTTCAGGAGGAGGCAAGCTAATATCTTCGATCGCTTCTCGCAACTTCAGGAAGATAAGATCTCATCGTCTTCGATCTACTCATTGGAACTTTAGGGAGGCAGGCTAATATCTTCGATCTGCTTCCTGCAACTTTAAGAAGATAAGATCTGCTGTCTTCAGTCTACTCCTTTGTAACTTCAGGGAGGCAAGGCTGAAAGTGTCATTTTACCCTACTACATTGTCCTATAGAGGACATAACCTGTAGAATGAGTATATGCTTATGCCTAGTAATTAGGATGCCCTGATCGTAATGAGTCAAATGCTCCTATTTAGACATGCTATGATATATGAATGCAAAAATGTTATGAGAATGATTCTTATTTCAGGTTTCATCACTCATTTATTCGTCAAGGTTTCATCTTCGTTCCTCTTGAAGTATCAATCATATTCTGCTCAAATAATTTGCCCCATGGTAATTTTGAGATCACTCCACTTAAACCTTGGGACATAAAGTTTGTACCTCCCACTGCAACTTCAGGGGAATAACATTTGGTTTCTTCCATCCATTCTGTTACCACTCAGAGGTATAGAATTTGTATCATCTTCAATCAATTTGATCTGTTACACCATTCCCTGGGTGTAATGACCAGATGTATGTGCCTGCAGGGTATCATGATCCCCTTTTACACTTGGGTTGACATGGTATCACCGATGAAATGTCCTATCTAATAAAAATCCGAAAAGATAATCATCTTTCAATATTTCCATCCCTTAGGCTTGGTGAGTCCTGTTTCAGATTCTCAAGTTATTTAGAAGCTTCTAGAGTAATATGCGAAACTCCTTTTATGAAAGTATTATTAGTCCATTAATCGTTTATTTCAATATAAAATGCTTGAAAAAGATCACAACAATGGACAAGAAAGAAATTAATCAGGAGCATAGCTCGAAACAAATAAGTTAATCAAAGATAATCAAAGCAATAAAAGAAAATTGATCGGGGTGTATCTTGAAAAGAATAAAATAATCAAAGAGAGCCAAGGTCATAAAAGAAAATTGATTAGGATGTATCTTGAAAAGAATAAAGTAGTCAAAGATAGAAAATTCAAAATGGGTAAGATAGAAGCTAGGCGCCCCAGATATCGCAGCCTGAGCTTCTCTGTACAAACTTCTTGAGGACCATTTTGAGCTCAATACGTGTTTAGAGGATCCGGAGTACTTTGTCGATGCCCCAAGACATAGCATACTTCCTCATTGTTAATTCAGGCATAGCAAGACTACCACATGCCCTATCTTTGATCAAAATTTGAGCCGCCCTTTTCGGGTTTTAGGCTCAAAACCCTTTTGGTCTCAAAGCGCCCTTTGTAGGTTTTCGCCTTGGCCTCTCCTCTTTTTTTTTTTTTTTTTTTGAATTTGAACTCAAGGTGCCCTTCGCGGGTTTTCGCCTTGGCCTTTCCCCTTTCAGATAAAATACCTCTTGACTCAACCTGAATTCACTGGATTGGGCAAGTCTTTGGCATCCATCTCAGTTAATATTAATGCTCCTCCAGAACAAGCCTTCTTTACAACATAAGGTCCTTCCCAGTTTGGCATCTGCATTTCTCTGAAATCCAACATCAGATTCCCCTTGTGGAATTCTCTAGGATGAACCTCTTTGTTGTAAGCTTGCATCATCTGGTAGTGACAGATAGCTTTTAACCTTTTTTATAGCTTTTAACCTTTTTTTTCTTCGATTAGGTTTAATTGGCAAAACTATTTCTATTCCAATGAGAAATATGTTGCCCCAGCGAAGGTTCTAGCTGACATTCGATAAGACGGAGGGTAAATGGTAACTTCTTTATGTCAATCCTTACAAGTCTCAGTCATCTTTCCCATGATCCTTGTTTTGTTGTTTTTTTTTTTGTTTTTTTGTTGCCTTTACTGCACTGTGATATGGCGTCTGATCTTTGAACAAACTTCCAAATTTTTGACATTGTCCTTTTTAGCACTCTTTTTTGGCATCTAATCTCTCTCTTTTCTTCTTTTTTTTTTTTTGATGACTATCGACTTTGTAACATTGGCATATGAAGCTACTTCCACCTTCTTAGTGAAGTAAACGACGACCACGATGATGAATCGATGTTGGCTAAAAACTTTTGACAAGATTGGCCCCATCACATCCATGCCCCACATATGGAAAATTTGTGAAGAAATGGAGAAGACACATAAATCTTGTCTTCTTCAATTCAAAATTTGCGGTATAACTGATGCAATCCCCTTCCATGGTAGACCAACAGTATCTGATTCTCATGTTTAGACCACGTCTTAGTAGCCCAGGCATGTCTTGATATGATCATGCAAAAACATCTTTGAATTCTTGAAAATAACTCAATGATGTTTCACCTTATTTCTGTTGGTAAGCTAGGCTTCAAACTTCACCCCTTTCCTAAACTCGCAATGTCCTTTAACCCTATGTAAGGTAGGATCTGATTTTCATCATGTTCTACCATCCTTAACAAATCAGAAGATAGGTTACAATCTCTGTCATCTTCAAAGTCCTGAGATCCCTCTAAACACATATCTTACTCGAAAGGAGACTCTGAGTCAGTAACAATGTTGCTCACATCGTTGATATCTGGAGACCTATTGTAGGTTCGAAGGAAGAATAAATGATTCAAAGAATGGTTATTTTTATGGTTATAAATGAAGAATGAAATAATACTTAAAAGAAAGTCCAACAAACAAAAGAAAAAAAACTAAGAACAATTGTTTGTACAGTATGAAATGAAGAATATTTGCTCAAAAAGATGCATTTTATTGAAATAAAAATTTCGGACACAAAGCCTATTTCACAAAAGGATTCCTATTGCCCTTAGGCTTAATGCAACAATCGTGTTTCGAATATTACTCTAGATTAGCTCTAAAAATACAGGGATCTCTTCCACAGTCCCATTGTTCAAAACATTCCCAAATATGGAAGGGCTTTAGAAACTTCGTTCCCAAGTTCCCTCTTCGCTTTTGATTTATTCAAGGATTTGTAACTTTCTTGTCTCCTCCTTTAATTTTCGCATTTACTGCCTCGTCAAAGTGATCAGGTTCTGATGAACGTCGAACTTCACAATTCCCATTTTAATGAACCTTTCGACCAACTTTTTAAACGTAGTACAATTTTCAATTGAGTGACCCGTTATTCCCGCGTGGTACTCGCATTGGGCATTCTCTTATACCATTTTGGGAATGGAGGTTGCACGGGTTCCGAGTAGGATGGAGACACCACATGCACATAAAAAGATTCTGATACAGCTCCTTATATGTCATCGGGATGGGTGTGAACTGGAGCTTTTCTGTATTTGGCCTCGAATTGGATTCCTACCTTGAAGAGCCTTGATAGCTAGTGGTTATAGCCTTCGGCTGGCCTAAAGTGACTGATTTGGGATGCATGCTCAGGATACTCACTTCATTTTTCTTGTTTCTCGGGCTGTTGGCATTTTTTCCTGTGTCTATCCTCCCACTCCTTACCATATTTTCAATCCTCTCGCCAGACATTACTATATCTGACAAGCTTATGGTGGCGCTTCCCAACATATAGTTAATGAATGGGGCTTTTAGAGTATTGATGAAAAGCATTGTGGTCTCCTTTTCTAAAAGCGGCGGCTGAACTTGCAGGGCAACTTCCCTCCATCTTTGCACATACTGCTTGGAACTTTCATTTGATTTTTTCTCCATTAGTTCCTTTTTGCTTGATTTGGGCCGCTACTCACTGCTCATTTATTTCCATAATGCTCGTTAGCCTCTTCAAGAAAGTCGAGACGTGGTGATTCTCGAATAGTCTTTGTCAGCTTGAATCTTCGGGCAATAAAGCCTTGTATTCCTTCATGGACTATCAGTCTTTTCTCGTTGTGTTTACTTGGACCATATTCGGACGACCGTATTATAATTCACTTTATCAATAAATCCATTATCTTATGACAAACTCTTCTATTTAGCAATCGAATTTGAATCAACACCTCTTTTCTATAATGTGAATGCAATGCAATCAAAACAAAAGAGAAAATATTAGCACAAAGAAATAAATAACAGAACAGGGCACTTATCTGGGTGACCACTAGGGTTTAGCATAGTTCTACCTAAGGTAAGAACTTAGGTTTTCTAAATATGGTTTAGCTCTAAAGTTGAGGTACCCAATCCAGCAGATTCCTCAATCCTCACCCATTATAGGCTCATATGGATCGAGTTCAGTTCAGGGGAATACATTTCCATATGGTCATGCGGAGGTGAAAACCTCACGAAGGCATAGTTTCTCACTCCCACTTAAGGGTGCGACCACAACGGTCATGCAATGCAATGTATGCAAGAAAATAACAATCATATGCAATGACACAAACAAATGCAACAAAAGGATCGTAATTTTCAAATCAAATTTTCAAATTGAATTTTCAAATTTCTGACAAAGGACAGAAAATAATCAATTTTACGGCTTGACTCTCTTATTATGTCCCCAGTGGAGTCGCCATGCTGTCAAAACAATTTTTAAGTTTTTTTTAAAAAAACGGGGATCGACTTTAAAAATGAAAATGGAGTCGCCACCAATCCCTTTTTGCTTAGGTGTGATCGGATCACCTTATAAAATATTTTATTTCAAAACATTGATTTTGGCCTACGAAATTCAAGAAAACGGGTTCGGGGGTCGGTTTTGTACGAGGAAGGATTAGCACCCTCGTAACGCCCAAAATTGGTACCGAATTGATTAGTTATTATCCTAATGTCGAAAATTTGAAAATATTTGAAAACATGATTTTTTTTAAAAACTTGAACAATTTGAGTTAGAATTTGAGATTCCTTTGTTCTGAAAGAATGCAAACATCACATCCAGCACGTTAGGACATGATGTTTTAAACCCTCGTAACCAACATCATCTCATGATTTACAAAATTCATTAAAAGGATAGTTAGTTATTTAGTCAAACGGAAAATCAAAACCCAGCACGTTAGGGCACTATTTCCCGAATTTTTAAACACAAAACATTGCCTTATTTAAGAAAAACTTTTGGATAAAATGTGGTAATTAAAGGCAATAGATATTTTTAAACAAAGATTAAAATAACATTAAGTTATTACAAAAAAGTGTAATTTACTAAAGTTACAGGTCATATTAACAATTAGCACTAACATAAACAATTAAGTAGAAGAATGACAAGCAATAATAATAATGTTAAGGTAAATAAAGATAATGGATTCAATTTTTTTTTTAAATGAACAATCAAAATAAAAAATATAGAGTAGATAATAGCAATTTTAAAAGAATCTATGAAAAAAAATTAAAAAAATTTATTCACAAGATTAAATTCATGTATAAAAAATAATAATAATATAAGGTAAATAATATACTCAAAACAATTAATGAATATTATAACAATTTTGTAAAAAATGAAAAAAAAAGTATAAAAATGATATGGATAAATAAATAAAAAGTTAAAAAAACGCATAAGTCAACCTAACTCCCACAATATGAGGATTCAACGAAATTCCTCCATCAAAATCTAACTCGAACGGGAGCAACTCAAAAAGAAACGAAGATGAGCGAATAACAAAATAAGAACAAGCCACAGAAAATAAGAACACAAAAGAGAGAGAAATTTGAGTGAATGCTCTCAAGAATTTTTATTACTCAAAACTCAAGTGTTTTACAATGAAGGGAGAAGCCTCTATTTATAGTTGAGCCTCCCCAAATCCAACGGTACAGATCAATTACATCAACGGCTAAGATTAAAAAGTATCTACAAATTAAATCTCTAAGATTACAAAATCATATCTTTTAAGATTACATACCATATCTTCTAAGATTGCATATCATATCTAAGATTTGCATATCATATCTAAGATTGCATATCATATCTTCTAAGATTACATACCATATCTTCTAGGATTGCATATCATATCTAAGATTGCATATCCTTGAAGATTGTGTTCTCATATACGTCAAGTTTGTAGATGGACCTTCAATCTTTTCAAGTAATGGGTCATTCTGGTCGGGCCAAATGATATATTTTGGACTGGATTTGGACTTTGTTTTATTATTTTTGGTTTATTATTTTTTTTTTGTATGGGCCCGGGCTAAATTGGCCTATTACATTACTCATAAAAATTTTATGCGATTAAGGGTAATAAATTGATTTTTTTTAAAATGATGATAAGTTATTGAAGGGAATGTTTAATTAAAATATTTTAAATGGTTTTCTAATAAAAAACTATATAAAAATTTTAAATGATGTTATTTTTATCACTATTTATACTTATATTAAGTTCTTAATTGAGTTAGTGTTATGAGTTAATTGAACACTAATTCAGTTGAAAAATGACTAAAATACATTTTTATATACAAAGTAACAAATATTAATACAAGAGTGTTTTTGCCCATTCATATTTTTCAATAAAAATACTATGATGAGATTTAAACTTGAGACAGATGAGTTTTAAATTTTTAAGTTAGGGTTTGTGTTTATTTACATGTAAAAAGTTTTATGAAAAATGTTTTTTGTATTTATCTGTATTTGTAAAATAAATCCTTTTCAAAAGCGTAAGTAATTTTTCGGAAAAGAGCTCATCTATAGGTAATTTTATTTTTATATAAAAATTAACTTAAAGTCAAACTTAATATTATTATATTGATAATAAATTTTATTTTATTTTTATAAATATTTAAATTTATTAAAATATTAATATAAAATATTATATTTTTCAATATTATTAAACATACATATTTAATTATTTATATTTAGTCTTCTAATAAATTATTAATATTATTAATATAATCTATTATTTTAATAATTTATTTAATATTTCAATTTTATTTTAATAATAAAATTTAAAAATAATAATTTTAAATAATATTCTTCACATATTATTGAAAATATTCAATATAAATGTTTTAATAATAAATATTTACTACAATTAGAAATATATTAATAATAAATGTTTTGTAGTATAAAGGTTAAAATATTTCATAAGTCTTTGTACTCTTCATAAATTTGCAATTTAGTCTTTGTACTTTTATTTTCAAAAATTTAGTCTCTCTCTACTTTTTCAGATTTGAAAATCAAATCCAATTGCTGACATTATTAAATTTTTTTGTCAATTTTGTTGATGTCACATTTTTAAATAAAAAATATTCGATTGGTAGTCATGTAACTAAAAAAATAACGTAGTAATTAACCTGAATTTAACAAAATATTTTTAATATATGCAAAAATAATGTAAAATATAAATTTATAGATATAAAATAAACTAAATTAAATATTGAAAAGATCAGAAAAACTCAAATGTATGTTTGTTTCATTGAAAATAGGTTTTATGAAATATTTTTAAGAAATCTGTTAAAAAATAAAAAATATTTTACACAGATTCATCCAAACACAAAAAAATATTAACTTTTCCAAAAAAAAGTCATTTTCCAGAAATCTTTTCCAGTGAAACAAATAGACCTTTAATCAACTCAACCAAAGTCTCTCTTGATTTTAATATAATTTTTTTTGTAAAGATTATTTTTCACTCAAATTTAGCATTTATTAAATTTTAAATAAAAATTATTCTTTTAATTTTCTTAATTGATTTGATGTTGGATTAGCGTATGATATTAATTTAGTTAAGATTTTATTTAAGTATAGATGTTAAAATTAGGGGTGAGCAAAACTCGATTCGACTCGAAAAAATTGAAAAAAAAATTTGAATTTCGAGTTAAACGAATTGAGTTATTCGAGTCAACTCGATTTTTTTTCGAATTTCGAGTTCGAATCGAGTTGAGTTTTCGAATTTGAATAACTCGAATAATTCGAACATTAAACTATAATATTTTACATTTTTACCCCAAACTCCCAAACCTTTTTACTTTTCCCTCAAAACTTTTACTCCTTCCCACTTTTCCCCCAAAACTTTTACTCCCCTCCCATCCCAACCCCCCAATCTACCCAAAATCCATTTCCCACCATAATTTTACTCTCCCATTTACTTTTTCTCAAAATTTTACTCCCAAAATCTTTCAAAACTTTTTATTTTCCCCCAAAATTTTTACTCCCTCTCACTTTTCCCTTAAAACTTTTACTCCCTTCCCATCTCACCTCCCATCTACCTCAAACCCATCCCACCTCCAATTTTTTTTTAATATTTTCCCTTCAAAATTTTACTCCCCCTATTTATTTTCCCTCAAACTTTTATTCTTCAAAACTTTTTATTTTCCCCCTAAACTTTTACTTCTCACCCTTTACTCTCAAATAGAAAATCAAAATTATCCAAAAAAATCACTAAACATAAATAGTAATAATTTTATTTATATCTACTATTTATATTATTAAATTAAATTTCACATTTTATATTATTTATATTATTGAATTGTTTAGTCATATTGAATATTTATATTAAAATTGAATTATTAATTATGCCATAAAATATTCGTGTTAAAATTTTATATTGGTATCAATTTCACATTTTATCTTTAAAATAACTTTTATTAAAAAATCACATTTTTACGTTTAATATATTTTTTAATTCCAAAATACATAGTGACAAGAATCTGAAGATAATTGAAAGAACTAAACAAGCAAAGAAGCTAACCCGTATATAAAAGATTAATAAATAAATTATTTGGTGTGAAAGTTAATAAAAAAAATTGGTTAAGGTGGACAAATTTTATTACGATAAGTGACAATGGTTACAAGGACCCAAAATTATTTTTTAAAATTTAACTCGAACAAATGTATTTGATTCGATTCAATTCGAATTTCATCTCACTCGACTCGATTCGAGAAAATTTCAAATCAAATTAGGATGATAAAATATGATTCGTCAACTCAATTAACTCAAAATTTTTTCATTCGATTCGATTCGATTCGATCAAACGCTCACCCCTAGTTAAAATTGTGTTTGAAGTTGAAGATTTAATAATAAAAAATGTGTTTAAAATATTTAATATATAAATTTTAACATATTAAAAGTTTGTGTTATGTAAATTTGATATTCATATATTTAAACTATATTTATGTTATTTTATTATAATATTAAATATTATATAAATATCATGTCAATGCTGAATTTTTGTCGGTTTTCTCACATGAAGAAGACTGCGTTTGGCATTAAATATGCTAAAATGTTTCAGAGACGCTACATGTATTCTCTTCATTATTTCTTTTTTGAAAGTAATTCTCCATTTTTAAATATGCTTAAGTTAGAGGAAACATTTTTTTTTCATCGCATCTGAGTTAAAGATTTCTATTATCAAGGCAACATAATTTGGATAGAGACTTCACATTAAAATTCTGTTTACTTTAGAGTGTATAAAAATATGCATTAAAATTAGACTTTATTATGGGCCGGGTCATTCGTTCAAGCGTGAAGATCTGTTTGAAAAGTGAAAAGATTTGGATAAAAATATATGTCCAAAAAATAGACTTAGAAAAAAAAAATTCTAAACTGGTTGGGCTTTGAATAGGATTTTTTTCCCTAGACCCAACCCGACCAAATCAAATGTTTTGTTGTTGTTTTACTATCATTTTGCTACTGTTTTGTTGTCATTTTTCTATTATATTGTTACTATTTTGTTGTTATTGTTTAGATATTGTATAACTCTTGTTTCTTGTTTTCTTGTTAATTTTTCTACTACTTTAAAAGAAATTTTGTTTGCTAAGTTACAACTATCTTAGTGTTATTTAAGTATAAAGATTTTTTTTATTGTATTTTCAATTTGTTAAGAAACATTTATTTTAATACTTTTAGTGCATTTGATGTATTATTTTTTAAAAATTTATTTTTATATAAAAATAATCTAAAAAAATTAATACGAGTGGGTCCGATCAAAATCAGATTTTCTTATTTTTAATCTGAGCTCATTTTTTTAACCAAACTAAACCCAAACCTTAAAAATAAGCCTAATATTGTACATCGATCGAAACCTTTTCTTACCCTCAACTTATCAATATAGAAGGTGGTAGAGCAATAAGGTTATTAATGTTTCTAAACTTGATATTGCAAGTGAATTTGAAAAATAGAAGAAAAAAAAGCTACAAATGTGTTTAGCAGCAGGGGCGAAGCCAGAACAACTTTTTAGGGGTTGAATAAAATGTTAATATTTTATAGTCTATATTTTATAATTTTTAAAGAATTAAATCAAATTTTTATAATTTTACGGGGTCAAAGTATAATTTTACTTTTATTAAATTTAAAATTTTTAAATTTTTAAATAACCTAAATACTAAATAGTAATTTTCTATTTTAAGGGAGCCGGACCCTACCAGCTGGCCTAGATTCTCCTCTGTTTAGCAGTAGGATGAATCACATCAAAATTACCTTTTTATCAATAATGCTTTTCCCTTTAGCCTTTAGATCACCCAATCACCAAATAACGTTAGAAGAAAAGTATTTGTTTTTAAAGTAAACCATTAAATAATTATTTCTTTTTATCAGACAATACCAAATAAAATGGTTATGGTTGTATAAAATAAATTCGGGTAAATTACCAAAAAATATCTTTTTTTTTCAAAATTTACGAAAAAGGAAATTTTTTCTAATTATTTACCGGAATAGACCATTTTTCCTGAAAGCGCGTCCACGTCGGTAGCGATTTCGGGGATGCAAGAGAAAACGCGTCCCCCGAGGAGTGTTTTCGCCACATCGAAGAAAGATCGCCTCTTTGAGGGCGCGCTTTGTTGATGTGGCAAAAACGCTCCCTCAGGGACGCGTTTTGCCCACTTCCAACGACCATATTTTTTTTGACCGTTGGGCCTCTAACGGTAAAAAAAAAAAAAAAAAAAAAACTATAAACCCCCCTTTCATTTTTCTTACACAAAGGTCCTTACTCAATTTTCTCTCAAATTTCTCTCAACTTTCTCTCAATTCCTCTAAAGTTCCTCTCAAATTTCACAAAAGTTCTTTAATTTTTACAAAAAAAGCCCTATTTAAAAGTTTTTTGAATTAGTTTTTTTTTAATTTAAAAATATTCAATTGTATTAGCAATGGCAGGAGAATTAATTCGTCTCGACAATAAACACATCTCCGTCAATCAAATGACAATGGTAAGTTATAATTTTTATTTTTCAATACTATTTAATATTTTTTAGGTTTATTCAATTTTAATTAATTTTTATTTTATAATTTTTTAAACAGTCTGTAGATCGGGTGTTGCAATGCTATATTCGCAATATGCCTGGTCCGCCATCGCCGTTGATCAAGAATTACCTGCGAGAAGCGGGTTTTTGGCACGTGGCCACGATAGACCGGAGGTGCAAGTTGGACCCGAAGCTAATCAGTGTGTTGATAAAGAGGTGGAGACCTGAGACGCACACTTTCCATCTTCCATGCGGAGAGTGTACTATCACTCTAGAAGACGTGCAGTTGCAATTGGGATTGCCGGTAGATGGGTAAGTAGTCACCGGGTCTGCAACTTCTGGTGATTGGGGAGCAGTATGCTACGAGCTTTTGGCTACTATTCTGGATAACATTAACGGAGATCAAGATGGGCTGGTTACGAGACACATTCTCGAAGCCGGATAATGATTCGACTGAATTAGAAAGAATACAGTATGCTCGGGTAAATATTCTTCAAATGATTGGAGGCTATCTGATGCCGGACTTGTCATGAAACCTCGTACATCTGAGATGGCTGCTGAAACTCGTTGATTTTAGAGCAGCCAATGAATTGAGTTGGGGGTCTGTCGTGTTAGCAAAATTGTATCGGGAGATGTGCGGGGCGACGCGACCGAATAAAGCCAAAATCAGAGGTTGCCTATCACTACTGCAACCATGGGCACGGTTTTGCTTTCCATTTTTATGTCCTCGAGTGGACCACCCATATACGTTCCCACTCATAACGAGGTAAATTTAATATTAGATTTTACAATTATTACGTAGATTTAAAATATAATTGTATGCTAAAAATTTATTTAATTAGGTGGAACCATTCGACGCGTTATGTTGGAATACCTACCTCGCTTGAAGATATATGGCTTCTATTAGACCAACGGTCGGAAGCACAAGTAAGTATGAAATAAAATATATTTTCGTAATAAAATAGTCGTTTCGTATTTAGTATTTAGTATTTAGTATTATGTATTATGTATTATGTATTATGTATTTAGTATTATGTATATAACTAATATTTTTATCATGTTACTGTAGTTTCAATGGACACCAAACGAGGATCCGTCAATTCAGGCAGTAATTCCAGATGAGTTCTTTCAAAATCCGAACATTTGGCATGTGAAGGTCCAATTGGTCAACTATGCCACCGTGGAGATGCACCAGTCAGATCGGGTTCTGCGTCAATTTGGATTCTGACAACCGATTCCCGTGGCACCTGAGGTGCTCGATGATGAGCACAAAGTCGACTTACGGTAGTTGCATATGGATTGGCCAAGATTTTGGTCAGCATATATCGAATTGTGGGAAAACCGGTATGATTATATACCTACTCGGGAACCGATCATCGTTCCTGAATTAGTGTACGTGCCGGAATACATGCAATGGTTTAGGATCCATGGCAAGCCGTATTTATTGTCAGAAGAGGAGAGGCGACGGCAACTTCATCTACAAAAGGAACGACGGCCTTTTAAACCCAAGGAGAAGGGATGATGGGACGGGCCCATCAACAGTGCTGACACAATTATCGGGCCCATCAACAGCGCCCACACAGTAACCGGGCCTAACACTTCAGCCAACGACACCCACATCACAGCTTTTTTCGGTTGTGCCAGGTGCGTATCCTAGCCCTTATATGTATCCTAACCCTTATATGTTTCCTTTTCCCAGTCCTATGGCAGGTTGGCATGCATGGCCCGATTCGAGTCCATTTCCGACTATTCCAAGTGGACCACCGATCGATAGGCCGCCGTCACATGAGGGATCGCACCAGGCGCCATTGGAGAGCTCTTCTTTTTACCAATCTTCGATGCCTTATGGGATTCAAACACCTCCGCCATGGGTGATGCAAACACCTCCGCATTCATTATTTTATCAAGGTGGGTCATCCTCCCAACACCCACCACTGCACTCTTGCCGGAGAGAACTGAATCCCAAAATAGAGCAACCACAACCCTCACTGGAAAGTCGGAACAAGGAGGAATCCAGTAGCAGAATCAGTCGACTACCCCCATGTAGCACTGATTCCGACCGGCACCAACATTGATTTTTTTAATATATTTTTATAAACTTTTTTATATCGTTTCATTTAATAAAATAAAAATTTGTTTTTTAATTTTTTAATTGTAACTTACTTTTTATATTTTTAATAAAATAAAAGTTGTTTTTTATTTTTATCTAATTTATTTTTTATATTTTTATAAAATAAAAGTTGTTTTTAATATCCTAATTGTAATTTAATTTTTTATTTTTAATAAAATAAAAGTTGTTTTTATTTAATAAAATATTTCTACAAACTTTTTTATATTGTTACATTTAATAAAATAAAAGTTGATTTTAATTTTTTAATTGTAATTTACTTTTTATATTTTTAATAAAATAAAAGTTGTTTTTTTTATTTTTTTATTGTAATTTATTTTTAATATTTTTTATAAAATAAAAGTTGTTTTTAATTTTTTAATTGTAATTTACTTTTTATATTTTTAATAAAATAAAAGTTGTTTTTAATATCCTAATTGTATTGATTCAAGTAAGGACTAAATCGGAAATGTGAGAAAAGTTTTGTGGCTCAATAGTAAATATTTAAAATTTGAGGGGTTAAAATGTATATATGAAAACTTGAAGGGCCAATGGTGTAAATATTTTAAGGGTGGAAGGATCTAGAAACTAAGTAGAAATGGATGAATTAGGACTAAATTGAATAAGTGAAAAAGTATGAGGGGTTAATTTGTAATTTTATCAAGATGGGTGTTGATCTAATGTAGAAATTTTGAAGGATCGTAAGGGGCAAAATAATCATTTAGCAAGAAAGATAATTTTGAAGAATAATGATGATGGTGATATTTTAGATTAATTGAATAACTTTTTTTTTGCAATTTAGTCCTGCTACAAAAGTTCACCATTTTCATCAAGAAATTAAAAGAATTTTCATAGCCACCAAGAGACAAAAATGATAAGGAGACTATCAACTATTCCGATTTGGACATGAGTGAGATGTATGGCTTGGGTTCCTACACCATCCGCATAACTTCCGCTGGTTAGTTGTTTCTCGGATATCCATATTATTGCGTATTCTAGTCGAGAAAGGTCAACCCTTTGGTTTGCGACGCAGTTCTCTATCCAGTAACAACTTAAACGGAGCAAGCGAACAGACGGCCACTTACGTTTATCTGGGACTGGTGGGAATACGTGTCTCCACATGTTGTACATGTATTCTATTTTGTACACTTCATCGACATAGCTCATGGGATCCAGACGGAGATTCTGACAAGCTGCAATTACATGAGTGCATGGATAACGAAGTGCGTCAAATATCCCATAATCGCAGGTCCTATTTCTCAAGTGTACACGATATTGCCTGCCAACAATACCTTGGTTCGGTCTGTCAAACTCCGTCACACGAAACCATAGGTTGTTGCGATCGTGACACACTGTGTGCATGGTGTTGGCCCGTGCCTTCGCCTTGTTAATTTCTCCCAATACCTTCACCCATCATACATGGCCTCCCTGCATTTGGCCTTTATAACTCGCTACTCGCTTCAAAAATAGTGCCGCTAAACAAAAATATGTCTCTCACACAACCGATGTTATCGACAAATGATGCATTCTTTTTAGAACAGAATTTATGCATTCAGCCAGGTTTGAGGTCTTATGACCATATCATAGGCCGCCATCGTATGCTTGTGTCCACTGTTTGAAAGGTATGTTGCATAGGTAGTTTGCACCTTCTTCGTTAACTGAGTGCAAAATCACCATCATCTCGTGAAAACGGTCCTCATTGATCTCGTACCTTGCTAATATAAGTTGATAGCGAATATTACATACCATTTTTCAATTAAGAATAAATTGAATATTACAAACAAAATTATATTAATAGATATTACATACCCATGTTGGTCACTTGTCGTCATTCACTTGTAGATCGATGTTGCCCGTGGTAGTTGGAAGCAACATGCCTTAGGCAATATCGATGGTGTGTGCGATGCCATAGGCTTCCCTGTCGCTCTATTGCGGCTAGTATTCTAAGGCCCCGATCCTATATAACGCATATATCAGGTTGGGGGCAGACATGCCTCCTTAACCTAGATAGAAAGAAATCCCAGTCATCAGCTGACTCCCCAGGTGTTATTGCAAATGCAATTGGAAGGATTCTCCCACTGCCATCCTGTGCTACAGCTAGCAATAGCCGATATGTATATCTACCATACATAAAGGTACCGTCAATTTGTACCAATGGCTTGCAGTATAGAAATGCGTCTCGGCATTGCTTAAATGTCTAAAACAGACACTTGAACACTTGGCATCCACAGAGCAATCGATCGTTGTAGTACGCAGGTACCTTTTCAAGGTCTGTTATGCTGCCTGGGACATATCTCTCCAGCACCTGACACCACTGCCACACTGCATTTTATGAAGTGTCCCACCGACCATGCAACTTTTCCAACGCCTTCTGCTTAGCTATCCAAGTCTTGCGGTAAGAGGGCGTGTACCCCAATTGGCTACGAATATCGGCAATTAAGATCGGCACTAAAGTCTTGGGATTCGCCTTCATCGTCGGTATTATTAACCCTGCCAACATATCTGAATCCATCTTAGGATGGTATTGTGAAACACTTGTCAACGAAGTATGTTAAATAATGCAACATTACGTAATATCAGTATTATTCAAAAACCATAAACACCTAGTGATACTGTACCGGCAAGACATGTATTTGGACCTTTGTACTTTTAATCTCCCACAAGCTTGTCCTTTTCCTCAACGAGGCCATGATTTTCCATGAACATGTACCGTCTTACACTGCACACTTGGCCTCGTACTTATCGAGTTTGGATTTAACCACGTTGTAGTTAACCCCGTTCTTGGTGCTATATTGCTTCAATGCACCAACAAAACTATCCTTGTTGGAGGACTCTTTACCAACTTCTAATTCACCCGAATCCAACGACGAACTTGTACGTTCACGCTTTCTGTGTGGTAGTTCAGGAAACTCCAATGCATCGTCTTGAGATAGATCGACATTATGCATGTGGGTTAGAGGCTAGTATGCCTTGAATCGTGGATCTTCTTCTTCTTCATCTGAACCCCCTTCAACATCTTCAGGTATGGTTGGAAGAGGCTCCGGTTCAGAAAATAATGCAACTTCTGCACCATCGAGGCTGGGCTCTCGAGGTGGATCCACATCGGACTCATCATCCTACCCACCATCATCTGTAATGAACGAGGTCCCCTAGCCGGTGGATGTCGTGGGGAGTACATTATCCCTTCTTAAACATCTTTCGTAACGTCCCCAATCATATGTGGATTGCCAACCACTAGAAGTTGATGACATTCCCCAATACGTATTTCTTGCATCGAACGTGGACCCATCGATATGCATGGCCCATCCACCAACCGACTGTCGTACAGGGGTTGTGTTTTCCATACTACCACTAAACACGGGCGTTTCCGTATTCTGCCTCACATTAACAGAGTGTCGGCTTGGGGTAGTGTATTCCCCTCGAACAGTAGTAGATGTTGAAGTCGAAGGAAGATCACTTGGTGATGAAAATTGTACATATACCTCAAGATAGAGTGATCCCTGGCAAGATGAGTCTCCACCATTGCCTCCAAGCACCGAGGACCTTTGATGTCGAATGAGTCATATCTCACGGGATCAACCGAAGCACAAAATCTATACTTAATAGACTGAACTTTCATTGGCGTTGTTCCAAAGATTTTACGCCTAATTCTTTTGCGAAGTTCTGTCAAATCTATGTTCTGGTTAAAAATTAGTCGCGCAGTGTTCTCCAATAAAAAAATAACACCATTTTCAGTGTCACGAACCTCACCATCATAGTAAATAACAGCACTAATACGTTCAATCATCTTCAGTTTCTATTATACTTTTGCCTCAATTTCTATTATGCAACCTGAGAATGAAATTTGGCTCATTTATAGTCTAAGGACAAATAGGAACTCATCAGAGCAAAAGAGCGTCCACGTGGGAGCTTTTTTCAATACGGTGACAGTGCATCCTGCTTGAAGCGTTTTGGTCACTATTTGTTCAGAAACGTCTTCTCAAAATTATTTTACCAGATACTAATGTAAAAAAAACAAATAATTTTTATATTGCTGATATATTTTTTCCAAAACCCTAAACCTAAAATTATTTTAATTAATTAACCTTAAACTCTAGTTCATTAATTTTCTCCTAAAAACCTTAAACCCTAAGACCCTAACAACCATAAAAACCATAAACCCTAGCCCTAAAACCCTAAAAACCCTAATCCTAACCTTAAAAATAGTTGAAAAACTATAACACCCCAAACCTGGCCCATACATTTCGATCGGATCTGGTATGCTACGGGTTGTACATTGAAAACTTTTGCTTTGTTGGTTTTGGAAATTGTAGATTTATTAGGCAGTAATTAATAAATAAGTGACATTTAAAAAAAACCATTGTATTATTGTTATTGTGAATAATTAAACCTTTGACAAAATTTCATAAGTTGTAAATATTTAAAAAACTACTTAGGCGAATATAAACTATGGGGCCTTATTACCTAAATATTCCCAAATAAAACTTAAAGGAAAAACCGAAAATAATCTATAGAAATAAAAACTTGATGGCCCTCGAGTCCTGCTCTCGGCTCCCATGTCCATGATCTCTTTGCTCATCTGAAAGGTTAGGGAAAAATAGTAGGGTGAGTCACCAAGACTCAGTGTGTAAATCCCGAAAACACATAAAAGGCTTGGGCGCACAAACACATTATGAGCCCTGGCCTATACACAATGGCAACAATCATAATCACATGACAGATAGTAAATGATGCAAAGCCCAACCCATCCTAGAATTCCATCCTCTACACACCAACCCGTACCAACCATCACACCTTGGGGATTTCTACAATCAACCCGCCAACCGCTACACACCATATCGACAGTCATACTGCCTATTCCTTATCAATCAGGAATTTTAACGTGGGTTTTCTACCATCGATCACCAAGTGACCTAACATTTCATTTCGTGGGTTTTCTACCACCGATCACCATGTGATCTAACATTTCATTAGGTGAGTTTTCTACCACCGATCACCATGTGATATAGCATTTCATTAGGTGGGTTTTCTACTACTGATCACCATGTGATCTAACATTTCATTAGGTGGGTTTTCTACCACCGATCACCATGTGATCTAACATTTCATTAGATGGGTTTTCTACCACCGATCACCATGTGACCAATCATGCTCTTCCCCTTTTCATAACAAACCCATCCCATGCATACATTCATGCAAAATCAAACAATCTACTACCTAAGAGTTTACAGTCTTTCGCATACATCGATACACATAGAGAAGTTCTATGATTACGTACCTGGCATTCCTTGCCTAACCCTTTTTGGGTTTCATTTGACTGTCTACAAGCCACTTTCCAGCTTTTTAGCCCATAACATAAACATACATATATTCATACAGATTATTAGTGTGTTAGAGATCTACACACGACTGTTCATACAGCCTCATTTTCCGGCTTTTCAGCCCCTAACAGGTATAATACAAAAATAAAACTTATGTGATAAGGATCTACACACCTGATTACCGATAAAACGATACTTTCTATATCGACGCTATCCTTAGTTGTCACAACTGCTATGCCTAAGGTGTTGTCCAGAAGCCGGTCCACAACCAAGTGGCCAATCTCGAATGGCAGATACTGCTCTTTTCTTAAACTTAGGGATTTTCTCCTTTGCTTGATCCATATTTAATTCCATCACAAGTCCTTATCAGAACTACTATCACAATATTTAATCGTTAATCCTCATTATAACATTAAGATCTCGTATATAATGATGAAATCTAATAGAAATCTAAGAAAATCTTCTTACCTTAAAAATCCTGAAAGTAGAGACTAGTTATTTTCGGCTTTTAGATCTAATTGACCAAGCTTCCTTCAAATCCCGAATTGCCGCCCATCATAAAACCATTAACTATTAGCTTTTTCGGCTTTTGCCTTTCAAAAATCAAAACAGAATATTACCTTAACACAGGGATTTCGGCTAGCACTAGAAAGAGGATTCGGCAATGCCAAAGTAATAGATTTTAAATGCTGGATGAATAAAGAAAAACTATAGAGGTTTCGGCTTTTTAGAGAAATCGGCACAAGGGAAAGAAGAATGGAGAAAAGGTTTCGGCTTTTGAAGAAATTGAAGAAGAGAAATTGGAGAGGAAGAGGCTAGGGATTTTCGACACAAGGAATGAGGAGAGAATTAGGGTTTTAAGTGTCAGAATCAAGGAGCTATCCCCACCTATTTATAAGATTTTCAGGACCTCCTGTATAAAACTGATAATGCCCTTCCTAATTAATTAAAATTCAAGCTAAATAAAAGGGAAAATTTGGCACCCCTTTGCCATGCAGTACCCGATTTCTTTACTCCTCTCAGTGGTGGATTTTTGGCCATCACTCTCCTTGTAGATAGGCTCCTATCTTTTCTCCTTTTTATCTTCTATATTATCAATTATAAAATCCAAATATATCTTCCTATTTTTAAGCCTTGTAGCCGTCCACCTCATCAAGTCTTAATGTCGAAATTTAACTCACTTAAATTAAAAGATTTGGGCTTCATTAAACCTAAATTTTGGGCCCCTAACTCCTTGTGTGTGGCGTCACCTTCTAATTCCTTTACAGTGCCACCTTTTGTTGGGCCACAAGCCCACGTTGGTATTTTAAACATAACTACCATTCTTTTAACTCTATAATGCCCAATCTAATAATTTAACCAAGGCCTTTGCCTAATTCTGAGCCCAATTTGGACCCCTATTACTTAAATTAACATATTAAACATATTCACCCATTAAACACATAGGCCTAAAAATTCAGGATGTTACAAAACCCTAATGGAAGGGAAGGGCAAAAATGCGTCCCTGAGGGATCGTTTTTGCAACATCAGCAAAGTGCGCCCTCAAAGACGCAATTTTTGCTGATGTGGTAGAAAACACTCCCTCAGGGACGCGTTTTCATGCTGCATCCCCTGAAATCGCGTTGACGTGGATGCGTTTTCAGGGAAAATGGCCCATTCCGGTAAATAATTGGAAAAAATGTCCTTTTCCGTAAATTTTGAAAAACAAAGAGGCATTATTTGGTAATTTACCTAATAAATTGTATCTACATTTGAAATAATGAGCGGCAATAAACCTTTTTATTTTAAATTCTTCGTCCACCAAAGAAACAGTCTTTGACTGCTCTTTCATAATCATGCTCAATAAAGAAGAGTTGTCACTTACCATGAATTAGCAACACAAATTTGGATTAGTTACATCAAAGGAAACAAATTATCTCTTTCTTCTTCTTTTCTCATATAGTTTTTAATTATATAAGTTATGCTCATGACTATTTTAAATAGGGTTTGTCCTATTTTATCATTTTAATTCTTTTTTTTTAATTTAATCATTCGTCACTATTGAATGGTTGATCCGTAACATTTTTTTTTTACTTTTAATTAAAATTAAATACCTCTTTATAATTAACCTAAAACACTTTTATTTTTTTTAAATAAGTGATGAATATTTTCATTCTCCCTTCTAGTCATTACTTAAAAGAAAATATTCACCACTTATAACTAGGAAAAAAAAAAGGTCAAGAAACCTTAATTGTTTTGTTGAAGTTCCTTTGACTTCACTTGGCTTTGTACTTTGAGATCCTCTCTTGTCTCTTTTCTGTGTTGCAACGTCCCATTCTGAACTCTGATTTCTTCATGTACGTGTTTTACATTGTACAAGGGGTTGAGATTGACTTTTGGGTGTTATCAACGTTTCTCATACTCTAAAGCCAATCAACCAATCAAACAAAAATATATAAGATTCCTTTAAATAGAAAATTATTACCGAATCAATCAAAATAATAAAGAACGGAGTAAAAACAAAGGGGACTATATTGGTTGGACTTAAAGATAAAGAATTTGAGTTCATAGTTATGTATTGACTCGATTTTTGTCAATTTTATTTGTTTTTGTTGTGAATTCAGTAGTCGAATAGAGCAAAATTGTAACTGATAATTTGAGAGAATAACAATGAGAATAAAGAATACACAGATTTTACGTGAAAAAAACCCCCTAATTAAAACACCACGGACAAGGATAGAAGAATTTCACTATGAGAAAACTAGGAGTTACAACTTCTCTCCCTTTAACAAGGAGAAAACAATGAAAATTCTCTCTTGATAAAAGACGAAACAACACTCTTTAAAACTTTCTAACTTCTCTAGTCGTGGAATGGTTTTGAGATTGGGCTGATTTTGAATGCTAAAATGGTTAGGCTATTTATAGTTGAGCTTCAGGGCTCAAACTATAAATAACATATTAATGTAAGAGACTAAGACAATAATTAACCCTTTAATAATTTTCCAACTTTCAACTACTAGCCTAATTTGGTAGGTTTTATTATGGCTTTCAATGCAACCAACTTTGACTTGGCATTAATCAACAACAGTCTCCCACTTGAAAATTTGATTGGGATAATCAGTATTGATTACCTTTGTCATGAAATCTGCTATGTTGTTTTTGGTATGAATTTTTTTGTATATCTACCATTCATTCTTCCACTTTCTCATGAATGAAGTGATACTGGAGCTGAATGTATTTTGTTCTTGAGTGAAAAGCAGGATCCCTTCCAAGATGCAAAACACTCTGACTGTCACAAAATAAAAAAACGTACTTTTTCGTGCTCGAATTCTTCCAATACCATTTTCAACCATATTACTTCTTTATTAGCTTGTGTAACTGCTACATATTCCACCTCTATTGTTAAGGTGGCCACAATCGACAATAGTTTTCAAAACCAGCTTATAGCTCCACCAACAACTGTAAACATATAACCTATGGTAGATTTGCTTTTATCCAAATCTCTTGCATTATCAAAATCAACATATCCGCTGATAAGAAGTCTGATCCTCCGTAACATAATGCAACATTTAAGGTCTTATTGATATATCTTAGGATCCTTTTTATAGCATTCCAATGCTCTTTGCCTGGATTCGCCATGTATCGACTAACCACTTCCACTACTTGTGCAATGTCTGGTCTTGTACTTGAGGCATTAAACTTTCCAATGTTGATGCATACAGTACTCGAGACATCTCCATCCTCTCTTCTTTACTGCAAGGACTCATACTAGAAGATAATATGAAGTTAATAGAATGAATGATAGAAATTGGCTTACAATCTTGCATGTTAAATCGTGACAAGATCTTCTTCAAGTAATTCTTTTGTGAAAGCCAAATCTTTCTATTACTTCTATCTTGGTGTAATTACATCCCTAAAATCTTGTTTACTGGTCTCAAGTCCTTCATTTCAAATTCCCTAGTTAATTGTGCCTTTAATTATTCAATATGATCTTTGTTAGGGTTTGCAACCAACATGTCATCTACATACAATAGCAATATAAGAAAATCTTTTTCATTAAACCTATTGAAATAAGCACAAGGATCGCCATTAAGTCTATTATATCCAAGGCTCATGATGAAGGAATCAAATCTAACCAACACCTCGGTGTCTGTTTTAAACCGTACAGAGATTTATTCAACCTGCAAACCAAGTTCTCCTTTTTTTTTCTTCAAATCCTATATGCTATAGCATATAAATTCTTTTTCAAGATCTCCATAAAGGAAGCAGTTTTAACATCTAACTGTTCTAGATGAAGTTAAATGTAGCATGCATTGCCAAGGCTACTCGAACTATTGTCAATCGTACCACAGAAGAACATATTTCATCAAAATCAATCCCTTCTTTCTGAGCATATCCTTTTATCACCAGTCTTGCACGATACCTCTCTGCTTGATTGTCTCCATTTTGTTTGATTTTGAAGACCCACTTGTTACCAAATGGCTTCCTTCCTTGTGGTGGAGACACAAGTTCTCAAGTATTATTTCTATGAAGAGCTTCAATTTCTTCCTACATTGCTGCCATCCATTGAGAAGCATTTGAGCTGTTCACTGCCTTCTAGAAAGTTGATGACTCTCCATTCTCTGTTAAAAGACAATATGCAATATTGCCTTCCATTACATAATCTGAGTGCCAATTAGGATGCCTTTTTACACGATTTGAATGGTGAATTGTTGGAGCTTCAAAATTCTCCGGTTCTAATTCCTCGTGCTCAATTTATGCTTCAAAAGAATCATTTTCTTCAAACTCATTTTCCACTTGTATCATTGCAGCCTCTGACTTTTCTTTTGAAGTGCTATCATCCTCTGTTTTTCTTTGTAGCTTATCTTCTAAAAAGATAACATCCATACTTATTATAACTTTGTGGGCAGTGAGATCCCATAAGTGATACCCCTTTACTCCATTAGCATACCCTAAGAATTTACATTTTTTTAGATTTTAGATCCATCTTTGTAATTTCTTGGGCATTTTACATCATGTACACAATACTTCCAAATATATGGAGGTTTGAATAATCAACTGGTTTACTAGTCCACATCTCTATTAATGTCTTCAACTCAATTGCAGTTGATGAAGCCCGATTCACCAAATAATAGGCGATATTGACTACTTCTGCCCAAAAAGTTTTCTTTAGCCTGTAACTTCGAACATTGCCCTTGTTCTTTCTAAAAAATTTATGTTCTAACAATTTTTTGTTCATCTGCTTTGCCATTTTATTTTGTTGAAGAGTGTATGCTACTGTGAACTATCATTTGATGCCTTCTTTCCTACCAAAGTCATCAAATTCATCAATTGTATATTCTCCTCCATGATCTGCTCTGAAACACTTGATCATAATTCCAGGATCAAGTTTCACTTGCGCTTTGAAATTTTTGAAAGTCAAAAACATATTTGACTTCCTCTTGATAAGGTGAACCCGACATCTCCTAGAGTAGTCATCAATGAATGAGACAAAATGCTTTGCTCCACCTAGGGATGAAACTAGTTCTTGCCATACATCAGAATAAAACAGTTCTAGAACAGTCTTGCATTAGAATTTGATGTGTTGAAACTTAAACGATCCTACTTACTTGTAATAAAATGTTCACACAAAGGAAGTGATTCATTTGTTAGACCTAAAAGTAGCTTTTGTTCCACTGGGATTTTCATTCCTTGTTTTGGCATGTGTCCAAGTTTCTTATGTTATAGCATTATAGAATTTGAACCACACGAGGCAACAAATGCTTCTATTTTTTGCGAAGTCTCTCCTTTCAACATATATAAATTTCCAACTATCTTTTCTCCTTTTGTTACCACAAGCGCTCCATGGAACACTGATCGCTGTAAAATCAGAGTTTTAAATATTTATAAAAGAATGATCAAACCTGGAGACTAACTCTGACAACGATATTAAGGCAAGTGTACCTATCGCACAGTAGTATAGCTTAGGCAAGACCGGATATCTAACCCAAATGAACTAAAAGTACTGATACTAACTTTCTTTTTATTATTTAGCCTTAAAATTAGAGTGAAGTTGCTTTTGACGAAGACTAAACTAAGGACACAAAGACAAAAAGGACGAATAGGAAAATAACTTTGAAGAAAAACTTAGTTGATTGCAACGATACCCTCAGGAAGAATCCATCTAGACTTTCCTTATTAATTAACCTTTAAATTATATGATTTCTTTTACTTAGCTTGATCCGTAAGACTCCCTAGCCTATATTAAACCCTCTCTCGAGGCGAATAACGCCTAACTAGGTTAATTAGTGGAACTCTCGTTCGCTTATAATAACACCCTAGGATAGCAGTAAATCGATCAATGGACTCCCATATTAGGTTTCACCCTAATCCGGTAAAATCTCGTAACCTTATCACTAGACGTTCGATCAACTCCGCTTAATTATGTTAGATCTACTCTTAGGCAGGGTCTATTCCTCCTCCACCTAAGCACATTAGAATTAAATTAAGCAACATAATTAAGAACAAACTAAGTAATTATCATATAACTTAAAAATCAAATAAAAAGATCCATCTAGGTTTCCTCCCCTTCAGGTATCCGGGGGGTTTAGTTCATAACTAAACAAGAAAACATCTCAAGAGAAAAGATAAAACAAAACATAAGAAAAGCCTAAAACTCCCTGAAGGAATTGAAGGAGAATTCTGTCATCTTGAGTATAGTTCCGGCTTCTTGGGATGGATCAACTGGCTATCTTAGCGTTATTCCCTAACTCTGGCCTTCTCGGCTTGGCTTCTTGGCCTAGCTTTGACGCCCTTTCAAAGGTGGTACTTAGGGGATATATATAGGCTTTTGGAATGCGATTCTTTCTCCCCAAGTATCCTTTTTCAACTGAAATTACTCATTCTGACGACAGAGGCACGGCCATGTAGCACGCCCATGTGGCTCGACTCCAGGCCGTGTTCGGATTTCTAACTTGAGGCAGGGCCGTGTGAATCAGGGAAGAAACTGTGTTCTAGATATTAGGCGTGGCACGGCCGTGTGGCTTGAAGTCTAGGCCGTGTTGATTTCGTGAATTGGCCCATTTGGCCCGTTTTAAGCCCGTTTTACGTTCTTTTCATCCTTTGGTGCTTTCCTGAGTATAAGACATGAAAGAAAGAATTAAGAGCACCTTTTTACACAAATCAAGGGGTAAATCATCCAAAAGCATATTAAATGTGGGCTTAAAATATGTTACTTTTACAGTTTATCAAATACGCCCACACTTAAGCTTTTGCTTGTCCTCAAGCAAAATTCTCAACTTACAATTAAAACGAACTTTCCATGATTCATAATTCCTATCAACAATGCCTTATCCTAATTCATAGATAATTTATACATGGATAATTCAACTCAAAGATTCCTAAAGATTCAAATAAGATAAGTCATACACTTGTAGCACGAAAAACATATAGTGTTTCCTTCATCTAAATAATTACCTTTAATTCAAAACCGACAAGGATTGATATCCTCACAAAAGATTCACTCAAATCACTCAAAAAGTGTTTAAGGGTCAAAATTAAGCACTCATAAGTCGAACATGAAAAGCTAATCCCATTGGCTTGCCTGAAAATCAAATCTCCACCACTGTAAAATGATATGATAAACAGATCAAAAGGTCTTTGTTAGGGTTGTAACAGGGCTAGGGTTAAAGGTGTGGATAAAGGCTGAAATTAGAAGATTAGAATCAAGATTGAATTGATAAGTTACCTACCTAAAACTTTTTAAGATAATAATTACATCAACTGAAAATAATAAAAATCCTACTAATACGAGCTTTTTCTTTTGGAAAATAGTCTTTGATTGTGTAAACTCACTCTCCATACTACTGATATTGAAAAATTGAAATTTTTTTTTTTAGAGCAAACTAAATACAAGATAAATTAAACTACCAGAATAATAAACTTAGATAACTGGATCAAATCAAATCTAGATTAAAGGGTAGTCAAAATAAAGGGTGATAACAAATACAAAGGGTTTTGGGTTAAAATTAGCGGGTAAGTCAATAAAAAGGGTTGTTAGGCTCAACGGGGTTCACTAAGGGTTAATTATAAGGGTAGTCTTTTTAGTGGTGTAAGTAGGTTAAACCTAGGTGCCTTTATCATCTCGGTATATCAAATCATAACTGTGGTCTTGACACGTATAATTGAGGCAAGTTCTAGAATAACAGTTCATAGTTGACATACTCATAATCAAGAAGTGAGCATGAAAAAGAATGTATGCTCTATACGGCTCAAATTCTTACAAAAATTTTGTGTGTTTTTGACATCAACCTTGTAAATCTCAAATTTCAAGATAACATTCGAATTCCGATTGACAACCTAAAATTTCAATTTTAGAAAATTAGACTTATCATGCTTGATTCCCTAGTATTCTTCAAATTTAATCATCAATGTACAATTAACTATGACTTATTCAAAACATATCAATAAAAATCCTAAATCATCAGAAATTTCATTTTAATTAGTAATATGAGAAAATTACTTTAAAACAAGGTTAAAGTTAGGCATTTTCTTGGATTAAATATTCACCCCCCACACTTAAGATGTACATTGCCCTCAATGTACAAAGATAGATAATGACATTTTAAAGATAAATCAAAAGAGAAGGGGAAGAATTACTCCCTGAGTTGTGGATGTTTTCCCGAATGAGTGTCTTTGGTGGTGGTGATGGTCAGTCGGGATAACATTCCTGCGCTAGATGAAGAAATTGGGTAGTGCTTTGAGAAGTAACCAGGCTTTATTAAGACCTAATAAAAATAAACTAAATATATAAATAAAGACAAGAAAGATAAAAAGAAAGAGACTAAGAAGGAAAATAGACTCAGGCTGGGAGATAAAAGGGCTTGAGAATCCTTATTGGTAGGTGGTTCGCGAGGTGGGTGTGACTTCTAAGGCGACGGAGGTGCTGGTGGTGGCGAAAGTGGCGTGATTCCCAAGCAGCCTTTAGAACCTGACACTAAGAAACTAAACTAACTTAAACTAATTTAAACATAAGATTATTAAAGAAAAGGAGAATGAAAGGAAAGAGAAATGAAAAATAAAAACTAATTGGTCTCATAGATCATTGGCTTAGTGTTGAGACGAAGCTGCCGGCATGAACTCATGTTAATCGCTTTTTGTTAAGGTGCCTATGCTTAGCTTCCTTCGCTTCTTTGGCATGTTGTTGGCGTGCACAAGGATCTAGAGTAAAGAATCTGATATGGAAGAGAATGAGAAGCAAAAATAAGAGTGAAAATCAGAAGGAGGGAAGGGGAAGAGTTGAGGGGTTTAAATAGATGCTCAAGTTTGGTAATCCCCCACGGCCGTGTCCCAGGGTGTGTCGATTTACACGGCCTCCTCACACGGCCATGTTCTAGAGGGTGTTGTCACCCTATGCCCGTGTTTGAGCCCTCCATGTCCGTGCTCGTGATGTTTTTCTGTTGGCATGGTTTTCTGACACGGGCGTGTCTTACTCGTGTTCGATAAGTCAGTAACCTCAGTAACCTCAGTAATTTCACACGGATGTTGGCATGGATGTGTGCTGTCCGTGGTATGGAAGTCAGTAGCCTCACACGGTTGGTGCCACAGCCGTGCCATATCTGTCAGTGCCCGTGTCGAGAGTGGTTGGATCTGTGACGTTGGTTTGGTGGTTGGGCTAACTGCACGGCCTCTATCCTGTCAGTGTGGCGATTTTGGTGGTCCACACCACCACGTATATGGCCGTGTGTATGCGGTCGTCGTGGGCTCTGTAATTACGCACTTTTGGTTAGTTAAAAAGGAGAAGAAAAAGAGGAAAGAAAATAAAGTGTAAAAGAATGGCAAAAGAAATAGGGTTAGTACTCAGGGTGCCTCCCGATAAGCACTCGTTTATAGTCTTAAGCTAGACTTTCCTCATATTTGAAAATTTTAGGGAGGTTTAAAAGTTTGAATATCTTCCCTCATGTCTACAGTTTTAGTTTTATGACAAAATTGAAGTTGAGAAGCGTTTACCTTGAAAGTGCCAAATGTTGGATTGCTTACCTCGACTAGTCCTTGTGGGAAGATATCGTGTACCTTAAGAAGAAGTTCTCTCTTTTCCTTCATGTTTGTTGTGGTGACGTGAGGCTCGGTGTTATCTAACAGAACCTGGTTTCCTATTTTAAACTGATTTGATGTCCCCACGAGCTCTTCTGGTGGTTCCTCTAGTTTTACTTTGTGTGGATCCGGCTCTTCTTTGACCTGTGTTTTCTATTCTTCCTTGTGTAACCCTAGTTTTTCTTTGAAGTGCATTTTCCACTCGTTTAACACTATAGCAAAACAGACTTTTAGCGGCGTTTTTTTTTGCCTTTAGCGGCTTTTATAAGCGCTACTAAAAGTGTTTGCGGCGCTTTACAAAGCGCCGCAAAAACCGCCGTTAATAAAACCGTCGCAAATTTTTGCGGTGTTTATGAGAAAAAAACGCCACTAAAGATCATGACTTTTAGCGGCGTTTGTGAGAAAAACGCCGCTAAAAGTCATGGTCATTAGCGGCGCTTTCCCAAAAACGCCGCTAAAAGTCATGGCCGTTAGCGGCACTTTTGTCACAAACGCCGCTAAAAGTCGTCGCCTTTAGCGGCGCTTTTTCAAAAAACTGCCGCTAAAAGTCGTGGCCTTTAGCGGCGCTTTTCCAAAAAAATGCCGCTAAAAGTCATGGTCTTTAGCGGCACTTTTAAAAAAACGCCGCTAAAAGTCTTGACCTTTACCGGCGCTTTTTTACACAAACGCCGCTAATTTGTACAGATTTCCAATGTACAGTATTTTCAATATTATACCCCTCCTGCACTAAAACCAACCAATAACAGTAAATATAGCATACAATTCCAACTCAAAACAGCAAATTTAGCATAAAAATCACACCAAATACATTAATTCTAAATGATACTTGAAATTTAATAAATTAAATAAATGATAAATGAAAATATTGTAACAATAATGTTAAATGTAATAATGTCTAAACATTCTTACAACGAGAAACTAAATGTCTAAGATGGCGGTTTTGTGATTCTTTGAAACATCTGCATCATATCTTCGAAGTTGTTCTTTGGAGCTTTACGTTTTACGTTACGCTCTGCTCGCTAGCATCGATGCCGCTACGCCTCCTCATTCTTTGCCACTTCCGCATCCGTTCTAAGCTGTTGCTTTGGAGTTCTTCATATTTTCTTTGAACATCAGCAATTTGCTGCCTCTGCTCAACCGTGCTCTCTTGCATCTGAGCTATCTGGTCTTGTAGCCTCTGAACTTTAGCACGAGATTGACCCCCGGAAGGCATGTATTGCTGGGAGCCGGATCTAAAATATTGGGTCGGGGTAACACCAGATCCTTTAAATCGAACCCGACCATACCTTTCAAGACCAAAAACATCAGTGATAATTCTATTAAAAATATACTAAAGATTAACAGAACTATCAGTCGAAGCAGTCGTACCTTTCAGGACCCAAAACATCGGTAATAATTCTATTATCAATCTCCCCAAGATTAACAGAACTATCAGTCGAAGCAGCCGCTTCATACTCCGCCTTCTTCTCCTTTAGTTTATTCTAATAAATCAATGAAAGAGTTAGAAACGAAATATATAAATAAGAAAGAATGCAACATAACTTAACGTTATAAATTTAAAACTATAAATGATCAATTAAACTATTATAATTAAACATTAGAAATATTTATAATAAATAAATTTTATTAAGTAAATATACCAAAATTTCTAAGCTTCGGATGTCATCGGAGATCCATCCTTCTTTCTATGCGTAATGTCAAAAAGCTGAACGCGTCCAACTTTTTGACCAGTCGAAGCTTCCTACATTGTAGCAGAAAAAATATAATTTAATAGTATAAAGTAATTAATATTTGACAGATTAATAAATTATAATACCTCGGCCTCGCCTACACAAGCAAAACTTACGAACTCGCCAGTGTGTGAATTTACATTTACATCTGTCACGCTTGTTCCAACTCGCTCACGGTCCTACATAATGGAATTTGAATTATATATATAGTAAATATTATAAACCAAATAATTTATAAGACTTTAGAAGTACGTAATACCTCTCCTTTTTTTAAATTCCAGAATCTAACTTGATCGTCCCATTGGTACTTCAACATTCCCGGCGGAACATTTCTTAATTTTTCGTCGAGGCTTATGTCTTTCTTAAAATATTGTTTCTTGAACGTGCTTTTATTGTCTCTCCATTTTTTACCCAACGTCTTCTTAACATAGTCATCAGAGACCTCTAAAGTAAATCTAGCATGAAGAAAAAAAGTATAAAAATTTAATATAAATGAAAATTAAATTAAAGTATTATAAATTACATTTACGTTTTGTTATCTTAATATTATCGAGAGCCTGATTTTTGTTGGCATCAGGCATGTGATGCCATGATTCGTAGTTAATGGGCAACATATTGACATTTCGTGCTATAATGCCCAAATAGCCTCCTAACAGTCGAGCTTCAGTTCCAATAGGCTGGCCATGATTGTTTCTCCTTACTTTAACACGATCGGTAGGCTCTAAGTCGTATAAATCTTTAAGTAATGTAAGTCCCCACTCTCCTCTGTGCCCCACCACCTTCAAATTGAAAAATGATATATTATTATATTAAAATTGAAAAAGAATCAATAATAAAATTCAACATGCATGTAAAATAAACTTAACATTACTTTCAAATTCTCCAGCTCAAATCATCTATGTCCGATGCCAGTAGAAGATCCAACAACTGTTTGCTGTTCACTATCTGCTTCTTCTGGATTTAGAGTATCGCGGGCAATATTTAAATCTCGTAATCGTCTTCTAGGCATTTTTCCTGAAATACACATAAAATAGTTCAAAAATTTAGTAACAAATAACAACAATAATAGTACATTTAAAATAGGTACATTATATAACATGACCAATATTAAAATTATAATACTACATATAACTAAAAAATCGTCAAATCTTACTACATCATATTTCATAAATATCTTCGTCCAAATCTTGACGAACCCATTGAAATTGTTGACTAGTAATAGGGATATTTTCATTTAAGTTTTGTTCTGGAAAAGGCAAAGTTTCTGATATTTCGATTATGTCATCTCTACTTCCGTTGCCCATGTCAAACAAGTCTCTAGGGGTGTTCCGGAGTACAACATACCAACCGTCATCAGTTGGATCTTTTGAGTAAAAAACTTGTTTTACTTGAGAAGAAAATACATACGGCTCGTCCATCAATTGTTCTCCAGTGTGAATCAATCGAGAAAATTTCACCATTGTAAAACCATATTGATCATTTTTAATTCCACGAGCCATATTCACATCAGCCCAATCTCCTCGAAATAAGACAACTTTCCATCTGCCATAATAATGCAACTCAATTATGTCTGTAAGAAGTCCGTAATACTCCACATTCCCCTCGACAGGATTATTGTCCCTAGCACTAGCATAACTTGTAATTGAAGAATTAACAACAATTCCACAATTTTGGGTTCTCCTCAATCTCTCGCGATACTTTGTATGAAATCTGAATCCGTTGATGAGGAAGGCACTATATCTTTTCACTATTCTATTTGGACCTTGTGATAGCCATTTAACTTCGTCATTTACTTCATTCTGACTCCAAACCGATTGAATCGAAAGTAAATTAAGTAATTATAAATGTTATGAGAAAACATCATTACTTGACAATGAAAACTTCAATTGCATACCGTTTGGCTTAACCATTCATGAAATGATTCTGTGAACAACTTATTAATTTCTCGTTATTGTAATCTTCGAGACCGTGAACGAGCTCTCAATATTTGTTTGTACTCACTACGTTAGAAAAAAGTTTTACTTTGTTAGAAGACAGACAAATTATAATTGATGAATATTTAGCAAATTTTACAACTTACTTGCGTAATGGTTCCATTGAATCGTGATGAAAAAGAACATATCGATGTGCTTGGACCCACGATCTATCATCTAATTCTGCAATTTCGACTTTGCCGATTGGTTCTTCGAAACTTTAAAATAAAAAAGTTTCGGCCAAGTTATGATCTGTGAGCCCAGCATTTCTACTTGGTCTGTTCGTTCTTGTTTCAACATCTTCCAAATACCTTGAACAAAAATTCATACATTCCTCTGC
Source organism: Gossypium bickii (assembly GCA_025503065.1). Taxonomy (NCBI): domain Eukaryota; kingdom Viridiplantae; phylum Streptophyta; class Magnoliopsida; order Malvales; family Malvaceae; genus Gossypium; species Gossypium bickii. The sequence continues at coordinate 18,101,163 of CP106713.1, read as the reverse complement.
CAAGTAGCCTTCGGCAATTGATCCTCCCGGATAACGTTTATTGCGGCAGTAAGACTTTAATTTGGATAGGAACCTAAAGGCGGTATAGAATATTATCAAAAGTTGCAACTAAAGGCATTTAGGTGAATAAAAGAATAATTTTTAAATAAATTAAGACCTTTCAATGGGATACATCCATCGATAGAAAACAGGTCCACCGAGCATTGCTTCACGAGGGAGGTGAATTAACAAGTGCACCATAATTGTGAAGAAGGAAGGCGGGAAAACCTTCTCCAGATTGCATAAAGTCAGTGCGGCTCGATCTTGTACTGTCTCAAGCTCTTGAACATCCAAAACTTTGCCACAAATGCGTTTCATTATATTGGACAGTTCAATTACACAAGACGTTACCTTTTTCGACATACAACACCGCAATGCAACTGGCAGTAAGTCCTGCATCAAGATGTGATGGTCATGCGATTTTAGGCCATATAATCTTCGATCTTTAAGACTCACACATCGAGATATATTTGATGCATACGCATCCGGGACCTTTATATCCTTCAACACCGTACAGAACAATTCTTTCTCCATCTTCGACATTGAATAAATAGCATGCGGCAACCGATATTTCATACTCGGAAGTGGTTGGGGATAAAGCTCACACCGAATTCCCATGTAGACTAAATCAAGTCGACTCTGAAGATTGTTTTTCGATTTTCCATCGACATTCAAAATAGTCCCAATGATGTTCTCGCAGACATTTTTCTCTATGTGCATGACATCAAGATCATGACGTAAAATCTGATGCTCCTAATAAGGCAATTCAAAAAAAAATACTTCTATTTTTCCACAAGTTCGCATCATCAGGATCATCCTTTTCGTCAGATTCATCATCAAATTCATCCCTTAATCTTCTATTTCTTTGCATGTTGGCCGGTTGATTCATCTTCCCATAAGTGAAATTCATATCTCTTAACATGAACAATATTTCGGATCCACCGGTCTGTGAAGGAGCTTCTCTGAACTCTTCAGTACCGTCAAAATGAGTACTTTGAAATCTAAATCTATGATTTTCTGGTAACCACCGACGATGCCCCATGTAAGAGAACTTCTTCCCATTATACAACCATTGCGAACATGTCTGCACAGCACAACAAGGACAAGCATAACATCCCTTGGTACTCCAACTAGATAAATTGGCGTACGCCGGGAAGTCATTAATAGTCCACATCCAAGCCGTATGTAAATTGAAGTTCTCCTTTCTCAAATGATCGTATGTCTCTCAACACCACACCATATTTGTTTTAACTCTTCAATAAGTGGTCACATGAAATATATATCAATATCATTACCGGGCCCTTTCTCTCTAGGGATAATCATAGACAAGATAAAGGATGATTGTTTCATGCAAACCCATGGAGGTAAATTATAAGGAACAAGCACCACCAGCCAAGTACTGGGCGCAGTACTCATGATTTTGTAAGGGTTAAATCCATCAGCTGCTAGCCCCGACCTCACACTCCGAGGATCGCTTACAAAGCTTGGAAATTTTGAGTCAAATGATTTCCAAGCTAAAGAATCTGCAGGATGCCTTAACAGCCCATCATCGGTTCGTCCATCATGGTGCCACGTCATTGACTCGGCTGTCTTCGACGACATGAAAAGCCGTTGGAGCCTTGGTATTAGCGGAAAATACCGCAAAATCTTAACTGGCTGCTTCCTTGACTGTGTATCGTGTTCATCCTCGTTACCATCCTCTGTATTTCTATTAATTCAACGGGATTGACCGCATACATGACAGCACTGTTGGTTTATCCGGTCGCCCCAGTACAACATGCAGTCATTTGGGCAACTATGGATTTTGTTGTAGCCAAGCCCAAATCCTTTATCAGTTTCTTCATGACTTTTGAAGATTGAGGGATTTTCGCAAACGAGAACATTTCTTGCAAAAACTCTAACGGCATTGTCAACGAGTTTCCGGTCCATCCTCTCAAACATTTCAAGTGAAAAAGACGAATACAGAAAGACAGTTTGGAAAATTTTGACCCTCATACGAGCTTCTTCATTCATTTCACCAAGTAACGTGTAGAACCTCGCCGCTTCTTCATTTGGCTGTTCATCAGGTTCACTTCTTCCCCCTTCGGTGAAAGTATTTCCACCAAAATTATAAGCATCAGTTGCACCCAAGTCAGGTGGAAATGACCCGAAACCATCACTGCGCATATTCAAAGCATCCCGCAACATGCCTTCCATATTATCATCTCTAACATTCTGATTGTAAGCACTATAAGGATAACCCATATTCATCGATGAAGATGCTCCACCAGATGTACACTCTCCATGGAAAATCCATTTTTTGTACCCCCGGACAAAGCCATCAACAACTAGATGTTCGTAGACAACTTCACGACAATGCCAATTGATATTGCAACACTTCTTACATGGGCAAATAATCATATTCTCTTGGCTTGCATTTTGAAATGCAAAATTGAGAAAAGTTTCTACTCCATTTCGATAGCCGTTGCTTACCCTTGACAATTTCATCCAACTCCTATCCATTTCGTGGTTGTTGAAGTCTAAAGTTGACAAACAATTACAGGGCTAAATTGTTAATTTATAATTTATGTAAGTAATGATATGATCATATATATAATTGAATACTATGTAAGTTATGTAAATTATGTAAGTTATGAAGTTTGATCTTAAAATTATGTAAGTTATGAAGTTTAACCTTAAAATTATGTAAGTTATGAAATTTGATCTTAAAATTAAGTAAGTTATGTATGGTAAATAATTTGATGAAAGCTATGTAAGTTATGTAAGTTATGTATTATGTAAGTTAAATACTTTTATGTAAGTTATGTATTATGAATTATGTAAGTTAAATTAAAATTTCATATCGAGAATCAGTTGAGGTTTTTTTTTTTTAAATATTAATTAGTTTTAATTTTTCGTTTGAGGTTGGCTGAAAATATTGAACGAAATTGATTAAAAATAATAGAACAAAGGTCAAAGTCTTATTTATTTATTTAAATTTGAGACAAATCTCAAAATAATACATGAATTTTAATCTGGTGCAATTATACAAGTTAAATAATTTTGATTCTGGTTTAAATATATACATGAAACTTTAATTTTAATTTAAGCATACACATTTGAAAGAAAAAAATACACCATTTTATTCTAAATTGGATAAATATAATTATTTGAGTATGTAATATATAAACATAAAATAATGTTATATCAATAATTATATTAATAATTTGTGAGAATTAAATTAAATTAAAAATTACGTATAAAATTGTATATAAAATTAAAGTTTTTTTTTTAATTTGTTATCAATCATAAATGTCAAAGTTTGATAAAGGGAAAATAAGGGGAAAAACTCAATAAGATTAAAGATATTTTGTTTCTTTTACTTACGAAATAAAGTCAGTAATATTCTTTTAGAAAAAGATGACTTTTTTCTCCTTAAAAACATACCCATCCATATTTCATAAACGCTCGTATATATGCATGTGTAATTTTAGTTTAGAAACTAAAATCAGTTCAAATAATTTCAACACAATCAACTAACATTTTTTAACAATTAACTTTTATATTTTGTTATGTTATTTTTTATATTTTAACAAATAAAGGAAATTACATAATGAACCAAAAAGAAACCTTTCCTGCAGCAACATTCATGTAGAATAAAACATAAGTTAATTTTTCATTTACCTCAATAAGATATGGCAAATCTAACTTGCAAATGGTATATCCAATTATAATATTAGGGTCCACTTCACGGATAAATTCCTGCAACTTATGCAACTTAGAACACAGTAGTTTCATCTAGAAAAGTATGCAGAACTGGCAAGAATCTAAAATTTCTGATATGGCCCTTCTAAAATTTACATAAGCTGAATGATGCATAAAAAAGTATATTAATAGCAGCAGCAATAATAATTAGAAGTACTAGTTAATGAATGCCAAATTCAGTACCCATTTCATACGCAGGAAGGGAAGATTATCATAAATTCAGAACAGAGAGATTCTTATGATATCACAAAAGGCATCCAAGATAAAGCTTAAATTCCAATTCCAGAATAAAACAAAATCTTTATCATGGACTAAGATAACAAAACATCATTCTAACCTGAGCAAATTTTTACAAGCACTCTTAAATATTTGGTTCGAAAACGTTTTCATAGGAGATTATAACGAGTCCTCCAATTCTTCCATTCAGCTCACCAAAGATAACATAAAAGCTATCATCATGGTAATATCTTAACACCTACATATACATATAAACACACAAACATAGAGATAGAACAATGACTTGAATCCCACTGGTTCTGATCCGATTACTAATTATATATTCAAACTATCGGTGTTCATTAATCAGGTCCTTCTAGTTAATTTAACTAGTAAATGATATGTCATATCTTATACAACATAATCTAAAATTAAAATTTAAGCTGCTAACATGGAATGTTTGTCCTCTGCATCAATTTGGATTAGAGTTCAATGAAGATTAAATTAGAGCAAATAAATTGGATCATAGCAGAGCAAAATAACAAAAGCAAGAATACAAAAATCCCCCCACACATATCAAACAAACATTTTTCCTGAGGGCACGTCAAGTTAACAGACAAAAGAAGACCCATCTGTCTATCCCTCCCTCCCTTACATTGTTACATACATTTAATGCCATTACCATCATCCCATGTATGATGTGATGTATGTCATTACCACAATAACATCATTTATATCCGAAAACCCGTAATTATATCCCGAAAAAAAAACCCGAAAGCTCGAACGACAATAAACGATGATCTGAACCCAGAAAAAGGAAAACACCCAGCTTTGTTCTTGAACTTCAAAAAGCCTAAAACGATTGCATTTTCTTAAAAGCAATCAGAACCCGAACTCAATCCGATTAATAAAAACCTGATTCGAGAAAATTCCTGAACCCGCCTCAATCAAATCATTCGTTAACTCAGAGACAAAACTCACCTCAATCTTCTTTGTGGCGTAACGTTATCCGAAAGCAATCGAATCTTGGCGTCTACCTGGAGTCCTAACAGCAGCAAAAATATAGAACAAAATTAATCACACACTACAATCAATGAGAATTACCAAGAGCAAAGAACAACCCAAGGGCACAAATTCAGCAAACAAAACTGGGTTGTTCTCGTTTTTCTTTCATTTTCCCTAGAATTATAAATTTCTTTTAGATAATATTATCTTTTTTCAAAATTCTTAAGTGTAGGGTCAAAACGTATCAGATATTTGTTGAGATTAAATTTTCCTTCGAGGGTTAATTCTATCAGAATTAAGAATGCAAAAAGGAAATAATGATAATAGTAGCAACATGAATTTGAACAGCGTAATACCTCAGTCGATTAATAATCTGCCATATTAGAAGCGAATCACGGTCCAGGTACTGAAAATAAAAGAAAGCTTGTCCAGGTAATCAAATTGGGGAAGAAATTGCACCAGAATCGAACAAGAAATTAGGGATTCGGAGGGGAATTGTAAAGGGGATGAACAAATTCGGGCTTTCGAAAGTTAGAAAAAATGGGGAACTGTCGAAATGAATTAATGTCTTTGCTTTCTTAATTTGGCTGCAAAAAGAACGACGCCGTTTATGAAAAATTAAATCCCTATTGCGGCGTTTTTAAATAAAAGTCACAAAATAAAATACAAAAACGCTGTCGTTTGTCTCCAATTTGCGGTGTTTTTATAACAAACGCCACTAATAAAATATACCAAATCGACGTTGTTTTGGAAACTCTTGATATATTAGTGGCGTTTTCAGGCTAAAACGCCGATAAAACACAACTTTTGCGGCGTTTTGACTAAAACGCCACTAAACTTTCAACGGAAAACGACGTCGTTCTGTTATTTTCGTATATTACCGGTGTTTTTATAAAAAACGCCACTAATAAGTAACTTGTTAGTATTCTTTTAATTCATTAGATTTATTCTTTAATAAATAAATTTCATTTTAAAAAATTGAAAAGTAGACATTTATTTACTTATAAATATTTTTTAGTTTTGTATATATTTTTATAGAAATTAAACATTCAAATATATATATTTTTCAAAATTTTTTATGTTTTTAAATGTTTGTGTTTTTAAGAATAAAGATTAACTTCAATTAAATTTCGATCAGGTTTTGAATTAAAATTAAAATTAAAATCAAAATCAAAATAAAAAATAAATTTATTGTTATTCCTAAATTAAAATAGAGAATAGTTAGGTAATTATTTTTATAATTTTTGATTTATTATAATTTATTTATATCAGCAAAACTAAATTTTATGATTTATTATAATTTCTAAATTTTAATAAACTTTTTAATCAATAGTAAGTGCTTCCACTAATTATTATAAACATAAGATTTTACATTAATATTTACATGAATACACATCAATATATATATCCCTATGATCAAATAAAGTATCAAGGTTTAGACTTTTTAGGGTTTAATAATATGCCGAAATTTAATTGGTTAATGGTTTAGTGTTTGCAGTTTAGGAATTTATGGTCGAGTATTTAGAGTTATGATTTAGGGTTTAAAATCTAAATCTGATATTTAGAGTTTAGGGTTTAGACCGTGTATGATTTACAATTTAGGGTTTAGGGATAAAGAGATGCACAATCAGATTTAATTTATAGCATATATTTTTATAATTTCTTAATGATTAAATGAAATTTGATATTCTATCTTCATTTGATAAACCCTAAACCTGTGAACCTTAAACCATACACCCACAAACCCATAAACCCATAAACCCAAGCCATAACTAACCCTAAACCCTAAACTCTAAGCCATAGACCCTAAACCCTAATTCCTAAATCTTGAAATACTAAACTCGAAACCCTAGTCAGCCCATACAAACGACTAAAGTACCCTTAATTATAGCCTTAAACCCTAAATTATTTAGATAAGTTTTGAATATTATATAATATTTCTTTCAATATTTTAATAAATTTAAATAACATTTTCAATTTACTAATTAATTTTGTTTCTCTATAGATGCATGGGTTATAATTTTTTTTAATTTTAATATATATAAAGCTTATCTATTATCTTTTAAATAATGTAAAATATATTTATAATTTATATATATATATATAAGAAATTAAATATGCTAGGCGTACTCCTTATATTCACAAATTTGAAATTTGGTCAATATGCTTTTATTTTTAGGAGTTTAATCTCATTGCTTTTCTTATTTGAAAATTTAGGTTCAACTATTAACACCCATGAAACCCTAACACATCCCCCTTAAACCTTAAACCGCAAATCATAAACCATAATCCCTAAACATTAAAATAGTAACTCCTAAACCTTACACCCTAAACTATATATATATGCTAAACCATAAACCCTAAACTATAATGATAATTAATTTAATATTTTAAAATTAATATATCTCTTTTACGATTATATAATAAATTATTTAATATATAAATTTAAAAAATCCAAAAAATTGCTAAAGAAAAGCTCGGACTTTTAGCGGCGTTTTTCAAGAAGCGCCGCTAAAGCTCGAACTTTTAGCGGCATTTTTCCAGAAGCGCCGCTAAAGCTCGGACTTTTAGCGGCGTTTTTCCAGAAGCGCTGCTAACGCTCGGACTTTTTACGGCGTTTTTCCAAAATCGCCGCTAAAGCTCGGACTTTAGCAGCGTTTTTCCAGAAGCGCCGCTAAAGCTCGGACTTTTAGCGGCATTTTTTCGGAAGCGCTGCTAAAACACGGACTTTTAGCGGCTTTTTTCTTGAAGCGCTGCTAAAGCTCAGACTTTTACAGGCGTTTTTCCGGAAGCGCCGCAAAAACTCGGACTTTTAGCGGCATTTTTTCAGAAGCGCCGCTAAAACTCGGACTTTTAGCGGCGTTTTATGAATAAACGCCGCTATATATCATTTTTAACGACGCTATTACTCATTTTTTAGCGGCATTTTCCTTCAAACGCCGCTAATGTATAATATTTGCGGCGTTTGTCTTTAAAACGCCACTAAAAACGCCGCTAAAAGTCTGTTTTGCTGTAGCGTAAGTTATTGGGTTGAATTCTTTGCTCCTAGTGAGTTATTTCTTTGTTGGCACTGAACTGAGGTTCCGATTCAATCGTTCCCTTTTTTAGAGGTTCCTGAAAAGAGGGTTTAATTGAATGATTATCAAAAGAATTTTCTTTCTCACCTTGATTCTTTGATGACCTAGCTGAGTCGAGGGCTTGAAGACTAATTGAGTCGTCACCTACACAAAGTATGAGCTCACCTGTGGCAACATCAATTTTAGTCTTAGTAGTTGCTAAAAAAGGTCTTCTTAAAATTAAGGGGATTGAATTATCCTCATCCATGTCTAAAACAAAAAAAGTCTACTAGGAAAACAAATTTATCGATTTTTACGAGAACATCTTCAATAATGCCCCTAGGAATTCTAACAGTTTTATCAGCTAATTGAATACTCATCTTAGTTTGTTTTGGCTTCCCTAAACCTAGTCGCTTAAACAGTTTTATCAGTTTCAAAGGTGGTACTTAGGGGATATATATAGGCTTTTGGAATGCGATTCTTTCTCCCCAAGTATCCTTTTTCGACTGAAATTGCTAATTCTGACGACAGAGGCACGGCCATGTAGCACGCCCGTGTGGCTCGATTCCAGGCCATGTTCGGATTTCTAACTTGAGGCAAGGCCGTGTGAATCGGGGAAGAGACCGTGTTCTAGATATTAGGCATGGCACGGTCGTGTGGCTTGAAGTCCAGGCCGTGTTGATTTCGTGAATTGGCCCATTTGGCCCGTTTTAAGCCTGTTTTACGTTCTTTTCATCTTTTGGTGCTTTCCTGAGTATAAGACATGAAAAGAAAGGATTAAGAGCACCTTTTTACACAAATCAAGGGATAAATCATCCAAAAGCATATTAAATGTGGGCTTAAAATATGTTACTTTTACGGTTTATCAAACACTTTCATGACTCCTTTCGTACTTTCAATTTTACTAGCACTATTATCCAACAATCCATAGGATAATAGATTTTTCTTTAGGCTTTCCACATGTCGCACTTCTCAAACAATTTGAATTATTTCGTCATACATCTTCAATTTGATGGTCCCAATGCCAATAATCTCCAAGACATGATCATCACAACTGTACATAGATCCTCTTGAGAAAGGTCCATAATGATAGAACCCTTCTCTTTCAGAGATCATGCGATATGTGGCTCCCGAGTCAATAAGTTATACATCTGCAAATCTTTTTCTACCTTTCATAGTCGTTGATGCTTCACAACTGAAAGCATTTTTGTAACACCCCTTACCCGTATTCAAGCCGGAATAAGTTTATGAAGCATTACAGAACATGTCACATATTTAAACATTCATTTCACATACATTTCCATATTTTATGCAACTATCATTCAAACTTTATCATAATGTCCCTAATACGAGCTTACGATGCTCAAAACATGCATTCAGGATGGTTCGGGACTAAACCGATAACTTTAGAAAAAAAAATTAAACACTTAGAAAATTTTTGCAAAATACAGGAGACACATGTCCGTGTCACAGGCCGTGTGGACATTCAAAATGGAAGCACAAGGCCATGTCCCAGCCCGTTTCTAACCCCGTGTAACACTCTGACTTGGGTCACACTGCCAACACACACGCTAGTGTGGCTAGCCCATGTGCCCTACAAATGGCCATACACACCCATCTCCCAGACTGTATGCTAGGCCGTGCCAAACTTGTAGGGTATCCTGACTTAAGCCATACGGCCAAGTCACACGCCCGTGTGTGAAGCCGTGTAGATCATACTGACTTGGCTTCTAATTCAACACCAGGGGACATATGGCCGTGTACATAACCGTGTGTCACACACGGCTGAGACAAACGCTCGTGTCTCTGCCCGTGTGGACAAAAATAGGCTATTTACCAAGCCAATTTTCCACCCAAATTTGCATATATCCACACCAACCTAATTGGCACACCAACAAGGCATAAATAGGCATTTAACATCAACTCCAACCAAGCATAATTCACCATTTCAATACCAACAATTAACATACTCATATTACCATGTTTTGCCAATTCAAGTCACACCAATTTCACATTCACAAAGCATCTATATGTACTATTTCAACCGAGCATTTTACCTTGCCTAAAACCACAAGCATACAATATCAATTTCAAACCATTAGCTACCATAAATGCTAAACTTCCTCAAGCCATTCACAAGCAATTATGACCACATCACCAAGGAGCATTAACACATATATATATACAACACAATATTTGCCAAAATAAGCCAACTCTCATGGCTATACACAAAACCAAACTTTAAACATTTACAAGCCAGCTCAAATGGCTAAATTTATAAGCAACGCATATACCAAAATGACTCAAAGTCCCTATACATGCCATATGACCCAAAACTTAATTTCAAAAGTGCCAAGTGATAGTTGGATAGTGTGATGAAGTCTCCGACAATTCCCAAATCTGAACTAGCTTTGAAATCACTATAAAACATGGAAAATTAAACAAAGTAAGATATAAAGCTTAGTAAGCTAGTATGAAATAATAAGCAACATTCACCATTCATTTACCATTCAAGTTGTAAGAACATAATATACAAAAATTCATTAATCACAACGTTAACATGAATTTGATCACATAATTGATCATAAGTTCACAACTTCCATAGGTTCAATGCTCATATAATTTTCCGTACATACATGTATCGATACGTATTATTTCTCACCATTTCACATCTTTTATATACCCATTGAACCATTCGAAATAAAATTCGGATACTCGAAAGTCTCGCACCCTAGGTGCCAATATCATGGCCCGAAGACAAATCAATGAACTTGCACCTGAAGTGCTAATATCATGGCCCGAAGCCAACTCAATGAATTCCCTAATGATATGTCATTCGTATCCTAATCTATTCCTAAGGTTCAACTAGGATTTCTAATGTCGAATCTTCGTCGAATGTGTTCGTAAGTTCGTAAGTCAAAATTTATGCCCTATCAAAGCATTTAAAACACAAATATAACAATGCTTATTACATACGAACTTATCTCGGATACAAAAAGGGCAAAACGAATCAATCAATCCAAAACCTTGTTCTTCCCCTGATCTAAGTTTGTATTTCGTTCTTCTTAATCTATATAATATCAAGTTTAACTTATTTAATAATCTTTCTATTCAATTTAATCCAAAACATTCATTAAAGTACATTTACACTTTTGCCCCTAGTATTTCACAACTTTTACAATTTACTCCTTATTTTATAAAATTAAAAATTCATGCAATTTAACCACAACCCATGCTAGCCGAATTTCTCTAGTGCACATATCAACCCATATTTTTCATTTATTTCACATTTTAAGCACAAAGTTTCCATATTTCACAAATTAATCCCTAATTTGCATTTTCACTAAAAATCACTTAACAAAACATGTATAACTATCATCAAACATTCATAATATATCATTAATCATCAAAACACATGCTAATTCATCAATGGAAACTTCCTAAATCTTTAATAGTTTTGCAAATTAGTCCCTGGGTTAGCTAGACTAAGCTGTAACGATCTCAAAAACATAGAAATCATTAAAAACGAGACAAAAATCGTACCTTAATGAGCTATATAACCATGGCCGAATGGAAAACCTAACTGTGGATTTTCTTTCCTCCCAATTTCGGTTGAAGAAGATGATACACATTGTTGTTTTTATTTAATTTACCTTAATTACCAAATTACAAAATTAACCTTATTATTAATTCAAAATTTCAATTATGCCAAGCCATTATCATCCACTATCTAATTAATGGTCTATTTACCACCTAAGGACATTAACTTTAAGGTTATATAGCTATTAAATACATTTAACGATTAGAACATCACTTTTGCACTTTACGCGATTTAGTCCTTTTTATCAAATTGACTAATTAAACAATAAAATTTCTAAATTAAAATTTCACACAATCATATTTTCATGCTATAGACATTAAAATAAAAATTAAATAATTATTTTGACTTCGGATTTGTAGTCCCGAAACCATTGTTTTGATTTGACTAAAAACTGGCTGTTACAACTCTCCCCCTTAGGGATTTTCGTCCCCAAAAATCTTACCAGTGAATAGGTTAGGGTACTATTTTTTTCATAGCTTCCTCGGGCTCCCACGGATCCTATTCGACCCCCTGACGTTGCCACAACACTTTCACCAAAGCTATGAGATTATTTCTCAATTCTTTAACTTCTCGAGCTAAAACTCTGATCAGTTCTTCGTTATACGTCATATCAAGTTAAATTTCAATCTCTGTAGGAGAAATTACGTGTGATGGATCTGATCTATATTGATGCAACATCAATACATGAAATACATTATGAATCTTTTCTAATTCTGACGATAAAGCTAGCCGATATGCCACTGGCCCTACCCTTTCAATGATCTCGTACGCCCGTATGAAATGCGGACTTAGTTTACCTTTACGACCAAATCGAAGGATTTTCTTCCACGGAGAAACTTTCAAAAATACTTTTTTGTCGATCTGAAATTCAATGTCTTTCGTTTTAAATCTGCGTACGATTTCTATCGATCTAAAGCTGTTTTCAAATTATCGTGAATTACTTTCACTTTATTTTCAGTCTCTCGGATCAAATCAACCCCGTGAATCTTTTTCTCACTAAGCTCAATACAATACAATGGAGTTCGGCATTTGCGACCATACAAAGCTTCATACAGTGCTATCTTTATACTCGATTGAAAACTGTTGTTATACACGAATTCAACCAATGGCAAATATTTCTCGCAGTTGCCTTCAAATTCTAAAACACAATAACGAATCATATCTTCAAGAATTTGTATTACTCTCTCAAATTGATCATCAGTTTATGGATGAAATGTTGTACTAAAATTCAACCTCTTACCTAGAGCTTCTTCCAACTTCTTCCAAAATCGCGATGTAAACCTCGAATCTTTATCCTAAATAACCGAAACTTACACACCGTACAATCTAACGATATCTGAAATGTATAATTCAACCGAATTTATCAAGTGAATAGTCTATATGTACCAGAATGAAATTTGCTGATTTCGTCAGTCGATCTATGACAACCCAAATAACATCTTTCTTCTTTGGAGACAGGGGTAATCCCGATATGAAATCCATCGTAACTCTATCCTATTTCCACTCTGATATCACCACAGGCTGTAGTAATCCCGAAGGCACTTGATGTTTGGCTTTGACTTGTTGACAAACTAAACATCTCGATACAAACTCTGAAATATCTCGTTTCATACTCGACCACTAAAACAACTATTTCAAATCATTGTACAGTTTAGTACTCCCCTAGTGAACAGATAGACAACCACTGTGTGCTTCATTCAAAATTTTCTGTACAAGCTCTGGATCTCTCGGTATGCAAACTCTACCTCAGAACAGTAGACAATCTTCAGACCCGATATAAAAGTCTGAATCACTAGTCGACTCAAATTACATTCTTTTGGCTTGCAATTCATTATCATACTTTTGATCTTCACATATTTGCTGAAGAAATACCGGTTTAGCTTTCAATTTAGCTAGAATCGAACCTTTATCAGATAATGTTAACTGAGTATTCATCTCTCTCAAAGATAATAGTGATTTTCTACTTAGAGCATCCGCGACTACATTTGCTTTCCCCGGATGATAATCAATCACTAACTCATAGTCTTTTAGAAACTTGAGCCATCTTCGTTGTCGCAAATTCAGATCTTTCTAGGTCATTATATATTTCAAGCTCTTGTGATCGGTAAAGATGTGACACTTTTTACTGTAAAAATGATGACACCAAATTTTCAATGCGAAAACAATAGCAGCCAACTCTAAATCATGTGCCAAATAATTCTTTTTATGCAGCTTCAACTGTCTAGAGGCATAAGCTATAACTTTTCCTTCTTGCATCAAAACGCAACCCAAATCATTCAATGATGTGTCGCTATAAATCACAAATTTTTTACCCGACTCAAGTTGAACCAAAACTGGTGCCTCAGTTAACAATGCTTTCAACTGATCAAAAATCTGTTGACATTTCTCTAACCACTATAATTTTACATCTTTCTATAGCAATCTGGTCATTGGTGTAGCAATCATCGAGAATCCTTTAACAAAACATCGATAATAACCAGCTAATCCCAAAAAGCTTCTGACTTCAGATACATTTCTCAGTGGTTTCCAATCAACAATTGCTGAAATTTTGCTCGAATCAACTTGTATGCCTTCAACTGAAACAATATGTCCCAAAAATCTGACTTCTCGAAGCCAAAACTCATATTTTTTGAATTTAGCGAACAGTTGCTTATCTCTCAAGGTTTGTAGCACAATTCTCAAATGCTCAGCATGCTCAGACTCATCTCAAGAATAGATCAGAATGCCATCAATGAATACAATAACAAATTTGTTTAAATATGGTCTAAAAACCTGATTCATCAAATTCATAAAAACTGCAGGAGCATTAGTCAATCTGAAAGGAATAACAAGAAATTTATAATTTCCGTACCTCGTTCTAAACGCATTTTTTGGCACATCTAAATCTTTAACTCACAACTAATAATAGCTCGATCTCAAATCAATCTTCGAAAACACTGTTGCCCATTTCAACTAAACAAACAAGTCATCTATTCTTGGCAAAGGATAGTTGTTCTTTATCGTAACCTTGTTGAGTTGACGATAGTCAATACACATTCTCATTAATCCGTCTTTCTTCTTTACGAACAATACTGGCACACCCCAGGGTGAAAAACTAGGTCGTGCAAAACCTCTATCTGTTAATTCTTGCAACTGAGCTTTCAACTCTTTCAATTCTATCGGAGTCATTCTGTATGGAGCTATAGATCTATATGATGTTCCCGATACTAACTCAATAGCAAATTCAACCTCTCTGATAGGTGGTAACCCCCGCAACTCTTCTAGACACACATCCAAAAACTTACAGACAACTGGTACTGATTTAATCTTAGATTCAAACACTTTTGTATCCAAAACATAAACAAGATAAGCTTTGTAACCTTTCCTCACACATCTCTGAGCTGACATAGACGAAATCACAACAGGTAACCCATTCGACTCATCTGATTCAATTCGAAGAATTTCATTGTTCTGACATTTCAATTCAATAATCTTTTGTCTATAATTTACAACGGCATCATGCACAGACAACCAATCCATACCCAGAATTACATCAAACTCATCAAACAGTAATAGCATCAAATCAGTCAAAAAATAGTAACCCCTAGTCATTAAAGGACAGTTATTGCAAACTTTATCAACTAACACATACTTGCCTAGAGGGTTCGATTCTTTAATCACAAACTTCATAGACTCAACAGGAAAACTCTTATTAGACACCAAATTCATACAAATATACGAATGAGTTGATCCAGGATCAATCAAAGCAATCACATTAGTGTCATAAAGAGAAAATGTACCTGTGATAACATTTGGTGATGACGCCTCTTCGCGAGCGCAATCTTGCCTCGAATTTCATAGTAGAGTCTTTTGTCGTACCTTTACCACCAGACACATTCCTCGCATTTCTAGATTGTCTCCCTCTAGCAGTCGTATTGCTCGATCTTGCACTCTAATATTTTTCTTTCTCGGGTAATTCAGGACAATCTCGAATAAAATGATCTGGCAAACCACATTTGTAACAAACTTTATTACTTTTATTCCAGCATTCTCCAAAATGTCGTCTCCCACACTGTTGACACTCAGGTTTATTGTTTCTCACACTGCCAATACTCGATACTGAAGTAGCTTAAGCTTTAGGACTTGAGTATTGCTTTCCTTGATCTCTCCTTGGATATCCCACAGAAGCATTTGGACGAATGTACGAATATCTAGATTTCTTTGACGAAGATTGGTACGGTTTATTCATCGATCTTTTTTCTCGAGTCTTTAGCCTCTGAATCCGCTTTTCTCTTTTCTTTGCTAAATTCCTCGGCTTTGCAAACTCTATCAACCAAGACAACGAATTTTTTCAACTCTAGAATTCCTACTAGAAGTTTAATATCCTCGTTCAACCCATCAATGAACCATTTGCACATGATTTCTTCAATAGAAACATACTTCCGAGCATACTTACTTAATCTTACAAATTATCTTTCATACCTAGTCACAGCCATATGTGTAACACCCCTAACCCATATCCGTCGTCGAACTAGGGTCACAAGGAATTGCTGAACATATATACAGTTTCGAACATTCTCAAGCTAACACAGGTCATATTCATATTTACATGTAAAGCATATAATTAATTAAATATTAAACATACATTATAAAACATATTGTATATACGAATTATAGATTCATCACTTTATTTTATTTTTTTTTATTATTCTAAACGTGAGCATATTTAACCAAATAAATAGTATCAAAAGACATTTTATTTCTTAACATATATGGTATTATTTACTACCTATCATGCCAATCACATAAGCATCACACATGCATATTCACTTACATTAAAAACCGAATCATAATGACAAGCATCATTCAATTACGCACAAATACATATATGCATATCTATACATACTGTAACAGTCCGATTTTAACCTTAATCGGAATAGTGGTTTCGGGACCACAAATCTGAGTCATTAAAATATTTTTATATTATATTTGGTGTTTATGATTATTGAGTAGGCATGTGTAAAAATTTCGTGAAGTAATTTGCTCGTTTGTATGTTTGATTTAAAGAAAATGACTATATTGCATACGGGGTGAAAGTAGCTATTTGTTTGATTGAAAGGTTAAATCAATGTGTCTTTATAATAAGGGGGTTTTATGTTGCAATTTCCTCTATTATAATGATAGTGGACGGCAAAGTGCTTTTATAATGCCTTATTATATTTGTTTTTATATATTAAGTTATACATATAATATATTATAAACTAATTATAATAAAGACATAAAAGAAACAAAGGTTGCATGTTATTTATTTTCTTTCTTTCTTTGACCGAAACTAAAAGAGAGAAGAAGATAAAAATTTCAAGAGGTTTGGGCTATATTCAAGCTTGATTAAGGTAAGAGACTAGCTCGGTTTTAGATAATTTTTACGTTTTTGAGATTGTTACTTCGAATACTATCTGACCCATGATATAATTTTTGAATTTATTGCACATTTGATATTCGGCCATTGATGAATGCTTATGTTTTGTAATGTTTGATGGTAAAATATTAATTATATGTGATAGAATAACAAGTGTTGTTCTTGAATTTTTGATAAAATTGAGTGTTATGGATTAAATTGCAAAAATAAATAGTTGAGGGACTAAAATGCAAAATAAATGGATTGTATGGACTTATATAAGCATGAGGAGCATTCGGCCCTAAAAGAGAAAATTCAAATTATGTGTATTTTGTGTTTTGTGCAATAGGGATTAAATTGTAAAAGTTGTAAATGTCAGGGGTAAAATGGTAATTTGCATAATTATGTGTTTTTGGATTAAATTGAATGAAAATATATTTGAATGAGCTTCATTTGGAATTATTTAGATCAAGGACAAAAAGAAACGGGATTGGATCGGGGAAAGGTGAAGTTGAATGAATAGCCGGGAAACCCTAATCCGTCGATTTTCGAAGTAAGTTTATCAGTAATTGGGTTAAATCAAATTTTATTCGATATTATATGCCTATGTTAAATGGTGGTAAGTATATTAAATATCATATTGCCGAATGTGTTAATGAATTTAGTATAAGTTAGCCGAATGTGAGGTTGCTTGGAGGTTGGATTTAATTGCATGCAATGTATATCTATATGTTAATGATGCAAATAGATATGAGAGATACTAAATTAGGATATGAGTATATCCAAAATAAATGTTAGTTGCATGTTAATGTTTTGGCCGAATATGATATAGATTCGGGTATGAAATAACAAAGTTATACCTATATGTATGTGTTTATATGTGAAGTTGTGGATTAGATCTTGTATATAGTGCATTTTGGTTGACATATATAATTTTGCTCATTTTGTATACACTTCCAAGACAAGTCGTGAAAAGATTAGGTCATACTTCATGTGCATGGCAATTGAATATGATATAATTGTAATAAAAATTTTAAACATTTTCACTTGGTTATGATAATGCCTTAGTTAGAAGTTCATAATTTTCATTGGATATTTATGTGTTTTCAGTCCTGAGATCCAAAGATTTGTATTTGTGGAAAAACATTTAGTAATGGTGTATCTATAATTGAACAAACATAGTTATTTGATTTGTATATAGTGAACAAGGACAAGCATGTACATTCGGCATTAGTATTCATTTTTTTTAAAATGACCAAATGAATAGTATTTAGCTAATTGAATGTAATTAGTTTTAGTTAATGTTAATAATATTATTTGTGATGTGTTAGTTTATGTCTTGATATTAGGTAGGATATACATGTTTATTTGTGATAGTATGAATTGGTATGCATTAATTAAAGTAGCAGTTTTTATAAAGTGCAATGAGTTGTAGTTGGATAATTAATGCCCGTAACCATAATCTGGCGACGAATACGGGTTAGGGGTGTTACATTTGATTGGTATCAGAGCTACGGTTTAGTCAGTTCTCAGAATAACGTAGCGCGTGTGAGTCTAGCTATGCATGCCATAATTTATAAAGTGATAGTGTGATGGCTTCTAACACTAAAACTGTGTGTCCCTCTTCCGTATAGTGAATGGATCATGATCCTGAGCGAGCTATAGCTGACGATGTCGAGAGTGTGACGCCTGCTCCCGTGCAAGGGACCGCGCCGGATGAATCTCAACCAGCTGCGAGTAATCCTGATGAGGGGGCTAAACAAGCCTTCTATAGCATGATCAATGATTGGTTCAATCAATATATCTAGACCAATCCGACTATTCAACAACCCTTGAATCCGAACACTCCCCTGTAGTACCGGTGATACCCTCGATCGTTAATCTTGAGAGAGTAAGCAAGCCTCTAGTTGACCGAATTAGAAAACACGGGGCTCAAGAGTTTAGAGCCGAAGATGATGATGATGCGGAGCGAGGTGAATTTTGGCTTGATAATACCATTCGTGTTTTTTGATGAGCTATCATGCACACCTGATGAGTTCCTGAAGTGCGCCATATCTTTATGACGGGATTCTACCTCTTATTGGTGGAACACTCTCGTATTGGTTGTTCCAAAGGAACGAGTTACCTAGGACTTCTTTCAAATAGAGTTTCGTAAGAAATACATCAGCTAGCGATTTATAGACTCAAAACGCTAGGAATTTCTCGAGCTTAAACAGGGTCGTATGACCGTATCTGAGTACGAATGCAAGTTTGTGAGACTTAGTCGCTATGCTCGTGATGTGTTTCAGCTGAGGCTGCTATGTACCGGAGATTCAAAGAAGGATTAAACAAAGATGTAAAATTAATGGTTGGTATACTTGAAATAAATGAGTTCGTAGTACTTGTTGAGCGAGCTTGTAAAGCTGAAGAGCTGGGGAAAGAAAAACGAAAAGCTGAGTTTGAAGCTAGAGACTTTCGTAAGAGACCTACGGGTAAATTTCCTCAAACGTCATCAAAGAAGTTCAAAAATGATAGTAGCCGATCCAAAGCTAACACAGGGATCTCTATACGTGAATGACCACCAGTGAGTTCACGGGCTACATCGATTGCTGGTGTTGGCAATACCCGACTAAATAAGCCCGAGTGTCAACAGTGCGGTAGACGACATTTTGGTGAATGTTGGGGTAAATCTAACAATCGCACCTGCTACAAGTGTGGTTCGCAGGATCATTTATTTGGGATTGCCTAGAGACAGTTGAAAAAGATAATGCTCAGAGTGTAAGACCGAGCAGTACTGCAGCTAGAGGTAGACTATCTCGTAATGTGGGAGGTAGAGGTGGCGCTCAGAGGGGGATGTCAGATGCGGCTATTCGACCAAAGGCTCGAGCTCCAGCTAGGGCCTATGCCATTCGTTCCAGAGAGGAGGCTTCATCTCCAGATGTCATCACTCGTATATTCACTCTCTTTGATACTAGTGTAATTGCTATGATTGACCCTGGTTCAACTCATTCTTATATGTGTGAAACATCAGTATCCAGCAAGAATCTACCTGTTGAGTCTACTGAGTTTGTGATTCGGGTTTCGAACCCTCTGGGTCGGTGTGTATTAGTTGATAGAGTGTGTAAGAAATGCCTTTTAATGATTCGAGACTCATGTTTTCCGGCTAATCTGATGTTGCTACCATTTGACGAGTTCTATATTATCCTCAGAATAGATTGGTTAACCGTGCACAATGCAGTAGTGAATTGCAGACGAAAGACTATTGATTTGAGTGTCAGAATAACAAGATTACTCGAATTGAATCTGCGAATTTGAATGGGCTACCAGCAGTGATATCTTCGATGTTGGCTCGACAGTATTTGAGAAAGGGTTACGAAGCTTACTTTGCTTATGTGATTGATAGTAAAGTAAGCGAAAAGAAGATTGAATCTGCACTAGTTGTTTGTGATTATCCGGATGTGTTCCCAGAGGAATTGCCGGGATTGCCACCTGTTCGGGAGGTAGAGTTTGGTATTGAGCTAATGCCAGGGACAACTCCGATTTCGATAGCTCCGTATAGAATGGCACCAACTGAATTAAAAGAGTTGAACGCTCAGTTGCAAGAATTGACAGATAGAGGTTTTGTTCAACCGAGTTTTTCTCCTTGGGGTGCACCAGTCTTATTTGTGAAAAAGGACGAAACTTTGAGAATGTGCATCGATTATCGACAACTCAATAAAGTGACCGTAAAGAATAAATATTCGTTTCCACGTATCGATGATTTATTTGATCAGCTTAAGGGAGCTTCGGTAATTTCAAAAATCGATCTGAGGTCAGGTTATTATCAGCTGCGAGTTAGAGACTCGGATGTACCAAAGACTGCTTTTTGAATGAGATACGGCCATTACGTGTTTTTAGTGATGCCATTTGGACTCACTAATGCCCCTGCTGTTTTCATGGATTTGATGAATCGAGTATTCAGACAGTATCTAGATCAGTTTGTGGTTTATTCATAGATGACATTCTGATCTATTCGCGTGACGAAACTGAGCATGCCGAGCATTTGAGACTTGTGTTACAGATTTTGCGCGATAAGTAATTGTATTTGAAATTCACCAAATGTGAGTTTTGGTTGAATGAAGTTAGTTTCCTGGGGCATGTCGTTTCAGCATCGGGCATTCGGGTTGACCCGAGTAAAGTTTTGGCTATACTTGATTGGAAACCTCCGAGAAATGTTTCTGAAGTTCAGAGTTTTCTCGGACTTGCCGGATACTATAGACGCTTTGTAAAAGGGTTATCTATGATTGTAGCTCCGGTGACAAAACTATTACAGAAAGACGTTAAATTTGAGTGGTCAAAAAGGTGCCAGAAGAGTTTTAATCAGCTAAAAACCTTGCTAATGGAAGCTTCAGTGCTTGTTCAGCTAGAGTCGGGTAAAGAGTTCATTATCTTTAGCGATGCATCTTTAAATGGTTTGGGTTGTGTTTTGATGCAGGAGGGTAAAGTTGTAGCTTGCGCTTCGAGACAGTTGAAGTCGCATGAAAAGAATTATTTGAAGCATGACCTCGAGTTAGCTGCCATAGCTTTCACTCTGAAAATATGGCGTCACTATCTATTCGGAGAAAAGTGTCATGTTTATTCTGATCACAAGAGTCTAAAATGTTTAATGACTCAGAAGGATCTGAATTTGAGACAACGACGATGGTTGGAGCTATTAAAAGATTACGAACTCGTGACTGATTATCACCCAGGGAAAGCTAATGTGGTTGCTGATACACTAAGTCGAAAATCACTATTTACTCTACGTGCAATGAATGCGGATATAGCCATGACTGACGATGGTGTGATTATTGCAGAATTGAAAGTAAGACCACTATTCGTACAACAGATTTGCGAAGCTCAAGAGGCTGATAATGACTTAGTAGAAAAAAAGAGTCAATGTGGCTCGAGTGCTGATTCAGATTTTCAGTTAGATGCTGAAGGATGCTTATAGTTTAGAAATCAAATATGTGTGCCTAAGAATCCTGAGTTGATTCAAATGATCTGTAATGAAGCTCATAATAGTAGATTGTCATTTCACTCGGGTAGCACGAAGATGTGTAACGACCTGAGACAGCATTACTGGTGGCATGGTATGAAACGAGATATTTCAGACTATGTGTCGAAGTGTTTAATATGTCAACAAGTGAAAGCCGAGCATCAGGTGCCATCAGGACTACTTCAGCCGATTATGATACCTGAATGAAAGTGGGATCGAATAACAATGGATTTTGTATCTGGGTTGCCGTTGACACCGAGCAAGAAAGACTCAATCTGGGTTATTGTTGATAGATTGACAAAATCAACCCATTTTATTCCGGTACGTACGGATTTCTCACTTGATAAGTTAGCTGAGTTATACATATCTCAGATCATACGATTGCACGGAGTACCTATTTCTATTGTTTCAGATAGAGATCCGAGGTTTACATTGCGGTTTTGGAAGAAACTGCAAGATGCTCTAGGTACCAAATTGCACTTTAGTACTGCTTTTCACCCTCAGTCGGATGGTCAATCCAAACGTGTTATTCAAATACTCGAGAACATGTTGAGATGTTGCGTTCTTGAGTTTGAAGGTACGTAGGAACGATACTTGCCTTTAATTGAATTTACGTACAATAACAACTTTCAATCGAGTATCAAAATGGCACCTTATGAAGCTTTGTACGGACGTAAATGTCGTACACCTCTATATTGGACAGAATTAAGTGAAAGCAAGATACACGGGGTCGATTTAATTAAAGAGACTGAACAGAAAGTAAAGGTGATTCGAGAAAGTTTGAAAGCCACGTCAGATCGTCAGAAATCATATACGGACTTGAAACATAAAGATATAGAGCTTTAGGTGGGTGACCGTGTGTTTTTAAAAGTCTCATCGTGGAAGAAAATACTTAGATTTGGCCGTAAAGGAAAGCTTATTGGGTCGTACGATGTTATTAAGCGTATTGGGTTGATTGCATACAGACTTATGTTACCATCTGAGTTGGACAAGATTCACAATATTTTTCATGTATCGATGCTTCGACGATATAGATCCGATCCTTCTCATGTGATTAGCCCAGCGGAAGTTGAGATTCGGTCTGACTTAACTTATGAGGAGGAACCGATTCGCATTTTGGCTCGTGAAGTAAAAGAGTTACGAAATAAGAAAATCTCATTGGTGAAAGTACTGTTGCATAAGCACGAGATTCAAGAAGTAACTTGGGAGCTTGAGGATTCAATGAAAGAATTATATCCAAACATATTCACAAGTAAGATTTTCGGGGACGAAAATCCCTTAAGGGGGGAGAGTTGTAACAGTCCGATTTTGACCGTAATCAGAATAGTTGTTTCGGGACCACAAATCCAAGTCATTAAAATATTTTTATATTATATTTGGTGTTTATGATTATTGAGTAGGCATGTGTAAAAATTTCGTGAAGTAATTTGCTCGTTTGTATGTTTGATTTAAAGAAAAGGACTATATTGCATACGGGGTGAAAGTAGCTATTTGTTTGATTGAAAGGTTAAATCAATGTGTCTTTATAATAAGGGGGTTTTATGTTGCAATTTCCCCTATTATAATGATAGTGGACGGCAAAGTGCTTTTATAATGCCTTATTATATTTGTTTTTATATATTAAGTTATATATATAATATATTATAAACTAATTATAATAAAGACATAAAAGAAACAAAGGTTGCATGTTATTTATTTTCTTTCTTTCTTTGACCGAAACTAAAAGAGAGAAGAAGATAAAAACTTCAAGAGGTTTGGGCTATATTCAAGCTTGATTAAGGTAAGAGACTAGCTCGGTTTTAGATAATTTTTACGTTTTTGAGATCGTTGCTTCGAATACTATCCGACCCATGTTAGAATTTTTGAATTTGATGCACATTTGATATTTGGCCATTGATGAATGCTTATGTTTTGTAATGTTTGATGGTAAAATATTAATTATATGTGATAGATTAACAAGTGTTGTTCTTGAATTTTTTTTAAAAATTGAGTGTTATGGATTAAATTGCAAAAATAAATAGTTGAGGGACTAAAATGCAAAATAAATGGATTGTATGGACTTATATAAGCATGAGGAGCATTCAGCCCTAAAGGAGAAAATTCAAATTATGTGTATTTTGTGTTTTGTGCAATAGGGATTAAATTGTAAAAGTTGTAAATGTCAGGGGTATAATGGTAATTTGCATAATTATGTGTTTTTGGATTAAATTGAATGAAAATATATTTGAATGAGCTTAATTTGGAATTATTTAGATCAAGGACAAAAAGAAACGGGATTAGATCGGGGAAAGGCGAAGTTGAACGAATAGCCGGGAAACCCTAATTCGTCGATTTCCGAAGTAAGTTTTTAAGCAATTGGGTTAAATCGAATTTTATTCTATATTATATGCCTATGTTAAATGGTGGTAAGTATATTAAATATCATATTGTCGAATGTGTTAATGAATTTAGTATAAGTTAGCCGAATGTGAGGTTGCTTGGAGGTTGGATTTAATTGCATGAAATGTATATCTATATGTTAATGATGCAAATAGATATGAGAGATACTAAATTAGGATATGAATATATCCAAAAGAAATGTTAGTTGCATGTTAATGTTTTGGCCGAATATGATATAGATTTGGGAATGAAATAACAAAGTTATACCTATATGTATGTGTTTATATGTGAAGTTGTGGATTATATCTTGTATATATATAAGTGTACATTCGAATGAATAACAGGTTTAAGAAAGGCACTAAGTGTGCGAACTTATAACCGAGCACTAAGTGTGCGAAATTGGTCACATGGCACTAAGTGTGCAAACTGCTAAAGTAACGACACTAAGTGTGCGATACGTTACAGAAACCTGGCACTAAGTGTGCGGAATGTCGAAGTAACGGCACTAAGTGTGCGATACGTTACTAAATCTTAGTAACAAGTGTGTAGGTTTAATGCTTGTTAGAAGACTCCTATTATTAATACTGTTAAGTATAATGAAATAATTGGGTATACAACCATATGTTATGCTTGGATGGTTAAGTTTGGAGAGGTATGTATTATACATGTCAACTTGAGATTGATGGTAGCTTGAAAATTAAGTAGAAATTCGGTAAGTAAAAGATATGTATGCTGTTTATTTGTTACGTAAGGGTGGTAAATGGATTTATATATATGTGCATATAATGTTACTACGAAATCTACTTTTGAATGTTTGACTATTCGGCAAGGAAGTTATAAATGAATTAAATTATTAAATTTTAATAAAGCTTATATGCGTAGTAATTGCTTAAAACTTACTAAGCTAAGAAAGCTTACTTTGTTCTTGGTTTTTTCCACTTTGTAGATATCTTTTGGGTGTTCATCTCATGCTCGGGGATCATCATTGAAGCTCATCACACTATCGTTGAAATTTTGGTACCTCTTTTGTGAATGAACTTTAAGTCTATGGCATGTATAGGCTAAACCATTTTTGAATTGACTCAAATGATGTATATATGAATGTATAGAAATGCCATACGAAAATGGCTCTATGTTTATGTTTAAGTTGATAGCATATGCTTGAGTTGGTTGAATATGCTTGAGATGTTGGTTATTTTTGTGCATATCTGAACATACTATAAACTTGTTATAGCATGAGTGAGTTTTTAGGAAATAAAATAAAAAGGAGTTGATTTGCTTCAGGTATATAGTGCATTTTGGTTGACATATATAATTTTGCTCATTTTGTATACACTTCCAAGACAAGTCGTGAAAAGATTAGGTCATACTTCATGTGCATGGCAATTGAATATGATATAATTGTAATCAAAATTTTAAACATTTTCACTTGGATATGATAATGCCTTAGTTAGAAGTTCATAATTTTCATTGGATATTTATGTGTTTTCGGTCTTGAGATCCAAAGATTTGTATTTGTGGAAAAACATTTAGTAATGGTGTATTTATAATTGAACAAACATAGTTATTTGATTTGTATATAGTGAACAAGGACAAGCATGTACAAGGACAAGCAAGCACGAATGCAAGTTTGTGAGACTTAGTCGCTATGCTCGTGAGTGTGTTTCATCTGAGGCTGCTCTGTACCAGAGATTCGAAGAAGGATTAAACGAATATGTAAAACTAATGGTTGGCATACTTGAAATAAATGAGTTCTTAATACTTGTTGAGCGAGCTTGTAAAGTCGAAAAGCTGGGGAAAGAAAAACGGAAAGCTGAGTTTGAAGCTAGAGACTTTCGTAAGAGATCCGCGGGTAAATTTCCTCAAACGTCATCAAAGAAGCTCAAAAATGATAGTAGCCGATCCAAAGCTAACACAGGGATCCCTATACGTGAACGACCACTAGTGAGTTCATGGGCTACATCGATTGCTAGTGTTGGCAGTACCCGACTGAGTAGCCCGAGTGTCAACAGTGTCAGCAATCGCACTTGCTACAAGTGTGGTTCGCAGGATCATTTTATTCGAGATTGCCCAGAGACAGCTGAAAAAGATAATGCTTAGAGTGCAAGACCGAGCAGTACTGTAGCCAGAGGTAGACCATCTCGTAATGTCGGAGGTAGAGGTGGCGCTTAGAGGGGGACGTCAGGTGCGGCTATTCGACCAAAGGCTCGAGCGCCAGCTAGGGCCTATGCCATTTATGCTAGAGAGGAGGCTTCATCTCCAGATGTCATCACCGATATATTCACTCTCTTTGATACTAGTGTAATTGCTCTGATTGACCCTGGTTCAACTCATTCTTATGTGTGTGAAACATTAGTATCCAGTAAGACTCTACCTGTTGAGTCTACTAAGTTTGTGATTCGGGTTTCGAACCCTCTGGGTCAGTGTGTATTAGTTGATAGAGTGTGCAAGAAATGCCTTTTAATGATTCGAGACTCATGTTTTCCGGCCGATCTGATGTTGCTACCATTTGAAGAGTTCTATATTATCCTCGAAATGGATTGGTTAACCGTGCACGATGCAGTAGTGAATTGCAGACGAAAGACTATTGATTTGAGGTGTCAGAATAACAAGATAATTTGAATTGAATCTGCGAATTTGAATGGGCTACCAGCAGTGATATCTTCGATGTTGGCTCGACAGTATTTGAGAAAGGGTTGCGAAGCTTAGTTTGCTTATGTGATTGATAGTAAAGTAAGCGAAAAGAAGATTGAATCTGTACTAGTTGTTTGTGAGTATCTGGATGTGTTCCCAGAGGAATTGTCGGGATTGCCACCTGTTCGGGAGGTAGAGTTTGGTATTGAGCTAGTGCCAGGGACAACTCCGATTTCGATAGCTCCGTATAGAATGGCACCGACTGAATTAAAAGAGTTGAACGCTCAGTTGCAAGAATTGACAGATAGAGGTTTTGTTCGACCGAGTTTTTCTCCTTGGGGTGCGCCAGTCTTATTTGTGAAAAAGAAGGACGGAACTTTAAGAATGTGCATCGATTATCGACAACTCAATAAAGTGACCGTAAAGAATAAATATTCGTTTCCACATATCGATGATTTATTTGATCAGCTTAAGGGAGCTTCAGTATTTTTGAAAATCGATTTGAGGTCAGGTTATTATCAGCTGCGAGTTAGAGACTTGGATGTACCAAAGGCTGCTTTTCGGATGAGATACGGCCATTACGAGTTTTAGTGATGCCGTTTGGACTCACTAATGCCCTTGCTGTTTTCATGGATTTGATGAATCGGGTATTCAGACAGTATCTAGATCAGTTTGTGGTTGTATTCATAGATGACATTCTGATATTCGCGTGACAAAACTGAGCATGCCATGCATTTGAGACTTTTGTTACAGATTTTGCGCGATAAGCAGTTGTATGCGAAATTCAGCAAATGTGAGTTTTCGTTGAATGAAGTTAGTTTCCTGGGGCATGTCATTTCAGCATCGGGCATTCGGGTTGACCCGAGTAAAGTTTCGGCTATACTTGATTGGAAACCTCCGAGAAATGTTTCTGAAGTTTGGAGTTTTCTGGGACTTGCAGGATACTATAGACGCTTCGTAAAAGGGTTTTCTATGATTGCAGCTCCGATGACAAAACTATTGTAGAAAGACATTAAATTCGAGTGGTCAGAAAGGTGCCAGAAGAGTTTTGATCAGCTAAAAACCTTGCTAACGGAAGCTCCAGTGCTTGTTCAGCCAGAGTTGGGTAAAGAGTTCGTTATCTTTAATGATACATCTTTAAATGGTTTGGGTTGTGTTTTGATGCAGGAGGGTAAAGTTGTAGCTTACGCTTCGAGACAGTTGAAGTCGCATGAAAAGAATTATCCGATGTATGACCTCGAGTTAGCTGGCATAGTTTTCACTCTGAAAATATAGCGTCATTATATATTCAGAGAAAAGTGTCATGTTTATTCTGATCACAAGAGTCTAAAATATTTAATGACTCAGAAGGATCTGAATTTGAGACAACGACGATGGTTGGAGCTATTAAAAGATTACGAACTCGTGATTGATTATCACCCGGGGAAAACTAATGTGGTTGCTGATGCACTAAGCAAAAAATCACTATTTGCTCTACGTGCAATGAATGCGGATATAGCCATGACTGACGATGGTGTGATTATTGCAGAATTGAAAGCAAGACCACTATTCGTACAACAGATTTGCGAAGCTCAAGAGGTTGATAATGACTTATTAGAAAAAAAGAGTCAATCACGAGTACCTAAACAACAAAATTAAGTCATGAAAATTTAACACCAACAAATTCACAAATAATAAACACAAAAAATAATTTTAAAATATTTTTTGGACTCAGATTTGTGGTACCAAAACCACTTTTCTGATTAGAGTCAAAATCGGGCTGTTACAATACGGCCCTATGTCAATTCTAGAAACTCTTTATGTTTTTTATCGAGAAATCTCTGACTTATATATTTCTTCCGAAACTCAGTCTGAAAGAATTCCCAGGTAACTCTTTCTCTCGGTACTACTGATACTAGAGTATTCCACCACTGATACGCAGTGTCCCTCAGAAGTGATACAGAATATTTTAAACACTCCGCCGGTGTTCAAGAAAGTTCATCAAAAACTCTGATAGTGTTTTCAAGTCAAAACTTGGCTCTCTCAAGATCATCATCAATAGTAGCTCGGAACTCTTCAGACCCGTACTTCTGAATCTTATCAACTGGCTGCTTATTTAATCATAAAAGTTCCACATTTTGAGAAGCTACAGGAACCGGTTGGGGAGTAGGTGGGGTTGGAGGTTGTTGAGCAGCCGGATTTGTCTGAACAAACTCCGTAAACCACTAATTCATCATTTGGAAAAAGGCTTTTTTAGCCTCTCCTCCGTGACTACTCAATATGAGTCTAGATTTAGACGGAGCTGTCCCTTGAGCGGGAGCTGGCGTATTACTCTCAACATCATCAGCAACAGCTCGATTGGGATCCATTTACTATACGAAAACACAATTTAAATTGTCAGGAGTCATCACACTGTCACAGGTTATATATGGCATGTATAGCTAGACTCACATACGCTATGTTAGTCTGGGAATTAACTAAATCGTAGCTCTGATACCAATAAATGTAACACCCCTTACTCGTATTCAATGTCGAAATAGAGTTACAGAGTGTTACAGAATATATCACACATTTAAACATTTATTTCACATACATTTTCATATTTCATGCAACTATCATTCAAACTCTATCATAATGTCCCTAATACGAGCTTACGATGCTTAAAACATGCATTGAGGGTGGTTCAGGACTAAACCGATAACAATAAAAAAAATTTTGAACACTTAGAAAGTTTTTGCAAAATACAGTGGACACATGCCCATGTGGCCCGGCCGTGTGTCTTACATGGCCAAAGACACGCTTGTGTCACAGGCTGTATGGACATTCAAAATGGAAGCACATGGCTGTGTCCCAACCCTTGTCTGACCCCGTGTAACTCTCTAACTTGGGTCACACTACCAACACACACGCCCATGTGGCTAGCCTGTGTGCCCTAAAAATGGCCATACACGCTCATGTGCCAGACCGTGTGCTAAGCCGTGCCAAACCTGTAGGGTATACTGACTTAAGCCACACGGCCAAGTAACACACCCGTGTGTGAGGCCGTGTGGAGCATACTGACTTGGGTTCTAAGTGTGTCACATATGGCTGAGACAAACGCCCTTGTCTCTGTCCGTGTGAACAAAAATAGGCTATTTACCAAGCCAATTTTCCACCCAAATTTGCATATATCCACACCAACTTAATTGGCACACCAACAAGGCATAAATAGGCATTTAACATCAACTCCAACCAAGCATAATTCACCATTTCAATACCAACAATTAACATGCTCATATTACCATGTTTTGCCAATTAAAATCATACCAATTTCACATTCACAAAGCATCTATATGTACTATTTCAACCAAGCATTTTACCTTGCCTAAAACCAGAAGCATACAATATCAATTTCAAACCATTAGCTACCTTAAATGCTAAACTTCCACAATCCATTCACAAGCAATTATGACCAGATCATCAATGAGCATTAACACACACATATATATATACAACACCATATTTTCGAAAATAAGTCAACTCTCATGGCTATACACAAAACCAAACTTTAAACACTTGCCAACTCAAATGGAAATTCATAAGCAACACATATACCAAAATGACTTAAAGTCCCTATACGTGCCATATGACCCAAAACTTAATTTCAAAAGTACCAAGTGATAGTTGGATAGTGTGATGAAGTCTCTGACGATTCCCGAATCCGAGCTAGCTTTGAAATCACTATAAAACATGAAAAATTAAACAGAGTAAGCTATAAAGCTTAGTAAGCTCGTATGAAATAATAAGCAACATTCACCATTCATTTACCATTCAAGTTATAAGAACATAATATACAACAATTCATTAATCACAAAGTTAACATGAATTTGATCACATAATTGATCATAAGTTCACAACTTCCATAGATTCAATGCTCATATAATTTTTCGTACATACCTGTACCGATACGTATCTATTTCTCACAATTTCACATATTTCATATACCCGTTGAACCATTCAGAATAAAATTCGAATACTCGAAAGTCTCACACCCTAGGTGCCAATATCATTGTCCGAAGCCAAATCAATAAACTCGCACTCGAAGTGCTAATATCATGGCCCGAAGCCAACTCAATGAATTCCCTAATGACATGTCAATCGTATCCTAATTTATTCCTAAGGTTCAACCGAAATTTCCAATGCCGAATCTTCGTTGAATGTGTCTGCAAGTTCGTAATTCAAAATTTATGCAATATCAAAGCATTTAAAATACAAATATAACAATGCTTATTACATATGAACTTACCTCGGATACAAAAACAGCAAAACGAATCGATCAATCCAAAACATTGTTCTTCCTTCGATCTAAGTCTGTATTTCATTGCTCTTGATCTATATAATATCAAATTTAACTTATTTAATAATCTCTCTATTCAATTTAATCCAAAACATTCATTAAAGTACATTTACACTTTTGCCCCTAGTATTTCACAACTTTTACAATTTAATTCTTATTTCATAAAATTACAAATTCATGCAATTTAACCACAACCCATGCTAGCCGAGTTTCCCTAGTGTACAAATCAGCCCATATTTTTCATTTATTTTACATTTTAACCACAAAATTTTCACATTTCACAAATTAATCCCTAATTTGCATTTCACTAAAAATCACTTAACAAAACTTGTATAACTATCATCAAACATTCATAATCTATCGTTAATCATCAAAAAAACATGCTTATTCATCAATGGAAACTTTCTAAATCTTTAACAATTTTGCAAATTAATCCCTGAGTTAGCTAGACTAAGCTGCAACGATCTCAAAAACATAGAAATCATTAAAAACGAGACAAAAATCGTACCTTAATGAGCGATATAACCATGGCTGAATGGAAAACCTAACTATGGCTTTTCTTACCTCCCAATTTCGGTTGAAGAAGATGATTAAAAGATGATACAAATTGTTGTTTTTATTTAATTTACCTTAATTACCAAATTACAAAATTAACCTTATTATTAATTCAAAATTTCAATTATGTCAAGCCATTATCATCCACTATCTAATTAATGGTCTATTTACCACCTAAGGACCTTAACTTTAAGATTCTATAGCTATTAAATACTTTTAACTATTAGAACATCACTTTTGCACTTTATGCGATTTAGTCTTTTTTATCAAATTGACTAATCAAACGATAAAATGTCTAAATGAAACTTTCACGCAATCAGATTTTCATGCTATAGACATTAAAATAAAAATAAAATAATTATTTCAACTTCGGATTTGTGAACTGAAACCACTATTCCGATTTGATTAAAAACAGGCTGTTACAATTTCCATCATTTAAATTGTTTGCAATATTTCCTTGAGGAATGGAATTTTTAAGTAAACTCTAACAATCCCTCTTCAAGTTACCCTTCTTGCCACAATTATAGCACTTTAAATTTTTCTTACTTCTCGACTTTGATCTACCATGATTGTGACTCCCACTTTG
Organism: Gossypium bickii; assembly: GCA_025503065.1. Lineage (NCBI taxonomy): Eukaryota > Viridiplantae > Streptophyta > Magnoliopsida > Malvales > Malvaceae > Gossypium > Gossypium bickii. Next base: position 18,068,660 of record CP106713.1, on the reverse strand, counting down.
GCCAAGTTTTATTGATCTTCCTCTCATCATCGTTAAAGCCTCTGCTTGTTGCGAATTTGCTTGTCTATCTTCCTTGTTCTTGAACTGATTTTCTTCTTCTAGAATAGAAACTGTAACATCATTGAAGACTAGATAATCTATAAGGATGTTGTTTGTCAAGTTGATGATTAGTTTATCTTACAAATCAAGTAGACTTTAAAGTAGAAGTTCAGCACATTCTTGTGACTCTATTTTATACCAATTAACTGATAAATCAACACAATGAATAATAACTAACAAGTTGTTGGGTGGAATGATAAGGCACATCATATTTTTAATGAGAGTTTAAGTTCGAAACTTATAAATGACATTGTTGAAAGGGGCAACCACAATCCTCGAAAAGATTAATCAAACCATAAAACAAACATTGAATGGTACCTTTGCTCTAAAAAAAGATATTTTAATAATACAAATGGTATTCTCAATCATAATAACAATACAAATGTTTATGTAACACCCCCAAACCCGGCCCATGAGTCTTGACCGGATCTGGTTATGTCACTGCGGAAAGACGGTTGAAAATCTTTTTGACTTAGAATAATCATGAAAGTTTGTTAACTTTTGAAAACCATGTCCATTTAAAGTAATATGAAAAACCTTAGTGTTATAAAATTGTCTGAATTTAAACTTTATTAAATACTATTTTGAATAAGCAGGTTGCTAAGATAAAATCCTCTTCACATAATGGTTCAGTTTAATCAAGCCATAATTAAAATAATACCAAAAATAATAGTAAGGCCCTTATTACAACCCATACTTAAAACGAAATACTCAATATTAAAAATGCTTAAAATGATCCAAATATCTTCTTCCTCGCATGGGCCACCTTGTGTCCTCTCCGAACCCACCATCTTTACGCATCACTGAAAATGTTAAAGGAAAAAGGTGAGTCACCAAGACTCAAAGCAGGTGTAGCCTTTTTCCCGGTTTAGTAAAACATCATACACCAATCATAAACAGTTTTAACATGCACAAGTTACGATATGCACCCACCCTTAGCCTTCCAAACACCTTTCTACCCCCGTGTGGTACCAAACCACCGGTGGTGCCAAACCACCGGTGACTTAAAGTCACAATATCCGTCAATACTTGTGGTGCCAAACCACTTTGGTGTCCCCAAAGACACAAATGTGATACCAAATCACCGGTGACCGTCACGAATCAAGTGATGGGGCCAACCCATCGTGTGATACCAAATCACCGGGCGCCAATCCCATAATGTAAATCGTGGGGCCAACCCACCGTGGTGCTAAGCCACCGGACGAGGCGCTATGAGGTGCCAAACCTCCGGAGGTGCCAAACCTCTGGTGATCGTAGTCACAATGTGGTACCAAACCACCGGTGTCCGTCGACACGAATATCACTTCCCCTCCTCTCATATCACCCATCATCATACCAACTCATGTATAGTATTCAAATCATGCAAACATGTTTAACGTTGCATCTCATAGCACATACATCATAAATCATGACATCATGTATCAATAATGATTACTCATAATGAAACGGACTTACACGAATCCGTGCACATACCCCATAGGGTATCATATCACTCAACCATACTGCTTTTGATTTTACTAATCAATCGATTTATCAAACATATACAAAGCAAGAAGCGTGTTAGTTTACACACCGTTACTAATGCGACTATCAAATCCCGTAGATCAAGATCTAACGCACTAGATCCCCTTCCTTAACACTTTTGAGCACTAGCCACAACCCGAGATATACGAGATCAAGCCTTCCCGATAGGACTCAAGGGCTAATCCAAGCTCCGACCACTCTTGTGCCCAAACGCCTCCAAGATGTGTTTACTCTCCTTATAGGATGCTCTTTATATAGCTAGCTCTTCACCTTCATTCTTTGTGTCTTTCCGATGTGGGATCCTTCCTCGATGAGAGTGTAAATTCAATCAAACTCTTGCCAGTCCAATCATAAAATAAATACTCCCTTGCTTTTCATGAGATTTGAACCCGTGCTCCCTTGCAACATAATCCACGCTGCTAGCCACTTTACCACAAGCTCCACTTGTGTCTTAGACCATCTTGCAACTAAATATAAACTATGGGCCAAATTCTAAGGTCCAAGCAAAAAGAAACCAAAATGCAAAAGCCAAGACTTGAACCTTGGACCTCCTTCCTTCTTTGTGGCGTCACTCCCTTGTCTCTTATGTGGCGTCACTTTGCCACTACACCACACACTCCACTTGTGTCATTTTCCTCCATATTTTATTCTTAAGGCCTATCTGCCAACTTCTAGGGTTTTTTCACCTAAAACCAAAATTTCCCCAAAGCCAATATTTGATCTCGGGACTTCATAGAAGCCCTCTAACCTTCCAAAATCACTTATCCAATAGGTCTAACTTGCATTTAAGCCGATCTCTTATTCTCCAAAAAATTTAAACGCTACTACGCCTAAGGCCCATTGGGCTCAATTCTCCTAGGCCCAATTTTGGGATGTTACAGTTTAAATATGTTCCAAGCACTTGTATTCTTCACATATTTGGAATTTGGTTCATCTATTTTTTGGATTTAAAAATGCATGTCCAATTGTTAACACTATTAAAATTCTTTTGTAAAATTTAGGTTCATTATAACATCATTTTTCTATTATATAGATATCAAGTGAGTCTTTTTATTTTTAATTTCAAGACGTAAGCGAATTTAATAGAAAAGTTGTAATGGCTTTAACAATTGGATTTGCATTTTGAAATTTAAAAATTTTTAAATTCTTCAAAATAAAAGTAAAGCAAACTAAATTTTAAATCTATGAAGAATATAGAGACTTAGAGCAAATTTAACCTAATATAGATTTAGATAGATAATAATGGATAGATTAAGACATTTTGATTTTAACTTCTTCATGAGCTAAGATTAGGTTTGTATTTTTAACTTCCGCCTGACTTTGCCCATTTTATTATTTATAAAAACTAATTTTATATTAGTATTTTTATTTTTATAATTAAATTTAAATAAAAATAATTATTTTATTATTTTAAAGAGTACATTGAGTCATTTGGACAAATCAAACTCAAATTCATGCTTAATTTTTTTTCTTTTCTAAAATTATACCTCAATTTAGTTCAACTCAATTCATAAACACTTTTTCTTTTGACATCATTTTAATTTGTAATTAAAAATTAAAAAATTATAAATAAATAAAATCCTCAGAAATTGAGAGCATAATTTTATGAAAAGGTAACGTGTTTTTTGTTTTGAAGAGGTAAACACAATTTAAAAATTTTAGATATTTGTTATACAGAGTAGAGTGTGGGTTTTGTGGACAGAAGAAAAGCTGTTTCGGAATACGAGGATATCTTGGTATGATTCTTCATTGGATTAATACAACTAAATCTCAAAATTTTTCTTTAAATTAATAAATTTTCATGATATTTTGTTAGCTTGCCCATTAATTTGATGTTGAATGCTAATTGGTTTTGGTATGAAGTATATTTCAAATTTACGCGTCAATTTGTAAATAAGTATGTACTTATCACGAATATGTTGGATATATATATATATATATAATATTAAACTCTTTGTTAAAAAGTGCACCCAATTGAATTTTTTGAGTAATGGTTTATACTCAATTAAATTCATTTTTCTATAAAGAGTTTAATTAATTTTTTATTATTTTACGATAGTTTAATTGATTTTTTTTGAATTTAATTGATCATTTAATTCTAGTTTTTTTTAAAAAAATTACAAAAAATATTGACATGTGATTAAATATTATAAATTATTAAAAAACAGAAAAACTACAATTAAATTAGACAAAAACTAGTAAATTTCATTAAAAATTTATAAAATAAAAAAATTCTTAAAAATTTATTAAAAGTATTAAAAACTTATAAAATTATAAAAAAATTGTTATTCTATTGATTTGGTGTTTTGGTTTTGATAATAAGGAAATTAGGAGATTGAAGTGTGAAGATGGTCGGACTTGTACGAGTGTCGAGTGAGTGGTTTGAGCAATGATATGTTCTGTGTTTGATGACATAAGGTGAGTGATGGGTAGAGGTATTCATTGGCCAATTCAATTTACTTTGCAGAAAAAATAAAAAAAATAAATGTAATAATTTTATATTTTTATAATGTATTTTTATAAGTAAATTTAAATGAAAAAAAATTGTTTTTTAATATAGTGAAAGGAATCATTTCGACAAGCCAAGCCTAATTAAGCTTGGCCTGAAATTCTTTTTAAACCAAGCTTAAGCTTAACCCAACTCATGAAAAACTCTAGTGATGGATAATGGATAATATTTTAGTTGAAGAAGGATGATGTGAGGAAAGTTTATAAGGATGGATTAATGTATGATGTAAAACAACGTATGATAGAAAACAAAATGTCTAGTAATTTTTAATTTTTATAATATTTCTTTAATTTATTATAATATTTGAATAATTTGAATAAATTTTTTATATTTTTCTTAAAAAACTTATAATATTTAAATTTTTCTATAATTTTTCTAATAATTTTTTTATGATTTTTATGATTTATATTTTTTAAAATTAGAAAATTTAGAAATCTAGTAAAAAAATTTACTTAAATAATCAATTAAACCCTCATAAAAAAATAAAAAATCAATTAAATCCTTAAAAAAAATCAATAAGCATTCCATGCTGTCACTTGTCCACATCAACTAGCCATGTTAGTTACCACATAATTATTTTCCATTTCAACAACCATGTTAATTGCCACATTAGCAGTTAACAACCCGTCAGAGCTTCAATGGGGAAAATGAATTTAATAGGTTTAATAGGGTACAAATCATTATTCAAATGGATCAATTGAATGCATTTTTCGACAAGAGGCTTAATTGAATTTTTAAAATTATTTTAAGAGGGTTTATTTGGCATTTTAGCCAAAAATAATTTTGTTAAAATATAAAATTTAAGGCATATTAGAGTTTTGTTGTGTATATTTTACTTTTGATGTTAACAAATATTTTAATTATTTTGAATTTTTGCATCTCATATTTCTCATGTTTTTTTTATTTTAAAAATTAAATTATCACACATTAATAATAAAAAATATTAGTTTCATAAAAAAAAAGTATGATTTGATTACCCAAGGGTATATTCTAGTATAACACCACTCATTAATCATTAATATATCATTTTAGAGTTTATATTTGTGCATCCATACAATCTACCCCTTAACCTCATTCTTTGAATTTTCTCAAAACTAGGACTGCAATAATACAGATTATAATTAAAATCAATTTAATATAATTTATTATTAAAGTAAATCTAATCAGAACTCATGTATAATAAAATATAAATTCATAATAAATTAAAGTATTTATTTATGCTTGACGAGACTCGAACTTATGAGTGTGCATTTAATTAATTCAAATTTTATATATCAGTAACTAAATAAATTGACGAAGCACTCATAACTAAATAAATCCAACTGATTCTACTGTTAAAATTAAATTAGCGAATTTATTCGATTTGGTTCAATAATTTTTTAGTTTTTATATTTTTCACCTTTTAAAATTATAAAAATAAAATAAAGATTAACCAAATTATAAATCATAAATTTTATTGTTATGTAATTGTTGATTGAATTATTTATTATTTGATTATACTAAATAAAAGGGTTAATATGTAAATTTGTCACTGTACTTTTTTTATTAATATTTATCATTATGCTTTTAAGCTAAAGATAAATTTGTGATTATATTTTAATTTTATCTTGAATTTTACTACTTTTATTTTTTGTTTAATTGAATTCCGTCACTAAAATTCAATTCTTGATTGAGTTTTACTCTTCAATTTTAATTTAGAAGACAAATTTAATAAAAATAAATAATAAATTAATATAGTATCAACAATTGATAAAAACTTTTACTAATAAAATAAACTTAATATTTTTTTATTTTTCAAATATTTCTTTTATTAAATAAAAATTCTTTTAATATTTAATAAATTAATTTATTGTTAATTACTAAAGTAAATTCAAATCATGAAAATTAATATTAATTGGTAAATTTTAATTAAAAAATCAAGAATTCGAAGTGAAATTTAATTAGATCATATTCTAAAAATATTAATTAAAATAAAGCATAGTTTGAACCCTAGGTAAAATAAGAAGACAACAAATTTGGGAAAAGACATGTATTATCGGATAAGATAAAATTATTATATTTTAAATAATTGATAAGTGAGAAAAGTTTGATATCAATTTGGTTTTAATTTGAATATATTTATAGAAATTAATTAATTAGGTAATTGTGTTGGGTTGATGTAATCTTATTTTAATTTTTGGATTCTGCGTTTAGGTAGTTAAGTTGGGGTATTAGGAAAATGATCCCGCGTTGCGGGATGATTTACTTATATCATCAAATTAATTTTTTTGGGTTTTCTGTCATTCGCAACTCTTGGTCAAGACTGCGTGTCGGGACTCGGCCGCTTATCCTTCAATCAACCATCGGATTAGCACAACAATCAACCATCGAATCATGATCATCCAACGGTATCCAATCATCACAGACCTGTGAGACAATCCGAGTAGAGTTAGAGAGCATCACTGTCTTAACCTGTCATTGGCTTAAAGCCGACCAAGAACGACCTGATACTTGATAGCATTGCCATAGACTACTCCTTTTATTTATTTTTTTTAAAATCTAAAAATAAAAAACAAGAAACTTTCCTTTTTTTCCGACTCTAACCAGTTCTTATTTGCAAAGACTTTCATTGTCCAAAGAAACGAAATCAACAGCTTCTTTATTGGCAACTTTTGCTTTCCTGATATAAAGATTTTCTTATTTTCCATCTCTGGTTTTTGGTTTTCTTAGTTCCCTACAGGTTCTAATTGTCACTCATTTCTCTTGCTGGTTTATTGGAGGAATTTTCTGTTTTCATTTCTGGGAATCTCTTACTTTTTTTTAACCACTGTTTTCATCCATGGTGGTAAACATGGTTTTTTGAGTGTTGGGGTTGTCATCAAGAACAAAAAAAAAGTGTCTTCTTTTTCTTTTTTGGTGATTAAGAAGATCATGCAATCCATTTGGTCATCTTTAAAGCTTCTTCTGAACTATTGTTTCCTTTTCACCTTGCTTATCTATGTAAGAGCTGCAAGACAACTACTTTTGATGCCTTGAATTCTACACACTTTCTGCTAGTGAGAGTCTCTGTTTTCTTTTTTCTTTTTTTCTGGTGGCTAAATGATATATTCTCTAAAGTGCTTACTTATCTGAGTCGCCAAGTATTTGGTTGTGGTTATTTTGCTTTACAAAAACCTAGTCTTTGGCACCGGTGGTTCAAGTTCTCTATATTTGGTGTTGGTCTATAACTTCACAAATACACATACAGGAAAAACAAGCAACATCTCTTTATCATTGCTCTGGCTTCCACTTGCACTAAGGTGAGTTTTCTCTTCCCCTTCCCTCCTAACCTGGTTTCCCCCTTCCCGTATCATGATCAAGTTCAAAATTAATATAAAAAAGAACAAGAAAATCCTACATCTTTATGAAAGAAAATTCAAAAGCATACTTAAAATAACTCAAATTATGCATAATCTTTTTCTTTTTGGTGGTGGGTGGGGTACATAGAAAAGTCTGGTCGATATGTTTTGCATATCTTTCTTCTTTGACTGCTAGTTTCACGGTGATGCCACTATAAAAAAAATAAAAATAAATAAAAAAATAAAAAACTTTTCATCCATTAATTGTTCTTTTTTATCTTAATTGACCTTGGTAAATCGTTTCTAACCATTTATATCATTGTGATAAGTATCTACGTAAACCCGTGCTGTTTTGCTGTTTCTTTATCTTAATTGACCTGCTTGACTTAATTTCTGTTTCTTTAATCAGGTTACCATCTGTTGAATGGGAACTGAAGCAGTGGAGACTCCACCGTATCCTTGTTTCTTTCAGGTAAAATGGTAAATTTTTGTCGATCAGTTTTCATATAAAGGATCATAACAGCATCCCATGTCACTGCTTTAAGGTGTCTGATATGCTTACTACTGCTGCACCGCTGAATGATTGTAGGTGCATCGCTTGATGTGCACAGAACTTAGGAAGTTTGTTGATAGGATTATGAATATATTTCCAGAAATTGAAGCTGCTCGACCAAGATGCTCCTTGGGAATAAAGGCACTCTGCTCATTGAACAGTGCAATTGAGAGAGCAAAGTTACTTCTTCAGTACTGCAGTGAATCCAGCAGACTTTATCTGGTGCCCCTTTTTTGTTGTTGTTGTAATTAATCACATATTTTTGTGATTATTGCAATGATTGTGTGTTTATGATCCTTTTTTTCCTTTTCATCTATTTTGTCTCACTCATTTGATTTACTTTTCAGGCTATAACCACTGATTCCATGGTTGCAAGATTTCAAAAAATGAAGAATTTGTTGGAACAAGGTTTATGCCAAATTCAGAGTATGGTACCAGTTTCGCTGGTTGCTGAGGTTCGTAAAATCCCATGTTCTTGATAAAATCATAACTTATTTTCTACAAGCTTATGTTGAAATGTTATTGCAGATATGTCAAATTGTCGATGATCTGCGAGCTGCAAATTTTGTCCCTGATAAATTTGATGAAGAGGCTGGGAAAGTTGTGCGCGAATTACTCCATCGAGGTGCTGCGTCATCTGATTCAATGGAATACGCCGAAATGAAAGCTCTTCAATCTGCAGCATCACGACTCCATATTACGTCTCCGAAAGCTATCTTGATAGAGAAAAGATCTATAAAGAAGTTGCTGGAGAAAGTCAGTGACTGTGACCAACCAAAGAAAAAGATCTTAAAATATCTTTACTACCTGTTAAGGAAGTATGCTAACTTGATTATTGGAGCTCAAACAGACAATGAAAGAGCCTTTGCAGTTAAAAGCCCGAGTACCAGTTTTACACATACTCGCTCTGCCGATGTCGAACCTCATACAGAGTATAAGCAGTCCGATGTTCAAGCTGATACGTTAAATAGAGCTATACCTCCTGAGGAATTTAAGTGCCCCATATCTTCAAGGTTGATGTATGATCCTGTTGTCATTGCTTCTGGACAAACATTTGAAAGGACATGGATCCAGAAGTGGTTTGATGATGGTAACGATACGTGCCCAAAAACTAAGATGAAACTGGACCATCTGTCATTGACCCCAAATGCTGCCATGAAGGATCTGATATCAAAATGGTGTATGAAATATAAAATCACCATTCAGGACCCAAGCATGCAACCAGATGTGCTTCAATCATTGGAAACTTCTTCCGCTTCCATAGCTAGTTTTGGCAGTTCTATGAATGATCTGTGCTTTCCGGTAGACATCAGCAGTATATCAATTGGATCTTTAGATACGAGTTATACTTCGGACGGATCTCATAACAGGATTGCAGGTGGCTTAAGTTTGATGCCTGAGCAGACTGGTGATGATTGTTTGCAACAACAATCGGTCAGCAGCACAAGAAGTAAGATTGATTTGGAGTGTCTATCTAGCCTTGCCATGCTCGATCGAGAAGCACAATACAAGATGGTTGAAGACAAGAAAAACCTTTTGAAATGTGATGATCTAGATTGTGTTTCTTTGTCATCCAAGAATTTCATTGAGCCTCTGCTTAAGTTTTTGAGCAGTGCTCGTGATTCACATGATACAAGAGCACAGAAAGCTGGATTTCAGTTGTTATCAACCTTTCTGAGCAAAAACAGGTAATTGTCGTTCCATATGCAGCTGGATTTCATTATATTTTACTTGACCTTATTTATGATCATGGATATTTTGAAATAAAGGACTTAATGCTGGCCTTTTTCTTTGTTTTTTGAACTTCTTGCAGGGATGGCATACGATACTTGGACCAAGATGCATATAGTATGCTATCGTTGTTTATAGACTCGGAAGTAACTAGAGAGGTTCTTGACATTATGGAAGTATTGTCTGAACATAGCAGCTGTAAATCTAAGATTTCAGCATCTGGTGCTCTTGTTTTCATGTTAAACATTCTCGATTTGAACATCAAAGATTTCCAGGATCAAATCATCAAAATTTTGAGCAATCTGTCCTCTTCAAGTCCCGATGTTTGTTCCGATTTGGTGTCTCCAGAATGCATCCCGAAACTTATTCCGTATTTACAAGACACCACTCTTGCAAAACACTGCATAGCGGTGCTGAGAAACTTGTGTAGTAATCAAGAGGGTAGGACTTGGATCACTGAAACACCTGGCTGCATTGCTTCGATTGCTATGTTACTCGAGACTGGTGGTTTTGAGGATCAAGAGAATGCACTGGCTATTCTCCTTACATTGTGCTCGCAAAGTATCGAATGCTGTCACTTAGTTATGGATGAGTGTTGCATATTTCCTGTCCTTTTAGATGTATCCGTTAAGGGAAGTGAGAAAGGAAAGGCAAGTGCACTGGAATTGCTACGGCTCCTTAGGGATACCAAACATGATGCTGATGATGATGTTGATAAACAAGAATGCTCAAACTCCAACGATGTCGAATCCGAAGATGGTAACAACTATTCCAAAGACAAGATGTCTCATAAGACATTGTTTGGAGTGAAATTACCAAAGTTCTCAAGATCCACGGCACCAAAAAAGAAGAAATGAAACTTGGAATTATCTGCTTTCTCTATCAATTGTGCTTATCAAATGGGAATGGGCAAAGATATCTTCATACTGTAAGTAAATGTAGTTAGTAAATGATTTTGTCCGGTCCCAACACTTATTTTCATGATCTATTTTTCTTAGAATGATGTATCTGCAGCCATTTTCTGTATTCTATGTTGCTTCTGACTCTTTTCTTTTTTGTTGGAGTTTTTAGTAATGGAAAGAAGAAAATAAAAATATTTGCATATGCAAATCTTTCATCCAATTCAACTAAAATTTAGAATTAAGCAGCTACATTACACGTGATTTCACGATCAACAAAGAAGAACCTAATTCAAACCAACAATACAAGACCCCTATCAATCCTAAAAGTCCAATAAAACCAACATATGGTCTTAAATCATGCCCTAAGCCATCAAACCAGCATGATCCCAAAGCAGGACATATCCGCAACCACGATGAATCGGCGCAAACACAGCCAAACAACCAACCTTTCTGAGTCTAGTAAGGAATTTCCATCACCCACTCCCAACTCAGAGAAAACAATCCTCCTAGATGTCCATGTGAAATCGGTTTCAACCAATTTCTTAATAATATCCTCTTTATTTCTGATCACCCTCAAACCCAATTTTTTTCGAGCTCCCAAGCCTCGTAAGCTTCTTTCCACAAAATCTTCTTCCGATTTCCCCCAAAAAAACATGAGAAAAACTAGCAAAGTTGCTTTGACTTTTCTTTCTGCAGTAGCTAAGGCAATTTTCCAAGATTATGTTCGAGCTCGACTAATAAAGTTGATAGCTTTCCACCCTAATCTTCAAGAGTCTTGTATATGCCATATAAAACAACACAAATCTAGTTTATGTTCCGTAAGAATGCAGAAAAGAAATTTTCAGCCCCCATAGAGTAGGCTATGTAACCTTTCCTTTTACCCTATCTTGCATAAACCTTCTATCACTTTCACCTCACTTTCGGAGCTCAATGCTTCCTTATGAAATAATTAGAAAGCTACATACGTTCAACTTCTCACACATGATATTCATGTGTGATATGTAATGGGACATAGGTATGAAGTTGATTTCTCTTTCAAGTTCTCATATATGATATTCATGAGTGATATATTGTCAGACATAGGTAGAAGTTCCAATCGTCAAAAGATTCTTTGAATACAACTTACCGAACATAAGGATGCACCATATAGCATTTGGGATCAGCAACTAAACTTTAATAGGCAATTTGCTGTTAATTCAGTTTTGATTCTAATTAAGATAACCAAACAACATACAAGTCAGATTGCATGACGCACTGAAAAGCTAGAAATCAGCCAAGCAAAGTCCTTACAAGAAACGCTTCCATCCGAATACAAACACTAGTAATTGGAATACAGGAAGCATTCGATCTGAGAAAGATGTGCATCTCCCATCTACAACCTGCTACCATTTACATGCCAGCTGGTTTGCCGGTTAGGCGTAAAGCTGCTCTGGTAGGTTGAGACTTACAATGGCTTGCAAAATGAAAACGAGGAACGATGGCACTAATCCATGGCACATCAATGGATCTCCTTCCGGTGGCATCATTCACAAGCCGGTTTGGTGTCAAAGCTGCTTAGACAGATTGCAAAGGCTTGGAACGCAGAAAGAGGGTATTGATAATCCATGGTGAAGATGTCCTTACCAATTTTCCCAAACTGTAAGATTACCTTCTCTTGATCTTCAGGTGATACATTATGTTCTGGCTCAACAGCTGCTACAAGCTGGAAATTCTTAACAGAGGCCACCGTCACACGACCCTTGAAGTTAAGGCACCAACACTGTAATTGTTCATGCCATCTAGGAGCCTTGTTTTTAAGGGTTAATGGCTCTCCTGAGCCTGGCCAAAATAAAGGTGTGACTGCCGGGCTCGGGGAGCTGGTGTCCATCAGCGGTTGCTTTCCTTTTGAACTAGGTAAAGGAGAAAGTTGCTCATCAAATGATTGCGGTAATGCCAACGGCGTTGGGGCAGTGCCTCCTTCCTGAATAGCAGAGACAGGAATTGAATGCAAAACGCAATGCATTCTCCTCGGTCCTCGGGTTCGCAGAACATTGAGCTCATAGGTAATGGTACCTATGCTGTAGTTGCATGCAGGTAATCTCGGAGATACCTGCTTAGAGTGGAATCTTCGGTGAGTAGTCAATGGAATCATGGAGTCACATGGAGGTTGACTATCATATACGGTGAACTTGGTACCCAAAAAGTTAGACCTGAAAAAGAACCCAATATGTCATCATTGACATGAAGCAACTGTAATCAGGGAAACATAAAATATCGAATCACAAGACTTGCCTTAGTTTACCGACATACGTATAGCTGGCCCTAGCAAAATCATCGGCAGCCAAAGATATAACAAAGTCAGTGGATGTTGCCCTTCTGACCTTTCTTGCTGCCAAGAGCAATTTATCACCCTCTCCTTCAGCTGTATATCAAAGAAGCAACACAAGTCATTACATCTCAAAACATAAGGAAACTTCATATTCAACGTATTTGGAGGCTCCTTGAGAAGCCATATCATATCCCCATACTCATATTCGAATGTGTCAGATATGAATAATTCAAGAAAAATGAAGAGTAGAAGCAACACAACACAAAACCTTCAAAAATCAATAATAAGTTCAAAACAACACAATGACTGGAAAGATTATTTTTCAGATAATAATGAGAAGTATAAATTTATCATGAATTGTAGAAAATAAGGACGTATAATGGAGACAACTTACAAGGTACCAGACCATAGAACAAAAGATATGTAGACGTTGCTCTGTTCCTTCTAATATAGCACTGAATCGGAGACTCGCGAGGACCAGGCTGTTCATGGGCACAAACAAAAGATATAAGCTTTTTAAGTTGAGAAACAAGAAAATAGTAATTCCCATTATTTATACAGACATGAGACTTATCGTCAAATGCCAACTTACACAGCAGGAAACGAAAATTTAGATTTAGCTTTATGTGCTGCATTTGAAAGTTTTTATCATGCAACTATCACCCCAATGATCATTTCATGATAGAAATGCCAGAGCAAGACATATTAAATAACAAAAAATTAGTAAGTTCTTGACATAGATGCATATTGTTGATGGTCTTTTGGGAAGATTGTCCAAACAATACAGGAATGTCGATGGGCACTGGAGTGAATACTCCGAAACATGCTCTAATGCTCAAGTCCGCAAATATTGGAAGGAGCACTTCCCTGATATCCGCTGACTTAAATCAGAGCACGCCCGGGAATACCAACTCCGGCAACCCTCCTAACTTTCTTCAACCTTTTGCAGTTTCGTTTATCCTTTATTCGAAGGGACCAAAACACATATGGGAGTGTTTCTTTTCCCTCCCCTTACTATAAATTACCTACAAATCCTGTAGTTTGGAATCTAAATGGAAAAATTTTCAATAGGAAAAGTGTATAACCTGCTTCAATGAGATTGGAAATGTGAGCCTCCCACATTGCTCGGGAGTCTTCACAATCTCCTTCGTAATTTCCCTCCAAGACCTACAAACTGCAGCACAAAAAACAACAGCAGCTCGAGCAGGCCAAGCTGTTTCACTCTCTTCCACTCTGTGGATGATATCTAAGAGCAATTCCGGGGGCAGATTTGCCCACGGGCTTTGCTCGGCACATTCCTGTGGCTGGTCGGGAACGACATGGGAACGTGTCCGGCTTCGCCAAAGCTTGCTTTCTCCACCTCTCTTTGATATGTTCCCAATCCCATCTTTCATTTCCTTCAACTCTCGCATCATAATCTTCAGTGACATCTTTTATAAGCATACCAAAGCCAATCTCTATATAATCAACTGCGTATATATAACAAGAGAAAACCAAAAAGATAAAATTTTCTGAATTATTTTATATCTCAGCTCAACTAAAAGCAAATTTCTATCAAATCAAACTCCATAGATCAAAATTTTGCAACTTTGGTAAAAATAACACCCAGAAAACAGAAAGAACTGAAACCCAAAGATCAAAACACCAATACTGACATGAAAGTACACATAAACGAATCTCCTTTTACCTGAATCATCAACCCAAAAAGATAAAAGCTTGAGAATAAAGAAATGTGGAAACCAGTTCTAAGCCCACCGGTTCAACTCAATCAACCCAAAACAGAACCAGCTCAGATACATCCCCACCCGGCCCACAGTATAATCAATACGTCAAACCAATAGGAACATATATATATAGCAGTGAAAGAAATTTTTTATAAATGGTAAAAAAAAAAAACGCCAACTTTTCTTCTTTCTTTTTTTTATCAGTGGGAATCATAAGATGGCTAGGTCATTGCAAGCCCCTGCGCCGCCATTCAACCACCGTCAGAGCCGGCGTTCCAACAACCTGCGCGACCACCTCATCCACCAGCTTTCTCCCAGATCAGACACTCAAAGTGCTGTGTCTCTCTCTCTCTTTTCAGTTACTTAGAAGCAGATCCATATTTTTTTTTCTTTTAGGGTTTAGAATAATAATAAATATTATTTTGGATGAGTTTTTGATTAATTGTTGCAATGGAGGATGATATGTCAGTCTTATCACTCACACTGACCATTTTTTGAGAGTTAAAAATATGATGTTAAAACACGTGGCAATGAATCAATCATGTGTTGATAGTAATTCTTCTAATCCGATCAGTATGTGATGGGACATCTTCTTTTATAAAAAAAAAAGCTTTCAAATCAATGTTTTCCTCCTTCCCTAAATTCATTTTTCAAATTTATTAAAATAGAAGAAAATCTCTTTTCTCAAAATATCCCTTAGCTAGTATTTCGACTTTTTTAGATTTGGATATGGTTTTTTAAAATTATGTAAATTAATTGATAATACACATATAAATTAATTTATGCGGCTCTATCGTTATTAGTATCGTGTCTGGTATAAAAAGACATAAATTCAAATGCAATAAAGTACATTATTTCTGAATTTTTAATTATTTAACCGTTAATGGAACTGAAATTTATATGTTTTTGTTTGTTTGGTTAAAAAAAGTATAAAACATATAAAATAAATAAATTATCTTCATTTGACCGAATTAAAACTACATATAATTTGTATTATTAATTATGAAGTTCGGTTAATTAGGTCAATTACCTAATTTTGAACCGAATTAACTAATTACCGAATGTTCTAAAAATATTAACTGACCTTCGATTGAATTAAATTGATTAACTAAATTAAACCAGTTTAATCAATTAATTTAATTTTAACCGATATTTAAACACCCCTAAATAAACCTAACAACTTAAACTTGGAACAACTTTGATCCAACTCAAAAACACCTATACATCCAATTTAGATGAAAAAACTGGTTGTTTGACCTTGCTTTTACGTTTAAAAGCGATGTTTAGGCCTTAATGCGAAAGGACACAAAATTTTAGTTTTCATGTTTATATTTTTATAAATCCATAAATTAAAATTACTTTGTTAAATAATCTCCTTATACTTTTGTCGTACCCAAATAAGCCCCTAATATTTTGATTTAATTTAGCTTTATTTTTAAACAAAATATTGGTGTTTATTTAAGAATAAAATAAAGATGAATTTAAGAGATTACTTAGATAAAAGATAAAAAAAAATTAAAAGGTTTATTTGGATTCTAATTAAAGTTCAAAGCTTAATTAAGTGTAATATAATGATTTATTTATCTATACTATCTTTAAGTGTTTGATTGAGGTAATGTTATAAGTCAATTGAACATCAACTTAGGGTGTATTTGTTAAAGCATTAAAAATTTTCAATATTTAATATTTTAAATGTGTTTGATAATCATTCTAATTTTTTATACTTAATATAATATTTCCAACAAAAAATGATAAATAGGGAGGTAGCTACCTATTAGAAAATATTAAGTTGATTTTATTTTATCTTATTTAAAAAATTGAGATATTTAAATTAGCATATTTATATTTTATCCAAAATAATATCATATATTATATTAATGAGTTTAAAATTAAAAACTAAATAATTTTTTACTTTTATCAAACAATATAATTATATTCAGTACTTATATTTATTAGTTTACCAAAAAAATTTCTAATATAAATTCAGCACTTATAAAATTTAACAATAAAAGTTTAACCCTTAATGGGACAATAACTAAAAATCCATCCTTTTTATAAAGTAACAAATATTATTATGAGATTTTTTTTATACATTTTTATATAAAATCTGTAAGAGTTAATTCAAACTAGAATACCTACACATAATGGAACTTAATCTTAGGGACATCATAATCTTCAAAGTCTCAATTTTATCATTTAAACTAATATCTCATTTGTTTATCATATTATTATTTTTTAAGTATATTTGTTAAAAAAAATTAACTACTAGAATCTAATTTAAATATATCAACAGAATTTAATGAATGATTTATTATATTATCCATTTTTATTTAAATACACAAAACATTTATTTAACTCAAATTTTAAAAACGCAAACTATCATCTATGCCTCTAAGATTATGCAAAAATAGATGTTATTATTGAGGTTTGACTCGTATAAACAACGAATAAGTACAATATAGAAAATTAAATATAAAAATATTTACATAAAAAGCCTTCGATTAGGGAAAAAAATCTTCTTCGATAAATCGTAGAACATCTTTTTAAATACCTACAAAACTTTTGAAAAATGTGAAGCACACTCTACAATTATAATTTTTTTTAAAAAAATGAAAAAATGATACCATTATTTAAATAATGCATAATTTAAAATTTCAATTTCGAATACTTACCACAAGATCTAAAACAAAAGTTCAAATTGACATCTACAAATACAAACAATGTAAAAAAATGAAAAAGAAAAATCTTAAAATCCCAATAATTTCTGTGATCTTGTCTTGAAATAATCTTAAACAATCGAAAATGTATGGTTGGTTTATGGAACCAAATCCAAGCCTAGCCCCATTGATAGGAGACAATGGTGTAGTCTAGCCCTGGCCTAGCCACCCCACCCCACCCCACCCTTTGGTGAATTCATGGCAGCCAGAGCCCCGGCCCCATCAGCCAGCCTTGAGGATGAACCCTGGCTCAACCACCATAACCAGTGGTGGACCACCTTTTTGTAAAAGCCAACACGTTATCCCTTCACAAGTTTCTAAGAACGTGTTTTTATATGATCGGATCCGTATTTAAACACAATTTTTTATTCATATTTCTTATTAAAAAAGTTTGGGTTTTAATTGAAGTTTAATTGATTCTGGATTTATATTTTGGTCAACTACATTTTAATTCATTAAATTTATATTTTAATCACTTAATTTTAAAAAATTACAAAATGATTATGGAATTATTCGAAACTTTTTATTTAAGTCACTAAATTATTCAAAAGTTTTATTTAAGCGATTTGATTATTACTTTTAAAAAAATTCAGGGTAACGAGCTCCAAACAAATATCGATATGGTAGATTAGTACCCATCAGCTATTACAAGAACTTCCCAATCATGGTCTTTATAGATCAAGTCATCCATATAATATACAAAAAGAATTCCAGATATTTGATATCTTTCTCTTTAAATGAGATATTAGATATCTTACAACTAGAATCCCTCTTTTTTCCGATTTAGTTCCTCCACCATCGTGAACCCCGATTAGATTCCGGCATGATACAGTTTTTAGTTATTGGGAGAACCCAAGTACACTTTTTCAGTTCCAAGAAATAATTTTCAGAGATCTTTTTTTCCTTTTGGAAGATACATGAGCGAAACAATCAACGTATAGATATTGAAAGACCCAAGATTCAAGTCGATCTAACGGTTAGTGTTAGAGATTAGAGAAGAAAGTTGTTTGAATTTTAATTCGCAGATTTGTGATATTCCAAGTCGTTTCATGAAAAAAAAAAACTAAACTATAAAAGAGAAAGGAAGGAGAGCTTTCGATTGGTGTAGGGCGGTGCGAACAAAGTCGCATGGTAACGATTTTAACAGTCCTCTGATTTAAACGAAAACTTTCGAATAGTTCAATGATGATTTTTTATATTTTTTGAACAATATTTTTCTTTTATTAAATAATTTTTTATTTTATTTTTGAAAATAAAAAATAGGTTGGCAAAGTCTTGGGTGTACTACTCAATCAAATACAAGAAATTTAAGGCCAGAAACGAGGCATGTAATTAGAGTGAAGACCGAAAAGATTAATTGTAACTAGTGGGTGTGGAAGTTGTCTCCATGCATGATTGTATGTGTAGGGATTTGAATGTTTACACACACTTCCATTCAAAGTAATATTATTTTAAGGGTATGTGAAACGATTCATTATTCTTCAATTTCTCTCAAGTTGCATTGCGCAAGTATTGTTAGAACCTTATTTATATTGTTCTCTTTAAACATTTATTCATTTTTCAAAGTTGTCGCTAAAAGTGTACTTTTTCATATTCCGACCTAAGACCTCCTTATAAGTCGAAAAAGAGACTTTTATATAGGCAGGTTCAACAGTTTGAACTTGAAGAGATGTGCCATTGGGTAACAACAGTGGACACTTGAAGACAACAATGTGTCATTATAGCACATCTTTTAATCTTTAAGAACTTGTCATTTGGGTCTTCTATCATACATAAAATTTGTAATTTTAACTAAAAGTAAGTTATCATAGAGTGATAAATTTGGTTCGAGGAGGTGAGATGTTGTTGGGGATCAACCTGTATAAATAACGAAATAGAAAAAATAGAGAAGATCGAATACATAAATATTTACGTGGAAAACTCTTTTGAAAAAATCACGGGTAAAGGAGGCTTCGGCTTTTTACTAATTGAGTAACAAACGAGAGTATAATATAAAAAAAAATAAACCTAAATGTACTAAACGTACAAACCCAAACCCCAAAAATAAAGTCCTAACTCGGGAACAAAATTTTCTCCATAACTATCACGAAAACTCTCACCAAAACTCATATGCGACTATATTTTGTCGCTTCCAAAAGAAAAGTCCTGTAGTACTACATCTTTAATTGCCCTTCAATTAGGCTCTCAAAATAGAGATACAAGACCCTTTTAAATAGGTTAAGTTTAGAGGTCTAATCATACTAAAATATCTTTAAAGTAATCAGAGTTTAACTGGGAAAAGATAACAGGATTCAACTAGGAGAAGAAACCCGACTTAATAAGAAATACGTTGCCACGTCACAACATCGAGAAACTTCTTGTCATAATGTCATCGTTTGTTCGACCGAAAATATAAGTCACACTCCCCAATTGTCCAAGTTAGTTTAATTTGATTGAATGTGGATCCCGTGACTTTAGGTTTTTCATGCTGATGGGTTCTCTCAAATATATAATTTAAAAATAAATAATTTAATGAAAGGGGGACTACTCAAAGGTTCAAGGTCCAACTCTCCTCATTTTGTGTGTGAATTTGGATTAGCTTTTTTCGATAAGGTTAGGTACCCATTCCCTCCATTCTATTATATTCATGCGCTGAATTCCAGAAAAAAAAAAAAATCATACTCATGCCCTATGGTCATGGGCACATCTTCAATTGGGAGATGAATTTTGAAACTTGTGATCACATTCTTATAATATTAACTTTTTTAAATAATAATTTATTTAATCATTAAAATCAATCATTAAATTGATATTTAAAGACTAAATAAAATAATAAGTCCTATTGTGAACTGTAATAATAACGATAGGAATGTGTATGTGTGTAAATACTGCTGTGTTTCTCTTAATATAACACAAGAGAATATTACTCAACAAATCACACATTTAAAAACCTTCACCGTTGAAGCAGAGTGAGATAAGAAGATGATTTTAAAATAATATTAGTGATATGGAAAAGGGACGTTGGGAACTTGGGATAGATAGAATTTGAATTTCGATTAATTAAATTTAATTTTAATAACGGCATTTAAAAAAAAAAGAAGAAAAGAATAGTATCCAAATTATTTTTTGAAATGGAAAGTTAAAGATGGGTAGTACGATATAATTGGTCGGAATCTTTTAGAAAATAATATTTTAAATACTAAATTGAAATTAAAAATATTTAAATATGAAAGTGAATAAATGAGTATATTTTAAAAATCAAATCGTGAATAAAGCTCAATGTAAATGGAATTTAAGAAATTCAAGGCTTAGTTTACCTTAACATTTACTTTTCTTATTAAAAAATTATTTATTCGATAAATAAAGTTTAAAACTGACACATTTTTTGAAGTGTAATAAAAATACACAGTATAAAAAACATGTTATCTTAAGTTGTTTGTTTGCTTAAAATAATAAATATAATTGAAGTCCTAGACTGCAATGGCCACTATGGCTTGGTACTGCGAAAAACTATGCAAACAAAACAGAAATAACACCAAAGTTTATTTACGCAATTCGATTTTTCTATGTTTGCAAAGTCTAATTCAGTGAGTAATTTCACTATCTTTTCTCACAAATACAACAACTGATTCGCATTCTATCACTCCCCAAATATAGAGATCTCATATTTGTACCTAAAAACTAAAACATTCATCTAACTACCCAAAAGTTAGTAATGCCAGAAAATGTAGTTTCGGGACCCCATTTCCAATGATCAAGAGGTTAGAATAAAAATATATTGAAGTTTGGTCCTTTAATTTTGTTAAATAGGTAGTTAATTAAGATATAAGGACTAAATTTTAAAAATGGTAAAAGTTAATCGCTAAAGATTATTAATTGATTAAAGGACTAATTGAGTAAATAGGCCACTATTATTTAGTGGAACGGTGTTGGATAACAACAAACATCCACCAAATCTTGCTAATTAAGTTTAAGTTAATTTAATAAGGTTTAATTAAATTATTTATAATTAATTATATGTTAAACTAAGTATATAAGTTAAAATTAAAAGAAAAACATAAGCCATTTGTATGTTCATTTTCTTCCCACGAAACTTGTTAGGATCGACCCGATTAAGCAACAAGAAAAAATAGCGGAATAAATTGAGAAATTGAACACACACAAATTTAACGTGGAAAAACCCCTCCAAAGAGGATAAAAAACCACGGGCAAAGATAATTTTACTATAATGGCAAAAGAGCGAAGAGTACAAAAAGATGGAGATAAAAACTAAACCCCGAAAATCCGAAACAAAGAACCCTCAAAATGTAAACACAAAATTCTCTCTAAATGTGTTATGAGTTCTAATATCTAATGTGTGTATTTTCTAAGGTTGTAAAAGAGCCTATTTATAGGCTAAATTCATAGGTCAAATAATAATAAAATAACCTAAACTAATCAATGTTTGATTGAAACAAATAAACAGAGTTTAACTAGAAGATTACTTCTCAAATTTGACTGAAATAGAAGTCATACTTAACAAATCTCCACCTTGACTCATATTTCCACAATGTCATTTTTGCCAAAGCCCGTCACGAGTCTATCTTGAACCATGCAGGAAATTAACTGAGTCGAATCTGTGCTTAGAAACTGGAAGACTTCTAGCCTTTGACTTATACACTGCCAAATCAAAACTAACTCGGGTTTGATTTTCACGAACACAATGCCCTAACTTTTCAAAACCTACATCCAAAAGAGAACCTCTCTTCAACGAAACGGTCATACATTTTTCCCTCCTATGACCAAGTTGCCTCCGCTCTGAATGAGTTGACTTCGACTCTATAACGGACGAGGGACGTCCGATTTCACCGGTCACTGTAGAACCTTCCAGAATATAAAGACTGCCAGTTCTTTTACCTTACGAGAGCTCCACGAAATACTTTAATGCCACTCGACTCGATGTTGATTCTACATCCTTTCAAGTCTAATATACTCAAAGAGATGAGATTCTTTCGTAAATTAGGTACATACCTGACATCTGAGAGTGTCTTAATCATCCCATCGTATATCCTAATTTTAACAGTACCAATACCAATTACCTTACTAGATGAATCTTTTCCCATGCACACAACTCCACCTTCAACCGAACTGTATGTGGAGAACCCTTCTCTATTGGGACACATGTGGAAAGAACATCCCGAATTTAGGATCCACTCGAACGTGAGCTTGGAGTTATTGCTCGTTGACACTAACAAGAAATCATCACCGCTTTCATCGGCTAAATTAACACCAGCTACATCTTCCTCGTTACTCTCAGTAGCTCTTTTCTTTCACAGTTTATAAAAATCTGCTTTGATGTGACCTAACTTTTACATTAGCGACACCTTTTGTCTCATTTCTTTGATGCTATCAAAACGGAAGCTTATCTATCTGCCTTGCTATCCAAATGAAGCTCATTGTCTCTACTCAACAAATGACCCTTCATATCTTCGAACGAGAGTTTGTCTCTGCCATAAATCAGGGTCTCCCTGAAAGACTTGTATGAAGGGGGTAAAGAGCATAATAATAGCATAGCTTGATCTTCATTGTCAATATGAACCTCAACATTCTTTAAATCATTTAAAAGAATAATGAATTAACTGATGTGATCTCTAAGAAGCTCACCTTCATTCATGCGAAATGTAAATAGACATTGTTTCAACACTAAACGGTTAGCCAGAGACTTAGTCACATAAAGAGTTTCTAACCTTTTCCACAAGGCAGATGAGGTCTTCTCCATCAATACCTCCTGCAATACCGTATTCGCGAGGCACAATTGGATTGCAGACAAGGCCTTTTCATCAAGCTCTTCCCATTATGTTTTATTTAGATTCTCAGGCTTTTTCCCGGTAACAACCTTTTTCAAACTTGATTGAACTAGAATTGCCATCATCCGAACTTGCCACAGATTGAAATTTGTCTCACCATCAAACTTCTCAATTTCAAACCTTGTTGCTGCCATATCTGAATGGGCTGATCTATGAAAATTGAACTAGCTTTGATACCACTTGTTAGGATCGACCCGATTAAGCAACAAGAAAAAATAGCAGAATAAATTGAGAAATTGAACACACACAAATTTAACGTGGAAAAACCCCTCCAAAGAGGATAAAAAACCATGAGCAAAGATAATTTTACTATAATGGCAAAAGAACAAAGGGTACAAAAAGATGGAGATAAAAACTAAACCCCAAAAACCCGAAAACAAAGAACCCTCAAAATGTAAACACAAAATTCTGTCTAAATGTGTTATGAGTTCTAATATCTAATGGGTGTATTTTCTAAGGTTGTAAAAGAGCCTATTTATAGGCTAAATTCATAGGTCAAATAATAATAAAACAATCTAAACTAATTAGTGTTTGATTGAAACAAATAAACAGAGTTTAACTAGAAGATTACTTCTCAAATTTGACTGAAATAGGAGTCATACTTAACAAATCTAAAAGGAAAAAAAAACAATGGTTTCAAGTGTTCAACATTCGACCAACAAGTTCTAGCCTATTTCTTGTAATATTTATGTTTTTGAGATCCCAAGAGTTTGATTTAGCTAACTCGAGTATCAATTTATAAAACTGTTAAAGTTCTTAAAAGTTTCTATTGATGAATTCTTGAAGAAACTGGTATTAATTTGTTAGATTTTAAGCTTAGAAGTGAAAAAGTACTAGTTTGTAAAGTTTAGTTGTTAGTTTTGGACATAAGGACTAAAGTGTACATATTTCAAAATTGGTATGAATTTATGTAATTATGGATAGTAGATGGATGTAATTGAGATTGATTTCAAAATTGAAGCTCAAATTTGAAAGATATTGTAATTTCGGTTTTAGGGACTAAATTAAATAAAATGCAAAATTTTAGGGGCATTCGAATAATGAAATTGAATTGATATATGTTTATAATAGGATGATATAATATATATAATTGATAAATTGATTTGAATTATTATCTAGATCGGGATTTGAACCAAAATGACGATAATCGAGGAAAAGGTAAAATTACTAATTAGTCTTTGCAGTTCAATTTGTTTGCTAATTTAATCAGGTAAATTCATATGGTATGTTTGTGTTAAATTGTTATGTATTTAAAATTATTAATGTATATATGTTTAATTGAAATTTGGATTGTTTACGATTTGGTAAAAAGGTGACATATGGATTATATCATAAAAAAAATGATAAATTGACTGATAAATTGAATATAATGAACTACAATATGACATGTTATGTGATGAATTGATAATTTGAACTATGAATTGAACTGATGAATTACGAATTTAATGAAATGATGATTTGAATAAATTGTTACCCTATTAATTGTTCGGGTAAAGTCGGATATAGTTGGCATGCCATAGGATAGATTGAATACAAGTTACTTTGACTACGTGTCAATGAGTATCGGACACAAATTTTACTCCGGTTATACTGATGAGCGCTGGGCGTGAACTATTTACTTTAGCATTGTCTGATGAGACACCGAGTGTTAAATTGGTGTGTTGGTTAGATCCGTGTATCCGTTCAAGTCCGAGTTAGGTTAATAGAGGTAAAAAATATAAATTGGATAAATGATATACGAACTGAGTTGATATTATAATTTGATGATACAAATACATACTGCAAAATACAAATACCGATAGCATGTGAAAGATTATACGAACCTATTATATGAGCCCGGTGAGTCGATATGGAAATGTGACGAATCAATGAATTCAATTTGGAATTTGAATAACGAAACAAATTAGTGATTGATATTAATTTTAAATTGGATGTATTGTTGATAAATAGATGTAATGATATGAATATGATAGTGAATTTGTCACACCCCAAATTTAGTGGATCGAAAAGAAGGCGTGTAAATGTGAAGTTATCTATTTGGCGTACTATAATAGCATAGTCTACCAAATTACAAACTTCTGGCGAACTAAAGTTTGACGCAAAGTATCTACTATAGAATATGATAGTGAATTTGTCACACCCCAAATTTAACGGATAGAGAAGAAGGCGCATAGATGTGAAGTTATATGTTTGGCGTACTATAGTAGCATAGTCTGCCAAATTACAGACTTCTAACGAACTAAAGTTTGGCGTAAAGTATCCACTGTAAAAGTATCTAAGGATTTATTCTCATATTAAACTTGAATTGAAGAAAGAGTACGACAAGTGAATAGTACCCCTCAGAGTTTTGGTTGAGCATGACACGCCTACTAAGTATATGTTAAAGTTGTAAAGGACTAAAATGTCTTTAAGTACATGCCATATACAAGGTACTGCCATAGGTATGGTACGTCGGTTTGCTCAATTGATGTGCAAGATAGATTCTTTAACGTGATTGGTTGTGAGTCAACTAAATGGATTGATTGGTCAAATAGCATCGATATCAAATTTTCTTTTATATTTTCTCTGATTTTTTAGGACATTCAAGGGAAAATTTCTATATGCATTTGAAACTTGTTAAGATCCACCAAAAGGTACTAGGTATATATATGGTAAGAAAAGGATGTTTGGATGGTTTTCTTCCTTCCATTTTACACTTTAGTTTTTCGTAAGATTAAATATTCTCTTCTTTTTCGTTAATTGAAAGTTGAGGTTTTTGGGGTAATCAGTGGATGTTTCAACCTCCTATTAAGTCTGGTAACTCTACATGTTAGGATTTTGAAAGAGTAAGGATGTTAAGAAGTATATGAATAGTAATATATGAATAAGAGGCCCTATATGGAGGTCGTATATAATCGAGATGATAGTAAATTGTCTGTAAATGGGTTTTTAATGGTGATTCCATGTTCTTTTACGCAGTTGTTTCTAATGGTTTGAGAAAGACGATCGAATTTGGAACTTCAAGTTACAGTAAATGTGAGTTTCAAGTGAGTCTTCGTCTTGACTCATGCATGTTAATTTACTACGGGAAAATCATATGTTGATGTCATTTTGAATGTTTGGTGAGTGTAAGTGTGTGTGAAGCATCATAAAGTTGTTGCATGTTTACAAATAAAATATATCAGTTACTGCATGAACAAGGAGATGCGTGGTATTTATGCATATGAAATCAGGTATGGGAGAGTATGAATGAGTCAGATGAGTGAACAAATCTGGCTAAGTGGACTCAGTGGTAAGTAAGTAAAACATTCATTTGTGATGCCTCCAGTAGGGCAGGTATATTGCTAACCGGATATGTAAATTAGACATTCATGGTGTAGCCTCTAGTGAGATGTAAATTGGACTGGCAGAACACGACATAAGGATATGTAAGACCATGTGGATAAGACCCATGACACTGTATGTCAATGAAAATATTCATGGCGATGCCTCCGTTGAGATGTAAATTGGACTGGCAAATCACAATATGAAGATATGGATAAGCCCATGAGGGAGAACCCTATGGCATCCTTTGAGTTAGTTTGTCGGGATAGTAAACATGTAACTCTTTATGAAACCTTTGTGTCACATTCTGTAACGCCTCTATGACGTATTTTGTAACACCTTTGTGGCGTATATTGTAACGCCTTTGTATTGTATATTCTGTAACGCCTTTGTGGTGTATATTATAACGCCTTTGTGTGGCATATTTTATAATGCTTGGAGTATTCTGTAATGCCCTTGAGGCGAAATCTGGAGAACTGCTCTTGGGGAAACGATCTGTGTAAGTTTGAGGATATCTTGGTTGGATAACCTTATGATGAAATTTTATATTGACCTAAGGTATTTCCTGAAATAATTCTCAGCTGTGTTTCTGAAGAGTGAATTTACCATAGTAGCCGGCAGTATAGAGAATTTGGTGTATACATAAATGATCTACGTGCTCACTATATCTAGATTTGTCTACGCTGTGAATGCAGGTTATCAAAATTCTATGGTATTCGCCAATCTGAGTATTTTCATGTTACGTATAGTGCTTATCTGGAATCTAAGTTGTCCACCAAGATAGGTGCTCCCGTGATACATATAACATGGTTGTCTGGAATTCTTGTAGATGACTTAGATCGTTTCAATCATCAGAATAAGTTATGATTTGGGGTTGTTTCAAGATATGATTTGATTGGTATTCTGATAGTTTCCAACTATATTATGAGAGTTCGCCAAAGGTAGGACCCATATGAAGTTCAACTTAAAAGATCAATTAGTATATGTATTCGCCAAGAATAATATCTGTGAGAACATCATCCTAAAATATCTATGAGAACACCCTCTTGGGTGAAGTATTCTACATCCGTCTGAATGAGAATTCGCCGAAGGTAGGTTCTGTATTGATATCCTTCTGGGAAGTACATTTGTCTTTCAAAGAAGGAAATGAGATCAGTATCAACTGGTGAAATCTAAAATTAGCTCAAAGAGTGACTTGTGAGTGGATTGGTCAAGTATAGAAGTTGGCGTATATGTATAAATCCAATATTAGGAAAGTATTCACCAAAGATAGATGTGAAATCCAAAGACTTCAAGATGTGGAATTCAACCAGAAATGCTTCGAGGTAATCTAGGTTAAAACTCACTAAGTTCGTTTGAACTTACAAATGTTTGTTTATGTTTCAGGTTCTACTATAAAAGTGGGTACGCTAAGAGGGGCCAAGCTAGGATTGCGCTATGGTAACAGTACAAGTTGCAATATTATGCATACAGAGGGCATCATAGGAGTATGGCGTATAGTACATTACGCCAAGAAGAGCCTGCTATTAACAAAGTTCTATGTTGTAATGTTGCACATTGTTTAAAACTTTAAGTATGTTTTAAAGTAGTTGTACGCCGGTTGTAAATTTTTTTGTTAAGAGTTTATGTGTTGTAACATTCAATATCTAGATTCAGTGATTTGGGTCGGGTAGAGGATGTTACAGAATTGGTTAAGTGTTGATTGATTAAGTGAATTAGAATGTTATATGTTTGAATTACTATATGGTATGATAAATTTTGAACCCACCTTGTTACTATGTGGTTGCCATGTTAGGCAAACTTGATAAGCTACTAGTTTAACATATTAACTCGTAAATTGAGGCAAGTTATTGTTTAATGCTTATGAACTTACTAAGCATTCGATATGCTTACCCCGTTATTCTCCCTTTCCCTACAGATTACCAACTTGCTCAGTATGTCAAGCGGATCATCGAGAAGCTTATGCTATCACGTTATTGGTATGGTAGTATTTTAATTGTTTCAAAACTTGGTTTTGTGGCATGTATATAGATGTTATATATTTGTTGAATCTTGATTGTTGGTATAGTTTGAAACCTTTAATGCTTGGTTTTGGTGAAGTTAATGCCTACATGAAATGGTGTGTTTTGGTAATGTGATTAGGTTATGTTTGACATTTTAAATAGAATGAATGCTCATAGATTAATATGGAATAAAATTTGATTTTTGGATGATTAAATGGTTGGATAAATGATGTATAATTGAATAAGTTAAAATAGTATGCTTTGTGCAAAAGTAAAGCTATGTTGAATTTGTTGATTGGGAATGAATCAATGGTTTAAATTGGTTTGATTGGGTGTCAAATTTTGGCACATTGGATGGAATGTTGTGAAATTGGATTGGTTTTGTTTTGTTGGCATGAGAAAGATACCAAAATGCAATATTTTAACATTTTGGCACAGAGGTATCGATACTTTAGAAAGAGGTATCAATACATTAATGTTTTTTCTTTCATTTTTAAACATTGAACCTAAAAATAGTATCGGTACAGAGATAAGGTATCAATACCTTGACAAGGGTACTGGTACTTTATGCTTAATATCGATACATTTGTTCTTAATTTAATTTTTCTAAAACATCAAAGTTCAAATGGGTATCAGTACCTATATGGGGTACCAATACCTATTTTGGAAATTTTGAAAATTTTGTAATTTTATCCTATTTCATGTTTGGAATAGCAATTGAGCTTTTGTAAGCTCGATTAAGGCTCGAATTTAATTCTATATCATATTGTGAATGTGTTTATGACATGATGAAATGTTTGAATGATTTATTTACTATGAACTTGACAATATTTGTTGCGACAATGAATATAACATTATGTAGTTTAGACTTGGCAATCGTGTTAGGCAATGGGTGTTACAATTCCCCTCCAAATTCTCCCCCTGAGAACTTGGGCAGTAAACACTCAACAATGTTTACAGTTCAATTTGCACACTCTCACAAAATAATTCATGATGTGTCTAAAACTAACTATGACCACAATAAAGGCAAGCGCACCTATCGTTTAATTGTATAGTTATGGTAAGACTGGTAATCTCGTATCCACAAGGACCAAGAGTGTGATGGTCCAGGCCGTGTTTGATCCTACTCGTAACTTACGGCCGTGCTCGATGGTCCAGGCCGTGTTGATTTCCTAGCTAGGCCCATTTTGCCCCATTTTGGCTTGTTTCTCGTTCTTTTCGACTCCCTAAGCTCTCCTGAGTGTAAAACATGAAATAAAAAAAATTAGGAGCATCAAATTTATCAAATCTAATGAAAATTCATCCAAAAATAAGCCAAGCATGGGGTAAAAATATGTATAAATTATGGTTTATCAAATATCCCCACACTTAAGCCTTTGCTTGTCCTCAAGCAAAATCTTCAACTCACAATTAAAATTAACTTCCTTAATTCATAATTCTTATCAATAATGTCTCATCATAATTCATAGATAATTTATACATTGATAATTTAATTGAAAGAGTCCTAAAGATTCAAACAATCTAAGTCATAAATTTTTATAGCACGAAAACATAAGTGTTTCCCCTTATCTAAATAATTACCTTTAATTCAAAACTGACAAGAATTGATATCCTCACTAAAGATTCACTCAAATTACTAAAAGTGTTTAAGGTTCAAATAAAGCACTCAGAAGTCAAACAGGAAAAGTTAATCCCATAGGCTTGCTTGAAAATCAAATCTCCACCACTATAGAATGAGATAATACATAAATCAAAAGGTCTTTAAAAGGGTTGTAATGGGGCTTGGGTTAAAGGTGTGGATAAATTCTGAATTAGAAGGTTAGAATCAAGATTGAATTTACCATTTACCTAACTAGACAAATAACTAATACTGAATAATTACATTGATTGAAAACTAATAACTTCTTCTAAAGATGTGAAATTACTAAAAGTGTTTAAGGTTCAAATAAAGCACTCAGAAGTCAAACAGGAAAAGTTAATCCCATAGGCTTGCTTGAAAATCAAATCTCCACCACTATAGAATGAGATAATACATAAATCAAAAGGTCTTTAAAAGGGTTGTAATGGGGCTTGGGTTAAAGGTGTGGATAAATTCTGAATTAGAAGGTTAGAATCAAGATTGAATTTACCATTTACCTAACTAGACAAATAACTAATACTGAATAATTACATTAATTGAAAACTAATAACTTCTTCTAAAGATGTGAAATTAACCATTTAAGCTCATAACACTAATAATGAACAGATTTTCAACTCTTTTTTTTTTTAAGAATAAGAACATACAATAATAGGTAAGTATTTAACAACTGAAATAAATAAAATAGTTAGGCAACTGATCAAATCAAATCTCGACATAAGGGGAGTCAAAGGAGAAGAAGTAAAGATTTGGTTTTGGGTTAATATTAATAGGTGAGTCAAGAAATGGTTTGTTAGGCTAAAAAGGGTTCACTAAGGGTTAAATATGAGGGTAGGCTTTTTATGGAGTAAGTGGGTTAAAACCTAGGTGCCTTTATCATCTCAGTATATCAAATCAAGGGTGTGGTCTTGACATGTATAATCGGAGCAAGTTCTAGAATAACAAATCAATATTGACACACTCATAATCAATAAAGTAAGTAAGAAAAGAAATGCTCTTAAAGGCTCGAAATCTTACAAAAATTATGGTTCTTGATGTCAATCTTACAAATTTCAAACTTCAAAGTAATATTTAAGGTTAGGGACACAACCTAATGAATTTTTAATTATAGAAAATAGAGTTATCATGCTTGATTCTCTAATGTCTTAAAGTTTAAACCATCAATGCACAATTATCTATGACTTAATCCAAAACATGTCAACAAAAATCATAAATCAATAGAAGTTTCATTCTAATAGTAATATGAGAAGATTACTTAAGAACAAGACAAAATTCAGGGATTTTCTGGTAATGAAATCAATAACCTCCCCATACTTAAGATGTACATTGTCCTTAATGTACAAAGATAAATAGTGACAATATAGTAAGAAAATCATAAGAGAGGGAGAAAAGTTAAACTTCCCGAATTTTGGATGGAGTCAAAGGAAAGAAACGGTGTAAAGTTGGGCAGGGGTGATGGATACTCTGGTAGTGGTGTGGTCGTCCTATAATAACCCCTTGAACCTAAATTAAAGAAGTCAAAATATAATAATAAAAATTAAAGATAAGAAAGATAAAACGAAAGAATTTAAAAATGAAAATAAAAGAAAAATAAAAAATAAATAGACGCAAAGGTCCTTGTCTTGTCGAGTAAATGAAGCGACCGGTATGAACTTATGTAGAGTGGTCGTGCATGGGGATACTGCGCCAGGATCCTTTCGCTTTTTCGACATGGAGATGGTGGCCTTGATCTTTCCTCTAGTATTAATCTTTATGTACGATGGCAAGGATGGTGGTTGGTGTGGTGGTGTAGTAACGAAATACTAAGGGAAAGGGGGAAAGGAAAATGAAGGGAGAGAGATAATTGGAAAAGAAAGGGGTATGGTGGCTAGGGTTTGGGAGAAGAAGAATTAGGGAAAAAAGTGAACAGAAGAAGGGGGTTTAAATAGGAATTGAGGCATCTGGTTGCTGCCCACGCCCATGTGCCCTGGGCGTGTTAAGTCGCACGGTCGTGTGATACTTCGTTCATTTCTCCTACGGCCGTGTAGAGATTTCCACGCTCGTATAGATTTCTCGGTGTCAACCACGACCTAAAAGCACGAGCGTGTCGTACACCCGTGTCATTTACTCAATATCAACCACGGCCGCATCGCATTAACGTTGCATTTTATCGTAGCCCGTGTTTTAGAAAAAGTTTTAGTCCTGTTCTCACACGGTCTCTACCACGCCAGTGTACCTACTTGTGGTGTCCACACAGCCACGGCCACGCCCGTGTGCAAGGCCGTGTGGGTAGGGAAACCTGCGCCTAATAATTTAGTTAGTTTTTAGTTAGGTGCTAAAAATCGAAAATAATGACATTAGTGAAGTTAGTGCTCGAGTTGCCTCCTGAGAAACGCTTGTTTAAACTCTTAAGCTAGACTTACCTCTCATTCACATACTTCATGGTGGTTCGAGGAGTTGATACTCCTCTCTCCTGCTATCGGTTCTATTATCAATATATAATTTGAGTCGAGTAGTGTTTACCTTGAAAGTGCCGAACTTAGGATTAGTTACCTCGACTATTCTGTATGGGAAGACATTTATACTGTGAAAGGGATCTCTTCATTTGTATTAAGGTCCGAAGTGGCGATTTGAGGGTCTGTTTTATCCAATAATACCTGATCCCCGCTCTTAAACTGGTTTGTCCTATCCCTAAGCTTGTCATGGAGTCGTTTTGGATCATCGTGTTTTCTTGGTTTCTTGTTGGCATGTGTCCTCCACTCGTACTCGTCTAGTTCATCGATCTGAAGCCTTTGCTCCTCATGAGTTATTTCACTGGTGTCATGAGATTTAGGATGTGGCTCAGTTGTGTATTTTCGAAGTGCTTCCTGAAAAAAAAGGTTGAACCAAATGGTTATTAATAAAATTTATGTTCTCACAATTATTACTCGATGTCCTAGCCGAGTCACGAGACTGAAGAGTGATCATTTCGTCACCTACACGGAGTCTGAGTTCAGCTGTACCAACATCAATTCTAGTTTTAGTAGTTGCTAAAAAGGGTTTTCCTAAAATTAAAGGAATGTTACTATCCTCATCCATGTCTAAAACAACAAAGTCTACTGGGAATATGAATTTGTCAACTTTCACTAGTACATAATCAATTATACCCCTAGGAACTCTAATGGTTTTATTAGCTAATTGAATGCTTATCCTAGTTTGTTTGGGTTTCCCGAGACCTAACTGTTTAAACATTTTATAAGGCATAACATTGATGTTTGCCCTTAGATCAGCTAAAGCATTCTCAATAGATAAACCATCAATTAAGCACGGAATTGTAAAACTCCCTGGATCTTTCAACTTTTGTGGTAGTTTATTCTGTAAAATTACTGAGCATACTGCATTTAGCTCCACATGCGATGCATCGTCTAACTTTCATTTTTTTGTCAAAAGCTCTTTTAAAAATATTTTTGAATTGGGCATCTGCGAAAGAGCTTCAAGAAACGATAAGTTAATATGTAAATTTTTTTAAAAGGTTAAGAGATTTACCGAATTGTTCATTTGAGCGGTCTTTCTTCATCACATTAGGATATGGCACAAGAGGTTGGTATTCTGTACTTACCAGTTTTGGGTTATTATGGCTCACCTCAACCTTACATTTATCTGCCACATTTTCTTACCTTGGTTTTGGTGCGTCTAACCCTTCACTTTCGTGGGCAGTTATGGCATGAAGTTGCTCCTTTGGGTTAGTTTCAGTGTTGCTTGGCAAGCTACCTTGTGGTCATTCAGAGATCAGCTTAGCAAGCTGACCTAATTGGTTCTCAAGCCCTTGAATCAACGCTTGCTGATTTTTAAGTGATGTTTTAGTGTTTTGGAAACAAGTTTCTAACACCATGATGAATTTTGTTAGCATGTCCTCAATATTCGGCTTCTTCTCTTATGGGTAGGGTTGCTGTTAAAAGCCTGGGGGGTTGTTGTCTCTGATTTCATTAACCACCCCATGAGAAATTTGGGTGGTTCCTCTAACTTGAATTACAGGTGTTACTGTATGGATTATTCTGAGGTCTAGAATTATTACCCATATAGTTCATCTGTTCGCTTTCTATGCCAGGGTTGTAGGATGGATATTCTGTATTACACATTCCTCCTTCATTCGTATCGCATTGCATAACTAGATGTACCTGCAAAGAACCATACAAATCATCAATCTTTTTACTTAAAAGTTCTACCTGGTTTGATAGCATGGTCACTGCGTCGAGGTTGAAAAAACTGGCTGCCTTCGTTGGCTTCGTCCTCATAACTTGCCACTGATAGTTATTCAGTGATATCTCTCCAATGAATTCGTAAGCAGCCTCAGGTGTTTTATTGTTTAGTGTACCGTCGGCAGCTGCATCAATTATCTGCCTAGTTGAGGGGTTCACACCATTGTAAAAGGTTTGAACTTGCAACCACAAAGGTAACCCATGGTGAGGGCATCTTCTCAATAGATTTTTGTATCTCTCCCATGCGTCGTAAAGTGTTTCTAAATCCATCTGCACAAAAGAAGAGATATCATTTATCAACTTAGCCATTTTAGCCGGCAGAAAATATTTTAACAAAAAATTTACGGTCATTTGCTCCCATATAGTTGTCCTAACCATTTTTTGGAAAAAAACGGGAATCGACTAAAAATAGGGAGTCGCCACCGATCTTTTATTCGAGGTGTGATCGGATCACCTTGTTTTAATAAAAAATATTTTTAGTTTATTAAAACAGAGCTTTTGGTCTACGAGTGTTCGAGAAAATGGGTTCGGGAGTCGGTTACGTACGAGGAAGGATTAGCACCCTCGCAACGCCCAAAACTGGTACCAAATTGATTGATCAATGTCCATATGCTGAAAACTTGAAAATATTTAGGGTAAAAAGAGTTAAAAGAATGGGTTAATTGAATCGGGATTGAATCTCCAAATTAACTCGTTTCAAAGGAATAAGATTGTCATACCCAGCACGTTAGGATATGACGCCTTTATACTCTGACGACGAGGTCATCTTTGATCTTAAAATCGCGTGAAAAAGGGTATTCGAATATTTAGTCGAACAGAAAATCAACACCCAGCACGTTAGGATGTGATCTTTCGAACTTCTAAACACACGAATATTGCCTTATTTCTTTGGAAACTGTTAGATAAAATGTTAATTTTGTAAAAATGCATTTTTTATTTTAGACCATAATCTATGTGACGATATTGCATTAGCCATTATCGAACCTAAATATTAGAAACAAATATAATATACTAACATTTCAAATAGACAACAAAGAAATAATAATAAGAAATTTGACAAATAATAATTCCTATACTAAAATAATCACGAATATATGATGAAGTATAGACCAATACAATAAACAATAAGAACCAATATGGGCACGTTTCACGCAAGTATAAGTGATAGATAAAGAGGCACAAATGCAATATAAACAGTATAAACAACGTATGAAATGAAAACGGTATATGGTGGTTTTAAATAAAATATATATAAACATAAATAATAAAAATAAAACAAGTTTTTCAATATATATATATGTATTATATAAAAATATGGTATAATCTAATATTATACAATGTGTAAAGATATGTGATCTAATAACTAATTTATGAAAATAATATCTAATTAAGATAATATTAAGTGGAATACGATAATGAATGATAAATAAATATATATATCGTATAATACATTAACCATAAAATTACATATATAAGATAAGCAATATAAATAAAATAGATTAGATAAAGTAACTAAATTTTAAAAAAATTTAGAAATAACGCATAACATAACATGATATTATATGATATAAAAATTTAAAAATATAATAAATAAAATACTATGCAAAAGAAATAATATTAAGCTGAATATAATAATAATAGTAATAGTAATAATTGTAATAATAACTGGTAGAAAGAATAATAATAATAATAATGATAATAGCAATGATAAAATAAACAAGTAAATTTATTAAGCAAATCAAGCGCTATGTCGAAATCAGAGTAAAAATCAGGAGACCAATGGTGCAAATAATCCTTTCACAGCGGAAGGGCGCGGATCCGGGTCTCAAAGCGGGTCAACGCGCGGACCTGCACCCTCCTAAACAACGTCGTTCCCTCTATCCTTTAAAAGCCCATTCCCCTCTTTTTTGTTCATTTTACTGACCCCTTTAAAAAAAACTTGAAATTCTCTCTCTCCCTTCTTATCCCCGACGATCAGCTTTTCCTATTCAAACCAAAACCCTAGCCCTTTTATCACTTGCCTCCGCCGCGATCGCCCTCTTGATGCACCACTATCGCTCCATTGAAGTTGGCGAATAGCAATACCAGCCTTCCTTAAGCACAGCTCACCCTATTCGATCGCAATCCTAACCTAATCTCGGTTGAAGCGGAGCGTACGAAGATCTAGCCTTTTCCTAGATCTGTTTTCAAACTCTGGATTTCAACGAGGAAGACGATGGATCGAATTAATTAGGGGTAAGCGTTTTCTATTACTCCTTGTTCTTCCTTGGCTAACCAAAAACGCGTCGCGAAGGGCGAGGAACGATGTGTGAACACCCGATTTAAACACCTCTTCGTTCAAGCCCCGATTGCGACGGAGAGAACGACGGTGAAACTTCGACGGTAATATCTTCTCCTCCTCCCTTTTATTTTTTATATTATTTATTCAAGAGATTCGAGAAAGAAAAAAAGGATCATAACAAAACGATCGCAGGTAATCACTAGAAGTGAAAAAGCAACCTTTCTTTCTTTGCTTTCGATTTCTGACGATTCATACAATGGGGTGTTCCTTTTTTTATTTCTGATTCGTGCTTTTCAAAAAAACTTCTAATAATCTGTCTCTTTTTGTAACCGGAGGGAACTTTTTAATTCTCTTGCTTTCTTTTTGATTGCTGGGACTTCATAAAAAACGGAGGCCAACCCTTCCTCCATCAATTTTAAATGGCTTTATAGCCAAATACATAGTGTTTTTTTTATTATTCTACTCTCTGGTTCTGCTTCTGTTTTCTTCTGTGTTTACAGGGCATGGGCAAGGCTTGGGGACGACGGGGGCCG
Organism: Gossypium bickii; assembly: GCA_025503065.1. Lineage (NCBI taxonomy): Eukaryota > Viridiplantae > Streptophyta > Magnoliopsida > Malvales > Malvaceae > Gossypium > Gossypium bickii. Next base: position 18,031,478 of record CP106713.1, on the reverse strand, counting down.
AGGCGCCTGGGGAGCATCGACCGTCAGGAGAAGTGCGCACCGTGAACGACGCGCGTGGGGAGCTAGGGCGTCACGGGTGTGAAGCTGGGGCGACGCGCGTGTAGGAGACGCGCGGCGGCGCTGAAAGGGGAGGAGCCCTAGGGTTTCCTTTCTGCCGAAATCTATTAGGGTTTTGGGCTGGGTTACTTTAGGCTAAAATGGGCCACTTAGTTTTGTTGTTTTGCGTGAATTGGGCTTTGAGTCTGATGGGGTTTAGTTTTTGGGTTTGGCTTTTAGACCCTTGTAATTGGGCTCGGGTCTTGGTGGGTTGTAAATGGGCTGCTTATTGTTGGATTTTGAGACTTTTCTGTAAATGGACATTGGGACTAGTTTTTTTATTTTAATGGACTTTTATAACAATAATAATATTTTGTTTTTCTTTTTCAATTTGGTTTTGTTTTGGCTAATGGGCTCGGGCAAAAAAATTGGTTATTACAGCTGCCCCTCTTTGCTCATTGTCGTGAAACGAGAATAGAGCAAAGACAACAAAAAGAACCAATTTTGCCCGGTCTCGGCTAAGTCTTGACTTCTTGGTCTTTGTCTTCCTCAACCATCTTCAAATTCCAGCGCAACCCGTCACTTTGATTTATTTCACCGCTACTTCTGAGAGATAGGACCTTAGCTTCCATTCGCTTTTCCCCAATCTTGTTTATTTTTCAACTTGCTCCACTATGACTTCATGACACAAAGAGATTTGTAGCTTCAAGCTACTAATTGCTCCACTGGGACTTTGACGAAACCCAAACTTTTCAGACTGCCTCTTTTATTTTCGCGATATGGGTTGATTTTTGAACAGAAATTTAAAGACGGAAATTAAAAATACCTCAGCGTGCGTAGCCCGAGGCCCAACTCACCTCTCGTATTATGAGTTGGTTTTTGAACAGAAATTTAAAGACAAAAATTAAATATACCTCAGCGTGCCCCGAGGCTCAACTCACCTCTTGTATTATGAGTTGATTTTTGAACAGAAATTTAAAGACAAAAATTAAAAATACCTCAGCGCGCGTAACCCGAGGCCCAACTCACCTCTCGTATTATGAGTTGGTTTTTGAACAGAAATTTAAAGACAGAAATTAAATATACCTCAACGTGCCCCGAGGCTCAACTCACCTCTCGTATTATGAGTTGATTTTTGAACAGAAATTTAAAGACAGAAATTAAATACCTCGGCGTGCCCCGAGGCTCAACTCACCTCTCGTATTATGAGTTGATTTTTTGAACAGAAGTTGAAAGAAAGAAATTAAATACCTTGGCGTGCCCCGAGGCTCAACTCACCTCTCGTATTATGAGTTGATTTTTGAACAGAAATTTAAAGACGGAAATTAAATATACCTCAGCGTGCACCGAGGCTCAACTCACCTCTCGTATTATGAGTTGATTTTTGAACAGAAATTTAAATACAGAAATTAAATACCTCGGCGTGCCCCGAGGCTCAACTCACCTCTCGTATTATGAGTTGATTTTTTGAACAAAAATTGAAAGACAGAAATTAAATACCTCGGCGTGCCCCGAGGCTCAACTCACCTCTCGTATTATGAGTTGATTTTTGAACAGAAATTTAAAGACAGAAATTAAAAATACCTCAGCGTGCCCCGAGGCTCAACTCACCTCTCGTATTATGAGTTCATTTTTGAACAGAAATTTAAAGACAAAAATTAAAAAATACCTCAGCGTGCCCCAAGGCTCAACTCACCTCTCGTATTATGAGTTGATTTTTGAACAGAAATTGAAAGACACCTCAGCATGTGGTCTGAGGCTCAACTCACCTCTCGTATTATGAGTTGATATTTGAAAAATAAAAATTGAAAAACAACTCAGCGCGTGATCTGAGGCTCAACTCACCTCTCGTATTATGAGTTGATATTTTGGACAGAAATTAAAAAGCACCTCAGCGCGTGACCTGAGGCTCAACTCACCTCTCGTATTATGAGTTGATATTGGAATTAGAATTTCAAAACATATCATCTGGTAGAACTCGGATGTCTTCTTTTTCTACGATTTGGTGCAACTATCATCAGAATTTCTTGCTTCATTGGTGTACCTGCATGTGTCATGCGTGATGTTATCGTGATATGCACGTGTTTGTCTTAAATGCTCTTATGCCTACATGATTATGCCATGCACTCTGGGCTTGTTTGTCATGTATCTCTCGTCATGACTTTCGCGATGACTTGTATTCATTGCTTCGGTTCTTGACTTTTCTTTCAGGTTTTGTACCGTCCTCAAGTTTTACGAGTAGTCTACATTTCTCATATATCACCCATTTGCCCCCTGTTGAACTTTTGTCTTTGCTTTGAAGATCTTGTACTTACCAGATTCTTATCCAAGTAATGCTCAATGTTCTTTTTGTTTAGAGTATGTAATTTCACTATTTATCATTTAAATGAACCAAACATGAGATGTCTGAAAATGGGAAAGTAAGTATGGAAGGGGTACCTCACACCCATATTTATTTCAAAAGTGTTAAGTAAAGAAAATTGACAAGGAATAATTCAATAAAGGAAATGTTATAAAAAAATGAAAGAAAGGTTCAATTGACACAAATGCTCTAGATATCCGATGTATGAACTTCTCCACGTTCCTTCATCCTGGATCTTTTCGAGCGGAGCTTTTTGTATAGAAGATTTTGAACTTCCGAGTCTGCTTCAAATATTATAATCTCGCCATTTGACTCTCTGTTCAAATCACCTTTGCTCTTTAAGCCCTGATCTACTTCCTTAGGATGCCCTTCCAGGTATATATCCCAAACCTTCTTGTTTATCAAGATGCCCTTCTCGGGTTTTCATCTTGATCCTTTTTCTTTTTTTTTAGGCGTAGTACTTCTTCACTGTATCTGAGTTCACTGGATTTGGTACCTCTTTCCCATCCATCTCAGTGAGAATCAAAGCTCCGCCCGAGAAGGCCTTCTTTACAACATATGGCCCTTCCCAATTTGGTGCCCATTTTCCTCGAAAGTCTTTTTGTATAGGGAGAATCTTCCTCAACACGAGTTTTCCTTCGCGGAATTCCCTTGGTCGCACCTTCTTGTCATGGGCTGTGATCATTCTCTTCTGGTACATCTGCCTGTGACAGATTGCTTTCAAGCGTTATTCTTTGATCAGATTTAGTTGGTCATATCGAGCTTGAACCCATTCTGATTCTTCTAGTTTTGACTCCATTAAGACTCGTAAAGAGGGGATTTCCACCTCGATAGGTAGCACAGCTTCTATTCCATATACCAGAGAGAAGGGAGTTGCCCCCGTGGAAGTCCGTACACATGTGCGATATGCGTATAGGGCAAATTGTAGCTTCTCGTGCCAGTCTTTATATGTCTCGGTCATTTTTCCAATAATCTTTTTAATATTTTTGTTGGCCGCTTCTACTGCTCCATTCATCTTTGGGCGGTAGGGCGAGGAATTATGATGTTTTATTTGAATTTGCTCGCACAACTCCTTCATCATCTTGTTATTCAGATTTAAAGTATTATCCGAAATGATCCTCTCGGGTAATCCATATCGATATATGATCTCCTTTTTTAAGAATTTGCAAACTGCAATCTTTGTCACATTCGCAAACGAAGTGGCTTCAACCCATTTTGTGAAGTAATCTATGACCACAAAAATGAATCGATGCCCATTAGAAGCTTTTGGGGAAATTGGCCCTATAACATCCATGCCCCCACATAGAAAAAGGCCACGGAGAAGTCATGACATGAAGGGGTGAAGGTGCCGCATGAATTTTATCGCCGTAAACTTGACATTTGTCACACTTTCGTGCGTAACTGATGCAATCATTTTCCATCGTCAACCAGTAATAACCGAGTCTCATGATCTTCCTAGCCATAGTGAAACCATTGGCATGCGCTCCACAACTTCCTTCATGGACCTCTTCAAGCATCTTTCTGGCTTCAATATCATTCACGCATCTCAGAAGCACTAGATCTTTTCCTCTTTTGTATAGGATGTCCCCATCAAGAACAAATTCTGCTGCCATTCTTCTGATTGTTCTTTTGTCGTTCTCATTTGCTTGCTCAGGATATCTTTGATTCTTGACATATTCTATTCCATCCGCCTCTTTTTCAATGCTAAAACAATGCGCCGGGGCCTCATATATGCTCATCTGGAGAGGCATTATTTTCATTTTTTGGTTCGCTTTGAACATTGAAGCCAAGGTGGCCAGGGCATCAGCCAATTGGTTTTCTTCTCGTGGGAAATAATTAAAAGTCACTTCCTCGAATTCTTTGACCAATTCTGCAACAAGATCGCGATATTTGACCAACTTCGAGTCTCTCACTTCCCAATCTCCACGGATTTGGTAAATCACCAATGCCGAATCCCCGGATACCTTTAAGATTTTTATGTCTCGTTCGATAGCTGCACAAAGTCCCATGACGCAAGCCTCGTATTCCGCTATGTTATTGGTACAGCAGAAATTTAATCTAGCAGTGAATGGATAATGATTCCCTTCTGGTGACACTAAGACTGCTCCAATCCCATGCCCTAATGCATTTGATGCACCATCAAAGCTCATCTTCTATGATTTCTCTTTTGACGATTCGCATTCTTTTTCTGTAATGTACATCAAGTCTTCATCTGGGAAATTGAATCTTAATGGCTCGTATTCCTCTATTGTTCGAGTTACTAGGAAGTCAGCTATTGCGCTCCCTTTTATCGACTTTTGGCTCACATAGATGATGTCGTACTCCGACAATAGGATCTGCCATCATGCCATTCTTCCTGAGAATGCAGGCAATTCCATCATGTACTTTATTGGGTCCAGCTTTGAGATCAGCCACGTCGTATGATACAACATATATTGTCTAAGCCTTCGAGCTGTTCAGCCCAGAGCACAACAGAATTTTTCAATTGACGAATATTTTGCTTCATATTCTGTGAACTTCTTGCTGAGGTAATAGATCGCCTTTTCTTTTCTCCCCGACTTATCGTGTTGCCCCAGAACACAACCCATTGAATTTTCAAACACAGTCAGATACAATATTAACGATCTCCCGGGAGTTGGAGGTACTAGCACCGGGGAGCTAGACAAATATTGTTTTATCTTGTCGAAAGCAGCTTGGCACTCTTCGTTCCATTCTCCAGGATTGTGTTTTCGAAGGAGTCGAAAAATCGGGTCGCATTGGTTGGTAATCTGAGCAATGAACCGAGCGATGTAGTTTAACCTTCCTAGAAATCCTTTGACTTCTTTTTGTGTCTGTGGAGGTGGTAATTCTTGTATGGCTTTTATCTTGTCCGAATCAACCTCAATACCTCTCTTGCTGACGATGAAGCCCAGTAATTTCCCTGAGGTTGCTCTAAATGTGCACTTGGCTAGATTAAGCTTCAGCTGAAACTTTCTCAGTCTTTCGAACAATTTTTTGAGGTTTCCAACATGCTCTCTTTCCCCCCGAGATTTGGCAATCATATCGTCGACGTAAACTTTCATTTCTTTGTACATCATGTCGTGGAATAACATCACCATTGCCCTCTAATATGTTGCCCCAGCATTCTTTAATCCGAACGGTATCACCTTGTAGCAGAATGTTCCCCACACCATCATGAATGTAGTCTTCTCTATATCTTCGGGAGCCATATTTATCTGGTTATAACTCGAAAATCCATCCATGAAAGAGAATAATGAATGTTTTGCCATGTTATCCACCAATGTATCGATGTGCGGCAAGGGAAAATTATCCTTAAGGCTTGCTCGATTTAGATCGCGATAATCCACACACATCCGCACCTTGCCGTCTTTCTTTGGCACTGGGACTATATTGGCCACCCATTCCGGATATTTAGAGATTTGTAAGAAGCCGGCATCGAATTGTGTTTTAACTTCTTCTTTTATCTTTAAGAGCATTTCGGGTCTCATTCGTCTTAGCTTCTGCTGGATAGGCTTGCATTCTGGTTTCAATGGGAGCCTATGGACCAATACATCCTTGCTCAATCCTGGCATGTCCTAATATGACCATGCAAATACATCTTTGTACTCGTGAAGCAAGGTGACCAAGTCATGTTTAGTGTTCTCCGAAATGGTGGTCCCGATCTTTACTTCTTGCCTCTCTTCTTCACTTCCTAAGTTCACCGTCTCAATAGATTCTTGATGAGGGAGTATCTATTTGTCTTCCTGTTCTATCATCCTTAGTAAGTCGGGGGACGAGACATAATCTTCAGCGTTTTTCTCAGCTTCGAATTCTCCTAAACAAATAACTTGCTCGAAATCGATTTTAGGACTTGTAATGGGATTGTTCACGTCATCGATATCTGAGCACCTACAAGGTAAATGGAAAAGAAATTATAGAGGAGCATCGAGGTATTAGAACCTGCAAACGTGATACTATGGCATGATATGAGATATATATAAAGACAGGCTATGAGAAGAGGAAATGAATATGAAGCCAATGAGAATGGGAGACCATGACAAAATGCATCTTCATTGATGTTCATTTATAAGCTAAATAGCCGACATAAACTCTTATAACAGATTCCCCTACAACTTAGGGGTATACAGAGAGTTGACATTGAGAATTACTTTGGAGGGGCCCTAGAAACTAAAAGAAGATCCTCAGCGGTCCAATTGTTTAAAACAAATCCAGGGGGACTAGGGCGTATCTTTGAAATGTCTTCCATCGTATCATCCGCTTTGTCAATAACGTTTATATTGAAGTTCTGAAAATCCCTTTCAATCCGTGAACTATCTCCTTCTGGGTACACCATTTCTGCAGATGTAAAAGTTCTCGACAAGAGCGGATACACTATGGGCTCCCATTCTACTTCCTAACCTGAGGCTTTTGCAATCCTCTTTTCCTGATATTTCTGCAGCTATTTCCTTCTTTGTCGTACATCCATCTTGAACTCTAACCCATATCGAGCCTTGTGGTGTACTGGTTTTAGCGCTCTAGCTATCCCTTGCTGGTATCTTCCTAAGCCTTTCCTTGCTCGGGCTTCTTTTCCCACCGTCAGTTTGATTCCCATCTTGGTATTCCTTGACAATTTGGGCGTGGGAGCCCTATTCCTTTCAGCAAAAAATATGGCGTTGATAAATTCGAAGGAACAGAAGGAGCATTTTTCCGCATTCTCGTTTGCCTCGATGTAGGGTGCATCAGTAGAGAGTGATGCGACAATGTATTCTTCACCAGCGATCGTGATCAAGCGGTTATCCATAATAAATTTTATTTTTTGGTGGAGAGATGAAGGGATTGCTCCAGCGGAATGGATCCAAGGCCTTCCTAAAAGGCAATTATATGAAGGTGCGATGTCCATGACCTGGAACTCGACATTATATGTGCACGGGCCCACCTCTAGAGGAATCTCGATCTTTCCCATGACCTCTCGCCGTGTTCCATCAAATGCCCTTACTGCGGAATAACAAGGCCTCAGATAAGACATATCAACTGGCATCTTGGACAGTGTAGCCAACAGCATGACATTTAGCGCAGACCCGTTGTCAATAAGCACATGCGGTATTATATAGCCTTTGCAACCGGTTGTAATGTGCAATGCTTTAATAGAGCCCCTACCGTTTGGTGGTTTTTCATCATCACTGAAAGAGATGAAATTATCCGCATTTAAATTGTTCACCCACCGATCAAGTTTTTCAACGGGTACATTGCTCAGCACATACGCTTGGTTTAACACTTTCAGTAAAGCGTTTCGATGTGGCTCTGAGTTCAACAACAGGGATAATACTGAGATTCTTGCCGGTTGTTTGTTCAGCTGCTCCACGATGTTATATTCGCTGTGCTTAATAAACTTTAAGAATTCCTGTGCTTCATCCTCGTTTACCGGTTTCTTAGTTTCTTGTTCAGATTGTATCTCAACATCGACTTCGGTATCATGTATCGGTACCTTTCCTTTCTGGCTCGTGCCAACGGCTGTCTTCTTTGTCTCAACCGCTTTAGGGGAATAGCACCTCCCACTACGGGTAAAATGTCCCACCTCGCTGACGTTTCCAGTTGTAGCTTCAGGTGTGGTGATGTTGACCTCGTATTTCCATGGTACTGCTTTGTCATCCTTGTAAGGAAAAGGAGCTGGTGCTTTGATTATCATCTTTGGTTCGGCTTCCTTCTTCTTGACCTCATAATAGATCACTAGAGGTCGATCGACACTATAAGGGATGGCTGGTGGTTGACCATTGGAGGCGCATACTTCCTTTTCCTCGGTCTCGTCTATTTTATCAAAGATCTGGACCTCCTTGTTGTTCATCATGTCTTGAAGTAACTCTTTGAATTTCCCACAAGACTGGATGTTGTGCTCTTCTATGCCATGAAAGACACAAAAATTTCTACCCCTTGTACTTTCCTCTTTGGAACTTTTCTTGAACAAGCCCTTCTCAGTCATTATTTCCCATACTTTGCATAAATGTGTCTTTATCTCGGAGACACAGCTTTTGGCTCGCCATCTGTCTTACTGTGTCACCGCACTCACATTTCCTTCGGCATAGCTAGGGAGCGAATTTCCTGCCATATTACTAACACCATCAAATCGTAAAATACCTACGTCAATAAGACCCTTGAACCCTTTTCTTGAAGGCTAGACAATTTTCCGTAGAATACCCTTGGTTTCCAGCATGGTACATATAACGGGCATTAGGATCGTACCATTTTGGGTATGGAGGTTTCAAAGGTGCCATGTAATGTGGGGATATTAGTTGTTTTTTTAGTAATTTCGGCACAGCTCTCCATACGACACAGGAATAGGGGTGAATTGAAGTCTTTCAGGGTTGGGTTTTGTTGGTCTTGGTTCGTTTTTAGGCTGACTTTGGGCAGGCGTAGTATTTGGCGGGAATATAGTGAACGACCTTTGGTTATCAGTGGCATAAACGGGGTAATGAGGAGGTGCTTGATAGTAAGGGTTTTGTGGAGGAAAATAGAAATTCGGCGGTGGGCAAAACTGAGGTCGTGGTTGGGTTGGGTACGGATTAGCAGCATAGTGGCTCCCGGTCCCCACCATATAGGTTTCAGGATCTCTTTTCTTTACAGGTACTGGCCTTTTCGAACTCTCAGGACCCTCCATCCTTCCGCTCTTGATGCCATTTTCAATGAGTTCCCCAGACATTACTATATCAGCGAAGTCTTCTTTTGTGGCATTCCCTACCAGTTTGTCATAAAATGGCGCCTTCAATGTGTTGATAAAAAGGACCGTTAACTCTGTTTTAGTCAGTAGGGGGTTCTACTTGAGCCGAAACATCCCTCCACCTTTGAGCGTACTGTCTGAAAGTCTCCGTTGGCGTCTTCTCCATCATTTGCAGCGTTAGCCAGTCAGGTACTATATCAGAGACATGCTTGTATTGTTCGCAAAATGCCGACGCTAGGTCCTTCCATGATCGGATCCTCTCTCTGCTGAGTTGATTATACCAGCAGAGGGCTGATCCGATCAAACTATCCTGGAAGCAGTGTATTAATAACTTGTCTTCATTCACATGACCCGCCATCTTTTGACAGAACATGATAAGATGTGCCTTTGGACATCTCATTCCATCATATTTTTCGAAATCTGGCGCTTTAAACTTTGGAGGCAGAACCAGATCGGGCACCAGACTGAGCTCTTTGGCGCTCAGTGCAGAGAAGACTCCAGTACCCTCCCCCTTGAGTCTTTCTTCCAAGATCCTGTACTTCTCCTCAACATCATAATCGTCCCTTTTTAACCTAGCTATTTCCACCGGATCATCCAAATCCGGAACAATCAAATTAGCAGAATTATCTCTGGAGTTTGATACGAATACACCTTGTCCTAGATGAGTAGGTGGTATGGGTCGTTGTTCTAGGCCTACCGGGTTCCCTTGAGGATATCCTCTTTGCGTTGCATGAACATGGGGTGGCGTGAATCCTGGGGGATAGAGCGGATCTTGATTAACTCTCGAATGGGTTTCTATAATATCAGGACTCTGCGCGAGTCCTTTGCCTTTTGATCCTTCTGCTCTAGTAATTCCTCTCGGGATCTTACCATCAGATCCCTTGCTTCTTGCTGCGACTTGGCTAACTATTCTTACAGCTCTTTCTGGATTCTTTCCATTCTTTTGATCCTCTCATTGAGTTTGGCGTCCATAGCTTTAGTTCTTAGACGTGTCCTATAACGATGACGTGATTCCAGATTCGTAATGTCGTAGCTGCGGATTATACGATTTTAGCCTTAGCGAATAATTAAGGTGATATGATACTAACGTATGTAATGCAGTGCAAATGCATGGTATGAATGCAAAAAGGTGTCAACTCTGATTCAATTCCCCATAGAAAACTTCCTTAGAAAACAAAGCTCTTTACATAAAACAGATTACAGGAACAGCCTCGCTCTAACACCTAAGGTTTTAATCTTCGTCAGTAGGGAAGCTAATTCTCGTCCACGATCCGATTGTGCCTCGAACTGCACGCTCAATGTGTCAGCTTGTATAGCTAAAGTCTATAAATACTCGGCTATTTCTCGTATCTGGGTTATGGCCTCCCCCATGAGGTAATCTCTATCTTTGACTTGATTCTGGGAATGGTACAGCTCCACTTCTCTTCGTTCTTCGTTCTCTTTTAAATATCCAATATGATTCTGACAGCTCTGCAGCTCCATTTCTAACTCTTCGGTCTTTTTCTTCATTTTATTGATTCTGACGGTTTCGATAATAGTCGAGGGACCTTTCCAACTCTGCCACCACCGTCTTCAATTCATTTCTTCCGTTTTGGCCTTCTGACACTTGCTTTTCTAGGATCTCTTTTTGAGCTTTCATTTCTTGAAATTTCTTTTCCCATTGCTCGGCTTTAGCTCTTTCTTCTTGTAACTCTTGTCGCCATTGACTCGAAGTCTTTCCTAGTCCGACAGTTCTCATTGAGAGATGCATCTTCTTGTAGTCCCCCTTTAGGCTATCCAACTCTTCTTCGGCTTTGCTCTTCCCCCTTTTTTATCTTTTCTGCTTCTGATTTCTGTATCTCTACATCCAATTTCAAAAACATCTTCTCCTCCTCCAACTGCTCAATTCTCTTTTCAAGTTCTGAACTCCGCTGTACAAAATCTTGCTTTATAATTTCTAGTTTTGTTGGTATCATTCACAACCGTTCCTCCATAGACCGAGCATTATCTGAGCTTGGTCCCGAGATATTATTGTTGATTCTTTGGTTTAGCCACGCTTTGTACTCAGAAGTCGCCGTTTCGCCCACAGCTAACCTCTTCATCCGATGAGTTTGCTTCTAAGCATTTGCAACTTCCTTAATCTTCTTCTTATAACTTTCTCCTGTATAAGGGAATTCGCTTCGATCCAACCCATGTGTTCTTGTACGAACTGCATCTAGGATCGGTATTATCTTCTTCTAGCGCGAAGGGGCGTATCCGATGACTCCCTAAATTTCGGGTAGAGGGACCCAATTAAAGTCTCCGCATCTGTAAAGGATCTCTCCAGGCACCATCCACGAAGCTCTCCACTCAATGTCTTCCTCCTGAAGATTCTGAAGAATTGTCCTCCATCCTTCTCCCGTTATATCTTTTCGTCTTGACACGGCCACTTCCTCTTTTATCGGTGAATAATCCTTGTAAAAGGGACGATAAGAGACTTTACCCATCTTCCAAAAATGCCCGTAGAACCATACCATCAATAGTTGTGCGCATCCGATAAACCTTCCTTCTCCCGCTCTCTTGCATGCATTTAATGATCCACTACTGCCTCATCAATGTGTCTTAGGGCTTTTGGGAAGATGACTAATCCGTAGAGGCTTAAGGCGAAGATATCAACTTTCTTTTTCTCATCAAGATGCGTCAAAATCAGGTCCCTTAAATTTACCCAGGGAATGCACCTCTCTTCACCTTTCTGTTGAATCTTGGTTGAGATCCACTGTTCACTCATTCCCTGGAATATAAACCTTGTCAGCTTGTATCCCGGGAATACGAAGTAAAGTGGTATACTCTTCTATTGTTGGCACCAAGTCCACTTTCCCAAAAGTGAAGCAACTGTATGCGGAATTCCAAAACTGGACCATAGCCCAAAACAGGTGTTTATCTATCCTAACATCCAACAAGTGAGAGATATCGCCATAATGGTGGTAGAACATCTGTTTAGCTTCATCTTTCCACTGGGTCCAGATATCTCGCAACTCTTAAAGCTCATTTTGTGTCACGCTAACACGGGTGAAGCCCTTTAACTAAGCTATCTCCTTTTTCTAACTGCAACTTTTCTGACCATGTGCGCACGGCTGCATTGTCCTCTACTTTATCAAGAAAGTCGTTTTCCATAGCAAACTTCCTATTCCAGCAACCGAACAGAAATTGACACCTCTACTACATGGAATGTCATGCAAATCAAACAAACAAACACAAGTTAGTATTGCATAATCAAAAACAAGCAAAATATCATTAAATACTTATCTGGGTAACTATTTCGACACTATGCCTAGGGTAGGCTCTAGGATTTCTATATGGGGTTCGGTTCTGCAGAGGGGTACCTGAACCAGCAGATTCCTCAATCCTCACCCATTATAGGCTCATACGGACCGAGTTCGGTTCAGGGGGGATACATTTCCCTACAGCCATGCGGAGGTGAAAACCTCACGAAGCACATAGGTACGGATGTATCCCGGAAGCAATCCACTAGCCCATGCGGAGGTGAAAACCTCACGAAGGCTTAGTTTCTTACTCCTACTTAAAGGTGTGACCACAACGGTCATGCAATGTGTGTGCAAGTACTATGAGACTCGATATTATTGCAGTTATGGCACAAACAAATGCTTTAGAAGAAACATGATTTTTTATTAAAAAAGACAATTTTTCAAGTTCTCAATCACAAGGACAAAAAATCAACCAATTTATGGCCTGACTCTCGAGATTCCCCAGTGGAGTCGCCAAGCTGCCGTAACCATTTTTTGGAAAAAAACGGGAATCGACTAAAAATAGGGAGTCGTCACCGATCTTTTATTTGAGGTGTGATCGGATCACCTTGTTTTAATAAAAAACATTTTAGTTTATTAAAACAGAGCTTTTGGTCTACGAGTGTTCGAGAAAATGGGTTCGGGAGTCGGTTACATGCGAGGAAGGATTAGCACCCTCGCAACGCCCAAAACTGGTACCAAATTGATTGATCAATGTCCATATGCTGAAAACTTGAAAATATTTAGGGTAAAAAGAGTTAAAAGAATGGGTTAATTGAATCGGGATTGAATCTCCAAATTAACTCGTTTCAAAAGAATAAGATTGTCATACCCAGCACGTTAGGATATGACGCCTTTATACTCTGACGACGAGGTCATCTTTGATCTTCAAATCGCGTGAAAAAGGGTATTCGAATATTTAGTCGAACAGAAAATCAACACCCAGCACGTTAGGATGTGATCTTTCGAACTTCTAAACACACGAATATTGCCTTATTTCTTTGGAAACTGTTAGATAAAATGTTAATTTTGTAAAAATGCATTTTTTATTTTAGACCATAATCTATGTGACGATATTGCATTAGCCATTATCGAACCTAAATATTAGAAACAAATATAATATACTAACATTTCAAATAGACAACAAAGAAATAATAATAAGAAATTTGACAAATAATAATTCCTATACTAAAATAATCACGAATATATGATGAAGTATAGACCAATACAATAAACAATAAGAACCAATATGGGCACGTTTCACGCAAGTATAAGTGATAGATAAAGAGGCACAAATGCAATATAAACAGTATAAACAACGTATGAAATGAAAACGGTATATGGTGGTTTTAAATAAAATATATATAAACATAAATAATAAAAATAAAACAAGTTTTTCAATATATATATGTGTATCATATAAAAATATGGTATAATCTAATATTATACAATGTGTAAAGATATGTGATCTAATAACTAATTTATGAAAATAATATCTAATTAAGATAATATTAAGTGGAATACGATAATGAATGATAAATAAATATATATATCATATAATACATTAACCATAAAATTACATATATAAGATAAGCAATATAAATAAAATAGATTAGATAAAGTAACTAAATTTTAAAAAAATTTAGAAATAACGCATAACATAACATGATATTATATGATATAGAAATTTAAAAATATAATAAATAAAATACTATGCAAAAGAAATAATATTAAGCTGAATATAATAATAATAGTAATAGTAATAATAGTAATAATAACTGGTAGAAAGAATAATAATAATAATAATAATGATAATAGCAATGATAAAATAAACAAGTAAATTTATTAAGCAAATCAAGCGCTATGTCGAAACCAGAGTAAAAATCAGAGGACCAATGGCGCAAATAGTCCTTTCACAGCGGAAGGGCGTGGATCCGGGTCTCAAAGCGGGTCAACGCGCGGACCTACACCCTCCTAAACAGCGTCGTTCCGTCTATCCTTTAAAGGCCCATTCCCCTCTTTTTTGTTCATTTTACCTACCCCTTTAAAAAAAAACTTGAAATTCTCTCTCTCCCTTCTTATCCCCGACGATCAGCTTTTCCTATTCAAACCAAAACCCTAGCCCTTTTATCACTTGCCTCCGCCGCGATCGCCCTCTTGATGCACCACTATCGCGCCATTGAAGTTGACAAATAGCAATACCAGCCTTCTTTAAGCACAGCTCACCCTATTCGATCGCAATCCTAACCTAATCCCAGTTGAAGCGGAGCGTACGAAGATCTAGCCTTTTCCTAGATCTGTTTTCAAACTCTCGATTTCAACGAGGAAGACGACGGATCGGATTAATTGGGGGTAAGCGTTTTCTATTACTCCTTGTTCTTCCTTGGCTAACCAAAAAGGCGTCGCGAAGGGCGAGGAACGATGTACGAACACCTGATTTAAACATCTCTTCGTTCAAGCCCCAATTGCGACGGAGAGAACGACGGCGAAACTTTGACGGTAATCTCTTCTCCTACTCCCTTTTATTTTTTATATTATTTATTCAAGAGATTCGAGAAAGAAAAAAAGGATCATAACAAAATGATCGCAGGTAATCACTAGAAGTGAAAAAGCAACCTTTCTTTCTTTGCTTTCGATTTCTGACGGTTCGTACAATGGGGTGTTCCTCTTTTGATTTCTGATTCGTGCTTTTTAAAAAAACTTCTAATAATCTGTCTCTTTTTGTAACCGGAGGGAACTTTTTAATTCTCTTGCTTTCTTTTTAATTGCTGGGAGTTCATAAAAAACGGAGGCCAACCCTTCCTCCATCAATTTTAAATGGCTTTATAGCCAAATACATAGTGTTTTTTTTTTTATTATTCTACTCTCTGGTTCTGCTTCTGTTTTCTTCTGTGTTTGCAGGGCATGGACAAGGCTTGGGGACGACGGGGGCCGAGGCGCCTGGGGAGCATCGACCGTCAGGAGGCGTGAGCATAGTGAACGATGCGCGTGGGGAGCTGGGGCGTCACGCGTGTGAAGCTGGGGCGAGACGCGTGTAAGAGACGCGCGGCGGCGCTGAAAGGGGAGGAGCCCTAGGGTTTCCTTTCTGCCGAAATCTGTTAGGGTTTTAGGCTGGGTTACTTTAGGCTAAAATGGGCCCCTCAGTTTTGTTGTTTTGGGTGAATTGGGCTTTGAGTCTGATGGGGTTTAGTTTTCGGGTTTGGCTTTTAGACCCTTGTAATTGGGCTCGGGTCTTGGTGGGTGTAAATGGGCTGCTTATTGTTGGGTTTTGAGACTTTTCTGTAAATGGACATTGGGACTAGTTTTTTTATTTTAATGGACTTTTATAACAATAATAATATTTTGTTTTTCTTTTTTCAATTTGGTTTTGTTTTAGCTAATGGGCTCAGGCAAAAAAATTGGTTATTACAATAGTGATTGATCCTCATGGTAACGAGTTCAACCACTGTTTAGCTTTGTTCCTTAATGAAAAGGGAAACAACCGAAGGCGAATGGTATCATTAGAAACGCCATTAATTTTGAAAGTGTCACAAAACTCCAGAAAATTTGCCAAGTGATTGTTTTGAAACCATCAAACTGAACAAATTATTGAATCATCTGAATAGTGTTAGGTTTTAGTTCAAAATTATTTACAGCAACATCAGGTCTAACAATACTTGATTCAGTTCCTGTTAAATTAGGTTTAGCATAATCATACATAGTACAAGGAGCAGGATTTTGATTCACCGGATTCGCGGCAAACATCGGAGGTAGCGGATTATTATCAGCCATCTCTTCAGTAGTATTGGTCTCGTCTTCTTGCTCTTCTTCTATGTATTGTAGACTTCGCCTTATTTCTCTTCGGTTTCTACGAGCTGTACTTTCAATCTCACTGTCAAAAAGTAATGGTCCTGATGGGTTCCTTCTAGTCATAAACTAAAAGTTCCTGTCAGAAGCAAAGAAAGAAAAACTAGTAAAGTAAAAATAAAAATAAAAATAAATTGCAATAAAATAAATGGCTAAAATAATAAAAATTTAGCGTTCCTAATATCTTAGTCCCCAGCAACGGCGCCAAAAACTTGATGTGTCTAAAACTAACTATGACCACAATAAAGGCAAACACACCTATCGTTTAATAACATAGTTATGGTAAGATCGATAATATCGTATCCACAAGGACCAAGAGTACTAGTAATTACTATCTTTCTATTATTTAGCCTAAGAATTGAAATGGTTTCTTTTTAAACTAAAACTTAATTAGAAACACGACAAAGAAAGAATTAAGAAAATACTTTTAGACAACTTATATGATAAAGGCAATACCTAAGGAAGAATCCACCTAGACTTCACTTATTACTTTTGATTCATATGATTAATTTACTTGACTTAATCCGTAAAAATCCCTGATTTATGTTAATACCTCTTTCAAGACTAAAAACAACTAACTCTAGGTTGATTAATTGAAATCTCTTTCTAATTAAAACCCCTATTGTCGTATTAACTCGATCTATGGATTTCCCTATTAGATTTGACTCTAATCTGGCAGATTTATGTCGCTCTATTTCTAGGGTTGCAATCAACTCCGCTTAATTATGTTGATCTACTCTTAAACAAGGGGCTTTTACTCCACTGAATAAGCACATTCGACTTGAATCAATAACCTGAATTATCAAAACAAGACTAAAAATTCACAATTAAGAATAAGAACAAATATTTATCTTATAAATCAAATAATAGTAAGATCTGTCTTAGGTTTCATCCCCTCAGGTATTTGAGAGGTTTAGTTCATAATGATAGAGGAAAACATCTTAAAATAGGAAAAACAACAAAACATAAAAAAATCCAAAAACTTCAAGAGAAATTGATAGGAGATCTTCAGTCTTGATGGAGATCTTTCTCCTAAGCTGCTCCCGACGGTTGTCTTCGAGTATTTTCTGCCTTCTACCCGGCTTCCTCTTTTAGGTTGCCCCCTAGGGCGTTTATATAGGCTTTGAGATGCCTTTCTTGGCCCACAAGTAGTCTTTTCCGAATAGAATTAAACCTAGGTACGGCAGGGACACGCCCGTGTTTGATGGCCTTAGGTCGTGCTCGTTTCTGCTCGCCATACATGGCCGTGTGGTCTGCCCGTGTGTGACATTCCAGGCCGTGTTTGATCCTGCTTGTAAAACACGGCCGTCTAGGCCGTGTTGATTTCCTAGGTAGGCCCATTTTGCCCCTTTTTGGCCCGTTTCTCGTTCTTTTCAACTCCCTAAGCTCTCCTGAGTGTAAAACATGAAATTAAAGGATTAGAAGCATCGAATTCATCAAATCTAATGAAAAATCATCCAAAAATAAGCCAAGCATGAGGTAAAAATATGTATAAATTATGGTTTATCAATTCCTCAAATAAACAGATTAGAATGCACTTAATAAACTCGTATACGAAACTTGTACAAGCCCCAAAAGTATATATCAATTTCGGCTTACAAACATAAAATCTAAGTTAATACAAAGTAACTTCTTGAAATAGCTATTATATATATCAATGACAATCAAAATAAAACCACTCGAAGATATGCTCTCCAAAATCACCACTACTATCTCGATCACATCTCCGCATTCTAAGGACTTAATTGATTCACACAAATCTAATTTAAATGCTAATAATTGATTTTCATAAATGGACCAAGAATATCTTCAACAAAACAATACATAATCAAGTCCAAAAATTTTCTTCGTTAAATTATCAAACCAAATAAAATAAATTTTTAATAAATAACATTTTCGAATGTCATTCAACATCTTTCTAACTCATTTTACTTCAACAAACACTTATAATTTTAAATCTTACTTTCAATTTTCTTTTTATTCTTAAACCACGAGTTTGTTTTCTAAAATTATATGATTATTGACATCAAATTTGTTTGTTTTATATAATATATAGTATTCAATGTCCTTGTGTCTACATATTTTTGTGCCCTGTCTATTTTGGGTTGGTCAGTTGCAAAAGGAAAAGAAACTTCATTGAAAAGGTTACATAGGTTTAGTGAATTGATTTTTCTAATAAAAAAAAAGGGGTCAAAATAAGTAGCCGAACCACATGAGATGTGTAAGTTGAAGGATGCATGTGATATTGTGTCAGGGGATGGAAATAGGTTAAAATTAAAGAGACGATAGACTGATATGAGATCCTTAGTCAAATGACAACAACGGCTTCACTTAATAATAAGAGATATAAAATCTAGTGGATGTTTTTGAATGACATGTGCCAACTTCTAGAACAACATCCACACTTTGATTTTTACTTTCTCGTTTTTTTGAATGTTAGTGATTACATCATCAAATTCTGTTTTGCCTTTTCTAAACAATGGACCAAAAATTGAAATGAATAAATTTTGTGTGGATCTTGATATTAAATTAATTTTATCTAAAAATGCATTTGAAATTTTGGGTTTGATTTAGGAATTAAAATTTATTTTCGTCTTTTTTAGTAAATAAAAAAATTATCTATTTGATACATTGACAAAGTTTTTTTATAGTCTATAAACAATTTTAAGAAAATTGTTGTTTTTTTTTTAATATTTTACTTTTATAGAAAATTCGTCAACCCCTGACATTACTTATAAAGTCTAAAAATTCAGTTTATCAAATATTTTCTCAATAAAAAAATTGAAGAAAAACTATTTAGTATACTTTTTAAAAAATGAAAATGAAAATTAAACAAAAAAAATATTTTAGCTACAAATATTTTGTAAGACCGAAAAAAGTTGAAGATTGTAACTTTAAAAAGTAAATTGACCCATTTTTAAATTCATATAAAACACAAATATTTCTTTTCAATATTTTTTAAACATCAAACTTTATTAACATAGTTTGAATCCATAAAAATGTAATGCATTTATTTCATGAGAAAATATTTAGCATAATATCATGAGAATTTTTAAATTTCACAAACAGAATTAAAGTGATGATAAGTGTTTTATAAGATAAAGTAAAATATAAAAAAAAATATAAAGCTAAAAAAGGCATTGTAAGTGTACTAAAAACTAACCCTTATCTTATTTTTTATGTTTCTATCATAAAAGTACCAAACATATTTTTATATTTTCATTATTGAAAATAAATTTCTATTTTTATTTCTATTTACTAAATATGTTTTTCAACTTCCAGAAAAGAAAAATATTTAAAAAAAATCAAAAATCAAGGGAAATCTTATATTTTAAGATCGAATCTATTACAAATTTATGTTCTACTAAAAAGGAAAAAATTATCCCATACAAAAAAATAAGTTAAGGGTAAGATATGTGTTTTTATAGGACATATTAAAAAATATATAGTCAACATATAATTGGTAAAAAAAATTAATTTTAAAAACAATGTTGAAATTTGGTCACATCTCTTATTTATTTATTTTTAGATACAACTTAAGAATACATAATAAATTCTTAACCCACTTATAGTGTCAAAATATTCCCGCACCAATACACCAAATAACAAATGAAACACTTGCTATACTTTAACTTCGTCTCTCAAATTTATAAAACTCCATAAGCTATGTCTTTATAAAAAGGAAAAAAAAACACTCATGGATGAGAAATTATGTGAAGATTTGCCTCCAAAAAAATAATTTTAAACATATAACTTATATAAGTGATGTGGAATTGATGATTGAAATGCAACTTCAGTGTGGATAGGAGGATAATGCGTTTCAACGAAATCAGATTCATATCCTCCTACATTGGCAATAATGTCTATACCAATTCAACTAAGACTCAGTTGACCATTTGTATTATTCTCTTTCCTCTAACTTATTTTGCTTTTCTTTTTTGAATTTAAACTTTTAAAATAACTTTATTAATTTAATTTTATTAAATTAATACATATGGTTTCTAATGCACTTTTCTATTTCCGTTTCCGTTTCCGTTTCCAATTGCAATTTATTTACTTTTACTTATTTTGATTTAGAGGTTTTTAAACTTTTATTTATTATTTTAATATAATTATATATCGATTAAAATATTTAAATAATGTTACAATAAAATTTTTAATTATGTATTAAAGTTTCAAATAATTTATAAATTAAATTATATAAAACTTTTAATGTAGCGAAGATAGCAAGGAGCAGCGATTAAAATTATGTAAATAACATTTTAAACTAATGTTTTTGATATTTTAAACACTTTAATATTTTTTTAACTATCATTTAACATTGATATAAATTTAATTTATATTTAGTATTTATATACATATATTTTTTAATTTTTATTATATATATTTATTTTAATTTAATGTCCTTTATAGTCATTTTCTACTACCATCTTGTGATTGAATCCAAACACATATCTTATCATTATTTTTAATTTCACTGTTACAGTACTTCATTTCACTGCCACAATAAACTAATCTCGTTGCTACTATTATTTTTAACCTCTCCAAATTCAATCTCACCACCCGTCCAAAAGAAACCTCAAGTTTTAAAGTTGGCGAGAGGGAGAGGTTTGTGGGTTTGATGCACAGTGCTCAACAATGGCCCTTTTAGTGATATGGTTTTGTTGGTCTCTTGGGCTAATTGGGCTCACATAAGTTAAACGGTTTGGGCTTTGCTAAATGTTTGGATGTCTAATATGTCTTTGCGGGCAATGCATCCAACTTCGGATAGCTGCAACCCAAAAATTAGGGTAAAATTCTATAATCAGTTACTTAATTATTAGTATATTGTTTTTGGTCACTTAGTTTTAAAATTTTCTGAGTTAGTAATGTTATCCAAATTTAATATTTTGGTTAATCCTCTGTTAAACCACTAATGGAATGACATAATAATAAATTTAGCCCTTCAATGTTTATAAATTTTATTAGTTTGATCCTAATTCTAAATAAACTCTCAATTTTACACATTCTGTCAATTTAATCTTGATTATTAAAATTTAAAAATAAAAAAATATTTAAAAGTACTTTTTATGATAAAATTATTATTTTAATAAATAAATGTGATGTTAGAAAATGAAAAAAAAAAATTTATGATTTTGTATGTAATTTATTTATAAAATATTATTGAAAAATTTTGATATTTATGGGATTACTATTTACAGGTTTGAGAAGCAAGATTGTGATTATTAGTGAAATCCATATAAGGAGAGTGAGAAGGATAATGCTGAAATGAAAAAATTGCTAATAAAAAGCAGGTATTTCATGATTATAATAAATCCATCCAAAAACAACTATTCCACACTATGTTTCTCATTTCTTTACTTTAAGGTTGATATTCCTCCATTTCCATACTTCTTTTCTATTTTCAAAATGGTTTGGTAACAAGCAATACAAAGTTTCTCTGCAAAGCATATGTGCCCATTAATAAGCAAACTCAGACTTACAAAGAAATGCTACAAAATGCTTAGAAGTAAGCCTTTCTCTATTAGTTTTTTAATCAATAAACAATGCTAAAAAGCATTCCACTAGAAATTTTGGTTAATTCGATCAATTATTCATGATTGAATTCCGTAAACCAGAATGCTAAATATTTACTTTAAAATATAATATATCATTTTATAAAGAAGAAAGGAGCATGCAACATGAGGTTAAAAAAGGTGCCTTCCTTAGCGGTAAAGCTTAGTGTTGTATGTAGGATTAGGTTGGTATATACCTTTCAATCTCAAATTTTTGAATCGTTTAAAAAAAATTGGATACGGGGAGTTTCTTTCAGCATTTTGCTTCCTTAGATTCACAATCTCAACCTCTACGCCTATCAATGGCACTGAAAGTCTCTTTCAGCATTTTGCTTACAAGCTTTGACATATGGAGACTATGCAACTTTTACCTAATCAGCTTCATTCTCTTATTCTTATATTCCTATAATTTTACCCCTTTCTTTTAAAGCTTATATAAATACTTGATATGTTCAACTTCATGTCTCACATCCATACAAGCTCCGAAAAGTTTTAAAAGCTTTTAGCTCAGCTAGAATGGCTATCAATGGTGATTTCGTTTCCAAAACGACCCTTTTTCTGGTCGGTTTAATTGCATTCATTTCTTTTCCAGCAGAAGCTGCTGTAAGGAAGTACCAGTTTGATGTGAGTCAATCAAAACTGAGCATTTTATATAATTTTTGTAATATTTCAGCTGTTTCACTTGATTATGTGTTTTTAAACAGATTCAAGTGAAGAATGTTAGCAGACTGTGCCATGCAAAGCCAATCGTAACGGTAAACGGGAGGTTTCCAGGGCCTACAATCTATGCTAGAGAGGGAGACAGAGTTATTGTCAATGTTACAAACCATGCAAAATATAACATGTCCATTCACTGGTAAGATTTTTTATTAATATGCAGGAAAAAAAAAACATTGCAACAAGGTTTCTTATAATGTGTTGTTTGATGATCTGTTTAGGCATGGATTGAAGCAATATCGAAATGGTTGGGCGGATGGACCGGCTTACATAACACAATGTCCGATTAAGACAGCGAATAGCTACGCTTACGACTTCAATGTAACAGGGCAAAGAGGAACTTTATGGTGGCATGCACACATTCTTTGGCTAAGGGCTACGGTGTATGGAGCCATTGTCATCATGCCGAAACAAGGAATGCCACATCCGTTCCCGAAGCCGAACATGGAACAGCTTGTTGTATTAGGTCGGTTCCAGGGTTGATGTTTTTTGATTGATTTACGAGTTCCTTTCTGTGATGATGATGAAAACTGTATTCATGGTGCAGGGGAATGGTGGCACAAAGATGTTGAAGAGATTGTCAAGCAAGGAAATAACATGGGATTGCCACCAAACATGTCGGATGCACACACTATCAATGGGAAACCTGGACCTCTTTTTCCATGTTCTGAGAAACGTAAGTTGAAACTTTGAAGAAATTTTGTTGGAAAACATGTTCTGTTACATGTTCAATCCTGAATGTTTTCACTTTTCAGATACATTTGCAATGGAAGTCGAATCCGGGAAAACATACTTGCTAAGAATCATCAATGCTGCCCTCAACGACGAGCTTTTCTTCGCGATTGCCGGTCATAACATGACAGTAGTTGAGGTGGACGCAGTTTATACAAAACCGTTCGTCACTCCAGCGATACTGATTGCACCAGGGCAAACCACGAACGTTCTAATACAAGCCAACCAATCCCCTGGGAGATATTTCATGGCTGCTAGGCCTTTCATGGATGCTCCAATCCCTGTAGACAACAAAACCGCGACAGGGATATTCCAATACAACGGAATCCCCAACACTGTTCTTCCTACACTTCCTCAGTTACCAGCTTCCAATGACACAGATTTCGCTTTGAGTTACAACAACAAGCTCAAGAGCTTAAACTCTGCAAATTTTCCTGCAAATGTTCCCCTTAAAGTCGATCGAAAATTGTTCTACACGGTTGGTTTCGGCAAAGATTCTTGCCCGACATGCGTTAATGGGACAAGAATCTTAGCCTCGTTGAACAATATTTCTTTTGTGATGCCTAAAATTGGACTTCTCCAAGCTCATTACTTCAACATCAGTGGAGTTTTTAGAACTGATTTCCCTGATAAACCTCCTAAGACATTTAACTATACTGGTGCACCCTTAACAGCCAATCTTGGCACTGCACATGGGACAAGGCTTAGCAAAATAGCCTTCAATTCTACAGTTGAGCTAGTGCTACAAGACACTAATCTCCTTACAGTTGAGTCACATCCATTCCATCTCCATGGCTATAACTTCTTCGTGGTCGGAACCGGTATCGGCAACTTCGATCCTGTCAAAGATCCGGCAAAGTACAACTTGGTCGATCCTGTTGAAAGGAACACAGTTGGTGTTCCGACTGGAGGATGGACCGCCATTCGGTTTAGAGCAGACAATCCAGGTACAATCACGAACTCAATTTGTTTTCATTATTGAATTGCTCGAGTTCAAGTAATATAAGTTCAAATTTCATTGGATTTTGCTGGTTTAGGTGTTTGGTTTATGCATTGTCATTTGGAGCTACATACTGGGTGGGGATTGAAAATGGCATTTGTGGTTGAAGATGGAAAAGGAGCTGATCAATCAATTCTGCCTCCACCCAAGGATTTGCCACCATGTTAAACTGTTAGAAAGAGCTTCTCAATGTTCAACAAACACCACCCAAGTTTGCTTATAAAATGTATTTTCAAAAACCAAGTTTGTTTATAATATGTATTTCATGCTATATGTATGTTCTGCAAAAATTGCAGCACGTAGGAGGAATCAAATTTAAAGAAAAAGAAAAAAGTAAAATTTAAAATTTCTAATTGTTTTTATATCCCAATTGTAATGGACTCCAAGAAAGTTTATTGTTTCAGTGATGTAGTTGAGTTGTAATGAATTATTGGAAAGGAAAATGAATATGTTAATATTTCTCTACTATATTATTTATGACAGATTAAGTACTATACACAATAAGATTATGCACGAAATAAAACAATATCAGTTTTATCAAGTACTTAAGTCTTTTTTTTTAAACAAAATTTTTACTTTCGTTCTCCCCAAACTTCAAAGTTGCTTTCATTCTAAAAGTTGGCCACCCACTTGCATTTAAACAGTTGGCTCTAATCATGTATAATTACCTAATAAAAGCCTTATTTATTTCGACATTAAAAACTCTTTGCCAAACTAAAATCTTGTTAGCATTAGTGTGGCTTTTAACCACAAGAAATACATGTCTGCTAAATAACCACAGCAACCTAAATGACAAGCCAACCTAACTCAACCAGTTTAGGCAAAAAATAATTATGAAATCAACAAAAATATCATAATCTTCATTTCCATGGCTACAAATAGCAGTTAAGTTTATAGCAGTGGCTAAAATATCTAATATATTCCAACAATCTGCATCCAACGTTATGAGTACTGGAAGAATGCATCGATATAATAATAGACGCCGATGCATGGTATCTTTTTGGGGCTGTTCTGGAAGAAATATCAGAATACAAGAAAAAATCAAATGGACTGACTCAAGTATTTGGAGGGTTCATCTTTGTTTAACAGCAAAACATTCTTTCAAAAAATTATAAAGCTGAGATGAATATATGTTTGGAAAAGCCCGATAGTGGTCGACGTGCGGAGATGTGCCAAAGTTGAAGGAGAATACTTTTATCCCCTTCTTTCTCATCTCTTCAATACACAACTCGATTGATTTATACGGAGCGACTTTATCAGCTGTGCTATAAAGATATAGCTGAGGACAGGGAGGAGTGTGCTGCATGATAGCATTGATCGTTTTTCTTAACCTTCTGCATATAACGAGGAAAAAGTAATAGTTTGCATCAGTCCATCACTCCTCGCAATCGCAAGATATGATCATGTTCATAGAACGTAGATTGTATGGCATGTAGGTGTGAAAGCATATTTAGGGTCATTTAACGTTATATGGAAACCAATAAATGGCATAAAGGGAAATGTACCGGTTAACATCGGGCATATTTAGAACAAATTTGAAGAGCTTTTCCAGGGCAGATAGCAGCACAGATTCAATTATCCCGGGTTCCATTTTCTGTAATTTTGAATCTGTCTCTGCACTTTCTAGTCCATTTACTAAAGAGCTCTGTTTCTTCAGTATAGCAGCAGCGAAACCGGCTGCCCAGACCTGCAAAGATGAAGAGAATATGTAAATCGTCACTACTTTCCCAGTTGATTTAATTAGAAAGGCCATTGTTTTCAAAATGAGCATACAATTACTTCATCAAAATCATATGGCAGCAAATGAGGTCAAAGAAATTTAACTGTGTTCTATTTTAATGCTAGAGATACAATGTGTAACTTCCCAGATTTTTTAAGGGAACAAAGAAAACCGAAACAACTAGTCAGTCCTGTCCATATTGTAAAATTACAGAGAGTCTTGGGAAAAAAATCAAAATAGTATGATAGAGAACTTAACAAAGTTGGAATAAGTAGAGATGTCAAAAAGTTGGAAGCCTATTATTTGAACATCCAGAGGACAGAAACATTTGCATCTGCCTGCGAATCGGTAGTCGCAGGTATAATTTTTCAGAACCAATATGATAATCTAATACACATTCCAGTCTTTTCCACTGTTAATACCTGAATCCAAGGTTTCAAGAGAGAGTAAACAAAGCATAACAGGGAGATGTTAACTTCGATCAAATATATAGAGCTGCCAGCTGCAGAAATTTCCAAATGTTCATATCCACAACCTGGACACATTCTCATTCTCTTGGATCAAAGGCCAGATTAATCACAATCCATCATTTTTTTATTTTACATAAGCTTGAACCTTATTAATTTCATGGTATGCTATTTAGGACCAGATCGATAGTAATATCAGCTAAGCTCAAGTTCACAATTTGACATAAAGATTTATTTCAAGACTCAAAGCGAACTCAGTAATCATCCATCACCCATCAATCATACCCAAAGCTTGGATCTTATTAATTCCATTGTATCCTACCTAAAACCAGGTCTTTAGTAAATATCAGATAAAGAACTCAAGTTCATAATTTGAGATAAAGCTTTATTTCAAAACTCAAATTCATGGATCAAAAACCATAATTAACATTAAAGCATCGTAATTAGACCTCATAGAATCAACACACAAAGCAAAAACCTTAGGATTTAAAGGGTCAGCTGCTCCTGAATCAATAATTACTCCTCGTATCTTCTCTTTCAATCCCTCTCTTCTCTGAAAGCTGTCAAGAAGTGAACCATATCTGCAACCCCCCCCCCCCAAAAAAAAACCAAACGATACCCAAATTTACTTTCCACAACCCAAAATTTAAAATGAAAAAGAGAAGAAAAACTCATTCGTTAAACTTACAGGAACCAGCCAGTGTTGCTAAAAGCATGGAAAATGAAGCACCTTTCACGACCATCTTCCTCTTCTTCCATAACCCACTTGGCCAACTCATTTCCCAATTCAGATACACGCTGCTCAAGCCTTGCACCAATATCAAACCATAGCAATTCCTTAACATCTACTAAAAAAGTAACCGCGTGGATTCCTCTTAAATTGTTCCATTCCACATATCGCTTTAAATGCTTGGTTTTAGCCCCAAGCCATCCCAAAAAAACCACTATTACGACCTTGTCCCTGCATCCAAAAGCCTCAGCTTTTCCGTCTCCATTGATAACAATCTCCGGCGCTTTGTTCCAAGCTACGGCCGTGTCGTTTGCATTGGATTGAAGGAATGTGTTGAGAGAAGAAGAATGAATGGTTTTAGCAGAAACGCTGGAATATACGTCGTTTCGAAACCTTTGAGGGAGTTTGCGAAAATGGGTTATTGTATGTTTAGTAAGAAACGACGGTGTTGGAGCCGTTTTGGTGATGATTGAAGAAAAACAAAGAGCATTGGAGGAAGCAGCTCCCATGGTGGAAATTTTGAGCTGAGGATTTAGAAAAGGGAAAGGTTTATATATTGGCCTTCTCCACATTGAAAGTATCTAAAAGGGCTACTAAGAGGACAATAGACTATAGTACCTACTGAATTGGAAGGTTGAAGATGAGAAAATTCAGAGGAAAAATGCCATATCCGATGTTGTTAGAGAAATTTAAGCGAAAATTAATAAAATAATTTCCTGTCCTGTTAGTTCAGTGTTGGTTTTCCTTATATATATATAGTATAATTGTGTTATTTTATTCTAAAAGAAAACTACTATGGTTAGCCTTATATTAATTAAATTTTTTTTGCAGAAAATTATAGGAAAAAAATAAAAATTTTAAAGGTTAAAATATGTTTTTGATTTAATCTTACTATTTTTATTTTTAAAAACATAATTTATTTATTTATTGAATTTAAATTTTAGATTAATTAAAAATTGAGGTTAAAACCGTTAAATTTTTTTTATTGAAATTTTTATTTTTCAAGCTAACTTGAATTTTGATAATAAAATATTGTATTAAAATGAAAGTCAATTTGAATAATGAATATTTTTTTACCCATATTCATATGCATATCAAATAATAAATCTAATAGTTGAACCTACAATATATTGTTAGAATTAAGTGACCCAAATTCTTATTTAAATAAAATACAATGGTAAAATAAAATAAAAGAAGAATACCCATAGAATTACACTTCTTTTATTTTATTTTGAATAAGGTTTTTTTAAACCTTATTAAACTCCATCTATTTGATATTGATTAGAATAAGGAGTTTCAATCTTACTACACTCCTATTAGAATATGGCTTTATAAGCTTATAAATAGACATGGTCTATTCCTCTTGTAATTGATTCGAATTCGACATAGTGAATTTTCTTCTCCTCTGCCCGTGGTTTTTCCCGAAAGGGTTTCCACGTAAAATCTATGTATTCTTTATTTTTATTTCTTTTTTTTTCTTTGGGATATATTCTCATTACCGACGTTATATTTTTCTCAAATTGGTATCAGAGCTTCCGGGTTTTTTTCATCTCGATCACGGTAATGGCGTCTTTAAAGTATGAAATTCCGCTATTGGATCGCAACACCAGATTTGCGTTGTGGCAGATAAAGATGCAGGCAGTTCTTGCACAGATGGATTTAGAGGAAGCCCTGCTAGGGGTAGATAATATGCCTTCAACATTGACGGGGGAAGATAAGAAGCACAAGGATCGAAAGGCGTTAACACAGTTACATC
Organism: Gossypium bickii; assembly: GCA_025503065.1. Lineage (NCBI taxonomy): Eukaryota > Viridiplantae > Streptophyta > Magnoliopsida > Malvales > Malvaceae > Gossypium > Gossypium bickii. The sequence continues at coordinate 18,002,603 of CP106713.1, read as the reverse complement.
TGCATTTGTCTAATGAAATTTTGCAGGATGTGATGAAGGAGAAGATCGCCGCAAAGATTATGGAAGAGGCTAGAACAAATATGTATGTCGAAAACTTTAACTAGCAAGTTGCATATGAAAGCAACGTCTTTATGCTCATCGTTTGGAGGAAGGTGCGTGCTCACGTACGAACACTTAATGTGTTTAAAGAAATTCTCTCAAACTTGGAGGCCATGGAGGTTCGGTATGATAAAGGAAGATCTAGGGTTGATTCTACTTTGTTCGTTGCCCTGCCTTATTCAACCTTTAGAGACACGATTTTATATAGCCATGAGTCTCTCACAGCTTGATGAGGTTTATGATTCTTTGACCTCGTATGATAAGATGAAGCATCTTGTGGTTAAACCCGACTCCCGGGAAGAGTCTTATTGTTCGTGGGAGACAAGATCGAATGCGATGATGATCGTGGAAGGACACAGAAAGGAATCCTCGCGGTGAATCTAAGGGTAGATCAAAGTCTTCAAACAGAGGTAAAACTTGTAACTTCTGCAAGAAGAAAGGGCACATTAAATCTGAGTGCTATAAGCTACGAACAAGATTAAAAGGAGGTCGCGAATCAAAGGAAAAACAACCGAAAAATTTACGTGAAGGCGATATTGTAGAAGACTACGGTGATGGTGAACTTCTAGTCGCTTCATCAACAATTCTAAAGAGAGCGAGAGTGGATACTTGACTCGTGCTACACCTTCCACATGAGTCCCAATCGGACCGGTTTACAAATTACGAAAATTATGTCGAAGGTGTTGTTTTGATGGGAAATAATGCTTCGTGTAAAATCGCAGTGTTGGAACAATTAAATTTAAGATGTTTGATGGAGTTTTGAACACTTAGTGACGTACGGCATGTTCCGAAATTGAAGAGAAATTTAATTTCGTTGAGTACTCTTGATTCAAAAGGGTACAAATACACAAAAAAGTGGGATGTTGAAGATTTCCAAAGGTTCCTCATTGTGATGAAAGAGGCGGAGAAAGATTGCCAAGTTATATGTTTTGCGGGGTTCTCATCATTATTGGTGATGCAAATTGCCGCTTCCTCTTCTTTGTCGATGATGATATTACTAAACTTTGGCATATACGCCTAGGGCATATGAGTGAGAATGGCATGGCGAATTGAGCAAAAGAGGACTTCTTGATGGGCAAGGAATTTGCAAACCAAGTTCTGAGCCTTTGTGTGTTTTTGGGAAGCAAAAGAGAGTTCGATTCACCAGAGGAATCCATAACACGAAGGAACATTGGAGTATATTCATTCGATGCATGGGGCCACCAAGAGTGCCTTCGAGAGGTGGAGCTAATTATATGCTAACTTTTATTGATGATTTTTCCGTAAAAGTTTGGGCATTCTTCCCGGCGCGAAAAAGCGATGTGTTTTTTCGCATTTAAAGTCTTGGAAAACTATGATTGAAAAACATACGGAAAACAAATAAAATACCTCGCATGCATAACAATGGCTTAGAGTTTTGTTCTGATGAGTTTAATAAACTGTGTAAGTCAGAAGGGATCGTGAGACACTTGACAGTTCGTCATACTCCACAACAAAATGGCGTTGCAGAACGAATGAATAGAACGATTATGGAGAAGGTTTGATGCATGTTGTCAAATGCCAACTTACCAAAGTCGTTTTGGGCCAAAGCAGCCTCTACTGCATGTTTTTTGATCAACCGATCTCCATCCGTTGCCATTGAGAAAAAGACTCTACAAGAGGTATGGTATGGTAATCCTGCTAATTATTCTGATTTAAAGATCTTTGGGTGTCCTGCGTATGCTCATGTTAATAATGGAAAATTGGAACCAAGATCCATTAAATGTGTTTTTCTTGGTTATAAAGCTGGTGTAAAAGGGTATAAGTTATGGTGTCCTGAAAATAGAAAAGTTGTGATTAGCAGAGATGTTGTTATTGATGAAACTGCTATGCTACCTAACTTATCTCTTAAAGACTCTTCCAATAAAGAAAATCAAAAGCGGTGGAGCATCGATTAATACAGAGTCAACTCCTCAAGCCAAGATTTAAAATTGAGAATAGAGTTGCTTCTTCACCACAATACTCTATCGCCAAAAATGCAGAACTAGAAGAGAAATTAAACCTCCAAAGAAGTATCTTGAGGTGACCTAGTTGCTTATGCTTTAAATGTGGTGAAGATATAGATGCAAACCAAGAGCCACAAATTATTCCGAGCGGTTAGTTGTGAAGACTCGAGAAAAGTGGATGTTTGCTATGCAAGAGGAAATAGAATCACTCCACAAAAAAACAAAACATGGGATCTTGTGAAACTTCCTAAAGGTAAAAAGGTTGTTCACTGTAAATGGGTGTTTAAAAAGAAAGAAGGGACTCCAAGAGTTGAAGAACCCAGATATAAAGCAAGGCTTGTTGCAAAGGGTTACTGATCAAATTCGAGAGTGGACTTTACTGATGTGTTCTCCCAGGTTGTGAAGCATAGTTCGATTCGAGCTTTGCTTGGTATTGTGGCCATGCAAGATTTGGAGCTTGAGCGCGCTTAGATGTAAAACTGTATTTTTGCATGGAGAGCTTGAGGAAGATATTTACATGCAACAACCGAGAGGGTTTTACAGATCTCGAGAAAAAGAGGACTATGTTTGCTTGTTGAAAAAGTCTCTTTACGGTTTGAAACATCCACCAAGATGAAGGGTACAAGAGGTTTGATTCCTTTATGACTTCTCATAATTTTAAAAGAAGTAGTTTTGACAAATTGTGTTTACTTTAAGAAAAACAAGTGATGGTTCTTTTGTGTATCTACTTCTTTATGTTGATGACATGTTGACAAAGAAAAAAAGATAAAGAAAGAGATAAGAAAGGTCAAAGCAACTAAGTGAAGAATTTGAGATGAAAGATTTAGGACCAAAGAAAGAAGATACTTGGTATGGAGATTCTCGAGAGATAGAAAAGCAAGTAAATTGTACCTAAGTCGGAAGGGGTACATTGAGAAAGTTCTTTGCGAGTTCAATATGAAGAGTGCTAAACTCATTAGTACTCCTTTAGCGACCATTTCGACTTTCATCGGCTTTGTCTCCACAATCGATGATGATGAGATTGAGTACATGTCACATGTTCCATACTCTAGTGCGATGGGATCTCTCATGTATGCTATGGTCCTGCATTCACGTTCAGATTTATCATATACTGATCAGTCATCGATTAGCGGATACATGGCGAATCCGGTAAAGAACATTGGAAAGCGATTCGGTGGATTTTAAGATACTTACGAGGTACTACGATGTTTGCTTACGCTTGGAAGAACTAGAGATGGAGTCATTGGGTATGTTGATGCTGATTTTCTTTGGAGATCTTGATAGAAGAAGATCTCTCACTGGTTATGTATTTACAATCGGAGGTTGTGCAATCAGTTGGAAAGCTACTTTGCAAACTACAGTCGCTTTGTCTACCCTTGAAGCTGAGTACATGGCGATTACAGAGGCTTGTAAAGAAGCTATTTGGTTGAAGGAACTCTTTAGTGAGCTCAATGAAGACCTTCAAATCAAAGACAATATTTTGTGAAAGTCAGAGTGCCATCTTCCTTACAAAAGATCAAATGTTTCATGAGAGAACAAAACACATTGATGTTCGGTATCATTTTGTTCGTGATATTATTGCTCGTGGTGATATTGTTATGAGCAAAATTAGTACTCATGAAAATCCTACAGATATGATGACTAAGTCACTTCCTATAACCAAGTTTGAGCATTGTTTAGACTTGGTTGGTGTTCATTGTTGAAGTTAAACCCTTAAGGGGTTTTATGGAAGAGGTGGAGAACTTGTTCGTTGAGAGTTCGCAATGAAGAACTTGTTCATTGAGAATTCGTGTCAAGGTGGAGATTGTTAGAATTAAGTGACACAAATTCTTATTTAAATAAAATACAATGGTAAAATAAAATAAAAGAAGAATACCCATAGAATTACACTTCTTTTATTTTATTTTGAATAAGGTTTTTTAAACCTTATTAAACTCCATCTATTTGATATTGATTAGAATAAGGAGTTTCAATCTTACTACACTCCTATTAGACTATGGCTTTATAAGCCTATAAATAGACATGGTCTATTCCTCTTGTAATTGATTCGAATTCGGCATAGTGAATTTTCTTCTTCTCTGCCCGTGGTTTTTCCCAAAAGGGTTTCCACGTAAAATCTGTGTGTTCTTTATTTTTATTTCTTTTTTTTTCTTTGCGATATATTGTCATTACCGACGTTATATTTTTCTCATATATAAATCCATGAAAAATAGATGGAATAGTATCAAATATTTATTTTTTGTTATACTAAATATATTAGGGATGATTGTGTTAGCTATTGTTTATTTTCAAATATATTATGGTTTCGATCACTTTAACATACTTAAATTTGTGCTTTAATTCCTATACTTTTATTTGGTATAATTTATGTTAGGTATAGAGTTTTAGTCATATTATGATTTTAATCTTTTACTATGTATAAATTTAAGATTTAGTGGGCAAACAATAGTCTCTCTACTATTATAAAAATATTAATTAATCTAAATAATTAACATTTTTAACCATTTCAGTAAAAATGTTAATGCAGATTTGTTGTAAAAAACATCCAACCAACAAAATACAAGCCAAGCTGATGGGTTTATGGAAAAAGAAGGAAAAATTTTGATATATTATTATAACAATATATGATTTGAGATAACACTATGTTTGTTTGGGTCACTGTGTTGGTTATGTTGTAAGTATTTTGGTTAGGAATCAATTTGATAGACTAATCTGATATTTATTATTTTTGGATTCTCGTTAATGTTACTATCAGAATTTGTAGACCATTAAGTAGGACAAACTTTGAATTCAAGTGATACTTGTTGAATTATAGTAAGTGAGTTAAGGCTATATATGTTTGTGGAAAAGTCCCTGAGAAGAGTTTTCTTCTTCTTGAATATACTATTCTCTGGTTCCTCTATTGTGATCCAATGATATTTCTTCCTCCGTAAACTGAAAGCTCAAAATCTGGATTTAATCAGTGGTTATTCCATCCCTGGGTAAGTATTATCATTTTGCATGTTAAATTCTGAATGAGTAAGTCGGTAAGAGGTGCATAAATAGTAAGATGTAAGTTTAAGGTTTTGCATGGAAATTGTCAGTGCTTGAAACAATGATAAGAGGTATTTGAATAAGTTTAAATGGTGTTCTTATGTTCTGTAAGCAGTGTGGGTGTTGTTGTTGTTTCATGATGGAAGTTGGATCTAGAGTTCAAGATTCTCTAAGTGAGTGTCAAGTGAGTCTCTACTCTAACCCTTGCATGTATATTGTCCATATTAAAGTATATCCACATGAAAATGATCAAACTATGAATTGGAAATCATGGATAAAATAGTATGAATATGATACTTATATGACTATAGGAATGAAGTTATGTTAGAATTGATTGAGTACATGAATGATTGTTGAAGATGGTATGTGCAATGAATATGAGATCTGATGAGTCCAAATACATGAAGAAATGTGTATTGAGTTATGTTAAGATTAAGAAATAAATTAGTCTGTTTGAATGTGAGTTCTATTGGATGTATAATGAGTAATATGAAATATTGAGTCTGGGATGTGTTTGAGTCTAAAGAGTTTGTAAAGTGAGTCGGGTCACTGCGATGGTAACTGATGAAGTTCGTCGGGATAATAAACACGAACTCTGATATGAAATTCTGAAGGAAAAGTCCATGATCATGGCACACTACTGTTGAACGACATTTATCTAATGGGGTTCTCTGTGTGTCCCAAGGCGATGATGGGAAAACCTCATGCTATGTGAGTTTAGGCAAATCCATATCGCAAACACAGCAATCTTGGGGTGCCTAAGTGCATCATGTTAGCCTTTGTGGCGTACTCTAAATGGATTACCTTTGTGGCGTACTTTGAATGGATTGCCTTGTGGCGAATTCTGTATGATTACCTTTGTGGCGTATTCTATAATAAGGCCTTATGGTGTATTCTGTATATGATTTGTTTGCCTCTAATGTGTATTCTTAGTATAGCCAGATGACGTATTCTGTTTGGATCTCTAACCTGTTCATATCCATAAGTATGGAATAAAGTGATTGACCGTTGTGTGGTGAGTTTAGTATAAGTTTGATTAGTTGATAAGAAGGATAAGTTAATTGAAGTTGACTGAGAAAAACAGATCAGTGTGTAAATGTACAAGATAGAAGATGTTTGTAAATAGCAATAAAAACTCGTATATGTGAAAAAGTATATGTCAAATCTGACTATAAAGGGTTGATTTTGAGGTCATGATAATTGAATAATATTGTCATCTGGAAAACAATGATATTTTGGTATAATGATTCGAATAACGTTTGACAGTAAAGGAAATTATTGGGACAGTAGGAGATGGTATAAGACTTAGCGAATTGGTGGAAAATGAATGGCACAAGTATCCATCAATCGTGTAAGTATCCGCCCATGATTATTGTCTGTGATAGTTGTTCTGATTTAATTGAGTAAGAGAAGATATGTTCAGTATGTAAGGGTCTGGGAAAGGATAATTCATAGGTTATTAAGCAAGAGAAGAGTATAGAAACGTATATTCAGACTATAAGTTAATTTGATAGATTGGAGACCTGATTCATGTAAGAATGCAACAATTCGTGCACATGAGTAAATCTGGAATTGTGATGGTATTCGCTCAAGCTATGTAAACGAGTAATAGTGCTTGCATTACATAAATATTAGCCAAAGGTACAACGGCTTATCTCTCACTAAGTTCTTTTGAACTTGTTCATTTCGTTTTTATGTATTAGGTTTTATAACAAAGGTCTGCGCCTAGAGGGATACTGCCAAGACTACGCCAAGGAAGTGGCACATTGGATTATTATGCATATAGTGTTGTTGTAGAGTTGTTAGGTAAGAGTTTAATATAATACGCTTGTATTCGTCAAATAATTGTATTAAGAACGATTTATTTTGTATAATTATATTTATTTAAATACATTGTTGATTTGTTGAAATTTAGTTTGGAATGTAATTTTAAACTAGGATTGTTTGTAACTTGAAGTTGTTCGCCAAAGTTTGCTGTTATAGGTTCTGTGTGAGAATACCCAAGATTCAGACTCGGTGAATCGGATCGGGTTGAGGGTGTTACATATAAAGTCATCAACAATGCATTATAACCAAATATTAAGTACATATCAATATCCTATCATTTAACCATTGAACTTCAACTCGATGAACTATATGAACAAATACAGATACGCGTTTATCCACAAAAAACACGCCAGAATACTCAATTGAGCCAATCCAACCAAGAACACACCTGAGCACTAAGTGCCTAGCCCGTAGGCTAACATTCCTCCAGAAACACGCCTGGACACCAAGTGCCAAGCCCGTAGGCTTTACATCTGCCCCTAGAAACACGCTAGAATCACTGTAAATATAACTCGGTAATTTGCAACAAATGCTGGACTCCAGTATATTCAGTGTATAATAACAAGTCAAGAATCATCATCTCATCATATGTCAATCTCGTACAGAGCACAAAATAACTTATTGACATGCCAATTGTATCTTATCCTACGTTCATCCGGGCTCAATACATAAAATCGTATAACATTTTACAATTCAATTACTTTCTCACCTTGTACCAATTTATGACAATTTTATTATATATTCACATATTCAATTAACTACAATTCACAAGTCAATATAGTATTACAAATTATACTAAAATAAACTGTATGGATTTACCAATGCTAAACAGCAAAGATTGTAATGTTAGGTACTAATCAACAATTTTCTCTTTTCCACGATTATCAATCGGCTCTTGATCTAAACAATTATTTATTTCAAACACCAGCCTCAATTATGCCACATCTAGTTTGACGCAAATGACCTTTATTAGCATTTTTCACAATTTTTTAAAATTTTGCACTTTATTCAATTTAGTCCCTAAAATCGAATCAAGCTTATTTTTCATAATTAAGCCCAAAACTATTATGCTAAATTCATTATCATCCTAAAACAGCCTCAAGTCATGAAATTTACAAGAAATTCATGCCATTTTCAACAATTTAACAATTTAGTCTTGAAACTCAAAACCATGCAAAATCACATTACAAATTAGTCCAAACTCATCGTCAAGCTTCAAACAAAACCATTAACAGCTAAAAAACTTCAAAAATATTAATGAAAAGTTTTAAAAACTTTAATAAAATCACAAATTAATCCCTGAGCTAGAAAGATTAAACTACAACAATGTTAAAAATATAAAATTTACGAAAAACCGATAATTGGAGCACTTACATGCATGAATCTTATATAAGCTCTATTCATGGTGTTTTTAGTCTTAGTATTTCGGTGGAAAAACAAATAAATATAATGAAAACATAGTTTTACTATTTTTAACGTTTGTTTAATTTAATAATACTACTATAAAACACATAATCTTAATTCAATTCTTCCATTAACCGTCCATGCTTTATCATTATGGTTTAATTACCATACAAGTCCTCACCTATTAACTAAATAAGCCATTTAATTCATAAAAACCAATAGTGAGTGAAGTTTACAACTTTTACGATTTAATCATTTTTCTTTAATTAACTAGCCAAACACAAAATTGTTGGACCAAATTTTAATATACTAATATATTAACCTTGTAAATATTTAATAAAAATATTAACAAGATTGGTTTACAGAATTGAGATCCCGATATCTCAATTTTCAAAATCACTTGTACTTAAATATTTGTTCAATTAGCAAAAAAGAAAATATTCAAACGGTCATATTAAAATTTAATATAATACTATATTTGAATCGTAATTATTAAATAATAATATTTACGGACTCACTCGTGGGTTTTGTGTTCTTGAAACCACTATTTTTGACACCACTAGAAAATAGGTTGTTACAATTGACCTCCATGAAACGCTTTTTATGCTTTAGTCACAAATTTTGATCTACGAGTTGTGACACTAGGACCTTGTAATATATATATATGTGTGTGTGTGTGTGTGTGTGTGTGTGTGTGTGTGATTTGGCATCCATGTGGCAAAAAATTAGGTTGCCCACGTCAATTGGGACCCTAAGACCTTATAATATAGAATATATATAATTTGTTACATAATTTTTTTTAGATTTTGAATAATTTTTTATAGAAACTATATATAAAATTTGATTAATTTAAATTTTTTTACATAAGTACAATTTTAAAAAATAAATAGTGATTTTTTAGAAATTTAAAGATTTTTTATTGATATTTCTAGAATTTTATATAATTTAGAATTATAGTTAAAAAAGTTATAAATGTGCCAAATCGAATATTTTTAACTATGTTTTAAGGGTCAAGTTAGATAATAACCATTGAACTAACGTGCCATGTCACTTTTCCGTTAAGGTTGTAACAACTATTAACTGATGGTGACCAAAATGTTATAATTCAATAATATTATTGATCAAAATGTAGCTGTAAGGCCCAATTTTAAACTCGGGGCCCAAACCAAATAAAAGTCACAAAATTTCAATCCAAAAACACAGCCCACAAAGCCCAAACAGAACAGAAATAAAAAAAGAGAAGAAACCCTAGCAGTTGATCAGCGCCGCAAACCAGTAGCCCTACTCCGCATCGTGCGCACCCCCAACGCTGAGTCAAGCCCACGTCGTCGTACCTACGGAAAAAGGGGAGAAAAAAAGCAGCAGCAACAAATAAAGTTCTAGTTTTTTAGGGGATCTTCCGAAAAGGCTATAAAAAGCCTTCGAAATCATTGTAAAAAGGGGGGGTTCAGAGAGACAAAAAGAATACGTACGAGTACCAAATACTAGGGTTTTTTTTTTTTGAAAAAAGAGAAAGCAATACAGAATATTTTTACCAAATACACAAAGACAGAATTAAAGGAAGCAGAGAGGTTTACTTTTCTTTTATTTTCTTTTTCTTTTTTCATTCTCGTATCTGATTTCCCTATAATATTTTCCGTTTTCATTCTTTTTTTTACATTATTTTAAACTATATACATAGGTACTAAAATACAAAAAAAAGGGAAAACTTACAGTTTTTTGTGAATTTTGGCCACCGCGCGCAGTGGTCGGCGACGGTGGCCGGCAGTGGTTTGGCGCAGGAAGGACGGCCGGATTCAGGCCAAGGAGAGAGCATTTGAGGGATTTTTTTTTCCTTCTCCCCTGTTGGAATGAGAGAAATGAGAATTTTTTTTTTTTTTAAAAAGGGCCTTTATACTACATATAAAACGGCGCCGTTTCATGCGGCCTCCCCAGGCACCAAAACGGTGCCGGTTTGGCAGGCCGACCCGTGACCCGACCCGCCCAGGGGAAGATCCGCGTGTTTCTGAGGGAGGGGCTAATTGCGCATTTAGCCCCTCCGCTTTTTTAAGTTCCCAAATAGTTTTTATTTTCTCTTCGATTGGGCCCGAAAGTTTTCTCCACGTTTCAATTTGGTCCTCAGTCGAACGCTGCGTTTCAGTGGGAGAGTTTATTGTTGTTTCAGTCGCTCTAAGTTGTGCGCGTGTTGCAATTGAGCCTTTTTACCTTCTTTCATTTTAAATTTGGCCCAAATCTTCTGATTTTGATCCAATTTAACCCTTTTTAATTATTTTGATATTTTACCATTAGATTAACTATTTTTAAATTTAATTTTTTTATTTATATCTGATTATTCCTACTATTATTTTTTATTACTATTATTATTGTTATATTTATGACTATTATTATTATTATTTTATTATGTTTGCTATTATTAGTGTTATTATATATTATTATTACCTACCATTATTATTTCTTATGATTGTTATATTTATTATTATATTATTTTATTAGTAGTATTTATTACTATTACCTTTATTATTTTCGTCCACTGTTAATATTTTTTATTTTTTACCACTATTATTTTATTATAATCGCAATTTTTTTTACATATTACTATTCTTATAATTATATCTATTATTATATTTATTTTAACTTTTATTATTGACATTGTTATTGCCATTTCCATTATTATGATTTTTATATTTTTTATTACTATTATCAGTATTATTATTATTGTTCCTTATATTACTTTGATTATTTTGTTGTCATCCCTATTACTATTATTATTATTTGTCACTTTCTTTGGTATGAATACTATCGTTTATTTTTTTTCTTTTACTACATTTTTTGCCAAATTCATAAAAAGGTTTTTCACGAAGGTAATATTTCGTATTCGGAAGTTCGAGAAATCGTACCCAATCGTGCTGGGTTTCGATTTTCTCGTTCGTTTAGATAACTTAATATCCTTTAAAGATTTTAAACGTGTTTTCTTAAAATAAGACAATGTTTTGCGTTTGGAAGTTCGAGAGATCGTGCCCAATCGTGCTGGGTCTCGATTTTCTATTCGTCCAAATGACCAAATATCCTTCAGAGCTTTTAACCGGGTTTTCTTAAATGAAGGCAATATTTCATGATTAGAAATTCAAGGGATCGTGCCCAATCGTGCTGGGTTTCGGTTTTTAGTCTGGCCAAGTAGTGAAATACCCCTTTTTAAACTGTAATACATGAATTTTGGAAATCATGAAATGATCTTGGTATCGATAGTTTGAAACATTGTGTCCTATCGTGCTGGATGTGGTATTTCAACTTTTCGGAACAAGAGAGTTTCGATATCCAATTCGGGTTATCCAAACACTTTTTTTAAAGATTCATATTTTAAAATATTTTCTAATTTTCGATATTAAGGACAGTAATCAATCAATACGGTACCAATTTTGGGCGTTGTGAGGGTGCTAATCATTCCTCGTGCGTAACCGACTCTCGAGCCCGTTTTCTTAAAATTCGTAGACCAAAATATTTTCTAAAGTGACCCAATCGCACTTCAAAAAAAAGATTGGTGGCGACTCCATTTTCCTTCTTAAAGTCGGCCCGTTTTCCAATAAAAAATAGTTTCGACAGTAATTTTTTATAATTTAATGATAAAAAAATTAATTAAAATTGAGTGATATTTTAAAAAAATCAAAATACATGTGGTAAGTCATCGAATTGAATTGAAACCACTAGTTGGAATAGGTTTCGTCGATTTCTTTGAAGTTCTTTTCCTGTTTTTATATAACATTTTAACGATTTTGGTCAACGGTTTGTTTGATAATCCATTAAAAAAAATAAAAAAATAAATATTTTTGATGATTTGATTTTTAAACATATTTGAGAATTTGTAATAAAAATCAAATGATAAAATATTTTCAATGAAAATTTGTGAAAAATGATAAGTGGATAAGTTATTACTTATCACTTATGTTACATTTGGTAAGAGTATTATTTATTTATCATGTTTTAGCATATGAGTTAACAATAAATTAATTTTAATTGATAATTTTATTTTATTTCTTTAATGATTATCCTTTAAAGATTTTTTCTTTAAAAAATTTAAAATTATTTATATTAAATTTTGTACTTAATTTTAAGAGCTATAACAAACAAATTTTATATCTTCAATTTGGTACATGAATTTTCAATACTTAATTTTTTAACACATAATTTTTTAGTATTTAATTTTTTAATTTATCAAATAATATTTAAGTTGAAAATAAAATTTTATTACTATAAATATAGAAAACTAATTAAAATTAAATAAAAAAAACAAAATATGTTGTTGTTGGATCATTGTGATTGCTTAACTTATGAATTAAAATCAAATTTGAATATTTAGGAACAATTTTCGAAATTTTAGATTTTTTGTGTTTAGGAAGAAAGGAAGTTCCACATCTCAAACTTTTGACAACAAGAACACAAACCTTCCAAAACGACAACCATCTTCCGAACACTTTGGAGACATCCCATAGATACTACACCTAAAAACCCGAAACTACCCTTACTATAAAGGGCGAATTCGACATTTCAGTTAATTCACAGCTAGGCAGCTAGGCTAGGAATAGCCAAAAGAAGAAAACTTCGTTCGAAACATTTGCGGGGATAAGCTGAGGCGGTCTTAAATTGCAACAAATCTAAAGATAAAAAGCCTCCCGTGGCATCTCTTTACTTCGCGCGCTCTTATATGATCCGGTTCTCTCTCGACGCGCCATCGTCTCCATCACCATCGCCGCCGCTCCCACCTAGTTGCTTCTTCTATAAGTACGTATAAGGTAATGAATCGTCGCTCCTCTTCCATTGTTTTAGCCTTTTCTCCGCTTCCAAACGGAGCCTTCGCAAAAGAAAAAGGAGTCTTGGATTCTTCAAGTTTTCTTTATCTCTACTTCTTATTTTTTTTGTAGAGGCAATTGTTTACACGGTGTTTTTTCCTTTTCAATTTTTGCATTGGTGGTCGTGTTGTTTCTCGGTTTGTGATATTTTTTGAGTTTTCTTTTCCATTTTCTGGATTCATCATGTAAACTTTTTTTGCTAATAAATTCATCAATATATATATATATTAATCTTCTTTATTTTTCTGTTGGGTTTGGTTGCTCTTAAAATTAAGAGGAACTCTCATGCATTTCGCCTTTGCTGTTTCTAATAGGCATAGCACATTTTTTTATTCACCTTTTCATTTACTTATATGAGCTTTTGCTTATTTTATGGTTGATGTTTAGCTCACAGTCCGAGGCAGAAGGAAAATGTTAACAAGTACTAAAATCTGAGTTTAAATGGTCCAGTATTTTCATCTTTTACTTATTGCAGGCAAGAGTTAAAATAAAGAGTTTTTAAGATTTTTTTTATTTATTTTGAAACTACATACTCATTGTCGTTAAAAAGAGGAAATTTCACTTATTTTGACCCTTTCTTTGGATTCTTATTTAATTTTAACGGTGTCAAAAGATAAAACTACAAGAAAAACATAAAAATGGTGTTATATCCTATGTAAGTTTAGATTTTCTAGTGGGGTCAATGTGCTAACGCCCCTGGCTATAACTTAGTTAAGTGAACCTTCTCAAGTTCATGGAAAATATAATGTTCTAAAATGTCGTAAGAATAATATTCTCGTCCTTCGCTTTCCTCTAGTTCTTCTGCATAGATAATGATACATATGGTTTAGTGACTTTTGCTTTTGTTTGTTTGATTATGCAGGGCCATGCCACCGTTTACTGCTATAGCTTTGGATAGGTTAATTGAATCTGGAGATTCAAAATCTGTTGATAAATCTTCTCGTTATTTAAAACCACCTATCCCTCCTAACTCAAAGCTACGGAGGAGGAACAGTACATCAGCTGCAGAAAGGAAGGGTAACCGCCCCCAAATTTCACCTGCCTTGTATGCTACTCCAGATGCAACTCCACTACCTGATTCAACATCTTTTTTCCCTTCTTCTCCTTACATCGTCAATCACAAGCGACGTGGACCTTGCCTTTCGAGGAGCTCTTCCGAAATATTATCACGGCAAATAACCCTTGAAGAAGATGAGGTTAACAGCAAAGTAAAGCTAGCAGATAAAGCATCACTGGCAGAAATAAAATATGTTGATTTATCGAAGGATGATCCTTTTACTTCTAGCGTTCGTAAACCTAATGAAGGGAAGCATCGAAATGGTGTTTTTAATGGTCATGTCAATGCGGAGAAGGCAAATGTCCATGGTGGCTCCATTCAAGATGAGCACAAAAATGGTGTTCGGGATGGTGAATTGGGAAGCAATAATGGGGAAGTTGGAAGCTGCCTGATGAGTAATGGTTTGGCCAAGGATAGAGCTGTGCCAAAGGTTGGACCACCAAACTCGGACAGATGTAGTGACAAAGAAGATTTCTTTGATCTGAATGAATCAACGAGTGCCACAAGTAATACTGATGGAGATGATCATACTGCGGCCGAAGGTGCTGGAAAATCTGCTGCATCAGTGGTAGAGTTTTATGATGCATGGGACGGTATGTAGAGTGTTAGTTTTATCTGCGTGTAATGTTCATATGTAGATGCATACCTAATAATTTAGGTGCCAATTGTTTGAAGAACTCGATATATAGGAGCATGGTAGCATTGATTGTGCTGGATTTCTTCTTGTTTATTTGTGTCTATAATCTCTATGTTCATGTGTGCATATTTCATAGGTGTCCCGCTTTCCCTTTTATAGTAGAGATAATTGTTCAACTAATGAGAAATATGAAAACTTTCCCCATGGCTATTTGCTTAGCATTGGATAAGCCAACTAATGTGATGATTTTGTTGTCCTTTTAGCTAGCTTACCTACCTTTCTTGTTTCCTCCAGAGCTAAGCTCCGATAATGCACCACATACTTTTGTTCGCGACATTGAAGCTGAACTGCGTGAAATAAGATCGAATTTACTCGTAGAGATCGAGAATAGGAAGAAGGCAGAAGAAACTTTGAACCAAATGCGATGCAAGTGGCAAAGAATCAGCCAAGAGTTTGCTGTAGCAGGATTGGCATTGCCAGTAGATCCGGTTGATGCGACAGATGATGAACTGGTGAAACCAGTTGAAGAACTGAGGCAGCAAGAGAGTGTTGCACGACTTGTATCTTTATCTGTGGGAAGAGGCGTTGCAAGGGCTGAGATGCAGATGGAGATGGAATCTCAAATTAAATTGAAGAACTTTGAAGTCGCCCGATTGTTGGACCGGTTGCACTATTACAAGGCTGTGAATCAGGAAATGTCTCAGAGGAACCAAGAGACTATAGGTGAGAGTTTTATAAGCATGATGTTTACAAGTGTAATGATGCATTATATTTACAGGATTCCTTTTTCTGATATTTGCAATTTATCATTGTTTAATTACAGAGATGGCACGGCGTGATAGACAAAGGAAAAAAAGAAGACAAAAATGGGTCTGGGGTTCGATAGCCTCTGCAATTACCCTCGGCATGACAGCCCTGGCATGGTCTTACCTCCCATCAGGAAAAGCATCATCGGCATCTTCTGCCCACATTACTCAGGCACCTGTTAGTGATGATGCAGCCGCAAAAACAGCTGTGTGAAAAAAATTATTCAATCATTAAAGCTGTGGTAGCCCCAATCTTGAGCTTAATTCTGCTGGTTAATATAGTCACTCCATAAAAGTGACATTCAGCCGTTTTGTAGTTTGAATCTCAACTTCTGCACCTTTCTGTATCCTCACCCTTTTGTATCCCAAACTATAACAAAAGAAAGAAAAAGAAAAAATGTTGCCCCAAGCCAAATCTGAAGAGTTCAACACTCTAACCATCAAGCTAACCAGTTCATCTTTTTCTTCTTTAACAAAGACGCCTTCGTTCTTCCCCAGAAATAGCAATATATAAAATTCAATACAAAACAATAAAGCTACTCCGGAATAAGGATATTAACATGAATTTATATAATAATGATTATTAACACATTAAAATTTATTAAATGAAATATGAAATTAAGGAGTAATCTAAAATTTAGTTTTTAATGCTTATATATTTTATTAAATTATTTTTTAGTTAAATTAGCTTTTATTTATTTATTTTTTAAATTTAGCTATCAATTGTTTAAAAAGAATTAAATTATTATTTTTAATGGAAATGTTAATTAAAATATTAATTTATTAGATATTGACATAACAGCTTACACGTATTTTATGTTGACGTGGCATTATTTATTTTACATATTATATTAATAAATATTAAAAAATTATAAAAATATTCTATAAAGTTTGTAAAAATTAAAGAATAACATAAAGATATGTTGATTGCCATGTTTAAAGAAAACAATGTTTTAATTAGTATTTCGATTAAAAAATAATAATTCATGTCTTTTTAAAAGATTGGTTAAATTTGATTTCTTTTAAAAAAATATGAAAAATTAAATTTATCTTAAAAAAATGAATAAAAGTCAAATCCCCAAAACAGGTTCATTTTGAAGGTTAAATTTGATATCCTACATTAAAATTTAAGTTCAAAGGACGGGTCCAAAACGCTGCGTTTTACTTATGCGAACCTGTATCAAAGGATAAATAAATACGATAAAAATCATGAATTATCCAATTGTCTGAAAACGCAGAAATGCTGAATCAGCTTCAGTGAAGCTGCCTATCAACAAGCGGAGAGAACAGCGGAGAGAAACGGACGGCGGTAATGGAGCTACTAGCTCTGCACATTTCTCCGACGTTAGCCAGAGAGTGTTTCTTAACGGCCAGCAATAGCAAGTCTTGTGTTTTCCCTCGCTACGTTCGAAATCGTCACGGAAAATCGCGGTTCCGATTCCAAGCTCGAAAAGGCGGTTCCAGGAGCTGGAATCCAAACAAGATTTCCAGGCTAGATTTAATCCAACAAGCACTTGAAAGAAACAATCTCATTGAAGATTCACAAGAAGAAGACGAAGACGAAATAAGTGGTGACGACTCGTCTTTTTTGTCTTTGAGTGAAAAACCAGATAGGAACATGGCTTTGCTTGACGAGTACGAGTTGGAAGAGCTTGATTTTACCTCTCCCACTAATCATCGCAGCGGTTCGTAAGCTTAGCTCATTGCTCCTTTTTTTTTTTTTTTGGTTTCTTTGTCATTTAATTCTCTGTTTTTGGTTATTATATCTTTCAAAAATCAACGAGAAACATCATGTTTAATCCGCCTTTTTTATGAAAAAAAGGGAAAGGAAATCATAATTGATTAATACGTTAAGCAATTCTAATACACTTGGAGATATGGAAGTGAAATCTTGCTTTTTGTTACTCAAAAATATTGTTTAGAATCGAAATGCACTTTACCCCTTTTATCTCTTTAACCAAAATGCAAATTGTACAAGTACCGTGGCAACAGAGCCTTTTTTTTGTAAAATATACTACCATAAGAGATGGCGAGACTGAGAGCAGATTGAATTTTTACAGATTGTGCTCAACTCCTTTTGTTGTAGTACGAACTTGTCAATGATTTCATTTGTCTGTGGTGGTTTTATATCTTGATGGTGGGTCAAATGTAGGGTATGTGGCTGTTCTGGGAAAGCCGAATGTTGGAAAGAGCACACTTGCTAATCAAATGATAGGTCAGAAGTTGTCGATAGTTACGGATAAACCTCAAACCACCAGGCATCGAGTTCTTGGTATATGTTCAGGCCCGGAGTATCAGGTAGATTAGTTTCTTTTGTCATAACTTTTTTTTTTTGACAAACTTTTGTCATAACTATTGTTTACCATGTTTTGGGTCATTTTTTTGGTATTGTCAATAACCTTAAAGATTATGTAGAAATTTTTGTGTCTAGTTTCTTAACCACATAGGACAATCATGTTCCATTCCTAATTCGTATGGCCCGGAGCTTTGCTTGCAGATGATACTGTATGACACTCCAGGTGTTATTGAGAAGAAAATGCACAAGTTGGATTCTATGATGATGAAGAATGTCCGAAGTGCTGCCTTGAATGCTGACTGTGTACTTGTTATTGTTGATGCATGTAAAGTGCCTGAAAATGTATGCTTCATGGTTTTTACATTCTCTGTTGAACATTCCTCCCTTTTTCTAAGTCCAGTTTCTTATGTCTAGATCAATGAAGTGTTAGAAGAAGGCGTAGGAGATTTTAAGTGTACACTGCCAACTTTACTGGTTTTGAATAAGAAAGATCTGATAAAACCTGGTGAAATTGCAAAAAAGCTTGAGGTAAGAATCTGTCAAGTTTTGTATCTGCGTTCATGTGGACGTCCTTAAAATGTAAGATGCATATTTGTTGGTGTCACAAGTGGGATGGTTGAGAAATAGTTACAGAAATTCTCTTATGTTGCCCTTTGGTTTCTTGCATTGCAAATATTTCTCACCTCATCTTTGTCTGTGAATAAAGTTTTGTGTTTACTTTCTGCTAGCAGACCTACAATAAGACAAAAGGCCATGGCTGTGCTTGCCGGTTTTCCTTGCAATGTATAGGGTATTTGCTTTACCATGTCCCAAAAGGCCATGTTCCTTGCAATTGAACTGCCATGTAATATGCATCAAAATTCATAAATGTTAATGTTTTCATTCTTGCAATATTGACAATTATCAAATTAGTTTTTCTTGTCACTGTAGTCTAGTTTTTGTAAATTTATGGTGCATGAAATGAAACAAAGAAACAATACAGATGTGGTTAGTCCAACATTGGTCTTAAATGTTGCTTAAACCCTTAACCAAAGTTTGCAAAGGTGTTCTCTCTAAAATGTTTGCAGCAGGGTCTCCAGCATATTGTTATCACCATCTAGCATGCGAGTTCAACTTTGACTTGTCAAATTGTTAAGTTCATTCCCCATGTTCTGTACTTTAACATTTGTAACACCTTGAATTGTTCTTCAGTCCTCAAGATTGGTTTCCTAAATAGAAATCCTATGCATTGTAGTGGTATGAGAAATTTACTGATGTCGACGAGGTTATACCTGTGAGTGCAAAGTATGGACATGGGGTAGATGATATCAAGGATTGGATACTGTCAAAACTTCCTACTGGGCCACCTTACTATCCAAAGGTATGTAGAAACTCAACATATATGTCTGTGATTCTATTCCTCTCCAACTTATTTTCAAGAATGAAAAATGGTGGTAACTCTTGTTATCTGGAATGTTACCTTAAACTTGTCAAATATTTGAATTTGTTTAATATTAAGGTAATGGTATGATTTTAAAGTTGCACTATGTCGATAACCTAGTATTTTATTTGGCTTCATGTTAACTGTTGCCCAACTTTCCTCCCAAAATAAAATTTTTACCCAACTTTTGTGGGACTTGAAAAATAAATTGCTTTGTTCATATGAACTGTAGTGCTTTTTATGCATTGCCAGGACATTGTAAGTGAACACCCAGAAAGGTTCTTTGTAGCTGAAATTGTCAGAGAAAAGATATTTATGCAGTATCACAATGAGGTTCCTTACGCATGTCAGGTATGACAATAGTTATCACGCTTGCCAGCAAGATATAATCATCAGCAGAATGTCAAAACCCAACCCAACCAAAACTTCTTCAAAATTTTTCAGGTAAATGTAGTGAGCTACAAAACCAGGCCAAATGCAAAAGAGTTCATACAAGTAGAAATTGTTGTTGAGAAAGACTCCCAGAAAATCATTCTCATTGGAAAAGTAAGTATTATCCTGTGTCTTTATGCAATTTGCTTGATTCATTTTAGTGGTCCTTTGAGCTTGTTGAATATGTTTGACAAAAAAGAGTTTAATCTGACCAGTGTTTGATATTTTCAAATTTGTTAATTTAAAATATGAAATCTCAACTAATATTAAATCCTTTACTACGTATGGTGTCACCCAACTTAGTTTGTTAATGACAAAAATATCCGTATTTTACAAGGTAAATTATATTTATATATTTTTTTATAAATATATTTGTTCCATAATTTTGTTTTTTACCCACATCGTGGGTGTGCCATAATCTAATCTAAATAACATACATTTGCATGTCCATGATATATTCTAAGCCTTCCATTTGATGCATTGTGCCCTCTACTATTGAAGGGAGGGAAAGCTCTGAAAACACTTGCGACAGCTGCTCGGCTTGACATAGAAGATTTCTTACAGAAGAAAGTCTTCCTCGAGGTGTGAACTTGAATCACTATGCTTCTCATAATTATATATGGTGAAATGTGCATGGTTTACTTTATAAGGTATCGTCTACTTTGGTGGTCAAAAAACAGTCCTCACAGTTTCCTTTGAAAAAAGGCTGAGGTTGGCCCTGCCTTTAAAATCCACAATCCAATTCTTGGGTAGTTGATGTGGGATTGTTTTTACCCAGGGTTCGATCCCATAGAGGCGCCATTGTTTATGCAAGGGTTGTTGGACTGTATCATTACGAGGTATTGTCCATTTTGGAGGTCTAAAGACTATTTTTTCTGGTTTATCTTTCAAGGAAAATTTGCCTCATAAGGAAAGACTCTCACTTTATCAAGTCATTGTCCAATCTTTGATTAGCGGATATGAGATGGTTTCCTTTTAACACGTCATTAACAGCATTTTCACTGTCATTATAACCAAAACGCCTGCATTAAGGAAATTCATTGATCCTAGTGATTTGGTCAAGCATGGTTAGCACTTGCCAGCCATATTAATCTGAAGCAACAAATTCTATATACAGGTTGAAGTGAAAGTAAAAGAGAATTGGCGGCAAGATGAAGGGCTTTTGAGATATTATGGTTATGGAGGGCAAATTCGAGCACTATAGCGTCTTTCCCCATTTCATACAGGTCATTTTTGTGTAATTTTAAAGAGTAGTTTTATGAAAATGTTTGAATCAGTTTTGACTAAGTAGGGGCTCAAGAAATGTGGCTTTTGTTTCAGATTTCATCTTACAATCTTGTTTTTCACCCATATCGTAGGTGTGCCATAATCTAGTGAATTATTATGCCGATGTACCCTTCCAGATCATTTCTTGACATGTCTTAAATTACTTCTATACTAACATTTGTTTGCCGTTAATGTTAATATCCTTTGTTGAACAAACGATGAAATCTGCCTCCTGCCTTGAGTTTCTCAACTTCCCCATGTCTGTGGTCGATAGGGCATGGGCTCATTGGACCAAGCTTGACCGGCCGCTTGCCCAGTTGGTTGACTACTTGTAAGGTAAATTTTGTTCCTTCATTTGTTAAAATGATTTCTTACATTCTTGTAGTTATTAACAGCAACTCCAAATTCGAATCTCTATATATGAATTTGGTTTTCTAGTTGATTTGGCAGTAAGTTGTGTTTGAACCATCTTCAATTCCAATTTAAAAACCATCTTTTGCCCCAAGAACAAATGGAGAAAAACAGTGAGACAAGACAAACTTATTAAGAATAAACAGATTGTAATATTACATCCTTTGAGATTAGTGATAGCCGACATTGTCGTTGAAATAAATGAAGTACAACTTTCTTCTATTGGAAACGGAATTAAGGAAACAACTTCAGGGCGGCAGCTTTATAAAAGTGACCATCTTGGCATACCGAGTTGAATCCGGTTGAAAGCCGATTGCCTCGCAATCACTTGAGTTTCCAATCTGAGTTCGTCACATTTGCGTTTAACATCTCTAAGCCTTTCTCCTATTTTCATTTGATCCTCTCTTATGCTTGTTTGATCTTTTCTTATCTTTCCCATAACTTTTTTAATTCCTTGGATCCTTGCTTTCAAACTCTTCAATTTTGGTTTGGAAGCCTCCTCGATGTTTTTGCTGGGCGCCACCATTGTTATTCTCAAAGCTGAAACAGAGTGCGATATGAACTTGGATGGATTGTAATGAGTGAAATGCCGATGCCATGAACAATGGATTTATAGCTAATTTTAGCAAAACCACATCTGGAATTTGGAGGAAACAATTGAGGAAGATGAAGAGAAACTGGGGAAACATCAATTTTATAGTAGGAATCGGCTTACAATCGCTTCGTCTTTCAACTGGAATCGAACGATTTCTTTGGAGAAATAGTTAATGCACGTGTTGAGAAATGATTGGATGAGCCCGAAAATAAGCAGGATTTATGGTAAATTATTAGAACCTTTTATTTTTTTCACAAAAATTAATTAAACATATATTTTGACACATAAATATCAATACGAATTTAATCCATTCAACGAATTTAATTCTTGATGAAATTTTGAATTGGTAAAGGCGTTGTAAATGTGATATGTAAGTTTTATTATTATTATTTTAAGTTTTATTGTATGGGACTGTTTCGATTTATTTTAATATACATTTGGATATATATTTTTTTAATAAAAAATTTGGATACATTTTTGGTTTTTAATTTATTGTGCTTTATAATAAGTTGATCTAATATTTGTGATTGTAACTTGTAAACTCCTTACAGAAATAAATTTAATTCTAAAATAAGTTTTAGATTAATAAAACGAAAACTAGGGAAGCAAGAATTTGGGAGATTTGATTTGGAAGGTGTCTATTAAGGATTGAAATTGATGTGTAATTTAAAAATTGTATGAAAAAAATGAAAAGCAAAGAATTAAAAAGAAAAATATTTTCATGGGACATGTACTTTGTGGACCTCTATTTTTTTTAAAACATAAAGTATTAAATATTTAATGTTTATAGATTGATAATTATATATTTTACTTAGATCATATGACACCTATGGCGAAAAAAATATATATTATGAGAATATGATACATTACACTTCCTTAGAGCATTGGTTAAAAATTTCTTTATTAATAGCTTCCGGTTTCAAGTTCAAATAATTTATGGTAGTTTTTTTGGGGTAAATTATTCATATAGTCACTTTAAATTTACATCATTCTTATTTTGATTATTCTTTTTTTTATTTTTTTGGAAATATAGCACTGTCGTTAGTAAGTAAAATTATTTAGGTCACTGTTTTATTAAAACTCAAATGAAAAGCTAATTAGGATGCTATGTATTGCTGACTGTTCTACTAATTGTGTACATAATTAAATATTTCAAAAATTAATTATAAACTCTATTATCATGTAACGCCCTTAACCCGGCCTAATTAGCCGGGTCTGGATCTCTGGTGTTACCTCACATATCACTTAACCCCTTTTTTTTAAAACAACTTACAAAATTCCAGTTCTCTAATTATTTTATATAACAATTTCACTGAAAAATTTAACATCTGAAAACAAAGGAGGTATTATATAATAATGTAACATCCCAAAATTGGGCCTAGGAGAATTGAGCCCAATGGGCCTTAGGCGTAGTAGCGTTTAAATTTTTGGAGAACAAGAGATCGGCTTAAATGCTAGTTAGACCTATTGGATAAGTGATTTTGGAAGGTTAGAGGGCTTCTATGAAGTCCCGGGATCAAATATTGGCTTTGGGGAAATTTTGGTTTTAGGTGAAAAAAACCCTGGAAGTTGGCAGATAGGCCTTAAGAATAAAATATGGAGAAAAATAACACAAGTAGAGTGTGTGGTGTAGTGGCAAAGTGACGCCACATAAGAGACAAGGGAGTGACGCCACAAGGAAGGAAGGAGGTCCAAGGTTCAAGTCTTGGCTTTTGCATTTTGGTTTCTTTTTGCTTGGACCTTAGAATTTGGGCCATAGTTTATATTTAGTTGCGCATGGTTTAAGACACAAGAGGAGCTTGTGGCCAAGTGGTTAGCGGCGTGGATTATGTTGCAAGGGAGCCTGGGTTCGAATCTCATGAGAAGCAAGGGAGTATTTATTTTGCGGTCTGGACGGTAAGAGTTTCAGTTGAATTTAAACTCTCTTCGACGGGCGGATCCCACATCGGAAAGACACAAAGAATGAAGGTGAAGAGCTAGCTATATAAGGAGCATCCTAGGAGGAGAGTAAACACATCTTGGAGGGCGTTTGGGCACAAGAGTGGTCGGAGCGCGGATTAGCCCAGAGTCCTATCAGGTGTGTAACTCTCTCTACTTAGTTGTAGAAGCGGCAAAATGCCGAAATGCCGCTTACATGGCATTAGTAGCCACACGAGCGCAAGTGCACGTGGGGGGCTTCGGCGCGATAGTTGAGGCCATCGAGTAGTAGTATTCTTGTGGGTTGGGTCGCTTGGGCCTCGATGGGTAGAAGTGGGCCCAATGGGCCCGTGGGCCCATATGAGTAAATTGCATGATTGGTTAGTATATGTTGAACTAGACTAGGTGGAACTTATATACGTGGCTAGATTTGTGCTAGGTGGGCCACACGAGCATGTGGGCCCTGGATGGGTTGAAATCGAGTTTTAGGCCCAATCGTCCAAGATCGACGACCGGAAATGGTAGCCGAGTCACTAGTGGCGACATTAGGCCTTCAGGTAAGGCCATTGCAAGTGTGAATTTACTGAAAATACCCTTGGTGGGTAAATTATGAAAATACCCTTAGTAGGTAAAATTACTGTTATACCCTTAGAGGTTGATTAGCATGATTATGTTGTTTAGTTACGCCGATTGTAGGGAAGGCTTGATCTCGCATATCTCGGGTTGTGGCTAGTGCTCGGAAAGTGTTAAGGAAGGGGGATCTAGTGCGTTAGATCTTGATCTACGGGATTTGATAGTCGCATTAGTAACCAGGTGTGTAAACTAACACGCTTTTTGCTTTGTATATGTTTGATAAACTGATTGATTGGTAAAACCAAAACAGATGGTTGAGTGATATGATACCCTATGGGGTATGTGCACGATTCGAGTAAGTCCGTTTCATTATGAGTAATCGTTATTGATACATGATGTCATGATTTATGATGTATGTTCTATGAGATGCAACGTTAAACATGTTTGCATGATTTGAATACTATACATGAGTTGGTATGATGATGGGTGATATGAGAGGAGGGGGAAGTGATATTCGTGTCGACGGACACCAGTGGTTTGGTACCACATTGTGACTACGGTCACCAGAGGTTTGGCACCTCCAGAGGTTTGGCACCTCATAGCGTCTCGTCCCAGTGGCTTAGCACCACGATGGGGTTGGCCCCACGCTTACATTATGGGATTGACGCCAGGTGATTTGGTATCACACGATGGGTTGGCCCCATCACTTGATTCGTGACTTCGGTCACCAATGATTTGGTATCACATTTGTGTCTTTGGGACACCAAAGGTTTGGCACACCACAAGTATTGACGGATATTGTGACTTTAAGTCACCGGTGGTTTGGCACCACCAAAGGTTTGGTACCACACGGTAGAGAAAGGTGTTTGGAAGGCTAGGTGGGTGCATATCATAACTTGTGCATGTTAAACCTGTTTATGATTGGTGTATGATGTTTTACTAAACCGGGAAAAGTGGCTACACATCGAGTCTTGGTGACTCACCTTTTCCTTTAACATTTTCAGTGATGCGTAAAGATGGACCGGGTTCGGAGAGGACACAAGGTGGCCCATGCAAAAGAAGATATTTGGATTATTTTAAGCATTTTTAATATTGAGTATTTTGTTTTAAGTATGGGTTGTAATAAGGGCCTTACTATTATTTTGGTATTATTTTAATTATGGCTTGATTAAACTGAACCACTATGTGAAGAGGATTTTATCTTAGCAACCTGCTTATTCAAAATAATATTTAATAAAGTTTAAATTCAGATAATTTTATAACACTAAGGTTTTTCATATTACTTTAAATGGACATGGTTTTCAAAAGTTAACAAACTTTCATGATTATTCCAAGTCAAAAAGATTTTCAACCGTCTTTCCGCAGTGACATAACCTGATCCGGTCAAGGCTCGTGGGCCGGGTTTGGGGGTGTTACAAATAACCTGATACATTAAATTTGATATGGATCTTTACAAAATAAAAGTTTATTTAAAATCAAACTCGAAATGTGTATTCCGAGACTACGTCACAATTCCACTGTATGCATAATAGCCCGCATCGTTGAAACTTAGACGCACACCTAACAACGTCCCTCTGGCATAAACTCTTCCCAAATACCGCAGACACAACAACAAACCTTGTAAGCACTAGAGTACTAAGTGAGCTTTACTACAAAAATACCTTGATGAATACTTTGCATTCTGGTATGAGCCATTGTGCCCAACCATTCTTCTAAACCATTTATTATGACGGATACGACTACAGTTTTGTCCACACATGTATGCTGGATATCATACTCTTCAAAATATCAATTCTAACTTATCTGACTATTGAAGATTCTTTAATACATTACTTGATTTTCCTTGTTTCTTATGTACTACCCTACAAGATATACCTTCAAAATCTGTTTCATATGTACTAGATTTTAATATCTACGCTCTGCTCTAGTTAATTGTTTAAAGACATGTTCAAGGCGATTACAACACATTTGGCAATTACTCACCCATAACTGATTACCACAAACTCTTATTCAAATCATTCCTTAATTCATCATCACACAAATCCATGCTTATGATATACTACATATATCAATCAGAGAATTCCACACCAATTTCATTTAAAACCACAAATATTCAGAATACCCATATTCCAACTTTCATAGGATTCTGGGAAAAGTCCTTAAATTCCAAACATAACCTCAATATGATATATTCCAAGAACTCTGATTCAATCATTTCTTATCCCAAACAAATTCATAATGAAAGATCCTTAAATCTCGCATAGATACAATTATATATATATACTCAACCTTTTCAAATCATCATGGCGAATACCTTTATCATCATGTAGAAACACAATTCTTTTCAATAACTTAATCTATTAATTCACAGATCTTACTCAACCTTTAATTGTGATCATAACAGTACTTTATCTGAGTCATACTTATTTTAGAACAAATAGATTTATCCATAACTCACCTAGTAATAGATAAACACATATTGCAAACATATATAACATATCACACCACAAGGGCCAAATAGAATACGCCATAAAGGCATCACACAGATTACTCCACAGAGGTGTTATACAAAGTCTCGTATTTACTGTCCCGACAGTCTTCACATATGGTGTCATGGTTTCTTCTTTATGGACTTATATAGAGGTTCATGTATTGTGATCTGCCATTTCGATTTACATAGTATCGAATGCTACACCATGAACATACATACAGACATATTATATCATGTCATGGGTCTTAACCACATGGTCTTTCTCACATTCATGTATCGTGTTCTGCCTTCTAGTCTCATTTTACTAGAGGCTACATCATAAATGGTTCTAGATTATACTAAGTTGCCACGGGTCTCTACCTCATGGTCTTACTCTCGTTTTCAATTCATGATATGCTAGTCTGGTTAGCATTGTAACTGCCCTACCAGAGGCTACACAATGAGACATTTCTCATTATTTACTTACTCA
This sequence comes from Gossypium bickii, assembly GCA_025503065.1. NCBI lineage: Eukaryota > Viridiplantae > Streptophyta > Magnoliopsida > Malvales > Malvaceae > Gossypium > Gossypium bickii. The sequence continues at coordinate 17,975,062 of CP106713.1, read as the reverse complement.
AATGTAATTGTATTCTTAACTAACATTCCTATCGTATCACAACTATATTTTCTTTCTTACCAACCAATATTCTTCTCAACAGAACTTTTCACATATCATCATAGCACTCACTACATCTTTACTATGATCATACATTTACCGACTATTATAGATATCATTATCCTTTATATATATCTTTTTACCTGAAAAGTTTACACAAGAAAGTCAGAGTAGAGACTTACCTAAACTGTATTTCGAAGTTCCATACTTGGATATCTAACACGATCCCACAGCAACAATTGCTTATAAAACATAAAAACACTATTAAAACTTATTTGTATACTTTCTACCATCATCTCAAACACTAACAACCCCCATTTAAAGCTTTTTTCTTACATCTTACTGTTCATACACTCTTTACAAACTTACTCTTTTCGAACTTAACATGCATAATTGTAATACTTACCCAAAGATGGAATAATCATTGATTAGATTAAGATCCTTACCTTTCAATTTATAGAGGAATAAATACTATTGAATCACAGTAGAGGAGCTAATGAATAGAATAATCAGGAAACTCTCCCCCCGAAACTCTTATACACATATATATACAACCCTAGCTCACTTATAGAGATTCAACAAGTTTCACTTGAATTCAGAGTTTGTCCTTCTTAATGATCTATAGTTTCTAAAGAGAACATAGATGGGGATCTTAATAATAAGTATCGAATTAGTTTATCCAATTGGTTCCTAACTATATTTCCTTACGACTTAACTAGCACAGTACTTCAGACTAACTGGGCGTACTATACCTTTGGCGATAGCTCATATCATTGATACTCTGAAATAAAATCCTCCTCTTCATATAGCAAATTTTTTGAAAGAAAGTCCTTACTTACAATCTTGACAATTCCTATACGTCCATTCTATTCACCAAAAAGACATTTAGGTGGACAACACTTCGCCAATAGGTTACTTCATACCGACATACCAACTTAGGCCAGTCAGATCTAGATGTTACATACCATCCTTAACCTTGAAATCAAACTCTAAACCCCCAAATCATTAAACCTTAAACCCTATTATCATTTTAAACCCTAAAATCAATCCTTAAACCCCTAAACCATTGAACCATAAACCTTTGTATCATCCTTATCCTTAAAATCAAACCTTAAACCTCAAAATCATTAAACCTTAAACCCTATTTATCATTGCATTTATTTGATTTTCCTTAACATCCCAACCATTTGTTTGGGTATTGATGATATGCAATGATGAATGGGGTTTAATGTTGATTGATTTTGGAATTTAAGGTTTGATTTTGGGGTTAGGAATGATATTAGGGATTTAAGATTCAATGATTTTGGGATTTAGAGGTTGATTTTGAGTTTAGGGGTGGTAATGGGGTTTAGAGTTTAATGATTTTTGGGTTTAGGGTTTGATTTTAAGGTTAAAGATGGTAATGAGGGTTTATAATTAATTTTTGAAATATTTTATTATATATACAATTGGTAGAACAATCAACAATATGTGACATCCTAGTTAGCTTTCTATTTGGGGTTTTAGAGGAAAAATGCCAAAACAAGAATACTTACTAACGACAATGCTATATTTGACAGAAATATTTTAGAGTGACTAAAATAGGAATGAAAAAATTTTAGAGTGACCTAGATAGTTTACCCTAGGTTTTTTTATACATAATTTAGTTTGATTTTGAAAAGTTCTTTTAAAATTTTTACATAAACTATTAAAAAAACATAAGTTATGAATATAGGTCGAGTGATAACAAACTTGTATTTTAATATTATTGAATATGTGTTCCATCTTCGAATTTGTAATTTGTAATTCTTTTATTTAAAGATGATATATAAGTAACTGATTGAGTCTTAACTTGATTGGTATGAACATTGTTTGCAATACATAAGGATGTGAGTTTGCGTGTGTTGAAGCGTATTATACTTCTATTTATGGAAAAAAAAAACAAATATGATCATAGAAAATAAGTCTTTGTTTATTAACATTTTTTAGTACTAGATAGAAATTTTATTAAAGTAAAATATTTTTTCTTTAAAAAATTAAAATCACTAAGAATAATTGTAATTCCATGACTTTATCATTCTATTGAAGCATTTGACCAAAGTTTCAGATGATTTAACTTCATATCCGTACCACTCTCTCTCCATATTTTTCTTATTCATTTTTCCGGAAAAACTTAAATCGGTTTCCAGGGAACCAAAAGGAAATTCTAAACGTTTCAAGTTTCTTTCGGTAATTCAACGTTCGTTGTCATTATGGGTTCGTATGATTTCGATAGCGTGAAAGAAGAGAAAGCTAAGGCGATGAAGAGGTACAATTGGCTTCGAACCCCAGCGAAGGTGTTCCATTTTTTGGAATTGCTTATAGGTTTGCTGTTTTTAGCATGGACATTCGAGCGCCTGCCGTTCGCCGTCAAAATCTCCGGCGACTTCGTTCTAAAACTCTGCGCTGTTATCGTGAGTCCGCTCTTTGTTTTCCTCGTCTGTAACGTCATCATCGCTATTCTCATTGCTAAGTCTGACATCTTCTCCACCGTTAACAATGCAGATCCCAAACTCTACGAGGAAATTACCAAAAATGTTGAGGAGGATCGTTCCAAATTGGAGTCTCAAGAAGAAGATGAGGATCGTGATAAGGAAATCATCTCTGAAGTGAAGAAATGCACTCGCACGAGGGAAGAAATGGAGCGGCCATCGGAGTCCGACTCCGAAGTGGATAATCCGGGAGTGTATAGGAGGAGTAAGTCGGCGGTAAAAAAGAACGAGGAGAAAGCGAAAAAGGAATTACGACGATCAGCGAGCGAGAAGTGCCGAAAAAATGAAAACATCGATGATGAATTGCTTCCAGAAGACGAGCTGAGTAACGAAGAGTTTCAACGAACAATCGAAGATTTCATCAATAAACAATTGAGGTTTCGTCGGGAAGAGTCCCTGTCTATTGTTCTCCAGAGGTATGCTTGACAAATAAAAGTTTTCTGTAGTAAATTTTAACCACCAAATAATTCAAAATTTCACTTAAATTTTGATTCATTCCGTAGTATGATCCAAAAATTTTAATTTGGTGTAAAATTTTGATTTTAAATAATTACAATTTTTTTTATAAAATAAATTTTTTTGCCATTATATCATCACAAATGACGGTCTTGAATTAGGAGTGAGTTTACGTTTTGCTTACAACTTAATCTCTATAGATTAGATTAAAGAATAATTAAATAGCAACACCTGTATGACTTATTAACATACAAAGGTTAGGAGTAATATAAATGAGTGAAATTTTTTTAACAGAAAAATCAATATACTTTATGATTTAACATATAAACATTAATTTATACATTCTTTCAATAAAAAAACCAAATATAATTCCTATTATAGCAACTTTTATGATACTTTTACCCACAATAAAGATTTCTTAAACAATAATGGAATACACACAAGTTTCAAAATCTGTCTACCGAATTTACTGAAGAATATTGAAAAATTAGAAAGAAAAGAAGATGAGACATTTTTAAAAAATATCACGTTGATTTTGAAAATTGCTCCGAATGTGTGTTTTTTATTCAAAACATTTTTGAATAAAACAGAACTCTCCATATTTCTAAGGCAATCCAAACTCCTAGGCTAGCACATTAGAAAGTTTTCCAGAATATTTTGTGAATTTTTCACGAGAGAAATTCCACTAGTTTATACTGAGTGGATTGAGTAGAGGCTGAACCGAAAGGTTGTGGAGTACGGTCGGGTTTAAGGATAATATGGTTGTCTAAACTTGGTTTGTTTTAGAATATAGGTTTAAAATTTTATCACGTCCCCTTATATTTGTATATAATTAATATAAATTCATTTTAGGTTGATTCAAAATTTTTAATTTTAAAATATATATTTTTATTTATTATAATTTTATATATAGCGATCTTATATATATTTTTAATGTTTATATCATAATAGTATTATATATTCTATAGATTTAAATTTTATGTGTTATAAATTATATAATATAAAATATTACAAACTTGAAAAATGGGTTAGACTTGAGTCTTGAATGTTCAAGCCTGATCTTAACCTACATTTTAAACGGACATAAATTTTTTATTCAAACTTATTTTTTAAGCCTAACATTTCTATTTAAATTTTCTTAAATTTCGAAAGGATCTTAATTTAAATGTGTAACCCAATCAATCCAGAGGTATATTGGCAAAAATTAGTATTTGAATCAAATGAAAGCTCAAATTTGTCTACTCAAAAAAGAGAGTATATTGTGAACCTTATTCTATCTCAAATTCATTCTCTTGCACATGGATTTGATCGCTGGAATTTTAAATTTCGCTGCACCGACTATCCTCCAACAATCCAACGTACGTTTCCTTTTATCAATACTTGGTTGTATATATGTATGGTTATACTTATATTTAGAATATATATTATATGTGTGTTTTTATATATTACATGCAAGATAAATTTGGAATCTTTTTGTTGCGAATTAAAATTATAAATTAAATAGATAAATTTTGAAAATATCAATTAAAATATTATTATATATTTAATGCAAATTTTATTAATAATAAAGATTATTGTGAAATAATAATAAATATTATTGTGGTAGATACCTTGATTATTGCATGAGATATTGTGAAATATTATTATATATTTAATAGTTTTTGTAATGGTATGTAATTAGGGAGAGTTCAGTCACGATGTTATAATAATAGAATGACTTCGTGATTAAATGAGTTTTTAATTAGTTGGCGAAAAGCTGGAACTTTATTATAAATTATTTGATCCTTAATTATATATGTTCAATCGGTCCATCTGCTAGCTCGTTGAGACCAAAAATGAATTGCACAAAGAATCAAATGAACAAAAATGGATGGAATTGATGAAGTTAGAGAAATGAGTCACATTTGGAAATGAATATGTTTTCTCACTAAGTATGAAAATGACTTGATAATTAATTTAATTTTTTCAAATTATTATTTAATCAAATACTTGAAGTTTGAAAATGAAATTAAATTAATTGGTTATTGAGAATCTGTTGAGTATGAAAATTAAAAATATTTTCTCATATATTCTTTTATGGTAAATTTATGTTGGATTAAATTATAAAATACTGGGTTAAAAGTCCAATAAGCACCTATAATTAGACTCAATACATGAGAGGCCCAAAACTCCTCTCTCCTAGTTGAACTAGGGGATTAGTTTTTCTATCAGATAAGTATTATTTTTATTATACTAATTCAATCAAGATTCTCTATATCTTCTTATAAAAAGATGACACTGGTAGGGCTAAACACACCCAAATTTGAGATTTTGTTATTCTACCAAAAAATAGTGAGAATTTATTTTATATGTTTAAATTATATATTTTGAGAATAACAATTCTATCGATTTCTATTAAGAAAGAGATTTGCTTTCCTACTGAAAGTAAGAAATTGTTCCTGGTTCTATGTTTGATCTGTGATTGTTCGAGTCCACAATCGAAGCTATTGTGGTACGAAAATAGTGGAAAAAGTCATTCAGTTGAAAGCAGTGAATGTAAAGGATCCGTCTCACACAAAACACGTGTAATTTTTGGGAAAAGTTATTTGCTATAAATATTACAAACTGACTTGATTTTCAAAATTTTAATTTTTCGCTATGACAAAATCATTTTCAAACCATATTTTTTTTCCCAACATGAAGTTGTAATGAGTGTGAATAAGTTGTGCTTAAATCTTCTCTAGTGTTATTGAAATTATAATGGATTATTCTCTAAAAAAGACCCCACAAGTGTAGGATTGGATCCAAACTACATAACCAACTGGCCTTTTTTTTTTTAATACATTTCCAATCTCTAGTTCTTTTCGTAAATGCGATCATGTAACAACTGAATCAACAACTCAACTCTTACAATTGGTATAAGATTTAGATGCCAAATGAACTTGGTGAAGATCTTGTTGATGATTTATTGAACCATGTAAGGAAGCTCAATCTCCATGCCACCTATGCTTGATGGGTCAAACTATGCTTACTAATATTTGTCTTAACTTGTAGGGATTTGAGAAAATTGACGTAGGGTTATGCATTTGTCTTAGGTTGCGGGAGCCATAATTTAGAGTGTGAAGCAGACCTGTACTGTTGACTCTACTATGGAGGTTAAATATGTGACTGCTTTTAAGGTAACAAAAGAAGCAGTTTGGCTTCATAAGTTCTTAATAGAACTTAAAAGTTGTTCCTTATGGAAAAAACTATCACATAATATTGTGATAATAGTGCAATAATGGCTAATACTAAGGAAATAAGAAATTTTAAGAGGAAAAAACACATTAGTTATAAATTTCATATCATATGAGAGGCAGTAGATATAGTCAAAATCGCATTTGAGGATAACCTTCTAGATCTGTTTACCAAGACTCTAGTAACTAGGAGTTTTGAGAAACATGTTAAGGACATGAGAAAGTGAAATGTGACTCATCATAGTCTACTTGTAATTTTTCAAATTGATTGAATAAAAAAAGTAATACATAATTATTTAATATTCTTTGTATGTTTGTCCTTGGTTTTTGCAAGTAAAACAAAATGAACAAGTAAATATTGACTCACCGATTACCTAAATTTTAACTAATATTAAGTTGCATTATATGGCCAGATCATAATGCAAGAATATAGCTTATATAAGTAGGTAATCTAAATTGTTCGTAGTCCATGAAATCAATTGAGAAATGATTCATGTTAAGACTATTATGTTGTCTATAAGTCTAATTGAGGAGATAACTTGTCTTGGTTATTAGAGTTGTATTGACTCCAAAAAATAGAAACATATATGTGATTGTCTGGGCTAACAATATATCGAATAAGATCCAAGTTGAATTTAATTTAGTTTTTTTTATGGATTATTCACTTGTGGTGTTCATGATGCTACTTACCTAAATCCTAAGTTAATGACCATGTGTATAATTATGTACTTTGATATATTGTAAACATTCTCATGGTAGCAGGCTGAAAATTGGTATGTTGGGTACACGACTTATGCATGGTATGACTTTACCCGCAATAATATCATCATAGTTTGATTAAAAGAGAAAATGATATCCTCTCATTGACATTGTATGAATTATAAAAATGAAGCATGATGAACCATTTGGTTTAGCAAAAATGATTAATAATTATCGGGACTTGCTTCCCAGTAATTCTAAAAATATTGGCTTAGTATAGTTATTTCTATGTACCTATATATTGAATAAATTAAATTGGATCCCAATAATGTTAAAAAATTTCCTTACATTATACATTTGTATTTAAATAAAATTAAAGCTTAAATGCTAAAAGCCTAAACCACAACATTTGGCCTATTGGTCAAGGGCGTTCACCATATCCATAAGGTCATGAGATCGATCCACATGCAATGCTATGTGATAATTTAAATGGGCGTGTAACACCCCATACGTGGCCTAGACGTTTAGACCAAGTCTGGAGGCTACATCAAAATGTTTAGGTAAAACCAACCTTAAAGTAATTTAAAGTTCGTCATTTAGAAACACCAACCCAGTCAAACCAACTGTGGAGTTTACAAATCGAAATAAAACATACATTAGTCCAAATATAGACAAATAGTAGAGTATATAATAAAGAGAGATGACCAAGCTCCCGACACGCCGAGCCCCCTAAGTCTGTGGGTTACCTACAACGCAGTCAAGAAATAGAATGAGCTAATAATTCAACGTGTGTAACCGATATATAGGCAAGACAAAAATATAGATATAATAGTATTTTTCCAATTTCAGATACATAATTAGAAACAGATGATATTTAATAATATTGTAACAGTTCAGATGTAGACGCAAAACAGATTAGATAAAGATGCAGAACACATCAGGATCAGATGTAATTTCCTACCCCTATCCGCTACACACCATCTCCGACCATCCTAAAACACCACATAAGGTATCAAATACCCATCCAGCCCTACACACTAAATAGTGTCGGTATGACACATTACAGAGTGATTACAGACTAGTTGTCAAATCAGTATGCGATAAATCACTAGAACCAGATACAGAATTATGGCTTAGCCACTCAGTTCGGTAAATTATTAAACTGCCAACACTTCCTTCTTTATGCCATTCCCACCCAATGAAGATGTAAATTACAGATATCAGATATCAGAGATTTACATACAGTTATTTAACTTCAATTCATAATCAAATAATACAGGTCAATATCATTTAACAATTATCGCATTAATTATACATGCAGATAATCAATTATTCAGCCTCAGAATGTTAAATATCAAGTTATATAGTCTAGTTCAGATCATATGGGACCTATAGAAGGCCTACATTTGATTTGGACAACACGACCTTAAGGAAAATTTTAGTATTTTGGCTCACACAGCTGTGTGAATTCACATGGCCTGGCGTCTCGCCTATGTGGTCCACACGGCACAAATGGCCGTGTGGCTCAAAACACTGAGTTACACGGTCTGACACATGACCAAACACACGTCCATGTCATTGGCCTGTGTGACCCTAAATCCAAAATAGTGAGTTACACGGCCTGGATACATGCTCGTATGACCTAAAGTACAAATAGTGAGTTACACAGCCTAGACACACACCCATGTCTCTAGCCTGTGTGCATCCAATTCATAAACAATGAGTTACACAGCCTACCACACGACTTGTCACATGGCCATGTAGCTCACAAGGCTTAACATACGATCGTGTGGTACCGACAATCATGTTTTTCAGCTTCAAAAATCGTAGAAAATCGGGATTTTAGTACACACTTGATATAATTTTGAAGTAGGAATGTCGTAGAAGAATCCTGGGACCTAAAACGACCATCCAATAACCAAGTAAACAACTTATTCGATAAAAATCACACAATTTAACACAGAAGTAACTATGTTGAAAGTTTCGACGCAAATTCCTCAAATGAAACCAACACTTACCGTCGAATCACTAGCGATTACTCAAATTAGCATCTTGGAAATCACTACCTTCGATATTTATGCTTAAAAAGAAAGACAAACAATCATTTAATAGAGAATTCAAGGGAAACAATAGAAAAACCTAATTTCAAACAAATGAATGAAGAATAACATAAATTTCACGGAAATAGGAGGAGATAACAAGAAAAACTTATGCAATCACCTTCCAATCGACGCAACGAACAACGTAAACCTTAGTTAGACCTGTTAGAAAAATATTGAAGTAAATCGAAAGAAAAGGAAAAGAAAAGCAAAGAAATTGAAAAAGAAAAGAGAAATAAGAAAAAGAAAAAATAAAAAGAAGAAGGAACGTTAACTAGACTTTTTTTTAATTAAAACCAATAACTAAAATTTCGACTGTTAGCAAAAATATTTCTTAACGCATGCGCCAAGACTCGAACACAAAACCCGAGAGAATATAGAAGCTTAACCATTAAACTAGTAGACTCATTCCTAACTCAAATTCACATAGAATTAAATTTAAATAGATAGTTTAAGGATAAAGATTAAATCAAATTAGAATATCAAGAATTTTCAAAAAAAATGCTCAAACCCCCGACCTCAATCACATAAACAGAGTATTTAACCACAAAAGCAGAAACTTAGTTACCAACAGAAATTAACAAACAACAATTCAAAAAAATTCAGGGTGTTACAGGGTGCATGTGTGTATGAGTCTTTTAGTTTAAGGCATGGAAACATACTACATTAAGGGATGGCTTAATTGATTTATAAAAGAGTAGTAAATTTTATAATATTTCATAATTTTCTTAGTAATTTATTTTTTTTCTATATTTTATAGTTTTCTAACTTTTTTAATATTTTAATAATTTCTAACAATTAAAAAAAAACTTTTTTAAAAAAGTATTACTCCTTTTTGTTTCCCCCCATAGTGTCTAATATCATACCTCAGTCCATCCTTATCAACTTCCTTTGCATCACCTCTTTTCAATCAAAACCATTACTTGTCACTCACCTTAAGCACTAAACATTGACGACACGTTTGGTTAACTGAAATGGAATAATGTTGGAATGTAGTAGTTATTTGATAGGAATGTAATAGAGAAGTAATAGGTATTACGTTGTTTGGTTGATTGAATGTAATAGATAATTAGTAGGCTAAATTGGCCAAAAAGGCTATTTTTTAAAAAAATTTAACAGAATAGGTCAATTTCTGACATATTTACTAGAATAGATCGGTTCTGGAAAGAAAGGGTGAAAACCGTCCAACTGAATGCATTTTCCCCCAACGGTAACTTCTTCTAACGGTAGAATTCCCCAACGACCATAAAAAATGACTAGTTTTATTTCTATATAAACCCAAATCTTTTCCTCATTTTTTCATTCAAATCCAATTCTATCAATTCTCTCAAATCTCTCAAGATTTTAGTTCTAAAATTTTAATTAAAATTCTCTCAAGTTCGTCTTAATTTAATTCTGTTTTTCGGTTTTTATTCATTTTAATTCAATTTTGGAATGACAAGTACTCTTATTCGTTTCAATGGCAACCATATTTCTGTGTTCCAATTGCAAATGATAAAAATTATTTCTAATATTTCTAATTTTATTTAAGTTCATTATTAAGTTGTTAAAAAGATTAAATTTTAATTTTTTTTTATAATCAGGTCGAAGATTGAACTTTGGAGACATATATACACAATTTATCTTTGAGGCCATCTCGTATGATTGAACCCTATTTGGAAGATACGAGATTCTTGCATGTGCCTCGTATGCTTGAGGGTGTAAATTTGACCCCATACTTATCAGTGTGTTGGTGGAAAGATGGAGAACCAGTACACACACATTCCATCTTCCATGCAGTGAATGTACAATCACACTCGAGGACGTTCAGTTATAGCTTATTTACTAGTGGATGGGTCAGTTGTTAAGGGATCAATGGTCATTGGCAATTGGAGTGGCATTTGTGAGCAACTATTAGCCAATGTGCCAGACAAGTTTTTCAGTAGTCAGATAGAGATGAAATGGTTGCAATAAAATTTCAAAAATCTCCACGAGAGTTCGAGCCCCATTAAAAGAGAACAACACACCCGAGCGTACATCTTGAGGTTAATCGAAGATGTTCTAATGCCCGATAAATCTTGAACTCTTGTACATTTAAGGTGGCTACTACAACTCGTTCACTTGAAAGAAGTGGGTCGACTCAATTGGGGGTCAACCATGTTGGCGACGTTGTTTCGAGAAATGTTCCGGGCGACACAACCACAAAAAAATTAAAATTGGTGGTTGCTTACTCCTTCTACAGTCATGGGCATGGTTCCGACTATCATTTTTACGCTCTCAAGCCGACTACCTTTATACTTTCTCACTCGTAAGAAGGTCAAATTAATTTTATAATATAGTTATCATAATATTATTTAATTGGGCTAATTTTTTTAAAATAAATATTATTTGAATAGGTGGAACCACAGCTCAAGTTATATGGGACTACTAAAGGAGTTCGAAGATATCCCGCTTGTAACAGCCCATTTTTGGTCAAATCAGAATAGTGGTTTTGGGACCAAAAACCCGAGGTCAAAATATTTATTTTATTGTTATTTCAATGTTTACAGCATGATTGACTGATTGTGTGAAAATTTCGTTAAGAAATTTTATTGTTTAAATGGTCAATTTGAGAAAAAAGACTAAATCGCGTAAACTGCAAAATTGATGTTTTAGTAGCTAAAAGTGCCTAATAGCTATGGAACTTAAAAGAGCAGGTCCTTATGTTGTAATTAGACCATTAATAGCATAAGCGGAAAATTATGGACAACCATTATATATTTTTAATGTTTAATTAGTAAGGTTAATATTGTAATTTGGTAATTTAACTTAAATAAAATAAAACAAAAGATAAAATTAGGCATTCATCATCTTCATCTACCGAATTTGGGAGGAAAGAAAAACCATAATCTAGGTTTCATATTCGGCCAAGCTTCCTATCTCAATTGTAAGTTCGTTTTGTCCAGTTTTTAATTATTTCTATGTTTTTGAGATCGTTGCAGCTAGTACTAACTAGCCCAGAGACTAATTTGCAAAACTGTTAAAGATTTTGAATGATTCCATTGATGAATATGTATGAGTTTTTGATGTTTGATGATAGATTACGAATATTTGTTATGAGTATTACAAGTTTTGTTAAGTGATTTTTAGTGAAAATTGCAAATTAGGGGCTAAATTGAGAAATGTTGAAACTTTGTGGTTAAAATGTGAAATAAATGAAAAATATGGGCTGCTAGGGGCATAATAGTAATTCAGAAAGCATGAGTATAATTGGAATTTCACTAATTTGTGATTTTATGCAATAAGGACTAAATTGTGAAAAATGTGAAATATGTGGGGCAAAAGTGTAAATGTGTTTTAAAGTATGTTTTGAACTAAATTGAATGAATAGATGATTGAATAAGTTAATTTTGACTACATTTAGATCAAGAAAAGAGGAATTCAGATCTAGATCGGGGAAAAACGAAAGTTATTGACTAATCGACTAGATTCATCGTTTTAACACCTGAGGTAAGTTCATATGTTATAAATTCATTTCAAATGTATTTTATATGCTTTGATATAGCATGAATTGTGATTATGTGATTACAGACGAGTGTGAAAATGATTCGATAAAGATTCGACAGTTGAAATCCCGATTGAACCTTAGGAATAGTTTAGGATGCTAGTGACATGTCATTATGTATACTTGAGTTGGCTTCGGGCAATGATTTAGCACTATGTGTGCGAGATAAACCAATTTGTCTTGGGGCCATGCATATCGGCTGATTTGACTTTGGGCCATGATATTAGAATTTCGGATAAGTTACCTTGATTTGGCTACAGGCCATGGTATAGGTACTTATCGAAAAAGACCTTGTAACACCCCAAACCTGGCCCAAACGCTACGACCGAATTTGGTATGTCACAGAGAAAACCATTTTGAAAATTTCTTTAGCCGGTTTGAGTTTTGATGAAAATATCTCATTTTCATTTATCTCGTTAAATAAAACATTTGTGTGTATAAAGAAATAAAACTTAACTTAGTTATTTAAAACTTGATTAAGTCGGATTGTTACAATTTTGTCGGATGTACCCGATGGCACGAAAGAAAATCAATTACGTTTGAATTTAAGAAAACATGTATACCCATTTTAAAGTCACTAAGCAATTTAAACAAATTATCCAAAATATGCAAAGTAATAAAAATAATCGTAGGAGGCCTTATTACAACTTGAGCAAATGAAACCAAAAGTAAGTAAAAATAATTCAAGTCCATTTAAACCAGTATTTCCACTACATGGCCACCTCGAGTCCATCCGGCTCCTCATCCGCGATCTACGAGTCACCTGAAAAATGTTAAGGAGAAGGTGAGTCACCAAGACTCAATGTGTAACCCTTCCCCGATTTAGTGCAACAACATACACAATTTATAACAAATTAACATGCATTAAATCATGCACCCAACCTAGCCATCCAAACGCCTTTCTCTACCCTGTGTAGTACCAAACCACTGGTGGTGTCAAACCACTGGTGACTCAAAGTCACAGTTGTGATACCAAATCACTGGAGGTGCCAAACCTCTGGTGTCCGAAGACACAAATCGAATGATGGGGCCAACCTATCGTGTGATACCAAATCACTGGCGTCGATCCCATATCTCAAATGTGGGGTCAACCCACGGTGGTGTTAACCACAGGGACGAGACGCTATGAGGTGCCAAACCTCTGGAGGTGCCAAACCTCCGTGACCAAAGTCACAATGTGGTACCAAACCACCGGTGTCCGCCGACACAAATATTACTTCCCCACTCGCTTAATCCCACATCAATCAATGATATGCATTTAATGTATATCATGCCAATACGCTTTATTTAATAACATACACTGAATTTATCATCACCAAATATCATATGCCACATATAATGAATATGTCATGCTTCCCAAAAGCATCATAAAGAAAGTAAGCTCGTAACAACAAAGACTTACCTGAATCCTTGCTTATACCATTTATGGTATTAAATCTGAATCTACACAAATCTGATTTCACATACACAAAATACTTAGCACATTAATTAGTTATAAAGTGTGTATGTACACACCTGATGCCAGTCGACAGCCCTAAATCCCGAAGAACCCAAATCGGCACCCTAGACTTCCTGCTCCGCAAATGCCTTTGAATATAACTACAGCACACGATTTGCGACCTTGCTTCCCTTTCCGAATCGACTATTCTAAAATGACTGCTTTACTTGATCACTGCCAAAATCCCGGAGCCCTTCTCCAACCGATCGAAAAAAAAAAAACCAAAGAGATCAACACCACACTTAATATTCGGCCAAGGTAAGTTTAATAGAAAGGAAGAGATTTCGGCACATAGATAGGGAGTGGATTCGGCTATACAAAGAGAAGGTATAGAATTGGAGTTGGAAGGAAGAAAAAAATAAATGGATAGGGGAAGAAGGTAGAAGAATTCGGCAAAGGGTCTAAAAGAAAACATGAAGAAGGCTGCCCATTATAAAGAAAATTTCGGCACTTGACTCCCCCCCCACATGACCGAATGTTGTCATCTAAAGAGCCCTTTGGCCGGCCACTACTTCTTCACTCCTCAAATCCCACATTTCTCTCCTAGTATCTCTTATTTTATCCTCATATCCTCCTATTTGAATAAAAAAAATATTATCATCTATTCTAACCTTCAGCCACCTCTTCCAATAACTAAAAAAAAAAAATAATAACAATATTGTTTTATCCCACACTTCCACCGAATTTTAAAAAAAAACAAAGCCCCCCTATCCTTCATGGCCGAAAGTGGCCTTAAGAAAACCCCTTTAGCCGTCCAACACCTTCACGTCTCACCCACTCCTTGATTCCCTCCTAGTTTCACTCTACAACACTCTTTCAAACCAATTTAAAATAAATAAAATAAAAACCCACCTTTTATCCACTATCACCTCTTCAATTTAAAAACACAAAATAAAATAAACTAACATTAAACCACCCCTCTAGCTGAATTCAAAATTAATAAAAACTAAGCTTATCCTTATCTTCCCACTAAAATAATTAAAACAACCCACATTTATTTACATATATAAATCCATACTTACCCCATTATCCCACTCCTAAATAAAATAAAGTCCCATACTTACAATTATCTAAAATAAATAAAATACAACAACCACTATCTCTTACCTTCCAAATGAAAATACCACTACCAAAGAACCCTCCATTCGGCCAAGGGAAATTTGGAAAGAAAATGAGAATAAAATTAAAGCATTTCGGCCATGCTTTGCTACCCTCAAAGCCGCACATGCTCCTCTCCCCAAGTGATAATTTCAACACCAAAAGAATAATAAAACATTATTATTCAAAGTTCCCATTCTCTTAATCCCATTCTTCTATACATTAAAATAATAAAACAAAATAAAATAATAAAAGCTACCCCATCTTCCATACGTAAACATACAAAATAATAGTAAAAATAATAATAATAATAATAATAATAATAATAATAATAATAATAATAATAATATAACTAACCCATCATCCCATGCATTAAAATAATAAAACACAATAAAATAAAATAACTCCATACCCTGCAGCAGCAATTGAGACAGCAAATAACAATAAAATAATAATAAATAATAATAATAAAACAACAATACCCCTAAGCCTTGCAGCAGGAATAGAAACAAAGGCACATGCCTTCCTGCATGCGTGCATGCCCCATGCAGGCCATTAGCTCCTCACGCCGGCCAAAAAGGAAGAAAAACCTCCAGGTGCTACCCCCATGACTCGAACCCGAGACCTGGAGAGAACTCCCCAACGCCTCAGCCACTTGGCCACCCTGACTTTCATGTCAATACCCGCCAGAATTTTCTTTTAATCTATCCTTCACTGGCTCCCTTACCTTAACGCCAGGAGCTAAAAATAAAAGCATTCGCGCGCCCCCAAAGGGACTCGAACGCCCGACCTCGAGAAGCTCCCGTGCAGCAAGCGTCCCAAGCCACTTTACTACCTGGACTTTCATGTCCAAAACCTTCCAAAAATTTTACTTAAGGCCTCCTTCACCCAAATTCCACCTTTAACCCAAAATTTTCAAAAATTTCCAAAACACTCCCTTTTTATCCTCGAGCTTTAAGAACCCTTAAAACACACCCAAACCAATCTTAAGGCCTACTAACACTAGGGTTATGCTCCAAATGCACAACCCCTAATTTAGGATGTTACAGACCTTGAGTATCTGACTTCTATTCTAAATGGTTCAACGGGTAAATGAAGAATGTGGTTGAGTATGAGATTAGTACGAGATGGTAAAGGTATGTACGGAAATGAATTGAGTATTGAAAATTAAGAAATTGATGAGTTCCTTGGTAAGTTATATGAATGATCATATGATGACTTGAGATTTAGTAGGTTTGTTGCACATTGTTTTATATTATATGAATGATTTATGAATGATGATAGTTGCTCATTGTTAACATACGAGCTTACTAAGTTATATAGCTTACTTTGTTGCTTTTCCATGTTTTATAGTGATTTCAAAGCTAGCTCAGATTCGGGGATCGTCGAAAACTTCATCACACTATCCACTAACTCTTTGGTACTTTTGAAACTATATTTTAAGTATATGGCATGTATAGGTATTTGGGTCTTATTGGTTATATTTTAGGTAATGATGTTGGCCAAATTAATTGGTATTGTAAATGTATATGTTTTGGCTTGTAATTATAGTCATGAGATTTGGCTTAATTTGGAGAATTTGGTTATGTGCTTATATGTGTATATATGTTTATATTTGAGTTTTTTGGATGGATATATGAGTGACCATATTATGAAGTTGTGGAATTGGTATCTTGCTAGTGAATTGGTACAAAAATGGGGTATGTTAGGTAATGGTTAAACTAGTTGATTGGTATATGATTTTTGGTAGGTTTTGGTTGAGTTACACTTAAGTTATAAGTATGTTGAATGTTGGTATTGAAAATGGTATGAATTAGTTTTGAATGTGGTTGAATTGAATGTTATTTATGCTATGATTTGGTATCATTTGAGTTGGTTTAGGTATGTGCAAAAGGGGTGGCAAAATGGCTTGGTAAATAGCCTATTTTTGTCTACATGGGCAGAGACATGGGCGTGTGTCTCAGCCGTGTGTGACACACAATTATGATATACGGTCGTGTGTCCCTTGGTGTTGAATATGAAATGAAGTCAGTATGCTCTACACAGTCTCACACAGGAGCGTGTGATCGGCCGTGTGGTACAAGTCAGTATACCCCCTAATTGGCACACAGCCTAGCACACGGGCGTGTGACTTGGCCGTGTTGCATAAGTCAGTATACCCTATAGGTTTGGAACGACCTAACACACGGCTTGGCACACGGGCTTGTGTGACCACTTTGAAGGGCACACGGGCTGAACACACGGGCGTGTGGTTGGCTGTGTGACCCAAGTCAGTATATACCCCCTGTTTTCACACGGCCTGACCACACGGGCGTGTGTCCCCTAATTTGAAGAAAAATATGCTAAGTATTGAAAATTTCTTGAGTTATCGATTTAGTCCCGCATCACTACCAAAGCATGTTTAAGGCCTTGTAGGCTCTTAATAGGGACAAATTGATTGAGAATGAATGATGAATGATTGAATTGAGCATATGTATGTTAAATAATTGTTTAATTGTTTTGTAAGTCTGGTAATGCTCCGTAACCCTATTCTGGCATTGAATACGGGTGAGGGGTGTTACACAGCTACTGTTAGATCAATGATCAAAAGCTGAGGTTAATTTTTTAAAACTTTTAATTATATAATATTTATTTAAGGATTCAAAATTTAAAATAAGTAGGTAATAAAATTTATTATTTCGTATTATAGTTTGAATGGACGCCATACTCTGATCTAAGAATTCAACAATGCATCCTATCCAAATTCTTGTTCAATCCCAATATGAGGCACGTGAAGGTGCCATTGATAATTTATGCCACGATGGAGATGCATGAATCCAATCAAGTGATGTGACAGTTCAGGTTTGGGCAAAGTATTCCGCTGCTACCCCAAGACACCGAAGCAGTGCAAAGGTCGAGTTATGGGGGAGAATTGATGATGATTGACCTGAATATCACGAGCAATATATAAACATTTGGGAGCATAGGTATGAGTTCTTACCTATTCGTGAACCAATTATTGTTCAAGAATTAGCCACTGCTCCGTAGTACATGTAATGATTTAGACACCATGATAACCCATATCTACTGTCGGAGGAGGTGAGGGGTAGGCAACATTTTACGAGGAGGCCATGACGATTGCACTAAAATCCAAGGTTTAGTGTAGGTGCCAAGACTGGTTCATCATTGGCTTCAACTCAACAAGAGGCACCGGTGTTTGCAGTACGTCCCGGTCAGTATGACTCGACTTATTTTGGTGTTTACACTAACCCCATATTTTTTTACGCAAGCACCACACTATGCACCACCATACCTTGCTTTAACACTTTCTGTAGGTATAATCTTTACACCACCTCTTGCCCCAACATATTACATGCCAATTCCTACGACAATGCTGATGTATTCGCCCTGTGCAGAGCATTTTCACTCTCTTGTTTTCAACCCACTTGAAAAGGTTTTTGGACTCGAGAATCTCGATCTTTTTTTTTTAGATATCCCGAGAATCCTAGGATACTTTTAGATTAACCAAGGCACATGTTTTTTTTCATTCTTCACTCGTTACCCACCTGGTTGCCTATATAAAGGGGGTTTTGCTCCCCCTACTCCATCAAATCTCTCGGTCACCTTTCCTCACCCTTAAAAACTTCTCTACACTATTGTTTATATTTTACTTTCAATTGTTTAACTTTTTCAACGGACATATTTATTTCTATTTGAGGGAGACAATATGCTAATTTTAAGGTATGTTTGAGTTCATGATGATGCAGTGGCACTTTGGGACTTATATATTTCATTTGCCATGTCGGGACGAAACCATTCCATTAGAAGCCCATTGCATTGCAACTCAAACTCTAACTTTGCAATGGTTATACGATCATGGGTTGTAGTCTAACTACGGGTCTTAGTTGACGACAGTTAATGTACGGTTACAGCTTGGAGTATGACTCGAGAGCCTAGTTGATAGTGGTTATGTGGTCACGGGGTTCAGGTTCCGCTTCACCAGAAGAGGATATTTTGTAGAATTGATAAAAAAAGTTTAAGATCATAATCGTAGGAAAAAACTCAGGAGCTTTCTAGTATAATCCATTTATTCTTTTTATTTGTCACCAACAAAGCCAGTATCGTCAACCTCCCTCTTGTCCGAAATCGGTGACAAAGTTGGGGGCAAGGGCATTGTAAAGGGGCGAGCGACTATTGCATTAGACAAAAGTTGGAGGTCGTTTTGGGTCAACAACGGTTGTTGTGATTAAATCACTCATTAATAACTACAATCGCTGCCGCCCTAACTCAACCTCCAGCTACCGCTGCCCTCCCAGATTGACCTCCAGCTTCTCTCCACAACTATCGTCGCTCCCTCCTAACAGTGCTCTTATATCCAATTCTGTCACTATTTCGGACAATAGGGAGGATGGCTATGCAAGGACATTGCTGCTTAGTCCTGTAATAATCATTTAGTTGAATCATTATTCAACTAACCAAACACTAACATAACTGTAGCAGGTTGAACATGCTCTGAATGGTTAAGCCATTCTGTTGAACTCAACATGGCATTAAACTCATTGTCACTCAAACCCTTCACTTGACATCACATACAAGTCTAATCATCATAACATTTGAAGCTTTTTTATTTTCTTATTATCAGAAACAAGGACTCCAAACCTTTTGAATAATGAAAAATCTTATTTACTTTTCTCTTTTTTTATTACAATTTTTATAACTTTCTTAATTCTTTCATATTTTTCGTAGTGTGTTAATAATATTTTATAATATTTAATATTTTTATACTTATTTTTCGTCTTAAGGAAGCTGTGTTAAATAGGCCTCAACGTTTAGTAAATCTCTGTACTTATTTTCGATTTCAATTTTTTATTACAGTTTTTATTGATTTACGTATTTGACAATTGAAATATAAATTATTCTATTTATATTTTATTTTATATATATAAATACTTTTTTATTTATATTTATCTATTTTGTTTGCTAACGTGTTTTTTCAACAATCTTAAGACATAATCGATTATTTTTGCAATTCTCTAATCCGAGATAAACGAGACACCAAGACAAAAAGAAAAAGAAATATTTTTTAAATAAATGTTCTAAAAATGAATAAAATCTGTTTTGGGATTTATTCCCGCTGTTCAACGAATTTTATTCTTTTTATTTTATTTTATTTCCAAAACGAGAAATTAAAATTAAATAAAATCTATTTCGAGATTTATTCTCGCTGATTAACAAGATTTTATTCGATTTTAATTTGTTTCCAAACGAAAGCTTAATCAAATAATTCTGTTTCGAGATTTATTCTTGCCGTTTAACAGAATTTATTTTAATTTAATTACATAATTTTGTTGAATCATCAAGGAAATTGCTGCATAGTCCTGTAGTAATCATTCGGTTGAATCACATTCAACTAACCAAACACTAACACAACTGTAGTGGATTGAACATGCTCTGAATGGTTAAGCCATTCTGTTGAACCCAACATGACATTAAACTCATTGTTACTCAAACCTTTCATTTGACATCAGATACAAGTCTAATCATTATAACACTTAAGCTTTTTTATTTTCTTATTATCATAACTAAAGACTCCAAACTTTTTGAATAATGAAAATTTTTATTTATTTTTCTTTTTTTTAATTACAATTTTTATAACTTTCATAATTCTTTCATATTTTTAATAATATTTTATAATATGTAATATTTTTATAAAAATTTTATAACTTGAAGTGATCTTTTACTTTTGTCTAATTTTATTTCTTTCCTCCCCCTTTCCTTATTTTTTTTTTTTTAAATTTAGGTAATGGTAATCAATGAATTGAGAGTGTTATTGAATTAATTCATGTAATTATTTTTTGTAAGATGTTATTTAATAAATTTTGGTTTAAATTTAAAGAATAATTTTGATGCATTTGAATATTTTAATCACGTCGATGGTCAAATTGGTTAGACCACCAATTTTTTATTTGTTCAATTCAATCAATTTTTAATTTATTAAAATTCTAAAATAATTAATATTAAACATAATTTTAGAAGCCCAATTCTTAGATTTCTTGAGGCATTTAATGGTCCCATGCAATTATCCTTTTTTCGTACCTTATTCTAGAAACCTTTCACTAAATAATGGTAAGGTGTACAGCTGGAACCATAAAAGTTTAACTTCAAATTTGGAATGAATATCAAAATTATATATTAATTATAATTTAATATATTATTATATACATAAATTTTGATTTTATGTAATTTTGTATATGATATTTTGATATGATACAATTCCTGTAAATTATTAACACAATTATTGATATAATATCATTTTATGTTTATATATTGAATACATAAATAATTATATTTATCCAATATAAAATTAAATTGATGTATTTATTTATTTAAATGTGTATGATTAAATCAAAATTAAAGTTTCAATTATATATTTGAATTACAATTAGAATTTCACGTGTATAATTACACTAATTTAAAATTTATGTATATAATCGCACATTAAATTAAAATTCTTGTATACTTTTGAGATTTACCCTTTAAATTAAAAAGTCTAACTCAACGTAAAACAAAAAATGAATTTACTTTCCAAGATTTCTCTCTCTCCATTAGTCTCTCAAACTTTTTCTCTTCCTTCAACCTATTTTATCAATTCTCATCCAAAATATCTCAGGGTGAAGTAAAAAACTTTTTTTAGGGGTTAAAATTAAATATAATTTTATCATTTTAATAGTTTATATCTTTATAATTTTTAAAAGGATTAAATCAAATTTTTATCATTTTTAGGAGGTCAAAGTACAATTTTCCTTTTACTAATTTAAAATTTTAAAAATTTCAAAGGACCTAAATAGAAAATATTTTCCATTTTAGGCCCTAGTTTCGCCCCTGACCTCGTCCCCTCCTCCTTTACTATTAATTTTTTAGTTTTTCATTTTTCTTTTTACTTTTCAGTTTTAAAATTTAATTTCCTTCCCTTTCAATATCATTGCTATAACTTTTGCATTAACAACGCCTAATGAAGCTGAATAGAAAGAGCCAAAGAGGAGAGGTTCAAAGGAAAAAGCTTTAACCTTTGGTTTCGGCTTTCCTTTTTGCGCCGGTAGTCTCTAGGGTTTTCATTTTCTTTTCACTCTTTTAATGCTTGGGTTGGGTTGTAATTTTTGGGTTTCTTTTTTCTTTGAACCAAAAATTTTAAACTTTAAACCTAAAATTTAGTTTATCAATTCATGGTCTAATCGATGGATTTAATTTCCAAAAACATAAAAAAATTCATTAAAGAACAAAACAATTTGATTTGTTTTTTATTTTCACTTTCTATCTATTACATTAACATTTCATATTTCTATAATATAAATTATTAATATGTTTCAATTATATAAAAATTATAATAATTTTAAACATATTTTAATACAAAAAAAATGATAGGATACTTGACTTCAAAACCTTAACAAAAGATTGATAAGTCTTAATTTAAAAAATGTAAATTTAAAGGTATTTAAAGGTGTAATATCTCCGTAACATTGTAGAAAAGAAAAAAAAACAAATACAAAGTGGGAAAATTTAGTTTGGACTTAACGGAAAACTTTGTCCTCTAAGGACAAGAAAATATATTTGATGTAGTAAACATGTAATAATGATGTGGTGCTCAATGCCTTATGGTGTTTTGGCTTAATCCTATAAATTAAGAGAGGACATTGATTCCCTTAAGCAGCACTCAGCAGCATTGGCCAAAAAGAAAAAGTGGTCGCACTATCACCAATTTTGAGAAACAAATTCTCTTTTCCACTTACTTTTAAAGTTGGCTTTGCTGGATTGTTTTGATGGGTTAAAGGTCTATATGTTACTATCAGGTTTTACAATCCCTTTACCTCATCCCATGACCAGTATTTTGTGTTGAAAAATGATTTCTTTGAAATGAGAGATATCTCTGGTTAGAAAAAAAAGTGACAAATATTGAATCTCGATATGTATGCTGACATTGAAGTTTGAGAATCGCATCTATTTTTGACATTTTAAATTTTAATCGTTGTTAGATTTGTTATGTTTATTTTAATATCTCACATTTATCAAGCTATTTAATTTTATATAAGTTTAAGTGGTGTTTAATCTCTTTTGTAAATGCCTTGAACATTGAGCGATATTAAATCACTTTTTTCGTTCAAGGAAAGAACAAATTCATTAGAAAGGGTACAAAGGTCCAAAAGTCTAGCAAAACAAGGGCTAAAATGGGGAGAAAATACAAGGACTCCAATCCCGATAAAACTGTCATACTCTTGACTTTCAAATCTGCTACCGAAGAGAAACCAAGACCAAAAGAGTCTAAAAGGATCGCAGTTGACACTGAGGAGCACGTCGGTGTACATAATAATTAAATCACTTTTGATAAAGGTCTTTAGTAGTTTTACGTATCTACATGGTAATTACTTTGGACAAATTTCTTTGATGGAAGGAAGTTTATAAATAAACTCCTAATTCAGGCGATTAAAGAGTAGACATTGCTTTCCATCATGAGAGATTGATGATTTCACAAGGTAGTTTGTGTTTCAATATTGGCTATGACTAGAGGTTAGTAACTTTATTAGTTTATTATGCTTTTGCATTCATACAATAAGTTCTATTCATTGAGGAACTATTTTTGCGAGAGAGTACAAACTTTATTAGTTTGTGTTTCAAAATTGATATATGCTTTGAGACATGTCTAGGTTAATGTATGAGCTTATTGAGAGCACTTGAATCTATTCATCGAGGATCTGTTTTTGTGAGAGAGTGCAAACTTTATTGTAAACATTGAAGTGTTTACTGCACAAGTTCTCAGGGGAGGATTTGGAGGTGAGTATTTTAGTCTTTAGGTACAAATGTGAGATCTCTATACTTGGGGAGTAATAAAGTGTGAATCACTTGTTGTATTTTATTGTGCCAGGGTGTACATACGTTGAGCAAAGAAAATTGCAAATAAATAAACATGAAGTACGATGTTTTGCAAGTATGACAAGTCAGATGTAATATAAATGTACAATACGACACTTAGAGTATTCCAAGGATTGAACCTAAAGAAGATTGAGTGATATGATGAATTAATAAAGATAAAAGCATGTGATTAAGGAGTCTAACTAGCTAATGGCTAGAATACATAATACAACAAACGATAAAAAAATTGAATGAAACTAAATTATAATTTAAAGGACTAAAGCAAAAAAATACTAAAGTCAAAATTATTATCAAAGAAAAATATAGCAGTTGATTAATATCTGTGTCAATAATTAATTCTCGGGTTAGGGGTCTAAATTAGTCAATTTTCTAATTGGTTCAATTTTACATCTCGATCGTCGTCTTACCTAATTAGATGATAAAGTCTCATTTATCTCTCGATCTTACTAAGCTAGATAGGGATAGTCGAATTCATGCTCGATAAGATATCTTCTCGGTCTCACTTATCTAATTGTTCCCCTAGATTCATCAATTCTAGGTTTCTAAGTTTATTTGATTTAGTCCACATTCTAACAATTAAGTCTCTAAACCTTATATTAAATAATTGACATTTCAATTAATCAACTACAATGGGAATTAGTTCATACCCATCATCAACATATACAACACATTCATCAACATATACAACACATTCATTTTCATGTTAAATTAAACAATTAAATAAGACAAAAAATAAAAGAGTTGGGAAATGCTTAGAGATTTGCGATTAAGACCTTGATTTGATTAATAAAAGTAAGAATAAACTTGAAATTCCATAGCTCCGGTTACCAAGTTGTAAGTTTGAATTGCAAAAATAATACTAAAATCTATTAAAACATACAAAAGGTCTCTGTACCTTTTTTCGTGCAAAAAGAAATTGTAGAAAAAGTTACTTAAAACAAGAGTAAACTAAAAGCCTAATAATCATCTATCTTATTTGTGTCTTAAGATGATTTATATAGTCTAACACAATTTGACCTAAAATGGACAAAAATGATCTAATTTAACAGTTGACTTTGGGTTGGCTGGACGAAAAAAATGCCCTTACAGTAATTTCCTTGTCAATCTTTGGTGTTGCAACACCAAGCCTTAGTGTTGCAATATCCACAATAATTCACTACTAGGGTGGTTTGAGTGCTTCGATGTTGCGACCATGGAGTCTTGGTGTTGCGACTTGCTCCATTAGATAACATGGCCTCCTTAACTTTGACGACTGTGCTCGAGGTTGTGACCTTGATGGCTCCAAGTTGCGATCCTGAAGGTTGGTTCCATGACATCACTCCTTTGATGTCGCGACTTTAAAGACAATCCACTTGGATTGCGATTTGTTGAAGGCTAACTCTTTGAGTGGTGATGGAAGGCTTTGGTGTCATGACATGGAGACTTCTTGTTAAATAAGTTTTATTTGATAATATGTTTTGATATAACAAATTAATTTTTTTGAGTAAAATTTAAAGTTAAACAAAATTGACAAAATGATTTCTCAAATGAAGTCTAAGAGATAAAATTTTCAATCCTTACATTAAAACTCTTAGAGGTTTTTTGAATTAACCTTAAAATCGATTTAAAATGATTTTAATCAAGTAGAAATAATTTCAACTAGTCAAACTATTTTTAAAACAAGTCAGAATAGTTCTAGGCCAAAAACTATCAATACTTTTTGGCCAAATATCAATACGCCTTTGAAAAATGATACCAAATTGACATTTTTTTTTCATAAATCCAGCTAAGTATCGATATGGTTTCGATACGTTTCATATGGTATCGATAAAATTCATCTGGTATTGATATTTAAGCACCAACGGTCACTGAATTTTGTATTTAATGCAAAATATCAATACCATTTTATTTGGTATCAATATTCGTTGTTTTAGGTTAATTAAATGAACTGGTTTTCACATCCCCAATGACTCTATTCATAACTCCAACAACCACAATGGTTGAAAGTCAATTAGGGGGTATAAATACCAGCTTCCAAAGATCCTACAACAATTAAGAAAGCATGTTCAAGCAAAAAGATCAATCAAACAACATTTGTGGCAAATATTTCCATACTTTTCTTTCATACACTTGTGAGCTTTATTTCCATTCTATTTGCTCAAGTGTTTTTCATTGTAATTGAGCTTAATTTGCAAATACATTGATCTTGTAAGGATAATTTCTTTGTTTTCTTCTTTGTATCTCTTTGAGAGGGTTTGTGTATTAAGGTTTGGGTAGAAACCTTAAGAGAGTTTGTAAGGTTAAACATTACCCTCAAAGCTTATCAAATTAGTGAATTTGGGAAAACCCTTAGTTGTGGACAACTAAGGTAGTGGAGTAGGTAATTGAGGCTGAACCAATTTAAATTATTGTGTTCCATTTTCTATCCTTTCTCTCTAGCTTTCACAAAATTTTTAAAAGCCAATTTACCCCCTCTTTGTAATTCCGGTTTGATTATTTTAGTTAACAATTGGTATCAAATCTAGTCTCTTTTAGATGGTTTAACAACCAAAGAGGAGATCTTTGAGGAAGCTCAACAACCATAAACTCAATTTGATAAACCATAAAAGTAACACATTTTAATCCCATGCTTAGCATGTTTTTGGATGTTTATTTATAAAATTTGGTGAATTCGATGCTCCTAATCCTTTAAATTTATGTTTCTATACTTAGGAGAGCACAGGGAAGCGAAAGGAACAGAAAACGAGCCAAAACCAGAAAAAATGGGCCATCTTAAGGATCCACACAGCCAAAGCTCGCACCACACGGGCTGAACACATGCCCGTGTGAACCACATAGGTTGGGCACACGCCCATGTGCCAGCCCGTGTCAATCGAGAGCCATGTAAATTCCCACACAGCCTGGGCCTCCTCACACGGGTTGATCACACGCCTGTGTCCCTGTCGTACCCTACTTTGTTTTCATGAAAAAATTCTTTTTTAGGGTTTTTAAGCCTTCTAAAGTCTATAAATACACATTAGAAGAAGAACTAAGGAGGACATAGAGTAGATCAAAGAAATTACTTGAAGGAAGCCGTCGGACTCATCTAGAAGACGGATTCACTCCAAGATTGAAGATCTCCATCAAGTTCTTTAGAAGTTTTTGGGTTCTTTATGTCTTGTTGTTTTCTTAATTCTATGATGTTTTCCTTTTACGTTATGAACTAAACTCCCTAAATACCTAGGGAGGATGAAACCTAGATGAATATTATTATTCAATAAATCTGAATTACGTGATAAATACTTGTTCTTGTTCTTAATTATGTGTTCTTAATCCTTGTTTTAATGTTTTCAAGAATATTAATTCAAGATTGATGTGCTCATTCAGTGGAGCAAAAGTCCCTGTTTAAAAGAAGATCTAGCATATTTAAGCGGAGTTGATTGCAATCCTAGAAATAGGACGACATAAATCTGCCGGATTAGAGTCAAATCTAATAAGGGAAACCATAGATCGAGTTAATGCGACGATAGGGGTTTTAACTAGAAAGAGATTTCAATTAATCAACCTAGAGTCAGTTGTTCTTAGTCTTGAAAGAGATATTAACATAATTTAGGGATTTCTACGGATCAAGTCAAGCAATAAATCATTTAATTCAGAGTCAGAATAATAAGTGAAGTCTAGGTGGATTCTTCCTTGGGTATTGTCTTTATTCATTCAATTATTCTCTTCACTCTCTGTCTCGTTCATAGTCATTTAGTTAGTCAATTAGTTAGTTAATTTTAGATTAAAAATAAATCCCCTTAATTATTAGGCTAGATAATAAAAAGATAGTTATTACTAGTAATTTTAGTCCTTGAGGATACGATATTCCGGACTCACTGCAACTATACTACTGTTCGATAGGTGCGCTTGCCTTTGTCGAAATATTAGTTAGTTTCGAGCCCATCAAGTTTTTGGCGCCGTTGCCGGGGACTAAGATATGAGGAACACTAAATTTTTATTACTTTAGCCATTTTTTATTTTATTGTAATTTTTTTTATCTTATTGTTACTTTTCTAATTTTTCTTTTTCTTTGCTTTTGGCAGGTATATCTAGTTTATAACTAGAAGGAAGCCGTTAGGACCCTTGCTTTTTGACAGTGAGATTGAATGTACTGTTTGCAGAAATCGTAAGGAGATAAGGCGAAGTTTACAATACATAGAGGAAGAGTAAGAGGACGATACTAATACTACCGATGAGATGGCTGATAATAATCCACTTCCTCCGGTGGTTACCAAAAATTCTGCTCCTCGTACTATGTAAGACTATGCTAAGCCTAATTTAACTGGGGCTGAATCGAGTATTGCTAGACCTGCTATTGCTGCAAATAATTTTGAACTGAAACCTAACACTATTCAAATGATTCAATAGTTTGTTCAGTTTGATGGTTTGCAGGACAAAGACCCAAATACTCATTTAGCAAACTTTCTAGAATTCTATGATATTTTCAAAATAAATGGCATTTCTGACGATGCCATTTGCCTTCGGTTGTTTCCTTCTCATTTAGGAACAAAGCTAAACAGTGGTTAAACTCGTTACCACGAGGATCAATCTCTACATGGGAACCAATGACTGAAAAATTTTTACTTAAATATTTTCCGCCGGCTAAAACGGCTAAGTTAAGGAATGATATTTCTTCTTTTGTGCAGATGGATTTAGAAATACTTTACGATGCATGGGAGAGATACAAGGATCTACTAAGAAGATGTCCTCACCATGGGTTACCATTATACCCTAACTCCGAGAAAGAAAGATGCTATTTGGGTTGTTGTAGATCGACTAACGAAATATGCTCATTTTATACCGGTACGCACAGATTACTCACTAGATAGGCTAGCTGAATTGTACATTTTTGAGATTGTTCGATTGCACGGGGTGCCACTATCCATTATTTCTGATAGAGATTCGAGATTTACGTCGCGATTCTAAAAGAAACTGCAAGAAGCTCTGGGAAAAAATTTAAATTTTAGCACAGCTTTTCATCCAAAAACTGATGGACAATCTTACTGAGTAATTCAGATTCTCGAAGACATGTTGTGATGTTGTGTTTTAGAGTTCGAAGGTAATTGGGAGAAATACTTACCGTTGATTGAGTTCACGTATAACAACCGTTTTCAGACGAGTATAAAAATGGCACCGTACGAAGCTTTATACGGTCGAAAATTTTGAACTCCGTTATACTGGACTAAACTAAGTAAGAAAAAGATTCATGGGGTTGAACTGATTAGAGAAACTGAAGAAAAAGTGAAAACGATTCACGATAGTTTAAAAGCAGCTTCGGATTAACAGAAATCATACGCGGATTTGGAACATAAAGAAATTGAGTTTCAAGTAGGGGATCGAGTGTTTCTAAAGGTGTCACCGTGGAAAAAGGTTCTTCGATTTGGCCGTAAAAGAAAGCTGAGTCCGTGATTTATCAGACCGTATGAGATCGTCGAAAGAATAGGGCCTGTAGCGTATCGACTAGCTTTACCGTCAGAATTTGAAAAGATTCATAATGTCTTTCACGTTTCTATGCTACGTTGATATAGGTCTGATCCGTAACATGTGATTTCTCCAGTAGATGTTGAGATACAGACTGATTTGATGTATATTGAAGAACCAATTAGGATTTTAGCTTGTGAAATCAAAGAATTGAGAAATAAACGCATAGCCCTAGTGAAGGTTCTTTGGCATAAACACAGGATCGAGGAAGCTATGTGGGAAACCAAAGAAGCTATGAGAGAACAGTACCCTAACCTATTTACCGGTAAGATTTTCGGGGACGAAAATCCCTGAGGGGGAGAGTTGTAACAGCTCGTTTTTGGTCAAATCAGAACAATGGTTTCAGGACCACAAATTTGAGGTCAAAATAATTATTTTATTATTATTTTAATGTTTACATTATGACTGAGTGATTGTGTGAAAATTTTGTTAGGAAATTTTATCGTTTGAATGGTTAATTTGATAAAAAAGGACTAAATCGCGTAAAGCGTAAAACTTGAGTTCTAATAGCTAAAGGTGTCTAATAGCTTTAGAAGCTTAATGTTAAAGTCCTTATGTTGTAATTAAACCATTTATGGGATAGTGGATGATAGTGGCATGGCATTATTGAAATTTTGAATTAGTAATAAGATTAAATAGGTAAATGAGTAATTAAGTTATAATTAAATAAAACAAAACATAAAATTAGGCATTCATTTATTTTCATTATCCAAATTTATCAAGGAGAAGTAGCCATTTTTGAAGCTAGGGTCCGACCAAGCTTATTTGTGCAATTGGTGAGTGATATTTAATCTATTTTTAATGATTTCTATGTTTTTGTGATTGTTGCTTCGTATTCTAGCTAGCCTGTACCTTAGATTTTGAAACTGTTAAAGATTTATAATGTTTCCTTTGTTGAATGCTTGAGTAATTTGATGAATTATGATAGATTTGAAAGGTTTAATGTTAGATTAATAACTTTTGTAAAGTGATTTTTGACAAAAAATATCAAAAAGGAATTAAATTGAGAAAATGTGAAATGTGGTGCTTAAAATGTGAAATAAATGAAAAATATGGTCTGCTATGGTAATAAGAGAAATTTGGCTAGCATGGGTAGGGACTTAATTGCATGAATTTGTATTTTTATGCAACAAGGACTAAATTGTGAAAATGTAAAAGTTTAGGGATAAAATTGTAAAAGTGCCTAAAAGAGTGTTTTGGAATAAATTGAATGAATAGATGATTAAATAAGTTAATTTGAATATATTTAGATCAAGAAAAGAGAAATAAGGACTTGGATCAAGGAAAAGATAAGGTTATCGACTAATCGACTCGATTCACCGTTTTAACATTCAAGGTAAGTTCGTATGTTAAAAATTCATTTCAAATGTATTTTATATGTTTTGATATAGCATGAATTGTGTTTATGTGATTACGTACGAGTTCAAAAATGATCCGATGAAGATTCGACAGTTGGAAACTCGATTGAACCTTAGAAATAGTTTAGGATGCTAGTGACATGTCAGTAGGTATATTTGAGTTGGCTTCGGGCCATGATTTAGCACTATGTGTGAAAGATAAATCGATTTGGCTTCGGGTCACGCATATTGACTTATTTGGCTTCGAGCCATGATATCAGAATTTCGGATAAGTTACCTTGATTTGGCTTCAGGCTATGGTATAAGAACTTATTATGTGAGACCTTGAGTATCCGACTTCTATTCCGAATGGTTCAATGGGTAAAAGAAGAAAGTGGTTGAATATGATATTGGTACGAGATAATACAGGTACGTATGGAAATGTTTTGAGTATTGAAAATTATGAAATTGATGAGCTTCTTGGTAAGTTATATGAATGATCATTTGATAGCTTGAGATTTAATAGAATTGTTGTTCATTTCATTATATGAATGTTTAATGAATGACGATTGTTATTCATTGTTAACATACGAGCTTACTAAGCTATATAGCTTACTTTGTTGCTTTTCCATGTTTTATAGTGATTTCAAAGCTAGCTCAGATTTGGGGATTGTCGGAGACTTCACCACACTATCCACTGACTTTTTGGTACTTTTGAAACTATGTTTTAACTATATGGCATGAATAAGTATTTGAGTCTTGTTGATTATGTTTTGGTAGTGATGTTGGCCAAATGAATTGGCATTGTAAATGTCTATATTTTGAGTTGTAAATATAGCCATGAGAGTTGGCTTGATTTAGTGAATTTGGTTATGTGCTTATATGTGCATATATGTTGATATTTGAGTTCTTTGGATGGATATGTGAATGACCATATTATGAAGTTTGTGGAATTGGTATCTTTCTTGTGAATTGGTACAAAAATTGGGTATGTTAGGTAATGGTTAAACTAGATGATTGGTATATGTATTTGAGTAGGTTTTGGTTGAGTTAAACTTAAGTTATAAGCATGTTGAATGTTGGTATTGAGCATGGTATGAATTAGTCTTGAAAGTGGCTGAATAGAATGTTTTTTATGTTATGATTTGGTACCATTTGGGTTGGTTTACGTATGTACAAAATGGGTTGCAAAATGGCTTGGTAAATAGCCTATTTTTGTCCACATGGGCGTGTGTCTCAGCCGTGTGTGACATACGGTCAAGTTACACGGTCGTGTGTCCCCTAGTGTTGAAGTTGAAATGAAGTCAGTATGCTCCACACTGTCTCACACACGGGCATGTGATCGGTCGTGTGGTACAAGTCAGTATACCCTCTAATTGGCACAGGGCCTAGCACACTGACGTGTGACTTTGCCGTGTTGTATAACTCAGTATACCCTATAAGTTTAGCACGGCCTAATACATAGTCAGGCACACAGGCCTGTGTGGCCACTTAGAAGGGCACACGGGCTAGATACATAGGTGTGTGGTTGGCTGTGTGACCCACGATAGTATGTACCCCCTGTTTTCACACAGCCTGTGGCACGGGCATGTTTGGTGGCCGTGTGAGACACACGATCTGTCCACACGGGTGTGTGACCCCTGATTTGAAGAAAAATTTGCTAAGTGTTGAAAATTCCTGAGTTATCAGTTTAGTCCCGAACCATTTCCAAAGCATGTTTAAGGCATCGTAGGTTCTTAATAGGGACAAATTGATTGTGATTCAATGATGAATGATTGAATTGAAAAATTGTATGTTAAATAGTTGTTTAATTGTTTCGTAAGTCCGGTAATGCTTCGTAACCCTATTCAAGTGTTGAATACGGGTGAGGGGTATTACAGTTTGGGACTAAATCAATAACTTTAGAAACTTCAAGAACACTTAGAAAATTTTTCCAAAAACAGGGGACACAAGCTCGTGTGGCCCGGTCGTGTGTCTCACACGGCCAAAGACACGCCCGTGTCACAGACCGTGTGGACATTTGAAATGGAATCACATGGCCGTGTCCCAGCTCGTGTCTGACCCCATGTAACTCTCTGACTTGGGTCACACGGCCAACACACACGCCTGTGTGACTAGCCTGTGTGCCCTAAAATTGGCCATACACGCCTGTATGCTAGGCCATGTGCTAGGCCGTGCCAAACTTGTAGGGTATACTAACTTATGCCACACGGCCAAGTTACACTCCTGTGTGTGAGACCGTTTGGAGCATACTGACTTGGTTTCTAATTCAACACCAGGGGACACACGGCCGTGTACATGGCCATGTGTCACACAAGGCTAAGACACACGCCCGTGTGGACAAAAATAGGCTATTTACCGAGCTATTTTTCCACCCAAACTTGTGCACACCTACATCAACCCAATTGGCACCAAAGCATAGCATAATTTGGCATTTAAACCAACCAATTCAAGCATATTCTATACCACCTTTCTCAATACACACAAGTCACAAAATAGACCATAACATTTATAAGAAAATCACATATACAATTCAACTAATTATACACTTCCAAATATGCATCAATGTGCTCAATTTCACAAACATATATGTTCTCCAATTTCAACCATTTAGCGTCCACAATACCAACTATCAATAAACATTACAAAACCAACCTCAATCACCTCAATCACATAACATAGGCCAATATACACACATATATATACAAAACCAAACCAAGCAAATTAAGCCAACTTTCATGGCTATATACAAACCAAAACATTTAACATTTACATGTCATTCCAAATGAATAAAAGCATTATCAAGTCATAACCAAAATAACCATAATCCTATACATGCTATATAACCAAAACATAAGCTCAAAAGTACCAAGGTAATAATAGGATAGTGTGATGAAGTCTCTAACGATCCCCAAATCCGAGCTAGCTTTAAAATCACTATAAAACACGGTAAAATAAACAAAGTAAGCTTTATAGCTTAGTAAGCTCGTATGAAATAAACTCAGTGAAATTATAAATACACAATTCAACAATTCAAATATATCAATATGTAGCTCATATTATCTAGCAAACCTTTCACATCTTTAATCATAAGATTATATGCAAACTTCCCAATTTCTTCAATTTAAAGCTTATACGTTTCATGTACATACTTGTACCATCTCGTATCAATCTCATACTCAACCACGTCTTTTATTTACCCGTTGAACCATTCAGAATACTATTAGATACTCGGGAAACTCACACCGAAGTGCCACATACATAGCCAATGCTATCTCAATCTCATATCACATATATGCTCACTCTCAAGCTATCGGCGGGCCTGCTCACACAAGCTATCAGTCAGGACGTAGCTACATGGTACTACTCACACAAGCTATCAAGTAATCGCAAGACATGCCGGTATAGCCACCGATAGGACGTACAGGACCAATACCCAGATCACATAATCACAATAACCCCTAATGACATGTCAATCTTATCCTAATTTATTCCTAAGGTTCAACAGGGATTTCCAATGTCGAATCATCGTCGAACATGTCCATGGTCTAGTATTCACATTTTATGTAATATCAAAGCATTTAAAATACATTTATAACGAAACTTATTACATACGAACTTACCTCGGATACAAAAAAAAGGGCAAAACGAGTCGATTAGTTGAGTACTTTGTTTTTCCCTCGATCTAGATTCGGATTTCATTTTTCTTGATTTATACATAATCAAATTTAGCTCATTTAATTACCTCTCTATTCAATTTAATCAAAACATTTATTAAAGCACATTTACACTTTTACCCCTAGTATTTCACAACTTTTATAATTTAGTCCTTATTTCATAAAATCACAAATTCAAGCAACTTAATACCAACCCATGCTAGCCGAATTTTCCTAGTACACATATCAGCCCATATTTTTTATTTATTTCACATTTTACCCATAAAGATTCCACATTTCACAATTCAATCCCTAATTTGCATTTTCACTAAAAATCACTTAACAAAACTTGTATAACTATCACCAAACATTCATAATCTATCATCAAACACTAAAATACATGCTTATTAATCAATGGAAACATCCTAAATCTTTAGCAATTTTTCACATTAGTCCCTGGGCTAGCTAGACTTAGCAGCAACGATCACAAAAACATAGAAATCATTAAAAACGGGACAAAAACCATACCTAATTTAGGAAGAATAGCATGGAAGAATGAAGCAGATGAAAAATGGATTCTTTTGCCCTATGTTCGGTTGAAAGAGATGATAATGGGAACAAAATTTGGTTTTGTTTTATTTAATTTAACATTATTTACAAATTACCAAAATTAACCTTCAAAACACTTAATAATTGCACCAAATACCATGCCACTATCATCCAATATCTCATAAGTGGGCTAATTACCACATAAGGACCTCTACTTTAAATTTATATAGCTATTAAACACCTTTAGCTAATAGAACACAAGTTTTACGCTTTACGCGATTTAGTCCTTTTTATCAAATTGAGCATTTAAACGATAAAATTTCTTAATGAAAATTTCAAAAAATCATATATTCATGTTGTAGACATTAAGATAATAATAAAATAAATATTTTGACCATCAGACTTGTGGTTCCGAAACCACTATTTTGATTTGACCAATAACATGTTGTTACATGCCTTGTATGGCATATTGGTTGTATTGTAATGGTCAATTTATACATGTTTTGGTATATTTTTTATGCTTTGGTCATGGGTAAAAATTTCCACATTTGGGTTGGTGATGGAAATGGCTTGATTTTGGCCAATTTTATGTCCACACAGCATGAGACATGGACGTGTGACTTAGTCGTGTGTGACACACGGCCATGCAACACAACCCTGCATCCCCTGTAAGTTTTAAAGGCATTGAACTCAGGCAGTTACATGACCTAGCAAACGGGGTGGCACACGGGCATGTGGCTTGGTCATGTGACCCAAATTCGAAAGTTGCACGAGCACAGACACAAGTTGGGACATGGTCGTGTGTTCCTATTTCAATTGTTACACTGCCTGAGACATGGGTGTGTGTCTCAGCTGTGTGAGTCACATGGCTTGGCCACACGGTTGTTTGACCCCTGTAATTTAAATTTTCTAACTTTTTCATGAAATTTCCAATTGATTTCACTTTAGTTCTGAATTGTTTCTTATGTGTTTTTAGGGCCTCAAAGGCTCGATTAAGGGATGATATGCATGTAGATGAATGGTTTATTCCATGTTTCTGTTGAGGTACTAAATGTATGTTTTAAAGTTACAGTTTTATAGTAATGCTCCATAACCCTATTTTGGCGACGATTACGAGTTAATGGTGTTACATGATCCTTCCTCCAAGAGAATTTAGGCAAGCAGGGATGTCGTGTTTGATGAAAATAGAACATGGAATTGGGATGCTATTGGAATCGAGCTAAGAATGGACGAACTGGGTTCACAAAATAATTATGATGGCAAGCTGAGGTCGCAGTCTGGCAATGAGCTAAGTGAAGCAGAGATTGACGACACTCCAGTAACGGGCATGCCATCAATTGATGAGATCTATCAGAAAGATGGCGTAGCACTACTTGAACCTATGAGCTTTAAAGAGGTTGAAACTATAGAAGGCTAGAAAGAAGCCATGCAAGAGAAGATCAGCATGATTCATAAGAACCAAACTTGGGAGCCTGTTGACAAACCATTACACAAAAAGGTCATTGGCGTCAAGTGGGCGTTCAAAACCAAATTAAATGTTAATTGTTAGCTCTACAAGCTGAAAGCGAGGTTGGTTGTGAAAGTTTTCTATCAATAATATGCCATTGATTACTGGGAGACTTTTACAACAGTAGCAAGGCTCAATACAATCAAATTACTATCAGCCTTAACAGCACAGATGTGTTGGAAATTTCATTAATTGGATGTAAAATCTTCCTTTCTGAATGGCTATTTTCAGGAAAAAAATCTATGCGGAGCAGCCTCTTGGGTTCGCAGTTAAAGGAAAAGAAGAGAAAGTATATATGCTTAAGAAAGCCTTATACGGTTTGAAACAGGCTCCATGAGCTTGGTACTCGAGGATAGATGAGCACTTCGCGAGCTTAGGATTTGAAAAGAGTCCTAGTAAGCCTACTCTATATGTGAATAAAAAAGATGGACTCACTTGACGAATTGTTTTGTTGTTTGTTAACGATGTACTTGTGATTGGGAGTAGCAAAGCCTCAATAAAGGAGTTTAAACAACAAATGGAAAACATGTTTGAAATGTCAGATCTTGGGGAAATGAGATATTTCCTTGGGATGAAAGTGCGACAATTTCATGAAGGAATTTCCATAAGTCAACAGAGCTTCGCATTGAAGATTTTAAAGAGGTTCTGCATGGAAGTGTAAACCAGTCAGCACATCTGTTGCATTTGGAGAGAAACTCTATAATAATGATTTTTTTTTAGAAAATTGATGAAAAGAACTATCGAAGTCTTGTTGGTTGTACTTAACAGAGACATGACCCAATATTATGTTTGTAGTTGGCATGTTGTTAAGATATGCACTGCTGCGATATTTCTCATTCTACAGCGACGTGTTTGGTTTGCAACGCGAACACCGTAATGGCAAACTCATTTAAAGTTGTTGGGTACATAGACAATGATTGGGCTAGATCAGTAGATGATATGTGAAATACCTCCGGATATTTGTTTTCATTTGGATCTGGAGTATTCTCGTGGAATTCGAAGAAGGAGTCAACAATGACTCAATCCACAACAAAAGTTGAGCATGTAGTAGCAACAACAGCAATCAACCAAGAAATTTAGTTGAGAAAAATTTTGTTTGATTTAAATCTCATGCAGGTTGAAGCAACTCATATTTTTTGCGATAACCAGTCTGCCATAGCAATTGCAAAGAACCCAGTCTTTCATGGAAAGACAAAGTATTTTAAAATCAAGTATTACTTTGTGAGAGAAGTTGAACAGAGCAAAGAAGTGACTCTGGTCCATTACAGTACTGAAGATCAACTTGCAAACATTTTGACCAAACCACTTGGAAAGTCAAGGTTTGAAGAGTTGAGGAATAAAATTGGTTTTCGCAGCATGAAGGCCAATGAAGAGTGTTGCGAGATGATCATTCATGCAAAATTAGCGAACACTTCAACTTTGGTGAATAAAAAAATACGAACTAGATTTTTTAGAGCTTGCTTAAATTTATGTTATATATTATATTAGCTTTTTAGAATATTTAGTATTTATTAGTATAATATATTTAACATTTATAAGCATAAAATCTTAAGTTATTTCTTTCCATATTTAGCAATTTTTTGTATTATAAATACCCTTGTTATATTGTTCAAAATAGATGAGTGGAAATAATAAAAACCTTAGCAGACAATTTTGTTGCTAAATTTTCTCGTTTCTTCTCTACAATTCTTTCTTCCTTAGTATCGAAATTCCAACAGTTACCAACCTCTGGCCACAACCAATGTTCAAACATAAACTTTCTTTGTCAAATCTTTTAATTTGAAGCAATCTCCCGTGATGGTTTTTAGACTGCATGAATTAGGGATTTGTACAATTGGTTTAGTTGTACACTACTTTCCATCAAATGATTATTCTAGATTCTTCAACAAAATATATTGTCATTCTCAAATATGTATGCATACCTACTAAAAGTGAAATAAATAGTAATAAGAAATTCATTTCCAAATGTGTGCTGCAAATATAACACCACAATCCATATGTCATATAAGTGACAGTTGATCACAAATCCATACTAGATATATCATCCCTAAACAATTTTGGTGGCATGCCTTTTGTAAAAAAAAAAAATTGGAATCATTTGAATAGAACAAATGTGTTCTCTATTCACTTCATTAGACCTAACACGAATTTTATATGTACTATTATTTTTAGTCAAGAACATAGAAACCAAATTATCATAACTTCAATAGTCTAAAGATGGAGTTAACAACTTGAAGACTCAACCAAATATCCTATAATGTTACCTCAAAACAAGCAACAAACTTGTTGTAGAAGTTGCATTAACAATTATTTTGCATTTCTCCAAGTATAAAGATGTATCCTAATATTGATTTTTAAGAATCAACACACCAACCAAGTTAGAATTTGAGTATTTGACAATCGCCAAATTGTCAGTTCATCTATATGTATTTATAAAGTCCTTAATTCCTTGAAGATATCTCAAGATCTTTTTTACAACTCTACAATTGTACAAACCAAGTCGTTTTGATATCTTCCCAACATTCCAACCACAAAAGCAATGTTAGGTTTTGTACAAACTTGAGCATACATTAGGCTTCCAATAACAACATCATAATGAATGTTTCCTATCTATTCTCTTTTAAGATCATTTTTAGGACATTAAGACAAACAAAAATTTTCACCTTTCACAAAGTGCCATACTTGGTGAACAGTTTTTCATCTAGAAGCCTCATTCATATCTTTCATTTCAAAGTGTCAACAGAGAAATTGTTTCATCTCATGTAACAATATAATATTATTAGCTGCATATAAAATTAGAAAGATAAGATTGCTTCCACTAACCTTGTGGTATATACATTGATAAGCAATGATTTTTATTGAAACCAAATGAAGAAATAACATTGTGAAACTTCAAATACCATTGTTGAGAAGCCTACTTAAGCCTATAAATAGACTTCTTAAGCTTACAAACTAAATGATCACCAACATATAATATAAACCCTTTCAATTGCTTCAAGTAGATTTCTGCCTCCAACTCTCTATTGAGGAAGGTCATTTCTATGTCCATTTGATGTAATTTAAAATCAAAATCTGCAACCAATGCCATGATGATTCAAAGGGAATCTTTCTTAGAAATGAGAGAAAATTTCTTTCTATAATTTTGATGTCCACGAAGACTAAAAGTATTAGTAATTAATAGTATAGCTACGGTGAACAAGGATATCATTCCCACAAAGACTAAAAGTACTAGTAATTAACGTCTTTCTATTATTTAACCAAATAATTCAAGTGATTGATTTAAAAATTAAAATTAACTAATTTAATTAACTAAAAAATTTGCCAAAGAACAAATAAGGAAAATAATCGATTAACAACCAAGAAACGAAACAATACCCAAGAAAGAATTCACCTAGATTTCACTTGTCACTATCAATCTAAATTACGCAATTTCGTTACTTAGTAACTTGATCCATGGAAATCTCTGAATTATGCTAATATTTCTTTCGAGCATAAGAGCAACTGACTCTAGGTTGATTAATTGAAACTTCTTTCTAATTAAAACCCCTATTATCACATTAACTCGTGCTATGGATTCCCTTATTAGATTTGACTCTAACCCGATAGATTTATGTCGTCCTATTTCTAGTATTGCATACAACTCCACTTAATTAAGCAATATCTAATCTTAAAAAGAATCTATTTGTAAACTGAAAAATATATAGGATTTTTCCTATGTAATTTGTTACCTTTTTACTTAAATCTGTTGTTAAAACTAAGTAATTGTTTAATAAATTAATGAAATATGTGAAAATATGAAATTAGGACATAGAAATTATTAAAATGTGATTTTATGCTTTATTATATTGTTTTCATGCATAAAATGGCTTATTTTATACTTATTTGAACATATTATATTTTTAAGACATAAAATGGGCCATGCACGATTAAAGTAAATAATAAAATATAAAATTGTATTTAATAATTCATTAATAATTTGAGTTGTAATTAATTATTTAAATTGGATAAATTTTATTCTTTGGTCCTTTAACTTATTGATTTATTTTGGACAGGTCTGATAGCTTTGTTGGATTACAAAAACCGTCCAAATTGAATACCAAGCCAACCTAAATTTGGCTACACATGGCTGTCCACATAAACCGCTTTTGGTTTAATTACACAAGTTCATTGCAATGTTGAAGAAATTGGAGATTTGCCCGAATATTTACATTTGACTGACCCTCAGTCCTGAGTTGTCATGGCTTTTAAATTGCTTAAAAATCTAGCAAAATCCAAGTCAAAGGCCACTAAGCATGGCCAGCCACTCATTGAAGAAACTTAAAGAGATTAAACCCCACTATTTTTAGCAAACTACCCCATCTTTTCACCTATAAGATCCCCTCATTCCTTCATCCATCATCCCTCATCTATCATCATTCTCTCTTCTCTCTCAATTCTCTTAGCATTTTCCATTTCCCATACCTAGCATTATCTCTTCATAGAGATTTTAGCAATTAAATCCTCTTAAAGAGCCCTTGGTCGGCCACCTTGGAGAGCCATCAGCAAAGGAGCAAAGCGAAGGAGTGAAGGAGTCTCATCGATCAAAGTCTTGGGTGACAGCCACTTT
This sequence comes from Gossypium bickii, assembly GCA_025503065.1. Classification (NCBI taxonomy): domain Eukaryota; kingdom Viridiplantae; phylum Streptophyta; class Magnoliopsida; order Malvales; family Malvaceae; genus Gossypium; species Gossypium bickii. The sequence continues at coordinate 17,933,885 of CP106713.1, read as the reverse complement.
GATTTGGGTTTAATTTTTCTTTTCTTTAATTTAATCTAAAAATGTTTGCTATGTGTTCTTTGTTCTTGTTTACAACAATTTTAGCTTAATTTTATTTAAAGCTAGGATGATTGCTTTGATGAATAATATTTATTTGATTCATGCTTCTAATGTTTGTGCCTCAATCGATTATGTTTTCAATTAAAATCAAGTCTATATTTCGTTCATACATGATTGAAATGCACTTGAATTAGCTGAGCGATCCTAACCAGACGACGGCTAGTGGACACATAATTGAAATGTGCATGCTCAATTTAGATCCTAACTAGATTTTACATACCTCAATCAAGCTTATCTAAGACTGAATGTAGCTTTCTTTTTATTTTTCTTTTCCTTAGTTATTTTCGGCTAACAAAAGATGAACATGCATGGCTTTGTTAATTTTATGTTTTATTTTATTTACATTATAATATATTAATTATTATTTTAACCTTATAAAATAAATTAGTAAACTACATAATTCAAGTCCAAAACCGGCCATGCTATTTGTTAATGGCCAATTTGCCTCATAAGGATCCCATATTTAATTAGTCAAAGCAAATAAGCACTTTAACATGTAGAAAGCTACTTTTACAATTTACGCGATTAAGTCCTTTTTCTTAAATCGGACACTCAAACGATAAAATTAAATCACGAAAATTTCACAATTATTAATTCACACAGTAGTAACACAGATAATAATATTTAAATATTTTTCTGACTCAGATTTGTGGTCCAAAATCCACTGTTCTGATTAGGGTTGAAATCGGACTGTTACAATTCTCCCCCCTTAGGGATTTTCGTCCCTAAAAATCTTACCGGTGAATAGGTTTGGATAACATTCTGTCATAGCATCTTCAGACTCCCACATAACTTCTCCAACCCCGTGTTGATTCCATAGGACTTTCACTAAAGAGAATTTTGTATTTCTTAATTCTTTAACCTCGTGATCTAAAATCCGGATAGGTTCTTCCTCATAGGTTATATCGGATCGAATTTCAAACTCAGTTGGAGAAATCACATGTGATGGGTCAAATCGATACTGTCGAAGCATTGAAACATGGAACACATTATGGATCTTTTCTAACTCAGATGGTAACAACAATCAATAAGCAATCGACCCGATATGCTCTACAATCTCATACGGTCCAATGTATCTCGGACTCAACTTGCCTTTACGACTAAATCTGAGTATTTTCTTCCATGGTGAGACTTTCAAAAACACTTTATCCCTAATCTGAAACTCAATATCTTTACGTTTTAAATCTGGATGACTTTTGACGATTTGATGTAGCTTTCAGACTATCGCGAATCACTTTCACTTTCTGTTCAGTCTCTTTGATCAAATCGACCCCGTGCATCTTATTATCACTGAGCTCAGTCCAATACAAAGGTGTTCGACATTTACATCCGTACAAAGCCTCGTAAGGTACTCGATTAAAAGCTATTATTATATGCAAATTCAATCAGTGGCAAGTATCGTTCCCAAGTACCTTCAAACTCGAGAATACAACATCTCAACATATCTTTGAGTATCTGAATGATTCGTTCGGACTGACCATCTATCTGTGGATGGAAAGCAGTGCTAAAATGTGACACCCCTTACCCGTGTTCGACGCCAAAACCAGATACGAGACATTACCTAACTTAACTTGCTTAAACATATAACATAGGGCTATAAAAATTTCATTTCAAATTAAAACTTCTCATTCATGTACATAACATCCTTATAATGAGCCTACGAGACCCTAAACATACATACGGAAGGTTTCAGAATTAAACCGAAAACTTTTGCGCTCTTAGAAAATTTTTGCCTAAACAGTGCCACATGCCTGTGTGAAATGGAACACGCCCATGTAGGCAGGCCGTGTGATCACACATGCCCATGTTCCCAGCCCGTGCGAAATTTATTTTTCAATTCGAACCTACAAGGATTTTCACACTGCCGGACACACGCCCGTGTCAATTACCCGTGTCTCTCACACAGGCTAGACATGCCCGTGTTCTCACCCGTGTGTGAAAAACCTGAGTATTCTGTTTATGACGTCAGCAACCTCTTAAAGGGCACACGGCCTAGGCACACGCCCGTGTGACGAATCGAATTCTCGCAAATTTGATGCAGGGGACACACGGCTTATCAACACACCCATAGGGCTGACCGTGTGTCACACACGGCGTAGACACACGCCCGTGTGTCTACCTGTGTGGACAATTAGAAGGTTATTTTCCAAGCCAATTGCCACCCTAAAACATAAACACAACTATACCAACACAAGCAACATATATCATAGCAATAATACACTATGAATAATCATTAAATCATCGTTCATGCATTTCATATTTAATTCCAACAATTGCATGAACTTTCACTTCATAAAACTCATCATCATTAAAAATATGCAACTTGAGAAATATTGACCAATTTCTAATGGCCATTTACAAAATGAATGAGTAACCTTACTAGCTAACACTTTGGCTTCCAAATATGACATAACACAAAATGACCAAGTTCCTATACATGCCATACCCAAAATAAAACCACTTTACTATACCAAAAGAATGATTGATAGTGTGATCCAAGCTCCGACGTTCTACGATCCCTGAGCTAGCTTGGCGATACTACAAGGAAAAGGGAAAAGAGAGGGGTAAGCAAATAGCTTAGTAAGTTTGCATGAATTAAAATAGCAATATAAGTAAATATAGTAAAATTTATTCATCTTATAAAACAATAACATCACAAGCTCTCAAGTACTTTGACATACTTACTCATACTTATTCTTACCCATCACATTACGATTTTCATAACTTGTATTTTACTCATGGTACATGTACCACTTCAGCACATAATTTAGCACATATGCTATTTTGAACATAAACTTAAATCATTATCATCATTAACTTAAGTGGAACTCTTTGTCATCATTGTATAACTTAACTCTTTATCATCTTTACATACTTAGCTCTTTTGCCCATTGAGCTACTCAGAATACCGGAGGATACTCAATCTCATCATACATGTATCACGATGCCAATGCCATATCCCAGATATAGTTTTACATGGGATTACCTCTTGATGCCGATGCCATATCCCAAATATGGTCTTACACGGGATCTCCTAACTCGATGTCGATGCCATGTCCCAGAGATGGTCTTACACGAGATCTTCCTTTGGTGCCGAAGCCATGTCCCAGACATGGTCTTATATGGAACCTTTCTTATTCGATGTCGATGCCATGTCCCAGACATAGTCTTATAGGGATCTGAGTTCGGTGCCGATGCCATGTCCCAAACATGGTCTTATACGGGACCTCCATTCGGTGCCGATGCCATGTCCCAGATGGTCTTATACGGGACCTTCCTTATCTCATGTTGTGACATAAGTATCCTTGTCATTCCGAATCTTCAACCGGGACATTCAACTTAGTATATTCTTATCATTTTCTCATCGAGGCTTCATTTGTCAATTTTTATGGGAATAATATTCTTTATCATAATATCAAGTAATTTAAAATATGGAAAAACTATGACACTTTAATTTCACCCAAACTTACCTCGGTACTCAAAATAGGTGTAGATGTTCGATTTAGTCCACGACTTTGTTCTTACCTCGGTTTCGATCCGGGCTTCGTGTTTCTTAATCAATTATAAAAATTTCACTTGTTTAATACTCACATTGACTAAGTTGACTCATGGACCGTACTTTGGAAAAATTATAATTTTGCCCCTAAACTTTCTCATAATTACATTTTTACCCCTAGGCTCGTAAAATGATTTTTATTCAACTTTCTTGTATTTTAAGCCTAGCCGAATTATTTTCTTAACTACAATGGCCCCCAATTTCCACTATTTCACTCATGTATAACTATTTTTATAACTTTTATAATTTGGTCCTTTTATGTATTTTTCATAAAAATTACTTCGAAAAAGATGTTTATCATACATCAAACTTTCATATTCTTCCATAAAACATTAAAATACATGCATTTCATACATGGATAAATTTTTGAACATAAACCCTAGCTCAAAATAGAGCTAGAAATAGCTAAATCGAGCTATGAGGATCTCAAAAATACGAAAACCATTAAAAATAGGGCTAGAATGCACTTACTATCAAGCTTACAACTTGAAGAAACCTTAGTTATGGTGCTCTTGTGATTTTTGGCCAAGCTTGGAGAAGATGGACACCATTTTTGACTTATTTTCCCTTTTAATTCATTAATTAACCAAAAGACCAAATTGCCCTTAAGGCCCCTTTCTTAAGATTTTTCCTTCCCATGTCTGTTTTTGTCCATCTTAACATATAATGGTCTAATTTCTAAATAAGGGCCTCTAGTAATTTTTATGATTCTATTTCATACTTAAATCTTCTAAAATCTCATATTTTCTAATCTTTGCAATTTAGTCGTAATGGACAATTTAATCACTAATAAATAAATAAAATTTCCTCATGAAATTTTCACACCATCATGCAAACACATCATAAGCCTCATAAAAATTATAAAACACATATTTCTACTTCGAATTTATGGTCTTGCAACCACTATTCCGACTAGGCCCTAAATCGGGCAGTTACAATTCTCCCCCTTAGGGATTTTCGTCCCCGAAAATCTTACCAGCAAAAAGGTTTGGGTACTGGTTTCTCATGGCCTTCTCGGGCTCCCATGTAGCCTCTTCTACCCCATGTCTTTGCCATAATACTTTCACAAGAGCTATACTTTTGTTTTTTAATTGTTTAATGATAAACCGTAATAGTAACATATTTTAATCCCACATTTAGTTTGCTTTTGGATGATTTATCCCTTGATTCATATAAAAAGGTGCTCTTAATCCTTTCTTTTCATGCCTTATATCCAGGAAAGCACCCGACGATAAAACAAACGAGAAACGGGCCCAAAACAGGGTAAATGGTCCATATCAAGAACTTGAGACGGCCTGGACTTAAGCCCACATGTCCGTGCCTCACTAATCATCTAGAATACGGTCTTAGCCCCGAACCACACGGCCGTGCCTCATTAAAGAAATTCGAACATGGTTTAAAGACTAGTCACACGGGCGTGTGACATGGCCGTGTCCCTGTCGTGGCTATAGACAATTTAATTTGGATTTGGATACTTTGGGGTAAAGAAACCTATTCCAATAGCCCATATATACCCCTAAGTACCACCTTGAAGAGGGCGGTTAAGCTAGGCCAAGGAGCCAAGCCGAAAGGTCGATTTGTGGAAATCACTTGAAGATAGCTAGTTGATCCATCTCAAAAGCCTAATTCTACTCAAGATTACGGATTTCTCCTTCAATTCTTTCAAGGAGTTTTAAGGGTTTCTTATGTTTTGTTTTATCTTTTCTCTTGAGATGTTTTCTTTATTTATTATTAACTAAACCCTCAGATACCTACAGGGGATGAAACCTAGATGAATCTTGTTATTGTTTTCTAAACTATAAATAAATATTTGATTTGTTCTTAATTATGTGTGCTTAATTTTTGTGTTGATATTTCGCGGATATTGATTCAAGTATGATGTGTTTAAGTGGAGGAGTAAAAGTCCTTGCCTATTCATAGATCTAGCATAATTACAGCGGAGTCATTCGTGCGCCTAGAGATAGGGTGACGAGATTTTGCCGGATTAGGGTGAAACCTAATATGGGAGTCCATAGATTGATTTACTGCTATTCTAGGGGGTTATTAAATGAGAAAGAGATTTCCATTAATTAACCTAGGGTTAGAAGTTATTCACCTCGAGAGAGGGTTTAATATACGTTAGGGAGTCCTACGGATCAAGTCAAGTGAATAAAGCGTATGGTTCAGTGTTAGATAACAAGTGAAGTCTAGGTGGATTCTTCCTAAGGGTATCACTTAAATCAACTGAGTTTTTCTAAAAGTTATTTCCCCAATTTAGTCTTTTTGTCTTTGCGTCTTAGCTTGGTAGTTAGTTAATTTTAGATTAAACAACCAATCACTTAATATTTAGGTTAGATAATAAAAAGAAAGTTAGTATTAGTACTTTAAGTTCCTTTGGGTTCGACAATCCGGTCTTGCCTAAGCTATACTACTGTTCGATAGGTACACTTGCCTTTAATCGTTGTCAGAGTTAGTTTCCAGGTTCGATCATTCTCTTTATAAATTTTAAAACTCGATAGACATACAATCATTTAACTTCTCGTGCCAAAATCTTAACCGATTCTTCGCCATAAGTCATGTCGGGTTGAATTTCAACCTCAGTCAGCGTAATCACATGCGAAGAATTTGATCGGTAACGACGTAACATCGACACGCGATACACATCATGAATCTTTTCCAATTCAGACGGCAAAGCCAATCGATAGGCCACCGGCCCTATCCTTTCGATGATCTCATACAGTCCGATAAAATGCGGATTCAATTTGCCTTTTCGGCCAAATCTAATAACTTTCTTCCATGGTGACACTTTTAAGAATACCTTATCTCCAACTTGAAACTCAATCTCTTTTCGTTTCAAATCCGAGTAGGACTTTTGTCTATTAGAAGTAGCTTTTAAACAATCACGGATTATTTTCACCTTCTCTTCGGTTTCTCTAACCAGATCGACCCCGCGAATCTGATTTTCCTTGAGTTCGGTCCAATACAAAGGCGTTCAACACTTTCGCCCATACAAAGCCTCATAAGGCACCATTTTCAAACTTGACTAAAAACTGTTATTGTATGCAAACTCTACTAACGGTAGATACTTTTCCCAGCTACCTTGAAACTCAAAAGCACAACATCGGAGCATATCCTCAAGTGTCTGTATTAACCTCTCCGACTGTCAGTCGATTTGGGGGTGAAAAGGCGTACTAAAACTCAGCTTTGTGCCCAAAGCTTCTTGCAACTTCTTCCAAAATCAAGATGTGAATCTCAGATCTCTATCCGATATAATTGATGAAGGCACTTCTTGTAACATCCCGAAATAAGGCCTAAACGGAACAGTGGTTTCGGGACCACAAATTCGATGTTGAGAAATTTATTTTATTTATATTTTTATGGTCTACAATTTCACGAAATGATTTCGTGAAAATCTCATTCGAAAATTTTGACGTTTGGGCACTCAATTTAGTCAAAAGGACTAAATTGTAAAAAGTACAAAAGTTGAGTTCTACATGTTAGAGGTGTCAAATTGTTATGAAATTTTAAATTGGAGGTCCTTAAATGATAATTAGACCATTGGTTAAGTTGGTGGACAAAAATGGACATGGATGGGTATGTTTCAAAAGAATTTTTTTTAAGGGGCATTTTGGTAATTCAGTGAATTAAATGAATTAAAAACAAAATTTAAATGCCAAATATGTCCATCTTCTTCATATGGACGAAATTTACCAAGAGAAGACATGGCTAGGGTTTTCTCAACTTTCCAAGCTCATGGTAAGTCCATTCTAGCCCCGTTTTTCAAGTTATTTACAGTTTTGGAGTCCCGGTAGCTCGATTTAGCTTATGCTACCAATAATTCATGCTAGGGTTCATCTTTGAAAAATTATCCATAGGTGAAAAGTGTGTTTTTTGATGTTTTATGATAGTATATGAAGGCTGAAATTACGTTAAACAACTTTTACTAAGCGGTTTTACGTGAAAACGAGTAAAACATCATAATCGGTAAAAATACCTAATGTTCATAAGTACATGTTAGAGTGAGAATTTTATGTTTCCATAGAAGAGAAAAATGATCAGCATGTTGTAAAACATAAGAATAAGGGCTGAAGTTTAATTTTCGAGTATTGGGGAAAAAGTGTAAATATGTAAAAGTTTAGGGGCAAAATTTTAATTTTGCAAAAGTTGAGTTAAGGACTGTTTTGAATAGTACATTAATTAAGTAAGTGAAATGTGATGTTTTAGACCCCGAAAAATGAGATTTGGACCTAGAATTGGAGGAAAATCGAAAATCAGAAAAGTTGGTAGGTCGTTTCGGCATTCGAGGTAAGTTGGTGTGTTAATAATAATGCAATAATGTCGTAATGTATATTTGAAACCTAAATTGTGGTATTAAATTGATTTTTCTGAATTACATGTTTAGTATATTATGTTGGTGAATTGATTTAATAATATGTTTATGATAAAAGGTGACATAGGTGACATGGAAAATGGGTTGAAATGTTGTGCTTAAAGGTGTTTTCTATGACTATGGTTATTATGTGAAATGGAAAGTTTATATGTAAATAATGCATTTATTTTACTTGTTCAATAATTATTTTGCTAGATATTATGGAAATCATTGGGTGATAACTACAATATGAAAATGTATAGAATGCGAAATTCTCGATTGAACCTTCGGAAAACCGAGAGATACGGACAATATGTAGCTAGGTCACACGAGTGATAAGGGAACTTCACCGTGTGCACAAGAAAGCTACGAGATGGCAAAATTTGATATGTAGCTAGGCCACATGGATGATAAGGGATTTTCACCATGTGTGCAAGAAAGCTACGGGATAATAATTTCATATGTAACTAGGTCACATGTGTAATCTTTGTGTGTATACCATGTGTACAAGAAAGTTACGGGTTATGAGTAGCTAGGTCACATGAGTGGTTCCTAGTGTTGGACACCATGTAGACAAGAGAGCTATGAGATGGAATGGCTAGGTCACATGGGTGATAAGGGACCTTCACCATGTGTACAAGAAAGCCGAATCATGTGTGGGTGGAGCTATGTGTTGAGACCACCGAGTATCGGACGTTTTCCGAAGGGGTTCAACGAGATAATTTACTAATGATGATTGGTGCGATCATGTTATGAATAACTGCAAGTGTGAATGTGACCAATTGAGAAATGTGGCAAATGTACGTGAGAACAATATGCTCGATATGTAATCGAGAAATTGGAAAGATTGGTATAGGCAAGTGATGAAAGCAACTAAAGTGAGAGAAAGCAAAATTTTACAATAAAACTGCTTTTGGACAAAGAAGAATGAGGTGAATTTGAAAAATAACCAAAAATGGTAGAAATTGAATTATAAGTTGTATGAGACATTTATTTAAATCTTATTGAGTCTATTTTTATATAAAAGAAACAGAGAAAGCAAAGGATTGGTATATTTTGAGATATTTAGATTTTTGTGAGACTGGTTTAGAGTGATTTCGAGATCCCCTGCTTACGACTTCTCGAAAATCATTGAAAATTGTAAAAATATAATATTGGACATAATTTATATGATTAGATTCCTTATTGAGTATATTTTTATAAGAAGCAAGCTATAATATCATTTGAATTCTGTACAAAAATATAATTAAATTTTAGTAAAGAATGGTCGGAATTGTCGGACAGCAGAACAGGGGAGACTTTGAAGAATAAACTGTACTAATTGGCTAAACCAAAAATTCTGAAAATCTTATGGTAAAAATATATGTTAGTCTAGTTTCATGGAAAATTTACGAATCTTAATTTGGAGTCTTGTAACTCCAGATATAAATAATTTAATGACTGTGAGTCAAGAAAATAGCTTAACTGGAAATTGAATAAATAGGAAGAATATGAAAATAACATGTTATCACATTGCTTATTATTTTCATGCGAGCTTACTAAGTGTAAAGCTTACTCCTCCTTTCCATTTCGTTTAGTTTTGTCGTCACGGTGTTGGAGATCGTCGGAGGCGATATCACACTATCGGGTCATTATCCTTGGAGTATTGGCATGTGTATGTTAAATGTTTTCAAGTGAGTGGCATGTATAGGGACTTAGTTTTTCTATGATGGATGTTGTTTGTGATTAGCCAAATGTATTGGCATATAGTTATTTTTTGATTATGGCCATGCGATGTGGCTTATAATGATTTTGGCTTATAAGCCTATTTGTCCATGGTATGTGTTAATGTCTTGTTATGTGGTAGAAGTGATTAAATAGATGACAATGTCAAATGCATGTCTTTGAAAAGTTTTAAGTTTTGGGCAAAATTTGGTAAGCCGGTTTTGTATGATTGTGAATATTGAAGTACGGTAACGCCTCGAACCCTGTTCTGGAGTTGGACACGGGTGAGGGGTGTTACACTTCTTACCTTTAATCGTTGTCAGAGTTAGTTTCCAGGTTCGATCATTCTCTTTATAAATTTTAAAACTCGATATACATACGATCAAGTTTTTGGCGCCGTTGCCGGGGAACTAAAATATTAAGAAAACTCTATTTTTATTACTCTAGCCATTATTCTTTATTTTTTTATTTTTGTTTTTTTGTTTGTTTTTGCTGAAATTTTTCTTCTTTCTTTTCCTAGCAGGTACCTCTAGTTTATGACTAGAAGGAACCCGAGAGGACCTTTAGTATACGACAGTGAAATTGAAGCTACCACTCGAAGGAACCGCGGAGAAATTAGGTGAGCCCTAAATTACGCAGAAGAAGGCAGATCCAATCCTACTGAAGGGATGGACGAGAATAATCCACAACCACATGATGTGGAAGAAAATAATGCTCCACGTACTATGTTTCACTATGCTATACCGCATCTAACAGGAGCAGAATCGAGTATTGTTAGGCCTGCTATAGCTACTAATAAATTTGAATTAAAGCCTAACACAATACAAATGATTCAACAATTTGTTCAATTTGATTGTTTGCAGGACGAAGACCCAAACACTTAGATAGCTAATTTCTTAGAGTTCTATGATACCTTCAAAATTAATGGCATTTCTGATGATGCCATATGTCTTCGGTTATTTCCCTTTTAATTAAGGAATAAAGCCAAACAGTGGTTAAACTCATTACCACGAGGGTTAATCACTACATGGGATCAAATGACTGAAAATTTTTTATTGAAATATTTCACACCAGCCAAAACGGCCAAATTACGGAATGATATCTCTTCTTTTGTGCAGATGGATTTAGAGGCATTATACAACGCATGGGAGAGATACAAGGATCTCTTGAGAAGGTGTCCTCACCATGGTTTACCTTTGTGGCTTCAAGTCCAAACTTTTTATAATGGTGTAAACCCCTCAACGAGGCAACTAATCGATTCAGCCGCCGGTGGAACCCTAAACAACATAACTCCTAAAGTAGCCTACGAGTTCATTGAAGAGATGCCACTGAATAGCTATTAGTGGCAGGTTACAAGGATGAAACTGACAAAATCAGCCAGAGTTTACAAACCTCGATGCAGTAACCATGCTATCAACACAGGTAGAGATGATGAATAAAAAGCTTGATAGTTTGTGTTCTTTGCAGGTACATCCAGTAATGCAGTACGACGCAAGTGGAACTGTGGCGAATCCTGAATACCCACCCTACCAACCGGGAGCAGAAAACGAGCAGATGAACTATATAGGTAATAATTTCAGACCCAATAATAATCCTTAAGTAATTCTTACAATCCAGGTTGGAGGAACCATTCAAATTTTTCATGGGGAGGTCAAGGAAATCAAGGAAATCAAAGACAACAACCTCCTCAAAATTTTCAAAATCAGCCATATCCGCAAGAGAAGAAGCCAAACCTTGAAGAGATGCTGAAGAAATTCATGGCAGCCACAGAAAATCATCTTCAAGATATAGAGAAAACACTTAAAGATCAACAAACATCAGTTGAAGAGACCAAGAACTGAGTCGGGGAACTTACTAAGTCAGTAGGGGAAGTCACTAAGGCAGTCGGACAACTTGCAAAGTTAATGTCCGAATCTACCAAGTAACACAAAGATTAACCCAAAGGAGCAAATCCAAGCCATCACAGCTCATGATAGTAAAGGGTTAGATGAACCCAACTCAATACAAGAAAACGAGGTAGAAGAAGGTAAAGTAGAGGTAACACGGGAAAAGCCAAAACCGGTAATCAAAGAATACCAACCTCGCATACCTTATCCTAAAGCAATGAAAAGAGATGATAAAGAAGAACAGTTTGGTAAGTTTCTTAAACTTTTAAAGAAATTACATATCAACTTACCTCTTTTTGAAGCTTTTTTTTTCAGATGCCAGACTCGAGGAAATTTTTAAAACAGCTTTTAACGAACAAGCTCAAATTAGACGAAGAGCCACATGTGGAATTAAACGCAATATGCTCAGCAATGTTACAGAATAGATTACCACGGAAGCAAAAGGATCCAGGGAGTTTTACAATTCCATGTTTAATTGGCAGTTTAACTATTGATAATGCGTTAACTGATTGAGGGGCAAGTATAAATGTCATGCCTTATACATTGTTTAAACGACTAGGTCTAGGGAAGCCCAAACAAACTAGGATGAGTATTCAATTAGCTGATAAAACTGTTAGAATTCCTAGGAGAATTATCAAAGATGTTCTTTTAAAATCAATAAATTCGTTTTCCCAGTAGATTTTTTTGTCTTAGACATGGATGAGGATAATTCAATCCCCCTAATTTTAGGAAGACCCTTTCTAGCAACTGCCAAGACTAAAATTGATGTTGCCACAGGAGAACTCATACATTGTGTAGGTGACGAATCAATCAGTCTTCAAGCTCTTGACTCGGCCAGGACAACAATTGATGAAGGTAAGAAAGTCAATCCAGTTGATAATCAATGTGTGCAACCTTCATTGTAGGAAACACCACAAGTATACAAACCTGAGCCAAATCATAAACCCCAAACCAACAAAGACGAATTACAAAATGAACAAAGCCTTAGGGTCGACAAACAAAAAGAACAGGAAACACAAATCAAAGAGGAACAGGAACTACACGAAGTAAAACCTAAGGAGCCCCCAAAAGAGCTCATAGGAACATCAAACCACTTCAAAATAGGAGACCAGGTACGGTTAGACAAAGCCGACCCTCGAATCACCACATCAGGCCTGAAAGCAAACGAAGAAATTCCTCTTAAGGTACATAATATCTTCCCACATGGAACAGTTGAGGTAAGCACTCCAACACTCGACAATTTTAAGGTAAACACCTCTCGACTTAAACTTTATCAAGAAAATAAAACTGTAAGCATGAGGAAAGATATTCAAACTTTTAAACCACCCTGATTGTAGCAAATACAAGGAAATTCTAGCTTAAGACTATAAACGAGCGCTTCTCGGGAGGCAACCCGAGTATTAACCTCATTAACTTTTATGTTTTTCATTTTTTTTTATTCTATCTTTTTTTCTAACTATAAAAATAACCAAGGGTGCAGATTTCCAGGCCACAAGGCCTTGTACACATCCGTGGCTGAGACCGTGTGTACCTCAAGAATCTTGGTACTAACATGGCAGGACGGTACAAGTCAGATTCAACTAAATTTCAAAATCACAGACTCAACCACTCTCCCACGAGACCGACAATTTGGCACGACCGTGTCCTACGACCGTGTGTAGCTACCGACTTGTCGACCACGGGTAGAACACGCCCGTGCCTCACAACCGTGCCAACATACTGACCTATCACCAACGGCCGTGGTGATCTGCAAAACGGGTGTGGGTGAGCCAACGCACCTAGACATACGACCGTGCAAGATGGCTGTGTGAATCGACACGTCCTCGGTGCACGGGCGTGCGAATGTGCCAGAATTGAAACTCTATTTAAACCCAACCTCCCTTCCCCCATTTTTTTCTACCTACTGATCACTTCTTTTTCTTTCTCCCCTTTTCTCTCAAACTTCTCCCCTCTCCATAATAAGTCTCTATAACTCTTGAGCCACACCAAAGCCATGACGAAGAAGTGGAAGAAGCCAAGCATAGTCTCCCCGATGGAGACCCCAATACATAAGTTCATACCAATTGCTTCATCCAAACAACAAGCCAAGGGTCTTTGAGGCCAGTTAGTTTCTATTTTTCTTTTCTCTTTTGCTTCAATTTCCTTCTCTTTGACAACTTTATGCTTAATTTAGTATAACTTATTTTACTTTCTTAGTGTCAGGTTCAAAAGGCTACTAGGGAATCACACCACTTCCGCCACCGCCAGCACTCCTCAGCCTTAGAGGTCACACCCACCTCGCGAACCATCCAACAATAAAGACTCTTCGGTCCATTCATTTTTAATTTTCATTTTGTTTACATTTTTGTTTCCTTTTTCGTTATCTTTCTTATCTTTAATTATACATTTAGTTTATTTTAAATGTGTCTTAATAATTCCTGGCTAACTTCCCATGAGCTACCTAATTTCTTAATCTAACACAGGATCGTCATTCAAAACGACTCCTCTAAACCTTCGACTTAAGGAATGCATCCAAAATTCATGAAGTCTCACTTCTCCCCTTCTCTTTTGATTTATCCCTTAAATTTTATTATCTATCTTTATACATTGAGGACAATGTACATCTTAAGTGTGGGGGGGTAAAAGTGCCTAACTTTCTACATTATTCGCAAATCCTAGAATTTAATCTTGTTTTTAAGTAACTTCCTCATATTACTAATTAGGATGAAATATCTGATGATTTATGATTTTTATTGATACGTTTTTGAGTAAGTCACTGATAATTGTGCATTGATGATTGAAATTTGAAGAATACTAGAGAATCAAGCATGATAAGCCTATTTTTTAGAATCAAAATTCTTACTAGGTGGTTAACCTGAATTTGAATATTACTTTGAAATCTGAAATTTACTAGGATGATGTCAAAAAAACCCATAATTTTTGTGAGATTTTGAGCCTTATAGCATATATTCTTTTTCATGCTCACTTTATCGATTATGAGTGTGTCAACTATGAACTGTTATTCTAGAACTTGCTTTGATTATACATGTCGAGACCACATCTATGACTTGATATACAGAGGTGATAAAGTCACTTAGGATTTAACCCACTTACACCACTAAAAGGCCTACCTTTATAAATTAACCCCTAGTGAACCCCGTTGATCTTAACAATTTTTTTTTATTGACTCATCAGCTAATATTAACCCAAAACCCCTTTGTATTTGTTATCACCATTCCCTTTTGACTACCCTTATAATCGAGATTTGATTTGATTTGTTACCTAGTTATATTATTTCAGTAGTTGAATTCATTGTTTTTGATTTGTTCTAAAAAAATCTAAATATATTCAGTATTAGTATTATAAAGTGAGCTTATACAGTTAAAGTCAATTTATCAAAAGAAAAAGCTCGTATTATTAGGGTTATTAATTTTCAGTTGATGTAATTATTTATTTCTAGATAGGTAACTTGTCAATTCAGTCTCGATTCTAACCTTCTAATTCAACCTTTATCCACACCTTTAACCCTAGCCCCGTTACAACCCTGACAAAGACCTTTTGATCTGTTTATCATCTCATTTTACAGTGGCGGAGATTTGATTTTTAGGCTAGCCTATGGGATTAACTTTTCAGGTTCGACTTACGAGTGCTATTTTAACTGAACCTTAAACACTTAGAGTGATTTGAGTGAATCTTTTGTGAGGATATCAATCCTTCTTGGTTTTGAATTAAAGGTAATTATTTAGATAAGGGGAGACACCTACAATTTCAAAATACAAATGCTTGACTTATCTTGTTTGAATATTTAGGACTCTTAGATTTGTCCATGTATAAATTATCTATGAATTATGATAAGGCATTGTTAATAGGAATTATGAATTATGGAAATTTCGTCTTAATTGTAAGTTGAGAATTTTGCTTGAGGACAAGCAAAAGCTTAAGTGTAGGGGTATTTGATAAACTGTAATAGTAACATATTTTAATCCTACATTTAGTATGCTTTTGGATTATTTATCCCTTGATTCATATAAAAATGTGCTCTTAATCCTTTCTTTTCATGTCATATATACAGGAAAGCACCTGAGGATAAAAAGAATAAGAAACGGGCCCAAAATGGAGTAAATGGGCCATATCAAGAAATCGACACGGCCTAGACTTAAGCCCACACGGCCGTGCCTCACAAATTATCTAGAACACAGTCTCACCCCTGAATCACACGGTCGTGCCTCATTAAAGAAATCTGAACAGGGCTTAAAGACTAGTCACACGGGCGTGTGACATGGCCGTGTCCCTGTCGTGGCTATAGACAATTTAATTTGGATTTGGATACTTTGGGGCAAAGAAACCTATTCCAATAGCCCATATATACCCCTAAGTACCACCTTGAAGAGGGCGGTTAAGCTAGGCCAAGGAGCCAAGCCGAAAAGGTCAGATTTGTGGAAATCACTTGAAGATAGCTAGTTGATCCATCTCAAAAAGCCGGAATTCTACTCAAGACGGCGGATTTCTCCTTCAATTCTTTCAAGGAGTTTTAAGGGTTTCTTATGTTTTGTTTTATCTTTTCTCTTGAGATGTTTTCTTTATTTATTATTAACTAAACCCTCAGATACCTAAAGGGGATGAAACCTAGATGAATCTTGTTATTGTTTTCTAAACTATAAGATAAATATTTGATTTGTTCTTAATTATGTGTGCTTAATTCTTGTGTTGATATTTCGCGGATATTGATTCAAGTATGATGTGTTTAAGTGGAGGAGTAAAAGTCCTTGCCTATTCATAGATCTAGCATAATTACAGCGAAGTCATTCGCGCGCCTAGAGATAGGGTGACGAGATTTTGCCGGATTAGGGTGAAACCTAATATGGGAGTCCATAGATTGATTTACTGCTATTCTAGGGGGTTATTAAATGAGAAAGAGATTTCCATTAATTAACCTAGGGTTAGAAGTTATTCACCTCGAGAGAGGGTTTAATATACGTTAGGGAGTCCTACGGATCAAGTCAAGTGAATAAAGCGTATGGTTCAGTGTTAGATAACAAGTGAAGTCTAGGTGGATTCTTCCTAAGGGTATCACTTAAATCAACTGAGTTTTTCTAAAAGTTATTTCCCCAATTTAGTCTTTTTGTCTTTGCGTCTTAGCTTGGTAATTAGTTAATTTTAGATTAAACAACCAATCACTTAATATTTAGGTTAGATAATAAAACGAAAGTTAGTATTAGTACTTTAAGTTCCTTTGGGTTCGACAATCCGGTCTTGCCTAAGCTATACTACTGTTCGATAGGTACACTTGCCTTTAATCTTTGTCAGAGTTAGTTTCCAGGTTCGATCATTCTCTTTATAAATTTTAAAACTCGATAGACATACAATCATTTAACTTCTCGTGCCAAAATCTTAACCGATTCTTCGCCATAAGTCATGTCGGGTTGAATTTCAACCTCAGTCAGCGTAATCACATGCGAAGGATTTGATCGGTAACGACGTAACATCGACACGTGATATACATCATGAATCTTTTCCAATTCAGACGGCAAAGCCAATCGATAGGCCACCGGCCCTATCCTTTCGGTGATCTCATACAGTCCGATAAAACGCGAACTCAATTTGCCTTTCCGGCCAAATCTAATAACTTTCTTCTATGGTGACACTTTTAAGAATACCTTATCTCCAACTTGAAACTCAATCTCTTTACGTTTCAAATTCAAGTAGGACTTTTGTCTATCAGAAGTAGCTTTTAAACAATCACGGATTATTTTCACCTTCTCTTCGGTTTCTCTAACCAGATCGACCCCGTGAATCTGATTTTCCTTGAGTTCGGTCCAATACAAAGGCGTTCAACACTTTCGCCCATACAAAGCCTCAGAAGGCACCATTTTCAAACTCGACTAAA
The DNA here is from genome assembly GCA_025503065.1 of Gossypium bickii. Lineage (NCBI taxonomy): Eukaryota > Viridiplantae > Streptophyta > Magnoliopsida > Malvales > Malvaceae > Gossypium > Gossypium bickii. Next base: position 17,916,426 of record CP106713.1, on the reverse strand, counting down.
AACTGTTATTGTATGCAAACTCTACCAACGGTAGATACTTTTCCCAACTCCCCTAAAACTCAAGAGCACAACATCGGAGCATATCCTCAAGTGTCTGTATTAACCACTCCGACTGTCCGTCGATTTGGGGGTGAAAAGGCGTACTAAAACTCAACTTTGTGCCCAAAGCTTCTTGCAACTTATTCCAAAATCAAGATGTGAATCTCGGATCTCTATCCGATATAATTGATAAAGGCACTTCATGTAGCCTCACAATCTCAAAAACATACAAATATGCCGACTTATCAAGCGAAAAATCAACACGTACCGATATGAAGTAGGCCGACTTCGTAAGTCTATCTATCAGAACCCAGACGGTATCTTTCTTACTCGGTGTCAACGACAAACCCGCTACAAAATCCATAGTAACACGGTCCTATTTCCACTCGGGAACCATAATAGGTTGAAGCAAACCCGAAGGTACTTGGCGTTTAGCTTTCACTTGCTGAAAAATTAACTATTTCGACACAAACTCTGAGATGTCTTTCTTCATGCTCGGCCACCAATATTATTTCTTCAAGTCGTTATACATCTTGGTGCTACCCGGATGTACAAACAGGCATCCACTATGTGCCTCGTGCAAAACTTTTCGAATGAGATCATCATTTCTTGGTACACAAAATCTGTCTTTGAACATCAAACATCCATCGGGATTAGTCCGAAAGTCGAACTCAACACCCAACTCGCGCTGAACTCTTTTGGCTTACAAATCACTATCATCTTTCCGAGACTCATAAATCTCTTTAAAGAACATCGGTCTAGCCCTGAACTCAGCTAGGATGGAACCAGCGTCTGAAAAAGTCACCCGTGTATTCATAACCCTCAATGCAAACAAGGATTTCCTACTCAAAGCATTAGTGACTACATTCGCCTTTCCCGAGTGGTAATCAATGACTAACTCATAATCCTTTATCAACTCTAACCATCTTCGTTGCCTCAAATTCAATTCCTTTTGAGTCAGCAAGTAATTTAGACTCTTATGATCGGTAAATATCTAACATCTTTCACTATACAAATGGTGTCTCCATATCTTCAATGCAAACACAGTGGCAGCTAACTCTAAATCATATGTCGGGTAATTCTTCTCATGTGGCTTTAACTATCTAGAGGCATATGATATCACCATGGCTTCTTGCATAAGCACACAGCCCAATCCATTCAAGGATGCATCGCTGTAAATCACAAATTCTTTCCTCGATTCAGGTTGTACTAGGACTAGAGCCTCAGTCAATAATGCCTTTAGTGTCTCGAAACTCTGTTGACACTTTTCTGCCCATTCAAACTTCACATCTTTTTGTAACAATCTCTTCATTAGAGTTGCTATCATGGAAAATCCCTTGACAAATTGTCTGTAATTGTAACATCCTAAAATGTGGGGGTCTGTGATATTTGTGTAAACGCATGTTATGTTTGCTCTGCGGGTTGTTTGAGTGTGTTTGGGGGCCTTGGGGAGGCTCGGGTTCGAGCCCAAGCCCTATTGAAATTTTGGTTTTTGGGCACTTTAGGGGGGAGAGCTAGCAGAAGCAGAACTTAAGTTTAATTATATGTGGTTGCTAACACAAGGAGCAAGGTGGCCTAGTGGTGATGGCGTCACATGTGGAAGCAAGGTGAGATGGGGTTCGAGTCCCACATGCAGCATATGGGAGTTTTATTTTGTGCTTAAGGAGGAGAAGAGGTGGAGTTGGAGTAGAATTCTACACGGTGGATAGGAGACTTGGTCAAATGTTTTGAATGGGAGGTGGGGAGTGAATGGTGGAGCAAAGTGAGGAAAGAATCAAGGGATTGGGGTGAGAGGTGGTAGTGGCCGATTGTGGGAGTGTTGGGAGGAAGAGAAATTCGGCTAAGGGGGTGGTGTTGGGCACTTTCGGCTAGTGAGGAGTAGTTGCCGAATTTCTTTAGGCTTTCAAAGCAACCTTTTGCATTTTTTTCTTTCTTTCTTTGGCATTTTCCACTCAAGTGGTTTTGGGTATTTTCTTTTCATTTTTTTCTTTTTCCTTCTTGCTATTGCTGAATTTTGTCATTTTCACCTTTCCTCTCTTTTTCGCTAGGTTTCCACACTTTTCTCTCTTTTGCTAGTTACTTAATCAATCTTGGCCAAAAATCACCTTCCATCTCCTCCTATTTTCTCTTTTCTATACTATAGTCGAAACCTCAACCCCTTTTTTCTTCTAGTTCTCAATCAGTTTACTTCATTTCTTCTTATCTTTTTACTCTAGAATTTCTCCATAAGCCGAACCTCAATTGTTATTCCATTTGAATCGGTTCTCTTTTCTTTTGCCAATAGCCGAACATTGACTAGTCTGAAGCTTGGTGTCCTCTTGATCGTCGAACCTATCTTGTCTATTCGGTTGTCTGGGTTCACAAGGTAATATCTTTTCTCTTATTTCTTTTCCATCTTTTCTTTCTCTTTTTTTCTCTCTAAAGCCGAAACTCTCACTCTTTTTGCAAGGCCGAATCTGCTCATTCTTCCTTTTTTGAACCCCTCCTGCTCTCTTTTGGTAAGGGTCGAATTCTCTAGGTTATAACTCGTGTCGTGTTGGTTCAACTGCTTCGGGATATTGTTTTATTGTTGGTAAGTTGAGGACATGGTGAACTGGGGGTGATGGTTCTCTTATTTTGATTGATTTCATTAGGGCTGAAAAGCCATTTCTCTTGTTATTATCTGGATTGGCGTTCTAACACATTTTTGTCATTAGAGGGGCGAATCTTTGAACGGTAGAAGTGGGTCGAAAACTCTCTTCAGAAAGAAGGCTAATATTTGTGGGTAAGTTAAGCCTATAGTCTTATGTATTCACATTTTGGGATTAACTAATGGGAGGACTAACTGTTAGTCGATTTCGACCTCAGGTGATTGGAAAAGTACCGAGTGCCACAAACTATAAATAGGTGTGCAATCTCACACCCCTTCCGAATACATGCTTGGAATGTTCTGTGATTCGGCCGAAAGTCGAAAAGCCGGAAAATCAGCATCTGTGATCACTTGAGCGTGCGAACGCTCGTAATGATAAATTGAAGTATGTATAAAGACGTTAAGTCATTAAGAGTGTCACGAGTGCTTTAGCGAAACTGAGGCTGTAATGGGCCTGATCGAGCCGAAACGGGCCAAGTGGGCCCAATGGGCTATCCGGCCCACTTGGGCAAAACTGTTAGAAAACTATCAAATGATAGGTCCGAATGTGAAATCTGCAAATCTGAAACCGAAATCATGCATTTTGGGCCACACGAGAGTGTGGACCCGTTTGGGCCTAAAATGGATTTTAGGCCCAATAGTTCCGTAGTGACCTAAAAAGGGTCTCGTGTCGCTCGAGGCGATAGTAGGCCTTCGGAAAGGCCGTTAAATGTAAAATTACCAAAATACCCCTGAAGGGTAAAATTACTGAAAAACCCTTAGAGGGTAAATTATCAAAATACCCCTGAAGGGTAAATTACCGTTATACCCTTGATTATGGTTGGTTATTATGTATATGCTTTATTTACACTGTTATACGTATGTTGCATGGCATTTATGATATGTTCCTTGGGGTGAGATTGATGATCGGAGGAAGTGTTATTCTGGTGGCTCTGCTACAATTCTGTCTAGTGGCTATGCCACGTATATTCTGTTATTCTGGTGGCTTCGCCACAAGTTCCGTGATTAGCAGCTTGTCTGCCATATTATTGTGTTGGGCTGGGTGGGTTGACTTGGTCCCCACAGGTGTGTTAGGCTGGTACGGGGTTGTGTAGCGGATCGATTATTAGGTTGGGCTACATTACATTGTTTACACTATCATGTTTATAGGGCTACGGCCCAGTCAGTTTCTGTATGGGCTTTGGCCTAGTCTACTTCCGTATGGGCTCGGGCCTAGTTAATGACCGTTTAGGGTATTACACAATGAGTTCTCGTAACTCACCCCTCTGCTTTAACCTTGCAGGTGATCCCCAACATTAGAGGATTTGGCGTAGCGGAGGGCTCTGTGGTGGCCATACATCGGAATACTTCGCATGAACTTTAGTAACTTTCGTTTTACTCTAAATTAAATTTAATTTAATTTGGGTTTAATATTTTGTAATAAGGCCATTGACTTTAATTTTCCTTTTAAATTTTCATTTCAGTTATACACAAACTATAAACGATTAAACTCCGGGTTTTCTTAAAACATCATTAACTATTTTTCAAAATATCACATTTCTGCAAATTACTAGATTTGATTTCTGCTATAAATAAAGTTTTCGCGAATAACATTATTAACGTTTTTACAAGATAATCATAAAAGCAAATTTGAATTTCACTAAACATTCAAGCACGGAATTTCAAAAAGAATACGAAGTTTTTAACGAGAATGCAGTTTTTAAACAACCTACCTATGTGACACGCTAGATCCCGTCGTAACGTCTAGGCCGGGTTTGGGGTGTTACAGTAATAGCCAGCTAGGCTCAGAAAACTTCTAACCTCTGATACATTCTTCGGCGGTTTCCAATCAACAATAGCTGAAATCTTACTTGGGTAGACTCGGATTCCATCTTCCGAGACAATGTGCCCCAAAAATCCAACCTCTTTGAGCCAAAGCTCACTTTTGCTAAACTTGGCATATAACTGATTATCTCGTAAAATCTGTAAAACCGTCCTTAAGTGCTCGGCATGCTTATTATCATCACGAGAATATATCAGTATATCATCAATAAAAACCACGAAAAATTTATCCAAGTGTGGCCTAAAGATACGTTTCATTAAATCCATAAACACAGCAGAGGCATTTGCTAAACCAAAAGGCATAACTAAAAATTTGTAGTTCCCACACATCGTCTAAAATGCAGTTTTCGGAACATCTGAGTCTTTTACCCTCAACTAGTAATAACCGAATTGATCATATAAATCGCCGATTCTTGGCAATAGTTACATGTTCTTCACTGTTGCCTTATTAAGTTGCTGATAATCTACGCAGAATCTCATGGAACCATCTTTCTTTTTCACAAATAACACTAGAGCACCCCACAGAGAACAACTTGGTCTTGCAAAGCCTTTGTCTGTCAACTCTTACAAATGTGCCTTCAATTCCTTCAACTCAGTTGGAGCCATTCTGTAAGGAGAAATTGATATAGGTGCAGTACTAGGAGCTAACTCAATGACAAACTCAACCTCTCTAACCGGAGGCAACCCTGGCAATTCTTTTGGGAATACATCTGGATACTCACATACTATCAGCACTGATTCAATTTTTAACTCAGTCTCTTTAGCGTTCATAACAAAAGCAAGATATGCTTCATATCCCTTTCTTACATACCTCTGGGCAGACATATAAGAGATCACTACAGGCAATCTGTCCTGTTCATCTGATTCAACACGAAGAGTGTCCCCATTTTCACATCTCAATTCAATGTATTTCTTTCCACAATTTACTGTCACATCATGAGTGGTTAACCAGTCCATACCAAAAATTATATCAAATCCATCAAATGGCAATAACAAGAGATTTGCCTTAAAATAATGACCCCTAATCATCAATGGGCAATCTTTGCATACCTTATCAGCTAGTACACTTTTGCCTAAGGAATTGGACACTTTTATCACAATTTCCGTAGACTCTACTGGCATGCTCATACTAGATACTAATTTTATGCAAATATATGAATAGGTAGATCCCGAATCAATTAAAGCAACAAAATTGGTATCATGGAGAGAAAATGTACCCGTAATTACATCAGGGGATGATGCTTCTTCCTGAGTGCGGATGGCATAAGTCCTTGCAGACGCTCTACCCTCAGATCTTGTAGCCTGCTCTCTGGGTGTACTCTTACTACTTATTCCACTTCCCGGGTTTCTGTGTTGTCTCCCTCTATTAGTGCTTCCCGATCTTGCACTTTGAATTTTCTCCTTTTAAACCATTTCAGGGCATTCTCTCATAAAATGATATTGGGAACCACACTTAAAACAAGCTCTTTTATGTGCTCGACACTCACTGAGGTGACATCTACCACACTGTGGACATTTCGATCTATTAGGTCGAGTGTTCCCAACACTAGACTGAAGTAGCTGATCGGGTAGGGAAGTCTCTTGACTTCTTGGATAAAGATTGAAATGAATTGTTCATTTGTCTCTTTCTTGATTCACGAGATTCCATCTCAACTTTTCTTTTCTCTTTCACCAATTCTTCGGCTTTACAAGCCCAGTCCACTAGCACAACAAATTCTTTCAATTCGAGAACACCATCAAATAATCTGATATCTTCATTTAACCCATACTCGAACCGTTTACACATAATGGCTTCAGTGGATACGCACTCTCAAGCATTTTTGCTGAGCCTTACAAACTCACACTCATATTCGATTACTGTCACCCTACCTTGTTTCAGTTCAAGGAATTCCTTTCTTTTTTGGTCGATAAACCTCTGGCTAATATACTTTTTCCGGAACACTTCTTGGAAAAAATCCCATGTGATCTTTTCCCTTGGTACAACTGACACAAGGGTATTCCACCACTGATAAACAGAATCTCTCAAAAGAGACATTACACATTTCATGCACTCTTCAGGTGTGCAAGATAACTCATCAAATACCCTAATGGTATTTTCAAGCCAGAATTCTGCCCTTTTCGGATCATCATCTTTACTGGCCCGAAATTCCTCAGCTCCTTATTTCCGGATTCTATCAACTGTAAGCTTTTCTCTTCTTACCACTGCTACCACTTGGGGAGCTACTGGGGTAGGTTGAGGAATAGGTGAGGGCGGAGGGGGTTGTGCATGCAGGTTCGCACAAACAAACTCCGTGTACCATGCATTCATCATGTGGAAAAAGGCTTCTCTATCCTCTTCTCCTCCTCTCTGACTCACAATCATAGGTCTATTATCATTTTCATTCGGCACCGTCCCTTCGGTAAAAGCCAGCGCGTTACTTTTTACATCATCTACCACAACTCTATCTGGATCCATTTACTATATGAAAACAGAATTTAAATCGTCAGGAGTAGTCATACTATCATTACATAAATACTCATATGTATGGCATGTATAGCTAGACTCGTGCAAACACTACATTAGCCCGAGAATCGACTAAATCATAGTTCTGATACCACAAAATGTAACACCCCTTACTCGTGTTTGACGCCAAAACCAGATACGAGACATTACCTAACTTAACTTGCTTAAACATATAACATTGGGCTATAAAAATTTCATTTCAACTTAAAACTTCCCATTCATGTACATAACATCCTTATAATGAGCCTACAAGACCGTAAACATACATACGTAAGGTTTCAAAATTAAACCGGAAACTTTTGCGCTCTTAGAAAATTTTTGCCTAAACAGTGCCATACGCTTGTGTGAAATGGAACAACCCATGTAGGCAGGCCATGTGATCACACACGCCCATGTTCCCAGTCTGTGCAAAATTTATTTTTCAATTCGAACTTACAAGGGTTTTCACACGGCCGGACACATGCCCGTATCAATTACCCTAGTCCCTCACACAGGCTAGATATGCCTTGTTCTCACCCGTGTGTGAAAAACCTGAGTATTCTATTTATGACGTCAGCAACCTCTTAAGGGGCACACGGCCTAGGCACACGCCCGTGTGCTGACCCGTGTGATGAATTGAATTCTCGCATATTTGATGCAGGGGACACATGGCTTATCAAGACACCCATGGGGCTGACCGTGTGTCACACACGGCCTAGACACACGCCCGTGTGTCTACCCATGTGGACAATTAGAAGGCTATTTTCCAAGCCAATTGCCGCCCTGTAACATAAACACAACTATACCAACACAAGCAATATATATCAATGCAATAATATACTATGAAGAATCATTAAATCATCATTCATGTATTTCATATTTAATTCCAACAATTGCATGAATTTTCACTTTATAAAACTCATCATCATTAAAAATATGCAACTTGACAAATATTGGCCAATTTCTAATGGCCATTTACAAAATGAATGAGTAACCTTACTAGCCAACACTTTGGCTTCCAAATATGACATAACACAAAATGACCAAGTTCCTATACATGCCATACCCAAAATAAAACAACTTTACTATACCAAAAGAATGATTGATAGTGTGATCCAAGCTCCGATGTTCTACGATCCCCAACCTAGCTTGGCGATACTACAAGGAAAAGGGAAAAGAGAGGGGTAAGCAAATAGCTTAGTAAGTTTGCATGAATTAAAATAGCAATATAAGTACTTATAGTAAAATTTATTCATCTTATAAAATAATAACATCACAAGTTCTCAAGTACTTTGACATACTTACTCATACTTATTCTTACCCATCACATTACAGTTTTCATAACTCGTATTTTACTCATGGTACCTGTACCACTTCAGCACATAATTTATCACATATGCTATTTTGAATATAAACTTAAATCATTATCATCATTAACTTAAGTGGAACTCTTTGTCATCCTTGTATAATTTAACTCTTTATCATCTTTACATATTTAGCTCTTTTGCCCGTTGAGCTACTCGAAATACCAGAGGATACTCAATCTCATCATACATGTATCACGATACCAATGCCATATCCCATATATGGTCTTACATGGGACCACCTCTTGATGCCGATGCCATATCCTAGATATGATCTTACACGGGATCTCTTAACTCGATGTCGATGCCATGTCCCAAAGATGGCCTTACATGAGATCTTCCTTTGGTGCCGAAGCCATGTCCCAGACATGGTCTTATACGGGATCTACGTTCGGTGCCGATGTAATGTCCCAGACATGGTCTTATACGAGATCTACATTCGGTGCTGATGCCATGTCCCAGACATGATCTTATACGAGACCTTCCTTATCTCATGTTGTGACATAAGTATCCTCGTTATTCCGAATCTTCAATCGGGACATTCAACTTAGCATATTCTTATCATTTTCTCATCGAGGCTTCATTTGTCGATTTTCATGGGAATAATATTCTTTATTATAATATCAAGTAATTTAAAATATGAAAACAATATGACACTTTAATTTTACACAAACTTACCTCAGTACTCAAAATAGGTGTAGATGTTCGATTTAGTCCACGACTTTATTCTTACCTCGGCTTCGATTCGGGCTTTGTGTTTCTTGATCTACAATAACAATTTCACTTGTTTAATACTCACATGAACTAAATTGACTCATGGATCATACTTTGGCAAAATTATAATTTTACCCCTAAACTTTCTCATAATTATACTTTTTCCCCTAGGCTCGTAAAATGATTTTTATTCAACTTTCTTGTATTTTAAGCCTAGCCGAATTATTTTCTTAACTACAACAGCCCCCAATTTCAACTATTTCACTCATGTATAACCATTTTTATAACTTTTATAATTTGGTCCTTTTATGCATTTTTCATAAAAATCACTTCGAAAAAGATGTTTATCATACATCAAACTTTCATATTCTTCCATAAAACATCAAAATACATGCATGTCATACATGGGTAAATTTTTTAACGTAAACCCTATCTCAAAATATAGCTAGAAATAGCTAAATCGAGCTATGAGGATCTCAAAAATATGAAAACCATTAAAAACGGGGCTAGAATGCACTTACTATCAAGCTTGCAAGTTGCAGAAACCTTAGCTATGGTGCTTTTTTGATTTTCGGCCAAGGTTGGAGAAGATGGACACCATTTTTGACTTATTTTCCCTTTTAATTCATTAATTAACCAAATGACCAAATTTCCCTTAAGTCTCCTTTCTTAAGATTTTTCCTTCCCATGTCTATTTTTGTCCATCTTATATAATGGTCTAATTGCTAAATAAGGACCTCTAGTAATTCTTATGATTCTATTTCATCCTTAAATCTTCTAGAATCTCATATTTTCTAATCTTTTCAATTTAGTCCTAATGGACAATTTAATCACTAATAAATAAAATTTCCTCGTGAAATTTTCACACCATCATGCAAACACATCATAAGCCTCATAAAAATCATAAAACACATATTTCTACTTCAAATTTGTGGTCTCGCAACCACTATTCTGACTAGGCCCTAAATCGGGCTGTTACATAATATGTAATTTCTTACCTAATGCCTCTTGCAGTTTTTTTCCAAAACTGTTATGTGAACCTCGGATCTTTATCCGAAATAATAGAAATAGGTACTCCATGTAATCTTACAATTTGAGAAATATATAATTCATCAAGTTTATCAAGCGAATAATCTGTGCAAACCGAAACAAAATGAGCCGATTTAGTCAGTCTATCCACAATAACCCAGATTGCATCTTTCTTACTCGATGACAAAGGTAAATCCGATACAAAATCAATCGTGACTCTGTCCCATTTCCACTCGGGTATCATAATAGGCTGAAGTAACCCAGAAGGTACCTAATGCTCAGCTTTGACTTGTTGACAAATCAAACATCTTGAAACAAAATCAGAGATGTCTCGTTTCATATTAGGCCACCAGTAAAGCTGTTTTAAATCATTATACATTTTCGTACTACCCGGATGAACAGATAACCGACTACTATGAGCTTTATTCAAAATTATTTGAATCAACTCTGAATTTTTCGAAACACACATTCGGTCTTTAAACCTCAAACAACCTTCAGTATCAACTCAAAACTCCGAATCAGTATTCGCATCACATTGAGTCTGTTTTGCTATCAATTCGTTATCAACTTTTTGAGCCTCACAAATTTGCTGACTAAATAACGGTTTCGCTTTCAACTCAGCTACAAGTGAACCGTCATTGGATAGAGCCAATTGAGTATTCATGGTACGTAGAGAAAATAATGATTTTCGACTCAAAGCATCAGCACAACATTGGCTTCCCCAGATGGTAGTCAATTACAAGCTCGTAATCTTTTAGCAACTCTAACCATCTTCGCTGTTGTAGATTCAAATCTTTTTGAGTCATCAAATATTTCAAGCTTTTGTGATCAGAATAAATGTGACATTTCTCACAGAATAGATAGTGGTGTCATATATTCAATGCAAATACAATAGCGGCCAATTCCAAATCGTGTGCCGGATAGTTCTTTTCGTGCGGCTTTAACTAACTCGAGGCATAAGCTATGATCTTGCCTTCTTGCATTAAAACACAGCATAGACCACTCAAAGATGCATCACTATAAATGACAAATTCTACCAGTGAGATGCAGTGTCCCGTAACAAAGACATAACACATTTTAAACACTCGTTAGGGGTACAAGATAGCTCATCAAACACACGGATAGTTTTATTGAGCCAAAATTCAGCTCGCTCAGCATCATCATCATCAGTGGCTCTGAATTCTTCAGCCCCATATTTTTGAATTTTATCAACCGGTGGCTTATTCAATCGCACCGGATCAGTAACTTGCGGCATTATAGGTATTTGAGAGGGAATCGGTGTGGTAGGAGGTTGTGGAACAGCCAGATTCGTCCGGATATACTGAGGAAACCAATCGTTCATCATTTGGTAAAAGACTTGTTTAGCCTCTCCCTTTTGGTTACTCGAAGTCGGTCGAGAATCGACTGACGCTGTCCCTTGAGCGGAAGCAGGCACTATACTCTCAACATCGTCAGCTACAGCTCAATCAGGATCCATTTACTATAAGAAAACACATTTCAATTATCAAGAATCATCACACTATCGCAGTATAATATTATGACATGTATAGCTAGACTCACACAGGCTACGTTAGTCTTAGAATTGACTAAACCGTAGCTCTGATACCAATCAAATGTAACACCCCTAATTACTCAAAATCATCAAAATTTCCAATACAAAACATATTAATTCAAAACATATCTTTCATAATCTATCATCTAACATCACAAAACTCATGAATTCATCAATGGCTTAACTCAAAATATTCATCAAAATAAAAAATTAAAGCATATGTTTTATACATTTCATAGAAACGATCTCAAAAACGTAAAAATTAACAAAAACCGAGCTAGCTATATACCTCAATCAAGCTTATCTAAGATCGAATGTAGCTTTCTTTTTATTTTTCTTTTCCTTATTTATTTTCGGCTAACAAAAGATGAACATGCATGGCTTTGTTAATTTTATGTTCTGTTTTATTTACATTATAATATATTAATTACTATTTTAACATTATAAAATAAATTAGTAAACTACATAATTCAAGTCCAAAACCGGCCATGCTATTTGTTAATGGCCAACTTTCCACATAAGGACCCCATATTTAATTACTCAAAGCAAATAAGCACTTTAACATATAGAAAGCTACTTTTACAATTTACGCGATTAAGTCCCTTTTCTTAAATCAGACACTCAAACGATAAAATTAAATCATGAAAATTTCACAATTATTAATTCACACATTATAAACATAGATAACAATATTTAAATATTTTTCTGACTCAGATTTGTGGTCCTGAAACCACTGTTCCAATTAGGATCGAAACCGGACTGTTACAAAGTCAATAACAAAGAGAGCAATGATGAAGAAGGTAAACAAAGCGTTAACTCACCAAGGCACCAAGAAATTTGGTCACCATGTCGTGACATCACCCAAAATGTTGTGACAAGTAAAATTTTTTTACTCTGGAGCCTATCCTCGACGTTGCGACATCACGTAGGGATGTTGCAACAATACTGTGTAAACTTTGTTTTCAAAATTAACCTAACTTTTGACGTTTTTGTAGTCTAATTATATTAGGATTCTGGTTCTTTAACTTTTTATTTAGTAGAATTAGATTATAACTTTTGAATAAATTATTTTTTTCTTCCTAAACTATAAATATAACACATAGACACTCTATTTTTGTAGTTTATTCTCTTTTCCCATTAACAAATATTAAGGCACACGAATAATAAAGACAGATTATCCTATGGCAAGTTTTAGTGCATGCACTTCAAGCCCAGCCATTGAATTTCAAGAAGGCAATATGGACAAATACTTGCAACAATTACAACTGTACACTTTTATTCAAGAGTAGGAATTTGATCACCTTATGAGGAATTGCAAAGGAATATTGGAGAATGCAATTGAAAGAGAATGGAAAAAATTTTGTCTGCCATCCAAAGAACCCCTAATAATTCATGTAGTGCAAGAATTCTATTTAGACTTAAAACAAAGGGAAGCAGCTAGACCGTTTTACAAGATGCGCTCTTTTGTGAAGGTCAGAGGGGTTAATGTCCCGGTAATTGAGATGGGTATTTGCCAAATTTATGATGTGCCATATTATTATCATGATTATCTCTATAAAACAGATATGAAGGAATTCAGAAATATCGATACAGAAGAAATATTGAGATTCCTAATAGAAGGGAAAGAGATGTGGACATATAAAACGAAAATGACAATAGTTGAAACATTCAATCAGGAACCAATGACGCTAAGAGCCAAGATGTGGATGAAATTTGTTTGTTAAAAAATATGGCCTATATCAAAAATGTCTGAGATTAGCCCAATTCAAGCCATCATAACATATGGGATCCTCTAAAAGAAGAAAATATGTATCGAAATATGGACATATAAGAACATGGTTGATGTGTAAGGAATTTAGGAAAGGGAATATTTTTCCCTCATCTAATTACAGAATTGTGTAGAAGGGTAGGAGTACCCATCGAGCAAACGAATAAAATTATAAGTCTACCAAGAAAGTTACTCAACGATGATTTATTCAAACAATTTGTTCTTCTACAAACAAAACAAAAAGAGGAAAGAAGAGAAAGAGGATTTCAAAAGATGAAGACTAATATTCAAGAATAAATCTAGTAGGATCTTAGTTTTAGAAGTATATGAATTTAAGAAAAAATTGAAGGTTTTAAATTCTAGGGCATGTAACAATTATAAACCAGTTTTTAGGATTAGGAATTTATAATTTTTCTTGTCTTTCTTGTAATTTGTTTAATATGTTTCTTTTAAAAAAAAACCAACATGGAGACACAAACAATTTGTGCTTTACACGATCAAAGGAGGAAGCACTGACCAAGAGAAGTTAGAGCAATCATGATCAATCGAGTAACTTCTTTACTTATCTTTTAATGGGCTACACATTAGGACAATCTATCGACTAAAGTGTGGGGGGTAACATAGGTTGTTTTTAAATTTTTCTATCTTTTGTGTGCTTAAGCTTGTAGAAATACAAGTGATTGGTCAGGAACATGTACATAGGTTGCTTATTGATGATAGGTGATTTTAAATTTTTTTATTATTAGACTGCTAAAGTTCTATATGTTACACTGTAAATAGGTATTAAGCTATCATTTGTACCAAGTGATAGAAAATACAAGGAAACGAGCATGCTGGTATGAATGATAAATGGTTGAATTTGTGTTTTTTTTTTTGGTTGATTAAATTTGTGCAGAATGAAATATTTAAGGATGACCTAAGGCATTGTTTGGAACACATCTAGAGCCAAAAGGTTATCATATTTATACTTCACATTTAGTACCAATTTTGAGCCTTTTGACACTTCTTAATGAACCACATTATAAACCCTGAGCCAGAAAATGTTAATTTGTATATGCCCTTTTTCTTTGGTCCTGTACCACACGATTATAGACGTTTGGCCATACGTATTAAGGGTTAAGTAGATACATCACGGCGAAGTTTGTAAAACTAAAGTGAATTAGGAAAGATCGGTGTGATATAAGAACTATAAGTTAGCATAATGTGCGAAACAAAAAGAAGAATCCAAAAAAAAAACAAAAGAATTGGTTCAAGTAGAACAAGTCTTAAACTAGCGAAAAAGCATTCATAAGTGAGATATATTGAAAAAGAGAAAAGTAAAAAAAGAAAAGAAAAACGCATTCATTAGTGCACAAAAAACTCTTAAGGCTAGCCATAGTTACTATGTCATGCTATGACTTCCTATAGATGGAGAGACAATGAAGGTGAGAAAAGGAGAAATAAAGCGGTAAGCAAGTAAAGGTCACTAAAGGGGGAAGAATAGGGATGAATACGATTTGTCGAACTATTTTCATGTTTATAACCTTTTGATGCTTACTGTTTTTTAATTTCATACCTGTCCTAAGCTTCAGAATGTTACAAGCCGAAAAACCCTATGTGACCTAAGTATCCTTATACATGAATGGACATCATACTGAACATTCACATAAACGACTATTTGTATTCTCCTCGGATAATCAAAGTAACTGTATGATTTGTTGATGGATTCATATAGGTAAGAACCTTAATACTTTTATATTTTGTAACATTCTTAACTTAGACGTTTGTGATCAAAAGCGGTAAGTCGACTAATCATCATGTTGAAATTGTTAGTAAACATGAAATGCCTAAGACATATGCTCCAAAATTAATACTTGTACCATACTTGTTCAAGAGTCATCATTTTTATTTTGTCATCTTTGTTTATGTTGCTTGAGGACAAGCAATTACTTAAGTGTAGGGGAGTTTGATCTATCGTGATTACATGTAGCAGATTAAATTAGTTTTCACATTTAAGAAGCTTGAATATAAGCACTTTCGTTATGTTTTAATTAAGTTTCTTTAGTTTTATTTGCATTCAATAAAATGTGCATATTGAGCCTTTTATTAACCTTAAGGGTCAAATGAGGCCTAAAGGAGAGCTAATGTACTTCGTGAGTGTGCAAGAGACCATTGAAAGACATTTTGGGTCAATACTGGATGCTATGTCACAACATGAGAGATCTGATGTTGCAACATAGAGGGCAGAATAGAAAAAGTGAGAAATTGCCTTCGAGGTTGCGATACAGGCTGAGGATGTAATGGCATGCCCCTGAATACAACTGTAGAAAATTAGACTAGCTACTATGTCACGATACAGGTCCTGGTGCATCGCGACATCGACTCTGTGACGAGAATAAAACACAAAGCAAGGGTATTTTGGTCTACACAATCGAACTTAAAGCTCGAGAATGTCAGCTAACCTAGGGTTAAGGACGATGACTACTTGAAAGCTATAAATAGGCTCATTTGTCACACATTATAAACAAATCTCATTAGCTTAGATTCTCTCTTTAGGTTTAAGGTTTTGTTTTCATTTTCTTTAGGTTTTCATAGTTTTAGTTATTTGTTTTCTTCAAGAAATCTAATTCTAAAGGAGATAAACTTCTGTGGGTTCATGTTATTCATCAATATCAATCAGGCTTTCTTAATTTCTTTATTTCAGTCCATTCCTCATGATTAATACTTCCATTCTTTCCATGTTGTTTATGAAAGTCATAAGGAACTAATCCTTCTATGGGGGATTAGCGAGTGGAGGCATGATCTCTTAACTGTTTTGTAGGGTTACTCAATGGATCAACTGTTTGGAAAAGGAAGAGCATGAAACAAACCCTAGGCCTGACAACCCTGAAAAGTCATCAAGGTGGAAATTAACCCAAAACTGGTATTGCCCATTCGTGAACACCTTTACCCCAAGCTAGTCTGGACTGTGAGGTCGGAAGATAAGTAGTTCTTGTTGACTCGTTATGTTAGTGGAAGATCGGAAGATCCTGCTAAGGTAGCAACTAGTTGGTTGATGAGGAACCCAAAACCTTAGTTAATTGGAATTGTCGAAGCAAGTTGATCACCCATCCTCAGATTTGATTTACTTTATTTATCTCTATATCTTGCAGTTTTAATTTTCTTTTTATGATATTTTATTTCATTATTTTACAAACCATAAAAATACATCTTATTTTACTCTCGTACTATAACTGACTTTAAAGTATTAATTAGATCTTTAATTGTTTAGGTTAAGATTGATTTAGTACTCGCCTCCCTTGGGTATGATCCTCAGAGTACTGACCTAATTCGCTGTAAAATCTATATTACAACTCAACACATATCCTTGCAGATACCACCTCATAACTCTCTATTTTATAGCAGTATTCACACTCTAGACATTAGTACGTCATAGGTGGTCAACAATTGACCAATGCTAATGAGATTCTAATCTATCGCAAGTATAAAAAGAACATCAGAAATTATTTTTGTACTTGATGTTTAACGGATCACCACTTCGCCTCTCCCCTTAACTTCTAAGAGTTCGTCATTACCAATTCTCACCTTAAGATCGCAACTTTGGTCAATCTTCCTGAAGATGCCTTTATCTGAGGTAATGTGGTTGGTGCATCCCCTATCAATCAACCAACCTTTTGTGACTCTGTTTTTTAATGCAGAACTTGTGGCTGCAAACACCTGCTCCTTTTGAATGTGATCTCCCTCAGCTGCCTAAGCTTGCACACTCTGTTGAGGGTTTCGCCCTTTGCTATTGCATACTTTCTCCATGTAGTCTAACTGCTTGCATGATCTTCACTTAATATCTAGTTTGAACCAACAATATTTCTCAGGGTGAGTGTTTTTCTTACAATGCAAGCATGGTGAATATTTCTTCTTTCCACCATATTGTATTGACTTCTCCTTCCTATCTGACCAACCTTTCTTTCCCTTATGTTTCTTGGGGTTTGCACCTTCAATACTTAGGGTTCGCAGTGCTTTTTCTGCATGCTCTTCTCACATTGATGCTCTTATTTACTCTTGAGCATACAAGGCATTTATTAACTCTAAAAGAGAGATCGACGAAAGGTCCCTTGAGTCTTTAAGTGAGGAAATATTTGATCCATACCTCTCAAGAAGCATTGTTATGACCTTCTCAACGACCTTGCTATCTGCAAACTCTTCCCCAAGTAACCTAATGTTATTAACTACTGTCATAATTCTGTTTGCGTACTGCTTCATTGTTTTAGCCTCCTTTATCTTCAAATTCTCAAAATCTCTCATGAGATTAATGAGTTGTTTTTGTCTGGTCTTGTTTGAACTTTGAAACTCCTTCTTTAGCTTATCCCAAAATTATTTTAGGGTTTCGCAGGTCATAATGCGTGTGAATATGATATCCGAGACTTCATTCTCTATACAGGACATTGCATTGTATCTTTTATCTTGTTTTTCACCATGGTGCTTGATTTGAGTGATTGTAGCATTGTCCCTCAATGGTGCGATCTCGACATCAATATTCACAACCTCCCACGAGTCATGTGCTTGCAAATAAGTCTTCATCTTAACAACCCATATATGATAATTTTTGTCATTAAAAACAAACTATGAAGGTGGTGAAAAACTCAGAAGCCATTTATAACATAGAAAGAACAACAATGACCCTTAAGAAGATAACTCTGATACCAATTGTTGGAATTTCGATAATAAGGAAGAAAAAATTGCGAAGAAATGAGAAAATTTAACAACAAAATTGTCTACTAAGATTTTTGTTATTTCCATTCATCTATTTTGAACAATGTAACAATGATATTTATAACAAAAAAATTACTAAATATGGAAAGAAATAATTTAAGATTTTATGCTAATAAATGCTAAATATATTATGCTAATAAATACTAAATCTTCTAGTAATAAAATATAATCCGTAAACATAACTTGTAAGTAAACTCTAAAAAATCCAATTCGTATCTTTTAGTTCGCCAAAATTAAAGTGTTCACCAAATTTGCATGAACGATGATCCCGCAGCATTACCACTATTGTTTTATTATGCTTCCGCATTCATATAATAAGTTTTATATGAATTACTGTTTATACAATTTTATAAGTATACGTGTATATTGTCCTACATCTCCATTTCCTTCATTGCCCAACATCGAAACAAATTTCATGCTTTAAATGGGGTTGCTTGGATTTCCCGTAGCTAGCCAACGTGGGAGACTGACACAGTAGGAGCAGGGTTGAATAGATGACCATCATAATTCATGTTGTAGTCCATTTGTCCCAAAGCTTTCAACACTAATGTCTGTCTCTACCTTACATCAGAAAACACTTTTGGGAGCCTCAATCTTTGTTGTCTTTTTACAACAAATCAAATTGCACTATCCTAATGGAGATTGTTCCCACTATTCCACAAATTTCTTGGGCGCCATTGGCCTTGCAATTAACTATATATAAATATGTGTATATCACACTTACAACTTGGCTAAAAGGGACCCTCATGCCAGAAGAGAAGCATAAAGAAAGGAACTAACCCATCAAAGATAGCAAGACAAAATACATTAATATAGGGGTCAACGTTAGATCGAATCAAGTGAAAAATTTCGAGTTAATTGAGTTGGTCAGTCTTATTTTATCATCCTAACTCGATTTAAAAATTTTTCAAATCAAGTTGAGTGAAATAAAATTCGAGTCGAGTCGAATTGAATCGAGTGAAATTATGTAAATTAAATTAAAAAATTAAACATGTCAAATTAAAATCTTATTACAATATAACTAATTCCATGTTAGAGCACATAAATTTGAAACCATAAATATTTGAATTTTTTTTTGAACCAAAATAATAATAAAATATTTTAGTATAATAAACTTGAATCATTAATTAACTTATTTAGGTCTTAAAATTATTAGCTAGAAAATTTTTAATTTTTTAACTTTCTTTATATATTTTTAATTTTTTTTGAAATTTTATAATTTTTTTAAAAATATAAATTTTAGAAGTTTTATAAATATTTTGAATTTTAAAAATTATTTTGAAAATTTGATAATTATTTTAATTTTTTTGTAATTTTTATTAAGAGGGCGACTAATTTGTTCATTTTCAAACTTAACAGGGACCAAAAGAATATTTAGACCAATATATTATTTAAATTATTCAAATTATAAAATTTAACTCGATTTCAACTTAAAATTTAAGTTACATGAATGCATTATATTATTTATATTTGTTATCCAATTGGCCAAAACTCACACACTCAACAATGATAGTTTTGCAAAGCCCAAGCCAACAGGGATTTGAGGCTTCCAATTTCAAATGACTATGCCAACATAGATTTCATGCATAAGCAGAACTTTTTATGCATTTCTTTTTGGTATAATGACTTATTTAGTTTATTAATTTTATAAAAAAATATTATTTTAGTATTTAATTTAATTTTTTTAATTCTTACACTTGTATTATTTTATAAATAATATTAAAATGGATGAAAAAATTAAAATATATAAATTTTGCTGATGTGGCATACATGTAGATACCACATTAACAATTAATTAATTTTTTAAATAAAATATAATTTAAAAATTATAAATTATAAATTTTTAATATTTTTTATTTTTAAAAAATTAATTAATTTTTTACATGACATACACATAAACTTCCAAGCCGTTGTCATGTCAAAAAAGTTAATTAACTTTTAACTTTTTCATTTATTTTAAGCTTATTTCATAAATAATACACTACAGATGCAAAAAATTAAATAAAAGGATAAAATAATATTTTTTTTATAATGTTAGAGAGCCAAATAAGTTATTATGTCATTTCTTTTCAATTTGTCTATAATACTTAAGGTGAAAATAAAAGAGAGACTAAAATATCAATTGCATCTAAATTTCTTAGTTGTTACAGGGTTTTTGTTGTACTTAATTGAAGTTTGAAACTTAATAACTACAACAAAACTGATGGGGTTTAAATTCTAAGTTTAATGTAATATATCTAACATGATACCATATCATAATTTCTTAAGAACAAGAAGAAAAGTTATGGGTTTAATTTCTTGTTTAGCCATTTCTTGATCTATCATTTTCCCATAATTGTTAAACAAGGCATCTAAGTTGATCCCATTTCCAAAATGGTTGTAAAGCATGCATTCTTGGATTGCCCTCACTGTCATGGCCACTGCTGTGCCATAGCTCTGTCCCCTCTGAACTTCTCGCTCAATCTCAAACATCTCTACCCTTTCCAATTCGAAGGAACCTTCTCTTCTCACTTCTTCTTCTATTTCATTTCTTGATGCTGCATAAAAATGGACATCATAACAATCTAGCTTTTCCTCTTCAATTTCTCCCTGCAAAAGCACGTGGAAACATGTCAACCAAGGAGTATATGCATATGTGAATTATACTAAACAATGCGGGACCTGAGAAACTGATATGGCGAGGCATCTCGACAGAATTTCCCAAAAGAAACAATTGCCTCTATCAACATGATCATGGCCTATTCTTCCCAAAATAATGAGCACCATTCTCCCTACTGTGACAAGCTCCTCTGATCGTGATTTCAGGAACAATGAAAAATCGTCCTGGAACTGGTTCCAGTAGGCTCGGGACACACTTGGAGGGCTCGATTCCGATATGTAAACGTTCCCTCTGTTGATAGACTTGCCATGCTCATCGTAAAGAGATGGTGGAACCTGCATGGCATGCAATATATAATCATTAATTCAACAAATTCCTGTCTGTTGTTTTATTGTTGCTGTATGCATATAATGCTTGTTATAGCTATCAATTACGATAAATATTGGTGATAAATAATAATATTGACCAGAAAAAAACAACCAAAGCCGCCAAAATAACGCAACACCCAATTTAACTAAAAAACTTTAAAAGTGTAGATTGTAATTAAACCTTGGAGAGCCAGTGCAAACTGTAAGAAGAATAGATGAAGTGCAAGAAATTGTTTGGGAATAGTCTGCCATAAAATGAACCAGGGTAACCTGCTATGAAAATAGCCGGGCACCTTTCAGTTTTGTCTTTTTTAAGGTCCCTATAGAAATCAGGCAAGGTCTTAAAAACCGAATTGAAGTCATTTGTTGGAAGATCATTGAGGAAAACTCGAAACTCTGGTAAGGGACGAAAAGTCTTATGGCAACTTCCTTCAACGGCTTCAACAATGTCTTTGATGAGGGACAATGAGTTGGGTCCTGAAGAGCATCCTAAATCAGCTATCCCTAAGCTCTTGGCTGTTACTTCATGGTAGAGCTGTTGTATAGTTTCCATGGTTATATGTTTCATCATGTCTGAAGCCTTTTTCTGTTGAACAAAAAAAACCAGTCAAGATCATAACACAAAGAAAATAGTGAGAAAAGATACAAGGGGAGGACAGACCTGGAGAGAAGAATTCTGGGCATAGCTAGTCTTGCCCACTCCTCCACTCATATGAAACACTCTCTCTACATCCATGTTAGAAAAGCAAGCCCTTGCAGCTGAGATTCTACTTGGTCCCCTTTTAAAGCCAAAATTTAATGATAAAAGTAGTTTATTATTCGGGGTTATTTTGAAGTATTCAATTTGTTTAAGATTGTTTAAAGTTGATTTTTTTAAGCGTTACGGGGTGTTAAAGGATACAACCTAGAATTTGATGTTATTTAGGTTGTTATTTTAACATAAGTTCAATTCACTTAATTTGAAGTTTGAATAATACAATACGAAAATTTAAGTTTTATATTTACAAATTTTTAAGTTTGATAAGTATTTTTTATTTTTTTAAAAACAAAATTTAAATTGTTTGATAGATTTCAAGTTGATTCGTTTTGAATAGAGAGATTTTCTTTATTTAAATAGTTGAAGTGAGACTGAACGAGATTAGAAATTATTTTAAAAAGATGAGTATGGAGCAATTATAGTATGTGTTTGCTTCATCCTGCTCGACTTCATGTTTGAAATTATACTATTTTACCCTTATATATTTTAACTTTTAAAATGATAAAAATGTAATAAAATATTATATGATAAACCTCAAAATATTTAGGTAAAATATTCATAAATTAGCATATCACGTTTGTGTCAAATGCATGTTGAAAGTATTAGAATTAATATATTAAAGTTTTAACATTCATAGTGTAGCATGGTGGTGGTCAGGGTAGAGCATGTCAATAGTAAAGCGATGTAATTTTGACAATATTTATCTTTTATCTTATTTCATTGTCATCTCTAATTAGTTCAAGTCCGAAAGTGGTTAATCATAGTTAATCTGTTAATAGATTATCAATGTTAACATCAAAATTAGTTAAAAATATTATCATATAATTAACTTAATAATTATGTAATTTTGAAGTCTTCGATATAATTAGCTTAATCAAGTTCAATACAATATAGAAAGTTTTTACTTCATGATTTTCTTAGTTTCTAGCTGCAATGGTATTCATTATCAATGTATAAATTTATACATTGAGAATATATCAAATAAAAACCAGTAAAAGTATTATAAAGACCCTTATACTAATAGACAAATTGTAATTCGTCTCTTCTACTAAAAAAATAAGTAAATTAATCCCTATACATTATATTAAAGAGCAAATTAGTCCATTTTGCTAAAAATTTTGTTCATTTCTATTATTAAAAACTAAAGTGGCTGGCATAATAATCAAATAATTACAGTTGACGTGCATTGATTAACTTTTAACAATAGAAATGGATGAAAATTTTAATAGAATGACTAGTTTACTCTTTGATATAATGTACACGAACTAATGTGCTCATGAAAAAAAATACAATTCGACTCTTGAAATAAATATTTTCACGATACTTTTACCAATAAAAAACCCAATGATTTCATTTGTATTATTATTTTATATATTACTTTATCATGGTTGTTCAAGTTACATTTACTCATGGTCGAATTGCCCCTACTGAAAGTAAAGCCTATCTTAGATGATGTTAGTGCTCCTATTGGTTTTTCGATGGGACATCCATTCAAAGTGTTTAATATGTAAAAGGAAAACTTCATTTGCATGTAAACAAGAGAATCAAAGTCATACACTACTGCTTTGTATGCCTCACAAAATCCATGGACCCCCAATTCAGAAAAAAAGAAGGTTGGGTATCTTGGGTGTGTAATAAATTCCTCTACCAAAAAGGGTTAAGTTGGCTCAATTATATGTCATTTTAAACGTTGTTGGCCACAAGAACGGTCGGTATTTTAATTTACTTACAAGTGAATGGGTGGCGAGAGATTGTGCAGCATTCGAAGTCTTGATGACGACTGTCATATCTTTTTAGTTAAGTGCTGTCTTGTCTTTGGTTATGAATTGATTTCAACTTTCTCATTGTCTCACCAAAGCAAGTTAGGGTTTATCAAATCAAAGTGGGAGTTCTTTTTAGTTGGGTGTAGGGATTCATTCTTGGCCCGTACAAGAGTTGGATAAATGTCAGTCAGGCAAGGGATGCACTAATGTCACTCACCCAGCTGGCTATAAGTTAGCAGGGATTCAACCGAATTATTTATATATTTATAAATTTGGATATTATATTTTGAGATTTAAAATTTTCAATTATTATCTAAAACCATTAAATATTTATTATTCATATCTTTTCTATTTGTAAATTTGGATATCCAAATCCATATTATATGTTTTACTTTTAAAATTTTTATTTAAAAAAATGCTTTTTACACTTGCTAAATTCAAATATTTGAATATTTGAAAAATAATTTAATTAATTTAAATTCAGATAATAATACAAATGGAATCAAATTTTAAAATAAATTTAAATTTAAATATTACAAATATTTAAACTGCTGCCATCTCTAGCTAACCATAACATAGATCCATAATAAGTAATGGGGTAAGACCCAAAGTAAAATGAAAAGAAAAAACCTTAGGCAAATTAGAAAGTCACTTGTCAATAAGGTTACAAGTAGCATGTCGAATCAGTATTATTTTGCTTTGGTATTAGTATATGTTCCAAATTTTACTCTTGAATTGTACATTGCAGTATGAGTTTTAACAAGTTCTTTTTTAGAGTCAAAAGTATTTTGTTATGTTGAGGATTTTAACTTGTAATTTCTAGGCAGTTAATACAGAATAATTATTGTACAAATAGAATTCCATAATATCTGAATAAAGTTTTTCTTGGTTTATATTCATAGAGAGATTATTTTTGTATTTAAGGTATCTGGAAAGATTAAATGTAAACAATCAGAAATCATTGAGGTTGCAATTATCTTTGTAAGTGTTGGATAAATTGAGTTTAAATCATGCGGTATATTAGAAAGATTGTTTAGTAAATTTATTTTTTATGTTAGGTTAAGATTCTTTAATTCGAATAGTGTATTATTCTTCACTCTTTACTTAATTAACATGACAGTTTTATCAAAACTTTGCTATAACATATGGTTTGACAAAAACTTTATCAAAGGAAAATTGAACTACTTTTTCAATATATATTGATATTAATATATTTTAGTATATTTATCAATACTTTTATATGTTCATATTTTAATGTCTAGCTTTTAAATAAAAAAAATATTATTTATACATGCAAATATACTTTAATTATGTATATGTAAATCTGTTTATACGCAAATATAAAAACTGAAGTTGCAAATATATATTTTAAATTAGGGTTAATTGCACTAAATGTTCCTAAGCCATCATTCAAATTTTAAATTGGTCTCTAAATTTCAAACTATTTTAATTAAATTTTCAAAGTATCGGTAATATATTAGATCCTCCTGTCAGTCTAACTATCAATTTATGCATTAAATGCCAAATTGCATTTAATGTGAACCATATTTAAAATAAATAGATCAAACAAACATGTGTATACTTATCAAATTGACAACTTGAATTGACATGTAAAAGGGGCCGATGGTGTTATTAAAATTTAGGAGGGGTATTTTTTAACAAATTAGATTCAAGTCATACACATAGCATATACAAACATATTTGCAATTTAATCCATATAACTTTAAATATAATCCACATTAAATTTTAGTTGGTATTTAACACCTAGGCTAATGACTAGGTTGACGGAAGGACTTGATAGATATGATACAGATACTTTAAGAACTCAATTAAAATGCTTTTAAGTTTAGGGATTAATTTAGAAATTGAGGCATAGTTTGAGGATATTTGGTTCAATTAACCCTTTAAATTGTCAATTAAGTTTAATAACTTAAGTTGAATATAAAAAGTCACCCGATAATTGGATTTGAGTGTAATTCCTTATAATTTTACATGTGGAGCATGATTGAGTAACCATTAAATTTAGTATAGTTAGAGCATTCAATTACTTGCTTTAATTCTTATGAAGGGATTGAGAATGGAGAGAATTACATGGGTATTTAGCTATGATGAGTTTCCTACTTTTTTTAATATGTAATTATAATGTGCAGGTAAACTTGTTTAGAGAATTAGACTTACATGCAATTATACAAAAGGCTGTAATTATTGGATTTTCTTATAATTACTCCATGATGTTCAAATACACAGTTATATATCAAGAAAGATGAGGGACAGTTGCCTTTACTAACCTGCTGGACACGCACTGCCTTAAGGACTCTCTCTACAATTTTGCCTTTTGTTTTTTGATATAATTTTTTATTAACTTAAACACGGAAGCATAATCGTTTCTTGTATTACAAAAACACTACTCAAATGTGATCCAATCAAATTGACCCAGAACTACAACAACGGTGAAATTAGTCCAATTTGGGCTACTTGTTATCTCTTTCCTCGAATATTTATTATAAATACAACGAATGTAATAGTATGATTACAATAAAATATAGGAAAGGAAAAATGATTGTGTTGCCAAAGATTCAAAGGGGTCAGTAATGGTCCATTAAAACCAGTAGGGGGCATATGCACCGCACAAAGAGGAGCACAAATGACCAATTGATCTAAGGCCCCATCTCTACGTCACTTTAGCTTTTGCCTTTTTTATAGGCTTTTAGTTTTTCTTGCAAGCTTTTTTAATTATCATTTTTTCCATCTGCCAATCCCATTCGCATATTCAGTAGTATATAATGCGTTAGGCAATCATGTCATTCAGTGTCCTAATTTTCTCTTTTGCTTCCTTCTTCTCCCTCTCGGTCACCACATTTTCTTTTTCACGTTTTGTAACACCCCATATATGATTTAGATATTATGACTGAATCTTGAGACACCTGTTTTAAAATTTAAAATTAAAATTAAAAAAATGTAAAATTGGTAATGATATTTCTAGTTTTTAAGAAAAAACATCGTATTAAATTAATTCATTTGAATTGCAAAAAACAGTTATAAGGTCACTTAGTTTTGCAACAAAATTCTTAAGTTAAACAGAGTTTCGAAAATCATAGTTTCATTTTAAAATTCAACGCATTGCAGTTTAGAATAAAATATCCTAAATACAATAAAGTAGTTCATAATGACAAAAAAAAAAACCCAAACAATTAACGGTCCCTAATAAGTCCAAAATAGTCCAAATGAAAATAATATTTGAACTTAATCGAATTTTAAAATAGAAATTAACCTGAGCTACTGCTACGTCGGCCCGTCCTAAGTTTGTTGGTTACCTGAGAGGAAAACAAACAAAGAGTGAGCTTATGAGCTCAATGTGTAACACATCCCAAGTAACAGATCGGATACACATAAATTAACATATACATTTATAGATGCATGATCAGACATAGAATCAAATGTATATTCATATTCAGATACAGAAGCATAATCAGATGAATATTCAGATCCTACCTCCATCCGCTACACACCATCTCCGTCCATCCCTGCACACCAAATAGGGTATTAAATACCCATCCAACCCCACACACCAATAAGTGAGTGTATGTCACTTTCTAAAAAAATGTAGTCAATCTGCCAGAACAGATACGTGGTCAAGCTACTAGAACAAATATATGTGGTTTAAACAACCAGATAATGCATATTATTAAATTACCAACACTTCCTCCGTCAAATTATATTCTCACCCCAATGCTCATGCATATACTATCAGTTAACAAATGCACATATGTCATGCATGTTTCTTACATAAAACATGCTATCAAAATTATCAGAATACATACCATACATATATATTTCACATACTATTTCCACATACCATCAGAAATCATATTTTCAAGTCCTATTCATATAATATGGACCCTACAGACTGGCTAAATACGAATCACCTAACAATACAGGCCTAAGAAAATTTTTTAGATAATGGGCCCACACGGCCCAATTGACTCAGCCCATTTTTCAATGGTATAGGAAACAGTGGTTTTGGACCACAATTTTGACAAGTAAGTCAGCAAATATTATTTATTTAATATTTATGAGTATGTATTAGAGTCATAATAAAATTTGGTTAAGAAATTTCAACATTTAAATAGTTAATTAAGTAAAAAGGACTAACTTGTAAAAGCTACAAAAGTAAGTCAATAATAGGTTATATATGTTAAATGGATATTAAAACATGAAGTGAGGGTTTTAATAGGTAATTAAACCTTATTTCATTGTAGTGGACAGTTTAGTTTGGTGTATCATGAATTTTTTTAAAAATTTTAACGGTTAAAAATGTAATTAGGTAATAAATTAATAAATAGCAAAAGATGAAAGTTATCATTTTCCTTATTTCCTCTTGCAAAACCAAAACTTCATGGTTGAGGGAGCTTTAAGAATCGTCCAAGTTTAATTAGTTGCATGGTATGCGTTTTTCCATTTGTTTCATGAATTTTATGTTTTTGGGATTGTTTTAGCTTAATCTAGCTATTGTTTTAGCTTAATCTAGCTAACCCGAGGGTTAATTTATTAAAATTTTAAATGTCTTGGAAGATTTCATTGATGAATATGATATGTTTTTTTAATTTTAATGGTAGATTATTAAGCTTGGGAGTTAAATAGGATTATTTTGTAAAGTAATTTTGTATAATTTTTAAGTTTAGGGATTTAATTGAAAATAATGAAAATATGACATGTTTTTCTCATGAAATTTAAATATGTGAGGACTGATTTGGAGTAGTTATAAATTTGGTTTAATAGGTATAAAGTTTAATTATGAAAAATAAGCTTGTTTTGGTTTTAGGGACTAAATTGAGTAATGTGTAAAAGTTTGGGGCAATTGTGAAAAATTGTAAATAAGAAGACATATGCATTAAATTGAAAATTGTATGAAATTAAGGCTAATAAATTGAAATAAACTATTTTATAGATCAAGAATAAGTGGATAATCAGGGAAAAGGAAAATTCGCTGACTAGTCCTTGAACTTTAATTATCTTTGTAGTTTAGCCAGGTAAGTTCGTTTGGTTTAGTTTAGTATAATTTGAAATGTCATATTGATTTTGAGTTGTGGTTGTTGAATATTTATGGTATAATTGAATTGTTATAAACTGTTATGAGTTGAAAAAGTAATGAACTTGAATACTGTTAAATCGATGAAATGTTTGGAGTCCGGATGAACGTAGGATAGGGTATAATTGGCATGCCAATAGGTTATATTTCACACTGTACAAGATTTACTTGTGATGAGATGATGATCCCTGACTTGTTATTATCCACTAAATATACCAAAGTGCAGCATTTGTTACAGACTATCGTGTTATATTTACAATGATTCTGGCGTCTTACTGGAGGAGGATGTAAAGCCTTCGGGCTTGGCACTTGGTACTCAGGTGTGTTTCCAGGGGGATGTTAGCCTACGAGCTAGGCATTTGGTGCCAAGGCATGTTCTCAGTTGGATTGGCTCGTTTGAGCTTTCTGGCGTGTTTTGAGTGGATAATCGCATACTTCTATCTATTATATCGTTCATCAAGCAAATTTCTAGTGGTAGATAGCTTGTTATTGAATTATATAAATGGTTGCATGATTTTCCAATATTATTGTGACTTGATATTGAATGACTCGTGTAATTGAATAGATTATGCAACTCGTACATATATATAAACTCACCTATTGAATAATTGTGGATGACAAGATTATTGTTTATTAATCTTTTTAATGTATAATTGATATGCTTATAAGGTAAGTTTTATTGTTTCAACCATTGAACTTACTAAGCTCTTTTGAAGCTTACTCATTTCATTTTTCCTGATCCTTTTTAAATAACATTTTGTGGAATTGGGCGATCGGATCAACCTGAAGATCACACTATCCAGATATATATCAGTAGATTTTGAAATGTTTATCTTTAGGTTATATAGCATGTAATAAGTGTCTTATATATGTTTTGAATACTTATTACTTGTGATGCATTTTATACATGGATGATGTTGTGTAAATTTGGTTTTGGTTCACTTGTATATATGCCTTTGCCTTTTGGCTTGTAAAGGTCCATATGTATATGTTTTGGTCATTTTGGTTTAAGCTATTTGTGAATGAATAAGTTATGGTAGAAGTAGATATGAATGCTATGGATGAATTGTAAGTTTGGTATGTGTTTAAAGCATGTAATTGTGAACTTTGAAAGTGAATTGGTTGGAATATGACATGTGGTGCCATTTAGGGCATATTGGTTAGGCACTTAGGTTGATTGTTTTGGGATGTTTTAAACTTGTTTGAATGTGTTTTGAAGGCATGTAACTGTTTGATTTTGGTTCGGCTTGGCAACTAAGAAATGGATAGTATTTTGGTTTATTTTAGAAGTCATTTTAGATGCACACGGCCTAGGACACGAGCTGTCACACGGTCGTGTGTCACTTTGATTTTAACTGCAGGATTTTTCACACGGCATCAGGCTGTTACACGGTCTGGAGACACGAACGTGTGACCTTATTTCGACGTGTGATCCAAATTTTGAATTGTACATGGTTTGGCCACACGACCATGTTTCTGAGCCACACGGTCTGGGCTCTATCACAAGGCCGTGTGACGCTTGCTTCCAAAAAATTTCAAATTTCTCATGTTTTTCTATTTTGTTTCTAATTGGTCCTTGATTGTTTCCAAACTATTTTTAAGGTCTCATAAGCTCGATTTAAGACATGTAAGTGTATTTATCTTATGTTTAATATGTGGATTGAATATTGATATTTAAAGTAATATTTGAATGGTTTAATAATGTTATTTGATTTGATATGTGCCGTAATACTTCGTAACACTTTTGGCAACAAAGACGAGTTAGGGGTGTTACACACATGGCCTGTCACACGGTCGTGTGGCGTCGACAGTCCCCTTTTCGGTATCGCGTCATTCGCTATTTTTTGGGTTTTTTGTTACACACCTAGTCGATTCTGATATGTGACACTATGACACACTTCCAAACTCCTAAACAACATTTAAGAACAGATAATTAACACGAAAAAACCCAACTCGAATCACTAGTTCAACAACAAATGTGGACAATCAAACTTCATTATGGAGAAATCAACCTTTAACAATGGCGAATAAGATCACTTAGTTTCAAAGAACAACAACCTAAGGCACCTAGTTCACTGGAGTAACATCGAACGCCTCACATTCTTCCCCTAATAGTGCATCAAAACAATTAATTCTATAACTCAAAAATTAACTCGACAACCCTTCTTACTATCCATGAAATAAACATCAAAACGGAGCAAAATTTAACCATTCTTACTAACAAAACAACAGCAACAACAAAGGAAGAACAAGAAATCAACAAATTGAGGTTCAAGAATCAAGAAACCCAGACATAAAAGAGAAAATAAAGAAAAGAAGGTGAAAATCAAAAGGAAAAGAAATAGATGAACATGACTTGAGAAAGTAAATAATAAGAACAACAGCAGAAGTGGAAAAGGACGTGAGAGAAAAATTGGGAAGAAATTTTGGGGAAAACTAATTAATTTTTTTTTAAAATAAAAAACAACATTTCACTATCCAGATTTTCTGATAACTAATCAGATTATCCGAGTTTGAAATTGACCCAAACTCATCCACATGGTTTGCATAATGCATGAGAATAAAAATATTTTCATTTTACATATGTAGGGATTCAAACACAAAACTTACCACCCAAAACCTCTCTGACACAGAGATAAACACAACATCTAACCACTAAATCAAGTCAATTCAATAAATAATTTTCAACAATTCAAGAACTTAAAATTTTGAGGCGCTAGATGTTTTGGGAAGTTTTATCTTTCTTTCCAACCTTTGCACATGAAAAGGAACCTTCTTTTTTCCTTTCACGATTTCAAGAATGAATGTTCATGGCTTTAATTTAAGTTTTCAAACGTGCAATTTGATAAATAAATTTAAATTTCAAATAACTTTTTTAATCATTTTGTTCCTTAACAAGATGTAAAAGAAGTCAAAGTATTGTGTAATGAGACTAGAGATAAATGTAAATTTTTAAAAGAGGATTTTAAAATATTTTGTATAGAAATTACTTAAAATGAAAATTTAACATTTAAGAGGAATTAAAAATGAAAAATTTTCATTTAGCAAAAAGTTTTAAAAAAAATACTAAATGTATTATCAATATTTGAGAGGAACTATTTTATCATTCAACTAAAGGGCAAAATCCACAACTTATCCTTAATTACACTCTTAACTATTGTAATATTTTCAACTAAATTATTGTTACAAATCAAATAACACCAATCTAATTAGTGAAATTACAAACTATTAAATTAATATAAAGTAATGTAAGGATACTTATATTATTTGAATTTTTTTTATAAACAATCATCTCATTTAAAATTTACCCACTTCACCCACTCCACTAAAATTTCATACTTAAACTACCTACTCTTAATGTCCAAACACAAAAAAAAAAAAAAATCTTATACATTAGGGATTTAGGGTTAATTTTTTATTGCTTTTCAAAAGTATTTTTTAATTTGAAATTTGATTTAACAAAATGGGTAAAAGTATTATAAAGGCCTATATACTAAGAGAAAAATTGTATTTTGCTTTCTCTACTCAAAAAATAAGTAAATTAGTCCTTATGTATTAGATGAAAGAGTAAATTAGTCATTTCTATAAAAAAAAAAAACCCCCCATCTATTTGCATTGTTAAAAACGAGCATGTTTGATGGAATAACCAGACAATGACACATGGTGTGCCATAGGTACGTCATGTTGATGTAAAAAACCAATTTTTAACAATAGAACTAGATGAAATTTTTAATAAAAAGATCAGTTTGCTCTTTTATCTAACGTATAATAACTAATTTTCCTATTTTTTGAGTAGAGTGGACAAAATACAATCTAACTCCTACTATAGGACCCTCTATGGTACTTTTATCGATAAAATGCCTTTTGAATTGCTTAGTGTAAGATAAGTGCATAGTATTATTATCAAAATGTTCTTTTGAAAAATAAAATATCCACATTGACATGATGTTGTAAAGTAAAAAAATATGCATTAAATGATGTTAAACTTCATCAACATTTCAATAAAAATATAATAAAATAATATTTTTGATATTTTGATATATGAAATATGAAATGTGAAATATGAATTTTAAATATTTTTAAACAATTAATATGAATTATTTGTAAAATTTAAATTGAATATATAAGCTATATTATAAATATTAAAAATAATTATTACAAATTCAAATTTATGATGTTATATATTTGAAATAAATTTCAATAGAAAAATAATTGTATACCCAATATAAATATTATATACGATACATTATTTTATAAATGAAGATAAAATGTCATTTGACTCCAAAAATATATTATAAAATGTCATTTGACTCCAAAAATATATTTTTTCAAATGCAAGAGCTAGAAATTCTAACTTTTGTAGTTGGGATAAATAAGGCTTTTCATCTAAATAATATAAAAATAAAATTAATAACTAAAATGATATGCCCATAAGATTATTTACCAAAATGGTATGGTTTTATTGGTGCCGTCTGTCAAATTGGCGACATCAGACTGAAATACAATAATCTAAAGTATTTAGGGACTTGATATGTAAATTTACCCTTTTGAGTGGCTACTGAAAAAAATGTGAAAGGGTGCCGCCTGACAGTGTGGCAGCACCAAACCTTAAATGTGGCTAATTTCCTTCTAAGCCCTTCTTATTTATTATTTTATTTTTATTCTCCTTCAACTCACTACATTGTGTTTAAACAAGCCCTTAACCTATTTTTGTAGTTAAATAAGCTCTTAACCTATGATTTTTACTCATACAAGCCCTTTATTTTAATATTAAAGTAAATATATTTTGAATTTCAAGCTCTTATCTTAATTTTTTTGTTGATGCAATACAAATTATATACACTTTAACATCAACATAAAATCTAAAAAAGTAATCAAAAATTTCAAAAGAGTAGTTAAGAATATCATGTATTAAGCACTCTCAAGAAATTTTAATTTTTTTTATTTAATAAACTATGCTCATCAAATTCACATAAACATAAAATACGAATTAGTTTATATTTTTTTAAATAGCTTTACTTTGGGTAAAACATATTTACTTTAATTTTAAAATAATGGGTTTTTATGAATAAAAATCATAGGTTAAGAGCTTATTTAACTACAAAAATAGGTTGAGCGCTTGTTTAAACACAATGTAGTGAGTTGAAGGGGAATAAAAAGAAAATAATAAATAAGGAGGGTGTAATGCCCCAATTTTTTTAAAATTTCGGCTTTTGTAAGTTTGACACAAATCTGTATCTGCTTCAGTGGTTATGTATTCTTGGTATATGTGGGAGGTCCCAAGTTCAAGTCACAACTTGGGTAAATTTTGGGTTTTTATAAATAAAGCCCTATCTTTGGTTAGTAGGCTTATAAGTAAAAGTGTGTAAGTAATTAACAGAATGGGTCTGTTGGTCTAGTGGCTAAATGGAGTGTTGAGGTTGTTGGATGTCTGGAATTCGAATCCCTGTGCGAGCGAGGGAACTATTTTTGTTGCCAGTGTCGTGTAGGAGTTTGTGTTTTAGTTAAATGCTGATAGTGGAATGTTTGAAGGAGAGAATTAAGGAGTATGGGAAGGGGGAGTTATCAGTATCTGATCAGTTGAGTTATTTGGTAAAATTCGGCACTCTCTCTCACCCTCTCGAATTTTATTTCTTCTTCTTTTCTCCTCATTCAATCTCCTTTTGTTGCTGCCTAAACTTCAATTGGTTTTTCCCCTTCCCTTTATTTTCATTTCGGTCCATCTTGCTTCTCGGTTTTTGTTTTCGTGCATTATCGGTAAGTGAAGCTATTGGTGTTCTTTTAGTTTTTTGGTTTCTGAAGATTTAAGTTCTGTTGGTTGTGTATAGAGGACGGTAGCATAGCAGTTTCTTCTCCGACGAGTTGATTCGTGCGAGTAGACGGGCGTGATTGCGGTAAGTGTGTGCGTTTGGCTCGATTTGGTTTCGATGAATTGAGATTTAGTTGCTAATTTTGAGACTCGGGTATACTATTTTAGGTTCTAGAAGGCTAGGGATAGCTTAAACATCGAAACAATACTAGGTGTGTACTAGGAAACATAGAAAATGAGGTTTCGACGAAAGCCAAAAACCTCTCTACTATGCTACACGGGTGTGTGGTCGTCTGGGTGGCAGGCCATGTGATCGATGAGCCAGGCCGTGCGCAAGTGACACGGCTGTGTGACGACTGGGCAATGCCGTGTGCGACACAAGGGCTCGACCAATTGGGCCATATGGGCCACATGGATGTGTGGGATTCTGGGCCAGACCGTATGATCCAAACAGCCAAGGCTAATTTGGGTTGTGTGGGCCATATGGGCGTATGGGCCCACACGGGCAGGCCACATGGGTTTGTGAGCCCATTCTTCTAAAATGTTCTGTAAGGTTGCGCAGGTCGCCCAAGTCGACTATGAACCTACTGAAGGGTCGGTAATCAGTACTTAGACTCGTAGTTATGTGATTTGATTATGTGAAATTTGTACTAAGCATGTTGTACTGAGCTTGTATACTGATTTGAATGTATGAAATGTTATTTGCATAAAAGCATGTCATATTATGTATGTTGCATTGCATCGGGGTGGGTTGATGATATTTGGAAGAAGTAATCAAAAAGGCTCTTAAGCTCATTATCCGCAGCACTCACCAGAACTTTTTGATTATGTACCGTCTTCGGTACAGCATGATGTGTAGGGATGGGTGGGTTGATTTTATCTTCACATGGTGTGTGGGGTTAGACGGAGTTAGTGTGTAGAGGTTGGTGGTAGGATTCTATTATTCATGCGATCCGCTTTATTATGTCCGAAATGGCTAAAGCTCTAGAACCTATCTCGATTACAGATCTCTAAGTGGACTAAAGTCCACCCTGCTTTTCTCAGAATGGGCTCAGACCCGAATTATGAAATTATGTCTGTTATCTGATTTTACTGTGTGTATGTTTTCTGTGGGGATTATATACTGAGTTACAAAAACTAACTTTTTTTATGTTTAATTTGTTTAGGTAATCCCTAGCAGTAGATGGATCGGTGCGGCGAAGGACTCGGCGGTGACCATGGTTCTACACCTTTAACAATTTTTACTCTTATTTATGGTTTTGATTATATTTGGGGATTTTTATTGAAAATGGCCTTATTGTAATTACGTTTTGAAAGCACTATCATGTAACTTCTCCTGATTCGGCCATAACATTTAGGCCGGGTTTGGGGTGTTACCTTTAGTGGTATCAGAGCAAGGTTGCAAAATTCGACTGTGGATTTGGGTTTTTCCGAAATGATTTTGAAATGATTTAAAATATTTTTAGAATGAGTATGTGATATACCGAGTCTCCGGCGCCGATCCTGTAAGTGTTCTGAACTCTGTTTAAATTTGTTTAAAATACTACTTGCACGCTTGAAACAACTAATAGGTAGTATACTGTACTGAAACACTCTGGGTAGTGTAAATTGAAAACTGTAGCGAAACTAAAAATCGTAGTGAGACTTCGATTCGTGATAACGAACTTTGAACATCTGATACTGTTCAGCATAAAATATCTATTAACAAAAAATTGGAACTATAACTAAGCATAAAACTGTTAACACAGATAAACTCTAAATTTACTATGAGGGCACGAGGTATTCGCGGACGGGGTATAAAAGGCAGTGGTAGAGGTCATAGAGGGGCTCGAGTTGGGTCCTCGTCATCTGAAAATCTGCCTAATCTGGATACGAGTGAGACGCTAATCTCACTCGCCATGTAGACCGGGTCTCGAGATCGTATGGTCGGGATGACGACCGCCCCCGTGCCATGGTGGCGACTTTAGAGAGGGTCGGGCCCAACACTGATCTGGGGGCCATGGGTCGGTTACAGAACGACTCCAGTCCAATGGGGCTAAATTATTCAATGGTGTCACTAGATTCGCCTCTAGCGTGGCCGAGTAGTGGATGGAGGCCATGGAAAGAATCATGAACGATCTGGATTTCACCGCGAGAGCGTAAGTTTAAAGCGGCTATTTCTTCGCTTCACGACGGCGTATCGATGGTAAATCGATAGTTAAGGAGGGCACTCAACCCGACCGTTTGACTTGGGACTACTTTAAGATGGCTTTCTAGGGTAAGTATATATGAGCCAGCTACATCGATGCTAGGAGGCGTGAGTTTATTGATCTCACCCAAGGGGATTGTTCAGTGATCGAGTATGAGGCTGAGTTCCTGATACTAAGTCGTTATGTTTGGGGCATGGTGGCGACCGAGTATGAGCGTTGCGTCCATTTTGAGGATGGACTCAGGGACAATTTACGGGTTCTGATAGCTCCGTAGAGGGAGTGTTATTTCTCTACTCTAGTGGAGAAGGCGAAGCTCGCCGAGGAGGTTAAGCGCGCTGAGTGCCAAAATCGCGAGAAAGGAAATAGTAAGAGAGAATCGGAGCCTTCAAATTCTGTAATGAGGCCTAAGACAAAAGTTAGATCTGATGGGCCAGTGAGAATGGGGCATTTTGTTGCACCTACCAGGGTGGCGCTTTGTGGGCACTGTGGTAGACGCCATCGGGGCGAGTGCTGGAAGACGACTAGGGCATGTTTGAGATGTGGGTCGACTGAGTACCATGTTCGACATTGTCTGTTAAGAACTGATCAGGTGCAAGCTATGGGTACCGTGCTGCACAGCCGCAGAGAGTAGTTTAGCAGCCACCTAGAGGCCAAGGACAGGCCAGGGATAGTAATGGCGTGGGCCAAGAATAGAGAGCACTTGGCAGAGGTGTGGGACCGACTGAGGTGAGGTAGCCTGCACTGGTTTATGCTGCACGTCACCGAGAAGATGGTGATACTCCGGACGTCATTACAGGTACATTCTTAATTTTTAATGTACCCTATATTGCGTTGATAGACATAGGCTCTACACACTCTTACGTAGCTAGCTCTGTGTCTGAAACTTTGAGGATTTTGGTTGAGAGTTCTTTAAGTGAGTTAACTGTTGTGAGTCTTTTGGGGCAATCTATCTGGGTTAGTAAACTATATAGAGATGTCCCGTTAGAGGTACAAGGGACAGTGTTTCTGGCTGATCTAATGGAGCTTCCATTCGGAGAGTTCGATTTGATTCTGGGAATGGACCGGGTGGTCAAGCACCGAGTGAGTTTGGACTGTGCGACAAAAATAGTAGTTCTGAGAACCAATGAGGACAACGAGTTAGTGGTGATTGGGAAACGTCGAGACTACTTTACTAATGTGATTTCTGCATTGGTGGCAGAAAAGTTGGTACGGAAGGGATGTGAGGCATTCTTGGCCTACGTTAGTGTTTCTGATTCTGGGGACTCTTCGGTTAAGGACATCAGAATATTAAGGGAATTTTCAGATGTTTTCCCTGAGGAACTACCGGGTCTGCCTCCGAACCGAGAAGTGATGTTTGGGATTGAGCTCATTCCGGGTACAGCTCCGGTGTCGATTGTGCCCTACCGAATGGCATCGAAGGAGTTTACAGAGCTTAAGGCTCAAATTAAAGAACTATTGGATCGTGGATTCGTTCGTCCCAATGTGTCACCATGGGAAGCACCAGTGTTATTTATAAAGAAGAAATATGGGACAATGAGGATGTGTATCGACTACCGGCAGCTGAAGAAGCTGATCATCAAGAATAAGCCTGCTGTTTCAAATGGTAAGAGAGTTAGTGTGTTCGAGGCCCTATATGGCCGTAAGTGTCGCACTCCCTTATATTGGACTGAATTGCGTGAGCGACGTGTTTTGGGTCCGAAATTGGTTTCTGAAAATGAAAAGTTTCAATTGATACGGGATCAACTGAAAGTGGCATCTGGTAGGCAGAAGTCCTATGCTAATTTGAAGAGAAAGGATATTGAGTTTTCTGTGGGGGACTTAGTCTTTCTCAATGTCTCACCATGGAAGAAGCTCTTGAGGTTCAGTCGCAAGGGTAAGCTGAGCCCTCGGTTTATTGAGTTGTACTGTATTCTGAAACGAGTAGGGCCAGTCACATATTAGTTGGAGCTTCCTCCGGAGTTTGATCGCATACATGATTTGTTCCACTTCTCAATGTTGAGACGCTACCACTCTGATCCCATACATGTTGTTCCTATTTAAGACATTGAGGTTAGACCAGATCTGACATTTGAGGAGGGGCTGATTCAGATTCTGGAGCGTAACATTAAGGTTCTGCAGAGGAAATCTACCCCTTTAGTAAAGTTGCTATGGCAGAATCATAGCACTGAGGAGGCCACTTGAGAGTTGGAGGATTCGATGTGCCAGCAGTATCCTCACCTCTTCTGATCAGGTAAAATTTCGAGGACAAAATTTTCTTTTAGGGGGCATAGTTGTAACGCCCCGATTTTTCTTAAATTTTAGCTTTTGTAAGTTTGACACAAATCTGTATCTGCTTCAGTGGTTATGTGTTCTAGGTGTGTGTAGGAGGTCCGAAGTTCAAGTCACAACTTGGGTAAAATTTGGGTTTTTTGAATAAAGCCCTATCTTTGGTAAGTAGGCTTATAAGTAAAAGTGTGTAAGTAATTAACAGAATGGGTCTGCTGGCTTAGTGGCTAAGTGGAGTTTTGAGGTTGTTGGAGGTCTGGAGTTCGAATCCCTGTACGAGTGAGGGAACTATTTTTACTACTAGTGTCGTGTAGGAGTTTGTGTTTTAGTTAAATGCTAATAGTGGAATGTTTAAATGAGAGAATTAAGGAGTATGCGAAGGGGGAGTTTTCAGTATCTGATCAGTTGAGTCATTTGGTAAAATTCGGCACATCCTCTCAACCTCTCGAATTTTATTTCTTCTTTTTTTCTCCTTATTTAATCTCTATTTGTTGCTGCCGAAACTTCAATTGGTTTTTCCCATTCCCCTTATTTTCGTTTCGGTCCATCTTGCTCCTTGGTTTTCATTTTCGCGCGTTATCGATAAGTGAAGCTATTGGTGTTCTTTTAGTTTTTGGTTTTGAAGTTAAGTTTTGTTGATTGTGTATAGGGACGGTAGCGTGCGCGCGCTTCCTCTCAATGAGTTGATTTGTGGACGGGTGTGATTGCGGTAAGTGTGTACATTTGGCTCGATTTGGTTTCGATGAATTGAGATTTAGTTGCTAATTTTGAGACCCAGGTATACTATTTTAGGTTCCAGAAGGCTAGGGATAGCTTAAACATCGAAACAATACTAGGTGTGTACTGGGAAACGTAGAAAATGAGGTTTCGACGAAAGCCAAAAACCTCTCTACTATGCTACACGGGCATGTGGTGGTCTGGGTAGCAGGCCATGTGATCGATGAGCCAGGCCGTGCGCAAGTGACACGGCTGTGTGACGACTGGGCAATGCCGTGTGCGACACAAGGGCTCGACCAATTGGGCCATATGGGCCACATGGATGTGTGGGATTCAGGCGATCACAGTGTGATCCAAACAGCCAAGGCTAATTTGGGTTGTGTGGGCCATACGGGCGTATGGGCCCACACGGGCAGGCCACATGGGTTTGTGAGCCCATTCTTCTAAAATGTTCTGTAAGGTTGCGCAGGTCGCCCAAGTCGACTATGAACCTACTGAAGGGTCGGTAATCAGTACTTAGACTCGTAGTTATGTGATTTGATTATGTGAAATTTGTACTAAGCATGTTGTACTGAGCTTGTATACTGATTTGAATGTATGAAATGTTATTTGCATAAAAGCATGTCATATTATGTATGTTGCATTGCATCGGGGTGGGTTGATGATATTTGGAAGAAGTAACTGAAAGGCTCTTAAGCTCATTATCCGCAAATTTCACCAGTAACTTTTGATTATGTACCGCCTTGATGCACAACATGATGTGTAGGGATGGGTGGGTTGATTTTATCTTCACATGGTGTGTGGGGTTAGACGGAGTTAGTGTGTAGAGGTTGGTGGTAGGATTCTATTATTCTGTCTGATCTGTATGTCTAAAATGGCTAAAGCTCTAGAACCTATCTAATTCTGTATCTAAGTGGACTAAAGTCCACCCCGTTTCTGTAATGGGCTCAGACCCGAATTATGAAATTATGTCTGTTATCTGATTTTACTGTGTGTATGTTTTCTATGGGGATTATATACTGAGTTACGAAAACTAACTTTTTTTATGTTTAATTTGTTTAGGTAATCCCTAGCAGTAGATGGATCGGTGCGGCGAAGGACTCGGCGGTGACCATGGTTCTACACCTTTAACGATTTTTACTCTTATTTATGGTTTTGATTATATTTGGGGATTTTTATCGAAAATGGCCTTATTGTAATTACGTTTTGAAAGCACTATCATGTAACTTCTCCTGATTCGGCCATAACATCTAGGCCGGGTTTGGGGTGTTACCTTTAGTGGTATCAGAGCAAGGTTACAAAATTCGACTGTGAATTTGGGTTTTTCCGAAATGATTTTGAAATGATTTTAAATATTTTTAGAATAAGTATGCGATATACCGAGTCTCCAGCGCCGATCCTGTAAGTGTTCTGAACTCTGTTTAAATTTGTTTAAAATACTACTTGCACGCTTGAAACAACCAATAGGTAGTATATCAGATCAAACACTGGTAGTGTAAATTGAAAATCAGAATAAACTAAAAATCGTAGTGAGACTTCGATTCGTGATAACGAAC
This sequence comes from Gossypium bickii, assembly GCA_025503065.1. Lineage (NCBI taxonomy): Eukaryota > Viridiplantae > Streptophyta > Magnoliopsida > Malvales > Malvaceae > Gossypium > Gossypium bickii. Next base: position 17,875,170 of record CP106713.1, on the reverse strand, counting down.
TTTGAACTTCTGATACTGTTCTGCATAAAATATCTATTAACAAAAAATTGGAACTATAACTAATGCATAAAACTGTTTACACAGATAAACTCTAAATTTACTATGAGTGCACGAGGTATTCGCGGACGGGGTATAAATGGCCGTGGTAGAGGTCATAGAAGGGCTCGAGTTGGGTCCTCGTCATCTGAAAATCTGCCTAATCTGGATACGAGTGAGACGCCAATCTCACCTGCTACAGAGACTGGGTCTCGAGATCGTATGGCTGGGGACGACGCACTGTCCCAGGCCATGGTACGGACTTTAGAGAGGGTCGCTGGGCCCAACACCAGATCTGGGGGCCATGGGTCGGTTACAGAACGACTCCAGTCCAATGGGGCTAAATTATTCAATGGTGTCACTAGATTCGCCTCTAGCGTGGCCGAGTAGTGGATGGAGGCCATGGAAAGAATCATGAACGATCTGGATTTCACCGCAGAGTAAAAGTTTAAGGCGGCTATTTCTCTGCTTCGCGACGAAGCGTATCAGTGGTAACTGATAGTTAAGGAGGGCACTCAACCCGACCGTTTGACTTGGGACTACTTTAAGTTGGCTTTCTAGAGTAAGTATATAGGAGCCAGCTACATCGATGCTAGGAGGCGTGAGTTTATTGATCTCACCCAAGAGGATTGTTCAGTGATCGAGTATGAGGCTGAGTTCCTGATACTAAGTCGTTATGCCTGGGGCATGGTGGCGACCGAGTATGAGCGTTGCGTCCATTTTGAGGATGGACTCAGGGACAATTTACGGGTTCTGATAGCTATGTAGAGGGAGTGTTATTTCTCTGCTCTAGTGGAGAAGGCGAAGCTCGCCGAGGAGGTTAAGCGCGCTGAGTGCCAAAATCGCGAGAAAGGAAATAGTAAGAGAGAATCGGAGCCTTCAAATTCTGTAATGAGGCCTAAGACAAAAGTTAGATCTGATGGGCCAGTGAGAATGGGGCATTTTGTTGCACCTACTAGGGTGGCGCTTTGTGGGCACTGTGGTAGACGCCATCGGGGCGAGTGCTAGAAGACGACTAGGGCATGTTTGAGATGTGGGTCGACTGAGTACCATGTTCGACATTGTCTGTTGAGAACTGATCAGGTGCAAGCTATGGGTACTGTGCTGCACAGCCGCAGAGAGTAGTTTAGCAGCCACCTAGAGGCCGAGGACAGGCCAGGGATAGTAATGGCGTGGGCCAAGGATAGAGAGCACTTGGCAGAGGTGTGGGACCGACTGAGGTGAGGTAGCCTGCACTGGTTTATGCTGCATGTCACCGAGAAGATGGTGATGCTCCGGACGTTATTACAGGTACATTCTTAATTTTTAATGTACCCTATATTGCCTTGATAGACATAGGCTCTACACACTCTTACGTAGCTAGCTCTGTGTCTGAAACTTTGAGGATTTTGGTTGAGAGTTCTTTAAGTGAGTTAACTGTTGTGAGTCTTTTGGGGCAATCTATCTGGGTTAGTAAACTATATAGAGACGTCCCGTTAGAGGTACAAGGGACAGTGTTTCTGGCTGATCTAATGGAGCTTCCATTCGGAGAGTTCGATTTGATTCTGGGAATGGACCGGGTGGTCAAGCACCGAGTGAGTTTGGACTGTGCGACAAAAATAGTAGTTCTGAGAACCAATGAGGACAACGAGTTAGTGGTGATTGGGAAACGTCGAGACTACTTTACTAATGTGATTTCTGCATTGGTGGCAGAAAAGTTGGTACGGAAGGGATATGAGGCATTCTTGGCCTACGTTAGTGTTTCTGATTCTGGGGACTCTTCGGTTAAGGACATTAGAATATTAAGGGAATTTTCGGATGTTTTCCCTGAGGAACTACCGGGTCTGCCTCCGAACTGAGAAGTGATGTTTGGGATTGAGCTCATTCCGGGTACAGCTCCGGTGTCGATTGTGCCCTACCGAATGGCATCGAAGGAGTTTACAGAGCTTAAGGCTCAAATTAAAGAACTATTGGATCGTGGATTCGTTCGTCCCAATGTGTCACCATGGGAAGCACCAGTGTTATTTATAAAGAAGAAATATGGGACAATGAGGATGTGTATCGACTACCGGCAGCTGAAGAAGCTGATCATCAAGAATAAGCCTGCTGGTTCAAATGGTAAGAGAGTTAGTGTGTTCGAGGCCCTATATGGCCGTAAGTGTCGCACTCCCTTATATTGGACTGAATTGGGTGAGCGACGTATTTTGGGTCCGAAATTGGTTTCTGAAAATGAAAAGTTTCAATTGATACGGGATCGACTGAAAGTGGCATTTGATAGGCAGAAGTCCTATGCTAATTTGAAGAGAAAGGATATTGAGTTTTCTGTGGGGGACTTAGTCTTTCTCAATGTCTCACCATGGAAGAAGCTCTTGAGGTTCAGTCGCAAGGGTAAGCTGAGCCCTCGGTTTATTGAGTTGTACTGTATTCTGAAACGAGTAGGGCCAGTCACATATTAGTTGGAGCTTCCTCCGGAGTTTGATCGCATACATGATTTGTTCCACTTCTCAATGTTGAGACGCTACCACTCTGATCCCATACATGTTGTTCCTATTGAAGACATTGAGGTTAGACCAGATCTGACATTTGAGGAGGGGCTGATTCAGATTCTGGAGCGTAACATTAAGGTTCTGCAGAGGAAATCTACCCCTTTAGTAAAGTTGCTATGGCAGAATCATAGCACTGAGGAGGCCACTTGAAAGTTGGAGGATTCGATGTGCCAGCAGTATCCTCACCTCTTCTGATCAGGTAAAATTTCGAGGACAAAATTTTCTTTTAGGGGGCAGAGTTGTAACGCCCCGATTTTTCTTAAATTTTGGCTTTTGTAAGTTTGACACAAATCTGTATCTGCTTCAGTGGTTATGTGTTCTGGGTGTGTGTAGGAGGTCCGAAGTTCAAGTCACAACTTGGGTAAAATTTGGGTTTTTTGAATAAAGCCCTATCTTTGGTAAGTAGGCTTATAAGTAAAAGTGTGTAAGTAATTAACAGAATGGGTCTGCTGGCTTAGTGGCTAAGTAGAGTTTTGAGGTTGTTGGAGGTCTAGAGTTCGAATCCCTATACGAGTGAGGGAACTATTTTTACTACTAGTGTCGTGTAGGAGTTTGTGTTTTAGTTAAATGCTGATAGTGGAATGTTTAAAGGAGAGATCTAAGGAGTATGGGAAGGGGGAGTTTTCAGTATCTGATCAGTTGAGTCATTTGGTAAAATTCGGCACATCCTCTCAACCTCTCGAATTTTATTTCTTCTTTTTTTCTCCTTATTTAATCTCTCTTTGTTGCTGCCGAAACTTCAATTGGTTTTTCCCATTCCCTTTATTTTCGTTTCGGTCCATCTTGCTCCTTGGTTTTCATTTTCGCGCGTTATCGATAAGTGAAGCTATTGGTGTTCTTTTAGTTTTTGGTTTTTGAAGTTAAGTTTTGTTGATTGTGTATAGGGGACGGTAGCGTAGCAGTTTCCTCTCCAATGAGTTGATTCGTGGACGGGTGTGATTGCGGTAAGTGTGTGCATTTGGCTCGATTTGGTTTTGATGAATTGTGATTTAATTGCTAATTTTGAGACTTGGGTATACTATGTTAGGTTCCAGAAGGCTAGGGATAGCTTAAACAACGAAACAGTACCAGGTGTGTACCTGAAAATGCAGAAAACGAGGTTTCAGTGAAAGCCAAAAACCTCTCTGTCAACCCCACATAGGTGTATAGTCGCCCGTGTGGTAGGCCGTGTGCGAGACTGTAAGTCACCACACGGCCGTGTAATCGACGAGCCAGGCTGTGCGCGAGTTACATGGCCGTGTGACGGCTGGGCAAGGCCATGTGCGACAAATGGGCTCAACTAATTGGGCCGTGTGGGCCACATGGGCGTGTGAGATTCTGGGCCGAACGTGTGATCCATACGACCAAGACCAATTTGGGTTGTGTGGGCCCACACGAGCAGGCCACATGGGCGTGTGAGCCCATTCTTCTAAAATGTTCTGTAAGGTTGCACGGGTCACCCAAGTCGAATGTGAACCTACTGAAGGGTCGGTAAGTAGATTTTGTGAAATATGTACTAAGCATGCTGTACTGAGCTTGTATGCTGATTTGAATGTATGGACTGTTATTTGCATAAAAGCATGTCATATTATGTATGTTGCATTGCATCGGGGTGGGTTGGTGATATTTGGAAGAAGTAACTGAAAGGCTCTTAAGCCTATTATCTGGCAGCTCAATTGCAACTTTCTGATTATGTACCGTATTCGGTACAGCATGATGTGTTGGGATGGGTAGGTTGATTTTATCCCCACATGGTGTGTAGGGCTAGACGGAGTTGGTGTGTAGAAGCTGGTGGGTAGGATGCTGTTATTCTGTCTGATCTGGTTATTATGTTTGAAATGGGCTAAGGCCCTAGAACATATCTGATTCTGTATCTAATTGGGCTAAAGTCCACACCGTTTCTATAATGGGCTCAGACCCGAACTGTAAAATTATGTCTGTTATCTAATTTTACTGTGTGCATGTTTTCTGTGGGGATTATACACTGAGTTGCGAAAACTTACTCTTTTTCTGTTTAGTTTGTTAAGGTAATCCCCAGCAGTAGACGGATCGGTGTTGCGGAGGACTCGGCGGTGACCATGGTTCTACACCTTTAACGATTTTTACTCTTATTTATGGTTCTGATTATATTTGGGGAGTTTTATCGAAAATGGCCTTATTGTAATTACGTTTTGAAAGCACTATCATGTGACTTGGCCAGATTCGGCCATAACGTCTCGGCCGGGTTTGGGTGTTACAGAGGGCTTAAAAGGCAATTAGCCACATTTAAAGTTTGGTGCCGCCACATTGTCAGGTGACACCCTTTCACTTTTTTTTAGCAGTCACTCAAAATGATAAATTTGCATATCTGGTCCCTGAATACTTTAGATCATTACATTTCAGTCCGGTGCTGCCAATTTGACAGGCGGCACTAGTAAAACCATACTATTTTGGTAAATAATCTAATGGGCATGCCATTTTAGTTATTAATTTTGTTTTTGTATTATTTAAGTAAAAAAGCCGATAAATAACACTTCTAAAAAGCACTTTTACCTTCAAAAGCACCATGTTTTTTTTTTATTGTTTACAGTGCCATTGAAACAAGACTTGTTCATGGGTCAGGTTATCCGCCTAGGCCTAAAGGCCTGCCCGAAATTTGAGAGAATTTGGGTAAAAATATTATGCTTGAAAAATGGGCTTGGGCAAAAAAAATTAGGTTCATTTAAAATATTGGCTGAGGTCGGGCTTGAACATTCAAGGCCCGAACTCGGCCCAATCCGACCCATTTTTTAGTTTGTAATACTTTATATTATATTATCTTTATATATTATGTAATTTAGAACACATTAAAAAAATAACTCTATACTAAATATATAATACTACTCTAATGTAAACATTAAAATCATGTTAAGATGACTATATAAAAAGTTTCAATAAATAAAAATATCTAAAGTTATTAAATATTAAAATAATTTAATTTAATTTTTTAAAAAAATTAAAAGAATAATATGGGCAGGTCTAAAATGGACTTGGGTTAAATTTTTTACAAATATAGGTGAGTTTGAACAAAATTTTAAGTTTATATTTTGGACGGAACCATGCTTGAATAAGATAAAACATATCAATATTAATATCATACTTAAATCTAATTCGAACTCAACCTAACCCGACCCATAAACCCCTCTAATTCAAACGAATTAAATTCTTTTACACCTTGTTTGTGCCTCTTTTACTGCTAAAATTTTTTTGCCACGTAGATTAGTAAATTGTGAAATGATATTTGCGTTAACCTTTATGTTTCGTATTTCTTGTTACCGTTACTTATCCTTCTACCCTTCACCGTTTACTTCTCCTTAACAAAACCCATGAAAGTTGCTTTGTTGTTATTGGAGGGGCACTAAAATAGGCATAAATAAAGGGCACAAGAATTTTGTTCCTTCTGAAACACAATGAAGAACCCACCTTATTCAGAGATAACCGCTTTAATATTAAAGAGGTGAATTTAATCTATATATTCAGTAAAAAATTAAATAAGTATAATTTTAAACAAAGTTAATATTTAGTTTTAAAAAGATAATATAATTTTTTATTCACTGTTTAGCTTTAAATAAAAAAAATTCCATTTACAAAAACGTAATTATTTTAAAATATTAATTTTTTTATATAATGACATTTTATAAATAATAAATATCAACTCTATTAAAATTTGACCTTATTTGATTATCTCTATTAATATAGGGGTTAAATTATTTTATTTAATAATATGAGAATTAATTTAAACTAATCCCAATAATAGAAAAACCAGTCAAATGCTTTCAACAACAAAAAAATTACTTGTTATTATTCAGTATTCACATTCTTGCTCAAATTAGTTCTATAAAAAAAACCTCAAATTAGAAAAAGAATTATATCCAATTTTTAATAAGAAATATCATTATTTCTCAAAATTAAATTTATATATAATATTATTTTTTACCTAGACAAATTCTAATAAAATATTAATTTATTTTATGCAATAATTCTCAAATTAGGTCTAATTAAAAAATAAATTATCAAGCACATAAACATTTAACTAAAAACAACCTAATAATTTAGTTAAATATATTTTCTTAAAAAAATAAAATCAAAAGTCACATCTCAAAAATCGAATTACTAGAATCAGGCTTGTGAATTAAGAGTGGTCACGCCCCAATTTTTAAGGTTATCTTTATGTGTTTGTTAAAAAAATGAGTTACTGATCTATGGTTAACTGTTAGTTAAATTGCCCTTGAAACTCAAGTTCAAATCTCTTCCCTCACATCATTTTTATTTTGTGTAATTTTGTTTCAAACCCTAATAAGTGTCACGCCCTGTTTTAAAAATAAATGTTGTAAGAGTTTAAACAAGAATGAGTTCTAGCTTAATGGTTAAAAAGCAATATAGCTACTTTTTTGAATTGAGTTCAAATCCCCTCTCTTGCATTTTTGTTGAATTTCAGCCCTCCTATGTGGTCAACCCCTGTAACAGCCTATTTTTAGAGAAATCAGAACAGTAGTTTCGGGACCACAAATCTGATTCCGGAAAGAAAATTTATTTTAATATTATTTTATGGTCTATAATATGATAATAATGTTGTGTGAAAATTCCGTAAAAAATTTTTATCCATTACATACTTAAATTGATAAAGGACCAAATTGCACAAGGTGCAAAAGTTGAGTTCTAATAGCTAAAGGGATTAAATAGCTATAGAACTTTAAATTGGAGGTCCTTATATGGTAATTAGACCATTAAAAATGCTTAGTCATTAAAGATGATGATTCATCCATGGAAAATAAAATTAAAGAAAAGGACGAAATTGGAAGAATAAAAAAAATAAAGGTGATAAATAATAAAAGATGAAAATATCATCATTTATCATCATCTTCCCCAAATATTTTGAATGGAAACCCTAGGAAAGAGAAAAAAAGCTTTCTTGGTCAAATTAGGTAAGTTTTTAAGCATCGTTTTTAGTAATTTTTATATTTTTTAGATCGGGGTAACTTAATCTATTTATTTTGGGGATCAATTTGAAAAGATATCAAAGTATAAAATTTTTACCATGGATGAATATGCTGAAATTATGAAATTTATGGTAGAAAAGGAAAGGTTGTTGATAGATAAACAACTTTTGCAAAGTGAATTTTGATGAAAACTTGATTTATGGACTAAATTGTAAAAATAAGAAATCCATGGAAAAGTTCTGATTTTTATGAAATATATGGGCTGTAAATATTACATAAAAAATTTGGTTAGGCTAGGAATAAGGATTTAATTGCATGAATTTTTTTTTTTAGTTTAGGGATGAAATCGTCATTAATTAAAAATTTAGGGGCAAAATGATAATTTTCCCTAAAGTGTAAATTGGACTAAATTGAGTATGAATTACATTAAATTGATGTTAAATTTACTTGTATAGATCTGGGAAAACCGAATATGGAGTTAGAACGTGAAAAAGGGAAAATGTCGGATTAGTAGACTTTATGTACACGAACACATATTAAGGTAAGTTCGTATAACTAAATTGTAGATGTTTATATTCTTGAATTGAATGTTGTGGATGTAAATTTTATAAATGTCATAATTATGTGAAATGATCACATATTCGTTAAAGGCCGATAAATGAAAGTGCCTGAAATAAATGATAATACCCGATAAGTGATAAATGATAAAAATGTTATTTTTATACTTGAGTTGAATGTGAACGTTTGAATTGCATAAATGTATAAATATATAAGATTGATCACATACCCAAAAATTTCCTGATAAATATCAAATTCCGTTAGAATAAATGAAAAATCGATGGATATGTGATTTCCCGAAATGAATGAGGTCTTGCATTTGTTGCTGATGGGATTTAGCTCAGACGAGTAATCCTATTGACCTCATTACAGATAGGATTTAGCCCGGACGGGTAATCCTGATATAAGTCCTCTTGAGCATATGTTACAATTAGGATTTAGCCTGGACTGGTAATCCTAATTGAGCTCTTCTGAGCATATGTTACAGAAAGGATTTAACCTGGACCGGTAATCCTGTTAAATGATATGTGGCTCGAGAGTGTGTTTCCTGATTAAGTGCCCTAATGGGTACTCCTGAATATGAATTGACAGATTTATTGATTTGTACATTTTGTGTGTACTACCTGAGTATCCATTGATATTTTCAATAATTCAATGGGTAAAATCCTAACATGAAAAGAAATGAGTTTTTACTTGTATCTACTTAAAGTTCATGAAAATGATGTTATATGAAATATGGAAGTATTAAATTATGATATATGAACATGGAAATTTGTTTGATGAATACATTCATCTATGAAAATAGATTTGTACATCTCAAGTGTATTATCTGTATGATTATCAATATTTCAGTTGAATAATAAGCAAAGTTCTGACATGAAATCTACTAAAAAACTCGAGATGAATTATTATAGAATGTACACGAAAAATATGGAAATAATTTGTAAATATGTTATATGAATACATTATGTGGAAAACATATGTGTATGATAATTCGAATATTGTAGAGCTTATATATGTGTTTCTTGATGTTTATATGAAATAAGTTACTAACAAGGGTGATGAGAATATGTGTTAGGGCTTGGGATCGAGTGGTTAATTGTGATTTATATGTTTATTTTTAATATGAATAGTTGGTAAGTTAATTACCAAGTTATACGGACTTACTAAGCATTATATGCTTACTCTATTTTATTTTTTCCCTATTCTATAGTAAATCGGAAGCTCATTGGATTGGAAGCTCGATGAAGATCACTCACACTATCCATCTACTCAATTTGATAGATAAAGTAAAACATTTGTGGTTATAATGGCATGTGTAGGTTAAATTAGCCAAGGAATGGCATGTAAATATTTGGTAATGACTAGCTTTTGGAGTGGCTAGTTATGAACATGTTTTGGTGTTTATGTATAAAAGACTATATCATGATATATGTTTGAAAATGATTGATTAATAGAAATCACAATGAGATATGTATGAATGAATCAAATTAGCATATTTGATACAATATACACAAATGTGAACATGGTATCTAGATAAATATGTGTATAAATTTTCATTTATAGGACTTAAATTTTGGTATGAAAATGTGGTTGGTGAATGTGATAAATTGTGTATAAGTGTTGGTGTAAGTGCAAGGCTAAAAATGGTGAAAAATAAAACTAGGAAATGGGTTTATTTTGTCCACACGGGTAGACACACGGACGTGTGTCTTGACCGGACGTTTGTCTTGACCGTGTGTGACACATGACTTAGCACATGGGTGTGTGGTCTGGCAGTGTGTCCCCTGCATTTTAAATTTTAGAAATAGAATGCTCAGAATTGAGCACACGAGCAGAGACACGGGCGTGTGTCTCAGCCGTGTGGGTAACATGGCCTAGCACAAGGGCATGTGACTTGGCCGTGTGATGCAAGTCAGAGAGTTACACAGGGCAGGACACGGCTTGATGTACAGGCGTGTCATAGGGTCACACGGGCGTGTCCCTTGGCCACACGGGTGTGTGAGCCCTGCATCTAGGAAAAATTTTAAAATTTCATGAAAATTTTTTTGAGATCCCGATTAAGTCCCGATTTAATTCTAATGTTTATATTAGGCCTCGAGGGTCCATTCAAGGGACAATATGATTAGTATCAGACATGAATAGTAAATAATGTGAAATATCTATAATTATTCTGTAAACTTTGGTAATGCTCTGTAACCCTGTTTCGGCAACAGATACGGGTTAGGGGTGTTACAATGTAACACCCCAAACCCACACCCTAAACCCGGTCTATGCGTTAAGACCAAATTTGGCATGTCTCGCAAAATGAACATACATCTAGTCTTTTAAAGAAATCGGATTTTTAACAAAAGATTTTGACGTGGAGTTATTAAAACTAAGCTTGATTACTAAATCTAATAATTTGAGTCGTATAAACTGAAACTTAGAAAAAATAGGATTTTAATATTTTGAGAAAATTTAAAGAGTTCGAAAGTAATTTGAAAACAAAAAAATAAAATATTGTTACAGAAAATATCCGAGTTAAAATTATATAAGAATAAAATCCTTTTCGTACATTTATTTAAGAAAAACATTTATTTCTATTTTTAGAAAAGAAATCCCACTTAAGTATTTAAAGCGTATTATAAAATCCATCTACAAGTAAAACATCCATAAAAATTTAACCAGAGGCCTTATTACAGTTTAACTTAAATAGTAATAATAAAAAGTACTTAAAAAGAAATCCGGAATGTAAAAAAACCCATTATTCGTAGTATGGCCTCTACTGAGTCGTCCACAGCCCAAGTCTCTGTCACTGATCATTACCTGAGATGAGTAAGGAAAACAGGGTGAGTTACTTAGAACTCAGTGTGTAACTCACTTACCATTGTCCACTGGGCCGAAATCCAATTAAGCAATTATTGGGCCAAAGCCCATTTACAAATATGACAAAAATAACATGTATAGAATGAATGTGATATGCAATTTCCCAACCAAACCTAGTTTACCATCCGCTACACACCACCCGTACCAACCAACACACCTGTGGGGAGCTTTAGTCACCCATCCCACCAACACACCAAACTGGGCATTAAGCCATATATCAAACTGGGCATTAAGCCATATATCAATTTGTGGACAAGTCACCAGAATTTTGTAGCAAAGCTACCAGAACTTCTCGTCGTCAAATATCCCAACCCATGCAAATCATGTATAAAATATGTACATTCAATTACTACAATCCATTTCTATAATTATTACAAACATATGGCCCATTATCAAAATTCTCACAATCTGGCCCATATCACATTTTGGCCCATGTAGCCAATATCATATTTGGCCCATAAATCAAGTATCACAATTGGCCCATAAATCAAGTATCACATTTGGCCCATTTATCACATTTCACATTTGGCCCATTTATCACATATCACATTTGGCCCATTTATCACCGTCTTAATACTGATTTTTATAGTCTTTACCACTAAAGTGATAAAAATGCCATTTTACCCGATTTCACTAACTTGTGATTTAATCAAGCGATTAATACGATATAGTTATCTAACCCATGAAATACAGTGTGAGAATACACACCTGATTACGGTGAGCACTACACTTTCTTGATCGTCAACACCTAGAATATTTTTAACGCTCGATTAGAAAAATAAGCACGATCTAATAAAGCTACTCTAAAGAAATGATCTAAGACTTACCCTCGGAATCGCGAATAACTATGATTTGCCGGTTTTCCCCAGTTGATGGTCCACAACCGATTGGAAAATCCCGAATAATTAATGGCTCAGAACTGCGAACAACCTCGAATAGTTGATTCTCACCGGATGAAGGTCCACAACCCGGTGGAAAATCTCGGATTACCGAAACAGCCTTTCGTTTGAATCTAGAGGGAATAGCGAATCCGCTCCTTTTTCGATCACTATTCACCACTCCTTTTGATACGATCTTGTTTGCCTCCATTGACAAAAGAATATTAGTCCAAACTAATACTTCGTTATTAAAACGATTGATCTTAATGAGCGAAGTCAGCTTACCACGGAATCCTTACGTTCAAAGGATGAAAATCAAGCGATAGAGTCCCTAAGATAAAATCGGTTAATAAACCCCATCTTTAACGAAATATAGAGTAATATGGAATCCTTGATAGAAATCCTTACCTTAAAGTTTTGGACTGAATCTAGCGATACACGATGATTTCGGACACTCCAAGTTTCGGCCTTCCACTTAGTTTCTATGATAAAGAAAAGATTCGAATGAGATATGGTATGATGATGGTCTCGGTCCAAAAAGGCCCTCCCATACCAACATATAAATTCGGCACAAAGAAAAAGGGAAAATAACAATACCAAAGTATTGTACTAGTCACTTACCGATTGATCAAAGTGTGAGTAGAAAGAAAGAAATGATTGTGACGGAGATAAGTGTGGTAGAAGATTCGGCTATGAAGGAAAAATTGAAGGGGATGGTGTTTAGTAACATTCGGCCATGGTGAAAATAAAAGGGAAAATAATATTTGAGAAATTCTTGTAAGAAGAAAAAGATGAAGAAAGGTATAAGAAAATAAGGTGTTTAAGTTTCGGTTCTTTTCAAGAATGGAAGATGAACAAATGGAAGGGTTTGAGGCTAGTGTACATTCGGCAAGGGTGAAAAAGAAAAGAAAAGAGAAAATGGCCTTCCAAGGTTTTGGTGATTTCGGCACCTAGGAGGAAAAGGTTTGAAGAGAAAAGGAGCAATAAGACCGAAATGGTCAAAAATATGAAATGACTAAAATAAAAACAAAAGATGTTTACCTATTGTTCAAAGTGCATTCGGTTAAGGAGAGGAAATAGAGAGAAAAGTGTTGTAGAAAAAAAAACAAAAATGACCAAAAGCCAAAGTGACCAACTAGCTACCAAAAGCCATCAAAATTACGGTCACTCCCCCTTAGCCCCTAAAATCGTCCAAGTACATGGTCACAAAGTCAAAGTTTGGCCACTCCAAACTTTCCAAAACATCTTTCTTGTTATGTGCCTTGTGTTCCCCCTACATACCTTATTCATATGATTCCCTTCCTTAAATTTACACTTGCTTTTTCTCTTAACCACCTTACCATAAAAATTAAAGTCCAACCTACCATAAATACTAGGCTTGACCGACACTATGAGGAAAGAAAATAAAATTCACATGCACATCAAGGGATTCGAACCTCTTCCCTCAAGGAACACACATGGCGCCATATCCCCTATACTACTTGCTCATCTTATCTTAACTTATACCTCTTAATTACCTTAAGCTTCAAGGTCACTTGTTCCACTTCATTAAAATACTAATTTCCAAAAATTATACCAAATCCAAATAAATCCCGAACCTTCTCAGGACTATTTTAACACACACATAGGATAAATAAACTAGCTGAGCACCAAAATAATGCAACACATAAAAATTTAAATTTTAGGATGTTACAATTCTACCCCCTAAAAGAAAATTTCATCCTCAAAATTTACCTGATTAAAAGAGGTGAGGATATTGCTGTTGAATCATGTCCTCAGACTCCCATGTAGCTTCCTCCGCTCCGTGATTACGCCATAGAACTTTAACCAATGGTACTGACTTCTTTCTTAGCACCTTAACATCTCGATCTAAAATTTTCACTGGTTCTTCCTTGAACGACAAGTTAGGCCTTAACTCAACTTCCTCTACTGGTACTATGTGAGATGGGTCCGATCGATAACGCCTCAACATAGAGACATGGAAAACACTATGAATCTGACTCAACTCCGGAGGTAATTCAAGCTGATAAGCCACTGGTCCTACACGTTTCAACACGCGGTACGGTCCAATGAACCTAGGGCTCAACTTGCCCTTCCTTCCAAATCTGAAGATCTTCTTCCAAGGTGAGACCTTTAAAAAGACCTGATCTACCACCGCAAACTCAATATCTTTACGCCTCAGATCCGCATACGACTTTTGTCTATCTGAAGCTTCCTTTAACCGTGCTCGAATCACCTTAACTTTTTCTTCTGTCTCTGATATCAATTCAGGACCCAATAACTGCTGTTCCCCCAATTCAGTCCAACAAGTAGGGGTACGATACCTACGACCATATAATGCTTCATAAGGTGCCATTTGAATACTGGATTGATAACTATTGTTATACGCAAACTCTGCCAACGGTAAAAAATCCTCCCAACTACCTCTGAAGTCAATCACACAACCCCTTAACATGTCTTCCAAAATCTGGATTACTCTTTCCGACTGACCATCTGACTGAGGATGAAAAGCTGTGCTGAAATTTAACTTTGTTCCTAAGGTTTCATGCAAAGCTTTCCAAAACCGCAATGTAAACCTAGGGTCCCTGTCCGAAATAATAGACACTGGTACCCCATGCAACCTCACGATCTCCGCTACGTACAACTTAGCCAGCTTCTGCAGTGAGTAATCCGTACGAACAGATAGAAAATGGGCAGTCTTCGTCAATCGATCCACTATAACCCATACGGAATCTTTCTTAGTAGGTGATAAGGGTAACCCACTAACAAAGTCCATTGTTATCCGTTCCCATTTCCATAATGGAATCTTCACCGGTTGTAGTAATCCCGACGGCAATTGGTGTTCCGCCTTAACTTGCTGACACGTCAGGCACTTACTCACAAAATCTGTAACTTCCCGTTTCAACCCTGGCCACCAATACTGATCACGAAGGTCTCGATACATCTTATTTCCCTCGGGGTGCATAGCATAAGGGCTACTATGCGCCTCTCTAGAATCATTTGTCTTAATTTCGAATCTCTGGGCATACAGATTCTTCCGTGAAAACACAGTATTTCGTCATTATTCAATCCAAAATCTTCTATCACTCTACCTTCCACTTGCTGAAATAAGAAACCCAGTTTTTCATCTAATGACTGCTTTTTCTTGATCTGATTTAACCACACCGGTTTCACCTGAAGTTCGGCTAACAGACTTCTATCCTCATACAACCTGAGATGAGCGAACATCGCTCTCAAATCTGATATTACTTACGACTCAATGCGTCCGCCACCACGTTAGCTTTTCCAGGGTGATACTCGATTGAGAAGTCGTAATCCTTTAACAGTTCTACCCACTTCCGTTGTCTTAAATTCAACTCCTTTTGGGTAAGGAGGTACTTTAAACTCTTATGGTCCGTATAAATAATTGACTTCTCACCGTAGAGATAGTGCCTCCAAATCTTCAAAGCAAAAACCACCGCAGCCAACTCCAAATCATGGATAGGATAGTTGACTTCGTGCGGCCTTAACTGATGAGATGCATAAGCCACCACTTTTCCACCCTGCATCAACACACAACCTAAACCCGTGTGTGACGCATCACAGTAAATGATAAACTTTTTTCCAGCTTCAGGTTGAATCAGTACTGGCGCTTCCGTCAAAATCTTCTTCAATTTTTCAAAACTTTCTTGTTGTTTCTCTGTCCACACAAACGGTACTCCCTTTCGCAACAGTTTAGTTAGGGGTGCAGCAATCAACAAAAACCCCTCAACAAAACATCTATAATAACCAGCTAATCCTAGAAAACTCCAAATCTCAGCCACTGACTTCGGTGGTTTCCAATCCAACACAGCCTCTACCTTTCGAGGATCAACTTTGATTCCTTCGGCTGACACAACATATCCCTAGAAAATCACTTCCTTCAGCCAAAATTCACACTTACTGAATTTGGCATAAAGTTGCTTTTCTCACAGTGATTGCAATACTATCCGCAGATGTGAGTCATGCTCTTCTTCATTCATCGAGTATACTAAGATATCATCTATGAACACCACCACGAACCGGTCTAGGTAGGGTTGAAAGACTCGGTTCATCATGTCCATAAATGCAGCTGGTGCATTGGTCAATCCAAACGGCATCACCAAGAACTCATAATGTCCATAACAAGTTCGAAATGCTGTCTTATGAATATCTGCCTCCTTAACCTTAAGTTGATGATAACCGGATCTCAAATCTATCTTGGAGAAAACTGAAGCTCCTCTCAACTGATCAAACAAGTCATCGATTCTCGGTAATAGATACCTATTCTTGATTATCAATTTATTCAACTGCCTATAATCAATGCACCTACGCATCGACCCATCCTTCTTTTTGACGAACAAAACTGGTGCTCCCCACGGAGACACGCTCGGTCGAATAAACCCCCGATCCAACAATTCTTGAATTTGAGCTTTAAGCTCCGCTAACTACTTCGGTGCCATTCTATAAGGAGCAATGGACACTGGAGCTTTTCCGGGCAAAAGCTCAATGCCAAACTCTACTTCCCGGTCTGGAGGTAGACCCGTAAGTTCTTCGGGAAAGACATCAGGAAATTCTTTCACCGTTCTAACACCTTCCACTGATAATTCCTTGGTATCCAAAGCACTAATGAAGGCTAGAAATGCTCCATACCCTTTTGGCACCAACTTTTCTGCCTTTAAAGCAGATACCACATTTGCTAAATAGTTTCTCCGTTCGCTTATCATTACTACTTCCTTATCTTCCAAAGTCCTTATCGACATCCGCTTTGCAGCACAATCCAAGTGCACACGGTGCTTTGCCAACCAATCCATGCCCAAAATAAGATCGAATTCACCGAAAGGCAGCTCCAACAAATCCGCTAAAAAATTTTCTCTTTGAAATTCTTGAGGCACTTCTCTATACAGTTTATTCACTACCACAGACTGTCCTAAAGGACTAATTACGGTCATCTCTCTATCAGTAATCTCATATCTAATATTCAGATTTCCAGATATAGCACTAGCAACATACGAATGGGTAGATCTGATATCTATCAAAGCAATAACAGGTACATCAGAGATGAAGAACGTACCAGTTATCACATCAAGTGCATCACCATCCTCTCAGCGTCTGACTGCATACACTAACCCTGGCTGTCTCGCCTCCGCGTTACCTCTGAAGCCATTTCTTCTACTAGATGCACCTTGACCTCGTCCTCCGCCATTACCACCTCGACCTGGCCCACGGCCTTTCAGCGGCTGCTGCACGCCTCTAGTTGGCTGTGCAACATGTTTACGAGCTTCCTTATTCAAAGCGGTCCGTCGAGGACAATCTTTAAATTGGTGGTCCTTAGAACCACATTTGAAACACCCACCGGTTCTTTTCCAGCATTCACCTGGGTGTCATCTTCCAAAGTCAGCACATGGTTGAATCTAATTGGTAGCAGCAGGTGCTCTAGTCTGAGCTGGCTCATCATTCCGGGGCCTCTTCTGAAACCTTTTAGTGGGACCCGAGTACTTAAAGTCCCTCTTGCCTCTGTCTCTTTCTCGGTTCTGACGCTCGAAGTTTTTAGCCTCTTCAGCTATTTTAGCTTTCTCCATAAGCGTGGCAAAAGTCCTTTCTTGTTGTGGGGCTATCAGTACCTGCAACTCATCACTCAGCCCATCCTCAAAGCGTACACAATGCTCATGATCAGTTGGCATTATTGTTCGAGCATAACGACTCAAGCGTAGAAATTCTGCCTCGTAAGCTGCCACCGTCTTATTTTCTTGGACCAAATTCAAGAATTCCTTCCTCCGAGCATCCACATAACTTGCCCCGACATACTTTCCTTGGAATGCAGTTTTGAAGAAATCCCAAGTAACACGATCGGCCTGAGTGCCATTTCGAACAGTGAACCACCATTAATACGCTTCGTCCCTCAACAAGGACACAGCTCCTCTTAGTTTCTGCTAGGCGGTACACTCCAGGTCGTCCATGATCCGCTCCACAGCCTCGAGCCAATACTCCGCGACATTTGGGGCTACTCCTGAGATACCCCTAAAAGTCTCAGCACCATTTGATTTGAGTCGCACCGATATTGACCCACGAGCTACTGGCCCTGATCTAGCCCCAGCAACCCTTTCGAAGACTCGTAACATTGCTTGGGACAGAGTAATGTCTTCTCTCATACGGTCATGTGATCTATTATCCGACACAGGTGGCGCCGGTGCGTCCATTTCCAGTATATGTCCCGATGCCTCAGACACAACTCTAGCACCTCGGCCTCTGCCACGGCCACGTCTACCACGTCCACGTCCTCTAGCGCTCATATTGACTATTTCGTTTTAATCTCATTACAAGTTTTATGAATCAGTATACTATTTCAGTGTTTATTAACGATATTTTATGAGATATAAGAAGTAGAGTTGTTTTCGTAAATGCTTCCTATAGTCTCAATCTCTATAGTTTTCAACACCAAAAACTAAAAGTTCTAGAGTGTTCCTATAGTCATATCGCAATAATAAGAATTATTCAATTCATATACACTTACTTCACTTGGTGCCGGATACTCGTGGTGCCATACTACCTTTAAAAACATAAGTTCAATAATTCAAAACAGTTTTGAACCATAAATGTCTTTGAACCCAAACCACATCTGAGTTTTGAACCTGGCTCTGATACAATAAAATGTAACACCCCAAACCCGGTCTATGCGTTAAGACCAAATTTGGCATGTCTCGCAAAATGAACATACATCTAGTCTTTTAAAGAAATCGGATTTTTAACAAAAGATTTTGACGTGGAGTTATTAAAACTAAGGTTGATTACTAAATCTAATAATATGAGTCGTATAAATTGAAACTTAGAAAAAATTGGATTTTAATATTTTGAGAAAATTTAAAGAGTTCGAAAGTAATTTGAAAACAAAAAAATAAAATATTGTTACAGAAAATATCCGAGTTAAAATTATATAAGAATAAAATCCTTTTCGTACGTTTATTTAAGAAAAAACATTTATTTCTATTTTTAGAAAAGAAATCCCACTTAGGCATTTAAAGCGTATTATAGAATCCATCCACAAGTAAAACATCCATAAAAATTTAACCAAAGGCCTTATTACAGTTTAACTTAAATAGTAATAATAATAAAAAGTACTTAAAAAGAAATCCGGAATGTAAATAACCCATTATTCGTAGTATGGCCTCCACTGAGTCGTCCACAGCCCAAGTCTCCGTCACTGATCATTACCTGAGATGAGTAAGGAAAATAGGGTGAGTTACTTAGAACTCAGTGTGTAACTCACTTACCATTGTCCACTGGGCCGAAATCCAATTAAGCAATTGTTGGGCCAAAGCCCATTTACAAATATGAAAAACATAACATGTATAGAAGGAATGTGATATGCAATTTCCCAACCAAACCTAGTTTACCATCCGCTACACACCACCCGTACCAACCAACACACCTGTGGGGAGCTTTAGTCACCCACCCCGCCAACACACCAAACTGGGCATTAAGCCATATATCAAACTGGGCATTAAGCCATATATCAATTTGTGGACAAGCCACCAGAATTTTGTAGCAAAGCTACCAGAACTTCTCTTCGTCAAATATCCCAACCCATGCAAATCATGTATAAAATATGTACATTCAATTACTACAATCAATTTCTATAATTATTACAAACATATGGCCCATTATCAAAATTCTCACAATCTGGCCCATATCACATTTTGGCCCATGTAGCCAATATCATATTTGGCCCATAAATCAAGTATCACATTTGGCCCATTTATCACATTTCACATTTAGCCCATTTATCACATATCACATTTGGCCCATTTATCACCGTCTTAATACCGATTTTTATAGTCTTTACCACTAAAGTGATAAAAATGCCATTTTACCCAATTTCACTAACTTGTGATTTAATCAAGCGATTAATATGATATAGTTATCTAACCCATGAAATTCGATGTGAGAGTACACACCTGATTACAGTGAGCACTACACTTTCTTGATCGTCAACAGCTAGAATATTTTTAACGCTCGATTAGAAAAATAAACGCGATCTAATAAAGCTACTCTAAAGAAACGATCTAAGATTTACCCTCGGAATCGCGAATAACTATGATTTGGCGATTTTCCCCGGTTGACAGTCCACAACCCGTTGGAAAATCCCGAATAATTAATGGCTCAGAACTGCGAACAACCTCGAATAGTTGATTCTCACCGGATGAGGGTCCACAACCCGGTGGAAAATCTCAGATTACCGAAACAGCCCTTCGTTTGAATCTAGAGGGAATATCGAATCTGCTCCTTTTCCGATCACTATTCACCACTCCTTTTGATTCGATCTTGTTTGCCTCCATTGACAAAAGAATATTAGTCCAAACTAATACTTCGTTATTACAACGATTGATCTTAATGAGCGAAGTCGGCTTACCACGAAATCTTTACGTTCAAAGGATGAAAATCAAGCGATAGAGTCCCTAAGATAAAATCGGTTAATAAACCCCATCTTTAACGAAATATAGAGTAATATGGAATCCTTGATAGAAATCCTTACCTTAAAGTTTTGGACTGAATCTAGCGATACACGATGATTTCGGACACTCCAAGTTTCGGCCTTCCACTTAGTTTCTATGATAAAGAAAAGATTTGAATGAGATATGGTATGATGATGGTCTCGATCCAAAAAGGCCCTCCCATACCAACATGTAAATTCGGCACAAAGAAAAAGGGAAAATAACAATACCAAAGTATTGTACTAGTCACTTACCGATTGATCAAAGTGTCAGTAGAAAGAAAGAAATGATTAAGATGGAGATAAGTGTGGTAGAAGATTCGACTATGAAGGAAAAATTGAAGGGGATGGTGTTTAGTAACATTCGGCCATGGTGAAAATAAAAGGGAAAATAATATTTGAGAAATTCATGTAAGAAGAAAAAGATGAAGAAAGGTATAAGAAAATAAGGTGTTTAGGTTTCGGTTCTTTTCAAGAATGGAAGATGAACAAAGGGAAGGGTTTGAGGCTAGTGTGCATTTGGCAAGGGTGAAAAAGAAAAGAAAAGAGAAAATGGCCTTCCAAGGTTTTGGTGATTTTGGCACCTAGGAGGAAAAGGTTTGAAGAGAAAAGGAGCAATAAGACCGAAATGGTCAAAAATATGAAATGACTAAAAGAAAAACAAAAGATGTTTACCTATTGTTCAAAGTGCATCCGGTTAAGGAGAGGAAATAGAGAGAAAAGTGTTGTAAAAAAAAAGAAGACCAAAAGCCGAAGTGACCAACTAGCTACCAAAAGCCATCAAAATTTCGGTCATTCCCCCCTAGCCCCTAAAACCGTCCAAGTACATGGTCACAAAGTCAAAGCTTGGCCACTCCAAACTTTCCAAAACATCTTCCTTGTTATGTGCCTTGTGTTCCCCCTACATACCTTATTCATATGATGTGTTCCCCCTACATACCTTATTCATATGGTTCCCTTCCTTAAGTTTACACTTGCCTTTTCTCTTAACCACCTTACCATAAAAATTAAAGTCCAACATACCATAAATACTAGGCTTGACCGACACCTTGAGGAAAGAAAATAAAATTCACATGCACATCAAGGGATTCGAAGCTCTTCCCTCAAGGAACAAACATGGCGCCATATCCCCTTTACTACTTGGTCATCTTATGTTAACTTATACCTCTTAATTACCTTAAGCTTGAAGGTCACTTGTTCCACTTCATTAAAAATACTAATTTCCAAAAATTATACCAAATCCAAATAAATCTCGAACCTTCTCAGGACTATTTTAACACACACATAGGATAAATAAACTAGATGAGCACCAAAATAATGCAACATATAAAAATTTAAATTTTAGGATGTTACATACAACCCTATTGTCGTCCCTTTGATGAAGAAGTTGATAAAGCAGTTGACCCTAAATTTGCTCAATTTGTCCTTCTAATTTTTCTCCTCCCCTTTTTCCTCTCTTTTCTTTTTTCTTTTGTTCTTACCTTGTTGCCATTCTAACTTCCCTATAACTTCAATTTTCCTTTTTGACTTTCTTTTCTCTCATCTCATCTTTTCTTTCCTCCTCCCTGTATCACCCCCTCCTTTAACTTTTCGTCCTTATTCTGTTTTCTCCTTTCTTTTGTTTTTCCCCTTGCACCACCATTATTGCCACCCCTTCTTTCTTTTCTTTCTTCTTTGACCGCCACTCTTCTCCTCCCCCCTCATCCATTTTTTTTCTTTTTCTTTCACTACTGTTTCCCCTTTGGTATTATCGTCGTTCCCTTTTTGCGCCTCATTTTGCCGTCATCATTACCGATCTCTTTTCTTCTTCTCTTTTCCTCTATTCTTTTTCCTTCATCGTAGCCGTTATCACCCCTTCTTTGTCTCCATTTATTTTCTTCTTAACCAAAACTCCTAATACTTTTCTTCATCACTATTGTGGCTGAATCATCTTTGTTTGCTAAAGTATTTAGTGATTTACCATTCTCGATCTATTTTTCAGTGTTGTGTAAGTATTCTTTCAAACCTAGATTTCACTATGTTCTTTTCAGTCTTCGATCGATTTTTATGAACACTTTTATGTTATCAATGTTCAAGGTTTGAATCTGAAGAAGATCAGTCCGAATTTGAAGAAGATCAGTCCAAATCCGATGGGTAGGAATACAACCAATTTTAATATGATTATTAGTCCAGATCAGTCCAGATCAGTCCAGTCAGATAATGGAGTAAGTGTTTCTTATCTGAGTTGCAATTGGATCTTTTAATTACTTTATTAGATCTAGCATTGATTACTCATAATATGATGATTTATGTGTTTAAGATTCAGGTTTAAACAAAATTTGTCCAAATCTAATTTTAGAGAGTGCTACTATTTTCGATTGGTAGTTTGTAGAAAAGGATCTGTAGTGGAAGGGGGTTGCATATTAGATCTAGTATTTTCAGACATACTAATCAAAGGTGTGCGTCGTAACTAGGCCTCTATGTGTGTTTGGTAATATTTGAATGATTAAACATATATTAACTATGACTGACCAATGGCATAATTGCCTTTGGAGTAATAACCGAATGGAATCTATGCCCTTTTCTACGGATGATTGAATGTAAGTGTAATGCCCCGAAAGTTACTATAGTAAGAAAGTGAAATATTGTCCTTCATGTAATAAAATAAGGAAATAAAGTGACAAAAAGGGGAATTTTGAGTTATGTCAACAAAATCTGTTTGGGAAGTATATTATGATATATTAATTCAAGAAAGGACTAAATCGCAAAGGTGAGAAAAGTTTTGTGGCCCAAGAGTAAGTACTCAAAATTTGAGGGGTTAAAGTGTAAATATGAAAAAGTTGAAGGACCAATAGTGCAAATATTTTAATGGTGGAATGATCTAGAAACTAAGGAAAATGGATAAATTAAGACTAAATTGAATAGGTGGAGAATTATGAGGGACTAAATCGTAATTTTGCCAAATTAATTGATGATTCAAGGATGGAATTTTAAAAGATCATAAAGGGCAAAATAGTCAATTAGAAAGAGAGGCAAATCTAGAAGGCAATGATGATATTGATGATATTTTATAATTATTTAATTAGATAAATATTATTTTATGGGATATTTTATTATTATTTTATATTGTATAAAAGGAGAGAAAGATGAAGAATTCTCTTCATCTTTCCATCTTTCCATGCACCCACGTGAGAAGAGAAGAGAAGAAAGAAATTTTCTTTTCTTTACAATTTGGTCCTTTTACCAAAAATTCACCAATTTCACTTAGAAATCAAAAGAATTTCCATAGCCACAAAGAGAGAAAGATAATAAGGAGACTATGGGAAGCTAGAATATCAAGTTAGATTCAAGAAATAGAAGCTGGAGGAGAGAGAAAATCAAGTTAAAGATTGAAATCAAAAGAACAAGGTAAGAACATCAAGATTTCAATATATTTTTAAGTTTGATATTATTGAAAAAAGTATGAAAATGATGTTAAAGTAGAGTTTTATTATATAAGTTTCTATGTTCTTGATATTTTAGTAAAGGTAAATAAGAGGAAGTGATGGGAAATATTGTAGAAAAAAAAGAAATGAGGGTGTTATAAACTTAGTTATTAACATTTTACACTAAAACAGTTTTGGACAGCAGCAATGGTTCAACTTTGAAAAATCACCAAAAATTGTGAAAATCTAATTAGAGGTTGAATAAAATATGAAATTAAATTTTATTTAGTCTAGTTTTTCATAGAAGAAACGGTGTAAGAAATGAAATTGTAAATTATGAGATATAATAAATTTTGTGAGACAAGGTCAGAATAATTTCGGGTTCCCCTGTTCTGACTTTGGAAAATCATTAAAAATTGTAAAAAAATAATTAGGGGTTGAAATTTATATGATTAAATCTTAATAAGTCTATTTTCAAGAAAAACAAACAGAAATATCATACAAACCCCGTACTAAGAGATAATTAATTTTTAGTAAAGAAAGGTTCAAGTTATCAAACAGCAGAGTAGGGATAAATTTGAAGATTTTAATGTACTTATTGGCTAAATTATAAATTATGAAATATTTATGGTAGAAAGATATGTGAGTCTAGTTTGAAAAACATTAAGCAATTCTTAATTTAGAATTTTGTAGCTCAAGATATAAATAATTTAGTGACTATGACTCAATTGGACAGTTTTCAATGAACTTATAAGTAAATAGTGAAATTATAGATAATGTTACATGTAAGAATATTATATACATTAAGGATGTGGAATGGAGAGGAGGAGGAGGAAAATATATGAATATTCAGCTAGCATGGGTTTACATTAAAAATGGTTAATTTGCATGTTTTAGGCTCAGGGACTAAAGTAAATAAGAGTATAATTTTAAAGGTAGTTTTGTAAAAATGTCAAAAATGAACAAATTGCATGAAATGAATTTTTTTATTTTCCAAATTAATATATGAAAAGAAATTATTAATATCAAGTGGGTTTAGAGCCTTAATTTTGTTGTATGACGATATTGTAAAATGATTTTGTTAAATGTTAATGTTAGTATCAAATTGTGAAAATAGTTAAAATGTTAGGGTTCGAAATTAAATTTCTGTTTATTTAAGGGCTGTATGATAACCTATAATATTTGGATAAATTAATAATTGAGAAAAAAATAGTTGATTTGATAGCTTAACTAGTCAAGGGACTAAATTGTAAAAGTTGTAAAACTTGGGGTAATTGTGTAAATTCAAAAAATTGAAGGATATAAAATGTGAAATGAATTGGAATGAAAATATATGCTAATGAATGAGAAATTTTATATTTTAGATTAAGATTACGTAGATACTTGTGAAAAAGGAAAAATAGCGGAATAGTCCCTAAACTCCTACAATTAACACAATTCAATTCAGGTAAGTTCATATAGTTGAATTTTCATGTTCAATTGTTAATTGGGAATGATATAATGTATTAATTCATATGTTTGTCATTGAATTATGAATCTTGTTTAATTATGAAAATTGGATCCAAAGTTCAAATTGAGTAAAACACATGATTGAGTATGATCGTTTCATGATCAGTGATGAATTGACAAATAAGACCATGGTTGGACCATGGCAAAGTGTGGAATGTAAGACCATAGCTGGGCTATGGCATTTCAGTGAAAAGACCATAACTGGGTTATGGCATTGTGAACGTAAGACCATGGTTGGACTATGGCAGTATATGTGTGTACGTGTAAGACCATAGCTGGGCTATGGCATCGCAATAAAGTGAAAGACCATAGCTGGGCTATGGCATTGTGATATGTGCAAGACCATGGCAGGGCCACGGCATTATATGTGTAAGACCATAGTTGGACTATGGTATCAAGAAAATGATGTACTCAAATCCATAAGATATTCTCTAACTTGACAAAGATTAGTAAGTGGAGCATATATTAATATTGAAAGATTTATGGTTATTACCGGTATATACCTAAAATACATGGAAATGATATATACTTAATATATTAAAACGTGACATGGAAAATTCATGTATATGAAACTTGCCTAATAATTATGTATATTCATGATTATGAATTGTTACCGGAATAAATATACACGAAATTCATGAAAATGATGGTACATGAAATATTGATAAAATGAAATGTTTGATAATTAATTTGTAAGTTTCGGTAATACTCTGTAACCCTATTCCATCGACAGATTCAGGTTAAGGGTGTTACAGTAAGTGCCTCTAACTAAAATTTGTTGAAATGGTCGAAATGAGGTGTATTGTTGTGGTATGTTTTGTTCTAAGTAACATGTTTTGTGATATTAGAGTCTGATATAATTACTGATATTTTGATTACATGTTTACTATCACTATTTTCCAACTATTACTAATAGCATGTTAAATCATGTCCAATGTTTCTGATAAATTTGGTTGCATGTTAAAATCATGCCCACTGTACTGATTCTCTTATTGTTATTTTATGTCATACTATATTGGATTGGGGTTGGATCGATTATGAAAGGAGGAAGTACTGACAATTTATTTGCAATACTAGTGGCTTGTCCACAATATTGATAGTTTATCTGAAATACTGGTTGCTTGTCCACAATACTGGCAATTTATCTGCAATACTGGTGGCTAGTCCATAATATTGACAGTTTATCTACAATACTGGTGGTTTGACCACAATACTGGTAGATTATCTGCTTTTCCACATATTCTTGATAGCTTAATTGCAATTACAAGTGACTTGTCCACATACTTTTGGCAGTATATTTGCAATTATTGGCTTGTCCAAAAAATGGTGTGTTATTTGATGGATGAGTTTTGGGGAACTCTTACTGTGGCGTGTAGCAAATTTGGCTAGGAAATGTTTCTGAAATTCTAAAACTGCATCGTTAAATATGAGCATGCACATTTCTGATATAATCTGTGTTATCTGTGATAATATGATTCTAAATTACTATTATATTGCATCTGTTTGCTTATGTGTTAAGACTCACACTAGGCTCTATAGCTCACTCCTTAGTTAACTATTTTTATAGATAACCCCCAATGTTAGGACTTCGACTCAACATTCGGAGGATTCATCTCAGATAAATAATAAATAAAAAAGTACTTTAGACTTATTTTTATGATTTCTTTATTTGGGATTGTATTAATTTTGTTAGATTGTGACATGTGCTTTTAATTTGGGATTATTTTGATTGCGTGTCATTAAAATTTTTAAAACTACTTAAAGTGGTATTTGGAATGTCTTAAACTAAGCTTTATTTGATAATATGTTTTGATATAACAAATTAAAGTGTTTTTGAATAAAAGTTAAAGTTGAACAAAATTGGGCAAAATTGATAAAATTAAGTTAAAATGGTTTCAATTGAGTTAAACATTTTCAATCATGTTAAAGTTGTTTTTAAACAAGTCAGTATTGCTTCAGGCTAAAAAGTATCGATAGTTTTCAAGATATCGATACTCATTCTAAAATCAATACTCAATTGACATTCTGTTTTCAATTTTCACAAAAAGTGTCGATACCTTAACCAAAAGTATTGATACCTTTTACCAGGTATCGATAATTTGTCTTTGGTATCACTGTAAACTAATTTCAATGGTCACTGAATCAGGAATTAAATGCTAATAGTATCGATACTAGTAGAAAAAGTATCGATATCTTTTCTTGCAAGTGAATTTAATGATATGTTATTTTCATCCCCAACGGCTCTATTTACTTTCACAACAAACCTAACGGTTGGAAATGTATTAGAGGGTATAAATACCATGTTCTAAAGGTCCTACAATAAGAAGAGAGATTAGCAAGCTTAAAAATCAATCAATACAACATTAGTGTCTAATTCTTTCATAATTTTCTTGTACGCACTTGAGAGCTTTCATTGTTATTCTTTAGCTCAAGTGTTCTTCATTGTAACTGTGCTTAATTGGCAAACATTCTAATCTTGTAAGCTTTATTTCTTATTTGCTTCTTTATTATACTCTTTGAGAGGGTTAAGTCTTAAGATTTGGATAAAACCTTAAGGTAGTTGCAATCTTAAGATTTTGGGTAGAAATCTTAAGGGAGTTGTAAAGTTAAACCTTGTCTTCAAAGGTTGATCAAATTAGTGAATTTGGGAAAATCCTTAGTTGTGGAAAGCTAAGGTAGTGGAGTAGGCAATTGTGGCTGAACCATTATAAATCATTGCTTATTCATTCGTTGCTTTCACATTTTTTTAAGAAACCAATTCACCCCCCTCTTGGTGATTTTGAGTTGATCTTTCGAGCTAATAGAATAATTATGCATGAGACATGGTTTTCAATAAAAATCTGTCAATATCACTCTTTTCTATTGCAATGCTGAAAATAAGTTTTTAATAAAATTTGACTTAGTTTTCAAAATTATTAATCTTTACACATGCAATACTAAAATCATTCGATTGCTAAAATTAACATTTTTTTTTAAATTAAGAGAAATAGTTGATTTCACTAGTTTTGAACAAATAAGAAAATGGTTTAAAAAGTATGTTGGAAATACTAAAGTTTAATTAGGTCATTTCGGTGGTCAATTTAGCCTTCAGAATTCAACCATAACGTCTAAGTCGGGTTAGGGATGTTACATTAACATATTTTTGTGACCTACTACTCCAAGGTGGTCGAGGATCTTTCTTACAAATTGTAGCAACAACAAGACTAGGTCAAATATCAGAAACATAAAAGACAAATGAAATATCATGATTTGGTATATTACTACATCTTTTACGCTTTCCTTTGTTTAGGAATAAGAATAAATTCTTGTGGTACAAAGCTAGTATAATCATCTCTCTTTAATCTTACACAATTTTTTTAAGCTTTTGGCTAATGTTGATGAGTCCAACTTTACTGAATAAGTAACATAACATGGTACGATATATAGTAAATGTCACATCCCAAGATTTGGCTTAGTAGTTTCGGGTTAGTGAATCAGGTTTTGTCCATTTGGGCTCAGCATTAGTTTTTGGAAATTAGAGCCAAAATTGGGTTCGGGAATTTAAAATTTAGTAACCGGTGAATGTTTGACTTTCAAAAATAAAATTAATTTTAGAAAGAAATGAGAAAAAGGCTTTTAATTTAGAAAAGGGGCTGATTTGAAAAAGGTTAAACTGGGGATAGCCCTAAAGCAATTATACCAAAGTTTTTAAATCGGCCTATTTTCCTCCAAAACTCTACAATTTCACATATGTCTTTCCTCTCCCATTCCCAACATTTGAAAAATTTTACAAGCACCAAAACTCTCTAATTTCTTCCAAGCAAATTCTTCAATTGATTTTCCTTTCTCCCAAACACCAAAAACCTCTCTCAATTTTTAGGAAAACCATAAAAATTGTTATTGATTTCCTCATTCGATTTCCAAATGAATTTTCCAAAATTCAATCTCCCATTTGTTTTTCTTCTTGATCCAGGTAAAGTTCTGTTTCTTTATTAAGTTTTGATATATTCTATCCTTTTAAATCAAGTTTTGATTTGTTCTAACAAGAATTTCATGTTTTAGTCGAAATTGAGATAGATAAAGGCGAAATTCGGGTTTTCAAACTAAACTATTGTTTCGAATTGTTTGTAGGCTTGTTTTGAAGCGATTAAAAGATTTTAAACTTACTTTAATCAATCGTTAAGGAAATTGAAAGATTGAATGATGTTTCGTCCAAAGTAGTTATGAACATCAAAATTTTCTAAAAACTAAAATCTAAAATTCTGGGTGTTTTAAGGGTTGAGATCTATTCTAAAGTGAATGATTAGATGTTTAGAATTTATTTTAAGAAATAGGAACAAGTTCGGATCAAGAAATCTAAGTTTAGGCTAAACTAGTCGAAATTTTTGGTTCAAAGATACACTAGGTAAAATCTGTGTTTTGTTTGATTTCTGATGTGGTTGTGGCTATTAATGATTTTTACATATTTTTTATATTATGTTTGTAAAGTTTTGGAACCACTGGAGCCCTCTACGAGCAAGGCGAAGCTTGTTTAAGCTTTTGGTTAGCAAGCGAAAGTGAGATCGATGAGTATTCTAGAGTCGCTGCTGGTACGCGCGATCCGTAGTGTTAATCAGGAGCTTAGGATTACCCTAAACCCCTATGCTAAGTTTCAAGACTAAGCCTTTCCTATAATTTTTGCATTGGATGTGAAATCATGCCTAATAACTCTTGAAAAGAGTTATATTTCATGCCTTTAGACCTAGCTCATGTCTTGTACTTAAGTACATTTTGTTGCATTTTTAGGACACTTTAGTTAGCATTTTTAATATTGCATTAGGACTTGGACTATGTTGGAATTAGGTACTTTTAATTGCTTGTGATGGAGTTTTTTGTGTGTTGGTATGGCCGGAATAGGTTTTAGAATGAGGAAACAAAGGAATGAAGTTTTGTCAAGGCAAAAGTGAAGATAGTTTGCCAGTACGGATGTTGTGGCAATGCCGGGAAGACCAAGTCAATATTTTTCACGCAACAGTTCCAGTTCAAATTCAAACTTGTACCAGATAAATCCCCATAAAAAAGGAGAAGATAATCACAAGCTGTTAGCTGACCCTAGCCTGATCTATCTATAAAAGTCTATGAAGGGAACCTCACAAATGGTGGAAAAAAGAGGGAAAGATACTTAGGCGTGAATAAGGGTTCGACTGCGCAAAAGAAAGGAAGTCAAAGGCAGCCCTTCTTAGCCATCACAGGGCACTGTGCTGCCAAAGTGTGAACTAGGCAGGCAAAAGTTGTTTCCTGAAGTTCTTCCGTTATTTTCATTAGTGTTCCTTCAAAAGATTGAATTCAAGTAGTTGAACACAATGTCAAATAATATTTTGGTTTGGAATTTTATTTCCTAGCCCATGAGCTAAATCTCATAAGGTTGGGATTACTTTCGATGAAACCTTAAACTGTTTTTATGGATGCAGTATATATCTTATTTACTTTACTATTTCATTTGATTGTTCTTATTTCTTAATTAAAATGCAAACGATCTTTAGCATTGAAGACTGTTTGCATACTTATAAACTGATTCTAATTCTGAAAGGGTTGGGTTGATTGGATTAAAATTAAATGAAATAAGCAAGTATTTGATAGGCACTTGTAGTCGACTCTAGACATAGAGTTACGATCATAGAGAAGGAACCCATGCAAGATATCTAAAAAGCCTTTAGACACGGGCAAGGTAACTTGAGATTTTGGTCTTGCGAGAGGCGGGCCATTTTAGAACTCTTTTGTGCAGTAAAGTAGATACGATTTTACCGAGACATTATTGACAGTAAAGGTCAATTTTGGGTTATCCTGACCTTCCAAATCAACACCACTCTATCCTTATTCTTTTTCGTAGTAACTTTTCCATAGCATATTTAGTTATTTATTTTTTTGTTTACATTCTATTCAGATAAACACTCTCATTATTACCATTACATTTCTGCTCTCACTTTTCTATAACATTTCCAATTATTCATAAATTCTATCTATCGCATACATCATCATTCCTTTGAATTATCACTGCATGCTTACCTTAGTTTACCATAGCATCTTATTCGTTAGACTTGCCATAACGTTAATCATATTACAATAACTTGACCAATTTTTTGCCTCAATTCGATCCTCATGGGAACAATACTGACTCATCACTTTATTACTTGAACTGATGTGTATATTTGCACAAATCACATATCATTTCAGACGCAACAATGCCTAAGTAAGATGAGTTGTGTTATATGATGCTAATATAGTAGGTAATATGTTAAAATACATGAATGTGATATGTGGTTTACTGGTTTTTAATGCACACATATGAGGTATGATATATGATAGCTCAATAAGCACTATTATGGAACTTATAGTGCAATTAAATGTTTATCCGATAAGCATGTATTGTATACGATGTTGTAATGTGAATTGATGAATATGAACAGAGGTTATGTGCATTAAAATAGTAAATAAATATGTGTAATTATGGATATTTTGACCTTTAGACCTCTTGAAACCATTGGATATAGTTGGCATACCATAGGATTATGAGTACTCACCTTTATGTTTTTTATTTTGGGCATTGAGGCCCCGGGACAAGTTGGAGAGATAAGGGAATGTCAAGCTAAGCTCCATTCCTCGAGACATGCCAGTGTGTTGGACAGTGTTTAGTTTAATGTTACACTTTGGGGATATATTAGACTCTTTGAGTCATTGGTGTGATGGAGATCCGTTTATCAAATATGTGGTTATTGAGTCCACTTGTATGTTTCATAATCCCAAGATATCAAATTAGCATTATGTGAATCATATATGAATTTTGTAGTGTGTGAATATATGTAAGAGAATATGTTAAACTTGTGAGATAATGAAGCATGAAAATGTATTTTTAGCTTGATGAAAACGAGGTTGTGAATGTGCCTTAGTATGTTCTTGTTTAATTTATGCTATTATGTGTGCTTAGTCATACTTCTAGACATTCATTGAGCTTGAAAAAGCTCACGCTCTTTTCCTAAAACTTGTAGGCTAGTAGTGCATTCAAGGAGTGAAGAGTGGGCAAGTGTGGTTATCTATCCATGACATAAACTTCGAGTAGGTGTTTTTGTGGTTTTAGACACTTTGAATAAAGACAATGTGGGTTATTGTTATTATTATTTTAGGACTAGACTCATGGATTGATGATATTAATTTTGGACTATGATTGTGGATATTTTGATGCTTGACAATGAAAATGAATGCTATATTTTCTTTATGAATATGTAATAATGTGGCATGTAAATTGGTTAAAAAGTGGTAATAGGATTGAAACAATATTCTAATAATTTGAGCATGTTTAAAGTGACCAAATGATTCCAAATGGACCTTTAAGATCCTTAAGAAACCTTGAGATGATGATTTGTTATGTTAAGTTGATTTTTTGAAGTAAAAGTATGGCTACTAGCATGAAGGTTACTTAGTATGTCAAATTTTGCTATGATAGGTTATGGTGCGTGTGAACATGTCCTAATTGATGTATGAATGTTTTCTGACTTGTTCAAATTCATTTTAGACCTTTAATGCTTGAAATGGTAAGTGGGGAAGTGCCCAAATGTTGGTTTAGCAGCTATGTTTGTTACAAAAATTGCAGGGGTTGTCGAGACAATGTTCAAACATTGTCGGGACGTAAGTTTAGCATCGGGACACCCTTATTGCATTGTTGGGACAAGTGTAACACCCTTAACCGGTTTTTGTCGTCTGATTAGAGTTATGGAGCATTACCGTACAATCGGAAAACATTTACCATCATAATATTAAATAAATTAAAATTAATTATAAAGCAATCAATCATATGCATTTTGTCCCTAAATTGAGCCTTTAATGCCCTAAAAATAACCTAGAAACAATTCGGGACTAAATCAAAACAAAATAAAAGTTTTAAGAAAAAGATGTAAAAATATAATAAAAAAAGGGTCACACGGCTATGTGACATAGTCCAAGTCGTGTAACAATCGAACTAGGGACACACGGCCGTGTCCCAACCTGTGTCCTCACCCGTGTAACTCACTAAGTAGGGTCACACGGTCGTGTCGCAGGCCGTGTGCTAGACCGTGTAACTTTCTAAGTTGCCTCACACGCCCGAGTGCCAGGCCTTGTGCTAGGCCGTGTAACTTACTGACTTGAAACATTAAAATTTTACAAATGACACACGACCGTGTGACAACTTGTGTCCCAGGCTATGTGAATCGAAAAACTTTCCTAAAATCAAGCTATTTCAAGTCCAATTCATACCTAACCATTCAAACCATTTTAGCACACATTCAAGGGATTCAAACATCATTCAAACACACATAAACATACCATTCCAAACATCCTAAATCACCTAATCAATATGCCATTCAAAAGCATCACAATTGTATCAAAACATTACTTACCAAAAACAAGTCAATATTGCATATTCCCAAGCATAATACCCTAGTTCAATTAACTACCATACATGACCATTTGTAAGCCATCAAAACTTACCAAAAGAACCTTCTTTACAAGCACTTAAAAGTGACCAATATGACATATATTGGTAAGGCATTAACGTGCACAAAACCAACATAACATCAAAAACTTAAACATACCAAAACATACATTACAAAGATCCTATACATGCCATTATTAACCTTGGCCAAAATACAAAGAATCTACCGAAATGATTTTTAGATAATATGATAGGGATCCAACGAGCTTCTAACAGGTCGAGCTTCCGATTATCTATAAAACAAAGGAAAGTAACTACGTAACTAACGAGTGCTTAGTAAGCTCATATAAACTTAAATATAACTTACCATTTCATTAATACAATTCATATATTAAGCATAAAAAATTACCAATGTCATAAGCTTAGTATAAGCCTATACAACATCATTGTAATATTCGGGATTTAGGGGTTATGCATTTTCACTTGAATGTGTGCAGTGGCATGTTGCATGTGGTTTGTATGTTGTTTGAGGGCTTCGGGAATCTTGGAATATTTGTAGGAGTCATAGGAAAATATTTTATTTTAAGCATGGAAAGGGGAGCTCAAGAAGCTAGGCTTTAAGAAAATTTGTATGGGGAATTGGACACAAGTAACCAGCTGGCAAAGTGGCAAGGGAGGCGCCACTTAGGGCCTTGGGAAGTGACACCACAAGCAGAGGAAGGGGGGCTTAGGTTCAAGTAGTGGATCAATTAACGAAGTCTGCACGTTTCATACCAGTGCGGGTGGATTACTCTTTGCAGAAGTTGGCGAAGTTGTATGTGGCAGAGATTGTGAGGTTGCATGGAGTGCCGGTGTCGATTATTTCAGATAGGGATCCAAGGTTTACGTCTCGATTTTGGAAAGCATTACATCAGGCTTTGGGCACCAGATTGGACTTCAGTACGGCATTTCATCCACAGTCGGACGGCCAGTCTGAGCGAGTAATCCAAGTGTTAGAAGATATGTTGAGGGGCTGTGTGATAGACTTCAGAGGAAGCTGGGAGGAGTTTTTGCCTTTAGCGGAGTTTGCATATAATAACAGCTATCAAGCAAGCATTCGGATGGCACCGTATGAAGCACTGTATGGACGGAAGTGTCGCACTCCTACGTGTTGGACAGAATTAGGGGAACGTCAGGTTTTGGGTCCAGAGATTGTGGCAGAATCTGAAGAAAAGGTTAAGGTAATTCGGGCACGGTTAAAGGAGGCATCTGACAGGCAAAAGTCGTATGTAGATCTTAAGCGGAAGGAGATAGAGTTTGCTGTGGGAGATCAGGTGTTTTTAAAAGTTTCACCATGGAAGAAGGTAATGAGATATTGTCGGAAAGGGAAGTTAAGTCCCAGGTTTATAGGACCTTATCGGGTTTTGAAGCCAGTTGGACCAGTGGCATATCAGTTAGAATTGTCTCTAGAATTGAAGCAGATGCATGATGTGTTCCATGTTTCGATGCTACGTCGTTACCGATCGGATCCATCTCATGTAGTGCCAGTTGATGAGGTGGAACTGAGACCAGATTTGTCCTATGAGGAAGGGCCGATTTAGATTCTAGAACGGGATGTGAAGGTGTTACGGAGGAAATTAGTTCCTCTAGTCAAAGTTTTATGGCGCAATCATGGATCAGAAGAAGCTTCGTGGGAGCCGGAGGAGGCAATGCGACAGCGATACCCTCACCTATTCTAGACAGGTAATTTCGAGGTCAAAATTATTTTTAAGGGGGTATAACTGTAATATTCGGGATTTAGGGGTTATGCATTTTCACTTGAATGTGTGCAGTGGCATGTTGCATGTGGTTTGTATGTGGTTTAGGGGCTTCGGGAATCTTGGAATGTTGGTAAGAGTCATAGGAAAATATTTTATTTTAAGCATGGAAAGGGGAGCTCAAGAAGCTAGGCTTTAAGAAAATTTGTATGAGGAATCGGACACAAGTAACTAGTTGGCAAAGTGGTAAGGGAGGCGCCACTTAGGGCCTTGGGAAGTAACGCCACAAGCAGAGGAAGGGGGCTTAGGTTCGAGCAGCATAAGCAACATTTTGGGCTTGCATTTTGCGGCAAAGAGGAGTAGTGATGGACGGCACAAGGACTTTAAGTGGATGAGGATGAGACTTGGTCATATTCTTTTAAAAATTCGGCTAAAGGAAGGAGATAAGTGTTGACTCATTCAAATTATTTTGAATGAGTGAAGAAGAGGAAAAATAGGAGGAAAGTAAGGGAAAGCTACTGTTGGAGTGTCAGCCGAATTCAAGAGAGGAGAGTGAGGGGTAGTGCATTCGGTTGGGGGTAGGTTGGTGTGCCAAAAGTTTAAAGCCATCAAAGTGTCATTTTGGCCATTTTCTTTTGCCGAAATTTAGCTTCGTTCTCTTCTGAACTCTCATCCCTTTTCTTCCATAATTGAACCACACTAAAATTTAACTTTTTCCTCACTTGTTAGACCTTGGCTGAATCCTTCATAGACCATTAAGGCCACTCATCACTCATCTTTCATCTCTTTGTTACTTTCTTTTAAGCCGAATCCAGTTTCTCTCCTTAGCCTTCTTCTTGATTCTCTTGTGATAGCTGAAACCTTTCTTCCATGTTCACCATTGCCGCAACACCTTAAACCTCCCATCTCTTTTCTCTTTCGTCAAGCCGAATCTCCCTCTTGTCACCAAAGTTAGATCGCATCAAATCTCAACCTTCTCTTTTCTTCTTCTCACGATTTATCAAAAGCCGAAAACACAATTGACCTTAGCCAAATCTATATTTCCTTGCCGTTTCTTTTTAAAGCTGAAAAGTTCACTTCTTTGTCACCTTTTGAAACCGATTCTCTGCTAGTCATCTCTCAAAGCCGAATAACATTTCTCCTATAGTAGCCGAATCTTTCTGTGGTTCCAAACAAGGGTGCAATCGATCTCAATGCTAGGGGTAAGGATCAACTGTCATTCGATTACCCAAGGTAAGCAAGTGTAACCTTAGGCCGAAGGCCATTTATTTTGTTTATTAAATGTTAGAATCGAATCTAACATATAACATATAGGGATTTCGACAGACTCCATAAGCAAGTGACAGTTTCGGGATTTAGACGAGCAAGGTAAGTGGGTTATGATATTCGACCAGAGGCCAAATTGTCTATTAATGTTAGCCGATTCTGACTATGATTATTTAGGGGCAAATCGACAAGGGTAAGGAGAAGTCTTGGGATTCAGATCTTTGCGGTAAGGGTGTTTTAAGTTAAAAGCTATATTCGTTTAGATCTCGTGTTAATTAATCAGTTTTGATTAAGTGTTCTCAATGGATGCGAGTACCAGTAAAGGGGACAAAGGGGTAGTGCCTACCCCTAAATTCAAGAAACGCTTGATTTTTGCTATTCGTGATTGGCCACCGGGGTGTGGGCCAGCGTCAGAAAGGGATAAGCAATTCACTGTTATCCCTGCTAGCGAGAGTGTCGGTATTGATAGTATCGTTCTCACCGTTATCAGGTGTGTAGCCTACACTAAACTTCCAATAGATTAATAGTGTTAAAGATAAACATGTGCTAATAAGAAAAATGAATGAATATGGTTACGGGTACCATACAATGGTACAGTGTGTTCAGGTACGTTATCCCTTAGTACTATGTATAAACGTGTAATATGAGATATGTCTGATTCTGTTATGACTTTGGGGTAATGTAGATTGCATAATATCTGAAAAATGTGTATGTTGCATGGGCATATGGGTGATATTGATGAAAGGGAAGTGTTCCGGTGGTTTTTGGGACATTATCCTGTGACTTTTTTCACATATTATGTATCCGGTGACTTTTGTCACATATTATGAATCCGGTGACTCTGTCACAATTATCTGGTGGCTATGCCACGGTTATAAGGGCGATATGTAGTTGACTGCAGCGACTGCCTTCGATGGTGTATAGCGGATGGAGGGTCGATTTAGTAATCCTCACGGTGTGATTGGCAGGTACGGGTGGTGTGTAGAGGATGGATATCTAGGTGGGCTAGGGATTGCATTTCATTTTATATATGTGAATTAATATGTCATGATTCGATCTGCTATGTTATGGGCTTATGGCCCAGTATGAGATAAATGGGCTTTGCCAAAATGTTAATTAAAGGCTATGATCGATTGGGCTTTTAGTGTACTGTTACACATTGAGTCTGTTGACTCACCCTTCGTGGGATACTTTTTACAGGTGAAACTTAGTAATTTGGATCGGGTCAGCAAGGACTATGAGGTGGCCATGCTCAACTCAACATTTCGGGTTTCATTTTAATTAAACTTAGCACCTTTTCTTTCATTATTTCAGGATTTATTTTGGGTTATGTTTTATTGTAATAAGTCCACCATTAGCTGCTTTAATTATGCGTTTTAAATTTCTACTCTATCGCAATTAACATCAGACCAACGATTAAATGTGTTTCTTACAACTACTTCAAATGTTTTGACACCTAAACACCTGTGGTTTTCCACTTGATAATAAACTCTAAATTCGGTTTTTCTTTTAACTTATAATTTTTCTTAAAAGCATGAAGATAACGTTTTAATGAGATTAAAACTTACATAACGACATGGTTTATTTCAACAAGACCACAATTCAAATCTATTTTTCTCGAAAAAACATATTTACCAAAATTTCAGATACGAGTTTTACTCAAGGAGCATGCCAGATCCGGTCGGGGCTTGTGGGCCAGGTTTGGGGTGTTTCAACTCGGTATCAGAGCGCAGTTTTAAACACTCAGCCTTTAGTTTTGAAGCCCACAACGTTTTCAAAATTTTGAGCCAAAATGAGTTTTTGAAAATTTTTGATTAAAATGGTTTTATGGAAGCATGGCACCCGAGTTCTCGGCCCAGGTCCGTCAGGTAAGTTCTTTAAATTGAATTGTGTATACTGATGTGTAATACCTTAGCTGATAGATTTAGGGACACTATACTATAGAGACATGGACCCTAGGTATATGTGTACTTCTACAGAAAAACCACTGAATAAAACTCTCTACATAAAATTCCTCTCTAAACAAGAAAGTGAAAAGATTCTAATGTATAAAATTTCCGTAACACAGATAAGACGCGACGTAGACATGAGTTCTAGGGGACGTGGTCGCCGTGGGCGCGGTAGAGGCAGAATGACTGTGTCGGAACCAGTGGGGTCTGGTCAGGGTTCCAAAAATGAGGCACCGCCACCGGCTGTAGGGGCAGAATTTTAGGAGCAAACAAGAGGAGATGACACAGTATCGCAGGCTATGCTGCAGGTCTTAGAGCGAGTGGCAGAAGCTAGTATGGGAAATGGGGCTCGAAAGTCAGTAGCTGAGAGACTTAGATCAAATGGAGCCGAGGTTTTTAGGGGAGTATCTGGGGTAGCTCCGAATGTAGCGGAGTATTGGTTAGAGGCAGTCGAGAGGATCATGGATGATTTAGAATCGCCTTTGTTGAGAGAAAGTGAAAGTCTTTGTTTACGTTGCCGGGATGAGGCCTACCAGTGGTGGCTCACTGTCAAGGAGGGTACCTCTGCAGATCGAGTGGATTGAGGGTATTTTAAGGTTAAGTTTGAGGGAAAATACGTTGGAGCTAGTTACATAGACTCGCAGAGGAAGGAGTTTCTGAATCTGGAATAAGGAAGTAAGGCGGTAGCAGAATATGAAGCAGAGTTTTTACGGTTAAGCCGGTATGCCAGAGGGATCGTGTCTATTGATTATAAGCGGTGTGTCAGATTTGAGGATGGTTTGAGAGATGAGCTTCGAGTGTTGATTACTCCGCATCAGGAAAGAGACTTTGCAGTCTTAGTGGATAAGGCACGGATTGCTGAAGAAGTTAAGCGGACAGAGAGACAGAATTGGGACAGAGGTCAAAATAGGAATAAGTGGAATTATGGGTCTTCAGGGTCATCTGGGAATTTCCAAAAGAGACCTAGAGTGGATGGGCCGCGAGGTCAGCAGGTTGTTATGGGAGGACAGTACTGTACTTGTGCTCAGTGTGGAAAAATGCACCTGGGAGAATGTTGGAAAAAGACAGGGGGATGTTTTAAGTGTGGGTCTAAGGATCATATGATTAGGGATTGTCCGATGGATACAGATAGGAACCGCCCAGTAGCTCAGGGTTTTAATCAGGCTGGTAGAGGTGGACAACAGCCGTCGAGGGGTCGTGGTCTGAATGGCAGAGGTAATGGTTCTGGTAGAGGTCGTGGAACACCAGGCAGAGGTAGTGGTAACACGGAGGTGAGACAGCCGGGTCTGGTATATGCAGTTCGTCAGAGGGAAGATGGTGACGCACCTGATGTCATAACGGGTACGTTCCTTATCTCTAGGTTACCCTTTATTGCTTTGATAGATATATGGTCAACTCATTCATACATCGCTAGTGAAGTATATGGAACTCTGCATGTAAACTCTGAGACTGTACCTAGGAAGATGACTGTACTTAGTCCTTTAGGGTAGACAGTAGTAGTAGATAAGCTCTTTAAGGAAGTGCCTTTAGAAGTTCAGGAGACACAGTTTCCGGCTGACTTAATGGAGTTGCCGTTCGGGAAATTCGATTTAATCTTAGGCATGGACTGGTTAGTGAAGTACCGTGCAAGTGTGGATTGTGCTGCTAAGCGGATGTCATTAAGAACTATTGGCGATGAGGAAGTTGTGGTTATGAGCGAAACACGGAATTACTTGTCGAATGTAGTATCTGCCCTTAAGGCGAAAAAGATGGTAAGGAAGGGATGTCTGGCTTTTCTAGTGCTGGTTAGTGCTCTGGAGGTTAAGGAAGCAAAGGTTGAAGGGGTCAGGACTGTAAGGGAATTTGTGGATGTCTTTCCGGAAGAGCTTCCAGATTGCCTCCGGATCGTGAGGTAGAATTTGGGATTGACTTATAGCCTGGTACGGCGCTAGTATCTATCGCTCCGTATAGAATGGCACCAAAGGAGTTGGTGGAACTCAAGGCTCAGTTCCAGGAGTTGCTAGATCGTGGGTTTATCCGACCTAGTGTGTCTCCATGGGGAGCACCGGTCTTATTTGTGAAGAAGAAAGATGGGACTATGCGTATGTGCATAGATTACCGGCAATTGAATAAGCTGACCATCAAGAACAAGTATCCTTTGCCGAGGATAGAAGACTTGTTCGATCAGCTTAAGGGAGCTACAGTATTTTCAAAGATAGATCTAAGGTCAGGATATCATCAGCTTAAGGTGAAGGAAGCAGATATCCATAAGACAGCTTTCCGGACAAGGTTTGGGCATTATGAGTTCTTAGTAATGTCGTTCGGATGGATGAACGCCCCAGCTACGTTCATGGATATGATGAATCGGGTTTTCCAACCTTACTTGGATCAGTTCGTTGTTGTGTTCATAGACGACATCCTAGTGTATTCCAAGTCTGAGGAAGAACATGATGAGCATCTCCGGGTAGTGCTGCAAGTGTTAAGGGAAAAGAAGTTATATGCCAAGTTTAGTAAGTGCGAATTTTGGCTGAAAGAAGTTGCATTCTTAGGAGATGTGGTTTCTGCAGAAGGGATAAGGGTGGACCCTCGAAAGATTGAGGCAGTGTTAGATTGGAAACCACCTAAGTCTGTGGCTGAGGTTCGCAGTTTCTTGGGATTAGCAGGTTACTACAGAAGGTTCGTAGAAGGGTTCTCATCAATAGTCGCACTTTGACGGTGTGACGGCTTGCAGCAAAGATAGAGAGAGCCGAGAGGCTTAAGAGGGTTTTGTGAAGCTCTCAGTTACGATTTAGCTGAGCGGGAAAGGATTTTGTGGTATATTGTGATGCTTCTCACACAGGGTTAGGATGTGTTTTGATGCAAGATGGGAAGTGGTCGCTTATGCATCTCGACAATTAAGGCCACACGAGGTTAACTATCCGACGCATGACTTGGAGTTGGCAGCAGTAGTCTTTGCTCTTAAGGTATGGAGGCATTATTTGTATAGAGAAAAGTCAGTGATCTACATAGACCACAAAAGTCTTAAGTATCTGCTGACTCAGAAGGAGCTGAATCTGAGACAGCGAAGGTGGGTGGAATTATTGAAGGACTACGATTGTTCTATAGAGTATCACCTGGGCAAGGCGAATGTAGTGGCAGATGCCCTAAGTCGGAAAGTAGTGTCGGATCTGAGGGCGATGTTTACACATCTTAGTCTTTATGACGATGGAAGTTTGTTAGCAGAATAGCAAGTAAAGCCGACTTGGTTGAGTCAGGTGAAAGAGAGTCAGTTGACAGACGATGATCTGAGTGCTAAGCTACGGCAAGTGCAGAATGGGGAGTTGGAAGATTATGATGTTAACAGCGATAGAGTATTGTGTTTCAAGGGTAAGGTCTGTATTCTGAGGGATGAGGAACTTAGATAGAGGATTCTTCAGGAATCACATGGTAGCCCTTATGCTATGCATCCTAGAGGAAGCAAGTTATACCGAGATTTACGGGATCAGTTTTGGTGGCTGAACGTGGGGAAGTTACAGAATTTGTAGGGAAGTACTGAACGTGGCAGCAAGTCAAGGCTGAACACCAAGTTCCGTCAGGGTTGCTTCAGCCGATAAAGATTCCGCAGTGGAAGTGGGAGAGAATCACCATGGACTTTGTTAGCGGGCTTCCCCTTACGCCTACTAAGAAAGACTCAGTATGGGTGGTAGTGGATCGATTAACAAAGTCTGCACATTTCATACCAGTGCGGGTGGATTACTCTTTGCAGAAGTTGGCGAAGTTGTATGTGGCAGAGATTGTGAGGTTGCATGGAGTGCCGGTGTCGATTATTTCAGATAGGGATCTGAGGTTTACGTCTCGGTTTTGGAAAGCATTACATCAGGCTTTGGGCACCAGATTGGACTTCAGTACGGCATTTCATCCACAATCGGACGGCGATCGGCGAGTAATCCAAGTGTTAGAGGATATGTTGAGGGGTCAGTGATAGACTTCAGAGGAAGCTGGGAGGAGTTCTTGCCTTTAGCGGAGTTTGCATATAATAACAGCTATCAAGCAAGCATTCGGATGGCACCGTATGAAGCACTGTATGGACTGAAGTGTCGCACTCCTACGTGTTGGACGAAATGGGGAACGTCGTTTTTGGCTCCGAGATTGTGGCGTAATCCGAGAAAAGGTTAAGGTAATTCGGGCACGGTTAAAGGAGGCATCTGACAGGAAAAAGTCGTACGCAGATCTTAAGCGGAAGGAGATAGAGTTCGCTGTGGGAGATCAGGTGTTTTTAAAAGTTTCGCCATGGAAGAAGGTAATGAGATTTGGTCGCAAAGGGAATTTAAGTCCCAGGTTTATAGGACCTTATCGGGTTTTGAAGCGAGTTGGACCAGTGGCATATCAGTTAGAGTTGTCTCTGGAATTGAAGCAGATGCATGATGTGTTCCATGTTTCGATGCTACGT
Source organism: Gossypium bickii (assembly GCA_025503065.1). Classification (NCBI taxonomy): domain Eukaryota; kingdom Viridiplantae; phylum Streptophyta; class Magnoliopsida; order Malvales; family Malvaceae; genus Gossypium; species Gossypium bickii. Next base: position 17,832,183 of record CP106713.1, on the reverse strand, counting down.
CATTACCGATCAGATCCATCTCATGTAGTGCCAGTTGAGGAGGTGGAACTGAGACCAGATTTGTCCTATGAGGAAGAGCCGATTCAGATTCTAGAACGGGATGTGAAGGTGTTACGGAGGAAATCTGTTCCTTTAGTCAAAGTGTTATGGCGTAATCATAGATCAGAAGAAGCTTCGTGGGAGCCGGAGGAGGCAATGCGATAGCGATACCCTCACCTATTGTAGACAGGTAATTTCGAGGTCAAAATTATTTTAAGGGGGTAGAACTGTAATATCCGGGATTTAGGGGTTATGCATTTTCACTTGAATGTGTGCAGTGGCATGTTGCATGTGGTTTGTATGTGGTTGGGGGGCTTCGGGAATCTTGGAATGTTGGTTGGAGTCATAGGAAAATATTTTATTTTAAGCATGGAAAGGGGAGCTCAAGAAGCTAGGCTTTAAGAAAATTTGTATGGGGAATTAGACACAAGTAACCAGCTGGCAAAGTGGCAAAGGAGGCGCCACTTAGGGCCTTAGGAAGTAACGCCACAAGCAGAGGAAGGGGGGCTTAGGTTCGAGCAGCATAAGCAACATTTTGGGCTTGCATTTTGCGGCAAAGAGGAGTAGTGATGGATAGCACAAGGACTTTAAGTGGATGAGGATGAGACTTGGTCATATTCTTTTAAAAATTCGGCTAAAGGGAGGAGATAAGTGTTGACTCAGTCAAATTATTTTGAATGAGTGAAGAAGAGGAAAAATAGGAGGAAAGCAAGGGAAAGCTAGTGTTGGAGTGTCAGCCGAATTCAAGAGAGGAGAGTGAGGGGTAGTGCATTCGGTTGGGGGTAGGTTGGTGTGCCGAAAGTTTAAAGCCATCAAAGTGTCATTTTGGCCATTTTCTTTTGCCGAAATTTAGCTTCGTTCTCTTCTGAACTCTCACCCTTTTTCTTCCATAATTGAACCACACCAAAATTTAACTTTTTCCTCACTTGTTAGACCTTGGCCGAATCCTTCATAGACCATTAAGGCCACTCATCACTCATCTTTCATCTCTTTGTTACTTTCTTTTAAGCCGAATCCAGCTTCTCTCCTTAGCCTTCTTCCTGATTCTCTTGTGATAGCTGAAACCTTTCTTCCATCTTCACCAACACCTTAAACCTCCCATCTCTTTTCTCTTTTGTCAAGCCGAATCTCCCTCTTGTCACCAAAGTTAGATCGCATCAAATCTTAACCTTCTCTCTTCTTCTTTTCACGATTTATCAAAAGTCGAAAACACAATTGACCTTAGCCGAATCTATATTTCCTTGCTGTTTCTTTTTAAAGCCGAAAAGTTCACTTCTTTGTCACCTTTTGAAACCGATTCTCTGCTAGTCATCTCTCAAAGCCGAATAACCTTTCTCCTATAGTAGCCGAATCTTTCTATGGTTCCAAACAAGGGTGCAATCGATCTCAACGCTAGGGGTAAGGATCAACTATCATTCGATTTTTCTTCTTTTTCTTTTGGATTAGCCAAAATTTAGGAATCTAATCCCTTTTATTCTCTTTGGCCGAAACCTTGAAGGAGGATTTCGGGATTCTTTTGTAGCCGACGTTTAGGGGGGAGATCATTCGGGATTTGAATACCCAAGGTAAGCAAGTGTAACCTTAGGCCGAAGGCCATTTATTTTGTTCATTAAATGATAGAATCGAATCTAACATATACCATATAGGGATTTCGACAGACTCCATAAGCAAGTGACAGTTTCGGGATTTAGACGAGCAAGGTAAGTGGGTTATGATATTCGGCCAGAGGCCAAATTGTCTATTAATGTTAGCCGATTCTGACTATGATTATTTAGGGGCAAATCGACAGGGGTAAGGAGAAGTCTCGGGATTCAGATCTTTGTGGTAAGGGTGTTTTAAGTTAAAAGCTATATTTGTTTAGATCTCGTGTTAATTAATCAGTTTTGATTAAGTGTACTCAATGGATGCGAGTACCAGTAAAGGGGAAAAAGGGGTAGTGCCTACCCCTAAATTCAAGAAACGCCTTCGTCGGTTTGCTCGTGATTTGGCCATCGGGGGTGTGGGCGTCGTCGGAAAGGGATAAGCAATTCACTGTTATCCCTGCTAGCGAAAGTGTCGGTATTGATAGTATCGTACTCACTGTTATCAGGTGTGTAGCCTACACTAAACTTTCAATAGATTAATAGTGTTAAAGATAAACATGTGCTAATAAGAAAAATGAATGAATATGGTTACGGGTACCATACAATGGTACAGTGTGTTCAGGTACGTTATCCCTTAGTACTATGCATAAATGTGTAATATGAGATATATCTGATTCTGTTATGACTTTGGGGTAATGTACATTGCATAATATCTGAAAAATGTGTATGTTGCATGGGCATATGGGTGATATTGATGAAGGGGAAGTGTTCCGGTGGTTTTTACCACATTATCCGGTGACTTTTGTCACATATTATGTATCCGGTGACTTTTGTCACATATTATGAATCCGGTGACTCTGTCACAATTATCTGGTGGCTATGCCACGGTTATAAAGGCGATGTGCAGTTGACTGCAACGACTGCCTTCGATAGTGTGTAGCGGATGGAGGGTCAATTTAGTAATCCCCACGGTGTGATTGGCAGGTACGAGTGGTGTGTAGAGGATGGATATCTAGGTGGGCTCGGGATTGCATTTCATTTTATATATGTGAATTAATATGTCATGATTCGATATGCTATGTTATGGGCTTATGGCCCAGTATGAGATAAATGGGCTTTGCCAAAATGTTAATTAAAGGCTATGATCGATTGGGCTTTTAGTGTACTGTTACACATTGAGTGTGTTGACTCACCCTTCGTGGGATATTTTTTGTAGGCGAAACTTAGTAATTTGGACCGGGTCAATAAGGACTATGAGGTGGCCATGCTCAACTCAAAATTTCGGGTTTCATTTTAATTAAACTTAGCACGTTTTCTTTCATTATTTTGGGATTTATTTTGGGTTATGTTTTATTGTAATAAGTCCACCATTAGCTGCTTTAATTATGCGTTTTAAATTTCTATTCTATCGCAATTAACATCAGACAAACAATTAAATGTGTTTCTTACAACTACTTCAAATGTTTTGACACCTAAACACCTGTGGTTTTCCACTTAATAATAAACTCTAAATTCGATTTTCTTTTAACTTATCTCATACATACACCCAGAACACTTAACCATTGAAGCAAATACACATTTGTCAAATTTAAAAAAAAAATAAATTATTCATGGTGTTTCATTGGTAACCCTCATAATGTATCTTTTTCCTTGCGTTTTGAACTGTTTAGCTTGGTAATAAGATCCTACATCTTCATTTTCATTTAATATAGAGCTTGGGTGATATATTGTTTGAATTTTCATTGTCTAATTGCCACTTCAATATCATCCTTCAAGTTAACACAATCTTTAGTCTTGTGACCCAATTCATTATGAAACTAACAATTATTTGAAGACTACCTTCTAGATTAGTTGGATCTCAAACTTGTTGTATGGTGCTTTATTTACTTGTTTCTTTTTTAGATGAATTATTGTTGATTGCAGGGGTCATTATTCCTAATTAAGGAAGATTGTGGATGGTGTTCCTCCCATGTAGGCTCCTAAATTTGGGTTTCTTTGGGTGTGATCCCCACTATAAAGGTGGCCTCGTTGAGGATGATTAAATTTATTTTGCGTTAATACATAATTAGGACAATGTGTGCTAGTAAAAGAATGAGTCATTTGTTCAATTTCAACAAATCAAATGGATTTTTCATATAGATGATAAAAGAAATCTAGCTTTTCATTAATAAGGGCATACTTGAAGTGGTTGTGGTTTACCCCTACAATGAAAGTCTGAATCACCGTTCATCACTCAAATCCCTAGTCTTCATGGTAGCTGCATTAAATTAATGAATGTTATCTCAAAGCGGTTCCCCTATTTTTCTTTATGAAAAGTAAGTATGTAGGGTACTTGAGAATTACTATATTGGTCCAAAAGTGGCCCACATATTATCGATTGAATTGTTTAAAACTGCAAAGAGATCCTATATCTATTGACTAATACTAATTTCTAGCTTGGTCTGTCAACATCCTAGGAAAAACTTTACACTTAACCTTGTTTATAGTACTTATAATTTTCATGTAATTTTTTAGAGTTGGAGTTGGTTATGAAGATCTCTTTTACCATTGTAATTTTTTTTTGTGGCTTAAATTTGGGGCACCTATTCAATGGTAATATCTAGGGCTAAAGGTTTATTATTGAAATCGGTTCATTCTATGTTATCATTTTTTCCTTCTTGGAATACTTTTGATTTTATTCTTGTCATTTCCATTTGATCTTCTAGAGGGTTTCCTCTTTAAGGAGCTTTGTTTGCCCGAAATTGGAATGATGGAGCTTTTTCTTCCTTGTGGGGTCTTGACTCTAACGGGTTGCCCAATTTACTCTCAACTCGTGCATGAGTTAGTTATTTCGTTGGTAGAGTTTTTTTATTTTGTTCACATTATTGATGCAATTTCTCCTACATGGTTTTCACTCGATCTTAAAGTTTGACGATTAATTGTGAGTTCGAATTGGATTGGAGTTTGGGTTTTGTGTAGTCTAGTTATGAAGGGTAAGGTAAGGGCACATTTCTGTTGATATTGGTGGTGGTGGAAAGGGTATTGGGAAACAGCTTTATTGTTGGGCAGAGTACGGGTATTGGTTGTAAGGATCATATAGATTATACAATTGGTTTTCAACTAGATTTGTTATAATATTTCAAATTTGATGATCGAGAATATCTTTGGTGGGATGAGCCAAGTCAGTCGACACTTATTGTACTAATTGTTGATACAAGAAAAAAAAAGTTGAGTGTAATAATGATTGTTGATACAGGTAAGAAAGGTTAAGGGTGATGGTGGTTCATACAAAGATGTTGCGCCAAGAGCCAGGGAGAAGATTTTTCTCTCTCCCTAATAAGTGGGAGTGTGTATATAAATGTTCCCTAGTTAGATGTTTTTCATTAGCACTTGAGAACCGAGTTATGTGAGTCTACACATATGTTAAGATTTGGTTCCTAAGTCATATATTCCTTTGCAAGGCTCCCCAATTTGCATAACAATCAATAAGTGCGCTTGATAGGTAGTAACTAGTCATTGGTGAGGTTTTTAATGCTGGCGAGATGATGAGCCTTAACTATTCGAGAAGTGAACACTTAACGCAATTCTATTGTAACAAGATTGAAGGCATATAATAATGTAAAATTTAAATTAAACAAAAGTGTTTTCATTTGTTGATACAAGATTTAGTTGGTAGCTCTATTGATTCATTCATCTTCTTCTTAGTTAGAGTATGGAGAAGAAAGGGGTTCTCTTGTGAAGAAGAAGATGGGGAAAATAGAGTTTTTATAGAAACGGCTCCTCTATTAAGATTCTTTAGAAGTGTATATAAAGGGATTCTTTGCGATTCAAATTTCAAGTTTGGTTATGATATATTCTATAACAATTTGTCCCCTATATTGTCGAAGAAGAGTTATAAAGTGACTCTTTGGATATAGACTTAGATGTGTGCAGCTTGTAATTAGGAGCTTACTACGTAAGTTTTAACTCGAAACTTTACTGCGTAAGTTTTATTATCTGAAAATGTGGTACAAAACTTAAAAGGATATTGGGGAAATAATTTTTAAAGACCATGAGATTCTTAAATTTTGTAAGCAGGCAGTCATGGTCATAAATCAACGGACCGTGAGAATAGAGTTACAATCGTAAATCAGCGAACTCTTAATGAACTATTCATGATAAAAATCAATGAACTAAAATTGTGATCATAAATCAGCGAGCTTTAAAATGACAGTTGTGATCGTAAATCAATGAACTGTTTAAGTGGAGTAGCGATCATAAATCGACAAACTCTTAATGAATTGTTCATGATCGTAAATAAATGAACTGAAACTATGATCGTAAATTAGCAAGCTTTAAAAATGACAGTTGTAATCGTAAATCAATGAACTATTTAAGCAGAGTAGCAATCGTAAATCGGTGAACTCTTAATGAATTGTTTATCATCGTAAATCAATGAACTGAAGTTGTGGTCGTAAATCAGCGAGCTTAAAAAATGACAGTTGTGATTATGAATCAGTGAACTATTTAAGTGGAGTCGCGATCGTAGATCGACGATATCTTAATGAATTTGTTCATGATCGTAAGTCAATGAACTGAAGTTGTGATCGTAAATCAGTAAGCTTTGAAAATGACAGTTGTGATCGTAAATCAACAAACTGTTTAAGTGGAGTCGCAATCGTAAATTGACGAAATCTTAATGAATTGCCTATGATCGTAAATCAATGAATGGAAGTTATGATCCTAAATTAGAGAGTTTTAAATCGTATTCATGGGATTCTTAAAATCTCGCAAGCAAAAGGTGGATGCTGGGCCTTGCATCTTTTTAAGGTAGAGTAGGGCTTGCCTTAAATGTAAAGCGTAAATTTTGAATCATGGATCATAATAAAGATATAAATAATGTCGATGGCCATGGAAATAACAAATGATATACATTACTAATTAATTGACAAAATAATGAGGAAAATAAGTCTGGCGATGAATTAGTTACTTTGGCATTGCATATATCAATATAAATGAATATATGTAAATTGAGGTGAGAATTTATATTTGTTAACAAAACCTGTACCGATCAAGAGTTGTAATTTGGCACGATGCTTTTGAATTTGATGATGCATTCTTTATGGAATATTTACCGCACAAGGTATGTTGCCAGATACTTGTCCCTTTGTGAACCATGCTTCACTAAATTTACCACCATTGCCCATATTGATTCCTTCTCCAAAATTTGCAATCTTTGTCGAAATTCATTACTCTCATAAAATTTTTAACCTTTCATTGAGGTAGGCTTGAAAACACTTGGTGACTTTTCCCACTTGTAACTTATCCCTTTGACGAGCCATAATGGAGATAAGTTTGGTGAAGTGTTAAACTTAATAAAAAAATCAATAATTATTTATATCATATAATTATACTTTCGTTGATGTGTGCCTAAAAACACTAAAGGACTATGTCTCTTACACTTATCTTTACAAGACATAAGAAAAAATATCAGTATTTTTTGTAATACAGATTTATACGCTGACCTTTGTGAGTTATGTTGTAATTACAACACTTGACAAAATTACACAAGCACAAACACATCTATACCACCTTGAAAGGAAACTCATCTGTATCTTAACAACTAATGGTGAAGGGTGGGTGCAATAAAACATGGCTCGCCAAATCAAGTTATAGGCTTGTCGAGCTTTGAGCTAGAGAGGTTATAAAGAACTTAAAACATTTGGTGAAGGATAAACCTTCTAAACTATAAATGATAAACAAATAAACAAGAACTTAATTTTTTACATGAATTTTCATATTAAAAATCTACATTCAAATATTATATGTTATACGTATGCTTATTGTTAAATGGACATCAATTTATTACAATGCCAAAGACCAAAAAATGATACAAATTCTATGAAACCTTAGAAACCAATCTGTGTTGTCAAGAATTAATATAGCACCCCAAAACCGGCTGGGACGATTTGACCTGAATCCGAAACGTCACATTATTCACCGAAGTGACCCCGAACACCACACGTGTAACGACCCAATAGTCAGGGGTATCGGAAAGTGCATTCTTGGGACTCCATTCCCATAAATCAGACTTGTAAATATTTATTAAAAATATTTACGAAGTTAGTTATGTAGTTAATTAGATTTCGATTGAGTGAATTTGCATGAATTAAGAATTATTATTGTATAAGGACAAAATCATGTATAGGGTAAAAGTTGAAATATAGGTTAAAAATTTATTAAGGGACTAAAGTAGCAAATATACATTTTCCTTGTTTAGTGGACGTCATTATGAAGTATATATATTATTATATGTAAACTTATTATATATATTATAATAGTTAATAAATTAAAAGTTAAATATATATATATATGTATTATAAAATATTAAAGTATAATAAATGAAAAGAAAGTGAAATTTGATGATAGAAAGCATGCAATTAAATAGAAAATAAAAGAAAGAAAGAAGAAAAGAAGGAAGGAGGCGCGACATCAAAGGGTTTTTAAGGTTCAAATTCAAATTGGTTAGTCAATTTAGTCCATTTTCTTGTAATTTTTATATTTTTGGAATCCCGTTGTTAAGTACTACCTGACCCATGTCGAAATTTTAACATTGATTAAGATTTGAAATGTTTTTAATCTAGTATTAATGATTAAATTGATAAATTTTTAAGATAGAAATCGGAAAGGATTAAATTGTAGAACAAATTGTAAATTTTGAGTAATAAGGACTAGATTGTAAAAAATTCAAAATTTAAGGGTTTAATTGGAAATAGGGAGTTAATTTAAGTTTAAAGTGAAATTTGTATGAAAATATAGAGTTAATTATGAAGAATAAAAATTAGTCTCGATTTAAGGACTAAATTGGAATTTAAGCAAATATTGAGTAAAAATTGATATATTGAATGTGAAATTGAATTGTGTTGTATTGATGTATTTTAATTATTTTAATTTCGTAGCTAACGTCGTACTGGGATCCTCGACTAAAAAGGGGAAGGATAAAATCGACGTCTAATAGCTCAAAATCCACGGTTTGTGTTTCTATAATCCGTACTAAGTTGTAAATTATTTTATTTTGATTTCTTGCATATGGTAAGCATTAGAGGTGAGAACTATTGTGTTCTACAATTGAAATGGATTGATTTCATATGTGATGAATTTATTGAATTTATATTGATTGAATTGAATAGATGTATATGTGATAATGTGCTTATATGAAATTTGATATTGGATATATATATATTGAAAGTGAAATGGAACCCTATTAACTGTACCGGGCTGAGTCAGATATAGATGGCATGCTATAGGATACGAAGAGTTTAGGGATTTCTTTAACTTCGAGTCGATGAGGCACTAGGTGCCAATTTTCTTCGGTCTAACCAATGAGACACTAGGTGTCAATTTATATAGCGCTGGGCGCAGTTATTACTTCGAATTTATCTGATGAGGCACTATGTGCCAAACTGGTATGTTGGTTGGATCCGTGTATCCGTACGAGTCCGAGTCGTGTTAATAAGGGTAAATAAATAATAAAGTTCTATAATTGATATTGAAATGGCACGGCATGTGAAATGGAAATGAGATAATGGATGGAAAATGAAATGTGAAATATGTTGTGAACAAATGGAATACATGGGTTATGTACTCATGAATTGAATATGGAAAGGATAATGCCATTATTTAAATGAAATGTGGATTGATATGTGATCGTGTCCAAACTAACTATGACAACGAATAAGGCAAGCGCACCTATCGTTTGGTAGTATAGCTATGGCAAGACCGGAAATATCTATCCTTAAAGACCAAGAGTACTAGTAATTACTATCTTTCTATTATTTAGCCTAAAAATTAATGGAATTGTTGTTTAATCTAAAACTAACTAATTACTAAGCTAAAGATGCTAAGATGATAAACCATATTATGTTCATATTTTAATCCCACATTTGGCATACTGTTGGATGATTTATTCCTTGAATTGTGGAATTTAGTACTCCTAATCCTTTAATTTCATGTTTTATACTTAGGAGAGCCTCAGAGGATGAAAAGAACGAGATACGGGCCAAAAACAAAAAAAAATGGGCCAAAGCACGAAATTCACACGACTTGGGCCCAAGCCACACGACCGTGCCTCATTAGCAGACCCAAACACGGCCTGGCCTTGATTTACACAGGCGTGTGCCATGGGCGTGTCCCTGCCGTGACCTATTTTAATTCCACCCGAATTAGGATACTTAGGGGGCAAAGAAAGACATTCTGAAAGCCTATATAAACACCATAGGTGTGACCTAAGAGCGGGGCGTCCAGGTAGGCTTAGGAGCCAAGCCAGAGAGGCCAGAATTGTGGGATTTTCTCGAAGAGAGCCAGTTGAGTCATCTCAAGAAGCTGGAGTAGTACTCAAGATGGAGGATCTTCCCTTCAATTTCCTTCAGGGGGTTTTAGGGTTTTTCTTATGTTTTGTTTTATATTTTCTTCTAAGATGTATTCTTTTATGATTATGGACTAAACCCCTCAAATACCTGAGGGGGATGAAACCTAAGACGGATCTTATTATTGTTTCCTGAACTATATGATAAATACTTGATTTGTTCATAATTATGTGTTCTTAATTCTTGCTTTGATATTTTAGGATATTGATTCAAGTATTGATGTGCTTAGGCAATGGAGCAAAAGTCCTTGTTTAAGAGTAGATCTAGCATAGTTAAGCAGAGTTGATCGCAACCCTAGAAATAGGATGACGAAAATCTGCCGGATTAGGGTCAAACCTAATATGGGAGCCTATAGATCGAGTTAATGCAATTCTAGGGGTTTTAATTAGAAAGAGATTTCAATTAATCAACCTAGGGTTAGGCGTTAGTAGCCTCGAAAGAGGTATTAATATAACTTAGGGAATCCTACGGTTCAAGTCAAGTGAATAAATCGTCTGGTTTAGAGTTAAATAACAAGTGAAGTCTAGGTGGATTCTTCCTCGGGTATTGTCCTAATCAATTGGTTTTTCCCAAAAGTATTTTCCCCAATTCATTCTCTGTGTCTTAGCATCCTTAGCTTAGTAGTTAGTTAATTTTAGATTAAACAACAATTCCCTTAATTCTTAAGCTAAATAAAAAAAAATTAGTATTAGTACTTTTGGTTCCCTTAGGTTTGACATTCCGGTATTGCCACTAAACTATACTACTGTTCGATAGGTGCGCTTGCCTCAATCGTGGTGATAGTTAGTTTTTAGGCTCGATCATTCATTATATAAATTTTAAGACTTTTCCACTACGATCAAGTTTTTGGCGCCGTTGCCGAGGATCTAAAGTAGTAAGAACGCTCAATATTTATTACTTTAGCCATATTTATTTTTTGCAATTAAATTTTATTTTTACTTTTCTAAATTTTCTTCTTTGCTTCTAGCAGGTATTCTAGTTTATAGCTAGAAGAAACCCGTCAGGACCTCTACTTTACGATAGTGAAATTGAAAGCACAGTTCACAGAAACCAAAGAGAAATAAGGAAAAGCCTACAATACATACAAGAATAGCAAGAAGACGAAATTAATACTACCGAAGAGATGGTTGAGAATAATTTGCTACCTCCGGATGTGGCCGAAAATCATACTCCTCGAACTATGTATGATTATGCTAAACCTAATTTAACAAGACCTGAGTCAAGTATTGTTAGACCTGCTATTGCTGCAAATAATTCTAAACTGAAACCTAACACAATTCAGATGATACAGCAGTTTGTTCAGTCTGATGGTTTGCAGGATGAAGATCCAAATAATCACTTGGCCAATTTCCTAGAATTTTACGACACTTTCAAAATAAATGGCGTTTCTGATGATGCCATTCGTCTGCAGTTGTTTCCCTTTTCTTTGAGGAATAAAGCTAAACAGTGGTTAAATCCTCTTCTACGAGGATCAATCACTACATGGGAACAAATGACCGAAAAATTTTTATTGAAATATTTTTCGCCGGCTAAAATGGCTAAGTTGAGGAATGATATCTCTTCTTTTGTGTAGACGGATTTAGAGACACTTTACGATGCATGAGAGAGATACAAAGATCTATTGAGATGGTGCCACACCATGGATTACCCTTGTGGCTACAAGTCCAAACTTTCTACAACGGTGTGAACCCCTCAACCACGCAGTTAATTGATTCAGCCGCCGGTGGAACCCTGAATAACAAAACACCTGAGGCTACCTATGAATTCATTGAAGAGATGTCACTGAATATGTAACATCCTGACAAGGGCCTATGCATTTTCGATTTAAATGTACGAAGTGATATGTTTTATGTACTAGGAATAAATTTCGAACATATTTGGAAACCTAGAAATGCATGGAAATGGAAATGAACATTTTTGGAAACTTGAACATTTTTGGAAACCTGAACATTTTTGGAAACCTGAACATTTCTGGAAACCTGAACAGTTTTGGAAACCTGAACATTTTTGGAAATGATTCAAAAATGGAAAGTGAACATTTCTGGAAACTTGGAAATGTAAGAAAAATGGCAAGTTACAAAGCCGATCGAAAATTTTAGGAAACTTAGAAATAACCGAGAAATGTCAAGTTTTAAAGTTTAAAATAGGAAATTAAGGCAAGGTGGCCTTAAAAGTAAAAGTTGGTAAAATTTTACACACAAACAGGCTTGGAAAAGTGGCCTGAAGATGTCATTTAGGGCCTAGAGAAATGGCGCCACATGCAAGGTGTTGGGCCTGAGTTCGAGTCACTTGGGAAGCAAATAATGAAGGTTTTATTTTTGCTTCCAGAAGGCTGAGGTGGACGGCACTGGTTTCTAGAAAAAGGAGGTGTTTTATTTTGACAAATATGTGAATAATAAGTGATAAATATAGGATTATTTTTAATATGATTATTGAGGAGATAAATGATGGATTAAACACTTTTATTTTTAAATAAAAGAGATAATATTATCACAAAGGAAGAGTGGTGGCCAAGTCAAGGACTCTTGGCCTGATAATTTCGGCTAGAGGAGGAGAGTTAAGGCTATTCTCTCATCTTTTCTAAGCTCACAAATTTCTTAGCAAAACTCTCTCTGATTTAATTTTCTTTTCATCTTTTCTCTTCTCTTTTCTTCATCTGTCAAGCCAAAACCCTTTTCTTTTGATCCCTGACTAAAACTCCATAGCCGAATCTCTGTGACTCTAGGCAAGGAAGCAATCGATTAAAGGCATTAAAGGTAAGGTTAAGCACTATTCAAATTATTTTCTTTTCTATTTGCCGAAAGAGAAGGGTCTAATCTCTATTCCTGTTTTATGGCCGAATCTATAAGGGATCTATCAGGATTCTACAGCTGTCGAATACAAGGAGGAATCTTTCGGGATTCAAGGATTTAAGGTAAGTAAACATTATGTATTCGGCCAAGGAACTCAGATCTGTTTCTTGTGATTTTCAGAGGTCAAACTAACCATGCTTAATGAATTTAGTGTTAGCCGATTTCAAGGAAAAGGATAACTAGCAATTTTTAGGACTTGATTTACAAACATCCAATTTGGCAACAAGGTAAGTAATACAAATCCTACTAGGATTTGGGTTTTAAGCCAAATAGGCTTGTTAATATGCTTTAATGATTGGCCGAATATAGGAGTTAAAGATCTAGATCGGTAGATCGTTCTTCGGGATTTCAAGGAATCTATTAAGCGAATCAGGTGTGTACCCATACTAACCTTCAATACGTTATATGGCAAATATTAATTATATGATTATACATAAGAATGTGAATGTGGCTAAGTGCCTAATGTGGTACAAAAGTACTCAGGTACGTTTCCTACTTCTGCTAGGATTACGAATATGTTATGTTTTTAACATGTGAATAAGTAACATGAATGAGAATCTAGTAGGTTATGCATGATATAAAATATATGGGGCATTCGGGCTATATGTGAACGGGGAAGCGAAGGTGTTGACTTTGGTCTCACCATCGGAATATGGTGACTATGGTCACATAGTTTGAACATGGTAACTTCGGTTACATTATCTGAATTTGGTAACTTCGGTTACATTATCTGAACATGGTGTCTATTGACACAATTATCTGGTGGCTACGCCACGAAATTATATGGGCGATGAGCACGTCGACTGCAGCGACTGCCTTCGATGGTGTGTAGCGGATGGAGGGTCGACTTAGTAGTCCCCACGGTGTGACTGGCAGGTACGGGGGTGTGTAGCGGATGGACAAATAGGCTTGGGTTTGGGTTGCATCATCATTTATTTGTATATGAATATGAACTTGATATGAACATGTATGTTTGATTTGTTGAATGTTAGTATTGTGTGCACATTGAGTCTGTTGACTCACCCCATTGTGGGACTATTTTTCAGGTAATGAGCAATAATGGACCGGGTCGGCAGGAGCTAAAGGTGGCCATGCACAAAGAAGAAAGGATTTTTATTACTTGGAACTCAATATTTTACTAAGTATTTCAAGTTTCTAAGTTTGGGAATTTATTTGATGTAATAAGGCCGAAGAGGCCATAGTTTTATTTCGTCTCTTTTATTTTCTCTTAACTACTATGTTATGACTTATTTTATATTTTAAGTTTAAGAAAAATTATTTATTTAAAAGTAAACCCTAAATTGTTTTGTCACCTTAAATTAAATGGATTTCCAAATAAAACAAATGGGTTTCCAACCTAAGCCCAACCCAAATCGATATTCTTTTCTAAAAATTACACGAACTTTCTTTAAGTAACAAAGAATTTTGAAACCGATTTTCTTAAGGAACATACCAGATCCGGTTCAGGCTCGTGGGCCGGGTGTGGGGTGTTTCAGTTTGGTATCAGAGCCCAGTTTTTAAACTCTCGGCCTGTGGGCTAAGGCCCAAAACATTTTCAAAGCGAGCCAAATGATTTTCTTTGAAACGAAGCAGGTTTTCTGGCATGGCACCTAAGTCTCCGACCCGCAGTCCACCAGGTAAGTACCCCTAACTCTATGTGTGATTATGTGATTTATGAATTGAATAAGGGTAGAAAAGGCATGGAACGTAGAATAGTATGATAGGAATATGGAACCCTAGGACTAGTTTACTCAAACACCAAACGCATAAGACTTAATGCACTAAACAAACCTATGGCTAGGTCACCGAGCTAGAGTGTGGTAACCCTTGTACGCATGTCTAGGATTGGATCCGGAAGAGCCTGGTATTTAAACAGTCCTAGTGACTCACCTCCTCTTCGTAGGAATCCTACCTGGTGCGTAGCTTCGGTTCACCCTAACTCAGAAGGCTCAGTGGTGTGGCAACCTCTGTGCGCATGTCTAGGAATGGTTTCGATGGGAGCTTGGTACTTAAGCAGTCCGCGTGAATCACCTCCTCTCCACTCGAATCCTACCTGGTGTGTAGCTTTGGTTCACCCTGACCAAGAAGGCTCGGTCATAGGCTAAATATAATGACTAAAACCCGAAAGGGAACTAGCCATGTTTTGTTTAAAAAAAAAAAAGAAAACAAACAACAAACCCTAGTTTTAAAATTCTTAAAACTTTCTTTTAAATTTGTAAAAACTATCTTTACAAAATTTCCCGAAAAATTTTGATTTGTGAAAATTACAAAAATACCCCTAGTGGTAAAATTACCAAAATGCCCTTAATTGACAACATGTCGAACTTTTCAACAGTTTTACCAAAATTTCATTATTTTATAAATGTTAAAAAACCCTAAAATTGCAAACTCTCAAAATACCTTGATTTTGGAAAAAAAATTACAAAAGTGCCCCTAACTTACAAAATGACCAAAATGACCCCGGTTTCCGAAATCTTTGCAAACATCACCATTTGAAAAGAGGAACTTTCAAAAAGAACCCATAAAGTTTTGCAACTTTTGAAATATCCCTAAATTATTAAATTTTACAAATTTACCCTGGTTTTTGGAAAATCACCGAAATACCCCCGAGGTCAAAATTACCGAAATACCCCTAAATTTCGAAATTTTTCCAAAATTACCTCGGGACTTTAAAATTACCAAAATACTTTCGACAAATCACCGAGGAACTTTTGTTTTGAAAAATTACGAAAATGCCCCTGTAGGATGAAATTACGAAAATACCCCTGGGTAGTGGAAAAACAACAACGATGAAAATTACAACGTTTCTCTGAATGAATGAAAGTTCATAATTGTTTGATGGATGGATGAATGAATGAAAGACTGTGTGCTTGTGTGAATACGAAAGAACCACTCTTAAAACTCTTTATATAAAACTCTTTCGCGGGTAAATAAGTGGAACAATGACTAATTCATAAAACTTCTTAATCAGATCTCGACACTAGGAATGAGCTCCAGAGGACGTGGTCGTCGTGGATGAGGTAGAGGAAGGATGACTGTGTAGGAACCCGTTAGATGGGGTCAGGGTTCTGACAATGAGATACCACCGCCACCACCACCCCCAGCTGTGGGTGCTGAGCAGCAAGCTCAAATGGGGGAAGATGTTGTGTCGCATCTTTGTCTTTGCGAGTTTTGGAATTGGTGGTCGTGCAGTGGAAATACGGAAACCCAAAATCGTGCTGAACGGCTCGAGCTAATGGAGCCGAGATGTTTCGTGGAGTGTTCGGGTGGCACCCGAAGATGGTGAGTATCGTTGGAAGCGACGGAGCGCATCATGGATGAGCTTGATCGACCCACGAGGAAAAGTTGAAGGGGATGGTGGCAATCATTACGCGATGAGGCGTATCAATGGTGGTTAATTGTGCGGGATGGTGCCACGGTGAGGATCCGACACAGGAGTATGTTAAGGAAGCATACCGTAAAAAGTGCGTGGGAACCGTACATTGATGAGCAGAGAAAGCTTTTCTCGGGCCGGGTCCAAGGAAACAAGTCGATTCGCGAGAATATGAGGTCGAATTCTGAGGTTGAGCCAGACGCGCTCGAGGTGTTGTGGCGATCGAGCATGAGCGCCGTGTCCGCTTTGAGGACGGGCTAAGGGATGATTTGAGATCGCATTAGCACCGCATCGGGAGCGAGAATTCTCTGCTTTGGTAGAAAAGGCCAAGGTGGCCGAGGGAATCAAGGACTCTACAAAATAGGCTACGAATAGAAGTAGGCCCAAGAGAAGTTTTGGTTCATCTGGAAAAGTTCATAAGAGGCCTAGAGTTGATGGGCCGCGAGGTCGACAAAAGTCGGATTCGGCGGCGGTATCGTCCTTGTGAGCATTGTGGAAAGAAGCACTTGGGAGAGTCTTTGGAGAAGGACGGGAGGATGTTTCAAGTGTGGGTCCAAGGACCATATGCTTAAGAATTGTCCCAAGCAACCAGATGAGAGCCGACCGGCAGCTCAGAATGCTAGCCAGGCGGGTAGAGGCAGACAGCAGCCTCAACGGGGTCGTGGTTTGGTCAACCGAGGTAATGGTACTGGCAGAGGCCGTGGAGCACAGGGCCGAGGTGCTGCTAATACTGAAGCAAGGCAACCGGGTTTGGTTTATGCGGTTCACCAGAGAGAGGACGAGACGCGCCGGATGTTATAACCGGTACGTTCTTCATATTTGACAAGCCCTATTTTGCTTTAATCGATGTGGGCTCAACCCATTCATATGTTGCATGTAGCGTAGTGGAAACAATAGGCCTACACTCTGAACTTTCGGGTAGGCAGATGACTGTAGTAAGCCCATTAGGCCAAACTGTAGTGGTAGATAAGATCTTTCGGAATGTACCCCTAAAGATTCAGGGAGTGAATTTTCGGGCTGACTTAATGGAATTACCTTTTGGAGAGTTTGAACTTATTCTCGGAATGGATTGGCTAGTAGAGCACCGAGCTGTGTTGGATTGTGCGGCTAAACGTATGGAACTAAGAACCCCGGAGGATGAGGTAGTAGTGATGATCGGAGAAAGGAGGAACTACTTGTCTAATGTAGTTTCGGCACTGAAGGCTGAGAAGATGGTTAGGAAAGGGTGCAAGGCGTTCTTAGCCTTCGTAAATGCGTTAGGTGGGAAAGAAGAAGGTGTTCGGGGAGTTAGAACCGTAAGGAATTTTGAGGATGTATTTCCGGGGGAATTACCAGGAATACCCCCAGATAGAGAGGTGGAGTTTGGAATAGATTTGCTACCGGGAACAGCTCCTGTGTCAATCGCTCCTTACCGGATGGCGCCGAAGGAGTTGGTGGAGCTCAAGGCTCAAATTCAAGAGTTGTTGGATCGTGGGTTCATCCGACCCAGTGTGTCTCCGTGGGGGGGCACCGGTCCTGTTTGTGAAGAAGAAGGATGGAACTATGCGAATGTGCATAGACTACCGTCAGCTGAATAAACTGACCATCAAGAACAAGTATCCTTTGCCAAGGATAGACGACCTGTTCGATCAGCTGAAAGGGGCAACTGTATTCTCGAAGATAGACTTAAGGTCGGGATATCATCAGTTAAAGGTGAAGGAGGCAGATATCCACAAGACGGCCTTTAGGACAAGATACGGCCATTTTGAGTTTGTGGTGATGCCGTTTGGATTGACGAATGCTCCAGCCGCGTTCATGGATATGATGAATCGGGTTTTCCAACCCTATTTGGATAGGTTCATCGTTGTGTTCATCGACGATATTCTGGTGTATTCTAAGTCGGAAGAGGAACATGATGAGCATCTCCGAGTGGTGTTGGAAGTGTTAAGGGAAAAGAAGTTTTATGCCAAATTCAGCAAGTGTGAATTTTGGCTTAAGGAGGTGGCATTCTTAGGACATGTGGTATCCGCCAAAAGAATAAGAGTGGACCTAGGAAGATCGAAGCAGTGTTGGATTGGAAACCACCTAGGTCCGTGGCTGAAATCCGAAGTTTCTTGGGTTTGGCAGGCTATTACAGAAGGTTTGTGGAAGGGTTCTCGTCTATAGCCGCGCCTTTAACAAAGTTGCTAAAGAAGGAAGTACCCTTTGTATGGACGGATAAGCAACAGGAGAGCTTTGAAAAGCTTAAGAAAGTGCTGACGGAAGCTCCAGTGTTAATTCAGCCGGAGGCAGGCAAGGATTTTGTGGTGTATTGTGATGCTTCGCATACGAGATTAGGATGCGTGCTAATGTAAGATGGTAAAGTGATCGCGTATGCGTCTCGGCAACTAAGGCCTCATGAGGTTAATTATCCAACCCATGACTTGGAACTAGCAAAGCGATGGTTTTTTCGCCTTAAGGTTTGGAGGCACTACCTTTATGGAGAAAGGTCAATTATCTACACTGACCACAAGAGCCTTAAGTACTTGTTGACTCAGAAGAAGTTGAACTTGAGGCAACGAAAGTGGGTAGAGTTGCTGAAGGACTACGACTGTTCGATAGAATATCATCCGGGCAAGGCGAATATAGTGGCTGACGCCCTAAGTAGGAAGGTGATGTCGGATATCTAGGGCCATGTTCGCCCACTTAAGTCTATATAATGATGGAAGCCTGTTGGCAGAGTTGCAAGTCAAACCCACATGGCTGAAGGAAGTGAAAGAGGGACAGTTGGTGGATAAAGATCTAAGTGCTAAGTTTCAGCAAGTACAGAACGGAGAATTAAAGGACTATGGCGTTAGTGATGAAGGAGTATTGTGCTATAAAGGAAAAGTCTGTATGCCAAAGGACGCGGAGTTAAGACAAAGGATTCTTTGGGAGGCGCATGGTAGCCCTTATGCCATGCATCCCGGAGGCACTAAGCTGTATAGGGATTTAAGGGAACAATTTTGGTGGTCCGATCTTAAACGGGAGTTATCGAATTCGTAGGGAAATGTCCGATGTGTCAAAGAAGTTAAGGCTGAACACCAAGTCCCATCGGGATTGCTTCAACCAATCGAGATTCCCCAATGGAAGTGGGAGAGAATTACCATGGACTTCGTTAGTGGGCTTCCCCTTACGCCTACTAAGAAGGACTCGGTATGGGTGATAGTAGACCGTTTGACCAAGACCGCGCACTTTATCCCAGTGAGAGTGGACTATTCTCTTCAGAAGCTAGCCAAGTTATATGTGGCGGAGATCGTAAGGTTACATGGAGTACCGGTATCGATCATCTCCGACAGAGATCCAAGGTTTACGTCTCGGTTTTGGAGGGCACTTCACCAAGCTTTAGGCACCAAGTTGGATTTCACTACAGCTTTTCATCCACAATTCGACGGGCAGTCTGAACGGGTTATACAAGTGTTGGAGGATATGTTAAAGGGTTATGTTATGGATTTTCGAGGAAGTTGGGAGGATTATTTGTCTTTAGCTGAGTTCGCCTACAACAACAGCTATCGGGCTAGCATTCGGATGGCACCATATGAAGCATTGTATGGTCGGAAGTGTAGAACTCCTACTTGTTGGACCGAGTTAGGAGAACGTCGAGTTTTGGGCCCGGAGTTAGTGGCAGAAACTGAAGAGAAAGTTGAGTTAATTCGAGCACGGCTGAAAGAAGCCTCTGATAGGCAGAAGTCGTACGCAGACCTTAAGCGGAAGGAAATAGAGTTTGAAGTGGGAGATCAAGTATTTTTGAAGGTCTCACCGTGGAAGAAGGTAATGAGGTTCGGTCGCAAAGGGAAACTAAGCCCAAGGTTTATAGGGCCCTATAGAGTTCTGAAGCGAGTTGGGCCAGTAGCGTACCAGTTGGAGTTGCCGCCAGAGTTGCAGCAGATGCACGATGTATTCCATGTGTCTATGTTACGTCGTTACCGATCGGATCCGTCCCATGTGGTACCAATCGAAGAAGTGGAGCTAAGGCCAGACCTATCCTACGAGGAAGAGCCGATTTGAATCTTGGAACGTGATGTGAAAGTACTACAAAGGAAGTCAGTACCTCTAGCCAAAGTGTTATGGTGCAATCATGGATCGGAAGAAGCTTCGTGAGAGTCTGAAGAGACAATGCGACAGCAATACCCTCAACTATTTTAGTTAGGAAATTTCGGGGACGAAATTTTGTTTAAGGGGGTAGAACAGTAACATCCTGACAAGGGCCTATGCATTTTCGATTTAAATGAACGAAGTGATATGTTTTATGTACTAGGAATAAATTTTGAACATATTTGGAAACCTAGAAATGCATGGAAATGGAAATGAACATTTTTGGAAACTTGAACATTTCTGAAACTCTAACATTTTGAAAACTCAACATTTTGGAAATGATTCAAAAATGGAAAGTGAACATTTCTGAAACTTGGAAATGTAAGAAAAATGGCAAGTTACTGAGAGCGATCGAAAATTTTAGGAAACTTAGAAATAACCGAGAAATGTCAAGTTTTAAAGTTTAAAATAGGAAATTAAGGCAAGGTGGCCTTAAAAGTAAAAGTTGGTAAAATTTTACACACAAACAGGCTTGGAAAAGTGGCCTGAAGATGTCATTTAGGGCCTAGAGAAATGGCGCCACATGCAAGGTGTTGGGCCTGAGTTCGAGTCACTTGGGAAGCAAATAATGAAGGTTTTATTTTTGCTTCCGTATAAATGAGGTGGACTCGCACCGGGTTTCTAGAAAAGGAGGTGTTTTATTTTGACAAATATGTGAATAATAAGTGATAAATATAGGATTATTTTTAATATGATTATTGAGGAGATAAATGATGGATTAAACACTTTTATTTTTAAATAAAAGAGATAATATTATCACAAAGGAAGAGTGGTGGCCAAGTCAAGGACTCTTGGTCTGATAATTTCGGCTAGAGGAGGAGAGTTAAGGCTATTCTCTCATCTTTTCTAAGCTCTGCCGAAATTTCTTAGCAAAACTCTCTCTCTTTGAATTTTCTTTTCATCTTTTCTCTTCTCTTTTTCTTCATCCATGTCAAGCCAAAACCCTTTTCTTTTGATCCCTGACTAAAACTCCATAGCCGAATCTCTGTGACTCTAGGCAAGGAAGCAATCGATTAAAGGCATTAAAGGTAAGGTTAAGCACTATTCAAATTATTTTCTTTTCTATCTACCGAAAGAGAAGGGTCTAATCTCTATTCCTGTTTTATGGCCGAATCTACAAGGGATCTATCAGGATTCTACAACTGTCGAATACAAGGAGGAATCTTTCGGGATTCAAGGATTTAAGGTAAGTAAACATTATGTATTCGGCCAAGGAACTCAGATCTGTTTCTTGTGATTTTCAGAGGTCAAACTAACTATGCTTAATGAATTTAGTGTTAGCCGATTTCAATGAAAAGGATAACTAGCAATTTTTGGGACTTGATTTACAAACATCCAATTCAGCAACAAGGTAAGTAATACAAATCCTACTAGGATTTGGTTTTTAAGCCAAATAGGTTTGTTAATATGTTTTAATGATTGGCCGAATATAGGAGTTAAAGATCTAGATCGGTAGATCGTTCTTCGGGATTTCAAGGAATCTATTAAGCGAATCAGGTGTGTACCCATACTAACCTTCAATACGTTATATGGCAAATATTAATTATATGATTATACATAAGAATGTGAATGTGGCTAAGTGCCTAATGTGGTACAAAAGTACTCAGGTACGTTTCCTACTTCTGCTAGGATTACGAATATGTTATGTTTTTAACATGTGAATAAGTAACATGAATGAGAATCTAGTAGGTTATGCATGATATAAAATATATGGGGCATTCGGCCTATATGTGAGCGGGGAAGTGAAGGTGTTGACTTGGTCTCACCATCGAATATGGTGACTACGGTCACATAGTTTGAGCATGGTAACTTCGGTTACATTATCTCGAATTTGGTAACTTTACATTTATCCGAACATGGTGTCTATTGACACAATTATCCAGTGGCTACGCCACGAAATTATATGGGCGATAAGCACGTCGACTGCAGCGACTGCCTTCGATGGTGTGTAGCGGATGGAGGGTCGACTTAGTAGTCCCCACGGTGTGACTGGCAGGTACGGGGGTGTGTAGCGGATGGACAAATAGGCTTGGGTTTAGGTTGCATCATCATTTATTTGTATATGAATATGAACTTGATATGAACATGTATGTTTGATTTGTTGAATGTTAGTATTGTGTGCACATTGAGTCTGTTGACTCACCCCATTGTGGGACTATTTTTCAAGTAATGAGCAATAATGGACCGGGTCGGCAGGAGCTAAAGGTGGCCATGCACAGCAAGAAAGGATTTTTATTACTTGGAACTGTTATTTTTACTAAGTATTTCAAGTTTCTAAGTTTGGGAATTTATTTGATGTAATAAGGCCGAAGAGGCCATAGTTTTATTTCGTCTCTTTTATTTTCTCTTAACTACTATGTTATGACTTATTTTATATTTTAAGTTTAAGAAAAATTATTTATTTAAAAGTAAACCCTAAATTGTTTTGTCACCTTAAATTAAATGGATTTCCAAATAAAACAAATGGGTTTCCAACCTAAGCCCAACCCAAATCGATATTCTTTTCTAAAAATTACACGAACTTTCTTTAAGTAACAAAGAATTTTGAAACCGATTTTCTTAAGGAACATACCAGATCAGGTTCAGGCTCGTGGGCCGGGTGTGGGGTGTTTTAGAATAACTATCAGTGGCAAGTCACGAGGACAAGGTCAACAAAAGCTGCCAGTGTTTTCAACCTCGACGCAGTAACCATGCTATCAAACCAGGTAGAACGTTTGACTAAGAAAATTGATGGTTTATGTGGTTCTTCGCAGGTACATCCAGCTATGCAGTGCGAGATGAATGGACGAGGGATGAGCAATATAGAATTTCCACCTTACAACCTGAGCACTGAAAACGAACAAATTCACTATATGGGTTGATAAACCGTAATTTTAACCTATTTTAATCCCACATTTAGTATGCTTTTGGATGATTTATCCCTTGGTTCATGTAAAAAGGTGCTCTTAATCCTTTCTTTTCATGTCTTGTACCTAGAAAAGCACTCGAGGATGAAAAGAACACAAAACTAGCTTAAAACAGGCCAAATGGGCCAATTCACGAAATCGACACGGCCTGGACCTCGATAAACACGGCTGTGCCTCATTAAAAGTCCAAACACAACCTGGCCACGATTCACACGGGCGTGTGCCATAGCCGTGCCCCTGTCGCTGGAAAGAGCAATTTCATTCGGGAAAGGATACTTGGAGGTAAAGAAACACATTCCAAAGCCTATTCAAACACCCTAGTAGGAACTCCACTCAGATTTGGATACTTAGGGACCAAGTAAGGCATATCAAACCCTATATAAACACCCAAGGGGACAATTGAAGAGGAGTTCGGCATAAGCTGAAATCGGAGGCGAGCGAGGCCAATGAGCCAAGCCGAAAAGGTCAGAATTGTGGAAATCGCTCGAAGTTAACCAGTTGATCCATCCCAAGAAGCAGGAATTATACTCAAGACGACGGAATTCTCCTTCAATTCCTTTAGGGAGTTTTAGGGATTTCTTATGTTTTGTTTTATCTTTTCTCTTGAGATGTTTTCTTTCTTAGTTATGAACTAAACCCCTCAGATACCTGAAGGGGATGAAACCTAGATGAATCTTGTTATTTGATTTCTGAATTATATGATAAATTCTTAGTTTGTTCTTAATTATGCATATTTAATCCAAATCTGATGTGTTTAGGTGGAAGAGGAATAGACCATGCTTAAGAGTAGATCTAGCATAATTAAGCAGAGTTGATCGAATGCCTAGGATAGGGTTACGACATTTTACCGGATTAGGGTGACACCTAATATGGGAATCCATAGATCGATTTACTATTATTCTAGGGGGTTATTATAAGAGAACGAGAGTTCCACTAATTAACCTAGGGTTAGACGTTATTTGCCTCGAGAGAGGGTTTAGCATAGGTTAGGGAGTCCTACGGATCAGGCTAAGTAAATAAATCATATAATTCAGGGTTAGATAACAAGTGAAGTCTAGGTGGATTCTTCCTGAGGGTATCATCGTGAACAATTGAGTCTTTCTTCAAGTTATTTTCCAATTCGTTCTTTTTGTCTTTATCCTTAGCTTAGTCGTCATTAAAACAACTTCACTTTATTTTTAAGGCTAAATAATAAAAAGAAAGTTAGTATTAGTACTTTTAGTTCCTTTGGGTTCGACAATCCGGTCTTGCCTAAGCTACACTACTGTTCGACAGGTACACTTGCCTTTAATCATTGTCAGAGTTAGTTTCTAGGTTAGATCATTCTTTTATAAATTTTAAAGTTCTGATCTCAGCGATCAAGTTTTTGGCGCCGTTGCCGGGGAACTAAAATATTAAGAATGCTTAATTTTTATGACTTTAGCCATTTTATTATTATTATTGCAATATTATTATTATTATTAGTTTTATTTTTGTTACTTTGCTAATTTTTTTATTTGATTTTGGCAGATAATTATAGTTTATAGAGGAGATGACACTAAATAACTATCAGTGGTAAGTTTTGAGGACAACGCCAACAAAAGCCGCCAGTGTTTTCAACCTCGACGTACACCCAATAATGCAATATGACTCAAATCTAGGAGGCGTGGCGAATCCTAAGTACCCACCCTACGGATATGGCATGGAAAACGAGCAAGTTCACTATATGGGTAACTATTCTAGACCTCAAAATAATTTTTATAGTGACACTTATAATGCAGGTTGGAGGTACCAGCCCAATTTCTCGTGGGATGATCAAAGTAGCCAAAGACCGGAACTTCTTCCAGATTTTCAACAACCACCTCACCAACAGGAAGAGGAGTCGGACATTGAAGAGATGCTGACAAAATTCATGGCAACCATAGAAAACCGTTTCCAAGATACTGAGAAAACACTTAAAGGCCAACAAACATCGGTTTTTAAACTCACTGAGTCAGTCGGGGAACTCACTAAGTCAGTTGGACAACTTCCTAAGCTGATCTCAGAACTGCCAAAAGGAAGCTTGCCAAGCTATACTGAAACTAACCCGAGAAAGCAAAAGTAAGCCATTTACGATAGTGAAGGGTTAGACGAACCAAACCCAAGGGAAGAACCTGTGGTAAGTGAAGGTAAGGTTGAGGTGTGCCATGATTTACCAAATCTGGCAATTACAGAGTACCAACCTTGTGTGCCATATCCCAACACAATAAAGGAAGACCACACAGAGGAAGAATTCGGTGAACTCACACTTCGTGTAGGCAATGAAACAATCACTCTTCAAGGTCTTGACTCAGCTAGGAACTCGAGTAATAAAGGTACGAACGTTAATTCTATTGATAACTATTTGATTCAACCTTCTTTATAGGAAACATCACGAAATCACGTAGCTGAGCTAGATCTTAGACTTCGTGCCAAAAAAGAAGAATTATATGAGGAACGAAGCCTTACGGTCGATAAACTAGAAGAGTGGACAACACAATTTAAAAAAGAACCGGAACCACACGAAGTGAAACCGAAGGAACCCCCAGACAAGCCGATAGAAACAACAAATCACTTCAAAATAAGGGATCAAATATTGTTGAATAAGGAAGACCCTCGAATCACCAATTCATACCTCAAGGAAAATGAAGAAATCACTTTTGAGGTACTTAATGTCTTCCTATACGGGACAGTCGAGGTAAGCAATCCTAAATTCAGCACTTTTGAGGTAAACACTACTCGACTTAAACTTTATATCCATAACCGAGTTGATCGCATGAGAAAGGATTTCCACCTCCTCGAACCACCATGATTGTGCGTACAACAGGTAAGTCTAGCTCAAGACTTTAAACGAGCGCTTATCGGGAGGCAACCCGAGCACTAACCCCATTAATTTTTTTATTTACTTTTATTTTTTTATCTTTTTTGCACCTAACTATAAACTAACCAAAGTGTAGAATTCCATACCACATGGCCTTGCACACGGCCGTGTGGCCGCCATAGGAAGGTAAAAGGGCGGGGGCAACCACCAGACCCATAATTTCTATTTAATCCCCTTCTTCCTTTTTCTTTTCCAATTGTCTTTCTTCTTCCATTTTCCATTATTTACTTTTATTTTTACTTTCATTTTTATTATTATTTTACTTTTATTTTTTTATTCTTTATTTATTTTTTTATTATTTTCTTCTTACTCTTCATACCATTTAGATTTAGCTTAGGATTCAATAAAATTAGGACGACTACTTTGAGGATTCAATTTCAAATGGTTTAAGACGCTTCCCCACGTTCACCTCCAATCCCAACGGCTTCATCCATAATTCAGGAAGTTTCACTTCTCTCCCCATCTTATGATTTTATGGTTATTTTGGTATTATCTATCTTTGTACATTGAGGGCAATGTACATCTTAAATGTGGGGGGTGAATATTTATTATGCCTAACTTTTTTCATTATTCTCAAATCCTTGAATTTAGTCTTGTTTTTAAGTAATTTTCTCATATTACTAATTAGAATGAAATTTCTAATGATTTATGATTTTTATTGATATGTTTTAGAGTAAGTCATAGTTAATTGTGCATTGATGATTGAATTTTAAGATACTAGAGAATCAAGCATGATAAGCCTAATTTTCTAGAATTAAAATTCTCACTAGGTTGTTAACCTAAAATTTGAATATTACCTTGAAGTTTGATGTTTACGAGGATGATGTCAAAAACACCCATAATTTTTGTGAGATTTTGAGCCGTATAGAGCATAATTCTTTTTCTTGCTCACTTTATTGATTATGAGTGTGTCAACTATGAACTGTTATTCTAGAACTTGCCTTAATTATACATGTTGAGACCACACTTTTGATTTGATAATACAGAGATGATTAAGGCACCTAGGTTTTAACCCACTTACTCTGCTAAAATGCTACCTCCACAATTAACCCCTAGTGAACCCCGTTGATCCTAACAACCCTTTTTATTGACTCACCTACTAATAACCCAAAACCCTTTGTATTTGTTATCACCCTTCCTATTGACTACCCTTGATCGAGATATGATTTGATTAGTTACCAAATTATATTATGCTATGAGTTGAATTCATTCATTATTATTAGTTTGTTCTTAAAAAAAAGGCTCATATTAGTTGGCTTATTACTTTTCAATTGATGTAAGTATTATTTCGGTAAATTTTAGGTAGGTACTTGTCGAGTCAATCTCGATCCTAACCTTCTAATTTCAACCTTTATCCACACCTTTAACCCTAGCCCCGTTACAACCCTGACAAAGACCTTTTGATCTGTTTATCATCTCATTTTACAGTGGTGGAGATTTGATTGTCAGGCAAGCCTATGGGATTAACTTTTCAAGTTCGACTTATGAGTGAGTTTTTTTGAACTTTGAACCTTAAACACTTTTTAAGTGATTTGAGTGAATCCTTTGTGAGGATGTCAATCCTTGTAAGTTTTGAATTAAAGGTAATTATTCAGATAAGGGGAGACACCTATGTTTTTGCAATACAAATACATGACTTATCTTGTTTGAATCTTTAGGACTCTTTGAGTTTTATTATCCATGTATAAATTATCTATGAATTATGATAAGACATTGTTGATAGGAATTGTGAATTATGGAAAGTTTGTTTTAAATGTATGTTGAGAATTTAGCTTGAGGACAAGCAAAACCTTAAGTGTGGGGGTATTTGATAAACCGTAATTATAACATATTTTAATCCCACATTTAGTATGCTTTTGGATAATTTATCCCTTGATTCATGTAAAAAGGTGCTTTAATCTTTTCTTTTCATGTCTTATACACAGGAAAGCACCCAAGGATGAAAAGAACACAAAACGTGTGCCATGGTCGTGCCCCTGTCGCTGGAAAAAGCAATTTCATTCGGGAAAGGATACTTGGAGGCAAAGAAACACATTCCAAAGCCTATTCAAACACCCTCCACTCAGATTTGGATACTTAGGGACCAAGTAAGGCATCTCAAACCCTATATAAACACCCAAGGGGACAACTTGAAGAGGAGTTCGGCAGAAGCCGAAACCGGAGGCGAGCGAGGCCAATGAGCCAAGCCGAAAAGGTCAGAATTGTGGGAATCGCTCGAAGTTAGCCAGTTGATCCATCCCAAGAAGCAGGAATTATACTCAAGACGGCGGAATTCTCCTTCAATTCCTTTAGGGAGTTTTTGGGATTTCTTATGTTTTGTTTTATCTTTTCTCTTGAGATGTTTTCTTTCTTAGTTATGAACTAAACCTATCAGATACCTGAAGGGGATGAAACCTAGATGAATCTTGTTATTTGATTTCTGAATTATATAATAAATTCTTAGTTTGTTCTTAATTATGCATATTTAATCCAAATCTGATGTGCTTAGGTGGAAGAGGAATGACCCTGCTTAAGAGTAGATCTAGCGTAATTAAGTGGAGTTGATCGAACGCCTAGAGATAGGGTTATGAGATTTTGTCGAATTAGGGTGAAACCTAATATGGGAATCCATAGATCGATTTACTACTATTCTAAGGGGTTATTATAAAAGAACGAGAGTTCCACTAATTAACCTAGGGTTAGACGTTATTCGCCTCGAGAAAGGGTTTAGCATAGGTTAGGGAGTCCTACCGATCAAGCTAAGTAAATAAATCATATTATTCAGGGTTAGATAACAAGTGAAGTCTAGGTGGATTCTTCCTGAGGGTATCATCGTGATCAATTGAGTCTTTCTTTAAGTTATTTTCCAATTCGTTCTTTTTGTCTTTATCCTTAGCTTAGTCGTCATTAAAATAACTTCACTTTATTTTTAAGGCTAAATAATAAAAAGAAAGTTCGTATTAGTACTTTTAGTTCCTTTGGGTTCGACAATCCGGTCTTGCCTAAGCTATACTACTGTTCGATAGGTACACTTACCTTTAATCGTTGTCAGAGTTAGTTTCCAGGTTCGATCATTCTTTTTTATAAATTTTAAAGCTCTGATTTCAGCGATCATGGGTAACAATTTTAGACCTCAAAATAACCCTTATAGTAATACTTACAATCTAGGTTGGAGGAACCATCCCAATTTTTCATGGGGTGGTCGAGGAAATCAGAGACAACAACCCCCTTCAAACTTCCAACAACAGCCTTATCCACAAGAGAAGAAGCAGAACCCTGAAGAGATGCTGACAAAATTCATCGAGGTGTCAGAAACTCGTTTCTAAAACACCTAGACAACACTTAAAAATCAACAAGCATCGATTCAAGGGATCGAGAACCAGTTAGGACAACTTGCCAAGATCATATCAGAACGACCCCAAGGAAGCCTACCAAGCAACACTGAAACTAACCCAAAGGAGCAACTTTAAGCCATAACAGCTCATGACAGTGAAAGGTTAGATAAGCCCAAATTAAGGCAAGAAAAAGTGGTAGAGGAAGGAAAGGTTGAGGTAAACCATGACAAGCCAAAACCGGTAATTAAAGAGTACCAACCTCGTATACCATATCCCGATACAATGAAGAAAGACAACACAGACGAACAATTTGGTAGATTTCTTAAACTTTTAAAGAAATTACATATTAACTTACCGTTTCTTGAAGCTCTTTCACAGATGCCAGATTCAAGGAAATTTTTAAAAGAGCTTTTAACAAACAAACGGAAGTTAGACGAGGAGTCGCATGTGGAACTAAATGCAGTGTGCACAGCAATGTTGCAAAATAAGCTACCACGAAAATTAAAAGATCCAGTGAGTTTTACAATTCCATGCTTAATTCGTAGTTATCTGTTGATAATGCTTTAGCTGATTTAGGGGCAAGCATAAATGTTATGCCTTATAAAATGTTTAAACAGCTAGGTCTAGGGAAACCCAAACAAACTAGGATGAGCATTCAATTAGCTGATAAAACTATTAGAATTCCTAGAGGTAGAATCGAAGATGTTCTCGTGAAAATTGATAAATTTGTATTCCCAATAGACTTTGTCGTTTTAGACATGGATGAGGACAACAATATTCCTTTAATTCTAGGAAGACCCTTTTTAGCAACTGCCAGGACTAAAATTACTGTTGGTACAGGAGAACTCATACTCCGTGTAGGTGACGAATCAATTAGTCTTCAGGCTCTTGACTCATCTAGGACATCAAGTAATCAAGGTGAGAAAATTAATTTATTAATTCCCATTCGGTTAAACTTTCTTTTCAGGAAGCAACACGAAACTACACAACTGAGCTAGATCATAGACCTTGTGCTAACAAGGAAATAACTCATGAGGAAAGAATGCTTCAGATCGATGAATTAGACGAGTGAAAGCCACGTGTCAAGGAAAAGCCAAGAACACACGAAGTAGAACCAAAGCAAAACCATGTCAAACTTAACGATGTGGCAAACCAGTTTCAGATCGGGGATTAGGTATTGTTGAATAAAACAGACCCTCAGATCGCCACTTTAGACCTTAACACAAACGAAGAAATCCCTTTTAAGGTACTCAATGTCTGCCCAAACTAATCTTAAATTCAGCACTTTTAAAATAAATACCACTCGACTTAAACTATATATCAACAACCGAATTGATAGCATGAGAAAGGATTTTCACCTTGTAACAGTCCGGTTTATACTGTAACATCCTAAAAAAGGCCTATGCAATTTCGGTTTAATTGAACGAAATGACATGTCTTATGTGTTATGAATGTATTTTGAACATTTTGAAAACTAGGAAATGTAAGGAAATGATTTAGAAATGATTCAAAAGAGGAAAGTAAACATTTCTGGAAACCTGGAAATGTAAGGAAATGTTAGGTTAAAGGAGGGAAACGAACGTTTTTGGAAACTTGGAAATATAAGGAAATGTCTTAGAAAGTGTCAAGTTTTAAAGTTTAAAAGAGGAAACTAAGGCAAGGTGGCCTTAAGAGAAAATGTATGTGAAATATGACACACAAACGGGCTTGGAAAAGTGGCCTGGAGATACCACTTAGGACCTCTGGAAATAGCGCCACATACAAGGGTATTGGGCCAAGGTTCGAGTCACAGAGGAGCAAAATAAAAGTTTTATTTTTGCTACAAAGAGCAGAGAAGTGGACTCAGCACTAAGGAACTCAAGGAAGAGTTTAAATTCTTTTGAAATTTCATTAATAGAGGATAAATGATGATTTATCTTAAATTATTTTCAAGGAGATAATAAAGGATTATTCTTTTAATTTAAATAAAGGGATAAAGCTATCAAAATAGAAGAGTGGTGGCCAAGTAAGGGATTCTGAGTAGTAATTTCGGCTACTAGAGGAAAAGAGGCCATTCATTCATTCACTCTTTCTTTGCCTAATTTCTTAAGCAAATTCTCCTCTCTCTGCCGAATTTCCTAGAGCCTTGTTCTTTTTCTTTTTGTTAGCCAAAGCCGAAAATTCAAGATACACCATTAGCCGATTTCTTTTCTTTCAAATCCATCAATAGCCGAATCTTGGTGGGACTTCAAGCATAGGTGCTGTCGATTTCTTCAAGGGTAAGAACAAGTTTGATTTCTATTCTTTTCTTTTAGGTTTGTCGAAATCTAGGACTAATCCCATCAATATTCTTATTTGCTGAAATTTGGAAGGTTTCTTTCAGGATTTCTTTTGCCATAGTCGACTATAAAGGAAGAGATCCTCGGGATTTGACCATCAAGGTAAGTCATATCTGACATTCGGCCAAGGGCCATTGATTTTGATTAAAAGTTAGAAGTTGATCTAACATGTGGTTTTAAGAATTTCGACAGAAGCTATAACCAAAGGATAATTTCGGGATTCAAGATCCTTAAGGTAAATGACTATGAATAATCGGCCAAGGCCTATTTTAGTAGTAGATCTATTTTTATGTGTTTAAGCCGAAAACTAACCGATTCAAAGGATCTAGTGTTTAGCCGATTTCAAAAGGGAAGAATACAAGTTCTCGGGATTTGATTTTTAATCGGCAACAAGGTAAGTTTTGGTTGCAATAATCCTTCTCTGATTTAGTCTTATGGCCAAATAGGCTTTTACTAAATAGTAAGTGATTAATCAAATGTAGGAACTTGAGATCTAAGGCGATGAGATCGATTTCGGATTTTCAAGAAAGTTGTTAAGCGAATCGTGTGTACCCACACTATTTCTTAATAAGTTTTATGGCAATGTTTAATAAATATATGTATGTGATATTAAGAATGTGAAAAGTATGGCTAAAGTACCATGCAATGGTACAAAGTACTCAAGTACGTTTCCTACTCCTACTAGGATTATGAATACATGTTAGATGTAACATGAGAACAATGATAAGAATGTGAAATTTGGCATGTTAATGCATAATATGTATGATATGGGGCATATGGGTTATTGAAAAGGGGAAGTGAATGTGGTGACCTAAGACCACGATATCTGAATGTGGTGACCTAAGACCACGATATCTGAATGTGGTGACCTAAGACCACGAGATCTGAATATGGTGACCTAAGACCACAAAATTATAAGGGCGATGAGCACGCCGACCGCAAATGATCGCGCTTCGATGGTGTGTAGCGGATGAAGGGTTGACTTAGTAGTCCCCATGGTGTGCGCGAGGTTGGTACGGGGAAGTGTAGCGGATGGCTAATTAGGCTTGGGTTGGGAATGCATCATTAATTGTATACTATGATATGAATGTGTATTATTTGTTATGCCTGATTCTATTTGGACTTAGTGTTGTGTACACATTGAGTTTGTTGACTCACCCCATTGTGGG
This sequence comes from Gossypium bickii, assembly GCA_025503065.1. Lineage (NCBI taxonomy): Eukaryota > Viridiplantae > Streptophyta > Magnoliopsida > Malvales > Malvaceae > Gossypium > Gossypium bickii. The sequence goes on along the minus strand of CP106713.1, from coordinate 17,799,275 downwards.
AACATGTTTCAGTGACGCAATGCAGATGGACTGGCTCTGCAGGAGCTTATGGTGGCCATGCTCACTTTGAAGTTTATTTAATTTTGGGCTTTTATATTTTAAGTACTTTGAATTTAAAGTTTGGAAATTATTTGATGTAATAAGGCCATAGTTGAACCATTTTACATTTATTTTTATTTATTATGTTTATGAATCTTTATCTATTAAAGTTTAAGTAAATTTCTTCTAAACTAAACCCTAAATGTTTTGTCACCGTAAATAAAGGGATTTCAATATAAAATGAACCTGTTTTCAACTCAAGCCCAACCCAGTTCGAACTTCCTCCCAAAATCACTTCAAGTTTTCTCAAAGTGCAAATGAATTTGAACCGATTTTTCCTAAGGAACATACCAAATCTGATCAAGGCTTGTGGGCTGGGTTTAGGGTGTTTCAATTTGGTATCAGAGCCCGTTTCAAACTCTCAGCCTGAGGTTTAAGGCCCAAAATGTTTTCAAATCGAGCCCAAATAAGTTTTAAGGAAGTATTTTTGAAAACAAGCAGGTTTTCTGGCATGGCACCTAAGTCTTCGACCCGCAATCCACCGGGTAAGTATCCCTATCTATTATGTGATTTATACTAAGATTTGTAGAAGGGTAGAAATAGAATGGAACGTAGATTAGCATGATAGGTACTTGAACCCTAGGACTAGTTTACCCCAACTATTACATAAGACTTAAGGACCATTAAACAAACCTATGACTTAGTCGCCGAGTTAGGGTGTGGTAACCCCTGCACACATGTCTAGGATTGGATCTGGAAGAGCCTGGCATTTAAGCAGTCCTAGTGACTCACCTCCACTTCGCTGGAATCCTACCTGGTGCGTAGCTTCGGTTCACCCTAACCAAGAGGACTCAGTGGGTGTGGCAACCTTTGTGCGCATGTCTAGGAATGGTTCCGGTGGGAGCTTGGTACTTAAGCAGTCTGCGTGACTCACCTCCTCTCCATTTGAATCCTACCTGGTGCGTAGCCTTGGTTCACCCTGACCAAGAAGACTCGGTCATAGGCTAAACATAATAACTAAAACCCGAAAGGGAACTAGCAGTGTTTTTATAAAAACCCCAGTTTTAAAACTCTTAAAATTATTTTTTTAATATTGTAAGAACTATCTTTTAATATTGTAAGAACTATCTTTACAAAATCTTTCGAAAAATTTCTGATTTACAAAATTACAAAAAATACCCTTAGTGGTAAAGTTACAAAAATGCCCTTGGTTTATAAAAATGTCCAAACCACCCACAGTTTTAATCAAAATTTCATTACCTTATAACAAATCCAAAAACTCTAATTTGCAAAATATCAAAATACCTTGATTTTGGAAAATTACAAAATTGCCCCTAACTTACAAAATTACCAAAATGACCCTGATTTCCAAAATTCTGGCAACCTCATCGTTTTGGAAAGTAAAATTCTTATGAAGAACCCTCAAAGTTTTGCAAATTTGGAAATACCCCTAAATTATTAAACTTTACAAGTTTACCCTGGTTTATTACCAAAATACCCCCGAGATTAAAAATTACCGAAATACCCCTAGATTTCAAAATTTTCCAAAACACCCTCGGGAATTTAAAATTACCAAAATACCCTTATTGACAAAATCACCCCTTATTGACAAAATCACCAAGGAACCTTATTTTAACAAATTACGAAAATACCCATGTAGGACAAATTACGAAAATACCTCTGGGTAGTGGGAAAGCAACAACAATGAAAACTACTACATTTCTCTGAATGAACGAAAGTTCATAACTGATTGATGGATGTATGAATGAAAAGACTGTGTGCATGTATGAATACGAAAGAACCACTCTTAAAAATTCTTTCCATAAAACTTCTTCAAGGGCAATCAAGTGAAACAAGGACTAATTCATAAAACTTCTTAATCAGATCACGACGTTAGAAATGAGCTCTAGAGGACGTGGTCATCGTGGACGCGGTAGAGGAAGGATGACCGTGTCAGAACCTGTTAGATCGGGTCAAGGGTCTAACAATGAGATACCACCACCACCACCACCAGCAGTTGTTGGTGCTGAACGGCAAGATCAGACGGGGGATGATGCTGTATCGCAGGCTGTGCTGCGAGTTCTTGAGTTGGTGGCTGGTGCAGGAGGAAATTCGAGAACTCGGAAGTCTGTGCCTGAGTGGCTCCGAGCTAATGGAGCTGAAGTGTTTCGTGGAGTATTTGGTGTGGCACCCAGTACAGCTGAGTACTAGTTGGAGGCAACTGAGCGCATTATGGATGAGCTTGATCTGACCCTTGAGGAGAAGTTAAAAGGAATGGTGGCACTGCTACGCGATAAAGCGTACCAATGGTGGTTAACTGTTCGGGATGGTGCCACAGCTGAGGATCTGACATGGGACTATGTTAAGGCAGCATATCAGAAAAAATATGTTTGCACACCGTACACGGATGAGCAAAGGAAGGCTTTTCTGGGGCTGGTTCAAGGGAACAAGTCCGTAGCCGAGTATGAAGCCAAATTTCTGAGGTTGAGCCGGTATGCTCGAGGAGTGGTGGCAACTGAGCATGAGCACTATGTCTGTTTTGAGGACGGACTAAGGGATGATCTAAGATTATTGATAGCACCGCATCAGGAGCGGGAGTTTTCTACTTTAGTAGAAAAGGCCAAGGTAGCCGAGGGAATTAAGGATTCTACAAAGCAGACTATGGATCAGAATAGGCCAAAAAGAGGTTTTGGATCGTCTAGGAAGGTTCAAAAGAGGCCTAGAGTTGACGGGCCGCGAGGTCAACAAGTTGGTACAGGAGGGCAGTATCGTCCTTGTGATCTATGTGGAAAGAAGCACTTAGGAGAGTGCTGAAAGAAGACGGGAGGATGTTTTAGGTGTGGGTCCAAGGACCATGTGATCAAAGATTGTCCTACGAAACCAGACGGGAATCGACCAACAGCTCAGAGTGTTAATCAGGCTGGTAGAGGAGGGCAGCAGCCTCAACGAGGAAGTGGTCCGAATAACAGAAGTAATGGCGCTGGCAGAGGACGTGGAACACAGGACAGAGGTGCTGCTAATACTGAGGCAAAGCAACCGGGTTTGGTCTATGCGGTTCGCCGTAGGGAGGATGGAGATGCGCCGGATGTTATAACCGGTACGTTCCTTATTTATGGCAAGCCTTATTATGCCTTAATTGATGTGGGCTCGACCCATTCATATGTTGCATGTAGTGTAGTGGAAACACTAGGCCTAGACTCGGAACTTTCTGATAGGCAGATAACTGTAGTAAGCCCATTAGGCCAAACTGTAGTGGTGGATAAGATCTTTCGGAGTGTACCTTTAGAGATTCAGGGAGTGAACTTTCGGGCTAACTTAATGGAACTACCCTATGGGGAGTTTGAACTCATACTTAGAATGGACTGGCTAGTAGAGCACCGGGCCGTGTTGGATTGTGCGGCTAAACGAATGGAACTAAGGACCCCGAAGGATGAAGTAGTAGTAATGATCGGAGAAAGAAGAAACTACCTGTCTAACGTAGTTTCAGCGTTAAAGGCTGAGAAAATGGTTAGGAAAGAGTGCAAGGCGTTCTTAGCCTTCGTAAGTACGTTGGGTAGAAAGGAAGAAGGTGTCAGTGGAGTTAGAACTGTAAGGGACTTTGAAGATGTATTTCCGGAGGAATTACCAGGAATACCCCCAGATAGGGAGGTGGAATTTGGAATAGACTTGCTACCGAAAACAGCTCCTGTGTCAATCGCTCTATACCAAATGGCGCCAAAGGAGTTGGTTGTGCTCAAGGCTCAAATCCAAGAATTGCTGGATCGTGGGTTCATCCGACCCAGTATGTCTCCATGGGGAGCACCGGTCCTGTTTGTAAAGAAGAAGGATGGAACTATGCGAATGTGCATAGACTATCGTCAGTTGAATAAACTGACCATCAAGAACAAGTATCCTTTACCAAGGATAGATGACTTGTTCGATCAGCTGAAAGGGGCAGCTGTGTTTTCGAAAATAGATCAACGGTCGGGATATCATCAATTGAAAGTGAAGGAGACAGACATCCATAAGACCGCCTTTAGGACAAGATATGGCCATTACGAGTTTGTAGTAATGCCATTTGGATTGACGAACGCGCCAGCCGCGTTCATGGATATGATGAATCAGGTTTTCCAACCCTACTTGGATAGATTCGTCGTCGTATTTATCGATGATATCCTTGTGTACTCCAAGTCGGAGGAGGAGCATGATGAGCACCTCCGAGTTGTGCTACAAGTATTAAGGGAGAAGAAGCTCTATGCCAAATTCAGCAAGTGTGAATTTTGGCTCAAGGAGGTGGCATTCTTAGGGCATGTGGTATCCGCAGAGGGAATAAGAGTGGACCCTAGGAAGATTGAAGCAGTGTTGGATTGGAAACCACCTAGGTCCGTGGTGAAAATCAAGTTTCTTAGGTTTGGCAAAGCTATTACGGAAGGTTCGTGAAAGGGTTCTCGTCAATAGCCGCGCCTTTGACAAAGTTGCTAAGGAAGGAAGTACCCTTCGAATGGACTGATAAGCAACAGGAGAGCTTTGAAAAGCTTAAGAAGGTGTTGACGGAAGCCCCCGTGTTAATTCAGTCGGAGGTAGGGAAGGATTTTGTGGTGTACTGTGACGCTTCGTATACGGGATTAGGATGTGTCCTAATGCAAGATAGAAAAGTAGTCGCTTATGCGTCTCGGCAGTTAAGGCTGCATGAGGTTAACTACCTAACCCATGACTTGGAATTGGTAGCAGTGGTTTTCACTCTTAAGGTTTGGAGGCATTACCTTTATGGAGAAAGGTCCATAATCTACACAGACCACAAGAGCCTTAAGTATCTGTTGACTCAGAAGGAGTTGAACTTGAGGCAGCGAAGGTGGGTGGAGCTATTAAAGGATTATGATTGCTCGATAGAGTACCACCCGGGCAAGGCGAATGTGGTAGTTGATGCCCTAAGCCGGAAGGTTGTGTCGGATCTAAGGGCTATGTTCACACGCTTGAGTTTGTATGATGATGGAAGCCTGTTGGCAGAGTTACAAGTCAAGCCCACATGGCTGAATGAGGTGAAAGGGGGACAGTTGGCTGATAAGGACCTAAGTGCTAAGTTACAGCAAGTACAGAACGGAGAGTTAGAGGATTATGGCGTTAACGATGAAGGAGTATTGTGCTACAAAGGAAAGGTCTGTATGCCGAGGGACGAGGAGTTAAGACAGAGAATTCTTCGGGAAGTGCATAGTAGCCCGTGACGCTATGCATCCCGCAGGCATTAAGTCATCATGCAGAGATCTAAGGGAACAATTTTGGTGGCTTGATCTTAAACGGGAAGTTACTAAATTCGTGGGAAAATGTCTGACGTGTTAGCAAGTTAAGCCTGAACACCAGGTTCCATCGGGATTGCTTCAGCCAATCGAGATTCCGCAGTGGAAGTGGGAGAGAATTACCATGGACTTCGTTAGTGGGCTTCCCCTTACGCCTACTAAGAAGGACTCGGTATGGGTAATAGTGGACCGTTTGACCAAGTCCCCGCACTTCATCCCGGTAAAAGTTGATTATTCTCTTCAGAAGCTGGCCAAGTTATATGTGGCGGAAATTGTGAGGTTACATAGAGTACCGGTATCGATCATCTCCGATAGAGACCCAAGGTTTACGTTTCGATTTTAGAGGGCACTTCATCAAGCTTTAGGCACTAAGTTAGACTTCACTACGGCTTTTCATCCACAATCAGACGGGCAGTCTGAACAGGTTATACAAGTGTTGGTGGATAAGTTGAGAGGCTGTGTGATGGATTTCCGAGGAAGTTGGGAAGACTATTTACCTTTAGCAGAGTTCGCCTACAACAACAGCTATCAGGCTAGCATCCGGATGGCACCATATGAAGCATTGTATGGTCGGAAATGCCGAACTTCTACTTGTTGGACTGAGTTAGGAGAACGTCAAGTTTTGGGTCCCGAGTTAGTGGCAGAAACTGAAGAGAAGGTTGAGATAATCCGAGCACGGTCAAAGGAAGCCTTTGATAGGCAGAAGTCGTACGTCGACCTTAAGCGGAAGGAAATAGAGTTTGAAGTGGAAGACCAAGTGTTTCTGAAAGTCTCGCCTTGGAAGAAGATGATGAGGTTTGGTCGAAAAGGGAAGTTAAGCCCAAGGTTTATAGGGCCCTATCGAGTACTGAAACGAGTTAGACCAGTGGCATACCAGTTAGAGTTGCCACCAGAGTTGCAGCAGATGCACAATTTATTCCATGTATCCATGCTACGTCGCTACCGATCGGATCCATCTCATGTGGTACCAGTTGAAGAAGTAGAGCTAAGGCCAGACTTAACCTACGAGAAAGAGCCGATTCAGATATTGGAACGTGATGTGAAAGTGCTACGAAGGAAGTCAGTGCCTCTAGTCAAAGTGTTATGGCGCAATCATGGATCGGGAGAAGCTTCGTGGGAACCAGAAGAGGCAATGCGACAATAATACCCTCAATTATTTTAGCTAGGAAATTTCGAGGACGAAATTATTTTAAGGGGGTAGAACTGTAACATCCTAAAAAGGGCCTATGCAATTTCGGTTTAATTGAACGAAATGACATGTCTTATGTGTTATGAATGTATTTTGAACATTTTGGAAACTAGGAAATGTAAGGAAATGATTTAGAAATGATTCAAAAGAGGAAAGTAAACATTTCTGGAAACTTGGAAATGTAAGGAAATGTTAGGTTGAAGGAGGGAAACGAACGTTTTTGAAAACTTGGAAATGTAAGGAAATGTCTTAGAAAATGTCAAGTTTTAAAGTTTAAAAGAGGAAACTAAGGTAAGGCGGCCTTAAGAGAAAATGTATGTGAAATATGACACACAAACGGGCTTGGAAAAGTGGCCTGAAGATACCACTTAGGACCTCTGGAAATGGCGCCACATACAAGGGTATTGGGCCAAGGTTCGAGCTGCAGGGGGAGCAAAATAAAAGTTTTATTTTTGCTACAAAGAGCAGAGAAGTGGACGGCACTAAGGAACTCAAGGGAGGAGTTTAAATTCTTTTAAAATTTCGGCTAATAGAGGGATAAATGATGATTTATCTTAAATTATTTTCAAGGAGATAATAAGGGATTATTCTTTTAATTTAAATAAAGGGATAAAGCTATCAAAATAGAAGAGTGGTGGCCAAGTAAGGGATTCTGAGTAGTAATTTCGGCTACTAGAGGAAAAGAGGCCATTCATTCATTCACTCTTTCTTTGTCTAATTTTTTAAGCAAATTCTCCTCTCTCTGCCGAATTTCCTAGAGCCTTGTTCTTTTTCTTTTTGTTAGCCAAAGCCGAAAATTCAAGATACACCATTAGCCGATTTCTTTTCTTTCCAATCCATCAATAGCCGAATCTTGGTGGGATTTCAAGCATAGGTGCTGTCGATTTCTTCAAGGGTAAGAACAAGTTTGATTTCTATTCTTTTCTTTTAGGTTTGTCAAAATCTAGGACTAATCCCATCAATATTCTTATTTACCGAAATTTGGAAGGTTTCTTTTGGGATTTCTTTTGCCATAGTCGACTATAAAGGAAGAGATCCTCGGGATTTGACCATCAAGGTAAGTCATATCTGACATTCGGCCAAGGGCCATTGATTTTGATTAAAAGTTAGAAGTTGATCTAACATGTGGTTTTAAGAATTTCGACAGAAGCTATAACCAAGGGATAATTTCGGGACTCAAGATCCTTAAGGTAAGTGACTATGAATAATAGGCCAAGGCCTATTTTAGTAGTAGATCTATTTTTATATGTTTAAGCCGAAAACTAACCGATTCAAGGGATCTAGTGTTTAGTAGATTTCAAAGGGGAAGAATACAAGTTCTCGGGATTTGATTTTTAATCGGCAACAAGGTAAGTTTTGGTTGCAATAATCCTTCGGGATTTAGTCTTATGGCCAAATAGGCTTTTACTAAATAGTAAGTGATTAATCAAATGTAGGAACTTGAGATCTAAGGCGATGATCGATTTCGGATTTTCAAGAAAGTTGTTAAGCGAATCAGTGTGTACCCCTACACTATTTCTTAATAAGTTTTATGGCAATGTTTAATAAATATATGTATGTGATATTAAGAATGTGAAAAGTATGGCTAAAGTACCATGCAATGGTACAAAGTACTCAGGTACGTTTCCTACTCCTACTAGGATTATGAATACATGTTAGATGTAACATGGGAACAATGATAAGAATGTGAAATTTGGCATGTTAATGCATAATATGTATGATATGGGGCATATGGGTTATTGAAAAGGGGAAGTGAATGTGGTGACCTAAGACCACGATATCTGAATGTGGTGACCTAAGACCACGATAACTGAATGTGGTGACCTAAGACCACGAGATCTGAATGTGGTGACCTAAGACCATGAAATTATAAGGGCGATGAGCACGTCGACTACAGCGACTGCCTTCGATGGTGTGTAGCGGATGGAGGGTTGACTTAGTAGTCCCCACGGTGTGCGCAGTTGGCACAGGGGAAGTGTAGCGGATGGCTAATTAGGCTTGGGTTGGGAATGCATCATTAATTGTATACTATGATATGAATGTGTATTATTTGTTATGCCTGATTCTATTTGGACTTAGTGTTGTGTACACATTGAGTCTGTTGACTCACCCCGTTGTGGGAACATGTTTCAGGTGACGAGCAGTGATGGACCGGGTCGTCAGGAGCTTATGGTGGCCATGCTCAGCTTGAAGTTTATTTAATTTTGGGCTTTTATATTTTAAGTACTTTGAATTTAAAGTTTGGAAATTATTTGATGTAATAAGGCCATAGTTGAACCATTTTACATTTATTTTTATTTATTATGGTTATGAATCTTTATCTATTAAAGTTTAAGTAAATTTCTTCTAAACTAAACCCTAAATGTTTTGTCACCGTAAATAAAGGGATTTCAATATAAAATGAACCTGTTTCCAACTCAAGCCCAACCCAGTTCGAACTTCCTCCCAAAATCACTTCAAGTTTTCTTAAAGTGCAAATGAATTTGAACCGGTTTTTCCTAAGAAACATACCAAATCTGGTCAAGGCTCGTAGGCTGGGTTTGGGGTGTTTCATATACCCTAGTCGAAGCAGTGGTTTTGGGACCATAAATCCGAGTCTTTATAATATTTTAATATTATATTTTGTGCCATTGATATGTGATTTAGCATGTGGTAAATTTCCGTGAGCTAATTTGTTCATCTGTGTGTTTAATTTGACAAAAGGACTAAATTGCATAATTGGTAAAAGTGGCCTTTTATTTGATTTTTGGCTAAATTGATGTGGCTTTATTATAGTGAAGTCCTTAAAGGGAAAATAGCCTATTTTCATTTATAGTGGACGGTAACATGGTTTATTAACATGTTTTTATATGTTATTTTATATGATAAAAGTTATATTATGTTTATTTTATAAGTTATATTATATTAAAATAAAAGAAACATGAGAGTGGGGTTCATTCATACATTGTTTCCACCGAAAATACAATGGAAAGAAAGGTTTTTGAAGCTTTCTCATATTCGGCTACTATCAAGCAAAATTCAAGGTTCGTTTTTTATTGGTTTTCGATAATTTCTACGTTTTTGCAATCGTTGCTTTGAAAGCTATCACACCCATGTTTCAATTTAATGAATTGATGATGTTTGTGTGATATGCCATTGATGATTTGTTAATCTTTTTGATGATTTTTGGTGTTAAATGAAAGATATGAGTTAGATGAACATACTTTGTTCTTGAATTTTGATGAATTTAGCTAAATAGGGCTAAATTAAGAAAATAGCAAGTTGAGGGACTAATTTGTGAATTTGATGAAAAATGTGGGCTTATATGTGATGTATATATATTCAGCTAAGCTTGGTTGTACATTAATTCTGTGAATTTGATGTTTTGAGAAAAATAGACTAAATTGATAAAATGTACAAATGTGAGGGCTAATTTGCAAATTGCACTAAATGTGCGTCTTTGGATTGATTTGAATGAATTAGTGAATAAAAGGATTAATCCTGAATATGTTTAGATCAAGAATCGAGGAAAACGGATATAGATCGCGGGAAAGCGAAAGTAAACGATGAGTCGTTTTCATTCCGATAAACTGAATCCGAGGTAAGTCAATATGCAAATAAATGTATATATTTGCATTTGTAATTTTTCATGTGATATTGAATGCTTATGTTATGAGAGGTTATGCATCTGAATTTCGAGATAAGTTCGATATAGTGATTAAATCTGAATAGATAGGATTGGTTAAGTTATGACATAGGTATCTGTTCTGTTTTATCATGTAAGACCACGTCTGGGACGTTGGCGTTGATTTGAGACCCGTGTCAGACCCTGTCCGGGACAGTGGCATTGATATCTAGTTATGTGTAAGACCACGTTGGGACATTAGCATCGATATGAGCTTTACGTGTAAGACCACGTCTGGGACATTGGCATTGTTATAAACCTTATAAGGACATCGGCATCGTTTTGATTCGTATAAGACCCTGTCTGGGATAGTGGCACCGATATCTGAGTGCATGTAAGACCTCGTCTGGGATGTTGGCATTGTACGACTATTTCGAGCTTTCTGAGTATCCTACTGAATTCCTTATGGTTCAATAGGCAAGTCTGTGTTATGAATTGTGAATCCGAGCCATGATCAACCAAGTGAACGAATGTCTGTTTCAGGTACGTTTGGTATATAAATACACAAGTGTGTATAAAAAAGGTAAGTACCTATAAGACTTTGACTTGAATAAGTGTATGTTTAAATGTGAGAATGAGAATCTTAAAATGATGAATGTGGCAAATGTGGCCACAAGTATGTGAAACAAAGCATAATTGTGATATATGCTAAATGATTGGAATGTGCCTATGTATCTATTTGCAATATTTGCATTTTATGCTAAGTTTGTTTGTATATTGACTTACTAAGCTTTTTGAAAGCTTACTCTGTGTGCGTTTGCTCTATTTTAAAGGTCGTCAAAGCTACTAAGGGCTCGGGACTGTTACGAATTGTCATCACACTAATAAACTCGTTTTGGTACATTTTGGGAATGGTTATATATAGATATGGCATATAGAGTCTAGTTTGTGGTACAAATTGATGTATATACTTAGTCATGAGATATGACTACTTTGGTTCATATTATGCCTTGATGAATGTGGTATATGTATAGTTTTGGTATGGTTTAATGCCCATGAATTAGTCAAGTTTTTGGTTAGTTAAATGATGAAGTTATGCTTTGGTTATGTATATGTTTTGTCTTGAAAGATGGTATGAATGAGTTAGTTATTAAATGCATAAATTGTATGGACAAATTGGAATATTTTTGGTTGCTATATGTTCATGAAATGGGATGATATATGTTGCTTGTAGGTTTGACCCTTATGGGTGGCATTTTGGTCTTGTAAATGGCCTATAATGTCACATGGTTGGGGCACACGGGCGTGCCTAGAGACCGTGGGTAATTGGCAGGAAGTAGCTTAGTAGTACACAGCCTCGACACGGGCGTGTCAGCCGGTCGTGGTGTGCAAGTCAGTAGCTAGCTAAAAGCACACGACCATGGCACATGGGCGTGCTTGGTGGCCGTGGTGGGGAAGTTAGTATATGGCCTAGAAGCACACGGCCTTGGCACACGGGCGTGCCTAGTGACCATGTTGATATAGTCAGTATATAAACATAGAAGGACACATGGGGGTGTCTAGAAGCCGTGGAGGGCACACGGTCACCTCCCACGGGCGTGTCTCCCCTATATTTTAGAAAAGTTTAAATTTTTCCTTGAGATTCTGTATGTGTTTTAGTTTAGTCCCAACTCGGTTTATATGCATGTTTAGGGTCTTGATGACTCATCTAAGGACACTATGATTGTTAATGATGAATGTAATGTATGAAATGTTATGTAAGTTTTTGATCTGTCCGGTAATGCTCCTAACCCTAGTCCGGCATCGGTTATGGGTTAGAGGTGTTACACACCTCCTCAAACCACCATGATTATGCGAATGAGAGATAAAGTCTAGCTTAAGACTTTAAACAGGTGCTTCTCGGGAGGCAACCCGAGCACGAACTTCACTAATGTCATATTTTCGATTTTTAGCGCTTAACTACAAACTAACCCATTTAATGAAGTGCATGTTTCCCTACCACACAGCCTTGCACACGGACGTGGCCGTGGCCATGTGGACACCACGAATAGGTACATGGGCGTGGCAGAGATTGTGCAGAAACAAGACGAAAATTTTTCCCAAGACAAGGGTTTCAACTAAACGCCATGGCTGTGCGACGCGGCCGTTTTCGAAACTCCCTAAAGAACATGGGCTGCGATAAATCTATACAGCCGTGTGAGGCGGCCATGGTCAATATTATCAGCTTTTCCATATATCACCGCCGCCACCACCTCGAGATCACTCCGATGATGAGGACCTTTGAGTCCTTTTATTTTCTTTATTTTTCTTTATTTTTATTTTTATTTTTTATTTTTGTTTTAGTTTATTTTCCTTTATTATTAAACTCTTTAAATTTTTAAGTATAATTTGATTTCTTTTATCTTTGGCTGTTTAACTCTCGAGTAACTATAACAAACGTCCATTAAATAAGAACTCCCTAAAAACTTTACTAATGACTTTGTAGATTAAAAAGGTTCAAGGTGCCGCTCAATGAACGAACACACCGCTGGAGTATCCCCCACCACCTTCACCTATGCCTAGTCATCATGTTAACCTTTGATCATCCTCCAAGGATTTCATCCATAATTCAGGAAGTTTCACCTCTCTCCCTCTTTTATGACTTTCTTACTAATCATTATCTATCTTTGTACATTGAGGACAATGTACGTCTTAAGTGTGGGGGGTGAATCTTATTAAGAAAACTTTTTGCATTATTCTCAAATCCCTGAATTTTTGTTTTTCTTTTCTCATGCCACCATTAGAACAAATTCTGATTGACTTATGATTTTTATTGATATGTCTTGAATTAAAACATAGGCGGTTATGCATTGATTGTTTAAACTTGAAGGCTTTAGAGAATCAAGCATGATGAGTTGATTTTTGAAAATTAAAAATTTGTTAGGTTGTTTCCCCAAGTTTAGGTATTATCTTGAAATTTGAAGTTCACAGGGTTGACATCAAAAGCCAATAATTTCTGTAAGATCTTGAGCCTTTAGAGCATACATTCTTTCGTGCTCACTTTTATTGTTGCTTTGAGTGAGTCAATATTGATCTGTTATTCTAGAACTTGCTTCGATTATACATGTCGATACCACACTTTTAATTTGATATACTGAGATGATAAAGGCACCTAGGATTCAACCCGCTTACTTCCCAAAAGGCCTACCTTCATATTTAACCCTTAGTCAACCCCATTGATCCTAACAACCCATTCATTGATTTACCCTTAATGTTAACCTAAAACTCATTCTTTTTTATTCATAAAGAATTTTTCCTATTGAATTAACTCCTTTTTGTCGAGATTTTATTTGAGAAATTGCCTAACTATGTTTTCCATTTCAGTTGTTAAATTCTATTATTGTATTTGATTTTTTCTTAAAAAAAAGTTGAAAGTATATCCATTACTAGTTTTATGTTTTTATGAGCTTAAACAGTAAATCTCACATGTTTAGAAGAAGCTCGTTTTATTAATGTAATTTTTCATTATTAGTCTATTTTTTTCTAGTTAGGTAATTTTTCAACTCGATCTTGATTCTAACCTCCTCTTCTAGCCTGTGACCACACCCCCTAACCAAGCCACGTTACAACCCTTTTTAAAGACCTTTTGATCAATGTATCATCTCAATTTATAGTGGTGGAGATTTGATTTTCATGCAAGCCTATGGTAATAACCTTTCATATTGACTATTGAGTGATTTGAGTGAATACTTAGTGAGGATGTCAACTCTGTGATATTTTGAATCAAATGTGATTACTTAGATGAGGGGGAATACCTATGTTTTCATGAATAAAATGCTCAACTTGGATTGTTTGAAACTTTGATATTCTTTTAGTTGAATTCTCAATGTATGATTACCTATGGATTATTTCAAAACATTATTGATAGAAGTTATAAATTTAGGAAGTTCATTTTAATTGTGAGTTGAGAATTTTGCTTGAGGACAAGCAAATGCTTAAGTGTGGGGGTATTTGATAAACCATATTATGTTCATATTTTAATCCCACATTTGGCATACTTTTGGATGATTTATTCCTTGAATTGTGGAATTTGGTACTCCTAATCCTTTAATTTCATGTTTCATACGTAGGAGAGCCTCGGAGGATGAAAAGAATGAGAAATGGGCCAAACACGGAGAAAATGGGCCAAAGCACCAAATTCAAACGGCCTGGGCCCAAGCCACACGGCCGTGCCTTCTTAGCAGACCCGAACACGGCCTGGCCTCGATTTACACGGGTGTGTGCCACGAGCGTGTCCCTGCCGTGACCTGTTTTAATTCTACCCGAATTAGGATACTTAGGGGCGAAGAATGACATTCTGAAAGCCTATATAAACACCATAAGTGTGTAAGAGCGGGGCATCCAGGTAGGCTTAGGAGCCAAGCCAGAGAGGCCAAAATTGTGGGATTTACTCGAAGAAAGCCAGTTGATTCATCTCAAGAAGTCGGAGTCATAATCAAGACGGAGGATCTTCCTTTCAATTTCCTTCATGGGGTTTTAGGGTTTTTCTTATGTTTTGTTTTATATTTTTTTCTAAGATGTATTCTTTTATGATTATGAACTAAACCCCTCAAATACCTGAGGGGGATGAAACCTAAGACGGATCTCAGAACTATATGATAAATACTTGTTTTGTTCTTAATTATGTGTTCTTAATTCTTGCTTTGATATTTCAGGATATTGATTCAAGTATTGATGTGCTTAGGCAGTGGAGCAAAAGACCTTGTTTAAGAGTAGATCTAGCATAGTTAAGCGAATTTGATCGCAACCCTAGAAATAGGAAGATGAAAATCTGCCAGATTAGGGTCAAACCTAATATGAGAGTCCATAGATCGAGTTAATGCAATTCTAGGGGTTTTAATTAGAAAAAGATTTCAATTAATCAACCTAGGGTTACACGTTAGTAGCCTTGAAAGAGGTATTAATATAACTTAGGGAATCCTACGGTTCAAGTCAAGTGAATAAATCATCTGGTTCAGAGTTAAATAACAAGTGAAGTCTAGGTGGATTCTTCCTCGAGTATTGTCCTAATCAATTGGTTTTTCCCAAAAGTATTTTCCTCAATTCATTCTCTGTGTCTTAGCATCCTTAGCTTAGTAGTTAGTTAATTTTAGATTTCTTAGGCTAAATAATAAAAAGAAAATTAGTATTAGTACTTTTGGTTCCCTTGGGTTCTACATTCTAGTCTTGCCACTAAACTATACTACTGTTTGATAGGTACGCTTGCCTCAATCGCGGTAATAGTTAGTTTCTAGGCTCAATCATTCATTATATAAATTGTAAGACTTTCCCACTACAATCATAAGACACAGAGAATGAATTGGGGAAGAAAACCATTTGATTAAGACAATACTCGAGGAATAATCCACCTAGACTTTACTTGTTATTTAACTCTGAACCAGTCGATTTATTCACTTGACTTGATCCATAGGACTCCCTAATTTATATTAATACCTCTCGAGGCTACTAATGTCTAACCCTAGGTTGATTAATTGAAATCTCTTTCTAATTAAAACCTCTAGAATTGCATTAACTCAATCTATGGACTCCCATATTAGGTTTGACCCTAATCCAGCAAATTTTTGTCGTCCTATCTCTAGGAGTGCGGTCAACTCCACTTAACTATGCTAGATCTACTCTTAATAGGGACTTTTGCTCCATTGCCTAAGCATATCAATACTTGAATCAATATCCTGAAATATCAAAGCAAGAATTAAGAACACATAATTAAGAACAAATCAAGTATTTATCATATAGTTTAGAAAAACAATAACAAGATCCGTCTTAGGTTTCATCCCCCTCAGGTATTTAAGGGGTTTAGTTCATGTTTATAAAAGAATACATCTCATAAGAAAATATAAAACAAAACATAAGAAAAACCCTAAAACCCCTGAAGGAAATTGAAGGGAAGGTCTTCTGTCTTGAGTATGATTTCGGCTTCTTGAGATGAATCAACTGGTTGTCTTCAAGTAAATCCCACAGTTCGGCCCTATTTGGCTTCGCTCCTCCGGCCTCCCCTTTAGGTTACCCTCTAGGGTGTTTATATAGGCTTTCAGAATGTCTTTCTTTGCCTCTAAGTATCCTTTTTTGAGTGGAATTAGAACAAGTCACGGTAGGGACGCCCGTGTAAATTGAGCCCAGGCCGTGTTTGGGTCTGCTAAAGTGGCACGGCTGTGCGGTTATCTTCAAGCCGTGTGGACTTCTTACTTTGGCCCATTTTCTCCATTTTTGGCCCGTTTCTCATTCTTTTCATCCTCCGATGCTCTTCTAAGTATAAAACATGAAATTAAAGGATTAGGAGCATCAAATTCCATAATTCAGGGGATAAATCATCCAAAAATATGCTAAATGTGGTATTAAAATATGTACATTTTACAGTTTATCAATATGTTAAAAGCTATTTACATAGCAAGTGATGTGAATTGAGATATTTGTTAAACAAATCAAATATGATAGCATGTGAAATTTGAGTATGGTATGAAATGATGGTATATGGTAATTGTAAGCTTAGACAATAGTATGTTCGTATAAATCAAATTACGCATTCTTGTATAATTATGTCTTTAATTGTTCGGATTATAGAAATATCACTGAGTTTTACTCAGTGTATGGTTTTGTTTTTCCTATGCGCAGGTTAGGTACTTCTCTTTTGATTGCTGATTCAGCATCCAACAATGATCCCGATCTTAAATGTGTTGATTTTTGTCTTTTTGTGTTGGCATGTACCTAGGATGTCTTAAATTGATAGTTATTTTGTGAATGGTTTATAATAGAGTTATAAGTATAATGTTGGGTTGAGCATATGTTTGTGTTTGGAGCCATAATTTGGTATGTTGTTTTAAACCAATGCTTGTTAAGTGTATGTGAATTTAAGTTGATGTTTTAGGTAGTTATAAGCTAGGCTAAAATGATTGATTTTGGCATGTTTAAAACTTTGATTTGAATGATGCATGGATGAAATGTTTTGATGGTATAATTTGCAGTACCAATGAGGGTACATTGGTTAGGCACCTAGGACGATTGTTTTGACATGTTTTGAACATGTTTGATCGTGTTTTGAATAGGTTAAATGATTGGTGATTGAGTTGCTTAGTGCCCAAGCAAGTAGGAAATGGTAAACTTGAGTTTTAAGGTACTTTTGGGTGCACACGGCCTGGCCACACGGACGTGTGTCACACACGGGCAAGACATATAGGCGTGTGACCCAAGTCAGAGAGTTAGACGGCCTGGCCACACGGGAGTGTATCTCAGCCATGTGAGGCACACGGCCTGGCCACACAGGTGTGTGACCCCTGCAGTTGAAAGATTTCTAAATTTTTCCTATATTTTTTAAATGTTCCCAATTTAGTCTCGAATAATTTCTAAAGTGATTCTAAGGCCTCGAGGGCTTGAATAAAGAACGATATGCATGTTTAATGATGGGTTATGTTATGATTATTTGAAATGTTTTGAAATGAATGATTTAGATTATGGTTACTTGGTAATGCTTCGAAACCCTATTCTAGTGATGGATACGGGTTAGGGGTGTTATTACACGACATTTTAGTATGCAATTAATTATTCATTTTTTTCAATCAATAACGGAAGTCACATGCTTGCATTCAACTCATATATAGATAGTAAGAAACAATTGAAACCTAGCTACATGTTTGTTCTAACAAATTTTACTCAAACACACGTGTAAACACACGTAAACACACGTGTATAACTGATTTAAAGGTATGTTTGGTAAAGAAACAATTTAATCCGATTAGCAATTCTTAGTTACTTTTAGAAACAAGCATCTTAGGGATTAAATCATAATATTGAAAGAATATTAAACATAATCTAAATACAAAATTACTAGTAGATTTATGAAATTAAATCATCTAGGACTTTAGCACATGAATTCTAAAACATTTTATAACAATCCGATTTAGGGGCTAGTCAGAACAGTGATCTCGGAATCACTAATTTGAGGTTAGAGAAAATTATTTTTCATATTATGTTATGTGTTATAATATGTTTATAATGCTGCATGAAAATTTTGGTGCCTTAGTTTTAGCGATTTCTAGCTAAATTGTGAACAAGGACTAAATCGCATAAAGTGCGAAAGTTCTATTTTATTTCCTAGAGGTTCCAAATAGCTATGGATATTTAATTGGAGGTCCCAAATGTGCAAATTGGCCTTGTTTAAGTGAGTTGACTGGTCATAAAAATACATAGGGGACAAGAGCATTTATTATGATGAATAGTTGGCGATATTAGTTGGAAAAATAAATAAAATAAGATGATATAAGGAAAAGTTATCATCTTTTTGTTTATCTTTCTTCTCCAACTGAAAATATCAGCCATGAGAGGGGTTTGAAAGCTTAAAATTTCAGCAAGCTTTACTCCATTCAAGTAAGTCAATTTGATGTTTATTTTTGATGATTTTTGTATATTTGGAGTCCTCAAAGCTTAGGCTAGCTAATGAGAGGACTAGTCTGCAATATGGTTGAAAGTCAAAGGACTTACCATCATAGATTTTATGTTGTTTGAAGAGTTTTTATGGAAGAAAATGAATGATAGGATGTTGATAAACAACTTTTGTGAAAGGTGTTGTGATGAAAACACCTAATTGGGACTAAAATGCAAAAGTTGTAATTTGTTCATTAAGGCATGAAATAGATGGAATTATGGATAGTTGTAAAAGGATTAAATGTTCAGCTAGGCTTGTTTAACAGGAAAGTATGATAAAATTTTATTTACGAGCCCAGGGGCAAAATCATAATTTTGCCAAAGTGTAGGGGCAAAATAGTCATTTTTGCCTAAAGTGTATATTATGGTGTAATATGATTTATAAGTGGTTAAATCAGTAAATTTCATTGTTCTAGATCAAAGAAAATGAGTTTCGGACCTAGAACGGATGAAAAGAGACATGTGGGCAAAAAGTCCCTTTTTGGGCCTTTCGACATCGAGGTAAGTTCATGTGCAAATGTTGCAATTACGTATGAGTTAATTTAATATTCCAATTTTGTATGGAATGTATATTTACTCTATAAATGTATGAAATATCTTTTAATGAGAGGTTTTGAACCTAAGAGTAATGAGAAATGTATATAGCATGATATGATGATAATTATGGCCCCATGTAAGACCATATTGGAATATGGCTTCGGTATAAGAATTCGTATAAGACCATGTCAGTGACATGGCATCGATATTTTAAATTAAGTAAGACCCTATTAGAGTATGATGTTAATGGGACACTATGCGTATGAGACTCAATAGTGTTATCTAACAATTTGAGATGAATTCAGTATATGATGAACCCCTAGTGGGTTATGTGTAATTGATACACCTTAGTTGTACGAAATAGATTTATTAATGCAATGTGTGAATGCGAACGAGAATCGTAGAAAGTTAAGTAGGAATAGAAATATGTGAGGATGTTCTCGGTTGAACATTTGAAATAAAGATATACACGTGGATTACCATCCATGAGTGTAAAATAATGGTGAGCTATATGCGATATCACCTTATTGATGTTAATTATGGGCTAAGTGCGATACCATCAATTATATTATTATCGGTGGGCTATGTGCGTTACCACCTGATTAATTAGTAATCGATGGGCTGTGTGCGATACCATCGCTTATAAATGATTGGTGAGCTTAGTGCGAAATCACTATAAGTATAAACGATTGGTGTGCTAAGTGCAAAATCACCACAAGTGCGAATGATTGGTGGGCTGTGTGCGATACTACCCTATTAGAGATTTAATGGTGGGCTAAGTACGAAACCACCGAGAGATTAGTGGTATGAGTGACTCATTGAAAATGCTTGATATGTTGTTTATATGATCATGTGGTGATCAGTATAGGTATGTATGCTAATTAAACAAGGAATTAGCTTGTGGCATGGTAAGAATGTGGTAAGAGGTAGAATGAGTAAGCTTCAATAGTGGTTGAGTAAGTAACCATGAATTTACGAGAAAATTCATTATAACACCTTATGGCCATGGATATTCAATGAATATTAGAAATTGTCAGTTTTATACAAATGAAATTACTAAGCATATTTGCTTACTCATTTTCTCTTTCCCATCCATTATAGGTTTTTAACTAGCTCGGGTTGGAGGTCGTCAGAGATGTTTTCACACTATCGAGTAGACTCCTAGTATGGTGTTTCGAGTTCTTATGAGTCATGGCATGTATAGGGATTCTTTTAAAGTTGATTAAGTTCTAACTGATGTAGCCAAATTGTGTTGGCCTAAGAGAATTTATAGTTTGGTTGTGTATAGCCATCGATTATGGCTTAAGTTGTTGTAATTGTATTGGATATAGTTCTCCCTAATGTGTGGGATGAAGGTTTTATTTCTCCTTTGATTAAATGTCTTTAATTCAAGAGTTATATTGAAGCTATGTGAAATTATGTGATGATATATAAATGTATGCATATGAGGGTGGTAAAAGGCTTGGGAGATAGCCTCTAAGTACCCACACGGACAGACACACGGGCATGTGTCTAGGCCCTGTGTCCCCTGCACCTTAGTGTCTTAAGTCAGAATAGACCACGGGCTAACCACATGGCCGTTTGTTCAGGCTGTGTGAGACACACAATTAGCACATGAGCGTGTGCTTCAGACCGTGTGAATAAGTCAGTATAACAAAGTATAACACATGGGCTAGGGCCACGAGCGTGCCAAGGCCGTGTGTGACTTGTCAGTAACCACCATGGGTGGGAGACACGGGCGTGTCTTAGAGATACACGGGCGTGTCCCAAGTTACACGAGCGTGTGACCCCTGTTTCGAGAGAAAGTTTCCAGATGGGTTTCGGAAGTCTCGGGACGAAAGTCTGAGGCCTCGTAGGCCCATGAAATGTATGATTTGACTAAGAAAGAGAAGTTTTTAATTCAAAACGAAATTTTATAGTCCGTAAGTACATGTTTAAGAAAGTTCAAGCATATAATGTCTCGTATCCGGTCTTAGCCTCGGACTCGGGTATGGGGTGTTACACATTTCATAAAAGCTTTGGACTCCAATTACACCAACCATATAAGGAATAATCTGCAAATCTATAAAAACTGGCCTCTGGAGCGAAGGCACCACGTCGGGACAACGTGATACTTCATATCGCGTCATGCCTTGAAAGGTGGCCTTTGTTGTAACAACCCATTTTAAGTGGTGTTGAAAACAGTCGTTTTTGGACCACACTTCCAATGAATGAATTATTATTTTATTATTTATTTAATGTCTACTATATTATATTAAGGTCCTATTAAAGTTTCGTTGAGAAATTTTGATGTTTAAATGGTTAATTAGGTGAAAAGGACTAAATTGTAAAAAAGTGTAAAAGTTGAATTATATTAGTTAAAGGGGTCAAATGGCTATGAAATTTTAAACTAATGGACTAAGATAGTAATTATACCATTTAATGAGTTAGTGGATAGTTATGGACAAGGTTTTATTGAAAGTTTTTATTAGTAATAAAGGTAAAATGGTAAAAAAAAGTTAAAATCAAATAGGCTAAAATCATCATCTTCCCGATATTTGTTTCTTCATAACCAATTCATCCATGTAAGAATGGCTAGGGGTCAGCTAAGCATTTTTCTCACTTGCATGGTATGTATTCAAGCCTCGTTTTTAATGATTTTTACGTTTTTGAATTCATTTTAGCTTAGTCTAGCTAGTCCGGGGGTTAATTTACAAAATTGTTAGAGGTTGAGGGACTTTCCATGGATGTTTTTGAATATTTTTTGAAGTTATTTGATATATTATTAATCTTGGTTATGAAATAAACATGATTTGTTAAGTGATTTTTGATGAAATTGCATTTAAGGATTTATTTGTGACAATAGTGAAATTTCATGTTAAAATTATGAACTATTGGTTTAAATGGGATGGTATAATTTCATATGAAATTCATCTAGCTAATATGGAGGATTAAAATGGTTAAATTTGAAGTTATGAGCTTAAAGATAAAATTGTGAAAAGTTAAAATATTAGGGGCAATTTTATAATTTTGCATAAATATGAACTATGGATTAAATTGAATTCTAGAAGTACTTAATTGAATGAATATATTTATTTAGATCAAGATAAACCACAATTGGACTTAAATCAAAGAAAAGCTAAAGCTTTGGATTAGTTCGGATGCCACTTCTACGACCCTAGTTATCGAGGTAAGTTCATATAAACTGTGATCGTTTTAATGTTAGTTAAGTTGAATGTTTAATATGTTGTTTTAATATAAATGAATCTATATAAATGTATCCATGCTTTGATGAATTGACGGACAATGAGTCCTATTTGAACCTTAAGAATTCTTAGGATACAAATGACATGTCATTAGGGATTTCATGTTTCGGGTGCTGGTCTTGAATGTCCTACAGATTGCTGAGGTCCTACATTTGTTGTGGATTCTCCACAGCTCGTGTGAGCAACATCGTGTAGCTTACATTCTAACCCACAGCTCGTGTGAGCAGGCCATTTCACAACTCGTGTGAGCATTGATGTAAAAGAAAGGTTACAGTTATATGTAAAGGTACACTATGTGTGAGCTTTCTCGAGTATCTAATGTAATTCTAGATGGTTCAACGAGTAAGAAAAGGAAATGAAGGGGATGGTATGCAAATGGAATTAATCATGATCTTATGAAAGAATTTATGAGCTAAATGATGTATTTACATATGGAAATCTACTTATCTTACGATTTAAGTACTAACTTGTGAGTTTGATGATTGAAACACCCCAAACCCGGCCCACAAGCCCCGACCGGATCTGGCATGCTCCTTGAGTAAAACTCGTATTTGAAATTTCGGTAAATATGTTTTTTTTCGAGAAAAAAAGATTTGAATTGTGGTCTTGTTGGGTGGGCTTATATAAAATTATCTTTTAACTTATATCAGAATGAGCTTGCTGGTTCGAGTGGTAAGGAGTTAGTGTGTTAGACGTTTTGTGTTCAATTCTTGCGCGAGCGTGAGTGTTAATTTTTGCTTCGGGTGTCTGATAGAGGTTTGGAGGAACCAAAATTTTGAGGTGGTTGAGAGTTAGTGGGTTAGTGGGGAGTATGAGGAAAAGTAGGGATAGATTATCAAATTTTCTGAATTTTAATTTTAGTTTTTCTCTTTTCCCAAAACTTTCTTTCTCTGACATTTTCTTTCTTTCTATTTTCCCACTTTCAATTTTCATTTCCTTTTTCCGATTTCTGTCAAAATTTATCTTTTAATTCACAATACTTTAACATTTTGATTCCTTTGTGTTGGTGCGTAGGTAAGGGGTTCGTTGTGTTTTAGGGTAGTTTTCATTTCTACTTGAGGTTAATTCGTATGCCATTTTGCTAGGTGTTCTTTAAGAAAATCGAGACTCTTCGATTGCATAGTTAAGTTTAGAGGCCATCGTCGTCGAGGGTAAATTTTCCAAACGTTTTAGTGTTGTTTTTCTTTTGAAGGTGTGCGTTTGGTTACGTGAATTTGAATGAGGATTCGTTTGGATTTGTGAACTCACTTTGATTGTGGGCATTTTATGATAATTTTAGGTTTTGTTCACTCAAGGGGGTGCGTTTGCTTCACAAATGAACCAAGTGTGTTCTCCAATCACGAAAAATTGAGTTTTGACGAAAGCCTGAAATGAAATTTTTTGACGCCACACGGGCACGTAGCCGGCCGTGTGGTTAGCCGTATGCAAGACACAACTGTGTGACTGACAAAGGTTTGGCTGTGTGACAGTGGGAGTGTGGCTATGTGGACCACATGGGCTAGGCTAGATGGGGTGTATGGGCCCACACCGGTGTGTGGGTTTTGGGCCAGGTCATGTGGGCCACACGGGTAAGGCCAGTCTGGGTGTGTGGGCCACCCGAACATGTGGGCCCAGTATTCTGAAATTTTCCCTAGGGTCGTATGAGTCATTCTGATCAACTGTGGGCCTACCGTAGGGTCAGTAAGGGCTAACCAAACCCTATTTTATGTGATTTGATATTCTGATAGACTGATCTGAATAGGATATTGATATGTATGTCTGACTATACTGTTTAAGTATGTATCTTTCTGTATACGAGCATGTTAAGCATGTTTAATCTGATATTTATGCATCTGTACTCTGTATCTGTAATTGGGGTTGGAATTGTATATGTGGAGGCAGTGATTTGTATGGCGACTCTTCGTCTATATTCTGGCAGTTTGACTGCATATTATCTGTTATATGTTGCATGGACACTATATGGTGTGTAGGGATGGGTAGGTGTTTTTAACCCCACATGGTCTGATGGGACAGTCGGAGACGGTGTGTAGAGGATGGGGGTAGAATTTTGCATATCTGCATTTGTTATGGACTTAGGTCTGAATCTGTATCTGAATTTATACGAAACATTGTGTAAGTTAAATAGCTATTTCTGTTGGGTTACACACTGAGTTGAAGAAAACTAACTTTTGTTTGTCTGTTCTGTTCACGTAATGCCCAGACTTAGGCGGGTTGGTGCGACGGAGGCTTAGCGGTGACCACTCAACCAATAACTATTTTTATTTAGTAATTAATGGTTTAATTTTAAAGTTTGATTTTTCTTAAGAGTTTTTATTTTTTTAGACTCTCTAGACTGTTTGGTTTTAACTTTTGGATTTGGATTTTTTTTTACTATTTTTCTTCAACGTCAACAAAAACACTTTATGCAACAAATGGGTTTTCGAAAACACGAGCTCTGTTTTTGTTTTAAACGATTTCCAAACTTTCACTGTGAAATAAATCGTTAATTTTAATGAACAACTTCTAACAGTTTCAGTAATGAATATGTTTTATAATAGTTGGAAGTTTTATTGAAAAGCTAAACATTGTTTATCGAAGAACCCTCGATTTCAAAACTCTTCTTCGTAACACTTCTGGATTCAGCCATAACATCTAGGCCGTGTTTGGGGTGTTACATTTAGTGGTATCAGAGTCAGGTTGTAAAACTCGGGCTGTGAATTTTGGGTTCCAAAATTGTGCTTTGAAAAAAAAAAGAACTGGTTTTCAAATAATTTGGATCATTTTAAGAAAGTATGTGGTACACCGAGTCCCCGGTGTCGATCCTGTAAGTATCTCTGAATTTAAAACACACTATAGTTAGTACTTTCTGAAGTTGTACTAAGTTAGTTAGAGACTAAAACCTTTAAAATACTTCTGAACTTATTATAATTTAAGCATAAAATATTTGATAATAAACACTGGAACTGATGCATAAAATTTTATAATGTAGATAAATTTGAAATTACAATAATCGCTTGTGGTATTCATGGGCGGTCGTGGCATTCTAGATCTGGGGGTCGTGGGTCGGTAACTAAACAACTCCGATCTAATGGAGCTGAGTTGTTTAATGGTGTCACTGGAGTCGCCCCTACTATGGTTGAGAGGATTATGAACGACATCGACTGCACTCATGAGCAGAAATTGAAGGGTGTAGTTTCTTTGCTTCATGATGAGGCATATCAGTGGTGGTTGTCAGTTGAAGAGGGTACTCAACTGGATCGTCTGAACTAGAACTATTTTAAGACTGCCTTCTAGGGAAAATATGTGGGCGCGAGTTATGTTGATGCTCGTAGGTGTGAGTTCATGAATCTCACGCAAGGTGATATGTTTGTGGCCGAGTATGAGGTCGAATTTTTTAGATTGAGCCGCTATGCTCGAGGTATGGTGGCATCTGAGTATGAGAAATGTATCCGTTTTGAGGACGATATAAGAAATGTATCCGTTTTGAGGACGGTTGAAGGGATAGTTTGAGGATTTTGATTGCTCCGCAGAGGGAGCGTGAGTTTGTTGTTTTAGTAGATGATCGCTGTAAATCAGAGTTTTAAAATTTATAAAAGAATGATCAAAACCTGAAAACTAACTCTGACAACGATTAAAGGCAAGTGTACCTATCGAACAGTAGTATAGCTTAGGCAAGACCGGATATCGAACCCAAAGGAACTAAAAGTACTAATACTAACTTTCTTTTTATTATTTAGCCTTAAAAATAGAGTGAAGTTGCTTTTGACGGAGACTAAACTAAGGACACAAAGACAAAAAGAACGAATAGGAAAATAACTTTGAAGGAAAACTCAGTTGATTATGACCATAACTTCAGAAAGAATCCACCTAGACTTCACTTATTATAACCCTAAATTATATGATTTCTTTTACTTAGCTTGATCCGTAAGACTCCCTAACCTATATTAAACCCTCTCTCGAGACGAATAATGTCTAACCCTAGGTTAATTAGTGGAACTCTCGTTCGCCTATAATAACCCCCTAGGATAGTAGTAAATTGATCAATGGACTCCCATATTAGGTTTCCCCCTAATCCGACAAAATCTCGTAACCCTATCTCTAGGCATTTGATCAACTCCGCTTAATTATGTTAGATCTACTCTTAGACAGGGTCTATTCCTCTTCCATCTAAGCACATTAGATTTGGATTAAGTAACATAATTAAGAACAAACTAAGTAATTATCATATAACTTAAAAATCAAATAAAAATATTCATCTAGGTTTCATCCCCTTCAGGTATCTGAGGGGTTTAGTTTATAATGAATAAATAAAACATCGCAAGAGAAAAGATAAAACAAAACATAAGAAAATCCTAAAACCTCCTGAAGGAATTGAAGGAGAATTCCGCCATCTTGAGTATAATTCTAGCTTCTTGGGATGGATCAACTGGCTATCTTCGCGGTTTTTTCCCTAACTCTGACCTTCTCGGCTTGGCTCCTTCGCCTAGCTTTGACGCCCCTTCAAAGGTGATACTTAGGGGATATATATAGGCTCTTGGAATGCGATTCTTTCACCCTAAGTATCCTTTCCCGATTGAAATTGCTCATTCTGACGATAGAGGCACGGCCATGTAACACACCCGTGTGGATCAACTCCAGGCCGTGTTCAGATTTCTAACTTGAGGCACGGCTGTGTGAATCAGGGAAAAGACCATGTACTAGATGTTAGGTGTGGCACGGCCGTGTGGTCATCGGGCCAGGCCGTGTTGAATTCATGATATGGCCCATTTACTCCATTTTGGGCCCGTTTTATGTTCTTTTCATCCTCGGGTGCTTTCCTGGGTATAAGACATGAAAAGAAAGGATTAAGAGCACCTTTTTACATAAATCAAGGGATAAATCATCCAAAAGCATACTAAATGTGGGCTTAAAATATGTTATTTTTACGGTTTATCAAATACCCCTACACTTGAGCTTTTGCTTGTCCTCAAGCAAAATTCTCAACTTACAATTAAAACTAACTTTCCATGATTCAAAATTCCTATCAACAATGTCTTATCCTAATTCATGGATAATTTATACATGGATAATTCAACTCAAAGATTCCTAAAGATTCAAACAAGATAAGTCATACATTTGTAGCACGAAAACATATGTGCTTCCCTTCATCTAAATAATTACCTTTAATTCAAAACCTACAAGGATTGACATCCTCACAAAAAATTCACTCAAATCACTCGAAAAGTGTTTTAAGGGTCAAAATTAAGCACTCATAAGTCGAACCTGAAAAGTTAATCCCATAGGCTTGCCTGAAAATCAAATCTCCACTACTGTAAAATGAAATGATAAACAGATCGAAAGGTCTTTGTTAGGGTTGTAACGGGGCTAGGGTTAAAGGTGTGGATAAAAGCTGAAATTAGAAGGTTAGAATCGAGATTGAATTGATAAGTTACCTCCCTTAAAAATTTCTAAGATAACAATTACATATACTAAAAATAATAGTCCTACTAATACGAGCTTTTCTTTTGATAATTAGATTTTAACTTATATAAGCTCACTCTTCATAATACTAATACTGAATATACTTTTTTTTAAGAACAAACTAAAAAGAATACAAGATAATTTTAACTATCAGAATAACATACTTATGTAACTGAGCAAATCAAATCTCGATTAAGGGGTAGTCAAAGGAAAGGGTGATAACAAATACAAAGGGGTTTTTGGTTAATATCAGTAGGTGAGTCAATAAAAAGGGTCTGTTAGGATCAACGAGGTTCACTAGGTGTTAATTATGATGGTAGGCTATTTAATGGAATTAATGAGTTAAAACCTAGGTGCCTTTATCATCTCGGTATATCAAATCATAACTGTGGTCTTGACATGTATAATCAAGGCAAGTTCTAGAATAACAGCCCATAGTTGACACACTCATAATCAAGAAGTGAGCATGAAAAAGAATGTATGCTCTATAAGGCTCAAAATCTCACAAAAATTATGGGTATTTTTGACATCAACCTTGTAAATCTCAAATTTCAAGATAACATTCAAATTTCGGTTGACAACTTAAATTTTAATTTTTAGAAAATTAGACTTATCATGCTTGATTCCCTAGTATTCTTAAAATTTAATCGTCAATGCATAATTAACTATGACTTATTCAAAAGCACATCAATAAAAATCACAAATCATCAGAAATTTCATCTTAATTAGTAATATGACAACTTTGCTTAAAAACAAGACTAAATTCAGGGATTTGAGAATCATGCAAAAAGTTAGGCATTTTTATCCTAAGGGTTTGAGAATAATGCAGAAAGTTTGGTATTTTCTCAAAATAGTTATTCACCACCACACTTAAGATGTACATTGCCCTCAATGTACAAACATAGATAATAGCATGTAATGGATAAATTAAAAGAAAAGGGGAAAGAATTACTCCTTAAATTGTGGATGTTTTCCCGGATGAGTGTCTTTGGTGGCGGTGATGGTCAGTCGGGATAACGAACCTGCGCTAGATGAAGAAATTGGGTAGCGCTTTGAGAAGTAGCCAGGCTTTATTAAGACCAAATAAAAATAAATTAAATATAAAGTTATAGAAAAACAAATTAAAAGGAAGGAGACTAAGAAGAAAACTAAAATGAAAAAAAATATTAATGGACTATGAAGTCCTTTTTGAAGGATGGTTCGCAAGGTGGGTGTGACTTCTAAGGCTGGGGAGCTGCTGGCGGTGGCGAAAGTGAAGAGGTTATCATGGTGGTCGGCGTGATTCCCCAGCAGCCTGGCGAACCTAACACTACGAAACTAAATTAAGTTAAACTAAATTAAGCATAAGATTATTAAAGAAAAGGAGAATGAAAGGAAAGAGAAATGGAAAATAAAAACTAATTGGTCTCAAAGATCCTTGGCTTGGTGTTGAGACGAAGCTGCCGGCATGAACTCATGTTAATCGTTCTTTGTTAAGGAGCCTATGCTTAGCTTTCTCTGCTTATTCGGCATGTTGTTGGCTTGCTCAAGGATTTAGTGTCTTAGTGAGTGAAGAATTTGAGATGGAAGAGAGTGAGAAGCAAAGAAGATAGGGATGAAAATCAGATGGAGGGAAGGGGAAGAGTTAAGGGGTTTAAATAGGGGTTGAAATCTGGTGCTTCCCCACGGCCGTGGTTCTAGAGGGTGTCGATGCACACGGCCACCTCGCACGACCGTGTCGATGAGTGTGTTTGTCACACCATGCCCGTGCTGCATCACCCACGCCCGTGTACGTCAAGTTTTTTCTTTTGGCACGGTTGCTCTGCACGGGCATGTTGTACCCATGTTAAATAAGTCAGTAGCTTCAGATGGTTGAGGGCACAACCGTGCCCTCTCTGTCGATGCTCGTGGGGAGGGTGGTTGGATCCGTGACGTTGAGGGGGTGATTGGACTGACTTGCACGGCCTCTACTCTGTCAGTGTGGCGGTTCCGATGGTCCACATGGCCGCGGACACGGCCGTGTGACCTGGGAATCCTATATTTTCTGGTGAGTTTAAAAAAGAAGAAAAAGAAAAATAAATTTAAATGCAAAATAGAAGTAAAAAGAAATAAGGTTAGTGCTCGGGTTGCCTCCCGAGAAGCGCTCGTTTATAGTCTTAAGCCAGACTTTCCTTATTTTTGAAAATTTTAGGGAGGTTTAAAGGTTTGAATATTTTCCCTCATGCGTATGATTTTATTCTCTTGACAAAGTTGAAGTCGAGAAGCGTTACCTTGAAGTCACCGAATATTGGATTGCTCACCTTGACTATTCCGTGTGGGAAGATGTCGTCTACCTTGAAAAGGATTTCTTTGTTTATGTCAAGGTCTGGAGGAAATAGTCGTGGGTCTGCTTTATCTAACAATACCTGATCTTTGACTGTGGACTTGTCTATCTCATAGAGTGGTTTTGATTATGTTTCTTGTATCCCTAATTTCTCCTTAAAGTGTGTTTTCCACTCATCTAAGTCATTGATTTGAATCCTTTGCTCCTCGTGAGTTCTTTCTTTGTTGGTACTGAATTGAAGATCAGGCTCAATAGCGCCCCTTTTCGGTGGTTCCTTTGATTTCACTTCGTGTGGTTTGGGTTCTTCTTTTACCTGTGTCTCCTGCTCATTCAATTTATCGACTCTAAGGCTTTGTTCCTCGTATGCTTCTTTAGCTTGGGATTCGTGTTTCGGCTCAGGTTTTTGTCCTTTTGATTTTTCCTACGATGAAAGTTGAACAAATTGGTTATCATTTGTATTAGCTTTCTTACCGTCATTGATTGTTGCCCTGGCCGAATCAAGAGCTTGAAGATCGATTGATTCGTCACCTACACGAAGTATGAGTTCTCCTGTGGCAACATCAATTTTAGTCCTAGCAGTTGCTAGAAAAGGTCTTCTTAAAATTAAGGGAATTGAATTATCCTCATCAATGTCTAAAACAACAAAATCTACTGGGAAAACAATTTTATCGATTTTTACGAGAACATCTTCAATAATGCCCCTAGGAATTCTAACAGTTTTATCAGCTAATTGAATACTCATCCTAGTTTGTTTGGGCTTCCCTAGACCTAGTCGTTTAAACAGTGCATAAGGCATGACATTTATGCTTGCCCCTAAATCAGCTAAGGCATTATCAATAGCTAAACTACCAATTAAACATGGAATTGTAAAACTCCCTGAATCTTTTAATTTCTGTGGTAGTTTATTTTGTAGGATTGCTGAACACTTTGCGTTGAGTTCAATGTGTGGCTCTTCGTCTAATTTGCATTTGTTTGTCAAGAGCTGTCTTAAAAATTTCCTCGAGTCTGGCATCTGAAAAAGAGCTTCAAGAAGAGGTAAGTTAATGTGTAATTTCTTTAAAAGTTTAAGAAACTTACCGAATGCTCCTCTGAATCGTCTCTTTTAATGCTTCGTGATAAGGTATCACGAGGTTTGTACTCCTTGATTATCGGTTTTGACTTTTCTTGTGCTACCTCTGTTATACCTTCGTCTACCTTACTTTCTGGAATTGGTTTTGGTTCATCTAACTCCTCGTTCTCCTGAGCTGTGATGGCTTGAATTTGTTCCTTTGGATTAATCTCGGTGTTACTTGGTAGACGTCCTTGTGGTCGTTCTGACATGAGTCGTGTGAGTTGTTTGACTGCATTAGTCATTTCCTTGACCGACTTAGCAATTTCACTCATTCGGCTCTCGTTGCTTTTAATTGTTCTATCAATTATTTGTAGGCGTTCTTCTGTGTTTGTCAATTTTTTTAGTTCCTCCTCGTAGGTTGGTTTCTTCTCTTGTGGATAGGGCTGATTTTGGAAGTTCTGAAGAGGTTGTTGCCCTTGATTTCTTTGATTGCCTTGACCTCTCCATGAAAAATTTGGGTGGTTCCTCCAACCTGGATTGTAAGTGTTACTATAAGGATTATTTTTGGATCAGAAATTATTACCTATATAGTTTATTTGTTCGCTCTCTGCTTCCGGTTGGTAGGGTGGGTACTCAAGATTCGCCACGGTTCCACTTGCATCACACTGCATGACTGGATGAACTTGCGAAGAACATAAACTATCAAGCTTTTTATTCATCATCTCAAGCTGCGTTGATAGCATGGTCATGGTGTCGACGTTGAAGACTCCTGCCGATTTCGTTGGTTTAGTCCTTGAAGCTTTTCACTAATAATTTTTTAATGACATCTCCTCAATGAACTCGTAGGCTGCTTCTGGAGTTTTGTTATTCAAAGTTCCACCGACGGCTGAATCAATCAGTTGCCATGTTGAGGGGTTTACACCGTTGTAGAATGTTTGGACTTGTAGCCACAAGGGTAAGCCATGGTGTGGGCACCTCCTCAAGAGATCTTTGAATCTCTCCCATGCATCATATAGCGTCTCTAAATCCATCTGCATAAAAGAAGAGATATCATTCCTTAATTTGACCGTTTTGGCCGGTGGAAAATATTTCATTAAAAACTTTTCGGTCATCTGATCCCATGTGGTGATTGACCCTTGTTGTAACGAGTTTAACCACTGTTTAGCTTTATTTCTTAATGAAAAAGGAAATAACCGAAGACGTATGGCATCATCAGAAATGCCATTTATTTTGAAGGTATCACAGAACTCTAAAAAGTTAGCTATATGCATGTTTGGATCTTCATCCTACAAACCATCAAATTGAACAAACTGTTGAATCATTTATATTGTGTTAAGCTTTAATTCAAAATTATTAGCTACTATAGCAGGCCTAACAATACTTGATTCTGCTCCTGTTAAATGTAGTTTCGCATAATCAAACATTGTACGTGGAGCGTTGCGTTCCCCCACATCGTGTGGTGGTGGGTTATTCTCGTCCATCCTTTCAATAGGATTGGATCTATCTTCTTCCTCTCTTTCTGTGTAATTTAGGGCTCGCCTGGTTTCCCGATGATTCCTTCGAGCGGTAGCTTCAATATCGCTTTCGTATACTACAGGTCCTCGCGGGTTCCTTCTAGTCATAAATTAGAGGTACTTGGAAAGAAAAGAAAGAAAGAAAAAATTAGCAAAATTTAAAAATTAAACTAAAAATAAAATAAATTACTGAAAATAAAATAATGGCTAAAGTAATAAAAATACAGTTTTCTTAATGTTTTAGTTCCCCGGTAACGACGCCAAAAACTTAATCGCTGTAAATCAGATTTTTAAAATTTATAAAAGAATGATCAAAACCTGAAAACTAACTTTGACAATGATTAAAGGCAAGTGTACCTATCGAACTGTAGTATAGCTTAGGCAATACTGGATATATCGAACCCAAAGGAACTAAAAGTACTAATACTAACTTTCTTTTTATTATTTAGCCTTAAAAATAGAGTGAAGTTGCTTTTGACAAAGACTAAACTAAGGACACAAAGACAAAAAGAACGAATAGGAAAATAACTTTGAAGGAAAACTCAGTTGGTTATGACGATACCCTCAGAAAGAATCCACCTAGACTTCACTTATTATTTAACCCTAAATTATATGATTTCTTTTACTTAGCTTGATCCGTAAGACTCCCTAACTTATATTAAACCTTCTCTCGAGGCGAATAACGTCTAACCCTAGGTTAATTAGTGGAACTCTCGTTCGCTTATAATAACCCCCTAGGATAGCAGTAAATCAATCAATGGACTCCCATATTAGGTTTCCCCCTAATCCGGCAAAATCTAGTAACCCTATCTCTAGGCGTTCGATCAACTCCGCTTAATTATGTTATATCTACTCTTAGAAAGGGTCTATTCCTCCTCCACCTAAGCATATTAGATTTGGATTAAACAACATAATTAAGAAAAAACTAAGTAATTATCATATAACTTAAAAATCAAATAAAAAGATTCATCTAGGTTTCATCCCCTTCAGGTATTTGAGGGGCTTAGTTCATAATGAATAAACAAAACATCGCAAGAGAAAAGATAAAACAAAACATAAGAATCGACTCCAGGCCATGTAACACGCCCGTGTGGATCAACTCCAGGCCGTGTTCAGATTTCTAACTTAAGGCACGATCGTGTGAATCGGGGAAAAGACTATGTACTAGATGTTAGGCGTGGCACGGCCGTGTGGTCGCCGGGTCAGGCCGTGTCAAATTCATGATATGGCCCATTTACTCCATTTTGGGCCCGTTTTATGTTCTTTTCATCCTCGGGTTCTTTCTTGGGTATAAGACATGAAAAGAAAGGATTAAGAGCACTTTTTACATAAATCAAGGGATAAATCATCCAAAAGCATACTAAATGTGGGCTTAAAATATGTTATTTTTACGATTTATTAGTAGATAAGGTGAAGATCACCGAAGAGGTTAAGCGCGTGGAGTGCCAAAATAGAGACTAAGAGAGAGGCAAGAACAAGAGGGATTCGGAGCCCTCTAGTTCTGTTCAGAGGCCTAAGAAACAAACTAAACCTGAAGGGCCTGTTAGAGTGGGGGTTCCTGTTACTCTTACTGGGATTTAGCCTTGTGGCGATTGCGGTAAGCACCATCCGAGCGAGTGTTGGAGGAGAATAAGGGCTTGCCTACGGTATAGGTCATTAAAGCACTGGATTAGAAAGTGTTCATATCATGCGGATCAGATGTGAGCTTTGAGACCGGGTTCTACTCAGCCTCAAAGAACAGTACAGCAGCCAGTTAGGGGCCGTGGACTGGCTAAGGGTGGTAATAGTATAGGCCGAAGACAGAGAGTAGCGGGAAAAGGTGTTAGTTAGACTAAGGTGAGGCAGCCTGTATTGGTTTATGTTGCTCGATGCCGAGAGGATAAAGATGCCCCTGATGTGATAACGGGTACATTTTTAATTTTTGATGCTCCATTTACTGTTTTGATAGACATATGTTGCACACACACTCCTATGTAGCTAATTCTATTTTCGAGAACTTGGGGATTTCTATTGAGTGTACTTTTGGTGAGATTACAGTACTGAGTCCGTTGGGATAGCCTGTTCCGGTAAATAGACTTTATAGGAATGTTTCATTGTAAGCACAAGGAACTGTGTTTCCTGCAAATTTGATGCAACTGCTGTCTAGGGAGTTTGACTTAATTATGGGTATGGATTGGTGAGCACCAAGTTATCTTGGATTGTGCGACTACGAGGGTCATTCTGAGGACTGAGGATGATAAGGAGTTGGTTGTGATTGGCGAGCGTTGAGATTACTTGTCTAATGTAATATTCGCTCTAGTGGCTGAAAAATTGGTTCGAAAAGGGTGTGAGGCGTATTTGGTTTAAATCAGTGTTTCAGTTTCTGGGGACTCTTCTATTAGGGATATCAAAATAGTAAAGGAATTTTCGAATATTTTTCCTGAGGAGCTACAAGGTTTACCTTTGAATCGGAAAGTTGAGTTTGGCATTGAGCTTCTATCAAGTACAGCTTCGGTGTCTATCGCTCCTTACCGTATGGCACCGAAAGAGTTTACAGAACTTAAGGCTCAACTTCAAAAGCTTCTAGATCGTGGTTTCATCCATCCTAGTGTGTCTCCGTAAGGGGCATCGATTCTGTTTGTAAAGAAAAAGGATGGTACCATGAGGATGTGTATTGACTACCGGTAGATGAAGAAGCTAACTACGAAGAATAAGAACCCATTTCCGAGGATCGACGATCTGTTTGATAAGTTTCATGGGGCTGTGGTATTCTCAAAAATAGATTTCCATTCTGGGTATCATCAGCTTAGGGTTAAGGAAGCTGATATTCATAAGACGACATTTAGGACTCATTATGGGCACTACGAGTTCCTAGTTATGCCCTTTAATTTGACAAATGCTCCGGTTGCATTCATGGATTTGATGAACCGAGTATTTTAGCTGTATCTGGATCAGTTCATCGTAGTCTTCATTGATGATTATTCAGGTGTACTCTAAAACTAAGGATGAGCATGATGAGCATCTTAGAGTAGTGCTCAGATACTTCGAAAGAAACAACTTTATGCAAAGTTGGGCAAGTGTGAGTTCTGGTTGCGAGAAGAAATTTTTTTAGGGCATATGGTTTCTACTAAGGGGATCTGAGTTGATCTTAGAAAGATTGAGGTTGTGCTTGATTGGAAACAACCTAAGAACGTATCTGAGATCCGCAATTTTCTGGGTCTTGCGGGTTATTATCAGCCATTTGATGAGGGGTTTTCACTAATTGTAGCTCCTCTGACTAAACTTCTACGCAAGAATGTTCCTTTTATGCGGACGACCGACAGATGCAGTCGAGCTTGAGCTCGAGTGCGATTCGACTCGAGCTCTGCTCGTCTGACTGAATCACCTGTAAGGAGTTTGTGGTGTATAATAATGCATCACATGTCGGTTTGGGATGTGTACTGATGCAAGATGGTAAGGTTGTGGCTTATGCGTCCTGTCAACTTGAGTCACACGAAGGGAATTATCTGAAGCATGATCCTGAGTTAGCTACCATGGTGTTTGCATTAAAGATCAGGAGGCATTATTTGTATGGTGAGAGGTGTATCACCTACACCGATCACAAGAGCCTCAAGTTCCTCCTTACTCAGAAGGAGTTGAATCTTAGACAGTGTCGATGGATTGAGTTTCTCAAATATTATGACTTCACAATAGAGTATCATCTTGGTAAGGCTAATGTGGTGGTCGATGCTCTCAGTCGTAGAGCGACGAATGATTTGAAAGCGATGTCTGCTCGTCTTAGTCTGTTCGATGATGGGGGTCTGTTAGCTGAGTTGCAAGTTAAACCGACTTGGATTGGGCAGATTCAAGAAAAGTAGTTAGGCGATGAGTATTTGGTTCTACGGTTTCGTCAGGTTGAGAGTGGCAGTACATCTAATTTTGGACTAAATAAAGATAAGGTTTTGTGTTTCTGAAGTCAGGTTTGTGTACCGAATTATTTTGATCTGAGGCAGTCGATTTTGAGGGAGGCACATAGTAGCCCTTATGCTATGCATCCCGATGGTAATAAGATGTATTAGGATCTCTGTGAACTGTATTGGTGGCTGGGTTTGAAATGAGAGGTAACAAATATTGTTGCTCATTGTCTAACGTGCCAGCAAGTTAAAGCTGACCACTAGTTGCCTTCAGGTTTGCTTCAACCTATTAAGATTCTCTTATGGAAATGGGAACGAGTGACGACGGACTTCGTTAGTGGGTTGGCCTTGACACCCACTAAGAAGGATTCTGTTTGGGTCATCATGGATCGATTGACCAAGTCTGCCCATTTTACTTCGGTTCGGCCGGACTACTCTCTATAAAAGTTAGCGAAGCTCTATTTTCTGAAATTGTGAGACTGCATGGGGTTTCGGTTTCGATAACCTCTGATAGGGATCCTTGCTTCACTTCTCGATTCTGGAAGAAACTGCATGAGGCTCTGGGTTTAATATTGGACTTTAGTACTG
The DNA here is from genome assembly GCA_025503065.1 of Gossypium bickii. Taxonomy (NCBI): domain Eukaryota; kingdom Viridiplantae; phylum Streptophyta; class Magnoliopsida; order Malvales; family Malvaceae; genus Gossypium; species Gossypium bickii. Next base: position 17,762,165 of record CP106713.1, on the reverse strand, counting down.
TGTTCCATCCTTAGACCAATGGTCAATCTGAGACGGTGATTCAGATACTGGAGGATATGTTTCGGAGTTGTGTGATTGATTTTTGAGGTAGTTGGGAGGGTTTCCTACCGTTGGTTGAGTTCCCCTACAATAATAGTTTCCAGTCTAGCATCTATATGGCACCTTATGAGGCTTTGTATGGTCGTAACTGTCGTACTCCTCTATGTTGGACTGAGTTGGGTGAACAACAGATTTTGGATCCTGAGCCTGTTTTCTATTCTGAAGATAAGGTTAGACTAATTCGGGATCATCTGAAGGCAACTTCTGATAGACAAAAGTCCTATGAGGATCTGAAAATGAGAGATATCGAGTACTCGATGGGTGACTTCGTGTTTCTTAAGGTATCCCCATAGAATAAGGTTCTGAGGTTCGGTCATAAAGGCAAGTTGAGCCCTAGGTTCATTGGGCTGTATCAGATTCTGAAGCGTGTGGAACCAGTCACTTATCAGTTAAAGCTACCTCCAAAGTTAGACTGTATCCATTTTCACGTCCCGATGTTGAGGCGGTACCGGTCTGATCCATCTCACGTTGTCTCTGTTGAGGAGATCAAGGTTAGACCGAACTTGACTTTTGAGGAGGAGTCGGTTCAGATTTTAGGTCGAGATATTAAGGTTTTGAGGAGGAAGTCCATTCCATTAGGTAAGGTTCTGTGGCAGAATCATGGCACTGAGGAAGCCATGTGGGAATCTAAGGACTCGATGCGTTAGCAGTATCCTCATCTGTTCGGATCAGGTAAATTTCGAGGTCAAAATTTCCTTCAGGGGGTAGAGTTGTACACCCTGAATAATTTAAATATGTTTTTGTGAAATCTGACAAATGTGTATTTGCTTCAAGGGTTAAATGTTCTGGGTGTGTGTGTATGAGGTCTTGGGTTCAAGTCTCCCTTTTGGCAAATTTTGTTATTTTTTATCCAAGCCTTATCCCTGTTGGGTAGGATTATATAAAATTGTCTGTTAACTTATGTAACACCCCTAACTCGTATCTATCGCCAGAATAGGTTTACGGAGCATTACCAGAATTTACAGATCAAATAAACTGATATTTCACATCATATAGCATTTATATCATAAACCAATTGAAATCAAGAAAAATGTCCCTTACGTGAGCCCTCGAGGCCCCAAATACATATTAGAAACAAGTCGGGACTAAACCGGGTACTCAGAGAATTTTTTGGAAAGTATTAAAATTTTTCAAAGGTGTAGGGGACACACTCCCGTGTGGCCAGGCCGTGTGGCTCACACGGTCAAGAGACATGTTCTTGTCTCAGGCCATGTGGGTATTCGAAATAAGGGCACACGCCGTGTCCCAACTTGTGAGCTCTCTGACTTGGGTCACACTACCAAGCCACACGCCCGTGTGCTAGGTCGTGTGAGTATACTGATTTGCATTCTTAAAAAGATACAGGGGATGCATGGCTGTGTCACCTGGCCGTGTGTCACACACAGCTGAGACACACGCTCGTGTTTCTGCCCTTATGGACAAAAATAGGCCATTTTACAAGCCATATTTATCACCCAAATTGGTGTTAGCCTACAATCAACATTGTGCATATCAACAAGCCAAAATTAAGCACTAAAACAAACCAAAATCAAGCTTTTCACATATAATATCTTCACATACAACCAATATGCCTTTAGGCACCTCAGATGACAGATTATAACATGTGTACTCATGTATTCAATATATTCATATGTATAACTAACTTATATGCATATTTGTACCCAAGGTTTACCAAACTAATTTGCATTATTTCAAACCAAGTCACTTACCTACCGAAACTTACCATTTGATGCCAAAATGTATTTCAAATACTAGCATATTTAGTTATATACACCTTACATATCAAGGTACCGATTCATGATCAACTCATCGCATACTAAAACACATGTATATGAATGCACATTTAGCTAACACTTTACCTTTCATTATACAACCATAAACTAAACCACACATCAACCACATAAGGCAAGTATGCCCAAACCAAAATGTGCCAAAACACAAGCCAAATAAGTGACTAATCTCCACAAAATACATATAGGCCAACATTTAGCCAAAATAACCTATACATGCCATTATAACCAAAATCAAAACATTCAAAAATACCGATAAAACTGATGGATAGTGTGATATAACTCCAACAAGTTTCCAACCCAATCGAGCTTCCGATAATTTGAAAAGTAAAGAAAAAAAATACGTAAACAATGAATGCTTAGTAAGCTCATATAAACTTTAATCATTTCAATTCATTTCAATTATGAAATTTATACATATTAAGAATAATCCAATATCGATACCGCAAGATTCATGAAGCAATATTCAACAACTCACAAGGTGAATAAATCCACAGCATCACTTATACATATCATTCCTAGCATAGTAGGATTTTAAATAACTTTAAACCTTACCACTCTTTCATGAGCTTAAGCATATATTCATTTGAACACTTACCATTTCAATATTACCATTCAACCAACAGCTTGGCATTTGCCTAAGCATTAAACAACAACACTTGTTAGCATACTTGAACATATTTCATATAAATTCAACACCGATAACCTTATTATCTCAACATGTCACACTTGAGTTTATTACTCGTCTTAACTTACATAATTTCCATGTATCAACATACCAAAGATATTCGTATATATTCATGTCATGATACATATCATTCTCTTACCATTTCTTCATATACATATATCATCCATTTCAATATATCAATATATCAATATATCATGTGCCATCATTTCCATGTATTTCATATATATACCTGTATTAGTTAGTATCAAACTCATATTGTCTCGTAACAGAACATTGCCTGTTGAACCATTTAGAATATCATTGGATAACTTTCAAATTCATTAAATAAATCACTTTACCAAGACTTTCCCAAATCGAAGAACGACTTACGGATAAGAGTACATCGTTAATAGAAGCTCATAAGAGCTGGGCCTTCCAGATATGCCAACAGAAGCTTGAAAGCTGAACAAAAGCTCATAAGAGCTGAACAGAAACTCATAAGAGTTAAACAGAAGCTCGTAAGAGCTGAACAGAATCTCATAAGAGTTGAAAAGAAGCTCTTAAGAGTTGAACAGAAACTCATAAGAGTTGAACAGAAGCTCGTAAGAGCTGAACAGAAGCTCGTAAGAGCTGAACAGAAGCTCAAAAGAGCTAAACAGAAAGTAAACACGAGATTTCACCAAAAATGTTGAACCCCGATTTACTTGGGTAATTTTTTGATATCTTCCTTCAATAACGTCATACGCCAAATAATGAATGTACCCAAATCCCGCGTTCCATTCAACCAAATATTCAATTCAATATTATAATTCCAATAATAATTCATTTTCAACAATAAAATAACTGCATAATATCATTCATCAAATTAATGCAAATATTAATTTTTAACCGTACGAACTTACCTGGATAAATTGCAGAAATACCAAGATTCAGGGGCATTTTGGTAATTTTTTATTTTCCTCTATATTCACCCGATCTTGATCTAAATTAATAATTTCATTCAATATATTAATTTAGACAATGAAACAATTCATTTCATGTAATTTGGTCATTTTTTACATTTTTACAAAATTGCCCTTGAAGTTTTACTTTTATTCAATTTAGTCCATAAACCCAAAATATGCAATTAACCATTTTTAATAGAAATCCAAGCTATCCGAATATTCATGGCATTCAATACAGCCCATTTTTGCAATAATTTCACAACAAACCCTTGTATTTATACTATTTTAACAATTTAGTCCCTAATCGAAAAATTCAACAGAAATCACTTAATAAAATAATTTTAAATAACAATTAATATCTTAAATTCGTCATTTAATATCAAAATCACAAGGTTCATCAATGGAAACTTTCAAAATATTTAACAATTTCAAAATCGAAGGTACAAGATAGCTGGATCTAGTTGCAACGACCTTAAAAACATAAAGATTATTAAAAACAGGACGAAAATCACTTACCGATTGGATTTTAAAGCTTGGCCAAACCCTAGATCTGTTTTCATGGAAGCTTTTGGTTTTCATTGGCGAAGAAGATGATAACCACACCTTTTTTTTCTTATGTTTTTATTTTAATTTAATTTAATCTATTAAATTACCATATTACCCTTAGTTAATAATTAATTTAAAACACCAAATCTATGCCCATATTTGTCCATAACATAAATTTAGGGCATAATTACCATCAAAGGAAGGTTTAATGTCACAATTGGTCCTTTAAATTCTAACTAAATAAACCTATTTACAATTTAATCCCAAACTTATTAGGACTAAAAGAACAATTAATCCAAAAGCTAGTGGAATCAATCATAACACCACTGCTTGGAAACTTTTACCATGGTTTAATTACCATTTAAGTCCCTTTTCCTTTATCAATTACCCATTTAATCAAATAGTGATTAAATTTTTCATCTTTTACAATTTAGTCCTTTTTAATTAATTAACTATCGAAACGTTAAAAATTTTCAACGAAACTTTAATACCACCTTAATACCACTCCGTAAATATTTATAAAAATATATGTGGCTCGGTTTATAGAAACGAGGTCCCAATACCTCACTTTCTAAACCACTTGACCTAGGATTTTACCACTCGAACCTAATAATTCATTATAAAACATAAATTACCCATTCAAAAATCTTTTTAAAACCATATTTGACTCGTAAATATTAAATAAAAAATTTACGAGCTTACTTGCCAGATTTGGTGGCCTCGAACCACTGTTTCTGACACCACTGAAAAATTAGGCTATTACAACTTATATCAGAATGAGCCTGCTGCTTTGAGTGGTAAGGAGTTAGTGTCTTGGAGGTCCTGTGTTCGAATCCTTGCACAAGCGTGAGTGTTAATTTTTGCTTCGGGTGTTTGATAGAGGTTTGGAGTAACCAAAATTCTGAAGTGGTTGAGAGTTAGGGGGTTGGTGGGGAGTGGGACGAAAAGTAGGGATAGATTATTAGATTTTTTGAATTTTAATTTTAATTTTTCTCTTTTCCCAAAATTTTCTTTCTCTGACGTTTATTTTTCTTTCTATTTTCCCACTTTTAATTTTCGTTTCCTTCTTCCGATTTCTGTTGAAATTTGTCTTTCAATTCGTGATACTTTAACATTTTGATTCCTTCGTGTTGCTGTGTAGGTAAGGGGTTCGTTGTGTTTGGGGTGGTTTTGTTTTATACTTTAGTCTCTGTTAGTGTACGAGGTTAATTCGTCATACCATTTTTCTAGGTGTTCTTCAGGAAAATTGAGACTCTTCGATTGCATAGTTAAGTTTACAAAACGTTTTAGTGTTGTTTTTCTTTTGAAGGTGTGCGTTTGGTTGCTTGAATTTGAATGAGGATTCATTTGGATTTGTGAACTCACTTTGATTTTGAGCGTTTTGTGATAATTTTAGGTTCTATTCACTTCGGGGGGTGCGTTTGCTTCGAAAATGAACCAAGTGTGTTCTCCTAACACGAAAAATTGAGTTTCGTCGAAAGCTGAAAATGGAATCTGTCGACTCCACACGGGCGTGTGGCCAGCCATATGGTTGGCCGTGTGCTAGACACTGCCGCAGTGACCGACGGGCGTGGTGGCAGTGCAAGACACGCACCGCAGTGTGACGCGTGCGCGGTGTGGCCGTGTAGGCCACACAGGCTAGGCCAGATAGGGCATATGGTTTTGGGCCAGGCCATGTGCGCCACACGAGTAAGGCCAATCCGCGCATGTGGGCCCAAAATTTTGAAACTTTTCCTAGGGTCGCACTAGTCGTTCCGATCAACTGTAGGCCTACCGTAGGGTTGGTAAAGGCTAACCAAACCCTATTTCATGTGATTTGATATTCTGATAGACTGATCTCAATAGGATACTGATATGTATGTTTGACTGCACTGTTTAAGTATGAATCTATCTGTATACGAGCATGTTAAGCATGTTTAATCTGATATTTCTACATCTATACTCTATATCTATTATTGGGGTGGGAATTGTATATGTGGAGGAAGTGATCTGTATGGCAACTCTTCACCTATATTCTGGCAACTTGACTGCATATTATCTATTATGTGTCGCATCGACACTATATAGTGTGTAGGGATGGGTGAGTGTTTTTAACCCCACATGGTGTGATGGAATGGTCGGTGACAGTATGTAGATCTGTTATGGACTTAGGTCTGAATCTGTATTTGACTGTATACTAAACATTGTGTATGTTACATGGCTATTTCTGTTGGGTTACACACTGAGTTTACGAAAACTCACTTTTGTTTGTCTATTCTATTCAGGTAATTCTCAGACTTAGGCGAGTCGGTGCGACGGAGGCTCAGCGGTGACCACTTGACCAAGAACTATTTTTATTTAGTAATTAATGGTTTAATTTTAAAGTCTGATTTTTCTTGAGAGTTTGTAATTTTTGAGACTCTCTGGACTATTTGGTTTTAACTTTTGGATTTGGATTTTGTTTTGCTATTTTTCCACAACGTCAACAAAAACACTTTATGCAACAAATGGGTTTTTGAAAACACGAGCTTGGTTTTTATTTTAAACGATTTCCAAACTTCCGTTGCGAAATAAACGGTTAGTTTTGACGGACAACTTATAATAGTTTCAGTAATGAATATGTTTTATAATACTTCAACGTTTTATCAAATAGCTAAACATGGTTTATCGAAGAATCGTCGATTTCATAACTCTTCTTCATAACACTCCCAGATGGTTTATCGAAGAATCGTCGATTTCATAACTCTTCTTCATAACACTCCCAGATTCAGCCATAACGTCTAGGCCGTATTTGGGGTGTTATAATCAATATGATTATTGATAGTGATAAGGAATGGGCACTTTCTAAATTTGAGAGAAAGACATTCAAGAAACACCATGTCAGTTAGAACTTCTTTAAAATTACCCTATCGAAAAAATGCACGGTGAGTTGAGTTTAATGACAAGGACGGGGAAATGGTCTTCGATGACAAAGGAAATGACCTTTTGGTAGTAATAGCACCCATTACAGGATATTAAGTTAAAAGAATCTTAGTAGATTGTGGTAGTGCAGGGGAAGTCTTATATTAAGATGTTTTGGAACAAATGCAGTTGAAAGAGACAACCTTGAAGAAAGCAACACATTTGGTTTTGTTAACCAACTTATCCAAGTTAAAGGATTGATTATGCTTTAAGTCATAATCGAAGATTATGATTGCAAAACTATGAAATGGAAGATTTTTTTTTTATATTTTTGTAGTAGATCATCTTTCAAGATACAATGCTATTTTTGGTTGTCTGATCATGCACATGACTAAAATGATTATGTTTATGTTTTGCACGAAAATAAAGTTTCCTACTTCAACGGGGATTAGTTATTTGAACCCGGTTCAACAAATGGCGAGTTAGAGCCATACTATGCCCCTCCAATTAACCACCAAGACTGCACCAACCAAGACCTTAAAAGAGGTGCATTCTAGTATTTGAGGTGCTAGAATTGATTCATTTTCTTGTAGCTAATAACAAATATTAATTATCCTTTAACCACAAAAAAATAATTTTCCTTTTTAATGTATTACACTATCAAAAAAATACCCTTTAACAACATAGATTTAATCGACCTAACCAAATTAATTTTCTAGTAAAAATTTAAGGGCCTAAAGATATGTTTAAAGGTTGGGTTATCCATTCTCCCAAAGTTTTGGATATTGTATTTATTAATTCAGGTTGGATTGATTTAATCTAAATATGTCTAAAGGTCGAGTTATTTATTTAAATTTGAAGTCTTACTCAATATTTTACAAAATTTGAATAAAAATAATAAACTCGAATATGAAATTGAGTAAGAACAAAAGTTATGCATGTTTAATATATGTAACGAGCTTAGGCTCCAATGTTCAAAGCTTAAACTAAGTTTGATTTGGTTTGTTTTACAATTTTATAATGCAAAACAATATTTCAATTTATTTTTATATATTATATAATTTAGATCATATGAAGATTAATACATTTTTAACATGTTAAGTGGATCTAAATAAACTTGAGCTAACCATTACAAATATTGATAAGTCAAGACAATTAAGGCACATTTCGAGTCAAATCACATTTGAACAAATACGTGTGGTGTTGATGCTATATAAAGGCCGAACCTAAATTCGATTTGACTACACATGAACACTTTTAGGCTTTACTTGGTAGGGTGGAAAGAAAATTAGAAAAATTGAATATTGAAGGAGTGGAAAATAGAAAGATGGAAAATAGAAAAAAAAATTCAATAGAAAAGGGGAAAGAAAATTTTTGAGTGTGCTTAGTGGGAAGAAACGTGAGAAGAAAGAAAATATGTGAAATGATTATTTTCCATTTTAATGCATAAAAATCAATCTTTCTAAATTAGAATGATAAGAAGAGAGAAGATGAGAGAGATGTATATGTTAGTTCAAAATGATATATTTTTCAAATGTTTTATTTTTTTAAATTTTATTTTTCTACTCTACCAAGCAATGGATAGAAAGAAAATATTCTTTCCAATTTTCTATATTTTCTACAAAGCACATCTATGAAAAGAATAATTATATTTTCCATCCTTTTAATTTTTCTTTTCACTCTACCGAGTAAAGCTTTAATCTTTAATGATAAAAAATAATTATTTTATTTGAGTTTATAATTATCAAATATATAAACACTATGTTAAATTATTTTAATATTATATTATGTTTTAAATAGTGAAGTCCAGCCCTTTAGACAAGTAATTTAAAAAATTGGAGGAAGCCCATCCAACGAATTCTAAGTCAAATCGAGTATGAATTTGCCGCGAAGACCGTTTGGTTTGAGATGAGATATTTTTGAATGAATGGGTAGGCCTTGCATTTCGCTCAATTTTCTAAACTGTAATGGAAAAACCCCCCATTATTATTACTATACTATGCTTCAAAAGAAAAAAAAATGAAATTAAACTGCCAAAGTTGTCGAGACGAGAGTTGAGATTTAGTCAAAGATCACCAATGGGTAATTGCCAAATAAAGAAGAAAAAACCCACCCATTTTCTTCTTATGTCGTTTTTGCCTCTTTGTCTCTCCACCATTTTCGAATACCAAGCTAAAAAAATCCCATGTAAAATAGAATTAATGAGCTTTTTGTTATATTAATATCCCTACTATCCTCCTTCCTACTTTGCAGAGGTACATCATTTTTTGTTTTTTAATATTTGAATTCTGGGTTTTGGTGTTTCTTAATCATCTTTGAATGTTGGTTAGTAATATTTAACATTGTATTTGCAGGAATTTGGGTCCAAGGGGGTCGATAAGATATACGATAAGACGACTGTGTGATCCTTCTGCCCTTTACTGTTGCTCACCTATCTGGAAAATTCTCTCACTACCTTCCGATAATGTCAGCTGTTCAAGCCGAGACCCAAGGTCCTCTCTGTTTTTTTTTTTTTTTATTATTATTAACATTCTTTTGTTAGATCTTCATGCATCTTTAGATTTTCCATTAACATGTTTATAGGTATAATTAGTCCCCCCTTTTTTTCTTTTTTCTTTTTTTTTTATGTATTGATTTATGTCTTCTGTGTTGCTCGATGGGATTCCATCGTTAAATCTAAGGTATTGTCCGTTTTGAACATCCACAGTTCATTTAAGAATTTGTCAACCGAATGTGTGCTTATGTTGATTCAAATCAAGAACTTCTCATTTAAGAGAGAGCTTTTCTCAAGACAAGTAGTGATTGAGCTACTTGTTTTGTAAAAAGGTCTCGAGAAGTCCTTAGTTTGAATCAATGGAGGCGCTCTTTCGAGTGATAAATCCTTTTAAAGGATCATTGGTTCTCAAAAAGGGTAATACCTTAAATATAAGCGCATGCAAGGAACATCGTGGTAGAAAATGCTTTTATTTATTGTACCTTTGAATGTTGATTTGCGTGGCCTTTTTTTGTGGCATAACTGTAATGCTATTCCAGTGCTATGCTATTTAGTCGTTTTTTGTTAATGATGGATGATCAGAAACCAAAATGTAATGTTGGTAGATGAAAAAGCTTGGAACGATTTCGGGCTTTTAGTATATATCCATTTATAATGTTAATAATTTGTTCATCATATCGGCATTGATCAGATATGGAGCTGAAGCAATCAGGGTCTGTTAAGAAGGCAGCAAGGAGTGCATCCAATAAATTCAGGAATTCACTTTCAAAGAGAGGTAGGAGAAGCAGTAAAGTAATGTCTATTGAAATAGATGATGAGATTGATGCAGAGGAGATGCAGTCTGTTGATGCCTTGCGTCAGGCACTTATATTAGAGGAAAAGTTACCTGCAAGACATGATGATTATCATACGTTGCTAAGGTAACTTTCTTTCCCGACTCTTTATTTTTCTTTAAAGTACTCGTATCTGACAGATTTGGAGAGGAGGGAGGAGTTATAATCTTTCTAAATATATGAAAATGAACTTCTAAAAAATTGAGCATAATGTCTGTATAATATAGGTTTCTTCTATCTTGTTGTAGATAAATACACTGTTATATTTTATGTTTCGACATGTCTATTCATGTGTAAGCTGAATGAATGATTAAAAATGGGTTTGCATGTGAATCCAGAGTATAGAACAAAATATGCAAAGTCAAGAAGGATTTGAGCAGCTATGCACAGTCCGATGGGTAACAAAATATTATATTTAAGTTTCAACATTACTCACCTGTAAATGTACCTCTCTATAATGCAGGTTCTTGAAGGCCAGAAGATTTGACATTGAGAAATCAAAGGAAATGTGGACTAATATGCTCCAATGGAGGAAGGAATTTGGTACCGACACAATTAATGAGGTATTCTTCTTACAGAACATACAACTTTGCTATTTGTTTAAGGTTCCTATCAAACATTGCCTTTTTAAAACTGGCCCAGAAGATGACTCTCATTTTTGCTACTGTTTTCTTCTTTTCCTAAGGACTTCGAGTTCAAGGAGCAGGCGGAAGTGTTGAAATATTATCCTCAGGGGTATCATGGAGTAGATAAGGATGGACGACCGGTGTATATAGAAAGACTAGGCCTTGTAGATGCTTCCAAGCTCATGCAAGTCACCACCATGGACCGCTATCTCAAATACCATGTAAGGGAGTTTGAGAAGACCTTTAGTGTTAAGTTTCCTGCTTGCTCGATTGCAGCCAAGAAGCACATTGATCAAAGCACAACAATCTTAGATGTACAAGGAGTGGTAAGTGAGATTCAATAATTACTATGTCTATGATACAACAATTTCAATGCTCAGTTTAACAAATCCGGACTTAATCCAGCTGGTTCTTCTAGCCATCCTTTTTGGCCATTGAATAAAAGAGAAATGCTAGTTTCGACCTCTAACCTTCCAACTCAAGTATTTTTACAAAGAAAAAAGGAAACTTTTATTAATGTATAAGAATGTTTTTGGGGTTTAATTTCGAGTTAACAACACAGGGTCTTAAGAGCTTCACGAAAGCTGCAAGGGACCTTGTAGGTAGCCTTCAGAAGATTGATGGTGATAATTATCCTGAGGTACTGATTTCCTTAAAATTAGTGATGCATGATATCTAAGTTTTAGTTGTGACTTTTTAAATTGTAACTGATAGAAGTCTGATGTGCAACGTTGTTTCCATTTTGGCAGACATTGAATCGCATGTTCATCATCAATGCAGGTTCTGGATTTAGAATGTTGTGGAACTCTGTCAAGTCTTTCCTAGATCCTAAAACCACAGCCAAGATCAATGTAAGCATACAGATTACATATGCTTCCTCACACCTGAATTTGCTAGTTTTAACCAATAAGCAAATAATTGGTAAAATCAATTACATACCAGGTTCTTGGCAACAAATATCAGAGCAAGTTGCTTGAAATAATTGATGAAAGGTATGTTCCCACTAGATTATTTAAATTTTTCTTCTTTTTCATGATGTTGCAACATTTTCCTGGTGTTGCTTCTTTTCTTTTTCCTGTATGCATACATACATACATACGTATGTATGTATGTATGTATGTATGTATGTATGTATGTAAGTATGTATGTATGTATATGTAGATGATATATATTCATGTTGGGGCTCTATATCAGTGAGTTGCCAGATTTTCTGGGAGGCAATTGCACTTGTGCTGATAAAGGAGGTTGCATGCTTTCTGATAAGGGTCCATGGAAGGACCCAGAGATCATTAAGGTGAACCATTCATTTTTTATTTCCTTTTTCTCCCTCAGTTGCAGTCATATTGATGACCTTGTATCGCTTGTGATCTGGATTCAAGGCACTTCTAATCAGTCCTTTTGACTTCGCAGATGGTTCAAAGTGGTGCACATAAAGGCTCAAAGAAATCACAGGATGAAAGCACTGAAGAGAAAACGACTTCAGAGGATAAAACTGAGTCCCCAAAGGTTCTACTTGCTCTTTTTCCCTCTATATCGACGTCCTCTTCTGTTTCGATTCTTCATTTTTCTTTGATTGACCAAGTAGTTTGTTTCACAGTCTATGATGGCTAGTGAACCAGTGGCTGCTGAGGCAGTTCCAGATGCACCAATTAAACAATCAGACAATCCTGTAGAGCATTCAGAACCCCCTCCCGTAAAGAAAATAGTAAGTTTAGCAGCTTTTAAGAGATTTCAGGACCTGAAAGGTGAATCAAGTTAATATAGAAGCCTTAAAGGATGCTATACAAGGCCTATTGGCAAAGAACTTGAGTTCCTAAATATCTTAACGTGATCGAATTTATTTGCTTTCCCTCAATCCCTTCATTTTCTTCCGAAAGTCTCAGGTCCAAAAGAGCCCAAATGAAAATGTTGTCGCAGTGGTTAATGAACCCATGGATTTGGCATTGGCGAAACCAGAGCAAAATGGAAATTTTGCTCCTCTACAGAGAGGTGCATGGCCTACTCAGACTCTAATTTGCTCTTCGTGTTCCTCAATCATGTATTCATATTGTGTTTGTTATTATTTCCGTATCATAATATCGTGTTTAAGGTATTACATTACGTGTCTAGATTCTAACAGGTATAAGGTTCTCTACTATGGAAATCGCAGATTCTTTTAGTAAGCAGGCAAGTCGCAAGCACCCTGATGGGGCTAGCTCTCATGTTTTCAATGGTGTGATGACCTTTGTTATGGGAATAGCCACCATGGTGAAAGTGACACGCAACATGCCAAGAAAGGCCAGCGATGACAAGACTGGCTCTAGTCCGGCTGAATGCATTGGCACAAAGGTTAAGAGCGCAGAAGGTCCGGCCAAGTTAACACCACCACTATCACCAGCCATCTCCCAAGATGAGTTGGCGTCAGTCATGAAACGTATGGCTGAGTTGGAGCACAAACTATCTGTTATCAACAGGCAAAGTACAATAATGCCCCCTGAGAAGGAAGAAATGTTGAATTCTGCACTAACCCGGGCTGACGCCTTAGAACAAGAACTTATGGCAACCAAGAAGGTAACCGTTTCTATTTTTGATGAAACGAGCAATAATTGCACACACACACACACACACATATATATATAAATTGTATTGCATGGACGTAAAACTGATTGCCATTTCCATTGCCTTGCTTTTTTTAGGCTCTAGAAGACTCATTTGCACAACAGCAGGAGCTCGTGGCTTATATTGAGAAAAAGAAAAAGAAGAGGAGGACTTTAATAGTAAGATATCAAGATCATAGGAATTAATATTTGCCCAATTTTGTCTTTGGCTTATAAACCTGTCTCATTCCGAAATCTCCATTTGCTTGTGTTCCAGTTTTGGTGATGAATGAGATGCTGTAAGCTGACACAGGTGCTCAGGAAAGAGGTGGTGGAATAATTTGTTTCTTTCAAGACCAAGCTACCCCGCACCCTGCAAATGCACTCTGGTCTCATAAGATGCTAATCTCAAGTTTTGATCATTATTAATTGCCCCGCAAGGATCAATTGTACAAATATACATATACATATATATATACACCCCTATCGCCTGGCATGAGCTCGACACTTAACTGTTTATTTTCTTTTTTATCTGCCTTGTTTAGAAAACCAGTGGTTACAAAGCAAGGAAATGAAACTTTCCTGGAAACATGCAGCGGAATTTAACTATGTAGTCAGTGTTAATCTGCATTCTTTAATTCCTAGTCTCTGTTATAAAACATTATGGGAAGTTATATAATCAGCCATCTATTTCAACATTTTTTACATTACATGTGACTCAATGCATGTGTTTAACCAGTAATATAGACAGATAATCCACACTTCTATCATAAATTTAATGTACCCTTTATTATAAAACAATAACCCTACCTAATATTACCAAAATGAGATGCTTATGTGTAAATGTCGCATCATTTCTACAAGAGAAAGCAAGGAGGCGGTCCAAAGGGGCCGTGTTTACTTGGAAATGGAAGGTGTCGTTGAAAATTCTTCACTTTGATGATTGAAGGAAAAGCAAAGTCAAAGGCAGTGGCTATCGGCGAAAATGTAATCAAAAGAAGCTATTTTTTTTTTCTACGCTTTTATCAATGCAAAGCAAAGCCAACCCCTTTTTTAGGCATTCAGATGGTTTTCAACACCACAATATTAACATTTATTATCAAATTCACATTGAAAGTGTTAGAAAAAATGGAACACGTGCTTACTTTATATTTGCTGTTATTTTGTGTTCCATCAAAGTAACATGTTTACTAATAAAGCATTTGATCGTTAATTTTTTCTACATGAGTAATCTCTCTAGTACTCTCTCTGGTACTCTAGCATTGGCTGCTCAAACAGGCAATAGGGCAACTAAAAAAGTCCGATTGAGGGAGGAGGATCCTCTCGATGGAGGGGGAATGGATATAGATTCGACAGCAAAAGGCAGCCTATCGTTCAAAGATATGTTGATGAATGAGAATAAGAATAATGAGGCATTAAAGGATACGGACTCAAATGATATTAACCTTAAGGAGGAGGGTGTTATCACGAAAATGATAGGAGGAATCCCTTCTGTTAGATTCTTTGATAGAGTCCATGGAATTCTGAGTCAAAGGATATAGAGAACTGTGATTATGAAGCTTTTAGGATGGTAAATTAGTTTTAATGTCCTTTGGAATAAGGTTTGTGTGCTGTGAAAACCTTCTTCATCATTCCAACTTATGGATTTGGAGGATGATTAAGTTTAAATCTGATGTGTATTATACCAAAGTTCTTGCAGAGGGTCCATGGATTCTATTTGGAAAAATTCTCACGATTCAGCCTTGGTCCCGCTTTCTCTACGGCCCAGCCATATCCACAAAAGTCATGACATGGATTCGATTGTCTTGTCTTTCAGGATTTTGTTTTTTTTTTTTTTTTTACAAAGTCTTCTTAAGGTCAGTAGCAATATGGTTGGTCAGGTCATTAAAATTGATGAAAATACTTTTGGATATAAGATGAAGAAAGAAGTGAAATTCAAGCAAAAACAAGACAAAAATGGAGAAATCAAATTATGACAACTGTTTCATTATAAGAACTACATATTAGCTTACATGAACTATTATGCTTAAATAAGTAAAAAAAATAATAATAAAATAATTATAAATTAGCTTAATCTTGCAACTTAATTCATACAACTTGCTTCTTCAGTTGATTGATTTCCATTTAATTAGCAACCAAAACGTCTTATAAAAAATTATCATTGTTTCAGTGCAAGTTTGGTAACTTGCAGAGTAAGAGCTAGATCTATAAGCTCACCTAACATAGCTTGCACTTTCCCAGACTACGCAGCTTTGGTGAGCTCGCACTATTGGAGAGCTTGCAGTCTTGATGAGCTCGCAGTTTTGGGTGAGCTCGTACATTTGGTGAGTTCACAATCTTGCGATCAAGGTTCACTAATGCACGGAAGGTCACTTCGCAACACTCCTCCTTGGCCTCCATGTTGCAAACCTCAATATCATGACGCAACTTTTCAAACTTCATCTTCCCAAGTGATTTTGTTAAAATGTTAGCCAACTGTTCTTGCAAACTACAGTGAACCAAAGTTACTTCCTTAGCTTGTTCCACTTCTCTTACAAAATGATAATTGATTTTGAAGTGTTTTGTTCTTCCCTGGAACACTAGATTATTTTTTGCAGTTGCAATAGTAGATTGATTGTCGCACTTAATCTGTTTCTCAACTTAAATTCAAGAACTTCTTTTTCTTCTTATCTAAATATTCTTTTCTAGCATAATTTTTTAGGAAATTAATTCAAAAGGAGTCCCAGTTCATCCATTCTTTCGATACTATAGTAGTTAAAGTCAACTACCCGTGAAAAGCCTCCTCTTTTTAATAGCGACACAACACATTTTAGAAAATCTTTAGAAAGACAAGATTTCTTCTAAAACTCTCTGTGTTTGCTAACCAGTAATCGGCTCTAGTAGAATCACCACTCACTTTACCTCTAAACTTTTCAGCCCCGCATTTTCAAATTTAATAAATAAGAAACCTATGAATATTTTGTCGTATAAAGCTTTGAAGACAAGGGGGTGGAGGTCATTGAGCCATTAGATTAATATAAAATTCGTGTAAAACATATAATTCATTAATAAGAGAAGTATTGTGAATCTCTTCTCTAGACTTTTGAATTTTGTCACATAATAAGCAGTCATTAGATCGTAAACTTGAGAATTGCTCACAACTTCCTCGGAATTAGCTCGGTTGGAAGACATCATTTATTTATAAAAGAAACAAAATCCCTTTAAGTCAAGAGACATCACACTATCACAGGTTATAAAATGACATGTATTTCTAGACTCCACACATGTTATGTTCAATCCGAGAACGTACTAAACTGTGCTATAATACCACTAAATGTAACACCCCTAACCCGTTTCTGTTAAAATTGAGTCAGTAAATGTACACACCTAAATGAGTGTAACACTAAACTATGTTATAATACCACTAAATGTAATACTCAGAGCGTGTACACCTAAATGTAACACACCTAAACCTACTAAATTGTGCTATAATACCACTAAACTTACCATAACTAACTAATTTACTTACTCAAAACACACCTAAACAAGAACAAAACATGTCAAAATCACATTTAAATCATACAATTCAAAAGCTTATCCAATGTACCCTCATTGGTACCACAATTTTAAACATCTAAACAATTCAACCTCAATGTCATGGTTTCATATTCCATACATACATCACATACCTACCATTCAATCGTTTCATTCACACTTCAATATACCGAAAAGTTACCTAATCACAAGACATTCACTAATAACCAAAACACATATTACACACACACACTCCATTTAGTTACCTTATTCTCAATTAATACCACCTAGTCATACTTCTTCACAAGACACACATAAAAGACCAAATTCGTCTATCAACACAAACATATACCAACTAATTTCAAAACATACATATATGCAAGTAAGTTAAGCATAGGCTCGAAACATATCAAATTAACATACAACCTTATACATGTCATTTATAACTATTAGCTCAACTTATTCAAAAGATAACAAAATAGTCAATGGATAGTGTGATTGTGCTCTGACGAAGATTCCAACCGATCGAACTTTCCGATGACCTACAGAAATAGAGAAATCAACTAGGTAAGCAACTAATGCTTAGTAAGTTAGTATAATAGAACTTAAGCTTACCAAGTGTAATAATTAAACAGCTATAAATGATTCCATTTAGTCATAGTCCAAATTTCATTTTCCTATACACAACACCTCACAAAATTAGTAAATGAAGCAATGCACATATAAATTTAACCAAATAAGGCATATAACCTCTCAAGCTTTTCAAATCATCTATTACTTTCATCATATACTACGTACTTTCATTTTCATTACCTTTCATACCTCAAATTTCATATATCATACATAATATATCATAGTAAATCATGACATATACCTAATAAGCATTTAGGTTTTATATATATCATCCATCACACACACACACACACACACACACACACACACACATATATATATATATATCCATTTCACATTCTACATATTTGAGTCTACATAGTTAGTAGATAACAAGTAAACATAATTTATATTAAGAAATAAATTTCATACTTATTTCATCCGTCACATGATAAATTCTCATCATTTTTATTGCATATGTGCATATCCATATTTCCATTTCTTATGAACATTAGTACACTAAGTTTTTATATAAGTCTTTCCATCAATCTTTACTTACCCATTGAATCAAATAAAATAACATCGAATACTAGGAAAATGCTCATATCACCATTTAATTCTCTATACACACCGTAACATCACAATTTAACATATTTATAGACATATAAAGTATATATAATCACACCAAGGCATTAACATTCATTATCAAACTATCCTATTCAAAATTTCAACTTATGAAACATCCTTGTTTGATCCTTGGAACATTATGAAAATTGTTTGATCATTGGAACAATTAACAGACTACCAATATTATACTTACATTAAATCAAAAAATTGCATGTCTATTATCACATTTTTCTTAGTAGTGATTATTGGGTAAAGCTTTATTTGTGATTATTTTAGGATTTGAATGGCAAACACATACTTTTATTTTACATATACTTGATATATATACACAAGGACGAAGCCAGAACAATTTTTTAAGGGGGTCGAAAGAAATTTTAACTTTTTATAGTCTATATCTTTATAATTTTTAAAGGATTAAATCAAATTTTTATATTTTTAGGGGAGGCCTGTAACATCCTGAAAAGGGCCTATGCATTTTCAGTTTAATTGTACGAAATGACATGTCTTATGTATTACGAATAAATTTTTGACATTTTTGGAAACCTAGAAATGCATGGAAATGATTTAGAAATGAACATTTTTGGAAACCCGGAAATGATTTGGAAATGGTTCAAAAGTGGAAAGTGAACATTTCTGGAAACTTGGAAATGTAAGGAAATGTCAAGTTTAAAGAGGCAAACGAAAATTTTTGGAAACTTAGAAATGACTTAGAAATGTCGAGTTTTAAAGTTTAAAAGAGGAAATTAAGGCAAGGTGGCCTTAAGAGAAAAAGTATGTGAAATTTGACACGCAAACAGGCTTGGAAAAGTGGCCTGGAGATGCCACTTAGGGCCTCTGGAAATGGCGCCACATGCAAAGGGATTGGGCCTGAGTTCGAGTCACAGGGAAGGAAAATAAAAGAAATTTTATTTTGCTTCCAGAAGAAGTGAGGTGGACGGCACAAGGTGTTTAAAAAGAAGAGTTTTATTCTCTTTAAATTTCGACTAATAAGGATAAATAATGGATTTTTATTTTAGATTATTTTTCAAGGAGATAAAAAAGGATTATTCTTTAATTATTTTAGATTAAGGAGATAAAGTTATCAAATAAAAGAGTGATGGCCAAGAAAGGGACTCTTGGCCTAGTAAATTCGGCAATAGGAGGAAAAGTGAGGCATTTTACAGTTTTTTTTCTCTCCAAGCAAGCCTCTGCCGAAATTCTCTTGTCATCTTCCCCAAATTCTTTTATGACAAAATCACAAGTTTCCTCTCATCCTTTATTCTTTCTTCTTCTTCTTTTCTTTCCAATCCATCGGCAAAACCCAAAGAAAACCCTAGCCAATTATTCAAGGAAACCGAAATTTGGTGATACACATCTAAGCCATAGCCAAATATTTTTGTAGATCAAAGGGTGTTGCCGATTTCCATATAAAAGGGTAAGGATCTATTATGATTATTTTCTTTCTTCTTTAAAAACAAAAGGTAAGGTTTTAATGACATGTTCATGTTGGCTTTAAACTTTGAAGGAAAACTTCGGGATTTTGTGATGTATCGACTACAAGGAGGAAGGTTTCGGATTTCTAAGATTCAAGGTAAGAAACTATAAGATTCGGCCAAAGGCCATTCATTATGTTTAATGTTAGATTAAACTCTAACATGTGTCTATAAGGTTTTCGACAACAGTAAGGAAGCAAGGATTCAATTCGGGACTTGATTCTTAAGTCAATCGGCAACAAGGTAAGTTTTAGTATACTAATCCTACTAGGATTTGGATTTATGGCCGAATGGCTTTTTATTAAATTAGTAAGTGATTAATCAAATGTAGGGATTAAGGATCTAAGTGGTAGATCAGATTACGAGATCTCAAGGAATTTGCTAAGCGAATCAGGTGTGTACCCTACACTAATCTTAATAGATTTATGGCTTAAACTTGATATATGTGTTAATATGAAAGTGTAAGAATGTGGCTAAGGTACCATGATATGGTACAAAGTACTCACGTACGTTTCCTACTCCTACTAGGATTATGAAATATGTTATATATAACATGTGATAAGTGATAAGAATGTGAAATCTGGCATGTTAATGCATAATATGTATGATATGGGGCATATGGGTTATTGAAAAGGGGAAGTGAATGTGGTGACCTAAGACCACGATATTTGAATGTGGTGACCTAAGACCACGAGATCTGAACGTGGTGACCTAAGACCACGATATCTGAATGTGGTGACCTAAGACCACAATATCTGAGTGTGGTAACCTAAGACCACGAATACTCATAAGGGCGATGAGCACGTCGACTGCAGCGACTGCCTTCAATGGTGTGTAGCGGATGGAGGGTTGACTTAGTAGTCCCCACTGTGTGCACGTTGGTACGGGGAAGTGTAACGGATGGTTAACTAGGTTTGGGTTCGGGATTGCATCATTATTTTGATCTGTTATATGAATTGATATGTGATATGATTATGTATGCCTAAGTTGTTAAGATTTAGTGTTGAAGTACACATTGAGTCTGTTGACTCACCCCGCTGTGGGAACATGTTTCAGGTGACGAACAGTGATGGACCGGGTCGGCAGGAGCTTGTGGTGGCCATGCTCAGCTTGAAGACTATTTTTATTTGGACTACTATTTTCAAGCACTTTGAATTTTATTTTTGGGTTTCAATTTGATGTAATAAGGCCCTAGTGAACTATTTTGTTTCTGTTTTGTGTTTTATATTACGAACTTTTATGTATTAAGGTTTAGGTCAATTTAATTTAAAATAAACCCTAAATGTTTTGTCACCTTAAACAAATGGATTTCAATATAAAACAAACTTGTTTTCAACTCGAGCCCAACCCACAAACAAACTTTCTTCAAAACACACAGTTTTTTTCAAGGTAATAAAAGAATTTTGAACCGGTTTTCTTTGAGGAACATACCAGATCCAGTCAAGGCTCGTGGGCCGGGTTTGGGGTGTTTCAAGGCCAAAGTGCAATTTTACCTTTACTAATTTAAAATTTTAAAAATTTTTAAAGGGCCTAAATAATAATTTTTCATTTTAGGGGGGTCGAGGCCCCTGCTTGCCCCCTAGCTACGCCTCTGTATATACACATACTTTTCTTTTACATTTAAGTTTTGTGTTACAACTTACAATTTTATAGCTTTATTTATGACTACTTAAGGATTTTAATGGTAGAATTTGTTAATGGCGTTGTGTTGTTTGGTTATTGTCCTGATTTTGGACTTTCTACATTGATATTTCTGCAGTTGTTTTTTTCAATAATAAAATAAATATTGGCTGAGAAAAAAAAAGAATTTTTAAATAGAATTTGTTTTGAAGTGTTTGAAAAACTACATAAAATCTTTTGGTACAATCATTCAAAAAATACAGAAAAAAGGGGTAATATATATGTAAGTAAAGGACTAAAGTAAATAATGTAAATTTTGTTTTGGAAGTGCTTGAAAAAATTGAAAAACTGTGATAGAATCTTTTGGTATAATCATTCAACAAATAAAAGGGGAAAATGGGTAAAATGTAAGCAAAGGGCTAAAGTAAACTGTTGTAAATTTTGTTTTGAAGTATTTGAAAAAATTGAAAAACTAAGATAGAATCTTTTGGTACAATCATTCAACAAATAAAGGGAAAAAATTGAGTATGAAATGAATAAGTATATATATTATTTCATGTACTTTTTCTCTTAAAAATAGTTAACAAATTTAAAAGAAAAATTGAAATGTGTCAAAAAAAAGATTACACCACTAAATAAACCATCAACGAGTGGAAGAGGCAAATAGAATCTTTGAGTTCCAAGTTTCACTTATCCTTCTCCACCATTTCAAGAGTTCACTTCTTTTTCTTTTCTTTTCTTTTTTCCATTTCAAGACTTGTTCTTAACTCTATAGTTATTACAACAAGTATGATATGAAATTATTATTATTTTATTAATTGTGGTTGATTAGTATAGGCATCTAATTTAGGGTTTATTACTTAGTTTAAAAAATCTATTTATCTTAGTTTACTACATGAAAGTTGAAAGAACTAAATAAAAGATACAATAGATCTAGAGGCATTTAGTTACAAAGTTGTTTATAGGGTATTTTTGTGAATCATTTTGTGGTGTTAGTTAAAAGTATTATATTTTATGTTTCATTTTTTAAATTTTTTTATTATTATTTTTAAGTTTTATAATTATTATTTTATTTTTGAATATTTTACTATTTAGTTTGATCTCATGTAATGAATAATAATGATTTAAGTGCAGCTATAAAAAATGCCACGTTCGAGAAGTAAAGAAGCTGAAGCTCCTAGTGATGATTACGGTTGGAGGTGGGGAGAACCTATTGAAGGTGGTCGTAATAATATCAATTGTAAATTTTGTGAAAGAGTCATCAAAGGAGGAATAACACGGTTGAAAAAGCATTTGGCAGCAAAAAAAGGGAATGTAGCACCTTGTCCAAATGTCTCGGCAGAAGTTAGAAAAAAAAACATTGCTCAACAGCTTAATGAATATCATGATGAAAATTTTGTGAAGAAGAGGAGGAAAGAATAAGATTAGGAGATCATGGAGATTATGGTGATAGTGATGCAGACGATGAGGAGTTAACTATTACAAGAAGTGAGAGTATAAGATCCAAAATTGAATGGGAAGAAAGACAACGTCGAAGAGCAAGAATTGGTCAAGATTCAATTTATGAAACTGAGGGAGGTAGTAGTTTTGAAACTCAAGTATTTAGTAGATCATTCAGTATCCATAATTCTGAAAGAAGTGGCAAGGAACATCAGTGGACTAATTTTAACTCTCCTAGAGCTAGATTAACAAATATGGATCCTGTTCTTGAAAGATCAAAAAGTTCGAAGCAACCAAAACTCACTACAAGCTTCTTGAAAAATGCAAAAGTAAAGTTGGGGAAAACAATGTCAAAGTTAATATTGCATGAAGCTTTACGTGCAAGAATTTCATAGTCACCATTTTTACAGCATGTACTTCAAGTTGCAACTGAAGTTGGAAAATCAGTTAGGGGTTCTTCAGCTTATGAGGTGACAGGAGTGTATTTGAAAGAAGAGTATAAGAAAATACAAGAAAAGGTGAATGTATTTAAGCCTATCTAGGAAGAAAGAGGTGTGACCATTATGTGTGATGGATGGAAAGGGACTAAAAATCAACATATAATCAATTTCTTGATTTATAGTCCTAGAGGTATTATTTTTAAAAAGTCAATTGATGCTAGCAGTGTTACCTCTCGTACTGCTGAGTATTATTTTAATATAATGGATAAAATGGTGGATGAAATTGGTGAAGAGTTTATTGTTCAATTTGTTACAGATAATGAAGCAGTGATCAAAGCTGATGGTAAAATGTTGATGCAAAAGAGAAGACACTTGTATTGGTCAGCATGTTTTGTGTAACACCCCAAACCCGGCCCATACGTTTCGACCAGATCTGTTATGCTACGGGTTGTACATTGAAAACTTTTGCTTCGTTGGTTTCGGAAATCGTAAGTTAATTA
This sequence comes from Gossypium bickii, assembly GCA_025503065.1. NCBI lineage: Eukaryota > Viridiplantae > Streptophyta > Magnoliopsida > Malvales > Malvaceae > Gossypium > Gossypium bickii. Next base: position 17,738,486 of record CP106713.1, on the reverse strand, counting down.
GACAATATTTAAATAAATAGGTGACCTTTTGAAAATAAAACCTTGTATTATTATTTTGAATAATTAAATCTTTTGACAAAATTTCTTAAGTTGCAAATATTAGAAACTACTTAGGTGAGTATAAACTATGGGGCCTTATTACATAAATGTTCGCAAAATAAAAACCAGAAACTTAAAGAAAACCGAAAATAGTCTAAAGAAATAAAAACTTGATGGCCCCTCGAGTCCGTCTCGGCTCCCTTGTCCACAATCTACTGCTCATCTAAAAAGTTAGGGAAAAATAATAAGGTGAGTCACCAAGACTCAGTGTGTAAATCCCGAAAACACATAAAAGGCTTGGGCCCACAAACACATTATGAGCCCTGGCCCATACACAATGGCAACAATCATAATCACATGACAGATAATAAATGATGCAAAGCCCAACCCATCCTAGAATTCCATCCTCTACACACCAACCCGTACCAACCATCACACCTTGGGGATTTCTACAATCAACCCGCCAACCGCTACACACCATATTGACAGTCATACTACCTATTCCTTATCAATCAGGAATTTTAACGTGGGTTTTCTACCACCGATCACCATGTGATCTAACATTTCATTAGGTGGGTTTTCTAACACCGATCACCATGTGATCTAGCATTTCATTAGGTGGGTTTTCTACCACCGATCACCATGTGATCTAACATTTCATTAGGTGGGTTTTCTACCACCGATCACCATGTGACCAATCATGCTCTTCCCCTTTTCATAACAAACCCATCCCATGCATACATTCATGCAAAATCAAACAATCTACTACCTAAGAGTTTACAGTCTTTCGCATACATCGATACACATAGAGAAGTTCTATGATTACGTACCTGGCATTCCTTGCCTAACCCTTTTTGGGTTTCATTCGACTATCTACACAGCCACTTTTCGGCTTTTTAGCCCATAACATAAACATACATATATTCATACAGATTATTAGTGTGTTAGAGATCTATACATGACTGTTCATACAGCCTCATTTTCTGGCTTTTAAGCCCCTGACAGGTATAATACAAAATAAAACTTATGTGATAAGGATCTACACACGATTTCTCATACACCTCATTTTTCGCTTTTCAAATTTCTAACAGTATAATACAAAATAAAACTTATGTGATAAGGATCTACACACTTGATTACCGTTAGAACGAGACCCTCTAATTTGACGCTATCCGTAGCCAACACCACTGCTATCTGCCCAAGGTGTTGTTCAGAAGCCGGTCCACAACCAAGTGGCCAATCTCGAATGGTAGATACCACTCGTTTCTTAAACTTAGGGATTCTTTCCTTTGCCTTAAAAATCCCGAAATTGGAGACTAGCTATTTTCGACTTTTAGATCTAGTTGACCAAGCTTCCTTAGCACAGGAGGTTCGGCTAGCACTAGAGAGGATTCGACAATGCCAAAGGAAGTTTTAAATGCCGGAAGAATAGATTTAACTCACAAATAGGATGAATAAATAAAAACTATAGAGATTTCGGCTTTTTAGAGAAATCGGCACAAGGGAAAGAAGAATGGAGAAAAGGTTTCGGCTTTTGAAGAAATTGAAGAAGAGAAATTGGAGAGGAAGAGGCTAGAGATTTTCGGCAAAAAGAATAAGAGAATTAGGGTTTTTAAATGCCAAAATCAAGGAGCTAGCCCCCCTATTTATAGGAATTTCGGCACCTCCTGTATAAAATCGAAAATGCCCTTCCTAATTAATTAAGATTCAAGCTAAATAAAAGGAAAAATTCGGCACCCCTTTGCTATGCAGTAGTCGATTTCTTTACTCCTCTTAGTGGTGGATTTTCGGCCATCACTCTTGTAATATCCTGGATTATAGCCTATGCATTAATACTAAGTTATATGAAATAACATGCTTGTGTGTGTTGTGAATGTGCATTATGAATTTTGTGAACCTTAGTGCATAGGTGAGCACTTTAGAAATTACTCGATTTTAAAGTTTATAAGAGGGAACTAAGGCAAGTTGGCCTTAAGAAAATTTATGAAGGAAATATGACATGAAATTGGGCCTGGAAAAGTGGCCTGGAGGTGCCACTTAGGGCTATGGAAATGACGCCACATGATGGGGGGAAGGACTTGTGTTCGAGTCGCGTGGGAAGCAAAATTCTAAGGCTTTTATTTTTGCTTGTGACGTCAATGAGAGGGAGTAGGGAGGACGGCACTTAGGCTAAATTCTAGGAGTTTTTATCCTTTTTATTTTTAGAGATAAATGGTGGATAATTGAAGGATTATTTCTATTAATTTTAAACGAAGTGATAAGGATATGAGAGTGATGGCCAAGTAAGGGACTCTAGGCTTCGTAATTTCGGCAAAAGGAGGAAAAATAAGGCCATTCATCATTCTTCCTTCTCCTTTTCTCTCTCTCGCAATTTCTCTCTGTCATTATTCTTCTTTTCTTTTCAATTCTTCACAAAGCCAAAGCGTAATCCCTAGTCTTGCCGAATTTTCCTAAGTTTTATATCTTTCTTTTCTTTCTTTGAAAAACCGAAATCCTCTAGTGTTCATCAAGAAGCCGAAATCAAGTGATCAACATTTAGGCCATAGCCGAATAGCCCTGTGGATTTAAGAAAAGGTGTTGCCGATTTCAATATAAGGGGTAAGGATCTATAGTCATCATCTTTTTCTTTCTTCTAGCCGAAAGATTAAGAAACTAATCTCATTAATATCCTTGGTTGCCGAAACTACGTAGGATCTTTCGGGAATTTGTCTATAGTCGACTATAAGGAAGAGAGCCTCGGGATATCAGATCTAAGGTAAGCCACAAGTGATATTCGGCCATAGGCCATCTTATTGTGTTTTAATGATGGATCAGATCTAACATATGTGTATAGGGCTGTCGACATCTTTATAGTCAAGTGGTGGTTTCGGAATTTGTTTAGGAATCAAATCGACAGCAAGGTAAGATTTAGATTATGATAAACCCTTCGGGATTTAATCTTTTAGCCGAATAGGTTTTTGCTCAACATTGAGTGATTGACTGAATATAGGAATTGAAGATCTAAAGCAATAGATCGGGATTCGGGATTTCAGTAAACTTGCTAAGAAAATCAGGTGTGTACCCTTCCCTAAGACTTAATAAATTTAAAGCATTACATTTAATGTTATAATGATGTGAAAGCTAGGGCTAAGTTACCATGATATGGTACAAAGTATCCAGGTACGTTTTCCTACTCCTACTAGGATTATAATAAGATCTGTTATGGTACATGTGTAAATAATGATAAGAATGTGAAATACGGCCTATGGTATGAGATTGCATGATATGAATGATTTAGGGGGCATATGGGATGTTATGAAAGGGGAAGTGAATGTGGTGACTTATGTCACGATATCTGAATGTGGTGACTTCGGTCACAATTATCTGAATGTGGTGTCTCATGACACAAAATATTATCTGGTGGCTATGCCACAATATTTATAAGGGCGATGAGCACGTCGACTGCAGCGACTGCCTTCGATGGTGTGTAGCGGATGGAGGGTTGACTCAGTGGTCTCCACGGTGTGCAGGTTGGTACGGGTGATGTGTAGCGGATGGCATCTAGGTTTGGGTTCGGGTTTGCATCATATTATATAGATGTTATATGTACATGTATGACTTGTATGCTTGAATTTGTTAGGATTTAGTGTTGTGGTTACACATTGAGTCTGTTGACTCACCCCGTTGTGGGAACATGTTTCAGGTGACGATCGTGACGTGACCGGCCTGAGAAGCTTAGGGCGGCCATGCTCAAATAAGGAAATTTATTTTATTGGGACTTTTTATTTTAAGTACTTTGAATTTAATTTTGGAATTTATTTGATGTAATAAGGCCATAGTTGAACTATTCTATTGTTTTCTTTTATTCTATTATGTTACGAATTTTTATTTAATTAAAGTTTTACGTAAATTTATTTTAAAACAAACTCTAAACGTTTTATCACCTAAAATCTCAATATAAGCTAAATTTGTTTTCAACTCGAGCCCAACCCAAAAACGATCTTTCTTTCAAAATACACGGATTTTTCCAAAGTAACAAAAGAATTTCGAACCGATTTACATCGAGGAACATACCAGATCCGGTCAAGGCTCGTGGGTCGAGTTTGGGGTGTTTCAACTCTCCTTGTAGATAGGCTCCTATCTTTTCTCCTTTTTATCTTCTATATTATCAATTATAAAATCCAAGTATATCTTCCTATTTTTAAGCCCTGTAGCCGTCCACCTCATCAAGTCTAAATGCCGAAATTTAACTTACTTAAATTAAAATATTTGGGCTTCATTAAACTTAAATTTTGGGCCCCTAAATCCCTTGTTGTGGCGTCACCCTTGCTCCTATTTTAAGTGCTAAAAATGGCCTACAAACATGGGCTCCTTGCTGCCAAAACTTGGGCCTCTTTAATTGTTAATGGCGCCACCTTCTAATTCCCTTACAGTGCCACTTTTTTTTGTTGGGCCATGGAACGGTGGAAATGTGCAAGTGTACACAATCGTAACAAGTAATAAAAGTGACAAGTAAATGTCGAGTTATCGTACCCATAGGGACTGTAAAAGAATTATTTATGAAATAATTTCAAACACTTTGGTTAGGGAAAAATATTTGATTTTTGAAAGCTATTTTAAAACTAAAAGAAAAACAAAGTAACTTAAAATAAAACAAAGTTCAAGTGTGCGATTTCAAAAACTGATTTTAATCAAGATGATATAATCGTGTTGGTTTAATCACATTCCTTACCTTAGAATTATTAAACTTGTGTTTATACTCGTTAAAACATGGCAACTCGGTAATTTGCTAACTTATGAACATGTTTACAAATCAAAAATCCATCTATCTCTTGTACATATTTCTATGCCAATTTAACTGATTAAACAGACTTCAAAAAGTAAACATGTTATTGCACATACATACTCATTAAATTAAACAATCTCTCGCATATTCCTATGTCGACGCAAACGATTAATTCAACCTAACAAGCATATAAAAGATCATGTGAAGTAACAAAGTATTTTTACTTTGAAACAATTTAATCACAAAATCCATAAGTTATGCAAGGCATTCATATCGTCAAATATAATGCTAATTTAATCTTCAGCTACCTTAGAAGAATTAAACATGCACAGATTAAGTATTGTGTCCATTAATTACAATTTCAATGCGTTTAAATAATTAATTCATTAGCTATCCAAACAATTACAATGCCAGATAACTTAGCATAATTTTACTTAATCAAACATTTCACCGAGGCCTTTAACAGCATAAACATACTTTTAATAATCTAAGAGGGCGAAATGAAATCAAACCAACACAAATTAAATTCAAGCTAAATCGATTAAATTAAACACTTCAAAAGCATGAATTGAAAAGAATTTCCTCGGAAATACCTTTGAAAAACTTCTTTCAGAACAACTTTCTTTTCAAAATTATGAATTGAATATACGTAAGCTCAAAGGTAAGAAATTTGATAGTTATGCAACTTAAGCATTCATATCGTTCAAATTACCTCCAACAATTATCATACTAGCGAAATTAGACTAAATGTTTCTTTAATAAAGACATGTTCTTCACTACCAAATTGATTTTAATTCCTTATTCAAACAGTAAACTACAATCATTAAGCTTAACTAATGTCTTCATATGTTGAACAAAGCACTTTCTCTCCACTAATGTAGGTAACATGGGAATCTTGAATCGAGAGGTCTTTAATAAGGTTGTAACGTATTGGGCTTTGGGCTTAGGGTAGGTAAAAGATAGATAAATTTGCGCTTTAAACCCTAGACTCAAACAATATCAAACCTTCTGAACTTTAATCCTTGATACCCAACTTATACTCTTTCAAACACTTATTTCATTTTGAGTATATTTTTTTTTCAAGCTCAAACTCGAGCACTTGCTTCATGTACAACATTTTTTTTTTTTTTTTTTGCATTTGATACTTCTTTTCAACTCCCCCAAACTTATTTTCAAACGATCTTTTGAATAGTACTGAGTCTAGTGTTTGGGATGATTTTAGAAGTAATTAAGAGAAAGTTGATGGCTAAATATCGCATAGGTCCAAATAAACTTAGGCCATTTAGTCTTAAAATTGGGTTTCAAAGGATAGTTTTATCAGGGTTGGCTTGAAAGGCTCAAACGGTCCAAACAAAATTTTGCCTAAATCATTTTCAGTATTCCATGCTTCCTAGGATTTCGCCTCAAGAAATTACTAAGTCAATTCTAAAGACTTAAGCTTTCATGCATGCCTAATTTTTCGTAAGGAAAAAATTTTATGGTATGAATTTATATGCTTTATTAAAAATACATTCACATCTTTATTAAGCTAACATAATAAATTATTGAGATAACAGAAATTTATTAATACTAAAGTTTAGCATAATTAACAAAATTTCAATTTATTGAACAAAAATATATCCTAAGCATAATTAAAAGAACATTTTATTTTGAATGGAATCAATTCAAATTTTCGGTCCCCCCTACTTAAAGTGAACAATGTCCTCATTGTTTAAAGTGAATAAATACTATACACCAGGTAGGATAATTAGAAAAGAGGAGGTGAGTCAAATTGATCGCTTAAGTACTGTGCTCTTTCTAAAATCCAATCCTAGACATGTATATATCTATTGCCACACTTTATTCTTTGAGACTTGTTCAGATTTTATTCATGCTTCCTATCTCTTATTTTATTGTGCAAAAAATAAAAATTCCTAATTGACCTAATCCTAAGATACTTAAGAAAGAAATAAAAGTTGAAGTCCTCCCCTTTTTTATTTGTTCGCCGATCCTTCCGAATTTGACCCATCCTTTGCTCCATTAGTATTATTCTTGCATGAATCGCCTTGCTCCTTCTTCAATGATGAAAGCCATGGTTCAAATATGAAATCTGGAAACTCAGGCACAAAAATAAATGGGTCATTATAAATCTTCTTAAGGGCACTCCTCATTGAGTCATCTCTTATTTTTGCATATCAACAGTAGGCTTGTTGCTGCCATTGCATGTGCTGCATCAAGTCCATCAACTTAAATAGTTCATCACGAAGATCTGGGCTAGGTGGTGGAGCTCTAAACATTGCGGGCTCGATATCAGGTTCAACTTCTGGATCCATCGATTCTGCCTCATGAGGGACGTCAGTTGATGACTCTGGCGGTATTTCTATGGGATCATCTCCTGCTTCTTCGGGATCCTCGCTCTCTTCAATTCGTTGCTGAAGAACAGAATCTCCGGCTACTCGGTAGAGGTCCCAATCAATGATTGTGCCTTGACTATACTTTGTCTACTTTACATCCGCAAGGAGTTTTGCTTTTAAGCATAAGATTGTGATGGTAAAGGGAAAATAGGCAGGGCTGGATTGTCTAACGGCACAATTTCGCATTTCTCTCAGGATGATTTTGCCCACATCAATGGTCTTTCTGGTTAGAATCGAGTATAATAGGACCATTCGCTCTAATGAAATTGTCGTCCCGTGTGAACTAGGCATAAGGCTAAAACGGATGAAATAGAACCATACCTTCGCTAGAGGTGTCAAATACTCCCTTCGACACGTGTAGATTCCTTGCTTTGACACAGTCCACTTGGAACCTGGCACTGTGAGTTCCTCGAGGATTTCTTGTAGATTTTCAGGCTTAATATTGCTCAACAAACAGGAATATTCATCGTTGTCGTAATCAGGTAATTCAAAGAACTCATTAATAGCACTAGAATTTATTGGTACCTTGAATCCGCGGACTGGAACTTCGGTCAGTTCGTTTGAAGTTAAGTTCGCGTAGAATTCACGAACTAATTCCTCATCCACGCTTGGTCTCTTTTCACAAAACAATTCCCAATTGAGGGCTTCAGCAACTTGACGAATACGAGCCATAAAATCTCTGTAGTTGCTTTCCTTCAATGTGAAGCCTTTTTCTGGATGCATCTGTTGATTTTTGAAAATACTTTCGTATCTTATTTTGGCTTCTTCACAGTGAAATTTGCTTTGTGTTTTGTCAATTTGAGCAGAGGCACGAGTTCTTTTACGAGTCATGACGGACCTGAACACAAGATGGAAAGAATAAAAATCAGTTAAATAATTTAATTAATTCAACAAATTGAAAATTCAATAATTGAATAGAAATTAAAAATTTAATAGCAATTACTAATATTCCAATAAATTGAAATATTAAGTAATTGAAAAAAATAATATTTACTAACAATTATCAATATTTCAATAAGTTGTAAAGAATTAAAAAATTGAATAAGAATTAAAATTTTAAAAGAAATTTATTCTTACCACTTACCTTGTAGATTTTAAAAGCTCTAAAAAAAATAAAAATATACTAATGAGCTAAAAGGAGGGAAGTTAAAGGAGGGGTGGCTTAATTTCGGGGAAGGGAGAATGTGCGCCTAAGCACACAAAATAGCAGCAGCTGGCGTGCAAGGTGCTGCAGCAAGCGGCAAGCAAGCAGGTGATGTGTGGAAGGAGCTTCAGCAGGTGCGCAAGGCCTTGCGCTAAGCAGGCCACAGCTGGTTGGCGCGGTGTGTTGGTGCTGCTGGAAGCAACAGATGTGCGGCTTCCACCTGGGCAGGAACTGGCGCTAGCGTGTCTTTGGAGTGAAATTTGGAGAGTCTGCTGTTGGCCGAATGAAGGCTTGGGGCTAGGGGCTTGCGGCAATTGGTGTTTTGGTGGATGAGAAGTTGGGTGAATGGTGAGTGCAGTTTATAGATGGAGGAGTATAAACTAGACTAGAACTCTTAAGCATTAAAAATAAGAGTTTAATTCTAATTTAACTCATGATAAACAACAATTAATAATTAAATAAATATAACTAAATTATCAATTGATATTTAATTATTAAGATAAATATGAAAAATAAGAATAATCCTAATCCTAAGCTAAATTGATAAAAGTTAATATATAAATTGTAATGAATATAATTATATATTAAAGTTTACCAATAATTTATAAATATGAAATTAAATAAAAATGTTTATTTTAGATGCCTTTTAAAAAAAATATTTACACAAAGAAGCACCTAGTTTTTATTATTTATGAAAATAGCAACCAAAATTTGAAAATAATTCAATTAAGTCCTTAGACTTAATGAAAATTTGAAATTAAGTTGCAATTTAAGACTTGGGTCAAAATTGACCTTTTTATTTGGAAAACTTAAAAAATTTATTTTGCTATTTAGGGGCTAATTCCTTGGAAAATTATGTAAAAATCAATTCCCAGGAAAGATTGGAGGGGTCACAAGCGGTCCCGCTTAAGTTCCAATCTCCTAGACAGAATTTATTTAAGCCTAATAAACCCGGAAATATTCCCTAAATATTTTATTGAAAGCGATAAAAACTAAGGATTAGATAAACTGAATGAGGTTTTATCCCGTTTAGGGTTTCCTCCGTAATAATGTTTCAAACGCTGAGCATTGACTTGAAAATTACCTCTCTTAACTTGGAGTTCAATAACCTCGTATGGATAGACACGGTGAATCATAAATGGACCGGACCAACGTGACTTTAACTTACCCGGAAAGAACTTTAGTCTGGAATTAAATAGCAAGACTTGCTGACCTGCTTCAAACTCTCGAGCTCGAATATGCTTGTCATGCCATTTTTTGAGTCTCTCTTTGAGTAATTTGGCATTTTCGTATGAGAACATTCGAAATTCCTCTAGCTCGTTGAGTTGGAGCATTCGTTTCTCTTTAGCAAGCTTGAGATCCAAATTGAGTTGTCGAAGAGCCCAGTAAGCTCTATGCTCTAACTCTAGAGGTAGATGGCATGCTTTCCCAAAGACCAACCGATAAGGTGACATTCCTAAGGATGTCTTGTATGCCGTTCTGTAGGCCCATAAAGCGTCATCTAGTCTCTTGGACCAATCTCGTCGATTCGGGCAAACTACCTTCTCAAGTATGCCTTTGATCTCCTTATTTGCTAGTTCAGCCTGCCCATTTGTCTGTGGATAGTAAGCTGTGGCAACCTTGTGTTTCACTCCATGCTTATATAGCAACCATTTTAACCACTTGTTCACAAAGTGGGTCCCTTCATCGCTGATAATAGCTCTTGGGGTTCCGAACCTTGTGAACACATGTTTCTGCAAAAACTTCATCACAACTTTAGCATCGTTCGTCGGATAGGCTTCAGCCTTGACCCATTTGGACACATAATCTACTGCTACCAATATATACTTGTGACCAAAAGACGGAGGAAAAGGGCCAAGGAAATCAATACCCCATACATCGAACAATTCTACCTCAATGATATTTGTTCGAGGCATCTCATCTCTATTGGATACGTTTCCAACCCTCTGACATCGATCACAATTCTTTACGTAAGCATATGCATCCTAGAATAGTATTGGCCAAAAGAATCCGGCTTGCAATACTTTGGCCGCTGTACGAGTACCTCCAAAGTGTCCTCCACTTGGAGCTGAATGACAGTGGTATAAAATTTTCGGCGTTTCGTCCTCTATCACACATCTTCTAATCTTCTGATCTGCGTATTTTTTGAACAAATACGGCTCTTCCCAAAAATAATACTTTACATCGTGGAAAAATTTTTTTCTTTGCTGATACGTTTTATCAGTTGGCATCAAACCACAAGCTAAATAGTTAGCAAAGTCAGCAAACCAAGGAGTATTATAGGCATGAGTTACCTTTAGTATTTGTTCATCTGGAAATGTCTCATGGATCGGTAAAAGTAAAGAATTTTCCTCTTGCGGCTCCAATCTGGATAGGTGATCTGCTACTTAGTTCTCTACTCCTCTTCGATCTTGAATTTCTAGATCGAACTCTTGGAGTAGAAGCACCCACCGGATCAATCTCGGCTTAGCATCTTTCTTGGCTAATAAGTACTTAATCGCGGAGTGGTCTATATAGACAATCACTTTGGTACCTACAAGATAAGATCGAAACTTGTCAAAAGCAAAAACAATAGCAAGTAACTCTTTTTCTGTTACCGTATAGTTCAGTTGGGTTCCGGTTAGAGTTCTGCTTGCGTAGTAGATAGGATGAAAAACTTTGTTACTTCGCTAGCCCATAACAGCTCCAATGGCGAAGTCACTTGTGTCACACATCAATATGAATGGCGAATCCTAGTCTGGTGTGAGGATTATAGGTGCCGTGACTAATCGATTCTTCAGATCGTTGAAGGCTTTTAAACAATCCTCGTCAAATTTGAATATCGAGTCCTTCTCCAATAACTTGCATAAGGGCTTAGCCACTTTGGAAAAGTCCTTAATAAACGTTCGATAAAACCCGGCGTGGCCCAAAAAGCTCCTAACACCTTTTACAGATGTTGGAGGTGGGAGTTTCTCAATAACATCTACTTTTTCCTTGTCCACCTCGATCCCATGTCTCGTTATCCGATGGCCTAGAACAATTCCTTCTCGTACCATGAAATGGCATTTTTCCCAATTGAGCACGAGATTCGTCTCTTCACATCGCCTTAGTACCTTCGCTAGATTGGCTAAACAATCCTTGTAAGTATCTCCAAATACTGAGAAGTCGTCCATGAAAACTTCCAAGTATTTCTCAACCATGTCAGTAAAAATAGACATCATACATCTTTGAAATGTAGCAGGTGCATTACATAAACCAAATGGCATGTTCTAAATGCAAATGTACCGTACGAACAGGTGAATGTCGTTTTGTGTTGATCTTCTGGTGCTACAGTAATCTGATTATACCCTGAGTATCTGTCGAGAAAACAGTAATAATCTCGTCCTGCGAGTCTATCTAGCATCTGGTCCAAGAACGGTAAAGGAAAGTGATCTTTCCTAGTCGCCTTGTTCAGCTTCCGGTAATCGATATAGATTCTCCATCCCGTAACTGTCCTCGTTGGTATCAACTCGTTGTTCTCGTTCTCTACGACCGTGATACCTCCTTTTTTGATGCGCGCATCGGATCGGACTCACCCATGAACTATCTGAGATGGGGTAAATTATACCCGCATCCAACCATTTGATGATTTCCTTCTTCACGACATCTTTCATGATTGGGTTCAGACTTCGCTGTCCATTAATCGTTCCTTTCTCGCCATCTTCTAATATGATCTTGTGCATACATAAAGATGGGCTAATACCGCGAATGTCAGCTATGGTCCATCCGATAGCCTTCTTGAATTGTTTCAAAACTATGATAAGCTTCTCTTCTTGTTCAGTAGTTAATTCTGCTGAAACAATCACAGGCAAAGTAGAGGCGTTACCTAAATAAACATATTTTAAATGTGAAGGTAGTACCTTGAGTTCTAACTTAGGTGGATCCTCGATTGATGCTTTTGGCTGCATGTAATCTCTGTTCTCTAATTCCAAAGACTCAAAACGAGATTGCAGATTAAATCTCTTTTGATTAGCTTCGAGCGAAGCTAAGTATTCATCCTCCTCTTCCTCATTTGGGAGATCCGATTTCAAAATTCTTTCCAAAGGGTCATCAACACTGTTAAGTTCCTTCTCTACTATTAATTCCTCTAAACCGGTCACTGCAGAACAATCATCTATAGTGTCAGGAAATCGCATTGACTTAAAGACATTAAATGTTACCTGACCGTCCTGAACACGCATAGTCAGCTCGCCTTTCTGCACATCAATAAGAGTCCTTCCAGTTGCTAGGAATGGTCTTCCTAGTATAATTGGCACCTCTTTGTCTGCTTCAAAATCCAGAATTACAAAGTCGTGGGAAAGATAAACTTATCTACGCGTACCAATACATCCTCAATTTTTCCTTCTAGATGCGCTAAAGATCGATCTGCTAGTTGAAGTGTAACCGTAGTTGGTCTAACTTCTCCTATCCCTAATTTCCTAAATACTGACATAGGCATCAAGTTAATGCTTGCACCTAAGTCACATAATGCTTTACCATAATATGTTGATCTAATATTGCATGGTATGGTGAAACATCCAGGATCCTTCAATTTGGGGGTAATTTGTTTTGAAGATATGCACTGCATTCCTTCGTCAGAGCTACCGTCTCAAATTCTCCAAGTCTTCGTTTCTTAGACAAAATATCTTTCATGAACTTCACGTAGTTCGACATTTGCTCAAGTGCTTCGACCAACGAGATGTTGATGTGAAGTTGCTTGAGTACGTCTAGGAACTTCTTGAATTGAATTTCTTGCTTCGGCTTCTGAAGTCTTTGAGGGTAGGGTGGCGGTGGTTTCAGTACTAGAACTGGTTTTGGTTGATTCGCCTTTGGTGGTAATTCTGCATCTAACGACGTTGTTGGGAGATCAGAATTAATTGGTCCTGCGGTTACTTTGATGGGTCTTGCTGATTTTGGTTCTGGCGAAACTGGTGTGCCAACACTTGGTTGAACTTCTTCTTGAGCATCAGCTTGCTCCTTTTCAACTTCGATAGTGTTGGACTCTATTATCTTTCCGTTCCTTAACTGTAACACTTTGCAGTGTTCTTTCCCCGGATTTCTTGGAGTTTCCGTGTCACTAGGTAAAGCACCTTGTGGCCGGTTCCTAAGTTCAGTCGCAAGCTGGCCCACTTGATTCTCCAAATTCTTCAATGTAGCTGCTTGGCTTTGGATTAAGGCATCATTTTTCGCTAGATATGCCTTTAGCAAGCTTTCTAGACTATTGGATGCTTCAGTTTGAACTGGTTTCTGGACTTGTTGTGGAAAATTTGGCGGCTGTGTCGGTCTTGGTTGGGTGTAACTGGTTCCAGCCCCTTGGTTACTCCAGGAAAAATTCGGGTGGTTTCTCCACGATGGGTTATAAAAGTTGGATTACAGCCCTTGCCTTCCTCGGTTTTGGTTCTGATTGCCCATGTAGTACACAGATTCTGGGTTTGATGGACATTCTTCGAACAAATGTCCCTCCCAACAATAAACACAGTCTATATTCTCAAGTTGATTAGTTGGCTGTGCTGCAAAACTATTAGACCTATTAGCAGTAAGATTTTTAAGCATTGAGGATATCGATGATACCTGAGATGCGAGTGAAGTAAGGCGTCCTACTTCATGAATTCCAATGACTCGCCTTCCGACGCTGCTCGGTTAGTTGGCCACTGATAGTTATTGCTGGCAATCCTCTCAATAATTTCATAAGCCTCGTTATAAGACTTAGAAAGGGGAGCACCATTAGCAGAGGCATCCACTACCATCCTTGTGTGAGTGTTAAGACCATTATAGAATGTCTCAAGTTGAATGCAATGAGGAATTCCATGCTGAGGGCATTTTCATAATAGCTCCTTAAATCTTTCCCATGCCTCATACAAGGACTCGTCATCCATTTGATAGAAAGCAGTGATCTCGTTCCTCAATTTAGCATTCTTGCTTGGCAGAAAATACTTCATGAGGAACCTCTTGGCTAACTCTTGCCATGTAGAAATGGAATTTGATGGCAATGAATTTAACCAGGCACGAGCTCTGTCCCTTAACGAATATGGGAACAACTTCAATCTTAAGGCATCTTCGGGTACTCCGGCTAACTTGAAAGAATCTCTCACTTCCATGAATAGTCTTAAGTGAAGATGAGGATCTTCAGTAGGCATCCCGCTGAATTGGCCCACTGTCTGAAGCATCTGGAACATGACTGGCTTCAGCTCGAATTGCTGCGCCTCAATTTTGGGTCTCCTAATACCCGGATTAAGATCGTTAAACATTGGCACGGCATATTGTCTTAAGGCTCTATCCCTATCATCAGCAATAAGGATAGGATTCTGAGCAGGATTTGCTCCGTCTCCTTGGTTTATATTCTCGAGATTCATTCCTTCGGTCCTTCTCTGGTTTGCTTGTCTTCTTCGTTGGCGAAAGGTTCGTTCTATTTCAGGGTCCACAGGGAGTAAGTCAATAATCTGGTCAATACTCATAAACACCTAAAATTTTCACAGAAAAGTTAATTAAGTTAAAATTTAAACAGGAAAATAAATAACCAAAATGTAAAACAGATTCACAAATAATGACTTTGAAAAACAGTCCCCAGCAACGGCGCCAAAGACTTGGAACGGTGGAAATGTGCAAGCGTACACAATCGTAACAAGTAATAAAAGTGACAAGTAAATGTCGAGTTATGTACCCACAGGGACTGTAAAAGAATTATTTATGAAATAATTTCAAACACTTTGGTTAGGGAAAATATTTGATTTTTGAAAGCTATTTGAAAACTAAAAGAAAAACAAAGTAACTTAAAATAAAACAAAGTTCAAGTGTGCGATTTCAAAAACTGATTTTAATCAAGATGATATAATCGTGTTGGTTTAATCACATTCCTTACCTTAGAATTATTAAACTTGTGTTTATACTCAACTCGGTAATTTGCTAACTTATGAACATGTTTACAAATCAAAAATCCATCTATCTCTTGTACATATTTCTATGCCAATTCAACCGATTAAACAGACTTCAAAAAGTAAACATGTTATTGCACATACATACTCATTAAATTAAACAATCTCTCGCATATTCCTATGTCGATGCAAACGATTAATTCAACCTAACAAGCATATAAAAGATCATGTGAAGTAACAAAGTATTTTTACTTTGAAACAATTTAATCACAAAAATCCCGCAAGTTATGCAAGGCATTCATTTCGTCAAATATAATGCTAATTTAATCTTCAGCTACCTTAGAAGAATTAAACATGCACAGATTAAGTATTGTGTCCATTAATTACAATTTCAATGCATTTAAATAATTAATTCATTAGCTATCTAAACAATTACAATGCCAGATAACTTAGCATAATTTTACTTAATCAAACATTTCACCGAGGCCTTTAACAGCATAAACATACTTTTAATAATCTAAGAGGGCGAAATGAAATCAAACCAACACAAATTAAATTCAAGCTAAATTGATTAAATTAAACATTTCAAAAGCATGAATATTCATAAACATGTTCGTCAAAATAGCAACAAATAATTTAAAGAGATAGGGACGAGAAACAAATCCGGTGGCTCTCCGTGACTTGTCTGATTGATTCCTCCTTCATTCTTCGTTGTCCTTGGCTGTCAAGGGGGCTTATGGACACTTCAAATGCTGCTTCAAATGGCTGGAAAACACCTCTTTTCCAAGAGGGGAAATCGGCACAAGAACAAGGGGAAAATGGAATGAAAATGAAGGGAGAAAAAGTGAGAGAAAAGAAGAGAGAATGAGAGAATGTTCGAGAATTGATGGATGCTTTGAATGAGCAGATAGGGGCTGTATTTATAGTGTTTAGGGGCTGCTAAAAATAGCAAAAAATCAGCAGCAAAGAGTCCCTCTTGGCCGGCCATCCTATGTGGCAAAGTTGATGGATTCAACTTTGCTAAATTTAGCTTGGACAAATCTAAAAAGCCTTGAATTTTGGAGGGGTTTGAATGAGATTTTGAAAGGTCTTCAAGGGCTCCCTTGCAAGCTGAATAAATCAGCAAATAAGCTGATTTGGGCCTTCATTGTGGACGGTTTGGGCTGCCCAATTGGTGGCTGGTCCGGTTCAATTGGTTCGGTTCAACCAGTGCGGTTTTACTGGACCCTTTTTCATAATTAATTAATAATAATTTATTTAACCCAAATTAAATTGGGAATAAATTAAAATTAATTAAATTATGATTAAATCTTCATAATTGGACCGTCTTGGGCTGGAAATAGAGTCGCCTTGACACTCGGTTTAATTCTTCGAGCATTAATCTCATAAGCCGATTTTTGCCCTTTTGCGATTCTCATTTAAAATAGTCGATTTAAACAAAATTAACTATAAAATTAATTAAAATTCATCATGTTCATATTTTTAGCACAAATTAATTATTTTATAATATTCAATTATTTTTCGACAAGAATTTACTCGGAACCACATGAAATTAGGTCAAAAGGGGCATGAAAAAGTATATAAATTTTCGTGTTTCCAGGCCACAAGCCTACGTTGGTATTTTAAACATAATTACCACCCTTTTAACTCTATAATGCCCAATCTAATAATTTAACCAAGGCCTTTGCCTAGTCCTGAGCCCAATTTGGACCCCTATCACTTAAATTACCATATTAAACATATCCTTACACTAAACGCATAGACCATTAATTCAGGATGTTACATTTTGCCCATTGTTTGGATTTTATTTTGGAAGAAATTGGTAACAGAAAAACTGTGAGAAGAGTCCTAGATGAAACAAAAAAGATAACTTCTTTCATATACAATCATACATGGTAACTTCTTTCATATACAATCATACATGGACGATTGATTATATGAAGAGATATACCCAGGGAAGAGAACTCTTGCGACCTGAGATTACTAGACTTGCTACCAATTTCATTGCTTTGGAGAGTATTGTTAGAAGCAAACAAGCATTAAAAGAAATGGTGACTTCTTTAGAATGGAGAAGGTCCACATATGCAAGAAAACCAGCTAGATTAGACATGATGGAAGTGATTAACTCCAGCCAGTTTTGGAAAAAGGCTGTTGATATCCTAAAGATCCAAGAACCGTTGGTTAAAGTATTAAGGATGTGTGATGGTGATGAAAAACTGACTATGGGTTTTATTTATGAAGCTATGGATAAAGCAAAGTTGGTGTTTCAAAGAGATTGTCTCTATTACAAGAAATATTGGGAAATAATTTATAGAAGATGGAGTAATCAACTTCATAGTGATTTACATTCTGCTGGTACGTTGTAAAACTTTTAACTTTTTAGATTGTGAAGTATTTTGTTTAGATATTTATTATATTATTTTTTATATATGATATTTCTTGAATCCGCAATTTCTATATGGAGGCAATTCCACAAGTGATGTGCTTAATGAAACCATTAATGGGGTTAGAAATGTTATACAAAGGATAGCCTAACATGAATGATCAAGTTTTGGCAATGAACCAGGTATGTATTTATATACTTA
The DNA here is from genome assembly GCA_025503065.1 of Gossypium bickii. Taxonomy (NCBI): domain Eukaryota; kingdom Viridiplantae; phylum Streptophyta; class Magnoliopsida; order Malvales; family Malvaceae; genus Gossypium; species Gossypium bickii. The sequence continues at coordinate 17,720,691 of CP106713.1, read as the reverse complement.
AATTTTTAAAGAAACTTACAAATTATCATATTTTTACTACTCATTCATTTATTTTTAGTTGTTGCCATATCGAGATAAAATGGATTCTTTTGGAACACCATTAGCCCAAGCTACAATTCTAAAGACTAATCCTGGTAAAAAAGAATTTCATCTTTATAGTTTTGTAGATAATGAAGATATATTTATGAATACTTTATTAATTGTATCCTATTATTTATGTTTTTTGAAGCTGGATGGTGGATTAATTATGGAAGTTGTGCACCTCAACTTCAACGCATTACTATCAAAGTTTTGAGTCAAACAACTTCATCTTCAAATTGTGAGTGTAATTAGATTACTTTTAGTTTGATCCATACAAAGAAGAGAAATAGGCTCAAGCATAGAAAGCTTCAAAAATTAGTTTATGTGCATTATAATATGAGGTTGAAGCTAAGACACATGCGAAGAAAAAGTGCACAAGAGTTGGAAATGAGCTTTAATCCGATCAATCTTGATAATATTTTTGAAGAGGATGATCTATTAAATGCATGGATTGAAGAAAGAGAAGATGCTACGCTTGATAGTGAACAGAATTTTTCATGGTTGCATGAAAAGTTACTTAATGAAACTGATGAAGAAACTCAAGGTGAAGATATGAATGACATTTCATCTACTCCATCTAATGAAGAAAGTGTTCAACTATCAACGTCAAGTGGTGATGGTCCCGGTGGCAATAATGAAGGTGCATATCAAACAACACATGGCCACATTTATTCTAGCAATTTTCATGGAGACCAAGGTGTGACCAAATATCCTTATGTTGTTGATTTAGATTTGTATGAAACAAATGCTTCAATTAGTTTACAAAAATGAAGAGATGGGGGTGATAGAACCTATGGAAGGATGAGAGAACACTTTCATGATTGATTTGCAGGTTCATCATCACATAGTTTAGCTACAAATGATAATGAAATGAGTGAATCATTTCAGGGTTCTCATTCCTACCAACCAAATGCATATTATCCACCTCACTTTGAACAAAATCTAAGCTATGGATTTATTGGTTACCATTTACCATACCACATGTTTCCTATGAATGATGCATCTTATGGTGCACACAATGTGATTCTTTTTCACATGGAATGGGAAGAGATCAGAACCAAGACAGTGATGAAAATGGAGATGCTTTAGATCCTCCACACCATTCAGATTGGTGGTGAATTGTAAGAAATGAAGTTTTCATATTTGCATTTATGTATTTTTTAAGTTATGTAAAATGAACTTTTTCATGTTAAAATGTGAGAATATTTATATACTTTTTCTAATATGAGACTATTTATATGTTACTTATTAAAATTATGGTTGTTATTATCAATTATTTAATATGATAATATTTGTATAGTCTATATTTATTTTCAATGAATTTTTATTTATAAAATTATATTTTTATTTTTAAAATAAAACATATAAAAGAGTAAATTAATATTAGAATATTAAAATATAGTTGCAAAATATGTAAATATAATATTTTAAAAATATTGTAATTTTTGAGAAATAAATCATGTCCACGACAGCCGTTGTACGCATCATTTGCAACCGCAACCACAACCACAATCGCAACCGCGACAGACACTGCAACTGCAATTTAGTACTATGGTAGGCATGGCAAAGAGGCTGTCGAAGAGTGACTGTGGAGTCAGACAATCTTTCAGCTATTACGGTTTTGAACGGTGCAGGAATTTCTACTAGCAGCTGTCCCATTATTAGAAGCATTGACGAACTCTGCAGGCGTCCGTGGGGAGTTCAATTCTGCCATATCTTTCGGAAAGAGCTGCAGATTTTTTTTATCTAAAAGGCCGCAAGAAGGTGACTTCAATATGGAGATCTTAGATGGTCCCCCTGCTGAAATTAGAACCATATTATTAGAGGACTTGGCTGGTGGATCTAATATGAGATCAATTGTAATGTTTTAGTCTGGTGCTTCTCAGCATAGACTATTTTTTTAATACCCCCCCCCCCCAAAAAAAAAAAAAACATGTTGAAAATTATTAGTAGGTCTTATATATCTCCAACTATTCTTTGAAAAAAGAAACCTACTTTTCGAATTGTTCTTATTATCAAATTATTTAAAACTCTTAAATAAAGTTTTAAATTGTAAATAAAATAAATAAAAATTATTTTTCACAAAGAGGTTCGGACTAAAAAAATATCTAAAGGTAAAATCTTTTCTGTTACTTTCCCTCAAAATGGTGGAAATTTAGAGAAGAGAACAAGTAAGTTTAAAGTTTTATGCTTTGCTTGGCAATCATTAAGCAAGCTAAAGTGCAAATCATCTGGAAAAAAGAAGAAGAAAAAGTTGGAACATTGTTAAGAGGCATGAAGCGAGAGAAAGAAAGAGATTTATAGTGATATTTCCTAAAACCCCAAACCAAAACACATAGCTGTCGTTTATGCCTCAAGGTGAATGCCATGTGGGCGTCATGTCGTTGTCCCTGCCCTTTCCTCTACATGCTTTCTTTTATATATCTCTTCTTTTCTCTCTCTTGCATCTTTGGTCTGATCGGAAATTTTGTATCAGATTAGATCAGATTACCTTACCTTTTTTTTTGGATAAGAGTTCTGCATAAAGACTCAACTTTTATTTCTAGGGAACACAAATGAAAGGAACTTTTTTTCTTTTTTTTTTAGTGGTGGAATGATCTCAAAGTTGTGAATTTGAAGCTGGTTTAGAGGTTGAAGAAAAGGGTAAAAAAAAAGGGGGTTCTTTTTTTTTTTTTTTTGGAAGAAATGAAGACCAAAGTTTGGAATTTTACAGAGGAATAATTTGAAAGTTTGCGTTTTTCAAATCTACTTTCTAGGGGAAAGGAGAAAAAAGAAAAGTGAAGAAGCTTATTTAGAAAAGATCAAAGCAAGTAAGAATTGATTCTAAAAACCCCTTTATTTCTTTTCCCTTTTTTTCCCCCTTTTGGGAGGGTTCAATTTTGATTTTTTATGTTCTTTTTTTCCCCATAGGAATTTCCCAAAAATGGCGACGCTTGTGGAGCCACCAAATGGAGTGAAGCCAAAAGGAAAGCATTACTATTCAATTTGGCAAACCCTTTTCGAGATCGACACCAAATATGTTCCAATCAAGCCTATAGGAAGAGGTGCATACGGCATAGTTTGCTCTGCAATCAACAGGGAAACCAACGAGAAAGTGGCTATAAAGAAGATCAACAACGTGTTCGAGAACCGTGTTGATGCTTTGAGAACTTTGAGGGAACTGAAACTTCTCAGACACATTCGACACGAGAACGTGATAGCTTTGAAAGATGTTATGATGCCAATTCAGAGAATCGGTTTTAAGGATGTTTATTTGGTTTATGAGCTTATGGACACCGATTTGCATCAGATTATCAAGTCTCCTCAGCCGCTTTCTAATGATCATTGCAAGTATTTTATTTTTCAGGTACATATGGTGTTGAAATCTTTCTCTGCTTTATAATGTTTGGCGCTTTGTTATAAATTTGTATGTCAAGTATATATAGTAATTTGGGTCTTATAAATATTCATCAATTCTAGATGGTAATTCTGGATTTAGATGTATATTGAGTTCTATGAGTTTGCATATTGGGTTTTAGGTACTTGAAATGGTTCATTAGACCTTGATTTTCCCATTTTGCAGGACCTTTACACTGTAAAATGTCTAGTTAGTGTTAATAGCTGCCCATTGATACTGAATTACTGTGAATTCTTGGGTTTTGGGCTTTGATGAGCTTTGTTCTCGTCTGGTTGCAAAAAACAGAAGGCTACCAGTTATTAGGCTTATTACAACAATTTTTACTAGTGGAAAGTAGTTAGTAGATTTGTTAAGATACAAGATCTTGCGGTGTTCATCGATTCATTTGTGTATCCTCCTCGTCCTCTTCCCTTCCCTTTTCAGCTCTTAACAAGGGTTCATTTGGTCTGGTTTCCTTGCAAAATGGCAAACAATAGTGTACAGTTGATCCTTCCGTGTAGCTTTTTTCTGGTTGTGTTCCTAATTGCTTCACTAAATAATTATGGACTGATTTCTGTTAGTGTGGACACTGTAGGGTAGGTATCTGGTGATGATAATGTAAGGTTAGAAAATTGTGTTGCTTCTTTGTTTGCATATGTAATTCGGTGAACCTCGACACAATCTCATGCAGAATATCATGTGTAAAAGCTAAATTCTATTTCCATCTCATGTGCCATTCTAAATGCCTTTCCTGTTTCACTCCGTGCCAGTATAGTCCTCTTTCCTTGATTCTCTCTTCTTCGTGTTCTGGTTGACAACTTAATATCAGGATAGGGATATGTTTCTTCATAAAAGAAAAGTCTGAAACATCTGCTGCTTATCAGCAATACCTACGAGATACAGAAACTTTCTTGACTGTCTCATCTCGAGTAATATTAAATCTATATTGCATTGCTACACGTAAGAAAGCTTAGTTCCATATAAAGTTGTGAATGAGTCTCTAACTTCTGTTTTCTGCTAAGCATTAGTCTGGTTGTGACTTAACATTTAGTATATATTTTAGTTGCTACGAGGGCTGAAGTACCTCCACTCGGCAAATATCCTTCACCGAGATTTGAAGCCTGGGAACCTTCTTGTCAATGCAAACTGCGACCTGAAGATATGTGATTTTGGGCTGGCTCGAACCAGCAGAGGCAACGAACAATTCATGACAGAGTATGTTGTCACCCGCTGGTACCGTGCACCTGAGCTCCTACTCTGTTGTGATAATTATGGGACCTCCATTGATGTTTGGTCGGTAGGATGCATCTTTGCGGAGATTCTTGGTCGGAAACCAATCTTTCCTGGAACGGAATGCCTCAACCAGCTTAAGCTGATTATCAATGTTCTCGGAAGTCAACAAGAGGCCGACATTCAGTTTATTGATAATCCCAAAGCTCGACGGTACATCAAGTCACTTCCGTACTCTAGGGGCACCGTGTTTTCCCTTTTATACCCACAAGCCGATCCATTAGCCATAGATTTGTTGCAAAGGATGCTTGTTTTCGACCCATCAAAGAGAACCACCGTCACAGAAGCACTCCTACATCCATACCTGTTAGGTCTGTATGATCCAAGGTGCAATCCACCTGCTCAAGTCCCAATTGATCTAGAGATAGATGAGAACATGGGAGAATCGATGATCAGGGAGATGATGTGGAGTGAAATGCTTCACTATCACCCAGAGGCTGTATCTGCCAATGCTTAGGTAACATTGTTTTAGCTATCCTTGGTTTTCGCTGCTTTGTTGTAATGTGTTTTCGGAACTGATATTTATCGATTGAACTTGATGAACAATGTTGAGAATTCTGGTGGTACCCAGATTTTGTTTTACTTTTAACATTCTTGTTTATTAGTTTATGATTTGGTTGTAGCGAACTTCGGGTTGTGTAACTTGTAAATATTTATGCTTTTTCGTGGGACTTCTATATAATCTTGTTATGGAAAAACAATGGGGAACACAATAAACAACAAATTTGCCTCTTATTTTAGATTTCTAGTTTTTAACTGTAATATTCAGAAGTGCTATCATTCTTATTAAGTTTATACTGATTCATATTGACTAAGAGTTACGAAATTATAATTATTATTTTTCAATATCTATATTATTAATAAAATCTATAGTTAACTCGGTTGAGAGAGTATATTTTATTGATTAATTGGAATATTTATAAAGCTTCTTTAAAGTTTTAAATGAAGTAGAGATCTACTTCCTTGATGCACATTCACTTAATAAGTTGTTCATAACACTCCTCCTTAAGTGTCTATTAGTAGATAATATGCCTCGTTGGGGAAAGAGTATACTAATTTTTTAAATGAAATTTTAATAATGATTCTTCTATAAAAACCCAAATAGGTATTTTGGATCATTTTATAATCCTCCTTTAACTATTATTCACTAAATTAAATTTACCGCATATGTTCAAATTATTTCAATTCATATAAATTAACAATTTCTCGATAATTTTAATATGCTTCGGGTATTCTAAATATTCAAGGATTTTAATATAAACTTTAATAAAAGGTTATAACAAAAACCATTAAACGCAAGTTAAATTTTTTATAAACTGTAAGTTTTATAATATATCTAAAGGTTATTGTATTCACCATAAAAGAATATTATATCTTTTCATAATTAATGTCAGGGCTTAGCGAAAAACTTTATATTTTTATTCTGCTTTTGCAAAACTACTTCATTTGTACCCTTACTGGCTTTATACATTTAGATATTTAGACTACTAGTCCAAAAACTCTATGAATTTAATTGTACTTAAGTTGCGCTTTTCTATTTTAATCAATCTATTCCATATCTATATTTCTCAATAGATTTATTCAAGATCTTCTTTTTATTTCATTATTTCAACAATAATATTGCATGCAAAACTATCATCGACCAGTTTTATTATTCGGGTCCACATTTTCTTGAATTGACATAACTTATCGAGATTTCTTTATTTTCATCACTCTAATATTTTGTTTCAAGTACCTGAATCTCTTCTGAATTTTTACTTATTAGTTATGTCTTAGATCTCTTTTGGAGCACCACCTCCAGTATATGATCATCTAGAAGAAACTTTATATTTGGAACCAATCAATCTATTACTTATTCTAACTGGTTGTCTTATTGGGACTTTGATTCAAATTAAAATATTAGATGGTATATACCACTTAGTTATTCTCATTAAGTTTGTAAATACATCTAACCATTACTCTCCCCCTAACTCATTACAAGTTATTATTTCTCTCCCCCCAATGTCGAGAAAACTATTGAATCAAAATGATAATCACAAATCATATTATAATTGAATTTTCAATACATTCAAAACATCTAATAATACAAAGAGAATTGTAATTAATATATATTCCCAACTTTCTTTGAGGATTCACTCATCTTTGTGAGTTGTGGTGGAGCAATTGGTACGCACATACAAAAATTCAAAGATGAGAAATAATTAGCTCTTAATCAAAAACCAATTGTAACGGGGAATATTTATAACTTATTGGCTTGATACGTACAACATGTAAATCAACATTATCTTATGTTGAAAGAGGAAGTTTAGTTTTCATAAGTAATGATTTAGACATTAATCAAAGGCGTTCAATTAATAATTTCTCTAAACCATTATGCGCATAAATAACAAACTTTTACAAAAGTTTTTCAAACTCAATCAATAAAAGACTGAGATATAAACTCATTAGTATTAGCAAGATGAATTGCTTTAATTGCATGATCTGAAATTAATTATTTAAATAAGCAATCTTGCAAACGACAGGTTGCAAGTTGATAACACATACATGATTATTTTGTAAATGCATCTACCAAAATCATATAATATCAAAACCATCCACATGGTGGATGAATGGGCCCATATTCATTTTCAGAAATGTAAGATATTAAATCTCAAATTTAGCTAGTGAGTTTTTAACAATCAATTTTCATTGAGAACAAGCAACAAATGAGAATTCTTTAAATTAAAGAATCTTCTGGTTTTTTAATGAATGTTCATATGAATTCTCAATTAATTTTTGCATCATATATGATCCAGGATGGTCTAACTAGTCATGCTAAGTAGTAAATGCATCTGTATCAGTAAACTTCTAGTTTACTTTAACATGTGTTTCAATTGTACTAAATTGTAACAAATTGATAATTTTACTATCATTCATTTTACTTTGTATCCACTTATAAGTATTATTGTGGCATTTACTACTGGAAATATCTAAATCAATGTGAAGTTTATAATGTTCAATAAATATAATTTCCAAATAATTATATGCAATATTCGCTTTAGAGAATATGTCAAAATCTTCAAATGCAGGGCATTTGGTCTAGTGGTATATTCTCTCTTCGGATGTGAGAAGTCTCGAGTTCAATTCAAAATAGTTTTAAAACCTTTTTAACAAGAGTTTTACATAATCAATTAACTACCAATAATAACTGCCTAAGTTATGTATAGAAACAAGTCTATATTAAATATATCAATAAACATCACATCTTAAACATAAAAATATGACATAATGAAAAACTAGTAATTTTTTTCATAACCATCATCATAAATATGCATGAAATTTAATTCAAAATCCAACTATTCACGCTCATAGAACTTTTCATTTACAATTGCTCATATCATTTCTTTAAATAATTAACAAATGAAATAATATAAAACATATGAACTTCTACCTTTAACAATTCTTTGAACTAAATCAAATCTGAATAACCATAAAATCCATTGGTTTGTTAACATAAATTTGCATACTAGATATGTTTTAATCAAATATATTATTTAATTTTAAACCTACTATAGCGACATAAATAAATCTGTTAATATTCATTTTCATGAACAAATGAGATGCTTAAAACAATATGTAACACATGGAATTAAAACTTAAAAAGAAGACCATCTCAAAATATTTAAATCATATATCAAGTTGATTTAATATTTAAAGACTTAAACTTCACTTTGAATTCAATCAGAATCTATTAATAGCAAACTTTGAGAGTGGATCTTATTTTCTAAATGTACAATAGGTACATAACCAATGACTCTTCAAAAGTAAATTGTCTATCTTCTTAAAAAGTTCTTGAAAGTTCTTGTTATTTTCTTGCTTTCTTTATTTTTCCACTTCTGGTGGTAAGAAAATTTATTACGACCATCCCCCATGACTATTATTATAGTCCAATATACTACATCCATGTCAAAGATTATGTCTTTCGAATTTATTACATATTGTTACATTCTCTTCAGGGAATGGTTAGGTTTCGTGGTTAAAAACTTTTGTTCAATCATAAGTAATTTTTTTTCATAATACTGCTATCGTAATTGAATCATGGAAAGTTGAATAACTTCTCTCTTGTAAGATTTTCATCAGTAATATTTTTCCACGTAATTTTAATTGAGAACTTATTCTAAGTACTATAAAGTTATACTCACAGTTTTTAAAAATTTGCAACTTCAGGTGCATCCAACCATAACAAACTTTAGATAAATTTACCATATTCTATTGCTAATAAGTAGATCTTTTATAGTCAAATAATTCGCTTTCAACCCCTTAATGGACGAATATCACAAAAATAATCACAATCCATTCAATTTATAACCCAATCCTCTTTTGATTCATATGAAATATAATTTTTTTCTTCATTCACAATCCCAATATGATATCCATTATAATGAATATATTTTAAACTAATGCATTAATCATCATAAATTTTGTGCTTTTTAGATATTGATATATTAGCTCTTATGAAGCTTTCAACTAATTTTATACTATCAATTATTGGAATAATATTTTTTTTTTGTTTTAGTACCAAATAAGATAAATATTTTCTATCTGTAATGGTAGAATTCATTACTACATTCTCATATCATTCCTCAAAGAATATTAATAGAAACAAAATATTTATGCATAAGCCACGTATGTGGCCAATAATCTTTCATATCACATTGATAACATAGATTATCTTTACCATTTGAAGAGTTATCTTGAGAACTCTCATTATTCTCTTATTTATTACTATGTTCCCACTTTTAGTGGTCCATGATTATATCTTTTATTTTTTTATGTTTGCATTCACTTTGAGGAATGCAACAAATCTAGTAAGACAGACTTCTAAATACCTCCATTGATTCTTTATTTCGTAATCACCATTGCAAAACATTCGTGGATTTCAAATTAAAATCTATCTATTCATATTGTCATGATTAGTCTCTAATTATAATAAACATGATATAATAAATCATAGTAAAATATACTTTAAGATTCTTTAACATCATTGTTATCACCCTGGCTATTATCACGAGCACTATTACGAGTGGTAAAACAACTTTGTTTTCATAATAACATTTATAATCTAATAGTAAAAAAATCATTTAATAAACAAAATCAAAATTTTCGTCTATGATGCTTGAAAGTTATTTAATACACATTGTACCAAATTTCAATACCACATATATGTTGTAAATCTTATGATGCTCTAATCAAATATTTATAAATTCAATTTAAAATATATAATACAAATAATTTCAAGCATATTTAATAACAATAATTTAATCATCCAAATATCATACATTTTATAATTTAATAAAAGAATCTTAGTTTAAAAGAAACCTTAAAGAAATAATATTTTTCATAGAATAATTTTACCAAAAATCAATCAACAAATGATGAAAAAAACATACCATATAAGGGTTATATAAATTTTTCTGCATAATGGTTACCTGTAATGCTTAGGCCTCAATTGAAGACTGAAATAGCAATAGCTCTAAATGGCAATCGACAACAACTTGAGTAGCAAATTTGAGTGATGAGCTATTGCATTGGTTGTTGCTTGAAAGGGGTAAGGCACGATGAAAGAGAAAAAATGAGAAAATTAATGGTTAGGGACCCTTGCTCAAGTGGCTAGCGGCTAAGGATAAGTCTTTGCGTGATTTGGGGATTTTTTATGTGTGATCTTGTTAAATAAAATTTATGGAGAAAAAAAATTAAAAAAGAATTTTATTGATAACGTGTTATAAAATAAAAAAACAGAAAGTAAAGAACAAAGAAATTAGAAGAGCAAATAAGAGAGTGTATTTTATTGATCAATTAGAATATTTATAAAGCTTCTCCAAATTCTCTATTTATAGGTATAAGAAATATAAATAAAGTAGAGATTTATTTCTAATGACTATTAGAATTTAAAGAATATTAAAAATTATCTTGATCTTGATAGACATACACTTTATAAGATATTCATAACACTAATAAGGTTTTTTTAATTTTTAAATTTAAATTTAATTTTAACCCACCACAAAAACATTCTTGTGATATATAAATATTAGTTTGTACACCCGGTTTATCAAAAAAAGTTTGTGTACCCCGGTTTATAATTATAATTTTGATTTTTGTTAGATATATCTACCTATTTATCTAAGTGTGAATTTTAAAGTTACTAAAAGTTAACAATGTAAGTACCATTTAAAATTTTAAAATTCATAAAGTTATTTTATCCAAATATGTAATTTTATTATTTATTTAGATATTAATTTAAGTTTATATAAAGAAATACAAAAGTTAATTTTGGTCAAAGTAAGTTTTTAAAGTTTTATTCCATTTTTATTTTAGGTATCAATCATTAACTCTCATTAAAAAAAACCTCTAAATAAATTGATTTTTTAATTAAATAAAATATTTAAAATTAACATTAAGTAAATATTAAATTAAAAATAAAATTGTCATCTCTTTTTCACTCTCCCTCTCCATCTCCTCCTCATCCTTCTTCATCTTCTCTATGTTCATCTTTTTAACAATGTGTAAAGCCAAACCCCCCCAAAAACAATCTATCATGGCCTCAAAATGGAGAAAACGGGAATTTTCTTTTTTGCCATTTCTTTTTTTTTTCTTTCCTATTTTGGGTTTCTTATATTAAAAAAGGAGGTATGTTTTAATGCAAAGAAGATGGTGGTTTATTTTAATACTGAAAACTGGGGTTTGTTTTAATGGAAGGAATTCAAAGTAGAGTTTATTTCAAATTTTGGTAAAAGTATTTTTTTAGAGAAGATATGATGGAATGAGAGAGATTGAGAGATGATATTTTATATTTTTAATTTATTTTTTATTGAATTTTAGTTTTAAATGTTTTTATTTAATTAAGAATGTCAAGTGTTATAATTTGATTGATTCAACATTTTTTATTTTAACTAGAGATAACTATTGGTACTTAATATGGTAATAGAATAAAACTTTAGATACCTAAATAAAAAAAAAATTACGCCTATTTTTTATATAAGACAAATATTTCACAAAATATTAATCTACACCAAATCAATAACAAATTTTAAATATATAATTTTATTAAAATATTTAAATTTAAATAAACTAAATACATCTATTATTTTAATTAAAATATATTAGGTTAACTTACTATTAAATTATTGAATTCTGAACTTTCAAATGGAATAATTTCAGAATTTGGCATAGGACACTAAAATAAATAGGGATAATATAGTTTTTAGACCCTACACTAGGTAATTAAGTCTACTTTGGTACCTTTACATTTTTTTTATTTTAGTCATTGAACTTGAATTTCATCAATATTTGAAACATGAATGGATTGGTTAGTCAAACCGATTGGACCGGGTTGAGCTCATGCAAGGTATCTAGATCAATTTTCTAAACTCGGGCTCAACCTAATAATGACCATATTTTTTACCTAAGTCTTACCCAAATTAAGAAAGGTAAACATGAGCTCGGCCCGCACATATTTGATTTTTTTAGATAAGTTTTTTTTATTTAAAAACAAATTTTAAAAAATATAATGCACAAAAAGCACTAAAATAAATATTTTCTAACACATTAAAAATACATTAAAAACCACTAACATAAATATAATAAATATTTTATTGTATTAAATATAATTTTTAAAAATTTATATTTTGGGTTGGGTTATTTAGTTAGTAGGTTTTTTGGGTTTTGGATAATGGGTTTTATTGTTATTGAGTTAGTGATTCAATATAAATATATATACAATATTATTTAACATATAATTAATACAATTAATTTTTATAATACATTATATTCAAGTCTAGCTTGGGCAAAAAAATATTGCCCAAGGTCCGATCCATATAGAAAGTGGGGTTTAAATTTTACGAAAGCCCATTTTTCGAGCCTCGTATATTTGTCTAAATCCTCTCATTTTTTGAGCAAGCCTTTGGGCCTACGCAAGTAGCTCGGCCCATGAGCAACTCTAACCAAGAACTAATAGGTATACTGGTCCAAACAAAGGGGTTGAATTGAAAGAATTAAAAATTACTTGAAACTAGTAAAAATCGAAATCTAAGACAAACCAATAGTTGAACAAGTTGAATCGATTTAATATTTTTTTTTATTTTAAATTTTATGAATTTTTAATTATTTTTGGTTAGAAGTTGAACATATCAAATCGATTGAATCGAGAACCAGTGGTTTGATCAGTTCAACCACTGGTCCGGTTATTAGAACATTGTTTGTGACACTATAAGATTGTATCACGTCATCACCTGAAAATTTATATAATTTTTTTAATTTTCAAGTGATGATATTGTACAATCTTAAAGTTTCATATCATTAAAATTGTATATTGTTCAAGTTTAGGAATCAAAATGATCTAGTTGCCAACTTTAGGTACCAAAATGAAAAGAAAATATAAATATCAAAGTAGACATAGTTACCAAGTTCAAGAGCTAAAAATTATATTATCCCAAATAAATAACTAAAGTTATCCCAAATAAATAACTAAAGTTTACACTTTCAAAAATAGAGAAAACAAGGGTTTTTTTTTATTATAAAAATGACCCGATTTATTTATTAATTACAAAAATGACCCAGCTTTTCAATTTAGGTAAGTAAATGACCTGAAATAAACAGTGAACGTGGGTGGTGCCAATCTCATTGGCGTCACCACCCTGCCACATCAGCCAATGATTGGTCCAGTTTCTTAAAAGTAATTTTCTGGGTGGTGCCAACGTATTTGGTGTCACCCGTATAAATATCCCTCCAAAATCCATGTATTTCATGTATTTTGTTGGAGGGGAAAAATTATGGGGTGTTGCCAAGAAGATTGGCGTCACTAATGTCATAATTTTGGTGGTGCCAAATAGATTGCTGTCACCAGCCTCAGCCCTTTTTTTTTGAAGTTTTTTTTAAAAAAAAATTGATTTTTTATTTGGTGATGCCAAATAGATTGGCGTCACTAGTTTATGGTCACTAAACTAACTATAAATACGACTAAGACAAGCGCACCTATCGAACAATAGTATAGTTATGGTGAGTAGGGAATATCGTATCTATGAGGAGTATCTATGAGGACTAAAAGTACTAGTAATTACCATTTTTTTATTATTTAGCCGACAAATTAGAATGATTTTTTTAATCTAAAATTACTAAACTAATCTAACTAAGAACGCAATAGAGAATGAAATAGGAAAATAATGGAAGATAACTAATAAGATAGACAATACCCAGGAAAGAATCCACCTAGACTTCACCTATTATTATGAATCTGAATTAAACGATTTATTCACTTGTGTCTTGATCCGTAGAAATCCCTAAATTATGTTAATATCTCTTTCAAGAGTAAGAACAACTGACTCTAGGTTGATTAATTAAAATCTCTTTCTAGTTAAAACCCCTATTTTCACATTAACTCGATTTATGGATTCCCCTATTAGATTTGACTCTAATCCGGTAGATTTATGTCGTCCTATTTCTAGGATTACATGCAACTCCACTCAATTATGCTAGATCTATTCTTAAACAAGGACTTTTGCTCCATTGAAATAAGCACATTAAACTTGAATTAATATATCAGAAATATTAAAATAAGAAATAAGCATACATAATTGAGAACAAGAATCAAGTATTTATCTTGTAAATCAGAAATCAAATAATAAGATTCATCCTAGGTTTCATATTAGTTCATAATCCTGAATGAAAACATTTCAAAGTCAGAATAACCATAAGACATAAAGAAACTCAATAAAATTTTGAAAGAAATTAAATGGAGATCTTCGATCTTGAAGGAGATATGCTTCCGAGTTGATTCCGATGGCGCTCTTCGAGTGCTTTCTTAGATCTTCTCTGAGTGCCTCGTTAGGTCTTCTTCTAATTGGTATTTATAGACTTTAGAATGTTCAGAAAGTCTAAAAATTGGGTTTTTCAACGTATTTGGGAAGCAGGTACGATATCGACACGGGCTGGCACATGGGCGTGTGGCAAGCCTCTGTGGCTCACACGGGTGTGTGACCAACCCATGTGGATCTTGGAAACAACTCTATTTGTCTCATTTTCGCTCCCAAATGCTCTCCTAAGTATAGAAACATGAATTTAAAGGATTAGGAGCATCAAATTCACTAATTTACATAATCAATCCTCCAAAAACACATTAAGAATGGGATTAAAATATGTTACTTTTACAGCTTATCAAATATCCCAACACTTAAGTTTTTGCTAGTCCTCAAGCAAAATCTTCAACTCACATTAAAAATAATATTTCTCAACTTGTAATTCCCATCAATAATGTCTCAAAATAATCCATAAATAATAATGCATTGGCAATTCAACTAAAAGAGCACTAAAGTCTCAAACAATCCAAGCTAAAACTTTTAAACACGAAAACATAGGTGTTTCTCATTATCTAAGTAATTATCTTTAATTTATAATCGACAAGAATCGACATCCTCACTAAAGATTCACTCAGATCATTCAAATTGTTTAAGGTTCAAGAATAAGCACTCAATAGTCAAACATGAAAAGTCATTACCATAGGCTTGCATGAAAGTCAAATCTCCACCACTATAAAATGATATGATACACAAATCAAAAAGTCTTTAAGAGGTTGTAATGGGGCTTAGGTTAAAGGTGTGGAGAAAGGCCGAAAAAGATGGTTAAAATCAAGATCGAATTGATAAATTACCAAACTAGAAAAGTAACAAATACTGAATTAAAAACTAGTGCATAAATCAAGAACTATTCAAGAATAAGAAAACAAGCTTCTTCTCAAAATATGAATTTAACTGTTCAAGCTCATAGAACTAAATAATAATCAAAATGTAAATATATATATTTTCGATTTTTTTTTTCGATTTCTTTTAACAATAAGAAATAATTCAGCAAATCAAACAAAAGAGCATAGTTAGGCAACTAACCAAATCAAGTCTCGACAAAAAGGGAGTCAATAAAACGGGAAAAATTCTCAACAAATAAAAAATGAGTTATGAGTTAACATTAATGGATAATTTAAGAAAGGGTGTGTTAGGTTCAACGGGGTTAACTAAGGGTTAACTATGTAAGTAGGCTTTTTATAGGATAAGTGGGTTAAAACCTAAGTGTCTTTATCATCTCAGTGTATCAAATCAAAATGTGTGGTTGTAAACTAAAAAATATATAGGGTTTTTCCTATGCAATTCATCACCTTTTTACTTAAATTTGTTGTTAAAACTAAGTAATTGTTTAATAAATTAATGAAATATGTGAAAATATGAAATTAGGACATAGAAATTATTAAAATGTGATTTTATGCTTTATTATATAGTTTTCATTCATAAAATGGCTTATTTTATATTTATTTGAACATATTATATTTTTAAGACATAAAATGGGCCATGCATGATTAAATTAAATAATAAAATATAAAATTATACTTAATAATTCATTTTAAAATATTTCATTAATAATTTGGGTTTTAATTAATTAATTATTTTCTTCTTTGATCCTTTAATTTATTGATTTATTTTGGACAGGTCTGATAGTTTTGTTGGATTACAAAAACCGTCCAAATTAAAGACCAAGTTAACCCAATTTTGGCTACACATGGCTGTCCACATAAACCATGTTTTGGTTTAATTACACAAGGTCCTTGTAATGTTGAAGAAATTAGAGATTTGCCCGAAGATTTACATTTGACCGAGTCTCAGTCCTGAGTTGTTATGACATTTAAATTACTTAAAAATAAGCAAAATTCAACTCAAAATCCACTAATCATGGCCGGCCACTCATTGAAGAAGTTTGAAGAGACTAACCCTCTCTATTTTTAGCAAATTACTCTCCTCTCTTCACCTATAAATAAGACTTCATTTCACCATTCCTAATCATCCCTCATCCCTGATCATTCTTTCTTTCCTCTCAATTCTCTTTAGCATTTTCCATTCCCCACGCCTGTCATTATCTCTTCATAAAGATTTTAGTGATTAAGCCTCTTAAAGAGCCCTTGGTCAACCATCTTGGAGAGCCATCAGCAAAGGAGCGAAGGAGCCTGATCGGTCAGAGTCTTGGGTGACAGCCACTTTGATTTGGGCTTAATCTTTCTTTTCTTTGATTTAATCTGAAAACGTTGCTATGTGTTCTTTGTTCTTGTTACAACAATGTTAGCTTAAGTTAGGATGATTGTTTTGATTAAATAATATTTATTTGATTCATGCTTATAATGTTTGTGCCTCAATCAATCATGTTTTCAATTAAAATCAAGTCTATATTTCATTCATACGTAATTGAAATGCACTTAAATTAGTTGAGCGATCCTAACCAGACGACGGCTAGTGGACACATAATTAAAATGTGCATGCTCAATTTAGATCCTAACTCGATTAAATTGCAGGTTGCATAACAACTCTAACCAAGCTTTGACTCCGAGAAAGAAAGACACAATTTGAGTCGTAGTTGGAAGATTGACGAAATCATCCCATTTTATTCCGGTAAGATCTGATTACTAACTTGATAAATTAGCTGAGCTTTATATTTCTGATATTTTGAGATTGCACGAAGTGCTACTGTCTATCGTGTCTGACAAAGATCTAAGATTTACATCATGATTCTGGAAGAAATTGCAAGAAGCTTTGGGTACTAAATGTTATTTTAATACAGCTTATCACCCACAGACGGATGGTCAATCCTAGCGAATTATTCAGATTCTCGAGGATATGTTGAGATGTTGCATTCTTGAGTTTAATGGTACGTGGGAACAATATTTTCCATTAATTCAATTTGTGTACAATAATAGTTTTCAGTCGAGCATCAAAATGGCACCTTATGAGGCTTTGTATGGACGCAAATGTCGAACACCTCTGTATTGGACTGAGCTCAGTGAAAATAAGATACACGGGGTCGATTTGATAAAAGATACAGAACAGAAAGTGAAAGTGATACGTGACAGTCTAAAAGCCACATCAAATCGTCAGAAATCCTATGCAGATTTGAAGAGAAAAGCTATTGAGTTTGAGATCAGAAATAAAGTGTTTTTGAAAGTATTTCCGTGGAAGAAAATACTTCGTTTTGGCAGAAAAGGCAAATTGAGTCCGAGGTTCATCGGGTCATATGAAATTATTGAACGTGTTGGACCTGTTGCATATAGATTGTTGTTGCCACCGGAACTAGAAAAGATTCATAACGTGTTTCATGTGTCAATGCTTCGTTGATACAGATCTGATCCATCACATGTGATTCTTCCATCTGAGATTTAAATCCGATCAGTTATGGCTTACGAAGAGGAACCTATTCATATCTTGGCTCGTTAGATTAAAGAGTTGAGAAATAAGAAAATTCCATTAGTGAAAGTCTTACGGCATCAGCATAGAGTGGAAGTGGCTACGTGGGAGCCTGAAGATTCTATGAGACAAAAATATCTGAACCTGTTTAATGGTAAGATTTTCGAGGACGAAAATCCCTAAGAATGGGGAATTATAACAGTCCGGTTTTGACCCTAGTCAGAATAGTGGTTTCGGGACCACAAAATCTGAGTTAGAAAAATATTTTAATATTATTTTTTGTGCCTATGGTATGTGATTAAACATGTGTGAAAGTTTCGTGAATTAATTTGTCCATTTGTGTGCTTAATTTAATAAAAGGACTAAACCGCATAAAATGCAAAAGTGTCATTATAATTGTTAATGTGCTTAATTTCTTTGTTCTTTTAATAAGAAGGCCTTAAAATGGAATTAAGCCATTGTAATATGGCATGGACGGTAGTGGACATGCATTTTAAAGATTTTATAATGTTTCATTAAGGGTAAAACGGGAATTAGATAATTAAGTTTAATTAAAATAAAACAAAAGCATGAAATTATGCCACATTATGTTCATCTAGCCGAAAAACACAAAGAAAAAGAAAAAGAAAAAGAAGAAGCTTGTTAGGTTTCGGCACATACAAAGCTTGATTTAGGTATGTTTTTTACTCGATTTTTGATAATTTCTATGTTTTTGTAATCGTTGCTTTGTGTTCTCTCAAACCCATGCTTCAATTTTGTGAATTGATGATGATTTTGAAATATGCCATTGATGAACACATGAGTTTTGTGATGTTTGAAGATGAATTATGAAAGATATGTGATAGATTAACATAGTTTGTCTTTGAATTTTTGATGAATTTGAGTAATTTGGACTTAATTGAGAAAATAATACTTTGAAGGACTAAGTGAGAAATAAATGAAATGTGTGGACTTGTATTGAGCATGGGAATATTCGGCCAAGCTTGGGTAATATGGAATTTTGTGTATTTTGTGATTTTATGAAATAGGGACTAAAATGTCAAAATGTGAAAATGTAAGGGCTAAATTGCCCTAAATATGTGTTTTCGGATTGAATTGAATGATTTGGTGAATAAATGGGTTAAACTTGAATATGTATAGATCAAGAACTGAAGAAAACAGATTTAGATCGAGGAAAGTCGAAAGTAATTAAATAGCTGTTTGTTTCCGTTCTTCTCATACAAGGTAAGTCTATATACAAATAAATGTATTTGTATTGATTTATGTATATTCATATGAAATTTCATTGCGATGAATGTGTACGAGATGATAAATATATGAATCCAAGTAAGTATTGACAATGTATCAATGTTCGAGAAGTCCCGTACAAACCTAGGAATAGATAGGATTACATATGTCATGACATAGGTTTCCGATATGTGATATCGTGTAAGACCATTTCTAGGACATTTGCATCAATTTGAGATTTATGTGTAAGACCATGTCTAGGACATTGGCATCGTATATGATTCGTGTAAAACCTTGTCTGGGACAGTGGCATCGATATTTGGTTACATGCAAGGCCATGTCTGGGACGTTGGCATTGTATGACTATTTTGAGTATTCCAAGTATTCTATTTGATTCTGAATGGTTCAACGGGCAAGTTCGAGAAAAGAATGACTACGTGAATTGTATAATTATTATGACTACGTGAATTGTATAATTATTTCATGTACATTTGATGTATATGCTTTGAATAGGCATGAAAGGTGAGTATAAATATGTATATTGATGCATTGAATAAAGTGTGACATATGTATGTTTGACATATGAGCAAAAAAGATGCTTGAGATTTGATATGTTGGTAGTAATGCAAATCAATTGAGCCAAAGAGAAATCTATGTGTTTGTAATGAAGATATGTTAATGAATTTGATTTTCTATGCTTATAAATGATTTTATGATAAGTTTATTTGTATATGGCTTACTAAGCTTTTGAAAGCTTACTTTGTGTGTGTTTACTTCCTTTTATAGATCGTTGAAGCTACGAAAGGCTCAGAAATCGTCGAGGATCGTCACCATACTATCAATCTCTACTTTGGTACTTTTGAATGTGTATATAGTTGAATATGGCATGTATAGACTAGTTGTTTTGGACTATGTTTGAGTTGTATATGAATAGCCATGCGATATGGCTAGATAATAAACATGATATAAATGAGTAGCTCATGTTATATGCTGCTTTGTTTAGTATGGTTTGATGGTTAGTGAAATGGTGGTAAGCTTATTAATGCAAAGTTGGTATATCATTGATGATAAGAGATCTTATTAATATGGTAAGTTGTAAATGAAACATGTTTGGATATACTTGTGATTTAGTTGGGCTAATTGGCATATATGATGTTATGATGAAATATTCTTGAATGAGTAAAATAGATGGTCAATTTGGTATGTTTTTGGTTGCCAATTGTTTTTGGAATAATGCTTGTATGTGCTTGTAGGGATGACCCAAAGTGTGGGTGGCATTGGCCAATAATTGCCCACACGGTTGAGCACACGGGCGTGTTGCTCGACCGTGTCCTTCGTGGTTGTATTCCAAAATAAGTCAGACTTGACCACGAGCTAGACACACGGGCGTGTGACTGGCCGTGTGGATCAAGTCAGTGTCGACCACGGGCTGGACACACGGGCGTGTGACTGGCCATGTGGTGCAAGTCAGTAGCGACCACGGGTGATGCACACGGGCGTGTCCATGATCCTGTAGAAAAGTCAGAATGTATGCCCTATTTTGACACGGCTTAGACACACGGGCGTGTCTGAGGCCGTGGAAGGCACACGGCCTGCCCACACGAGCGTGTGACCTCTATATCTTTGAAAAATTTTTAAATTTCCAAAAATTTCTATATGTGTTCGGTTTAGTCCCGGCCCCTTTTTAAAGCATGTTTAAGGTCTCGTAGATCTGTTCAAGGGATTTGATTCGTTGAATATTATTATGAAATATCTGTAAAAGATTTTGTTTTGTCCGGTAATGCCTTTAGCCCTAGACCAGCGATGGTTACGGGTTAGGGGTGTTACCATATCACAATTTACATATGAATAAGAGGAACCAAGATCTATTAAAGTATAAACAGGTGTGGAGAATAATAGAAAAATACATGTTACAACATTGGTAGCATCCCCCTCATCACGAGTCCACACTACATAAGCACGTGCCGACGCTCTGGCCTCAAACTGATGAGTAACTATTTCATTCCTTTTTCTCGATTCACCCCTCAAAATTGATCCACCTCTACTCGACCTTCGAACCCTCACCGCAGTGGCAACTCTCTAAGAATCATCGGTGTATCATTTTTGTTCTTCAGACATTCTCTAGCTAAATGTTCCAATAACCTATAACGGAATCAACCTTTTGTCAATGTCCAACATTTTCCCCAGTGCTTCATTCCACAATGCTCACAATTCTGCATCTCTGAAACTCTATTTTGTCCCTTTAAACTACCTACTGAAACCGTAGGTTGACGATTTGGCACTTTAGTTAGCTTATTCGATCTTGCAGTTAACTTCCCAAATTCTTATGATACCTTATTTCTTTTTTATGCAGAAGAAGTATTAAAGTTCCCAAATCATTTACCTGTAGCACGAGGAGGTTCAACTTTCGTGTATAGACCTAAAGACTGTTCGACCATTTTTTTTCGTTCTAGTAAGTTTGCAAACTCCTTATTTCTCAATGCTACTAGTTGAGTTCAGGTTTTATCCCGCATGCCCCGTAAAAAACGTTTGCAATTTTCTTCTTCTGTAGGCATCAATTCCTTTTCATACTTGCTAAGTCGCAAATATTCTCGTTCAAAATCTACTATCAACATATCTTCTTACTTGAGAAATTCTTGTTTCCAACGTACTTCTTTTGAAATTCAACTTGAAAGAATTCTCAATCGGCTACTTCTATAGGAATGTGCCTTGTAACTATTTTCCACCATGTATGAGCTTCCCCTTGTCAAAGTGAAACTGCACAAAGAATGCTCTTCCGGGGAGTATATTCTAACTGTTGTAAAATTCGAGTCGTTGACTCTAACCAAGATTCCACCGTTGATGGGTCAACTCCTTTTATTCCATCAAACTCAGTAGTTCCATATCTTCTTAGTTCCTTAATAGGAGCTCATTTAACCACAGGTGTTATTGTCGGGGGTGGAGTGACTCTCGCCACCCTCTGAAGAGCTTTCACTATGACTCGTAATACATAAGTTTCAAACTGCCCTTCATTTGGGCCTGATGGTGGTGGAAAAGTCTTAAAATTTATATAATGACTGATCAAGCCTAGAAACTAACTATCACAACGATTGAACCAAGCGCACCTATTGAACAGTAGTATAATTTAGTGGCAGGACTGGATTGTCGAACCCAAGGGAACCAAAAGTACTAATACTGACTTTCTTTTTATTATTTAGCCTAAGAATTATGGGAATTGTTGTTTAACCTAAAATTAACTAACTACTAAGCTGAAGATGCTAAGACACAGAGAAGGAATTGGGGAAAATACTTTTGGGAAAAACCAATTGATTAAGACAATACCCGAGGAAGAATCCACCTAGACTTCACTTGTTATCTAACTATGAACCAGACGATTTATTCACTTGACTTGATTCGTAGGATTCCCTAATTTATATTAATACCTCTCTCGAGGCTACTAACGTTTAACCCTAGGTTGATTAATTGAAATCTCTTTCTAATTAAAACCCCTAGAATTGCATTAACTCGATTTATGGACTCCCATATTAGGTTTGACCCTAATCCGACAGATTTTCGTCATCCTATCTCTAGGGTTGCGATCAACTCCACTTAACTAGCTAGATCTACTCTTAAATAGGGAATATTCCTCCACTGCCTAAGGGCATCAATACTTGAATGAATATCCTGAAATATTAAAACAAGAATTAAGAACACATAGTTAAGAACAAACCAAGTATTTATCATATAGTTAGAAAACAATAACAAGATCCGTTTTAGGTTTCATCCCCCTCAGGTATTTGAGGGGTTTAGTTCATAATTATAAAAGAATACATCTCAAAAGAAAATCTAAAACAAAACATAAGAAAAACCCTAAAACCCCCTAAAGGAAATTGAAGAGAAGATCTTTCGTCTTGAGTATGAATCCGACTTCTTGAGATCAATCAACTAGCTTTCTTCGAGTAAATCCCACAATTTGGCTTCTCTGGCTGGCTCCTTAGCCTACCTGAACCTTCATGAAGGTTGGCCTCTAGGGTGTTTATATAGGCTTTTGGAATGTCTTTTTTTGCCTCTAAGTACCCTATTCCGAAAAGAATTAGAATAGGTCACGTCAAGGACACGCCCGTGTGGCACAGTCGTGTGAGTTGAATTCAGGCCGTGGTCGGGTCTGCTAAAGAGGCACGGCCGTGTGGCATGGGCCCAGGCCGTGTGCATTTCGTACGTTGACCCATTCTCTCCATTTTTGGCCCGTTTCTCATTCTTTTAATTCTCCAATGGTCCCCTAAGTATAAAACATGAAATTATAGGATTAGGAGCACCAAATTCCACAATTTTGGGGATAAATCATCCAAAAGTATGCTAAATGTGGGATTAAAATATGAACATATTACAGTTTATCAAATACCCCCACACTTAAGCATTTGCTTGTCCTCTAGCAAAATTCTCAACTCACAATTAAAATGAACTTTCTCAATTCATAATATTCATCAATAGTGTTTCATCATAATTCATAGGTAATTTATACATGGATAATTTTAACTCAAAGAGTCCTAAAGATTCAAACAATCAAAGTCATAGTTTTTGTAGCATGAAAAAAAAATATGTGTTTCCCCTTACCTAAATAATCACCTTTAATTTAAAATTGACAAGAGTTGACATCATCACTAACGATTCACTCAAATCACTCAAAGTGTTTAAGGTTCAAAATTAAGCTCTCGAAAGTCAAACATGAAAAGTTAATCCCATAGGCTTGCATGAAAATCAAATCTCCACCACCATAAAATGAAATGATACACAGATCAAAAGGTCTTTAAAAGGGTTGTAACGGGGCTATGGTTAAAGGTGTGGATAAGGCTAAATTAAAGGGTTAGAATCAAGATTGAATTGACAATTTACCTAACTAGAAAAATGAACTAATCCTTAATAATTACATCAATTGAAAACTTGTAATACTAATAATACGAGCTTCTTTCTCGAGATGTGGAATTTAAACTTATAAGCTCACTTAATTATAGAACTAATAATGAATATACTTCGATTTTTTTTAAGAACAAATCAATAATAGGAAAGAATTTTAACAACTAAAATATAGAACATAGTTAGACAACTGCTCAAAATCAAATCTCGACAAAAAGGGTAGTCAAGAGAAACGGTGATAACAAATACGAGATGGGTTTTGGGTTAATATTAGTGGGTGAGTCAATAAAAGGGTTGTTAAGATCAAAGGGGTTTACTAGAGGTTAATTGTGAGGGTAGGCTTTTAGTGGAGTAAGTGGGTTAAATCCTAAGTGCCTTTATCATTTCTGTATATCAATTCAATGATGTGGTCTTGACATGTATAATTGAAGCAAGTTCTAGAATAACAAATCAATGTTGACACACTCATAATCAATAAAGTGAGCAAGAAAAGAATGTATTCTCTAAAAGGCTCAAAATCTCGCAAAAATTATGGGTTTTTTATATCAACTTTGTAAATTTCAAACTTCGAGGTAATAATTAGATTCAGGTAGACAACCTAACAAAATTTTAATTTTTTTGAAAATAGACTCATCATGCCTGATTCTCTAGTCTCCTAAAGTTTAAATCATCGCTGCACAATTAACCATGACTTAATCCAAAACATATCAATAAAAATCATGAATCAAAGGAAATTTCATTCTAATAGTAAAAAATGAGGAAATTTACTTAAGAACAAGACATAATTCAGGGATTTGAGAATAATGCAAAAAGTTAGGAACTTTTTCAAAATAATATTCACCCCCCACACTTAAGATGTACATTGCCCTCAATGTACAGAGATATATAAGAAATCATAAGAGATAGGGAGAAATGAAACTTCCTGAATTTTGGATGAATTTCTTGAGTTGGGAATGTAGTGGTGTGTGATTTTCCTCTTAAAGTTGAGTGTTCCATGGTGCTATTTTATGCTTTTTTAACTGTGATAGAAGCAGTCAACTTGTTATCATTGTAAGGATTACTCAAATATTGCCAGGAAATATAAATTGGATAATAGAGATTATGACCTGAAAAATAACTAAAATAAACATTAGTCAAAGGTAAATGATAAAATGAAAATTAACATTTTAAACATGAAAATAATATAAAGGTAAAAGAAAAGGGAATCAGAAGTCCTCATCGCCAGATGGATCATGTGGTGGGGGCGGCGATGAAATGTGAAGGTGCTGACATATTTGGTGGAGGGTGGCGTCGATGTTGTCGAAATGTTGGAAGCATTCCTGCTCAAATCGCGTGAGGTGCTCCGATATGTCCGAAAGAGAAGCTGCCGCATGAAATGGGCGATGGCTCTATGTTGGCTCCTCATGTGGGTGTGGGACATCATCAGTAATGTCCTCAGGGTCCTCCTCCTCGGTGGTGTGGGCTAGCCGATATTGGGGAGGATCGGTCCCGTGGCGACGCTTGATTATCTGAATGTTGATCATCGTCGAGATGCCTTGTGGAGACATCTGGCCTATCAAGGTGAGCGAGGCTGATTGTGATGCGGTGTTGAGGAGACCAAAGTGTCTCACGAGCCGTGTTACATAAGGCCTCATAGAAATGACCCTCTTACGATGTCACTCCGTCTGATGCTGGATGGCTAGAGCGATGAAGTAGGCAAAGTCGAAGATGTGCCCGTTCGCCATGCACCATAGGAAGTAGGCGTCATGAGTGTTAACTACCCATGTGCTCTCTTGCCTTCCTGTCAATGTATGAGCTAAGATGACGTGTAAGTACCTCAAAGATGGCGCAAGAGCTATCACTTTGGAGCGATTAGGGTCATAAGTGGCCGAGGCGGGGGCTATATTATACCAACATCTCACAGGAGAGTTATGGATGTGGTGATGAAGTTTCTCAAGATCATTTTCCCTCATGAACCCATCCGTGTAGAGGCCCAGAGCAACTCCAAATTCGGGGACATTCATTTTGCGAACCAAACCACCTAAGTGGAATTGGATGGTGCCGGGTCATCACGGTTCATCATTACCACCTGTAAATGAAAAGTGGAGCAAAGCTCTAATGTTAGTTTAAGGTAGGTGGGCTCGATAATACTGAAGAATCGCTCCCAAGGGTCCGTGGTTAGTAGGGCTCGGACATCATCAGCAAGTTGTACTTGTTCCAAGGTGGCCCAGTCGATACATCTTCCTTGACTGATAGGTCGCGCTCGTAGGATCTAAAAAAGTTCCTCTTGAGCTCCAAGAGGAAACCGTAAGAATGGGTGTCTTACTTCGGCAGATGCGCTGGCTGATGACAAGCCGAGTCCCTTTCATTTTTTCGAGACAGGGACTGCGATTTTCTTACCGCGGGAAGATGACATTATGTTCCTGCAAGATAGATGGAATAACATCATCCCATATTTTGCCATAAGAGTGATACAACGTATAATTCCAAAATTATTATCTCATGATATTAACAATGAAGATCTTTCCTAAGTATTCTCCTAATAATAGGGGTGCAAAAATCAAAGTATCTATAACACTTAAGTAAATATTGAAATTGAATAACATTATCAAAAAAATAAATACAAAAAATGTAAAAGGATAAATCTAAGGCCTACAAGAAAATAAACATGGAATAAATAATATTAGCAACAAAGTAGAGGGGAGGAAAGGGAAAAAAAGGGAACCGATAGAGTTGTGGTGGCGGTGCACAATCGTGGAGGGTTGCGCGAGCATGGCGAAATCACACGGGCATGGACTGCATGTGTTGTGTGTGGATTAGAAAGAGAAAGAGAGAGAAAGGGGAGGGGAATGAGGGGAAGTGAAGGGAGGAGAGGAAAAAGGGGTGCCAGTGGCCGGAATGGGGAAGGGGGTGATTTGCTTTAAGAGGAACGGCTAGGGTTTGGAGGGAATTTTTCTTGGGGAAGATGAGCGTGGGCTGCTTTAAATAAGGGTTAGGGAACAAGGTCTGGTGCCACGTTCGTGTTCTCTTTATTTGGCCCGTGTGTTTCGAGAAATTTAAATTTAGGCGCGTTTGAGGTGTAATCCACGCCCGTGTTCCTTGGGTGTGTTGAGACACACGACCATGTGCTATCTTTTTTGCTTCTCCCACGTCCGTGTAGAGGGTCCTACGCCTGTGTTCATTAATCAATGTCGACCATGGCCTTGAGGCACGAGCGTGGCTCACGCCCGTGTCGTTTACTCAGAATTGACCACGGTTTGTAGGCACGAGCGTGTCTCATGCCTATGTTATTTACTCAGTGTCGACCACGACTGCATCGCACGGCCGTGGCCTTTTTATCACGGCCCGTGTTAGGAAAATTTTTCATTATTGTCTTGCACGGCTACCAGCGCGCCTGTGTCTCTTCCCATGGCGTCCACACGGACACGCCCGTGTTCTAGGCCATGTGGGAAAGAAAACCTGCCTTTATGAATAGTTAGTTCTTAATTATATGCTGATATAAAAAAATGTGAATCTAGATGAAGTTATTGCTCGGGTTGCCTTCCGAGAAGCACTCATTTAAAGTCTTAAGCTAGACTTACCCTGTTTTCATTCTAAATGAAGGTTCACAGAGCCGAAGCTCTTCTCTCATATCCCTAAAATCTTCACAATTATAAATTTTCAGTCGCTGACCATTTACCTTGAATGTGCCACGAATTGGATGAGTTACCTCGATTGTGTCGTAAGGAAAAATAGTTTTGATTACGAATGGACCTGACCATCTTGATTTCAACTTTCCAAGAAACAATTTGAGCCTTGAATTGTATAGCAGGGCTAAATCTCCTACTTCGAATTGCTTCGGTTGCTTTAAACGAGCATCATGGCATCACTTTGTTGCCTCATTATATAGTCATGAGTTCTCATAGGCATTAGCTCGCCATTCAACTAGCTTGTTCAACTGCATCATCCTCTTCTCACCTGCAGTTTAAGATCATAATTTAATAATTTTATAGCCCAAAAAGCTTTGTGCTCTAACTCAAATGGTAGATGACAACTTTTTTCGTAGACAAGTTTGTATGGGGATGTTCCTATGGGAGTTTTAAACGTTGTTCTATAGGCCCATAATGCATTGTCTACTTTTAATGCCCAATCTTTCCTATTTGATTCAACTGTTTTCTCTAGAATACGCTTAAGCTCTCGATTTGCTACTTCCACTTGTCCACTGGTTTGAGGGTGATAAGGGGTAGTTGTTCTGTGGTGTACTCAATATTTCTTTAAGTTCTTGTCAAATTGAGTATTACAAAAATAAGTACCTGATAAATCATAATATATACATATTTTAATCCCACATTTAGCATACTTTTGGATGATTTATCCTCCGAATTGTGGAATTTGGTGCTCCTAATCCTTTAATTTCATGTTTTACACTTAGGAGAGCACTGGAGGATCAAAAAAATGAGAAACGGGCCAAAAATGGAGAAAATGAGCCAAAGTACGAAATGCACACGGTCTGGGCCCAAGACACACGGCCGTGCCTCCATTAGCAGACCCAACCACGGCCTGGCCTCGACTTACACGGGCATGTGCCACGGGCGTGTCCCTGCCGCGACCTATTTTAATTCCACTCGGATTAGGATACTTAGGGGCGAAGAAAGACATTCCGAAAACCTATATAAACACCCTAAGTGTGACCTAAAAGAGGGAGGTCCAGTTAGGTCGAAGAGCCAAGCCAGAGAGGCAAGAATTGTGGGATTTACTCGAAGAAAACCAGTTGATTCATTTCAAGAAGCTGGAGTTATACTCAAGACGAAAGATCTTCCCTTCAATTTCCTTCAGGGGGTTTTAGGGTTTTTCTTATGTTTTGTTTTATATTTTCTTCTGAGATGTATTCCTTTATCATTATGAACTAAACCTCTCAAATACCTGAGGGGGATGAAACCTAAGACGGATCTTGTTATTTTTTTCTGAACTATATGATTGATAAACCGTAAAAGTAGCATATTTTAAGCCCACATTTAGTATGCTTTTGGATGATTTAAGCCTTTAATTATGTAATTTGGTGCTTGTAATCCTTTGTTTTCATGTTTTATACTCAGGAGAGCACCCAATGACGAAAAGAATAGAAAACGGGCCCAAAATAGAGTAAATGGGCCATGTCACGAAATCCACACGGCCTGGGCCCAAGACCACACGGCCGTGCCTTATTCAACAGGTTCGAACACAGCCTGACCACGACTTACACGGGTGTGTGCCATGGGCGTGCCCCTGTTGTCAGGAAGAGAAGTTTCACTCGAATTAGGATGCTTAGGGGTAAAGAAACATATTCAAAAGCTTATATAAACAGCCTAAGTATCACCTAAGAGGGGGGTACCCAAGGCTTTAGTCAGGGGGCATCCAGCTAGGCCAAAGAGGGCAGATTTGTGGAGGATTACTCGAAGATAGCCAGTTGATCAATCTCAAGAAGCTGGAATTATACTCAAGATGGAGGATCGCTCCTTCAATTCCTTTAGGGGGTTTTAGGGATTTCTTATGTCTTCTTTTATCTTTTCTTTTGAGGTGTTTTCTTTTATTATTATGAACTAAACCCTCAGATACCCAAGGGGGATGAAACCTAATATGAATTTTGTTATCGTTTACTGAACTATATGATAAATATTTGACTTGTTCTTAATTATGTGTTCTTAGTTCTTGTTTTGATTTTTCCAGGATATTAATTCAAGTATGATGTGCTTAGATGGAGGAGCAAAAGTCTCTGCCTAAGAGTAGATCTAGCATAATTAAGCGGAGTTGATCGCACGCCTAGAGATAGGGTGACAAAATTTTGCTGGATTAGGTTTGGGAGTCTATAGATTGAGTTAATGTAATTCTAGGGGTTTTAATTAGAAAGAGATTTCAATTAATCAACCTAGGGTTAGACGTTAGTGGCCTCAAGAGAGGATTAATATAACTTATGGAATCTTACGGATCAAGTCAAATGAATAAATCGTCTGGTTCAGAGTTAGATAACAAGTGAAGTTTAGGTGGATTCTTTCTTGGGTGTCGTTTTAATCAATTGGTTTTTCTTCCAAGTTATTTTCCCAAATTCATTCTTCTTTGTCTCAGAGTCTTTAGTTTAGTAGTTTGTTAATTTAGATTAGATAAACAATTTATTCAATTCTTAGGCTAAATAATAAAAAGAGAGTTAGTATTAGTACTTTTGGTTCCTTTGGGTTCGACATTTCGGTCTTGCCTAAACTATACTATTCTTCGATAGGTGCGCTTGCCTCAAATCATTGTCATAGTTAGTTTCCAGGTTCGATCATTCTTTATATAAATTTTAAGACTTTGACATCGCATAAAACAACAATCAATGATAAATACTTGGTTTGTTCTTAATTATGTGCTCTTAATTCTTGCTTTGATATTTCAGGATATTGATTCAAGTACTGATGTGCTTAGTTAGTGGAGCAAAAGTCCTTGTCTAAGAGTAGATCTAGCATAGTTAAGCGGATTTAATTGCAACCCTAGAAATAGGATGACAAAAATCTGCCGGATTAGGGTCAAACCTAATATGGGAGTCCATAGTCGAGTTAATGCAATTCTAGGGGTTTTAATTAGAAAGAGAATTCAATTAATCAACCTAGGGTTAGACGTTAGTAGCCTCGAAAGAGGTATTAATATAAATTAGGGAATCCTACGGATCAAGTTAAGTGAATAAATTGCCTAGTTCAGAGTTAGATAACAAGTGAAGTCTAGGTGGATTCTTCCGCGGGTATTGTCTTAATCAATTGGTTTTTCCCACAAGTATTTTCCTCAATTCATTCTCTTTGTCTTAGCATCCTTAGCTTAGTAGTTAGTTAATTTTATAATAAATAATAATTCTCTTAATTCTTAGGCTAAATAATAAAAAGAAAGTTAGTATTAGTAATTTTGGTTCCTTTGGGTTTGACATTCCGGTCTTGCCCCTAAACTATACTACTATTCGATAGGTGCGCTTGCCTCAATCGTTGTCACAGTTAGTTTTTAGGCTCAATAATTCATTATATAAATTTTAAGACTCTGGCACACGATCAAGTTTTTGGCGCCGTTGCTGGGGAACTGAAATATTAAGAACGCTCAATTTTTATTACTTTAGCCATATTTTATTTTTTCAATTAAATTAAATTTTTTACTTTTTCTAAATTTTCTTCTTTGCTTCTGGCAGGAATTCTAGTTTATGACTAAAAGAAACCCGTCAGGACCTCTACTCTATGATAGTGAAATTGAAAGCATAGTTCGTAGAAACCGAAGAAAGATAAGGCGTAGCCTACAGTACATACAAGAAGAGCAAGAAGACGAAATTAATACTATCGAAGAGATGGCTGAGAATAATCCGCTACCTCAAGAAGTAGTTGAAAATCATGTTCCTCAAACTATGTATGATTATGCTAAACCTAATTTAACAGGAACTGAGTCAAGTATTGTTAGACCTGCTATTGCTGCAAATAATTTTGAACTGAAACCTAACACAATTCAGATGATATAGTAATTTGTTCAGTTTGAGGGTTTGCAGGATGAAGATCCAAACAATCACTTGGTGAATTTCCTAGAATTTTTTGATAATTTCAAAGTAAATGGCATTTCTGATGATGCCATCCATCTTCGATTATTTCCCTTTTCTTTGAGAAATAAAGCTAAACAGTGGTTGAATTCTCTTCCACGAGGATCAATCACTACATCGGAACAAATGACTGAAAAATTATTATTAAAATATTTTCTGCTGACTAAAATGACCAAGTTGAGGAATGATATCTCTTCTTTTGTACAGATGAATTTAGAAACATTTTACGATGCATGGGAGAGATACAAGGATCTATTGAGAAGGTGCCCACACCATGGATTACCCTTGTGGCTACAAGTCCAAACCTTTTACAATTGTGTAAACCCCTCAACTAGGCAGCTAATTGATTCAGCCACCGACGAAAATTTGAATAACAAAACACCTGAGGCTACCTACGAATTCATTGAAGAGATGTCACTGAATAACTATCAGTTACAAGTCACGAGGACAAGGCCAACAAAAGCAGCCAGTGTTTTCAACCTCGACCCAGTAACCATGCTATCAAATCAGGTAGATATGTTAAATAAGAAGATTGATGGTTTATGTGGTTCTTCGCAGGTACATCCAACTATGCAGTGCGAGATGAATGGAGGAGGGATGAGAAATACAGAATATCCACCTTACAACCCGAGCGCTGAAAACGAGCAAGTTCACTATATGGGTAATAATTTTAAAGCTCAAAATAACCCTTATAGTAACACTTATAATCCAGGTTGGAGGAACTACCCCAATTTTTCATGGGGTGGTCAAGGAAATCAGAGACAACAACCCCCTCCAAACTTCTAACAACAGCCCTACCCACAGGAAAAGAAGCCAAACCTTGAAGAGATGTTGACAAAATTCATCGCGGTGTTAGAAACACGTTTCCAAAACATCGAAACAACACTTAAAAAATCAACAAGCATCGATTCAATGGATCGAGAACCAGTTAGGGCAACTTGCTAAGCCGATCTCCGAACGACCACAGGGTAGCTTGCCAAGTAAAACTGAGACTAACCCAATGGACCAACTTCAAGCCATAACAGCTCGTGATAGTGAAGGGTTAGATGAGCCCAAACTAGAGCAAGATAATGTGGTCGAGAAAGGTAAGGTTAAGGTAAACAATGATAAGCCAAAACTGGTGATTAAAGAGTACCAACCTCGTGTGCCATATCCCGATTCGATGAAGAAGGATAACACAGACGAACAATTCGGTAAATTTCTTAAACTTTTAAAGAAATTACATATTAACTTACCGTTTCTTGAAGCTCTTTCGCAGATGCCAAATTCAAGGAAATTTTTAAAAGAGCTTTTGACAAACAAGAGGAAGTTAGACGAAGAATCGCATGTAGAACTAAACGCAGTGTGCTCAGCAATGTTACAAAATAAACTACCACGAAAATTAAAAGATCCAGGGAGTTTTACAATTCCATGCTTAATTGGTAGTTTATCTGTTGATAATGCTTTAGCTGATTTAGAGGCAAGTATAAATGTTATGCCTTATAAAATGTTTAAACAACTTGGTCTAAGGAAACCCAAACAAACTAGGATGAGCATTCAATTAGCTGATAAAACTATTAGAATTCCTAGGGGCATAATCGAAGATGTTCTCATGAAAATTGATAAATTCGTATTCCCAGTAGACTTTGTCATTTCAGACATGGATGAGGATAATAATATTCTTTTAATTTTAGGAAGACCCTTTTTAGCAACTGCCAGGACTAAAATTGATGTCGGCGCAAGTGAACTCATACTTTGTGTAGGTGACGAAACAATCACTCTTCAGGCTCTCGATTCGGCTAGGACATTGAGTAATCAAGGTGAGAACATAAATTCTATTAATGATCATTCGGATAAACCTTCTTTTCAGGAAGCACCACGGAACTACACACTGAGCCATATCCTAGACCTCATGCCAACAAGGAAATAACTCATGAGGAACCAAGGCTTCAGATCGATGAATTAGACGAGTGGAAGACGCATTTCAAGGAGAAACTAGGAATACACAAAGTAGAACCAAAGCCATTCCATGGGATAAACAAATTTAAGATCGGAGATCAGGTATTGTTAGATAAGACAGACCCTCGAATATCTCCTCCTGACCTTAATACGAATGAAGAAATCCCTTTTAGGGTACTCAATGTCTTCCCATACGGAACAGTCGAGGTAAGTAATCCTACATTCGGTACTTTTATAGTAAATGCTACTCGACTCGAACCATACACCCATAATAGAACTGATAGCATGAGAAAGGATTTTCAACTCCTCAAACCACCATAAATGTGCGAATGAGAGGTAAGTCTAGCTTAAGACTTTAAACGAGCGTTTCTAGGGAGGCAACCCGAGCACTAACCCCGTTAATTTTTACATTTTTATTCTTACTTTTATTCGTCCTTTTTAGCATCTAACTATAACCTAACCAAAGTGCAAATTTTCATACCACACGGCTGTGGCCGTGGCTGTGTGGTTACTACGAATTTTTCGTACTGATATGGCAGAGGTAGTACGAAACAGAACGAAAAATATCTTCAAGCCAAGGGCTTCGACTGAGCACCACGGTCGTGCGACAAAGCCGTGGCCGACACTGTCTTATCAAACACGGGCGTGGCAACCTGCACACAGGCGTGGGAGAACCGAATGAACCACTGCATAGTCGTGCGATATGGTCGTGTGACTCAACACGCCCACGGTACACAGGCATGGGGATGTACCAGACCCAAAATTTCTATGTAAAACCACCCCTTTCCCCTTCTCACCTACTCCCCATTCCCCTTCTTCTTCCATACCTTCATTCTCAACTTTCTTCATTCTCCTAACTCTTAATCTAACCATATCCATGTCGAAGAAATGGAAGGATCCTAGCACAGTCTCCCTCTGCGAGACCGATCTACATAAGTTCATGCCGGCCGCTGCATAAACTCGACAGGACAAGGACCTTTGAGCCCATTTAACTTTTCTTTTTATTTCCCCTTCTCTTTTATTTTCCTTTTCTTTATTTTTCTTATACTTAGTTTAATCTATTTTATTTTGTTTTCTTTGATTTAGGTTCTAAAGGCTGCTTGGGAATCACACACCACGGCCTTAGAAATCACACTCACTTCACTAACCATCTAACGATAAGGACTTTTCAGTCCATTAATCTTTTCTTTTAATTTTATTTTACTTTCTATTTTCTTTCTCTTCATCTTTCTTGTCTTTAAATATATAATTAGTATATTTTGAATTATTTTTATTATTTCCTGGCTAATTCTTCACGAGCTTCCCAATTTCTTCATCTAGCGCCGAGATTGTTGGCGGCCACCACACCACGACCACTCCCAACTCAAGAAAGCCATCCAAAATTCAGGAAGTTTCACCTCTCCCTATCTCTTAAAATTTCATATATATCTTTGTACATTGAGGGTAATGTACATCTTAAGTGTGGAGGGTGAATTTTATTTTTAAAAATTTCCTAACTTTCTGCATTATTCTCAAATCCCTGAATGATATCTTGTCTTTTAGTAATTTTCTCATATTACTAATTAGAATGAAATTTCCTGTGATCCATGATTTTCTTTGATATGTTTCGGATTAAGTCATAGTTAATTGTGCAGTAATGATTTAAACTTTAGGAGACTAGAGAATCAAGCATGATGAGTCTATTTTCAAAAATTAAAATTCTGTATGCTCTGAAAGGCTCAAAATCTCACAAAAATTATGGGTTTTTTATATCAAATTTGTAAATTTCAAACTTCAAGGTAATAATTAGATTCAGGTAGGCAACATCATTGAACTTGCTTCTTGTTGTTGTTTTCTGAACTATATGATAAATACTTGATTTGTTCTTAATTATGTGTTCTTAATTCTTTCTTTGATATTTCAGGATATTGATTCAAGTATTGGTGTGCTTAAGCAGTGGAGCAAAACTCTCTGTTTAAGAGTAGATCTAGCATAGTTAAGCGGAGTTGATCGCAACCCTAGAAATAGGATGACGAAAATCTGCCGGATTAGGGTCAAACCTAATATGAGAGTCCATAGATCGAGTTAATGTAATTCTAGGGGTTTTAATTAGAAAGAGATTTCAATTAATCAACCTAGGGTTAGAAGTCAGTAGCCTCGAAAGAGGTATTAATATAAATTAGGGAATCCTACGTATCAAGTCAAGTGAACAAATCGTCTGGTTCAAAGTTAGATAACAAGTGAAGTCTAGGTGGATGTCTTAATCAATTGGTTTTCCCACAAGTATTTTCCCCAATTCATTCTCTTTGTCTTAGCATCCTTAGCTTAGTAGTTAGTTAATTTTATAATAAATAATAATTCTCTTAATTCTTAGGCTAAATAATAAAAAGAAAGTTAGTATTAGTAATTTTGGTTCCTTTGGGTTCGACATTCCGGTCTTGCCACTAAACTATACTACTGTTCGATAGG
The DNA here is from genome assembly GCA_025503065.1 of Gossypium bickii. Taxonomy (NCBI): domain Eukaryota; kingdom Viridiplantae; phylum Streptophyta; class Magnoliopsida; order Malvales; family Malvaceae; genus Gossypium; species Gossypium bickii. Next base: position 17,684,654 of record CP106713.1, on the reverse strand, counting down.
TGCGCTTGCCACAATCATTGTCACAATTAGTTTCTAGGCTCGATCATTCATTATATAAATTTTAAGACTCTGACACACGATCAGTACCCCTATCACTAATTATTGCTCTGGGTGTTCCAAATCGAGAGAAGAGTTTCTTAAGAAATTTCACTACAATTCTGGCATCATTAGTGGGTAAAGCTTGAGCTTCCACCCATTTTGACATATAGTCCACTGCTACTAGGATATATTTATTCCCAAATGAGCTAGGGAATGGGCCCATAAAATCAATACCCCATACATCAAAAATTTTGCTTGATAGCATGTATGTTTGGGGCATTTCATCGCGTTTAGAGATATTACCTGTTTTCTGACATCTATTGCATGAAGCAACATACCTGTTAGCGTCTTTGAACAAGGTAGGCCAATAAAAACCTGATTCGAGCATTTTGTATGTTGTTCTGATCCCGCTGTAATGTCCTCCTGAAGGTCTTGAATGGCAATGTTCTAAGATTTTGCTTGCTTCTACTTTTGTAACACATCTCCGAGTTACTTGATCTGCACATATACGGAAAAGAAAAGGATCTTCCCAAAAATAGTTTTTTGCATCAGCAAAGAATCGCTTCTTTTGATGATGTGTTAACTTTTTCGGTAAGATGTTAGCAGCTAAGTAATTTGCAATGTCTGCTAACCAAGGTACCTCAGAGTTAGATATAGTGAATAGTTGCTCTTCAGGAAACGAGTCATTTAGTTGCTCTTCAGGAAACGAGTCATTTATCTCACTCTCAACTAGTTCTTTAATGTGTGGATTTTCAAGCCTAGAAAGATGATCTGCTGCAAGATTTTTAGCTCCTTTCTTATCTTGAATTTCCAAATCAAATTCCTGTAAGAGTAAAGTCCATCTTATGAGTCGAGGTTTTGTATCAGATTTAGTTAAAAGATAACGGAGAGCTGAATGGTCAGTGTAAATGACAACTTTAGATAATATCAAATACTATCTAAATTTGTCAAATGCAAAAACCACAGCTAGCAATTCTTTTTCTGTGTTGGTGTAGTTTTCTTCTGCGACCGTTAATGTTTTGCTAGCATAATAAATTGGCTAAAAATGCTTGTCTCTCCGCTATCCCCAATCTGCACCTACTTCAAAATCACTCGCATCACACATTAGTTCAAAGGGTAAGTTCCAATCAAGTGCAATTATCATTGGAGCATTTATTAATTTATTTTTAAGGGTGTTAAATGCATCTAAACATTCCTGATCAAATTCGAAAGGCACATCCTTTTCTAGTAGTTTTGTTAAAGGCTTAGCTATTTTAGAAAAATCCTTAATAAATTTTCGATAAAATCTAGTGATAAATCGTAAAAGTAACATATTTTAGGCCCACATTTAGCATGCTTTTGGATAATTTAAGCCTCGATTTATGTAAAAGGCGCTCTTAATCTTTTCTTTTCATGTCTTATACTCAGGAAAGCACCCAAGGATGAAAAAAAACGTAAAACTGGGCTTAAAAAGGGCCAAATAGGCCAATTCACGAAATCGACACGGCCTGGACTTCAAGCCACACGGCCGTGCCTCATTAAATTACTAGAACACAGCCTGGACCCCATAAACACGGTCGTACCTCATTAAAAGTCCAAACACGGGTTGGCCACGATTCACACGGGCGTGTGCCATGGCCGTGTCCCTGTCACTGAAAAGAGCAATTTCATTCAGGAAAAGATACTTGGAGGTAAAGAAACACATTCCAAAGCCTATTCAAACACCCTAGTAGGAATTCTACTTAAATTAGGATACTTAGGGGCCAAGTAAGGCATCACAAAGTCTATATAAACACCCAATGGGGCAAATTGAAATAGGAGTTTAGTAGAAGCCGAAACCGGCATCAAAGCTAGGCCAAGGACCAAGCCAAGAAGGTTAGAGTTAGGGAATAATGTGAGGATAGCCAGTTGATCCATCCCAAGAAGCCGGAATAATACTCAAGACGGCGGAATTCTCCTTCAATTCCTTCAGGGTTTTAGGGTTTTCTTATGTTTTGTTTTATCTTTTCTCTTGTGATGTTCTTTTTATTCATTATGAACTAAACCCTTCAAATACCTGAAGAGGATGAAACCTAGATGAATTTTGTTATTTGATTTCTAAGTTATATGATAATTGCTTAGTTTGTTCTTAATTATGTTGCTTAATCCAAATCTAATGTGCTTAGGTGGAGGAGGAATAGACCCTGCCTAAGAGTAGATCTAACATAATTAAACGGAGCTGATCGAACGCCTAGAGATAGGGTTACGAGATTTTTCCGGATTAGGGTGAAACCTAATATGGGAGTCCATTGATCGATTTGCTACTATCCTAGGGATTATTATAAGCGAACGAGAGTTCCACTAATTAACCTAGGGTTAGACGTTATTCGCCTCGAGGGAGGGTTTAATATAGGTTAGGGAGTCTTACGGATCAAGCTAAGTAAAGAAATCATATGCTTTAGGGTCAAATAACAAGTAAAGTCTAGGTGGATTCTTCCTAAGGGTATCATCGTAATCAACTGAGTTTTCCTTCAAAGTTATTTTCCTATTCGTCCTTTTTGTCTTTATGTCCTTAGTTTATTCTTCGTCAATATAGTTTAAAGCAACTTCACTCTATTTTTAAGGCTAAATAATAAAAAGAAAGTTAGTATTAGTACTCTTAGTTCCTTTGGGTTCGATATCCGGTCTTGCCTAAGCTATACTACTGTTCGATAGGTACACTTGCCTTTAATCGTTGTCAGAGTTAGTTTTCAAGTTTTGATATTCTTTTATAAATTTTAAAACTCTAATTTACAGCGATCATCTAGCATGTCCTAAAAAGCTTCGAATAGCCTTAACTAAACTAGGAGGAGGTAATTTTTCTATGGTTTCAACCTTTGCTTTATCAACCTCAATCCCTTTACTAGAAATTTTATGTCCTAAAACAATCCCCTCTTGAACCATAAAGTACACTTTTCCCAATTTAGCACAAGGTTCATTTCCTCACATCTCATTAGAACTCGTCTTAGATTTTTAAGGCAATGATGGAAAGAATTACCAAATACCAAAAAGTCGTCCATAAATACCTCCATAATGTCTTCTACAAGTTCATCAAAGATTGCCAGCATGCAGCGCTAAAAAGTAGCAGGAGCATTACATAATCCAAAAGACATTCTACGATAAGTAAACGTACCGTATGGACATGTAAATGTTGTTTTTTCTTGATCCTCATGGGCTATTGGGATTTGGAAGTAGCCGGAGCGTCTGTCCAGGAAGCAGTAGTACATATGCCCAGATAATCTCTCTAACATCTGATCAATAAAGGCAAAGGGAAATGATCTTTTCTGGTGGTGTCATTCAACTTTCTATAGTCAATACAGACTCTCCAACCTGTGACTGTTCTTGTAGGAATCAATCCATTCTTTTCGTTGGCTATAACAGTCATGCCTCCTTTCTTTGGAACGACCTGCATAGGACTTACCCAAATACTGTCAGAAATAGGATAAATTATTCCAGCATCTAGAAGTTTAATTACCTCAGCTTTAACAACTTCTTTCACGTTGGGATTCAATCGTCTTTGAGGTTGTACACATGGTTTATACTCATCTTCCATTAAAATTTTATGAGTGCAAAACGATGGATTTATTCCTTTAATGTCAGAAATTTTCCAAGCTATGGCTCTTTTATGTTCCCTTAGTACCTTTAGCAACTCGTCTTTCTCTTCGGGTTCCAGTTTTGAAGAGATGATTACTGGTAGAGTAGAATTATCCCTGAGGAATGCATATTCTAAGTGACTTGGCAACTATTTTAATTCCAATTTTGGTGGTTCATCATTAGAGGGTTTTTGTTTTAGTTCGTCATTAATTTCAATTCCCTCTTCTTTATTTTGTCTAGAGGAAGATGTATTAGAATTCAACTCGTCGGTATCATCATCTACCCCCTCACCTTGGGTAAGACACAATTCCATCGTGTCGTCATGAATGATTTCCTGCAAAGAATCTTGGATAAAATGATCAATGGTATCAATAAAATAACAGGAATCATCTTGTTTTCTAGAATATCGCATAGCATCGTAAATTTGAAAGATAATTTCCTCGTCGCCTACCCTTAGCACAAGTTTACCATCACCTACATCAATAACAGCTTTAGCAGTAGCTAAAAAAGGGCGCCCAAAATTAAATGTACCTCAACGTCCTCATCCATGTCGAGCACAAAAAAATCAACAGGTAATATAAATTTATCAACTTTTACCAGAATATCTTCAATAATTCCCCTAGGATATTTAATAGATCTGTCAGCTAACTGAATACTCATCCTTGTGGGTTTTCGTTCCCCAAGACCAAGCCGCTTAAACATTTTATAAGGCATTAAATTAATACTGGCACTTAGATCAGCTAGTGCTTTCTTTATATTTAAACTACCAATTAAACAGGGAATAGTGAAACTTCCTGGATCTTTCAATTTGGTTGGTAGCTTGTTTTGGAGGATGGTTGAACATTCTTCATTAAGTTCCATTGTTGATATCTCTTCAAACTTCCTTTTATTTGTTAGAAGCTCTTTTAAGAATTTTGCATACGTTGGCATCTGCGAAATAGCCTCAACAAAAGGTAACTTAATATGTAATTGTTTAAAAAGTTCAAGAAATTTACCGTATTGTACATCTAAGCGATCTTTCTTCAACTTTGCCAGATATGGGATCGGTGGCTTAAATTCTTCACGTACCGGTGTTACATTCTCGATTTCCTCACTTTTATCCTTATTAGTTTCTTGTGGCATCTTCTTTTCTGCTTCAACCAATTCCTTCCCACTCCTTAATGTTACTGCCTTCACTTGCTCTTGTGGTTTAGGTTCAGTATTATTAGGTAAACGACCTGGTTGCCTTTCGGAAACTAACTTGGTCAGTTGTCCTAGTTGATTTTTAAGCTCTTGAATTAATGTTTGCTTATTATTCAACGTCGTTTCGGTATTCTGAAAATGAATTTCTAACGCTGAAATGAATTTTTCTAGCATATCCTTAAGGTTCGACTTCTTTTCCTGTGGGTAGGGCTGTTGTTCGAAGTTTGAAGGGGATTGTTGTCTCTGATATCCTTGACCACCCCATGAAAATTTGGGATGGTTCCTCCAACCTGGATCGTAAGTATTACTATAATGGTTATTTTGAGGTCTAAAATTGTTACCCATTGATCGTAGCTATTGAGTCTTAAAATTTATAAAAAAAGAATGATCGAACATGGAAACTAACTCTGATAATGACTTAAGGCAAGTGCACCTATCGAACAGTAGTATAGCTTAGGCAAGACCGGATTGTCGAAGCCAAAGGAACTAAAAGTACTAATACTAACTTTCTTTTTATTATCTAGCCTAAAATAAGTGAAGTTTAATCTAATCTTAATTAACTACTAAGCTAAAGACGTAAAGACAAAAAGAAAGAATTGGGGAAAATAACTTGAGGAAAAAATTCAGTTGATTAAGACGATACCCTTAGGAAAAATCCACCTAGACTTCACTTGTTATTTAACACTGAACCAGACGATTTATTCACTTGACTTGATCCGTAAGATTCCCTAATTTATATTAAACCCTCTCTCGAGGCGAATAACGTCTAACCCTAGGTTGATTAATTGAAATCTCTTTCTAATTAAAACCCCTAGAATCGCATTAATTCGATATATAGACTCCTATATTAGGTTTCACCCTAATCCGGCAAAATCTCGTCACCTATCTCTAGGCGTGCGATCAACTCCTCCTAATTATGCTAGATCTACTCTTAAGCAGGGACTTTTGCTCCTCCACCTAAGCACATTATACTTGAATTAATATCTCGAAAATATCAACACAAGAATTAAGAACACATAATTAAGAACAAATCAAGTATTTATCATATAGTTCAGAAAACAATAACAAGATCTGTCTTAGGTTTCATCCCCTTCAGGTATCTGAAGGGTTTAGTTTATAACTATAGAAAAAAACATCCCAGAAGAAAAGATAAAACAAAACATAAGAAATCCCTAAAACCCCCTGAAGGAATTGAATGAGAGAACCGCCATCTTGAGTAGGATTCTGGCTTCTTGAGATAGATCAACTGGCAATCTTCGAGTGTTTCTCATAAATCTGACCTTTTCGGCTCGGCTCCTTGGCCTAGCTAATCGCCTCCTTTAAGGTTACACTTAGGGGGTTTATATAGGCTTTTGAAATAGGTTTCTTTGCCCCTAAGTATCCTTTTCCAAATAGAATTGCTCTTCTCCACGACAAGGACACGGCCATGGCACACGCCCGTGTGAATCGTCTTTAGGACGTGTTCGGACTTCTTTAATGAGGCACGGCCGTGTGAATCGAGATCAGGCCGTGTTCTAGTTTCTCAAGGAGGCACGGTCGTGTGGGCTTAAGTCCAGGCCGTGTCAATTTCCACTTTGGCCCAATTTCGTCTATTTTAGGCTCGTTTCTCGTTCTTTCTATCCTCCGATGCTTTCCTGAGTATAAGAATGAAAAGAAAGGATTAAGAGCTCCTTTTTACATAAATCAAGGGATAAATCATCCAGAAGTATGCTAAATGTGGGATTAAAATATGTTACTTTTACGGTTTATCACATACCCCCACACGTAAGCTTTTGCTTGCCCTCAAACAAAATTCTCAACTTAAAATTAAAACGAACTTTCCATGATTCATAATTCCTATCAACAATGTCTTATCATAATTCATAGATAATTTATACATGGATAAATTTAACTCAAAGAGTCCTAAAGATTCAAACAATATAAGTCATACATTTATATCACGAAAACATAGGTGTTTCCCCTTATCTAAATAATTACCTTTAATTCAAAACCGACAAGGATTGACATCCTCACAAAAGATTCACTCAAATCACTCAAAGTGTTTAAGGTTCAAAATTAAGCACTCAATTAGTCGAACCTGAAAAGTTAATCCCATAGGCTTGCATGAAAATCAAATCTCCACCACTATAAAATGAGATGATAAACAGATCAAAAGGTCTTTAACAGGGTTGTAACGGGGCTAGGATAAGGGTATGATATAGGCTAAGTTAGCATGTTAGAATCGAGATTGACCTGATAAATTACCTAACTAGAAAAATGAACTAATCCTAAACAATTACATCAATTGAAAATTTTAATAATACAAGCTTTTTCTTCAAGATTTGAAATTTAAACATGTAAGCTCTCTTAATTATAGAATTAATAATGAATATACTTCAAAATATATATATAGTTTAAGAACAAATCAAATAATAAAGGATAAATTCAACTACTAAAATAATATAATTATGTAGATAATCAAATAAAATCTCGATATAAGGGTAGTTAAAAGGAATGGTGATAACAAATACAAAGGGTTTTGGGTTAAAATTAGTGGGTGAGTCAATAAAAAGGGTTGTTAAGATAAAAGGGGTTCACTAGGGGTTAATTATGAAGGTAGGCTTTTTAGTGGAGGAAGTGGGTTAAAAACCTAGGTGCCTTTATCATCTTTGTATATCAAATCATAGGTGTGGTATCGACATGTATAATCAAGGCAAGTTCTAGAATAACAGTTCAATGTTGACACACTTATAATCAACAAAGTGAGCAAGAAAAAGAATATATGCTCTATAAGGCTCAAAATCTCACAAAAATTATGGGTGTTTTGATATCGACCTCGTAAGTTTCAAATTTCAAGATAACATTCAGATCCAGGTAGACAACCTAAAAATTTTAATTATGGAAAATTAGACTTATCATGCTTGATTCTCTAGTATTCTCCAAATTTAATCATCAATGCACAATTAACTATGGCTTACTCAAAACATATCAATAACAATCTTAAAACATCAGAAATTTCATCCTAATTAGTAATATGAGGAAATTACTTAAGAACAAGATTAAATTCAGGGATTTAAGAATAATGCAGAAAGTTAAGCATTTTCTCGAAATAACTATTCACCCCCCCACACTTAAGATGTACATTGCCCTCAATGTACAAAGATAGATAATAACATTTAAGAGATAATCAAAAGAGAAGGGGAGAAGTGAAACTTCCTGAATTATGGATGATTTCCCGGAGGGGTGGTTGCTGCTACCGAGCTCTGCGCTAGATGAAGAAATTGGGTAGCTCGTAGAGAATTAGCCAGGGGTTATTAAGACACATTTAAAATAACCTAAATATAATTTTAGACAAAGAAGAGAAAGAAAAAGAAAATAGAAATGGAAATAAAATAAAAATGAAAGATAAATGGACCAAAGAGTCCTTATTGTTGGATGGTTCGCGAGGTGGGTGTGACCTCTAAGGCTGCAGAGTTGATGGCGGTGGCGGAAATGGCGTGATTCCCAAGCAGCCTTTAGAACTTCGAAGGCTGCAGTGGTGGTGGTCGTGGTTCCCAAGGTGTGATTCCCTAGCAGCCTTTTGAACCTGACACTAAGAAACTAAAATAAATTAAACTAAATTAAGCATAAGATTGTCAAAGAGAAGGAAAATAGAGAAGATAAAAGTGAAACAAAAGATAAATGGTCTCAAAGACCCTTGGCTTGTTGTTTGGATGAAGCGGCCGGCATGAACTTATGTATATCGGTCTCCATGAGGGAGGCTGTGCTTGGATCCTTCCGCTTCTTCGACATGGATATGTGTAGCTCAAGAGGTTGGAGACTTGTTATGGAGAGGGGAGAAATATGAGAAAAAGGAAGAAGAAAAGAGGTGGAAAGTAGATGAGAAGAATGGGGATGGGGGTTGGGTTTAAATAAAATTTTGGAGTCTGATGCTCTCCCACGCCCGTGGTCCTAGGGCGTGTCGATTCACATGGCCTCTTTGCACAGCCGTGTGTCTAGGCGTGTTGATTCACCCACGCCCATTTTATAGATTGCCACGCCCGTTGGTGATAAGTCAGTGTCGTCCATGGCTGTATCGCCCGACCGTGGCACTTTATCGGTGCCCGTGGTGGGGTGGTTGGGTCCGTGATTTCGAAAATTAGTTGGGACTAATTCGTACTGCCTCTGCTATGTCAGTACAAAGATTCTACCGTGTGGTCTATAAATCTGCACTTTATGGTTAGTTTACAACCAGGTGTTCAGAAAGAAGAAAGGAAAAGAAATGAAAAAATGTGAAAGTAATTTGGGTTAGTGCTCGGGTTGCCTTCCATGAAGTGCGCGCTTATAGTCTTAAGCTAGACTTTCCTCGTATTTGCAAAAATCAGGGTGGTTTAAAAGTTTGAATATCTTCCCTCATGCTTTCAGTTCTATTTTCATTATAAAGTTTGAGTCGAGAAGCGTTTACCTTAAGAGTGCCGAATGTTGAATTGCTTACATCGACTGTTCCATATGGGAAGATATTGCGTACCTCAAGAGGGATTTCCTTGTTCGTGTTCAGGTCTGGTGTGGTGATGCGACAATCTGTTTTATCTAATAGTACCTGGTCTCCTATTTTGAAGTGGTTTGATGTTCTTATGAGCTCCTCTGGGGGCTCCTTTGGTTTTTCTTTGTGCAGTTTTGTTTCCTCTTCAAAGTGTGTCATCCACTCTACTAATTTGTCGATCTTAAGGCTTCGTTCCTTGTGTGATCTTTCTTTGTTTGCATGATTCGGCTTAGGTTTGTACTCTTGTGGTGTTTCCTGCGGTGAAGGCTTAACAACCTGGTTATCAACTGAATTTGCTTTTTCACTTTCATCAATTGTTGTCCTTGCCGAGTCAAGAGCTTGTAAACTGATCGATTCGTCACCTATACAAAGTATGAGTTCTCCTGTACCAACATCAATTTTTGTTCTAGCAGTTGCTAAAAAAGGTCTACCTAAAATTAAGGGAATCGAATTATCCTCATCCATGTCTAAGACAACAAAATCTTCTGGGAAAACAAATTTATCAATTTTTACAAGAACATCTTCGATAATACCCCTAGGAATTCTAATAGTTTTATCAGGTAATTGAATGCTCATCCTAGTTTGTTTGGGTTTCCCTAAACCTAGTTGTTTAAACATTTTATAAGGCATGACATTTATACTTGCCCCTAAATCAGCTAAGGCATTATCAACAGTTAGTCTACCAATTAAACATGGAATTGTAAAACTCCCTGGATCTTTTAGCTTTTGCAGTAGTCTATTCTGTAACATTGCTGAGCATACTGCGTTTAACTCCACATGTGTCTCCTCGTCTAACTTACGCTTGTTCATCAATAGTTGTTTTAAAAATTTCCTCGAATTTGGCATCTGTGAAAGAGCTTCAAGAAGAGGTAAGTTAATATGTAATTTATTTAAAAGTTTAAGAAACTTAACTGTTCCTCTGTATCATCTCTCTTTATTACTTCGGGATAAGGAATGCGAGGTTGGCACTCCTTGATTACCAGTTTTAGCTTTTCTTGTGTTACCTCAACTTTACCTTCCTTTACCTCATTTTCTTGTATTGGATTGGGTTCATCTAACCCTATACTATTATGATCTGTGATGGCTTGGATTTGCTCCTTTGGGTTAATCTCCGTGTTGTCTGGTAGACGCCCTTATGGTCGTTCGAAAATCTCTGATCGAATTTTAGATACTATCTTGGTAAGTTGTCCAACTGACTTAGTAAGTTCTCCAACTTGGCTCTCAATCCCTTTGATTGATGCTTGTTGATTATCGAGCGTTGTTCTCAGATTTTTGGAGATAGGTTTCTGTGGCTGCCATGAACTTTGTCAGCATCTCTTTGAGGTTCAGCCTCTTTTCCTGTGGATAGGGCTGATTTTGGAAATTTTGAGGAGATTTTTGTCATTGATTTTCTTGATTTCCTTGACCTCCCCATGAAAAATTTGGGTGGTTCTCCCAACCTGGATTATAATTATTGCTATAAGGGTTACTATTAGATCTAAAACTATTACCTATATAGTTCATCTGTTCGCTTTCTGTGCTCGGTTGGTAGGGTGGGTACTCGCACTGCCACAGCCCACTTGCTCGCATCGCATCATTTACTAGATGTACCTGCGAAGAACACAAACTATCAAGCTTTTTATTCATCATCTCTACCTGTGTTGATAGCATGGTTACTGCATCGAGGTTGTAAACTCTAGCTGATTTTGTTGGTTTTGTCCTTGTAACTTGCCACTGATAGTTATTCAATGACATCTCTTCGATGAACTCATAGGCTGCTTTAGGAGTTTTATTGTTCAGGGTTCCACTAACGGCTGAGTCGATTAGTTGCCTCGTTGAGGGGTTTACACCGTTATAGAAAGTTTGGACTTGGAGCCACAAAGGTAAACCATGGTGCAGACACCTTCTCAAGAGATCCTTATATATCTCCCATGCGTCGTATAATGTCTCTAAATCCATCTGCCCAAAAGAAGAGATATCATTCCGTAATTTGGCCGTTTTGGCCGGTGGTAAATATTTTAATAAAAAATTTTCGGTTATTTGATCCCATGTAGTGATTGACCCTCGTAGTAACGAGTTTAACCACTGTTTGGCTTTATTCTTTAATGAAAAGGGATATAACCGTATACGTATGGCATCATCAGAAACGCCATTTATTTTGAAGGTATCACAGAACTCTAAAAAATTAGCTATATGAGTATTTGGGTCTTCGTCCTGCAAACCATCAAATTGAACAAATTGTTGAATCATTTGTATAGTGTTAAGCTTTAATTCAAAATTATTAGCAGCTATAACAGGCCTAACAATACTTGATTCTGCTCCTGTTAAATGAGGTTTAGTATAATCATACATAGTACGTGGAGCATTATTTTCTACCACATCTTGTGGTAGTGGATTATTCTCGTCCATCCCTTCAGTAGGATTGGATCTGCCTTCTCGCTCTTCTTCTGTGTAATTTAGGGCTCGCCTAATCTCTCTATGATTCCTACGAGTGGTAGCTTCAATATCACTGTCTTATACTAACGGTCCTTTCGGGTTCCTTCTAGTTATAAACTAGAGGTACCTGCTAAGAAGAGAAAGAAAGAAAATTTAGCAAAATTAAAATTTAAACTAAAAATAAAAGTAATTTGCAGAAAATAAAAAATAACGGCTAAAGTAATAAAAATAGAGCTTTCTTAATATTTTAGTTCCCCGGCAACGGCGCCAAAAACTTGATCGTAGCTATCGAGCCTTAAATTTATAAACAGAGAATGATCGAACCTGGAAACTAACTCTGACAACGACTTAAGGTAAGTGCACCTATCGAATAGTAGTATAGCTTAGGCAAGACCGGATTGTCGAACCCAAAGGAACTAAAAGTACTAATACTAACTTTCTTTTTATTATCTAGCCTAAAATAAGTGAAGTTTAATCTAATCTTAATTAACTACTAAGCTAAAAACACAAAGACAAAAAAGAATTAATTGGGGAAAATAACTTGAGGAAAAACTCAGTTGATTAAGACGATGCCCTTAGGAAGAATCCACCTAGATTTCACTTGTTATTTAACACTGAACCAGACGATTTATTCACTTGACTTGATTCGTAAGATTCCCTAATTTATATTAAACCCTCTCTCGAGGCGAATAACGTCTAACCTTAGGTTGATTAATTGAAATCTCTTTCTAATTAGAACCCCTAGAATCGCATTAACTCGATCTATGGACTCCTATGGACTCCTATATTAGGTTTCACCCTAATCCGGCAAAATCTCGTCACCCTATCTCTAGGCTTGCGATCAACTCCGCTTAATTATGCTAGATCTACTCTTAAGCAGGGACTTTTGGTCCTCCACCTAAGCACATTATACTTGAATTAATATCCCGGAAATATCAACACAACAATTAGTAACACATAATTAAGAAAAAATCAAGTATTTATCATATAGTTCAGAAAGCAATAACAAGATCTGTCTTAGGTTTCATCCCCTTCAGGTATCTGAAGGGTTTAGTTCATAACTATAAAAGAAAACATCTTAGAAGAAAAGATAAAAAAAACATAAGAAATCCCTAAAACCCACTGAAGGAATTGAAGGAGAGATCCGTCGTCTTGAGTAGGATTTCGGCTTCTTGAGATGGATCAACTGGCTATCTTCGAGTGTTTCCCATAAATATGACCTTTTCGGCTCGGCTCCTTGGCCTAGCTAACCGCCTCCTTCAAGGTTACACTTAGGGGGTTTATATAGGCTTTTGAAATAGGTTTCTTTGCCCCTAAGTATCCTTTTCCGAATAGAATTGCTCTTCTCCACGACAGGGACACGGCCATGGCACACGCCCATGTGAATCATCTTTAGGTCATGTTCAGACTTCTTTAATGAGGCACGGCCGTATGAATCGGGATCAGGCCGTGTTCTAGTTTCTCAAGGAGGCACGATTGTGTGGGCTTAATTCCAGGCCGTGCCGATTTCCACTTTTGTCCAATTTGGTCCGTTTTAGGCCCATTTCTCGTTCTTTCTATCCTCCAGTGCTTTCCTGAGTAAAAGACATGAAAAGAAAGGATTAAGAGCACCTTTTTACATAAATCAAGGGATAAATCATCCAGAAGTATGCTAAATGTGCGATTAAAATATGTTACTTTTACGGTTTATCACCCATATAGTGAACTTGCACGTTTACAACGCTCGGGTTGTAAGGTGGATATTCTGTGTTGCTCATCCCTCCTCCATTCATATTGCACTGAATTGCTGGATGTACCTGTGAAGAACCATATAAACCATCAATTTTCTTAGTTAAAAGTTCTACCTGGTTTGATAGCATGGTTACTGCGTCGAGGTTGAAAACACTGGCGGCTTTTGTTGGCCTTTTCATCGTGACTTGCCACTGATAATTATTCAGTGACATCTCTTCAATGAATTCGTAGGCAGCCTCAGGTGTTTTGTTATTCAAGGTTCCGCTGGAGGCTGAATCAATCAATTGTCTGGTTGAGGGGTTCACACCGTTATAAAAAGTTTGGACCTATAGCTACAAGGGTAATCCACGGTGTGGACAACTTCTCAATATATCTTTGTATCTCTTCCGTGCATCGTAAAGTGTTTTTAAATCCATCTGCACAAAAGAAGAGATATCATTCCTCAAATTAGTCGTTTTAGCCGGTGAAAAATATTCCAATAAAAAATTTTCGGTCATTTGTTCCCATGTAGTGATTGATCCTCGTGGTAACGAGTAACCACTGTTTAGCTTTATTCCTCAAAGAAAAGGGAAGTAACCGAATACGGATGGCATCATCAGAAACGCCATTTATTTTGAAAGTATCGCAAAATTCTAGGAAATTCGCCAAGTGATTATTGGGATCTTTATCCTGCAAACCATCAAACTGAACAAATTGCTGTATCATCTGAATTGTGTTAGGTTTCAGTTCAAAATTATTTGCAGCAATAGCAGGTCTAACAATACTTGACTCAGTTCCTGTTAGATTACATTTTGCAAAATCATACATAGTTCGAGAAGCATGATTTTCAACTACTTCTTGAGGTAGCGGATTATTCTCAGCCATCTCTTCGGTAGTATTAATTTTGTCTTCTTGCTCTTCTTGTATGTACTGTAGGCTATGCCTTATCTCTCTTCAGTTTCTACGAACTATACTTTCAATTTCACTGTCGTAGAGTAGAGGTCCTGACGGGTTTCTTCTAGTCATAAACTAGAATTCCCTGCCAGAAGCAAAGAAGAAAATTTAGAAAAAGTAAAAAATAAAATTTAATTGCAAAAATAAAATATGGCTAATGTAATAAAAATTGAGCGTTCTTGATATTTTAGTTCCTCGGCAACGGCGCCAAAAACTTGATGGTGGTGGAAAAGTCTTGAAATTTATATAATGAATGATCGAGCCTAGAAACTAACTATCACCACGATTGAACCAAGCACACCTATCAAACAGTAGTATGGTTTAGTGGCAAGATCGGATTGTCGAACCCAAGGGAACCAAAAGTACTAATACTGACTTTCTTTTTATTATTTAGCCTAAAAATTATGGGAATTGTTGTTTAACCTAAAATTAACTAAATAGTAAGCTGAAGATGCTAAGACATAGAGAAGGAATTGGGAAAAATACTTTTGGGAAAAACCAATTGATTAAGACAATACCCGAGGAAGAATCCACCTAGACTTCACTTGTTATCTAACCTAGACGATTTATTCACTTGGCTTAATCCGTAGGAGTCCCTAATTTATATTAATACCTCTCTCGATGCTACTAACGTCTCACCCTAGGTTGATTAATCAAAATCTCTTTCTAATTAAAACCCCTAGAATTGCATTAACTCGATCTATGGACTCCCATACTAGGTTTGACCCTAATCCGGCAGATTTTCATCATCCTATCTCTAAGGTTGCGATCAACTCCGCTTAGCTATGCTAGATCTACTTGATAAACCATAAAAGTAACATATTTTAAGCCCACATTTAATATGCTTTTGGATGATTTATCCCTTGATTTGTGTAAAAAGGTGCTCTTAATCCTTTCTTTTCATGTCTTATACTCAGGAAAGCACCAAAGGATGAAAAGAACGTAAAATGGGCTTAAAATGGGCCAAATGGGCCAATTCACGAAATCAACACGGCCTAGACTTCAAGCTACACGGTCGTGCCACGCTTAACATCTAGAACACAGTCTCTCCCCTGATTCACACGGCCGTGCCTCAAGTTAGAAATTCGAACATGGCTTGGCATCGATCCACACGGGCGTGCTACATGGCCGTGCCTCTGTCGTCAGAATGAGCAATTTCAGTTGGAAAAGGATACTTGGGGAGAAAGAATTGCATTCCAAGAGCCTATATATATCCCCTAAGTACCATCTTTGAAAGGGGGCGAAAGCTAGGCCAAAGAGCCAAGCCGAGAAGGTCAGAGTTAGGGAGTAACGCGAGGATAGCTAGTTGATTCATCCCATGAAGCCGGAGTTATACTCAAGATGGCAGAATTCTCCTTCAATTCCTTCAGGGGGTTTTAGGATTTTTCTTATGTTTTGTTTTATTTTTTCTCTTGTGGTGTTTTCTTTTTACATTATGAACTAAATCCTTCAGATACATGAAGGGGGATGAAACCTAGACAGATTTTATTATTTGATTTTTAAGTTATATGATAAATTACTTAGTTTGTTCTTAATTATGTTGCTTAATCCAAATCTAATGTGCTTAGGTGGAGGAGGAGTAGACCCTGCCTAAGAGTAGATCTAACATAATTAAGCGGAGCTGATTGAACGCCTAGAGATAGGGTTACGAGATTTTACCGGATTAGGGTGAAACCTAATATGGGAGTCCATTGATCGATTTACTGCTATCCTAGGGGGTTATTATAAGCGAACTAGAGTTCCACTAATTAACCTAGGGTTAGACATTATTCGCCTCGAGAGAGGGTTTAATATAGGTTAGGGAGTCTTACGGATCAAGCTAAGTAAAAGAAATCATATAATTGAGGGTTAAATAATAAGTGAAGTCTAGGTGGATTCTTCCTGAGGGTATCATCGCAATCAACTGAGTTTTTCTTCAAAGTTATTTTCCTATTCGTCTTTTTTGTCTTTGTGTCCTTAGTTTAGTCTTCGTCAAAAGCAACTTCACTCTAATTTTAAGGCTAAATAATAAAAAGCAAGTTAGTATTATTACTTTTAGTTCCTTTAGGTTCGATATTCGGTCTTGCCTAAGCTATACTACTGTTCGATAGGTACACTTGCCTTTAATCATTGTCAGAGTTAGTTTCCAGGTTTGATCATTCTTTTATAAATTAGTTTCCAGGTTTGATCATTCTTTTATAAATTTTAAAACTCTGATTTACAGCGATCAAGTTTTTGGCGTCGTTGCCGGGAAACTAAATTATTAAGAAAGCTCTATTTTTATTTCTTTAGCCATTATTTTATTTATAATTTATTTCTTTTGTTTTCTTAGGTTAAATTTAAAATTTTTTTTTCTAATTTTTTTCTCTTTCTCTTTTCCAGGTACCTCTAGTTTATGACTAGAAGGAATCCGTGAGGACCTTTGGTATACGATAGTGATATCGAAGCAATCGCTTGTAGGAATTGCAGGAAAACCAAGCGAGCCCTAGATTACACAGAAAGAGAGGAGGAAAACAGATCCAATCCTACTGAAGGGATGGGCGAAAACAACCCACCACTATGCGATGTGGGAGATCACAATACTCCACGTACAATGTTTGATTATGCGAAACCGCATTTAATAGGAGCAGAATCTAGTATTGTTAAGCCTGCTATATCTGCTAATAATTTTGAATTAAAGCCTAACACAATACAAATGATTCAAGTTTGTTTAATTTGATGGTTTGCAGGACGAAGACCCAAACATGCATATAGCTAATTTTTTGGAGTTCTGTGATACCTTCAAAATAAATGGCATTTCTGATGATGCCATTCGTCTTCGGTTATTCCCTTTTTCATTAAGAAATAAAGCCAAACAGTGGTTAAACTTGTTACAACGAGGGTCAATCACTACATGGGATCAAATGACTGAAAAGTTTCTGATGAAATATTTTCCATCGGCCAAAACGGCCAAATTACGTAACGATATTTCTTCCTTTGTGCAGATGGATTTAGAGACACTGTACGACACATGGGAGAGGTTCAAAGATCTCTTGAGGAGGTGCCCACACCATGGTTTACCCCTGTGGCTACAAGTCCAAACCTTCTACAACGGAGTAAACCCCTCAACGAGGCAACTGATTGATCCAGCCACCGGTGGAACTTTGAACAACAAAACACCTGAAGCAGCCTACGAGTTCATTGAAGAGATGTCATTAAACAATTATCAATGGCAAGTTTCGAGGACGAAACTGAAAAAATTGACAGGAGTTTTCAATGTCGACGCCATGACCATGCTATCAACGCAGCTAGAGATGATGAATAAAAAGCTTGATAGTTTGTGTTCTTCACAAATACATCCAGTCATGTAGTGCGACGTTAGTGGAACTGTGGCGAATCCTGAGTACCCACCCTACCAACCAGGATCAGAAGATGAACAGATGAACTATATAGGTAATAATTTCCGATCTAATAATAACCCTTATAGTAACACTTACAATCCAGGTTGGAGGAATCACCCAAATTTTTTATGGGGAGGACAAGGCAATCAAGGAAATCAAAGGCAACAACCCCCCCAAAACTTCCGAAATCAGCCCTATCCACAAGACAAGAAGCCAACCATCGAGGAATGCATCCACGAAGTAGACAGAACAATCAAAAGCAACGAAAGCCGAATTGATGAAATTACTATGTCAGTCAAGGAAATCACTAAAGCAGTCGAACAACTAGCAAAGTCAATGTCAGAACGACCGCAAGGACATCTACCTAGTAACACCGAAATCAACCCTAAGGAGCAAATTCAACCCATCACAGTCCAGGGTAGCAAGGAGTTAGATACACCCAATCCAACTCCAGAAAGTAAGGTAGGCGAAGGTACAACAGAGGTAGTACAAGAAAAGCCAAAACCGAAAGTCAAAGAGTACAAACCTCACATACCTTATCCCGCAGCATTAGAAAGAGGCGATTTAGAGGAGCAGTTCGGTAAGTTTTTTATACTTTTAAAGAAATTACATATTAACTTACCTCTTCTTGAAGCTCTTTTTCAGATGCCAGACTCAAGTAAATTTTTAAGATAGCTCTTAACCAACAAACACAAAATAGATGAAGAGCACCATGTGGAATTAAACGCAACATGCTTAGCAATGTTACAAAATAGACTACCACAAAAGCAAAAAGATCCAGGGAGTTTTACAATTCCATGTTTAATTGGTAGTTTAAATATTGATAATGCGTTAGCTGATTTAAGGGCAAGCATAAATGTTATGCCTTATACATTGTTTAAGCGACTAGGTTTAGAGAAGCCAAAACAAACTAAGATGAGTATTCAATTAGCTGATAAAACTATTAGAATTCCTAGGGGCATTATTGAATATATTCTTGTAAAAATCGATAAATTTGTTTTCCCAATAGACTTTATTGTTTTAGACATGGATGAGGATAATTCAATCCCCTTAATTTTAGGAAGACCTTTTCTAGCAACTGCCAAGACTAAAATGGATGTTGCCACAGGTGAGCTCATACTTTGTGTAGGTGACGACTCAATTAGTTTTCAAGCCCTTGACTCAGCTGGGTCATCAAAGAATCAAGGTGAGAAAGAAAATTCTTTTGATAATTATTCAATTACACCTTCTTTTCAGGAACCACCAAAAAAGGAAACAATTGAACTGGATCCTTAGTTCAGTGCCAACAAAGAAATAACTCACGAGGAGCAAAGAATTCACCCCAATGACTTAGAGGAGTGGAAAACGCACTTTAAGGAAAAACTAGGGTTACACAAGGAAAAACAGAAAACACAGGTCAAAGAAGAGCCAGATTCACACAAAGTAAAACTGAAAGAACCACCAGAAGAGCTCGTGGGGACATCAAATCACTTTAAAATAGGAGACCAAGTTCTGCCGAACCTCACAACAAACCTGAAAGAAAAGAGAGAACTCTTTCTTAAGGTACACAATATCTTCCCACAAGGAATAATCGAGGTAAGCAATCCTACATTTGACACTCTCAAGGTAAACAATTCTCGACTTCAATTTTGTCATAAAACTAAAACTGTAGATATGAGGGAAGATATTCAAACTTTTAAACCTCCCTAAAATTTTCAAATACGAGGAAAGTCTAGCTTAAGACTATAAACAAGCTCTTCTCGGGAGGCAACCCGAGTACTAACCCTTTTTTTTTTTTGTTGCATCATTTTACATTTCATTTTCTTTTCTCTTTTCTCTTTTTTAACTAACCAAAAGTGCAGAATCCCAGGCCACATGGCCTTACACACGGCCGTGTCCATAGCCGTGTGGACCAC
This sequence comes from Gossypium bickii, assembly GCA_025503065.1. Classification (NCBI taxonomy): domain Eukaryota; kingdom Viridiplantae; phylum Streptophyta; class Magnoliopsida; order Malvales; family Malvaceae; genus Gossypium; species Gossypium bickii. The sequence continues at coordinate 17,665,008 of CP106713.1, read as the reverse complement.
CAAAACCGCCACACTGACAGGGCAGAGGCCGTGCAATCAGCCCAACCACCACCTCAACATTACAGATCCAACCACTCTCGACACGGGTACCGATAGATATGGCACGGCCATGGCACCAACCGTGTGAGGCTACCGACTTTCATACCACGGACAGAACATGCCCATGCCACATAACCATGTGAAATTACTAAGGTTACTGACTTATCGAGCACGGGTAAGACATGCCCGTGTCAGACGACCGTGCCAACAGAAAAACATCACGAGCACGGGCGTAGAAGGATCAAGCATGGGCATAGGGTGACAACACCCTCTATAACACGGCCGTGTTAGGAGGCCGTGTAATTCAACACACCCTTGGACCACGGCCGTGGGGGAGCAGAAAATTTGAACATCTATTTAAACCCCTCAACTCATCCCCCTCCCTCCATCCGATTTTCACCCTTATTTTTGCTTCTCATTCTCTTCCATATCAGATTCTTTACTCTAGATCCTTGAGCAAGCCAACACCATGCCAAAGAAATGGAGAAAGCTAGGCATAGGCCCCTTAACAAAGAACGATCAACATGAGTTCATGCCGGCAGCTTCGTCTCAACACAAAGCCAATGACCTATGAGACCATTTATCTTTTGTTTCACATTTATCTTTTCCTTTATTTTCCTTCTTTTTGACTATCTTATGCTTAATTTATTTTATTTTATTTTAGTTTCTTAGGGTCAGGTTCTAAAGGCTTCTTGGGAAACACGCCATTTCCGCCACCGCCAGCACCTCCGTCACCTTAGAAGTCACACCCACCTCGCGAACCACCTACCAATAAGGATTCTCAAGCCCCTTTATCTCCTAGCCTTAGTCTATTTTCTTTCTTAGTCTCTTTCTCTTTATCTTTCTTGTCTTTATTTATATATTTAGTTTATTTTTATTAGGTCTTAATAAAGCTTGGCTACTTCTCAAAGCGCTACCCAATTTCTTCATCTAGCGCAGGAACGTTATCCCGATTGACCATCACTGCCACCAAAGACACTCATTCGAGAAAACATCCACAACTTAGGGAGTAATTCTTCCCCCTCTCTTTTGATTTATCTTTAAAATGTCATTATCTATCTTTGTACATTTAGGGCAATGTACATCTTAAGTGTGGGGGTGAATATTTAATCCAAGAAAATGCCTAACTTTAACCTTGTTTTAAAGTAATTTTCTCATATTACTAATTAAAATGAAATTTCTGATGATTTATGATTTTTAATGATACGTTTTGGAATAAGTCATAGTTAATTGTGCATTGATGATTAAATTTGAAGCATAGTAGGGAATCAAGCATGATAAGTCTAATTTTCTAAAATTAAAATTTTAGGTTGTCAACCGGAATTTGAATGTTATCTTGAAATTTGAGATTTACAAGTTTGATGTCAAAAACACCCATAATTTTTGTGAGAATTTGAGCCTTATAGAGCATACATTCTTTTTCATGCTCACTTCTTGATTATGAGTATGTCAACTAAGAAATGTTATTCTAGAACCTGCCTCAATTATACATGTCAAGACCACAGTTATGATTTGATATACCGAGATGATAAAGGCACCTAGGTTTAACCCACTTACACCACTAAAAAGCCTACCCTCATTGTAACATCCTTAAATCGAGGTCTCTGCATTTTGCATGTGTTTGCATGTGATGATATGTCTGTTGTGTTTGTTTGGTATGTTTTGGGGTCTAGGCATGACCTTGGGTTAGGCCTGGGTCATGACCAAAATCTTTGTTTGGTATTTAGTGAGAGGAAGCTAAAGGAGTTAGGGGTTAAAAGAATTTATTAGAGGTTTGAGACACAAGAATTGCCTTGGTAAAGTGGCAAAGGAGGCGCCACTAAGGTGCTTAGGTGATGACGCCACATGCAGGGAAGGGAGTGCTTGGGTTCGAGCTGAAGAAATCCATTTTCTGCTATTTCTTTTTCACGCCACAAGCTAAGAGGAGGAGTGCTCAAGATGGACTCTAGAAGATAGGGATGGAAGGAGTCAAACGAATTTGAACTGATGAAGGGGAAGAAATTTAGGAGTTTGAATCTTTTCAAACTCATTTGAAGAAGTTAGCCGAAGTATGGACTTTGGGCAAGGGGTGATATCGATTCTGGGAGTTTTTGTTGGTGGCCGAATGTTTATGGTGGTTTAAGGGAGTATTTTGGCTAGTGAGGAGAGGGTCCTTCTCTTTTCGTTTTGTGTAAAAGCCGAACCACCATTTGCTTTTTGCTTTCTTTCTTTTTCGGCAGCTCTTTTAATTGGCCGAATCTCTTGTGCATTATTTTTGAAGAGCCGAACTTGGTAGCCATTCTCTCCCTCTTCTTTTCGGTTCTCATTGATTAGCCTATCTTGCCGAAACCATTTTTGGTTCACCTATTCTTCTTCTATTTTGCTCAAGCTGAAAGCAAACTCATTTCACTTCATCTTTTAATTTCTTTCAAACCTCCTAGTGCTGAAATCTTCTTTCAATCTCTTTGTCGAACCTATCCCCTCCTATTCCACTCTTTTTTTCATCTTCACCATCTTCAAAAGCCAAAACCTTGTTGTTGTTCTCTTCTTGGCTGAATACTCTTGGTGTATTTTCTTTCTCTTCTCACGTGATCTAGCCTCCATTCAAGTGCCGAAACCTATCTCTTCCATTTGGGTTAGCCGAATCTTTTGGTAAGTGGCTTCTCTTCTATCTTCCCTTCTACTAAAGATCTATATTGAACTTCATTCTTGTTTCATGTGCTAGCCGAAACCCCTAACATCAATAGGGGGTACCGATCTTTGATGTTTAAAAGCCGAATCAGTCATTAAGGTAAGGTGGTGACAAACTCTTTTGGATTCATGCTATGGCCGAATGGCTTTAGATTGCTAATGATGTGTTAAAATCGATTGTAGGGAGGAGTACAACCCGAACCAGTGGATCTTCGGGATTTGATTACCGATCTAGGTAAAGGTTCTAGTGTTTCGAATCTACTCCTTATTCTTTTAAAAGCCAAAGGATAATCATTTGTGTGTCTTAGTGCTTGGCCGATTGCAAGGGGGGATAATCACGTAGTTTCGAGATTTGGTTGGAAACCAAATTGGCACTAAGGTAAGGAGTTATCTCCATGCGACATATCCTTCGGTGTTTCTAGTTTAGCCGAATGGGCTTTTGGTTACTAACAAATGTTGGCCAATTGTAGGAAGGGGGAGAGGCAACATTGCGGGATTTCGCTAGTTTCGCGTAGTTTCAGGGTTTCGCTTAGATCTACGAACAGTCAGGTGTGTAACCTTACACACTTCATTAATGTTACATGTGATTGTGTTTACTGTTAAAACCGGTTAGCCATTGAGATCAGTGATTTTGCCTTATGGGCATGAGCGTGGACTCCGGGTAAGTCCCCTGCTATCTGCTTTTTGATATACATCGTCATGTTACTGTTAAATGCTATGCTGTGCGTTATTTGCATGATTACATGATATTATGGCACGTATGTTATGGACATGATGATGGGATTGATGAGAGGAGGGGAAGGATTTATTTGGACTGTCACCAGTGGTTTTGACCACACGACGAGTTGGCCCCATCTTTGATATTGTTACTTGTGATGAAGTCCCAGTGGTTTTGACCACCTGTGGTTTTGACCACAGATATGATATTGTGACTATGGTCACCAGTGGTTTTGACCACATATGGATATTGTGACTCGTCCCAGTGGTTTGGTACCACAGTGAGTTGGCCCCACATGATTGATTACGGGATTGTCATCAGTGGTTTTGACCACACGATGGGTTGGCCCCATCACTTGATTTGTGACTACGGTCACCAGTGGTTTTGACCACACCGATATATATATTTGAGATTTCGATCACCAGTGGTTTTGACCACCAGTGGTTTTTACCATACGGGGTAGATAAAAGAGATCGGATGGTTAGATTATGGGGTTGCATGATTTGCATGTTCTATTAATGATTTGTGTAAGTGCTATTGCATTGGGTTGGGAATTTACACACTGAGTCTCAATGACTCACCCCTTTCCCTTATATTTTGCAGATAAGGCATAGATCACGGATGTGGAGCCGGGGAGGACTCGAGGTGGCCATGCATCTTAGTTTTGGTTTCGACTCTAAACTACTATGTCGGTTTTATTTGCTTTCTTCTGATTTGGTTTTTAACTTATAATAAGGCCGCTAAGTATTATTTTGGGTTTTTAATTACTTGCTTTAATTTTGAATATATTATGCATTTGCTTAATAAATTGATAGCTTAATTAACCGGTAAAAAGCAACGTTTTCAAAATTAGATTTCTTTCAGGTTTTCAAACCTTACTATCGGGTAACAACATTCACAATATGATTGCAAAGGCAACCTAAATGATTTTCAAATTTAATTTTCAAACAACTGCAAAGCAAATGGTTTTAACTTGACTATACATAACTTACTCAGAATTTAAAGGAATTACATGATTTCCACAAACTAGTAACATCCAACGGATTTTTCAAGTATGAGTTTTCCGGGTTTAAAGCAACACTAAAACGATAAAGAGTTTTTCAATAAAATTTAACCGGTAACTTGTTTCTTCAAAATGTTTTTCACTTCGTAACATGTCAGATTCGGTCGTGGTGTGTTGACCAGGTTTGGGGTGTTACAATTGTGGTATCAGAGCCAGTTTCAACAGCTCGACTGTGGGCTCGAGGTCTAAAAATGTTTTAAAAAGGAATTGTGAAAAGGTTTTATGGGAAAAGTATAGTGGTGGAGGGCATGACACCGAGTCCCCGGCACCAATCCGCCCAGGTAAGTACCCAAACTATTGCTTTTTGATGATATGATTATGATGATTGGTATGACTAAATGGTAGTAGGAGCTACTCTAGAGATTTGAACTATAGGATGGATGTACTCATGAAACAATCTCTGATTAGACTTCTCATAAAACTGTGCTCTAATAGACAGTGGAATAAAAGTCTAACGCATAAAACTTTTAATCAGCTCGTATCGTATCGGTAGACATGAGTGCACGTGGACGTGGGCGTAACACTCATGGACGAGGTAGGGGTAGGATGATGGTCTCGGAACCGATAGGGTCTGGTCATGGATCAGAAAATGAGGTACCATCGCCGCCAGCTGTGGGCGCAGAACATTAGGACCAGACTGGTGATGACGCAGTGTCACAGGCGATGCTGCGGGTGTTAGAGAGGGTTGCTAGTGCAGGCGTCGGAGCAGGGGTTTGAAAATCTGTGCCTGATAGACTCCAGGCTAATGGTGCCGAGGTGTTCAGAGGTATCTCCGGTGTGGCTCCCAGTACGGTGGAATATTGGTTGGAGGCGACAGAACGTATTATGGATGATCTAGACTTCTCGGCTGAGGAGAAGCTTAAGGGGGTAGTATCTTTGCTGCGAGATGAGTCATATCAGTGGTGGCTCATAGTTAGGGACGGAGCAATAGCGGATGATCTTACTTGGGAATTCTTTAGGGCAGCTTATCAGAGGAAATACATAGGGGTTAGCTATATTAATGCGCAGCGCAAGGCATTCCTGAACTTGGTCCAAGGTAATAAGACGATGTCAGAATATGAGGCGAAATTTCTTCGGCTGAGTCACTATGCACATGATATTGTGGGCACGGAGCATGAGCGCTGTGTCAGATTTGAGGATGGGCTGAGAGATAAGCTGTGGATGGTAATTGCCCCACAGCAAGAAAGAGAGTTTGCGGTCTTAGTGAAAAAGGCCTAGGTTGCTGAGGAAGTGAAACAGTCGGTAAGACGAAATCAGGATAAGGGCTGGAACAAAAAGAATTTTGGATCATCTGGGTCTACCAAGAATCAGCAGAAATGGGGTAGATTTAGTGGGCCGAGTCAAGCTGCTAGGCCTACTACTGCTAGTACTCAATGGCTGCCACGATATGCTCGGTGTGGAAAGTCTCACACGGGGGAATGCTGGACTGGAAACAGAGGATGTTTTGAGTGTGGATCGATGGGGCATCGAGTGAGGGATTGTCCACAGAGGTCAGCTAGGTTGCAGTCTGGGGATCAGAATCGTTCATAGGTCAGGAGGGATGGTCAGTAACCACAGAGGGGCCGTGGTGCAGCCAGAGGGGGTAATGGCTCTGGTAGAGGCCGTGGAGCACCGGGCAGAGGTACAGCTGGTACAAAGGCGAGACAGCCTGGATTGGCCTACGCAGCGAGGCATCGAGAGGAGGGCGATGCACCGGACGTCATAACCTGTACGTTCTTAATGTTTGGACTACCTTATAATGCTTTGATAGATGTGGGATCGACGCACTCGTATGTAGCCAGTAGCATACTGGAATCCATGAACTTAGACTCTGAAATTACTTCTAGGAAGATGACAGTGGTAAGCCCTCTAGGTCACTCTATAGAAGTAAGTAAATTGTATAGGGATGTACCCCTAGAACTTCAAGGGGTCGTGTTCTTGGCTGACTTGATGGAACTGCCGTTTGGGGAGTGCGATCTGATTCTCAGGATGGATTGGCTGGTAAAGTATCAAGCTAGTTTGGATTGCGCAGCCAAGTGCATAGTGTTGAAGACAGTGGAAGGCGAAGAGGTGGTGATGATAGGTAATAAGAGAGACTACCTATCCAATGTAGTCTCTGCGCTGAAGGCAGAGAATATGGTAAGGAAAGGTTGTGAGGCATTTATGATACATGTCTGTGCTTTGGGAGCCAAGGATTCAGTTGTGGAGAGTGTCTGAACCGTGAGGGAATTTGCTGATGTGTTCCCAGAGGAACTTCCGGGTGTGCCTCCGGACCGTGAAGTTGAGTTCGGCATAGATCTGTTGCCAGGAACTGCACCAGTGTCTATTGCTCCATATAGGATGGCGCCAAAGGAATTGATGGAGTTAAAGGCGCAGATTCAGGAATTGTTGGACAGGGGTTTCATCTGGCTGAGTATATCTCCTCAGGGACCACCTGTGCTCTTTGTTAAGAAGAAAGACGGTACAATGCGAATGTGTATAGACTACCGCCAGTTGAATAAGTTGACGATCAAAAACAAGTATCCGTTGCCCAGGATTGACGACTTGTTTGATCAACTCAAGGGTGCATCAGTTTTCTCTAAGATCGATCTCAGGTTGGGGTATCATCAGCTCAAAGTGAAGGAGGCTGATATACAAAAGACGGCATTTCGTACTTGGTATGGGCATTATGAGTTTCTGGTGATGCCATTCGGGTTGACTAATGCACCAGCAACATTCATGGATATGATGAATTGGGTGTTTCAGTCGTATTTGGATCGATTTATCGTAGTGTTTATAGACGACATCTTGGTGTACTCGAAATCTGAGGAGGAACATGACACGCATCTTCGGGTGGTTCTACAGGTTTTGAGGGAGAAACAGTTATTCGCCAAGTTTAGTAAGTGCGAGTTCTGGCTTAAGGAGGTAACTTTCTTGGGTCATGTAGTATCAGCTGAGGGGATTAGGGTGGATCCTCGTAAGATCGAAGCAGTGTTGGATTGGAAGCCACCCAAGTCGGTTGCAGAGATTCAGAGTTTTTTTGGTTTGGCAGAATACTATAGAAGGTTCGTGGAAGTTTTTCTTTGATCGCAGCACCGCTGACTAAGCTGTTGAGGAAAGTGGTTCTGTTTGTGTGGCCTGAGAAACAGCAAGAAAGTTTTGACAAGTTGAAGAAGATTTTGACTGAAGATCCGGTTTTGATTCAGCCTGAGGCAGGGAAGGAATTCACGGTCTATTGTGATGTATCGCATACTGGCTTAGGGTGCGTGCTGATGCAAGACGGGAAAGTTGTAGCGTATGCATCTCGACAGTTGAGGCCTCATGAGGGTAACTATCCGACACATGACTTGGAATTGGCTGCAGTGGTTTTTGCTTTGAAGATTTGGAGGCAATACTTGTATGGAGAAAAGTTGATAGTTTACACGGATCACAAGAGTCTGAAGTACCTCTTGACTCAGAAAGATTTAAACTTGAGGCAGCGGAGGTGGATCGAGTTGTTAAAGGACTACGACTGCTCGATTGAGTACCATCTGGGTAAGGCTAACGTAGTAGCTGATGCGTTAAGCCGTAACGTGGCAGTAGACTTGAGAGCGATGTTTGCTCACCTTAGTCTTTATGACGACGGGAGTCTTTTGCCAGAATTGCAAGTAAAGCCGAATTAGATTGATCAGGTTAAGGAGAAACAGCTGACAGATGAGGTTTTAAGTGCTCGAAGGGTTGCAAGTGCAGAATGGTGAATCTGAGGGTTACAGCTTGGGCAGTGATGGAGTACTGTGTTTTCAAGGGAAAGTATGTATGCCTAAGGATGTCGAGTTGAGACAGCGGATTCTTTGGGAAGCTCATAGCAGCCCACACGCTATGAATCCTGGAGGCAGTAAGATGTAACGTGATTTAAGGGAATAGTTCTGGTGGCCAGGTCTTAAGCAGGAAGTAATTGAATTTGTGGGCAAGTGTTTGACATGTCAGCAAGTTAAAGCTGAGCATCAATTGCCGTCAGGGCTATTGCAGACGGTAAAGATTCCGCAGTGGAAGTGGGAAAGGATTGCGACGGACTTCGTTAGTGGGCTTTCCCTTACGCCTAGTAAGAAGGACTCAGTCTACGTGATTGTGGACCGTTTGACTAAGTCAGCTCATTTCATACCAGTAAGGGTTGATTATTTGCTCCTGAAGTTAACCAAGTTGTATGTGGCAGAGATAGTAAGGTTGCATGGAGTGCCAGTGTCAATCATTTCGGATAGGGATCCCAAGTTCACGTCGAGGTTCTGGAAAGCTTTGCATCATGCTTTGGGTACGAGGTAGGATTTCAGCACGGCTTTTCATCCGCAATCTGATGGACAGTCTGAGAGGGTAATCCAAATTCTGGAAGATATGTTAAGGGGTTGCGTTCTGGATTTCAGCAGTAGTTGGGAGGAGTATCTACCTTTGGCAGAGTTCGCTTATAACAATAGTTATCAAGCGAGTATTCAGATGGCACCATATGAGGCACTATATGGATGAAAATGTCGTACTCCTACATGTTGGACAGAACTGGGTGAATTGCAGATGTTGGGTCCAGAGTTGGTGGTAGAAACAGAGGATAAGGTTAAGGTGATTCGGACTCGTCTTAAGGAAGCGTCAGACAGGCAGAAGTCTTACGCCAATCTTAAGCATAGGGATTTGAATATGCAGTGGGTGATAAGGTCTTTCTGAAGGTATCGCCATGGAAGAAAGTGTTGAGATTTGGGCGAAAAGGGAAACTAAGCCCTAGGTTTATAGAGCCGTATACGGTGTTGAAGCGAGTGGGACCGATAGCTTATCAGCTCGAGTTACCAGCAAAGTTAAGTTAAATTCACGATGTCTTCTATGTTTCCATGCTTAGGCGCTATCGATCAGATCCGTCGCATGTCGTGCCAGTTGCGAATATAGAGGTAAACTTAGATTTGTCTTTCGAGGAGGAACCAGTACAGATCTTGGACCGGGATGTCAAAGTTCTGCGTAAGAAGTCAGTTCCCTTAGTGAAAGTATTATGGCGGAACCATGGTACGGAGGAGGCCACGTGGGAACCAGAGGATGTGACGCGGCAGCAATACCCTTAACTTTTCTGACCAGGTAATTTTGAGGTCAAAATTATTTTTAAGGGGGGTAGAACTGTAACATCCTTAAATCGGGGTCTCTGCATTTTGCATGTGTTTGCATGTGATGATATGTCTGCTATGTTTGTTTGGTATGTTTTGGGCTCTAGGCATGACCTTGGGTTAGGCCATGACCAAAATTTTTGTTTGGTATTTAGTGAGAGGAAGCTAAGGGAGTTAGGGGTTAAAAGAATTTATTGAAGGTTTGAGACACAAGAATTGCCTTGGTAAAGTGGCAAAGGAGGTGCCACTAAAGTGCTTGGGTGATGACGCCACATACAGGGAAGGGAGTGCTTGGGTTCGAGCTGCAGAAATCCCTTTTCTGCTATTTCTTTTTCACGCCACAAGCTAAGAGGAGGAGTGCTCAGGATGGATTCTAGGAGATAGGGATGGAATGAGTCAAATGAATTTGAACTGATGGGGGGGAGGAAATTTAGGACTTTGAATCTTTTCAAACTTATTTGAAGGAGTTGACCAAAGTATGGACATTAGGCAAGGGGTGCTATCGATTTTGGGAGTCTTTTATTGGTGGCCGAATGTTTATGGTGGTTTAAGGGAGTATTTCGGCTAGTGAGGAGAGGGTCCTTCTCTTTTCGTTTTGTGTCAAAGCCGAACCACCATTTTCTTTTTACTTTCTTTCTTTTTCGGCAGCTCTTGTAATTGGCCGAATCTCTTGTGCATTATTTTTGAAGAGCCGAACTTGGTAGCCATTCTCTCCCTCTTCTTTTCGGTTCTCATTGATTAGCCTATCTTGCCGAAACCATTCTTGGTTCACCTATTCTTCTTCTATTTTGCTCAAGCCGAAAGCAAACTCATTTCACTTTATCTTTTTATTTCTTTCAAACCTCCTAGTGCTGAAATCTTCTTTCAATCTCTTTGTCGAACCTATCCCCTCCTATTCCACTCTTTTTTTCATCTTCACCATCTTCAAAAGCCGAAACCTTGTTGTTGTTCTCTTCTTGACTGAATACTCTTGGTGTATTTTCTTTCCCTTCTCACGTGATCTAGCCTCCATTCAAGTGCCGAAACCTATCTATTCCATTTGGGTTAGCCGAATCTTTTGGTAAGTGGCTTCTCTTCTATCTTCCCTTCTACTAAAGATCTGTATTGAACTTCATTCTTGTTTCATGTGCTAGCCAAAACCCCTAACATCAATAGGGGGTGCCGATCTTTGGTGTTTAGAAGCCGAATCAGTCATTAAGGTAAGATGGTGACAAACTCTTTTGGATTCATGCCCGAATAGCATTAGATTGCTAATGATGTGTTAAAACCGATTGTAGGAAGGAGTACAACCTGAACCATTGGATCTTTGGGATTTGATTGCCGATCTAGGTAAAGGTTCTAGTGTTTCGAATCTATTCCTTATTCTTTTAAAAGCTGAAGGCTAATCATTTGTGTGTCTTAGTGCTTGGCCGATTGCCAGGGGGGATCATCACGTAGTTTCGGGATTTGGTTGGAAACCAAATCAACACTAAGGTAAGGAGTTATCTCCATGCGACATATCCTTCGGGATTTCTAGTTTAGCCGAATGGGCTTTTGGTTACTAACAAATGTTGGCCAATTGTAGGAAGGGGGAGGCAACGCTGCGGGATTTCGCTAGTTTCGCGTAGTTTCGGGGTTTCGCTTAGATCTACGAACAGTCAGGTGTGTAACCTTACACACTTCATTAATGTTACATGTGATTGTGTTTACTGTTAAAACTGGTTAGCCACTAAGATCAGTGATTTTGCCTTATGGGCATGAGCGTGGACTCCGGGTAAGTCCCCTGCTATCTGCTTTTTGATATACATCGTCATGTTACTGTTAAATGCTATGCTATGCGTTATTTGCATGATTACATGATATTATGGCACTTATGTTATGGACATGATGATGGGATTGATGAGAGGAGGGGAAGGATTTATTTGGACTGTCACTAGTGGTTTTGACCACACGACGAGTTGGCCCCATCTTTGATATTGTTACTTGTGATGAAGTCCCAGTGGTTCACCTGTGGTTTTGACCACATATATGATATTGTGACTTCGGTCACCAGTGGTTTTGACCACATATGGATATTGTGACTCGTCCCAGTGGTTTGATACCACAGTAGGTTGGCCCCACATGATTGATTACGAGATTGTCATCAGTGGTTTTGACCACACGATGGGTTGGCCCCATCACTTGATTTGTGACTACGGTCACCAGTGGTTTTGACCACACCGATATATATATATTTGTGATTTCGGTCACTAGTGGTTTTGACCATACGGGGTAGATAAAAGAGATTGGATGGTTAGATTGTGGGGTTGCATGATTTGCATGTTCTATTAATGATTTGTGTAAGTGCTATTCCATTGGGTTGGGGATTTACACACTGAGTCTCAGTGACTCACCCTTTTCCCTTATATTTTGCAGATGAGGCATAGATCGCGGATGTGGAGCCGGGGAGGACTTGTAACATCCTGGAAAGGGCCTATGCATTTTCGATTTAATTGTACGAAATGACATGTCTTATGTATTACGAATAAATTTTTGACATTGTTGGAAACCTAGAAATGAATGGAAATGATTTAGAAATGAACATTTTTGGAAACCCAGAAATGATTTGGAAATGATTCAAAAGTGGAAAGTGAACATTTAAAACTTGGAAATGTAAGGAAATGTCAAGTTTAAAGAGGCAAACGAAAATTTTTGGAAACTTAGAAATGACTTAGAAATGTCAAGTTTTAAAGTTTAAAAAGGAAATTAAGGCAAGGTGGCCTTAAGAGAAAAAGCATGTGAAATTTGACACGCAAAAAGCAGGCTCGGAAAAGTGGCACAGAGATGCCACTTAGGGCCTCTGGAAATGGCGCCACATGCAAGGGATTGGGCCCGAGTTCGAGTCACGGGGAAAGCAAATAAAAGAAATTTTATTTTGCTTCCAGAAGAAGTGAGGGACGGCACAAGGTGTTTAAAAAGAAGAGTTTATTTCTCTTTAAATTTCACTAATAAGGATAAATAATGGATTTTTATTTTAGATTATTTTTCAAGGAGATAATAAAGGATTGTTCTTTAATTATTTTAAATTAAGGAGATAAAGTTATCAAATAAAAGAGTGATGGCTAAGAAAGGGACTCTTGGCCTAGTAAATTCGGCAATAGGAGGAAAAGCGAGGCATTTTACAATTTTTTTTCTCCAAGCAAGCCTCTGCCGAAATTCTCTTGTCATCTTCCCCAAATTCTTTTCTGACAAAATCACAAGTTTCCTCTCATCCTTTATTCTTTCTTCTTCTTCTTTTCTTTCCAATCCATCAGAAGCCGAAACCCTAAAGAAAACCCTAGCCAATTATTCAAGGAAACCGAAATTTGGTGATACACATCTAAGCCATAACCGAATATTTTCGTAGATCAAAGGGTGTTGCCGATTTCCATATAAAAGGGTAAGGATCTATTATGATTATTTTCTTTCTTCTTTAAAAACAAAAGGCAAGGTTTTAATGACATATTCATGTTTGCCGAAAATTGAAGGAAAACTTTGGGATTTTGTGACTGTCGACTACAAGGAGGAAGGTTTCGGGATTTCTAAGATTCAAGGTAAGAAACTATAAGATTCAAGGCCATTCATTATGTTTAATGTTAGATTAAACTCTAACATATGTCTATAGGGTTTTCGACAACAGTAAGGAAGCAAGGATTCAATTCGAGACTTGATTCTTAAGTCAATCGGCAACAAGGTAAGTTTTAGTATACTAATCCTACTAGGATTTGGGTTTATGGCCGAATGGCTTTTTATTAAATTAGTAAGTGATTAATCAAATGTAGGGATTAAGGATCTAAGTGGTAGATCAGATTTCAAGATCTCAAGGAAATTGCTAAGCAAATCAGGTGTGTACCCCACACTATTTCATAATATGTTTTATGGCTATGTTTAATTAATATATGTGATATTAAGAATGTGAATATGGCTAAGGTATCATAATGTGGTACAAAGTACTCAGGTACATTTCCTACTCCTACTAGGAATATGAAATATGTTATTTGTAACATGAGAATAAGAATGTGAACTTTGGCATACTAATGCATATTACAAAATAGAGCATATGGGTTATTGAAAGGGGAAGTGAATGTGGTGACCTAAGACCACGAACACGGAGACCTAAGACCGTGGTATCTGAATGTGGTGACCTAAGACCCCAATAATCTGAATGCGGTGACCTAAGACCGCGATATCTAAATGTGGTGACCTAAGACCACAAATGCGGTGACCTAAGACCGCGATATGGAGAGTAGCAGAAGAAGGGTCGACTTAGTAGTCCCCACGGTGTACAGGTTGGTACGGGGGAGTGTAGCGGATGGCTTATTAGGTTTGGGTTTGGGAATGCATCATAATATGTATGCTATGATATGAATGTGTAATATTTGTTATGCCTGATTCTATTATGATTTAGTGTTGTGCACACATTGAGTCTGTTGACTCACCCTGCTGTGGGACCATGTTTGGTGATGAGCGATGAATGGACCGAGGCGGCGAGAACTTGTGGTGGCCATGCTCAACATGACGTTTTTATTTTTATGGACTATTAATTTTTAAGTACTCCGAATTATTTGGATTTACTTGATGTAATAAGGCCATAAGGCCATAGTACACTATTTTATTTCTGTTTTTATTTATTATGTTACGAAATTTTTATTAAGTTAAAGATTAAGTAATTTACTTTAAATGTATTCTATATGTTTTATCACCTAAAGTTTAAAAGGGTTTTCATTATAAAACGATTTTGTTTTCTACTCGAGCCCAACTCAAAAAAATATTTCTTTCAAAACACACTATTTTCCCAAAGTAACAAAAGAACTTTGAACCGGTTTACTTGAGGAACATACCAAATCTGGTCAAAGCTCGTGGGCTGGGTTTGGGGTGTTTCAGTTTGGTATCAGAGCCCAATTTTAAAGTCCCGGCCTGTGGGCTAAGGCCCAAAACGTTTTCAAATCGAGCCCAAATGAGTTTTATTTTTTTAAAGATAAGTAGGTTTCTGGCGTGGCACCTAAGTCTCCGACCCGCAGTCCACCAGGTAAGTACCCCTAACCATCTGTGTAATTATGTGAATTATGGAAGGGTAGAAAAGGAATGGAACGTATAATAGCATGATAGGAACTTGAACCCTAGGACTAGCCTACTCAAACACAAACACATAAGACTTAATTCCATTAAACAAACCTATGGCCAAGTCACCGAGTTAGGGTGTGGTAACCCCTGTGCGCATGTCTAGGATTGGATCCTAAGAGCACAGTATTTAAGCGATCCTAGTGACTCACCTCCTCTTCGCGAGAATCCTACTTGGTGCGTAGTAGCCGGTTCACCCCTAACCAAGAGGGCTCGATGGGTGTGGCAACCTCTGCATGCGCATGTCTAGGAATGGTTTCGGTGGGAGCTTGGTATTTAAGCGATCCGCGTGACTCACCTCCTCTCCACTCGAATCTGCACAGTGCGTAGCTTTGTTTCACCCCGACCAAGAGGACTCGGCCTAGCTAAACACAATAACTAAAACCCGAAAGGGAACTAGCCGTGTTTTTATAAAAACAACAAAACCCTAGTTTTAAAACTCTTAAAACTTTCTTTTAAATTTAAGAAAACCATCTTTACAAAATTTTTCGAAAAATTTATGATTTATGAAATTACAAAAATGCCCCTAGTGGTAAAATTACCAAAATACCCTTGGTTTATAAAATGTCCAACTACCCAACAATTTTACCAAAATTTCATTATTTTATAAACGCTCAAAAACCCTAATCCGCAAAATATCAAAATACATTGATTTTGGAAAATTACAAAATTGCCCCTAACTTACAAAAAATTACCAAAATGACCCTGATTTCTAAAAATTTTTTTGCAACATCACCGTTTTGGAAAGAACAATTCTTAAAAAGAACCCTCAAAGTTTTGCAACTTTTGAAATATCCCTGATTTGTTAAATTTTACAAATTTACCCTGGTTTATTACTAAAATACCCCCGAGATTCAAAATTATCGAAATACCCTCGGATTTTAAATTTTCCAAAATACCCCGGGAATTTAAAAATTCCAAAATACTTTATGACAGAATCATCAGGGAACTTTTTCTTTTGAAAAAAATTACGAAAATACCCCTGTAGGACAAAATTACGAAAATACCCCTAGGTAGTGGAGAAACAACAACAATGAAAACTACAACGTTTCTCTGAATGAATGAAAGTTCATAATTGGTTGATGGATGTATGAATGAATGAAAAGACTGTGTGCATGTATGAATACGAAAGAACCACTCCTAAAACTCTTTTCGTAAGATTTCTTCGCGGGTAATCAAGTGAAACAAAGATTAATTCATAAAACTTCTTAATCAGATCTCGACATTAGGAATGAGCTCTAGAGGACGTGGTCATTGTGGACGAGGTAGAGGAAGGATGACTGTGTCAGAACCCGTTAGATCGGGTCAAGGGTCTGACAATGAGATACCACCGCCACCACCACCCCCAGCTGTTGGTGTTGAGCGGCAAGCTCGAGACGGGGATGATCTTTGTGTCGCAGGTTTGTCTTTGCGAGTTTTGGAGTTGGTGGTCGTGCGGAAGAAATTCGGGAAAAATGCATGGCTGAATGGCTCGAGCTAATGGAGCCGAAATGTTTAAATGGAGTATCGGGTGTGGCACCCGATCTACCGTGAAATCTTGGTTGGAAGCAACTGAGCGTATCATGGATGAGCTGGACCTGATCCCTGAGGAGAAGTTAAAAGGAATGGTGGCACTGTTACGCGATGAAGCGTATCAATGGTGGTTAACTGTTCGAGATGGTGCCACAGCGGAGGATCTGACCTAGGACTACGTTAAGGAAGCGTACCAAAAGAAGTATGTTGGAATCAGGTATACGGATGAGCAAAGGAAAGCATTTCTGGGGCTGGTTCAAGGGAACAAGTCCGTTGCAGAATATGAAGCTGAATTTCTGAGGTTGAGCTGGTATGCTCGAGGAGTAGTGGCAACTGAGCATGAGCGCTGTGTCCGTTTTGAGGACGGACTAAGGGATGATCTGAGATTGTTGATAGCACCGCATCAGGAGCGGGAGTTTTCTGCTTTAGTAGAAAAGGCCAAGGTAGCCGAGGGAATTAAGGATTCTACAAAGCAGACTATGGATTGAAATAGGCCAAAGAGAGGTTTTAGATTGTCTGGAAAGGTCCATTAGAGGCCTAGAGTTGATGGGCCGCGAGGTCAGCAAGTTGGTTCAGGAGGGCAGTATCGTCCTTGTGATTTGTGTGGAAAGAAGCACCTAGGAGAGTGCTGGAAGAAGTCAGGAGGATGTTTTAGGTGTGGGTCCAAGGACCATGTGATCAAGGATTGTCCTAAGGCATTAGATGAAAGTCGACCAGTAGCTCAGAATGTTAGTCAGGCTGGTAGAGTAGGATAACAGCCACAACGAGGTCGTGGTTCGAGTAACAGAGGTAATAGTGCTGGCAGAGGCCCTGGAACACAGGGTAGAGGTACTGCTAATGCTGAGGCAAGGCAACCAGGTTTGGTTTATGCGATTCGCCGGAGGGAAGATGGAGACGTGCCGGATGTTATAATCGGTATGTTCTTTATTTATGGCAAGCCTTATTATGCCTTAATTTATGTGGGCTCGACCCATTCTTATGTTGCATGTAGTGTAGTGGAAACACTAAGCCTAGACTCTGAACTTTCTGATAGGCAGATGACTGTAGTAAGCCCATTAGGCCAAACTGTAGTGGTGGATAAGATCTTCCGGAATGTACCCCTAGAGATTCAGGGAGTGAACTTTGGGGAGTTTGAACTTATACTTGGAATGGACTGGCTAGTAGAGCACCGAGCCGTGTTGGATTGTGCGGCTAAACGAATGGAACTAAGGACCCCGGAGGATGAAGTAGTAGTAATGATCGGAGAAAGAAGAAACTACCTATCCCACGTAGTTTCGGCGTTGACGGCTGAGAAAATGGTTAGGAAAGGGTGCAAGACGTTCTTAGCCTTCGTAAGTGCGTTGGGTGGAAAGGAAGAAGGTGTTAGTGGAGTTAGAACGGTAAGGGACTTTGAAGATGTGTTTCTGGAGGAATTACCAGGAATACCCCCAGATAGGGAGGTGGAATTTGGAATAGATTTGCTACCGGGAACAGCTCCTGTGTCAATTGCCCCGTATCGAATGGCGCCAAAGGAGTTGGTTGAGCTCAAGGCTCAAATCCAAGAGTTTTTGGATCATAGGTTCATTCGACCCAGTGTGTCTCCATGGGGAGCACCGGTCCTGTTTGTAAAGAAGAAGGACGGAACTTGTAACACCCCAAACCCGGCCCATTCGTTACGACCGAATTTGAAATGCCACTGCGGAAAACATTTGAAAATATTCTTATTTAAAAGTAAATACCATTAAAAATTTGTTTCCTTTAATAAAACATTTTCGTAATTTAAAACATTCTAAGTAAAAATTAAGTTGTTATAAAAATATCCAGATTAAAACTTTATTAGGTATATATTTAAGAAAATAAAATCATTTGCAAATCATATTTCAATTGTCAATCTATAATAAATATAATAATAAACTTAATGAAAATACTTAGACAACCTCAAATACTTTAATGGGCCTTATTACAATAAACAATTAATCAAAATACTGAAAATATAAATACTTAATTAAGTAAAATATCTTTCTGCATGAAAATCTGCTTCTGCATGGCCACCTTTGTATCCACTCCAACCCGGTCCAATCACCACGAATCATCTGCGATGTTTAATAAAAATTGGGTGAGTCATACAGACTCAGTGTGTAATTAATCCACTGAATTCCACCCACATGTTAACCACATATTAGCCCATATATCAGATAACAATTTCCATATTCACGTATTATCACATTCTGGGCTTGGCCCATATTCAAATCACTTATCAGGTAATAGGGTAATTAACCGCATAATTTCCACATATCGGGCTTAGCCCATTTCCACACTGATCCACATTCTTATACTGGGCTTGGCCCTTTTCTTAATAATCCACATATCGACTGGGCTTGGCCCATTTTCACGTTAAATACTCATATCACATTAATCCACATATCATATTGGGCTTGGCCCATTTCCACATATGTTCACATACGAAATCATGCAATTATGAAGCCCAACCCAAACCTAGGGTCCATCCGCTACACACCCTCTTATCCAGCCTACCACACACCAGGGGATTATCAAATCACCCTCTCCTTTTCACTCCAAAAGGCATTCAATGCCGTCCACGTGCAATTAAGCACAATAATCCACAATGCGACCTCAGTCAGCGCCAATCCACAATGTAGCCGTAGCTAACACCAAAACCACAATGGGACACATAGTCACTCATCAACCACGATATGGCACATAGCCGATATCAACCACGATGAGGCACATAGCCACTCATCAAGCCACGTGAACTAAATTGCAATTAATCCACAATGTGACCTCAGTCAACGTCAATCCACGATGTAGCTCAAGGCTAACATCAAACCACGTACTCGAAGTACATCCGTACCTTCTTTCATATCATATCCCAACCCATGCACATGCAACATAACATAATGATATAATAAATGGATGCACATGTCATTAAGGCAGACAATCATATTTCCATAGGCATGTTTACATTCACATAGGCACATTCATTCACATTCTTGTCAACAAATAGCACTAACCTAACTATCGATATACCCCTTTTTAGGGTAACCACCACATAACTGCCACTGCACTGGTTAGCACATAAATCACACATGCAATTATAGCAAAAACCCAAAAAACGGTGGGTTAATCACACACCTTACTATTTAGCGAAATCCCGAACTACTAGGATCTAACACGATGAATGGGGTTTTTCTTCCTCCCTTAATGCCGATTTGGTCTCCTACCAAATCCCGAAGGCTTTGCTTATTCCTGTCGATGAGCCCTTAAAACCAAAGTACACAATCGGTCAACACTTAAAATACCAAATATGGCCTATAGCCGAGTATTAGCAACCATTTACCGAGCTTACCCGAATCCCGCAACTGCCACTTGCCTTGTTGAAATCCCTACTAAAGTATTGTTAGAATTGGTTTCAACTTAGAACTTATGATAGTGGCCCTTTTGCCGAACTACATTACTTACCTTGAATATTTCGAATCCCGAAAGAATCCTTTTATGCTCCTTGGTGTTGGCTACAAACAATCGAAACACAATATTATGGCCCTAAGAATATTCGGCCATTCATACAACCAAGGCCTAAACCGATTGCTAAAAGGAATACTTACCACTATACGCTGTTTACCCCTATTGATCAACTTCCCGAGATCTCCTTCCTAGGTTCGGCCACACCAGAGAAATAGAGTCAGATCCTTGACTTTCGGCAATCAAGAGAATAAAAGAAACAGTGGGGAGATTCAATGGAGTTTCGCCTTTTAGGATGAGTAAAAGAAAAGAATAAAAGAGGATTACAAATTCGGCTATGGCTCTTCAATTGTAATAGAAATATTCGGCAATGGCAACTTTAAAAGAGGTTTCGGTTTAAGCAAAGATATTTCGGCTATGGTGTTCTTTAAGGTCCCAAGCAAAGAAAAGACAAAGAAAGCTCATAAGGTTCGGCTAAGCTTTACCAATGGTGATAGAAGGAATTAAGGTTGAGAGAAGGAAAAAGAATACGAAGAGAGAATGAAAAGAATTCGGCAATAAGTCTAAAGGAGGACAAAAAGATGGATACTCCTAAAAAGATAATTTCGGCACCTATTTTTCCTCTCCCAAACTTATTCAAAAATAATTTGAATTAAGCCAATCTTTATCTCTTATCCTATCATTCAAATTGAATAAAATAACCCACATTTATCTACCTATTTAAACTAATAAAATAAACCAACCTTTATCCCTTATCTTCCCATAAAAAAATAAAATAAAATAAAGCCATATATTTATCCAACTCTTCCAGCCGAAATTTAAAAACAAAAACATCAAGCTTATCCCCATCTATTTGAGAGTCCATGTGCAGACCACTAGCTCCTCTTTTTGACGCAAAAAGCCAAAAAAATAAAATCCCACTCCTTGCTGCTCACCAGCCTCGAACCCGAGACCTGTTGGAGCCCTTGACTGCAGGTAATGCCCCAACCACTTTGCCAAGGCGCTAAAAATTTGTGATATAACCTCCCCAGAATTTCTTTTAAACCTTCTTTCACCAGGTGCCTTCTTAACGCAAAAATAAAAGCTCCTTCCTGCCTGCTTCGCAACTCGAACCTCTTCCCTCCTGCACTCCCTTTTGACGCAAGCCTCCAAGCCCCTAAAGTAGCATCCCAAGCCACTTTACTAAGCCCAAGTTCATGTCCATAACCTCCTATAATTTTCCTTTAAGGCCTCCATCGCCCAGCTTCTCTTTTTAAGCACTTAAAACAAAATTTTCCTAAGGCATTCCCTTTTTATCCTAGAGTTTTAAAAACCCCTAAAACATATCCAAACCATTCACTGAGCCTACTAACTCCTGAATTTATGCACCAAATGCATAGCCCCTAATCTAGGATGTTACAGTTCTACCCTCCTTAAAAATAATTTCGTCCTCGAAATTACTTATTAACGAATAGTCGTACATCTTAACTCACAGCACTACGCTTATGCTGCGCACTCTGATCTTAATAGAATCATCATACTTCCTAGGCACAATTTTTAAGTTCACATCCAGGGTTTCAAGCATTTTACTAGCAACACAAGAATGAATTATCTCTAAAGCAATAAATAATATTCCAAAACAAGGAACTTACCCACTATCACATCCTTGGTTGCCTCGCATCCAAACCTTCAGCACCTCTGCCGGGTGTTCCACGACCTCGGCCAGAACCATTTCCTCCATGGTTTGGACCACGAACCTTCGTTGCCCGAGGACAATTCTTAACCAAATGAGCCTTAGATCCACATCGGAAACATTACTTACTATTTCTCCAACATTCTCCTGTGTGAGTTCTCCCACACCGAGCACAGGAACGATTCTGATTCTCAGAAACTGGCACAGGTGCACGTACAGAATTCTCGATCCTTGGTCTTTTCCGAACATCTTCAAACGATGCTGACGGTCCAAAACTTCTCTTATTCCCGTTCCTTTCCTTATCTCGGTTTTCTCTTACAGTCTTCTTAACTTCTTCAGTGATCCGAGCTTTCTCCACTAGAATGGAGAAGTCTCTTTCTCTGTGCGGAGCAATCAACTCTCCCAACTCATCCCGTAGCCCATCTTCGAATCGGACACACCTTTCGTAATCAGTAGCCACGATTCCCTTAGCATACTGACTTAGCCGCATAAATTCCGCTTCATATTCCGCAACCGACATACTTCCTTGTACCAAATTTAGAAACGCCTTCCTTTACGAGTCTAAATAACTAGCTCCAACGTACTTTCCTTCGAACTTAACCTTAAAATAATTCCAATTCAATCGATCTACCGGGATACCTTGTTTGACAGTGAGCCACCATCGATAAGCTTCGTTCGGAGCAACGAGACAGCGCCTTTCAGCTTTTCCTCATCAGTACAGTCCAAATCGTCCATAATCCTTTCGACTGCTTCCAACCAATACTCCGCTACATTCAGAGCTACTCCCGACACTCCTCTAAAAACTTTAGCCCCGTTAGACCTAAGCCTTTCCGATACCGACTTCCGAGCTCCACTTCTCATGCTAGTCCCTGCCACACGTTCTAGTAATCGCAACATAGCTCGCGACACTGCTTCATCTTCTCCTATCGGATCTTGATCCTCCGTGCCCACAGCTGGCGGTGGCACATCGTTTTCTGACCCATGGCCAGACCCTACTGGTTCCGATACTGCCATTCTACCTCTACCGCGTCCACGACGACCACGTCCCCTAGAACTCATTTCTAACATCGTGATTTATCTGATTAAAAAGTTTTATGTATCAGACTTTTGTTCCACTTATTAATCGCGAACAATTTTATGAAATAAAGATATTTAGAAGTAGTTCTTTCGATCACACAAAGGTTCAATTCAAGTTCACTACTCTAATTCAGAGAGTCACATTCATTCCTCAATAGAGGCACATTCATTCATCAACGTAGGCATATTCATTCAGTGGTATCCACCACCCACATTCACTATTCGAACATTTCTATCCGTTTCTATCCCAGGGGAATTTTCGTCATTTTTCCTACAAGGATATTTTGGTAATAAATCGGGGCCAGTTTAAAAATCTTTATAAATCAAAGGCATTTTCAAAATTTTCGAAACTCATGGGTACTTTGGAAATTTTCTAAATCAAGGTATTGTAAAAATTTCAGAAATCAGGGTTATCTTGGTAATTTTGTAAGTCAGGGGTAATTCAGTAATTTTCCAAATCAGGGTATCCTTACATTTTGCAAAAAAATAGAATTTTTCTGATATTTTTGTAAAGTAAGAATATTTTAAATAAAAGTCGAGGGTAATATGAAAATTTTAGAAACCAGGGGCATTTTGGTAATTTACAACATAGGGGTATTTTCGTAATTTTGTAAATAGGAAATATTTTGAGAAATTTTCACAATAATCTTTTACTACAATTAAAAGGGTAATTTAGGGATTTTAAAACTATAAATTTTATAAAACTGCATGGCTAGTCCCTTTCGGGTTTTAATTATCGGGTTTAGCCCGTGAATAAGTCCTCTTGGTTAGGGTGAACGGTTACTACGCACCAGGTAGGATTCGAGTAAAGAGGAGGTGAGTCGCTAGGACTGCTTAAGTACCAAGCGCTTACTAAATACCAATCCTAGACATGCGCACAACAGTTGCCACACGCTAGTTCGGCGACTAAGTCACAGGGTTGTTTAATGGTTCTTAAGTCTTATGTACTTGTGTTTGAGTAGACTAGTCCTAGGGTTCAATAGATCCAAGTTCACTAATCTATGTTCCCTTCATACTTATAGAATTCACATTCACCATTCACTTCAGTAGTTAGAACTACTTACCTGAGGGACGTCGGGCCGGAGATACAGGTGCCATGCCAGAATAAACCTGAAATAAAAGTCCATATTTTGAAAAGCCCATTTTTGAAAACTATTTTCGGCCCAAAACCTCAAAGCCGAGTTTTGAACCGGGCTCTGATACCAAACTGTAACACCCCAAACCTGGCCCATTCGTTACGACCGAATTTGAAATGCCACTGCGGAAAACGTTTGAAAATATTCTTACTTAAAAGTAAATACCGTTAAAAATTTGTTTCCTTTAATAAAACATTTTTGTAATTTAAAACATTCTAAGTAAAAATTAAGTTGTTATAAAAATATCCGGATTAAAACTTTATTAGGTATATATTTAAGAAAATAAAATCATTTGCAAATCATATTTCAATTGTCAATCCATAATAAATATAATAATAAACTTAATGAAAATTCTTAGACAACCTCAAATACTTTAATGGGCCTTATTACAATAAACAATTAATCAAAATACTGAAAATATAAATACTTAATTAAGTAAAATATCTTTCTGCATGAAAATCTGCTTCTGCATGGCCACCTTTGTATCCACTCCAACCCGGTCCAATCACCACGAATCATCTGCGATGTTTAATAAAAATTGGGTGAGTCATACAGACTCAGTGTGTAATTAATCCACTGAATTCCACCCACATGTTAACCACATATTAGCCCATATATCAGATAACAATTTCCATATTCACGTATTATCACATTCTGGGCTTGACCCATATTCAAATCACTTATCAGGTAACAGGGTAATTAACCGCATAATTTCCACATATCGGGCTTAGCCCATTTCCACACTGATCCACATTCTTATACTGGGCTTGGCCCTTTTCTTAATAATCCACATATCGACTGGGCTTGGCCCATTTTCACATTAAATACTCATATCATATTAATCCACATATCATATTGGGCTTGGCCCATTTCCACATATTTTCACATACGAAATCATGCAATTACGAAGCCCAACCCAAACCTAGGGTCCATCCGCTACACACCCCTTATCCAAATTTACCACACACCGGGGATTATCAAATCACCCTCTCCTTTTCACTCCAAAAAGCATTCAATGCCGTCCACGTGCAATTAAGCACAATAATCCACAATGCGACCTCAGTCAGCGCCAATCCACGATGTAGCCGTAGCTAACACAAAAACCACAATGGGGCACATAGTCACTCATCAACAACGATATGGCACATAGCCGATATCAACCACGATGAGGCACATAGCCACTCATCAAGCCACGTGAACTAAATCGCAATTAATCCACAACGTGACCTCAGTCAACGTCAATCCACGATGTAGCTCAAGGCTAACATCAAACCACGTACTCGAAGTACACCCGTACCTTCTTTCATATCATATCCCAACCCATGCACATGCAACATAACATAATGATATAATAAATGCATGCACATGTCATTAAGGCAGACAATCATATTTCTATAGGCCTGTTTAAATTCACATAGGCATATTCACATTCTTGTCAACAAATAGCACTAACCTGACTATCGATATACCCCTTTTTAGGGTAACCACCACATAACTACCACTGCACTGGTTAGCACATAAATCACACATGCAATTATAGCAAAAAACCCGAAAAATGGTGGGTTAATCACACACCTTACTATTTAGCGAAATCCCGAACTACTAGGATCTAACACGATGAACGGGGTTTTTCTTCCTCCCTTAATGCCGATTTGGTCTCCTACCAAATCCCAAAGGCTTTGCTTATTCCTGGCGATTAGCCCTTAAAACCAAAGTACACAATCGGTAAACACTTAAAATACCAAATATGGCCTATAGCCGAGTATTACCAACCATTTACCGAGCTTACCCGAATCCCGCAACTGCCACTTGCCTTGTCGAAATCCCTACTAAAGTATTGTTAGAATTGGTTTCAACTTAGAACTTATGATAGTGGCCCTTTTGTCGAACTACATAACTTACCTTGAATATTTCAAATCCTGAAAGAATCCTTTTATACTCATTGGTGTTGGCTGCAAACAAACGAAACACAATATTATGGCCCTAAGAATATTCGGCCATTCATACAACCAAGGCCTAAACCGATTGCTAAAAGGAATACTTACCACTATACGCTGTTTACCCCTACCAATCAACTTCCCGAGATCCCCTTCCTAGGTTCGGCCACACCAGAGAAATAGAGTCAGATCCTTGACTTTCGGCAATCAAGAGAATAAAAGAAACGGTGGGGAGATTCAATGGAGTTTCGGCTTTTAGGATGAGTAAAAGAAAAGAATAAAAGAGGATCACAAATTCGGCTATGGCTCCTCAATTGTTGTAGAAATATTCGGCAATGGCAACTTTACGAGAGGTTTTAGTTTAAGCAAAGATATTTCGGCTATGGTGTTCTTTAAGGTCCCAAGCAAAGAAAAGACAAAGAAAGCTCATAAGGTTCGGCTAAGCTTTACCAATGGTGATAGAAGGAATTAAGGTTGAGAGAAGGAAAAAGAATACGAAGAAAGAATGAAAAGAATTCGGCAATAAGTCTAAAGGAGGACAAAAAGATGGATACTCCTAAAAAGATAATTTCGGCACCTATTTTTCCTCTCCCAATCTCATTCAAAAATAATTTGAATTAATTCAATCTTTATCTCTTATCCTATCATTTAAATTGAATAAAATAACCCACATTTATCTACCTATTTAAACTAATAAAATAAACCAACCTTTATCCCTTATCTTCCCATAAAAAAATAAAATAAAATAAAGCCATATATTTATCCAACTCTTCCAGCCGAAATTTAAAAACAAAAACATCAAGCTTATCCCCATCTATTTGAGAGTCCATGTGCAGACCACTAGCTCCTCTTTTTGACGCAAAAAGCCAAAAAAATAAAATCCCACTCCTTGCTGCTCACCATCCTCGAACCCGAGACCTGTTGGAGCCCTTGACTGCAGGTAACGCCCCAGCCACTTTGCCAAGGCGCTGTTTGTGATATAACCTCCCCAGAATTTCTTTTAAACCCTCTTTCGCCAGGCGCCTTCTTAACGCAAAAATAAAAGCTCCTTCTTGCCTCCTTCGCAACTCGAACCTCTTCCCTCCTGCACTCCCTTTTGACGCAAGCCTCCAAGCCCCTAAAGTAGCATCCCAAGCCACTTTACTAAGCCCAAGTTCATGTCCATAACCTCCTACAATTTTCCTTTAAGGCCTCCATCGCCCAGCTTCTCCTTTTAAGCACTTAAAACAAAATTTTCCTAAGGCATTCCCTTTTTATCCTAGAGTTTTAAAAACCCCTAAAACACATCCAAACCACTCACTGAGCCTACTAACTCATGAATTTATGCACCAAATGCATAGCCCCTAATCTAGGATGTTACAGAACTATGTGGATGTGCATAAATTACCGTCAGTTGAATAAGCTGACCATCAAGAACAAGTATCCCTTGCCAAGGATAGACGACTTGTTCGATCAGCTGAAGGGGGCCGCAGTATTCTCGAAGACAGACTTAAGGTCGGGATGTCATCAGTTGATGGTGAAGGAGGCAGATATCTATAAGACTGCTTTTAGAACACAATACGGCCATTTTGAGTTTGTAGTAATGCTGTTTGGGTTGACGAACGCTCCAGCCGCGTTCATGGATATGATGAACCGAGTTTTCCAACCCTACTTGGAAAGGTTCGTCGTTGTATTCCAAGTCTAAAGAGAAGCCTGATGAACACCTACGGGTTGTGTTGGAAGTGTTAAAGGAGAGGAAGCTCTATGCCAAATTCAGCAAGTGTGAATTTTGGCTTAAGAAGGTGGCATTCTTAGGGTATGTGGTATCCGCAGAAGGAATAAGAGTGGACCCTAGAAAGATCGAAGCAGTGTTGGATTGGAAACCACCTAGGTCCGTGGTGAGATCCGAAGTTTCTTAGGTTTGGCAGGCTATTACAGAAGGTTTGTGAAAGGGTTCTAGTCAATAGCCGCGCCTTTGACAAGGTTGCTAAGGAAGAAAGTACCCTTTGAATGGACAGATAAGCAACAGAAGAGCTTTGAAAAGCTTAAGAAGGTGTTGACAGAGGCTCTAGTGTTAATTCAGCCAGAGGCAGGAAAGGATTTTGTGGTGTACTGTGACGCTTCGCATACGGGATTAGGATGTGTCCTAATGCAAGATGGAAAAGTGGTCACGTATGTGTCTCGGCAACTAAGGCCTCATGAGGTTAACTACCCAACTCATGACTTGGGCTGGCAAAGTGATGGTTTTCGCCCTTAAGGTGTGGAGGCACTATCTCTATGGAGAAAGGTCGGCGATTTACACAGACCACAAGAGCCTTAAGTATCTGTTGACTCAGAAAGAGTTGAACTTGAGGCAATGAAGGTAGGTGGAGTTATTGAAGGATTATGATTGCTCGATAGAGTACCACCCGGGCAAGGCAAATGTAGTGGCTGATGCCCTAAGTCGGAAAGGTTGTGTCGGATCTAAGGGCTATGTTCGCTCACTTAAGTTTATATGATGACGGAAGCTTTGTTGGCGAATTACAAGTCAAGCCCACATGGTGAATGAGGTGAAAAGGGGACGGTTGGTGATAAGGACCTAAGTGCTAAGTTACGACAAATGCGGCCACGGAGAATTAAAGGACTATGGCGTTAATGATGAAGGAGTATTGTGCTACAACGGAAAAGTCTGTATGCCGAGAGACGATGAGTTAAGACAAAGGATTCTTCGAGAGGCGCATAGTAGCCCTTATGCTATGCATCCCGGAGGCATTAAGCTGTATAGAGATCTAAGGGAACAATTTTGGTGGTCTGATCTTAAACAGGAAGTTACTGAGTTCGTGGGGAAATGTCTGACGTGTCAACAAGTTAAGGCTGAACACCAAGTTCCATCGGGATTGCTTCAACCAATTAAGATTCCGCAGTGGAAGTGGAAGAGAATTACCATGGACTTCGTTAGTGGGCTTCCCCTTACGCCTACTAAGAAGGACTCGGTATGGGTAATAGTGGACCGTTTGACCAAGTCCGCACATTTCATTCCGGTAAGAGTTGATTATTCTCTTCAAAAGTCGGCCAAATTATATGTGGCGCAAATTGTGAGGTTACATGGAGTACCGGTATCGATCATCTCCGATAGAGACCCAAGGTTTACGTCTCGATTTTGGAAGGTACTGTTGGAACGCCGATACCCCATGGCGCAGCAGAATAAAATTAGATCCGGCGATCCAAACCATAGATCCATGTGTGAGGAACGAATCGGGGTGAAATAAAGGTTTCAAATTACCAAAACTTCAATCCTGAGTAGACAAATGCGCCTTGGCAACAAGAGTTTTGATCTCTCGTCGAATCAAGCCACAACCTTTTCCGATGTCGGCCTCTACGTGATCCACCGGTTTGACTATGAATCGGAAGAAATCTCCAAAACTATTTTGGAGGTTTATTTGCTTGACGGTACTAAACCTAACAAGCAATCTCTTAGGGTTTTCCTTAAGCTTTGCCTCTTTTAAATACCTTTTATATTGGGTATCCTTTTAATTGGGCCTTTTATAATGGGTATCTTTTCATTGGGCCCATTATTAGGTATCCTTTTAATACCCTTTTATAATTGGTATCTCTTGAATGTATCATAAGATTAAATAAATACAATAAAGTTTTTAACCAAAAAATTATAATTACATTAATTATATCCAAAATTATAATTACATTAATTATAATAAGGATTTCGATAAACTATATTTATTTAAATTTATATATGAATCAAATTCATATATTAATAGAATTATGTTGTCATTATGTGTACAACATCCTTGTACATATAATATGTTCAATATTTGATTGCCCAATTAAATTAATTCTTTAATTAATTTAATTCATGTGACAACTAAAAACAATACCAATTATATTTTATTCCGTTCATTTAAACCATAGGGTGTGACCACAGAGGTTCTTTGCAACGTTAGCGATAATAATAGAACGATTCTAATGTCACAAACAATGAGGGGCATCTAGCAACGCATCATTGCTACCTAAGTTACAAGAAGTCATGATTCCACATAACCTTTTTTTTTTTTTTTTGATTAACCTTTCATACATTAATCCTTAAGTCCTTTATCTCTGGAATGGACACAAGTCATGGAATAGTCACACTTGTATAGTCCATCCCATGTTTCTTGATATCTTGAGTAGACTATGATATAAAAATTAGTATGACATCTCATGTCAACTTATTTGAGCATGGCCATGCATTTCTAGTCTCACTCAATCAAGTGGCCTAAGATATTACTCCCATTATGTAGGAGGGACTTATCCTATATTGATCAACCATATCCTCTACATAGATTGTGGTATATCCAACATCGGTCTTTATAGAACAACCAATTACGATTATACGTTTGATCAGATCAAAATATACAACTCACGATGTTGAGATAATAATTATCTCAAGTCCGAGGATCATATACATATTAATCACTATGAGTAATGTTGTGACAATTACATAATAATCCAATAAACATACTCATAACGGGTCAATCCAATATGTTGTTCTCTAACGCACATATTCATGCATTGATTTTGACAATCCACATCAATGACAACTCTTTATCATCAATCAACTACATGTTAGTCTTAATGCATTATTGTTGTCCTAGTCAACAATAATACTCGACTAAGGATCTTTTAAGAATAATCATATTATTCTTAGGACATTATTATGAAACAGTTTATTTATACACACAGAAAGAAAAACTGAAATAATAATGACAACGCTTTATATTAATAAACATGGTAAATTAAGTATGTTATTACAACCATCTCATGATTGGTCCTTGGGCATACTCTTACAATCTCCCACTAGCACTAAGACCAATCACTCATATATCTAATACCAAATGACTTAGTGTGACGATCATGCTTCACATGTCGGAGGCTTGGTCGGAAGGATCGACAATGTTATCATCTGAAGGTACTCTGCATATCTCTCAATCCCCTCGATCGATAATCTCTCGAATAAGATGGTAGCGTCTAAGTATATGTTTGGATCGCTGGTGAGATCTGGGTTCCTTAGCTTGTGCAATAGCTCCATTGTTATCACATCGGAGCTCTATAGCATCGATATGCTAGGCACAACCCCTAGTCCATAATGAACTTCTTGATCCAAACCGCTTCCTTTGTTTGCCTCACCGGGTGCAATATACTCTCGACTCTCTGTTGTAGAATCACTCAGTACTTTGCTTTGAACTCTTCCACTCACGGCACCACCATTAAGGCAAAACACAAAACCTGATTGCGATCGAGAATCATCCTTGTCGGTTTGGAAGCCGCATCGGTGTAACCTTTTACACTTAACTCTTCCTCACCTCCATATAATAGGAACGTATCCTTAGTTCTTCTTAAGTACTTAAGGATACTCTTGGCTCGTGGTCCAGTGACCTTCACCGAGATCTACTTGATACCCTTTCGTCATACTTAAGGCATACGATACATCCGGGCGAGTACATAACATAGCATACATGATAGATCCAATAGCGGAAGCATATGGAATTTTACTCATACGTTCTCTCTCTTGTGGAGTTGAAGGACACATTTCCTTCGAGAGTGAAATACCATGTCTCATAGGTAGAAATCCTCTTTTAGATTCTTCCATACCAACCTTTTTAGTACTTTATCTATGTATGTACTTTGGCTTAGACCTAGTAGTCGCCTTGATCTATCTCTATAGATCTTGACTCCTAAGATATAAGTGGCTTCCCCAAGTCCTTCATAGAAAAACAACTTCTTAACCAAGTCTTAATAGATGCAAAATAGGTATGTCATTTCCCATGATAAGTAAGTATGTCATCCACATATAGTACCAAGAATGTGATAGTGCTCCCACTAACTTTCTTGTAAACACATGGTTCATCTTCATTTTTGACAAAACCAAACTCTTTGATTGCATCGTTAAAACGAAGATTCCAACTTCGAAAGCTTGCTTTAATCCATAAATGGATCTTTGCGACTTACATATCTTTCTAGCATCCTTTGGATTTACAAAACCTTCAGGTTGTGTCATATACACATCCTCTTCAAGTTTCCCGTTAAGGAAAGGCTGTTTTGGCGTCCATCCGCGATTTCATAATCATGAAATGCGGTATGGCGAGCAAGATCTGATGGATTTAAACATAGCTACGGGAGAAAAGGTTTCATCATAGTCAACACCATGAATTTGGCGAAAACCTTTAGCGACTAATCGCCCTTTGTATGTTTGTGCGTTACCATCCATGTCGATTTTCTTTTTGAAAACCCATTTGCACCCTATAGGTTTAACCCGCTTCGGTGGATCAATCAAAGTCCATACTTGGTTTTCATACATGGAATCCATCTCGGATCATGGCCTCAAGCCATTTCTCGAAGTCCGGGCTTGTCACCGCTTCTTGATAAGTCCTAGGCTCATCTTGATCTATAAGAAGAACGTCACCATGCGTTGTAATAAGAAATCCATATCTCTCGGTGCACGGCGTTCTCTTAAAGATCTGCAGCGCGTGGTTGTGTTTCTCAAAGAGTTGTTTGTTCCTCAATTTCTTGTGGAATTTGTTTGTTGTTCAATCTACGGTTCATGGTATCTTGTGATTCTTGAATTTCTTCAAGTTCAATCTTTCTCCCACTTCCTTTTCTAGAAGTAAATTCTCTCTCTAGGAAAACACCACCAGAGCAACAAACGTTTTGTTCTCGGTGGGATTAAAGAAATAATATCCTTTGGTTTCTTTTGGATACCCCACAAAAATACACTTTTCAGATCTGGTTCAAGCTTAGTAGACGTCGGCGTTTAACATAAGCTTCACATTTAAATTTTCATAAAAGACATACTAGGGCGTTTCCACCCACATCTCATATGGCGTCTTTTGAACCGATTTTAGATGGAACACAATTTAATGTGAAAGCAAATTGTCTCAAGTGCATATCCCCAAAAGGAAGTCGGTAGATAAGCATGACTCATCATGGATCGAACCATGTCTAACAAAGTTCGATTTCTTCTCTCGATACTCCATTCCATTGAGGAGTACCGGGAGGAGTAAGTTG
Organism: Gossypium bickii; assembly: GCA_025503065.1. Lineage (NCBI taxonomy): Eukaryota > Viridiplantae > Streptophyta > Magnoliopsida > Malvales > Malvaceae > Gossypium > Gossypium bickii. Next base: position 17,632,518 of record CP106713.1, on the reverse strand, counting down.
TGAGACAATCCCACATTCTTTCAAAAGATCATCAAACTCTAGGCTCAAGTACTCTCCACCTCGATCAGATCGAAGTGACTTGATAGTTTTGCCTAGTTGATTTTGTACTTCATTTTTGAATTCCTTGAACTTTTCAAGGGACTCAGACTTATGGCGCATGAGATAAACATACCCATATCTCTCAAATCATCGGTGAAAAAGTAATGAAGTAGTGAAATCCACCTCGGCTTGTGTATTTATTGGTCCACATACATCGAATGTATTAGGTCTAATAAATCACTAGCTCGTTCACTTTACCAAAGGAAAGGAGATTTAGTCATTTTTCCCAATAAGCAAGATTCACATACTTCAAATTGTTCAAAAACAAATGAATTCAAGAGACCATCTTTATGGAGTTTGGATATGCGTTTCTCACTTATGTGGCCCAAACGACAATGCCAAAGATAAGTTTGATTTGAGTCATTTATTTTAGATCTTTTAGTATTTATGTTGTAAATGGGATTCGTTTGATCTAAAATATAGAGGCCATTAATTAATTGTGCCAACCATAGAAAACATTATTGAGATAAAATGAACAACAATTATTCTTAATAATTATCTCAAAACCAATTTTGTCTAAACAAGAAATTGAAATAATGTTTTTAGTCAAACCGGGCACAAAATAACAATCCTCTAAACATAAATCAAGTCCACTAGGCAAAGATAAAGTATATGTTCCCACACTAATGCAACAGAACTTTTGCTCCATTTCCAACTCGTAGGTCCACATCTCCTCTAGCCAAAGTCCTACTCCTTTGTAGTCCCCGTGCAGAAGTACAAATATGAGAACCACAACCAATATCTAATACCCAAGAAGTAGTAGTTGATAAATTAATATCAATAACATAAATACACAGCGGCAGACATTCCGCTTGCTTTAGCCTTCTTGACTTCTTCAAGATAGACAGAGCGATTCCGTTTCCAATGTCCATCACACCACAATGAAAAATAGCTTTCCTTCCTTAGACACCCCACCTTTAGGTTTCAGTGTAGCCTTTCCTTTTCCAAATTTGGGCTTACCTTTGCCCTTAGGCTTTGTTTGAACTTTGGCCTTTCCTTGCCCTTGTTATTACGGACCATCGGTATGGGCTTGGGTCCAACCTTTTTCAAGTTGCCTTCAGCGATTCGTAACATACCGAGCAATTGTGGTAGAGTCTTGTCAATTTCATTCATATTGAAATTGAGGACAAATCTAGCTGTAGCTATCCGCAAACAACGATTGCAAAATAACATCGATGGCCAACTCTTGGCTCAATGGAAACCCAAGCTTAGATAGGCTTTCAATATAGCCAATCATCTTAAGGACATGAGGTCCCACTGGGCTTCCTTCACCAACTTACATTGGAATAGGGCTTTAGAGATATCAAACCTCTCTTGCCGTGCTTGCCCCGATAAAGTTCTTTCAGTGCTCGATCATATCATAAGCAACCATGTCCTCATGTTGCTTCGAGTTCGAGATTCATAGTGGCAAGCATAAGACATCCAACATCTATCATGTCATCGAGATACTTCTTGTAAGCATCTCTATCGATCCTCGAGGCATTAGCGGGTGGTTCATTAGGAAGTGGTTGTTCAATGACATATAATTTTCGTTCTTGTTTAAGGACAATCCTCAAGTTACTGGAACCAATCAAGAAAATTCAAACCATTCAATTTGTCCTTCTCAAGGACCGATCGCAATGAGAGTGTGCTAGTGTTTGCAGCCATAATATATCTACAACAATTAAATATGCATGTGAGTAAATTTACCATTTTTATATCAATCATTAAAAAGACTTTATTAAATGATATTCCCACTATTTTATTTCAAAATTAATAACCTCGTATATTAATTTGGAAAATCTTTCTCAAAAGTATTTCTAGTAGGTTAAGGATCCATATTTCATCACCTCTTAAGTCACTTTGGCTTTACTCTTAAGATTATGGTTATTTAGGTAAGCAACATTTGCTAATTACATCATATGTAACTCCTAATATTTGGTGAACAACTCTTGTTCTAATCATCTTATGATTTATCCAATTTACTTGCCTCTAGGTTTCTAATCCTATTAGAGTAACCTAGTTAAGTCATTAACCAATTTTTAACCAAATAATATCACTTGTTTATTCTTCGTTTAACCAAGATAAATACTAGTACTTCGCTTTGGCGAGAACCTACATAGTATTGATCGAGGCCTTAACGAGGCAAAATTGGAAGGCCATGCTGACTTAATATTTTAATAGAGGGATTTTATTAAGGTTGTTGCATCTCACCAATTACGGTCTATTTCAGCCCATTTAGTCTTCTAATCGATCTCATCAATTAATAGGGTCTATTATCTTCAAATTTTAATATATATAAAAAAATTGGCATGCTTTAGACACCCATAGCATCTTATACATGAACAAATAAAGCAATAAATAAATGCAATAGTTATAGCCCATAAACTAAGGTGGTTCAACCCAAGCCAATGGGAAAACCAAAAGAAACCTAAAGGTGTAAGCCATTTGAAGCTATCATTCTTAATCATTGTCCCACCTTCCTTCTCGTTTGGCCCACAAAGAACTCTTGCAAATTACAATATCTGAAACTCATTTTACATACGAGGGAATAAGATGAGAAGAGAAATACAAGAGAATAGTAGTAAGGCACGACACACAGTAGTATTTAAAAAAATACAACCTTTTATCGAATGGGTCATTGGGCTATAACTAAGCATTTCAAACACCGTGCTAGTCAAAAATAGCATACATAATTCAATTATTATTATTATTTTAAAGTGAATTATAAAATATCCTTTCAACCTTTTGTGGCCCATCAAGTTTATAAATTTCTTTTATTAACAAAACTTTTTGTGAGGTCTGAGGATGTCGGAGGAAGCGGGCCAAGGCCATGGCGAGCCATCCTCGAATCCTCATCCGAGGTGCGAGGCGAGCCCCACATCATAGACTGTGGGCGCGGGGCGGAGCCCCCATGTACAAATCGCATATCCCAAACTCAAATGAAACCTCACGATTTGATAACTTTTTATCAACGAATCGTGTTTTTAGGATTTTAATCCTTGAGGTTTCATATCGGAACAACCCTTGTTCCACTAGCCAGTTAACACTTACTGGAAACTTTAAATACCACCGTCGCATTATTACAGATTTGTTAATAGTTAACAGTAATAACATAAAATCAAGTAGGCCACAACACCATGATTAACATTTAATCAATTTCCGAAAGGAACAGTTATCAGGTTATGCTTAAACGATTTAAACAATCGAAAATACAATAAGATCAAAACATGAATCCTATACAATTGCATCACCCAAGTATTTAAACCCGAGTTCGTATCACACAAGTGGCTCTGATACCACTGAAGGAACGCCGATACCCCATGGCGCAGCAGAATAAAATTAGATCCGGCGATCCAAACCATGGATCCATGTGTGAGGAACGAATCGGGGTGAAATAAAGGTTTCAAAATTACCAAAACTTCAATCTGAGTAGACAGCGACGCCTTGGCAACAAGAGTTTTGATCTACTGTCGAATCAAGCCACAACATTTTTCGATGTCGGCCTCTACGTGATCCACCCGGTTTGACTATGAACGGAAGAAATCTCCAAAACTATTTTGGAGGTTTATTTGCTTGACGGCTGCTAGACCTAACAAGCAATCTCTTAGGGTTTTCCTTAAGCTTTGCCTCTTTTAAATACCTTTTATATTGGGTATCCTTTTAATTGGGCCTTTTATAATGGGTATCTTTTTCATTGGGCCCATTATAGGTATCCTTTTAATACCCTTTTATAATTGGTATCTCTTGAATGTATCATAAGATTAAATAAATACAATAAAGTTTTTAACCTAAAAATTATAATTACATTAATTATATCCAAAAATTATAATTACATTAATTATAATAAGGATTTCGATAAACTATATTTATTTAAATTTATATATGAATCAAATTCATATATTAATAGAATTATGTTGTCATTATGTGTACAACATCCTTGTACATATAATATGTTCAATATTTGATTGCCCAATTAAATTAATTCTTTAATTAATTTAATTCATGTGACAACTAAAAACAATACCAATTATATTTTATTCCGTTCATTTAAACCATAGGGTGTGACCACAGTGAGGTTCTTGCAACGTTAGCGCAGAATAATAGAACGATTCTAATGTCACAAACAATGAGGGGGGCATCTAGCAATGCATCATTGCTACCTAAGTTACAAGAAGTCATGATTCCACATAACTTTTTTTTTTTTTTTTTTTGTGATTAATCTTTCATACATTAATCCTTAAGTCCTTTATCTCTGGAATGGACACAAGTCATGGAATAGTCACACTTGTATAGTCCATCCCATGTTTCTTGATATCTTGAGTAGACTATGATATAAAAATTAGTATGACATCTCATGTCAACTTATTTGAGCATGGCCATGCATTTCTAGTCTCACTCAATCAAGTGGCCTCGAGATATTACTCCCATTATGTAGGAGGGACTTATCCTATATTGATCAACCATATCCTCTACATAGATTGTGGTATATCCAACATCGCCTCTTTATAGAACAACCAATTACGATGTACGTTTGATCAGATCAAAATATACAACTCACGATGTTGAGATAATAATTATCTCAAGTCTCGAGGATCATATACATATTAATCACTATGAGTAATATTGTGACAATTACATAATAATCCAATAAACATACTCATAACGGGTCAATCCAATATGTTGTTCTCTAACACACATATTCATGCATTGATTTTGACAATCCACATCAATGACAACTCTTTATCATCAATCAACTACATGTTAGTCTTAATGCATTATTGTTGTCCTAGTCAACAATAATACTCAACTAAGGATCTTTTAAGAATAATCATATTATTCTTAGGACATTATTATGAAACAGTTTATTTATACACACAGAAAGAAAAACTGAAATAATATTGACAACGCTTTATATTAATAAACATGGTAAATTAAGTATGTTATTACAACCATCTCATGATTGGTCTTTGGGCATACTCTTACAGGTACTTCATCAAGCTTTAGGCACTAAGTTAGACTTCACTACGGCTTTTCATCCACAATCAGACGAGCAGTCTGAACGGGTAATACAAGTGTTGGAGGATATGTTGAGAGGCTGTGTGATGGATTTCTGAGGAAGCTGGGAAGATTACTTGCCTTTAGCTGAGTTCGCTTACAACAACAACTATCAGGCTAGCATTCGGATGGCACCATATGAAGCATTGTATGGTTGGAAGTGTAGAACTCCTACTTGTTGGACTGAGTTAGGAGAACGTCGAGTTTTGGGTCCAGAGTTAGTTAGTGGTGGCCAAGAGAGAAGGTGGAGATAATCTGAGCACGGTTCAAGGAAGCCTCTGATAGGCAGAAGTCGTACGCAGACCTCAAGCGGAAGGAAATAGAGTTTGAAGTGGGAGATCAAGTGTTTCTGAAAGTCTCGCCTTGGAAGAAGGTGATGAGGTTTGGTCGCAAAGGGAAGTTAAGCCCAAGGTTTATAGGGCCTATCGAGTCTTCGAAGCGAGTTGGACCGATGGCATACCGATTAGAGTTGCCACGAGTTGCAACAGATGCACGACGTATTCCATGTATCCATGCTATGTCGCTACCGATCGGATCCATCTCATGTGGTACCAGTTGAAGAAGTAGAGCTAAGGCCAGATTTATCCTACGAGGAAGAGCCGATTTAGATATTGAAACGTGATGTGAAAGTTCTGCGAAGGAAGTCGGTTCCCCTAGTCAAAGTATTATGGCGCAACCATGGATCGGAGGAAGCTTCGTGGGAGCGAGAAGAAGCAATGCGACAGTAATACCCTCACTTATTTTAGTTAGGAAATTTCGAGGACGAAATTATTTTAAGAGGTAGAAGCGTAACATCACAGAAAGGGCCTATGCATTTTCGGTTTAATTGTACGAAATGACATGTCTTATGTATTGCGAATAAATTTTTGACATTGTTGGAAACCTAGAAATGCAAGGAAATGATTTAGAAATGAACATTTTGGAAACCCGAAATGATTTGGAAATGATTCAAAAGTGGAAAGTGAACATTTGAAAACTTGGAAATGTAAGGAAATGTCAAGTTTAAAGAGGCAAACGAAAATTTTTGGAAACTTAGAAATGATTTAGAAATGTCGAGTTTTAAAGTTTAAAAGAGGAAATTAAGGCAAGGTGGCCTTAAGAGAAAAAGTATGTGAAATTTGACACGCAAACGAAGCTTGGAAAAGTGGCACTGAGATGCCACTTAGGGCCTCTGAAATGGCGCCACATGCAAGGGGATTGGGCTGAGTTCGAGTCACGGGAAAGCAAATAAAAGAAATTTTATTTTGCTTCCGTAAGAAGTGAGGTGGACGGCACAAGGTGTTTAAAAAGAAGAGTTTTATTCTCTTTAAATTTCGACTAATAAGGATAAATAATGGATTTTTATTTTAGATTATTTTTCAAGGAGATAATAAAGGATTATTCTTTAATTATTTTAAATTAAGGAGATAAAGTTATCAAATAAAAGAGTGATGGCCAAGAAAGGGACTCTTGGCCTAGTAAATTCGGCAATAGGAGGAAAAGTGAGGCATTTTACAATTTTTTTTCTCTCCAAGCAAGCCTCTGTAGAAATTCTCTCTGTCATCTTCCCCAAATTCTTTTCTGACAAAATCACAAGTTTCCTCTCATCCTTTATTCTTTCTTCTTCTTCTTTTCTTTCCAATCCACCAGAAGTCAAAACCCCAAAGAAAACCCTAGCCAATTATTCAAGGAAACTAAAATTTGGTGATACACATCTAAGCCACAGCCGAATCTTTTCGTAGATCAAAGGGTGTTGCCGATTTTCATATAAAAGGGTAAGGATCTATTATGATTATTTTCTTTCTTCTTTAAAAACAAAAAGTCAAGGTTTTGATGACATATTCATGTTGGCCGAAACTTTGAAGGAAAACCTCAGGATTTTGTGACTGTCGACTACAAGGAGGAAGGTTTCGGGATTTCTAAGATTCAAGGTAAGAAACTATAAGATTCAAGGCCATTCATTATGTTTAATGTTAGATTAAACTCTAACATGTGTCTATAGGGTTTTCGACAACAGTAAGGAAGCAAGGATTCAATTCAGGACTTGATTCTTAAGTCAATCGGCAACAAGGTAAGTTTTAGTATACTAATCCTACTAGGATTTGGATTTATGGCCGAATGGCTTTTTATTAAATTAGTAAGTGATTAATCAAATGTAGGGATTAAGGATCTAAGCAGTAGATCAGATTTCAAGATCTCAAGGAAATTGCTAAGCAAATCAGGTGTGTACCCCACACTATTTCATAATATGTTTTATGGCTATGTTTAATTAATATATGTGATATTAAGAATGTGAATATGGCTAAGGTACCATAATGTGGTACAAAGTACTCAGGTACATTTCCTACTCCTACTAGGAATATGAAATATGTTATTTGTAACATGAGAATAAGAATGTGAACTTTGGCATATTAATGCATATTACAAAATGGGGCATATGGGTTATTGAAAGGGTAAGTGAATGTGTTGACCTAACCACCACGAACACGGTGACCTAAGACCGTGTATATCTGAATGTGGTGACCTAAGACCACGATGTCTGAGTCGCGGTGACCTAAGACCGCGATATCCAATGTGGTGACCTAAGACCACAAATGCGGTGACCTAAGACCGCGATATGGAGTGTAGCGGAAGGAGGGTCGACTTAGTAGTCCCCACGGTGTGCGAGGTTGAGTGGGGAGTGTAGCGGATGGCTTATTAGGTTTGGGTTTGGGAATGCATCATAATATGTATGCTATGATATGAATGTGTAATATTTGTTATGCTGATTCTATTATGATTTAGTGTTGTGTACACATTGAGTCTCATTGACTCACCCCGTTGTGGGACCATGTTTGGTGATGAATAATAATGGACCGGGACGGCAGAACTTGTGGTGGCCATGCTCAACATGAAGCTTTTATTTTTATGGACTATTAATTTTTAAGTACTCCGAATTATTTGGATTTACTTGATGTAATTAGGCCATAAGGCCATAGTGCACTATTTTATTTCTGTTTTTATTTATTATGTTACGAAATTTTTATTAAGTAAAGATTAAGTAATTTACTTTAAATGTATTCTGTATGTTTTATCACCTAAAATTTAAAAGGGTTTTCATTATAAAACGATTTTGTTTTCTACTCGAGCCCAACCCAAAAAAATATTTCTTTTAAAACACACTATTTTCCCAAAGTAACAAAAGAACTTTGAACCGGTTCACTTGAGGAACATACCAAATCTGGTTAAAGCTCGTGGGCCGGGTTTGGGGTGTTTCAGGACTCGAGGTGGCCATGCATCTTAGTTTTGGTTTTGACTCTAAACTACTATGTCAGTTTCATTTGCTTTCTTCTGATTTGGTTTTTAACTTGTAATAAGCCCGCTAAGTATTATTTTGGGTTTTTAATTACTTGCTTTAATTTTGAATATATTATGCATGTGCTTAATAAATTGATAGCTTAATTAACCGGTAAAAAGCAACGTTTTCAAAATTAGATTTCTTTCGGGTTTTCAAACCTTACTATCGGGTAACAACATTCACAATATGATTGCAAAGGTAACCTAAATGATTTTTAAATTTAATTTTCAAACAACTGCAAAGCAAATGGTTTTAACTTGACTATACACAACTTACTCAGAATTTAAAGGAATTACATGGTTCCCAAAAACTAGTAACATCCAACGGATTTTTCAAGCATGAGTTTTCCGGGTTTAAAGCAACACTAAAACGATAAAGAGTTTTTCAATAAAATTTAACCGGTAACTTGTTTCTTCAACACATTTTTCACTTCGTAACATGTCAGATTCGGTCGTGGTGTGTTGACCGGGTTTGGGGTGTTACACTCATAATTAACCCTTAGTGAACCCCGTTGAGCCTAACAACCCTTTTTATTGACTAACCCGCTAATTTTAACCCAAAAACCCTTTGTATTTATCACCCTTTATTTTGACTACCCCTTAATCGAGAATTGAGTTGAGCTAGTTACCTAAGTTTATTATTCTAGTAGTTAAATTTATCTTGTATTATGAAGAGTGAGCTTATACAAGTTAAAGTCTAATTATCAAAAGAAAAAGCTCGTATTAGTAGGATTATTATTTTCAGTTTATGTAAATTTTATCTTAGAAATTTTTAGGTAGGTAACTTCTCAATTCAATCTTGATTCTAACCTTCTAATTTCAGCCTTTATCCACACCTTTAACCCTAGCCCCGTTACAACCCTAACAAAGACCTTTTGATCTGTTTATTATATCATTTTACAGTGGTGGAGATTTGATTTTTAGGCAAGCCTATTTCAGGTTCGACTTATGAGTGCTTAATTTTGACCCTTAAACACTTTTCGAGTGATTTGAGTGAATCTTTTGTGAGGATGTTAATCCTTGTAGGTTTTGAATTAAAGGTAATTATTTAAATAAAGGGAAACACCTATGTTTTTCGTGCTACAAATGTATGACTTATCTTATTTGAAACTTTAGGAATCTTTGAGTTGAATTATCCACGTATAAATTATCTATGAATTAGGATAAGTCATTGTTAGAAGGAATTATGAATCGTGGAAAGCTCGTTTTAATTGTAAGTTGAGAATTTTGCTTGAGGACAAGCAAAAGCTTAAGTGTAGGGGTATTTGATAAACTGTAAAAGTAACATGTTTTAAGCCCACATTTAATATGCTTTTGGATGATTTATCCCTTGATTTGTGTAAAAAAGTGCTCTTAATCTTTCTTTTCATGTCTTATACTCAGGAAAGCACCAAAGGATGAAAAGAATGTAAAACGGGTTTAAAAACGGGCCAAATGGGCCAATTCACGAAATCAACACGGCCTGGACTTCAAGCTACACGGCCGTGCCACGCTTAACATCTAGAACACGGTCTCTCCCCCGATTCACACGGCCTTGCCTCAAGTTAGAAATCTGAACATGGCCTGGAGTCGATCCACACGGGCGTGCTACATGGCCGTGCCTCTGTCGTCAGAATGAGCAATTTCAGTCAAAAAAGGATACTTAGGGAGAAAGAATCGCATTCCAAGAGCCTATATATATCCCCTAAGTACCACTTTTGAAAGGGGGCGAAAGCTAGGCCAATGAGCCAAGCCGAGAAGGTCAGAGTTAGGGAATAACGCGAGGATAGCCAGTTGATTCATCCCAAGAAGTCAGAGTTATACTCAAGACGGCGGAATTCTCCTTCAATTCCTTCAGGGGGTTTTAGGATTTTTCTTATGTTTTGTTTTATCTTTTCTCTTGTGATGTTTTCTTTTTACATTATGAACTAAATCCTTCAGATACCTGAAGGGGGATGAAACCTTGACAGATTTTATTATTTGATTTTTAAGTTATATGATAAATTACTTAGTTTGTTCTTAATTATGTTGCTTAATCCAAATCTAATGTGCTTAGGTGGAGGAGGAATACACCCTGCCTAAGAGTAGATCTAACATAATTAAGCGGAGTTGATCGAACGCCTAGAGATAGGGTTACGAGATTTTGCCGGATTAGGGTGAAACCTAATATGGGAGTCCATTGATCGATTTACTGCTATCCTAGGGGGTTATTATAAGCGAACGAGAGTTCCACTAATTAACTTAGGGTTGGATGTTATTCGCCTCGAGAGAGGGTTTAATATAGGTTAGGGAGTCTTACGGATCAAGCTAAGTAAAAGAAATCATATAATTTAGGGTTACATAATAAGTGAAGTCTAGGTGGATTCTTCCTGAGGGTATCGTCGCAATCAACTGAGTTTTTCTTCAAAGTTATTTTCCTATTCGTCTTTTTTGTCTTTGTGTCCTTAGTTTAGTCTTCGTCAAAAGCAACTTCACTCTAATTTTAAGGCTAAATAATAAAAAGAAAGTTAGTATTAGTACTTTTAGTTCCTTTGGGTTCGATATCCGGTCTTGCCTAAGCTATACTACTGTTCGATACGTACACTTGCCTTTAATCGTTGTCAGAGTTAGTTTCTAGGTTTGATCATTCTTTTAAAAATTTTAAAACTCTTATTTACAGCGATCACTACTCTTAAACAGGGAATATTTCTCCACTTGCCTAGGGGCATCAATACTTGAATCAATATCCTAAAATATTAAAACAAGAATTAAAAATACATAGTTCAGAACAAATCAAGTATTTATCATATAGTTCAGAAAACAATTACAAGATCCATCATAGGTTTCATCCCCCTCAGGTATTGGAGGGGTTTAGTTCATAATTATAAAAGAATACATCTCAGAATAAAATATAAAACAAAACATAAGAAAAACCCTAAAACCCCCTGAAGGAAATTCAAAGAAAGATCTTCCGTCTTGAGTATAATTCTGACTTCTTGAGATGAATCAACTGGCTTTCTTCGAGTAAATCCCACAATTCGGCTTCTCTGGCTTGGCTCCTTGGCCTACCTGAACCTCCTTATGAAGGTTGGCCTCTAGGGTGTTTATATAGGCTTTTGGAATGTCTTTCTTTACCTCTAACTACCCTGTTTTGGATAGAATTAAAATAGGTCATGTCAGGGACACGCCCATGCGGCACAGCCGTGTGAATCGAATTCAGGACGTGGTCAGGTCTGCTAAAGAGGCACGGTCGTGTGGAATGGGCCGAGGCCGTGTGCATTTCGTACTTTGGCCTATTCTCTCTGTTTTTGGTCCGTTTCTCATTCTTTTCATCCTCCGGTGCTCCTCTAAGTATAAAACATGAAATTAAAGGATTAGGAGCACCAAATTCCACAATTCGAGGGATAAATCATCCAAAAGTATGCTAAATGTGGTATTAAAACATGAACATTTTACGATTTATCAGGGCCACCATTAGCATTTGGTTGTCGAATACCATCAGCGTGAACACTCAGTTGTATCTATTCAAATTCATCAAATGCCCCAGTAAATTCATCACCATTATGTACTTCTTGATCAACTAAATTATTAGTATCATCTGACATCTTTAAACTATAATTAAAAATAGTATAAATCAGCATCCAATCCCGACTCAAACTCGACTCAACTTTGGCATGTACCTCTAGACTCAATTTCAAGCTCAATTTAGTCTAATAATCAGCTAAACTTGTAAGCTCTGACGCCACTAAATGTAACACCCCTAACCTATATCTGTCGCCAGATTACGGTTATGGAGGTTTACTATACAATCGAAACATTTAACATACATTTCATATATAAACATATACATATTATAATCCATTCATTTACATGTATAACATCCCTAAATCGAGCATTCGTGGCCCTAAAAATACCTTAGAAACAATTCAGGAGCAATTTGAAAACATTTGGAAAGTTTAGGAAAAAGTTGAAAAATTTTAACTACAATGGTCACACGGCCATGTGGCTAGGCCATGTAACCTTCGACTTGGGGACACACGGCCGTGTCCTTGCTCGCGTAACCCTTTGAGTAAGGTCACACGGCCAAACCACACGCCCATGTGTAAGGCCGTGTAACCTTCGAATGGCCTCACACGCCTGTGTGCTAGGCCATGTACCTACTTGACTTGCAAGCAAAGGAACCTACAGGGGACACACGACCGTGTCACCAGGTCGTGTGTCACACACGCCTGAGACACACATCCGTGTCTCAGGCCGTGTGGTCTAAAAATCACCTAAAAATAAGCCCTTTCCAAACCAATACAAGCATAACCAATCAAACTACCTAAGTACACTTTAAAAAGGATATTAAACAACATCAAAACATAAAAAAACATGCTGAAAAACATATCTAAACAAAAATTTTAAATACTAACCAATGTGCCCTCATTGACACCATAATTAAATCATCCATCCATAACTAATATACAATTCATAGGTACCTCAAATAAAATTCAAGCAATCAAATAATTGAATATGGTAAATGCATAATCTATACTGTTCATTCTCAAAGTAACTATCTGCATTGAACTTGTCACATGAAACATATGTACAAGCAAAACCAACCATCACCAAAACATGCTACATGAACATATATCTAAATATAAGCAAACCTATAATCACATTTTCAAAATATTTAACTTCTAGGACATATTCACTCCCTAGGTACATGCCAACAACACAAAAGAAAACAACACCAATATTGAGTACAGGATTCTTGTAGGATGCCAAGTCCGAGTCTACTATTTATCTAACCTGCAAACATTAAAATCAATCTACATTTAATAGATTTCATTTATATATATCTAACCACAAGAATAACCAAATCATATGAGTTTATATCTCACCCAAATAAAAATTTCAATTCTTCTTTAATGATACCTATAACCAACTCTTTCGATAAATCATGTAACCTTGTCTTGTGGTCTATTAGCTACATGACACCCGGTGCTTAGCGGATAAACCGCAAAGAACTTTGCACCCAGCACTAGTCAGATTAGCCGATGATGTTGAATGTGAGCCTAGCTCTACTTGGATAAACCAATGATGTTTGCACCCAGCGCTAGTCAGTTATACCGACGATTGTGTGCGCAGCACTAGTCAGACAAGTTGACAATAGTTACACCCAGCACTAGTCGAATATATCGACAAAATCCATAGTGAGCCTAGCTCCAATTGGATAAACCAACGATTTTAGCGCCCAGTACTAGTCGATTATACCGACGATTGTGTGCCCAGCACTGGTCAGACGAGCTGACAAAAGTTGCACCCAGCATTGGTTATTTGTGTTCACAATCTCTCCCTCATATTGGTCCCCTACGGAACTAGCCATTTGGCTAGTACTTACTCAATGGTTTCCCTTTGAATAAGAATAGTCTTGACAGATATACTTTCCTTCCTTTGTATCTTTCCTTGTAAATGGGTTCTAACTTTTCCCTCATTTCCTTATGGACTAACATGCATAATTATTACAAACCAATAGCAAATAGGGTTTCTCTGAGCATCCTTTGGCATATCTTAATGGTGGATCCTTATCTACGATCCTCGGTTAATCCAACTTTTGATCACCTATACACCAGGCACCACTAGTGCATTAACTCCCGTGGCTGATCCATGCTAGGTCACCACCTATATGCCCTACTCCTTTCAACAAACTTTATTCTAGTGGCCTTTTTTTCACTTTCATTTCGTTCCCTTTCATTGGTGGATTCCTTCCACGTGTTGATAAATTCATATTTCCTGCTGACTTTATTATCTTAGATTTTGAAGCAGATAAAAAGGTACCAATCATCCTAGGAAGGACTTTCTTGGCAACTGACAGGACGATAATCGATGTATAAGAAGGTGAACTCACCCTACGAGTTCAATATGAACAGGTGATCTTTAATATACTTAAGGCTGTAAGATCTCCAGATGAGGTTGAAGATTGTTCTACTGTCTCCAAGAAAGATCCGCTGGTTCCTACAAAATAAGAATACAATGATCCATTGGAAGGTATTTCATCTAACGCTCCACATCAAGATGAGGATGAAACATATTTGGAAGTTAACTCAGAAGGATTTAATTCAAAAGCTCAGTTCGAATCATTAGACCTATCATCACATGAGTACAAGAAACCCAATCCATCAAGAGAAGAGTCACTAAAGTTAGACTTAACGATTTTGAAAAGGTTATTAGATACTAAAAAGAGTTATATCGAGGGTCAGAAGAGATTGATCCAATCTCGAGTATTTGATCTTGGGAAACTCGATTCTCAATGGTAAAAACAAGGATCATGGATCCCATCTATGAAATTCAGCAGGTGGGACTTGTACCAAAGAAAGAAGTTATAATAGAAAATGAGTTGATTTCGTTAAGGATCATCATGGATAGGCAGATTTGTATGAATGACAAAAAGTCAAGCAAAGCAAAGTAGAAAAATCATCTCTCGTTGCTATTTTTGATCAAATATTGAATATAATTGTTGGGCAACATTATCTCTTCTTTCTAGATGGATACGATTGGTATGATAAATGACAATTTGACATCGCCTTTGTCAGTGACAATCATCAATAACATTGAAGGAGTTCTCTTCACTCTATCTATCGTTAATTTATTTTTAATTTTTTTCTCTCATTTGAATAAATGGCATGATTAGAAAATTTTTCTTAAATTAGTACATTAAATTAATTCTGTCTAAGGAGATTGAAACTTAAGTGGGACCATTTGGGACCCTTCCAACCTTTCCTGGGAAGTTAATTTAATGTAATTTTCTGAGAAAAATTTTCTATGTAGCCTAAAAGGAATTTTAATTTTTGTTTTCAATTTCAAGTTTATTTTCATTTTTTAGTTTTATGTTCAATAAGGGGGTCAAGTTGTCCCAAGGTTTAATCAATTTATTTCTGTCAAAATTTTATTTCAGTACAGGTAATAAATTTTTTACAGTTTTGGGCTCGAGGCCCAGAACAATGATGAGGAGAAAAATGTCCAACACTCGCTGCCCCTTCCCTTCGTCGCAACATCACTTCCCCATGCTGCAACAATCTTAGAAAAATAGGATGAAACAAATTAATAAAAAGGAGAGAAATTTTTTTATTTCTTTTTCTTAGTATTATTTTTAGGATATTTTTACTTAGTAATATTCTGTTTTTTGCATAAAATCAATTGAATAATTTCAGACCATGAATAAATTAAGCTCAGTGCCTCTTTTATAATAAAAAAGCGAAGTAGTGTGGTAATGTAAATGAACATGTCTAGGATTGAATTGTTAAGAAAGGCTTGGTACTTAAGCAGTCTTCATGACTCACCTCTCTTTTCTTGCTATCCTACCTGGTGTTCAGTTCTCATTCATTACTTTGTTTCCACAATGAGGACATTACTTCTTTTTAAGGGGGGGTAAGGCAAAATTTGCATGAATTTTAATTTTTTTTCTTAAGTATGATGCAATGTTTACACATAAGTATATTGAAATAAAATGATGTTCAAAAAAATTTTGTTCATAAGTTAGATCAAATGCAAGCATGATTTCTGATTTTATCTGAGGTTTTTTTTTTTTTTTTTGGTTATCTTAGATTATGGAATGCTTATATGTTCTTATGTCTTATGTAGTCTTTTACCATGGAAACTTAAATTCCTTAGAAATAGACATGCTTGAAGGTTTAAGTCCTTAAAATTGACTTAGTATCTTTCTTGAGGCGAAATCCTAGGAGGCATTAGAATCTAAACATGATATAGGCACATTTTCTTTGGATCATTTGAGCCTTTCAAGCCTACCATATGAAATTAACCCTTGAAACCTTAGTTTTAGCCTTTAAGCCTATTTTCTTTTTATTCACCTACATCATAAGCCATATTATCATCTTTTTAAGTTTTATCCTATTTTTGCACATATCTTTACTATACTTGTCTTGGTGAGCAAAGATCGAGGTAAAATCCAAAAGGATGTATATGTTCTATGTATGTTAAAAAAAAGAAGAAGAAAAATATATGTTCAAATGTCAAGCAAAAAGAGTAAAATAAATACTCAAGTATTGAGGAGTATTGTTGGGCATAAAGCTTCAAATTAATTTTGAGGTGGTAAAACCCATTAGTAGGAAGGATGTACCTTGAAAGGATTCAAGACAAAGTTAGGGTTAAGATTATTGCACCTAAAAATTCACTTCTCTTTATCTCTACCTTGGGCTTAGCCCCATTAAAATCGTATAAAAGTCCTATTGATTTTGATAATTATGCCAACTACATTACTGGAGTGGAATTGCTAAGTTCAACATATGAGGACCAATAATTAAATCTTATGATTATTCTATCTAATTGATAAGAAAGCTTTGATTGAATGGTGAATGTTATGTATGACCTTGAAAAGCATGCACTCTATGACTTATGTAAGCATTTTCCCTCACTTAGTATAAAATTATAAAATAATGTTTGCATGTGAGCGACCTATCAACAAAAAGAGTTTTGTGAGCATGACTTTGTTGATGTATGTTTAGGTGCAAAAGTTGATTCTGCTTAGGGATTCTATTTAAACTTATTGCGGGATTAATTTACTTAAATTTTTGCTTTGCATTACTTAGGATGAGCAATGGATTAAGTTTAGAGGTGTGTAAACACTAAATTATATAGGTTTTTTCTAGTAGTTTATGACACATTTTTACTTAAAAATAATATTGATTCTGAGAATTTAATAATTAATTGGGCGAAATTTGTTCATATTAAGATAATGGGCATGATTTAATAAAGGAACCATTTTTGTGCTGTTTTGAATTAAATTTGTGCATAATTTAATTATTTTATGCTACATACTAATCTTGATTTATTTGTTGTAGTTGGACCAAAGACTTATGCATAACTTATATATTAAAGTTACATGGACATGAGCCAATTTCACTCTACATAGACAGTAAAGGCAAGGAAAATTGGGTCATGAAGAAATTAATTTGATCCAATTGAAGTTGATGTAATTGATGAACAAGTCTGGCAAGCATTTGGGTCATCAGCTCGTCTAAATAAGGAAAAATGAAGCCTAATTCGGAAAGGGCATTTGGAAAGATTAAAATTTGATTTTGGGAGATTTAATGGAGGTCCCTACAATTAAAAGTAAATCAGAAAAAAGCACACAAACTTTACCCTTGAAACCGTCCATCACCTTGCTTGATTCAAGCATGATTTCATGCATGACTCAAGCAACTAAATAACCCCCTATCTCTACAAATTATGGTCGGCCATGGGAGTGAAAAACCTAAGGGATTTTAAGTTATTTTTAGCAAACATACTAGCCATCCATCCACTACAAATACTACCCTCTACACCCCTCAACAATCATCCCTTAATCATTCCCTATTTCTCAAACATCATTCATCCCTCACTCTCATTTCATTTTTCCCATTAACTTTCTTTCTTTCCACACATAAACATCCATATTTCACTTAGCCAACAAATCCTTGAGAAATTATTCTCTTGGCCGGCCACCTTGAGGAGCAGTTTGTGGAAGAACAACTGTAAGAATTGGAGGAAGCCTCCACGATTAGTCACCACACTTATCAAAGAGTTTCTTCTTCTTTTTTTCTCTTTCTTAATTATTCAATATGTTTGCAAATTGCTTTGTTGTTTTTTCATCAACAATGGAAGCTTAATTCTGTTTAGATAAGATGATTGTATCAATTCATTAAAGTTTATTTAAATCATGTTCTGAAGTTCTATGCCTCAATCGATCATGTTTTCAATTAAAATCATGCATGTGTTTCATTCATTAAAATGTGATTGAATGCATTAGAATTAGTTGCTTAATCCGACCTAGATGGTAGCTAATAGACACAATAATTGAAAAGTGCATGCTTAATTTTTGTCCGACCCAGAATAAATTAAGGTTCGTAATAACTTGACCAAGCTCTATTACCTTTCATAGCTTTTAGGTTTATTTGATTAAATTGTTTCAAACCAATCCAGTCCCTGTTACTTCACATGAATTCTAAGAAATCCTTAGTTAAATAATGATCAGTAATATGCATGTTTTTCTAAGTAAAAGATTCCGAAAGGACTTAATATTGATTTCAAGCTTATGCAAAATCGAGTTGCCATGGAATATTTTTCCAGAACATTATTAATATGATGAGAATGAACTAAGTTAATTGATGTGATTATCCTAGCCGATTCATCTTATTGTTTTTGAAATCTTTTGAATTCTGCTGCTAATTCCATCTCATCCATTTTATTCATTCATCATACGTAGATTAATTTGAATAAGGTATCATTTTGCATTTAGTTATTTATTTTTACATCACACCACTAAAAAATTATTGTGTTTTTATCACCAAATTGTTAACTTTAATTTTACAATTAATTGATTAATATACATAGCCCCTGTGCAGACGATAACTTTTTTACTTACTTATTTAGTGAGAAAAAGTTATTCGGTGTTGATTTGATTCGAGAAATCGAAGAAAAATGTCAAAGTAATATGTGACAGTTTGAAAGCCGCTTCTGATCGTCAGAAATCTTACGTGAAATTGTAAAGAAAAAATATTGAATTTCAAGTCGACGACAGAGTATTTCTAAAAGTATCGCCTTGGAGAAAAGTCCTCCATTTTGGCCGAAAAGGGAAACTTAGTCCATGATTCATCAGGCCGTATGAGATCATCGAGAGAATTGGGTAGCCAATGGCTTATCGTTTGGCATTACCATCTGAGTTAGAGAAAATACATAACATGTTTCATGTATCGATGTTACGGCGGTACCGATCAAACCCTTCACACGTAATTTCACCTGTTGATATTGAGATTTAGCCAAAAATGTCGTACAGTGAACAACTGATCTGACTCTTAGCTCGGGAGGCTACATGGGAACTGGAATAAGCTATGAAAGTGCAATACCCTAACCTATTTTCTGGTATGATTTTCAAGGATGAAAATTCCTCTGGGGGGAAGTTGTAACAGCCCGTTTTCAGTGGTGTTGAAAATAGTGGTTTTGAGACCATAATTCTGATAAGTGAATTATTATTTTAACATTTATTTAATTTCTACTAGATTATATTAAGTTTGTATTAAAATTTTGTTAAGAAATTTGAAGTTTAAATCGTTAATTAGGTTAAAAGGACTAAATCGTAAAAGGTGGAAAAGTTGAGTTCTATTAGTTAAAGGGGTCAAATGGCTATGAAATTTTAAAATAATGGACAAAGATAGTAATTATACCATTCAAAGAGTTAGTGGATGCACATGGCAAGGTTTTATTGAAATTATTAATTAATGATAAGGGTAAACTAGTAATTTAGTAATTAAAAAGAAAATTAAGTAAAGAAAAGATGAAATAAAGTTATCATCTTCCTCATTTCATTTTTTTTTACCAAAATTCACCATTAAAGGGGGGGAGCTTCGGTTTTGATTTCTTCATGCATGGTAGGTTTTCAAGCTCCATTTCTAATGATTTTTATGTTTTTGAGTTTGTTTTAGCTTAATCCAGCTAGCCCGGGGGTTAATTTGCAAAACTGTTTAAGATTGAGGAACTTTCCATGGATTTTTTTGAATAGTTTTGAAGTTATTTGATAGATTATTTATCTTAGTTGTGAAATAAACATGTTTTGTTAAGTTATTTTTGGTGAAATTGCAATTAGGGATTAAATTGTTAAAAGTGTAAATCTATGGGTTTTATTGTGAAATGTTGGTAATAATGGGTTGATTCAAGGTCCCTTGTAACGTTGGTTAAGTTGGAATTAGGCTAAAATGAGTTATATTTAAGTTATGAGCTTAAGGACTAAATTGTGAAAGGTTAAAGTATTAAGGGTAATTTTGTAATTTTTCATAAATATGAACTATGGATTAAATTGAATTCTAGAAGTACTTAATTGAATGAAATTATTTAAAAACCACAATCGGACTTAAATCGAGAAAAAGCTAAAGCTTCGGATTAGTTTGAATTCTACTTCTACGATCCTTATTATCGAGGTAAGTTCGTATGAACCATGATCGTATTAATGTTAGTTAAATTTATTATTTCCTATGTTATGTAATATAAATGAACTTGAAATTGTAAATGTATCAATGCTATGATGAATTGACGGATAACGAGTCCCGTTTGAACCTTAAGAATTCTTAAGATACAAATGACATGTCATTAGGGATTTCATGTTTCAAGTGTTGGTCTTAAATGTCTTACCGATGGTAAGGTCCTACATTTGTTGCGGATTCTCTACAACTCGTGTGAGCAGCATCGTGCAGCTTACATTCCAACCCATATCTCGTGTGAGCAGGCCCATTTCACAACTCATGTGAGCATTAATGTAAAAGGAAAGGTTACGATTATATGGAAAGGCACACTATGTGTAATCATTCCCGAGTATCCGATGTAATTCTAGTTAGTTCAACGGGTAAGAAAAGGAAATGAAAAGGTAAGTATGCAATTGGGATGAATCATGATCTTATGAAAACATTGATGAATTAAATGGTGTTTATGTATGGAAATCTACTTATCTTATTGTTGAATTCATTTGTATCATGGCCAAGTGCACTAACTTGTGACTTTGATGGTGTTGTATAGGCTTATACTAAGCTTATGGCATTGGTAATGACTTATGCTTAATCTATGAATTGTATTAATGAAATAGTAAGTTATGTTTAAGTTTATACGAGCTTACTAAGCACTAGTTGCTTACGTAGTTACTTTCCTTTATTTTATAGATAATCGAAAGCTCAATCGGTTGGAAGTTCATCGAAGACCTATCACATTATCCAGCAATCATTTCAGTAGTTTTTGAGTATTTTGGCCAAGGTTAATAATAGCATGTATAGGAACTTTTGTAATGGTAGTTTATGAATGTGTTAAGGGTGATTTAGTATGTATATGCTTTGAGGTTTATGTTTGGTTTGATGAACCTTAATATATTGCCAAGTTATGTCATTTTGATCACTTTTATATGCTTGTGTATATGGTCATGGTTAGTATGATTGTGGTGATATGCAAGTGGTCATATGTGATGTTATTTAATACTTAAGGAACTAGATTGTTATGCTTGGAATATGGCAATATTGACTTGTTTTGGTAAATGATGTTTTGATACAATTCTGGTGTCTTTGAATGACATATTGGTTAAATGAATTAGAGTGTTTGAAATGAATGCGTCTATGTGTTTGAGTGAGGTTTAAATCTCTTGAATGTGTGCCCAAATGGTATGAATGGTTAGGTATGAATTGGACTTGAAATGGTTTGATTATAGGTCAATTTTTGGGATCACAAGGCTATCACATGGTCGTGTGTCATTTGAAAATTCTTAGTGTTTCAAGTCAGTGAGTTACACGGCCTAGCACACTGTCTGGCACACGGTTGTGTGTAGCAATTCAGAGAGTTACATGGCCTGCAACACAGCCATGTGACCCTACTTAGAGAGTTAAACTGGTGAGGACACGAGCTGGGACACGGCCGTATGTCCCTTTGTTCAAATGTTACATGACTTGGGCTATGTCACACGACCTGGCCACACAAACGTGTGACCCTTGTTTTCACATTTTTGCATCTTTTTCTTAAAACTTTTCTTTCAATTTAGTCCTGAATTGTAACAGCCCGGTTTAGACCCTAGTCAGAACAGTGGTTTCGGGACC
Source organism: Gossypium bickii (assembly GCA_025503065.1). Classification (NCBI taxonomy): domain Eukaryota; kingdom Viridiplantae; phylum Streptophyta; class Magnoliopsida; order Malvales; family Malvaceae; genus Gossypium; species Gossypium bickii. The sequence continues at coordinate 17,610,505 of CP106713.1, read as the reverse complement.
ACAAATCCAAGGTCGAAAAAATATTTTAATATTATTTTTTATGTTTATAATATGTGATTGGGCATGTGTGAAATTTCTGTGTGAAAATTTTATCGATTGTATGCTTAATTTAGAAAAAAAGACTTAATCGCATAAAATGTAAAAGTTGTGTGCTGATTGTTAAAGTGTCTGTTTGACATGGCTCTTTAAATATGAAGTCCTTACATTGTTATTATGCCATTAATAAGATTAATGGACATGGATGACCTTAAAATGGATGGAATTAATATTAAATCATTAAGGTTAATTTTGGCATTTTATTATTAAAGGTTAATTAAATAAAATAAAAGCCAAAATGTTATAATTTTTCATGCTTCACCGCCGAAAATAAAGAAAAGAAAGAAGGGTTTAAGTTCTTGTTGCATTTAGCACACATTTTGGCTAGATTAAGACCAAGAAAGGAGAGATTCGGATCAAGATCGAGGCAAAGACAAGGTACTCGATTAATCAACTAGTTTCGATATTTTGACATCCGAGGTAAGTTCGAATATAATATTAGTCATTAAATTTATATCTATGTGATGAGAAATGAATGAATGTATACTAATGAAATAGAAATGTACTACATATAAAATCGAGTAATGAGGCACTAAGTGTGCGAAATTAGAAACGATACAGAGATGATTAGCATTGTGTGTACGAAATGATAGAAGCTTCAGCTTATTGATTTGGTACTGTGTGTGCGATACCGATATAAGTTCGGTTTAACGTATAGGCACTAAGTGTGCGATGACAATTATGTTTTGACTATGAAATTGGCACTAAGTGTGCGAATAAATCAAAAGTGTAACATCCTGAATTAATGGGCCTATGTGTTTAATGTGTGGTTATGTGTAATGTGTTAATTAGAGTGTTAAGGGGTTCAGATTGGGTTCAGGATTGGCCCGAGGCTTTAGTTAGAAACCTTCTGCTTGGGCACTCTAGTGGAAAGCCAGTAGGATAGGGCTTAAAAGATGTTATCTGTGTTTTAAGACACAAATGGGCTTGTGGCAAAGTGGTGCCACTTAGGGGCTTTGAGGTGGCATGATAAGCAGTAAGGGAGGTCCAAGATTCGAGTCGCATTACCCATCTATTTTAATTAATTTTAGCGTCAAGGGAGAGTAGATTTGGAGTTAGTTAGAATGCATGAAATTAGGAAGAATAATTGATGGATAATGTAGATAATATGGATGATAATGTGGCAGATAAAGGAAGGATGAGGTGGTGTTATCCATGTCACATAAGGATGAGTGATCAGATGAAGATAAAGGAGAAAAGATAGGAATTATCTGCTGAGTGCAGTGTTGGCCGAATTTCCATCTCTTGGAGGGGTGCCGAAATTTCCCCTACTATTGGATTAGTTGTTAGTTATCAGGAAGGGCACTTTCGGTTTTTGATAGGTAAGTGCCGAATTTCTCTATAAATAGGGGGTATCTCTTCAATTCTGGCATTTGAACCCTATTCTTTTAAAGCTTTTCTCCTATTCTCTGCAAAAGCCGAAATCCCTAAATCCCATTCTCTCATCTTCACTTTTATGCAAAAGCCGAAACTCTTGATTTTAATTCTCTTCTCCATTCTTTTCCTATAAGCCGAATATTCATTGTTATTGTTTTCTCCTTGCCGATTTCTTCATCAAAGCCGGATCTTCATAGATATCTTGAGATCATCTTTCCTTTTTGATCTTCTCAAAAGCCGAAATTCTCTAGGAGTTGCCGAATTCCCTATGTTAAGGTAAGTGCCAAAATTCCTTCACTTCTTCTCTTTCGGTTTTTAGAGGCCAAAGCAGAAAGGCTAATCGATGTGACAAGGCTATCCCTTGAGTAATGTTTTGATTGTTCTTGTGTTTACATTTTGGGGCAATATCTCAGGAAAACAGGAGTAGATCAAATCATTCAGATTCCAAAAGCCAGAAACCACTAAGTCTCTAAGTCTCATACCTATTTTCGGGATTTCAAGGTAAGGGGTTCTCCTTAGATTTTCGCTAGGTTCGTTTATAATAATCGTAATCTTAACCCTATGATATGGATTAACAACCACATGTTGTAATGATAGCAACTGATAAGGTCTTGTGATGGAATCACATGTCGTTTAGGCGAAGGAGGGGATTGGATCTGTAAACCCAATCCCTAAGTTTAAGAAACGAGCAGTGTCGGTAGTTTGGGATTGGCCACCGGGTTGTGAACCGGCTTATGAACAACACCTTAGGCAGATAGCGGTGGTGTTGGCTACGGATAGCGTCGACTTAGAGGGTCTCGTTCTAACGGTAATCAGGTGTGTAGATCCCTAACACACTAATTAATCTGTACTAAATATATGTTATGGGCTAAAAAGCCTAAAAAAAGGTCAGATAATGTCATCAGACGAAATATATGTTATGGGCTAAAAGCCAGAAAAAGGCTGTATGGACAGTCATAACACCCGAAAAGGGTTAGGCAAAGGATGCCAGGTATGTAATCATAGAAACTTCTCTATGTGTATCGATGTATGTAAAAACCTATGATCTTTTAGGTATTATTCTGTTTTGATTCTGCATGGATGTATGCATGGGATGGGGTTGATATGATGAAGGGGAAGAGCATGTTAAAAGGTCACTTAGTGATCGGTGGCACTGCCACACTTGATTTAGGTCACAATAGTGATCGGTGGCTCTGCCACACATGATTATAAGGTCACACAGTGATCGGTGGCTCTGCCACACATAATTATAAGGTCACACAGTGATCGGTGGCTCTGCCACAGTGGATTATAAGGTCACATAGTGATCGGTGGCTATGCCACGTTTAATGATTCCTAATTAATAGGAATAGGCAGTACGGCTGTCATTATGGTGTGTAGCGGATGGAGGGTTGATTGTAGAAATCCCCGAGGTGTGATGGTTGGTACGGGTTGGTGTGTAAAGGATGGAATTCTAGGATGGGTTGGGCTATTCATCATTTATTATTTATCATGTAATTATGATTGATGCTTTCATGTATGGGCCAGGGCTCATAATGTGTTTGTGGACCTTAGATCGTTGTGTGTTTCGGGATTTATACACTGAGTCTTGGTGACTCACCCCTTTCATTTTTCCTCTACTCTTTCAGATGAGCAGAAGATCGTGGACATGGGAGCCGAGACGGACTCGAGGGGCCATCAAGTTATTCATTTTCTTAGACTATTTCGGGTGTTTATTTAAGTTATGAATTATTAGGACTATTTTTGTAATAAAGCCTCCCTAGCTTAATGTTTTGATCTATATTTGATGATGTTTACATTTATCAATTTATGTTCAAAGTTTTAATTATAAAAATAAATAAAATGGGCTTTTCAAACAAGAAGTTTTATTAAAAAAATGCTACAAAAGTTTTCTCCATTTGTCACTTATTCAACGAATCTTCAACCGAGATTTCAAATCCTTTCAAAGCAAAGTTTTTAAACTTTAAGCCCGTAACATACCAGATCTGGTCGTGGCGTTTGGGCCGGGTTTGGGGTGTTACAAAAAGAATAGCAAAGGTTGATCGAAATGTAAAGTCGAGCAATTGAGTAGCATGAATGGTGAGTAACTATGTGTTGGCTAAGGTATGTATTGAACCTTTGTGGTTGATGAAGTTGTGAAAGGGTTTATGGATGATATGGTGTGTATATTTGTGAGTTATCTATGTGATGGATTAACTTTATATATTGTATTTGATTTATTGACGTGAATGTATTATATTACAAACTTACTAAGCTTTGAAAGCTTACTGTGTGATTTGTTTCTCTATTTTACAGTGTCAGTAGAGCTAGCTCAGATCTGGGGATCGTCAGCGACTCAATCACACTGTCGGCTATCTATTTCGGTATTTTTGAAAGATGTACATATTGTGTATATGGCATGTATAGGCTAGTGATTATGAGATATTTGTACCTTACCATGTGATATGGCTTGGAAGTTGAATGATATAAGCTTTTATATGTAGCCTTTGAAAATGAAGAATGTGATATGAAGTAGTGAGGGTGGAAATGGTATATTCTATGCTTAAATTAGTTTATGAGAATTGTGATCTAAATGTGAAAATGGATTACATAATGCTTGTATTATATGTTTTGGGATGTAACTTTGATACTTTAGATGGACTTATTTGGGATTATATTGAGTATGGAAATAGATGATGTTGATGATGGTTATTTGGTGCATATATTGGTATGTTTTGGTTGCTAATTGAGGTTTAAATGCATGAGATTTGAAGCTTGTAGGTGATTTCAAAATGTGGATGGTAATTTGGCCTTGAAAATGGCCTATAATTGCCCACACGGTTGAGCACACGGGCGTGTGGCTCGACCGAGTCTTTCAAATTTGTAATTTGATACAAGTCAAACTCGACCACGGGCAAGACACACAGACGTGTGACTAGCCGTGTAGATTAAGTCAGTAGCGACCACGGGCTAGACACACAGGCGTGTGACCAGCCGTGTGGTGCAAGTCAGTGTCGACCACGGGTGAGGCACACAGGCATGTCTCAAGCCGTGTGAACAAGTCAGTATGTATGCCCTATTTTGCCACGGCTTGGACACACGGGCGTGTCCGAGGCCGTGTGAGGCACACGGCCTGCCTACATGGGCGTATGATCTCTGCAACTTAGAAAAATGTTTAAATTTTGAAAATTCTCGTATGCGTTCAGTTTAGTCCCGACCCCTTTCTAGCATGTGATTAAGGTCTCATAGACCTCCTTAAGGGACTTATTGAATATGAATTGTTATGTTTAGATGTGGAATGATATGGAATGTTCGGAAATGATCAGTAATGCCTCTAAACCCTAGTCCGGTAACACTTACGGGTTAGGGGTGTTACATGAATCGCTTTTAAGCTATTTTTAAGGCCTCGAAGGCTCGATTTCGTGACAAGATTCATACAATTGATTGGTTTATAATAAGTTTAATTTATTTAATCTTATAATGATAAATGCTTTTTAATTAATCGGTAATACTCCATAACTCTAATCCGGCGACAGAAACAGGTTAGGGGTGTTACACCTTGCCTAATCACAGATTAAATCCTTGATAGAAGGCAAATGCAAGGCAATAATTTCCTAAATTATAGTGATACACCTATTGGCTATAACATGGTGGTTTACCTATTCCCCCGGGAAATTCATTTTCCCTTTCTTATCTTTGTTCTTGGGGTAAACCGAGGAAAAGGTCGATTAGGCGATATTAATAACTACCTCCTTCCTCCCTGGAGGATATGTTTGGTTACGAGGGGTTACATATCTCTATTTCCAATCAACCTAGAACGAGGGAGGTTTTTGTCTTAAAAATAAGGGAAGTTCCTTTCATTAACTTTCTCCTTCCTCTCCAAGGCCTGGCTTATCATGACTCCTACTATAACATCAGGAAAAGATTACTTTAGCATCACTCACCTCTCCTCCCCGAGGGTTTAAGTTCAAGCCTTTGAAGGCTTGCGAATAGGATATGCGAGGAATTTGCATCCTGGTGAAAAGATGCAATTGCAAAATGGGGAGCTACTCAACCCTTCAGCAAATGCCAAATTTGGCATCCAAATGAACCTCCTTTTTCATCCTCCCTACTTAATCCCCATTCAAACCTGATGCAAGGGTCCTCCTTTCTAGGTTTCAAACTCACGACTAAGTTTCCTGCTACTAAGGGTCCTTCCATTGCAGATCTTGCATTTCCTCCAAATCCAACAAGGTGGTTGACAAGAGGAATCCGACTACTTCCACATTTTCAAGTGAAACACCCCACACCCGGCCCACGAGCCTGAACCGGATCTGGTATGTTCCTTAAGTAAACCGGTTTCAAAATTCTTTATTACTTAGGGAAAATTTGTGTAATTTTAGAGAAAATATCGTTTTGGATTGGGCTTAGAGCGAACACCCATTTATTTTACTTAGAAATCATTTAATTATGGTGACAAAACAATTTAGGGTTTATTTTTAAAATAAATTTAATTGAACTTAATTAAAAGTAATTCGTAACATAATAATTAAAAATAAAAGCAAAGAAATAAAACTATCCAACTTGGGCCTTATGGCCTTATTACATCAACCAAAACCCAAAAAATAAAATTAAAGTCTTGAGTAAAATAAAAGTCCAAATATTTAAATTTCTCCTTGCGATGCATGGCCACCTTTAGCTTCACGACCCGGTCCATTATTGTTCATCACCAAAAATATTTCCCATGCGGGTGTGAGTCAAATCGACTCAATGTGTAACCAACACTACAATTTAATAAATCAAGGCATACCGAACATAACATGTTCATACATTAATTCAAAATAATGATGCAATCCCAACCCAAAACCTAGATGCCATCCGCTACACACCCCGTGCACCTAAACCAAACACACCGTGGGGACTACTAAGTCGACCCTCCTTCCGCTACACACCAAATTGCTGGCTTAAGTCATCGCATCTGTGGTCTTAGGTCACCACTTTTCAGATTATTGTGGTCTTAGGTCACCACTTTTCGACATCGTGGTCTTAAGTCACCACTTTTCAAATTACTGTGGTCTGAAGTCACCACTTTTCACTTCCCCTTTCAATATACAACCATATGCCCCATATATTAATAAGCATAATATACCAGAGTTCACAATCGTATAAAATTCTCATGTTACGAATAACATATTTCATATTCCTAGTAGAAGTAGGAAACGTACCTGAGTACTTTTGTACCACATTTGGATACTTAGCCATATTCTCATTCATATATATACTCATAGATTAAAATATTGCCATGTGACATATTAAAAGATAGTGGGGATTACACACCTGATTCGCTTAATGAAGTCCTTGAAATCCCGAAGAACTGATCTACTGATTTAGATCCTTAACTCCTATATTCGGTCAATCATTTAAACATATTAATAAAACTTTTCAACCACAAATCCAAATCCTAGTAGGATTTATACACTTACCTTGGTGTCGATTTCCTTTTAGTTCAAATCCCGAAAACCTTGCCTTATAAGTCTGTCGAAAATCCTATAAGCACATGTTAGATTGATTTCTAACACTTAATCATCTTTAAATGGCCTGTGGCCGAATATTCATATGACCTACCTTGAGTCTTAGAAATCCCAAAACTTCGTTGTACTTCTCCTTGTAGTCGACAACTACTAGACCCCGAAGAAAACCTTCCAAATTTTGGCTATGAAATTCTAAAGGAGTTAGATTCCTATATTTTGGCTAAAGAGAGATTGAAAATTAAATAATAGCTGATCTTACCTTTTTGAATGAAATCGGCAACACCCTTCTGTCACAACAAAGATTCGGCTTTGGCGAAATTTCTGGCTTAGTTGGATTGTGTTTTTGGTTTTGAATAAAAGAGAGGAAGGCTAGGGAATTCGGCTAAACAAAGTAAAGAGAAAGAAGAGGAGAGAACCCTAAGAATTTCTGACAGAGCAGCAGAAAAAAGAAAACGATGAGTATCCTCCTTCCTTCCTTTTATAGATTTAAATTATCAGCTAAGGAGTCCCTTACTTGGCCACCACTCCTCAATTTGATAGCTTTATCCTTTAATTATCATAAAATAAAAAAGTTTAATCCAGCCTTTATCTCATGGAAATTATGATAAATAAATTCCTTTTGAAAATACTTAAGATAAATCATCATTTATCTCTTCAATTAAAAAAAACTCCTTTATTTATCCTTAATAGCCGAATTTTAAAGAGGATAAACCTCCCTTTTTCAAAAACCCTTGCCGTCCACTCCTTGGCTTATGGAAGCAAAAATAAAACCTCCTTTATTTGCTTCCCAAGTAACTCAACCTGTGCCCATTCCTCTTGCATATGGCGCCATTTCCTTAGGCCCTAAGTGGCATCTTGAGCCACTTTTTCCAAGCCTGTTTGTGTGTCAAACTTCACAAACTTTTTCTTTTAAGGCCACCTTGCCTTAATTTCCTATTTTAAAATTTAAAACTTGACATTTCTAGGTCCTTTCTAAGTTTCCTAAAATTTTCGTTCGGCTCTGTAAACTTGCCATTTTCTTACATTTCCAAGTTTCCAGAAATGTGTACTTTCCATTTTTGTATCATTTCCTTACATTTCTAGGTTTCCAAAAATGTTCATTTCCATTTTCATTTCCATGCAATTTTAGGTTTCCAAAAATATTCATTTCCATTTTCATTTCCAAAAATATTAGAAATTTATTCATAGTACTTAAGACTTGTCATTTCGTACAATTAAACCGAAAATGCATAGGCCCTTTCCAGGATGTTACATCAAGCATCTAGCTCGATCATTCCTACTTTTTCCTAGGAACTAGCCAAGAAGAAGTGAAAACACCAGTGAGGCAGCAGCCTACTAGGCGAATAAAAATACTTGCTTCCCTTTGTATCTCTTCTTTATTGAATTTTTCTTTTCTCTAATAATTGTACTTTCAACCACTATATTTACCTAATTATACTTCCCTTTTATTCATTTTCTGAATCATTTATTTTTAATGTCATCACCATTTTCCAATTTCGGTGACTATATCCATTCATATCACATATTAACTTAACAAAACAATGACTCGTGGGACTCAGCCAAATCAACCGTCATGCACATAATGGGTACTCATTCCAATTCTTATATCCAAAGAACCGACTAAATCATGCTCTAATATCACTTAAATTGTAACACCCTCACCCAACCCAACCTGATCATCGAGCCTGGGTAAAGGGTGCCACAACTAAACCGAATCCTTTAACATACTTAGAGGCTTGCAATATGCCATCATATTGTATTACCTATTGGTATAAAAAAATTTACAATTAATTAAAAACAAAGTAAAATAAAAGTTCATTGTATCAACTACAGATACCAAGGGATCTATTTAACTACAACTCATTCGACCCCTAGGCAGAGTATCTAGAGGTTTCCCCCTTCAATGTGCATGACACCAATAGGTTATCACTCCACGATCCACTATTGTTTGGTTGGGTCCTTCCTCAAGATCCAACAGGTCCTGCATAAATAAACTAGATCATGTAAGTTCAAAAGAACGTAGTGAGCTTCTTTACTACCACACTCAATAATATTCCCCAATTGTAAAGGTTTCCAATTGAAAGGGACTAAATGCATATTCCATTTCTATCAAACGCTTATCTTTAATGGTGGAGTGTTCGCAAGGCAATCACTACCTGGACTTCTTACATCTATTGGTTATCTCTGGTGGATTCCCACTTTTTCACGACTAGCTTTTTGTAACTTTCCATCCCTATTCCTATCAACTTTCAAGCAGCATTGACGGTTCCTCGATTGTCTTAACATTTTTTATGGACTCTATCCTTCTTTTACTTGTATTCTATCCCCATTGGCAATCATTCCAGATATGTTTAATCCATGGTGGATTTTTTTCTTACCCTGGTTCTGAAGGACTTACTATTATCCCATCTTATGGAATGACTAGTGAATAACCCGACACTCTAGCTTATTAAGGCCCTCTTAGGACCAATAGTGGTTGGATTTCTTCTTTGTAATCCACTTTATTTGAGGTACCATGCTCGAAAGTGTAACATATCTGTCTATTGTGGGTCGCTCTGGGTTTTAGTATCCCGTCGACTATCATTAGAGTGGTTATTTGTGTTCACAATCTCTCCCTCATATTGGTCCCCTACAGAACTAGCCATTTGGCTAGTACATACTCAATGGTTTCCCTTTGAAGAGGAAAAGTCTTGACAACCATAGCTGTCATCCTGTATATCCTTCTTTGTCAACGAGCTCTAACTAACCCCTCTTTTCCTTATGGACTACCTTGCATTCTCATGACAAACCACTAGCATATAGGGTTTCTCTCAGTGTCCTCTAGTGTTCCTTAATGGTGGATCCTTATCTATGATCCTCAATTAATCCAACTTTCGATCGCCTATACACAAGGCACCACTAATACGTCAACTCTCGTGACTGACCCCTGCTGGATCACCACTAGTGCCATCCTAGTTGACCACCCGTGTTTATTGTCCTGGTGAACTATCTCTTGTTTAGTGTCCCAATAGAATCTGTTGGTTGCCATAGTCAAGCTATGGTCTTACACCTCGAAATTCTCGCGTTTACTGTCCCAGCGGACTATCTCGTCTTTAATGTCCTGTTGGACCATCCCGTGTTTAATGTCTCGTCAGACTATCTCGTGTTTAGTGTCTCGATAGACTATCTATGATGTTGTAACATCTTTTAGCTATGGTCTTACACAATATAACCCCATTTTTACTGTCTCGACGAACTATCATAGGATGTCATAACGTCTTTCAGCTCTGGTCTTACATAATATAACCTAGTGCTTACTGTCCCGGTGGACTATCAAAGGATGCCATAGCGTCTTTCAGCTATGGTCTTACACAACATAACCCCATGTTTATTGTCCCAGTGGACTATCAAAGGATGTCATAGTATCTTTTAGCCATGGTTTTAATCCTATTTACCGTTATGGTGCACTTTCATATGATGCCATAGCTTTTTTCAGCTTTGGTCTTACTCATTTTTATCATGATGCCATAACATCTTTCAGCTATGGTCTTACTAATTTTGGCGTATAGCCTCTGAGACTAGCCATGATATTTTGTTTACTTTTCTTGTTGCATCCCATCAATCCCTTCATTCTTCGCCCTAACTTTAATGCTCGAACATCGCAGTGTCCACTCCGTAATGCCCGAAGCTTCACTTGTCATAGCTGCACTCAGCAACACTGTATAGTGGTACCTAACAGACTCGACCCCTTTTTCCCATTCTTAACTTCGTCTAATCCATTGGTAATTTATTTTCCAAATAATGCATACCATACAGAATATCTTTATGCAATACACTACGCTAGATAACCATTTAACAATCATCTACTATTTCAATCAGCATTAGCATGGAAATTTCTCATAACAACATCTTATAACCAGAAGGCAGAGTGCAGATATTCACCTGATATCCCTTCATCTTATCAACTTAGCTTTTCCAAATGTTAGAGCTTCCATTTCCCAGGCAGCTAAGCATAACAACCAAAATAAGCGGTTAAACTCAGTACTTTTAACTTAAACCTCAATTCTTTTTAGAAACATGCAAAACCTTTATAACGGTTTCTGAAAATTCTTATCTTCATTCTCTTAATCTCTACGTTTACAGAAAGATTAAAAACCTTACCATTTCACTAGACTCTTTACTCTTTCTATCCAAAACTAATGATCATCGCTCCATGCAAAGATTTTCCCTAACCACCTCTTTTGCAGAGCAACCAAGGAAGAGGATTGAAGAAGAAAAGAAAGTGAAACTAAGTTGAAAAAAAGTCTCCCTGAGAAATCATTCCCCCAACTATATATATAGCCCTTCCTGCACGGTCTTCAACCATTTTGAAACCATCCATTGACAAACATTTTCTCCCCCACTAAGGTACCAATTGGTTCTAATCTAACCGAACCAGATTTGAGGCTCAACTATGTCTAAACCAGCTTTTATATTTTCAAAATTTTCGGTAGAGGTCGCTAACTAACGGCCTCTTTTAATTAAATCCCTAATTATTCCAAATTTTTGGGTTCAATGGAAACTAGATGTGACACTCATTTTCATAAATATAATACTCGTGGAAGCTAAATTTAAAACATACTATAATTTTATATAAAGTCAGCATAAGCAAAGTTCACAAAATTTATGATTTAGTCCCTTCTAACTAAATAATACACCTTAAGCCTATGTACATACCATACTATCTTCAAAACATAAACCATAATCTTATCCTAGCTCGATGATGTGATGCGATGAGCAGGTCTTGAACGACTTCTAACTTCCCTTTTCAACTTCAACGTACGCGTTAAAAGAAAACGCGTTAAGCTAAAATAGCTTAGTAAGTACTACAAGAATTTAATCATAAACCACATATCATATTGCAATTTAATATATATACATATACTCTTAACATTAATCATGCTTGTTCAAATTACACTTACCAATTTGTATTTCGTTCACACAACCTAAAGTGGACTGATTAGAACAATTAGGACATAAGGAATAGAACTGAACATAGCCAAAGCGGATAACAGAACACCACCAAAGCGGATAAACAGTAAACGTGTTATATATATATTTTTAATGGCATGCCACTAATATCCTAATGGTTCATATTTCATCTACTTGGGCTCAACATCAACTATGCTAATTTTTCAATTTTTTACAATTTAGTCCTTGGACTTACAGTTCCACATACAACTTCCATTTACAATCACATCTTTAACACACACATAGTTATCTTAATACATATAATTCACCATACCACTTTTACTTTCATTTACATTCTTATAACATATTGTAGTATCTATAAAATTTAGTCTTTTTTATTACTATTACATATATATCTAATATTTGAGCATTTAATTAACAAATCCTATTATTAATATCCAAGGAAATGGGACTAAATCCTTGTAGTACTCACAACCAAGCCTTAAATGATGAATTTTCTTCTTTCTTCACTCCTTAGCTACACCTTTTACTTTTTCTTCAATTTGGTCCTCTTCATTCTTCTCTTTTTCTTCATTTCCATAACAAATACATAACATTTTCTTGTTAAAATCATGATCACATAACATATTCATGCTTAAATAATAGAAAATTAACATGAACATCATGAAAATTTTCTATCTCTTACCTTGAATTCTTGATATCACAAACTAACCTTAATTTCCTCTCTCCTCTTAGATAGATATTGACTCTCTTTTTTATGAAACAAAGGTTACTACCTTACTCTTCTATTGATTTGAGTAGGAAAACATTAAAGAAATTTGAAGGAACAAGCTTGCAGAATTCAAAAATGGAGGACATAACTTAAATGGAATAAAAACAAAAGATGAGATGGAGAGAATAAGTAGGTGAAATTTTTGGCTTTTCTTTGAGAAGGATGAGAGCTTTTCATCTTTCTCTAAAATTCTACACTATTCTACTAAAATATCTCATGATTTTAATTTAAAATGGTTAATTTGCTATCTAGTCCTTATGCTAAATATCTTTACACTTAATCCCTAATCACTATGGCTCATAATATCTTATTTAACTAATTACTATTTTTTCCTTCCTCATCTCTAGAAATTCCATGTATGAATCATATCTTGTTTTTTAAAATTTCCTTTTAGTCCTTCATTGTTTTTCCACCAAGTCTATGTTACTAACTTAACTTTTAATTTTCACTTTTTTTCACCCCTACTTTTCATTTTCCTACAAGTTAGTCAATACTACCAGTTAAAATTTCTCATTTCAAAAACCCTAAACCCTTTACCAGTTCCAACTAAATTCCCCACTATCACACCGATATTCCTAGTAAATTTATTTCCAAAAAATTCTCTAATTTTCTCGGCCTGACTTGCTACTGTTAGGGGTGAGCAAAACTCGATTTGAATTGAAAAATTTGAAGAAAAATTCAAATTTTGAGTTAAATGAATCGAGTTATTTGAGTTTTTCGAGTCAACTCAAATTTTTTTTTAATTTCGAGTTTGAATCGAGTTGAATTTTTGAATTCGAATAAATCGAATATCAAACTAAAATATTTTATATTTTTACCCCAAATCCTCAAACCTTTTTACTTTTTCCCCCAAAACTTTTACTCCTCCTCACTTTCCCCCTAAAAACTTTTACTCTCCTCCCATCCCAACCCCCTATCTACCCCGAGTCCATTTCCCACCAATTTTTTTTAATATTTTTCCTCCAAAATTTTACTCCCACATTTACTTTCCCTCAAAATTTTACCCCCAAAAACCCTCAAAACTTTTTATTTTCCCCCAAAATTTTTACTCCTTTCAACTTTACCCCTAAAACTTTTACTCCCCTCCCATCCCACCCCCTATCAACCCCAAACCCATCCCCCCCCCCCATTTTTTTAATATTTTCTCTCCAAAATTTTACTCCTCTATTGACTTTCCCTCAATATTTTACTCCCCCAAAACTTTTTATTTCCCCCCTAAATTTTTACTTTTCACCGTTTACCCCCAAATAAAAAATCAAAATCATCCAAAAAAATCTCTAAACCTAAATAATAATAATTTTATTTATATCACTATTTATATTATTAAATTAAATTTCACATTTTGTACTATTTAAATTATTAAATTGTTTAATCATATTGAATATTTATATTAAAATTGAATTATTAATAATGCCATAAAATATTTGTGTTAAAATTTTATGTTGGTATCAATTTCACATTATATCTTTAAAATAACTTTTACTAAAAAAATCACATTTTTACATTGAATATATTTTTTAATTTCAAAATATATAATTAGAAGATAATTGAAGCAACTAAGTAAGCAAAGAAGCTAACTCGTATATAAAAGATTAATAAATAAATTATGAGGTGATGAAAGTTAATAATAAATTTGATTACGGTGGACAAATTTGATTACGGTGGATGACAATGGTTATAGGACCCAAGATTATTTTTTAAAATTTAACTCGAACAAATATATTCGATTCGATTCGATTCGAATTCCATCTCACTCGACTTGATCCGAAAAAATTTCAAATCGAGTTAGGATGATAATATATGATTCATCAACTCGATTAACTCAAAAAATTTTCATTCAATTCGATCGAACGCTCACCCCTAGCTACTGTACCACCCACTGAACCCTGAGGATGTTACATTTTCTATTTTCCAAAATAAACATCATAAACAAATTTTCCAATTAAATAATTTTCTCAATCTGATTTTGATTCTATTAAAATCGTGGCAACTTTACTGTAAAAAAATCTACGAGAAGATATGTTTAATTTTTGTACATTCAATGGATTTACAATAACCAATTAATTTAATTCTATTTTCAAACTTCAATTAATTAATTAATAATTAAAAAACCATAAATCAATTCTTAGGTCATTTCCATAGTACATTCATTTTTTAATGTTTCCCATTTCTCTAACTTTACCATTTCTATCTATTTTTGTTCATTTGATTCAATATACAATTTATTTTTGGTTTCAACAAGCTAAAGGAGGGATCGATTGCACAGATGCAATTATAGCTCAAATGATTTATAATTAACTTCCAGCTTTTTGCCTATTAATTATAAATTCATTTAGTAACGGAGTCATTCTACTATAGTATCTTGACTGAACTCTCCCTAGACATATCGTTATGAAAGCAACTCGATCAGTGCTCGTCTAATGACCTTTTCAAGTACCTTATAGGATATCCTTAATCTCTTTGGGATAAATCTGTTCTCTCAATATGATCATATTTTATCTCATGGTAACCATAACATCTTCCTCTATGATAAGTCAATTACTATCAAATAGTAATCAAGTCATTCCTCATAAAGACAAATGACTCATGATCATGTTTACTTTTCATCTATCATGTAATACCAATGAGAGGATATTATTTACCTGTGTCTAGGGCTATGAATTGCACTGTTGTGAATGGTGCTACATATTGCAAAAGTCTTATACCCAACGTACCAGCTTTCAGTTCCTTATCTATTCAAACTTAGGCTTTTACTTACATCAAAGTATATGAGCCACACATACATAGTCCATCATGTTGGAAAATCAGGTGGAAAATGTAGCAGAAAATAAGTTTAAGAGAAAAACCAAAGTTTTAAAAAATTTTCCAAAACAAAAACTTGGTTGTGATATCTAAAGTAATAAACACTTAATCAAAATTGTACATTTTTTATTCGTCTAGAACTAACTCTTCGACCAAGAAGTCTTCTTTGCTATCCTCAAGCTCAAGTCTTTCAAGTGTGGACTTGCTTCGAATTAGAAAATTTTCCACAAAATTACCAATGGGATAATTTCGCAATTTCTCAAAACTTCTGGGACAAGTTATACATAAGAAAAATGTCACTAAAAATCTTCTGAAATAATTTCTTAGGAGAATTTTCTCTCTACAACTTTCTCTTGAATTCAAGTGTGTGAAAAATAATTATCCATGACTCCCTTTATATAGGGAGAGTTTAGAGAATTCAATTATGATTAAACTAAATCATTTTAATATTAAATTAATATAATACTTATCAAGATAAATATTAGATTAAATTTAATATTAAATCTTATTAAATTAATAGAATATTTATTTACAAAATAAATATTAAATTAAATTTCATATTAAAAATATTAAAATAATATTATTGTTAGAATACTTAATCTAAAATCAAATTATCTGGTAGACTCCCAATAGGAGTGTAATCCTTCCACTGCTCAACCACCGAAGGACCACTCGTTGGCCACTGGAATGCCGTCGTTGGCACCGCCGGGCACAAATACGGCACCTTTACGACACTCCAAGCCAATTTGGTTGTTGCCAGTTTGATCTGGGCCAATGACGGCCCGACAAATGGCAGGACCGTCAACCCTGTTCGACCATTTTTGGGGTCTTGATTTTGGATTCTCAGGCCCAATTTTCAATCTCAGGCCCAATTTTAAGTTCAATTACCCATTAGACCAATTATCTAACTTGAAAAATAATTTTCAAAAAATATCATATTTATGTTAATTAATTTGATTAATTTAATTTTGCTTGATCAAAATTAATTTTCCCAAAATTCACTGAGATTTTCCAAAATTATTTTTTCAAGAAAATTCTTTAAATAAATTCTCTAGTTGAACAATTCTCACGACCGCCCAATTTAATTCCAAATCGAATAAATCGACTCAATTAAATTATTTACAAAGTCGTAGAATTTTCTTTTGATTCAAATATAGTTCAATTGAGCTTTTGTTGAGCTAGTAGAGGGACCAATCAGA
Source organism: Gossypium bickii (assembly GCA_025503065.1). Classification (NCBI taxonomy): domain Eukaryota; kingdom Viridiplantae; phylum Streptophyta; class Magnoliopsida; order Malvales; family Malvaceae; genus Gossypium; species Gossypium bickii. The sequence goes on along the minus strand of CP106713.1, from coordinate 17,593,820 downwards.
CATATACAATTAGGCTCTAGTTATTGTAATTATATCCAAAAGTATTGCTCTGATAATTTGCAATTTATTTAATCATGGAGTCAGTCCACAAGAAATACCATGATTGAAATCTCCTTATTGTATACTCTTTACGAAAGTAATTCATCCAACTACTTTGTCCAATGACCTCGTCATGTGTGTGTTACCCTCATATGATATCCTTGAATCCTTTGAGTTAAGTTCATTCACTCAATACAACTCTCTTTTATCTCATTGTCTCATTTGTGTTTTCTTAATGATAAATATAATTGCTGTCAACAAATGATTATGATAAATTGCTCGTTCGAGAATAAACAACCAATGATGGCGTTCCATATTTACCAATCCACATAATTCCAATGAGATGATATCGTTAACTCTTTAATTGAGCTATGAATTCCACTGTTGCTAGTAAAGTCATGCCATACACAAGTCATGTACCCAACATACCGGCTATCAACTCGATCATCTTTAAAGCATAAGCCTCCACTTATATCAAAGCACATGAGTTACATACGTATTGTCAGTGACCAACTCAGGATTGAGGTAAATCACATTATAAACGTCACAAGACAAACGGATTCAGAAATAATTCATCTTAGGTCCAGTCCAATGTATCATTCTTCCAATGAATACATCTATGTCTCTACACGCGCAATCAATTGCTCTGGTAGTCAAGACTAGTCATTTCCCCAATTGTAATTGTAGACGATATAATAATCTTTCTAAGTATTTGAATCAAATGCTTACTTTGATTCTTTTATGAGATTACAGACTCGTTTATATTATCACTGAAGTAATTTGTCTTTCTCGAAATGTAAATGTTCTTACAGTACCACCTATCATCAGTTTGAACTTGGACAATCAATAAGCTACTATTTGCTTATCGCAATTTCATTATGCATGTAAAACATGAAAGGCAAAAACACAAATGACATAATAGTGAAATATGAAATTAACTTTATTTATTCATCGTTCAAATATATAGAAAACAATTACATGTTTACTATAATATGGGCATATTTCCCAAAACATCATCCACTCAAGATTAAGATATGTCACACTTTGAACGTGACAAGTAAGTAAATCCATAAACGGATTCAGGATCTATTCTTCTTGGGTCCAGTCCGGTGTACTGTTAGTCCAGTCAGTCACACCTATGTATATATCTTCTGGGAGTCATTCGCTTCGATGCCTAAGAAAATGCATCTCCCCAATTGAACTTGTTAGACGACATATTAGTCTTTCAATCTGTTTGCTCATTTTCAATTAGACTAAAGACATGTTTAACTTTGTCTACTAATACAAGATGTCTTTCTGTATTACTATCTGACCACCTAATACTACTTAGTATTAATTTAAACATTAAACAACTAGTGAGTCAATATTTGTTTCTATTTTGCTTTGTATGCAAAAACCATCTAAGAACATTATATAAAATATATTAATGTAATCAATGAATTATTTTATTAACCAATCTACCTGAAAAAATTACAAGTTTACAAACGAATATACTACACTTAAGACACTAGAACCAACAGTTTGCACATATTGCTCGTGGAGTAAATAACCCGACTATTATAACGGGGTGTAACAGTTGCCCCACGTTCGAGGGAGAGGTTATACACTCTCGTATGGAATGTTTCCAAGGTGTTCTCACGAGGAGGTGGTTTTGGAGATGTTGAGGAGGACTTGCCTTTGAAGTGATGGAGGGGTACATGTCTAGAAGGTTGAAAATTTTTGCATTGGAGGGATGTGCTTCCGGGGTGGTAAAGGTTCTGATGCTACCATGCGGTGAGCTACTAAAAGTTAAATGGGTGGGTTTTATGTGTGAAAATCATGTGTGATTGTCGTTTTCCAAACATTGCACATAATTAATATGATCATGCGTTACAACTCACCATTAGGAACCAACGCACCTAATTTCCTGTCGTTTGAGTTTAAGAAATGCCAAGTGTTGTGTTGTGATTAGTGGCGAAGTCATGTTTGGTGACTTTTTGAAGATGTCTTTTCGCCCGAGGAGTCTATATAACTTGGACTTTGTTGTCTTCTCAATTTTCACAGAAGTTTAGGGATTCTTAGAATATTTTCAGTTTGCTTGTGTTATTTTTTTCTGTTTTTCTAATTTTCTTTCTGAGTTTTGTTTCAAAGTCCCTTATTTTCTTTCGATTTTAGTGCTTTCGTCTTACTACTGACTTGGTTTAGGAGGTTCTTGACCGACGTCCAGTTGGTTTTTCTTTTCGGTAAGTTCAAAATTTTCAATTTTCTATCTCCCACATTTTTCTTGCTTGGGTCGAATATGGTAAGAGGGAATCATGGGGGTGAGGCCGAGTCCAACTTTAAGGTTGATGGTCGTGAAAACAAAAAGGGAAAATGAAGGATAGGGAAGCATGCTTTGAAGGGACCTTTGAATGTACCACTAGCCAGAACAATATGTAGAGGAGAGGTTGTTGTAGTGTGGAGGGTTGTTACTAAATAACTATGAATTCAAATTTAGTATCCTCCGTGACAAACTTGAGCTGCGTACAACCTGTGGGCTGAAGCACCACGATAGGAAGCTTGGGTTCTTCTTACCTTTGTACGTTCTGGAAGTTGGGTTCCATCTACCCCCACGCGAGTTTATCTACGAAGTGTTGAACTTCTACTAGGTTGCATCGAGGATTGGTGCCTCTTAATGGAGTTCCTTATATTTTGTGTCGCCAATAGGAAAGGGTTCCTCTCTTACGTACGTTATCAAAAATTGTATAGCCTGGCCCCTTTGAACCAAACGACGAACCCCGGGTTAGTGTGTTTCACCAAGCGTTAGGGAAGGCACGTTGAGCTTCTAGTGTTTGGAAAAGTTAGTAACCTGGGATTGGATTAAACCAAGTACATCTTAGTGGAGCATAGATTCCCTGAGGACTTTCACTTTCCCTACTACTTGGACGCTTCCTCCTGATACTATGGATTATTCAAACTAGCCCTAAGGGATGCGTCTAGTATTGAGCAGTTCGATGCTCTTCGGAGGGTAGTCCTTTGGATGTATTGAGGGTTATCACGATTCGAAACATATGGAGGCATCTGTACTTCAAGGCAGCTACTAAATAACTATGATCAAATTATGGGTAATACGTTGAGAGTTAAGTTTGTTATAAAATTGCAACGTCATTTTTTTTTTATGACAAAGTTAATAATAGTTAACAGAATTGGATGGTTAACATTTTATAATTTTTATAGTTGAGTAGTCAAAAAAATTTTTAAATAACTTGCAATGTAGTTTACCCATATATTTAATACTACTTAGCTAAGTTAGATTTTTAAGTTTCTGTTTTTTTAACCATGACAATTTTTTTTCATAATTTTTTGGATTTTTTGAATTTTTTAAAATTTCTTTTGCATTTCTACTTTTTAAAATAATTTTTTATATTTTTAAGTATATATATTTTAAATAGTTTTTTCTTTTCTGAAAATTTCTGAATTATATTTTTTATTTATGGTTCGATGAACTTTTTAATTTTTTATTAGATTTATAAAAAAAAATAGTGTCACATTAGTGAAAGGTTAAGGATCAATTTGCTTCAAAGAAAAGAATAAGATTCAAATTGAATAAAGGTGTAAAAATTATAAGTGTTTGTTATCATGCTTTATATGGAAAACACAAAAATGAGGATTTCACAACACAATTTTAAGGATTATTTTATTTTTATGTAATATATAGGGATTAATTTACTCATTTTTCAAATAGATAAATAAAAATGTAATATAAAATATAATACATGCAAGGTCCTATTTTATTAATTAACCAAAATCAATGTATTGATGGAGAAGAAGCAAAATTTATGTGTTGGGTCGACAATTAAGAAAAAGAAACACTTGTGTTTGGGCCAACTTGTCAGAGTCCAAAACAGAAGGTGGAGTGGATTGTGATTCCTTTGTTTCTTGATGAGATGACCCATAACCATAACTTGATATTATATCCTTCGCCCGCCCATTCAAAGTGGCGGCCGACGGCCCGACCACTTTCACTTTGTTGTTTATTAATCATATACGTATACATATACATATATGTTAGCTTTGGAGCCCATATAAAACGAACCAGAAATAACGGTAGCGCGAGATGCGATCGGCGGTCGACCCTGTTTTTGCTTGTGCAAGTCGCCGCTTCTTTTTCTTTTGAATGAAATGTCACTATCACAGTGGCAATGGGAGACTGCAACCGCCGGGGCCGTGGCGGGTTTCGCCACCGTAGCCGCGATGTACCCTCTCGACATTGTTCGTACCAGATTTCAAGGTCCTCCTTTTCTTCTATCTCCCTTTCTCTCCGTATACGCATAGTTTATTCAAATATGTTTCAGCCTTTTATGCCGCTGATTGGATTGAATTTTATACAGTTAACGATGGTCGAGTCACCAATTTCCCCGCTTACAAGAACACCGCCCACGCCATTTTTACCATTACTCGCTTAGAGGTTCGCACCTTTTTCTTCTTCGTACTTTAGCTTATCAGATTGTATTGCTCAAGTATTAGCATTTTTAAGCTACTAAATTAGTCATGTAACCATGAAATTATGTGATTTCTAACTGATTCGTAATTGCTTAGTACTCTTAGGTACTTTCTTTTGGTGTCTAGCTTTCATTGGAGATTACAGTTTCTCTTTGCGAAGTCCCCTTTTTTTTTTTTATCTTTTGATGGTTTACAGATTTGTGGGTTGATCATGTAGGGTCTGAAAGGGCTTTATGCTGGCTTTCTTCCTGCAGTTTTAGGATCCACCGTTTCATGGGGTTTATATTTCTTCTTGTAAGTATCAACTATAAATTTACGTGTTACAAGCTTCTCCTTTTGCTTTATGTGTTTTGAAACGCTTAATTACAGTACATTAGTTGGCATACGTGTGTGTGTATATATATATATATATATGGATTATTACCAGGTTGAAAATTGTTTTATGACAATCAATTAACCTGAGGTTCTATTATTATTCTCTGTAGCTATGGCAGAGCTAAACAAAGGTATTCTAAAAACAGAGAAGAGAAGCTTAGCTCTGGCCATCATCTCGCATCTGCTGCTGAGGCTGGAGCGTTGGTGAGTATATATACTTCTAATAATGATTTGGTGGAAAAATGGAAGGTTCATACTTACTAATAATATCAAAGTTCACAGCTGAAAGGAAATTTTCTTTTAACAGTAAATTTGCTAATAACCGAGCTTTAAGCCATTTAGGATGGTCTAAGATGCTAACTTTCAATAGCATGTCACTAGATGTTGCTGCATTTGGATACTATTTGAGTTGTCTTGGTTTGAATTAGTCAGGTACTCATATTCTCACTGCTAATGCTAGGTTGAATTGGCCTTTAATTGATGTTAATTGAGATAGTTTTTGGTTTGTTTTCTATTAACAATTTCAATCTTGTGGCCTTCAATTGATGTTAAATTAGTTATGTACTCGTGTTCTCACTGGTAATGCGAGGTTGGATTGGCCTTTAATCTATGTTAATTGAGATAGTTTTCAGTTTGTATTCTATTAACAATTTCAATCCTGTGGCGTTCTTCAGGTTTCCTTGTGCACAAATCCTATTTGGCTTATAAAAACGAGATTGCAGCTCCAGAACCCTCTTCATCAAAGTCGACGTTATTCTGGCATTTATGGTCTGCTCTTCATCTTACGTTATTTTGCTAGTAATATGCTCTGAGTCTGCGATAACCATTTCTGTAGTGAGTCATACTAACTCTGACTCCAAGCACTAGCAAGCAAATGATTTGATATCATTGGTCCTGCAGAGATGTTGATGCATGAACTTTTAGAAGATACACCTTTTTCCTTTGTAGATTTCTTGTGCAATTTGATATTCTGGTAGATGATTTAACATGAGCTCCTTTTGTGCCTCAATGTTTTCAGTTGGATATCTAACTGTGCAAATTCGCTTCTGGTGCATTATTGTTTTATGTCTTAATTATTTCAGATGCCTTGAGAACCATACTGAGAGAGGAAGGATGGACTGCACTCTATAAAGGACTTGGTCCGGGTCTGTTAATGGTAATTTGCTGGCTGCTTTAGTCGTATTTCTGCTCCTGCTTTTCACATCATAAGACTAAATTGTTTAAGTAATATCTATGTTACTCAAACTCAGATGCAAGTATCTGACACGCACATGTTCAATTCTTTTTTTCAGCTTTCCATCTATTTGGAGAGCCTTTGGTGTTTGGAGTCTATCCTTGTACCCATGTCCAGATAAGTTTTGGACATGAGTACTTCAGGAAAAATGAAGAGTCGGAGCTATGTACTATAGTTGGACTTTAGCATAATAGCATGTATCTATCCCATACCCATGTCCAGATAAGTTTTGGACATAATCTTATACTTTTGCAATTTACTACTTAATTGGACTTTAGCAGGTTTCTCATGGAGCTATTCAGTTCACAGCATATGAGGAACTTCGTAGGATAATGGTTGATTATAAAGAGAAAAAACAGAAATCCGAAGGTGCCTGTAATTTGTTGGTATGTAAATCCAGTTCCTGTTTGGCTGTTTGCATAAACTTTGGATTTACTTTACAATATATTTTTGATTGATGCATGAGAGATGTCGTACAAACACGTGACTGGTGCCATATGCCCGGAGTATCTCTGTTTGTTGTGTTCTTGGGCATGCATGGTTTAACAAACTCAAACAAATGAGATATATCATGACTTTGATAATTTGAACTTGATGCTATCGAGATCTTTTTGTCTCCTCGTGGTTAACTGATAATGATTTCTAACAGTCTTTACCATTTTGCACAGAACTCGTTTGACTATGCTCTGCTCGGGGGGTCATCTAAAATTGCTGCAATTCTTATTACATATCCATTTCAGGTATTCATTGGTATAAGTGGTGTGAGGTCTTTGTATCTATTCACCTTCTCTGAACTGGCTGGTCATGGTGCCTTACAAGGGTGATTTCTTTTTGTTTTCCTTTTTACAGGTTATTAGAACTCGAGCACAGGTAAAGTAAAAATCAAAATCTTTCATTTATGAATACAAATGAGTCACCGGAATTCTTTAGTTAGGATATTGGTATGGGAATCGTCCAAGGACAGTCAAATATTCCTGTGTCGGACACATACCAGTATCCGTTACTGCCAAGCCCCAAGAAATAAAGGGATAGATAGTGAAGTTGACTTGAGAACTGTAATTTGAAATTACCTCTTCATCATTTGCAGCAAAGACCTAGTAAAGAGGGAATTCCAAGATATATGAATAGTTGGCATGTTGTGAAGGAAACTGCCAGGTGAGAACATACCGAAACCCGATTTTTCCATCTTATTGCTGAGGATAAACATTAATCCATATTAAAATTTGCAATGTCCTTACTCCGTAAGTTGATCTTTTTTGCATCTGAGGACTTGCAGGTTCGAGGGTATCCGCGGGTTTTACAAGGGGATAACCCCAAACCTTCTGAAAAACGTTCCTGCTTCTTCGATAACATTTATTGTTTACGAGAATGTACTCAAATTGTTAAGACCAAAAAGAAGGAATGATTGAGAAAGACATGTTTTGTTTTATTCTTAGTTTTCTTTTACATTCTTCACATTGTACTATACGAAGATCATATAATTTTTCTGCTATCTTATTGTTTTGCACTCAATGGTGAAATAGCCATACGTGGTAGCTGATTATCTATAAGCTTTTTTCGGAAAGTTACATATTGTGTGCCGCAATACATATAGCCTATAAACAACCCAATTTTGATCAGTGCACATTACAAAAGATTCAACACACCAACATCAAATATAATACAATATCATATTACAGAAAAAAAGGATGATTATACCAAATTCAATGTACCATATCAGAAGCGATGCCCTTTGTCTTTGTCTGCCAAACCAATATTCTTCATAGAAATTGCTCGGCTCTTCCCCCTTTGCCCATTCCAGCTAACCTCCATCATGACTTCTTTCTTTGCACATTCAAAATCCTAGTCACTGAACGTGGAAAAAATAAAGACTTTGCGGTTGTATTTGTTTTCCCGGCCTCGGCTCTAAGAATTGAGTGTGGAAGGACTTTATATGGGTTGAGTATCCCATTGGGGTCAAGCAACTTTTTTATAGAAGCCATTGTTTGTACCTATCCAAACAGATTCTCAGTTTAGACAAGTACAACCATGACTCGGAGAAACACAACCAGCAAACAGAAAAATTCGTTGCATCTTTTTATTTAGAGGAAAGCTCACAGTTTCAGCAGATTTGCTGTAATAAATCTTGTTAGCTTTCATCAGTCCCAGGCCATGTTCAGCACTGATACTCCCTCGGTGTTTAGATGTCCACTCATAGACATAGGGTTCAATTTGTTCTAAAATCTGTACAATATATTGCAGATGGTAAATAAAACTGTGGAAGCATTCTCCAAGTTTTAAGCAAGGACCTTACTTTATCATCGTACTCTGGAGCAGAAACATTAAGGTGCAAATTTCCATCCCCAAGGTGACCGTATCCAACTACTTTGGCCAAGTCACCTGAAAATTTAACATGCAGATAAAAGAGTGGACTTTGATTATATTCTGTGAAATGCTGGACGAGTTATTTACTAACAACAAAATCACATTGAATTACTTAGAAAATAAATATTTTATACACAGAAATGGTAACAACTTTGCTTACCAAGTCTTATTCTCATGTCATCCACAAGATCGTACATCTTTTCGACAGGCAATGACAAATCATATTTGTAAACAGCACCAGCTTTCATCAATGCTTCTGGCACGCCCTGCAATGTAAGAGAAGGAACCTTACAGTTAAAACCTTGCTTATGAAATTGGCAGTGTCACTGATGGTTATCAATTAAAAAAATTTGGTATCAAAATGGGAACCTCACGTATTCGCCAAAATGAGGATGCTTGGTTTATGTCTTGTGCAAGAACACCATCAGAAATTAAACCACCTTCCATCGAGCTAAGTAAGAAGGCCTCAAGTTTCTCCCTGCAGGAATTCTTTTGATTTATGAACTCAATGTAGATATTATTGGCACTGATAGCTGAAAATTGGTATTTGAAGGAATCACAAAAAATAGTTTAATCATCGAGTGATCTTTAATCTTTTCTTTTTCTTTTCATTTAGGAGGAGAAGCCAGAAGCCTTAAGAACCAAATTCATATTTTTTATGTCAGTAAAATGGTTAATGAAAGATCATTTGACAGCATCAATTACCCACAAATCCAAAAAGGAAGCTACAACTCAAGAGGTAGGTTCCGTCATTTGAACTTAAGATTGTGGGTCTCTTATTATGAATGCCAGAGATAAAGGATGGTGAAAAGATGTATAAAAAGAAAATTCATTACCAAAACATGAATAAGAACTGTTGACAGCTTATCTCAACTACACTCATTACTGATTTTTAGGGATTAGATTAGCTTAAAATTAAGATTATTGATTTAATGTATTAATTATGTTTACTTAGTAAGGCCTACTCTTTTAGTATAAATAGCCATGTTATTCCAAGAGAAAAGGATTCCTATGATATCAAGAGCTTGAAAATCCAAATTTAAGGAGCCTATTTTTCGAAATTCCCAAACTTTAGAAAATCCAATTTGGTACTCCATTTTTTACCCTTTTTTTTTTTCTCACTGCCCCCTTCAATAGAGTCGTAGTCTCCTCTCTGGCGAAACCTCAAAATCCAGTGACCAAACTCCCTGCGCATGGCTCGCACACGCCACCCACAACTTTGGCATTCTTGCTCATGCGCTGGCACGTGCACCTTACATCCGTCGAGTTTGATTCTCCGACCACCATCATTGGCTTTGTTGGTGTTTCTCCAATCTTCCTTGCTGTTATTGGCTCTTGGGGTCATTTTTTTTAGAAAAAAAATAATAGAATTAAAAAAATTTATTATTTATGATAACCCCTCAAATCTAACATCCAATTTTGTAAATTCAGGTAATGTCTTTAATACTCATATTAATACTGACTCATGGATTATTAATTCTAATGCAAATAGACACACGACAGGTTCCTCAAGTTTTTTAAACGACTTCCCAAGACAAACAAAAGAAACTGATGGATCTTTTACTCCTGTAACTGGATCAGGTTCATCAACTATATACCTAATATTAAACTATCCTCTATACTACATGTTCCACGTTTTCCGGTTAACCTTTTATCTGTTAGTGTCATCACACATACCTTAAATTGCAAAATTGAGTTTTTTTTTATCATTGTGTATTCCAGAACCTTCAAACAGGGAAGAAGATTGGCAATGATAGATTGCATGATGACTTATATATCTTGAGGAGCAGTGGTGAATCCGTCCAAGCCTCTTTTTTTTTTTAGAGGTAACAAGATTATCAACCAAGATTATTTTTTGTTATGGAAAAGTTATAACCCGGATTATTTTCAAAGACTTGGTTTGATTCATTGTTTTGTGAAGTTTGTGAGTTTGCTAAACACACTAAAAATTTTTATCCTTTGAGAAATAATAGAAGTAATACTCCTTTTGTGACTACTTATTCTGATGTTTGGGACCAACTCGACATACATCATTATCTGGTAATCGGTGATTTGTTACTTTTATTGATTGCTGCACTAGGATGACTTCGATGTATTTGCTAAAATCGAAAAATGATGTTTTTAAATGCTTCCAATCTTTTCATAAAATGGTATGTACTCAATTTGATGCTAAGATACAATTTCTTAGAACTGGCAATAGTTCAGAGTACAATTTTGATACCTATTTGGAGTCTTATGGGATAATTCATCATACAACTTGTCCTGATACTAGTTCACAGAATGGGATTGCTGAAAGGAAAAATAGGCATTTGCTAGAAGTCGCCAGATCTCTTATGTTTTCCATGAACCTTCCAAAACCATTCTGAAAGGACGCAATTCTTGTAGCCGCCTACCTTATTAATAGAATGTCACTCAAAACCATTAAATTAGATCCACGAGCCCTTAAATGCGTGTTCATTAGGTATTCTCCAACACAGAAAGGTTATAAGTGTTATCATCCTCCTTCACGAAGAACTTTCGTTAGTATGGATGTTATATTCAAAAAAACTGAGCTCTATTATGGTACAACTCAATCGCCTTTTCAGGAGGAGCACAACGAGAGAGAAGTGATACCCAGCTCAGTAACTATTGAAAACCTAATTCCAGAAAACACCATTGTTCAAGGGGAAACTATTGTTCAAAAAGAGATTGTTGGCCGTTTGGACAAACTAAATTTAAAGAAGTATTCAATAAGGATTAGAAAAGAAGAAGTCATCATGCAAACCTACTATGTGCCAAGAATCTTCCTCTTCTGGTGAGTTACCCCCTAATGATTTAGATAAACCTATTGCCCAAAAAAAAGGTGTCAGATCCTGTACTAGACACCCTATGTCTAACTTTATCTCTTATGACTCATTGTCCCCCACCTATAAAGCCTTTGTCTTGTCTTTTTTCTTTGTGTCTATTCCACAGGATTGGCGTGAAGCATTTGAAGATCTCAAGTAAAAAGAAGCCATGGTTGAAGAAATAAAGGCACTAGTAAAGAATGAGACTTGAGAGCTAGTAACTCCTCTAGTAGACAAGAATTTGGTGGGATGCAAATGGGTGCTTATTGTGAAACATAAGTCTAATGGTTCGATTGAAAGGTACAAAGCCAGATTGGTTGCTAAAGCCTTCACTCAAACTTATGGAGTAAATTATCATGAGACATTTGTCCCTATTGCCAAAATGAACACCATCAGAATTTTGTTATCTTGTGCAGCCATGATTGGAACCTAAAACAATTTGACGTGAATAATGCATTCCTACATGGAGACTTAGAAGAGGAAATATATATGGAGATTCCTCCTGGATTTGATTATGCAAAAACGCAAGAGAAAGTATGCAAATTGAAGAAAGCCTTGTATGGATTGAAACAATCTCCCAGAGCATGGTTTGATAGATTCCACAAAGCTATGATCACTTTTGGTTATCAACAAAGCAATACTGATCATACCCTTTTTATGAAACATCACAAGGGTAAGATCACTCTTCTTATTGTATATGTTGATGACATAGTGATGACAAGAGATGATGATGAAGAAATGGCTCGATTGAAACAATGTTTGGCTCCAGAATTTGAAATAAAGAATCTAGAGAAGTTACAATATTTCCTGGGAATTGAAGTTGCCAGATCAAAGCAAAGAATTTTCATATCTCAAATAAAATACATCCTAGACCTCTTGACTGAGACAGGTATGATAGGATGCAAACCCGTAGAATCACCTATAGAAAGTAACCATAAGTTGTAAGTTGGAATAGGAGACTCGGTGGATAAAGAGAGATATCAAAGACTGGTTGGTAGACTAATTTATCTTTCACACACTAGACCTGACATAGCATATGCAGTCAATTTGGTAAGTCAGTTTATGTATGATCCTTAAGAGTCTCATGTGCAAGTTGTCTTTCGCATTTTACGCTACCTAAAGTCTGCCCCAAGAAAAGGTCTCCTCTTTTCTAAATATGGTCATCTCCAGATAGAAACTTTTACAGATGCAGATTGGGCTGAATCTCTGAATGATAGGAGGTCTACATTTCGATATTGCAAACTTGTGGGAGGAAACTTAGTCACTTGAAGAAGCAAGAATCAAAGTGTGGTTGCTCGGTCAAGTGCTAAAGCAGAATACAGAGTCATGGCTCAAGGTATTTGTGAGCTACTGTGGTTATTAAAAGTTATGGAGGAATTAAAGTTGTCGAATAAAGGAAAATTATCCTTATACTGCAACAACAAGGCCGCCATTTCACATGATCGAACAAAGCACATAGAAATTGATCGACACTTCATCAAAGAAAAGTTGACTGCCTGCATCTTGGGCTTAAGTCATGTAGCCTTTGACAAGCAATTAGTTGATATGTTCACTAAAGGACTTGACAGCAGAAGCTATCATAATTTGGTTTGCAAATTGGACATGTGTGACATCTATGCACCAACTTGAGTGGGAGTGTTGACAGCTTATCTCAGCTAATCTCATTACTGATTTTTAGGGATTAGATTAGCTTAAAATTAGGATTATTGATTTAATGTATTGATTATGTTTCCTTAGTTAGGTCTACTCTTTTAGTATAAATAGCCATGTAAATTTTTCTCTTGGAATATACAAGAGAAAAGGATTCCTATTATCAACAAGAGCCAACTAACAAAGATACCTATTGTAAGATTCATCACTGCCCGTTGTCTCAATCAGAATGTAGAAGTTGTGCATGGAGGCAGGTAATGGATTCCGAACTCCATCCAACTGATGCAAAACCTGGCAGATATATTACAATAAGTAGGAAGAAAATAGAGAATATATATTAAAAAAAAGCAGTGCTTTTGTTCCAACATCCTTTCAACAATAAAGAAAATTAGACCTTGCAGGGCTATACATTAATAATCAGTGAAACAGTTTTCAAAAACCCTTTAGTCCAGTTAAAATATGAAAGTCAAAAGGACTTTAACAGCAAAAAAAGAATAGCTATATGATGCGCAGACTGGGAAAAGAATTGCAATATGCCACAGAAAGCTAACCAAATTCATTGCCTCCGTATCCAAGAATTCAAAAGCAGATAGAATCTCCCCAAGTTTTCTTTTTGCTTCCATGAGAAGTTTCTGATGAACGAAGAAAGAAAATGGTAAGCAGATGAATTATTCTGCATTACTTTAGCATAAATTGATCCCAAGAAAAGATATTTTGGAAGCTGATTAAACCTGGCAGCTAGAATAATCATTGCATGCAAGAAAAGCTATATTTACTGAAGACAGCTTGGGAGGGGTCAATATAGAAACTTTAGTTACAATTCCCAGAGATCCTTCACTTCCTACACCAATAGAAGAAATATATAGGAAGTTGAATACACTACTGAAAACTAAATTTGCTTCAAGCCACTACTAAAGGTGCCCACCTATAAACATATGCTTCAGGTCATACCCAGTATTATCTTTACGCAAAGTCCCAAGCATATCAAGCACATCACCATTAGCTAAAACTGCTTCAAGACCTACAATGATATGGGAAAGATAAGTTGCAAGATAAGTTGACAATAGGTCTTTGAATACTGGAACAATCAACCTATTAGTAACAGTTAAATGGCTAGACTATTCAGTTCTTCAACTTCAAGATGTTTCACATAATTCCAACGTTAACATTAATCCATCTCCAGAGATTCATGTTTCTTTTTCTTTTAGAGAATAAGTTTCAAGCACCAAGAAGAAACTGAAAATACTTGAGACTTGCCTAAGCAACTATAGTTCTCAAGTACAACAATAAATATGCATAACATAGCATAACTAGTTGATGAAAATGAAACACCCTAAACTTTTCTTATTAGCAGGTGTACCATGCATAACAAACAGCAGGCTCTTTTGCATTTTTCCTTTCTGGTGGGAAGACCTATCTTAGTTCTGTATGACTATACAGGAAGAATTAAGGGCCGAAAAGGGGGCGGGGGCGGAGGGGATTGAAGAAAAAGAACAAGATTCGAATTCGAAGTCCAATTAACAAGCAGATTTCTCACCAAGTACATTCCCATGAAGCGAACCATAACGTACAAGTCGCAAGCCACCAGCATTAGTTGAAACATTTCCACCAATTTGACAACTTCCTTTTGCACCCAAGTCCAGAGGCATAATAAATCTGAAACAAACCATTTGTTTGTTTAGCATGAGTGAAGACAAATCAATATCAACAGATATAAAATATAGGGGTAAATGTCTGCACTGAGTGTCAAACAACATTATGGTCCATCAAGAAAGAAGAGAGACATTGACAGTAGAAGCAATTACCCTTGGTTGTCCAGGAAAGAGATAAGATTTTCTAGTATGCACCCTGCTTCACATACCAATATACCACTGACCTGAAATATAGCATACAAAAATCCTTCATATATATGGTGTGGGGAGTTTTCTTTTCTTTTAGAAAGTGGTTTCATTCAGAATTCTTAATTGATCAGGATTACTAGGTGTTATTCTTCTTTGTTCATAAAGTCCAAGAGTGAACTTCATAAAGTCCGTCATGAATTCTGGTAAGTAAGATCCACACCGGCAGAATCATGATTCAAAATGAAAGGTCCTTATGTGTTTATACTTGGAAAAAAAAAACAGAATACGGAAGAAACAAACAGAGAAATAGCATAAAAGCATACCTTGTCAAAACTTATGATATTATTCATTGAACTAACATTGACAATCACCTGAAGAATTAAATCAGCAAAGAGAATCATTTAAATAAAAGACAAGAAGAAAGCCTCCAGCGAAATAAGTATCAGACAATAGATTATTGATCAATAATTGGCATTACCTCATCAAAAACAGGCACACTACCACCAACAAGACCAGTATTCCCCCCTTGAGGAACAACAGCCAAACACCTTGAATTACAATATTTGAGAATCTGTGCCACCTGCAATATAAAATTGGGTGTAAAAAACATATTAGAAGGCCTTGATTTTAGTACCGGCGAAGATACAAAAAAGATCGACGACCGAAAATTGAGAAAGTGAACCTCCTCAGTACTTCGAGGCAGAAGCAAAAGCTTACTGGAGCCTTTGAACTTATGCATCCAATCCGTATTTACAGTTTCGAGCCTGTCCTCATCTTGAATAACACTTTTTTCTCCTAGCAACCCCTTAAAATAACTAATGTCATCAGAATTTAACGTCGAAAATGAAGGATTTCTCTGAACAAGTGTCGACGCTGAACTGAAACATCTGTGCTGAATCGCATTCACTTGTCCTAGACTTTTGCAATCTCTGATCAGATTGAAGCTCGATTGACAGCTCCTTTTTTCATTTAAATATCTAAATTCTGTTAAAAAAACATAGTGGTCTTTAAGCAATAAGAATAACTCTTAAAACAATACTCAAAATTTCTAAAGAAAGATTCAAATATTCAAAGGAGTTGAGCTCAATGCAGCGGATAAAACCTGAAACAGAACTTAATTGACGGTTGAGAATCGATTTCAATGATCGCCGGAGATTACTTGTAGCTCTCCACTTCTCCATTTTCAATTTCCTTTTCCTTTTCTGGGTCCGCTGTGTCAATCCAATCCGCGAAAGTTGTATTTATACACGCATACGCAACCTTAACAATATATACACAAAGGTCTAACTTTGAATATCATCCCTATACTTTATGAAATTTTATAATTTAGACATTATATTTTAATTTGTTAGTATTTAATCCTTTTATTTTATAGAAATTAAAAAGTTAGTCCAAATTTTGATAAACACACGAACTCAAACTACTGATTTTTTATAATATCTTGCATATAAATTGTTGTATTACTAATTTTTTCTAATTCCTTCCATGAAAATTGTTGGTTTAATACATAAGGACTAAAGTTTGATAAATTAAAGTAGAAAGGCTAAGTTCTCAAATGTTTTTAAAGTAAAGGGATGAAATTCAACGGAATTATACCATATATATTCACCAAAATCAAAATGACCGTAATATCCCCGTTGCAATCGCTTAGACCAAAACGCAGCGTTTTGAGCCTTTTCCCTTTCCCCTGCCGCCATATCCAGTTTGCGTTGGAGAATCAAACACAGAGCAGTCACACAAAAGAAGTGGTTCCAATGGCCTCCATTTTCAGCCAGCCTGGCTGTTGCTTCAGAATCCATCGACGATGCCGTTTCAACTCTCTAAGATTCTTCCCCTCCAAGCCTTTCGCTTCCCATTCCAATTCTCATCGCCATTTCTCTCACAAGCCACTCAGAAAATCCTTCGCTCTCGATGTTTCCAGAAGCTTCTCTCAATCTCACCACCTCCTCAACGCTGATCTCCCCACTCTCCATCATTTCATTGCTCAGTCTTCCCTAATGGCCTCTCAACCACCTCCCCGGTAAGTCAGTCCAATTTATTTTCGCTTATTTTTCTGTTTCTTTTTCTCGTAAATATTAAATTTGTGTTTTATGCATGAAAATTATATGTAAAAATGCACAACAAAGCAATAATTTTTAAATTCAAATCCTTAATTTTATTTTTTGTTTTGAATTTTTAGTATTTTTCCTAGTGACGAATCAGTTTCGGAAGTTGCCTCGAAAGCTAGAATTTATCATGAGACGTATGGATGTCAAATGAATATAAATGATATGGAAATTGTGCTTTCAATTATGAAGAATGCTGGATACAGTGAAACAGTGGAAGTTCCTGAGAGTGCTGAGATTATATTTATTAATACTTGTGCGATAAGGGACAACGCTGAGCAAAAAGTGTGGCAAAGGCTTAACTATTTTTGGTTTTTGAAGAGGTGTTGGAAGAGTAATGTAGATTCAGGAAGGGCGCAGTCGTTGCGGCCGCCAAAAGTGGTGGTTTTAGGATGTATGGCTGAAAGGTTAAAGGATAAGATTCTGGATGCTGATAAGATGGTTGATGTGGTATGTGGACCCGATGCTTATAGAGATTTGCCGAGGTTGTTGGAAGAGGTTGATTATGGTCGGAAAGGGATTAACACTCTTCTTTCACTTGAAGAGACATACGCGGATATTAGTCCTGTTAGGATTTCGAAAAATGCAGTTATGGCTTTTGTGTCGGTGATGAGAGGGTGTAACAATATGTGCTCGTTTTGTATTGTTCCGTTTACTAGAGGTAGAGAGAGGTCTCGTCCCGTGGAGTCTATTGTGAAGGAGGTAGGGGAGCTTTGGAAAGAAGGTGTGAAAGAGGTAACACTCCTTGGACAGAATGTGAATAGTTATAATGATGCATCTGGAAGTGAAAATGAAATTGAACCTGGAAATAATTGGACGTTGAGCGAAGGGTTTAAAAGCATGTGCAAAGTGAAAAATATGGGCTTACGTTTTGCTGATCTCTTAGATCGACTTTCTACTGAGTTCCCGGAGATGAGGTTCAGATATACATCCCCACACCCTAAAGATTTTCCAGATGAGTTGCTTTATGTGATGCGAGACCGCCATAATATCTGTAAGTGTATACATTTGCCTGCACAAACAGGAAGTACCACAGTACTTGAAAGAATGCGGCGAGGGTATAGTAGAGAGGCTTATCTAGAGCTCATTCAGAAGATACGCAGAATCATTCCAGACGTCGGAATAAGCAGTGATTTTATATGCGGTAAGGTTTATTACGTTATTCTGGTCTTACTATTTCGGTTAATATAAAGTTAACCACCCTATTAAGTTCAGTTAATATAAAGTTAACCACCCTGTTAAGTTTAGATTAATGTTCTACCATCTACATTGCCTGGAATATTTACTTAAAGCTTAAATTGAAATCAATTTCCTGGTCTTTTACATAAAGGGTTGCAATAAACTGATCTAAATGTCATCTGGGATTTGTGATGTTGGATCTTTTGGAGAAGCTTATTATCGTGTCAATTAGTGTTAAATAGTGTCAATTTCAAATTTATGCTGCCAGTTCACCTGTTTTTGGTCTGCATTTTCAAAATTATCTGGATTTCTTTTGGCAGGTTTCTGTGGGGAGACAGAGGAGGAACACGCTGACACACTAAGCCTAATAAAGGCTGTTGGTTATGATATGGCATACATATTTGCATACAGCATGAGAGAGAAAACTCATGCCCGTAGAAACTACTCGGACGATGTTCCTGAAGAAGTCAAGCAAAGGAGGCTTAGTGAACTTATTAAGGCTTTCCATGAGACTACTTGCCAGTGTTACGACTCTCAGGTAGGAACCATCCAACTTGTGCTGGTCGAAGGACCAAACAGGAAAGCTCCAGATACAGAGCTTGTGGGCAAAAGCAATAGAGGCCATAGAGTTTCATTTGTTAATCTCCCTTTGCTAGATCGAGATAATCAAGGGGGCAGCAAACAGAACCCTGTTGTTGGTGATTATGTAGAAGTTCATATAACGAAGTCCACAAGAACATCACTTTATGGAGAGGCACTAGCTATAACCAAATTAACAACATTTTACAATAACGTGGAGAAAGCAACAGTTGCCTGAGTTGAAAACCGGCTGCATTTTACTGCTGTGCACGTGGATGGTCTTCTAACCAGTTTCACTTTGTTTCATAATGCTATAATTGCTTGATAGAGATTTGACATTAATTACTAGGCTATTAATAGTTATTTTAGCAAGAGAATTTGATATCAAATATGCGCATAACAAATGCCATAAAGATCATTGATATTTATTTGTAATGATATTTCTTTTTTTAACATGGTCGTCTATTATATGAAAAGTTGTCAAAGCAAAGTCATATTTTAAGACTATCAGAAGATAGAAAGAAAATTAACTCTTAAATTTTTCAAGATTTGAAAGCTAAAATGCTAGAAGATAGTTTAAAAAACGTATACTAGATACTATAAAGAAGGAAAAACGCCGATAATATATGCATGCTTTAAAGAAAATGAAAGATCCATAGATAAAGAAACTTAAGGTCTAATAACATAAGAGATGTAGCAGGACATAATCATGAGGTCAAGTTCCTCCAAACATGAAAGATAAAAACAGTTGGAACTAATAATTATCATAAAATCAAGCTGAAGAAGTAGTACTGGTGGCAGCCATATGCTTTGACAGAGTCAGCTGAAGCTCTTCTTTCTTTGCTCCCACCACTTTGTCCACAATCTTCCCCTCCTTGAGGAACATGAAAGTCGGCATAGCCTCCACTGCCCAATCGGTAGCAACTTCCTGTGAAACAACAACAAAAAATCCCGAATTCGATCATTTAATCTGTGTATCTATCGCATCAGAAAGCATAGAATCGATAAGTTCAATTTCAAGTTTACCTTCAACTCATCCACATCCACCTTAAGAAAGGTAACAGAAGGGAACTTCTTGGCTAGTTCAGCCAGGAAAGGTGCAATGAAACGGCAGGGTCCACACCATGAAGCAGTGAAATCAACCACCACCTTCATTTACCATACTAGCTCAAAATTCATATACCATGTTCAATGAAGCAAAACGTAAACATAAAATGGTTACCGGAGAAAGAGTATACGGTGTGAACAGGCTATGGCATCTGATTTCAGAGGCGAGTATCGGAAAACCCACACTCATAACCAAATGCTCTAACAGAAATATCGAACACAAATATTATTTATTTACAAAAAAAAAAAAAAAATAGAACAGCTACCAAACCTAAAATTCATTACTCTCACATTTATTCCCATCAGTTTATGTCACTACTAGCAACTGTTGTAAAATAATTGTAAATAAGTTATAAACCTAAATACACTTAACATATATAGAGAGCTTATTTACCACTTTGCTCCACTGAGTTGTTGGTAAATATTCTTTATAACAGGGAAAGATGCAACCAAAGAGGATAAACATTAAGCCTGTCCATATACTAACAACTTTTTTGTTACTCAAGTATCCTCTGTATCAGTATACATTAATCACCCGATCTCCATTCAATCCAAGTTTTAACATGTAAAATAGGATAATAGATTGTATGAAATTCCAATAAGAAAATGATAAATCATATTTTTTTCCTCCTGATTTACAGATTTTTCCTTAAAAAATTCAAATACTAAAAATATTCACCTATTGAAAAGGGATAGTATTCTCCTGTTGAAAAGAGATAGGGATGAAGTGAAATCACAACTTCTTACAATCCTTCTCGTATTATAGACTGATTAAGATAGTATTCGCTGAGAGATACCTTCACCAACGACGGAAATCGCTTTTTTTTTTTTAATGGAAAGCCTAAAACCATAAACTTTTTTCTGATGGTAAATATTTTTTAATATTAAAATTCTAAATCTAGAACCCATTATTCAAATCACCCTGCAAATAGAACAACCAAATCATAATATATACATACGAAACAAATGAAAACAGAAAACAGAGCAGATCTGAAAAAAAAAACGAAAATCAACGCTAAGTAAAATAAAAATAAAAGATCATATAAAAGGCTTTGGAAATTTTTTTTTAAAAAAAAGTACCAATTTTTTGGATTCGTTGCCTTTTTGAAGATGTTCGTTCCATGATTCAATAGTGTGGCAACCGTAGACTTGGCCTTCCTCTGCTGCCATTTTCGCTTAGTTCTTGAAAGAAAAATGAGAACAGAATTTCACAGGTAATAATACTAAACAAATAAATTGTCACGCAAAAAACGCTTCTCTGATTTAACGACTTTATTTTAAACAATGAAATTAAAATGATTTTGGCAATGGGGCCTAGTGTTTTTCTTTAATTACGGTTTTGCCATTTTTCAACAAATCACGTCCTGGGATTCCCTATTTAGAATTCGTAATATTTTCCCGAAAATAATTTCTGAAAAATAATTTATTTTTTTAGTATTTGGATAAATTTATATAAAATATTTTTTTATTGTTTAGTAGATTTTTTGAAAATATTTCATAAAAGCTATTTTAAATGAAACAAATATATATCAACAAACAATTCATAATATATAACATGAAACTCTTATTTATATAATGCATGATATACATATAGGATAATGATTTATGATGGTAAATTTTTTCTTTAGGATAATAACCATGATAATTTTATGTGTATTTTTTATAAATATATTGAGGTTAATATTATTGTATGTATATCTTTATTTATTTTTTGTATACATTTATGTATAGCCCTATATATATTACTATGTATTATTTTAACATTATTTGTTTATTGTCATATGTATTTTTATTTACATTTTGATGTATATAATTATGTATGTTTTTCACTTAAAACCAATTTATTTATTCGAGTTGACTCGAAAAATCGAACAATTCAACTTGAATGACTCGAGTTTTTGATAATTAAAAATTTAGAAAATAATTTTGATAATTTAATACAAAATTAAAAAATAAAATAAAATGATGTGTCTCTCCTTGGAGTGAAATAGTGGGAGTTTGTGGCAACTCATCCTTAATGGATTTTTGTAAAAGCCTTTGGTGTTTGTCTCAATTCAATACCCAAACCAATGTTCAAACACTGATTGAAACTAGGGAAGTTAATTAACAAATTTTAAAGAGAGTAAAGTAGATATATAATAAATGGTACACACAATTTATTATAGTAATTCATATACTACTTTTACTCTTGTTCAATGATGATTTTATTCAAAAATCCTATTGACTAAATTACAATAGATAATTGTAACACAACAAAAAAAAAAACTTCTAAGTTACAATCACACTCACCCCAAAAACATCACTTACAAACAGAGTTTACTATCTATAGAATACTTAGGATACAAGAGTACAACAATACACAAATTAATAGATTTGGAAATCACAAAACAAGCTCTCACACAGTTTAAATTCAATCCTTTATCTATAATTTGAATTTTGAATGCTAGCTTTCAGTTCCAAACAAATTCAAAATAGCTGTATCACCAAGTCAAACAAGATAAAGATAAAGCCTGCTATCAATAAAATACTCATCTTCCTTCTCCCATGCAAAACTAAATTCTCTAGTTAATCATTTAAAACAAATATATTTCATAAAAGCTATTAATCATTTACTTTTGAATTTTGAATTTTGAATTTTGATTATTAGGCTTGTGTTATCTGTGACATGTAGAGACCCTAACTTATGTAAGTGTAAGATTAATTATACAACGAAATCCACCAAATACATAAAGTTAAGCCCTCCAATAGATAAATAGCACAGGAAGGGACAGGATATGTACTTCAAGGAAAACTAGGAAAGACTTCTAAAATATTACCATATATGCATTTAGCTTGTGTCATCAAGTTGAAATTACTTAAGTGCCCCACATCAACAAAAATGGGTCATAGAGTAGAAACACTTAAGATGAAACAAGTCAGATGATGCTAAACATTTTAATCGGATAAGCCATTCAAACAATAACAAGCAGAAGACAAAGATCTTGTAACTGAAGATAGAGTAATACACTTGTTTCTCAAGCTCCCTAGCTCTAGTTTCTACTTCCTCACATCTTTCTTCAGTAGAACGAAGCTGCACAGTTTCAAATGAAAAATATCGTGTATAAAAAAAACACTATAACATGAACATAATTATTTATTTACGATATGTGGAAAGTAGATAGCCTTTTCCTTGTGAATTATGATCTGAAAATACAATTTTCAAACTGTAGGTAGTGATAGAAGGAATGCAAGTTCCAAAAAGATCAAGACAAGAAAATGGTGGTAGTGATTTTTTATGGTTTAACAATTAACAAGCATAAAGTTAATTATATTATAAAGTGCATATATATATATATAAAGCTAGTTATCCTTCAAATTATATCAAGGAAAGATAAATGAATACAAGCTCAAAACCCGCCAAAATAGTTCTTATACTGAGCTTGAGATGATGTTAAAACTAAAATCTATCTGACTAATGTATATATGTCGAGAATATCACAAGTCCTTCATTTAAATGTTCAAAAACATGTTGCTGTTTCATTCAAATTTTATGGTTTAATGCTTTGATAGAGCTTCTTTCATGTTTACTATTGTTTAATTTTCATTTTTTGCCTCCAGTCTGAAACTTGTTACTGATTCTCATGCTTCTTGCGAGCCAGCCAGCCCCATGGACAATTAAACATGAGAAAAGATGAAATAAGGCGAAATATAAACCAATGTACAATAGTTCATAGATGAGGGTGCTTGTGAATTATGTTAGTTGTATTATCATAAGTATAAATCTTAAGCTTGTTCACTAAACAAATTCAACCAACTTTCAGAGTTTATTATCTTAAGTATAAATCTTAAGCTTATTATACACACAAACACGTACTCATCAAGACTAATAGATATATAAAAATGCACACACATGCATGTTGCACCTTATTTCACTCGAGCAAAAGCGCTTTTCTTTAGCGCTTCGTGCCTTAGTCAATACAAGGGTTCGAACGCGTAGAGTGCACACTTGCCCTTAACAAAACCACCTTTGCCATCCATCAATTTGTAAAACCAATCAAACATGGATATTATTAACAAAGTTCTCTATATTCTAAGCTAAGAGCCAATACTTTCTTCCTTATACACACACACAAAAACAATCAACATTCAAACAAAAGATCAACATTCAAAAACATCTAATTACATCAAAAACATAAGCTTGGAATGAATTAGTAAGCGTTATTCAAACAAATGTCATCACCTTTCTCTCTTTTTTTTTTTTTTTGAATTTAATGATGAGAATCCAAAATCAGCAGATGAACAAGGAAAACTTTAAAAAATCGAATTTATTTTACAGAATTCTCAATTATTTACTCCATTTCAAAGAAATCAAATACAGGAAAAATGAATCCTAACCTGTAAACATCAAAACTGAGCTCCCTGTAGAAGATGTTCGATAACTCCTCTCTCAAGGTCTGAATAGCGTAACCCATATTCACGTAATAATCCTGCTGCTCCTCTTCCTCTTTGCTGGGCTTCGATCCTCGCTTCACCGGAGCTGAAAGTTGTACGTACAACATCAAGTTTTGGCTCAAACCCGAAACTGAACTACTGGCATCTTTAACATCGACCCTAGCATTGGTCCTTGACCAAACTTTCTCGTCGTCGTTCTTCGAAATCGCGCAGCTCTTGAGGAATTTAGGGCGGGGTAGGGTGCCAGGAAAATTTGCTAAGAGATTGAAAAAAAAAAGATAGATAACAAAAATCAGAATGATCGAAGAGATAAAAATGGGTAGACTAGAGAGAATATAAAGGAGGGTACCTGGCAATGGCCCTAATTTGCAACCCAAGGGGAAGGGAAAGGGGAGAAGAATGCGTCATTTTTCTAAAAATGTCTTACCAAAAAAAAAAAGTGTAAGACATTTTCCCACAAGAAGGCCTCATTTTCCCGTGTTTTGGAAAAGTTTTTACAGGGGAATTTATTTTCCACCAAAAAAATAGTGGAAAATGATGAAAATATTTTCCAGAAAATCTTTTACAACCAAACAAACAGAGCCTTAATGTTAACAACAGCACGCCAAATTCAAACGTCAGCACCGTCGGCAGTAGTTTTGTGAGCACGAAAACATGCATGCATTTTCAACATTATCTATGGAAATGGTCACTAAAATAATTATTTATTGGAATGGTTCAAAAAATGTAAAACGCTCTGACGTGGACACTTTTTCAGGGAAAAGTGCAAAAAAAAGTGCACTAATATGAGAGTGCTTTATCACGTGTCAACAAAAGTGCACTGATGTTGGCACACTTTACTCTGTGTTAGTAAAAATGCATTGACGTTGGCACGCTTTACCTCGTGTTTGATTAGGGTTTTGGGGTTATTTGTATATTATAGCTTAGGGTTAGTGTTAGGGTTTGGGTTAGTGTAGGGTTATGGTTTTTGAAAAAATAAATTAGGGTTTAGGGTTAAAAAAATAATTAAAGTTTGTTTTAGGGTTTATTTTTTTAATTGGTAAGTATTGTTCTAGAAGAAATAAATTTGACAAGATGGGGTATGAAAAATAAATTTGACGTGATGTGTTCTGAAAAAAATATTTTGATAAGATGGATTTTATTTTGTTTTTTGTACAGTCAGTAATTGTACAGAAAAAGCTTCCAGTTGGACTTTTTTTTTTGTACAGTTGATTCTGAAAAATAAATTTGACCTGATGTGTTCTGAAAAAATTATTTTGATAAGATGGATTTTATTTTATTTTTTTGTACAGTCAGGAATTGTACAAAAAAAGCTTCCAGCTGGACGCTTTTTTTGTATAGTTGATTCTGAAAAAATAATTTTGAGAAGATGGTTCTGAAAAAATATCTCGGGGTTCACGGGAAATCTGATAGTTGGGGTTGAAAAATGCTTCAAGCAGGATGCACTGTCAGTTCCTAGCTGGATACTCAGTGCTGGTGATAGTGCATCCTACTATCCTTTAGGCTATTAATGAGCCAAATTTTATTCTCTTGTTGCATAAGTTACAGCAAGAGAAATTGAAGAAGTTCAGAAGAGTATAAACTGAAGAAGTTGAGAAGGTATAAATTGATTTATTGTATTAATATTTATATGAATCATTATATTTTTACATAATACTTTTTGTCTTGAATTTCTTTTGACAGATAATTTGGTCGAAAATGAGTGAACGTATTAGTGTTGTTATTTACTACTACGGTGAGGTCTGTGACATCTAGAACGATATTTTTTTTATCGGAGAACACAGTGCAACTGGTTTTTAACCAAAACATAGAATTGATAGAACTTCGTAAAAGAATTAGGTGCAAAATATTTAGAACGACGCTAATTAGAGTCTCGTCTATTAAGTATCAATTGTGTGCTTCAGCTGATCCCGTGACATA
This sequence comes from Gossypium bickii, assembly GCA_025503065.1. Lineage (NCBI taxonomy): Eukaryota > Viridiplantae > Streptophyta > Magnoliopsida > Malvales > Malvaceae > Gossypium > Gossypium bickii. Next base: position 17,567,710 of record CP106713.1, on the reverse strand, counting down.
TGACTTATTTGATATCAAAAGTGCTCGTGGCTTAGAGGCGATGGTGCAGACTCACCTCGCTAGTGGGTCACCCTATCTTGAGTTATATGTGGAATTTGCATCGCCAAATGAAATATTTGCGACTTCAACATCTACTACTGTTTGAAAGGAATACACAACCCCTGCTCGACACTCCTTTAGTGGAAGGCAAAACACGGAATTGTCTGTTTTTGTGGCAGTACAAATACACGACCCTTGCATGACACTCTATTAGTGGATGGGACATGCACCTCGATGGGTCGATGTTCAATGCTGGAAATACTTATTGAGGAATGGCATCAACTTCTAGTGGTTGGCAATCCACATCTGATTGGGGACGTTATGAAACATACACGAGAAGGGATGATGTATTCCCTACGACATCCACTAGTGAGGGGACCTCCTACGTTGCAAATATTGGTGGGTCAGATGATGAGTCTGATATGGATCCACCCCGAGAGCCCGATCCCGATAGTGCAGAAGTTGCATTATTTTCTGAACAGGAGCCTGGTGCAACTGAACCTAAAGATGGTGAAAGGGATTCAGATGAAGAAGAAGAAGATCCGCGATTCATGACGTACTCGCCTCCAGCCTGCATGCATAATGTCGATCTATCGGTAGATGATGCATTAGAGTTTCTAGATCTACAACACAAGAGGTGTGGCCACACAAGTTAGTCATTAGATTCGAGTGAATTTGAAGTTGGTAAGGAGTTTTCCAGTAAAGATGGTTTTCTCGATGCATTGAAGCAATATAACATCATGAATGAGGTTAACTACCACGTGGTTAAATCCAAATCCAAGAAGTTTGAGGTCAAGTGTGCAGTGCGAGACGGTACATGTTCATAGAAAATCATGGCTTCAGTTAAGAAGAGGACAGGGCTGTGGGAGCTAAAGAACTTTAAAGGTTCTCATACGTGTGTTATCGGTACAGTATCACTGGGTGTTTAGGGTTTTTGAATGTTACTACTATTATTTAATGTTGCATTATTTAACATACTCATGGGTTGACAAGTGTTTCATAAGATCATCCCAAGTTGGATTCAAAGATGATAGCGGGCTTAATACTACCAATGGTGGAAGCGGATCCCAGGACTGCTGTGTTGGTCTTAATTACCAATATTCGTAGTCAATTCAAGTACACGCCTTCTTACCGCAAGGCTTTGATAGCTAAATAGAAGGCGTTGGAGAAGATGCACAGTAGGTGGGACACTTCATACAATAAGGTGTGGCAGTGGTGTCAGATGCTGGAGAGGAACGTCCCATGTTGTGTGACAGACCTTAAAACGGTTCTTGCTTACTACAACGGCCACTTGCTCCGTGGATGCGAAGTGTTCAAGCGTCTGTTTTGGAGCTTTAAGCAATACCAAGCCGCATTTCAGTACTGCAAGTTATTGGTACAAATTGACGGTACCTTTATGTATGGTAGATATATCCATCCGCTATTGCTAGCTGTGGCACAAGATGGTGATGGGAGGATCCTTCCAATTGAGTTTGTAATAACACCGAGGGAGTTAGATGATGACTAAGATTTCTTTCTTTTTATGTTGAGAAGGCATGTCTACCCCCAACCTAATATCTACGTTATATCGGATCGAGGCACTGAAATACTAGCAGCAATTGAGCGATAGGGAAGCCTCTGAGATCATACATACCATCAGTATTGTCTAAGGCACGTTGCGTACTACTACGGGCAATATCGGTCTACCACTAGACAATGACAAGTGACCAACATGGGTATTTAATCGCTTCCAATATTATTTGGTTTGTAATATTCAATTTGTTCTGAATAGAATAATGATATGTAATTATCATTATCTACTTATATTGATAGGGTATAAGATCAATAAGGACCATTTTCATGATATGTTAATGATTTTGCGGTCAATTAACGATCAAGGCCTATAACATACCTTTCGATTAATGGACACAATTATACAACGGCAGCCTACGATATGGTCAGATGACCTCAAACTTGGCAGCACTATTTCTAAAGAAACGCATCATTTACCGATAATCTCAGTTGTGTGGGAGACATACTTCCATTTGGCAGCACTATTTCCAAAATAAGCAGCGAGTTATAAAGCCAAATGTAGGGAGGCCATGTATGGTGTCGGAAGGTAGTACAAGAAATTAACAAGGCCAAGGCGTAGGCTAACTCTATGTGCATAGTGTGTCACGATCGTGACAACCTATGGTTTCGTGTGACGAAGTACAACAGAACAAACCAAGGTATTCTCAGCAGATAATATCGTGTACACCTGAGAAATAGGACTTGCGACTATGGGAGGTTTGACACACTTCGTTATCCATGCGTTCATGTAATTGTAGCTTGTTAGAATCTCCGTTTGGATCCCATGAGCTATGTCGACAAAGTGTACAAATTAGAATATATGTACAACTTGTGAAGACACATATTCCCACCAGTCACAAATGAATATAAGTGTCAGTCTGTATCGCTTGCTCCGTTTAAGTTATTACTAGATAGAGAATTCCGCCGCAAACCAAAAGTTCCACCGTGCTCGACTAGAATACGTGATAATATGGATATTCGGGAAAGAACGAACCAACAAAAGTTGTGCGGGTGGTGTAAGAACCCGGGTGATACAATGCAAACATGTCCAAATCGAAATAACTCCTAATTTTATTAAATGAAACAATGAAAAAATAATTTGTATTGTCTTATTCAAAAGAATTTCTATTTTATTAAATGAAACAATATAAAAATTGTAACACCCCCAACCCGTGTCCGTCGCTGAAACAGGGTTACAGAGCATTACCAGAATTTACAGAACAAATAAAAAGATATTTTATATCATATAGCATTCATATCAAAAGCCAATCAAAATCAAGCATAGTACCCCTTATGTGAGCCATCGAGGCCTAAAATACATATTAGAAACAAGTTAGGACTAAATCGGGTACTTAAAGAATTTTTCGGAAAACATTAAAATTTTTCAAAGGTGCAGGGGATACACACCTGTGTGTCTCACATGGTCAAGAGACACACCCTTGTCTCAAGCCATGTGGGCATTCGAAATAGGGACACACGGCCGTATCCCAACCTGTGTCCAAACTTATAAGCTCTTTAAATTGGATCACACGGTCAAGCCACATGCCCGTGTGCTAGGCTATGTGAGCAATTTGTTTTGTGCTAATTTAAGATACAGGAGACACATAGTTGTCTCACCTGGTCATGTGTCACACACAGCTAAGACACATGTCCGTGTCTCTACCTGTGTGTAACGACCCGTTTTCGGTAAAATCAGAACAGTGGTTGCTGGACCACAAATTTGAGGTCATAAAATTTATTTTAATATTATTTTATGGTCTACAGCAAGTTAGAATTATGGTATAAAAATTACATTAAGAAATTTTACCGTTTGTATGCTCAATTTGTGAAATAGGACTAAATCGCATAAAATGTGAAAGTTGTGTTCTATTAGCTAATGGTGTCAAATAGATATAGAACTTTAAAGTAGAGGTCCTTATTGAGTAATTAGACCTTTAGTTGAGTTAGTGGATGTACATGGAGAGAAATTATAAAACAATTGTAAGCCTAGGTGATATTAGGTGATTTAATTGATAAAATAAAAATAAAGCAAAGGCTAGCTACCATCTTTTTCATCTTCTCCTTCACCAACCGTTTCTATCAACAAGAAATATCCATGGAAGCTTGAAAATTTCAGACAAGCTATACTCTTGCATGTAAGTTATTTTGGTGGTTGTTTTTGTTGATTTTTATGTTTTTGGAACCCTTGTAGCTTAAGCTAGCTAATTAGGGGGCTAATTTGAAAGATAATGGAAATTCTAGGTTTTTCCATGAGATCATTTTGTTTGTTTTGAAGTTTAATGGAAGAAAATGAATCTTGGTTGTTAAATAAACAACTTTTGTTAAGGGATTTTAAGTAAAATTGTCAATTAATGGCTAAAATGAGAAATGTGAAATTTATGTGTTAAACGTGTGAAATTATGAGATTTATGGGCTGATATAGGTATATATGAAAATCAGATAGGCTTGTGTATAGATGAAATTGCATGGATTTCATTTTATGAGCCTAGGGACTAAATTGTAAAGAAGTCAAATGTTAGGGGAAAAATAGTAATTTTTCCATAGTATGAAATTGGATTGAATTGAATAGAATAATTTTTAAATTAGTTAAATTTGATATTATATAGATCAAGAAAAGTCACGTTCGAATTTAATTAGAGGAAAAGAAAAAGTAGTGGATTAACGGTCGACTTATTCTGTATTAATTCGAGGTAAGTTTGTATAATTACATTGTGTATTTATATACTTTAATTGAATTATGTGTATGTGAATTTAGAAATTATGTATATAAATATCGAATACATAATTGATATAGTATTAAAAATATTGAGCCCCAATTAAACCCTAAAAGTTCGTAAGGTACAAATAACGTGTCATGTCACTAGGGTTACCGATTTTGGTTGACATCCTGCATGTGTTGCAGACTCACCGTAGCTCGTATGAGCTTACCTATTCTTATCTCGTAAGAGCTTGTCATTATTCAGCTCGGAGGAGCTTACCGATATTCAGCTCGGATGAGCTTACCGTTTATTACTCGTATGAGCATACGTGTATAAGAATTGACGGCTTACCGTTCAGTGCACTTAATGTGTACCACCCGCGTATCCTATAATATTTTAGATGGTTCAATGGGCATAGTATTACTATGGGATTATACAAGTCCAATATGACAAGTACAACTATTTGTATGGAAATGGTTGATATTTGATATATGATTATACAGCATAGATGTTACATGTATAGGGAATTTGATAAATTGATGAATTCATATATGATTTTCAATTTTATGTGAATATATGACTAACTTGATTATGATTTGAATGATAGGCTTTGGCCAAATTGAATTGAGTTATGTTTTGAGTTATTTGCCTAAAATTGTAGTTATATGGTAAGTTCTATTCTTTGAATTACTAACTTACTAAGCTTAATTGCTTACTCTGTTTATTTGTTCATGTTTTATAGTATTTCGGAAGCTCACTCGATTCGAAAATCGTCGAAGATCGCGTCGCACTATCAAACTCTATTTTGGGTACTTAGACTTTACATTTTGGGTTAAATGGCATGTATAAGTGTTTTGGCTAATGTGGTCTATATGTCTTATGTTGTTTTGGTTATATGTATAGCCATGTGATTTGGCTTATTTGGGTATGCTTGGTTTGTAAATATATATAAATGATCTTTTGTGTTTGTTTTAAGGTGGTTGAATCAATTTGTTTGTTATATCATGCTGTAGGGTAAATGTTCATGTTATAAACTTGATATTGGTTGGTCTTGAGTACCTATTTATGCCATGTTTGAATGCCAATTGATTGTATAGGTTGGTACTAATGTGGGTGGGGAATATGGCTTGGAAAATAGCCTATTTTTGTCCACACGGGCAGAGACATGGGCGTGTGTCTCGGTCGTGTGTGATACATGGCCAGGTAACATGGCCGTGTGTCCCCTGATACTATTTAAAAACTAAGCCACTAGCTCCACACGGTCTTGCACAAGGGCATGTGGCTTGGTCGTGTGGTACAAGTCAGTATACCCTCTAGTTTTCACACGGCCTAGCACACGGCCTGGCACACGGGCATGTGGTCTGGCCGTGTGACCCAAGTTAGAGAGTTACATGGGGTCGAACACAACCTAAGGCACGGGCGTATCCCATAGTCACACGGGCGTGTCCCCTGTCCACACGGGCATCTGACCCTTGCACTTTGAAAAAAAATTTCATGTTTCTTAAAAATTCGTAGAGAACTCGATTTAGTCTTAGACTACTTCTAATGTCTATTTGGGGCTTCGAGGGCTCGTATTAGGGATTGTAAAAATGTATTTGAATGGTTTTTGATATGAATGATAAATGTATATGAAATATATGATTGGTTGATTTATAAGTCCGGTAATGCTCTGTAACCCTGTTTTGGTGTCGATTACGGGTTAGGGGTGTTACACCGTGTGGACAAAAATAGGCCATTTTCCTAGCCATATTTCTCTCCTAATTTGTCATCCACCTAAATCAACATTTTTGGACATCATCAAGCCATAACAAATCAATCAAAACAAGCTAAAATCATGTCTTAAGCATGACATATTACCACATACAACCAATGTGCTCTTAGGCACCTCAAATGACAATTTAAAGATATGTCAACCAAATATTCATATTTATTTAGATAACCAAATGCATATATATATGCATAATCAAACTCATACCTCAAACATGATAAAACCACTTATATACACATCAAAATATATTAACACAAGCCATTCAAATGGCTAATTTCATCAAAACATTTATATGCCGTCAATGGCCAAGTTAACCTATACATGCCATTATAACCAAAAGTGATTTACCATATATACCGAAATAAGCCGATGGATAGTGTGAAGTAACTCCGACCAGCTTCCAAAATAGAGAAAATAAAATAGAGTAAGCAGTTAAGCTTAGTAAGTTCGTACAACATGAAATTTAACTTACCATTATTTCACATATAAGGTAAACATACAAGAATTGTCCAAACCAACTTGGCCAAAAGCATAAACACATATCCTTATCATGTTAGCCAAGTAATCACATATAATAGCCCTTAATCATGGATGAACAAATTCATCAAGCAAGTTTCACATTCCAGTAATAACCAATTCATGCATTAGTATATCAGGTAATATCATTTCCATGTACTTCATGTATATATGGGTAATAGTTCATCTTGAACTCATAATATCTCATATCAGAACTTTGCCTGTTGAACCATTTAAAATATCATTGGATACATGGGTAGTACACACGAAGTGTACAAAACTGTAATCCATCAATTCATAAACATGTAAGTTTATACAAACATGTAAACGAGAAGCTCATGTGAGTTGTATAATGGGAAGCTCTTGCAAGCAAAATATTAGAAAGCTCAAGAGAGCTATTAATCGGGAAGCTCATGAGAGCTAAATAATGAGAAGCTCGTGAGAGCCAAGTATCGGGACGCTCATAAGAGCTGTGGTGTGTCCGCAACACATCCAGGATCACAACCAATTCGGGAACCCTAATGACATGTCATTTGTATCCTTTGAATTTTTAAGGTTCAAACGGGACTCAGTACTTGTCGGATATGTGATCAATATTATGCATGGAATTTTATACAAATCACACACAATAGTATTCAATTTAAACCATATAAATATACAGTTTAGTTACACGAACTTACCTCGACAAGTGTACGTAAATTTGTAGGCTACTAATCCTATACTTTCTATTTTCGTCGATCTAACTCCGTATTAAGTCTATCCAAATCTATACAAATGAATTTAACTCAATTTAATATAATTCATATTCAATTCAATCCAATACACATCTTTGGAAATATTACTATTTTACCCCTATACTTTTAATTAATTATGATTTTGTCCTTAGGCTCGGAAAATGAAATTCATACCATTTAATCCTCATTTTAAGCCTAGCCAATTTTCATATTTAACAATAGTATCCCATGAATTTCATCAAATTTAGAATTTTTTCCATGAATTTATCATCTTTTCAATTTAGTCCCTAAATCATAATTTCATCAAAATTCTCTTTACAAAAGTTGTTTATATAATAACAACCTTTCATTTCATACCATAAAACATCAAAATTCAACTATATCATCCATGGTAAAACCCTAATACTTTAATAGTTTTGAAAATTAATCCCCGAGATAGTTAGATTAAGCTATTACGATCTCAAAAACATAAAAATCATTAAAAACGGGACAAGAATACATATCTATTTAAGCCAAGTAAATTTGCTAGAACTCAAATTCCATGGCTAAGGTTTCCATATTTTTGTTTTAAGAAAGATGATGAAAATGATATTTGATTTAATTATATATTTCATTTATCATCATCATTTTATCATCTTTCCAAAATTAACATTAATGTTTCTTCAATTTCCAATGATGAATAATCATTCTTATCTACTAACTACGCTAAACGGTCTATTTTCCATATAAGGACCTCAAATTTTAAATTCCGTAGCTATTTGATACTTTTAGCTACTAGAATTTAACATTTGCACTTTATGCAACTTGGTCATTTTCATCAAATTAGACATGTAAACGATAAAATTTCTTAACAGAATTTTCACACGATTTTTTATCATACTATAGACCATAAAATAATATTAAAATAAATTTTCTTCCGACCTCGAATTTGTGGTCCCGAAACTACTGTTCCGATTTTACCAAAAATAGACTGTTACAAAAATAGTTTGAACAAATATATTTAGAAAAACTAAATGCATGTGCCAGTCAGAATCAGTGCCACATGGGGGTGATCGACAGTTACGCGTTGGATTCTTTCTTAGTTCAACTTCCAACAGGGATTGTGGTTGTTCGGGATCAGCTTTTGATTGTGGGTGTTGGGAATCACCCACAAGGGAGATGTTTGAATCCCATAAGGTGATGGGAATTAGAAATGAGATGAGCTTCCTGATGATGCATCGTGTTGTCCCTCCTGCGATGATGGCCTTATATTGTCAGTTGAGTCGGAGTTATTGGGAAATAAGATGCACCGAGCCATGCATTCCAACCTTGTATAAGAGTGGAAAAAGGAAACATATAAGGGTTAGTTTACATATAAGGGTTAAGATACACACCTAACATAATCTGAAGGGGTTGTGGTGTGGGCATCGTCGCTTGCTCTGTCAGGACGATGATTGCGTGGGCGTTGTTGATGGGCCCGTCCCGCCAGCCTTTGTCCTTGGATTAAAAAGACCCCGTCGTTCATTTCTGACATGAAATTTTTGACGCCTCTACTTTTCTGAGAGAATATGGCTTACTATAAATCCTAAATCATAGCATGTAATTCGGCTCACACGCTAACTCTAGAACGATAATCGGTTCTCGAGTAGATATATTATCATACTGATTTTCCCAAATTTTAATATATTTTGAGTGGAAGGTAGGCCAATGCATATTCGGTCGTCGTAAGTCGATTTTGTGCTCATCATCGAGCACCTCAAGTGCCACAAGAATTGGTTGTCGGAATCCAAATTGCCGCAACACTCTATTCGTTTGGTGCATCTCGACGGTAACATAGTTGACCAATAAGATCTTGTGTGCCAGATGTTTAGATTCTGTAGGAATTCATCCGGAATTCCTGTCCTAATTGTCGAATTCTCATATGGTGTCCATTGAAACTATATGAACGTGATAAAAATATTAGTTATATACATAAAACTAAATGCTAAATACTAAATACGAAATCGACTATGTTATGTATATATAGTTCAAAACGAAATAAATACTTACATGTGCTTCTGACTGTTGGTTTAATAGAAGCCATATATCTTCAAGAGCAATAGGTATTCCACCGTAACTTACTGAATGGTTCCACCTATTTAAATAAAATTTTAGCATAAAATTATATTTTAAATTTATGTAATAATTGTAAAATCTAATATAAATTTTATCTTGTAAAGAGTGGGAATGTATATAGGTGGTTAACTCGAGGACGTAAAAATAAAAAGCGAAACCAAACCCATGGTTGTAGCAGTGAGAGGCAACCTTCAATTTTGATTTTATTTGGATACGTCGCCCGACACATCTCCTGATACAATTCTGATAACATGACAGACCCCCAACTGAGTTTGGCAATTGCTCTAAAATCTATAAGTTTCAATAGCCACATTAGATGTACAAAGTTTCGTGACTTGTCCGGCATCAGATAACCTCCGAGGATCTGAATAATGTATGCTCGAGCGTATCGTACTCTTTCTACTTCAGTCGAATCATCCCCCGACTTCGGGAATGTGTTTCGTAACCAGCCCATATCGATATAACCTTCGTAAATATATCCGAAATTGCACCCAAAAGATCGTAACAAATGGCTCCCCAATCAACAAATTGAATAGACCCGATGAGTACGGACTCATCCACCGATAACCCTAATTGTAACTGCACGTCCTCCAAAGTGATGGTATACTCCTCGCATGGAAGATGGAATGTGTGCGTCTCAAGTCTCCACCTCTCCACGAACGCGCTGATAAGTTTTGGGTCCAACTTTCACCCTCGGCCTATATTGGCCACGTGCCAAAAACCCACTTCCCTCAAGTAATTTTCTATCAACGGTGATGGAAGACCAGACATATTATGAATAAAACACTATAACACTCGATTTACCGTGTAACACCCCCAGACCCGGCCCAAATGTTAAGGCCGAATTTGGGAATGTCAAATCAAAGGCATAATTCAAAACGATTTTGCTAAGTTAAAATTTAAGATCTAAAAGCCCAAAATCCTTGAGTCCTGTTAAGTAATGATAAAAGCCCATTTAATTATTTTAAGTATTTTGAAAACCATGTTTAAACATAAAAAAAATTTACTCATGTTTAATAATTAAGTAAACAGTTGAAACAACAAAACTTAAAATCCAAAGTCAAATCGGAGTACAAGGCCTTATTACATCTAACGAAAATAAAGTAATTAAAATCATGTCTTTTGAAACAAATAAATAAAACTTCTAAGTATGTTGTAGTGTGGCCATCTACGAGTCTTCTCCCACGTCGAACCGTCTACTGAAGATCACCTGAAACATTTAATAAAAAGGGGGTGAGTTTCGAAACTCAGTGTGTAAGACCCTTGGTAATCCAATCAACATAAAATTATCACATTGGACTTAAGCCCTATCAAAAATGGTGGTCTTGGGCCTTAGCCCACAATAACCTCATATCACATCAGTATCACATGAATGCAATGCACCCATCCCAAATCCAACCTTACACTCTTGTGGGGATATAAATATCAACCCACCCATCCCTACACTCCAAAGGTAGCACCAGCAGCGGCACTACTCAAATGTTGCAGCAAAGCTGCTATAATGGGCTTAAAGCCACCGGTGGATCCACGGTCGTCAAGCGACTATACGATCCTCAAATCTTCCTCCCTATCATCAAAACCCACCCAAATGCAACATATATTTCATGAATGCAACATACACAATTTCACAAATTAAGCACTTAGGGGTATTTTAGTCATTTCACTACCCAGGGGTATTTTTGTAATTCTACCCTACAGGGGTATTTAGGTAATTTTGCAAAACAGATGTAGTTTGGAAATTTTGTACATTAGGGATATTTTGGTAATTCTGTAAACCAAGGGTATTCTTGTAATTTTACAAATCAGGGTTATTTTAGTAATTTTGTAAATCTAAGAATATTTTGGAAATTTTCAAACTAAGGGTATTTTGGTAATTTTCAAATCAGGGGTATTTTGGTCCCTCTCGGGTTTTAGTTATGAACTTTGGCCCATTAACAAGTCCTTGCGGCTAAAGTGAATAGACACTACGCACCAGGTAGGATTCTAGAGAAGAGGAGGTGGGCCACTAGGACCGCTTAAGTACCAAGCTCTCCCTAGATCCAATCCTAGACATGCATATGTCCGTTGCCACACTCTAACCCAGCAACTTGTCCACGGACATGTTTAATTATTAGTTTAAGTCTTATGCAGTTTAAGAGTTGTTCAGAACTAGGCCTAAAGTCTATTAAACCCTAGCATACTTTTCTACGTCCCCATAAAGCCCATCAAGCCCATATCACATCCTTTCGGCCCATTAGGACCAAATCCCATCCATATGGCCTACTAGGCCCAAAACAATTCCAGATCATGTAACATGCATAGCTAACTCAATTCGTATAACCAACCAAACAATTTCATCAAACTTAGCCTCAAGGCCCACCGGGCCCATTTAGCCACTTCTGATTTTTCGACTTTCTGGCATTGCCAATATCGTGTGTGTGTGTGTGTAGTGTTTGTACACACCTGGTTACTGCGACATGCTATACTATCCTTGGTCTTGAACCTACAACCAACCAACCTTCAATCAATCACCCATACTTAATCAAAACATTTACCAAAAGCCAAAGCCTTACCGTAACCTTACCGTGCGCCACTGGGTTCTAATAGCCCTTCCTTAGCTACTAATCACGAGTATCCCCTAGATCTGCACTCACACATACACCATCAAACTTCGAGTGACTCATAATCCACACAAGTCACCCCTATAGATCATACTCACATTCGGCCACTTAATTAAACCATAATCGAGTTGAGTACACTTACACTTTGCTAACAATCCTTACCACGCTTGCGATCTCTGAACCTTACCCTTGTTAATACAAGATTAACGACAATGAGAAGTTAGACAGCCCTTCGGCTTTTAACAAAACACACTAAGGGGTTAACTGAATACTTATCGAATCCACTTTTGATCATGCGGCCTAGATAGCTACTGAACGAGATTCGGCTTTTAACCTTGATTGATAGTAGATAACAAACGATTTGTGATGGAGGAAAACAACAAAGATTCGACACTAATAGGGATTTCGGTAATAGAAGATGATGATACTTCGGCAATAAAAGAGTTTGGCTATGAGAGAATTCGGCAAAAAGGAATTCAGCTATAGGAGATTTCGGCAACAAGGCAAGGTATTTTCGATTGTGGAAAAATAAGGTTTCGGCAAGGAAAAGGAAAAGAATGGAAAATTCGGCATTACCTAGGACCCTAGATTTGACACACACACATTTATATAGCCTATAGCAGGAACTTAGCCACCCCTAAAGTCCAATTCGGCACCACTTCATCGACTGCTCATCTCCTAATTTTTCTCCATGATATCTCCCTTATCCTTCTCCTAAATTCTCTCTACTGATCACTTCTCCTTAGAGTCCTTCTACATGCCACTTCCAGCCTTCTAGAAGCCTAAAATTAAACTCCAAAATAAAGCTAAGCTAACACTCGAACCTCAGACCTTCCTGCATGCATATGTCGCCACCTCTCTACACCCTAGTGGCGTCACTTAGCCACTTCACCACAGGCTTCTTTGTGCCATTTTTCACTTTATTTTTATTTAAAAGCCCACTACTCACAACCCTGATTCCTTAATTAAATAAATTAAGAATCTTCCACCACAAAACTAGAACCCAGAGCTTCTCCAACACACCTAGACACTCCAAATTCATTAAACCTTTAAAGTCGTCATGTCATTTGTCATTTTCTTGCTCACTTAAACATTTTATGAGACCCAAAGTCCAATAGGCCCAATTCTTTTAGGCCCAAATTCAAGGCGTTACATACCGGCTGTTATAAAAAAATATTACTTAAATTACAAAAATGAAATAAAAATATTAAATAATATTAAAAAATTAAAATTAACCCTTACCATTTCCATTTGATCAACGAAGATATGTTTATCATCGAGACGAATTAATTATTGGGTCATTGCTAACACAATCAAATTTCTTAGAAATTATAAAAAAAAATAATACTAATCTAGACAATAATTAAAAATTTAGAGAGCTTTGAGAGCTTTTTTGAGAAATTTAAAGAGAAATTTGGAAGAAATTTTGTGTGAAAAAAATGGGTGGGAGGTTTTATAATTCTTTTTTTCCTTGACCGTTGGGGGGAAAACACAGGGTAAAGCGCGCCCACGTTAGCGCGCTTTTGCTGGCATGTGGTAAAGTACTCTTACGTTAGCATGCTTTTCTGCGTTTTCCCCTGAAAACGCGCCAATGTTGGATCGTTTTGTATTTTTGGACCATTCCAATAAATAAATTTTTTAGTGGCCCATTTCCGTAAATAATGTTGGAAATGGGCATTTTCTTGTACAACACCCCACGAAAACAGTTTGAATGTTTTATCAAAAGTAGAGGTCCTTGTGGACCGTTGTAAGGTATTTAAGTTTGGATTGGGTTTGATTCGAAAAAAGGGTTTAATTTTTTGTTTAAGTGTGGTTCAATTTAAGAAAAGTAAATTTGGGTTCGATTTAGTTTGTTCATATTTAAAATTTTTTAGATGATTTTTTATTTAAAATTAATTTCTTTAAGAAATATAATACACTAAAAAAAGGATAAAATAAAAGTTTTCTAACATTAAAAAGTATTTATATTAAAAAACACTACCATAAATATAATAAATATTTTATTATATTAAAAAACATTAATAAATATAATAACTATTTTATTGTATTAAATACAAATTTTATATTTTTATATTTTGGGTTGAGTTATTTAGTTGGATAAAATTTTTTAAGTCTTGGACAATGGATTTAATTGTTATTAGATTTGTGATTTAGTACAAATATAAATATAATTGTTATCAAACATATATAATTAATATAATATTATTTTATAATATAATATCTGAGCTCGAGCCAAAAATCTTATCAAAGGTCTAGCACATATAAAAAACAGGCGTTAAATTTTATCTGAATTTTTTTTTTTTTTTTTCAAAACCTCCCATGAAGCCTACATTCGACTATATATTTTATATCCTCGTTTTGAAGGCGGCGACATTTATGGGGCGATAGCTTTAAAATGCATATATGTGCGAACTAGAGTTTCACGTCTCGGCTTGGGGTGTAAACTACTTGAGGAGAATGTGTATATTAAGGAGCATTTTGGGTTGTAAACTTGAAGTATATATTATGTATAAAAGGGGCTTGAACCCCACGAGGATATAACCATCGCTAATAATACAACCCCACGCTAATATACGTGTGTTAAGTTTAAAATTAATTTGTAATTTTTATAATAGTAAAAATACAATTTCATTATTTAAATAGTTTATATTTTTATAAATTTTAAAGGATTAAATCAAAATTTTATCATTTTTAATAGGACAAAGTACAATTTTACCTTTACTAATTTAAAATTTTAAAAATTTTAAAGGGCCTAAATAAAAAATTTTCATTTTAAGAGAGTCGAACCCCAGTCAACACCCTCCCCCAGTACACCCTTGATTATATGTCTAACAAGCAGTTAAGATTCTTACTCATGGTGTTTTAAAACAGCTTGTCAACAACTTACAATTACTTATTTGGTGTAGTAACTCGTTAATATGAATTCAAATACTATTTCAATAATTCGTCGAGAGGTAAAATATATATTACTATAAAAATTTATTGATATTTTTTCTAGTAGCATGTGAATAAATGTCGCGCCATGTATATCTCGTTGGCAAATAAACAAGCACATTCTAACTTTTTTTAGGCAAACTCCAACAAGAGGTAAAGTATATTATTATAAAAAGTTTACTGATATTTTTTGTGTAGTGTAAGGATAAATGTCTGCCATGTAAAATATATATTATTATAAAATTTTACTGATATTTTTTTAGTAGCACAAGAATAAATATCGTACTATGTATAGCTCATCAGTAAATGAGTGAGTTCATTCTAATCTTTTTGAGCACACTCCAACGAAAGTTTTTGCCTTTTCAAGATTGGCATTGTCTTTTTATGCTTGCTAAGTTTAATAGCAAAAACACTGATAGCATCTTAAGTAACTTAGCTAAATTTTTTTACAAAATTGATAATAGAAACACTACTACCCCTTGGGGATACTAATTAAATTGATAGCAGAAACACTGTTGCCCCTTGGGAATACTACTCGCTAAGTTAATAGCAACACAGCTAACCTCTTAAATCACTTAGTCGAGTAGAAACACTGTTAGCCTCTTAAGTCACTTAGTCGAGTAGAAATAATGTTAGCCTCTTAAGTAACTTAGCTAAATATCAATAATTTTACAGCAAACGGTACAAAGTGCAAAAAGCAATACACTTAAATCCTCGAAGAATATTTTATGAAATCTTCAAAATGTTGGAAGATTTGAACCAATAGAAACTCTTACTAGAAATTATGAAACCATTTTCATTGATCTAGCACAAAAAAAAAAAAAAAAACCAGCACATAGCACAAAGGCTTCACCCATACTTTTATTTTGAATAAAGTCACTTTATAACTTCTCCCTCAATTGGGAGACAATCATAGTTTGATAACCCATCACATTAGATTGCCTATAACCACCCTACACATGCCGGCCATCATAGCACGAGTCCCACCAAGGCCCTTTTTATATACTTCTCAGCTCCTTGATCTAGGGGTTTCCTCTCCAATCTTCTTCTCTTTTCTTCCTCATGTTCCCATCTTTTCTATAGAAAATTTAACTTTCCATCACGTGCCAACCACCTCCATTGGCTCTCCACCTTGTCCTAAACAGGGCGAATTGACCAACACCACCGCAACCTCCACATTATTTGATCCTTGTATCAGCAAGTACAAAAATAATTGTATCATGTAGTGTTAGGATGAATTGTAATTTTAAATTTTTTAAATCAATATTATGAACATTTTTTTTGTATAGTCTCAAAAAAAAAAAAAAGAGAATGATTGGGTGCTCTGCTTTTAATTTTAATAAGATAAGATAAATTATAACTAAACATTCAATTTGATTTAAGAGTTATAAACATTTTGATTCTCATCATTTTTATTATAGTTGTCACCTTTAATTACATAAAAAATTTAAAAGAAAAAATAAAAGAGAAGGCAAAACAAAATATAATTATCACTAATAACAATTTCAAAAAAATCTTATAGATAGTGATGCCTTAGCTTAATAGCAAATTTAAGAGTTTAAAAATATTAAGATATCATGTTCGAGTCTCAATTTTGTGAAAATCATGTGAAAGTTTTCAATCCGTATTTATTTTAGTTTATGTATCACCATATGTAAGCCATGTATAAAAAAATTATTTTTATCAAATCATACTTTATAATAATTAATTGTAATTATAATTATTCAAATATATTCTTTGTAATTGCAATTGTTACTATACTTGTAACTTCAAGAAATAAAAACTTACATAAAGTATACATATTTAACCTATATTTTAATACTGCAATCTACATTAATTTAATAATAATTCAAATATTTTTATAATTAATTATACTTTTCACTTTTTTAATTAAGAATTATAAAATATAAAGATTGAAGATAACAAAAATAAATTGCACCATTCATCCTCAAACTATAACATTTATTTTAAATTGGCACCCGAATTTTTAAATTAAAAAGTTTAAAGAAAAACGAATATCGTAAAAATGGATGTTGTAAAAATATTGGTTTTGAGGTTCTCAATCGCATAATAGTTTGTGGATGTAATTAAAATGTTTTGAATTTTGAGAGTCAATTTAAAATTAGGGTCATAGTTTGAAGATATCTGATGCAATTAACTCAAAATAAATGGAATATTAATCAATAAAAGATAAAATTGTCTTTTTATTAGAATTCATTTAACACAAACGGATTGTGTATTTTTCATCAAACCTTAAGAGTGTGTTTGGATGAAAAAATATAATTTTTTTTGAGATTTTTAAAAGGCTAACATTTTAGAGTTTATCAATTCAAAATGTTAGGATTTGTAATTGATTTGTTTGGATAAATTATAGATTTATACAAAAAAAAATTAGGTTATTAGAATTTTACAAATTAAAAGAATAATTATATTAAAAATAAATAATATAAAAAAGTTCAATATGGATATCATTATATTAGTAAAAAATTATAAATAGTTTTAATAAAAAAGACTTTAAAGAGTATATATTATAATTAAAAAAGTAATAACTTTTTCAAAATTTCTTATAAACTTACTTCAAAAAATCCATACTGAATATTTTATATATTAATCATTTTAAAAATAATTATTTTTTAATTTAAAAAATTCCAGTTACCTAATTTTCTTAAATTAATTAATTATTTTAAAATTTTTAAAATACTTCATCGAAATACATTCTAAGGGTTTGAATACTTTTCCCAAAAAAAAAATTATATAAATATATGGTAACTTTTAACATGACAAAGCCATGTGAAAATACGAATATATGATAACATGAACAAGCAATGAATCTTACAAGCAGATCTTTTACATTAATGGAGTTGGAGAGTTGAAAAATATAAAAGCTACAAATTGATCAAATTCTTAAAACAGTAAGTACCAAGAAGGAACCAACAAACAAGAAGGACCGCAAAGAGAGCCAAGAAAAACAGGTATGTGGTGCCACCAAACGTAAGCCCAAGACCGGTTACGACAACAAATGGCATGAAAGACCGAAAAAATGCTAATTTGCTCACCCACTGGCCTTTGAGTAAGAGGAGAAGTGCAACGTTCACTACATTCCACCCTCCATAACGGAACCCTAACTTGTTCAGGTTGTTTGCTACAAATGAATGACAATTGCATGTGAATAGGTTGTATGACCGGTGTTGGAACTCCATCGTGCTTTTTCGAAGTGCTTCGTCCCATGTTAACATCTCTCTTCTAAGTTCATCATCCTGGTATTCTTCATCTCCTTTAAGTGCAGATGAATGGGGAGAAATGCCGCATTCCTAAGAACAAAAATTCTCTAAAGATTACATCCTTAACCGAGGAAGAACAATTAAGAAACAAATACTTGAGTAGAAATGCTAGCAACTATATAATTCCTATTATTGGCACCCATCATAACCATACATACTCAAATTTTTGCTCTCCCATCAACCAAACCAAAGTACAGCCATGAAATATTAAAAGAAACCCTAGTTATATTCTACATTGGTGCAACCTATTTCCTGTCATTTGCACCATCTTAGGTACCAATGCCCCCAATTTTTCCATCAAATTTGCCTATAATGAATTCATGAATTATTGAAAAGCAATGGAATTTATAGTCTATTACAATGATTCTCTACCAAATCCTCATCTAAGGTAAATGCATGCAGCACAATAGAACCAGACTAAAATCCACTTCTAAGAATCAGCCGTTATGCCTTCACAAATTATTGTGAAGCTTAGAAATTCACTTTGGGTAGCCAATTACAACTCTTCCCTATCAAATTCCCATCTAAGGTAAGAGCAAAAAGCACAATGGAACCAATAAATCCTACTTCAGAAAATCTGTCACAGTGTATTCACAAATCATTGAAAACCATATTAGGAATTTATAGTCTATTACAGTTCTTCCCTATGAAATCTCCACCTAATGAAAATGTGTAAAAGCACAATGGACCCTGAAAATCCTACTTTCGAGAATCTGACATTGTGGTTTCACAAATTATTGAAAAGCTTATGAATTCACATTGGGTAACCTATGACAACTCTTCCCTATCAAATCCCCATCAAAGGTAATGGCATAAGCACAATGGAAGCAGCAACTCCTAATTCAGAAAACCTGCCATAGTGCATTCACAAATTCTTGAAAAGCATAGGAATTTATAGCTTATCACAGTTCTTCCCTATCAAATCTCCATCTATGGCAAAGGTGTAAAGCACAATCGAACTATTAAATCCCACTACCGAGAATCTGCCATTGTGCAGTCACAAATTTTTTAAAAGGTTGGAAATTCACATCGGGTAGCTTATGACTACTCTTCCTTATCAAATCCCCATCAAAGGTAAAGGCATAAGCACAATGGAAGCAGTAACTCCAACTTCAGAAAACCTGCCATAGTGCATTCACATTCATTGAAAAGCATAGGAATTTACATTGTGTAGCCTATGACTACTCTTCCCTATCAGATCCCCAGCTAAGGTACAGGCGTAAAGCACAAAAGGCACCAATATAAATCTAACTTTCAAATTCTTAATCCAGTTAAAGTTGTCATGTAATTTTCCCATACTGCAACCTTTTTGGTTGGGAATAAATAAATGAAATTCAAGAAAAAAAATAGAGATAAGAAAGGCAAAAGGAGTTGGAAGATGGAATTATACACCTTATCTTTGTTAATTTGGAGATAGCGAGCCACTGGTCCGAAGGTGAAATGGTCAACACATACAAAATTAGGCCCTGCAAAATCTAGAATAATTCCATCTTCTCTGCAAATTCCGACGTGTCCAATGAAAGGAACCAGCCATGAAAGAACGGGTAGAGGCGCCCAAACAATGCAGCATGGAAACCGTTCCCTCGATGGATCAATATCCATA
The DNA here is from genome assembly GCA_025503065.1 of Gossypium bickii. Classification (NCBI taxonomy): domain Eukaryota; kingdom Viridiplantae; phylum Streptophyta; class Magnoliopsida; order Malvales; family Malvaceae; genus Gossypium; species Gossypium bickii. The sequence continues at coordinate 17,547,891 of CP106713.1, read as the reverse complement.
CTGTGTGGGGCCGTAAAACCACCTTCCATCATTAACTGACGATCTGAATCTACTTGTTCTTCCATTTCCAGCTGATCTAAAATTCCAAAAGGATTATTAAAACAAAAACACAGATTCCAAAGCAGATTGAAAAACTGTGATAAATTTTTAGAATCAATCATCCATTAGCGAAGGAGAAAAGATTGAGTAGAAAGCAAAATAAACGGGCGAAAAAATTCGATTAAGAAATCAAAGAGAATTTCTTCTAGGAACTGGTAAAGAATGACTGTTTGAAAATGGAAAAGTTGAGATTAGAGCGCACCTTTGTGGTCGGAGAGAACAAACGAAGACCCAGCGGATAGTGGAGGAATTGGGTGGCCAGTGATGGGTTAAAAGGGGGCCGGGCTTCTTTTTGAATTTTGTTGGGTGTTTAATATTTTTCTTCTTATTCTTAAACTTTTTGCTATGTTTCTTTTTGGTTAAACTCTGCTATAAGTCCAAGTAAATTGTAAAAGTTTTGGATTTAATGATGATTTTTAGTCTATGTACTTTTCAAATTTTAAAATTTTAGTCTTCACCAAACGGTAATTACTAAATTAATTAAGTTAAATTGCTATTGTCGTAACCATTTTTTGGAGAAACGGAGATCGACTTGGATTTTTGAAAATGAAAACGAAAAACTTGGAAGTCGCCACTAATCCTTTTTGATGAGGTATGATCGGGTCACCTCATAAAACGGTTGTTTTTAATAAACAGTTTGATTTATCAAAACAACGATTTTGGTCTACGAAATCCAGAAAACAGGTTCGAGAGTCGATTACGTACGAGGAAGGGTTAGCACCCTCGATACACCCAAAATTGGTACCTAATTGATTAATTAATGTCCTAATGTCGAAAATTAGAGGAGATTTTTAAAAATACGAACTCTTTAGGAAATGTTTGGATAATTCGAGTTGGATACCGAAATTTTCTTGTTCCGAAAAGATGAAATATCACATCCTACACGATAGGACACGATGTTTCAACCCTCGATACCAAGATCATTTCATGATTTCCAAAATTCATACATTGCGATTTTAAAAAGGATATTCCATTATTTGGTCAAACCCAAAAAACCGAAACCCAGCACGATTGGACACGATTCCTCGAATGTCCAAACACGAAATATTGCCTTATTTAAGGAAACACAGTCAAAATTTTAGAAGGATATTTAGTCATTTAGACGAACGGGAAATCGAAACCCAGCACGATTAAGCACGATTCCTCGAACTTCTAAATACAGAATATCGATCATTTTAAAACCTTATGTATCGAATAAAGGTTAATGTGACAAGTAACAATGTGAAAATACGGTGTTACCTGTGTGACTGGATAAATGCGTTAATAAAATAATGTTATGAAGTAAAATGAGCAAGATAAAATATATATAACATAAATTTCGAGTAAATAAGTAAAGAAAAAAAAAAGTATCCATACTATATTAATATGAACAATATATATAATACAAGTGATGAAAGAGAATAATAAAAATTATCATTATGAAAATAATAGTAGTAATAACCATAATAAATAATAAATATAATAATAACGTATACCAAAAGTAAATACAATGAAATAATGATGTTAGAAAAAAAGTAAATGATAATAGTGAGTATAATAATAACAATAAAAATATGATAGATAGTAAAATAGTAAAAATAACGTTAAGAATAATATTTAAAATAATTATTAAATAATATAATAACATTAAAATAATAATGATACAAAAATAATAATATTACAACTAATAATAATAAGGATAGTAATAGGAATAAATAATAGTAAAATATTCAAATAAATAATAGTAATAATAAGAATAATACTAGTGAAAATAGTAATAAGTATAAAAATGGAAATATTAAATAATAAATAATAATAATAGTAAATAAAAATAAAAAAATAAAATAAACAGTTGTATTAATAACAATAACAATAACAATAATAATAATAATATTAAAATTAATCGATTTAATGATAAAGTAGTTAAAATAGTCAAAAGGACTAAAACTGAATAAAAAATGGACTTTTGGGGAAAATCTGGAATAAAAACAAAAGGGGAGGACCTATCCGAAGCGCGCGGATAACATGAGGACTAAAATGGGCAATAACCCATTCCCTCCAAAACGCACAGCATCGACGAGGACCCCATTGAAAACCAAGTAAAACTTTGGCGCGAATTTAAGAAAAACTGGAAACCTGATTGCAAAAATATGAAAGGACGGAGGGGCTAAAAGTGCAATTAGCCCCTCCGATGAAAAACACGCGGATCCTAGGCTGGAGCGGGTCGGATCAGGTCGGGCCAAGTTGAAATGACGTCGTTTTGGGGCCTTTGGACGCTGACCAAAACGACGTTGTTTCATATAGCTATATAAGGCAAAAATTTTCTTTAAAATTTCATTTTTCTCCTTTGTTTTAAAAAGAACTGACTCTCTCTCTCTTTTTATTCTCTGCGGGTTTGGTGGGGCAGTGGGGATTCCGGCGCCGTTCCTGTCGTTGTCCGCCGTGGTCTCTGTCGACGGCGCCGCCGTGCACGGCGGTCGGAGCCCCGAAAAGAGGTGAGATTTTTTTTATTTCTTTTTTATGTATATTTTTTAATATAGGTATATGTGTATGTTGAAAGGAACGAAGGAGAAAATGGAAAACAGCATTCGAAAATAATAAAAACAAAATCACCTCTTTTTCAGTTTCTGTTTTGGATTTCAGTGGCTTATTAGTGCTTATACTATGCTTTTTGGTGCTTAATCTCTGCTTTTGAGTGGTGGTTGATCTTTGGTTTATAGTTGCAAATGCTATTCTCTGGTATTGATAAAAAAAACCCTGAATCCTTTACAATGAGTTTTATTACAATGCTCTTTTTTTCTTTATGTCTTTTCCTTTTTAATGCAGGTACCAGTGGCGGTGCAAGTGGGAAGGGCGGTGGCCGGTGGTGTCAGACTGGCGGTGGGTCAGTATGTCAGGGGTCAGAGAGCATATGCCCTAGGTGCGGCGCACCTAGGGTTCTATTTCTTCTTGGCTTCTTTTTTTTTTTTTTTTTGGGTATTGGCTAGTTGGGCCTTTTAATTTTGGGTCTGGGTCTTTAGGTTTGGGTAAGCTAATTGGGTTGTGAAATGGGCCATTCGGTTTGGGCTTTGGTTTTATGGTTTGGGTCTGGTTTGTATTGGTTGATTTAATGTGGTTTCTGATTTGGGTATTTGGGCTGGGCAGAATGGGTTGTACAGCTGCCCCTCTTTGCTCATTGTCGTGTAACGGGAATGGAGCAAAGACTTTCAAAAAAGACCAATTTTGCCCTGTCTCGCTGAGTCTTGACTTCTTTGGTACCCCTTTTCTTTAGGTAACCTCATTCCAGTCCACTGCATCTTGTTGCTTCGATCCACTTCACTGTATAGTAGATTTAATCCCACCAACTGCAACTTCAGAGGTATAGGATTTGTCGTTTTAATCTGCTCCCGTAACTTCGGGGAGATAGGATCAACTGTCTTCTGTCTGCTCCCCGGCAACTTTGAGGGGATTATAATTCAGGGAGAATGGATTTGTAGCCTTAACCTACTCCACTGGAACTTTAATGGAATAAGAATTGATCCTCCATGTAAACTCAGGGAGAAAGGATTTGTAGCCTCAACCTACTCCATTGGAACTTCGAGGAGGTAGGAATTCAGGGAGAAGAGATTCATAGCCTCAATCTTCTCTGCTGAAACTTCAAAGAAATAAGGACTGATCCTCCATGTAAACTCAATGAGAAGGGATTTGTAGCCTCAACCTACTCCACTGGAACTTCGAGGAGATAAGAACTCAGAGAGAAGAGATTCGTAACCTCAATCTCCTCTGCTGAAACTTCAAAGAAATAAGGACTGATCCTCCATGTAAACTTAAGGAGAAGGGATTTGTAGCCTCAACCTACTCCACTGGAACTTCGAGGAGATAAGAATTCAGGGAGAAGAGATTCGTAACATCAATCTTCTCTGCTGACACTTCAAAGAAATAAAGACTGATCCTCTATGTAAACTCAGGGAGAAGGGATTTGTAGCCTCAACCTACTCCACTGGAACTTCGAGGAGATAAGAATTCATGGAGAAGAGATTTGTAACATCAATATTCTCTGTTGACACTTCAAAGAAATAAAGACTGATTCTTCATGTAAACTCAGGGAGAAGGGATTTGTAACCTCAACCACTCCACTGGAACTTTGAGGAGATAAGAATTCGGGGAGAAGAGATTCGTAACCTCAATCTTCTCTGCTGACACTTCAAAGAAATAAAGACTGATCCTCCATGTAAACTCAAGGAGAAGGGTTTTGTAGCCTCAACCTACTCCACTAGAACTTCGAGGAAATAAGAATTCAGAGAGAAGAGATTCGTAGTTTCCATCTTCTCTACTGAAACTTCAAAGAAATAAGGGTTTATCCTCATTGTAAACTCAGGGAGGCAGGATTTGTAATCTCACCCTACTCCACTAGAACTTTAAGGATATAAGAATTATGGTTTTCGATCGGCTTCACTATTGTTTAGTGAGATAAGATCTGTAATCTTTAACTGATCTGCTCCACTGCAAACTCAAGGATGCCAGACTGGTATCTTCGATCTGCTTCACTGCAATCTCAGGAAGACAAGATCTGCTGTCCTCGATCTGCTCCACTGCAAACTTAGGGATGCCAGACTGGTATATTCGATCCGCTTTGCTCTAAACTCAGGAAGACAAGATCTGTGAATTCACCGATGTAGCAAAATCAGTCTTATGTGTTTATGCTTATGCAAAATGGTTAGGATGCAATGATCAGAATGAATCTAATGCTCTTAACTAAATGTATTATGGACAACATTTGCATGAATGTAGAATGTTATGAGAATGATCTTTTTACAATGATTAGGATGCCATGATCAGAATGAATCGAATGCTCCTAATTAAATGATTATGGATGTCATTTGCATGAATGCAGAGTATCATTTTTCTTTTCCCGAGAGTGATCCCCTTGTACACCTGGGTTGACATTGCTCATTATTTGTCGAGGTTGTATCACCAACGAAATGTCTTGTCTTTTGTTCAACTAATAAAAAGTCTAAAGAGATAATCACCTTTTCTCCAATATTTCCAAACCTTAGGCTTGGTGAGTTCTAAACAACAGTCCTGTTTCAGATCCTTGTATTATTTAGAAGCTTCCAAAGTAATATGCAAAACTCATTTTATGAAAGTATTATTATTCCACTAATCATTATTTCAATGCAAAATGCCTGAAAAAGGTCGTAACAATGGACAAGAAAGAAATTGATTAGGAGCATAGCTTGAAACAAACAAGTTAATCAAAGCTAGCAAATACAATCAAGAAGGAAATTTATTGGTAGTGTATTTTGAAAGGAATAAGATAATCACAAATAACAAATTTAAAATGGGTTAAAATAGAAACTAGGTGCCCCAGATATCGCAGCCTGAGCTTCTCTGTTTAAACTTCTTGAGGACCATTTTAAGCTTAATATGTGTTTAGGGTATCCGAAGTACTTTGTTGATGCCCTAAGACGTAGCATACTTCTTCATTGTTGATAAATGCATAGCAAGACTGCTGTATGCCCCACTTTTGAAAAATTTGAGCCGCCTTTTTTGGGTTTTAAACTCAAATCCCCTTTTGGTCTCAAAGCGCCCTTTTGCGGGTTTTCGCCTTGGCCTCTCCATTTTCTTATTTTTTCTTTCTTTTCCCCTTTTTTTTTTTTTGGAAAACTTTTTATTGAATCTGGATTCACTGGATTGGGTAGGTCCTTGCTATCCATCTCGGTCAATATCCATGCTTCCCCAGAGTAGGCCTTCTTTGCTGCATAAGGTCCTTCCCAGTTTGGCATCCACTTTCTTCTGAAGTCCTTTTTGCATGGGAAAAATTTTCTTCAAAGCCCTATTATGAAATTTTTTAGGGCGAACATTTTTGTTGTAAGCTCGCATCATCTGACCATGACAGATAGCTTTTAACATTTTCTCTTCAAATTCAACTAATCATATTGGATCTATTCTGCCTCATCCAATTTTAGCTTTTGACAAGACTCGAAGAAAAGGAATCTCGACTTCAATGGGCAAAATCACTTCCCTTTCATGAACCAATGAGAAAGATGTTGCCTCGACGAAGGTCTTGGCCGATGTTTAATAAGCGTAAAGGGTAAACGTAACTTCTATAAAAAAAAAACCCCCTGAATCCTTTATAATGAGTTTTATCCGGCTTATATAGCCGTTTACAATGTTTTTTCTTTCTTTATGTCTTTTCCTTTTTAATGCAGGTACCAGTGGCGGTGCAAGTGGGAAGGGCAGTGGCGGTGGTGTCGATCAAGCGGTGGTCAAGATGTCGTGGGTCGAGAGCATATGCCCTAGGTGCGGCGTACCTAGGGTTCTGTTTCTTCCTGGCTTCTTCTTTCTTTGTTTTGGGTATTGGCTAGTTGGGCCTTTTAATTTTGGGTCTGGGTCTTTAGGTTTGGGTAAGCTAATTGGGTTGTGAAATGGGTCATTCGGTTTGGGCTTTGGTTTTATGGTTTGGGTCTGGTTTGTATTGGTTGATTTAATGTGGTTTCTGATTTGGGTATTTGGGCCGGGCAAAATGGGTTGTACAGCTATTTTCAAAATTTGATATGTCAAACATATTATGTGTAATGTCATGTCAACTTGATATTTTCACATATTACTCACTAAAACTCCAATTAATGGTTAACGACAATCATTTACGTTAAGGCTGAAATTTTAAAAATAAAAAAAAAAGCATGAAGACTTATAATGATACAATCAGAGAATATGGATTAAATCTATAATTGTATGCATAGCACATGAATGATAATTAAATTTCACCAATGCTATTTGTGTCAAGATTAAATTGACCCACTTAAAAAAATATATAAACTAAAATTGATGAAATTAAAGCCACAATTTTTGTAAAGTATTAATAAGATTTGACCCATCCCTTTTCTATGTTAATTTAATTTTTTTTACAATATTAGCAAAAGGTTGTTGGATGTTGTGAGTATGGTGTGTTTAAAGTATATCTTCGAGCATAATTAATTAGGGATTTAAAAATGTAAATTAATTTTGATCCAATTTTATTCTTTTAACATTGTATTTGTATTGGGAATGAGAAACTATTCAAATAATAAGACAATTTCGATAATAAATAGTTACAAACTCATATTTTACAAGTAAAATAGTGATTTATTTTGTTCTCTAACTTAGAAAAAAGTTTATCTTTTTAACTCCTGAATTTGTATTGTTTGTCAAATCACTCCAAAATAGATAGAAATTTACCCACGTTAACCATTAATAATTTTTTAAAATTTAAAAATATTAAAAATAATAATTTTTTATTTTTTAAAAATAACTTATTTTTAAAAAAATTTATAAATTAAAAAAAAATTAATGAACTGCTTGAGTGATATCCATGTATATGTAATGTCAACAAAGTTAAAGAATATTAATATTTCTGTCCATTTTGGAGTTTGACAAATAATAAAAATTTAAAGAATTGTGAAAATTTTAAGTGAGAGCTAAAATAATATTTTTTGTTTTTGTAAAAATAAAGGGTGAAATAAGTGCTAAAATTAAATAATATCTCTGAAATAGAAACCAAAAGACAAAACCCACAAGCTTGACTATTCCAAATCATCAATTGTAGAGCATAGAAAGAGTGAGTCAATCTCTCAGAACTTACAGAATTAAGCTTGAAAACCATGAAACTATGGTGAAACTGAGAATCAAACACATAATCTTTAATATTTATGCAGTCCATGAATTAGCCTCGACAAACACATCGTCTTCTATTCACTAATCATTTTCTTCCCCTCGAAACCTCTTCTTTGCTACTTCATACATCCTCATTCCCGTTTCTTACAACATCCTCAATTCGCAAAGTTAAGAGATAATGAATGTATCTCGCGAATATAAGCATCCATTTTTCACCAATTATAAAAGGTTACAAAACTACCTTTAATTATTCAAATTTTTGTTGTCATTAACCACTGAATTACTAATCGATAGATAATTTAATAATTTTTAAGATTAAAATAATCACAATTTTAATTAATTTAATAATTTTTAAGATTAAAATAATTACAATTTTAATTCTTAATATTTACGTGAATTTAGTCTATATTTAAAATAAATAAATAAACTATTTACACATTGTGTATTTTATTTTTTTTTACAAATTTACTGTTTTTCATGATATTGTGAGGGTTAACTTTAAAAGAACGAGAATGTTAAATTTTTGGGTGTTCTCATTTTTAGTATATTTTCGAATTGATAGGTTTTTTTTTAATTTTTTAGGTGAGAGATTCACAAAGAAAATCAAAATTAAAAAAAAATTAATTATATAATGTGTAGATGTTGAGGATTAAACTACCGTAATATATAAATGTTAAGGATTAGAGTTATTATTATGTAAATTCTTTTAGCTATTTGAGTGCTGGTGATAGAAAATGAAAAAGAGTGAAAAGGGGAAAAAAAAACAAACCCGATATCTGTAGTTTACCTTAAAGATTGCTACTTTTCATGTGAATCGGTGGCAAATAAACATGGTGATTATTAAAATTTGGAAACAGGCGTGTACTTCATTTTCACTAATATCATAAAATAACAACAATAGACAAAATGATTATCCAAACCAACAGGGTCAAATAAACATAAATAAATACATAAGCATGGCTGTTAGAGCTCAGAGAAGGCACCCTCTGTGTTCCATTCAAAATTAATAATAAAAAATGATTTCAAATGTCATCCATGATGCATGTTGATCAAAACAATTCAATTTTTCTTTTTCCCATTTCAATTGTTGAAAACTCCATCATTCACGTTTGCTGTCCTTCAATTTCAATAGCAGCAGGCTGCTTCAAATGGCATTAGTGTGGATTGGATGACTGACTTTGCCATGGAGCTGATATGAAAGTTCATCCATTTGCCTCAGCTCTGCAATTTATTTCCCAGCAATGGCCGAATGAAGGTGGATTCCATGTCATTATTTTCAGACACTGAATAAATTGGTTCATTTTCAGACAGATACTTGCTCTCTTCACTTTTTCCTAGGATAACCAGATACAATCCAGCTATTATCAATGCTGCTCCTACTACCCTGCAAGTTTCACATATTTTGCAAGCTATATTCAACATCACTCCAACCCTGCAAAGTATGATTGTAGGCAACAATGTATGGGTTTAAAGTTAAGGCTTACCCTCCCAAGTAGAATTCTTCACCCAATGTAACAGTGGCTATTAAAGCCGCAAGTAAGGTTTGCAGAGGCAAATACATTGAGACAAACAAAGGGCCTCCTCTATCAACAACATATATTTGTATAGCAAACACCATTGCTGAAGCTACGAGTCCCTGCACCACATCAAGCACTTTCCAATCATTTCAAAGGAAAACCGTAAAATCAACAATTTCAAGGATTAAACTGTAGGGATTTTAAGCATTTTAAGGTTGCCGATACTGACCGCATAGAAAATAGTGAAGACTTCGCTGCCGGAGTGAACTTGCCAAGACCGGGGGTCTCTTTCAATGGTGGCTGCAATCACCCCGAATTGCAAAACAGCGAAAAAGCAAGCGTATGAAACGAAGGAGAGGCGAGCTGGGTATTTCTTTAGGACCGGTGCTTGTAACACAATCCAGCTTGACCAACAAAGGGAATGGCCAACGAGACATAAACAACCGATTGTCCAGTTCTTCCCTTCAGCATCTCCTAAAGATGAAAAATGTGGCTTGTTTGAGGGTGAATTTGGAGTGTAAACAGTTGGTCCCTTATAAAGCGTTATTACTAAAGCTCCAGCTACTGAAGCAATAGTCCCTAGCACCTTGACTATTCCATCTTTACGATCCAAGTGTACTTGTTCCATCCTTCAAAGAAAAAGACAATTATGATCCTTGGAAATTAGAGAAAATAAGCAAATCAGTATTGGATATTAACACGGTGTGTATGTAATAAGGGTCTATGTCTCACCTAAGTAAGGCAGCCATGATAAAAGTCACAGCTGGGACAGAATTCTCAGTAGCAGAAGCCAATGAAGGCGATGTGTTGTCTAAGCCAAATATGTAAAATCCTTGATTCAAAGTTATTCTAGCAAAACAGAAATATCAGTAAATAACTTCATTGATTGATATAAAAACTGGAAAATTTGTCCACAAATGATTCATACCCTATAAATCCAAGAAAGAAGAATTGTATCAGAAAAGAAATGGTCAGTGCTGGTCTCTTTTTCCTGTAAAACGAACCAGAGAAATAAAAAAATTGTGAAAAATAAATAAAACCCAAATGAAAAAGATTCTTGATTTTCCTACTCAAATTAATGGCCATACTTTTCTAGGAAATAAGCAGAGGGAGCCAAGGCAAGCAGGGCTAAGATGTTCCTATAAAATGGGAAAACTAGCTTGCTTACACCCATATTAAGAGCAACTCTCATAATTACATGGTTCACGGCATAACCAAGCTGAAAAATTGTCATGGCAATATGCAGCTTTGCTCGTTCCGGCACCCTACATGTTCTTGTAGCAGAGGCTGACCCAGAGCCAGCTTCCGCCATTGGAGAAGAGCAATTGAAAAGGAAGGGGAAACGGTGAGAATCGAGAGGATGTTAATATGATATAATTATTGAGGAAAGGACAGCTACTTTTGTATTCAAAGCTTAATATAGTAACTTTATAATTATTTTATTTGTGGGGGACACAGTCCTAATTTCTTACTGGATATTTGCGTCTTTGGATCGATTACCAACTTGTTCACTTGCACATGATCAGATTTCCTTTGCTTTTTTTTCCTTTTTGCTATTATTTTGAAAAAAAAAAACAGTTGTTTAATCATGTGTGATGAAATAGATGATGCAAAAGAACAACCACAAGGGTAACTATTGGGTGTTTCCCATATATAGGATTCCAGGGCAATGGAGCTTATATATGCCTTTTTTATTTCCTTTTCACTCACTTTTTTGATGCAGCCAATGACACTTTGGCAGCTGTGGCGGGCTCCTAATATTATTGCGGGGCTTGCACGGGCATATGATGCTATCTTGGCAATGGCAGCTCTTGAGGGGGTGATGTAAGGTGGTACAGTGATTTCCAACACTGAATTTGGAGCCAATCTCATTGAGTGAGCATTAAAATCAGCAAATGCTCCTTGCAGCAGGAAACCAAACAGGGGAGCCATGAGAATCAGTTGATCCCTCAGGGTAGGCCGAGTTCCTATGCACATGCAGTGTTGCTGTCAGTCATTCAAATTATTGACATTTTGGCACTCTAGGCCATTGCCTGTGAACTGTGAATGTCATTACTGCTTATTATTATCTCATTTAAATGTGGCTGGGCTGCTGGGGCAATTTGTTGAGAGATGTTCTGCCAATAAATATGCACAAACTCTGGGGAAATCCTTTAATCAGAATAGTTTCATTATGATTCAAAATCTTTGTTCAGTTAGAGCGAAATTTCTTCTTTTTTTTCAAGGCCAAACATATGATTCTTCAGTCAAATCCATGAATCAAATCCAACACCATAAAAATCCCACTTCAAAGAAAGCATGCCTATACCAAGAAACAACAAAATAGAAAAAAGGGATCCATTGACAGTAAGTATAAGATTATGTGAAAACTAAATCAAAGTCATTGCTCCCTCCCCACACCTACATTTACAATGAACTTTAGACCTAAAACATAGTCATTCTCTTCCATGATGAAGATGAAATATAAGATAACCTCAAAGAGACGTGCCATTATCACAGCGCACTCAACAAAATCTTGCAGTGAACTTACTAAGTTCACAACCCAGAAATGATCTTCTAATCCACAGGCAGCTTTACAGTTCACAAGTCAATTTATTTCCTTCTTTCTAACATTAACTTGCAGCTAGAAGGCTTTGCAATGTACCATTATGGACTGCATCACTGAGATCTACGTAGTTGCAAATAAGTACGAAAAGTGAAAGTCAATATATATATATATAAGTAATATCAAGGAAGACAAATACTATGTATATATATATAAGTAATATCAAGGAAGACAAATACTATGGAGCCTAAGTATCTAACCATCAGAGCCTCCAATATGCTTGCCATTTACAAACACTTGTGGAACAGTTCCACGACCTACCAAATCCAGGATGACATACTGGATTTCAGCTCCATCATCTAAAACAAAAGCTCAACAAGTCAAAGCTTCATTTAAAATTACTCTTTTTGAACATATATATCTAAAGAAGGTCGAATTGTATAAAAGGTACCTGGACTATGTGTTTTGGCAGATTTTGCCCCTCTACCATAATTTGATCATCTCTACTTTCAATTGATTCAATCAAATAATTTGACTACCTTATTTTTCTTTAAACATTTGATGTACAAAAAATGCCAATATGTATATGGCACATCATCATATGATAAAAAAAAACGCGATGTCAAACTGTTTGACTGAATTAATAGAACATATTGATCTCGAGATTGAAAATACACATCTCGAGACATAGAGAACTAAAAATGATCAAATTATAGTAGAGAGACTAAATCCATAAAAAATGCCTAGTACAAGGACCTTCAATAGAATTTAACCTATAAAGAACATAAACATCAGAAGCAGATAACGAACATCCACAAATACCTCGGAGATCAAGCTCTACAACATAAGGTTTCTCATTTAACTCAGAGAAAATGCGCTTGGCACGCATGCAATACCTACGAACAAGACAAAGCGAAAGAAGTTGGGGCAACCCATCAATGAATTGACGTTTCAGTTCAACTTTAGAAGAAATACCCACGAAGAAAATGGGGTTAAAAAAAACGGCAATAAGATTGATTATGCGGAGTACTAGATAACTATGATATCTTGATTCTTTATTATGAAGATTGAGAGGTTTAGATGAAACTGTAAATAACAAAGACATACGGGCAATAGGATTTGGAGAACATAACGATCTTGTTGGAGAAGATGGCGTTTTGAACAAAGGCGGAGGCTGAATTGTTGGCTTTGGCTAGCCTCAGAGCATTTCCAATCACCAGCAACACCAAAACTGCGCCAAGTAGTGAAAGGATCAACCTCGATTGCCTCACCATGTCTTCTATTTCTTTTTATTCCAAAGGGGGGAATTTCTGGGGTTTTGCCTGTAACTCACAAAGGAATCAACTTTACCGATTTGTAGAGTTTCATATACATCAAAGTGTGTGTTTGATTCATCATCTCCAGAGGCCTAGGCGAGTAGCCCATCAAATTTGAGGCCAATTCTAGTTCATTGGACTTCCAAGTTTGAGACTTTGACCCAAAAATGGCGGAAGAATAAACAGCTATACTAACGCGCAATAAGTACAAACAGCCCCTCCAATACTAATTAACCATGTTCATGTATTGCAAAATATATTTTTTTTCTTTTAATTCATAAATGTGTATTTCCAAAACGAAAATTAAATTATGCCGCAATATAATTATTTAAAATTACATGAAAATCAAATATAGTTTAGTTGAAATGATAGAAATGAGTGTGATTGTTTCATCTTTTGAGTTCAAAACTTGTCACGTATTTTTTAAATTTTATATAAAAAGAGAAAAAAAAATCCTCAAAATTAAGTGTGAATAAATCTCAATTCAACTTGAAAATTTGATTCTATTTCGAATTTTGAGATAATCAATTGAAAATTTATTTGATATTTTTTTTAGTCAATTTAAATAAATAATTCAGTTATTCGAGTTGAGTTAAATTTTACAATTTGAATGACTCGAATAATTCGAATAACTTGAATGCCAGATTGATCTAAATGAACAAATCGATCCATGTTAATTTCAAAAATAAATAAATTGATCTCGTTCGACAAAAAATTTCAAAATAATTTCCAAAATTTCAAAATATTTATAAAAAATCCAAAATTTCATATTTTTAAATTATAAAAATTAAAAATTCTAAAAAATGTAAAGAATAAAAATGTTTAATTTTTTAAAAAAATTCAAAAAAAATAATTTTTGAGGACTTAGGCCTCCTTTGGTTTACCAGTGGAAGCCAGTGAGGTGCAGTTGGGGCAAAAAACTGCAACCAATCTCACTGGTTTAGTGTTTGGTTTAGGGTCAAAGTTCAGTTAAAATTTTTTTTAATCGCACTGAGGGGTTAAAAAGCTACTGACCATTTGAGCAGCAATTAGAATTGAGAGGCCAGTTGGTATTTTTAACTTCCAAAAATACACATATTTTTATTTATTATTTTACCATTTTATCCTTGAAAGTTAAATTAATTTCTTGCCCAATCATATTTATTTTCAGATTTGATCCAAGTATATTGTTACTATTTGTTAAATAATATTTATCACTGTTATAAAAAAATATTTAACTATAAAAAATTAAAAATAATTTTCATTTTATCTAATAAATAATTTAAATTGATTATATAATTCATTAAAATATTCATAATAAAATATTGGAAGACACATTTTAATATTTTATTAAATGAATTTATAAATTCACATATTTTAATAATTTTATATAAGTAAAATAATTTAAAAACTTCTATTATATATCAATTCTAATATAATGTCCTTAATAGTCATTTTATATTCTCACCTCACCGCTACAAACCAAGTTTGAATCCAAACACACACTCCACATCATTTTTTTTAATCTCACACACTACATGTCCAATCTCACCGCTACAGTAACTAATCTCACCGCCACCGCTGTTTTTAATCTCACCGGAGGTAAACACACCGCCCATCCAAACTAGCCCTTAAACAAGTAAATTACCGATTAAAGTTTATCATGCTAAAATATCACATTTTTCTCCTATTCTTCTTTGAAAATATATATTGTTTCAAATTTATATGCTCTAATATGGAATTAGTTATAATGTAACAATATTTTTATTTTGACAAGTTTAATTTTTTTAATTTAACCAGAACTATTTCACCCTATTCAAAAAAATTTAAATCGAGTTAGGATGATAAAATAAGACTCGTCAACTCGAAATTTTTCACTACCCTTACTCAAAATAATATTTATTGTTTTGTTAAGATAAAAGTCTTTTAATAATAATTTAACAATTGAATTGAGACTTGATTATGGGTAACATCAATTTAGTCAAAATCTTAATATATAAATATGGATAGATAATTGATGTATTGAAAAAGGAATAACTACATATACATGTATGTATGTATATATCCTTTCTTTAGTAGAAAACACTGCAAAGGTGTTGTATCTCTATCACATATAAAATATTTATTTTTAGTTAAACTAAATTATCTGGTTTTAATAACAATATTATCTAGATAGAATTTAGGACATTTATTTTCTCTTAGATTGCGTTGTTAGTTAACTTTGTAACCACTCCAGTATTACGTGTTTGGAAGCTCTAGTGGATAATATTCAACGTAATATAATTTTAATTTTAAAAAATTAAAACATGTAAAATAACATGATCATATAAAGAAATGTTTAAAATATAAATACATAAGCTATTAGATAAAATTAAAATAAGAAATTATCATTTTAAATTGTCACATATTTATATTATTATTTAGGTTTCTCATTGACTTGTGCTAAAAAAAATATGAAATTATCTTTTTATAATTAAAATAAATTATATTATTTGAGAATATTTTAATTTTTTTATTTTAAAAAATCAATACAATTTTTGCATGGGATTGGATTTGAATTCATACTTCTTATATGTTAATAAAATATTAAGTTTACCATTGAACTAAAACTTTATTTAAATATAATATTCACATTTTAATTGTATTACGCATGTTTTATTACCTACGTCAATTGTATATATTTATAACATTGTTAATTGAGTTTGTGTCATAAGTTAACTCAACACTAACTCACGATTGAAGACACTACTATGATAAACAATTGTAATGCATTTAGTATTCTTAATCTAGTGTGTTTATGTATTTAAATTTTGTTTTACTCACAATTTTATCTAATAGTTTCATTTTAATATTGTATATATTTCATGTGTTTATTATTAATTAGTTTCAAACCATACATTTTATTATTTATTGCATGTTATTTTGTAACACAAATATGTGTTCTAATTACGTAGTTTCCACACACATACGCGTGTGATAGAGTTTCTAATAATTAATAAAATGTATGGTTGGGAACTAATAAAAACGCATATACAATATGTACAAAATTAATATGAAAAATTAGTTTAAATTGTGAGTAAAAAGAAATTAAATAGGTAAATACATCATAATAAGAATAATTAATGCACTCCAATTGTTTATCATAGCAAAAATAATAATAAAAAAATAAAAAATGAAGTTTTAGTTTTATCATTTTAATAGCATGGGTGAAGATCTCATCGTTTGCAATTTTTTTAATTGTTTTATTTAAACTATAAAAGACAAAAATATACTTATAAGAATATAACTTATTTCAAAGATGTAAGAATGACTTAATAATTTACCCAACCAATTTGGGGTCCGCTTGATTTGTAAACCAACTCAGAAGGGTTTAAATGGTAGTATAGATTAGATTACGACACACATACGATATAAATGAAAAAAAATTATGTAATTAATATATATTTTTTAAAAGTTTATATAAAAATTAAAAATTAAATGATTTTTTTAAATGGTAAAGTTAAACATTTAAAATTTATTGTGCTTTTATTGATTTTATAAGAAAATTAAAAGGCTCATAATAATATAACTTATTTTGTATATTAAATAGTATTTTAATAATTTATCAACATATTTGACGTCCACTTGATTCATAATATCAACTTAATTAATGACTTAAATATAAATATATAAATTAAATCACGTGGTCGATGAAATCTAGATTTAATGGTAAGAATTTAGGAGGAGGTTCTGAAAATTTTAAAAATTTAAATGTGCGTTATTAGTTATTAATTTAGATCCAAACATATGTTAGAGATATTGACTGTAATTGTACTTGTAATGGTAACTTGACTCAATTGGTAAAGATAGAGGTTCTAGGATCTGAGTATCTAAATTTAATACCTACTATATGCATTTATATACGTCATGTATGAGAGTTTTAAATTGTACTTTACTTATTACATTTAAAAAAATATTAGATTGATAATATAACTTTGGATCATTCTAAAAACTTTAATTTAAAATTAATATATAGTAACACGTCATTAAATTTTAAAAACATAAAAAGGTTATTATAAACTCAATCATATCCAATATTTTCTCTAACTCCATTTAACTTTAAGGGTAAACTACATCAATTGTCCCTAAATTTTGTTTAAAATTACATTTCAGTCACTCAACTTTTAAAAGTTACATAATAGTCACTAATATTATCAAATTGTTACATTTTTTTCACTCGAATATTAACTTCCTTTAAAAAAGTAATATTGCACCTTAAGTCAAAGGGTTAATAGCTAATTTAGTTCTTGAGCTATAGTTAAAAAATCATTTTGATATTTTTAAATTTTTCTTAGCAATAATTGTAAAAAAAATTAGACTAAAAATTATTAGAAAATTTATAAAATTTATTAAAAATAATCATTTTTTAAAAATATAAAAATATTTAAATATGTATATATCTAAAAATTTCTTAAAATTAAAACTAAAAAAATTGAAATTAAAATTTTTGGCAAATTTTTATTATATAAAAAATCTTGAAATTTTCAAAATAAATTCCATTTGTTTTCCACCATTAATGAACACCTTTAATTACATCAACATCATGTTGTTTTACCCATAAATTGCTTTGCAAATTGTTTTATTTATTTTTCTCAAAGCCCTAAAAACCCTAACAAATTTCATCTCGATACAAGATTTGAGTTCAAATATTAGACTGATTGTTGCAACTCAAATTTTGAAGAAACAAAATCTAGGCTTGTAACATTGCTTTCGTTCATGAGAATCATAAAAAAAACTTCTACCATCAACGGCTTATCTATAGGATTTTCCTGATAATTATGAAAAAAAGAAAAGAGGAAAATATTAAGAAAGAAAAAGGCAAGAGAAAAGAGCAAAATGTTCTATTATATTTTTTTGAAATTTGAGACTTTTTTTCCCTTTAATTTATAATATAAAGAACCCTACTTCTTTTCTAA
The DNA here is from genome assembly GCA_025503065.1 of Gossypium bickii. Classification (NCBI taxonomy): domain Eukaryota; kingdom Viridiplantae; phylum Streptophyta; class Magnoliopsida; order Malvales; family Malvaceae; genus Gossypium; species Gossypium bickii. The sequence continues at coordinate 17,529,866 of CP106713.1, read as the reverse complement.
ACCCATTATTTTTTTTCTATACAGTTATTAGATTGATTGGGTTTTGGAGTAACTTTTAGTTTTGAAATTTTTTATTTTTAAAATTTATAATACAAAGAGCTATTCTTCTTCTTCTCCAAACCTACCATTTCTTCTCTAAAAATTCAAGTCAATATTTTACTTTCAGTTATAAATAAAACATATATATTATTTTTAATGATTTTGGAAGAGTGGATCCAACTTCTATTTGCATGAAAAAAGAGAAAAAAAATAAAAAGGCAAAGAAAGATAAAAATGAAGAGAGCGTAAAATAACAAAGCAAATGAAAAAAAAAAAAAAACAAGTAGGATCAAAATGAATTGGTATTTAATTGTTTTTTTTTTTGTGAAAATCCTGTGAATTTTTATGAGATTGGATGTGAAAAAATTAACTACAAAACTGTTGTTTTTTTCTTGCTGCAATTGATTTTTTATATGATTTTTTTATTGTTACATTTTTATTTTTTTATTGTACTTTTATTGTTAAGAAAATTTTAAACATATCAAAATGATTTTTTATCTATAGCTCAAGGACCAAATTAGCTGTTAACCATTTGACTTACGGTGCAACATTACTTTTTTAATGGCAGGTAATAATCGGTGACAAAAATCTAACACTTTGAAAACGTTAATGACTATTTTGCAACTTTTAAAAATTGGGTGACCGAAATACAATTTTAAATAAAGTTTAGGGATAGTTAATATAATTTACACTAACTTTAATTACATTGTTTTAAAAAAATAAAGAATCAAACTTAAATATAGATTGGCTTTAAAAATGGTTACTTTTACTTATCTCTAACCTTGGTCGTTGACCGCCTCCAGACGTACCAACGTCCAGAATAAGAGTACTACACAAAGATATAGAACAATGCGGTATCCGCAATTATACGGGTCAGGTTGTAATATAGTTACAACGAAGTAGGTAAGTACTCTGAGGATCGTGCCCAAAGGTTAGCACTAAATTAACTCTAACCTAAGCACAAATTGATCTAATTAGTAATTTAAATACATTTTATTACGACAAAACATAAAAGAATTTTTTTTTAGATTTTTATAAATAATAAAATAGAAATAACAAAAACCTATAAAAAACTTCCAAAAAATTAATTTATAAACTTAAATGCTTGCTTTGGTGATCATAACTAATTCCTATTTCGGATTTCTACTCAATCAACTAGTCATTACCTTAACAGGATCTCTCGATTTTCCACTAAACTAATGAGTCGATAAGAATTACTTATCTCTCGACATCACAGTCCAGACTAGTTTGGGGCTAAGGTATTCACGGATAAGCCATATCAATTTTGGGTTAATTCCCACATAAATGACTTCCTAAGATCGTTAAGCCTAGGGTTTAAGTTCTTCCTCTCCCAAACAGTTAGTCTGCTAAGGAAACCCTACATAAGAATCAATTAATCACACCTCCACTTGCTAATCCCCATAAGAGGATTAGTTCCTCATGGATCTCATGAACATAATAAACTTGAATATAAAGATAAACATGAATAACAAATCAAGAATAGAGTTTAGAGAATCTTGTTTGTATTTAATAGATGAAGCGCAAAAAATCCACTAGCGTTTGATCACGTTTGCTAACCACGTTCTCCGAAGAATACAAAAAGAACTAAAAATAAACCTAAAGTCTAGGAGTTGAAAACTAAAATTACAAAGAAAATTCTTAAGTCTGAAAAATTGTCATAACAAGTGCTAAATGAGCCTATTTATAGAGTTAGGGTTGTCGCCGTCCTCAACCCTAGGTCAGCTAATGCTCTCATGTCAAAAATTTGATTGTGCAGACCAAAATGCCCCTGGTTCATAAATATCTCCCATATAGGATTGATGTCGCGACACCCTAGTGCCTATGTCGCGACATCAAAGGCAGTATGCTTAGGTTCAGGGTTGCTTCAAGGGTGTGTCACGACACCATGGCTGTGTCGCAGCATTGAAGGCAGTCTCAATATTCTTGTATTCTGCTCACTATGTTGCGACATCAAACTTCCTGTGTTCCAACACAACGACCAATATTGAGTTTATACACCCTTTGATGGTCTCTTACACACTTACTAAGTATCTTAGCTCACCTTTAGGCCTCATCCGGCCCCTAAGGTCAATAAAAGACTCATAATACACTTTTTTATTGCATTTAGACTAAACTATGAAAACTTAATTAAAACATAATGAAAATGCTCGTATTCAAGCACTTTAAGTGTGAAAACTAGTTTAATCTGCTACATCGAATTACGACAAATCAAACTCCCCACACTTAAGTTATTGCTTGTCTTCAAGCAAGGCAAACAAAAACAACAAATTAAAAGACGACCCTTGAGCAAGTATAGTACAAATGTTGGCTTTGGAGTACGTAACTAGGAATTTCATATTTACACATAATCCTGGCATGATATATAGCTGACTTACCACTTTTGATATCAAACACCTAAGTTTAGTATATTACAAGGCATACAAACATTAAGGTTTTCGAATGTATGGATCCATCAATAAGTTATACAGATAATTTGATTATCCTAGCAGAATACAAACGATTGTAAATGTAATTATTTAATATGATGTTAATTCATGAATAAGTTTACCTAGGCCACATAGGGTTTTTCGGCTTGTAACGTTCTAAGGCTTAGGACAGGTATAGAATTCAAGAACAGTAAGCATCAAAATAGTTTCAAGCACAAAAATAGTTTTGCACATCATAATGTTTACTATTCTCCCCCTTTAGTGAACCTTACCCACTCACCGCCTTATTTCTCAGCTGTCAGCTTGGTTACCTCTTCAGGTTCTGGTTCAACATTAGCTCTTTGAGAGTTTTCTTGAAGATTTTAGAATCCTCTTCATTTTACTCTTAAGTGAGATTTTTCGGGTTACTCAGTACTTTACTCGAACGGAGCGTTAATGCCTTCATATGCTCCTTCACCTCTCTCTAAGGATTATTTTTTGTGTTACTCGGGATTCCTGTGCCAATTTGCCTTTTGATATCTCTATCATGCTCATTAATTGGCTCATCTGATCTTCGATACACTCAGATTGTACTTGTTTCACTTCTGTCCTCATTGACTGCATCTCACCCTCAATCCGATCCAGACATTGACCACATACAGTATGGTCGTTCGGGTTGGCCCTTTACTGAGGCTTTTGTAAATAAGGACGTTCCTAATTAACATTTTTAACTTGGTTTGAATTATTACCTTCTCTCTGGTTTTCGCCCTATCTCAGGTTTGGGTGATTTCTCCATTCAGGATTATAAGTATTTAAATAAGGGTTTCCACCCCTATTCTCAATGTAGTTCACGTCCTCGGTAGGATTATTGATGTAATGGAAGAGAGAAAACGGCCCTAAGCTTCATGAAAACTTTTTCCTTCTAATTGTTTAAAAGTTACGATCTCCCTCCTTAGTCGGATTGTTTTGCTGATAGGGAAGAACTTTTGTAAGAATTTTCCTACCAGTTCATCCCATGTCGAGATAGATCCTAGTGCCTGCGAATCTAACCAGCATTATCTATTTAGGAGAAGGGGAACAACCATAGACAAATAGCATCATCAGTGAACCCGTTATATTTAAAAGTGTCACAAAGTTGAAGAAACCGTTTTAGATACTGATTCGGGTCCTTCGTCATTATGCTTCTGAACTGTAAATTGTTTTGGATCATTGTTGGTTTGATCTCAAAATTATTAGTCGTGATGGCTGACCTTGTTATACTTCCTTTAACCATCCAAAGACTTGGTAGCACGTAGTCCCTTAGGGTTCTTTTGTTGCGCGCCATAGGTATATTTACAGGTAGTTGTGGTGGTGGTGAGTCTTGTGGGATATTGTTGTTAATTTCGTCAAAACAACGGGTTATCTCATGGTGGTAAATTGCCTGCAGCAAACGGTTGGATCTACATCTACTGTTGTTGTCAACGATTCCTACGGATTATTCTTTCTGGATCAGTGGTTAGCTCTATAGGCCTTCCCCCTACTACGAGTCATTCATTGAAACCAAAAAGCAAAATTAAAAACGTTAGTAAAAATAAAGTAGAAACCGTATCTATAATTTAAAATTTTCTTAATTATTCTAATAAAAGCGAAAATTAAAATTAATCTAGTAACGTTGCCTCTCTGACAACGGGGCCAATAATTTAACCGCCTCCAAACGTACCAATGTCCAAAGTAAGAATACTACACAAATATATAAAATAAAGTAGTGTCTGCAAGTATATGAGTTAGGTTGTAATATAGTTACAATGAAAAAGGTAAGTACTTCGAGGATCATACTCAAAGGAGACTAGCCCCAAATTAACTCTAACCTAAGCACAAATTGATCTAATTAGTAATTTAAATACATTATAGTACGACAAAACAAAAAAAAAGAATTTTTTTTTAGATTTTTATAAATAATAAAATAGAAATAAAAAACTTCGGAAAACTTAATTTATAAACTTAAATCAATTCTAGGCATGAGTGATTAGCTTGCTTTGGTGATCATAACTAATTCCTATTTTAGGTTTTTACTCAATCAACTAGTTATTACCCTAACAAGATCTCTCGATCTTCCATTAAACTAATGAGTTGGCAAGAACTACTTATCTCTCGACCTCACAGTCCAGACCAATTTGAAGCTAAGGTGTTCATGAATAAGCCATACCAATTTTGGGTTAATTCCTACATAAAAGACTTCATAGGGTCGTCAACCTTAGGGTTTAAGTTCTTTCTCTCCCAAACAGTTAATCTGCTAAGAAAACCCTACATAAGAATCAATTAATCACACCTCCACTTACTAATCCCCCATAAAAGGATTAGTTCCTTATGAATCTCATGAACATAATAATCTTGAATATAAAAATAAACATGGATAACAAATCAAGAATAGAGTTTAGAGAATCTTGTTTGTATTTAATAGATGAAGTGTAGAAAATCCACTAGTGTTTGATCAAGTTTACGAACCACATTCTCAGAAGAACACAAAAAGACTTGAAAATAAACCTAAAGTTTAAGAGTTGAAAACTGAAATTACAAAGAAAATTCTTAAGTTTGAAAAACTGTCCCTAACAAGTGTTAAATGAGCCTATTTATAGAGTTAGGGTTGTTGTCATCCTCAACCTTAGATCAACTGACGCTCTCATGTTAAATATTTGATTATGCAGACCAAAACGCCCCTAGCTTGTAGATATCTCTCATACAGGACCAAAGTCGCGACACTCTAGTGCCTGTATCGTGACATCATAGACAGTATGCTCAGGTTCAGGGTTACTTTAGGGTTGGGTCGTGACACCGAAGGCAATCTTGATATTCTAGCATTATGCTCTTTATGTTGTGACATCAAATTTCTCGTGTTGCAACACAGAGACCAGTATTGAGTTTATACCCTCTTTGATGGTCTCCTGCACACTCACTAAATATATTAGCTCACCTTTAAGCCTCATCCAACCCCTAAGGTGAATAAAAGACTCGTAATACAGTTTTTATTGCATTTGAACTAAACTATGAAAACTTAATTAAAACATAATGAAAATGCTCGTATTCAAGCTCTTTAAGTGCGAAAACTAATTTAATCTCCTACACTGAATTATGACAGATCAGTCGTCTTTGTTTTTTCGATAAAACAATTAAACAATAAACAAGCATAATATGCCTACTTCTATCTATAACCTCTCCCAATCTTTAAATTAGAGAAAATTGTGTTTAAACACATTCAAACGCATGTCATCTTGAATGTATAATAACTTTTTTTATGTCTTTAAAAATTAATGATGTTACATTATTTAATTTATACTTAAAAACTAACCTTTTTTTATAATCATTCTAGTATAAATTATGTCACACTCATTAAGTAGGTGAAAGGAAAATAAAATGTTAAAATATATAATTTACATGAATAATATTTAAAAATTGATAGATTAAAAAATATGTAAAATATATAATTTAAGTGGATAATATTTTTCTTAAAAAGGATAATACTTTTTTACAAACGAGTAACTTGTAAAGAGTTTTTTTTTAAATCAAAATAATTAAGGGTTTTTTTATTGAGATGTTACGTGACAAATATAAAATACATAAATAACTAATTGCATTAATTAGTAATTTATATTAAAAATGATTTTTTCTCCTAAAAATCTTTTGGATGCAAAATGGATTGTGTTTGACACCCTTTTAGTAAAAAACAATTATCTTCAATTGATTGTGGATGTTCCCTTTGGATCTCATTAGTGAGTAAATTTAACTATCGTATTTCAGTATTTTCACGGGTTTTTTTTCAAAAATAATTAATTATGAAAATGGTATTGAATCTAGATTATTTACGAAAATGAGGTGCTTTCTATAGTAACATTGGCAGTTGCTGTTGCTTGATACATTGGTGGCACCACTCTAATTTTTTCCCCCGTCATCAACCAATCATACCATCTGAAAAGAAAAGGAAATTTTTAAGTGGTTGCCTGACACATTGGTGACACTGACATGTAGTTCTAAAAAATACTCATATTTCCTCCTAAAAATAATATAGAAGATATACAAGTAAAAGGAATTTTTATGGTGCCGCCTAAGACATTAGAGGCATCGATTTGATTTTTTTTTATTAAAAAAAAAGGGCTAGCAGAAAAAAAAAGTTGAAAAAGTGGAAAAAAATATTTTTTATGGTATCGCCTGACACATTGGCGGTACCGATGTGGTTTTTTTTTAGAAAAAAGACGGGTTAACAGGAAAAATGAAAAACAAAAACAAAAAACAACCAATAAGAACATACCTTAATATTATCACAATTTCCCCCTAAAACTCCAGCACAAAACAACCAACTACAAAAAAAAATTTCACTCTACTTCACTCAAATCCCAAGTTGTGTGTGTATTGAAGAGGGGGGACCAATATCATATATAAGGGTACGAAACTGATGTCTACCGTCGACATAACCAATCAGTCACGACTCCTAGCCCTATAATGTACAACAACTTTTTTTACCACCATTTTTTTCTATTTCAGGTTTTTTTCCCAGTTAATTTATATATATATGCTGAAAAAAAATCATTTGAGAAACTAGGCTGAAATTCTAAAAATTTATCAATCTATGTTGTTTTTGGAGAGAGAAAAAAAAATGCATCCTACAAAGTGCGTTTCACTGTCAAATCAGTGAAAATACACCACATAGGATGCGTTTTCAAGAGAGAATTTCCTTTCAACGGTCACTATTCCAACACTAACTTTTCTAACGGCTATTAGGGGTCCTACAGCCATAAAAATTCCTATACAAACCCCTCCAAACTTCATTCTTTTCAACCAAATACTCCATACTCATTGTTCCTTCCTAAATTCTCAATCCTCAATCTTCAATCCCCATTTTTCAATTTTATATTTTCAATCTTCAAATCTTTAATCCTTAATCCTCAATTTTTTTAATTCTTTTATCTTTTAATTTTATTCTCTTCGATTTTATTCTCTTCTTATAATTTTTAAATTGCAAATCAACTTATTTGTTTGGATGACAAGTATATCTCTAGCGTTCAATTACAAATAGTAAGAAAGTTTATTAAATTATTTATTTTTAAATAGTTAATTATTGCGCTATTTAGATTATTTTTTTACGTTTATATACTCAGCCTGAAGATCGAATTTTGGAGACGTGCATAAATAATTTAAGCGATGGTGCACCAGAGGTCATTCGTGGACACTTGCGAGATGCAGACCTTTTATACTCGACTCGCATGCTCAAGATGACTAAATTGGATCCCCCACTCATCAGTGTTTTGGTTGAGAGATAGAGATCGAAGACGTACACATTCCATCTTCCCTATAACTAGTTTACAATTACACTTGATGACGTCATTTTACAACTTGGTGTACTGGTCGATGGGGATGTCATTATGTGGGCAGTTATTAGTGCCAATTGAAGTGCAACATGCGAGCAACTACTGGGAAGGTGTCAAATAAGTTTAGGGGTAGCTGGATTGAGATGAGATGGTTGGAAGACAACTTCCAAGCTATCGAGGCTTCAGCGAGTGCCATTGAAAAGGAATAATTCACGCGCATTCATCTTGAGGTTGATTGGGGGTCTGCTAATGCTAAATAAATCTCGGAATCTAGTATATTTAAGGTGGCTACTACTATTAGCCAACTTGAAAGAATCGGGACGACTTAGTTGGGGATCAGCGACGCTAACGACATTATACCGAGCAATGTGTCAAGCGACGGTACTGGATAAAGCTAAAATCAGTGGTTGCACACTCCTTCTTCAATCGTGGGCATGGTATCGACTACCATTTTTATGCCCACTAGTGGAACTCCCTTACGAATTCTCACTTGTCATATGGTAAAATTCATTTGACAATATCATTACTGTTTTTATTTTTCATTGTTGTAATTTTGAAATAACATATTGTTTGGATAAGTGGAACAACCCTGCAAGACACAGTGGTATACTGACTAAGCTCAAGGTTGTGGCACACATTCAGGACGATGATTACGTTATTTTTTAGTTTTGTAATTATTTTTATACTTTTTTTTACATCTGAAATGTAAACTTATTTACAATGTATGAAGCAAATTTATTTAATTGATTTTATTTTTATGCAATCAAGTTGTGAGTTTAAAATTTACAATTATTTTATGTTACTTTTTCATTTAAGTTTTCCTCCGTTCATTTGTTAATTTCAAAAAGTTTCAAAATAAATTTAAAAAATTCAAAATAATTTTTAAATTCAAAATATTTATAAAATTCTAAAATTTATATTTTAAAAAAAGTTATAAAAATTTCAAAAAAAAATATAAAAAGAAAGTTAAAAAATTAAAAACTTTCTATAATAATTTTGGGAATCTAACTAAATTAATTAACGATTCAAGTTTATCATACTAAAGTATATTTTTTATTTTGCTTTAAAAAAAATTTCAAATATATATGGTTTCAAATTTATGTGCTCTAATGTGGAATTAGTTATATTGTAACAATATTTTAATTTGACATGTTTAATTTTTTCATTTAACTCAAATAATGTCACTTAATTCGACTCGCCTCGAATTTCATTTCACTCGACTCAATTCGAAAAATTTCAAGTCTAGTTAGGATTATAAAATATGACTTGTCAACTCAATTAACTTAAAATTTTTCACTCGATTCGATTCGATCAAATGCACACCCCTACTTTACAGGAAAAATTAATGAATAAACGAATAAGTTAGTATTTTCCTTGCATGAGTTAATGTTTTAATTAGCTCTTCTACACTTCAATAATTAATATTAACTTTGGTGTGCGAGTTCTACACGTGCGATTTTTACATTTTCCTCAATCAAGTTTATCCCGAGAACCTAGGGTTGCAGGGCTTAGAGGTAATCAAGCTGGGGTGATTGAAATGGCCAGAGAGAAAACTCTCCTTACAGGGAGCATTTGCATCTGACATGGCAGTGAAAACGCTTCCTGCAGGACGCGTTTCCGAGCCACATGTCTGATATTCTAGTGGAAAATGCCCCATGCAGGAGGTGTTTTCACTGCCATGCTAGATGAAAACGCCCCCTGCAGGGAGCATTTTCTCTCTGGCCATTTCAATCACTCCAACTTAATTGTTTATAAGCCCTGCAACCCAGGATTCCCAACCAAAACTTTTTTCCCTTTTATACCCCACCCTATCCCCTATATAAATGCTCATTCTTCATCCCTTACTCACCAAATCTCAATCTCCTATAAATTGTTTTTTTTCTTCTTCTTACTTGTTGAAATTTTCAGGTTTAAAGATTTATTTCTCTCTCGCTTTGAGCGAGACATAGTCATAGTTTTAATTTGTGTTTGGGTTCATGGTGATGTCATGGAGCTCGTAACCTACAAATTTCACCTGTCGTATGAGTATTGCACCATCACTTGAGAAGGCAGGATCACTTTGCAACCTGAGGTCCAAGTTAATGGTGATTATAATGTTTCGGATTGAAGTGTAACTAAGGCTTCAAGTTTACAAAGGTTATGTTGTCAAGGGATGAAGCATAAATAGGATTGTAGTGACAGTGCTATTGCAGGCACGACAACGAGTCTTCTCATCAGAAGAGCATGTTTCATAAAACTCAAACATAGGTGTGAGGAAGGAAAATGCAAGGGGCCTTCCAATATAATTAAGTTATTTGTGTTATTCATCTCCACTGAAGGCGGTGACCTTATTAGTATAACCTATTACACCCCAATGCTATCATAGGTTATAATAACGGGGTCATCACCTTCAGTGGTGGTGGATAATACGTCGACACCAAACATCCTACTTCTGGGTTGATGAAGCTCTAGATTCGATTGAAAAGGTGGTGGACGAGGACTGGACTGCTTGGCTTCAACACTGCTGAGAAATCTTTGTTAAGCTTTGAAGATGGAGAAGGTTCAGAAGAATCTCCATGGTTGGTTTTCAAGGCAATATCTTTCTTCCAGTTTGGCTATATAGAGTAGTTGTTGTGGAAGATGAGGATAATGGCTGGTATTCTCTGATGAGTTTTTTTAGTGTTTGGTTTTGGGGTGTTTTTCTAGAGTTAATGGTTTTCTGCTTTTTGTGTGCTTTATTTTGCTTTGATGGTTGGTCTTTTGATTTTATGTCTTTTCATTTCCCTCTAGTGTGTTAATATGTCAGACTTTCTTGAGCCAAACACCTATTAAATGACTATCAGTTTTCTAAGCAAAAATATATATATTTTATAGATAATTATGAGCAGAGGGGACGATAAGGGGTAAGTAGCAGCTTTGGCTCTCAAAAATAAAAAATTGCAATTTAGTCCTCTTATAAATAAAGAATCTATAAATTAATATATAGTGAAATTGTACTTTAGCCTGCTTAAAATGAAAAATTTTCGATTCAATCTTCTAATAAATAAATATGGAAAAATTTCACTTTAGCCCCTTAAAATGGAAAAAAATTCTATTTAGTCCCTTCGAAAATGATGAAATTTTAAATTAAGAGATAATAAACTTATATTTTGACCTATGAAAAATTATAATTAAATTTCGGCCCCTACTAACCATTTTTTTTTTGAATTCACCCCTAATTATGAGATGTAGTGTCGTGATTGCTTACCTTATTCGTTAAGAATGAAACACATGTAATATTCACTCATTGATCTCTTTAAAGAGTATCTTCAACCAAGAGATAAATTATTATTGATTGAGCGATGGATTACTAAAATATATTCCATAGAAAGTAACGATGAAAGTACATATAAATATAATTTGTTTATTGTTGCAGAATACATTAAAATAGACGACAGAGTAGGTATATATAATTATTTGAAATGAATTAATTCATTTTACGTTCCAACCCAGTTTAAATATAAAAAAAAAATAAAAAAAAAAAAAGCAGTAAAAAAGTGCCCCATAAACAAGGGAATTGTTAGAAAAATAAATCCCAAAGCTAAGCTTATCTGAAAATTTGACATGTTCTCCACCTTATTGCCCAATGTCTTTCAAACACCTTGATTACTGTAATAATAATCCACATTTTTATATGTCATCAGTGATGGAAGCATTATGCAACTACTATAAATAATAAATATTCAAACTTTTTACCATCGTAGAAATATAAATGTGAACCCTAACACAAGCAAGTCTCTATAATATATTTGACATTGTTGCAACCTCAGTATGATTGGCGTACAAAACTAATATTAGCTTTGTATATTCAATGACATGATCAAAACAACAGCACGTGTTGCTGTTTCCTTCACATATGATAATGATATGTGTACTTATTGAGAAAGTTATTAGGTAGCAGCTGATTAGATGAAGAAACCAAGTAGGTCCCATTAGATTTACTTTGAAACCTAATTAATTTAAGTTCCTTAAAGATGGGAACTTTATAATGGTAATTGCTTATCGTCTGAATTACAAATAAAATGAAAAAAAGATTACTGTATAAGCTTTTGCCCTATTCTGTGATAAAATGAAGTTGCCGACTTTCATAAATTGAATCCAATTCAATGCTGAATGCAGCCAGCCATGTGAAAGGGTTGCATTAATTAGCCGGTGACGTCTATAAGATAGGGAAAAGCGACATATAACAATCGGAAAACATCCACACCATGTAATTAATTTCAAGAAAATTCCCAATCAAAATGTAATTTATTAAACTTTATTTTTTGCTATTATTAGTGAAGCATGATTTAAAAAGGGAAAAAATAAATTTAAAAAAAGAGAGCCACGGATTTGAAAATTAAGCTAGATTATATATATGATAAGATCACAAAAAATTTATTTATATTATGTTATGAGTCATGTATTGTAACACCTTAGAGCTGACCTAGACGTCTAATCCAAGCTTAGAGAGTCACCTAAATAATTAAATACCACGCAAGACACAATAATACCAAACCATGATTCACATAAAATTCAACACAAATATTAGTTAAGTATATAATCTGCCAAAGTCATACTATTATAGTTTAACGAGACTCCTACTGAAATAATTTAAGGAAAGCTAATAGTTCGACCGAGCTCCTGCGGTATCGACCCGTTCAAGTCTGTGAACCACCTTAAATCCAAGCAATAACAGAATGAGTTGTGAACTCAATGCGTAAAGAAATTTATTCAATTAATGCTCATTTATAGCGTAGTTCCAAATTCAGAGATTCGGTTCGATACAGAAATAAAATTCAGTTCAGATTCAGAACAGACCAGTTACATATGTGTATATATGCAATTTCAGTTCATATACGATACCGATCAAATTCAGATGCAATATTCCTATCCCTATCCGCTACACACCGTCTTCGGCCATCCCAACACACCATTAAGGACATTCCATACCTAACCAACCCTACACACCTGAAAGTGTTCGTTGACACTTTTACAGAAACGCAGTTTAGATGCTAATTCAGTATGCGTCAAGCGCCAGAATCAGATTTATACTCATTGTGGCTTAGCCACGATTTTAGAACAGATTTCTTCCTCCTTCCCAATATCTCGCCGATGCCGAACACAAATACCCATATCATGTATTCAATCATTCTAATTCATTTCACAATCAAATAAGATAGTTCAACATCAGAATAAGCATTATAGTGTACTTATAACTAAGTTGCTCACAGATCAATCTCAGAGTATCAGACCGTTCTAATATAATCAATTTCAATCATTCGTACATTGAAGAGGCCAGTATCAGTGTTAAGTAACATTTTTGGTCTCGAAAATAGGTTTCGGGCCCCAATAACATGCCACACGAACAGGTCACACGCCCACGTGTCTTGCCCGTGTGGTTCTGAAGCATAAACAGTGAGGTACATGGCCTAGACCCTCGCCCATGTGACTCACACGGCCTGGGTACACGCCCATGTCCTTGACTGTGTGGTTTTATATCACAAACATTGAGTTACACGGTCAAGGCACACGCCCATGTCCATAACCGTGTGGTCTTATACCACAAACAGTGAATTACACAGCCCAGACACACGCTCGTATCCGTTGCCCGTGTGAACTCTGCACCACTATGGCCACACATGGCCTAGACACACGCCCATGTCCCCGCCCGTGTTACCCCAAATAAGTAAATAGTGAGTTACACGACTAAATCACACGGCCGTGTGGCGTCGACAACCACCATTTTTGGCGACCAAAACTTGCAACAATTAAGATTTTTGAAACGCACCTAGTTCCGCTTTGACGAAAAACAATACGGAGATTACCCAAAACCTAATTAACCATTCAGCAATCAATCATTTGTCTAAACAATAATCAGCACAACATTAAAATCATAGTCAATTATGTCGAATAAATCGACACGAGGGAACTTCAATGACTAATGTTTACCGACGATTTTACTGTGCTAAGTCGGCACAACTCGCGAAGGGTCGCTTCCCTCTTTACTCACGCCTAAGGAAACACAACGGCTAGTTAACAGAGAGTTTAAGTAAAGCAATTTGATAATTCCCAATTTAACACTGTAACAGAAATCTAACCAAACCTTGCAAAAGTCGAAGAATTCCGACAGAACTTATACAGAAGTCTTTCAGTAACGTAAAGATCTCACTAATTTCCAATAATCACGTGTTGAACACACTCGACGAGAAGAAATCAAAGAAGTAACACCAAGAAAGAAAAGGGAAAGAAAAAAAAGAAAAGATACAGACGTTAACCAAATTTTAATAAATTTTGTCTTAACCACCAGCATACCTCCGACAACTAGCAAAAATTCTCTTAACACATACAATGGGATTCGAACTCGGGACCAAAAAAAATACAAACAAATGCTTAACCAATGAACCAACAAGCTCATTCTTGTCATAGGTTCTTACAAAACTACTTTTACCCATATACCGAATGGACAGGGATTGTTCTAAAAGAATAAAAATTTTAACAATGCAACTCGAACTCCAGACCTTAAACACAAAAATAGAGCACAGAACCAGAGATACAAAAAATTAATTATTACAAAATTTCACAATTAAATTCTTAAATTTTTGGGGCGTTACATGTACCACCAATTATTATATATAAATATATAAAAAAAATTTAATTTATTCATGACTTTAAAAAAAATAATTCGTTATTTTAATAAAAAAAATTTGGTGATAAAAAAACTAGATAAATTAAGTATAATTATCTAGTAATGTCTAACGGATTTTTTTGCAAATAAACATAAACCTTCATTTCTTTCAAAGGTCATCTTGGTGATGGAGTCAGCTTCTGTGTTTTCTTTTCTGGGAATATACTCAAGATTTAATTGACTTACTTCCTGCAATAGTTGGTGAATGCGTCTGCTAAGGGCCGAAAACGATGTCGATGTGAATGTATCCTGAAGAACCTCCATGTTGTCCGTTCCAATCAACACTTTATCGCAATGCCTATTTTGTAATAGAAGCATACCATCTAGAATACCCCATAGTTCAACATTGAAAACAAAGCATTGACACAACCTTCTGTTAAATCCAAGTATCCACCTCCCTTGATCGTCTCTGATCACTCCCCCAACAGCAACATCTCTTGAGACAACCTTAACCGCACCATCTGAGTAAAGGTGAATCCAATTTTCTATTCTGTTTGAAGACCTCAGTGAGCTCTGGTTATTAGAAAAAGTTATCTACTCTTTTTTTTCTTAAAATATTATTATTTCGCAAACGTAAAATTTATATATATAATATTGTTATTTTAAAATATACAATTATATATAATACGTAAAAAAATTAATCTTATAATTTTTTTAATAGATATTAGAGTTTATAAGTAAAGATATGTATAGATATGAAAGAACTTTAAATTTTAACTCAAAAAATTTAAAATTTTATTTTAATTAACATTTAAACCCTCTATTCCATATAATAAATATATATGTTAAAATCAAATAAAATTATTTTTGTCATTCCCAATTAAGATGGTGTCTAATGAACTCAATCACAAGTTCTATATAAATATAGAGCATAAATTATTTTTTTCTATCTTAATTTCCTTTTGTAACTTAATTTTAACGGTTTCTTTTGAGTTTATTATTTTTGAAAATATTGAATTTAATTTTTCAAATATAATTTTTCAAATAGGTTAGTATAAATGTATGCATATTATTACTTATTTATATTAGCATGATCGTCGAAATCGAACATAATCGACCAGTAGAATCAAGATCAATGTTCCAATAGGTAGCATAAAATCGATTGAACAATTAAATATTAACTCTGTGAAACAGTAAATAACATTTTTATATAGTAAATATTAACTATATTTTAATTTGACTTTATTTTATTCTTTTTAATAATATAAAACTAAAGTGATCCATTTAATAATAAAGAGACTAATTTAATGGAGTAGAATTGTCCTAATTTACATAAATTTGGAAGGCAGAACATAGAAGGAAAGTAGTTATAGGTATTCTCCGCATAGGATGATAACCAAAGCTAGATTTGTTCTGTGAAACTTACTTGTTCTGATGTCTTCACTCACCTACCTAATCCCTTTTCCGCCCAACTACTTTTAATTTAAAGGATAACAATTTTTTGAACTTCAACTTAAAATAAACTATTTTAGTATTCTATCTAAACGTTTCTATTTTTTTTGTTCTTAAAACTTATATTTTTTATTAAATTACCCTAAAATAGATTAAAAAAATTAATGTTTGTTAACTTTGCCAACGTGACATACATGTAAACTGTCAGGTAGATGATACGTCAACATTTATTTATTTTTTATAATGTTAATTATTTTTAAAAATATTTTTTTATAATTTTTTTTGAAATTTTAAAATTTTAAAAATATAATTAAATGTTGACATGTCATTCAAGTAACAATTCATGTGTATAAAATATTAACAAAATTAAAAAAAATGTTAACTTTTTAATTTATTTTAAAATGATTTAAAAAAAAGGTAAAATAATATTTTCAATCATATGCCTTCATTTGATGCAGAATAATCAATGAAAGGGATGGTCCCGTTTTCCTCAGAAGATGTCCCACGATAGAAAGAAAGGATTTGAATGTAAGATTGTAATAAGATCATGTCACAATCGATATTTTATTTCTTTTACCCCTAGTAGTAGTTGAAGAATAAAGGAATCTGATCTAGCTTTTCACACTACTATAATTAAAATTGAATTTTAATACATGATAAAAGTATGATGAAAATATTTGTATTAAAAATAATAAAAATAAAAGTTATTCAAAAGAATAGATAAATTAGTCATCGTATATTAAATTAAAAATTCATTTATTTATATTATTAAAAGCTAGTGTGACGAATAAATTACCATACAATGCTACGTGGTGTTCTACATCTACACCATGCTGGTGTACATGAACTTATTTTTAACAGTTAAAATAGATAAAAGTTTTAAAAAAAAATATCAATTTACGCTTTGATTAAATATACAAGGATTAATTTAGTTATTTTTTGAGTAAATGAGATAAAATGTAATCAAACTCCTAATATATGGTTCATGCATACAATTTTTTTTAAAAAATAAGATATTAATATACTGGCAAAAGTTAAATCCTTGAATATCCAAAATTATATCTAACCTAAATCCATGATATGTTTAAATATGATAAATGGTGTTGTTTTATAATCGTGTTTATGTTTAAAGGAAAATATAAACAACACATTAACGGCCTTTGGCTATAAATTAAACATGTTTAGATTTCAAGCAAGATTGAGGTTTCCATATTTCAATTGAAGTGAAAAGTTGTGGTTGGGGGATTTTGACTGCAATCATAAGGTGGATCAATCATCAATGTTCAGTTAAACTGCAATCTTTTTACATATTTGAAATTTCCAAAGATTAGACTTTATACATTATTTGATAAAAATTCAAAATAAAATTTTATATATGATATTTTCATAAATTCGTTTGCGAAATTTTTTTATTCTCTATTTTTGTATAAAATAATTATTCTAGAATTAATTAAGATACGCCTTCAAATTTAACCAAAACAAAAAAAAAAAAAAAATTGAAATTAACATGTTTCCTTTCATGTATAATTCAAATTAGAGCAATAAAATACTTATTCAAAACTGATTATTTGAATGATAAATTGATTCAAAAATTAAGAGTTAAAAAGAAATGGAAAATGGTATAAAATTTTTGGGTGTGTTATGAATTTTAATTTGGTATTGGGGAGCGACCCATAATACAAGTGTATGGTATTGCATCCTAAGTTTTATTAATATACAACTCTATATGACAATAGTGACTGACACCAAGATTTAGGAGCAAAACTTTCTGATTTGATTTCAAAATTTTTGGCTTACTGGGAAAGAAACCATGTTAACTTACCAGTCTTAAGCTATGACCTTAATAGATATGAACAGGTTTTTGATAAACTTTGAATAACTCAAACCCTATTTCGGCAATTAAGTTGTTTTGCTTTTATAACATAACGTACAAATTTGATTGGCCTGTAAGACAAATTATCTCTCCAGCTTAAGGGACTTGGGCAACAACCTCTATAAAAGCCCCATAATCATGACATAAAACCAGCAACTTTATAACATTTCATGTCCCTAAAACTACTAACCATGGAACCATTGCCAATGACACTTCTTTTCGTCATCCCTTTCCTACTCCTTCTGCGTATCATTTCTTGGTTTCGAAAAAAACCATTTCCTCCAGGACCCAAAGGGTTTCCGATTATCGGCAACATGATGATGACGGAGCAGTTAACTCACCGTGGACTCGCCAAACTCGCTCAAAAATATGGTGGCATATTTCACCTCAAGATGGGGTATTTGCATATGGTGGCTATTTCCAATCCCGAAATGGCTCGCCAAGTGCTTCAGGTTCAAGACAATATATTCTCCAACAGGCCAGCCACCATCGCCATCAGCTATTTAACTTACAACAGGGCTGACATGGCCTTTGCCCATTACGGACCCTTCTGGAGACAGATGAGGAAGCTTTGTGTAATGAAGCTTTTTAGTAGGAAAAGAGCTGAATCATGGGAGTCTGTAAGGGATGAAGTGGAGAATCTTGTCAGAGCTGTGTCGGCTAATACGGGGAAGGCTGCGAATGTGGGTGAGTTGATCTTTAACCTTACGAAGAATATTACTTACAGGGCAGCTTTTGGGTCCAGTTCCCAAGAAGGGCAAGACGAATTTATCAAGATCTTGCAGGAGTTTTCCAAGCTTTTTGGTGCTTTTAATATTGCTGATTGCATCCCTTGGCTCGGTTGGGTTGATCCTCAGGGACTCAACTCTAGGCTCGAGAAGGCTCGTCATGCGTTAGACAAGTTCATTGATACCATTATCGATGATCATATCCAGAAGAGGAAGACAAACGTTAACGGCGGCGCCGGTGGATATTATGACCCTGACATGGTTGATGAATTGCTTGCGTTTTACAGTGAAGAAGCTCAAGTAAACGAATCGGAGGATCTTAATTCAATCAGAGTCACCAGGGATAACATTAAAGCTATTATTATGGATGTGATGTTCGGTGGGACGGAGACGGTGGCATCGGCGATTGAGTGGGCATTGACGGAGCTGATAAGAAGTCCCGAGGATATGAAGAGAGTCCAACGGGAACTGGCGGAGGTGGTGGGCCTCGACCGCCGTGTGGAAGAATCCGATCTCGATAAACTACCTTTTCTAAAGTGCTGCCTCAAGGAAACGCTGAGGCTTCACCCGCCTATTCCGCTCTTGCTCCACGAGACGGCAGAGGAGGCAGTAGTGGCGGGGTATCGAATTCCGGCGAAGTCGCGCGTGATGATCAACGCCTGGGCCATTGGGAGGGATAAGAAATCATGGGAAGATGCTGAGAGTTTTAAGCCAAGGAGGTTCATGAAAGAAGGTATGCCAGACTTCAAAGGAAGCAACTTCGAGTTCATTCCGTTCGGGTCGGGTCGGAGGTCGTGCCCGGGCATGCAACTAGGGTTATATACGCTTGATTTGGCAGTGGCTCACTTGCTGCACTGTTTTACGTGGGAGTTGCCTGATGGGATGAAGCGGAGTGAGTTGGACATGAGTGATGTGTTTGGACTCACTGCACCTCGGGCAACTCGACTCTATGCAGTGCCAAAGAACCGCCTCGTTTGTTCACTCTTTTAAAGGAAACCCCAAACTGAAACAATATCCACTCTAGTCCTTTAATGGCAGCTGGTACACAATGAAAACGGGGCAACACTGACGAAGAAAAAGGAGGAGGTGAGGTGACAAAGGTGACCACACAAGGTGGTTTTTTTTTTGTTTTTTTTTGAATAAAGATTTTCTTTTCGGAATAAAAAAGACTTTTTGTTGAAGATTTCTTAAATATTTGTTTTGTTGTGTAAGTAGAGCATTTTTATTTGGATAAAAATAAATGAAAATAAGGCTTCTAAATTAGCAGTAGCAGGCAAAGGCGAATACCATGCAGGCTTTGTCCATTGTAATTAACTTCTCTAATTAAAAATGTATTTTATCCTCAAAAACCAACAAAATAAATTTATTTACTTTTTTTTTGAATCTCTAAAAAAAATTGTAGGCATTTTAATTTCAAAAACCCATTAATAATCATTTTTCGAATTATGTTTTGCTTTCTTCATTGAACAAAAAAAACTCTCGTATCAATGCATTGGTGCTTTTGTAGTTATGGTGAATGATGTCAATTATGACAACATTTTTAATCTAAAACTATGGGGAAGTTTTAATTTTTTTATAAATTAAAATTGATTATGTAAAATTACATCAAGTTTTAATACTTAAATAGATTATTTTTAAATATTTGCTTATTCAAATTTATTTTTTATATAAGATAATATAAAATTATTAAATTATTTTAAATTAATGATAAAATATAAATTAAGTAATTTAAAAATATTTCTTTTAAAATCTGATATTTAATTTTTCGAATTTTTATGTTTAATTCAAAATTTAAAATAAATAATAATATAGATAATATAGAAATAATTTAAGTTAAATTAAATGGATAAATTATCTAATTAAATATTTATCCAAATTTTAAAAATTCTAATAATTCAATTAAATATTTAATATAATAATTATTTTTGAATATTTTTAAAAAATGTGATAAATAATTTTAAAAATTTTATGTGAAAATTAAAATTTAAAATAGATAATAATATGAATGTAAATAAATATTTAAATAAAATAAAATAATAAATTATCTGATTAATTTAGTATTTAATTAAATGAAAGAAAATATAGATACGTCACTTGACACAATTTTAATATTTGTGTATCTAGTTTATATATATATGATTACACTAATCTTCCATGCAATCAGATTAGGTATGCTCTTTAATTGGTGCGTGACTGGTGTTACGATTCCAGCCCCTAAGTAATTTTGGTGACTATTTGATTCCATAAAGTAACAATATTTTTTTAATAATTATTTAATTTACTAATTTTTTTTTATAATAAAACCTATATTAATGTATTTTTTTTTTCTTCTTTCATGGGATGATTTATATTTTGTAGACCAAACATAATATTAAATAAATGAATTTTAGAATTGAAAAAATATTGAATTTTAATTCATTTTTATACAATCTAAAAATTTGAATTTTTTATTATTCATCCAAATATACAAAAATAATTTATTAAGTTGAATTTTGAAGATTTAAAATTTTTTTTAACTAAGACTTAAAATTTTTTTTAAAGAAAATGAAAAACAGAAAAAAAAAACATAGATGTGTCACTTATAGCATATATAGTTTATGTAACTTGCTATATTATATTATAGGATATTTAAATTGCTGATATATGATTTTTATTATCAATCTTGAATATAAAACTAGTTGATAGTTTTTTACATAGCTTTTCGATAATTAAATGTTAGTATAAAATGTAAATAATTATAATTATAATTATTTTTAGGTTATAATGTGTCATAGGTCCTTGTACTCTTCACAAATTTAGAATTTAGTCTATGTACTTTAATTTTTAAGAAGTACTCCATCTACTTTCTAGTTTTCAAAATTCATATTCAATTGCTAACGATGTTAAATTTGAATGTGTGACATTTTAAAAAAAAAAAATACTCACTTGGTAGCACTATAACTACAAAAATGACGTTGTAATGAACTTGAATTTAATAAAATAATTTTAACGGTGTTAACAGTTGAACTTGAATTTTGAAATCTAAAAAGTAGAGGGACTAAATTCCTAGAAATAAAAGTACATGAACTAATATTTAAATTTACAAAGAGTAAATGAACTTATAACATAATCATTATTTTATTACTAATCTTTTATTATTAGTGTTAGAGTTATTATTACATCATTGGATTTCGAGTCTATACTAAATTATACTTATTATTTTAGTTTAATTATCACTTAATTAGTATTACAATTATATAATAATTAAAATTATGATTTAGGACTATAAATAGATGTATTGAGCTTTAGCTCAGTTGGGGTCGTTACTATTGCATCTATGAGTAAGACATAGGTTTGAGCACGCTTAGGCGCATTTTTCCTCCAATTTAAGGGTTAGAAAAAAGTTATGAGTAGAAATAAATATAGTATTTATATGTCCAGATATTATGATTATTTTATATTTGATACTTTTATTATTATTTGATTTTAATATACTTACAAATGTTTTTTTACCGTATTTTTTTGAGATATTATATCTATCATCTAATAATTACTTATATTGATTTAAATTAAATGAACATTGTTAACATTGATACGTTAGAAGTATCTCAAAAATCAAAACTAATTGGAGTATTTTTTTTTTTTTTTATCTTTTGTTAGATATTGTTGGTTAGTAATTAATACCAAACAAACTTCTTGTCTTTAAAAAATAAAAAATAAAACCGTATATAATTAATTATTTTATTTTATGTGTTTAAACTATTCAATTATTTTAATTTTATAAATTAATTTTATGCTTTATTTATTTTATCTAATAATTTAATATTTCAATATCGACTATTTTTCACTTTTTTTATTTTCATTACTTTTAAAACATTATTTTTCATTTTCAATTATTTCGTTCAAAATTAAGACATTTAGTATAAATTAAATTATTATTAGTGGAATTTTTTTTGAAATTGTAAAAGTATATTTAATGAATTAAAAAAAGAGAGAAATGTTTATACGAGTCTATGTTATGAAACACGTGGAAGAAGTCTAAGATCTAAAAAATAACTCTTACTCATAATTTTCAGTGTCATATTTGTAATGATATAAACAAGTTGAAAATTAACATAGTGATAAGTAATGAGCAGAGGTTGGAATGATTAAGGAAATGAAGAAGCAGCAGCTTGATGGCATGAAGCAGAATTTCAAAGGGTATATAGACACCAAATATTCTACTAATCCACTCACCTTTGGCATAAGAATCAATTCCTTGTACCCATAAATGTCAAAACTTATATAATACAATAAAATACACAAAATTAGAAAATCTAACGATTAGGCTACCTACTTTGCCACAGGTAAGGTATTGTTTTATTTGTTTATAAGCGTAGAATCTTATGGTATTATTATCGTGCCCGACTTGAATAATGAATGATACACTACTGTTACAGCTCACGGTTTAAATTTTGAGAATAAACTAACAGTCAATGCACAGAATTGCTGTGCTTTACCTTATCAAGGGTGCCAAAAACTACACGATGCTCCCTTCTTGCAGTCTCCCCGTTCATAAAATTTACAAATCCGTAGCCCTTTGGGTGGAGCTCTGAACGTATCGACTCCATTCAGAGGAGGGCCACCGTAGTTTGAGTGCCTATGCATTAAGATCCTATCCCTACTATAACCTGAATCTTTGGCCTGAAAATCAGGGCCTCTTGAACTTACATACCTCTGCTGGCTTCCCCAATAAGTGCCTGAGTTGATGCTTCCATTGTCCTGGAATGTTCCCTGACTGTTTCCCCAACTGATACTCCTCGTTCCTTGACCTAAACCTCCAGAATGAAAAATTGGAGTTCCCTGAATGGCTTCCCAGTTGGTTCCTGTAGTTTCTCGACCTGCTCTCCAAGTGGTGTCTATAGCAGCCATGTACCATGCTGCTGGTGGGGCAGGAACCTGCATGTCTGAACCAGCTTCATATCGGTTAACAGAGGCGTCGCTGGGCCATTTATCTTCATCCATTTCAGCACTCGTGGAAGAATGCCCACCAGAACTCTTCCGAGCATCAAGAACTTCAGACCGAGAGACCCCAATTGGCTCATTGGTCAAAGTAGACCCAGATGGCATTCCTAGATCATTTGTTGAGCTCAAAGCATCATTTTTTCCTGGATCAGGTGCGGGGCTAAATCCTCCTATAGGACAAAAACAATCAGGTTCAGCACCGTGAACCAACTCTCTGTCATAGCGTAAACTTGATGTAGGTGACGCCAATCCATTAAGAGACTCCATTGCTTCAACTTCAGCCAAGAGATCAGAAACTGACTCATCACCAAAAGAATACTCATTAGGTTCAGGAACAATTGAATCCCAACCAGATGCATTTTCTGCAGGATCTGTGGGAGAAGAATGTGCCATTTGGCCGGTTCCAGAAGTTGGAGTAGCAGCATGATCATTTCCCAAGTTAGTTTGTTTCAGAGAAGAGTTGGGCACAAGATCAGAGTCCCATTCCTCCACAGAAGGTTTCGCTGGGGTGGAGGAATACCCACCCCATTCACCAGCTGCTTCAGAAAGCTGTGGTCCATTACCCACTAGACTAGAAGCTGTGCTCCAACTAGGACCTGAATCCTGATGATGAGCACTTGAAGAAAGAGACTGTTTGCTTTTAGCAGCCTGGGGTTCTGAGTCTTTGTGGTTCAACTTTGATATCGACGTAGGAAAGTCTGGGAAATCAATATCATGATTGTGCTCTGCTGCTTCAAGAACCCTAGCCAGAGAAATGAGACCACAATTGGAATCCCATCCATTTGAAGCATCATTTAAAGGTGATCTCCAGCTTTGCCCACAAGATTTGCCAGATTTTCCCTCACTATCTTCTTGCTTCACATTTCCAGCAATAATTTGACCTTCAGAGGTCTCGTTCAAATTTTCGTTAATGTTAATGGAACCACGGTCCCATTTTTCAACCCCATGGCCTCTGATAACTTGAAGAGACTGCGTTTCACATAGTTTTGCAGATAATGTAGATGAGGGAAGTGAACTACTCACTCGAGGCTGGCCAGGGAAGTAATTATCACCCTTCAGAGGCTCCCAATGTGGCACAGGACTTCCCGTTTGTACTGTACTGGAAGTGACCGTATGTACGGGAGTGGTGCAAGAAGAAGATTGAGAGCCCAATTCTTTGCTCTTTGCAGATTCATTGGTCCCACAACAATGACCATTCGCATTATTCTGCATTGAGTTCGAGCCCCCTTCTACTTGTTTACTATCCACCTGATCCACATTCAGATCCCAACTCTCCCTAACATCTCCATCTCTTTCATCCTCAGTTGGTACACAGCTGTTATGAAACAGTTGTTGCACTTGGCTGTACCGCCCATCCAAAGCATCAGTTAAGAGGGTGGAGTCCTCTTGCATTTCACTTGCTCTCCATATTCTCCAACCAGGTGGGAAATGACCACTCATGCTCCATCTACGTAACATTGCCATAGGAAATGGCCCTTGAATTTTCCCAAGTGGATCTTGATAGTGCCATATTTTATCTGTCTCAATCTTATTTACAGATAACTCCATTTCTGTAGAATGAACTGCTATGCTAGTTTCTCTGCTTCCAATATCACTCAAGACATCACCTCCCTTTAGTGGAGAGGCCGGCTCCTTTTCCTTCCTATCAAGCAACGAAGCATATTCTTTTGTGTGTCCCTTCTCACCAGCCCCAGTTGTGCCTTCAGGAGATTCAACTTTGTTCAAAAACTTCTGTTGTTTCATCGTTTTTCTTCTCTTCGAATAACTAGCTCCTAGGTCTTCAAAAGGCCTTTCCATGCTAGCAATTTCTTTCCAGGGATTTTTAGCTTTAATAATCTCGTCTAAACTTAATGATAGCTTCTCTTTCAACAAAGTCCAATACACCTTGAAGAGATACTCCCAACTAGTTTGATCATCAAAATCCACTTGAACCTGCACATCATAAATTAAAAGGCTTTTTAAGGTAGACAAAATCTCTTCAGTCTTCAGCAATCTGAAAATGCCAATTACAATACTTACAAATTAATTGAAAAAAGCTAAGACACATTCAAAAAGAAATAAATTGTACAAGGCATAGTTAATCATACCATTTCCTTAGTTCCTAAGGCAGTGTTTTCAATTAGCATTACAGTTCTCATGCACAATCCACAAAATCCTTTATTTCCTCTTACGTTCACATAATCAGCACCTTTAGTGCAATCCTTGCACAAGGAATATGTACACATATAGCACATATAATATGAAGCCTTCTGACAGGTGCTACATATGTGCCACCCTGAAATACACAAGTAGAACACCAGAAAAATAATGGAATAAATAACTTAATCATTCCTAATAATTGAAATAAAAATGTTAGCATAATAACCATTCAATATGCACATGGACACAGTAAGATATCATGATTAAGATGAAAAACATAAAGTAATAACTATTCCGGAAGAGGGAATCCAAGTCAATGGCAGACATGAGAAGCCACCATTCAATATGCAAGTGTTAATTGTATCATATCATATCATGCCATAATTAAGATAAATATAATAGATCCAATAACTACACGAGAACAAAGAATCCAAACCAACATAAAACGGGGAAGCTACCGTATGACATGCGTGTGTCAACGGTACAACAAAATAGCAGAAAAATATCTGCAAAGCAAGCAAAGTATAATATTATTCTAGATAATGCTAACACAAGCAATGGCACTTTCCAGTGGTTATATTAACTAAACTTAAATGAAAATGACAATATTTACAAGAAGTAACTAAAATACAACTTACCACAGTACCATTTCACCTTTGAATTAAAGAATGCCTCATCCCTTTTGATACAGGTTGGATGGTATGCCTTAGGACAGCCTCTGACCGTAAAATCCAAAATAATCAGCAATAGTATACAACACAAATGAAAAAAGAAAAAGGACAAAAAGAGTATATGAGCCAGAATAAACAGATGAAGATTAAAACTACACCAAATTTTAGTTGCCAAAGGAAGAAGATCATGAATTTCAATATATGAATTACCAGTATCAACAAATAAACTGAAAATTAAAGGCATCGGCATAGAACTTCCATATTTCGCTGAAATTAACTCCAGTTTAAATTCGCCTAAATAAAAACTATGATAAGCAAGATTGAACAAAAGGTTAATAAATTTTCAGCTCACGCTCTAGATTTTACCTTAATCTCGGCCACCTAACTAAAATTCTCTTCCATTTTCCTACATTTTCTGATCAACCAAACAAAAAAAGAGAGACAAAAACAAGATAAAAGCAGCAAAATCTCCAAACTCACCGGCGATCACAAAGCACGAGACTCCCGCCATCGAAGCATATAAAACAAACATCTTCTTCATCGTTATTGTTCCTTTGAGGCGGAGGCGCCGATGATGAAACGGCCGTCGCCTGATTCCTAGGCGGCCTTCCCCTCCGGCGCTTCCCCACGCTCATCTCAACAACTTTGACTCCATTAACCGCCACGTTTCCAACGAGCTTTTGCGAATCGTCCAAATCCGGAACCTCCTGGCATTGATCGCGATTCAAACTATTACCTTTATCCCTAACATCACCACAAGGTTTCAACATAGCCATGGCGGATTCTACTTGTTGACAATTTTCCATATTAAAAATTGGGGAAAAAAAGTTTTTCGTTCTTTAATTATTTTCCTAAGACGTACAGAAAAAAAATTAATTAAATAAAAACTGAAAACCCTAGTGATTGAAATGGGGGTTTGGCAGTGGTGGTGGAGCTATCAGTAGTAGTAGGCACATGGAAATGGAATGGGAAGGGACGTGACAAGGCATTGTTTGGAAGGAACCAAAAAAAAAAAAAAGTTCAATTACCTTTTTATAAAGTTTTGCTTTTCAAAGATATAGAAGGAAGGAAGGTAGGGGAAGCGCGGACACAAGTAAATTATAGTTTAAGGTTAATTTCATCAAACATCCTAAAATATTATCTAAATTTTAATTTGCTCCTTAAATTTTAAATTATTTTAATTGAATCCTCAAAGTATTGGTATTATATCAATCAAGTAATTCTATCAACCTTGTCATTAGTTTGTACATTAAATTCCAACTTAAATATAAAGTAAAGCATATTTAAAACTCATGGATCAAATTGCTATTGCATGTGTACTGATTGCACGAATGGCTTGGATTTGACATGTAAAGAAAAAAAAAAAAGAGGAGAAATAGCGTTATTGAATTTTAGTTACATTGTTTGGTTTTTTAATATGTCATACCCAAGTTGTTTATATGATATGTACATGATTGTTTATGATTTAATTCACGTGTTTTAAAAATGCTTATGTTGTACCTCCAACATGTATCCCTACATGTGTCCCTCAGCGATGCTTAACAAACTTAATTGAGCCCATGACCTTCCACTTTTTACCATGGACAGATTTAAGCCTAGTAAATCTTATACAAGACCATATCTTCGCTACAAATACATGGAATGCACATGGAGATTCAGAATCCTTGATCATCTAGTTGTTTTTAAGATGTCACATTACCGTCATTGCAAGAAAACAAAGTATGATTTCACTATCAACAATCTCTAAGCACATAATCAACCCTATCTTCCAATATAAAAGCCCCCAACAAGAGCTAAAATGGCCAAGTCCCATTCCAGATCCCATATCTATCTCCCGCAAAACAAAAAATACTACAATCTTCATCAGTGGCTCACCACTTTATTTGAAAGTGAAACACCATCCAAACCATCACTCTATTCTCTTATTAATTTCACTGGTTAACAACTCCACAATAGATCTAAATTGACATTTAATGCACAAATTAATGACCGCACTAATGGAATAACTTAATTGATATGATACTAATTACATAGAGGATTTGATTAGAATGTATTGAAGCTTAAGGACCAATTTAAAAGGTGTTGAAGGTTTGGGGATGTTGAGGGGAATTAACCCTTAAAGGAGTTGGTTAGAATGGTGCAGACGTCAAACGCGGTTCAATGGTTGTGTTGGGAGTGGTCGACGGAGAAATGGAGATTGAGTGTTTGATTCTCTAATCAAGGCAGGAACACGTGGTCAGTGGGCGGCAGTAGTTAGTATGTATTGTAGCAAAGGCAATTGCAAAAAGGCGGAGAAATGGGGCCCATACTTTTGGAAATTTCTGTTCAAAATTCAAATCGTGGTGGTGCTGGCTATTGTGAATGAATTTACAGAACGTGAAATACGTGAAATGACAGATCAGCTGAACTCAGTCATATTTTGACTTTTTTATTAGTGCTGTGGTCTTCACTTTTTTCTATGAATCAAATGTTCGGGTCACGGGCTAAGGCCTGGTCTACAGTTTTAATTTGGTTTTCAATCAACTGGGATTCTATAAACAAAAATTTTACTTTCGTCATCAAGTCTACGGCTAAATTATTCATATATACCAAAAACTATATATTGATCAAATAAATCGTTTTTCTTATTTAATAAAATAGATAATTTTGGAGAGAAAGTTTGCTGCACGTGTTTTTTTTTTTACATGTGGCAGTAAAGCACGTCCAATTTAATCGCATTTTTTATTTTTTCATGTTATTTTAAGTTTTTTATTATTTTAATTAATATTTTTAATATATTAGCTTTTTTAGTTAAATAGTTAAATAATAATTTTATCCTTGAGTCTTAGCTTCAATTCCTCCTCTTTTAAAAACATTTGTTTTTTATTTCATGTTGTTTTAATTTTTTATTTTTAATTAATAAATATATTATTTTCAACTTTTTTATTAATATCTCTTTTATTCATAAAATCAAATAATAAATATGTAATTATATAATAAAAATATATTTTACATATATCATTATGTTAAAAATATTTGAAATTAATAATCCATTGACAACCAAGAGTGCTCTCTACTAGAGTCCTAGAGAAAACAGAAACGTCTGTGGCTGGGGATGGAGGAGGGTGGTGGCGTGGAGAGGGAGGCCAGTGAGGAGATCTCACTGTTGGCAGAGGAACTTATTCAGTTATCAATCAAAAAATCATTGGTGGTGCCAGATTCTAAACTGACATTAATTTGCTTAGTTTGGACGAGAAAACAGTTCAATCCAGATAGTTTTAAGGCACAGTTACGAAGCATATGGAAGACCAAAAAAAAAGTTTGAGATTCATGGGGCTGGACAGAATTTATTTTACATTGTTTTTTATTTAGAGGACGATCCGGAACTAATCATGGAAGGGAGACCTTGGCTTTTTCACAAATATCTCATACTGTTTGAGCAACTGAGGGATCCGATTGAAAGGGATCAGATCCAACTAACCTCATCACCATATTGGATTAGGTTTGGGCCATGTGATCCAGAATTTGATAATAAGGGTTTGATGCATGCCGTTGGAAGTACATTTGGGGGGTTATTAGATCTAAAGTTCAGAATGACTATTGCAGTGTTCGGGTCAACATGGGTGTGCAGAAACCGCTCCGGAGAGGTATTTTTGTTCTCAGTGAAAATAGTGTTAAGTCATGGATTCTTTTTAAGTTTGAAAAATTACCAATTTTTTGTTTTGGGGGTGGATGATTGGACCACGGGCTGGGTGATTGCTGGTTGATCAAACCTGTAGAAAAGGAAAAAAATTAGAGAAAATCCACCGTATACTGTGGCATTGAAAGCGGGATCTAAGATGGTGGGTAAGGAGTGTATGAAGTTTTCCGCTTTTACAAAAAAGTTAGGTTCACAGCGAAACTACACAGGAATGCTTAAAAAGCAGAGTGAGTGGAAAGATGATGCTGATTCTGGTAGTGGGATAGGTAAATTACTAGGGGGTAGGATTTTATCTAGCTGGGAAGAAGGGTTGACGGAACAGAATGATTGTAGTGGGGGCATAGAATCTGGACAGTCAAAGGGAAACATGAGTTTCAAAGAAGGGTGCAGTAAAAAGCTAAAGAAATCATCTTGGAAGCGGTTGGATTCGACAATATAGACTGATTACTGTAAATATGCAGGTGTGGGATCCAAGAGGAAACTTTTAGAGAAGGAGGAGGGGGAGGTGAGCACGGATAAACGGAATGATGCTGGGGGTAAAAAATTGAAATTTGATGGAAAGCTTAGTTTTGTTGTCCACAATTTAGGATCGGCAGCTAGTAATGCGTTAGCTGACTGGACACAATGAAACACATATGCTGGAATGTTCATGGGTTGGGGAGCCCACAAGCAGTTAGAAGGCTGCGTCACCTAATCAAGCAGCATAATCCCTAGTTCGTTTTCCTTATAGAAACGAAGCTAAGTCAACAGCGCATGAGTAAGGCAAGAAGGAGTTGCAGTTTTATTAACGGTATTGACGTAGATGCAGAAGGGTCTAGAGGTGGCTTGTGTTTAGCTTGGAAAATAGGCATGGATGTCACTCTAAAAAGCTTCTTTAAATGGCATATTGATGTAATGGTGAAGGAAGATAGTTCTCAGGCATAATGGAGGTTTACGGGTTTCTATGGTACGCCATATTCAAGAGACCAGAATCAAGTTTGGGATTTACTTAAGAGCTTAAGTC
The DNA here is from genome assembly GCA_025503065.1 of Gossypium bickii. Taxonomy (NCBI): domain Eukaryota; kingdom Viridiplantae; phylum Streptophyta; class Magnoliopsida; order Malvales; family Malvaceae; genus Gossypium; species Gossypium bickii. The sequence continues at coordinate 17,498,909 of CP106713.1, read as the reverse complement.
AGAATGGTACTAGACCATTGCTGGTTGCTGGAGACTTCAATGAGGTTATGTATTCTTTCGAGAAAAAAGAGAGACTTCCAAGGGATCAAAGACGAATGGAGATTTTTAGAGAAACATTAGCAGAATGTCAGTTGACTGATATTGGATTTTTGGGAGCTTCGTTCACGTGGGAGAGGGGAACCTTCCAGAGACAAATATAAGGGAACGATTAGATCGTGGGGTTGCAAATGATGAGTGGATATCTTTATTTCCTTTGCGTCAGGTCCAGCATCTTCCTTTCTCTACATCTGATCATTGTCCTCTACTTATTAACACAATGAGTGTAAACTCTTATTCAAGGCATCACAGATTCCATTTTGAAGTTTGGTGGACCATGGAGGAGTCATTTGAGCAGGGGAATTTCGGGGTCCTCGTCTGAGCCACTAATGGAGAAACTTAAGATCTTACAGAATAGGCTAGAGGAATGGGCTGGTGCCATTAGAAGGAAGAAATGGGAACTTAAGAAGAAGCTCTCACAGGAATTAGAATCTTTGCTGTTAGAAGAAAGGGATGATGAGACGCTGGCAAGGATCATTGATACAAAAATTCATTTAAACATGAAAATTGAAAAGGATGAAGTGTACTGGGAACAAAGAGCTCGAGTGAACTGGTTGCAATATGGGGATAAGAATATGGCTTATTTTCACAAAAGTGCTACAACTCGTCAACGAGCAAATTTTATAACTAAGCTGGTGGCGGATGATGGAAAGGAGATTGTTGAGGATACTAAATTACAAGAGGCTGCAAAAAATTATTTTGAAAAGCTGTTTTCCTCGGAGGGTGTGGCAGATCCCAAGAGGGTACTGGAAGGAATTGACAGCAGCATTTCACCTGAGATGAATGAGGTATTAAATTCTCCCTTCATAGCCGATGAGATTATAGTGGCACTTAGGGGGATGAGGCCTTTGAAAGCACCAGGGTCGGATGGATTTCCAGCATTATTTTTTCAAAAATATTGGCATATAGTAGGGAAGAAAGTTCTGGAGTTTTGTTTGGGCGTTTTGAATGATGGAAAAGGGTTTGAATCAGCTAACTCGACAGATATTGTGCTTATTCCGAAGACCTCACACCCCACTACCCTTATTAACTTTAGGCCAAAAGTCTTTGCACGGTTATGTACAAACTTGTGACAAAAACAATAGCTAACAGGCTGTAAGATGTCATGGGAATTTGCATTGATAAGGCTCAGAGTGCATTTGTACTAGTTAGACTCATCTCAGACAATGTTCTTTTGGCTTATGAATTATTGCATACATTTCGACAAAAAAGAATGGGGAAAAAAGGATATATGGCTGTTAAACTGGATATGAGTAAAGTGAATGATAAGGTAGAATGGGATTTTGTTAACAAAATGATGAAGCAAATGGGTTTTGCTTCTAGATGGATCGAGCTGATAATGAAGTGTATCACTACAGCCTCCTATGCGGTTATTATTAATGGAAATAGGGGACGCAACTTTTAACTTACAAGTGGGCTGAGACAAGGTGATCCCTTAAGCCCGTTTTTGTTTCTTATCTGTAGTGAAGGTCTCTCAGCCCTAATGAGATCAACAATGAGAAATGGTTTAGTCAAAGGGGCAAAGGCTTGTCGAAGGGGGCCAGAGATTTCCCACATTTTATTCGCTGATGATTGTATACTGTTTGGTGAAGCAACAGAAAATAGGGCAAAGGTAGTAAAGGATAAGGAATATGAGAGTTGTTCGGGGCAATGTGTTAACTTCAATAAATCCACTATCTTTTACAGTACGAATACGCGAGAGGAATCGAAGGATTTAGTGTCGCCTTTGTTAGGAGTTTGAAGTTCGTCTAGTCCGGAAAAATATTTAGGCCTTCCTAGCATTATGGGTCGAAGGAAAAAAGAGGCTTTCTTGAACTTGGTTGACAGAATTGCTGTACGAATTGATGCTTGGAGTACAAGGCTTTTACCACAGGGAGGAAAAGAGATTTTTATAAAATCAGTGCTACAGGCTATTCCGACTTATGCTATGTCGTGTTTTCTCTTTCCTAAAAGCTTATGTGATAAAATTGAGAGTAAGTTAGCAAACTTCTGGTGGCAAAAAGGAGCTGGGAAGCGGGGGATCCACTGGTGTCAATGGCAATTTTTATGCAAGTCGAAGGAGGAAGGTGGTTTGGGTTTTAGGAATATAGCTCAATTCAACATCTCTCTTTTAGCTAAACAAGGATAGAGATTCTTTAATTGTCCGAATACATTAGTTTCACAAGTTTTTAAAGTAAAATATTTTCCTGATTGTCATTTTCTAGATTCCCGTTTGGGCAACTCAAGTTCTTATGTGTGGCTAAGCATCTGGGTAACAAAGGCTACTTTGGAGAAAGGTCTGATCCGGAAAGTGGGTACAGGGCAAAATATCTCAATTAGTGAGCATGCTTGGATTCCAAATTACGATAATATGAGATTAATGTCCTGTTTTGATAATTTGCAGAGTGATAAAGTTGAAGCATTAATCAACAGTAATAGCAGAGAATGGAATAGAGAGTTAGTTGTTGATACCTTCTCAGCAGAAGTGGCAGATCTGATTCTCCGAATACCCCTTGCGGCTGAAGCTCATGAGGACTTTATAGCTTGGAATGAAGAACCATCGGGTGAGTTTACGGTTAAAAGTTCCTATAAACTATTACAAAGATCAGATCCTACAGCTTACGCTTTACAAAACGTCTATAAAGATTTTTACAAAAAGATATGGCGACTCGACATTCCTACAAAAGTGAAGATGTTTATCTGGAAAGTTGCTTGGAACTACTTAGCAACAAAGGTTAACATGATGGCTCGTAGACTAGCAACGAATAGCATGTACCCTCGCTGTGGTGGTGGTGAAGAAACAATGAATCACTTGTTTAGGGACTACCCTGTTTCAACGGAAATATGGATGATTTTGTCAGATCTGGATGTGGCAGTATACACTCAAGAAGAATTTGTTGACTGGCTTACCAGAAAAGTGCTTTCCCTCTCGTTGGCAAGGTGCTGAATCTTCTGTGTTGCTTTGTGGGCCATTTGGGGTGAGAGGAACTCTCGCATTCATGATAAAACATGTAGATCAGGACGAGAAACAGCAAATTTTGTACTCAACTATGTTAAAGAAATGGATGGAATAAAGGAGAAGACCCAACATACCTCATTTGCTATTGTTAAATGGCAGCCCCATCTGGGCAAGGAACAAAAATAAACTTCTATGGGGCTTTTGACGAGAGGAATAAGTGTGCAGTGTCTGGGGTTGTGGCTAGGGACAGTTCGGGGAAAGTTCTTCTCTCTTCAACACGGATCCATGGAGCGTTTGAGTCTGGCTTTGCGGCCGAAGCCTTAGCTTGCAGTCGAGCGGTCCAAATAGCGTTTGCAATGAAACAAATAGACATTGTTATAGAAGGGGATTTGTTGACAACGATAAAGAAATGCAAATAGAATAGCCAAGATAAGTAAAAAATAAGCCCTTTTATACATGATATTCATCAGATGAAATCCAAGAGAACTAATCTGAGGTTCGAGTTTACACCAAGATCGGCGAATAAGCTTGCACACATATTAGCAATAGTATCTCTAAAGAGAAGGGAGGAGATTTACCTGCAAAATGACGTTCCTTGGTATGCAGGGAGCCATGCGAGAGAAGACAGCATTTGGGAACCAGATTGAGTGTTGAAATGAGGAGGAAGCATAGGGGTCACGGATTTGAAGCAATAGATTTGAAGCAAAAATTAAAGCCCCTCGGTTAGTGTTTGTGCCTTTAATGCTGATTGGATGGATGGGATAGATGGAAAGGCGAGAAGATGTCTAATTGGGCATTTTTGACGGTTTTTTAGTTTTTTTTATTTTTGAAAGTTTAAGTTTCCAGAGCTTTCTTTTCTTTTTTTGGTTTCTTATGCTGGTTCGGTTGTAATTGGGCTAGTTCCCTGTTTGTGTTTTGTTTACAATTTTTTAAATGAAGCCCAATTGTTTCTTTGTCAAAAAAAAAAAATTGAAATTAATAACTCATTTATATATAATATAAACATTAACTAAATTTTTTATATATATTTTCTTTATAACATTTATATGTCAAATATTTATTTTCTCCACGTTTATTGTGGGTATGGTGATTTCTAATATTATAAGATGAAATAATTATTTCAAATATAATTATTATTTTTATATGTAAAATATTTCAAATATCATTGTTTTTTCATCTACATAGTGGGTATGATATTTCAAATATTTTTATATGTGAAATATTTTAATTAATTATTTCAAATATCATTATGTTTTTATGTGAAATATTTTAAATACACATACAAAAATATATAATACTAAAATTTACTACACTCATTATATGGATTGAAAAATAAATACTACACATAAAAAAATATTTACTAAAAATAATGATATTTGTAATAATTTTTTAATTTTATGAATAAAATATATATTAATTAAAAATATAAATTAAAAATTATATAATTTTAAAATATATATATTTATTAATTAAAAAAAAGCTTGAAATAACATGAAATAAAATTACAAATGTGTTTATAAGAGAAGGAATTGAACCTGGGACTCTAAGACAAAATTATTATTATTAATACAAACATGAGTAGGAGAGGGAACTGAACTAAAGACTTAAAGAGAAAAACAATAACATTTAATCATTTAACCAAATATACTAATTATATTAGAAAAGTAAAAAAAATGCGATTTAGGGAAAGCGCGTCCTCCAAAACCGGTTTGTTTAATTATATTAGAAAATAGTCAAAAAAACGCGCTTAGCTAGACACACTTTCTTGCCACGTGTACAAAAAGCGCATCCAGCACTTTCTCTGACCTATTTCCCTATTAAAAAAAGAAGAAGAAGACCTATTTGACCAATAAACATTTTCTTTTTGGCATATGACTAGTTTAGCCCAAGTCTACTTTATATTATGTTTTATATATAAATATTAATTTGGTCGGTCAATTTAAATAAGAGACTTTATTTTATGTTAATTTTTACAAATACTAAATAGGTCTAATAATTTATTTAGCCTTCCAATTTTACAAAAAAAAAAAATTTATTTTAGTCCTCCATTAAATTTTTCGTTTCTTTTAACTCTTCAACTTGTATTGTTTTTCAAATCTGTAACATCCTTAACCCGTACCCGTCGCCAGATTAGGGTTATGAGGCATTACCGGACTCAACTCAGATCATCACAGTCATTTATCACAATTCATACATTTATTAAACTCAAAGAGACTTAACTCATACTTGTACATATCAACTGTTGAATTATCGAATATATGTTATTCAAATGTTTATCACAAGTTTGAGTATGCACCTATCACTTTATGCATATGTAGTAACATAAATACATCTGTCACTTATTCAATTATCACCTTGTCATTTCATAACTCATACGCACATACATATTTAATCATAAACTCTCATAGCACTCTATGGTGTATCTATGCACATACGAAGACTCAATCTAGGTTCGCATTTAACATAACCAACTTCATAAAATTTCCTTTTTATGATAATAAATTTATCACATGTGTATCAAGATACATATATATATAAATTATACAGATACAACTAAATCCAATGTGTCCATTATACCATGAATTATAAACTCATCATCTTTACCATTTCAAACCTATCATTAGATCAATCACATATACGAATTCCACATAATACAACCCTATTTCTTTCATTTCATTACATAACATTTAAACATACAGTTTCATGCATTTCTAACCCGAACTTAACTACTCAAATAATATATCCGAACATACAATGCATGCTCATATACTTTTAACCAACTTTCCCATTTATGACAAAGATATCCCAGAACCCATAGATTCATGAAGCATAAATATATGACTCGACCATCCTATTTTATATCATGCTAGCCGAGACATTTATTCATTATCACACCCACTCTTCATAAAAAAAAATACACTTCCATTAAGTTCATTACATGACCGAATAACCATAATACTAATTTCTACTCAGAACTTACTTATAGTCCAAATCGTTTCAAGGATATAAGCCATAAAACCTACCTATTCAGCATGAAACATGTATAAATATAAGTATACATATATCATATACTCATTTGTTTATCCAACTAAAAACATACACGCATCTCACATCAAGGATAGATTTATATCATCAAACATTAACATTAAGAACTAGCCACTTTCGCATGGCTTTTATACATTATCAAAATATCATTCAAAGACTAGCTAGCTTATACATGCCTTAAGAATCAAAAGTCTAAACATTATAGGTACCAACAAGAGTCGATAGTGTGAATGACTTCGGTGACGATCCCCAGAGCTCGAAGCTTGAATGAAATCTATAAAACGAATAACAAACACAAATGCGAGTAAAGCTTACTAGCTTAGTAAGTCTTAAGCAACCACATTATATCATTTAATTATCCAAGCATCTAAACAACCAATTCATGACATTGAATAATATGACTTGTATTAAAACTTCATCAAAACCGAATGTTCTATCTCACTTAACCTGTCAACTATCATTTATTTACCAACGTACAGTAATACAAAATATTATGCACATATACAAATACCTTGCGCATCATCATACATATCAATTCACTTATACGAATAACTTTAACCACATATGCTACCATATAATGACTTTCTCATAGCATAGTTCATGTATTTCATTTCCTACCACACGATTATATGTCACATTTCTCGTATCATTCTATTTACTTAATAGTAACATACACATACATGTACATATAATACATGAATATAAATAATACATACCTTGTAACGAATTAACAATTCCACTTTTTATAAGAATACATGATTTATCTCATGACCTTATTACCACATGATATAAGCTTGAAATGGCAACTCACCGGTTTAGAACCTGCTGGACATTAGTCCGAATCTTACACACTGGCACTAGGTCTGTTAGACCCAAAGTCTGAAGTTAAACACCGGCATTAGGCCTGCTAGGCTCAAAGCCCGAATAACTCACTCTGCAAGACAAGGCTGCTTGGGCTCGAAGCCCGGCAAGTAACTCACCTCAAGACAAGGCACCGCTAGGCTCAAGCCCAATAACAACATAATTAAACCTTCAATACATATTTATTAATGTTAACATCACAACCAAACCATATACATCATATTACATCCACGTAGCATATCAAATACATATACTTATTCATATCACATTAACAAAATATATTTAATCCAATTTAACACCTTTACATTCGGCTAACACATAATTTTATAGTCAAAATTATTAAATATCATCCTTTAACATGTTCATAATTAACTCTTTAACATAAAAGTGCGTAAGGACTTACCTCGACTATCGACGGACAACGTAGACCGGCTATTCGATAACCTTCGTCTTTCCCCGATCCAAATCCGTTTTTCTTTGTTCTTGATCTAAACACATTAAAATTTAGCTCATTCAAGTATGTTTCATCTCAATTTAGTCCCAAAACACATAAACAAGCAAATTTCCATTTTGCCCCTAATGTTTCACATTTTTACAATTTAGTCCTATTTGCATAAAACAAAAAATACACAAAATTTCACTAATCTACTGAAGGGCCGAATATTCATAGGGACCCTACAAGTCCATTTCTTTCATTTATTTTGTATTTTATCCCCCTCAAAAATTTATTTTTACAATTTAACCCAAAATACTCAAATTCACCAAAATTTCCAATACAAAACATACTAATCTTTATCATATCTTTAATTTAAAAACATCAAACATCAAAAACCACATGAACATGTCAATGGCCGAACATCAAGCATGCTTAGTTCTAAAAATTCTAACATGGGTCAGCTACGGTTCGAAGTAGATCTCAAAAACATAAAAATTTACAAAAACCGACTAAAAATTTACCTTGAATTTGGCTTGAATGTTGCCGAAATTTCAAAGAACCTAGCTCCCCTTTCTTTCCTCAATATTCGGCCAAGAGAAGATGAGTAAACATGTTCATTTTTTTATGTTTTAATTAACATATAATATGGTTTTAATTTATTTACTATTTTAACCTTATATCATAAAATTACATAATATAAAACTTAAGGTTAAACTTGTCATATACCACCCACTATCTTAGAAATGGGTTATTTACCCATTTAATACCTCATATTAAAAAGCATCATCATTCTAGCACTTTACACTATAGCATGCAACTTTTACATTTTACGCGATTTAGTCCTTTTTGTTAAATTAAACACACAAATGATTAAATTTTTCTACGAAACTTTCACACACATTAATTCACATATAATAAACACAAAATATAATATTTAAATATTTCTCAAACTCGGATTTGTGATCCCGAAACTACCGTTCCGATTAGGGTCAAATTCGGTCTGTTACAAAATCATTCCAAATAGATGGAAAAAATTAATGTCTACTAAATTTGTTGAAATGGCATCCATGTGGATGCCACATCAACAATTAATTAATTTTTAAAAAATTTAAAACATATATTGTATATTTTTTATAATGTTAATAATTTATTTAATAAAATTTATAATTTTTTAAATATTAAAAATTTTAATTAATTGCTTATATGACATTTATGTGGCAATATACGTGTGAATGTCATGCCAACAAATTTAATAAATGTTAATTTTTTTTAAAGTTAAAATAATATTTTTTAAAATTAAATATAGAAAAACATAAATTAGAAAAATTAATTTAAAAACATAAAATCAAAGACATTGCAAAACCTTTGACAATAAACAAAATTAATTTAAAATATAGAAAAATGAAGAAATGGTATGATACGGTATTTTAAATAAATATCTGAAGCAGAAATAGATTTTGGATCATTTTTGTATGATTTGGTGAAGCTTTTTTATAAATTATTAAATAGATCTGATTGAGAAGGAAGGATATATATACATATATGTATATATATATGGAGCCTGTGATCACTGAAGTTGCATCAATCCGTCACGAAAACAAATGTGGACTCACTTTTGATTCAGAAATTTGACAGCTCACAATGGTGTTTGAAATTTAATGCAAATGTTGGACCATTATTGTTGATGGTTGTTGGACCGTCATGAAATGGTTGTTGCCTTGCCTTCCCCATAAATGAAACTATATTCTATTATCTACTAAAACTATTTATTATTTAAGGCTGTTATTTGATGCACGTGCAAATAAATAATTTGTTAATTTACTTATTAAAATGTGATTATTTTTTTTACTTATGTTTGAATTTCTTTTACTAATCCATAATGTTTACTCAATTTTTTTTTTCATTTACCCTTCAACTTTTAAAAATTTGTTAAATTATTCTTTTAAATAGAAAATTTAATTGCATCATTAAAGTTTTAATAACATTGATATAATAATTCGCATAACAATACACACAATTCATAATTTTTAAAAAAAAATTAAAGAATTCAAGAATTTTAAAAAATTAATATTTTTAAAAAAGTCATTCATGTTAGTAATGAAGTTTGCGTAAACTGCACATATGTCGCCATATCAATGTCATTGAAATTTAAATTGTTTAATCAATTTTTCAGTCCAAAACAAAAGCAGTTTGATTAAAATTTGAAAATTAGGGACCAAAGTGACAAAATAGATAAAAATCAGAGGCTAAATTTATCTTTATGCCTTTTGAGTTATTTACATTTTCCTTTTAATTTTTTAATAAATAATTTTTATATAAAATTACTAGATAAAACTAAGGGTTTTAGCAACATTTAGTCCTTGAACTTTACAATATTTCCAATTTGGTCTCTAAACTTTTTTGTCCACCTTAGTCCTGAAACTTAGCAATTTTTCCTAATTTGATCCTTGAACTTGGAATTTGTTAAGGTGAGATGACATGACACCATGAGATTGTTGTTGGGTCTAATGCCCTTAATGTAGTTATTTTGTCATATATTGTGATGCATGCACAGATGGGTGAAATTTATTAAAGTCAATTCAACCAAGCTGCTGATTTTCAAGTTTGGAAGATCAGTCGATTTGAGACAAATTTTTGGATGGGATCTAGGCATTTCTAGGTTTCGTTGTCTGTATAGCGTTCAAAGAGCTATCTCTTAGCTTTGAATCACTTGATTTCGAGTCCAGTAGCTCAAGTTATGACCATTTTACTGAAGACTGGGCAAACAAAATTTTTAGACAAGATTATTATAGGAAATTAAGAGTTTCAAGGTTTAATTTGACTTTAAATCATATTGAATTCGAGTTTAATGCCTAATTTTGATTATATATAAGCCAAATATTGTATCTATTAGATATTATTATTTACTTATTTTGAATTTTAAGATATTTTTAAGTATTTAAAGTTGTTTAGACATTCTTACACTCATAGAAGAAAAATAATCAAACGATACATGAATATCATGCTAATGTCAAGTTTATTTGTAAGACTCTAAATGTTTCTGGAAATATTGTGTTTGAGTAAGAGCAAATAAATGTTATCCTAGTTGGCTTGTTTTATGAATTTGAGTCTGTTTTAGTTGTTGTTTTTACTAGCCGAGAGTCGTTGTCATTAGAATTGATTACCGAGACGTTGATAGAATGTGAATCAAGACAAATGAATTTTGTTTCTGAAATTTTAGCTCATGTGAATTTGGTAAAAGGACAAGAATCAAGTGTTGTTGCTCAACATGATAAATTTCATTCAAGTCAGAGCCAAACTCACTATGACAATTATAAATCAATAAGAGGTGGAGGAAGTTTTCAAAGTAGAGCCTGGGGGGATTTAATGCTTTTAATCATCCTCAATGTCAACTATGTAGGAAAGTTGGGCATCTTGTTCAAAAATGCTTTGATGGATTTGATTATTCTTTTTTAGGTTTTCCAAGCGAATTAAATCAAATTTCTGAGGTTTCTATTATGATGCTTCTCAAGGAAACTTTAATCTTCACAGAGGTAATAGAGGTATGTTTGGTTACTCACGATGTAAAGGTCATCCTATTATGAGTGCTAATTATGTCTATATGGGAGATACGAGAGATTCATCAGAAACTACTTAACCAGGATATCATATGATGGGGGTTTCAAAAGATTAGTTCAGGGGTCCCACTAGCTCTTACTTCCTAAATCCTTATTCATATTATTCTCTAATGGCCCCTCTCAACGAGCTAAATTCTTCTCAATAGGTTGCTGCTAATGCCTATAGGTCATGTGGTTCAAATAACACCACTTTTAATATTCGTCTTCCACCTTTAGCATCCTTGACGATTCAAAAGCTTTCATCGTTAGTACAACCATTGTCTAATATAGTCACAAATTTAGCAAACATAACCGATACAACAAGATATCTTGATTTTGGGGAAATAAATCACATTACAAATGAATCGAATAACATGGTGTCTAGTTTAGAATATACAATTATGGGAAGTGGTTTCAATGCTAATATTGCTCATGTTGGACAAGCTAGCTTATTATCTAAGGCACTGAAATTGAAAAATATGTTGTATGTACCTTTTATACGAAAAATACTATTCGTATCTAGTCAATAATTTCTTCTTTGAGTTTCATCATTTTAATTGTCTTGTTAAAGATATTTTGACTCAAAAGGTGTTGCTAGAAAGGGACACTTGTGATGGTCTATATCAACTTGATCTAGCTTCAGTTGTTTGTTGTAGAATTTGCACTAGTAATTGTGGTAGAGATTAGTATGTAGCTGTTCAAATAATGTCGAAGTCAACCTAGATAATATGGAGTCTAACTCTGGTTTTTTAATAGTTTGGCATAAATAATTGGGGCATCTATACATACATTTAAAGTTGCTTTACACTATTGTAATATTCCTTTTGAAAACAATAAAATAATGTCTCTTTGTTCTGCTTGCAAAAGTGGGAAAGCTCATAAGCTTCATTTTCCTCAATCAACAACTGTTTATACCTTGTGAAAAATAGAACGTCAATAATGACAATGTCTCGCAAAGAAAAGAGAAAGAAAAATAAAGAACACATAGATTTTTACGTGGAAACCATTTCGGGAAAAAACCACGAGCAGAAGAGAAGGTAATTCACTATGTCGAATTCGAATTAATACAAGAGGAGTAGACTATGTCAATTTATAGGCCTGTAAAACCATATTCTAATAGATTGAGTGTAGTAAAATTGAAACACCTTATTCTAATCAATATCAAATAGATGAAGTTTAATAAGGTTTAAAAACCTTATTCTAAAATAAAATAAAAGGAGTGTAGTTCTATATGGATTTTACTTTTATTTTATTTTAATAAGGATTCGAGTCACTCAATTATAAGAATCTCCACCTTGACACGAATTCTCAATGAACAAGTTCTTCATCGTGAACTCTCAACGAACAAGTTCTCCACCTCTTCCACAAAACCCATTAAGGGGTTTAACTTCAACAATGAACACCAACCAAGTCTAAGCAATGCTCAAACTTGGTTATGGGAAGTGACTTAGTCATCATATCCGCAAGATTTTCATTAATATTAATTTTGCTCACAACAATATCACCACGAGCAATAATATCACGAACAAAATGATACCGAACATCAATGTGCTTTGTTCTCTCATAAAACATTTGATCTTTTGTAAGGAATATAACACTTTGACTGTTACAAAATACTGTATTGATTTGAATATCATCATTGAGTTTACTAAAGAGCCCCTTCAACCAAATGGCTTCTTTACAAGCCTCAATAATCGCCATGTAGTTAGCTTCAGTAGTAGACAAAGTGACTGTAGTTTGCAAAGTGGCTTTCCAACTGATTACACAACCTTCAACCAAATGACTTATTTACATTCGTTCTGCAACGTTGTTTTGTTGTGGAGTATGACGAACTGTAAAGTGTTTCACAATCCCTTCTGACTTACATAGTTCATTAAACTCATCAGAACAGAACTCTAAGCCATTGTCTGTACGAAGGTGTTTTATTTGTTTTTCCGTCTGTTTTTCAATCATAGTTTTCCAAAACTTAAATGCAGAAAACAGATCATTTTTTGCTTCAGGAAAAACGTCCAATCTTTTCTGAAAAATCATCAATAAGTGTTAGCATATAATTAGCTTCACCTCTCGAAGGCACTCTGAATGGCCCCCACAGATCAGAATGAATGTACTTCAACGTTCTTTTCGTGTTATGGATTCCTCTAGTGAATCGAACTCTCTTTTTCTTCCCAAAAACGTAATGCTCACAAAACTTCAGTTTGCAAATTCCTTCCCCATCAAGAAGTCCTCTTTTGTTCAATTATGCCGTGCCATTCTCACTCATATGCCCTAGGCGCATATGCCAAAGTCTAGTAACATCATCATTTGACAAGGAAGAGGAAGTGACAGCTGCATCAACAGTAACAGTAAAACCCTACAAAACATATAACTTGACAGTCTTTCTCTGCCCTTTCATCACAACGAGGGAACCTTTAGAAATCTTCAAAACCCCACTTTCAGTTGTGTATTTGTACCATTTTGAATTAAGAGTAATCAACAAAATTAAATTTCTTTTCAATTCTGGAACATGTCGCACGTCACTAAGTGTTCTGACAACTCCGTCAAACATCTTAACTTTAATCGTTCCAACACCCGCGATTTTACACGAAGCATTATTTCCCATTAAAACAACACCTTCAGACACTGTTTCGTAAGTTGTAAACCAATCCTAATTGGGGCTCATGTGGAATGTGCAGTCTGAATCAAGGATCCACTCCTCGCTCATTTTAGAATTGTTGACAGAATCGACTAGAAGTTTACCATCGATGTAGTCTTCTACAATATCAGCTTCACCGAATTTTTCTGGTTGTTTTTGTAACACCCTCTAACCTTTATCTGTCGCCGGAACAGGGTTACGAAGCATTACCGGATATTTCAAATCAAATATGAATAATAAACAAATCAATTTACATACACTTCATAAATAAATCATATTGTCCCTCTTTTGAGCCCTCAAGGCCCAAAATATATGTTTGGAACAAATCGAACTAAATCGGATACTCTAGAAAATTCTAGAAAATTTTTCGCAAATCACAATTTTTTTTTTTTACTAAATATTCTTCTTGAAATCAATTATCATTATACCTATATGTTCACACATAACCAATATGATTTTGTGTACCTTTTATGTTTATTCGACTACTACTTTACCTTTCATCATTCAATCATATAAACATTTTAAGGCCAAACACCACAATACCAAACACAAGTCAAATACATGACTAATTTTAACAAAACACTTATAGACTAACTTTTAGTCAAAATAACCTATACATGCCATTATAACCAAAAATCAATTCATCAATAATTATCAATAAAACTAATGGATAGCGTGATATAGCTCCGATAAGCTTCCAACCCGTTTGAGCTTCCGGTAATCTGTAAGGTAAATAAATAAAACAAACACGTAAGCAATGATTGCTTATTAAGCTCGATAGTTTTTAATCATACTAATTTATTTCAACTATAAAATTTTACATATCAAAATTAATCCAATATTGTTATCGTAATACTCATAAACTATTCTCACTTATTCACAAGATGAACTAATCCATAGTATCACACATAGACTTATATTCTCAAGCTTAGTAAAATTTTATATAACTTTAATTCTTCCACATTTATTCCATATACATATCATACAAGTCTTATGCATATTATTCAGCCATGTTACAAATTATTGCATTTAACCAAACCTTATTCTTGTTGGACATATAATAAATCGTTCCATAAGAAATTGCATAATCTAAACCTTACCATTCCTTCATGAACACTAACTTATTTTCATTTAAATACTTACTATTTTAATGCATCAAATAAATAAACAAATGACTATTCAGCTAATAGCTTGACACTTGCCTAAACATCAAGCAACAATAATAGTTAGCGTACTTGCACATCTTACATATAAATTTAATATTGATAAACTTATTTTCTTAACATGTTACCATATACATGCTTTCCTTGCATCATCAAAGTCAAAGATAATCACATATTTATAAGTCACTTTTAATATAATAAGTAAATATCATTTCCAAGTATTTCAAGTATATACCGGTAATAATCATAAGTTTTTTAATATTAATTCATAAATATTTACAGAATCACTCATAGTACATCTAATTCTCATTAATATGTTATCTTAAATGGCTTTTCACAGTTTGTTTCACATTTCATTATACAATTGCAATATCCATTCCATAGTCATTTCTTGAGTATATAACTCATATACTCCATATATTTGTAATTTATTTCACATTCCATTTTCAATTCACTATTTCACTTCCATTTCTCATACTATACCATTTCAATTTCAATTCTAAAACTTTATTATTTATTTACCCCTATTAACACGACTCGGACTCGAACGGATACACGGATCCGACCAAAACACACCAGTTTGGCACCCAGTGCCTCATTGGATATTTCGAAGCAATAAGTTGACACCCAATGTCTCATCGGCCATGTCGAAGTAAGTTGGTACCCAGTACCTCGTCGAATCTATCTGAAGTAATATAATGACACCCAATGTCTCATCGACTCGAAGTCGAAGTAACCCTGTACACTTCCAATCCTATGGCATGCCAACTATATCTGACTTAGCCCGACTAGTTAATAGGGTATTAAAATCACTTTTCAACATCAAATCAATACATATTTCAAATAAGCACATATAATCATACTTTGATTCAATTCAAATCATTTTTCAACTTCCAATAAACATACAATTCAATAACAATCATTATTCCTTATACCATTATTTTTATAAATTTCGTGTATATTTATTTTGATAACAATTCATAACTATGAATATACATGATTATCAAACAAGTTTTACATACATGAATTTTCCATATCATTTACCAAGTCTTTCCAAATCGGAGAACGACTTACATATATGAGTACATCGTTTTCTTTGTGCCATAACCCAATTATGGTCTTTCAATAAAATGCCATAGCCCAGATATGGTCTTACATTTAAATATTTCTATGGTCCAACCATGGTCTTATTCATCAATTCATTCTTTTCCACAAACGATGATACTCAAATCTTGCGTTCCATTAAATTCAAACATTCATTTTAATGTCATTATATAATATTTCATTTTTTTAACAAATAGTATAAATAAATATATAATACCATCCATCAATTCAATATAATTATCAAATTTCAACCATACGAACTTACCTGAGCCAATTTGTAGAAGCTGTAAGATTCAGGGACTAGTTTGAAATTTTTTCTTTTCTAAGTTTATCTTCGAATCCCCAATCTATAATATAAATTTTTTTCCATTCATTAGCATCTAATTCAATACTAATTCACATTACAATTTATGCCTTTTAATTTTTGAAATTACATATTTACCCCAAATTTCATAGTTTTTACAATTTAGTCCCTAAATAAGTCACCTATCAATTGAACTAAATTTTCTCAATTAACACTTTATTTAATCATTATAAGCTACTACACAACCTTTGAAAATTATAATTTCAGCACCAAACCCTAATTCACAACTTTTTCACAATTAGGTCCTAAAAATTATTTTCTACTAAAATCACTTAATAAAATCATCATATAATGAAATTAAAGCTTAAAATTCATGATAATTCATCATAAATATACAGAAATTATCCATGGAAACTTTCAATTTCACTTATACAATCAAAAACTAATGAATTCAATAGTTGGACCTAATTGTAAAAGTCACAAAAACATAAAAATTACAAAGAAAAAACAAGAATTGAACTTACATGGTGCAAAAATATGAAATTCCAGCTTATTCTAGACCTCCTATGACATTTTGGCTGAAGAAAAATGATGAAATCTCAATATTTTTCAAATTTATCTTTATTTTATATGTTTAATTTGCAAAATTTCCAATTTTACTCTTATTTCATCTTACTTTCTTGCTAATTTTCTTTCCCAAACCGTTCAGCCCATATAATTTGGGTCTAATTGCCTTTTAAATCCCTCCTTATTAAGCACTTAAGCTATTTAATCACTAATTAACAAATTTTGCACCTTTTACAATTTAGTCCTTTTTAATTAATTAACTATCAAAACGTTAAAATTTTCTGACGAAACTTTATTACTAACTCAATAACACTCCATAAATATTTACAAAAATATTTATGGCTCTGTTTATAAATTTGAGGTCTCGATACCTCGTTTTTAATCTAGTTTACATAATAATTTCTTTTAAATTCACATAATTCTCTAATTCAAAAATATTTTTAAATTCACACTTGACTCATTAATATCAATTTACTAAATTTTCAAACTTACTCGTTAGATTTAGTGATCTCGAATCATTGTTCCCGACACCACTGAAATTTAGGCTGTTACAGTTTTCCTTTTTGATTCACCGCCTCCCTTTTGATGTTGTTCTGTAGCTTATAGCACTCGAATTTAATGTGCCCTTTCTTCTTACAGAATTTACAAGTTTTACCTCTGTTTGAAGACTTCAATCTACCCTTAGATTTATCGTAAGGATTCCGTTCTTGTGTCCTTCCACGATCATCATCAGCATTTCGATCTTGTCTCCCACGAACAATGAGACCTTTCCCCTGAGAGCCGAGTTTAACCATAAGATGCTTCATCTTATCATAATAGGTCAAAGAATCATAAACTTCATCAACTATGAGAGACTCGCGACTATATAAAATCGTGTCTCTAAAGGTTGAATAAGACAGGGGCAACGAACAAAGTAGAATCAGCCCTAGATCTTCCTTATCATACTAAACCTCCATGGCCTCCAAGTTTGAGAGAATTTCTTTAAATACTGTTAAGTGTTCATGCACAGAGGCACCTTCCTCCAAACGATGAGCATATAAACACTGCTTCATATGTAACTTACCGGTTAGAGTTTTCGACATACATATTTATTCTAGGCTCTTCCATAATGCAGCGGTGGTCTTCTCCCTTATCACATCCTGTAAAATTTCATTAGAAAAATGCAGATGTAGCTGTGTTAACGCCTTTTGATCCTTACGCTTCTTCTATTCCTCCGTTAATTTTGAAGGCATCTTATCTATCCCTAGCAGGGCATTCTCTAAGTCCATTTGCGCAAGAACTGCCTGCATCTTTATCTGCCACAACGTGAATCTGGTGTTGCGATCCAACAGTAAAATTTCATACTTTAAAGACGCCATTACCATGATTGAGATGAACAACCCGAAAGCTCTGATACCAATTTATGAAAAATAGAACGTCGATAATGATAATGTATCGCAAAGAAAAAATAAAAAAAAATAAAGAACACACATATTTTTACGTGGAAATCCTTTCGGGAAAAAACTACGGGCATATGAGAAGATAATCCACTATGTTGAATTTGAATTAATACAAGAGGAGTAGACTATGTCTATTTATAGGCTTGTAAAACCATAATCTAATAGGAGTGTAGTAAGATTGAAACACCTTATTCTAATTAATATCAAATAGATGGAGTTTAATAAGGTTTAAAAACCTTATTCTAAAATAAAATAAAAGAAGTGTAGTTCTATATGGATTTTACTTTTATTTTATTTTATCACTGTATTTTATTTTAATAAGGATTTGGATCACTCAATTCTAACATACCTCTCCTTTCCAATTGGTTATGTCAGATATGTGGGGTCCAACACCTATTGTTTTAGAAGGTTATTGATATTATGTATGCTTTGTTGACATGTTTTGTAACACCCCCTAACCCTTATTCGTCGCCAGAACAGGGTTACGGGGCATTAGAGGACTATTCAGATCAATTATGAACAATAAACAAGATAGATTACAACCACGTCATAAATTAATTATGTTGTCCCTTTTATGGGCTTTCGAGGCTAATATAAGTATTTAAAACGAATCGGGACTTAATTGGAAACTCAGAGAATTTTTCACAAAATTTCGAAATTTTTCCTAGGTGCAAGGCACACACGCCCATGTGACCCTATGATATGCCCGTGCTTCAGGCTGTGTCCTATCCCGTTTAACTCTCTGACTTACCCCACACGGCCAAGCCACACGCCCGTGTGCTAGGCCGTGTGGTCAATTTATTTATCGAAATTTAGGTGCAGTTTTCATATTGCTGAACACATGCCCGTGTGCTAAGCCATGTGCCTCACACGGGTGAGACACACGCCCGTGTCTCTACCTGTGTGATAATACCTGGGCATTCTATTTCTAAAATTTTAAGATGCAGGGGACACACGGCCAAACCACACACCTATGTGTTAGCTGTGTGGACTCATTATGAGCCTTAAACATCAAGATTACCATACCCTGCAATTTTAGACACCAAGCAACCCAATTCAATACATTCAAATTAAGTTAGGATCAAGTTTCAATCATGTAATATTATCACGTTTATCTTTATATCCAAACTTATCTATTTATTCAAACACGTATTTGCAAATTTATATTAAATAATATTCTTAATACCAATTATCTTTATACCTATAGTTCAACCTAACCAATAGGATTTTATGCACCTCTTATGCATATACTACTATTTTACCTGTAACACCCGGGTTTAGGGGGCTGTGCATGTTGAGTTTAAATCAAGTGTTAGTGGGTTTTTGGGAGTGCTTGGTTGAGTTTTAGAGGCTCTAAGAATGTTGGGATGAGAAGGGAAGGCTTTGGAAAATTTAGATTTTTAGGGTAAAAAGGAATTGGGCCAAGGGAGGCCTTAAGATTAATTTTTGGTAATTATTGGCACAAGTGAGGCTTTGGCAAAGTGGTCAGTCTGCTGAGCTTAAAGAAATTTGGAGGTAGCGCCTGTGAGGGTCTTAGGTTCGATCCAAGAAGGCAGCAGATGGGTTTTAATTTTTGGAGTACGGCGTTGCGGCGTAGAAGGCCCTTAAAATAATTTGGGGCGTGTTTGGTCGCAAGGGGCAAATGTCCAGTGGTGCTGTCATGAACTTAGGCGCTGCATTGGTTCGAGCAACTAAGCGCGCTTTTGCGTGTTTATTTTTCTTATGCGGTGGGGGCTTGGGTAGGTAGCCCTAAAGATTTTATGGTGTGGTTTTTGTCATAAAAATCAAGATGGCCGAGTGGCTCAGGCGTTGGGGTTAGGCGTATGTGTAGCTTGGTCCTGTGTTCGAACTCGTGTGTGGCATTTGGAGTTTTGATTTCTTTTTATTTTGGGCAACAAATTGAAGGCGATGGACGGCACATGTAGTTTAAATTAGGTGATAAGGATAAGCTTAAGTATTATTTTGAATTAGAATTTGGCTGGTGGGTGGCTTTATTATTTTATTATTGTAGATAATTATAGTTTTTTTTAATTAGTTTAAATTAGAGATAGGATGTGGATAGGATAATGGGGATTTGTTTAATTCAAATGGAATTGAATTTGTGGCTTGAATTGGTTCCGTGAGGTGGCCGACTATGGGGATTTTCAATTGGGTGTATGTGGCCTAGGTTTTGGAGGTGTTTTAGGAAGGTGAATGCCTTTTTCTTATGGCATTAGTGGGTGATTTTCGCCAGACTTTAGGAGAGTGTACCAAGAGCCGAATTCTTCCAAGCAACTCTCTCCCATTTTTGTTCTTTGGAACCAAAATACCAAACCCCTTTAGTTGCCGAATTTTGAAAATGTTTCTTGATTTTATGCTTGTGGCGAATGCTTCTTTTCACTTCTTCCTTCTATTTCATTTGAGTAAGCCGAATGTGGAACTCTCTCCTCTCCATATTTTTCTTTGATTTGAAAACCTTGTTAGCCGAAATTTCATTCCCTAAAAACACTTTCTTTATTTTCTTTCACTTTCAAGCCGAAGGTACCCTCCCTCATCTATCTTTTATTTTCTTTCTTCTCCTAAACTCTATTGCCGATTTCTCTATTTCTTCTCACCTTTACTCTTATTTCTTTTTCACGCTAAACCGATCCTAGTGGTGTTCATATTGGCCGAATCTCCCTTTTCTCCTAGTGGTTTGGTTGGCCGGTTAGTGGTTGGTGTTGGGGTAAGTTTTTGGCCGAATGGCCATTTCTCTTTCTCTCTAGTGTGCTTGTGGTTTCGATTTGATTAAAGTCTATTTTGGTTTTGGTAGGAAGGAGTTAATTATTTCGTTTTAGGGTCTCTAGATTTTTGGTGGCGATCAAGTGAAGCAGTCATCGTTGGTTGATCGTTGGTAAGTGGTGGTAAGAGTGATGTTATTAGGCTATTCCGTTAGTTTCACTAAATCGAGTTGCAAAGGATTAACTGTGTTCTTATTGGTGGAAGGCCGATTGTCAGAGGAACCACTGCTTGGCTCGAGATTTGGTAGGAAACCAAATCGGGTTTTAGGTAAAGGATCAAGGTTAATCTTTTTGTTGTTTAGCCGAAATGGTATGAGTGCTAATGCTTGGTTGGCCGATTGTTTTAGGAGCAAGAGGATCAAGGGTCTTAGATTGATTCTTCGATTAAGGTTTGCAGGTGTGTACACACACACACTCTTCTAGTAATTTATGTGCTTATTGAATTGTGTGTATATTTACACACTTATCTGTTATGGTATTTATATATATATTGTGTGTGGTTGGTTCCACTGGAAAGGTGGATTGAATACCATTATGGTATAGGCACGAGGTCGTAAGTTCTGTTATGATGCTTTTGGTAAGCATAATGTATCTCACATTACGTGTGCTATGATATTGGATGGTGATAAATAATATGTATGTTACTAATCAAGCATGTGGGTATAAGTCCGTTAAAATGCATATCATTATCTATGTGGGTTGTATGAGAGGAGGGGGCGGTGATATTTTGTGCTTGTGAGCACCGTTGTTTTTGGTAACACACTCGTGATCATGCGGTCACCGAGAGGTTTGGTACCTCGTAAGTTTGGCACCTCATAGCGACTTATCCTCGTGGTTAACACCACCGTGGGTTGGCCCCACTTTTGAGACACGGATCGCCCGCGGTGATTTGGTATCACACGATGGGTTGGCCCCATCAATTGATTTGTGACTTCGGTCACCGGTGTTTTGGTAACACACTTCGTGTCTTCTGACACCGAGGTTTGGCACCTCCAGGTGATTTGGCATCACATCGCGACTATACGTCACCGGTGGTTTGGCACCACCGGTGGTTTGGTACCACACGGGGTAGAAAAGGTGTATGGACTGTTAGGATTGGGTGCATATAATTGGGATGCATGATGATCATGATTATGTTTGTATGTGATATTTTGCTAATCCGGGAAAAAGGTAGCACACCGAGTCTTGGTGACTCACCTTTTCCTTAACCATTTCGTAGTGCATAAAGTCGACCGGGATCGGAGAGGACAAGGTGGCCCATGCCAAGATGATGTTCAATTATTTCATGCTTGATTTTGATGTAAGCATTTTATTTGAATTTGTTGGGTTGTAACAAAGGCCATTTTATGTTTTTGGTATTACTTTAACTACGGTTTATTTAAATTAAATTGCTATGTGAAAATGATTTTAATCCAAGCAACCTATTAATGAAGAATGTGGTTAATAAAGTTTTTCTAATTCAATCAATTTATAACTTCAAAGTTTTCATAAGGTAATAATCAATAAAGTTTTAAAAAAAAAAAAATTCTTTCATGCTTTATGCTAAGTAAACAAAGATTTTCAACCGTCTTTTCCACAATAACATAACCGATTCTGGTCAGAACGAATGGGCCGGTTTGGGGATGTTACAGCTTTAGTATCGAGCACTGTTCAAAACTCGACTTTGAGGGTTTTGGGCCCAAAACATTTTCAAAATGGGCTTTTAAAAAAAAAAATGGGCTTTTTAGAAACTTTTTCAGTTATTCGTATGGCACTGCATCAGACCCGAGTCCACTGTAAGTACTTGGACTTGTGAAGTGATTTGTTTATATGAATCGAGTTGGGCTTAGTTTGGGCTTGTAGAATAGAGTACTAGGATCTGTTGGACCCTAGGATTAGACTACTCAAACAAAGTGGCATAAGACTTAAAGCTCTTAAACAAACCTGTGAAGTAAGTCGCCGAGTTAAGGTGTGGCAACCTGTGTGCGCATATCTAGGATTGGATCCTGAAGAGCCTGGTACCTAAGCAGTCCCCGTGACTCACCTCCTCTTCGCAGGAATCCTACCTGGTGCGTAGCTTTGGTTCACCTTAACCAAGAGGACTTGTTCATAAAGCTAAACCTGCTATTAAAACCCGAAAGGAAGTAGCCTTGCTGTTTTAAAAACCTTCTGTTTTAAAACTTTTCAAACTTACCCTTTGGTTTGTGAAACCCTAAATCCGATTTTGAAAGATATTTTCTCGGTTTACAAAATTTCCCAAAATGCCCTAGTGGCAAATTTACAAAAATGCCCCCGTGTTATAAAATTACCAGATACCCTCAACTTTTGATAAAATGATTTTTACTTTATAAAATACCAAAATTTCGAGGTTTCAAAATATCAAGACACTCTGGTTTGGGGAAATTTATGAAAATACCCCTGTGTTGAAAATTACTAAAATGCCCATGACCTTCAAGATTTACGGTTTAACTCCAATTTTAATAAAATTTCCCTACTTTGCAAAGGTATACAAAAACGCTATTTTCAAGATACCCTGATTTGAAACTTTACAAAATTACCCTTGATCGATAAAATTACCAAAACGCCATTGGGTCGTTAAATTTTCAGATTTCTCTTGATTTTTGCCGAAATATTCTTATTCTGCCAAATGTTAGAAAATCTCATTTTGTGAAATATTGTGAAATTACGATCCGAGAATTTACAAAAATGCCCTTAGGGTAAAATTACTAAAATGCCCTGTTTCATAAAATATCGAGTTCAATGGTTTTGCTCAAAAATTTCAACTATGTTACAAATATTTAGCAACTTAGCTTTGAAAATCATCAACAGAATATTTTGGTTTTGGAAAATTACGAAATTGCCCCAAGTGACAAATTACCAAAATACTCCTGGTTTCAAAGTGATGATGTATCTTTAAAATTTTACAACTTTTTCTGAAAAACCCTCCAGTTTTGGGAATTTCAAAATGACCTATTTTACTAAAGTTTTAAAATTTCTTTTATTACTAAAATACCCTATAGGAAAATGACGAAATTACCCCCGAGTAGGAGGAAGGAAACTTTGGTTGATCGAAAGAACTACTCTCGAAACTTCATTGCATAAAAATTGCTCGTGGATAAACAAGCAGTGGAACCCGATTCTAACGCATAAAAATTTCTAATCGAGTTAATCGAGGCGCTAGATATGAGTTCTGCGGGCGTGGTCGTATTTCTCATGGACGTGGTAGAGGCGCTTTTGGTATCGTTTGTTTGTTGCTCGTAGAGAGTATGTTAGCTCTTGAGATCGAGTGCGCAGCGATAAGCGTAGCGGAGGGAATTGGATCATTAGTTTAGACAAGTAATTTCGAGGACGAAATTATTTTAAGGAGGGTAGAATTGTAACACCCGGGTTTGAGAAATTTGTGCATGTTGAGTTTAAATCAAGTGTTAGTGGGTTTTTGGGAGTGCTTGGTTGAGTTTTAGAGGCTCTAAGAATGTTGGGATGAGAAGGGAGGGCTTTGGAAAATTTAGATTTTTAGGGTAAAAGGAATTGGGCCAAGGAGGCCTTAAGATTAATTTTTGGTAATTATTGGCACAAGTGAGGCTTTGGCAAAGTGGTCATGTGTGCTCAGATTTAAAGAAATTTGGAGGTAGCGCTGTGAGGTCTTAGGTTCGATCCAAGAAGGCAAAGAGATGGGTTTTAATTTTTGGAGTATGGCGTTGCAAACAGTAGAAGGCCTTAAAATAATTTGGGGCGTGTTTGGTCGCAAAGGCACTGGTCCAGTGGTGCTGTCTGCGAACTTAGGCGCTGCATTGGTTCGAGCAACTAAGCGCCTTTTGCGTGTTTATTTTTCTTATGCGGTTGGGGGCTTGGGTAGGTAGCCCTAAAGATTTTATGGTGTGGTTTTTGTCATAAAAATCAAGATGGCCGAGTGGCCCAGGCGTTGGGGGTTAGGCGTGCGTGATTGGTCCTGTGTTCAACTCGTGTATGGCATTTGGAGTTTTGATTTCTTTTTATTTTGGGCAAGAAATTGAAGGCGATGGACGGCACATGTAGTTTAAATTAGGTGATAAGGATGAGCTTAAGTATTATTTTGAATTAGAATTTGGTGGTGGGTGGCTTTATTATTTTATTATTGTAGATAATTATAGTTTTTTTAATTAGTTTAAATTAGAGATAGGATGTGGATAGGATAATGGGGGATTTGTTTAATTCAAATGGAATTGAATTTGTGGCTTGAATTGGTTCCAGGAGGTGGCCGACTATGGGGATTTTCAATTGGGTGTATGTGGCCTGGTTTTGGAGGTGTTTTAGGAAGGTGAATGCCTTTTTCTTATGGCATTAGTGGGTGATTTTCGGCCACTTTTAGGAGAGTGTACCAAGAGCCGAATTCTTCCAAGCAACTCTCTCCCATTTTTGTTCTTTGGAACCAAATACCAAACCCCTTTAGTTGCCGAATTTTGAAAATGTTTCTTGATTTTATGCTTGTGGCGAATGCTTCTTTTCACTTCTTCCTTCTATTTCATTTGAGTAAGCCAATGTGGAACTCTCTCCTCTCCATATTTTTCTTTGATTTGAAAACCTTGTTAGCCAAATTTCATTCCCTAAAAACACTTTCTTTATTTTCTTTCACTTTCAAGCCGAAGGTACCCTCCTCATCTATCTTTTATTTTCTTTCTTCTCCTAAACTCTATTATTGCCGATTTCTCTATTTCTTCTCACCTTTACTCTTATTTCTTTTTCTCGCTAAACCGATCCTAGTGGTGTTCATATTGGCGAATCTCCTTTTCTCCTAGTGGTTTGGTTGGCTTGTTAGTGGTTGGTGTTGGGGTAAGTTTTTGGCCGAATGGCCATTTCTCTTTTCTCTCTAGTGCTTGTGGTTTCGATTTGATTAAAGTCTATTTTGGTTTTGGTTGGAAGGAGTTAATTATTTCGCTTTTAGGGTCTCTAGATTTTTGGTGGCGATCAAGTGAAGCAGTCATCGTTGGTTGATCGTTGGTAAGTGGTGGTAAGAGTGATGTTATTAGGCTATTCCGTTAGTTTCACTAAATCGAGTTGCAAAGGATTAACTGTGTTCTTATTGGTGGAAGGCCGATTGTCAGAGGAACCACTGCTTGGCTCGAGATTTGGTAGGAAACCAAATCGGGTTTTAGGTAAAGGATCAAGGTTAATCTTTTTGTTGTTTAGCCAATGGTATGAGTGCTAATGCTTGGTTGGCCGATTGTTTTAGGAGCAAGAGGATCAAGGGTCTTAGATTGATTCTTCGATTAAGGTTTGCAGGTGTGTACACACACACACTCTTCTAGTAATTTATGTGCTTATTGAATTGTGTGTATATTTTACACACTATCTCATTATGGTATTTATATATATATGTTGTGTGTGGTTGGTTCCACGGAAAGGTGGATTGAATACCATTATGGTATAGGCACGGTCGTCGTAAGTCCTCGTATGATGCTTTTGGTAAGCATAATGTATCATTACGTGTGCTATGATATTGGATGGTGATAAATAATATGTATGTTACTAATCAAGCATGTGGGTATAAGTCCGTTAAAATGCATATCATTATCTATGTGGGTTGTACGAGAGAGAGGCGCAAGTGATATTTTGTCTTGACGAGCACCGGTGTTTTGGTAACACATCGCGATCATGGCGGTCACGTGAGGTTTGGTACCTCCGTAAGTTTGGCACCTCATAGCGACTTATCCTCGTGGTTAACACCACCGTGGGTTGGCCCCACTTTTGAGACACGGGATCGTCGCGGTGATTTGGTATCACACGATGGGGGTTGGCCCCATCAATTGATTTGTGACTTCGGTCACCGTGTTTTGGTAACACACTTCGTGTCTTCTGGACACCGAGGTTTGGCACCTCCGGTGATTTGGCATCACATCTGTGACTATACGTCACCGGTGGTTTGGCACCACCGGTGGTTTGGTACCACACGGGTAGAAAAGGTGTATGGGCGGTTAGGATTGGGTGCATATGATTGGGATGCATGATGATCATGATTATGTTTGTATGTGATATTTTGCTAATCCGGGAAAAGGGTAGCACATCGAGTCTTGGTGACTCACCTTTTCCTTAACCATTTCGTAGTGCATAAAAATTTGGACCGGGATCGAAGAGGACAAGGTGGCCCATGCCGAAGATGATGTTCAATTATTTCATGCTTGATTTTGATGTAAGCATTTTATTTGAATTTGTTGGGCTGTAACAAAGGCCATTTTATGTTTTTGGTATTACTTTAACTACGGTTTATTTAAATTAAATTGCTATGTGAAAATGATTTTAATCCAAGCAACCTATTAATGAAGAATGTGGTTAATAAAGTTTTTCTAATTCAGTCAATTTATAACTTCAAAGTTTTCATAAGGTAATAACTGAATAAAGTTTTTTAAAAAAAAAAAACAAATTCTTTCATGCTTTATGCTAAGTAAACAAAGATTTTCAACCATCTTTTCCACAATAACATAACCAGATTCGGTCGTAACGAATGGGCCGGGTTTGGGGATGTTACATTACCACTCATGATTCAATCATATCAACATTTTAAGGCAATCATGCAAACACCACAATACCAAGCATAAACCAAATACTTGACTAATTTTAACAAAACATCTATAGACTAACCTTTAGTCAAAATAACCTAAACATGTCATTATAACCAGAATCAAGTCATCAATAATTACCAATAAAACCAACGGATAGTGTGATATAGCTCATATTTGCTTCCAACTCGTTCAAGCATCCGATAATTTGTAAGGTAAATAAATAAAACAATTACGTAAGCAATGATTGCTTAGTAAGTTCGTATAATCTTTAATCATAATAATATATTTCAATTATAAAACTTTACATATAAAAAACAACCCAATATTATTCTCGTAACACTTATAAACTATTTTAACTAATTCACAAGGTGAACTAATCATAGTATCACACATAAACATATACCCTCAAGCTTAGTAAATTTTTATATGACTTTAACTCTTCCGCACTTATTCCATATGCAAATCATTCATTCACGATTACAAATTAATGCATTTAACCAAAGCATTGTTCTAATTGGACACATAACAAATCGTTCCATAAGAAATTGTATAATCTAAATCTTACCATTCTTTCATGATTACTAATTTATTTCCACTTAAATACCATTTTAGTGCTTCAAACAAATAAACATACTACTATTCAATCAATAGCTTGGCACTTGCCTAATCATCAAGCAACAACAATAGTTAGCGTACTTACACATCTTACATATAAATTCAATATTGATAAACTTATTTTCTCGACATATCACACTTGCGTTTAATACTCATCATCATATACGTAATCTTCTTATATCAACATATTAAAGTTAATCACATATTTATATGTCACTTTTCAATATATATTAAATAAATATCATTCCCATGTCACATTTCAATATATATCAAGTAAATATCATTTTCCAAGACACGTTTCAATATATATCAATTATATATCAATACCGAGTATTTTAGATATAATTTCATAAATATACCATTCATAACACTTTTAATTCTCATATTGTACTATTTCAATCTCATAATTGCTATTCAATAGCTTTTCTCATTAGGATACACAATTCAATTTCAATATCAATATCCATTTCATGAATCCATGATTCATGCAATTTCATGCATTTTAATTGCATATTTCATTTCGTTGTCCATTTCAATCCATATTCAATATCACTCAATATCAATCAATTGGCCAAATCATTTGTTTACCCCTATTAACACGACTCGGACTCGGACGGATACACGGATCCAACCAAAACACACCAGTACAGCACTCAGTGCTTCATCGGATAGTTCGAAGCTAAGTTGACACCCAATGTCTCATCGGCCATGCCGAAGTAAGTTGGTACCCAGTACCTCATCGAGTCTATCTGAAGTAATATAATGACACCCAGTGTCTCATCGACTCAAAGTCGAAGTAACCCTGAACACTTCCAATCCTATGGCATGCCAACTATATTCGACTTAGCCCGACTAGTTAATAGGTTTTCCAAATCACTTTTCAGTTTCCAATCAATACACATTTCAATTAATCAAATATATTCATAATTCAATACAATTCAATTCACTTTTCAATAACAATTAATATTTATTTCAATTCAGTAAGTCAATATAATCAATATATATATACCAACTCAATCAATATAATTTCAATAAATTCATCACTTATTAAATCTATCCGTTTCAATATATCCAATATTCAAATATCGCTATTCCACATACATTCAATTCAATAACAATCAATATTCCCTGTATCGTTATTCTCATGAATTTCCTATGTATTTATTTCGTTAACCATTCATATTTATAAATTTTCCATGTTTTTTAACATATGATATAAATAAATACATAATACCATACATCAATTCAATATAAATATCAAATTTCAATCATACGAACTTACTTGTGCCTATTTGTAAAATTTGTAGAAATTTGGGGACTAGTCTGTTAATTTCTCTTTTCCCCGTTTATCTTCGGTTTCTTGATCTATAATATAAAATTACTCATTCATTAGCATCTATTCCATTTCTAATTCACTTTACAATTTATATCCTTCAATTTTCAAAATTACACTTTTACCTCAAATTTTACAATTTTTACAATTTAGTCCATGTGCAATTAACCCATCAATTGAGCTAATTTTTCTCAATTGAAAATTTACCTAATTATTTTAGGCTACCATAAAGCCATTAATATTCAGAATTTTAATACCAAACCCTAATTCTTAACTTTTTCACAATTAGGTCCTAAAATCAATTTCTATTGAAATTACTTGATAAAATCATCATATAACAAAATTAAAACTTAAATTCCATGTTAATTCATCATAAACATCCAGCACTCATCAATGGTAGCTTCCAATATTACCCATAAAATCAAAAACTAATGAATTAGATAGTTGGACCTAATTGCAAAAGTCTTAAAAACACAAAAATTACAAGAAAAGAGCAATAAATAAACTCACATGGTGCCAAAAATATGAGAAACCAGCTTCTTGGAGACCTCCCATGGCGTTTTGCTGAAGAAAAATGAAGAAAATATCTAGATTTCTCATGAAAATTCAATTTTAACTATTAAATTTACTTGTTTTCCAATTTTACCCCTTGTTCACATTGTTTCCATGCTTATTTTCTTTGCCCATACAGTCCAGCCTATATATTTTGGGTCTAATTGTCTTTTAAATCCTTCCCTATTAGACACTTAAGCTATTTAATCACTTTAACAAGTTTTTGCACCTTTTACAATTTAGTTCTTTTTAATTAATTAACTATAAAAAATGTTAAAATTTTCTAACGAAACTTTAATACTAACTCAATAACACTCCATAGATATTTCTAAAAGTATTTATGGCTCGATTTATAAATTCGAGGTCTCCATACCTCGTTTTTGACCCAATTTACCTAATAAATTCTTTTAAATCACAAAATTTACTAATTCAAAAATACTTCTAAAATCACACTTGACTAATATATTAATTTATTTAAATTTTAAACTCACTTGTCAGATTCAATGATCTCGAATCACTGTTTCCGACACCACTGAAAATCAGGTTCTTACATGTTTAGTCGAAACACATAGGTCTATTTGTTGAAGAAAGTGTCAAAGTTTGTGAGTTGTTTTATCATCTTTATGAAAAATGATTGAGGTTTCATTTAATTGTAAAACTAAAGAGTTTCAATCTGACTAAGGTGGTGAGTTTAGGCCTTTCACCAAGTTTCTTTAAGAACATGACATTAAGCAACGAGTTACTTGTTTGCATATATCTGAGTAAAGCGATGTTGCGAAAAGAAAGCATTGACATATATAATTGTATCCAATACACATATGTGGTTTTTTCTATTCAAAATATTGTTATTTTGTCTCCTATTGTTCAAGCAGAACTCTTATGATTTTTCTTATATATAGGGACTCTGCGCTAAGTCAAAACATATCATTATTGAGCATAGTTATTCTACCGAAATATGGACAGATTTATTTACGAAATAAATTCTATTTTGTGAGAACTTGAGTTAGGTTTCTAACTTAGAGAGAATTACTTTTTCTCACTGAAAAACTAAAAAGTTTTTATTATTTGATTGGTTCGTGTAATTAGAGTCTATTCTCTAAGCAAACAATGGTTTGAGAATAGCGAAGAAAATCGTGTTGGTTAAAAGTCAGGAAACGACTAGACCACTTAGTTGAAAACACAATTACTGAGTTTGGTAAAGTTTATTTTATAAATAACACAAAAGCTTGATTTTATAAAATTTTTAAATTTCCCTTGCGCAACAAACTCGTTTTCTAAACCAAAATTTTTCAACAATTTTATAATGTCATCGCTTACAAATAAAAAAAAGAGAGCAAAAATAATAAAAAAGTATTTAAAAAAATTTCTAGTCATAACATATTACAATTTTAAAGTGATCTATCATCTTACTTTAATTAAATCTAAGTTTAGAAATTAAATTAAAAAAAACTAATAAAATTTGAGATTAACATATCAAAGTTACCAAATTTAAAATGTTATTTTTGTCCTAAAATTAATAACACACAAATTAGGAACAAGGTTCTAAAAGGTATGTCTCAAGTAAGGGTGTGTTCATCATTATGGTGGAAAAGTCAAAAGTGCTTTTCCATTGCAAAGGCAATAAAAAACATTAAACTTTCACCAAATTAGTAAAAGTAGGATTTAGATACTTTTAGTTTTTACATTTGAAATAAAATTATCAAAATATCTTTATTTATATCAATAGAGTCTCTTTAAATATTTTGCACTCAATTAAACCTTTAAATTAACAAAACTGGTGAAATAGACCTTTAACTAAAGTTAATTATTAGTATTTACCAATGAAGCTGATGTGATGCAGCTACATGAGCATGCCAAAAAATAAAAAAATAAATCTTCTTTTCTTTCCTTTTTCTTTCTCACTCTCCTATTATTATTATTATTATTATTATTATTTCTTCCTCTCCTCTCTTTTTTTCTTCTTTTCCTCCCACAAACCTTATGCGCAACCATCCAGGTTCTCCATCGCCGGTCACATCCTCTCTTACCTACTAGCTCTCTAACCCTCCCTCGCCAATCAATGTGCACCACTAAACCCCTCACTGCAAAAGAAACAACTATCGTGAAATTTTAAATTTTTTGCCTCTTTAATTTTCAAATTGTTCTCTTTAATTTAATCTGGAACGGATCTTGATTGGTTTATTAATTGCATTTTATTTTAATCAAAATCTTAGGCAATATTTTCTCTCAGATGATTATCGTTACTAAATTTCAAAAAAGTTTGCTGAAAGCTTTTGCTGAAAGCTTGCAGCTGATGAGAATAATTAGAATTGATTATTATTTTTTGGCGTGTTTACTGATTTTATCTTGTTGTCTGTGTTTTTGTTTACTTGAGAAGTCGAAATTAGGATTATAAGATTGTTTTTTTTTTTTTACTGTTTATGTCAGGGATGCCGATATGTGAAGCATTTGCTCAAATAGAGCAACAGCTTAACATTTGCGATGTTGTTATGTGAAGTATTACGATGAGGTTTGGCCTGTACTATTAAATGTATTGTTTCCTTAGTTTTTCGCGATTCAGTAGTTTGTTGAAACTTTTCAGTACAAGGTGAATCTCTTTCACGTGGAATTGAGATATACAAAATTCTGCAGTCGGAGATGTTCGCAATGTATTACATGTATATATGTATTGGCTGGTAAAGTCGGCTTTTGGCGTCTGCTTCTCTGCTTTTTTTACTATGTGGTCAGGATAAGTTTATTATTCATACCAACCTTGGAGCCTCTTAAGCTTGATATTCTTATAAGCTTCCGGATCATGGTTTTCATCTGGGTTTGGACTCTTCGTCTCAGGTCTTTTTTTTTTCAGTTCACATACATGTTTCGTTTTAATACTTTGTTATAGTTTCCTCCACATTATCTGTTTATGGTATTTTTTAAATTTATTTATTTTCTATATTTTAGATTCTCTATTAGAGACTATGCATTATCGAAATTTCAATATCAAACGTCTTCAGAAGCGTTATGCCAATTCTTTGATTGGGTAAATTAAGCCTAAGTTTTATTTTCCTACCATATTTCATACATGCTTAGGTGATCAACCTTGTTCCTGCATTCAGGGGACTATCCACTCCAGCTATTTTTGTAGCTGTCTACCCTCTTTTGGCCCAACCTATCCCGAAACTTATGATAAAGATATAGGT
Organism: Gossypium bickii; assembly: GCA_025503065.1. Taxonomy (NCBI): domain Eukaryota; kingdom Viridiplantae; phylum Streptophyta; class Magnoliopsida; order Malvales; family Malvaceae; genus Gossypium; species Gossypium bickii. Next base: position 17,465,775 of record CP106713.1, on the reverse strand, counting down.
GTTAGTACCCTATTCTACCTGGTATGTACCTTGATTATATTTACATACTGGTGTGCTTTCTATTTCAGTGGTTCTAACTTTGTCTCCAATTGTGCAGTTTTTTTTTTTTGTTTTTGTTTTTTTTTTTGTGTTATTTTGCAGGGTCTTTCATTTCCAAGTCAGCATACAGATTTCTGCCATGATAGAGAAGGTTTTTTAGTTTTTTTTAATTTTTTCTCCTTACATGGTCACTACTCATACCTACTCTTAACTCTCAATAAGTTGATTTTTGCTCGTTTACTTGACAGCAGAATTGTCTTTGGAGTTTCCAGATGGTACCATTCCTGTTACTTGCTGTGTATCAATATATGATGGTTCTGCAGGTGAAAAGGTTGGCGTTGGATCCTTAATGGACAAGGCTTCTGCTCCTCCGTTACCTGCTGGCAGCCTGTACATGGAATAAGTGCATGCCAAGGTTTTGACTTCTATCTTCCTTGGTTCTGTTGTTAATACGAGTCAGTTGGTCATCTCATTTCTGCAGCTAAATGCTTCTTTACTTTTATTCCTCTCTTTTTCGATTGTCTATTGAAATCCAGTGGTCTTTTTAGAAAAGGGATGAGTCATTTCTAGGTATTTTCATTGGCCTGTTTGCTTCAGTGGGTTTTAGAGTACCACTGGTCTCTTGTTATAGAGACAAATATTTTGAATCTAACAAATTCCTATGTCCATGTTGCCAGCTTGGGGAAGAATTGTTCTTCACTGTTGGAAGCCAGCGCATTCCTTTTGGTGCATCGCCTCAGGTAAATCTCAAATTGATTTGAAGAGATTTAACTTTATATTCTTTTCTCTCCTCTGCTGTTAACTGTTCTCTCTAGTCTCGTGGGGGGATATTACTAAGTCATGCTATTCCCTTTCATGCAGGATGTCTGGAGTGAATTAGGGCGTCCTTGTGGAATCCACCACATGCAGGTAGCAATGTTGCAAGGGGTTTTTATGCTCGTTATACACATTAGCTTTTACCTATGGTGTTTGTTGCATTGGATGATAAACCAAGTAGTTTGGCATGATACTTTATTTTTTTATTTGCGGTTGTTGTGGGGTGAAAAGGATTTCTCTAGCAGCTTATGCCTTAATTGTTTGCATATTTCCCTCCCTCATGGCAAATTGATTTTGTCTAGACATAGACCAAATGGTTTTTCATTCTGCTTATGATCCTTGTCCTCGGACCACTCTTTGTGCTGATTATTTCTGCTATTATTGTACTCGTGGTTTTGACATCTTATTTGACGGCCAGGTATTGAAAATAAATACTAATCCCAACACCCAAAATTAAAGACAAGGTAGCGTTATAACATATATTAATTTCTTTCAGCTATCTATATGGTTAAGAAGGCATTTAGATATATCTTTGTACCTATTATTTCTGTTTTTTTCTGAAGTCATTTTACTCTTAGAATTAGGATCTGTGGCCATAAATTCTTAGTCTGCTTTTGTAGTTCGCAGGCTCATGAAGTCAAAAAGTTTGTTCTACACACGAACTATCCTTGTCATGTTGATTTCAGTTTGCAGATAAAGTGCGATTATATCCTAGCTCCTTACACGATGTGAATTAACAATTAAAACAGAATTACGCCAAGCACTAAATGCTTTTATGTGTTCAATATTTAGTTATTTTGCTAATATATTATAATTCAGGTATGATAGTGAGAGAGGATTGCTACTGAAGATATTTGCTATTAACAGGTTTTGAAGAATGGCTATATCTCAGCAGTAACACTTTTCCTGTCTTGGTGAACCATCGCTGGATATGCACAAGTTGTTGGTGCCAGGTATTGTTAGTAGATGATTGTACAGTATGTATTGATCTGTATAATTAATTTATTATATTCTTTTATTCACTTTCGCTCAATTTCCTTTTCATTCAGCCATCAGGGGACTGACGGGTCAGGAATCACGAAATGCAAAATGCCATGTTTCAATGAACGAAGGTGATGTTTTCTAGTAGTAACATGTTTCGGACATGTCTGATCGCTAAAATTGGCTAATGGGCCTACTGAAAACAAGAGATAACAAGATTGAATAGTAAAAGAGAGGTGCTGAAAGCAGCTGATGAAGAATAATAGTTTTTTTTTTCCTGATCAAAAAAGTAGTTTTTTTTTTCAACTAAAGTCTTAAGCAAAATGTTTCTACAACCTTTGTCATCTCAATAGTGGCACCTAACAGTTTTTCCTTCCTTTTGCGAAACACAAGCAGCAATTAAAAGAGGTAAACAGCAAAAATATTTCGTTGCTGGGACTTCAACCCAGGTAAAAATCAAATTGACAAAAAATTATAAGTTATGTTGAGGGTTTAAAAAGTTATTTGCCTTTGACAATGTTGATTTTAGCATCAAAATTAAATAGAGATCAAAATTTTAAATAAAAAGAGTATAAGGCTTGCGAAATTAAAATAAATTTTAAATTTCAAATGATACAAGAACAAATAACCCAAAAACAGCAAAAATTATTCCGTTGCCGGGACTTGAACCCGGGTCTCTCGGGTGAGAGCCGAGTATCCTAACCACCTAGACTACAACGGATTGCTGATTTGTGGTGCAGTAAAACGAATTTGTAAGGTTCATTAAGAGCCACGGTCTGCTTCCCTGAAATTTATCTTTTTATGTATGATATTGTCTTCAAATGCTCCCTGGATAACACTAATTTATGCTGCAAAGTTAGTTGCTTTCTAGCTGTGGTTAATTGGTGAAGAACAGATAAAATTGCAGTATTTGTTGGGATTTTAGCCAAAGTGCTGCTGCTGATGGGTTATTCTTCTAATTGGCCTTTTGATTGTCAAGCTTCCCTGCTAATTGGGTGATGAGAAAAGGCAATGGAATGTTCTTTTTAGATGGTTTAATGGGGGTATGAACGAAAGAATTCATTTTAGGTTCAAGGCTGATGGACTTCACAGTTTACTTTAACAGGGAATGTCGTGGCAAATAATGGGTAGTTGATTTTACCACCTCCAATTCACCGACATAAGTAGAATTCAAAATTTTCAGGAACAAACCTAATGAAAGAATTGTCTTACTCCATTCCGCAAGGTAGTATTACAGTAGCATTTGGCGTACAGTGTAAACTAACACAATTTTGTTACACTGATGATTGAAGGTAAAGGATCTTGGTGAGCATTGACCATATGGACTTGTTTTACTTCCGTTGCAGGATCAGCCATCTTTCTTAGAATTAATAGTCGGGATCCATACAAACAACAAGAGTGTCCATTTTGGCGTCATAAACAAAACACATTAATGGCTTCCAGTGGGTAGATTATAAGATTTTTGAGGCTTCACCAATGTGGCTTCATATTCAAATCTATCATTTCAGATCCCATATTATGATGGCCATCAACTTTAGCATCCTTCTCTTCAACAGGAGAATCCTTGTGATTTTGTTGCTTCTCTCCTGCTGGTGTTTTAGCTATCTGATTTTGGCCTCTTATGGTGTCATTGGGACCCACCTGTTGTGAAGCTGGTTCCTCTACATTACCAGGTTTTTCACCTGGAAACTGCATAAAGGAAAAAAAAGAAAAAAGAAAAAAAGGCAATAAAATTCCAAGAGCAACATTTTAACTCAAATTATCTTCAAAAGGTATTAAAAGTGACAAACCTCAACTCTCTGCCTTGATAAAAGATATCTTCCATGGGTTCTTTTACCTCCAACATGTACAGCCATATCACATTGCAAACAAAGGGAGCTTTCCATCTATCTCACAGTAAAAGAAGCCTACATACACATTCCAATAAAACAATAGCTCTGTACTGAAAGAAGAAATAAAAGACAAAAAGACAGACACCTGAAATGCATACCAGGAGTGCGTTTTCACATATGTCACAGCGAGGAACATCACTTGGATTTTCCAGACCCACCCGGACATGTCGGCTGGCAAGCTTATTGCACTTGTGGACCTGCCATATCCATCAATAGTTCAAAGCAAGGTTTCAATTTTTCAGGACAATCTAGACCAATGAAACAATTCTAATTCTAAAAAAAGAAAAACAAGCCATTTGAAAAGCAAGCAACTACGGTGAAAATCGTGTCTCCTACAAAGAACTACATGGGATCCAGTTAACAACTAAAGCACACCCCCAAAGTGCACAGTTTCATGAAGAAAAGGACCAACTTTTACATCACAGGCAGAGCAAAGAGCAGCCTCATCAGCCGCACAGAAGACAACAGCAGCAGCACTTTCACAAGCATCACAAAGGGTTTCGCATAATTCTCTCTTACTCTCATCCTCTCCCAATCACAAAGGGTTCATATAATACAATAATATATACGTCCTAGAAACGAATGAAAAACAAGCTGTTTCTATAATCAAATGAAACTATAAGCAGACGTGATATTGATGACGACAAGGACTATGAGACTGGACTGGAGTAGGGGGGGGGGGAATGTGGGCATTTGAATAGTCAGACAACAAAGACATGACAACTTTTGGTTTGGTTCATTTGGTATTTGCTCACTTGATGGAATGGACGTTACAAGCTTTTCACAGTATTGGGTTTTGTGAGTTGTGCGGTTGAGAACCTTTCTTGCTTTAACCTTTGTTTACCAGTCACATATCTGCCATGGGAGTTGGGACCCAGAGTTTTTAATTTTTAACTATTATTGTTATTTTGGGTCTGGTTTTCTTAATTCCTTTTTGCTGCTTTTGGAAATCTAGCTAGCATGCACATAAACATCTTTTCACCTTCATTGGTTCTGTAATCTCCTCCCTTAGTGACACAACTGGCTGAAAATATCTGACACAGGTTATATATATTTCTTTAGAATTTGTTAGCAACTTCAACTTTTTATTTGATTCAAACTATTCACTTACTGCAAGAACTAAATTTGGATTTAATAAAAAATCATCTCTTTGATAGTAAACTTTTTCACATATGATTCTTTTGAGTATATGCCACCCACAACCTAATACTTATGAAACATTTAAGAGAAAAATATATTGAAACTCCATATAAGAGGTAACAATATGTAAATGTATATAAACGAAATTATTGAAAATCCATATAAGAGGCAGACATCTTCACATAATGAAAATTGTTTTATAAAAGAAATTGACATTTCACAAATAACACTGGCAGGCAACTCTCTTAGTCTTTTACAGATCATTTCTTTTATCCTTTTGGTCTATAACAGAGGCCATATTTCAAATTTAACACAATCAGAAACCTTATCTATTCTTAAAAAGTATACATATATATAATTATAAATAAATTCAGATTATAACTTCTTCATGAAATCATGGCACCAGACCATTACAAGACCTCTTAAACAAATGCAGCAAGCAATGGCATCAAAAGGAAGTGAAAGTTGTTCACTCGTTTGGAAAATTTAAAATGAAATGTTCAATATATCCATGCTCAAGCTCTCCATCATCATATTTTCCATGAATCCACATTTAGTTGGTGCAGCCCTGTTGAAGCTGCTTAGCCTTGGTTTGAATGAACAAGAAGAGAGTGGAAGGATTGGGATGTTCTCACAGTTGCAGAGCTCAATCATGTATCCATCTGGGTCATGGAAGAACACCTGGTCAACCCTATTCCCTTCATCTTCAACCACTGCTGTCACATACTTCATCCCCATGTCTTCAAGCCTCCTCTTCACAAGCCCCACATCCCTACACTGTCATCACCAGCCAACAGTTTCAACACCAAACATTTTTCATAGTCAGTGATGTAAAAATTGAAGTTGCAGGATTGCAGCCTGAGTTTTCTGAAAATTATACCTGGAATGATATGTGATTATCCTTGGGATTGATTGGCCGTGGTTCGACAATGGTGTCGAAATCATCAATGGATGGGTTCTCGATTAAGTGTATCCCAATGCCATAGTTATACAACCTGCATGAGATTCATGGCAGATGATGATGGAGTCATTTAATGTTTCTTCATTGAAAACTAAACATGGTAAGTAAGCTTACCAAGCTCCATTGAATTTGAAAGAAGAGGGACGTTTGATGAGAACGAAGCCCAAGATTTCTTCATAGAACCTCATAGAATCCAAAACTGATCTACACAACAATGATACATGATTCAATGAGAGCAATGGCAATGCCTCATAATTGCTTACTTCCTCAATTTCCATCATCTTTTTTCTTCTTCTTCTTCTTCCTTTCTCACTTGTTTGCACACTTGGGTTACTGCCTTGTGGTCCTTTTTATAAAGTAAATTCAAGTTATTATCAGGAACTTTCCTAGCAAATGGTCTATACTTGTTTGCACACTTGGGTTACTGCCATGTGGTCCTTTTTATAAAGTAAATTCAAGTTATTATCAGGAACTTTCCTAGCAATGGTCTATACATTAGAGAAATTGCCTTGAAGAAACATTAAACAGTTGTTACATTTACTATTATTGAATATTACTTTTTTTTTATTTGGCCTCAAATTTAGGTTTAGGCTCCGTTTGTTTGGCAGTAAAATATTTTCCGGAAAATGATTTTTGGAAAATGATTTACTTTTCTGGAAAATGATTTACGTAAAATATTTTCTCGTGTTTGGATGAATCACATGTAAAATATTTTCATTGTTTGAGCTTTTCAAAAAATTTTTCCTAAAAGTTGTTTTGACATATATTAATAAATTTTATATACATATTAATAATTTTTTATATTTTAAATTATTTTTACATATATTGCAATGATTTATTTAAAAATAAGAAAATTAAATTAAATATATAATAATACTTAATTATTAAGCTACATTATTAACCGTCATAAAATAAAAACAACCAAAGTCAAATTTTATAATTGTGTTAAAAAAAAATAAAAAAACAAGGATTGAATAATTTACAAGGTTTGATCTTCACTCGTATCTTATATCAAGGTTTGATCTTTTAAGTTTTATCAATATGGTAATGTAAGTGTATGAGTGTGAGTTTGAAATTATATTGTATAAAAAAAAGAAAAAAAATGTTTTAAATATTCTAAATATATCTATGATTTAGTGATAATTTATAGCTTGATTAATAAATTGCGAATGTTTTCAGATATTATTGTCACAAATAGAAAAGTAGGAGTAATGGGGTAACGAAACAAGTGTCAGTAAGCTGAACCTATAGCAATTCGAATGCAGAGAACAGAAAATGAAAGGCATGAAAAAAGGAAGAAGATTACCATTACAAACAACAAAACCATGTACCATACTTTATTTATTTCCTTAATCACTCTTTCCACATGTGCATATACAAAAGGAAAAACTCAAGCTCAAAGTATGTAAAATCTCAGACAACTTTTTAGCCACTTAAATTTTTAAGGGTAATTGATTAAACAAGAAACAAGGACTTTTAAAAATATTAAATATGTGGTGTATATTGTGTCCGTAACCTATGAGGAAATCCAAACCCTACAGAAAAGCCCTTCATCCATGGATGATCAATCCATAATTCCTCTAGATGGCACAAATATACAATTATAACTAATCATCTGTCATTATCATCACAAGCAAGTAAAAACTAATTTTGCAATGCCATTAAGGGTTAAAACGGACAACTATAATACGGCAGGCCATGTATATATAGGAACTAGAAGAGTTCATTATTAAGGGGATTTCCTAATGTGAAGTTCATCAAGTAGACATATATAATCCATAGAGCTTTACAGAACATAATCACATTGCCACGATATTCTACTTCCGTTCCATGTATCTTAGCTACAAATGATGAATCGTTTTCAACAGAATAGGTCCTTGAAGTTTATTTCTATCAAGAATAAGTTCTGAAAGGTTCTTTAAATTGCCAAGCTCAAGAGCAAGCTCCCACTCAAACCATTTGATCAAGATTTCTGTGAATACAACATAAAACAAAATAAGCAAAACAAAGATAAAATTACAACAAATATTTTCTTAAAGCAAGACACATAAGAATTCGGGTTTTACATTTTCACAAGGTCAAGTTAAATTCCCGAAACTCAGTAGGTATTGGACCTGGTCAGTTGATTCATCCCCAAATCCAAGACTTTAAGGAATTTCAACATGCCAAATTCTTTTGGAATTGTTCCTATCAAATTGTTTTTGCGTAAAGTTCTCGAAAGAAAAATACATGAACTTATGAGTCAATTATTACATTCCAATACAGATAAAAAAGTTTGAACCAAGAGCATCATTTGGAACAAATAAGCACAAGGTAAACATACAGTTCTTGCAAGTAGGTAACTTGGCTCATTTACTGAGCAAGAAATCCTTCAAAGATGAACCGGATATGTTTCGCAACACATGAAAATGCATAAATTATGAACATATCTACCATTAAAGAACTTTGAAAAGTTGTTGGATCAAGTGCTTACATCTTGATAACGTGTTGTCTCTCTTTATTACAAGTAATCCCACCACCCACATGGATCAAAGATCTAAAGCATTCCAGTTTGACAAAACCAAAGTGGGTCTTCATATATAGCTTCCTTAAATGTTGTAAGAGCCCAAACTTTACAAAAAAGAAAACAGAGTTCAAAACTCAAAGAGTAATATTAGAAACTATTGATGATAGAATTATATTAGTGTCTCCATAAAATCAACATCATAAATCTTTGAAAAAAAGTCAAATAAAATACCATGTAACGTAAAAATTGACAATTAATAGCCCTTATTTGTACCCACATTTTCCCAAAGAACCAAACAAGATCTACAACAACGAAAAAAAACAAACGAAATATTTATGGGAAGAATTTCTCCAAACAAGATCCAGAGTCTCCTAAGTGGTGAAAACACAACAATTGAAATTCATAATTATGATCAAATAAATTATACAATCGCAAATGCATCACTTTTGTTACACAGTTCATATAAGCGAGCAAATGTATGCAACTAATGAACCTTTCTCACAATGAAGCATCCATAGAATGAGATCCAAAATTTTATATCTTGTTATCGTGATCTCCTTTCGATCTCTATGTTTTTCAACTCTTCATTTTTCTAGAGGACTTCATATCCAACATTAATGTTCAATGAATATTCGCACATGAGTGGGGATACAATCCTCCAAGGGTTTTTCCAAAACATGAAAAAACTTTTAAAAAATTAAACAAACTGTACACAACATTCACACCGAATCTAAATAATATAGTATGACTTTATCCTCTCAACTCGTAAAAGTGTATCATATGGTGCCTTGTTTTAGCTTGAAATTACAAACATGTAAATATTATCATTGATTAATAGAATATAGACATATAGCAAGCAAAGAAATTGTGAAAAACATATTATAACTAAGAGCAACTTCTTTGAATTAGCCTTACTCATAGGATAAATATTTTGAGCAACTTATTGCAAAGCTACAACCTAGGTTGCTCCAACCTTTCATTTTTCTTTTTCATGTTCAACACATATTCAAACATATGTGTGGAGATATAACCCTCCAAAGACATGGTAAAGCTTAGAAAATTTTGATATATCCATGTCCAAATATATACCCGTATGACAATCACATCCGAGTTCAAAGAACATTGCTTGCAAATATGCACTTTAACTTAAAGCTTTAGCCCTCTCAACAATCACATTATAAAAGTTAAAAATCCATGGTTATGGAAAAAAACATCGGGAAATAACTTAATGGCTACCAACTCTAAATGAAATCATACGCAATAAAAGATACAAAGCTCGTCAAATAATTCAACAGAGGATACAAAGATTCATCAAAAATAGGTTAGTGGGCTCAATGTTGAAATTCTCAAGGATACTTACATTAGGATCATCTCCAAAACCATACATCATATGTCAGATCTTGTACAGAAACAAAGGAAAAAGAAAATGTAAAGTATTGAAAAAGAAAAACAAAAGAAAATTTGCAGAAAAAACTTGTACAAATAAGAAAAATCGGTTTACAATCTTTTTGAAACACTCTCTTTTGCGCTTGAAAGATGTTTCAAGGTTGGGAAGAACCGACTTTTGATTTTGAAGAGGCTCCTGTAGACGGGTTACTCATCTTCTATCCCAGGAAAAAAACTTCTCGCTTTCCCACAGAATCGCGGAAAACAAACAAGTCCCAAGAAAAAAAAGTCTAAACCAGAAAACCAAGAATCTTTAAAGCGTTTAAATTGAAACAAATGGTTTTATCCTGTCACTGATTTTCTAGAGAAGGAACAAATACGAGGAAAGGATTCAATTCAAGAAATTTTGAGAGAAATCGCCGTTGAACTGAAAATATGGTAATTTATGGGCCAGCAGAGGAGAAATTCTTGGGGAAGAGAGTGAAGAGAGGAGTTTGGAAAATGTCTTACCGTTTAGAAATTGGTAAGACGTTTTCTATGAAATGAAATTACCCGTGTTTTGAAAAATGTTTTCCTTGGGAATTCATTTTCCAAGCAAACAAACGCTTGAAAATGGGGAAAATGTTTTCTGGAAAACATTTTCCCCTTATCAAACAGTCCCTTAGTATATCAAAACAGCCAGAAAAATGTCCAATATTAACTTGAAGATATCAAACAAGGTACAAATTGTTAGTACAAATCTCGAACACACGAACGGAACTCGAACAGAAGAAGAAATAGGACAAGGCTCCAAGGCGTGTATCAAGCCACTATCTTTAAGGTTATATTCGCCCCCACCTATCTTCGGTGTGCAAACGAGGTCCAAGTAAATTAACCTCGAGTATATAATGAAGCCAATGACTATTTGCGTTTTGTACTGACGAGAATAGCCCACTACACACTGAGCAATGTATGACAAGAAACTCAATTTCTATAAAGTATTTCTGCAGTAATACTTTATAGAATAATCAAATAATATTAGAAAATGAAGGAAGGAAAGAAAGAATATTAGATTTTGTTGGTATGATTTCCAAATGAAATCTCATTCCTATTTATAGGAATTTTCATATCTCTTCATAGAGACATCTTTCATCAATAGTAATAATGTCTTTAAAATAAACACACAATTATTTATTTAATTATAACTATTCAAATAATATTATTTAAATAGTTATAATTCTTTTTCAAAAATCAAATAATATAATCTTTTTATTAATTACATCCATCATTTATAGTTATTGAAACACTATAAATATTTGAAAATGTTCTAACAATCTCCCCCCATTTTCAAAATATTTTAGATTTTGATATTCTTGGAAATCAATTTGCATAAATGAAGGTATCTTACGATTAAACCTTCACTTAGTGAAAACATGTTAAAGTTGATCGAAATTGCATGGTAGACTAAGCTTTGAACCAACTATTTCTTTGATTAACTGAACACATCTCACACAATGATTTCAACATCGATCAATGCATAGTATCTAGGGACACTATTATGGTCATGTATTTGTGTCCTATTTTCATGAGTGCTGCCAGAGCCAAGCCCTTGAGCTCTTAGAAGTGGCCACACTTCCACTCACATAGGTAGATCTCATCAAGAGTGTTCTCGTAATTATAATACTCTAACATATTTATGTTATGGGTCCATTAAGAGTACATTACTCATCCTTCCCTTATCATTACGGGTACCTAGCACTTTAATCTTAGGATGAATTTATTTATAGTGCTAACAGTCACATACTAATGATGTAATTTGTCTCATTGAACTCAAGACTTGATGTTATACCTGTAACATCCCGAAATTGGGCCTAGTAGGATTGGGCCCAATGGGCCTTGGGCGTAGGAGTGTTTAAAAATTTGAGAACAAGAGAACGACATTAATTCAAGTTGGACTTATTAAGAAGGTGATTTTAGAAAATTACGGGGTTCTATGAAATTCCGGGTTCAAGTTGGGCCTTAGTAAAATTTTGTGTTTAAGCCTATTAAGGAGAGATAGTAAGTGGCATCAAGGCTTATGGAAATAAGTGAGTAAATTGCTTGCATAATTGAGCTATTGGTAAGAAGGATAAGGCGCCACATGTAGTACCTTGAGGGAAGAGGTTCGAATCACTTTGTGTGCAAATTTTGACTAATATTTTTGCACTCTTTCCTTAAGTGTCGGCCAGAAGGTATATATGGCAAGTTTGACTTCTTTATTTTTGGTAAGGTGGCTAAGAAATAAGGAAAGGTTGAGGTTGGGGAAAGGAATCAATTGAATAAGGCCTCTGGACTATTTTTATTTTGCTTTATGGTTGAGATGTTTTTATTATTTTTCTTAAAATGTTTAAAAAGGGAATTTTCTGAAAACTTAAATAATGGTTTCCAAAATCGAATAACAAATGAATTTTTAAAATAAACTTTTACAAATATTTTTAACACGGATACTTTCTCTCGAACTATTAACGCTATTTTCAAAAGTCACGGTTTTGTAAGATCATTAGTTCAAATTTATCGATTTATCAATCAAATCTTCGAGGTTAGTAGAAATTTTATCAATTATTTCAAATCAAACTTGTTTTCTTGATTTTAACAAATCAATACCTATTTTAGTACGAATAAAAAGGATTTAATGGGCTTGAGTCCCATCCCTTTTGAGGTCCTTTTATTGCATCTCTAGCAAGACTTTTTGTCAAAGGATTCGCCAAATTTTCACTTGACCTCACATAATTAATAGTGATCACTCCATCAGAGATTAATTGTCGGGCATAACTATGTATTAATCTAATGTGTCTAGACTTTCCATTATATACTTGGCTATATGCATTTGCTAGAGTAGCCTCACTATGACAACGGATAGAAATAGGTGAAATTAGCTTAGGCCATAAAGGTACATCATAAAGTAAATTTCTTAGCCATTCTGTTTCTTTAGATGCAGCGGCTAATGTAATAAATTCTGCTGCTATGGTGGAATCAGTAATACATGTTTGTTTCTTGGAACCTCAAGAAATGACTCCTCCACCAAGAATAAAGATCCATCCACTAGTAGATGCATGATCTTCCAAACTTGTAACCCAACTAGCCTCCGAATACCCTTCTAAAACTGGAGGATATCCATTATAACACAATCCATAGTTAATAGTTTTCTTTAAGTACCTAAGTACTCTATTCAAAGCTTGCCAATGCAAACTACTTGGATTGCTTGTGTACCTACTCAATTTCCCAACAGCATATGCAATATCTGGTCTTGTACAAGTCATTATGTACATAAGACAACCAATTAGACTTGCATATTTCAATTGATCAATTTTCCTACCAACATTAGATACTAATTTTATTTGAGGATCCATAGGTGTAGATGCTGGTATACAGTTGAAAAGATCAAACTTTTTAAGCACCTTTTCAATGTAATGTGATTGTGATAAAGTTATAGTGCTTTCATCTCGGGTTATTTTAATCCCAAGAATAACATCTGCTACACCCATATCCTTCATAGCAAAGTTGTTTGACAAGAATTTCTTTGTGTTTTCTATTTTTTCCAAATTCGTGTAAAAAATGAGCATGTTTCATCTACATATAAGCAAATTATGACACCTTTTCCATTTTCAAATTTGCTATATATGCACTTATCAAATTCATTTATTTTATAGCCATTAGCTAAAACAACATTGTCAAACTTTTGGTGCCATTGTTTTGGTGCTTGTTTAAGTTCATATAAAGATTTAACAAGTTTACATACCTTATGTTCTTGTCTTGGAATAACAAATCCTTTCGGTTGTTCCATGTACACTTCATCTTCCAATTCACCATTTAAAAATGCAGTTTTAACATCCATTTGGTGAACAACCAAATTATATATAGAGGTAAGTGATATTAAGAGTCTAATTGTAGCAATCCTTGCTACTGGAGCATAGGTATTAAAGTAATCAATACCTTGTTTTTTGTGTAAAACCTTTGGCTACCAACCTTTAAATTTATCAATGGTTCCATCGACCTTCACTTTTTTTTGAAGATCCATTTACAGCCTACTGGTTTGGAACTCGATGGAAGATCAACTAAGATTCAAGTTTGATTTCCCATTATTGAATCCATCTTATCATTTTTGCTTCTTTCCAAAAAATAGAGTCTGGAGATTTCATTGCCTCTTCAAATGTAATAGGATTAGATTCTGTATTATAACAATAAGGTATCTTATTGCATATACTTTCACCCTTTCCTTCTACAAGAAACATAATGAAATCTGGTCCAAAATCTTTGACCTTTTTAATCCTCTTACTTCTTCTTAATTCTTGACAATATTCATCATTATTATCAATTTGTTCCAATGGAATCTCATTCTCATTTGAAGAATGAATCAATTGTTGTGGCTATAATTGTCTTGATATAGAATTAAATCTATTTTCATCAAAAATAGCATCTCTTGATTCAATAATAGCACTAATTGAAATTGAATCATTTGGTTCAATTACCATGAACCTATATGCCTTGCTATTATGTGCATATCCTATAAATATGCATTCAGTTCCTCTTTCACCTAACTTTTTACGTTTAGGTGTTGGAACTTTGACAATAGCTCTACAACCCCAAACCTTCCAATAATTAAGGTTTGGTCTTTTGTTCCATTGTTTATAAGGGATTATTTTAGTTTCCTTATTAGGAACTCTTGTAACACCCCAAACCTAGCCTAGAAATTACGGCCGTGCCTGGCGATACCACATGATAGGGTGTTAAAAACTATATTGTCATAATAAACCGTATTTGTATAATTACTATTCCTTGTTCCTATTTAGTCCTAAAATCAGTTTTACCAATTAGATCAATTATTAAAAACATATCTCTTTGTGGAAGCTTTTAAAACCGTTTAAGAAATCGTGAGTTTAGAAAATACTTTAGCTTTTTGTAAAGAACCGAATTTTCCTACGACTAGCAGTTATAAATCCATAAAAATGAATCAAACCCAAATTTACACAAAAGTCCCAAAGAGTCCACAAATTACATCCCAATAATAATAAAACCATAAAACATAAATAAAAAATCGTAGAGTCCAAAACCTGTGGTCACTGTCGAGTCCTCCGCCGCACCGATCCGTCTAGATCTGGGGATTACCTGTGTACATTAAACAGAAAGGGGTAAGTTTATGTAAACTCAGTGTGTAATCCCACAGAAAACAAACAACAGTAAACACAATACACATTTAAAAAGCGATGCTGGGCCTAAGCCCTTTCTCTCAGACGAGGCGGATTGGCCTTAGCCCAACTCAAGATGTCGATGTCGATGCACAAGGGCCTTAGCCCATCACAGTGTTAGAAACAGATATGCAGTATTCAGTAACAAAGTCCTACCCAACCAGCCTCTACACGCCATCTTCGTCCAACCCTACATTCCATGTGGGGATTAAATTAACCCACCCATCCCTACACTCCAGGTAGTACCGAATGCGGCATAAAACAGTAATTTGCAGCTGAGCTGCCAGTATATTAGGCTTAAGAGCCTTTTAGTACACTTCCTCCAAATAATATCAACTCAACCCAATGCAATGCAACATACATGAAATGTCATGCTATCACAGGTTTGTCAATACACATTCAGTTCAGTATACATGCTTGTATATAACATTCTCGGTACATAATTTACATAATCAATATCACACAGTTAAGGGTCTAAGTAGTAGGGGTGTGCAAAATTCGGGTAAAACCAAAAAAATTCAGTTAACCGACCGAATTCGATTAATCGGTCGGTTAACCAAATTTTTTCGGTCGAGGGTCGGTTAATTATTTTGTGATTTTTCGGTTAAGGGTTAATTCGGTTCGAAATCGATCGGTTAACCGAATTTTTTCAGTTTAACCGAAAAAATTAATAAATAAAATTATAATATATAAATAGGCCCACTATTCACCTAAACCCAATCCCTAAACCCAATCCAAACCCAAATATCCAACCCAACCTAATTACCCAATCCAACCCAATCATAAAAATTACAAATAATTTAATAAATAAAAATAAAGTTCTAAAACTAAAAATAAAATTATGTAATCTTTTTAATTATGTAGTAATTCATTACGGGTAATTCGGTTAATTTTTAACCAAAAATAAAAAAAATATAATTTTCGGTTAATTCGGTCGGTTAACCGAAAAAATTTCGGTTCGGTTAATTTTTTTGAAAAAATTTTGGTTCGGTTAACAGTTAAAAATTTTAAAAGGTCGGTTAATTCGGTTAATGTTATTTCGGGTCGGTTAACCGACTGAACACCCCTATTAAGTAGTGCTTACCGATCCTACGGAAGGTTCACAGTCAACTTGGGCGACCCATGTAACCTTAACAGTCATTTCAATAAAAATGGGCTCACACGCCCATGTGGGCCCACATGCCTAGATTGGCGTTGGCCTGTATGGATCATACGGCCTAGCCCAATTTCCCACACGCTTGTGTGGCCCACACAGCCCAAATCAGTTTAGCCCGTGTGTCGCACACGGCTTATTTGGCCATCACACGGCTGTGTCTTGTACGGACGGCCTGGCCATGTCGATCACACGCCCGTGTTATGGCACACGGCCTACCACATGGGTGACCATACGCCCCTGTGGCGTCGACAGTGAGGTTTTTGGGTTTCACCGAAACCTCATTTTCTGCGTAATCGGGTACACACCTGTATCATTTTCGACGTAAAAGCAACTCCAAGGAATCCCCAACCTAAAATTGATCAATATTTCACTCCATTAATCACTTAAACAATCGAATTGAACTAAACCCGAAACAGGGTATTCATTTATCGAACGAAAAACCATTACCTTAGATCAAACAACGAAGTCTCTTCACCACCACAGCGTCGATCAAATAACTTCAGCCCTTTAACCTTTTCCAAACACAAAACGAATCCTATTAACCACTATCCATAACCCAAAACAAAAAATGGTACTTATCACACTTATCTATAACGCACGAAAAAGTACTGAAGAACGAGACGCGAAACAACGATAGTAGGGAAAACAAAACAAAAACGAAAAAGAGGAAGTGGAGAAGAAGATGATCAGTTTTTTTTCTGCAGAGCGAATTTTTGGGAAACTGTTTTACTCAAATCCTACTACCTACTATATCTCAATCCCTTAATTTCGTCTCTCAACTCCGACTACACATCCACCACTCAAAATCCCAGTTCAGCACAACTCTAGTCGAACTTTAAGCAAAAATACTACTTCTTACCATCATAGAGAATCGAACACAGGCCCTCCAACACACCAACACTCCACTTAACCACTAGACCAGTTGGCCCATTCTGATATGGTTTTGCAAACAATTAAATAAAAGCTTACTGAACAAGATTGAGGCTTAACTTAGAAAATTTTCAAAATTTGCCAAAGGTATGGCTTGAACTTGGGACCTCCCACATACACCCAGAACACATAACCACTGAAGAAAGCAGATATTTGTGTTACACATTCACAAAAGCGAACATAAAAATTTTAGGGCGTTACAATTCTACCCCTTAAAAGAAAATTTCGTCCTCGAAATTTGCTTGATCATAACAGATGAGGGTACTGCTGACGCATCGTATCTTCAGGCTCCCACGTGGCCTCCTCAGTGCTATTTCCACCACAACACCTTCACTAATAGGATAGACTTCCTCCGAAAAACCTTTACATTACGATCTAGAATCTGAATCGGCTCCTCCTCGAAGGACAAGTCTGGCCTAACCTTAATCTCCTCCACAGGGACAATGTGCATGGGATCAGAGTGGTAGCACCTCAATATCGAGACGTGAAACACATCGTGAATACGGTCTAGCTCTAGAGGTAACTCCAACTGATAAGCGATCGGTCCAACTCGCTTTAGAATACGGTAAGGTCTAATAAACCTGGGGCTCAATTTGCCCTTGCGACCGAACCTCAGAACCTTCTTCCATGGCGAGACCTTCAGAAACACGAAGTCCCCTACAGAATACTCAATCTCACGTCTTTTCAGATCAGCATAGGACTTCTGCCTGTCAGAAGCTGCTTTCAGACGATCCCTAATCAGTCGAACCTTATCCTCATTCTCGGTAATCAGTCGAACCTTATTTACGTTCACCGAGCTCAGTCCAACACAAAGGAGTACGACACTTACAATCATACAAAACCTCGTAAGGTGCCATCTGAATACTCGACTGGAAGCTGTTATTATAGGCGAACTCGGCTAGCGGCAGATAGTCCTCCCAACTGCCTCAAAAATCAATCACACAGTTCCTCAACATATCCTCCAGTATCTGGATCACTATCTCAGATTGACCATCGGTCTGAGGATGGAACGCAATACTGAAGTCCAACCTTGAACCTAGAGCCTCATGCAACTTTCTCTAAAACCGAGACGTGAAACGAGGATCCCTATCAGAGATGATCGAAACTGGTACCCCATGTAGTCTCACTATCTCAAAAATATAAAGCTTCACCAGCTTCTATAGAGAATAATCAGTACGAACGGGTATAAAGTGAGCGGACTTAGTCAATCGATCCATGATGACCCATACTGAATCCTTCTTAGTGGGTGTTAGAGGCAACCCACTAACGAAATCCATAGTTACATGCTCCCATTTCCATAGAGGAATCTTAACCGGTTGCAGCAAACCCGCAGGTAACTGATGCTCAAGCCTTAACCTGTTGGCAGGTCAGACATCTCGCCACAAAATCAGTAACCTCACATTTCAACCCTGGCCACCAATATAACTCACGAAGGTCTCGGTTGTAACAGTCCGATTTTGACCCTAATCGAAACAGTGGTTCTAGGACCACAAATTCAAGTTTAAAAAATATTTTAAATTATTTTCTGTGTTTATTATGAGTGAATTTACTTGTGTGAAATTTTCGTGTTTTAATGTCGTCGTTGAGTGCCCGATTAAATAAAATGGCTTAATCGCGTAAAATGAAAATTTAGTGGTTAAATTTAACGTGGCTGAATAATGGTTGTTCTTTTAATATGGAGGTTTTATGATGCAATATGCCCACTATATAAGTTAGTGGACGGCAAAGGACTAATATAACCTTATTATATATGTTTTATATATTAATTAGTAAAGGTTAATTAAGTAAAATATTAATAAGTTAATATAAAACATAATAAAATAAAAGCATGCTCATCTTTTTCTTCCCAAGACTGGAACTAAGGAAAAGAAAAATAAAGAAACCTAAGCTAGGTTCGACTATTGTTGAAGGTCTTGATTGAGGTTAGTTTTTGTTTCGGTTTTTGATAATTTTTACGTTTTTGTAATCGTTGCTTCGAATATTTCAAGACCCATGCTTGAATTTTTTTATTTTGATGAAGATTTTTAAATGTGCCATTGATGAGTTTATGAGTTTTATGATGTTAGTTGATGAATTATGAAATATATGTGTTAGATTAATATGTTTTGTCTTTGAATATTTGATGAATTTGAGTAATTAGGGGTAAATTGTAAAAAATAAAATTTTGGGGGACTAAAATGTGAAAAAAATGAAATATATGAATTTGTATAATGCTTGTGAATATTCGGCCTAGCTATGATATGTGTAAATTTTGTGTATTTTGTGTTTTATGCAATAGGGACTAAATTGCAAAAAGTGTGAAATGTCAGGGGCAAAATGATAATGTGTCCATTTATGTGCTTTTGGATTAAATTGAATGAATATGTGGTTAAATTAGTTAAATTTGAATTTATTTAGATCAAGAACGAAAGAAAATGGAATTAGAATGGGGGAAGTCGAAAGTAGTCGAGTAGTCGATTTCGTTCGTCGATATCCGAGATAAGTCTATAAGCATTTAAATATTGTTAAATTCACGAATATATATAAATTTTATGTGATAAATTGAATTATTCGAATAGATATATGTGTGTTTTGGCCGAATGTGATTATGAGATAGGGAACTATGTTTTGAGTTCGATTCGATCGGGATTCAACGTCAGAAAGTCCCGTACGAACCCTAGGAATAGATAGGATACATATGTCATGACATAGGATTTTCGATATGTGTTATCGTGTAAGACCACCTCTGGGACGTTGGCATCGACTTGTGTTTACGTGTAAGACCATGTTTGGGACATTGGCATCGTATTTGATTCGTGTAAGACCCTGTTTGGGACAATGACATCGATATGTGATTACATGTAAGACCAAGTCTGGGGCGTTGGCATTGTATGAGCTCCCGACTATCCGCGTATCCTTTTAATTCCGAACGGTTCAATGGGCAATGTTAAGTAAAGACCGATTATGAAATCGAATGAAAAGATTCAGGTATGTGCTTATCCTAAGTTGTGAAAATAAGGTAAGTTGGATGTTAAATTGTTTGCATAAATTTTTAAGTTATAGATGTGAATTATGTGTAAGCATATGTGATTGTGTATATTCGGCCAAATGAGATATATGTGATATTAGTAGTGAGATTTATATATTTGTTCATGTGTAAGTATGCATTTATCCATATGATATATGAATGTATGATTAAAATGATAACTTGGTATTTGAGGATATGTATATTCGGCCTTATTAACTTTGTGTTAATATACAATCTTTGATATATATTTTTCTTTTGACTTACTAAGCTTAAATAACTTACTCTGTGTGTGTTTTTGTTTACCTTTGTTTTATAGATTTTGAAGTCACGTTACGAGCTTGGGGATCGTCAGTAAAACCTATCACACTATCGACAGTTTTTCGGTATTTTAGTAAGTTGAAATTTGGGCTTATGGCATGTATAGTATAGATGAAATGTTTGATTCTGGAACATGTATATATATAGCCATGCGAAAATGGCTTGATCTCTATGTTTAAGTTCGGTTTTATGTGTTCTTGGTTAAGTGCTTTATGTGTTTGGTTTTAGCAATTTGGCCTTGGCTTATTATATGTGAAACATGGTTGCTATGTTTATGTTTATGTGTATGATTTAGGTCAATGTGAGTTTATGTGTAACTTGGTTGATATGCTTGGCTAATGAGTGCTTGAATTAAGTTAGGTTATATGATATGTAATAATTTGTGCATGTTCGGCCTTATGGGTTGCTACAAAATTGGTTATAATGTGCTTGTGTATTCGGATATGTGATGAATTAAAATGGCTAAATGTATAGTTTGGTTGTGTTGTACGTTCGACTATGCTGTTTGATTAATTAGGGTCGGTTTATATAGCCTTGAATGTATATGTTTTGAATGTAATAAAATGAAAATAAAATAAATAAGTTTGGTTTAAGGTTCAAATTGTATATGTGGTTAGTTTCGTAATTGGGTTATAATGGCATATGGATGAAATGAAGTTGACGTGGTTTATTAATGTTTGAGGTTTAGTTTCTTTGATAATGTAAGTGTATTTATATATATGAACAAGGCGTTTGAGCTATAAAGATAAGCATGATATTTGATTTATAGTACATTTATCTAAATATATATTATGTATTGAATGTTATATAGAATGACCGAATAAGAAACAATTCAGCTTGATTATGTGAATGAAATTTTGGCACATATTAAAGCATATAAAATTGGCATGTGAACTATGAGTATTTGTAGTTGTTATTTGTGCTTAAAATGGCTTAAGATATCAAGGTCATATGCGCATGGTTTTGGTGATTAGGAAAGAAGTAAGTTTAGTTTTAAATCATGTTAGTTTAAATGAAATCAATGCCACATAAATGAGTGATACCTAAATTAAGTTATGGTTCATTTTGTTTGGATGTGAATGTGTATCATGTTTGTTAATAACCATTAATATATTTGGCCATAATGTATGATAACCAAAATTACATTTTTGTATGGTTGATAATTGATTTTAATACGCGAACATACTTAGATTATAAAATAAGATGTTTGATAATTAGCTTATGATAAATAGTTATTATATGTTTGGTATATGATGTGTAATGATATTTATATATATATCTAAATAATTTTTAAAATATACCAATGAAAGTAATATAGTAGATTTAAGTTCAAAAGTGATTAAGATAAGTGTTTTGATGAGTTTTAAATTACTAAACTGGATTTGCAATAAATGTTTGTTCTGAACTGTGCTATGTTCGGTAATGCCTTGTATTCCTAATTCAGCGACGAATACGGGTTAGGGGTGTTACATTTGATTGGTATCAGAGCTACGGTTTAGTCAATTCTAGGACTAACATAGCATGTGTGAGTCTAGCTATACATGCCATAATTTTTATATACTGCGATAGTGTGATGACTTCTGACATTTGAAAATGTGTTTTCGTATAGTAATAGATCCCAATAGAGCCGTAGCTGATGATGTTGAGAGTATAGTGCCTGCTCCCACGCAAGGGACAGTGCCGGTTGATTCTCGACCTACTTCGAGTAATCAGGAGGGAGAGACTAAATAAGCCTTTTACCAAATGATGAACGACTGGTTTACTCAATATATCCAGACTAACCAGGCTGCACAACAACTTCCACCCCCAACTAATCCATCTTCGATACCTGTTATATCTTAAGTGATTGATCCGTTGAGATTGATTAGGCCTCCTGTGGACAAAATCAGAAAACACAGGGCCGAAGAGTTTAGAGCCACTGATGATGATGCTGAGCGAGCTGAATTCTCGCTCGATAATACTATACGAGTGTTTGATGAGTTATCTTGCACCCCTGATGAGTGCTTAAAATGTGCCATATCTTTGCTACGACACACTGCATATCACTGGTGGAATACAGTAGTACCGATGGTTCCGAAAGAGCGAGTAACCTGGGAATTCTTTCAGACTGAGTTCCGTAAGAAATACATCAGCCAGAGATTTATCGACCAGAAACGCAAAGAATTTCTTGAATTGAAATAGGGTCGGATGACGATGACAGAGTATGAGCGAAAATTTGTGAGACTTAGTTGGTATGCCCGAGAGTGTGTTTCGTCTGAAGCTATAATGTGTAAAAGATTTGAAGATGGGTTGAACGAAGACATTAAACTGTTAGTTGGCATACTTGAGATAAAAGAGGTCGAGGTACTGGTTGAGCGAGCTTGCAAAACCAAAGAGCTTGAGAAAGAGAAAAGAAAAGCTGACTCTGAAGCTAGAGATACACGTACGAGATCATTCAGTAAGTCATTCCAGTCAGCATCAAAGATGTTCCGAGACGATGCTAGTCGTTCAAAGGCTACTGCAAGGTATTCTAGAGGAGGTCGGGATAGACCACCTGTGAGTTCGAGAGGTGCCTCAGTAGCTACTGTGGGTAATGTTAGATCAAGTCAACTCGAGTGTAAACATTGTGGTAAACAACATCTCGACAGTTGCGGATTGCATGATTAGGCTTGCTTTAAATGTGGATCGACGGATCATTATATTCGTGAATGCCCAGAGTTTGCTGAAGAAAATTCAGTACAGAATACGAGATTGGGTAACACTGCAGCTCGAGGTAGCCCACCCAGAAATACGGGTAATATGAGTGGCAGTCAGAGAGGGACCAAAGATACAGCTGTTAGATCCGAGGCTGGTGCACCTGCCAGAGCCTATGCTATTCGTGCACGCGAGGAGGCCTCATCCCCTGATGTTATTACTGGTATTTTCACTCTCTATGATACTAGTGTTGTTGCATTGATTGATCCTGGTTCAACTCATTCTTATGTGTGTGAGACTTTAGTATCCAAGAAGACTTTGCTTGTAGAGTCTACTGAGTTTGTGATGAAAGTATTGAACCCCTTAGACTGGTGTGTTTTGGTTGATAAAGTATGCAAAAATTGTCCGTTGATGATTCGAAATTCATGTTTTCTAGCTGATTTGACGTTGTTGCCATTCGACGAGTTTGATACAATTCTGGGTATGGACTGGTTAACTCTGCATGATACTATTGTGAATTGCAAACGGAAGACTATTGATTTACGGTGTCAGAATGATGAGATTATTTGGATTGAATCTAATGATCTGAATGGTTTACCAGTAGTGATATCTTTGATGTTAGCTCAGAAATATGTAAGAAAAGGTTGGAAAGCTTACTTTGCATATATTCTTGATAGTAAAATAACCGAAAGAAAGATTGAATCAATACTTGTTGTGTGCGGGTATCTGGATGTGTTTCCTGAAGAATTACCAGGTTTGCCACCTATTCGAGAAGTTGAATTTGGTATTGAATTAGTGTCGGGGACGACTATTATATCGATAGCTCCGTACAGAATGGCACATACAGAATTAAAAGAATTGGAAGCTCAGTTGCAAGAGTTGACAGATAGAGGTTTTGCGCGACCGAGTTTCTCTCCCTGGGGCGCAACAGTTTTATTTGTGAAAAAGAAATACTGAACTATGAGAATGTGTACCGACTATAGACAGCTCAATAAAGTGACTATAAAGAATAAGTATCTGTTGCCGCAGATTGACGATTTGTCCGATCAGTTGAAAGGGGCTATAGTGTTTTCAAAAGTAGATTTGAGATCAGGTTACTATCAGTTGCAAGTTAAAGATTCTAATGTGCCAAAGACAGCTTTTCAAACGAGGTACGGATACAATGAGTTTCTGGTTATGCCTTTTGGACTTACTAATGCACCTGTTATTTTCATGGATTTGATGAATGAGATCTTCAGACAGTATTTGGATATGTTTGTGGTAGTATTCATAGATGACATTTTGATCTATTCCCGTGATGAAACCGAGCATGCCGAACGTCTGAGACTTGTGTTACAGACTTTACGATATAAACAGTTGTATGCAAAGTTCAGTAAATGTGAGTTCTGGTTATGTGAAATTAGTTTTCTGGGCCATGTTGTATTAGCATCGGGTATTCGGGTTGATCCAAGTAAAATTTTAGCTATACTTGATTGGAAACCTCGAAGAAATGTTTTTGAAGTTCAGAGTTTTCTGAGACTTGCTGGTTACTATAGACAGTTTGTGAAAGGTTTCTCTATGATCACAACCCCGATGACGAAGTTGATACAGAAAGATGTTAAGTTCGAGTGTTCAGAAAAGTGCCAGAAAAGTTTCGATCAGTTGAAAGCTCTTTTGACCGAAGCCCTAGTGTTAGTTCAGCCAGGATCGGGTAAAGAATTTGTCATTTATAGTGATGCATCTTTGAGTGGTCTAGGTTATGTTTTGATGCAGGAAGGCAAAGTCATATCTTATGCCTCGAGATAGTTAAAGCCACACGAAAAGAACTATCCAACACACGATTTAGAATTGACAGCTATTGTGTTCGCATTGAAGATATGGCGTCATTATCTGTTCGGTAAGAAATGCAATGTTTATTCTAATTATAAAAACCTGAAGTATTTGATGACTCAGAAAGATCTAAATTTGAGACAACGTTGATGGTTAGAGTTGTTAAAAGTCTACGAGCTTTTGATTGACTATCATCTGGGAAAAGCTAATGTTGTTGCGGATGCTTTAAGTCGAAAATCATTATTTGCTTTGCGTGCAATGAATGCGCATATGGTTATATCTGGTGATGGTTCGATAATAGCTGAATTAAAAGCAAGACCGTTGTTTGTTCAACAAATTTGTGATGCTCAGAAAGTTGATAATGATTTGTTAGCAAAGCGAGCTCAATGTGAATTGAATGTTGAATCTGACTTTCGAGTTGATATAAATGGTTGTTTGAGGTTCAGAAATCAAATATGTGTTCCGGGAAATTTAGAATTGATTCAGATGATTTTGAACGAAGCTCATAGCAGTCGGTTATCTGTTCACCCTTGTAGTACGAAAATGTACAATGATCTGAAACAACTTTATTGGTGGCCTGGTGTGAAATAAGACATATCTGACTTTGTTTCGAAATGTTTAATCTGTCAATAAGTAAAAGCCAAGCATCAAGTACCTTCTGGGTTACTTCAGCTGATTATGATACCTGAGTTGAAGTGGGACAGAGTCACTATGGATTTTGTAACTGGTTTACCATTGACACCGAGCAAGAAAGATGCAATCTGGGTTATTGTGGATAGATTGACTAAATTGGCTCACTTTATTCATGTTCGTACAGATTATTCACTTAATAAGCTGGCTGAATTATATGTTTCTCAGATCTTGAGATTGCACGGAGTGCTTATTTCTATTGTATCAGACAAAGATCTGAGGTTCACATCGCGGTTTTGGAAGAAATTGCAAGATGCTTTAGGTACGAAACTACACTTTAGCACTGCTTTCCATCTGCAAACAGATGGCCAGTCTGAACAAATTATTCAGATACTTGAGGATATGTTGAGATGTTGCATTCTTGAGTTTGAAGGTACATGGGAACGATACTTACCTTTGATTGAATTTGCGTATAATAATAGCTTTTAATCTAGTATCAAAATGGCACCTTACGACGCTTTGTACGGTCGTAAATGTCGTACACCATTGTATTGGACTGAGCTCAGTGAAAATAAGATACACGGGGTCGATTTGATCAAAGAGACTGATTAGAAAGTGAAAGTGATTCGCGATAGTCTGAAAACAGCATCGGATCGTCAGAAATCATATGCAGACTTAAAATGAAAAGATAAAAATTTTGGCACATATTAAAGCATATAAAATTGACATGTGAACTATGAGTATTTGTAGTTGTTATTTGTGCTTAAAATGGCTTAAGATATCAAGGTCATATGCACATGGTTTTGGTGATTAGGAAGAAGCAATTTTAGTTTTAAATCATGTTAGTTTAAATGAAATCAATGCCACATAAATGAGTGATACCTAAATTAAGTTATGGTTCATTTTGTTTGGATGTGAATGTGTATCATGTTTGTTAATAACCATTAATATATTTGGCCATAATGTATGATAACTAAAATTGCATTTTTGTGTGGTTGATAATTGATTTTAATATGTGAACATACTTAGATTATAAAATGAGATGTTTGATAATTAGCTTATGATAAATTGTTATTATATGTTTGGTATATGATGTGTAATGATATATATATCTGAATAATTTTTAAAATATTCCAATGAAAGTAATATAGTAGATTTAAGTTCAAAAGTGATTAAGATAAGTGTTCTGATGAGTTTTAAATTACTAAACTGGATTTGTAATAAATGTCTATTCTTAACTGTGCTATGTTCGGTAATGCCTCGTAACCCTAATTCAGCGGCGGATACGGGTTAGGGGTGTTACATCGTTACATCTTATTTCTGCCAGGATGCATAGCATAAGCACTACTGTACGCCTCTCTCAGTATAGTCTGCCTCATATCAGTATTATTCGACACACAGATTCTCCCATAGAAGCAGAGTACCCCATTACTATTCAGTCCAAAATCTGTAGTGCTACCACTCTCCACCTGTCGGAATCGAAGACCTAAAGACAAATCCTCCAACTACTTACCTTTAATCTGCTCAATCCATGTCGGCTTAACCTGAAGCTAGACTAATAATCTACCATCATCATATAAGCTTAGTCGAGCAAACATCGCCCTTAAATCAGTCATAGCTCTCTGGCTCAATGCATCGACCACTACATTGGCCTTACCAGGGTGGTACTCAATGGTGCAGTCATAATCATTAAGCAGCTCAATCATCTACGCTGCCTAAGATTTAGCTCCTTTTGAGTAAGGAGGTACTTGAGGCTGTTGTGATTGGTGTAGATGATACACTTCTCATCATACTAGTAATGCCTCTAGGTTTTCAGTCCAAACACCACGGTGGCCAACTCTTAGTCATGCGTCGGATAATTTGTCTCATGAGTCT
Source organism: Gossypium bickii (assembly GCA_025503065.1). Taxonomy (NCBI): domain Eukaryota; kingdom Viridiplantae; phylum Streptophyta; class Magnoliopsida; order Malvales; family Malvaceae; genus Gossypium; species Gossypium bickii. Next base: position 17,438,452 of record CP106713.1, on the reverse strand, counting down.
TAAGCTGACGAGGCGCATACGCTACCACTTTACCATCCTGCATCAACACACATCCCAAACCGACATGTGACGCATCACTATAAACTATGAACTTCTTCCCAGGTTCTGGCTGTATCAACACATGACTCTCAGTTAGTATAGTCTTGAGCTTCTCAAAGCTCTCTTGTTGTGCATCAGTCTAGACAAAGGGTACACCCTTACATAGCAACTTAGTTAAAGGTGCTACAACAAGTGAGAAGTCCTCCACAAGCCGCCGATAATAACCTACCAGTCCTAGAAAACTTTGGATCTCAGACAAGTTCCTAGGCTGCTTCCACTCCAGCACATCCTCAACCTTTCAAGGATCAAATCGAATCCCCTCAGCAGATACCACATGACCCAGAAATGTCACCTCATGTATCCAAAACTCGTACTTGGTAAACTTAGCATAGAGTTGCTTTTCCCTAAAAGTCTGAAGAACAATTTTAAGATGGTCGTCATGCACATCCTCAGTCCTCGAGTAAACCAGTATGTCGTCGATGAACACTACTACAAACCGATCCAAATAAGGCTAAAATACTCGGTTCATCAAATCCATGAAAGCTGCCGGTGTATTAGACAATCCAAATGGCATCACTAGGAACTCGTAATGACCATAGCAAGTTCTAAACACCGTCTTATGTATGTCAGCCTCCTTGAGCCTCAACTGACGATACCCAGATTGGAGGTCAATCTTGGAGAATATCGAAGCTCCTTGACACTTGTCAAACACATCATCGATCCTCAGTTGTGGGTACTTGTTCTTAATGGTCAACTTATTCAGTTGCAGATAGTCGATACACATCTGCATGGATCTATCCTTCTTCTTCACAAACAGTACCGGTGCTCCCTACGGAGACATACTGGGGTGGATGAACCCAGGATCCATTAACTCCTGAATCTAAGCCTTAAGCTCCACAAGCTCCTTCAGTGTAATTCAATAGGGAGCAATAGACACTGAAGTTGTACCAGGAAGTAGCTCAATCCCTAACTCCAGTTCGCGGTTCAGAGGTAAACCTAGTAGCTCCTCAGAAAAGATGCTTGGAAAATCCTTTACCATTATGATGTCCTTAACAGAAGAGTCCCCAGAATCAGAAAGACTTAAGTAAGCCAAGAATACCTCACAACCCTTACGAACCAACTTCTCTGCCACCAGCGCAGAGATCATATTAGACAAATAATTCCGGTGTTCTCTAATCAAGACTACCTCATTATCCTTCTCAGTCCTTAATACGACCCTCTTAGTCGCACAATCCAAACTGACCCGGTGCTTGACCAACCAGTTCATCCCCAGAATTAAGTCGAACTCCCCAAATGGAAGCTCCATTAGATTAGCCAGAAAGATTGCCCCTTGAACCTCTAAAGGGACGTTTCTAAACAACTTGTTAACCCTTATAGATTGCCTCAACAGACTCAGTACGGTAACCTCACTCGTAGTGTTCTCAAATAAAATCCTAAAGTTTTCAGACACAGTATAGGCTATATAGGAGTAAGTGGATCCTATATCTATCAATGCAATATAGGGTACATCATTAATTAAAAACGTAGCCATAATAATGTCTGGAGCATATCTGTCTTCTCAAGGAGTGCAGCATAAACTAGAGCCGGCTGCCTCACCTCATTTTGTCTAGTACCTTTACTCGGTGCTCTTTATCTGCGGCCCATACCATTACCACCCCTAGACTAACCACGGCCTCTCGGTGGCTGCTGTGCTACCTTCTGTGGTTGTACATTACTAGTACCCTGAGCTTGCATCTGATCAGCCATCAGCGGACACTCCCTGATACTGTGATCCAATGATCCACACCTCAGACTCACCCCAGTCCTTCTCCAACACTCGCCCTGATGGCGTCGACCACAATCAACACATGGCTGCTATCTAGTAGCAGTAAGAAGGGGCCCAGCTTTAACCGGTCCATCAGCTCTGGCCTTTTTCTTAGACCTTTGTACAGAACTCGAGGGCTCTGAATCCCTATTGTTCCTACCTCTCTCTGTCATGGATTCGGCGCTCAGCGCGCTTAAACTCCTTGGCGAACTTCACCTTCTCAACCAGTGAAGAAAAATCACGCTCCCTTTGCGGAGCTATCAGGACTCTTAAATTATCCTTGAGGCCATCCTCGAAGAGGACACATCGCTCATACTCAGCCGCCACCATACCTCACGCATAGCAGCTCAGTCGTAGGAATTCAACTTCATACTCATCCACAGATCGATCTCCCTGAGTGAGGTTCAAAAACTCCCTCCTACGAGCATCCACGTAGCTCGCCCCTACATATTTCCCCTGAAAGGCAGTCTTAAAGAACTCACAGGTCAGACTTTCGGGCTGAGTGCCCTCCTTAATAATCAGCCGCCACTAATAAGACTTGTCTCATAACAGAGAGACTGCACCCTTTTATTTCTGCTCAGGGGTGCAATCTAAGTCATTCATAACCCGCTCCGTAGCTTCTATCCAATACTCGGCCCACATTTGGGGCAACTCTAGTGACACCCCTAAAAAGTTCAGCTCTATTGGACCGGAGTCGTTCCGTAACCGACCCACAGCCCCTAGATCTAGCATGAGGCCCAATGACCCTCTCTAATATCCTGAGCATAGCCTAGGACAATGCGTCGTTCCCAGCCATGCGATCTTGAGACCCAGTCTCAGTAGCGGACGACACTAGCGTCTCACTCATATCTAAATTTGGAAGGCTGCCTGATGACGAGGACTTAGCGCGAGCCCCTCTACGGCCTCTACCTCGACCTCTAGTACCCCATCCGCGGATACCTCGTGTGCTCATATCTAATCGAATTTATCTGTATCAAAAGGTTTATGAATCAGTTACAGTTCCAGTGTTTATTAACAAATATTTTATGTAAAACAGTACTAGAAGTTCAGAGTTTGTTTTCGTTTGTCGCAGTCTCTAGTAGTTTACTATAGTTTCAGTTTAACTATAGTTTCCAGTATATACTTGTCGAAACCATTTTTTTTTGAAAAAATAGGGTCGACTTTAAAACCGAAAATGGAGTCGCCACTAATCCTTTTTTCGAGGTTTGATCAGTTCACCTTGAGATTGACCATTAAAACATATTGATTTATTAAAATAATTATTTTGGCCTAAAAAATTCGAGAAAACGAGTGCGGGAGTCAGTTACGCACGAGGAAGGATTAGGACCCTCGTAACACCCAAAATTGGTACCTAATTGATTGGTTAACGTCTTAATGTTGAATATTTGAAAAGATTTTAAAATACGATCCTCTTTGTTTAAAGACCCTTTTATTTCGAAGAAGTAAAATGTCACGCCTAGTGAGTTAGGATACGACATTTCAAATCCTCGAAACTAAGCTTGTCTTTTGACTTTTAAAACTCATGCATTTAAGTTTAAGAAGAATATTCGGTTATTTGGGTCAAATGAAAAATCAGAACCCAGTAAGTTAGGGCACAATTTCTCAAAATTTCAAATACAGAATATTGCCTTTATTTTTAGAAATCCTTAGCTCGAGATAACAAAATGTCACATCCAGTGAGTTAGGACACAACATTTTTGAATTCCCGAGAATAAGTTTCTATTTAACTTACACGCTTTGATTTAAAAAGATAATTGGTTTTTTAGGCTCGGCGAGAAAAATCGAAACCCAGTTAGGGTACGATTTCTCGAATCTCGAATTACAAAAAATTACTTAATAAAAAATTTATGTATCAGACAAAGATTAATGTAACACGATTTTATAGTAAAATGTAAAAAATCAATTACGGTACTAATATGCATAACAGGCTAATAATAAATGCATTAATGTAGATGACAATAATAAGAGCAAAAATAAAAAAAAAAGATAAATAATCAAAAAAATAAAAAAATAAAAAAATATAACAAACTAATTATAAAAAATAACGAGTAAGTAAATAAATGAAAATTAAAAAAATTAATTAATAATTTAATAATAAACAAACGAATAAATAAATGAATGAATATTAAGTAAAACAGTTTAATAATAATAATAATAAACGAATAATAATAGTAAAAAAAGAGTAATAATAATAATGATAATAGTAATAAAATTAAAAATAATAATACTAGTAACAATAAAAGTAATAATAATAATAATAATAATAATAATAATAATAATTAAAATTAATTAATTTAATAGCAAAAATAACAAAAGAAATAAAAAAAGACAAAATTGAACTTAAAACAATTGTTTGGGGCAAATCTAAAAAAATAAAAAGAAAAGGGACTAATTTGCATGTATGAATAACAAGGAGGGACCAAAAGGAAAATTATTCCTCCCATCCAAAACGCGCCGTTGCAGGGGGACTAAATTGAAAAATGAAATAAATTAATGGGTAAAAATTAAAATTAAAAGAGACTTAATTACAAAACAATAAAAAACGGAGGGACTAAACATGCAAATAGCCCATCAAAGACAAAACGCACGGATCCTGGCCGCATTCGGGTCGGATCGAACAGGTCAGCCTTAAACAGCGCCGTTTTTGGCACTTAAATGGCCAAAGCAAAACGACGCCGTTTTGCTTCCACTATTTAAATCAAATTTTTTTTTTTAAAAAACTTCATTTTATCACTTCTTAAAAAAAAAAAAAAACCAAAAAGGCTCTCAAACACTCTCTCCCTTCTCTCAAAGCTCCCATGTCCGGCCATGCTCCGGTTGCTGGACCACCGTGGCGGTCGCCGGTCATCGGCAACGGCGCCGCCGTCCACGGTGGTCGAAAAATCAAAATTTTCCTTTTTTCTTTCTTTCGGTCTCTCAAGCTCGGATCTGGTGGCTTCAAGCCGAAAAGGTAAAAAAAAAAATAATCAACCTTTCCCCCCTTTTTTTTGTTTCGAATGAAGAGAAAGAAAAAAAAAACATATAAAACTACCATCTCTAGTTTATTTTTGTATTCTAAATCACTACTGTTTTTTTTTTTTTGTATTTGATTATGTGTGTGTCCAAAAAAATACATGGTTTTCATGGCTTTATAGTCGATATTGAGAAAAGGAAAAAAATACAATATTTTTCTTTTTTTTCTCTGTTGTTGTTTTTGTCTTTCTTTTACAGGTACGGAGGTTGTACGGTGGTGACGTGGAGGCGCGGCGGGAGTGGCGGCGGCGGCTGTTAGGGAGGCTGGGGTTTTCTTTTTTAGTTTAGGTGTTGAGCTGATTTGGGCTAAGGTTAGAATTGGGTTAGGTTTTTTTCTTGTATTTTTGTTTTTTTTGTAAATTTGGACTATATATTTTTTGTGGGTTTAATTTTTGATCTAGGCCTAGGCCAAAATTGGCCTATTACAATACTGTTTAGAGTATTCTCACAGTTTACTACCTACAGTAGTTTCAGAATATCATAGCATTTTCAATTTAAGCAAAAATCAGTTTCAGGATACTTACGATCGGCGCCAGAGACTCGGTGCACCACATACTCAGTAGAAACATTTTAAATCATTTTGAGAAGCAATTCTTCAAAAAGCAAATTTTAAAACCCATAATCCACAGCTGGGTTTTTTAACCTGGTTCTGATACCACTAAATGTAACACCCCAAATCCGACCTAGACGTTATGGCTGTGTCTGGCGATGCCACATGATAGGGTGTTAAAAACTATGTTGTCATAATAAACCGTTTTTGTATAATTACTATTCCTTGTTCCTATTTTGTTCTAAAATTAGTTTTACCAATTAGAGCAATTGTTAAAAACATATCTCGTTGCGGAAGCTTTTAAAACCATTTAAGAAATCGTGAGTTTAGAAAATACTTTAACTTTTTGTAAAGAACCAAATTTTCCTACGACTAGCAGTTATAAATCCATAAAAATAAATCAAACCCAATTTACGTAAAAGTCCCAAAGAGTCCACAAATTACATCCCAATAATAATAAAACCATAAAACATAAATCAAAAATCATAGAGTCCAAAAATTGTGGTCACCGTCGAGTCCTTCGCCGCACTGATCCGTCTAGGTCTGGGGATTACCTGTGTACATTAAAAAAAAGGGAGAGTTTACGTAAACTCAGTGTGTAATCCCACAGAAAACAAACAACAGAAACATATATGCAGTATTCAGTAACAAAGTCTTACCCAGCCAGCCTCTACACACCTCAGTCCAACCTTACACTCCATATGGGGATTAAATCAACCCACCCATCCTTACACTCCAGGTAGTACCGAATGCGCCACAAAACAATAATTTACAGTTGAGCTACCGGTATATTACGCTTAAGAGCCTTTCAGTACACTTCCTCCAAATAATATCAACCCAACCCAATTCAATGCAACATACATAAAATGTCATGCTATCACAGGTTTGTCAGGTACACATTCAGTTCATTATACATGCTTGTATATAACATGCTCGATACATAATTCACACAATCAATATCACATAGTTAAGGGTCTAGTAGTGCTTACCGACCCTACGAAAGGTTCACAGTCGACTTGGGCGACCCCTGCAACCTTAACAGTCATTTCAGTAAAAATGGGCTTACACGCCCATGTGGCCTGCCCGTGTGGATCATACGACCTGGCCCAATTTCCCACATACCTGTGTGGCCCACACGGCCTAAATCAGTCTAGTCTGTGTGTCGCACACGGTCTACTTGGCCATCACACGGTTGTGTCTTATGCGGACAGCCGGGCCTCATCGATCACACGCCCGTGTTATGGCCTACGGCCTACCGCACGGGCCACCACACGCCCGTGTTATGGCCCACGGCCTATCACACGGGCGACCACACGCCTGTGTGGCGTCGACAGTGAGGTTTTCGGCTTTCGCCAAAACCCCATTTTTTACTTAATCGGGTATTTTGACGTAAAAGCAACTCCAAGCAGTCCCTAACCTAAAATTAATCAATATTTCACTCCATTAATCATTTAAACAATTGAATTGGACTGAACTCAAAACGGAGTATTCATCTATTGAACGAAAAACCATTACCTTAGATCGAACAATGAAGTCTCTTTACCACCACGGCACCGATCGAATAACTTCAGCCCTTTAACCTTTTCCATACAGAAAATGAATCCCATTAAGCACTATCTATAACCCAAAACGAAAAACGGTACTTATCACACTTACGGATAACGCACGAAAAAAGTGTCGAAGAACGAGAAGCGAAACAACGATAGTAGGAAAAACAAAATAAAAACAAAAAAAAAGTGGAGAAGAAGATGATCAGTTTTTTTTTTCTGCAGATCGAATTTTTGGGAAACTGTTTTACTCAAATCTCACTACCTACCCTATCTCAATCCCTTAATTTCCTCTCTCAACTCTCACTACACATCCACCATTCAAAATCCCAGTTCAGCACAACTCTGGCCGAATTTTAAGTAAAAATACTACTTCTTTCCATCGCAGATAATCGAACACAAGCCCTCTAACACACCAACACTCCACTTAACAACTAGACCAGCTGGCCCATTCTGATATGGTTTTGCAAACAATTAAATAAAAGCTTACTAAACAAGAGTGAGGCTTAACTTAGAAAATTTTTAAAATTTGCCAAAGGCATGGCTTGAACTTGAGACCTCCGACATACACCCAGAACACATAACCAATGAAGTAGACAGATATTTGTGTTACACATTCACAAAAATGAACATAGAAATTTTAGGGCGTTACAACTCTATTCAATATATGACAAGCTATTAGAACAGCTTCTCCCCCAAAACCTTGTCCAAGACCTGAATATGATAACATTGAATTTGTAACGCCCCAAAATTTTAATTTTTGATTTCGTGTGTGTCTGACACACAATGTCTATCTACTTCAGTGGTTATGTGTTCTGGGTGTGTGCGAGAGGTCCCAAGTTCAAGCCTTACTGGGCAAATTTTGGTATTTTTATAAATAAAGCCTTAACCTTGGGCAAAGGGCTTAAGCTTAATTGTTGGTAAGTTTACATCAGAATGGCCTGCTGGTCTTATAAATCGAGTTATGTAATAGGGGGATTCTGAGTAGTGGATGTGAAGTTGGAATTAGGGGAGAAGATTAAGGGATTTTGGGGGTTATCGAAATTTTATTTTATTTTTTTTCCTATAACCGAATTTTGGCTCCCTTTTCCAAAAAATTTCTGCCGTCTATTCTTCTCTCTCTCCTTTTGCCAAAATTCTCTGAGTTTTCCATCTTTCTCTTCAGTTTCTTCTTTTTGATTTTTCCCTGATCCATTTATTTTCCTTCGTTTTCGCACGCGGTTAGTGCTCGCTTAGTTTTGGTAGGTGTTTCTCTTCGTTTCTGTCATGAATCTATTAGCGACTGAAGTGGTAGTGTTTTTTCTCTGCGATTTGGGTGTAGGGGGAGGCTCGGACTGGTGAGTTCAGGGTTCTCGTCTTAACAATTGTTAAACGGAGGGTTATCGTTGGCGGTAAGTTGGGTTTCTATTCGTTCTTGGTTGTCAATTCGCTTGTAAATCCGTTAAATTGATGTTGAGTATCTTGATTTTAGGCCTTGGAGTGCTCAGGATTGATTAGGTATCAAAACGATACCAGGTCTGTACCCGAAACATAGAAAATGGAATTCGGCAAAAAGTCAAAATTGCTTACTGTCGAGATATAAGAGAAATAAGAGAAAATGATGCAAAAAATTGTAGAGAAAGGAAATAAGGGTGTTATAAACTTGGAAATCAACATTTTGCGCCAGAATAGCTTTGGACAGCAGCAGTAGTCTAAATTTGAAAAATCATTAAAATAGTTGGAATTGAGTTAGAGGTTGAATAAAATATGAAATTAAATTTTATTGAGTTTGGTTTTTCATGGAAGAAACAGTGTAAGAAATGGAATTGTAAATCATGAGATATAATAAATTTATTGAGGCAAGGCTAGAATGATTTCGGGTTCCCTGTTCTGAATTAGGAAAATCATCAAAAATTGTAAAAAACAATTAGGGGCTTAAATTTATATATTTAAATCCTAAATGAGTCTATTTTTAAATGAACAAATGGAAACATCATCTAAATTCTGTACTAAGAGATAAAAAATTTTTAGTAAGGAAAGGATGAAGTTGTCAAACAGCAGAATAGGGATAACTTTAAAGATTTTACTGTACTTATTTGATAAACTATAAATTCTGAAAATTTTATGGTAGAAATTTATTTGAGTGTAGTTTCAAGAACATCAAGCGGATCTTAATTTGGAATTCTGTAGCTTAATATATAAATAATTTAGTGATAATGTCTCAAGTAAGCAGCTTTGAATGAACATATAAGTAAATAGTAAATATATATATGAGTATTAAGCTAGTAGGGGTTACTTTAAAAATGGATCACACGACCAAGTCCAATTTAGACCGAGTGGGCCACACGAGCGTGTGGGCCCACATGGGCAGATCAATGGGCATGTGGGTCGATTTTTACCTAAATATTTTTAAGGTTGCACGAGTCACCCAAGTCGACTGTAAGCCCACTGTAGGGTCAGTAAGCGCTACTTAGACCCATAAATGTGTGAAATTGACTGAATGATATCTGTACTGAGCATGTTAATATCTGAACTGAATATATGTACTGAAATTGCATAATAGCATATCATCCATTGTATGTTGCATTGCATTGGGTTGGGGGTTGTTATTCGGAGGAAGTGTACTGAAAGGCTTTAAGTCTAATTTACTAGTAGCTCAGTTGCTAACTACTGTATTGTGCCTCATTCAGTACTATTCGTAGTGTAGGATGGGTGGGTTGATTATATTCCCACATGGAGTGGAGGGTTAGAAGGAGATGGTGTGTAGAGGCTGGTTGGGTAGGATTTTGCTCTTTGCATAGCCATTCTCGCTCATCGATCTTGTGATGGGCTAAGGCCCTCTTGCATTTTGACATCAGATTGAGATGGGCTAAGGCCCAAAATCATCATTGACATCGAAAAGGGCTTAGGCCCAAGAGGCTCAACCAGCATAATCGTGAATACTAATTTTTTGTTTGTTTCTGCGGGATTACACACTGAGTTTACGTAAACTCACCCTTTTTTTTTAATGTGCACAGGTAATCCCCAGACTTAGACGGATCGGTCTGACGGAGGACTCAGCTGTGACCATAGTAATTTTTGGACTTCATGGTTTCAATTTACGATTTATGATTTGATTATTATTGATTATTTGGGTTATAATTTAAGGACCCTCTGAAACTCTGGTTTTAAATTTGGGTATTTATTTATTTATTTTACTTTATGGATTTATACCCGCTGGTCGTAAGAAATTCGGTTTTCAGAAAGTTAAAGTAATTTCTAAACGCATGATCATCTAGACTGTTTTATTAAAGCTTCTGCAACGAGGGATGTTTCAAAACAAATGTTTTAAATAAATAAAGACGATTTCCTAAGTTCTAACAAAGGTTTACTAAAGATAATAACATGGAATGTTTTCATCGTAACAACTAGGTTTCAAAAACACTATCGTGTGACATTGCCAGATACGGCCATAACGTCTAGGCCGGGTTTGGGGTGTTACAGAATTTGCCATTTCAGTCAATACTCTATTTTTCCTTTCAGCTACACCATTTTGTTGTGGTTTGTAACGGGTTGAAACTTGATGGACAATTCCAGTGGATTCAAAATAATTTGGATTATAGTATTCTCCACCTCTATCTGATCTTAAGAACTTGATAAATGATTCACACTAAAGTTCAACTTCAGATTTATAAACTTTAAATTTATCAAGTGCTTCATGTTTTGAATACAATAAATATCCATAACAATATCTAGAACAATCATCAATAACAGTAACAAAATATTTCTTTCCACCTAATGTAGGAGTATTATGCATGTCATATAAATTACTATATATCAAATCAAGTAATTTTGTTTTTCTTTTAACCTTAGGGAAAGGGTTTCTTATAATTTTAGTCAACATACATGTATTGCATTTTTCAATATTATTATTAAAAACAGGAATTAAATCTAACTTATACATCTTATTCAATTTTCTATAATTCAAATGACCTAATCTATAATGCCATAAACAAAAAGATTCAATCATATAAGCAGAAATAATAATAATAATAATAATAATAATAATAATAATAATAATATTATTATTATACCCTAATCAGTTTAAATATACTCTCATACATATACCCTTTCCCTACAAAAATTCCTCCCTTAGACAAAATAAACTTATCTGGGTCAAAAACAAGTTTAAAACCAAACTTATTCAACAGACTTCCATACACTAAATTCTTTCTAACTTCTTGTACATAATATACATCATTTAAGGTTAAAACCTTTCCAGAAGTGAATTGTAGTTCAATAGACCCTTTGCTTTTGATTGCTGCGGTGGAAGAATTTCCCATGTACAAGACATTGTCATTTTCACATTGTGTGAACTTTGTGAACATGCTTTTGTCTTTGCACACATGTTTGGTTGCTCCTGTATCAATCCACCATGTATTATCATCTTGTGCCATATTAATTTCAGATATCATTGCAACAAACTTTTCGTTATTATCAGCCTTAGAAGATGATTTCGTCTTTAAAAATTGACATTCATTCTTGAAATGTCCCGGCTTACCACAATGATAGCATGAGCCCTTTTGTTTCTTTTTAAACTTAGGTGCTCTATCAGTTTGTTTGAACTTTCTCTTGAATGGTTTAGTAGTATGTACTTCCTTCGTAACATGCACTTTGACATTTTTAAAATTTAGGTTCTGATCTTGCTTTCGATATTCTTCTTCAATACGAAGATGATTTGCCAAAGCCTCAAGAGGTATTTCCTCTTTCTTATGTTTTAGACTTCTTTTAAAGTCTTTCCAAGATGGAGGAAGTTTGTCTATTATGGAGGATACAACAATCATTTCATCCATTTTCATATCATATTGCTTGAATGGATTCAGCATCTTTTCAATATCACAGAATTGTTCCATAACAGAACGACCATCAACCATTTGATAATTATTGAAACGACTGACAAGAAATTTCTTACTTGTAACATCTTTGGTCATGTATCTTGTCTCCAATTTGTCCCATAATTCTTTAGCGGTGACCTCGTTTTGGTAAGTGTCAAACAAACCATCAGATAAACCATTCAATATGTGGCCCATGCACATGTAATCAGCATTGGCCCATTTTTGTCTTTCTCGAGTTGCAGCAACAGATTCGTTTTCATTCTCTTTAGGTCTTGGAGCATCCAAAACATAAGCAATCTTCAAAGTTGATAAAAAGAAGTGCATCTTTTTCTGCCATCGTCGAAAATTGCCACAATCAAACCGATCAAGTTTGACAAAATTGGAAGCCAACTCCCTTAGTGTTCCACTTTCATGTGTTGTGGTAGTCATCAACCTTAAAATTGTTAGTACAAATCTCCACTGAGGAAAATCTCGAACACACGAATGAAACTCGAACAAAAGAAGAAATAGGACAAGGCTCCCAAGCGTATATCAAGCCAAGGCTCCAAGGCGTGTATTATGCCATTATGTTTAAGGTTATATTCGCCTCCATCTATCTTCGGTGTGCAAACGAGTTCCAAGAAAATTAACCTCGAAGATACAATGAAGCCAATGACTATTTGCGTTTTGCACTGACGAGAATAGCCCACTACACACTAAGCAATGTGTCGAAACCATTTATTTTGTATTTGAAAAAACGGGGATCGACTTAAAAATGAAAATGGGAGTAGCCACAAGTCCCTTTTTATTTAGGTGTGATTGGATCACCTTATAAAACATTTTATTTCAAACTGTTGATTTTGGTCCACGAAATACAAGAAAACGGGTTCGGGAGTCGGTTACGTACGAGGAAGGATTAGCACCCTCGTAATGCCCAAAAATTGGTACCTAATTGATTAATTATTGTCCTAATGTCGAAAATTCAAAGAGATTTAAAAACATGATTTCTTTAAAAACTTGAACAATTTGAGTTGGAATTGGAGATTCCTTTGTTCCGAAAGCATACAAACATCACATCCAGTACATTAGGACGTGATGTTTTAAACCCTCGTAACCAAAATCATCTCATGATTTACAAAATTAATTAAAAGGATATTTAGTTATTTGGACGAACGAAAAACCAAAACCCAGCACGTTAGGGCACAATTTCTCGAACTTCTAAACACGAAATATTGCCTTATTTTTCTGAAATCCTTATCCGAGATAACAAAACATCATATCCAGACCGTTTTGAATTTTCAGAAATAAGTTTTTATTTAACTTTAAAAAAAAAAGTAATAAGTTTTTTGGACTCGAAGAGAAAAATCGAAACCCAGTAAGTTAGGGTACGATTTCTTTCAAATCTTAGAACGCGGAGTGTCTAAAACAAATAAAATGTAGTGACTATAATAAAATAGAAAATGAATTCAAAATAAAATGTAAATCGATTTACAATACTAGCTTGTGTAACGACATGATGACGATAAAATATAATAAAAATAAAGGCAGAAATAAAATACAATAAAGCAAAAACAATATAGACAACTGAAATAAAATAAAAGAGAATAGAAACAAAAATGAGAAAATATATAGAATAGTAAAAAATAATGATAGAATATATTAGTAAACGAAAAATATTAAATAAATAAATAATAAAAATAATATTAGTATTAAAAATAAAAATAATAACAAAAATAGCAATAATAATAATATTAATAATAAAATAATAATAACTGTAATAATAATAATAGGATTAGTTATAAATAAAATAATAGTAGTAGTAATATCAAAATAATAATTATAATAGTTAAATAATACTAAATTAGTGATAATAATAATAATAATAATAATAATAATAATAATAATAATAATAATAATAATAATAATAATAATAATAATAATAATATAAAGAATAGTAATAACAAAAGTAATATTAAAAATAAAAATAGTATTAATAATAATAAAATAATAGAAAATAATATTGAAATTAATAGTAATAATAATAATATAAAAATAACAGTAATAGTAAAATAAAAGTATATTAAAAAAATAATACTGTATGTTAATATGCAAATAAATTTTATACAAAATAAATTTGTTTTAAAAAAAATAATATATAATATAATACTATATAATATACAAAATTTTAAAAGTATATATAATATAATAAATAATATTTAAGTTATAAATAATAAGTAATATATAAAAATAACATTAAACTAAATAAAATAACCTAGTATGAATAATACATAGTATTAATTTAATAGTAAGTATTAAAATAATAATAAAAAACTTATATTATTAATAATTTAATTTAAATAATATACATTAAAAATATAGAAATAATATAGAATCTTAATAAAAATAATATAATTAGATATAATGTGAAAATAATTTAAAAATAAAAATAAAAGGTTTTTTTAAAAAAGAATAAATAAAAAAGGATTAAATAAAAAATGCGCGTAATACTGTAGGGGCTAAAATGGCAATTATGCCAAATTTTAAAATGACGTCGTTCCAATTTTGGCCTTTAAATAGCTTGAGGATCAAATTGAAACAGAATATGAGCCTTAGGGCCAAATTGAAAATAAAGAAAAATATTGTTCGGACATGATCGTGAATTTGTGAAAATGCAGGAGGGCTTATAAAGCTATTAGACCATTTAGTAAAAACGCACGGATCCTCCCCGGGTCGGGTCAACGCGCGGACCTTCAACCTTAAAGCGACGTTGTTTTTAGCTTTATGGGCAACTCTCAAAACGGCGCCGTGGGGATCACCTAGATAAGCCAAAATTTAGCCCAAAATTCATTTCAGAAAGCCTTTAAAAAAAAAATTTAGAAGATGCTCTCAACCCTTCTCTCCCCTGTTTTGGGTTGGCCACGCGGGACCTCCCCGCTCCTCGCCTCTCGCTGCACCCACTCGCGTCGTCGTCAGCAGACCAATCGACGGTCGAAGTTTTAAAAACTCAGTTTTTTAGCGCAAATCCACAGGTAATTTTTTAAACCCCTTTTTATTATCAATATTTTTGTAAAATTAAAAAATAAATCAGTGAAGAATAAACGAAGATTAAAAAAAATGAAAATCACCTCTGTATTTTTCTGTTTTTATTCAATGTTTCTGTGTATTGTGTGTTTATGCCTTTTTGTATTCCGTATATCTCACTCCCTCAATTGCAAGTTTTTTTGGGGTTTATATAACCCGAAAAAGAAAATGAAAAAAAGGAAATACAAAATCTTGTCGTTTTTGCTGTCGTTTCTTTCCTTGTTTCGCAGGCGAGAGGCGTAGATCTCGGCAGTGGGCGTAATTTGGCATGGATTGCGTGGATTGCGGCGCGAGGAGATTTGGTGGCTGCGGCGCGAGGGTAGTTTAGGGTTTCAAAAACCCTTAGTTTTTTTGTTAGGTTTTGGGCCTTTTGGGTGGGTTGGGTCGTCTATTTAGGGTTTGTAATTGGGTTCTGTTTGGTTAATGGGCCTGTAAATTGGTTTTGGACTGTAACTGGACATTATTATTTTTTATTGTTTTGGTTTGTTATAAGCCCGGGCAAAATAGGTTCCTACAGCTGCCCCTCTTTGCTCATTTCGCGTAACGAGAATAGAGCAAAGACTATAAAAGGACCAATTTTGCCCGGTCTTTACCGAGCCTTGACTTCTTTGTTCTTATCTTCTCCAAATGGCATCTTCAGGGGCATTGGAACTACAACTTTAGAAGTATTGAACTATAAATCTGACGACTTAAATCTGCTTCGCTGCAACTTTGGGAGGGAAATATCCGCCATTTTTAATCTGTTGTCTTTTAGCCTGCTCTTCTCAGAGAAGTAAGGCTGATGTCTTTGATTTGCTTCCTGCAGCTTCAAGAATGTCAAATCTGCTATTTTCAATCTACTCCCTACAAACTCAGGGATGCCAGATTGGCATCTTCGATCTGCTTCCTGCAACTTCAAGAATACCAGATCTTCAATCTTCAGTCTGTTCCACTACCATCTCGAGGGAAAAAAATTTGAACTTTCCAATTTGCTTCCTTACTATCTCAGGAAGACTTCAATTCAGTCTGCTCCACTACCATCTTGAGGGAACAAAATCTGAACTTTCCAATTTGCTTCCTTACTATATCAGGAAGACTTTAATCTTCAGCCTGCTTCACTACCATCTTGAGGGAATAAAATCTGAACTTTCAAATTTGCTTCCTTACTATCTCAGGAAGACTTCAATCTTTAGTCTGCTCCACTACCATCTTGAGGGAACAAAATCTGAACTTTCCAATTTGCTTCCTTACTATATCAGGAAGACTTCAATCTTCAGCCTGCTCCACTACCATCTTGAGAGAACAAAATCTGAACTTTCCAATTTGCTTCCTTACTATATCAGGAAGACTTCAATCTTCAGCTTGCTCCACTACCATCTTGAGGGAACAAAATCTGAACTCTCCAATTTGCTTCCTTACTATCTCAGGAAGACTTCAATCTTCAGCCTGCTCCACTACCATCTTGAGGGAGATAAGACTGATGGCTTAAATCTACTTCGCTGCTTCATGGAGATAAAATTCATCGTTCGATCTTGTTCCACTACTGCTTAGGGTGACAAGATCTACAATCTTCGACCTATTCCCCTGCCGGTCAGGGAAATAGGACTGGTGAATTCACCGATGTTGCTACACCGTCCTCTGGGGGACATGTCCTGTAGACTCGAATGTATTATGGACGCCATTTGCATGAATGCAGAATGTCATGAGAATAATCTCCTCTTTTTTTTTTTAAATGTAAAATGATTAGGATGTATGATCGGAATGAGCCTAACACTCCTAACTAAACGATATTAGGGATGACATTTACATGAATGCAGAATGTCATGAGAATGCAGAATGCCATGAGAATGATTTCCTTCTTTTTTTAATGTAAAATGATTAGGATGCATAATCGGAATGAAACTAATGCTCCTAACTAAATGATATTAGGGATGACATTTACATGAATGCAGAATGTCATGAGAATGATTTCCTTCTTTTTTTTATACAACGATTAGGATACAATGACAGGAATGAATCAAATGCTCCTAACTGGAAATGTGGGAATGATCCCTATGGGTCGGCATTACTCATAGTTCATCAGTGCGCTACCATGCTTTCTCGTTCAGCTGGTATCTTTGACAGAAAACCCAAAGAAACAATCGTATTTTGTTCAGCAAGCTTGCCCCACTATAATTTGAGAGTCCTTTCCACTATACTTTGGGACATAAAGTTTGTACCCCCTACTGCAACTATAGGGGGATAGTTTCATCCAATCTATTACCACTCATAGGTATAGAATTTGTATCATCAATTTGACCTGTTACATCATTCCTTGGATGTAATGACCAGATGTATGTGCCCAATAAAAATTCGAAGAGATAATATTTCCAACTCTTAAGTTTGGTGAGTTCTAAACAATAGTCCTATTTCAGATTCTCATATTATTTAGAAGCTTTCAAAATAGTATGCAAAACTCTTTTTATGAAGGTATTATTAGTCCAATAATCATTATTTCAATATAAAATGCTTGAAATAGATTACAACAATGGATGTAAAAGGAATTAATCAGGAGCATAGCTCGAAACAAATAAGCTAATCAAAGATAACCAAGGCAATAAAAGAAAATTGATTGGTGTATCTTAAAAAGAATAAAGTAAGCAAAGATAATAAATTCAAAAATGGGTAAGATAAAAGTTAGGTGCCCCAGATATCATAGCCTGAGCATCTCCGTACAAACTTTTTGAGGACCATTTTGAACTCAATACGTGTTTAGAGGATCTGGAGTACTTTGTCAATGCTCCAAGATGTAGCATACCTCCTTATTATTAATATGCCCCATTTTCAATCAAAATTTGAGCCGCCCTTTTTTTGGGTTTTCAACTCAAATCCCCTTTGGTCTCGAAGTGCCCTTTGCGGGTTTTGCCTTGGCCTCTCATTTTTTTTCTTTCTCTTTTTTTTTGAATTTTTGAATGAATTTGAGGTCAAGGCGCCCTTTGTGGGTTTTCACTTTGGCCCTTTCCTTTTTAGGTAGAATCCTTCTTGACTGAACCTGAATTCTCTGGATTAGGCAAGTCTTTGGCATCCATCTTGGTCCATATCAATGCTCCTCTAGAACAGACTCCTTCTTACTACATAAGGTCCTCCCCAGTTTGGCATCTGCTTTCCTCTGAAGATCTTTTGTAAAAGAAGGATCAAATTCCTCTCGTGGAAATTTCGAGGATAGACCTCTTTGTCGTAAGCTTACATCATCTGACCATGATGGATAACTTTTAACCTCTTCTTCAATTAGGTTTAATTGATGAAACACTTCCAATCTATAAACCAATTGGTAAGATGTTGCCCCAGCAAAAGTCCTGGCCAAAGTTCGATAATCATAGAGAGTAAATGATAGCTTCTTATACCAATCTTTACAAGTCTTGGTCATCTTTCTCTTTTTTTTTGTATTTTTGTATTTTTCTTTTGACAACCCTTTGCTGCACTGTGATATGCTGCCTAATCTTTGAGCAAACTGTAATCTTTGACTTTAGACAGTTATGCATTATTAAACATGATCCTTTCTGGCATTCTTTGTTGGTATCTGATCCCTTTTTTTTTATATAATTTGATGACTGTCGACTTTGCAATATTGGCATATGAAGCTACATCCACCCTCTTAGTGAAGTAAACGACGACCACGACGATGAGTTGATATTGGCTAAAAGCTTTTGACGAGATTGGCCCTATCACATCCATGCCCCACGTATGAAAAATCTGTGAAGAAATGGAGAAGGAACATGAATCTTGTCTCCTTTAGATACAGCATAACTGATACTATCCCCTTCTATGTAGATTAACAATACCCAAACCTCATGCTTAGCTTGACTATTGTAAAACCCTTAGCATATGTCCTTCTGATACCCTTATGGACCTCTTTTAAGATTTCAACGTACCCATGTTTGAGTAATCCAGGCATGTCCTGATATGATCGTGCAAAAACATCTTTGAATTCTTGAAAATAACTCAATGATGTCCTGCCTTATTTCTGTGGTGAGCTGGGCTTCGATCTTCACCCCTTTCCTAGGCTCGCAATGTACACTGACCCTATGTAAGGTAGGATCTATTTTTCATCATGTTCTACCATAAGTCAGAAGATAGGTTACAATCTTCGTCATCTTCAAATTCCTGAGATCTTTCTAAACACATATCTTACTCGAAAGAAGACTCTGAGTCAGTAGCGGCGTTGCTCACATCGTTGATATCTAGAGACCTAGTGTAGGTTCGGAGGAAGATTCCAAAGAATAAATGATTTAAAGAATGATTTTTGTATGATCATGAATGAATAAAAGAATATTTGAAAGATAATCCAAAGAACAAACAAAAGAAAAACTAAGAACAATTGTTTGTACAGTATGGAATGGAAAGAATAAAAGAATATTTGCTCAAAAAGATGTATTTTATTAAAATAAAAATTCTGGGCACAAGCCTATTTCACAAAAAGATTCTTATTGCCTCTAGGCTTAAGGCAACAAGCATGTTTTGAATATTACTCTAGATCAACTCTAAAAAATACTGGGATCTTTTCCACAGTCCCATTATTCAAAACACTTCCAAATACGCAAGGGCTTGGAAACTTCATTCCTCGGTTCCCTCTTTGCTTTTGATTTCTTCAAGGAGTCGCAACTTTCTTTTCAATTATTACATTTACTGCCCCGACAAAGTGATCAGATTTTGATGCATTGTCGAACTTCACAATTCCCATTTTAATGAACTTTTCGACCAACTTTTTAAACGTAATACAGTTTTCAATTAAGTGACCCGTTATTCCTACATGGTAGTCGCATTGAACATTCGGGTCATACCATTTAGGATATGGGAGCTATAACGGCTTTAGATAAAATGGGGACACCGCATGTACGTCGAATAAACTTTGATATAGCTCCTTGTACGTCATCGAGATTGGTGAAAATTGGAGCTTTTTAGAGTTTTGTCTTGCGCCTGATTCCTGTCTTACCGACCCTTGTTGTCCAGCAGTAATTACTTTTGGCTGGCTAACAGTGATTGTTTTCGAGTACCCTTTGTTGTAGGTACTCGTATTATTCACCTCGTCATCTTTTTTTCTAGGAGTAGACCTTTTAATGGTTTCCCCTGCTTTGATCTTGCCACCCTTTATGGCATTTTCAATCATTTCTCCTGCCATCACTATATCTGTAAAGCTCTTAGTGGTATTCCCTATCATGTGAGTGATGAATGAGCCTTTAAGGTATTGATAAAGAGCATTGTAGTTTCCTTTTCTAAGAGCGGTGGCTGAACTTACATGGCAACCTCCCTCCATCTTTGCACATACTGCCTGAAGCTTTCATTTGACTTCTTCTCCATATTTTGCAAAGTGATTCTATCAGGCGTCATGTCTGTGACATGATTGTATTGCTTCATGAAGGCTTGGGCCAAATCTCTCCAAGAGCTAATCCTAGCACGGTTGAGTTGATTGTACCACCTGGACGCTGCCCCCACCAAACTATCTTGGAAATAATGAATTAAGAGTTGATAATTGTCAACGTAGCTGGTCATCCATCTACAGAACATAGTAATATGAGCTTCAGGGCAGCTAGTTCCATTGTACTTCTCAAATTCTGGCATTTTAAACTTGTGAGGAAGCACCAAATCTGGAACCAAGCTCAAATCCTTAGCATAAATTCCAGGGTTAATATCAGCATTCTCCAAGGCCTTGAACTTTTCCTCCAACCATCTACAATGATCTTCTAACTGCCTTGAGGATTCAGTCTTTATTCCCCCCTTTTTGCTATGTCTAAGTCAAGGATAACAGGATTAGCAGGGTTATCTCCTGGGTTGGATTCTATGCCAACTTAGAAGTTCATGGGCGGTCTATTATCAGCTTGCCCCTGTTGAGGCCTAATCGTGACAGGTGGCCTTTGGGGATACTCCTTAGGTTGTACATGTGGTGGGGTGAAACCCCTAGGAAATTCCTCGTTGTCTTCAGCATTAACTAGGGGACCCTTTCCTTTGTCTATTGTCCCACTCAGCATCTGGGCCATTTGAGCCATCATGCTCCTTTGAGCTTCCAACATTTGGTCTCTCATTTCTTGTTAGAGCTTTGCCATTTGTTCTTGCATCTGGTCTTGCATATCTCTTTGGAATTGTTCCAATCTTTGATCCATTTTTTTTGATTTGGCACGTGTACCGTAAGGATGTTTAGCTTCCAGATTCTCCTGCTCTTTTTCTCTCTGTTATAATTTCAACTAATTAGACTCTCTCTATGGACTTAAATGCATATGATGTGATGTAATGCAAATGCATGAATGCAAAGAAAGAGAGCCGTTGATTTTGAATTCAATTCCATTAGGAAAACTTTTCTAGAAAGCAAATTTCTTTACATAAAACGGATTACATATACGGCCTTGCCCTCATATTCCAAGCAAAACATCAATCCCCTTCTTCGCATAGGTCAAATCTTGCAAACTTCTAATAGATGCCTCCATTAGCTCCTTTTTGCTTGATCTGAGCCGCGACTCACTGCTCACTTATTTCATAATGCTCGTTAGCCTCTTCAAGAAAGTCGAGACGTGGTGATTCTCGAATAGTCTTTGTCAGCTTGAATCCTTGGGCAATAAAGTATTGTATTCCTTCACGGACTATCAGTCTTTTCTCATTGTGTTTACTTAGACCATATTCGGACGACCGTATTATAATTCACTTTATCAAGAAATCCATTTTCTTATGAAAAACTCTTCTATTTAGCAATCGAACTTGAATCAACACCTCTTTTCTATTATGTGAATGCAATGCAATGCAATTAAAACAAAAGAGAACACGTTAGCAGAAAGAAATAAATAACAGAATAGGGCACTTATCTGGGTGACCACTAGGGTTTTGCATAATTCTACCTAGGGTGAGAACTTAGGTTTTCTACATGTGGTTTAGCTCTAAAGTTGCAGTACCTGAACCAGCAGATTCCTCGATCCTCACCCATTATAGGATCATATAGACCGAGTTTAGTTTAGGGGAATACATTTTCTTATGGCTACGCGGAGGTGAAAACCTCACAAAGACATTGGTACGGATGTATCCCGGAAGCAGTCCACTAGCCCATGCGGAGGTGAAAACCTCACGAAGGCATAGTTTCTCACTCCCACTTAAAAGGTGCGACCACAACGGTCATGCAATGCAATGTGTGCAAGAGAATAATAACCATATGTTCAAATCAAAAAATTTTAACTTTTCAAATCAAATGTTCAAATTTCTGGCAAAGGACAAAAAAATAATCAATTTTACGGCTTAACTCTCTTATCATTCCTAGCGGAGTCGCCAAGCTGTCGAAACCATTTTTTTTTGTATTTGAAAAAACGAGGATCGACTTAAAAACGAAAATGGGAGTCGCCACCAATCCCTTTTTATTTAGGTGTGATTGGATCACCTTATAAAACGTTTTATTTCAAAATGTTGATTTTGGTCCACGAAATACAAGAAAACGGGTTCGGGAGTTGGTTACGTACGAGGAAGGATTAGTACCCTCGTAACGCCCAAAAATTGGTACCTAATTGATTAATTATTGTCCTAATGTCGAAAATTCAAAGAGATTTAAAAACATGATTTCTTTGAAAACTTGAACAATTTGAGTTGGAATTGGAGATTCCTTTGTTCCGAAAGCATAATAACATCACATCCAGCACGTTAAGACGTGATGTTTTAAACCCTCGTAACCAAAATCATCTCATGATTTACAAAATTCATTAAAAGGATATTTAGTTATTTGGACGAACGAAAAACCGAAACCCAACACGTTAGGGCACAACTTTTCGAACTTCTAAACACGAAATATTACCTTATTTTTCTGAAATCCTTATCCGAGATAACAAAACGTCATATCCAGTGAGTTAGGATACGACCATTTTGAATTTTCGAAAATAAGTTTTTATTTAACTTTTTTTTAAAAAAAGAAAGTAATATGTTTTTTGGACTCGAAGAGAAAAATCGAAACCCAGTAAGTTAGGGTACGATTTCTTTCAAATCTTAGAACGCGGAGTGTTTAAAACAAATAAAATGTAGTGACTATAATAAAATAGAGAATAAATTCAAAATAAAATGTAAATCGATTTACAATACTAACTTGTGTAATGACATGATGACGATAAAATATAATAACAATAAAGACAGAAATAAGACAGAAATAAAATACAATAAAGCAAAAGAAATATAGATAACTAAAATAAAATAAAAGAGAATAGAAACAAAAATGAGAAAATATATATAATAGTAAAAAATAATGATAGAATATATTAGTAAACGAAAAATATTAAATAAATAAATAATAAAAATAATATTAGTAATAATAAAAATAAAAATAATAACAAAAATAGCAACAATAATATTAATAATAAAATAATAATAATATAAAGAATAAATGAAAATAATAACAAAATTAATATTAAAAATAAAAATAGTATTAATAATAAAATAATAGTAATAATATTGAAATTAATAGTAATAATAGTAATATAAAAATAATAGTAATAGTAAAATAAAAGTATATTAAAAATAATAATATTGTATGTTAATATGCAAATAAATTTTATACAAAATAAATTTTTTTAAAAATAATATATAATATAATACTATATAATATACAAAATTTTAAAAAATATATAATATAATAAATAATATTTAAGTTATCAAATAATAAGTAATATATAAAAATAACATTAAACTAAATAAAATAACCTAGTATGAATAATACATAGTATTAATTTAATAGTAAGTATTAAAATAATAAAAAAACTTATATTATTAGAAATAATATAGAATCTTAATAAAAATAATATAATTAGATATAATGTGCAAATAATTTAAAAATAAAAATAAAAGGTTTTTTTAAAAAAAGAATAAATAAAAAAGGATTAAATAAAAAAATGCACGTAATACTGTAGGGGCTAAAATGACAATTATGCCAAATTTTAAAAACGACGTCGTTCCAATTTTGGCCTTTAAATAGCTCGAGGATCAAATTGAAATAGAATATGAGCCTTAGGGCCAAATTGAAAATAAAGAAAAATATTGTTCGGACATGATCGTGAATTTGTAAAAATGCAGGAGGGCCTACAAAGCTATTAGACCATTTAGTAAAAACGCGCGGATCCTCCCCGGGACGGGTCAACGCTCAACCTTAAAACGACATCGTTTTTAGCTTTATGGGCAACTCTCAAAACGGAGCCATGGGGATCACCTATATAAGCCAAAATTTAGCCCAAAATTCATTTCAGAAAGCCTTTAAAAAAAAATTTAGAAGATGCTCTCAACCCTTCTCTCCCCTATTTTGGGTTGGCCGCCGGACCTCCGGGCTCCTACCTGTAACACCCCAAACCCGGCCCACAAGCCTTGACCGAATCTGGTATGTCACGGAGTAAAAACTTTTTGAAAGATTCAGGTTAACATTGGAAATCTGAAACTATTACTGAATTTGTAAAACAATGTTTGCTAAAACTAAGATAGTTTGGTTTGATAAACACGATGGAGTTGAAAACTCTTTCTTTTCCTTTGAAACCATTCGATCATTTAGATTTTTAGAAATGTCGGGGTTATTA
This sequence comes from Gossypium bickii, assembly GCA_025503065.1. Taxonomy (NCBI): domain Eukaryota; kingdom Viridiplantae; phylum Streptophyta; class Magnoliopsida; order Malvales; family Malvaceae; genus Gossypium; species Gossypium bickii. Next base: position 17,414,051 of record CP106713.1, on the reverse strand, counting down.
ATAACTTAGTAAAATTTGCTACCCGATGGTAACGTCTTGGAAAACGCGTACGAGCACTTACCTTTGAAAACATTGCTTTTATCGATTTGCTTACAGCTTATAAGTTCGTTAGTGATATAATAGAAATAAGGTAAAAGCAACTACTTAAACATACAAAATAATAACTAGCGGCCATATTACAAACCAAACCAAAATGTAATAAATATTAACTTTAATGGTACGAAATAAAATTTCAAAACCGAGGAACATGTATGGCCGCCTCGAGTCCTCTCCGGCTCCGTCTCCGCGATCTACTTACCTGCAAGATGATATGGGAAGGGGTGAGTCACCAAGACTCAGTGTGTAAATCCCCAACCCGGAAATACCACTCATACACAAGATATTAGTATGACATGCAATTATGCAACCCAACCTAGCCATCCGTGCTCCTTTTTCTACCCCGTGTGGTACCAAACCACTGGTGGTGCCAAACCACTGGTGACATAAAGTCACGATATCCATCAATACTTGTGGTGCCAAACCACTGGTGGTGCCAAACCACTGGTGGTGCCAAACCACTGGTGACCCGAAGTCACAATCAAATGATGGGGCCAACCCATCGTGTGATACCAAATCACTGGCGTCGATCCCGTATCTCAAATGTGGGGCCAACCCACGGTGGAATTAATCCACAGGGACGAGACGCTATGAGGTGCCAAACCTCTGGAGGTGCCAAACCTCTGGTGACCGTAGTCACGAAATGTGGTACCAAACCACTAGTGTCCGTCGACATGATTATTACTCCCTCTCATCAATCCCACCATCATCATGCTCACATAACAAGTATCATGATCCCATATATCATGCATTTGTATATAGCATAGCATTTAACAGCATATGATGGCATACACAGCACATATCATAGATCGAGTAATAGGGGACTTACCCGAAGACCAAGCTTATGCCCACAAGGCAAAATTACTACATGAGAGGTTATAATTATTATCAAAATAACAATTTATACTAATAAGGTGTGTAAGAGCTTACACACCTATTTAATCGAGGATCTAAAGAGGAATCGTGAATCTATCCGATATCACAAAAGTCTCGAACCGTATCCCGTATTGCACCTATATTCGGTCACTATAGGTTAGTATTAGGTAGCCGTATTCGGCCAACTACTAATCCCGAAGGATCAATCGCACTCAAGATGTAATAGGGCCTTAGTCGAACCTTTATTAGCATGAACCAACGTGAATTGAAATTCCGAGACCTCTCGATTTCCTTAGCCGATTAGTCCTCTCCTAAAATCATAGAGCACATTTGGTTACACACTCATACCAAAAATGGCCTTTGGCCAAAAAATGCTTAAACATTTATTTTCTCACTAAAAATCAAGTGGTCACTTGTTAAATTCGGCTATGAGCGAGTCTTTAGGAAATAGTCCATGGCCGAATGCCATATAGGCTTACCTTGACGTCTTGAAACCACGAAGAGGCTCCCTCAATACATGTTGACAATAGCTACAACAAGGAAATATCATCTTGTGATCTTATGAGCATTCGGCCCTCCCAAAAGAGAAGAAACAAACTGATTGTCTTAAGGAAGAAGTACTTACCAAGATGAGTCGAAATTCCTGGAAGCCACTCCTTCAAAGCACCCTTAACGTTACAAGAGATTCGCCCCACCCCCCAAAAACACACTTGATTTACGTTATTTATTACTACCAAAAGAAAAGGCAAGAGGAGGGCTAATAAGCAAGATATTCGGCCAACACTCAAGCTCTTGGAGTCTCTCAAATTTCTGCTAAGAACAATGTCAAGAAAGAAAGCAATTTGAAGAAATCGGTCATGCTCTCCTTTGCTACTCAAAGCCGGCCATCACCCCCCCATGTGATAGTTTCTAACATCCAACAATAAAGCATTATTGTTTAATCCTATTTCTCATCTCCATAAAATAAAATATAAACTATTCATAGTTTATTAAGTCTCCCATGCTCTAATAATAATTAAAAAAAGAAATTAACCCATACATATATAAAATAAGCAAACCAAGGTATAACCCATGCTTTCCAATAAAATAAGAGTAAGAATCTTACCCATACCATCACTAAATAATAATAATAATAATAATAATAATAATACTAAATACCAAAAATCCCATCATCCTTAAAATAATAAAACTAAAAACCAACTAATCCCCACATATTCCTCACGCATATAACCATAATAAAAAAAATAAAAATTTTAGTAATAATAATAATAAAATACTACCCATCACCATTAAAATAATAATACAACATAAATTAATAATAATAATAATAATAATAATAATAATAATATTACACCACCCATACCTATTAAAATAATAACACAAATAATAATAATACAACAAAAATCCCATCATCCTTAAAATAATAAAACTAAAACTAGAATAATACCCATGCTTCCTACGGCATGCTTATCTCTTTTGATAATTTCAAACATCACTTTCCTTTCTTTAATCTCTTTCCCATCATCCCTCATATCAAAATAATAAAACAACAAAAATAATTTGCTCCATGCTTGCAAAGAGAGAATAATAAAAACATAAAATAAAATAAATAAAAAGAATAAAAAGAAAGTGCCCATGCTTTGCATGTGCCATGCAACCATTTTGCACACACGCAAAAGAACAAAAAGGGTACTCATGCGTTGCTCCCGTGTCTCGAACCCGAGACACGGAGAAGAAGCCCCCACGTCCAGCCACTCGGCCATTAGGCATTTCTTGCCAATAACGCATTGAAAAAAATCTTTTAAACCCTTCCTTCCTTAGCTCCCTTAGCCTAAATCGCCAAAGCCAAAATAAAATATCGTGCGCGCCTCAATAGGACTCAAACCCTCAACCTCGAGAGCTCTCCTGCTGCTAGCGTCCTTGCCATCTCGCCCAGGCGCTGTTTTGTGATAAGAACCATCTCGATTTTCTTTTAAAGCCTTCCTTAATGTAAGCGCATACTTGCAAAATAAAATGCTATGCGCCCATACCACTCGAACCCCGACTTATTTTGGCGCCCCTTAAGTAGCACACACGGAAGCCACTTTACTGTGGGCATTTTATATGCCATAACTTACCAAAATTTATTCTTAAGGCCTCCATCACCCAAATTTTCACTTTTGACCCAAAATTTTCAAAATTTTCAAAATGCTCCCTTTTTAGTCCGAGAGTTTTAGGAACTCTAAAAACACATCAAAACAAACCTTAAGGCCTATTAACACTTAAGATATGCTTCAAACACACAGCCCCTATTTTAGGATATTACACCTACCCCTACGCGCGCCACTGTCAGTGTCGTCAATGACCCAATCTGCCGGTCGGAGTTTTAAAAACTCAGTTTTTTAGTGCAAATCCACAGGTAATTTTTTTAAACCCCTTTTTATTATCAATATTTTGTAAAAATAAAAAATAAATCAGTGAAGAATAAACGAAGATTAAAAAAAAATGAAAATCACCTCTGTATTTTTCTGTTTTTATTCAATGTTTCTGTGTATTGTGTGTTTATGCCTCTTTATATTCCGTATATCTCTCTCCCTCCATTACAGGTTTTTTTTTCGGGGTTTATATAACCCGAAAAAGAAAATGAAAAAAGGAAGTACAAAATCTTTTCATTTTTGCTGTCGTTTCTTTCCTTGTTTCGCAGGTGAGAGGCGTAGATCTCGACAGTAGGCATAATTTCGGCATGGATTGCGGCGCGAGGAGATTCTGGTGGCTGCGGCGCGAGGGTAGTTTAGGGTTTCAGAAACCTTTAGTTTCTGATTAGGTTTTGGGCCTTTTGGGCCATGTGTTGTTTGGGTCTGGGGTTGGGTCCTCTGTTTAGGGTTTGTAATTGGGTTCTGTTTGGTTAATGGGCCTGTAAATTGGTTTTGGACTGTAACTGGACATTATTATTTTTTATTGTTTTGGTTTGTTATAAGCCCGGGCAAAATGGGTTCATACACAATGTATGACAAGAAACTCAATTTCTATAAAGGATTTCTGCAATAATACTTTATAGAATAATCTAATAATATTAGAAAATGAAGGAAGGAAAGAAAAAATATTAGATTTTGTTGGTATGATTTCCAAATGAAATCTCATTCCTGTTTATATGAATTTTCTTGTCTCTTCATAGAGATATCTTTCATCAATAGGTGTCTTTCTGAATAATAATGTCTTTAAAATAAACACATAATTATTCATTTAATTATAACTATTCAAATAATATTATTTAAATAGTTGTAATTCTTTTTTAAAAAATCAAATAATATAATCTTTTGACTAATTACACCCATTCATTAGTTATTGAAACACTATAAACATTTGAAAATATTCCAACACAAACTTCTTACCAAAAGTTTTATTTAAATAAAAAATGTTTGTAGAGGATTCTGACTTTTATCGGCTATAAATTCCAGTCTATTAAATTATAAATTCTCATTGGATTTGTATCAATTTATGTTACTCAAATTCTAGTGTCCATGTCGGACATCCAATACCACTATATTTTGCTTTCTTTACCAAAAATTAAAAAAATTACATTTTAGTTTGAAGGAAGATAATTCATAATTCACATAAATTTGTGGATTTCAATTAAACCTAGTTACTGCTTCAGCACGCTTTTTCAGTATAGATCATCTATACCAACTTGACTATGATTTTTTTCTTTCCATCAAGTTGCAAGAAATAAACAAAGGTGTGTGGTTTTTTAGCTTGTCGGCTAATGTTGATTATGGTTGACTTGTTTCCAAAAATGGTGATTTTGAAAGTTATAACCAGACAAACTTGAGGAAAGAGCAAAGCCGTCTCCTAAACACTGACATGCACAAGGTTCCAAAAAGAGTGAGAAATTTATTTGATGTTTCCCTATTACAATATCACATTTATCAAGTTTCGTTTCTACTAACCATTGGCTGCATTTTGGTTAGGTAATAATTTCACCATGTCTCATAAATCACTGCTGAAAGTAGCTTTAGTAATATATTTCTGCATCTGTTCCCCATTCCAACTGGATTTCACTGTGGATTCAACATTACATTATTTGTGTGGCAGGCAGGCAGGCATGCCAGTTCTCGGACCATGATTGTTGGGTAATACAACTGTTGGCTGCCACTAGATGCAATCCCTGTTTCAACTACGAAATCAAAGATTCGAGGGAAAGTTTTACCAAAGCCTCATCAGCAAATTGGAAGGAGGCTGGTATCGAGTATTAGAAAGAAAAGAGGAACATTTTTAAATATTTATCGTGTTCTAATAATTATAAATGAAATGATGTAAATAATCTTTTGATTATTGATAAAGAATTATAATTATATTTCTTAAATATAAAGAGTTATATCACTTGATTTTTTAATAAAGAATTATAACTATTTAAGGAATATTACTTGAATAGTTATGTTTATTTAAGGGGTAAACTACAAAAATAGTCACTTTTGCTTGCCTTAGGTTACATTTTAGTCACTTATGTTTGAAATGTTACGTTTTAGTCACTTATGTTATTATTTTATTACGAAGTGATCACTCTTCCGTTAAGTTCCGTTATCTCCCTAACGGTAATATACGTGACAGTCCAACTAGATTTTAAGTGCCAACTTGGATTTTCAAATGGGATGAGAATAGATGTTTAATTAGATAAATTTAATTAATTAAAAATTCTAAACCCTAAATCTTAGTCGAAAAAACCGTTCATCTCCCCTTTTTCTTTAGTTTTCTTTTTCATTTGACTGAAAAGCTATTATCATCAGCATTTTTTATTCACGTACAAAAACAAAAGAGGATTCAATGGAGGGTCCAGGTATGTCTTCTTTACCGACAAATTTATGTTCTAAGACTTAAAATCAAGTGGTTGTCGACAAATAAGAAGATGGTAATCGCTTTTGTTCCTAATCATTGTATTTTCCAATTCTTCACGTTCTTGAATAATTGGTTTCTCAATCCGATTTTTTCTGATCTGAACCGGCTTGTTTGTTCACAATCCCTTTGTGGGTATTCCTTATTTTTCTTTCTTACGGCTGATTTTGTACTGATATGGAACTAATATGAAAAAAAATTTACATTCTCAATCATCTGTTCTGCATCTGTTTTGGCTTTCTTTGATTAATTTCATTTAGATGGAATTGTTTCACTTATTTTTCTTCTCTTGTATGTGTGAAATCTTGTATGAAGCTCAACATGAAATATATGTTTAGGAGATTGCAGTCCTTGAGATCGGCTTGTTACTGTTTTTGCATCAAACTAGAGGGTAAATATGCTTGCAAATGTTAGGAGTTTTGTTTGGAAAAGGATGCACAAAGAATGTCCAGATAAGCAAGTGATTACAGTGAGGCATTTCTTTCCTGCATGAAATGGTTAAAGGGTGTCAAAACTCGATTGTTTTAGTGGTGTCTTGGCTCAGTTTCACTGCTTCCTCTGAGACATGAGATTTGTGCTGTAGATTTAGTTAAGTTTTATATCTGAACTGTACATCCCTTGTGTCTAATTTGTTCCACAAATCATTTTAATGCTTTAGTCTGATTCACCCTTATTACTTGCATTATGATCCCTGCGTCTCCCCTTCTATGCTATGTGCACCTTAATTTTCTTTGAGAATTGATCATATTCTGCTTAAATTTACCCCTCTTCCATAAGTTATTTCTTTCAATGTTCTTTTAGACATGCAACAAAATCATGTTGATTGATATTAAGTTTTTGAAATTTGCAATCTTCTTAGGCTTGCAGATTGATATTAAAAATTGTGATTGCTCAATTTTTGTCACTGTTCTAGCAAAACAAACCTTATTCTTTGTCAGTCCTTTATGCTTATGTCTATGTTCAGCTTTTCATTTTAACTCAGGTGTAGTTTGATGCAAATGTATAACAAATAATTGATTTAAAGATGTATATAATGTTAACTTCACTCTAATTGTCCAAGTAAGGATTGAAGTTTCCCAATTTTGCCACAATGTGTTAACAATTTGCACTTGTAATTTACAATTGTTGTCAAAATGTCTCTTAATGTGCATATTTATGCTATTCAAATGTAATTTACAGCTGCTGTCATAATGTATTTTAATTCGCATATTTATGTTGTCAAAATGTGAATAATGACTACTGTTTTCATATTCTAGTTTATATATTTTAAAGTTGTCCAAATGTGAATATCGACTACTATCCAAATGTCCTAAAATGTTCATCAATTCATTAGCGGTGTTGTTTGAAATTGAACTGAAGTTGATGTAATGTTTTTTCAGGTTTGAATTGTTTTGCAATTTGTTGATACTAATATAATTTTTTATTTTCCTTTTTTGGTTAGGATTTGATGTTGAACAAAACATTTTAAAAGATGCAGTTAAATAGTATGGGAGGATAAAGAGGGTAGTAACCAAACTAACTAGGAATAACAAACTTAGGGTGAAAGCAGTCTATGTACCTAGTTGTCCATGGACGTTGTGGGCATCCAAATTAAATCCCAAGGATCCAATGGATGGGAGTTGGCAAATTAAGACCTTAGTCAACCGCCATAAGTGTGGCAAGGTAATGAAAAATAAGAATATTACTTCAAAGTGGATGGCTAGTCATTATTCACACAAATTTCAAGTTGATCCCAATTATTCCTTAACATCTTTACAAAATGATATTAGAGTGGATTTTGGAACAATAGTGTCTCGGACTAAATCTATGAGGGCTAAGATTAGGGCTCTGGAACTAGTTCAAGGGAATCACAAAGCCGAATATGCCAATATATACGATTATTTACTTGAGTTAAGGAGAAGCAACCACAGTACAAACAACCATCTCAGAAATTAGACTGTAGGCTATTTCAGAGGCTTTATATATATGCCTTGAAGCATGCAAATCAGGTTGGTTAACTGATTGTAGGAGAATTATAGGGTTAGATGGGTGTTGGCTGAAGGGATATTATGGTGGACATTTGCTTGCTGCTGTTGGGGTTAATGCCAATGATTGTATATATCTAGTGGCTTTTGCTGCAATTGAGAGTGAAAACAAACAATCATGGTTTTGGTTCCTCGAGTTGTTACAGAGGGATTTGGAGATCGACAACTCCTACAATATATGCTTCATGTCTGACAAACAAAAGGTATTATAAATTCATAGTATACGCTAAATTGTTTATATAAAAACGATTGCTTATCATGTTGTTTTAATTGTTTTACAGGGCTTAATAGAAGCGATTTCTTTGTTGTTCCCTAATGCTGAAGCAAGAAATTGTGCTAGACATCTTTACAACAATTTTAAAAACATGAAAGGATTTAGAGGCCAAGTTATGCGTCTTACTGTAACGGCCTAATTTTCAGTGGTGTCGGAAATGGTGATATGAGATCACTAAATCCGGCAAGTAAGATTAAATAAGATAGTAATTTAATATTTATGAGTCAAGTGAGAATTTAGAAGAATTTGTGGATTGGTGAATTTAGTGAATTAAAAGAATTTATTAGGTCAAATGGGTCAAAAACGAGGTATCGAGACCTCGAATTTGAAAATCGAGCCATAAATATTTTTAGAAATATTTATGGAGTGTTATTAAGTTAGTATTAAAATTTGGTTGAGAAATTTAAATGTTTGGGTAGCCAATTTAATAAAAAGGACTAAATTGTAATAAATGCAAAATTGGTAGAAGAATTAAATAGCTCAAGTGTTAAAAGAAAGAGGATTTATAGGGCAATTAACCCAAATGTGAAAAGGCTGGATGGCAAGTGGAAGAAAATCATCACAAAGATAAGGATAATAAGGGCAAAATTAGAATTTTGTAATTTTAATATGTTATTAAGATAAGATTGAAAGCAATCTAGAGTAATCTTCACAATAATCTCAGCCAAAAACGTCAGAGGAGTTCTGGAGAAAGCTTGTTTTCATACTATTACATCCTGTGAGTTTGATTCATGCTTTTTCTTGATAATTTTTATGATTTTATGACTTTTACAACTAGATCCACTTATAGAATTCATTAGTTTTTGATTTGGTGGGTAAAATTAAAAGTTACCCTTGCTGAGAAATGGAAGTTTGTGATGAATTATTATGAAAATTAAATTATAATTTCATATTAAGGTGGTTTTATTAAGTAATTTTGATAGGAAATGATATTTAGGACCTAATTGTGAAAAAGTTGTGAATTAGAGGTTGGTGTTGAAATTTAGAATATCAAAGGTTGTGAAATAGTTTGTAATGATAGAATAAAGTGTTGATTGAGAAAAATTAGTTCAATTGATGGCTGAATTGAGCAGGGACTAAATGGTAAAAACTGTAAATTTTGGGGTAAAAGTGCAATTTCAAAAATTGAAGAGCATAAATTATGAAGTGAAATAGAAATAAAATGTATGCTGATGAGTGAAAATATTTTACATTATAGATCAAGAAACCAAAAAAGAAAGAGGAAAAGAAAAAGTTGCAGAGTAGTCCCTAAATTTCAAAATCTTCTACAAATCAGCCGGGTAAGTTCATATGGTTGAATTTATATGTTTATTTGTGAATGATTGAATGATATAATGTGCTGTTAAATATGAATTTGCTGTGGGATTGTGAAAAATATGATAAATGAAAGAATAAATGGTGGTAATTCAAATTAGGAAAAACGCAGAATTGAGTACGTTCGTGTCGTGACATGTGATGAATTGACAGATAATACCATGGTTAATCCATGGAAAATGTGAAGTGTAGGTATGGTATCATCCATACTGAGTTATGAAATGTAGGTATGGTATCATCCATACCGAGTTGTGAAATGTAGGTATGGTATCATCCATACCGAGTTGTGAAATGTAGGTATGGTATTAACCATACTGAGTTGTGAAATGTAGGTATGGTATCATCCATACCGAGTTGTGAAATGTAGGTATGGTATTAACCATACTGAGTTGTGAAATGTAGGTATGGTATAAACCATACTGAGTTGTGAAATGTAGGTATGGAATTATCCATACTGAGTTGTGAAACTTGACACTGAGCAACGACGTACTCAAATTCGTAAGACGTTTCCTAATTTGATAAGAAGTAATATAAAATGAGTGAATCAAATGGAAGAGATTGAGTAGTTGTTAATGTTGAGCTCAACTATGTGAAGTATTTTAACGATGGTTGTGAATGGCAGGGAACTTTAGTAAATGTTTTGTTATTGTTTTGGAAATATTATGTGTGGTAAGCTACTTTAAAACCTATGAACTTACTAAGCTTCATTAAGCTTACTTGTGTGTGTTTGATATTTTTATGTAGATTGAATTAAAGAGAAGTGGAAGATCGGATCATCACAGCAAAGCTCACTATCCAGATCAATTCCGGTAGCTTTTGTTTTATGTTTAAAGATTTATATGGCATGTATAGAGTTTAAATGAGATGGAGTAAAGATGTTATAAACTAGTTATCAATATTGTGCAATGAAACAGTTTTTGAATTCCAGCAGTGACGTGATTTTGAAATATCACCAAAAATAGAAGAAATGGAATTAGAAAGTGAAGGAGATATGAATTGAAAGCTCTTTGAGTCTATTTTCATATGAAAGAAATAGAGTAAGAAATGAAATGGAAATAATGAGATATTTAAATTTTAGTGAAACTGGTTCTGAATGAATTCGTGATCCCCTGTTCTGCCTTTGAAAAATCATTAGAAATTGTACAAAAATAATTGTGGATTAAAATTTATATGTATGAAATCCTGAATGAGTATAGTTTCAAATGAGCTAAACAATGAGGCCATCTAAGTTCTGTACAAAGAGTAATTTGATTCGTAGTGAAGAGAGGTCAGAGCAGTTGAATAGTAAAATAGGGGAAACTTCAATGAATAAACTGTACTAATTGGCCACATGAAAAATTTTGGAAAAATTATAGTAAAAAGATATATGAGTCTAGTTTCAGGGAAAATTAACGGATCTTAATTTGGAGTTCCGTAGCTCCAGATATAAATATTTTAGTGACTATTATACAGAGGGACAGTTTTAAATTTTATGCCGAATTAGTAGTTAAGTTTTGTAATGCCTCGTGCTCGACTCCGGTAACGGTCTCGGGTAAGGGGTGTTACATTTATTGGTATCAGAGATTTGGTTTAGATGATTCTCGGAACAGATGTGATGTATAAAATGTTTGGAAATACATGCCATATAAATCTGTGATAGTGGGATGTGAATGATCCGATCTAACTATTAATTTTTGTTATAGATTATAAAGATGTCTGATAGACCCGAGGGTGCTGATCATGAAGAGGAAGTTAATAGTAGAGTACAGACTTCTGAGCAGGGAACAAGTAATAATGTTCCGATTTCTTTGATGAGAGAGGAAGAACTTAAAAATTTGATTTATGGGGTAATGAATCAGTGGTTTAGTGAAACAATACAAGGAAGAAGTCGAGCACAACAACCTCCTCCTCCCCTCTCACTGTACCACCATTTTCTGACCCGATTGCTCCTCCTTCAAGATAGATGAATCTATCAAAAGAACACTCGATTGAGAAACTTCGAAAAGTTCGGAGCTGAAGAATTTCGGGAAGATCGGATGATGATCCAGCTTAAAGCAGTATTGGCTAAAGAGTTTGGAGAGAGTTTTCAAACAAATGATTTGTTCTCCTGAGGACTATCCGAGGTGTGCGATTTCATTATTGAAAGAAGAAGCGTATAATTGGTGGGAAACCATTGAAGCGATGGTACCGCAGATAAACTTACACAGGAATTCTTCCAAAATGAGTTTAGAAAAAGTATGTGGGAAGGAGATATTTAGATAAAAAGAAAAGGGAATTCCTTGATCTTCGATAGGGAATAAAACAAAGGGCTGAATATGAGAGAGAATTTGTGTATCTCAAAGAGGTATGCTCGGGATGTTGTAAACGACAGAGGAAGAAATGTGCATTAGATTTGAAGAAGGGCTTAATGATGAAATCGAATGATGATAGGAGGCACTTTGAGATTCGAGAATTTGTGGTTACATGCGATGAAGCTCAAAAGATGGAGAAGTGTATAATAGAAAGATGCAAAGAGAAAGAAAAGGCAAAAAGTATATAAAAGAAGTTTCTCTAGACCAACAACTTTTCCAAATAAAAGTTCGAGAGATGATTTTAGTCGATCTGTTACAATTCCTAATGATCGAATAAAAGTAAAACAACTCAAAGGGAGGTCGGAGTGACTAATAAACCAAAGACTAATCTTGGTAGTGTGCAAAATTTTCCGAGACCTAGATGCAAAAATTGTGGTAGATTTCATATTGGTGAATGTTGGGGAAGAACCGGAGCTCATTATAGATGTGGTGGAACTGATCATTTTATTCGGACTCGTCCTCGGTCATTAAAAGAAAATAAAGAACTAGGCAAGAAACAAACAAATACTCCTCAGAAAAGTAGACGTTCGGGTCAAAGTAGTCTTCTTGAGACCGCTCGTTCGGGAATCGAGATATCAGAGTCCGATCGTAAACAAGGGCACTGCGCACGCATACATATGCTACTCGGGCAAGAGAGAAAGCTTCGCTCCGGATGTGATAGCTGGTATTTTCCATCTTTTAATGATTACGTGTATACTTTAATTGATCCTGGATCTACGCATTCATATATTTGCAATTGCATTAGTGTCGTAAAAAAATGATCGTGAGTCCATCGACTTTGATATGCAAGTCACTAATCCGTTAGGGCAAAGTGTGTTAGTTAATTTAATATGTCGAAAGTGTCCACTTTGAAAATACAAGGTGTGAATTCTTTCTGATTTAATGTTGTTACCTTTCCGAGAATTTGATGTTATTCTTGGCATGGATTGGTTGATTAAACACGATGCCATAGTGAATTGTAGAGAAAAACGGGTTGATTTAAAATGTCTGACAGGGGAAATAGTTTTAGCTGAGTTTGGAGATAAAAAGAATGATGTCAGAATTATATTAGCCATTACAGCTCAGAAATTGATTCGGAAGGGCAATGAAACATTTTTAGCTTATATTCTTGATACTCGGGGTTTTGAATTGAAGATGGAACAATTGCCAGTTGTTAATGAGTTCACTGATGTGTTTCCAGAGGAACTACCTGGTTTACCCCCAGATCGTGAGGTTGAATTTGTAATTGATGTAATTCCGAGTACAGCTCCGATATCAATAGCACCATATAGAATGGCACCAGCTGAGTTAAAAGAGTTGAAGACGCAATTGCAAGAGTTATTAGATAAAGGGTTCATCAGACCGAGTGCATCACCTTGGGGTGCACCTGTTTTATTTGTGAAAAAGAAAGATGGCTCGTTGCGATTGTGTATTGATTACAAACAGCTGAACAAGGTAACAATTAAAAATAAATATCCATTACCTCGTATCGATGATTTATTTGATCAACTGAAAGGTGCTGCTGTGTTTTCAAAGATAGATCTTAGATCCGGTATTATCAATCAAGGTTAAAGAGTGTGATGTGCCAAAAATCGCTTTTCCGAACTCGGTATGGTCACTACTGAATTTACGGTAATGCCTTTTGGTTTAACAAATGCCCCTGCTGCATTTATGGATTTAATGAATCGGATTTTTCAGCCTTATTTGGATAGATTTGTGGTGGTATTTATTGATGACATATTGGTCTATTCAAAGACAGAATCCGAGCATGCACAACACTTGAGAATTGTATTACGACTTTTGAGAGAAAAGCGATTATATGCAAAATTTAGTAAATGTGAGTTTTGGCTTCATGAAGTTGGATTTCTAGGTCACATTGTATCAGCTGAAGGAATTCGCGTGGATCCAAGTAAAGTTTCAGCAGTGGTGAATTGGAAAACACCAAAGAATGTAACTGAAGTGCGAAGTTTTCTGGGACTAGCAGAGTATTATCGCCGTTTTGTAAAGAATTTTTCCATGATTGCTTCACCAATGACTCGTTTGTTACAAAAAAGAATGTTGAGTTTGTATGGTCTCGATGAATGTCAATGAGCTTTGACCAATTGAAGAAAATGTTAACGAAGCTCCAGTTTTGACTCAACCAGAATCAGGTATACCATAATTGTGTACAGTGATGCATCTTTAAATGGTTTGGGTTGTGTGTTAATGCAGTCAGGAAAGGTAGTGGCTTATGCTTCACGGCAATTAAAACCACTTGAAAAGAATTACCCTACACACGATCTTGAATTAACTGCAATTGTTTTTGCTTTAAAAATTTGGAGACACTATTTATATGGTGAGAAGTGTTATATCTATACGGATCACAAAAGTCTGAAATACTTAATGACTCAGAAGGAACTAAACTTAAGACAGAGACGGTGGTTAGAGTTGCTGAAAGATTATGATTTGGTTATTAACTACCATCCAGGAAAAGCTAATGTAGTTGCTGATGGACTTAGTCGAAAGTCATCTTTGTTTGCGCTTCGAATAATGAATGCTCAATTGGCTCTTAATGAAAAAGGTGCTGTATTAGTAGAATTGAAAGTGAAACCCATGTTTCTTCAACAAATTCAGAAACTGCAGAATAAAGACCCGAAATTGGTATTTAAACGACAAATGGTTCGAGATAATTTAGATTCAGAGTTCAGCATTGATGATGAAGGTATGTTGCGTTATCATAACAGAATTTGTGTTCCAAACAATTCTATTTTGAAGAATAATATTCTTTCTGAAGTACATAATAGTATGTATTCTATTCACCCAGGCATGATTTAAAATGTATGGTGATTTGAAAAAGATATATTGGTGGCCTGGTATGAAAAGAGAAATTTAAGAATTTGTTGCAAAATGTTTGATTTGTCAGCAAGTTAAAGCGGAGCATCAAGTGCCAACGGGTTTACTACAACCCATTATGATTCCTGAATGGAAGTGGGAGCGTGTTACAATGGATTTTGTATCAGGATTGCCTATGACTCCAAGAAAGAAAGATTCGATATGGGTGACTGTTGATAGATTGACAAAGTCAGCACACTTTATTCCAGTCAGAACAGATTTTTCACTTGAGAAGTTAGCAGACTTGTATGTGTCAGAGATTGTGAGACTACATGGAGTTCCAGTATCAATCATTTGGATTTGGGATCCAAGGTTTACTTCGAGATTCTGAATATAAATCGCAAGAAGCTTTAGGTACCAAATTAAATTTTAGTACAGCATTTCATCCTCAAACAGATGGACAGTCAGAGCGAGTGATTCAAATTCTAGAAGATATGTTAAGATGTTGTATACTTGAGTTTGGTGACAGTTGGGAAAGGTATTTACCTTTGGCTAAGTTTGCTTACAATAATAGCTATCAGTCTAGTATAAAAATGGCACCATTTGAAGCTCTTTATGGTAGGAAATGCAAGACTCCATTGTGTTAGTCTCGAATTGAGTGAATCAAAAATAGTTGGGGTTGATTTGATTCGGAAACCAAGAGAAAGTCCGGATTATTCGAGATAGTCTAAAAGCTGCTTCGGATCGTCGTCGAAGTCATATGCACGATTTGAAACGAAGAGACATAGAATATGCAAGATGGGTGATCGAGTATTTTTAAAAGTTTCACCATGGAAGAAGGTGTTACGGTTTGGTAGAAAATGAAAATTGAGTCCGAGATTTATAGGGTAGTATGAAATTGTGGAAAGGGTTGGTCCTGTAGCTTATCGGTTGGCTTTACCTCCGAACTTGAGAAGATCCACAATGTGTTTCATGTGTCTATGTTAAGGCGGTATAGGTCGATCCTTCACACGTAATTCCTCATCTCAAAATTGAGCTTCAACCAAATATGACTTATTCGGAAAGAACCAATAAAGATTTTGGCTCGTGAAGTAAAAGAGTTGCGAATAAGAAAATACCATTGGTTAAAGTATTATGGCATCGGCATGGTATGGAGGAGGCAACACAGGAAACAGAGGAGTCAATGAGATCACAGTATCCAAATCTATTTTCAGGTAACAAATTTCGAGGACGAAATTTTAAAGGGGGGAGAGTTGTAACGGCCTAATTTTTAGTGGTGTCGGAAATGGTGATATGAGATCACTAAATCCGGCAAGTAAGATTAAATAAGATAGTAATTTAATATTTATGAGTCAAGTGAGAATATAGAAGAATTTGTGGATTGGTGAATTTAGTGAATTAAAAGAATTTATTAGGTCAAATGGGTCAAAAACGAGGTATCGAGACCTCGAATTTGAAAATCGAGCCATAAATATTTTTAGAAATATTTATGGAGTGTTATTAAGTTAGTATTAAAATTTGGTTGAGAAATTTAAATGTTTGGGTAGCCAATTTAATAAAAAGGACTAAATTGTAACAAATGCAAAATTGGTAGAAGAATTAAATAGCTCAAGTGTTAAAAGAAAGAGGATTTATAGGGCAATTAACCCAAATGTGAAAAGGCTGGACGACAAGTGGAAGAAAATCATCACAAAGATAAGGATAATAAGGGCAAAATTGGAATTTTGTAATTTTAATATGTTATTAAGATAAGATTGAAAGTAATCTAGAGTAATCTTCACAATAATCTCAGCCAAAAACGTCAAAGGAGTTCTGGAGAAAGCTTGTTTTCATACTATTACATCCTGTGAGTTTGATTCATGCTTTTTCTTGATAATTTTTATGTTTTTATGACTTTTACAACTAGATCCACTTATAGAATTCATTAGTTTTTGATTTGGTGGGTAAAATTAAAAGTTACCCTTGCTGAGAAATGGAAGTTTATGATGAATTATTATGAAAATTAAATTATAATTTCATACTAAGGTGGTTTTATTAAGTAATTTTGATAGGAAATGATATTTAGGACCTAATTGTGAAAAAGTTGTGAATTAGAGGTTGGTGTTATTCAGAATATCAAAGGTTGTGAAATAGTTTGTAATGATAGAATAAAGTGTTGATTGAGAAAAATTAGTTCAATTGATGGCTGAATTGAGCAGGGACTAAATTGTAAAAACTGTAAATTTTGGGGTAAAAGTGTAATTTCAAAAATTGAAGAGCATAAATTATGAAGTGAAATAGAAATGAAATATATGCTGATGAGTGAAAATATTTTACATTATAGATCAAGAAACCAAAGAAGAAAGAGGAAAAGAAAAAGTTGCAGAGTAGTCCCTAAATTTCAAAATCTTCTACAAATCAGCCGGGTAAGTTCATATGGTTGAATTTATATGTTTATTTGTGAATGATTGAATGATATAATGTGCTGTTAAATATGAATTTGCTGTGGGATTGTGAAAAATATGATAAATGAAAGAATAAATGGTGGTAATTCAAATTAGGAAAAACGCAGAATTGAGTACGTTCGTGTCGTGACATGTGATGAATTGACGGATAAGACCATGGTTTATCCATGGCAAATGTGAAGTGTAGGTATGGTATCATCCATACTGAGTTATGAAATGTAGGCATGGTATCATCCATACCGAGTTGTGAAATGTAGGTATGGTATCATCCATACCGAGTTGTGAAATGTAGGTATGGTATTAACCATACTGAGTTGTGAAATGTAAGTATGGTATCATCCATACCGAGTTGTGAAATGTAGGTATGGTATTAACCATACTGAGTTGTGAAATGTAGGTATGGTATAAACCATACTGAGTTGTGAAATGTAGGTATGGAATTATCCATACTGAGTTGTGAAACTTGACACAAACTTGACACTGAGCAACGACGTACTCAAATTCGTAAGACGTTTCCTAATTTGATAAGAAGTAATATAAAATGAGTGAATCAAATGGAAGAGATTGAGTAGTTGTTAATGTTGAACTCAACTATGTGAAGTATTTTAACGATGGTTGTGAATGGCAGGGAACTTTAGTAAATGTTTTGTTATTGTTTTGGAAATATTATGTGTGGTAAGCTACTTTTAAACCTATGAACTTACTAAGCTTCATTAAGCTTACTTGTGTGTGTTTGATATTTTTATGTAGATTGAATTAAAGAGAAGTGGAAGATCGGATCATCACAGCAAAGCTCACTATCCAGATCAATTCCGGTAGCTTTTGTTTTATGTTTAAAGATTTATATGGCATGTATAGAGTTTAAATGAGATGGAGTAAAGATGTTATAAACTAGTTATCAATATTGTGCAATGAAACAGTTTTTGAATTCCAGCAGTGACGTGATTTTGAAAAATCACCAAAAATAGAAGAAATGGAATTAGAAAGTGAAGGAGATATGAATTGAAAGCTCTTTGAGTCTATTTTCATATGAAAGAAATAGAGTAAGCAAATGAAATGGAAATAATGAGATATTTAAATTTTAGTGAAACTGGTTCTGAATAAATTCGTGATCCCCTGTTCTGCCTTTGAAAAATCATTAGAAATTGCACAAAAATAATTGTGGATTAAAATTTATATGTATGAAATCCTGAATGAGTATAGTTTCAAATGAGCTAAACAATGAGGCCATCTAAGTTCTGTACAAAGAGTAATTTGATTCGTAGTGAAGAGAGGTCAGAGCAGTTGAATAGTAAAACAGGGGAAACTTCAATGAATAAACTGTACTAATTGGCCACATGAAAAATTCTGGAAAAATTATAGTAAAAAGATATATGAGTCTAGTTTCAGGGAAAATTAACGGATCTTAATTTGGAGTTCCGTAGCTCCAGATATAAATATTTTAGTGGCTATGACGCAGAGGGACAGTTTTAAATTTTATGCGGAATTAGTAGTTAAGTTTTGTAATGCCTCGTGCTCGACTCCGGTAACGGTCTTGGGTAAGGGGTGTTACACTTACTTACTGGAAAGCTGCTAAAACAACTTTTCCAAGATAATTTGAAGAAGCAATGTCTGAAATGAGGTCACTGTCAGAATCTGCCGAGGTTGGTTGTATGATAAGGATCCAAGGACTTGGTCAAGAGCCCACTTCTCAACCAAATGCAAATCTAATCTACTACTGAACAACAACAGTGAATGTTTCAACGAGGATAAAATTTATTTTTTAAATCTGACTGTTTATCACTTCATGTTGTATAATTGTTGTTGGAGATCTGACTATTTATCACTTCATGTTGTATAATTGTTGTTGGAGTTATTTAAGGACTTGCTCCCATTGCAGATCATTTTAGAAGCTAGAGATAAACCAATCCTAACGATGTTGGAAATAATTAGAAGAAAAGTCATGACTAGGTTGGTTTCTATGAGAGAGACTACTGAGAAGTATCCTGGACCTTTATGTTCAAGGATACAGAAGAAGTTGTCTATTTTGTGAACAAAGAATATATCTTTTTGGAAGGGTTGTTGAATCAGGGTCATATTTCATCACTACTAAGCTCTTTTTAACCTTCTTGTTTAAGCTCTTTTTAACCTTCTTGTTTTCTTCTTCCATTAAAAACCTCCATTTTTTTTTTCATTTTTCCTTGTCTTTCCTCTTGTACTCTTGTTTGTCTCTTTGATCTTCTTGTCCTCTTCGACCCTGTTAGCTTCTTCTAACCAGCTCTTAGTAAGAGTGGATCAACAACGCATAAGTAAAAGAGCATTTGCAAGTGGGACTGCAGCAACTTGATCATCAACATGATCAAGAGAGCATTTACGAGCAATCACAATTCTTAATATCAATCTGCAAGCCTGAGAAGATTGTAGATTTCAAAAACTTAATATCAATCAACATGATTTTATTGCATGTCTAAAAAAATTTGAAATAAATAACTTATGGAAGAGGGGTAAATTTGAACAGAATATGACCAATTCTCAAAGAAAATTAAGGTGCACATAACATAGAAGGGGAGACGCAGGGATCATAATGCAGCTAATAAGGGTGAATCAGACTAAATCATTAAAATGATTTGTGGAACAAATTAGACACAAGGGATGTACAGTTCAGATATAAAACTTAACTAAATCTATAGCACAAATCTCATGTCTCAGCGGAAGCAGTGAAACTGATCCAAGACACCACTAAAACAATCGGGTTTTGACACCCTTTAGACCATTTCATGCAGGAAAGAAATGCCTCGTTGTAATCACTTGCTTATCTGGACATTCTTTGTGCATCTTTCTCCAAACAAAACTCCTAACATTTGCAAGCATGTTTACCCTCTAGTTTGATGCAAAAACAGTAACAAGCCGATTTCAAGGACTGCAATCTCCTAATCATATATTTCATGTTGAGCTCCATACAAGATTTCACACATACAAGAGAAGAAAAATAAGTGAAACAATTCCATCTAAAATGAAATTAATCAAAGAAAGCCAAAACAGATGCAGAACAGATGATTGAACATGTAAATTTTTTTCATATTAGTTCCATATCAGTAAAAAATCAGCCGTAAGAAAGAAAAATAAGGAATACCCACAAAGGGATTGTGAACAAACAAGCCGATTCAGATCAGAAAAAATTGGATTGAGAAACCAATTATTCAGGAATGTGAAGAATTGGAAAATACAATGATTAGGAACAAAAACGATTACCATCTTCTTTTTTGTCGACAACCACTTGATTTTAAGTCTTAGAACATAAATTTGTCGGTAAAGAAGACATACCTGGACTCTCTATTGAATCCTCTTTTATTTTTGTACGTGAATAAAAAATTCTGATGATAATAGCTTTTTTAGTCAAATGAAAAATAAAACTAAAAAAAAAGGGGGGAGATGAACGGTTTTTTCAACTAAGATTTAGGGTTTAGAATTTTTAATTAATTAAATTTATCTAATTAAAAATATATTCTCATCCCATTTGGAAATCCAAGTTGGCACTTAAAATCTAGTTGGACTGCCACGTAGGATTACCGTCACGGAGATAATGGAACTTAATGGAAGAGTGATCACTTCGTAACAAAATAATAACATAAGTGACTTAAACGTAACATTTCAAGCATAAGTGACTAAAATGTAACCTGAAGCAAACAAAAGTGACTATTTTTGTAGTTTACCATTATTTAAGAGATGTTACTTGAATAGTTGTCTCTTACTTTAGTAGTTATATTTATTTAAGATATATTAGTTGAATAATTATGTTTATTTAAAAGATATGATATTAAAAGTTATGTGTTTATGAAGAGATATAAAGATTCCTATAAATAAGAGTGGAATATACTTTACTCAGTGTTTACTGGTCTATTTTTATTAATACAAAACGTAAATAATCACCAAATTTCATTATAACCTCAAAATTCATTTACATATCTAACATAAATATATATTAATAAAACTTTAAAAATAATGGTTTGATATAAGCCTTAAAACCATCTTCTACGTCAAATTTAACGTTGGTGAATGGCGAAGCTCATCACATGAACCTGTCTCGTATCTCAATGCCACACATTTTTCTCTTTATCCTTTTTAAGGGGAAACTAATTACGGTATTTCCGTTTATAATTAACTATAATATTTATTATGAGATGCTGGTTCTTAATTTATTCAGAGGAAAAAGGAAATTTTATATTTCTTGCTATTACCAGACCCCGTGTGATATTTAATGCCTTCAAATATTTTTTATTGTTTTAATGGAGTAAACATGGTAGCTAGGGATACTCTTTTTAAATTTATTAATGATGGATAAAAATGTGCGGATTTTTTTTAAAAATAGAAAAATAATTAAATTTTAAAAACCATCCATGAAAATAAAATATAACTAAAAACGTAATTAAATTCTAAAAATCATCCAAGGCCATAATGTATCGTGCAAATTATTTTTTATTTAAATTTTATTCCTTTAATAGCATTAAAAAATTATTTTGAGATGAAAAGAATTTAATATTTTCATATCTTTTTAAACGATAAAGGATAGAGCAAGGAAAAGTGTTAATATTATCAAGGCCTTTGAAGATTTCAATTGAGCAACACGGTGCATGTTATAGACAGTTCATTGGCCTCCACCAGCAAAATAGATTTAAATAACATTAGCTTGAAAATTAACCAATCCAAGCAGCAGCTCTCTCATTTGATGAAATGCAAAAGTAGATGGCTGGCAAGGCCCGAATCCCCTAAAATGAAAAATTATTATTTAGGTTTTTTAAAAATTTTTAAAATTTTAAATTAGTAACAGTAAAATTATACTTTGGTCCCCTTTAAAATATAAAAATTCGATTTAATCCTTTAAAAATTATAAAGATATAGACTATAAAAAGTTAAAATTTCATTCAAGCCCCTCTAAAAAATTGTTCTGACTTCGCCCCTGTGCAAAAGAGCAAGCCAACAAGTGTAAGCCAAAAGTAAAAGTCAAAAAGTGTAAGTCAAATGTACAAGCTAAAAGTGCGAGCTAACAAATACGCAAGCTATCCAAGTGGATGTCAAAATGGCGGACAGTGTAAGCCATTTGGTGGACAATCTAACAGTGAGCTGTCTCACAATAAGTAGAACTACAAGCTGCAAGCCGCGAATAACATGATAATATTTTTTTATACACGCTACCAATAACAACTTTGTGTTTGTTTTTTAGTGTGTTTAGGATAAAACCAAATCTTAGTTATTAAGATTGGTGACATGTTTAGGTGCTGAATGACGTGTTTAGGTAATCTATTTTGTGTACAAGCAATGTTTTTCAAGTTTCAAGATTTTTTTAGTAGGATTAGTTGAGTTTTTTTTTTGTGAGAAAAACTCTTATATATTTTATAATATGTATTTGAAAAAGATGATGAAATATAGCAAGTAAAATTGGATTGCTATTTTTTTCTCTGTTTTGCTCTCTTCCTTTGCTCAAAAACCCAACAATTGGTATTAAGAGCCATTGATATTTGAGTATCTGCAAAAATGCCTTCAGCAAGTTTTTCACCTCCTCCACCGACTGTGTTTAATGGTGAAAACTATCATATTTGGATAGTAAAGATGAAGACCTACCTTCAAGCTTTTGACTTGTGGGAGGTAGTGAATGCCAATATTCAGCCACCACCGTTGATGGAGAATCCAACCATAGCACAAATCAGACAACTTAGTAATGATCATGCTAAGAAGTACAAGGCGATGTTGTGCCTACAAAGTGGTGTTTTAGATGTGATTTTCACCAGGGTTATGGCCTATGAGACTCCCAAAGAAGCTTGTGATAAGCTAAAAGAGGAGTTTCAAGGTTCGAATAAGACCAGGCAACATCAACTCATTAATCTTAGAAGATATTTTGAGAATTTGAAGATAAAGGAGGCTGAGATAGTGAAGCAATATGCAAACATGATAATGGTAGTGGTTAATAGCATCAGATTACTAGGAGACTAGTTCAATGACAGCAGGGTAGTTGAGAAGGTTATAACTACACTTCCCGAGAAGTATGAGTCAAAGGTTTCCTCTCTTGAAAACTCGAGGGACCTGTAAGCAATCTCACTACAAGAGTTAATCAATGTGTTATATGTTCAAGAACAGAGGAGAGCATCAAGAGAAGAGGGGCATGCTGAGGGAGCCTTTCAAGCGAGAAACAAGGAAGGCTCAAGCTCTTCAAACAACAAAGAAAAGAAAGCCTGGATAGACAAAACATAGTAGAGTTGGAGATATGTTGGCAAGGGGAAAAATCCACCATGCTCTCACTGCAAGAAGACAAATCACCCGGAGAGGTATTGCTGGTTCAGGTCAGATATTCAGTGTAGAAGTTGTAAACGATTCGATCATATAGAGAAAGTGTGCAAAAACCAACGGTAGAAGCAACAACAACAAAACCATATTCAAGCTCAGATTGCTGAAGAAAACCAAGCTTGGGAGGAGCATCTGTTTACTTCCTCTTGTTTTGTTTCAAGCAGCAAAGGCAATAAGAGTTGGTTGATTGATAGTGGCACCACAAATCACATGACTTTAGATGAAAGCATCTTCAAGCGAATTGATAGAAGCTGCATTTCAAAAGTCAGAATTGGAAATGGTCAAGTTATTGAGGCTAAAGGAAAAGGAGATGTGCTAATCAGCACTCCAATAGGTCAGAATTGGAAATGGTCAAGTTATTGAGGCTAAAGGAAAAGGAGATGTGCTAATCAGCACTCCAATAGGTACTAAAGTAATTAAAGATGTGCGTTTAGTTCTTAAGTTAGATTAAGCATTGGTCAATTGATTAAGAAGAAATACACTGTTGTTTTTTAAAGATAAATGTCGCACTATATTTGATTCATTGGGATAGGAAGTTGTGGCAGTTTCAATGAATGATAGAAGCTGGTGTTGAATTGGAACTTCGTGGCCTTGAGAGCCTACACTATAGTTCAGTGGACATGTAAAACCCCATCTCCTAAAAACGGGCTGAGGCGTTACACTAAAAGTAGACTTATACTCGGTTGAATTCTTATTTAGCTTTCAACGTATATTAAGTGAGCTGGGGCGTTAACCCAAAATTTTCAGATGATAAAACAATCAAAACATGTGTACGCCATATAATATAAACATAACTGGTAATGATCTTTTGGCAAAAACCTTAAATAAAACTAACAGATTTTCATAAATATAATGTGAGTCAGCTTCTTTCACAAAATCCCAAAGACAACATTGGCAGTAAACATCGTTTAAATCAGTCTAGTGAATATGATTAAAAGATAGCTTCATAAAAACTTAACCAATCCTCAAGGGTAACATTATTTTAAAACAGTGATTTAGTTTAAATCAGTCTAGTGAATATGATTAAAAGATAGCTTCATAAAAACTTAACCAATCCTCAAGGGTAACATTAGTTTAAAACAGTGATTTAGTAAATAAGTAATTTATTACAGATCTTAGTTACAAAACAAAACTGCACGCCACCCCCAAATATATAAATGTTACAAAACAAACGCAATCGAAGCTCATAGCAGAGGCCGTTCTTTCTGACTGAGTCCCTTTTACAAGCCTTATGTCGAAGTACCACCTGGAAAAGGGAAAGAAAGGGAGTAAGTCCAAAAGAACTTAGTGAGATCCAGAATTAGAAATGTTCGACCCTTTCCAAACAAAAATACAAGAACAAAAACAAAATAACATAAATATATATATATACACGCGCACACAATTTAATAAGTTGACACTCTATACACAGATACATTTGGGCGTATACCTTTAACATAGATCAGTGGCGGATACCTATCCTTGGCGGATAGTATCCCCAGGTGACTCTAATACCGGGCGAATACCTTTCTTCTCTACTTTCATAGAGAACACTTGTCCTATTAGAAGGGATACTTTCCTTCGGAAACACGATCTCTACCAACACTTACCCTTCACATCTCAGACGTATAGTTAGACTAATTCTTACACGCCAACTGAACTCACTTTCACTAGGGCAGATGCTATGCGCCAAGCACAACCATTTTGATGAATACACTATGTATACAACACAACCACAGGATGAAGATTTACCACTTAACATGTAATATTATCGAACATTCCTATTCAACATCTCTCTCCCATCTGCAGATATACATAACATGCAACATATTCAAAATCCACATTTTCTTACCCTTTTTATTGACCTTCCTTGTGCTAACCTCAGATCCCATCTTCACATAACAAAATAGGTATCACAATCATTGTTGTTTCGAACACATGCTTGTTCCCATGAGTTCAAGGTTCTTTTCCATGGTTAACAACTAACATGTCCTACCGAAGGCAGCACCCTTATTGCCAGATTGGTTAGCAACTAACATGTTCTACCAGAAACCCAACACTCACGCCAATCTGGTTAGCAATTAACATGCCCTACCAGTGGCCCATCTTAACTGGATATCGAGTTTATGCACCAAGGAAATCATGTCTGTTTCCCATCACTTACATGCACAAGTAGATGATTACATGCAACAACTTACTATATTTCATGAAGATGGTTTCACCTGAATTCTTAACTATGGAAACCAGAATTTAGTAATATACCAAAACAAGGAGGGAACTCAGAGAAGATTAATACAGACTGGATACTCACAGAAAGACTTCAACGAAATTGGTTACACCAAGACTTTCACTACACTCCATAACCTTTTCTTATAATTAGAACACTTGTTAGTCCTTTTTTAAAGAAGAACTCCTTCTCAGACGAGGTACCAGAGTAAAGTAAAGTAAAAGAAAAGAAAGGAAGAACCCTCACTATAATAGCCTCATTGATATTTATAGCTCACATAGCTCTCACAATAACTTACACATAGCTATCCATGAAAAGTTGACTCATCACTCTATTGTGGCCAACATACTAATTTCCACGCAAATCCCACCTTAAATATCCATTGCACTCTAGTCGATTTCTAACTAGATCTAGACAAGAAACTAACTAAAACTGTACAATATACCCACGCTCATACAGAAACTATTGGGCCCATAACCTAACAAATCACCACTGTTGGATACTAGCAGAAAGGTTCGTCGCACAAAACTTACCAAGAGAATTTGTTGATTGGCGAGTTCCCCATTACAGTTACGCTAAGACATATATACTTTGCCAAAAGACAAATCCTTCATCCGAGTTATTACAGACCTACCTGATTAGCTAAAAAGTCTGTAACTCTTTCACTTGATGAGATGCAAAAGAGTAAGCCAACAAATGTAGGCCAAAAAGTGCAAGCCAAAAGTATAAGCAAAAAAGTGCAAGCCAAAAAGTGCGAGCGGAAAAAATATGCAAGCTATCCAAGTGGAAGCTGAAATGGCAGGCAATACAAGCCATCTGGCAGACAGTTCAACTTTGGCGAACAATCTAACAACGAGTTGTCCCTCAATAAGTAAAATTGCGAGCTGTAAGCCGCGGATAACATGAGAATGTTTTTTATTCACGCTACCAGTAACGAACGCGTGTTTGTTTTTGAGTGTATTTTGGATAAAACCAAATCTTAGTTGTTAAGATTGGTGATATATTTAGGTGCTGAATGACATGTTTAGTTAATTTATTTTGTATACAAGCAATGTTTTCCAAGTTTCAAGACTACTTTAGTGGGATTAGTTGAGTTTTTTGGTGAGAAAAACTCTTATATATTGTATAATCTGTATTTGAAAAAGATGATGAAATATAACAAGTCAAATTGGATTGCTAATTTTTCTCTATTTTGCTCTCTTCCTTTGCTCAAAAACTCAACAAGAACGCTGGTTGCCTTCCTTGAAGGTATGCTTAATCTCAGCAGTCTAAATAGTAATCAAGAACATCCTACAATAATCTATTAAAATTGAAAGCAAAACATTAGAATTTGAAGCATTGGCAATCAAACTAATAACATCTATAGCATCGATCTCAATCTCAAAGTTAATAACACAGGAAGTTGAAGGCCATAACTCAGCCTCGATGCTTGTTGCGAAGGGAATGTGGCTATAACATCCCAAGACCCACTTTCATGGTCCCTAATAATAACCTTTTTTCCCACTTTCCCTAGATTTCCACTTGCAGATTCGTCGGTATTAAGCTTTAGCCAACCTTGTCTAAGGGCATTTCAAGATAGTTGCAGGGGTATCTAACTTTGACAACGGACGATAAAGCAAGAATTCCTTATCACATGTTAAAGCTTTGACCCTTGTTGAACCTTGTCGATACCTACCACTGAATACAATGGAAAGAAACTGAATCTCCCATAATTTGTAAGTAAAGATTAAGTACTATGGCAGTCTCGGGAGGGGCTTCAAACTTTGCTATTCAGATTGTATAGGATCTAGATCTCCCATTCCCCTTAGAGAGAATGCAGTTCATTATTTTGATGCTGTCTTGGTTTTTACGACAGAAAGAGCATGAGTCGTGAAAGTTGAGGCCCTCAAGTTCAGAAAGCTTCTCGTGGGTAGGATCTGAAGCACACACTTTCATAGATAAACTTTTAATTTCGGTGCTACTCTCAATCTCCGGATGTATCTCTGGATCATGAGAAATGACCCCTTGGTTGGAGGTTCGGATGTTATATGCGCTATGGAAAAAAAAAAAGTTAAAAATAAAAATAGACAAAGAAAAGGTGATAATAGAATTATCCAAAGAACCCTACTGCAGTGAAACAATGATGAAACCAGTGCCCAAAATAAAACACTTTTATACATCCATTTACCTACCATTACATCATAATTTTAAATGGTTAAAATATACCTATAGGCTTTTTCCTTTTTGAAAATTTAGAATTTAATTCTTGTTCTTATATTTTAAAGAATTTAAACTTTTTAAAATTTTAAATTTAAGTTTTTTAATATTATTTTTTCGTTAAATTAAAGTTAATTACAACAATTAGTTTTTAATTATATAACTATTAAGTGAATAATTCTTTATTTCAAAATGTCACAATAATAAACTTAACATAAAAATAATTAACAGCATTCACAGTTAAATATAAATTTTAAAATCTAAAAATAAAATAAAACTAAATTTCTAAAAATACATAAGACTAAATTCTTAATTTTCTAAAACTACAATGGCTATAGACAAATTTTAATCTTTTAACATGAACCCTTCCAACTTGGAATAACAAACAGAAGTCTGAAAGGAATCGAATCTTTCTAGAATATGTAGTATAATGACTTCATTAAACAACTAAGTTAAATATTCCAAACAATTTTTAACTAAAGTTGAGTGAATGCACTAAAACACTTTTAAAGAGTTAAATTGTTCTTTTCAACTCTTCATTTTTATTATAAATATAATTTTACTTATTAATTAATACAATATTTTTCATTTAAAAAATTTAAATATAATATTTTTTATAATTATATAATAATTATTTTTTTATTAATAAAATTATTATTTTACATAAAAATAGTTTTAACAAATTTTAATTATTTATTATATTTGTAAAAAAAATATTTTTATATGTTATTATTTTTAATTATTATTTGATACAAATAAGATTTTAATTATTTATTAAATCCATAATCATATTAATAATTATAATTTTTTTAATAGTCATTTGATTTTCTAACTATACTTGAATGCAAACACATAATTTACCATATTTTTTAAGCAAATATCTTGCGACTATTTTAATTTCATCCATACATGTTTTTAATATACAGTACCATCCATTCATATATATGAATACTAAGGTTACTTAAAAATATTTTTTAGGTAATTACTTTTATGAAATTTATTTTGTTTCTGTTTTTGAACAAGTTAGATATACACAATCCCGACATAACTATAATACTATAGTTAAAGATCAAGTGAATCTTTTTTATGGCCTAAATTTCGCCGCGCAATACAGTAAGTCTTTGCGTCTTATCACTTTTGAAAAATGTTAATGAGGCTAAAAATGCTTTTGGAATAAGCTTGAGCCAAATTACTATTGAAATTTATTTCAAATATATAACCTTATATATTTAAATTTATAATGGTTAATATTTAATAATATTTAAAATATAAATTTTATATCCAAATGCTATTTCATATATTAAAATATTAATAATGAGTTACAATAAATTATTTTTTATATTATTACTAAAAGATTATAATATTAATGAATGTGAACATTATTTAAATGCACATTTATAACACCCCTAACCTGTCTCCATCGCTAAAATAGGGTTACGGAGTATTACTGTACAAACAGAACATTAAAACATTTATTTCATACATCATTGCAAACATAATATAATTACATTCAATCACATACAGAACGTCCCTTAATCGAGCCCTCGAGGCCCTAGAAATACCTTAGGAACAAATCGGGACCAAATTGGAAACAATCAAAAAGTATAAGAAAAATTTAGAAAAATTGAACTGCAAGGGGTCACACGACTGAGACACACTCTCGTGTCTCAATCCGTGTAACAATCGAAATAGGGACATACGGCAGTGCCCTAGCTTGTGTCCTTACCCGTGTAACTCTTTGAGTTGGGTCACACGATCAAGCCACACACCCGTGTGCCAAACCGTGTAACTCTCGAAATAACCAGACACGCTTGTGTGCCAGACCGTGTAACAGCTTGACTTTCATGCATTAAAACCTACAAGGGACACACGGCTGAGTTACATGTTCGTGTCTCAGACTGTGTGGACATGAATTTGCCCGAAAACAAGCCATTTCCATCTCCAATTCAAGCAATCATCTAAAAACCTTTAGAACCCCTAATCAAAGCATCAAAACATGACCAAACCAACATGAAATAACCAATCCAATAGTCCAAATTCATTCAACCAATATGTCATATAAGGCACGTCAAATGTAAACATGCAAACTTACTTAAACATATGCACTTTACCACATTTCAATCATACACACATTATTCAATTCCATTTCCAAAACTTACCATATCTTGACCATATTGAATTTAACTCATCACATACCATTTTTGGCCATTCAAATATGCATCAAATCATTTCCACATTAACACATACTAATAAGGCATCAAAAGTACCAAAAGTATACCAACCAAAACAACTTATACATGCCAAACTTATCAACTAACTTTCAACTAATTATCATACAAGTCCACCTATACATGCCATTATAACCTTAGACAAAACATTGAAAACTACTGAAATTTATGTTGGATAGTGTGATAGATCTTCGACGAGCTTCCAAACCAATCGAGCTTCCTATTATCGATAAAATATAGGAAAGAAAACTACATAAGCACATAATGCTTAGTAAGTTCATAAAACATGAACATAACTTACCATTTTTTTACATAACATTAAGAGTAAGCATAATATAATCCAACCACAAGCTTGGCACAAGCCTACGCACCATCAACAACACATGTTAGTCCATTCAAACATAATTCACATGAATTTAACATAAGGTAAGTCATTATACATGAACATACTTCATTTAAATTCATCATTTCCATTAACTTAAGCATACTTCCATTGAAGCTTACCATTTCAACCCTTTTCATAATTACATGATATAGTTCATTTGAACACTTACCGTTCCTTTCCTTTTCAAGCCCGTTGAACCATTTAGAATCTCATCAAATACTCGGGAAAGATCACATGAAGTGTGCTTAACATATAACCATAACCTTTTCTTTACATCATTGCTCACACGAGCTGTGGGTCGAAATGTAAGCTACACGATGTTGCTCACACGAGCTTTGAAGTATTTGCAACAAATGCAGGACCTCAGCCATCGGTAGGACATTCAAGATCAGCACTCGAAACATGAAATCCCTAATGACATGTCATTTATATCCTACGAATTCCTAAGGTTCAACCGGGACTCGATAACCGTCATGACATTGTTGGATATTTATCATTCAATTACATAACAACGTTTTAACGTATAATTGAAATTATCATTAAAAATGATTTTTATTCATACTAACTTACCTCAACGACAAGGGCATAGAAACGAGATCAACTAATCTAAGGCTTTAGCTTTTCCTCGATCTAAATCCATACGTGGTCTATCTTGATCTAAATAGACAAATTCAATCCATTTAATACTTCTATTATTCAATTCAGCCCATATTTCATATTTTTGCATAATTACAATTTTGCCCATAACATTTTAACTTTTCACAATTTAATCCTTAAACTCATAAATTGAAATCTAAGCATTTTCATCTTTTTTTCAAGCTAGCCGATTTCTCTAGGGACCTATATCAAACCATAAAAATAATCATTTTTCAAATTTACAAAAATTACTTTA
The DNA here is from genome assembly GCA_025503065.1 of Gossypium bickii. Classification (NCBI taxonomy): domain Eukaryota; kingdom Viridiplantae; phylum Streptophyta; class Magnoliopsida; order Malvales; family Malvaceae; genus Gossypium; species Gossypium bickii. The sequence continues at coordinate 17,382,809 of CP106713.1, read as the reverse complement.
CAAGACTTGTTTATTTAACAACAAGAACTCATAATCTTCCATTAAACATCAAGAATCATGCAAGAACATTCATGGAAAAACCCTAAATTTTTAAAAACTTTACAAATTGATCCCCGGGCTAACAAGGTTAAGCTACAACGATCCCGAAAACATAAAAATCATTAAAAACGATCTCAAAAATCACTTACATGCAATGGATGTTCTTAGCCGAATCAATAAACCCTAAAATGGTGTTTTTATCCTTTGAAAATTGGTGGAAGAAGATGAATGCATAGGAAATGAAATTTTGTTTTATTTAATTTTAACCTTTATTTACCTAATTACCAAAATAACCTTTAAAAACTTTAATAATTTCAACAAAACCTTGCCATGAATATCCACTAACTATAAGAATGGTCTTATTACCATATAAGCCCATTAATTTTAAAGTTCTATAGCCTTTAGACCCCTTTAACTAATAGAACTCTACTTTTGTACTTTTTCTGATTTAGTCCTTTTCACGTAATTAAGCATGCAAACGTCAAAATTTCTTAACGAAATTTAAATACGAATTTACTAACATCACATAGAAATCATAATATAATAATTTACTCGTCGGATTTGTGATCCCGAAACCACTGTTCTGATTTCACTCAAAATGGTTGTTACAACATTTCTACTTTACAACATCATGTGTAATATGTTCATTTTATTTCTCAAAAGTACTTTTTGACAACAATATTAAGGACTTAATTTTAAACTAAATTTTTTCTAAATATTTTTTATAACATTTTCTAAAAGCAATGAAAAACTAGTCCTAAAATCATCGTAGGCACACTAACGTTGGCACCATGCAAACAAATATTTATGAAATTCATTAAAAAAATTAAAAACACGTACAAAGGAATTTAAGAAAAATAAAAGTTGAAATAGATGAGATGTAAGGGAAGAAGGGTATGAAAGAGAAAGAAGAGTTGTATTTGAAATTTGAACTAACATGCACATCTCTCTCATTTTCTCTCCTCTCATCAATCCAGTTTGAAAGGATTTTTTTTTATGTATTAGGGTCAAAAATTATCATCTCATCCATTTTCTTTCCTCTTATGTTTCTTTCTAACAAGCACACTCCAAATTTATTTTCTTTTCACTTTTCCACTCCCTTCTCGCGTCTCTCCACTTTTTTGACCAAGCAAGCATATCGAAGTGAAAGAAAAAGAAGGATTGGAAAAGGATTTTTATTTTTCTTTTCATTAAGATATGTTATTTTGTTATTATTTTAAAAAAAGGGTAAACTAGTAAACTAAAGTCGTGACGTAATGAGAAATTAATGAATTCGACCCTAAACACTCCTAACCCTCTTATATAATAATTCAGGGTGCACCTAAATTCTAGCAGATGATGGATGACATGTACAAGGAAGAGCCAAAGAATAACTATGGGTTCATCAATCCACCTTCCTGCATCTCTCAAAATCATTCAAATATGGCATACTAAAATTGTCGATTCTGTCAGCAATCCAAGGTTGCAGTTTGAACTTGGTTTTGTTCCTATTATACAAAATCCACCACACAACAATACACCATAATCTAATAGCTTCCAACTCCATCAAATTGTACACGTTGGTGAAATATTCGAAAAAAGTCCCCTCCAATTTCATAGACTTTACAATTGAACATATTTAGGTCCTATACCTTATGTGCCTCCTCGTAGTCTCTTAATATATGAAGGATGGTCTTACAGGTCCTCCCACAAAGATAACAAAAATCATCAACAATTATGTGTCTCGTCCTTAAGGTGCTGCTCGTACGCAAATGGTGTATATTCTAGACATGTTAGTTTCTAATTCCATAAGCGACTTAGTGTAACACCCCATACTCAACTCGGTTATCGGGTTCGAGCTATGAGATGCTACGATCATCGATTTAATAAATTTAAAACATCATGGAACATATCATCATTTAAATACATAAATAATTAACATTTAAGTACATAATGTTGAGAAATGTGCCCATATTGTAACAAACATGTAATTGTTTTCTATGTATTTAAAGGATGAATAAATAAATAAAGTTAATTTCACGTTTCATTGTTATGTCTTTTGTGTTTTTGTCTTTCATGTTTTGCATGCATAGCATGTAACACCCCATTTGGTCCAGTCGCTAAACCCGAGCTATGAAACGCCAAATTAGTCACCTAAGTGACTCTCCATTTAAGACCAATATATCCTCTAACACAGCACAAGTTAAAACATAAAACATGCTTAAATTACCAATATGTAGCGGAATATCATATAAGTACTTTCTTCAAAACACTTAAACTAGCTTCTTTTTAGGCGGTATTCTAAGATTAAGTAAACAATCTCATTAGCTGTATGATACACAAATCATCATCAAGGTTCGCTCCTAGCATAGCTCGTACAGTCTAAGTCTCCGCAAAGTAAGTCTCTTTAGGTAGGGTAAGTTTTGCAAACAACCCTTACGTATTTAGATACTGCGAACAAGTTTCGCAGGGTTTTTCCTATTCCGTATATAAAAAATTATTAAAGGTTCACAGGTAGCAGTTCGCCAATTGTTAGGGTTCGTACATTGCACAGTTCGAAAACCCTATCACTTTGCAGTAACCTTGGCAAACTCTATATAAGTTAGTCAGTTTTGATTATATCATGCTTTTGCTTATGATGAACACTCTATTTGAAATTAAGAAAACATCAAAACCATAGGACTATAATTATATACTTGAAATTTAGGTTTGTATTTATATAGTTTTATCGGTTTGCAATAGGTATTTAAAAACATAAAGAAAAACATAAAAAATAAACTAAGTCCTAGAACGATCGGCAAAGTCAACATATAGAAATAAAATATCTCTAAGCCCAAGATGTAACACCTCCTAACCTTAAACTATCGTCAAAATAAGGTTATAGAGCATTACCGGACATATCGGACAATTTACGAATAATTCACAAATAAAATAACAAACATAGTATAATTTAATCATTAAATCCCTATAATGGACCTTCGAGGCCCAAAACACATATTGGAAGTGGAACGGGACTTGTTCGAGTACTTCGAAATTTTTTTTTTGAACTCAATATAACCCCTTTATAAACATCTAACCTTCCCTGCAATTTGAAACTGCAACCAATTCAAAACCAATATCACAAACCATACAATTTCCACATTCAACATACTTAGTTATGCCTACAACATCGATTTAACAATTTAACCTATGAACCTTCATAATATCAAACAAAATTAATTAATAAACTTCATTCATCTTTCCACTTAACTTGGTGCCAAAGTACCAAAACATTTTATAAAGTTTCTTACCATTTCATTCAACCATTTAAACATTGTAAATAACTCTTTACAACCGAAATCACATGTAACGCCCCAAATTTCTTTAATTTCAGCTTATGTGATTTTGGAGCACAAAAATATTTGTATGTGTTTTTGAAATTAATTGACACAACTGTCTGTCTGCTTGAGTGGTTATGTGTTCTGGGTGTGTGTGGGAGGTCCAAGTTCAAGTCACAACTTGTGTAACACCTCTTACCCGTATTCGACACTTGAATTGGGTACGAGGCATTACCGTACTTAACTGACTCAATCATACAACCTTGATCCATAAAATTTCGTTTCAAAATAAAACTTTTCATTCAAGACCATAATGTCCTTATTATGGGTCTATGAGACCCTAAACATACATATGGAATGGTTCGAGATTAAACCGAAAAATTTTACACACTTAGAAAATTTTTTGCTTAAAATAGGGCCACACGCCCATGTGGAATGAAACACGCCCGTGTAGGCAGGCCGTGTGGTCACACATGCCCATGTTCCTAACCCATGTGGATTTTATTTTCTAATTCGAACCTACAGGGGTTTTCACACGCCCGTGTCCTCGCCCGCGTTTGAAAACCTTGGCATTCTGTTTATGACGTCATCATTTCAATAAGGTCACACGGCCAAGACACACGCCCGTGTCCATGGCAGTACCTCCCACACGGCTAAGACACACGGCCGTGTCTCTGCCTGTGTGATTACTACTGAGCATACTAACTTGTAAACCTAGCATGCAAAGGGACACATGGCCAATCAACATGCCCATAGAGTTGACCGTGTGTCACACACTTCTAGAGACTCAAAATCAAGACATCCATACTAGCATACACTTAATGAATTTCATCATCATTGAATATATATAAACTTGTCAAGTATGGCCAATTTCCAAGGACCATTTACAAAATGAATTGAACAACATTAATAGCCAACACTTTGGCTAATAAATATGACATAACAGAAAGACCAAGTCCTATACATGCCATACTCAAAATAAATCTAACTTTGCTATACCAAATAGATTGGCAATACTACAAGGACAAAGGAAATGAGAGGAGTAAGCATAAAGCTTAGTAAGCTTGCATGAAATAAATAACAACATAAGGCTCATAATGTAATCCATCCATGGCATTGAATAAAACACAAAGTCTTAGGCACATTGCCATAACTTACTCATGCTTACTCTTACCAGTTACATATCATATTACACATCGTAAACTTTTCTCGTGAGTTACTTACATGTACCTGTATCACTTCATCACATAGCTTTAGCACTAATCTCATCTCTATTACAAGCTTAACTAGTACCCCATTGAATCACATGGGATACTCGAAGGTATATAATCATCATCATTTACTTAAATACAATGCCAACGCCATATCCCAGATATGGTCTTACATGGGGTCAACTCTAGATGCCGATGCCATATCCCCAATATGGTCTTATACATATACGGGATCTCATTTCGATTGTCGATGCCATATCCCGAATATGGTCTTATACGATTCTCATATTCGATACCAATGTCATATCCCAAATATGGTCTTATACGGGACCTCAATTTAGTGCCAAGGCCATGTCCCGGACATGGTCTTATACGGGACCTTACCCTTCTCAAGTCTTGATAATATTATTCTCTCATTTATTAAAGTCCAACCGGGACTTCCACATCAAAATCCTCAACATTTTCCCATTCAACATCATTACTCAAATTCATAGAAATATTATACACATCACCAATATCAACATTTAGAAACTTAAATAACATGATGTTGAATTTATTGCACACAAATTTATCTCGATTTCAAAATAGGCCAAATTGCCAATTTACTCCAATACCTTGCCCTTTCCTCAGCCAAGGTTTCTTTCTTCTTGATCTATAATGAAAAATTAGCTCATTTAATTGCCACATTAATAAACACATTTCAATAATCACATTTTGGAAAAATACCATTTTGCCCTTAAGCTTTCTCAAAATGACCATTTTACCCCTAGGCTCAGAAATCATTTCTAATCAAATTTATTTCTTTAACGAGCCTAAGTGAACATTTATTACTCTTACGACAACCCTTAATACTCCTTATTTCACACATTTACCACATATTTACAACCTTTACAAAAAGGTCCTTTTAGGTGTTTTCATGGTAACACTTTTCACAAAAGTTGTTTATCTAACAACTAAGACTCATTTTCTTCCATAAAAATACAGCAAACAACATAAATTCTCTCATGGAAAAACTCTAAAATTTTAACCATTTTGCAAAATAGTCCCCCCTCTTTAGCTAGCTTAAGCTTTAGGGGTTCCAAAAGTACAATTATTATCAAGAAATGATCATCAAAACACTTACTTGTAAGGAGAAGACACTACACCAGTACAGACTTTTAGCGACGTTTTTCGTGGCGTTTTAAACAAAAACGCCACAAATATTATACATTAGTGGCGTTTGATGAAAAACGCCGCAAAAAAAAAAGAGAAATAGCGGCGTTTGTTTAAAAAGCGCGCTAAAAATGATATATAGCGGCGTTTATTTGTCAAACGCCGCTAAAGGTATGATCTTTAGCGGCGCTTTTACAAAAACGCCGCTAAAAGTCTGATCTTTAGCGGCGCTTCTACAAAAACGCCACTAAAAGTCTGATCTTTAGCGGCGCTTTTACAAACACGCCGCAAAAAGTCTGATCTTTAGCGGCGCTTGTACAAAAACGCCGCAAAAAGTCTGATCTTTAGCGGCGCTTTTACAAAAACGCCGCTCAAAGTCTGATCTTTAAATTTATTTTTGGATACATATGACTGATTGTTTTTAAATTTATATATTAAATAATTTCTTATATAATTTTGATTCTAGTTTAAATTATTTAAAAGAAAAATATTTGATAAAAATGAAAAAAATATTAAATAATTTCTTATATTAATTTTAAAATGTTGAATTAATTCTCATGATTGTTTAGGGTTTATGGTTTAGCATATATAATTTAAGGTGTAAGGTTTACGAGTGACTATTTTAATGTTTAGGGATTATGGTTTAGGGTTTTAGGGTTTAGGTTTTAAGGTTTATGGCTTAGGGTTTAGGGTTTAGGGTTTAGGGTTTATGGCCGGATAGAGGATAGGGGTTATGAATTTAGATTAAATTAGTGTATTTTAATTTATATATTAAATTATTTATAATATGGTTTAATTTAGGGTATATAGTTTATAAGCTTTATTGTTTATGGTTTGGGGTTTAAGAGTTAAGATTTATGGTTTCGGGTTTAAGAGTACCGGTTAGGTTATGGTTTAGGCCAGTGGTTTGGGGTTTAAGAATTAAGATTTATGGTTTCAGGTTTAAGAGTACGGGTAAGGTTATGGTTTAGGCCAGGTTTATAGTTTAATTTTTAGTTTTTAGATTTATATATTGGGTTTAGGGTTTAGTGCTTAAACCATATCGAACAACAAAGTTAGAGTGTTAGTGTTTAGAGATTTAATTGTTCAGTAATTTGATAAAAGAGGTAAAAATCAAATTCTTTTAGGGTTTAAGGTTTGCAATAAGATTATTTTTTTAATTACTTTTGCACCTTGTAATATACGTATGAGTTGCGGTTTAGGGTTTAAGGTGTATAAATAAGGGTTTATAGTGTATAATTTGTGTATAATTTAGGATTTTATGATTTAGGTATGAGAACTTAAATTAGAAAACTATATAAATTAAATATAGAGTTAGAAAGAGAACAAAATAATTTTAAGGAATTTAATAAATAAATAAATTTAAAAAAATTATTGGTATTAGCGGCGTTTTTGCTCAAAAATGCCGCAAAAAGCATATTAATAAAAAAAAAACGACGCCGCCATGGGGACTGATAGCGGCGTTAGCCATAAAAACGCCACAATAGATTACTATTAGCGGCGTTTTATATAAAACGCCGCAAAAAACTATTAATTTTAATTCAAACGGCGCCGTTTTCCTTAGAGTTTTAGTGGAACCAGTTAATTTAAAACGCAGTCGTTTTTGTAAGGGAGTTTAGTGGCATTTTTTAAAAACGCCACAAAAAGCCAATTTCATTTAACAAAACGGCGCCGTTTCTTTTCCTCAGTTTATACCCCGATTCATCCCCCCTCCCCCCCCCCAAAAAAACAGAACTCATCGCCTAATCCCCCCCAGAAAATCCCTAAGTGCTCCCCCAAATCCCCTAGCGATCTCACCTGAAAACCCGCCACTGCCGGTGTTCTCTCTGCTCGTCGCCTTCGCCGTCGCCTTCTCTCATCGCAAATCGGCCGGTAAATATACTCACCGAGTCTCTCCGCTCGCCATGGTTGCTTGAGTTTGATGACTCGGGTCTTAGTAACTATAGTCTACTATTTTTTAGGCATTGATTTATACTTCAAGTGATGTCTAAAATTTTTAGTTTTCAAATATTTCTTCTTTAGTTTTTAGTTTTCAAATAATTTTTAGTTTTGATTCAATATTCCTGTTACTTCTTTTAGTAAAAAATTCAAATATTTGAATTCGTTTATTCCTTTTACTTTCAAAAAAATCTATTTTAAATAAATAAAGAATTTTTTGTATATGAAATATTTGAAAACTAAAGAATTTTTTAGGCATTGAAGTATATTTCTTCTTCTACGTATAGTTTGTTTACACACTGCCGTTTGATATTTTGTTAATTACTTTTGCTTTGTTTGATATTGTGTTTGATATTGAAGTATATTTTGTTTGATATTTCTTCTTCTAAGCATATTTTGTTTGATATATGAGAAGTTTTCTGTGATTACTGGTATATGGCCATGTGGTGAAAATTCTTGAATTTTGATTGCAGTTAGAACTATATTCATCTCTGTTTACATAAATTTTGATTGCAGTTAGAATTATACTCAGTAATGGTAAATTCTAATTATAGTTGATATATATATATTGCTCGAATCAACAAGTTGAAATGTATATCATTGTTTTTCATGTGCAGAACTGTAAAGTAAACTGAGACTTGAAATGTAGAAATAATCAATATGGTCTAAGTTTTTATAATTTTTTTTTTTTACATTTAGTCCATTTATTTTTTGAATTTAAAAATAGAAGTTCAATTGTCAATATTATCAAAATTATTATATGAAATTCAAGCATATTATAATGACTTTTTTATTACATAGCTATTAATTAAAAAAATTAATTTCAAAATGTGACTTAAAAAAATTAAATTAAAAAATGTTAATGATGTAAATAAGTGAAATTAAATTTTAAATCTTTGTATATATTTGCTTGACTTCGAAAGCTCTAAATTTGGCTTCACGGTAAATTTTGAAAGTGAGTAGAATTGAAGAGGACTTCCGAGCCGAGGACTTGCTTTGCATTACCGTCTCCTTTGTTTGCGTCACATCATCATCGCCGCTCTCCACCGCCACGCACAATCGGTAAACTTCATGACTTGTATTTGCGCTTGATTTTGAACTTCAAATTAATCGTTGATGCTTGTGTAAAAGAAATGTCGTTTGATTATTTGTTGTTTTAATTTCTAATCCTGAATACTTTGTTTATTCAGATTATATATATGTTTACATGTAAGTTGCTTAAATGTGAAAAAGTATAAAGTTTAAGACCATGGTGAAGTTGAAGACCATAGACTAATTACAAGACTACAAGCAAAATTGATCCAAATTGATTTAATTGCTACCAATTGGATTAGAGCTGAAAAAGTACAAGAACTAAAATTGATTAAATTAAAATATATAAGTATTAAATTTAGAATTTAAAAATAATATAGGAGTAATAGCAAATTTTAACTTTGTTGTCCAATATAAAGCAAATTCTCATTGTTTATGATATAGTTTTGAGGATACACTACTTTGGGAGTTTGGACCCAAATCTAAACATGCAGAGACAAATAACTTAACTATCTTAGCGAATAATAATATTTAAGCCTTTTAAGCTCATACAAATATATTAGAAGAAACAATAATTACATTATGGTTAGAACAAAATGTATACTTTTACAAGTTCAAGCATTCACATGGTAAGACAATAATGAACACTCGAGTGCATGCCCCATGCATTAACCTTATTAACCATATTGATCAATTTAAATGCTTAAGTTATCAATTTAAATGCTTAAGTTACTTAAATTGATCCCTTTTTTTCTATGTATATATTATGATATATATGTTTACATGTAAGTTATTGTTTGTAATTGTTTATGTTTAAGTTATTCTTTTAATATACGTTTTTAATATATATTTGTATGAAGTAAATTGATCTTATGTTGTTTGTATCTCGATTCATCGCTTCCTATCGCTCCCATAGCTCGTTGGATTGGATTTGGTGGTAATAACTTAACAGGTATGAAATCATTATTATTCTTATTTATATGTTGTTGCTTGCTGGAGGTTGTTAAACCATTTTGTGAATATATATCCCTTTTGTGCTGCAAATTGATCATTAAATGCTGTAAAATGAAGTTTTAAACTATGGAATTCTGCTTTGTTTGATTTCTTTTCATTTTGCTAAGAATGTTGCGATTTGAAGCCTATAGCTGTGAAAGTTGTAATTGAATTTTTTAAGCCTAGGATGCGTGGCTTGAGTGAAAGCCAAAAAAATTGAAGAAGAAAATGTGTATTTTCATTAACTTCAAATTGAGGCATAATGCCATTACATATAATAGGGTGATAAAAAACAAACAAATTTCACCTAAACATCTACCTACTACCACTACTTACATTGAAACTAAACTAAACTTGCACACTTGGTAAAGTTGATTTATCAGCTCAAATGTCAACAAAAAATACATCAACTACATTAACAACTTGGTTCTAATTTAACTAAGTTAAAGGTATGTAATGATATAAAGATTAACATAAACACAATATAAAATTTAATTGTTAAAAAATGTTATAAATTTGTTATATATTAAATTTAATTCTTGTAATTTTTGGTGGTTGTTAAATTTAAAAATGTAAAAATTAATTTTCTGATTAACTTTAATTTAACAAATAATAATAATAATAATAATAATAATAATAATAATAATAATAATAAAGACCTAAATTTTAAAAATTGTAAAATAAAATGGCTAAAATCTTGCATATAAGATGATATAAAAGGTTATAAAATGGTAGTAATATTCTGTTATCAGTATAATATTAATAAAACATATTTTATTTCTTATTGAAAACATATTTTATTTCTTATTGAAAGAAAAACTAATTTTAATTATATTATTTAACAAATTAAATATGTTTTTTATCATACTATAAAATATTATAATTAGTTTAAAAAATGGAAAACAATATTTACAAATTATATTAAATATGATATTTTTATCATTTAAAATTAACATTTTAAAAACTTGTATTGTAATTCTAATGTTAAGCGAATTTTTAAATAAATTTATATTTTAATCTGTTTTTAATTTTAATCTTAACTGTTATAAAATTTTAAATAATCTTGAATAAATTATTTATTCCTAATTTAAAAGAGTTGTAATGTTTAAACTATATTTTAATTTTAACTTTTAATGTATTAAATTATTATTTAACTTATGATTTTTAATTTAAAAGAGCTCTAATGTGTAAAAGAGTTATAATTGTATTAAAGTTTGTGTTATTTTTTTCTTCTGTAAAATATTACACATTCATATAATCTATGTTATCTAAATTCATAGAATAATGTTTGATTTCAAAATGTAATATTTTTAAATGTTTTTAAAACTTATAAGTTTTATTTAAATAAATAAATATTATTTAAAACTTACATAAGTAATTTAAAACATACATAACTTAAATAACTTACATAATACATGTAGTTTAATGTAATAATTAAAATATAAGCATTTAGTTTAAAGATCAAATTTCAAAACTTTCATCAAATTTCATAACTTACGTTATACATAACTTACGTAATTCTAAGATCAAATTTCATAACTTACATAAGTTTAAGATCATATTTCATAACTTACATAATACATAACTTACAATGCCATGTATGATGAAACTTAAAAGAAAATTCATTTTAAAATTCAAATTCTTTTAAAAAAAGATTCAAAGTATATAGGCTGGAAACCTGACGGGTTGCCTTATATCTCACCGTAAGATATAACGGATCCTCCCCAGGTGTAACAAAGCCACGTATGATGAATCTTAAAGAATACATAACTTACATAATTTTAAGATCATATTTCATAACATACATAAGTTTAAGATCATATTTCATAACTTACATAATTTTAAGATCAAACTTCATAACTTACATAATTTACATAATTTACATTGCATTCAATTATATATATGATCATATCATTACTTACATAAATTATAAATTAACAATTTAGCCGTGTAATTTATTACCAACTTTAGACTTCAACAACTACTGAAATGGATAGGAGTTGGATGAAATTGTCAAGGGTAAGCAATAGCTATCGAAATGGAGTAGAAACTTTTCTGAATTTCGCATTTCAAAATGCAAGCCAAGAGAATATGATTCTTTGCCCGTGTAAGAAGTGTTGCAATATCAATTGGTATTGTCGTGAAGTTGTCTACGAACATCTAGTTGTTGATGGTTTTGTCCGGGGTACAAAAAAATGGATTTTCCATGGAGAGTGTACATCTAGTGGAGCATCTTCATCGATGAATATGGGTTATCCTCGCATCGCTTACAATCGAAATGTTAGGGATGATAACATGGAAGGCATGTTGCGGGATGCTTTTAATATCTTGTGATGATGGTTTCGAGCCGTTTCCACCTGACTTGGGTGCAATTGATGCTTATAATTTTGGTGGAAATACTTTCACCGAAGGGGGAAGAAGTGTACCTGATGAACAGCCAAATGAAGAAGCGGCGAGGTTCTACACGTTACTTGGTGAAATGAATGAAGAAGCGTATGAGGGTCAAAATTTTCCAAACTGTCTTTCTGTATTCGTCTTTTTCACTTGAAATGTTTGGGAGGATGGACCGGAAACTCATTGACAATGCTGTTAGAGTTTTTGCAAGAAATGTTTCCGTTTGCGAAAATCCCTCAATCTTTGAAAGACATGAAGAAACTGATAAAGGATTTGGGCCTTGGCTACAACAAAATCCATAGTTTCCCAAATGACCGCATGTTGTCTTGAAGCGTAGGATAAACCAACGATCTTTGTCATGTATGCGGTCAATTCCGTTGGATTAATAGAAATACGAGAGGATGGTAACGAGGATGAACACGATACATCGATCAAGGAAGCAGCCAGTTAAGATTTTGCGGTATTTTCCACTAATACCAAGGCTTCAACGGCTTTTCATGTCGTCGAAGACAGCCGAATCAATGATGTGGCACCGTGATGGACGAACAGATGATGGATTGTTAAGACATCCTGCAGATTCTTTAGCTTGGAAATCATTTGACTCCAAATTTTCAAGCTTTGCAAGCGATCCTCGGAGTGTGAGGCTTGGGCTAGCATCCGATGGATTTAACCCTTACAAACTTATGAGCACAACGTACATGATGCCTTGGCCTATGGTACTTGTTCCCTACAATTTGCCTCCATGGGTTTGCATGAAACAATCTTCTTTTATCTTGTCTATGATTATACCTGGAGAGAAAGGGCCGGGGAATGATATTGACGTCTATTTGCAGCCACTTGTTGATGAGTTAAAACAACTATGGGCGGGTGTTCAGACATACGATGCAATGAGAAAAGAGAACTTTAATTTACGTGCGGCTTTAATGTGGACTATTAACGACTTCCCGGCTTATGCTAATTTATCTGGTTGGAGTACCAGGGGACGTTATGCTTGTCCGTGTTGTCTTTGTGTGAACATGTTCGCAATGGTTATATAATGGGAAGAAGTTCTCTTACATGGGGCATCGTCGGTGGTTACCGGAAAATCATACATTTAGATTTCAGAGTGCTCAGTTTGATGGTACTGAAGAGTTCAGACCAGCTCCTTCGCAGACCGGTGGATCCGAAATATTCTTAATGTTGAAAGATATGAATTTCATTTATGGAAAGATGAATCAACCGACAAACCCGCATAGAAATAGAAGATCTAAGAATGAATCTGATGATGAATTTGATGAAGAGGATGATCCTAATGAGGCGGACTTGTGGAAAAAAAGAAGTATTTTTTTCGAGTTGCCTTATTGGGAGCATCAGATTTTACGCCATAGTCTTGATGTCATGCACATAGAGAAAAATGTCTGCGAGAACATCATTGGGACTATTTTGAATGTCGATGGAAAATCGAAAGATAATCTTCAGAGTCGACTTGATTTAGTCCATATGGGAATTCGACGTGAGCTTCATCCCCGAGCACTTCCGAATATGAAATATCGGTTGCCGCCTGCTATTTTTTCAATGTCGAAAGCAGAGAGAAAGAAGTGTTCTGCATGCGTGTTGAAGGATATAAAGGTCCCTGATGCGTATGCATCAAATATATCACGATGTGTGAGTCTTAAGGATCGAAGATTATATGGCTTAAAATCGCATGACTATCACATATTGATGCAAGACTTACTGCCAGTTGCTATGTGGTGTTGTATGTCGAAAAAGGTGACGGCTCTGTAATTGAACCGTCAAATATAATGAAAGGCATTTATGGTAAAGTTTTGAATGTTCAAGAACTTGACGACTACACAAGATCGAGCGCATTGACTTTATGCAATCTGGAGAAGATATTCCCGCCTTCCTTCTTCACTATTATGGTGCACTTGTTAATTCATCTCCGCATGAAGCACTTCTTGGTGGACCCGTTTTCTATCGATGGATGTATCCCATTGAAAGGTCTTACTTTATTTGCAAAATATTCCTTCATTCACTCAATGCCTTTAGTTGCAACTTTTGATAATGTTGTATATCGTGTTTAGGTTTCTTTCCAAATTGAAGTCATACTGCAGCAATAAGCATTATCCGGAAGGATCAATTGCCGAGGGCTACTTGGCAAAGGAATGTATGACTTTCTGTTCGAGGTATTTGGAAGATGTTGAAACAAGAATGAACAGACCAAGTAGAAATGCTTTGGCTCACGGATCATAATTTGGCTGAAACTTATTTATTTCAAAGTTTCGAGAAACCGATCGGCAAAGTCGAAATTACAGAATTAGACGATAGATCGTGGGTCCAAGCGCATCGATACGTTCTTTTTCATCACGACTCAATGGAACCATTTCAGAAGTAAGTTCTACAATTTGATAAATACTCATCAATTATGATTTGTTTGTCTTCTGACAAAGTAAAACTTTTTTTACCGTAGTGAGTACAAACAAATATTGAGAGCTCGTTCACGATCTCGAAGATTAAATCGACAAGAAATTAATAAGTTGTTCGCAGAATCATTCCATGAATGGTTAAGCCAAATGGTATGCAATTTAAGTTTTCATTAACAAGTAATAAGGTTTTCTCATAATAATTACTAGATTTACTTTCGACTCGATAGGTTTGGAGTCGGAATGAAGTAAATGACGACGTTAAATGGCTTTCACAAGGTCCAAACAGATTAGTTAAAAGATATAGTGGCTTCCTTATCAACGGATACAGATTTCATACGAAGTATCGCGAGAGGTTGCGGAGAACCCAAAATTGCGGAATTGTTGTTAATTCTTCGATTACAAGTTGTCGAGGGGAATCTGGAGTATTACGGACTTATTACTGACATCATTGAGTTGGATTATTACGGAAACTGCAAAGTTGTCTTATTTCGAGGTGATTGGGCTGATGTGAATACGGCTCGTGGAATTAAAGTCGATCAATATGGCTTTACAATGGTGAATTTCTCTCGATTGATTCACACCGGAGAACAACTGATGGACGAGCCGTATGTGTTTTCTTCTCAAGTAAAACAAGTTTTTTACTCGGAAGATCCAATTGATGAGGGTTGGCACGTTGTACTTCGAAACACCCCTAGAGACTTCTTCGACATTGGCAGTGGAAGTAGAGATGACGTAGTCGAAAGATCGAAAACATTACCTTTTCGAAACAAAACTTAAATGAAAATATCCCTAGTACTAGTCAACAATTTCAATGGGTTCGTCAAGATGTGGACGAAGATATTTACGAAATATGATTTAGTAAGATTTTATGATTTATTATTTATATGTAATATTATAATTTTAATGTTGGGCATGTTATATAATTTAACTATTTTAAATGTCCTATTATTGTTGTTATTTGTTACTAAAATTTTCAACTATTTTACGTGTATTGCAGGAAAAATGCCTAGAAGACGATTATTACGAGATTTCAATATTGTTCGCGATACTCCAAATCCAAAAGAAGAAAATAGTGAACGGCAAACAATTGTTGGATCTTCTACTCTGCCGGACATAGATGATGAGCCTGGAGAATTTGAAAGTAATGTTAAGTTTATTTTACATGCATGTTGAATTTTATTATTGATCCATTTTTCAATTTTAATATAATAATATATCATTTTTCAAATTGAAGGTGGTGGGACGCGCAGAGCTCGGGGACGTACACTACTTAAAGATTTATACGACTTAGAGCCTACCAATCGTGTTAAAGTAAGGAGAAACAATCATGGCCAGCCTGTTGGATCTGAAGCCCGACTGTTAGGAAGCTATTTGGGCATTATTGCACGGAATGCCAATATGTTGCCCATTAACTACGAATCATGGCATCACATGCCTGATGCTAACAAAAATCGTGCTCTCAATAATATTAAGGTAACAAAACATGAATGTCATTTATAATACTTTAATTTAATTTTCATTTATATTAACTTTTTATACTTTTTTCTTGAGCTAGATTTAATTTAGATGTCTCGGCGATGACTATGTTAAGAAGACATTGGGTAAAAATGGAGAGATAATAAAAGCACGCTCAAAAAACAATATTTTAAGAAAGACATAAGCCTCGACAAAAAATTAAGGAATGTTCCATCGGGAATGTTGAGGTACCAATGGGAAGATCAAGTTAGATTTTGGAATTCAAAAAAGGAGAGGTATTACGATTTCTAAAATCTTATAAATTATTTGGTTTATAGTATTTTTGTATATATAATTCAAATTGCATTATGTAGGACCGTGAGCGAGTTGGAATAAGCGTGACAGACAAAATGTAAAATTCACGCACACAAAGAGTTCTAGAAGTTTTGCTTGTGTAGTGAGGCCGAGGTATTATAATTTATTAATTACATTAAATATTAATTACTTCATACTATTAAATTATATTTTTTCTGCTAAAATGTAGGAAACTTCGACTGGTCAAAAAGTTGGACGCGTTCAGCTTTTTGACATTACGCATAGAAAGAAGGATGGATCTCCGATGACATCCAAGTCATAAAATTTTGGTATATTTACTTAATAAAATTTTATTTTTATAAATATTTATAATGTTTAATTATAATAGTTTAATTCATCATTTATAGTTTTAAATTTATAATGTTAAATTATGTTGCATTCTTTCTTATTTATATATTTCGTTTCTAACTCTTTCATTAATTTATTAGGATAAACTAAAGGAGAAAAAGCGCGAAGTATGAAGCGGTACCTTCGATGATAGTTCTGTTAATCTTGAGGAGATTGATAAATGAGAATTATTACGAGATGTTTTGGGTCCCGAAAGGTACGATCGCTTGATCGATAATTACATTTAATCTTTAGTATATTTTTAATAGAATTATTACTAATGTTTTTGAACTTGAAAGGTATGGTGGGTTCGATTTCAAGGATCCGGTGTTACCCCGACCCAATATTTTGGGTCCGCTCCCAAAGAGACATGCCTTCCGGAGTCAATCTCGTCTTTGAAGTTCGAGAGGCTACAAGACCGGATAGCTCGATGCAAGAGAGCACGGTTGAGCGAGAGGCAACAAATTGCGATGTTCAAAGAAAATATGAAGAACTCCAGCAATGACTTAGAGAGCAGATGCGAAGCGCAGCGAGCCGAGGAGGCAGAGGCGAAAGATCGATGCTAGCGAGCGAAACGAGAAAGTACGAAGAGCTTCAACATAACTTGACGATATGATGCGAGATGTTTGAATGATGATCGCGAAACCGCCATCTTAGAACATTTAGTTTCTCGTTGTGACATTATTACATTTAACATTATTGTTACAATATTTTCAGTTATCATTCATTTAATTTATTAAATTTCAAGTATTGTTTAGAATTAATGTATTTGGTGTGATTTTTATGCTAAATTTGCTTGTTTTACGATGGAATTATATGCTATATTGACTGTATTGGTTGGTTTTAGTGCGGGAGGGTATAATATTGAAAAAATGGTACCACAGAAATCTGTACAAATTAGCGGCGTTTTTCGAAAAAGCGCCGCTAAAGAACACGACCTTTAGCGGCGTTTTCCGAAAAAGCGCCGCTAAAGACCATTACTTTTAGCGGCATTTGTATTAAAAACGCCGCTAAAAGTCATGGTCTTTAGCGGCGTTTTTTCCACATAAACGCCGCAAAAATTTGCGGCGGTTGTAATAGCGGCGTTTTTTGGGGCGCTTACAAAAACGCCGTAAACACTTTTTAGTGGCGCTTATAAACGCCGCTAAAGGCCAAAAAAAACACCGCTAAAAGTCTGTTTTCTGTAGTGAGAGTTTGCTGAAATTTTTAAGCTTTCAAACCCCTATTTGCTGTTCATTTTCGGTGGTGAAGAAAAGAAGAAAAGATGATATTTTTCTTTTCTTTATTTTATGATTAAAAATCAATTTCATCACCAAATTTTCACCTAACCAAATTACAAGGTCTTTTCTTTGTTTCTATGGCCGACCACCTCTTAAAACAACACCTAATTGTACATTAGGGACTTTCAATTAATATTCTTAGCTATTAGACACCTTTATCTTGTAAAATAGAACTTTTGCATTTTATGCGATTTAGTCCTTTTTTGCAATTAAGCATGAAATCACTAAAATTAAAGCACCAAAATTTTCATGCGCCTATATAATCATGCTCTAACTCACAAAAATAATTTTATCTGACCTCGAATTAGTGGTTTCAAAACCACTGTTTCGACTAGCCCCTAAACCGGGCTGTTACAACTTGGGCAAATTTTGGCTTTTTTATGAATAAAGCTCTCACTGGGGTTCATAGGCTTTTAAGTTATTGTTGGTAAAATGATATCAGAATGAGCCTGCTGGTCTGGTGGTTAACTGGAGTGTTTGATTGCATGAGGTCCTGAGCTCGGTTCCTTGCTTTGGCTTTATTTTTGCATGGTTATGGGGAGGAGTTTGAGTGGCGATATAATTCTGAGTAGTAGGGATTTGGTAGAGAGAATTAAGGGAAGTGGTTTTGGGGGGTTAACGTTTCTCTTTTCTGATCAATCTTTTCTTTCCAAAAAAAACACCAAATTTTTGGTTTCTCCCTACTCTGTTCTCATGCCACTTTTCTTTTGCTGTAGCCCCCATCTACTGTTTTAATTTTTGTTGCCGACCTTTAGTCTTTGTCTTCTCCGTTGCTCTTTCGTGCATTGTTGGTAAGTCTTTTGTAACTATAGTGTAAATTTGATTTATGGATTTTTGGTGACTTGGTCTACTATTTCATGGGAGAAGGTTAAGGGCTGGAGTGTATCGGTTAACGTTGAAGCAGTGTGGATACGCTATCACTCAAGTGAAGGTAAGGAGGATGAAGGTTTTGAGTTTAATATCTCAGTTTAGTTTCATTTAAGACTCGTTTTAACATTGACATTTGGCTCTGAAATGTCATAGGTTCCTAAAGGCTCGAGAGTGCTTACGCGTCAAAAATGATACACGTGGGTACTCGGAATCATAGAAAATGAGAATCAACGAAAGCCAAAAAATGATTCTGTCGATGCCACACGGCCATGTGGTAGGTCGTGTGCAAGGCTGTGAGCCACAACACTGCAGTGTGATCGACAAGCTAGGCCATGCGTAAGTGACACGGCCATGTGATGGCCCGGCAAGGCCGTGTATGAGACATGGGCTCGACCTATTAGGCCGTGTGGGCCACATGAGCGTGTTGCCCCACATGGGTGAACCACAAGCTGTATGATCCATACAGCCAAAGCTAATTTCATCTGTGTAGGCCCACACGGGCAGGCTACATGGGCGTGTGAGCCCATTTTTTTGAAATGATCTGTAAGGTTGCACGGGTCGTCCAAGTCGACTGTGAACTTACTGTAGGGTCGGTAAGCGTTACTTAAACCCCTATTTATGTGATCTGATTATATGGTGTCTGACTGAGCATGATATCTGTACTAAACTGAATGTATGACCGGTTATTTGCATGTTGCATATCATATTTGGTATGTTGCATTGCATCGGGGAGGGTTGATGATATTTCGGAGGAGTGTCTGAAAGGCTTTAAGCCTGTTATCTGGCAGCTCAGCTGCATTATTCTATTTATGCGTCGCATTTCAGTACAGTATGGTGTGTAGGGATGGGTGGGTTGATTATATCCCCATGATGTGGTCTAAAACTAACTATGAGCATAATAAAGGCAAACGCACCTATCGTTCAATAGTATAGTTATGGTAAGACCGGTAATATCGTATCCATAAGGACCAAGAATACTAGTAATTACTATCTTTCTATTATCTAGCCTAAGAATTGGAGTGATTTCATTTTAAACTAAAACTAATTAAACAAGACAATGAAAGAATTAGGAAAATACTTTTTAAACAACTTATATGAGATAGGCAATACCTAAGGAAGAATCCACCTAGACTTCACTTATTATTTTTGATTTATACAATTTATTCACTTGACTTAATCCGTAGAAATCCCTGATTTATGTTAATATCTCTTTCAAGACTAAAAACAACTAACTCTAGGTTGATTAATTGAAATCTTTTTCTAATTAAAACCCCTATTGTCGCATTAACTCGATCTATGGATTCCCTTATTAGATTTGACTCTAATCCGGCAGATTTTCGTCGCCCTATTTCTAGGGTTGCAATCAACTCCGTTTAATTGTGTTGATCTAATCTTAAACAAGGACTTTTGCTTTACTGAATAAGCACATTCAACTTGAATCAACAACCTGAATTATCAAAACAAGAATAAGAACTCACAATTAAGAATAAGAACAAGTATTTATCTTATAAATCAAATAATAATAAGATCTGTCTTAGGTTTCATCCCCTTAGGTGTTTAAGGGACTTAGTTCATACTGATAGAGGGAAACATCTTAAAATAGGGAAAACAACAAAATATAAGAAAACCCAAAAACTTCTAAAGAACTTCATGGGAGATCTTCAGTCTTGATGGAGATCCTTCTCCTCAGTTGTTTCTGACAGCTGTCTTAGAGTATTTTCTATCTTCTACTCGACGTCCCTCATGAGGTTGCCTTCTAGGGTGTTTATATAGACTTTGGAATGCCTTTCTTGGCCCACAAGTAGCCTATTCCGAATAAAATACGGTAGGGACACGCCCGTGTGACACGCCCGTGGTGGACTCCTTCGGCCGTGCTCGACCCTGCTCGCCTCACACGGCTGTGTGATCTACCCGTAGGCGATAGTCCAAGCATTGTGATTTCTGATGTAGGCTCATTTTGTCCCTTTTTGGCCTGTTTCTCATTCTTTTCGACTTCTTAAGCTCTCCTGAGTATAAAACGTGAAATTAAGAGATTAGGAGTATCGAATTCATCAAATCCAATGGAAAATCATCCAAACTTAAGCCAAGCATGAGGTTAAAATATGTGTAAATTATGGTTTATCACTCTACATGGTGTGTAGAGCTGGACGGAGATGGTGTGTATAGGTTGGTAGGTAGGATTCTGATATTCTGATCTGCATTCTATATCTTATTAGGCTGAGGCCCTAATATATTTCTGATTCCATATCTGATTGGGATAAGGCCCTATTATATATATCTGATTCTGCATTTGAGTGGGCTAAGGCCCAAACTGTTTCTGTAATGGGCTCTGGCCTAGTCTGTGATTTCTGATTTTTGATGATTACTCTGTATGTTTGATATCTGTGGGGATTACACACTGAGTTGCGAAACTCACCCTGTTCAGTTTAATCTGTCCAGGTAATCCCCAGCATTAGATGGATCAGTGCAGCGAAGGACTCGACAATGACCACTGCTACTGCCTCACAATAGATTTATAGTTTATACTTATCATGGTTTTAATTTTTATTTGGGAAATTTTAAAGTAATTATGGCCATTACGTATTTTGTTTAAATTTGGGATTTGCAACGTTTATGGTTTTACTGCTATTAGTAGGAAAACTCGAGTTTTCAATACAAACAAACATTTTATCAAAATACACACAAGTTTGCAAACTATTTTAAAAGCTTCCGCAATGTATAACGTTTTGAAAATGGATAATGATTGAAAACAAATGACACGTTTTTGAAGTTAGCATAAGATAATGAAAAGTGGTACAAACGGAGAAATGGTCTTAACGTTATTGCGATTTCTAAAGCACTATCATGTGACATCGCCAGATTCGGCCATAACGTCTAGGCTGAGTTTGGGGTGTTACATCACAAGACATATTCAAATGACCTTTACAACTCCTAAATACATGCCACTTTTACCAAGAGAGGAAATTACATCACCAAGTTTGTGCTGAAGTCGGGATTGATCTAGATGCTGAACTGAGACCTTAACTTCTACTAACCTGCGCACGAAAACAACCATACACTGAGTATGTCTATACTCAGTGGTATTACCATAATTCAAATAATAATAACACATAAATAATTATAAACACATAAATAGTTTACATATAATAATTTACTTAATATGCGTTAATTCATACTTAAATTTCAAATTTTCAATAGTAGCAAATTTTCAATTGATATCTTATACCATCAAATTAAAATCAATCAACTCATGAACCTTTGGTTCATGTCTTCATATTCAATCTCAATTTCAGTTCACGCTTCATTTCACAGATTCAACTTTCTCATTTCTTTCAATAACTCAATCGATCAATCTCATCCGATTTATCATTTCATTTATTTACCCCTATTAGCAAGACTCGGACCTTGGCGAATACACGGATCCAACCAAACACACCGAAATAATCCAACCAAACACACCATAATAATCCACCCAAACACACTAGAACAACACTCAGTGCCTCTTCGAATAGTCCGAAGAAATATAGTGACTTCAGTGTCTCCTCGGCCAAGCCGAAGAATCCCTAAATTCTTTCAAACCTATGGCATGTCAACTATACCCGACTCAGCCTGACTAGTTAATAGGGTATTCAATTTTCATATTTCAATTTAGTCACTTTCTCATATTTTCCATTCAAATCATTCTCAATTTAATCACAATTCAATTCAATATAATTTTCCACTTTCCAATCAATATACTATCAAATATCTATACATAATCATACTTCATCTCACTTTCATTCATTTTAATATTGATACTTACCTTAAAATTTTACTTACTATACACAAATTTAAATATAACATTTAATAAATAGTAGTTTGAATTATAGTAATACAAACCGTGATTTTCTCGTGTCTACTCCTCAATAATCTTCTCTTTTCCCTTCTGTGCCGATGCTTCTAGTTCTTTGCTAGCTACAAAAATTAAAGTAATTTACATTATTAATACAATACTAATTTATATTAAATAATTAAATTTTCTATTCAAATTCAACTTTAAATTCAATTTGGTCCTAACTAAATTCACTTACTTTTCTAACTCAATTCATACTTTATTTCTACTCAATTTCCTAGCAAATTCAACTTAACTACCTAATATTCATGAATAAACCCTAATTTCAAATTTCTTTAAATTTAATCCCTCTAACAAAAAAATTATAGCTTACTTTAAAATTTAATGCTTTAGTCAATTCTAACTAGAAATTCTATCAATCAAACCCCTAATTCAACAATTTGTCCAACATGAATCATGTTCAGAAATCTAAGAACTTCGAAAATTTCAACTTAAATTCAACAAAACTTTGTCCTAAGACTTCTAAAACATCAAAATTAAAAGAAAATGACTTAATTGACTTACCAAATCAAAGCTTAAATCCTTAAACCCTAGTTTTTCCTTTTTCTTTTCTTTCCTTTTTTCTTTCCTGCTACTTTTGAATGCTTCTGTTTCTTTTCTCTTTTGTTTCTTTATTGTTTTTCTTTATTTATTTTATATATTAGTTAATAATAATCATAATAATACATTATAATAATAATAATAATAAATATCTTTTAACTTAGATTTTAAGTAATTAAATATTTAATTTACAATTGTACAAATATAATTATTACACATGTATATTTTTTTTACCATACAATTGTCTTTATTTTATTTATTTCATAATATAATAATATAATTAATATAAATTAAAATTTGAATAAATAATAATATATTTTATAATTAATTAACATAAAAATCTAAGATTTTTATGCACATTTGCCGCCTCATTTAATGGAATATGCTTAATTGCCTATTTGGTCCCTATTTCTTCCTTTTAATTTACAATTAAACTTTTAAACTTTATTCACTTTAGTCTTTTTTTTAATAATTACTCTAAATTAAGCTAAATTCACTTAATTAAAACATAATTAGACACACCGCTAGACTCATAATATGAGTTCAATTTACTAAGACGGAGGCCCGATAATGTACTTTTTCGATGCCCGTGAATTTTGGGTCATTACACAAGCGGAATCCCATATTGCTTTTATCTTCAGAGTTCACTTATACCACCTTTCCAGTGTTTATGGTTCTCCTGGATCACTCATCTCACTGCTACACCCTGTGCATCTTAACTATTTGTAGTGTTTAGAAAGGAGTGTGCGAGCTTTTGCGAACTCAGTGAATATGCAGGATAATCACATAACATGTACAAAAACATAAGTTAATAGAGTGTTAACAAATTTATTATCCTACAAACTAGGTTTGCCATATTTACACTGTAACACCCCTAACTCGTCTCCGTAACAGCCCGATTTTGGGTCTAGTCGGAACAATAATTTCGGGACCACAAATCCGATGCAGTAAAATTTATTTTTGTTATATATATATGATCTATAGTTTTATGAAATGATTTCGTGAAAATTTCGTTCGAAAAGTTCAACGTTTGGGCACTCAATTTAGTGAAAGGGATTAAATTGCAAAAAGTGCAAAACTTGAATTCTATATGTTAAAGGTGTCCAATTGCTATGGGATTTTAAATTAGAGGTACTTAGATGGTAATTAGACCATTATTTCTTAGTATGGACAAAGATGGACATGGTTCAGGAAAAATATCAAAGTTTAAGTAAGGGGCATTTTGGTCATTTGGTAAATAAAGATAAATAAAACTAATAAAAAGATGTCATCTTCTCCAATTTAGTCCCCTTGTGCCGAATTTGAAGAGTCACCATAGCTAGGGTTTTTGGCCAAGCTTCCAAGTTCGATTGTAAGTCCGTCCTTGCCCCGTTTTTAATTATTTTTATGTTTTTGAAGTTGTCTCAACCTAATCTAGCTATTTCAAGGACTAATTTGAAATAAAATAAAAGTATAAAATTTTATCCATGTTATATATTTGTGTATTTTGATGTCTAATGGTAGATTATGTATGTTTGAAGTTAGATAAACAACTTTTACAAAGTGATTTTTACTGAAAATGCCTAAAAAGACCTGTTTGTAAAAGTTGTAAAATATGTAGTAGAAATGTGAATAAATGGAAAATGTGGGCTGCTATGAGCATGAAAAAGATTCGGTTAGGCTTGGGTTTTGAAGAAATTGACTATATTTCATTTAATGAGCCTCGGGACTAAAATGTAAAAAGTTAGGGGCAAAAATATAATTTTTTCCATAAAGTTTTTTTGGGATTAAATTGAATAATGTGATAATTGAATGAGTTAAATTTGATATTATAGATCAAGAAAGATGAGATTCTGACCTAGACCGGGGAAAGAACAAAGTTGTGGACTAAATCGAACTATTAGCCATTTTGTACCGAGGTAAGTTCGTATGTTAAAAATAAGCTTTAATATGGTTGTATTTTATTGTTTAATATTACATGAATTGCACGTTTGATAAATGTGGATGAGCTTAATCCTATGAACGAGTCCGAATACGAATAAACAAGCAAGAAATCTCGTTTGAACCTTAGGAATAAGTTAGGATACAAGTGACATGTCACTAGGGTCATTATGTGTCATGTGATTATGTAATCCGGGTGTTGGTCTCGTACGTCCTACCGGTGACTGAGTATACCAGCATATGTTGTGGACACTTGACAGCTTGTGTGAGCAGCACCGTGTAGCTACGTCTTGACTGACAGCTTGTGTGAGCAGGCCTGTTGATAGCTCGAGTGTAACACCCCGTACCCGAGAGCGATGCTAAGACTGGATATGGGACATTACCATGCTTGGACTCACTTAAACATACACTTACGGGCTATAAAATTTCGTTCCGACTTAAAACTTCTCTTTCTTAGTCAAATCATACATTTCATAGGCTCACGAGGCCTTAAACACGCATTTAAAAACTTTCGTAACTTAACCGAAATCCTTTTTTTGAAACAGGGGCCACACGCCTATGTTGCTTGGGGACACGCCCGTGTACCCTTAGACACGCCCATGTCATCAAACGTGGGGAGTTATTGCCAATTTTCACACGGGCTTGACACGCCCGTGTCTAGCAACCGTGGGAATCTACTGACTTGATCCACACGGCCTGGGCACACGCCCATGCCCAAACTGTGTGTCCTGCACGGTTCATGCACACGGCCGTGGAAGATGACCTTGGCCTAAGCTAATTTAAAAATAATAAGATGCAGGGTTTGCACGGCCTAGACACACGCCCGTATGTCTAACCGTGTGGGTACTTGGAGGCTATCTACCAAGCCTTCTTACCACTCTCATTTGCATACATACATATACTAATTCAATGGAACTCAATTCATCAACTAAAACACATGAATTTATACATTTTATTTATGAGAATAAGGTTTTCCTCCCATATAATTACAACAACTTACGCCATCATCAATGGCCATACACAATTAGATTATGAACCCTCTTAAGCCAACACAATGGCACATTAACAACAACTTAATTAGCCTTAAATTCTAGCCCTATACATGCCATGACTCATAAGAACTTGATACCTCATACCAAGTGTCTGCTCGATAGTGTGAAAACATCTCCGGCGGCCTCCAATTCGAGCTAGTTAAAAGTAACCTATACGAGATAGGAAGAGAAAGGAAGTAAGCAATAATGCTTGGTAAGTTCATCTGCATAAATTAATAATTTCTGATATTCATTGAATAAACATAACCACAAGGTATTTTAAAGAGTTTCTCTCACAAACCCTTAGTTACTTACTCTACCATTGTTGAAACTTACTCATTCAATCTCTTACCACACTCTTACCATGTCACCAGCCAACTGCTTGTGCTGAATAGCATTCATTCTTGCACTGATCACTATTTAATCACATGAAACAAAATATCAACCACTCTAAATAAATCGCTTCTACCACTAATTTCTCAGTGGTTTTGCACTTAGCCCACGATTGAATCTCTAATAGGGTGGTATCGCACATGGCCCACCATTTAGTTATACTTATGGTGTTTTCGTACTTAGCATACCACAATCGATTAACGAGATGTTAGCTCACTTAGCTTATCATCTAGCATTATCACAACACATGCACAACTCTACCACGTTTACTCTACTAGAACCACCTAGGTTCTCAATCAATATCAATCATACATCCAATATCGAATTCTACTACATTCATTCCCTTCAGGAGTTTATCATATATTGAATTCATCTCAATATAGTAAACATACCCGTTGAATCATTCAAATTATTAAATAGCTCTCTTAAGTCTCATACACATAATTCTCATTGACATCTTACCCTAATAGGGTCTTACATACATTAACATGTTGATGCCATGTCCTTGACATGGTCTTACACGAATTCTTACACCGAGGCCATTCTCCAATATGGTCTTACTCGAGACTTAAACCATCCTCATATCATGCTATATACTTTTACCAATACTCTAAATTCAATTCCATTGACATCTCATCAAAAATATTTCATACATTCATATAGTAAACATACATTCCATTCAACATTAGAATATTAAATTAACTCATACTTAATTACAATATTCGCACATGAACTTACCTTGATGTTGAAATAGCCGAAAAGGACTATTTGCCCACATTTCTCTTTTCATCCGTTCTAGGTCCGAAACTCGTTTTCTTTGATTTGAGGAGGAAATGTGTTGCTGAAATTTTGAGCTTCAAACACCCCTTGTTTGCTGCAGCTTTCGGTGGAGAAGAAGAGAGAAAAAGATGATATCTTTTTCCTTTCTTTATTTTATTATAAAACATCATTTCAACCCACCAACTTTGACCAAAATTAAAACTCTTGTCCCCTCTTTACTACATGGCCGGCCATCATATACAAGATGGTCTAATTGCCCTCTAAAATCCTCCAATTAATATTTCATGGCTATTTGGTACCTTTAGCCTATAGAATGGAACTTTCGCACTTTATGCGATTTAGTCCTTTTTCACAATTTAGCTAAAAATTGCTAAAATTAAGGCACAAAAATTTTCATGTATCCTTATAAACATGTTATCACACATAACATAACATGAAAATAATTTTCTCTATCCTCGAATTAGTGATTCCGGTATCACTGATCCGACTAGCCCCTAAATCGGGCTGTTACATCGAGAGCGAGCAATTATGTGATATGAGACTTAGGTAGCTTTGGCTACATATGTGGCACTTAGTATGCAAAGTTTCCCGAGTAACCGACATTGTTATTCCGAGTGGTTCACGGGTATGTCAAAGATGAAAGTATGTGTACATTCATTTTGACATGGCTCAAGTATGTATGTAAAGCTTATGCTTATTAAATGTGTGAAATGATGAATATGAGGTAAGTTTTATGATGGGATAAATTGTGATTATGTAACTATGGTAGGTTCACATTTAATTATGTTATGTTATTTGAATGTTATGTGCATAGTAGGATTGCTTATTTCTTGCATACGAGCTTTCTAAGTTATATAGCTTACTCCATTTATTTTCCATGTTTTTATAGTGTCGGCAAGTTAACTCGGAACCGGAGATCGTAGAAGATTCGGATCACACTATCAAACTCTCATTTTGGGTATTAATGGTCTGGGTTACTTCAACCGATTATGATACCCGAGTGAAAATGGGACAGAGTCACGATGGATTTTGTATCAGGTTTGCCTTTGTAACCGAGCAAGAAAGATACGATCTGGGTCGTTATGGATAGATAGACTAAATCGGCTCATTTCATTCCGATTCGCACAGATTACTCGCTTGATAAGCTTGTTGAGTTGTATATTTCTCAGATTGTGAGATTACACGGAGTACCTATTTTTATTTTTTCGGATAGAGATCCGAGGTCCACATCGCAGTTTTGGAAGAAACTGCAAGATGCACTGGGTACGAAATGACATTTTAGCACCGCTTTTCGTCCGCAGAGAGATGGTCAGTCCGAACGAGTTATTCAGATACTCGAGGATATGTTGAGATGTTGCATTCTCGAGTTTGAAGGTACGTGGGAATGATACCTGCCATTGATTGAATTTGCGTATAATAATAGCTTTTAATCGAGTATCAAAATGGCACCTTAGGAGGCTTTGTACAGTCGCAAATGTCAAATACCATTGTATTGGACTGAGCTCAGTGAGAATAAGATACACGGGGTCGAATTGATCAAAGAGACTGAACAGAAAGTAAAAGTGATTCGCGATAGTCTGAAAGCAGCATCAGATCGTCAGAAATCGTATGCAGACCTGAAACGAAAAGAAATTGAGTTTCAGATCGGGGAAAAAGTGTTTTTGAAAGTCTCATAGTGGAAGAAAATACTTCAATTCGGTCGTAATTGAGTCCGAAATTTATTGGGCCGTATGAGATTATTGAGCGTATCGGGCCGGTTGCTTACAGATTGTTGCTGTCACCTGAGTTAGAAAAGATTCATAATGTATTTCATGTTTCGATGCTTCGACAAAATCGATCTGACCCATCGCATGTAATTTCCCCGTCTGAGATTGAGATTCGATCCGATATGACATACGAGGAAGAACCGATCTGGATTTTAGATTGCGAAGTGAAAGAACTGAGAAATAAGAAAATTTCTTTAGTAAAAGTCTTATGGCATTGACACGGAGTTGAAGAAGATACGTGGGAGCCCGAAGATGCTATGAAAGAACGTTACCCAAACCTATTCGCCGGTAAGATTTTCGAGGACGAAAATCCCTAAAGGGGAGAGTTGTAATAGCCCGACTTAGACCCTAATCGGAACAGTGGTTTCGAGACCACAAATTTGAGTCTGAAAAATAATTAAATATTATTTTCTATTTTTATAATGTGTGAATTGATATCTGTGAAATTTTCGTGATTTAATTTTATCGTTTGAGTGTTCGATTTAATAAAAGGGCATAATCGCGTAAATTGTAAAAGTGGCTAACTATTTGTTAAAATGTTAAATTGCTTTGTTCTTTTAATGTGGAGTCCTTAAGGTGTAATTTTACCTTATGAATCATGCATGGACGGTTAAAGACATGGTTATAATGTTTTCATAATTTATTTATTAAGGTTAAAATAGTAATTAAGGTATTAATATGTAATAAAATAAAATAAAACAAAAACACATGCATTCATCTTTTATGTTGGCCGAAAATACAAAGAAAAAAAAAGAAAAGAAAGCTAGGGTTCGGCCTTGTGTTTCTTCAATTAAGGTATGTTAATTGTTCGGTTTTTTATGATTTTTATGTTTTTGATATCGTTGATATGTAATCTATCAAGCCCATGTCTCAATTTCTGATTTGATGATGATTTTGTGTTTTGTCATTGTTGAAAGCTTGATGAATCTTGTGTTTGATGATAGAAAATAAATATATGTTGTTAGATTAATATGTTTTGTATTTGATTTTTTGATGAATTTGAATAATTTGGGCTAAATTGTGAAAATAATAAATTGAGGGACTAAAATGTGAAATAAATGAAATGTGTGGACTTATATCAAATTTTGAATATTTTGTGTTTTGTGAAATAGGGATTAAATTGAAAAAATGTGAAATGTCAGGGGAAAAAGTGTAATTAGCCCATTTGTGTGTTTTTTTGGATGAATTTGATTGAATATGTGATTAAATAAATTAAATTTGTATTAATTTAGATCAAAAAAGAGGAAATCGGAATTGGATTGGAGGAAATCTAAAAAGGTTGAATAGTGGTCCTGGTTCGTCCATCTTTGCCGAGGTAAGTTCATAAGTAAATAATCATTGTTAAATTTATATGAAAATATGTTTATTATGTTGAATTGAATTTTAGTAGAAAATATATGTGTATGTCGAATTGGTAAAAGTATGAGAGAATTGTCTACGAGCCTAAATCGATCGAGTTACGACGTCCGAAAGCCCCGTACGAACCTTATGAATAGTTAGGATACATATGTCATGACATAAGATTTCCGATATGTGTTTACGTGTAAGACCACGTCTGGGACGTTGGCATCGACTTGTGATGTACGTGTAAGACCCTGTCTGGGACAGTGGCATCGATATGTGATTACATGTAAAACCACGTCTGGGACGTTGGCATTGTACGAGCTTTCCAACTATCCGAGTATCCTTATTAATTCCGAATGGTTCAATGGGCATTAACGAGTTATGATTGAATGTGAAATCGAGCTAAAAAGGTTCAGGTACGTACTAAGTTTAATGTTAACGAAAATAAGGTAAGCTTGTTATATGGAATGGTGATATAAATTATATATGATACAAAGTGAATTATATGTATATATGAATGCTCATATTCGGCCAAATGATGTATATGTGTTATTAAAGGCGAAAGTTCAATATGTTTGTGAATATATGTGAATTCGGCCAAATGAAAGAATAATGCTAAATTACATGTATTGATATGTGAAGTTGAAATCTTGAAAATATATATGTGGTTATGATTAGTATGATTCGATTTAGTTAAATTGAATTATGAATGTTATTGAATAATTTATCTTCTTATGACTTACTAAGCTATTTAAGCTTACTGTGTGTATTTGTTCGTGTTTTATAGATTTTGGAAGCTAGTTACGAGCTCGGGGATCGTCAGAGAAATTCGTCATACTATTGATCGTTTTTCGATACTTATAAAAGTTGAACTTTGAACTTATGGCATGTATAGGCTAGCTTACGATTTGGATAATTTTTGATGTTGTAAATATAAGCCGTGCGAAAATGGCTAAATATGATGTTTAAGTCTAAGTAAATTCGGTCATGGCATATAAATGAGGTGTGCTTGGTATGTTTTGTTAATGTCTGTGTTTGATTATGTTTGATTATGGTTGAGGCTCATATTGGTAAAAAAATGCTAAAAGACATATGCGAATGGTAATTGTGAAATGTTTGATATATATATATAATAAAGGTTTTGGCTTGAAGTAATCGTTTGTGGCTTGAAGTTATTTTTATTAAGAAAGTTTGATAAAGGTGGTTGTTGAATTCATAATCGGTTATGAGATGAAATATGGGAGATGTTTGTGAACTACTTATGATTCAGCACTTATACTTATGAATATGACTAATCGGTTTGAGATGATAAGTATAAGCATAAAAGGTATTTGGATGGTTTGAAAGTTTGATTCAGTAGAATTAGTAAAAGATGCATATGTTTAAATGATTTATATAAGTTATATTAAATGACTGTTTGTGAAATAAGTTAGCTTAATTGAGTATATGAAATTGAGCATGTATGGTTTTAGTATAGATGTTCGAAGATGACCTTAATAGATAGGGTTATAAATGCATTACTATTAAATAACCAAAGGCGTGTGTGTGGTATAATATTAAGTTACTTTAAGCGTTTTATATATATAGGTAAGTGTATATATCTTGAATGTCGTGTATGTGCATATGATATGCTAGATCAATTGCGGTTAAAGATGGTGATTGGTATAATTGTAAAATAGATGTAAATGATGGTTTAAATAATAGTTATTTTGAGTACATAGTAAACGGATAATGAAGAACATGATTTGTGCTTAAAGTTGACTGGTGTTTTGATTATGTGTTTGTATTTTAAATATGGTAAATTAGGCATATGAAATGGTGCACTATTTTGTGACTTAAATAAATGTATATAGCATGTTCGGTCATGGTATTATATTGATAATGTCGCATATGATTTTGGTTTAGTAAGTGCATGTATACTATTATGAAATAAAATGTTTGGTATTTATTAAGTAATTATGGTATAACTTAGAAACATGTTTATTGACTTGTAAAATGTCATATATATGTATATATATATGTATATATATACATATATACATATATACATATATACATATATACATATATACATATATACATATATACATATATATGTGTGTGTGAGTGTTCGATATGGATTCAGTTGAATTTTGAGATATGATCCGTAAATGCTGTGTGACTAAATATTTTTTTTTGTTTAATATTTTAATAGCAATGTGTTATATACTTATATATATTCAAATATGAATTAAGTAATTATATGAATGTATAAAAGTTGTGACTTGTCCGGTAATGCCTCGTAACCCCATTCCAGCGATGGATACGAGTTAGGGGTGTTACATGGCATGTATAGGGACTTGGTCTTTTTGTTATATGTGTCATTTGCAATGTGGCCAAATGTATTGGCTTATAATGATTAATGATCTCATTTTGTATATGGCCATGAATGATGGCTAATAATGGTATAAATATATTCATATGATGATGCCTTTCATGAAAGTGGAAACTTGCATGATTTGAGTTGATAAACATGGGATGTTTATGTATGATAAATGTAGCATGTGAATGATGTGTGGATGTTTTGGTTGCCTAAGTATGCTATGAATTGTGTCATTGAATTGGTGTAAGTGTAGGTGTAAATGAGAGTGGCAAATGGCTTGGTAAATAGCCTTATTTTTTGTCCACACAGGTAGACACACGGGCATGTGTCTAGGTCGTATGTGATACACGGTCCGCCCCATCGGCATGTGTTCCGGTTGTGTGCCCCCTGCACCTTAATTTTGAGAAACAGAACGTCCAAAATTGAGCACACGGGCAGAGACACGGGCGTGTGTCTCGGCCATGTGTGCTACACGGCCTTTAACACAGGCATGTGCCCCAGGCATGTGAAGTCTGCACCTAGTTTATGAAAAATTATGAAAATTAAATTGACCACACGGCTTAGCACACGGGTGTGTGGCACGACCGTGTAGCACAAGTCAGAGAGCACCCTAAATTGAACACGGCCTGTAGCACGGGCATGTCCCTTGAACCACACGGGCATGTGACCCCTGTAGCATATAAATTTTTTTAAGTTTTGTAAAATTTTCTAAAATTCTTAGTTTAATCCCGAACCACTTTCAAAGCATGTTTTGGGCCTCGTAGGCTCGTATAAGAGATTTTATGATTAAATATGAATGGTTTTAATTTAGACGTAAATTTATGACTCGAAATTGTGCGAATGTTTGTGTTATAAGTCTGGTAATGCCTTGAGTCCTATTCCGACGTTGAATACGGGTAAAAGGTGTTACAGTCTCCGTCATCAGATTAGAGTTACAGAGTATTACGATACATATCAAAATAATTAACATCATTAAACCATTCATTTATTAATTTAAATAACAACATTCGAATCTAAATTTCATTCATAGCATAATTACATTTACGGACTTTAAATCGAGTTTACGGAACCTTAAAAATAATTTGGGAACAATCAAGGACTAATTTGAATCAAAACAAAAAAATATAGAAAAACTTAAAAATTTTAAAAATAGGGTCATGAAATTGTCCCCCCTCCTAGGCGACTCGTGATTAAAAAGGATTCCATTACAGGCGAAGATGCCGTAAGCTGCCCTGTAATTCACGGTGTACTAATGCGCCGCATATTTGGAAGCTGCGTATGGGGATCGGGGGTGAAATGGGGTAGTTTCAGATTGTGGGGGAGGAGTGGATCTGTACATTTCAGACGATCCAGCTTGGTAGTACTTGATGTGGCTCCGACCGTGGCGACGATGTGGGATCTAACGACTTCCAACAAGTGGAGGGCTCCGGCAGCCACGACGTCAGCAGTGTAATCGGGGATTTCAAAAGAGACGGCGACGTGGGATTGTGCCACAAGATTGTAAACCTAGTCGAGTCGGATGGTGTCGAGCCAGCAACGAAGAGAGGAAGCGACGGAGAGGTCAGCGTAATGGAGCTTCATCCGAGCCTTGTGGGTGTTGTGGGGGTCGATGTAGATGTGGTTGATACGTTGCGTATTGAAATTAGAAGAACGGCGGATCAAGCCGTGGACCTCATATCTTTTGTTGAGGAGGAACTTGGTGAGGTATGAACCATCTTGACCGGTGAGACCAATGATCAATGTAATCTTATACTCAGGGATGACGTCGCCATTAATGGCGGGAGATCCGGTCTTGTAACTTTCAATATTGGCTGCCATTGGAATGTGAAGGAAGGGTGGGAGTTTTGAGAGGAAAAATGAAAACGACGAGGGTTCTGTAAGTGATTTTATTTTATAAAGAGTGAGTGGAGTTTAGGAGGGGAGATCGAAAAGGATAAAATGGTCAATGGTCAATTAATAAATTATAAATACCCTTGCCCTAATGAGGTCAAATATAAAAAATTTTATTTTATTAAGGTAAAAATTTAGGGAAGTCACTGTATTTAGGGGTAGATAGTATTTTGGTCTTTCTAATAAAAACATGAGTAAATTAATTTTTATGTGTAAACTAGTTTTTTCTTTTTTGGTTAAATTTTATCTGTTAAGATTGTTAAATTTATGTTGAAAACTATTTTTTATGGGTAAATTATAAAAATGGTTACACAACAATGTCTTTTGCTCTATTTTGGTCACTCAATTATTAATTTTTTTTATTTAGTCACTAAACTTTTCGAAATTAAATATTTTAGTCAACTAATGTGAGTTTTTTTTATTGGTCTAATAATAAAATTAGCCCGCTAATGTTTACACATTCTATCAATTTTTGGCCCTTTCAAGTCACTTGCAATAATTTCTTTTACTATAATTTAGGATTCACAATAAACCAAACCAATTGATTTAGAACCTATTTGGAATAATTGGCTGCATTACTATCCGAACAAATAATGTTTTTAATGCTTTTATTTTCTTTTGGATCTTAATTTTTTTTATGTTTTATCCCAACCTTTAAGAGTTCTTTTGCAAATGACTTGAAAAAGGATACTCTTTTTCTTATTTGAATATCTCATATGGGTTAGTCGATGGATTATGAAGGGCTAAAAATGATTATTATTTTTAAATAATTTTAAAGTTTTAGAGTTAGGTCCAAATTGACATATTTTGTAAATGTCGAAGGCCAAATTTATTGAAGTTTTTAGAATTAGAACTAAAATGACAAATTTTGTCAACATTGAGGGCTAAATTTGTTAACATTTTTATATTTAGGATCAAATTGATAGAATGTGTAAATATAGATGGCTAATTTTATTACTAGACTAATAAAAAAAGCCCACATTAGCTTAAAGTGACTAAAACATTAAATTTCGAAAAGTTTAGTAACTAAATCAAAAAATTAATAGTTGGGTGACCAAAATAGAACGAGGCATAGTTGGGTAACTATTTTTATAGTTTACCCATAAAAAATAATTTTCAGCATGGATTTAACGTTCCACACCATCACTTAAGAGATAAAATTTCACAGATAAGCTAATTTGGACGTTTTAAAATATATAAGGGCTAATTTTTTCAGTAGAGGGCCCAAAATGCAATCCGCCCCTAAGAAAAGGGGCTTCCTTGGTACTTTTACCTCCATCCAACACACTTGCTTTTAATTTGGTCATCCTAACATACTGAAATTGGAGAAGAAACTTGTTTTTACTAATTACTAGCTTCTTTTTTGTGTGTATGGAATATGAATTAGTTTTGTTGTTTATTTGTTATACAAGTTAGTTACATGTTAAAAGGGAAAATGAAAGAGAAAAGCAAAATTAGTAGAATGTTGGGAAGGAGACGAGGATGAAAGGAAAGGATCGGCACATCACACAAATCATGAATGGTTCATTACAGATGCTGGGGGTGCTTTATCTGGTCTTTCGATCAATGCCAATAAATCTGAGCCGGTGTCAAACCCTGCTGCCAAGCGTAATACCAATCATGTTTGGTTGCTACACTTTTTTTCTCAATTAGATGCCCATGGTGAGGATGCTGGATGGTCAATATGGACATATCTGAATGCAAAATTATTTCCCAATGCTGTTACTGTAGCAATACACTATGCTAGCTGGATATTCCAAACATTCCAGAATCCGGATCAAACCATGTCTACTACTTCTCAAGCACAGCATCTGGACTTTAATTATTTCTCTTTTTACCGATAGCAGTTTGCATCTTTCAGGGGGAGCAGCTATAGCTCATGACGTGAATGGGAATCAAATGATAATATTACGAACCTCGAACGGAGATACAAAGTTGCATTGTCGACTACTTCTATGTGCCAAGTATGGCTAGGCTGTATTTGCAAAAGTATGGATACAAAGTGGAGGGCAATACTACAGAACCAAATATCAGTAAATTGGAAGCTACATTCACAGTTTACACAAAGGAGGTTGCAAGCAGATAATAGAAAACAGGTTATAGATATTCAAATCCTACATCTAGATACTACTCGATGAATACATGAATCAATTGGATTAAATCCTAAATTCATTCATCATTTGCTTCCACATCTATGGTTCGTAATTATTAAAACATAGGATCGGATGAGAGATAAATTATAACCAAAACCTTTTATTATAAACAAGCAAATAATCTCAAATCACAACCAAAATGGTTCGGAAATTAAATGCCCTCACCAAACAACTTATACCAAGCATTTAAAATGTCATTGCCAAGTGTAAAATATCACTCAAATTGACCATAGGCAGTATCGACATTAATTTCAGAACATTCTTGAATACAGTTATCCAACACACCGAACTAATTGCTAACATATCCAGGTATTATCTCCAATAATCAACCTGTTCTCATAATGATGTGAACTCCGCTATCAGTATCCACGATGTCACTTATCTCACCAATCTTAAGGCTGTATGTTGCATCCTCAAATGGCTTTTGCATCTGGCCTCGACCAAAAGGACCTGCAAAAAGAGTTTGTATAAGGTTTTGTTTGGATTATGGCTTGTAATGCTAGTACAAAAAAAGCCCAAGATCATGGTTAATGAACAATAATCAGAACTAGGGCAAGTTAATTGTGGGATATGCATAAAGAAAATTATAATTCTATTAGCTGGAAAAGAAAAGAAAAACAAATATTACAATAGCAAAATATCAATAAATTGGCAGTACGGAAGAATCAGGGCCTGTTCCTTATGGTTGTTCAATTTTCAACTGGACTATGGAACAGTGTCATCCTTGTGATACATGGATCAATGACTATTGTGACCTTATTAGGGTAAGGTGGGTGGTAGAAATTAGAGACCAATTTTAGAGAGGGCATCCACTGATCAAATCTTGCCCAAGTGAAAGATACTGGGGTTATTCATCTTCAAAGTTCTCCTGCAAGTTTGAAGTCCTTGCTGCAAGCTGACACTTGCGGCCAAGGTGCCACTAGGCCGTAATTTTTTTCTCATGATCTTATGTACCAAGGAAAAACAATGACATCAAATAATATAAAAGGAAAATAGTTGCAAAATGTCCGTGCATTCAGTTATAGGTCAGGTTCCCTACGTGGAACAACTAGTTTGCCTTAGAACCTTAGGATGAACTCCTAAAGTTAAAACTCCATATGTAAATGCATAAATATAGATATTATATAGATTTCCATCTTTATTTTGTTTTCAGAGCAGAAGCTATAGAAAAACACAACAAAAAGGCTTTAACCTAATGTGAAAATTGCTGAAATATTATCACCCTTGAGAAGGAATATGAAAGCAGATAATAGATCAGAAAGAATATATGTATATATATATGTAAAGGGCTTCTGGCGAATTCTAAGCTTCTAAAATGCCAAAATCTTAATTTCCAAAACAGATAGTTCTGCAAAATGCTAAAAAAAAAAATCAGGTAATTTGATTTGCCAGGTTAAACTGACTTGCATAGCAAAACACAGCCATTGAAACCGATAAGACTTTAAGCCTTCAAAGCAACACACTTATTACACAGAAGCAAAACTATCAAAAGAACTAGTGTTATTAACATATTTGATATCTCTTAAGATGACGAATGATTCAGCAGAAGCATGTTGAAAAAATCAAGTAGATTATTACATCACCGATTGACTGTAGGGAATCCCAAAATTCTAATATCTTTAAGACTGCAGTTCAGAACTCTGTCTTTTAACGAATTTCAAACCCTAGTAGTGTTATCCCTAACTATATGACTCAATTGTGATTATATTTTCACTCGTTGTGTTAACTCAAAGCTTTTCCATTTCCTCCCATAACTCAGCTTCTGAAAAGTTACTAGCAACCAAAAGCAAGTAAAATCTAATAAATAACAACTAGGGTTCCAAATCAGAGCAATCTATTCTCATATCTAAAACTAAATCAGCGAAATCTTCCAAAAGCAATCAAGTGAAAAAAAAAACCTACCGAGATCCCCGCCGCGTTTAGCGGAGCTGCAATCGGAGTGGCGAGAGGCAACCTCACCGAACTTAGCGTTGCCAGAAGCGATTTCGTCATGGAGGGCTTTGAGCTGTGAGACGGCGGCATCTCGGGTAGTGTTGGAGATTACGCGACCTTCAGGGTCCTTCCAAGAGGCCTTACGGCGGGAGCCTTGGTGCTTGATGAGGATGTGAGAAGCCCTCACTTGATTGGCGGGCGATGAAGAAGACATCTTGCTCTTCTTTTTGTGGTGGTGGTGGTGGTGGTGGTTGGTGGAGGAAGTGGGAGCTTTATCTTTATGTTTATCGCCCTCCTTCGCCGCCGTTCGATCTGCGGATGAGATCGAAGATTTCTTCCTCTTACGATCCGAATCTATCTTCGCGGCTTTTGAGACACCACTATAGAAGCAAATAAATGATAGATATCGTAGAGAAAGTGAAGCCGCGGGGGTGCTCTCGAGTTTTTTATACAAACACAACTCTTTTGTCCTCTCACGTGGCCTACTTTCATTCCTTGTAACATCAATTAAAATATAATAATGTGGTAACCTAATTAATCATCAACTATTCATCTTTTCTTAATCAAGTAATGAAAATTAATAAGTTTATCTCAATTTTAGAAATTTTTTTCTCAATATTCATACATTGTCTAGTGTGATTCTTATTTTAAAGAAACAATGTTGTTCGCCACAATTATATTGTGTAATTTAAAAATTAAAGAATACATATTGTTCACCACACATTCACATGGTATCGTAACAATATTTATCTATAATTTAATCATATTAAGGTCAATGGATAATAATTTTATTAATTTTTTATCTAAAACAAATCTCCGTAATAAGAAAAAGTTTATTATATATAGTTATGCATATAGCAATCATGAAAGAAGGAAAGAAAAAAAGAGTAAATAGATGAAATACAAATACACGATTGAGAAAAGTTCTATTAATGGATTGAAACAATACATTTTGCTTTAAATGGTAATAACATTATTCAAAAATCTGCTTCTATTTAACTAAAGCATTGTACTCATTTGGGAGAATTTTCTCAAATAAATAAATAAAATAAATGGTTTTTTTTTTTAAATGCACCTTGGAAAATGATATTTTTAAAGAGACATTTAAACATCTAATAGTAGACTATAAATAGATCACAATTTTGGAGATTTGAAATTTAGCTCTTTCCATCTAAATTATGGGTAAAATTTTTCACTATAATTGTATTTCCTTCTTCCCATGAATATATATAACACTTGAGATATGAGATTATTTGTTTATTCAAATCATGATATTAATATCTAGCGTTTGGATGTTATTCACAATATATTATTTAATATATTAATTGATAAATGATACATTAAATCAAAATTTATCAGATAGGTAAACATATTATGTGAATCGTCTTGTTAGATTTAAAATAGCCATAAGCTAAATGAGTTTATATGTTATTGTACATTTTTAATCTATATTATAAATGTTGTATTAAAAGTGGTTTTGACTAGAAACAAAATAAGTCATGTGCAATTTGCATGGTTAATTTTTCTAGTCAAGGTAGAATAGCGGAAAGCATTGGCTCATATAATAGGATCCCTGTTCTAGTATGAAAAAGATCTAATGAGAATGTGCAACATGATAATTATATATTTGACATCGAGATCATAATGTGCATGTTTATAACGATGCACATAGTTTTTATGTTTTTATGTCATGGATATGATCTATAATCTCATGTTCTATAAAATTTTGAGATATAGTATAATTTGAAATATATTCTGAAAACCATTAATAAAAGATCTTGTGAATATGAAAATAGCAATATAAAATTATTCAACCCATTTAGGTGATGGACAATGTTTTGATTATAGTCACAAATAAGTGATAATGTCCTTGATAAAGGGTGTATAAATGTGTGATATTATAGTCAAATGGTTGGATGGTTGATGTCCTCTAATATGACTATGTTATAAAAATGTATGAAACACCCTTAATTTGTTGAGAAAAAGTGAAGTTATTTGAGTATGCATACATAATAAAAATTTAAAGTCATATATTGATCATGATAAGAAGCTAGGAAAAAGTAGCAAAAATATCATCTTGTTGCAATAAAGGATTTGCATCTTATTTACAACAACTTCGTGAAAAAGACAAATTATGTATGGTTTCATACATTTGGTGATTGAGAAATTAATTTCTAGGATATCAAGAAATAAATAATTAGACAAATATGAAATTGTTATGGTAATAAAAAATAAAGTGATTACTGTAAATTGATAATTATACAAAGGATATCTTTGGTAGCAATTTTTTTTAGAAAGAAGAATATGTTAAGAGTTTTGGTGTAACACCCATAACTGTACTCGTTGTCAGATTAAGGTTATGGCATATTACCATACAATCCATAACAATCAATAACATATAGAATCAATTTGCCTATTTAATTAATAGAATTTCATAATAATTCGAATCGGAGTAATACGTACATTTATGGGCCTTAAAATGAGCCTACAAGGCCTTAAAATTAGTTTAGGAACAATTAGAGACCAATTCGAAACAAACCAAAAAGTTCAGAGAAAAATTGAAAATTTTCAAAACAAAGGTCACATAGCCGTGTGGCCATGCCTATGACACGGCCCAGACCGTGATGGTCAACCGTGTGGCGGATCGTGTACCTTTCGAAATAATTTCACACAGCCGTTTCGTAGACTGTGTAGCATTCAAAATACCTTCACACGGCCATGTCACAGGCTGTGTGCTAGACCGTGTTCAATTCGATTTGGGTCACACAGCCATGTCGCAAGTTGTGTGCCAGCCCATGTGGAAACTACACCTTACAAGTTCAAGGTACACGCCCATGTAGGTTGCCCGTGTGTGACACACGGCAGTGCAACAGTTCGTGTCCCAGGCCGTGTGTACTAAAAAATGACCAAAATCATGCTATCTTTTTTTTTTTTTTGCAACAAGTCATACCAATCCAACACACATCCAGAAACATTTCATATATTCATTTACCCTATTACATGCCATATAAGCTAGGATGTTTACAAAATCTACCATAAAGAGTCCTCGGGATAGTATGATTCTTCGAGTTGATCCGATCTCCCAACTATAAAATGCAATCTATAAAACAAACGCAAAATACGAGTAAGCTTACTTGAAGCTTAGTGCGTTCGTTAAATCAAACGGTAATCTTACTAAATTTAAACATTACAGATCAAATTATACGATTAAATAACTAAGTTTATGTCAATCACAGCTCACAACAAGTGACTATTGTACAATACATTAGTTTAATTCATATTCCAAGTCATCGTTTAGTAAAATCTCAAGTCAACAATATCTAATACGAATCATTACACAGGCACGAAGCCTACTAGGCATCAAGCCCGATAAACATCAGCACAAAGCCTTCTAGGCTCAAAGCCCAACAAGTCACCGGCACGAAGCCTATTAGGCTCAAGGCCCGATACAATACATTGCCATAAAGCCTACTAGGCCCAAGACTCGATATAATACACCGCCATAACAACTCAATTCTATTATATATTCTCGGCAATCAGCCTTCAACTTTATAATACTGAAGTTAAAAGAGTAAATCCAATAAATAAAGAATAAAATATAACCATATATATAATACGAACATCAAACTTACAGAACCAATTTGCTGTAACGACTCAAGTATAGGGACTATCCATCTGTAGGACATCCAAGACTAACACCCGAAACTGTATAACCCCTAATGACTTGTCCTTTGTGTTCAAAGTATTTACGAGGTTCATATTGATCATATACAATGTCCATTTCAATTAACTTTCTTTACATTATACCATTACGAGCACACATTCATATAGTTCTTATTTATCAAACATAATACTGAATTAACTAATAATACAATTTAGTCCAAATTACTAATTTCCATATATCAATTAATTTAATTCATTCGTAACATAAATAACAACTATCATATCATATAATCATTTAAGCATTTCTTTGTCACATGAATTTAGTTATATTCTTTCCTCACTTCCAATCATGACCATCAATTATAATTCCATTTCAATTTGATTCAATTCCACAATTTAATATTTATTATACAAGAAAATTTAAATACAATATATTTAAATTATTCAATAATTCACAGAACAATAACTATCAATTACTTTATTGTGCGAACTTACAGGACTGATTTGTAGTAACGGTTCAGAGTATCTCAATCCGTGATCGATGTTGTATCAATTCATTATTTCTATTTTCGTTTACACACACCAATATA
Source organism: Gossypium bickii (assembly GCA_025503065.1). NCBI lineage: Eukaryota > Viridiplantae > Streptophyta > Magnoliopsida > Malvales > Malvaceae > Gossypium > Gossypium bickii. Next base: position 17,339,786 of record CP106713.1, on the reverse strand, counting down.
TCCAACATTATGTAATTAAGTTCATATAATATCTTTAAAAATGTACTAAAATTAAACTGAACGAACTTAGCAGACCAACTGCAGCAATATTGAAAGTTCAGGGACTATTTAGTAATTTTCTCCTTTCCTCGATTATTAGCTCATCCTTGATCTAAATAATAATTTCATTCAATTATCAATTTCCAGAAACATAATTAAATATTTTATGCAATTTAAAAAATTACCCTTGACATTTTACTTTTATGCAATTTAGTCTCTAAGCTTAAAACTTGCAATTTAACCAATTTTCATCAAATTTAAGTTCAAACGAACTATATACTACCCATTTTAGCACATACTTGTTGTTATTTCACATCAAGTCCTTATAATTTAACCACTTTAACATTTTAGTCATTTAACCTTTAAAATTACTAAAAATTACATTATCAAATAGTCTTATTTAACAACCAAACTCCATGATCTATCACAAAATTCTAAGAATGTTCATAACTCATCAATATAATAATCCAAAACATTTGAAAAGTTTACAAATTTGTCCTTAGGTTAGTTAAATGGAGCTAAAACGAGCTCAAAAATATAAAAATACTAAAAACGGGCAATATTTACCTATCAAACGAGGAACCCTAAGCTTGGCCGTAAGCTCACTCCTCTCCTCCCATGGTTATTCGATTTTTGAAAGAATAAAATTAAAAAGATGATAGTTATTTTAGCTTTTATTTTGTTTACATTATGTTTAATTATCAAATTACCATCTTACCCTTTTAATTTCCATTCAATTTTAACAATTTCAAGCCCATTACCGTCCACAATCATCAACTATGGTATATTTGCCATTCAAGGAAGGTTTAATTGCACAATTGGTCCTTCAATTATTTTAATTTATTAGTTAAGTAAACTTTATTTCAATTTAACCCTAAACTAATTAGGACTAAATGAATAAATAACCCAAAATTTAGTGGATTAATCATATCCACCACCGCTTGGAGTTTTTGACCATGGTTAAATTATCATTTTGGTCCATTTATTATTTTAAATCTATAGCAATTAACATTTACCTCTTTTACAATGTAATCCTTTTTACCGTAATTAAGAAATAAATTATGAAAATTATCGGACCAATCTTCAATACAACTCTGTAAATATTCAATAAACATATTTAAGGCCTTAAATTACAGAAATGAGGTCCTAATACCTTTTTTTCAATAACAAATATGAAATTGTTATGGTAATAAAAGATAAAGTGATCACTGTAAATTGATAATTATGCAAAGGATATCTTTGGTAGCAAATTTTTTTTAGAAAAAATGAGTAATTGAATATGCTAAGAGTTTTGGTGTAACACCCATAACTGTACTCGTTGTCGGATTAAGGTTATGGCGTATTACCATACAATCCAGAACAATCAATAACATATAGCATCAAGTTGCCTATTTAATTAACAGAATTTTATAATAATTCGAATCAGAGTAATACGTACATTTATGGGCCTTAAAACGAGCCTACGAGGCCTTAAAATTAGTTTAGGAACAATTAGAGACCAATTCGAAACAAATCAGAAAGTTCAGGGAAAAATTGAAAATTTTCAAAACAAAGGTCACATGGCCGTGTGGCCATGCTGTAACACCCCTTACCCATATTCGACGCCAGAATAGGGTACGAGGCATTACCGAAACACATACACTTGTAAACGTATTAAACCGAGTCATAAAATTTCATCCAAATGAACACTTTTCAATTTTCATCAAAAAGTCCCTAATATGGACCTACGAGGCCCAAAACATACTTTGGAAGCGGTTCGGGACTAAACCGAGTACTTTGGAAAACATTGAAAAATTTCTTGAAAAATAGGGGCACATGCCCGTTTCCAAAGTCGTGTCCTTCTCACAACCATTTACATGCCACACTTATCTTATTTAATCATAATACACTCATTCACCCAAATCATGCATCGCATAAACTGCATCATCACAAATATATAACTTGAATAATACTAGCCAACATCAAGGGCCTTATACAAAATGAACTACTAAATATTAAATGCCAACATTTTAGGCCAAACCAATTATGACACATACAAATGACTAAGTCCTCTATACATGCCATAAACTTAAGAGGTTTGTATTCACTTTTACCCCACGATGATAGCTTGACAGTGTGATAATATCTCCAGCGATCTCCAACTCGAGCTAGCATACAACCCTATAAGATATGGGAAAGGAAGGGGAGTAATCTAAAAAGCTTAGTAAGTAAGTATGTAAATAATAAACAATTTATTAACATACTTTTAACAATTCTCATAATATGTACTCAAATAATACAATCATAATTGCACATAGTTCAACCATTTACTCATGTTCATCTTAAGCTGTCTACTCGAGTCACAGTCACTAAATTATTTATATCTCGACCTACATAACTCCAAATTAAGATCCATTAATTTTTCCTGAAACTAGACTCACATATCTTCTTACCATAAAATTTTCATAATTTTTGGTTTATCCAATAAGTACATTTTATTCTTTAAAGTGTCCCATATTCTGTTGTCTGACAGTTTCGACCTTTCTTCACTAAAAGCTAATTATCTCATTGTACAGAACTCGAATGACATTACTGTTTGTTTCTCTTGAAAATAGACTCATTAATAAATTCAAAGATATACATTCTATCCCATTATTATATTTTTACAATTTCTAATGAATTTCCAAAGTCAGAACAGGGGATTCCAAAATCATTCTGACTCTGTCTCACCAAAATTCAAATATCTCAGAATATGAAATTCTTTTGCTTACACCATTTCTTTTATGAAAAAATAGACTCAATAAGATTTAATTTCATATTTTATTCAACTAATAATTCAATTTCCACCATTTTTGGTGATTTTTCAAAGACACATAACTATTGCTGTCTAAAACTGTTTTATTTCTAAATTTCACTCTTTCATATTTTCTTTATAGTAACTTGCATTGGAACACTTACTCCGTATCAATTTTACCAAAGTTCGATCACATATCGAGCATATTGCTCATAAGTTTACACACATATACCTGCACTTATTCATCACATAATCATATTCAATTACACTTAGCCGTTACATGATCACATGTATTTTCACTTAGTCAATTTCCCGTTGAACTCATCTAATAATAATAATGATATACACTGTAGTTCATAGTACCACCCTTGTAGCCGAAGGTATCTGGTGCACATAGCAGCCTGCACTTAGTACTACACATGTGACCAAAACCATCACTTACACATAGTGGCCTGCACTTAGTACCACACATGTGATCGAAGCTATCGGGTACGCATAGTAGCCTGCACTTAGTACTACACATGCGACCTATCCGTCTGGTACACGTAGTAGTCTGCACTTAGTACTACACACATGACCTAAAACCATCTCGTAGCTCTCTTGTACACATAGTGGCCTGCACTTAGTACCACACATGTGACCTAGCTACCTCATTCGTATCTTTTCTATTCCAAAGGTTCAACCGGGAATTCTCACTTTTCAACATTTTACCAATTCATCCATAATCAATCACAATTCATAATTTACATCAAATAATTACTCCATATTCAACCATATCTCATATAATATAACAAAATATTAAAACATAAATAAAAACGATGTATTATTTACATACAAACTTACCTCAATAGCACAACCGGTGAAAATGACTTATTCGTCATATTCTTTGCTTTTCCCCCATTCTAAGTCTGAATCTCGTTTTCCTTGATCTATAACAACACATTGAACTCATTTATTCATCTTGCTACTCAAATTGGCCTATATTCACAATTTGGAAAATTTTACATTTTTGCCCCTAAACTTTGTCATATTTACACTTTTGCCCTTAGGCTCGTAAAATTATTTTTATTCAATTTCCTTGTATTTTAAGCCTAGCCAAACTATTTTCATAACTATATCAGCCCACAATTTCCACTAATTCACACTTTTATGACAAATTTCATAACTTTTACAAATTAGTCCTTTTATGCATTTTTACCGAAAATCACTTAGTAAAAGTCGTTTCTCTAACCATAAACATGCATTTTCTACCATTAAACACAAAAATACACACATATTCATCATGGGTCAAAAACCCTAGACTTTAACCATATCTCAAATTAGTGGTAGAAATAGATAGATCTTATTACGAGGATTTCAAAAACGTAAAAATCATTAAAAACAGGGCTAGAACGGACTTACAATCGAGCTTGGAAGCTTGAAAAACCCTAGACATGGTTTCTTCATGGTAATTTTGGCCATAGCTTGAACATGGAAAAAAATTGGCTTTTAATTTTGTTTTTAATTCATTTTAATTACTAAATGACCAAAATGCCCCTAACTTAAAAAAATATTCTATTTCACCTATTTCATGTCCATTTTTGTCCAAAAAATTAACCAATGGTCTAATTACCATTTAAGGACCTCCAATTTAAAATTTCATAGCAATTTGACACCTCTAGCTTCTAGAACTCAAGTTTTGCACTTTTTACAATTTAGTCCTTTTGGCTAAATTGAGTGCCCAAACGTCGAAATTTTTGAACGAAATTTTCATGAAATTGTTCTGTGAAATTGTAGACCATAAAAATATAATAAAAATAAATTTTCTTACGTCGAATTTGTGGTCTCGAAATCACTGTTCTGACTAGGCCCAAAATTGGGCTGTTACACATGCCATATGACACGGCCTAGACCTTGATGGCCAATCGTGCGCCGGATCGTGTACCTTTTGAAATAATTTCATACAGCCATTTTGCAGACCGTGTAGCATTCGAAATACCTTCACACGTCCATGTCACAGGCCGTGTACTAGACCGTGTTCAATTCGATTTGGGTCACACAACCATGTCGCAGGCTGTGTGCCAGCCCGTGTGGAAACTACACCTTACAAGTTCAAGGTACACGCCCATGTGGGTTGCCCGTGTGTGACACACGGCAGTGCAACAGTTCGTGTCCCAGGCCGTGTGTACTAAAAAATGACTAAAATCATGTTATCTCATTTTTTTTTTTTTTTTTTTGCATTTGCATAAGAACCCAGACCAAGTCATACCAATCCAACACACATCCAGAAACATTTCATATATTCATTTACCCTATTACATGCCATATAATCTCGGATGTTTACAAAATCTACCATAAAGAGTCCTCGGGATAGTATGATTCTTCGAGTTGATCCGGTCTCCCAACTACAAAATGCAATCTATAAAACAAACGCAAAATACGAGTAAGCTTACTTGAAGCTTAGCAAGTTCGTTAAATCAAACGATAATCTTACTAAATTTAAACATAACAGATCAAATTATACGATTAAATAACTAAGTTTATGTCAATTACAGCTCACAACAAGTGACTATTGCACAGTACATTAGTTTAATTCATATTTCAAGTCGTCGTTTAGTAAGATCTCAAGTCAACAATATCTAATACGAATCATTACACAGGTACGAAGCCTACTAGGCATCAAGCCCGATAAACATCAGCACAAAGCCTGCTAGGCTCAAAGCCCAATAAGTCACCGGCACGAAGCCTATTAGGCTCAAGGCCCGATACAATACATCGCCATAAAGCCTACTAGGCCCAAGACTCGATATAGTACACCGCCATAACAACTTAATTCTATTATATATTCTCGGCAATCAACATTCAACTTTATAATACTGAAGTTAAAAGAGTAAATCCAATAAATAAAGAATAAAATATAACCATATATATAATACGAACATCAAACTTACAGAACCAATTTGCAGTAAGGGCTCAAGTACAGGGACTATCCATCTGTAGGACATCCAAGACTAACACTCGAAACTGTATAACCCCTAATGACTTGTCCTTTGTGTTCGAAGTATTTATGAGGTTCATATTGATCATACACCATGTCCATTTCAATTAACTTTCTTTACATTATACCATTACGAGCACACATTCATATAGTTCTTATTTATCAAACATAATACCGAATTAACTAATAATACAATTTAGTCCAAATTACTAATTTCCATATATCAATTAATTTAATTCATTCGTAACATAAATAATAACTATCATATCATATAATCATTTAAGCATTTCTTTGTCACATGAATTCAGTTATATTCTTTCCTCACTTCCAATCATGACCATCAATGATAATTCCATTTCAATTTGATTCAATTCCACAATTTAATATTTATTATACAAGCAAATTTAAATACAGTATATTTAAATTATTCAATAATTCACAGAACAGCAACTAAATCAATTACTTTATTGTGCGAACTTACAGGACTGATTTGCAGTAACGGCTCAGAGTATCTCAATCAGTGATCGACATTGTATCAATTCATTATTTCCATTTTCATTTACACACATCATATAATCCAACATTATGTAATTAAGTTCATATAATATCTTTAAAAATGTACTAAAATTAAACTGAACGAACTTAACAGACTAACTGCAGCAATATTGAAAGTTCAGGGACTATTTAGTAATTTTCTCTTTTCCTCGATTATTAGCTCATCCTTGATCTAAATAATAATTTCATTCAATTATCAATTTCCAGCAACATAATTAAATATTTTATGCAATTTAAAAAATTACCCTTGACATTTTACTTTTATGCAATTTAGTCTCTAAGCTCAAAACTTGCAATTTAACCAATTTTCATCAAATTTAAGTTCAAACGAACTATATACTACCCATTTCAGCACATACTTGTTGTTATTTCAATCAAGTTCTTATAATTTAATCACTTTAACATTTTAGTCATTTAACCTTTAAAATTACTAAAAAGTACATTATAAAATAGTCTTACTTAACAACCAAACTCAATGATCTATCACAAAATTCTAAGAATGTTCATAACTCATCAATATAATAATCCAAAACATTTGAAAAGTTTACAAATTTGTCCTTAGGTTAGTTAAATGGAGCTAAAACGAGCTCAAAAATATAAAAAAAATACTAAAAACAGGCAATATTTACCTATCAAACGAGGAACCCTAAGCTTGGCCGAAAGCTCACTCCTCTCCACCCATCGTTATTCGGTTTTTGAAAGAATAAAATTAAAAAGATGATAGTTATTTTAGCTTTTATTTTGTTTACATTATGTTTAATTATCAAATTACCATCTTACCCTTTTAATTTCCATTCAATTTTAACAATTTCAAGCCTATTACCGTCCACAATAATCAACTATGGTATAGTTACCATTCAATGAGGGTTTAATTGCACAATTGGTCCTTCGATTATTTTAATTTATTAGTTAATTAAACTTTATTTCAATTTAACCCTAAACTATTTAGGACTAAATGAATAAATAACCCAAAATTTAGTTGGTTAATCATATCCATCACCGCTTGGAGTTTTTGACCATGGTTAAATTATCATTTTGGTCCATTTGCTATTTTAAATCTATAGCAATTAACATTTACCTCTTTTACAATGTAATCCTTTTTACCGTAATTAAGAAATAAATCATGAAAATTATCGGACCAAACTTCAATATGACTCTGTAAATATTTAATAAAAATATTTAAGGCCTTAAATTACAGAAATGAGGTCCTAATACCTCATTTTCTATAACCACTTGACTTTTGAATCAAATCACTTATACTAATTTTCAATCCAGTTAGTTAAAATTCCTTAAATCAAAATTCAACATAAAAATTATTATTGACTCATATAATTTAAATACTAATTACACGAACTCACTCGTCGAATTTGTGGTCCTGAAACCACTGTTTTTTGACACCATTGAAAAACGAACTTTATATTTGGTCTTGTGAACTTCAAAATAAAAATAAATATAAAGTTTTCACTATGGCATTATAGTTACAAGAACACTCTTGATAGGATCTACCTATGTGAGTGAAAGTATAACCGTTTCTAAGAGCTCAAGGGATTGGCTCTAACAGCACTTGTGAAAAAGGGTTATAGGCACATGGCCATAATAGTATCCCTAGATGCTATGCATTGACTAGTGATGAAATCCTTGTGTGAAATCTGTTTGATTAATCAAATGGAACAACCAATCCAAAGTATAGTCTACCATGCAAATTCAATTAAGTTTAGCATGTTTTTACTAAGTAAATGTTCAATCGTAAGACATTTTCATTTATGCAATTGATTTTTAATATTCTCAAAATTTAAAATATTTTTAAAATGTGGGATTGTTGGAACATTTTCAAAATATATAATATGTTCTAATAGTTGCAAATGAAAAGTTATAAGTAAACAATAGTTATATTACTTGGTTATTAATTAAGAGTTGTCACTTTTCATAGTGATAAGTTATATATTTTAAACACCAAAGGTAATGTCACTTGATTAAATAGTTATGTCTCTATGAAGAGTCATGAGAAGTCATATAAATAGGAGTATAATTTCATTTGCATGGCATAGCAAAAAAGATTTAGAAAATAAGTTCTTTGTGTTCTCCCTCCACATATTAACATTCCTAAATTATTCTATAGAGAATTACTGAAGAAGTTCTTAATAGAATTTGATATCCTTACTATACTCCACTCAATGCTTAGTGGATTGTTTTCGTGAATGTAAAACTGATAAACCGCAATACTAACATATTTTAAGCCCACATTTAGCATGCTTTTGGATGATTTAAGCCTTGAATTGTGTAAATAGGTGCTCTTAATCCTTTGTTTTCATGTTTTATACTCAGAAAAGCACCGGAGGGTGAAAAGAACGAGAAACGGGCCTAAAACGGAGTAAATAGGCCATATCACGAAATCAACACGGCCTAGGCCTAAGCCACACGGCCGTGCCTCACTCAACAATCTTGAACACAGCCTGGCCACGATTCACACGGGCGTGTGCCATGGGCGTGTCCCTGCCGTGACAAAGAGAAATTTCACTTGGATTAAGATACTTAGAGGCGAAGAAACACATTCAGAAGCCTATATAAACACCCTAAGTATAACCTAAAAGGGGGGAACCCAAGGCTTTAGTCAGGGGGCGTCTAGCTAGGCCAAAGAGGGCAGATTTGTGGGGATTTACTCGAAGATAGTCAGTTGATTCATCTCAAGAAGCCGGAATCATACTCATGACGGAGGATCTCTCCTTCAATTCCTTCAGGGGATTTTAGGGATTTCTTATGTTTTGTTTTATCTTTTCTTTTGAGATGTTTTCTTTTATTATTATGAACTAAACCCTCAGATACCTGAGGGGGATGAAACCTAAGATGAATCTTGTTATCGTTTGCTGAACTATATGATAAATATTTGACTTGCTCTTAATTATGTGTTTTTTATTCTTGTGTTGATATTTTCGAGATATTAATTCAAGTATGATGTGCTTAGGTGGAGGAGCAAAAGTCCCTGCCTAAGAGTAGATCTAGCATAATAAAGCGGAGTTGATCGCACGCCTAGAGATAGGGTGACGAGATTTTGTCGGATTAGGGTAAAACCTAATATGGGAGTCCATAGATCGAGTTAATGCAATTCTAGGGGTTTTAATTAGAAAGAGATTTCAATTAATCAACCTAGGATTAGACGTTAGTCACCTCGAGAGAGGGATTAATATAAATTAGGGAATCAAGTGAATAAATCGTCTAGTTCAGAGTTAGATAACAAGTGAAGTCTAGGTGGATTCTTCCTCGAGTATTGTTTTAATCAATTGGTTTTTCTCAAAGTATTTTTCCCCAAATTTCATTCTTCTTTGTCTTAGAGTCTTTAGTTTAGTAGTTAGTTAATTTAGATTAAACAACAAATTCCTTTATTTTAGGATAGATAATAAAAAGAGAGTTAGTATTAGTACTTTTAGTTCCTTTGGGTTCGATAATCCGGTCTTGCCTTAACTATACTACTGTTCGATAGGTGCGCTTGCCTCACATCGTTGTCATAGTTAGTTTCCAGGTTCGATCATTCTTTTTATAAATTTTTGAGACTTTGACATCGCATAAAACAACGATCAAGTTTTTGGCGCCATTGCCGGGGAACTGAAATGTTAAGAAAGCTTAATTTTTATTACTTTAGCCATTTTTATTTACTTTTATTTTTTCTACTTTGCTAATTTTCTTTCTTTTGTTCCTTTCAGGTACCTCTAGTTTATGACTAGAAGGAACCCGACAGGACCCCTACTTTACGACAGTGATATTGAAGGTACAGTCCGTAGAAATCGTAGAGGGATAAGGCGAAGCTTAAACTACATAGAAGAAGAGCAAGAAGTCGAAGCTAATACCACCGAAGAGATGGCTGAGAATAATCTGCCACCTTAAGAGGTGGCCGAAAATCATGCTCCTCCAACTATGTATGATTATGCTAAACCTAGTTTAACAGGAACTGAGTCAAGAATTGTTAGGCCTACTATTGCTGCAAATAATTTTGAACTGAAACCTAACACTATACAAATGATACAATAGTTTGTTCAGTTTGATGGTTTGTAGGATAAGGATCCTAATACACACTTAGCGAATTTTCTAAAATTTTGTGATACCTTCAAAATAAATGGCGTTTCTGATGATGCCATCTATCTTCGGTTATTTCCCTTTTCTTTGAGGAATAAAACCAAACAATGATTGCATTCTCTTCCACGAGGGTCAATCACTACATGGGACCAAATGACCAAAAATTTTTTATTACAATTTTTTCTGCCAGCCACAATGGCCAAGTTAAGGAATGATATCTTTTCTTTTGTGCTGATGGATTTAGAGACACTTTATGATGCACGGAAGTGATACAAAGATTTGTTGAGGAGGTGCCCACACCACGAATTACCTTTGTGGCTACAGGTCCAAACTTTCTACAACGGTGTGAATCCTTCAACAAGACAACTAATCGATTCAGCAGCCGGCGGAACCCTAAACAACAAAACTCCTGAAGCAGCCTACGAGTTTATAGAGGAGATGTCATTGAATAACTATCAGTGGCAAGTTACAAGGACAAGGCCAGCCAAAGCAGCCGGTTCGTCGCAGGTACATTCAGTTATGCAGTGCGACGCAAGTGAAGGCATAGCGAATCCTGAGTACCCACCCTATGGACAGGGCATGGAAAGCGAACAAATAAACTATATGGGTAACAATTTCCAATATAAAAATAACCCTTATAGTAATACTTATAATCCAGGTTGGAAGAACCACCCCAATTTCTCATGGGGTGGTCAAGGAAATCAAAGGCAACAACCATCCCAAAACTTCCAACAACAGCCCTACCCATAGGAAAAGAAGCTGAACCTCGAGGAGATGCTGACAAATATCATAGCAGTCACAGAAACACGTTTTCAGAATACTGAGACAACATTTAAAAATCAACAAGCATCGATTCAAAGGATCGAGAATCAATTAGGGCAATTGGCTAAGGAGATTTCTGAAAGACCACAGGGAAGCCTACCAGGCAACACCAAGACTAACCCAAAGGAGCAAATTCAAATCATAACAGCTCAAGATAGTGAAGGGTTAGACGAGCCCAATCTCCGGCAAGAGAATTCAGTAGAAGAAGGTAAGGTTGAGGTAAGTAATAAAAAGCCAAAACCGGTAATCAAAGAATACCAACCTCGCATACCATATCCTGAAGCAATGAAGAGGGACGACACAGAGGAACAGTTCGGTAAGTTTCTTAAACTTTTAAAGAAATTACATATTAACTTACCGTTTCTTGAAGCTCTTTCATAGATGCCAGATTCTAGAAAATTTTTAAAGAGGCTATTGACAAATAAGCGAAAGATAGACGAAGAATCGCATGTGGAAAACTGAACGCAGTGTGTTCAGCAATGTTGCAAAATAGACTACCACGAAAACTAAAAGATCCAGGGAGTTTTACAATTCCATGCTTAATTGGTAGTTTATCTATTGATAATGCGTTAGCTGATTTAGGGGCAATTATATATGTTATGCCTTATAAAATGTTTAAAAAACTAGGTCTAGGGAAACCCAAACAAACTAGGATAAGCATTCAATTAGCTGATAAAACTGTTAGAATTCCTAGGGGTATAATCGAAGATGTACTCATGAAAATTGATAAATTCGTATTCCCAGTAGGCTTTGTCGTTTTGGACATGGATGAGGACAATAGTATCCCCTTAATTTTAGGAAGACCATTTTTAGCAATTGCCAAGACTAAAATTGATGTCGACGCAGGTGAACTCATACTCTGTGTAGGTGACGAGACAGTCACTCTTTAAGCTCTTGATTCGGCTAGGGCATCGAATAATCAAGGTGAGAAAGTAAATTCTATTGATAACCACCCGGTTAACCCTTCTTTTCAGGAAGCACCACAAAAGAACACAACTAAATTCAATCCTAGACCCAGTGCCAACAAAAAAATCACTCATGAGGAACAATGGATTCAGATCGATGAACTAGAAGAGTGAAAGACACATCTCAAAGAAAAACTAGGGATACATGAAGCATAATCAAAGCCACTGTACGAGACAGACAAGTTCAAAATTAGAGATCAGGTATTGTTAGATAAAGCAGACCCACGAATATCTCCTCCTGACCCCAACACAAACAAAGAAATCCCTTTTAAGGTGCTCAATATTTTTCCATACGGAACAGTCGAGGTAAGTAATCCTATTTTTGGCACTCTTAAAATAAATGCTACTCGACTTGAACTATATACTGTTAGTAAGACAGATAGCATGAGGGACAATATTCAACTTTTCAAACCACCATGATTATGCGAATAAGAGGGAAGTCTAGCTTAAGACTATAAACGAACACTTCTCGGGAGGAAACCCGAGCACTAACTCTATTAACTTTTACATTCCTTTATTTTTATTTTTATTTTTATTTCTACTTCAGCATCTAATTATAAGCTGACCACATGTACAGATTTTCAAGCCACACGGCCTTGCACACGGCCGTGGCTGTGGTCGTGTGGACACCACGAATCTTCTTACTGACATGGCAGAGATGGTACGAGTCAGAACGAATCACATCTTCGAGTCACGGACTCCAACTACCACGCCACGATCGTGCGATGCGGCTATGGCCAACACTGTTAGATCATACACGGGCGTGGCGACCTGAACATAGGCGTGGGAGAAGGAAACGAAGCACAACACGGCCGTGCGATACGGCTGTGTGACACAACACGCCCACGATACACGGGCGTAGGAAAGTACTAGGCCCCAAAATTCTATTTAACCCACCCCCACCCCTCCTTCTTCTCACCTATCCCCCATCTCTTTTCTTTCATCCCACCTTTCAGACCACTCCCCTTCCATACTCTTCCTTTTTAATCCTTCATCTAACTCTTGAGATACATCACATCTATGTCGAAGAAGCGGAAGGACCTAAGCACAGTCTCCCCGTGGGAGACTGATCTACATAAGTTCATGCTTGCCGCTTCATCCACTCGACAAGCCAAGGATATTTGAGGCCATTTAGTTTTTATTTTCATTTTCCCTTCTACTTTATTTTCCTTTTCTTTAGTCTTCTTTTACTTAGTTTAATCTAATTTCTTTCGTTTTCTTTGATTTAGGTTTTTTATGCTGCTTGGGAATCACGCCACTTCGACCACTGCCACCCCAATACAGCCCTAGAAATAACATCCACCCCGCGAACCATCCAACAATAAGGACTTTTCAGTCCATTCATCTTTTCTTTTAATTTTATTTTATTTTTTGTTTTCTTTCTCTTTATCTTTCTTGTCTTTCAATACATAGTTAGTTTATTTTTAATAAGCCTTAATAATACCTGGCTAATTCTCTACGAGTTTCCCAATTTCTTCATCTAGCGCAGAGCTCGGTAGCAGCCACCACACCTCGTGCCTCCCAACTCAAGGAAACCATCCAAATTCAGGAAGTTTCACCTCTCCCTTTCTCTTAAATTTCATATACATCTTTGTACATTAAGGGCAATGTACATCTTAAGTGTGGGGGGGTGGGTGAATATTTATTTCGAGAAAGTGCTTAACTTTCTTCATTATTCTCAAATCCCTGAATTAAGCCATGAATGATATCTTGTCTTTAAGTAATTTTCTCATATTATGATTAGAATAAAATTTCCTTTGATTTATGATGTTTGTTGATATGTTTCAGATTAAGTCATAGTTAATTGTGCATTGATGATTAAACTTTAAGATACTAGAGAATCAAGCATGATAAGTCTATTTTTCAGAAATTAAAAATTTTTCTAGGTTGTCTACCTGAATCTAAAAATTACCTTGAAGTTTGAAATTTACAAGGTTGATATTAAATACCCATAATTTTTGTGAGATTTTGAGCCTTATAGAGCATATATTCTTTTTCGTGCTCACTTTTTTATTATGAGTGTGTCAACATTGATTTGTTATTCTAGAACTTGCATCAATTATACATGTCGAGACCACACTTTTGATTTGATATACAGAGATGATAAAGGCACTTAGGGTTTAACCCACTCACTCCACTAAAAAGCCTACCTTCATAATTAACCCCTAGCGAACCCCTTTTGATCCTAACAACCCTTTTTATTGACTCACCCACTAATATTAACCCAAAATCCTTTGTATTTGTTATCACCATTCCTTGATTCCCTTTTTGTCGAGATTTGACTTGATCAGTTGCCTAACTATGATCTTTATTTCTGTAGTAAATTCATCCTTTATTAAATACTTGACTTGTTCTTAAAAAAAACGAAGTATATTCATTATTAGTTTTACTAAGTGAGCTTACATACTTAAATTTCAAATCTTGGAGAAGAAGCTCGTATTATTAGTTTTCAATTGATATAATTATTTAGGATTAGTTCATTTTTTTTAGTTAGGTAAATTGTCAATTCAATCTCGATTCTAACCTTCTAATTCAGCCTTTATCCACACCTTTAACCTAAGCCCCGTTACAACCCTTTTTAAAGACCTTTTGATTTGTGTATCATCTCATATTATAGAGGTGGAGATTTGATTTTCATACAAGCTTATGGGATTAACTTTTCATGTTCGACTCTTGAGTGCTTAATTTTGAACCTTAAACACTTTGAGTGATTTGAGTGAATCTCTTGTGAGGATGTCAACTCTTGTCAATTCCGAATCAGAGGTAATTATTCAGGTAAAGGGAAGCGCCTATGTTTTCGTGCTATAAATGTATGACTTTGATTGTCTGAATCTTTAGGACCCTTTGAGTTAAATTATTAATGTATGAATTATCTTTGAATTATAATGAAACACTATTGATGAATATTATGAATCAAGGAAGTTCGTTTTAATTGTGAGTTGAGAATTTTGCTTGAGGACAAGCAAAAGCTTAAGTGTGGAGGTATTTGATAAACCGCAATAGTAACATATTTTAAACCCACATTTAGCATGCTTTTGGATGATTTAAGCCTTGAATTGTGTAAATTGGTGCTCTTAATCCTTTATTTTCATGTTTTATACTCAGAAAAGCACCGGAGGGTGAAAAGAACGAGAAATGGGCCTAAAACAGAGTAAATGGGCCATATCACGAAATCAACACGGCCTGGGCCCAAGCCACACGGCCGTGCCTCACTCAACAGCCCTGAAAACGGACTGGCCACGATTTACACGGGCGTGTGCCATGGGCGTGTCCCTTCCGTGAAAAAGAGAAATTTCACTCAGATTAGGATACTTAAAGGCGAAAAAACACATTCAGAAGCCTATATAAACACCCTAAGTATAACCTAAAAGGGGGGAACCCAGGGCTTTAGTCAGGGGGCGTCCAACTAGGCCAAAGAGGGTAGATTTGTGGGGATTTACTCAAAGATAGCCAGTTGATTCATCTCAAGAAGCCAGAATCATACTCAAGACGGTGGATCTCTCCTTCAATTCCTTCAGGAGGTTTTAGGGATTTCTTATGTTTTGTTTTATCTTTTCTTTTGAGATGTTTTCTTTTATTATTATGAACTAAACCCTCAGATACCTGAGGGGGATGAAACCTAAGATGAATCTTGTTATCGTTTGCTGAACTATATGATAAATATTTGACTTGTTCTTAATTATGTGTTCATAATTCTTGTGTTGATATTTCCGGGATATTAATTCAAGTATGATGTGCTTAGGTGGAGGAGCAAAAGTCCCTGCCTAAGAGTAGATCTAGCATAGTTATCCGGAGTTGATCGCACGCCTAAAGATAGAGTGACGAGATTTTGTCGGATTAGGGTGAAACCTAATATGGGAGTTCATAGATCGAGTTAATGCAATTCTAGGGGTTTTAATTAGAAAGAGATTTCAATTAATCAACCTAGGGTTAGATGTTAGTCGCCTCGAGAGAGGGATTAATATAAATTAGGGAATCAAGTGAATAAATCGTCTAGTTCAGAGTCAGATAACAAGTGAAGTCTAGGTGGATTCTTCCTTGGGTATTGTTTTAATCAATTGGTTTTTCTCAAAGTATTTTTCCCCAAATTTCATTCTTCTTTGTCTTAGAGTCTTTAGTTTAATAGTTAGTTAATTTAGATTAAACAACAAATTCCTTTATTTTAGGATAGATAATAAAAAGAGAGTTAGTATTAGTACTTTTAGTTCCTTTGGGTTCGATAATCCGGTCTTGCCTTAACTATACTACTGTTCGATAGGTGCGCTTGCCTCACAACGTTGTTATAGTTAGTTTCCAGGTTCGATTATTCTTTTTATAAATTTTTGAGACTTTGACATCGCATAAAACAACGATAAAAAACACATGTCACTAAGCTTCATTATATCCTTGATGTTTATTTGTTTGTAACTCTTGTACACCAAAATATAAAAAGGTGAATAGAACCTTAAAGCCTGTTGGATCTGTAGCCCTAAGTATAGTATTTTTGTCTATGTACACTTGTAATTTTTTCGAACAGAGTGGTTAATAAAATTATTCATGAATTACATTAATATCTTTTTATATATTTTCCTCACTTGGTTTTTGCATATAAAGAAAAATAAAAGCAAATATCAACTCACTAGATATATAATGTTTAAACTAATATTAAGTGGTATTACGTGGTGGATCGTAATATGGAAAGGCAGTTTATATTAGTAGACAAAACATGTCCTTAGTGTAATCGAAAATAAGCAAACCAATTGAAAGACTAATATGTCGTTTATCAAGTCCAATTAAAAAGATGTCTTGCCTTGGGTATCAGAGCAAATAACTCTTAGAAGATAGGGACATATATGTGATTGACTAGACTGACAGTACATTAGACTAAACCTAAGAAGAATATATCCTGAATTCGTTTATGGATTTATTCACTTGTGACGTTGGCATAGCTTAATTTAAGTGTATGATGGACTATGTATGCGTGACTCGTATACTTTGATACAAGTAAAAACCCGAGTTCAAATAGATAAGGAATCGAAAGCTGATGCGTTGGGTATACGACTTCTGCAGTATGTAGTATCATTCACAATAACAAAATTCATAGCCCTAGATATGGGTAAATGATGTCCTTTCATTGACATTACAAGATAGATGAAAAGTAAACATGGTCACGAGTCGTTTTTCTTTATGATAAATGATTTGATTACTATTTTGATAATAATTGACTTTTCGTGAAAGAAGATGTAATGGTTACAATGAGATAAAATAGGATCATATCGAGAGAACAGATTTATCCCAAAGGGATTAAGGATATCCTATAAGGGTAACACACTTATGACAAGGTCATTGGACGAACACTGGTCGAGTTGCTTTCGTAACGGTATTTCATTAGGGAGAGCTCAATCACGATACTATAGTGGAATGACTTCGTGACTAAATGAGTTTATAATTAATAGGCGAAAAGTTAAAACTTAATTATAAATCATTTGAGCCCTAATTATATATGTCTAATCAGTCTCTCCGTTAGCTCGTTGAAACTAAAAATGAATTGCATGTTGAATCAAATGAACATAAATAGTTATAAATGGTAAAGTTAGAGAATGGGAAACATTCAGAAATGAATGTGATTTTTTCTAAATTGAAATGACCTGAAAAATTAATTTATAATTTGTCGAATAATTAATTAATTAATTTAAGTTCGAAAATGAATTAAATTAATTGGTCATAATGAATCCATTGAATGTAGAAATATTAAATATATTTTCTCATAAATTCTTTTACGATAAAATTGCAATGATTTTAACAAAATTAGAATCAGGTTGAAAAAATCATTTAATTGGGAAATTTATTTATTTAAATTAATTTATGATGTTTATTTTGGGAAATAGAAAAACAAGTATTGGGTTGGATTGAATTATAAAGCACAGGGTTAGAAGTCCAGAAATTACTTATAATTGGACCCGAGACGGGAAAAGCCCGAAAGACCCTCATGCTAAATACATGGGACAACAAATCCTAGTACATTTAACTCATGCTAAATACATGGGACAACAAATCCTAGTACATTTAACTAAGGTTGTTACCCCTCTCTCGTCTAGTTAGACTAGGATTTTGTTTTTTCTATTGAAATAGACTGCTACTAATTTAACAAATGTTTCACTTCTTCTCCTTATAAATAGATGCACTGGATAAGCTAAAAATACGACTTTGGGATATTGTTATTCTGCCAGAAAATAGTGAGAATTTATTTTCTTAAGTATAAATTCTATTTTCCGGAATAACAATTCTACCAATTTTTATTAAAGAGAGATTTGTTTTCCCACTAAAAGTAAAGTAAATAATTTATGGTACCGTGTTTGATTCAAATTCATTTGAGCCTACGCTCGAAGTAGTTTGTAGTACGAGAATAGTAAAGAAAATCATTCGTTTGAAATCTGAGAACGACAAGGATCTGTCCAGCCGAAAACATAGGTGCGATTTCGATAAAGGGCTTATTACTATAAATATTACACACTGGTTCGGTTTTTAAAATTTTAATTTTCTGCTATGCAAGAAAATCATTTTCAAACCGGATTGTTTTCAATAATGCCTTGAAGCATTTGGTTTATTTCTCAATAGTTTATTTTCATCTCCACACACCAACATTATATGCTACTACACAAGCTACTTATTCCAAGCTTTAGTTCTATGAGCTTGTCATATTTGTGTTACATTCCTAAGATATCCAGGACCTCTTTAGGCTAAATACGTTCACCTAATTCAATCTTTTTATTTTATCTCATGGTCACTATTGTATCTTTTGTAATGAAAATTATCATTACTTATACCGGTAATGTTGAAATCATTTGTCCCAGACAAATGACCAATATCTATATTTTATTTTCATAATCCATACAATACCAACGAGAGAATACCATTTGCTTTTTTTTTTTTATCAAGCTACAACTCCACTATTGTGAGTGAAGCAAACATCGTGCATAAGTCATGTACCCAACATACCAACTTTCAATATATTCAAGTACATGAGTCATGCACACATGATCATTCATTTACTTAGGACTTATGTAAGTTACACTATGAATGCCACATGTGAACTAATCAATAAATGAGTCAAGGACTATTCCAATTTGGGTGATATTCAATGTATTGTCAGTCCAGACAATCACATTTATGTCTCTATTTTTGAAAGTCAATCTTGCTCTGATCGGCAAGGCAAGTTATCTGCTCGATTAGACTTATAGACAACATAATTGTCCTAACATAAGTCATTTACTCAATCTAACCCATGGATTTAGATTACTTATTAATACAAGTTATCTTTTTGCATTACAATTCGACTATGTGATGTAACTTAATATTAATTAAACTTCAAGTAATCATGAGCAATTATTTATTATACATTTTGCTTTACATGTAAAAACCATCGAGAAAATAATTGTCAAATGAAATATTAAAAAGGTTATATTGAACAAGATAACTATACCTCTAACACTATTAAGTCCCCGTTCGAGAATGCTTTTGGGGTAGGAAAAACACTTTTCCACCCCAAAAACAATGCCAAACACTTGGCTTTGGAGTTGAAAGTGCGGTAGAAAAGAATTTTTCCACCCAAAAGCAAAAGTTAGGGTTTAAGTACTTTTGGTTTTTGCGTTTGGAAGTGCAAATCATTAAAATACCCTTATTTGTATTAACTATTTAAAATGTATTTAAAATTTTGGATAAATTTAAATATTATAAATCATTATATTAAATCATTTAAATATTTAATGTACCATTCTATTAACTTATTTAAATATTGTTTACAAATATCATTATGTTAAATTATTTAGATAATATTTATTATTATATTTAAAGTTTTAAAATATTTCATGTAGAATTAAATTTACAAATAATTTATTAATTATTAAAAAGTATTTAAAATATATATTATGTATAATTATATTAAATTATTTAAATATTATCTAATTCAATTTATTTTTAATTTTCAATATCATGTCTAAAATGAACATTTTAACTTCCTACCACAATTATTGATAGCAATGTCAAACACCTTAAATTAACAAACCACACTTTTTCACAACATTTTTCCACGAAACTTTTCAAAAGTACTTCTTTCAAACTAAGCTTTTCAAAAGCACTTTTCAACCGTAATATCATTGTCAAATTAACCCTAAACAATCCCCCCTTTCATGAACTGAATTATTTCAATTTAATTGATTTAATTTTATCAAATTATTCAGACAATTTTTATGTTGATTTTTATATTTTAAATATACTAGCTGATCAAACATTAAACCCAACCTAATATTCAAATACACAATAACCAATTAGGCATATAAAACCAACATAAATATGAAATAACCTAACCCAATTATCACCCATATCTAAAATAACTAAATACAATTAATTAATTAATTTCAGTAAATAACCCAACTCAATTATTTATCAAATATAAAATTAAGTACTCAAATGTAAAATAACCCAATCTAATCCAACGCAATTAATTAATTAATTAAGTCTAAATTTAAATTTTAAAGAAGTTCAGTGAGAGTAATATATATTATATCGTAAATGTTTTACAATAGTATTTCTTTCTTTTCTTCAAACCCATCAAATACACACCTATTACTTCATTTTTGATTGATTTTATTTTTATCAATTTATGGTAAGTTTTATTTTAATTAATTTATGAGCTCAAATTTAGATCTATTCAAGAGTTGAACTATCGCCTAAACTTAAATATCCATCCAAAAATTAGAAAGATTTGAAAAAAAGTAGACCATAAAAAATGGGTTTAAGCTAAAGCATTAAGTCTATTTAAAATATAAACCGAGTCAAGTTTAAGAATTCAAGGCCTGAGCTTGACCTGATCCATTTCAAGTTTGTAATTTATTATATTATGTTATTTTTATATATTTTGTAATTTATAACACATAAAATTAAATATATAGTAATATATATTAGGGGAAATTCCAAAACTACACATTTACCATTGTTACACATGAACTAACGTCATTTTATGTTTACATGTTACATATACAAATAACTATACTTACCTAATATAAAAATAAGTCGTGTGTTCATTTTTGTAATATGTATAATTGAATTAAAACCAAAATTTATATGTATCAAATTACAAATTGAATCAAATGTATAATTTTGATATTTATCCTTATATAAAAATAATAATATAAACATATTAAAAATTTTGGAAGTTGTTCTATAAAAAGGAAATTGAAAGTTGCTTATATATAATTTTAATAAACGAAAAAAAATTATTAAAAACATTTTAAAAAATTATGGATAGTTTGAACAGTTAATGAAATATCTAAATGAAAAAAATTTAAAACATAGAAAATGTGTCATTGTCAATGTCATTTGTAGATTTTATAAAAAAAAAAAATAGTTAATTTTTTCCAAAGCCATTACATCTCCAAATATGTGCCTCACCACTCATTACGTCAACAACCAACCATTTGGGAAAACATTATGTAATCGTAAACCAAACCCTTTTGGAGGCTACGAATAGAACAATGATTGGAAACACTGGCATAAAACACTTTCACATGAAAACCCAAACTCAAAACATAAACACCCGTCATCCAAACTCCAAAACAGTACCATATCTGAAATTTCAAACAAAATTTCTAGCTTAAATGTGCTTTAACAGTCATTGATGTAAATATAAACGCCAAAACAACTAGTAGTATCCTATTAAGCCTTATCCGCCTTGGCAGCAGTGGCAGCAGCTTGTCCTCTGAGCCTACCAGTCCTCCTTGCAGCAATAAGACCAACCTTTTGTCCAGGTGGAGCATCACGTCTAACTGTACTAGCATGACCAATGTGTTGATGGTTACCACCTCCGTGGGGATGCTCAACTGGGTTCATAGCCACACCACGAACCTTAGGCCAGCAGTTCCTCTTCACTCTATACTTGTGGAAAGCATTACCAGCCTTAAGCAGAGGTTTCTCAGTCCTACCACCTCCAGCAACCTGCCCAATCATGGCACGACAACCACTTGGAACAATCTTCTTCGAACCAGATGGAAGCTTGATCCTGTAAAATTACAATCCAAAAGTCTCACTACCAAAACAACTAATTAATCCAAACTTCCCCAACCATGTTACCATCCCCTTGAAACTGTGAAGAAAATGATATTTCACATCTAAGAACGAAAATAGTGATCTAAGGCAACCCATCCAACTAAAACCTCAGTAGAAGGTATAGTCTGCCTAAGAGATACTATTCCATTTTACATTACATCAATTCATAGTTCAGGCTAGGGCAATCCCAGTCCTTCACATCCAATATGTAATTTTCTTTATTTCTCACGAGGGAGGCCTATATATGAGCACATATAATTATTGCGAAAT
Organism: Gossypium bickii; assembly: GCA_025503065.1. Taxonomy (NCBI): domain Eukaryota; kingdom Viridiplantae; phylum Streptophyta; class Magnoliopsida; order Malvales; family Malvaceae; genus Gossypium; species Gossypium bickii. Next base: position 17,317,234 of record CP106713.1, on the reverse strand, counting down.
ATATACATAGGATAAGCAATAACTAAAACAATATACGACAATAATGGTAACAGATCCAAATAACAATCAGGCATCAATCATATCCAAATCAAAATTGAAGTTAAAACATAGCAAGAATCAGTGACCTGGTGGTGTCGTTATCAGGGTTGTGACTAATAACAATAGCGTAATCACCAGAAGCCCTAGCGAAAACCCCACGATCACCGACATGATGCTCGACGTTGCAAACGACAGCTCCTTCAGGGATAGATCTAAGAGGCAATACATTTCCAACCACAAGAGTAGCCTTCTTACCACAATAGACGAACTGTCCAGTGTACATACCCTCGGCGGCAACGAAAAGTTCCTTCTGCTTCTTGTAACGGAAAGGGTGACGGAAGACGACACGGGCTAAAGGAGCGCCACGGCCAGGGTCGTGGATGACATCGGTGACAACACCCTTGAGGTAGCCATTTCGTTCACCGAAGTCGAGACTGCGGAAACGAGCAGGACCCTTGCGGTGGTGGGTGTGGGCCTTGAAGACGGAACCAGCACCCTTACGTTGAGCTCGGATGACTCGACCCATTCAGTGAATGTGTGTGTGAGTGTGTACGGCAGCTATAAGGAGATCTCTCTCTTGGAGACGATCTAGGGGAGAGCAGTGAAATGGGCAAATGGAGGTTGAGGGTTAGCATTTGCGTGATGATATATAAATGATGGTTTTTAGGGTTTTTATTGTTGTTGTTGGGTTTTAACTTTTGGGCTTCTGATTTTAGGAAAGAAACAAAAAAATTTGGGTTGGGGTTTCAGCGTTGGGCCAGATGGGCATATGACTCTTTTTATTATTATTTAAATCTGCTGGATTTTATTATAAGGCGAAAACCAGCTAGAAGAAGTCCAAAACTATAAGACATCCACAACATAAATACTTAGAGAAAACAGGCTTCGTGAATAACATGGCCCAATTCAGCAAACAACGTGATTTTGGTAATGTGATATTACCAAATAACGGATGGTTCAAAAAATCTAAGATTATGTAATGAGATTATGAGAATGTAATATTATATACATTATTTTAATTTATTTGGGTGGCGAAATATAAGACTATAGTAATAAAATAAAAAGAGATTGATATTAAGATTTGAATTAAGATAAATCAATACTTCAATGACAATGTTATGTAGAAATCAACGTCAGTACAAAATCAAATTAGAATTATGTTTATCTGAACCTATTGTCTAATTTTTATCCAAATCTTCATTTTAAACTTTTCCATGAAGTTCCCAAACTCATCACCTCGACAAGTAAAAGCATCCTCGAAAGAAAGAGAATACCACATCGACCAAAATCAAATGGGACTAATTGTATATATAGCCCTTGCTCTCCTTGCTGTTTGCCAAGCTTGGTAATGTGAGCTTGTAACCTGAGTAGGGGGCTTTGGGGTGTTGGAATGCGGGTTTGGCTTTGCTGAGTTGGATCTCAAGTGGTTTAACTCTGGCTTACTCGTCCCAAGTTTAGGGTTGAGCCAAGAGCCAAAAAATTTTTAGCTCGTTTTTCAAGCCCCGGCCCGGTGAACAAAAAATTGGTAAGCCCGGCCCGGCTAATATTAAATTTTTAACTTATTTTATTAAAAAAATAAAATATAATAAATCAAATACATTTAAAAAAATAAAAACAAATATTAAAACAAGAAACAAATAAAAAATGATACTAAAACAAAATACAAAAACATTGAAATTTTTTCTACCAATTCTTTGAGTTTTTAGAGGTTGATGTCCAAAAATGTGTTTTTTTTTTTTTTTTTTTTTTTTTTAGTTATGATAGTGATTTTATGCTTTTATGCTTAACGTTCATTATGCTTTAATGCTTTCTTATATATTTTCTTTTCAATATCGTCTGTTGTAATTGTAAGAGTGAAGTGATGTCATGCACATAAAGGTCAAATATCCTCTTCTATACCTATGTATGTACACTGTTGGCATTGCATAATTTATAAAATCAATTTCTGTCTCTCAAATCAAATGCGAGATGTGATGACACATGCACCCAAACGCAACCATCCATTGTTCATCTCCACAAAAAAAGTCTTGATATTCAATCAATATATTATAGAATCTCAAAGATCATATCGAAATAATATTAAAAATGACAACAGAACAATAAGAAGTAGTTATATTAAAATTGAAACAACTTGTTTGAACTAAAATAATAACCAAATTGATAATAAAACAAAAGTTCTACAATATCGAAATAATATTAAAAACGACAACAGAACAATAAAATACTATAAAAGAACAATAAAACAGCATAAAAACAACACCAAAACAGCAGAAAAACAACATCACCAACTTCCCCAAAACAGTACCAAAAACCTGCAAAATATAATCAACCAACCAAAATATCTATACATTAAACAATTAACATATTTAATTTTATAAGAAACTATAAATTGTAAGCTTAATTAAATTATCAACGGTTAGAAAGGAAGGTAACCTAAAAAGCAACCGAAGAAACATTGTCATCATCGTCCTCATCGTCATCGTCATTTTTGTCACCAATTTCTAACATGAAATAAGAATAAATAATTAGATTACCAAATTGATAAAAAATAATATAAAATTACAGCAATAAAACGAGAATAATAATTACCCATTGAAAATCCCTTAGCTCGCATCCAATCATCAAGGTAAACAACGGCTTGAACCATTTGTGGCTTAAGTGAACTTCTCAAAGGTGTGATAACTTTTTTACCCATGCTAAAAGCGGACTCAGAAGCTACAGTCGATATTGGAATTACCAAAAGATCACGAGCCAATAATGAAAGCTCATTATATCAAATTGAACTTTTGCTCCAATAATCCAAAACATCTATTTGACTATTCAACTCAAGCTCCGGTTCTTCCAAATAAATGTCCAACTGTGACTTTTCACTCTTAGTGCTAGATTCATTTAAATACCGTTTATAATCATCACTCCCATCAAATTCTCCCCCAAAACCAACATAATTAACATTGTATTAATGCAAACTAGAATCAACGGGATCTTTATCTGAGACATTAGAATTCTCGGCCAAAGAGGAAGACGTGGATTTGGATTTCTTAGCATACTCATCAAGCAAGAGTCTAAGATTGCTAAGAATGATTTCAACAAAATCTGAAGCATGAATACCATAGATTGTAGTAAAGCAATCTTCACATAATTCAACTTGTAACGAGGATCTAAAATTGCAAAGACATGACAATATCAACGAATACTCAGCCCAATATTTATTAAATTTCTCTTGCATTTGTTTAACCATTGGAGTTAAAAAAGAATAAGGACCTTTAACTGTACCAAGCAAGACTTTGTGAACCTTCCAAACCCCTCTGAAATAAAGATTGGCCGTCGGATAATTAGAACCAGAAAAAATACAAGTCACATCATAAAAGACTTTCAAAAATTTGCAAAGAATAGCAACATTTCTCCACTCCTCGTCAAAAAGTGCAAACATTTGATAGTCTTTATCCAGCTGGCCCCAATAATCTACCACATTTTTATAGTAGAGAGAAGATTCAAGCATCAAATAAGTAGAATTCCATCTCACACACACATCTTGACGCAACTTTTTGGTCACATTCAAATGAAAACTTGTTTCGGCAACATCATAAAATCTTTTCCTACGAATTCCCAACTTTTTTACATACTTAATTCCATTTCGAATCTTACCAACAACATCATCAGCAAGTTCCAAACCAGCTTTAACTATAAGATTCAAAATATGTGCAAAACATTTAACTTGAAAAAAAACACCATCACACAAAATAGCTCGGTTTGCACGAAAACGATTTTTAAGACAAGAAACCAACACATCATTATAAAAAGCATTATTCAAAGTGATGCTAAAAATTTTCTTGTCTATACCCTATTGAAATAAACATAAAACAAGTTCATCCGCTATGTTCAAACCATCATACGGAGGAAATAAAGCTCTAAACCTTATGATTCTCTTTTGTAGCTTCCAATTTTTATCAATCCAATGAGCAATAATGCAAATATATTCATCATTAGTATGCTCTGAATTCCAATTATCGGAAGTTAGACAAATTAAACCGGGTGCTTTAGCTAACTCTTCTTTAACATGATCTCTCTCTTTTGCATAATATATTAGGACATCCCTAGCAGCTGTAAATCTACTTATATTCTTAAAATTAGGACTAGCAATTCTCATCATGTATCTAAATCCTGGTTCTTCAACTGTCCTAAATGAATGCTTGCCACACACAAGAAAAGTAGAAACAGCTCGACGACACTCATCAGCAACAAACTTGTAGTTTTTTTTTATAGATGGACCACCTCCTAATGATGGTTGATTGGCTATGGTGTATTGAGTGATGTCCTTGTAATAGGCCAATTTAGCCCGGGCCCATAGGAAAAAATAATAAACCCAAAATAATAAAACAAAGTCCAAGTCCAGTCCAAAATATATCATTTGGCCCGACCAGAATGATCCATTTCTTGAAAAGATTAAAGGTCCATCTACAAGCTTGACGTATATGGGAACACAATCTTCAAGGATATGCAATCTTAGATATGATATGCAAATCTTAGAAGATATGGTATGTAATCGTAGAAGATATGATATGCAAATCTTAGAAGATATGGTGTGTAATCTTAGAAGATATGATATGCAATCTTAGAAGATATGGTATGCAATATTAGAAGATATGATTTTGTAATCTTAGAGATTTAATTTGTAGATACCTTTTAATCTTAGCCGTTGATGTAATTGATCTGTACCGTTGGATTTGGGGAGGCTCAACTATAAATAGAGACCTCTCCCTTCATTGTAAAACACACATGAGTTTGGAGTAATAAAAATTCTTGAGAGCATTCACTCAAATTTCTCTCTCTTTTGCATTCTTATTTTTTGTGGCTTGTTCTTATTTTGTTCTTCGCTCATCTTCGTCTCTTCCTGAGTTGCTTCCGTTCGAGTTAAATTTTGGTGGAGGAATTTCGTTGAATCCTCATATTGCAGGAGTTAGGTTGACTTATGCGTTTTGTTAAACTTTTTTTATTTATCCATTTAATTGCTTAATCATTATTTATTCATTTATTTTAATTATTTTAAACTTGTTTTTCTTTTTGCTTTTCCCTATTTACGTTAAATTGTTTTATCATATATATTATTATTTTTATTTGTTATATATTATATATTATTTAACTTTAATCATATTATGTAATATTTGAAAATTTCTATGTTGTACATCATCTAAATTGTTTTATTATTAAGGCAAAATTTTTCATATATTGTTTATTTAAAATATGTATATTATCTATTTTTAAATGGTATATTATATACTTATTATAAGTTATCCCTTATACATTTTTATTCAAAGTTTTTATATTATTTATTTAAAATATATATTTATTATATTATGTATATATTAACTATTTTAGATTTTGCCATATCGTTTTTTTAATTTTTTTATTACTTGTATCATTTGCTATTTTATGTTATTCTTTCTCTTAATTGCCAATATTAGTATTTAATGTTATTATATCATGTAATTGTAGTATATTTCTTTGATATTTGTGTTTTGTAATGTATTAATGATACATTTTACTCAAATCATTGTTTTAAAATATATCTCATTTAATTGCCACTTTTTATCCAAAACTTTATTTCTGAAAATAAGGCAATATTTGATATTTGGAGTTTTGAGGGAATCGTGCCCTAACTTACTGGGTTTCGATTTTTCTCATTAAGTCTAAATGACCAAATACCCTTTTTGAAATTAAAATATATGATTTTCAAATAAAAAACCTATCTTTGTGAATTTAAGATGTTGCGTCCTAACTTATTGGATGTGACATTTTGATATTTTGAGATAGGGATTTCAAAAAAAAAAAGAAAAAGAAAAAAGAAAACAAAACAAATGATATTTGGTGTTTGGGAAATTCGAAAGGTCGTGCTCTAACTTACTGAGATTCGACTTTTCTTTTATCCAAATAATTGAATGTCTTTTTAAAGGTTATAAGTTTTGAAAAATCAAAAGGGTCATATTTTAAAATCTTTTCAAATTTTCGACATTAAGACATTAATTAATCAATTAGGTACCAATTTTGGGCGTTACAAGGGTGCTAATCCTTCTTCGTGCGTAACCAACTCCCGAGCTCGTTTTCTCGAATTTTGTAGACCAAAATTATTATTTTAATAAATCAAAATGTTTTATTAAAATGATTAATCTCAAGGTGACCCGATCACACCTTGAAAAAGGATTGATGGCGACTCCATTTTCATTTTAAAAGTCGACCCCCGTTTTTTTAAAAAAAAATGGTTTTGACAGCTTGGCGATTGTACTGGGGACACAATAAGAGAGTCAAGTCAGAAAATTAATTATTTCTTGTCCTTTTGTCTAAATTTGAAAATCCAATTTGAAAAATTATGATCTTTTTTATTGCATGTTGTTCTAATCCTGTAAAGTATTTCTGCATTGCATTGCATGACCATTGTGGTCACACCTTTTAAGTGGGAGTGAGAAGCTACTCCTTCGTTTGGTTTTCACCTCCGTGTAGGATAGTGAATCGCTTCCGGGATACATCCGTACCTATGTCTTCGTGAGATTTTCATCTCCGTGCAGCCATACGAAAATGTATTCCCTTGAACTGAACTCGGTCCGTATGAGCTTAAAATGGGTGAGGATCAAGGAATCTGCTGGTTCAGGTACCTCAACTTTAGAGCTAAACCACATGTAGAAAACCTAAGGGCTTACCCTAGGTAGAACTATGCCAAACCCTAGTGGTCACCCAGATAGGTGCCCTGTTTTGTTATTTATTTCTCTTGTGCTAACGTGTTCTCTTTTGTTTTGATTGCATTGCATTCAAATTCGATTGCTAAATAGAAGAGTTTGTCATGAGAAAATGGATTTCTTGATAAAGTGGATTATAAAACGGTCGTCCGAATATGGTCCAAGTAAACAAAACGAGAAAAGGCTGATAGTCCGTGAAGGAATACAAGACTTTATTGCCCAAGGATTCAAGATGACAAAGACTATTCGAGAATCACCATGTCTAGGCTTTCTTGAAGAGGCTAACGAGCATTGCGAGGATAAGTGAGTAATGAGTCACGGCCCAAGCAAAAAGGAGCTAGAAGAGGCATTTATTGAGAAAGTTCACGAGGCACGATCATAACATCTGGATACGAAAAGGATTGGTGTCCTTACCTGGACTATGAGGACAAAGCCGCATATGTAATCCATTTTATGTAAAGGAATTTATTTTCTAGAAAAGTTCTTCTAATGGAATTTAATTCAGAATCAACGCCTCTCTTTCTTTTTTGCATTCATTCCATGCATTTACATTGTATTTCATGCATTCACATTACATCACATCATTTGCATTAAAATTTGTAGAAAGATCCTAATTAATTAAAAATTATTTCAGCAACCTGGGAACTGACGAAAGTCTACTGAATTGAGATCAGGGTCTTAGTGCAAGGCTTGATGGATAATAAATTGAAGAGATCAAAGACCCGAAGGAATATTAGGGAATCTGAACATTAATGATATATCCGAAGAGAGAATTGGGGAATAAAAATTTCCAAAGCCCTTACATACTTGGGAAGATTTTAGACAATGGGACTGTGGAAGGGATCCCTATATTTTTAGAGCTAATCTAGAGTAATATTCAGAATATGCTTGTTGCTTTAAGCCTAGAGACAATAAGAATCCTTTTGTGAAATAGGCTTATTTCCAGAATTTTTATTTCAATAAAATGCATCTTTTTAAGAAAATATTTTTTTATTCTTACATTTCATACTGTACATTCTTTTGTTTTTTACAATATTCTTTCATTCTTTATTCATGACCATACCATACAAATAATCATCCTTAGAATCATTTATTCTTTGGAATTTTTGCCTTCGTACCTAGGTACCCAGATATCAACGACATGAGCGACGTTGTTACTGACTCCCTTTTTGGATGAGATATAGGTCTAGGGGATCTAAGGACTTTGAAGATGACAGAGATTGTAGCCTATCTTTTGATTTGTTAAAGATGATAGAACAAGTGAAAATAGACTTTACTTTGTAAAGGGTCAGTAGACATTGCGAGCGTAGGAAAGGGGTAAAGATCAAAGCTTAACTCATCACAGAAATAAAGTGATGCATCATTGAGCTATTTCAAGAATTCCAAGATGTTTTTGCACAATCTTATCGAGGAACACCGGGCTTGAAATGTGGGTATGATGTTTAAAGAACCCATGGTAATGGTTCTACAGTAGTCAGGCTAATCATAAGGTTCGGGTATTATTGGTTCACCATAAAAGGGAGATTGCTTTAATTATGTCGTAAATGTCAAATTAAGGAAAACAAGACTTATGTGCCTTATCTATTTCTTCACAGATTTTCTATATGTGGGGAATGGATATTATGGAGCCAATCTCGTCAAAAGCTTCTAGTCAATATCGATTCATCATCATGGTTATCGTTTACTTTACTAAGAGGAATGGAAGTAGCTTCATATGCCAATGTTACAAAGTCGATAGTCATCAAATAGTCAAAAAAAGGCGCCGACAAAGAATGCCAAAAAGGACAATGTCAAAAGTTTGTAGTCTGTTCAAAAATCAGACGTCATATCATAGAGCAACAAAGGCAGCCAAAAAGAAAAAAACATAAGAATCATGGAAAAATGACTGAGATTTGTAAAGGTTGGCATAAAGAAGTCACCATTTACCCTCTTTGTTTCTTGAACGATGGTTGGGACCTTCACTGGGGCAACATTTTTCCCATTGGTTTATGAAAGGGAAGCAATTGTGGGAGGTCAATATTCCTTTTCTCCAAACTTTATTTGAATTGGATGAAGCAGAATGCCTCCAGTAAGTTTGATTGAAAGTATTCATGGTCGAATATACCAAAAATGGATGGTACAAGCTTATGATAAAAGGTTTGCCCAAGAGAATTTCATGATGGGGGCCTGACATTAAGAAGGATTCTTCTCATACAAAAGAACTTCAGAGGAAAGCAAATGCCAAACTGGGAAGAACTTATGTAGGGCCTGTTCTAAAGGAGCATTGATATTGACCGAGACGAATGGCAAAGACTTGCCCAATCCGGCAGATTCAGGTTTAGACAAGAAGTATTTTACCTGAAAGGGGAAAGTCCAAGGTGAAAACCCGCAAAAGGCGCCTTGAGATCAATTTAAAAAAAAAAGGAGAAAAGAAAAGAAAAGAAAAAGAAAAAAAAGAAAGAAAGAAAAAAGAGGAGAGGCCAAGGCGAAAACCCGCAAAGGGCGCTTTGAGACCAAAGGGGTTTTTGAGCCGAAAACCCGAAAAGGGCGGCTCAAATTTTGATCAAAGATACGGCATGTGGTAGTCTTGCTATGCCTGAATTAACAATGAGGAAGTATGCTACGTCTTGGGGCATTGACAAAGTACTCCGGATCCTCTAAACACGTATTGAGCTCAAAATGGTCTTCAAGAAGTTTGTACAGAGAAGCTCAGGCTGCGATATCTGGGGCACCTAACTTCTATCTTACCCATTTTGAATTTGCTATCTTTGATTACTTTATTCTTTTTCAAGATACGCCCCAATCAATTTTCTTTTATGCCCTTGGCTATCTTTGATTACTTTATTCTTTTCAAGATACACCCCAATCAATTTTCTTTTATTGCCTTGATTATCTTTGATTAACTTATTTGTTTCGAGCTATGCTCCTGATTAATTTCTTTCTCATCCGTTGTTGTCATCTTTTTCAAGTATTTTATATTGAAGTAACGATTAATGGACTAATAATACTTTCATAAAAGGAGTTTCGCATATTACTCTAGAAGCTTCTAAATAATATGAGAATCTGAAATAGGACTATTGTTTAGAACTCACCAAGCCTAAGGGTTGGAAACATTGAAAGATGATTATCTCTTCAAATTTTTATTGGATAATACATCTCGTCGGTGATACCATCTCGACAAATGATGAGCAATGTCAACTCAAGGGTAAAAGGGGATCATTCTCGAGAAAAGAAAAATGATACCTTGCATTCATGCAAATTTCAGACACATACATCTAGTTATTACACCCAGGGAATGGTGTAACAGATCAAATTGATAACAGATTGGATGAAAAAAACCAAATGTTACTCCCCAGAAGTTGCAGTGGGACGTACAAACTTTATGTCCCAGTAGGTATAGTGGAAGGGATTCTGAAATTATAGCAGAGCAAGCTTGCTGAGCAGAATATGATCGTTTCTTTGGATTTTCTGTCAAAGATACCAGCTGACCGAGAAAGAACTTTGATGAACAATGAGCAGTGACAACCTAAAACATTAAAAAGGGATCATTCTCAGGCATTTATGTAAATATCATTCATACATTTCCAATTAGGAGCATTTGATTCATTCCGATCATTGTGTCCTAATCGTTGTACATAAAAAAAAAAGAAAAAAAAAGAAAAAAGAAAAAAAAGGAGATCATTTTCATAACATTCTGCATTCATGCAAATGTCATCCCTAATATCATTTAGTTAGGAGCATTAGATTCATTCCAATCATTGCATCCTAATCATTATACTTTTTAAAAAAAGGGATCATTCTCATGACATTCTGTATTCATGCAAATGTCGTCCATAATACATTTAGTTAGATTATAGCATCTTGATCATTTGGCATAAACATATGCATGTGGAACTGAGTCTACAGGAAATGTCCCTCAGAGGACAGTGTAGCAACATCAGTGAATTCACAGATCTTATCTCCCCTGAGCAAGAGTGGAGCAGATTGAATTTGAGCAAGTCTTATCTCCATGTATTGACAATGGAGCAGATTGAAGATAACAGATCTTATCTCCACTAAGCAGGAGTGGGGCAGATCAAAGATAGCAAGTCTTATCTCCATGTATCGGCAATAGAGCAGACTGAAGAAATTAGATCTTATCTCCACTGAGCAGGAGTGGAGCAGATCGAATTTGAGCAAGTCTTATCTCTATATATTGGCAATGGAGCAGACTGAAGATAACAAATCTTATCTCCGCTGAGCAGGAGTGGGGCAGATCAAAGACAGCAAGTCTTATCTCCATGTATCGGCAATGGAGCAGATTGAAGAAATCAGATCTTATCTCCACTGAGCAGGAGTGGGGCAGATCAAAGATAGCAAGTTTTATCTCCATGTATCGACAATGGAGCAGACTGAAAAATCAGATCTTATCTCCACTGAGCAGGAGTGGAGTAGATCGAATTTTAGCAAGTCTTATCTCCATGTATTGGCAATGGAACAGACTGAAGATAATAAATCTTATCTCTACTGAGCAGGAGTGGGGCAGATCAAAGACAACAAGTCTTATCTCCATGTATCGGCAATGGAGCAGACTGAAGAAATCAGATCCTATCTCTACTGAGCAGGAGTGGAGCAGATCGAATTTGAGCAAGTCTTATCTCCATGTATTGACAATGGAGCAGACTGAAGATAACAGATCTTATCTCCGCTGAGCAGGAGTGGGGCAGATCAAAGACAGCAAGTCTTATCTTCATGTATCGGCAACGGAGTAGACGAAAGAAATCAGATCTTATCTCCACTGAGTAGGAGTGGAGCAGATCGAATTTGAGCAAGTTTTATCTCTATGTATTAGCAATGGAGCAGACTGAAGATAACAGACTTTATCTCCACTGAGCAGGAGTGGGGCAGATAAAAGACAGGAAGTCTTATCTCCATGTCTCGATAATGGAGCAGACTGAAGAAATCAGATCTTATCTCCACTGAGCAGGAGTGGAGCAGATCGAATTTGAGCAAGTCTTATCTCCATGTATTAGCAATGAAGCAAACTGAAGATAACAGATCTTATCTCCACCGAGCAGGAGTGGGGCAGATCAATGACAGCAAGTCTTATCTTCATGTATCGGTAATGGAGCAGACTGAAGAAATCAGATCTTATCTCCACTGAGTAGGAGTGGAGCAGATCAAATTTGAGCAAGTCTTTTCTCTATGTATTGGCAATGGAGCAGACTGAAGATAACAGATCTTATCTCTACTAAGCAGGAGTGGGGTAGATCAAAGACAGCAAGTCTTATCTCCATGTATCGGCAATGGAGCAGACTGAAGAAATCAGATCTTATCTCCACTGAGCAGGAGTGGAGCAGATCGAATTTGAGCAAGTCTTATCTCCATATATTGGCAATGTAGCAAACTAAAGATAACAGATCTTATCTCCACTGAGCGGGAGTGGGGCAGATCAAAGACAGTAAGTTTTATCTCCATGTATCGGTAATGGAGCAGATTGAAGAAATCAGATCTTATCTCCACTGAGCAGGGGTAGAGTAGATCGAATTTGAGCAAGTCTTTTCTCCATGTATTGGCAATGGAGTAGACTGAAGATAACAGATCTTATTTCCACTGAGCAAGAATGGGGCAGATCAAAGACAACAAGTCTTATCTCCATGTATCGACAATGGAGCAGACTGAAGAAATAAGATCTTATCTCTACTGAGTAGGAATGGAGCAGATCAAATTTGAGCAAGTCTTATCTCCATGTATTGGCAATGGAGCAGACTGAAGATAACAGATCTTATCTCTACCGAGCAGGAGTGGGGCAGATCAATGACAGCAAGTCTTATCTCTATGTATCGGTAATGGAGCAGACTGAAGAAATTAGATCTTATCTCCACTGAGTAGGAGTGGAGCAGATCGAATTTGAGCAAGTCTTTTCTCCATGTATTGGCAATGGAGCAGATGAAGATAACAGATCTTATCTCCACTAAGCAGGAGTGGGGCAGATCAAAGACAGCAAGTCTTATCTCCATGTATCGGCAATGGAGCAGACTGAAGAAATCAGATCTTATCTCCACTGAGTAGGAGTGGAGCAGATCGAATTTGAGCAAGTCTTATCTCATATATTGGCAATGTAGCAAACTGAAGATAATAGATCTTATCTCCACTGAGCAGGAGTGGGGCAGATCAAAGACAGCAAGTTTTATCTCCATGTATTGGTAATGGAGCAGACTGAAGAAATCAGATCTTATCTCCACTGAGCAAGGGTGGAGTAGATCGAATTTGAGCAAGTCTTTTCTCCATGTATTGGCAATGGATTAGACTGAAGATAACAGATCTTATTTCCACTGAGCAAGAGTGGGGCAGATCAAAGACAATAAGTCTTATCTCCATGTATCGGCAATGGAGTAGACTGAAGAAATCAGATCTTATCTCCACTGAGCAGGAGTGGAGCAGATCGAATTTGAGCAAGTCTTATCTCCATGTATTGGCGATAGAGCAGACTGAAGATAGGAAATCTTATCTCCACTGAGCAGGAGTTGAGCAGATTAAAGACAACAGATCTTACCTTCCTGAAGTTGCAGGAAGAAGATCAAAGACGTCAGCCTTGTCTCCATGAATTTGCAGTGGAGCAAACTAAAAGCAGCAGATCTGGCCTTCCTGAAGTTGCAGTGAAGAAGATCGAAGATATTAGCCTGCCTCCCTGAAGTTGCAGCGAAGCAGACTGAAGACAATAGATCTTGTCTTCCTGAATATTACAGTGAAGCAAGATCAAAGATACTAATCTCACTTTCCTGAAGTTACAGTAGGATGGATTAAATCTACAAGAGCAGGTCTTATCTCCCTGAAGTTACAGTAGAATAAGATTAAAGCTACATATTTAATCTCTTTGAAGTTGCAGTTGGGTTAGAGACTACTTGAAGAAGATGAGGATCAAGAAGTTAAGGCTCGGCAAGACCGGGCAAAATTGGTCCTTTTATAGTCTTTGTTCCATTCCCGTTACACGACAATGAGCAAAGAGGGGCAGCTGTAATTAGCCAATTTAGCCCGGGCCCATAGGAAAAAATAATAAACCAAAAATAATAAAACAAAGTCCAAGTCCAGTCCAAAATATATCATTTGGCCCGATCGGAATGACCCATTACTTGAAAGGTTGAAGGTCCATCTACAAGCTTGACGTATATGGGAACACAATCTTCAAGGATATGCAATCTTAGATATGATATGCAAATCTTAGAAGATATGGTGTGTAATCTTAGAAGATATGATATGCAATCTTAGAAGATATGGTATGCAATATTAGAAGATATGATTTTGTAATCTTAGAGATTTAATTTGTAGATACCTTTTAATATTAGCCGTTGATGTAATTGATCTGTACCATTGGATTTGGGGAGGCTCAACTATAAATAGAGACCTCTCCCTTCATTGTAAAACACACATGAGTTTGGAGTAATAAAAATTCTTGAGAGCATTCACTCAAATTTCTCTTTCTTTTTCATTCTTATTTTTTGTGGCTTGTTCTTATTTTGTTCTTTGCTCATCTTCGTCTCTTTTTGAGTTGCTTTCGTTCGAGTTAAATTTTGGTGGAGGAATTTCGTTGAATCCTCATATCGCGGGAGTTAGGTTGACTTATGCGTTTTGTTAAACTTTTTTTATTTATCCATTTAATTGCTTAATCATTATTTATTCATTTAATTTAAGTATTTTAAACTTGTTTTTCTTTTTGCTTTTCCCTATTTACGTTAAATTGTTTTATCATATATATTATTATTTTTATTTGTTATATATTATATATTATATATATTATTTAAATTTAATCATATTATGTATTATTTGAAAATTTCTATGTTGTACATCATCTAAATTGTTTTATTATTAAGGCAAAATTTTCCATATATTGTTTATTTAAAATATGTATATTATCTATTTTTAAATGGTATATTATATACTTATTATAAGTTATCCCTTATACATTTTTATTCAAAGTTTTTATATTATTTATTTAAAATATATATATTATATTAGGTATATATTAACTATTTTAGATTTTGCCATATCGTTTTTCAACTTTTTTTATTACTTGCATCATTTGCTATTTTATGCTATTCTTTCTTTTAATTGCTAATATTAGTATTAAATGTTATTATATCATGTAATTGTAGTATATTGCTTTGATATTTGTGTTTTGTAATTTATTAATGATACATTTTACTCAAATTATTATTTTAAAATATATCTCATTTAATTGCCACTTTTTATCCAAAACTTTATTTCTAAAAATAAGGCAATATTTGACATTTGGAGTTTTGAGGGAATCGTGCCCTAACTTACTGGGCTTCGATTTTTCTCATTAAGTCTAAATGACCAAATACCCTTTTTGAAATTAAAATATATGATTTTCAAATAAAAAACCTATCTTTGTGAATTTAAGATGTTGCGTCCTAACTTATTGGATGTGACATTTTGATATTTTGAGATAGGGATTTCAAAAAAAAAAAAGAAAGAAAAGAAAACAAAGGATATTTGGTGTTTGAGAAATTCAAAAGGTCGTGCTCAACTTACTGAGATTCGACTTTTCTTTTATCCAAATAATTGAATGACTTTTTAAAGATTATAAGTTTTGAAAAACCAAAAGGGTCATATTTTAAAATATTTTCAAATTTTAGACATTAAGACATTAATTAATTAATTAGGTACCAATTTTGGGCGTTACGAGGGTGCTAATCCTTCCTCGTGCGTAACCGACTCCCGAGCCCATTTTCTCAAATTTTGTAGACCAAAATCATTATTTTAATAAATCAAAATGTTTTATTAAAATGATTAATCTCAAGGTGACCCGATCACACCTCGAAAAAAGATTGGTGGTGACTCCATTTTCGTTTTTAAAGTTGACCCCCGTTTTTTAAAAAAAATGGTTTCGACAGTCCTTATTAACTTTTTTCAAACATTGATTTAGATGACGTCTTAAATGAGAGATTCCACTAGAAGATTTAGCAAAAAAGATACTCTTACAGTGATTACATTGTGCCTTCAATTCATTTTTGTCCTTGCATTCAAGTTTTGTCATTTCATCCCACACCTTTGAAGTGGTAGACTTTTGACGTTTGGTAGCACTTTCATACTCATTAAACCCATCGTCCACAGGTATAGGAGTGTTCGAACTAGCCATAGTCATAAAAACTCAAGTCCTGGAATCCAAATAAACCAAAAGTTAATATAATTGTTCAACAATTATATATAATATATGAATCATCCCATATTATTATTTACTACTATCATAAAATGTTAGCTAAAATTAGCCCAAATTATTCCTGCCACAACACACCAATTCCAAAACAAGAAACATGAAAATTACCACCTTACAGTCTTTAATAAAAAAATATTAACAGTTATATTTATCAAAAGCATCTCATATCCAACAGGCAGCAAAAAACAAAGACAAGCAAATGAATGTTATGTTTTCCTGCTTTAGGAGTAATAATTTTATCATATTTGATGAATTACGAAAATGATTAAATTAATTATTCATAAAAATATACAAAAGTCATTTATTATCTCTGCGTTGATAAATAATCACTAGTTTTATATGTATAAACAAATCTAGCTCAATGATTACATATTTAAACTAATAAGAAGTTGCATCATAAAAATCATTTTAAATGTAGAAGATAAATTTTATTAGTTGGTTATCTAAAATTATATTCCATAGCGGATGGAGTCATGGTGAGCAATTAACTATGTTGTCTAAAGTCCAAAAGAGGAAGATATGTTGTCTTGATTATTAGAACGAGATTAACTCCCAAATATTTATATAAATAGATAGGTATAAACACACACTAAAGCAATTTGAAGAAGCATTTTAAGAAACTAATCTTATGTGTTAGATTATTGTCATTTTGTCAGCTAAACAATTGTATATATAGTAAGATTTTTCATTAAATATATATTTTCTATAATTACCTACTTATAATTAATAGATATAAGGAATGTTTTGAGTATTAAAATACAAGAAACACATTGACATTTTCATTAACCTAAATTTTAGTGTTTTCCGTTAACCTAAATATTATTTAGCTAATGAAATCTAATTACGCATGTATGAAATAAATCCACCAAAATTGTCATTGATTCCCATTCTCATCGATAAATGAGTAAAACTTGCATTACAAATAGGATATTAAGCAATAAATTTGCATATAAAAACTGAATATTTGGTGTGTGTTTGCACTTTGCACAACCATTTTTTGTTTTCACATAAAGTTTTAGTCAGGCAGAAACTAGAAGCTGAAACAGAATGGGTACAATACAGTAGATTATGAAAAAACAAAAACAAGCTATTTGGTTCGATAGATCAAGATTATAAAAACTTTTAAGCAGATTACTTGCTACCAAATTTTCTAAACTAAAAAAATATGTTCCACTACTAATTTGGTTCGATGGAGCAAGAAACTTCTTTTCATTATTTCTTTATTTATACTCCCAACTCTTTCATTCTTTATTTCAGTGTCTACAATGGAAAAAGAAAAATAACAAATAAATTAAATTAACTTTAAATATGATATAAATATTTCAAAAGTATGCATGCCTTAACAGTTAACACAATCTTTACTTTTTTAAGCTTTGTACTTGCACCAACATTTTCTTCCATCTCCCTTTATTAATTTAAGTACTGAGCGACATCTTAAAGCATTGAAACTCAACTTTCACAACCATGAGACTATCAACAATATTTAATAGCAAATTTCTTTAAAGATAAAGGTTCATATAATTTTCTTCTCAAAAGAAACAATATTTAATCCACCTTAGCTTCATATTTGCCCTGCATACTCTTTTCATTAAGTCACCATTTTCACTTACAGCTTTGATAAAGTTAAAAAAGAAGAAGAAGAAAAAGAAGAGGCTTACAGCTTACTGTGTTGTTGTGGTCGTGGGTAGAGAAAATGAGCTGAGCTGAGCTGAGCTTGAGGTGGAGAGTGGAGGTGAATGGGTGTTTGGGAGGTGGAGACTCCTGGATCGGAGGAGGTGGTGGCCAGTGGTGACTTAGGGATTTTGGAAATGGGAACAATGGGGAGGAACTAAGAAGAGGAAGTCAGGTAAATGAAAGTTAAACTAAAAGAAAGGTAAAGTTAAAAATTAAAAAAAAGGATTAAAAATAAATTATTTAATATATATTTTGGGCCGGGACCGGGCCAAGAAATTTTTACTCGAGGCCCGACCCTTTTTTAAACGGGCTTCATTTTCTGTCCAAACCCATTTCTTGGGCCTATATTTTTAACCGAAACCTCCTATTTTTCGAGCAGGCCTTCGGGCTGGGCCGAGTGGCCCGGCCCATGCTCAGCTATACGAATACTTTCTCCCTTGAGGGAAACACATCTTCCATGTTTTTATTCAACCAAGTTCCATTGAAGCTTTTGCCTTGAGCCTATATCAGCCTTCACATGGAATATCAGCCTTCCATGTTTTTTTACTAAAGCAAAAATTTTTATTGTAAAGCTAACACCCCTAAATAATATTACAATATTAAGAAACTACAAAAATTCTTAATAAAAAACACGCTTAAAAGAAAAACAACAAAAAAAGCAACTACACTACTTATAAACTTGATTCTACCTTGAAGGCAGACAAAAGGAAGAACGCACAAAAAAAATTTATGGAGAAAAGGTTACAATATTAAGAAACCACAAAATCCCTGAATAAAAAAACACATTTAGATTATACTCTCTCGAAAACCAAGAGTGCTCTCTATAGAGTCCTAGAGAAAATAGTCTCTGCTGTAGCTTGGGATGGAAGAGAGTGGTGGCGTGGAGAGGGAGAGCAATGAAGAGATATCATTTTTGGAAGAAGAGCTTGTTCAATTATCGATCAAAAGGTCTTTGGTGATACCTAGTGAAAAGCCTACTTTGATTTGTTCAGCGTGGACGAGGAAAAATTTCAACCCAGATAGTTTTAAGGCTCAAATGAAAAGTATCTGGAAATCCAAAAAGAAATTTGATATTCAGATGGTAGGTCAGAATTTATTCTTAATTGTTTTTTATTTAGAAGAAGATTTAGAATTGATTATGGAGGGAAGACCATGGTTGTTTCACAAGTCAATTATTTTATTTGATAGATTAACAGGCCCAATTGATCGGGATCAGATCTGTCTTATTTCAACTCCATATTGGATTAAGATTGGTTCGTGTTCTCCAAAATTTGATAGGAAAGATTTGCTGCATGCCATTGGGAGTACTTTTGGTAGGGTTCTCAGGTCTGAAATTAGGGATGATTTTTGCAGACTCAGGGTAAATCTGGAGGTTCAGAAGCCCCTTAAGAGAGGTATTTTTGTCTCAAGTGCAAATGGCGTTAGTTCCTGGGTCCCATTCAAATATGAAAAATTGCCTGTCTTTTGTTTTGGTTGTGGTAAATTGGATCATAGTCTCCAGGATTGTTTGGTGATAGACCCTGCAGAAAAGACAAAAGTTAGAGATGATCCACCATATTCCATGGAGTTAAAAGCAGAATCGAAGATGATGGGTAAGGAAAGTATGAAAAGAGAGCTTATACAGTTAAAGTTAAATTATCAAAAGAAAAAGCTCATATTAGTTGGTTTATTACTTTTCAGTTGATATAATTATTATTTCAGTAATTTTTAGGTAGGTACTTGTCAATTAAAAAACAAGAGGTTCAGGGTACTTACACTGGTCAATCCAAGGTGAGTGTGAGTCAGGAAATTTGGGGTGATTCAAACTTTTTGCACACGAAGGCTATAGGGGGAAAAATTCTGTCGAGATGGGAGGATGGATTGAAGGTTCAGGTTGATAATTCTAGTGTGAGGGAGGAAGTGGTTCAAAAGGAAGATAATTTCAACAGTAAGGAAGGTAAAAAAAATTCTGGGAAGGTAAGATGGAAAAGACTGGCTCGAAACAAGCAGGACAGTCCGCAAAGTTCCAATAGTGAGAGTTCTAAACTAAAATTTTCCACTGAAGGAGATGGTGAGATTTGCTTGGATTCAGTAGATAGGGTTGGAAAAAAGAGATTAAAAGTTATTGAGGGACTAATTTTACCGGTAGATTGTAAGGAGGATATGCTTGATGAAGAGGTACATTCGATTCTTTTCAACACTTTAGGATCGGCGGCTACCAATCGGCAAGCCGACTGGACGCAATGAAAATCATATGTTGGAATGTCCGTTGTTTGGGGAGTCCATGGGCTGTGAGGAGGCTGCGTTATCTATGTAAGTAGCAGAATCCCCATATAGTCTTCTTGATGGAGATTAAGCTGAATCAAAAGCGTGTGGAGAGGGTTAGGAAAAGTTGCAGTTTTAGCGGTGGGATTGATATTGAAGCAGAAGGGTCTCGAGGAGAGTTGTGTCTTGCATGGAAGGACGACGTGGTGGTTACGTTAAGGAGTTTCTCTAAATGGCATATTGATGTCCTACTATGGGAGGGTCGTATTCAGAAGGAGTGGAGATTTACGGGTTTCTATGGATCTCCATATTCAAAGGAAAAAAGTTCTGTTTGGAGTTTGCTTAAGTATCTTAGTCAAGGAAACAATTATCCATGGCTTGTAGCAGGAGATTTTAATAAAATTATGTACTCTTTCAAGAAAAGTGGCAGAATACCACGAGAACAGAAAAGAATGGAAGCTTTTAGGGATACGTTAGATGATTGTCAATTGACGGATATTGGGTACTCAGGAGCGCGGTATACTTGGGAAAGGGGTAATCTTCCAGAGACAAATATTAGAGAACGACTTGATAGAGGGGTTGCTAATGAAGAATGGTTACTTCTATTCCCAATGGGAAATACTCAATATCTTACTTTTTTTTTCATCGGACCATTTTCCCATCCTTTTGAATACAGATATCCCATCCATATGCTGCAAATTCATTTGAAGAAATGGGTAGGTTCAATCAAAAGCAGAAAGGATGGGCTTAAGAGGAGACTTACAAAGGAGCTTGAATCTTTGATGGAGAAGGATAAAGACGATGATACTATGGCAAAGATTATAGATACAAAGATTCACTTGGACATAGATATTGACAAAGATGAAGCGTATTGGGAGCAGAGAGCACGAACAAATTGGTTAAAGCTGGGAGACAAAAATACTGCCTTTTTTCATAAGTGCGCATCAGCCCGGAGGCGGATTAACTCAATAACTAAGCTAGTGTCAGAAGATGGGAGAGAGATAACTGATGGTTTAGAAATTCTTGATGTTTCTACAGGATATTTCAAAGATCTTTTTGCATCCAAGGGTTTTGGAGATCCTCGAAAAGTGTTGAAGGGTATAGAAAGTACTATCTCGCATGAAGTTAATAAGAACTTATTATCCCCTTTCAAAGAAGATAAAGTTTGAACAGCACTAAAAGATAGGGAACCAACAAAAGCTCCAGGAACGGATGGTTTCCCAGCTCTATTCTTTCAAAAGTATTGGCATATTGTGGGTAAGGAAGTTGTGGAGTTGTGTTTGAGTATCTTAAATGGAAACAAAGGGGTTGAGCTTGCTAATGTCATAGAGATAGTGCTTATTCCAAAAATTCCTAGTCCTTCATCCCTTGTCAATTTTAGGCCAATAAGTCTTTGCTCAGTTTTATACAAAATTGTGGCAAAGACAATTGCTAACAGAATGCAGAATGTTATTGGCATGTGCATTGATGAAGTACAAAGTGCTTTTGTCCCAGATCGCTTGATTACTGACAATGTACTTATTGCTTATGAAATTCTTCATACTTTTCGATAGAAAAGAACAGGGAAGAAGGGTTATATAGTAGTTGAGTTAGATATGAGTAAAGCATATGATAGGGTTGAATGGGATTTTGTGAAAATAGTGATGATCAAGATGGGGTTTGCACATGAATGGGTGGGTCTAATAATAAAATGCATTACTTCAGTCTCTTATGCTGTTAACATCAATGGCTATAGAGGCAGAATTTTCCATCCATCAAAGGGGCTTAGGCAGGGTGATCCATTAAGCCTTTTTCTTTTTCTTATTTGCAGTGAAGGTCTTTCCTCTTTAATGAGGGTAGCAAATCAAGCAGGTTTGGTTAAGGGTGCAAAGGTCAGTAGGAGAGGGCCAGAGATATCCCACTTATTGTT
Organism: Gossypium bickii; assembly: GCA_025503065.1. NCBI lineage: Eukaryota > Viridiplantae > Streptophyta > Magnoliopsida > Malvales > Malvaceae > Gossypium > Gossypium bickii. The sequence continues at coordinate 17,295,444 of CP106713.1, read as the reverse complement.
CGCTGATGATTGCATGATGTTTGAGGAAGCAACCGAACAAGGAGCGCGAAATATGAAAGATATTTTGGAAGAGTATGAAAACTGTTCAGACCAGTGTGTCAATTTTAACAAATCGACTATTTTTTATAGTTCAAACACTTCAGCAGATGCAAAGGAGGTAGTGTCAGCTTTGTTAGGAGTCAGAAGTTCCTCAAATCCAAAAAATATTTGGGGCTTCCTAATGTGGTGGGTAGATGAAAGAAAGAGGCATTTCAATCTATACTTGATAAGATTTTTTTGAGAATTGATAGCTGGAGCACCAGATTATTGTCCCAAGGGGGGAAAGAAATTTTTATAAAATCTGTTTACAAGCCATTCCTACTTATGCAATGTCTTGTTTTCTCCTTTCTAAAACATTATGCGAGTCGATTGAGAATAAGTTTGCTAGATTCTGGTGGCAGAAAGGAGCTGGTAGGAGAGGTATTCACTGGTGTAAATGGGATTATGTGTGCAGATCTAAAGAAGAGGGAGGCTTGGGGTTTCAAAATATGGCTAAATTTAATGTTGCCCTATTAGCAAAACAAGGATGGAGGTTTTTAATGTCGCCAGATTCGTTGGTAGCGTATGTTTTCAAAGCACAATATTTTTCAGATTGTTCTTTTCATGAATCGAATTTTGGAAATTCCAGTTCTTATGTCTGGCGTAGTATTTGGGCAGCTAAAGCTTCCTTAGAGAAGGGGTTGACATGGAAAGTTGGTACGGGCAAAAACATTTTAGTTTTTGATGATACATGGATTCCAAATTATTCAAATGTTAGATTAACGTCTGAGTTTGGTAATTTGCAATTTGTTAAAGTGGCAGATCTAATCAAAAGCAATGAACGTGAATGGAATAAAGAGTTGATTAGCAATACCTTCCCAGAAGCCGAGGCAGAACTGATTCTCCGTATCCCTTTGGCGAAGGAACCTCAAGAGGATCTCATAGCGTGGAAGGGTGAATTGTCGGGCGAGTTTTCAGTGCGTACCTCCTATAAACTATTACAGAATTCCGATCCTACAGCTTATGCTTTACATCACATCTACAAAGATTTTTACAACAAACTTTGGAAAATTGATATTCCATTGAAAATTAAAATTTTTATATGGAAGATTTCCTGGAACTATCTAGCCACCCGAGTAAATTTTTCATTTAAAAAGCTCTCTCCAGACAGTATGTGTCCTCGGTGCGGATCTGGAGAGGAATCGATGAATCATTTGTTTCGAGACTGCCTTGTTTCAGTTAAAATTTGGGAAGATCTTTCAGACATCATTTCAGTAACGGTTCCATTTACAGAGTTTGTTGAGTGGCTTACCAGGGTTATGATTCTTCTTCCCCCGAGTGTTTGCAGGCTTTTTTGTGTCACCCTCTCAGCCATTTGGGGGGACAGGAACCCTCGGGTTCATGATAGGACAAACAAAACTAGTAAGGAGATAGTCAGTTTTATACAAGGCTACATTAGGGAGATTGATGTCAACAGAAAAGCTAATCAAAGTTTTTTTCTAGAGATTGTTAAATGGAAAAACCCACCTGGCCAGTTGATTAAGATTAATTTTGATGCTGCTTTTGAAGAGGGATCCTGACTTTCAGCATCGGGGATAGTAGTTCGAGACAATAGTGGACCCGTTCTCCTTTCAAGCACAGAACTTCACAAAGATGTTGACTCCGTTTTTGTCGCTGAAGCCATCGCCTGCCGACGAGCATCTCAAATCAATCTCAACATAAATCAAGAGGATGTTATTATTGAAGGTGACTCTTTGTCCATAATAAAGAAATGCAATAAGAGGGATTTTGATAAATCTCAGGTGAGTTCATACATCCACGACATACACATCTTGAAGAACAGATTTAAAAACGTCAGTTTTGAGTTTGTTCCTAGATCTGCTAATAACCTAGCTCACACTCTAGCAACTGAGACATTGAGAAGGAAGGATGAGATTTACCTGGTAAACGAAGTTCCAAGCTATGCTGAGTTTCAGTCGACGTTAGACTATGCGAGAGAGCCAGATTGAAGGAAAACAGAAAGGTAAAGGAAGAGGGATGGTTTTCTTCAAAGATTTCAAAGATCGAATCTGAAAGGTAATTAATCTCCCTCGGTTCACGTTTTTGCCATTAAAGATGAAATGATTGACACGACGTTACAGCCTGGCGAAGACATCTGATTGGGCGATAGGGCGGTGCATCAGTTTTTAGGTTTCCTTTTTTTTATTTTTGTTTTTTCTGACACTTCTTTCATACGGGCCATTTTAAATTGGGCCGATTTTTATTGTTTTTGTTAAGACTTAATTTTGATTTTATGGAAGCCCAATCTGTTAATTCAAAAAAAAAAAAACACATTTAAGCACAAAACAAGAAAAAAGCAATTATACTACTTATCAGCTCGCTTCTACAATTTCAAAAGCCGACAAAAGGATTAACATAAAAAATAACAATGGAAAATATATGTCCTTTAAAATGCAATATAGCTTACGCAATGCTCACCTGACATAAGAGGCAGCTTACATGGTATGCAGATGAGTGATATATAACGACTTAACGTTTGTTATAATCGGTTGATGTGGGATTTAACCAAGCTTCTTTTTTCATGTATTTTTGTGATATTTCTTGTCTTTTTAATTGTGGCTTTTACTTTGTAGAGCAGAAAGAAAATTAAAAAATGAAAAACTAAACAGGTGAAAACATGATATTTTCTTTTTAATAAGTGTATTTGATAAGAAAGATAAAAAAATGAAAGGAAAAATAATATTTTTTCTCTTTATTATTTGATAGGGTCAATGTTCAGTTCAATCGGTTTAAAACTGATTCAAAAATAAATAATGTTATTTATTTTATAAAATTAAAAATATCTTTAAATAAAATTTGAAAAACAAAAAACCTTTAAAAGTCAATGTTATCAGAAATGAAAACCAAATAAATTTATTTACTTTTCCTTCACATGTTTTCCTATTTAATAAAACACTACTTCTTTTCTTCTTTTTATTATTATATATTTTTAGGTTTTTTAACATTATCTATCATTTTTTTTAATATGATGTCTAGAATTATTCATAATTCCTCCTCAATCCTTATATCCTCTCATCCACATCTTTCCTTGTATTTATCTCATCTTTCTCCATTTCCCAATATGTTTTGAAAGAAACTTTAGCTTCCTTCATTTTCCTGTTCTCCTATTTTGTTGACAGTGGAACATTTGGGTGTTTAGTCCTTGTCTTCCTTCCAATAGCCTGTTCCCTCAAGGAAACATTCTCCTCCAAGCTATCATCTATCTTAATAGCAGATGAATCAATCTCCCAACCAATACGCTTTCTCTTTTTCCATCTTCTTCTTCCGAATGGATCTCCAGGTTGTGTATATCTACATATAATTTGTTTTTAAATTCAATAAAATTTTAAAAATGATAATTAAATATTCTTTAGTGAAAGTATAAAAGAAAAAAAAAGAGTTGTAAACCCAAATATGGTAGTTTCTTTTTTACAATTAAAATCTATTATCTTTTCTTTTGGTTAAAATCTATATCATTAGTTCATAATATTATATCATTGGATGACTGTATAAATAAGACTTAACAATTGTTACAGTTGGTTGATGTGTTTTTTTACTCAGTGCTCTCTTCTTGTGTGCCCATATAACATGCAAAAGTTTCTTCTTTTTTTAAATACTAAAGGTTAGCATTGGGTGAACTAAAAATATATAACATCGTGAAGTACGTCAATTGATTTTTCCACAACCATAGCTAGAAAGTGTGTTAGCTCCTTCACACTTTCACTTAATTCTAGGTTTAGTTTTTCCTCTACATTTAAATTTACTCCTACTCTTATGTCACAATTGAAGTAAAGATATCATCTTCGTTTCTCATGATCTCATCACGATCTCTAACTCTGAACTCTTGTTGAACATCCATATTAAACATGTCATATTCAACTATGGTAAGGTAAGTAGGAGTTTGGGAACCTCATGCTCAACCTCTTCTATTGGAGTGCTCATTTCAGCTCAGCTTTGGACAACTTCCAATAACTACTTTAAAGTATTGGACATGGAGGACATAGTAGCTTGGCATTAAGACATATTATTCTCCAACAATCCAATCTGTGTAGCAAAGGAGGTATCTTTAGTATAGTCGTCATTCTCTATATTACTTTAAAGTAATATGGAGAATACAAATCATATGTCAAATAACTATCCAACCACCCTTGATTGTAGCTACCCATCTCGATTGCATATCCACACGAATCATAATGATGCTTATACGAATACTCTTACCTTCCAAAATTGCCATAATAACTCCAACGACTTGTTGAATCTTCGTTCGTTAAACTCGACCTCTAGTTAAATCCGTATTGGTCTCTCAGTCACCTATAATCATTATTATTAAACATGATTAAATGAAGTCTTCAACAAGGTAAACAAATAAAATAACAAATAAAATACCAAAAAAAAACACAAAACATGAAAAGTAAGGCACTATCTAATCCCTTAGTCTTTTGATTAATATTGCTCTTCTGAAACAACTAACTTAACAACACATTTACATCGTTACGATTCTCAACAACGACACTAACAACTTGATCGCGTTACAACATACATACGTCGAGCAAAAATTAGCACAAAATATAAGGATTTAAAAGCGACTTTTATTGCAAGTGTGACAATATCAAGTTGTAGTAATTATAATGTTACTATGGAACACACAGAATATTTCAAGGATTGAACCGAAGTGATTATCAAATTGATAAATGTGTTTGTCAAATTAATTATAAGATAAGCAATTACTAATCTACTTGAGTCAAAAATCAATAGCGCAAACCAAATATGAAAATATATTAAAGTTAAATTCTAAATTAACAAAAAAATATATCAAACTAACTTTTTTCCTTTTTACTAGAAAAATGCAAAAGGATTGAAACAATAGTTGAATGAATCGTTAATCATTAACTAAACTAATAAATCTATGTTAATTATATTGTTTGCCACTCTTAGCTAGGAATCTCATCTTGGTCTCATCCTAAATTAAAGGATATCACCTAAGCTTTCCTCTCAATCTCACTTAGGCATACAAATATCATCTCGGTCTCACTATTCGGCACACAAGTGTCGAAATCCTACATGATAACATCTCCTCTCGGTCTCATTGTAACACCCCTAACCCGTAACCGTTGCCGGACTAGGGTTAAGATGTAACAGTCTAGTTTATACCCTAGTCAGAACAGTGGTTTCGGGACCACAAATCCGAATCCGTGTAATATTTTAATATTATTTTCTGTCTTTGATAAGTGATTAAGCATGTGGTAAAGTTTCGTAAGATAATTTGTCTGTTTATGCGTTTAATTTGATTAAAGGGTTGAATTGCATTGAATGCAAAAATGTGTATGCTTTATGAAAAGTATCAAATTGTGATGTCTTTTAATAAGTGAAGGTTTTATGTGGCAATTAGTCAATTACTATAGAAAGTGGACGGTTATAGTCCATATTAACCTTTGAAAATTTGTTTTATAAGTTTATATTATAAGGATAAATATTTTATTTATGTATTAAGCTTATAATAGTATTTTAAAACATGAAAAATAGCATTAATTCATTATTGCTTCCACCGAATGCATGAAAGAAAGAAAATAAGAATAGCTTGTTACATTCAACTAGATTGAGGCACAAATTCAAGGTATGTTTTAGTCGGTTTTTGATAATTTCTACGTTTTTGCAATCGTTGCTTTGAGAGCTACAAAACCATGCTTCAATTTTGTGTATTGATGGTATTTGTGAGATATGCCATGGATGATATATTAAGCTTTGTGATGAATTTAATGGTTAAATGAAAGATTTGAGCTAGATAAACATACTTTGTTCTTGAATTTTTTATGAATTTAGCTAATTAGGGCTAAATTGAGAAAATAGTAACTTGACGGACTAAATTTGCAAATTTGAGGGAAAATATGGGTTTGTATGATATATATATGCATTCGGCTAAGCTTGGATGTGTGATGATTTTGTGAATTATACAAATGTGAGGGTTAATTTGTAAATAGCCCTAAATGTGTGCCTTTGGATTGAAGTGAATGAATTAATGAATAAAAAGGTTAAATTTGAATATGTATAGATCAACGATCGAAGAAAACGGAATTAGATCGCGAGAAAACGAAAGTAGTTGAATAATCGAGACAGAATGAATATCCGAATTTGAGGTAAGTCGATATATAAATAAATGTATCTGTATTGAATTACATATGTTTATATGACTATGTATAATGATGAATGCATATGAGATGTTGTGTATATATGAATTCTAAGATAAGATAGTCATAGTGTTAACATCTGAGAAGTTTCGTTTGAATATAAAAATGGATAGGATTAACTATGTTATGACATAGGCATTGATATTTGATTACGTGTAAGACCCTGTCTGGGACAGTGGCATCGATATTTGATTACGTGTAAGACCAGTGGCATCAATATCTGATTACGTGTAAGACCCTGTCTAGGACAGTGGCATCGATATCTGATTACGTGTAAGACCTTGTCTAGGACAGTGGCATCGATATCTGATTACGTGTAAGACTCTGTCTGGGACAGAGGCATCGATATCTGATTACATACAAGACCACGTCTGGGACGTTGGCATCGATATGAGTTTTACGTGTAAGACCATGTCTGGGACATTGGCATCGTATTTATTCGAGTAAGACCCTATCGGGGACAGTGGCATCGACATCTGATTACATGTAAGACCACGTTTGGGACGCTAGCTTTGTACGACTATTTAGAGTATTTTGTATATCCTATTAGATTCCGAACGGTTCAACGGGCAATTCTGAGCTACGAATGATTAAGTGGATGTTTATCCGATTGAGGTATGATTGATAAGTACACAAGGTGTGTATGAAAGGTAAGTATCTATATGAACTTACTAATTTGAATATGAGCAATGAAATGATGAGATTATATGTGAAATTAGCTTAAATGAACTATATGCATATAAGGTATTTGAGTTGAGAATGTGGTAAGTTTTGGGCTAAGCAAATGACGGAAGAAAGGATGAGATGAATTTGTTATGAGAACTATTATGGTTATTACATCATTTTAGTTATGTGTAATTCATGTTAAGTTTATTTGTACTTTGGCTTACTAAGCTTTTAAAAGCTTACTCTGTGTACATGTTTGTTCTATTTTATAGATCGTCAAAGCTACTAAAGGCTTGGGGATCGTCGAGGATCGTCATTACACTACTCATCTTGTTTTGGTACATTTTGGAAATGTATATAATTAGATATGGCATGTATAGGCTAGTATTTGGTATAAGTTTGTTATATGCACTTAGCCATGTGATTTGGCTATTTATGAGTTGAGAATTTGCTTAAATAAATGTAATATGTGAAGTATGTTTTTGGCATGGTTAGTTGATACATGAAATGTTCAAGTTTTGATTAAGCAAATGAATGAATTATGCTTGTGATGTAATGAGTTTTAGCCTGGTAATTGGGATGGTTATTTTGGTATGTTATTGGTTTCCAAATAGGCATGAGATGTCTTGATGATTTTGCTTGTAGGTAAGACCCATGTGGGTGGCATTTTGGCCTTACAAATGGCCTATTTTGCCACACGGTTGTGTCACACGGGCGTGCCTAATGACCGTGGGACAAAGTCAGTAGCTAGCATAAGAGTACACAGCCTTGGCATACGGACGTGCTTAATAGCCGTGTGGTTTTCAACAGGATCGACCGTGGCCAAAGTACAAGGTCGTGCTTGGTGGCCGTGGAACAAAGTCAGTTTCGACCACAGGGAGGACACAAGGGTGTGTCTAGCAGCTGTTGGAGGCACACGGTCTACCCACACAGGCATGTAAACCCTGAAACTTAAAAAAGTTTTAAATTTTCTGAGAATTTCTGTATGTGTTTGGTTTAGTCCTGGCCCTACTTTAAAACATGATTAAGGTCTCGTTGGTCTACTGAGGGGACTTTATGATTGTAAATGATGGCTTAATTTATGAATTGTTGATAAAGTTTCTGATCTGTCAGGTAATGCCCTTAACCTTAATCTGGTGACGGATACGGGGTAGGGGTGTTACATTTGGTTGGTATTAGAGCTACGGTTTAGTCAATTCTTGGACTAACGTAGCGTGTCAGAGTCTAGCTATACATGCCATATATTTGAATTGTGATAGTGTGATGAATCCTGGTGTGAAAAATGTGAATTTTTTTTATATAGTAATGAATGCCGAAAGAGCCGTGGCTGATGATGTAGAAAGTAATGCGCCTGCTCCAGTACAAGGGACAGTGTCGTCTGATCCGAGACCAGCTACGAGCGATCAAGAGGGAGAAGCTAAACCCCCACCACCGGTTATGTATCCGAATCTGTTGAATAAGCCTCCGGTTGACAAAATTCGTAAGTATGAGGCCGGAGAGTCTAGGGCTACTAATGATGATAATATCGAGAAATTTGATTCTGAAGCTCGTAATGAAATAAAAAGATCGATGAGTAATTTTTCTCAACCTTTGACGAAGAAATATAGAGTTACAAACAATAGATTTAATGTTTCAATTGGACATACGAGTAGAGATCATGTGAGACCAAATGTTGGTCTGAGAACTCAAGCTCCAATTGAATCAAATGATGGAAGTACTAAAAGCAACAAACCTAAGTGTAGACAGTGTGGAAGACGACATGTGGGAAAATGTTGGGGCAAGTATAACAATAGAGTTTGTTATAAATGTGGATCACGAAATCACGAAATCACTTCATTCGAGGTTGCCTGAAGATGGCGAGTGTTGAAAATGTCAAATCCGAGCAACTCAAGTGTAAGCGTTGTGGTAAAAGACATTCAGGGAATTGTAGATTGAATAAACAAGCTTGCTTCAGATGTGGATTGTTAGATCATTTTATCCGTGATTGCCCTGAGTCTGTTGAGCCAGAAATTGTTCAGAATCTGAGATCAGATAATGCACCTGTGAGAGGAAGACCTTCGAAGAATGTAAGAAACATCAGTGGTAGTCAGAGAACTACGAGAGACAACATTGCAAGCAAGATCTCGCCGGCGCTTTGCGGGCGCGTATGCTATTCGAGCTCGTGAGGAAGCTTCATCACTAGATGTTATAACGGGTACTTTTACTCTTTATGATACTTCTGTGATTACACTGAAAGACCCTGGTTCTACGCATTCATATATATATGCATGAATTTAGTATTCAGTAAGACTTTGCCTGTAGAGTCTACTGAGTTTGCTATAAAAGTATCGAACCCCTTAGGTAAAAGTGTCTTGGTTGACAAAGTATGCAAGAACTGTCCGTTAATGTTTCGAGATATCTGTTTCCCTATTGATTTGATGCTTTTTCCATTTGATGAGTTCGATATCATTCTGGGTATGGACTGGTTAACATTGCATGATGCTGTTGTAAACTATAAAAGGAAGACTATATTTGATTACGTGTAAGACCCTGTCTTGGACAGTAACATCGATATTTGATTACGTGTAAGACCCTATCTGGGACAGTGACATCGATATTTGATTACGTGTAAGACCCTGTCTGAAACAGTGGCATCGATATTTGATTACGTGTAAGACCCTGTCTGGGATAGTGGCATCGATATCTGATTACGTGTAAAACCCTGTCTAGGATAGTGACATCGATATTTGATTACGTGTAAGACCCTGTCTAGGACAATGGCATCGATATTTGATTATGTGTAAGACCCTGTCTAGGACAGAGGCATCGATATCTGATTACATACAAGACCACGTCTGGGACGTTGGCATCGATACGAGTTTTATGTGTAAGACCGTGTCTCGAACATTGGCATCATATTAATTCGAGTAAAACCCTGTCGGGGACAGTGGCATCGGCATCTGATTACATGTAAGACCACGTTTGGGACGCTGGCTTTGTACTACTATTCTGAATATTTTGTATATCCTATTAGATTCTGAACGGTTCAACGGGCAATTCCGAGCTACGAATGATTAAGTGGATGTTTATCTGATTCAGGTATGATTGATAAGTAACAAGATGTGTATGAAAGGTAAGTATTTATATGAACTTACTAATTTGAATATGAGCAATGAAATGATGAGATGATATGTGAAATTAGGCTTAAATGAACTATGTGCATATAAGGTATTTGAGTTGAGAATGTGGTAAGTTTTGGGCTAAGCAAATGAGCTAAAGATAAGATGAGATGAATTTGTTATGAGAACCATTATGGTTATTACATCATTTTAGTTATGTGCAATTCATGTTAAGTATATTTGTACTTTGGCTTACTAAGCTTTTAAAAGCTTACTCTGTGTATATGTTTGTTCTGTTTTATAGATCGTCAAAGCTACTGAAGGCTCGAGGATCGTCGAGGATCGTCATCACATTACTCATCTTGTTTTGGTACATTTTGGAAATGTATATAGTTAGATATGGCATGTATAGGATAGTATTTGGTATAAGTTTGTTATATGAACTTAGCCATGTGATTTGGCTATTTATGAGTTGAGAATTTGCTTAAATGAATGTGATATGTGAAGTATGTTTTTGGCATGGTTAGTTGATACATGAAATGGTCAAGTTTTGATTAAGAAAATGAATGAATTATGCTTGTGCTGTGATGAGTTTTAGTCTTGTAATTTGGATGGTTATTTTGGTATGTTATTGGTTGCCAAATAGGCATGAGATTTCTTGATGACTTTGCTTGTAGGCAAGACCCATGTGGGTGCATTTTGGCCTTGCAAATGGCCTATTTTGCCACACGGTTGTGTCACATGGGCGTGTCACACGGTTGTGTCTTACACATACAAAAATTCTCAGAAAATTTAAAACTTTTCTAAGTTTCAGGGCTTACACGCCCATGTGGGTAGGCGGTGTGCCTCACATAGCCTCAGACACGCCCGTGTATCCAAGCTGTGGCAAAACAGGGCATACATTCTGACTTGTCCACACGACCTGAGACACACCCGTGTGATGCACCCGTGGTCGAAACTGATTTATCTCACACGGCTGAGGACACGCCCGTGTGCCTCACCCGTGGTCACCACTGACTTGCACCACACGGCCAATCACACGCCCGTGTGTCTAGCCCGTGGTCAAGTCTATTTTGCACAAAAGGCAAACCTGCATGACACGATTGAGCCACACGCCTGTGTGCTCAACTGTGTGGGCAATTATAGGCCATTTTCAAGGCCAAACATGCCACCTACACTTTGAATCACCTACAAGCCTCAAATCATATGCATTTATACCACAAATGGCAACCAAAACATATCAATATATGTACCATTTAATCATCATCTAGATCATTTACTTTTACACTCAATTCCTACTCAATTAAATCCATCCAAAACGCCATTTTCTCAACTCAAAACTTATAAGCCAAACATCATGTAATTCATACTACAAGTTCACATTTTATCCATCATTCTCATCAACCAATTCAAGTATAAAACATACCATTTCCATTCTCACTATTTCATAATTCATTCATCATTTTCATAACCTACATATATGCACCATCAACATTCAACCATCTAGCCATATCACATGGAAAGGTCCAACATTACCAAAACATACAATAACTTCTAGCCTATACATGCCATATACCAAATATGTACATCTTTCAAAAGTACCGAAATAGATAGCCGATAATGTGATAGAGATGCTGACGATACCTGGATCCTAGCTAGCTTTACTGACACTGTAAAACAAAGAAACACAACACACAGTAAGCTTTAAAGCTTAGTAAGTTCGTAATATAATACATTCTACTCAATAATGCAACAACAATACATATTTAATCCATCACATAGATAGAATTCACAATTAGACACATTGTCAACCTCAACCATATGCTCAAACATCCATTCATTCAACCTTAATAACTATCATCAACCACATACATTCGGACATACCTTTCCCAACACTTAGTTAACATACGTTCTTGCAATTTGTTGACCGATACCATAACTCATTCAGTGTTTGATATCTTTTCAACTCAATCGCACACTTAGTGCCCAAATCATAGCCGAAGCTTAAGTAATATCACTTAGTGCCTCGATATAAAATCGAACTTAATTCGGTATCGCACACACAGTGCCAATCAGTAAAGCCGAAGCTTCCATTACTTCGCACACATAGTGCTATACAACTCTGTCTCGATTTCAATTACGCACACTTAGTGCCACATTTCTCAATCTCACATTTAACATTTCTAATCCAGTAACTATACATTCATTCATTTCACATCACATAGATATAAATTTAACAACTTATACCATATCCGAACTTACCTTGGACGTCGAAATACTAAAACTAGCCGATCAATCGAGTACTTTGTCTTTGCCTCGATCGATCTGAATCTCTCCTTTCTTGGTCTATACATATTCAAATTTAACTCATTCAATCACCAATTCATTCAATTTAGCCCAAACACACATATTTAGGGCATTTTACAAAATAACCCTCACATTTTCACATTTTGACACTTTAGTCCCTATTTCACAAAATCACAAAATTCAAAAAATTTCACTACACCATGCTTAGGCCGAATTCTCTTTAGTCTCATTCAAGCCCACATATTATATTTATTTCAATTTTTAGTCCCTCAAAATAATATTTTCATAATTTAGTCCAAATTACTCAATTTCACCAAAAATTCAAAGACAAAACATGTTAATCTTTCACATATCTTTCATATTTCATCATCAACCCCTTTCTTGATCTATACGTATTCAAATTTAACTCATTCAATCATCAATTCATTCAATTTAGTCCAAACATACATATTTAGGGCATTTTACAAAATAACCCTCACATTTTCACATTTCGACACTTTAGTCCCTATTTCACAAAATCAAAAAATTCAAAAAATTTCACTACACCATGCTTAGGCTGAATTCTCTTTAGTCTCATTCAAGCCCATATATTATATTTATTTCACATTTTAGTCACTCAAAATAATATTTTCACAATTTAGTCCAAATTACTCAATTTCACCAAAAATTCAAAAACAAAACATGTTAATCTTTCACAAATTTTTCATATTTCATCATCAACTATCACAAAGCTCAAAAATTCATCAATGGAATATCTCAAAATCACTAATAATTTCTAAAATTAAAGCATGGGTTAGCTAGAACACTAAGCAACGATCACAAAAACGTAAAAATTATCAAAAACCGAGTCAAAAACATACCTCAATCAAGCTAAGCCCTAGCCGAATATCAAAAAAATTCAATGGATATTCTCTTTTCTATTTTCGGTGGAAGAAAGATGAGAAATGGCCATCTAATTTGTTTTGTTTTAGTAATATTAACTTAATAAATAGTTTACTATTTTACCTTTTGTTAAAACATTTTTATTTCATTCATTTAATGGCCATTTATGTCCATCTCCACTACCAAAGGGCTAATTACCACATAAGTACTTCCCATTTAATAAGCCATGCCAAATAGACACTTTAACAATCAGCACACAGCTTTTACATTTTATGTGATTAAGTCCTTTTTGCTAATTCGACACACAAACGATAAAATTTTCACACCAAATTTTCACACATGCTAAATCACGTATTATAAAAATAAAAAATAATATTAAAATATTTTTTTGACCTCAAATTTATGGTCCCGAAACCACTGTTCTGACTAGGGTCTAAACCGGGCTGTTACACTCATCTATCTAAATCTTCCACCAGAGATGTCAATTCTAGTGTAATATGCGATTCGATACAATTGAACAAACAAATAATCAAAGCATAGATAATAATTTAGTTAAGTCGCCCACTCATCAATCAACCAATAAAGTATTTAACCTAATATTAACAATTATGCTCTTAAAAGAAAATCGACTTAAGCATATTTGGACATAACATTACCCCTACAGTTTTTTCACTCATCAAACTTTAATGTTGCGACACCAATGGCAGTTGGAATGAAAAATACATGAGGAACACTCGGCGTCGCGACATGACCTTGCTTGTAATAGCCCAATTTCGGTGAAATCGGAATAGTTGTCTCGGGACCACAAATCCGAGCCGAAAATAAAATTTATTTTTATTTTATTATATGGACCGTATTATGTTAGAAAAGTCATGTGAAAATTTTGATAAGAAAATTGTAACACCCCAAACCCGGCCTAGAAGTTAGGCCCGAATCTAGCGTGCCACATGGAAGTGTTTTTCAAAACCATCTTTGAAATTGTTAAAAACTTGTTTGAGAATTACAGCCTCTTTGTTAAAACCCAAAACACTTAAGCAATTGTGTCTACGTGAAAACATAATTATCTTTAATAAACCTTTTCGGTTGCGAAAGCATATTTGAAATAAACGATTTACAAAAATGTGACATTTGAAATAGAGTTGCAAAAGCATTTTGAAACATTGTGGAAACGTAGATAAAATACAAGTATTTTTGAGAGATTGATTAATGAATCACAAATCAAGGAATTGAACTTTAAATCCGTGGCTTTTGAAAATGTCGTTAATAATTTGAAAGAAAGTTCGAGTTAAATCATATTTGTAAAAGTTTATTTTGAAATCCATTTGTTAATCAATTTCGGAAAACCTTTATTTACGTTTTTAGAAAAATTCTCGTTTTAAACAATTTAAGAAAAATAATAAAAACATCCAAACCATAAAGCAAAAATAAAAATAGTTCAGAGGCCTTATTACAACTTAAACCAAAATAGCAAAATAATAAAATAAATGGAAATAGAAATTTAAAATTCAATAACACCATTTCTGAAGTATGGCCTCCACCGAGTCATCCACGGGCCCCAAGTCCTCATTGCGGAACATTACCTACAGGGATTAAGAAAGAAAGGGGGTGAGTTACAAGAACTCAGTGTGTAACCCACTTACCATTTTCACTGGGCCAAAATTCAATTAAGCATTTATTGGGCCAAAGTCCATTACAATCATAACATAATATCATATATAACATGCATGTGTTATGCAATTTCCCAACCAAACCTAGTTTTCCATCCTCTACACACCACCAGTACCAACCAACACACCTGTGGGGAGCTTTAGTCACCCACCCCGCCAACACACCAAACTGGGCATTAAGCCATATATCAAACTGGGCATTAAGCCATATATCAATTTGTGGACAAGCCACCAGAATTTTGTAGCAAAGCTACCAGAACTTCTCTTCATCAAATATCCCAACCCATGCAAATCATGTATAAAATATGTACATTCAATTACTACAATCCATTCCTATAATTATTACAAGCATATAGCCCATTATAAAAATTCTCACAATCTGGCCCATATCACATTTTGGCTCATATAGCTAATATCACATTTGGCCCATAAATCAAGTATCACATTTGGCCTATTTATCACATATCACATTTGGCCCATTTATCACATATCACATTTGGCCCATTTCGTTATTTATTTTAAATCGACTCATATAGCAAATTATCAATCGGCCCATATAGAAAATATCAAATGGCCCATATAGCAAATATCAAACGACCCGTATAGCAAATATCAAACGGCCCATATAGCAAATTATCAATTGGCCCATATAGCAACATATTTCAATTTGGCCCATAAAGGGTATTTTTCGTAATTTTTGTAATTTTACCCACTAAGGGTAATTCGGTAATTTACCCACTAAGGGTAGTTCAGTAATTTACCCACTAAAGGTAGTTCGGTAATTTACCCACTAAGGGTATTATGGTAATTTCGCAACCTAGGCTTAATTACTAATTTGGGGTATAAAATCAAAACTGTCCATCTGCGTCATACTGACTAAATTGACCATAACTCGAGTTAGAAAACTCGAAATCTAAATCCGTAAATTTTCCTTGCAACTAGACTCATATATATTTCTCTTATAGTTTTTCCAGAATTTTTAGCTTAACCATTTAGTATAGTTTATTCCTTAAATTTTCCCTTGTTTCACTGTCCAATGATTCTGACCTCTCTTACCTTAATCTCAAATATCTTAGTGTACGCTTTTCATATACTGCTCCCACTTTTTTCTTTTGAAAATAGGTTCACTAAGGAATCCATACATATCAATTATAACTCTTAATTCACTTTGTACAATTTTATACGATTTTTCCAAGACAAAATAGAATACCCCGAAATCATTCAGAACCAGTCTCACTAAAATTTACATATCTCAGAATATAAAATTCATTTTCCTTCTCTGTTTCTTCCATATCAAAATAGACACAGTAATATTTGATTTGATATCTTATTCACTTTGTAATTATTTTTCTACTATTTTTCGTGATTTTTCAAATCCATGACACTATTTCCGGCCGAAACTATTTTATTACAAAATACGATTACCACTACGATCATACGCACACCCGAGTGATCACGGATGTCGATTTTCGGTTTTCCTCGGTATTTCGACCGATTCATAGAATATTTCATACAAAATTTTAGAGAAGTGTGAGATTACGCACCATATACGGAAAGTACGGGATTACACACCTGATTTTGATTTCCTAAATAACCACTCTTCATTGACCCTGGAACAATACCAACCAAAAGCTAGCCTCGAATTTCCAAAATATTTCATACCCAACGTATTACTTACGATTGAATCACTTACCACAATCTGAGTCTCTTATTACGGAGGATAGGTGATCGAGCGATTTAATCCCTATAGATAAACTTGATTAGTCACCACCACTAACCCGCTTAGCAAAATCACCGATCAACGAAAAAGATCCAAAAGAACCATGATGAATCCCTTACCTTAATGATTATAAAACCGATTCCCAACGATTGTACAATGGCTACGGATGAGTCAAAAATTCGGCTAAAGTAAAAAGAAAGAAGAAAAAATATGGTCACCAAGGTTTGCAATTTCGGCACAAAGCAAAAGAAAAGAAAAGAAAAGAAAAGAGATTGAGAGGGGAAACAATGCACTATTGTGCTAACATGTTTCAGCAAGGAGGGTTGCAATATTGGGAGAAATGACACAAAGTTGTCAAAGGGATTTTTGGCTAAAACAAAGCTAAGACTTTACCAAAAGCCAAAATAAAAATTTCAGCCACCTATCTACCCCAAAACCGTCCACATGCATCCCCCCTAGGATAAGAGTATGGCTACCCAAACTTTCCAAAACATCACCCACGAAATAAGCCTCATGTCCCCCTTTCTTTCCTATTTCTCTTGATTCCTTTCCCCAACTTCAACCTTGCCTTATTCTTATAGCCACCTTACCAAAAATAAATAAGTCCAACCTTGCCATAAATACCTCTTGGCCGACACTTAAGGAAAGAGTGCAAAAATAAAAGTAAAAAATGCACACAAAGGGATTCAAACCTCTTCCCTGAAGGTCCATCACTTGATGCCATAACCTCTTTACTAATTACTCATTTATGCTAACAAATTACTCACTTATTTCCATAAGCCTTGATGCCACTTACTATCTCTCCTTAATAGGCTTAAACACAAAATTTTACTAAGGCCCAACTTGAACCTGGAACTTCATAGAACCTCGTAATTTTCTAAAATCACCTTCCTAATAAGTCCAACTTGAAATAATATCGTTCTCTTGTTCTCAAAAATTTTGAACATTCCTACGCCCAACGCCCATTAGGCCCAATCCTATTAGGCCCAGTTTTAGGATGTTACAAAAATTTTACCGATTATGTGCTTAATTACAAGAAGGATCAAATCGCATAAAAATGCAAAAGTTGAATTCTAGTAGCTAGAGGGATTAAATAACTATGGAATTCAAAACTAGATGTTCTTATATAGTAATTAGACCATTAAAGAAAAGCATGTAGATATTTTGGTGACTATCCATGGAAATTTAGAAAAAATGGCAATGACTAAATTGGAAAGTGAGAATATTTAATTAATTAAAAGATGATAAAAGAGATATCATCTTATTTTCTCATCTTCTTCCCCAAAATAATACATGGAAACCCTAAGAGAGAGAGAAGAAACTTCCATGGCCAAATTGGGTAAGTTTCATTGTCCCGTTTTTAGTAATTTTGATGTTTTTGAAACCAGGATAGCTTAATCTATCTATTTGGGGGATCAATTTGTAAGGTTATCAAAGTATGGAAAATGGGTCATGGATGTATATGCTGAAAATTTGAAATTTATGGTAGAAAATGAAAGGTTGTTGATAGATAAACAACTTTTACAAGGTGATTTTTTATTAAAACATGATTTAGGGACTAAAATGCAAAGTGGTGAAAATTGAAGAAAAATTATGAAATTTATAGAAAATATGTGCTGTAAATTTTATGTTGGAATTTTGGTTAGGCTTGGAATAGGAAGTAAATTGCATAAATTTCATTTTTCGAGCCTAGGGATAAAATTAGAATTTATGGAAAAGTTAGGGGCAAAATAGTAATTTTTTCTAGGATGAATATTGAGTCCACTTGGATGTGAAATATGATAATTTGATGATAAATTTACTCGTATAGATCCAGATAGACCAAATTCGGAGCTAGAACGAGGAAAAGAGGAAAATATCGGATTAGTAGATTTTACGTACATGAACAATTGTCGAGGTAAGTTCGTGTAACTAAATTATGTATATTCATATGCTTGTATTGAATGTGTATATGTGTGAATTATTTGAATGTTATAAATATGAACTTTGTTACATGATCAAGAATACTTAACAAAAGTTAAATCCTGTAAACATATCCGAGAAATACCAGATAAATGATAATGCCTGATTTAAATGATAAAATGTTATTCTTGTACTTGGTTTGAATAGTGAATGTGATTAAAGGAATTATTGGATACAATTGTGATAAATAGATGAAATAATCACATGAGTAATTATGTTTGGAAAAAATGTTAAATCCCGTTTGAATAAATGAAAATCGATGGATATGTGATTTCCCGAAATGAATGAGGCCTTGCATTTGTTGCTGGTGGGATTTAGCTCAGACGAGTAATCCTATTGACCTCATTCATAAAAAGATTTAACCCGGACGGGTAATCCTGATATAAGTCCTCTCGCGCATATGTTATGTATTGGATTTAGCCCGGATGGGTAATCCAGATCAAGCACTTTAGAGCATATGTCATAAAAAGGATTTAGCCCGGACTAGTAATCTTGACTAAGCTCTATTGAGTATATATTGTAGACATGATTTACCCTGGACTGGTAATCCTGTTGTTTATATATATGTGGCTCGAGAGTATACTCCCTGAAATAGTACCCTATGGGTATCATTGAATATGAATTGACAGATCCTGATTTGTACATCACGAATGTACTACCTGTGTATCCATCGATATTTCAGATAAATTCAACGGGTAAAAGTTCTTGACATGAGAATATATGAATAAGAAATTATTACACATATCAGCTTGAAATACGTGAAAATGACGATACGTGTTAATTGATTTATGGAAATATGAAATGATGATATTGTACATGGAATTTCTTTAATGAGTATGTACATCCTTGATTATAGACTTGTACACCTTGAGTGTACTAATCGTGACCTTGATATTCCGAGTGATATGGGTAAAGTTTAATATGAAATGATCTAAACTCGTGATGAACTATTATGAAATTATACATGTTGAAAAAAGTATATGTGCCTAGAAACTTGATTGTTGTTGAGCCCATATATGTTTTGATGTTATTATGGAATATATGACTAACAAGGGAAATGAGGATATGTGTAGGGCTTGAGGGCAAATTGATTGCATATGCCTTACATAGTTACCTCAAAATAAAATGAATGGTAAGTTAAGTACCATGTTATACGAACTTACTAAGCATGTAATGCTTACTTAATTTTATTTCCTTGTTTTAGAGTAAATCGGAAGCTCGTTGGATTGGAAGCTTGGCGGGGATCACTCACACTATCCATCGGCCTATATCGATATATATGGTAAATCAATTATGGTTGTAATGGCATGTATAGGTTATATTGGCCCTATTGGCATGTAAATGTAAATGATGTATGAAATCTAGCCATTGGAATGGCTAGTAATGGTTTGTTTTGATATAT
This sequence comes from Gossypium bickii, assembly GCA_025503065.1. Classification (NCBI taxonomy): domain Eukaryota; kingdom Viridiplantae; phylum Streptophyta; class Magnoliopsida; order Malvales; family Malvaceae; genus Gossypium; species Gossypium bickii. The sequence continues at coordinate 17,275,498 of CP106713.1, read as the reverse complement.
TTGTAATGTCATACTATGGTAGCTACATATGTGTTAAGTAGTTGATCAAATTATGTCTAACATATTGACTAAACCAAGGCAAAATTATGAACATGTATGCATGTAATGGTATGCTATGTTGAATGATGGAGTTTGCTTAACTTGAATGCTTGAAATGGTTGGCATTTAGATGTGAGTTTAAGTACAGGTCATTGGCACGATTTTGGGTGAGAAATGAAGTTAGAAATAGCTTTATTTTGTCCACACGCGAGCGAACACTGCAGCAGTGTGTCTGACTGTGTGTGACACTGATAAACCGTAATAATAACATATTTTAAGCCCACATTTAGCATGCTTTTGGATGATTTATCCCTTGAATTATGTAATTTGGTGCTCTTAATCCTTTAATTCCATGTTTTATACTCAAGAGAGCATAGGAGGATGAAAAGAACGAAAAATGGGCTTAAAACGGACCAAATGGGCCAAAGAAAGACATCGATACGGCCTGGGCCCAAGACCACACGGCCGTGCCTCATTAATAGACTCAACACGGCCTGGCCACGATTCACACGGGCGTGTCCCTTACGTGAGAAAGGAGAGTTTCAGTTGGATTAGGGTACTTAGAGGCAAAGAAAGCCATTCCAAAAGCCTATATAAACACTCTAGAGGCCAACCTTCAGGGGACGTCTAGCTAGGCCAAAGAGTCGAGCCAGAGAGGCTAGAATTGTAGAATTCACCCAAAGAAAGCCAGCTGATTCATCTCAAGAAGCTGGAGTCATACTCAAGATGGAGGATCTCTCTTCAATTCCTTCAGGGAGTTTTAGGGTTTTTCTTATGTTTTTTTTTTATCTTTTCTTCTGAGATGTATTCTTTTATGATTATGAACTAAACCCTCAGATACCTGAGGGGGATGAAACCTAAGATGAATCTTGTTATCGTTTGCTGAACTATATGATAAATACTTGATTTGTTCTTAATTATGTGTTCTTAATTCTTGTTTTGATATTTCCGGGATATTGATTCAAGTTTGATGTGCTTAAGTAGAGAGCAAAAGTCCCTGCCTAAGAGTAGATTTAGCATAATTAAGCGGAGTTGATCACACGCCTAGACATAGGGTGACGAGATTTTACCGGATTAGGGTGAAACCTAATATGGGAGTCCATAGATCGAGTTAATGCAATTCTAGGGGTTTTAATTAGAAAGAGATTTCAATTAATCAACCTAAGGTTAGACGTTAGTAGCCTCGATGGAGGTATTAATATAACTTAGGGAATCCTACGGATCAAGTCAAGTGAATACATCGTCTGGTTCAAAGTTAGATAACAAATGAAGTCTAGGTGGATTCTTCCTCGGGTATTGTCTTAATCAATTGGTTTTTCCCAAGGTTACTTTCCCCAATTTCGTTCTCTTTGTCTTTGTGTCTTTAGCTTAGTAATTAGCTAATTTAGATTAAACAACAATTCCCTTATTTCTTAGGCTAGATAATGAAAAGAAAGTTGGTATTAGTACTTCAGGTTCCTTTGGGTTCGACAATTCGGTCTTGCCGCTAAGCTATACTACTGTTCGATAGGTGTAGTTTCCTCAAGTCGTTGTCACAGTTAGTTTCTAGGCTCGATCATTCTTTTTATAAAATTTTAAGACTCTGACAGCACACATCAAACACACGGCCTGGTACATGGGCATGTGGTTAGGTCGCGTGTCCCATGCACCTTAAATTCAAGAAAAATAGAATGCTCAGAATTGAGCACACTGGTAGAGACACGAGCGTGTGTCTCAGCCGTGTGGGAGACACGGCCTTGAACACGGGCGTGTGTCTTGGCCGTGTGAAACCTGCACCTAATTTCGAAATGAATTTAATTAACTACACGGCCTAGTACACGGGCGTGTGGCATGGCCATGTACACAAGTCAAAGAGTTACACGAGGTTGAACACAGCCTCCAGCACGAGCGTGTTCTAGGGTCACACGGGTGTGTCCCTTGGACCACACGGGCGTATGAGCCCTATACTTTGGAAAATTTTTGACATGTCGCGAAAAATTCTTAGAGTTTCTGATTAAGTCCCGACTTGATTCTATTGCTCGTATTGAGCCTCGAAGGTCCATTTAAGGGACGTTACGAATGATCTCGGTTAATAAATAGTGATTGACATGATTTATCTGTAAATGTTTCCTAAAGTTCTGATCATGCTTCGTGACCCTATTCCTGCGACGGATACGGGTTAGGGTGTTACATTGCTAGTGTCGCAACCTGGACGACAAGCCACTAGGTTCCCTTAACTTCAACGTTTGGCTTAGAGTCACAACCTAGAGGGCATGGGATCGTAACTTTAAGGCTTTGTGTCGTAGTAATCTATACTCAGTGTTGCGACCTCCACAATAAGCCACTCCAGGTTGATTTTTGGTAAAGTTAAACTTCCTCGATGTGGTGGAAGGGTCAGTGTCGTGACACATAGGCTTCTGTGTTATGATCTTGGCCACAGTAAAAGTCCTTTTTTATGGTCAACGTCAATCACCTCCCTCCACTAACTCAAATTAATCATTAAACTTCCAATGACATAATTTTGCCAATTTGGGTCTCAAATGTAAAAGAAACGCAATAAAACTACCTTCTAACATAAAATCTAATAAATACCAAAAAGCAATTACAAAACTTCATAAAATACTTGAGAACCAGCTCTTTAAGTGTCAAAGGAGCTTAACTTGACGTACAGAAATACAAAAAATCATGGATATATAATCATTAAATTCGGGTTTTAGGTTTGATTTGACCAAAATTCATTGTTACTATTATTAGCTAATTATGAATTTTTATCAAATCAACTCTGAAATCCGAATTAAATACAAATTAAAAACTTAACACCGTTACCTTCAAGTACCAAACTATATAACCTTTTTCAATATAGATACCGCATTAGACCAAAAAATAACATAAGTACCACATTAGAAAAAAAAAGTATCAAACTTAGGTACCAAATTGTGTATTAAGCCTTTTTAAATAGTTAAATTTTACTTAAAAAATAACTTAACACTTATGGATGTTGAGGTCTAGTTGTATTTATTAGGGTTTAACTGCCCAACGATAAAAATTAAATACAAATAAATTATATGTAACTCGACATCCATGAGTGTCGACACTTTCATAAGTTAATTACAATAAAAAATCAATACATTATTTTTAAAAATACATTTTTATATAAAATTTTTAAGTTTTTCTCATTATTTTAAATATAAAATATTTATTTTTACATCATAAAAAAATAAATAAATTAAAAATAAAATCCAGTTCAGTTAACTGCGTTTTTTAACTTCTATTTCATTTTATGTTCAAACACCTCAGTTCGAATCAATTTTTAGTTTCTCGATTTTTCTTACTTGATCCTACTTGAAAGTGTTATTAGAAAAATGTATAATAAAGTAACTAAAATAGACTTTGAAGCATGAGACACTTTTCTTAAGATTTTATTATGCCTCCAAGATACAACAAAGTGTTAAACCATCTTGATGTCTACAAAACCAACTACAAATCCGACTAAGACAAGTGCATCTATCAATTAATAGTATAACTACGGTGAGCAAAGATATCGTTCCCACGAAGACTAAAAGTACTAGTAATTACTATTTTTCTATTATTTAACCGATAAATTTGAATGATTGTTAAAACTAAAATTAACTAAATTAATTAACTAAGAACGCAACAAAAAACAAATCAGGAAAATAATCAAGTAAACAACCAAGAAGCGAAACAATACCCAAGAAATAATTCACCTAGATTTCATCTCATTATCAATCTAAATTATACAATTTCTTCATTTAATATCTTGATTTGTAGAAATCCCTTAATTATGCTAATATATCTCTTCAAGAATAAGAGCAACTGACTTTAGGTTGATTAATTGTAATTTCTTTCTAATTAAAACCCTTATTATCACATTAACTCAATTTATGAATTCCCCTATTAGATTTGACTTTAATCCGATAGATTTATGTCATCCTATTTCTAGGAATGCATGCGACTCCACTTAATTACGTTGGATCTACTCTTAAACAGGGTCTATTCCTCCTCTGATTTAAGCACATCAAATATGGATCAATAGTCTAGAAATATTAAACCAAGAATTAAGCACACATAATTGAAAACAAGATCTAAGTCTTTGTTGCATAAAATAAAAATAAAAAAATAATTCATCATAGGGTTGATCTCCCTAGGTATATAGAAAATTAGTTCATGCTAGAAAATAAAAACATCCAAAATAAAATATAACATCAAGAAACAAAGAAACTCATGATAATGTAACAGCCCGATTATGACCCTAATTTGAACGGTGGTTTCGGGAGCATGAATCTGAGTTAAAAAAATATTCTAATATTTTATTTGATATATATGTTATGTGTTTGAGCATGTGTTAAAATATCGTAGGATAATTTGTTTGTTTGGATGTTTAATTAAATAAAAGGACGTAATTGCAAGAAAATGAAAATGTGATGGTTAGTTGTAATAGTGCTGAATTGAGAGTGGCTTTTTAATGTTGAATCCTTAAAGGGAAATTAGTCCATTACTTATAGTAGTGGACGACAAAGGCACTAAGTTTATAATATATTATTATTTTATATGTTAAAAATCAAAAGAATGATAAAATATATATAATATGAGTATTATAATAAAAACATAAAAACTAGTGGGTGGGTGTTCATCTTTATTTTTCTCTTGTTATTGCCGAAACATAAAGGAAGAAGAAGAACCATAGCATTCAACATTTTCGGCATTTGCATGTTCAAATAAGGTGAGTGATTGAACTTAATTTTTGATAATTTTAATATTTTTGAGGTTGTAGTCATGTAATTTTTGATTAATTGTATAATTTGAGAGTTGCCATGGATGGAAATTTGGTGTTTGTGTGGTTAATGATAGAATATGATATAAGCATGCTAGATTAATAAGATTTTCTTTAGAATTTTTGATGGAGTCTAGTATAAGGATGAATTCATAAAAAGAAAATTCTTGAAAGGACTAAATAGCAAGAAAAATGGAAGAAATGAGTTGATATAGGGACTAGGGATATTCGGCCTTTAATAGATGTGGTTGAATTCTTGACATTTTGTGTTTTGAGCTATAAGGACTAAAATGTAAACATTGTAAAGGTTGGGGATAAAATGGTAAATTTGCACAATTATGTATTTTTGGATTAAATTGAATAAAAATGTATTTGAATGAGCTCAATTTGGAATTCTTTAGATCAAGAACAAAAAGAAACGGGATTGGATCGGGGAAAGGCAAAACTAAACAAGTAGCCGGGAAACCTTAATCCGTTGAATTCCAAGGTAAGATTTTAAGTAATTGAGTTAAGTCGAATGTCTTTTATATAAATACGTATCAATGTAAATGAAGGTAAATATGAAGAACGGTATATTGTCGAATGTGATGGTGAATTTGATATATAAATCGCTTAATGTGTTTCTTTTGGACTTTGGATATAAATTCATAAGATGAATATTTAAATATTAACGATGCATATGGCTTGAGAAATACTAAATTATGACATGAATATATTCAATGATAATTCGGTTACATGCTATTGATTTGGCCAAATATAATATTTCTATTTGGGGTATGAATTAACTAAGTCATGTTTATATGTATGCGCTTATACGTATTGCGGTGGATTTGATCTTGGTTGAATATATAAATGCACAATTGAATGACTTACAGGACTACGAAAGGCACTAAGTGTATGAATCCATAACCGGGCACTAAGTGTGCGAAACCAGTCACATGGCACTAAGTGTGCGGAAATGTTAAGTAACGGCACTGTGTGTGCGATACGTTACTGAGAAATTGGCACTAAGTGTGCGGAAATGATAAGTAACGGCACTGAGTGTGCGATACGTTACTAAATTTATTACTAAGTATGTAGGTAAGAGGTTCGTCAAACGACCTTAATTGCTAATGCTGTTAGGTATATGGAAAGGGTCAAATATAGTATCATACATTATGCATGAATGGTTAAGTTGAGAAAGGTAAGATAATTAAAGGTACGTGTAATATATATATGTATATTGTCTTGAAATTGTTGGTAACTCAAAATGAAAGTATAGAATTCGGTAAGTAGATGGTGTGTATGCCGATTAATATTATGTGGTGGGGATATATGGAAATAAGTATAAGTATAAATATATGTATTTATATATATATGTTGCTATGAATTCTATTCTTGAATATTTGGTTATCCGGTATGGATATTACAAATGAAATTAGATATGACATTTTGAATTGCTTAAATCTTACTAAGCTGTGAAAGCTTATTCGAATGTGGTTGTTGTGTATTGTAGATTTCTTTTAGACGTTCATCTCGTGCTCGGGGATCATCGTTGAAGCTCATCACACTATCGTCGAAATTTTGGTATCTCTTTTGTGTATAAAATTAAAGTCTATGGCATGTATAGGCTAAATCGTTTCTTTTTGTGACTCAAATGATGCTTAAATGAATGTATATTAATGCCATACGAAAATGGCTTAATGTTTATGTTTAAATTGATTTGATATGCTTGAGTTGGTTGAATATATTTGAGATATTGGTTATGTTTGTGCATATTCGGACATATAATAATTTCGTTTTAGCATGTGTGACTTATGAAATTAAGTTATGGATATTATCAATAGGTTTAAGTAAAATTTTATACTCGACTTATGAGCTTAATCTTGAGGTCGTTCCATATTATGTTTTGTGCATTACTTGAGTATTGGTATTGGTTGTGCTAAGCCTATAGTACATGGTGGATAATAGATAAACCTTTGCTTATTTTTGCATGTACATATAAGGTAATTCACGAAAGAATAAGGTTAAATTATATGCATGTAATAAATAGGTTTGATGATCTATTGATCCAAGGGAATTATATTCAGTTGTAAATATTCGATTATAGATTGTTTAATTGGTGTTTATTTTTTTTTATCTTGGATTATTATATATATACATATTCGGTTATGAGGACTTAATAAGGGTATATCATAGTTGTAAATAATTAGTTATGTCATGCCTGCGATAAAATATATGTGGTCTGTTAATTGATAAAAGTTGAACAAGGTTTAACCTATATATATATATATATTCGGCTATGCTACTCTATAACCGAAGGGATAGTGTTGTGTTATTTCTATGGAATTGTTTTTGATCACTGTAAAATTAGAGTTTTAAATATTTATAAAAGAATGATCAAACCTAGAGACTAACTCTGACAACGATTAAAGGCAAGTGTACCTATCGAACAGTAGTATAGCTTACGCAAGACCGGATATCGAACCCAAAGGAACTAAAAGTACTAATACTAACTTTCTTTTTATTATTTAGCCTTAAAATTAGAGTGAAGTTGCTTTTAACTATATTGACGAAGACTAAACTAAGGACACAAAGACAAAAAGACGAATAGGAAAATAACTTTGAAGAAAAACTCAGTTGATTGCGACGATACCCTCAGGAAGAATCCACCTAAACTTCACTTATTATTTAACCCTAAATTATATAATTTCTTTTACTTAGCTTAATCCGTAAGCCTCTCTAACCTATATTAAACCCTCTCTCGAGGCGAATAACGTCTAACCCTAGGTTAATTAGTGGAACTCTAGTTCGCTTATAATAACCACCTAGGATAGCAATAAATCGATCAATGGACTCCCACATTAGGTTTCACCCTAATCCGGCAAAATCTCGTAACCCTATCTCTAGGCGTTCGATCAACTCCGCTTAATTATGTTAGATCTACTCTTAGGCATGGTCTATTCCTCCTCCACCTAAGCACATTAGATTTGGATTAAGCAACATAATTAAGAACAAACTAAGTAATTATCATATAACTTAAAAATCAAATAAAAAGATCCATCTAGGTTTCATCCCCTTCAGGTATCTGAAGGGTTTAGTTCATAATGAATAAACAAAACATCGCAAGAGAAAAGATAAAACAAAACAAAAGAAAATCCTAAAACTCCCTGAAGGAATTGAAGGAGAATTCCACCGTCTTGAGTATAATTCCGGCTTCTTGGGATGGATCAACTGGCTATCTTCGCGTTATTCCCTAGTTCAAACCTTCTCGGCTTGGCTCCTTGGCCCAGCTTTGACGCCGGTTTCGGCTTCTGCCGAACTCCCCCTTCAAGCTACCCCCTTGGGTGTTTATATAGACTTTGAGATACCTTACTTGGCCCCTAAGTATCCTAATTTAAGTAGAATTCTTAATAGGGTGTTTGAATAGGCTTTGGAATGTGTTTCTTTGCCTCCAAGTATCCTTTCCCGAATGAAATTGCTCCTTTCAGCGACAGGGACACGGCCATGGGACACGCCCGTGTGGATCATGGCCACGCCGTGCTCGGACTTCTTTAATGAGGCACGGCCGTGTAAATTGGGAAAAGGCCGTGTTCTAGATGATTGGCATGGCACGACCGTGTGGGCTTAAGTCAAGGCCGTGTCAATTTCTTCCTTGGCCCAATTTGGTCTGTTTTAAGCCCGTTTCTCGTTCTTCTCATCCTCGGGTGCTTTCCTGGGTATAAGACATGAAAAGAAAAGATTAAAAGCACCTTGTTACATAAATCGAGGGATAAATCATCCAAAAGCATACTAAATGTGGGATTAAAATATGTTACTTTTACGGTTTATCAAATACCCCCACACTTAAGCTTTTGCTTGTCCTCAAGTAAAATTCTCAACTTACAATTAAAACGAACTTTCCATGAATCACAATTTCTATCAACAATGCCTTATCCTAATTCATAGATAATTTATACATGGATAATTCAACTCAAAGATTCCTAAAGATTCAAACAAGATAAGTCATACATTTGTAGCACGAGAACATAGGTGTTTCCCTTCATCTAAATAATTACCTTTAATTCAAAATCTACAATGATTGACATCCTCACAAAAGATTTACTCAAATCACTCAAAAAGTGTTTAAGGGTCAAAATTAAGCACTCATAAGTCGAACCTGAAAAGTTAATCCCATAGGCTTACCTAAAAATCAAATTTCTACCACTGTAAAATGATGTGATAAATAGATCAAAAGGTCTTTGTTAGGGTTGTAACGGGGCTAGGGCTAAAGGTGTGGATAAAGGCTGAATTTAGAAGGTTAGAATCGAGATTGAATTGATAAGTTACCTATCTAAAAATTTCTAAGATAATAATTACATCAATTGAAAATAATAATAATCCTACTAATACGAGTTTTTTCTTTTGATAATTAGACTTTAACTTGTATAAGCTCACTCTTCATAATACTAATACTGAATATACTCTTTTTTTTTTTAAGAACAAACTAAATACAAGATAAATTTAACTACCAGAATAATAAACTTAGGTAACTAGCTCAAATCAAATCTCGATTAAGGGGTAGTCAAAATAAAGGGTGATAACAAATACAAAGGGTTTTTGGGTTAAAATTAGCGAGTAAGTCAACAAAAAGGGTTGTTAGGCTCGACGGGGTTCACTAAGGGTTAATTATGAGGGTAGGCTTTTTAGTGGTGTAAGTGGGTTAAACCTAGGTGCCTTTATCATCTCGGTATATCAAATCATAACTGTGGTCTTGACATGTATAATTGAGGCAAGTTTTAGAATAACAGTTCATAGTTGACATACTCATAATCAAGAAGTGAGCATGAAAAAGAATGTATGCTCTATAAGGCTCAAATTCTCACAAAAATTATGGGTGTTTTTGACATCAACCTTGTAAATCTCAAATTTCAAGATAACATTCAAATTCCGGTTGACAACCTAAAATTTCAATTTTAGAAAATTAGACTTATCATGCTTGATTCCCTAGTATTCTTCAAATTTAATCATCAATGCACAATTAACTATGACTTATTCCAAAACATATCAATAAAGATCATAAATCATCAGAAATTTCATTCTAATCATAATATGAGAAACTTACTTTAGAACAAGGCATAATTCAGGGATTTTCAAACAATACTATAGTTAACCACCCCACACTTAAGATGTACATTGTCCTCAATGTACAAAGATAGATAATATCAAAATAATCATAAAATCATAAGATGGGGAGAAAAGTGAAACTTCCAAAATTTTGGATGAAGAAACCGGATAAGATTGGAGGTGATCGCGGAGAAGCGTCTCGAACTGTTTGAAGCTGAATCCTCAAAGCAGCCGGTCTGATTTTATTGTATCCTAAGAAATATCATAAAGAATAAGGATAAAATAAAATAAAGTAAAATAATAATAATGATATGAAATTAAAATAAAAACAAAAATAAATAATGGAAAATGAAAGACAATTAGAAAAAGGGAGAATGATGTTTAAATAGAGATGTAGCCCGTGTTTTGGGATTTTGAATTTTTAGCGCGTTCAGGGTGTTCAGGCATGGCCGTGGGTGTAGTGGCACGTTCGTGTCTTTCTTCACACGGTTATTTAATACGGGCATGCTCCTTCCGTGTTCGATAAGTTAGAATGTTGGCATGGTTGGAAGGCACGGCAGTGTTTAGCTCGTGCTTAACAAGTCAGTAACCTCGCACGGGGTGCGGCACGGGCATGGACTTTTATCGTTACCCGTGTTGGGGAAAAAAGAATTTTTCTATGTCGTACCACGCCATCGCATGCCTATGGTTCATCCACTCGCTTCCCACACGCCACGAACACGCGTCAGTGTGTAGGCCGTGTGGCCTAGAAATCTGCTCTTTGGTTAGTTTATGGTTAGGTGCTAAAAGGAAAAATAAAAGAAAAATAAAATAAAATAAAATAAAATAATAAAAAATGTAAAAATGGGGTTAGTGCTCGGGAAAAAATGGGGTTAGTACTCGGGTTGCCTCCCGAGAAGCGCTCGTTTATAGTCTTAAGCTAGACTTTACCTCTCATTCATATGGTCATAGTGGTTTGAGGAGGTGAAAATCATTTCTCATGTGATCACTTTGGTTATGGATATATAGTTTAAGTCGAGTAATGCTTACCTCAAAAGTGTCGAATTTAGAATTGCTTACATCGACTTTGCCGTATAGGAAGACATTAAGTACCTCAAAAGTGATTTCTTCGGCTGCCTTGAGGTCTGAATTGGTGATTCGAGGGTCTTCCTTATTCAACAATACCTGATCCCCTATTTTGACGTGATTTGTTGTTTCTATCGGCTCATTTGGGGTTTCCTTCGGTTTCACTTCGTGCGGTTCCTGTTCCTCTTTGATTTGTGATTCCTCCTCTTTTAGTTTGTCGACCCTAAGGCTTTGTTCCTTAGGTATTTCTTCTTTGTGGGCACGAGGTTGAAGATCTAGCTCCGCTAAGGGATTTCGTGATGCTTCCTATAAAGAAGGTTGAACCAAATGATTATCAATAGAATTAACGTTCATACCTTTATTACTCGATGTCCTAGCTGAGTCAAGAGCTTGAAGACTCATTGTTTCGTCGTCTTCATGAAGTGTAAGGTCACTGAATTCTTCCTCTGTGTGGTCTTTCTTTATTGCATCGAGATATGGCACACGAGCTTGGTACTCTGTATTTACTGGGTTTTGTAAATCATGGCTTACCTCAATCTTACCTTTACTTACCACAGTTTCTTGCCTTGGGTCAGATTCCACTAACAATTCACTGTTATGAGCTTGTACATCTTGGGGCCCATAATTCGGCTCAGGTTTGTAGCCTTGTGGTGTTTCCTGTGGTGAAAGTTGAACAATTTGATAATCAACTAAATTTAATTTCTCACCTTCATCACTTGATATCCTGGCCGAGTCAAAAGCTTGAAGACTGATTGATTCGTCACCTACACGAAGAATGAGTTCTTCTGTACCAACATCAATTTTAGTCCTGGCAGTTGTTAGAAAGGGTTTTCCTAAAATTAAAGGAATCGAATTGTCCTCATTCATGTCTAAGACAACAAAATCTACTGGGAATATGAATTTATCAATTTTGATTAGAACATTTTCTATTATAACCCTAGGAATTCTGATAGTTTTATCAGTTAATTAAACGCTCATCCTAGTTTGTTTGGGTTTCCCTAGACCTAGTTATTTAAACAGTTTATAAGGCATAACATTTATGCTTGCCCCTAAATCGGCTAACGCATTTTCTATAGATAAACTACCAATTATGCATAGAATTGTAAAACTCCCTGAATCTTTTAATTTCTGTGGTAGTCTATTTTGAAGAATTGCCGAGCACTTTGCATTGAGTTCCATATGTGATTCCTCGTCTATCCTTTGCTTTTTCGTTAACAGCTACCCTAAAAATTTTCTAGAGTCTGGCATCTACGAAAGAGCTTCAAGAAGAAGTAAGTTGATATGCAATATCTTTAAAATTTTAAGAAACTTACCGAACTGTTCCTCTGTATCGTCTCTCTTTAATGCTTCGGGGTAAGGAATGCGAGGTTGGTATTCTTTGATTACCGGTTTTGGCTTTTCTTGTGTCACCTCTACCTTACCTTCGTCTATCTTGTCTTCTTGTTTTGAGATGGGTTCATTTATCTCTGTATTTTCCTGAGCTTCTATGGCTTGAATTTGCTCCTTTGGATTAATCTCAGTGTTACTTGGTAGACGTCCTTGCGGTTGTTCGGACATTAACTTTGCAAGTTGTTCGACTGCCTTAGTGATTTCCTTTACTGACTTAGTAACTTCCTCTAATCGGTTCTTGTTCTCTTCGACCGGAGTTTGTTGACTTTTAAATGTTTTATCAGTGTCTTGGAGAGGGGTATCGGTGGTTGCCTTGAGGTGGTTGTTGAAAATCTGGATAAAGTTCCTGTCTTTGGCTACTTTGATCATTCCACGAGAAATTGGGATGGTACCTCCAACTTGCATTATAAGTGTCATTATAAAAATTATTTTGAGGTCTAGAGTAGTTACCCATATCGTGGACTTGTTCGTTCTTCATGCCATATCCGTAGGGTGGGTACTCAGGATTCGCCACGCCTCCTAGATTCAAGTCATATTGCATTACTGGGTGTACCTGTGAGCGACTACACAAACCATCGATCCTTTTATTCATCATCTCTAGCTGGGTAGATAACCTGGTGAACACGTCATGGTCGAAGGCACTGGCTGCTTTAGCAGGAATTGTCCTCATGACTTGCCACTAATAATTTTCAGTGCCATCTTCTCTATAGACTAAAATTATCTGCCAAAAGCAAAGTAGAGGAAAAATTAGCAAAGTAAAAATAAAAAATAATAATAATAATGAAAATAAATTGCAATAATAAAAAAATGGCTAAAGTAATAAAAATAGAGCTTTCTTAATATTTTAGTTCCCCAGCAACGGCGCCAAAAACTTGATCGCTATAAAATCAGAGTTTTAAATATTTATAAAAGAATAATCAAACCTGAAGACTAACTCTGGTAACGTTTAAAGGCAAGTGTACCTATCGAACAGTAGTATAGCTTACGCAAGACCGGATATCGAACCCAAAGGAACTAAACGTACTAATACTAACTTTTTTTTTATTATTTAGCCTTAAAATTAGAGTGAAGTTGCTTTTAACTATATTGACAAAGACTAAACTAAGGACACAAAGACAAAAAGACGAATAGGAAAATAACTTTGAAGAAAAACTCAGTTGATCGCGACTATACCTTTAGGAAGAATCCACCTAAATTTCACTTATTATTTAGCCCTAAATTATATGATTTCTTTTACTTAGCTTGATCCGTAAGACTCGCTAACCTATATTAAACCCTCTCTCGAGGAGAATAATGTCTAACCCTAGGTTAATTAGTGGAACTCTCGTTCGCTTATAATAACCCCCTAGGATAGCAGTAAATCGATCAATGGACTCCCATATTAGGTTTTACCCTCATCCGGAAAAATCTCATAACCCTATCTTTAGGCGTTTGATCAACTCCGCTTAATTATGTTAGATCTACTCTTAGGCAAGGTCTATTCCTCCTCCACCTAAGCACATTAGATTTGGATTAAGCAACATAATTAAGAACAAACTAAGTAATTATCATATAACTTAAAAATCAAATAAAAAGATCTATCTAGGTTTCATCCCCTTCAGGTATCTGAAGGGTTTAGTTCATAATGAATAAACAAAACATCGCAAGAGAAAAGATAAAACAAAACAGAAGAAAATCCTAAAACTTCCTGAAGGAATTGAAGGAGAATTCTGCCATCTTGAGTATAATTCCGGCTTCTTGGGATGGATCAACTGGCTATTTTCGCGTTATTCCCTAGTTCTGACCTTCTCGGCTTGGCTCCTTGGCCTATCTTTGATGCCTGCTGAAACTTCATCGAACTCCCTTCAAGTTGCCCCCTTGGGTGTTTATATAGACTTTGAGATGCCTTACTTGGCCCCTAAGTATCCTAATTTAAGTAGAATTCCTAATAGGGTGTTTGAATAGGCTTTGGAATGTGTTTCTTTGCCTCCAAGTATCCTTTCCCGAATGAAATTGCTCCTTCCAGCGACAGGGACACTGCCGTGGCACACATCCGTGTGGATCGTAGCCAGGCCGTGCTCGGACTTCTTTAATGAGGCACGGTCGTGTAAATCGGGAAAATGCTATGTTCTAGATAATTGGCGTGGCATGGCCGTGTGGGCTTAAGTTCAGGCTGTGTTGATTTCTTCCTTGGCCCAATTTGGTCCGTTTTAAGGCCGTTTCTCGTTCTTCTCATCCTCGGGTGCTTTCCTGGGTATAAGACATGAAAAGAAAAGATTAAAAGCATCTTGTTACATAAATCGAGAGATAAATCATCCAAAAGCATACTAAATGTAGGATTAAAATATGTTACTTTTACGGTTTATCAGTTTTCTCTGGATGATGCACATGATATTATTTTGAGATGGTTGTTGTTGTGACATTATTAATTAATTATGCATTTACTTTGTATTAAGATTCTTTTGAATGAGTTGACGATGTAAAAATGTACTGACTTGTGTTTGATTGAGTAATGCCTCGTAACCCTAATCCGACGACGGATACAGGTTAGGGGTGTTACAGATAATCTCCAAAAGAGATCAAAAGGGACTCTTCAATCTTGATGGAAATCTGCTTCAGAATCCGCTTCAATGGTGTTTTTCAAGTTATTTTCTTGAGTATTCTATGACGGCTCACTCCTATCTTCTTATTTTTGTCATATATAGGTCTTAGAATGCCCGAAAAACCCTAAAAATCATGTTCTTCCATTGTTCGGAGTGCAATTCGCAAAATCGACACAGCCTACCACATGGCCGTATGGTAGCCCATGTGTCACACGGTTGTGTGGCTCTTGTAACTTGCTCCAATTTTCCGGTTTTCACTCATTTTTGGCTCCTTTTGCTCCCAAGTGCTCTCCTAAGTATAAAAACATGAATTTAAAGGATTAGAAGCATAAAATTTACCATTAACATCGAATAATTACTAAAAAATGCATTAAGAATGAGATTAAAACATATGACTTTTAGCACATATCAAATATCCCCACACTTAAGCATTTGTTTGTCCTCAAGTAAAATTCTCAACTCAGACTCAAGTTAACTCTTCTCAATTAATTGTTTTCACTGATAATTTTTTAGGATAATTTACAGATAATCATGCCACTACCGGAAAACATACTTTTTGCGGCGTTTTTTTTTTCCTTTAGAAGCGCCGCAAAAAACACCGCTATAAACAACGCCACTAAATTTTGCGGCGTTTATCTGAAAAAAACGCCACTAAAGACCAAAACTTTTAGCGGCGCTTTTATAGAAAACACCGCTAAAAGTCCTCGTCTTCAGCGGCGCTTTTTTATAAAACGTCGCTAATTTGGGCAGATTTGCAACATAAATTTTTCACCAATATCTCACCCTTTCTGCATAAAATCCAACCAAAAACAGCAAGATAGCATGAAATCCAACCAAAATAGCAAATATAGCATGAAATCCAACCAAAATAGCAAATATAGCATGAAATCCAACCAAAAACAACAAATCTAAATGATACAAAATTATACGAAAGATAGATGACATAAATTATAAATGAAGTATAATTCAAAAATTTCTTACAATAATGTTAAAAGTTACAAGAAAATAAATGTCTACGATGGCGGCATTTGCGACTGCTGGAACATCTTCATCATAGTATGAAGCTGTAGCTGGAGTTCATCATACTTTCTGCTCTGCTCTGCTTTCCTCGCTGCTGCCTCTACTTCCCTCGTTGCTGCCTCTGCTTTAAGTTGTAGCTAAAGTTCTTCATATTTTCTTTGAACCTTAACCTCTCTCGATGCTGCCTCCGCTTTAAGTTGAGAAATTTGCTCAACTGTGCTCGCTTGCATCTGAGCTATCCGGTCTCTTAACCTCTGAACTTCAGATTGAGCTTGACTCCCAGAAGGCATGTATTGCTTCGAGCTGGATCCAAAATATTGGGTCGGGTTAACACCAGATCCTTGAAATCGAACCCGACCATACCTTTCAGGACCCAAAACTTCATTAATAATTCTGTTATCAATGTCCTCAAAATTAACAGAACTATCAGTGTAGCAATCGCTTCATGCTCCGCCTTCTTATCTTTTAGTTTCTCCTAATAAATCAATTAAAGAGTTAAAAATGAAATATATAATAAAAAAGGAATGCAACATAACTTAACATTATTTAAAACTACTAAAGACGAATTAAGCCATTATAATTAAACATTATAAATATTTATAATAAATCAAATTTTATTAAGTAACTATACCATAATTTCTGTAGCTTCGGATGTCATCGAAGAGCCATCTTTCTTCCTATGCGTAATGTCAAAAAGCTGAAGGCGTCCAACTTTTTGACCAGACGATGCTTCCTACAATATAGTAGTAAAAATAAATCAATTAATAGTAGAAAGTCATTAATATTTGACAGAATTAATAAATTCATAATACACAGGCCTCACTTACACAAGCAAAATTTCTCGACCTGCTGCAATGCGTGAATTTTTGTTTTTGCTCACGCTTGTTCCAACTCGCTCACGGTCCTACATAATGAAATTATTATTACGTATATAGTAAATACTATAAACCGAAAAATTTATAAGAGTTTGGAAATACGTAATATCTCTCCTTTCTTTGAATTACAGAATCTAACTGCATCTTCCCATTGGTACCTCAGCATTCCCGGCGGGACATTTCGCAATTTTTCTTCGAGGCTTATGTCTTTCTTAAAATAATCTTTTTTTCAAAGTGCTTTTATGGTCTCTCCATTAGGCATCCGAGACCTGTAAAGCAAATCTCTCCTAAAAAAACACAAGTTTAGAAAGTAAATATAAATGAAACTTAAACCAAAGTATTATAAATTACATTCACGTTTTGTTACCTTAATATTATCGAGAGCTTGATTCTTGTTGCTATTAGGCATGTGATGCCATGATTCGTAGTTGATGGGCAACATATTGGCATTTTGTGCTATAAAGCCCAAATAGCCTGCTAACAGTCAAGCTTCTGATCCAGCAGGCTGACCATGACTGTTTCTACTTACTTTGACACGCTCGACAGGATTTAAGTCGTATAAATCTTTAAGTAGCATGCGTCCTCGACCTCTGCGCGTCCCACCACTTTTAGCTGGAAAATAATATATTATTATATTGAAGTTGAGAAATAGGAGCAATAAAAAAGTCTATACGCATGGAAAATAAACTTAATATTACTTTGAAATTCTGCTGGCTCGTCAACTGTCTCCGGCACATTCGAAGATCCAATAGTTGTCTGCTGTTCACTATTTCCTCCTTCCGAATTTAGAGTATTCTGGACAATACTTAAATTTCGTAATTTTCTTCTACGCATTTTTCCTGCAATACACATAAAATAGTTGAAATTGTAGTAACAAATAACAACAATAATAGTACATATAAAATAGTTAAATTATATAACATGACCAATATTAAAATTATAATATTACATATATTTAAAAATTCGTAAAATCTTACTACATCATAATTCATAAATATCTTCGTCTACGTCCTGACGAACCCATTGAAATTGTGTACTAGTACTAGGGATATTTTCATTTAAGTTTTGTTCTGGAAAAGGCAAAGTTTTTGATCTTTCGACGATGCCATCTCTACTTCCATTGCCCATGTCAAATAAGTCTCTAGGGGTGTTTCGGAGTACAACGTACCAACCCTCATCAGTTGGATCTTTCGAGTAAAAAACTTGCTTCACTTGAGAAGAAAATACATACGGCTCATCTATCAATTGTTGTCCAGTGTGAATCAATCGAGAGAAGTTCACCATTGTAAAACCAAATTGATCTTGTTTAATTCCGCGAGCTGTATTAACATCAGCCCAATCACCTCAAAATAAGACAACTTTCCATTTGCCATAATAATCCAACTCAATTATGTCAGTAAGAAGTCCGTAATACTCCACATTCCCCTCAACTAGATTACTGTCCCTAGCACTAGCATAACTTGTAACTAGTAATTGAAGAATTAACAACAATTCCACAATTTTGTGTTCTCCTCAATCTCTAGCAATATTTTGTATGAAATCTGAATCCATTAATGAGGAAGGCACTATATCTTTTCACTATTCTATTTGGACCTTGGGAAAGCCATTTAACTTCGTTATTTACTTCATTCTGACTCCAAACCTATTGAATTGAAAGTAAATTGAGTAATTATAAATGTAATGAGAAAACATTATTACTTGTCAATGAAAGCTTCAATTGCATACCGTTTGGCTTAACCATTCATGAAATGATTCTGTGAACAACTTATTAATTTCTCGTTGTTGTAATCTTCGGGACCGTGAACGAGCTCTCAATATTTGTTTGTACTCACTATGTTAAAAAAAAGGTTTACTTTGTTAGAAGATAAACAAATTATAATTGATGAATATTTATCAAATTCTAGAACTTACTTGCGTAATGGTTCCATTGAATCGTGATGAAAAAGAACATATCGATGTGCTTGGACCCACGATCTATCATCTAATTCTGCAATTTCAACTTTGCCGATTGGTTCTCCGAAACTTTGAAATAAATAAGTTTCGGCCAAGTTATGATCTATGAGCCCAGCATTTCTACTTGGTCTGTTCATTCTTGTTTCAACATCTTCCAAATACCTTGAACAGAAAGTCATATATTCCTATGCCAAGTAGCCTTCAGCAATTGATCCTTTCGGATAACGCTTATTGCGGCAGTAAGACTTCAATTTGGATAGGAACCTAAACACGATATACAACATTATTAGAAGTTGCAACTAAAGGCATTGAGGTAAATGAAGGAATAATTTACAAATAAATTAACACCTTTCTATGGGACACATCCATCGATAGAAAACGGGTCCACCAAGTATTGCTTCACGAGGGAGATGAATTATCAAGTGCACCATAATAGTGAAGAAGAAAGGAGGAAAGATCTTCTCCAGATTGCATAAAGTCAATGCGGCTCGATCTTGTAGTGTCTCAAGTTCTTGAACATCCAAAACTTTGCCACAAATGCCTTTCATTATATTGGATAGTTCAATTACACAAGACGTCACCTTTTTCGACATACAACACCGCATAGCAACTGGCAGTAAGTCTTGCATCAAGATGTGATAGTCATGTGATTTTAAGGCATATAGTCTTTGATCTTTAAGACTCACACATCGAGATATATTTGATGCATACGCATCCGGGACCTTTATATCCTTCAACACCATGCATTGGAAATTTACACTAAAATGATACTAAACAGCACATGCAATCCAAGTAGTGAATTTAAAGCTTTAAAACATTAGGCATTCTTAAATTTCCCTATTTTTTTGCGCAATACTCAAATTATTACATTAAGATTGTAAAATATATATTGTTGAAAAAAAGATTATGAAAGACATAAAAGAGTATATCAATAGAAAAAATCTAAGACTTAATTAGATGTGATACTAAAAAATTATCCATGTTGTTGAACATATAATCTGAAAGCAATACGAAATAAGAATAGTTGGAGAGACAGTTGTCAACAAAATAAGTCCCAAATGCATTCAACTTATTACCTAGTTTCCATCATTATTGACTGCCAACATCTCACATGCATGATTAAACATCTGGAAACAAATTAACCTAAATATAATCTATATTCTGTGTACTTCAATTACTGACAACCCACTTCACCTAACCCACCTCCACCCAGTACTGCATTTCTGTACTTGTAATTAAACAATGAAACAGATTAGTTATTAATTGTCATCTGTAGCTAATATATATGCCATTGCCAATCACAAATTTAAAAGTTACACAAGTTTATCCATTCAAACTAGATTTATTTTAGAGAAAATTGCTACAAATATGACAGACATGTAAAACAAATTCCAACCATTTAATACGCAGGACCATCACTTTGAATGCCATATATTCCCGATGACAGATGCTTGCCAATCAGTAAACCGAAGGCTTTTGCTTATGCGAGTGGCTATCAAATTCAGCCACTTTATGGACTGCTTAAATGGAAGGGACAAAAACTTAGAAAGTTGCTAAAGGAACCCTACCTAGCTAACAATGGACCCTCATTGCATGTGCATAGTGTACGAGATTGATGACAAGGAGATTAAGCAGTGTAAACAATAAACCATTTATTGTGTAAGGTCTCCATCTTATCAATAGATTAATATGTTGTTTTAACAAATAATGCAAACACTTGAATTAATGGGAGCTACATCTTTCACTTTATTCCCTTGTCTTTAACTCCATATTATGACGTCATTCTTCTTCTTCTTTTTTCTAATAATTACATGCATCATGCATGCTAAATTTAAGTCAACATATTGCAGTATGATCACCTAGTAATTCATGATCATAATGAAATAGCATATTTGGAGTAACGCAAATATTTCATCGTTACAATATCATCGTTGGAATATGGCCATTACAATATGACTATTGGAATCTGACCGTTGTAATATGACTATTAGAATTTCATCGTTGTAATATGGTTGTTGAATACTTTGGACTATTTTGTCCCTTTAAAAATTCTATAAATAAGATTCATTTCTCCTCATTTTTTACAATCAATAAAATAAGAGCTTTTCTCATTTTTCTCGATTCTCTCTTCTTTTGTTTTTTTCTAAAATTTTGCATCTTATTAAAATTACATTAGAGAATTTCGTCTTGAAAATTGAATTTTAAGCAGGACTGTTTGTGATGCCTATAACCTTTTTTGAGAATTGAACCTAGTGTAAATTTTAAAAGCAATACCAATTGTGTTCCATCTTCTTTATTTTGGTGTACGAATATTGAAGTCTAGTATTAACTTTGGAGGGCAACGGCCACTATACGATTACATTGATCAAGGCGAATTTACTTCTAAGACAGTGATTCTTCCACAACACAATGATTCCTTCTTTTATATTGTGTCCTGGTTTGAAATTTATAAACTCTTTCATTAATCAAGAAGGAAAACATAAAAACACAGTCATAGATTTTCCATGATGTCTTTTCATTACTTTTGTTTCACTTGAGGGAAAATTCCATACATTTTGTAAATAGTGCTGAGAAAAAGAAAATGTCAAGCAGTTATGGTAAAAACAACAACAACGCATATCATGCAAAAGGGTGTATGTATGTATGTAAGTAAGTATGTAAAAGGCTGCAATGAAGCAAAGCTATGTTTCCTCAATTCCCTGACTAAGCCTGTCAAAGTTTGTTCATCTAATCATGGCTGTTAGAGACCGGAAAATGACTTCTTCACACAAGGGATTCTAAGGCCGGCATCGTGGGTAAACCCGAACTCCTCTTCAGCTCGCTGAAGCAAGATTTGAAACTCAGGGTGAGCCAACCATGATATTGGGATTATGTATCTGCTTCTGTTTTCACCAACATATACAACAAAATGGCCTTTAGGTACATCATCAGGGAGGCTTCCTTGATGACCATACCCTTCTTTCTTCCCCAAAGAACACTTTTTCATAATCTGCTTGATAGCTGTCGTTTGAGGTAGTTTATTTGATTTCTTGATACCCATGTCTTGTGATCAGAGTGAATAGTTAAGGAGGCTAAAACGTAGAGAAATGGAAAGAAAGGTGGCGAGGGAGGAAGGTAATGTAGGTATTTATATACGTGGAGGAAGTGTGGGAAGAGAGAATTCTATGTGGAAACAAAGTCATGTGCTATGTGGGAGAAATGAACAGACCGAGGATCTACGTAATGGAGATGGCTGAATATGCATGCAGGTTTCACGTTCAACTTTAGTGGGACATAACCTACCTGGTTGCCTCTCATATGGACAACATAGGTCCATTTTTTCTATGCTTAATTTTCCTACTTTTCCACCATTTGTCTGTCCAGATATATGACTTAGCTCCAACCAGGGCTGAGACAATTCATTAAACAGTCTCGCTTTCATGATGATTTGTTTACGCAATTGCATGTATCCATCAAATAATAAAAGGGTAAGTGAGATCGTTCCCATAAGCATTAGTTTTTGTGGGCTCATCCTTTTGTTTTCTGTGCGTGTTTATTTTTTAAAATTTTAAAATAATATATTTTTAAAATTTTAAAATATATATTTACTAATTTAATATAAAATAATAATAACTAAGCATCTCAAATAATAATAAAAATCATACTTATTTTTTCGAAACAAAACCTATTAATTAATGCTAAAATATGATTTTATATTAAAAAATTATGAGTGTTAGGAATCGACCTAATTAAGCAACGAACAAGTAAAAATAGCAAAAAAAATTGAGAAATTGAGCACACAAATTTAACGTGGAAAAAATCCTCCAAAGAGGATAAAAAATCACGGACAAAGATAATTTTACTATAATAGCAAAAGAAACGAAGAGTACAAAAGATGGAGATAAAAACTAAACCCCAAAAACCCGAAAACAAAGAACCCTCAAAACTTAAACACAAAATTCTATAAATGTGTTACGAGCTCTAATATCTAATGGGTGTTTTTTCTAAGGTTGTAAAAAAGCCTATTTATAGGCTAAATTCATAGGTCAAATAAAAATAATAAAATAATCTAAACTAATTAGTGTTTGATTAAAACAAATAAACAGAGTTTAACTAGAAGATTATTTCTCAAATTTGACTGAAATAGAAGTCATACTTAACAATGAAAAATATAAATAATACAAAATACTAATTATTAACTAAATGATTTTCTTTATATTAATTTCTCAAATAAATATGAGTCATATACCATTTGTCAAGTCGAAATTTGTGTTGGATTGAACGATTTGATTAGATACCATTATTATTTATAAAAAAAATTACTATTTAAATTTAATTATAAAATATATTTTTTGAGTTTTAATGTATAAATTAAGAATGAACAAATAATTAAATGTATAGATTAAATTACCAATATATTGATAATATCTGTCAATGTCACACACGTTATTTTTATTAATTATAAAAAAATATTGATTTAAACATTATTAATTATTATCATATTTATATATAAAATAATATTTATTTATTTTTAATTTATTCACTGATTTTATAGATTTATAATTTTATTAATTAATTATAAATTATGTTATTTTTTATTTTTAAAATATATTACCAAATTAATTAATTTCACATTAATATACCATCATATTAATTAATATTTCTTTTATTATTATCATATAATAATATTAACTAATTATTATTTTAATGTTAATTTAATAATATATTGAACAATAAAGGGGACTCTCCTTAATTCAAAAGTTTCTCTAAACTCATGCTTTTATATATACTAGCTTCTTATGTCACATGCATTGCATGTGATTTTACATATTTAATATTTAATAATATTTTTTATTTGCAATAATTAGCTAAAAGTAATATTTCTTATTTGAATTATTGGATATAATTAAAATATATTAACTTGTCTATTCAAATATCATAATAGAGAATTTTCAAATCATATTTATTTTTAACATTTTTTTTTTTGTTATTGATTTTTAACATATTCAACATACAATATAATTTTACTTTATATAATTAATGTAAAGTAACATTCTTCAAAATAATAACTAATATAATTAACTCTAATATTAATTAAGTGATAATTAAGATGCTTATAATTCTATTAAAGTAATAACTCTAATTTATATCAATAAAATTAGCACAAATTTTTAAACTAATAATTATAATTATAATTATAATTATCACAAATTTTTCCTATATTTTATCCTTAAATTTCTATTTAAGTAATAATACTATTTTAAAATCAGCACAATTTTTTTAACTAATAATACTATTTTTGTTGTCTTCACAAATTATGATGGATAGATGGCGGTGCCTGTCATTCGCTAAAACTCCACCAACCACCAATTGTTTTTCTTAGAAAGTGGGTAGCTCTTTGTCAACTTCTTAATCTGTTTCTGTTTTTAGAGTATTTTAGAATAATAAATGATTTCACTTATCGATTTGGACCTGTGTTGTCTTTTAAGTTTTATATTATTTTATTTATTTTTCCATTGTTTAATAAGTCTTCAGTTTTAGAAGTTTTAGTCTTACTTATGCATGTAATCTTAGTTTTACAAGTGATTTTAGTGATTTTTTGTTGTTGTCCTCATTAGTTTGGTGAATGCTCGATTCTCTTGTCCGCTTTTGCTCTCTGCTTTGGATCATCCAGGGCTGATTTCTTTATCATATTAAGTGCTTGCAGTCACTCCAGATATGTCATGCTTGAGTTGTGACAAAGCCAATTGTCAATGTGTCATAATGTTCTATTGATGTTGAGGCTAAAACCTTTGTTGTGTTGATGGAGCTTATCATTCACCATCTACGATGAATATTGCTATTCTTTCTCTATATTTGTAAGGTTCTATTTGTTGAATGAATTAATGAACTTACCCTTCAAAAATAAATGTAAATTATATTAATTTTTAAATGTGTAATCATCACAACTTCTACAAAATTATAAATATTTTTAGATGTATAATTATTACAATTTATAATTTACTTTAACTTTTTTAAGTAATAATTTTAAATTAAATATTATATTTATTTTTAAATATAAATTTAGTGATATGATAATAATAAAATTCAAACCCGTGCTTTTTTATATAGATTATAGATTCTATTTTTATTGAAAAAACTAAATAAATACGCAAAGTAGTAAATCAAATTATGCACCTTGAACTCTTCATTAAACTAATATAACTAATTATCTCTCCGTCAATTATTTAATCACTTAATAGCAAATGTAAAATTTAATTGCATCAATTAAGCGTAGTTAGTAAATTAGGTTAATCCATTGAACGAAAATCTAGACGAATTGACTTATTTTAGGTCTTAACTCAAGATTATAAATTGGTGCCATTGTGATTCCATGGAAATAAAGTATATACTGATAAATTAGAATAAAAAGGGAGTAGAAAACAATGTGATGAAAAACCAAAGAAAATAAGAGGTTTTACTCTTTTTGTGAGAGTTTCATTTTCCATTTATTCCATGAAAAGGAATGTTGCACACATTCTTATGTGAATCCCAATTACCTACAACAAAACTATAAAAATACTAACCCCAAACCTCAATGATTCCACTCCATATTATGATCATTTTAACAATTTTATTACTTTTGGTATAAACAAGAGGGTTTAGTAGATTTGAATCCAGGTTTTTTTTTTTTAAATCATTTTCATCTAAAAATATTTTTTAAACTTTTAATATTAAATTGATAAATTTTGCAAATGTTGAGGGTTAATTTTATTGAATTTTTTAAAATTAAAATGAAAATTTTTATAAACATTAATATCAAATTGAGGGTTAAATTTGTTATTAGGCTAATAAATAAAAGTCAAGTCAAATTTCTCTAATGAAAATTAATAGAAGAGTGATTAAAATATTTAATTTCGAAAAATTAATGGTTGAATGATTAAAATAAAATCAAAAAAATATTAATTCCAACCAATATTTTGTCAAAGGCCTGAAAATTGGGATGAAGAACTTGTTTAAACTGTAGTAATAATTTATAAATGATAATATTTCGCGTAATTGGGTTTTATGAACGATGCCTTACTTTTTTAAAATAAATTTGTGTGTATTACACAAAGTGTGTAATTGTTGGATATGACATCACTTTTACATGCATTAAAAAACTATTTGTTTAGAGATTTGCAGCGCTGGGTTTTTCGAAGATGAAGGTCGACAGTTAGTTTTGGAGATGCCTATCATTTTAACCTCCATTTGGTCTCCAAAGTTCCTTTCCTCTTGATCTGTCAGAGTGCATACGCAAGGATAATATGGGGCGCTGCCGGGGAGAGATCTTGATTGGGTTTTCATCGGAATTGAAGGAAGGTGCTGTTATTTGTTTTGGTTTTGGTTTAGTTTACATTATTTGTTTTAAAGGTGTCTGTTCGTTTGCTGGTTTTTTCTTTGACTGGTTTCTTCATTTTTTTTTTTTTTTTTTTTTGGTAATGGATTGAGACGTGGGATGTAGTGAAACATTTAACAACACCATTTTCTTTGATTTGTAATGAAAATTTATTTTTTAAAAAATATTTGTTTAGATATTAATGTGAAGTAAGAATGGTTTAAAATAAAAAAATATTAGGGAGATAATTTGTTTTAATTATCAAAACATGAGCGAGATAATTTATTTTAGTTATCAAAACATGATTAATTCTTAAAAATAACGACATTGTCTAGATTGATAATATGTCGGATTGAGTTCAAATTAAACTTATTCTAAATCTGTTTTAAAATTTATTTATTTGTGAAGCTCGTTGTAGGATTTACTTGAATATAAGTGAATGATGATATGTGTGTGACTAACGTGTATAATACCTCCATATATCAGTACTACTCACTGCCCTGATCTTGGAACAAGGTTGACGCTGAAGCCATAGTTTTTGAGCCGAGAATCTTGATAACCTTGCACTGCATGGTGATATTTGAGCCGAGAAAAGTTGGGCCTGTACCCTGAAGCCTAAAGAAAGCCCACATAAGCAAGCACCTTACAACAATAGAGGCTTAATTTTAATCCCAAGGAAGAGTAGTAATTAGCCTGATGGCCCTCATCTCTCTCGGTCATGGTTTAGGCCCTGCCCTGTCTGACGAAGAACTTTCTTTCACCACATTCATTGATATTTGTTGCGCTCCATCGATCCCAACTCGCAAGACTTTCATAATTTGCAGCAATTTTCAGTTTTCAAATTTCTACAGGGTGCCCCCGACCTCCCCTCTTACTTTCTCCTGCTTCCCAAGCAACAAGCTCTTATTATTCTTTTGATTTGTACATAAACAAACGATTAATAGGGGAGGGGAAGGAATGGGAGAAGGGAGAGAAGGAGACTGGGAGTGCAGTGGATGCAAGAACAGGAACTATGCCTTTAGATCCTTCTGTAACAGATGTAAGCAGCCTCGTCTTCTCGTTGACACCAAAACTCCTGCTGATTCCAAATGGCTTCCTCGTATTGGTGATTGGATCTGCACTGGTCAGTTTATACTTATTTCTCTTTTCGTGGGTTTTTTTTTTTCCTTATTAGTTCCTCTTATTACTCATGTTGGTTAATTCAATTATTCAATTTAAGACTATACATCAAAAGTTGGGTTCTGGAGTTTATCTGTGTTATTAGCTTTGATAATAGTTGGAATTTCATTAGCTGAGATAGAACAAAGGGCATGTCAAAATTCCATATTTCCTTTGCCTAATTAAAGATTTACGATGGGTTGTCTTTAAACAATGACTTGGGGAGAGTTTTATTGAACTTTTTTCTGCTTTACTTATGTTAATTCGCGGTAAAACAGCTGGTTTTATGGTAATTGTTGACAGAGTTGCCATTTCGAAAGCATAACTTTTGGCCGTTGTATGTTTATGAATGTAACATGTTAAATGAAATATAGTGATATGTGCTTTGCGAAGTTGAGGTTAGGAAATCAGTATCAATTAGGTTGAGTGGTTTGTGTTTTTTGTATGTTTACTTTGGTATGGGATGAACTGGTTGGTGTGCGTGTGCTTGGCTTCCTTGTCCTCTTCGTGGCTGCATTGTGGGTTGGGGTGTGTGTGGCAATGGATCAATAGCTTGCACTAACAACAATTATGCATCAAGAGAGAAGTGCAAAAAGTGCGGGCAACCAAAGGAGATTGCGGCAATGCCAGCAATTGCAATGCCTGGAGCTTCTCTCCCAACCTATTCACATTATTTCGCAAGGGCCCTAGGAGCACTGGGACAAAAGATGAATGTTGGATTTGTAGGCAGTGGTGCTCCCCAACAGTTCCTTCCTTTGAGTTCCAATTGGTCTGTGGGAGGGGCTGATAATTGTGGACCTCAGTCAGCACCAACATGGCCTGTTGCTGGAAACCAGTCTCCTGGGGCATATGCAAATCCTGGTAATCAGCCCCTTTCTGTTCCAAAGGGATGGCGAAATGGTGACTGGATTTGCAACTGTGGCTTCCATAATTACTCTTCACGGTCACAGGTCTTATCTTGCTGCCTAAACTGGATTCAGCTTTCTTCTTTTTACTCATTACGAATTCTACAAAATATTCCATGTTATTTTTCTGATCCAATCGGCTGTTTTTGCAGTGCAAAAATTGCAATGCATCCATACCACCAGGTACATTCATTTGCTTTTTTTTGCTTTTAATGCTTATATTCTGATATGATGGTTTTTTTTTTTTTTTTTCTACTACTAGTAACTGAGTCTTTGCCTCTTTCTCATTTTCCTTTTTCGGGTTATATAGCACTTGGAACTAAGCGATTAGCATCTGAAGAATTTGTACATGATTGGGATCATAAAAGATTAAATTTAGGAAATGTAAGTAATCAGTTCTGTTGTGGCATTTATAATTATTGTTATTTTCCAGCAGGGTTTTAATTTTTAACTACTGAACTACTGTATCCCCTTTTCTGCGTTTTCAGGGCAAGGACGAACAACTGTATCCTCGATTTGACCAAATGGTAGGAGCCACCAGTGACCCAAAACCTGGAGCATATCCTTCCTATCCCAGTATAAATCCTGCTATGGCTTCAAATTGGCCAGCACCCATTCCGTTTCCTCCTCAAGCTGCAACAACTCTTCTTGGAAAAGGGTAATTTTTTATTATGTCGACCCCTTATTACATGCTTGTTGTATATCTTGGACAAATTAGTGATTCATTTCATGAGTTGGATGATACTTAACTCCTTTGTCAACATATGGCAATGATATTTTTTTTTCCAGTCCCTTAATCTTGTTAGATATTGTAAATGATTTTTAGCTTCTGGAACTGGACCTGAAATCGGTGTTGTTTGCTTCTAGATTGCTATTTAAAGTTCTCTTGCCTCTTATTGGTTGTAGGCTTGAATGTAGTATGCTAAAGAGATGGTCACTAAGGTGTTATGATTCTGTGTTTAGAATCCAATCAGGTTTATGTTCCGTTTTTTGCATCTAGATGCTGAGTCATATGTCTAGCAAATATGATATTTTTCATGAGATTCAGAGGATTGCTTTTTAAAGCTACAAATTTTTTAACATCGTTTATCAGGGCAAAACAATGGCGTAGTGGAGATTGGATGTGTGCAAAATGTAACAATCACAATTATGCATCTCGATCTCAATGCAACAGGTTAGTATCTAAGTAGTGGCTTTTACTTTCTGAATTATGCGAGGATTGTGGTCAGCAGAAATATGATGTGATTGATGTGCCTTATATCCATCAATAATTTGATCATTTGATGTCTGAAGTGATTTAGTATTAGAAATAAAAACTGCTTAATGTTATATATGGTTGCCTGCATAAGATTATGGAATTTTTCTTTGTTCTATTAGTGGATTCTCGCACATTAGTTACGTAAATCATTGCATGTAATATGTATGATAATTCTGGAAATTTTGATTTCTGAAGAGGTTGTCTTCACTGCATCTCTGCAAGGGCAGGGCTGAGTCCATACCATGGGAGTATAACAACAAATAGGTTGACAGTTTGACATTGCGGGCTTCCCTTAAAGGAAGATGTTTCACTTTATTTTGGAGAAAACTCACCGGTCGATGTTTACTTTTCCTTCTACAGGTGTAAGGCTCAAAGAGAGACAGTGACTTAGCTGGTAAATGCTGCAGTGTTGCCATTTAATGCCAGTTTTGATTCATAAGAATTTTTCTAGCACAGTGCGCAGGTTCTCTCCCTCTCTCTCTCTTGTACAACAAAAAACCAAAAGCTGTAGATTTGGTTTGATTAGTTATGACAGCGATTATGAGTTTTGAATTGACAATGGTGGAGAGCTTTATATAACTTCTCTATAATACTAAATTGTATAATTTGGCTAGTATTTCTTGTATAAAATGTTGAAAACCTTGTGGTGTATACGCATCTGATGTGTTGGACTGAGATCTAACTGCCATGGCAGCTTTCTATTTATTTCTTTGTTTATCTGATAGCAATTTTGAATGGTTTTCACATGCTAGTAGTTATGATATTCTCTTTTCCATCCCAATAATGTTGCTATTGAATCTCGGATCCAATTAAAGGACTTATCATTACAGAGTACTCAAACAAAAATAGCAACAACAAAACTAGCCGTCAGATATTTAGTGTAAGAACATGGAATTATGTATCCTCCATTCCTCACAAATTCTCTTATTGATTATGTCTTCATTGATGCTGTTGAGTCCTGTTATTCTCATTCTGACTTCTTTAATTATTTGCATGACCTGCCTGTTGTTAATCTTTCAGTAGAAAAGAGTCACTTGTTTCTGTCTTGCCGAAGGTGTGGTATATGGAGGCTGCTTAAGCAATTTGCAAGACTATGGAAATAAAAGTTGTCTTTGAGCTGGTGTATGGCCCAATGGATCCCTCTCTACCATTCTACTACCCTCCTCAGTAATCCCCAAAGCTGCAACATTTGCCGTCCTATGATTTTTTTAATTTTTATTTGGGGAATATCTGCAGCTACAGAAGAGTTGGTCCCTTGATGCCAAGTCTTGTCTACTTAACATGCTTAGGGATATAGAGAGTGCACCAAACAAATCGATGGCACCCCACTTCCTGAAATTTGGGTGTAAGAGCTTCCCAAGCTGTAGCTGTAGAAAAGGTGTGCCCAGGTACACTTCAGATGACTCCTTGCTCAAACCTGATCAAGAACCGTGTGACTATTCCCTTCATGATAAGTAATTGCCTCATGCTTCACAGAGATCTCTTCCTTTCAACACATAGGATTGGGGCCATCCTATCTACAATGATCCAAACATCATGAAAAAGGCTCATAAGTGCTTGAAAATGCATGGCGGCTCAAGAGCACCCGTTGATTCTGGTTCACCAATCCACTTGTTTGTTCCTTCCAGGAGAAACTAGAGCATAGGTAAGTAATAAGAAGTGCCTGCATCAATAATTATGTAGGTTGAAAAGAATAAGACCGAATCAATTGTAGGCTGTCCAACTAGTGATCCATCCTTGGTTACTACGGTAGCGTATGGAAAGAGTGCTAAGTTTGAATTCAGTAGCTTGTAGGTCTCTTTGCTGGATATGTGAGTAAAAACTCACTTTGGGTGTTGTTGGGTTGTTGCCAAATAGGTGCTAAAACAAATCTCCAATGAACTCTATACTCACAGCACAGAATCTAGGCTGCCTTTGGTGAAGATTAAAACATCATCTGCAAAACGTAAATCCGTCACTCTACATTTGGAACATACTTTGGTATCTGCAGCAACGACTTCTCAATCTTGAAATACATTTTTACTGGTATTTTAATAATATAAAATTATGACTTACCACAATGGATATATGCATTAACATTCTATAATGAAAAGCTAAACGTCTTTAATTATGATTTGGAGTTTTCCTATTGTTGTAATTAACTATTTTGAATAATATTATTTTACCTTAATAAAAAAATATACTCTCTCAAATAAATAAATAAAAGATAATAAGCAATGGAGAGGGTTCCATTGCACACAACGGCCATCGAATCGACCCATACGGCATGCACCATTCCCTACGAATTCTCATCCGCTAATCTTCAAAAGGCTACCCCTACAGGTATCCACCTTCATTCCCTCCTTCCACTATTATTATTATTTTTCTTTTTGTCTTGTTCGATGTTTTTTACATTTTCTTTTTATAATTTCCATTCTTTCTTTACCTGCAAAAGTGGGTAATTTTCTCATGATTGTTCTTTCGTCTTAGTAAGCTATTATTTGATGATTTTTACGTTTTCTTTTTATAATTTCCATTCTTTCTTTACCTGCAAATGTGGGTATTTTTAGGTTCTTCTAATGGTTGTTCTCTTGTGTTAGTATGCTTTTTACGTTTTTCTTATAATTTTTTTTTTATTATACCTCCTCCATAACACCTACATATGTCACCCTTGAGCATCATTAGCAGCACGTCATAAGTGCCTACGACCCTTCTAAATAGGTGAAGTCAGAATTTTATTTTTGAAAGTTAGAATTAAATTGTATATTTTTACGATAGTAAAAATATAATTTTATCATTTTAATAGTCTATATCTTTATAATTTTTAAAGGATTAAATTAAATTCTTATCATTTTTAAGGAGGTCAAAGTGTAATTTTATTATTACTAATTTAAAATTTTATAAATTACAAATGGTCTGCCTGAATTCGCCAATGCTTCAATCACAATGGAACAACATTGATGATATAGTCACTCTACACTGTCATATCATCAATATATAAAGTTACATTTTTTTCTCTATAATAGAATAAGATGTGATTTTGCCGCAAACATGTTATTTACACGTGGCATATTATGTATTTTATATATAACCCTTCTCACATATGGATAACATTTTAATCAAAGTGATTGAAATTTATTTTTATATATTTAATTATTTAATTTCAAATAAATTAATGTTAATGAGATATTAGCATTTAGCAAAAGATAAAATCTTGGGACCTTAATGTCTTAGGTGTAACCTTCACATCGTATAAATTATATGTAGGTTGTCTTTAGATTTACTTTAACTTAAATTTCATCATGTGTAAATTATCTCTGCTTTGGATATATTCTAAGTATTTTTACTTAAATTTTATTATGTATAGATCTTTTTCAATTTTGATATGTTTTGAATTTTTAATAGCATGTGAATTTTATTTTTAAATACTTTTAAATAAAATAATTAAATTACATAATTAAATAACACAAAATTGTTAATTTTAAAATTTTAGAATATATTTATATCGATCACTTTTAATAATAGCATACATGTTTTGAATTTTTGTAACATTTCTAGTAGTAAGCTTTACTTAGAGTTCCCTCAATGTTTACATTTTTTGTTAATTTTGATTTTTTTCTTGAACTAAATTTGATTATTAATTTTTCAAAAAGAGTCAAATTACTTTTTTAACGAAAATATTGATTAAACAATAATTTTTTAACGATGTCATTATTTTTCTTAAATGCTATGTGAACAAATAATTTAAATTTGATAAAAATATTCAAAAAACCATAAAAATTAATATGCAGTAAACGTTGATTGTCATGAGAGCTGTTATGTTTAATAATTTAATATTTTAGTTAATATTTAAAAAAAATAATTTAATTTTTGTTATGTTTAATAATTTAATATTTTAGTTAATATTTAAAAAAAATAATTCAATTTTTAAAAAAAGTTAACGGGTTAAATTTAACTATTTTTAAAATGATAATGACTAAATTTAACTAAATTAAAAGAAGAAAAATAAAAAAAAAAAAAGTTAAATTCATCGCAAAAACATATTTACTAGTAGACGAAACAAAGTTAAAACAAGAAAATAAAGGTTTAGGTCGGTAGTGGTAGAGATTGAATCAAAATAAAACTAGTAAAAGGAGAAGGGGAGGGGGGATATGTGGTCCAAAGCCAAAAGAAAACCTGAGTGCATCAAAATTGGGTCCACCCTAAAAACCCTAGAGCTGGAATATATATAAAATAAAAAGAAGAGGGTGTGGGTTATCAAACTTGATTACGGACAGTCTATCATCCATTCTGGGTAAGTAAAGATTAGAAGAAAAGAAAGAGAAGGGTGTGGGTAGGGTTTGGCACAGTCACTATCTTAGATTTAATAGAGACAGAAGAAAGGGAAAAAGGCAGATGCAGAGTGAGGAGATATGGAATGATATTGTGATGTATCATTGCAGATATGGCGGAGAAAATAACAGCAATTGGGATGATTACCCCAAAGAAAAGGATGTGTACTACCCCCACTATACGTAACTAGCTAGCCCATTTCTTAGGACTTCTGGGATAAGCACTCTATTTCTTTTTTTATATATATATATATATACATACTTTATTTAATTTTAATTTTATTGTGAAATTAAAATTAAAAAATATAAAAAATTACATACATATGAGATTGGAATTTAAGATACGTTGGTTCTTTTTTTGTTTGTGAATATAAAAAAGACAACTTAAAAACTTCTTAAGAGACATAAAAAGCTTTATCTTGTTGGAAGGTCATAACCACTACATCAGGCGGTACTTTAAATATCCGGAGACTCTTCGTCATTTGATCTGCGATTGAATTACACTCTCTGGGAATATGCTTAGTTTCCCATTGACCTTCAGAATGTAACAGTCTTTTAATTCTTCTGAGTATTGTAGTACCAGAGTCCACAATATCCTCCATGGACAAAGTATTAACCACTTCAAGATTATCAGTCTGGATCTTGACCTTCTTGTACCCTTTATTCATTAAAATAAGCACTCTATTAAGAATACCCCAAAGCTCTGCTTCCAAAGGTGAGCAGCTGCCCAAGTAATGTGTGAATCTTAATATCTAATTACCATTCTGATCACGAACCACACCACCTGCTGAAGCATTTCCAGATACTCTAGTCACTGCTCCATCAGAGAATAAATGAACCCAGTTGTCAGAACAATGTTGTTGATTCCTTGAATAAATAGTGGTAGCCTTAGAATCAATGATGAAGGCCTCAAAATTTTGTACCTAACTGAGAGATGATTTAATGAGTTCAAGAGACGTCCAATCAATGTTTTAAAAGATGAAGAGATTCATGTTCTTCCAAATTCTCCAGGCTATGATCCCGAAAAGGCATGACCAAGTAATTCCCTTATCCTGTAATTTAAGAATTTTTTAAACATTTTTTTTCACTGATATAAATAACTTATGCAGAAAATAAATGAATTTTTAGTTAAGAATTTCGATGTGATAAGTTTAAGTCACATTATTTTCAGTAATTTATTCTTGGTTGTTTTTAAAGTTCTATATAAAAATATAAAACACAGTATTATAAAAATATTTATTTAATTTTAAATAAACAATTCTTTAAAAAAATTCAACTAAATTAATATTGTATTGGCTAAAAAAAAAAGAATTTGAGGTAATAGAAAGAAAAAGAGAGTGGAATAGAGTTTAGAGAAAAATAAGAACCAAGTTACCGACAAAACCCACATGGAGAGGATCAGAGAAAGAGAAGCATTAATGCAATGCATGATAAGGAGAGGAAATCTCATGATGTTAATATCTGAATCAAAACACAATCTGAAAAGTTTGAAAGAAAGAGGCTGCTGCTGCAGTCCTAATTATTGTGGAAAAATGGCATATGACTGACTGTTACTTGTTGAACTCAAGGTGTATGTAATACTACAATCCCCTTTTTCCGCCTTAAAAAATATTATTATTATTATCCCACACTGAGCAAAAAAGGAGGAGTGTTTTTTGTATGAAAGGAAACAAAGAGTAATGCAGAATAATGGAGAAACGGGGGTTTACGTAGCCAGGCAACAAAATCTCAAGAAACTGTAATCTAAATAAATTTCACTGTATCTCCAATCCGTTTCAACTTTAGCACGTAAAAGTGAATTGATTTTGTATGTTGGAAGAAATATAAAGCAATGCTGCCTTTATGCATGCACGTGCTGCATATCCACCACATGGAATTTAGGACAATAAAAAGTTAAACTGGAAAGATGAAGAGGTTTTTTATTTTTATTTTAGTTAAAGAGTTTGGCGTTCAAAACTCGGTTTGCCAAAGCTGCTTTCTTTTACTGAACATGGAAGCTGGTCCTAAGATATAAATTCAATTTCCAATACTTGTTGTACTTGCAAGACCTACCTAGGGAGGGTATCCTCTTAACACCATTTCTCATCTACAAACTGAGGGCTCCCTCCAGCTCCAAGGTGAAATCCCTGAAATTCTTAAAGGATAGGGTAATCAAAGCTCTATAAAGAATAAAGGAACCTACTATTGGACGATTGTGACATCAGTAAAGACTAGAGATAGACTGTGTTAATATAAATAAATAAAAAATACTTTTTGTTTAATGTGTGATTCTCTTCTGATAATGAATCCTAGAGAAAGCATTTATGTCTCTCTTGAAATTCACTGTCAGTTTACAGGAATATTTTTTATAGTCTGGTTTCTGGATCTGCAAAATAGAGTAGAGCTTATTCATTAATCACTATGTTTCTTCTTGTTTGATAAATGAAGCTCAAATTATGTTTTGATGGGTCTGTATAATATAGTAAATATATGAAGGTTTGATTCAGGTCATATATTGAGTTGTAAATCGGATTCATCATTCCTTGAAAGACTCTTTCATTCATTTCAGTTGCAATTTTATATTATATTATATTATATTATGGGCAACTCTCATATATCTGTCACTGTTATCAAGGGGAAGGCTGGTTAATCATCATTTCATACCTCGTCATGCCTTTTCATCCAAGTAATTCCACTGATATCCTCCCTTTCTATGCCTCTTTTGTCACTTCCTTTTTCATGAACATCACTCTGACAACTTCACTCCTTCACTCTCAGATATTTCTCTGATATGAATATCCTCTCTTCCCCTTCTCATCTCCTTTTATATCTCACTTCTTCATGCACTTTCATTCACACCTACACCATCTCTCTCTCTCTCTCTCTCTAATTAACTTGCTAGCTTTGTTTGCATCTCTTTGTTTTCTTCTTGTTTGGAATCCATCATGGAACCCCAACACCAACACCAACAACCACATCCGAATGATGATAATAGTAGCGGTGGCAGTGGCAAAGGAAGCTTTCTTTGCAGGCAAAGTAGTACACGGTGGACTCCCACCACTGACCAGATTAGAATATTGAAAGACCTTTACTACAACAATGGAGTTAGGTCCCCAAGTGCTGATCAGATTCAGAGGATCTCTGCTAGGCTTAGACAGTACGGGAAAATCGAAGGCAAGAATGTCTTTTATTGGTTTCAGAACCACAAGGCTCGTGAGAGGCAGAAGAAAAGGTTCACCTCCACACCTGATATTCTCCCCATGCAAACACCTATTCTTGCAAATGCTACCAGGAAACCTGATGATCTCCATAATCATAAATATCCCACCATAACTCCTGGTTGGTTTCTCTAATTATTTTCTCTTTCCCTTCCTTTGCTTGTTATTTATAAAACCCTTTACTTTCCTATTCCCAATGGATTTTTGTATAATTTTTGTAGGTTATGCTCCATCATCTCCTCCTTCAACTGGTGTGCTTACTGTTGGGCAGATAGGACACTATGGCTATGGATCTATGACCATGGAGAAGAGTTTTAGGGTAAGAGATGATAATCATAAAAGCTTTGGAAAGGCAGTAACTTTATTTATATATTTTTTTGAACACTACTGTATCTATGTTTTTTAAAACCAGGATTGCTCGATATCAGCGTGTGGTAGCAGCAGTGGTGGTGCAAGCCACAACTTTGGGTGGGTTGGCATGGATCCTGCATATGCAACATCATCTTATGCTTTCTTTGACAAGAAAAAATTATTTGGCGAAGAACAAGAAGGTGATGAAGAAGAAGAAGAGGAAGAAGGAGCGGCCGTTGCACCACATATTGAAACCCTTCCTCTCTTCCCCATGCACGGTGAAGACATCAATGCTTTTTGCAGCAATATGAAGCCTCAATCTGCAGATAGCTGCTACTCTAGTTGGTACAGGTATGATGATGGCTACACCGCCTCTCGTGCTTCACTTGAGCTCAGCCTCAACTCCTACAATGCCAGATCACAGGATTCTATCTGATGCAAAATCAATCTTCGTATTAATCATGTTACTATAATTGATTATGTCCACTGGCTTCTTTAAATAGGTAGCTAGAAATTATGGCTTTAATATTGTGGTGTAAACTATCAGTTCGTCTCTTGTTGGGCCATGGTAAAGAAATTAACTTAATTAATGAGCATCTTGTTTGTTTTATTGCCAAGAATATGGACAATGAGGCCTGGTTTAGGAAGTCTAGCGATTCTTGTCTAAGTTAAAGCTAACGAAAATGTTGATTTTAACTAGAGGATGCCAATTGTGAAGAAAAAAACAAAAACTGTTTCCTGTCTGTCTAACATAATGACAGTATTAATGATGTGATTATTTTCTTTTTGGTAACCCAATCAGGTACTTACTTAATAAAGAAATGGAAATTATTAAGAAAAAACCGGTGTCTTGCAACTGGATAATATTCTATATATGCCAAAACGTGTTGAAGCTTTTTTCCACACCCACACTTATTTCACGGTTTGTACCAAAATGCCTCTTTTCACGGCAAAAGATCTTTACCCTATAAAACTATGACGGAAACAATGGATGCTTTTCAGCTTTCATTTTTCCCCTTTAATTTGACTCACCATTGAATAAATACAGTTAAAAACGTAATCAGTCTCCCTTCTGCAACCATTCGTGAAAAGCTTTTCACCAGGATTTTTGTTTGAAATCAAAGAATAATATCTCAAGAGTATGGAAATAAATCGTCCGGGAAATGAATTTGAATAAATCAATTATCTTCTTTTGCCCATTCATACTGTCAGCTTTTTTTTTTTTTGGAAAAGTTACAGTAAATTGTTGTGAAAATGGTTGGAAACTTGGATTGCCTGTACTGCTTGTTCCATCATATTTGAATTGTAGTTAGAATAACCTAATCTGGAACCCTCAAAATATTTGGCTAAGTATGCTTAACTTTTGATTAGATCTCATATGCAGTAAATGTGGAGATATTTCGTGGCAAATATTATTGAATAATAAATATCATCTGCTCGTCTAACTTGAAGAAGAAGGAGAGGAGTTTTATATGCGTATTCCAAGCCTATCTAAATTAATTTTATTTGAAGATATTGAATGTAACATTTTAATTTTGACTTTGAGTCTGTAATTATCTATTGGTAAAGGGCATTTTGAGTTTTAGTCCATAGTTGTACTAGATTAATTGTTTAATAAAATCATTCTTTAAGCGAGGCTCCATAGTCGTAGGATTGATGAATCTCAATTGCGTTAACAAATATTTTGTGTTGATTCTCTTTTCACTTATCTCTTCAACTCACGTTTTGGATTTGTTATGCAAACTCTCTGGTTCTAGCCTCTGTTCCAACATCAGTTAGAACAATACGTTAAATCTGGTTATTAATAAAACAATTTACTGTTATGGCACAAGTTTAAAAAATTTCAAACCAAGTCAGTTTGTGATATTTATAATAATAAACATTCTACCGACAAATACTTGTATTTTGTGCGAGACGGACCCAAAACGTTCTCGACTTTCAACCGATCAACCTTCTCTGCTATCCTCGTATCCCGGCTTGCGTTGAGTATGGGCTCAAGAGACACGAACCGAACACAAAATAAGAAATGACTAGGAAAACAATTCTCTAAAAAAAATCAGTAGAAATTGTAATTCCCATAAAATAGAATTTATTCTCTCAATTTATGAAACTAATATATTAATAATTCTACCAGTGTCATCTATTTATAGGAAGAGATAAGAGAATTTTAGTTGAATAAGAGTTACACAAATAATATTTATTTAATAGAAAAGTAATCTCCTAGACAACTAGAAGTGGGGAAATGGGCACACCTTAGATAAAAACATTAGGTTACCACGCCTCACATGTAAATAAGGGGAATTGAGCCTTTCATGTATTGAGTTTAATTATATGTGTTTTTTGGACTTTTAACTTTACAATTTATAATTTAATCCAATCCAATATTTGTTTTTTATTTCCAAAATAAATATTATTTATTTAATTAATTTACTTAATTAAATTAATTTCACAATTAAATAATTTTTAGCCCAATTTTAATTCCGTTAAAGTCATGATGACTTTAACATAAAATAATCTATACAAAAATATATTTAATTTTCCTATTCAAATGATTCATAATGACTAATTAATTTAATTGAATAATTGAATAGAGTTGTATGCAATCCTAGAAATAGTACGACATAAATATATAGAGTGAATTAATGCAATAATAATGGGTTTCAATTAGAAAGAAATTTCAATTAATCAACCTAGAGTTAGTTGTTCTTATGCTTGAAAGAGATATTAACATAAACTTGAAATTTCTACGGATCAAAGAGCTAAGAAAAGAAATTGCATAAATCAGATTGAGAACTATAGATGAAATCTAGGTGGATTCTTACCTAGGTATTGTTTTGTCACTTGGTTGATATTTGATTGTTTTTGTGTTTTACTCTTTGGTGCATTCATTAGTTAATTTAGATAGGTTATTTTAAATTTTAATTGATCCTTTAAATTTTTAAGTTAAATAATAGAAAGGTGAAATTTACTAGTAATTATAGTCCTCGAAGGGACAAAATCAGTGCTCACCATAACTATATTATTAACTGATAGGTGCATTTGCCTTAGTCAATTTATTAGTTAGTTAAATGGACATCGGCTTAACTATAGGGCTGAAGGTTTCCTTGTAATAAAATCCTAGTACTTGAGGAAACCCCTTAGTAACCGGACTTTACATCGAGAAATAATTCCATCTGCAATTTTCTTCAACTTCAACAACTATTTGCAGCCAACTATTGTGTGATTAGATGGCAACTATACCAGCCCATTTTCTCAAACCATCATTTTACCACATAACATCTCCTATTTTAATCCAATTCAAGGTCAATTCCTTAATTATTTCAAATTTTCAATTCACTGTATTCAATTTATCAATTAATTGATCATTTCTTTATGATTTAGTTTATAACTCACTTTTTTTACACTAAATTACAAACAATTTAATTTATTATCAAGACACGCAAATTTCATAATTCAAATATATAGAAAATTAAGTACAATCATACCATACGAACTTACAAGATGAATTCAACACTAATCACAAAGTCAGAGACTATTATGTAAGTTTCCTTTTTCTCCGTTTATCTACCAATTGTTTCGAATCTTGATCTATATGATAATTCATTTCACTTTATCAGCTCATATCACTTTAGATCATCTGCATCTTTTATTCATTTTTCATAATTTCTCTAAAATTTTATATTTTATTCAATTTAGTCCCTAAAACTGAACTTATCATATCTTCCGAATTTGAACTCCAAATTTTAAACCCACTTCAAATGTCCATATACAGTTTCCTATTATCACAATTTACAAGAATTTCATACCAATTTCAAGATATTCACCAATTTAGTCTTTAAACTCAAAACTAACAATTAGTTTCATAATTTAATTCTTTCTACATTCCTAACTTTTTAAACCATCAATTTAACAACTAAAAGCTTCAAATATCTCTAATGGTAACATTTAAAATCTTTATCAATTTTAAAAATGGAGGTACAATATAGCTAGATTAAGCAATAATCATAAAAACATAAAATTTACGAAAAATCGAGCTTAAATGTACCTACATGCAAGCTTGTGAAGTGGCGAAACTCTCCTAACTCCAAAATTGGTATTTTCGTGAAAGAATAAGGAAAATAGGGAAGATGATGGCACTTCCCATTTTTTAATATTTTATACCTTTTAATGTTTTATGTTTTTAAATAAAAATCAATATAAAATTTCACCTACACAAATTCCATGGTTGGCAACTATGTCCAAAATTGGCTTATTACCATACAAAACGTCCAATAATTAAATCATACTCAACTAATTAACCAATCCACTTAAATTTTACGTTTTAGTCATTTTTCCTTAATTATCCATCCAAACTCTAAAATTTTTGGACCAAGCTTCAATTCACCAATACAATAACTCCATAAATATTAAATAATATAATTTACGAGCTCGTTTTGTGGAAATAAGGTCCTAATACCACCTTTTCCAAACCACTGACTTTCGGTACGAACCACTTGTATATTGACCAATTAATAAAATTTATAAAATTAAAATTCACAATAACATCATATATAAATCGTAAATATTAAAATAATAATATTTATGAACTCACTTGTCGGAATTGTGGTCTTGAAAACACTATTTCCAACACCACTAAAAAACGAGTTGTTACAGGAACATTGTAATACCTCGTTATCTCGGGAGGTGAGATAGAAATTTCCTTCCCTTGAACTAATATTTGCATCCACAGTACATCCATCAGTCTATTTGT
The DNA here is from genome assembly GCA_025503065.1 of Gossypium bickii. Taxonomy (NCBI): domain Eukaryota; kingdom Viridiplantae; phylum Streptophyta; class Magnoliopsida; order Malvales; family Malvaceae; genus Gossypium; species Gossypium bickii. Next base: position 17,233,454 of record CP106713.1, on the reverse strand, counting down.
ATCCGCTTCCTTTAATGCGGTGTAGACTTCGTGCATAATCAGAATGTACCCCGAATTAGTCAGGATTGTACAGAACTTCTCCTATCGATGAAATTGAATCATTTCTAACGTTTCACTATTCAGTGTGCTTATGGACTTGAAACCTCGTTCTTGTAGAGGGATTTTTTTTTTTTGTTGGACCGCTCAGAGGTTATTTTCTAACTCCCTTTCTCAGATTTAGGCGCGACTATCCACTATAGATTTGCTATCGAAAAGGTTGTTATGCATAGCTTTAAGGCTATGGAAGAGGGGAAAGGTAAAGAACTCATGGAATCTCAAAGAAAAGGGTTGTGAACTGTGTTTTGGCTGATTATGAGGGCTTGGAAGGTGTGGTTTTTGGTAAGTGCATTATATAGAGGCCATCTAAGGCTTTACTTGCCATGCAAACTTGGAGAAGATCTCTGAAGATCGCGTCAAACCAAGAACGGAAAGTTGCCAAAAATGGCCTACGTGTCGTGCCATAGGGGGCATGGCGCGACCGGACACTAGTTTTGGCCTTTATTCTTGCTTCCATTTATGTTGTGTCGTACCATAAATAATGCATGGCACGACACGACACAAAAATCTTGTATTTTTAGGTTCAATGGGGTTGTGTAACTGGAAACACTAAAATATATATACTTTTTCAGCATCTTTTGAACACTAATTCTTGCAGTGTCTAAGTAATTTCTGTCGAATTTTATACTTTTATTATAAAATAATTAATTTGAACTCAATTTATGAAAAAATTTGATTTTTATTTATTTTTATAATAATTTTGCATAATTTGGTCTATTTTTGATAGTTTTGCACAAATGATGAAAAACTAGCTCGACAGTCACCTTGAGAAGATTGGACCGTCGAAACACTTCTCAAATCATTTGACCAATAAGGATGACTGATTATTCTATAGCCATGGACGCCCCAGTTAGACTTTTTGAACCCATTGAAAAATTATTTTTCATCCAATAAAAATTAGGTTAAATTTACTCTTAGCCCGATGTAAAGAAAAGGGCCCAAATTTTGTAAGTTGAATAGGATTAATCCACTAAGGGAATAGTAGCCCATTGCCGACCCAATTGCTTCCCATATAAACTAACTAAGCTTATTATAAAAATTGCAAAATGGTCCTTAAGCTTCTCTTAAAGACATGGTCCAACTGCTCCCCTTTTCATGCAATTTCTTTCAAGTCACAAGCTAAAAATAGCAAACTCATTAAACCACTCCATCCACTTAGCATGGTCGGTCATAAGAAGGGGGCTTTCATGCTATTTTTAGCTAACTTGAGCTACCAATTTTATGTATAAATAGCCCCCCTTCACTTCCTTAATTCAGACACCATTCATCATTCACTCATCTCTTCCTTTATTTCTTTCCTTCACTCTCTTTGCCTTCCCAATTTTCTCCTTTCCCTTTGCCGAGTTGCCCTCTTGAGAAAGAGCTAGCACACCCCTTTAAGCAGCGATAGTCAAGCATTCATGAAGGTCTTTGATCGACAAAACAATAGAAAGGAAGAAAAGCACGCTAGTTTGGCTTCGGAGAAACACCGAGATTTGTTTTCTAGTTCCCTTCTCTTACTCTTTTCAAGTTTATTTTGTGATTAAAAAAAAACTTTAATACTTGCTCTTTTGATGCTTCTATTTTAATTAAAATGACTTAATTCGTGTTTGTGTTAGATTGATTGCATTCTATTACTTTAATTGTTAAATTCATGTTTGTGTTATTATATTCCTTAGTAAATTGTTCAATTAGATAAAATCATGCCTATGTTATGCTAGCATTATAATTGTAATATAACTATCAAATTAATTATTAACTGGATTGAAATTATAATCAATCGACACAATATCTAATGATACATGCTTAATCTTCTAAGGTAATTGAGGGTTAAAATTAGCAATCATATTAAACAATATTCTTACCTTACATAACTTGTAAGATTGTTGTGATTAAATTACATAAATATATTTATTCACTCTATCTTATACTTACTCATAATTTTAATAATTCTAAGTTAAAGAATGAAATTAATCTAACACACTTATGTCATATTATTAAAATCTTTTTTAGAAATAGTGCATTGAAATTTTACTTTTTATTTGAGTTGATTACTTAGTTAAGATTTAGTTTTTAGATCATCTCTTTCAAATTAATATATTTTCCTCTACCAATTTGCTTAAAACTTACATTTCATAACTCACTTGTACAGTCCATGTGGGTACAATAACTCGACATACTTGTCACTTTATTACTTGTTACGATTATGTACACTTGCACATTTTCGTCGTTCTAGTTGCACCATGGGATTACTATGTGACAACATGGCTTCAATTTGGTCCCTCCGAGACTTGTCAAAAGCCTTCGGTTGTCCCTACTTACCACTAACTAGCATTTATCTCCTCCATTGCTTCCGGAAACTTGTTTTCTTCTAATTTTAACATCAAAGAACAAGTTTAATTCCTAATTCTAACAAATTAAAAACAACCAATATACAATATTTATAAATTAGTTAAAGTTTGATGGTTTCAGATCATGTCGCACTACTGGACTTGTTTGACAATTCCTTTAATTTTACCATCAACTTCATCCGCTATTCATGACCATCATAGCCCGCTCAACCAATTCCAATCTTATCAAGGTCTCGCCATTTATCCTGTTCTCTTCTCTTATGAGTACCTGTACTTGTACCACTAGAAAAGTACCTTCGATCAAGGTCGTTAAGGATTAAATTTACAGAAAACTTCTTTACAATAATAAGTCTAAATAGTACTAATTAAATTCTATATTACAATAGATCATAAAATAGATGAATAATAGAAATTAAACAACTAAAATTAATAAGAAATAAAATTAATAAACAACTAAATCAATTAAACTAATCAGGAAGATTAACTCATTTCAGGGGTTGTAATTAACTTCATATTAGGGTTTTAGGGTGAATTAGCTATTAACTAACCAATTATTACCTGCCGGCCTCTAAAAGATTAATTAATTGGTTGATACTCACTTCTCTCCCAACCTCACTTTCTCAACCAAGATAGATTACATTTTACTTGGCAAACTTATCTTCCAATCTCATTTAACCTATGATTACTTACTGGGGTTGTCAAGCCTAAGGTTTAAAAACATGTAATCTATACCAACTACTCCAACCTAAATCCTCCATTAATTATGTTCTCATCCACTCGTTAATCTCCCCTAAGGAATTTAGCATCTCATGTTATTCATAATCTCGAACTCAATTGATTCGAACATGTAATTAACAAGATTGAATCGAAAGAGAAAAGATATTAGAATAATCTTGATTTTGATGTCGATTGAAGAACGAAGTAGTGGATCTCTCTATTGGAATAACATGAGTCGTCACTTGCAAAAGAGAAATAATTGAAACACTTCAATTAAATAAAAGAACTCTTGAATCGAAATCGATTCCAAGTTGAAAGAACAAAGAGTTTATGAAAAGAATTAAAAACTTAATCTAACCCTACTCCTAAACTACTAGGATTTTTGGATGCGTCTAAGATGACTTCGTTACATCAAACCCCTAAGGTTTTATTTATATGAGTGTTGGCAGCTTAAATTGTAACACCCCTTACTCGTGTTCGACGCCGGAATAGGGTACGAGACATTACCGGACAATAACACAAACATTCATGCAAAATCGGGCCATAAAATTTCTTTCAATTTAAAAATTTTCATATTCAATCATAAAGTCCCTAAAATGGGCCTACGAGGCCCAAAACATACTTTGGGAATGGTCTGGGACCAAACTGAGAACTTTAGAAAAATTTAGAAAATTTACATAAAAACTAAGCACATGCCCTTGTGGCACAGGGACACGCCCATGTGGACAGGCCGTGTGGTCGCACACGCCCATGTCCCCAGCCCTTGTGGATTTATTTTTCATTTCAAACCTACAGGGGTTTTCACACGATTGAGCACACACCCGTGTCCTAGGTCGTGTCCTTCACACAGCCGAGACACACGCCCGTGTCTCTTCCCGTATACAAAAACCTGGGTATTCTGTTTATGACGTCAGCACACCTTTTAGGTCACACGGCCAAGGCACATGCCCGTGTGTTAGCCCATGTGACGAACTTAATTTTTTGCAAATTAGGTGCAGAGGACACGCGACCAGGCTATACGTCCATGTGTCTACCCGTGTGGACATTTATAAGGCTATTTACCAAGCCTTTTGCCACCCTGAAAAGAATCCACACTTATACCATTTCCAACCAAACTTAACATGCTATTATTAGACATCTATTTGTCCACATTAAGAGCATTCATGCACCATTTAATAACCATACTCATCATGTATAACCACACTTATACTTAGCCATCACACATGCACCTACACAACCATTCACATGTCACACTTCCCACACTTCAATTTCATGCTATCATTCATTCCCACTTAGGCAAGCAAACTCATTCATGAAAGGCCTCATCACAGACTTATAACACAACCAATATTAGCCACGTCACATGGCCTTATACAAAATGATATATCAAATGACATAGACCACATTCTTGGCCAAACAATTATGACACTTACAAAATAACCAAATTTCTATACATGTCATAATTCAATGTAAATCTCAATATACCAAAATGTGTGGATAGTGTGGATGATCCTCTGACGATCTCCGTATCCCGAGCTGGCTTGGCGATACTATAAAACAAGGGAAAAGAGAAGGGAGTAAGCTTTAAGCTTAGTAAGTCTATATGTAAACAATGAACATCATACCACATACTTATCAATCAAGAACATTACATACTAATCAAGAACAATTCAGATCCTTGTAGTTGGACTTACTCATTTCAAACCTTACCACATTCCAAATACATATCATAGACATTGCTCACAATTACATGCACTTATAACCCTGCACTTGTCACCACATTGTCACACGTAATTTCACTTAGTTAAATTTTCCCGATGAATACTTCGAAATAATACCGGATACATGGTGGTTTCGCACACAGCCCACCAATAATCACATATACACGGTGGTATCGCACACAGCCCACCAATGATAATAAACACGGTGGTATCGCACACAGCCCACTAATAATCACATATACACGGTGGTACCGCACACAGCCCACAATAATAATAAACACGATGGTATTGCACACAGCCCACCAATAATAAGAATTATACAGTGTTCATCCGTATCATTTTTCTATTTCGAAGGTTTATCCCGGAATTTCCTCACTTTTCATCATTTTAATAAATATCAATAATATTCACTCACATTTCACATAATACATTAATATGTAAAAACATAAATAAAAAGGATGTATCATTTACATATAAACTTACCTCGATACAAAATGTGTCAATTTGCAATTTAGTTCGAAACCTTGCCTTTTTCTCGGTCAAGGTTGATTCCACGTTCTTCTTGATAATCAAGCTTAAAAGTGAAACAAAACCCTAACTATGGCTCCTTAAAAATTTCGGCTATGGAAGATGAAGATGGGCAAAATTTTAGCCTTATTTTCCCTTTTATTTCTTTTATTAGCCAAATGACCAAATTGCCCTTCATTAATCCTTTAGATATTTTATCCCTCTATGGGCATTTTGTGTCCAAACTATAATATAATGGTCTAATTACCAACTAAGGACTCTCAATTTAAAAACCCATCTCAATCAAGTACCTTTATGGATTATAATACACACTTTTCACCCATTGCAATTTAGTCCAACTTATCAAATTACACATCCAAACAATAAAATTTCTCAATCAAAATTTCACACAAACATTCAATCACTCAATAAACACTAAAACTCAATTGAAATAAACATTTTAACCTCGAATTCATGGTTTCGAAACCACTATTCTGTTTAGGCCCTAATTCGGGCTGCTACATAAATTAGGAAATCGGAACATCTTAGGTCTTCGTATAAAGTTGATTGTGCATATGAAAATAGCCTCAGGATATTTGGGCTACACGTCAACCCTATGTCACGCCATGCAAGGTCTATGGCGCGACACGACAAGCAAATTGTGCCTCATTTGGTTCGTTTCATGCTTTGACGTCTCGGGTAGCTTGTGCATCCCTCGTCCTTTGCTCCTACGTCCATTCCTATAAATCATCATCCTACCCACTCAATTATACAAATTAGAAATACCTAAGGCCCCTGTCGGCCTAATAGGTCACAACACTTACAAAATGTGTTAAAAAACACTTATTTTATTAACTTTTAATACTCACTACTAAATACTGAAAACACAATATTAAATACTAAATTGGCTAGAAAACAAGCTCTTTAAGTGCAGGAAACATTAGATCAGTGTGTTGTACAAATGAAAGTTCACTCTTATTTATAAGAGGTCTCATGTCTCTTCAGAAGGACATAAATACCCAAAATGGATAGTCATATCTTTAGCAATAAACATAATTATTCAATAGATATCTATTTAAATAATTATGACTATTTGTTAATAATCAAGTGTCATACTTTTTAAATTTAAGAGACATAACTCATCACTGTAAATAATGACAATTATTGGTTAATAATCAAGTAACATAATTTTTGATTAATTATAATTTTTTTTATTTACAACTATTTAGAACACTATATATTTTGAAAAGGTTTCCCTAATTATAAATTTAAAAATAATATTTGTACTTTATTAATAAAGTAATGAAAAGGGATCCCTATCACTATAAGCCAGATTTTGGATGGATGCATTACCTTTATTTGGTTTGACATGTTTTTCAAACATTATGGCTAGCGATGATCCCTTATGTCCTTTGGGGGCATTTACCCATAAGATTGAAAGATAGCTTTTTGAGACTCCAAGCACGTTATGTCCTTTAGCGGTAAAACTAATCAGTCATGACTCAACTAGCTTGTTTACTCAGAAAATGCTATAGTTGAAGGCTTTTCATTTTTTTTAATAAAAAAAAGACCTCTTTAAATCCTAAGCTGCTGAACTTTGAGGATTATTAATACATATATGCAGGTTGATCAAGATACTGCAAATAATCACAAACAATAAATAAATTCGACTGTTGTACATGGTTTTAATCTATTACACAATTCATAATAGAGCTTGGGTTGTCTATAAATGACCTAATGCAGACATGCATAGGCTGATCTTTCTGAATAAAACCTATTAAGAGTGAAGCAACAAATATAAGAAGTTAAAGCACCACATTCAGCATTGAATGTTTCTCCTTTCTGGTTTTGGTTTGGGAGGGGGGCTTAGAGGGAAAGTTGGGATCAATGAATCTTCAAAGAATAATATTACACAAAGACAAAGCAATGTTTGTATTAGGAGTATTACTGGGTAACACAGAAAATGCCTTGATACTATAAATATCTGGATTTGATAGATACCATAGAAAAAATAACATAAAGATGATGAGAGAAGTGTGCCCACAACTAGCTTAAGAAACTAATGAGTATTAAGACAGATGACCAAAGAATCGTACTTCTTTCCCAATCCTTACATTACATGCATATGCATGACCATCCCCTGAACCAGCAAGTCCATCAAAACCATGAAACTTAGATACTCAAACAACACCATAAATACTGGATTATGTCATACCCATGGGTGAAAAGAAATCTGATGTAAAAATATATTTATAAAATATGTATACATGTATTGAATTATAGGTAAAGTGGTAAAGGACTTATACACAATATTTCACTAATCTCAATTTTGTTTCTTGTTCATATTTTGGTAAATTACAAATTGGAAAGAGAATGGTAATTTTAGGGCTTGAAGTGCCAACACAAATCTTAACTAATTAGTCTTTTAATTGTTGGAAAATGGTAAGATTTAGTTGTTTTAATTAAAAAAACTATATAATATTTATTACTTAAAAAAATTGGTTTTTAAAACATTTTTTTTATTGGAGAAATATAAAAATGATAAAGAGAGGAGAGAATCAAAATTGAATCAATTTTGCTTCATTACTTCCAATCCTTTATGTAGATGTTCCAAGTGACTCTTACATTATATACATTCATCCATTCCAGTCAAGTAATTGATACATAACTCTTTAATATACTACATTCATGTGTCTTAATTAATGCCTACTATATTTCTTAGTTTCGATTGTTATGAATCTATGAATCAAAAGTTAAATAGTTTTATTCTTTGATCTCCAATATTGATCGTTAGATCGACTTGGATCTAAAGTATATTTTTCTAAATATTAATAGGTATTGATCGTCGAATCACTACTTAGAGTTCACTAATCGAACTTTTAAAAAAATGTGGTGCTAAAGTTCTCCCTAACAAGAGGTATTGTTTCCTATTTAATACTGTTTGAGGGTTCCCAACAAGTCTTTGAAATAGTTTGTTTGTTTTTTTAATGTTTATGGCAATATGTGTTTTGTCTTGAAATATAAGATAAGGAAAGATTGATGATTTTATTTTTATTTTATAAAAACCATATAAAGAAACTCGTAAATAAGATTAATTAAAAAATTTCATAAAAGAAAAAGATTAATCAAACAAATTTAAGTTGTTGGTTTAGCTCAACATCAAAATTCAAAGTCATTTTGCTAGAGCATTCATCAAACTTTCTTTTTAAAAAAATTAATAATAAATCATTAATAATCAATGTAATAAACCACAAATTAGTATAAAGATAAAGGGTAATTTTAGATAACTTAAGAAAGATGCATAATGAAATTATACCTTATATTACGACATTTTAATATTATTTACGAATATGAGAATCTAAATATGATAATCTCATTTTAGAATAGAAATTGCAATCCATAATGTAAGATTCGGCCATTACTTTCCTTCAACCATGGAAATGTGGTTTCTTTGTATATTGGTGGAAAAGTAATGTAAATTTATCTTTTTATTTATTATTTTTATACCGTACTTTTCACCATAAAATCATAAAAATCATTTGATTTTAAAATTATTTTAGATGCTATTTAACTAAATTGTAAAATACATTCTAATTTAATGCATATGATATATTTAAATGTTATTTTCAATTTAATGATAGATTAATGAGATAAGTATATTAATTTTTTTATTTAAAATGCATAAAATAATATTATTAAAAATAAATAGACTAAATTACTTATTTGTTAATGATAAATATCATTGAAAATGTTAAAAATTTTATTTGATGAGAGTATTTTTGAATTTTACCATCACATTTCTAATAAAATTTTCATGATTTTTATTAAAATATTTTTAATATACTAAATGTCTTAATATTATACTCCTAATAATCATATTCTTAACAATTCATTCCAAAATTTTGAAACTTTATTGTGACAACGTACCAAACACCACGTTAGTGAAGGTTTAAAAGGAAAAAATCTTTTAAGTGTTGCAAGAAACAGACAATTGCCACTTGTTGGGCTAAGACTGCTTCTGTAAACAGACCAAAGGTCAAAGCAAGAGCCCAAATAATCGAGTTGTCACAATAAAGACTGGACATCTGGCCTAATACGTAGCTATAAATTGATGCATGGGCACTCGTTGAACAAGAAGTTATCTCGGCTGATAAATAGATGTGGGACTTGGAATTTTTTTGCTTTGATGTATCAATAAATTCAAACAATCATTATAGAAGCAGAAGCAAGTTTTAAGAGTTCAGCATATCATACAAACTGAAACAAGACCAAAAATATGAGTCTCCAACTCCCTCTGCATTTCATACACAATTTACAAATCTACATCTCTCACAAACACCCAATTTATAGATTACTCAAATCTTCAACTAAAACCACACATGTTTTTAATGTAAAACAAACTCACATTTAAATCATAACTGGAACTGCCATCGCCACTTCACTAGTACAACTGCTAGCACCGGACACCCGGTTCTCCTCCCTAGACGACTTTTTCTTGATGAACTCGATGCAATCTGCCACAGCTTCGCTATGGTGATTGCCAGCTGGCTGGTAATATCTTCGCGGGGCGCCACTGGCAGCAGGGGTTGTGTGCGGATGTGTAGCGGCCGCCTTGGTGAGAGCCGATAACATTATGAGGCGAAAAACAGCTTCTCGGAAACGTTCGAGGAGATTCATTGGAGATAAACGTTTGTTTTTGTTGTTTCCTTTCCACCTTGGCATGCATAGATTACTGGTCTTCATTTTCTTGGGGGTGCCTCTGGTTTTGTTCTCCATATTCTCTGTCGTTTGCCTTTGATAATAGAGGGCTTATCTATACAGGAGAATCTAATGCATCGGACGATTTTTATATGCATGTTTTGAGTTTTTTTTCCTGTGGGACCTGAATACCTTACTCATAGTGTCAGAAATTTTGCTGGAAAATGCTAGGAATCAGTTAGTTAAGTCAACAGTAATCACAATAGACCAGTAGGCAAAACCTGGTTTTATATCAGTAGGTTTGTCTTCTAATGTCTCATGACAACTCAACCATGCATGTTAAGTTAAAACACACCATATCCCAACTTGGGTTTAATTGACTTGTTTCATACTCAAGTTCCTGCATAGGAAACTAGGATTTGGATTGGATTAGTGTTACTTTATTATCATTTTTTCCTTCATTATCTTAACATCTTTACATGAGAAACAATCATAACTAGGTAGTTATCTTTTTTCTTTTTTTCTTTTTTTTTTGGGGGGGGGGGGTCTTGAATGGTACTGTGATAAGGCACATGGATACATGTGCATTGGTTCATGGCTCACCACAACAACATTAAATTCAATTCAGCCGACTTACCGACCATCCAAGAATCCGTTTTTGTTTTTACGCACTTTGAATAAGACGTGAAAAAAAAATGAACATGCTTAGTTTTCAACAAACAGAAACTGAAATGAAGGGTGTGTGTTGATAGCTCTGATTGGTGGAGGGGAACTGTGAATCCTTCACCATGCTGTGAATTGAATATGCTGGCCCCTGTCGGTCTGTTTTTTGTTGGCAACTGGCAAGATTTGTAACCGTTGAGGGGACTTGTGGGATTTGACTTTTGTCATATATAACATGAATGCATCGCCATTTCTGGTATCAATCACATCATCCTTCCCTTGAGTTTCTTTTCACTTTTCTACACAAATAGTAACTTGCTCAAATACTTTGGAGTTATGGCAAAGACAAGTAAATGAAATGGTGCTAGGCCTAGGGTGCATGGTCTAATCTTTCCAACATTGTCGTTTCTTGACAAATAGGGCCGAAGGTGGTTAGATCCTCCATCATCCATGTTTTTCTTTGTTTCATTAGTTATAATGTCTCAGACCTTCTTCCCCTTGGGATTGGCTCCCACCACCCATAGTAGCCTCCTTTAGCTGTTAGTGTACGGCTACTCACACATCTTCACATTGAGTTTTGAGGGGTAACTTTAGAGTATCTCTTTTCAAAACAGACAGCAAAGGATCCAATCGGCTATCGGCTCAGAGGACCTCTACTCACAACGGTCTCTTTGTTTAAGTGTAAAGGGTTGTCCAAAATCGACATGTCATTGGAAGAGCTTCCATTGTTCAAAATTCTAGTGGTTTCTATCTGTAGCTTTAATTTTGCTAGTAAACTTCAAGCTAGAATTCTTACTCTTTGTACTATTCCATTTTTGCTTAAATCTTACAATATTGTTTGTTGTAGGCTGCTGGGTTCTAACAAGAAATTGATCAAAATTATTGTTGGACACGCTAAAATAGGATGAAACCTTCCATCACATTAGATTCCTCCTTCAATATGTCAACATTAAATACCAACCAGCAAACAACCATCAGTTAAGAAAAGAGGCGATAGAGTGAATTATATATAAATCCTTCCAAAGCTTTTACTAGTTTTTCTTTGCCATAATTGTTCTTGATTTTGTACCACAAGAAAATATATATATATGTTTAGATAAATCTTTATCCTATTTTTGTAGTTAAAAAATTCCTAATCTATAATTTTTACTCATAAAAGCTCTTGATTTTAATTGTAGAATAAATATGTTCCGCTCTTATATTAATTACTTGGTGATATAATAGAAATTATATAATATCAATATAAATTGTAATCAAAATTTTTAAAAGAGTAATTAAGTGTATTATGTATATAAAAACTTTCAAAAAATTTTAATAAATTATTCTCATCAAATTTAGATTAAAAATCATAAATCTCATAAAAGATGTTAAAATGTATTAACTATTTTAATAATTAAAATATCAGCGCAATAAGAAAAACTCCCAAATCAAAATGAAAATGATAATGGAACTTAAATGTTTTTAGCTACTAATTAAAAGAAAATACATATTTTTTAAAAATAAAATGATTGCCTATTAAATGTTTATGTATATATATTTATAATGGTAAGTTAGTTTTATATTGAAATACCACTGTCGGAACCATTTTTAATTTTGAAAAACGTGGATCGACGTTAAAAACGAAAACAGAGTCGCCACCGATCCTTTTGTTTAGGTGTGATCGGATCATCTTATAAAATATTTTGTTTTATTAAAATATTAATTCCGGTCTACGAAATTCAAGAAAATGGGTCCGGGAGTTGTTTACGTACGAGGAAGGATTAGCACCCTCGCAACGCCCAAGATTGGTACCTTATTGATTGATTAATATCCTAATACCGAAAATTGGAAGAGATTTTAAAATACGAATCATTTAGAAAATGTTTGGATAATTCGAATTGGATATTGAAATTCTCTTGTTCCGAAAGAATGAAATATCACATCCAGCACGTTAGGATACAATGTTTCAAACCCTTGACACCAAGATCATTTCATGATTTCCAAAATTCATGCATTGCAATTTTAAAAGGGTATTCCGTTATTTGGCCAAACGAAAAAAACGGAAACCCAGCACGTTAGAGCACGATTCCTCGAATTTCCAAACATGAAATATTGCCTTATTTTTAAGTTAAGAAAACACGGTCAAAATCTTAAAAGGATATTTAGTCATTTGGACGAACGGAAAATCGAAACACAGCGCATTAGGGCACGATTTCCTGAACTTCCAAACACAAAATATTACCCTTGTAAAAATCCTTTTTATGAGTTTGGGTAAAAAAGTGGAAAAAAATAAAAGATAAAGTCAATGTAACTTTTAAAATAGAAAATCAATTAAAACGTAAAAATGGTCATACTTAGCGAATAGTGATAATGTAAACACGATAATAATAACGAGCAACATAACCTTGCAGGCATATAAAGACGTAAATAAATAAATTGGTAGGTTCATAATATGGATAACATATAATAAGACAATAATAATGAGAACAATAATAAAATAAAATGGAATGAGCAAAAATAATAGAAGGGATAATAAATAAAATAACCCAAAAAAATATTAGTAAAGGCTTAATTTAAAATATCGAGTAGGCATATAAAAAAATAGGTAGGAAAGTTTTTTAGAAAAATATAATAATAATAATAAAAGGAAAATAAAAATACTATATTAATAATAATATGTTAAAAAAACAGAAAACAATAATAGTAAATATAATGAAAATAATGAAAATAGCAGTAATAATACTGATAATAAAATAATAATAATAATAAAGTTAATTATAAATAAAATAATAAAAAATAGTAGTAGTAATATTAAAATAATAATTATAATAGTAAAATAATAATAATACTAAATTAGTAACAATAATAGTATTAATATTAATATTAATAGTAAATGAAAATAATAATAAAAGTAATAGTAAAAATAAAAAATAGAATTAATAATAAAATAATAGTAATAATATTGAAATTAATAGTGATTAAAAAATAATAGTAGTAAAAAAATAGAAATAATATTAGCAATACTGAAAGTAATAATAATGATAATATTAATAATAATAAAAATAATAATAACAATAATAAATATAATAATAATAAATATAGTTATAGTAATAATAATGTATATATAAAAAAATAGTGGTCATAATAAAAATAAATAAGTGACCAATATAAAAAATAAAAATAATAACTGAAATTGAACAGATCGTGGATTAAATTGAAACAAGAATGAAATTAAAGATTAAAATTATAAATAAATAAACAGGAAAAAAAAACCAAAATGAAGATGCGCCAAAGGGAGGAGGGCCAAATGTGCAATAAATCCTTCCCTTGGACACGCGTCCTTTCCCCAGAGGATCAGCGCATCAAGGATCAAATTGAAATGCCCAGTAAATACTGTGGCCGAATTAAAAAAACCATAAAAGTAGCAGATGGACTAAATTGCTATAGATTGAAAAGGCAAAAGGACTAGGATTGTAAATAGCCCATTTTTAGAAAACACGCAGATCCTCCCCGGGTTGGGTCGGTTCGCGCGCAGGTAGCCATGAAACGGCGTCGTTTTGGGGCTTAAAACCCCAGGCCAAAATGACGTCGTTTTATTAAGCCAAATTTTCAACAAAAAAAATCATTTTAAACTTGTTTCAAAAAAAAACCTTCAAAAATTCCCTAGAACTCTCCCCCCCTCTTTGGTCCGGCCATAATCCAGCCAGCCCTCCAGCCATCGACCACGGCGGCCGAAATTTAAAAGAAGGTGATTTTCTCTTCTTTTTTTACTGTATTTTACATATATAGGTATGTACATGATTTTTAAAAACGAGAAAAATGGGTATGTGTATACTGTTTCGAAAAAAGAAAACGAAGGGAAAAAAATTAAAAACAAAATAAAACAAAATAGCAAGACCTTGATCTACTCTTTCTTTTAAACTGCTTACTGTCTGCTTTTGTGCTTGAATCTTTTTGTATTCGTATTCGCGAAAAAAATCCTCTTTTACAAGTGATTTTTCGGTTTTTATAGCCAAATGCAATCATTTCTGGTATCGCTCTATGTTGGCCTTCTTTGTTATTCTGTTTTGCAGGTGCCAACGTCGTGGAGGCGCACGTTGCGGAGAAGCGAGGCGTGCGGCGCGCATGGTGCTCGGAGGCTCGTGCGGCGCCAGGAGGTTCCAAAAACCTCTAGGGTTTCTGGAAGTTTAGATGTTTGGGCTATTTGGGCCCCGGGACTTTGGGTCTGTAATTGGGTAGTGTATTGGGTTTAGTATTTGGGCCAGTCAAGCCTGCTGTAATGGACTTTATTATTTTAGTTTTTGGGCCCGGGCAAAATTTGGGCCCTACAACCACTAAAAAGTGTAACTCAAATATGAAAGTGCAAATACAAAGTATAATTTCATATGTAATAAAATATTTTTTACTATTCCTATAATATAATATCAAATAAAGGGTATTTTAATTTATTATAAAAGTGCAACAATAAATCAAGTTGATTATGCTTCATAATTAGGGAATCAAGTATAGATGTAGCATCACTTATACAGGATATTGGGCGACATTTTCCCCCTATGATAGCTTAATTATGGCTATCCTTCCTTCGATGACATTGTCCTTCCATATGGCTATTGACTTGGAAAATTTTGTAAAATTATTTTTAAATCTGACTCAAAAATCATTGTTTGTGGTTGAATATTGGGTGATAGATGAATAAAAGAAAACAACTTTGGTTGCAATCCTCATAGTTCAGAAAAAAAAAAAAAACACTTGCGTATGACTTGATTGCAGTCAAGAGCCAGATTCGTCTATAATCCCATGTGAAGCAGGATGCTCCTCAATTTTATTATGATCATCACTTTCCATGTCACCGTCTCCTCATACAAAACATGCTTTCATCTTAAAATTTTATTTCTCCGTTAAGTAATCTATAACTTCCAAAGGTACAACTGTGTTCTCAACAACTTCCCCTACCAACCACCTTTTACATTTTATTCACATCGTTCAAGGTGTAACATGAAAACCCCTCCAACTTTATGCTTACTTCTATCTAGTTAGAGTTTCTATATATTTAAAATTTACTTCTTTTTTATATTTTTAAAATTTTATATATTTTTGTAGATTATAATTTTTTATATTGTAGTTATACTATTATTTAAGTCTATGACTGAGTTGATGTCATGAGTCAACTGAGCACCAATTCAGTAAGTGAAATTATGGAAATGTCCTAACATAATTAAAATAAGTTATATTATTTGAGGGTACTTTAGTATTTTTATGTTAACAAAAACAAAAACATACATATGGTAGGATTTGAATCTCCACCAATTTTATTTGATAAAATGTTAAATTTACCTCTCAACTAAAACTTCATTTTAATATATTTTATACATTTTAATTTTAATATGCACAATTTATTATCGCCATCCGTTGTATATATATACTATTATTTAAGCCTCTGACTGGGTTAGTGTCATAAGTCAATCAGACACCAACTCAGTTAAGGAAATTACGAAAATATCATTTCATAATTAAAATAACTTATATTAATCGATGATATTTTAGTCTTTTTATTTTAACAAAAATCAATAAAAATAAAATATGTATATGCTTAGATTTAAACCCATACTAATTGGATGGTAAAAGCTTAAATATACCACTCAACCAAAGATTCATTTTGATTTATTTTATATATTTTTATTTCAATATGCACAATTTAGTACCTCTATCAGTTGCATATCTATACTTACTATTAATAAAATCATTGACTGGGTTTGTGTTGTGAGTCAATCGAACACTAATTTGGTTAGGCAAATTACAAAAATGTCCTCCTATATTTAAAATAAATTATATTATTCGAGGGTACTTTAGTCTTTTTAATTAAAAACTAAGCAGTTGTACTATCCATGTTCTAAATATGTGATATCCACATACATACACATGTGATAGAGTTTTTAGTAACTATAATATATATATTATTATTAAGCCCCTGACTAAGTTGGTGTCACAAGTCAACCGGAAACCAACTAGCAACAACTCAATTAGGAAAATTATAGAATTGTCCTTTTGTAATTAAAATAATTTAAATTATTCAATGACACTTTAGTTTTTTTTTTTTTAAAGCTAATAAATATAATTTGCATGTGGTGGGTTTTGAATCCAAGATAATTGGATTAGTAAAATTTTAAGTTACCACTCAACCAAAGTATTATTTTAATAATTTTTAATATTTTTATTTTAAAATGTACAATATATCTTTCATCAGTTGTATATCGTGCATATTTCATGTTATTATGATTAGTTAGTTTAATTATTTATTGAATATTATTTTTAAACACACATTTATATTTTAAATCCATGATGTCCATGCAGGGGCGAAACTAGGGGGCTAGCAGGGACCCCGGTCCTCCCTAAAATGGAAAATTTTTCATTTAAGCCCTTTGAAATTTTTAAAATTTTAAATTAGTAAATGTAAATTTACATTTTGCCCCCCCTAAAAATGATGAAAATTTGGTTTAATCCTTTAAAGATTATAAAGATATATGCTATTAAAATGGTGAAATTGCGTTTTTACTTTCGTAAAAATTACAATTTAATTTTGACCCCCTAAAAAAAATTTCTAGCTTCGCCTATGTTTCCATGTGTGATAGGATTTTTAATATTTATATTTTTTTATATAAAAGAAAATTTATGTTTTTGAAAACTACAAAAACCAAATCATAAATTAAACTGAAAAATAATACATCAGCAAAAATAAAAGAATATTTCCGCTGCCGGGGTTTGAACCCGGAAATTCAACCAATAGAATCTTAACCATTGTGCTACAGCGGATTCTTTGTTTGTAGATTGCAACGTAAATTATATATCCTGTGTTATACAAAAGGCCCTCTATCAAGATATATATTATTTTTTATTCATGAGATAATATATTTTTATTCCGTATAACAAACTAAAAGAAATATTGTATTTTTTATTCGTCAAAAAAACAATATTATTAACTATTTTAGTAATTAAAATATTCGAAAAATAAATCCTCAGTTATAACTAAAATTTGATTGAAAGTGATAATGGAACTTGTCTTTTTAGCTATCAATTAAATGAAAATACTTAACTTTTTAGTTAAAGCCATGCTAATTGGATTAATAAAACTTAGGTTATCACTTAACCTAAATTTCATTTAAATAATTTTATACATATTTATTTTAATATATATAATTTATTATCACCATTTAACGTATATCATATATATTTCATGATTAATGAATTTCAATTAGTATATTTCATTATTTATTAAATATTATTTCTAAACACATATATAAATTTTAAATATGTGATTTTCACGTGTGATAAGATTGTTAATATTTATAATTTTTTTTTAATTTATATATGTTTTAAAAAACTTTAAAACCCAAATCATGAAAAAGCGGGATTTGAACCCGGAAATTCAACCTAGAATTTTAACCTTTGTGCTACAGCGGATTACTCTGTCATTTGGATGCAACCCACCTTATAGATTCTAGGTTATAGAGAAGGAGCTCTATCTAAATAATGTTAATTTTTATTCATTAAATAATATATTTTTTATTCACTAGATTTATTATTATTATTCGTCAGAAAAAAGAAATATTATTAACTATTTTAATAAAGGAAATAGAAATCATGAAAATTATTTTTTTAGGTATTAATTAAATGAAATTACTTGAATTTTTTTTTAATGTTTGCCAAAATTTGAATGTTAATGTATATATGGTTTAAAGTGGTAATTTTTATATTGAAGTACCAGTAAAAGTGTAATTTGAATTTGAATATTTAAATTAGTAATTTAATATGGATATAAAATGTATTTTTATATTTAATAAAATACTTTTTCAATATTTATAATTTAATATAAATATAAAATATTATTCTAATATTAATTTAATAATATTTATATAAAAATTATTTATTTTTAATTCAAATGTTTCTTTAAACGCATATTTTATATATATGTATATAAGTTTTTCAAATCACATGTGTTATACATGAATATATACATTTAACTTTTATTATTTTCTTACAAATCAATATTTATTATTATGTGTTAATATTGTTTTTTATTTTATGTTATTTATGTCAGTAGCCAGATAATTAAAATATATAAAGTGTTCTAATAATAAAAAAATTCAAATAGTAATTAAAGTAGTTATTGAATAATAAAAAATTTATTTAGGTAAAGTAATATATAAAATAATAACGAAAATAAAACTTTTTATTGGGTAGAAAGTAAAACCTATCTAATAAAATTATAAGCTGATTTTTTTTTTTGTTTTTTCTACTTGGATGATTTTTTTCTTTTTCTTTTTCTTTTTCTTTTTGAGGTAGAATTAAATTTCCTAAATGTTAGATACTAATGCTTAAACAATGCTACATCTAGGGGTGTGCAAAATTCGGGTAAAACTGAAAAAATTCGGTTAACCGATCGAATTCGGTTAATCGGTCGGTTAATCAAATTTTTTCTGTCGGGGGTCGGTTAATTATTTTGTGATTCTCCGGTTAACAGTTAATTCGGTTCGAAACCGGTCGATTAACCGAAATTTTTCGGTTTAACCGAAAAATTAATAAATAAAATTATAATATATAAATAGGCCCACTATTTATCTAAACTCAATCCCTAAACCCAATTCAAACCCAAATATCCAATCCAACCCAATTACCCAATCATAAAAATTACAAATAATTTAATAAATAAAAATAAATTTCTAAAATTAAAACTAAAATTATGTAGTGATTCATTTCGGGTAATTTCGGTAATTTGGTTAATTCGGGTAATTCGGTTAATTTGGTTAATTCGAGTAATTCGGTTAATTCGGTTAATTTTTAACCAAAAATAAAAAACATATAATTTTCGGTTAATTCGGTTAACCGACCGAATTAACCGAAAAAATTTCGGTTCGGTTAATTTTTTTGAAAAAATTTCGGTTCGGTTAACGGTTAAAAATTTTAAAAGGTCGGTTAATTCGGTTAATGTTATTTCGGGTCGGTTAACCGATTGAACACCCCTAGCTACATCTTAGTTTTTTAATTAAGTGATAATTAATTTAAAATAATAATTATAATTTAATATAGATACAAAGGTTGATTTAAAATAATTATGAATTTTTATTTAATTTTTATATTCAATAATTATATATATATTTTAATTTTTATATTATAGTTTAAATAAAAATAGAATTAAATGCATTGAAAATAAAGGTGTTTGTGGATAAGGTTGACTGAGTTTAAATCGAGTCAATGTATGATATTAGTATAAGTATAAGCTTGACCCGACCCGAAATATGGACTTCAAATTTTTTCCAAGCCACATGTTTTTAAATGGCTAACACAAGCATGTTTTAAGCTCACCCATATTATCTTTATTTTTTAAAAAAAAAATTGTATTGTTTATTAATTTAATATTTTTTTTCTTTGTCAATTTTAAACGTAAAAAACTTCACATACAATCTTTTATTTTATGTATTTTCCTTTCTTTCTATCTAATTAATGAATAAAATGAAATAATTTTATCTTTTTATATTTCTTTCTCAGTAATATTACTTATGAGTTTTCACATTTCTTTTTTTATGAAATAATATCTTATTATTCATAACAACTCATGTATGGAACTACGATTCTAAATAAATAAATATATTTTAAATAATATTATATTCTTTCTAATATCAATTATCGTTTTATGAAAAATTAAAAATTTCAAAAACAAAATATTATAAAATGCAATAATAGAGGAGTAAGAAAATTATTTTTTTATAATATTAAAGTGTAATAATTATATTTTAACTTTTTTAATATAATATTCAAGAATTTTTTTCCTAAGCAATATTTAAGGGGTTAAAATTCATCCGTTGCATGTTTCTTTACAAATAAAATATTAAAACGATAAGTCATAAACTTATATGATTTTAGCTTTGAAAATTTGTTAAATACAAGTATTAGTAAAAAATTAGGAAATATCAAGTGAATTCAACTCCACCGACAAAAATTTGAAAAATAATTAAGAAACATATTGTAAAGGTGTCCATATCTTTTATGTTGTAGTTGTTTCGAAAAATAAAAACTTCAAACATTCATTTAAGTATAAAAGTAACTCATATATATCTATATAAAATAAAGCTTTTTATGGTAAATAGAAATATTTGCTTTTAAATTTTTTCATGCTAATTTTGTTTTATATTTTGTTTTATAGATTTAAATATTGTAAAACCAAATAATTTTATATTCAAGTGCAATGGATTTCGCTTATTATTATATATTGTAAAAATAGATAATCACAAACATTGTTTTCAAGTTTAGTTGGTGCTTAACTATATTTTTTTTAATCTCTAAATAATAAATTGAATTATTAAATTTAAATAATTTAGTACAATTCAGAAATTGTAAATATGTAGATGACTGTCATCCCAATGCAGGGACATAGTAGCCTTGCACATCCTTTACTGTTTCCAAGTACATAGTTGTATAAAACTTTCTTATACACATCAACCTTATTAAGCTTACTATAATCAATACTTTGAAATATTTTGATGTTTGAGGTGGTAACACAAAATTTAATTTATATTCTCTTATATAAATCCAAAACTTTAGTCTTTACCAACATTATCATGACTTCATTAATAAATCTAAAATGGGCCTAAAATTGAGAGAAAACAACAAGAAAATAACATTCAAAAAAAAAAGAGCAGATTTTTTTGTCATTTAGTGAATTGGGCCGGGCCCGGGCCAAAAATATCTTACTCGAGGCCCAACTTATTTTTAAACGGGCCTTATTTTTTTGTCCAAGCCCAATTTTCGGGTCTATATTTTTACCCAAATCCTCTCACATTTCAAGAGGGCCTTCGGGTCGAGCCGAGTGGCCCGATCCATGATCAAGTCTATTCACATATCTCTTAGGCTCGGTTTGTTTGCCAGTAAAATATTTTCCGGGAAATGATTTACTTTTCTGGTGTTTGGATGAATTTGTGTAAAATATTTTCTGTTGTTTAGCAAATATCCTGAAAATATTTTATAAAGTTGTTTTAAATTAAACAAATATATATTTAAGAATTTAGGGTCCGTTTCATTGTTTAATTGAGTTTATTATATATATATTAATGAATTTATATTTAAATTGTTTTTACATATATTACAATAATTTATTTATAAATAAATAAATCAAATTAAATATATAATAATACTCAATTATTAAGCTAGAATATTAACCGTTATAAATTGAAAACAACCAAAGTCAAATAAATTATTTCTAATTGTGTTATAAAAAAAACAAAAAAAAACAAGGATTGAATAATTATAAATTAACTTCCAAACCACAATTAATACTAGAAATTAATAATATTATCCAAATGCATAATTAGTAGTACACCACATGATAACAACAACATTGTCCAAGTGCATAACTAATATTACACCACATTAAAGTATCAATATCTTAAACCTTGAGAAAATTTTTGAAGCCAAATTATACTTAACATATATATACTTAAAATTATAGTTTTCTACATCAAATTACTTGTGTGAGCATATTAGGAGCTTCAAAACATACAACAATGTTTTCATTTCAACAGCTACTTCGAGTTCTTTGACCAACTATTAGTATTAGCTTATCTTAACAAACCAACATGACATTAGGCTGGAAATACAAAATAGTGCATTATCACTAAAATGCTCAAGAGTCTCCTTATTCTTGCCTCTAATATCCAAACCAAACAAAGCCTGAATCCAACTCATGCACACCAAAAGACAAGATGGTAAACACAAGACACAGATCTAAGAATACAAATATACTCATCCATTATATCATGGCTCTTATGGATAGAATAACATAGACTAGTAATAAATTGCATATATTATGGAATGTCAAATTGCATCAAATGAGTTAAATATAACCATGGATACTTATAATGGTATATTTCTAAGACATCAAAAAAGTATACTTCAAAAAATGTTTATTTGTGTAAGGAAATTGTTATTACAAGCCATATAACTTGCCCAAGGGATGAACCATAAAACATAATAATTATTAGAAACCTGGACACAGTGGCACCCCAAGAATAGAAAATGTGACTACCTGCTCCAAAGCAGCAAAATCCTCATTCTGTTTGGTAGAGTAAAAATCATGCTTCTTCTCCAAGATATTCTCATTAGCAACAATCAGCTTCAAGAGGTAGATTGAGCAGTCTGCAATTAAGCCACAGAACATGTTATGCTGTCTCAGTTCCTCACTAAAACAAAATGCTGAAAATATAGATAAATGGAAAGAAATTCTGGTCATATAATATATAAAACAAGCATATTCAATATGAATATTCAAAATGCTGCCTTCACTGGGCTTGCTTTGCAGTGATTTCTGTGGAGAGATTTTACTAACAAAATTTTCAGAAGAAATAGGATTTAAAGCTGTTGAAACCTTCGAATAGCCATCATCTTCTTTTGACCTGAGTTCTTGAAAGTCGTTACTTATATCAATTAATTCTCAAGTTCAGCGACAAAGCTTCCACAAAGAATCCCCCGCCTCTCTCCCCCCTCGAAGCAGATCAACAAAAACGAGATTCAGAAAATAAGCAAGAAAAATGATTATGAAATTATTTGCAACAGTTAAATGAATTCCAAAATTTCGAAAAAAGAAAAAAAGAAAAATAAAGAAGCTAATGATGCAAAACCCAAAAACAAGCAAATTTTAAATAAATCATAAAAAAAGCATAAAAAAGGAAGAAGAAGAAATTCTTCAACAGACAGATGAAATACAGAAAATAAAAAGCATAAAAAACTTACCTTGATTGAGATGAAGAACAGGAGGAGGAGGAACCAAATTGGTGAGAGCGGAGGAAGATGGAAAATGTCTAACACAAATAAAATCGGTAAGACATTTTCCCTAAAAACCTATCTTATTTACAGTGTTTTAGAAAATGTTTTACCAATGGAATTTATTTTCAAGCAAACAAACATCATAAAATCAGGGAAATATTTTTCGAAAAATGTTTTCCTAGTAAACAAACAGCCCTTAATGATTATATTATAGCATTATTTATACATAATTTTATTTTATATGAGTAGAAAATAGGTCGGGTCAAACTCGACCCTTAAATGTTGGAACTCGAAGTATATCCTATATTTTAAATGGCACTATTTCTTTTGCTTAAATCCATTTTTTTTAGCTTCGTACTTTAATTCAAATCCTCTCATACTTTGACGAGCTTCCTAAGTTTTCTTATAAAAATAATATAAAAATTTAATAACAAAAATGGTATTGATCTAAATTATTTACAAAAATAGGATGTTTTTTATAGTGAAATTGGGTGTCGCCTAACATATTGACGGCACCATCCTAACTTTTTTCCCATCATCAGCGAAGCATAAAATTTTAAAAAAAATAGTAGTATCGCTTAATACATTGACGACACTAATTTAAAATTTAAAAAAGTGACGGCTATAACAAAATAAAAAAAAAGGTGACGCAAGGGTGTCACTTAACAATATGAGGGCACCAAATAAATTGAAATTAGGTTACATATATGTTTTAACAGATAATTGCTTTATAAAACCTTCCTTGCATATTATCTTCTTTTTAAGATACTTCCGTATTTTAAAATAACCACTTTATGATAACAACGCATCTCCTCATGCTTTCATCTTAAAATTTTCTTACCAATTAACATCATCCTTTTCTTCGTTAAGTAATCTATAACTTCCGAAAGTATTGTTGGGTTCTCAACTGCCCGTACTAACCATATCATTTATTTCCTTACACCTTTTATTTATGTCATTCACCTTATTCTCCCACCGCTGAGTTAAAACATTAAAACCCCTCCAATTTAATAAGTGAAATCATGGAAATGTTATGTAATTAAAATAAGTTATATTATTTGATGATACTTTTGTTAGATTCGGTATCCTTAATGTAGTATATTCGTTTGTACACTTATAATTTTTTTGAACAGATTTGTTAATAAAATTATTCATGAATTACATTAATATCTTCTGTATAATGTCCTCATATGGTTTTTGCATGTAAATCAAAATAGAAGTAAATATTAACTCATTGGTTGTCTAATGTTTAACTAATAATAAGCAGTATTATGTGGTCGGATCATAATATGGAAAGACAACTTATATCAATACACGAACCTAAGCATGTCCTAGTCTAATCGGAAATGAACAAACCGATTGAAAGACTAATATGTCGTCTATCAAGTCCAATTAGGGAAATATTTTGTCTTAGACATTGGAGCGGATGACTCCTAGAAGATAAGACATTGATATGACTGACTAGACTAATAGTACATTAAACTGGACTCAAGCAGAATAAATCCTGAATCTGTTTATAGATTTATTCACTTGTAACGTTCATAGTGTGTCATACCTTAATCTCCAGTGGATGATGGACAATATATGCTTGACTCGTATACTTTAATGTAAATAAAAACCTGAGTTTGAATAGATAAGGAACTGAAAGCTAGTATGTTGGGTATACTACTTTTGCAGTATGTCGCATCATTCACAACAGTGAAATTCATAGCCCAAGAAATAGGTAAATGATATTCTCTCATTAGTATTACATGATAGAAGAAAAGTAAACGTGGTTATAAGTTGTGTAAATTTGTGATGAATGACGTAAATACTATTTAATAGTAGTTGACTTTTCATGAAAGAAGATCTAATAATTACAATTAGATAAAATAGGATCATATTGGGAGAACGAATTTATCCCAAAGAGACTAAAGATATTAAAGATATTATATGATGAGGGTAACACACTTATGACAAAGTCATTGGACGAGCACTGATCGAGTAACTTACGTAATGATAGGGAAAACTCAGTTATTATACTATAGTGGAATGACTTCGTAACTAAATGAGTTTATAATTAATAAGCGAAAAGCTGTAACATTTAGCTGTTGAATCAAATGAACATAAATAAATAGAAATGATAAAGTTAGAAAAAATTGGTAACATATGGAAATAAATGTGGTTTTCTCAAGTTTGAAATGACTTGAGAATTAATTTATGGTTTTTCAAATTATCAATTAATTAATTAATTGAAGTTTGAAAATGAAATTAAATTAATTGGTCATTTTGAATATGTTGAATGCATAAATTAAATATATTTTTCCATAGATTCTTTTACGATAAAGTTGTCATGATTTTAACGGAATTAGAAACGGGTTGAGAAAATTATTTAATTGGAAAATTTATTTAATAAATAATGTCTATTTTGAGAAATAAAAAAACATGTATTGAGTTGGAGTAAATTATAAAGTGTTGGGTTGAAAGTCTAGGAAGCACATATAATTGGACCCAATATAGAAGAAACTCGAATCCCTATCATAATACATATGAGGCGAGGCACATCCTATTAGCTGCACATTTTTCCTAGTTCCACTAAGGGATTGTTTTTCTATTAAATATGTATTAAATGCATATAAGGTTTCACTTTCTTTCCCTATAAATAGATGACACCTGTAACACCCCAAACCCGGCCTAAACGTTACGACCGGATCTGGCATGTCACATAAAAGGTTTATAAACTGCGCGTTTGTTAAAAATTTCGAGTTTAAATATTTATTCTTGGTAATCCTTTATTTAACATTTTGGAAAACGATTATTAAGGGTTTAGGAAATTCCCGTATTGAACATTTAATAATAATAGGCAGTAATCAAATGAGAAGCTAAACCAAATAAAATACCAAAATTTAAAGTTATAATGGCCTTATTACATAACAAAAACCCAAATAAAAGTAAGTCCAAATAAAAGAAACGATTTACGAGAAAACATTGCATGGCCACCACAAGTTCGCCTCAGCTCCCAAATCCGCGATCTAATGATTACCTGCAAAATTAAACAAAGGGGTGAGTCACCGAGACTCAGTGTGTAAATCCCCTATAACACATAAACGGCTCGAGGCCCACAATCGCATATCGGCCTTAGCCCACTCAAGATGACATAAAAATAAATGAATGCATCATGTCCCAACCCAAGCCTAGTTTTTCCATCCTCTACACGCCACCCGTACCAGCCAATCACACCGTGGGAATTTCTACAATCAACCCTCCATCCGCTACACGCCACTTTGACAGTCATGCTGTCAGTCATAATATCAATCACCATGTGACCTTGAAATCCACTGTGGCTTAGCCACCGATCACCATGTGACCTTATAAATCATTTGTGGCAGAGCCACCGATCACTATGTGACCTTATAAATCAATGTGGCAGAGCCACCGATAACTACGTGACCTTATAATCAAATGTGGCAAAACCACCGATCACTATGTGACCTTATCGCTTCCCCTTTATCTTCATTACATCCCAAATCTCATGCAATATGACATAATAATTCGTATATGCAGTATGTCATGTATGCAAAACATATATCAAATATAAGTATAACATGAAGTACCATCATAATCAGATAGACATAATACATTATAATCAAGCTAGTCAACCTCTAAGGGTATAACAGTAATTTTATCTACCAAGGGTATTTTCGTAATTTACCTATCAAGGGTATTTCAGTAATTTACCTTTCAGGGTATTTTGGTAATTTACCTACCAAAGGTATATCAGTAATTTCGCACCTGCAATGGCCTTTTCGAAGGCCTAATGTCGCCGCGAGTGACTCAGCTACCATTTTCGGTCGTATCGGACTATTGGGCCTAAAACTCGATTTCGGCCCATTCGAGCCCACACGCTCGTGTGGCCCACCTAACACAAATCTAGCCGCGTATATGAGATTCACCTAATCTAGTTCACTATATACTACACCATCATACAATTTTATTCAATTGAGCCCACGGCCCATTGGGCCCACTTTCTACCATCGTGGCCCAAGCGTATTTTAACCCACAAGAATACTACACCGATGGCCTCAACTATCGCGTGAAGCCCCACACATACGCCGCACGCTTGTGTGGCTACTATTACCGTGGACCGCACTTCTTGGCATTTGCCGCCTCTACAACTAGAGTAGAGAGAGTTACACACCGATAGGAATCGGGTGCTAATCCGCGCTCCACCACACTCCCGTGCCCAAACGCCTCCAAGGTGTATTAATCCTCCTCCTAGAATGCTATATATATAGCTAGCTTATCACCTTCCTTCTTTGTATCTTTTCGATGTGGGATCCTTCCACACAGAGTTTAAATCCAACTCAAACTCTTCCCCAGTCAATTCGCAAAATAAATACTCCCTTGCTTTTCATGAGATTCGAACCCAGGCTCCATTGCAACATAATCCACGCTGCTAGCCACTAAGTCACAAGCTCCTCTTGTGTCTTAAACCATGCGCAACTAAATATAAATCTATAGCCAAATACTAAGGTCCATGTAAAAAGAAAACCAAAATGCAAGAGCTAAGACTTGAACCTTGGACCTCCTTCCTTCCTTGTGGAGTCACTCCCTTGCTTCCTAAGTGGCATCACTTTGCCACTACACCACACACTCCACTTGTGTCATTTTCCTCCACATTTTATTCTTAAAGCCTACCTACTAACTCACAGAGTTTTTTTTGCCTAAAACCAAAATTTTCCTAAAACCAAAGTTTGATCCTGGGACTTCATAGAAGCCCTCTAATCTTCCAAAATCACTTATCTAATAGGTCCAACTTGCATTTAAGCCGATCTCTTTAAACGCTACTACGCTCAAGGCCCATTGGGCCCAATCCTACTAGGCCCAATTTCGGGATGTTACAAATCTACCCTCCTTAAAAAAATTTCGTCCTCAAAATTTCCAACTACAGGAACAGTTGTACAACCTAACCTACAACACTACGCTCACGCTATGCACTCTGATTCCAATAACCCTAATATACTTTCAACTAGAATTTAGAACTCCTACACATACTCAAAAACACCTAGCCATTAAAGCAGACAAATATTTCATACGCAACCAACTCTATATCTGAACATCACGTCCAAACCAAACACACAGAATTGATACCAGAAATATAGCATATAACAAAGCAAAGTATCAAGAAACTTACAGTACGGATTGGTGCCGGAAACTCGGGTGCCATACTTCCAAAAAAAACAGATATATATTTTTCTAAACCATTTTCCAAACCATCCTTTGGAAATATTTTTGAACCCAAACCCACAGCTGAGTTTTCAAACCTAGGCTCTGATACCATAATTGTAACACCCCAAACTCGGCCTAAACGTTACGACCGAATCTGGCATGTCACATAAAAGGGTTGTTTATAAACTGCGCGTTTGTTAAAAATTTCAAGTTTAAATATTTATTCGCTGGTAATCCTTTAATTAACATTTTGGAAAACGATTATTAAGGGTTTAGGAAATTCCCGTATTGAACATTTAATAATAATAGGCAGTAATCAAATGAGAAGCTAAACCAAATAAAATACCAAAATTAAAGTTATAATGGCCTTATTACATAACAAAAACCCAAATAAAAATAAGTCTAAATAAAAGAAACGAGTTTACGAGAAAACATTGCATGGCCACCATAAGTCCGCCTCAGCTCCCAAATCCGCGACCTAATGATTACCTGCAAAATTAAACAAAGGAGTGAGTCACCGAGACTCAGTGTGTAAATCCCCTATAACACATAAACGGCTCGAGGCCCACAATCGCATATCGGCCTTAGCCCATTCAAGATGACATAAAAATAAATGAATGCATCATGTCCCAACCCAAGCCTAGTTTTTCCATCCTCTACACGCCACCCGTACTAGCCAATTACACCGTAGGGAGTTATACAATCAACCCTCCATCCGCTACACGCCATTTTGACAGTCATGCTGTCAGTCATAATATCGATCACCATATGACCTTGAAATCCACTGTGGCTTAGCCACCGATCACCATGTGACCTTATAAATCATTTGTGGCAGAGCGACCGATCACTATGTAACCTTATAAATCAATGTGGCAGAGCAACTGATCACTACGTGACCTTATAATCAAATGTGGCAGAGCCACTGATCACTATGCGACCTTATCACTTCCCCTTTATCATCATTACATCCCAAATCTCATGCAATATGACATAATAATTCGTGTATGCAGTATGTCATGTATGCAAAACATATATCAAATATAAGTATAACATGAATTACCATCATAATCAGATAGACATAATACATCATAATAAAGCTAGTCAACCTCTAAGGGTATAACAGTAATTTTACCTACCAAGGGTATTTTCGTAATTTACCTATCAAAGGTATTTCAGTAATTTACCTTTCAGGGGTATTTTGGTAATTTACCCACCAAAGGTATATCAGTAATTTCGTACCTGCAATGGCCTTTCCGAAGGCCTAATGTCGCCTCGAGCGACTCAGTTACCATTTCCGGTCGTACCGAACTATTGGGCCTAAAACCCGATTTCAGTCCATTCGAGCCCACACGCTTATGTGGCCCACCTAACACAAATCTAGCCGCGTATATGAGATTCACCTAATCTAGTTCACTGTATACTACACCATCATACAATTTTATTCAATTGAGCCCACGGGCCCATTGGGCCCACTTCGGCCCATCGTGGCCCAAGCAGCCTCAACCTACAAGAATACTACTGATGGCCTCAACTATGGCGTCAAAGCCCCACACATGCGCTCGCACGCTCGTGTGGCTACCATTGTCGTGACCAACACTTCGGCATTTGCCGCTCTACAACTAGAGTAGAGAGAGTTACACACCTGATAGGAATCTGGTGCTAATCCGCGCTCCGACCACTCCTGTGCCCAAACGCCTTCCAAGGTGTATTCATCCTCCTCCTAGAATGCTATATATATAGCTAGCTTCTCACCTTCCTTCTTTGTATCTTTCCGATGTGGGATCCTTCCGTCAGCAGAGTTTAAATCCAACTCAAACTCTTCCCGTCCAATTCGCAAAATAAATACTCCCTTACTTTTCATGAGATTCGAACCCAGGCTCTATTGCAACATAATCCACGCTGCTAGCCACTAAGTCACAAGCTCCTCTTGTGTCTTAAACCATGCGCAACTAAATATAAATCTATAGCCAAATACTAAGGTCCATGTAAAAAGAAAACCAAAATGCAAGAGCTAAGACTTGAACCTTGGACCTCCTTCCTTCCTTGTGGAGTCACTCCCTTGCTTCCTAAGTGGCATCACTTTGCCACTACACCACATACTCCACTTGTGTCATTTTCCTCCACATTTTATTCTTAAAGCCTACCTACTAACTCCTAGGGTTTTTTTTTGCCTAAAACCAAAATTTCCCTAAAACCAAAGTTTGATCCCGGGACTTCATAGTAGCCCTCTAATCTTCCAAAATCACTTATCTAATAGGTCTAACTTGTATTTAAGCCGATCTCTTTAAACGCCACTACGCTCAAGGCCCATTGGCCCAATCCTACTAGGCCCAATTTCGGGATGTTACAACACCGGTAGGGCTAAATATACAACAAGTTATATACAATTTTGAGATAATGTTATTCTGCCTGAAAATAGTGAGAATTTATTTCTAAGTATAAATTCTATTTTTCAAGAATAACAATTCTACCAGTTTTTATAAGAGAGAAAGTTTTACTTTCTCACTGAAAATAAAGAAAATATTTTCTGGTTCTACGTTTGGTTTGAAGTATTCGATCCCACACTCGAAGTAGTTTGTGGTACGAGAATAGCGACAATACCGTTTGGTTGAAAGCTAAGAACAACAAGGATTCGTCTTGCCCAAAACATGTGTGATTTTGGGAAAAAGTTATTACTATATAAGTATCACAAATTGACTCGATTTTCAAATTTTTATTTTTTTGCTATACAAGAAAACAGTTTTCGAACCAGATTTTTTTCCAACAACTTTAGTATTTTTATGTTAACAAGAACCAAAAAATAAAAATAAAAATAAAAATATGCATATAGTAAGATTTGAATTTTCACCTATTTGAATTAGTAAAACTTTAAATTTACCTCTTAACCAAAGCTTCATTTTAATATATTTATACATTTTAATTTTAATATGCACAATTTATTATCTCAATAAGTTATATATCTATACTATTATTTAAGTTTCTAACTGAGTTAGTGACACGAATCAACCAGGCACCAACTCGGTTACGAAAATATCCTTCCATAATTAAAATATTAATTGATTGTATTTTAAATTTTTTAACAAAAACTAATAAAAATAAAAATATGCATATGATGAGATTTAAACCCATACTAATTGGATGGTAAAAGCTTAAATATATTACTCAACCAAATCTTCATTTTAATTTATTTTATACATTTTAAACCCATACTAATTGGATGGTAAAAGCTTAAATATGCATATAAAATTCTTGACTCAATTTGTATCACGAGTCAACCGGACACCAATTCAATTAGGGAAATTACAAAAATATCATTTCATATTTAAAATAAATTATATTATTCGAGGGTACTTTAATCTTTTTAATTAAGAAAATAAACAATTGTACCATCTATGTTCTAAATATGTAATGTCTATAATTTATATATATACTATTATTTAAG
Organism: Gossypium bickii; assembly: GCA_025503065.1. Lineage (NCBI taxonomy): Eukaryota > Viridiplantae > Streptophyta > Magnoliopsida > Malvales > Malvaceae > Gossypium > Gossypium bickii. Next base: position 17,201,280 of record CP106713.1, on the reverse strand, counting down.
CCCCTAATTGAGTTGGTGTCACAAGTGAATCAAAAACCAACTAACAACAACTCAGTTAGGAAAATTATAGGAATATTGTTCTGTAATAAAATAATTTAAATTATTCAATGCTATTTTAGTTTTTTCTTAAAAACCAATAAATATAATTTGCATGTGGTGTGTTTTGAACCCAAGATGATTGGATTAGTCAAACTTTAAGTTACCAATCAACAAAAGTATTGTTTTAATATTTTTTATATATTTTTATTTTAAAATGCATAATATATCTTTCATCAATTGTATATCGTACATATTTCATGTTATTATGATTAATTAATTTCATTATTTATTAAATTTTATTTTTAAACACACATTTATATTTTACATTCGTGATTTCTACACAGGGGTGAAACTAAGGGGTTAGCACGGGCCCCGGCCCCCTTAAGATGAAAAGTTTTCCATTTAGGCCATTTGAAAATTTTAAATTAGTAAAGGTAAAATTATACTTTGCCCCCCTTAAAAATGATGAAAATTTGATTTAATCATTTAAAATTTATAAAGATATAAGCTATTAAAATGGTAGAATTGCATTTTTACTTTTGTAAAATTACAATTTAATATTGACTCCCCTAAAAAAATTTTCTAACTTTGCTCATGCTTCCATGTGTATACACGTGTGATAGGATTTTATATTTATATTTTTTTTTTATAAAAGAAAATTTATATGTTTTAGAAAACGTCAAAAACCAAATCATAAATTAAACTGAAAAATAAAAAAATATTTCCGCTGCCGGGGTTTGAACCCGGAAATTCAACCAATAGAATTCTAACCATTGTACTACACCGGATTCTTTGGTTACAGATTGCAACGTAAATTATATATCCTGTGTTATACAAAAGGCCCTCTATCAAGATATATGTTATTTTTTATTCATGAGATAATATATTTTTATTCCGTATAACAAACTAAAAGAAATATTATATTTTTTTATTCGTCAAAAAAACAGTATTATTAACTATTTTAGTAATTAAAATATTCGAAAAATAAATCCTCAGTCATAAACTAAAATTTGATTGAAAGTGATAATAGAACTTGTCTTTTTAGCTATTAATTAAATGAAAAATGAAAATACTTAACTTTTTAGTTAAAGCCATGCTAATTGGATTAATAAAACTTAGGTTATCACTCAACCTAAATTTCATTTAAATAATTTTATACATATTTATTTTAATATGTATAATTTATTACCTCCATCTGATACATATTTCATGTTATCATGATTAATTAGTTTCATTATTTATTAAATATTATTTTTAAACACACATCTATATTCTAAATCCATAATTTTCACATGGATACAAATTTTTAATATTTATAATTTTTTTTTGAAATAACATGACTGAATTCTTATAAAATGATAAAAATAAAACCAAAACTTGTTGGGCTTTAGTCCAAAAACAAACAGGATGAAACAAGAAAAAAGAAAGAAAAAAACGAACAGGCTTACTAACAACAAAACAAGCCCAAAAGCATCAAAACAACAAACAAAAGGTGCCAAATTCAAAAATCAGCCCAGTCAAATCAAATAATAGCTCGACGCCATTAATTCTGCATGCTGTCAATTCCCCACCGACCAGCTATTAATGGTAGCGGTTTTCCAAGGCGTGATGATAACTTTCTCCTACCTAACCTTTAACCCTTTCATTTTCCCTCGCCTTTTCACTTCTACCTTGCTGAAACCCAAAAGCTCTGCTCGAGAAAACTCCATGCGCTGAACGGACAGAATGGATCCTTCTGTATCCCTCCGCTCCCTCTTCTCCTTCCTATCTCGCTGACGATCAGTCTGGCTCCCTTAAACTGTCGTTCCTCGCCTGTGCTTTAGCATAGAACGACACTCCCCCGTCCAGGTAAAATTCTTCTTTATTCTTCAAAGACTCTGTTGCTATCGTATGTGCTAGGGTGTTTACAGATCTAGAAATGAAATCGAACCTTAACACTTTAAAATCTGACTTCTTTTGGTGAATATAAAAAATGTATGAACCGATCTGAGATCTGTCTATCGAATCATTTCTACATTTTTTGATAACTGTTAGTGAATCGCCCTCAATAATAACGACTTCCTTTTGCATGTCAATCCCTAACTGAACCGCTTCTCGACAAGCCAACGCTTCGACCGCGAAAGCGGAAGCCACCTTCTCGTGTAATCTGGACTTCGAAACAAGAACAGATCCTTCATTGTCTCTGACCACTACTCCTGATGCTGAAAGATGCTCCTTTATGTCAAAAGCGCCGTCAAAATTGATTTTCACAATCTGGTAAGGTGGGTGTTGCCATCTGTTTACAGTTTTTGAAATTTTGACTACTTTGGGTTTTGCTCCGTCCATTTCTTTTACATAATTTCTCACAAAATCTGCGATCTCCTTTCTCGTTCTGCTTCTCTTTTCATGAACCTGAGTATTCCTATCCCTCCAGGTGGCCCAAAGAGCTACACAGAAAAGTCTACATAAGTCTAAAGAAAGAATAGCAAAGGACGAGGTGAGCCACTGTTTAAAATCTGCATTAGGATCTTGTATCAATTTTATTTCAGTTAAATGTGACCACATATCAACTGATGTTAGACAATCTCTGAACAGGTGACTCAACGATTCTGATCCCAAACCACAACGAGGGCAAGAAACATCTGAAGTTAACTTTTTGAGAGATAAATTTACCCTTGTGGGTATGTAGTTTCAGGAAGCTTTCCAAGTGTTGATTTTAATCTTTGTAGGTAGATCAATACACCATAGCTTTTTGTAAAAATCAAAGTAGCTAAATTGTAACGCATAAGCGCTAGGATCAAGGCTTTGTAATAGTTTATAGGTGCTTTTGACCGAGAAAACCCTAGTTGGTTCACCCCTCCATACCATAAGGTCATCATGCAGATACTTTGCTAGAGGGATGCGAAGGATCTTGTTCGCCTCGTCAGCTCCAAAGGTATATTCAATCACCTCCCTATTCCATTCTCTTGTTTGGCAACTAATAAGTTCAGCAACTTTATTATCACTTGACCCTGTATAAGAAGATAATAATATGGAATTAACAAGATCTGGAACCCACACATCATTAACGATAGAGATACTAGTGCCCGTTCCAACTTTTCAAATCAGCCCTTTTCCAAAATACCCATTGCAGCCCAAATACTACGCCAAGCATATGAATTTCTATTTCCCAATTGCGAATTAAGAAAATCATTTTTTAGAAAAATATTTTGCCACCTGCGAAACTTCAAAAACCAAATCAATCATAAATTAAGCTGAAAAATAATACATCTACAAATTAATCATGCAAAAAATTCATTTCCGCTGCCGGGATTCGAACCCGGAAATTTCTCAACAGAATTTTAACCATTGTGCTACAGCGGATAATTTTGATATTGGATTGCAACATATATTATATATCCTGTATTATAGAAAAGGCGCTCTACCAAAATATATGTTATTTTTTATTTAATGAGATAATGTATTTTTATTTTTATTTTTATTCGTCCTGAAAAAAGAAATATTAGTAACTATTTTAGTAATTAAAATATTCGAAAACGAAATCCCGAATCATATTTTTTAGGTATTAATTAAACGAAAATAGTAGGCTTTTTTAAATGTTTGCCAGAATTTGAATATTGAATATACTTATAGTGGTAATTTTTATATTGAAATACCAGTAAAACTGTAATTACTATAATATATTGTTATTCTTAAAAAGGATATAAATATATGATGATGACAACCACCGTAATTATATGAATGATACAATCAAAATATGGAGAGTTTTTACTATTAACTTTTATTTTTACACACCAACAAAGTAAATTTATTTTTTTAAAATTTTGATTGAAAAGTGAGTTTTAATCTAAAATTAATAATTATTATATTTTTTCTGTTTTGGACATTTGGCAATACGACAAGGTACTTGAGGAACACCTCTTCGCTCAATGTCGATTGGTTAGTCACCAAGAAACAGGTGGCTCGAGAGGCGATTCTAGTTGACCTCTCATCTTATTTGAAAGAGTTATGTTTGACCATCCATGTGAGCCAGCCACCTGTTTTCTATGAAAAAATTAAAATTGTTTAAAATAAAAAAATAAAATTTAATTGTATAATTTAACCTAAAATTTTTATTTGAAATGATAATTAACATGTCACATCAACTTATTGTTACACTATTAATGACAATTAACGACTCAGTGACTATTTTAATAGTTTACTTTACCCTACATTTCTTTTTGATGATTTTTTATATCCAGAGGAGGAGAAACTTGAAAATAAGAAGGAAAATGTTATAAAAACACCGCAAGTTGTATTTAATCGGAAAATTATGGCAGGTGAGAAATACTTATTGGAGTAAGAAAGTGAAAGATTTTTGTTCTTAAGCACCAATACGGGCATTGTCTGCTTCATCTCATATCCTTCCTCAATAATCTCATTTATCTTACTTTCTCCGACTAGCTTACTTATTAGAAAGCATTTTAGCTCCCTCTTAATTCACCCCCTTTGACCATCTCAGCCCAATTTCCACTTTAGAGTAACTAAAATCAACATTAAATACTTAATATCAACTAATTTACATATTAATTAGAAATTGAATATATATTAAAATACAATTTGAAATAAAATAGTTGTATTTTTCCTTTACTTCTAAACCCAAAATTAAATTCAACTTGAAAATTACAATATTGTAGATGAGCTAAATCTAATAATATTATTAACATATTTTATGTTTGTCCAAACTCAACAGGACCTGAAATATGGGTCTAGTATTTCGTTCAAGCTCGCCCATATTTGTATACAGTTCACTCATCTCTATTTTAGCCCTGATCATGTTATATTTTTATTTTTTTAAATACTAATTTAACATTTTTTTAAGTATGTTTGGGTTATTATAATTTTATCAAATTAGTTAATATATAAAAATAATGGAGTTGTGGATTAAATTATTTTTGGTATATGATGTTTTGATCAAAACTTGGGAAAAGGAAGCAGAAGATGGAAAGATGTGAGCAACTAACTGCCAATCATAAAGTGAAAGTTTTGAGATTGCCAAAAATAGAAAGGTGAAGGTAGTGAATAAACAGCAACGGGCAAATCATTTTTGTGTCTACAAATTTCGTTTTAATCTAATTTTGCCCAATTAGCCCATAAAAAAATACAAGAATTGAAGCTTTAAATCTGTTATCTTTTTAAAGCAAAAAGGAAAGCTGGATTGTGTAATAAAATATTTTTAGATGGAAGATATAAATAGATAAAAGAGTTAATTTAGTAAAAGGAAAAAGAAAATAGAATCTGATTGGACTTTGTTTTTGCATGATATTTTTATTTTGGTCATAAATTTGATTTTAGTCTCCCTTCTTCCTCCTTCTGTTGGGGGAGTTTTATCATTTCCACTTCTTGCTATTTATTTTCATTTCATTTACCTTCTTCTTTTTCTTTATGGGATTCCATCTCTAGAGCTCCTTGTTTGAATACCCTCTCTTCTTCGTTCCTTTGTTATCGTCATGGGGATCTGCCTCTCCACCACCAAGGTCTTTGGCACAAGCAGCAACCCCTCCCCCGACCACCACGAAGAAAAGCAACCCGCCTCCTCCACAACAACGACCAATGCCAAAAAGGAGTCTCATAAGCCAACTGTTAAACATCAGCAGCAGCAACAGTTCAAAGCCAAGCCTAGTTCGAGGAAACAAGGTGGGAACGTGCCCTGTGGTAAGCGTACAGATTTTGGGTACCGTAAGGATTTTGAGAAGCGATACACAACTGGGAAATTGTTGGGGCACGGTCAATTTGGATACACCTACGTTGCCATAGACAATGAAAATGGCGATCGCGTTGCCGTTAAGAAAATTGAGAAAATGAAGGTATTCTTTTCATGTTTTTATATTACTTACTTTGATTGTCATATTCAAGATGGGATTTTTTTTGGGGTTTGGTAACTTAAAAGATGAGAATTTTAGGGTTAATTTGGATTGAATTTTCCATATTGGTGGGGGATGTGAGAAATTTAGCTTCTATTTTGGATTCCTTATTGGTTATATATATATATATTGATCTCATTTGTCTGGATATGGGAAGCTGCAAGCCTTTCTCTTCTCTGTTTTTTAATGTAATGGGGATAGATGGTCTTAACTAGAAGCATCATTGCCTAAGTAAGGACAAAATTTGGTAGGGATATGCAATAGTCTAGTTGAGCTATGAGGATTGTGCATCTGTTTGGCAATCTTATTTATTACAGTTTTAAGATCTTGGTATGGAAAGATTGGACTATAGGATTTTGCAGTAGTTCAATTTGATTGATATCATAATTGAAGCTTCATGTGAAGCTGCAACCTTTAAGCTGCATTATTTTGTTGTTCGAATTGACACTAATTCGGTTTAAGCATAGTGGGACTTATTTTTTACTCTTTCTCTTATTTTAAAACCCTGGGTTGCATGCAGATGGTTCTTCCAATTGCTGTTGAGGATGTCAAGCGAGAGGTCAAGATATTAGAGGCCCTGAAAGGCCATGAGAATGTGGTTCAGTTTTATAATGCATTTGAGGATGATTCCTATGTATACATTGTTATGGAGTAAGTTTCTATATTTTATCTACAATTATGGTTGTTCATTCAGTTCCGGTTTTCTTTTAATCGTATCATTTTCTTTTTCTTGTCTTCTGATGTTCAATTTTTCCCAAAAGTTTTGTTTGCCTAGTGGTTCATCTTTGGCCTTCTCCTCTAATATGATTTCATATTAATCCTTTTATATCTTGACTATCTTACATGTTGGTGCTATCTGATTGTAGGTTGTGTGAGGGTGGAGAGTTGCTGGACCGGATATTGGCCAAGTAAGGATACTAAAATTTCGATGTTGTTACTGTTAAATAATGTGAATTTATGGAACAAATATGGTAGTCAATACTTTCTGTTGATGTTTTCAATAGTGTTACTTCCAGTAGTAACTTATGCTTGCCATCTTCTATCAGAAAGGACAGCCGCTATAGTGAAAAAGATGCAGCAGTTGTTGTACGGCAGATGCTCAAAGTTGCTGCCGAATGTCATTTACGTGGCTTGGTTCATCGTGACATGAAACCTGAGGTATGCTCAACTACATTAACATGGCTTACTCGTAAAACTTCCTCTTTAGGAAGTCATGCTGCATCCTCATTGTTTCTTGTCTGTAGAATTTCCTATTTAAGTCAACCAAGGAGGACTCACCTCTGAAGGCTACAGATTTTGGTTTGTCAGACTTTATCAGACCTGGTGAGTTGCATTTGCTAATTTTAGAATAATCATGCAACAAACATCAAAGCTATATGATCTTGAACTATGATTAAATGCAGGGAAGAGGTTTCAAGATATTGTTGGCAGTGCCTACTATGTTGCTCCCGAAGTATTGAAAAGAAAGTCAGGGCCGGAATCAGATGTATGGAGTATTGGTGTAATTACCTACATTTTGCTTTGTGGGAAGCGGCCTTTTTGGGATAAGACCGAGGACGGTATATTTAGGGAGGTGTGGTACATTTCCTAATCATGGATCTTGATTTATTCTTTCATTGCTTTCTCTGGGTTTGTCATTTTACTTTATTATTATCAGATGTAGACTGGTGGTAATCCTGTTTCTACACCATGCTCATGTTACATGAACTGGTGGCCATACTTTTGGATACATGTGCACTCTATTTAATCCTTTGTTCTCTTTTTATGTATATGTCCATGAGGAAAATTTCTGGATATTTTGTTCACCTTCCAAGTTATTTTACCCTGTCTTAGATGTATTGCCTTATGGTTTTTGCTTATTTAATGCATTTACTTCTGGAGAATTCATATGCAACTGTCTATAATTTCAGGTTTTGAAGAACAAGCCTGATTTTCGTCGTAAACCATGGCCAACAATTAGTGACAGTGCTAAAGACTTTGTGAAGAAGTTATTGGTGAAGGATCCCCGGGCTAGACTGACTGCTGCTCAGGCCCTCTGTATGTCTTTAAATCATCTCATCTTAATTATTTATTTTTCCTTTTTTCTTTTAGCTCTATGAAATGTATAGTACCTTACCTGTCAAGTTTACTACTATCTGCTAAAACAAATCTTCTACTTTGCTATAATTTTATCCTTCTATTATTTATAGAATATCTGATTGGTTTCAATTTCTTCAGCACACCCATGGGTTAGAGAAGGGGGAGATGCATCTGAGATTCCTATTGATATATCTGTTCTGAGCAACATGCGGCAATTTGTGAAGTACAGTCGATTGAAGCAGTTTGCTCTAAGGGTAACCTAGTTTTTCTTTCTCTAAAAACATTAGTGGAATATTTTATGGGCGCAAGTGGCTATTTTTCCCTCCTTTGATTGTTCATATCTTGACGTATAAGTGTTATTATTATCATTATCTTGTAGGCGTTGGCTAGCACCCTTAATGAAGAGGAGATAGCTGATCTTCGGGATCAGTTTCATGCAATCGATGTGGATAAGAACGGTGTTATTAGTCTTGAAGAGATGAGACAGGTCAACATTTCTATCACACCTAACTTCTATAGTGTTTTTTACTTAAAATTTCAAACTAATAGGGATGGTTTCAGTGCAGGCCCTTGCTAAAGATCTTCCTTGGAAGTTGAAGGAGTCACGTGTCCTTGAGATTCTTCAAGCGGTGACTACAGATTTCCTGTTCTTAATTTGAAGGTCTTCTTTTCTTTTCTTTGGTTTTGATTTTTGTTTGTTTCCCTCAATCACACAGATTGATATCAACACAGATGGGCTTGTCGATTTCACTGAGTTCATTGCAGCAGCTCTACATGTGAATCAAATGGAAGAACATGATTCTGAAAAATGGCAGATGCGATCAGAGGCAGCTTTTCAGAAATTTGACGTAGATAGAGATGGGTTTATAACTCCAGATGAGCTTAGAATGGTAAGTAGTATTTTTTGGTGTCAGTCCATTCGTGAGGTGAACCATGGGTTTGATAGTATTATATAATACGAAGTTGAATCGATGTGTTCCGGATGTCCTGATATCCAAAGTGGCCAATGTTATTGCTAGCAAATGTATCTCAACTTTTTTATGAAGAATGTGTTACTAGAATAATAATTATGTTCCCTTATTCACAGTGTGCAATTGTTTTTGCAGCACACGGGCTTAAAAGGCTCCATTGACCCTTTGCTCGAGGAGGCTGACATCGATAGAGATGGAAAAATAAGTCTTGAAGAATTTCGCAGACTTTTACGAACTGCAAGCATCAGTGCACGGCCTAATCCTAGTCACTGTATTACTTGGAAGTTATAAATTAAAATTGACATTTTGGGGGGGTTGATCAGCGGAGAGCGAGGGAAATGGAACATGTTCCGGATTTTGTACTTGTTTGGTATGTCTCCATGAGCACCGTAAGGACTCTTGTTTCTACTCGAGTTTTGATTGATGGCATGTGCTTTAGTGAATCCACTTCTTTTTGGGAGGGGTTGGATGTAAGAGTTGATGGTGGCTCTGGTGGTGAGATAAGTGGAGGTATATACATATATGGTCACTCTGTGTACATTTCTTTGGTTGGGTATTCCTTGTTTTACCCTCCCAAATTTGTAATGTGACTGTAGATAAATTTACCAACGAAAATATGGAATTGATTTTTTTTAAACGACCTTACTCGCTACATGTTATCGTTACTGACTTGTTGCTATATATATAAAAAAAAAAAGATTGTGTTGAATAATGCTTTCAGATGAGATCATCTCGATTTGAGAATCTTTTAGTCCGACAGGACAGAAATGTTAGATCCAAAATGTACTTGTAAAAAAACAAGTGTTAACATTTTCTGCTCAACTTTTAGCTGGCGGCATGCTGGTAATAGAATACAAGCAAATTAAAACTCAGCACGCTGTCTATCCAGCAGCAAGCAAAAGGCATTTGATTCCAATTGGTAACAAATCTGAACTGCAACGACAAACTCTTCAACTAACCAAGTATAATGACCCAGGAGCCATTCAGACATTAAGCCTAAGAATATACATATGAAATAATTATTCAGCCATCACAAAATTGGACAATAGAAACTGGTACGTTGAATCCAACACCCACAATCTTGATATGCATTTTCTTGCGGCTTCATTGATGAAACTTGACCTCATCTATTGGTGACCGGGAAGTTAACAGAGACTCAAACTTATGATCCCTTCCTTGTTGGCAAGTGTTATAACAGCGGTGGGACCTTTTGAATTCTAAAATGTGGGTCCGCCGGTGTTTGAGAATATGAATATGTTTTTAGGATTGGAATTATTCCGAAGGGCCAAGAGTATCGGTTTGAAGTTGCAAAAGCTGACTATTGTTCATGAATTCTCATTAAACTACCTCCCCTTTTCAAACCTTGCCACTACTCCTTGATGGCCTTTTGTTGGGTTTGTTTAGCATCGTTTATTCGTCAAATCAATTTTTCCACTCATAATTATTGTTAATCAGATAGCTTTTTATGTTGCAACTACTTGTCAAGCTAAGTTTTTAGGCTATTCTACATAACTAACCTCAAAAAAATAAATATTCACAAAAATAACTCTGTTTGAAAAACTATGGCAGTAATATCTTGAAATCTACCATGCCGGACAGTGCCACCATCTCACTGCCGGCACCACCTTCCATCATTCCCTAATCATACATTAATGATTGCCCCATCCAATAAAAAATGATATTTTTTGGTACAAACAATGTAATTGCCGACACCCATATATATTTTGTTGAAATACATTGAAAAAAAATGGGTATTCTACAATTTAAAAAGAAAAATAAAAAAAATAAAATTTTAATAAGTGTTGGCGTTGAAGTGGCTAGCACCGATTCAAAACTAAAAAAAAAAAAAAAAAAAAAAAAAACGATTTTTTGATTTTTTGGCGTTGAAGTGGTTGGCACCAATTCAAAACTTAAAAAAGAAAAGAATTTTTGTTTTTTTGGTGCCGGTTTTGAAGTGGTCGGCACCAATTCAAAAAAAATGGATTGAGGAGGAAGAAAGCTGCACTCCGTTTGTGTCAGTTGGCCCGATGAACGTCGGCAATAGCTAATTGCATAGTGGAGTGAAGGCGGCGGCCAAATGGAGAAGGAAGAAGAGATGGAGAAAGAAGAGGAGTAAAGAATGAAAAATAAGAAATAAAAATGAGAAGAGAGAGGAGATGAGATGAAAGTCGCCTTCACTCCCCTATGCAATTAGCAACCACCAACGTCCATCAGGCCAACTTACACAATTGGAGTGCAGCTCTCTTCCTCCTCAATCTATTTTTTTTTTTTATTTTGAACCAGTGTTGGTCACTTCAACGCTAGCACCTATTAAAATATTTTTTTCTTTTTCTTTATATCGTAGAATATCCAAAATTATTGAAAGGTATTTCAAAAAATACATGGGTATCGGCCATTACAGTGCCGACACCAAAAAATATATTTTTTATTGGACAGGGCAATCATTAAAGCATGATTATGGAATGACAGAGGGTGGTACCGACAGTGATATGGCTGGCACCGCCCAACACTGTAGTTTTTAGTTATCTCCGTCATAGTTTTTCAAACTGGATCATGTTTATAGATATTTATTTTTTTTAGGTTAGTTGGTTAAAATAGCCAAATTTTAAACCAACCAAAAAAACATAAAAAATTTCTAGATTTTTGGTTTTCGGAAATCAGGTTTGAAAATTATATATTTGCCTGTTAGTTCTAGCTTTTGGTTTTTAGAAACTTATTTTTTACTTAAAACATCATATCTAAACTAAATATTTTTATTTTTTAAAATATATCTTAATAGTAATATTAAACACTTAAATCTCAAATTAAATTATTTTTATTTTTTAAATATATTTTAATAGTAATATTAAACACTTAAATCTCAAATTAAATTATTCAAAAGTAAGGTTAAACCGACCCTGGCTTAAGAAATTGTGAATATAGCACGATTTCAGTATCACATGTTTAGTGGCTTAGAAAACAGCAGAGTAGAAGGAAGTCATACATTTAGTTACACACGGACATGGACTTATCCCCAGAAAAAATAAACCTTCAAGAAGGTAAAGCAATCATGCATATTAGTACATATAGATATAGTAATATGCATGCATGTGTTTAAGCTTTTCTTTTCTGTTTCTTAAGGCACTGCTATGTAAATATGAAGTTCATACATGAGATACTCTTCGATTTTCAGGTTCCTAATTACTACAGAGAAGCTTACGTTAGGGGGAGAGTGGTTATCGTGAGAGCCGGGAAAGAACTGAGGCTCCAACTAAAGTTGTAAAGGAGGAGGGTGTTGTGGCTTACTAGTTCAAGCCAATGGAGCCTTACACCGGCAGATGCCTTCAGGTTCCTGGTGACACACTTCTACATGATAATGAAGTCCGAATTAAAATTTGGAGCAGAAAAGTAGAAAGTAGAAAGATTTTATTGAAAGCTATGACTTAGATTCTATTGAAATCAGAACAAGCAAAGTCTTAGAAAAATTATAAAGTTAAGGTTAATAGGTATAAATTACAATAAGTACCCGTCAAAAGGAAGATTATAAATTAATCATTCACCCACCGTACCATACACCTTGCAGCAAAATGAAGTGGAAAAAGAAAATATTCGTTATAAACATTTATAAAGTAAAGCAGAAAACTCATGTTTCATGATTTGATACGTATAATGCTTAATGAATTAATCTTTGTTGTCGAATTCTCACTATATGACCTAATAAATAGTATGAAATTAATTGACTTGCAAGGTGCAAATGTATTTTCTCAATCACGGTTACTTCTGACATGTGCTGTTCCATTGGAGCAGGAAGCTCCTTCTAGAGTTAAAATACCAACCATGGTTCATAATATGTTCCACGATAGTCACGTAGAAGCAGCCCCCGAGGTAAGAAGCCCAATATATAATTTTGGATACCATTTTCCATCTATTTGGGATTTTTAAGGGCCAACATTCTGTTTATACAATTAGTTCAGTCAAACCGATCCATCGACTTAAACTTAATTCACTAACCAAATCAACTTTACAGTGATTAATTAAATCGGTTAACCGACTTATATATTGAACACTTCAAACCCATTTTAACAATTATCATCAACCATCAATGCACATAACCATAAGTTGAGAACTATGAACCTATATATTGAACAGTTGGCACTTCCACTTTACATTAGAAGCAGCAAATAATAAAATAGAGAAACTACCAAACAAACCGAAAGAACCCTAAATTAATAACAAAAAATGCTATGCTTAAATGGGTACTTCTGTTTACTACAACGTCGCATGCACTTGAAATAATGTAATGAGGTGCGGGTGTTCGTGAAAATTCCATACCAATTCCAACTTAATGACTGCTTTGAGCTCCATACCATTTCTCTGCATCGGCTCCACCGCCAAATACAAGCCGCAGACCTTCAATATTTACAAACAACCCATATGTATATAGCTTCTAAACAAAACATGTCAAAGTTATAACATAGATTAATTAAACTCCAAAATTGCATCTCTCTAAAAGCATGCCAACTCTACTATACGGGATTATATTAAACACCATCACTGTCAATTTTGGTCCATGCTTAGCCTGAGGTTGGAAACTAAAAACAGTAACGTATACAACTAAGAAGAAATTAACAGAAGAGGATATTTACAGAGGGAAAGTGTTACATATGTTTTAAGTTAAAAAAATGCAGAACTAATTATTTTACAATGAACTGCTGGCTGTCTAATTGAATAAGGCTTGATCCTTGAGCAGAGGAGCTCTTAAGTATCTATCTCTCACCAATCTTCAATATCATCATCATCAGAAATTTTACTTTCTTCTTCATCTATACTCATTCTTTTTACGCTCTCATCTTCCGACTCATGAGTTTCAACATCTCCGGCTTTTCTGTAACCAACCCATTTTAACACAGGTCTATACTCTGTAGCTATAACCGACACTTCGGAAAAGCTTGAGGATCCACCATCTTCCATAAACCTCTGCCTTAGCATCTCATTCTGCATTGTCCAGACTATTTTTTTTACTGAATGGCCTTCAAACGTAAATTCATAATTACTACAACTATGGGAACTAACAACATCAAACCCACCTGATTGTGAGATGATGATTGCTCTATCTGCCAAAGTTTTGGTTTGCGAATAGCATGCCATCTGGTATAATAGCACATTTTCATAAGAAGTGATTCCCTAATGCAAAGTGCAAATGTTGTGGATCTTTGGACTAAACTAAAGCATGAAAATAGAACCTTGAAGGTGATGGATGAAAATTTCCATAGAGAACTCCACGAACTGCGACTGAAGCAGCAGCAGACTGTAGAACATTCTCTATCTCACTATGTCTATTTAAAGTCCTTCGAGAGGTAGCGAGAAGCAAATCAGCATCACCAAGATATGAAGCCACAGTCCATGCATCATCCATCGCCTCATCGCTCACAAAATCTAGAACTGCAGGAATTGGATAGCAGTAGCATCAGGCATGAGAGAAACCGGACAGAAAACAACTCACAACACTTTGCTCCATCCCTTGGCCTATTTCTCTCTCACGCACAAAGACAAGGAACAATTGTAAAACTTATTCATAGCATAAGCAAATTGAAGACAAGAAAAAGTTACCATTTTCATGAAGAAAATCTGTAATAGGTCTTGATTGACCATGTGCTTGGCAGAGTATCTTTTCTGGAGAATCCATTTTAAAAGGAAGTCTTGAGAATTTCTCCCCTACTCGAAATGCATTTTGGTCTAGGACAAAAGGCGAAGTTCAGAGTTAAATAACTTAGATATATTCAGAACAATGTACTCACATAGTAGAGACTGACATATATTTAGCCATTCCATGGCATGACGACCCTAAATATTCCCCTTTCTTTTCTCATAATAAGTCAAGCCCACATAAAAGGGAACTTCAATTAATAAATTATATGTCAAGAAATACCTAATGCAACTAAATTTTCTGTGTCTCTTTTGTTATGCAAGAATTTCCCTAATGCATGAAAAAGTGTCAGGGTTTCATCTCTGCCATATTGTGAAGAAAATCCACCGCTGAACTCATTGAGCACATTTGCATTTTCTTTTGGGCAACTGGGAGTAGAATTGGATAATGATAAATCAAGTTCCACATTTGGTTTCAGACAGAAGAGCTGTAAAGAAGTAATTGCATGTCTGATGTCACCTCCACTGGCTCTTGCAATCAAATCAATCTCTTCAGCAGCCACATTACATAGCTCCTGTCTGCATATTCTAGAGAGTGTTTTCTTTATGGAATTATTTGTTATAGGATTAAAAGCAACCTGCAATTTCCAGCAAGAAATTAGCAACCACTGGAAAAATAATAAACCTAATACCAATTTTCTTGTGAGCATAACCTTACTAGCCCCAGCACTCTCAAGTGTCAACTGTAGTTCTTCCAACCATCTTGCAGTGAGGTCTGATGAATCTGCATTACCATAGTCAGTGACCAATACAGCCGTTGGTACCCTTGTCGATCTCACAAGCAGAACCAAGCACCTCTGAAGTCTTTCAAAAGCTGATCTTCCATTAGTTACAGGAAGATCATCAATCACCAATATGATTGAAGACTTTGAGTTCCCATTCAAAGATGAAGAGAGCAATCCATACTTCCTCACTCTTTCAACAAAATTCTCAAACTCATCCAACTTAGAAGTGTAATTCATCCCTGGACCACAAATATTATTATCAGCAAGAATTAGTTAATTGGGAATTTGTATGAAAAACTAGCCTTTAGAACTATGGTTCACATCTGAGACTTTAAATTCTATATTTCACCTCGAATTGGTTAACAAATATAACTATTAAAAAGGGAAGCGGTACACAGCAGCTAATAATTAAAATTCCTTGAATCCAGCCCAATAAAAAAATTATTTTTTGACACTATTGTTTTTGTATAGCAAACCTGACAAAGATTCTGCCCAACTTCGTCATGAAAGATGCACCTAAATACCTGCACATGAGTTATGAACATGTTCTTGCCAAATTGTGGGAGTAGGTGTGTTCCATTCACATAATTGAGCCCCAATCTTAGATGCAATCACATGGACAGTGGCCTACACACAAGAAGCAGGATTTTCAAGTAAAACTTGCAGGTAAATGCTGTTATAGTCCTACCATTAAGTCATAAAATGGATAAATAGCAACAACACAGTGCCTTAGTATAAAATGTAGAAAAATTATGCTTTGCTAAGACAACCTACAGATTTTCCAACCCCAGCTTGCCCAGAGAGGATGAGAACAGAACTACGGCCAACCTCATCCTGTAAATACTAAAGAAAATACATGAACTTCCTCAGACCAGTTGAAGAATAATAATAACGAGATGCTTATTCAACATCAGCAATAGATAACAATCACAACATCCCACTTTAATATAATGAAATTACCTTTGGAGTCATCAATCTTTCCTCAAACCATGACTTAACTTCTTCAACCTGCAACAAACAAGAGAGGGAAAAAATGCGGATTAGTAGATTACAGATATTCAAATGGACAGTAATACCATATTGACTCTCACCTTTTTCTTGTTAACAGCAAGCTCTTCCAAAGAAGAAGGCTTATGTTTATCAACCCACAATTCCTTTGGATTGCTCCTTCTAGAACCTAGAATGTATTCTATTTCCAATTAAGCATCAAGTAGAAGTTTTAATGAAAAATTTTGTTAAGAAAGGAAATATACACAGCATACCGGCAGAAACCTTGAACCCATTCAAAACTTCATCAAAATCTCTAAAAGCTAGTCTCATCTGCACTAAACATCAAATTTAATGATTAATATATATACACACACACATACATTTAAAAGAGCGAAAAAGACATTTAAGAAATTAATAATGATAAAAACAGAATGTATTTACCTCATCTACATTGCTGGATTGTTTGGTTAAGCGAGAGCCCGGGAGACGAGGCTTTTTGGCTCTATTAGGATTCGTACGAGTAAGAGAAGACGTGGATTTGGGCTTCTGGTAGCTCCGTGTCAACCTCGAAGAAGGCTCGTAATCTTCATCGTCTGATGAGGATATGGTGATGGTGTTTCGTTTCCCCATTGCTAGTAGAGCAGAAACACTATCGATAGGTTTTTGAGCAGTTCAAAAACCGCAAAAGTTGGAGAATTTGTTTTGAGATCAAAGAGAGGGATGAAATGGAAGGAGTGGCAGGATTTGGGGAAGACTGAAAAGAGAAGTGTTTCCCTTCGCGGGCTCAAAAAAAGTAAAAAAGGCGGTGACTTTTTTAGCCAAGGTTAGGATTAAGGACAGGGATAATATACTAAATGCTACTTCAGTTTAGCTTGGAAGTGCAATGTAGTACTCAAACCTTTTCTTTTTCCAATTAGGTTCCTACTTTTGGCTTCCCTTACCCAACCCTAGGGAAATTGCGTCAAAATGTTTAGTTTCCGCCAATGGAAATTTGAAAAATGTAGTTAAAAAAAGACACTTTTAATTTCAATTAATTAAAAATGAGTTTTTTATTCTTTGATTTAACAAAATAAAATAGTATTTTCTATATCCAAAACTTATTTTTCAGATTATCTCAATATCAATGGGTGGTCAAGTTGTTTTTGAATTTCGTGGCCAAGTTTTCATCCCCCAATGACTCTCAAGTAAAAATTATACAATAATTAAGTTATGAGGGTTGAGTTTTAGATTATTTATTTTTTTAATTTAACTCAAATAAATATATTCAATTCGATTTGCATCAAATTTAATATAACTCAATTTAATTTGAAAAAAATTCAAATTAAGTCTATTTGATAAAATAAGATTTATCAACTCAATTAATTCGAACTTTTTTTACTTGACTCGATTAAACTCTCACCCCTAATTGTCTTCTATTATAGAATGACTTAGAGATCGAGAATTTTATTGTATATAATTGCCGAATAGATTTGTCTTCCTTTGTGGCAAATCACTACTTTCTTTAGGTAAATATGCAAATACATTTGTCCGGAAAAAAAGTTGTCTCCCGTTATTATCGACTTCTTAAGAAAAAAAAACTTCCAAATTTTTCTTTCACTTTAAATTTTATTTTTAAAATTCTACTATAGCTTTCTTGAGAGAAGTGAATTATATAGTAGCCTTTGATATGATAATTTTTTATTAAATTATTAGTTAAGTATTTATTTATCATCTATATTTAATTTTAATATTGAATTTAGAACATTGATTTTTTTATTTTAATATTAAACTATACTTATTACGTTGAGGAATAAAACCTCTAAATTCAAAGTAATGTACATTATCTAATGCTGGAAGAAAAGCACGCTCGACCTACAAATTGTGTAAATGTAGTTGGTTTTTTCAAGTTGGTCAAAATACGTCTTATTTTGTTATGATCGTTGTTGCTTGTGACTTTGGAGGAAATATGGAGATCAAAGACTATTATTTTCAACTTCTCACATGGTGAAGAAACAATAACTTTGGAAGATGTAGTCCTAGCCATGAGCTTTCCAATGGAAATAGTTATTGTCCTTGGGGTGGCTAAATTTGAGGTTGAGTTAGAAACGAGAAAGTTACTCAATCATTGTCCTTGGGTGGCTAAATTTTCCGGATAGATTGGTTAATAATATTATTCATGAATTACATTAATACTTTGTATATTGTCCTCACATGGTTTTTGCATGGAAAACAAAATGGAAGCAAATGTTGTTCATTGGTTGTCTAATGTTTAACTAATATTAAGCGGTATTACGCGGTCAGATCGTAATATTGAAAGACAACAAGTATTAGTAGACGAACCTAAACATGTCCTTAGTATAATCGGAAATGAGCAAACTAATTGAAAAACTAATA
Source organism: Gossypium bickii (assembly GCA_025503065.1). Lineage (NCBI taxonomy): Eukaryota > Viridiplantae > Streptophyta > Magnoliopsida > Malvales > Malvaceae > Gossypium > Gossypium bickii. The sequence continues at coordinate 17,182,536 of CP106713.1, read as the reverse complement.
TGTCGTCTATCAAGTCTAATTGAAGAGATGTTGTGTCTTGGGTATCAGAGCAGATGACTCCCAAAAGATAGAGACATAGATGTGACTAACTGGATTAACAATACATCGGACTGGACCCAAGAAGAATAGATCTTCATTTCATTTATGGATTTATTCACTTGTGACGTTTATAGTGTGACATACCTAAATCTTAAGTGGATGACACACTATGTATGTGTGACTCATACACTTTGATGTAAGTAAAAACCTGAGTTCGAATAGATAAGTAACCGAAAGATGATGCATTAGGTTTACGACTTCTGTAATGTACAGAGTCATTCACAACAGTGGAATTCATAGCCTTAGACATGGGTAAATGATATCCTCTCATTGGCATTACATAGTTGATGAAAAGTAAACATAGACAATGGTCGTTCGTCTTTGTGATGAATGACTTGATCACTATTTGATAGTGATTGATTTTTCATGAAGTAAGATGTAATGGTTACCATGAGATAAAATATAATCATATTGGGAGAACAGATATTATCCCAAAGAGATTAAGGATACCCTAAGAGAGTAACGCACTTATAACAAAGTTATTGGACGAGTACTAATCGAGTTGCTTTCGTAATGGTATGCGTTGGGGAGAGCTCAATCACGATACTATAGTAGAATGACCTCGTGACTAGATGAGTTTATAATTAATAGGCGAAAAGTTGATACTTAACTATAAATCATTCGAGGCTAACAAGAAATGAATTGCATATTTGAATCGAAATGAACAGAATGAATAGAAATAAATGGAAAACATTTAGAAATGATTATAGTTTTGTCTGAGATGGAAAAATCGAATCATTTGAAAATGAATGTGGTTTTCTCAAAATGGGAATGGAAATGAAAGTGAGAAATGATTCATTTGCAAATGAACATGGATTACTCAAAAATGACCGAAAGAATAAATTTATGTTTTTGAGCCATTTTAAAGCCCGAAAATGAAAATAAATCATTCAATTATAGTGAACAAGTTGAATGGTGAAATATTAAATATATTTTCTCAAAAATTTTGCCATGGGTAAAATCATCATAATTTTACCGAAAGTAAATTTTGGATGAGAAAATTATTTAATATGAATATTGAAAGTTATTTTTGGGAAATAGAAAAATAAATATTGGGTTGGATCAAATTATAAATGTAACACCCAAATGAATGGCCTGACAACCAAGCCTTCGTTATTTCAACTATCATCATAAGAGAAAGTAATTTAATAATTAATCAACAATCCCATAGGGTTTTATTGTGAAAACGTAATATATGAAACAACCTTCTGATAATATTAATTTGTTTATAATAATCTGGCCATCTAACTTCAGAAGTCTAATTACAATTTAAACTAGGTTTGAAGAGTTCTTATATAAGCACAAAACAAAAGTTTAAACTACACTTTGCCCCGATATACACACACGTTACAAAACTAAAGATGACATGCTTATATAAGACTGTGAAGATTTTGGCTTAGTTCCCTTTTTTTCTCCACGAACAACAGGTTGGAAATACCTAAAACGAGGAAAAGAAACATGGTAATAAGTTCAGAAGAACTTAGTGAGTTCTAAAAATAAATTACTTCAGTTAAGAATTCACCACAGATCTCGCTTAGAGAAATTTTGTGCCTTCATCTTCGACAACTTATGTTTGGGCTTGAACATCATAGAAGCGTAGTACATAATGCATGAGAATTCCTTCTATGAAAGATCATGTAGCATATAGTTTCTTCGTACAGACTTGTTGGGTATAATCTTAGTATAGAACCCACCGAATGGAGAGAGAGTCATTTCGAATTAACTTGGCGGACAATCCTGCAGACTTTTTCATGCAGATTACTAGATGCAAACTCTTATAAGCGGACTCATACATGTGAACTCGTAGTAGAAGATTCATGGATATAGCGAGTCATACATGCAGATTTAGATAAAAAGATTCACAAATATGGAAAACTCATACATGCAGATATATAGAAGAATATTCATAGATATTACGGACTCATACATACAAACTTGTATAAGAAAAATCATGGATATGGCGGATGATTGTCTATAAATGAGTTATCTTTTATAGTAAAAAAAACATACCAAAATATAAGAAATTAGAACGACGGTGTCCGCAAGTGCACGAGTCAAATTATAATATAGTATAGTTTACAACGAAACACTTGTAAGTATTCTGATGATCATACCCAAAGGAGGATGGAATAAATTTATAAAAAAACTTTTTACAAGAATAAGTGTAACGTCTTCAACCCAACCTGATTCACCAGGTTCGAATCTCGGGTGTTACTTCACATTTCACTTAACAAAATTTTCAAAAGAAGTCAACTAATACTCTTGACTCAAAACATATTTCTTATCATTTTATTTAAATACTCAATATCAAAGAAACAAAGGAAAGTGTTTTAAAAATAAAATATTACATTAGAATTTTTACAACTCATTACAACAAAAAAGTTACAAAAGACAGACTCTTTAAGGCGCAATCCTACAATACGCCACTTTTCCAGATAGTTCACTGTATGCATAATAACCCGGTTCGCCGCTTCCTTGGTGTATTCCGAACTTGTCCCTATTGGCACACACATCTAATACAGAATACATTGACAAATACTTTTATAATATTGTTTGCATTCCTGTAAGCCAATTTCCATGCTTAACCTATCATTCCTATTTTGGACGAAAACTTTCAGAATATTTACACATGTATATAAACACCAATATTCATACTTGACATATCAACTTCCATTTCACTACTTGGCTGATTTATGATCTTACTAGATAATGTTCCATTGTCATTTTCTTCATATATCCCGAAGATACTTCTCGAAGGGATACCTTTACAAAATTCCCTTCATACGGTTTTCCTCTTCAAACCAACACTTAACATTGTCCTAAAATGGTTGTTCCTAGATATTGTTCACAGACGAATACCTACTATATATAGAATCACATTTGACAGATTCTTAGGCTAAGTTCAATACGATCAGTCCACCAAACAAATCATAACCTATTTCAAACCCAACACATGATTATATAGATAACGAATTGTCCAGATCATTTAGAAGAATTCCACACATCTTTGCTACAGAACACAAGAAAACCCTTAGATGATAGACAACTTAGCTTCCATAAGATTCTAAAAGGAGACATGATATTATTCAGACATGGTGAATATCAGATGACACAAATTTCAACTCTTTTTAACACAGGCAAATTTAAATAATCTAATACTTATATCCTTCATGTCTACGAATACACCTATATTCTAAACTGCTAGGTTACTATAGTGGATACTCTTATTAACAATACATATACATATTTTCTTCCAAGAACTTTCCTTAAAACACATTCGACTATATTACAGAACTGATCAAATCAAATTAACTTTAGATGTATCATATACTTATCATACACTTATCTATCAGAGAACTCTCAAAACTTATCTAGAATTTACCACAAAGGCGGATAACCATATTCTGATACAAGGACATCAACGAATATGCCAATGATACAATACATAATTTTCCACAAAAACCATACAGAATACGCCACAGAGGCTATACAGAATACGCCACAAAGGCTTAGCATATCACGCCATACAAGCAACATATAGAATCATGTGTTTATTGTCCCGACTGACTATCATAGAAGGTGTCATGAGTTTCTCCCTCATGGACTTATACATAACTTCATGTCGTGATCTACCATTTCAATTACATATTACCAAAGGCATCACCATGAATACGCATATCATCTTATATTGCCATGGGTCTCAACCAAGTGGACTTACACACTTTCATGTCGTAATCTGTCAGTCCAACCTTCATCACACTGAAGACATCACCATGTGTGTTTTCATATCAAACATTACCATGGGTCTTAGCCGCATGGACTTACACTTAATTTCCTGTTGTGACCCGCTAGTCTGGTTAACAATTTAACTATCGTACCAAAGGCATCATAAATGATAAGTTTTCACTCAAAGGTTAGTTATCCAGATTCATTCACATACTTGGTTGATTCTTACCTTCAAATATCATATTACACTCAGTTACTTACCATTTAACTTCTTATTCATACAATACCTCACACATAACAATATTACACATGTACAATCTTTATGATACCTTATATACACTTACCAGTGATCCAAAGGATTATCATCTTTGTATGTTTAGTCTATTTGTTCACATACAGTAGTGAAGATTAGAAACTCACTTGATACTCACCTAACTGTAGCTCGAAGCTCCAAACTTGGACATCCATCACGACCCAACAACAACAACTACTTAAAGAACATAAATTCACCATTAAAACCCATTTACACATAATCTACTAACATCCCAATCATAAATAACCTCATACAGGACCTTGTATTCATGACTTACAGTTTATATAACTCTTAACAACCTTACTCTTTCAGAAACTTAACATGCAGGGCTATATTACTTACCATGAGGTGAAACAACCACTGATTAAATCAAAATCCTTATCTTCCAGCTTAATGAGGAAGAGGTGACATTTAAATTTAAGAAAAAAGAATCATAAAGTAACACTGAAGGAAGAAGAAACTTCCTCGCGACCCTTCTCAAACATATATATAACCTCAATTCCCTTTAATGGAACTTGACAAGTGTCAACCGTAATTAGTAGTTGTCCTTTATTTGACCTACAATAACCAAAAGAATTATAAATGAGAGTTCTGACTGTTGGCCCTTTGACCAGTCAATTCAGTTGACTCCCAAGCAAATTACACTACAAAACCCAATTAGCATAGTACTAAGACAAACTAGACGTACTCTATATTTGGTGGTAACTCTTACCATGTTTAATATTCACTTGGCACATTCTTTTCTTAAATAACAGAATAACTTAAAACCTTTATTCACCTCTTCAGTGGGTACTTTACGCCACATTCTAATTCGCCAAAAAACTATAACATGGTGGATTACATTACGCCAGTCAGATAACTTCATAACTACACGCCTTATTCTCGAATCCACCAGACCTTGGGTGTGACGCCAGCCTTTGGGTGTGACAATAAGTCTAAGTAGTAATAATTAATTCCTATATTACGAAAAATCATAAAATAAAGTAAAAAGAGAATTTAAATAACTAAAATAAATAAACAAGAAAAATAAAAAAAAAGACTTAAATCAATAAAACCAACCAGGAAGATTAACTTGTTTTAGGGTTTGTAATTAACTTTGGATTAAGGTTTTAGGGTGGATTAGATACCGATTAACTAATTATTACCTCTCAACCTTAAACTAATTACTCAATTGGTTGATACTCGCTTATCTCCCGACCTCACTTTCTCAACTAGGATAAACTACGATTTACTCGATTCAACTTATCTCCCGATCTCGTCTAACCTATGATAACTTCCTAGGGTTGTTAAGCCTAGGGTTTAAGAACGTGTAATCTATACCAACTAATCCTCTCGGGAAACCATAAATCCTCCATTAATCGTATCCCCATCCACTCGTTAATCTTCATTAAGAGATTTAGCCACTCATGTTATTCATAATCTCTAACTCAATTGAATAAATCAGAAGAGAAAAGAGATTAGAATAATCCTTGATTGATATTGAATGAATAATGGAGTAGTAATTCTCTCGATCGAAATAACGAAATATGTCGATTGCAAAGAAAAAATAAACTGAATAATTTAATTATATAAAAAAACTTTTGGATCAAAATCGATTCCAAAAGGAAAAAAACAAAGAGTTTAGAAAAGCTAAAAGAAAACTAAATCTAATCATACTCCTAAACTATTAGGGTTTTTGATTGCGCCTAAGATGACTTAGTTACATCAAACCCCTAAGGTCTTATTTATAGGAGTGTTCACAGACCAAATTAGGTCTTCGACACATCTTAGATCTTCATATATAGTCGATTGTGCGGACAAAAATAACCCTAGTATACTTAGGTAGCAAGTCGACCTATGTCGCACCATAGCCCTTGCATGGCACAACACGACAGGTGAATTTCACCTTGTATGGTTCATTTTATGCTTTGATGTCTCGGGAAGGTTGTACATCACTTGTCCCTTACTTCCATGTCAATTAGGCCTATAAATCTTCATCCTACATACTAAATTTAACATATTAGAACTACCTAAAGCCCATGTTAGCCCAATAGGTCATAACACTCACAAATGTGTTAAAAAATACTTATTTTACTAATATTTAATGCTAAGTACTAAATACCGAAAACATAATATTAAATACTAAATTGCCTATAAAATAAGCTCCTTAAGTGCGAAAATAGACCGAATTAACTACTACATAAGATGACAAGTCAATGGACTCATACATGCGAATTCATGGATAAAGCAGATTCAAACATATAGATTCATAGAAGAAACTTTATGAACATAACAGATTCATACATGGGGACTTTTTCGCGAACTTTGTATGTCAAAATCTCACATATAAATTTGATGTAAACTTAAAGATAAAGTCTGGTGGACTTTCATAACTTACATATGCCATGACCATGGACTTTCTTACACATATGAGGCTTTATGCCTTAGACTCCACAGAATCTCATACATTGAAGAACCCATGTAGGGTTATCGCATACATGTGCACATATATCTCCATACAATCCAATCGAACCTCCGCAAAGATAAATACTAAGCGTATACATTCTTCGTACACTCCGCCTGAACCTCCGTAAAACCAATATCATGAGGCACAGAGTGCACAACATGTCATTTCTTTATTCACCAAAACATCCCTCCATACCTCCATACTCCGCATATATTCATATTTATGACAGACATATAACAAGCATTCAACTGAACGTATTGTTAATAACACAACATAGATCATATTAAACATATTTATTAGACCAATTCAGTGATAACTTTTTCAGTAATGATTTTACCAATGAAAGGTTATCAAAGAATGAACTGAAACATACAATCAAACATGGATCTATAAATCATTACTTTGCATACTTCAATCGTACATCAAAACAACCTACAATAATTCAACACTTCATCAACAGAACATGAAGTCAAACACAACACAATAACATAGTACTGATATATATAAAATAACCACAAAGAGTTTGAGTTTAGAAACTCACCAACAAAATACCTAGGGTTGACATAGCTTACACCTGCTTAGCCTTCCCTTTATGACTTGGGCCTTATCTTTCTTGGTTAGTTAAGCATAACAACCATATAAAGATAAAAAAAAAAGACGTACATATGTAAGAAAACCTTAATTCTTATGCATGCAAATGAGTTATAAATGTTAACTTCGACTTAAATCATCATTGTTAAAAAAAAAAAAGAATTATACTGCAATCCTCAAACTTTCCTTCCTTTTACTTAAATCAAAGGGTACGTGAGAGTTAGACAGATTACTAGATTGCTAAACTTTCTAATATTTATGCTAACACCCTAGATTCTTCACCTCATACAAATCACTCTTGAATTTTCCTTTCTTACAGAATGAACCAGAGAAGAAGATGAAAGAATGAAAAATGAATACCAGAATGAAAGAATCATCTCAATATATAATCTTTCCACTACCATTTCCCTTAATCTCAAGTCGGTTAGTATTATTAATATCTTTAACCATAATGTTTTCCATTGACAGAGACTCTTAGTTCTAATGTAATGAAACTAAATTTAAATTCTAACTATTTACCAATCAACCCCGCTAACTTGCCACAAATCATAGTGGCAGATTAAGTATTTTTTGTCACTTGACGAGCTTACTTTCTAGGCATTTTAATATATATTTTACATTTTTACGTTTCTTAGTTTATGATTAAAATATTACAAAATAAGTGTTTTTATGCATTCTTTGAGTTAGTTGACCTAATCGGGCCAATATCGGCCTTAAGGTGATTTTAATGAGCTAATTGAGTGTGCATGATATCTCGTTGAAGGCCCAAAAGCATAAGAAATTATGACTAGGTTGTAACACAAGCTTTCAGAGTCCAAACACAATCGAGTTGATTAAGGAATTCACATTCGAAGTTGTGTGTCGTGACACGCAGAAGGCTGTATTGCAACATAGGTGTGATGTGGGGCTAAAAATAAGCAAGGGTGTTTTCATTCACACAACACATCTTTTTATGTAATTAAGGCTGGTGCTTACCATAATTAAGGCTGTTAAACTCTTTTATAAAGAGCTAAGTTGAGGAAAGCTTTGGGAGCTTTTTGCCACATTAGTTTTAGGGTTTATTTTAGTATATTTAGGTTAGTTTAGGTTTTATTTTATTTTTCTAAACAATTTTTATTTCTTGTTCTTCGGTTCTGATTCAATTTGATTCCAAGTCTTCACAATTCAATATTACAGTATTTTTCTTTTACTCTTTGATTGTAAATGACGAGATCTCTAGCACTATCAAAGGATTTTCCTATTTTGAGCACTCCACGACATCATACGGACAATTTCTATCTTTTCTCTTTTATATTATTTTTGTGTTCTTTACATGATTAATTTAATTGTAGAAAAGATGGTTTTTAAGATGATGAGTGGCTAGATCTTTAGAGATTAACGAGCAGATGTGGGAACTAGTTTGTGTAAATGCATGTGTTTTTAAACCCTAAGCTTGACAACCCTAGGAAGTAATATAGGTAAACGGATCGGGAGACGAGGTTATCGAGTAAATCGTGTATTTTTCCCAGTCAAGAAAGTGAGGTCGAAAGGTAAGCGTGTACTGGTTGATTAGTTAGGCAGTAGAGGAGAGAGTTAATATTGTCTAGGTAATAACTAATCTTCTCATAAAACCCTAGTTCTGAAGTTGATTACAACCACAGAAGTGAGTTAATCTTCTACCTGTTATTCGAGAGATTTTCGTTTGTTAATATTATTTCCGTAGTTTCGATTTTTAATTTTGTTTTCTTATCTTAATCTTTAATATTGATTGTTGTAATATGATTTTCAATAATTACTGTTTAAACATGCTACTGTAAATAATATTATTTTTAGATTTAGTTCAACCTCCCTTGGGTACGATTTTCGGCATACTTCCCTATGTTCCGTTTTAACACACAAATTGACATGTTCGCTTGTAGATACCGCATTGATTTGATATATTTTTATTTACACGATTTATACTCTAAACGTTTGCACGTTTGGAGGCACCCGCAAGATTCTCATATTCACATTAGAACCCGCTTAAATAGAAAATTTTCTAATTAAGTAATCAAAATTTTCATTATGCCAAACCTTTAACGTTTCTGAGTGTATGACCTGCCTCCAAATGTGGTGGTAGTTTTAGTACATTTTAGCACTTAAGGGGCTTGTTTTTTGGTGGTTTTATATTTAATTATCGCATTTTCAACTTTTGTAGTTTAGATTTAATTATGTGCAAAATAAGCGTTTTTATGCAAGAATTGATGTTAGTTCACCTATTAGGCCAATACGGTCATTAGGTAGTTTTCATATGCTTAATTAAGTGTGCAAGATGCGTATTTAGTAGCACAACAGCCTTATGGATGGCTCCCGAGTGTAGCATAAGTTTCCCAAAATACAACACATGAAACTGGAACTCCAAGCCCAATATATTGATGTTGTGCGACATAGGTCTGAACAGGGGAGGCAAGGATTGACAAGGCTAAAATCGTCCGCACAATCATTAATTTTCCTAATATGTAAGCAAGCCTTTAAGAGCCGTAGTTAATAGATTTAGGTTTTATTTCATTTTATTTTCAGTTTGTAAATACTTTGTTCTTTTAAACTAGGTTCGATTTGAACCTAAGTATTTTCTATTGAAGTATTCAACAATTTTATTTCAATTTTCTTTTGCAAACATCAAGAACAGTTAGCCATCAAGAGATTACGCAACTCCGAGCATATTTGATTCAATCAATTGAGCAATTTCTTAACCTTTCTCTTACTTTAATTTATTTGTGTTCTTTTACATATTTAAATTAAATATAGGAGTTATGACATATAGATCCATAAGAGGCTAAGTCTCTAGGGAGATTAACAAGTAGGTGTGAGAGTAGTTAACGGAGGAATCAGGGTTTCTTGATAGGAAATAACTGGTTTTAAACTATGTGTGCCTAAATCCTAGGATTGATGACCTTATGAAGTAATCTAGGTTAAACGAGGTTGGGAGATAAGTTTATCGAGTAAATCATAATTTATCCCAGTTGGGAAAGTGAGGTTAGGAGATAAGTGAGTACATGTCGATTAGTTAGTTAGTAGAGGCCGAGAGGTAATACTAGTTAATTAATAGGTAATTCAATTTAAACCCAAATTTTGAAGTTAATTACAACCACTGAATTGAGTTAATTTTTTGCTTGTTATTCTAATTTAATTGTTTGTTTATTCAATTCAATTTAGTTTATGATTTTTATCTCTTTTATTATTTGTCATAATATAGTTTTTAATTATTGCTATTTAGACTTGTTATTGTAGAAGTAGATTTCTGATTTAATTCATACTCCTTTGGGTACGATCCTCGAAATATTTCCTTGTGTTCCGTTGTGCACATCTATATTACAATTTGACCTGTATACTTGCGAACACTGCTGATTTAATTTAATATTTTTTTGGTGTGGTATTTTCTAGTCAAATGTTTGCACGTTTGGTGTGGTCAGTGTGACAATAAAGTATTTGGTTAAAAGCCCGGAAAGTACTTGTAATTGGACCCGATATGGGAGAGGCCTAAAAGACCATTATGTTAATAGGTGGACAACTAACCCTAGTTATTAACTAGGGTTGCCGCCACCTATATTCCTAATTAGACAATGAGTTGGTTTTTCTAGTTGAAATAATTTTTTCTAATTCAACAAGAGTTCTACTTTCTCTTCCTATAAATAGATGACATTGGTTCATTATTCTGCCAGAAAATAGAGAGACTTTTATTCTCTTAGAATTAAATATATTTTCTGAAATAGCAATTCTATCGTTTTCTATTTGAGAAGAGAATTTTTTCTTTCCACATAAAAGAAAAGAATTTCTAGTTCTATGTTTTGGTTCAATTGGTTCGAGCCCACACTCGATGCAGTTCGTGGTTTGAAAATAGCAGAGAAGATCGTTTGGTTGAAAGTCGAGAACGAAAAGGATCCATCTATCCGAAACATATGTACAATTTTGGTCTAAGGTTTATCCTACAAATATCATAAATCGGGTCAATTTTCAAAATTTTTATTTTCTGTTGTGCAAGAAAACCGTTTTCAAACCGGATTTTTTCCAACAATGACTTGGTCAGTGGTAATCATGACCATGGTACATGGCCCCAGCTCCTAATCCACAACAGAGAAACATTTTGAAGACTAACCAGTAGACATGAACTGAATGGTGCTAAGTAGGATGCCTTGTAAGGTACAAGGACTTCCTTGGGAAGAGAAATGCATGGTCATGGAACCAAAATTCCAGATGATAGAACATAGGGAGAGAAGCCAATGTATGCCCAGTATCCTAATGAAATAGTTCCCCTTAATCTTAATCATCTCTTGTTGCAAAACACTTACATCTTTTAGCAATCGTGTAGTGATCTCATCCCCCGCCATGGAAGATCGTTGAAGCTCTGATATCTCTGATGCAAGCTGGTCTAGGAGAGTTGAGAATAAAGAAATGAACAGAAAGTTGAGAGAGAGAGTGAGGGAATGAGAGGAAAATTTTCATGTATAACCGATTCAATAACTTCCCCTTTACAACAAAATAAACAGGGAAAAAAAAGAATGGAAAAACATTTTCAAAAACTGGTTACTAACGATATTCATCGTTGTCTCCCAAAACGCCCTGTTTTCATTAATGTGTTGCACATCGTTTCATTAATTCCGCTACCGCCAAAATGCATCGTTTCACCCTTTGTTTAAGTTTTTTGTTTTTTTTTTTTTTTGGTTTTACCCCATAACAATTTGATCATTTTATGACTTGCCCTTTCTCTACCTTTAAAAAAATGTGTACATGATTAAGTCTTGAAAAAATTGTAAACACATATTTTTTGTCGAAAATATAACCTAAAATAATTGAGACAAATAATTTATTTATTTATTTATTTATTTATCAAACTATGAAAGTTGTAGTATCTATACGTTTATTGAATATAAAGAAATCCTTTGATTATTTTCTTCAGTAAAGTTTCGATCCAAGAATTATTTAAACTTGATCTTTAATAGATGCAATCTGCTTTAAGGGTTGTTGAGACTTGATGTAATTTGCTTAAAGGATTGTTGAGACTTGATCTTAAAAACGGGTTCTAAAAGTTTTTTTTTGAAATTGCTTGACTTGATCCAATGATATTCGAAATTTGTTTTCTGTCAACAGGGTTAACTTATTGAAAGTTGATCTTCAAAAATGAATTCGATATCTTTTGTTTTGACAAGATCAAATTAGAGAAAATTTGTTCTAAAGATTTTTTAGACTTGATTTTAGATGGTTAAGTCCAACTCAAGGATCTTCTAGATTTGATTTTAAAATACGAGGATTGATCTCTTTTGTTGTTGCAAGAACAAGATCAAAGAGACTTTTGATCCAAGAGTCTTATAGATTTGATCTTAGATGATTAAGTGCGCTTCAAAAATGGTCAAGGCATAATCTTTTAAATGTAATTTGATCTCCATTATTTGGCAAACTAAGATTAGATAATGAGCATTTCAAAAGTTCTTCAAGAATTTTTTATTCTTTCAGGGGCTTCATTGAATTTTGAAAAGAGCTTCGATCTTCAAAATATTCTCTTTAGGCTTTTGAATTATGCATTTCTACACCTGCTTTTTTTTTGAATGGTTTGAAAGGAACTTTTTTTTCTCTTATTTATTATTTACTCATAATTAATTTAAAATAATTTGAAATAATATAATTTTATAATATAATTATTTTAATTTATTTTTAACTAATTTGAATTAACTAGAGATAATATAATCTTAAAAGATATTACCTTTTTATATTTAAAAAATGATATAATTAAGAAAATATTATCATTTTCTTTGATATATAACATGTAAGAGACACATGAACACTTGCGATTGGTCGATTTTTTTTTTCGTTTAAAGCAAGAAAGAAAAGCTTTACAGACAATTAAGTCCTATTATCAAAAAAATAAATAAAATATACTTCTCTCGATTAATTCATACTAGACAACAATTGATAGACGAGTCGTATGTATTTTCTTCTCAAGTCAAACAAGTTTTTTACTCGAAAGATCCAACTGATGAGGGTTGGTACGTTGTACTCCGTAACACCCCTAGAGACTTGATTAACATTGGCAACGGAAGTAGAGATGACATCGACGAAAGATTAGAAACTTTGCCTTTTCCAGAACAAAACTTAAATGAAACTATCCCTAGTACTAGTACACAATTTCTTTAGGTTCGCCAGGATGTGGATGAAGATATTTACGAATCATGATGTAGCAAGATTTTACGTTTTTTTTAATTATATGTAATATTATAATTTAAATATTAATCTTGTTAAATATATCCATTACTATTATTGTTGTAATTAGTTACTAATATTTCAACTATATTATGTGTATTACAGATAATATGCCTAGAAGAAGATTGCGAGATCTAAATATTATTCAAACTCCTCCAAATTCGGAAGAAACAAATAGTGACCAACAGACTGCTATTGGATCTTCGACTGTTCCGAATACAGTTGACGAACCTGTAAAAATTCAAAGTAATGTTAACTTTAATTTACATGCATGTTGACTTTTATTATTGATTTTTGTTTCAAATTCTTATATTATCATATACAATTTTTTTAGCTGAAAATTGTGGGAGGCGCAAAACTCTAGGACGTACGCTATTAAAGGATTTATACAATCTAAATTCTGTGGAGCATGTCAAAGTATCTAGAAACAGTCATGGTCAGCCTATTGGATCAGAAGCTCGAGTTTTAGCAGGATAGTTGGGCATTATAGCACGAAATGCCAATCTGTTACCAATCAAATACGAGTCATGGCATCATATGCCTGATAGTAACAAAAATCATACTCCGGATAATATTAAGGTAATAACGTGAATGTAATTTATAATAATTTGGTTTAATTTTTATTTATATTTACTTTCTAAACTTGTGTTATTTGTAGGAAAGATTTACTTTAGAGGTCTCGGATAATTATGTGAAGAAAGCATTAGCAAAGAAATGGAGAGACCATAAAAGTACTTTAAAAAAGGAATATTTTAAGAAAAATATAAGCCTCGAAAAGAAATTGCGAAATGCCCCGCCAGGAATGTTGAGGTACTAATGGGAAGATGCAATTAGATTTTGGAATTCAAAGAAATGAGAGATATTATGTACTTCCAAACTCTTATAATTATTTCGGTTTATAGTATTTACTATATAAGTAATAATAATTTCATAATGTAGGATCGTGAACGAGTTGGAACTACAAGTAGGCAAATTAGTAATAATAATTTCATAATGTAGGATCGTGAACGAGTTGGAACTACAAGTAGGCAAAAAAAAAAATATTCACGCACGCAGTTAGTTCTAAAATTTTTGCTTGTGTAGTTGATGACGAGGTATTTTGAATTTATTAATTGTGTCCAATATTAATTACTTTCTACAAAATAATATTTTTCTTACTATATTATAGGAACTGTAGTCTGGTCAAAAAGTTGGGCGCCTTCAGCTTTTTGATATGACACATAGAAAGAAAGATAGATATCCTATGGTCACTGAAGCTACAGAAATTATGGTATATTTACTTAATAAAAATTGAATTATTTTAAATATTTATCATGTTTAATTATAATGGTTTAATTCATTGTTTGTAATGCCAATAATGCCAAGTTATGTTGCATTTGCTTGATTATATATTTTATTTCTAACTCCTTAATTTATTTATTAGAAGAAGCTAAAGGATAAAAGCGCGGAGTATGAAGCTATGGCTTCAGGTGATAGTTCTGTTAATCTGGGCGACATTGATAACCGAGTTATTACTAAAGTTTTGGGTTCTGAAAGGTATGGTCAGGTTCAATTTCAGGGATCTTTCGTTAGCCCAACCCAATATTTTGGATCTAGCTCGCATCAAGACATACCTTTGGCAAATCAAGCTCAATCTAAAGTTCAGAGGTTAAGAGACCAGATGGCTCAGATGCAAGCGAGCATAGTTGAGCAAATTGCTCAACTTAAGGTAGAGGCAGCATCGAGAGAAGCAGAGGCTAAAAGAAAATATGATGAACTCCGGCTACAACTTAAAGTAGAGGCAGCAGCGAGGGAAGCAGAGGCAACAACAGAATATGACGAACTCCAGTTACAGCTTCAAAATATGATAAAGATGTTTCAGCAGAATCAATCGTAGAATCCGCCATCTTAAACTTTTATTTTCTTATTGTGAGAATATTTTAACAATATAACTTTTGAATACATTTTGTTATTTTAGTTATTAATTTAGATCATATACATATTTCTTTCTTGATAGTATCATTTACATTTGAAGTTTTTTGTTGGATTTGAAGTTACAGGAAAATATGTTAAAAATTTGGGTTCTATATGAAATAAAATGGGTTGGTAAAATCTATTAATGTTAGTGGCATTTTCCCGCAAACGCTGCTATAGAACATGATCTTTAGTGACGATTTTACTACAAACGCCGCTAAAGAACATGATCTTTTGCGGTGATTCTAGCTACAAACGCCACAATATGTTAGACTCTCGCGGCGATTGTAAAAAAAGCACCGCTAAAGATCATGTTCTTTAGCGGCGATTGTAATAAAATCACCGCTAAATATCATGTTCTATAGCGGTGTTTTCCCACATAAACGTCGCAACTTTTAGCGGCGCTTTCAAAATAACGCTGCTAAAAACCTATTTCGCTGTAGTGAATAAGCCTAGTCCCTTTGTTGTGCCCAATATTATATGGTCTTTCTATTATAAACATTTAGGGGAGTGGTGGATTACACACAAGCCCTTGCCTCTACTAATCAAAGGTAGTATTAAACAAGTATATATGTTGAGAGAAATTAGAGAACGTATCCATGGTCATGTGAATTACGAAAGTAGATCCTTGCAGTTTCATCTTCTCCTGGATCTGACGACTTCAAAATCCTATTCTGGATAGCCCAGGCCAAGATTATGGGCTATACGTTATAATCAATATCCACATATAGGAGATATTTCGCATTAATCTTTATACCATCAAATTCAACTTTCAGCTTATCGAGAGCATTCTCACTCCCTAAGCTGGAAACATCATTTCTTTCTATGTTCATTTCTCTAAATGGCGTTATCAATATCATTGTTCTTCTGTTTGTCTTCTCATTTTCTATCGCTTATTGGAAACTAATATCCTTTGTTTTTTTTTTGTTGTTGCTATTTTCTTAGTAATTCAAGCCCTTTGACGTTTGGTTTTCATGGGTTATAGATTTCCTTTGTGTTTCTAAGTTCTTCTTGTCAGAGTTAAAAAGTTTTCTGGATTTGGTTTTTTCCTAATCATTATTCTTAATCAAATATTATTGGTAATATTCCCAAGCATGCTAGTTTCCATGTCTTTCTAGTTTCTTGTTGGGGTTTTTTTTCTTTTGACCTAGATTAAGTATTTGGATTAGAAAGATCTAGATTTAATTCTCTGCTTGGATTGGCTTCTCATCTATTTTGCTTGAGGTTTAGGGTTTGAGTAGGACATAAGTTTATTCCAGTTTTCTCTTTCTATTCCCAATTAGCTACTAATTTTTAAGTGGTTGGATAAGTGTTTGATTGGCTTTCATCCAATCATGAAAAGGTCAGCATTTCTTCTTCTATCTCTTGAAGAGATGCGTATATATCATGGTGCATGTAAGAAAATGAAATTAGATTTTTTTAGAGATAATAATAGCGTTTCTAATCCCAAAAATCCTTTGACTAAGAGTGTGTATATTCCTCCTCACAAAAGGAAGATGGAATGAGTCCCATTTAACCATGATCAGAAGGATATGAAAGAGGATAACATGGAACAGATGGGAGATACAGAAGAATTGCAGGATCTAAAGAGAGATCCACCCATGCATGCAGAGCCACATCCAAGAGCAAGGAAGGGCCTTATCATCAACTTGAATGAGAATATCGTTTAGAGCCAAAGGCCATTATGGAATCGCACTGCGGTTGCTTTCCTTCTTGATATGCGAACTTTTCAGTAAGAGGAATGTAACTTATTGTTTCGGAAGCCTAGGACTTAAATGGAAGGGTGGATGTTACTAGAAATGATGGTAATATCTATTATTTTTATTTTCATGATATAGGGGATGCAGAGTTTATCATTCATGGTAGTTCCTAGGCCCTTGAAGGAGGGTTTGTAGTTTCGATCATTGGAGACCAAACCTACCATCAACGGACTTACAATTTGTTGCTTCACCTATATGGGTAAAACTATAGGGGGTTATCAATTGAATTGCAATTGCCTGAGGTTGGGAAGGCAATTGCAAGGGTAATCGGAGAGGTAATTCATGTTGATTGGAGAGGCGGCTTTCCTTGAAATATACGGTATATGAGAGTTAGGGTGTGGTTCGATTCTTGGGCCCCATTGGTTTCAGGAGTTTTCATCCAAAGTGGAGGTGGATCAAAGCTATAGGTAAGTTTCAGGTATGAAAGAGTTTTTTAAGTTTTGTCGAAACTGTGGGTGTATTGGACATACTTTTCCAAACTGTTTAGTAACCAACGAGGAGATTGAACAGGTCATCTCTCAATAGCTAGAAGATATCAATAATCGTTAGGGCCATAGCATTGGCATTGATCTCACTAAGGTTTATTTTGTAAGTGAGAATAGGGATTTTTGGGCAGGTCACATTGGCGCACAACTCATTTCATTTATGCTGGAAATGCAATGGAAGGCATCATGCATAAGGCAAGCAGTACTTGGGAGGCAAGTGGTGCTAGGACCAAGGGCAACAGTGTCCAAACTTTCCAAAAGAGTTACAGTCTAAAGATGAGGAAGCATTAGATGTTGCCTCAATAAGAATGCCAAGCCCAGATTCAGTGTTTAGTGTTAATGAGATTGAATCAAATGGAAGTGAAGCTAGTATAGGAAGGGAGGAGGCACAAAGTAGTGAAGAACATGTTTTCGAGGAGGAATTAGAACAATATACTGGCTTCTTAGTAGAATATGGAAATCTTACCAATGACCAGACCATTCGTTGGTTACCAAATATCGAGGGAGAGCTGCTCTTAGCCAATTGAAGGCTGATGAACGAGTCTACAATGGATGTTTTAGGCCAAGAACAAGTGCTCAGAGACTTAAATTTCGTATTATTGTATCAAAAAGATTTGTACAAGTTTTTATTAATGATAAATAAATTTGATTTTATGATACAAGGAAGAAAAAATAAGGTTATTGATGGAACAGTTATACAAAACTTGAATGAGGAAATTAGGAATAAGAATAATACTAATATCAAGGCAAAGGAAAACATAATTATAGGGATAGCAAATTTCTTATGTGAAGTGAACCCAAAATGAGATATTAATGAATGTAGCAAGGTATGAGCTGGAAAGGAGGAAAAGGATGTTGAAGTGGATGAGGTAAAGTGGCGAGGAAGATGATAATATGGATATAGCAAGTTTCTTTGCAAATTTAGGTGATATTTCGAGGTCTGAAGAAGTGGAATATGTCGATTTGTTTTGGAGGCAATAGTTCAATGACTAGAGAGTAACTTACTCGATGTTGGGTTTAACACAAACAACTTAGAAGATAATCAAGCCATTGTTTAATAGGAATAGAGTGGACTGAAACAAATTCTCCTGGACGCATTTGACAAAGAAATGAATGAGGAAGGAAATACTCAAAAAATCGATGCTAATGTTGTTAAATGTGAAAAGAATGATGATGTTTTTACACAATCTATTTTGGATGTTGCTGAATACTAGAAGTATGAGAGGGATAATGAGAATGAAGACAATGATAGTGAAAAAGAAAACTTGGGTGGCAATAGTAGAAGCAAGTGGAAACGTGATGACCATTTGAAGAACAACGAAGAAGATGAAAAGAAGTGTTCAGGTAGAAGCATACGCATGTTAAATTGGACAATTGAAATGTAAAATGGTAAGATGGGCTTCACACCAGTTTGAGGGCTTATGAGGGTTGGCCCACAACTGTAACACCCTTAACCCATCTCCGTTGCCGGATTAGGGTTACGGGCATTACTAAACCTCACACCAGATAATACACTTTATAAGATCAATTATTAATGTACATGTATATTTCATCTATTATAAAATCATTTATTATTGCAATACAAATAATAACATTTCATCAAATAAGAACAAATTACAACATATGGTAAAGTATTATTATCTTATCATAATCGGTATTGTACCTTTTTCACCTAATCATTCAAACATTTCATGCAATTACTTTAACAATTCCCTTCGTTATTATTTAACCTTTAATGCATTCAAGACCGTACATGTACCATTAATAGCATACACATATACAATATACAACTCTTACCAATGATTCATAGTCACTTAGCTACACTTATAACCATATGCCAAGTTTATCATTCACCAATCAAAAACGGTATAAACGCTTAGATCATATCATATAAACAAACATTAAATACCACTCATCATGACATGTAAATTTATAATAAGCTTTAACCATGACCGAATTCATGTAAGTTCAAAACAACTAAAATTTAGTCATTCTCGCATGGCTTTCATATACATTCCAACCAAAAGAGACCAAAAATATTCAAGCTTATACATGCCATAATTTCTAAGGTTTAACACTAAAATTGATACCAAAAGTAGATGATAGTGCGCTTGACTTCGACAAGGATTTCCCAAATGCGAGCCACAACTTCAAAGATCTATACCATGAGCAAACAAAAACACAAATGGTAAGCTATTAAAGCTTAGTAAGTTATAAGCAAAGAGGTAGTATATCTATATACAAGCAATTCAATAGTTTCTAATTAACTTAACTTAAACATGGATTAGATTGCAACATCCATAATCATTAATCAATATCATACCTATTAGGTCACCAAATAAATCCAAGTATTCACATGTTAAATTTCCATACCAAAATAGCTTACCCAATTTACATCAAGAATGAACTATCGTATAACATATACATACCTGACACTCTCGTTTACCTCCACTAAGTGTTTTCGTCTTTTAGAAAAATCTGAAAACCCGTACACGTAGTACAAACCCGTAACGTATCGTTCACACACTACACCAAAACAGACTTTTAGCGGCGTTTTTTGGGCTTTTAGCGGCGTTTTTAAGCGCCACTAATAGTATTTGCGGCGCTTTTGAAAGCGCCGCAAAAAACACCGCTAAAGAAAGCGCCACAAAATTTAGTAGCGTTTGTTGTGAAAAAATGCCGCTAAAAGTAAAGACTTTTAGCGGCGCTTTTATAAAAAACGTCGCAACAAGTATGGGCTTTTAGCGGCGCTTTAAACAAAACGCCGTAAAAGATATGGGCTTTTAGCAGCGCTTCTAAAAAAATGCCGCAAAAGGTAGGGGCTTTTAGCGGCGCTTTTCAGAAAAACGCCGCTAAAGGTATGGGCTTTTAGCGGCGCTTTTCGAAAAAATACCACTAAAGGTAGGGGCTTTAGCGACGCTTTTTAGAAAAACGCCACTAAAGATAGTTGCTTTTAGCGGCGCTTTTCCCAAAAACGCCACTAAAAGTCATGAAAATTAAAAAAAATTAAAATATTATAAAAAAGAATAAAATTAAAATATTATAAATATTAAAATATTATAAAAATATTTAAGGAAAAATAATAAAAATTAAACATTTTTCAAATTATAACATTTAAACCAAAAAAGAAATCGATAGCAAACAATATTCAACAAGAATTTTAAAAAAGAAGCAAGGATGGATTTCTTCAACTCTTCATCATCACTTTAGCAAATCACTTGAGCTCAGATCTCAACCCCTTTTTCATCCTCGTACTCTCACCAAGGATGGATTTCTTCAACTCTTCATATCACTTTTCATTCTCCAAGTATTGAGGATCCTTAATTACATATATCAAATTACATATAGCAAATTATGCAACTTAGAACACATAGTTTCATCTAGAAAAGTATGCAGAACTCGACAAGAATCTAAAATTTCGATATGGCCCTTCTAAAATTTACATAAGTGAATGATGCATAAAAAAGTATATTAATAGCAAAGTAAGAATAATAATTAGAAGTACTAGTTAATGAATGTCAAATTCAGTACCCATTTCATACGCAAGAAGGGAAGATTATCATAAATTCACAACAGAGAGATTTTTATGATATCAAGAACATTGAGGTAAAACTACACCAAGCTTACTTAAAATCTTAACTTAAAACTACAAGTAGACTAGTAGGCTAAAATGCAAAACAAATGTCTGCCATTTGCCTCTACTCTAACAAGTTCTAAAAACCTACATCAAGAAATCTATAATTTAATAACTCCAATGCTGTGAAAGGGAAAGAAAGATTATATTAAATTGATAACAGAAAGTTCTCATAGTATTTGCTTCAGGCAACCATTTCATGTAAATGACTCCTATACTTAGAAAGTCTTAACCCACATACCAGTGCAAAAAAATAAAAATAAAAAATATTTACAAACCAAATCAGTAAGCTTGAATAAATTACAACTGTGAAACAAATTGCACTTACATTGAAAGAACTGGAATTGCTAGTATTGGCCGTGCATGCACAAAAGAAGAGAAAAAGGAATACGTGATCAAGCATCTTCAATGGAAGTCACCCATAAATAGTGAACTCCTAATAATATTTTATTTAAAACTTACACAAAGGAATTAAAGGCAATCTCCAAAGAAAAAAATCAGAATGAACAAAATCACAATGTTTCTCTTGACTACATAGTTATATAACCAAAATCCAATAAAAGAGGCGTTATAAGATATCAAGTATTGAAAATGAAGAAAAGGGTAAACAACCTATAGTAAAATATCAAGTAATAAGATCAAATAATTTTTCATTCGAGTATGAGTAGAAAATTCACCTACAAAAGCCATTACATTACCTTTGAAACATAATGGTAAATGATATTCACTATTATTAAAATTAAATAATAGTCAATTATTGAATATTAAATAATAATAACTAAACTAACTCAAATAATAATGAAAATCATATCTTTATTTATAATGGAAACAAAACCTATTAAATAATGCTAAAATATGCTTTTTTACATAAGTTTTTAGATGTTATTTTGAATAAAGTGTCTTCCCAATGCATATATTTATAATGCTAAATAACACTAATTAAGTTATAATTAATCTAGAATAATAAGTATAATTTAATATAGATCCAAAGTCTAATTAAATGATAATAACTATTACATTGATAATTAAAACATTATTAATAAAATAATTATAATTACAGTTATAATTATTATATAAATAATTTGTTAGGAATGTAATTTTATTGATTTAAAAATATGAGAAATATAGATAATACAAAATACTAATTCTTAATTAATCAATTTTTTCTCTTAATTTCTCAAATATACATGAGTCATACTATTTGTTAAGTCAAGATTTGTGTTGAATCAAATCGATTTTGGTTATATGCAATTAGTATTTGTTAAGTATATACTTATGACCAATCTAGCTAAAGTACCAAAATGCTCACGAGAGCATCCTATTGCTTCTTTCTTTTATTAAAAACTGTGATCTTTGACAGATCAAAAGTACAAATATAAACATAAAATAAAAAAATAAACAATAGTGTTTGGGGTTTTGACAGAGAACTTACATCCTTCATCCAAAATATCCAGATTCTATCCGGAGTTCTTTTCAAATGCCCAAATATATTAAGATATTCTACTCATACATTTTGACCAAGAATAAAACCCAATCCATCTGAGTCACAACAAAATGGATTACGAAACAAAGCCTTAAATTAAAGCATTATAATACACAACCAGATGCACAATAAAAGAAGATTATACATAGGAATGACATGTACTCTGTCTAATTCAATCAATCTGGACTTAACTTAATTCAACTGGGGTCGGCAAATGAAAGGTATTTACAAACTTAGCCTTGCAACATACTTTATCTAAGTCATAAACAACTACTAGAATACCATGTAGTGCCAAAGTGAACTTCACTGGTCAAATTGTAATAAAAAGAAGAAAAAATAAAAACGACTTAATTTTTACTTTCAAACAATAAACAAGTTAAAGGATTAAAATCAGGATGATGTTGTTAGAAAGTATTCCACACCTTGTAAGATGACACTCTTGTTATTTGAGCATTATTATTGTGAGACTGAACTCTGCATCCCCAACATCCCTAAGGAGAGGAAAAACTCACAATAAGTCTTAGTAGAGTAAATGATAAATAATTATTATAAAAAAAAACATAATGATATGAATCCTAGCCATACGAGTACTGTTTGCAATATATGTTAAGATCCTAATTGAAAGTTTTAAATTGTCCCAGTAAATTTGGTTTGATATCAGTGAGAAAGTCAACAAAATATTCAACAATATGGGGCTAAATGTACAATTAAGTAAACAACCTAAAAGGTGCAATGACTAAAAATTAAACCAAAATCATGATTAGAAACCATGGCTTTTGGTCCAATGCACATAACCAATATACTCTATATTAAAAAAAAAAAAGAAAAGAAAAGGAAATTAAATCTATCATTGCAGCTTTCTTAACTGAATCTTCCCTCTATTATCTAACCACAAACATCTATATGACAAAATGATATATACTAGTAATAATATTGTTACCACCAACCCTAATAAAAGATAAGAGATAAATATAATTCTTAATTAAAACTCATTAATTGAATCTATAGACTAACTAATTAGAGTGTTAGTATTAAAAAAAGTTAAAACAGAAAACAGCAGGACTTACATCAGAAGCATTGCTAATGAGCTCACGAAGAAAGATCTCCTTGTTGATGTAGGAAGTGTTGATAATTAAACTAAGAAGTCATAATCTCACTTTTGAAAAGCAAACATCTCTATACTAAAGTAATTAAACTAAGTTGCTGAAAACATATATACAAGCCAATAATAAATCAGAAGTTATACAACTAAAGGAAGGTAATCAATGTCCTCACGACATATAGCCTAAATAAATCACCATGTGAATCATGGATGAAACACCCCCACCCGGCCCACGAGCCTGAACCGGATCTGGTATGTTCCTTAAGAAAACCGGTTGCAAAATTCTTTGTCTCTTAGAGAAAATTTGTGTATTTTCAGGAAAATCTCGTTTTGGGTTGGGCTTAGATTAAAAACCCATTTATTTTACTTAGAAATCATTTAGCTATGAAAAAAAAAATTTAAGGTTTATTATTATTAAAATAAATATAATTGAACTTAATTAAAAATAATGCGTAACATTATAAAGTAAAAATAAATGTATAAAGAAATTCAACTTGGGCCTTATGGCCTTATTACATCAATCAAAACCAAAAATAAAATTGAAGTACTTAATAAAAATAATATCCCAAATAATAAAAGTTTTTCCTTGCTATGCATGGCCACCTTTAGCTCCCGCCGACCCGGGTCCATTATCGCTGCTCGTCTCACCTGCAAAATATTCCCCAACGGGGTGAGTCAACAGACTCAATGTGTACGCAACGCTAACATTCAACAAATTTGGCATACAAGTTCATATCAAGTTCATATTCATATAAAAATAAATGATGCAACCCAAACCCAAGCCTATTTGACCATCCGCTACACACCACCACGTGTACTGCCAAACCACACCGTGGGACTACTAAGTCAACCCTCCATCCGCTACACACCATCGGCGCGTCATTGCGATCGGCGACGTGCTCATCGCCCATATCATTTGTGTCATTAGACACCATATTCAAATAATGTAACCGGTTACCAAATTCGGATAATGTAACCAAAGTTACCATATTCGAGATAATGTGACCGTAGTCACCATATTCGAGATAGTGAGACCAAGTCATCACCTTCACTTCCCTTTTCACAAATATCCCGAATGCCCCAAATATTTTATAACATATATAACATACTTATTTTCTCATTCATGTTACTATTCACATGTTCAAAATATATCATATTCATAATCCTATCGTAGTAGGAAACGTGCACTCTGGTACTTCTTACCACATTTGTGGTACTTAGCCATATTCACATTCTTATGCATATTCATATATTAAAAATAATTGCCATATGATATATCAAAAGTTAGTGTGAGTACACACCTGATTCGCTTAATAGGTTCCTTGAAATCCCGAAGAGAATCGATCACAGATTTAGATCTCAAATCCTACATAAGTTAATCACTTACTATTTAAAAGACCATTCGGCCATTATTCCAAATACAACTAGGATTTGTATTTCTTACCTTGTTGCCAAATCAAATCCAAAATTGTGGTATTCCTCCCGAAATTCGGCTACCCACTAGATCCACCGGGTTTGATTAGTCTTCTGTTAAAAAACAATAGATCTAATTATTTAAGAGAGAACCTAGGCCGAATATAACTTCTTACCTTGTGATGAGATCCCCAAAATCGATTCCTTGCTCCACTAGGGATGTCGAAATTCCTACAACCCTAAGTTAGATTTAATCTAACTTTAACAAATAAAATATGGCCTTTGGCCGATTATACAGGTGTCTTACCTTAAATCCTTGAATTTCCCGAAACTCTTTCCTTGATTCCTTAGATCTGAAATCCCGAAATCCTTCCTTGGATATTCGGCTAAGAGACATCCAAAAAGATCAATCCAAAATCTTGATTGAAAAAGAAGTAAACATAAGAATCCATTCTTACCTTAACACCACAATCAATGGCACCCTTGTTTGAAGCCACAAAGATTCGGCTAACAGGGATCAAAAGAGAAGGTTTTGGCTTGACAGATGAAGAAAAGAGAGGAAGAAAAGAGAAGAAGAAAATTCGGCGGAGAGGGTTTTTGACTAGGGAATTTCGGCAGAGCTTAGAAAAGATGAGAGAATAGCCTTAATTCTCCTCTTTGTGCCGAAATTATCAGGCCAAGAGTCCTTGACTTGGCCACCACTCTTCCTTGTGATAATATCCTCTATTTTATTTAAAAATAAAAGTGTTTTATCCATCACTTATCAAATTTAATAAAATCCCTTATTTATCACTTAATAGCCGAATTTTAAAGAGGATAAACCTCTCTTTTTCTAGATGCCTTGCCGTCCACACCTTGGCCTTCTGGAAGCAAAAATAAAACTTTTTTTATTTGCTTCCTTTGTGACTCGAACCCAGGCCCATGCCTCTTACACATGGCGCCATTTCCATAGGCCCTAAGTGGCATCTTCAGGCCACTTTTCCAAGCCTGTTTGTGTGTCAAATTTTACCAACTTTTTCTTTTAAAGCCCCCTTGCCTTGATTTCCTACTTTAAACTTTAAAACCCATCATTTTAGGGTCATTTCCAAGTTTCCTAAAATTTTCGATCGGCTCTGTAACTTGCCATTTTTCTTACATTTCCAGGTTTCCAGAAATGTTTACTTTCCATTTTTGGAACCATTTCCAAAAATGTTCAGGTTTTCAAAAATGTTCAGGTTTCCAAAAATGTTCATTTCCATTTCCATGCATTACTAGGTTTCCAAAATATTCAAAAATTTATTCATAGTACTTAAGACTTGTCATTTCGTACAATAGAACCGAAAATGCATAGGCCCTTTTTAGGATGTTACAATGGACGCCACGGAAATCAATTAGTTAAATAAATAAATAAAACTCATTTCGTTCATACCCAAGGTGGATACATTGAGGCTCCATTTGGTTTTATGCAAGTCTAGTTTGTCGAACAAAAATAACAAAAAGTGTACTTGATTTTTTTAAAGGGGACATCTAAAAGAAAAAGATACATTAATTTTCTCATACATATAACAATTATGTTTGATTAGTGGCCATCCATTTACTTCAAATGGAAAAAAAGAAAATCCATTAAAAAATAACAAATCAAAACCGAAATAAATAAATAAAATAATGATAACTCAATAATAAATTTCAATCTTTCTCTTGTATTACCCAAATCTTTCAATCTTTATTAAGTATATCATATCCATCAACTGCTTACAAAAATGTTGATAGGTTCTATGTCTTGATACAGATTGTAATATAACCCAATTTTCCTTCTTATATCAACAAAAGGCAGATTCCAAAACAAAAAATTAGATTATTAATTGCATTTAAATATTTAATATAATTATTATATATTATCATGGGGTTGGCGTTTATGGTTAATGCAGGTACTTTACCTCGGCAAATAACCGTAGGATGATAATTTTCTCAATAAAAGCTTCACGCAACATGAAGCATCTCACCAAATTTGCAAAACAATGGATGATGAATTAAGTATAACTAGTATGGTACATACTTAGTATTGAAACATGTCTTTGCTGTAGGAGATTTTCTCAGCTAGATTAAAAGTTTGAGCAAGGAAAGCAGTAACCAGGGTTCGTAGCTTCTTGTATTTGAGTGACAAAAGAACCTTAGTACTTGAAACAGGTTTCCAATATTTAGAATATCATGGATTTTCATAAGGAAACTTTGTGTATAAGCCATAAGCATCTTAAGAAGAAAAGACCGGAACTAGGAATGAAGAATCCAACAAATAGATCCTTCTTATATGTTATCGCTTCATCACTGCAATATAAAACCCTCAAACAAATCTAAATTCAAAAGCCGGGCAACACCATACCAGTTAACAATCATTCAAGTTAACAATCTAACAAGTTTTAACAGTTAATTTCTTTAAAAATTCTATGAACTAAATAAACGGGAACGCAGTAATATTATCCAACTATTCATGCTCCCAAGCTACCTACAGCACCTTAACCCAAGTTTGGGGTTATTTAGAACTAAAAAATGAAAACCTTCACATACCATCCATGGCTGCTTTCTAGTTAGCTTTCCACCTAGTAAGATGAACTTGGTATTCAATTGTTGCTCAACGTCAGTTAAAACCTGTGAAATAAAAAAGAAGAGAACAGAATCAACAAAGTTTCTTAATTGTTATTGGAATATTTGTAACAATGCCTACGCGATCGAAGCAAAGAGAGAGATTCAAATGGGGCATTATTATGCACGGTTGAAACGTGCAAAGTTTCTTAATCATTATTGTACCTTACCTGTTACTAAATAGAAGCAATTAGTAAGAAGACATCAGAAAAAAAAAAACAAATTAAAGCAAATACAGAAATCAAATTCGATCATTACATCAACTCTGAATATCTCATAAACCTAAGAATAACATTACAAGAAAGCAAAGCCACTCACTAGTTAAAAAAAGATGCCTATATAAACGAAAATATCTCATAAACCCAAGAATAACATTACAAGAAAGCAAAGCCACATCCTAAGCATATTATCAGCAAATACATCAGACCCATTAGTTAAAACATGTAATTCAATGCACAAAACCCACAGATAAAATCAACAAAAAAAAATTGACCTCAAATACAGCATTTAATGCTATCAGTTATGGAAGGCAAAACACCCATTTCGAATTAAACAAAGAAAAAAAAAGTACCTAAACAATATAACAACCGAGAAAAATGAAGCCAAGAAATGAGTTAAAAAAAAACAAAGCACGCTGTAAAGATACCTCGAAATTGACAGAGAATGGAATGGAAGAACAAAGTTAGGGTTTCGAAAATTGGGAGGATTTTTTTGCTTAATTGGGGAAGACCACCAGTTGAAGAAGACGAACGCAGGAGATTTTGGAGACGAACGCAGTCCAAACCCACTAGTAAATCGTGAAAAGTTGATTTTCCAAAGATTTCTGTTGGTGAGTTCTCTTGCGAGGTAGCAAATGGCTGAGGAATTTTGTGGGGGAAGATCGGTGGGGGGAAACCAATTTGGGGATTTTGGGAGGGAAATTTTGGGACTTAGAAATTTTGGTTTTGGGGAAAGGATATCAAGCGTTAAAATTTTGTGGTATAATTTTTTTTTGCGGCGTTTTTATTAGAAACGTCACTATAGCTCAATTTTTTGCAGCGTTTTTTTTGAAAACGCCACTATATCTCATTTTTTATGGCGTTTTTACTAGAAACGCCACTATAGCTCTATTTTTTGCGGCGTTTTTTTACTAAAAACGCCACTATTACATAATTATAATTTTTTTTCTCTTTTTAACCTATATTTTTTCTATACCATTTAATCATATAATAATTTCTTACGGCGTTTTTTTTGAAAACGCCACTAAAAATTCAAAGTGAAACGGCGCCGTATTGCTCTCTCTTTGTGCCTTTTATTATTTTAATTGTTATTGGATGATTTTTATTTGTATGTGAAAATATATTATATGATTGTTATTGTAACTATCAACAAATAAAAACAAAGTATATCGTAGTAGTGAATAAACTATAATATTTAAAAAAAATTACTATTAATATTATTATGTACTCCAATATTTTTATTTGTAATATACATATTTTAGTCGGCAGGTTATGGTAATGTATTTAAATTTGTATAATATTTTCATTTTAATACTTATTTTTATTTTAGTTAATGTTCACCTCAATTTTTTAAATAGTTTAATTTAAATTATTAATTTAAGAAAAACAATATTGAACTGTTATTTTGTAAACAGAAATAATGACGACTTAAACTTTTTAAATTTTTTAAACATAACAACTTGTATGACAATTTCCATGTATTTCATTTTTTTTATTTTTATAAATTAACTTTTTATTTTTGAGTTTTATTTTTTCTTTATTTTTTATATTTCAAATAATTTAATCATTTTACAAATCTCAATTAAACCTTAAAACCTAAACCATTTAATATATATATAAAGTTTATCTATTTATCTATTAAATAATTTAAACTATATATAATCATAATATTAATATATTAAAATTAATTTTATCTCTTTTACGATTAGATAATAAATTATTTAATATATAAATTAAAAGACACTAGTTACCCTAAACCCAAAACCCTACTTTTGTACCATTAGTCCTTGAACCCTAAACCCATAACCTTTAACCCTTAAACCCTATAACCATTAACCCAGATATTAAACTTTAACCCTTAAACCCTATAACCATTAACCCTTAAACATTAAACCACAACCCTGAAACCATATAATCCCTAAACCATATAACGCCTAAATTATACACCTTAACTCATATATATATTACATTGCAGAAGTAATTAAAGAAATAATGTAATCTAAAACCTAAACCCTAAAACAACATAATTTTTATCTATTTTACCAAAATCCCTAATATTTAAATCCCTAAATACTAAGACTTTAACTTTATTATTTGATATGGTTTAAGCACTAAACCCAAAACCCCATAACTCTAAAATAATAAACCCTGAACTATAAACCTGGCCAAAACCCTTAACCTAACCCTTAATATTAAATCCCTAAACTATAAACCCTAAAACATATATAATAAACTCTCGAACCTAAACTATAGAGATTAATCCATAAACTATATACCCTAAATTAAACCATAAACCCCAAATTATCATGAGAATTAATTCAATATTTTATATATGTGCAAAAAAACTTTAAAATTATTTGCGGCGTTTTTCCAGAAGCGCGCATCGCCTGCACTTTTAGCCGCTGCGTTTCTCCATAAGCGCCACGCTTCGCGCAGACTTTTAGCGGCGTTTTCGAAGCGCGCTCATCGCCTGCAACTTTTAGCGGCATTTTTCCATAAGCGCCTATCGCCCGCACTTTTAGCTGCGTTTTCTGGCGCGCGCTCATCGCCGATTTTTAGCGGCGTTTTTCTAAAAGCGCCGCTAATGCCCAGACTTCTAGCGGCGTTTTCCCAAAAGCGCCGCTAATGCTTAGACTTTTAGCGCCACTATTGATCCTTTTTAGCGGCGTTTTTTTAACAAACGCCGCTATTGCTCCTTTTTCTGCGGCGTTTTATTTCAAACGGTGCTAGTGTATAATATTTGCGGCGTTTTTCTTTAAAATGCCACTAAAAACGCTGCTAAAAGTCTATTTTGGTGTAGTGACATAGAGCCATTACTTAACATTTCCGCACACACAGTGCCATCTTCCCGTAACGTATCGCTCACATAGAGCCGTTACTTAACATTTTCCGCACACACAGTGCCAACTTCCTGTAACGTATCGCTCACATAGAGCCGTTACTTAACATTGTCGCACACACAGTGCTCATTATCAAACCTCTACTTAAATACAACATATAAATTCACATATTATAATTATGAACATACATAATTACACACATTCAACTCGAATCTCTCTCCCTATAATTTACCATCATATTCGGCCTTACTCAATTAAACACATAGTGATTCATTCAATCACCACCATTACTCATTTCATGCTCCACAATTAACTATTACTCAATCTGTAGTTATTTATCCAATCCAAACATATCAAAATTTCATACCTAAGGCACACATACATTCGGCCAATACAATTATTTAATCTATACTCTATCACATTGGTAACATTTATATACCTTTATATAATTCACCCAACCAAGAAATTGGTACAAATAATTACATGTCCATAGTACTATCACATTCGGCAATCAATTTAAAAATCACCATATCCATTCAACAATCAATACTTAAGACAGAATTTCATTTGAAAATGTACATTTCAATTTAATACTTATTCATTTAAAACCAATTGCTTATAAACTTACTTGTTAGTTGAGGAGCTAAAATTTTCCGACTCGATTAATTTAGCTTTCCCCCGATTCGATTCCGGTTCTTTCCGTCCTTGATCTAAAATAAAGTTCGAAAAGAGTCCATTCAAATAAAATTTCATTCATTTTTAACTCGAAACACATAATTTCACCATTCTTCCAATCTATCACTCATAGTTTGAAATTTTCACAATTTAATACTATTTTCCACTCATTCGAACTAGGACAATTTGCACATTATTGAGCTAGGGCTGAATGTCCCTTAAGCTCCTTAAAGCCTTAAAATGCTATTCAATTTGATCCTAACCCGTAATTATATAATTTCCCTTTTTATCCTAAGAATTTACATATTTTACAAATTAGTCCCCAAAGCATAAAATACAAAATATATGAAATTTGAATTAATCCCTTAAGGACCGAATTTTCCTTATCCTCCTACAAGTCTATACCATCCACTTATTTAGCATTTTACACCCTCAATTATAAGTTTTTCATGATCTAAGTCCTCATACTCCATTCATCTAAAATTTCCTATTCAAGACATATTAATTTCATACATAAGCATAACATTTCACCATCAAACTCAACAAAGCAAGATCATTCATCCATGGCCGAATCTTTAGCATGCTTCAAACTCTAAAATTTTCACATAGGCTTGACAGTATTTAAGATAACTTGTTTAAAAATGCAAAAATTCATAGAAATCAAGCTTGAATGCTTACCTTAATAAGACATGCAAAACCGAATAAAAATGGAAGTTTAAGCTTCCTCCTTCCTTGATAATTCGGTCAAGAAGATGGAGAAGAAAGAGATGAAACAAAAAATATGTTTTCTTATTTTAATAGCATTCACATATATTTTATTACCCCACTAACACTTTATACTATAATAAAATACTCTTTAATAATTCAATATCATTGTTGCCGTCCACCATCATTTTTTTTGATAGCCAAATTGCCACTTAAAGACCAATCAAGAGATAGCCTATTCAATTTAATCCTAAATTCCATAATAGCAAATTTTTTTCATACTTATTCAATTAAATCCTTTACTAAAATTATTCACATTAGTAATAAATTAACCCAACAAAATTCTAGCACATGTTTGAACATATTTATTAAACACGAAAATAGTATTCAAAATAATAATAATAATTAATAAAATTATTCCTTTCTAATTTGGATTCGTGGTTCCGAAACCACCGTTCCGATTAGGGTCGTAAACGGGCTGTTATAACAACAACCCTCAAGCAACCCTTGAGGATTTTAAGCTTGAACACTAGGGGTTTGGGTCGGGCCCTAGTTGTTAAGTATTTGAAATATTTGATCCACTACTATAAGCTCAATCTCTGTGTTTTGATGGAAACTAAAATGCATTGTGATGTTTTGAATGTATGGGCTAAAAGTTTGGGGTTTCATGTAAAGGCAAAAGGGGGGACTTTTTGTGATGTAGATAATGACTATTTTGTGAAACCCATTATTATTCATAAAAATTATTAAGTGTTTTTATGTATCCTCTTCAGGAAAGCCAATTTCTTATTTATATGGCACAGTTCCATGATATCACGTACTAGGATTAGGTAGGCCCCCATACAGGTCAACTGGTATCCTACTATAAGGTCTACACGTGCTTTCTGGATAGGGGTTTGCCTACATGGTTATATGAACCCATGTAGGTGAACTGTATGGTGATGAACTACATATCAACGAGCTATGCTTCGTTGATCGGGTTGTGGGTTGGTATGGGAACCGAGTCGGTCAGGTTGAGGTGGATACCATAACAATTTGTCCCTCTCTTGGTCTAAGAAGAGTTATAAAGTGACTCTTCTATGATCGAGTGTGTGCATGACACGAGGACTTTGAAATGAAGCTTGTTAGGTACACTTATAAAACTTGTCGATTACTCTTTGCCACGTAATAGGAAAGGTATAGTTGTAATAATTCTATTGCTTAAAAAATTTTTTGCTTCTTTAAAATGACCCCTATTCAGCCCTAAAATCATCCAACTATCCGAATTTCAAATTTTTTGCAAAAGAGGTGTCGTTGAGAAGAGAAATCGACATTCAAAGGTAAAAATTCTAAAATTCTGCAAACCATTATTCTGGTTAGTCTAGGTTTAGTAAGTAGTCTTGGTTAGAACAAGGGGAGGTGGTTGTAGTAGTGCCAGTGGTCGTGGTAGGCGCCACTATGATTATTTGAGGTATTTTGAGGATTGTGTTACATGCACTCTGGTGGAGGCCAAAGCCTATCATTGCACCACTAAGTATGAGGAGATGAGCCTACACGTGGCTATGTGAGGCATTTAATTAACCAATTTTGCGTATGAGTTTTCGATTGTGGAGGGTGTGAGGAGGTTAAGTGACATCGATAAAGGTTTTCTACTTCTTTTACATGTTTTGGAGGCTAATTTTCACTTTCCACTTCCCCATTCTTCTGCCACTTGCTCGAGGAATAAGGGATAGCCCTAGGAAAATTATTTGGTTTCTCATGGTGGGTCGCAATTACGTATTTCATAGACTGTTATCGTTAAAATGAAGCACCATTGCTCTCTATCTTTCAGAATCTCTACCAGTTAAAGGCTTGCAATTGGGGAGGTTCATTAGGCCTTTTCTATTTTTGTCATCGCGAAGGATGCGAGTCAATTATCTCAAATTGGTCATCGTTCCAAATATATGCGAGTGAAAAATAAATTTGGGGAAGGCCTTGAGTTTCCTATCAAATAGTCTATCCCCAGCAAAACTGTTTGTATGCGGAAGTAACCTATTCAGTGTGAAGTAGAGTGGGCTCAACTTGTGAGGCTTCATAGAAGTCGCGTCTTGGAACATGAGGAAGTGTTAACAACTAGGAATGTGTTCCACTTTTGCCTTCTGGACTTGAGCCCTAATGGTTGGCAACCCATTGATGATCGAAATTGCATGGACACTCAATCAGTGTTACCTGTAGAGTTCACGTGGCCACAAGAGGCTACTAACAAACTCGAGCTTATTCTTATAACGAAAAGAGTGGAACCTAGGAATTATTTTTATACATTTCGAAAATTAAAGCCTTGTTCATGGTCTTCCAAGTCTATTGGTATTCAAGAAGGTAGCACAAGCACTCCTATAAATATTCTTTGTGCTGACGATAAACCTGTTGGTAATGCAAGCACAACTCAAGTTGGCGAAGAGTCTACACCATCAACCGAATCAACAAGTCTATTGAGAGTGTAACACCCCTAACCCGTAACCATCACCGAAATAGGGTCAAAAGGTATTACCGGACAAATGGAAACATCCACAGATATTTTCATAACATAATTCAACAAACCACATCAAAGTGTCCCTTAAAAAGTTCTTTGAGACCTTTAACATGCTTTAGAATACGGTCGGGACTAAACCGAACACATACAGAAATTCTCAGAAATTTAAATTTTTTTCTAAGTTACAGAGGTCACATGCTCGTGTAGTAGGCCGTGTGCCTCCCACGGCCTCAGACACGCCCGTGTGTCTCAGCCGTGTTAAAACAGGGCATACATACTAACTTGTCCACACGGCTGTGGACACGCCCATGTGCCTCACCCGTGGTCGCTACGGACTTGCACCACACGGCCAGTCATACGCCCGTCTGTCCAACCTGTGGTCGAGTTTGACTTGTTTTGAAATACAACCACGAGGGACACAGTTGAGCCACACGCCCGTATGTTCAACCGTGTGGGCAATTATAGGCCATTTTCAAGGCCAAAATGCCTCTCAGACATTGGGTCATCCCTACAAGAAACATACCAATACAATTCATGCCAAAATAACCAACTTTTCCAAGCATTCAAAAGCATGTCAAGCACAATATCTCATACAACAATTAGCTTAATCAATTCACAATCATTTTCAAGTATAATTCATCACAAACATACCATTTCCTTATAACAACCAGTCATCTAATATATGTTTACCTTGCATAAATGAGCTTACCATTATTTTGACCATTTCTTAACCATGAAATCATACCAAAATCAAGCATAATTTAGCATGACTCTTCATTCATAAAACATTCATTTTATCTTGCCATATCACATGGCTATATGTACATCTCAAACATATTTCAAAGTAAATAGCCTATACACACCATACTTTAATATCTATACATTTTCAAAAGGTACCAAAATGTGATTTGAGTAGTGTGATGACAATCCTCGACGATTCCTGAGCCTTCTGTAGCTTTGACGATATATAAAACAAAGCAAACACACACAAAGTAAGCTTTCAAAAGCTTAGTAAGCCATATACAAATAAACTTAACATGAATTGCACATAATCATATTAAAACAATGGCATTTAAGTTTCTCATTTGCAAAATTCATAACGTTTTCATTGGCTCATTTGTTAGCAATAGTTTACCAAATATATTATCTCAAAACATCTCTTTTACTCATATCAAAGTCATACATATATCACATTTCATATTCACATAGATATACTTACCTTCCATACACATACATAGTCTACAATTCAAACGTACCTGTTTCACTTAAACATTTTACGTAGTCTCTCATTTCTCGGATTTGCCCGTTGAACCGTTCAGAATCAAATAGGAAGTTCGGAATACTCAGAATGGTCGTACAATGCCAATGTCCCAGATATGGTCTTACATGTAACCAGATATCGATGCCACTGTCTCAGACAGGGTCTTACATTAATCAATACGATGCCAATGTCCCAGACATGGTCTTACACGTAAATCTCAAATCGATGCAAACATCCCAGGCGTGGTTTTACACGATATCACAAATCGGAAACCTATGTCATGACATACGCAATCCTACCTATTCCTAGGTTCATACGGGACTTTTTCGGATGTTGATACCATGTCGATACTATCTCGGATTTCATGTACTCATCATCTCATACACATTCATCATTATGAATTTTCATATGAACATACATATATCAACGTAAATACATTTATTTGTATATAGACTTACCTCGGATCGAATAATATACGGACTCAACTATTCGATCACTTTCGACTTTCCGCGATCTAAATCCGTTTTCTTCGGTTCTTGATCTATAGATATTCAAATTTAATCCATTTATTCACCAAATCATTCAATTTAATCCAAAAACACATATTTAGGGCAATTTACAAATTGGCCCTTATATTTTTACATTTTGACATTTTAGTCCCTATTTCACAAAATCACAAAATACACAAAATCTCTATATATACCCATGCCTAGCCGAATTGTCACTATCTTCATACAAGTCCATACATTTCATTTATTTCACATTTTAGTCCCTCAAAACATTATTTTCTCAATTAAGTCCAAAATACTCAAAATCACCAAAAATCCAAAGACAAAACATGTTAATCTAACACATATATTTCATATTTCATCATCAAACACCACAAAGCTCATGAATTCATCAATGGC
The DNA here is from genome assembly GCA_025503065.1 of Gossypium bickii. Classification (NCBI taxonomy): domain Eukaryota; kingdom Viridiplantae; phylum Streptophyta; class Magnoliopsida; order Malvales; family Malvaceae; genus Gossypium; species Gossypium bickii. The sequence continues at coordinate 17,145,604 of CP106713.1, read as the reverse complement.
ACTTTTCAAAATCTTCATAAATTCACAAAATTGAAGCATGGGTTTTGAAGAACACTAAGCAACGATTACAAAAACATAGAAATTATAAAAAACCGATCAAAATCCATACCTTAATCTTGCTTGATAATAGCCGAAACCTAAAAAGCCATGGATGATTTCTTTCTTTGATACATTCGGCCAACGAAAATGATAATATGGCCATCTTTTGTTTTATTATTATAGCATTATCAAATTCCTTTTGTTTTATTATTATAGCATTATTAATCCATCCACTTACTATATAATGGCTTAATTGCCTCATAAGGCCACTAAATTTAAAGGCAAATCAATTAAACACATTAACATATAGAATGCCACTTTTACCTTTTATGCAATTTAATCTTTTTATCATATTAAACACACTAACAGATAAATTATTTCGCGAAACTTTCACACATGCTTAATCACTTACTGTAGGCACGGAAAATAACATTAAAATATTTTTCTAACTAGGATTTGTGGTCCTTGATAAACCATAAATTATACATATTTTAACCCCATGCTTGGCTTATTTTGCTTGGCTTACTTTTGGATGAAATTTCATCAGATTTGATGAATTCGATGCTCCTAATCCTTTAATTTCATGTTTTACACTCAGGAGAGCTTAAGGAGCCGAAAAGAATGAGAAACAGGCTAAAAAGGGACAAAATAGGCCTACCTCGGAAAATAACACGGCCTAGACTTCCTCATATGGGCAGACCACACGGCCGTGTGTGACGAGCAGAATTAAGCACGGCCCAAGCCATCACACACGGGCGTGTCCCTGCCGAAATTAGGTTTAATCCTATTCGAAAAAGGCTACTTGTGGGTCAAGAAAGGCGTTCCAAAGCTTATATAAACACCCTAGGGGGAAACCTAAAGGGGGACGACGAGTAGAAGGCAGAAAATACTCGAAGACAGCCATTGGGAGCAGCTCGGAAGAAGGATCTTCACCAAGACTGAAGATCTCCCATCAAGTTCTTTAGAAGTTTTGGGTATTCTTATGTTTTGTTGTTTTCCTTATTTTAAGATGTTTCCCTCTATCAGTATGAACTAAATCCCTTAAATACCTAAGGGGATGAAACCTAAGACAGATCTTATTATTATTTGATTTATAAGATAGATACTTGTTCTTATTCTTAATTGTGAGTTCTTATTCTTATTTTGATAATTCAGGTTATTGATTCAAGTCGAATGTGCTTATTCAATGGAGCAAAAGTCCCTGTTTAAGAGTAGATCAACACAATTAAGCAGAGCTGATTGCAACCCTAGAAATTGGGCGACGAAAATTTGCTGGATTAGAGTCAAATCTTATACGAGAATCCATAGATCGCGTTAATGCGACAATAGGGGTTTAAATTAGAAAGAAATTTCAATTAATCAACCTAGAGTCAGTTGTTTTTAGTCTTGAAAGAGATATTAACATAAATCAGGGATTTCTAATGACTAAGTCAAATGAATAAATCATATGAATCAAAAGTAATAAGTGAAGTCTAGGTGGATTCTTCCTTAGGTATTGCATTTATCATATAAGTTATCTAAAAGTATTTTCCTAATTCTTTCTTTGTCGTGTTTTTTAATTAAATTTTAGTTTAAAAAGAAACCACTCCAATTCTTAGGCTAGATAATAGAATGATAGTAATTACTAGTACTATTGGTCATTATGGATACGATATTACCGGTCTTACCATAACTATACTATAAACAATAGGTGTGCTTGCCTTATTGTGATCATAGTTAGTTTTAGACACATTAGTCCTGAAACCACTATTCTGACTAGGGTCTAAACCGGACTGTTACAGAGAGAGATCGATACATACATAAATGTACGGTCATTTATGCAGAATATGCGAGGAGCTCCTTTTGAGGAGGGAAGTTGTAGTATTCAAAAGAGGCAAATGATAATAGTTGGTTCTACTAATATTGTACTGAGCAATGAAGAAGAAGATATGCCAGAAGTATGCGAGCTTCGTTGAAAGAAAGGTAAAGATCGTGCGACACCTTCGACGACCATTACAACTGCTACTATAGCCCCTACTCTATCAATGCCTCCTCTCCCTATGAGGCCACTTGATGGAAGCACGTTTGGGGTAATCCAGAATGTAGAACCCATTATTCTTGGGGCTCGCTGAAATTGGTGTCCACTAATAGTGAAGTTGACACTTTATTTGCTTGGCCCGCTCAGCTAAGCGTAAAAAGGTTCCCCTTTTTGCCTTGTTGAAGTGATGAGGAAATGGAAAGAATCGATGCCACAAGAGTTCAAGGACTATGTTTCTCCTTCTGCTTTATCTTTTTTTACTAAAAGGCCATCCTTGAGAAAGCTAGTCTTGTCTTTGTAAGTTGCTCTTGTGAAAATTGAAGTTATCAGCTTGGGGCTCGCGAAGAGTATAGATGTGGAAGAAATAAATATGAAAGAATTTGAGGGTTCCTTCCAGTCCACCCAAGAAGCCTTAAGGGAAGCTCGTGATCTATATAAGAAATTAGAGGAATATTATAAGAGCCTAGAGGAATGCCTTATGCTATTGGAGAAAGCCAATGATCAATTGCATGAGGAGGTTGTTATGGTTCGAGCCGAAAAAATTTGTCTTCATAAAAGTACGGAAGCCATGGATGAGAAACAAAAATTGATATGGCTCGAAAAAGCTCCATGAGGAAGCTATGGTGAAGTATCAGGAAAGACGATGCAAAACTTTTAGGACTATTGCTAGAGTTAATGTCGAACATTTTGTTGCATGCCCAAGTTGTTGGTGGGCCCTTTGATGCTCAAAGAGTAAACCTTGATGCTTTGAGTCATCTCACAGCTGCTAAACTTTATTTTAACATCTGCTTCCCCTCGGGTCCTAATCGCTGTAAATCAGAGTTTTAAAATTTATAAAAGAATGATCAAAACCTGAAAACTAACTCTGACAACGATTAAAGGCAAGTGTACCTATCGAACAGTAGTATAGCTTAGGCAAGACCGGATATCGAACCCAAAGGAACTAAAAGTACTAATACTAACTTTCTTTTTATTATTTAGCCTTAAAATTAGAGTGAAGTTACTTTTGACGAAGACTAAACTAAGGACACAAATATAAAAAGGACGAATAGGAGAATAACTTTGAAGAAAAACTCAGTTGATTGCGATGATACCCTCAGGAAGAATCCACCTAGACTTCACTTATTAATTAACCCTAAATTATATGATTTCTTTTACTTAGCTTGATCCGTAAGACTCCCTAGCCTATATTAAACCCTCTCTCGAGGCGAATAACGTCTAAGCCTAGGTTAATTAGTGAAACTCTTGTTCGCTTATAATAACCTCCTAGGATAGCAGTAAATCGATCAATGGACTCCCATATTAGGTTTCACCCTAATCCGGTAAAATCTCGTAACCCTATCTCTAGGCGTTCGATCAACTTCGCTTAATTATGTTAGATCTACTCTTAGGCAGGGTCTATTCCTCCTCCACCTAAGCACATTAGATTTGGATTAAGCAACATAATTAAGAACAAACTAAGTAATTATCATATAACTTTAAAAATCAAATAAAAAGATTCATCTAGGTTACATCCCCTTCAGGTATCTGAAGGGTTTAGTTCATAATGAATAAACAAAACATCGCAAGTGAAAAGATAAAACAAAACATAGGAAAATCCTAAAACTCCCTGAAGGAATTGAAGGAGAATTCCACCGTCTTAAGTATAATTCCGGCTTCTTGGGATGGATCAACTGGCTATCTTCGCGTTATTCCCTAACTCTAACCTTCGCGGCTTGGCTTCTTTGCCTAGCTTTGACGCCGATTTTGGCTTCTACCGAACTCCCCTTTCAAGTTACCCCCTTGGGTGTTTATATAGGCTTTGAGATGCCTTACTTGCTCCCTAAGTATCCTAATTTAAGTAGAATTTGTACTAGGGTGTTTGAATAGGCTTTGGAATGTGTTTCTTTGCCTCTAAGTATCCTTTCCCGAATGAAATTGCTCTTTCCAGCGACAGGGACATAGCCATGGCACACGCCCGTGTGGATTGTGGCCAGGTCGTGCTCGGACTTTTTTAATGAGGCACGGCCATGTAAATCAGGAGAAGGCTGAGTTCTAGATGATTGGCGTGGCACGGCCGTGTGGGCTTAATTCTAGGCCGTTTCAATTTCTTCCTTGGCCCGAATTGGGCCCGTTTCTCGTTCTTTTTATCCTCGGGTGCTTTATTGGGTATAAGACATGAAAAGAAAGGATTAAAAGCACCTTTTTACATAAATCAAGGGCTAAATCATCCAAAAGCTACTAAATGTAGGATTAAAATATGTTACTTTTACGGTTTATTAGGTCCTGCTTGAGAAGAGTTCACTAAAGAGTGGAAGAACTCAAGCAAACTTTTTGTGGCTGATGGACCTATCGAGGCTAGTTTTTCTTCTGTCGTAGATTCTGAGAAAAGTGAAAGTGAAGATACAAGGGTGGATGTTGATAACTCAAATTCCAATATTTAATTTCCTTCTCTTATATTCGTTGTATCTCGGTGTGCCGCTTTGAAATGAAAGGACTATTTTTATTGTGTTTTAAACTTTAAGCAACTTGTCTCCAATGTGCTTCTTTTACTGATTGCAAGTCAATAAATTGTTTAGTGTAGTTATGACTTTAAATCAATAAACTCTTAAAACATTTATTAGGATTGTAAATCAACGAATTCAAAATGACTTTTTCATGATCGTAAATAAATGAACTTAGGTTATGATCGTAAATCAACTAGCCTTAATAATATTAGTCATTATCATAAATCAACGAGCCTTAATAGCATCAGTCGTGATCGTAAATTAGTGAACTGTTTGAATGGGGTTGCAATTGTAAATAAACTTACTCAGAACTTGTTCATGATATTAAATCAATGAACTTAGGTTTTGGTCGTAAATCAACAAGCATTAATAATATTAGTCGTTTAGCAAACTATTTAAATGAAGTTGTGATGTAAATCAACTAACTTAGAAGAACTTGTTCATGATCGAAAATCAATGAACTTAGGCTGTGATCATAAATTAGTGAGGCTTAACAATATCAGTCGTGATCGTAAATCAACAAACTATTTGAATGGAGTTGCGATCGTAAATCAACTAATTCAAAAGAACTTGTTCATGAATATAAATCAATGAACTTAGGTTGTAATCATAAATCAACGAGCCTTAACAATATTAGTTGTGATCATAAATCAGTGAACTGTTTGAATGGAGTTGTGATTATAAATCAACTAACTCAGATGAAATTTTTTATGATCGTAAATCAATAAACTTAGGTTGTAATCATAAATCAGTGAGCCCTAATAATATCAGTCGTGATCGCAAATCAACAAATTGTTTAATATGTTTCCTATTTGGAAAAATTAAACAAAATTTCTAAAAATTGTAAATTTATTTAAAAAGAAGATAAACCTTCATACATAGTATTTTTTTCGAATTGCGAGCATTCCATATGCAAGGAAGAACAGGACCATCCATTTTTGCTATCTTATAAGCTCCAAAGCCTATTTTCTCCACAATTTTGTAGGGTCCTCCCAATTTAGAGATATTTTTCCTTGTTATGATGTCGATAAACTAGCTTCAGTATTTCTCAAGACTAGATCGCCCACCTAAAATTGCTTGTTTTTACTCTAGCGTTAAAATATCAAGCAACTTTCTAAGCTCACGAAGCGTTTCTGACTTCTGTTGCTTCTTTGATTTCACTGGTAAGATCTAAAGGTTGAAATTTTCATCAAAATGAGATGTCTTGTGGGATCATAAGCCTATTTCAGCAGGGATTACTGCTTGGGTACCATATACCAATGAGAATGATGTTTCTCTGGTTGCTGTGTGAAGAGATGTTCTTAGGGCCCATATAATTCTTGGCAATTCTTCAAGCTAGGCACCATTGGTATCATCAATCTTCTTCTTTAAAATTGCTAGGATTTTCTTGTTTATTGTCTCCACTTGACCATTCGTTTGGGGCATTTTAACAAAACTTTGGATGAGTGATATTTTTAGGTTTGTATCGAAGCTCTTGAATTTTTCTAGAAATTGATTTCCATTTTCCGTTATGATTAAACGTGGGATGCCAAACTTGCAAAAAATGGTTTTCTAGACAAAAGATTTTGTCTGCCTCTCTGTTATTATAGCTAAGGCCTCAGCTTCTATCTATTTAGTAAAATAATCGACAACTACAACTATTAGCTTCTTTTGAGTTATGGCAATTGGAAATGGATCCAAGATATCAATCCCCCATGTTCCAAACGGCCAAGGACTAGACATCATTTGTAGGGGTTTAGCTGGTGATCGATGTACTAGATCATGTTTCTGAAAAGAATCACAAGTGCAAACCATTTCATGAGTATATTTCTATATGGTTGACCAATAATATCCCTGCCTGAGAACCTCCTGGACTAACAATCTTCCCCTAGGTGATCGCCACATACTCCTTCATGTACCTCCTGCATGACATACTCAGCTTCAATAGGAGTGAGGCATCTCAAAAGTGGCTAGGAGTATCCCTTTCTATATTATACACCTTCTAACATGATAATTTAAATAATTTTAGCTGAATGAAATCTAGATAACCTTTAAGTACGAAAATATGTTAAATATGAATAGTAGTGTCATACCTCGCTGCTTTATGTTGCATCTTGGCTAACTCTTTATTTCTCAATTGTTGATTTTCTCTTTGTAAAGGTTGTATAATGGAAGTTATCTGTGTTTGCTCCTGATTTAAATCAAGTACCTGTTGGCTGTCACAGCTTGGGGTGACTCTATACTCTAGCAAAATTTTCCTTCTTTTTTTGATGACAATGGAGGAAGCTAACTTGGATAAAGTATCAGCTTTGGAGTTCTCTGTTCTGGATAACTGATAGACCTCTGTTTTATTAAATTGAGTGACCAACTCACTAGCATGGCATGGTATCTCTTTGAACTAGGCTCCTTTACCTTATACTTTCCGATCATTTGATTCGCTACCAATTGAGAATCGATGAATATTATCAACTCCCTTGCACCTAGTTGTCAGGCTAGTTGTAGCCTAGAAATTAGTGCTTCGTATTCTGTAACATTGTTGGACGCTTGGAAGCCAAAGGAGAGCTCGTATTACCATTCATTCTCATCAGGGTCTGAAAGAAGGACACATGCTCCTGATCCTTTCTTTGTTGTTGAGCCATCTAAATATATTGTCCATCATTTTGGCTTTACTGTTGGGTTGTTTTGTCCCTGTAGTGAGCTAAGAACTACATCTTATATAGTTAATAGAAAAAAAAATTATAACCCTGATAAATAGTAAAAGTAACATATTTTAAGCCCACATTTAGCATGTTTTTGGATGATTTAAGCCTTGAATTATGTAATTTGGTGCTCGTAATCCTTTGTGTTCATGTTTTATACCCAGAAGAGCACCGGATGACGAAAAGAACAGAAAACAGGCCCAAAATGGAGTAAATGGGCCATATCACGAAATCCACATGGCCTGGGCCTAAGACCACACGGACGTGCCCCATTCAACAGCCTCGAGCACGGCCTGGCCACGACTGACACGGGAGTGTGCCATGGGCGTGTCCCTGCCGCGGCCAAGAAGAGTTTCACTCGGATTTGGATACTTAGGGGTAAAGAAACATATTCAGAAGCCTATATAAACACCCTAATGGGGAGGTCCCAAGGCTTTAGTCAAGGGGCGTCCAGCTAGGCCAAAGAAGGCAGATTTGTGGGGATTTACTCAAAGATAGCCAGTTGATCCATCTCAAGAAGCCGGAATCATACTCAAGACGGAGGATCTCTCCTTCAATTCCTTTAGGGGGTTTTAGGGATTTCTTATGTTTTGTTTTATCTTTTCTTCTGAGATGTTTTCTTTTATTGTTATGAACTAAACCTTCAGATACCTGAGAGGATGAAACCTAATATGAATCTTGTTACCATTTGCTGAACTATATGATAAATATTTGACTTGTTCTTAATTATGTGTTCTTCATTCTTGTGTTGATATTTCCAGAATATTAATTCAAGTGTGATGTGCTTAGATGGAGGAGCAAAAGTTCCTGCTTAAGAGTAGATCTAGCATTATTAAGCGGAGTTGATCGCACGCCTAGAGATAAGGTGATGAGATTTTGCCGGATTAGGGTGAAACTTAATATGGGAGTCCATAAATCGATTTAATGCAATTCTAGGGGTTTTAATTAGAAAGAGATTTCAATTAATCAACCTAGTGTTAGACGTTAGTCGCCTCGAGAGAGGGATTAACATAACTTAGGGAATCATACGGATCAAGTCAAATGAATAAATCGTCTGGTTCAGAGTTAGATAACAAATGAAGTCTAGGTGGATTCTTCCTTGGGTGTCATCTTAATCAATTGGTTTTTCCTTAAAGTATTTTTCCCAATTTCATTCTTCTTTGTCTTAGAGTCTTTAGTTTAATAGTTAGTTAATTTTAGATTAAATATAAATCACTTTAATTCTTAGGCTAAATAATAAAGAGAGAGTTAGTATGAGTACTTTTGGTTCCTTTGGGTTTGACATTCCGATCTTACCTAAGCTATACTACTGTTCGATAGGTGCGCTTGCCTCACATCGTTGTCATAGTTAGTTTTCAGGTTTGATCGTTCTTTTTATAAATTTTAAGACTTTGACATTGCGAAAAACAACGATCAAACCCAATGTATAATTGTAATGAAATATCATGAGGCGAAATGAATATTCATCATATAAAATTTCAATAATCAAAGTGACACATTATTATATTATATATGCAAGTAATAGTATCTCAAATTAATGAGTTACATGCAGGGATTGGCGATCTATCAAAAGAACATTATACTTGAGCTTTTATTGCTTTTTGCGGGGCAAATTCTATTCCAAACTCTGCTAGCTTGATTCCCTACTTGGTCATCCTTATCGAAGTATCAACTCTAGACAATATGTCCCTGATGGGTTGGTTTTTCATAACCGTCACATGATGAGCTTGAAATTATGGTTGTAATTTGTAAGATGCCACTACTAGAGCAAAAATGAGCTTTTTTGTCTTTGAATATCTTTTCCTGTCATTTTATAGTACCTTACTAACATAATACATAGGGAGATGGCGAAACCCCTCCATTCTGATCAGGACCGCTGCAGCTATTTCTTCAAACATTTCTAAATAAAGAGAAAAGTTCTCTCCTACTCGTGGTGACATCAAAAGTGGTGGAGACGTTAGATACGACTTAAGTTGTTCAAAAGTAACTTGACGTTCCTTTATCGAACTAAAGGAAGCCTTTAATGTCTTGAAGAAAATTAAACATTTATTTGCCATTCTGGACACGAACCTATTCAGTGCAACCACCCTCCCTATTAAACACTGAATGTCTTTGATAGTTTTCGGGGGAGTATGTCTATAATAACCCTAATCTTCTCAAGGTTCACTCCAATACCTCTTTATAAAACCGTGAAGCCCCAAAACTTGCCTGCTCTTACTCCAAAAGCATATTTCCCTGGATTTAACCTCATATTATAGGTTTACAAAATAGCAAAAGCTTCAGATAAGTCTTTAATGTGCCCCATTAAAGTGGTACTCTTCCCTAACATATCATCTACATGAACCTCAATATTGTAACACCCTAGACCCGGCTGAGTTGGTTCGACTAGGATCTGATGTGCCACATTAGCCACATCGAAGTGACTCTCCATTTACTCCCAACCTAACCTCTAACATACCACATATTTACAACATAAAAATGTGCTAAGTTATCATAAAGCAACGAAATGTCATAATAACATGCATGAAATATAAAACATGTGAGCACATAAAATCTACGTAAAGAAGAAGGTTTTGCATGTTAACAAATAGTAAAAACTTCAGGGGTCACATGAAGTAAGTAATAGATATTTTTAGGGTTTATATTGATAAACTGTAAAAGTAACATATTTTAGGCCCATATTTAGCATATTTTTGGATAATTTAATATGTAAAAAGGTGCTCTTAATCCTTTCTTTTCATGTCTTATACTCAGGAAAGCACCCAAGGATGAAAAGAACGTAAAACGGGCTTAAAACGGGCCAAATGGGCCAATTCACAAAATCGACACGGCCTGGACTGCAAGCCATACGGCCGTGCCTCATTAAATTACTAGAACACGGCCTAGACCCCGACAAACACAGCCGTGCCTCATTAAAAGTCCAAACACGGCCTGGCCAAGATTCACACGGGCGTGTGCCATGGCCGTGTCCCTGTCGCTGGAAAGAGCAATTACATTCGGGAAAGGATACTTGGAGGCAAAGAAACACATTCCAAAGCCTATTCAAACACCCTATTACGAATTCTACTTAAATTAGGATACTTAGGGGCCAAGTAAGGCATCTCAAAGTCTATATAAACACCCACTGGGGCAACTTGAAAGGGGAGTTCGACAGCAGCCGAAACTGGGGGCGTCAAAGCTAGGCCAAGAAGCCAAGCCGAGAAGGTCAGAGTTAAGGAATAACGCGAGGTTAGCCAGTTGATCCATCCCAAGAAGCCGGAATTATACTCAAGACGTCAGAATTCTCCTTCAATTCCTTCAGGGGGTTTTAGGGGTTTCTTATGTTTTGTTTTATCTTTTCTCTTGTGATGTTCTTTTTATTCATTATGAACTAAACCCTTCAGATACCTGAAGGGGATGAAACCTAGATGAATTTTGTTATTTGATTTTTAAGTTATATGATAATTGCTTAGTTTATTCTTAATTATATTGCTTAATCTAAATCTAATGTGCTTAGGTGGAGGAGGAATAGACCCTGCCTAAGAGTAGATCTAACATAATTAAGCGGAGTTGATCGAATGCCTAGAGATAGGGTTACGAGATTTTACCGGATTAGGGTGAAACCTAATATGGGAGTCCATTAATCGATTTACTGCTATCTAGGGGGTTATTATAAGCGAACGAGAGTTCCACTAATTAACCTAGGGTTAGATGTTATTCGCCTCGAGAGAGGGTTTAATATAGGTTAGGGAGTCTTACGGATCAAGCTAAGTAAAGAAATCATATAATTTAGGGTCAGATAACAAGTGAAGTCTAGGTGGATTCTTCCTAAGGGTATTGTCGTAATCAACTGAGTTTTCCTTCAAAGTTATTTTCCTATTCATCCTTTTTTTCTTTGTGTCCTTAGTTTAGTTTTCGTCAACATATTTTAAAGCAACTTCACTCTATTTTTAAGGCTAAATAATAAAAAGAATGTTAGTATTAGTACTCTTAGTTCCTTTGGGTTCGATATCCGGTCTTGCCTAAACTATACTACTGTTCGATAGGTACACTTGCCTTTAATCGTTGTTAGAGTTAGTTTTCAGGTTTTGATCATTCTTTTATAAATTTTAAAACTCTGATTTCAGCGATCAATATATTCAAACAAAAATACACAAGTACTTAGAACTTAACTTTAAGTTTCACACAATAATATAGGTTTTCACAATAACATAACTCCATGGGTTTACATGTAATATGTGCTTTGAAACAAGAAAGGCCATACATTTAAGGGTTCACATACATTATTTGGGTTCATTAACAAGTACGGCTTTCACTAATAAGGGTTCACATGTAATTTCGGGGTCGCAAACATACATGAGTCACATGCATGGATACCTCGTATCAAAACTGGCTCGCATAAGGGGGTTAAATCATATTTAGTCAAATTTTAAAGAATATAACAGGCATGCACGAAAGGAAAGGTACTTAAACTTAGAACTTTTACTCATACTAAAAGGAATTCAAACAAACAAGTGTTTTACTTCATGGTTCAAAAAATCGTAAGTAAAATAATCTTAAGAGCTAAAATAGCAAAGTCATTGATCATGATATCGCTAATCTCAAGCAAATGACCACATCGCCTTTTCCTAGGGTTAGTTGGTACCCATCCTAGTCAGCCTCGCTTGGATCAATCACCTCGCCACTGCCTTCCGTGATCTACTTACCTACGAAGTAATAGAGGAATGGGTGAGTTCGTTAAGAACTCAATGAATATACAAGAAACATCATAGTATGCTTAAAATACGGCGAGCTGGGCTCGTCGTGAATGTGCAAGACCTAGTTCGCAGTTACTTGCTTTTCAGAAAAAAACATATAATTCTGTAAAACAGTTTCACATGTGCTTGTTGGAAATCATACTTAAAAACTTGGCTTTGTTTTTGTAAGAAAACATAAAACATATTCACGTACTTATCATGTCCTTTTGCTTGTTCTTGTTATTGTCATTATATTGAACATATTACATGCTCTTATACTTGTCACATCTGTTGGATAAGCGGATCTCCTTATATCGCCTCACTTGTGACTCAGAGAATCCTTTTCATGTCCCATAAGTGTAGCAGAAAGCTAAACACTCTCTTTTACACCAACATGTCCCTTTAAATGGAACATAGCTAGACATTCCCTTATTTCTCCACATGTCTTAGGGCTTCAACACCCAAATCAAAGAACTTATAGATCAATACTCACAATCCTTTGGCATGCAAATATACCCAACATAGGCTCACATAAGGAGCTCACATAAAATACTTTTTCACATAGAGCTCGCATAGAAGCTCACAAAAACACATTTTATAAAATCATGTTTTAAAAACATATCTTAAACTATTTAAAACATAAGCTCGCATAAAACATATCTTTAAAAGCATATTCACATATCTTGGATACATATTTTATAGAAAATCTTACTCTTGGAAATTAGTTTTTTTTTAAAAAACCCTAAGCTCTTGAAAAACACAATGGTTTGTACATAAATGGCGATTCTTTAACAGTTATCGATTAGCTGAGAATCTAGACAAGTTTTTCTTTTCCATTTTCCTTAGTGGTAGATGGTCCGGCTAGTTCACAACATACATACATACATACATAAACATAAATTACTTAACAAAGTGCATAAAATTCAAACATACGAGCGAATCTAGTATATTGGACGATTAACCCTGGCAAAACAGAAGCTTACCTTGGTTTCTAATATCTTTGGTTCAGAATAGAGACTTGACAAAAATAATAACCAATGATAGAACTCTTTATGAGAAAGCTTAATTTATAGGCACTAAGTGTTTTAGTACTCTTAGTCTACTCTACTTGACTTAAGAAAAAAGTTACATGCATGGATAGTTGTCCTAATTGGAAAATAAGTCAACTTCCTAATTCAAGTATAACTCGACTTATACTGGCGAACCCTAACTCACCAACCAACTGGTGAACCCTAATTCGCTAAACCAACTAACGAACCCCCAATTCACTAAACATTGGCAAACATTCCCTACCACGTATTTAGGCATATTCTATTCGCCGAACTTGCTAGTGAACTCTATTGAAAATCTTTTGGCAGACACCAGTTCACCGTACCACTGGCGAACCTCCTGCTTGCAAAGTCAAAACTTCCAAGCCTTATCTTGGGATGTTACAGATGCTGTGACCAATCTCTTCCTTAAAAATTTTATTCAGTAGTTGCTGATATATTGCTCATGCATTCTTTAACCCAAATGGCATAACTCAAAAACAGAACAAACCCTCATCTGTAACAAAAGTAGTCTTATTCTGGTCTTCCAAAACCATAGAAATTTGGTTGTACCTTGAAAATGCATCTATGAAGCTCATGAACCTATGGTTCGCTGAAGCATCCACTGATATATCAATTAAGGGTAAATGAAAACAATCTTTTGAGCATGCCTTGTTGAGACTGGTAAAATCAATACACATCCTCTATTTCTCGTTCCACTGATATATCAATTAAGGGTAAATGAAAACAATCTTTTGAGTATGCCTTGTTGAGACTGGTAAAATCAATACACATCCTCTATTTCTCGTTAGCCTGCTTCACCATGACTACGTTCAATACTCAGTTAAGGTACACCACTTCCCTAATAAACCCCACCGAAAGCAACTTCCCTACTTCTTGTCTAATAGCCTCCATAACTTGTGGAGCGAACCTTCTTCTCTTTTGTTTAACTCGTTTTCCTTCAGAACACATATTCAACCGATGCATAATCACCCTTGGATCCACACTAGGCATGTTTGCCGCTGACCACACAAAAATATCCGAATTTTCCCTTAAGCACTGTGCTAAGTTCCTCTTTTCTTCTTCCATTAACACCGATGAAATCCTCACAAACTTCTCTGCGTCATCATAAAATAATTGCAAAGTTTTCATTACCTCTGTTGCCTCTAGCTTACGAACTCTTTCCTCGCTCCTAACATCTAGACTATCCAAATCAAAAACCTGACTAGCTATCTCTATCTGATGTGAAGCCTTGTCGCTCTTGCTCACGAGTCTGTTTAACTGACACATATGACATTGCCTGGCTAACTGCTAATCAAATTTCATGAATCCCACCCTCGTTCTGGTAGGAAACTTAATCTTTATACAATAGGCGGCAATCATCATTCTATCCATCTGCATAATAGGGTGCCCAAAAATGACATTGTAAGCCATAGGGTGATCCACCACAAAAAACTGAACATACTCTATAGTGGTGTGCTTGTCATCCCGAAAAGTAACAGGTAAGGTGATGCACTCCTTTATCTGAACCGGATGATTAGCGAAGCCATATAAAGGGATCGCCCTTTTCAAAGTCTGCTCTTTCAACCCCATCTTCTGGTACGCTTCCCAAATTAAGACCTCTATAGCACTTCCACTGTCAACTATAATTCTCTTAACTTCAAATCCAATTGCTGTCACCACTGTAGGGTTTTTTCCTTTCTTATCACATATTGAATCCTCATATTCGTCATAACATTTTACCCTCGATTTCTCTTGCTGACGTAACCTCTTAGGCGAATTAATAGACATCACACTTTTGAGACACGCAAATCAAAAGAGAAATATCAAGAATGGCTTGCTTCTAATTTCCATTTTATGAAGAGTGATTCGGTAAAAAAAAAAAAAAAAAACTTTCAGGCTTGGTTTCCTTTTGATTAGACGGCACACAAGGTGGGCTTTGCCAACAACCCAAACTATCGGGCATTAATTGTTCTGTCACATGCTAGCTGTAAATGTAATGCGATGTATTTTCCCTCTAACATTATCGTTTGTAGAAAAAGCTTATTTATTCTGAAAGAAATCACAACTGCCTAGCCTTAATTGCAAGAGCAAGCAAAGCATATCAGCAGCTCGGTTTGAGCAAAATTAACCAAGGTAGTAGGAAAATAGGTAGCGGCCATGGAAAATAGTAGAGATGGCAAAGTTCAACAGCTACATGGGAAGGATTACGTAGACCCCCCACCAGCTCGCTTGTTGGACATGGAAGAGCTCAAGACCTGGTCCTTTTACAGAGCTCTCCTAGCTGAGTTCGTTGCTACCCTTTTGTTTCTTTACATTTTAGTTGCCACTGTCATCGGTCACAATAAGCAAACAGGCCTCTGTGAAGGTGTCGGTCCTCTTGGTATTGCTTGGGCTGTCGGTGGCATGATCTTCGTTCTCGTCTACTGCACCGCCGGAATCTCAGGTATTCACCGAAACCGATTGCCTTACGTTTTTAATGGAGTATGCCGTTGATGCTTTACATATATAGGATAATTCATTTACACGAGTGCATCAAATGTAAAGTAGTGGTTAAACTTTAAACAGGTGGTCACATTAATCCGGCAGTTACGTTGGGGTTGTTCGTGGCCCGGAAGGTTTCGTTGTTTCGAGCGGTAGCGTACATGGTTGCGCAGTGCCTGGGGGCTATTTGTGGCGCAGGTTTAGCAAAGTCATTTATGAAGCATCCCTACAATAGACTAGGTGGCGGCACCAACTCTGTGGATCCTGGGTACTCAAAAGGTACCGCTTTGGGAGCCGAGATTATTGGCACTTTCGTGCTTGTCTACACCGTTTTTTCAGCCACCGATCCCAAAAGGAGCGCACGTGATTCCCACGTCCCTGTGAGTATTACAGTAGCAGAAAAGCTAGTCTTTATTCTGAAACTTTATTTTGATGTTATAAGTAAACTGAGTTTTCTGGATGTGGGTTAATTTAGGTGTTAGCTCCCTTGCCAATAGGATTTGCTGTGTTTGTGGTTCACCTGGCCACCATTCCAATCACTGGCACTGGCATAAACCCTGCTAGGAGCCTTGGTGCTGCTGTCATCTACAACAATGAAAAAGCCTGGGATGATCAGGTTTATAGTTAATTTCATTTTCCAACATTATATTTTGGCCATTTGTGATATATGGATGGGGATTGAATATTAACTCTGTTTTTCTTTGGGCGGTGATAAAAACAGTGGATATTTTGGGTTGGCCCTTTCATAGGAGCGATTGCCGCAGCAGCATATCATCAGTACATACTGAGAGCTACAGCCATCAAAGCTTTGAAATCCTTCCGCAGCAGCCCTACTAATTAACCTCATCGTCTCCTTAGATGCTGTCTATCTCTAAGTAATAAATAATATGGATTTCTGTGTTTAATTTTTCTCAGTGTTGGCACTTGTGAGTGACTTGTAACATTACCGCCTTCTTGGATGATTCTTGAATGAAAGGAGGAGAAAAGTCAGTGGAGTAGGTATGCAAATATGAATGCCACGACCAGGCTTGCATAATTAATGAATCGATATCGACATGCTGAACATTCCTACTTTTTTCTTTATTATTTTTTTCTTTTTTTCATGCATTGTATTCGCAAAATGGAGAGGCAGATGAAGCCTTGGGGAAACCCTTTTTCTTGCATTAGAAGACAGCATTACCTGGCTAGACGCCCGCACTTGCCCTTTCATTTGGGTACTCTAGGATTTATCTATGGCGTAAAATTAGGGCTTGCTTTTCATTCTATAATTTCACATCCATCAATACTACCACTCTAACCAAACACCAACTCAATTAAATAATAAAAATATTCTTGAATAAATTATAATTTTTTATATCTTTTTACACAATAAATAGCAAAATATACCAAGTTAAACTTTTATAATTAATTTTAAACATTTATAGAAAGCACCATTTATTTTTTATTATAAAATTATACTCTTTCACCCGTAGATGCCTAAGTTTAGCATATTTTAAATTAGGAGTTGAATGTTAATTTAACATTTAATGAATACAATGTATGCAATGTTGTGGAATGACGGAAGTGCGGTTACATTAAATTAGGAGTTGAATGTGTAGGTACAAGTCTACCAACCATTCACAATATTTACATTTTATGTCACCAGTCAACTTCACTTCCACAAGTATGGATATATGATAGACATTGGTATATACAAATATAAGCTCTATATAATTAAACAACCTACCTATATAGTACCCAAATTTTCTGAATCAATATAAATTTATCTATAATAAAATTTGAATTAAAAACACCATGCATATTAATCTTTAAATTTACCATTATAATTAAAATATCATTTGATTTTTAATAAATACTTTAATAATATAATTTTTTATTCAAATCATGGTTACGTCATAAATCTAATATATATATATATATATATAAAAGTTGGAATGGCTTAGAGGAGGTCTTTCCCCCACATTTCCATGCATGCCTAGTGAGGTTCCACAAGCTACGGTAGGATCTTGACTAACTATTTCCATACACATTGTCAAAAAAGGGACCTCCAAAAATGTCAGCATTACCTAAAACCTTTCCTCTCTTATCTGTTGTGATTTGGATGCTTCATATCTACTTCAATGAGATAAAAAGGTCAGCAGCACTTTAAATGTTTTCCCATTAATTCCCCCTTATGTAATGAATTTGAATCAAAGATTTTCCACTTGTCCAAGAAAAAAACAAAAGAAGAACACACATACTCACACATATATAGGTATATATAGCAATGAACTTAACATTCTTTGAGACGATGTGAACATTATGATGATATTGAAATATTACTTGGCACCCAATAAATTACGTGGCTTCACATTTTTTTTTCAAGTGTAGTGAATAATATAATACATTTATAAACATCAAATTAACTCTAATTAAATTGGTAAAGTATCATGGAGACGTTATATAGGAGTTAGATTGTATTTTGTTTCCTCCACTAACAAATGGGCAATTTAATACGTTAAATTAAAAAACGAATTGATCATTCTTTTAAAAATTTCATCCATTTCTACTATTAAGTAATGTTGTAATTGACTAAACAATCAAACAACAATATGTGGTGTGTCGCGTGTAATTCATGCTGATTTGGCTTTTACCATGTCAACAAATTTATTTTTAAAAATCTTAAAAATAAACAATTTTTTTTAAAAAAAATCAAAAATAATAATAGAAATTTATTTGAAAACTATAGAAAATTATTAAGAATCTAATTCTCAATCATTTTTAAATAGTTTTCAATAAAATTTAATAATTATTTGAGAAACTACTTGTAACACCCCAATACTCGACCCGATCGTCAGGTCTGAGCTACAAGGTGCCACATTCGTTGCCAGAACAACTAAAATCAGTGCCATTCAATCCAACGTCATTAACATTATAATACAAGTAAATAATGCGTATTAAACAATACATAATCATTTTCAGGTCTTATACGAGCTTACAAAAACTCTTTTGTTAACCTGGGGTAGAAATGGATCAAATTGTAAAGGTTAAAAAAATTTGAGTTGATGTCACGATTTCGGGGTTTCCTCATAGCGACATTACTCTTTGACTTAGGTTCATTGTGACCTCGAGGCTACGTCGTCGCAACGTGAACCCTGAGTCATTTCTCATCGCGACGTGACAAATTGTTATCTCAAAAATCAACTTGTTACAAGTTTGAGTGACCTGAAATCACACATACATATTCCCATACAACCAAATTATCAGCATCCCAATTGAAATCAAGTCAACATATCCAAAATGTTAATTCAACTAACATCAACTACCAATTCTAACTTCAACAATTTACCATACAAAAACCAACCAAAAATCGTAGGAACATGCCACACGCAATTCAAAAGGTACATTACAAACTTTTTTGATTCGGAGAATCGATTCTTGGATGTTGGAACGACTTCTCAAAATTTCGAGGTTCACTTATACCTACACACGGAGAAAACAAATCATGCAGTGAGCAATAATGCTTAGTGGTACATTTACAATTTAGGGTAGATAAAACATAAGCATTAACATTAGACTTCAAGCTAAAACATGCAATTTGTACATAACATCTAGCCAATACATATGCTAGTTATCAACCTTTCCAATATCAATCAAAGCACATAACCATATTGGTATCAAATACCAAAACAACATATCAAATTTACCACAAGTATGACCAATTCCAATTTACCTATCAATAACCAACCATTCCTTACAGACCAATTCAATATTAGCCATAAATCAAACATTCTTTATAACATATCATCAACATTACATTATGACACACAATTCATTTACTTTGTTGTCATCTTATTCAGCTCGTTTCTAGAATATGTTGACTCATTTGCGTTCATTTCGACCCTTAGGGCTCGATTTTAATTGATTTACGTAATTGTCAACATGTTTCCATCCATCCCAATTTCACTTATATACATAATTGGTTCAAAAGCATCATATATATTACCATATTCACATCATTTACCAAACTTATAATTTACAGCCCCTATTAACCTTACTCGAACTTAATCAGATTGTCTAACAAACACACCAAACTGGCACCGAAGTGAATTATCAGATAAACCGAAGTAGGGTAAGTGGCATGTAACGTGCATATTGGCGTACAAAACACATCTTGGCACACAAAGCCCATACTGATGCACGAAGTGCATTCTAGCGCAAAGAGCACGTATCTGGCATATAAGGTGCATCTTGGCGCATAAGAGCATAATCCCGTAGACAACTCAATCCTATGGCATGCCAACTCTATTTGACATAAGCCAAATAGCTAATAGGGTACCATATTCAACTCATTTACAATTTAGTACAATTACCATTTGTCAATTATATTCACAATCCAATCAATTAACATATCACATAAGATTCATTTCATTCAATACATTTTCATCAAATCTTATAGCACATATCATATTCGGAGCAATTCATACTTACAACTTATTCAATTTAGCCCGTTATTTTTACAAATCCACAATTAAGCTCAATTCATTAGATTTTATTATCACAAAGTACTCACCTTGATATTTCTAAATGCAGTTAACATGAAGATGTAATCAATTAAAACAACCTTAAATCATAAATATACAAACTATGATCTTACGTCTCTCATCGACAAGTCTCGCTTTTCCTTTACCTCTTAAAGCTTTTGTGTTGGCGTTAGCTACGAATAATCACAAAACATATCATACAATCAATTTCTATTCAATTCATTACCAATTACCAATTTACACATAATCAATTTCTATTCAATTCATTACCAATTATCAATTTACACATACTTTAAAAATTAGCAATTTAGTCCCTAGAACCAGGAAAAGCACAATTTTCAATTTAGGGCTTCAGATTGAAATCCGATTTCACCACAACTCATTAGGGACCTTCTATTTTCTATTCCTATCAACATTTCATATCAGTTTTTTATTTAATTTAACTTAGTCTCTAATGTACAAAGCTAACAACTAAGCTTTATAATTAAGTCCTTTTCTTAAACTAAGATTAATTTCTAACAACTTCACACCAATTTCAGATTAATTTCTAACAACTTCACACCAATTTCATTCAATTCTCAACAATGACAACTTTTAAAAACTTTAACAATTTTACAAATCAGTACATGGGCTAGCTAAATCAAGCTCCCATGATTCAATTTCCATAAAAATCAAAGCAAAATGGTTAGGGAACTTACTTGAAATCAAAGCAAAAAGTGCAAGGATTCAAAAATGACGTTCTTCTCTTAGGTTTTCCTACTTTGGCCAGTTGAAGAAGATTTTTATCATCTCTCCTTCCAATAAATTCCTTTATATATGTGTAATTAAGCTTTGCTTAATCTAAATTAACTTTTAATTAATCATTTCTTATAATTTTAACTAAAGTTAATTAGTTTAATCACCAATCATCATTACAATCCACAATCAACTATTTTAAAATGGTTTATTAACCATTTTGGCTCTTTTGATAATTGCAATTTAAGTCCCCAAGCCATTTCCTAATTAAAAATATATAACTATTAGACTTTACAATTTAGTCCCCGAGCTTTAATTAATCACAATTTCAACTAAATTGCTTATCTAAATTTCAATTCATATATGCAATAACTCCGTAAATATTCTTATTTAATATTTACAGACTCAATTTACAGAAACGAGATCCAAAAATCATATTTTTCGATACCACTGAAAATTGGGTCGTTACACTACTCCAAAATGAACCTGAACAAATGGTTGTCCAAGTTCATTCTAGCCTAAACAACCATTAGTCCAAGTCCATTTAGTACGTTGTTTTTAATAATTTTATTAATTTTAATAATTTTAAATAATTTTCTAAATTTTATAATCTTTATAACTATTTGAAAAATCATGTTAAGGATGAATTTGAAAAATGTAGTTTTTAAATAATTAAAAATATTTAGTTTTAGGATTTTCTAAAATTTGTTTAAACATTGTCACGTCATGCGTCACTGTATGGTTGTTTTTTTAATCACTTTGGCATTTTATAGTAGAAATGGATGGATTTTTCAATAGAAGGATCAGTTCACTTTTTGATCTAACATACATAGACTAATTTAACTATTTTTTGAGTAGAGTAGGCAAAATATAATCAGATTCCTAATATAGAGGCCTTTATGGTACTTTTACCACGTTGGATTTTTATGCTTTTTCCAAACCAAAAAAAAAAAAAAAGAACTTCCACCTTGAATATTACCTTCCACGTCATTGCTTAATGATGAATTTTTAATAGAATGATCACTTTACATTTTTTCCAAATACACAAGAGTTACTTTACCATTTTTTTTAATAAAGAGAACAAAATACAATCTAACTTTTAATGCAGTACCTCCATATTACTTACAAAATAAATTTCTTATATCCTAACCCCATACCATAAATTCTAGAATTAATCCTATTCTCATAACTTACATAGTACAACCTAAAAATCTAAACCTTAATTTCTATATCAATCCTAAATCTTAATTCAATCCAAAATACTAAATATTATATCTTAGCCCCTATCCTAAATCACAACCAACTTTAAATTTTAAAATCTTAAACTCCAAATATTCCCAGTTAATTATTTAACATAAAATTTAGGATAATTAAAATTAAAATACTGTTAAAGAGAAATGATATAATAAGTAAATGATATTGATTAACAATGCTTTTAAAAAATATATAAAGCACATCATTTATCAAATAAATGTCTAAATTTTGATTTCTCATAATCATTTATATTTTTTTTAGCGTAATGATTTATTTGGTCCTCCAATTTTACAATATATATATTATTATTCTATTTAATTTTTCACCTTTTATAATCTTTAAATTTGTATTTTTTATCAAATCACCCCAAAATGGATAAAAAAATTAACTTCTTTTAAGTTTGTTGATGTAGCATACACTTTGATTGTCATGTGAATGACACATCAACAATTAATTAATTTTTTAATATTTAAAAAATTCAAAAAAATTATATATGTATATTTTTATTTTTTAAAATTTAAAAAATAATTAAATGATGACATGTTATCCATATGGAAGTCCACATTAGAGGTGTTCATGGGCCGGGTCGGGCCCAAAAATGGGCCTAAATTTTTTCCCAAGCCCGGCCCATATAAAAATACTAAAATCCGGGCTCGGCCTGGCCCGTATTAAATTTTTATATTATTTTATATAATTTTTAAATATATAATACAACAAAAATAATAAAAAATTAAAATAAATATTTCTCAACAAATTGAAAATAAATTTAAAAAAAATGTAGACTTAAATAACACTAAGATAGATATAACTTAACAAGCAAAATACCTCTAAAATAATAATAAAATTAACAAATGCCTTTAAAATAATAACAAAATTAACAATAAAATAAGTTTTATACAATATTCAATCAATAACAACAAAATAGTGGCAACATAGTAGTAATATGGTAGCAAAATAAGGAGAAAACAACAAGAAAATAACATTTAAAAATAAAAAAAAAGCAGATTTTTTTTTGTTATTTAGTGAATTCGGGCCGGGCCCGGGCCAAAAATACCTTACCCGAGGCCCGGCCCATTTTTTAAACGAGCCTTATTTTTTGTCCAAGCCCATTTTTCAGGTTTATATTTTTGCTCAAACCTTCTCAAATTTCGGTCGGGCCGCCCGGCCCATGAACACCTCTAGTCCACATGTATGCCATGTCATTAAAGCAGTAATTTTTCCATCTATTTTAAGGTGATTTGATAAAAAATGCAAGTTTAAGGACTAAAAGAGAGGAACAATTAAATGGAGAATTAAAATAACTTTTGTTTGTGTGTAAAATTTGAGAGTAAAAAAAGTCATTATATCTATTTTTACTTTTTTAGAAATCAATGTACATCTTTTATATTAGTTTTACAATCATTAAAATTTTATATTAGTTAGAACTTGAATTCTTTATTTAAAAATACAATATCTTGTCATTATACTCAACATTTAGGTGTCAGAATATCTATATTTGAAATATACAAATATATATACTTTAGTTTCAAATTTGAATCATGACAGAAAAGTTAAAGCCAATAAAGTCATAAAACTAGAAGACCAAGAAAGGGAGGAGGATTGCATTTATTGAGAAAAGAGACACTCTTCCCTTTGTGAAGAAAAGGATATGTATGATCATTCAAAAAAAAAAAAAAAAAAAAGGAAGAAAGCTTTGAAAGGATTAATATGGAAACAATCGCCTGATGCTGAAAATGCTATGTACAAGAGACATCTGATCAGTCCATTTTTAATTGATGATATTTACAAACAAAAATCCACAATAAAATTAGAAAAAGGAAATAAAAGTCTACCAAAAATTCCCACAAAAAGAGTAGTTGCCGCATTTCAAGGCTGTTGTTGCCTGTTGTGGACCATTAATGCTCAAACAGGGGAGGCAGAGGCGATGCCAAATTTATCTGAACACTTGCCTCGGCTTAAGGGCGAGAGAAGCTCCATTTGATGAATGAAATTCACGTCATGAACCAAGGGATTGCCTGTTCTCCCTGGTGGCGACCCTCCATAACAGGATGGCGAGCACCCATTGCAACTTGATTCTCTTCCCTCGCTTGTCTACTTGATAATTCGTATACAGATAGATATTAGAAATCATCATTTCCCATTTTCATTCTTTGAACAATGCCGTGTAATAAAAAATATTTTCTCAAGTTATACTGACTAACCTTCACGGCAATCATGTTTAGAACTCCACTTCTCCCATCAGTATAGGGTTGTCTGTGATTGTAGGTTTGGTTATACTAAATAGTAGGAATGAAATGATATTTCAGAGAAGGGGGCATTTGTAATAGGAACATGTTTGATTAAAAAGATAGAAAGGGCAATCAATGAAACAAACCTGTGTTTGGTACATCGGAGTGGTTTGAGACAGTCAGGAATAGCAGGTCCAAGGCGACGAGGTTTGGGGCAAAGGGGCTGCTCATTACCTCCAAAACCAAACTTGGTGGTGTCTGAATCAAGGAGATTGCTTTTAACAGGAAAGTGCTGCATACTTCTGTCTTGGATTCGGCCTTCCTCTCCAAACAAGGAAGCGAAATTCGAAGTCACAAGCAAAAAACACAACAGTAACTTGTGACTTTATGTTTTTCTTTTTTCTTTAATATTAAGCTCTCATTCAAATGGAAATAAATAAATAAACCATCCTTTTTAAATTGAAGACTGGGCAGGCAATGCCACCCATTGAAAGAGAGAGAATAGAGATGAAAGAAGCCGAAGCCACATTGGGTTGTACAGAGCTTGCACAAGTGAAGGAGAGATATATTTTACTTGGCTAAGAGTAGATATAGGAAAGGTCTTGAGGGAGACTCTTGACTATATGTAGCTGCCATTGGCTTCCAGCTCCTAGTTTTCCTCTATTTCTCATTTTTGCCTATAAATAACTGCGCCCAAGTTTCCTCACCTGGAATTTTTCTTCTCCCATTTCAGGATTATCAATTAATATAATAACTTCATTATTTCATACAGACCTACATATACGATTGTTAATGCAAACTCAGATAAAGGCAAAGTCATGTGTTGCAGCACGTATAGATTACAATTGGATACTTTAGACCTTGTTTCTTGTTCTATTTAAATAACAACAAAATAAAATAAAAAGTTTGTTGTAAGAATCACGTTTTAATTAGAACTCCACCTAAGGCTGGCTGGCTGCCATTTTGCACACAATTCTCCTCCCTACTTTAGGATTCACTGACAGAAAAGTCCTCCATAAGATGATTATTTTTACATTTATAACCCTTTTGGGTTCTTTTTATTGATGCGCTTCTCTTTTTTGGATTAATTTATTCACTTAGGTAATGAAATTTATTTTGCATAATAATTTAATAAATATGTAAAATAATAATAATAATAATTACAGCATTATTTATATAAACAATAAATGATTACAATACAAATAAAAATATTATACATATTATTATTTTATTACTGAAATTATACTTAACATATTTTTAGTAATGTTTTAAATATCAAATAATTCAAAATTTTATTTATATAATAATTACATCATTATTTATATAAACAATAAATGATTGCATATGCAATAAAAATAAATTTAAAAATATTATACATATTGTTGTTTTATTATTGAAATTATACTTTAACATATTTTTAATAATTTCATAAATATTTTGTTTTAATAACTACTTAATAATTTTTTTTCATTATCATTTCATTGCTAATATTGTGATTGAATCTATATATACCATCCTTGATTTTACTCTTTTAACATTATACTATTGAA
The DNA here is from genome assembly GCA_025503065.1 of Gossypium bickii. Classification (NCBI taxonomy): domain Eukaryota; kingdom Viridiplantae; phylum Streptophyta; class Magnoliopsida; order Malvales; family Malvaceae; genus Gossypium; species Gossypium bickii. Next base: position 17,119,867 of record CP106713.1, on the reverse strand, counting down.
TCTCATTGTTATACATCATTAATGCTCATTCTATTTGAAAGAACTCTAATTGAATATAATATATTGTTAGAAAAATTATTACTAAAATATAAAGGTTTTGAGGTGTGTAGAACATTTATCAAGGTTTTAAAATATTTACAAAATACAATAAAACCCTCAACACTTCAAGCAACACAATGAAAATGGCTAACAAAAAAGTTCTTTATATAGACATCCAATAAGTGTATATTTTCGTGAAATATCTTTTCATATAGATGTATCTTGTAATAAAATACCCTTTTACAGGGTTGTATTGTTTTGCAAGTAACTTTATATAAATTTATATCTTTATATGATAACTTTACGTACAAAAGTTATATCTTTACAACACATCTATTTGGTAATAATTAAAATTAGTTAAACTTTTCTAGATAAAAAAAATACTATTACATACTAACATTATAAACTACTAACAATCTCCCTTTAATTTAAAATGTTAGTAACTTTATAAACTATTACACAAACTGATATTATGCGTACAAGATGATCTCTTAATTTGATACCTTAATTAGCAGATGTATTTTAGTGTTCTAGTGAAGTTGTTGGTGTCCGAAGATTGAACCACAGCTCCTAGTATTAGAAGTTGCAATAACATCACATATATTATTCATTTATATTTCTGTCAGAGGTTGTTCATTTTTAGCACTAATATGGACATGTGCTTATCTTACTCATAATAAACATTTACAAGAGAGACCTCACCTCTACTTGTTGAAGTGGCGCCACTTCTTATGTTTATATAGGTAGAGTTCCTTTAATGTCTCCATTGCTTTAGACATTTAAATAATAAACAATGAAATCCATTAAGAGAATTCAAACTCGTCCTTTATATGCAATGGACCACACTAGTTTTCATTAAACTTATTTTTAGAATGAGTTTTACTAGTGCATCACATACACATAATGATAACTTGTTTTTACCCATTGAATTTTAAAATCAGAGGTTACTAATTAAAAATTGGGTTCACATTATTGATGTCTAATAATAGGGTTGAAACTAATTCTAATTGTAGTACTAATAAAAAAATAATTTTTTTTCTCGCATTTGTTGGAAAAATTGTAATTTTTGGAAACTTTGAGGCATATTCTCAATTGGTAAAGGTGGAGAGTTGAACCATAAAATTATGGTTTTATATTCTACTCCATGAGACCTTTTCAACGGTATATCATATGCTCAAAATGGTTGAGTGATGAATGAGAAATTGATGCTCAAAGTAAGTTACATGTGAATATTTGTTAAGGAAAAGAAAAACTTAAATACTACATTGGTTAAATACCAAGTGTGAGATGTGTATATATATTAGAACCACTTAAAAGGTAATTGAAATGACTAAGCTTGGAATTTTGCCTCACACACAGGAGAGTGCAGATCCAAACCCATCGGGGTTGGGTTGCACTCGTACAACGTGGGTGACGCAAAATGTCAAGCTCAAAATGGGTTTTCGAATATTTTAGCCCAACACAAAATTTATTTTTCTCAGCAAATATACAAAATCTGATTTAAAAGTACATATATCCTAATTTTATTTGATTCCAATCAATTTGATTTGATTTTGATTTTAATCAAATTGATTTAATTGCTCTTTAATGCAGATTTTGTATCTTTATTTATGGATATTTCCAAAAATTCCTCCATATTGAATGCCTAATAACCAATTCAGTAATTTAGTATACTCGGTGGAAATTGTTCGATTTAAGTTTTCATCAATATATCTATAGATTTTTCCTCGTTCGAGTTTCACTCAGTATAATAGTAATATTTTCTCGATTGAGCTTCATTCAGTATAATTGTAAGATTTGCTTGATTGAGCTTCATTTAGTACAACGGTAAGATTTGGCTCTACTGAGCTTCATTCAGTAAGATCAATAGATATGGCTTGGTAGAGCATACTTTCAGCATATGATACAACATTCATTAAGAGAATGTTAACAAGGATGTAAACATTTTAGAAGTATAAATAAGCATATGAACTTACTGGACTAATTTGTAGGAGATTCCAAAGTACAGGGACTACTCCACTGTTTTCCCTTTTCCACGATTATTAGCACGTTCTTGATCTGAAAATAATAATTTTATTCCATCAATTAGAATACCAACACAATTTAATTCTTTCATGCAACTAGGTCCTTTTTGGCAAATTACCTATTTGCCCCTTAACTTTCCACTTTTATTCAATTCAGTCCTTAGGCCCTAATCATGCAATTTACCCAATTTTTCTAAACACCCATGATAACCAAATGTTATATAACTTCATATTAGCCCCTATTTGCAATAATTTCACCTCAAGTACAAGCAATTTATCATTTAATCAATTTAGCCCATAAACATTAAAATCATCAAAAATCACTTTTCAAAATAATCTAATCTATCAACAAAGCTCCATATTTCATTATAAGCTTTAAGAAATAACTTCATTCATCAATGACAACTTTTATAACATTTAACAGTTTCACAAATTGGTCCTCGATTTAGCTAGACCAAGCTGATACGAACTCAAAAATATAAAAATTATTAAAAACGGGCATCAATACACCTACCAAATTAAAGCTTCAAATCAAAGCATGAAAACCCTAACATTTTTTTTCTATTGTCGTGGGAAAGATGAGAAGAAAATGAAAATTTCCTTTTTAATTTAGGTTTAATTTATTATATATACTATGGCATTTTTGTAAATATTTCAACTTTCTTAATTAAGCTTTAATAAATCATTAATTAAGTCTAATTAAACCACTTAATTAAGCATAACCCCATCAAATCCCACTAACTAATTTCCCATGGGTTAAATTTTCCATTTAGTCTCTTTAATTCAATTACTCAACCTTTGTAATTTTTACAATTCAGTCCTTTTTACCTATTAGACTATCTAAACGATAAAATTTCTCAACCAAAATTTAATATGACTCTATAGACCTCGTAAATATATTAATTAAATAATATTTACGAAGTATTTCATCGAAATTATGGTCTCGAAACCACTACAACTAATACCACTAAAAATCAGACTGTTACAACATATCATATTCATACAAACCTAATTATCTTTTTTCTTTCATACACTTACTTTGAATTCTTTTAGCTTCAATATAACATGACTCATAGAATCCTTTACGTTATTATTTTTTTAATTAAATTCATACACCATACATTCAATTTGTAACATATTGAACCTAATTCTTTGAAATATAAACAAAGTTAACATGAATACTTACTCTTTTGACAATAACTTCATTTTTCTTTGCAACTCTTCCGTTGCTTTCTCATTTTCATCCTTAACTTTCACTTTCTTACCAACTTTCTTCATTTCTAACTTCTAGTCTCTTGTTCCAAGATTAACAAACATACTCTTTAGGATCTCTACTACAATTTTCCTTTCTATGGAAATTCTTAAGAATTTAAAGTGAAATAGTAGAAATGAATGACAAAGAACCAAATTGTAAGAAAGATAAAATTTCATTTCTATTTATAATGGTGGCGACGTTGGGATGAAGAAGCATGAAAAGAATTCTTCATGTTTCTATAAAAATATCTTTATTAATTAAAAAAAAAAACTCTAACCAATCATATTTTGATACCATTTTCACTAATTATTATCATGATAATTATCTTGATTGAGAAATGATCATTTTATGATCATTTTGCGGTTATAATATCTTAATATTCACGTTTTTGTCATTTCTCACTTTTGATAAAATTGTAATTTAGTCCCTCTTATTTTTTTACTTATTCAATTTGGTTTGCAGTCACTAATTTATTTTACCCTTTGAGTCCTTTCCTCATTTGGGGTATTTGCACTTTTGGTCATCCAACTTTTTCCATATTTATATTTTGATACAATGATTTTGAATATTTACACTAAGGCCACAACACTTTTCATATTTATACAATTTAGTCATTGTCTTAAATTAATAAGACATGTCATATTTCTTGATTCAACCTCCCTTGACATCCAACGACCTTCCTTTTATTAAGCTTATGCCATATTTCGCTTTACCGAAAAATTTACTACACACGATTTCAACTTAATGTCATTTTTATGGTGTAACGATTTTTGGTACGTTACACGCACAGCTAATACTACACTGGTGCAACCTCGGAAAAACCTCTTGTTAAGCCTCTTTATATTAGTCACTAGTTTGTATTTAACCAGAAGCTAAAAGAATCGTCGCACTCACTCTTCCAAAAGAACTAGCCAACGCTGCTCCTTGGGATCCCTCGGAGCAAATTATAAGCATTGGCCACTTTTAGTTTTCCATCGGAGTTGTCCTTCCAAATATAAATATCATGGGCATTGTGGGGAAATGATAGAATTTAATGATTAGGTTTTGGTATGAAAGGGTTATTTATAGTAGAAGAAAAATTATGGGTGTTGAGGATTTTTTAAATTAAAATTAGAGTGCTGTGAGGGCAGATCAAAGATATTGATTCGAATAATGAAGGCCTTGAATCATCTTAAATTATACCTCCATACCCAAGAATGAGTTGTTTATTGTAGAGGATATGAGTTTCGTGTGAAGCATATCAACTTCGATATATATTAACCTTAAAAAATCACTAAAATTCCCAAAACAACATTTTAAAAAATAAACCTTATTTTTTATAAAGCAAAAATAAATCATATTTAAATAATAATAACCCAACTTCTAATAGATTATCAATCAGCGTAAAAGAATTTTTTTTTCTTTTATCTTGGATGGAATTCAATTTTAAAAAAAAAAAAAAACCTAATTTTAAGCCTGGAATTTCAAATCTAGATCGAGCTGTAACTTCTTAGAATTGAGCTCGGCGGTCCGTTCCCAATTTCCCTCGAAACCGAAAATTCTTGTTTATTTCCCAATTTCAAATCAGTGATTGAATCGAATCGATCCTCATCTTCTCTCATTCAGGTACACAATTCCTACTTTGTTTCAAATTCGGATCTAATACACGCCCTTTTCTGAATTTCCATTGTAACATTGATTTCCTTGCTTCCATTTCCCCCGAATTCAATGACATCTATTAATATAATTCTCGTTTGCTTTAGCATTTATTCTTTCTTCTTGCATGATGAACAAAAGCATTAAGCGAAAATTTAGACTCTGGAGAAGTTTCTTATCTTCGGTTCATCTTGATCAAAGAGCGGCGGTTGAGAGCATTGCTTGAACTTTGACTTTGTCCTCTATCATACATTAAGTTTCCAATAGCTCTTAAAGAATAGGTGCTACTAATTAGCTTTCTGATCTGCTAGTTTTATGGTTAATAGCTTCAAAATTAGTTTTTCATTTAAAATCTTTAGATTGCAGCTGATGTTTGTGTTGCTGTTGTTGTATAGTGTGTGATAATGTCTGGGGAGGGAGTTGAGGAGGTTATTCAAGTGCCTGAAACTCGGGAAGATGAGTCTTTGAAGCCCGAGGCTCAATTTTCTGAAACAAATGGAGATCTTTCCAAGGAAAATGCTGAGTTAGATGCCAACTGGAGTTCAGATGACGCTCATGACAAGCTTTTACAGACAGTTACTGAACTCAAATTCGAGAATGAAGTACTAAAGTCTCAGCTGGAGAGCTTCAAAAATTTCCAATCAGAAAATGATGTTCTGTCACAACAAACTAATGTAAGCGGAAAGGAAACTAAGTTTTCAGCAGATGTAAAAGAACTACATGATAGAATAGAATCTTTGAGCAGAGAACTCGATGAAGAAAAACAAACACGAGTTGCAGCAGAAGAGGCTTTAAAGCATCTTCGAGAGGTCTACACGGAAGCAGATGCTAAAGCTCAAGACCTCTCTGGCAAGCTTGCTGAAGGTCTGAGAAGTCCATTACTAAGACTTGCACCTTATTTATATTTTAAAAATACTAGAGGAATTAGCTCTGTAAAATTGGCTCATTGTAAACTGAAAACTTGTTTTCTCTGAGAACATTTGAGATAACAAGAGAAGAACACACTGTTTTTGGTGTAATACATGTTATTATTTCTGCTAACTCTGTTCTGATCCTTGAGTGTATACCATTGATCATGGTGCAGCTCAAAAAAAGTTGGATCAAGAAATAAAAGAGCGTGAGGAGAAGTACAATGAGCTTGACTCCAAATTTAACCGGCTTCACAAGCGTGCAAAACAGCGCATTCAAGAGGTTCAGAAGGTGAATTTTGTCCTTTGATTGTTTTTTCTTCTTCTTAATGTTGTTAAAATTTTATATCAAGAGAAATAGTGGAAGGAAAGTTTCATGTTTGCATGGGACCTAAGTTAGATTTTTGTTTGGAGATTGTTATTTTCAGGAAAAAGATGACCTTGAGGCCAGGCTTCGTGAAGTTAATGAAACACTTGAGCAAGCATCATCCCAACAGTCAGGTCTGCAGCAAGAGCTTGAGCGCACACGTCAACAAGCAAATGAAGCATTGAAAGCAATGGATGCAGAGAGGCAGCAATTACGAAGTGCAAACAATAAGTATAACCACTGTTGAACTACATGATTCTAGCAATGAAGTTGAACAAAAAAAAAAAAAAGTGCTTATCCTTCATAATGAATCTCATTGTCTTAACACTGATTGATAGAGTGTATAAGAGTTTTGTTCCTTATTATCACTCTTATAATTTGGATGCCATTAATATCCAGACTCCGAGACAATATTGAGGAATTGCGCCGTTCAATGCAATCTAAAGAAGATGCAATTGAAGCATTGCAGCAGTCAATTTTAGAGAAAGATCAGGTACTATAGTGTTATGTACATACAATTTAATGTGTTTGGTTTTGAACAATATTTTGTGTGTTCCAATATCAATATGTTTCATGCATACTTGTGCTTTTTGGAAGACCATCAAATCTCTAGCTCCTTTTTTCTGTCTTCTCATTACTGTTCAAAGCATATATTAGGTCTGTAAAAGCTTAAACAATTCCTTATTACAACTCAAAACTTATTGCATCATCAATTTGATCAAGTACTTCTACTTGGTAGACTCACCTCTGAAAATGGAACAGAGTTAACATTAACATCAGTTGCCATGAATGAATTAATGTTTCGTTGCTTTGTCTTTCTAGTGAATTTTACTGCTGAAAATCTTGATGGAATCTATCTTATGCATGCTCACATTTAGATGTTGGAAGACTTGCAAGGACTACTACAACTTGCAGATGAAAAAAGGCAAGCTTCACTGGCAGAGGCAGCTGCTAAACATCAGAAGGTAAGTTGGACAGGCGTATAATGTGTCAATCATGGTTAAGATGCTAACTGAGAGCTTTCTCTTCTTTCTGGTATACCATGTGAGCATGGTGCTTTAGTTTTTCTGATGCTTCTCTCTTCATCAGAATATAGAGAGCTTGGAAGCACAACTTGCTGATGCTTTATCCGATAGATCTAAGGCCACTGAAACAATTTCTTCCATGCAGGTAAGATTTATTGTCAGGCATTTTGCCTTAGTCGGAGACTAGATACATTCTTCAAGCCCTTTGCCTAAAGTATTAACCTTATTTACTTATTTTGTATGCTTCAGGACAAAACCCGGGGGTTGGGGGGGGGGTGTGGCTTGTTCATTTTCATTCTGTGTGTCATTTCTAGGCTTTCTGAATACTAAGCTTTATGGATACATACTTTTGCAGGTGCTCTTGGCAGAGAAAGAGTCTAAAATTGCTGAGATGGATGCAGCTTCAACTGGTGAAGCTGCACGATTAAGAGCTGTTGTAGAATCTATTAAAGGAGAGCTTGCCCACCTGAAACATGAGCACGTATGAATCAAACTCTTAAATAAGTTAATGCCATTAATGAGAACAAAAATTGTTATTATACACAAATATAGTGGGTTAACATTTGTTTTCCTTATTATCAAACAAACCATGTGATATTTTCAGGAAAAGGAAAAGGAGAGCTGGGAAGCTGCCTCTCTGGCATTTAAAACTAAACTGGAAGTTGCTGAGAGTAACTGCATTCGTGCTGAAATAGAAGCTGCTAAAATGAGAAGTATAAAAATTTCAGAAGGAACTATTGTAATTCTGTATTTGTTACTCATCTGCAAGAGAATGAAATTCCATTTTACTTGTTGGATAGGTCAGCTGGAGCTAGAGGCATCTCTGCAAACCCAGATGCTAAGTACTAGAGAAGCTGAGCTAGCAGCTGCCAAAGAAGAGGTATTAGGTTTATCTGCAGCTCATTTTTTCAGTTAGTTCTTTTCCTGCAATTTATACTTTAGTTCAGCTGACCTGGACAAGATGTTAATATTGTTTAAGGATGTAAATCTATTGTTTTAGCTGAATGTTTATGCTCACAACAGACATAAATATCTAGCAAAACCTTATATGTCCTGTTTCTTTGTTTTGCAGGTTAGCCGTCTTGAAAGGGAATTTTCCTCTTATAAAATTCGTGCACATGCACTTCTCCAGAAAAAGGATGCAGAGCTAGCAGCAGCTAAAGAGTCTGAGCAAACAAAAGCCCTCGAAGAAACATTAAAAGTAAAAATATAAGATAATGATGATAACTTTGTTGTTTACATTTGGTCTTTCTTTAAAGGATAAAATGGAAAACCATTTCTTTGATTACTGCAGGAGGTAGAAAGAGAATTGTCGTTGGTATCTGCAGAAAGGGATACAGTTCGTCAAGAGCTTCAGGATATTTTACGCAATCATGACAAAGAAATTGCAGAAAGGTAGCATCATAAGTTAAAATCCATGATGAGAACTTTATGTTCACCATTTGTGGTTTGAATTCTATACTGAAGTTTTCACTCTGCTTTGTACTAGAGATGCTGCACTTGAGAACACCAAACAACTGATCAAAAGTTTAGAGAGTAATCTTCATTCTGCTAATACTCGCCACCAATCAGAGAAAGCTGCATGGGAAATAGACCTTAAAAATTTGGAAGAAACTTGGCGATGTAATGTTTCTATGCATTGCAAAATATCTCCCATTTTCTTCCTTTATTTTCCTTTCTCCTTAAATATGCTTCTCTTTTGAACTTCAAATAAAGTTTCATTTATAATTTCTGATTTTGCAGACAGATGTGAAGCACTTACTGCAGAAAATGAAGCATCCTCTGGTGAAGATATACGAAAAGAATTAGAGGAGACAAAACTACAGTACAAGCGGTTGAAGGTATCTAGAATTTGGTATCCTCCTTGGATGATGACATAACTCTTTTTTTCTGTTTTTATTGAGTGAATTCTTTACTTGCAGGAAGAGCATGCATCATTACGAGATCTTGCTGATAAAATGATTGAGGAGAAGGATAAAGAAATTTCTAGACTTTTGGATGACAACAAGAATCTTCAACGATCTCTGGAGTCAAGACAACTGGTATGTTTCCCTTTCTCTTGTATAGTTGTCGACCTTACCTGAAATCTCAACACCCTTGAGATGTGTTTTGCATTTCTTTAAAGTTTGGGCTTACAATGAAGTGAAATTTTCAGGTTGATCACACTGAGAATTACAACATAGGTATGATGAGTACTTATGTGGTACTAGCAAATATTTATTCTACTTTTAGATAGAAACTTAGATTATTTTATTTTATTTTAATCTATTCTTTGATGGAGCTCTGATGTTTAATGTTGGTCTTTTCAGCCACACAAAAACAAGATGCTCCAAATCTAAACACCTCTGCAGCAGAACAGCAGATTCTGGTAGCTTTATATTTCCGTTTCTTTTTACCTGGGTGGGGAGGAGGGGCTTTTGACTTAAGAATTTTTCCCTTTTGATTAATCTTCTATGGAGTTAATTTTTTTTCAAAACCATATATTTGTGAAATTATTTTATATTAACTTGTCCTCCAAATTTAGCTTTTAGCAAGGCAGCAGGCTCAGAGGGAGGAAGAGCTGGCACAATCACAGCGACACATTTTAGCCCTTCAGGTTAGTAATGCCCATTCTATTTTAATTAATTTCCACAGTTTGGTTTGTTGATGCATGCTCAATGCAGGAAGAAATTGAGGAGCTCGAACGTGAAAATCGTCTCCACAGTCAACAGGTATGAAGAAGTCTAGACTTATGCTGTTTCATTGTGTGTTGTATTTGTACCTCTGATCAGTCCTCATAGAGGTCTTGGTGTGGAAAATTGTCTGTTATCTGATGAAGGCAAGATTCCCACGGGTAGAAAGCGAACTTAATGAAATGAATTGGATATTCTTGCATCGCTTCAAACTTTTACTTCACTTTGAAATTATTTTATTTTTTTCAACCAAGAAGATTACATTCTATCCTTTACATGCATCACACAGGAAGCTATGTTGAAGGAGGAACTTCGCAACATGGAAAGGTCGAAAAGGAGAGAAGGTGTTGATATGACGTATCTGAAAAATGTAATCATAAAGCTTCTTGAAACAGGTACCACCTTTCAGAGTTACAGTTACAGTCAGCCTTAGAAGTTGTGTTAATTTCACCTGCCTTATTCCATTAAAATGTCAAGTATCAAAATCAATGCAAATAATTTGTTTTTTGAACCTTTGCTAATTATTTGAATAGGTGAAGTGGAAGCTCTACTACCTGTTGTAGGAATGCTTCTTCAATTTAGTCCTGAAGAGGTAAATTTCTATAATACTGCTTGATGCTTAAGTTCATGATATTAGGCCACAATATAATATAATATAACGGCACATTCTTTAACTTTAGTGATGAAATCTTATAAGGGTCAATACATGGAAATTATAAACGTACTAATGAAGAATCTCGTTTTGTACATGCGAACACAGATGCAGAAGTGTCAACAAGCCTACCGTACCTATACCGATGTTCCATCAAGCCCAGCAGATGAAGCATCAGGAGGACCAACCCTTTCTCTTTTCTCAAGATTTTCATTTTCTTAAAACAATATACAATTCTTCTGTTTGATGATCCATCTGCTTGCTTATACAGCTTCACCCACAGACGGTGTCTGCTCAAGGCTGCAGCCAGTGAAATATTGTTTTTTTTTTTTTTTTTTTTTGGTTCTGTAACATTCCAAGTCATAGATTACGTAAATGATTCAGTTGTAAAAGAACACTCACGAGGACAAAAGGTATACATACAGCAAATGCAAAACGTGGAGGCATCTGTTTTCGGCCCCATTCATTAGTATCAGTAAGGCAACACCCTGAGTGCATCACCAACGTAATTCATTTTCATTTATTTTGTTCTTTCTATTGAACCTAGAATTCAATGCAATGCCCTAACCAAGGGCTTTTTCTTGATTATTTCTCTCGAGTTCCACAAAAATGCCACTCATGAACTGCAGCACTGGGATTGGGAGATTGCATATAGATTTATTGCGTATTGATCTACAAGGTGGAAAGTGAGAGTCGTAAATATAAGAAAATTCAAGCCTTCCGGCTAAGAATCTTTATGGGAGTTGGAAACCAGCAAATCATGTTAAAACCAAATTATATTTATATTAATATAGGTTCGGTTTTAAGCATTTTATTAATGTAGGATGATATGCCATTTATTATGTAATATTTAAAATTCTTTTAGAATTTAAACTAAATTAGGAAAAGTTAGACAAATTCTGAGATAAAGTTAAATTTAGGGGTTAAATTGAAAAAATTGCCAAATTCAAGGATAAATGTTTTATCTCTATTCTAAATCTTATTAAACTTCCTTCCTTCTGAACTTCCAACCTTGTGCAAAGAATTTGCAATTTATCTTACATAATATTAGATTTGTTCATGAGTTGAGTTGTTCAAATTTACTTGTCCGAAATATGAAATGATTTGAACAAATTTATAAGGTAAAAAAATAAGAGTTTGGCAAAAAATAAACTCTTTTAAAATATGAATCCGGTTTGGACTTGAATATTTAAGGCTGAAGCTCATCCTGTTTTATACTTTTTTTAATATATTTTTATATATTATGTAATTTATATTACGTAAAAGTAAATATATAAGAATACAATAGTATGTAAACATTAAAAAAATGTTATTTAAAATTAAAATTTTAATAAAAACCTTCTTTTTCTCTGAGTCGTTTACTTCTTCTCCCTTGTTTTGTCCAGTGGTAGTGCCAACCTCCGAGCTGGCTACCACATGCCTTTTTCTCCTTCTCACCAACCCTCTATTTCTTTTTTCTCTTCATTCACTCCACGTGCTTTTTTTTTTCGGTTTGCAGATTTGTTTTGTGGGTATATTCGTTGTCTTCACAAGTTGTGATGGATGGATGACAGCGCTTGCCATGGTTGAACCTTCACCGGCCGCCAATAGTTTCTTTTGGAAAGTGAGTTGGTTGTGGATACACAAATGGTGGCTTTTTGTTGGCTTCTTAATTTGTTTCTGTTTGGAAAGTATTTCAGAATAATAACTGATTTCACGAGTCGATTTGGACATGTGTTGTCCTAAGTTATATTTTTGTTTGTTTTTCATTCCTTATTAAGTCTTCCATTTTGGAAGTTATTGTCTTGTCTTCTATAAGTTTTTTTGTCTTACTTATGCATGTAGTCTTGCTTTAAGGACAGTTTTGTCACCGTCCTCTCCAATTTGGTGGATATTCGATTCTTTTATCTATTTTGGCTGCCTCTTTGGACTGTCTAATGTTGGTTTCATTATCATGATATGTGCTTCCAATCACATCCAAGGTTGGTTTCCTTATCATGATAGGTGCTTGCAATCACTCCAGATATGTCATACTTGAGTTATGACAAAGTCGGTTGTCAACGTGATGTAATGTTCTATTGATGCTAAGGCTAAAGCCTTCACCACCAACAACGGGTGTTTGTTGTTTGTTTCACCAAATTGTATGATCCCATTCATGGAATGAATGAATGAATTCTCTCGCCCTCCCTCCCTCCCTCCCTCTCTTTCTCGTGCACACATATATATAAGCCCAGTTCGACTCCCATATTCATCTATGCGGGTCAATTGGCTATATATGTCGTTTAAAAAAAATTGCATTTTAGGTCGATTTTTGTGATATTTAGGGAAATAGGTCTATTTTAGAGAGAGAGAGTGTTAAAACGCATTAAGCTAAAAGAGTTTTTTGCACAGTTGACAGGGAAATGGGTCTAAAAATATTATTATTATTTTTAATTAATATTTTTAACATATTAACTCATTTGGTTAAATGGTTTAATAATAATGATTTCATTAGACTTAAGTCTTAGGTTCAATCCAATTCCTCTTCTAAGCACATTTGTAATTATATTTGAAATAATTATTTCATTTTATAATATTAGAAATCATTATACCCACAATATACATGGAGAAAATAAATATTATATGTAAGGCCCAAATTTATGCCCGGGCCCAAAAGCAAATAAACCAAAAATGCAGGCCTAAAACCCAAATACAACAAGCCCAAAAAGCCCAAAGTAAAACACACAAAAATTAGAGAGCAGTGCTGTATGCCCCAGCAGTCCCTTCAACAACGTGTGCAACTCCAACGCCGGCTCGTGCCCACGTACCTGCGAGGAAAAAGGAAGCACAACAATAACAGAACAACGGATAAGTAGGATAGAGTTTTAGTTGTTGTGATCTACCGAAAAGGCTATAAAAAGCCAAGAATATTGTTGTAAAAGGGACTGGTTTTTTTTTTTACACGATTTAGAAAAAATACACAGTTTACAGAAGAAATCAAGAAAGCAATTGTTACGAATCAATATTGAAGAATCGAGAAAAGGTTTCTCCCTTTCATTCTTTTCTGTGGAGTCTGTTTTTTTCTTTAGTTTCAGAAACAAAAACCTTTTTAGTTTTAGATTGATTTCATCAAGTTTTCAAGAAAATCAAACAAAGTTTTTTTTTTAAAAAAAAAAGAGAAGGCTTGGGGGATCTTACCGGTTCCTCTCGACCGTCATCGCGCGACCGATCTGCGCGTGGGGGAGAAATCGCGTCGCTAGACTAAGGGACTCAGACCCCAAATGAAAGGAAAATGGGTGGGGGTTCTGTTTCGTTTTGAAACAGAAAAGAAAATGAAGAAATAGCCTTGTTTTTGGGTTTTAAACATTAAAAAAGGGGTGGGCCCCGTGCAATTACTTGCTTCTGCAAGTGAACATGCGCAAGTTTTTCCCCAGACGGGGAAATTGCGCTATAGGTCCTCCTACTACGCGCGCCTGTTTAATCGTGTCCCCTTTGATTTTTTACATTTTTAATTTCGCCTACATTTTGTGCGTTGTTTCAATCTAGTCCTAGTTCGAGGCGGTGTTAGGGAGGGGGTTATTTTCTGCTTTGGACCCTCCAAGTTGCGCGCATATATAATAATGTAGCCCTTCTATCTTTATTTTGTTTTAAAATGGGCCCCAAAGCTTTTGTTTTGATCTGATTTAGCCCCTTTTCGTTTGTTTTGGCTGTTTTACTATTAAATTAATTATTTTTAATATTTTCATTACTCTTTTGTGTTTAGTATTATTATTATAATCGGATTATTTTTGTTTATTATTATTATCGTATATTATTGTTACTATTTTATATTTATTGCTATTATTATATTCATTATCATATTTGTGATTATTATTAAATATTATATTTATTATTATTATTATTATCAAGTTTTTTTATTTTCTTTTATTACTACTATTCTGTTAATGCTATTATTTTCTTGTTTTCTTATTATTTTTTTTCATTTCATTTTGTTGTTATTATTATTCTATTATTATTGTTAGTATTATTACTACTAATTTAGTATATTGTTATTATTATAATTATTATTTTAACATCACCATTACTACATCTTTTTATTTCTTTTAATTATCATATTCATTGGAATTATTATTGTTTTATTTGTCATTATTTATATATGTATATATATTATTATTATTCTTATTAATTCTATTGTTTATCTTATTTGCTTTCACTACATTTTCCCAAATTCATAAAAGGATTTTCTTAAAAGTAAAGGCAATATCTGGTGTTTTGGAAATTCAGGGAATCGTGCCTCTAACGTCTTTGGGTCGTGGTTCTTGTTTGGCCAAATCATTGAATATCCTTTTAAAAAATTTGTGTCCGTTCTTTAAAATTAAAAGTAAGGCAATATTTCATGTTTGGAAATTTGAAGGATTGTGCCCTAACGTGTTGGGTTTCGGTTCTCTCATTTGGCCAAATGATGAAGTATCCTTTTAAAATGACAAGGCATGAATCTTGGAAATCATGAAACGATTTTGGTTTCAAAGGTCCAAATATTGTATCCTAACGTCTTTGGGCGTGATATTTCACCCTTCTAAAACAAGAGAATTTCGATATCCAAATTTGAATTACCCTAACATTTTCCAAATGTTCCATGTTTTAAAATCTTTTCTAATTTTTGATATTAAGGACATTAATCAATTAATACGGTACCAATTTTGGGCGTTTCGAGGTGCTAATCCTTCCTCGTATGCGTGTGCCGACTCCCAACCCGTTTTCTTAAAATTTGTAGACCAAAATATTTTCAAAAGTGGCCCAATCACACTTCCAAAAAAGGTTGGTGGCGACTCCGTTTTCCTCCTAAAGTCGGCCCGTTTTCAAACAAAAAAATGGTTTCGACAGCTTGGCGACTCCGCTGGGGACCAATAAGAGAGTCAGGCCGTTTAATTAATTGATTAATGTCTCTTATTTGAAAATTAAAATTGGATTTTAACTTCCTTTTCTTTCCTCCACCGCATATGTTTTATATTTTACATGTCTTGGATATATTTGCATCACATTGCATGACCATAGTAGTTACACCCTTAAGTGAGAGTGAGAAGCTACTCCTTCGTGAGGTTTTCACCTCCGTGCAGGATAGTGGATCGCTTTCGGGATACATCTGTACCTATGTCTTCGTGAGGTTTTCACCTCCGTGCAACCATAGGGAAATGTATTCCCCTGAACTGAACTCGGTCCGTATGAGCCTATAATGGGTGAGGATCGAGGAATCTGCTGGTTCAGGTACCCTTGCTTTAGAGCCAAATCGCATATAGAGAGCCCTATGGACTTACCTTCGGTAGAGCCACTCCAAACCTTAGTATTTCCCCAGATGAGTGATATATTGTTGTTCTTTACATTCTTTCTGGTGCATGGTATTAATTTGTAGCATCTTCTTGCAATTGCATGTCATTTCATTTTAAAGAGGTGTCGACTCACATTCGATTTCTAATTTAGGAAGCTTGTAATGGAGAACGAATTCCCTGATAAAGTAGAGGATAATGCGACCGTCCGAATATGGTCAGAGCGAACACAGCTGGAAAAAGGGGACAGCCTAGCTGAGGGATATACATCGGAGTTATGTAACTACACTCGCATTAGTGTGACGCAAAATGATCTTCGGGAGTTAAAGGAAATATGGGATCAGTGGGATCAGGAGACGAGACAGTTGTTTTATGAGAACTATGGGGATTTGTCTCACTTATTTGAAATCAATATAGATGAGCGTTTATTTCGGGCTTTCACTCAGTATTGGAATCCTGCCTATAGCTGTTTTACCTTTGGGGGGATAGATCTGGTACCTACCATAGAAGAATATACGGCTTTGCTTCGTTGCCCGAAGGTAGAAGTTGATAAGGTCTATATTAAAGTTACTTGTGGCCCAACCTTTTTAAAGAGGATGATGAATGTTACCGGGATGAGTGAACAGTGGGTTGCAGCGAGGATCAAGCAAAAAGGTGAGTACAAGTGCATCCCATGGAGGATTCTGAAGGATTTGATTTTAGTACATCTTGACACGAAGAGGAGAGTTGACATTTTCGCTCTAAGCATCTATGGCTTAGTGGTTTTCCCTAGGGCATTGGGATATGTAGATGAGGCAGTCTCGGATCTCTTTGACCGACTGGATAGAGGGGTCACACCTGTTCCTGCAATCTTGGCTGAGTCGTTTAGGTCTTTGAATGCATGCAGGAGAGCTGAGGAAGGCAGATTCATAGGGTGCACACAATTATTGCTAGCTTGGTTTCATAGCCATTTTTGGAGAGTGGATAAAGTCTCTTGTCGGTTTTTTTTTAAGAATTACTCACTGCTAAAGGAGTTAGTAGCCACACCCAGAAGGGACGACATATCAGAAGAGAATTGGGTCGCACTTCTTAGAAATCTTAAGGAGGAGGATGTTGAATGGAGAGCACCTGGGTTGGTTCTGGACAAAATTCTCTACCGGTGTGGAAGTTATGATTGGGTCCCTTTGCCAGGAATTTGGGGAGCCGTGGGGTATGCTCCTTTGCTTGTGTCGAGGCAGTATAGATCAAGACAGTTCATACCGGTAATATTTGGGCTAGCTCAGTTTGAGTTTTCATATAGGGACGATCATTATAAGAAGAAGGTTCGAGAGATTTCTGATGCTTGGAAACAGACTTGCCGAACGAAAAGAGTCACTGTAGGTTCGATGACAACCCTCGAGTATAAGGCACGGCGGAATAGGAGAATCGATGATAATGTCCCCAGACCGATACAAGATGGTGCTCGACCAATAGAGGAATATCTGCAAGTAGTTCCCTCTGAGTTAGAAATCATAAAACAAGATTTCAAAAGTAAAACCGCGGAGTTAGAGAAAAAAGTAGAACAACTGGAAGAGGACAAAATGAATTTGAGGTTTGGATATTGATATCCAAAAATCGTGAGGTGAGAAGGCGAGGAAAGGAAAAAGGAAGGTAAGAAGATCTGCGGGCGACTTGAAGACCGACTACAAAAGTTACATTTATCCATGAGGACTGCCGGGTTGGGTAAAACCACGGAACAATGGCGTCAAGAAATTCACGAGGAGATAGTCAAGGTCGATCAGTGGAGGAAGAGATTCCATGAGGCTCAAGTACAAAAGGAGGCCCTGAAAAAGACTGTGGGTGAGAGCCAAGGCGAAAATGAGATGCTAAGGGCTAGAGTAGCAGAATTAGAGAAGGCGCTACGTCAAAGTTGCAACTCTACGGTGAAGTTGGAATCAAGCCTAAGCCAGATTGAAGAATTGAAAGGAAAGGTGGTGGAACTTGAGTCGGTACTGCAAAATAGAGAACTCCGGATCCAGCTACTAGAGGCAGATAACCAGCGATGGAAAGAACAACTTCAACGATCTCAAAACCAAGTCAGAGAAAGAGACTACCTTATGGGCGAAGCTGTGGCTCAGATACGAGAAGTGGCTGATCACTTACAAACCTTAGCGGTTCAGGCTGATGTGTTAAGTATAGTATATGAGTCAAAGTCAGACCAGGGTCGAGAGTTAGCTTCACTTCTTGAGAAAGTTAAAACTTTGGGCATAAGGGCTTGGTCGTATATGTGACTCTGTTTTATGTAAAGGATTTTGTTTTTTCAATAAGTATTCTAAAAGAAATTGAATCAAAATCGACTCATCTTGTTTTTGCATCCATTCATTTGCATTACATTTCATGCATTTGCATTGCATCGTATCATGAGCATTAAAATATCACAAAAGAGCCCTATTAACTAAACATCATATTATAGTTACCCTGGAACACCAATACTACACACGAAGGAAAACAAAAACCATGGATCAAAGGTTGGAAAGGTTAGAGCAAATGCAGAAGGAGATGCAAGACCGATTCAGCGACTCAGATGCAAAACGATTAGCTAAAATCCAACAAGATGTGAGGGAACAAATGCTGGAATCCCAGAGAAGCATGATGAGCCAGTTAACGCTGTTGTTGACTGGAACGCAGGATAAAGGAAAGGGCCCTATGGTCGACGTCGGGGATGAAAATGAAAATTTAGCCCATCCGTCAGGCCTAGCCCCGGTAAATTCTCAAACGCAGCCTCCGAGAGTGTCTGTTAATGTCAGGCCTCAGTATCAAACTGGTGCTTCGGCGCCAGCAAACTTCCCGATAGGCTCGAGCTCTAACCCAGGAGACAACTTGCCAAAGATCATGGTTCCTGATTTCGACGATGTAGTAGAGGGGGAGAAGGCGAAGGCGGAGTTCCCAAAGGAATTTGAGGATCGCTGCAAATGGTTGGAGGAGAAGTTTAAAGCATTGGAAAGTGCTGATTACCAATGCGAGGTGGATGCTAAGAAGCTGAGTCTAGTCCCGAATTTGGTACTTCCTCCGAAGTTCAAAATGCCAGAGTTTGAAAAGTACAACGAGACCAGCTGCCCTGAGGCCCATATTACGATGTTCTGCCGTAGAATGACGGGATATGTCAACAATGACCAGTTATTGATCCACTGCTTTCAGGACAGTCTGACCGGAGCTGCAGCAAAATGGTACAATCAGCTGAGTTGTACCCAAATCAAATCGTGGAGAGATTTGGCATAGGCTTTCATGAAGCATTACGGCCATGTGACCGATATAGCACCTGACAGGATCACGTTGCAAAATATGGAGAAAAAGTCGGTAAAGTTTCGGGAAGTACGCACAAAGATGGAGGGAGGTCGCTACACAGGTCCAAATGCACCGTTCTTGGAAAAGGAAATGACTATGCTCTTCATCAATACCCTGAAGGCACCTTTTATTAACCACATGTTAGGGAGTGCGACTAAGAGTTTCGCGGACATGGTGATGTCAGGCGAGATGATAAAGAACGCGATCAGGTGTGGAAAGATAGAGGCAGGAGAGAGCACGAGAAGAGCGGCTCCGAAGAAAAGGGAAAGTGAAGTAGGAAATATAAGCTCAGGTTATCCTAAACCTATTACTATTAATAAACCAAGAAGCGATGCTCGTAGTCCAAAGAGGCCCTCATCGGACAAGAACCCAAAGACGAGGCGAGAAAATTGAAAAGTTTGATTTACTCCTATACCTGTGACGTATAAGGAGTTGTATAAAACTTTATTCGATGCGCACGTTGTGTCCCCGTTTTACTTGAAGCTGCTGCAACCTCCATATCCTAAGTGGTATGACACAAACGCTCAGTGTGAGTACCACGCGGATATAATAGAGTCACTTCGATAGAGAAGCTGTACTTCTTTCAAAAAGCTAGTCGAGAGACTTATTAAGGCAGGAGTAGTAGACTTCAATGACCCACCTGGTGGAGGAAATCCGTTACCCAATCATACAGATAAAGGGGTAAATGCGATAGTTGAAGACGGGGAAAGGAGAACCAAGCAGAAAGTTGCTGAGATTAGGACCCCATTTAGGGAAGTTTGGAAAGCAATGCAGAAAATGGGGTTAGTCCCGCAAGAGAATGTGAACAGAACTCCAGATTCAAGGAACTATTGTGAGTTTCATGACAAGGACGGCCATAAAATTCAATAATGTAACGAATTCAGAGCCCTAGTACAGGGGCTAATGGATAATAAGGAGATAGAGTTTTTGACTTGGTAGAAGGTGGGGACGTATGTTCCATAGAGGGAGAGTCTGCAGAAAGGATCCCTAAAGTCCAACACCCAATAGTGATTATCACACGGCCAGGGGTCGACAAGGCCGGAGTGAAGATAGCGCCGAAAGTTGAAATTAAAAAACCTGCGACTTCCCCTTATAAGGAAACATCGAGGGTGGTAATCAGAAAACCCGTAGCTTCCCCTTATAAGGACACACCGAGAATTGTAATTCAGAAACCCGGGTCTTTTCCTTATAAAGATGACAAGAGAGTACCTTGGAATTACAATTATACCGTGACAGTTTCCGGGAAAGAGAATTCGGCCGGCATACTTGACCCAGAAGCTGAGTCCTCTATGATGAGAAGGGGAGGTGAGAAGACAGGACCGCTGGTTAATGAACCAGTAACAAAGGATGAGGCCGAGGAGTTTTTGAAGTTCCTGAAGCACAGTGAGTACAGTGTTGTGAAACAGTTACACAAACAGTCGGCACGCACATCCGTACTGGCCTTGCTGCTGAACTCGGAAGGACACCGTAGTGCATTAATGAAAGCATTGAACCAGATTTATGTGGCTGATGACATTTCGATAAACAAGCTAGACCGCCTCGTTAGTAACATAAGCGCAGACAATCTCATCTCTTTCAGCGATGATGAAATTCCGCCAGGGGGCATGGGGTCCACTAAGGCTTTGCACATCACTACCCGTTGCAAAGGGTATATATTACCAGGGGTATTAACCGACAACAGGTCAGCACTGAATGTCTTACCCCTATCTACACTGAACAGGTTGCCCGTAGACAGCTTTCATATGAAAACATGCCAAAATATAGTGAGAGCATTCGATGGCATCGAGAGAAAAGTAATGGGGAGGATTGAGATACCCCTCCTGATCGGGCCAAACACGTACGAGGTAGACTTTCTCGTAATGGACATCAAGCCTTCGTATAACTGTCTATTAGGGAGGCCATGGATCCACTCAGCAGGAGTTGTACCATCGTCGTTGCATCAAAAGGTAAAGTTGGTGATAGAGGGCCGGTTGATTACCATTAATGCCAAGGAGGATATCATCGCGTCCGTCACCAGTAATGCACCGTACATAGAGAATGATACGGAGGCTATAGAGTGCTCTTTCAGGTCACTGGAGTTTGTAAATGCGACATTCATCAGTGAAGGAAATAGGATCCCAGTGCCCAAACTCTCTAAAGCAACAAGGATGGGCCTACAGTTGACAATAGGAAGAGGTGCACACGCTGCGGGAGGACTCGGAAAATATCTCCGGGCCGGTCAAAGTACCGAGGATGGGTTGACAAGCATGATCGTTTTGCAGGCATAGGCGAATCTTGGGACGAGAGAGAAAAAAGAGAGGCTGGAAAGGAAGCGTGAGAGAGGGAGAACACGGTTGAATGGTGTTGAGATCAAATGGGGTTCGATGACTTTTCCCCATATATCTAATACATTTGTGTCTGGAGGAATTATTCATTCGGGGTTAGAGATTATGAATAGAGAAACAGCTGAGGACATGATGAGAGCTTTGAACATCAATGCACAGTGGTCAAGAGAGTCAGGAAAAAGAAACTTGGAAGGCATTCGCCCTACGAGCTGGAAGTGTTACGGACAACCGGATCATGCAGAAGAAATTCCTGTAGTTTTTAGGACTAAAACAGAGTAATGTTCAAAACACACTTGTTGTTTCAAGCCTAGGGAACAATGAGAGTCTTTTGTGAAATAGGCTCATGTTTAAGCATCTTTACTTTCAATAAAAATGCATTTTCCTTTCATACCAAAGTCGATTATTCTTCGTTTCTTTCTTTCTTTCCATTCATAATCATAACGCATAAATAAGTCAGTCTTAAATTCATTTTCATTGAATACTCTTTCATGCCCACCATAGGTCCCCAGATGTCGATGTCATGAACAACGCTGTTACGGACCTAGAATTTCCTGATGAGCAAGACATGTGCCCAGAAGAACCTCAGGACTTTATCGATGACGGAGATTGTAGTATATCCCCCGATCTCTTAAGGATGGTGGAGCAGGAAGAAAAGCTAATTCTGCCTCACAAAGAGACAATTGAGAATGTGACTCTCGAAGAAGGGAAAGAGGTGAAAATTGGAACCCTCATCACCAGGGAAATAAGGCAAGACCTGATCAGGCTTCTGTTAGAGTTCAAAGATGTCTTTGCGTGGTCGTATCAGGACATGCCGAGGTTGAGCCCTGATATTGCGGTCCATCGTATCCCAATAAAGGAAGATTGCAAGCCGGTTCAACAGAAGCTCCGAAGGATGAGACCTGATGTCGCGGTGAGGATAAGGGAGGAAGTCAAAAAGCAATTTGATGTCGGTTTTTTGTGAGCGGTGAATTACTCAGAATGGGTAGCCAACGTTGTCCCTGTTCCTAAGAAAGATGGAAAAGTACGAATGTGCGTGGATTATAGGGACCTAAACAAGGCCAGCCCGAAAGACAACTTCCCGCTACCTCACATCGACACCTTGGTAGATAACACAGCAGGGTATTCATTTTTCTCCTTCATGGATGGTTTTTCGGGATACAATCAAATAAAGATGCATCCTGAAGACATGGTAAAGACCACCTTCATAACCTTATGGGGAACTTTTTGTTACCAAGTGATGCCATTTGGGTTAAAGAATGCGGGAGCAACATACCAAAGGGCTATGGTAACCTTATTTCATGACATGATGCATAAGGAAATTGAGGTCTACGTTGACGACATGATCGCAAAATCTCGAACGGAAGGGGAACATGTGCAAGTTTTGAGGAAACTGTTCTTGAGATTGAGGAAATTTCAGCTGAAGTTCAATCCAGCCAAATGTACTTTCGGGGCTCGATCAGGGAAGCTTCTTGGTTTCGTGGTCAGTGAAAAGGGAATTGAAGTAGATCCGGATAAAGTTAAGGCCGTACAAAAGTTGCCTCCACCGCGTACTCAAAAGGAAGTCCGAGGCTTTCTAGGAAGACTAAATTACATTGCTCGATTCATCTCGCAATTGACTGGGAAGTGCGATCCCATATTTCGTCTTCTTAAGAAACACAATCCAGGCATTTGGGACGATGAATGCCAGAAGGCATTTGACAAAATTAAACAGTACTTGTCTAATACTCCAGTGCTAATGCCGCCCAGTCCTGACAGACCATTGATTCTGTATCTGACGGTATTCAATAATTCAATGGGATGTGTGCTAGGCTAACATGACGAGACAGGGAAGAAAGAGAGGGCGATATACTACATCAGCAAGAAATTCACCGAGTGTGAAACGAGATACTCGCCGATTGAGAAATTGTGTTGTGCATTGATCTGGACAACTCGGAGGTTGAGGCAATACATGTTATACCACACGACTTGGTTAATCTCCAAACTAGACCCTCTTAAGTACATGATGGAGTCGACCGCTTTGAATGGAAGAATGGCCCGATGGCAAATTTTACTCTTCGAGTTTGACATAGTCTACGTGAACCAGAAGGCTGTGAAAGGAAGTGCAATAGCCGATTTTCTAGCAATGGCGCTAGACGACTCTACTGAACCCCGAATTTCGATTTTCCCAATGAGGATCGATGTTTGTAGCGACAGGTTGGAGAAAATATCTTAGAAGATCGTCCCCGGAAGTTGAACTTTGACGGAGCATCAAATGCCGTTGGTAATGGAGTTGGAGCAATCCGATATCCCGAATGGAGACCATTATCCATTCACTTGCAAGTTGGATTTTGACCGCACGAACAATATGGCGAGAATCACGGTATGCATCCTCAGAAATTCGAATGGCCATAGACCGCAAAGTCAAGTCGCTAGAAGTATATAGAGATTCTGCGCTGGTAATCTATCAGCTCAAAGGAGAATGGGAAACAAGAGATCCCAAATTGATCAGCTCACAGAAAGTTAGTTACGGAACTAATTGAGGAGTTTGATAATATCACATTCTTTTATCTCCGCGTGATGAAAACCGGATGGTGATGCCTTGGCCACCCTAGCTTCTATGATCGAGTAAACGAAAGCGGGGAGGGTATGAAGCCCATCCAAATGAGTATTTATGACACTCCGCTCACCATTTCTTAATATCGACGGCGAAGAAGAGGAGAGATGATCATCCTTGGTATCATGATATTCTGCGGTATGTGAAGAGCGTGAATATCTGATCGAACAACGAAAAAATGACAGGAGAACATTGAGAAGATCAAGCTAATGACTATGTCTTAGATGGCGAGATCCTGTATAAAAAGAGAAAAGATCAGGTGTTGTTAAGATGCGTCGATGCTGTTGAGGCTAGGAAAATCCTGGAGGAAGTCCACAAAGGTGTCTGTGGGACGCATGGAGATAAGGCTATGATCTTCGATCTGCTCCACTCCTACTCAGTGGAGATAAGATCTACTGTTTTTGATCTGCTCTCTACTCCTCGCGGTGAGATAAGATCATTATCCTCGATCCGCTCTACTCCTGCTCAGTAGAGATAGGATCTGCTAACTTTAGCCTGCTCCATTCCGGCTCAGTGGAGATAAGGCTTCAATCTCCCGATCTGCTCTACTCCTGCTTAGTAGAGATAAGATCTATTATTTTCAATCCACTCCACTCCTGCTCAGTGAAGATAGGATCTACTATCTTTAGCCTGCTCCACTCCTGTTCAGTGGAGATAAGGCTCCAATCTTCCGATCTGCTCTACTCCTGCTCAGTAGAGATAAGATCTGTTGTTTTCAATCCGCTCTACTCCTGCTCAGTAGAGATAGGATCTACTATCTTTAGCCTGCTCCACTCCTGCTCAGTGGAGATAAGGCTTCAATCTTCCGATCTGCTCTACTCCTGCTCAGTAGAGATAAGATCTGCAATTTTCTGTAACTCCCACTAATTTTGCTACATTGTCCTCTGGGGAACCTACCTGTAGAATTGATTTCATGGGGGTCTATGCTTATGTCAAATAATTAGGATGTCATGAGAAATGTTCCTACCCATATGTATCATGAATGTTATGAATGGATGCAAAATGTCGTGAGAATGATCCATTTTTTAACACTTTGGCTGTCATTGCTTGCTGCTTATTAGGGTGATCCCTGACGTGTGTTCAACTGATACTTCTAATAGAGAATCTGAAGACGTCGTCACTGCTTAAACCCTTATCTTAAGTGCTCCGAACCCTTTAAGCCTGGTTAGTTCTAAATAACTGTCCTGTTTTAGATTCTTGTATTATTTAGAGACTTTCAAAGTAATACTTAAAACTTCCTTTGTGAAAGCATTGTCAGTTCAGTAATCATTACTTCAATATAAAATACTTGGAAAAGGATTGTAGAGGTGAATGAAACTGGAATTTATTCGGGACAAAACCCGTGAAGAATGAATTGAACAAGGGCGGTAAATTTTGCTAAGGTACAAAAATGAGTAAGAGTGGAATTGATGCCCCAGATATCATAGCCTGAGCTTCTCTGTACGTACTTCTCGAAGACCATTCTGAGCTCAACATATGTCTAGAAGATCCGCGGTACTTCGTCGATGCCCCAAGACGTAGCATACCTCATCATTGTTAATTCAGCGTGCGAACTCTCAGTATGCCCCATCACGAGTTGATCATAATTTGAGCCGCCCTTTTGGGTTTTCAACTCAAAGCCCCTTTGGTCTCAAAGTGCCCTTTGCGGGTTTTCACCTTGGCCTCTCCGGTTTTTTTTTTGTTTTTGTTTTTGTCTTTGTGTGTTTTTTTTTTAGAAATCAAGACGCCCTTTGCGGGTTTTCATCTTATCCCACTTTCAAGCGAAGTACTTCTTGACAAAATCTGTGTTAATTGGATTTGGCAGACTTTTACCGTCCATCTCGGCTAGTATCAAGGCTCCTCCCGAAAAGGCCTTCTTCACAACATAAGGTCCTTCCCAATTAGGCATCCACTTTCCCCTGAAGTCTTTTGGCATAGGGAGGATCTGTTTCAACACCAAATCTCCTTCATGGAAGACTCTGGGGCGGACTTTCTTATTGTAAGCCCGCATCATTCGCTTCTGGTACAATTGACCATGGCGAATGGCTTTTAGCCTTTTTTCCTCAATTAGATTTAGTTGATCATATCGAGATTGAACCCATTCCGCTTCGTCTAGCTTCAACTCTGACAAAACCCGGAGTGAAGGGATTTCAACTTCAATAGGCAAGACTGCCTTCATCCCATAAACCAATGAGAAAGGAGTTGCCCCGGTAGAGGTTCTAACCGATGTTCGATAGGCGTAGAGGGCAAGTGGTAACTTTTCATGCCAATCCTTGTAGGTCTCAGCCATTTTCCCCACAATTTTCTTGATATTTTTATTAGCCGCCTCAACTGCTCCATTCATTTTTGGGCGATATGGCGACGAGTTGTGGTGCTTAATGTTGAACTGACTACAGACTTCCGCTATCGCGCTGTTATTCAAGTTTAGTGCATTGTCAGACACAATCCTTTCTGGCATTCCGTAGCGGCATATGATCTCTTTCTTCAAGAACTTGCTAACTGCCGTCTTCGTGACATTGGCATATGAAGCTGCCTCTACCCATTTGGTGAAGTAATCGATGACCACGAAGATGAATCGATGTCCATTAGAAGCCTTCGGTGAGATTGGTCCAATGATGTCCATGCCCCACATTGAGAAAGGCCACGGGGAAGTCATAACATGAAGAGGTGAAGGAGATACATGTATCTTGTCCCCATAAATCTGGCACTTGTGGCACTTCTTGGCGTAACGAATGCAATCTCCTTCCATCGTGGACCAGTAATACCCAAATCTCATGATTTGTCTCGGCCATTGTAAACCCGTTGGCATGCATCCCACGGGACACCTTCGTGGACTTCCTCCGTGATTTTCCTAGCCTCAACAAAGATCGACGCATCTTAACAACACTGATCTTTTCTTTTTATATACAGATCTCGCCATCTAAGACATAGTCATTAGCTTGATCTTCTCAATGTTCTCCTGTCATTTTTGCATTTGCTCGATCGGATATTCACGGCTCTTCACATACCGCCGAATATCATGATACCAAGGATGATCATCTCTCTCCTCTTCTTCGTCGATATTACAGCGAAATGGCGAGAGTCTCATAAATACTCATTTGGATGGGCTTCATACCCTCCCGCTTTCGTTTACTCGATCATAGAAGCTAGGGTGGCCAAGGCATCGACCATCCGGTTTTCATCACGCGAGAGATAAAAGAATGTGATATTATCGAACTCCTCAATTAGTTCCGAACTAACTTTCTGAATGGCGATCAATTTGGGATCTCTTGTTTCCCATTCCCTTTGGTGATAGATTACCAATAGCGGAATCTCCATATACTTCTAGCGACTTGACTTTGCGGTCTATGGCCGCTCGAATTCCCAGGATGTATGCTTCGTATTCTGCCATATTGTTCGTGCAGTCAAAATCCAACTTGCAAGTGAATGGATAATGGTCTCCATTCGGGGATATCGATTGCTCCAACTCCATTACCAACGGCATTTGATGCTCCACAAAGTTCAACTTCCGGGGCGATCTTCTAAGATATTTTCTCCAACTGTCGCTACAAACATCAGATCCTCATTGGGAAAATCGAAATTCAGGGGTTCGTAGTCGTCTAGCGCCCTGCTGGCTAGAAAATCGGCTATTGCACTTCCTTTCACAGCCTTTTGGTTTACGTAGACTATGTCAAACTCGGAGAGCAAAATTTGCCATCGGGCCATTCTTCCATTCAAAGCGGTCGACTCCATCATGTACTTAAGAGGGTCTAGTTTGGAGATTAACCAAGTCGTGTGGTATAACATGTATTGCCTCAACCTCCGAAAGGTGTCCGATCAATGCACAACACAATTTCTCAATCGGCGAGTATCTCGTTTCACACTCGGTGAATTTCTTGCTGAGGTAGTATATCGCCCTCTCTTTCTTCCCTGTCTCGTCATGTTGGCCTAGCACACATCTCATTGAATTATTGAATACCGTCGATCTGTAATCAATGGTCTGTCAGATCAAGCGCATTAGCACCGAGTATTAGACAAGTCTTCGTTTAATTTTGTCAAATGCCTTCTGGCATTCATCGTCCCAAATGCCTGGATTGTGTTTCTTAAGAAGACGAAATATGGGATCGCACTTCTCAGTCAATTGCGAGATGAATCGAGTAATGTAATTTAGTCTTCCTAGAAAGCCTCGGACTTCCTTTTGAGTACGCGGTGGAGGCAACTTTTGTACGGCCTTAACTTTATCTGGATCTACTTCAATTCCCTTTTCACTGACCACGAAACCAAGTAGCTTCCCTGATCGAGCCCCGAAAGTACATTTGGCTGGATTGAGCTTCAGCTGAAATTTCCTCAATCTCAAGAACAGTTTCCTCAAAACTTGCACATGTTCCCCTTCCGTTCGAGACTTTGCGATCATGTCGTCAACATAGACCTCAATTTCCTTATGCATCATGTCATGAAATAAGGTTACCATAGCCCTTTGGTATGTTGCTCCCGCATTCTTTAACCCAAATGGCATCACTTGGTAACAAAAAGTTCCCCATAAGGTTATGAAGGTGGTTAAGATAAGGGTTTAAGCAGTGACGACGTCTTCAGATTCTCTATTAGAAGTATCAGTTGAACACACGTCAGGGATCACCCTAATAAGCAGCAAGCAATGACAGCCAAAGTGTTAAAAAATGGATCATTCTCACGACATTTTGCATCCATTCATAACATTCATGATACATATGGGTAGGAACATTTCTCATGACATCCTAATTATTTGACATAAGCATAGACCCCCATGAAATCAATTCTACAGGTAGGTTCCCCAGAGGACAATGTAGCAAAATTAGTGGGAGTTTCAGAAAATTGCAGATCTTATCTCTACTGAGCAGGAGTAGAGCAGATCGGAAGATTAAAGCCTTATCTCCACTGAGCAGGAGTGGAGTAGGCTAAAGATAGTAGATCCTATCTCCACTGAGCAGGAGTGGAGCGGATTGAAAACAACGAGATCTTATCTCTACCGGCGGGAGTAGAGCGGATCGGAAGATTGGAGCCTTATCTCCACCGGCGGAGTGGAGCGGTGCTAAAGATAGTAGATCCTATCTTCACCGAAAGGAGGAGTGGAGTGGATTGAAAATAATAGATCTTATCTCTACTAAGCGAGGAGTAGAGCGGATCGGAAGATTGAAGCCTTATCTCCACCGAGCCGGAGTGGAGCGGTGCTAGTTAGCAGATCCTATCTCTACCGAGCGGAGTAGAAGCGGATCGAGGATAACAGATCTTATCTCTCTTGAAAGGCGAGTAGAGCGCGAGATCAAAAATAGTAGATCTTATCTCCACCGAGTAGGAGTGGAGCGGATCGAAGATCATAGCCTTATCTCCACCGAAAGCGAGTGGGAGCAGAAATAGAGCGGATCAAAACCACGAGATCTTATCTTCACCGAACAGAGTGGAAGCAGATCGAATACAAAGCAGTCTTATCTCCATGTATCGGCAAATTGGCGCGACTAAATATTGTAGCCTTATCTCCACTGAACAGGAGTGGAGCAAGCTAAAGGATAGCAGATCTTATACCCATGGAGCAAGTAGTAGAGCGGATCGGAGCAAATGCAGTAGGTCGAAACAGGGCTACTTAAAGAAAGGAGGCGTCATGAAATCGGGCCTCAGCAAGATCGGGAAAAATTTGGTCCTTTTAAAGTCTTTGCTCTATCCTCGTTACACGACAATGAGCAAAGAGGGGCAGCTGTAAGGCCCAAATTTATGCCCGGGCCCAAAAGCAAATAAACCAAAATTGCAGGCCTAAAACCCAAATACAACAAGCCCAAAAAGCCCAAAGTAAAACACACAAAAATTAGAGAGCAGTGTCGTATGCCCCAGCAGTCCCTTCAACAACGTGTGCAACTCCAACGCCGGCTTGTGCCCACGTACCTGCGAGGAAAAAGGAAGCACAACAATAACAGAACAACGGATAAGTAGGATAGAGTTTTAGTTGTTGTGATCTACCGAAAAGGCTATAAAAAGCCAAGAATATTGTTGTAAAAGGGATGGTTTTTTTTTTACACGATTTAGAAAAATACACAGCGGTTCTACTGAAGAAATCAAGAAAGCAATTGTTACGAATCAATATTGAAGAATCGAGAAAAGGTTTCTCCCTTTCATTCTTTCTCTCGTGAGTCTGTTTTTTCTTTAGTTTCGAAACAAAAACCTTTTTAGTTTTAGATTGATTTCATCAAGTTTTCAAGAAAATCAAACAAACTTTTTTTTATAAAAAAAAAAGAGAGGCTTGGGGGATCTTACCGGGTCCTCCGACCGTCGCGACCGATGCGCGTGTGGGGGGAGAAATCGCGTCGCTAGACTAAGGGACTCGGACCCCCAAAATGAAAGGAAAATGGGTGGGGGTTCTGTTTCGTTTTGAAACAGAAAAGAAAATGAAGAAATAGCCTTGTTTTTGGGTTTTAAACATTAAAAAAGGGGTGGGTCCTGCGCAATTACTTGCTTCTGCAAGTGAACATGTGCAAGTTTTTCCCTAGACGGAAATTGCGCTATAGGTCCTCCTACTACGCTACTGTTTAATCGTGTCCCCCTTCGATTTTTACATTTTTTAATTTCGCCCCTAC
Source organism: Gossypium bickii (assembly GCA_025503065.1). Lineage (NCBI taxonomy): Eukaryota > Viridiplantae > Streptophyta > Magnoliopsida > Malvales > Malvaceae > Gossypium > Gossypium bickii. The sequence goes on along the minus strand of CP106713.1, from coordinate 17,089,228 downwards.
ATTTTGTGCGTTGTTTCAATCTAGTCCTAGTTCAGGGGCAGTGTTCGGGGAGGGGTTATTTTCTGTTTTGGACCCTCCAAGTTGCGCGCGCATAACAATGTAGCCCTTCTATCTTTATTTTGTTTTAAAATGGGCCCCAAAGCTTTTGTTTTGATCGATTTAGCCCCTTTTCGTTTGTTTTGTTGTTTTACTATTAAATTAATTATTTTTAATATTTTCATTACTCTTTTGTGTTTAGTATTATTATAATCGGATTATTTTTGTTTATTATTATTATCGTATATTATTGTTACTATTTTATATTTATTGCTATTATTATATTCATTATCATATTTGTGATTATTATTAAATATTATATTTATTATTATTATCAAGTTTTTTTATTTTCTTTTATTACTACTATTCTGTTAATGCTATTATTTTCTTGTTTTCTTATTATTTTTTTTCATTTTATTTTGTTATTATTATTATTCTATTATTATTGTTAGTATTATTACTACTAATTTAGTATATTGTTATTATTATAATTATTATTTTAACATCACCATTACTACATCTTTTTATTTCTTTTAATTATCATATTCATTGGAATTATTATTGTTTTATTTGTCATTGTTTATATATGTATATATATTATTATTATTCTTATTAATTCTATTGTTTATCTTATTTGCTTTCACTACATTTTCCCAAATTCATAAAAAGATTTTCTTAAAAGTAAAGGCAATATCTGGTGTTTTGGAAATTCAGGGAATCGTGCCCTAACGTGCTGGGTCGTGGTTCTTGTTTGGCCAAATCATTGAATATCCTTTTAAAAAATTTGTGTCCGTTCTTTAAAATTAAAAGTAAGGCAATATTTCATGTTTGGAAATTTGAAGGATTGTGCCCTAACGTGTTGGGTTTCGGTTCTCTCATTTGGCCAAATGATGAAGTACCCTTTTTAAAATGACAAGGCATGAATCTTGGAAATCATGAAACGATTTTGGTTTCAAGGTCCAAATATCGTATCCTAACGTGCTGGACGTGATATTTCACCCTTCTAAAACAAGAGAATTTCGATATCCAAATTCGAATTACCCTAACATTTTCCAAATGTTCCATGTTTTAAAATCTTTTCTAATTTTTGATATTAAGGACATTAATCAATTAATACGGTACCAATTTTGGGCGTTTCGAGGGTGCTAATCCTTTCTCGTGCGTAACCGACTCCCGAACCCGTTTTCTTAAAATTTGTAGACCAAAATATTTTCAAAAGTGGCCCAATCACACTTCCAAAAAAGGTTGGTGGCGACTCCGTTTTCCTCCTAAAGTCGGCCCGTTTTCAAACAAAAAAATGGTTTCGACATTATATATAAAGAAAAATATAACAACAAAATTAGTTGATGTTTATATTATATATAAAGGAGTTTCAAATATTTTTAACATAATGATATATATATATAATATTTTATTATATAATTACATATTTATTATTTGATTTTATAAATAAAGAGACATTAATTAAAAAGATGAATAAAAAAAACTTGAAAACAATATATTTATTAATTAAAAAAAAGCTTGAACCATGATGAAATAAAAATTACAAACATGCTTAGAAGAGGAATTGAACCTAGAATTTAAAAATGAAATCATTATTATTAAATCATTTAACCAAATGAGTTAACGCATTAAAAATATTAATTAAAAATAAAAAAAGCTTAGAACAATATGAAATAAAAAAAATACAAATGTGAGTAGGAAAGAATCAAACTCAAAATTAAAAAACAAAATCTCTAACATTTAACTATCGAACAATTTATTTTATTAAAAAAAATAAGAAAGTACATCTTAAAGGGAAAACGTGTGTGCTTTTCTGCCAACTGTTCAGAAAACGATTCCAACAGATGTATTTTTATAAACTCTCTCCAAAATTGATCTATTTCCCTAAAATTACAAAAATCGACCTAAAATGCAAAATATGACATATATAACCAATTTAGCCCTTCTATGCAGTAAAAAACCTACCAACGGCGGATTTGGAACGGGGACATCTATTTGTAAGAATACTTTCAAAATTTTAAATTGGATTTCAACTTTTGACGAAATAAAATCAGAATTTTTAAAATTCCTTGAATTTGAAACATAAATTTTAGATGACTTTAAATTCTCTTAAATTTCTTGTTATACTCATATTCATTACATTTTTCACTTTCTAAGAAATGGGTTATAAAAAATAAAAGGTTGAACATAGATGTTTTTTTTTAAATGATATTAAAAGTTGTTACATTTTGGGAAAAAGCAACATTTATTATATATTGAAAAAGAAACATTTATAATATAACTTTAGGTTATAACTACTTTTTGCAATTCTAACTAAAATATAAAGAGGACATCTCAATTTTTATTTTTTATATTATTAGTCATATCACTATATTTTTAAAGTAAATCACTAAATTATTAGTAAGTTTATATTTTAATAATTCAACTTAAAAAAAAAAGAAAATAGTTACTAAGCTGTTCGAAAATTCTTATTTAAGTCATTGGGATATTAAAATCGTTGCTGTATGATATTTTCTGTTCATATTGCTTGTACCAATCAAAAGCTTTCATTCCCTTTTTTTTTTTTACAATTTAGTTTTTATTTTATTTTATGAAACAATTTTGACTATCATGAATCTACGAACCAAAATTTAAATAGTTTTCTTTTTCGATCTTCGGTTCTATTCTACTTTTTGATAAGTATTGATCTATTGTACTGGTCATTGAATTGTCGCTTGTAGCTTGCTAGCTAATTTTTTTTTTTTAACTTAACAATTCCGTGACTTAAATAAAAACTTTCGGATAGTTCAGTGGACTTAAATGAAAACTTTTAAATAGGTAAGTGACAATTTTGTAACCTTTTAAAGTTGAGTAACCAAAATGTAAATTTACTAATAATTTAGTAACTTTGGGTATAGTTTATCCATATTTTAATAAATACAATAACATGAAGATTACATATTTATATTGGTAAAGTCTACCGAGAGTTCCTATACAATTATGTAAAGTTTGTTTTAGTTCCTTTACTAAAAAATGTGCCAGATTAGTTTTTATATATATTAAAATTTATCCAAATCTTGACTTCCTTATAATTTATTGTTAAATTATTAAAAATTTAGACAAAATATATCAGACATAATTGATTCACCCATAATTTGACATGATCCATAAAAGAACCCAACCATCCCCAAAAATTTATATATTCGAATTTTGTTTAGCCACACAATAATTCAAAAATACATGAACTTTTTAAGGGATGGTTGGATTTTTTTAATGGATCGAATTTGATCATGAATAAATAAATTGAATATGATATATTTTATCTAAATTATGATTAATCTAACAATAAATTATAATAATGTTATAATTTAAATAAAAATTTAATGTATAGTGACTAAAATAATAGTATAGGCTGGGGGCAGATTTTGACCTATTTTTAATATTATTATTTCCCTTTTTTTCACAAAAAAAAAATCATTTGAAAATCGGCACCTGGTCAACTCCAAACAAGGGCAGGCATGGCATTCTAGATAGAAGATTTCGTGTCCTCTGGAGCTCTACCATCTTCTCCTTAGCAGCCTTTTTTGAAAAACTCAGTTCCAGCTCTGAATTTGATGATAGAATTGGAGGGAAAGAGATAATGTTAACAGTTGAGCCATGTCAATCTCACTGTCCTGCCCACCTCACCACCATCTATCAGCTGCTGTAGTTAAACTCTAGGCCGAGGGTTGACTTGTTGAGCATACTCGCCGTCCCTCCCTCCCTCCTCCGCCTATCTTTTATCTGCCACAACCCCAAAATCCTACCCAACAACAACATTCATCGCTGCATCACTTCAACTCTTGCCTTTACTCCTCTTTTCTTTTTCCTAATCTCTGTTGTCTCTTTGGCTGCCTGCAATACCCAATTTTTACTATTCCTTTTCTCCCTTCACCTTCGTCCAATTCTACCTACTTGGATACTTGGCAAATTTGATCCCTTTTTTTTGTTTTTTATGATTGTTTTTTTTTTTTGTGAAATATAACTCCAATAATGAAGGAGAAGGCAGAGCCAGTCCAAAAGCTATGTACAAGGATGCGGTTATGGGAATTCCCTGATGAATATGTGATCGAACCCACTGATGGCTCTTCTGTTTCCTCCTCCCTTTCAATTAGTTTAGTTGATGCCTCAATGAAGCTCATTGGTGGGTTGTTTTTATCTTGTCTATCATTCTATGCCTCCCTTTTCAATATTTGCTTGCTGATTTGCTGGACCTATTTATCTCTTTTTTAGATAGTATTCCAGAATGCAGCTCTTTCCGTGTTCCTAAGATTCAAATGATTTTTGGAGTAGTTGGAATGCTAAAACTTGTAGCGGGTATGATAAATTTCTGATTTTCCTTTATTCTCTGTTCATTTGGTTAATTCAGACAAATGGTTGTAGCTTTTGTTCATCTTGATAATTTCTTAAGGCAGTTTCATAAAATGAAAAAAAAAAAAAAAAAAAAAAAAAAAAAAAAAAAAAAGGGGACCTAATTGATCAGTGGAACTGTAGTGCCTGATTAGAGCAGTTTTGGCATATGGATCTAGAATATCAAATGGAGTTGAAATTAGTTTCTTTTCTTTTTCTTTGTATTCTCTTTCTGAATTGGCCCTGTGGTTTCTCCTATAATTTTGAAGTGTTAAATTTTATGTTTAGGGTCTTATTTATTTGTTATAACTGAGAGAAAATGTGTTGGATCTTACTTGGGGCATCTCATCTTCAAAGTTATATCCTTGAAGGTTCTTCCCTGTGTTCATGCTGTTAAAAACTCTACTCCAGAACAGGTATATTGGCTGTTTCCTCACTTTTTCTTCTAGAAAGCTGATTATTAATTTTTTAACACAAGAATCTTTTATACCAACTTCGGCAGAAAAAGGTGGAGAATGAATTTTCTCGGCTGCTAAAAGTTGCAGAGAGGACTACTGGATTTTCTCGGCTGCTAAAAGTTGCAGAGAGGACTACTGGACTCTATTTCTCTTATGACACCAATTTAACACTGAGGTGAACTGTTGTATCAAATTAGACCTCTGTATATATGCATAGTTAGAACAAATTTCTTTCTGAAAAAGAATACATCTCAGCCGAAACAGATTTTCTGTGCACAACAACTGCTTTTTGAGTAATGTCTTCTCAATGCAAAACTTCCATCCAAAGCAGTTTACTTAAAGTCTCCACAGTCCACACTACCAAATCAGCCTTGTATTTGTACTGATACAGACACACACACACACCTTTTTCATTTTGCAGATCTTTTTTTTTATATTCACTTTGAATATTCTATTTAAGTTGAAAGTAAGGGTTATATGATTTGGTGCACTACAGTACTCAGCGATTATATGATCTGGGAAATGAGTCCAAAATGCTTCCTCTATGGGGACAGGTAAATGGTTCATTTTTAAAGTAATTGATACAAATGTTGTTCCCCTTATTTTCTAATTGTAAGATTATTAGATGATCTGCCACTGATCTCAAACAGCTTTGCTTTTATGGTAGTCTCTAGAAGTGCAGTGTTAAATTTTCATAGATATTTCCATTTAATTCTACGTCACTAAGTAAAGGGACTTTTCCTTGCCCCTCAAAATGTTTGCCACAGGCAGAACCTAGATTTCTTTGGAACAGTTATATGTTGGAAGCACTTATAGACAAGAAGGTTAGTCTTCTTTCTGAGTAGCTTTCCAGTTTCATGCAGCAGTATTCTGTCATTTAAGTCTGTACTTGCTAACTACCCTTTTTTTTTTTGGTTCTGTGGCTGCAGCTTGATCCCTATTTGCTTCCAGTTGTCCAAGGGAGTATCCTGTATGGAACTATCAATTCCAGCATTTTGTGGCATGAGAAGTTCTTATCTCATTTTTTTAACTAATTAATTATTGTTGTTGACTTCTCGGTCTTTCAATTTGAAGCATTTCCTTAACTGCTAATCAGGCTTTCATAATTTCCAAGCAACTATTGGAAAAGAAATTGTAGATGTTACACTGATTGCTAGGAGAAGTACCAGGAGAAACGGTACTCAAAGCTGGAAATGACTTTTCAATATCTTTTAGCTTTGTTCATATAGCTTCTAAAACTACATTTTTCTTGAGAAATAAGGTCATTTGCTATAACTTTTAAATATCCTTTCTGGTAAGAGGGGAACAGGTCCAGTTTTTGAATGATATGCAAAATAATGAAATTCTAGGGCAGATTCTCCTTCTCTTACAAACATTTCTTCTGTGTCATTCTTTTATTGGTTAACTTCATCATCTATAGGAAGCATTAACTAGCAGGATTGTCCATGCACTTTGAGCTTGGTGGAAAAAGGAAATAAATAGTTTTTAAATGCAAGTGCATCTTCTTAATTAAAAAAATTTTGGCCTTGTATAGACATGCTAGTCTTACTGTTACTACTTGTATCCTTTAAAAGGAACCCGGATGTGGAGAAGAGGAGCTGATCCTGAGGGGCATGTTGCAAATTTTGTGGAAACTGAGCAAATTATTCAGATTAATGGGTTTACTTCATCATTTGTCCAGGTAAGTAGGTAGCCAGTCAGATCTATTTTATTCGTTATGTATAAAATGCAATAGTATCTGGTCTCCTTTCCTGTCCTTAACTTTTCTAGAGAAGTATCAAGCAAAGATATATTGGCCTTAATGTTAAATTAAAAGATTACTAGTGAACATTCGGATGTGTAGGTTACACAAAATAGAAAGAAATGAGATTGTCCAGTGATTCTGCATCTGAATGCTGGAATATGCATCATATCAACTCCATCAGGGATTTGAAAAGTTCACTACATGAAGTGGCTTGTACATGTTCTGGTGTGAAATGAACGCAAGTAGTTGAATAAAATCAGATAACCTAAAGATACTGCATTTGTAAATCCTTGGCTTAAATAGGGGCGTATTTGCAAATATGCAGCATCCATGTTATGAAGCCCTCTTTGTCATATTCTTTGACTTTTTGGGTCAGATTGTTATAGATCCCATTCCTTATTTTTCCTTTGCAGGTTCGGGGGTCAATACCATTTCTGTGGGAGCAAATTGTTGATTTGACTTATAAGCCTAAATTTGAGATTGTGAGACCTCAAGAAGCTGTAAGTGTCTTCACTTATTGCCACTATTTGAATGTGCACCTGAATTCTTTTCTTCCTTTACCGACTTCGCAGTATATGACATATTATGCAGCCACAGATAGCCGAGAGGCATTTTCTGGATCTGAGAAAAATGTATGGATCTGTTCTAGCTGTTGATCTTCTCAACAAGGTGAGCAGTGGTTGATTAATGATTTCCAGTATGCAATTGGACTTTATTGTTGCAATCAATAGTAAGTTCCCTTACTAAGTGCATCAAAAACACCTTTCTGGTGACATGCTGACTTTGTCTGTGCAAACAATGAGTTGTTCACGCTTTGTATGTGCCTGGAATATGCATGTGGGATGAATGGAGGGTTGAGTATTTTTTTTATCTGAAGACATTCATTCTATTTAAAATGTTTGGTCTTGTGCCACTTTATTATTACCAGCATGGAGGTGAGGGACGCTTAAGCGATATGTTCTCAAATGCAATGCAGCCCATAGTTAGTGAAGATTTAAGGTCTAGTTTCTTTCTATCTAGTTTCTTGTTTCTTTGTTTTTGGTTTTGGATGTGGTTATGTTTTATGCAAAGACTCTGATCATGCAGATATCTGCACTTTGGTTTCACTAAGATCTGTGGACATGTTCATTTTGAGCGCCTTTCCTTCCTCTATGACCAAATCGCAGATTTTCTTGTGAAAAATGGGTATGGGTTTGTAATTGCACTTTTCTATCATGTACAATGTCATAACTATTCCTGGAGTAGTTTTGATTCCATTGCTTATGCAAGGATAGGTTTTGAAATATTATTTCCCTGGTTAGACTTATGACACTGAAATATGCCCATTAATATCGGTTTTGCTTTGTCTGAAACTGATAGGTACTTCTTGTTGAAAGAAGAGAGTGAGAAAATGGAGCAACTTGGAGTTGTAAGGACCAATTGTATCGATTGCTTAGACCGCACCAATATTACACAGGTAAGTTAACATAAACTGGAGATATATTTCACATCTTGGCTTTGTCTATAGTGGTTAACATGTAGCAGACATTTTCTTTTCGGGTAGCAGCAAATTTATGCTTAATGCTTACCTGCTGTGACAATTTCAACTCCCCTGATTTAACCTCAAGAGTTACCTTCATTCAGGGAGTGCTATGGTTGTTACGCCTATGAGTAATACAAGATATGTCATAAGAAGTATTTTAAGTGCTAGAATGAATTCCACCTATTATTATATATACTAGATGGATGTTTCTGACATCTGAAATTGCTTATTGTAACTAAATCAATGACTCTTTTAAGTTTAGAATTTGATGTATGAGGACTATCTTTTGGTATCTATGTTGCTTTTGTTGTTTAAGTTGCAATATAGATCTTTCTCTCTGAGACAGATACATACTCAAGGAGAGGTGTATGCACACATGCATGTAATTACATGTTATTCTTGTTTACCACACTGTGTCTGTTCTTTACTTCCGTAACCATGCTAATATATGTCTGCAGAGCATGATAGCTAGGAAAATCTTGGAACTTCAGCTTAGGAGGATTGGGGTTTTTGCAGCTGAAGAAACCATTAGCTCACATCCAAAGCTTGATAGATGCTTTAGAATATGTGAATATTGCCATTTCTTATTCTAATAATTTGCTTTCAGTTGATATATATATATTTGTTCAACTGCATTCAATTGATGTTAATTCTTAACGAATTGGTACTCAGTATATTGCACATATCTATTCGGTTTCCTAGCATGTAAACTGAAATTTACGTTAAAAATCTTTGGACATATATAGTGTGGGCTAATCATGGGGATGACATAAGCATACAATATTCTGGCACTGCTGCACTAAAAGGAGATCTTGTCAGGTATTTTAAAAGTTGAATGTTAATGTATATATTTAGCAAATGTTCTGAGGCTATTTTAATGCATCTTGGTATAAATATCATTTTGTGCTCAAATTTCTCTGCGACAATGTTCTTTGCTATATCCATGATTGCATAAGACATTAATGTTCTGCTCTACCAGAACTTATTCCTTTTGGATTGTAGGTCTGGTCAGCGAAGAGTTCAGGGGATCCTTAAAGATAGATATATTTCCCTTAAACGCTATTATTTGAATAACTTTTCTGATGGAACAAAACAGGTACAGATACTTCGTTTCTTTAAGTAATACTTGCAATCATTTGAAGAAAGGATAATATTTCTAGCCTTTTGCACTTCACGACTGTCTATGAATGTTTGGGATGGGGTGATGTTAATGGTTTTGTTCTTTTCATACCTTTGTTCAAATGCTAGAAAAATCTTTTATATCCATAAGTGCCAGTTGGTTGGTATTCACATCAAACTTTTTTTAAGCATTTCTATTTTTTGAACAGTCATTTATCAACTTGTAACTGATGCAGCAGCTCTTTGTTCACTTGATGTTGTTTTGCACTACTGTGACATCCGTTCTTCTGTGATAATTTTCAATAAAGATCCTGACTTTCTCTAATTTAATGGTGACATGCATGAAGGATGCGATCGATCTCCTCCAAGGACATTACAAAGTCTCTGTAGGAGGGGATATAACACCTCCATCTCAAACAGGAGGCCTTGAGGCTATAGCTGTAAGACTAAAACGACATTTGAGTTTTAAGATTTTAACTGTTTCATCATGATGTTGCTGAAATTGTCTCCATGCTGTTATGCTATTTCTATAATCTATCTTAATAGCTTTAGCTGCTTGAGATCTTAAGTTAATACATTCTGTTTGTGCAGTCCTTTCAGCTAGCTTTGTGTTTGGTATTGATAGGGTTGTTTTTGACAACAATGTCATTGGGGCAAGGTGAGTTGACTCGTGCTTCTTCTTATGATTATCAAGTAGCAGGAAACAGTGATTGACATAAATAAGCTTTGTCATTCATTTTCTGCAGTTGGAAATGATCCAAGACATCTGCTTTTCTCAGTTGTGTGGGGAAGCATTAGTGTTGGTATTGCAACTTTTGTTAGGGCCAAGGGCAGGATTTTCTGTAATCGGCCTCATTTGCAATTGCATGATAAACCTGGGTATTGATACACACACATATTTTTTATTCAGTTATTTTTATGTACTAATCAACGTACTAAAGTACTTTGTTTTTTGGGTTCAGAATGTATTATTTATTTCATTTTCCTTTGTTTCTCCTTTTATTATTAATGTCATTTCACATAGTTGTATTTATTTCATATGTTGTTTTGCCTTTTTTAAATTTAATTTTACGCTTTCTAATATAGTTTTAAATTTCTATATTATTTTCAATTTATTTATTTATAAAATAATATTTATTTTAAATATTACTTACATTAAATATGTTATATATTATTTATTTTTAATTTATAAAAAATAAACGTGTTTATTCACTTGCAAGGTATTTATAAATGGTTAATTCAAATTTATTTAGATGTATTCCTATTAAATATATTATTTTATTTAATGTTTATTAATTATATATACATTTCTTTTATATTGTTGACCGGTGAAGTTGAGCCTAATTTATATTTTAAATAAATTTATTTTTTTCAAACATATTTAATATTTTTATTTACAAATTTGTTTTATCTTTTCTTTTTGTTTTAAAAATAATTACCATTTTTATTAGAAAATATAAATAAAATCTGAAAGTTTGATAAAAAAAAACACTTAAATATTAACTGGATGCTCATTTAAAAAAAAAAGAAAAAAAGAAAAAAACCCACTTACTCATTTTAAGGTTAATGAAAAATATAGGGAGTCCCCTAAGAATTATTTATCAAGTGAGTTTCAAATAAAAAGATAATGTATCTTCTATTAATTATTTATTTTTTATTCAAGGTTTTTTTCCCCCAAAGTATTCAAGATTTTTTTAAATAATGAAAAAAATTAATTATAAAATTATTTTAATTATTATCAAATTAAATTATATTCTAATGTTAGTATATGTTAAATATAATTTATTTCTAAAGTTAATATATAGTTTACTTCTAATAAAATCAAATCAATGATATTATAATTCCCTTTTTTCCTTTCCATTATTTATTTTTTACTTTTTTTTCATAATTAGTTTTATGCAAGTACATGATAAATATTTTAAAATTATATTTAATTCATTAAAAATCATTCAAAACAAAATAATTTAAAGTTTTAGTGATAAAAAATAATTAAAAAAGTGAAATTCCAAAAATAAAATAAAATAGAAAAAAAAAACAAAACGATATTTTATAATTCAAGTAAAATTTGAGCAAAAAATAGTTTGATAATTCCAACAGTAGTTATATTTCTAGAGAAATAATTTCTGCTTTTCAAATTAATAGTTGACAGTTTATTGTTTTTATAAAATCTCATCGATAATAATAACTTTTTTTTGTTTTGTTTTGTTTTTGTTTTTGAGTAAACTATACAAATGGTCACTTAACTATGTTTACTTTCCTGTTTTGGTCATTAATCTTTAAATTTTTTTTAATTTAGCCACTAACGTTTGGATTTGTTCCTATTTTGGTCATCCACCATTCAATTGATAATGATCTAATTGGTATTATAAACATTCAGTCCTCAATAATTACATATTCTATGAATTTGATCCTAATTCTAAATAATTCAATAAGTTTAACCTTTTATATTTACAAATTCTATCAATTTGATCTTCAGGCTTCCTAAATAAAACTTTTAGCTTTTAAAACAAAGGCATTCCACACCTATAAATTTGTAAAACTCTCCAATAAAATTAGGTGTTCCGAAGGAATGATATCATCTAGCCTCACTAGATTAGATAGATCATGAACAACTAAACTAAAAATAGGCAGAAACAAATAAGCTACTAAAAACAAAACATTTTGGCATATGCAATAATAAAGTGAAACAGTAGTCATACTTTCCACTTTGCTTTCGGTTTATGGCATTAAATTGCCTGTGCACATTGTTATACTCAGTAACATGAACCTAACATAATAAACAACACTTTGAGACTTGAATTCCCATTAAACCTATTCGATTTTAAAAAAAGGGCATCCTCAATCTTTGCCACTGAAGTGTAATTGAAATGGATTATCAAAGAATACATTTGTTTTATGGGAGAGAGTACTCTTTTTTTTTTTGGATGTGACAAATTTATAAATGTGGAATGCCTTTGTTTTAAAAGCTGAACGCTTTAGTTAAGAAGTTTAATGATCAAATTAATAGAATTTGTAAATGTAAAACGGTTAAATTTATTAAATTATTTAGAATTAGGATCAAATTGATAGAATATGTAAGTATTGAGAACTAATTGTGTTAGTATATCAGTTAGATCGCTATCAATTTAATGGAGGATGACCGAAATAGGAACAAATTCAAACATTAGTGCCTAAATTAAAAGTTTTAAAGATGAGTGACCAAACTAAGAATACATGCATAGTTGGGTGACCATTTGTATAGTTTACCCTTATTTTTTCCCTTTTTGTTTTATTTCTATGCTTTTACTTTTTATTTTAATCATTAAAACTTTTTAAATAATGATAATTAATTTATTTTGAATAAAAGTAATTTAATGACTTTATCTCAAAGTTAATATATAATTAAATTAAATTAAATATAATTTTAGAATATTAAAATTTACTTGAATTAAAATATAATTTGATTTTAAATCAATTAAAGATAATTAATAAGAGATTAATTATCTTTTTATTTAAAATTTACTTAATAAATAAATTTTTAAAAAAATATATATATATATTCAAGAAATCTCATAGAATAGGAGAAATGATTGTATAAAATAGAGATACTATCTCTTTCCGATGATTTAATGTCACATCAACAAATTCATCCTTAATTTAGGATTTTCATTTAGACTTGATTTTTTTCAGAATGAAAATGTTGAAATTTAAAATAAAAATACTGATATAGCGTTAAACTATTAAAAAAGGGACACATATACTCACTATTTCATATAATATTTTCCAACCGAGAAGTGTTTCATACAATATTTTCCATCGAGAATAGATGGATATTTACAAAATTATAGGAGCAATCTGAGAGAGACTGTGGACTTTGATTTGCTCTTCTGCTCTCTTCTCTTCTACTGCCCATCCCTTTCTACTACAACCCAAAAGCACAAATCATTCATCCAGGTTGATATTCAATATCTTGTACATCCACATACTAAGGATTGATTCAGCTGATCATATGTAAGTACTAATTATAGAATGTGACGAAGCACATTTTGTAACTCTAAGTGCCACTATTTTAGGTTTTCACAGAGCCCTTCATCTCAGCTCATTTCCTTACAATAGAAATATATATATATACACATGAAAATGATGCAAGCTGTGTCGACATCTTTAATCCCTTCACTCATTTAAATCTTAAGGCTGCTCATTCCTACACCAATGTTAGTTGTTAGACTGTAGAGGTCTTGAGATTGAGCCAAGGATGTTGCAAACATTGCTGGGCAGTTGGTCGCTTCTCTGGTGAAAAATCCAGAAGAGGACAAAGGAACTTTGAAAACTCACGAGCATCACTCTCACAAAATTTGTATTTATCCACTAAATATCTATCAAGTGGCCTCAACTTGAGCCGTCGAATCCTCTTTAGATCCCCATGCCTGTCAAAATAATCTTTTGATCGACCTCCAGTGGCAATCTGTTTGCACAAGAATAACAATCAGAATGATATTATAAACGGGAGAGGACATTATTATTACAAAAACAACTTCACCTTTCGAGGTATCTTTCCGAGGAGTTCCATCATGAGAGCAAGGTGATCCTAGAAACAGTCCAATGAAAAATGTTGTTCTTAGTACAATGAAAAGGACATTAGAAAAGCAAGATGCAAGGAATAGTCATATATACCTCATCTTCACTAAATCCTTGGCCGCTTTTAGGGGCAAACATCAATTCACCAGTAGCAAGCTCAAAGGCTGTACAAGCAAAAGACCACATATCAGCTGAAAAGGAATACCCAGAACCTAGTATGACCTCAGGAGATCTGTACTGTCTGGTTTGAATTTCATCGGCAAATGTTTTGTCAGCCCAACATGCATTCCCAAAGTCCACGACTTTGCACCTCATATCAATCCCATCCAGAGATTTTGTAACTTTTGGAGCTTCTGCTGCTCCTCCCATAGAAACTCTTCTAAGAGAGATATTAGCGACTGCTCTTCTTGCCCTCCTTTTCAATTTTTTCTCAATGATGTTCATGGTAGACCCACCATTTAGAGCACCCCCTTCAGGCCTTTCAAGAATTGGAGTCAGAGCAGATCTGACAGGATCCTTGGTAGGATCAATGGTGGAAAAGAGAAGAATATTTTCAGGTTTTAGATCAGAGTGGATTATACCGAGTTCCCTATGCAAGTAATCCAAGCCTATCAAAATGCATTTGCATATCTCCCTAACTTTATTCAATTCAATCCCTTTGTAACGAGTAAACTTGATTAAACGAAGCAAGCTATCACCAAGGAATTCAAGGACCATGCAAAGATGTTGGCCATTTGGGCCATTGTGCTTGAAGTGGTCAATTAGGCGCACCACACACTTGGAATTTGAGGGGTCACCATCAGCAATAGATAAAAGGAATTCAATCTCATGAAGGGCAGCTTCAGCAAATTGTTCTGCACTTTTCTGAATCTTCAGAGCAACGTATTTCTGATTAAAAAAAATATTATTGGGATGAGTATACTTTATTTTCTTGGTGGAGTTTTGTATTTTAAGGTTTATTCACCCTGGTTATTATTTCATGTAATGGTATGGTATTACAAAAATATTTATATAAAAGGGAAAGAAGGGCTTACTGAGGAATGAGTATCGTAAGCGAGCCATACAGTGGAGAAATGGCCCCATCCCATCTTCCTTTGAGCAATGTAACGACCAGCAGCGAAAGGATCTCCAATTCGAACGGCATGATATCCTCCTTTCCTGTATGAGTCAATTCCCTCGTCATCTTCCTCCGAACCAGATGATGAAGAACACGACATCTTCAATCACCCTTTTCCCTTCTTTCTCTGTTTATGATATTACGTACTGGCTTTCAGGTAACGTTGTATTCAACCCTATTACATAACAAGGGAGAGTCTGTTTTGGTTTATATTTCTTTTTCTCGTTTAAAGTTTTGGTGGTTTACTGGGTTGGGTCAGGTGCCTTCTTTTTTTAAAGAAAATGTTGTGTGGCTTTGAATAGAAAGAAAATAAGTATATACGTAAAATGGGAATGCAACATGTTGTGGCTCTCCACTTTTTCCTGTTTTGTGTTAATTACCATTTAATAAGGTTGGGGGTCAAGATATCACAGTTAGAATCTCTTTTTTGTTTTCAACGCTTCACTAACATTAATGATCGAATAATATAGCGGTAATATGACATACATTAAACAACATGGGGTATTTCACTCTTTCCATACGCACTGTATAATTTCTTTTTTTGGTTAAATTACAATATTAAAGTAAAGCTTGAAAAATAAATGTAATTAGTGCGACTCGAATCCAGGCTACATTTGGGGCAGTAAACTACAACTAAGGTCACTAAACTATAAGTAAATTTATGTTTTGGCCACTCTGCTTCAAAAAGTTACAAAATGATCACTGAACTATTCGAAAATTTTTATTTAAGTCACTAAACTAATTGAAACTTTCTATTTAAGTCATTGAGCTATTAAACTTTTTTTAAAAAATAAAATCTAGCCAGTGAGCTCTAAGCGATGATTCAACGATTGGTATAGTGGATCAATACTCACCTATAAGTAGAAAAACATATCTTAGATCCAAGTCAATCTAACCATCAATGTCAAAGATCAGAGAAGAAAGTTATTTGAATTTTGGTTTGCTGATTCGTGATGTTCAAAGTTGTTTCATTGACAAAAAAAAAAACTGAATTGTAGAAGAGAAAGAGAATGAGAGCTTTTGATTGGTGCAGGTAGTGCGAATAAAGGAGGCCATACAGTAGTGATTTAATAGCTTAGCGACTTAAACAAAAACTTTTGAATAGTTTAGTGATCATTTTGTAACTTTTTAAAGTTGAATGACCAAAACGTAAACTTACTAATAGTTTAGTGATCTTGGGTATTATTTACCTACAAAAAATACTCAGTTTTAACATTTTGAATAGTCTTTTCAATACTAAACTTTAAAAATTCATAATTTAACCATCAATATTTATGATTGTGTTGATGCCTCAAGGGAGGCCTCGAGAACACTACACAACTCCTAGGGGAGGCCAATGTGAAGGTATAGTTTTCTCCAAGGGAGGCCTTAAGATTTTGTCCCCCAAGATAGGGGTGCCTTGTAGTGTGAGACGGTTCATACAATGGTGCCAAGAGCCTACGGGGTTTACACAATCGTGCCGAAAACCACAAACGATGCTTGAACAAGCCAAACCATACAAGTTGAAGAGTTTGTGTATAAAGAGATTTGAATCATTAAATCTTGCCAAAACAACTGGCTAGTAAGAAGATAAGAAAGGGCCTTTCATGTTGAATTTGATAATTATAAACCTTTCAAAACCTCCCAAGTCTATGCTTTAAGCCAATTAAGAAGTGAGAAGTCCTCATGCCACCCCACCATCGATATGGTCAAACTCTTAAAAGAGATTATCTGAGTCAAAATGTCAATTTTATAAAGATTTTGAACACAAAAAAGAAGACTACATCTACTTAAAAGATGAAATCAAAACAACTATCAAGCGAGGGCATCTTAGTCAGGTCACCAAGCAACCACATATGCAACAAGAGCAAAATAGTGAGGGCATCTTAGTCAGGTCACCAAGCAACCACATATGCAACAAGAGCAAAATAAGGCACTAAGAAAGAGGGCTCGTGCGGAGATAAAAATGGTAGGAAGAAACCTAAAAACAACATAAATGCTCACACTTCTTTGTAAATGGGCATTTTTGTCCTAATTCGTGGTGTGTCATAGATAAGAAGATGGGGAGTTGCACCCTTCATCTACCCAAGAGGCCCTTTATCCAAACTGCTTGGAAATTGTAAAAGGCTAAAGAAAAAAAAAAAACATACTTTGAAGAGTACAAGAAACCCATCAAACTGGTGCTTTAACAGATAATCTCGTGCCTGATATTGTTGTGGAAGGAAATGATACGCAAGAAACTAGAAATGAACTCTTTATTGATGATCAGTGTCGTAACCATTTTTTTGAAAAACGGGAATCGACTTGGTTTTGAAAATGAAAATAAAACGGGAGTCGCCACCGATCTTTATTAGGTGTGATCGGATCACCTTTGTTTTAATAAAACGTTTTGATTTACTAAAACAGTGTTTGGTCTACGGAATTTTAGAAAACGGGTTCGGGAGTTGGTTACGTGCGAGGAAGGATTAGCACCCTCGCCACGCCCAAAATTGGTACCAAATTGATTAAATAATGTCTTAATGTCGAAAAATTAAAAAGATTTTAAAATACGATCCTCTTTATTTAAAAGAAAATTTGAATAAATTAAAATGGATGCTGAGACCCTCTTATTCCGAAGAAATAAAATATCACGCCAAGTAAGTTAGGGTACGACATTTTGAGTTCCCGAAATTGAGCTTGTCTTTCGACTTTTAAAACTCGTATTTAAGCTCGATGAGGGTATTCGGTTATTTGTCAAATGAAAAATCGAAACCCAGTAAGTATGGGCACGATATTCTCGGGTTTCCAAACATAGAATGTTGCCTTGATTTAAAAAAAATCTTATCTCGAAATAACGAAATGTCACATCCAGTAAGTTAGGACACAACATATCGAATTCTCGAGAATAAGTTTTTATTTGTTTAGAACTTCTTGCGATTTAAACTGATATTCCGTTATTTAGATTAAATGAGAAAAATTGAAACCCGGTAAGTTAGGGCACAATTTTCTCAAACTTCTAAAACGCGAAATATTACATTGTTTTAAAAAATTTTTGGTTTTAAATAATAGCGAATACAACATGTAAAAAACATATATTTATTTCATTTGGAGTAAAATGCGACAAATTTTAAATAATAAGGACAATGAGCAACATGAGAGAAGAAACAACGTCAATATGCAAGCTACAAATTATATGTACAGAAAATTTAAAACAAGTAACATGTGTAAAAGCTTAAAACAGGTAAAATACTAAAGATAATAATATATTAAGTTTAAAATAATATTAAAAAAGGTTTAAAATAATATATAAAAAATACCAAAACGGGTAATACACAAAACAATCTATATTAATCTAAAGTATATAATATACATGAAAATGAAAATATATGAAAGTGTTTGAGATAAGCAAAAATATAAAATAGAGTCTTCATAGGAAATAAACTATACATATGAATAGATTTAAAATATAAAAATATAAAAATTCATAAATAAATTTGAAGGAGGATATATATACATAAAATAATATGGACTCAATATGTATACATAGAGTAAAATAATTTTAATAAAAATTAGTACGTGCATGTAAAAGTAACATATAGGAATATTTAAATTCAAACATCACACAAATATTTAAAACAAAGAGATATAAAGAAACAACTATTTAATTAAACAAAATAAAAATATACAAATGGGGGATAAAGACGACAAGTTTCCTTTTTTTTTTTTTAAATTCAAGATAATTTTGTTAAGACAATTTCAGAAAAGATGGATAATAAATTCAAAAGAGCCAAAGAATTGGAATAAAGAGACTTAATTGGAATAAAAATAAAATCTAAAGAAATAATTTTTAAACAAATGAAACTATGAAAATAGAATTAAGGATTTGAATAAAATGCGCGTAAATAAATGGGGATTACAATTGAAATTAAACCAAAATCCTACGCATATCGTGTAAACAAGGACTACTTTGGAATGTCGCACAAATTCTAAGGATAAATTGAAAACATGCCAGGAATAAAGATTAGGCTTAATCGAACGCCAGCGCAAAGGGGAGGGACCAAGCACACAAATATCCCTTTGAAGGGATATGCATAGTGTCCCTACACCCACACGACGTCGTTTTTTTTTGAAGGTCTTAAAACCCCTTTTTTGGCTTTGTTTCTGTTTCAGTTCAGAGAGAAGAAGAAAAAACAAATAAACTTTTAAAGCTTATCCTCTCTCCCTCTCATTTTCAATCGGTTGGGCTCCTCTAGCCGTCCGCCGCGCCACCACTGTATCTGGTGGTCGACGTCGCTCCCCAGGGTTCAGGTATGCTCTCTTTCCCTTCTCTTTCGCTCTTCTATTTTGTTTTAATTTGTTTATTAAAGATTTCAAAAATAGTAAAATAAGAAAAAAAAGTAAAATAATAACAGAAAATAAGAATGGAATCAACCTTGCAACTTTTGCTTTTGATTTAAGATAGATCGAAAAAAAATGAAGCCGAAGGAAAATACAACATTGGTTTGCTTTGGTTTTATAGCCGATTTCGATTTTTACATTTCATTTTTTTTCTGCTAGTCTCTGTCATTGTGCTTTCTGTTTTCGTTTGGCTTTGCACGTGTTGTTTGCAGGGTATGGGCAAGGCGTAGGCGTGCGAGTCGTTGGTTGGTGTACGTAGTGGTTGTGGGTGTTGGCCGAGGTGTGCGGCGGCTGTGGCACTTGGGGGCTAGGGTTCTGAAAATTCTTAAAGTTTTTGGGCCGATTTTGGTTGGGCTAGGGTTAGATGAATTTGGGCTAAGTTTTGTTTTGTTTGGGCTGTTGTTTCTGGTGGGTTGTTAATTGAGTTTTGTAATTGGATATTTCTGGACTGCTTTATCTTTTATTGGGTTCTTTAATGGGCCCCGGGTAAAATTTGGGTATTACAATCAGATTGATTTTCTTTTCACTTGAACTAAGGAATCAAGACAATATCCTCCACGCACTTAAAAAGTCCCTTCCTTGAATATGGATATATCATGGAAATATACTCTCAATTGCTAATCAGAGATAAACAGAAGGATAAATGACCAACAAGACATTGTACTAATTGACAATAACCTCGTTGACCAATCAACCCTCCTTCACTGATATCTCCATCAAGGGGATAGGTATTCAAAGGCATCCAACCAAATGAAAATATCTTGACAACCTAATGGCATAAGGTGCACGACTAGCAATGATCAACTTACTAACTTGCTTAACCCCGCTCTTGCAACCTCACAACTTCAAGCATCTTCATCTCTTAAGACCTCAATTTCTCGAAATCTCTTTTTGGTTCTCAGCTTTTCCAAAGTCGCAGTTCACTCATTTGGGCATCTTAGCCTTTTAAGGTCTCATCTTTTCCAAAACTCTTCTAAGGACTCAACTCATTTAAAGCATCACCTACAACAGCTTGCCCTTTGGAGTATTTCTTTACAGTAAGCTAATCTTTTTTCAAAATCTCCCCTCAATCTTTGTGATCTCAAAAATCGAGGCCACTCCCCTCCTTGATGCCAAGACGGAGGCCATGCCCCCTTTGATTCCCACACTAGGTGCTAGACAAAGGTTTGATGCTAAGGATAAAGGCCATGCCCTTCCTCAATGCCATGGTAAGGGCTATGCCCCATTGATGCTCGCATCGAATGCCAGACCAAGGTTTGATGCCAAGGCAAAGATCAAGCCATCCTTTATGACACAATCATTGACTTTTCTCCTCGGCTTAACCACTCTTGTTAATGAACCAACTCTTTCTTTAGTTCTCACTAGAAGTTGGTTGTTGTTTAGCCGGATGTAATGACATCACAAAGCTCAAAAGATATCATTGTAACCACCACCACTAGGGGTGAGCTTTCGATTGAATCAAGTTAAATTTTTTTGAGTTAATCGAGTTCAAGTGTCCTATTTTATCATCTTAATTCAATTTAAAATTTTTTCGAATCAAGTCGAGTTGAATCGAGTGAAATTGTTCGAGTTAAATTAAAAAAATTAAACAGGTCAAAAAAAATATTGTTAGTATAGCTAATTCCACATTAGAGAACATAAATTTGAGAGAAATTTTTTTGAAAGCAAAATAAAAAAAAAGAAGTTTTTTGAGTATGATAAATTTGAATCATTAATTAGGTCCAAAATTATTATTTTAGAAATTTTTTTTATATATTTTTTAGAATTTTTTAAAAAAATTAAAATTTATAAATATTTTGAAATTTAAAAATTATTTTAAAATTTTGAAACTTATTTTGATTTTGATTTCTATTTTTTGTAATTTTTGTTGAGAGAGTGACTAATTTGCTTATTTTCAAAGTTGACAGGGACCAAAAAATTATTTACATAAATCTGTTATTCAGATTACTCGAATTGTAAAATTCAATTTGACTTAAACTCGAAACTCGAATAAAATTGTTCAAGTTGACTCGAATAATTGAATAACTCAAAATTCATTTTTTTATTTTTTAATTAAATTGAGTTTTACTAACTCTTAATTACCACCATCAACATAATCCATCATTGAAGCTTGTGATGACGTTTATAAAAAGTGAGAGATGTTGGTTTTATTTTTGAAAAATAAGAAAAGTATTTGCAGTAGAATTTTCAAATTTTTATTACACAAGAACAACTCATAATATTTATTATAATAAAACATGTAAATCATAGTGCCTGTGTACGAATCTATTTGATGTTGCGATGAGGTGGTCAAATCGTACGGAGCTTTCTAGGAAGGTTTTTGAGATTTCTCACCAATTCGATTTCGATTCTAGTTGATGCAAGCTTTTTTACTATTCTCGAATTCATTGATGCTTAGAAAGTAAGCTCCAAATTAAAATTATAAAAATAAGATACCTAAAAAATCGAGAATGTGAATTTTCAGCAATCTCTCTTAAACTTTGTTGTGTGAGCAGCAGATCAAAGGAAAAATAACTTTCGGAAGAATAAAATTACACGTTATTCAGGGAGTAAATTGCCTTTTTAAATAGGCTATACAATTAACGAAACAAGCAAAAAAAATACAACTAACTCCTAAAATAATAGAAAGCATAACAGCTTATTCAAAACAACTACTGCCTGTAGACCAGGACTGTTGAAAAAGTCTAACAAACCCTCCCTTAAACTAATATTAATTTCTAATATCAGTTTAAACTAAAAAATCTTGCTAACTTCCTGCATTTGACGTCTTGAAAACTCCAAGCATTTGTCGTTGCTTTTGAAATGTTGCAAGTTTGAGGGCCTTTGTAAATATATTTGCGATTTGATCTTCTCTTTTGCAATATACCATATCAATCTCTTCATTATTCACACGATCTCTCAAGAAATGATATCAGACATCAATATGCTTGCTTCTCCCATGTAAAATAGGATTCTTGGATAGCTTTATGGTTGAACTATTGTCACAGTAGATAAGAGTAGACCCCTTTTGCTTGAAATGAACTTCCTCAAGGAGCTTTCTCATCCAAATGGCTTGACAGACTCATGTTGATGCAGCTACAAGTTCTGCTTCAGTTGTTGATAGAGTGACAATTGGTTGCTTTCGTGACGACCATGAAACAACTCCTGATCCCAACATAAAGATGTAACCAGATGTACTTTTCCTATCATCTTGGTTTCTTGTATAGTCACTATCCGTAAACCCAATCGGGGCTGATTTTTCTCCCTTCTTGTACAAAATCCCGTAGTCAATTGTACCCTGCAAATATCTAAGGATTCTTTTTACCGCTTGAAGATGCATTTCCTTTGGACGTTCCATGAATCTACAAATAAGGTTTACAGCATATGTTATTTCTGGTCTGGTCCCAGTGAGATACATTAGACTTTCCACGATTTGCTTGTATAAAGTATTATCGACGTCTCTTCCATTATCATCTTTCACCAACTTTAAACTTGTCTCTGCTGGTGTACCAACCGGATTGCAGTCTGCCATTTGAAACCTCTTTAGAATCTCCTACATATACTTCATTTGAGAAATAAAAATACCTGTATCTAATTGTGCAACCTCTATACCTAAAAAATAATGCATTCTTCCAAGATCCGACATGTCAAATTCAGCCATCATGGATTTTTTAAACTTATCAAACATAATCTGAACATTCCCGGTAAATATCAGATCATCGACATACAAACAAACCATCAACAATTTCCCATCATTTTCCATTTTCACAAAAAAAAGGTATGCTCATAAGGACACTTCTTAAAACTGTTTTGGAGAAAATAAGGCTCAATACGACTATACCATGCTCGAGGGGCTTGTTTGAGCCCGTACAAAGCCTTTTTTAATTTATATACTTTATGCTCTTCTCCAATCTTAATATAGCGAGGAGGTTGTTTAACAAATACCTGTTCATTCAAGTCTCCATGCAAGAATGCCGACTTGACATCTAGTTGGAAAATCGGCCAAGAATTTTGAGCAGCCAATGCAATAACCAATCTGATTGTGTCATGCCTAGCAACTGGAATGAATATCTCCTTGTAATCGATGCCAAACTCCTGACTATAACCTTTCTCTACCAAGCGTGCTTTGCATTTGTCAACTTCACCGGTTTCTTCAGTTTCATCTTATAAACCCACTTCACATCAATGGTTTTATGTCCCTTTGGAAGCTCAATTAACTCCCAAGTTTTGTTTTTTTTCAATAGATGCAATTTCATCACCCATTGCTTTCTTCCATTTTGATTGTTTAACCGCCTCTTCAAAAAACACAGGATCACAATCTGAAAAAAGAGCAAAATAGGTCAGCGGATCCTCAAATTGATCAATTCCTGGGACTTCATAATCCCTCATCCAAGCAGGCCTTCTTCTTATACATGATGGTGTTGGCTCTGTTGCAGTTTCAGGTTTTTGAATTGTTTCTTGCTCATGTGATGGCTCCAAATTATCCTCAACGTGTAGCTCTTCATAAAAATCTGCTAGAACATTCTTTTGAACTGTTGCTGTATCCCAACACCAGAACTGTTCTTCATAAAAAATCACATCCCGGCTGATGACAACTTTCTTAGTGCTAGGATTGTACAACTTGAATGCTTTAGTACACTCACTAACACCAAGAAAGATGCATTTTTGTCATTTGTCTTCTAACTTCGTTCTTTTTTGATCAGGGACATGTGCATAAGCAATACATCCAAAGACTCTAAAATGACTGACATCGGGTCTCCTTCTGCTCCATACTTTTTTCGGTGTCATATTCCTAACAGCAAAAATTGGAGTCCTATTCAGAATGTGAATGCTCCAGTTGACAGCTTCTGGCCAAAACGTCTTAGGAACTATGCTTCGCTGCAATAAGCTTCGCACCATGTTGAAAATGGTTCGATTCTTTCTTTCGGATACACCATTCTGTTGAGGTGTATAGGCTGCTGTCAATTGTCTTTTAATTCCATGCTCTTTACAAAATTGGGTGAATTCATGCGAATTATATTCTCCTCCGAGATTAGTCCGCAGTACTTGTAAAAAATGGCCTGCTTCTTTCTCCACAATTGCTTTATATCTTTTAAAAGTAATTAAAGCTTCAGATTTTTCTTGTAAAAAATCAACCTATGTTTTTCTACTCATATCATCTATAAAGGTGATAAGATAGCATTTACCTCCATTAGAAATGAGATTAATTGGCCCACAAATATCAGAGTGCACTATCTCCAATAGGTTTCTCGCTCTTTCAATCTTTCCTTTTGGAAATGGTTCTCGATGTTGCTTACTGAGCACACATTCCTCGCATACATATGCAGGATAAGAAAATTGTGGGAGGCCAGCTACCATGTTTTTTCGCTGAAGCATTTGTAAGCCTCCAAAATCGAGATGACCGTAACGAAAATCCCATAGCTGCATTGGATCAGATAAGTTTGCTGCAAAACATGACTGAGTAAAATGACTGAGGTAGAGTGGAAACATCCAATTTGCTGTCATTGTAACTTGTGCTATTAATCCTGATTTTCCATCTTGAACTTGACACATCCTATTTTTAATTTTGATCTTGTAACCACTCTCTTGTGACTGACCAATACATAAGAAATTGGTCTTTAAATCTGGGACATAAAGGACATTAGAAATTATTTAAGTAACATTCCTTTTATTTAGAATAATTACCTGTACTTTACCCATCATCGAGATCTTCGTATCATTGCCAAACTTCACATCATCTCTGAATGATTCATCAAGAGTTGAAAAAATTGTCTTATCTCCACTCATGTGATTACTGCATCAGGTGTCTAAATACCACAAATGCTTGTTGGTAGGTTTTTTTGCATGACATACCATCAATAATGATATCACTTCATCTTGGTCACTTTCTTTTCCAATAAAATTGGATTCTTCCCCATGTGTATCTAGAAAAGTGGTCCGACACTCCAATTTGTAGTGATCATACTTGTGACAACGATAGCACTCAACATTTATTTTGTCTGCTGACTGTGTTCGATAACCTCCATGTCTTATCCATCTTTCCTGAGATTGGTTTCTTGAATTCTATCGATGGCCATAGTTTCCTCTACCACGACCTCTGCTACGACCTCTGCCTCGACCTTTGTCATTGTGGCCATTCGATCTGTGTCCTCCATTGCTTTTAACCAAATGATCTGATGAAACTTTCAATGCTAATTCTGCATTATCTTGTTGCTGCAATTTTCTTTCATGAACCAGCAATGAACCTTGCAATTCATCAATGGATAAAAGATCAATATCTTTTGATTCCTCAATGGAACATACTACGTAATTGAACTTTGGTGTCAATGAGCGAAGAATTTTTTCGACTACAACCACATCCTCTATTTTCTCTCCAAATTTTCTCATCTTGCTGATGATAACCATCGTTCTTAAGAAGAAGTAAAAAATGGTCTCCCCAGATTGCGTGCGATGAAGTTGAAGCTCTGAGCGAAGTACCTGAAGCTGCTGCCTTCTTGCTCTGGTTGATCCTTGGAATTTCTTTTTTAACGAATCCCAAATATCCTTTGACGTATCTTTGCAAAGGATGGTCTCCAAGGTTGAACGGTCAATCGCTTGAAAAAGATAATTCTTTTCCTTAAGATCTTTCAATTTCAAGGCGTCAATTTCTAGTCGCTGTGTATCCGTTGTTGCTGCCAACTCTAGAATTCCCATAGAGACAACTTGCGAATACTCCTTTGATCTGAGAAAATTTTCCATCAACATACTCCAATGGTCATAGTAACTATCGAAGCGAGGAATGAATGGTTATACAAAACTATCAGAGGCCATTTCAGTTGAATAAAGGAGGGAAAAACTATTGTTTATCGCTAAGTAACCTGGCTCTGATACCACTGTTGTGTAAGCAGCAGATCAAGGAAAAGATAACTTTGGGAAGAATAAAATTACACGTTATTCAGAGAGCAAATAGCCTCTTTAAATAGGCTATACAGTTAACATAACAAGCAAAAAAATGTAACTAACTCCTAAAATAATGGAAAGCATAACAACTTATTCAAAACAACTATTGCCTGTAGACTAGGATTGTTGAAAAAGTCTAACAAACTTATCATTTGTGTGTTATACTTATAGGATATCTTTGATGTCTTAGAAGTTTTATATGATCACTTAATTTAATCACTTTTATTCTAATTTTCTATTGTTTATCCAATAATAAAAATCATCATCACTTACCCAAGTAATGAGTAATTCATTTTTCTACCTCTAGTCATGTTTGATTTTCATAAACCAATTAATGCCATTGAAAGGATATCGTTAACTCTTTATTTGAGTTTTGGTTCCAATATTCATCATGTATAAGTTACATACCCATCATACCAACTTTTTGCGTACTACTTCAAGATGTATGAATTTTCAATATATCATAACATGTAAGTCATACAAATATAGTCCTTCACTTACTCAAGATTAATGTAAGTACACAATAAACGTCACGAGTGAATTAATCTATAACGAATTTATGATTCATGCATCTTGGATCCATTTTAATGTATTGTCAATCCATACAATCACATAATTAATTTGAGAGTTCATCATGCTCTGATAGCCAATACAAGCTAGATATCTTTGTAATTGGACTTATAGACGACATAATTGTCCTAATATGAATCATTTGCTCACATTGATTCTATAGACTATGGACTATTCAAATTATGTATAAATATAATTAATTGTCTTCTACATTTCAAAACAATATTTTTTATGCAATTTATCATTGGTTTAAAAATTTTGATAATCAATGAATCGATATTTGTACATAAAATGAAGAATAATTAGTGAAAATTATTAATTAATCAATTTGGATAAATACAATAATTAATGCGAAAATTACTACACTAAGGCACAATTGTAATAAAAGAGTGTAGGTAGTAAAAAGGAAAAATTGTGTCTCAAGAATGCTCTAGGAAGGAAAAGTAAGAAGCCTCTATATAGTTCCTTTCCCCTCACATAGTCCCTCACCTACTTACAACAAGTAGTCAATAAAAGGACTACCTTCGCAAGCACTCTGCCTTTTCAGGCATATTGCCAACAACCTTGCCAGTTATCCAAGGGGGGATTAAATCCTTATTCAAGTGATGTGGATGCCACCTGTTTATTTATTTGCTTTGATTACATGATCATAATGCAACACAACTAATAAATTTATCAAAAGCATCTCATATCTAACAAGCAACAAAAAACAAAGACAAGCAAATGAATGTTATGTTTTCCTGCTTTAGGTGTAGTAATTTTATCATATTCGATGAATTATGAAAATGATCAAATTAATTATTCATAAAAATATACAAATGTCATTCATTATCTTTATGTTGATAAGTAATCACTAGTTTTATATGTATAAACAAATCTAGCTCAATGATTACCTATTTAAACTAATAAGAAGTTGTATCATAAAAATTATTTTGAATGTAGAAGATAAATTTTATTAGTTGGTTATCTAAAACTATATTCCATAGTCTATGGAGTCATGGTGAGCAATTAGCTATGTTGTCTAATATGTTGTCTTGATTATCAGAGTGGGATTAACTCCCAAATATATATAAATAGATAGATAAAAACACACTAAAACAATTTGAAGAAGCATTTTAAGAAACTAATGTTATGTGTTAGATTATTATCATTTTGTCAACTAAACAACTGTATATATAGTTAGATTTTTCATTAAATATATATTTTCTGTAATTACCTAGTTATAATTAATAGATATAATGAATGTTTTGAGAATTAAAATACAAGCAACACATTGACTGTTAGAATTAAGTGACCCGAATCCTTATTTAAATAAAATACAGTGGTAAAATAAAATAAAAGTAAAATCCATATAGAACTACACTTCTTTTATTTTATTTTAGAATAAGGTTTTTTTAAACCTTATTAAACTCCATCTATTTGATATTGATTAGAATAATGTGTTTCAATCTTACTACACTCCTATTAGAATATGATTTTACAAGCCTATAAATAGGCATAGTTTATTCCTCTTGTAATCATTCGAACTCGACATAGTGAATTTTCTTCTCCTTTACCCATGATTTTTTTCCCGAAAGGGTTTTCACGTAAAAATATGTGTGTTCTTTATTTTTATTTCTCTTTTTTTTGCTATATATTGTCATTACTGACATTTTATTTTTATAAACTGGTATCAGAGCTTCCGAGTTGTTTATCTCAATCACTGTAATGACGTCTTTGAAGTGTGAAATTTCATTGTTGGATCGCAACACTAGATTTTTTTGTGGCAAATAAAGATGCAGGCAATTCTTGCACAGATGGACTTAGAGGAAGCCCTGCTAGGGATAGATAAGATGCCTTCGACATTGACGGGGGAAAAAAGAAGCGCAAGGATCGAAAGGCGTTAACACAATTACATCTGCAATTGTCTAACGAAATTTTGTAGGATGTGATGAAAGAGGAGACCTCCGCTGGATTATGGAAGGGGCTGGAACAAATATGTATGTCGAAAACTCTAGCCAGCAAGCTGCATATGTAGCAGCGTCTTTATGCTCATCGTTTGGAAAAAGGTGCGTCTGTGTAAGAATACTTAACAGTGTTGAAAGAAATTCTCTCAAACTTGGAGGCCATAGAGGTTCAGTATGATAAAGAAGATCTAGGGTTGATTTTACTTTGTTCGTTGCCCCCGTCTTATTCAACCTTTAGAGACACAATTTTATATAGCCGCGAGTCTCTCACAGTTGATGAGGTTTATAATTCTTTGACCTCGTATGATAATATGAAACATCTTATGGTTAAAATTGACTCTTAGGGAGAGGGTCTCATTGTTCGTGAGAGACAAGATCAGAATGCTAATGATGATCGTGGAAGGACACATGAACGGAATCTTCGGGGTAAATCTAAGGGTAGATCAAAGTTTTCAAATATAGGTAAAACTTGTAAATTCTGCAAGAAGAAAGGACATATTAAATCTGAATGCAATAAGCTACGGAACAAGATCAAAAGGGAGGCTACGAATTAAAAGGGAAAAAAACCAAAAAATTTCGATGAAACTGATGTTGTAGGAGATTACAATGATGGTAAACTTTTAGTCGCTTCTGTCAACAATTCTAAAGTGAGCGAAGAATGGATCCTTGATTCGGGCTTCACCTTTCACATGAGTCCCAATCGGGATTGGTTTACAACTTGCAAAATAGTTTCTAAAGGTGTTGTTTTGATGAGAAATAATGCTTCGTGTAAAATCGCAGGTGTTGGAACAATTAAAGTTAAGATATTTGATGGGGTTGTCAGGACACTTAGTGACGTATGACATGTTCCAGAATTAAAGAGAAATTTAATTTCATTGAGTACTCTTAATTCAAAAGGGTATAAATACACAGCTGAAAGTGGGGTTTTGATAATTTCCAAAGGTTCCCTCGTTGTGATGAAAGGGCAAAGAAAGACTGCCAAGTTATATGTTCTGCAGGTTTCTACTATTACTAGTGATGCAGCTGTCGCTTCCTCTTCCTTGTCAGATGGTATTACTAAACTTTGGCATATGCGCCTAGGCATATGAGTGAGAATGGCATGGCAGAATTGAGCAAAAGAGGACTTCTTGATGGGCAAGGAATTTGTAAACTGAAGTTCTGTGAGCACTGCGTTTTTGGGAAGCAAAAGAGTGTTCGATTCACCAGAAGAATCTATAACATGAAGGGAACGTTGGCGTATATTCATTCTGACCTGTGGGGGGTATCCAAAGTGCCTTCGAGAGGTGGAGTTAATTATATGCTAACTTTTGTTGATGATTTTTCCAAAAAAGTTTGTGCGTTCTTCCTGAAGCAGAAAAGCGATGTGTTTTTCGTATTTAAGTCTTGGAAAACTATGATTGAAAAACAGACAGGAAAGCAAATAAAATACCTCCGTACAGGCAATGGCTTAGAGTTCTGTTCTGATGAGTTTAATAAACTGTGCAAGTTAGAAGGGATCATAAGACACTTGACAGTTCGTCATACTCCATAGCAAAACGGCGTTGTAGAACGAATGAATAGAACAATCATGCAGAAGGTTCGATGTATTTTGTCAAATTCCAACTTACCAAAGTCATTTTGGGCTTGAGCAACCTCTACTGCATGTTTTTTGATCAACCAATCTCCATCCGTTGCCATTGAGAAAAAGACTCCACAAGAGGTATTGTCTGGTAGTCTTGCTGACTATTCTGATTTAAAGATCTTTGGATGTCTTGTGTATGCTCATGTTGACAATGGAGAATTGGAATCGAGATCCAGTAAATGTGTTTTCTTGGTTATAAAGCTGGTGTAAAAGGGTATAAGTTATGGTGTCCTAAAAATAGAAAAGTTTTAATTAGCAAAGATGTTGTTTTTGATGAAACTGTTATGCTACCTAACTTATCTCTTAAGACTCTTCCAATAAAGAAAATCAAAAGCAGGTGGAGCATCAGATTAATCCAGAATCTAAAATAAAGTCGACTCCTCAAGCCAGTTCAAAAATTCATAATAGAGTTGCTTCTTCTCCACATTACTCTATCACTAAAAATAGAACTAGAACAGAAATTAAACCTCCAAAGAAATATGCCGAGGCTGATCTAGTTGCTTATGCTTTAAATGTGGCTAAATATATAGATGTAAATCAAGAACCGTCTAATTAGTTTGAGGCGGTTAACCGTGAAGACTTAGAAAAGTGGATGTTTGCTATTCAAAAGGAGATGTAATCACTCCATAAGAACAGAACATGGGATCTTGTGAAACTTCCTAAGGAAAAAAGGTTGTTTATTGTAAATGGATGTTTAAAAAGAAAGAAGGGACTTTAGGAGTTGAAGAACCCAGGTATAAAGCAAGACTTGTTGCAAATGGTTATAGTCAAATTCTAGGAGTGGACTTCATAGATGTGTTCTCCCCAGTTGTGAAGCATAGTTCGATTCGAGCTTTATTTGATATTGTGGCCATGCATGATTTGGAGCTTAAGCAGTTAGTTGTAAAAACTGTATTTTTGCATGGAGAACTTGAGGAGGATATTTACATGTAACAACCAGAGGGTTTCATAGTTTTAGAAAAAGAGGACTATGTTTGCTTGCTGAAAAAGTCCCTTTACAGTTTGAAACAGTAACCAAGACAATGATGCAAGAGGTTTGATTCCTTTATGACTTCTCATGATTTCAAAAGAAGTAGCTTTGACATTGTTTTTACTTGAAGAAAAACAGTGATGGTTTTTACCATTGTCAAAACAATGGCATAAGATTTGCATTGAAAAACGAATATGAAATATGGAAATATG
Source organism: Gossypium bickii (assembly GCA_025503065.1). Taxonomy (NCBI): domain Eukaryota; kingdom Viridiplantae; phylum Streptophyta; class Magnoliopsida; order Malvales; family Malvaceae; genus Gossypium; species Gossypium bickii. The sequence goes on along the minus strand of CP106713.1, from coordinate 17,057,711 downwards.
GAAAATATGGTATTAATAATATGTATGTGTTAATGGAAATATGGAAAATATGGCTAAAGGTACCATTCAATGGTACAAAAGAATTCAGGTACGTTAACTTACTACTACTATGTTAATAATGCTATTATGAACATTGAATATGACACGTATGTGAAATTGCTACGAATATGAAATAAGGCATATGGCATGAGATTTGCATGATTTGTATGACACATGGGGCATATGGGTGATATGGAAAAAGGGGAAGTGATTTGGTGGTTTTTACCACAATATCTGGTGACTCATGTCACATAATCTGAATGTGGTGACTTATGTCACGTATTATTATTATCTGGTGACTTTGTCACATTATCTGGTGGCTATGCCACAATTTATAAGGGCGATGTGCAAGTCGTCTGCAGCGACTGCCTTCGATGGTGTGTAGCGGATGGAGGGTCGATTTAGTAATCCCCACGGTGTGATGGCAGGTACGGGTGATGTGTAGAGGATGGATATCTAGGCTTGGGTTCGGGATTGCATCATTATTTATATTTGTTATATACGTATGATTTGATATGCCTAAGTCTTTTGGGACTTTGTGTTGGTTGTTACACACTGAGTCTGTTACTCACCCCTTTGTGGGATATCTTTTCAGGTGACACTCAGTAAATGGACCGGGTCAGCAGGAACTTAGGGTGGCCAATGCTCAGCTCAGAGTTTTTATTTTATTTTGAGACTTATTATTTAAGTGTTGGATTTTATTTCGGGATTTACTTGATGTAATAAGGCCATTACTTTTAAGTTGTTTATGCATGCATTTTATTTGTTTTGTTATGATACGATCAATATTTAATAACATTTCTTAAAAATGAATTTTAAATGTGTTGACACTTAAACACCAATGATTTTTAATTTAATAGTAAACTCTTAAACAACTCTGCATTTCTTTTAACTTATAGTTTTCAAATATGAAAATAAAGTTTTAATTAATTATGGACTTCGATAAAGACAACGTTTTCAAATTAATCACAATACAAATCGATTTCTCTTCAAAATGATCAAATTTTCCAAATTAACAAACAAGCTTTGGAAATGTTTTACTCCAGGAGCATGCCAGATCCGGTCGAGGTTCGTGGGTCGGGTTTGGGGTGTTTCAGTTTGGTATCAGTGCCAGGTTTTAAACTCTCGGCCTTGGGTTTGAAGCCCATAACTTTTTCAAAATTGAGCCCAAATAAGTTTTGTGAATATTTTTGAAAAATGAGCAGGTTTTCTGGCATGGCACCTAAGTCGCCGACTCGAAGTCCACCAGGTAAGTGCCCCTAACTATTGTGTGATTTATTGTATGTGGGTATAACGGGAACATAGATTAGTATATTAAGTTATTGAACCCTAGGACTAGCTTACTTCAATACAGAATTACATAAAACTTTAAGGTCTAATTAAGCAAACCTGTGAGTAAGTCGCCGAGTACTGGTGGTATAGCTATGGCAAGACTGGAAGTATCGTATCCTCAAGGACCAAGAGTACTGGTAATTACTATCATTTTATTATTTAGCCTAATAATTAAGGGAATTGTTGTTTAATCTAAAACTAATTAATTACTAAGCTAAAGATGCTAAGACACAGAGAATGAATTGGAGAGAATACTTTTGGGAAAACCAATTGATTAGGACAATACCCGAGGAAGAATCCACCTAGATTTCACTTGTTATTTAACACTGAACCAGACGATTTATTCACTTGACTTGATCCGTAGGATTCCCTAATTTATATTAATACCTCTCTCGAGGCTACTAACATTTAACCCTAGGTTGATTAATTGAAATCTCTTTCTAATTAAAACCCCTAGAATTGCAGTAACTCGATCTATAGACTCCCATATTAGGTTTGACCCTAATCCGGTAGATTTTCGTTATCCTATCTCTAGGGTTGCGATCAACTCCGCTTAATTATGCTAGATCTACTCTTAAACAGGGAATTTTCCTTCACTGCCTAGGCATATCAATACTTGAATCAATATCCTAAAATATCAAAGCAAGAATTAAGAACACATAATTAAGAACAAATCAAGTATTTATCATACAGTTTAGAAAACAATCACAAAATCCGTCTTAGGTTTCATCCCCCTCAGGTATTTGAGGGGTTTAGTTCATGTTTATAAAAGAAAACATCTCAGAAGAAAGTATAAAACAAAACATAAGAAAAACCCTAAAACCCCCTGAAGGAAATTGAAGGGAATATCTTCCGTCTTGAGTATGATTCCGGCTTCTTGAGATGAATCAAATGGCTGTCTTCGAGTAAATCCCACAATTTGGCCTCTTTGGCTTGGCTCCTCGACCTACATGAACGCCCCTTTTTAGGTCACACTGAGGGTGTTTATATATAGGCTTTCGAAATGTCTTTCTTTGCCCCTAAGTATCCTAATCCGAATGGAATTGAAACAGGTCACGACAGGGACACGCCTGTGTGGCACGCCCGTGTAAATCGAGCCCAGGCCATGTTCGGGTCTGCTAAAGTGACTCGATCGTGTAATTATCTCCAGGCTGTGTGGATTTCGCACCTTGGCCCTTTTTCTCTGTTTTTGGCCCGTTTCTTGTTCTTTTCATCCTCCGATGCTCTCCTAAGTATAAAACATGAAACTAAAGGATTAGGAGCATCAAATTCCATAATTCGGGGAATAAATCATTCAAAAGTATGCTAAATGTGGGATTAAAATATGTATATATTACAGTTTATCAAATACCCCACACTTAAGCATTTGCTTGTCCTTAAGCAAAATTTCTCAACTTACAATTAAAATGAACTTCCTCAATTCATATTATTCATCAATAATGTTTCATCATAATTCATAGATAATTTATACATTGATAATTTAACCAAAAGGGTTCTAAAGATTCAAACAATCAACGCCATAGTTTTTATAGTAGGAAAACAAATGTGTTTTCCCCTTTCTTAAATAATTACCTTTGATTTGAAACCGACAAGGATTGACATCCTCACTAAGGATTCACTCAAATCACTCAAAGTGTTTAACGTTCAAGAAAAGCACTCATAAGTCAAACATGAAAAGTTAATCTCATAGGCTTGCATGAAAATCAAATCTCCAGCACTATAAAATGAGATGATACGCAAATCAAAAGGTCTTTAAAAGGGTTGTAACAGGGTTTAGGTTAAAGGTGTGGATAAAGGCTGAATTACAGGGTTAGAATCGAGATTGAATTGACAATTTACCTAACTAGAAAAATGAACTAATCCTGAATAATTACATCAATTGAAAACTTGTAACACTAATAACACGAGCTTCTTCTCAGAATATGGAATTAATTGCTTAAGCTCAAACTACATAGAACTAATAATGAATAACTTTTCAACATTTTTTTTAGGAATAAGTATCTACAATAATAAGAAAGAACTTTAACAACTGAAATATAGAACATAGTTAGGCAATTGCTCAAAATCAAATCTCGACAAAAAAGGAGTCAAGAAAAATGGTGATAACAAATACAAGATGGGTTTTGGGTTAATATTGGTGGGTGAGTCAATAAACGGTTTGTTAGGATCAAAGAGGTTTACTAAGGGTTAAATATGAAGGTAGGCTTTTAGTGGAGTAAGTGGGTTAAATCCTAAGTGCCTTTATCATCTCTGTATATCAAATTAATGATGTGGTCTTGACATGTATAATCGAAGCAAGTTCTAGAATAACAAGTCAATGTTGACACGCTCATAATCAATAAAGTGAGCAAGAAAAGAATGTATGCTCTAAAAGGCTCAAAATCTCACAAAAAATTATGGGTTTTTGATATCAACTTTGTAAATTTCAAACTTCAAGGTAATAATTAGATTCAGGTAGACAACCTAACAAAATTTTAATTTTTTGAAAATAGACTCATCATGCTTGATTCTCTAGTCTTCTAAAGTTTAAATCATCACTGCACAATTATCAATGACTTAATCCAAAACATATTAATAAAAATCATGAATCAAAGGAAATTTCATTCTAATAGTAATATGAGAAAATTACTTAAGAATAAGACATAATTCAGGGATTTAAGAATAATTCAAAAAGTTAGGAACTTTTCAAAATAAAATTCACCCCCCATACTTAAAATGTGCATTGCCCTCAATGTACAAAGATATATATAGCATGAAATCATAAGAGATAGGGAGAAGTGAAACTTCCTGAATTTTGGATGTTTCCTTGAGTTGGCAGTGGTCGTGGTGTGATGATTTTCCTCTTAAAGTTGGGTATTCCATGGTGCTATTTTATGCTTTTTTAACTGTGATAAAAGCAGTCGATTTGTTAATATCGTAAGGATTACTCAAATATTGCCAGAAAAATGTAAATTGGATAATAGTGATTATGAACTGAAAAATAACTAAAATAAACATTAGTCAAAGGTAAAAGATAAAATGAAAATTAACATTCTAAACATGAAAATAATATAAAGATAAAAGAAAAAGGACTCAGAAGTCCTCATCGCCAGATGGCTCTTGTGGTGGGGGTGGCGATGAAATGTGAAGGTGCTGACATATCTGGTAGAGGGTGGCGTCGATGTTGTCAAAATGTTGGAAGCATTGCTGCTCAAATCATGTGAGGCGCTCAGATATGTCCGTAATAGAAGCTGTCGCATGAACTGGGCGATGGCTCAGTGTTGGCTCCTTATGTGGGTGTGGGACATCATTAGTAATGTCCTCAGAGTCCTCCTCCTCGGTGGTATAGGCTAGCCGATATTGGAAGGATCGGTCCCACGGCAACGCTTGATCATCCTCATGTTTATCATCATCGAGATGCCCTGTGGAGACATCTGGCCTATCAAGGTGAGCGAGGCTGATTGTGTTGTGGTGTTGAGGAAACCAAAGTGTCTCGCGAGCTGTGTTATATAAGGCCCCCATGGAAATGACACCCTTACGATGTCGCGCCGTTTGATGCTGGATGGCCAAAGCGATGAAGTAGGCAAGGTCAAAGACGTGCCCGTTCGCCATGCACCATAGGAAATAGGCATCATGAGTGTTAACTACTCCGGTGCTCCATCGCCTTCCTGTCAATGTATGAGCTAAGATGGCATGTAAGTACCTTAAAGATGGGGCGAGAACTGTCGCCTTGGAGTGACTAGGGTCATAAGTGGCCGAGGCATGGGCTATATTATTCCAACATCTTACAGGGGAGTTATGGATGTGGCGATGGAGTTTCGCAAGTGCATATTCCCTTATGAACTCATCCGTGTAGAGGCCCAGAGCAACTCCAAATTTAGGGACACTCATTTTGCGAACCAAACCTTCTAGGCGGAATTGGATGGTGCTTGGGTCGTCGTGGTTTGTCATTACCACCTGCAAATGAAGAGTGGAGCAAAGCTCTAATGTTAGTTCGAGGTATGTGGGATCAACAATACTGAAGAACTGCTCCCAAGGGTCCGTGGTTAGTAGGGCCCGAACATCATCAGCAAGTTGTATTTGTTCCAGGGAGTACCTAATACATCTGCCTTGACTGATAGGTCGCGCTCGTAGGATCTGAAAAAGTTCCTCTTGAGCTCCCTGAGGAAACCGTAAGAATGGGTGTCTCACTTCGGCCGATGCGCTTGCTGATGATGAGCCGGGTCCCTTTCATTTTTTTGAAACAGGGACTGCGATTTTCTTACCGCGGGAAGACGACATTATGGTCCTACAAGATAGATTGAAAAACTTCATCCTATATTTTGCCATAAGAGTGATGGAACGTATGATTCCAAAATTATTATCTCATGATATTAACAATGAAGATCTTTCCTAAGTATTCTCCTAATACTAGTGGTGCAAAACTCAGAGTTAGAATACCTATAACACTTAAGTAATTATCAATACTGAATATGATTATCAAGAATGAAGACTAAAAATGTAAAGGGATAAATTTAAGGTCTAAAAGAAAATAAACATGGAGTAAATAAAATTAGCAACAAAGTAGAGAGGGGGAGAATAGAGTGAACTGACGGAGGCGTAGAGACGATGCACAATCGTGGGAGAGTGTGCGGGCGTGGCAACTTCTCACAGACGTGGTCTGCGTGTGTTGTGTGTGGATGAGGAAGAGAAAGATGAAGGAGGGAGAGGTGAATCAGGGTAAGGTTAGAGGGGAAGTGAAGGGAGGAGAGGGGAGTTATCAATGGCTGCTGGGAAGGGGAGGAGGATTTGGGGCTGCTTAGAGGGATGGCTAGGGTTTGGGGGGTTGGGGGAAAAGATGAATAGGAGGGGGTTTAAATATGAAATCGGTCACATGGTCAGGGGCCACGCTCGTGTTTTATTTGTTTGGGCCGTGTGTTTCGAGAATTTTAAATTTAAGCGCGTCTGAATTATGTTCTACGCTCGTGTTACTTGGGCGTGTTGGGCCGCACGACCATTTTGCACGACCGTGTACTGTCTCGTTCACTTCTCCCACGCCCGTGTAAAGGGTCCTACGCCCGTGTTCCTAAATCAGTGTCGACCATGGCCTTGGAGCACGGGCGTGTCGAACGCCCGTGTCTTTTACTCAGTGTTGACCATGGTTTGGATGCACGGGCGTGTCGCACGCCTGTATCAATTAATCAGTATCGGCCACGGTCGCATCGCACAGGCGTGGCTATTTGTCACACCTCGTGTTGGGGAAAAGTTTTTCGCACGTCCACCACCACTCCCATGTCTCTTCCTGTGGTGTTCACACGGTAATAGACACGCCCATGTGGTATGCCGCACGGATGAGAATTCCTGAGTCTATTAAATTGGTTAGTTCGTAGTTAGATGCTAAAAGAAAAAAAATATAAATATTAGTGATATTAGTGCTCGGGTTGCCTCCCGAGAAGCGCTCGTTTAAAGTCTTAAGCTAGACTTACCCTGTTTTCATTTCTAAATGAAGGTTCACGGAGCTGAAGCTCCTCTCTCAGATCCCTAAAATCTTCACCATTATAAATTTTCAGTCGCTGACCATTTACCTTGAATGTGCCACAAGTCGGATGAGTTACCTCGACTGTGCCGTAAGGAAAAATAGTTTTGATTACGAATGGACCTGACCATCTTGATTTCAACTTTCCAGGAAACACTTTGAGCCTTGAATTGTATAGCAAGACTAAATCTCCTACTTCGAATTGCTTCGGTTGCTTTAAATGAGCATCATGGCTTCGCTTTGTTGCCTCCTTATATAGTCGTGAGTTCTCATAGGCATTAGCTCACCATTCATCTAGCTCATTCAACTGCATCATCCTCTTCTCACCTGCAGTTTTATGATCGTAATTTAAGAATTTTATAACCCAAAAAGCTTTGTGCTCTAACTCAAATGGTAGATGACAACTTTTTCTGTAGACAAGTTTGTATGGGGATGTTCCTATGGGAGTTTTAAACGCTGTTCTATAGGCCCATAAAGCATCGTCTACTTTTGATGCCTAATCTTTCTTGTTTGTTTCAATTGTTTTCTCTAGAATACGCTTAAGCTCTCGATTTGCTACTTCCACTTGTCCACTGGTTTGAGGGTGATAAGCGGTAGCTGTTCTGTGGTGTACTCCATATTTCTTTAAGACATTGTCAAATTGAGTATTACAAAAATGAGTACCCCTATCACTAAAATTGCTCTGAGTATTCCAAATCGAGAGAATAGTTTCTTAAGAAATCTCACTACCATTCTAGCATCATTAGTAGGTAAAGCTTGAGCTTCCACCCATTTTGACATATAATCCACTGCTACTAAGATGTATTTATTCCCAAATGAGCTAGGGAATGGGCCTATAAAATCAATACCCCATACATCAAAAATTTCGCATGATAGCATATATGTTTGAGGCATTTCATCACGTTTAGAAATATTACCTGTTCTCTGACATCTATCAGATGAAGTAACATACCTGTTAGCGTCTTTGAACAAGGTAGGCCAAAAAAAACCTGATTTGAGCGTTGTCTATGCTGTTCTGATCCCGCTATAATGTCTTCCTGAAGGTCCTGAATGGCAATATTCTAAGATTTTACTTGCTTCTACTTTTGTAACACATCTTCGAATTACTTGATCTGCACATATACGAAAAAGAAAAGGAGCAGCGAAGTAATTTGCAATGTCTGCAAACCAAGGTACCTTGGAGTTAGATATAGCAAATAGTTATTCTTCAGGAAATGAGTCATTTATCTCACTCTCATCTAGTTCTTCGATATTTGGATTTTCAAGCCTAGAGAGATGATCTACTGCAAGATTTTCAGCTCCTTTCTTATTTTGAATTTCAAAATCAAATTCCTGTAAGAGTAAAATCCATCTTATGAATCGAGGTTTTGCATCGGATTTAGTTAAAAGATAACGAAGAGCTGAATGGTCAGTGTAAACGAAAACTTTAGATAATATCAAATACTGTTTAAATTTGTCAAATGCAAAAACCACAGCTAGCAATTCTTTTTCTGTGGTGGTGTAGTTTCTTGTGCGGCCATCAATGTTTTGCTAGCATAATAAATTGGCTGAAAATGCTTGTCTCTCCGTTGTCCCAAAACTGCACCTACTGCAAAATCACTCGCATCACACATTAGTTCAAAGATGGAAAGAATTACCAAATACCGAAAAGTCGTCCATAAATACCTCCATAATGTCTTCCACAAGTTCATCAAAGATGGCCAGCATGCAACACTGAAAAGTAGCAGTAGCATTACATAATCCAAAAGGCATTCTACGATAAGAAAACGTACCGTATAGACATGTAAATGTTGTCTTTTCGTGATCCTCAGGGGCTATTGGGATTTGGAAGTAGCCGGAGAGTCCGTTTAGGAAGCAGTAGTACATATGCCCAGATAATCTTTCTAACATCTAATCAATAAAGGGCAAAGGGAAGTGATCTTGTTTGGTGGCGTCATTCAACTTTCTATAGTCAATACAGACTCTCCAACCTGAGACTGTTCTTGTAGGAATCAATTCATTCTTTTCGTTAGCTACAACAGTCATGCCTCCTTTCTTTGGAACGACCTGCATAGGACTTACCTAAGTACTGTTAGAAATAGGATAAATTATTCCAGCATTTAGAAGTTTAATTACCTCAGCTTTAACAACTTCTTTCATGTTGGGATTCAATCGTCTTTGAGGTTGCACACATGGTTTATAGTCATCTTCCATTAAAATTTTGTGGGTGCAAAACGATGGACTTATTCCTTTAATGTCAAAAATTTTCCAAGCTATGGCTCTTTTATGTTCTCTTAGTACCTGTAGCAACTCGTCTCTCTCTTTGGGTTCCAGTTCTGAAGAGATGATTACTGGTAGCGTGGAATTATCCCCGAGGAATGCATATTCTAAGTGATTTGGCAACTGTTTCAATTCCAATTTAGGTGGCTCTTCAATAGAGGGTTTTTGTTTTAGTTCGTCATTGATTTCAATGCCCTCGTCTTTCTTTTGTCTAGTAGAAGATGTATTAGAATTCAACTCATTGGTATCATCATTTACCCCCTCACCTTGGGTAAGACACAGTTCCATCGTGTCGTCATGTATAATTTCCTGCAAAGAATCTTGAATAAAATGATCAATGGCATCAATAAAATCTAGAATATAGGATAGCATCGTAAATTTGAAAAATAACAGCCTACCCTTAGTGCAAGTTTACCATCACCTACATTAATAACAGCCCTAGCAGTAGCTAAAAAGGGGCGCCCCAAAATTAAAGGTACCTCAACGTCCTCATCTATGTCAAGCACAACAAAATCAACAGGGAATATAAATTTATCAACTTTTACCAGAATATCTTCAATAACTCCCCTAGGATATTTAATAGATCTGTCAACTAACTGAATACTCATCCTAGAGGGTTTTGGTTCCCTAAGACCAAGTTGCTTAAACATTTTATAAGGTGTTAAATTAATACTGGCACCTAGATCAACTAGTGCTTTCTTAATGTTTAAACTACCAATTAAACAGGGAATAGTGAAACTTCCTGGATCTTTTAATTTGGTTGGTAGCTTGTTTTGGAGGATGGATGAACATTCTTCATTAAGTTCCACTGTTGATATCTTTTCAAACTTCCTTTTATTTGTTAGAAGCTCTTTTAGGAATTTTGCGTACGTCAGCATCTGCAAAATAGCTTCAACAAAAGGTAAGTTAAAATGTAACTATTTAAAAAGTTTAAGAAATTTACTGTATTGTGCGTCTAAGCGATCTTTCTTCAAGTTTGCCCGATATGGGATCGGTGGCTTGAATTCTTCACGTAACGGTGTTACATTCTCGATTTCCTCACTTTTTTCCTTATTAGTTTCTTGTGGCATCTTCTTTTCTGCTTCAACCAATTCCTTCCCACTCCTTAGTGTTACTGCCTTCACTTGCTCTTGTGGTTTAGGTTCGGTATTATTAAGTAAACGACTTGGTTGCCTTTCGGAAGCTAACTTGGTCAGTTGTCATAGTTGATTTTTAAGCTCTTGAATTAATGTTTGCTGATTATTCAACGTCATTTCGGTATTTTAAAAATGAATTTCTGATGCCGAAATGAATTTTGCTAACATATCCTTAAGGTTTGGCTTTTTCTTTTGTGGATAAGGTCGTTATTGGAAGCCTGGGAGGGGTTATTGTCTTTGATTTCCTTGACCAACCCATGGGAAATTGGGATGGTTCCTCTAACCTGGATTGTAAGCATTATTATAAGGGTTATTTTGAGGGCTAAAATTGTTACCCATATAGTGAGCTTGCTCGTTTTCAGTGTTTCAGTTTTAAGGCGGATATTTTATGATGTTCACCCCTCCTTCATTCATATCGCACTGCATTGCTGGATGTACCTACGAAGAACCACATAAACCATCAATTTTTTTATTTAACATCTCTACCTGATTTGATAGCATGGTTATTGCGTCGAGGTTGAAAACACTAGCGGCTTTTGTTGGCCTAGTCCTCGTGACTTGCCATTGATAGTTATTCAGTGACATCTCTTCAATGAATTCGTAGGCAGCCTCAGGTGTTTTGTTATTCAGGGTTCTGCCGGCGGCTGAATCAATCAACTGTCTGGTTGAGGGGTTCACACCGTTATAAAAGGTTTAGACCTGCAGCCACAAGGGTAATCCATGGTGTGGGCATCTTCTCAATAGATCCTTGTATCTCTCCGATGCATCGTAAAGTGTCTCTAAATCCATCTGCACAAAAGATGAGATATCATTCCTCAACTTGGCTGTTCTAGCCGGCAGAAAATATTTTAACAAAAATTTTTCGGTCATTTGTTCCTATGTAGTGATTGATCTTCGTGGTAACGAGTTCAACCATTGTTTAGCTTTGTTCCCCACAGAAGAGGGAAACAATCGAAGATGAATGGCATCGTCAGAAACGCCATTTGTTTTGAAGGTATCACAAAATTCTAGGAAATTCACCAAGTGGTTATTTTGATCTTCATCCTGCAAACCATCAAACTGAACAAATTGCTGTATCATCTGAATTGTGTTAGGTTTTAGTTCAAAATTATTTGCAGCAATAGCAGGTCTAACAATACTTGACTCTGTTCCTGTTAAATTAGGTTTAGAATAATCATACATAGTTTGAGGAGCATGATTTTCGGCCACTACCAGAGGTAGCGGATTATTATCACCCATCTCTTTGGTAGTATTAGTTCCATTCCCTTGCTCTTCTTCTATTTATTGTAAGCTTTGCCTTATTTCTCTTCTGTTTCTATGAACGGTACCTTCTATATCATTGTCAAAAATCAAGGGTCTTGACGGGTTCCTTCTAGTCATAAACTAGAAAAGCCTATCAGCAGCAAAGGAAAGAAAAATTAGAAAAGGAAAAAAAAATTAAAAATAAAATTGCAAATAAATAAAAGTAATGGCTAAAGTAATAAAAATCAAGTGTTCCTAGTATCTTAGTCCCCAGCAACGGTGCCAAAAACTTCATTGTGTCAGAAAGTCTTAATATTTATATAATGAATGATCGAGCCTAGAAATGAACTATGACAACGATTGAGGCAAGCACACCTATCGTTTGGTGGTATAGCTATGGCAAGACTGGAAGTATCGTATCCTCAAGGACCAAGAGTACTGGTAATTACAATCATTTTATTATTTAGCCTAAGAATTAAGGGAATTGTTGTTTAAACTAAATCTAACTAATTACTAAGCTAAAGATGCTAAGACACAGAGAATGAATTGGAGAGAATACTTTTGGGAAAACCAATTGATTAGGACAATACCCGAGGAAGAATCCACCTAGACTTCACTTGTTATTTAACTCTGAACCAAACGATTTATTCACTTGACTTGATCCGTAGGATTCCCTAATTTATATTAATACCTCTCTCGAGGCTACTAAAGTCTAACCCTAGGTTGATTAATTGAAATCTCTTTCTAATTAAAACCCTTAGAATTGCATTAACTCGATCTATGGATTCCCATATTAGGTTTGACCCTAATCCGGTAGATTTTCGTCATCCTATCTCTAGGGTTGCGATCAACTCTGCTTAATTATGCTAGATCTACTCTTAAACAGGGAATTTTCCTCCACTGCCTAAGCACATCAATACTTGTATCAATATCCTGAAATATCAAAGCAAGAATTAAGAACACATAATTAAGAAAAAAATCAAGTATTTATCATACAGTTCAGAAAACAATAGCAAGATCCGTCTTAGGTTTCATCCCTCTCTGGTATTTGAAGGGTTTAGTTCATGTTTATAAAAGAAAACATCTCAGAAGAAAGTATAAAACAAAACATAAGAAAAACCCTAAAACCCCCTGAAGGAAATTGAAGGGAAGATCTTCTGTCTTGAGTATGATTCCGGCTTCTTGAGATGAATCAACTGGCTATCTTCGAGTAATCCCACAATTCAGCCTCTCTGGCTTGGCTTCTCGGCCTACCTGAATGCCTCTTTTTAGGTCACACTTAGGGTATTTATATAGGCTTTCGGAATGTCTTTCTTTGCCCCTAAGTATCATAATCTGAATGGAATTAAAACAAGTCATGGCAGGGACACGCCCGTGTGGCACGCCCGTGTAAATCGAGCCCAGGGCATGTTCGAGTCTACTAAAGAGGCACGACCGTGTGATTATCTCCAGGCCGTGTGGATTTCGCACCTTAGCCCATTTTATCCATTTTTGGCCCGTTTCTCATTCTTTTCATCCTTCGATGCTCTCCTAAGTATAAAACATGAAATTAAAGGATTAGGAGCATCAAATTCCATAATTCGGGGAATAAATCTAAGTCAGAAGGGGTACATTGAGAAAGTTCTTTACAGGTTCAATATTCAGAGTGCTAAGCTTGTTAGTACTTCTTTAGCAGCCCATTTCAAACTTTCATCGGCTTTGTCTCAATAATCAGATGATGAGATTGAGTACATGTCACATGTTTCATACTCTAGTGCAGTGGGATCTCTCATATATGTTATTGTCTGTTCACGTCCAGATTTATCATATGCAGTCAGTGCATTTAGCAGATAAATGGCGAATCTCAGTAAAGAATATTGGAAAGCAGTTCAGTGGATTTTAAGATACTTACGAGGTACTACTGATGTTTGCTTACAGTTTGGAAGAACTAGAGATGGAGTCATTAGGTATGTTGGTGCTGATTTTGCTAGAGACCTTGATAGAAGAAGATCTCTCACAGGTTATGTCTTTACAATCGGAGGTTGTGCAATCAGTTGGAAAGCCACTTTACAAAATAAGTCGCATTTTCTATCACTGAAGCTGAGTACATGGCGATTATTGAGGCTTGTAAAAAAGCTATTTGGTTGAAGGGACTCTTTAGTGAACTCAATGAAGACTTTCAAATCAGTACAGTATTTTGTGATAGCTAGAGTGCCATTCTAACAGCCCGTTTTTAGTCAAATCGGAGCAGTGGTTTCAAGACCACAAATCTGAGGTTGAAATAATTATTTTATTATTATTTTAATGTTTACAGCATGATAAAATGATGGTGTGAAAGTTTCATTTAGAAATTTTATCGTTTGAGTGTTTAATTTTATAAGAGGACTAAATCGCGTAAAGTGCAAAAGTGGTGTTCTAATAGCTAAAGGTGTCTAATAGCTATGGAATATTATAGTGGATGTCTTTATGTGGTAATTAACCCATTTATAAAGTTAGTGGACATTCTTGGACATGCATTAGGTGTTTTTAATGGTTTATTAATAAGGATAACAAGGTAATTTAATAAATTAATTTAAGTAAAATATAGAAAACAACATTGTCATCTTCTTTAGTGCATTCATCCATTGAAGTTGAAGGAAGAAGAAATCATTTTTAGGGTTCCTTGGTTCGGCTACTTCATTTCTTAATTGGTGAGTGATTTTTGTCTCGTTTTTAATAATTTCTATGTTTTTGAGATCGTTGCAGCTTAATCTAGCTAGCCCAGGGATTAATTTGTAAAATTTTTAAAGGTTTAGGGTTTTTCCATTGATGAATATGTGTATATTTTGATGTTTGATGATAGAAAATGTATGGTTATTGTTAGATAAACAACATTTGTAAAGTGATTTTTAGTAAAATTACCAATTAGGGACTAAATTGTGAAATTTGTATATTTTGTGGTTAAATTATGAAATAAATAAAAAATATGGGCTGTTAGGGAATGAATTGAAATTCAGCTAGCATGGGTTTAAGTTGAATTTCATGATTTTCCATTTTTATGAGATAATGACTAAATTGTAAAAATGTTGAAATATTAGGGGCAAAAGTTTAAAGTTGCTATAATGTGTATTTTGGACTAAATTGAATTGATTGATGATTAAATAAGCTAAATTTGAAATTATATAGATCAGGAAAAGTAAAATTCAGATTTAGATCGGGGGAAAAACAAGGTGTTGGATTAGTTGATCTACTTTGTCGTTTTTACATCCGAGGTAAGTCCGTATGTAATAAGCATTATTATATTTGTGTTTTAAATGCTTTGATATTGCATAAATTGTAAATAGGACCTTGCGAACATATTCGACGATGATTCAACAAGCGTGAAATCCCGGTTGAACCTTAGGAATAGATTAGGATACGAATGACATGTCATTAGGGGTTATGTGATTTGGGTGCTGGCCCGTACGTCCTACCAGTGGCTGAGTTATCTGGTATGTGTTGCGGATTCTCGTTAGCTTGTGTGAGCAGTACCATGTAGCTTCGTCATGACCGTGAGCTTGTGTGAGTAGACCCATTGATAGCTCGAGAGTGAGCATTATATGTGATACGAGATTGAGATAGCTTCGGCTATATATGTGGCACTTAGGGTGCAAGATTCCCGAGTATCCGATAGTATTCTGAATGGTTCAACGGGTAAATCAAAGATATGAAATGGTGAGAAATAGATAAGTATCAGTATAGTTATGTACAGAAACTATATAAGCATCGAATCTATGGAAATTGTGAGTTCATGGTTAATTATGTGATTGAATACATGTTAACAATGTGGTTAAATGTTTTGTAGCATGTTATGTTCATATTATTGAATGACAATTGAATGGGGAGCTTTGCTTATTATATCATTCGATCTTACTAAGCTTTATAGCTTACTTTGTTTATTTTTCCATGTTTTTATAGTGAATTTCGAAGCTAGCTCAGATTGGGAGTCGTCAGAGATTGCATCACACCATCGAACTTCTACTTTGGTACTTTTAAGCTTATGCTTTGGTTATATGGCATGTATAGGATTTATGGTCATTTTGGTTTATGGTTGGGTAGTTAAGTATTTGGTTTTGTGTATAGCCATGAGAGTTGGTTTATTTTGGTATATTTGGTGATGTATATATATATGTGCAAATGACCTTTGTTATGAGTTTGGAATTTGCCATGTGAATGTTTGTTATGATTAGTTGTTTGTGAATTGGTAGCTTGATTATCAAATATTTGATAAACTGAGATTGGTATGTTTGTGGTTTTAGGTAAAATGATGCTTAATTGAAATTGACCATTAGGGTGATTTATGAATGTGAATTTGGTATGAAATTGTATGACTTATCTTGACACATGTGTGTCTTATGGTTGAGGGTATGGAACTAGCATGAATTCGGCTTGGTTGAGATTGGTTTGGTTGCCTAATTATGCCTTGTTATGTGCCAATTGGTTTGGCATAAGCGTGTACAAATTGGGTGAGCAAAATAACTTAGTAAATAGCCTATTTTTGTCCACACCGGCAGAGACACAGGCGTGTGTCACAATCATGTGTGACACACGGTCTGGGGACACAGTCATGTGTCCCCTGGTGTTAAATTAGAAATCAAGTCAGTATGCTCCACAGAGCCCAGTACACGGGCGTGTGTCTTGGCCGTATGGCATAAGTCAGTATACCCTATAGGTTTGGCACGACCTAGCACACGACTTGGCACACGAGCGTGTGGTTGGCCGTGTGACCCAAGTTAGAGGGTTACATGGGGTCGGACACAGGCTAGGACACAGCCATGTGATCCCATTTCGAATGTCCACACGGCCTATGACACGGGCGTGTCTTTGGCCGTGTGTCTCCACACGGGCGTGTGTTCCTTGTATTTTGCAAAATTTTCTAAGCATTCTAAAAAATCATTGAGTTATTGGTTTAGTCCTGAACCACTTCTAACGCATGATTTGGGCCTCGTAGGCTCGTATTAGGGACAATGTGAATGAATGTGATTGGTTTATACTGGGTATGGAAAAATGTATGAGAAATGCATGTTTAATTGTGTAATAAGTCTGGTAATGCTTCGTAACCCTATTCCGACAATGAAAATGGGTGAGGGGTGTTACAACCATCTTGCTTACAAAAGATCAAATATTTCATGAGAGAACAAAACACATTGATGTTCGGTATCATTTTGTTCGTGATATTATTGCTCGCGGTGATATTGTTGTGAGCAAAATTAGTACTAATGAAAATCCTACAGATATGATGACTAAGTCACTTCCTATAACCAAGTTTGAGCATTGCTTAGACTTGGTTGGTGTTTATTGTTGAAGTTAAACCCTTATGGGGTTTTATGGAAGAGGTGGAGAAATTGTAATATCCGGGATTTAGGGCTTATGCATTTTTGCTTAAATATATGTGGAAGCATGCCTGTGTGTATATTGAATGTGTTTTATGAATTTTTAGAACTTTAGAGTGTAGGTGAATGCCTTAGAAATTATTTGATTTTAAGTTTTAAAGGGGAGCTAAGCCTGATAGGCCTTAAGAAAATTTATAGGGAAGATTAGACACAAAAATGGGCTTGTTAAAGTGGCAAGGAGGCGCCACTTAAAGCCTCTATAAGTGACGCCACAAGCAGTATAAAAGAGCCTAGGTTCGAGCAGCAATGGGAGCAATTTTGAGCTGCTTTTTGCGTCAAGCTAAGAGGGGAGTTGGACGACATTAAAACACTAAGGGGATGCGCTTTAGATGTGGTCAATTTCTTTAAAAATTTGGCTAAGCTAGGGAATAATCATTGATTTATTCAAATTATTTTTTGAAAGGGTCAAGAAGAGGAAAAATAGGAGATTAACAAGGGATTGGATAGAGAGGTGAGGAGTTGGCCGAATAGGGGGATCTAGGTGTGGTATTTTCGGCCAAAGGGAGGAGAGTGAGGCCATTTGTTTTCTTTTCTTTTCAATAGTGTCTCTGCCGAAAATCCTTCTCTTCTTTTCTGACTCAAAGCCGAAACTTAACCTCTCATCTCCAACAAGGCCGAAACCTTTTTACCATTCTTCACTATTGTCGAATTCTTCTAGTTTACTTCTTCTTCATCTCACGTTTCTCTCTGACATCAAAGCCGAAGATCGTTTCAAGCTATAGTCGATTTGATCATAGCACTAAAAGCCGAAAACCCAATATTTTCTTCTTCTTGACATTCTAAGTTGGTGAACAATTGTGTTCTGAACACTCCATTTGGTAAGGATCTCTCTTGGCCGAACTCTTGTCCTTTTCTTTCTCTAATTGTCGAAAAACCAAGACTCTAATCCCATTAATGTGTTGGCCGAATCTTTGAAGGAGGATTTCGGGAATTCTGCTAAGTCGACTGCAAAGGTAGATCATTCGGGATTTCGAGATCTAAGGTAAGAAAAGTATGATCTTAGGCCGAAGGCCATTTATTAAGTTCATTAAGTGATTGGAAATCGGATCTAACATGAGCCTATAGGTATCTCGACATCTCCAGGAGCAAAGATTAATTTCGGGATTTAGATCCGCAAGGTAAGGGTTCTAGTGATTCAGATATGTTTCTTATTCGTTCAAAAGCCGAAAACTAACCAGTTAAGTGATCTAGTGTTTGTCCGATTGCAAGGGGAAAACATCACGAAGTTTCGGGATTTGAGTAGTAACAAAATCGGCAGCAAGGTAAGGATTTTGGTTGCAATAATCCTTCGGGATTTGATTATTTAGTCGAATGGCTTTTTGCTAAAATGTTTAGGGTTGGCCGAATGTAGGAACTAGGATCTAGAGCATTAGATTGGGATTTTCGGGATTCAGTAAACACGTTAATACCAGGTGTGTAGCCCTACACTAATTCCTAATAGATCTATGGTATTAATAATATGTATGTGTTAATGGAAATATGGAAAATATGGCTAAAGGTACCATTCAATGGTACAAAAGAATTCAGGTACATTAACTTACTACTACTATGTTAATAATGCTATTATGAACATTGAATATGACACGTATGTGAAATTGCTACGAATATGAAATAAGGCATATGGCATGAGATTTGCATGATTTGTATGACACATGGGGCATATGGGTGATATGGAAAAAGGGGAAGTGATTTGGTGGTTTTTACCATAATATCTGGTGACCCATGTCACATAATCAGAATGTGGTGACTTATGTCACGTATTATTATTATCTGGTGACTTTGTCACATTATCTGGTGGCTATGCCACAATTTATAAGGGCGATGTGCAAGTTGTCTGCAGCGACTGCCTTCGATGGTGTGTAACGGATGGATGGTCGATTTAGTAATCCCCACGGTGTGATGGCAGGTACGGGTGATGTGTAGAGGATGGATATCTAGGCTTGGGTTCGGGATTGCATCATTATTTATATTTGTTATATATGTATGATTTGATATGCCTAAGTCTTTTAGGACTTTGTGTTGGTTGTTACACACTGAGTCTGTTTGACTCACCCCTTTGTGGGATATCTTTTCAGGTGACATTCAGTAAATGGACCGGGTCAGCAAGAACTTAGGGTGGCCAATGCTCAGCTCAGAGTTTTTATTTTATTTTGAGGCTTATTATTTAAGTGTTGGATTTTATTTCGGGATTTGCTTGATGTAATAAGGCCATTACTTTTAAACTATTTATGCATGCATTTTATTTATTTTGTTATGATACGATCAATATTTAATAACTTTTCTTAAAAATGAATTTTAAATGTGTTGACACTTAAACACCAATGATTTTTAATTTAATAGTAAACTCTTAAACAACTCGGCATTTCTTTTAACTTATAGTTTTCAAATATGAAAATAAAGTTTTAATTAATTATGGACTTCGATAAAGAAAACGTTTTCAAGTTAATCACAACACAAATCGATTTCTCTTCAAAATGATCAAATTTTCCAAATTAACAAACAAGCTTTGGAAATGTTTTACTCCAGGAGCATGCCAGATCCGGTCGAGGCTCATGGGCTGGGTTTTGGGTGTTTTAGTTTGGTATCAGAGCCAGGTTTTAAACTCTCGGCCTTGGGTTTAAAGCCCATAACTTTTTCAAAATTGAGCCCTAATAAGTTCTGTGAAAATTTTTGAAAATTGAGCAGGTTTTCTGGCATGGCACCTAAGTCTCCGACCCGAAGTCCACCAGGTAAGTACCCCTAACTGTTGTGTGATTTATTGTATGTGGGTACAATGGGAACGTAGATTAGTATATTAAGTTATTGAACCCTAGGACTAGCTTACTTCAATACAGAATTACATAAAACTTTAAGGCCTAATTAAACATACTTGTGAGTAAGTCGCCGAGTCAGGGTGTGGCAACCATTGTGCGCATGTCTAGGATTGGATTCAGAGAGAGCCTGGTATTTAAGCAGTCTTAGTGACTCACCTCCTCTTCGCTCGAATCCTACCTGGTGCGTAGTGACGGTTCACCCTAACCAAGAGGACTCATTCACAGGCTAAACTCAATAATTAAAACCCGAAAGGGACTAGCCATATTTCTATAAAAACCTTAGTTTTAAAATCACCAAATTACCCCTTTGATTTGTAAAAAATCTTTTATATAATTTTTCTGAAATATTCTCGATTTACAAAATTACCCAAATACCCCTGGTTTGTAAAATTACTAAAATACCCTTGGTTTATAAAATTACCACACTACCCTCAATTTTTCTAAAATATTCTTACTTTACAAAAATACCAAAAATCCCTATTTTTTTCAAAATATCAAGATACCCTGATTTGGAAATTTACCAAAATACCCTTATAGGACAAATTACGAAAATACCCCTGGGTTTGGAACGGACAAAAGTGTACGAGTGGTGAATATGTGTGGTAGGTACTACTGAATGAATGCATTTCTCTGAATAGGATAGAAAACTTGAAACGAAAACTCGAAAATGATCGAAAGAACTGCTACTAAACTTCTTTTCATAAAACTTCTTCATGGGTGTCAGGTGGAACAATGACTAATGCATAAATCTTTTTAAACCGGTTAAATCGCGATCGTAGATATGAGCTCTGGGGATGTGGTCGTAATGTGTGAGGCGTGGTAGAGGGCGGGATGACCGTGTCGGAACTGTTAGGTCCGGTGCAGTCAGTCCGAGAATGAGGTACCACCACCCCCCCACCACCACTTTGAGTTGAGCATCGTGGATCGGACGGGGATGATGCGATGATCGTGGCGGTCTTTGCGGGTTCTTGAGATGGTGGCTAGAGCAGGTGGATATATGGGAGCTCAGAAATCTGTACCCGAGCGACTCCGAGCCAATGGAGCTGAGGTGTTTCATGGTGTATCTGGTGTGGCACCCAGATGCTGGTGAAATCTTGGTTGGAGGTGACAGAGCGAATTATGGATGAGCTGGACCTGACTGCTGAGGAGAAACTGAAAGGAATGGTGTCGCTTCTTCGTGATGAGTCATATCAATGGTGGCTCACGGTTCGGGATGGTGCTACAGCTGAGGATTTCACTTGGGAGTATGTTAAGGCGGCGTATCAGAAGAAGTATATTGGTACTAGTTATATTGATTTGCAGAGAAAGGCATTTCTGAGGCTGGTTTAAGGGAATAAGTCCGTAGCGGAGTACGAGGCGGAATTCTTAAGGTTGAGCCGGTATGCTCAAGGGATCGTGGCTACGGAGCATGAACGATGTGTCCGGTTTGAGGACGGACTGAGGGATGACCTGAGGTTGTTGATAGCTCCACAGCAGGAGCGTGAGTTTGCTGTGTTGGTAGAAAAGGCCAAGGTGGCTGAAGGGATTAAGGACTCTGTAAGGCAGAATACGGATCAGAATAGGCAAAAGAGAGGTTTTGGATCATCAGGGTCATCTGGGAATGTTCAAAAGAGGCCTAGAGTTGATGGGCCGCGAGGTCAGCAGGTTGTGACAGGAGGGCAGTACCATACTTGTACTCAGTATGGAAAGATGCATCTAGGGGAGTGTTGGAAGAAGACAGGGGGATGCTTTAAGTGCGAGTCCAAGGAACACATGATTAAGGACTGTCCTATGAAAATCGATGGGGGCCGACCAACAGGTCAGAGTTTTAATCAGGCTGGAAGAGGTGGACAGCAGCCACCGCGGGGTCGTGGTTCGATTGGTAGAGGTAATGGTTCAGAAAGAGGACGAGGAACACCGGGCAGAGGTGCTGGTAATACGGAGGCTAGGCAGCCAGGTCTGGTATATGCAGTTCGTCGAAGGGAAGACAGCGACGCACCTGATGTTATAATGGGTACGTTCCTTATTTCTGGGTTACCCTTTATTGCTTTGATAGACATAGGGTCAACTCATTCCTATGTTGCTGGTGAAGTATCTGAAACTCTGCATGTGAACTTTGAGACTGTACCGAGGAAGATGACTGTACTTAGTCCTTTAGGGCAGACTGTTGTAATAGATAAGCTCTTTAAAGAAGTGCCTTTAGAAGTTCAGGGACGCAGTTTCCAGCTGACTTAATGGAACTACCGTTCGGGGAATTTGATCTAATCTTAGGCATGGACTGGCTGGTGAAATACCGTGCGAATGTGGATTATGCTGCCAAACACATATCATTGAGAACTTCTGACGATAAGAAAGTTGTGGTGATGGGTGAAAGGCAGAACTATTTGTCGAATGTGGTATCTGCTCTTAAGGCGGAGAAGATGGTAAGGAAAGGATGTCTGGCTTTTCTGATGTTGGTCAGTGCTTTGGAAGCTAAGGAAACAACTGTTGAAGGAGTTAGAACAGTAAGGGAATTCGTGGATGTTTTTCTGGAGGAGTTACCTGGAATACCCCTGGACAGGGAGGTGGAGTTTGGAATTGACTTGCTGCCAGGTACAGCTCCTGTGTCAATTGCTCCGTACAGAATGGCACCAAAGGAGTTGGTTGAGCTCAAGGCTCAAATCCAAGAGTTGCTTGATCGTGGGTTTATACGACCCAGTGTGTCTCCATGGGGAGTACTGGTCTTGTTTGTGAAGAAGAAGGACGGGACTATGCGTATGTGCATAGATTATCGTCAGTTGAATAAGCTGACCATCAAGAATAAGTACCCTTTGCCAAGGATAGACGACTTGTTCGATCAGCTTAAGGGGGCCGCGGTGTTTTCAAAGATAGATTTACGGTCTGGATATCATCAGCTTAAGGTGAAGGAAGTAGATATCCATAAGACAGCTTTCCGGACAAGAGACGGGCATTATAAGTTCTTAGTAATGCCGTTCGGACTGACGAACGCCCCAGTCGCATTCATAGATATGATGAATCGGGTTTTCCAACCTTACTTGGATCGGTTCGTCATTGTGTTCATCGACGACATCCTAGTGTATTCTAAGTCTGAGGAAGCACATGATGAGCATCTTCGGGTAGTGTTGCAAGTATTAAGGGAGAAGAAGCTTTATGCCAAATTCAGCAAGTGTGAATTTTGGCTGAAGGAGGTCACATCCTTAGGGCATGTAGTGTCTACAGAAGGGATAAGGGTGGATCCTAGGAAGATTGAGGCAGTGTTGGATTGGAAACCACCTAAGACTGTGGCTGAGGTTCGTAGTTTCTTAGGATTGGCAGGCTACTACAGAAGGTTTGTAGAAGGATTCTCATCGATAGCCGCACCTTTGACGAAGTTGTTGAGAAAGGAGGTACCTTTCTTATGGATAGATAAGCAACATGAGAGTTTTGAGAAGCTTAAGAGGGTGTTGACTGAAGCTCCAGTTTTGACTCAACCTGAGGCAGGGAAGGATTTCGTGGTCTACTGTGACGCTTCTCATACAGGATTGGGATGTGTACTGATGCAGGATGGGAAGGTAGTCTCTTATGCATCTCGACAATTAAGGCCATATGAGGTTAACTACCTGACGCATGATTTGGAATTGGCGGCAGTGGTCTTTGCTCTTAAGGTATGGAGGCACTATCTGTATGGAGAAAAGTCAGTGATCTACACGGACCACAAGAGCCTTAAGTATCTGTTGACTCAGAAAGAGCTGAACCTGAGACAGCGAAGGTTGCTGGAGTTATTGAAAGACTACGATTGTTCCATAGAGTATCACTCGGGCAAGGCAAATGTAGTAGCAGATGCCCTAAGTCAGAAGGTAGTGTCAGATCTGAGGGTGATGTTTGCACATCTTAGCTTGTATGACGATGGAAGTTTGTTAGCAGAATTGCAAGTCAAGACGACATGGTTGAATGAGGTGAAAGAAGGGCAGTTGGTAGACGATGATCTGAGTGCTAAGTTGCGGCAAGTACGGAGTGGGGGATTGGAAAACTATGGTGTTAACAGTGAAGGAGTGCTGTGTTTTCAGGGCAAGGTCTGTATGCCTAAGAATGAGGAGTTAAAGCAGAGGATTCTTCAGGAATCGCATAGTAGCCCTTATGCAATGCATCCTGGAGGTAGTAACTTGTATAGAGATCTACGGGAACAGTTTTGGTGGCCTGGTCTTAAGCGGGAAGTTACAAAATTTGTAGGGAACTGCTTAACGTGTCAGCAAGTTAAGGCTGAACACCAGGTTCCGTCAGGATTGCTTTAGCCGATAAAGATTTCGCAGTGGAAGTGGGAGAGAATCACCATGGACTTCGTTAGTGGGCTTCCCCTTATGCCTACTAAGAAGGACTTTGTATGGGTGATAGTGGATCGATTGACAAAGTCCGCGCATTTCATTCCAGTACGGGTTGATTACTCGTTGCAGAAGTTAGCGAAGTTGTATGTGGCAGAAATTGTATGGTTACATGGAGTTCCGGTATCGATTATTTCAGATAGGGATCCAAGGTTTACGTCTCGGTTTTGGAAAGCACTAAATCAGGCTTTAGGCACCAGACTAGATTTCACTACGGTATTTCATCCACAGTCGGACAGTCAATCTGAGCGAGTGATCCAAGTGTTGGAAGATATGTTGAGGGGCTGTGTAATAGACTTCAGAGTAAGTTGGGAAGAGTACTTGCCTTTAGCGGAATTTGCTTATAATAACAGCTATTAAGCCAGTATTCGGATGGCACCGTATGAGGCACTGTATGGATAGAAGTGTCGCACTCCTACGTGTTGGATGGAATTAGGGGAACGTCGAGTTTTGGGTCCAGAGATTGTGGCAAAATCTGAGGAGAAGGTTGAAGTAATTCGAGCACGGTTGAAGGAAGCATCTGATGGGAAAAAGTCGTACGCAGACCTTAAGCGCAAGGAAATAGAATTTGCTGTGGGAGATCAGGTGTTTCTTAAAGTGTCGCCTTGGAAGAAGGTGATGAGATTTGGTCGCAAAGGGAAGTTAAGCCCAAGGTTTATAGGACCTTATCGAGTATTGAAGCAAGTTAGACCAGTGGCATACCAATTAGAGTTGCCTCCGGAGTTGAAGCAGATGCACGATGTATTCCATGTTTCTATGCTACATCGTTACCGATCGGATCCATCTCATGTAGTGCCGGTTGAAGAGGTGGAGCTAAGGCCGGATTTTTCCTACAAGGAGGAGCCGGTTCAGATTTTGGAACGAGATGTGAAGGTATTACGAAGGAAATCAGTTCCTCTAGTCAAGGTGTTATGGCGTAATCATGGATCCGAAAAAGCTTCGTGGGAGCCGGAAGAAGCAATGCGATAGCAATACCCTCACCTATTTTAGCCAGGTAATTTCGAGGTCGAAATTATTTTAAGGGGGTAGAACTGTAATATCCGGGATTTAGGGCTTATGCATTTTTGCTTAAATATATGTGGAAGCATGCCTGTGTGTATTTTGAATGTGTTTTATGAATTTTTAGAACTTTAGAGTATAGGTGAATGCCTTAGAAATTATTTGATTTTAAGTTTTAAAGGGGAGCTAAGCCTGATAGGCCTTAAGAAAATTTATAGGGAAGATTAGACACAAAAATGGGCTTGTTAAAGTGGCAAGGAGGCGCCACTTAAAGCCTCTGTAAGTGACGCCACAAGCAGTATAAAAAGCCTAGGTTCGAGCAGCAATGGGAGCAATTTTGAGCTGCTTTTTACGTCAAGCTAAGAGGGGAGTTGGACGGCATTAAAACACTAAGGGGATGAGCTTTAGATGTGGTCAATTTCTTTTAAAATTCAGCTAAGCTAGGGAGATAATCATTGATTTATTCAAATTATTTTTTGAAAGGGTCAAGAAGAGGAAAAATAGGAGATTAGCAAGGGATTGGATAGAGAGGTGAGGAGTTGGCCGAATAGGGGGATCTAGGTGTGGTATTTTCAACCAAAGGGAAGAGAGTGAGGCCATTTGTTTTCTTTTCTTTTCAATAGTGTCTCTGCCGAAATCCTTCTCTTCTTTTCTAACTCAAAGCCAAAACTTAACCTCTCATCTCCAACAAGGCCGAAACCTCTTTACCATTCTTCACTATTGCCAAATTCTTCTAGTTTACTTCTTCTTCATCTCACGTTTCTCTCTGACATCAAAGCCGAAGATCGTTTCAAGCTATAGTCGATTTGATCATAGCACTAAAAGCCGAAAACCCAATATTTTCTTCTTGTCGACATTCTAAGTTAGTGAACAATTGTGTTCTGAACACTCCATTCGGTAAGGATCTCTCCTGGCCGAACTCTTGTCCTTTTCTTTCTCTAACTGTCGAAAAACAAGACTCTAATCCCATTAATGTGTTGGCCGAATCTTTGAAGGAGGATTGCAGGAATTCTGCTAAGTCGACTACAAAGGAAGATCATTCGGGATTTCGAGATCTAAGGTAAGAAAAGTATGATCTTAGGCCGAAGGCCATTTATTAAGTTCATTAAGTGATTGGAAATCGGATCTAACATGAGCCTATAGGTATCTCGACATCACCAGGAGCAAGGATTAATTTCGGGATTTAGATCCGCAAGGCAAGGGTTCTAGTGATTCAGAT
The DNA here is from genome assembly GCA_025503065.1 of Gossypium bickii. Taxonomy (NCBI): domain Eukaryota; kingdom Viridiplantae; phylum Streptophyta; class Magnoliopsida; order Malvales; family Malvaceae; genus Gossypium; species Gossypium bickii. Next base: position 17,031,451 of record CP106713.1, on the reverse strand, counting down.
ATGTTTCTTATTCGTTCAAAAGCAGAAAACTAACCAGTTAAGTGATCTAGTGTTTGGCCGATTGCGAGGGGAAAACATCGCGAAGTTTCAGGATTTGAGTAGTAACCAAATCGGTAGCAAGGTAAGGATTTTGGTTGCGATAATCCTTCGGAATTTGATTATTTAGTCGAATGGCTTTTTGCTAAAATGCTTAGGGTTGGCCGAATGTAAGAACTAGGATCTAGAGCATTAGATCAGGATTTTCGGGATTCAGTAAACACGTTAATACCAGGTGTGTAGCCCTACACTAATTCCTAATAGATCTATGGTATTAATAATATGTATGTGTTAATGGAAATATGGAAAATATGGCTAAAGGTACCATTCAATGGTACAAAAGAATTCAGGTACGTTAACTTACTACTACTATGTTAATAATGTTATTATGAACATTGAATATGACACGCATGTGAAATTGCTACGAATATGAAATAAGGCATATGGCATGAGATTTGCATGATTTGTATGACACATGGGGCATATGGGTGATATGGAAAAAGGGGAAGTGATTTGGTGGTTTTTACCACAATATCTGGTGACTCATGTCACATAATCTGAATGTGGTGACTTATGTCACGTATTATTATTATCTGGTGACTTTGTCACATTATCTGGTGGCTATGCCACAATTTATAAGGGCGATGTGCAAGTCGTCTGCAGCGACTGCCTTCGATGGTGTGTAGCAGATGGAGGGTCGATTTAGTAATCCCCACGGTGTGATGGCAGGTACGGGTGATGTGTAGGGGATGGATATCTAGGCTTGGGTTCGGGATTGCATCATTATTTATATTTGTTATATATGTATGATTTGATATGCCTAAGTCTTTTGGGATTTTGTGTTGGTTGTTACACACTGAGTCTGTTTGACTTACCCCTTTGTGGGATATCTTTTCAGGTGACACTCAGTAAATGGACCGGGTTAGCAGGAACATAGGGTGGCCAATGCTCAGCTCAGAGTTTTTATTTTATTTTGGGACTTACTATTTAAGTGTTGGATTTTATTTCGGGATTTGCTTGATGTAATAAGGCCATTACTTTTAAACTGTTTATGCATGCATTTTATTTGTTTTGTTATGATACGATCAAGATTTAATAACTTTTCTTAAAAATGAATTTTAAATGTGTTGACACTTAAACACCAATGATTTTTAATTTAATAGTAAACTCTTAAACAACTCGGCATTTCTTTTAACTTATAGTTTTCAAATATGAAAATAAAGTTTTAATTAATTATGGACTTCGATAAAGACAACGTTTTCAAATTAATCACAACACAAATCGATTTCTCTTCAAAATGATCAAATTTTCCAAATTAACAAACAAGCTTTGGAAGTGTTTTACTCCAGGAGCATGCCAGATCCGGTCGAGGCTCGTGGGCCGGGTTTGGGGTGTTTCAGAAATTGTTTGTTGAGAGTTCGCGATGAAAAACTTGTTCATTGAGAATTCGTGTCAAGGTAGAAATTGTTAGCATTAAGTGACCCGAATCCTTATTTAAATAAAATACAGTGGTAAAATAAAATAAAAGTAAAATCCATATAGAACTACATTTCTTTTATTTTATTTTAGAATAAGGTTTTTTAAACCTTATTAAACTCCATCTATTTGATATTTATTAGAATAAGGTGTTTCAATCTTACTACACTCCTATTAGAATATGGTTTTTATAACACCCCTAACCTTTACCCGTCGCCAAAACAAGGTTACAGAGCAATACCAAACTTTACAGACTGATTACAGACATTTCACAACCTTTATATACAAATTAATAATTAATCATAAAACATTCATATTGTCCCTTAGATAGGTCCTTGAGGCCCAAAATACACTTTAGAAGTGAATTGGAACTAAACGAACACTTAGGGAATTTTTCCTAAAATCTCAAAATTTTTCTTAAGAGCAAGGTACACATGCCCATGTGGCCAATCGTGTAGCTCACACGGCCAAGAGACGTGCTCGTGTCTTAGGCCGTGTCCAATTTAGGGTAGTTACTGACTTGGGTCACACGGCCAATTACACGCCCGTGTTCTAGGCCGTGTGTGAAGTGCAAGGGTTACATGGCTAAGTCATACGCCCGTGTGTTAGGCCGTGTGTAAAAACTTGGGCATTCTGTTTTGAAATTTTTAGGTGCAAGGGACACACGGCTAGACTACATGCCCATGTGCCAGGCCGTGTGCCACACATGGCTGAGACACACGCCCGTGTCTCTACCTGTGTGGATGAAAATAGGCCATTTTAAGGCCACTTTTCTCACCCTTTATGATAACCACTTACACACAACACTTTCATATACTAATATATCCCAACCAAGCAACCAATACAAGCCAAAAATCATGTTTTAAATTTATTGAGTCATCACAAAACTCATTTCCATAACTTACCATAATAACTCCATTTATTAATTACTAAAAACTACTACTAAACACATGCATACAAACTTATACATATGTATCATTTAAAACCATATTTCAAGATTAACTCATTTCTAATCCAACCTTATACATGCCATATAAATTATAAGTTATATTACAAAATCTACTGGAGTTGTAATACCCCTTACTCGTATTCAATGACGGAATAGGGTTTTAGAGCATTACTGGACTTATAACACGATTACACATACATTTTCTCATACATTTTTAAATTTCATTCAATCGTCATTCAACGTCAATCATAATGTCCCTATTATGAGCTTACGAGGCTCAAACATGCTTTGGAAGTCGTTCGGGACTAAACCAAAAACATATGAAACTTTTACGAAACTTATTAAATTTTTCATACTGCAGGGATCACACGTTCGTGTGCCCTGGTCGTGTGGACATTCGAAATGGGATCACATGGCTGTGTCCTAGCTCATGTCTGACCCCGTGTAACTCTTTGACTTGGGTCATACGGCCAACACACACGCCCGTGTGACTAGCCCGTGTGCCCTAAAAATGGTCATACACGCCTGTGTGCCAGGCCGTGTCAATCCTGTAGGGTATATTAACTTATGCCACATGGCCAAGTCATACACCCATGTGTGAGGCCATGTGAAGCATACTGACTTGGTTTCAAATTCAACATCAGGGGACACACGGCCGTGTAACATGACAGAATGTTGCACACGGTTGAGACACGTAGTGTGGACAAAAATAGACTATTTACCAAGCCAATTTGCCACCCAAATTGCTCATACCTATACAAGCTCAAATGGTACCATTTCAAGACACAAATATGCAGCCAAATATCATCAACCAATGTAAAAATCATACCATATCACATGGAAATATTTACAACAAACCACATAACATTTATAAGCTACCTCAAATGGCCAAAATACATTTCCATCAAACATACCAAAATGACCAAAGCCTATACATGCCATTTACCATATATACAAAACTTCAAAAGTACCAAAATAGATGTCCAATAGTGCGATGAAGTCTCTGATGATCCATAGATCCGAGCTAGCTTCGAAATACTATAAAACATGGAAAATAAAAACGAAGTAAGCTTCATAGCTTAGTAAGCTCATATAATAATAACTTAACTTAACAATTAAACACAATTCAATCATAATAAGCAATCATGACATAACCCATAACAATTTAAAACCTTTCTTTTTTTCAATTTATTATTAAACATGAATTCACCATTCATTTCAATTTACAGCTCGTATAGTTTTCGTACATACCTGTACCAACTCATATCAGTCTCAATACCATCCACATCTCGAATATACCCGTTGAATTATTTCAATATCACGAAATATACCCTACCTTGGTTTTGATACTAATAATAATAATAATAATAATAATAATAATAATAATAATAATAATAATAATAATAATAATAATAAGACTTTATATATTAATTCCATAATTCACTTACCAAATCATTTCGGATTTATAAATGCTTACGGTACGAGTACTTCGATTTTCTGATGCCATAGTCCAACTATGGTCTTACACATACACTCCATGGTCCTGCCGTGGTCTTACATTCACATGTCATAACCAAGTTATGGTCTTATTTTCCGATTACCATAGCCCATCTATGGTCTTAGTTAGTAATTCGTCTTACTTAAATCGTACATTTAATTTAAAATTCCCAAATTTAATCAATAATATAAATACTATCACTATACCATTTATCAATTAAATAAATACACATTTAAGTTCAATTATACAAACTTACCTCGTGTACGAAAATGATGGAACAGACCAACTATTCAATTACTTTGCTTTTTCCCTGATCTAAGTCCGAATTCCTCTTTTCTTTATCTATAAGTAATCAAAATCAACTTATTTATTCCTCTATTTATTCAATTCAATCCAAAATATACATTTGAGCTATTTTAGACTTTTACCCCTAGAATTTCATAACTTTTACAATTTAGTCCTTATTACGCAAAATCGCCAATTCATGAAATTTCTTTAATACCCAAGATAGCCGAATTACTATAATGACCCTAGTAGCCCACTTTTATCAACTTTTCACAAATTTAACCACACATTTTCACATTTTCACAAATAGATCCTTATTTTGCATTTTTACTCAAAATCACTATACAATACTTTATATTTCAGAAAAAACATTCATAATCTATCATCAAACATCAAAACACACATGTATTCATCAATGGGATCATTCAAAATCTTTAACAGTTTTGCAAAATAGTCTCTGGGCTAGCTAGAACTAGTTGCAACGATCACAAAAACATTGAAATCATTAAAAATAGAACAAAAATCATACCTAATTGAGCATATAAAGCTTGGCCGAATATCAAACCCAAAAAATGGCTATTCTTCATGTTAGTAACTGCTAAGGAAAATGATGAATGAAATTAATGGCTTTTGTTTTATTTAATTAGCCTTTATTTACCAAATTAAAAAAATTAACCTTTAAAATACTTAATAATTAATCCAAATGCCATGCCACTAACATCCACTAACTCGCAAATGGGTTAATTACCACTTAAGGACCTTTAATTTAAGGTTCTATAGCTATTAAATACCTTTAGCTAATAGAACACTACTTTTGCACTTTACGCGATTTAAGCCTTTTTATCAAATTAACTATTCAAACGATAAATTTTTTTTAACGAAAATTTCACACAAACACATTATCATGCTATAAACATTAAAATAATAATAAAATAATTATTTCAACCTTAGACTTGTGGTTCCGAAATCACTGTTCTGATTTTGCTAAAAATGGGCTATTACAACTCTCCCCCTTAAGGATTTTCGTCTCCGAAAATCTTACCAGTGAATATGTTAGGGTACTGTTTTCTCATAACATCTTCGGGTTTTGACGTATTTTCTTCAAATCTGTTTCAATGCCACAGTGCTTTCACTAATGCTATTCTTTTATTTCTCAGCTCTTTGATCTCTCGAGCTAAAACTCGGATTGGTTCTTCACTGTACGCCATATCTGGCTGAATCTCTACTTTGGTCGGAGAAATGATATGCGAAGGGTCTGGTCGGTATCGTCATAACATCAATACATGGAATACATTATGAATCTTTTCTAACTTAGACAGTAATTCTAATTGATATGCCACTGGCCCGATTCACTCGATAATCTCAAACGGTCCGATGAATCGCGGGCTCAATTTCCCTTTTCAACTGAATTGAAGTATCTTTTTCCAAGGCGACACTTTCAAGAATACTTTATCTCCGATCTAAAACTCAATATCTTTTCGTTTCAAATCTGTATATGACTTCTGTTGATCTGAAGTTACTTTCAGACTGTCGCGAATTACTTTCACTTTCTCTTAAGTTTCTCTGTTCAGATCAACCCAGTGAATATTTTTCTTGCTAAGTTCAGTCCAGTACACCGGTGTTCGACATTTACGACCGTATAAAGCTTCGTACGGCGCCATTTTAATACTTGATTGAAAGCTGTTGTTATAAGCGAATTCAATCAACGGTAAGTATTTCTCCCAGCTGCCTTCAAACTCTAATATGCAACAACGTAACATATCTTTGAGAATCTGAATAACTCTCTCAGATTGACCGTCAGTCTGAGGATGAAACGCTGTACTGAAATGCAACTTTGTACCCAAAGCTTCTTGCAGTTTCTTCCAAAATCGCAGCCTAAACCTCAGATCTCTGTCTAAAACAATAGACACAGGCACCCCGTGCATTCTAACAATCATAGCGATATACAACTCAGCAAGTCTATCAAGCAAAAAGTCTATACGTACTGGTATAAAATGTACCGATTTTTTCAATTTATCAACAACAATCCAGACAGGATCTTTTTTTTTGAGACAGGGGCAAACCCGATACGAAATCCATAGTCACTCTATCATCACAGGCTATAGTAATCCCGACGATACTTGATGTTCAGCTTTGACTTGCTGACAAATCAAACATTTTGAAACAAACTCAAAGATATCTCGCTTCACGCCAGACCACCAATATAACTGTTTCAAGTCGTTGTACATTTTAGTGCTTCCCAGATGTACGGATAAACAACCACTGTGTGCTTCATTTAGAATCTTCTAAATAAGCTCAGGATTTCTTGGTACACAGATTCTACCTCGAAACATCAAACAATCATCAGATCTAATTTGAAACTCCAAATCAAAAGTTGACTCACACTGAACTCGTTTAACTTGCAATTCATTATCACATTTTTGGGCTTCATAGATTTGCTAAAGAAAAAACGATCTCGCTTTCAACTCAACTACAATCGAACCGTCATCAGAAAAAGCTAACTGTGTGTTCATCACACGCAAAGCAAATAATGACTTTCTGCTCAGAGCATCAGCAACTATGTTCACTTTCCCTGGGTGATAATCAATTAATAGCTCATAGTTTTTTAGTAATTCAAGTCATCTTCGTTGTCGCAAGTTTAAGTCTTTCTAAGTCATTAAATATTTCAAGCTCTTGTGATCTGTATGGATGTGGCATTTCTCACCAAACAAGTGATGTCTCCAAATCTTTAATGCGAACACAATCGTAACCAACTTCAAAACGTGTGTGGGATAATTCTTTTCATGCGGTTTCAACTGTCTAGAAGTATAAGCTATTACTTTGCCTTCCTGCATCAATACACAACCTAGACCATTCAACGACGCATCACTAAAAATTACGAATTCTTTACCCGACTCAGGTTGTACTAAAACTGGTGCCTCTGTCAATAATGCTTTCAACTGTTTGAAACTCTGCTGACACTTCTTAAACCATTCGAACTTTACATCTTTCTGAAGTAATCAACTCAGCAGTGTTGCAATCTTAGAGAATCCTTTCACAAAACATTGATAATAGCCAGCTAGTCCTAGAAAACTTCAGACTTCAGATACATTTCTCGGAGGTTTCCAATCTATAATTGCAAAAATCTTGCTCGGGTCAACTCTAATTGTAACACCACTCACCCATATTCACCATCAGAATAGGGTTACGAGGTATTACCGATCAATACCCATCATTTAACATCGAATAAACATTTATGCATTCATACTCAAATACCATTCAACACAAACACATTGTCCTTTATAAGAGCCTACGAGGCCTTAAACATGCTTTAGAAGTATTTCGGGACTAAACCGATAACATACAAAATTTTTGGAAAACTTAGAAATTTTTCAATCATTCAAGGGTCACACGCCCATGTGAATAGGCTGTGTGCCTCACAAGGTTTCAGACACGCCCGTGTAGAAACAGGGCATACATACTGACTTGGGTCACACGGCTGACCATACGCCCGTGTGTCTAGCCTGTGTACCCTTCAAAGTGGCCACACACGTCCGTGTGCTAGGCCGTGTACTAAGTCGTGCCAAACCTGTAGGGTATACTGACTTATGCAACATGGCCAAGTCACAAGCCTGTGTGCCGTTTACGGGGTATACTAACTTATGCCACACTATCGGTCACACGCCGGTGTGTGAGACCGTGTGGAGCATACTGACTTTATTTAATATCAACACCAAGGGACACACAACTGTGTAATAGGACCATGTGTCGCACACGGATGAGACACACGCCCGTGTAGACAAAAATAGGCTATTTGCAAGGCCAATTTGCCACCTTTACTCATGCTCACCTAAACAACCAAAATAGTACCATTTCATCACACAACTAAGTAGCCAAAATCATCATGCAAATGCACAAATCATTCCATATCCATTTCAACCATATTCAAAACTCAATTCAATACCAAATACAAATACTTATCAACTCAACTTCTAAAATCATACTTCACCAAAGCATTTCTCAAGCATTCAACTCCATAAATCAATTTAACCATTTGCAACTATAAAACCATAACCATTTTTATACTAAACATACCAAAATATGCCATTACCCATGGCTATATATACAACCAAAACAGATGCATTTACAAGCCATTTTTAATAGCTAAACACACAACCAGATTAACATCATTTACAAGCCAACTCTCATGGTTATATTCACAACCAAAATACCACAAGTAGCCAATACATGCCATATACCATATATACACAACTCAAAAGTACCAAATAGGTGTCTGATAGTGCGATGATGTTCCCAACGACTCTCTGATCCGAGCTAGCCTTGATTCACTATAAAACATAGAATAGTAACACAAAGTAAGCTTCATAGCTTAGTAAGCTCGTATATGAATGACTTAATTCATCAAATAAATACAATCAACCAATTATACATAACATCACCATATACACATTAACTACAAACCTTTCTCATGTCTCAAAACATGATCAAATACCATCTCATCGAACTTTCTCTATTTAATACTCGAATAGGTTCTGTACGTACCTGTATCGCCTCGTACTAATCTCTTTCTCAACCACATCATGCATTTAACCATTGAACCATTCAGAATAGAAGTCGGATACTCAAGGATCTCAATCGATAAGTGTAACAGCCCAATTTTAATAGTGTCGAAATAGTGATTCGAGATTACTAAATCTGACGAAAAAGTTAGAAAACTTTGTTAATCGAAAATTATAAGTTAAGTGTGATTTTAGAAATATTTTAAAATTAGTGAATTTTGTGAACTAAAAGAATTAATTAAAAAAAGATTTGGGCCAAAAACGAGGTATTGAGACCTCGAATTCATATGATGAGTCATAAATATTTCTAAAAATATTTATGGAGTGTCATTAAGTTATTATTAAAGTTTAGTTGAGAAATTTTAACGTTTGGATATGTAATTAAATAAAAAAGACTAAATTGAAAAAGGTGTAAAAGTTTCATTATAGATTAAAGAAAGTATAAAGGACCAAAATGGCAATTAAGCTATTTTATTTAGTTGAGGCGGTTATTGTGAAGAAAATCTGAGATTTTTTTTATGTTTAATATTATATTATTATATTATATTATTATATTATTATATTATTATATATAAACAAACAAATGGAAAGAAAAAAAGGGGAGAGAAAGGAGAGAATTGAAATAGAAAAGAAAGAGAGAACAAGACGCAGCAGGGGAAAGAAAGAAAGAAAAAAGAAAGAAAAGGAGAAATTGATGATTTAAAGCTTGGATGTTTAATAGGTAAGCTAATTTAGTCCTTTTCTTTTAATTTTGATGCTTTATAAGTTTTAGAACAAAGTTTTGATGAATTTAAGTTGAAGTTTTTGAAGTTTTAAAGCTGTTGAATATAGCATATGATGAACAAAAAGATGAATTAGTGGTTTAATTGAAAGAATTTGAAGTTAGAATTGGGTAAAGGATTTAATTGTAAAATAAGCTATAACAAAACTGTTTTGGACAGCAGCAGTAGAGTAATTTTGAAAAATCACCAAAAATCGTAGAAGTGGAATTAGAAGTTGAATGAGATATGAAATTAAAGCTTATTGAGTCTATTTTCATATGAAAGAAACAGATAAAGCAAAGGAATTCTGTAATTTTATATATTTATATTTTTGTAAGACTGGTTCAGAGGGATTTCGGGATCCCCTGTTCTGACTTTGTAAAATCATAAAACATTGGAGAAAAATAATTAGAGGCTTAAGTTTATATGTTAGAATCCTGAATGAGTCTATTTTCAATAGAAATAAACGAGAACATCATATGAATTCTGTATGAAGAGATAATTAATTTTTAGTGAAGAAGGGTCAGAACTGCCAGACAGCAGAACAGGGGTAACTTTGATGAATAAACTGTACTAATTGGATAAACCAAAAATTCTGGAAATTTTATGGGAAGAAGATATGTGAGTCTAGTTTCAGGAAAAATTTATGGTTCTTCATTTGGAGTTCTGTAGCTCTGGAAATAAATAATTTAGTGACTATAACTCAAATGGACAGTTTTGAATATACTTATGAGTAATTAATGAAATTATTGACAATGTTACTTATAGCATGTTATATACATTAAGGATGTGGAATGGAGAGGAGGAGGAGGAAAATATGTATGAATATTTAGGTAGTATGGCTAATTTGAAATGTTTTAGGCTCAGGGACTAAATTGAATAAAAGTAAAACTTTGTGATTAATTTTGTAAAAATGTGGAAATAACCAATTTGCATGAAATGGATTATTTTATTATTTAAAATTGCAAAATTGAATGAAATTATTAATTTAGATTAAGATCGAGTGAAAAATCAATGAAAATAGAAAATTTCCAAAGTGCCCCTGAATTTTGATATTTCTGTAAAATTTAGCCAGGTAAGTTTGTGTAACTTAATTATGTAATATAAGGGAATATAAGTTGATTGTACGTGAAATATTGATATGATGAATTAACTGATTTATGTTTATGAAGAAGAGATAATTGAATGATATTTTTCATGATATGTAAATATGTGATTATCTTTAATATGTTAATATAAGATAATTAAGTATGTTGAGATGAGTAATAAATTTATGTAAGACATGACGAGAAAAATAAATATGTTTAAGGGACAATATGTTTGAATTTGATTGGTTTCAAATATAAATGCTAAATGAAATAAAATGTCTGATAAATAAATTTGTAATTCCGGTAATGCCTCGTACCCTATTCCGGGATTGAATACGAGTAAGGGGTGTTACAGTAAGTACCTATACCATGGCCCGAAGCCAAATCAAGGTAACTTATCCCGGAGTACCTATACCATGGCCCGTAGCCAAAGTAATGTAACTCCTTTCCGAAATACCTATACAATAGCCCGTAGCCAAATAAAGGTATCACTTGCACCGTAGTGCCGATATTGTGGCCCGAAGCCAAATCGGTATATCATCTTATAACTATAAACAATATCCAAAATCTATTCCTAAGGTTCAACCGAGACTTTTAGCTTGTCGATTCCATCTTTGAACATTTCCATAGAATCGTATTTACAATTCATACATTAATAAAAATCTCATAATTACATTTTAGGCAATATCAAAGCATTTAACATACATTTATAAAGAAATCCTCACATACGAACTTACCTTGAGTACGAAAATGGTGAAATGAGTCAATTACTCGATAATCTTGCCTTTCCCCCAATCTAATTTCAGATTCCTCTTTTCTTGATCTAAATATATTTAAAATTAACTTCTTTAATCAACCACTCATTCAATTTAGTCCAAAACATAAATTTCGGCCTATTTGTACTTTAGCCCTAATGTGTCTCTAACTAACTATGATCACAATAATGGTAAGCGTACCTATCGTTTAATAGTATATTTATGGTAAGACCGGAAATATCGTATCCACAAGGACCAAGAATACTAGTAATTACTATCTTCTTATTATCTAGCCTAAGAATTGGAGTGATTTTTTTAAACTAAAATTAATTAAAAACAAGACAGAGAATGAATTGGGAAAATACTTTTAGACAACTTTATGAGATAGGCAATACCCAAGGAAGAATCCACCTAGACTTCACTTATTACTTCTGATTCATACGATTTATTCACTTGACTTAATCCGTAGAAATCCCTGATTTATTTTAATATCTCTTTCAAGACTAAAAACAACTGACTGTAGGTTGATTAATTGAAATCTCTTTCTATTTAAAACCCCTATAGTCGCATTAACTCGATCTATGGATTCCCTTATTAGATTTGACTCTAATCTGGCTGATTTATGTTGCCCTATTTTTAGGGTTGCAATTAGCTCCGCTTAATAGTGTTGATCTACTCTTAAGCAGGGACTTTTGCTCCTCTGAATAAGCACATTCGACTTGAATCAATAACCTGAATTATCAAAACAAGAATAAGAACTCACAATTAAGAATAAGAACAAATATTTATCTTATAAATCAAATAGTAATAAGAGTCGTCTTAGGTTTCATCCCCTTAGGTATTTAAGGGATTTAGTTCATACTGATGAGGGAAACATCTTAAAATAAGGAAAACAGCAAAACATAAGAAAACCTAAAAGCTTCAAGAGAAATTTATAGGAGATCTTTGGTCTTGATGGAGATCCTTCTTCCAAGCTGCTCTCGATGGTTGTCTTCGAGTATTTTCTGCCTTCTACTCTGCGTGTCTCCTTAGGTCCTCCTCTAGGGTGTTTATATAGGCTTTGGGAAGCCTTTCTTGGCCTACAAGTAGCCTTTTCAGAATAGAATTAGACTTGGGTTCGACAGGAACACGCCCGTGTGACACGCCCGTGTTCGATAGTCTTAGGCCGTGTTTGATTCTGTTTGTCCCACACGGTCGTGTTTGATATCTTAGGCCGTACTCGATTCTGCTTGTCATACACGACCGTGTGGTCTGCCCGTGTGTAATAGTCAAGCCGTGTTCTATTCTGCCCGTCACCCACGGCCGTGTGGTCTGCCCATGTGCGACAGTCCAGGCCGTGTTGGTTTCCGAGGTAAGCCCATTTTGTCGCTTTTGGCCCGTTTCTCGTTCTTTTCGACTCCTTAAGCTCTCTTGAGTGTAAAACATGAAATTAACGGATTAGGAGCATCGAATTCATCGAATCTAATGAAAATTCATCCAAAAATAAGCCAAGCATGGGATTAAAATATGTATAAATTATGGTTTATCAAATATCCTCACACTTAAGCATTTGCTTGTCCTCAACCAAAATCCTCAACTCACAATTAAAATTAACTTCCTCAATTCATAATTCTAATCAATGTCTTATCATAATTCATAGATAACTTATACATTGATAGTTTAGCTAAAAGAGTCCTTAATGATTCAAACAATCGAAATCACAAATTTTTGTAGCACGAAAACATTAGGTGTTTCCCCTTATCTAAATAATTACCTTTGATCTAAAACCGAAAAGAATTGACATCCTCACTAAAGATTCTCTCAAATCACTCAAAGTGTTTAAGGTTCAAAATAAGCACTCAAAAGTCAAACACGAGAAGTTATTACCATAAGCTTGCATGAAAATCAAATCTCCACCACTATAAAATGACAAGATATACAAATCAAAAGGTCTTAAAAAGGGTTGTAATGGGGCTTGGTTTAGAGGTGTGGATAAAGGCTGAATTAGAAGGTTAGAATCGAGATTGTATTGACAGTTTACCTAAATAGAAAAATAAACTAATATTGAATAATTACATCAATTGAAAACTTATCACTAATAACACGAGCTTCTTCTAAAGATGTGAAATTAACCGTTTAAGCTCATAAAACTAATAATGAATAAATTTTCAACTTTTTTTTTAAGAATAAGAACAAAATATAAGATGAATTTAACAACTGAAATAAAGAAAAATAGTTAGGCAACAGATCAAATCGAATCTCGACAAAAGAGGAATCAATAAAGTAGGAGAAGCAAAAATTTGGCTTTGGGTTAATATTAATGGGTGAGTCAAAAAACGATTTATTAGGCTCAAAGGGGTTCACTAGAGGTCAATTATGAAGGTAGGCTTTTAATAGAATAAGTGGGTTAAAAACCTAGGTGCCTTTATCATCTTAGTATATCAAATCAAAAGTGTGGTTTCGATATGCATAATCGAAGTAAGTTCTGGAATAACAATTCAATATTGACACACTCATAACTAACAATAAAGTGAGCAAGAAAAATATATGCTCTAAAAGTGTAACGACCCGAATTTGGGCCTAGTAGAATTGGGCTTATTGGGCCTTGACCAGAGGAGCGTTTAAAATTTTTGAGGACAGGAGAACGGCACTAATGCAAGTTGGACCTATTAGGTGAGTGGTTTTGGAAGTTTAGGGGGCTTCTATGAAGCCCCGGGATCAAATTTGGGCTTTAGGAAAATTTTGGTTTTAGGTGAATAAAACTCTGGGAGTTAGTAAGTAGGCTTTAAGAATAAAATGTGGAGAAAAATGACACAAAATGAGTTATGGTCTAGTGGCAAAGGGCACCACATGGGAGACAAGAGAATGACGCCACACAAGGAAGAAAAGGGGTCCAAGGTTCAAGTCTTGGCTCTTGCATTTCATTTTGATTTATTTTTAAGTGAACTTAGACTTTGGCCCATAGACTTATATTTAGTTGCACATGATTTTAGACACAAAAGGAGATTGTGTTGTAGTGGCATGTAGCGTCTGGAGCTTAGGAGAGGGCAAGGGTTCGAATTCCATTACAAGCAAAAAGGGATATTTATTTTGCTAAGTTGGGACGGCCAGAGTTTGTGTTGGAATTAAACTCTGCTGACGGAGGGATCCCACATCGGGAAGCTAGCAAGAGGGAAGGTGAGAAGCTGGCTTTAAATAGAGCAATCTATGAGGAGAGTAAGCATATCTGGGTTGGCTTTTGGGCATAGGAGTGTTCGGAGTGCGGATCAACTCCAGATTCCTATCAGGTGTGTATTTCGCCCTACTCTAGCTGTAGAATGGAAAATGCCAAAGTGCCGATCACACGACGATGGTAGCCACATGAGCATGCGAGCACACGTGTGGGAGCTTCGACGCGATAGTTGAGGCCCTCATGAGTTTAGGCTGCCTTGGGCCAAGTGGGCCTGTGGGCCCATATGAATAAATTGTATGATCGTGTAGTAGATAGTGAACTGGTCTATGTGAATCTCATATCAGTGAATAGATTTGGGCTAAGTGGGCCACATGAGCATGTAGGCCCATTTGGGATGAGAATGGGCCCTAGTCCCATTCGCATTGTTATCTCTATTTAGAATACCCCAGTTTGCAAAATTACCAAAATACCTCTAATTTACGAAATTACTAAAATACCCTATAAGGGTAAAGTTATCGAAATACCCTCTATGGGTAAAGTTCGACGGGTATAATTACTAAGATGCCTTTACGGAGCGAAATGACTATTTTACCCCTAACCGATTAAATGACCGTTGTACCCTCGTGGTAGTACTAGTGTTGTATGTGTTAATTGTATGATTATTACGTTTGAGATGCACTGCATACATGGATTAGTTATGAGTAGAATTATCGAATTACCCCTGTAGGGGTAGGATTACATGAATACCCTTATAGGGTAAAATGACTGATTTGCCCTTGTGGGTAAATGATTGACTTGTGCTATGATTTGACCGATTTGACTGTGATTGTGTGACTGTGTTTTAGTCGACTTGACTGTGGGCGTGTATCTGATTTACTGTTAATATGTGTTGAAATGACTGTTACTAAGCATGTCCATTTTGCATACACGTGTAATGGTTGAGCATGACATACACGACATGTTGCATGGGTTGGGTTTGATGATTGGAGGAAGTACCGTTTTAGTGGCTCTGCCACATACCGTTCTGGTGGCTCTGCCACATACCGCTTGAGTGGTATCGCCACATACCATTTTAGTGGCTCAGACACATATACCGTTATTAGCAGCAAGGCTGCATTATTGGAGAGCTTGGCTTTGTGCCAATCGTATTTACCCGTGGCTATGTGCCTAACAGATATCGATGACTCTGCGTCGATCATATTTACCCAAGGCTGTGTGCCGATTATATTACCGTCGCTAATTGCTATGTGCCAAACATAATACAGTTACTGATGGCTCTGTGCCAATTATAATACCGCTACTAAAAGCTTAAGAGCCGCATATATACCGTAATTAGCAGCTTGACTGTAATATTGGTGAGGTCTTACTGGGTGGGTTGGCATGGTCCCCACATGGTGTGATTGGTTGGTACAGGTGGAGAGTTAGTCGGCTGGTAGGATTGGGGTGGGTTCATATCCATTGCATTGTTTTGATTTGGGGCTTTGGCCCAGCTTGTTACCGAATAGGGCTTAGGCCCAGACCGATACCTGATAAACCGTAAAAGTAACATATTTTAATCCCACATTTAGCATACTTTTGGATGATTTATCCCTCAATTTATGTAAAAAGGTGCTCTTAATCCTTTCTTTTCATGTTTTATACTTAGGAAAGCACCCGAGGATGAAAAGAACGAGAAACGGGCCTAAAATAGACCAAATTAGGCCAAAGTGGAAATCGACACGGCCTGGACTTAAGCCCACACGACCGTTCCTCATTAAAAAGTCCGAACACAGCCTGGCCACGATTCACACGGGGGTGTGCCATGGGCGTGTCCCTGTCACAAGAAAGGAGTTTTACTCGGATTTCGATACTTGGAGGCAAAAAACATATTCCAAAGCTTATTCAAACACCCTAGTAGGAATTCTACTTGAATTAGAATACTGAGGGACCAAGTAAGGCATCTCAAAGCCTATATAAACACTCTAGGGGGCAACTTAAGAGGGAGAGTTCGGCAGAAGCCTTCTGCCAGGGCTTTTTTCAGGGCGGTTACCTAGGCCAAGGAGCCAAGCCGAAAAGGTCAGATTTGTGGGAATCACTCGAAGATATGTAGTTGATCCATCTCAAGAAGCTGGAATTCTACTCAAGATGGCGGATCTCTCCTTCAATTCCTTCAGGGATTTTTAGGGATTTCTTATGTTTTGTTTTATCTTTTCTTTTGAGATGTTTTCTTTTATAGTTATGAACTAAATCCTTCATATACCTGAAGGGGATGAAACCTATGATGGATCTTGTTATTGTTTTCTGAATTATATGATAAATACTTAGTTTGTTCTTAATTATGTGAGATTAGTCCAAATTTAATGTACTTAGGTGGAGGAGGAATAGACCCTGCCTAAGAGTAGATCTAGCATAATTAAGCGGAGTTGATCGCACGCCTAGAGATAGGGTGACGAGATTCTACCGGATTAGGGTGAAACCTAATATGGGAGTCCACAGATCCATTTACTGCTATTCTAGGGGGTTATTAAGAGGGAAAGAGATTTCCATTAATTAACCTAGGGTTAGACGTTATTCGCTTCGAGAGAAGGTTTAATATACGTTAGGGAGTCTTACGAATCAAACTAAGTGAATGAATCATATGGTTCAGGGTTAGATAACAAGTGAAGTCTAGGTGGATTCTTCTTGAGGGTATCGTCTTAATCAACTAAGTTTTTGCTAAAGTTATTTCCCAATTCATCCTTTTTGTCTTTGTGTCTTTAGCTTAGTAGTTAATTTAGATTAGATTAAATCAACTTCACTTTATTTTAGGTTACATAAAAAGAAAGTTAGTATTAGTACTTTTAGTTTCTTTGGGTTCGATAATCCGGTCTTGCCTAAGCTATACTACTGTTTGATAGGTACACTTGCCTTTAATCGTTGTCAGAGTTAGTTTCTAGGTTCGATCATTCTCTTTATAAATTTTAAGACTCTGATTCATAGCGATCAAGTTTTTGGCGCCGTTGTCGGGGAACAAAAATATTAAGAACGCTTAATTTTTATTACTTTAGCCATTGTTTTTATTTATTGCAATTTATTTTCATTATTATTTATTTTTTATTATTTTTATTTTTTACTTTGCTAATTTTTCCTCTATTTGCTTTTGGCAGATAATTTTAGTTTATAGAGAAGATGGCACTGAATAATTATCGCTGGCAAGTCATGAGGACAATTCCTACTAAAGCGACAAAGCCTTCAACCTTGACGTATTCACCAGGTTATCTAACCAGCTAGAGATGATGAATAAAAAGATTGATGGTTTGTGTAGTCTCTCGCAGGTACACCCAGTAATGCAATATGGCTCGAATCCAGGAGGCGTGGCGAATCCTGAGTACCCACCCTACGGATATGGCATGGAGAATGAACAAGTCCACTATATGGGTAACTATTTGATCGATGTGAATCAGAGCTTTAAAATTTATAAAAGAATGATCGAACCTAGAAACTAACTCTGACAATGATTAAAGGCAAGTGTACCTATCGAACAGTAGTATAGCTAAGGCAAGACCGGATTATCGAACCCAAAGGAACTAAAAGTACTAATACTAACTTTCTTTTTATTATTTAACCTAAAATAAAGTGAAGTTGATTTAATCTAATCTAAATTAACTACTAAGCTAAAGACACAAAGACAAAAAGGATGAATTGGGAAATAACTTTAGGAAAAAGTCAGTTGATTAAGACGATACCCTCAGGAAGAATCCCCCTAGACTTCGCTTGTTATTTAACCCTAAACCATACGATTCATTCACTTAGTTTGATCCGTAAGACTCCCTAACGTATATTAAACCTTCTCTCGAAGCAAAAAACGTCTAACCCTAGGTTAATTAATGGAAATCTATTTCTCTCTTAATAACCCCCTAGAATAGCAGTAAATCGATCTGTGGACTCCCATATTAGGTTTCACCCTAATCCGACAAAATCTCGTCACTCTATCTCTAGGCGTGCGATCAACTCCGCTTAATTATGCTAGACCTACTCTTAGGCAGGGTCTATTCCTCCTCCACCTAAGCACATTAAATTTGGATTAAGCTCATATAATTAAGAACAAACTAAGTATTTATCATATAATTCAGAAAAATAATAACAAGATCCATCATAGGTTTCATCCCCTTCAGGTATCTGAAGGATTTAGTTCATAACTATTAAAAAAAACATCTCAAAAGAAAAGATAAAACAAAACATAATAAATCCCTAAAACTCCCTGAAGGAATTGAAGGAGAGATCTGCCGTCTTGAGTAGATGTAACAT
Organism: Gossypium bickii; assembly: GCA_025503065.1. Taxonomy (NCBI): domain Eukaryota; kingdom Viridiplantae; phylum Streptophyta; class Magnoliopsida; order Malvales; family Malvaceae; genus Gossypium; species Gossypium bickii. The sequence goes on along the minus strand of CP106713.1, from coordinate 17,012,627 downwards.
CCTAGAAATGGGCCTATGCATTTTTGATTTAATTATACGAAATGGCATGTCTTATGTGTTATGAATGTATGGTGAACATTTTTGGAAATGACTTGGAAATGTAAGGAAATGTCTTGTCTTGGAAATGTAAGGAAATGACTTGGAAATGGAAGGAAATTTCTTGTGTTGGAAATGTAAGGAAATGACTTGGAAATGGAAGGAAATGTCTTGTCTTGGAAATGTAAGGAAATGACTTGGAAATGTAAGGAAATGATTTGGAAATGATTCAAAAGTGGAAAGTGAACATTTCTGGAAACTTGGAAATGTAAGGAAATGTCAAGTTTAAAGAGGCAAACGAAAATTTTTGGAAACTTAGAAATGACTTAGAAATGTCGAGTTTTAAAGTTTAAAAGAGGAAATTAAGGCAAGGTGGCCTCAAGAGAAAAAGTATGTGAAATTTGACACGCAAATAGGCTTGGAAAAGTGGCCTGGAGATGCCACTTAGGGCCTCAGGAAATGGCGCCACATACTGGGGTATTGGGCCAAGGTTCGAGCTGCAGGGGAAGCAAAATAAAAGTTTTATTTTGCAGTGAGAGAAATAGACAAAGAAAGGACTGCACAAGGCTATAATTTAGGAGCCTTTATTTTTTTATTTTTAAGAGATATATAGTGGATAAATAAGGGATAAATAATGGATTTATTTTAGATTATTTTCAAGAGATAAATGAGGAATTATTCTTTAATTAGGAAAATAAGGGAGAAGTGATGGCCAAGTAAGGGACTTTGAGTTTAATAATTTCGGCTAAGTAAGGATAGTTGCTGAATTATCTTTTATTTTAGGAGATAATTAAAGAGATAAAGCTATCAAAATAGAAGAGTGATGGCCAAGTAAGGGATTCTAAGTTACTAAATTCGGCTATATAAGGAAAAGAGGTCCATTCATCATTCTTTCTCTCAACCCTTCTCTCTGCCGAATTTCCTAGAGTATTTGTTCTTCTTCTTTTTGTTAGCCAAAGCCGAAAATTCAAGATATCACCATTAGCCAATTTCTTTTCTTTCCAATCCATCAAAAGCCGAATCTTTGAGGGGCTTCAAGCATAGGTGCTGTCGATTTCTTCAAGAAAGGATAAGAACAAGTTTTGATTTCTATTCTTTTCTTTTAGATTTGTCGAAATCTAGGACTAATCCCATCAATATTCTTATTTGCTGAAATTTGGAAGGATTCTTTCTGGATTTTTGCCATAGTCGACTATAAAGGAAAAGATCTTCGGGATTTGACCATCAAGGTAAGTCATATCTGACATTCTGCCAAGGGCCATTGATTGTGATTAAAGGTTAGAAGTTGATCTAACATGTGGTTTTAGAGATTTCGACAGAAGCTATAACCAAGGGATAATTTCGGGATTTGAGATCCTTAAGGTAAGTGACTATGAATATTCGGCCAAGGCCTATTTTAGTAGTTAGATCTATTTTTATGTGTTTTAAGCTGAAAACTAACCGATTCAAGGGATCTAGTGATTAGCCGATTTCAAAGGGGAAGAATACAAGTTTCCGGGATTTGATTAATTATCAAATTGGCAGCAAGGTAAGTTTTAGTATACTAATCCTACTAGGATTTGGATTTATGGCCGAATGGCTTTCTATTAAATTAGTAAGTGATTAATCAAATGTAGGGATTAAGGAACTAAGCGATAGATCGATTTCAAGATCTCAAGGAATTTGCTGTTTAATCGAATGTACCCCACACTATTTCATAATAAGTTTTATGGCTATGTCTAATTAAAATATGTGATATTAAGAATAAGAAAGTGGCTAAGGTACCATGTTATGGTACTAAGTACTCAGGTACATTTCCTACTCCTACTAGGAATATGAAATATGTTATTTGTAACATGAGAATAAGAATGTGAACTTTGGCATATTAATGCATATTACAAAATGGGGCATATGGGTTATTGAAAGGGGAAGTGAATGTGGTGACCTAAGACCACGAACACGGTGACCTAAGACCGTGGTATCTGAATATAGTGACCTAAGACCACAGTAATCTGAATGCGGCGACCTAAGACCGCGATATCTGAATGTGGTGACCTAAGACCACAAATGCGGTGACCTAAGACCGCGATATGGAGTGTAGCGGAAGGAGGGTCGACTTAGTAGTCCCCACTGCATTATCTTTGGTTGATGCGGGGGAGTGTAGCGGATGGCTTATTAGGTTTGGGTTTGGGAATGCATCATAATTTGTATGCTATGAGATGAATGTGTAATATTTGTATACCTGATTCTATTATGATTTAGTGTTGTGTATACATTGAGCCTGTTAACTCACCCCGTTGTGGGAACATTTTTCAAGTGATGATCAGTAATGGACCGGGTCGGTAGGAGCTTAAAGGTGGCCATGCTTAGCTTGAAGTTTATTTAATTTTGGGCTTTTATATTTTAAGTACTTTGAATTTAAAGTTTGGAAATTATTTGATGTAATAAGGCCATAGTTGAACCATTTTACATTTATTTTTATTTATTATGTTTATGAATCTTTATCTATTAAAGTTTAAGTAAATTTCTTCTAAACTAAACCCTAAATGTTTTGTCACCATAAATAAAGGGATTTCAATATGAAATGAACCTGTTTTCAACTCAGGCCCAACCCGACACAATCCTTCTTTCAAAACACACAAGTTTTTCCTAAGTAACAAAAGAATTTGAACCGGTTTTCATCGAGGAACATACCAGATCTGGTCAAGGCTCGTGGGCCGGGTTTGGGGTGTTTCAGTAGAATTCCGACTTCTTGAGATGGATCAACTGACTATCTTCAAGTTTTTCCCACAATTCTAACCTTTCCGGCTTGGCTCCTTGGCCTAGCTAATCGCCCCCTTTCAGCTGATACTTAGGGGGTTCAAACAGGCTCTTGGATTGTGTTTCTTCGCCCCTAAGTATCCAAATCCGAATGAAATTTCTCTTTCCAGTGACAGGGACACGGCCATGGCACACGCTCGTGTAAATCGTGGCTAGGCCGTGCTCGGACTTCTTTAATGAGACACGACCGTGTGAATCAGGGTCAGGCCGTGTTCTAGATGATCGGTGAGGCACGGCCGTGTGGGGTTAGGTCCAGGCCGCGTCTCGTTCTTTCCGTTGTTGGGTGCTCCCCTTGGTATAAAACATGAAAAGAAAGGATTAAGAACACCAAATTACATAAATCGAGGCTTAAATCATCCAAAAGCATACTAAATGTGGGATTAAAATATGTTACTTTTACGATTTATCACTATTCTAGACCTCAAAATAATTTTTATAATGACACTTATAATGCAGGTTGGAGGTACCATCCCAATTTCTCGTGGGATAATCAAAGTAGCCAAAGACAGGAACTTCCTCCAAATTTTCAACAACCACCTCACCAACAGGAATATAAGTCAAACCTTGAAGAGATGCTGGCAAAATTCATAGCAAACACAAAAACACTGTAGCACCCCAAACCCGGCCCATACGCCACGGCCGAATTTAGAATGCCACTGTGGAAAACGTTTGAAAAATATTTTGATTTAAAGTGAAAACATATAAATTTATTGTCTTTAGAAAAACATGGTGTATTTAAAATTTCGAAACAAATTAAGTTGTTACAAATTCCCAAATTAAAAACTTTAATATGTATATTTTAAAAAAAATAAGTTGCTAAAAAATAAACATTTCCAGATAACAATATAATCAACAAACCAACTTAAAACATAATAATAATAATCCATAAATACTTTAAATGGCCCTTATTACAATAAATAACCTTTCATAAGAAAAATGTGTAAAACAAATAAATTTATCTTCTGCATGGGCCACCTCGTATCTACTCCAACCCGGTCCAAGCTTTATACATCACCTGTAAGGTTTGAGAAAAATTGGGTGAGTCAACAGACTCAGTGCATAATTATTACACATGTCCCCACATATGGGCTTGGCCCAATTCCACACAGTCCACATACATAAATATGCAAAATGAAGCCCAACCCAACCTAGTGTCCATCCGTTACACCTACCTTAGCAGACCCCCTGCCCAAGGCCGTGGCTAATCCACCGATCAAATAATGATCCTCATATCTTACCTTGGCAGACTTGCTGCCCAAGGCCGTGGCTAAGCCACCGATCACATAGGGATCCACATATCTGTATCCACGAGGTGACTCGAGGTCATCCTCAATCTACGGTGATGCACACAGCTATCATCCGCCGAGATGGGCACCTAGCCAACACCTCCCTTGATGAAGCACATAGCCGCCATCAAGCGCCAATGTAGCACAAGGCTAACATCAGACCACGTACATAACGTACACCCTTTCCTTCGATAGTCACATCCCAAGTCCCATGCATATATATATGTGTATCATGGCAACATATTACTTGAACAATAATGCATCACATGCCATCACATTTCATATATTCATCAATGATCATTTAATATCGTAATTCACTGACCTGAGTATTCGATCACCCACCACGGATATTCACAAACTTAGCCCTTAATTCGGCTACCATTAACATCATATCACATATACATAAATATAACACATACACACAATCAAGAGACGGTCATGATAACTACGCACCTTTTGGCACACAATCGGCTAAATCCAAGACCCGATCTACCACACTAGATTTCCTTGCCCTTCATTCGGCCAATACTTAGATCAATACCATAGACCATTCGGCCAAACCAAAATCCTTATTCACCATAGCCTTCGGCTTAACATCCATTTAAAGAATAAAGAACCAACACAAACCTTACCACTTGACTTACCGAAATTTGATTGCTTCCAAAATCCGAAGAGCCTATAAGAAATAAGTCCTTATGATTAGAATCTTACTATCGCATACCCAAAATTTGGCTTTTGCCCTCATGAGAATCAATAGAGAAAAATAGAAAAGAATTTCGGCCAAGACACTTACTTATCTTCCAAAACCGATTGAAGAAAACCAAATGAAGACCTACCCTTATTGATATTCGGCCAAGACAAAACAAAAAGAATATGGAAAGTTTCGGCAATATGGTTGATTTGTAACAACAAAAAGGATTCGGCTAGAGTGGAGAAAGAGAAAGGAAAAAGGAAGAGAAAGAAAGAAATTGCAATGGGAGAGGGATGTTTTTTTTTGATTTTGAGCAAAAGTGGAAGAAAGAAAGAGAGAAATGGAACAAGTAAAAGAAATGTGGATTTTGAACAAGTATGAAAAGAATGGAAAAGAAGTTGTGAAAAAGAGATTCGGCCAAGCACTATGATGATTTCGGTTTTTGTTTCACTTTGATGCACTAGGAAGAAATTTGCAAAAAACTAAAAAGGATTTTCGGTTATGATACCAAAACAAATATTGAAGGCCAAAACTAACACCAAAAACTCACCTTATGTCCAAGACACATTCGGCTATAGGGAGTGTTTGAGGAGAGAAAAGAAATTGATGTTCAAATGCTTAGGAAAAATGGCCAACTAGCTACTAACCTACCAAAGCCTCTATCAAAAATCGGTCAAGCCCTCCCTAGACCAAAATGCCGTCCATATACATGAACTAAAGACCATAAAAGAGTTTCCAAAACACTCTCCAACATTCAAGCCTTTTGTCCCCCCATCCTTCCTTAATTCTTAATATTCTTATCCCAAAATACAAGCTTTCCTAAACTAATATTCAACTTGCCATAAAATCTAAAGTCCAACTTGCCATATGTATAGTTTGACCAACACTTAATGTAAGTGCATAAAAATAAAGTCTTCAAAATGTATTCCATACTACTCGAACCTCTTCCCTCAAGCAACCCTTCATGCATCTTAACCACCTTGCCACTAACTCCTCATGTGCTAAATTTAACACTTAAATTAACTTAAGTGTCAAGTTCACCTAATCCATTTCACTAAATTTTAATACTAAGAATTATTCTAGCTTCATAACTAAATCCAAACCTTCACAAAACTATACTAAGCCCATAATAAAAATCATACCCGAGCTAACACAAGTAACAAAATGATATTCAAATTTTTCCTCAAGCCCAAAGCCCAATCCTACTAGACCCAAATTCGGGATGTTACAAACACGCTACCAAAATATAGAAACGAAACAAGAAGCATCGATTCAAGGGATCGAGGATCAGTTAGGTTAGCCTGCTAAGCTGATCTTAGAACAACCACAAGAAAGCCTTCCAAGCAACACTGAAACTAGCCCAAAAGAGCAAATTCAAGCCGTAACAGCTCATGGCAGTGAAAGGTTAGTGGAATCTGACCCAAGGCAAGAGCTTGTGGTAAGTGAAGGTAAGGTTGAGGTAAGCCAAGATTTACCAAACCCGGTAAATACAGAGTACCAAGCTCGTGTGCCGTACCCCGATGCGACCACAACTCGGTAAGTCTCTTAAACTTTCAAAGAAATTTCATATTAACTTGCCATTTCTTGAAGCTCTTTCGTAGATGCCAGATCCTAGACCTCGTGTAAATAAAGAAGAAATTCATGAGGAACGAAAGCTTCGAATCGATGAACTAGACGAGTGGAAGACACACTTCAAAGAGAAATTAAAAATACACAAAGCAAAAATGAGGCAACTCCACGAAAAACTTAACGATGGGACAACCCAGCTTAAGATAGGAGATCAGGTACTCAAAATCTTCCCAGATGGAACTGTCGAGGTAACTAGTCCCAAAATCAGCACCTTTAAGGTAAACACTACTCGACTCAAACTTTATATCAGTAACCGAATTGATCGCATGAGAAAGGATTTTCACCTCCTCAAACCACCATGACCATACGAATAAGAGGTAAAGTCTAGCTTAAGAATATAAACGAGCGCTTCTCGGGAGGCAACCCGAGCACTAACCCCATTAATTTTTACATTTTTTATTTTTTTTACTTTTAATTTTCCTTTTAGCACCTAACCATAAACTAACAAAAGTACAAATTTCCATACCACAAGGCCTTGCACACGACCGTGGTCATGGCCGTGTGGCCACCACAGGAAGGTACAAGGGCGGGGGCAACCACCAGATCCATAATTTCTATTTAACCCCCTTCTTCCCTTCTTTTTCTCGTTATCTTTCTTTTTTCATTTTCCATTATTTACTTTTATTTTTATTTTTATTTTTTATTTTCTTTATTATCTTCTTCTTATTCTTCGTACCATTTAGATTTAGCTTAGGATACAATAAAATAAGGACGGCTGCTTCGAGGACTCAATTTCAAACGGTTTGAGGTGCTTCCCCACGTTCACCTCCAATCCTATCCGGTTTCTTTTCATTGACTTCATCCAAAATTCAGGAAGTTTCACTTCTCTCCCCGTCTTATGATTTTATGATTATTTTGATATTATCTATCTTTGTACATTGAGGGCAATGTACATATTAAGTGTGGAGGGTTAATTATAGTATTATTTGAAAATCCCTGAATTATGCCTTGTTTTAAAGTAAGTTTCTCATATTATGATTAGAATGAAAATTTCTGATGATTTATGATTTTTATTGATATGTTTTAGATTAAGTCATAGTTAATTGTGCATTGATGATTAAACTTCAAGATACTAGAGAATCAAGCATGATAAGTCTATTTTTCAGAAATTAAAATTTTTTTTCTAGGTTGTCTACCTAAATCTGAATGTTACCTTGAAGTTTGAAATTTACGAGGTTGACATCAAAATACCCATAATTTTTGTGAGATTCTGAGCCTTATAGAGCATATATTCTTTTTCGTGCTCACTTTTTGATTATGAGTATGTCAACATTGATTTGTTATTCTAGAACTTGCATCGATTATACATGTCGAGACCACATTATTGATTTGATATACAGAGATGATAAAGGCACTTAGGGTTTAACCCACTTACTCCACAAAAAGCCTACCTTCATAATTAACCCCTAGTGACCCCCTTTGATCCTAACAACCCTTTTATTGACTCACCTACTAATATTAACCCAAAACCCTTTGTATTTGTTATCACCATTCTTTTGACTACCCTTTTTGTCGAGAATTGATTTTGTGCAGTTGCCTGACTATGTTCTATATTTCAGTTGTTAAAGTTCTTTCTGATTTGTTCTTAAAAAAATCATCGAAGTATATTCATTATTAGTTATGTGATTAAATGAGCTCATACGTTTAAATTCCAATTGTTGAAGAAGAAGCTCGTGTTATTAGTATTAGTATTAAAAGTTTTCAATTGATGCAATTATTTATTATTAGTTTGTTGTTTCTGGTTAGGTAATTTTTCAATTCAATCTCGATTCTAACCTTCTAATTCAGCCTTTATCCACACCTTTAACCTAAGCCCCGTTACAACCCTTTTTAAAGACCTTTTGATTTGTGTATCATCTCATTTTTACAGTAGTGAAGATTTGATTTTCATGCAAGCCTATGGGATTAACTTTTCATGTTCGACTCTTGAGTGCTTAATTTTGAACCTTAAACACTTTGAGTGATTTGAGTGATTCTTTAGTGAGGATGTCGACTCTTTTCGATTTTGAATTAGAGGTAATTATTTAGATAAGGGGAAACACCTATATTTTATGCTACAAATGTATGACTTAGATTGTTTGAATTTTTAGGACTCTTTGAGTTGAATTATCCATGTATGAATTATCTTTGAATTATGATGAAACACTATTGATGAATATTATGAATCAAGGAAGTTCGTTTTAATTGTAAGTTAATAATTTTGCTTGAGGACAAGCAAAAGCTTAAGTGTAGGGGTATGTGATAAACCGTAAAAGTAACATATTTTAATCCCATATTTAGCATACTTTTGGATGATTTATCCCTCGATTTATGTAAAAAGGTGCTCTTAATCCTTTCTTTTCATGTTTTATACTCAAGAAAGCACCCGAGGATGAAAAGAACGAGAAACGGGCCTAAAACGGACCAAATTAGGCCAAAGTGGAAATCGACACAGCTTAGACTTAAGCCCACACGGTCGTTCCTCATTAAAAAGTCCGAACACGGCCTGGCCACGATTCACATGGGCATGTGCCATGGGCGTGTCCCTGTCGTAGGAAAGGAATTTTACTCGAATTTGGATACTTGGAGGCAAAGAAACACATTCCAAAGCTTATTCAAACACCCTAGTAGGAATTCTACTTGAATTAGGATACTTAGGGACCAAGTAAGGCATCTCAAAGCCTATATAAACACCTAGGGGGCAACTTAAGAGGGAGAGTTCGGCAGAATCCTTCTGCCAGGGCTTTTGTCAGGACGGTTAGCTAGGCCAAGGAGCCAAGCCGAAAAGGTCAGATTTGTGGGAATCACTCGAAGATAGCCAGTTGATCTATCTCAAGAAGCCGGAATTCTACTCAAGACAGCAGATCTCTCCTTCAATTCCTTCGGGGAGTTTTAGGGATTTCTTATGTTTTGTTTTATCTTTTCTTTTGAGATGTTTTGTTTTATAGTTATGAACTAAATCCTTCAAATACCTGAAGGGGATGAAACCTGAGATGGATCTTGTTATTGTTTTCTGAATTATATGATAAATACTTAGTTTGTTCTTAATTATGTGAGCTTAGTCTAAATTTAATGTACTTAGGTGGAAGAGGAATAGACCTGCCTAATAGTAGATCTAGCATAATTAAGCAGGGTTGATCGCACGCCTAGAGATAGGGTGACGAGATTTTATCGAATTAGGGTGAAACCTAATATGGGAGTCCACAGATCCATTTACTACTATTCTAGGGGGTTATTAAGAGAGAAAGAGATTTCTATTAATTAACCTAGGGTTAGACGTTATTCACCTCGAGAGAAGGTTTAATATACGTTAGGGAGTTTTACGAATCAAAATAAGTGAATGAATCGTATGGTTCAGGGTTAGATAACAAGTGAAGTCTAGGTGGATTCTTCCTGAGGGTATCGTCTTAATCAACTGAGTTTTTCCTAAAGTTATTTCCCAATTCATCCTTTTTGTCTTTGTGTCTTTAGCTCAGTAGTTAATTTAGATTAGATTAAATCAACTTCACTTTATTTTAGGCTAAATAGTAAAAAGAAAGTTAGTATTGGTACTTTTAGTTCCATTGGGTTCGATAATCCGGTCTTGCCTAAGCTATACTACTGTTCGATAAGTACACTTGCCTTTAATCGTTGTTAGAGTTAGTTTCTAGGTTCGATCATTCTCTTTATAAATTTTAAGACTCTGATTCACAAGGATCAATACCGTATGGGCTCAGGCCCAGATAGTGACCGTTATAGGGGATTACACACTAAGTTCTTTAACTCACCCCTTTCTTTTAACCGTGCAGGTAATCCCCAGCGTTAGAGGATTTGGAGCTGTGGAGGACTCAGAGGTGGCCATACGTCAGATTTGCTTTTTAACAACACTTAGTAAATTTGGGTTTAACTTATTTTATATTATCTTTGGGGTTAATATTTTGTGTAATAAGGCCATTGGATTTTCTTTTTTTTTTCAACTTTCATTTGGTAATTTAGCTAGTTATGAATTGTTAAACGATTAAACACTGGTTTTTAAAACAACAACAACTGTTTTCAAAATATCACGTTTCCGCAATTCTTTAAGTCTGACTTCTGCAACAAACAAAGTTTTCGGAAATAATAACATCTTTACAAGAATACACTTTAAGCAAATCTTGTTTTTTTTACAAGCAACAAAATTCGAACTTTCAAAAAGGGATACAAAGTTTTTGACGAACGCATAGCTTTTTGATGTGACATGCTAGATCCGGTCGTAACGTCTAGGCTGGGTTTGGGGTGTTACAAAAAGGCACAAAATCTCACAAAAATTATGGTTTTTGATGTTAACCTTGCAAATTTCAAACTTCAAAGTAATATTTAAATTTAGGGAAACAATTTTTAATTCTGAAAATAGACTTATCATGCTTGATTCTCTAATGACTTGAAGTTTAAACCATCACTGCACAATTACCTATGACATAATCCAAAGCATATCAATAAAAATCATAAGTCAATAAAAGTTTCATTCTAATAGTAATATGGGAAAATTACTTAAGAACAAGACATAATTCAGGGATTTTCAAATAATACTATAGTTAACCTCCCCACACTTAAGATGTACATTGTCCTCAATGTATAAAGATAGAAAATGAAAATAGATTAAAAGAATCATAAGATAGGGAGAGAAGTGAAACTTCTTGAATTACGGATGAACTCCTTAGAAATAAGCATGATGAACTAGGCAGAGGTGAACGGTGGGAGAATATTCTAGTAGTTTGGTCGTTTCTTAATAGCACCTTGAACCTTATGAAACTGACGAGTCATCAGTAAAGTTTTAGGGAGTTTTAGTAATTGGCTTCGTTATGGATACTCGATAAGAAACAGCCAGAGATATAAAGAAATCAAAATATACTAATATAAATTAAAGACAAGAAAGATAAAGGGAAATAATTTAAAAATGAAAATAAAAGAAAAATAATAAATAAATGGACTCAAAGGTCCTTGTCTTGTCGAGTCAATGAAGCAGTCGGCATGAACTTATGAGGAAGTTGTGGCATATTTGCTGTACAATGGTCGCGCATAGGGAGACCGCGTCAGAAGCCTTCCGCTTTTTCAAAGCGGGGATGGAATCCTTGGTCTTGCCTCAAGTAATAGTCATTGTGTGCCTAAAAACGAGTTGCAATAATTCAAGCATCACCACAGGTAATATCTAAATAGTCCTAAATAATAGAATATTCCTAACAAAATTAGTATTTTAAATTAATAGTATTAACTTATGGTACCCTAAGTTAAATCTAAATGGCATGAAGAATAGGAACAAAATAATAAAGAAAATAAAAAAATAAATAATGGAAAATATATATGATTTCAAAAATGAAGGGGAAAAAAGTGACCAACGGTGGCAAGGATGGTGGTTGGTATGGTGGCGGTGTAAAGAAGGAATAAGGGAAAGGGGGAAAGAAAAAGAAGGAAGAATGATAACAGGAAAAGAAAAGGGAAAAAGAGGGGTTTTCGGGCTGGAGAAGAAGGGAGAAGGGAAGAAAGTGGAGGAGGAGGGCGGTGGTCGGAAAGGGGTGCAGTGGCTAGGGTTTGTGGGAAGAGGATTGGGGAAGAAAGTGAACAGAAGAAGGGAATTTTAATAGAGATTGGGACACATGGTCGCGACCCACACCCGTGTACCCTGGGTGTGTTAGGTCACACGACCGTGTGATACTTTATTCGTTTCTCACACGCCTGTGTAGAGCTTTCCACGCCCATGTTGATTGATCAGTATCGACCATGACTTATAGGCACGGGCGTGTCGTACGCCTGTGTGATTTACTCAGCTTCGAATACGACTTTTGGGCACAGGCGTGTGGAATTATCGCTTCCCGTGTTCTTTAGTCAATGTCGACCACAGCCGCATCGCACGGCCGTGGCAGTTTATCGCAGCCCGTGCTTTGGGGAAAATTTTCGTCCTATTCCTGCACGGTCTTCGCCATGCTGGTGTCCCTACTCGTGGTGTCCACATGGTCACGGCCACGCCCGTGTGCAAGACCGTGTGGGTAGGGAAACCTGCGCCTATTAAATTGGTTAGTTTTTAGTTAGATGTTAAAATCAAAAATATGGACATTATAGAGGTTAGTGCTCAAGTTGCCTCCCGAGAAGCGCCTGTTTAAAGTCTTAAGCTAGACTCACTTTCCATTCTCACACTCATGGTGATTCGAGGAGTTGCAACTCCTCTCTCCTGCTATCAGTTCTATTATCAATACACAGTTTGAGTCGAGTAGTGTTTACCTTAAAGTGCCGAACTTAGGATTAGTCACCTCGACTGTTCCGTATGGGAAGACATTGAGTACCGTGAATGGGATAACTCCTTTTTTATTAAGGTCTGAAGTGGTGATTCAAGGGTCTATTTTATCCAACAATACCTGATCCCCAATCTTAAATTGGTTTGTCCAATCCTTAAGCTTGTCATGGAGTCGCTTTGGTTCATCGTGTTTTCTCGGTTTCTCCTTGAACTGTGTTCGCCATTCATCTAGTTCTTCGATCTGGAGCCTTCGTTTCTCATGAACAGTTCTGTTCTCAATATGAGAGCTAGACCATGGCTCTATCATCTTTTTCTGAGAAATTTCCTGTAAAGGAGTTTTAACATTTAGTTTACTTACATTAACAGGACTAGTATCATCTTAATCACTAGATATTCTGACAGAATCACGTGCTTGGAGTTTAATCATGTCATCACCTACACGAAGTATTAATTCCCCTGTACCAACATCAATAATGGTCCTACTAGTTGCTAAAAAGGGTCGTCCTAAAATTAAAAGAGCATCACTGTCCTTATTCATGTCTAAAACAACAAAGTCTACTGGGAATATGAATTTATCAATTTTTACTAGCACTTCTTCAATTATACCCCTAGGAACTCTAATGGTTTTATCAAATAATTGAATGCTCATTCTAGTTTGTTTGGGTTTCCCAAGACCTAGCTGTTTAAACATTTTATAAGGCATAACATTTATACTTGCCCCTAAATCAGCTAAAGCATTATTAACAGATAAACCACCAATTAAGCAAGGAATCGTAAAACTCCCTAGATCTTTTAATTTGTGGGGTAGTTTATTCTGTAAAATTGCTGAGCATACTACATTTATCTCCACATACGATGCATCGTCTAACTTTCGTTTGTTTGCTAAAAGCTCTTTTAAAAATCTTGCTGAATTGGGCATCTGTGAAAGAGCTTCAATAAATCGTAAGTTATTATGTAATTTTTTTAAAAGTTTAAGAAATTTACAGAATTGTTCATCTGTACAGTCTTTCTTCGTCGCATTGGGATATGACACATGAGGTTGGTACTCTGTACTTACCAGTTTTGGTTTATTATGGCTTACCTCAACCTCACCTTTATCTACCACGTTTTCTTGCCTCGGGTTTGGTTCGTCTAACCCTTCACTATCGTGAGCAGTAATGGCATTAAGTTGCTCCTTTGGGTTAGGTTCAGTGTTGCTTGGCAAGCTACCTTATTGTCATTTTGAGATCAACTTGGCAAGCTGACCTATTTGGTTCTCTAGCCCTTGAATTGATGCTTGCTGATTTTTGAGTGCTATTTTGGTGTTTTGAAAATGGGTTTCTGACACCGAGATGAATTTTGTTAGCATATCCTCAAGGTTTGGCTTCTTCTTCTGTGGGTAGGGTTGTTATTGAAAGCTTGGAGGGGGTTGTTGTCTCTGATTTCCTTGTCCACCCCATGAGAAGTTTGGGTGGTTCCTCCAACCTGGATTATAAGTGTTACTATAGGGATTATTTGAGGTCTAGAATTATTACCCATATACTTCATCTGTTCCCTTTCTATGCCAAGGTTGTAAGATGGATATTCTGGATTGTTCGTCCCTCCTCCATTTGTATCGCACTGCATCACTGGATGTACCTGCGAAGAACCATACAAACCATCAATATTTTTATTTAAAAGCTCTACCTGGTTTGATAGCATGGTAACTGCGTCGAGGTTGAAAACACTAGCGGCTTTTGTCAGTTTTGTCCTCATCACTTGCCACTGATAACTATTCAGTGACATCTCCTCTATAAACTCATAAGTTGCTTCAGGGGTTTTGTTATTTAGGGTTCCACCGGCAGCTGCATCAATCAATTGCCTAGTTGAGGGGTTCACACCATTGTAAAAGGTTTGAACCTGTAGCCATAACGGTAACCCATGGTGAGGGCATCTTCTCAGTAGATCCTTGTATATCTCCCATGCATCATAAAATGTTTCTAAATCTATCTGCACAAAAGAAGAAATATCATTCCTCAACTTAGCCGTTCTATCCGGCAAAAAATATTTAAGTACAAATTTTTCATTCATTTGTTCCCATGTAGTGATTGATCCTCGTGGTAACGAGTTCAACCACTATTTAGCTTTGCTCCTCAACAAAGAAAGGAAACAACCGAAGTCGAATGGCATCGTCAGAAATGCCATTTATTTTGAAAGTATCACAGAATTCTAGAAAATTTTCTAAATAAGTAATTGGGTCTTCGTCCTGTAAACCATCAAACTGAATAAACTGTTAAATCATTTGAATAGTGTTAGGTTTCAGCTCAAAATTATTTGCAGCAATAGTAGGTCTAACAATACTCGAGTCAGTTCCTGTTAAAGTAGGATTAGCATAATCATACATAGTACGAGGAGCAGGATTTTGATTCATCAGATTTGCGGCAACCACAGGAGGTAGTGGATTATTATCAGCCATCTCCTTGTTAATATTAGTATCGTCCTCTTGCTCTTCCTCTATGTATTGTAGACTTCGCCTTATCTCCCTACGATTTTTGCGAGCGGTACCTTCTATATCACTATCAAAAAGTAAGGGTCCTGACGGGTTTCTTCTAGTCATAAACTAGAGATACCTGCCAGTAGAAAAGAAAAAGAAAAATTAGAAAAGTAACAATAAAAATAAACTGCAATAACAATAAAAATGGCTAAAGTAATAAAAATTCAGTGTTCCTAATATCTTAGTCCCCGGCAACGGCGCTAAAAACTTGATGCGTCTCTAACTAACTATGATCACAATAAAGGCAAGCGCACCTATCGTTTAATATATAGTTATGGTAAGACCGGAAATATCGTATCCACAAGGACAAAAATACTAGTAATTACTATCTTCTTATTATCTAGCCTAAGAATTGGAGTGATTTCTTTTAAACTAAAATTAATTAAAAACACGACAGAGAATGAATTGGGAAAATACTTTTAGACAACTTTATGAGATAGGCAATACCCAAGGAAGAATCCACCTAGACTTCACTTATTACTTCTGATTCATACGATTTATTCACCTTACTTAATCCGTAGAAATCCCTGATTTATGTTAATATCTCTTTCAAAACTAAAAACAACTGACTCTAGGTTGATTAATTGAAATCTCTTTCTAATTAAAACCCCTATAGTCACATTAACTCAATCTATGGATTCCCTTATTAGATTTGACTCTAATCCGACAGATTTATGTCCCCCTATTTCTAGGGTTGCAATCAACTCCGCTTAATTGTGTTGATCTACTCTTAAACAGGGACTTTTGCTCCTCTGAATAAGCACATTCAACTTGAATCAATAACCTGAATTATCAAAACAAGAATAAGAACTCAAAATTAAGAATAAGAACAAGTATTTATCTTATAAATCAAATAGTAATAAGATTCGTCTTAGGTTTCATCCCTTTAGGTATTTAAGGTATTTAGTTCGTAATGATAGAAGGAAACATCTTAAAATAAGGAAAACAACAAATCATAAGAAAACCCAAAAACTTCAAGAGAAAATTATAGGAGATCTTCAGTCTTGATGGAGGTCCTTCTTCCAAGCTGCTCCCGATGGCTATCTTCGAGTATTTTTTACCTTCTACTCTGCGTGTCTCCTTAGATCTTCCTCTAGGGTGTTTATATAGGCTTTGGGATGCCTTTCTTGGTTGACAAGTATCCTTTTCCAAATAGAATTAGATTTGGGTTCGGCAGGGACACGTCCGTGTTCGATAGTCTTAGGTCGTGCTTGATTCTGTTTGTCCCACACGGTTGTGTTTGATATCTTAGGCCGTGCTCGATTCTGCTCGTCATACACGGCCGTGTGGTCTGCCCGTGTGTGATAGTCCAAGCCGTGTTCTATTTTGCTCGTCACACACGGCCGTGTGGTCTGCCCGTGTGTGACAGTCCAGGCCATGTTGGTTGCCGAGTAAGCCCCTTTTGTCCCTTTTTGGCCCGTTTCTCGTTCTTTTCGACTCCCTAAGCTCTTCTAAGTGTAAAACATGAAATTAACGGATTAGGAGCATCGAATTCATCAAATCTAATGAAAATTCATCCAAAAATAAGCCAAGCATGGGATTAAAATATGTATAAATTATGGTTTATCAAGCACCTAAACTTTCACATTCAATCAATTTAGTCCTCTTTCACAACTACACAAAATTCACATAATTTCTTTAAACCCAAGTTTGGCCGAATTTCATATAAGTCCCTAGCAGCCCAAAACTTTCATTTATATCACATTTCAACCACTCAAATTGTATATTTCACAATTTAATCCTTATTATGCAATTTTATCAAAAATAACTTTACAAAACATGAAAATCTATAATAAAAAATTCATATTTCATCTTCAAACACCAAAGAATACATAAGCTCATCAATGGAAACTCTTAAAATCTTTAACAGTTTCGAAATTAAAGGTACGGGCTAGCTAGAACACAAAGCAACTGTAACATCCTGAAAAGGGCCTATGCATTTTCGATTTAATTGTACGAAATGACATGTCTTATGTGTTATGAACATTTTTGGAAACACTGGAAATGTATGGAAATGTTAGGTTTAAAAAAGGAAAGTGAACATTTTTGGGAATCAGGAAATGTAAGGAACTGATTTAGAAATGATTCAAAAGAGGAAAGTGAACATTTCTGGAAACTTGGAAATGTAAGGAAATGTCAAGTTTAAAGAGAGAAACGAAAATTTTTGGAAACTTGGAAATATAAGAAATGACTTAGAAAATGTCGAGTTTTAAAGTTTAAATAGGAAACTGAGGCAAGGTGGCCTTAAGAGAAAATGTATGTGAAATATGACACGCAAACAGGCTTGGAAAAGTGGCCTGGAGATGCCATTTAGGGCCTCTGGAAATGGCGCCACATGCAAGGGATTGGGCCTGAGTTCGAGTCACGTGGAAAGCAAATAAAAGAAATTTTATTTTGCTTCCGAAGAAGTGGGGTTGGACGGCACAAGGCTATAATTTAGGAGCCTTTATTCTTTTATTTTTAAGATATAAATAGTGGATAAATAAGGGATAAATAATGGATTTATTTTAGATTATTTTCAAGAGATAAATGAGGAATTATTCTTTAATTAGGAAAATAAGGGAGAAGTGATGGCCAAGTAAGGGACTTTGAGTTTAATAATTTCATTTAAGTAAGGATAGTTACTTGAATTATCTTTTATTTTAGGAGATAATTAAAGAGATAAAGCTATCAAAATAGAAGAGTGATGGCCAAGTAAGGGATTCTAAGTTAGTAAATTCAACTATATAAGGAAAAGAGGGCCGTTCATCATTCTTTCTCTCAACCCTTCTCTCTGCCAAATTTCCTAGAGCATTTGTTCTTCTTCTTTTTGTTAGCCAAAGCCAAAAATTCAAGATATCACCATTAGCCAATTTCTTTTCTTTCCAACCATCAAAAGCCGAATCTTTGAAGGGCTTCAAGCATAGGTGCTTGTCGATTTCTTCAAGAAAGGGTAAGAACAAGTTTTGATTTCTATTCTTTTCTTTTAGATTTGCCGAAATCTAGGACTAACCCATTAATATCTTGTTGCTGAAACTTTGAAGAGATCTTTCAGGATTTACTAAACTTTGAAGAGATCTTTCAGGATTTACTAAGTGTCGACTACAAGGAAGGAGAAGTTCTTTTCCCGAAGGTACACCATAGGCCGCGTGTTCCCTAGTTATTCGGTGAGTTTTGGGATTTAAAATCCACAAGGTAAGTCCATATGTATATTCGGCCAAAGGCCATGATTTTTTATTTTAATGTTAGATTATATTTAACATATGGTTATAGGAATTTTTGACATCATTAAGGAAGCAAGGATCCAATTCGGGATTTAAGATTTGGACGGTAAACACATAGGTAGGTTCGGCCAAGGCCTGTTTTGATAACTAGATCTATTTCATAATCGTTTGAAAAGCCGAAACTAATTTGTTTAAGTGATTCAATGCTTGGCCGAATGCAAGAAGAGTATAGCAGAGATTTCGGGACTTGATTCTTAAGTCAATCGGCAACAAGGTAAGTTTTAAAATATACTAATCCTACTAGGATTTGGATTTATGGCCGAATGGCTTTTTATTAAATTAGTAAGTGATTAATCAAATGTAGGGATTAAGAATCTAAGCGATAGATCAGATTTCAAGATCTCAAGGAATTTGCTTAGGTGTGTACCCCACACTATTTCATAATATGTTTTATGGCTATGTCTAATTAAAATATGTGATATTAAGAATAAGAAAGTGGCTAAAGTACCATGTTATGGTACTAAGTACTCAGGTACATTTCCTACTCCTACTAGGAATATGAAATATGTTATTTGTAACATGAGAATAAGAATGTGAACTTTGGCATATTAATGCATATTACAAAATGGGGCATATGGGTTATTGAAAGGGGAAGTGAATGTGGTGACCTAAGACCACGAACAAGGTGACCTAAGACCGTGATATCTGAATGTGGTGACCTAAGACCATGAACACGGTGAGCTAAGACCGTGGTATCTGAATGTGGTGACCTAAGACCACAGTAATCTGAATGCGGTGACCTAAGACCGCGATATCTGAATGTGGTGACCTAAGACCACGAACACGGTGACCTAAGACCGTGGTATCTGAATGTGGTGACCTAAGACCACAGTAATCTGAATGCGGTGACCTAAGACCGCGATATTTGAATGTGGTGACCTAAGACCACAAATGCGGTGACCTAAGACCGCGATATGGAATGTAGCGGAAGGAGGGTCGACTTAGTAGTCTCCACGGTGTACAGGTTGGTACAGGGGAGTGTAGCGGATGGCTTATTAGGTTTGGGTTTGGGAATGCATCATAATTTGTATGCTATGATATGAATGTGTAATATTTGTTATGCCTGAATCTATTATGATTTAATGTTGTGTACACATTGAGTCTGTTGACTCACCCCGTTGTGGGAACATTTTTCAGTGACGATCGGTAATGGGTAGGTCGGCGGGAGCTTAGTGGTGGCCATGCCCGGCAAGGAAATTATTATGTGGACTCTTTATTTTTATTTAAGTATTTTAAATTATTTGGGTTAATTTAATGTAATAAGGCCATAGTGCACTATTTTATTTCTGTTTTATTTATTATGTTATTAAATTTTATTTATTAAAGATTAATTAAATTTCATTTAAAACAAACTCTAAATATTTTGTCACCTGAAATAAATGAGTTTTCAATATAAAACAAACTTGTTTTCAACTCGAGCCCAACCCACAAACAGACTTTCTTCAAAACACACAAATTTTCAAAGTAACATAAAGAATTTTGAACCGGTTTTCTTCGAAGAACATACCAAATCCAGTCAAAGCTCGTGGGCCGGGTTTGGGGTGTTTCAATTTGGTATCAGAGCCTGGTTTCAAACCCTCGGCCTAGGGGTTTAAGGCCCAAAACATTTTCAAAGCGAGCCCAAATGAGTTTTATGAAAATATTTTTGAAATAAGCAGGTTTCTGGCATGGCACCTAAGTCTCCGACTCGCAGTCCACCAGGTAAGTACTTCTATCCATTTGTGTGGTTTATAGTATGATGTGTAGAAGGGTAGAAATGGAATGGAACGTAGATTGGCATGATAAGTACTTGAACCCTAGGATTAGTTTTCCTCAACAGTTACATAAGACTTAAGTGCCTAACTAAACAACCCTATGACTAGTCGCCGAGTTAAGGTGTGGTAACCCCTGTGCGCATGTCTAGGATTGGATCCGGAAGAGCACAGTACTTAAGCGATCCTAGTGACTCACCTCCTCTTCGCAGAATCCTACAGTGCGTAGCTTCTGGTTCACCCAACCAAGAGGACTCGATCACAAAGCTAAACCCAATAACTAAAACCCGAAAGGGAACTAGCCATGTTTTATAACCCTAGTTTTAAAACTCTTAACATTACCCTTTTTAATTTGAGAGAACTATTTTTACATAATTTTTCGAAAAAAAATTTTGATTTGTAGAATTACAAAAATACCCCTAGTGGTAACATTACAAAAAATGCCCTCGGTTTATGAAATTCCCAAAATACCCATAGTTCTTATCAAGATTTCATTACTTTATAAAATGTTCAAAAACCCTAATTTGCAAATTATCAAAAATACCTTATTTTAGAAAATTACGAAATTGCCCCTAACTTACAAAATTACCAAAATGACCCTGATTCCCAAAATATTTTTTTTTGCAACACCGTTTTGGAAAACAAATTCTCAAAAAGAACCCCAAGTTTTGCAAATTTTGAAATACCCCAGAATTATTAAGCTTTACAAATTTACCCTGGTTCATTACCAAAATACCTCTGAGTTTCAAAATTTCTGAAATACCCCTCGATTTCAAAATTTCAAAAAAATACCCCGGGAACACAAAATTACCAAAATACCCTTACTAACAAAATTACCAAGGAACCATATTTGAAAAATTACGAAAATACCCCTGTAGGATAAATTACGAAAATACCCCTAGATAGGAATAAGGCAAAGAGTGTTCGAATAGTGAATGTGGGTGGTAGATACCACTGAATAAATATGTCTCGGTTGATGAATGTGAATGTGACTTTTTGAATAGTGAACTTGAGCTGAGAACTTTGTTTGATCGAAAGAACCACTTTTAAACATCTCTTTGCATAAAATTTGTTCGCGGATAAATAGTGGAACAAAATTTCTAATGCATAAAACTCTTTAATCAGATTAAATCACGGCGTTAGAAATGAGTTCTAAGGGACGTGAACTTAGAGATTGTGCCTAGGAAGTATGATGGTTCTATTAAGATCAGAGTGCGCAGCATAAGCGTAGTGCGGTGAGTTAAGATGTACGATTATTCGTTAATAAGTAATTTCGAGGACGAAATTATTTTTAAGGAGGGTAGAACTGTAACATCCTGAAAAGGGCCTATGCATATTCGGTTTAATTGTACGAAATGACATGTCTTATGTGTTATGAACATTTTAGGAAACACTGGAAATGTATGGAAATGTTAGGTTTAAAAGAGGAAAGTGAACATTTTTGGAAATCAGGAAATGTAAGGAAGTGATTTAGAAATGATTCAAAAGAGGAAAGTGAACATTTCTGGAAACTTGGAAATGTAAGGAAATGTCAAGTTTAAAGAGAGAAACGAAAATTTTTGGAAACTTGGAAATGTAAGGAAATGACTTAGAAAATGTCGAGTTTTAAAGTTTAAAGAGGAAACTGAGGCAAGGTGGCCTTAAGAGAAAATGTATGTGAAATATGACACGCAAATAGGCTTGGAAAAGTGGCCTGGAGATGCCACTTAGGGCCTCTGGAAATGGCGTCACATGCAAGGGGATTGGGCCTGAGTTCGAGTCACAGGGAAAGCAAATAAAAGAAATTTTATTTTGCTTCCAGAAGAAGTGAGGTGGACGGCACAAGGCTATAATTTAGGAGCCTTTATTCTTTTATTTTTAAGAGATAAATAGTGGATAAATAAGGGATAAATAATGGATTTATTTTAGATTATTTTCAAGAGATAAATGAGGAATTATTCTTTAATTAGGAAAATAAGGGAGAAGTGATGGCCAAGTAAAGGACTTTGAGTTTAATAATTTCGGCTAAGTAAGGATAGTTACTGAATTATCTTTTATTTTAGGAGATAACTAAAGAGATAAAGCTATCAAAATAGAAGAGTGATGGCCAAGTAAGGGATTCTAAGTTAGTAAATTCGGCTATATAAGGAAAAGAGGGCCATTCATCATTCTTTCTCTCAACCCTTCTCTCTGCCGAATTTCCTAGAGCATTTGTTCTTCTTCTTTTTGTTAGCCAAAGCCGAAAATTCAAGATATCACCATTATCCAATTTCTTTTCTTTCCAATCCATCAAAAGCCGAATCTTTGAAGGGCTTCAAGCATAGGTGCTGTCGATTTCTTTAAGAAAGGGTAAGAACAAGTTTTGATTTCTATTCTTTTCTTTTAGATTTGCCGAAATCTAGGACTAACCCCATTAATATCTTGTTGCCGAAACTTTGAAGAGATCTTTCAGGATTTACTAAGTGTCGACTATAGGGAAGGAGAAGTTCTTTTCCCAAAGGTACACCATAGGCCGCGTGTTCCCTAGTTATTCGGTGAGTTTCGGGATTTAAAATCCACAAGGTAAGTCCATATGTATATTTGGCCAAAGGCCATGATTTATGTTTTAATGTTATATTAAATCTAACATATGGTTATAGGAATTTTCGACATCATTAAGGAAGCAAGGATCCAATTCAGGATTTAAGACTTGGACGGTAAACACATAGGTAGGTTCGGCCAAGGCCTGTTTTGATAACTAGATCTATTTCATAATCGTTTGAAAAGCCGAAACTAATTTGTTTAAGTGATTGAATGCTTGGCCGAATGTAAGAAGAGTATAGCAAAGATTTCGGGACTTGATTCTTAAGTCAATCGGCAACAAGGTAAGTTTTAAAGTATACTAATCCTATTAGGATTTGGATTTATGGCCGAATGGCTTTTTATTAAATTAGTAAGTGATTAATCAAATGTAGGGATTAAGAATCTAAGCGATAGATCAGATTTCAAGATCTCAAGGAATTTGCTAAGCGAATCGGGTGTGTACCCCACACTATTTCATAATATGTTTTATGGCTATATCTAATTAAAATATGTGATATTAAGAATAAGAAAGTGGCTAAGGTACCATGTTATGGTACTAAGTACTCAGGTACGTTTCCTACTCCTACTAGGAATATGAAATATGTCATTTGTAACATGAGAATAAGAATGTGAACTTTGGCATATTAATGCATATTACAAAATGGGGCATATGGGTTATTGAAAGGGGAAGTGAATGTGGTGACCTAAGACCACGAACACGGTGACCTAAGACCGTGATATCTGAATGTGGTGACCTAAGACCACGAACACGGTGACCTAAGACCGTGGTATCTGAATGTGGTGACCTAAGACCACAGTAATCTGAATGCGGTGACCTAAGACCGCGATATCTAAATGTGGTGACCTAAGACCACAAACACGGTGACCTAAGACCGTGGTATCTGAATGTGGTGACCTAAGACCACGATGTCAATGAATCGCGGTGACCTAAGACCGCGATATCTGAATGTGGTGACCTAAGACCACAAATGCGGTGACCTAAGACGCGCGATATGGAGTGTAGCGGAAGGAGGGTCGACTTAGTAGTCCCCACGTGTGTATGCAGTTGGTACGGGGAGTGTAGCGGATGGCTTATTAGGTTTGGGTTTGGGAATGCATCATAATTTGTATGCTATGATATGAATGTGTAATATTTGTTATGCTGAATCTATTATGATTTAATGTTGTGTACACATTGAGTCTGTTGACTCACCCCGTTAGTGGGAACATTTTTCAGTGTGACGATCAAGAATGGACCTGGGTCAGCAGGAGCTTAGTGGTGGCCATGCCCAAAGCAAGAAATTATTATGTGGACTCTTTATTTTTATTTAAGTATTTTAAATTATTTGGGTTAATTTGATGTAATAAGGCCATAGTGCATTATTTTATTTCTGTTTTATTTATTATGTTATTAAATTTTTTTTATTAAAGATTAAGTAAATTTCATTTAAAATAAACTCTAAATATTTTGTCACCTGAAATAAATGAGTTTTCAATATAAAACAAACTTGTTTTCAACTCGAGCCCAACCCACAAACAGACTTTCTTCAAAACACACAAATTTTCAAAGTAACATAAAGAATTTTGAATCGGTTTTCTTCGAGGAACATACCAGATCCGGTCAAGGCTCGTGGGCCGGGTTTGGGCTGTTTCAGCAACGATCTCAAAAACATAAAAATCATCAAAAATCGAGCTCAAACCATACCTTAATCAGCTAAATGTGTGCCAAACCATAAATGCTCTTCCATGGCTTCTTCCTCTTTTAATTTCGGTTGAAGATGATGATATTTAGGCTTATTTTAACTTTGTTTTATTTATTTTATGTTTATTAACATTTTTACTAAATTAACCTTAGTTAATAAACTTTAAACTTTAAAAACACATAAGCCATGTCCATTACTGTCCATTAACATCTAAAATGGTATAATTACCATTTAAGGCCATTATAATTAAAATCAAGGCCAATCGACACCTTTAACTAATAGAATGCAACTTTTGCATTTTACGCGATTAAGTCATTTTTCTCAAATTGAGTAATTAAACGATAAAATTAGCTCACAGAATTTTCAAACATACATGCTATCATACTGTAAACACCAAAAATAATATTAAAATAATTTCCTGACATCGGATTTGTGGTTCCGAAACCACTGTTTCGATTTAGCTAAAATCGGGCTGTTAAACTAATACTTTCGGCTGAAACGATATGCCCCAGAAATCTAACCTCTCGGAGCCAAAACTCACATTTGCTGAACTTTGCAAACAATTGCTTGTCTCTCAAGGTCTGTAACACTATTTTCAAATGCTCGGCATGCTCGGATTCATCATGAGAATAGCTCAGAATATCATCAATAAACACAACAACGAATCTGTTTAAATACGGTCTGTAACACCCCTAACCCGTATCCGTCGCCTGATTAGGGTTACGAGGCATTACTGTAACAATTACCAAGTCAATGCATTCCATCCAAACTAACACTTGATAATTTCATATCATTTCATGCTATCACAAATGAATATATATGAATTCTATCAGGTCTTAATAGAACAACTTGCATTATATGAATCACATGGTCATTTAAAGACAATGGCTGAATAGGTATATAACATTTAAACATTTATTTCATTTCTATTATCAACCATACATTCAAGCATACACTATTATTAAACGTATAATACATTTGTTTCTTTAATAATAGACATGAATGCTCACTGTAGCAATATCACACATGAAAAAATATCATTTACTCACTTATAACACAAACACTAAATAAAACCTAATAGTCACTTACATATTCAATCAAACAAAATTTCAAAGCATTCCATATATATATATACATCAAACGGTTTTGCATATAAAACTATGAAACATTATACATAACATGAACATATATTTAAACCGAATATACATTATCAAAACATTATCTTAGCCCAACATGCCGTAAACCACAAAACCAAACTATACCTATCAAATATATATATTCAACTTCATACATTCAAATTAACTAACTTATTTCATATACAGACGTTTAATATAACTTAATAAGATCATTTCAACTTATGCATATTTTATCATTCTACCGAATCACATTATCAAACTATCTAAATACCTATTCGGGTTATACTTATCATCTCAACCCAATTAATCATGTTCATAGTATAAATATTAAATTAAAAATAGTACACAACCATCATTTATATTTCATCTCATAACCTATTATGAATTCCACAACTACCTACATCAACTCACTTAATATAATAACCTTAAGCCACAAACAACCACTTCATGCCAAAACTCTATTATAAGACAAACATTTCACATTTACCATTCGCATATGTCATTTAACATTTTACCAAAATGAATTTCAATCACCATCAAACATTCGCATATGTCATTTAACATTTTACCAAAATGAATTTCAATCACCATCAAACATAATTAAACACAGACCATAACAAAACATGACAAACACATCTCATTTGTATGCCATGATCGATTATACTTAAATTTAAACATCATATTTAGCCATTTTCGCATGGCTATATACATATACAAGGACAACAATTATTAATTCAAAACATAGTCTAGCCTATACATGCCTTTAGTTCCAAAATCCAAACTCAAAAGTACCAAAATAGATTGATAGTGTGGATGACTTCGTTGATGATCCCCTGAGCTCGTAGCTTGATCAAAATCTATAAAATAGAACGATGAACACACAGAGTAAGCTAATTTAGCTTAGTAAGTCTTAAGCAAATATAATATACCAATTGAACATTCAAGCATTTTAAAACAATCAAATAATGACATTCAATAAAATAGCTTAACTCGAAATTCCTTCAAAACCGAATACCTTTACCTCACTTAACATAACTTTTATCACTTCCTTACCATTAGCATACAATTTGCCAACTCAGCATCAAATTCAAAGTATAAAACATCATCTCTTTATAATCTATTCATAAGACACATACATGTAACTCAATAAGTTCACATAAATATTTGAACAAGTAAAGGCCATGTACATACAAATTTCACCTCCATAATTACATAAACATATGTCCATTTATTCTCATATTTTGCATTTATACATACGGCCGAATTTCAAAGACACAACCAAAATCAAATTCCAATATGTTATACTCATCATTCATAAAGCCGAATGCACACATTAAAATCTTACAAATATACCTCAACTATATCACATATTACTAGCATCGAATAGTAATATATCAACTTACCTTATTCCTTGCAACTATGAGGCTTATATGTACCTGAACATTTAGCTTATTTGCTGTAATTAAATTCCACAATGATAATAATCCATGAACCCTCTTATTTATAAAAATCACCGAAATTAAGCCTGCTAGGCAACAAGGCCTGAAACACACACCGGCACTAAGCCTGCTAGACCCGAGGTCTAAAATTTAATCACCGGCATTTAGCCTGCTAGCCAATAAGCCCGATACATTTCACCGGCACAAGGCCTGCTAGGCTCGAAGCCTGAATATCGATATCTTTAAACCATCTCATACACATTACTTATTACCAATATCACATATATCATACATAATTCATATCACTGTAACATATCAAACTCAATTAAATATAACTACATTTCATTATTAAATCACTTTCCACATTCGGCCTTGGCCAAATTCACATTTATAAATTTCATAATTCAGCATGTAATCAAGGTTATAACCGATATTAACATTATTAAATTGCTTCAAGACTTACCTCGACTATCGACGGACGACGAAGACTGGCTATTCGTTAACTATCGCTTTTCCCTGATCCAAGTCCGTTTTTCTTTGTTCTTGATGTAAACATATTCAATTTAAGCTCATTCAAACACATTTCATTTCAATTTAATCCAAAAACACCTAAATGGGAAAATTACCATTTTGCCCCTAACATTTCACACTTTTACAACTTAGTCCTATTTGCACAAAACACAAAATACACAAAATTTGAATGAATACCTTAAGGGCCGAATATCCATAGGACTCATACAAGTCCATCCATTTCATTTATTTCACATTTTAGCCCCTCTAGAATTTATTTTTGCAATTTAGTTCAAATTACTCAAAATCATCAAAAATCCAAAGACAAAACCTATTAATCTAACACATATATTTCATAATTCATCCTTAATCAACAAAAACAACAAACTACCATCAATGGCTCATCACAAAATATTCATCAAACTCAAAAATTAAAGCATGGGTCTTGTAGATATCTAAGCAATGATCTCAATAACGTAGAAATTATCAAAAACCGAAAACTAACCATACCTTAATCAAGCTTCAAGTTGCCAAAACATTGAAGAAATCCTAAGCTCTTCTCCCTTTAAACATTCGGTCATTAGAAAAAAGATGACAAAGGCCTTTTTGTTTTGTTTAATTATTAACTTATATTATGTTATTACTAAATTACAATTTTAACCTTTTCTAATTAATAATATAAAACATAAACATTGGTTTACTTGTCTTTCTACCGTCCACTAACTTTAAAATGGGCTTTTTCCCCTTAAGGACTTCATATTAAAAAGCCACTATCAATTAAGCACTTTTCACTATAGTTTGTAACTTTTACATTTTACGCGATTAAGTCCTTTTGTCTAATTAAGCACACAAACAATCAAATTTTTATACGAAATTTTCACACATGCTAATTCACATATAATTAACACAGAAAATAATATTTAAAAAATTTTCAAACTTGGATTCGTGGTCCCGAAACCACCGTTCCGATTAGGGTCAAATTCGAACTGTTACACGGTCTAAAGATCCAATTCATCAAATCCATAAAGACTGCAGGAGCGTTAGTTAATCCGAAAGGCATAACAAGGAGTTCATAATGTTCACACCTAGTTCTAAACACTATCGGCACATCAACATCTTTAACTCGCAACTAATAATAGCCAGATCTCAAATCAATCTTAGAAAACACTGTAGCCCCTTTTAACTGATCAAACAAATCATAAATTCTCAGTAAAGGATATTTATTCTTGATTGTCACTTTGTTGAGCTATCGATAGTCTATACACATTCTTATATAACCATCTTTCTTTTTTACAAACAACACTGGTGCACCCTAAGGCAAGAAACTCGGTCGTGCAAATCCTCTATCGGTTAATTCTTGCAACTAAGCTTTCAACTCTTTTAACTCTATCAGAGCCATTCTGTACGGAGCTATCGATATCAGTGAAGTTCCTGATACTAAATCAATAGTAAACTCAACCTCTCTGATCAATGGCAAACTCGGTAGCTCTTCTAGAAACACATTTGGATACTCACAAACAATTGGTACTGATTCAATCTTTGATTCTGACACTTTTGTATCAAGTACGTAAGCAAGATATGTGTTGCATCCCTTTTTCACATATTTCTGAGCTAACATCGACAAAATTACAGCTGGTAAACCACTCAAATAATTTGATTCGATTCAGAGAGTCTCATTATTTTGAAATTTCAACTCAATTGTCTTCCGTCTACAATTTACTACTGCATCATGCAATGTCAACCAGTCCATACCCAGAATTACATTGAACTCATCAAACGACAACAACATCAAATAAGCCAGAAAACAGTAACCCTGAGTCACTAATGGATAGTTCTTGCAAGCTTTGTTAACCAGGACATATTTGCCTAAGGGGTTCGACACTTTTATAACAAACTCAGTAGAATCAACAAGTAAATTCTTACTAGACACTAAATTCACGCATATATATGAAAGAGTTGATCCGGGGTCTATCAATGCAACTACATCAGTGTCACAAAGAGAGAATATACCAGTAATAACATTTGGGGATGACGCTTCTTCGTGAGCGCGAAAAAGCGTAGGCTCTGGCATGTGCTCTAGCCTCGGATCTCACAGCAGTATATTATGTTGCACCTCTACTACCACTCATATTTCCAACATTACCGAGTGGTCTTCCTCTCGCAGTCGTGTTGCTTGGTCTTGCATTCTGAGATTTATCTTTCTCATCTAAATTAGGACAATCTCAAAAGAAATGTTCGTGCAAGCCATATCTAAAACAGGCTTTGTCATTCATTCTACACTCTCCAAAACATTGTTTTCCAAATTGTCCACATTCAGGTTTATTTGGTCTAGCATTACCCACACTCGCCATTGACGTAGCTGGAGTTTTTGAACTCGTAAATTGCTTCCCACGATCTCTATTAGAGTACTCCACTGATGCATTTGATCGACTATAAACATCTCGTGATTTCTTGGATAAAGAGTGATAGGGTTTATTCATCAATCTCTTTCTCGAATCTCTAGCTTCAGAATCAACCTTTCTCTTTTCTTTGCCCAGTTCTTCAGCTTTGCAAGCACGACCGACAAGTACCACAAACTCTTTCAACTCTAAAATTCTGACTAGCAATCTGATATCTTCGTTCAATCCATCTTTAAATCTTTTGCACATAATAGCTTCCATTGAAACACATTCCCAGTCATATTTACTGAGCCTCACGAATTCTCGTTCATATTCTGTCACGGACATACGACCCTGTTTTAATTCTAGAAACTCTTTGCATTTCTGATCAATAAACCTCTGGCTGATATATTTCTTTCTGAACTCAGACTGAAAGAAATCCCACGTAACAGGTTTTTTCAGTACCACTGATGTCAGAGTATTCCACCATTGATACGCAGTGTCTCTCAATAAGGATACAGCACATTTAATGCATTCTTTGGGTGTACACGACAATTCATCGAATACTCTGATTGTATTTTCAAGCCAGAATTCAGCTCTCTCGGGATCATCGTCAACTGTAGCCCTAAACTCTTCAGCCCCATACTTACGAATTTTATCAACTGGCGGCTTGTTCATTCGTATAGGATCAATAACTTGAGGAACTACGGGGATTGGTTGAGGAATTGGCAGGGGTGGATGTTGTTGAGCAGCCGGATTCGTTCGAACAAACTCCTTGAACCACTCATTCATCATTTGGAAGAAGGCTTGTTTATCCTCTCCTCCCTAACTACCCGATATGGGTATAGATTCAGAAGGCGTTGTCCCTTGAGTGGGAGCTGGCGCATTACTCTCAACATCATCAGCTACAACTCGGTCGAGATCCATTTACTATACGAAAACACATTTTAAATTGTCAGGAGACATCATACTATCGCAGATTATATATGGCATGTATAGCTAAACTCTCACACATGCTATGTTAGTCCTAGAATCAACTAAACCATAGCTCTAATACCAATAAATGTAACCCCTCACCCGTATTCAACGTCGAAATAGGGTTTCGGAGCATTGCCAAACTTATAACACTATTACACATACATTTTCTCATACATTTTTAAATTTCATTCAATCGTCATTCAAATTCAATCATTATGTCCCTATTATGAGCTTACGAGGTTCAAACATGCTTTGGAAGTGGTTCGGGACTAAACCAATAACATATGAAACTTCTACGAAACTTATAAAATTTTTCAAACTGCAGGGGTCACATACCCGTGTCTCAGGCCGTGTGGACATTCAAAATGGGATCACATGGCTGTGTCCTAGCCTGTGCCCGACCCGCGTAACTCTCTGACCTGGGTCACATGGCCAATACACACGCCTGTGTGCCCTAAAAATGGTCATACACGCCCGTGTGTCAGGCCGTGTACTAGGCCGTGTCAGTCCTGTAAGGTATACTGACTTATGCCACATGGCCAAGTCACACGCCCATGTGTGAGGCCGTGTGGAGCATACTGACTTGTTTCAAATTTAACACCAGAGGACACACGGCCGTGTAACATGACCATGTGTCGCACACGGCTGAGACACACGCCCGTGTCTCTGCCCGTGTGGACAAAAATAGGCTATTTACCAAGCCAATTTGCCACCCAAATTGTACATACCTATACAAGCTCAAATGCTACCATTTCAAGACACAAATATGTAGCCAAATATCATCAACCAATGTACAAATCATACCATATCACATGGTAATATTTACAACAAACCACATAACATTTATAAGCTACCTCAAATAGCCAAAATACATTTCCATCAAACATACCGAAATGACCAAAGCCTATACATGCCATATACCATATATACACAACTTCAAAAGTACCAAAATAAATGTCCGATAGTGCGATGAAGTCTCTGACGATCCCCGGATCCGAGCTAGCTTCGAAATACTATAAAACATGGAGAATAAAAACGAAGTAAGTTTCATAGCTTAGTAAGCTTGTATAATAATAACTTAACAATTAAACACAATTCAATCATAACAAGCAATCATGACATAACCCATAACAATTTAAAACCTTTCTTTTGTTCAATTTATTATTTAACATGAATTCACCATTCATTTCAATTCACAGCTCCTATAGTTTCCGTACATACCTATACCAACTCATATCAGTCTCAATACCATCCACATCTCAAATATACCCGTTGAATTATTTCAATATCATGAAATATACCCTACCTTGGATTGATACTAATAATAATAAGACTTTATATATTAATTCCATAATTCACTTACCAAATCATTTCGAATTTATAAATGCTTACGGTACGAGTACTTCGATTTTCTGATGCCATAGTCCAACTATGGTCTTACACATACACTGCCATGGTCCTGTCGTGGTCTTACATTCACATGTCATAACCCGGTTATGGTCTTATTTTTCGATTGCCATAGCCTAACTATGGTCTTATTTAGCAATTCGTCTTATTTAAATCGTACATTTAATTTAAAATTCTCAAATTTAATCAATAAGATAAATACAATCACTATACCGTTTATCAATTAAATAAATACACATTTAAGTTCATTTATACAAACTTACCTCGTGTACGGAAATGACGAAACGGACTGACTATTCAATTACTTTGCTTTTTCCTCAATCTATGTCTGAATTCCTCTTTTCTTGATCTATAAGTAATCAAAATCAACTTATTTATTCCTCTATTTATTCAATTCAATCCAAAATATACATATGAGCTATTTTACACTTTTATCGCTAGAATTTCACAACTTTTACAATTTAGTCCTTATTACGCAAAATCACCAATTCATGAAATTTCTTTAATACCCAAGATAGTCGAATTACTATAATGCCCCTAGTAGCCCACATTTATCAACTTTTCACACATTTAACCACACATTTTCACAAATAAATCCCTATTTTGCATTTTTACACAAAATTACTTTACAAAACTTGTATATTTTACAACATTCATAATCTATCATCAAACATCAAAACAGACATGTATTCACCAATGGCATCATTCAAAATCTTTAACAGTTTTGCAAAATAGTCCCTGGGTTAGCTAGAACTAGTTGCAACGATCACAAAAATATAAAAATCATTAAAAACGAAACAAAAATCGTTCCTAATTGAGCATATAAAGCTTGGCCGAATATCAAGCCCTAAAAATGGCTATTCTTCATATTAGAAATGGCTAAGGAAGAAGATGAATGAAATTAATGGCTTTTTTTATATTTAATTAGCCTTTATTTACCAAATTACAAAATCAACCTTTAAAATACTTAATAATTACTCCAAATGCCATACCACTAACATCGACTAACTTTCAAATGGGTTAATTACCACTTAAGGACTTTACTTTAAGGTTCTATAGCTATTAAATACCTTTATCTAATAGAACACTACTTTTGCACTTTACACGATTTAAGCCTTTTTACCAAATTGACTATTCAAATGATAAAATTTCTTTACGAAAATTTCACACAAACATTAAAATAATAATAAAATAATTATTTCAACCTCGAATTTGTGGTTCCGAAACCACTATTCTGATTTGGCTAAAAACAGGCTGTTACAGGAGCAATCTGGATAGTGTGGCCTAATGTGTTGATCCGATCCTCCAAACTCACGTTAATCTACAAGAAACATTAACAACACGAGTAAGCTTAATGAAGCTTAGTAAGTTCATTGGTTTTTTTAAAAAAAAAAAAATCTTACCGAATAAACTATAATTAAACATTAAATAGAGGATTTCACTAACATTGCCTGCCAATCACAATTTCAATTAATAAAATTCATAGGTTGAGCTCAATATCAATAACTTCTTAAATTCTTTCACAATAAATCCATATAACACTTACTAAATACTTGTCAAATTAGAGAACGTCTTACGGATTTGAGTACATCGTTTTCTTGAAGCCATAGTCCAACTATGGTCTTACACTTATATTGCCACGACCCTACCATGGTCTTACACTTGTAATACCATAACTCAGTTATGGTCTTATCATCAGGATGTCATAGCGCAACTATGGTCTCACACTTGTACATATACTGCCATGGTCCAACCATGGTCTTATGTTCACGATGCCATAACCCAGCTATGTTCTTTTCACTGAAATGCCATAGCCCAGCTATGGTCTTACATTTAACACTTTGTCATGGTCCAACCATGGTCTTATCCATCAATTCATCTTGTAACACGAAACGATCGTACTCAATCATGTGTTCCACTTAATTTGAACTTTCAATTCGATTTTCATATTATTACAATAATCATAATTGAATAACAATGATATGAAATAATACATTAAATAATTCTTAAATTATCAATTAATCATGAAAGTTCAACCATATGAACTTACCTGGGGTAGATTATAGCAGTTGTAGAAATTTAGGGACTATTCTGTTAATTTCTCTTTTCCGCGTTTATCTTCGGGTTCTTGATCTATAATGTAAAATTATTCATTCATTAGCATCTAATCCAATTCTAATTCACTTCACAATTTATGCCTTTCAATTTTTGAAATTACACATTTACCCTAAATTTTATAGTTTTTACAATTTAGTCCCTGATCAAATAACCCATCATTTGAGCTAATTTTTCTTAATTAACACTTTATCTAATTATTTTAGACTACTATACAGCCTTTGATATTCAGAATTTCAGCACCAAACCCTAATTCGAAACTTTTTCACAATTAGGTCCTAAAATCAATTTCTACTAAAACCTTAATTCTATGTCAATTCATCATAGATACCCAGCACTCATCAATGGTAACTTTCAAAATTACCCATAGAATCAAAAACTAATGAATTAAATAGTTGGACCTAGTTGTAAAAGCATCAAAATTACAAAAAATACAAGAAATAATCAAGAATTGAACTTACTTGTAGTAAGAATATGAAAAACCAACTTAGAGTGTAATATCCTGAAATAGGGGTAAATTTTTATTAAATTATTTTGCATAAGTGTGGTCATTACGGTGTTGATTGAGGTATTTTAGGTGCTAGTTATAAGCTAAGGGAAGGCTCGAGCTATAGGAGAAATTTTGTTTTTAAGTGTTAATTAGGGGGAGCTAGGCTAAGGAGGCTTTAAGAGAAGTTGTTGGGGATTTATGACATAAGAAATGCCTTGGTAAAGTGGCTTAAGGGCGCCACTTAAGGGCCTGGAAATAACGCCAACAAGGGCCTTGGTTCGAAACACGGCGGCAGCAAGTGGTGTTTTATTTTTGCTTTTGGCGTTAAGGGGGGGAGCAAGGTGAAGGAGGTCTTAAAAGAAATTGGGTCGAGTTTATGTCACAAAAAAATGCCTTGGCAGAGTGGCTTGGGGCGTTAAAGCTTGCGTTAAAGGGGCTTGGTGCAGGTCATGAGTTCAAGACACAAGGGAAGCAAAATTTTGAGGTTTTATTTTGCATTCTGGCGTTAGGGAGAAGGAGTAGTAGATGGCACATGGGATCTTCAATTGGATAAGGATCAAGCTAGTTTTGTTTTTAAATGCGGATGGGATAATGGATAAATGCTGGATTTTTTTTTCTTATTTATTAGAAGATAATGGTGGCCTTTATTTTATTTGTTTTAGAATAGGTGATATAGGGATAAAATGGGAGATTAAATGGGGATTTAATAAGTAAGGATAAAGTGGCCGAATATGGGTCTCTTTTTGAAGTCAATTTCGGTCATGTGGGGGAGTATTAAGTGCCGAATTTTAGTTGCATGTGTATTCTTCCTTTCGCTGAATTTTTGGAGTGATAGGAATTCCTCTTTTCAAACCTCCTTCCATCTTTTTGTTTTGCCGAAAGTTGTACCCTATTTCCTTTTTGACAAAAGCCGAAGGTTGGAACCACTTATACATTTGCTTTCTTCCTACTTTCACATCTTTTCTTTTGTTGCCATTGCTTAAACCAAAATCTTTCTGAAACATACCACTGCCGAATGCTATTTAGTCACTCTCTCTCCATCTTTTTGACAAAAATCGAATCCTCTATGTTGATGCCATAGCCGAATATCTTATCATCAATTAGGAGTCATAGCCGAATCTCAAGAGAGCTTCATTCTTCTTCTTTTGTTGCAAGTTTTAGAAGCCGGGATACTTCTTGTGGATTAGCCGGAACCTACTCTCCTTTAGTCTCTTCAAAGCAACGTATAAGGGTAAGTGTTTTCTATCCTAGTAATTGGTTTAGATGCTCTTTTCAACTAATGTGCCGAAAATGAGTGGTTAAGCCTTGGTTCTAAGGATGGCCGGATGTGCATCAAGCCATAATCCCGTGTTTTTGATGTGTAGCCAACGTTAAGGTGCGATAAAGAGACTCTCAGGATTTGATCCATCAAGCAGGGAATTCGACTATTCAAGGAGCAAGTATTTCGGGATTTGAAGTGAGCAAGGAAGGAGTTCAACAATCGTAGGAGTGCAAATCGTTTAGACGTGGGTTTCGGGATTGAGTAGACTGTGCCCAACAGGTGCGTAGTTATCGCACTGTCTTTTGATTGATTTAAATATGTTTTATGTATATGTGATATGTCGTGAATGGTAGCCGGAAATAATGGCTAAGATGGTGGATACCCCTAGTGGGTAATCAATTAATCAGGTCTGTGCTCTATTTTGCCTATGATATATATGTGATATTTGTGGTGAGCATGTGATGAATATTTACTGTAAATGTTAATCTGACATGATACACATATATGCATGGGACTTGGCATATAAATATTGAAGGAAAGGGTGTACATATTTATGTACGTGGTCTAATGTTAGCCTTGTGCTACATTAGCGCTTGATGTTAGCTATGTGCTCATCAAGGGAGGTGTTGGCTAGGTGCCCATCTCGGCGGTTGATAGCTGTGTGCATCACCATAGACTGATTGATATGTGGGATCACTTAGGTGATCAGTGGCTTAGCCACGGCCTTGAGTAGCGAGTCTGCCAAGG
This sequence comes from Gossypium bickii, assembly GCA_025503065.1. Taxonomy (NCBI): domain Eukaryota; kingdom Viridiplantae; phylum Streptophyta; class Magnoliopsida; order Malvales; family Malvaceae; genus Gossypium; species Gossypium bickii. The sequence goes on along the minus strand of CP106713.1, from coordinate 16,975,729 downwards.
TAAGATATGTGGGATCACTTGGTTGATCGGTGGATTAGCCACGGCCTTGGGCAGTGGGTCAGCCAAGGTAGGTGTGACGGATGGACACTAGGTTGGGTTGGGCTTCATTTGGCATATTTATGTGTATGGACTGTGTATGGGCCAAGCCCATATATGGAGACATGTGAAATAACTATGCACTGAGTCTGTTTGACTCACCCAATATTTTATTAAACCTTACAGTGATGCATGATGCTCGGGACCAAGGTTAGAGTGGATACGAGGTCGCCCATGCGGAAGATGTTTTACTTGTTTTAAATATTTTATATTATCAGTATTTTGGGAATTTATTTGATGTAATAAGGGCCACTTATAGTGTTTGGAAACTTTATTTATGTTTTGAAGTTTATTTTATTATTGTACTAATAATGGGAAATATTTTTGAAGCAATTTATATTATAATAACTTATATAAAAGTTTTAATCCGGGAATTTGTAACAACTAAATTTTATTGGGCTTTTAAATACACAATGTTTTACCAAAGGAAATAAATTTATACGTTATCACCTTTAAGTTAAAATATTTTCAAACGTTTTTCCGCAGTGACATACCAAATCCGGTCAGGACTTGTGGGCCGGGTTTGGGGATGTTACAGTTTGGTATCAGAGCCCGATTCAAAATTCGACTTTGAGGGTTTTGGGTCCAAAAATGTTTTTCAAAAATGGGCTTTTCAAAGATATGGACTTTTATGAAAATTTTCAGGTTATTCTGGCATGGCACCTGTATCTCCGGCTCGAAGTCCACCAGGTAAGTACTTCTAATTATTGAAGTGATTTGAATATATGAGCTTTAGGGACATTAAGGGAATGTAGATTAGTAAAATAGGGCTATTGAACCCTAGGACTAGTCCACTCAAACACAAGATTCATAAGACTTAAGAACCATTAAACAAACCTGTGACTAAGTCGCCGAGCTAGGGCGTGGCAACCAAGTGCGCATGTCTAGGAGTGGATTCAGAAGAGCTTGGTATTTAAGCGAGTCCTAGCGACTCACCTCCTCTTTCTTGAATCCTACACAGTGCGTAGTGTAGTGCTCACCCTAACCAAGAGGACTTAGTCATCGGCTAAACTCAATAATTAAAACCCGAAAGGGATTAGCCTTACTATTTAAAAAAAAAAACTTTAGTTTTTAAATTACCAAATTACCCCTCTGGTTTGTAAACCCTGAATTAGATTTTGGAAGACATTTATTTTTTTCCGATTTGCAAAATTACGAAAATACCTCTGGTTGTAAAATTACTGAAATGCCCTTGGAAAAAAAAATTCATATTACCCTCAACTTTTGCTGAAATATTCTTACCTTACAAAAATATCAGAAAATTCTATTTTGCAAAATATCAAAATACCTTGATTTTGGAAAATTACAAAATTGCCCCTAACTTACAAAAATTACCAAAATAACCCTGATTTCCAAAACTTTTGCAACATCACCGTTTTGGAAAGTTAAATTCTTACAAAGAACCCTCAAAGTTTTGCAAATTTGGAAACGCCCCTGAATTATTAAACTTTACAAATTTACCCTGGTTTATTACCAAAATACCCCCGAGCTTCAAAATTACCAAAACACCCTTTTGACAAAATCACCAAGGAACCTTATTTTGAAATTTTTTTACGAAAATACCCCTGTAGGACAAAATTACGAAAATACCCTGGGTAGTGGAAAAACAACAACAATGGAAACTACAACGTTTCTCTGAATGAACGAAAGTTCATAATTGATTGATGGATGTATGAATGCAAAGACTGTGTACATGTATGAATACGAAAGAACCACTCCTAAAATTCTTTTCATAAAACTTCTTAATCAGATCGCGACGTTAGAAATGAGCTCTAGAGGACGTGGTCGTCGTGGACGCGGTAGAGGCAGGATGACCGTGTCAGAACCCGTTAGATCGGGTCAAGGGTCTGACAATGAGATACCACCGCCGCCACCACCACCAGCTTTCGGTGTTGAGCAGCAAGATCAGACGGGGGATGATACAGTGTCGCAGGCGGTGCTGCGAGTTCTTGAGATGGTGGCTAGAGCAGGTGGAAATATGAGAGCTAGGAAGTCTGTACCCGAGCGAGTCCGAGCTAATAGAGCTGAGGTGTTTCGGGGCGTATCTGGTGTGGCACCCAGTACGGCTGAGTATTGGTTGGAGGCAACCGAGCGAATTATGGATGAGCTCGATTTAACCGCTGAGGAGAAAGTGAAAGGAATGGTGGCGTTACTACGCGATGAAGCGTATCAGTGGTGGCTCACAGTTCGAGATGGTGCCACAGCTGAGGGTCTTACGTGGGAGTATGTCAAGATGGCATACAAGAAGAAGTATGTTGGTACTCATTACATTGATGCGCAGAGGAAGGCGTTTTTGGGGCTAGTTCAAGGGAACAAGTCCGTAGCGAAGTACGAGGCTGAATTCCTGAGGTTAAGCCGATATGCTCGAGGAGTGGTGGCTACAGAACATGAACGATGTGTCCGGTTCGAGGATGGGCTAAGGGACGACCTGAGATTGTTGATAACCCCACATCAGGAGTGGGAGTTTGCTGTGTTAGTTGAGAAGGCTAAGGTAGCCAAAGGGATTAAGGACTCTGTGAGGCAGAACAGAGATAAGGATAGGAACCGGGATAAGAGGAGTTTTGGATCATCAGAATCGTCTGAGGGTCTTCAAAAAAGACTGAGGGTTGAGAATTCTACTTGTTTTTCTAAGCCAGCTACTGGAAATCCGGACTGTCCGTGTGCCCAGTGTGGAAGGTATCATGTGGGCGAGTGCTGGAACCAGAATCGAGAATGTTTTAGGTGTAAGTCTAAGTCTCACCTGATTAAAGACTGTCCTCAGGATCCAAATAGGGCTCGGACAGCAGGCCAAGGTTATGTGCAGCCAGGCAGAGATGGTCAGCAAGTGACAAGGGATCGTGGTCTAAACCATGGAGGAAATGGTTCCGACCGAGGTCGTGGAGTACAAAGCGGAGGTGCTAAAGGTTCAGATGCAAGGCAGCCAAGGTTGGTTTAGGCAGTCGGCCATCGCGAGGAGGAAGATGTACCAGAGGTGACAACGGGTAAGTTTCTTATTTCTGGAATACCCTCAATTGTCTTGTTTGTGGTTAAGTTAGTTCGTTCTTATGTTGCTAGTGAAGTGTATGGAACTTTGATTATGAACTTAGAGAATGTGTCTAGAAAGTATGATAGTTCTTTAAGATCAGAGTGCGCAGCAGTAGCGTAGTGTGATGAGTTAAGAATGCACGATTAAACAATAGTAAGTAATTTCGAGGACGAAATTATTTTTAAGGGGGGTAGAATTGTAATATCCTGAAATAGGGGTAAATTTTTATTAAATTATTTTGCATAAGTGTGGTCATTACGGTGTTGATTGAGGTATTTTAGGTGCTAGTTATAAGCTAAGGGAGGGCCCAAGCTATAGGAGAAATTTTGTTTTTAAGTGTTAATTAGGGGGAGCCAGGCTAAGGAGGCTTTAAGAGAAGTTTTTGGGGATTTATGACATAAGAAATGCCTTGGTAAAGTGGCTTAAGGGCGCCACTTAAGGGCCTGGAAATAACGCCAACAAGGGCCTTGGTTCGAAACACACGGCAAAGTAGTGGTGTTTTATTTTTGATTTTGGCGTTAAGGGGGGGAGCAAGGTGAAGGAGGTCTTAAAAGAAATTGGGGCGAGTTTATGTCACAAAAAAATGCCTTGGCAGAGTGGCTTGGGTCATTAAAGCTTGCGTTAAAGGGGCTTGGTGCAGGTCATGAGTTCAAGACGCAAGGGAAGCAAAATTTTGAGGTTTTATTTTGTATTCTGGCGTTAGGAAGAAGGAGCAGTGGACGGCACATGGGATCTTCAATTGGATAAGGATCAAGCTAGTTTTGTTTTTAAATGCAGATGGGATAATGGATAAATGCTGGATTTTTTTTTCTTATTTATTAGAAGATAATGGTGGCCTTTATTTTATTTGTTTTTGAATAGGTGATATAGGGATAAAATGGGAGATTAAATGGGGATTTAATAAGTAAGGATAAAGTGGCCGAATATGGGTCTCTTTTTGAAGTCAATTTCGGTCATGTGGGGGAGTATTAAATGCCAAATTTTAGTTGTATGTGTATTCTTCATTTTGTCGAATTTTGGAGTGATAGGAATTCCCTCTTTCGAAACCTCCCTTCCATCTTTTTGTTTTGCCGAAAGTTGCACCCTATTTCCTTTTTGACAAAAGCCGAAGGTTGGAACCACTTATACATTTGCTTTCTTCCTACTTTCACATCTTTTCTTTTGTTGCCATTGCTTAAACCAAAATCTTTCTTAAACATACCACTGCCGAATGCTATTTAGTCACTCTCTCTCCATCTTTTTGACAAAAATCGAATCCTCTATATTGATGCGATAGCCGAATATCTGATCGTCAATTAGGAGTCATAGCCGAATCTCAAGAGAGCTTCATTCTTCTTCTTTTGTTGCAAGTTTTAGAAGCCGAGATACTTCTTGTGGATTAGCCGGAACCTACTCTCCTTTAGTCTCTTCAAAGTAACGTATAAGGGTAAGTGTTTTCTATCCTAGGAATTGGTTTAGATGTCCTTTTCAACTAATGTACCGAAAACGAGTGGTTAAGCCTTGGTTCTAAGGATGGCCGGATGTGCATCAAGCCATAATCCCGTGTTTTTGATGTGTAGCCAACATTAAGGAGCGGTAAGGAGACTCTCAGGATTTGATCCATCAAGTAGGGAATTCGACTATTCAAGGAGCAAGTATTTCGGGATTTGAAGTGAGCAAGGAAGGAGTTCAACAATCGTAGGAGTGCAAATCGTTTAGATGTGGGTTTCGGGATTAAGTAGACTATACCCAACAGGTGCGTAGTTATCACACTGTCTTTTGATTGATTTAAATATGTTTTATGTATATGTGATATGTCGTGAATGGTAGCCGGAAATAATGGCTAAGATGGTGGATACCCGTAGTGGGTAATCAATTAATCAGGTCAGTGCTCTATTTTGCCTATGATATATGTGTGATATTTGTGGTGAGCATGTGATGAATATTTACTCTAAATGTTAATCTGACATGATACACATATATGCATGGGACTTGGGATATAAATATTGAAGGAAAGGGTGTACATATTTATGTACGTGGTCTAATGTTAGCCTTGTGCTACATTAGCGCTTGATGTTAGCTATGTGCTCATCAAGGGAGCTGTTGGCTAGGTGCCCATCTCGGCAGTTGATAGCTGTGTGCATCACCGTGGACTGATTGATATGTGGGATCACTTAGGTGATCGGTGGCTTAGCCACGGCCTTGAGTAACGAGTCTGCCAAGGTAAGATATGTGGAATCACTTGGTTGATCGGTGGATTAGCCACGGCCTTAGGCAGTGGGTCTGCCAAGGTAGGTGTGACGGATGGACACTAGGTTGGGTTGGGCTTCATTTGGCATATTTATGTGTATGGACTGTGTGGATATGGGCCAAGCCCATATATGGAGACATGTGAAATAACTATGCATTGAGTCTGTTTGACTCACCCAATATTTTATTAAACCTTACAGGTGATGCATGATGCTCAGACCGAGTTGGAGTGGATACGAGGTGGCCCATGCAGAAGATGTTTTACTTGTTTTAAATATTTTATATTATCAGTATTTTGGGAATTTATTTGATGTAATAAGGGCCACTTATAGTGTTTGGAAACTTTATTTATGTTTTGAAGTTTATTTTATTATTGTACTAATAATGGGAAATATTTTTGAAGCAATTTATATTATAATAACTTATATAAAAGTTTTAATCCGGGAATTTGTAACAACTAAATTTTATTGGGCTTTTAAATACACAATGTTTTACCAAAGGAAATAAATTTATACGTTATCACCTTTAAGTTAAAATATTTTCAAACGTTTTTCCGCAGTGACATACCAGATCCGGTCAGGACTTGTGGGCCAGGTTTGGGGATGTTACAGTTTGGTATCAGAGCCCGGTTCAAAACTCGTCTTTGAGGGTTTTGGGTCCAAAAATGTTTTCAAAAATAGGCTTTTCAAAGATATGGACTTTTATGAAAATTTTCAGGTTATTCCGGCATGGCACCTGTATCTCCGGCTCGAAGTCCACAAGGTAAGTACTTCTAATTATTGAAGTGATTTGAATATATGAGCTTTAGGGGCATTAAGGGAATGTAGATTAGTAAAATAGGGCTATTGAACCCTAGGACTAGTCCACTCAAACACAAGATTCATAAGACTTAAGAACCATTAAACAAACCCGTGACTAAGTCGCCGAGCTAGGGCGTGGCAACCGTTGTGCGCATGTCTAGGAGTGGATTCAGTAAGAGCTTGGTATTTAAGCAGTCCTAGCGACTCACCTCCTCTTTACTAGAATCCTACCTGGTGCGTAGTAACCGTTCACCCTAACCAAGAGGACTTAGTCATCGGCTAAACTCAATAATTAAAACCCGAAAGGGATTAGCCTTACTGTTTAAAAAAAAAACTTAAGTTTTTAAATTACCAAATTACCCCTCTGGTTTGTAAACCCTGAATTAGATTTTGGAAAACATTTATTTTTTTTTCGATTTGCAAAATTACGAAAATACCCCTAGTTGTAAAATTACTGAAATGCCCTTGGGAAAAAAAAATTTCATATTACCCTCAACTTTCGCTGAAATATTCTTCCCTTACAAAAATATCAGAAAATTCTATTTTGCAAAATATCAAAATACCTTGATTTTGGAAAATTACAAAATTGCCCCTAACTTACAAAAATTACCAAAATAACCCTGATTTCCAAAATTTTTGCAACATCACCGTTTTGGAAAGTTAAATTCTTACAAAGAACCCTCAAAGTTTTACAAATTTGGAAATGCCCCTGAATTATTAAGCTTTACAAATTTACCCTGGTTTATTACCAAAATACCCCCGAGCTTCAAAATTACCAAAACACCCTTTTGACAAAATCACCAAGGAACCTTATTTTGAAAAAAAAAATTTTACAAAAATACCCCTGTAGGACAAAATTACAAAAATACCCTGGGTAGTGGAAAAACAACAACAATGGAAACTACAACGTTTCTCTGAATGAACGAAAGTTCATAATTGATTGATGGATGTATGAATGCAAAGACTGTGTGCATGTATGAATACGAAAGAACCACTCCTAAAATTCTTTTCATAAATCTTCTTAATCAGATCGCGATGTTAGAAATGAGCTCTAGAGGACGTGGCCGTTGTGGACGCGGTAGAGGCAGGATGACCGTGTCAGAACCCGTTAGATCGGGTCAAGGGTCTGACAATGAGATACCACTGCCGCCACCACCACCAGCTTTTGGTGTTGAGCAGCAAGACCAGACGGGGGATGATGCAGTGTCGCAGGCGGTGCTACGATTTCTTGAGATGGTGGCTAGAGCAGGTGGAAATATGAGAGCTAGAAAGTCTGTACCCGAGCAACTCCGAGCTAATGGAGCTGAGGTGTTTCGGGGCGTATCTGGTGTGGCACCCAGTACGGCTGAGTATTGGTTGGAGGCAACCGAGCAAATTATGGATGAGCTCGATTTAACAGCTGAGGAGAAAGTGAAAGGAATGGTAGCGCTACTACGCGATGAAGCGTATCAGTGGTGGCTCACAGTTCGGGATGGTGCCACAGCTGAGGGTCTTACGTGGGAGTATGTCAAGACGGCATACCAGAAGAAGTATGTTGGTACTCATTACATTGATGCGCAGAGGAAGGCGTTTTTGGGGCTAGTTCAAGGGAACAAGTCCGTAGCGGAGTACGAGGCTAAATTCCTGAGGTTAAGCCGATATGCTCGAGGAGTGGTAGCTACGGAACATGAACGATGTGTCCGGTTTGAGGACGGGCTAAAGGACGACCTGAGTTTGTTGATAACCCCACATCAGGAGCGGGAGTTTACTGTGTTAGTTGAGAAGGCTAAGGTAGCCAAAGGGATTAAGGACTCTGTGAGGCAGAACAGAGATCAGGATAGGAACCGGGATAAGAGGAGTTTTGGATCATCAGAATTGTCTGAGGGTCTTCAGAAAAGACCGAGGGTTGAGAATTATGCTCGTGTTTCTAAGCCAGCTACTGGAAATCCGGACCGTCCGTGTGCCCAGTGTGGAAGGTATCATGTGGGCGAGTGCTGGAACCAGAATCTAGAATGTTTTAGGTGTAAGTCTAAGTCTCACCTGATTAAAGACTGTCCCCAGGATCCAAATAGAGCTCGGACAGCAGGCCAAGGTTATGTGCAGCCAGGCAGAGATGGTCAGCAAGTGACAAGGGTTCGTGGTCCGAACCATGGAGGAAATGGTTCCGGTTGAGGTCGTGGAGAACCAAGCGGAGGTGCTGAAGGTTCAGATGCAAGGCAGCCAAGGTTGGTTTGTACAGTCGGCCGTCGCGAGGAGGAAGATGTGGTTGAGGTGACAACGGGTAAGTTTCTTATTTCTGAAATACCCTCAATTGTCTTGTTTGTGGTTAAGTTAGTTCGTTCTTATGTTGCTAGTGAAGTGTATGGAACTTTGATTATGAACTTAGAGAATGTGTGTAGAAAGTATGATAGTTTTTTAAGATCAGAGTGCGCAGCAGTAGCGTAGTGTGATGAGTTAAGGATGCACGATTGAACGATAGTAAGTAATTTCGAGGACGAAATTATTTTTAAGGGGGGTAGAATTGTAATATCCTGAAATAGGGGTAAATTTTTATTAAATTATTTTGCATAAGTGTGGTCATTACGGTGTTGATTGAGGTATTTTAGGTGCTAGTTATAAGCTAAGGGAAGGCCTGAGCTATAGGAGAAATTTTGTTTTCATGTGTTAATTAGGGGGAGCTAGGCTAAGGAGGCTTTAAGAGAAGTTGTTGGGGATTTATGACATAAGAAATGCCTTGGTAAAGTGGCTTAAGGGCGCCACTTAAGGGCCTGGAAATAACCCCAACAAGGGCCTTGGTTCGAAACACGGCTGCAGCAAGTGATGTTTTATTTTTACTTTTGGCGTTAAGGGGGGAGCAAGGTGAAGGAGGTCTTAAAAGAAATTGGGGAGAGTTTATGTCACAAAAAAAGGCCTTGGCAGAGTGGCTTGGGGCGTTAAAGCTTGCGTTAAAGGGGCTTGGTGCAGGTCATGAGTTCAAGACGCAAGGGAAGCAAAATTTTGAGGTTTTATTTTGCATTCTGGCGTTAGGGAGAAGGAGCAGTGGACAGCACATGGGATCTTAAATTGGATAAGGATCAAGCTAGTTTTGTTTTTAAATGCGGATGGGATAATGGATAAATGCTAGATTTTTTTTTCTTATTTATTAGAAGATAATGGTGGCCTTTATTTTATTTGTTTTTGAATAGGTGATATAGGGATAAAATGGGGGATTAAATGGGGATTTAATAAGTAAGGATAAAGTGGCCGAATATGGGTCTCTTTTTGAAGTCAATTTCGGTCATGTGGGGGAGTATTAAGTGCCGAATTTTAGTTGCATGTGTATTCTTCCTTTCGCCGAATTTTGGAGTGATAGGAATTCCCTCTTTCGAAACCTCCCTTCCATCTTTTTGTTTTGCCGAAAGTTGTACCCTATTTCCTTTTTGACAAAAGCCGAAGGTTGGAACCACTTATACATTTGCTTTCTTCCTACTTTCACATCTTTTCTTTTGTTGCCATTGCTTAAACCAAAATCTTTCTGAAACATACCACTGCCGAATGCTATTTAGTCACTCTCTCTCCATCTTTTTGACAAAAATCGAATCCTCTATGTTGATGCCATAGCCGAATATCTTATCATCAATTAGGAGTCATAGCCGAATCTCAAGAGAGCTTCATTCTTCTTCTTTTGTTGCAAGTTTTAGAAGCCGGGATACTTCTTGTGGATTAGCCGGAACCTACTCTCCTTTAGTCTCTTCAAAGCAACGTATAAGGGTAAGTGTTTTCTATCCTAGTAATTGGTTTAGATGCTCTTTTCAACTAATGTACCGAAAACGAGTGGTTAAGCCTTGGTTCTAAGGATGGCCGGATGTGCATCAAGCCATAATCCCGTGTTTTTGATGTGTAGCCAACGTTAAGGAGCGGTAAGGAGACTCTCGGGATTTGATCCATCAAGTAGGGAATTCGACTATTCAAGGGGCAAGTATTTCGGGATTTGAAGTGAGCAAGGAAGGAGTTCAACAATCGTAGGAGTGCAAATCGTTTAGACGTGGGTTTCGGGATTGAGTAGACTGTACCCAACAGGTGCGTAGTTATCGCACTATCTTTTGATTGATTTAAATATGTTTTATGTATATGTGATATGTTGTGAATGGTAGCCGGAAATAATGGCTAAGATGGTGGATACCCGTAGTGGGTAATCAATTAATCAGGTCAGTGCTCTATTTTACCTATGATATATGTGTGATATTTGTGGTGAGCATGTGATGAATATTTACTTAGGTGTGTGCATCACCGTGGACTGATTGATATGTGGGATCACTTAGGTGATCGGTGGCTTAGCCATGGCCTTGAGTAGCGAGTCTGCCAAGGTAAGATATGTGGGATCACTTGGTTGATCGGTGGATTAGCCACGACCTTGGGTAGTGGGTCTGCCAAGGTAGGTGTGACGGATGGACACTAGGTTGGGTTGGGCTTCATTTGGCATATTTATGTGTATGGACTGGGTGGATATGGGCCAAGCCCATATATGGAGACATGTGAAATAACTATGCACTGAGTCTGTTTGACTCACCCAATATTTTATTAAACCTTACAGGTGATGCATGATGCTCGGACCGGGTTGGAGTGGATACGAGGTGGCCCATGCGGAAGATGTTTTACTTGTTTTAAATATTTTATATTATCAGTATTTTGGGAATTTATTTGATGTAATAAGGGCCACTTATAGTGTTTGGAAACTTTATTTATGTTTTGAAGTTTATTTTATTATTGTACTAATAATGGGAAATATTTTTGAAGCAATTTATATTATAATAACTTATATAAAAGTTTTAATCCGGGAATTTGTAACAACTAAATTTTATTGGGCTTTTAAATACACAATGTTTTACCAACGGAAATAAATTTATATGTTATCACCTTTAAGTTAAAATATTTTCAAACGTTTTTCCGCAGTGACATACCAGATCCGGTCAGGACTTGTGGGTTACATATAGAGACTCTTTAATGGTGTTTGGCTGAAGAAAAATGAAGAAATGTCTAGAGATTCAATTTAGTCCACTTTTATCTATTAAATTTTATTTCTTTTCCAATTTTGCCCCTTATTCATACTAGTTTTGTTGTTTTCTTCTTCATACATGCCGTCCAGCCTACTCCATGGGTATGTAATTACCCTTTTGGTCCTTCCTTGCTTACCACTTAAGCTATTTAATCTCATTTCTTTAATTGACAAGTTTTGAACCTTTTTCACTTTAGTCCTTTTTATTTAATTAACTATCAAAAAGTTAAAATTTTCTAACGAAACTTTAATACTAACTCACTAATACACCGTAAATTTTTATAAAATATTTACAGTTCGGTTTATGAAATCTAGGTCTCATTTCCTCGTTTTCGACCCAATTTACCTAATAAATTATTTTAAATCACAAAATTCACTAATTCAAAAATATTTCTAAAATCACACTTGACTCATAAATATTAATTTATTAGATTTTTGAACTTACTCGTTGGATTTAGTGATCTCAAATCACTATTTTCGACACCACTAAAAATTAGGTTGTTACAGTTTTAGAAGCCTATAAATAGATATAGTCTATTCCTTTCGTTATCATTTGAATTCGACATAGTAAACTTTCTTCTCCTCTACCCGTGATTTTTCCCTGAAAGGGTTTTCACTTAAAAATCTGTGTGTTCTTTATTTTTATTTCTCTTTTCTTTGCGATATATTATTATTACCGACATTCCTTTTTTACATTGACATTTTTAGTAACCTAAATTTTGGTGTTTTCCTTTAACCTATATATATATATATATAATCATAATATTAAAAAAATCTTCACATAATTAGACTTCCATTTTTTTTAACTTTTTCATCGTATAAATACACTCCCTGCAACTGAAACCAAAATAAATCAGATTCTATAAAATAATTGAAGTCTTTTCCTTTCTTTTTCAAATTTTCCCTTTTAACATTCTTATTTTTTATATTTTCTTTTTGCTCCATTTACCTTCTAAAGAATCTTAAACATTAGTTTTTTAACTTTTATATTTCGTTTATGTTATAATAGATGTCAATAATGGTAATAGAATGATCGTAAAAATAAGGAAAAATAATAATACATAGATTTTACGTGAAAATCTTTTCGGGGAAAAAATCACGAACAAAGGAGAAGAAATTCACTAATATTGAAAAACGAATGATACAAGAAGAGTTTCGACTAAATCTATTTATAGGTTGAAAAACGTTATTCTAATCAATGCCAAATAGAAGAAATATAGTTCTATACGGATTCTACTTGTGCAGTATGGTCCGTACTGCAAGGACCTTTGGCTCTCGGCCTTTCACTCCCATAGATTCATTTATTTTGTCACTGTATTTTATTTCTTTAACCAATAATGGGATTCAGATCACGCAACTCTAACAAGTTCTAGAATGTGTTTTTTCAAATTTCTTTGTTTTAATTTTTTATGTATTTATCTTTTTTATTATGATTTAATTTTACATTTATTTATTAACATTTTTTTTATCTATCATTGTGTGGGTGCATTTTAAATATTTTACTAACGTTTTCTTTTTCTTCTATTTTGCTATCAACAATAGAAGGAAGCTCAATGCATTTAAAAAAAATGTTTTATGTTTCATTTTATTTTATTAATCTTAGTACTTTTTATTTTTGCTTTCGTATTTTTTATGTCATAATAGTATTGTCTCATTCTTAATAAAATTTATCATTATTATGCCTCTTAGCATTTTCAAATATAATTATTTTATTATCACCAAAATTGTTAAATTATACAAAACAATATAGATAGCTTTTAACCCTAATTGCATACAATATCCTATATTTAATTTAGGTTTAATAACAAAATTGACCACTAACGTTTACATATTTTTGTCAAAATAACCCCAATTCTATTTTGAGCCTTTTTTTGGCCATCAACCTTTAATCGTTTTTTCAAATTTCCCTTTTTAGCAAATTTGATTAAAGTGTCGTTAAAAAAATTAACAGGATGATATAGAATTTCATATGTGGAATATTTTTAATGAGATGTAATTTATTACTTAGATAACCCAATAAAATAATTACATGTGGAAAATAATAAAATAAATAATAATTCATGAAGTTAAAAAAATAACTCTTAATTTAAAGAAAATAAACGTAATTATCTAAAAAATAGTTTAAAATGAATGCACACATTCAGTTTTTCGGTTTAATTTATTAATTATCTTTTTGAAACCTTTCAGTAAACAAACGTATACATTCATTTTGAAACCTTTTTTAGATAATTGCATTTATTTTCTTTAAATTAAGAGTTATTTTTTTTTAATTTCATGTATGATTTATTTATTTTATTATTTTTCACATGTAATTATCTTATTGGGTTATCTAAGTAATAAATTGCATCTCATTAAAAATATTCCACATCATCCCCGTTATAATTGTCACACATTCTTTCTTTACGCGTCCAGACTCGTTACAAAAGAAAAAACTCTCTGTAACCTGCTGTTGTTTCTTTTGAGTTGGACTCTTAGTAGCTTCATTCTGATATTTTCTTTTCTTCCCCTTGTCTTTAAAGACATTGGCCAAATGATCAGTTTCAAACTTATCATGCTTCTACCTTTCTTCCTCTTGCACAATGAGAAATGAGCTCATTTAGAGACCATTTATCCTTTTAGCAGTTGTAACTAATTTTAAATTGGTTAAACTGTGCAAGAAGCAATACCAAAACCACAAGAACAAGTAATTTATCAAAAAGCTCAATCTTAAGTGCCTTAAGTCTTGAAGCAACATGGAACATCTCCATAATGTACTCCCTCACGCTTTCTTGACCCTTATACTTCATAGACATCAAAAAAGTCAGAAGTGATGTCATCTTAACCTTATCGTTTTTGGCAAAACATTTCTCAACTTCGTCAAGGAAACATTTGGCTTTAGTACTCTTCAGATTTTGTGCCTCTAAAGACTTCTGGAATATTGTGCTTCATGATCAGTAAACTCATGTGGTTTGAATGATCCCACCTTTCAAAATCCATTTTAACATCAGGGGTGTCTACCGTAGTGAGAAGTGCAGGTTGTTCTTCCCTTAGTGCAAGGTCTATGTCCATACAACCAAGCACTGTAAATAAGTTCCTTTTTCATTCCTTGAAATTAGTCCCACTAAGCATGAGTATAAAATTTATATTAGCAGATATTGTGGCAGCAGAAGATGAACTAACTGAATATCGAACAAAATAAATAAAACCAAGCTCACATCAATATTCATAAGTAAATAATAAATTCAAAAAAATGGCTAATCCCATCTCAAGATACCAAACACAAGATTAGTATCAAGTATTTGGATTATAATATTAATAGTAAACGGTATTTTTGTTGTAGCAATCAAACATTGACAATAAATTTTGTCAAACAATGAATCAATCTTTGGACTAACTTATTGTTTACATAAAGTACCTTATAATTGTCACACATTTATCACCACAAATGTCGTTGAAATTCTACCAAATATTAACTCACCTTTAGGTCAATTAATAAACGCATGAATCACAAAAATATATAATTATCTTGATATTTTAAATAAACCAATCTACATAAAAGAGGTCACTTTGGTAGCATTTTGTTTCAATTAATCTATTTAAAATATTAGGCATCCTTAATTAAAAGCCAAAGCCAAAATCTAAATTTATTTTTTAAAAATTTTTCTCTTAATTTCATCTTTCAATCAAATTAAAAGATAATAGTATATATATATCCCAAAACAACATACAATGATGTTCAAAACAACCTCACATAAGACTTCAAATGTCACATCTCAAAAATCGGGTTAGTGAAACCAATAGTGGTCACGTCCTGTTCTTGAATTAAGGTTGTGAAAATTATGTCAAGTGAATTGATTTTGTTAAGTGGTTAATTGATTTTGTTAAGTGGTTAAGTGTTGTGTTTCTGTGTGTGAGGTATTGTATTCAAATCATTTCTCTTGAATTTTTATTAATTTTTGTTCCAACCTCTAACTTTGAAGACCAAACTTATATATTATTTTCACTCAACTAATGACAAGAATGAGCTTATTGGTTTAGTGGTAAGGCTTTAGCTTACCTAGAGGTCTTGTGTTTGAATCTTGTGTGTGCAAAGTGGAGATTATTTTTGTTTTAAACTTTGAGGAAAATTTTGATGTGGATAATTAATAGGAGTTAGTGGGTATTTTTTTTAAAAAAAAAGAGATATTATCTCCTAATTTCTGTAACATCCTTAAATCGGGGTCTCTGCATTTTGCTTATGTTGCATATGATGAATTGTCTATTATGGTTATTTATCATGTTTTGGGGTCTAGTTATAACCCTGGGTTAGGCCTGAGTTAGGGCTAGGAATTTTGTTTTAATGCTTGGGAAGAGGGAGCTAGGTGAGTTAGGGGTTAAGAGAATTTATTGGGAGGTTGTGACACAAGAATAGGCTTGGTAAAGTGGCAAGGAGGCGCCACTTAGGGCTTTGAGAATGACGCCACATGCAGGGAAGGGAGTGCTTGGGTTCGAGCTGCAGAAATCCCTTCTTTGCTAATTCTTTTTCACGCCAAAAGCAGGGAAGAGGTGTGCTCAGGTGGGACTCTCTTGAGTGGATGAAGAGGAGAAAATTGTGGAGTCTGATTCATTCAAACGAATTTGAACTGATGGAAGGGAGGAAATTTAGGAGTTTGAATTATTTCGAACTCATTTGAAGTGTTGGCCGAAGTTTGGACTTTGGGCAAGGGGTGCTATCGATTTTGGGGAGCCTTTTGTGGGTGGCCGAATGTTGTGGGGGTTTAAGGGAGTATTTCAGCTAGTGAGGAGAGGGTCTTCTCTTTTCGTTTTGTGTCAAAGCCGAACCACCAATTGCTCTTTTCTTTTTTTCTCATTCGGCAAGCTTTGTATTTGGGCGAACCAAACTTGTAAAAGCTGAAACCTAAGTAGCTATTCTCTCCCTTTTCATTGTTTCTGGCTCATCCATTGTTAGCCGAAACTTCTCAATTGCCGAAATTATTTTGTTCACTTCTTCTTTTTTTTATTTTGTTTAAAGCCGAAACCAACAACCTCTTCCCCAATCGACATCTTTTCTTCTCTCTTTCAAATCCTTTTGTGCCAAAATTCCAACCATTCTTCTTTGCTGAAATTAATCCTACTCCATTTTCTTCCATCTTTTCTATTTTATTTCAAAAGCCGAAAGCTTGTTGTTTTTCTTTCGGTTTCATCAAGAGCCTTGGCCGAATACCCTTAGTCTAATTCTCTTCTTTTCTCACGTGATCTAGCCATCATTGAAGTGCCGAAATCAAGATCTCCTCCTTGGGTCTCATAGCCGAATCTCAAACTTGGGCGTGGGCCGAATCTTTGTGAAAGCCGGAAGGGTCCTTTGCGTTAAGGAAGGGGTGACGCCAACGTGTAGGTTCTCGAGTTTCTTTTGGACTGTGGCTTGGATCTAGATCTTCTAGATCTTCGAAATTTAGTCGTCTACTTAGGTAAGTGCTTTAATGTTTTGGGATCGATTTCTTAACTGTTCAAAAGCCGAAGGCTAACCATTTGTGTATGCTAGTGTTGGGCCGATTGCAAGGGGGATTCATTTCGTAGCTTTGGGATTTGGTTGGAAACCAAACCGGCACTTAGGTAAGGTATTAGCTTCATGCGACATATCCTTCGGGATCTCTTGTTGAGCCGAATGGGCTTTTGGTCACTAACAAGGTGTTGGCCGATTATAGGAAAAGGAAGGCAAACGTTTCGGGATCTCATTAATTTTGCGTAGTTTCGGGATTTTCGCTTAGATCTACAAATAGTCAGGTGTGTAACGCTTACACACTTCTTTAGTATGACATGTTTATTGTGTTACTGTAATAGCCATTGAAATCAGTGATTTTGCCATAAGGGCATGAGTGTGGATTTCGGGTAAGTCCCCTGATTATGGATTGCGATATATGTTATCATGTTATTGTGTAAGTTATGCCATGTGTTATTTGCATCATCATATGTTATTATGCCACGATTAATATCGACATGATGTGGGGATTGTTAAGAGGAGGGGGATGACATATTTGGACTGTCACCAGTGGTTTTGACCACACGACGGGTTGGCCCCGTCTTTGATATATTGTTTGTGACTATGTCCCAGTGGTTTTGACCACCAGTGGTTTTGACCACATTGATGATATTTGTGACTACGTTCACTAGTGGTTTTGACCACATATGGATATTGTGACTCGTCCCACTGGTTTGGTACTACAGTGGGTTGGCCCCACATGATTGATACGGGATTGTCATCAGTGGTTTTGACCACACGATGGGTTGGCCCCATCACTTGATTTGTGACTACGGTCACCAGTAGTTTTGACCACACCGATATATGATATTGTGACTTCGGTCACTAGTGGTTTTGACCACACAGGGTAGCTAAAGGAGATCGGATGGTTAGGTTATGGGTTGCATAATTTGCATGTTTTACTGATGATCTGTGTAAGTGCTTGAACTATCGGGTTGAGGATTTATGCACTGAGTCTCGGTAACTCACCCCTTCCCATATATTTTGCAGATGAGGCATAGATCGTGGATATGCAGTCGGGGAGGACTCGAGGCGGCCATGCATGTTAGTTTCTGTGTAACACCCTAAATTAGGGGTTGTTGAAAATTTAATTATTTTAAATACTTTCCCATGTGTGTACTTGAAGAGTTAAATTCTAGGATTTATTTGACATGTTTAAGGGTCTAAAAATAACCCGAGCTAGGCCTGACCCAGTATTAAAAATTTCTTTCTAAGTGTCTAAAAGGAGCAAGCTAGGTGAGATAGGGGTTACGTAAAAATTTGGGAAAAGTGTGACACAAGGAACTAACTGGCACAATTGGCTTGGTGCGTCTAAGGGTGTTGCAAGGGAGGAGGTTTGAGTCTTGGGAGGTACAAGGGGGATGAGTTTTATTTTTGGCTTTTTGACGCTAAAGGGAAGGGGGCCGAGTAAGAAGGCTTTAAAGAACTTTGGGGGCAAGGTATAGACATGAAAGGTGGGTTGGCCAAGTGGCTACCATGCGCCACTAAAGAGCTTGTGGTGATGATGGGCGCAGGTCTTTGGTTCGAGCTGCTGAAGTAGCGTTTTGCATTTTAATTTTTGGGGTAAATAGCCTAGGGAGGTCTTATAAATAAATAAGGGGACTTTATGGCATGAAAGTCGGGCTGGAGGAGTGGCTTGGGGCGCCACTTAAGGGTGTTGGCACGAAGGTCTCGGGTTCAAAACGCAAGGAGTGTTATTTTTGGGCTTTTTATGCGTTAAAGGAGGAGGCCGTGAAGAAGGCCTTATAATTAAATGGTGGGGTAAATTGACATGAAAGTCTAATGGGAGAAGTGGCAAGGGCGTTGGAAGAGGGGGCCGCAGTGGGGTCTTGGTTTCAACCCCAAAGAAATGCAAATGGTTTTTTATTTTTTTTCCTCTTTGCTGTTGGCGTGACTTGGCCTGCACATGGTCTCTTGTTTCTTTCGGCTGGAGTTTGACAAGCACATGGTCTCTTTTATTTTCATTATTATTTGATTAATCCTTAAGAGTTGGCAAGATAAAACTTAGGCTTTTAATTTATTCAATTAATTTGAATATTTTCAAACAATTGGTCAGGAGCAATTCAAGGAAATTGCCGAAAATTTGAACTCTTCATGGGAAGAGTGGACGGCAAGCATGGGGGGTTTAGTGTTTTATTTGCTATAAAATTGTTGAGGGGATTAAGGAATTAAAAGGATGATAAAATTAGATTTATCTTGGATAAATCAAGGCTGGAAATTATCACAAATTAAGGGAGTGTTTGCCAAAATTGAGACCTTGGGGGGTATGTCCATATCTGTTTTGTACAGCAAAGATGTGCAAAAGTTGAATCAATTTTCTTTTCTTTTCTCCAAAATTTGCTACTGCCGAAATCTCTATTGTTTCATAGCCAAAACAATTCAAAAATTCCAGCTTCTCTTCTCTTTTACAAGCCGAATATACCCCCTCTTTAAGAGGAAATTTCCAGCAAACTCTTTCTCTTCTTCCTCTCTTCATTGTGCTTGCCAAAATCTCTCCTTAAACTCTTAGCCAAAATTGTCCGTAAAATTCCAAAGATCATTGTTTCTCTTAGCTGAATACACCCTCCTCCTTCACTAAAATTTCCAGCCCTTCCAATTGTGTATTAGGTCGAATATCATATCTCCAACAAAGTGCTGCCAATTTTCAATAAGTGTGGTAAGGGGTAATCATTTCTTTTGGAATTAAAATTATGGCCTATGATTCGTATTAACTTGATTAAAACCAATTGTAGGGAAGCTTTCGGGATTTATTTTCCAAAGGACTAATTAAGGCTTCGGAATTTGTTAGGAAATCAAATCCGTTTAAGATTAAGAGATCTAGCATCGTAGATTGGCTTTTCGGGATCTAGGAATTACGATAGTAACAGGTGTGTAAGATCTCTATACACACTTTATTAATTTACATGACGTTATTGTTTGCCTTAAATCTTTTGGTTGTGGTTAGCTTGTGGCATAATCATGGAATTTGGGTAAGTCCCCTAACTTGTAAGTTTTAATATATATTTGCATGCCATCCCATGATGTTTAATACTATGACGGGATATATGAAATTTGATGTATAAGCATGTGATGGTGGGATTGATAAGAGGAGGGGGATGATATCATGGACTGTCGTCAGTGGTTTTGACCACAAGATGGGTTGGCCCTATCAGATTATTGTGACCTATGGTCATCAGTGGGTTTGACCACAAGATGGGTTGGCCCCATCGATTATTGTGACCTATGGTCATCGGTGGTTTTGACCACAACGATTGATTATTGCGACTAAGTCCCAGTGGTTTGGTACCACCGATGGTTTTGACCACATTTGATATATTGTGACCTATGGTCATCGCGGTTTTGACCACACGATGGGTTGGCCCCATCATCCGATTTGTGACTCTAAGTCATCGGTGGTTTTGACCTCCAAAGGGTTTTGACCACACGGGGTAGAAAAGGAGTATGGATGGTTAGGTTGGGTTGCATGTGCATGTTTATTAATGACTTGTGTATGAGTTACCTTACCGGGTGGGGATTACACACTCGAGTCTTGGTGACTCACCCCTTCCTTTACCATTTTGCGGTGAGTGAGTAGAACGCGAGATGGAGCCGATGGACTCGAGGTGGCCATGCAGGGAAATTTTAATTAGATGAACTTGGATTTTGTTTTATTTTACTTTAATGTTGGTTTTATTTTAATTAAGTTGTAATAAGGCCCCCTAGAATTATTTTATTATTGTTACATGCTTTGAATATTTGTTTAAACTATTTAATTATGTTAAAAATGAATTCACATGTTTTTCCCAATCAAACGTAAAATGTTTTAAAAATGCCATCGGGGCCATTTGCAATCTATAAACAACCCGACTTAATAAATATTTCTAAACAACACTAAGTATGGTTTTTAACAGGAGGCTTGAAAACACAAGGTTTTCGACAAAACTTAAAACGGTTTTAAAAAGATTTCAAAATATTTTTCTCAGTAGCAACCCAAATTCGGTCGTAATGTTTGGGCCGGGTTTGAGGATGTTACAAATTGGTATCAGAGCCCAGTTCAAAACTCGACTGTGGGGGCCCAAGGCCCAAAATGTTTTGTTTTTATGATAGTAGGCCTTATTGGAATGTTTTGAAACTGTTTTGGGTTTTGAATAGCATGGCACCGAGTCTCCGGCACCTATCCGCCAGGTAAGTACTCCTAACCTCTGTATGATTTATTTTCTGTAGAAGGGTAGGAAGTATGGAACGTAGATAGCGATAAGTATTTTAAACTTTAGGACTAGTTTACCCCAAACAAAGACATAAGACTTTAAGAGCCTAATTAAACAAACCTAGGACCAAGTCGCCGAGTTAGGGTGTGGTAACCTTAGTGCACATGTCTAGGATTGGATCCGGAAGAGCTTGGTATTTAAGCAGTCCTCATGACTCACCTCCTCTTCGTAGGAATCCTACCTGGTGCATAGCTTCGGTTCACCCTAACCAAGAGGACTCGGTTATAGGCTAAACATAATAAATAAAACCCGGAAGGGATTAGCCATGTTTTAAGGAAAACTTTAGTTTTAAAATCACTAAAATACCCCTTTTAAATAGGAGGACAAAGTTATTTTTGGAAAATTTTTAAAATATTTCGATTTACCAAAATTTCCAAAATGCCCCTAGTGGCAAAATTACGAAAATGCCCTTGGTTTCTAAAATTACCAAGACCACCCCGATTTCAATAAAATTCTCTTATTTTGCAAAAGTATCCAAAATTCTGTATTTCAAAATAATACCCTGACTTTTGAAATTTTCAAAATTTCCTTGATTGTTAAAATTACCAAAATACCCCTGGTTTCCAAAATTTTGCCATATCTTTAAATTTTACAAATTTTCAGGAATACCCTCCAGTTTTAGAAATTTCAAAGTGACCTGATTTATTAAAGTTTTAAAACTCCTCTGATTTATTACGAAAATACCCCTATAGGAAAATGACGAAATTACCCCTGGGTTGGGAATGCTCAAGGAAGTGACATAGATGAATGAATGTGACTCTTGAATTAGAATAGAGAACTTGAACTGAAATTTTGTGTGACCGAAAGAACCACTGCTAGAACTTCATTTCATAACATTTGCTCGTGGATAAACAGTGGAACAAAATTTCTAATACATAAAACTTTTAATTAGACTAAATCGCGGTGTAGAAATGAGCTTGAGGGGACGTGGTTGTCGCGAACGTTGTCAAGGTGGAATGACAACTTAAATAAGATCAGAGTGCGCAGCAGTAAAGTAAGTGTGGTAAGTTAGGGTGTACGGATGTTCGTTAGTAAGTAATTTCGAGGACGAAATTATTTTAAGGGGGGTAGAATTGTAACACCCTAAATTAAGGGTTGTTGAAAATTTAATTATTTTAAATACTTTCCCATGTGTGTGCTTGAAGAGTTAAATTCTAGGATTTATTTAACATGTTTAAGGGTCTAAAAATAACCCGAGCTAGGCCTGACCCAGTATTAAAAATTTCTTTCTAAGTGTCTAAAAGGAGGAAGCTAGGTGAGATAGGGGTTAAGTAAAAATTTGGGAAAAGTGTGACACAAGGAACTAACTGGCACAATTGGCTTGGTGCGTCTAAGGGTGTTGCAAGGGAGGAGGTTTGAGTCTTGGGAGGTACAAGGGGGATGAGTTTTATTTTTGGCTTTTTGACGCTAAAGGGAAGGGGGCCGAGTAAGAAGGCTTTAAAGAACTTTGGGGGCAAGGTATAGACATGAAAGGTGGGTTGGCCAAGTGGCTACCATGCGCCACTTAAAGAGCTTGTAGTGATGATGGGCGCAGGTCTTTGGTTCATTTCTTTGAAACAAATGCTTTTGCATTTTAATTTTTGGGGTAAACGGCCTAGGGAGGTCTTATAAATAAATAAGGGGACTTTATGGCATGAAAGTCGGGCTGGAGGAGTGGCTTGGGGCGCCACCTAAGGGTGTTGGCACGAAGTTCTCGGGTTCGAAACGCAAGGAGTGTTATTTTTGGGCTTTTTGCGTTAAAGGAGGAAGCCAGGAAGAAGGCCTTATAATTAAATGGTGGGGTAAATTGACATGAAAGTCTAATGGGAGAAGTGGCAAGGGCGTTGGAAGAGGGGGGCTGTTGTGGGGTCTTGGTTTCGAACCCCAGCAGCTGCAAATGGTTTTTTATTTTTTTTTCTCTTTGCTGTTGGCGTGAATTGGCCTGTACATGGTCCCTTGTTTCTTTCGACTGGAGTTTGACAAGCACATGGTCTCTTTTATTTTCATTATTATTTGATTAATCCTTAAGAGTTGGCAAGATAAAACTTAGGCTTTTAATTTATTCAATTAATTTGAATATTTTCAAACAATTGGTCAGGAGCAATTCAAGGAAATTGCCAAAAATTTGAACTCTTCATGGGAAGAGTGGACGGCAAGCATGGGGGGTTTAGTGTTTTATTTGCTATAAAATTGTTGAGGGGATTAAGGAATTAAAAGGATGATAAAATTAGATTTATCTTGGATAAATCAAGGCTGGAAATTATCACAAATTAAGGGAGTGTTTGCCGAAAATTGGAGACCTTGGGGGGACTATCCATATCTGTTTTGTACAGCAAAGATGTGCAAAAGTTGAATCAATTTTCTTTTCTTTTCTCCAAAATTTGCTGCTGCCGAAATCTCCATTGTTTCATAGCCAAAACCATTCAAAAATTCCAGCTTCTCTTCTCTTTTACAAGCCGAATATACCCCCTCTTTAAGAGGAAATTTCCAGCAAACTCTTTCTCTTCTTCCTCTCTTCATTGTCTTTGCCAAAATCTCCCTTAAACTCTTAGCCAAAATTGTCCAAAAAATTCCAGCACTGTTGTTTCTCTTAGCCGAATACACCCTCCTCCTTCACTAAAATTTCCAGCCCTTCCAATTGTGTATTAGGTCGAATATCATATCTCCAACAAGGTGCTGCCAATTTTCAATAAGTGTGGTAAGGGGTAATCATTTCTTTTGGAATTAAAATTATGGCCTATGATTCGTATTAACTTGATTAAAACCAATTGTAGGGAAGCTTTCGGGATTTATTTTCCAAAGGACTAATTAAGGCTTCGGGATTTGTTAGGAAATCAAATCCGTTTAAGATTAAGAGATCTAGCATCGTAGATCGGCTTTTCGGGATCTAGGAATTACGATAGTAACAGGTGTGTAAGATCTCTATACACACTTTATTAATTTACATGACGTTATTGTTTGCCTTAAATCTTTTGGTTGTGGTTAGCTTGTGGCATAATCATGGAATTCGGGTAAGTCCCCTAACTTGTAAGTTTTAATATATATTTGCATGCCATCCCATGATGTTTAATACTATGACGGGATATATGAAATTTGATGTATAAGCATGTGATGGTGGGATTGATGAGAGGAGGGGGATGATATCATGGACTGTCGTCAGTGGTTTTGACCACAAGATGGGTTGGCCCCATCAGATTATTGTGACCTATGGTCATCAGTGGGTTTGACCACAAGATGGGTTGGCCCCATCAGATTATTGTGACCTATGGTCATCAGTGGTTTTGACCACAACGATTGATTATTGCAACTAAGTCCCAGTGGTTTGGTACCACCAGTGGTTTTGACCACATTTGATATATTGTGACCTATGGTCATCAGTGGTTTTGACCACACGATGGGTTGGCCCCATCATCTGATTTGTGACTCTAAGTCATCAGTGGTTTTGACCTCCAGTGGTTTTGACCACACGGGGTAGAAAAGGAGTATGGATGGTTAGGTTGGGTTGCATGTGCATGTTTATTAATGACTTGTGTATGAGTTACCTTACCGGGTGGGGGATTACACACTGAGTCTTGGTGACTCACCCCCTTCCTTTACCATTTTGCAGGTGAGTAGAACGCGAAGATAGAGCTGGATGGACTCGAGGTGGCCATGCAGGGGAAATTTTAATTAGATGAACTTGGATTTTGTTTTATTTTACTTTAATGTTGGTTTTATTTTAATTAAGTTGTAATAAGGCCCCCTAGAATTATTTTATTATTGTTACATGCTTTGAATATTTGTTTAAACTATTTAATTATGTTAAAAATGAATTCACATGTTTTTCCCAATCAAACGTAAAATGTTTTAAAAATGCCATCAGGCCCATTTGCAATCTATAAACAACCCGACTTAATAAATATTTCTAAGCAACACTAAGTATGGTTTTTAACAGGAGGCTTGAAAACACAAGGTTTTCGACAAAACTTAAAACGGTTTTAAAAAGATTTCAAAATGTTTTTCTCAGTAGCAACCCAGATTCAGTCGTAATGTTTGGGCCGGGTTTGGGGATGTTACATTCTGGTTTTGACTATAAACTACGTTTTATTTTCTTTAAATTTTGGTTTTGGTTTTGTAATAAGGCTGCTACTTATTATTTGGGTTTTAATTACTTGATTTTATGTTAACTATTTTATGCATGTGGTTAACAAATTGATACTGCTAAGTAATCGGGATTTAATCAATGTTTTCAAAATTATGCTCAATGTCAGGTTTTCAATCGTTACCATCGGGTAACATCATTCACAACACGATTTCAAAGTTAACTTTTGTCAAACGTGATTATGCTCAACTCACTCGGTTTATGATAAGTATCGCATGATTTTCTAATAACTAGTAATAACAAACGGGTTTTCAAGCATGAGTTCTCCGGATTTTAAAACAACCATAAAAATGGTTTTCAACATCATTTTATAGGAGGTTTTCTAAACTTTAAAACAATAAAGAGTTTTCAATGAAATTTAACTGGTAACTTGTTTTATTCAAATGTTTTCACTCTGTGACATGCCAGATTCGGTCGTGGTGTGTTGACCGGGTTTGGGGTGTTACAATTTCTCTCCTCCACAACCGTCCACTTCTTATCCCCACTCTTCCATTCTTTTTTCTCATTCTTGCTGTCTACTGTTTCCTTTTCTTCCCATTTTCTTAGTTTTTTTTTTTTTTTTTAGTTTTCCATTTTTCCTTGCAACTAGAATATTTCTTTCTCAACAGTTTTTGTGTGATTTCAACCTTCATTCATTCTTTTTTTTTTCTTTTCATTCCTAGCCTCTGATTTTATTATTTGAAGAGCGATTTGGACATCTGGAATTGTGGTAAGCATCGCATAAGTATGGTGTTCGTTTCCATTATCGTTAATCATGAGATGGATGTTTGTGAGTAAGTTTTTTTCAAGAAATTATTTGTTGGTTTGATTGTGTTTTGATGTTCTCTTTTGTGGGATCTTATTAGGGGAGGATTGTAAGCCACATAAATCTCTTATGGCGAACTGAGTGCATTAGTAAACTTTTTCCCCATAGGTAAGGGTTGGTTATTCGAGCATTTGTAGCCGAATGAATGTTTCAGGTCTGTTGTATTTGTATTAGATTACTCTATGTTTTGGTATTAATCCATATTTTTTATGTCGTAATAGGAGTTGTAAGTGTTGTTGTTGCATCGACATAAAAAAACAACCATGTGTGTAACGAAAACCCTAAAAAACAGTGAACGACACGATCCCGAAAAGCCATGTTTGGGAGCAGCTTGATAAGAAATCTGAAATTATGATATTGTATATGTAATATTCGAGAGCATGTCTGTGTTATAATTTCTACATCTGATTTGTTATTTGAGTTATCTATCTAAACATGATTCATGTACGCGCATCTAAGCATGTAATATGTTTTACATGTGCATTGGGGTGGGATAATGATGTGATGGAGGAAATGTTGGCAATTTAGCTGTATATTGATAAGCCATTTTTGTCGGGCAACCTAGGATGACTTAATTAGTGGTTTAACTGCATATATGTTCTGGCAACTTGACAGCGATTCTGGTGGCCTGATCATACTTATCTAATTTGGCAGATTACCGCATTATATCAGGCAGTTTGACTGCACTATTCTGAAAGTGACATATGCTCACTTGTAGGTGTGTGGGGTTGGATGAATATTTATTATCGTAATTGGTGTGTAGGGATGGACGGAGATGGTGTGTAGCGAATGGGGATAGTATCTGTTTCTGTTTTTGCATTTGTGTCTAATTCTGTATCTATATTTGTGTCTGAATCTGTTTCTATTTTTGCATTTGTGTCTGAATCTGTATTTGTTTATGTATTTGTGTATGAATTTCTATCTGTATCTGTTACTATATATTCTGTTTTTATAGGCTGAGTTACACACTGAACTTGTTAGCTCACCCTTTGTTTTTTTTTTTTTATCCTCTCAGGTAATCAACAAATTTAGGTTTGGGTGGCGCATGGGAGCTCGGATTGGATTTCTCGTGTAAAATGGTTTGATTTGTTAATAATTTAATGGCATAATTGCATAAAATACCTTTAACGTTTATGGGTTTTTAGGATTAAGCCCTTAACCTTTTTTTATTGACACCCTAAATGTTACAAATTTTTCAGAAACCAACCTAATTTTAACGGTAAACATGAGTTGACCGTCAGTCAAACGAAAGGTCAATGAAATAGCCTAATGTGGAGCACAGTATCGTAGATGACATTATCAAAACAATTTTTTTTTTCATTTTTCCATTTTCTTTCTTCTTCTTTGTAACACCCCTTACCCGTGTTCGACGTCGGAACAGGGTACGAGGCATTACCGAAACAAAACACATACAGTCGTACTAAACTGAAACATAAAATTTACATCCAAATTTAAAATTTTTTAATTTTTATCACACAATCATTCAACCTAGTCGTGCATCTCATAAATTGCATCATCATAAACACATATAACTTGATCAATAATAGCTAACATCAATGGCCTTATACAAAATGAGCTATCAAATAACATAGGCCATCATTTTAGGCCAAATCAATTATTACATAACAAAACAACCAAGTCCTCTACACATGCCATAATTCAAAATATTAATTTCAAAATACCAAAAGAGTGTTGATAGTGTGAATGGATCTCCGACAATCTCCGAGTCCCGAGCTAGCTTGGTGACACTATAAAACAAGGGAAAAGAGAATGGAGTAAGCATATAGCTTATTAAGTAAGTATGTAAATAATAAACAATTTATTAATATGACTTTAAAAATCCTCATAATATGTGCTCAAGATAATGCAATCATAATTACACATAGTTCCACCATTTACTCATGTTCATCTTAAGCTGTCTACTTGAGTCACAGTCACTAAATTATTTATATCTCGAGCTACAGAACTCCAAATTAAGATCCGTTAATTTTTCTTGAAACTAGACTCAAATATATTCTTACCATAAAATTTTCAAAATTTTTGGTTTATCCAATAAGTACAGTTTATTCTTTAAAATATCCCCTTTTCTGTTGTCTGACGGTTTCGACCTTTCTTCACTAAAAATTAATTATCTCATGTTCATAACTCAAATGATGTTACCTCTTATTTCTCTTGAAAATAGACTCATTAAGAAATTCAAGAATATAAATTTTATCCCATTATTATTTTTTTAAAATGTTTAATGAATTTCCAAAGTCAGAACAGGGGATTCCAAAATCATTCTGACTCTATCTCACCAAAATTCAAATATCTTAGAATATAAAATTATTTTTCTTACACCGTTTCTTTTATGAGAAAATAGACTCAATAAGATTTAATTTCATATCTTATTCAAATTCTAAGTCAATTTCCACCATTTTTGGTGATTTTTTAGAGACACATAACTGCTGCTGTCCAAAACTATTTTATTTCTAAATTTCATTCTTTCATGTTTTCTATATAGTAACTTTCATTGTAACACTTATTCTGTATCAATCTTACCAAAGTTCGATCACATATCGAGCACATTGCTCATAAGTTTACGCACATATACCTACACTTATGCATCACATAATCACAGTCATTTACACTTAGTCATTTCCCGTTGAACACATCGGAATATTAACGGATACATCGGAATATTGCACATAGTGCCACACTTGTAGCCAAAGCTACTTCACATCAGTTATCACACATAGGCTCGTTCTCGAGCTATTCACGTTCGCAGTGCTGCTCACACAAGTCGCTTGGTCGGTCATGCGTAACTACTCGGTCTTTGCTCACACAAGCTATTAGGTATCCGCAACACATGCGGGATTACCTAGCCACCGGGTAGAACTTATAAGACCAGCACCAGCCACATAATAATCACAATCTCGGTGCGCTTTCACACAAGCCGTCGGTCAATACGTAACTACACAAAGGCTTTGCTCACACAAGCTGTCGAGTATCCGTAACACATGCCGGATAACTCAGCCACCGGTAGAACGTACGGACCAGCACACGGATCACTTATTTCACTTAGATTTCACATAGGTTTCTAGTGAACATGTCACTCGTATCCATTTTTATTCCTAAGGTTCAACCGGGAAATTTCTCACTTGTCGATATTTTGTTAATTACATCAAACATTCAGCCATAGTTCATAACATTTATCAAAATATGAAAACGTAAGTAAAAACGATGCATTACTTACATACAAACTTACCTCGGTGCAAAATATGATGAATTTGCAATTTAGTCCACAACCTTTTCTTTTTCCCGATCAGGGTTAATTCCTCGTCTTTCTTGATAATCGAGCTTGGAAGCTTGAAAAACCCTAGCTATGTCTTCCTTATGTGAATTTCGGCCAAGGGGCTGAAGATGAGCAAAAATTGGCTTTTAATTTTGTTTTTAATTCATTTTAATCACCAAATGACTAAAATGCCTTTAACTTAAAAATATTCTATTTCACCTATTTGATGTCCATTTTTGTCCAACAAGTTAACCAATGGTCTAGTTACCTTTTAAGGACCTCCAATTTAAAATTTCATAGTAATTAGATACCTCTAGCTTCTAGAACTCAAGTTTTGCACTTTTTACAATTTAGTCCTTTTGACTAAACTGAGTGCTCAAACATCAAAATTTTCGAACAAAATTTTCACGAAATCAATTCGTAAAATTGTAGATCATAAAAATATAAGCATATTAATTTTTTTTCCTCATCGAATTTGTGGTCCCGAAACCACTATTCTGACTAGGCCCAAAATCGGGCTGTTACATTCTCTCTTTCTCTCTTCCCCTCTAACTACTGTTACAATAAAACATTTTTTTCTCAAGGCTTTCCGAGATTTTCTCTCTTTCCAAACACATTGTAACGACCCGATTGTCACGTGTATTGGAAAGTGTACTTTCGGGTCTCCGATTTCATAAAGCGGATTCGTAAATATTTATTAAAAATATTTACGAAGTTAGTTGCATGGTTAATTAGGTTTTGATTAGGTGAATTTGTTTAAATTAAGAATAATTAGGTTTAAAGACTAGATTGCATATAGAGAGAAAGTTGAATTATAGATTAGAGGAAAAGTGAAGGGACTAAATAAGTAATTAAGCCATAAACTGACAAGTGGATGATGTTGGTAAATACATGTGTAATAATAATAAACATATGTATTTAAGAATAAAATATTTATTGCTTATTAATTAAGTAAATATATATTATTATATTATTATAATTAAAACAAAACAAATAAAAGAAAAGAAAAGGAAATTGAAAAAGAAACAGAGAATAGAACGAAACAGGGGGAAAAAGAAAGAAAGAAGGAGAAAAGTTAAGGTTTCAAGGGTTCAAAGCTCAATTGGTTAGTCAACTTAGTCCCTTTTCTTGTAATTTTTATGTTTTTGAAATCCTAGTATTAAATACTACTTAACCTATGCTGAAATTTTAGAAATTATTGGATTTTTAGATGTCGTCTATGTTGAATAATTTGAGTATTAGGGATTAAATTGATAGATTTTTAAGTTAGAATTGAGAAAGTGATTGAATTATGGAATAAATTATAAGTTTTGAGAAATAGGGACTAAATTGTGAAAATTTCAAAATTTAGGGATTTATGTGAAAATAGGGAGTTGAATTTAGTCTAAAGTGGAATTTGCATTAAAATAAATAACTAAATGTGAGGAATGAAAGTTAGTCTCAATTTAGGGACTAAATTGAAATTTATGCAATATTTGAGTAAAAATTGAAATATTAAATGTGGAATTGAATTGTGTTGTATTGATGAATTTTAATTATTTTAATTTTGTAGCTAATGTTGTATCGGAATCACCAACTAAAAAGGGAAAAGATAAAGTCGACGTCGAATAGCTCAGAATTTCCGGTTTGTATTTCTATAATCCGAAACTAGTTATTAATTGTTGTAATTTTTATTTAATGTATATGGTAAGTGTTGAAGTGAGTAATTGATATTTCATAATTGATTTGATGAATTGAATTAGTAGATACATATATATTGAATGGATTGATTTTTGAATTGAAATGAATATATGTGTAATTATATGATTATATGAA
This sequence comes from Gossypium bickii, assembly GCA_025503065.1. Classification (NCBI taxonomy): domain Eukaryota; kingdom Viridiplantae; phylum Streptophyta; class Magnoliopsida; order Malvales; family Malvaceae; genus Gossypium; species Gossypium bickii. Next base: position 16,944,807 of record CP106713.1, on the reverse strand, counting down.
AAATTAGTATTGAATATTGATTATATCTGAAATGTGAAATTAAACCCTATTAACTATATCGGGCTAAGTCGGATATAGATGGCATGCCATAGGATTGGAAGAGTTCAGGGATTCTTCGACCTCGAGTCAATAAGACACTGGGTGACAATTTATTACTTCGGATTAATTTGATGAGGCATTGGGTGCCAATTTACTTCTGTTTAGCCGATGAGACACTGGGTGTCAAATTATTACTTCGAATATCCGATGAGGCACTGGGTGCCAAACTAGTGTGTTTTGGTTGGATCCGTGTATTCGTCCAAGTCTGAGTCGTGTTAATAGGGGTAAACATATAATAAACTTTTATAATTGATATTTAATTGGCATGGTATGAGAAATGAAATTGATATAGTGAATTGAAAATAGAATGTGAAATATGTTGTAAATACATGGAATACATGAGTTAAATACTCATGAATTGAATATGGAATGGATAGTGCCATTTGTTTAAATGATATGTGAACAAATTATGGAAAGCTATTATATAGCAAGTGATGAAAATTGAGTATGGTATATAATGATGTATTCATGAATTGAGTATTGCATGACTAATGCCATTGTACGAATAAATATGGTTTGATATGTGAATTAATCATTTATATAGCAATGGTGCGAATAGGATATTGTTTAATAAAAAAAATGATAGTCATGATACTATACATTAATATGTCCTTATAATTTAATTGTGCTTATTACATTATCATGTCTTTAAATATTCGAATTATAGAAATACCACTGAGTTTTACTCAGCGTACAGTTTTGTTTTCCGTGCGCAGTTTAGGTACAGTGATTTTGAAGAGTTGTAATTGAGGTTGTGAGCATCCATCTCATCACATCTCCAAGTGCCAAGAGGGTATGTTTCAAAATTTTGAATAGAATGACATGTACTTAGGAAGATCAAGTGTGTTCCAAGTAGTAGAGACAAAAATATAATTTATGAAAACTTAATTTTTTTTTAAATGTTCAAATATATTAGTGATTAGCCAAAAATCGCTTTGGCACCTAATGTAATATTCCTATATCAGGTTCCTTGGATCGAACTGGGTATAGGGGTGTTACATTTAGTGGTATCAGAGTTTTGGTTTTCTAATTTCTGTGTAAAGAACGAGTCTAGAAGTATATGCCATATAGGATATATCGATGTGATGAGATGTGATAACAATATTAGAAGTATTGATAAGTTTGAAAATCTGAATTGTTACTGATAAGGAAATGATTTTGAACTAGTTAGTAATGACTAAATAGGAAAATAGATAAATACTGAAATTTGATAAAAACTTATTTTCTGTTATAGGTATTGGAAGAAATGGCAATAAATCTGATATTGCCTGATGAGATAACAACTTCAGCATAGAAAGAGAAAGTTGATAGGATGATGAGAGAAGTTAAAGATTATAGAATGAAACTAGAAGAAGACATTGTTCAACACCTTATTACTGTAAATCAAAAGATGCAAGAAGTGTTATGGAAGGTTCATGAACTGATTAGAAAGAATAAAGTGCAATACTTTGACCCTTAGAGGGACATTAATAGAACGAGAGCATCAAATGATTTTAGATCAACTTTGGAAGACATTGGTACCACGAACTTATTGGAATATAGTTCTATACTACGTGAACTTTATAATCTTTGATGGAGCAAGGAAAATAGCGAGACAAAGTGTAGGTTCACGAAAGTTGACTGGGAAGCAAAATGTCTTTGACATGCCATGGATGGAAAATTGAGTTGTTAGGAAATTACCAAGAGAATTTATAGATTCAATACTCGTTATAAAGATTGAAGAGGAAGAAGATCTTGAGGAATTTCTAGATTGGATTGTAGAAGATGAATTTGAAGAGAATTTGGAACTTAATATAGAGAATTTTCCGGGGGAAGATACAGAATCAAAGATGGAAGAAGTTGCAGAAATGGATTTAAGTGGTTAAAAGTAAAGATAAAGTAAAAGTTAGGGACTAGTGAATGTGAAGGAAAATCAGTATATATATAATTGTACATGTACAGAATGAGAACTTAGAAAGTCAGAGTTTTTGAATGAAAAGTTTGGTATATTAATATAAGGTTTGTCTTTTGGAAATAGAAGAGACAATAGAAATATGAGAAGTGGAATAGAATAGTAATATTTTCCAATTATGAAGATCAGAAAATGAATTTTTTTTTTTTAAGAATGAAGTATAGAAAGAAATAAAGACCTTAGTTAAGTAAATAATCAATATTAATAAGAGAATAAGAGAAAATAGAGGTTTTTGAATGAAGAGAATATAATAAGTCTAAGAGATTGATGGTATATAAATATTATAATGTATTAATAGAGATAAGTTATAGTTAAGAAGAGTAGTATTTTTGTTAAAAAAATGTGAAAATTATCAATGGTATAATTTTAAGATATAAATCCTAGTGAGAAGATGAATTGGAGATTATCTTGAAAAAGTACTACAAGAAGAAAAGAGAAAAGAATTAGGTAAAAGAGTGATGACAAATTCAATTCTATCACGATCAATTAAGAAAAGTAAAGAAGTTTGAGAATTTGTACTCGTATGCGAACATAAAGAACAAGATAAAATAAGGTCTTAGGTTATCTCCAAGACAAGTATTAAAGGTTTAAGGAAAAGAACTATTCAACCTTGTGATAAATGCAAAAAAAGAAAATCTCATTGAGGTGAATATTGGATATTTTCTGAAAGATGCTTTAAGTATGGCTCTAAAAGACATGGAATAAAAGATTGTTTAGAATTGTTGAGAAAACCAAGAAATAGTCTGTAATGGGTATTAATAAGAGGATAAATTGAATATAAAAAAAATTCAAAATAGATGATAGAAGATAAGAATTAGTAATGTACCAAACTTTTCATTCAAAAATTCAAAAATTGACAATGAAAAATAGTGCAAGTACTTTAGAGAGCATAAAAAGGTAGTGTAATGATTTTAAGAATTAGTAAATAAAGAGCGATCTAAAGTGTGAAAAGAAGAAGAAGAAAAAGAAATAGCAAAGCTGTAAATTGTGTAATAAAAGAGGCAAACCTTGGAAGGAACAGTTATCTTGAGGATACTGTTGGCAACGGCCGGGCCAATAGATTTCTAAAAGGTTTGGATTAAGAGTAATAACTCTGATCCATAACTGGAATAATCATTGTTTGCCTCGAAAAGAAAATGAAAAGAAAGGAAATGAAAATGAGAATATAAAAGTATAACAAAGTAGAGTCTAAAAAAATGTTAAAAGAATAGTGTCATTACTTGTATGAGATAGTTGTGATAAGAATAATAATAAAAATAAATGAAAAGAAAGGATAAAGAATGAATACAAATGATAAGCTAGGTAAATATATACAGAAAGGAACTATAGAATTATAGAGATGATTTTAAGAAAACGAAATGAAGAAAGGACTTCTGATTAAGTGGAAAGAAAAGAAATAAGAGACCAATTGAGTAAAAAGGAAATATAGGATTATAAGAATAACTCCAAAGTTAATCTACCAAAAGGTCTTCGATTTTTATGTAAAGGATTTTGTCGTTTATAGTGATGCTTCCTTGAGCGGTCTTAGTTGTGTTTTGATGCAAGACAGGAAAGTGATTGCTTATGCATTTCGTCAGCTAAAAATGCATGAACGCAATTATCTGACACACGATTTAGAGCCAGTTGCTATGGTTTTTTCTCTAAATATTTAAAGATACTATCTGTATGGTTATAAGTGTTATATTTATACCGATCATAAGAGTCTCAAATACCTCTTATCTCAAAAGGAATTGAATTTGAGATAGCGTCGTTGGGTAGAACTTCTGAAAGATTTTGATTGTGTTATTGATTACCACCCTGGTAAAGCTAATGTCGTAGCTGATGCGTTGAGTAGGAAAACAGCAATTGAATTACAAGCAATGTTTTCTCAGTTTAATATCAATGATGATGGAAGCCTATCAGCTAAACTAAAAATCAAACCGGTGATGTTTGATCGGACCAAGTCAGCACAGTTAGAAGATGACAAGTTGGCGAAAAAAAAAAAGAAATGGTTCAGAATGATATATTAGAAATTTCTAATATCAGCATTGATGATTATAATTGTTTGAGATTTCATAACCAAATTTGTGTTTCAGATGTTTTTGAATTGAAAGAGTTGATATTTCGCGAAGCTCATGATATTCTTTTTGCTTTGCATCCTGGAGGAACAAAAATGTATCGTGATCTGCTAGAATTTTATTAGTGGCCAGGAATGAAAAGAGATGTGGTCGAGTATGTGGCTAAATGTTTAACTTGTCAACGAGTTAAGGTAGAACATCAGGTTTCCACCAGATTACTTCAGCCTATTTCTATTTCTGAATAGAAATGAGATTGTGTCACGATGGATTTTGTAACGGGGTTACTTTTACCGGCAAGTAAGAAAAATGTTGTATGGGTGATTCTTAATCGACTTACGAAATCGGCTCATTTCATCGCAGTCAGGACTGATTGGTCATTTCAAAAGCTTGCTGAAGTTTATATTCAAGAAATTGTGAGATTGCACGGTGTTCCTATGTCGATAATCTCTGATCGAGATCCGCGGTTTACTTCAAGATTTTGGAAACATTTGCATGAATCTCTTGGTACGCGACTTAATTTTACCACAGCTTTTCATCCGCAGACTGATGGACAATCTGAGCGTGTTATTCAGATTTTGGAAGACATGCTTCGTACTTGTGTTATTGATTTTGAATGGGTTGGGAGCGTTACTTACCTTTGGCTGAATTTCTATGCAACAATAGTTTTCAATCGAGTATTCAAATGACTCCGTATAAAGCCTTATACAGTCGTAGGTGTCGATCACTTATTTGTTGGATGGAATTGAGTGAAAGAAAAATGATCGGGCCAAAATTAATTCAAGAAACGGAAGACATTGTTAAGAAAATTCGAGATAGATTGAAGACAACTTTTGACAGACAGAAATCATATACAGATTTGAAACGTCGAGATATTGAATATTTTGTTGACGATAAAGTATTTCTTAAAGTTTCGCCTTAGAAGAAAATTTTGAGATTTGGCCGAAAAGGGAAACTAAGTCATCGATTTATTGGACCGTATGAGATCACAAAAAGAGTGGGACCAGTTGCATATCATTTAGCTTTGCCCGTGGGATTACAGAAAATTTATGATATTTTTCATGTTTCAATGCTTAGAAGATATCAATCGGATCCATCTCATATTATTTCGACAGAAGATATTGAAATTCAACCTGATTTGTCATACGAAGAAGAACAGGTTAAGATTTTGGGCACGTGAAGTAAAAGAGTTGCGTAATAAGCTAGTTCCGGTAGTGAAAGTATTATGGCGTAGTCATAGTGTTGAAGAAGCGACTTAGGAACCAGAAAAGACTGAGATCTCAGTACCCCTACCTCTTTTCAAGTAAATTTTGAGGACGAAATTTATTAAGGGGGGAGAATTGTAACGACCCAATAGTCACGGGTATTGGAAAGTGTACTTTCAGGTCTCCGTTCTCGTAAAACGGATTCGTAAATATTTATTAAATTAAGAGTAATTAGGTTTTGATTAGGTGAATTTTTTAAAATTAAGAGTAATTAGGTGTAAAAACTAGATTGCATATAGGGAGAAAAAAACTAGATTGCATATAGGGAGAAAGATGAATTATAGATTAGAGGAAAAGTGAAGGGACTAAATAAGCAATTAAGCCATAAACTGACAAGTGGATGATGTTGGTAAATACATGTGTAATAATAATAAACATATGTATTTAAGAATAAAATATGTATTGCTTATTAATTAAGTAAATATATATTATTATATTATTGTAATTAAAACAAAACAAATAAAAGAAAAGAAAAAGGAATTGAAAAAGAAACAGAGAATAGAACGAAATAGGGGGAAAAAGAAAGAAAGAAAAAAAGAAAGAAAGAAGGAGAAAAGTTGGGGTTTCAAGGGTTCAAAGCTTAATTGGTTAGTCAATTTAGTCCATTTTCTTGTAATTTTTATGTTTTTGAAATCCTAGTACTAAATACTACTTAACCTATACTGAAATTTTAGAAATTATTGGATTTTTAGATGTTGTCTATGTTGAATAATTTGAGTATTAGGGATTAAATTGATAGATTTTTAAGTTAGAATTGAGAAAGTGATTGAATTGTGGAATAAATTATAAGTTTTGAGTAATAGGGACTAAATTTTGAAAATTTCAAAATTTAGGGATTTATGTGAAAATAGGGAGTTGAATTTAGTCTACAATGGAATTTGCATGAAAGTAAAGAACTAAATGTGAAGAATGAAAGTTAGTCTCAGTTTAGGGACTAAACTGAAATTTAGGCAATATTTGAGTAAAAATTGAAATATTAAATATGGAATTGAATTGTGTTGTATTGATGAATTTTAATTGTTTTAATTCTGTAGCTAACGTCGTACCGGAATCACTAACTAAAAAGGGAAAAGTTAAAGTCGACGTCGAGTAGCTCGGAATTTTCAGTTTGTATTTCTATAATCCGAAACTAGTTATTCATTGTTGTAATTTTTATTTAATGTATATGGTAAGTATTGAAGTGAGTAATTGATATTTTGATAATTGATTTAATGAATTGAATTAGTAGATACATATATATATATTGAATGGATTGATTTTTGAATTGAAATGAATATATGTGTAATTATGTGATTATATCTGAAATGTGAAATTAAACCCTATTAACTGTACCGGGCTGAGTCGGATATAAATGCTATGCCATAGGATTGGAAGAGTTCAGGGATTCTTCGACCTCGAGTCGATGAGACACTGGGTGTCAATTTATTACTTCGGATTAATTCGATGGGGAACTAGGTGCAAATTTACTTCGGTTTAGCCGATAAGACACTGGGTGTCAAATTATTACTTCGAATATCCGATGAGACACTGGGTGCCAAACTGGTGTGTTTTGGTTGGATTCGTGTATCCGTCCAAGTCCGAGTCGTGTTAATAGGGGTAAACATATAATAAAGCTTTATAATTAATATTTAATTGGCATGGTATGAGAAATGAAATTGATATAGTGAATTGAAAATAGAATGTGAAATATGTTGTAAATACATGGAATACATTAGTTAAATACTCATGAAATGAATATGGAATGGATAGTGCCATTTGTTTAAATGATATGTGAACAAATTATGAAAAACTATTATATAGCAAGTGATGAAAATTGAGTTTGGTATATAATGATGTATTCATGAATTAAGTATTGCATGACTAATGCTATTGTACGAATAAATATGATTTGATATGTGAATAACCATTTATATAGCAATTGTGCGAATAGGATATTGTTTAATAAAAAAAATGATAGTCATGATACTATACATTAATATGTCCTTACAATTTATTTGTGCTTATTATATTATCATGTCTTTAAATATTTAGATTATATAAATACCACTGAGTTTTACTCAGCGTACAATTTTGTTTTCCGTGCGCAGATTAGGTACAGTAATTTTGAAGAGTTGTAATTGAGGTTGTGAGCATCCATCTCATCACATCTCCAAATGCCAAGAGGGTATGTTTCAAAATTTTGAATAGAATAACATATATTTAGGAAGATCAAGTGTGTTCCAAGTAGTAGGGACAAAAATATAATTTATGAAAACTTAATTTTTTTTTTAAATGTTCAAATATATTAGTGATTAGCCAAAAATCGCTTTGGCACCAAATGTAATGTTCCTATATCAGGTTCCTTAGATTGAACTGAATATAAATGTGTTATATTTAGTTTTTTCTCTCCTTCTAGATTTTCTCAACCCCTCTATAAATTTTTAGTTTTTTTTTTCTAATCAACACATCTTTATTAATGAAATGGCATATAACAAACATCTAAAAGAGCATGCAAACTAACGAAATTCATTAAAAGATAATATAGATGCATATACATATATATATATGTATATGCACACCACTATTTTCTTCAGTTTTCTCACCAACCAGACAGAATAAAACGAATCCATGCAACAAAAAGAAACTAACTTTCTAGTGTTTTAACAAAAACCCAGCAAATCCCGCATCTTATTTTATACTAATTTAGTTAGATCTACCAACTTTAACCTCCAAATTCAACTTTTAAACCTTTCACAATCCTGTTTGTTTCTTGAGAAAAAAACAGAGAAAGAAAGAAAAAGATTAAAGAAACCAGACTTCGATTTTAATTGAGGTTCTTCCTCTAACACAACAACCTGCAAAAATGAATATCAACAACCATTTTTATGATTTTTTTTATTTTTTTTAAGAACAGAAGCCAAAACACTGTTTGTAAAAATGTTCAAGAAGAATAAACAAATTAGTGGAATAACTACAGAGGGAAAAAAACACCATTTTTAACAATAAAATATATTGGAAATTCAAAGTCTTATGTTAGATTCCATGAAAAAAAGGGTAAACAGGTTATCATTTACTAAAAAAAAGTTAATGGTTTAGTTCCAAATTGAATCAAAAGCATGAAATTTTAAATAACAGTAAGCAAAACCCTTGCTGAAACCATCGACGGTGGAGGACCCGAAATCAGCAAAGAGAGCGGGGTCCACCTACAAAGTAGGATGCTGGAGGCGGCAGAATCGTTCCCATTGGACTGAGAGAGTTTAGCAGTGGATGAAGGCGACCTGTGAACCCACTTCCTTACCGGTCCATTGAATACCGCCGTTGAACCACCATACCTAACGGAAGCTCGGCCCAGCCTAGTGAAGCTCACTCCTTCCATTTCTATATTCCAAAGTTTGAAGATAATTATCAAGAGTTATGAGCAAAAAGAAGAATTCTTTTTCGAGTGAATGAAGTCTCTGGTTTCAGAATAGAGGGGAAGAGAGAAAGAGAGAAGAAGAAAGATGAAAAAAAAAATTTTTAATAGATGACGTCATCTATGGCATTGTGCTGATGTGGACACATAAGTTACATTGTTGTCTGCAGTTTAATTGACGGTCAATTTAAGTTTACTGTTAAAATGTGGCTGATTTTTAAAAAAAATTATAAGGTTGAAGGTGTCAATAAAAAATGGTTAAGGGCTGTAACCTAAAAACTCATAAATATTGAGAGTATTTTATGTAATTATACCTTTAATTTTCTGGATTTTTGGTTTTTGGACTAATATTCGAATTTACTTTTGGTTTCGGGCTGTGGTGGTTTGTTATTCAATGAAAGATTTTTGCATGATTTCTATTAATTAACAATAACTGCTTGGTTTTCTAAATTTAAACGAGCTAAGGTTTTTTCACTGCAAATTTGAAATGAGTTTAACGAAAGTTTCAAAATATGCTTAAACGACAAAACTATATGTTTTCACTTATCAAAATCACGGTTTTCAACTTATAATTCTGGAATTTTCCGCTGCAAAATTATGTATTCAACTAGGAGTTTTTCCGTAGAATAGATAAGTTCTCCGCATGACTTTCCAAAGAAAAACATATAAGAGTATTGCCAAAAATAATATTTTTAGATTACACGATCTTTCAATGCTAGTTTTTGTTAAGATTTTCAAACGAGAAGAATAATATCTCAAGATCTGGCCATAACCTCTAGGTTGGGTTTGGAGTATTACATTAAATTCAAATCAAAATAACTTGAATAAAGGAAAAACTCATATCAATATATCAGACTCTCCATCAATATTTCATCTTTGGACAAAATATTAACTTTTAAGTGATATTTTGGTGTAGTAATTAAACACTAACAATAAGAACATGTCGAATAATAAATCTTCATTTGGGTAAATTTATTACTCATATGTAAAACCAAATAATCGTCACATGTTTATTACCAAAGTTATACATGTAATTTTGTTAAATATTAACTTTCCTTTGGGCCAATCGATATTAACATGGCTTAATTTACATGCGCACAACCTTTTATATTTTAAAACAAAATAATTTCAATAACAAATGTCACTTTGGCAACTTCATATTTTCAATTAAGTTATTTTAATATATATATATCAATATTCAAATTTTAAAATTTCCATAACAGTTAAAAGGTCAAAACTAATTTTTTAAGTGCTCTATAGTTTTCGAAATAACCCAAAATAAGGTTGTTTTAATGCTACCATCAAAATCGAAAACCTTAATTTTTGACTGATTTAATTAAAAAATAATGATGATGAATTAGTCATAGAATGAAAACAATTCCTTTTATCAACTAGACAATTCCATCATTATGATGCCATGATTGAAGCTTAAAAAACACAATTTGTTTAAATTTACACTAAAGCATTTAACATCAAAATTCTAAAAAAAAAAAAAACATGAAATATGCAAATAACAAACATCAATAGAGCATGCTCTAAGTGGGAAACAGATTCAGAATTGATAATAAAAAATCAATGGAAAAAAGAAACCAAAGAAAAATTTCAGCCCAAAATATGAATAGCATGATTGTTAAGAAATACTGGCTTACCAATTAAGCCTTGAATAAGAAAAGGGAGTTTTATAACAGTCCTGTGCCACAAACATGTAATAACAATTGACACTAATTTCTACAATTGATTAGAAACGTAACTTGTAACACCCTTTACCCGTATTTGACGCCGGAACAGAGTACGAGGCATTACCAAAGAGTACAGAACACTTACAGATAATTTGAAATAATTATCTTTACACAAATAGTACACTTGAGGTGTACAGTTCTATAATTATGAATAAATACATTTATTAAACATATTCCCTATTTTTATAGGATGTATCACAATCTCATATTTCCATGTATTAAGCACCACCATTTCCTCGTATTTTAGACAAATACGTGTAACAATTCATAGACACACAACTCACTAACTCTTCCTGCCAATCACAATTTAAATTGACAAATCACTTATTGAGTCCAATTTCAATGTTCACTAAAATCTATCATATAAATTTGGATGTACATATCCACCAATAGATTCCATGTACCGATATCATCATCTCAAATTTCTACATGCATTTCCTTTCTACATTATGAATTCAAATAACATATACAAGATATACCAATGTATTTCAAGTACGGTTTCATAATATTTCATTTCAAATTTCAGATTATTTCATATTAGAACTTTTCTCATTAACCCATTTGGAATATCAATTCATACAGATAATACACTCAAGGGTGTACAAATATATAATCACAAATGAACTCATTCATCAATCAAGTTCTATGTTCATGTCTTATCAACTCGTATTTCCTTATATCACATAATTCCGTGTAACACTTACCAAACTTTGTAAGATTAGTGAATGCCTTATAGAATTAGTCTGCTCACAAGCTGTCGATCATAACAAGCTACACGGTGTTGCTCAATGCCACATTTTACAACTCAGTATGGCTAATAGCATACCTACGTTTCACACTTTGCCATGGACACCCATGGTTTTATCCGTCAATTCATCACTTTTCACTAGAATGCTATAGCCTAGCTATGGTCTTACATCTTAAACACGTATCACATCAATTTCATATCCCAGATATGATCTTATAGGGAAACCACTTATCATTTGTAGCCGAAGCTACCACTATTCACTGATCAGGTAGCCGGAGCTACCACTATTCATCGATCGTGTGCCGAGAGCTACCACTTTTCATCGATCGGTGGCGGAGCTACCACTATTCACTGATCAGGTATCCGGAGCTACCACTTTTCACTGATCAGGTAGCCAGAGCTACCACTTTTCACTGATCAGGTAGTCGGAGCTACCACTTATCACTTTCATTTGTCCTTGATCAGATAAGTGTAGCCGAAGCTATCACTTATCACTTGTTGCCATGGTTCAACCATGGTATTTTCCGTCAATTCATCTTGTCACTGAACTGAAGTGCTTAAGTTGATCATTTATTCAATTTTCATGCTTTTACATTATTCACGATTTTATCATCAATACATATGAAATAACACATCATGAAGTTCATAAAATTAACAAATGATTACTAAAATTTAACCATATAAACTCACAAGTTCAATTTTTCTAATTCAACATTTATCAATTATAATCGAGCATGTAATCAATTTATACACAAGTCGTTCATATATTATTTTTCCTCCTCCTCCTCTCCATCCACATCCTTAGTATAAACAACACACTTGTAAGTAACATTATCTATAGTTTTCACTATTTACTTATATGAATATTCAAGCTGTCCATCTGTGTCATAGTCACTAAATTATTTTTATCTTGAGCTAAAAAACTCCAAATTAAGATCCGTTAATTTTATTTGAAACTAGACTCACATATCTTATTACTACAATTTTTCTAGAATTTTTGGTGTGCCCAATTAGTACAGTTTATTAGTTTAGTTCTCCCCTATTACACTGTCCGATAGCTCTAACCTCTCTTCACTAAAAATCAATTATCTCATAGTATAATTTTCATATAGTGTTTCTGATTATTTCTAATGAAAATAGACTCATTAAGGAATATAAACATATAAATTATAACTCATAATTATTTTTGTACAATTTTTAGTGAATTTCTAAAGTAAGAACAGGGGATCACGAAGTTATTCTAAACCAGTCTTACAAATATTTAAATATCTCAATATGTAGACTTCCTTTACTTGCTCTGTTTCTTTTATATGAAAATAGACTCAACAAGCTTTAATTTCATATCTCATTCAACTTTTAATTCTGTTTCTACAATTTTTGGTGATTTTTCAAAGTTAGACAACTGCTGCTGTCCAAAACTGCTTTAGTGTAACATGTTGATTTCTATTTTGTCCCTAATTCCACAATTCATACAATTCAGTCCTTGCTAAATTAACCCCTCAATTGAGTAATTTTCTCATTTGATACTTTTCTCTATCATTTTAAACTACTTCATAACCTTTGAAAATCAGAATTTTAACACTAGGCCTTAATTTCAACTCTTTCACAATTAGGTCCTAAAACCAATTTCCATCAATTTCACTTGATAAAATCATCATATAACAAAATTAAAGCTTCAAGTCAATATTTATTCATCATATTATTCAAGCACTAATCCACATCAACTTTAAAAATTATCCATAGAATCAAAAACTAATGAATTAATAAGTTGGACCCAATTGTAAAAGTCTATAAACATAGAAATTTCAAGAAGAAAGCAAGAATTAAACTTACATGAAGCTTGAGTATGAAAACCAGCTTGAACTCTCTCCCATGGCTGTTTTTCAGCTGAAGAAAATGAAGAGAAATGAAGAGAATTCTAGATATTCCAATTTGGTCCCATAATTATTTAACTAATTTTGGCAATTTTCCAAATTTGCCCTTATTTCACCCATTTCCTGATTTTTCTCAGTTATTGCCGCCCAAAATATCTCCTTTGGGCTTATTTTCACTTTAGGTCCTTCCTCATTTGACAATTAAGCTATTTAATCCTTCTAGCAACTTTTACACACTTTTCAATTTAGTCCTTTTTATTTAATTAACCACCCAAACGTCAAAACTTCTAACGGAATTTTAATACTACCTTATTGACATTCCGTAAATATTCATAAAAATATTTATGACTCGATTTATAACACCGAGATCTCGATACCTCTTTTTCTCGATTTCTTGACCAAATAAATCTTTATAAAACACAATTTACTATTTTAAAAATATTTTAAAAGCTACATTTGGCTCGTAAATATTAAATAATATAGTCTACGAGTTCATTTGTCAGATTTGATGATCTCGAACTATTATTTTTGACATTACTGAAATTTGAACTATTACATAACTTGAATCGTTCATATACTCAACTTGTCATTGATAAACTATCCAGTTTAAGGCAACCAGAGTAGTGTCGATTAAAGCAATTTGTAAAGTAACCAAATTCAAAACCATGAGCACAATCAATAAAAAAGCACATGCGGTAGAATCAATAATTAACAGACGCATGACAGCCTTTAAAGCCATGCCCATCATCGATATTGATTATATATACACCCAATGTTTCATTAATGAAACCCATCCAAAACTTGCCATATTTTCCTTTCTTAATCGCACCAAATATATTACCAAAGCTAAATAAGTCTGTCTTCTCATATGAAGATATACCAAAAGCATTCAACCAAAATATTGAGCCACTATTTTATTTCAAAGCAAAATTTAATTGTAACCCATTATGTACATTAAAATCAATAAAGTATGATAATCGAAAAATACCAAAATTAAGAAATTAAAATTGAAAACCCTAAAACTTTTGATATAGAGAATCAAAATTTAAGAAATTTTATAAATAATTAAAATAATAAATTCATAAATTTTGAAAAACGAATCCACCCAAAATAATAAAGTATCAACTCGTTCTTAATTATTTAACATGATGAGGTTCAGATCCTACTTGTTAAAACCATAAAGCAAGATCTGATATAAAAAAAAAAAAAAAACTTAACGAACCAGGATCGGCCATTTAAAATCATCAAGAACAAAACTAAATGCAAAAACGTACATGAATCCATTGATTTATTGGAATATTTGATCTTATAGTTTTGATCTTTCAAATTAGCACACAAGTAATCTAAACAATGTGACTCTCTCTTTTCTAAAGATGAGATATTAGAAAATTTATGTTATGTATAGTTTGGGGACCATAATCTTAATATATAACTTTTACACATTAATCCTAATTTATAATCAACCTATCATTAATTAGAAATTAATTACTAGAGTATCACATACTTTATTTAATAACTAAAGCCCAATAAACCTTAACAAAATTTAATCATTTTTAATTTGAGCTAACCTTTTATGATAGTAAATAATAACATATAATTACTCTTATTATATATGGGATGTCCATATTTTCCAACATTGAAACCAAAATCAAAACCAAAACCAAAATCAAAACCATATTGAATAAAAACCGAAATATCCAAAATCAATAATTGTGGTTCAGTTTAGTGGTTTTTACCAAATTTGAGCTTTGTAAAAAGAAAAATTAAAAAACAATATCACCTTGTTTGGGGAAAAAAAAATCTAATATTGCAATTTTTTTATTTTTTTTCACAACAATCATAGTACTATTTTAGATTCATTTATACATTTATAAAGTGAATTAAATAATTAAGTTAATATCATAATCATCAATAAGACCATTTAACAAATCATTTTAATTTAAGCTATTAAATTGATAAATCATTCAAAGTTATTAAAAGGAAAGCTAACACGTAATCATTCGTATACCTAATTGTAACACCCTTAACCTGTCTCCGTCGCTGGATTAGAGTTTTGGAGTACTACAGTACAATTCTGAACATTTAGCTTCAAACATAAACAAATATTCAAATTAAATACTAACATTCAAATACACATTTCATTTATTGAATACTTGCACTTATGAGCCTTAAATCGGGCCTTAAAAATAGATTCAGGACATTTAGGGATATTTTGAAACCAAATATAGATTTTTGGGAAAATTGAAAAATTTTAGAAACAGGGTCACATGACCATGTGACATAGCCCAGACCGTGTGGACATTCGAAGTATGGACACATGATCGTGTCCCAGCCCGTGTGGTATTTGAAATAGGTTACATGACCATGTGCCAGCCCTTGTATGCATTTGATGTTGGGTCACACGGCCGTGTCGTTGACCGTGTTCCATATTGACTTGAAACACACAGTCGCGTGGGGCGATCGTGTGTGGCACAGGACCGTGTGATAGCCCGTGTCGCAGGCCATGTGTTGCATAAGTTGCCCCTAAAACAAGCCAAATCAAGTCTGAATTCTTGTACACTAAGACACAACATACCTAACCTATTTCACATAATTAAAAGCACATTCAAAACACCAAAAACATGCCAAATATCCATCCATCCTATGCCTAACCAATATGCTATCAAAAAACACCACAATCACAAATCAAACATAATCCCATTTAACATTACAAGTTCATTCAATAAACTTAGATCAAACATACCAAAAACCATGACTTGCCTAATATAAGATAGAACATGCACAAGTGTAACTTCACCTATTTACTTCATCGTTTACAACACAACACCAACTAAGCACTTGACCATAATAAGCTTATCACAAACTCAAAACACCAAAGGAACCAAGATTACATTTAAACTCTATACATGCCAAAACACACACATATCATTTAATCTAAATGCCTATCCAATGTACCCTCATTGGTACCACAATAAACATCCAAAACAATTCAAACTCAATGCTAAAAGACTAACCTTAAACATATATCTCAATTTGACCATTTCTTTCACATCCCAGTTCTACCATAAGTCATCTACTTGAAAAGACACTCATAAATGACTAAATCACATATTTACATATACATTAACAAGCCAAAATCAAAACATATGGACAAGAACTCTCAAATCACATCACATTGGCCAAATAACATAAAACACCTACTACATGCCATTTATAACCATCAGCATAATAACCAAAGTCTACCAAAATGATGGACGAATAATGTGAATGTACTCCAACAAAAATTCCAATCGATCAAGCTTTTCGATGATCTGTAAGACAAAAAAAACAACAACATAAGAAACTAGTGCTTACTAAGCTCGTAAACTTACCTTTTAAACTCAATTTCTATGAATCTGATGCATAATCTCATTATCATTCTCATGAATTTATGAAATCCTATACACATCATAAGTCCCACAAGTTAGTGAGCATAATCTCATCATGTCATGAAACACATAATAGTAACATATCAAATATACCTTTCATTCATCATTATACCAATTTGCATAACATATCCAAATCAAAGCATTATATCAACATCTTCCATTTCAACTTTAATAATCATATAACAATTCATATAATTAAGCTTACTCTTTTAAGTCTTTATTACCCGTTCGACCAAATAGAATATCACCGGATACTCGAGATAATACTCATATAACTATTTAATTCTCTAAACACGCCATAAACATAACTAGATAATATATTTATCAACATATGAAACATATAATTACACCAAGGCATTAATATTCATTATCAAACTATACTAATCAAAACATTTATCTCATATTCATACTTATAATACATATCTCACTTAAAACATGATACCTCAATAGCAAATGGTTGAAGGATGAGATACCAACATTTTCATTGCTGTCCTTTTCAACCTTTTTATTGAAATCCTTTTCGACCTTTTCATTGATATATTTTTCAACCTTTTCATTTGTTATCCTTTTCAAATAACATCCTTTTCAACCTTTTCATTTGTTATCCTTTTCGGATAACTTTCTTTCAACCTTTTCATAGATTCGGAAATACTGAATGTAATGCCATGGTGTCTTTCAGCTGTGGTCTTTTCCTTTTCGAGTATAATACCATGATGTATTTCAATCACGGTCCTTTTCTTTGCTCAAATCAAAATAATCTTAATCATCAATACATAAATACCTATATAAAGATATCAATTTACTTCTAGAAATCAAATAAATTAAATTAATTAAAATACGAACTTACCTCAAATAAACAGATGCAAAAACAAAGTCGACGACTAGTCCGATACTTTAGCTTTTCCTCGATTTAATTTCGATTGGCCCGTTTCTTGATCTAAATAATAATATTTTTTATTCAATTAAACCATTCCAGCACTTAGATAAGTAGTTTAACATAATTAAGTCCTTCCATCATCATTTTACACAATTATCTCAGCATTTTACCTTTTATACAATTTAGTCCCTAAATTCGAAACTTGCAAATTAACCACATTTAATCCCAATTCAAGCTAACCGAATTTCCCATTATTCCTATACAACCCATGTTTATCACCTTTTCACAAGAATTTCATGTAATTTTACTATTTTAACAACTTAGTCCTTAAAATTTAAAATTAACTAAAATCACTTTACAAAGTAGTCCTATTTAACTATCAAGCTGAATAATCTATCATAAAAATTCAAGAACATCACAAAATTTATCCATGGTAAAATTCTAAACATTTAACAATTGCGCAATTTAGTCCATAAATTAGCTAAATTAAGCTCCAACAATATCAAAAATATAAAAATTATTAAAAACGGAGTAAAAAATATACCCCTCGAAGGTTTGCCGAATCCTTTAAGCTTCACGGTGGAAGAACAAAAAAAAAAAATGAAGATGACTTTTGTTTTACTTATTTTAACATATTTTATTTATAATAATATTATTAAATACCTATTTTATTATTTTTTAACTAGTTCAGCCACTAACCGTCCAATAACATTAAAATGAGTTTAATTGTCTAATAAGGCCATCCAATCATGTTTCTTTAATAAATTAACACGTTTAAACTAATAGCGATTAACTTTTTCAACTATTATGATTTAATCCTTTTCTCTTAATTAACTATTTAAACGTTAAAATTTCTTAACCAAAATTTTAATATGACCCTAAGAACACTCCAAAAATATTTAATAAAATATTTACAGACTCGATTTATAGAAACGAGGTCTCGATACCTCATTTTCTAAAACCACTTGACTTTAGGGACGTACCACTTGACCTATTTATTCGTTCAATTAACAAAAATCATAACATCAAATTTTAACGTAATTCTATACTTGACTCATAATTATTAAATAATAATATTTACGGACTCACTTGTCGGATTTGTGACCCTGAAATCACCATTTTCGACACCATTGAAAAATAGACTGTTACACTAATATGTTTTTGTGTTATAACTTTGTGACCACAATATACCATATAATTTATTAAATCCATAACTATCAAATATATATAATTGTGAAAAATAGTTTCTTTTATAAATAAAATATTAAAATATAATAAATGATTTTCTTAAAATTAAAATTATGTTTATAATTAAAATTATTATATTTAAGAAATAATTCACTTATTAAAACTACACTTTTATAACTTTTCGTATGACATCTAGTTTTTAATAATAATAATAATAATAATAATAATAATAATAATAATAGGGTTAAATTAATTAGTTCATATAGACATTGAAATCTTCAATTTATTATTCTACTAGGTCTATTTTTTTAAACAGATTTTTTTATTTAGTTTGATTGGATAAAACGAGTTCAATATAAAATATAAAAAATGAACTGAATTATGCGTTTAGATGATAACATCAATCTAAAATTAAACCGAACAATATAAAACCCTAATCAAATATATCAATTTGAATCAATTTATCGATTTTTCCGATTTTATTACTCAACCCTAATTCTGAAAACATAATAAACTATACCCTATATAAATTAATCTTAAATTCATTTATATAACTTAAAAAGTAGTGTCATAGAACGTTACCTTGGAGGCTTCGCTTTTGGACTCTTAACCTTAGAGTCATCTGCAACAATTTTGGTCAGTTCAAACTTCACCAACCACCTTAAAATCTTCACCACTAAATTTACGGAAATTCCAGCTTAAAATACCAAGGAAAATAAGGTTGTACCCGATTGAGGTCCACCTTGGAAGCAACTATAAATGGCGTGCTATTTTTTAATTGTTTTTATTCTACTCGAAAAAGCATAATGCATTTTGAAGAAAATGAATCGTTCACAAACCATGGATTTAAGCTCTTTATGATTAAAATGATAAAGAATTAATGCATTGTCTCTCACTAAATTTTATAATTTGATAGAAACAATATATTCTACCTTAAATCAGATTCCAGGCATTTAACTTTTACAAATATACATTTGCTTTGCACTAATTTAATTTTTATTTTAAAAACCTTAAATTATATAATTTTCTATATTACATTATTAAATGATAATCACATTCTCCAATCAACTTATATATATATATATATATTGACATATACAGTATTACTTATTAACTAGCTAATATATATAACCCTAGTCAATGTCGCTGCCATGGTGGTATCTATCGAAGGGCTTAAGTAAACCGTAAGTAATGGCCATGGCAACCCACCCTCCAAAAAGAACTCTGGCTGCTGATATCCTAACTGGGGAGCCCCCAAGACAAGCTCCAAAGCAACCGAAGACCGCAAGAGCTATAGATGAAACCACTGCAATCACCACAATCCGGATAACATGTTGTTCAATAAAAGCAGCAGATGCCAGAGGAACAACTGCCCCGCATAGAAATGACAAAGCCGAAGCTGAAGCCGCCTTACACGGGTTGGGCAGTGCGTTTTCCCTGTCATGATCATCATCCTGCACCAATGTTACTAGTGCTTTAGTTTTTAAATCATCGGTCATCACTTTTATTATAGGAGATCTACGGGGAGACAGACCCCGGGGCAAATTTGGCTCTAGAATTATAACAGGAGAGGACATTTTTTCTATCGGATCACGGGTGCATGGTGCATCTACGTTTGTCTCTCTTAACCTGCTTGCTTTACCCGTAGTAGCACAGCAAGTCATATCTAGTTTATTGACACCATCATTTTGCATGCCTGTGTCAATTTTTGAAGCCTGCTCAATATCTCTTTGGGTTGAAACGGAAACAAACTCGCCAACAGCCATGCTACAGGCACCTGCAATGGCTCCAGCTAGTCCAGAGAGTATCATGGACCATTTATCATCATTTGCTGCACCTATACCAAGCATTAGGGATGTGGTCGAAAGCAACCCATCGTTAGCTCCTAGAATGGCTGCTCGAATCCATTGACCTCGTTGCACAAGTTCCGTCCCTTGATAGGTTTCATTGGCTACAGAAATAGTTTGCTCAGGACATGGTTCAGTTCTGTGTGGGGAAGCCATGGGAAGAGTTATTCCGGGATAAATAGCAGTGAATAGCGTACAGGAATCTGGATGGAGTGTGGCTCGCAATGTTAAGACACACTCAGAGCACGTGGATATATATAATATAAGTAGAATATATTAGAAACTAAGAGATGAGAATTACGTTCCTACAAAATAGGGGTTTCATAGGATATAGAGATCCATAGGTGGTGCCGGGGAAGATTACAAACAGGGAAGAAGTGAAGTGGGACGTTGGGGTCTATAGATTTGTCTTGTCCAACCCGTCCTTCAAACTTAACTAGTGATTGTTTGTTTCCTTCTCGTTCCTATCTACCTTGAGATGCATGGCTTGTCAAAACTGGATTTAATTAATTGCCATCTCAGGAGCATTTTAACTCTCCTAAAGGGTTACAGGTTTGGAGAATTTTAAAAATAATTATAAATAATTTTTTTATTTTCAAATATTTTAAAATAGTTTTTATTTAGTAGATTGTTTTTTTTTAAATATTGGTGAAAAGATTTCTCCACTCAATTTCGAAATTGAACAATTAAGGACAATTAATTATGACATTAATGTCTTTAGTCAATTGTACATAATTTTGATTAGTATAACAAAAAATTTAGCTCTCAATGTTTACATGTTTTGTCAAAGTGATCTAGTGTAACACCCCAAACTCGGCCTAGAAGTTAAGCCCGAATTTGGCGTGTCACATGGAAGTTTTTTTTTTTTTTTTTTTTAAAACCATCTTTGAGATTGTTAAAAACTTGTTCGAGATTTACGGCCTCTTTGTTAAAACCCAAAACACTTAAGCAATTGTTATCTACTTGAAAACGTAATTATCTTTAAAGACCTTTTTTGTTGTGAAAACATATTTGAAATAAACAATTTACGAAAATGGGATGTTTGGGAATAGAGTTGCAGAAGCATTTTGAAAGAAAATCTTAGGCCTTATTACAACATTTAACCCAAAATAGTAGAGTAATAAAATAACCAAGAAAGAAGTCTGAAGTCCGAATAAACCATTTCTGAAGTATGGTCTCCATCGAGTCATCCAAGGCCCAAGTCTACGTCACTGAGCATTACCTGAAAAGGTTGAGAGAAAGGGGGGTGAGTTACAAGAACTCAGTGTGTAATCCCCTTACCATCATCCACTGGGTCGGAACACACATAGCAATATTTTGGGCCTAAGCCTATTTACAATTAAAACATAATAACATGTATATAATATGCATATGATATGCAAATCCCAAATGTAACATCCCGAATTAGGGGTTGTTTGAAATTATTTTAATTTCATGTGTTGCCTGAATAAATGCCTATGTTAGGGTTGTTATAGGGCCTAGTCATAACCCCGGGTTAGGTCGAGTTTAGGGCTGAAATCCCTTTTTGTGCTTGAGAGGAAAAAGCCAGGTGAGAAGCCTTTAAATAATTGATGGTGCGAAGCATGACATAAGGAATCGTCTGGCAGAGTGGTTTGGGGCGCTAGGGTGCTCTAGGAGGGAAGGGGTTCGAGCTGCATGAATCGCTTTGAGGAGTTTTATTTTTGGCGCTGAAGGAGAGCTAGGTGAAGGAGGGTTTAAAAGAAATTGGGGCAAGGCTATGGCATAAAAATTTCCTTGGCCGAGTGGCTAAGGGCGCTGCATGGGACTGTGGCAGTAAGGTCCCAGGTTCGAGCAGCCTGGAAAGCTTTTGGTAGTGTTTTATTTTTGCGTTGTATGGAGTGATGGGCTAAGAAGGCTTTAAAAGGATTTAATAAGCATAAATGGACATGAAAGTCCGGGTGGTAAAGTGGCACGGGTCGTGTTGGTGACTTCGGCAGAGAGGTCTCGCGTTCGAGTCCTGAAGGTAGCGCTTGGATGCGTTTTATTTTGTTTTTGCGTCAAAGCAAAGGACGCCTGCGAATGAGGGCTTAAAACAAATTTTCGACGTGATATTGTCATGAAATGCGAAATGGCCGAGTGGCAGGAGGCGAGGGATGTTTCCCCAGGTCTCGGGTTCGAAACCTGGGGGCAGCTTTGGAGTTTAATTTTCCTTTTATGCCAAATGGGAAAGTGTGCCTCCTGCATGGGCATTTAATGCTCGTGGCATGTGATTATTTTATCTTTCTTTGGAGGCATGGAGCAAACTTAGTTTTTATTTTGTTGTTTTTTATTATTATTATTTTATTAATGGTGCTGGGGTAGTGTTATTTATTTATTTATTATTATTATTATTATTATTATTTTAGGTATAGAAAGATGGGTTAGTAATGGGCAAGTTTATTTGATTAATGTTTGGGATGGAAAAGTAAATAAACAATGTTCATTGGTATTTGGTGTTGGAATTTTCTAATGGGGAAGGAAGCATGACCGGCCATTAGTTTAGCAAAAGCTTGGCCAAAATTCATCTCACTTCCCTCCAATTTGTCTTGGCCAAAAATTGATGCTTGGTTTTTCTCTTCTATCCCTTGTGTTGGGCCGAATTTCCTTAGGCTATTTTGTTTTCTTCCCTTCCCAAGCTACCCATGGCCGAATCCTCATGAACCTCTCCTATCCATTTTTTCTTTGCATGGTACTTCAAAGGAACCCCCATAGACGAATTCATCTTCTTGTGGCCGACTCCTCCACCATCGTTTGAAGGACCTAGCCGAATCCCTTGGTAAGTGAACTCTCCCTTAAACATTCGGTTTGGAAGGAGGTTTAGGGTGGTAAATACTCGTTTTTGGCATACGGCTCCTTTACTTTTTATTTTGAGTGCCGGAAGCTTGAGAATGGGCCTTGTAAGGTTGGCCGAATGGGTATGGTGTCTTAGTAGTGTATCTCTTGTTGTAGCTAACGACGAGGTGCATTGAGGGAGCCTTTCGTGGTTTCAAGTCTGCAAGGAAAGCCTATATGGTGTTCGGCCATAGGCCACTTCCCATAGTTTTGCTCATAGCCGAATCTAGCAAGTGATAACTTCGGATTTTCGGTGAGAAAAATAAATAGTTAAGCATATTCGGCCAAAGGCCATCTTTGGTATTTTTGAGTAACTGAGTGTGCACTATGGCTTTCGGGGCAAAGCGGCCAAGGAGAAATCGGAGGTTTTTGGGATTTCAAATCGCGTTGGTAAGCGTTTGCAAGTACGACATATCCTTCGGGATGTTGTGATAACCAAATAAGACATTTTGAATACTAACCTATAATGGCTGAATGTAGGAGCATTACGGACACACGTTTCAAGACTTTTGTAATATCGCATAAATTCGGGTTTTCTCATTAGATCTTCGATTAAATAGGTGTGTAAACTCCTACACACTTTATTAGTATAGACTGTTATTATAATGACATATATATATAAATAACCTCTCGTGTAGCAAATTTTGCCTTGTGGGCATAAGCTTGGATTTCGAGTAAGTCCCCTAATACTTGATTTATGATGTATGTTGTGTATGCCATCATATGCTGTTAATGATATGCTATGTACAAAAGCATGATATATGGGATAATGATACATGTTATGTGAGCATGATGATGGTGGGATTGATGAGATGAGGGAGATGATCTCTATGGACTGTCACCAGTAGTTTGGTACCACACGATGGGTTAGCCCCATCATTTGATATTCGAGACTTCGGTCACCAGTGGTTTCGACCACACCGTTGATATAATAATTGTGACTAAGTCCTAGTGGTTTGGCACCACCAGTGGTTTGGCACTACCAGTGGTTTGGTACCACATGTTGATATTGTGACCTATGGTCATCAGTGGTTTGGTACCACACGATGGGTTGGCCCCATCACTTGATATATTGTGACTTCGGTCACCAGTGGTTTGGCACCACCAGTGGTTTGGCACCACCAGTGGTTTGGTACCACACGGGGTAGAAAAAGGAGTACGGATGGCTATCTTGGGTTGCATGATTGCATGTCTTACTAATATCTTGTGTATGAGTTGTATTTCTGGGTTGGGGATTTATACACTGAGTCTTGGTGACTCACCCCTTCCCATGTCTTTTCGCAGGTGAGTAGATCGCGGAGATGGAGCCGGAGAGGACTCGAGGCGGCCATGCTTGTTCCTCGTTTTTGAAGTTTTATTTCGTACCATTAAAGTTTACTACTTACTAAATTTCGGTTTGTTTTGTAATATGGCCGCTTATTATTATTATTCGTATGTTACGTAGTTGCTTTTACTTTAATTCTATTACATTACTAATGAACTTATAAACTGTTAAGCAAATCGGTTAATAATAACGTTTTTAATAAGTACTCGAATGCGTTTTCAAAGATGTCACCATCGGGTAACAAAATTTTCTAAGTCAACAATAACTTTGATGGTTCTAAAAATTTAAATGATCCAATGTTTCCAAAGGTTTCAACTTAATCGTGTTTATCAAATCAACCCACCTAAGTTTTAGTAAACACCGTTTTATAACCTCAACAAATTTTCGAATACCTCAACAAATTTTCGAATTTCTACTGTTAATCCGAATCCTTCAAAATGTTTTTACTCCGTGACATACCAGATCCGGTCAAGGCTCATGGGCCGGGTTTGGGGTGTTTCACCAAACCAAACCTAATTTCCATCCGCTACACACCACCCGTACCAACCAGCACACCTGTGGGGATCAAGTCAACCCACCCCGCCAACACACCAATCGCAGGCATAAAGCCATTTAAAACGTAGGCACGAAGCCTTTTAATAACATGGCACGAAGCCTTTTTATAACATGGCACAAAGCCTTTTTATAACATGGCACAAAGCCTTTTAAAATGATTGTGGCAAAGCCACCGAACTAGATTTTGGCAACAGGCCTTTCTTCTCTTCATCAATTATCCCAACCCATGCAATCATATATGCATATACAAAGCATAATAATATTCATAGAATAATTTCAACATAAGGCCCATAACACAAGTTGGCCCATTAAACAATCTAGAAAATTTGGTCCATTAATCGATCTAGCAAATTTCACATTTGGCCCATATAACAAATATCACATTTGGCACATATAGCAAATATAACATTTGGCCTATATAGCAAATATCACATTTGGCCCATATAACAAATATCACATTTGGCCCATATAGCAAATATAACATTTTGGCCCATATAACAAATATCACATTTGGCCCATATAGCAAATATAACATTTTGGCCCATAAAGGGTATTTTCGTAGTTTGGTACATAGGGACATTTCGTAATTCGACCCATTAGGGGCATTTTCGTAACTCAGCCCGTAAGGGCATTTTCATAATTCGGTAATTGTACCCACTAAGGGTAATTCGGTAATTTACTCTCTAAGGGTAATTCATAAATTTTACCCACCAAGGGTAATTCGGTAATTTTCGCCGCCCAAGGGTATTTCAGTAATTTACCCTCTAAGGGTATTTCGGTAATTTCACAATCGATGGGTATTTCGGTAATTTACCCTCCACGGGTATTTCAATAATTTCGAAACCCAAAGGTATTTCGGTAACTTACCCTCCAAGGGTATTTCGACAATTTCACAACCCAGGGGTATTTCGGTAATTTACCCTCCACGGGTATTTCGATAATTTTGAAACCCAAAGGTATTTCAGTAACTTACCCTCTAAGGGTATTTCGGTAATTTCGCAACCCAGGGGTATTTTGGTAATTTACCCTCCAAGGGCATTTTGGAAATTTTTTTATAACCCAAGCGTATTTCGGTAATTTACCCTCCATGGGTATTTCGATAATTTCGAAACCCAAAGGTATTTCAGTAACTTACCCTCCAAGGGCATTTTCGTAATTTCACAACCCAAGGGTATTTCGATAATTTACCCTCTAAGGGTAATTCGATAATTTACCCTCTAAGGGTAATTCGATAATTTACCCTCTAAGGGTATTTCGGTAATTTTGCAACCTAGGGGTATTTCAGTAATTGCACAACCCAGGGGTATTTCGGTAATAATCCCTCTAAGGGTAATTCAGTAGTTTTACCCACCAAGGGTAATTCGGTAATTTACCTTCCAAGGGTAAATTCGGTAGTTTTACCCACCAAGGGTAATTCGGTAATGTAACTCTAAGGGTAATTTCAGTAATTTCATATTCAACGGTGTTTCCGAAGGCCTGCTATCGCCTCAAGTGATACAAAACTCTATTTCGGTCTCTACGGAACTATTGGGTCCAAATCCATTTTAGGCCCAAACCGGGTAATTTCACAACTAAAACTTAACTAGTAATTTGGGGCATAGAAATTTAAACTGTCCATTTGCGTCATACTGACTAAATTGGCTATAACTCGAGTTAGAAAACTCGAAATCAGGATCCGTAAAATTTCCTTGAAACTAGACTCATGTATCTTCTTACTGTAATTTTTCCAGAATTTTTAGCCTAGCGATTTAGTACATTTTATTCATTAAAGTTTTCCTTGTTTCACTGTCCAACGATTCTGACCTCTCTTAACTTAATCTCAAATATCTCACTGTACGGTTTTCATATACTGCTCCAACTTGTTTCTCTTGAAAATAGGCTCACTAACGAATCCATACATATAAATTATAACCCATAATTCACTTTGTACAATTTTATATGATTTTTCCAAGACAGATCAGAGAACCACGAAGTCATTCAGAACCAGTCTCACTAGAATCAAGATATCTCAGAATATAAAATTCTTTTTCCTTCTCCGTTTCTTCCATATTAAAATAGACACAGTAAGATTTAATTTGATATCTCATTCACTTTCTAATTCCACTTATCTTATTTTTCATGATTTTTCTAAATCACATCACTGCCACTGACCCAAACTGTTTTATTACAAAATACGATTATCACTACGATCATACGCACGTCCGAGTGATCACGGATACCGGTTATCGATTTTCTTCGATATTTCTACCGAATCACAGAATATTTCATGTAAACTTTCAGAGAGATGTGAGATTTACTCGCCATTTCAAACGTATATTCGGAAGAGTATGAGATTACACACCATTTTCAAACATATATTCGGAAGGGTACGGAATTACACACCTTGATTAGGATTCCCTAAGAACCACTCTTCGTTGCCCCTAGAATAATACCAACCAAAAGTTAGCCTCGAATTTCCAAAAGATTTCGTATCACTCACACTTGAATCACTTACCACTATGTCCGAAGGTAGAATATATCGAGTGATTTGTCCCTAAAACATATAGTCAATTATTTCAAATTATTACTCCGTTAGCAACCAATCGAATATTGAATAATATCAATAATCCATAAGAACTCCTTACCTTATTAATATCGGATCCAATTTCCCCACTTGACTTATGGCTAGAATGATACACGGCCATCCACTTAGAACACGATTTAATCGAAGAAAAGAGTGTCTACCCAAATGAGAAAGAATTTATGAAGGAGTGATCATGGATTGAGAGGTTCGGTATTGACTTGAAGTTGTGGCAATGATAGGAGAAGTTGGAGAAATGAACACAAAAGGATGCCAAAAGAAAATTAAGCCTATCAAGCACCAAAAATCCTACCAAATGACTAAAACAAATTCAGCTCCCCTCTCATTCACCTCAACCGTCCATGCCTTTGCAAATAAGCCAAAATTTACCAACCCAAAACTTTAAAAAAAAAACAAACCAACATGCTTCCCTAATTCACTCTCCATCATTCCTTTTTTTCTCACCTACTCCATTATTTCAAATTCCATCATCATTATTATTATTATTCTTTTATTTCTTTTTCCTTTCTTTTTCCTTGTTTTCTTCCTTACCTTATCTTTTTAGTCATCATTTCATTTTTCTTTTATTTCATTCCAATTTGCAAAAGATGAGATTTGAACCCCTTCCCTTCATGCTCTCCACTTGATGCCATAACCTCTTTACCAATAGTTCATTTATGATAACAATTTACTCACTTATTTCCATAAACTTTGATGCCTCTTACTATCTCTCCTTAATAGGCTTAAATACAAACTTTCACTAAGGCCCAACTTGAACTCGAAACTTCAAAGAACTCCGTAACATTCCAAAATCACCTTACTAATAAGTCCCACTTGAAATAATGCCATTCTCAAATTCCCATAAATTTTAAACACTCCTACGCCCAAGGCCCATTGGTCCCATTCCTAGTAGGCCCAATTTCAGGATGTTACATCTAGATATTAAAAAATTAAATAAATTTATCCTCAACATTTACACATTTACATAAATGTTGCAAGCTAAATTTGTTAAATCATTACCAATTTGATAAAATGTGTAAATTTTGAAAGTTAAATTTATTATTATACCAATCAAAATTATGTACAGATGTCCTTAATTGCTCACTTTCGAAATTTACAAGGGTTAAATTGTTTTTATTTTCTTGAGACAAACTAATTTACTCAAAAATTGAGAGGATTTGGAAAGTTTTTTTTACCAAAAATATTACAATACTTGTAAATGATTGTCTAAAAATGGACTCAACGATTCAAGGTAGGTTGTTTCTTAGCAGCTTTAGTCTTGATGAGATAGATTCGTCCTACGGCTTGAGTTTTACTTTGCCTTTATCAGTTGGTGGAAACCTTATGCAAGTAGTTTGTTTTCTTCTAGTATGAGTTGATGAGTTTCAGGTTTGTTTTTTTGTTTCTTTTACTGAAATTACCATGAATGATAATTTACTTTTAAAATAACAAGTTACTAGGTTTTAAACATCGAGATCTTCACACTTCATATTTTTCTTCTATTCTATAAATGTTTAATTTTGAACCATTTTCACCCAGTTATGTGTCTTTCGTATTTTTCATTGACCTTTTTCCTTTCAATTGGCATCTAATCAACAGATTATAGAAAAGCATAGTTTGGCCCTTAAATAAGGTTTTAGGTTTAATAGAATACATCATCCATTAAAATATTTCAATCCTTAAACAGCATAATTACTTAAATAGCTTTAAATCAGGGTTAAAAAAACACAGATTACTAAATGCAAGACATACATCAATATCCGCTACAGTTGAGATCTGGAAACAAAACACAAACCATGTCTAACAATGGAGGTGATGGCAAAGTTCCAAACATATGCTTTCAAGGGTTCCTAGTTGCAGGGTAATGGCCTTAACGTTTACTCGTCTTCCTCATCATCGCCATCTCCCCCAGCAGCCTTCTTGGCAGCTGCTCTCTGGTTCTTTCTCTTCACTCTTCCAGGGCGGCCACCTCCGAAGGGACTTGTGAGAGAGAAGTCAATATGTTTTTGAGAGTCAACCCTCACCATGAAAGATGGGATGTTGACCACTTGCCTACCAACCCTATCAAGAAAATAACAACAAACATCAAGATAGACCAAGCAATTCATGTATGGATATCATGTTCATACATTTTGTTACATCACAACTATTTTATATTTCTACAAATGTCAATAATTTAATAATTCTATTATATAGATTTTAAGTCATTCGTGTCATTTCTTTTGTGTTTTAGTTATTTCTGTCATGCAACGTGTCATGTCTGATATTGGCAACTCTATATCAGGATGCAACATTAAGAGTATCCATAAATTATCTAGTACTCAATTAGCCTACATCTATGAAACTGCTCAAACAAGAAATCGTATATAGAAATATGCAAAGTACCAAGGCAACAAATCTCAACATGCAAAACAAAAGCCACATTGGCATATCAGCAATCAGCCAAAGAATTTGTTAGAAAACTAGTTGCAAAAGTCAATCACTCATATTACTCAGAAGAATGCTTTCTGAGTTTATATCCTGTAAAAATGCAACTTCGCTAAACCACAGTGGCACTTGAGCTCATGTTGCTCTAACATTTTATTCCAACACATTTTAGACATGGGTAAATAAAAGTATCCACATCAAGCTCATGCCCATATTCAAAATTAACACCCCAGTCTAAATAACATAGGTTTGAAATAATAAAGGATACTCATAAGATATGAAAAATCCTAAACATACATCCTTAGCACCAAACAGTTAATGATTTAAGAACACATAATCAAAAGACAGTTGGAAAACATGAAAACGTGCATCAATGGGATAAAAAGATGAACTATTTGTAGTTAACAGGCACATCACGTGCAGCAAAAGATGACTGGTGCAGTTTCTAGAAACAATCTAACCATCAATATGTAAACACAGTAAAATAAACTCCAGGCTGCTTTATAGCAAGAAGAGTAATGATTACCTAATGTGCCTTTGCCTAATCAACACACGAGCATGGTGAATCGACTTGGCCATCCCAGTCTTGAATACTAGTGTTTGCAAACGACGCTCAAGAAAGTTTTCAACAGTCAAAGCCAAGACGTAATCAAGCTTGTTTTGGCTCTCATCCAAAAGTCCATACCTATTCATCCTACGAAGAAGTGCTTCACCTTCAAAAATACGCCGAGGGTTCTTCTCATCAAGAGTGAGAAGATCCCTAGCAGCATTACGGATACGGCTCAAAGCATACTGAACCCTCCACAACTCCCTCTTACATCGGAGTCCATACTCTCCTACAAGTCTCAACTCTGCATCCAATCGTTCCTTTTCATATGGACGCCTAGGCTTCTTAAAGGTCTTCCCATCTACAACCACACATCAATTTCATCATCATCATCATCAACAACAACAACAATGATGTGATTCGACTAATTAGTAAGTCAGGGAACAATCATATAACCGCAAATGAGCACAAAACAATCATAACGCTATCTTTTTTTTTAATCATATCAAGAAAAGCACCAAATCCATTAACCTAAACAAGTATATTTATCAAATAGGATCCGAGAGTACCGAACACTAATCAACCAATTATGCTGTTTTTTAGGTCATATGATCTACATAGTCGGAAACCATACTCTACAACCGTTAAATCCCCACTGGAGACCACTAAGATTCAAGCTTGAAACCTCAAATATGGAATCTTTCTAACTGCTTTAAATCACTTATAATATAATCTTCTCTTTAATTACCAAATAGTAATCTAATAGAATACATCAACAGGTAACAAATAGATCAAATCGGCTAAGAAATAAGAATAAGGCGAAATCCAAGGTAAAGATCATTTCTAACAACCTAAACCACATCAAACACAAAAAAAAACCCGCTTATTAATAAAAAAGCGAGAACTATAGTATTATACCAGCTAAATACAAAAGTCCATTTCTGAGAACCAAAAAAAAAAAAAATCGAAAAATGGAATAAAATTGGGTAAAACATTCACTTTCATAGTATAATACAAACTCAGTTGAAACTACAGAATACGAAGAAAAGAAAGCAAAAAATAATGAAGGTGGAGTCGCGAAAAGACAATGGAGTTAGCTTACAGTTGCGGTAAAAACTGACGTGAACCATGTCGGCGCCGGCTTCTCGTCAGAGCCGAGATAGAAACAGGGTGGGTGCAAAAGGAAGAAGCCGAAGTTAAAAAGAAAGAAGAGGCGAAGCGTGATGTTTTATATTACGAAAACCCAAAACCCTAATATTTCTTTTGAGGGCTTTTAACGGGTGAATAGGATTCAAAGTCTTCTATTTTGGGCCTTTTGTGTTCAACTGTTGAACGACATTAATTAAAATTATAGAATACAGAATCCAAACTTGAAATCTCTTAAATTTAATATTAAAATGGACGAAACTCGAATCAGTTCAAATCTGAAAAAGTTGAGTCTAAAAAATTTAGAATCCGAATTTAATACTATAAAATAAAATAAATCAAATTGTAATTAATTAATTAATTAGAATAAAATTTTAATATATGAGGAAATAACTATTTTAAATATTTTAGATATATTCTAAGGCTGAAAGTTTACTATTTCTTAATGAACATAAATTGTAATGTATTACTTGAACTTAAGTTTATCTAATCAATTATTTTAAATAGCAATATAATTAATTCATAATTTATTATAATTTGTGCTAATAAGTGACAATAACAAATGTCGATTATAATTAAAATATCATCTATTTTTAGAAACATATCGCATTCATTAATAAACCAATGTGGAAAACTCAAAACAAAGATAAAACAAAGGGAGCGCTTGTCCAATACACCTACTCCTAGCTCCTTATTTTATCATCCAAAGTAGACGATTTTTCAGCATTAACAATATTAGCAATATCAAAAGGATAGTCAGTACAATTGGTGTAGTTCGCTCTCTATAAAGCTCTCGTTGCCAAGACATGAGCAACCTTATTAGCGTCCCTATGAATCTAGCATTACAAATAAGACTGAAATTTAAGGCAATAAAGACACAATCCTTTAGTAACAAACCTGAATCTGAGGCATCTACTTCATCAAGAAGAAAAGCTTATCAAAGTCTTTGACTATTAGTCTCCATTACAATATTATCTAAATACAAAGACTTGAGCTAGCAAAGGACATCCCGCATCGCAATAATTTCTGACTAAAAGTGATCAAGAGTGCTCTTCATGAAAATGAAAATACATCAACAAAGTCACCTGAACCATTTTGCACAACTATTGTCCATCCCACACATCTACTATCAACAAAAATGGCTCCATCAATATTACATTTAAGCTTTCCTATATTCAACCTCCGCCAACGAACGTTCCCCGCCTCTATCGACATGTGCATGATAGTTCGAAAGTGTGAACCAACCTCGCTTCCAACCAACATTGCATAAATTCATCCACATGTTGCACAAGTTGGCCCTCTATCATAACCTTTTGTTTCCAAACCACCGTATTCCTACTATGCCAAATACCCCATAACATCCCCCAAAACACACCTCCTCATGTCATCTTGTTGATCAACCAAATTCCTATGAACAAGATTATCAATCGACATAAAATTGGTATAAAACCAAGTTCCTGCCACATAGCAAGTGCGAGAGCACAATGTATAAAAGTGTTATTCAAATCCTCATGAGCTTGATGACATCTTGGACAAAGAGGATCAATATTCGCCCCACGAGTCAAAAGCTTACTAATCAAGGCAAAAAACCACACAATAATTTTCATAAATTCTTTAGTCTTTGGTAGCAAAACCTCATTCTAAAGGGATCGCAAAAGACCATTGACATAAAAATCTATAATGTTGGTGAACAAACGGAAAGCCACTCGATAATTCGACTTAACAAAGTAATGGCCATTAAAATTGCCACATAAAAGCATCATTCATTGAGAACCAACTCAAAGGCATACGTAGAATCCGCTCAACATGTAACGACCCAATAGTCACGGGTGTCAGAAAATGTATTTTTGAGACTCTGTTTCCATAAATTAGACTCGCAAATATTTATTAGAAATATTTATGAAGTTAATTGTATGGTTAATTAGGTTTTGGTTAGGTGAATTTGCATGAATTAAGAGTAATTAGGTAAAAGGACTAAATTATATAAAGGGTGAAAGTTGAATTATAGATTAAAGAAAAATTAAAAGGACTAAAGAAGCAATTATGCCATTTCTTATAAATGAGAAGCAATAAGTATATTATTATAAAATTTAAAGTAAATATATATTATAATATTATATAATATTAAAACTTAATGTTTAAGTATATATATTATATGTTATATTGTAATATAAAACAAAGAAATAAAAAGAAAAAGGAAATAGGAAACAAAGAAAGCCAAATGAAACATGGAGAAAAGGAAAGAAAAGAAAGAAGGAAGGAAAGAAAGAAGGAAAGAAAAATTAAGGTTTCAAAGTTTCAAGTTCAATTGCTAACGTCGTACCGGAACCCTCGACTAAAAAGGGGAAATATAAAGTCGATGAGGGATAGCTCAGAATTTCTGGTTTGTATTTCTATAATCCGAATTTAGTTGTTAATTGTTATAATTCAATTTAATGTACATGGTAAGTGTTGAGGTGAGAATTATTATGTTTTGCAATTGAAATGGATTGATTTAGTATGTGATGAATTTATTGAATTTATATTGATTGAATTGATATATATATTGAATATATTGATTATTTGAATTGAAATGAATATTAGATGTATTTGAAAAGTGAATTGGAAACCTATTAGCTGTATCGGGCTGAGTCGGATATAGATGGTATGCCATAGGATTGGAAGAGTTCAGGGATTTATTCGACTTTGAGTCTATGAGACACTAGGTGTCAATTTTATTTCTTCGAATTATCGAATGATGCATTGGGTGCCAAACTGGTGTGTTTTGGTTGGATCCGTGTATCTGTTCGAGTCGAAGTCGTGTTAATAGGGGTAAATGAATAATAAAGTTTTATAATTGATATTGAAATTGTAACACCCTTACCTCGTATCCAACACCGGATTAGGGCTACGGGCATTACTTTACACAACACAAGTCCAAACACCATATATATATAAACTGTTCCTATGATAAACGAGTACCAATTCATAATGTCATAGATAAACATGTGTACTTATCTAGTTTCAAAACATTATCTACTATACATATATATACATATCAAATAGTATCATTAAACATAGCCAAACAAATTTGATTCAATGAGCCAATCACTATTCATTAATGTAACAAAATCATCAACCACATACACAAATTATGATCAAATCATCTTATGATATAAATTTAAAAATCTTTTTAATTTTATTCACACGCAAACATAAATACCAACATGCTTTAATAGGATCTAAAAGATACGAAAATATGCATCACCTAAAACATAAGTAAATCAATCCCAACCAAAACTGTGAGCCATATTCACATGGCATTTATGTACATCAATCCAAAACAAACTGAAAAGAGAGATCAAGCTTATACATGCCATAATTTCTAGAAATTTTGAGTAACAAAATACCAAAAGAGGACGATAATGTGATTGACTATGACGGGATCCCCGAGTGTGAGCTTCAACTCCGAAGACAAAAATCTACAATTTCAAAGCAACCGAAATAAAGTAAGCTCTCCAAGCTTAGTAAGATTTAAACAATTCATATGCAATAGGCTAATTTAAGCTTTCATGAATAAACCCTTTTGTCATATCCTTGTCAAATAGTCATAGATTCAAGAAATAAATAAATATTAACATATAGAAAAATATATGCATTTACAGTCATATACTTATATCTATCTTCAAATATCACCATCACATGATAGATAATTTGCAAGCACATTTTCAATTTTGCTCTGAATCTCATACTACCATTTCGAGTTACTAAAAATTTCAATAATATATATATCACATACCTTTAATTTGCAGACCTTTCGTAACTAACCATTCATGCATAATGTACTATACTTGATCCAAACCTTTCCGCATACATAAGAGCATTAGTAGATATGGTTGTTTTTCGAACCTCTACCTACATTTTAAATATAAGCTTTAGTAACGTATCGCTCACATAGAGCCGTTACTTGTCACTTCTAGTAACGTATCGCTCACACAGAGCCGTTACTTAACACTTCTCGTAACGTATCGCTCACATAGAGCCGTTACTTAACACTTCTCGTAACGTATCGCTCACATAGAGCCGTTACTTTATTAATTCGCATACATAGTGCCCTATAACCGATTTCGCACACTTAGTGCTCTGTGACATGCTCGCACACTTAATTAGTGTCTTTCATAATCTATTATTCATTACTTCCTATACATATATAAATGAAAATCAATCCAATGAATTTCATATAATTACATACACCATAATATGCCATTAATAGTTTCTATCCAATATTATAACCCATTCGGCCAAGCCTTTATCATGCATCCAATCGACCCATACATAAAAATCAATCATATTCTAGCTTAATATCTGTTACATTATCAATATCAAAGTGTCCTATTTATGCAATTACACCCAAATTATACACAACCTCTTATTCGGCCAATTTTGAACAAACATAATAAAGCATTCCGCAATGAATAAGTTAATATACCTATCTCCTCTTATTAAAAATCTAATTTATAAAATAAAATTCAATTTAACCCAATTGCTTAAATCTTACCTCGATAGTTACCAAATTAAGCTTTTCCGGCTACTCATTTAATTTAGCTTTTTCTCGCTCCAAATTCCTTTCCTTTTGTTCCGGATCTCATTTGGTTCAAATTAAACTCATTTAGATACATTTGAATTCCATTTAATTGACAAATATCTAATAATGCAAAATTTCTATTTTTACCCACAACATTTACAAAGTTACATTTTAGTCCAATTCTTACAAAATACAAAATATAGGAAATTTAAATTAACCCCCCCTTAAGGTCGAATACTCTCCATCCCCATACACATCCCTATTAATCATTTACAATATACAATAACACAATTAATTTCATATTGGCCGACTATACAAAAATTCATTACCTTATCACCTATGGCCGAACATTAACTCAATATATATATAATATATATAACCAAATATAACAGCTCAATAAACATCCTATTTGCTCATCCAAATCTAGCCGAATATAGTGAACATATCTAGGCTCAAATCTAAAATAAATCCCATAATGTTCATACCATTGATTAACACAATTTAACCCATTATTTTTCCATTTCATCTAAATCTCCTACCCAAATCCTATTGTTTTTTTAAACCTATACTAACCCTTCTCCCATCAAGCACATCAAACAAACAAAAAAATATATACCCATCTATGGCCGAATTTAAACATGCTAAACTCTCAAAATTTTAATATGGTTTTGATGGTATTCAAGGTAATCAACTCAATCATGTAATTATTTGCTAAAACAAAGTTCAATCACTTACCCTATTACCACCCGCAACAGCCGAACAATGGAGATTCAAAGTGCTTCTTTTCTTTCAAAGAAAATTCGGTGGAGAAGATGAGTAAAGAGAGAGAATGAATTTCACTCATGTTTCTCTTATTTTATTAGTTTAATGTCTATTTTAATATACTTAAAATATAGTAATTAAATTATTAAACACTTAAAAATTGTTTCTCCATCATCATTGACGTCCACTAACATTAAAAGTGGGCAATTTGACATGCAAACCCCCTTCTTTTTATACCACACTTAAATTTGACCTTTCATTTATTGCATGTTATTTTTATACCTTACCTATTAGGTCCTTTCTCTTAATTCAAGCATACCAAATAATCAAATTCACACCATTCAACACACATCACATAAATAAATAAATATCACAAGATTTCTAACTCGAATTCGTGGTCTCGAAACCACCGTTCCGATTTGGGTCGTAATTGGGTTGTTACAGAAATGACATGGTATGAGAAATGGAAGTAAAATAGTGAATTGAAAATAGAACGTGAAATATGTTGCAAATATATGGAACATATGAGTTATATACTCATGAAATGGATATGGAATGGATGAAATGTGAAATAAATTGTGAAAAGCTATTTATATAGCAAGTATGAGAATTGAGATATTTGTGAAACAAATGAAATATGATATGGTTGTTGTAATATTTAAATATTAATATGTGTTTATATTTCAATTGTATATTTATAAATTCTTATCTTTAAATATTCAGATTATAGAAATGACATGGTATGAGAAATGGAAGTAAAATAGTGAATTGAAAATAGAACGTGAAATATGTTGCAAATATATGGAACATATGAGTTATATACTCATGAAATGAATATGGAATGGATGAAATGTGAAATAAATTGTGAAAAGCTATTTATATAGCAAGTATGAGAATTGAGATATTTGTGAAACAAATGAAATATGATATGGTTGTTGTAATATTTAAATATTAATATGTGTTTATATTTCAATTGTATATTTATAATTTCTTATCTTTAAATATTCGGATTATAGAAATACCACTGAGTTCTCGTAAGATTTTGTTTTCCGTGCGCAGGTTAGGTACTTAATTTGATCGCGGATTCAGCATCCAACAACAATCCCGATCTCAAACGTAGTGATGTTTATCCTTTTGTGTCGGCATGTACCTAGGGTGTCTAAATATTAATCATTTTGTGGATTGATTGTAATAAGATTATAAGTTAATATTGGTTGGTTATATACATATAAATATGTGTTTATGTTTGAGGTCATATTATGGCATGTTTAAGTTAATGTTTGAATGAACATGAATTAGGCAAAATAGATTGAATATGACATGTTTACAAATTGGATTTGATTGATGTTTTATGATATGTTTTATTGATATAATTGTGGTACCTATGAGGGTACATTGAGTATGGCTTGGAAATGGCCTTATTTCGTCCATACGACCGTGTGTCTCAGCAGTATGTGACACACGGCCTAGCACATAGGCATGTGGTTTGGCTGTATGTCCCCTGAATCTTTAAAATTTTAAAACAGAATGCTCAGAATTGATCCACACGGCCTGGCGTGTGGCTTGGCAGTGTGACCCTTGCACCTATTTAATGAAAATTATTATGTTCACACGACCTAGCACATGGGCGTCTAACTTGGCCGTGTGACCTAAGTCAGAAAGTTACACGGGTATGAACACGGGCTGGGACACGGCCGTGTGCCCTACTTCGAATGCCCACATGGCCTAACCACACGGGCGTGTGTCCCTTGCATCTTGGAAAAATTTTGAAATTTTGTTAAAAGTTTTCTGAGTACCCGATTTAGTCCCGACTTATTTCTAATGTATATTTTGGACCTTGAGGGTTCATATAAGGGACTTTATGAATAATTTCTAATATGAATGTTAAGTAATATGAATTGTCTGTATTTGATCTATTTATTCTGGTAATACTCTGTAATCCTATTCTGGCGACGGATATAGGTTAAGGTTGTTACATTTATTTAGGCACTTGTGTGCAATTTATTAGGCGCACATGTGCAATCTTAAATATGGTACTTGTATTCACATTCTGGAGTGCTAGGGGTATATGTGTTCACACATATAGAGCCTTTGTGCTCATTGACGCTTGTGCGCATAATGTTGTGGAGTAGTAGGGATTCCTCCCCTATGCCCTTCATTGTGACAATATGTGGTTAATAGGGCTTCTAATTAATATAACAATGGAACCAAAATGGTTATTTAATGGTTTACAAATGTGATTGCTATGGAAATTTGGGAAATTGTTTATTATTGATTATAACGATATGACATGATCGTGCTTAAGTGAATGGAAAAATGAGAGTGTATACTTGTATATGCAGTAATGATTTATATTTACGTAGAAATGTTTAATGGAATCTTTACTTGATAATCTTATTTTAAAATTTTTTGATTTTGTTAGTACCATTGAGTTTCATTACTCAGCATACAATTTGTTTGTTATTGTGCACAAGTTTGAAGCTTTGTTAAAAGTTTATTTGAGTGTCTATAGCATTCAAGAAGATCTCAGAACTCAGCTTCATTTGATTTGTAACAATTATTTATGTTAGAGTAGTAAATGGCATGTATCTAAGTGTCTCGGATGCTTTTTCATTCTAGCACTTAGTGACTTTGGTTATTAATGTGGTTATTGGGCATTTTGGTATTACTTTGACACTTATTTGGTCATTCGATTAACTTTTGATGGATTTAGATTTATAAAATACAAGATGGCATGCAAGGTTGTTA
This sequence comes from Gossypium bickii, assembly GCA_025503065.1. Taxonomy (NCBI): domain Eukaryota; kingdom Viridiplantae; phylum Streptophyta; class Magnoliopsida; order Malvales; family Malvaceae; genus Gossypium; species Gossypium bickii. The sequence goes on along the minus strand of CP106713.1, from coordinate 16,904,881 downwards.
GTTAATAATTTACTTGTCATATGATATTTTGATGCATTAAGTTATTTGTTATAAAACTTTGAGTTGGTTTTAGTATGTGTAAGTTAAGTATAAAAGTTTGGTTGCATGCTAGACTTCTTTCAGTACTTTTTAGAAGTCTAATTGCATGCCAAATTTTGTATATTTGCACTAGTATATTGAGATGCAATGAACATGTCTTGAGACATCAAAAATATTTTTAACAACTTAGTACACTTTTGGGTATAGGTCTTGAGATATGACATGTTTGTCTTGAGACATTGAGCACTTTATCTCAAGGCACAAAACATAGAATCTAAATTAAGAGAAAATAGGTCTAAGGTCTCGAGATAAGTAGTCTTGTCTCAAGACAATCTACAAATTGTCTGCTAAAAGTTTAAATTAGTTACATGTATGAGATTGCATATCATTAATAGAAGAATGCACATTGTAATATCATAATGTTATAATAATTATTATACATTTACAATTTAGTTATATAACAATTGATATATTATATGTTCTTAAAAGTGTATGTATATTATTTTAATAATATAATATGTACTAAAGATAATTATGTCATATTACAAAATAAATTCATATTATAATATTTAATTATATAAATATTAGTTAATTTTTTATTTAAAATAATTTATCTAATTGAGTTGATCAAATAATAAAAGGGATAGTCACAAATCTAGCAATTTTGATGATTCTATTCCATTGTTCAGTTAAGTTTACACATACAAAAGAATCAGATTTAAGAGAAGCTAGATGAGATTTAAGAGAATAAAATGTTAAATAGAAATATTTTTCTGATAAAAATTATTTAAACATATTTAAATTTATTATTAAAATATTTATATGTTATTTATTAGTTTGTGTAAATTTTAATGGAGGTTAAAGGTTAATCTTGATGCCTAAAGCATAGGTTTATTTATTAAGAGTTTTGCGTTGTTGGATGTAAAATTTAAATATTTTGGAGGACCCGAACCTGCAATCTTGGGACGCATGATCAAGGGTTGCAGTGCATTCGGGAAAGTTGGTGTACATATATCTCACCTGAAAATACTATAACTGTTCTTCCGACCATTCCGAACTATTTTCTACAAACATCAATGATTCCTGTCGGGGGTGTGTAAAAAGATAGCTATGAATTTTATTTAGGGAGTATCGACTGAGAATAAGAAAGCCAGTTTAGTTGATTGGAACTCTTGATGGTGGAGGAGTTCGCTTGAGAAGACGAGCGTTTTTTTGACCCAACGCATAGGCGAAAACCCTGAGGGAGAAAGAGGAAGTAAAGGAGGCGTTGCTGGTTCGTGTTGAGAGAGTAAACTGTTGTTTCATTTGGCGCTCGCTCTCTAAGGTATGGGCTGATAGTCGTGAGCACACTTGTTGGTCTATCGGAGTTGGCTAGATGTGGCTCCTGGATAGATCTTCTGATAAATTATGCCCGCGTGGTACCATTGAAGAGATGAAGGTTATAAACATGACAAATGCACAAATGCCCAAGGCTGATTTGGAGAATGTCCTCCCATAAATTAAATACCATGAATGCCCCGACTGAAGCACTGCTTCGGGGAAATTCTTTTTTGCAGATAAGCGATTAGGATTGCAGAGTCAATCTTGGCAGCAAATTTGGAGATAAAAATCGCCTCAAAAGGCGCGGCAATTCATGTGGTTAGCCTTGCGGGGGGAAAATCCTTACTAATGGGGAGTGTTACAGAAGATATTTATCTGATAGTGAAATTTGGTGGTCTGTGCAACAGTTGTTGTGAAACAGTTCTTCATGCCTTAAGGGACTGATTTGGCTGAGGAAACTTGGTCGCTAATTAGGGCCAGTTTGACAATGCTTTTCAGAAGTGCTTTTGAAAAGTTCTTTTAAAAAATTTAAGTGTTTGGCATTACTGTGAAAAAATATTTTTGAGAAGTAAAATGTCTATTTTAGACATGATATTATAAAGTAACAAATATGTATTTAAATAATTTTTAAATTAGTTAATATTATAATATTTTAGCAAAAATATAAAAAATAAATTATTATAATTTGTTGTTAATATTTTAATAAATAATATTAATTTTAAATATTTCTAAGTAATTAATATTAATAACTTATTAAATTTAATTAGAATATATAAACTATATTTAAATATTTAAATATAATAATTAAATATTTATAATTAGATATTGGCACAATTATATTATTTTAAAAATTATTTTTTTATTATTAATGCTTTTAACACATTTGTAAAACTCATATTAAATATTAACATAACATATAAAATATAAACGTAACAAATTAAAATATTACATATATTTGGATTAAAGTTTCAAAAAATGATAATATTTATATACCAAATATAAATACAAAAAATTGTAAACCACCATCATCGTCATCGTCATCATTATCCCACATTGCTTTCACTTTTTCACCATTATCCCACATTGCTTTCACTTTTTCACCACTAACTTCAATCGCCGAAGTATTCATCTATTGTGTTTACAAACAGACTTGTTTCAGCCAAGCAATCAATAAAATAAAATATCACATAAGTATATTTGTTAACATGTGTGTCAAAATATTTATATTCGTTTCACCCCTACTTACACTCAACAAAGGATCGCACTATTATTTTAAACACCATCCCAACAGATGCTATATAAAATGCCAAAATAATTTAATATCAATAACTAACAATCATCAAGACATTTCCCTCAATGTTCATCACACTTACCATGAATAGAAACAGATGCATAACATTCACCCGTGAGGTGTGGTATATTTCCCTTTCCTAACATAAAAACCATGAAGCACGGTTTACTTGCTTATAAATTGAGGACTTCAAGAAAAATAAGGAATTGCAGTAACATAGATCATGGAAATTACAAAGAAAATTGTACTATCAGCAGCTCATTAAATTACCTGCCACTGCTATATTGCTTTTGTCACAAACTTAGATTTAAAAAACACAAATATAAACTAAATGGGCATTTCTCATCATCATCATCAGAGCAAAACTTCTTATACAAGCTGAAGATGTAGATATGTTGGTATAACTTAAGTCCCAACTCTTGAAACAACAGAGTTCTACACTTCAAACAAGAACATGAATAATCTCATATACACCTCAGTCATCAAGAACTGTGAAGGAAGAAAAAGAGTTCCATTGCCAATAACGAGAAAAAAAATACAAAAACATTAGTGGTTAGTCCACTTCATGGGAGCATTCAGCGGTCTTCGCAAACTAAATGATGAAATCTATTTCTCAATTGATTTCAATATAGGAATCAACCAACATGAGCTAGGACACTACAATTTATCATCGGTCCTTCTTCTACTGATCATGGCTTTTCATTAAGATGTCAAATCAGGGGTATATCATAACTAAGAAAGCTAAAATTATTATCCAAATTAAAAAACGGTGCAAGATCTAGTTAGCCTGTTATCATCACCTCGACAACAAAGATAAATCTATCATTACTTCATTATAAAAAAACATATAAATTTGACAACCTCTTGAATACATGGACACATTATGTCTATGTTGCCAGTGTCCAACAACTGTGTCTAACACATTTTCAGACATTGTAAGCAATATGACCCTTCAAAAACCCTCCAAATACATGAAGAAGTGATGAAAAATTCAAAAATTTACTCATGTCAAACATGTACCCCTATCCGACATTCAGCATTATGGTTTTTTGGCAGTATAAAAGCATAACTACATAATTAAGTAGTTTGAGCAAAACCCTTTACCAGGATAGCTGCTTCTGGGGTTTGCATGTGGTTGCAAAGACTCCAGAGACCTCACAGCACCTCATAGCCTCTTATTTCTTCTAGTCTTCAACTTAGGAACAAATAAACAGCATCAAACCAACAAATTATACAAGAAAACAGATGAAGAAAAAGCATTTGTTCTTCAAATCTGAAAACATATATAACTTACTGGTGATCCAGTATTAGGAAAATCATGGCTTAAAGCCTCTTTTGCACCATATTGGACTAAATTCATACTTGAAAATTTTGTCATTGAAAGATGAGCAACCAACGATGCCAAAGATAGAGTCAATACAAATAATGCAACCCATTTTATCTTAGATTTGAACGCCATCTTAACTCATTAAAAAAATTACTTTCTTGGATGTTTAATTTAACACCCAATTCTCCCTACAATCCAAAAATCCAAATATATACATTAAAATTCCAAAAACCCACATTAAAACAAATCAAAGTAAAATAAAACACAATGAAAAAAGACTTTTTTTTCCCCTTCTTTTTTACCTGGAAAGTTGCAGCAAGCCCCCAGTGAAGAGAACCCCGTTCTAGAAAACCACCAAACAACATGAAGAACCCAGATTTGAATCAAAGATTTAGAAACTTCTTTTTCATTTTTCGCCCTTCATCTAGAAAACCACCAAACAACATGAAGAACCCATAAGACACACTCCTGTTATAGTGAATTGAAGGAAAATTAGAATCAGTTGGCAAACAACATGAAGAACCCATAATCCGAAAGGGAGAAGGCAAAGAATCAGTTGGAATAAAGAGAATTGAAGGAAAGTTAGAATATGGAAAATCACCCACCACCGAGAGATCGAAGAGAAGCAAAAAATCACCAGAGGAACCAGAGGAAAAAACAGACAAAAGAGATGAAAAAAAGAGAAGTGTTTAGACGTTGGAAGAAGAATAACAAGGATAAAAAAGTAAAACAAAATCCAAAAGTCCTTTACAGATGAAAAAGCTAAAATTTTTAGCTTTTTCATTTGTGAAAAAGTACTTCTCAAACGTTAAATATTTTCCCTCACTGAACCTTGTTCTTCATTCCTTTTTACTTAAAAGGACTTTTGGCCTAAAAAGTTCATCTGAGATGGAGCAACGAACGCACCCTTAGTCCCTCATGATCGAGTGTCCAGGCTCTTTCTCTACCATTACAGCCTTGGATATTGGAGAATATTACAGGTACCTTCTTGTCGAGTTTTCAGTGTGTGCCGTGGGAAACGATGTTTGGGATTGTGGCTTGGAAATTATGGAAACAAAGGAGCCTCTAATCTGATTGAACTGGTGCATTTCTCGGCTTTTCAGCTTGTTAGACAGTATTAAAGCTGGGCGAAATACTACAATGCATCTGATGGTATTATACGGGGAAGTCCGTAGAGAGAAGCCAAAGGAGGGGATAGAGTGTGTCACTGATGACCGTCGAAATTGTTGTTAAATATAAATTTTCTATGTTGTAATTAAATTAAAAAGTTAACCACGTAACATGCGTCTATAATTTAAGATCTCGGCAGCCTTACAATCTAGAAGAGCCCAACTCGAATTAACGGTCTCAACCGCGTGAGTCGTTTAAATTCGATTTCTATCTCGTTTGACGGAATCCAACTAGCCTTTTCCAATTGGACATGCCAATTTGTCTGTGGGAACTCAAATACGGCAGACGACTAACTCGCTTTCCTAATTGTACACCAAAACAACTCCCTGTCAACATGAACTTTGAGCTAAAATTGAATTAACTTTGAGGGACGAATATGACTATCCTATATTCTAAAGAGATAATGAATATCATATTGTAAGGTTTTAGTACGGATTTATTTTTCACGATTCTCAATCGGAACGATGACCGGTCTAAAATTAAATGAGGACTAGTTGAGCATGAGATTAATCATGCTTTGTTGGATTATAAAAATGAATTTTAATTTAATCATGATAAGTGAAAAAGGGAGGAGAATTTAAGAGCAATTGCACCAAAATAAGAAAAATAAATTAACAGAATGCTTGACAAGCTAGAGATGTAAGAAATGAAAATTTGTTTTGAATTCAAGTCACAAATCTTTCCTTCCAATATGATTTCCTCCTAAAATTATGTTTTAACAATAAAAAAAAAGATATTTTTCTAATTATAGGATTTGATAAAATTAAAATCTAATAATTTTATCATCCATCAATTCTGCCACTTTTCAATTTGACCACTTTCTTGCTTTTTGTTTCAATTTAGCTCAATTTGTTTATTTTTTAAATTTCGGCATTCCAATTGCATCCTGATAAATTTAAACAAAAAATCAAAAACTTAATAGTATTCTATTCAAAATTTGACCAAAAATAAATACATTAAACACAAAATTAATTTGTTGTCAGCCACCAAAGAGTTGGATGACAGTCTAGGGAACTGGGTGATCGGTTTTGGAAAGAATATCGCAGAGAGTCTCATTACTCCATGCAGAGCTGCAAGCGATCTTAGATGGCCTAGAGGTTGGCTGGAGCGGGGGGTTTAGCAAGTTGTGGTACGAAGCGCTGGGAAGATGTTGCAGAGACAATAGGAAGCTGAAACTCGTCATGTACCGAGAAAGAGCAATCAAGCAACTGATTTTGCAGCCTAGTTTTTGAGGAGAGGACATGCCATGCTGAGCATGTATGAGATCCCAATTCTAGGAAGTTGGTCATTCCTCACAGACGATGCATTTGGCCCAGAAGTTTATAATGGATGAAGTCCTTTAGTAAATGCAATTTCTTTTTATCCCAATAAATTAATACAACTGTAAAACCATTTTTAAATTTATTCATCACTTCATTAATTCTTTTAGAAAACACACTACTTTTATTCTATTAAACTTTAAAAAACGAATTTTTTTTTCATATTTCTCAATATTTGGCAAAATATGATATATTATTATTATTATTATTATTATTATTTTTATTATTTTTAAAGTAACATTTATAATTCCATGGATTGAGAATGTTTTATTAGTAATAATTGATTAATTCTTTTTAGAAAACAAACCCAACAAAAGAATATATTGTATAAATAATTAATATTAATCTACTGGAATTAATATTTCAAAATTTGAATTTAAATTTCAAAAACTATCTAAAAATATAACATAATCATCTTTCAAATCTATAAATTTGATAGAATTTTGTTTAGTTTACGAATATAAAATCCTTAAAATATTTTTAAATTTGATAAATTCATATTTTTATACTTTTCTAATATATGTTATATCGAGTCTCAAACTAATTTGTCTACTTCGCTCTTACTATTTACATAATAATTGAAATCTAAATTCAAAATTTCCCACACAGAACATTAATGAAATCTTAGGTTTCAAGAGTAAGATAGATAAAAGAAAATTTAATTTTTCTTCCAAAAAATAAGTTTTATACATATCAGAGGTGTGCACAATTCGAGTAAAACTGAATTAGTTCGGTTAACCGACCGAATTCGGTTAATCGATCAGTTAACCGAATTAAATTCCGTCGAGGGTCAGTTAATAATTTTTTGACAGTTCAGTTAACTGTTAATTAGGTTCAAAATCGGTTGGTTAACCGAATTAACCTAATTTAATAAATAATATTATAATATATAAGTATTTGATCAGTTCAGTTAATTTTTTGGAAATATAAATTAATCGGTCGGTTAAGTCGGTTAATTTTTTATATGTTTTATACTTGTTTTAATAAAAAATAATATATATATAAATTTCAGTTAATTCGGTTAACCAACCGAATTAACCGAAAAAATTTAGTTCAGTTAATTTTTTTTGAAAAAAAATTTGGTTCGGTTAACAATTAAGGAGTTAAAAGGATGAGTTAATTCAATTAATGGTAGTTCGGGTCAGTTAACCGATTGAACTCCCCTAATTCATACTCATACCCTCAACTTTTTTATTTGGAAAAGAGAAATGATTGAATGATTGAATTAAAAAAAATGACAAAAATTCATCAAAGTAACTACATCTTACATTTACACCACACCGAATACATAAATTTAACTTGTTTAAGTTAATAAGCCTTTAATTCTTCACCTGCCTTCATTGTTCCCTAACTCTGTATTATTGCCAAATTAACTTCAGCAAATAAACAATCAGTAACGAGTATGAAGAAAGAGAGAGAAAAATTGATGACCAGCCGAAAGGTCTAAATTTCTGACTATATCCCAACCCCGAATCCCAGCCTCACCCAAAATCACACAACTCACCTTTCCCTACCAAACGGACCAGTACTTATTTCATGCATTTTCCTGCCTAAATTTTTCTTCTCCTTTGTCTAGAAGTTAACTCATCACAATTCCAAAATCAACTCAGAAACATATGCCATTGCTTTCAGAGCTGTATGAAACATGCAAGGAGAAGGAACTATTACCAAGTCATCAGAACATTGCTGCTTGTTATACCGATCCGAAATGACCTTGAGACGACCCGGGAGGTTTGATGCAGCCATCCATGAACCTACAGCAAAATCCAAAACAAACTATACAATTCCATCTCCAGACAGACCAAAGCCCCCACACCAGGCATATTCCTCTTTGCTTGAAACTCCAGAAAGATCTTCACCTTTGGCCTTGACTTTTCCATTTACAAGTACATCATAAGTAGCGTCATCAGGTACAAGACCTCTATCAAGCATTTCATTATGTAATCTCAAAGCCTCTTCTAGATTCCCGTACCTAAAGTTTCCAGCAATCAAAGCATTATATATAAGAACGTTAGGAGTAATGCCCTTTCTATCCATCTCTTCTAAAACCTTGTAAGCATTCTCAAGATGTCCTTTACTACAAAGACCATTTAACAGAACAGTATAGGTAACCATATCAGGCACAATCCCCTTGGACAGCATCTCTGAATAAAGATCAGATGCAAGGTGTAATTTACTCTCTCTCAAAAATCCATCCATTAGAGTGGTGTATACTTGTATATCACAAGGAACTCCATCCTTTATCATTTTCTTGTGCAAGTCATTAGCTGCTTCCATATTATTTACATTCCTAAACCCACGAATCAGGCTGTTGTAAACAAATTCATTTGGAGATAACCCAACTTGTTGGAGTTCGGAAAAAAGTTCACATGCTCTGACCATGTCTTGCTTCTTGCAGAACCCTTCAATGAGCGCACTGAATGCAGTAACATCCAATTGCAAACCTTTGCTTTTCATCTCATGATGCATTTTCAGAGCAAGATCCATGTTATTGCTTTTGCAAAATCCATTCACCAAGGTAGTGTACGTGACAACATTAGGTGAAATTCCATTTTCATGCATTTCTTTATAAACTCCCATGGCAGAGTTCATGGCACCCTCCTTCACATATCCATTAATGATGCTATTGTATGTCATACATGTAGCGACAAAACCCCCATCAACAAACACCTTCAACATATCCCTAGTCTCAGATGTACGACCAACTCTGCTCAAACCATTAATCATTATGTTGAATGTGTAGTCTGAGGGGGCAATATGCACACCTATCATTTCATCAAAAATGTCTAAGGCCCGTTCAGCATCACCTTTTCTGAAATGCCCATCAATTAATGTTGAATATGTGATGGCATTAGGTTTAAGGCCCTGTTCAAGCATCTTTGAAAATACAGTATGTGCCATATCCATATTCCCCGCTCTACAGTAGGCAAGAATCATGTTATTATAAGAAACATTACTAGGTACCTGACCATTAGCCACCATTCTCTGCCATAAACTGCAAGCTTCTTTCACTTTACCGTCCTTAGAGAAATGGTTTAAGAAAATATTATATGTAAAAACATTGGCAATGCCAGACTCAACTGCCTTGTCAAACAAATTAGATGCCTCATTCAGTGAGGAAGCTTCTAAGAATCCACGAATCAAGGTATTCACATTAAAAACAGTAGGTTGAATATCCATGATTTTCATTTCTTCATAAAGCTCACACGCCTTTTTAACATTCTGATTCCTACAACACCCTTCAATCAAAACTGCATACGTAACCTGGTTAGGCGCAAGCCCATCCTCCTTAATCTTGTTATACAAATTCAAAGCCTGATCAATATCATCTTGCTTGCAGTATCCCTTCATTAAACTAGTCGCAACCACCAAATTCAACTGCTTCCCAGAACTCAACATCTCATCCTTGAGCCTCAATGCCTCTGCCAAATTTCCCTGTTTCACAAAAGCCCCAATAACAGTTGTAAATGTACGCTCAGAAGGAACCCATCCCCTATCCTTCATTTCCCCCAATAACTCGCCAGCCATATTCAGATCAGGTTTCTGACAAGCAGCCTGAATCGCAATACTATAAACTGCAGCATCAAGTTCTATCCCTTGAGCCTTGGCCTCCATGAAAAACTTCTCAGCTTCCAAAGGCTTCTCTTCTTTCAAGAAAGCACGCATCATCAAATAAACTGTAAAACAATCACCTACAACTCCAATGGAAACCATCTTCTCATACAACTCCCTGGCTTTATCCATCAAATTCCTCCTAACCAATGCTGCTAAAAGAATATTCGTAAAGGGAACCCAAGGAACTACATTACGCTCAATCATTCCATTAAAACAATCCACGGCATCATCGATCCTATTGAATCTAACATAACCATTCAACAAGTAATTAAAAGCTCGGGAATTCAACTCAAAATCAAACCTTTTTGTGGTATCAATCAAGTGATCTAAGAAAGCAAGTGGGGCAGGCCCTGAATGGTCTGAACCAAATTTATCATTGAGAAAATATTGAACATGTTTATAGGTCTGGGAGGATCTTACCAGAATGTGAAGCAGAACACAAAAGGCATCGATGCTTTGGACAAAACGCCGTTTCTTTTTGAGGGAACGGTAGTACTTCAAAGCCGATGGGGGATCGTCTTTGTGGCTGAGAAGAGTGTTTATGACATGTGTTTGGGTCAAGCTGGCGTCTTGTGTGGAGAATGATGTCAGATGGGATTCATTGGAACTGGAAATGGGGCAATCGGAATCTGAGAAGGGTTTTCTGGTAAAGTGCGAATCAGAGGGGATTTTCTCAGGAGAAGTTGGCGGTTGAGGCGTAGAGCAAAGGCATTTGGGGCTTGGGAAACAACGGAGAAAAATAGGTGGAATGGATGGAGGATTTCTAAATGGAGACTTCATCTTGCTCAGCTGAATGTCAAAACCTTAAGCCCTAATTTCGAATGGGCAAGGCAATTTGAAATAATTGAATATGACGCATAATAAAATATGTTACATCATGAAAAATTATATTATACCCGTAAAAGTGTAATGGAATTTTAAAAGGTTTTTACTTGAAAGATGGAAAAAAAATAAATTGATTTCTTCTGTTAAAAATTTTATGAAAAAATTAATTTATTTTTATTATTATATATAATAGTTGACGAAATATTCAGGCAATTACATGTTTTGTGTCACATGCACTTTATGCTGCTAACATACATGTTTCAGTTTTTAACAATAAAAATAAATATTAACATGTAACATATAGAAATTAATTTACTCATTTTTAATTAAAAATGACAAAATATAATTTAACTCATGATATAAAAACTTCTATAATACTTTTACTTATAGATATTATAAAATATATTTATATATTAAATTCAAGTAAAACGAATAAACGAATTATTAGTGTAAAAATAACCTAAAAATTTAGAAGAACTTTAACTTTACATGGTTCAATTTTCAAATAATCTAACTCTGAAATTATTTAATAAAATCATGGTAACTTAAATTATGCTTAAAAAATTGTCAACATCTAATAAAAACTGTCTAAAAATAAACATTAATTATTGGTGTTATTTTTTTAATAAATTTTTAATTTTTTAAGTATATTTATGCATATTGATATTTCAATTAAAATTACAAATTACAAATATTATTTATGTATATTGATATTAATGTGTCACTAATTCTATCATAATCATGATATTATTTACTGGGATGAAGTATACTAAGTTGTTGGGATTAGAATTCATTTAGATAGTGCTGAGATTAGATTTGATGTGATTAAAAATGATGGTAATAGTAAATTGAGAAAAGTATCAAAATTATATATGAATTATGGTTTAATGTGCGTTAGAAATTTAAAGAACTAGTGAAAGGGAGGATTAGATAGTGCATGGAATGCATTGTGATATTTGATTCTGGTTACACGAATTGTCATTCATTTGCTGGATGAGATAAAAGCAACACTTCACCATTTAGTTTTTGTTGTTTATTTCTTCTGTTTTTTGCTGTAAAATAGACGTACTATTAATTCATGCCATTGTTTTGGATGTCAACTTTCTATACATTACAGAAACTGTGGCCAAAAAACATTAAAGCAAGTTATGGCAGATGCACTTTCAAAATTTAGTTCTAATTGATCTGCAGTTCGAGCTGTTTGTTTAGCAGTATTTAGGGTTAACCATCCTTATAAGCTAATCAATATGTTGTTTAATGTACAATACTGAGATAAAAGTTATAAATCCTTATCTTATGGATTTCTAAATGTTACATGATCCCTTTTATTGTTCTCCACATGAAAGTTAAATTCCTTATTACCATGATATGATGAAATATTAATTTGATTATGTAGAAATCTTGACAATGTAATAACTATATAATGGCAAAATAATGTGTCCATGATTATTTGTTACATTAGTTTGTTGGTCTTGATTTTTTTTTCTTTCTATATATTAGGTATAGACTTATTTGGATCATGACAACGTTGGTCTTTATGCTTGCTTCCTTTAGAAACTGGGCCACATACCTTATGCAAAAGAACAAAACTAGATGCGGAAGCGTACCTGAATCCATGAATTTCTTGAAGTTTTACCGGATCTTGGGGATTTGATCTTCCAAATTAGCACACAAGAAATTCAGAGAATATCTGCTCTCTCTTTCCTAATGATGGGATATTAGAAAAGATTTCTTGTGTATAATTTGGGGACCATAATCCTAATATTTATAACCTTGGCATATTAGTTTTAATCAAATTCTAATTAGCCCATCATTAATTAGAATTTGATTAGAACTCAATTACTAGAGTATCTACAAATATTTGACCCATATTTTATTTCATAATTTAAAGCCCAATAAAATTTTAACCAAATTAGATCACTTTTAATTTGGGCTAACCTATCGTGATAGTAAACAATAACATGTAATTACCCTTATTATATATGTGATGTTCATATTTTCCAACAATCTCCCACTTGGACCACATATATATACTAATTACTCTACAATTACATGTCATTATATAACCTTATGAGCTCAAAATTTTACTATCATATCCAAAAGGTATTCCGAACAATCTCGTCCAGTAATTATGTTAACATAGAACCAAGGCAACTTTCATTACATATATTGTAACTAAATCCATCCATGATCACGTATATTAACACAACCAAATGACATAGATCAAGTATGGATGTGTAGCATGGAAATTACATGCAATATGATCTAAACATGTCTATTTCCAACTGGTCCTCTTTAAACTTAAGTGAGGTCAGTACCAAAATAATAAACATAATGAATAAACTGAATACTTTATTTCTAATTAGAAAATAACCAAATACTTGAATGTCTGAAAACAAACATAAAACAAATAAAATATAAACTCCACTAAATCATGATATCCTCAAATAATGTAACACCCATATGAGTAGTGTGCTCATGAAAGACCTTGAGTGGTAAACCTTTTGTGAGCGGATCCGCTATCATGGAGTTTGTCCCAATGTGCTCTATGGATATTTGATCATTTTGCATTCTTTCTTTTACAACTAGGAACTTTATGTCAATATGCTTTGACTTAGATGAACTCATGTTGTTATTGGAATAACAACACTGCTGACTTATTGTCACAAAATAATTTGAGTGGTCTTTCTATATTCTACAAAATGCGTAGCCCTGTGACAAAGTTCTGCAACCATATTCCATGGTTTGATGCCTCATAGCATGCTACAAACTCTACTGCCATAGTGGAAGAAGCTACAAGTGTCTGTTTGACACTTTTCCAAGATATAGCTCCTCCAGCTAACAGGTAAATATAGCCTAATGTAGATTTCCTACTATCTTGGCATCTAGCGAAATCAGAATCAGAATACCCTATGACCTCCAAAAGATCTGATATCTTATAAGTAAGCATGTAATATTTTGTTCTCTAAAGATATCTCATAACCCTTTTGGCTGCTATCCAATGGTCTATACCAGGGTTGCTTAAATATCTGCCTAACATCCCAACAATGTACGCAATGTCCGGATGTGTACAAACTTGAGCATACATTAAACTCCCAACAGCTGATGCATAGGGAATCTTTTGTATTTCCTGAATTTCAAAGTTACTTTTAAGGCATTGAGTAAGACTGAATTTTTCTCCTTTAGCGACTAAGGTGTCACCTGGTCTACAACTCTGCATGCCAAACCTTTTGAGTACTTTATCGATATAACTATTTTGTGATAATCCAAGAATACCTCAAGATCGATATCGATGTATCTGAATTCCTAAAACAAAAGAGGCATCCCTAATATCTTTCATCTCAAAATGCTTAGATAAAAATCTCTTGGTTTCGTGTAATAAGCCTATATCATTAGCGACAAGCAAAATGTCATCAACATATAGAACCAGAAATATGTACTTACTCCCATTGAATTTGTGATACACACAATCATCAACAATAGTCATCTCAAAACTGAATGAAATAATTTTTTGATAAAACTTATGGTACCATTGACGGGAAGCTTGTTTGAGTCCATAGATGGATTTTGTCAATTTGCAAACCATATTCTTTGAGTTTTCTGACTCAAAATTTTCTGGTTGCACCATATAAATTGTTTCTTCAATATCGCCATTAAGAAACGCAGTCTTAACATCCATCTGATGTAACCAAGATCAAAATGAGCAACAAGCACCATGATTATCCTGAAGGAGTCTTTTGATGAAACTGGAGAGAAAGTCTTTGTAAAATCAATACCTTCTTTTTGAGTATATCATTTAGCTACAAGACGCGCCTTATACCTCTCCACATTACCATTTGCATCTCTCTTGGTTTTATATATCCATTTACAACCAATTGGTTTTGCACCTTTAGATAATGGGACAAGTTCCCAAACTTTATTGTCTTGCATAGATTTATACTCATCTTTCATGCCATCAATCCACTTTTGAGAATTAGAACTTTTCATGGCTTGATGAAAGTTGATTGGATCATCTTCCATCATTTCATTATCATCCTCATGTTCTTGGAGAAATACAATATAATCATTTGGAATAGTATTTCTCCTTTCTCTTATGGACCTCCTTAATGGCACTTATTCTTGAGGTTGTTGAGTTTGTTCTTATGGAACAATTACCTCATTTTGAATTGGGAATTGTTCAGCATTGTCTTGTAGAAGTTCTAGATTCACTTCTTGATCAATGATAGGTATAAGAACCTGAACATCATCAAAAGTGATGGTAGGAATTGAGTTAGAATCCAATTCCTCCTCAAAAGCAATGTCTCAAACCTTATTTCTCCCCCCAAACTCAACATCCTCAAAAAATGTTACAGTTCCCGTCTCAAAAATATTCCTTATTATGGGATCATAAAATTTATAGCCCCTGGATCACTCAGAATAACCAATAAAGTAGCTGCTTACTATTTTGGAGTCTAATTTCTTTTCATGTGGCCAATAAGGCCTTGCCTCAGCTAGACATCCCCAAATGTGAAGTGCTTTAGACTAGGCTTTTGACCTGTCCAAAGCTCATAAGGTGTTTTTGCAACTGTTTTATTGGGTACTCTATTCAGAATGTAAGCTGCTGTCTTTAATGCTTCTCCCCAAAGGGACTCGGGTAAGGTAGAATTAGCAATCATGCTCCTTACCATATCCTTAAGAGTTCTGTTTCGTCTTTCAGCTACACCATTTATACTAGGTGATCCTGGCATGGTGTACTGTGGGACAATACCGCATTCCTCTAGGAATTTCACAAATAGTACTTGACATTGTTCACCTGAGCCATCATATCTACCGTAGTACTCACCACCACGATTAGATCTGACTTTTTTAATCCTTTTGTTTAGTTGATTCTCAATTTCAGCTTTATAAGCTTTGAACATGTCCAAAGACTGAGATTTCTCATGAATGAGATATAGGTACCCATAACGTGAGTAATCGTCTATGAATGTTATGAAATATTGTTGACAATTCCAGGATGCCATAGGGAATGACCCACAAATATCTATATGAATTAATTCTAAGATGTCTGAAGATCTGTTGGCACCCAATCTCTTGGGTTTGGTCTGTTTTCCCTTAATGCAATCGACATAGACATCAAAGTCTGTAAAGACATGGGACTCTAAAATACCATCAAACACAAGGCGTTCAACTCTAAATTTTGAGATATGACCTAAGTGCCTATGGCATAATGATGCTAAATTTTCCTTATTTAATTTGCTTTTCATACCACGTGAATTCCATATGCAAGGTTTCATTACAGGATGCAACTGTTTCTAGTAAATAAAGGTTATCATAAGTATTTAAATAACCAGTTCCAATAACATTTGAATTTAAAAAAAAATTAAATTGATTGTTTCTGAATGAACAATAATATCCAAATTTTTCCAACGAAGAAACAGAAACTAAATTCCGTCTAAATGACGGTACAATAAAAGTGTCTTTTAAATCCAAATAAAAACCAGTTCCTAATAACAACCTAAAATGACCAATCGCTTCCACTTCTACCAATTTTCCATCGCCCACAAAGATGTGTCTTTCACCATCACTTGGCTTTCGATAACTCAAGCAACCCTGCATAGAAACACTTATGTGAGTAGTAGCACCAAAATCTATCCACCAAGTGTTTCTAGGTACTGAAGCTAAATTAATCTCAGAACAGACTAAATTAAGAAGTATACCTTTCTTTACATGCCAAGCATGATATTTGGTACAATCTTTATTTACATGTCCAGACTTGTTACAAAAGAAACAACTCTCTGTAGCTTGTTGTTGTTTCCTTTGAGCTGGACCCTTAGCAGCTTCATTCTAATTTTTTTTTCTTGCCTCTGTCTTTAGGGGCCTTGGCCAAATGAGCACTTTCAGACTTATCACGCTTCAACATTTCTTCCTCTTGCACACAATGAGAAATGAGCTTATTTAAGGTCCATTTGTAACACCCCTAACTCGTAACCATCACCGGAATAGGGTTAAGAGGCGTTACCAGACAATTCAGAACTTTTATGATCATTTCACAACATAAGATATAACATCATCATATCATAGCAAATCATATACAAAGAGTCCATTTAAAAAGTTTACGAGACCTTAAACATGCATTGGAAAAGGGTTGGGACTAAACCGATCACATAAGAATTTTTTCGAAAACTTAACATTTTCAAAGTTACAGAGGTCACACGCCCGTGTGGGTAGGCCATGTGCCTCACACGGCATCAGACACACCCATATGCCCAAGCTGTGGCAAAACAGGGCATATATACTGACTTGTCCACACGGCTGAAGACACGCCTGTGTGTTTGACCCGTGGGCAAGACTAACTTAACCCACACGGCTTGTCACACACCCGTGTGTCTGGCCCATGTGCGAGACTGACTTGATTCAAATTACAATCTTAAGGGACACGGTTGAGACATATGCCCGTGTGCTCAACCGTGTGGGCAAATATAGGCTATTTGCTTGGCCAATTTGCCACTCAAATTTTGGGTCAAACCTACAAGCATCAAACCAATAAAATTTCATTCCTTAAAGGCATCCAAATCATACCAAAACTGTAACATCCTAGAAATTGGGGTTATGTATTTTGCACTAATTCTTGTGTTTGGCTCATTAAGTATGTATTGTTTACTTCCTTTGTGCCGTCCACCATCTTTAAACCAATGGATTTGTTTAAATGGGCACACAAGTAAGGTCATTTGAAATTTTAGCCAAGGTTTGCATGTCATTGCCGTCCACTATTGAAGTTACGGAGGCATGGGTTTTCATGTGGTCATACATAGTGGAATGGCCATGGTGGGGAATATAGAGAAGTGACCTTGGTAATTGTATTAATTTATTCCAAGCCATAAGCTTATGCCGTCCATCAATTTAAATGGCCATGTGCTTGTATTAGTTAATAGGAGACTTTATGCCAACATTCCTTGGTGCTCCCATGCTTGGACGGCAACAATGAAAGCATGGGTTTAATTTTAAATCTTTTAAGGAGCATTTGAGCATGTGTAAAATTGTTGGGGGATGGCCGGCAAACAAAAGCATTAGAAACATGAATAATTTCTTTATTGGATATTGGTGCCCATGTTCTTTTGTTGGACGACATAATGTTTGCCCATGTTTTGGTGATTGGACATGTAAGGGACGACAAAGCCTTATGGGTCTCCACATTTAATTTTGGCTAAATCATGACAAATATTTTATGCTTCTATGACCCATACCAACGTGCCTATGAGGAACACAAAAGCATGGCCAAATTTTGGGTGGTTGTTTAGGGGGCATATTCGGCCATTGGTATGTGGGGAGTGCCGTTTCTCAAAGTGTTGATTGAAGAGTGACCTTTTTACTCAATTTGCATTTTTGGTATTTTCTAATCTAGTGTTTTGGTTTTCTTCTCTTTTGGCATTTCTTTTCTCCTCTGGATAAGTTTTCTTTCTTCTTATTTCTTTTGGAAACTGACCACTCATACAACTTTTGTTCAACCTCCCATCCTTTTCAATTGTTTTCTTCTCAATAGCCGAAACCCCTACATCTCTTCTTCTAATTTTAATAAGCTTGCTACGTTCCTTCTTCTTTTGGATCCTTCATTTTGGTTAATTTCTTAGCTAAATCTTGATGGTGGTGGTAGCTGAAGCTTGTCTTTCCATTCAGTTTATCCTTGGTAGTTAGGTAACGGCTCTCCTTCTTCCACTTACTCTCGTTCGTTCATCTCTTGGTGTAGCTAAGCTGAACTTAACTACTCGAATGTATTCTAAACTCATGTGGATCTCTTTTGTTAAGGGCCGAATGTTGCTTTGGTACTAACGAGTTGGGTGACACTATTTTCTTCTAGGAGCATGGGGTGGTAGTTAGAAGGCGGGGTTGAATTTCGGGACTCCGTAGAGGGAGATCACGTTGTGGTAAGTGATTTAAGTATTAGTAATACATTAGACTTATGAAATCCTTTGGCAATCGAGGCTAACTGTTGGTCTGTATTATTTTAGGGTTAACAAGGAGTGGTTCTGTTAGTAATCCAAACCAGGTGTGTAATCTCACACCGTTTTTTTTTGTGGGTTTAGAGATTAATGTCATGTTGGTAGTAAACCGTTTGATTAAAATCGTATTAAGGTGAAACCGGGAAAAATTGGCATAGATCTCATTATTTGATAAAAATTGATTAAATCGATATTAACACCGTGGAAGATTTCGAAAATACCCTTAATGGGCCAAATCAAAATATTTTGCTAAATGGGCCAAATTGATATATTTGTTATGTGGGCCAAATTGATATATTTGATATGTGGGCCAAATCGATATATTTGTTATGTGGGCCAAATTGATATATTTGTTATGTGGGCCAAATCGATATATTTGTTATGTGGGCCAAATTGATATATTTGTTATGTGGGGCAAATTGATATATGATTATGTGGGCCGATTGATATTTGCTATATGGGCCGATCTAAAAATTTGTGAAATGGGCCAAGATGATATTTTGCTTAATCGGCCAACTTGATAAATTGTTATAATGGGCCATAAAATTTGTAAGAAATATCTGAACGCATTATTATGAATTGTTATGCATTATATACATGAATTGCATGGGATGGGATAATGATGAAGAGAAGTTACGTAGCTCTGCTACATAAATCACAGTGGCTCACACCACAAATCGAAAAATGGCAATGCCATATAAATTCTGTTAATCTGGTGGCTTGCCCCAAATTTGATAAATGGCTTAATGCCTACTATTGGTGTGTTGGCGGGGTGGGTGACTAAAGCTCCCCATAGGTGTGTTGGTTGGTACGGGTGGTGTGTAGCGGATGGAAATACTAGGTTTTGTCTGGGAATTGCATATCATATGCATATTATGTATATATAAGATACATTTATATTATTGTATATGGGCTTAGGTCCAAATATTTGCTTAATGAATTTTGGCCCAATGGGCAACGGTAAGTGAGTTGCACATTGAGTTCTAGTAACTCACCCCCTGTTTTCCTTACCCCTTTCAGGTAATGATCAGTGATGGAGGCTTGGGCCATGGATGACTCGGTGGAGGCCATACTACAAAAATGATTTAATTTGGAATTTGGATTTCTTTTAGTACTTTTAATTACTTTGCTATTTTGAGTTAAGGATTGTAATAAGGCCTCTAGATAAAGTTTTGTTTTGTTTTATGTTTGACGAATTTATAAGTTGCTCGTTTTCTTAAAATGGATACCCAAAAAGGGGTTTTATTATAAACATTTATAAACATATTTTTAACTCAGAAATTTCTCTTAAAATTTTTATCAACACTTTATCAAAATTGTTTTAAAAGGAGTTGTTTTAAGTGACTTAATTATGAAAAAGGACTTAGTAGTATTTTCTTATGTGACATGTCAGATCTGGCCTTAACGCATGGGCCGAGTTTGGGGTGTTACATCTCATGGTATCAGAGCCAGGTTTCAAAACTCGGCTGTGGTTTGGGTTCAAAAATATTTTCCAAAACTGTTTGAGTTAAAAATGCATGTTTTAAAAAAAAAGTATGGAACCACGAGTATCCGGCACCAAGTAAAGTAAGTATATGTTATCATTGTACGATTATGATATAACTGTAGGAATACTTTAGAACTTTTAGCTTTAGGTATTGAAACTATAGAGATTGAGACTATAGGAAGCGTTTGCGAAAACATCTTTACTTCTTATATTTCATAAAATATTGTGTAATGAACCTTGAAATAGGATGCTGATTCATAAAACTCGAAACCAGATTAAATTGAACTAGCAAATATGAGCACAAAAAGACGTGGACGCGGTAGACGTAGACGTGGTAGAGGCCGAGGTGCTAGAGTTGTATCTGAAGCATCGGGACATGTGCCGGAAATGAATGCACCTGCGTCACCAGTGACTGAACCTTTGTCACATGATCGAATGAGAGAGGACGACGCTCTATCCCAAGCGATGTTGCGGGTACTGGAAAGGATTGCTGGGGCAAGAACTGGGTCAAAAACTCGTGGGTCGATATCAGAGCGACTCAAATCGAATGGGGCTGAAGTTTTTAGGGGTATTTTAGGTGTAGCCCCAAGTGTAGCGGAGTACTGGCTCGAAGTGGTGGAGCGGATTATGGACGACCTGGATTGCACCGCCGAGCAGAAACTGAAGGGGGTTGTGTCATTACTGAGAGACGAGGCGCATCAGTGGTGGCTTACTGTTCGAGAAGGCACTGAGGCTGATCATATTACATGGGAATTCTTTAAGACAGCATTCTAGGGAAAATATGTCGGGGCCAGCTATGTGGATGCCCGGAGGAAGTAATTCCTGAATCTGGTACAAGGAGGTAAATCTGTGGCAGCATACGAGGCAGAATTACTGCATCTGAGTTGTTATGCTCGGGGTATAGTGCCAACTGACTATGAACGCTGCGTGCGTTTTGAGGATGGATTGAGTGATGAGTTGCGGGTACTGATAGCCCCACAACAAGAAAGGAATTTTTCCATACTAGTGGAAAAAGCAAAAATAACCGAGGAGGCTAAACACTCAGAGCGGCGAAATCAAGAAAAAGATAGAGGCAAGAGTAAGAGGCACTTTAAGTACTCAGGTCCTGCTAGAGGGTTTCAGAAGAGGCCCAAGAATGATGAGCCCGCTCAAGCTAGAGTACCTGCTGCTACCAATTAAATACAACCATGTGCTGACTGTGGAAGACGACACCCTGGTGAATGCTAGAAGAGAACCGGTGGTTGTTTCAAATGTGGATATAAGGACCATCAGCTTAAAGATTATCCTCGACGGACTGCTCCGACTCAAGAAGCTCGTAATTATGAAGAACAGCCAGCTAGAGGCACTCAGCAACCACCGAGAGGCCGTGAGCTAGGCCGAGGTGGTAATGGCAGAAGAGAAGGTCAGGGTGCACCGGGTAGAGGTACTGGTTTCAGGGGTAATGCGGAGAGGAGGCAGCCAGGACTGGTTTATGCGATCAGACGCCGAGAGAATGGTGATGCACCTGATGTGATAACCGGTATGTTCTTTATATTTGATGCACCTGTTACTGCTTTGATAGATATCGGATCCACCCATTCATATGTTGCTAGTACTGTATCTGGAAATCTAAACATTAGATCTGAGATTACTGAGAGAAAGATGACGGTAATTAGTCCTTTAGGACAGTCAGTGATGGTAAATAAATTGTTTAGAGATGTACCTTTAGAAGTTCAAGGAGAAACATTCTTGGCGGACTTGATGGAACTGCCTTTTGGTGAGTTCGACCTTATTTTGGGCATGGACTGGTTGGTGAAATACCATGCAAACTTGGATTGTGCTGCAAAGCGGATGAAGCTAAGAACTCCAGAAGATAAAGAAGTGGTAATGATAGGTGATAGGAGGAACTATCTATCGAATGTAGTGTCTGCTTTAAAGGCAGAAAAATTGGTACGAAAAGGGTGCGGAGCATTCCTAGCCTTCATTAGTGCATTGGATACCAAGGAAGTGTCAGTAGAAGGAGTTAGAACGGTATATGAGTTTTTGGACGTCTTTCTCAAAGAACTTCCTGGATTGCCTCCGGACTAGGAGGTAGAGTTTGGCATTGAGCTATTGCCAGGAACGGCTCCGATGTCCATTGCTCCTTATAGAATGACGCCTAAGGAGTTAGCGGAGCTTAAAGCTCAAATTTAGGAGTTGTTGGATCGGGGTTTCATACGACCGAGGGTGTCACCGTGGGGAGCACCGGTCTTGTTCGTCAAGAAGAAGGATGGGTCGATGCGTATGTGCATCGATTATAGGCAGTTGAATAAGTTGACGATCAAGAATATGTATCTGTTGCCGAGAATCGATGACCTGTTCAATTAATTGCGAGGAGATTCAGTTTTCTCGAAGATAGATTTGAGATCTGGTTATCACCAACTTAAGGTCAAGGAGGCGAACATTCATAAGACTGCATTTTGAACTCGTTATGAGCATTATGAGTTTTTGGTGATGCCGTTCGGGTTGACTAACGCACCAGCTGTGTTTATGGATATGATGAATCGAGTCTTCCAACCCTATTTAGACCGGTTTGTAGTGGTGTTCATAGATGACATCTTAGTATACTCAAAGAATGAAGAAGAGCATGATTCAAATCTACGAGTAGTATTACAAATATTGCGGGAAAAGCAACTTTATGCCAAATTCAGTAAGTGTGAATTTTGGCTGAAGGAAGTGACTTTCTTGGGGCACGTTGTGTCGGCCGAAGGAATTAGAGTTGATCCCCGAAAAGTGGAGGCTGTGTTGGATTGGAAACCACCGAAGTCAGTGGCTAAAATTCAGAGTTTCTTATGATTGGCTGGTTATTACCGTCGTTTTGTTGAGGGGTTTTCGTTGATTGCTGCACCCCTAACTAAATTGTTGCGCAAGGGAGTACCTTTTGTGTGGTCAGATCAGCAACAAGAAAGTTTCGAGAAATTGAAGAAGATTTTGATGAAGCGCCAAGATCTTGATTCAACCCTGAGGTGGGAAAGAGTTTATTGTTTCTTTGCGATCGTCACCACACACGGCTTGGGATGTGTGCTGATGCAAAGTGGAAAAGTGGTGGCCTATGCATCTCGTCAGTTAAGGCCATACGATGTGAATTATCCCACTCATGATTTAGAGTTGGCTGCGGTAGTGTTTGCTTTGAAGATTTGGAGACACTACCTATACGGTGAGAAGTCGATCATTTATACGGACCATAAGAGTCTAAAGTATCTCCTTACCCAAAAGGAATTGAACTTAAGACAATGAAGGTGGATAGAGCTGTTGAAGGATTATGACTTCTCAATCGAGTATCACCCCGGAAAGGCTAACGTAGTGGCTGACGCGTTGAGTCGTAAGGTGATATCGGAGTTGAGAGCAATGTTTACTCACCTCAGTCTGTATGAAGATAGTAGTCTGCTAGCCGAACTCCAGGTGAAGCCTGTGTGGTTAGGTCAGATTAAAGAAAAGCAGTTATCAGATGAAAAGTTGGGTTCCTTACTTTAGCAAGTGGAAAGTGGTATGAAAGGGGATTTTGGAATGAATAGTGATGGAGTATTGTGTTTTCGCAGAAGAATTTGCATACCTAAAGATTCAGAATTGAGACAAATGATTCTGCGTGAGGCGCATAGTAGCCCATATGCTATGCACCCCAGAGGAAGTAAAATGTATCGAGACCTCCGTGAGCAGTATTGGTGGCCAGGGTTGAAACAGGAGGTTATTGATTTCGTGAGTAAGTGCCTAACATGTCAGCAGGTAAAGGCGAAACATCAATTGCCGTCAGTGTTGCTTCAACCGGTGAAAATTCCATTATGGAAATGGGAAAAGATAACAATGGACTTTGTTAGTGGGTTACCCTTAACGCCTACTAAGAAAGATTTTGTATGGGTGATAGTAGATCGGTTAACAAAGACTGCTCATTTCTTGCCTGTTGGTGCGGATTATTCGTTGCAGAAATTGGCCAAGTTGTATGTAACAGTGATCGTGAGGTTACATAGGGTACCAGTGTCTATTATATCGGACAGGGATCCTAGGTTCACATCATGGTTCTGGAAGACTCTACATGAAGCTTTGGGATCAAGGTTAAATTTCAGCACGGCATTCCATCTACAGACAGATGGTCAGTCGGAGAGAGTAATCCAAATTCTAGAAGATATGTTAAGGGGCTGTGTAATTGACTTCAAGGGAAGTTGGGAAGATTTCCTACCATTGGCAGAGTTTGCATACAACAACAGCTATCAATCCAGCATCCAGATGGCTCCCTATGAGGCGTTGTATGGTCGTAGACGTCGTACTCCTACTTGTTGGACTGAGTTGGGGAAGCGACAATTATTGGGTCCTGAGCTGATATCAGAGGCGGAGGAAAAAGTAAAGGTAATTCGGGCACGATTAAAGGAAGCTTCGGATAGACAAAAATCGTACACGGATCTGAAGCGTAAGGATATTGAGATGACGGTGGGAGATCAGGTCTTTTTAAAGGTCTCACCTTGGAAGAAGATCTTCAGATTTGGAAGGAAGGGCAAATTGAGCCCTAGGTTTATAGGACCGTACCGTGTGTTGAAGCGTATTGGGCCAGTAGCTTATCAGCTTGAGTTACCTCCGGAGTTGAGTCAGATACATAGTGTATTTCATGTCTCAATGTTAAGGCGTTATCGATCGGACCTGTCTCATATTATACCGGTAGAGGAAGTTGAGATAAGGCCTGACTTGTCATTCGAGGAGGAGCCAGTGCAAATTTTAGATCGGGACATTAAGGTGCTGAGAAGGAAGTCGGTACCGTTAGTCAAGGTTTTATGGCGAAATCATGGAGTAGAGGAAGCTACATGGGAGCCTGAGGAAAAGATTCGACAGCAATATCCCCACCTCTTTTAATCAGGTAAATTTCGAGGACGAAATTTTCTTTAAGGGGGGTAGAACTGTAACATCCTAGAAATTGGGGTTATGTATTTTGCACTAATTCTTGTGTTTGGCTCATTAAGTATGTATTGTTTACTTCCTTTGTGCCATCCACCATCTTTAAACCAATGGATTTGTTTAAGTGGGCACACAAGTAAGGTCATTTGAAATTTTAGCCAAGGTTTGCATGTCATTGCCGTCCACTATTGAAGTTATGGAGGCATGGGTTTTCATGTGGTCATACATAGTGGAATGGCCATGGTGGGGAATATAGAGAAGTGACCTTGGTAATTGTATTAATTTATTCCAAGCCATAAGCTTGTGCCGTCCATCAATTTAAATGGCCATGTGCTTGTATTAGTTAATGGGAGACTTTATGCCAACATTCCTTGGTGCTCCCATGCTTGGACGGCAACAATGAAAGCATGGGTTTAATTTTAAATCTTTTAAGGAGCATTTGAGCATGTGTAAAATTGTTGGGGGATGGCCGACAAACAAAAGCATTGAAAGCATGAATAATTTCTTTATTGGATATTAGTGCCCAGGTTCTTTTGTTGGACGACATAATGTTTGCCCATGTTTTGGTGATTGGACATGTAAGGGACGACAAAGCCTTATGGGTCTCCACATTTAATTTTGGCTAAATCATGACAAATATTTTATGCTTCTATGACCCATACCAACGTGCCCCTGAGGAACACAAAAGCATGGCCAAATTTTGGGAGGTTGTTTAGGGGGCATATTCAGCCATTGGTATGTGGGGAGTGCCGTTTCTCTAAGTGTTGATTGAAGAGTGACCTTTTTGCTCAATTTGCATTTTTGGTATTTTCTAATCTAGTGTTTTGGTTTTCTTCTCTTTTGGCATTTCTTTTCTCCACTGGATAAGTTTTCTTTCTTCTTATTTCTTTTGGAAACTGACCACTCATACAACTTTTGTTCAACCTCCCATCCTTTTCAATTGTTTTCTTCTCAATAGCCGAAACCCCTACATCTCTTCTTCTAATTTTAATAAGCTTGCTACGTTCCTTCTTCTTTTGGATCCTTCATTTTGATTAATTTCTTAGCTGAATCTTGATGGTGGTGGTAGCTGAAGCTTGTCTTTCCATTCAGTTTATCCTTGGTAGTTAGGTAGCAGTTCTCCTTCTTCCACTTACTCCCGTTCGTTCATCTCTTGGTGTAGCTAAGTTGAACTTAACTACTCGAATGTATTCTAAACTCATGTGGATCTTTTTTGTTAAGGGCCGAATGTTGCTTTGGTACTAATGACTTGGGTGACACTATTTTCTTCTAGGAGCGTGGGGTGGTAGTTAGAAGGCGGGGTTGAATTTCGGGACTCCGTAGAGGGAGATCACGTTGTGGTAAGTGATTTAAGTATTAGTAATACATTAGACTTATGAAATCCTTTAGGCAACCGAGGCTAACTGTTGGTCTGTATTATTTTAGGGTCAACAAAGAGTGGTTCTGTTAGTAATCCAAACCAGGTTTGTAATCTCACACCGTTTTTTTTTGTGGGTTTAGAGATTAATGTCATGTTGGTAGTAAACCGTTTGATTAAAATCGTATTAAGGTGAAACCGGGAAAAATTGGCATAGATCTCATTATTTGATAAAAATTGATTAAATCAGTATTAACACCGTGGAAGATTTCGAAAATACCCTTAATGGGCCAAATCAAAATATTTTGCTAAATGGGCCAAATTGATATATTTGTTATGTGGGCCAAATTGATATATTTGATATGTGGGCCAAATCGATATATTTGTTATGTGGGCCAAATTGATATATTTGTTATGTGGGCTAAATCGATATATTTGTTATGTGGGCCAAATTGATATATTTGTTATGTGGGGCAAATTGATATATGATTATGTGGGCCGATTGATATTTGCTATATGGGCCGATCTAAAAATTTGCGAAATGGGCCAAGATGATATTTTGCTTAATCGGCCAACTTGATAAATTGTTATAATGGGCCATAAAATTTGTAAGAAATATCTGAACGCATTATTATGAATTGTTATGCATTATATACATGAATTGCATGGGATGGGATAATGATGAAGAGAAGTTCTGGTAGCTCTGCTACATAAATCTGGTGGCTCTGCCACAAATCTGAAAAATGGCAATGCCATATAAATTCTGTTAATCCGGTGGCTTGTCCACAAATTTGATAAATGGCTTAATGCCTACTATTGGTGTGTTGGCGGGGTGGGTGACTAAAGCTCCCCACAGGTGTGTTGGTTGGTACGGGTGGTGTGTAGCAGATGGAAATACTAGGTTTGGTCTGGGAATTGCATATCATATGCATATTATGGATATATAAGATACATTTATATTATTGTATATGGGCTTAAGTCCAAATATTTGCTTAATGAATTTTGGCCCAATGGGCAATGGTAAATGAGTTGCACATTAAGTTCTAGTAACTCACCCCCCTGTTTTCCTTACCCCTTTCAGGTAATGATCAGTGATGGAGGCTTGTGCTATGGATGACTCGGTGGAGGCCATACTACAAAAATGATTTAATTTGGAATTTGGATTTCTTTTAGTACTTTTAATTACTTTGCTATTTTGAGTTAAGGATTGTAATAAGGCCTCTGGATAAAGTTTTGTTTTGTTTTATGTTTGATGAATTTATAAGTTGCTCGTTTTCTTTAAATGGATAACCAAAAAGGGATTTTATTATAAACATTTATAAACATATTTTTAACTCAGAAATTTCTCTTAAAATTTTTATCAACACTTTATCAAAATTGTTTTAAAAGGAGTTGTTTTAAGTGACCTAATTATGAAAAAGGACTTAGTAGTATTTTCTCATGTGACATGTCAGATCTGGCCTTAACGCATGGGCCGGGTTTGGGGTGTTACAAAAACATGCATGATTTAACTCTTAACATCATTATTCATTTTATATGCAAATCTAACTCAAACATATCAATTTCAAGTATCAATTATACATCAAGAACATATAACTAATACTTCATCTAACCAATTCAATTCATAGCAATTTCTCATCATTTGCATATCCAAAATCAACCATGAACTCACCTATATATGTACCATTTCATTTAGCTACTTATGAGCAAACTTACCAAATTATGCATCAATAAGCATGAACAAAACTCATTCATAAACACATCTATTAACTAGCCATATCACGTGGCTATTCTTACATATCACAAAACATATTCTAAGTTCTCTAGACTATACATGCCATACTTTAATATATACATTCTCAAAAGGTACCAAAATATAGTTCGATAGTGTGGTGATGATCCTTGACGATCCCTAAGCTTTACGTAGGTTTAATAATCTATAGAAAAAATGAACAAACATACACACAAAGTAGGCTATCATAGCTTAGTAAGTCATAAGCAAATAGTGGACAAATAAATATTTACATTAAGTCAACTAGCCAAATCAAAACAAACTTAACCAAATGTACATCTATTATGTTTGCAACCTCAAATATTATCACATTTAAATTAACATTATAACATCAATATCCAAGTGCACATATACTAAATAGCACATATAAATTTCCCTTTTATCATAACTAATTCATATATTCATCTCAATCACAAATACTTACCTTACTTTCATATTCATAAAACATAGCACGTACCTGAATCTTTTAGTTCCTTTTCACATTTGATCTCATCTCGTTAATGGCCGTTGAACCATTCAAAATTAATAAGGATACTCGGGTAGTCAGAAAGCTTGTACAATGCCAACATCCCAGACGTGGTCCTACATGTAATCACACATTGATGCCACTGTCCCAGACAGGGTCTTACACGAATCAAATACGATGCCAATGTCCCAGACATGGTCTTACACGTAAACACAAGTCGATGCCAATGTCCCAGACGTGGTCTTACATGAAAACACATATCGGAATCCTATGTCATGACATATGTATCCTAACTATTCCTAAGGTTCGTACGGGACTTTTAGACGCTGTAACTCGATCATTTCAGGCTCGTAAATATTGCTTCCGTGCTCAATTCATTTCAGTATAATATATACACAAGTAACAATTTAATTTGGCACTATTAAAATGAATACAATAGAATTTATCGACATTTATTTACTTATGAACTTACCTCGGATAACGACGGATGGAATCGACTACTCAACTACTTTCGACTTCCCCCGATCTAATTTCGATTTCTTCCGTTCTTGATCTAAATAAATTGAAATTTAACTAATTTAATCACACATTCATTCAAATTCATCCAAAAACATATAAATGGGCCAATTACACTTTTGCCTCTTTCATTTCACATTTTTCACAAATTGGTCCTTATTTCACAACACACAAAATACACATAATTTCACTAACTCTAGTATAGTCGAATTTTCCCTTAGCTTATATAAGTCCATACATTTCATTTATTTGACATTTTAGTCCCTCAATTTATTATTTTCACAATTTAGCCCAAATTACTCAAATTCATCAAAAATCCAAAGACAAAACATTATAACCTATCACATATCTTTTATTTCCCATCATCAAACAACAAAAACCACAAGCTATCATCAATGGCAAAACACAAAATCATCATCAAATTCATAAATTAAAACATGAGCTTAATAGATTTCATAACAACGATCTCAAAAACATAAAAATTATCAAAAATCGAACAAAAACGAACCTTTAATCAAGCTAGATGTTGGCCGAATGTTTCAAAGCCCTAACTCTTTCTTGTCTTCTTCAATTTTCGGCAATTACAAAGATTAATGCCTTAGTTTATGTTTTATGTTATTAAATTATAACTTAATTCATCATTTACCAATCTGCCCTTAATGAATTAAGCATTAAAACATTTAATGGTTGTACATAATAGTCCACTATCAATTAAAATGGTTTAATTACCATTTAAGGCCATCACATTTAAAAGCCAACTCATTTAAACACATTAATATATAGAATGATACTTTTGCCTTTTATGCGATATAATCTTTTTTGCAAATTAAGCACACAAACGATTAAATTAAATCACGAAAATTTCACACATATCAATTCACATACTAAAAACACAAAAAATAACATTTAAATATTTTTCTGACTAGGATTTGTGGTCCCGAAACCACTATTTCGACTAGGGTCTAAACCGGACTGTTACACCATTTCTCCTTTTGACAGTTATAACTAATTTTAAATTGATTAAACTGTGCAGGAAGCGATACCAAAACCATAAGAACAAGGAATTCCTTAGAAAGCTCGATCTTAAGTGTCTTAAGTCTTGAAGCAATATGGAACATCTCCATAATGTACTGCCTTACATTTCCTTAACCTTTACACTTCATAGACATCAAAGAAGTTAGAAGTGATGTCATCTCAACCTTATTGTTTTTAGCAAAACGTTTTTCAATTTCATCAAGGAAACCCTTGGCCTGAGTAATCTCTTCAGATTTTGTGCCCCTAAAAGCTTTTGGAATGCTGTATTTCATGATCATTAGACTCATGCGATTTGAATGATCCCACCTCTCAAATTCCCTCTTAACATCAAGGGTGCTTTCCGCAGTGAGAGGTGCAGGTTGTTCTTCCCTTAGTGCAAGGTCTATGTTCATACAGCCAAGCACTATAAGTAAGTGCCTTTTCCATTCCTTAAAATTAGTCCCATTAAGCATGGGTATAAAATTTATATTAGCAGATATTGTGGCAGCAGAAGATGAATTAGCTGAATATAGAACAAAAACAAAGCTTAAATTAATATTCATAAGTAAACAATAAATTCAAGATAATGGCTAATCCCCTCTCAAGATACCAAGCACAACATTAATATCAAATTCTTTGGACAGTAATATTAACAGTAAGCAGTACCCTTATTGTAGCAATCAAACATTGACAATAAATTATATCAAACAATGAATTAATCTTTGGACTAACTTATTGCTCACATAAAATACCTTATAATTGTCACACATTTATCACTACAAATGTCGTTGAAATTTTGGCAAATATTAACTCACCTTTAGGTCAATTAATAAATGCACAAATAAAAAAAAATATAATCATCTTAATATTTCAAATAAACTAATCTACACAAAAGAGGCCACTTTGGCAGTATTTTGTTTCAACTAATTTATTTAAAATATTAGATATCCTTAATTAAAAGTCAAAATCTGAATTTATTTGTTTCAAAATATTTACCTTAATTTCATCTTTCAATCAAATTAAAGGATAATTATATATATTTATATAAATTTCCAAAACAACATACATTTATTATATATGTATATAATCAAAATATATATATGAATTAAGTTATGCCTATTTACTGTTAACTTTTTTTTAATCCATCGAAAAAAAATAAAAGAAAAGGAAAGCCTTAATTTTTTTTATAAATTCAAAAAAAATATACTTTAATATAAGCCTTCAAAGATCAATATATATCTAAAATATAAAACCCATGAAATTTTATGAATCAATTGTTTAAAGAAGAAACTTTAATCAATTCCTAATGATTTAGCATGACGAGGCTTAGATGCCACTTGTTAGATTTGTAAAATAAATCTGAAATAAAACTTAATAAACCAGGATCTATCATGTTAAATCATCAAGAATAAATCAAGAGCAAAACTAGATGCAGAAGCGTACCTGAATCCATGAATTTCTTGAAGTTGTACCAGATCTTGGGGATTTGATTTTCCAAATTAGCACACAAGAAATTCAAAAAATATCTGCTCTCTCTTTCCTAATGATGGGATATTAGAAAAGATTTCTTATGTATAATTTGGGGACCATAACCCTAATATTTATAACCTTGGCATATTAGTTCTAATCAAATTCTAATTAGCCCATCATTAATTAGAATTTGATTAGAACTCAATTACTAGAGTATCTACACATATTTGACCCATACTTTATTTAATAATTAAAGCCCAATAAAACTTTAACCAAATTAGATCAATTTTAATTTGGGCTAACCTATCATGATAGTAAATAATAACATGTAATTACCCTTATTATATATGTGATGTCCATATTTTCCAACAGTATGTACTCTCTTATTGCTATGTTCTGAAACATATAGACTTGGATGACTAGTTTTATGGTGATCTGCTTTTGTTCTTCAAACTAATACCTGAAAATAGCAACTTGGTTCGAAAAATATTGAATAAAAGAAGCATTAGATCTTTGTATAATTTTTGTTTCAATATTTATTTGCTAGATTATGTTAGTAACAACAATAGGGTTTTTAAAGAGGTTTTTGTCTGAAAATGAGGCAAATGTGAAGCTAATAATCAACAGATGTTTCATACTTTCATTAGCCATGAAAATTAGTTGATTTCTTGCTAGATTTGTCAAATATTATTCTTGTTTCCTGTAGAATAAGAAGGTTACAGTTAGGGAAAAGAAGAGTTCTAAGAAGGTAACATATGATTTGGTTTCTCTTCTTTTACATTTCTTACAATGCAATAAATTTTATGTTATTATTTATGTTTCTAATGTGGGGTTTTGGCATGATGCAGAGACCAAGAGGATTGAAGGCCATCGGGAGTATGGAAAGTGATTTAGATTGAAGATACATCAATGGTAGTAGTAGGGTCCTTTTTCTTTTTTGATATGTTTGGGGGAATATTTTTGGAGTTAATGTTAATGGGTTGGGGAATATAGAGAAGTTAAAACAATGGTCTGCTTGCTAGGGTTTGTTTGGTGTATATAGAGGTGATCATGGGTTGGGCTACCCGCCCGAAAAATAGGAGTTTTCGGGTAAAAATATAGGCCCAAAATATGGGTTTGGGCAAAAAAAGAGGATCGCTTTTCGGGCTCAGGTAAAACTTTTTTGGCCCGAGCTCGACCCAAATTATATATTAAATATATATTTTATTTTTAATCAAATATACTTTTTTAAATTTACATATTTTTATTTGTTTTTTTTGTTTTAATATTTGTTTTAAAAATTTTTTATTTAATGAAAAAAGTTAAAAAAAATTTACATATTTTTTATTTGTTTTTTTGTTTTAATATTTGTTTTAAATTTTTTTATTTAATGAAAAAAACTAAAAAAATAATATGGGTCGGGCCGGGCCGGGCTCAGGCTTATCAATTTTATTTCGGGCCGGGCCGGGCTCGGGCCTAGAAAACGGGCCTAAATTTGTGTATGTGTCCGACCAGAACTCGGCCCGGCCCGGGCCATGATCACCTCTAGGTGAATAGATGTTTGATATTCTTCATATACAAAAAAATGAGAATAATTATTGTTTTTGGTCCAACATTTGTAATTTTAACAACTATGATACCATGAGACTATGTTATGATTTTTATTAATTCATATTTTAATAATAATTATATTAAAAATGTTATTAAATTATATATTATTGTTTTTATTAAATTATATTTAATAATAATTATATTAAAATATGATTAAATTATTTATTTTTATTTTTATTAAATTCCATTTAATAATAATCTTACAAAAATTTAATAACAATAACAATAACAATAATTATCTAAAAATTTCTGCTAAGAGTACTCTTATCATTTTAGTTTTTCTTCTTATGCTATTATAACATCATTCCATTTAACCAGACACAAGAATACTATTACAGTTCTATTCCATTCCATTCAACTAAAACAATTAAATTACTGATTACAACTCTATTCCATTACAGTGAAACAAACATACCATAAATATTTCATCCAAATCTGAAAACTTGATTGAAAACCATCAAACATTTAATTAATTCAACCTTGAAACTTTGAGATTTCAAAAAATCAAAACCCTTACTCAAATAAATCCCTAATTTCCCTCCAAATTTATTCGAATAAGGTATAAAAAGCCATTGTAATGCAATTTGCATGCAAATGGATAGATACAATCTATTATCAATTTGCAAATAATAATGCATTTTTATTGCATTTAATCTTAAAATGGTTTTCCAAGGAAACAAGAGGAAATAAAGTTAGTTCGTCTACTACTACAAGTTATCTTTTTGTCGTACAATCCAACCACGTAATACCACTTAGTATTAATTAAACATTAGACAACCAATGAACAACGCTTGATTCCATTTTATTTTGCATGCAAAAACCATTTGAGGACAATAATATACAAAGTATTAATGTAATTCATGAATAATTTTATTAACCAATTTGTTTGAAAAATTACATGTATACTTAGATTAAATTACTACACACCAGATCCAACAACTACTTGATAAGTGTGTAGGACTTAAATCACAGCTTGTACTTGTTGAGCATAGTGAATTAACTTTCTAGACAATGCCTAGTAGATGTAGGAAGTTTCTAAACTATGTGAACAAACCTTTGATGGCTATCTCTATTCCTTTCCTTTAGTAGTCACTTAGGTCAATTGTAACTTAACATATATTTGACAGAAAAAAATCAATGATCTTTGTTCTTCATTCAACAAGCAGTCCATGAGGCAATTTTCTCATGATTTGCAACAACAATGTCAATGGATTTCAGGCAAATTTTGAAGGAAGTTTTAAGGTTCTTTGAAGATGATTATGGTAAAAATATAGAATTGATATC
Source organism: Gossypium bickii (assembly GCA_025503065.1). Taxonomy (NCBI): domain Eukaryota; kingdom Viridiplantae; phylum Streptophyta; class Magnoliopsida; order Malvales; family Malvaceae; genus Gossypium; species Gossypium bickii. The sequence continues at coordinate 16,870,125 of CP106713.1, read as the reverse complement.
ATGATTTTGAAACTCTATTTATGAAAAGTAATAAATTTGCTCAACTTATTTGTCTAAACTTTTTCTCGTTAATCAAATGAAATCGTATATTTTTGAAGAAATTGTTGTTACAAAACCTTTAAGAGTCTTATATTAAATATTAACATATTGTTATTACAATTAAGGAGGCCTATGAGTAATCCAACTATTAATTTGATGATCTAATGAGTTTTTTGCAAGTGTAGAAAGAAAGGTTGCTTGGGTCAACCAAAAAGAATGAAGAAAATGCATTTCAAGTGAAACATGAATTCATTTAGAAGGGGAAGACAAAATTTTACAAGTTATGGTAGTGGCAGAGGTGGTTTTCATGGAAGAGGTCGTGGTAGAAGCCAAAGAAAAGGTTGAGGCAAAAAACATTCTAATGAAGTAAGAGAAAATAAAACCTTTCCATATCAGTATTGCAACAACAATGTCAATGGATTTCAGGCAAATTTTGAAGGAAGTTTTAAGGTTCCTTGAAGATGATTATGGTAAAAATATAGAATTGATATCATGATTTTGAAACTCTATTTATGAAAAGTAATAAATTTGATCAACTTATTTGTCTAAAGTTTTTTCTCGTTAATCAAATAAAATCGTATATTTTTGAAGAAATTATTGTTGCAAAATCTTTAAGAGTCTTACCTTAAAGATTAACATATTGTTATTACAATAAGGAGGCCTATGACTTATCCAACAATTAATTTGATGATCTAATGAGTTCTTTGCAAGTGTAGGAAGAAAGGTTGCTTGGGTCAACCAAAAAGAATGAAGAAAATGCATTTCAAGTGAAACATGAATTCATTTAGAAGGAGAAGACAAAATTTTACAAGTCATGGTAGTGGCAGAGGTGGTTTCCATGGAAGAGGTCGTGGTAGAAGCCAAAGAAAAGGTTAAGGCAAAAAACATTCTAATGAAGTAAGAGAAAATAAAACCTTTCCGTATCAGTATTGCAACAACAATGTCAATGGATTTCAGGCAAATTTTGAAGGAAGTTTTAAGGTTCCTTGAAGATGATTATGGTAAAAATATAGAATTGATATCATGATTTTGAAACTCTATTTATGAAAAGTAATAAATTTGATCAACTTATTTGTCTAAAGTTTTTTCTCGTTAATCAAATAAAATCGTATATTTTTGAAGAAATTGTTGTTGCAAAATCTTCAAGAGTCTTACCTTAAAGATTAACATATTGTTATTACAATAAGGAGGCCTATGACTTATCCAACAATTAATTTGATGATCTAATGAGTTCTTTGCAAGTGTAGGAAGAAAGGTTGCTTCGGTCAACCAAAAAGAATGAAGAAAATGCATTTCAAGTGAAACATGAATTCATTTAGAAGGAGAAGACAAAATTTTACAAGTTGTGGTAGTGGCAAATGTGGTTTCCATGGAAGAGGTCGTGGTAGAAGCCAAAGAAAAGGTTGAGGCAAAAAACATTCTAATGAAGTAAGAGAAAATAAAACCTTTTCGTATCAGTATTGCAACAACAATGTCAATGGATTTCAGGAAAATTTTGAAGGAAGTTTTAAGGTTCCTTGAAGATGATTATGGTAAAAATATAGAATTGATATCATGATTTTGAAAGTCTATTTATGAAAAGTAATAAATTTGCTCAACTTATTTGTCTAAAATTTTTTCTCGTTAATCAAATGAAATCGTATATTTTTGAAGAAATTGTTGTTGCAAAATCTTTAAGGAGTCGTACCTTAAAGATTAACATATTTTTATTACAATTAAGGAGGCCTATGACTTATCCAACTATTAATTTGATGATCTAATGAGTTCTTTGCAAGTGTAGGAAGAAAGGTTGCTTGGGTCAACCAAAAAGAATGAAGAAAACACATTTAAAGTGAAACATGAATTCGTTTAGAAGGAGAAGACAAAATTTTACAAGTCGTGGTAGTGGCAGAGGTGGTTTTCATGGAAGAGGCCGCGGTAGAAGCCAAAGAAAAGGTTGAGACAAAAACATTCTAATGAAGTAAGACAAAATAAAACCTTTCTGTACCAATATTGAAAAAAAAAAAAAAAAACCAAGTCATAATGAACCTTATTGCTGACAAAAGCAAAAGGATGAAAGCAACCAAGCAAGTTTTGTGAAGAAAACAGTTAAAGTAAGTTGTTTATGGCATTCTTTGTGAAAAAGAAAAATCTAATAATGTTTGAGTTCTGGGCAATGGATGTTCCAATCATATGTCAGGTATAAGCTCATTGTTTAAAGAGCTTAACGAGTCCAAATTTTATTTATTTTTTTAAAAATTAAACCAAATAGATTTAAAATTTCTTTAAAGAATTTAATGCATAGTTCGTGCATAAGTCCAATGCACAATTAGTAAATAATGTAATGACACCTCACCAATAAATTAAATAAAAAATAGAGAACTTATAAATAAATACTAATAATTTCATTTAAACATAATTGAACATTAATTTAACTATTATAAATAAATATTAATAACTCTCGGATTAAGAATCTTGAGAAAGTCTTGGGTTTTGGATATTGAGTTTAGAGTTTAAGGTTTTAGCAATTATTTATAATTAATATTATTTATTCATGTTTAATAAGGTTTTGGGTTGGGTATTTGTTTTATTTAATGATGAAGTGTCATGTTATTATTCACTGATGATGTAGGTGGCTTATGCATCGATAATGTGTCAAATACTTTTTCCTCCTTTAATAGTCTATTTTCTAAAAAAAATGAAAACAGAATTGACCTTTTATTTTCAAAACCAAACACATCTTAAGTTTTTCAAAATGTGACTAACTTGATCTATAAACACTTCTATATTATATTTATTAAATTAAAATAAGTTATAATTAACTTAGTTGGGTCATTTCTAATTAAAATTAATTTGAATTTGAATTTTTTTAACACAAATCACGATAATTTTTTTAAGGATGACTTCTTCTAACTAAATCAAGTTTTAATTTGGATAAGTGAGAAATTTCCATTCTTCATAATTTTCATTGTTTTCAATCTTGCTGGTGATTGGATTTAGAGTTAATAACAAAAACAAATATTTGAAGAATTTTTGGTTCATGAGTTGCAAGAAATTTCCATTCTTCATAATTTTGATTGTTTTAAGTACCACTAATTGGATTTAGGGTTAAGTAAAAAAGTGGAGAAATGAAAATCGATTTAAACTCTGGGGTTAGGACAATTTTTTTTTCTTAAGTTAAAAAATTTCAATCGAATAAAATTTTATTTTTATTTTTTATAATGTAAAACTAAATATGTTATATTTAAAATAATAAAAATAATTTTAAAATAATATATAAAAATAAATTTTCAGAAAATACTAATAAGGATTATTGATATTCTTTATTTACTTGAAAATTTAATATTTTTTAAAAAATATTTGTAAAAAATACTTTAAAATTTTATTAAATAATATCTAGAACAGTTTATTTTAGATAATTGGAAAAGCATAACCAAACCAAATTCAATTTTACTCGAGTAAACTTATGTTATTTGAATTTAGATACTAGTAGGATAGATAACATGTTTGCATATGTATATTTTTTTAAAAAAAATTATATATTTAGAGAGTCATAACTTTGTATCCATATTTACCAAATATAAATATTAAATCTGGGGACATTAAATTTGTATTTGAAAAGTCTGCCCTAAGGTGGCACGTTTTAGTCTAGCAAAAGTCTAAGGTTTACCGATAGAAATCCTGCAATTTGTTTTCATTGCTTTTGCTTCTGCAAGTGGATTTTTACGGCCGAGAAATAAAATTCTTTCAACTAAACAGAGTCTTCACGTTTTAGTTTTTTATTCTGATTTAAGTTGAAAAAAAATCAAATTTCCATACCTAGGGAAGCTCTGTTTTTTGAATCATGGCAGAAGAGATATTGATGGAGAAAGAGTTGGAAGAATTAAGCCTTGAAGAAGAAACTAGGCCACAGAAACTTGTTTTTGAGATGTGTTTAGTGGGCTGTTGTCTTACAACAAGCGTAGCTAATTTCCCGACATTAAAAAACACTATGGCCAATTAATGGCATCCGTTGAGGGGAATTCAAATTTCTGATTTAGGAGATAAATGACACTTATTCCGGTTTTTTAATGAGGTTGGTGTGGAGAAGGTGATGAGTGGAACACCATGGACTTTTAATAATCATTTTCTTTTACTCCATAGATTACAAGAGGGTGATGATCCAAATTTGGTACCTTTGTGTTATGTTGACTTTTGGGTGCAAGTCCACGATCTTCCATCAGGATTTTTCTTCAATTGTGTGGTGAAACAACTAGGGGATTTCGTTGGAAAGTTCCTGGAACATGATATAAAACAAATTACCCAAGGTTATCGAAATTCTATACGTATTAGAACCCAGATTGATGTTAGAAAACCATTAAAAAGGAAAAAACAGATTATGATTTCTCAATCTAGTTTTGTTTATGTGAAATTTCGATATGAAAAATTATCTTTATTCTCTTTCTTGTTTGGATGCTTGGGGCATGGTGATAATTTTGTCGAAAGAGGATTAATTTAGGCCTAAAAGAAGTGGAATATGGATGCGATATTTCTTTAAAGGCACAAGCACAAAGAGTTAGTGTCATACCAAGCGTATGGTTGAGGGAAGATAAGGTGGAAGGGAACTTGAAGGAAATTGGAGGTAAACTAGCAATTACGAATAACAATAATAGGGAATATAATTTTGACATGCGACAAAATAAAGGTTTTATTACCCAAACCCTAGGAACTAATTTAGAAGGTAAGAATAGGCGTGATAAAGGAAAGGGAATTGTACGGAATATTGAGAAGAGAGGGGTGAGTATATGGACGAAGATAATGAGGAAATATCTCTAGTGAGAGATGAAGGAAAGAAAAGACACTGATCAACTATCAATGAATTAGGTCGAATTTTATCAAAATGGGAGGGTAGACTAGTAGACCAACAAGGAAATAATTGTACAAATCAGATATCGACGATTGCCAATAGGCAAGCCGAATGACCACAATGAAAATACTAAGTTAGGGAGTCCATAGGGCATTAGAAGGCTTTAATATGCGTTGAAGTTGAATAGTCCCCAAATAGTCTTCATTATGGAGACGAAAATTGAGAAGTACCGAATGGAAAAAATTAGATGACTTTGTGGCTTTTAATTTGGCATTCATGTACCGGCAATTGGAACACGAGGAGGGTTGAGTCTTGGTTGGAAGGAGGAAATATCAATGAGTTTGAGAAGTTTTTCAAAAACCATATTGATGTTGACATTGATGATTTTAAAATTCGGTCTAAATGGCGATTGACTGGATTTTATGGTGCCCTAGAGACACAAGGAAGGGGAGAGACATGGGATCTCTTGAAGACGTTGGGTAAAGAGCCAATCACACCTTGGTTAGTTTGTGGGGACTTTAATGAGATTTTATACTCTTTTAAAAAGAAATGAGGTCTGCCTAAAGATGAAAGACGTATGAACAAGTTTCGAAACACTCTTAATTTATGTCAACTTGAGGACGTGGGTTTTTCAGGTAAATGGTTTACGTGGGAAAGAGGGAACCTTCCGGGAACAAACATTAAAGAACATCTTGATCGAGGAGTGGCTAATACAGAATGACTCTATCTTTTTCCTGATTATACTATCCAACATTTGACACATTCTTTTTCGGATCACTGCCCTTTATTATTTCAAACAAAGCATGAAAATTTAAGTAGAAGAATGAGAGGGTTTAGATTCTATTAGTACAAATCTGCGGTAAGGAAAATCTCGAACACACGAATGGAATTCGAATAGAAAAAGAAGAAATAGGACAAGGCTCCAAGGCGTGTATCAAGCCACTATCTTAAAGGTTATATTCGCCCCCATCTATCTTCGGTGTGCAAATGAGTTCCAAGCAAATTAACCTCAAGGATACAATGAAGCCAATGACTATTTGCGTTTTGCACTGACGAGAATAGTCCACTACGCACTGAGCAATGTATAACAAGAAACTCAGTTTCTACAAAGGATTTCTGTAATAATACTTTATAGAATAATCTAATAATATTAGAAAATGAAGGAATGAAAGAAATAATATTAGAATTTGTTGGTGTGATTTCCAAATGAAATCTCATTCCTATTTATAGGAATTTTCATATCTCTTCATAGAGACTTCTTTCAATAGGTGTCTTTCTAAATAATAATGTCTTTAAAATAAACACATAATTAAATATTATAACTATTCAAATAATATTTTTAAATAGTTATAATTCTTTTTCAAAAAAATCAAATAATATAACTTTTGATTAATTACACCCATTCATTTATAGTTATTAGAACACTATAAATATTTGAAAATGTTCCAACAATCTCCCCTCATTTTCAAAATATTTTAGATTTTGATATTCTTGGAAATTAATTTGCATAAATGAAGGTATCTTACGATTGAACCATCACTTAGTGAAAATATGTTAATTTTAATCGAAATTGCATGGTAGACTAAGCTTTGAACCAAGTATTTCATTTGATTAACCTAACACATCTCACACAAAGATTTCAACATCGGTCAATGAATAGTATCTAGGGATACTATTATGGCCATGTGTCTGTGTCCTCTTTTCATGAGTGCTATCAGAGCCAAGCCCTTGAGCTCCTAGAAGCGGCCACACTTCCACTCACATAGGTAGATCCCATCAAGAGTGTTCCCATAATTATAACACTCTAACATGTTTATGTTTTGGGTTCATTAAGAGTACATTACTCATCCTTCCCTTATCATTACGGGTACCTAGCATTTTAATCTTAGGATGGATTTATGTATAGTGCTAATAGTCACATACTAATAATGTACTTTGTCTCATTAAACTCAATACTTGACGTTATACCAAGCGTTGAGTCGAGTTCCATCATGGGTGACTTTAATTAATCGGCTTGAGTCCCATCCCTTTTGAGGTCCTTTTTACTGCATCTCTAGTAAGACTTTTTGTCAAAGGATCCGCCAAATTTTCACTTGACCTCACATAATTAATAGTGATCACTCCATCAGAGATTAATTGTCCGACATAACTATTTCTTACTCAATATGTCTAGACTTTCCATTATATACTTGACTATATACCTTTGCTAGAGTAGCCTTACTATTGCAACAATAGAAATAGGTGAAATTGGCTTAGGCCATAATGGTACATCATAAAGAAAATTTCTTAACCATTCTGCTTCTTTAGATGCAGCAGCTAATGCAATAAATTCTACTGCCATGGTGGAATCAGTAATACATGTTTGTTTCTTGGAACCCCAAAAAATTACTTTTTCACCAAGAATGAAGATTCATCCACTAGTAGATACATGATCTTCCAAACTTGTAATCCAACAAGCATTCGAATACCCTTTTAAAACTGGAGGGTATCCATTATAACACAATCCATAGTTAAGAGTTTTCTTTAAGTGCCTAAGTACTCTATTCAAAGCTTGGCAATGCAAACTACTTAGATTACTTGTGTACCTACTCAATTTCCCAACAACATATACAATATATGGTCTTGTACAAGTCATTATGTATATAAGACAACCAATTAGACTTGCATATTTCAATTGATCAAATTTCCTACCAACATTAGATACTAATTTTATTTGAGGATCCATGGGTGTAGATGCTGGCATACAGTTGAAAAGATCAAACTTTTTAAGCACCTTTTCAATATAATATGATTGTGATAAAGCTATAGTGCTTTCATCTCGAGTTATTTTAATCCCAAGAATAACATCAGCTACATTCATATCCTTCATAGCAAAGTTTTTTGACAAGAATTTCTTTGTGTTTTCTATTTGTTTCAAATCCGCGCCAAAAATGAACATGTCATCTACATATAAGCAAATTATGTCACCTTTTCATTTTCAAATTTACTATATATGCACTTATCAGCTTCATTTATTTTATAGCCATTAGCTAAAACAACCTTGTCAAACTTTTGGTGCCATTGTTTTGGTGCTTGGTTAAGTTCATATAAAGATTTAACAAGCTTACATACTTTATGCTCCTGTCCTGGAACAACAAATCCTTCCGGTTGTTTCATGTACACTTCCTCTTCCAATTCACCATTTAAAAATACAATTTTTACATCCATTTGGTAAACAACCAAATTATATATAGAGGTAAGTGACATTAAGAGTCTAATTGTAGCAATTCTTGCTACTGGAGCATAGGTATCAAAGTAATCAATACATTGTTTTTGTGTAAACCTTTGGCTTCCAACCTTGCTTTAAATTTATCAGTGGTTCCATCGACCTTTATTTTCTTTTTGAAGATCCATTTACAACCTGTTAGTTTGGAACTCGGTGGAAGAACAACTAAGATCCAAGTTTGATTTCCTATTATTGAATCCATCTCATCATTTATTGCTTCTTTCCAAAAAGCTGAGTTTTAAAATTTCATTGCCTCTTGACATGTAATAGGATCATATTACTTATTATAACAATAAGATATCTTATTACATATACTTTCACATTTTCCTTCTACAAGAAACATAATGAAATCTGGTCCAAAATCTTTGACCTTTTTAATCCTCTTACTTCTTCTTAATTCTTGACAAGATTCATCATTATTATCAATTTGTTCCAATGGAATCTCATTCTCATTTGAAGAATGAATCAACTGCTGTGGCTGTAATTGTCTTGAAATAGAATTAAATGTATTTTCATCAAAAATAGCATTTCTTGATTCAAATAACGGTATTAATTGAAATTGAATCATTTAGTTCAATTACCATGAACCTATATGCCTTACTATTATGTGCATATCCTATAATATGCATTCAATTCCTTTTTCATCTAACTTTTTACGTTTAGGTGTTGGAACTTTGGCAATAGCTCTACAACCTAAACCTTCAAATAATTAAGGTTTGGTTTCCTTTTCTTCCATTGTTCATAGGGGTTATTTTAGTTTCCTTATTAGGAACTATATTCAATATATGACAAGCTGTTAGAATAGATTCTCCCCAAAAACCTTGTCCATGACCTGAATATGATAACATTGAATTTACCATTTCAGTCAAGACTCTATTTTTCCTTTCAGCTACACCATTTTGTTGTGGTGTGTAAGGGGCTGAAACTTGATGAACAATTCTAGTGGATTCAAAATAACTTGGATTATAGTATTCTCCACCTCTATACGATCTTAAGCACTTGATAAATGATTCACACTGAAGTTCAACTTCAGATTTATAAACTTTAAATTTATCAAATGCTTCATCTTTTGAATGCAATAAATATACATAACAATATCTAGAACAATCATCAATAAAAGTAACAAAATATTTCTTTCCACCTAATGTACGAGCATTATGCATGTCATATAAATCACTATGTATCAAATCAAGTAATTTGGTTTTCCTTTTATCCTTAGGGAAAAGGTTTCTTGTAATTTTAGTCAACATACATGTATTGCGTTTTCCAATATTATTATTTAAAACATGAATTAAATCTAACTTATACATGTCATCCAATTTTCTATAATTCAAATGACCTAATCTATAATGCCATAAACAAAAAGATTCAACCATATAAGCAGAAATAATATTTTTATTCTTATTAATAATATTGAGTTTGAACATACTCTCATACATATACCATTTCCTTACAAAAATTCCCCCCTTAGACAAAATAAACTTATCTGCCTCAAAAACAAGTTTGAAACCAACCTTATTCAACAAACTTCTAGACACTAAATTATTCCTAACTTCTGGTACATAATATACATCATTTAAACTTATCTGCTTTTGTCTTTGCACACATGTTTGGTTGCTCCAGTATCAGTCCACCATCTATTATCATCTTGTGCCATATTAATTTAAGATATCATTGCAACTGATGGGCTCAAAACTAACTATTATTTCCACAAAGGCAAGCGCACCTATCGAACAACAGTATAGTTATGGTGAGTCCGGAATATCGTATCCTCAAGGACTAAAATTACTAGTAATAACTACCTTTTTATTATCTAGCCTAATAATTAAGGGGATTTGTTTTTAATCTAAAATTAACTAACTAATTTAACTAACTAATTGACTATGAACGTGACCGAGAGTGAATTTGGAAAATACTTTTTGACAATTTATATGAGGTAGGCAATACCTAAGGAAGAATCCACCTAGACTTCACTTATTACTTTTGATTCATATGATTTATTCATTTGCCTTAATTTGTAGAAATCCTTTATTTATGTTAATATCTCTTTCAAGACTAAAAACAACTGACTCTAGGTTGATTAATTGAAATCTCTTTCTAATTAAAACCCATATTATCGCATTAACTCAATCTATGGATCCCCTTATTAGTTTTGACTCTAATCTGGCAGATTTTAGTCGCCCTATTTTCTAGGGTTGCAATCAACTCTGCTTAATTGTGTTGATCTTCTCTTAAACAGGGACTTTTGCTCCACTGAATAAGCACATTCGATTTTGAATCAATTACTTGAATTATCAAAACAAGAATAAGAACTCACAATTAAGAATAAGAACAAATATTTATCTTATAAATCAAATAATAATAAGATTCGTCTTAGGTTTTATCCCCTTAGGTATTTAAGGGATTTAGTTCATAAAGATAGAGGGAAACATATTAGAATAGGGAAAACAACAAAACATAAGAAAACCCCAAAAACTTCTAAAGAACTTGATGGGAGATCTTCAGTCTTGATGGAGATCCTTCTCCTAAGCTATTCCCGATGGCTGTCTTGGAGTATTTTCCGCCTTCTACTCGGCGTCTATTCAACGTCCCCCTTTTAGGTTGCCCCTTAGGGTGTTTATATATGTTTTGGGATGCCTTACTTGGCCCACAAGTATCCTATTCCGAATAGAATTCATCCTAGTTTCAGCAGGGACACACGCGTGTGACACGCCCGTGGTGGACTCCTTCGGTCATGGTCGATTCTGCTCGCCACACACGGTCGTGTGATCTGCCCGTGGTCGATAGTCCAGGCCATGTGATTTCTAATGTAGTCCCATTTTGTCCCTTTTGGCCCGTTTCTCGTTCTTTTTGACTCCCTAAACTCTCCTGAGTATAAAACATGAATTTAAAGGATTAGGAGCATCGAATTCATTAAATCTAATGAAAATTCATCCAAAACTAAGCCAAGCATGGGGTTAAAATATGTGTAAATTATGGTTTATCAGCAACAAACTTTTCGTTATTATCAGCCTTGGAAGATGATTTCTTCTTTAAAAATTGACATTCAATCTTGAAATGTCCCGGCTTACCACAGCAATAGCATGAGCCCTTTTGTTTCTTTTTGAACTTAGGTGCTCTATTAGTCTGTTTAAACTTTCTCTTGGATGGTTTAATAGTTTGTACTTCCTCCGTAACATGCACTTTAGCATTTTTAGAATTTAGTTTCAAATCATGCTTTCGATATTCTTCTTCAATACGAAGATGATTTGCCAAAGCCTCAAGAGATATTTCCTCTTTCTTATTTTAGACTTCTTTTAAAGTTTTTCCAAGATGGAGGAAGTTTGTCTATTATGGAGGATACAACAATCATTTCATTCATTTTCATATCATATTACTTGAATTGATTCAACATCTTTTCAATATCACTGAATTGTTCCATAACAGAACGACCATCAACCATTTGGTAATTATTGAAACGACTGATAAGAAATTTCTTACTTGTAACATCTTCGGTCATGTATCTTGTCTCCAATTTGTCCCATAATTCTTTAGCGGTGACCTCATTTTGGTAGGTGTCGAACAAACTATCAAATAAACTATTAAATATGCGGCCCATGCACATGTAATCAGCATTGTCTCATTTTTTCCTTTTTCAGGTTGCAGAAACATATTTTTTTCATTCTTTTTAGGTCTTGGAGTATCCAAAACATAAGCAATCTTCAAAGTTGATAATAATAAGTGCATCTTTTTCCGCCATCATCGAAAATTGCCACCATCAAACCGATCAAGTTTGACAAACTTGGAAGCCAACTCCCTTAGTGTTCCACTTTCATGTGTCGTGGTAGTCATAATGAAATATAACCTTAAAATTATTAGTACAAATCTCCGGTAAGGAAAATCTCTAACATACGAACGGAACTTGAACAGAAAAAAGAAAAAATAGGACAAGGCTTCAAGGCGTGTATCAAGCCACTATCTTTAAGGTTATATTCGCCTCTACCTATCTTCAGTATGCAAATGAGTTCCAAGCAAATTAACCTCGAGGATACAATGAAGCCAATGACTATTTGCGTTTTACATTGAAGAGAATAGTCCACTACGCACTGAGCAATATTTAACAAGAAACTTAGTTTCTACAAAGGATTTCTGCAGCAATACTTTATAGAATTATCTAATAATATTGGAAAATGAAGGAATGAAAGAAAGAATATTATAATTTGTTGGTGTGATTTCCAAATGAAATCTCATTCCTATTATATGAACTTTCAATAGGTGTCTTTCTAAATAATAATGTCTTTAAAATAAACACATAATTAGTCATTTAATATTATAACTATTCAAACAATATTATTTAAATAGTTATTGTACGACCCATTTTTGCCGGCCCATTAAGACCCATTTTACAAACCCAATCAAAAGACCCATTAAAACAAAAATTAAAACCCAAATTCAGCCCAGACTAAAACCTAACCCAAATAAACAAAAACCAAGCCCAATTACATCCTAACCCAAAAACAGAAAAAGAAGAAAATAACAAAAAAAGAAACAAAACCTTAGGTGCGCCGCACCTAAGGTGTCTGCCTTCTGACACTGCCACTAGACTGGCACTGCCTCTGCTCCACCGCCTTGTCACGTCGCCACCTCTACTTGCGCCTCCAAGCATTAAAAGAGAAAGGACAAGAAGAAATTTTTTTTTGTAAAGAATTGGCTATAAATGCCAATCTAAGAACATTTGTAGAATTCGGCCGGTTAATTACCAATACAAAAGGATAGCATTTTTCAAACACAAACAAAAAAAAGAGCAACACCAAAAGCAGAGACTAATAAAAATAGTAGATCAGAGTAAATATAAAAAGCCAAGAGAGGTGATTGATATCTTCGTTTGTTTTTTTCTTTATTTCGATTTTTTTCCTTTTACTTTAAATATAGACGAATATATATAAAAAAGGGGGGGAGGGAAACAAAATAGATCTACCTTTTAAAACTGAGAAAAAAAGGTGACGATTGGACTTCCGGCCGTCGCGTGTGGTGGCTCTAACGATGGCGCGTGGTGGTCCGGTGGCCGGAGCGGTGCCGGGCTTCAGACCCTGTAGAGAAAGAGAGGAAAGGGTTAGATTTTTTTAAAAGAAAGAGAGATGAAATGATTTTTTTCAGAAATTTGGGCCTTAAATAGCCTCCCAAAACGACTTCGTTTTGGGGCTTGCCTTAAACACCCCAAACGACGTCGTTTTGCCTCCGACCCGATTTTGACCCGACCCGGAGCCTAGGATCAGCGTGTTTTTTGAAAGAAGGGCTAATTACACTTTTAGCCCTTCTGCTTTTTTATTGTTTTACAATCAGATTTTCCTTATTTTTAAATTTCGCCCAATAATTTGTTTTGATTTTCATTTTGGTCCCTGTCAAGACACTACTTTTTAGGAGAAGGGAATAATTTCCATTTCGGTCCGCCCCTTTCACGCGCATTTCAAATAGACCCTTTTTCCATTATTTTATTTCAAATTGACCCCAAATTTTCGTTTTAAATGCAATTTGATCCTTTTTTTTTGTTATTTTGCAAATTTTTTAGTCTTTTCATCATTATATTATTATTGTTATTACCATTATTTTATTCTTTTTATAATGTACACATTTTATTATTATTTTGTTTATTAACTACTATTATTATTACTACTATTATTTTATTTTTATTTTTATTTACTATTAGTATTATTTACTATTTAATATTTCCATTTTTATACTTGTTACTATTTTCACTATCATTATTCTTGTTATTACTATCATTTATTTAAATAGTTTACTATTATTTATTCCTATTACTATCCTTATTATTATTGCTAATATTATTATTTTTGCATCATTATTATTTTGATGTTATTATATTATATTCAATAATTATTTTAAATTTTATTCTTAACATTATTTTTACTATTTTATTATCTATCATATTTTTCTTGTTATTATTATACCTACTATTATTTAATATATTTTTAATATCATCATTACATTATATTGTTTTATATAATTATTATTATATTTCCTATTTATTGTTGTTATTACTACTATTATTTTTATTACTATAGTTTTTATTATTCTATTTTATCACTAATAATATATATAGGTGTTGTTCATATTAACATAGTATTATTATTGTTTTATATTATTACTATTACCTGTCCTTATTTATTTACTTGAAATTTAGGCACTATATATCTTATCTTGCTCATTTTATTTTTGAATTTCATATCATTATTAATGTATTTATCCTGTCACGCATGTAGCTTTATATTACTACTTGTCTCATTAACCTTTATTCGATGCATCAAGTTTTAAAATGATCGATATTCTGCATTTAGAAGTTCGAGGAATCGTGCCCAATCTTGCTGGATTTCGATTTCCTGTTCGTCTAAATGATTAAATATCCTTCTAAGATTTTGACCGTGTTTTATTAAATAATGCAATGTTCCATGTTAGGAAATCCGAGGAATCGTGCCCAATCATGCTGGGTTTCGATTTTTTTTTATTTAGCCGAATAGTGGAACACCCTTTTAAAATTGCCATGTAAGAATTTTGGAGATCATGAAATGATCTTGGTATCGAGGGTTGAAACATCGTGTCCTATCGTGCTGGATGTGATATTTCATCTTTTCGGAACAAGAGAATTTCGATATCCAATTCGAGAAAATTCAAACATTTTTAAAAGAGACCGTATTTTTAAAATCTATTTTTTCAAATTTTCAATTTCGACATTAAGACATTAAATAATCAATTAGGTACCAAGTTTGGGCGTGATTTAGGTGCTAACCCTTCCTCAAATGCATGTCACTCCCAACCCGATTTCTCAAAACTTCGTAGACCAAAAACACTGTTTTAGTAAACCAAAACATTTTATTAAAACAAAGGTGATCCAATCACACCAAATAAAGATCGGTGACGACTCCCATTTTTATTTTCGTTTTCAAAACCCGAGTCGATTCCCGTTTTACAAAAAAATGGTTACGACAGTTATAATTCTTTTTCAAAAAATCAAATAATATAACTTTTGATTAATTACACCCATTCATTTATAGTTATTAGAACATTATAAATATTTGAAAATGTTCCAACAGATTCGAAGCTTGGTAGGTCATGGAACAATCATGTGAGGAGGAAGTAAAGCGACTATGGGAAATGAGCAGAGGAGGACTGGTGGAAAAATTAGAGTACGTTGGGAAAGGTTTAAAAAGATGGGCATGGGTAATAAAGAAATCACGTAAAGGGCTATCAACGAAACTTCTTACTCGTATTACAGAATTGGATGAATTGGGAAGAATGAAAGAAAATTTAGAGGAGCTTATTGATGTAAAAATTCATCTAAATCTTGAAATTGATAAAGAGGAAAGGTATTGGGAACAGCGAGCGAGAATGAATTGGCTAAAAGGTGACAAGAATACAAAAAATTTCCATACCTTTGCCTCCCAAAGAAGAAGAGCTAATAGAACTGAAAGGTTGGAAAATGCACGAGGGCAACTTGTTATGGACTAAAAGGAGATGGCCGATGTGGCGAGGGAATATTTTCAAGAGTTATTTTCATCGAGAGGAATAAAAAATCCCGAGTATATTCTATATGGGATTGAAATTTGCACCTTAGAAACTATAAATCGCATGTTAACGAAAAGCTTTACTTTGGAAGAAATTGATTTTGCTCTTAAAAACATGGGACCAACCAAAGCTTCCGGAGAGATGGTTTCTTTCAGAAGTATTGGCACATTGTAGGAAAGGAGGTCAGTGATTTTTGCCTAAATATTCTGAAAAGGGACGGCTCAATTAAGGAGATTAATACGAGATCTATTGTCCTCATCCCTAAAGTGGTAAATCCAGTTAACCTAAAGAGCTTCTGACCTATCAGTCTTTGCACATTAATTTACAAGATTATTGCTAAGGCAATGGCAAACCTATTCCAAAAAGTTTTAAATGTTTGTATTGATAAAACCCAAAGTGCATTCATGCTAGGGAAACTTATCACAAACAATATTCTATTCGCATACGAATTAATGCACTCTCTTAAACAAAGAAGATCGAGCTAGAACAGAAATCTTGCTCTAAAATTTGGCATGAGCAAAGTATATGATAGAGTAGAATGGGAGTTCATTGAGAGAGTCATGCAGAAAATGGGCTTTGCTGATGCATGGGTGTCTTTAATCATGAAATGTGTTAAACTAGTTACTTATGTAGTGTGCATGAATAATGAGATGGGGGAATATTTCAAACCAATGCGAGGATTGCGACAGAGAGACCCTTTAAGCCCATATCTATGTTTGATATGCAATAAAGGACTATCGCCTTTAATGCGATTAGCATCACGTGAAGGAACCATAAAAGGAGTAAAAGTTTGTCGAAGGGGACCAAGTATTACACACTTATTATTTGCGGATGATTGCATCTTACTTGGAGATGCTACGGAAAGAGGAGCACAAAATCTCAAAACCATATTAAGAGAATACGAAATATGTTCAGGTCAATGTATTAATTGTAAAAAATCATTAGCCTATTTTAGCTCGAATGTATCTAAACAATAAAGGGAACAAATAGCGACTTTATTGGGTGTGGGAACATCAAGAGATCTAGAAAGATATTTGGGTCTGCCAAATATTGTGGGAAGAAATAAAAAAAAAGAACGTTTCAAAACTTGAAAGATAGAATGATTAGTAAGATTAGCAGGTAGACTGCTCGTTTCTTATCCGTAGGAGGGAAGGAAGTTTTCATTAAAGCAGTGCTACAGGCAATCCCTACCTATGCTATGACATGTTTTTTACTACCAAAATATTTTTGTTTGGAACTAGAAAATCTCATGGGTCAATTTTTTTAAAAATAATAACATAATAAACGAGGAATCCATTAGTGCGGTTGGAGGAAACTTGGGGATTTAAAAGAAGATGGGGGAATGGGCTTTCAAGTTATGTCAAAATTTAATATGGCGCTTCTTGCAAAACAGGGCTGACGGTTAATTTGTTATCCTGATTCGTTATTAGCAAGATTGTTAAAAGCAAAATACTATCCACACTCGAATTTTTTGCAAGCAAGATTAGGGAATTTACCTTCTTTTACTTGGAGAAGTCTATAGGCAGTAAAAGACCTTATTAAGAAAGGGATGTGTTAGAGAGTTGGGTTTAGAGAGGAAATTTCAATTTGGAAAGGAGTGTGGGTCCCAGGTGCTACAAATTACAAGATCCAACTATCAGCCATTAACCCAAATTTAAGTATACATTTCTGAGTTAATTGAACAACATGAAAATAAATGGAAAGAGGAGTTAATTAGAAATACCTTTCACCATGATGAGGCTGAGAAGATTTTGTATTCCTCTCTCAACTGAAAAAGAAGTAGATAGCATGGTGTGGAGAACAGAAGCTTTGAGAACTTACACAGTACACAGTGGTTACAAAATGATTGGGACATTAATTTACAGACCTTGCAAAGCCAATACAAATCTATGTACAAGAAACTTTAGCTTGTGGATTTACTATCGAAGATTAAAATATTAGTATGGAAAACTTTAAATAATTTCCTTCCTACTCAAACTAATCTTTTTCGACAAAAGTTGGTAAGCTCCATAATCTGTCCAAGATGCTCGCAAAGTGAAGAAACAGTAGAACATGTGTTTAGAGACTTCCCTCTAGTACACGATATTTGGGCTAAATTAGGGATCGGGTGGACCTTGGAGCAAGAACAATTTCAGTTTAAGGATTGGATCTAGGTTCTCTTCGAAAATGAGTCAACCCATAAAATTAGAACTATTATGTGTGCTATATGGGCTGTGTGGACAGCCAAGAATGAATGGGTTCATGAAAAACAGATGCAAAAAAGTGACAAACTGACTCAATTCATTCTTACCTACTTGTGAGAGTTGGATGGAATATGTAAGCAGTTACCTGTTAACAAACTGATGAAGGAAAATTGGCGACCTCTTGAGGAGAATTATGTTAAAATCAACTTTAACGCTCATATGACAAACAACAAAAGAAATCATGCACTGGAATTGTGATTAGAAACTCAAGTGGGCAAGTCTTAAAAATAAAAGTCCATTTTAACAAACACATTCCTTCAGGGTTTGCAGTAGAAGCTCTCGCTTGTGTTCAAGCGATCCAGTTCGGGGCTGAATTAGGCTTCTTAAAAAGTAACATTAAAGGAAATGATCTGTCCGTCATAAAGAGTATTAAAAGTGAAGAAGAAGACAGATAAGAAATTAGGGCTTACATTATTGATGCTAAAAGATTAAAAAAATTACTTTATCGCCTGTAGATTTAGACATGCAGGGAGATAAATGAACAAAGTGGCACATCTATTAGCAAAGGAAGGAATCAATATGGAAGAAGATGCTTATCTGAGAAATGGCCTCCCCTGATCTGTTACCCAAGTTGTCGAGGAAGATAAACGCAATGGAAGGAGAACATAACCTACGACTTCAAGTTGGGGTTAAGGAACCATTGATGATATATGAAGAAAATGGTAAAACAGGATGCCTACATTGAGTCCTTCGAAGATTGGGGAAAAGAAATATTTTGATAGTAACGATATATGACTCAATTTGCTCACACACCAGAGTAACTATTTAGCGAATAAATTCGCTCTTTGAAGGGATATCTAAGTCATTGTTTTCTTGGTTTGTTAAACGAATCTCTCTAGAAATGAAATGCAGAAAATGTGAAAAAAGAAACGGATTCGTCAAATGAATAAAGACTGGCTGCTGATTTTTAAGGTTTGTTAAGTATTTTGATTATTGTTTAGGAGTTTTGTTTTATACTTTTGGGCCTCGGCCTTTTTCTCTTTTATTTGATTTGTTGTTCATTGTATGTGGATTTCTATTTACTTAATAAAAGCAGACCAGGCTTTTCTAAAATAAAAAAAAATTGGGGTAAATTATCAAAATAATCATTTTTGTTTGTTTTAGGTTACATTTTAGTCACTTATGTTTAAAATGTTATGTTTTAGTCACTTGCGTTATCGTGTTGTAACATTTTAGTCACTGAGCGTTAATTGTTGTTAACGGTAAGCTAGCATGGCACGTTAAATAATCATTTCAAATGAAAATTTTAGGTTAAACTATACAATTGATCCTTTTTTTTTTCATTTTGAGCAATTTAATTTTTTCCTTTTTGTTCTTTGAACTTTTCTTTTTTTTTTTCTTTATTTTCTATTCTCTTCTCCTTCTCCCTCTATTTTCCTCCCTTCTCCATTTATTTTAACGTAGTTTTTCTATATTTTCTATTTGTTAAAACTAGTCCCTATACTTTTATTTTTCTGAACAATTTATTTTCTTTT
This sequence comes from Gossypium bickii, assembly GCA_025503065.1. Lineage (NCBI taxonomy): Eukaryota > Viridiplantae > Streptophyta > Magnoliopsida > Malvales > Malvaceae > Gossypium > Gossypium bickii. The sequence continues at coordinate 16,850,718 of CP106713.1, read as the reverse complement.
TCTTATTTCCTTTTATTTTTCCCTCTTCTCATATTTTTCACTACAGAAACATAATCTTTGCCCACCAAATAAACCAAGTCCTTATTTCTTTCACATGATTTCTAAATTAAATTTTCACTCAAAATCAAATATCAATAATTTTTAATCAAATCTCGATTTGAATATAACCTAATTTTAAAACTAAAATTGGATCTAACTAATCAATATAAAAAATTCATATCCTTATGCAAATCTAAACATAAATTGAATTCTTTATATTCAAAACAAATTTTTTCCGTTTCCAAACTTTTACAAAACCGTGTAGATTATTCCTTTCCTTTTCTTTTATTTTCTGAAGAATAAAATTAAGCAAACGATAAAATTGATTTAAATCTTCTTGGATATTCCCAAGGAAGCTTGATTGAAAGTCGAGCATGGATGAACCGAAGAGAGAAATGGAGCATGGAACCAAATTGGTTTGGGTAAAGTTGAGGGTAAGTTTTGTATGGTGGTCATTTTAGTCATTAAAAGTGTAGAGCTTGTTTGAAGAATCCATGAAACAACGTAGTTTCGAGAGGACGAGAATGTTGTAGGTAAGATAAGTAAGGTGGTCGTGGGGGTTGGTTAGGAGGTTAAGGGAATGGGTTCAGGAAACTTTGTTGATGTGGACTGCCATCAGCCACGACTAGCGAGGTCTTCGAGTGAGGCGAGCTTGTGCACTAGGTCATTGAAAGATTCCAATTGGTTCGCTAAAGTGATAATGGATGATGAGGTTTTGTAATTGTGGGGTGAGAATATGTGAAACAAGTTTTATTTTGGTTTCAGCTTCCGCCTTTTCTTTTTTCATAAACATAATAAAGTTTTAACAAATGTAAAAATATAGAAAAACTACATTAAAAGAGATGGAGAAGGGAGGAAAATAGAGGGAGAAATAGAAGAGAATAAAAAAATAAAGGAAAAAAAGGAAAGTTAAAATAACATAAAAGAAAAAAATTAAATTGCTCAAAACGAAAAAAAATTATAGGGAACAATTGTATAATTCAACTTAAAATTTTTGTTTGAAATGATGATTTAACGTGTCATGTCAACTTATTGTTACATTGTTAATGACAATTAATGGCATAGTGACAAATGTTACAACATGTTAATAAAAATGAGTAAAACATAACATTTCAAACATAAGTGACTAAAATATAATATGAGATAAATAAAAATAACTATTTTGATATTTTACCCTTAAATATGTTTGATTTGAAAAAACAATTTGTAGTTAACTAGATTTGGTGGAAACCCGATTGACATGTTAATGGTTATCCAATGGGTGAGGTTAGAGATCATGATTGAAAAAGTCAAGATGCTTCACTTGTATTAAATTTGCCAATACTCTTGGTCTTGGGGCCCATTTACATTTATCTTCCACACGTCCTTTTCATCTTTGTGGAAAAGCAAGTGATCTTGAGAAAGTAAAAATAAAGTAATTATTTGGTATATAAGATTTTACTATATGTTTTATTTATTTATTTATTTTAATTTTTTTAAATAAAATTGAAAGATACATAATAAAATTTCAATCTCGTTTATAAAATTAAAATTTTTTTATCAATAATTATATAAAATGGATTAAACTCTGAAATATTTTGTGAAATTTTGAAGGAAAAAAATTGATGGGGTTCATGTAGAGTAAGGCATATTTTCATGCATTTAACTAAAAAGTTAGTCAAGATATAGAAAAAGTATATTGTAATCCAAGCTTCTCTTTCTTGAAATGACGAAGAAAGTGAGAATTGCTGACCCATGAACTACTCTCTTATTTTTTTAATGTCTGGAACAAAAAAATTCCAATATGGCTCTTTCCATGTTATTTCCTTATTTGTCAACTCAGTTTAAAGACTAAAAAGGATTCTAATTCATGTATGGGGGATTTGCAACCTTCAATTGAATTTTATTTAAAATATAATATCAGTTGAATTCCTTTATTTATTAAAATAAGTAAATTCTAATTGTTTTACGTTTGATATTAAGATTTTTTCGTTTTTTCAAGTATGGTATTAAGATAATTAAATTCGGATTATTACATAATTTGAGTTGTTTAAGGAGAAGTTTGATTCTATAATAACTTACTCAAATTAAATAAATAAATAAATAAACCTAAACTAAACTCAAGCAGCTTGCCAACCAAGTTATGCTATGTGGTCAAGGCATATATCTTGGCCCCCCACCAAGTTAAATTAACTGCCAAAATCCCCCACACCCCAAATCAAGTGATGAGTCTTGAAACCTGACTTGAGCATGGCTTTCCTTACTTCTTGTTGGCTTATTATTGAATCTATAGTCATTCCTCCTGGATATTTTCTCAAATGGTTTTATTTGAGCTTCTATATCCACCCTTTTTTTCTTTGTGCTTGCCAAATTTTTCTGTGTCTCAAATGGCTGAAAAGATGCATTTTAGCTTTGTTGAGTTATCCTTTCAGAGTCGTCTACTTTTTGGTTTTTTATGTTTATAAATTTTGTAGATATTGTATCATCTATATCTTCTCTTTTATTAGAGTTAAAGAGGTTGATTCAAAACAAGTGTTGATCTTTGAAGCTGCTGATAATATTAGTCAAAATCAGCTCATCAGCTTATGTATTTGTTCAAGCATGCCATCCAACGCATGGAAGACTGAATTTGTAGAGGCTAATGGCTGTGAAGATAACCATGAAATTCTTCCTGGAAGAGAGTCTTCGAATATGGAAGACTGGAGCTTTTTTTGTCTTCAAAAGGACTTGAGCGCATATGAATGTTCATCTTCCTTCTGCATTTCTCCATCCATGGATGAATCATATTTGAATGAATATTCACCGTTGTTTAGTTCCTTGAGCTCACCGTTGATGCAAGAATGTTCATTACCAGCTTGCAGTTCTAGTTCTCAAGTTTTGGAGAGGGAGGTAATAACCACAGCAAGAGATGAGGATGAATCAGAAGGTTTTTACAAGAAATATTCTGAAAGAATGAGATGGTTTGATATTTTAAACCATGACAGGACTCAGGGAATAAGTGAGTATTTTTCTTTGATTAGTTACTTTTATGTGCAATCTTATTGTACTCATTGATTGGTTACTTTTAGGTGCAATCTTGAACGAGGAAGTGGGGATCCCAAGTTCATTGGAGAACATCAAGGTGAAGGATTTGACAATCCCCTACATATCATGGAGCAAGCAGGATAAAAAGAAGCTTTTGAGAAGTTTACAAAGTGATTTTGAGTTGGTTTATGTGGGTCAATCATGCTTGACATGGGAGGCCCTGCATCATCAATACAGAAAGGTCAAGTTCCTGAGCTTGACCAACTGCTTGTTTGCTGATAATTTGGCAAAGGATTTCCAAAACTTCCAAGTATTGCTAGAAAGATTTTTGGAAGAAGAAAGGTATGTTTATAAGGGAAAGAGAGCTTGGAATTATGTTCAAGCAAGATTAGCTTCCAAGACCCTTCTTCAAGTTCCTAAACTCACAGGTATTTCTTTTAATAATTAGTCTTCATTTCTATTATTATACAGTATGGGTTTAACTATACTAGCTAACATATTATAAACACAAGACAAAAAATATATATAATTAAAATAACACAAATATGCATTAATATATAAGGATGTTTAAACATATTAGTATTAAATTCTAACTTGACTTTTCAACTTGGAAAAAGAAAGACTGTGCTTACTGATATGGCCTTAGAGAAATGTATTAAAATGAAAGTCCACGAAGGTACTTATCAGCCATAGAAAAATGCATTTTAAATATAATATTAAGATCATTTATATTTGCATAAGTTTAGTACGACATGATCTGAGATATGGATCTTATTATTTATTTTTAACAAGATTGAGATGCTAAGTTTAACAGCTTCATTGGAAAGATTATGTTCTATATAATTAAGAAATCTAGCCTCAATCTGATAATTCTTACAGGGTATTTGGAGGAAGAAAAAGATGGGAAAAAAGGGGAAACAGTGGATGCAAAAGCGGTGTTGAAGGCCATAGAGAAATGTATAAATGCTTTTGGAAAGTTTATAACCACTGACAGGACTAAAAGTTGGTGGAAATTCAAGACTTCATTATGGACTCATCCTCCAATGGAGGATCCAAGAGATTTACATCTGCTGGCTGACCTAACCACTACACTTGCAAAGGTAAAGAAGTATTCAGGGACGGAATTCTTTGCGGTTAGAAATGTTCATAAGTGGACAAATACTGTATGGACCTTCACACTTAGGTTGATAACCCAATCCATAGATAGGTATAGTGACATGTTGGTGTAGGAGGAAAACTAAGGACTGCATTTTTAGAAGAGTTCAAAAACTGGAATGATGATATGAAATAATGATTATGTTTTCCTGTTTGAAGCAGAAGGAACTATGGTTGAAAGATTTACAAGGGAAACGAAAGTGCTGGTTTAACAAAGTTGTGAAACCTATGGAAGAGTCCCAGAAAGAGACAATGGTGTTTGCAATGATAGAGATGCAGTTGATATCGAGAGTATTGCAGATGTCAATTGTATCCACTTCTCAACTCAATTGGTGCCAACAAAAGCTGAACAACATTCAATTTAAAAGAGGGAGGCTTTTCAGGACTGCCACTGGCCCTCTTTTCCCATCCTCCTGATTTGCAGCTCGTTTTAAAATTTGTAAAAGGAGAAAAACATTAAAATACACACACATGTACATATTTGTACGTGTTTGTAAATAACACAACCATATATATATATACACACACATATTTGTATGTATTTGTAAATAAAAAAACCAAGATGAACTTGTAAGGTATAGTATATTTTAATCAAATTATACTTTACTGCTATGCAGGGTTTCATGACTTCTCGTTACAATTATGATGTTAGGTATCTATAAATAAGAGATGACCATTTGTGTATCATGAATCAAACTAAGTTTGAGTCAAAAGTAAGATATCAAAAGTGTTTGTGATTATTCGGACTTATCTTTATTCGATCCCGTATTATTTTCAATCAAGAAAAAATAGAAAACAAGATTTAATATTAGAGATGATATATCAATTAACTTAAATTTATTAATGTTTTAAAAATTAGATTGGAGATTAAATCGATCCGACTTTGATTTCTTATTCAATTAAATTAAATTAAACTATTTAAAATATGTGTTGAGACTTTAATTGTGTCTGTTTTAGTAGTTATATGTCATGTACGAATCACTTGTCATAACCTTTAAGTTTTGTTGGGATTGTGACTTAGTTGATTTTAGTTTATTTATTGTGTATCAATAAATGATCACTGTTTCGTGTTTAATATGATTTTATTTATGCTGCAATATTTATTTTTTTCCCTTAGTCGAATTTGTGAAGTAAGAGGTGTGTTTTGATGGGCAATAAACTTTATACTTATACTTTAAAGCCTATAATTTATTTTTACTTGGAGCAAAAGTTTATTTTAAATTTCTTAGGGCTAAAGTTTTTTTTCTTAATCTGTCATTTATCTTGTTTTGAAGCTGATGGATTTCTGCATATAAATAGGTTGCTTTGTTTCACATGAGTGATGTGCATCTTAAGTATTTGCTTATCTTTTCTTTATATTTTTGCACTCTTGTGTTAGACATTTTATTAGAAAATTATTGCCATTTGTAAGTGAGGATTTTGGGTAAATGATTGTAACAATTAGGGCTCATTATTATGGCTGCAATTATCCGTTGTATAAGGGTAGATTAGGCTTTAACCAATAGGTAATCTAGATTAATTATTGAATAAAATTATTCACTGAGTAAAACTATGCAAAGTAATATTATTATTCGAATTAACTTGACAAATATTGTGCATTGATCTACCTCTTTGTGTTACTCTCCTTTCTAATTTACTAGTTAGACTTGATTGAAACTTCCAGCAAACTTAGCTACTCCTTTTTCAATATGTAAGTATAAAATCCACTTATTTACAAATAAAAAAACCCAAAGCCCAAGTTAAAAATTACTAAGCTCGAAAGCCTTTATGCGTTTAGACTTTCATGAATATTCTAGAATTTTTATAACAATGTTCAGCACTCACCACTTTGGTATAATCTAAAAAAAAAAAAAAAGAAAAGTATGAATCTTTACCATCAAAGTTTAATTTTGTTGATTTTTTATCTCAAATGATGGCTGAGTTGTAACTAGACAAAGCTACTACCAGTCATAAAATATGAATTTAGCTATCATTTAGAATATTTTATAAGTAGATGAATAAATCAATTTTTATAGAGTAAATTAATAAAACATTAAATTTTATATAAATATATAACAGTTTAAGTAAATTATGATATAAAGAAAATAAAAATATCAATAGGTGTTACACTCTTTATTAAAGAGGAGACGCATGTTAAATCTCATGTATTATCCTAATGGTTAGGGTGTTTATCGCCTTAGGTGTAGCTTAGGTTCGGATTGCACTAATCGCGTTGCTGTTAGAGCTTTGCCCTCCTCATGTCATTCACCAAAAAAACAATCACAATTTGGTCATTGAATTATTCAAAAGTTTTCATTTAAGTCATTGGATTGTTAAAATCGGTGCAATATGGCTTTTTCTATTCGCACTGTCTGCATCAATCAAAAGCTCTCTTTCCTCTTCTCTTCTATAGTTCAATTTGTTTTTCATGAAATAGTTTTGGACATCATGAATCTTTGAACCAAAATTCAAACAACTTTTTTCTTTGATCTCCGACATTGATCGTTAGTCGACTTGGATCTAAGGTATGTTCTTCTACTCGTCGATGGGTAATAATCTACCGTATTGATCATTGAATTGTCGCTTGGAGCTCGTTGGCGAAACTTAAAAAAAAAACCTTAACAACCCAGTGACTTAATTAAAAGTTTTTGAATAATTCAGTGACTTAAATGAAAACTTTCAAATAGTCTAGTGACCAAAAAATAATTACCCATAGTTTAGTGACTAATGGTGTAGTTTACCCTAATTATTATGGTATCAACTAAGGATGAGGCTTACTAATAAGTGATGGGTGCAGTGATATGGTACATTGAATCCCTAATACCCTTGAGTCGAGGACTGTGTTAAATCGAGAGTAAATATGTAAGAATTTGAGAAGGTTATAAAATATAAATTATTAGTGTTAGTAAAGGGAGAAGATAAATACTGGAGGTAATTGAAAAGGCTTTTATATTGTGAGAAATAAATCTTGGCATCGACTTAATTGTAAGAGAGTGAAAAGTCTTGGGGCAAAAGTGAGAAAATTATGAGTTGGAATGATTAGATTGAATTGGAGCAAAATGAGGAAGAACTAGAGGTGAAATTTTACCTAAAGAAAATATGGCTCGTGAATGGTATTGTAGAGAAAGTTGAGGGATTAATGACTAATTTGGTGTAAAAGTATGATTGGTGGAAATTAACATCCCTACCCGACTCGTTCACTGAATCTAGGTACGGAGCGTCACAGTCAAACCAGGTGGATATATATGTCTAAATATCACTATTTTAAAATCAGACTGCATTACCTATTTAAAACTTTTACAACCGAAACAATAAATTAAAATAAGGTTCACAGTTTTAATTCTAGATTCTAAAGGAATTATTTGGTTACAACACATTCACCCTATTGGCGAAATCTCTAAAGGTACACTCTTCCTATGTACATGACACTTACCTTCAATGCCTCTGGACTTATCATGGTCTGGCTCAGTCTGTAACACCCCAAAATTTGGATTTTAATTACTAAGTTGTGTCTTTGAATATGTGTTTGCTTCTATGGTTGTGTGTTCTATTTGCTTACTTGAAATCTGATGTTCGAGTCGCATGGATTTTGGAATTTGTTAAATTCCTTAGTTGAACCTTTAGCTTAGGTTCCTTGCTTAAGTTTAATTCTGTTCTTTTTATGTCAAGAATGAGCTTGCTAGTTCACTTGTTAAGCATCTACATGTTCTCTGGTCCAGTGTTCGAGTCTCTGCAAATACATCAAAAATTTATGTTTTTGCATTGTTCGCGATACTGTTTTGAACTTTAGATGCTCTTTTCTTTTAAATGCTTTAGACGTTAAGTTCTTTCATTCCTTTTATTTTTCATTCTTCATTTTTTTTTATTTGCTTGCATTCTTCAAAATCCTTGCTTGCTTCTGTATATCCTACGTAATTGCTACGCTGAGTCGCGATATTATTTGCTCCAGTGTGTCTTAAGGTAAATCGGTTCACTGTCGTTATTTTTTCATTGTGTGAATTGGGAAAAACTGCTAAATTTCTAAGTTTTGGTTAATTTGGTTTTTGTTGTGTATCGATACCTTAGGGGGACGCATCTCGTTTTGCCTAGAAATCAAGCGTGTACCGAGAATTCACGGTAAGTTAGTTTCTTACGTTTTGCAAATTGAGTTGAAGGTTTCAACAAAATTGGTTGTTGTTAACTAATTACGAATGTTGTGAATTGGTTGTTGAAACATGTTTTAGGCTTGGAAATTGCATTATGGTGCTTCTACGGCGTCGGGTAACAGGTGGGTATCGAAACCCTTGTGTTTTCTTCTATTTTTCGTCAGAAATGAGGCTATTGATGACACACGGGTTGCTACACGGGTGCATGTATAGGCCGTGTAGGTCACACGGTTGTGCAAGAACCCGTGAGGTAGGCCATGTAACTTTCTGAGTTCAAATTTGGGGCCACATGGGTGAGTCACACGGGCGTGTGTTAGGCCGTGTGTGAGAAGTGATGTGTAGGGGTCACACGGACAAGACACATAAGCATGTGTCCAAGCTATGGAACTCCCTGAGTTAAGAATTGAAGTCACACAGGCAAGACACACGGGCGTGTGCCAAGTCATGCGAGGTACAAGGGCGTGTGCCCAGGCATGTGACACACTGATTTAATAAATTAGACATATGGGCAACCATACTATAACACCCCTTACCCGTATCTTGTACCAGAATCGGGCACGAGGCATTACCGGACTCGACTTACTTGGTCATACAACTTTGAGTTAGCAAATTCTATTTCAAATTCAAAGATTTTCAATCTTACATCTAACTTCCTTATAATGGACCTATGGGGCCCTATACTAACCATCGGAAAATATCGGACATAAATCGAAAACTTTGACACATTTAGATAAATGTTACTTAAACAGGGGTCACACGCCCATGGACTAGATGACACGCCCGTGTATCATCTCAGACGCCCGTGTTCGACGTCCATGGTCGACACTAACTTGAGTCGCACGACCAAGACACACGTCCATATGGCTAGTCCGTGGTCGCCTCTGATTGATCCCCCACGGCCTGGGCACGCCCGTGTGCTTCAATCATGTGACAATTCAAATACCATATTCAAGGTGCAGACTTCACACGGCCTGGGCACACGCCCATGGCTTGATCTTGTGTCACATACAGCCTAGACACGTGTGCCTACCCATGTGGACAAGAACAAGGTTGTTTGCCAAGCTCTTTGCACCCCTATAGCTTACACTACATGAACCCATTCAACATACTAATAAACATCTCATAATTTTAATATGAACTTCCATAGATAACTTTGTAATTTCATAAATGATAAGGTGAGCCATCAACCATGGCAATATACAAAATAGTTATCTTAACAAGGGCCAATACATTTTGGCCAAAATAACAAAATAATCTAACTAGTATAGCCCATATACATGCCATGTACAAAATCATTAAGTCTAGGTATATCGAGGTGAGCTGATAGTGTGGGCGATCTTCTGGATATCTTCGTATCTCGGCTTGGCTCTTAAACTTTATAAAACAAGGGAAAAAGAGAATGGGGAGTAAGCTTTAAGCTTAATAAGTTTACATGTAAACAATATAACATTATAACATGTATTACACAATTACATAGCATTACATACTAAGCAAGAAACAATCTACATTCATGATCATGCTTACTCATTTTCTCTATTCCCACATTCCAACCATATCACAATCTTAATGCATACATTCATTAACAGGTTCCCCTGCACTTAGCATCACAAAGTCACATAATACAACACATCACTATCTCTAATTCCATTACTCATAGTCAAATTACTCGGTGGTTTCGCACTTAGCCCACCATCAGCTTTTATTAGGGTGGTATCACACATAGCCCACCAAAAAGATTTGTTACGGTGATATCGCACATAGCCCACCAAAAAGATTTGTTACGGTGATATCGCACATAGCCCACCAAATGATAAATAGACGATGGTATCGCACATAGCCCATCGTAATTAAGCAACAAGGTAGTATCGCACTTAGCCCACCAACAAGTGTCGTCATTACACATTTATATGACTATTTCATCATTCACACAATAATTATTCAATGACTACCGCATTCAATCCACTTGAACAACACATGTCCTCAATCATGCCATACACTTATTAGCAACATAATGTTTGCAAAAATATGCATTGTTTACACATAAACTTACCTCAGTGCAAAACGTGTTAACTAACGATTTAATCCGTCACCTCGCCTTTTCCACGGTCAAGGTTGATTCCACGCTCTTCTTGATCTATAAAAATGAAATTCATTCGTTTAGATCATGCTATGATCATAATACATCAAAATCTATACTTGGGCAAAAATGACCATTTTGCCCTTGTATTATGGTAAATTACGATTTTGCCCCTAGGCTCGTAATTTATTTTTCAACACATTTTCTCAATAAACAAGTCTAGCTGAACATTTATTTCTCTTACAACTACTCACCATTCTCACCATTTCATGCATTTATGACACAAATTCTTTCTTTGCATTTAAGTCCTATTTAGGTGTTTTCACGCAAACACCTTTCACAAAAGTTGTTTCTCATCTCCCTAACATTCATTTTATTTAATAAAAACTCAGCTAATAACATAAATACTACTCCCATAATAATGCAATTTAGTCCCCTCATTAGCTATCTTAAGCTTTGGGGGTTCCAAAAACATAAAAATCACCAAGAAAGACCTCTAAAATCACTTACTTGCTAGAGGATATCTTTGCTGAAAGTTTAAGCTTCAAAATCCCTATTCCTTGCTGAAATTTTTGGTGGAGGAAGAAGAGAATGAAAAAGATGATAGTTTTCTCTTTTCTTTATCTTATTTTATTCATTATAGCCACCTAATATCACCAAATTTGACCAAAATTTAATGCTCTTGTCTCCCTAGCTTATATGGCCGGCCAACACACATCTAATGGCATAATTTCACTTTAAAGACCTCTATTTTGATTTCCTTTAACAATTAGACACCTCTAACTTGAAATTTGAAACTTTTGCACTTTATGCGATTGAGTCCTTTTTCGCAATTACACAATCTATCGTTAAAATTAAGGTACCAAAATTCTCATGCATCCTTATAAACATGTTACGACACATATAATAAAATCAAAATAATTTTCCTTAACCTCAGATTAGTGGTCTTGAAACAACTGTTCCGACTAGCCCCAAAACTGGGCTGTTACACACACAGCCGTGTACCAGGCCTTGTGGAGTGATACGGATCACTATTTGGGTGTGTGGAACTGAAATGCCAACTTCAGAAATGTTGTAATTATAGTACAAGGCGAGTATAGAATAGTTTTAAGATAGGTATCACTGTGTTGAGCTGTATGATTTACTTTATTGTGAATATAAACTGGTTCTGTTTATACTTTGTTATAACGGTATGTGTGATTGTAATTGCATCTATAATATGTGTTCATATATGTTATCTGTTCTGCATTTGCATGGGGGGAGTATAGTGTGAAGGAAGTATTCTGTAATGAATTGGTGGTCAACCACTCACGATATTATCTGATCTGCCAGTGACACTATAAACACTACAATGTCTCATATCGACATTATGAGGTGTGTAGGGATAGATGGATATTATATACCTATTGGTGTGTAAGGCGGATGGAGATGGTGTGTAGTGAATGGAATAGGAAATTGCACCTGTATTTGTATTACATGATATGTGCACTTAACTGTATTGGTGTTATGCATGTATTTGTATCAATTGGTTACGTTTCAGGATTGTTGTGTCTGGATTCGACTAGGATATTGATCTGTCTGAGAAAAATGAATTATTATCCGAATGATCAATAATATCTGAATACTTGTATATATGCTAGTCTATTTATTTGAAGTTTCACAATACAACACACTAACTTCTTGAATGAATTTCAAGGAATCCTCAGGAATAGGCGGTCAACAGTTATGGGACTCGGTCATCTATCGAATTTACATGTATATAAATGTGTGTGAACCTATGTTTAGTTCGTATTGTTTAAACTTGTATGACATGGCTATGTTTTAGATATTGGTTGTTTTATAATTTAACAATGGTTAAATATGACTAGGTTCTGGTAAGACAATTAACATTCTAAACTTAGTTTTCCGTCTAGGTTGGGTTTAGTTTGTTACATTTAGTGTTGAACCTATGTTTAGTTCGTATTGTTTAAACTTATATGACATTACTATGTTTTGAATATTGGTTATTTTATAATTTAACCATGGTTGAGTATGATTGGGTTTTGGTAATACAATGTAACATTCTAAACTTAGTTTTCCGTCTAGGCCGGGTTTAGGATGTTACATCCACCGAGTCCTGCAATTAGAAGTCAATCCTTTTAAGTTCAAATGAACTTAATGATTTGGTTCATTATAAAAAATATACCCCACCTTATCGGGGTTCAAATAAATAATAATAGATATAACAAACTCCCTATTCGTTTGAAACATTTCTCTTAAATCATTGTAGTGGACTTTATCCTATCCCTGATCTTATCCACTAACAAATAGATCGTTGAGCGATTTCCTTCCGGCCATTTTACCAGTATTCGATTATCCTTAACGATTCCTTTGAATGTCTCGGCATCTTTACGGACTCTATCCTTTCTTTTACTTAAATTATTTCTTCCACTTATCCCCAGTATGAATTTTTTCTTCACATCATTATACCCTATTAATGCGGCCTTCTGACTTACCCTCCTAAAGATCCTTAGTGAGTATTCTCAATATATTTAGCCCATGGCGGACTCTTTCCTTATTTTAATCCCGTATGACTTTCTCACCTTCCGTTCGTTGGTATTACTAACAAGGTCCCATGCACCTTGGCAGACTAAATCCTCCTTACTTTAAATAATGGTCGGATTACTTCTTCGTAATCTACTTTAGTTGCATTACCTTACCCTTAAGTGTAGTATGCCCTTCTGCTATGAACCACTATGAACTTCTATACTCAGCTGAATGTCGTTGTGTGGCCATCTAAATTCATAATTTCTCTTTCACACAACATTCCCCACATACCTCGCCATTTGGTCGATACTTCCTCAATGGTTTCCCTCTAAAGAGGAATAGTCTTGATAGAAATATCTGTTATCTCATGTATCTTTCTTCATCAATGGTTTCTATTAACCTTCTGTTTCCTTGTGGATTGTTTGTCATGCCTATGCACAACCTTTTTGAACAAGATTTCACGGAGCATTCTATAGTGACTTCCTTTGAATAATAATTTTTTTTGATCCTTGGATAACCATATTTCATTTGCTTGTACACTAGTCGTCACTGGGTGTCATTCATTGTGACTGTTCCTTGCAGGTCTCTACTTATATCCCTATTGGCTTTCAGAACTACAATTCCAGCCATCTTTTTCAACTTTTAGTGTTTTCCATTCATCAATAGATTCTTTCGACCTGCTGCTCGACTGTTTCATGTCCATACTTTCATTTTCTTTCCAACCCTTTTTTTCTTGTTTGTGGGTTGTCCCACGATTTCTGTTCTGATTTTTCCACCTATTTATTGTCTCAGGGGACTCTCTATGTTGCCATAGCTAAACCGTGGTCTTACCAAGTGTACCTCGTGTTGAATGTCTTAGCAGACTATCCCATGTTTACTATCCCAGTAGACTATCTCGTATTTACTATCCCATCACACTATCTCACGTTTAATGTCCTATCAGACTATCCCGTGTTTAATGTCCCATCAGACTATTTACGATGTCATAACGTCTTTCAGCTATGGTCTTACACGATATAACCATGTGTTCATTGTCCCAGCAAACTATCAAAGGATGTCATAGTGTCTTTCAACCATGGTCTTAGTCTTGTTTCTATGCCATAACGTCTTTTAGCTATGGTCTTACTCATTTTTATCATGATGTCATAATCTTTCTGTAACACCCCTCATCAGTATTCAACGCCAGAATAGGGCTATAAAGCATTACCGGACTTACGAAACAATTAAACAACTATTTAATATACATTTACTCAAATCAATCATTCATCATTCAATCTCAATCAATTTGTCCCTATTAAGAGCCTACGAGGCTTTAAACATGCTTTGGAAGTGGTTCAGGACTAAACCGATAACTCGATAAACTTTTCCACACTTAGAAAATTTTTCTCAAAACAGGGGACACATGCCCGTATGGCCAAGCCGTGTGTCTCACATGGCCACCAGACAACCCGTGTCACAGGCCGTGTGAACATTCGAAATGGGAGCACATGACCGTGTCCCAGCCCGTGTCCTTCCCCGTGTCCAAACAAGTGAGGTTATCGACTTCAGTCACACGGCCAACCACATGCCCGTGTACCCTTCGAAGTGGCCACACACGCCCGTGTGCCAGGCCGTGTGTTAAGCCATGTCAAACCTGTAGGGTATACTGACTTATGCAACACGGCCAAGTCACACGTCCGTGTGCTAGGCCGTGTGCCAATTAAGGGGGTATACTGACTTGTGCCACATAGCCAATCACATGCCTGTGTATGAGATCGTATGGAGTATACTAACTTTATTTCAATTTCAACATCAGGGGACACACGGCCGTGTATCATGACCTTATGTCACACACGGCTGAGACACAAGACCGTGTGGACAAAAATAGGCTATTTACCAAGCTAATTTGCTACCCACAATACATGTACCTGCACCACAATTCGAATGCACCAACACAAAGCTTAATAGGCATTAAATCAACCTCATGTCAAGCATATTCCATACCATTTCATTGCCCAAACAATACAAATCTTAAACTATCACAATATGCCATCTAATTTCATACCAACCTTGTCTTCTCAAATCATCAAAATAACCATTAACAAAATGTATTATTTGACCTACTTTCATAAGCATAGCAATAACCCAAATTATCAATTTAACACTCATAATACCTATTAACATCAATCATCACACAACCCTCAACCATCTCAATTCACAAGACATAACCATACTTATATGCATATGGTACAAACATACCAAATAAACCATAATGATCCATCACATATGGTTATATATACATACCAAACATAAACATTTACAAGCCAATTCATTTGACCAAAGTCTTTACCAAATTTAACCAAAATGACTCAAAGTCTCTATACATGCCATATACTCAAATTATCAAAATTCATAGATACCAAGATATAGGTGGATAGTGTGAAGTGATCTCCGACGATCCTCGAATCCGAGCTAGCCTCGTTATCACTATAAAACACGGAAAAATAAACAAAGTTAGCTCGTATGAGATAAATTTAATGCAATCACTTAAACATGATTCAATAATTTCAATATGTAAATATGCAACTTTCCTTAACTATCAAACCTTTCAAGTGCTCATTCACAAAACCATATACATTCGTCATCATTTCTCCCTTAAAAAGCTAAAATGGTTTATACACATACCTGTACCATCTCGTACCAATCTCATATACTTTCCCGTCTTTCATTTACCCATTGAACCGTTCGGAATAGAAGTCGGATACTCAAGGATCTCACACGATAAGTACCTATACCATGGCTCGAAGCTAAATCAAGGTAACTTATCCAAAATACTGATATCATGGCCCGAAGTCAAATCAGCTGATATGAATGGCCCGAAGCCAAACCGGTATATCTCGCACCCGAAATGCTAATAACATGGCCCGAGGCCAACTCAAATATACCCAATGGCATGTCACTAGCATCCTAAACTATCACTAAGGTTCAACCGGGATTTCGAATGTCGAATCATCGTCGAATCACTATCGTTCATAACCACATTCTTATATTTGCAATTCATGAAATATTAAAGCATATAAAATACATTTATATTGAATTTTATCACATACGAACTTGCCTCGAAGGTGGAAACGACGAAATAAGTCGATTAGTCGATAACTTTCATTTTTCCCGATCTAGATCCGAATTCCACTTTTCTTGATCTAAATATATTCAAAATTGACTTTTTTTAATCAACTATTTATTCAATTCAATCCAAAATACACCTTAAAACACATTTACACTTTTTCCCCTTAATTTTCATATTTTTCACAATTTAGTCCTTATTACACAACATCACAAATTCATGAAATTTCAAAATACCCATGCTTAGTCGAATTACTCTTATGCCCCTAGAAGCCCATGTTTTTCATTTATTTCACATTCTAATCACACATTTTTCACATTTCTCAATTTAGCCCCTAAGTTACATTTTCACTAAAAATCACTTAACAAAACTTGTTTAACTAACATCAAATATTCATAATCTATCATTAAAAATCAAAATACTCATATATTCATCAATGGAAACATTCAAAATCTTTAACAATTTTGCAAATTAGCCCCTGGACTAGCTAGTACTAGTTGCAACAATCACAAAAACATAAAAATCATTAAAAATGGGACAAAAATGAACTTACAATTAAAGCATGAAGTGGCCGAATGTTAAAACCATAAATATGGTTTCCTTTCATCTTAAAAATCGGCAAGGTTGATGATGAATGCAAATTTATGGCTTTGTTTTATTTTAACTTACTTATTAATTATCATTTACCATTTTATCCTTAATATTAAACCATTAAAATAACATAATGGTTGTCCATGATTGTCCACTCACATTATTAGTGGTATATTTACCACATAAAGACCTCTAAATTAAAATTCCATAGCTATTAGATACCTTTAGCTAATGGAACTCCACTTTTACACTTTACGCAATTTAGTCCTTTTTAACAAATTAACCATCTAAATGATAAAATTTCTTAACGAAAATTTCACACAAACATATTATCATGCCAAGGACATTAAAATAATAATAAAATAATTATTTTGACTTCAGATTTGTGGTCCCGAAATCACTGTTCCGATTTGACCCAAAAACAGGCTGTTACAACACTTCCTCCCCTTAGAGATTTTCGTCCCCGAAAATCTTATCAGAGAATAAATTAGAGATTCGCTTTCTTATAATCTTATCAATTTCTCAACTCTTTAATCTCACGAGCTAAGATTTTGATTTGTCCTTCGCTATATGTCAAATCAAGCTGAATTTCAACTTCTGAAAGAGATATTATATAGAAAGGGTCTTATCTGAATCATCACATCATAGATATAAGGAACATATTATGGATCTTCTCAAATTTTGACAATAATATAAGTTGAATAAGCCACTGGCTTTATTTTCTCAATAATCTCATACGGTCTGATGAATCACGAACTCAACTTCTCTTTATAGCTAATTCGAGAAATTCTACTCTCACAGCATTACTTTCACAAACACTCAGTTCACTAACTGAAATTCAATAATTTTACGTATCAAGTCTGGATATGTTTTCTGTCAATCTGAAACTGCTTTATAACTATTACGAATTACTTTCACTTTCTCTTTAATTTCTCTGTTGAAATCAATCCCGTAAATCTTTTTCTCACAAAGCTCGATCCAATAACAACGGAGTTCGATAATTGCAATCATACAATACTTCATACAATGCCATCTTATTTATTACAATTCTATTGTACTATGTTTTCATTTAATTAATAAAATATAAGTTTAATTCTTGTTGTACTTACTAAGCTTTCACAAGCTTCGTTTGAATATGTTGCTATAAACAGTTTGGTTTCATACATGAGCTTGTAGTCATCCAACTTCATAATTAACAATAAATTTTCCTACACTAAGCATGGCAAGTTTTTGAGCTAAGTAGTGCTAAGAACTAGTGGGCCCTGCTCCTTGGCATCGCTAAAAAATTGCCTCAACAAAATCAACATTAAAACTCAGATTAAATCACATCCATCATACTATATTTGATAAATTAAATGCAAAATTAAAAAAAATTCAAAATTAACATTAAATTTATTCCATTAACAAAGTAATGAAAAAATCAAATATAATAATATTAGCAATTAACTTTCATCAAATTAATTCTAAAATTTGAATTAAACAGCAAAAAGTTAACGTTGTTACATTTGGGTACCAAAATATTTTTTTTGTCAAATATAAGTACTAGATTGAACCAAAAAATAACACATATACTATATTAGAAAAAAAAATAAAACTTGAGTGCCAAACAATAAATTAAGCCAGATAACAAATAAGGAAATTCGATGATGAGCGTTGAATTGTTAAAAATAATAATAATGTTTAGTTTTATAATTTTAGGGTTTAATTTACGCTCTATTTGATAGAATGTTGAAAAAATTCAATCAATTGAAAGTTAATATTTTCAGCCATTTTAAACAGATTTGATAACCTACCATGAAAGTTGTTAGGTGGATTTTTTCTTACAAGAATAATAAGTAAATAGAGGCTTTTTTGGGCAAAACACCCAATAATACCAAAAAAATAATTTAATAACGAAAAAAGGGCCGTTTTAAAAAATATTTACGGGAAAGGGCTATTTCCCCCCAAAACGCATCCACGTCAGCGCGTTTTGGGGGGAAACAACAGCAAAGCGCATCCCCAGGGGCGCGCTTTAGGCCTGCAACGGTAAAAAAAAAAGGGTCAAATTTTTTTGACCGTTGGGAGCCCAACGGTAAAAAAAAAGCTATAAAAACCCCCCAACCCTTTTATTTTTTTCACACTTTAATCCTTACTCATTATTCTCTCAAATTCCTCTCAAAATTCTATTTTAGTCTTCAAATTTTCTCTAAAATTTCAAAATAGTCCTTTAATATTTACAAAAAAGCCCTTTTTTAATTTTAATTTTTCTAATATATTTTTTTGAAAGTTTTAAAATTTTTGATCGTATTACAAATGGCCGGGGAATTACTTCGTCTAGCCAGCAAGCACATCTCCGTCGAGCAATTGAAAATGGTAAGTTTTTAATTTTAATTTTTCAATATTTATTTAATATTTTTTAGATCTATGCAATTTTAATTAATTTTTATTTTATAATTTTTTTAAACAGTCTGTAGATCGGGTGTTGGAATGTTATATTCGCAACATGCATGCTCCCCCATCGCTGTTGATCGAGAATTACCTGCGGGAAGCGGGTTTTTAGCACGTGGCCACGATAGGCTGGGGGTTCAAGTTGGAGCCGCCTTTGATCAGTGTGTTGATAGAGAGGTGGAGACCTAAAATGCACACTTTCCATCTTCCATGCGGAGAGTGCACCATCACTCTGGAAGATGTGCAGTTGCAGTTGAGATTGCCGGCAGACGGGTCGGTAGTCATCGGGTCTGCAACTTCTGGTGATTGGGGAGCCATATGCTACGAGCTTCTAGGTGCCATTCCGGATAAAATTCAAGGAGCTCGAATCGACATGGCCTGGTTACGAGACAAATTCCCAGAGTCGAATGAGCGTTCGACTGAAATAGAAAGAATACGGAATGCTCGGGCATACATTCTTCAGATAATTGGAGGCTATCTGATTCCGGACCTTTCTAGAAACCTCGTACACTTGAGATGGCTGCTGAAACTTGTTGATTTCAGAGCAGTCAGTGAATTGAGTTGGGGGTCTGCCGTGCTATCAAGGTTGTATTGGGAGATGTGCGGGGCGACGGGGCCGAGTAAAGCGAAAATCGTTAGTTGCCTATCGCTACTGCAGTCATGGGCATGGTTTCGATTTCCATTTTTACGTCCTCGACTCGACCACCCATATTCATTCCCACTGATAACGAGGTAAATGTAATGTTATATTTTACAATTATATCTTAGATTTATAGTATAATTGTATGCTAAAAATTTATATAATTAGGTGGAACCATTCGGCGAGTCATGTTGGAATACCTACCTCGCTTGAAGATATACGACTTCTATTGGACCAACGGTCAGAATCACAAGTAAGTTTCAAATTTCGTATTTATAATTTAGTATTTCGTATTTAGTGTCTACTATTATGTATATACTAATATTTTGGTAATGTTAATATAGTTTCAATGGACACCGTACGAGGATCTGGAAATTCGGGCGGTAATTCTGGAGGAGTTCTTTCAAAATCCGAACAGTTGGCACGTGAAGGTCCCATTGATTACCTATGTGACCGTGGAGATGTACCAGTCAGATCGGGTTCTGCGACAATTTGGATTCTGGCAACCAATTCCCGTGCCACCTGAGATGCTCGATGATGAGCACAAAGTGGACTTACGGCAGCCGCACACGGATTGGCCAAGATTTTGGTCAGCACATATCGAGACGTGGGAGAACTGGTATGACTATTTACCTATCCGGGAACCGATCATCGTTCCTGAGTTAGCGTGTGTGCCGGAATACATGCCATGGTTTAGGATCCATGGTAAACCGTATTTGTTGTCGGAAGAAGAGAGGCGACGACAACTTCGTGAACGAAGGGAACATCGGGGCCCTTTAAATCCAAGGAGAAGGGGTGATGAGACGGGGCCATCAACAGCACCGACACAGTCACCGGGCCCATCAGTTCAGCCGACGACACCGACATCACAGCCTTTACCCTTTATGCCAGGTGCGTACCCTACCCGTTATATGTATTTTAACCCATATATGTTTCCTTTTCCCAGTCCGACCCCAATTTGGAATGCATGGCCGGGTTCGAGTCCGCTCCCGACTACTCCCGCTGGCCAGCCGATCTTGAGGCCGTCGTCACGTGTGGGATCAGAGGAGGCGCTGTCGGGGAGCACTTCTTTCTACCAGGCTCCTTCGCTATACGGGATTCAGACACCCCCGCCGTGGTTTATGCAAACACCTCCGGGGTCGTTATTTTATCAATGTGGGTCATCCTCGCAACACCTAGAACCAGACCCACTGCCGGAAGAACCCGAATCCCCGCCCGAGGTTCCACGACCCCCGTCAGAAGCTAGAAGATGGAGGAATCCAGCGCGTAACCGCTGACTACCCCCGTGTGTCACTGATTCTGACCGGCATCAACACCGATTCGGACCGACTTTTTTATTTTTAATTGTAATATAATTTTTTAAATTTTTTTAATAAAATAAAAGTTGTTTTTTATTTGTATTTGTAATTTGATTTTAATATCTTCTATTTTATTGAAGTTGTTTATTTTAATGTAATTTAATTTTAATTTTTTTAATAAAAGAAAAGTTATTTTTTTATTTATTTTAATGTAATTTAAGTTTAGCATCTTCAATAAAATAGAAGTTGTTTATTTTTACATGTAATTTAATTTTAATTTTTTTAACAAAAGAAAATTTTATTTTTATTTATTTGAATGTAATTTAAATCAATAAAATAGAAATGATTTAATTTTTTATTGTAATTTAGTTTTAATATATTTAATAAAATAACAGTTTCTTATTTTTTTATAGTAATTTAATTTTTATTTTTTAATAAATTAAAATGTTTTTTATTTTTTGTAATTTTGTAAGTTAAATTTAATAACTTGAATAAAATACGGGATTCTTGTACAAAAGTTCACCGTTTTCATCAAAAAAATAGAAATTACATAGCCACCAAGAGACAAAAAAGCTAAGAACACGGTCAACTATTCCGATTTGGACACGAGCGAGATGTATGCCCCGGGGTCCTACACCATCCGCACAGCCTACTTTGGTTGCTCGTTTCTCGGATATCCATATTTTTGCGTATTCTAGTCGAGTAAGGTCGACCTTTTGGTTTGCGCCTCAATTGTCTATCCTCCGGAATGCGACTTATACGGTGTAACGACGATCGACGCCCAATTACATTCATCCGAGACCGGGTGGAATATGTGTCTCCACACGTTGTACATGTTTTCTAATTTATACACTTCGTCGACATAGCTCATGGGATCAAGACGGAGATTCTGACAAGCCGCAAGTACATGAACGCATGGGTAATGAAGTGCATCAAATTTCCCACAGTCGCAAGTCCTATTTGTCAAGTGTACACGATACTGCCCGCCAACAATGCCTTGGTTCGGTCTGTCAAACTCCGGACATGAAACCATAGGCTGTCGAGATCGTGGCACACTGTGTGCATGGTGTTGGCCCGTGTCTTCCCCCTATTTATTTCTTGCAAGACCTTCGGGCTCTATACATGGCCTCCTTGCATCTGCCCTCTATAACTCGCTGCTCGCTTCAGAAATAGTGCCGCTAAACGAAAATATGTCTCTCGCACAACCGATGTAATCGACAGATGACGGGTTCCTTTTAGAACAGAATTTATGCATTTGGCCAGGTTTGTGGTCATATGACCATATTGTAGGCCGCCGTCGTATGCTTGTGTCCACAATTCCAAAGGAATATTGCACAGGTAGTTTGCGCCTTCGTCATTATCTGAGCGCAAACTCGCCAACATCTCCTAAAAACGATCCTTATTGATCTCGTACCCTACCAATATAAGTTGATAGCGAATATTACATATCACTTTTCAATTGAAAATAAATTGACTATTACAAACGAAATTATATTAATAGATATTTCATGCCCATATTAGTCACTTGTCGTCGCTGACTTTTAGATCGATGTTGCCCATAGTAGTTGGATGGAACATGCCTTAGGCAATATCGATGGTGTGTGCGATGCCACATGTTTCCCTTGCGTTCTATTGCGGCTAGTATTCCAGGGCCCCGATACGATATAACGCATATATCAGGTTGGAGGCAGACATGCCTCCTTAACCTAGATAGGAAGAAGTCCCAGTCATCAGCTGACTCACCCTGTGTTATTGCGAACGCAATCGGAAGGATTCTCCTACAGTAGTCTTGTGCCACAGCTAGCAATAGCCGATGCGTATATCTCTCATACATAAAGGTACCGTCAATTTGTACCAATGGCTTGCAGTATATAAAGGCATCTCGGTATTGCTTAAATGTCCAGAACAAACGCTTGAACACTACGCATCCACGGAGAAAACGATCATCGTAGTGCGTCAGTTCTGTTTCAAGGTCTGTTATGCTGCCTGGGACATATCTCTCTAGCACCTGACACCACTGCCACACTTCATTATATAAAGTGTCCCACCGACCATGCAACTTTTCTAACGCCTTCTGCTTGGCTATCCAAGCCTTTCTGTAAGAGGGCATGTACCTCAATTGGCTACGAATATTGCCAATTAAGGCTGGCACTATAGTCCTGGGATCGGCCTTCACCGTCGGGATTATTAAGTCAGCCAACATGTCTGAATCCATCTTCGGATGATCTTGTGTAACACCTGTCAACGAAGTACGTTAAATAATGCAACATTACATAATATTAGTATTATTCAAAAACACTAAACACATAGTGGTATTGTACCGGCAAGACATGTATGTGGACCTTTGTACTTTTTGATCTCCCACAAGCCTATCCCTTTCCTCAACGACACCATGATTTTCCATGAACATGTACCGTCTTGTACTGCACACTTCACCTCGTACTTATTGAGCTTGGATTTAACCATATTGTAGTTAACCCCGTTCCTGATGTTGTATTGTTTCAATGCAACAAGAAAAGCATTCTTGTTGGAAAACTCATTACCAACTTCTAATTCGCCCGAATCCAACGACAAAGTTGTACGGTCACGCATCCGGTGTGGTAGTTCAGGAAACTCCAATGCATCATCTTGAGATAGATCGACATTATGTATGTGGGCTGGTGGCGAGTACGCCCTAAATAGCGGATCTTCTTCTTCTTCATCTGAACCGCCCTCAACATCTTCAGGAACAATTGGAACAGGCTCCGATTTAGAAAATAATCCAACTTCTGCACCATCGGGCCTGGGCTCTCGAGGTGGATCCACATCGGATTCATCGTCCGACCCTCTAACACCTGTAACAAACGAGGGCCCCTCGCCGGTGGATATCGTGGGGAGTACATTATCCCTCTTTAAACATCTTTCGTAACGTTCCCAATCATATGTGGATTGCCAATCACTAGAAGTTGATGACGTCCTCCAATACGTATTTCTATTATCGGACGTCGAATGACGGATATGTATGTCTCATCCACCAACCGAGTGTCGTGCAAGGGTTATGTTTTCCATACTACCACCGAACACGGGCACTTCCGTATTTTGCCTCCCACTAATAGAGTGTCGGCTTGGGGTCGTGTATTCCCCTCGAACAGCAGTAGATGTTGAGGTCGCAGAAAGATCACTTGGAGATGAAAATTGTACATATACCTCGAGATAGGGTGATCCACTGGCAAGATGAGTCTCCACCATTGCCTCAAAGCTCCGAGGACCTTTGATGTCGAATGAGTCATATCTCACCGGATCAACCGAAGCGCAAAATCTATACTTGATAGACTAAATTTTCATTGGCATTGTTCCGAATATTTTACGCCTTATTCTTTTGCGAAGTTCTACCACATCGACGTTCCGATTAAAACTCAGTCGTGCTGTGTTCTCTGATAAGAAAACAACACCATTTTCGGTGTCACAAACCTCACCATCGTAGTAAATAATAGTATTAATATGTTCAGTCATTTTCAGTTTTTTTTTCTTTTACCTCAATTTCCCTTATGCAACCTTAGAATGAAATTTGGCTGATTTATAGTCTAATTTTGCCGGAGACTACTATAGTAAAAGAGCGTCCACGTGGGAGCTCTTTTCAGTACTTCTGCTGACAGTGCACCCTGCTGGAAGCGTTTTGGCCACTGTTTGTTCAAAAATGTCTTCTCAAAATAATTTTACTAGAGACTATTGTAGCGAAAGAGCGTCCACGTGGGAGCTCTTTTTAGTACTCCTGCTGACAGTGCACCATGCTGAAAATGTTTTGGCCACTGTTTGTTCAGAAACGTCTTCTCAAAATAATTTTGCCGGAGACTACTGTAGCAAAAGAGCGTCCACGTGGGAGCTCTTTTCAGTACTCCTGCTGACAGTGCATCCTTCTTGAAGCGTTTTTGGCCACTGTTTGTTTAGGAACGTCTTCTCAAAATTATTTTGCCAGATACAATTGTCACAAAATTCAATTAATTTTTTTGGGCTAATATATTTTGCCCAAAAACCCTAAATATATATTTACCCTATCCCAGAAACCTTAGAATATCACACGGGAGTGGTAGGGCAAAAACACATCCACGTAATCGCGTTTTCCTGGTAATTCAGCAGCAAAGCGCGCCCCTAGGGACGCGCTTTGTGCCATCTCAGCAAAGCGAGCCCACGTAAGCGCACTTTACTGAGGTGGCACAAAGCGCGCGGGAGTGGAAGGGCAAAAATGCGTCCACGTAATCACGTTTTCCTGCTAATTCAGAAGCAAAGCGCTTCCCCAGGGGCACACTTTACTGTTGTTTCCCCCCAAAACGCGCTGACGTGGACGCATTTTGGGGGGAAATGGCCCTAACCCGTAAATATTTTTCAAATTGGCCCTTTTCCGTTATTAAATTTTTTTTTTGGTATTATTAGGTGTTTTGCCCGACTTTCTTATCACTCTTTTTTAAAATTAACCTTGCCTGCAGCTTTTATTAAAAAACAAAATGAAAAAACACAAAAGAAAAGAAAAAACCACCAAAACAAGGCCCAACCCCAATTCCAAAGGAAAAAACAAACAAAAGCACAAAAACCCTAAGCCCAACTTCAAAAGAAACATGGCAAAAACCAAAAGAACCCTAATCCTAAAGCACCTGCAACTAGAAACTCCGTTTTGGTACCTTCATGTCTTCTCTGCAAACAAATCATCATTTTAGTGCTCCTGAGGATGCCTGAATCTTTTGTATGATATCAACAGAGAATACCCCTTCAAATAAGTATTTGAACTTATAATTTCAGATCCTAGAAACAGGATCCAGTGAATTTGAGATATCCATCCTATTTACTGGATTTATTTCCTGGTTTTTTACAAACTCATTTTCTTTATTTTCAGATCAGCGTTCGCCAAATTTTCCAATCTTTCGTCAGGTTTCATGGGTAAAAGACTGAACCCACGTGCTTTCCCTTGTCTCTATAGTCCGTTCCTCCACAATGACCCGAATCGCTATTTTTATGGAACCCCCGCCCAGACTAGTTTCACTCCCATCTTTAAGCCCCTCCTTAGCCAATGTATGCGCTTCTATATTTGCATGTCGTCCGACATGTTTGAATCGACATGAGACAAAATACTTTTGAAGTTTTTGCATCAGTAATATATGCCCTTAAAACCGGTCTGTCTTCGTCCTGATTTTGAAGTTTTTTTATAATCGTTAGGGCATCACCTTCCAATTCAACCTTTAGGAACCCGGATTCTTCCCCAAATATAATCGCCTAAACATAGGCGAGGGCCTCCACTGCAAATGCTGTCGGGATGTGAATATTGATGAAAACTTTCGATTTTAAAACCTTACCCCTCTAGTTACGAATTAAAATTCCAGAGCATGATCTCATACATTTTTTGTCAAATGTAGCATCAAAATTAATCTTCACAAATGGATATCTTGGAGGGCTCCAACCTTCTTCACATGCATTTCTGTAAGGTCCTTGTTCTCTTACTCCTTTAAATTCTCGAATATAATTTTTTAACAAACTAGGCTAAATTAGCTGCATGTTGTATTTTCCTTCCATGTACCAATTTTTTACGTGACATCCATAAACCCCCATAAAGTACCTACAATTAATCTGATCTGTTGACTTGATTCTTTCTCAAATAACAACCTAACCCAATCTTTAATTTGTAACTTATTTTTCTCTAGGGTCCCTATTATGCCCAGACTGGTCCAAACATCAATAGCAAAAGGGCACTCCCTAAAGACATGCTCGGTGAGCTCCCAAAGTTATCACCGGTAAAGATTAAACAAAGTAAGGATAAAGTTATAAGAGTCTTCCAAATTAGGATTTTAATTTTTAAGGGCAGATCCACCGCCTAGAGCTTTCTGTACATGGTTTTGTAAAAGTGGATGTTAGCTTGTAAAGTAATTGGGTTATCTATCTATAATAAATTTTTCTAACCACTCTGTACTAAGTACGATCCCGAAGCTTTACCACACCAGACCAATCTATCTTCTTATTTCTCCATGGGGAGGGGAATGCAGAGAATTCTTTTAGTATCATTGGTATAAAAGGTATTTTTGATCAACTCTTCATTCCATTGGTTTGATTGGTTGTCAATAAGATCTGTAACACCCCTTATCCGTATCCTATGCTGGGACCGAGTACGAGGCATTACCAGACTTAACAATACATTTGGTCAAATTACTTAACACATACAAAATGACTTAGTCAAGTCCCTATACATGCCATAACTTAAATCATTTATAAATAAAGATACACATAGATAACTTGATAGTGTGAAGCGATCTCCAACGACCTCCAACCCAAGCTTGTTTAATAGGACTCAGAACATGGGGAAAGAAAAGGGGGTAAGCTTATAAAGCTTAGTAAGTTCACATGTAAAAATAATAAGCATTAGCAATGAATTTAGCTTACTACTAAGCCGTTATAACTTGCATAAATAATGCTAAGTTCTTACTTTCCCAACTTATTTGTAGCCTTATCAAGGCCTCAACATGACAAATCCTAACAACAAGTTCTCAAGATAATGCAATCATAATTACACATAGTTCCACCATTTTCTCATGTTCATCTTAAGCTGTCTACTTGAGTCATAGTCACTAAATCATTTATATCTCGAGCTACAAAACTCCAAATTAAGATCCGTTAATTTTATCAGAAACTAGACTCACATATCTTCATAGCATAAAATTTCCAGAATTTTTGGCTTAGCCAATTAGTATAGTTTATTCATTAAAATTTCCCCTATTTCACTGTTTGACTATTCTGACCACTTTTCACCACGAATCAATTTTCTCCTTGTACAAAATTAAAATGATGTTATAATTTATATAATTTGAAACTAGACTCATTAAGGATTTCAAGCATATAACTTTTATCCCATAATTATTTTTGTACAATTTTTAATGATTTTTCAAAGTCAGAACAGGGGATCACGTACTCAGTCTAAACCAATCTCACAAGAATTTAAATATCTTGAAATATAAAAATCCTTTGCTTTCTCTGTTTCTTTTATATGAAAATAGACTCAATAATATTCAAATAAATATCTCATCCAACTTATAATTCAATTTCTACTATTTTTGGTGATTTTTCAAATTCACATCGCTGTTGCTGTCCAAAGCAGTTCTATTGTAAATTTTTTTTTTTTTTTTTTTTGCTCTCTTTCATTTTAGTTGTGTTCATCACTTGCTTATACTAATCTTTCAAATTTCCGATTTCATATTGAACATATTGTTCATACGCATTTTTTACCACATTTCTCAATTGGTCACATTCATACTTGCACTTATTCATAACATGATTGTATTCAATTACACTTAGTCATCACACAATCACATGTATTTTCTCTTAGTCACTTTCCCGTTGAACTCATCGTAATGATAATGTGATACACACGGTGGCCTACACATGGTACCACCCTTGTAGCCAAGCTATCTGGTACACATAGTAACCTACACTTAGTACTATGCATGTGACCAAACCATTTCAGTAACTCTCTTGTACACATAGTTGAGCTCAATATTAATAATCATTCAATCTCTTTCATTTGATTCACTCTTTTTGTATTACTTATTATCAAATTAGGAAACGTCTTACGAATTTGAGTACGTCGTTGCTCAGTGCCACGTTTCACAACTCAGTATGGTTTTCCTCATTGAAACACCATACCTACATTTCTTAACTCAGTATGGTTAATACCATACCTACATTCACACAACTCATATGGATGATACCATACCTACATTTCACAACTCAAGATGGATGATACCATACCTACATTTCATATCTCAGTATGGATGATACCATACCTACATTTCACAACTCAGTATGGATGATACCATACCTACATTTCATATCTCAGTATGGATGATACCATACCTACATTTCACAACTCAGTATGGATGATACCATACCTACATTTCATATCTCAGTATGGATGATACCATACCTACATTTCAGAACTCAATATGGATGATACCATACCTACATTTTATATCTCAGTATGGATGATACCATACCTACATTTCACACTTTGCCATGGATTAACCATGGACTTATCCGTCAATTCATCACATGTCGAAATTCGATCATACTCCGCCCTGCATTTCTCTTAATTTTGATCTTTCAATACAATCTCGTAATTTTTTTTTTATATTTTTCATGATCCAATAATAACATACAAAATAACACATGGTATCAGTTAAACATTTAAACATATTAAATTTAATACTTATTAACATACGAACTTACCTCGAATGCTAAAACGACCATTTTACCAACTTTCTCGATTTTCGATTTTCCTCCAGTTCTACATCCAAATCTCGTTTTTCAGGATCTAAAACATCACATTTCACTTATTTAATTAATATACTACTCAAAACAGTCCCTAACTCAAACTTTGGAAAAATTACAATTTTGCCCCTAAACTTTTGCATAATTACGATTTTACCCTAGGCTCAAAATTAAACTTTATTCCTTTTTCTTATGTTTTATGACATGCTGAACATTTTTCCTTCTATTGCAACTTCAAATTCTTACTATAACACATACTTATGAACAATAACAACTTTTACCGATTAACTCGTTTTACTCATTTTCACCAAAATCATTTAGCAAACATCACTCTTCTAATCTCAAACATCCATATTCTACCATTAGATACCAAAATACATGCTTATCTAGCATGGGTATTTTTTTAAACTTTGATTACACTTCAAATTAATGGTAGAAATAGATAAATTAAGCTTTGAGGATCTCAAAATATGAAAATCATTAAAAACGGACAAAACCATACCTATATAAGCCATAGAAGCTTGGCCGAATGCTCATCCATGGCTGCCATTTTTCTTCTCACATTCGGTGGAGAAGAAGAAAATAAGGGTGTTTTATTTTTATTCTTTTACTATTTTTGTCTTATTATCCATTTAACTTATAAATGGACTAATTTCTTCATAAGGACCTTCACTTTAAAAACTCATCACAATTGCACCCATTTAATCCTACTAACCAAATTAAACACTTCTCCGATAAAATTTCTTAACGAAATTTCCACACAACAATTCAATCACATTATAGACCACATATTTTGCAACTTATTGCAATTTAATCCCAATAATAAAA
Source organism: Gossypium bickii (assembly GCA_025503065.1). NCBI lineage: Eukaryota > Viridiplantae > Streptophyta > Magnoliopsida > Malvales > Malvaceae > Gossypium > Gossypium bickii. Next base: position 16,820,621 of record CP106713.1, on the reverse strand, counting down.
TTGGGCACTTTATAGATAAAAATTACTTAACAAAATTTACACACCATCACCCAACATATCATAGACTCTAAATCAATCATAAATTAAATATTTTTACTTAGAGTTTGTGGTCTTAAAACCACTATTCCGACTAGGCCCTATTTTGGGCTATTACAAGATCTGCCACATATACTAATCTTTGATCATTAATACCGTGTTGAATTTTGTTTTCCTTAGTTCTTGGAATCCACGCTTCATCCCATATTCGAGTTTGTTTACCATCTTTAATCCGCCAGCATAACCTTTTTTCAAGTAGACCTTTCGCAGACCATATACTTCACCACGTATAAGAGGATAAGGTTCCTAAATTTTCTTACATGAAATTTGAATTAGGAAAATACTTAGTTTTTAATTATCTGGCTAATAATGAATCTAGATAACAAATTAAGTGCCACCCTTATTTTGCAAGCATTGCGATATTAAATTTTAAAAGGCACCTAAAACTCATCCACCATTCTCTTTAAGATTTCTGAGTTTTTTCCACTCACATCAGTGGGTACTGTGTTTATCATGACTTTTTTGCCACCAAAACCAGCCCATAATATTTTCTAAATCGACACAACAATTTTGGCAAAAGAAAACATGCCATCGAGTAGGTAAAAATTGCCTATAATACTGCTTTAATAAACATCTCCCTTCCTCCAATTGATGAAAATCTGGCACTCCATCCTTTAATCTTATAAAGCATCCTATGCTTAAAGAGTTGAGAGATTATTTTCTTATCCCTTCCAATCATGTTGGGTAAGCCTAAGTACCTTTCTGGGTTATGCGAGGTTCAAACTTCCAAAATAGTCACAACTTGATCCTTTCTGTAATCTAGCACATTCGAACTAAAAAAGGCCATAGATTTATCAAAATTTATGCACTACCCCAAACAACCCTCATATTTTCAAAGTATAGTTCGTAGATTATCTGCTTCCCTTTCTGTGGTATCACAAAATAAAATACAGTCGTCAGCAAAAAGGAGATGTGTAATAGTAGGACCTCTTCGACACACTTTTGCCCCTTTTATCGAACCTTCCTGTGCTGTTAACCTCATTAGCGAAGATAGCCCCTCACTGTAAATTAGAAACAAGTATGGGCTTAGGGGATCTCCTTGATGTAATCCTCTCATGGGCTTGAATTTTTCTCCAAGTTCACCGTTTAGGTACACCGAATAGCTTACCGAAGTAACACACCGCATAAGAAGTTCAACAGAAGATTCAGCAAAACCAAGTTTCTATAAGACTTTTTCCAGAAACAACCACTCCACTCTATCGTATACATTACTCATATTTAGTTTTAGCGCTAGACTCCAATGTTGACTCAATCTTTGCTTGAGAGTATGCATAAGTTCATATGCAAGTAAAACATTGTCTGTGATAAGTCGTCTTGCCACAAAAACACTTTTGGCTTTGTCAATACAACATATAAAACTTTCTGAAAATGATTAGCAATTGCCTTGACTATAATCTTATATATAACTGTGCAAAGACTAATGGGTTAAGATTTCTTGAGGTTCGTAGGGCTTGCTACTTTAGGGATTAGAACAATACTTGTAGAATTAATATCATCCAATGCACTGCCATTATTCAAAATATTCAAACAAAAATCACCGTCTTCAGTTCCAACAATATGCCAGTATTTTTTAAGGAAAAGAGCCGGGAATTCATCATAGCCAGAGGCTTTAGTTGGTCTCATATTTATAATTACAAAAATGTTCTCATACCTAGTGAATTCCTCAGTCAAAGCTTTGTTCATGTCCTCCGAAATATGATTTTCAATCCCTGATAGAATCTAATCAGTATTGCAAATACTACCCGAAGTAAAAAAGGTTTTCAAAATAATGCTTCACCACATCTGCCATCTCATGACTGCCAAAAGTGATTATCCCAAGTTCATCTTCTAACTCATCAATGCGATTCGCCCTTCTCCTTTGAAAAGCAGAACTATGAAATAATTTTGTATTTTTATCTACTTTTTTAAGTCAATTCATACTTGCTCGTTGTTCCTAATATTTTTCTTCCTTTTCGATCTCTAAATTTAAATGGATTTTGGTATCAATAAGTTTTGCTAAGTTATTATCCGTTCTATCCATACCATCCAACTCCTCAATTCTAGCAAGTAATTTCTTTGATAAGCCTTCTCTAGATTTTTTTAATACCTAATGCCCATCCATTTAGTCCTTTTCTAACAACTTCGAGCTTTTCTACTACCCCCCTTGCAACTCGACCATAACAGTTTAATTTCCTCCTTACAAAATGTCTCTATGGTCTACCAAGCCTCAAATCTGAATCTTTCCCTTCTTATGCTAATTCTTTCAGTCCTGGTTTGAAAAAAAAAGAGGACAATGATCAGAAAAAGATAGACAATTGTCGGCTCGTATACTCCGGGAAAAGCTCAACCCATTCCTTATTAGCAACTTCTCTATCAAGATGTTCTTTGATATTTGTTTCAGGAAGGTTACCTCACTTTCATGTAAACCATCTACCAACATACCCCACGTCTTCTAGTTAACACTCACTCAAAACTGATCAAAACTCTTCCATTCTTTCCTCATCATGTGGCAGTCCACCTTCTTTTTCAAACGAAAAAAAGAACCTCATTAAAATCACCACAAACCAACCAAGGCATTAGTTGTTCACCACCAAGCCTTCTCAGAATATCCCATGCCCCACTTCTTCCTTGAGTCTCTAAAGCACTATAAAATCCAGTCAATCTGCAAATTGCCCCAACTTCTTTATCCTTGATACCCACGTCAATATGGTTTTTGGAAAAACTCTTCAAGATTTTCAAAAGCTCAGTCCTCTAACCAAGACTTAAACCATCACGAGTTTCATTAGTTGAAACATCAATGCTGCAAGAAAATCCACATCGATGTTGTACTTTTTCCATAAGAGAATCGTCAAGTTTTGTCTCCATAAAGAAGACCACCTAGGAATTGTACAACTTCAGCATATGCTAGAGTCTTCTAACGCCCCATTGATTCCCCAACCCATGGATGTTCCAACTTAGAATTTTCATTGCATTCAGTCGGCTTGCCTATTGGTAGCCGTCGATATCTGTTTAAAACTGGTTGTTCCTTGCTATTCACTTTGTCCTTTAATTCCCTCATACATATAACTTGGATGAGCCTAAATATTTGATCTATAACTTTTTTTCCTTCATTATTTTCGATCAGGAATTCTTCATTATCTTCCTTCATGTCCTTTTTTCCTAAATATAATGCTCTTTTCCCTCTATCATAAGTCTAACTACCTTCCAAATTAATTCCCCAAATTTGAGTAATCAGCCCTCGATTCTGATGATTGACTATATCGTCCGTACCCATCTTGTTTTGTTCTTTCCTTCCATTACTTAAAACATTCCCGAAGTTCCTCTCCATAGGTTCTTCTCTTATCCACATGCTAGATGTAACAACAACTCTCTTTGGTTTTGCTCGTAACGTAATATCCCACCCATATTCAACCTTCCCTAACCCTAAATCTATCCTTTTTTGACAAAACATGTCCCCATGTCCCAATAAACCATAAAGGAAACAAAATAAAGATAGCTTCTCATATTTAAAATTCACATAAACCGGATCAAAGTGGGGAATTAAAATTTTATTTTTCCTCTTAAGTGGCTTCTTGATATCAAGTTGTACCCTAATACGCATAAAATTCCTATATCATTAAAAAACCTGTTTTGTATCATGTTCCAAAAATTTACCTACAAAGTTCCCCAGTTGTTTGGCCACCTGATCCGAAAAATAACCTGAAGGGAGATCATGAACTTGTACCTAAAAATCAGAGTAAATCAATGGTATAGAGGTTGGATTCTACCCAACCTTGAGTTTATGCAATAGAATAAGGTGGTTATTAAAAGTCCAGGGTATACCACTCATCACACGCTCCAGATCCACCTCATAAAAAATCTAAACAAGTACATTTTTTCACCTAGGTCAGAGATATGTATTCCCCCCCAATGGATACCATAAATTTTCCATTGCGTTTTTAGTGCCCGGAAATTGACCACGCTTGCTATAAGACAACAACCCACTAAAAACAAATCATACATCAATGTTTGTGGTTGACCTTCTAACTCAAACTTCACTCCTTCCTCCTCTTCCTCACCGTACTTAAGTTAGCTAGTTCTTTTTCCATAATTGGTACTCGATTATATCTTGACCAGGCTTTAAGATTTTTTGTAGAGAATAAATCAATAATCATACCCCACCTAAAGAATAAGGAGCTTGCGATAGCAGCAACTTTATCTGAGGATTCCAACTCAGACCGCAAGGCCAATAAACCCGCAGAAGCGAACTTATCGATGGACAAAACCCAAACGCAAAATCAGCTTCAATTAACAAAGGATAGAATTTATTAAGAATCAAAGAAGTCGGCGACAAGAAGACCAATCGCGAACCCTAGAAAAATTCTAGACAAAAGACGTGCTACATAGAGAGCAAACCTCGGGATATACTTCCTTATCACTTAATAGGGATAAATTGTATTTTTTTTATTTTATTAATTTGACTTAAGATTATATTATCTTTGTCAAATAATCTAATTATATTCAGTATTTATTTTTAATTAATATACCAAACAAAATTTATAATTTAAATTCAAACATAATTTTTGGATACTTATTTTCTCAACACTTAAATTTTCAATTTATCAAACATAGCCTTACTAGATAGTGAATAGGGTTCGTCTATGAGTTTCAAAAATTTTTTTAGAGTGAAAAAGCATATTCAAAAGTCGAATAATCAAACTTTTGGATAGATTTATAATTAAATGAAAAATAAAAATAAGAAGGTAATTAGGGTTAATGATGAGAGATATATTTTGATGGTATTGAAAAAGTATTGTTTTATGATTGAACTGTCTTCCTAAAGTTAAACATCGACTCAATTTATTTATGATAATTTAAACTCATAATAAACCTTATAAAATTTCTTGGCCCCTAATGGATGCATGTGAGTTGTGATACGAGTGTTAGACTTTAGAAGTTCACGTGCACCGGCATACTCTAATCAATTAACTAATTAATTTTAAACTATTATTATATTGACATCAATAATTTATCCTTACTACTTCTGTTAAAAAAACATTACAGAATGCTAACATTATCCTTCCACTTAAATTTAATTAAGTAATTGAGATTTGAGCCCCAACTACACTTTCAATTCACCTTATTCCTTAGTTGTATATACTTAATTTTTTTGTTAAAATATTTTATTAGTCCCTGTACTTCTTCAAATTTTGAAATTTAGTCCTTATACTTTAAAAGTTAAAAAATTTAATCCTCTTACTTTTTTCAATTTAAATTCTTAGTCCAATCATTATCGTTGCCAGTAATTTCGGTCAAAATTTGTCAACTTAACATATTTATTTTCTATCAATAATATACCACATCATATGATGACAATCTAGCCAACATGCTAAATTGACAAATTTTGACAAAAAAATTTAACAATGTTAATGATTGGATTGAAATTTTTATATCGCAAAAGTAAGAGGACTTAAATTTTGACATTTTAAGTATAGGAATTAAATCTCGAATTTTGTCAAAGTACAAGAACTAACAACAATTTTTAACCTTTATTGTTTTACAAGGTTTAAATTTGCCAAAGACCCTTATACTCTTCTAAGATTTAAAATTTAGTCTATATACTTTAATTCTGAGATATTGAGTCCTTATACCTTTTTTATATTTGAAAATATTGGTCCCTCTATCAGTTTTGTCGTTAGAATGGTTGCTTTTGTTGTTATAAAAAAGGTAAAACAACTCTTTTAGCCCTCATTATTTACAGTTTTGTGTCAATCCTTCCTTTTTAAAAGTATATATAAGCAATTACAAAAAAAGTTTTAAAAGTTAAATGTTTTTCTTTTTTATTTTCAATAAAAATATAAAAAAATATAAAAATCTTTAATTATTTTTAAAAAATAATTTAAAATATATGAAAAATATAAAAATTTCCAAAACAAAAAAAAAAAGTGTTGTTTAGTTAGACCTACACATGTGTTGGGCTATGGCTTGGGTCCAAAAAAATTTTCAAGCCCAATCCCATTTTCGGCCCACACAAAAAAATCAATTCCACTATTTATAAAATAATAAAAATATTTTTTATATTAATATTATATATTTTATAATTTAATTTAATTTTTAAATATTTAATTATTAAATTGAATTCGAGTCAAGCTGGGCTAGGCGAGCTACCTAGCCCATTGATAAGTATATTTATATACTCCATGAATGATAATAATGTCTATCCAAACTTCGAACTATTTGTTCAATCCATATTAAATTAAATTTCAACATATTTTTTTATTTTCAATCAAATTAATAATATTTTAAAAATAATTAAATTTTTGTATGTAAATTTAATTATAAAGTATATAAAATGTTAGTATAAAATAATTTTTAAATAATGATACGGACTCTAAATTGGATCAGATTAAATTTATATATATATAGTCAAAAAGACACTATATTAAAATAATTTTATATAATAATAAAAAAGCCATTTTGGCAAAATACAAAGGAAGTAAATTAAGTCTAGAAATTTTCATATGGTGTATTTTGAACAAAAATTTTACACTATATTTAATTTAATTCAAATCGATTTATAGTTTGTGTCATTATTTAAAAATTATTTTATAGTAATATTTTATATATTTTATAATTAAATTTACATAAAATATTTTTAATATATAATTAATTTGATTGGAAATAATTAAAAAATACTTGTTCAAATTTGATTTAATGGATAGAATGAATAGCTCAAAATTTGAAGAGACCTTATTACTATTCATAGGGTAAATTAATAGGCATGTCTACGAGTTGGGTAACCCGCCCAACCCAACTTGGGTCAAGCATAGACAAAGGTTTTTACATCCCAGTGTAACACCCTAAACACGGTTTTGACGTCCAGGCCAAGCTTGGAGAGTTACATCACCAATAATAAAATTACTACTATCATAACGAAGTCAAAATGAACCATTCATCACATAATATCCTTCACATCAATTAATTAAACACATAATCTTCACAAATACCATAACATCATAGAATACTGAAATCCCTAATAGTAATGCTTAAAAGAAAAAAAAATAAAAGCTTGACCGAGCTCTCACGGCACCAACCCGATCAAGACTGGGAACCACATTAAATCCAATCAATAACAAAATGAGTTGTGAACTTAGTGCGTAAAAGGAAATTTATTCAATTAATGCTCACTTATGAAGCAATTCCAAATTCTAAGATTCAGTTCGATATAGCAGTAATTTCGATTCAGATTCAGAGCAGACAAGTTTCATATATATATATATGCAATTTTAGTTCATATATGGTACATATCAGATTCAGATGCAACATTTCTATTTCCGTCCACTACACACCATCTTCTGCCATCCCAACACACCTTTATGGACATTCAATGCCCAACCAACCCTGCACACCTTTAGAGTGTTCATTGACACTTTCGTAGAGACGCGACTTTGCTCCTAGATTAATATGCGACAAGCGCCAGAATCAGAGTAATACTCATTGTGACGTAGCCACGATTTCAGAACAAATTTCTTCCCCCTTCACAATATCCCAATACATGCCAATGCAGAACACAAATACCCGTAACATGTATTCAATCATTCCAACTCATTACACAATTAAACAGGACAATTCAATATCAAAGTAAGTATTATAGTGCACATATAATGATGTTCATCACAGATCAGTCTCATAGTATCAAACAGTTCTCATATAATCAAATTCAATTATTCGTACATTAATGAAACCAATATCAAGATTAAGTAACATTCACGACCTCGAAATCAGCTTCTGGGCCCAATAACCTACCACACGGCCAGGTCACACGTCCGTGTGCCTTGCCCGTATGGTTCTGAAGCATAAACAATGAGTTACACGGCCTGGATACATGTTCATGTCCCTGCCTGTGTGACTTACACGGCCTGGGTACACGCCCGTGTCCCTGACCCTGTGGTTTTATACCACAAACAGTGAGTTACACGGCTTAGACACATGCCCGTGCCCATTGCCCGTGTGAACCCTGCACCACTATGGCCACACACGACCTAGACACATGCCTGTGTCCCCGCCCGTGTGACCCCAAATAAGTAAACAGTGAGTTACACGGCCAAATCACACAGCTTTCCACATGGCCTAGACACACGTCCGTGTGCCTGGCCGTGTGGCGTCGACAACCACCATTTCTGGCGACCGAAACTTGCAAAAACTAAGATTTTCGGTATGTACCTGGTTTCGTTTGACGAAAAAACAATGCGGAGACTACCCGGAACCTAATTAACCATTCAATAATCAATTACACCATTGTTTTCAATATTTTTCTAAAATCACCTACCGTCAAGATCATGTTGAAAGTTTCGACGCAACCCCAACTCAAATCGCTTACTTACCTTGCACGAAACAGAAGGAATCAGACTAACACGGCAGAATAACGTCTCTTGCAATATCCTCGCCTAAAAAGTAACCAATCGAGTGTTTAACAAAACGTCAAGCAATGAGCCAAACCCCATTTCGACAAAAAAGTGTTAACACAACAGAAATCACAAAACAAAAGGAAATAACAATGGAACTTACACAATATCGACCTCACAGGCAACAAAGACTTCCCAATTCACGCAAAAATCAATTGCAGTAAGAAGAAAAATAAAAGAAAGGAAGAACAGGAAAGTAAAGAACTAAAAAATTTAGAAAAAGTAAAAAGAACGATAGAATTTCTTAGAATGTTTTAAGTTAACCACCATCCCACCTTCTGGCATTTGCAAAAATATATATATATTTCCTAACGTATACAATAGGACTTGAACTCGGAACTAGACAAAATACAGACATATGCTTAACCAGTGAACCAGTAGGCTCATCCTTGACCCCGATTTACCCAAGATTGCACTTAACCCCATAACACATGGATAAGGGTCGTTTTAAAAATAACAAAACTTTTAGCAATGCAACTCGAACTCCAAACCTTAAGCCCAGAAGCAGAGCACAGAACTAGAGATACAAAAATTAATTACTGCAGATTACACAATTTAACTCGTAAATTTTTAGGGTGTTACACTCAGGCTAGGCTTGAAATTTTTTAGACCCAAGCCACAGCCCGAGCCATAGACAAGTGTAAGTGACTAACTTTTTTTTTTTTTTGAATTTTTGGTGGAAATTTTATATTTTTCATATATTTTAAATTTATTTTTATTTTTTTAATCTTAAAGAGTATTTAGTTCCTCACTAAATTTTATATTTTTATTGAAAATACAAAAAAAATCTTTGAAAATATTTTTTAATTGTTTATGTACTTTTAAAAAGCAAGGACCAAATTGACACAAAACTTTAAATAATAGGGGCTAAAGGAGTTATTTTACCTTTTTATAACAACCAAATCGACCATCCTAATGGCAAAACTGACGGAGGGGCCAAAATTTTCAAATAAAAAAAATATAGGGACTCAATGTCTCAAAAAATTATAAAATCTAAATTTTAAATTTCAGAATAGTATAGTCACCTTTGACTTATTCAAACCTTTTTACAATCAAATTGCAATAGTATTTTATATTTGTTATAAAATAAATAGAGATGGAGAGAATAAAGAACAAAGAGAATACGGGAAGCAATAGAGAATGTATTTTATTGATCAATCGGATGACTACAATGCTTCTTCAAAATCTCTATTTATAGGCATAAGAAGTATAAATGAAGTAGAGATCTAATTTTAATGACTATTAGAATTTAAAGTACATCAAAACTTATCTTAATCTTGATGGACATCCAATTAATAAGATATTCATAATACTCCCCATTGGATGTCCATTGGTAGATAATGTGTCTCATAAAAACCTTATTAAGAAAAACCTTGTGGGATAAAAACCTAATGAAGGAAAAAGAGTACACAATCTTCTATTACATGCTGTCTCGTTAAAAACCTTTATCAGGAAAACCCAATTGTCCAAAATCTTAGTTAAAGGAAAATAGTAGGGGTGAGCATTCGATCGAATCGAATCGAAAATTTTCGAGTTAATCGAGTTTTCGAATCGTATTTTATCATCCTAACTTAATTTGAAATTTTCTCGAATCGAGTCGAGTGAGATGAAATTTGAATCGAATATATTTGTTCGAGTTAAATTTAAAAAAATGACTTTAGTGTTGTTTATTTTTATGTAATTTTTCAAAAAAAAAAATTTTCTTTAAAGTTTTTAAACATGATCATACAACAAAAAATTGAAGTAAATAAGTGAATAAATAAAAGCAACACAACATCAACCTAAATAAACAATATGAGTCCAAATAAACAACAAATAAACAATAAGTGAATAAATAAAAGCCTGGATTCTTTCGGCAATCCTCTCCCTGCGCAACTGTACCAAAGGAGAAAGTTGAAAAGTTCAATATGTTTAGTCATAGATGCAACATTTGTTGAGCAGGTTCACTTTTGCAGTTTCACAACACGAGTGGCAATGAATCGCAACTTCACCAATCAAGTTAGCATAAAACTCCGATTTATATATGGGATTTTATATATCTTCCTTATTTCTCTATAATCTATAGGACTTTTCTCCGATAGAAGTTATCAGTAATCTTTTTCTTCCAAAAATGGAAAGCAAGTCAACTCCAACCATTTAAAAATAAACAAATAAGCTTCTCCAATAAAAATAAACAAAAAGCAAGTCAACTCCAACCATTCAACTAATTCACCAGAAATAGTTTTCCTCCAAAATCATTATCTTCTCCAATAAGCTGAATATTGGAGAATCTCACATAAAATACACAATTATCATGTTTGGTGTATCAACCACAGTGCATCAAGATCAAAAGCTATGCAACATGAACTTGCTGAAAAACATATCGATAGGCCAAAAATACTTATGCCACTCTTTGAGCACCTTAGAACTGCCATGAAAATCCTTTCTCCTTTTAGCTTAGATAGAATTATGGTCAATACTGGGAAAGATAAATGCATAAAAACTAGAAAACAAATATAGCTAAGCATGTAGTTCTTATTGCATTGCACCAAAGATAATGACATAATCAACTAAATTTGGGAATTCAATCGAACAGGGAGAAGATTCCAATATGCGCTGATCTAAACAATGGAATGAGCAGAATCTAAACCCGATTATCACTTTAACTTAATTAAACTAAACTAAATTAAATCATATGCATTAATAATTAGCAACAAACAACAGTTAAACCTTCTAGAAAAAAAACTACGAATATCTCTAGCCATGAGCTGCAATTCCAAGGACAATTCTACCAAGCCCTTTCCAGGGAAAAATGACAAATTTCTAATAAATGCCATTCTTATCAAACAAAAAATGGACCAGAGAAAAAAAAAACTATAATATGCAACACAAGTTAAACATAAATCATTAAATTTATGCTTAGTTCCATTTCGTTGACCCTCAGTTTTCTCTCTATCATACACTGAACCAGCTGATATAAACTAAAGAGAACACATAAATGAACTGACAAAATTATCCAACTGAAAAAGAAGGTAGCATTTCAGTAAAAAATAATTTTCCTCCAAAATCATTAGCTTCTCCAATAAGTGAATATTCATTCCGAGTCGTCGAAGCATGCAAATGATCGCCAAAGACATTACAAGTAATAAATCTATGGACAACAATAAAACTATTTTAGCTTGCATGAATCAGGATTACTTATAGTACTCACAAGTCATATCAGCTATTCAGAATTTAGATCTAACGTTAAATTAAGCTACACCGAAAGTAAAGCAGGAAGAAGAGAAACTCAAGAAATATGGAATTGAAGTGTAGAAAAAGAGATTAGACAACTTACCAGAGAAAGGTGCAGCTGAGAGTCTGAGAGTCAAAACAAAGAAGAAGAAAATTAATTTGGCGTTTGGAGTTGGAGTGGTGGAGACGATGGAATTTGTTACCTGCTCCTGGTGGGGCTTGGGGGTTTGATTTGGGAGAGGAATTGGGTTGGGTTTGGGAAAATAAATCTTTGGGCTTGGGCTTGAGGGAAATTGGGTTAATTAAAAAAATAAAAAAATATATATTCAATTTATTTGAATTATTCGAATTATTCGAATTCGAAAATTCAACTCGATTCGAACTCGAAATTCGAAACTCAAAATTCGAGTTGATTCGATTAACTCGATTCGAATAATTCGAAATTCAATTTTTTTCGACTTTTTCGAATCGAATCGGGTTTTGCTCACCCCTAGAAAATAGTACCACTTGTTTTTAGACTCCCCCTAATGGCAACATTACATTACATCTTTGAGTCGACGCATTCCAATCTTGTGCAGTAGTCTTTCAAATATTGAAGTTGGCAATGCCTTAGTAAAAAAATTTGCTAAATTATCACTAGAACGAATTTGTTGAACATTTATATCACCTCTTTTCTCAAGATCATAGGTGAAGAATAATTTTGGTGAAATATGTTTCGTTCTGTCACCGTTGATGTAACCACCTTTCAATTGAGCTATATATGCTACATCATCTTCGTATAAGTTAGTTGGCATCCTTTCCTGTAAAAGAAAATTACATATCTTCTAGATATGTTGGGTCAATAACCTAGCCAAACACACTCACAACTTGCCTCATGCATTGCAATTATTTCTGCATGATTTGAAGAAGCGGCAACTAATGTTTGCTTTGTTGAACGCCATGATATGGAAGTACCCTCACAGGTAAATAAATATCCTATTTGAGATCAACCTTTATATGGATCTAATAAATAACCAACATCAGCATAGCCAACTAATAGAGATGTTGAATCATTTGAATAAAATAATCTCATATCTATGATCCTTTTGAGATATACGAATACATGTTTAATTTCATCCCAATGTCTACATGTTGGAGAATAACTAAATCTTGCTAACAAGTTTACAGTGAAAGTTATATCAGGTCTTATATTGTTTGCAAGATATATCAATGCCATTTAGATATGGTACTTCAGGATCAAGAAAATTTTCATCATTCTCACAAGGACAAAATTCAATCTAAAGATCATACAACCATTGAGGTACTCAATGGATGCGCTTTATCCATGTAAAATTTCTTTAAGATCTTTTCCGTATAAATTGACTAATGGACATGAATTCCATCTTTTAAATGCTCGATTTGCAGGCCAAGACAAAACATTATTTTTCAAAGATCTTTCATCTCAAATTCTTTCTTTAAATAATTTACTGCATTTTAAAGTTCTTCGGGAGTTCCAATAATATTTAGATCATCAACATAAATAATAGTTATTACAAAATCCGATCCAGACCTTTTTATACAAACACATGGACAAATTGGATCATTTTTATAACATTCTTTCAACAAATATTCACTAAGACGATTGTACCACATACATTCAAATTGTTTTAATCCATATAAACTTTTCTTTAGTCTAATCGGGCAATTTTCCCAAGAAACTCTATATCCATCTGAGATTTTAAATCCTTCAAAGATTTTCATATAAATAACACTATCAAGTGTACCATACAAATAGTATGTAACAACATCCATTAGATGCATATCAAGTTTTTCATGTACTGCTAGATTAATACGTCATCTAAATGTGGTTGCATCCACCATAGAAAAATATGTCTCTTTGTAATCAATGTCTGGCCTTTACCAAAATCCTTGTGCTACAAGTCGAGTTTTATATCTTACAACTTCATCAATTTCATTTCATTGTTGCACAAATACCCTTTTATATCCTACCGACTTTACATCTTTAGGTGTTTGGGCTACATGTCCAAAAACCTCACGTTTAGAATGTGAATTCAATTTTGTTTGAATTGTGTCATTCAATTTTGTCCACTCTTTTCTATTTTTACATTCCTCAATAGATTTAGGCTCAAGATCCTCATTTTCTTTTGTTATTTCAATGACAACATTATAAGTAAAATTGTTGTCGACAATTACATTTTTTTTCTGGTTCCATCTTTTTCTCGTATTGACATAACTTATCGAGATCTCTTTATTTTCATCATTTTTATTTTCACTTTTAGGTACATGAATCTCTTCTTGAGTTTTTTTAAGTAGTTATATCATGAGTGTCTCATAACTCTTGAAAACAATCTCCATCTAAAGAGCGAGACTTTCCATTGGGCTAAAAGCGCTTCTAAGCCTTTCATTAGCTGTACTTGAAATTAATTGTTGTTTAAAAAAAATACTTTTTTTTCACAGTATTTATAATGAAAGAAATTAACAAAGAACTTAAGAAAAACATTTATTGTTTAATCTTAGAAATGCGCCTATGTGCAAACTCCAATTACCCAGCTTTTTGACATATTGAAGTTGATCATGATGGGGCTAGTAAACAATCCTGTCCTAAAGCACCCATTGTTGCTTTGCAAAAAAAAAAGAAAAAAATACATTGTTATACATCCTTCTTTCTTATTTATAAGGTGAAACCAGCTTTTGGAGGGTTAAGAATAAAATTTTATCAAATTGCATAAAATTTTAAAGAGTTAAATTTACTATTTTTGGGTAGTTAAGTCCCCCGACTTCCCCTGCTGGTTTGCATGGTTGCATTGGCTACCCTTGTAACATAACTTTATGAACCAATAAAACTAAATCTCCATTCTATTCTACCATACGTTGAAGATAGCTCCGACAGCAATTATTACTCAATATATGTAATTTATGTTCCCCAAAAGCATTTCAACATCGCAATCATTGACAAAATTAATTGAAACTAATAAAAACAACATCTGGTTTTAGAAAGCAATTACTATGTCACTTTATCTCAGTTGTGGGTGCCAGCCAAGTGAAATTGCAGTTAACTGAGTAAAAACATTTGAATTGATCCAATTCTTTTCTCCTGGTACTTTGTCGTTTCTACATTAAAGAAATCATTTAAATTTATCCCTAAACCTGTTCTGGTCTATAAATAAACCCAATAAAATAAGCAAAACCCATACCATAACTATTCTGGCAAGTGGTCGCTGTGTGCAAAGTCTATACTCACCAAATTACATCGCAAAATAATAAACAACCCATCCATCTAAATTTTAGTTTTTAATAATCTTGCCTTCAATTATTACTTAACAAATTTAGATGCTTCCATTTAATTTTAGTTATGATATTAAAAAGATACAGAGCATATTATATTTATTTAAAAATAATAATATAAAACATATGTAAACATGTTTTTTTTTCATAATTACCTTTCTTGTATTTATATTTAAACGAAGGATAAAAAAGGAAATCCAAAAACATGAACTGCACACAGGATTGCCACACAACTAGACAACAAAGATTCTTCCACTACACCTTGACATTGCAGTGAAAAAAGAATTAAGACCTCGTTTTGTTGCTAGAAAACAATGGCAGTTTCTGTTTTTAAAGTGTTAAGGCCAACTAGTTTTAAAATAGTTTATTATTTACGTTAAATTTGACTATAATTAATTTTTTTCAAAATTTCAAATAAAAGAAATTTTAAATGGTGAATTTGACGATGCATTTGAAAATTAAATTCCTAAATTAATTATTTGTAAAAACAAATAAATAAATTTCAATAATAAATATTTGAGAATTGATATCTTTTGAAACTTGATTTAGATAGTATTTACAATATCTAAATTTATGATATCCTAAAATCATTTTTATTTTTTTTATTTTTTTTGGTGAAAAGAAAACATCTTAAAGATTCTTAAAAGACACTAAAAGCTTTATCTTGTTGGAAAGCCGTGACCACCACATCAGGCGGAACTTCAAATATTCGGAGAGAATTCTGCCAGGAAAGACCAATCTTCGCTAGTTGATCAGCTGTTAAGTTGCGCTCCCTAGGAACATGTTTGATTTCCCATTGACCGCCAGAATTCATTAGGCTTTTAATTCTTTTGAGAAGAGTAGTGCCAGAATCCACCATTTCCTTTATTAACAAGGCCTTAACCACTTCAAGGTTATCAGCCTGTATTTTGACCTCTTGAACCCTTTGTTTAATAAGATAAGCACTCCATCAAGAATACCCCAAAGTTCTGCTTCCAAAGGTGAACATCTGCCCAAATAATGCGTGAATCCTAAAATCCAATTACCATCTCGATCACGAACTACGCCGCCTGCTGAGGCGTTTCCAAATACTCTAGCCACTGCTCCATCAGAGGATAAATAAACCCAATTGCCTGAACAATGTTGGTGTATCCCCGGGGAATTTGGGGAAAGCTTAGGACCAATGATTAAGGTCTCAAAATGTTGTGCCCAACTGAGAGAGAATTTGATAAGATTACGGGACGTCCAATCAATGTTTTGAAAGATGAAGAGATTCCGGTTCTTTCAAATTCTCCAAGCTATTATCCTGAAAAGACACGACCAAGTACTTCTCTTGTCCTGCAATTTAATATGAAAACAAAGATTAGTTGATAACCATGTTTGTAAAGGGTCAGAAAAAAACCTGGATTACTTCTCTGGAGGGACTACAAACATCCAAGTTTCCTTGGCGGTCGGACCATCCCGAAGAACATGCATGATATCTTCAAAATCGTGTCCACATCTTGGACACGCGTTGCTTTGCCCAATTCCTCTCTTGGTTCTTTCTGAGTTAGTAAAGAGCCTCTGATTGGCCACAAGCCAAAGAAAAAGGCGAATTCTCTGAGGTCCTTTATATTTCCAAATTGGTTTCCAAGTGTCGTCTTTAGGTCTCCAAGAATTCTCCTTTAATGACCAATAAGCACTTCAAAAAAAAGAACCTGCCCCAGAACGAGCCCAAATGATTCTATCCTCACCTCCAGCAGGATGAGGTGGATGGATACTTACTATACGCTTTATCATGTCATCTGGTAGCCAAATGCGCAGCATGTCCACATTCCAAGAACCATCATGCAGAACCCAATCTTTCAAAGTACTATCCAATTTGAGACTATCATGAGCAGACACATGATTAAGCAGAGGCCCAACATCTAGTATCCAAGTGTCTTCCCAGCCTCTGATTGTAGTACCATCCCCAACAGACCACATGAGATTCTCATATAAAAGCAGCCATACCTTAGAGAGGGACCTCCAAAGATGAGAACAATGACTTTTTTGAATAGAGGTAGGAAACTAGCTTTTCCATCCATATTTTGAACGAATGACTCTTACCCATAATGCGTCCTTCCGAGAGATTAGGTTAAAGTAAATTTTCATAAAGAATGAGTTATTATGGTCTTGAAGATGTCTAAAGCCAAATCCTCCGCAGGTCCTCGGCTGACAAATGGAGTCCCAACTAACCAAGGCAGATTTTGGATTATCAACAGAACCCCCTAAATGAATTGTCTTGCTATCCTTTCTATCTCATCACACGCCCCTTTCGGAATAGCTAAGGACTGCATGAAATAGCTAGGAATAGCAAGAAGAACTGATTGAGCGAGTGTAACACGCCCTGCAAAGGAGAGTTTCAGAGCATCCCAATTTTGAAGCTTACACCTCACTTTTTCGATTACAAAGTCCAGAGTACTCTTGATAACACGATCGTATAGAAGAGGCACCCCCAGGTAACTTCCTAGGTTGATGACCTTCTAGAAACCAAAGAGCTGGCTAATCTAATCTCCTATGCTGGAATCAACACTTTTTGAGAGAAACATGTTACTCTTCCTTGCGATGATCTTATGGCCAGAAAAATCACAAAAGCGTCTAAGGATATCTTTTAGTAGAAGAGCTTGATCTATCTCCGATTTGCTAAAAATAACAAGATCACCAGCAAAAAACAGATGAGATAATGTAGGCCCCAATCTAGATAGCCGAATAGGAAGTTACCTACCAGCTGACATCTCTGATCTGATAAGGTGTCCTAACCATTCCATACAAAGTACGAAGAGATAGGGCGATAAGGGACATCCCTGTCTAATCCCTCTTACAGGTTTAAGATATTTGGACAGGACTCCATTCCAAAGAATCTGAATAGTGGATGAGGAAATAGCGTTCATAATGACCTTCCTGATTTTCTCGGGAATTCCAGCTGCGACGAGGGACACTTCTATGAATTCCCAGTTGACTATGCTTTTTCCAAATCTAACTTAATGGCCATCCACTTCTTTCCAGCCTTCCTGCTACGCATAGAATGGATTACCTATTGTACAATTATGACATTATCTGAGATATTCCTCCTTGCAATGAACCCTGCTTGTTCTGGAGAGATGATATTCGAAATTACTACTTTGAATCTGTTAGCGGTCACTTTCATCACCAACTTATACATAACCGAACAGAGGCTGATTAGCCGAAATTGACTGAAGTCTTCTGGCCGGTCTTTTTTTAGAATAAGCACAATAAGGGTGTTATTGAGCTCCCCTTCAATTCTGTTGCCAGCAAAAATTCCTTGAACCCACTCACAAACCGCCCCTCCAACTAGATCCCACTGACTTTGGAAGAAGTGCGCATGGAACCCATCACTTCCCGGAGCTTTCAGCGAAGTTATATCAAAAAGAGCCTTTTTTATCACATCATTCAGCACAGGCTTATTGAGAAAGTCAATATCTTGCTCCTTGAGGTAGGGAAAGATATTTAAGGGAATATCAGACGTAGGCCTTGGATTTTCACCATATAACTTCTCAAAGAACTTGACGGCCTCATCACTGAAAATAGACTGATCTAAACACCATTTTCCATTATTGACGTGTAAGGCCAAGATACGATTAAATTTCCCTCTTTGTAGCGTACGACTATGAAAGAACTTAGTATTCCTGTCCCCAAACTAGAGCCAATCACACCTAGCCTTTTGCCTCCATAAGAGCTCCTCATGATTAAGCACACTCTCCAATTCATCCCAAACCTCCATCTCCAAAGTAGCTAATCTTCTGGAGGACGACTGTTCCGTGGCCTTTTGAATGGTCTCAAGAGATTTCAAGAGTTTCCTTTTGCGAGTGCCTAAAAATCCATAGACGGACCTGTTCCAAACTTTAACGTGAGAAGTAAATTCAGATAACGAATCAGCCATGTTACCTGAATAGCTACATTTTTTTGAGACCAAATCCTTAAATTTTGCGTGCTTCGTCCATCCTGCAAGGAAACGAAACGGCCTCCCTCTTGGAACACTGAGCTCAGGATTAGTCTTAAGAAGAATAGGCCTGTGGTCCGATTACAAGGAAGATGGTAAACGAGTGTGTGTGGAAAGTCTGAAACCCAGGCATCATTAGCTAGGGCACGATTTAAGCGCTCAAACGTATTTCCTCTTTGCCAGGTAAAAGACGGTCCTATAAAACCTAGATCTTGCAAATTACAAACATCAACAAAATTACCAAAAAAATTACATCTCTTGCCTATTGTGCGATCGCTTTTTTTATCCTTGGGGGAGAGAATGACACTAAAATCTCCCAAAATCAACCATGGCAAGGGGTCCTGAGGCAACACATTCATTAAATCAGCCCAAAGAGATTTTCTCTTGGTTCTGTCAGGATTTCCATAAACAACAAACATAAAAAAACCATTATTAAGGTTATTGCCCTGAAAATGAAAGAGTGTGCATTGAGGGTGATTATGAATAATACTAAAATCATATTTTTAAATATCTAAATTCGCACTATTTATTCTCCTTTCATGGGAGGAGTTTAAGAGAAACGAGCTTATTTTAATTTATAATTATTTTCAATTTTTGAATAAAAGAAAAAATATAAATTAAAAAAATTAAGATATGTGAGAGTACAAAAAATATACTTATAAAGTTAAAATATCCAATGTGAAATATTAGCTATAAATAAGAATATAATACAATACACCAAGCAAGACTTGAGGTAGTTTTTTTATATTAAAGCAAGAAAATATGGTTTAAAATACCTTTCCTTGGATCTGCAGAAGCTTAAGAGCCTGAAAGCTGAATCATAGCGGTTCTTTAGAAACTCTAGACCAAAACCTCTACTATCCGAGAGTATCCATTTCCCAGAATTGTTCAACAAAATATGGGTCGCTCTTGCTTTCTCAATTTACTCCTCCTTTCAATGCTTTTGTTTCTCTCCTTCTCTCAAGGTATTACTTTGTTTTCTTCTTTTCCTTTTAGAAATCTGCTTCTTCTTGGTGTTCTTTTTCTTTGATTTTATAGTATCCTTTTTTTTTTTTTTTCCTTAGGATTCAGTATTAGAAAAATGATGGAGACTGTTGAGTTTGAAGAATCCACTGCTCAATTGGAGGTTGGTCTAATTTCTTCAATTTTTCAAGTCTAATTGTTAACAATTTTTAGGTGCTAAAATCGGTCCTTTTTTTTTTTCTATGTTTGGATAGCAGGAAAACGCAGATACATCAAGGGAAATGATTGAAATCATGGATTATAAAGATCCAGGGCCAAATGTTAACCCCAGAACTGGTTACATATTTAGCCCTCCTCCACAAGGCTAGTTCAGAGAATTCTACCCCTTTTTTTTTTTTTTCAATGAATTAGAAGCAAAAAAAGTGGTATGAGGAGTTGAGATTTTCAGTATGTTGATGTGTTTTGTTTTGCTTAGAATTAAAGTATTTATGGATCTTCCTATAAATGTAAGAAAATGCTTATGTTATGCTGTGTGTATGAGCACTAATAGACATGAAAATGACATGCTGTACGGCATGTTCTTTATTAGATGAGTTATATTTTTATTATAAGGAGAAGATAAGTTTTATTTCTTGATTGTACTATGTTAATTGCAGTTGCAAACATAATTACGAGTTTAAACCAAAGTGTTAATCCCTTGGAGTAGGGGTTCATTAGTGATGCAGATAAGATAGAGGGATTATGGCCACAATTTGGGATTCGAATTTAAGAAAAAAGTCACAATTTCCAAAAAAACCAATATAAAATGATTTGACTTTGCTTATCTTCTTAAAATTCTCTCTCATGTGCATGCATGCCACCTTGAGGCGCAACCTGATTTTATTTATCTTTTGCCGGTTCCTTAATTACTTGCTTTACATTATTTTATATTTTCTATAAACAAGTTTAAAATTAAAATTTAGTAATTATATTAATAAAAGTATGATCAACATAAAAAATTAGCAGCATAATTAATAAAATGAATTTATTTTATTTGTTTAATCTCTTTGGACGAATCTTTTGAAATAAAACGGAATAATTGTTAGAACCAACTCCTGAAATTAAAATATTTATCTTTTTACTTGTGAGTCAACATGCCCTTTAAAATTTTATGTTTTCAACTTAATTTCTTCTTAGCTAATCAAGCGTGGATCCTAAAAAAACCAAATCAACCTTTTAAATACACAATTTAATAAAAAATTTAAAGATTCTCTAAATTCAACGACTGACAAATTATTGGGTAATTTACATTTTGATCTTAATTTTAATATAAACCTTTGATTTAATTAAATTACATCGCAATTAGTGTGCATGTTATTTATTGAGAAATTGACATGCAATTTGCGTATTTATGAGAGGATGACCATTTTTATTTGTCTTTTCTAATAAAAAAAGTCTGAAATGGACTTATTGTACATTTGCTCCTCCAAATAGCAGGTTGCAGCTGCTCCTTCACAATTATTCTAACTGCACCTCCAAATTTGAAACTTAAATATCTAATTTGCTATTATGATTGCGGTTAATTGATTGTTATAATCATTTTATTTATTCTCTTTTCTCTTATAGTTTAAAAGAATTGCACCAAGTGCAGATGAACTTCTATCAAGGTGCCCTCCATATCAGCATCATGGTATGCAACAACCACTCTCAAGTTAATGCAATAAAATGGATGATGATTCCAAATCTTTCAAGTGAATAGAGCACGGTGGAAGGTCAGTCTACACACAAATCGGTCTCTTCCAAAGACAATGTTTGAAAATCTTGGGTTCTGCTCTTTTTTGGCATAGCAAAAAATTTTGAAAAATAATGAATATTTCCCTTTTTCAGTATAGATTTAGACACTTGATTGAATTTTGGTTATCGTTGACTTAGTTTTTTGTGGGGTTTAAGATACATGTACTACAAAAGGGTAGAAGGTACAAACTTTTGATCTATTATGTAACTTCTAACATTTTTATTTTGGATATTTTGAATGTTACTCATTGAATTATAATACATATGAATGACATGAAGGAATATTTATTTCTCAATTATTTATCATCTTAAACTGATTTCTTCATTACTATGAATAGATTAATTTTTTCTTCATAACCATATTAACCCATTTCTTCTTGAAAACTATATTAAGTCATTGGAATTCTAAATAGATGCACATATATCAATTATTCAAATTTTTCCATTTGAATATTTTTCAATTCATTGTAAATCCGAAATTTAACAACTTGAATATTTGCAAAACTAATTCTACATTAAAATAGGTTCACAAATTACAAAATTCATGCTTCAACCTTACTTAACCAAAATTACCCATTAACATTCAAACATATTTTTCCTAAATCTTAAACCAGCAAAAACCAAATAAAGATGGAGACTCAACTGAAATTCTAAAACTAATCCGCATCATCTTCATCATTTCATCACCAAAAAACAAAACAAAACAAAAAAGTACCGCCAAACAAAATATCCACATACATCGTCCATTCCTTCTTTCTCTCTCCATAGTTCTTATCTTAATAAACCGACAATAAAAGCATTTGAACGTAGACACAATGGAAGATCAAACTACTTAAAAAATCTACAAGACCTCCTAAATTAAAGCCCATAGGTTTCATCGTCCAAAAACCTTCTCCTCGAGTTTTCATTTGACCACAAAGTCTATAAGGAAGATCGCAAGCTACAATCAGGGATTTAAATTGCGGTCGCGGCCGCGTTTTTCGTCGCATTGTGTTTATCGCGGTTGCGAATATAACGAATGCTATTGCGGTCACTGCGGATATCGCAATCGTGCATTTTTTTTAAAACTCACACAACTTATTGTAGAACATAATAGCGGTTTCGAACGGTGCCGCTACCGCTATATAGCTGCAGCTATACCAATATCGGACCGCTATTTAAATCCCTGGCCATAATAGCACACTGGGATTGCATTGGGTAACTCCATACTTGGGCGTTGAAGCTTCAATTTCGTCCCCTATTCTCTTTTCCTAAAGGCAAAGAATGAAACTTATGGAAAAATAATAATTTTGGGACTTTTACATAAGATAAAAATAAGAGAAAATAGGAGAATAAAATGGATTTAAAATATTTCCATTATTACATAGAAAATACCAGCCAACAAGGATTGATTAAAAAAACTACTCGTCATTCCACATCAGCCTCTGTTAGTAAGATACCAAACAGATGATCAAAATGATAAATTATTGTAATGACAATAACAAGGCTTTTTTTTTTTTTTTTTTGGATAATCAAAATGAAAGTATCGAAAAAGTTGGCTTAAAACATGAAAAATAATACAATAGTGATGTTCTTTTTTTTCGTTTTGTTTTTTTAGTTCAAAGAAGTTTAAAACATGGTAATCCTTAATTAAAAACATTACATAAAAGTATACTTTTTTTAATTGTTATATCTTAATTTTACTTTCTTTCTTTTTTTTTTTTTTTTTTTTTTTTTTTGCTTTGGTCTTTATATCACATTCTATTAGGTTCATATATATTCAGCTTATACTTATAATATATAGTATTTATTATTAATAATTTTGGTTAAACGGTTAATTTAGTTAATGAATTGTTTTTGAACTAAATTAATCGACAATTGAATTTTCACAAAACCTTTAACCAATCTCTAATTTAACTAATTTTAGAGATCAACCGATTAATTAAACTAACTCAGTTTGGTCAGTTAATTTGATTTTATTCTATGTACACCCCTATGTGTGTGAAAAAAATACTGTAAAAATATATTTATTAAACTTTTATATAAAAATCAAATAAAGCTTTGACGGATGCACACTAATTTAATTAGGAGATTTGAGTAATGTACAGATAAGAATAAATAAATTTAATATTTATTTTTCTATATTACTAATTATTTGTATTTAAATAATATGTAATTTATATTAAAGAGTAATACTTTTAACTCTAAAATATG
The DNA here is from genome assembly GCA_025503065.1 of Gossypium bickii. NCBI lineage: Eukaryota > Viridiplantae > Streptophyta > Magnoliopsida > Malvales > Malvaceae > Gossypium > Gossypium bickii. Next base: position 16,796,714 of record CP106713.1, on the reverse strand, counting down.
AAAATATTTATAAACATTAATTGTAATTAAAATATTTTTATAAATTATTTTCAAATATAATAATTTTAAATTTATTAACTTAAAAATATTAAATATTAATTTAATTTTGTAATGATAATATAAATAAAATATAATTATTTAATTGAAGGGTAATAATGTTATTTTATATGTATTCAGTATATATTACTTGAATATTAAATAAATTTTCGGAATTTAACTCATCAGACGATTATACTAAAGTAATTGTTATGTAATATCAGTTGAGATTCGGAGGTGAGAGATTTGGGATTTTTGCTTCATAGTTTGTTTTATGGAAAGCTTTGCTCCACTACAAACACTATGTGATTGTTGCATCAAAGATAAAAAAGAGTACTAATTTTATATCCAGAAAAGGAAAGAAAGATGTTTTTTGGCAAACATTATGTGATTGAGTGGAATATCGTATCAGACTCATCTCCTAAAAATAAAGTAAAAGTTGTACTGCTGCCATCAAATTAGAGGCCGGGCCGGGCTCAACTAAAAATCTAAGCCCGGGCCTGGCTTAGCCCGAAATATGGGCGTAAAAAATTGTCTAAGCCCAACTCAACATGAAATTGTTAAGCCCGAGCCTGGTCCGGCCCGGCCCGTATTATTTTTTTATTTAAAAAAAATCTCAAATTCATATTAGACACCCTCTTAAATTTGAGTGACATAAGCTACACAAATCCTATTAGAGTTCATCTCTCTATCTATAAAGATTTAGGAGTGTAAATTGTAGGAATAAAATGTAAAATGGTACCTCTTCTACTATTAGGGTTATGGATAACAGAAATGAGGATGGTGATGGAAAGAAAATATAAGATGGTTTACTAATAGTCTATATCTACAACATATTCTTCCAGGGAGATTATATAAGAGAAGAAAAAGCTATTTTCGATAAACATTGCAGTATTTTATCAACTAATGGCTTAAAGATTAAATTTCAGATATCAAATTCGTGTCTCATAAATTAACCTTCAAAAGACATTGCAGTATTTTATCAAATTTTTACCGAAATTCGATACTAAAAATTATTGATTACAACTCTATTGACTATTCCATTACAACGAACCAAATATAGTGTAATAATTTTGGATATAATGATAGATGAGCTCAACACGAAAACAATAATAATTATTAAACATCAACATTATGTAAATATAAGAACATGCCAAAATATGCAGCAAATCAAGCATTTGCTAAGATGGCAAATAAACCCTGAAAATCTGTTTTCATAATAATCTGATTTTAATCATAATTATTCAATCACATGTAATTATATATGTACTTATAAACTCAAAAAGAAAACTGCTAAAGTTGATATAATTAAACATTTTATTAATAATTATGATCTAAAAATATAATACAAACAGGATACATGTACATGGATTGCTTGGTCTTCTCAAATCGCATTGGCAAATTTGTACAAACTGCAGTTTCCAGTGGACATATACCTCTACGCAGAAATGTTTTTCATCTGGGAATTCCGAAATCAGCATTTCCTAGACTCGTATTGAACAGATAACTTGCCCCACTAGATAATACTTCACCAAAAACATCTGAAACCAGGATGACTCCTTTCGACTTATTACATACATATATTATGAGAAGTTTCAACCAAGAATGGGAATGCAACAAGATACAATGTGGAAGACAGACATATAATAATGCCAGAGTTTTTGCAGTGCATGAAGTAAAAGATTTTTACCAGTCCTACAAACAATCAAAAGCAACAATAAAAAAATACCCAACAAAAACCATAAATGAATTTCTGGATGGTAATAACATCCACCGGGTTCCTAGAACTAAAATCAAGCACACACAGATGCAGTAAACAATTTACATACGGATGCTTTTTGTTTAGCCAATTAGTATTATGCTAAGCAAAGATTTAAAAGAAATAGAAAATAACACAAAAGCTACAATGATGGGAAGGAAGCTCGCCTGATCGGAGGTAAGACGCTGGAAAATGTATGGAGGCAGCGGCAGCGATTTGTTAGAAAGGACAATAGAGGAGGAAGAGAGAAAAAGTAGAATAATAGTAGAATAAAGGGGAAAAGATGAGAGAATAAAGGGAGAACCAAACGTGAGAGAGATGAGGAGGAAGGTGGAGAGTGCAGACTAGGGATTTTAATTTTAGAAATGGAAAAAAGGGGAGGAAGAGTGGAAGAGAAAGGCACGTGAAAATTTATTTATAAAGCTAAAATTTTATTAATAAAAAAATAAAAATAAAATATTCTGGGCCGGGCCGGGCCAAGTAGCCCAGCCCATGTACAGCTCTACATCAAATACAACTTTAAAAGGCAAAGGTAGACAAAGATGGAGAGACCCATAAATAGGGTGTTATAAGATTGAATAAGAGACGAACGTAGGTTGAATATTCTTTTCAAAACCTCAAAACGACCCTCACTTCCAGATCCTAACCACTGTTCCCCACCACGAATGGCAGTTGGCCACCACCTCTCAAATCCAAAACTACTCTAAATTTTTCATGTAGTCTTTTCTGTTCATATTTCTATTTTTTTTCTAATCCCTCCAAAAAATATTGATTCTAACAAAATAGTTGTGATATTTTACTTTTTTCGTTGAAACCCACTCCGCCAAATCATTAGGGTTCAGATATGTTGTTAATCTTTCTCTATTTTCCTTGAGCCTTACTTTTGAAACCCCAATACTCTTTATAGCCACTCAACTCTGAAAACCAAATCTATATAACTATATATTAAAGGGAAGTTACTTTTTTACCTTCCTTTTGTTACAAAGTGGCAAACCCATTGTCTCCTCTTTCTTTCTTTTTACATGTTAAATTATAGTTTTGGTCCCTTTACTATGCGTAAATTTAATATTTAATCTATATATTTTAATTTCTAACATAATTTGGTCTTTGTTAGAGTTGAGTGACTTGAATCCTTGTTAAAATAAAATACAATGGTAAAATAAAGTAAAAGTAAAATCCATATAAAACTACATTTCTTTTATTTTACATTGATTAGAATAAGGTTTTTCAACCTTACTAAACTTAATCTATTTGAAATTGATTAGAATAAGGTTTTTCAACCTATAAATAGATGTAGTCTAAACTCCTCTTGTATCATTCGAATTTGACATTAGTGAATTTTCTTTTCCTTTACCCGTGGTTTTTTCCCGAAAGGGTTTCCATGTAAAATCTGTGTGTTCTTATTTTTCTTTCTTTTTGCTTTACGATCATTCTATATTGTTATTGTCAACGTTCAACTTTTAAAAATTAGTATCAAGAGCTTTTCAGGTTGCTTGTCTCGATCAAGGTAATGGCGACATTGAAGTATGATATTCTGCTGTTGGATCACAATACCAGATTCACGTTGTGGCAGATAAAGATGTAGGTAGTTCTTGCGCAAGTGGATTTGGAGGATGCCCTACTATGGATAAATAAGATGCATTCGACATTGATGGAGGAAGAGAATAAGCGTAAAGATCGAAAGGCTTTAACGCAATTACATCTGCATTTATCGAATGAAATTCTACAATACGTGATGAATGAGAAGACCGTTGCTGCATTATAGGCAAAGTTGTAGCAGCTATGCATATAGCAAGTTGCATATAAAGCAACGTATTTATGCTCATCGTTTGGAGGAAGGTGGGTCTATGCACGAACACTTAATTGTGTTTAAAGAAATTCTTTCAGACCTAGAGGTCATGGAGGTTCAATATGATAAAGAAGATATAGGGTTAATTCTACTTTGTTCGTTGCCCCCGTTTTATCAACCTTTAGAGACACGATTTTGTATAGCCGCGAATCTATCGCTGTTGATGAAGTCTATGCTTCTTTAACCTTGTATGGCAAGATGAAACATCTTGTTATTGGACCCGACTCTCAAAGAGAAGGTCTCATTGTTTGTGGGAAACAAGAACGAAATACTGATGATAATCGTGGGAGGACAGAGGAACAAAATCCTCGCAGTAAATCCAAGGGTAGATCAAAATCTTCAAATAGAGGTAAAACTTGTAACTTCTGCAAGAAGAAATGACACATTAAATCTGAGTGTTATAAGTTGTAGAACAAGATCAAAAGGGAGACTATGAATCAAAAGGGAAAACAACCAGAATAATCTGGTGAAGCTGATGTTGTAGAAGACTACAACGATGGTGAACTCCTAGTTGCTTCTGCCAACAACTCTAAAGTGAGCAAGAAGTGGATCATTGATTCTGGTTGCACCTTTCATATGATTCCTAACCGGGATTAGTTTACAATATATGAAACAGTGTTTGAAGATGTTATTTTGATGGGAAATAATGTTTCATGTAAAATCGCAGGTATTGGCATGATCAAAATTAAGATGTTCGATGGAGTCATCAGAACACTTAGTGGTGTACGACATGTACCAGAATTGAAAAGGAATTTGATTTCATTAAGTACTCTTTATTCAAAAGGGCACAATTACACTGTTGAAAGTGGGGTTCTGAAGATTAGCAAGGGTTCCCTCGTTGTGATGAAAGGGCAGAAAAAGGTTATCAAATTATGTGTTTTGCTAGGTTCTAATGTTACTAATGATGTAGTCATTGCTTCCTCTTCCTTTTCAGATGATGATATTACTAGACTTTAGCACATCCGTCTAGGGCATATGAGTGAGAACGACATAACAAAATTAAACAAAAGAGGACTTATTGATGGACAAGACATTAGCAAACTGAAGTTCTATGACCACTGTATTTTTTGAAAGCAAAAGAGAGTTCAATTCATCAGAGGAATCTATAACACGAAGGGAACACTGAATTATATTCATTATGATCTTTAGGGACCATCTAGAGTGCCTTCAAGGGGTGGCGCTAATTATATGCTGACGATCATTGATGATTTTTCTAGAAAGGTTTAGACATTCTTCCTGAAGTAGAAAAATGATGTGTTTTCTGTGTTTAAGTCTTGGAAAACTATGATCGAGAAGCAAATAAGGAAAAAGATAAGACACCTCCGCACAGATAATGGCTTGGAATATTGTTCTAGTGAGTTTAATGAATTGTGCAAATTAGAAGGAATTGTGAGACACTTGATAGTTCGTCTTACTACATAGCAAAACAGCGTTGCAGAACAGATGAATAGAACAATCATGGAAAAGGTTCGATGTACGTTGTCGAATGCTTGTTTAACGAAGTCGTTTTGGGCTGAAGTAACCTCTACTGCATTTTTTTTATTAATCGGTCTCCATCCGTTGCCATTGAAAAAAAGACTCCACAAGAGGTATGGTCTGATAATCTTACTGATTATTCTAATTTGAATATTTTTGGGTGTCTTGTGTATGCTCATATTGATAATGAAAAATTGGAAACTAGATCCATTAAATGTGTTTTTCTTGGTTATAAGGCTGGTGTTAAAGGATATAAGTCATGGTGTCCTGAAAATAGAAAAGTTGTGATTAGAAAAAATGTTATTTTTTATGAAATTGCTATGCTACCTAACTTATCTCTTAAAGACTCTTTCAATAAAGACCAGCAAAGTCCAAGCACACATATGAAGCAAGTGGAGATTTAGATTGATCTAGGATCTACAACAAAGTCTACTTCTCAAGTTAAAACAGAAACTCAGAGTAGAGTTGCTTCTTCACCACATTAGCACCACAATATTCTATTACCAAGAACAGACCTAGAAAATAAATTAAACCTCCAAAAAGGTATGTCGAAGCTGATCTAGTTGCTTATGTTCTAAACGTGGCTGAAGAAATAGATACAAATTAAGAGCCATCTACTTATTCCGAAGTAGTAGCTATGAAGATTCAGGAAAGTGAATGTTGTCCATGCAAGAAGAAATGGAATCTCTCCATAAGAATAAAACATGGAACCTAGTGAAGCTACCTAACGGTAAAAATGTTGTTCGTTGTAAAAGGGTGTTCAAGAAGAAAGTAGAGACTCCAAGAGTTGAACAACCTAGATATAAAAGAAGGTTGGTTGCAAAAGTTTACAATCATATTCCAAGCGTAGACTTCACAGATGTGTTTTCTCCAGTTGTGAAGCATAGTTCGATTCGAGCCTTGCTTGGTATTTTGGTCATGTATGATTTGAAACTTGAGCAATTAGATGTAAAATCAACGTTCTTGCATGGAGAACTTGAGAAAGATATTTACATACAACAACCAGAGGGTTTTACAATCTCAGAAAAGGAAGACTATGTTTGCTTGCTGAAAAAGTCCCTTTATGGCTTGAAACAGTCACCAAGGCAGTGGTACAAAAGGTTTGATTCTTTTATAACTACTCATGATTTCAAAAGAAACAACTTTAACATTTGAGTCTATTTTAAGAAAAACAGCGATGGTTCTTTTGTGTATCTACTCCTCTATTTTGATGACATGTTAATAGCAGCCAAAGATAAATGAGAGATAAGAAAGGTTAAAGCTCAACTTAGTAAATAATTTGAGATAAAAGATTTGGGAGCAGCAAAGAAGATACTTGGGATGGAGATTCTCAGAGATAGAAAAGCATGTAAATTGTGCCTAAGTCAGAAAGGGTACATTGAGAAAGTTCTTTGCAGGTTTAATATGCAGAATGCCAAGCATGTTAGTACTCCATTAGTAGCCTACTTTAGACTTTCATCGGCTTTGTCTCCGCAATCAAATGATGAGATTGACTACATGTCACGTGTTCTATATTCTAATGCAGTGGGATCTCTCATATATGCTATGGTTTGCTCACGTCCAGATTTATCATATGCAGTTAATGCAGTTAGTAGATACATGGAAAATCCCGAAAAAGAACACTGAAAAGTGGTTCAATAGATTTTCATATACTTACGAGGAACTACTGATGTTTGCTTACAACTTGGAAAAACTAGAGATGGAGTCATTGGGTATGTTGATTCTGATTTTACTGGAGATCATGATAAAATAAGATCTCTCATAAGGTATGTTTATACAATTGGGGATTGCGCAATCAGTTGGAAAGCCACTTTACAAAATACAGTTGCTTTGTCTGCTACTGAAGCTGAGTACATGACAATTACTGAGGCTTGTAAAGAAGTTATATGGTTAAAGGAACTCTTTGGTGAACTCAGTAAGGACCTTCAAATCAGAATAGTATTTTGTGACAATCAAAATGTCATCTTCCTTACGAAGGATCAAATGTTTCATGAGAGAACTAAGCACATTGATGTTCGGTACCATTTTGTGCGTGATATTATTGCTCATGATGATATTGTTATGTGCAAAGTTAGTACTCATTAAAATCCTGCAGATATGATGACTAAGTCACTTCCTATAACCAAGTTTGAGCATTGCTTGGACTTAGTTGGTGTTCATTGTTGAAGAACACCCCTTAAAGGGTTCCATGGAAGAGGTGGAGAACTTGTTCGTTGAGAATTCGTGGTGAAGAACTTGTTCATTAAGAATTCGTATCAAGGTGGAGATTGTTAGAGTTGAGTGACTCGAATCCTTATTAAAATAAAATATAGTGGTAAAACAAAATAAAAGTAAAATCCTTATAGAACTATACTTCCTTTATTTTACATTGATTAGAATAAATTTTTTCAACCTTACTATACTTCATCTATTTGATATTGATTAGAATAAGGTTTTTTCAACCTATAAATAGATGTAGTCTAAACTCCTCTTGTATCATTGAATTCGACATTAGTGAATTTTCTTCTCCTCTGCCCGTGGTTTTTTTCCTAAAAGGGTTTCCATGTAAAATCTATGTGTTCTTATTTTTCTTTCCTTTTGCTTTGCGATCGTTTTATATTGTTATTGTCAACGTTCAACTTTTACAGTTTTTATATTTTTTTATATTATTAATTAGTCCAAATAGTTAATATTGTTAACTTTTTTATTAAAACATTATGTACTTGTATATAATTTGAATACTTTAAATCTTATAGACTAACACGTGGCTTCTCACTTCTTTTAGATTTGTATCATTTTTTAAAACTTTATAAAGCAATGGTCAAATTTCAATTTTGGCCTTTGTACTATACTAAAACTTGAGATTTAATCTATATGCTTTATTGTTTTACATAATTTGCTCCCTTTTACTTTTATAATATAATTAGTTAGTCCAAATAGTTAATATTGTTAATTATTTCAATCAAAATGCTGACGTTAATTTTTCTTAAGAACACTATTTTAATAGGAAAAAAATTCATCATGACAATTTTGAATGGGTGTTTTTAAGAAAAATCCTAATCAGTATTTTTAATGTTGTTTTTTATTGTTATATGACTATCAAGCGAATTTTCTTTTTAATTTCAAAATGTCACCCCAGAGAATGTAATAGAAGAATTTTAATAATGGTAACAACTGGACCTGAATTTTTAAATTCCAAAATTAGAGGATTATGTTCCTGAAAATAAAAATAGTAGGTTAATTTATAAATGGACAAAGTGTATAGGGCCTTGGAGAATATTTTTACATTCAATTTTTTACTCTATAATTCGATATAAACAAATAATCAAACCAACGTGAAGCGTAAGCCGGGAACTATACTAGTTTATCTTTATTACCAAGTTGACCTTTTGAGACATCAAACTCTGCCACAAATGCATTGAAATTTAACCTCGTGTCAAGTGACCTAGGCCCTTCTAGCTATTAATGTAAAATTTTCAAGATCATGATATTATGTAAAATAAAACCTAATATTGCATAATTAATAATTCTTGGATCTTTAAAATGATATGATTTTCACAAATATTTACCTGATGTGAAATTGGAGTTGGCTGTTGGATTTGACAAAGAAGAATACCCCCGACAAATTGATTTCTCCCTCTTAACTTTTTCCATTATGTTACACTAACCCTAGGTGATGGAGGCTATAATTTTACTATTAGTTTTGTGTGTAACCCTAATAGATAGAGGAGGATCAATTTATAATGATCAACCCTTAATCTAGTACATCCATCAAGTAACCGTGCGAACGAGTAGGATTTAACTTTTATTAATGTAAAGGGTAAACTACACCCAAGGTTACTAAATTATTAGTAAGTTTGCATTTTGGTCACTCAACTTCAAAATGTTACAAAATGGTCACTGAACTATTCAAAAGTTCTCATTTAAGTCACCGAAATATTCAAAAGTTTTTATTTAAGTAACTAGGTTATTAAGTTTTTTTTTTTTTTTTTAAGTTTAGCTAGCGAGCTCCAAACGATGATTCAATAATCGCGTTATGGTGGATCAGTACCCATCGATGAGTAGATGAACATACCTTAGATCCAAGTCAATCTAATGGTTAGTGTCAAAGATTAGTTAAGAGAGTTTTTTGAATTTTGGTTCACAGATTTATGGCGTTCAAAGTTGTTTCATGAAAAACTTAACCATAGAAGAGAAGAGGAATGAGAGCTTTTGATTGGAGTAGACGATGCGAACAAAAAAGGCCATAATGCAACGATTTTGACAATCCAATGACTTAAATGAAAACTTTCGTATAGTTTAGTGACCATTGTATAACTTTTTGAAGTTGAGTGACTAAAACGTAAACTTACTAATAGTTTAATGATATTAGGTGTAGTTTACCCAAAAACTAATAACTTAATCATTTTAAGTTGGCCCCTTGATTTTCTACTTAAGCCTACAATTAATAATCACACTTCTAACCTTAAAAAATAAATAGTACTTACACTTCTCGGTTCTGGGCACATAGCTCTTTATGAATGTTCCCTCGATTTCACCTCCATTTGGTACCCATCGAAGATTATAAGATGGAAAGCATAATGTGAAACGTACACTTTAGTTGTTGTGGTTACAAATTCGCCCTAGGAAATTTTACACTCATAGGCCCATAGAAAGATGAGTGTTGTATATCAAGTAGGATCTGAACAATTTGTAGGTAGTAATCTCACATGTGAGGCAAATCTTCCAAAACTTCGACCATGTTGTAATCATCTTAAGTGCAATGCTAACCCAAATAGTTCAATCCTTAAAAAATATATATTCTCTCCATGCTATATATGATTGAGATTGTATATATGCTTTCTTTTCTAAATGATCAAAGATCACAATATGAGAGGAAGATTTTTTTTTAATTCAAAATTTTAAAAATGTTTTTTTATAATTTATGTATTCTTTTTTTATTGTTTTAAGTTCTTTATAATTTTTTGAAATTTTTATTTTTCTTTTGAGTTATTTATTTTGTTTTTTTAGAGTCAATACCAAATTGATAAAATGTGTAAATGTTGAGACTAGAATCAAGACTAAATTGACAAAATATGTAAATGTTGAGGGCTAAATTTTTTATTATGCTAATTAAAAAAAGACCACATCATCTTTCCATTAATAATTTGACAGCGAAGTGACCAAAAAATTTAACATTGATAATGTTAGTATGAAATTGAAAAATTTTGAACTTGGGTGGCCAAAACAAAAAGATGTTAATACTTAGGTGCCCAATGTTGTAGCTTACCCTTTAATAATTAAATGGGAATTTGTCTAATTTATAATAAAAATTGATTAATTTAAAAATAATTGAGATAATAAAATAATATTTTAAAAGTAATAAAAAATAGTAAACAGTTATAGTAAAATATTAAGTAATTGGATAAAATAAATAAATAAATAAAACAAAAAAATTTAATTTATAAAAAAACCTAACATAAAATAATTTACATCATTGACAATTATAATATCTTTTTTTCAAATACTTATTACATTATAATTATACTTAATATTCACGTAATACTATTTGTTTGTTGATATGTTCATTTAAATCATTAAAGAAACAAAATCATAAAAGAATTCTTTTAGTTGAAAAAGTTGCTTTTATTAACATTAATAAACAAAATTAATGACAATTCTAAGTTTATTATTAACATCAGTAAATTTATCAAATAACTTTTCCGCTACATTTGAAATGGTATTTTTTTTTTTTCCTTATATCAAAATTTTTTATCAAAATGTTCATTAAACATCATAACTTAAATTCAAAAACTACATTATTAAAAAATAATTTAGATCAATATGGAGAGTAATTGCGAAAGTTTAACCTTTTTTGGAAAAAAAAAATCTATGTTGAACCATTAGTTTAGGAACAAAGGTTCGATGTTGGAAAGATGCTTGGATTCCAAAAGTAGGGTTGTTGATTTCCCATGTTCCGGCTATGGATAGACCAACAAGTGATTATAAACTTAGAAATATGGTTACAGATGATGGAGTATGGAATCTAGAGGCATTTCAGAACAAACTTCCAGAGGAAATCGTTTGGAAAATTGCAAACATACCTCCCCCACATCCTCTCAAGGGGCCTAACAAAATCTTTTGGACTCGAACATCAAACAGGGGATTTTTGATTAAGAGTGCATATCAAATGATGAAAGGAAAGATGTGGAATGTGCATGATTATAGACGGAAAGCCATTTGGAAGTACTAGGTCCGCATCGAGTTCGCTTCTTCTTATGACTCGTATGCAAACAACGATTGCTTACTAATATGGAATGTGTACGAAGAGGTATTGGACAAAATATAGCATGCCCAGTATGCCATCATGAAGCAGAAAATATTCTGCATGTCCTTCAAGATTGCCCGGTGGCAAAGAGGTGTAGGCATACTTTGTGCCAACAAACTGCCAATCCCAGTTTTTTTCTACTTCTCCCTTGGACTGCATGAGGATAAATTTGGAGAACTCAAGGTCATTGTTGAGGAACGGGGCTCCTTGGCCTTCGCTTTTTAGATTGTTAGCTTGACGCATATGGAAAAGTAAGAACCTCTTTGTTTTCCAAGGGTCATTTTGGAGTTGTTTGAAAACTATTAAAGTATCAATAAGTTGGGCAAAGCAATACAATATAGCATATAGTATGAATCCGTCTAGAGATTGTAACGTAGAATATGAGCATCTTTCAGGAAATAGTAGGAATGGTAGGGTAATGGATAGCTAACAATTTGGTATTTAGTTAGTTAGGCTTTTTTCATCAAAAAATAATAATAGTTTAGATAAAAATTAAATTTTAATTATAAATACCATAATACTACCAGGTCATTGATTGAAATGATCTGCACTTGTAATCCAAATATGACTCGGCAATTTCATTTGCAAAGAACCATGCTTTAATATTCTATTGCATTTGAGATATATCAACAATAAGATTAATATAAGTAGTTATTAGTTGATGGGCGTAATATTTTAAAACACAATAATAAAAATATTTATAATTGTGTAAGTATTATTAAATCAATTAAATGGTATCATGGTCATGTCAAACAATTATAAATTGAACATACTAAATAATAACTAAATCATACTTTTTTTTTATGATGAAAATAAAATCCATTAAATAATACAAAAAGATGATTTTTTTTTTTTAGTAACTTTGTTTTATGAATACATTTTTTAAATAAACTAACACAGATTACTATATAATTGTAACATTGATTAAGTTATAATCAATATAAAATAATAAGTATAATTTAATATGGATTTAAAATCTAGTCAAATGAAAACATTATTAATAAAATAAAATATTTATAAATATTTTCATTTTATGTCCTATTAGTCGGTTTACCAATTTAAAAAATTATGTAAAATAACTAATACTAAATTTTAACCGAACGATTTTTATATCTTAATTTTTCTCATAGATATGCTATTTGCCAAATTAAGATTTGTATTCAATTAAAATTATTATTTATTAATATAAAACCCCTTTAGTTTGTAAGATGTAAAATTTATCATTTTTTGAGTTTGAAAGTATAAATTAGGAATAAATAAATAAAATTATAATCATAAGCTGTATTATAACAAGAGTTAATATTATGTTTTTTATAACATTAATGTCATGCATTCAATTTCCATTAATTATAAAAAGTTTCTGAAAATTTGGAATTTGATATTCAAACATCATGTCTCGAGTTTTTTGGTGAAAAGTTTTCTCTTCAACCAGCCTCATAACTTCTGGAGGAAATTCTGGATTCAGGTTGGGTGGAATGGGAAAGGCTTGCACAGAGTTTTTTGAAGAAGATGATGCTACTGGTCTGTACATCATTATGGGCCTAGGCTGGAAAGTTCTGAATGCCATAACCTCTTTTGTTGGCCTGGTTAAAAGATCTGCCAAAACATTGGTCTTTCCTTTAATGTGTTTAACATCACAGGAATATTTAGAAAACCATTCAGCCCATCTCAAGAGTTGAGGATGGGGAACAGTTTTCTGTTTGAACTCGAGCAATTGTGGAAATGAAGACATGTCCATTTCAACTAAGAAATGGGATCCAATTAGATGGAATTCAAATTTTGAAATACCGTTCTTAACTGCAAGGATTTCTTTGAAAGTGGAGTGGTAATGAAGTTCCGCATCAATATATCTTCCACTTTTACATCCACACATGTCTTTTTCCTTCAAGTTGTTCAAATAAAATGGCTCCCCAATGTTTATCACTTGCATCTGTTTGAAGAATTCTTTTTCCATCAAAGGGGATCTGTAATGCTGACAGATGTTGTAACTTTCCTTTCAGTATTTGGATGGCTTTGGTTTGAGTTGTGCTCCATATAGATGGATTTTTCTTTAACATCTTGGTGAGAGGGTTAATGTATCTAGAGATTTCAGGGATGAAATCTCTAAGATAATTAACAACTCTCAGAAATTGACAATTTGGGTATCTGCACAAATGGTTGGAACTGATTTTTATATCTAAGCCCATCTGGAAGGATTCTCAAACATTGGGCTTTAGAATAAATATCAAAACCAATGACAATGTCTTTTCCTGGAAGCTTGGATCCAAGAACAGTTGTCTTAACAAAACATCCAGGGAAAATTTGTATGGTGATAGGCTTACTTTTCAGATATGTTGCAAAAGGATAATTCGCTGCTGAGTTGAAAAATGTTGTATGAGGCATCCACCATTCTGATGGAAGAACATCTGGGTTCATGATAGTAGCAGCAGCTCCAGTGTCAAGAAATGCAATAACAGTATTAGGCGTACTGTATTTGTCTTATTTGTCTAAATAGATCTTCACTGGGACTTGGGGAACTGGTACAGTATCCTTTGCAACAACTGATTGGTGTTGTGTTTGTTGGGCCTGCATGGCTATCATCATGTAGATGGATGAGTCTGAAAAATCAAACTCACTGTCTGGAAAATAAGTTGGAATAGCACATAGGGTCTTTTCTGTTGGTTCATCATCTATTGAGAAGAGAGATTCGAGATCATCATCTTTTTTTTAGTTGAATTCCAGCTTTGTTTTGGATCTGCCGGATCATCTTTGCACCTTTTTTGTTATTAGGATAATTTTTTTGCAAAATGCCCCCTTTTTATTGCAAATATAGCATCTGGATGATTTTGTACCTTGAGAAGATTTCTTTCTTCTCAAATATCTCCACTTTGGCTTCCATTTTCTTGAAGTTCTGGAGGATTTGTTGCGTTGGAAGATAGATCTCTTGAAATGTCTTTTCTTTTTGGTTCTACATACGTAAGAACGATCTTTTGGGCATTTGAACTTCAAGTAAGAATCATCACAAGCTTTGTCAATCCTTTTATCTCCATAAAGATAATCTTTAAAAATCTTCCTTCTGTTGCAAATATCTTCAAGAGCAATAAAAACTTCTTTTTGAATTTCTCCAACTGTAAGACTCAGAATGTCTTTGTTTTGTCTCTGAAGAGCTTGATTTACTGCAATTTGTAGGGGATCTGGGATTGAAGCAAGGATTGCTGGTTTGAGATTACTGTTGAGTCCTAATGAGCAGAAAAGTCGAGTCATTATTTTGAAATGTCTTGATAGGTCTCTTTTGCTATAGGAACCAAATTTTCTTTTAAAAAACTCTTGTCGCTTCAAATTGAGTAAATCATCTGGATTGCTAACAAAATGTTGATGAATGATCCGGATTGGAGTACTCAGATCTTGAAGGACCAAGAACTGCATTTGTGAATTTTGATCAATTGAATTCCACCAATCTCTTAACAATCCTATAAACCTGGAAACAAATTCCAAGAGAATGTTGTAGTTACTTTCTTCAGTAAGCTTTCAGGCGTCAAGCCAAGAATGAAATTCTTGAATTCTGGCTGGCCATTTTTCTGGTGGCATATCATCAAGTGTGAAGGTTATTCAACCAATGGATGGTCCTTTTGTGGTTCTTGGAACTTGAAATGATGATTCTCCTTGTTGAGTTGCATCTGCCATTGGTTCATCATCAGAAACGACCTCAACCTTTGGTTGAGCTTGGGCAATCCTTTTAAGATTTTCACCTGACTCATCTTCTGAGGAAGAATCTGATGAGGAGTCTATTGATATTTCAATAGATGATGACTCTGTTTGAGAATTGTTTTCTTCTTCTGATAGCTGAATATCTAAAATTCTTGGTACCAGATTGTCTTGACAATCTTTTAAAAAGGATGATAAAGGATTCTTCTAGTGTTGTATCATCAGGGATTTGGAAGTTTGCTTCGGGGGAGGAGAAGGTGCGCGAGAATATTCAATTATGGGTCTCTTTTCCAATTGTTTGAAGTCATGCTGAGAAGTTTCTTCCTCCTAAATCTTCTTTGTTTCAGCTTCTTTCTTTTCTTTCTCCATTTTCTTTTTTATCTGCATATGAAGTTCATGGAGACTTGGTTTTTTTCTTTTCAGGGATTGCAGGAAACTTAATGAAAGCTCCGTCTGATGGAGGACTGTTCTGTCTGATTGAAGGAAATAGCAAGAATTCTGTATCAAAATCTCTAGGACTCATTTCTGGCGGAGGAATTTTTCCTGTTTCCTTCAAAATTTTAATCTGATCTTTCAGCCTTTGAATTTCTTTATCCCTTTGTGTGATATAGGAAAAGAAATCTTGTCCTGGAGCAGCCGTTTCTCTAGCAACTTCTTTTAAGCGTTTCTACAGACGGGCAATTAAGTCTTTTACCATCTTAGAGTTATCATCAAGCTTAGCTTCCACCGTTGAGACTTTTGAATCCAGATGGGAGACTTTAGAATCTAGTTTCTTTGGAGCTCTGTTCTGTGCTATGGCATTTTCAGTTTGCTAGTTCAGAACAGCTTCTACAGCACTAATTTTTGTGGGTTTGCCTGAGTCATCAGCTTGAAGTTTGGAAGGAATTTTAGGGGTATGTGTATACCCCTGTTGGGTAAATTCTTGTAAAGGTGGAAATTCTTGTTCATATGATGTATCTGTAGAATGATACATACATACTGAGGTGGGCACGGGGATTTGTGTAGTTTCAAGAAATGGATTCTTTTGAACCCATTTACGAATTTGGTTATAGCACGGCTGAGGGAAAGGGTTTTTGTTAGTTTTGAAGGAGGATACAAAGGTTTTGAAGGAGCTGGTGGGTTTGGGTCAGCTAGTAATATCGGGTTTGGTTGAGGAATTTTTGCAGAGTAGTCAACAAGTTAAAGGAATTTACCATTGTCTTCTCCTAAAGGGCCAATGGAAGGGTCTCCATTCATGTATCTTTTGTAAAACTCGAACTCAGAGGATTTTCTTTTTAACTTCTTTTTACCAGATTTAGATCCGTTATGATCCATGCTATCTATCCAGGCATCAAAACGATCATCTGCACAAAACTCACACGTACAGTTAAGAGCCCATGGACAATATCCTATTTTGGGATCTCTGAACATATAGTGTGGTTTTCCATCAGCAGTAAAGCTTTCAATAAGCTTTCTTTCTGGACCTGGTTCACAGAGTCCACAGCAGCAGTCTGGATTACTTGGAATATGTCCTTCCTTGGGGTCTGGTACTGGTTGCATCATTAACATTGTGGGAAACACGGAAGGTGTTTCTGGATTCTACAAGTGACTATGATCAAATTTAATTTCTGTAGTTCCATCCCTTCTGGAAGTGATCTGGCTCTTTGTGGATTGTATTGGCTAATTATGCTCATGGAGCTTCTCATAATTTGTAATCCATCTTTCAAGCAGTAATTTTATCAGTTCTGCCTTTGGGATTTGTCTTGGAACATGTACAGTGGGGTTGGTCCTGTGTATTAACCGAAATAAGAAGAGAGTCACAGGTACCATGCTTTGAGAGATTAAAAGCATGATCTTGAACCCTATATACAATCTGGAAGTGTAAAGTTGCTATAATTGCTAAAGCAACTTGAGGGGCACCGACAATCTGGATCTGAACTTTCAAGGCTGTCGTCAGATTTGGATCATGTACAGACATGGTGAAATTGGGGAAAAGTGTGACCATAACCAGCCCAGAATTTAGAGTAGCTTCTATTTTCGCAATACAGGCATCTTAGTACTTAAGGTATCTGGAATCCAGCAAGGCAATTCGAGCAACTACCGGTTTACCTTCTGTTCCATGATAATTCAGGGCTAAACGTATAGCTCCAAAGTGAATGTGAGTGTATCCTGCATCAGACCATTCTTTTGGGAATTCTGGAGGGATCTCTAAATTGACAAACTTTTTCAGTTGAATCACCCGTGATCAGATGACTGTCAAATTTAGAGGCTTGAACATATTCTCGAACTTTTTCTTCTTCTCTTAAGTAGCTTCATACATGTAGGAAATTTTCTTAGCAGAATGGGATTTTAGCGGAAAGTTGAGCATGGAGATAGGAGCTTTGGAAATAGATAGACGGGATAAAGAGTTTTCTGACATTTTTGGTGAAACTTCTTTTTGGAGAATATGCTTGGACAAGAGGAAAATCATGAATTATTAAGAAAAAAAAACATGGCTTTGATACCAATTTGGATTAACCCAAGAAGAGAATTAAGAATCAAAGTTAGATAGCAGGCATGTTATGCCAAAACACGAGCTTTTTTCACGGCCATCCAAGAGGCACTGCCTTTTAGTTATAAAACCTTAATTCAAAATATCTTCTTGAATCAAAACAAAACAAGCTAGTATCTTAGGTTTAAGTTTGAGTTCTGCTGTGCAATATCCAATAAATGGCAAGTACAAAGCATACTTTCAAGACTTAAGAATCATTCATGAAATTCATGATTCTTCTTATCCTTGCTTAAACCCAGAAAAGAAAGGAAAGAGTTTAGAAAGCCATAGTATAAGAAAACACACTGGTCATTTTATTAGATGGAAACTCGATACCCTAAAAGATGAAATACATCTTTACCATGTAGCCATTCGATTCTCTGTTTCAGACCTCAAATATTTCATAAGCAATGCGGTTCATGTAAATATCTAACCTGAATACCAAAATTTTTAAACATTCTTAAGCTGGTTCCATCCTCTTGACCAATAATTGAACATGATTACAAATGAACAAATGAGAACTACTGGACATGAAGCTGTAATCATTTTCTATCAACCACAATATTTCGTGCAATGTGGGGAAACTACACAGCTAGGTTCCTTTCCAACCGCTTGGATTCATAGAATCTATTCAGATGAGTCACGCATTCTAATAATGAATACAGAAACCTGCAGAATATCTTTGCTAGCTTAATCGAGTTATCCCATTTGAAATCTGGC
This sequence comes from Gossypium bickii, assembly GCA_025503065.1. NCBI lineage: Eukaryota > Viridiplantae > Streptophyta > Magnoliopsida > Malvales > Malvaceae > Gossypium > Gossypium bickii. The sequence goes on along the minus strand of CP106713.1, from coordinate 16,778,395 downwards.
ATCCTCCACATATTGATGCTCTATGGAATACTGTGCTAGATGGCCCTTATTATCAACAACTTCTTCAAGCACTTCAAGAATATAAAGATGATATTCCAGATCCCACTGAATGGTCCCAAGAGTATCCTATGTGATGCAGTCAAGTTGAGATTGAAAGGATAAGACTCCATAACAGCTCAGTTCAAGATGCTAAGTATGAGGATATGTGTAAAGATAATGATAGCAACAATGAAAGCTCTATGGACAGTGCACAGTTTCCTCATTCCAATGCTAACAGTTTTTTTTTTTTTGAAGAAATACGACTGGATTTATAATTAAAATAAAATTATAACATAAACCTACCTGCTGGATCCTATCCATACCAGCATAAAGGACTAAAACAAAGGCCAAAATCAAGTCCATGGCATTTGGCCCAATAAAATTCAAAAAGAAAAAGCCAATAAACGCAGAAACTAAAAGACAAAACAATTAAATTTTCTAAGCCTAGCTATCCAGTCGTCAGAATAGCTGTTCTATCCACTAGGAATTGACGCTTTCCCATCCCCAGAAACAAATGTACTGTACCATAGCATTGTCTCAGCATATTTTTCCTTCATCGCTACGCTTATCGAATTACAACCTCTTCCTCTACCCTCACAATCATCATCTCTCTGCACAAGTCTATCATTTCATCCTCACCGCCTTAGTCTTTCCCTTTCACCACCGAACTAAAACCCCTCTTTCCTCCATAGAGCTCCCATTTCTACTCTTTCGAAACACCTCAAACTCTTCATCGCTCTCGGCATAAAGCCTCTGGAACTATGTGCTCCATTTCGCGTCGAATACGATCCGGGACCTCTCCTCCGTGTAAAACTCTTCTTCCTCTTAAGCGCATCTATTGCAATTAGATCAAAGATATCGTTCTCGCCTCTAGGTATATGTTTAAATCTTACCACTTGAAATTGGTTTTTTAGGTCCTGAATGTCTTTAATCAGTGCACCAATATATGAATTATCTCGCTCTGCACTTTGACATTTTTTAATAACTGTTCTCGAATCACCCAAAATGTCTAGATCCCTAACTCCCATTTGCAGACCTAATTTTACGGCTTGTAATCTTGCCGCAAGTGCTTCCACACAAACGGACTAGCCACATTGGAATGGAGGACCGCCTTTGATGCAAGAAAATGGCCCTCCACATCGTGGACGATCAAACCCGAGGCGATCTCAACCTTTGTTGCGCGAAAGTCAGATCAAAATAAATCGCCACGTTGTCTCTTCTTTCCGGATGAGGGATCTTGGAAACGCCTCTCGAGCTAAGCCTCCTTTCTTCAATACTATCAAGCTCGATATATAATCGACTATTTGCCTTGCGATATCCCTCTTTGTTGAAATTTTTCCCTCATAAATTAATCTATTTCGCTAGACCATATCATCCAAAGACCACAAAGAAAAGGAGCGGCATTGTTCATCCGCATCGCTAGTAAAAACCAGTAAGCCACGCCCAACATGTTGTTAACGTATTCTCCAATACCCACTCCATATTAAGCGCTTCCACCTCTCGTGGATGTAGGGATGTTCGAAAGACGTGATTGCTATCCTCCCTTCTTTCAAACACCTATTACACCGATCGACCGTAGAAACTCTCTTCATCAAGAGATTCGAAAATGTGGGGATATAGTTCCATGCAATTTTCCAAACTGTAATCTTTATTTTTGAGGGCATGTTTAGGCGCCATAATTTTTGGAAGAAATTTTTAGTAGTGGTTTGTATATCATCACTAGGAAACAGCAGTAGCTTCTTGTAATAGTTTATAGGCACTCTTGACTGAGAAATTGCCCGATGGTTCCCCTCTCCATACTTGAAAGTCTTCACTGGCCCCTGACGCCAACGGGATCTGCAGAATTTTCCGAGCAGTGACTGCATCAAAGGTATTGATAATCAAATTAGTCTTCCACGTTCTGTCACTTTCATTAATCAAATCAGACACTAATTGGATGTTTTCGTTGCTACTATGATTCTGCAATCTGTCATCTGCCTTCCCCGACACCCATAGATCATTCCACACCGAGATGTTATCGCCCTTGCCTACTCTCCAATAGAAGCCATTCTCCAGTAACCCTCTGGCTGACCAAACACTTCGCCAGGTAAGTGAGGGTAAGTTCCCCAATGAAGCATTTAAAAAAGACGAACTCGGATAGTATTTAGCTTTTAAAACTCTCTAAGCTAACAAAGAATCGGATGATTAATCAAACGCCAACCTCGCTTAGCTAATAATAGGCAACATTAAATTGGGCTAAATTTCGAAAACCTAAACCCCCAAATTCCTTTGGTAAACAAGTATTCTTCTATGTACACCAATGTATCCCTTTCCTCCTCCTATTGTTCTGCTACCAAAATTTTGCAATAATTCCCTCTAATTCAGTACATAGAGATTGAGGAAGCAAAAAACAAGCCATCGAATATGTTGGAATAGATCGCAAAACAAACCTTAATAAAGACCTCCTTACCCCCCTGAGATAGATACTTAACACTCCAGTTGTCAATTCTTTGCCGCATCTTGTCTTTCAAATTCAAAATGCAAATTTCTTTTTCCCGCCCACCATATTAGGCAAGCCTAAATACCGCTCAGATCATCGAACTACGAACACCAAGCACTCAAGCATTATTCTTCTTGAGTCTCCTCCTCAGTATTTTTGCTGAAAAAAATAGTAGATTTGGAGAAATTGATTTTCTGACCGGAACAGTGTTCATATTCTTTAAGTATTCGTTTCAACCCAATAGCACTCCTCTCTGTTGCTAACCCAAACAATAAACAATCATCTCAAAAAGTAAATGAGAAATTGGAGGTCCGCTCACTTGCTTTAACTCCTCTCCATGACTCTTCCCCGCACTCCCATCTTCATCAAACTAGAAAGTCCTTCCCCACAAAATAGGAAAAGGAATGGACTTAATGGGTCTCCCTGTCGTAATCCTCTAAAAGGGAAAAAGGTTTCCCCAATATTTCCATTTACAACCACTGAATAAGACACTGTAGAAACACATTTCATAAGTTGAGCCACCCATCCCGGATCAAAGCCCATCTTTCTCATTACTTCTTCCACAAAATTCCATTCCACCCTGTCATATGCTTTACTCATATCCAGTTTGACCGCCATCAGCCCCTTTTTCCCGAACCTCTTATTTTTCATTGTATGTAAAAGTTCATAGGCCAATAAAACATTATCAGAAATTAGCCTCCCTGGAACAAAAGCGCTTTGAGCCAAATCAATACATTTATCCAGAACCAACCAAAGACGATTTGCCAATACTTTAGCCAATAACTTGTAAAGCACATTACACAAGCTGATTGGCCTATACTGGGTAATATCTAACGGATTTACGGTCTTTGGGAGCAGCACAATATTTGTTTTGTTAATAGCCTCAAGATTCATACCACCATTCAGCTGACTAAGGCAATAATTTGTAACATCATCCCCAATTAGTGCCCAACACTTCTAATAAAAAATTGCTGGTAGGCCATCCTCCCCCGGTGCTTTTGTCGGGCCTAATTCTGCAATTGCTTCTTCTATCTCTTCCTTCGTATAGCGTGCCCTGAGCTTTAAATTGTCTTCATCAGAAATACAATGCTTAATTCCTGATAAAATATGAGCGTAATTTCCTCTTGGCCCAACGGAAAACAAATTGAGAAAGAAAGACCTAGCAATCTGCTCTATTTCACTCATGTCATCCGTTTCAGAACCATCATCAGACTGCAATTTCCTGATCTGATTTCTCTGCCTTTTTTGGGTTGCCTGTTTATGAAAGAACGCCGTATTTCTATCTCCAGACTTTAACCAATTCACCCGCGCTCTTTGTTCCCAGTACTGTTCATATTTCTCTATCTCAAAATTCAATTGTATTCTTGTATCTATCAGATCTGCCAAATTATCATCATTTCTATCGCCTTCCATCAACTTCTCCAATTTTTGTGACAAAGATTCTCTCCTTCTCCTTCCTGTTATAATCGCATTTTCCCGCCCACCTCGCCAATCCCCTTTTCACACTTTCTAATTTATTCAACAGTCACCGTAGAATTTCCCCATATGTTCTTAACTTCATTATGAAACGAGTCTTCCATCAACCACCAGGCTTCAAATTTGAATTTTTTAGATTGGCACACCGGTCTTTTTTCCGTATTCACCATAACCGGGCAATGATCTGAAAATGTATGAGGCAGATCTTTGAACTTGAAAACTGGAAATTGTGAAATCCATTCCTCCGTAGCCACTCCCCTATCCAGCGTTCTTGAATATTCGTTCCTGACAAATTGCCACGCTCCCATGTAAACCAAGTCCCAGTAAATCCTATGTCCATTAGATTGCAGTCCTCTAAAACCTTTCGAAACTCATTCATTCGGCCCTCATCACGAGGTAATCCTCCCTTTTTCTCAAAACCATATAAGATTTCATTAAAATCCCCACAAACCAACCATGGAAGCTCTTTAAAATCACCTAAATGACGTAACAAATTCCATGCATCAGATCTGTCTTGTGGATAAGGGGATCCATAATATCCAGTAAATCTCCACGGTATACCACTGTCATTTTCTTCTATACTCACATCAACGTGTCTCTGGGAAAAACTTCTCAATTGAATTGTACTACCTCCCCTCCACGCCAAACAAACCCCTCCTCTGGACCCGTTAGAATCGACATCTATCCCATCCGGAAAACCAAAACTCCTACGAATTCTTTCCATCCTACTCTTGCAAATTTTCGTCTCCATAAAGAAGACAATTTGGGGATTATATAACTTCAGCACATGCCGAAGTCTTCGGGTTGTCCGCGGGCTCCCCAAACCCCGGACGTTCCAACTAAGTATTTTCATTGCGACCGGTCAGCTTGCCCATGGGCAGCCGCCGATATTAGTTGGTTTATCTCCCATTTTCTTCTACTTCTACTCCCCGAGCTATATACCTCATCGCTCCTTGAAAAATCCTCCAATTCTCCTCTATTCCGCTTTTTTCCCTCTTCACCTTCCAGCACACTATCTTCAATATCATGTTCCATTAGATTACTGAACTGGCCTGCATCATCATTGTCCTTTCCCTGCCATACAAATCGTTGACTGCCCTCCAAATTAATCCCGAGAATGGGATCAACATTGCCTCTATTGCTTAATATTGGCCTTTTGGCTCTACCATTATTTCGCAAATTTTCTGGTCCTTCCTTTGCACTGCCCCACTCCCGATCATCCTCATCACGTAACCATACACTATGCATCGACAAAGCTCTACGTGATTGAGCCCTCAGGGATAAATCCCATCCCATGTCAGCAACATCCACTCCTAAAAGCATCTTAGCTTCACAAAAGGAGTCACTATGTCCCAGTTTTCCACAATAAAAACAAAAGAGTGACAGTCTTTCATATTTAAAAATGACATAAGAGCATTTTCTATAACACATTATTTGTTTCTTCCTTTTTAAAGCTCTTCGGATATCAATTAACACTCGTATTCTCAGAAAATTCCTATTCTCCTTTCCCAAATTTGAACCATCATATTGCATGAATGATCCAATAAAATTACCCATTTGAATTGCAAATCTTTCTGAGAAGAAACCCACAGGAACGTCATGTAATTGAACCCAAAAAGGGGAAAATATAAGAGGAACTGTTAAGGGGTCCTCCCCCCACTGTAACTTATGAAAGACTAATAAATGGTTATTAAAAGTCCACGGTGAACCCTTGATAACTCTATCGAGATCCATAATGTGGAAAAATTTAAATAAATACCTTTTATCTCCCGGATCTCGGATCTGAACCCCTCGAAACAAGGTGCCATAAATTTGCTTGCCATTGTTTCTTCATAGCCGGAAAGTGAATCATACTTGCAAATGTAAAGCACCCCACCGCACAACAAACTTCTCCTCCCCTTCCATTGTGGGCTCATTTGATATTTGGAGGATCTCATCTTCCTCCTCTTCTATTGTTAATCTCGCAAAATGCTTTCCATCCCGAATCAAAGAACTATTTGACTTAACCGTAAAGGCACAACCAAAGAAAAGTTGATCAACACACCGCCGTCACACAGAACAAATTAACAAAAGAAAACCTAAAACTGCCAGAGAAAGCAGACAGAGACGTGCTAGAGTAGCAGACTTATCCTTTTAGCCATAACTTTAAAATTACAAGTAGCTTTAAATTTTTGTCATGTACTTTTTTTAAAATATTTATTTTTTTAATATTTTACTATACCTCTACAGGAGATTTGCCAACCTTCTGATGACCCTGTTTTTGAAGTCTTCCAATGCTAACAGTTAAAACATCTTGCTACTAGAAGAACAGAAAGAATCTTTTGCTTTATTGCTTTTGTAAGTCATGAGTATGTAATATATTAATGCATTATTAGTTTGCACTATAACTATGTTTCTCTGTTCTTATCAGTTTATACTGTAATTATGTTTGTCTATTCTTATCTCCTTTGCTTATAAAAGGCGATGTATTTCATCTTATAAAGGTATCGAGTTTCCATCTAATAAAATTTCCTGTGTGTTTTCTTATAGTACCGCTTTCTAAACTCTTTCCTTTCTTTTCTAGGTTTAAGTAAGGATAAAAAGAATCATTAATTTCATGAATAATTCTTAAGTCTTAAAAGTATGCTCTGTGCTTACCATTTATTGGACCCTGAGCAACATAACTCAGACTTAGATCCAAGATATTAGCTTATTTTGATTCAAGAAGATATTTTGAATTAAAATTTTATAGTTAAAAGGTAGTAACAGTTGAATGGACGTGAAGAAAGCCCATATTTTGGCATAACATACCTGCTATTTAACTTGGATTCTTAATTCTCTTCTTGGGTCAACCCAAATTAAGATATATTTATTTAATTAAAATATTTAATTATAAAAAGAATATTTAATTATAAAAAGAACACTTTTTTTTTTTGGTTTATTCAACTTCAATCCTAATAAATAATGTTACTATTCAAGTAGAAATTTTGAAAGATATCACTATATTAATTCCATAATATAGTTTGTTAATAATTGATGAATACAGTATTAAAAAATTATCGTATCTCTTTTTTTAAGAATATTTATTTCTTAATATTTTACTTTACTTTTGATAAAACACTATTAACCCCATGACTATACTTAAATAACAGAAAAACTCTACTAACAATATACCAAATATTTATTTCATAAAGATAAAAAAAACCCTCTGTTATGTAACTTATGCCAAACAAAAATCATATAACATAATAAAAAAAACATTAAAAAGATAATTAAAATTTAATAAAATAAATGCACAATTATGGAATGTTACACAGATAACATTGAAAAAAAATGAACTAACATAAATCAACTTGATTGGACAAATATTAGAAGCCTACTTAAATATCCGTTAAACTTGGTTAAGTCTGTATCATTTCGGAAACTTTCTAATTAAGGAGGAAACGGCAGCCAAGGGATTCAACAAGAAAAACTACACAAATTTATTGAAAATTTTCGAAGTTTTAGGACACATGTACACAAAAACATGAGTTGTCTATTTTACAACGCTACCAGCAGCATCTTTGCCAATACCAGGAGGTGTGTCTTCTTTCTTTATCTTTTTCTTTTTTTTTTTTTTAATCTTTTACTGGCTTTTTTGCCCAACTTGAACTGGCCTTTGGATTGGATTAGATTAAAACCCCAAGCCTGAAATTCTTAAAAATAAAAAGAAACAACAACATAAAAAACCATAACGGGCAGTTATCAACATTTACCACTTTGCCAGCTGCCCCCTGGACAGGAACAAACTTAGCATCAACCCGTGAACAGACATTGTATCCCAAAAAAACAATCATACCACTGAGCAGTAGAGAAACATCGTATAGCGAAAAATTGAGCTACAGAGCAGTATAGAGATTTTATAGAAAAAACCTAACTCATACGAGATTGGAGCATTACTACTCACTGAGAAAGATGTAGGGCATCACTATTGGAACATTCGGAGAAAGTTATTGGCATAAGCCATCGGTTTGACATCAGGGTGAGGCTGTGCGGCAAATCAGACATCGAAGCAAGTCAGTCAAAGCTTTCATTCACGGTCTTTTTCTAGTAGGAAAACAATAGGTAAACAATAATAAAAGCAACACAAATTACTAACCACCGCTGAGAATGTAACAATATTTGGCTTTAAATCAGGGGCTTCGAACCGAATAAATGCACCCTTGTTACCCATCTGAAACAAACCGTTCAATGACTTGTATTAGACATTATATAAATACAACTTTCAACCTAATAATTCTGTTTCAACTTCAAACAGAACAATCAAAAGAAAGACCTAAAGGATAGTAAGTGTTGGAGGAGAGCACAGGTGAGGAGGCAATGGAGTTGGAAAAGGCCAAATCTCATGCAAAATTCTAACCTTATATTTTCTATAACAAATTATACTACTCTTAAAAGTAGTATCCTATTGCTTCGACTCTTTATTTTAATTCAAATACCCATATCCGACACATCCAAACCCTGGTACGAGATTATAACCCCCCCAAGTCCCCCCAAATACAAGAAAAAGCTTAAGAAAATGGACATACCCATGTCATACACACATACCCAATCCGAGTAACTTCAGTAACATAACCAAAATACTAGTGGAAACTTGATGTTCCACACACACTGCCTGAAACTATTTAATATTGCAGTGTGCTTGAAAATGACAGTAAACTACAGAATAAAATCGAGGAACTCATGAACTGGAGGACACACATATTGCACTTGTGAAAGACCACATGCCTGAAACCATCCAATATTGCAGTGTACTTCAAAATGACCATAAAATGAAGAAACATGTGCACCGGACAACAAAGACATATTGCATTTGACAATGACTATATGATGCAGGTTTCAAAGAACAGAACCATACACATGCAGCTATCCCCAACCAATAAACCCAGACTGATAAGCTTCATACTTCCACCTCAATTGCTTTTCAATATTTGACCATAATCTGCCATTATCTTTCTGGTTCTCTAAAACAACTTGATCCAAGATTAAGAGAGGTACAAAAAGATGATGCAACTTATTATAGCAAACAATTGATGCTAACTTGCCAATGATAAACAGTTAAATTAATCTAAAAACGAAGCTTGCAACATGACAGACACAAGCAACTTTTTATGTACATTAATATCCATATGAGATTATTACACAAGACCTGAGGATAAAATTATGAAGTAGAAATTCGAGATTCAATTACCTGATCACAGTAATTTGGTGCAGAGAAAACAGTAATAAGTTTACCATCATGCTCAATCTCATAACCTTCATCTTTTACTTCATGAGATCGCACTACTAAATCTGCCAATGAAGCATAATATCACCAACATCAATTTCTTTCTTTCTCCCCCCACCTTTTCACCATAAAATAAAATAATATAAAACACATACACGCACACACAAACTATCAGATAAATACCTAGATTGTTATCCTGCAAAAATCTCCTTGTCACATCTGCACCAAAAGAAAGACCCACTCCCCTCTTGCTAGGCCCTCGTCCTGGGTAAGGTTGTGGATCACTCCAAAGCAATTCACACATCAACCCTGACAAAATCAGCAAAGAACCATGAGACATAGAGTCAAAAGCGTAGTATTATTATTTAACACTACCTTTTTGCTCCTAAATTTGTTTCAACTTCTTCACGCATAGCAATTTTAGATGACTACTTTTTCACATGCATTTTACATGTGAATTGGATTATTTATCAAGTATTTTACTGATTACAAATGACAGTTTCATATTAAAAATCATTATTTAGGTAGACTACACGGTAATTAAAGTAAAATCATAATTTAATCCTGAAAAACTATTAGAAATAGAGAGCCAAAGTAATACGGAGTTTTAACCTTAACAAAAGTTTCATTCCCATTCAATTCAATCTAGAAGAAGAAAAATTTTGTCACTAAATTTTACTAGAATATTTTTTTCTAAAGGTGGAAAGGATATCTAAGCTTAAAAAGGGCATCAGAGTCTTCAAAAAAATTTCAGACCTCCTATGTCACAATTTTTATATTATATAGATAAAAAATTGGATTGTAGTGGAGAAACATCCATGTCCAAACTAAAAAAGTGGATGAACAAATAAATGTTGACAACATAGTTGCAAAACTTTAAACAGAAGAAAAATCAATAGTCAACGCATAATATATGAACTAGTTCCAAGCATAATAGAATCTTCAGAAGTAAAGGAAAAACACAGTTTTCCAGTTTACCTTCCTCAGGAGGCTCACAAAATCGATCTATTGCTCTAATGTCAGAGAGTTTCACCCCATCAACACTGAAAAGGCCTCCATGAACGACAAAGACCTTTTGATTTATTACATGAGCCAAAGGCAAATAACAGAATACTTCCGCAAAGAGTTCCACAAATGTCTCACTCAGCTTGGACCTGACCTCGCCCTCAAAACCGTAGATTTTGTTCATGCTCTTACTCTCATGATTCCCTCTAGCAAGGTAAATAGCTGAAAATTCCCAAGTTAGATGTAAAAAAAGTTAAACCAAGATTATATATATCATACTAATAGGTAACAAGTCCTGAAGATCAGTTTAGAGAGCTTCCAATCAAGATCATCAATCTAGGGAGTGCCCTATCAAGAAGATTGATATAGGAGTCTCCGATCAAGATCATGAAGATCAATTTAGATAGAGATAACCTAAAAGAAGTGCTCAATAAAGCACCTTAATACTCCAGTGACAATTTGGTTTAAGCACAAAAAAGAGAAAAGATGCATCTAAAATATTTGAAATTATCTGCAAAGGGACAAGGGGAGAGAAACAGGAAAAAAGGACCATGCAATTCATGTAAAGGCCAAGGAGGAAATGTGAGGCAGAGAATGTCAGAAGTAGAGTTCACCTGATGGACACATGCACTTGAATGCAAATAGTGTGAGGATGACCTCCACAGAGAAAGATCCTCTATCAACAAAGTCACCATTAAAGAGATATGGATTCTCTTCAGAAGGGAGACCATTAAGCTCAAAAATATTTATCAGATCGTAGAACTACAAGAAAATGGAACAATAACACTTTAATAAACAAAAGCAACTAAAAGAAAGTAAAAGCATAAGCAATAAAATGAAGCATAGTAATTATTCCACAATGTTAGCTATATTATCATAGCTGTAAAATTTAGTTACTCAAGAAAGCATGACAGCTACTTGCATCTAACATTAATGGATGGCGACATTATATACATCACCAAGTCTTAAAATGCACTAAGTCCACTTTAGACTCTGTTAATTACCTTATTTGGCAAAAGCATATGAATCATGTGCAGTTGCTAGAGTTAGAGCTTTGATAATGATTACCAAGGCGTGAAATTACCTGACCATGCACGTCACCACAGACGGTTAAAAGACTGCCATCAGGAACATTAATATCTACAAGAGAAGGCAGAGCCTGCAACATTTCTCTCATTTGCAAGACAATCTGGAATGCATATCTGTACCAATAATATTAATTAGCAAAAAAGCTAGTAATATAGCAAGAACAGAATCCATAACTGCATTTACTAAACAAACCTTTTATGCAAACACTTTTGGTTCTTGAAGTCATCCATCATTTTCTTAACAAAGTCCAAAGTAACAACATCTCCCTCTATTTTTGCGCCTAAATATTGTGGCTCCACCTCTTTAACCAAAAAAAAAAAAAAAAATAGCAATGTCATTAATGCACAAAAGACATTTATTTTTTAGATACTTTCAACAATTCAAGAGAGCAAGCTAAAATATTCAGTGCTTTCAAAACTGATGAGCAATTTACTTTCAAAGTTTTACAGAATGTTTTATCTGTATTTATATGAATGCTAATCAGTGTAAGTTAAAAGCTTATATGCAGCTTACATATTAGAAAGTAAATGATAATGCATTAACCTCTTTCTGATGCAAGAATGAATTGCTACATTAAACTCCAAATTCTTTCAACATAAACCCATTCTATACACACTGTAAAAAGTAAATAGAATACTTACTCTCTCAGACATATGTACTGCACTTATACATCCTCAAAGTCCTAAAATTGATCTTTTGATAATAGAGCATGTCAGAGTTTTGAATGCTTTTCAATTGTTCAAATTCCGTATTCAATTTATAATTTTTTTCAAGATCAATAACTATTCCCTCTTACATTATAGAACTTATGCAACAATAGTCAGGAACAATATAGGAATAAACTAGCAGACAAGCCCCTTGCTAGATAAATGAACAACTTGGAATCAAATCCCATGTTCATTATGGGCTAAGGTTTTCAAATATAATCTACCATCACATCATCAAGCCACTGGTTCAGAGTAAAAACGAGGGAGAGATAAGGACCAAAACTAAGCAGAACATTTAATACTGGTATTGAGATTAGTCTTTAAGCAAATTGGTGTAAGAACTTCTTGCCTAAACTAAACACTAACGTAGAAAAAAATCAGCACAAATTTTATTCTGTAAAATATTACAGATGTAATAAAAGGAAACATCCACTGCCAACCAGCCAGTATGTTACTAACATTTACATACATTTTCACAGGGAAGAAAACTAGAAAAGTACTCCCAATTTCCCCTGTGCTTCAATGATTGCATCAAGGAATTCTAAGTAGTCGCACAAGATTTTTAATCTCTCCCTCCTCCCTTATGAAAATACAGGATAGCCGGTACCCTTTCAATTAATATTCTTTCTAAGTTCCTAGTGGAAATGTATCATCTTTTAGTGAATTCACCATTTTACTTCTGCAGATTGGTTATTTAAACATGTGAGATTGACTTGTACAGTACTTCATTTTACTTTGAGCTCAAACTATCAGATCTAAGTCAAGCATTTAACTCTGAAGTAAAGACACCACTACCAGTGGATTCACCCCACCACCATGTCCCTAGAACCACTAGAACTACTGCTTCCACACTTATGGCAACTGCTGCCCCCGCCATTTGTGACTAGTGCTGCCACAAATGCCACTGAAGCTGGGCGCACATGGAAAGTGAAATGGGACCTGTCCCTATCATGATGCAATATGTTAATATAAATGTTGAATTAACAATATGGCAAGTTCCTCCGCACACAAAAAAGACCTATCATTAAAGAAAAAATAACTAATCATGTATAACTTGATATCATCACAAGATAACTCTCCCATGACTAACTTCCTTCCCTGTACATTACCAAAACATAAATCACACAAGTACAACCTAAAGTAGTAAATCAGGAAAACTATGATACTTGGAGAGTGATGATCATAAATTTCAAGAGGATTCAGCTCAATGCCATATTTTTATCAATATGACCAAAAGACCACAATTTCATATAATAAAAAAAATCAGCCTTGATACAACAAAACATTATCAAATATTAAAACCCATTTCGCTTATCCATAAACAGATAATAAGGCTAGCAATGGAAGTTATATGAATTAACAACTTTTGCAGTACAGTTACCTTTTACTATCTCAATTTTCCCACAATATATAACACATACCAGATATACATAAACCAAGATGATGACATGTTCCAGACTGAACAACATAAATAGTATTAGGTCACCAGCTGCATTGAAAAAAATTTAACTGCACTAACTGTTAGGCAATTCATTGCTTTATTTGTAAAGAACACTTCTTAGTTTCTCCCTAGGAAATATGATGTTGCAATAAGAGGATAAAAAGGTAACGTGATAACATCAGAAGGCACTGAAACTTAGCAGAAAAAAGAGCTTAACTGCACATTATCTCACAAATTATACCAACAAATGACACAGAAAGATTCACAGTTATTCCTAAATGATATTTTTCATTTCAAACAAACCAGGTTCCTTTTTTCTTAGAAGAAAAGAGAAACATACTAAATGCCTCCTGCCAGTAGATATTTTTACATCCTATTAAAATTTTCAATCACCCATAGATGCAAACAAGAAATAGCAACCCTAATGAATATCATATTAATGCGGAAGACAATTTCTAGAAGACAAAAAAAAAAACATAAAGTTCAGAAATAAATGGTAGAAATAATGGGAAGAAGAAAATACTTATGGTGCGGTAATCTATGGAGTCAGCTAAAGAACGCCTCTCCGACTCGGGTACAGAAATCGCTTCTTCAAATTTTAATTTCATTACTGCTTTCTCACACTCCTTTAATTTCTTGGTAGCATCAGGATCATTGGGACAAATCCTTTTGACCTGATTACAAAGGGAGGAAAATATATTTCAGACATCACAAACCATATGTCACATGTCAATGTAGAGCAACTATATGAATTTCATGGGAGAGGAAAAGTAAGGCATCAACAATAGATGCAAAATAAGCAAGGGGGATAAAGACAGTTAACACTAAATTGAATCTATGGAAATAGGCATCACTAGCAAGAACCCTCCTCCAGGTCCTTAAATGAAATCAGCCAAAAAACCATATGTAACTTCTCTAGGCATAAATTTCACTAGACCAATCTTAGACAGGATGATGTAAGAAAGGTGGATCCATCTGCAATGAGTATTAATTGCAAAGGAACATGGCAGTATATCTCAGGTAAAACAAGAAATAATATCATAAGGTTTTCTCACTCAAAAGCAAATGTATGCATACATGCAGCTCATAAAATAGAGAACATGATAAGACTGGTAAAGTTATCTCAAATCTAGAGTTGCCAAGCACATCTCACCACCCCATACAATCTCAAACACTAGACCAATCTTAGACAGGATGATGTAAGAAAGGTGGATCCATCTGCAATGAGTGTATTAATTGCAAAGGAACATGGCAGTATATCTCAGGTAAAACAAGAAATAACATCATAAGGTTTTCTCACTCAAAAGCAAATGTATGCATACATGCAGCTCATAAAATAGAGAACATGATAAGACTGGTAAAGTTATCTCAAATCTAGAGTTACCAAGCACATCTCACCACCCCATACAATCTCTAATACTAGAAGGAGAAATAACTTGTTAATCTCGTCTTAAACAGAAAAAACATTCTACAGCAAGCCCTAGGTGTAAAAAGGAAAAGAAAAAGAAAGAGAGTTTCTAATAAAATTAAAATTATAAATTAGAAGGGCAAAAACCTGCTACAATTATTAATGAATTAAAAAACATGTAAAAAAGATTCATGAGAAATAATTACAGACAATAGCAACCTCTGAATGAAAGAAGTTAAACAAAGACAATGAAACAAACATCTTTTTGAAATATTACAACCCCAGCACCTGTTGAAAATCCTTTAGTGCTTCCTTAAACTTCCCCATGGCAAGATAAGCTGCGCCTCGTCTGTAATAACCCTGTAAGTTAGAGAACCATCAGAACAAGAACAAAAATATATACTGCATAAGAGGTTGAATCACTTCAGTAGATAAGGCATGCCTTTGAATATTTAGGATCCACTTCAATTGCCTTAGTAGCATCCTGTATGGCACTACCATACTCTTCCAATTTGGTGTGAGCAAGTGAGCGATTGGCCCAGTACACTGCATTCTGACTATTTAGCTCTATCGCCTGCGTGTACAAGTCAATAGCCTGACCATATTTGTGTGCTGAATAAAAGAAAATCGAGAGCTTCAGCACAATTGAACACAACAAAATTGCAAACATCACTATCATAATCCTCATACATGCATTTGACTATCTACACTCTGCACTTTCTCAATGCAGAATCAAACACTTTAACCCAATCAATATTCGATAAAACAAAATCAATATCTGTGATACTGAGATTTACATGCTCATTACATTGGTACCTTTAAATGCTTCATTAGCTTGGTTTTTGATTTCTTCAGCTCGTGAGAGGTTAGAACCTTCATTTTCCATACCGGGCATAACCTTTTTATCAACTTGTTTAAATCAAGTTAAAATGTTAGTGAAAAGCTTATTTTCTTCTCACAAACCTCTGCATCATCCACAACAACATTAAACAAACAACACATTAGCAAGACGACAATGCTTGCATCTTCTGAAACAAGAGCATCCTATGTAGTAACAAACATCCATAACAAAAGTATCAGAAAAACTGCGAAGATAACAATACCTAAAGCACACTTAAGAAATAACAAATCTAAAATTATCATCAAAATTTTAATTAAAAAAATAACATGCACATACAACTGGAAAAAAAAAAGCTAATACAACTTAAAGAAATTATTCATATCTTCTATGCTAGGATATTCAAAACTTCATATTCAAAGACAGAAATTTCAAGCATAAGCGAACAATCAAATGCAAAATAGAAATAAAAGTTAAGAGTTGTAGGGTTAGCGAAGAATTGAGGGAGACCTAAGTGTAGATTAAGGAGGAAGAAGGAAGGTTACCTGGAAAATAGAAGATAAAAAAAAAAATCAGCTGTAGTTGAGCTTTGACTGTCGAGCGAGAGAAAATGGAGTTTTTATTAGTTTGGCTGAAAGGGAAACCCTAGTTAAAACCAGAACAACTTGTATTTTTCTTTTTCCAACCTATTTTTTATTTATTATATTTTATTGTATTTCTATTTATGGATTGATTTGATTGTCAAATAAATTTTGTTTTCCCTGTGGAGAGAAATCAGGAAACTTCTATTCCTTTATAATTATTTTACAGCGCATGGTAAAAAATATTATTAATATCTTTTTTGCTAAGAATGAATTCGATAGAAAGTACGGGAGTTTTATCATGACCTATAGTGAAGTATAACTTGTTTAATAGGTTACATTGCATGTTAAATTACTTAATTTTTGAAAAATTGTTCTAGGTTTTAAGTAACACTTTTAGCTTTGTTTAACATGTGTTGATGTAAAAAGAAGAGTGTTGTATTAAATAACGCTCTAGTTTAAACTCCCAACGTGATAAATTATTAAAGTTTGTGGACAGCTAGCTCAAATATGAATTCTTTAGCAACCTTGTTAAATTTAACTCGAGCTTTTAGGTTCAATTGTCGTATAATTTACCTAATTTTGTATAGATTGTGAAAAAGTAGAATAAATCTGTTTACATGTCATACAATGGCAAGAAGAAAGCAAAAATGCATAGTCACTCTCAAACTCTCTAACGAATAGGTGGTATTATGATTAGATGTAATTAAAGTTGAGGCCCTTTCTTATTTCTAGACCTTATACACAGTTGATGGACCCCATCTTTGCCAATTTTCTCTTTATGGACATTTTTCAAAGCTTACTGAGCCTATAATTGGGATGTTGAAGTCTAATATTTCTTCTGACGAAATTCAGTTGGCTCTTTTTAATATGGCACCCCTAAAGGCTCTCAATTAGATGGATTCCACTCTAAATCTTTCTAGTCACAATGGCCAGTTACTGTAAGGTCAATCTGTCAGGTTGTTAAAGACGTGTTTAGTAGTTAAACAATTGTTCCTTTATTGAATAATACCTTGTTGGTTTTTTGATACGGGCACGCCCTATCATGAGTCGAGTTCGAGCCGAGACCCGATGGTGTTACCTCAAGGACCGATTACGAGAGCTCGTGCGAAACAATTTAAGGAGGCAATCGGGGCTCTAATTCAACAAGCTTGGGACGATGCTAAGATTAGCTCAAACGCTATTTCAACTTCGTGCCGCATGCTCTTACAAGCTCATGTTCATGAAGAGCTCCATATGGCCATTCGGTCTTGGCTAATTATTTAGCTAAAAAAAAAAAGATAATAATAATAAAATAATAATAAATAAAATTCGAATATAATAAATAATTATGTTAATTATTTGATGCACTTAAATAAATCTATTTGGTACATTATTAATAGTTAAATTTAATATGTTTAGATTAGGACCAATTTAATAAGTTGTTGCTACTTAATTTAATGACCGAAATGTTTATTTAATATGTTATAAACTCTAGCCAAAATTTAATAGAAGTAATGCCCATTTCTTATTTAATTTGTCCAGCCATAAACATGTATTAAAAATGTTTTAAATTGATAGACACTAAGTGGCCGAATATTTTAATGTGCAGGATTTTTTTTTAGGAGCCAATTAAGGCCATAAAGCAAGTGGGTGGCAGCATGCTAATATTTTTTTAAAGAATGAGGTGCATGCGTGGGACAAAGATTAGTGCCATATTGGATGATTAAAATTAGCACATTCTATGGCCAAAATTTAAGTGCCATTCAGCCCCACCATTTTTTTAAAAAGATTAGTGCCATATTGGAGGATTAAAATTAGCACGTTCTATGGCCAAAATTTAAGTGGCATTATTCAAGCAAATTCTAGCTTGATTTAGCATAACCATTAAGGCTTGAGAGGGTGACCATTCGGTAGGTTATAAATATGAAAACATTCATTTGTAAGACACTTTTTTTTTTGAATGATATATCATTATTCTGTCGAATTTTTTAGAACACTTCTCCAATTTCGTTTTAAGGATTCGTTGACTTATCTAGTGAGCTAGTGGCGTCAACCTATTCTTTGATCAACTTCTATATACCGAGGTTCCTGTCGTATTTCATAGCGGGTCGAGGTCCCATTCCCATCCAAAATCGAGCCTTAAGAATGTATAAGTAATCTGGGTCGATACCTTTCGATATTGGTTCTTACTTGTTTTCTTAAGCCTTAAATTGAAATTTTCCTTCTTCTAAACCCGAGTTAATTCCAAACCACCCGTACTTCAAATTAAACGATCTTCATACCTTCTTCCCTAAAATTATACTTTTTTCTATTTTTGATATCTATTCTTCGCCTATTTTCAATTTTCGTATTTCTTGTTTACGATCGGGCAACTAAGCATACATCTCGATTTCATCTTGAGATCGGATCAGATCATTTGGTATCGAGCGCTTAAACGAAATTACGAAGCTCCAACGACTAATCCGAAGCTATTCAGCGAAGATCCGAAGTAAGTAAAAAAATCGTATATAAAAAAACAAAAAAGGAAAATTCGTATTAAAAAAAACATTCAAAACAAAAGGAAATTCGCATTAAAAAAAAGAAGCAAATTTAAAAAAAAAATTCATAAAAAAAAGGGTTCAATCGAATTTGATATTCCTTTCTCTACTGTAAACTTTCTTCTTTCAGCCTACCCAACACCTAGTACGTTACAACCCTTGAAAACTCGTTTGTGACCGACCCCCTAAGCCCCAAGAAGCTTTGGCGAATCCTAACAACGAAATCACGAGAAAGTGTGAAAAAAAAAATGAGCGTGAGTGTTCAATATTTATTTTTCCTTGTGAGTAATCAAGAAGGATTGTGGTGAGGTTTCTTTAAATTTTGTTCAATATGTCTAGAAGTCCCGAACGACGAGTAGTGAGCGACGAAGCGTCAGATGCCGCTGGTGGTAGAAGAGGATTGCAACCACAAAGGAATGTTCCTAGAGGTAGAGGTTCTGATTTACAAATGCAAATTGCATTACGAGAAGTCACACGTTTACTCCATTCTATCACCGAATATTTGGACCAAAGAGATGAACAAGGACAACGACCAAACCCTCATCCCGTTCAGAGAAGGGGACAAGAACGACCTTGGCTGCATGAAAACGACATATACGAACCAAATGAAGCTGACAGTAATTAAGTTTCTGAACAAAATGAACGAAGAAGAGGTCCACGAGCAAATGACCAAAGAGATCAGAGACGGGAAGACGACAATCTTAAAAATATTAAGTTATCCATCCCTCCTTTCCAAGGCAAGTCAGATCCTGAAGCCTACCTGGAATGAGAAAAGAAGATTGAACTTGTGTTCGAGTGCCACAATTACTCCGAAAACAAGAAGGTTAAGTTAGCCGCTATAGAGTTCTCCGACTACGCCATGATCTGGTGGGATTAGTTGACGACGAGTCGAATGCGTAACGGTGAACGGCCAATTACTACATGGGCCGAGATGAAAGCGGCCATGAGACGCCGATTTATCCCTTCTTACTATCACCGGGAATTACATCAGAAACTCCAACACCTCTCACAAGGGACGAGAAGCGTCGAAGACTACTATAAAGAAATAGAAGTCGCTATGATCTGAGCTGACATTCAAGAAGAACGGGAAGCTACCATGGCTCGATTCTTAGCCGGACTCAACCGAGAGATAGCCAATGTCGTGGAATTACATCATTATGTTGAGATGGAGGATATGGTCCACATGGCCATCAAAGTAGAAAAACAATTGAAGCAAAAAGAAGCATCCTGCAGCTATTCCAATCCAAAACCTTCGAAGTGGGGCCAAAGTACAAGCAAGGGGTTTCTCTTAAACAAACCGAAAGATTCCACTTTCACCCCGAAGACGAATAAGCCTTTAGTCGAAACGAGCAAAGACAAGGCTCCGAAGACTTCAAATTCTAGATCAAGGGATATCAAATGCTTCAAGTATCTTGTTCGAGGACACATCGCCAGCCAATGCCTGAATAGACGAACTATGGTGATGCGGGCTGACAGTGAGATTGAAACCAAAGACAAAGAAGAATGCGAGTCTGAATCTAACTCCGAGGCTGAAGAGGACATAGAACAACCAGTTGAAGGCGAATTACTCGTTGTAAAGCGAAGCCTCAGTCTTCAAAATGCTGGAAACGATGAGCAACGTGAAAATATCTTTCACTCGAGATGCCAAGTGCAAGGTAAAGTCTGTAGCCTTATCATTGACGGAGGGAGTTGCACAAATGTAGCAAGCACCCTCATGGTGGAAAAGCTAGGATTGACGACGACAAAGCATCCAACTCCTTATAAGCTCCAGTGGCTCAATGATGGTGGAGAACTTAAGGTTACCAAGCAAGCCTTAGTATCCTTCAGCATCGGGAAGTACTCCGATGAAGTGCTATGCGACGTAATGTCGATGCACGTGGGACACTTACTCCTGGGACGTCCATGGCAGTATGACCGCCGAGTGATGCACGATGGCTACACTAATTGGTATTCCTTCAAGCATCTCAGAAGGAATGTGACACTTGCCCCCTTAACTCCTAAACAAGTCTTTGAAGATCAGCAAAAGCTACGAATTTCCATTGATCAGTCAAAAGAGAAGAGCAAGAAAAATGAGCGAGGAAAAAATACGAGTGCAAAAATAAACGAGAGAAAACAACAAAAAAGAAAAAGATGAAAGTGAAAAAGAGAGCGGAAAAATGTGTGTTCTAGCAAAAGCAAGTGATATACGAAAAGCTTTGAATTTGAGGCATCCTATGTACTTGCTTCTGTACAAAGAAGTGTTTTTGAGCACTAACAATTTACCCGATAATCTCCCTTCTTCTGTGTTATCATTGATTCAGGAATTTAAAGACATATTCCCGGAGGAGATACCAAGCGATTTGCCACCCATTCGAGGTATTGAACACCAGTTTGACTTGGTACCTAGAGCGGCTCTACCCAATCGACCGCTTACCGGAGTAATCCCGAGGAAACAAAGGAACTCCAAAAGTAAATCACTGAATTGCTTGAAAAGGGTTACATTTGAGAGAGCCTGAGTCTATGC
This sequence comes from Gossypium bickii, assembly GCA_025503065.1. NCBI lineage: Eukaryota > Viridiplantae > Streptophyta > Magnoliopsida > Malvales > Malvaceae > Gossypium > Gossypium bickii. The sequence continues at coordinate 16,757,065 of CP106713.1, read as the reverse complement.
GTGGTGCCAGTGTTACTTGTGCCGAAGAAAGATGGATCATGGCGCATGTGTGTTGATTGTCGCGCCATCAATAAGATAACTGTTAAGTACCGACATCTGATACCCCGACTCGACGATATGCTTGACGAGTTAAGTGGAGCAAAAATTTTCACAAAAATTGACTCAAAAGTGGATATCATCAAATACGGATGCGCGAGGGCGATGAATGGAAAACAGCTTTCAAAACGAAGCTAGGTTTGTATGAATGGTTGGTAATGCTATTTGGCCTTACAAACGCTCCAAGTACTTTTATGCGACTTATGAATCATGTTTTATGAGATTTTATTGGCAAATCATGTGTTGTTTATTTTGATGACATTTTAGTGTACAGTAAATCCTTGGAGGATCACATCCAGCATCTACGTGCGATCTTAGAAACACTACGGAAAGAGGTATTGCAAGCTAATCTCAAGAAATGTTCTTTTTGTAGTGACAAGGTTGTTTTCTTAGGATACGTCGTAAGTGCAAATGGCTTGGAGGTGGACCAAGAGAAGGTTCGAGCAATCCAAGAATGGCCCCGTCCTACAACGATTAGCCAAGTACGAAGTTTCCATGGGTTGGCTAGTTTCTACCGCCGATTCGTGCCCAACTTCAGCACGAGAGCCACGAGCGTGATAAAAAAGAATTCAGCTTTCCATTGGTCCGATGAGCAAGAATGGTCTTTTAATGCCATTAAAGAATGTCTTGTTAAAGCTCCATTGTTATCCCTTCCTGACTTTACTAAAACCTTTAAAATTGAGTGTGATGCATCAGGTGTAGGGATCGGAGCTGTTCTAACTCAGAATGGAAGACCGGTGGCATACTTCAGTGAGAAATTGAGCGGAGCTGCACTTAATTACCCCGTGTATGACAAGAAGATGTACACTCTTATAAGATCGCTTGAGACATGGTAGCACTACTTAAGGCCAAAGGAGTTTGTCATCCATTCGGATCACGAAGCACTCAAGTACATCAAAGGTCAACATAAGCTCAACAAACGGCATGCGAAATGGATTGAGTATTTAGAATAGTTTCCATACGTAATTAAGTATAAGAAAGGTAAGGAAAATGTAGTAGCGGATGCGTTATCACGAAGGTACATTTTATTAACCTTTCTTGATTCTAAATTACTTGGTTTCCATCATATAAAAGATTTGTATGTTGATGATGTTGACTTTGGAAACATATATAATGCTTACGAGAACGGTGCCTTTGATAAGTTCTACAGGTACGAAAGATTTCTTTTTAAGGAGAACAAACTTTGTATTCCGCAAGGTTCTATTTGAAAGCTGCTCGTGTTAGAAGCACATAGTGGAGGTCTCATGGGTCACTTCGGTCGTGATAAAACAATGTCGACTCTACAAGAGCATTTCTTTTGGTCGGGAATGAGAAAAGATGTCGAACAGATCTGCGAATGTTGTATAGCTTGCAAACGAGCAAAATCGCGGGTCCAGCCTCATGGTTTATATACACCCCTTCCTATTTCAGACATTCCATGGGTCGACATCTCTATGGATTTTATCCTTGGCTTACCGAGATCTAAAATAGGGAAGGACTCGATCTTTGTTGTAGTTGATCGATTTTCTAAAATGTCCCATTTTATTCCTTGTTCTAAGACTGATGATGATGAGCACATTGCAAATTTGTTTTTCAGGGAAGTTGTGCGTCTACATGGAATTTCGAGAGCGATCGTATCTGATCGAGACATCAAATTTTTAAGTCATTTCTGGCGGACTCTATGGGGGAAGCTAGGAACGAAATTAATGTTCTCTACCACTTGTCATCCTCAGACGGATGGACAAACCAAAGTGGTCAACTGAGTCCTATCGACTCTGCTTCGAGCGTTGGTACGAAAGAATCTCAAAACCTAGGAAGAGTGCCTACCTCACGTCGAGTTTGCCTACAACTGAGCTGTCCATTCCGCGACTAAATTTTCGCCCTTCGAGACTGTCTACGGGTTTAATCCTCTTACTCCTCTTGATTTATTACCATTGCCTTCTGACAAATTTATCCATTCTGATGCTAGGAAAAAGGCGGACTATGTCAAAGAGCTGCATCGGAAGGTGCGAGAGAATATCGAGGCGAAAACCGAACAATACACCCAGCAAGCTAACAAAGGACGGAAGCAAGTCGTGTTTGAACCCGGAGATTGGGTATGGGTGCATATGAGGAAAGAGCGGTTCCCAGCCCGTCGACTCAACAAATTATCACCAAGAGGAGACGGACCGTTCCAAGTCCTCGAGCGAATTAATGAGAATTCATACAAACTCGACTTGCCCGGTGAGTATAATATCATTGCTACTTTTAACGTAGCTGATTTAACTCCGTTTGATGCAGGTCCTGACTTGAGGACAAGTTATCTTCAAGATAGGGAGGATGATACGGGCACGCCCCATCATGAGCCGAGTTCGAGCTGAGACCCGATGGTGTTACCTCAAGGACCGATTACGAGAGCTCATGCGAAACAATTTAAGGAGGCAATCGGGGCTCTAATTCAACAAGCTTGGGACGATGCTAAGATTAGCTCAAACGCTATTTCAACTTCGTGCCGCATGCTCTTACAAGCTCATGTTCATGAAGTGCTCCATATGGCCATTCGGTCTTGGCTAATTATTTAGCTAAAAAAAAAGATAATAATAATAATAAAACAATAATAAATAAAATTCGAATATAATAAATAATTATGTTAATTATTTGATGCACTTAAATAAATCTATTTGGTACATTATTAATAGTTAAAATTAATATGTTTAGATTAGGACCAATTTAATAAGTTCTTTGCACTTAATTTAATGATCAAATGTTTATTTAATATGTTATAAACTCTGGCCAAAATTTAATAGAAGTAATGCCCATTTCTTATTTAATTTGTCCAGCCATAAACATGTATTAAAAATGTTTTAAATTGATAGACACTAAGTGGCCGAATATTTTAATGTGCAGGATTTTTTTTTTAAGGAGCCAATTAAGGCCATAAAGCAAGTGGGTGGCGCCATCTTAATATTTTTTAAAGAATGAGGTGCATGCGTGGGACAAAGATTAGTGCCATAGTGGAGGATTAAAATTAGCACATTTTATAGTCAAAATTTAAGTGCCATTCAGCCCCACCATTTTTTTTTAAAAGATTAGTGCCATATTGGAGGATTAAAATTAGCACGTTTTATGGCCAAAATTTAAGTGCCATTATTCAAGCAAATTCTAGCTTGATTTAGCATAACCATTAAGGCTTGAGAGAGTGACCATTCGGTAGGTTATAAATATTTGAAAACATTCATTTGTAAGACACTTTTTTTTTTTAATGAATGATATATCATTATTCTGTCGAATTTGTGAGAACACTTCTCCAATTTCGTTTTAAGGATTCGTTGACTAATCTAGTGAGCTAGTGGCGTCAACCTATTCTTTGATCAACTTCTATATATTGAGGTTCCTGTCGTATTTCATAGCGGGTCGAGGTCCCATTCCCATCCAAAATCGAGCCTTAAGAATGTATAAGTAATCTGGGTCGATACCTTTCGGTATTGGTTCTTACTTGTTTTCTTAAGCCTTAAATTGAAATTTTCCTTCTTCTAAACCCGAGTTAATTCCGAACCATCCGTACTTCAAATTAAACGATCTTCATACCTTCTTCCCTAAAATTATACTTTTTTCTATTTTTGATATCTATTCTTCGCCTATTTTCAATTTTCGTATTTCTTGTTTACGATCGGGCAACTAAGCTTACATCTCGATTTCATCTTGAGATCGGGACTGTATCATTTTTATCCCGAAAATTAATAGTTCAAAGGTTTTCTCTCTTTTTCACCCTATTAGTCTGTGTTTGATGGTTTACTAGATTATTACAAGGGTCATTATTAATAGGTTGAAGTCTATTATGTTACTCTTATTGCCCTAAATTAGACGAGCTTTGTAACTGTCTACAATATTACAGACAATATTCTTTACCCAACAGGTTATTCACTCGATAGGCACTAGTAAAAGGAGAGCAAGATGGATTGTTATCAAAATTGATCTGGAGAAAGCTTATGATTGTAACATTTGGGAATTTGTAAAATATACACTAGTTGAGGTTGGTTTTCCAATAGGGTCAATTTATGACATCTCACACTGCATTTTGTCCTCATTGATGTAGATGATTTAATGTTCTTCTATAAGCTAACCTGGAGAAGGCAGATCTTTTGAAAGATGCCATTAATCAATTTTGTTATTATTCGAGACATCAAGTCAACAACCAAAAGGCGAAGGTTTTTTTACCTCAATGAACTATCTACCTTAACTAGTACTCACTTAGGGTACCAACAAATTTCGAATTTGGGCTTCTCCTTGGCTTTTCCCTCTTTCATGATTAAGCGAGAAAAAAACATAGTAATTTGTGATTGATAAAGTCCATAATCACCTTAATGTATGGGACTCTAAGACTTTGTCAATGGCAGGTATAGTTACACTTGCCAAGTCGGTCTTTATGCTAGTGTCAAACTTTTTCATGCAATCAACACTTATTCCTAGTGGGTTTTATGTAAAAATAAAGAAAATAGTTATAAATTTTATCTAGGGCTCTACGAATGATTTAAGGAAGGTCACTCTTATTAAATGGTTGGATTGTGTCAACCCCTTCGAGTGGAGATCTTGGGCTTTGAAATTTAAATATGCAAAATGGTTTCTTCTTTCTCAAATTGGTCTTCCATTCACTCTCGAAGCCAAATTGATTTCTAGGTCTGGATTACGAGGTACAAATTGGGGGATGGATGTTCGAAGTTAATAGATTGAAGGTAATTCTCTTTTGTTTAGAAAATATTGTAAAAATCTGATTAAGAAAATAATTATTTTAGTTACGATGGAAATTTAAAGTTTTTTCTTAAATCGAGCTTATTGTGTTATTTATAGCAATAAACCTAAATCGAGATATACGTATGCTTTTTACAATATGGACTAAAGTTGATATTGACTTTCAACTAAACAACCTTATCCACTATCCTCAAAGTACGAATTACCCTAAGTGTGGGCTTGACCAACACGAACCAAGTCACGGAATAAAAACAATTTATTTACTTTCAATGAGAAAGTAAATTCAACAATTTATTTACTTTCAATGGGAAAGTAAATTCTATCTATAAATTGGTAATTATTCAATATTCCTAGAAAATAAAATTTATTCTTTGTAAATAAATTACTACTACTTTCTGAAAAAATAATGACGTTTACGAAGTGTGTAATTAGGTCAATCAATGATTTCTACTTATAGAGAAAAGTACATGAGTTATGCTTGAATAAGTCCTGATTAAATAATGTTATTTTAATAGAAAATACAATCATACTCTAAGTAAAATAGAGGGGGTAGCGACATGCCCTTATATATTACTAAGGTTGACGTCCCTCATATGTTACATGAGGCTTAGTTTGAGTCTCTCATGTATTGGGTCCAATTATATGTGTTTCTTGTAACATCCCTTACCCGGTCCGGTCGCCGAACTCGGGAAATAGGATGTTACGAGCAAATACCAAATAATTACATATAATTACAGCTTAAAAACTCAACTAAATATCATTCCATTAGTTAAATCAATTTCGGGTTAATATTGAGCTTACGAAAACTTTAAACCAACTCGACAAAAGACATGGATTAAATTGGAATTAAAATGAAAAAATGGTAAAAATTTGCAAACAGAGGTCACACGGCCGTGTCCCCTGACCGTGTGGGATGAGACACATGACTGTATGGGCAAGCCATGTAACAGCTTGATGTTGTGTGGGTCAAAAGTGCAAATAATCACAAATAAGTCATACGACCGTGTCACCAGGCCATGTAACTCTCTGTGCCTGTGTGCAACAAAAGTCATGTAAGGCACACAGCCGTGTGCCAGGCCGTGTGTACCTGGAAAACACATTTCAAAACAAGCTATTCAACCTTAAATCACCTATGCCACAAGCTACCATTTAAACCACATCTCAACCAATTCAAAAGCATTCAAATCAACCAAAATCATCATTTATATCGACCATCCTAAATGCTTAATCAATATGCCACAATTGGCACCTCAATCAACAATTTAAAATCAACCAAAAGACCACATACATACCAACCCATTAAGCCTTGAATGACACTTTCACTATCATATAATCAAGCACCAAAAAGCCATTCAAACAATCTCATGTTTAAGTATCAAGCTTACCAAATCATTTCAAACATACCTAAACTTATAACTCATCTTTGTACACCTATTTTTTAGTATATCATTTAGACACCATCAAAGCAAGCAAATATCTAAGTCAAACTTCTCATTAAGATACCATCTTCATGACTAATGCCATCATACACATATTTACATAAACATAATCTCAAAATGTCAAACTCATTCAAGATATAACATTTGCATAAGCTTAAGATTCCTTAGGTACATGCCACACATAACCAAGCCTTAATATGGTAAAAAGACTATCGAACCAATATCGGGATAGCGTGAGCTTCAAATGATTCGATTGACTTGTTCTGCAAGTTGACAATCTGTGTAACGCCCTAATTTATTTAACTTTGTTTCTGTGGATTCTGTCATAAATGAGTATCTCCTTCAGTGGTTAAGTATTCTGGGTGTGTGTTTGAGGTCTTAGGTTCAAGTCTCACTTTTGGAAAATATGTTATTTTTGGTCCTAGCCTTATCCCTTATAGGTGGGCTTATGTTATATTATTTGTAAACTCATATCAGAATGAGCCTGCTGGTTTGAGTGGTAATGTGTTAGCTTGCCTTGAGGTTCGTGTTTGAATCCTTGTGTGAGTGTAGATCATAATTTTTGCTTCGGTTGGCTGATAAGAGGTTTGGTGGGACTGAAAGTCTGTGGTAGTTTGTAGTAGTTAGATGAGGTTAATGGGTAAGATTTTGTGGGATTGAGATTGGTTAATGGGGTGCTGGGTTGTTAGTAGGATTTTATTTTTGGAATTAAATAATTTTTATTTTTATTTTTCCCAAAAATATTTCTCCCATTTTTTTGACTTTTTTTTCTCTTTTCTTCTTTCCCTCTTCTGACATTTTTGCCTTTCTCTATAAAACCCCTTTTCTTCTTCTTTTGATTCTATTCACGAATCATTCTTTCAATCGTTGCAACTTAGATTTTTAGGTTCTTTAATCAGCTTGGTAAGTAGAGCTTCGTTTATCTCTAACGATTAGTATTTTGGGATGCTAGCAATGTTATTTTGTAGCCTTTAATTAGTAGGTCCTGCGTTTAGGAAAATGTTGTGAAGCAGGGAATTACGCTCCAACGGCTTAATCCATGATAGTGGTAGTTTTCATCGGTGGCAAGTTTGTGGGCGTTGTTTAAATTTTTGTTGTGGATTCGTAAATTAGTTGCGGAAACGGTGTTTGTTATACTGTTTTTAGGTTTCGGAGGTCTTGAAATTGCTGTAGCATAAAAAACGAACCAAGTGTGTAACAAAAACAAGAGAAAATGAGGTTCAGTAAAAGCTAAAAAAGTGGCTTGTAGACGCTACACGAGCGTGTGCCCGGCCTTGTACGATACACGGTCGTGTGATAGACGAGTGTGTAGCTATGTAGGTCACATGGGCTTGGTCGATTTGGGCGTGTGGGCCATGGGCCAGACCGTGTGGGCCACATGGGCAAGGGCAATTTAGGCGTGTGGGCTTATATGGGCATATGGGCCTAAAATTTTGAAATTTTTCCTAAGGTCACACACGTTGTTTTGATCGATTGTGGGCCTTCCGTAGGGTCGGTAAGGGCAAAACAAACCCTAATGCATGAGATCTGCTATTCTGATAGACTTATTTGAGTTTAGGAAAATAGATATGTATGTTTGACTATTTTGTATAAACATGTATGATATCTGTATACGAGCATGCGGGTCATGTTAGCTCTATTATATTGGTATTCTATATCTTTATATGGGGCGGGATTTGTATATGTGGAGGAAGTGTTCTGTGAGGCAACATTTCGATGATATACTAGCAGCTTGGCGGTAAACTATTATGATAAGTGTCGTAAAGACACTATGTGGTGTGTAGGGATGGATGGGTGTTTTATACCCCACATAGTGTGTTGGGATGGTCGGAGATGGTGTGTAGAGGATGAGGGTAGGACTTTGCAATCTGTATGTTTCTGATAATCCGATTCTGATATGATCTGGTTCTGTTAGGGACTTATGCCTGCTTTTGTTCTAATATACTGAGAAAACTGAGTTTATGTGTATGTATGACTCTGTTTAGCTACAAACTGAGTTTATGAAAACTCACATCTATTTATCTGTTCTGTTCAAGTTATCCTTAGACATAGGCAAGTTAGTGCGACGAAGTCTCAGCGGTGACCACTAGTTCACGAACTGGTTTAATTAACGATTTTATTTAAATCCTGGGTTATTTTAAAAGTTTTATAATTTATGGACTCTATGGACTGTTGGTTTTAATTTTGGGATTTTGAAATAGTCTAAATTTTTATTCTGCAACTTTTAACAAAACAATTTACGAAAATAATAGTTTTTACGCAAACAAATATTTTACCCAAAACACAAGCTTGGATTTTGAATATAACGATTTCTAACTTCCGCTGCAATATAAGTTTTATTGTAGGAGTAGACTATTGATGTTTTCTTCAATGAATATAGTAGAATTAACGTGTTTTATAAAACGTGGACTCTCTTTTAGTAGCAAATTATTCGGGAAATTTCAACACGGTAAAATTGGTTTCAAAACCCTTCTTCGTAACACTCTCAGATTCAGCCATAATGTCTAGGTTGGATTTAGAGTATTACATTTAGTGGTATTAGAGCTAAGTTACAAAACTCGGAATGTGAATTTTGGGTTCAAATTTATAATTGTAAAAGAACTAGTTTTCAAATAAAGTTTGTTTGTTTTTTAGTTACGTATGTGGTACATCGAGTCTCTAGTGCCGATCCTGTAAGTACTTCTAAACTCAAAAATACTGTAGTTAGAAAACTCTGAGTTGTTTGAAATTATATTGAGTTTGTTAGAAACTAAGACTTTTGAAAGATTTTTGAAACTTCTGATAAATGTCTGAAGTATAAAACATTTGCTAATAAATACTGAAACTGATACATAAAATTTTGAAATGTAGATAAAAACTTTGAAAACAATGAACGCTCGTAGAACGCGTAGTTGTGGTACTCGTGGGCATGACGGGCGCTGTAGGGGGATTCGAGGTAAGTTTTCCTCATTGGGTAGTATGCCAAATCTGGATACAAGCGAGAGTCCGACTACATCTACTACTGAGACCGAATCTCAAAGCTGCTCAGCTAGGGACGACGCACTGTCCCAAGCCATGCTTAGAGTATTTGAGAGGGTCGCTGGACCCCATTCTAGATCTGGGGGCCTGGGTCGATATTTAAATGATTCCGGTCCAATGGAGCTGAACTGTTTAGGGGCGTCACTGGAGTCGCCCCCGCTGTGGCCGAATACTAGTTGGAGGCCACCGAGAGAATAATGAATGATATTGACTACACACCTGAGCAGAAACTGAAGGGTGTAATTTCTTTGCTTCGCGATGAGGCATATCAGTGGTGGTTATCAGTTCAGAAGAGTACTTAACTGGATCGTCTTAGTTAGGATTATTTTAAGACCTCCTTCTAGGGGAAGTATGTCAAAGCGAGTTATGTGAATGCTCACAGGCATGAGTTCATGAATCTCACTTAGGGAGATAAGACAGTGGCCGGGTATGAGGCTAAATTTCTAAGGTTGAGCCGTTAAGCTCGAGGAATGATGGATTCTGAGTACGAAAATTGTGTACATTTTGATGATGGCCTGAGGGATAGTCTGAGAGTACCGATTACTTCGTAGAGGGAACGAGGGTTTACCATTCTAGTGGATAAGGTTAAGATCACTGAAGAGGTTAAGCGCGTGGAGTGCCGGAATAGGGACTGAGAGAAAGGCAAGAATAAGAGAGATTCAGAGCCCTCTAATTTTTACTCAGATGCCTAAAAAATGAGCCAAACCTGATGGACCTTCAAGAGTGGGAGTTCCAGTTGCTCCTACTAGGGTTCAGCCATGCGGTGACTATGGTAGGTGCCATTTGGGTGAGTGTTGGAGGAGATTAGGGGCATGCCTACGGTGTGGGTTGATGGGTCATCAGATTAGAGAGTGCCCACAATGTTCTGATCAAATGCAAGCTACGGGTTCATGTGTTGTTCAACTTTAGAGGGCAGTACAATAGCCACCTAGGGGCTGTGGTCCGACCAGGGGTGGTAATGGTTTGGACAGAGGATAGAAAGCACTAAGTAGAAGTACTAACTAGATTGAAGCGAGATAGGCTGCGCTGGTATATGCTGCTCGATGCCGAGAGGACAGAGACGCCCTTGATGTGATTGCGGGTACGTTCTTATTTTTTATGTCATTTATACTGCTTTGATAGATTTAGGGTCAGCACACTCCTATATAGCTAGTTCTGTCTCTGGTAATTTGGGGATTCTTGTTGAGAGTACTTCAGGTGAGATTTCTGTATTGAGTTTGCTAGGTCAGTGAGTTCAGGTAAACAGACTGTATAAGAATGTACCGTTGGAAGTACAATGGGTTGTGTTTCCAGCAAATTTGGTGGAGCTACCATTTGAAGAGTTCGATTTGATTCTGGGAATAGACTGGCTGGTAGAGCATGAAGTTAGTTTAGATTGCGCAATTAAAAGGGTAGTTTTGAGGACTGAGGATGATGCGGAGATTGTGGTAATCGGCAAGTGTAAGGATTACTTGTCTAACGTAATCTCTGCTCTAGTGGCCGAAAAACTGGTTCGAAAAGGGTGTGAAACATATCTGGCCTACGTAAGTGTTTTAGTTTCTAGGGACTAGTCTGTCGAAAACATCAGAACAGTGAGGAAATTTTTAGATGCTCTTTTTGATGAGTTACCGGGTTTACCTACAAATTGAGAAGTTGAGTTTGGGATTGAGCTTCTATCGGGTACAGCTCCGGTGTCCATCGTTCATTATAGAATGACACCGAAGGAGCTTACGAAGCTAAAGGCTCAGTTTCAAGAGCTTCTGGATCATGGATTCATCCGTCCTAGTGTGTCTCTGTGGAGGGCACCGGTGTTGTTCGTGAAAAAAAGGGGATGGTACCATAAGAAAGTGCATCAACTACCGACAGTTAATTAAGCTAACTGTGAAGAATAAGTACCCACTTCCGAGGATTAATGATCAGTTTGATCAATTTCGTGGGGCTTCAGTATTCTCTAAGATAGATCTCCGTTTTGGGTATTATCAGCTTAGGGTTAAGGAAGCTGATATTCATAAGACGGCTTTTAGGACTCGTTATGGGCACTACGAGTTCCTACTCATGCCCTTTGGTTTGACGAATGCTCTGGTTGTATTTATGTATCTGGTGAACTGGATTTTTCAACTATTTTTGGATCAGTTTGTCATAGTCTTTACTAACGATATTCTGGTGTACTCTAAGACGGAGGGTGAGCATGATTGTAACAGCCCGTTTTTAGTCAAATTGGAACATTGGTTTTAGAACCACAAATTTAATGTCGAAAAATTATTTTAACATTATTTTCAGTATTTACAACATTTTATTTGATATGTGTGTAAATTTTGTGAGCTAATTTTATCGATTGGTTGGTTAATTTTAGAAAAATGACTAAATCACATAAAATGCAAAATTGCTGTGCTATTAGCTAAAGGTGTCAAATAGCTATAGAACCTTAAAGTTTAGGTCCTTATGTTGTAAATAGACCATTAATATGATAGTGGTTGATAGTGGTTTGGTAAATTTGAAATACTTAATGTTCATTAAAGGTATTTTTGGTAATTGGTAAATAAATGTATATTAAATAAAACAAAACAAAATTATGCTTTCATATCATCTTCCACCACTGAATTCTAGGGTTTGAGAAGCCATTTTTATACCTTCAAGTTTGGTACTTCTATTTCCATCAATTAGGTATGTGTTTTTGATCCGTTTTTGATGATTTCTATGTTTTTGTAATCGTTGCAGCTCAATCTAACTAGCCCGTACCTTTAATTTCGAAACTGGTAAATTTTTTTAGAGTTGTCATTGTTGAATCTATGTGTTCTTCGATGTTTAATGTTGAAATATGAAAGCTTGATGATAGTTTTACATGTTTTGTTAAGTGATTTTTGATGAAAATGCATAATAGGGTTTAAATTGAGAAATGTTGAAAATATGTGGTTAAATATATGAATAAATTAAAAATGTGGGTTGATATGTGTATTAGGGAAATTTGGCTAGCATTTCATTGGATGAAATTGCATCAATTTGTGATATTGTGTAAGAAGGACTAAATTGTAAAAGTTGTGAAACATTAGGGGCAAATGTGTAAAATTATCTAAATTAGTGTTTTGGACTAAATTGAATAGAGAGGTGATTAAATAAGCTAATTTTGATTACTTATAGATCAAGAAAAGAGGAATTCAGACTTAGGCCGGGAAAAAAGCAAAATAATTGAATAGTCGATCTGTTTCGTCATTTCCGTATACGAGGTAAGTTCGTATAATTGAACTTGAATGTGTAATTATTCAATTGATGGATGGTATTGAGATTTTATTTATTCTATAGCTAAATGTAATGAATTTGATTTAAATGTACAGTTTAATTCGACGAGATATTAAATAAGACCATAGCTGGGTTATGGTAATCGGATAATAAAACCATAACCGGGTTATGACATGTGAATGAATCACCACGGCAGGGCCTCGGCAATGTATGTATAAGACCATAGTTGGACTATGGCATCAGAAAATCGATGTTATGTATAAGACCATAGTTGGACTATGGCATCAGAAAATCGACGTACTTATATCGTAAGCATTTATAAACTCGAAGTGATTCGATAAGCGAATTGGTGAGAATAAATATGTATCAGTACAGGTATGTACAAAAAATTGTTCGAATGATGAATTAAAAGAAGATGAGAACTTATGAGTTGCCTTGTAGTTAAACTTTGTGTTATATCATTGATTGAGGTTTTAATTGCAAATTAAGTATCTATTTGGAATGGTTAATGAATGATGTTGATTATTTCATATATACATACGAACTTACTAAGCTTTATAGCTTACTTTGTTTATTTTCTTCTATATTTTATAGTAAATCGAAGCTAGCTCGGGACTGAGGATCGTCAGGAACTTCATCATACTATTGGACATCTATTTTGGTACTTTTGAGTTGTATATATATGGTATATGGCATGTATAGGCTTGAGTCATTTTGATATGTTTGATGAACATGTATTTTGGGCCATTTAAGTTGGCTTGTGTTGATGATTTTGTTAATGTATAAAGATATGTAAATGGCTTTGTTTTAAGTTAGGTAAATGACCTATAATGAATGAATGAGGTTGAATTGATATGCATATTTGGAATGGTTTTATTGAATGAATCATATATGTGAATTATGTCTAGTAAAGCAGGATGAGTTGATAGGTATTTGAATAGGTAAATGACATTGAATTGAGTATTGAAATAGTTGAAATGGATATAGTATCATTGTGTATTGGATGATGACTTTTGGCTGCATATTTGTGTCTTAAACTGGTATCAATTGAGCTTGTGTAGGTATGTGCAAAATGGGTGGCAAAATGACTTGGTAAACAGCTTATTTTTGTCCACACGGCGTGTGTCTCAACCATGTGTGACATACGGTCATGTTACATGGCCGTGTGTCCCCTGGTGTTGAATTTGAATTGAAGTAAGTATGCTTCACACGGTCTCACACACGGGTGTGTGACCGACCGTGTGGCACAAGTGAGTATACCCCCTAAATGACACATGACCTAGCACACGGGCGTGTTGCATAAGTCAGTATACCTTACAGGTTTGGCACGGCCTAATACACGGTTTGGCACACGAGCGTATGTGGCCACTTCGAATGGCACACAGGCTAGACACACGTGCATGTGGTTGGCCATGTGACCCAAGTTAGTATGTATGCCCTGTTTCCACACGAGCGTGTTTGGAGCCGTGTGAGGCACACGACCTGTACACACGGGCTTGTGACCCCTATATGGTTGAAATTTTTCTAAGTTTCGAGTTATCAGTTTAGTCCCGAACCATTTCTAATGCATGTTTAAAGCCATGTAGGCTCGTTTAAGGGACACTATCATTGGTTGTGATTGAATTGTATTTGATATGACAAATTGTATATGAAATGTATGATAATAAGTGTTGTAAATCCGGTAATGCTCTGTAACCCTATTCTGGCGTTGAATACGGGTGAGGGGTGTTACAATGATGAGCATCTTAGAGTAGTTCTTCAAATACTCTGAGAGGAACAACTCTACGTTAAGTTGAGCAAGTGTGAATTGTAGTTAAGAGTAGTAACGTTTCTGGGGCACGTGGTTTCTGTTGTGAGGATCTGAGTTGATCCTAGAAAGATTGAGGCTATACTTGATTAGAAGTAGCCAAAGAACATTTCTGAGATCCGTAGTTTTCTAGGTCTTGTGGGTTATTATCGGAGGTTTATTGAGCGGTTCTCATTGATTACAACTCCTCTGACTAAACTATTACGCAATAATGCTCCTTTTGTCTGGACTGATAAGCAACATCGAGCTTTGAGAAACTCAAGTCTATTCTGACTCAGGCTTATGTTCTGATACAACCTAAATTTGGTAAAGAATTTGTGTTTATAGTGATACGTTGCATGTCGGTTTGGGATGTGTTTTGATGCAAGATGATAAGGTTGTGGCTTATACGTCCCGACAACTTAAGTCACACGAGGGAAATTATTCGACGCATGATCTCGAGTTGGTTGTCGTGGTTTTTTGCTTTAGAGATTTGGAGGCACTATCTGTGTGGTGAGAGGTACATCATCTACACCGATCACAAGACCTTAAGTACCTCCCTACTCAAAAGGAGTTGAACCTTAGGCAACGTAGATGGATTGAGCTGCTCAAGTATTACGACTGCACGATAGAGTATCTTCTCGGTAAGGTCAATGTGGTGGCTGATGCTCTTAGTCGTAGAGCAATGTCTAATTTAAGGGCGATGTTTGCTCGCATAAGTCTATTTGAGGATGAGAGTCTGTTAGATGAGTTACAAGTTAAGCCGACTTAGATTGATTAGATTCGGGAAAAACAGTTGAGGGGTAATTCTCTGGTTTCTCATTTTCGTCAAGTAGAAAGTGGTAGTACGTATTATTTTGCGTTGAATAATGATGGGGTTCTGTGTTTCTGATGACGAGTTTGTCTATCGAATGGCTCTGATTTGAGACAATCGATTCTGAGGGAAGTGCATAGTAGCCCTTATGCTATACATCCCGGTGGAAATAAGATGTATCGAGATCTCTATGAACTGTATTGGTGGCTGGGTTTGAAACGAGAGGTAGTAGATTTTGTTTCTTGTAGTTTGATGTGCCAACAAGTTAAGGCTGAGCATCAATTTCCTTCTGGTTTGCTCAAAGCCATTAAGATTCCCTTATGAAAATGGGTACGTGTGACTATGGACTTCGTTAGTGGGTTACCTTTAACACCTACTAAGAATGATTCTATTTGGGTCATCGTGGATCGGTTGACTATAGAAGTTGGCTAAACTTTACATTTATGAGATTGTAAGACTTCACGGGGTTCTAGTTTCGATAAATTCTGATAAGGATCCTCGCTTCACTTCTCGATTTTGAAAGAAACTTCATGACGTTCTGGGTTCGAGATTAGACTTTAGTTTTGCGTTCCATTCTAAGACCGGTGGTCAATTTGAAAGGGTGATTCGAATACTGGAGCATATGCTTTGGAGTTATGTGATTGATTTTCGAGGGGGCTGGGAGGATTTTCTGCCTTTAGTTGAGTTCATCTACAATAATAGTTTTCAGTCTAGCATCCATATAGCACCTTACGAGGCTCTATATGGTCTTAAGTATCGTACTTCGCTGTGTTGGACTGAGTTGGGTGAACGGCAAGTTTTGAGTCTTGAGTTAGTTTCCGAGACTGAGGACAAAGTCAGATTAATTTGGGTTCGTCTTATGGTAGCTTCTGATAGACAGAAGTCCTATGCGAATCTAAAAAGGAGGGATATCGAGTACTCTGTGGGTGACTTTGTTTTCCATAAGGTGTATCTGTGGAAGAAAGTTCTGAGGTTTGGACATAAGGGCAAGGTGAGCCCTAGGTTTATGGGGCCATATTGGATTCTGAAACGTGTGGGATCGGTCATTTATCTGTTAGAGCTACGTTTAGAGTTAGACCGTATCCATGACGTATTTTATGTC
The DNA here is from genome assembly GCA_025503065.1 of Gossypium bickii. NCBI lineage: Eukaryota > Viridiplantae > Streptophyta > Magnoliopsida > Malvales > Malvaceae > Gossypium > Gossypium bickii. Next base: position 16,740,887 of record CP106713.1, on the reverse strand, counting down.
TCTATGTTGAGGCGGTATCGGTCTGATCCATCTTACGTTGTTTCTGTTGTAAAGATAAAGGTTAGACCAGATTTAACATTTGAGAATGAGCTGGTTCAGATTTGGGGTTGAGATGTAACAGTTTTGAGGAGGAAGTCTATTCCGTTAGTTAAGGTTTTGTGGCAAAATCATGGCACTGAGGAAGCCATGTGGGAACTTGAGGACTCAATGCGTCAGCAGTACTTTATCTATTCAGATCAGGTAAATTTCAGGGCCAAAATTTCTTTTAACGTGGTAGAGTTGTAACGCCCTGATTTATTTAACTTTATTGTCGTGGATTCTGTCAAAAATGAGTATTTGCTTCAGTGGTTAAGTGTTCTGGGTGTGTGTTTGAAGTTTTAGGTTCAAGTATCAATTTTGGAAAATATGTTATTTTTGGAATTAGTCTTATGCCTTTTAGGTGGGCTTATGTTATATTCTTCGTAAAATTATATTAGAATGAGTCTGTTGGTTCGAGTGGTAAGGTGTTAGCTTACCTTAAGGTTTTGTGTTCGAATCCCCATGTAAGCGCAGATGATAATTTTTTGCTTTGGTTGGTTGATAAGAGGTTTGGTGGGACTAAAATTATATGGTAGTTGGATGAGGTAAGTGGGTCAGATTCTGTTGGATTGTGGTTCGTTAGTAGGGAGTTGGGTTGTTAGTAGGATTTAATTTTTGGACTTAAACAATTTTTATTTTTATTTTTCCCAAAAATATTCTTCCCCTTGTTTTGACCCCTTTTTTTTTCTCTTTTCTTCTTTCCCTCTTCTGACGTTTTTCCCTTTCTTTGCAAAACCCATTTTCTTCTTCTTTCGATTCTTTTCGCAAATCATTTGTCCAATCGTTGGAACTTGATTTTTGAGTTCTTCTGTAACACCCTAAACTCGTACCTGTCGCCGGAATAGGGTTACAGAATATTACCCTCTGAAGACCTTCGCTATCACTCGTAATACATCATTATCAGATTGCCCTTCAATTGGGCCACTATTAGTATTAGGTCGTTATATACCGTCAACACGTACACTCGATGTTACCGACACAAATTTATCAAATTGCCCGGTGGATTCATCACCAATATATACTTCTTGATCAACTACGTTACTAACATCATCTGACATCTTTACGCTATAAATAAGAACAAAATTATCAGTATCCAATCCTGATTCAAACTCGACTCAACTTTGGCATGTACCTTTAGACCCATTTTTGAGCTTGATTTAGTCCAATAATCAGCTAAACCTGTAAGCTCTGATACCAATAAATATAACACCTTAAACCCGTATCCATCGTCAGAGTAGGGTTATAGAGTATTACCGATCGAACATACATAATTTCAAACATTTCAGGTCATATAATATTCTAGTCAAAACCAATCACAATCAATTATGTAGTCTCTAATACGAGCCCTTGAGGCCCAAAATAAATATTAAAAATAGCTAGGGGCTAAACTCGGGGCTCAAGGAATTTTTCGGAAAACATATAAAATTTTCAAAGGTGCAGGGGATACATGCTCATGTGGCCAAGCCGTGTGGGCATTCGAAATGGGACTACACGCCCGTGTCCTTGCTCGCGTCCTAGCCCATGTCCAACCTAGTGAGGATACTGACTTAGGTCACACGGCCAGACCACACGCCCGTGTGCCAGGCCGTGTGCTAGGCTGTACGAAAACTGGACGGTATACTGACTTGTGCCACACGGCCAAGCCACACGCCCGTGTGCTAGGGCGTGTGAAGCTACTGACTTGCTTTCTATAGAAGTTATAGAGGAAACACGACTGTGTCACCTGACACACGGCTAAGACACATGCTCGTGCCTCTGTCTGTGTGGACAAAAATAGGCCATTTTCCAAGCCATATTTCTCACCCAAGTTGTTACCAACCTAAACTCAACAATATGCATATGATCATGATATAACAGGCAATCAAACCAACCCAAAATCAAGCTTAAAACATGTAACATCATAACATACAACCATTGAATTAACTAAACACAAAACCTACCTATATCATTCCTATCCAATTCACAACCTAAGTGATAAGAATTTGTTTCACTTTACCTATCAAACAACCAACCTAGATAAATCACCAAAATGACCAATTCATTTAAACAAACATTACTTTCAATATAGCATAAGACTTCAAACATATATTTACAATTATTTACACTTACAAAATCATGTACCCTAAAGTTCAATAAACGAAAGGGATGCTAACATTAAATTTACATCCTATGTACATGCCAAAAACACAAAATGAAACATCACCAACATTGAGTACGGGATTCTTGCGGGATGCCGAGTCTGATTCTACTATTTATCTAGCCTGCAACATGTAAACCAATTTATCATTAATAGGTTCCATTTATTAGCTAAACACAATTTCAATCACCATTAATATGAAATTCTAACTTAACCAATTAAGATCTCGATTCTTTCGATAATTCAAGTAACCTTATCGTAAGATCTATTAGCGACGTAGCTCCAGGTGCCTAGCGGTAAACCGTGAAAGAGATTGTGCCCAGCGCTATTCAGATTAACTGACAGTATTGAATGTGAGCCTAGCTCTAGTTGGATAAATCGATGATATTTGCACAAAGTGCTAGTCGGATTAACTGACAGTATTAAGTGTGAGCCCTGCTCTAGTGGGATAAACCAACGATATTTGCACCCAGTGTTAGTCGGGTATATCAACGATTGTAATTGTGAGCCCAACTCTAGTTGGATGAACCAACGGTAATTTTGCCCAACGCTAGTCGGATAAACTGACGGTTGTGTACCCAGCACTAGTCAGACAAGCTGACAAAGATTGCGCCCAGCGTTAGTCGAACATATCGGCGATTGTACAATTATTTACTTCCACAATTTCCTCATTTATTTTGCTTACATTAATTGAATAATATGGATACATTTTATATCAAGAGTTAATTTATCATTACTTATTTTAAATAGTAATTAGAAATAAAATTAATTTCAAGTCCACAACCTTACCCGTGCAGTGACAACTGGTATTCAACGTCGTCTACTCAACCACTTTTCCCTTCCCATATTTAACAGCTGAATCTCTTATTTTTTGTTATGCATTCCAAATTAGAAATAAAGAAAATAGAAAAGCTTTTCCCAAGCTTTTCCATGGACTTTCGGTAGCAACAAAGAAGAAGAAAACCCCTTTCCCCTGCTATTTTCACCATGTAATTTAATATGAAATTTATTCTTTTGTCACATACTTGATTTGGTCCCCGTATTTTAAATTTTAATATCAAAAATTTAAAATTATAAGTCTATCATTCAATTCACTTCTAAGGCAACTTTAAATATTTAACTATGAAATAAATAAATAAATAGAAATTATAAGCCTGATTCACGAAAATGGAGTCCCGAAAGTATATTTTTCGACACCCCTGACTTTCGGGTTGTTACAACTCTCTCCCTTTAAAAAAATTTGTCCTTGAAATTTACCTGAAAAGAGGTGAGGGTATTGTAACCTCATCGTTTCTTCCGACTCAAACGTCGCTCCCTGGACATTATGGTACGCCAAAGGACTTTTACTAATGGAACTCATTTGTTACGTAATTCTTTTACCTCATGGGCCAAAATTTCGACCGGTTCCTCTTCATACTCAAATCAAACTGTAATTCAATTTCTTCAGGTGATAAAATATGAGATGGATCTGACCTATATCTTTTAAGCATTGACACATGGAAAACATCATGAATTTTCTGTAGCTCTACTGGTAGTGCTAGTCGATATGCAACAGTCGATATGAAGCAAGGGCTTAATTTCCCCTTTTTTCCCAAAAGCAAAACTTTCTTCCACGAAGATACTCTTAAAAAAGACTTTATCACCCACTGAGAATTCAATGTCACAATGTTTCAAATCTGCGTAAGATTTTTGTCTGTCGGAAGCCATTTTCAATCTGTCTCGAATCACTTTAACCATATTTTCTATTTCTTGAATAAACTCCACCCCAATCACTTTCTTCTCACATAAGTCAGACCAACGTACAGGTGTTCTACATCTCCGGCCGTACAAAGCTTCGTAAGGAGCCATTTGAATGATTGATTGAAAACTATTATTATACACAAACTCGACCAAAGGTAAATAACGATTCCAACCAGATTCAAAGTCAATCACACAGGCTTGAAGCATGCCTTCTAGAATCTGAATAACATGTTCAGATTGTCCATCCGTCTGAGGATGAAAAGCTGTGCTAAAATTTATCCTACTACTAAGTAATTCATGCAATTGCTTCCAAAATCGTGAAGTGAATCGGGGATCCCGATCAAATATAATTGACATAGGTATACTGTGTAATCTGACAGTTTCTTGAATATAGACTTCAGCTAGCTTTTATAGAGACCAATCCATTCGGACCGCGATGAAATGAGCTGACTTTGTGGAACGATCGACTATCACCCATACGACATTTTTCTTAGTTGAAGTTAGTAGTAACCCGATGACGAAATCCATTGTTATGCGCTCCCATTTCCATTGAGGAATAGAAATAGGTTGAAGAAATCCCATGGGGACTTGATGTTCCGCCTTGATCTTTTGACAGGTTAGGCATTTAGCCACAAATTCGACTATTTCTCTTTTTATGCCCGACCACCAATACAACTCTCGAAGGTCTCGATACATTTTTGTTCCACCTGGGTGTAGAGAAAAAGGATTATCATGTGCCTCACGTAAAATCAATTCTTTTAATTCCATAACATTAGGGACACATATTCGATTACAAAATCGTAAACAACCCAAATCATCAATGCTGAAATCTTTAATTGATTCATCTTGAACCATTCTTTTTTCTCTGACAATTTATGATCCGACAATTGTGCTTCTACAATCTGGTCGAATAATACAGGTCTGATTCTCAATTCAGCCAAAAGACTACCATCATAGTTAACACTAAGTCGAGTGAACATTGCTCGTAAATTAGCTACTACTTTTCTGCTTAGCACATCAACTACAATGTTAGCTTTACCTGGATGGTAATTTTTAACACAATCATAATCTTTCAAAAGTTTGATCCAATGCCGCTGTCTTAAATTTAACTCCTTTTAGTTTAGGAGATATTTAAGACTTTTATGATCCGTGTATATATGACATTTCTCACTATATAGATAATGTCTCCAAATTTTCAAAGCAAATACTACCGCAACTACCTCCAAATTGTGCATTGGATAATTACGTTCATGAGTTTTCAACTGTCGGGAGGCGTATGCAATTACTTTTCCTTCTTGAATCAAAACGCAGACCAAACCACTTAGTGAAGCGTCACTAAAAACCACGAATTCCCTTCCTGAACCGGTAGAGTGAAGACCGATGCTTCAGTCAACAATTGTTTTAACTTATCAAAAACTACACATTTTTCTGGAGAAGTTTTGTCATTGGCATTGCTATTTTCGAGAATCCATTTACAAATCTTCGATAATACCCAGCTAACCTAATAAAACTACGAACTTTTGACACGTTCTTTGGTGCTTTCCATTGAACAATTACTTCAATATTTTTTGGATCTACTTGAATTCCATCCATTGATATCACGTGTCCCAAGAATACCACTTCGGTTAACCAGAATTCACATTTCCTGAATTTCCCAAACAATTGTTTCTCTCGCAACACTTGTAACACTATTCGTAAATGTTGTTCATGTTCAACTTCTGATTTTGAATAAATCATAATATCATCAATGAAAACAATCACGAGCCGATCAAGATATGGTTAAAAAATATGGTTCATTAGATCCATAAATGCTACTGGAGCATTTGTTTATCTGAAAGGCATCACTAAAAATTCATAAAGACTATAACGTGTTCGGAAAGTTGTTTTCAGTGCATCATTATACTTTAATTTGAACTGATAGTATCCCGATTTTAGATCAATCTTTGAGAAGACAAAAGCTCCTTTAAGTTGATCAAATAAGTCATCAATACGCAGAAGAGGGGTATCTATTCTTAATTGTCAGCTTGTTCAATTGATGATAATTAATGCATAGTCACATCGAACCATCTTTCTTTTTAACAAATAACACCGGAGCTCCTCAATGTGATATACTCGGGTGAATAAAACCACGTTCCAACAAATCCTGTAGTTGAACTTTCAATTCTTTCAACTCAATTGGTGCCATTTGATACGAAGCTTAGATATAGGAGCTATACTAGGAAACACTTTGATTGCAAATTGAACATCTCTATCTGAAGGTAATCCCAGCTATTCTTCAGAGAATACGTCAAAAAATTCACAAACAGTCCGAATATCACTAATGTCTTCACTTCTCACTTTTAAGTTAATAACATATGCTAAGAAAGCTTCACAACCTTGCTTCAACAAATTATCTACTTGTATCGAAGAAATAATTCAATTTGACCCATTTGTTTTAACACTACGAACCTCTATAACCTTTCCCTCTTTATCTTGAATTGAAAACTTTTTCTTGCGACAATCCAAAACCACTCTGTGTTCAGTCAACCAATTCATACCCAGGATTACATCAAAATCATCGAAAGGCATAATCAATAAATTTACAGGAAACACTAAATTTTGAATCTCTAAAGGACAACGCTTACAAACTTGATCTACTAGTACGGTTTGGCCCAAGGGACTTAATACAGACATAGCTACTTTCGAAATTTCATAAATCATACTCCCAGATTTAATCATATCAGAATTGACATACGAATGAGAAGAACCAGGATCTATTAAAGTGTAAAAAGGTGTGGAGAATAGAAGAAAGATACCTGCTACAACTTCATGTAGCATCCTTCTCATCACGAGTCCATACTACATAAGTACGTGCCGGAACTCTGGTCTCAGTCTGATAAGCAATTATTTCATTTCTTTTTCTCGACCCACCCCTAGAAACCGATCCACCTCTACTCATCCCTTGGCCCCTCACTGCGGAGGTGGTTCTCTGTGAATCATCTTCGTGTTTCGGTTATTCTCGAGCAAAATGTTCTAATGACCCACAACAGAAACAACCTTTTGTTAATTTCCAATATTTTCCCCAGTGCTTCTTTCCACAATGTTCGTAATTCTGCGTCTCTGAAACTCTGTTCGGTTCCTTTACACTACCCACTGATGCTGTAGGTTGACGGTCTTGCACTTTTATTGGCATGTTCGATCTTGCAGTTGATTTCCTAATTTCCCGTGATTCTGTACTTTTTTTTGATGCAGAAGAAGGATTAAAGTTCCCGAATCGTTTACCTGTAGCACGAGAAGCCTCAACTTTCTTGCATAAACCCAGAGATTGCTCGACTATCTTTGCTCGTTTTGATAAGTCCGCAAACTCCTTAATTCTCAATGCTACTAGTTGAGTCCAGATTTCATTCCGCATGCCCCGCAAATAGCGTTTGCAATTTTCTTCTTCTGTAGGAATCAATTCATTGGCATACTTGCTAAGTCGCGAGTATTCCCTTTCGTAGTCTACTATCGACATATCTTCTTATTTTAACATGAGAAATTATTATTTCCTATATTCAAGGTAAAGCTCACTAACATATTTCTTCTGGAATTGTAACATCCTGAATTAATGGGTCTATGCGTTTAGTATAGGAATATGTTTAATATGTTAACTTAGGTAAAAGGGGTCTAACTTTGGGCTTAGAATTAGGCAAAGACCTAGATTAAATTATTTTGAGGTGGCATCATTAACAATTAAAAACGAACAAGTTTTGGGTCGCAAGGAGCCCATGTTTTTAGGCCAATTTCGGCACTTTAAATGAAGATAAGGGTGACGCCACACACAAGGAATTAGGGGCCCAAATATTAAGTTTAATGAGGCTCAAATATTTTAATTTAATTGAGTTAAATTTCGGCACTAGGGTTAGTAGAGGTGGACGGCTACAAGACTCAAAAATAGGAGAAATTATGTGGATTTTATAAGTGATAATATCATAGGTAAAAAGGAGAAAAGTTAGGAGCTTATCTTCAAAGGAAGTGTTGGCCGAAAATCCACCACCTAGAGGAGTGTAAAATTCGGCTACTGCATGGCAAAGAGGGTGCCGAATTCCCCTCTCTTTTAGCTTGAATTTTAAGGGCATTTTCAGTTTTCAGCAGTAGGTGCCGAAATATTTATAAATAAGGGGGCTAGCTCCTTCATTCTGACACTGAAAACCCTAAATTCCTCTCCCATTGTGCCGAAATTCCCTAGCCTCTCCCTCTCCAATTTCTTTTCTCCAAATTTCTTCAAAAGCCAAACTCTTCTCCACTTTTTCCTCCTTGTGCTGATTTCTCTAAAAGTCAAGCATCCATAGTCTTTTCTTCTATTCATCCTATTTGAGAATTAGTTCTACACTTCCTAGCATTTAAATCTTCCATTGGTATTGCCGAATCCTCTCTCTAGTGCTAGCCGAATCTCCTATGCTAAGGAAGCTTGGTCAATTAGATCTAAAAGCCGAAAATAGCTAGTCTCCACTTTTGACATTTTTAAGGCAAAGGAGAAAATCCTTAAGTTTAAGAAAAGAGCGATGATTCATTTCAAGATTGGCCACTTGGTTGTGGACCTGGCTTCAATAACACCTTAGGCGGATATATGGTTGTGTCGACTAAGGATAGCGTCGATATAGAAAGCATCGTTTTATCGATGAATCGTGTGTGTAGATCTCAACACACTACTAATAAACCTGTATGTATGACTATTTTTAAATGTTATGGGCTAAAAAGTCGGAATGAGGCTGTATAGACAGTCGAATGGAACCCTAAAAAGGTTAGGCAAGGATGCCAGGTACGTAAACATAGAACTCTCTATGTGTATCGAAATATGTATAAGTCTGCATGATGTTTCTTTTATGTGTATGCATGGGGTGGGATTATGTTATTAAAGGGGAAGAGCATGATTGGTCACATGGTGATCGGTGGTACAAAACCCACGAAATGAAATGTTAGGTCACATGGTGATCGGTGGTAGAAAACCCACGAAATGAAATGTTAGGTCACATGGTGATAGGTGGTAGAAAACCCACAAATATGAATGTTAGGTCACATAGCGATCGGTGGCTTTGCCACATAGGTCACACGGTGATCGGTCTTTAAGACAGGCAGCACAGCTGTCGTTATGGTGTGTAGCGGATGGAGGGTTGATTGTAGAAATCCCCAAGGTGTGATGGTTGGTACGGGTTGGTGTGTAGAGGATGGAATTCTAGGATGGGTTGGGCTATGCATCATTTATTATCTATCATGTAATTATAATTGTTGCCATTGTGTATGGGCCAGGGCTCATAATGTGTTTGTGGGCCCAAGCCTTTTATGTGTTTTCGGGATTTACACACTGAGTCTTGGTGACCCACCCTATTATTTTCCCTAACTTTTTAGATAAGCAGTAGATCGTGGACATGGGAGCCGAGACAGACTCGAGGGGCCATCAAGTTTTATTTCTTTAGACTATTTTCGGTTTTCTTTAAGTTTTTGGTTTTTATTTCACAAATATATATGTAATAAGGCCCCATAGTTTATACTCACCTAAGTAGTTTTTAATATTTGTAACTTAAGAAATTTTGTCAAAAGGTTTAATTATTCAAAATAACAATAATACAAGGTTTTATTTTCAAAAGGTCACCTATTTATTTAAATATTGTCTAATTAACTTACGATTTCCGAAACCAACAAAGTAAAAGTTTTCAATGTACAACCCGTAGCATACCAGATCTGGTCGAAACGTATGGGCCGGGTTTGGGGTGTTACAGGAATTTAGCTTGGAAAAATTTCCAATCAGCTACTTTTGTAATAATGTGCCTTGTAACTATGTTCCACCATGCATAAGCTTCTTCCTGTAATAGTGAAACGGCATAAATAACGCTCTTTCAGAGAGTGCATTCTAACTGTTGTAGTATTCGAGTAGTTGACTCTAACCAAAATTCTACCGTTGAAGGGTCAACCCCTTTTGTCCTTGCAAACTTGGTAGTGCCATATCTTCTTAGTTCTTTAATAGGCGCACGTCTAATGACAGATGTGGTCGTCGAGAGTGGAGTGGCTCCCACTACCCTCTGAAAAGCTTTCGCTATCACTTGTAATAGATCATTATCAGATTGCCCTTCAATTGGGCCACTATCATACACCGTCAACACGTACACTCGGTGTTACCGACTCAAATTCATCAAATTCCCCGGTGGATTCATCACCAATATGTACTTCTTGATCAACTACGTTGTTAGTATCATCTGACATCTTTACGCTATAAATACAAACATAACTATCAACATCCAATCTCGACTCAAACTCGACTCGACTTTGGCATGTACCTCTAGACTCATTTTCGACATTGATTTAGTCCAAGAATTGGCTAAACCTGTACACTCTAATACTAATGAATGTAACACCCTAAACCCATATCCGTCGCTGGAGTAGGGCTATAGAATATTACCGGTTGAGCATACAAAATTTTAAACATTTCAGGTCATATAATATTCAATTCAAAACCAATCACAATCAATTATGTAGTCCCTAATCCGAGCCCTCGAGGCCCAAAATAAACATTAAAAATAGATCGGGGCTAAACCGGGTGCTCAAAGAATTTTTCAGAAAATATAGAAAATTTTTAAAGGTGCAGGGGATACACGCCCGTGTGGCCAGGCTGTGTGGGCAATCGAAATGGGACTACATGCCCGTGACATTGCCTGTGTCCAAACTAGTGAGTATACTGAATTGGGTCACAAGGCCAGAACACACGCTTGTGTGCCAGGCCGTGTACCATTCGAAATGGCCTCACACGCCTGTGTGCCAGGCCGTGTGCTAGGCTGTGTGAAAACTGGAGGGTATATTGACTTGTGCGACACAGCCAAGCCATATGCCCGTGTGCTAGGCTTTGTGAAGCTACTGACTTGCTTTCTATAGAAGTTACAGGGGACACACCACCGTGTCACCTGACCATGTGTCACACAGGGTTGAGACACACACTCGTGTCTCTGCCCGTGTGGACAAAAATAGGCCATTTTCCAAGCCATATTTCTCACCCAAGTTGTTACCAACCTAAACTCATCAATATGCACATGACTATGATATAATAGGCCTTTAAACCAACCCAAAATCAAGCTTAAAACATGTAACATCATCACATCCAACCATTGAATCTACTAAACATACAATCTATCTACATCATTCCTATCCAATTCACAGCCTAAGTGATAAGAATTTGTTTCACTTTACCTAGCAAACAACCAACCTAGATAAATCACCAAAATGACCAATTCATTTAAACAAACATTACTTTCAATATAGCATAAGACTTCAAACATATATTTACAATTATTTACACTTACAAAATCATGTACCCTAAAGTTCAATAAACGAAAGGGATGCTAACATTAAATTTACATCCTAGGTACATGCCAAAAACACAAAAAGGAAACATCACCAACATTGAGTACGGGATTCTTGCGGGATGCCGAGTTCGATTCTACTATTTATCTAACCTGCAACATGTAAATCAATTTATCATTAATAGGTTCCATTTATTAGCTAAACACAATTTCAATCACCATTAATATGAAATTCTAACTTAACCAATTAAGATCTCAATTCTTTCGATAATTCAAGTAACCTTATAGTAAAATCTATTAGCGACATGGCTTTCGGTGCCTAGCGGTAAACCGCGAAAGAGATTGCGCCCAGCGCTATTCAGATTAACCGACAGTATTGAATGTAAGCCTAGCTCTAGTTGGATAAACCAACGATATTTGCACCCAAGGCTAGTCGGGTATACCGATGATTGTAATTGTGAGCCCAGCTCTAGTTGGATGAACCAACGGTAATTGCGCCCAGCACTAGTTGGATAAATCGACAGTTGTGTGCCCAGCACTGGTCAGACAAGCTAACAAAGATTGCGCCCAACGCTAGTCGAACATATCAACGATTGTACAATTATTTACTTCCACAATTTCCTCATTTATTTTCCTTACATTAATTCAATAATATGTATACATTTTATATCAAGAGTTAATTTATCATTACTTATTTTAAATAGTAATTAGAAATTAAATTAAGTTCGAGTCCATGAACTTTCCCGTGTAATGACAACCGGTATTCAACGTCGTTTACTCAACCACTTTTCCCTTCCCGCGTTTAACAGCTGAATCGCTTATTTCTTGTTATGCATTCCAAATTAGAGATAAAGAAAATAGCAAAGCTTTTCCCAAGCTTTTCCATGGACTTTCAGCAGCAACAAAGAAGAAGAAAACCCCTTTTCCCCACTAACTTTCTGTAACACCCCTTACCCGAGACCGTTGCCGGAGTCGAGCACGAGGCATTACTAGACTTAACTTACTAGTTCGGGGCATAAAAATTGAAACTGTCCATCTGCGTCATGTTCACTAAATGAATTATAAATTGAGTTACGAAACTTGAAATCTAGATGCGTAAATTTTCCTTGAAACTAGACTCATATATTTTCTTACTATAATTTTTTCAGAATTTTTGGTGTGGCCAATTAGTGCAGTTTATTAGTTAAAGTCTCCTCTATTACACAGTTCGACAATTCTGACCTCTCTTCACTAAAAATGAATTATCTCATAATATACAACTCTTTTTCCTACACCGTTTTTTTATATAAAAATAGACTCAATAAGCTTTAATTCTATATCTCATGCACAACCTAATTGTATTTATACTATTTTTGGTGATTTTTCAAAATCACGTCACTGCTGCTGTCCAACTATTCCCCTGCATATAATTACATAATTTCTTTAAAATAACTATCAATTAGGCATTTTATAACATCCAAAACGTGTTCTTAATTAACCATTTTAATGGCTAATCATTACCAAGAATTTACAAGCCAATATTAAGCCATAACATAAGGTCATACACACAAAATGGCTAAGTCCCTATACATGCCATAACTTAAAACGTACGAATCACAAAATACCAATATAATCTTTTGATAGTGTGTAACGATCTCCGATGTCCTTGCGATCCCCGAATTGGCTTGTAATACTATAAAAAAAATTAAAGAATGGGAGTAAGCATAAAGCTTAGTAAGTTTACATGTAAATAGATAACAACATTCTTAATGAATTATCTTATGCTTTTCTTATCAAGATCACTTAAGCTTTTAACTCAATATACTTAAACTTGTATTCTTACCGTACCTTTTAACATGAATTTATCTTACCTTACCTTTTTAGCTTGAACTTGTCTTTCCTTTACTTTGGAATACTCCTTGAATTTTCCCGTTGAACCACTTGGAATACTAAGGATACACGGGTACCTTTCCTTATGAAACTTAACCATTGCCATGTCTTGACATGGTCTTACGTGGTATCCTTGCCTTATGAACTCACCAATGCCATGCCTTGGCATGGTCTTACATGGGACCTTTGCCTTATAGTAACTTATCAATGCCATGTCTTGACATGGTCTTACATGATTTCCTTAAACCCTAATATCATGACATTTGTATCCTACACATTCCTAAGGTTCAACCGGAACTTTCTGAGATAGCTTTTCCGTCAATTCATACTTGAGTCTTTAAATGATAAATTTATAGAATAAATATGTAAATGCTGGAATTTAATAGTGTTAGATGTAAAATAAAAGAATATTGCATTTATTTACCGTAAACTTACCTCGAAACAAAATACGATCAACTATACCGATTTAGTCCACTATCTTTTTCTTTCCCCGGTCTAACTCCGAATTTCGTTCTTCTTGATCTATAATAGAAAATTTAGCTTATTTAATACTCACATTTACTAAAACAGTCCTTAACTCTAACTTTGGAAAATTACAATTTTGCCCCTAAACTTTTACATATTTACAATTTTACCCCTAGGTTCGAAAATTAAACTTCAGCCCTTATTCTTATGTTTTATAACATGCTGAACATTTTTCCCTTCTATAGAAACTTCAATTTCTTACTATAACACATACTTATGAACAATAACAACTTTTACTAATTAGCTCGTTTTCACTGAAAATCACTTAATAAAAATCGTTCCTCTACTCATTAACATGCATAATCTACCATCAAACATCAAAATACACAAGCTTTCAACAATGGCATAATTCAAAATGTTCACCAAAATCAAAAATTCAACATGGGTTTTGTAGAAAACTTAGTAACGATATCGAAAACGTAAAAATTATTAAAAACCGAACTCAAATCACTTACCTATTGAGCTTGTAAAGGCTGAATATTACAAAGCTTCTTCTCCATATCCTTTTCTCTTAGTTTCGGCCAACCATGAGGACAAGATGAACACTTTCATCTTTTATTCATCTTTTATCAATTACATTACTATAACATATATTAAACTAACATATTTTAACATAAAATATAATAAAAATTCCACTGATCACTATTACAAACACATCATGACCGGCCACTATGCACATTTCTCTTTCATTTTGTTTATTTTATTCTATTATAACCACCAACATATTAAAATAATGCACCACTTTCATCTAAAGAAGTAATAAACAATTAAATCATCATTTCATGAATACCAACCGGCCACTAACCTCCCTTTATGGCCAAATTGCTACTTTAAGCCTCAAATTTATTAAAACATCAACAATTAAGCACTATCTCATCTAACCATCGAATTTTCAATTTACGCGATTAAGTCCTTATTTCAAATTAAACACACAGACAGATAAATTAGCTCACGAAAATTTATCACATGCTTAATCACATATCAACGGCACAGAAAATAATATTAAAATATTTTACTGACTCAGATTTATGGTTTCGAAACCACCATTCCGTTTAGGCCCTATTTTGGGATGTTACACTTTCTTTCTTTTATTATATTTAATATCCCTTATTAACATTTTCCTTTATTTTATAAATAAATTTATAAATATAATATAACTAACATACTATACATGATGATACTCATACATTTCCAGTATCATTAGTTATCAAATTGGTCAATTTATTTAATGAGTCCTTTATCCTATTTCCACCATGTAATTTAATATAAATTTAATTTGTTTGTCACATACTTGATTTGGTCCCCGTATTTTAAATTTTACTATCGATAATTTTAAATTATAAGTCTATCATTCAATTCACTTCTAAGGAAACTTTAAATATTTAACAATGAAATAAATAAATATTATAAGCCCAGTTCACGAAAACGGAGTCCCAGATGTTTTTCGACACCCCT
Organism: Gossypium bickii; assembly: GCA_025503065.1. Taxonomy (NCBI): domain Eukaryota; kingdom Viridiplantae; phylum Streptophyta; class Magnoliopsida; order Malvales; family Malvaceae; genus Gossypium; species Gossypium bickii. The sequence continues at coordinate 16,725,773 of CP106713.1, read as the reverse complement.
AACTTTCGGGTCGTTACATCTTCAATCGGCTTGGTAAGTAGAGCTTCGCTTATCTTTAACGATTAGTATTTTGGGATGCTAGCAATGTTATTTTGTAGCCTTTAATTAGTGGGTCCTGCATTTAGGAGATGGTTGTGAAGCAGGGAATTACGCTCCAACGGCCTAATCTGTCACAGTGGTAGTTTTCGTCGGCGATAAGTTTGTGGGCGTTGTTTGAATTTTTGTTGTGGACTCATAAATTAGTTGCTGAAACGGTGTTTGGCATGCTGTTTTTAGGTTTTGGCGGTCTTGGAATTGCTATAGCATCAAAGATGGACCAGGTCTGTAATGAAAACACGAGAAAATTAGGTTTAAGGAAAGTAAAAAAAGTGGCCTGTCGACGCCACACAGGCATATGCCTGGCCGTGTGTGATACATAACCTTGTGATGGGTGAGTGTCTGGCTGTGTGGGTTATTTGAGCTAGGCTGATTTGGGCGTGTGGGCCACATGAGCATGTCACACAGGCGTTTGGGCCATGTGGGCCATACGAGCAAGGCCAGTTTGGGAATGTGGGCCTATACGAGTATGTGGGCCCAAAATTTTAAAATTTTCCTAGGGCCACACACGTTGTTCCGATTGACTGTGGGCCTTCCATAGGGTCGTAAGGGTAAAAAAAACCCTAATGCATGAGATCTGCTATTCTAATAGACTGATTTGAGCTTAGGAAAACTGATATGTATGTTTGTCTGTTTTGTATAAACATGTATGATATCTCTATACGAGCATGTGGGTCATATTAACTCTACTATATCTATATTTTGTATCTGTACATAGGGTGGGATTTGTATATGTGGAGGAAGTGTTCTGTGAGGTGAAATTTCACCGATATACTTGCAACTTGGCTGCAAACTATTCTGATAAGTGTCGTAAAGACACTATGTGGTGTGTAGGGATGGGTTGGTGTTTTATACCTCACATGGTTTGTTGGGATGGTTAGAGATGGTATGTAGAGGATGGGGACAGGACTTTGCATATCTATATGTTTTTGATAATCCGATTCTGATATGATCTGGTTCTGTTAGGGACTTATGCCCGCTTCTGTTCTGATATACTGAGAAAACTGAGTTTATGTGTATGTATGACTGTTTAGTTACACACTGAGTTTATGAAAACTCACATATATTTGTCTGTTCTGTTCAAGTAATCCTCAAACATAGGCAGGTTGGTGCGACAGAATCTCAACGGTGACCACTAGTTCACGAACTAGTTTAATTAACAGTTTTGTTTAAATCCTGGGTTACTTTGAGAGTTTTGTAATTTATGGACTCTATGGACTGTTCGTTTTAATTTTGGGATTTTGAAATGGTCTAGATTATTATTCTGCGACTTTTAACAAAATGATTTACGAAAAAAATGGTTTTTACGCAAACAAATATTTTACCGAAAACACAAGCTTGGATTTCAAATATAACGATTTCTAACTTCCGTTGCAAGATAAGTTTTATTGTAGGAGTATACTATCGACGTTTTCCTTAATGAATATAATAGAATTAACGTGTTTTATAAAATGTGGACTCTCTTTTAGTAACAAATTATTCGGGAAATTTCAACACAGTTAAATTGGTTTCAAATCCCTTCTTTGTAACACTCCCAGATTCAGCCATAACGTCTAAGCTGGGTTTGGGTTGTTACAATATACAAGGAAAGGGAAAAGTAAACGAGGTAAGCATATACAATACTTAGTAAGATCATAGGCATTAAACCATAACTTACCTCAATTACAATATAAAACTACATGCTACTTAGCTCGGTATAGTTTGCCTAACATGATAATTCAAAAATAAAAAAGAGAGTTCAAAATTTATCAAACCATATAGTATTCAATCATATAACATCTTAATTAATTTAAATTAATATTTCAACATCATTCACAAAACAAACAATCATTTAATTAGTTCACTATCTAAACCATATCATACAATCTATTTGCTTGTAATCTAACACCCCTAACCTGTATCCGTCGCCGGAACAGGGTTACAGAGCATTATCAAAGTTTTCAAATCAAAAGAACTTATATTTATAAACATTTCAGATCATATCAATAAACATAATAAAACAAAGTCGAAACATACTTATTGTCCCTTATACGAGCCCTCGATGCCCTAAAAATGCATTAGAAACAAGTCAGGACTAAATCTAAAACTTAGTGAATTTTTCAGGAAACAAGGAAAATTTTCAACACTATAGGGGTCACACAGCTAAGAGACACGCTTGTGTTTCAGGTCGTATGGGCATTCAATGTAAGGACACAAAGCCGTGTCCTAGCCCATATCCATGCCCGTGTAACTCACTAACTTGGGTCACACGGCCATACCACACGCCTGTGTACCAGGCCGTGTACCCTTCGAAATAACCTCATACGCCTGTGTGCCAAGCCGTGTGCTAGGCTGTGTAATAGCCTGACTTGCAACCCTGTGAAAGCTACAGGAGAACATACGGCTTTGTCACTTGGCCGTGTGTCACACGCGGCTGAGACAAACACTTGTGTCTCTGCCTGTGTAGATGAAAATAAGCCATTTGACAAGCCATTTTTCTCACCCAATTTGGCATGTACCTACACTCAAGATTGCACATACTTACAAGCCATAATAAGGCATCCAAATGAAGCATAAACAAGTCATACACATATGGTACAACATCATACAACCAATATGCCATTAGGCACCTCATATGACAACATGTGTAACAGTCCGAATTTGACCCTAATCAGAACGGTGGTTTCGGGACCACGAATCCGAGTCTGAGAAATATATTAATATTATATTTTGAGTCAGTTATATGTGAATTAATGTGTGTGAAAGTTTCGTATAAAAATTTAACTGTTTGTGTGCTCAATTAGTTAAAAAGGACTAAATCACGTAACTGGTAAAAGTGGCCTTTTATTTGATTTATGGTTAGATTGATGTGGCCTTATTTTAGTGAAGTCCTTAAAGGGTAATATAACCATTTTAAGTTATAGTGGACGGCAATGTGGTCTTATAACATGTTTTAAGTATTATTTTATATGTTAAAGATTATATTATAATTGTTTTATAATTTAATACTAAATTATAATAAAATCCCACTTGAGAACAACTCGATTTTAGCCTGATCAGAAATGTGATTTCGGGATCACGAGTTCTAGTCAAAAAAATAAATTAATATTATTTTTCGTGTTAAATATGTATGATTGAGCATGTGTTAAAATTTCGTGAAATTATTTGACTGTTTGTATGTTTAATTTAAGAAAAAGGACCAAATTACATAAGTGGTAAAAAGTAGCATTCATTAAATTAAAGGGTTTAATTGAAGTGTTGTTTGAAAGAATGAATTTGCATGTCAATTAAACCAAATCTCATGGTGATGGACGGCATAGTGATAGTATGCTTATATTAAATCAATTGTTTTTAGTTAATGGCTTTTTATTCACTTATTTTATAATGTGAAGGGAATAAAAATAATAATAAGAAAACATTATTTTTATCTCCCCATTTTCTTCATCTTCTCCACGAAAACAAAGAGGAAAGAAGAGAAAAACTTAAGCTTCATAGTTTCGGTTGATGCATGTTCTCTTAAGGTAAGTAGTTGAGTTTTATTTTAGTAAATTCCTATTAAATTGAGTTGGTTATCTTGATTTTTATCAAAACCATGTTAAAATTTTTAGAATTTGGTACACTTAGATTCGGCCATGGAGGTGAAATTGTGGGGTGTTGTGTTAGTAAATACAAGATAAGTTGAGAAAGGGATTTTGAGGAAATAGAAAATAGTAGTTTTAAATTGTTTGAAATGTTATGGAAATTATTGTAAATTGAGCATAGAAATGCCCTTTACATTCGGCTAATGTTTGGGTGAATGTTTATGATGTTGAGTTGGTTTAAATTGTTTGGTCTTATAAACTTGTATATATATATATATGTTGAGATATATATGTGTGTTGAAGTAGTATATGCATGCCATAAAAGGGGTGAAGAGACAAAATGTGTTAGATTGCTATTGAATGAAATTTTCAAAAGGGGGTCAAGAAGCTAATAATATTATTAAAAAAAAATGAATTGATACAAGGGCTAGGGGTATTCGGCCTTCAATGTGTCTTAGTCAAATCTAGGTAATTTGAGTTTTAATGCTTCGAGGATTTTTTTTAAAAGGTGTAAATTATATGAGTTAAATAGTAGAATCTTGTCAATATTATTATTGGATTAAATTAAATAGGAAAATTAAATTTGAATAAATTACTTGGCAATTATTTAGATCAAGTACAAAAAGAATCGGAATTGGATTGGGGAAAGGAGGAGTTAATTGAATAGTTGGGAAGCGAAGTCCGTCGATATTCGAGGTAAGTTTTTAAGCAATCATATTGTATAGAAATTATCTAAATTGATGTGTATAATTTTAATGGAAATATATGTACCTATGTGGTTGAGGTTTAAGCTTTATGAATGTATACATGTTAAAGGGTGGCTTAGATGGATCGTTATTTTAAAGGTATAATTTAATATGATTAAGTTTAGTTCGGTTGAGATATGATATTCAAAAATTGCATACAAAGATTATGAAGTATATAAAAGTTTCGATGTATGAATTGGTTGCGAAGCAGCTTTATAAATATGATATTCAGGCTTTAAGCCTAGCAGGCTTTGTGCCAGTGAAAGTATTCGGGCTTTAAGCCTAGCAGGCTTTGTGCCAGTGAAAGATATCGGGCTTTAAGCCTAGCGGGCTTTATGCCGGTGAATTATTATAAGTATATGCTTAAATAGATTTTTGATGATGTGGAATTTAAACCCGGTAAATGAGTTCGATGTTCAGGTATGTGTAATTCTATTGGTTATTGGAGATAAGGTAAAATAGTAAATCGATATTTGTTACTAGTTATATGTGAGAATTTCACACCCTTGTTGTTTTCTCCTTTTTCCCTTATTGTTCTGTCAGATGTTGAAATTGGTAAGGATGGTGGGAGAAGGAAGTTGAATGGTTGCTGCATGCAGATAGCATGCATGCCAATAATGTTTGTATTCTTTGTGGTGTGGGTCGACTGATATGGAAAGAAATGGATAGTAGTGATGTATTTAATGCTATTGAATTCTTGTTTGAATGCAATTTAATGTATCGAATTAATTCTGTGGAAATTAGTTTGTGTTTTAAAATGTCCTGAAACTGGTCATTTATGTGGTTAATGCTACCATTACGAGGGATCATTGGGTGAGAATAAATACAAAGCATAGGTCAAGTTATATCTAAGGGTTATTTTAATCTGTTGACTTTAGTGAGTTCTTGAACTCCATGCTTTAAAATTTTATTTATTTTGGTGTTCATTCATTGTTGCTATCAGTTGAAAAAAGGTTAATTAATTTTGATAATAGCTATTCGAGTGGTTAATGGTACATTAAAGTTTAACAAGCACATTTGGGGAAGGTTTGAAGTTAGCTTACATGCTGTTCGATTTGTACTGCATGAGGGAGTTAAAGTTGAACTTAAGACAGTTTATAGTTAATTAATATGCTACTGTTATATTGTAAATCATTGGTTGCCCGATTTAAGACACTTATTGTATTTTAGTTGTTAAATGTTGTCGTTAGTAGGAGGATTATTGCTGTCCAAAATAGGTCATCTTTGGTTATGTCATACTAACCTTAAATGCTTGTAATAATAAAGATTAAAGCTAACTGAAACATGTAGCAATGTTGTCCAAAAGTGGCAATTGTTGTGTCTATTTATGTTTCAAGGTCTAGTCCAATTTTGTAAGTAAATTGTTGACCAATTTGGAAATAAAAATATCTATTATTGAATGTGTGAGTGTTTGGCCTTAAGGCTATGAAAGGTGAAAGTTTATGAATAATGATAAATTATGAGTAAGTGAAGTTACTTAACGAGAAAACATGGATTATATGAGAATAGTGATTCTATATGTGTATGTGATTAACTAAATTTGGCCTTTTTGAATTGAATTATATATGTTTCTATGGTGAATTATTTGCTTATGGCTTACTAAGCTTTCAAAGCTTACTTTGTGTAATTTTCCTATGTTTATAGAGTTTCGAAGACTTGCTCGGGTTGGAAGTCGAAGGAGATCTCATCACACTATCCAATTTAGTAGTAAAAGGGGGTGTAAATTGAATAAATGCTTGGAGATTTAGTTACGTGGCATGCATAGTCTAGTTTTGATATTGCTGGTTTTGAAGTTATATATATATTTGTATAAGCCATGCGAAAATGGCTATACTTTTCTGTATAAGTATGATTAATGTTTGGAGTTTAAATGAAACAGTTTTCAGTTAACGGCAGTAATACGATTTTTGAAAAATCACCAAAATAGGAGAAATGGAATTAGAGAGTGAATAAGATATAGAATTAAAGATTATTATGTCTATTTTTATATGAAATAAACAAAATAGGAAAAGAAATTTTATATTATGAGATATTTCAAGTTTAGTGAGACTGGTTTTGAATGACTTCGTGATTCCCTGTTCTGTCTTGGAAAAATTGTTATAAATTGTACAAAAATAATCATGGATCATAGTTTATATGATTAGAAAGCTTAATGAGTCTATTTTTTATTAGAATAAACAAGAACATTATTGAAATTCTGTACAATGAGATAACTGAAATTTTGTATAGATAGGTCAGAACCATCAAACAGTGAAATAGGGGAAACTTTGATGAATAAACTGTACTAATTGGCCATATGAAAAATTCTGGAAAAATTATGGTAAGAAGATATATGAGTCTAGTTTCAAGGAAAATTTACGGATCCAAATTTCGAGTTTTGTAACTCGAGTTATGGTCAATTTAGTCAGCGCGATACAGTAGGACAGTTTTAATTTTTTTTTTATGCCCTGAATTAGTAGTCAAGTCTAGTAATGCCTCATACTCGACTCCGGCAACGGTCTCGGGTAAAAAGGGGTGTTACAACATGTAAATATGTGTAATCATGTACTCTATTTGACCAAAATACTCAACTAACTTATAAGCACATTTGCATCAATACATGCCATATAGTCACCTTACCAAAACATACCAAATGGTACCAAATATACCACTCAATTATTAGCCTTAATATACACATATGTCTTCCATAGCAAAGTACCAATTCACAACAAGTTATAAGACATATATAATATGCACATTCAACTATCATTTCAATTTCCATCATTCAAACACATTAAGCAAATCATTAACCATATTAAGGCTAATATTTACATACCAAAACTATACCATTTCACCAACAAAATGCCAAATCACAAGCCAAGTGTAACGCCTTGACTAATTTATTTTTTTCTATAAATTCTATCACAAATGAGTATCTGCTTAAGTGGTTATGTGATATGGTTATGTATTTGAGGTCTTGGGTTCAAGTCCTACTTTCAGGAAAATTCTGTTATTTTTTATTCTAGCCTTATCATTAGTGGGTTGGGTTATGTTTTATCTTTAGTAAATTCATATCAAAATGAGCCTGCTAGTTCGAGTGGTCAGGTGTTAGCTTGCTGAAGGTCTCGTGTTCAAGTCCTTGCGTGAGCGTGAAGGTTAATTTTTGCTTCGATTGTGTGATAGAGGTTCAGTGGAAGTGGAATTTGAGGTAGTTGGATGTGGTTAGTGGGTAGGATTCTGGGGGATTTATGTATTAGTGGGAAGTTAGGATAATTATTTTTAATTTAATTTTTATTTTCTTTTTTTTTTCCCAAAAATCCCTGGTTTTTGACGTTCTCCTCTCCCCTTTCTCTGCGTTTTCTCTGCGTTTTCTTTTCTTCTTTTTTCTTTCTCCTTTATCCTGTTCACAATATGTTGTCATATCTTTGCATATTAGATTTCTGATTTCCTTCGTTCGTTTTAGTAGGTAGGGTTTTGGTTTTTCTATAGCTTTCGATTTCTGTAAGGTCGGTTGGAATTATACATTTTGTTTTGGCGTGATAATGTGTAGTTAAGGGGTTTAATTTCTGTAAATGTGTAACAGACCAATTTTGACCCAAATCGGAACGGTGGTTTCGGGACCATGAATCCGAGCTTGAGAGATATTTTTTTAATATTATATTTTGTGTTAGTTACATGTGATTTAGTGAGTGTGAAAATTTCGTAGAAAAATTTAATCGTTCAAGTGCTCTATTTGATAAAAAGGATTAAATCGAGAAAATGCGAAAGTTTCATGCTAAAGTGAAAGGTACTAATTTGAGTGTGGCTTTTTAAGTGGGTGCACCAAAAGGGCAATTAGCCCATTAACCTTATTAAGGGACGGCAATGGGCCTTTAAAAGTCCAAATTATATGTTAATTTAGTCTAGTATATGGTTATATTAATGTATTAAATTAATGTTAATAATATATATATGTTTGTTTTATCATAAAGTAAAAAGGTTAAGTGGGAAGAAAGAGAACTTCACTTGTTCTTCTTCCTTGGCCGAATATAGGAGCTAGAAACTCCATTTTTAGAGCTTGAATTTCGGCACTTAGGGGCTCAATTAAAGGTATGTGTTTTGTTTAGTTTTTGAAATTTTTGCATTTTTGGAATGTTTACTTTAAATCCTATACAACCCATGTTTAAATTTTTGAAAATATTATGTATATAAGATTCGGCCATTGACATGTTTGGGTAGTTTTGATGTTTGATGGTTTTAAATTGAATGTATGTTAAGGATTTACAAGTTTTGTATTGGAGTTTTTGGTGATTTTGAGTTTATAGGGCTAAATTGAAAAGAATAAAATTGTGAAGGGTTAAAATGACAAATAGATGAAATGCATGGACACCTATGGCCATGGGGATATTCGCCAAGCTATAAAGGTGGAAAATTTTGCTTATTTGGTGTTTTGTGAAAATTGGACCAAATTGTAAAAATGGGAAATATTAGGGGTAAAATGGTAAATTGCCCATTAGGGTGTTTTGAGACTAAATTGAGATGAAATGAGATTAAATGAGCTAAATTCTAATGTGTTTTAGATCAAGAGCAAAGAAAGATAGAATTAGACCTGGGAAAGACGAAGGTTCTCGAATAGCCAGGTCGCACGGACTATCGACAACCGAGGTAAGTCCTTTAGTTAAATCATGTCAAAGAATTAATTATGGTTATCTTGACTATTAAAAATTTATGAATGTTAGTATCCAATTACATCATAGCCGAATGTATATTGACATATTGGTTGATGATTTATGTTGAGTATGTGATGGAAATTATTTTGGCTAATGTAAGGTGAATAAGTAAGTTCTTGAGCTACTTTATATTTAAAGATCATTTACATATCTAGTGAATGATAAAATTTGTATAAGTTTGGTGTAAAACCATGAGTTGGCCGAATGTGATAATGATGGATTGGATTGATTTCAAATTTATTCAATGCAATGGGAATAAATGTATATGATTCGATATGTATAGTGAAATGTGAAAAGCATGTAAAAATATTCTGACATTCGGGCTTGAGCCTAGCAGCCCTCGTGTCGGTGACATAATCGGGCTTTATGCCTAGCGTGCCTTGTGCCGGTGTTATTTATCGGGCTTTATGCCTAGCGTGCCTTGTGCCGGGTGTTATTATTCGAACTTACGCCTAGCGTGCTTGATGCCTGATGTGCTTTACAAAATAGAAACCAAAATTTATGTTCAAGGCGAATTAAAGCAAATATGTCGAGTTAACGGCTCAGGTGAGTATGTAAAGTAGGAATGAGTTTCTTACTTAATTAAGATAAGGTAAACTAGTGATTCAGTGATTATTACCAATGGTATGTATTTCTGCTTCTATTGATAAATGATGTGGTATCGTGATTTTGGCCGTTTAATATGTAATTATAAGACTAGGTGTATTCGCCACAAGAGTGGTTGTATAATTAATAACATGTTATAATAATTGATATCCAAGTATATGAATAATGGTACCTATAGTTATATGATGACACATTGGGTTTTAAAGATCGGATTACTGAAATCGAATATTTCGATCATAAATATGTGGGTAAGGAGAAACTTTCCTATCAATTTCATACTTAGTTACATGGATATGAAATTGAAAGTTTGATAATGAAAATGAGCATAGTACAATTTGAGTTGTAGAAATTGAATTGTTAGTGTTTGAATGTTATATTTTTATGAAATTAGGACTTACTAAGCTAGCAAGCTTATCGTGTGAAATGTTTCCTCTGTTTTATAGATTAGGCAAGCTACAAGCTCGTCGGGATCGTTTGGAAAGTCGCTCACACTATCAATCTACATTTTGGGTACTTTTTATTTTGGTTTTAAATGAAGGCATGTATAGGAAGGACTTGGTCCTTGTCTTGATGAAATTTTAAGGTTTTTGTATGTAATGGCCATGCGAATATGGCTAAATTTCTAGTTAAGTGCGTTGTTGTGTTTTTGATGTGTATGTTGGTTCTTGATGGCAAGGTTTATGCTTTCTTAATCAAAGTTTAATCATTTTGTTAAGGAAATGTTTATATACTGAAATGAATCCTTGAATTAGGAATGTAGGTAGGTTTGGTTAGAAGCTAGTCTTTCATAAATTGCAACAAAACAGCTTGTAGTAACAGCAGTGATGTGAGTTAGAAAAATCACCAAAAATAGGGTATATTGAATTAAAAGGTGAATGAGACATGGAATTAAACCTTATTGTGTCTATTTTTACATGAAAGAAACAGAGTAGGCAAAAGATTTATATATTATGAGATAATTCAGTTTTAGTGAGACCTGCTCTGAATGAATTCGTGAGTCACTGTTCTGTTTTGGAAAAATTGCCATAAATTGTACAAAAATAATTAAGAAGCATGGTTTATATGTGTAGAACCCTTAATGAATCTATTTTTTCATTGGTATAAATAAGAACATCATAGGAAAATTGTGCAATTAGATAACTGCATTTTTGTAAGGACAGGTCAGAATTGTCAAGCAGTGTAATAAGGGTAACTTTGATGAATAAACTGTACTAATTGGCTACATGAAAAATTCTGGAAAAATTATGGTGAATAGTTATACGAGTCTAGTTTCAAGGAAAATTTACGGATCTAAATTTCGAGTTTTGTAACTCGAGTTATGGTTGATTTAGTCAGCGTGATGCAGTTGGACAGCTTTAAAAATTTTTACTCCCCGAGTTAATGGTCAAGTCTAGTAATGCCACGTACCCGACTCCGGCAAGGGTTTCGGGTAAGGGGTGTTACATTTGATTGGTATCAGAGCTTACGGTTTAGTCGATTCTAGGACTACCGTAGCGCGTGTGAGTCTAGCTATACATGCCTTTATTATATGTTGATAGTGTGGTGACTTCTGACAGCCTGAATTTTGTTTTATATAGTAAATGGACACTAATCCTCGAAAGAGCCGTAGCGATGATAGAGAGAGCGTAGCGCTTTGACCGTGCCACGGATCAGCGCCGATAGACTCTCGACCTGTTTCGGGTAGCCACGAAGGAGAGACTAAACAAGCGTTTTATCAGATGATGAATGAATGGTTCACCCAATTCATTCAAAATAACCAGGCTATACCTCAACCTCCACCCCCGAATAATCCATCCCCGATTCCCACTCCCCGATGATAGATCCGATGAGATCTAGTAGGCCCCAAATTGATAAAATCCAAAATTTGGGGCCGAAGATTTTAAAGCTAATGACGATGATGACGCCGAGAGAGTGAAATGTGGCTCGATAACACTATTCGGTGCTTGATGAGTCGTCTTGTACTCCTGATGAATGTTTGAAATGTGCTATATCCTTCTCGAGGACACTTTGATATCACCGGTGGAACACACTAGTATCGATGGTTCCGAAAGAAAAAGTGACATGGGATTTCTTTCGAGAATGAATTCCATGAAGAAATATATCACCAAAGATTCATTGATCAAAAACGAAAAGAATTCCTTGAAATAAACAAGGACGAATGACCGTGACGGAATATGAACGAAAATTTGTCGACTCAAAGCAGATATCTTTGGAGAGTGTGTTTCTTCTGAAGCTATTATGTGTAAAAGATTTGAAGATGGCCTCGAATGAAGATATAAAGATGTTTGTTGGCATTCTTGAAATTCAAGAGTTTGTGACTTTAGTTGAAAGAGCTTGCAAAGTCAAGAGCTCGGGAAAGAAAAAAAGAAAGGTGGCGAAAGCTAGAGACATTCGTAAAAGATCTTCTGCAAAGTCTTTCATTCCACGACCAAGAAGCCTAGAGAGCGACTACAGTAAATGAGAAAGCTAATACAGATCCACCTAGACGAGATCGACCTCCTATGAGCTCTCGAGCTACCTCGATAGCCAGTGTTGGTAATGTTCCACAAAATAGAGTTGAGTGTAAGCACTGTGGGAAATGGCACTCGGGGAGTTGTAGATTTCATGATCGGTCTTGCTATAAATGTGGATCATCAGATCATTTTATTAGAGAGTGTCCGGTTAGTTAGAGGCGAGAATCACGATCGAGCACTAAGCCGAAGCAACGTGTCAATGCGGGGTAGACCACCCGGATATTCGTGCAATGTAGGTGGTAGTCGAAAAGAACGAAGAATACTACGGATCGATCTCGATGCTGGAGCTCCGGCTAGAGAGCATATGCTTTGCACGAGCTAGAGAGGATGCTTCCTCCCCGACGTCATTCACCGTACTTTCACTCTTTATGATACTACTGTGATTGCATTAATTGATCCCGGTTCAACTCATTCATATGTGTGTGAAACTTTGAAATTCGGAAGACTCTGCTAGTTGAGTCTACCGAGTTTGTGATTCGAGTGTCCAACCCTTTGGGTAGATGTGTGCTTGTTAATAAAGTGTGTAGAGATTGCCCGTTGATGATTGGGGATTATTGCTTCCCACCGATTTAATGTTGTTGCCCTTTGACGAATTTGATATAATCTTGGGTATGGATGGTTAACTTCACATGAGGCGATAGTGGATTGTAAAAGAAAGCTTATCGATTTGAGATGTCGAAAACGGTGAGACCGTCGAAATTAAATCTGCGACATAGATGGGTTGCCTACAAACAATATCTTCAATGTTAGCCCAAAAGTATGTGAGAAAAGGGTGTGAAGCTTATTTGGCCTATGTATTGGATAATAAAATGTCCGAGAAACAAATTGAATCAGATCGCTTGTATGTGAATACCCTGATGTGTTTCCTGAAGAACTACCGGGCTTACCCCCAGTGCGAGAGATTGAGTTCGGCATTGAGTTGGTACCAGGGGCGACGCCGATTTCGATAGCTCCGTACCGAATGGCACCTATTGAATTAAAAGAATTGAAAGCGCAGTTGCAAGAGTTGACAGATAAGGGCTTCGCGCGACCGAGTTTTCTCTCCGTAAGTGCACCGGTTTTATTTGTGAAAAAGAAAGATAGAACTATGCGAATGTGTATCGACTACCGGCAACTAAATAAGGTAACCATAAAGAATAAGTACCCGTTACCTCGGATTGACGATTTATTTGATCAATTGAAGGGGGCTTCAGTGTTTTCAAAAATAGATTTGAGATCGGGCTATTATCAGTTGCGAGTCAGAGATACTGATGTGCCAAAAGATCGCTTTCCGAGCGAGGTACGGACACTATGAGTTTTTGGTTATGCCTTTTGGACTCACTAATGCACTCGCTGCTTTTATGGATCGATGAACCTGATCTTCCGGCGCTTTTGGATCGATTTGTAGTAGTGTTTATTGATGATATAATCGATCTACTCCAAAAATGAAACGGAACATGCTGGAGCATTTGAGATTAGTACTACAAATTTTGAGAGATCAAGGATTGTATGCAAAGTTCGTTAGTGTGAGTTCTGGATGAATGAAGTCAACTTCTTGGGTCATGTTGTTTCGTGTCGGTATTCGGGTGGATCCAAACAAAATAGCAACCATACTCGATTGGAAACCACCAAAGAATGTTTCCGAGATTCAAGTTTCCTAGGCCTTGCGGGATATTATAGACGATTTGTAAAAGGTTTTTCCGTAATAGCTACACCTTTGACGAGACTACTACGTAAAGATGTCAAATTTGAGTGGTCGAAAGGTGCCGTAAAAGTTTCGAATCAGCTTGAAAACCCTTTTGACCGAGGCTCCAATATTGACTCACTGAATCGGGTAAAGAATTTATTATTTTTAGTGATGCTTCCTTAAATGGGTTGGGTTGTGTTTTAATGCAAGAAGGCAAGGTGATAGCCTACGCTTGAGACAATTGAAGCCGCATGAGAAAAAATTATCCAACTCACGATCCGGAGTTTAGCGACCATTGTGTTCGCATTAAAAATTTAGGCGTCACTACTTATTTGGTGAAAAATGTCATGTTTATTCGGATCACAAAAGTTTGAAATATTTGATGACTCGTAAAGACTTAAACTTGAGACAACGCAGATGGTTAGAATTGTTGAAAGACTATGAGTTAGTGATTGACTACCATCCGGGAAAGCTAATGTTGTAAGCGGATGCGTTAAGTCGAAAATCATTATTTACACTTCGTGCATTGAACGCATCGGTGGCTATGTCCGATGATGGTTCGATCGTGAGCCGAGCTACAAGCAAGACCGATGTTTATTCAAAGCAGATTTGTGATGCACGTAAAGTTGACGAAAGGTTGATTGCTATTCGGAGTCAGTGTGGAAGTGGTACAGAATCAGATTTTCAGATTGATGCAAATGATTGTTTGAATTATAAAGGCCGATTGTGTGTTCCAAAGAACTCAGATTTGATACAGATGATCCTGTGTGAGGCCCATAGTGGTCGACTATCGATACACCCGGGTAGCACTAAAATGTATAACGATTTGAAGCAATTCTATTGGTGGCACGGCATGAAACGAGATATATCCGAGTTTGTTTCTAAGTGCTTAATCTGTCAACAAGTAAAAGCTGAGCATCAAGTACCGTCCGGATTACTTCAACCAATCATGATACCCGAATGGAAATGGGATAGAGTTACAATGGATTTTGTATCTGGTCTTCCTATGACACCGAGTAAGAAAGATGCCGTATGGGTTATCGTTGATAGACCGACTAAATCACCATTTTGTGCCGACGCGTCTGATTATTCACTTGATAAACTTGCCGAATTGTATGTGTCGCAGATTGTAAGGTTGCACGGTGTGCCGAGTTCCATCGTTTCTGATAGGGACCCAAGATTCACATTGCGGTTTTGGAAGAAATTGCAAGATGCTTTAGGTACTAAACTTCATTTTAGTACGACCTTTCCATCCGCAAATGTAGACGGTCGATCCGAGCGAACTATTTTGATACTTGAGGACATGTTGAGGTGTTGCGTTCTCGAATTTGAAGGTGCGTGGGAACAATACCTACCTTTGGTTGAATTTGCCTATAATAATAGCTTTCAATCAAGTATAAAAATGGCGCCTTATGAAGCCTTATACGGCGAAAATGTTGCACGCCGTTGTATTGGGTGAGCTCGGTGAAAATAAGATACACACGGGGTTGATTGGATTAAAGAAACCGAATGTAAGGTGGTTGTAATTAGAAGTAATTTGAAAGTCTTCCGGATCGTCCAAAAGTCCTATGCCGATTTAAAACGCAAGGACATTGAATTTCAGTGCCTGAGATCGGGTGTTCTTGAAAGTTTCTCCTTGGAAGAAAATACTCCGATTCGGTCGAGAAGGCAAGTTGAGTCCGAGATTTATCGGACCGCATTTAAGTCATTGAACGTATTGGACCGGTTGCTTATAGATTAAGATTGCCCTCCGAGTTAGAAAGGATACACAATGTATTTCATGTTTCGATGCTTCGCAAATATAGATTAGATCCGTCCCATGTGATTTCACCGTCAGAGATTGAAATTAGATCCGATTTGACATATGATAAGGAACCGATCCGTATCTTAGCCCGGATAAAAAGAGTTGAGAAATAAAAGAATTCCATTAGTAAAAGTTTTATGGAATCGTCACGGGGTTGAAGAGGCTACGTGGGAGCCTGAAGAGTCAATGAGGCAACAATATCCGAACTTATTTAACGGTAAGATTTTCTGGGACGAAAATCCTTAAGAGGAGAGAGTTGTAATGCACCAATTTTGACCCAAATCGGACAGTGGTTTTGGGACCATGAATCCGAGCTTGAGAGATATTTTTTTAATATTATATTTTGTGTTAGTTACATGTGTTTTAGTGAGTGTGAAAATTTCGTAGAAAAATTTAATCGTTCAAGTGCTCTATTTGATAAAAAGGATTAAATCGAGAAAATGCGAAAGTTTCATGCTAAAGTGAAAGGTACTAATTTGAGTGTGGCTTTTTAAGTGGGTGCACCAAAGGGCAATTAGCCCATTAACCTTATTAAGGGACGGCAATGGGCCTTTAAAAGTCCAAATTATATGTTAATTTAGTCTAGTATATGGTTATATTAATGTATTAAATTAATGTTAATAATATATATATGTTTGTTTTATCATAAAATAAAAAGGTTAAGTGGGAAGAAAGAGAACTTCACTTGTTCTTCTTCCTTGGCGAATATAGGAGCTAGAAGCTCCATTTTTAGAGCTTGAATTTCTGCACTTAGGGGCTCAATTAAAGGTATGTGTTTTGTTTAGTTTTTTGAAATTTTTGCATTTTTGAATGTTTACTTTAAATCCTATACAACCCATGTTTAAATTTTTGAAAATATTATGTATATAAGATTCGGCCATTGACATGTTTGGGTAGTTTTGATGTTTGATGGTTTTAAATTGAATGTATGTTAAGGATTTACAAGTTTTGTATTGGAGTTTTTGGTGATTTTGAGTTTATAGGGCTAAATTGAAAAGAATAAAATTGTGAAGGGTTAAAATGACAAATAGATGAAATGCATGGACACCTATGGCCATGGGGATATTCGCCAAGCTATAAAGGTGGAAAATTTTGCTTATTTGGTGTTTTGTGAAAATTGGACCAAATTGTAAAAATGGGAAATATTAGGGGTAAAATGGTAAATTGCCCATTAGGGTGTTTTGAGACTAAATTGAGATGAAATGAGATTAAATGAGCTAAATTCTAATGTGTTTTAGATCAAGAGCAAAGAAAGATAGAATTAGACCTGGGAAAGACGAAGGTTCTCGAATAGCCGATTCATGCACTGACTATCGACAACCGAGGTAAGTCCTTTAGTTAAATCATGTCAAAGAATTAATTATGGTTATCTTGACTATTAAAAATTTATGAATGTTAGTATCCAATTACATCATAGCCGAATGTATATTGACATATTGGTTGATGATTTATGTTGAGTATGTGATGGAAATTATTTTGGCTAATGTAAGGTGAATAAGTAAGTTCTTGAGCTACTTTATATTTAAAGATCATTTACATATCTAGTGAATGATAAAATTTGTATAAGTTTGGTGTAAAACCATGAGTTGGCGAATGTGATAATGATGGATTGGATTGATTTCAAATTTATTCAATGCAATGGGAATAAATGTATATGATTCGATATGTATAGTGAAATGTGAAAAGCATGTAAAAATATTCGACATTCGGGCTTCGAGCCTAGCAGCCTCTGCGTGCGGTGACATAATCGGGCTTTATGCCTAGCGTGCCTTGTGCTGGGTGTTATTATTCGGCTTCTACGCCTAGCGTGCTTGATGCCGGTGATGTGCTTTACAAAATAGAAAAACCAAATTTATGTTCAAGGCGAATTAAAGCAAATATGTCGAGTTAACGGCTCGGTGAGTATGTAAAGTAGGAATGAGTTTCTTACTTAATTAAGATAAGGTAAACTAGTGATTCAGTTGATTATTACCAATGGTATGTATTTCTGGTTCTATTGATAAATGATGTGGTATCGTGATTTTGGCCGCTTAATATGTAATTATAAGACTAGGTGTATTCGCCACAAGAGTGGTTGTATAATTAATAACATGTTATAATAATTGATATCCAAGTATATGAATAATGGTACCTATAGTTATATGATGACACATTGGGTTTTAAAGATCGGATTACTGACGAATATTTCGATCATAAATATGTGGGTAAGGAGAAACTTTCCTATCAATTTCATACTTAGTTACATGGATATGAAATTGAAAGTTTGATAATGAAAATGAGCATAGTACAATTTGAGTTGTAGAAATTGAATTGTTAGTGTTTGAATGTTATATTTTTATGAAATTAGGACTTACTAAGCTAGCAAGCTTATCGTGTGAAATGTTTCTCTGCTTTTATAGATTAGGCAAGCTACAAGCTCGTCGGGATCGTTTGGAAAGTCGCTCACACTATCAATCTACATTTTGGGTACTTTTTTATTTTGGTTTTAAATGAAGGCATGTATAGGAAGGACTTGGTCCTTGTCTTGATGAAATTTTAAGGTTTTTGTATGTAATGGCCATGCGAATATGGCTAAATTTCTAGTTAAGTACGTTGTTGTGTTTTTGATGTGTATGTTGGTTCTTGATGGCAAGGTTTATGCTTTCTTAATCAAAGTTTAATCATTTTGTTAAGGAAATGTTTATATACTGAAATGAATCCTTGAATTAGGAATGTAGGTAGGTTTGGTTAGAAGCTAGTCTTTCATAAATTGCAACAAAACAGCTTGTAGTAACAGCAGTGATGTGAGTTAGAAAAATCACCAAAAATAGGGTATATTGAATTAAAAGGTGAATGAGACATGGAATTAAACCTTATTGTGTCTATTTTTACATGAAAGAAACAGAGTAGGCAAAAGATTTATATATTATGAGATAATTCAGTTTTAGTGAGACCTGCTCTGAATGAATTCGTGAGTCTCTGTTCTGTTTTGGAAAAATTGCCATAAATTGTACAAAAATAATTAAGAAGCATGGTTTATATGTGTAGAACCCTTAATGAATCTATTTTTTCATTGGTATAAATAAGAACATCATAGGAAAATTGTGCAATTAGATAACTGCATTTTTGTAAGGACAGGTCAGAATTGTCAAGCAGTGTAATAAGGGTAACTTTGATGAATAAACTGTACTAATTGGCTATATGAAAAATTCTGGAAAAATTATGGTGAATAGTTATACGAGTCTAGTTTCAAGAAAAATTTACGGATCTAAATTTCGAGTTTTGTAACTCGAGTTATGGTTGATTTAGTCAGCGTGACGCAGTTGGACAGCTTTAAAAATTTTTACTCCCCGAGTTAATGGTCAAGTCTAGTAATGCCACGTACCCGACTCCGGCAAGGGTTTCGGGTAAGGGGTGTTACAAAATGTGTGTTGCGTAGGAGAAGACTATGAAGCAGCAAATTGTGCTTCAGCAACCTAATTCGTGATAGAGGTTGTTTTCGTCGTCGGTAAGTTCGTGTGCGTTGTTCAGGTTATTGTTTTCGATTCGTAAATTAAATTGCTAAAATGGAGTTTGGTATACTGTTTTAGGGTTTCAGAGGTCTCAAGATTGTTTTTACATAAAAAACGAACCAGGTTTGTAACCAAAACACAAGAAAATGAGGTTCAACGAAAGCCAAAAAAGTGGCCTGTCGACACCACATGGGCGTGTGCCCGGCCGTGTGCAACACACGACAGTGTGACGGGTAAGTGTGTGGCTGCATGGGTCACATAGGCTAGGATGATTTGGGCATGTGGGCCACACAGGCATGTGAGCCCAAAATTCTAAAATTTTCCCTAGGGTCGCATGTGTCTTTCCAATCGACTGTGGGCCTTCCGTAGGGTTGGTAAGGGCAAAACAAACCCTAATGCATGAGATTTATTTTTCTGGTAGATTGATCTGAGTTTAGGAAAATTGATATGTATGTCTGATTGTGTTGTATAAGCATGTATGATATTTGTATACGAGCATGGGGGTCATGTTAAATCTGTTAATTCTGTATTCTGTATCTGTATATGGGGTGGGTTCTGTTTGTTAGAGGAAGTGTCCTGTGAGGCGATAATTCTTCGTTATTCTGGTAGCAAGTTGCAAATTATTCTGATAAATGTTGTATAGACATTATGTGGTGTGTAGGGCTGGGTGGGTGTTTTATACCCCACGTGATAATCCTTAGACATAGGCGGGTCAGTGCGACAGAGTCTCAGCGGTAACCATTAGTTCGCGAACTGTTTTGATTAACGGTTTTTGTTTAAAATTTTGGTTATTTTTTAGAGTTTTGTAATTTTAGGACTCTCTGGACTGTGTGTTTTAATTTTGGTTTTGGATGTGGATTTGACTTTATACTGCGATGATTAACAAAACCATGATTTTACTCAAACAAATGTTTTTCTGAAAACACAAACTTAGTTTTCAACTTTAACAATATCAAACTTCCGTTGCAAAAATAGGCTTTTTGAAAGAGCAAATTAACAATGTTTTCCTTAACGAAAATAATAATATGTTTGATAAAATGTGGATTCTTTTTAGGAACAACTAAACGTGAGAAATTTAACATAATAAGATTGATGTCAAAACTCTTCTTTGTAACACTCCCAAATTCGGCCATAATGTCTAGGCCGAGTTTGGGGTATTACACCAAGTTAAATGGCCAAAACCACAACCAAAACACATGGCCACATTAGCCAATATACCTATACATGCCATTTTAACCAAAATTTAACAACCGAATGTACCAAAAGAGTCGATGGATAGTGTGATATAGCTCCGACAAGCTTCTAACCCGAACGAGCTTCTAATTCACTATAAAACACAGAAAATAACACAAAGTAAGCATTTAAGATTAGTAAGTTCGTATAACATAGAATTTAACTTACCATTTAGTCATATAATAGGTAAGTAAACAAGCATATCCTTATATAATTTGGCCAAATGCCTAAGCACATATACACCAACCATATTAGCCATGTAATTACATATATAAGCCAATAAACAAAGATGAACATAACCATTGATCGAGTTCCATATACATGTATCATCCATTTTATTTTTCCATATATCATGTAACCACATTTTTCATGTAAAATTATATGTGTTCCTGTAATAGTCCATATCAAACTCTTACCATTTTGTATCAGAATATTGCCCGTTGAACCATTTAGAATACTGTTAGATACTCGAGATAGCTCACACATAGTGTGCTAGCTCATATAACTATAATCCGTCAATTCATGTACATGTATGCTCATACGAGTTGTGAATTGTATGCTCACTCGAGCTGTAGATTGATATGCTCTCACGAGCTATAAATCGGTATGCTCACATGAGCTGTAGATTAGTATGCTCTCACGAGCTATGGGTCAGAACATAGCTACAAAATGTTGCTCACACGAGCTGTAGAGTATTCGCAACACATTCAGGACCTCAGCCATCGGTAGGACGTTCAGGGCCAGTACCCAAATCATGTAACCCTAATGACATGTCTTTTGTATCCTACGAATTCCTAAAG
Organism: Gossypium bickii; assembly: GCA_025503065.1. Classification (NCBI taxonomy): domain Eukaryota; kingdom Viridiplantae; phylum Streptophyta; class Magnoliopsida; order Malvales; family Malvaceae; genus Gossypium; species Gossypium bickii. Next base: position 16,704,570 of record CP106713.1, on the reverse strand, counting down.
TTCAAACGGGACTCGATATTTGTCGAACTTCGTTGGATATGCAACCATGTATATTTATAACAATTCACCATTCATAAATAATTCAATATAAAACATATAAACACAATTCAACCACACGAACTTACCTCGACGAGTATACGTAGATACGGAGGCATTAATCCGAGGCTTTCTCTTTGCCCCGATCTAAAGTCGTACGAGGTCTGTCTTGAACTATACGAATAAATTTAACTCAATTTAATATATAATTCATTCAATTTAGCCCAAAATCATATTATGAAAAAATTACCATTTTACCCCTATACTTTTAATTCTTTTGCAATTTAGTCCCTACCTCATAAAAATGGAAATTCATGAAATTCCACCACAACCCACTATAGCCGAATATCAATTAGGTCCCTAGAAAGCCCTATATTTCATTTATGTCACAATTTAACCATGTAAAATTTCTATTTTTCAATTAAATCCCTAATTGATAATTTCAACAAAAAACACTTAATAAAAATTGTTTATCTAACAGCAACCATCAATTTTCTATCATCACACTTCAAAACTCATGTACATGCATCAAGGGTAAAACCCTAATAGTTTAACAGTTTCACAAACTAGTCCCTGGGCTAACTAGATTAAGCTACAACGATCCCGAAAACATAAAAATCTTTAAAAACGGGACAAAAATGCATACCTAATCAAGCAAGACAAGCATGGTCGAATGTTAAGCTTCCATGGTTCTTTTTCTCCTTTATTTTCGGTTGAAGATAGAAATAAAAGATGAATGTTTAGTTTAGTTTTATTTATTTTATCATTTAATTATCTAATTACCATTATAACCTTTTAAAACATTAATAATTACACTCATGCCAAGCCATGTACATCCACTACCACTATTTATGGTCTGATTACCATATAAGGACTCTTAATTTAAGGTTATATAGCTATTTAATACCTTTAGCTACTAGAACTCAACTTTTACACTTTATGCGATTTAGTCCTTTTTATCAAATTGAGCATGTAAACGGTAAATTTTATTAACGAAATTTTATACGGTAACCACTATCATATTGTAGGAAATAAAATAATAACAAAATAAGTTTGAATTTGTGGTCCCGAAACCACTATTCTAATTGCACTAAAAACAGGCTGTTACACGTAATACATCCTATTTCAAATTAATGTCAAACATTATTTTCATTTCATAATTTGAATTTTCAATCAAATTCATATTAGATCATATGAACTTCATTCTCATATCATATCAATTCATCTTTATATCAAATATATAACAATTGCCAATTTATTTTCAATTACTATTTCGTTTCATAATGCGAATTCCAAATCAAATTCATCAATTTGTCACATTTCCATATTGCACCCCCTAGGATTATATAATTGATTCTCAATATACAAATGTATCATTTGATCATCATAACAACTCAATATAAATTTCATTTATTCCATTTACATTATACATGTCCCTATTAACCTGACTCGAACTCGGACTCTGAAGGATACACGGATCCAACCAACACATCGATTTGGCACCCAGTGCTTGATGGATAAATTTGCAATAATGAATTGCGCCTTGCATTGGCCAGTAAAATCAACAAATAAATATGCCCAACAATGGTCAGTATAATTGGAAAATAAGGTGCCCAACAATCCTTGACTCATAGTCGTATGACCTTAAACTCTTCATATCCTATAGCATGCCAATTATACCCGACCCTGCCCGAACAATTAGTAGGGTAACATTTTCTTTTATTTATTTTCAATCAATTCCCCATTTCATTATCATATCCTTTTTCTGTCCAATTAAAGGTCATTTCCATAATTATTTCAATTTAATCATCTATCTCACATTTTTGTACTGAATTGTAAACAATTAAAATTTCAATTAAACATAATTACAATTACAATTATAAATGCATAACAATTAATAAAAAATATACCACATGAACTTACCTGGTCAAGACAGCAAACAAACTACTCTCTAAGGACTAATTAGCAACTTTTATCATTTCCCCAATTATTTTCAACTTGGTCCAATTTTCGATCTATTCAATAATTCGTTTCAATTTATCAATTCCAAACATATTATATCTTATATTATAAGTATATGTCAATTTAATTTTATTATTCGAATGCCCCTAAACTTTTGCATTATCACTATTACCCTCATGCAGTTGTTGCTCATGATTATCCCGTAAGACTTCAAATCGTAAGCCGTAGAAGGGATTCTCAATCGACATATCTTCTTGGCTCCCTCCATACAGGCCCTATGTTGTGCTTCCTCTCAACCAACATTCATCACCCATATTGTTCCTTCTCTACCCATGCATGGACATCCGGTTCCTCAAAGGTTCGTGCATTACGGACAAGTGCACTATCCGAGGGAAAGGTCTTTCGGTCTATAACCGTAATGCCCGCAACCAAAGCAAATGTTTGGAAGTGACTCATACTTGACACGTTGAAGTTTCCCATCAATCCACACTTTGGACACTAGAGGCTTGCTAAGGTCAAGACACAAACCACCTAAGCAAACTGTCCATAGGAGCCACTATTAATATTGTAGTCAAATTTTACTACTAGTTTCAAAGTACCACTAATAGCCCATAGAAGACATTTCTTGTACAACTCTGCACGTAAGTCAGGTAGACAAATTCAAGCAACCGACTTCTGAATATGATCTTGAGTAGTTGAAAAGGATGGGGACCATGGCTGTACTGTGAGGTATTGACCAAAAATTACCTAAGGGCCTTCCGTCAGCGCATTTAAGTAGTCATCATCATCATTAAGAAACTTGACTAGGTAAAAATCATTTTCCAAATCCATCACCTGAATCCTTTTATCTCGACTTCTAGAGGGGCAAACAATCTATTAAGGAGCACATTGAATGCAATCCTTTGACCCAACAACTTGATGATGACTGTTCACAACATACTCTTCCTTATAAGATAATGAACTCAATCCCAGAAACTAATCGGAAAACCCCCATCAATGGTCCCTGTTGGCACATCCCCATCTTGCAAATCGAAATCATCCATGTCTAGGCCTTTGAACTTATTTTGAGACGACCCAAGAAGAGTGTCCCAAAAAGATGCTTAACGAGCAGTCTCATTGCCTATATCCACGCCATTATGATCAACTGTTGGATATCTAGCGCCTGGTGGCACCTCTAACTAAAATAAGGGATAAATTTCAAAATTATACGTGAACTTTGATTTAATGTGCAATTCTATACATGAAATTTGATTTTATACAATTTAATACATAAAATTTTGATTTGATCTAATTCTCACAAATTATTAACACAATTATTGATATAACATCATTTTATTTTTATATATTGCATGCTCAAATAGTTATAATTATCAAATATAAAAATAAATTAATGTATTTATTTCTTCAAATGTGTATGATGAACCAAAATTAAAATTTTATGAATATATTTCAACCATAATCAAAATTTTATGTGTATAATTACACCACTCAAAGTTTATATATCAAATTACATATTAAATCAAAGTTCATATATAATTTTAATATTTATCTAGAGATAATTTTTTTTTCTTTTATCTAAATTTTGTTCTTCTAACTCTTACATCAACTACATTCGTATGACACATTTTTATATAAAATTTACAGTAAACTATCAAAATAGTCACTTTTGTTTGTCTTAGGTTATATTTTAGTTACTTATGTTTGAAATATTACGTTTTAGTCACTTACGTTATTTGTTGTAACATTTTAGTCACTGAGCCGTTAATTGTCGTTAATCGTGTAATTGTAAGCTAACATGGCATGTTAATCATCATTTCAAACGAAAATTTCAGATTAAATTCTACAATTGGTCCCTATATTTTTTTATTTTGAGTAATTTAATTATTTTCTTTTATGTTCTTTTAACTTTCTTGTTTTTTTCATTGCCTTCTGTTTTTCCCTCTGTTTTTCTCCCTTCTTTATTTCTTTTAATGTATTTTTTTATATTTTCCATTTGTTAAAACCAGAGGCGAATCTAGGGGGCTGGCAAGGGCTCCAGTCCCCCTAGAATGGAAAAGTGCTATTTAAGCCCTTTAAATTTAAAAAAAAAATTAAATTAGTATAGGTAAAATTACACTTTGCCCCTCCTAAAATTAAAAAATTTTGATTTAATCCTTTAAAATTATAAATATATAGACTATTGATCGGCTGTTTAACGTCACAACAATAATGTGCAAGTGTACACTGTCGATGCAAGTATAGTAGACAGATATGAGTCTGTCAGATATCGATCCGATGAGGATGGTTGTCTTTTGTCTATCAATGTCAGTGCAATAAATATATAGAAATGAGATAAATTGTGAGAGTAGTTGTCGAAGCAATAACTTGAAAACAATAAGATAAAATATGATAATGATAAACTGGGATCCCCAACGTGAATATTCAACAGAATACTAAGTGCTCACAAGGTATAAAAGGATAGGTGATTGTCGATGCATTAAATTGCAATGAATATCTTACCAAGCTTAACTTCTATATTTAATCTAAGACTTAAACATGCACATTAACCACACCTTTTGATGATGGCAATGGAACATTATTAAGAACAAGTGGATTAAATTCCTCTAATCCTTAAGCAACTTTCGTTGTCATGCTTGTCAGCTTGAACTGTCATTGCACTTTCCAGTGTCAGTGACCATAATAACATTTCCATGCTAAAAACATTCAAACCCAAAGATTAAACAATAGAAGCAAGATTGAATAAAATAACATTTAACCTAGAAATCATGTGTACTTCTATTCAAACATGAAATAGAAAGTAATAACTATTGTTTAGAAAAGAAATATAAAAGAAACAAGTGGAAAATACTATTCCTAGACAATCTTGACTTGAATCTCTCCATTCCCTCTTGTGTCGCACTCAGGGCTCCTCATCAGGAGCTGATTTGCGTCCCTTTCACGTCGAATCACCCGTAGGAGACTTAAGCCGCCATAGCCGAAAAGCTTCAAAAGATAGGTTGAAGAAGATAATACCCTCCAAAAAGCCTCCTTTTTTTTTTCCTATTCACGTGAATATTTATATTCTTCAAATAGCACAAGTGTCCTTTCATCAAAATCATGCTGCCTCTGCACGTTCAAGTTGGTTGTACCAGACTGGACAACTCACACATTTTTTGTTCTTATCTGGACAGATGTCAGGTGCGGCGACAATTCTGAGCGCAATCTAGAAATACTCATGCAGCGACATCGGTACCAAAACATGACAAAATTAAGGATAAATAGGCTAAGATCCATTGAGTTATAAAATGCAATTTACTGAACTGAAAATGCTAAAATATGTGCTAAAGATAACTAAATGAGGACAAATTAACCAATAAGTAGGGAGAAAACATATGTTCTTTCTAGTACTATCAACTATTAAAAATTAAAATTTTATTCGACCTCCTTTAAAAAAAATTCTGGCTTAGTCCCTAGTTAAAACTAGTCCACAAGCTCGCCTCACTCGAAAAAAATTAAATTGTTCAAAGAAATAAAAGTATAGGGGCTAGTTTTAACAAATGGAAAACATAGAAAAACTACGTCAAAAGAAATGCAGAAGAGAGGAAAATAGTGGGATAAGCAGAAGAGAATGAAAAATAAAAGAAAAATAAAGGAAGTTAAAAAAATGCTTAAAACAAAAAAGTATGGGGACCAATTGTATAAATTAACCTAAATTTTTTTGTTTGAAATGATGATTTAACATGTCATGTCAACTTACCGTTACACTGTTAACGACAATTAACGGCTCAGTGACTAAAATGTTACAATATGATAACGTAAGTGACTAAAGCATAACATTTTAAATATAAGTTACTAAAATGTAACATGATGTAAACAAAAATGACTATTTTGATAGTTTACTAAGGTATAATCACTAAAATATACTCATATAAAATACGAACTCTTATTAAACACCCATCTCAAGTTTAGATTACATTAGGGGTGAGTGTTCAATCGAGTCGAGTCGAATCGAGTCAAAAAATTTTGATTCGAGTCGAGTCGAGTCTAGTTAACAAATCTTATTATTTATACTTAATGTTGCATTTACATGGACCGATTATTTAATTAGCAGACAAAGTACAAGCTTTTAGATTAATTTTGAGTAAAGGAAAAAGGGAAAGTGGGGCGATTTTGGAAGGAAAGAAAGATTACTAGATAAACATTTATCAAAACAACGTAGTTTTATTTTTTAACTTGATAGTTTTTACTTTTAACCTTAGAAAAGGTAAACATTTATCAAAACGACGCAGTTTTACCTTTTCTTATTTGAATTTTCGGATAACTCAAATTAAGGGGAAGCGTTCGGTCGAATTGAGTGAAATTGTTCGAGTTAAATTAGAAAAAGTAATAATGTTAAATTAAAATCTTATTACAATATAACTATTTCCATGTTCGAGCGTATAAATTTAAAACCATATACATTTAAATTTTTTTTAAAGCAAAAAAATAATAAGATATTCTAATATGATAAACTTAAATTATTAATCACTTATTTAAATTCCAAAATTATTATTTTATAAAAAAATTAAATTTTCAACTTTGTTATATATTTTTTAGATTTTTTTTAAATTTTATAATTTTTTAAAAAATTGAAATTTTAGAATTTTTATAAATATTTTTAATTTTATTTTTAAAAATTATTTTGATTTTTTTAATTGTTACAAAATTAATTTGCTCATTTTAAAATTAACATGAATAAAAAGAAGGTAAAAATTCAATTCAACCGTACTCAAACTCAAAGACGAAATCCAAAATTCTTATTTCTTCAAAATTTAAAATTTTTTCTATTTTTTCAAATCTAACATATATTATATAACCGATCAATCAATTAACTAGCCAAGTGTTTCCTTTTTTCTCTCTCACACCCTCCTTCATCGTTGCTGCCTTGGGTCTTTTGTGAGCGGCCGTTCGGCTCTAGCACCAGCGCCGCTCATCTCTGACCGCCTTTGTCGGTCCTTTTACTTTTGCTGTTCATTTCGGTAAAATAATTCAAGCAGCCACCCTTTCTTTTGTGTCGGGTTACCTTCGCCGGCGAAAGGCGGCAACTTGCTTCCCCAGAGGATTTTCCCTTTTTTCCGCCGCTGGACAAGCTCCAATTTTCTCGGCTTTTGTTTAGTACGTTCCGGTGCGGTCATAGCGCGAGGTGGCGCACCGTCATTGTTTCGCCTTGATGGGTCGGACACGGTGATGTCGATGATGTTGCACCGTACCAGGGTTGGTTGATTGCTGGTGCCCTCTCAATGGCGTTGGATGAAAAGCCGTCGATGTCCCCGACGTGCTCCACGATGGAGACAGCAATCCTGGTGGCTCTTCCCCAAACCTTGGCTCCTCCTCGGAGGTGATTTAGCTGGTCGTATGCTGGATAGCCCTTTCGGATTTTCTCTCTCCGGTCATCCCCTTCCCATCTCCATTGCAAGTGACAGCGACAGCGGCTGGGAGCTTAATGATATTAGATGTTATTTATTAGAGAGTATTCTAGTTTTACGAGCAGAAAAGTTGACTGGAATGCAATCCAATTTTACGTTAAGATATATATCGAAATAATTGCAATATATGCTACTCATACTCAAACGTAAATGTTGGATATAATCGTGTAAATCTACTTTTTTTGAATATACATACAAATTGTCTTTGAATTGCTCCAAAGTAAAAATGTCATTAATAAAGATAAGAACACCATAGTTTAAATTTAACAAATGAATTTAATAGAGAAATTGCTCCATCTCTCTCTGAACATTACCAAAATCACAATATTACATAAAACAAATAAATAAAAAAATCATTTAGGTGAGGACTTGTCTTTCCTGCCAGCAAGAATGATAGAAATTTGAAGACCTCTGCTAAAAGCTTGATTGAAGAGGATGCGAGTCTGGAATTCAGATACAAATGGAAGCCATGACAAAATGGCTATGGGCATGAAAAGCAGCAATGCCATAATGTAGTCATACGCCCTGCTCATCTCCTTCATAAAATTCCGCATTAGCCCCTTCAACCATGGCCTGCATGCTTGCCCAATCTTCGATTTTGGAAGCACAAATCAATGGAATTTCATGTTTATTTGTTAATAATTATACATTAAAATTATAAGACATGATTAAAAACAATTTATAAGACATGATAATTCTATTAGGACTGTAAACAAGACACCAGTTTCGGTTCAGTCATTGTCTGAATTAAGGTCAAGTTTGAAAAACTGGAGCTATCGAGGGAGCTGAATTCGAGTATCTTATTGTTTGACTTGAGTAGCTCGCAAGCCTAATTGAATTTCATTTTAATATATACTTTAATATTAATTAATACTAAATATTTCAATTCAAACTTGAACTTGAGCTCGAGCATAAAAAATCAAGCTTGAAATTGAGCACGAGGATTTTACTGAAAAACGAGCCTAATCAAGCAAGCCCAAACAGTTCAATTTTAAATTGAGCCCAAACTTTTAAAAGTGAAATTCCATCGAGCTTAATCCGAGCTTCAAGTCTTGAATTTCGAGTTGAGCTCGAAGGCAAGCTTCTAAGAACTTGAACTTAGCTCGACTGGATTACACCCTAAATACTACACAATTTTGGAAAAAGGCTAATATGTAAACTGGTCTCTTGAACCATGTCTTTCAACAATTTAGTGTCTAAAAAAAATCACAATTGAGTATATGAAATTTATTTTTGTCAGGCAAGTTAAGCCAATGGATTTAAGCTGTTTTGTAAAATGCTAATTTAGCAAGGTTGATCAATACCAAGACATCATGTGTGGGGTCTATGCCATGTCAGCATTTAGAAAATACTTTGACCTTACATGTAGTGACTTAGTATGAGTGAACCATGCCATGGAAAACGTAGTATAGGTTATGTACCTGATTTTTTCCCAGATACCAAATCGTGAAAAGGTGTAAAGTTCAGGGGCTATTTATGTATTAAACCTTTAGGAAAGATTGAAACTTACAAGAAGAATGCCCCAGCCCGTGGGCAAGAAGGCAAGGACAGCAGCCAATAGATCTGATATAGTGAGGCCATTTGTTTTGGATAAGAGTATGGTTATTCCCAAGCAGGCAAGAAACAGAAATGCTTTGAGCATTCTGAATACTAGCTCAAGTTCCATTCCCAGCAGTTGTCTACCAACCGATACTATCTGCAGCAAAATACCAAATCAATCTGTCAACATATAGTACAGAAACAGAAGAAAAGAAAATCTTATATATGAGTTATTTCTAAACCAAAAATATATCTAATTACGGATTAAAAATAATATAAGAGAGAGCATACTTGTAGGTGTATGCAAGCAAAAATTCATGCATAGGCTAGACTCGAATATAAGACAACAGAAAACACAATACTGATGGATGTAGGATAACACCACTTAATACTCTTCCTCACATGTAGCTCAAGAAAGGCCTATACATGGACAACAAAATTACAAGCGCTTAGGCAGCAACAACAGAGCACACCTGGGCTCTGATGGAGAAGCCCAGTTTTAATAAGACTACAGGAAACACAATTCTTAATAGGTGTGGACACCAATTGAGAAACATTTAATTATATGCTTCCGCCCCTCTCCGCTACAAACTAGTTTCATTCTGTACCTTTGACAATAAGAAAACTGCTGCGATAACACCCCAAGAGAGTCCGTAAACCTGCAAAATTATAGGTTAAAACAAGACCAAAGAGAGGATGATCTTTAACCTAAATGATGTTTAATAAGGCAAGAAAAAAATTATATTAGTGAAAATAGCAAAATGTACCCTCCAACTCCTACTGTGATGAGCTATGTCAAGGTGGTAGACAATTCCATATTGATAGACAAAGAAACGAAGTGCAAGAATAATTTCAAGTACCCTTCCTCGTATATTTGTGTATTTAAGGTGCTCATGTTCTCTTTCCCACCACGATTCCCAACTTTTTTCAGGCTGAATACCAATACCTCCGCGAAATCCCATCCAATGCTTCCAATCTGCCCAATCATCCACCGTCTTTTGCCAGTCAAAACCAGAAGGGTTAAAGACAAAGGGAGCAAATAGCCAGGACCCAACCAAGAACCAGATTGAGCAGGTGATAAATAAATAAAGACTTGAGCGGCGATATGATACACCATAAACTTCGTATACAACCAGTAGTATACCAAGTTCAAACCCTTTCACAAAGTGACTTCGTGAGTACAATCTATAGTTATCAGCAAACTTGGCATGAAAAACAACAAATCCACGCCCAGTAGCTCGATATTTAGAACCCCCATGCAAGATTGTTCTCCCAAAATAATGTGCTTTTGTTCCAAGCTGAAATGTAAAGAATACAGAGGCTAGCTGCAGCTGCATGATGATGAAGTCAGCCAGAGCAGAGCGGAACCCTTTCTCCAGGCTAATTTCCATAAGCATAGGCAAAACCAATAACAAACCCATTTGAAAGAGCGACTGAGGAATTAAAGCTGCTTCCAGGGACTTGTTCTGATTTATAATTGAATTCTCTAGGATCTCTTTTTCCATTCCACTCATAACCAGATACAAACGTCCATAGAGGAACAAATATACTGTAAGCACAGTAACCTGAAACAATGTAATGCCAAAAACAGAGGAATAAATGTTTATTCACATTGCAAGAGTGCGGGAGGCATAAAAAGAAAAACAAACGTCAAATGATATTAACCAGCCTTGTAGCTTGATGCTATGCTTTATCTCATTAAAAAAGATAGAACCAAGTAATAAGTTATAGTATTTATCGAGTTAATTTCTGAAATGACTAATTGTAGACATGCAAAGAAATACTGCTTCACAACTGAGGAAACCAAATTAGCCCTTCCCCCAAAAGTACATGCTATTAGGCTATATAAATGATATCTGATCACCTGAACTTTATCCATTTACCACATATTCAAGTACATAAAACCACATAAAGGAAGAAATTAGTTCGGTTTGCTCACCATGCTATTAAAATAGAAACCAACTGTTGTAAAGTAAAATGATAGCATTCTAAAGAAATCAAATCGACATCCAAGGCGATACACATCACGGCTAAGTGTTTGCTCTCCATTTCCATTTGCAACTTTAGCCTCAAAAGATGATATTTGATTCATGCCCACATCACGTCCCTTTCCAACTTGGATGTAATCATGATGTGTTATATATCCCCCTCGGAGAGTTGAGTTGAACCCTGAAACCTCTTGTGGAATTAGCCAAAATATTAAACTTACAGAATTAGTTGGATTAGTTGCTGATGTGTACCTGCAAATATATCTTCACTTAAATTAATAGTTTTTGAAGCTTTGCTAATGCCGCCCCTTGTTATGTGGAAGATTCTGTCAAATATGTCAGGGTGACCATAATGGAATCGTACCCTGCGAAGATGAGATAATCATGGAAACTATACTGGTGTTAAATTTTAGATGGGCCCCCAGCCTAAAACCAATTGGTAATAGGTGGAGAGGCCCCTGTTATCACATTTTAACTATAGCACACCATGTGAATATTAGCAACAATCAATATACAATATTTCCCAAGTAAAAATTTAGTCAAGATGAAAATTCAGGGTACCTCAGAGGACTTGCTAAAAAGCGTTGGCCGATAGTCACAAAGCTAGTCTCTTGATTGGACATAAACCAAGCAAGTGACGAAACACTGTAAAATTAAAAAAATACGAAAATGTTAGTATCTAGACATTATTCTGTGAAATGATTAGTTTTTGACTTGCTTCTGCACATCATTAAACAAACCAAGATCAAAATCTATAATCACAACTGGTAAGACTAACCTTCCAGTAAATATATGCTCCCTTAAACCTAATATTGTAGGTTTCCGTTGCCAGCGACAGGAGTGCTCAAACTCTTCCAAAACATTTCTCATTTTAAAAGCCTCTTCGAAATAGTTATCCTAAAAAAACAAAGTATTAAATGATGTTCTAGAACCTTACAGACCTATCTTGAGAAGGAGAAAAAACAGCTACCTGATTCATGTCTATAGTCTGCAAGGCTTCTCCTCGAGTAAAAATAAGGGCATGGTTTTGGTTTTCAGGTTTTCCTTCACCAATTTTTGTTGGTGGACCTGGAAGTTTGATGCGGTATATTTCCTAGACGTACAATGAATAATCCATGTAAAAGGATGTCGTAAACAATCACATATGTTATTAAACTGACATAATCTTATGGCCCAATAGATCTGCATTGGACTATTGTCTTTGATAAAATATATGTGCCAGATACATAACTATCAACAGACAGAAAAAAGCAATTTGCTTTCACTATCATGTCTATGATGTTCTGAAGCAGGCACATTGTCATTGTAAAAATTCATAGCACCATTTATTAGATTGGTATCAAATTATCAGTCAATCGTTATGTTATATTGTCAAGGAAATATTTTTACTTTATTTTGGCTATCATCAGTTGAGATTTTTGTATGTGCACTTCTTCAACTTTCATATCAGAAGTTTGATGAAGTACTTCAACAAAATGGATGATGGCAGTTAACTGTTTGAGCTCGTAAGGGATTTTCATCATAACCAAGAGAATGTTGTGTCCAAATCAATCAAAATTTTGCAAACCTCTAATATCTATAAACTTCTCTAATGTCAAGGAAATATTTTTACTTTATTTTGCCCTATCATCAGTTGAGATTTTTGTATGTGCACTTCTTCAACTTTCATATCAGAAGTTTGATGAAGTATTTCAACAAAATGGATGATGGCAGTTAGCTGTTTGAGCTCATAAGGGATTTTCATCATAAGCAAGAGAATGTTGTGTCCAAATCAATAAAAAATTTGCTAATCTCTAATATCTATAAACTTCTTTAGGAACTAGGCAGTAATTGTGTCCAAAGAAAGCAGAAAAGCTAGTGGAAGCTGGAAAAATATAAATAAATTATAAATTGAAACAAAGATTAATCTTGCATATCTCTACTACTATAGAGTTTCATATCAAGTTTGGTATCACAAGTGACGCCTAGTTGGAAAGTTGGCATAAAAATTAAAGTAAAACTACAACAAGAAAATAAAACTAGGAATATTAATTTCTTTTTATATATACATTTAAAACTCGAGTTATCCACCTCCTAAAGTACCTAATTTTAAGTGTGTAACCTTTTTATCCCACCACATTTTTATCAAATAACTTCTACTCTCATAGTAGAACACATTTTTTCCACCTAGATAGTGTGCCAAATCTAGTATGTATAGCAGTGACAGGTTAAAGAATGCATTGCCTCATCTGGTTAACAACTAGCTTCACTCAACCTCAAGCATGCCCTATTGGGTTTAAATAAACCATAAATGGGATGGGGATGACTTGGATAGCAAATAAGGTTGGTAGAATTGCATCCTAGCAATCAATCAAAATAACACAGAAATTTAACAAAGAAAAAGAAAAATGAAGATCCCGATAAAACAAGCACTTACCCTTTCATAGCCATCAAATTTATCACCTCCCTTGACAAGAACAGAGTAAAAAGATTTTTCAGATTCTCCATTAACAGTCTCCTCTCTTTCATCAATATAGGCAACACGTAAAGATGGATGCCTGTACAATATTAAAATGACGAATGATTCATAAAAAATTTTAATTTGCATGGAAACTTTTGGTCTTATAATGGGGTTTTAACAGGTAACATACATAAGCATGAGATTCAGAATACTTCTTCGACGACTTTGATCATGAGAATCATCAGAATTTTTCAGAGTTCCATAGATCTGACAAGATACAACATACGTGAATTTTAAATCAGGCAGAGCTTGCGCTCGAGCAGAGTCCTCTTCCCTTGAAGCTGCAAAGTAATATCTAGTTAATAGTTGCATGGCATGATATTTGGTGGTAACAATCCTAAAAGATACAAGACCTTGAAATGTAAAAATGAAGATAACAGTTCATATTTCTAACTGAATGTGTGTCTAGAATGCTACAAACCATTATGATTAGGTAATTCCAGGGCACATTGGAGTTCTAGGGCTTTCCTGTAGTACATCATCCCTCGCACTGACAGAAACATATATGATGATGTGATCATGTAAAATTTATAGAAATAATCATCCACAACTAAAGTTGGTTTATGATGGATTGCTAAGCTGACCATCATTATGCAGACCTGATCTAAAAAGTGTCTGTCCTCTGTAAGTTGCCCAGTTACAGATATCCTCCTTGCTCTCTTGGTAATGCATTCGCTCTCGGAAGTTGGTCCATTCATCTAATTTGGAGACAGTACTAGCTTAATAAGCTCACGTTATTGCAGATGACGACAAAAATAATAGTAACTCACCTGGATATATCTTCTGTAGGTAGAACAAAGTTGATATCCCATCCTCGTTTTCTTTATTAAGCTCATCATCAGTAAAAAGAATATGTTCCGAGTAATATGGAGTCAAAACACTGATATAATAAATTGAGAAATAAATAAAAGTTAGATTAGAAAGAATAATTACAAAACACATCTTCTCTAACAACCATAAAGGTCCTTGACCAATTTCTAGGTTCAAGATAATAATTCCCGTGGCATGACCCTCCCAACATTATTCATTCATGAAAAAGAAAAAGAGAAGAAGATACTACTCTCCCAGTAAAAATCTCACAGTTGACATTTTTGAGGTCAAACTTTTTAAACTTTGACTTCAATTCTTTTAAATATTTCATTAATTAAAGTTTGTAAGAAAGGTATATTTAGAAACTACTTCGAATGTTTTTATAATATATGTTTTCAATCTTTATCCATAATAAAATTTAAAGAATAAGAGGTCAAAGTTGAAAATTTTTTTACCAATAACATTCAAAATGTGACAAATTTAGTGGGATAGAGGGAGTATTGCAATATTCCTAGTTTGAAAGGAGCCATCAGTCCATCGCTTTTACATTGATTATCAACGAGTCACGTAAGATTCCCAAGCTGTCATTCAGTGTAAGAACATTGAGAAATTGTCAATGGTCACTGACCTGAAGGAGCGCATATCACTAACTTTGGGCGCAGTTGGCATATTCATAAATAATGAATTGGCAAAAAAAGTAATACGGCGTCGAGCCTCTGAATTTCGAGGCACATCAGCAGCAGATTCCTTGAAAGTCAGAAGAAAATGGAGCCTAGAGACCTATAGAGAATTGAAGAATAGGATAATAAGCAAATCTCAATTAGCAATATTTCAAACTAAAAAAGGATATGTAAAAGAGGATTCATTGCCTTGTCCTTCCAAGATTTGTGCCGTATATCCTGAGTGTTAATCTTTTCAAAACTCTGCCCATCTTTGCTATTATGATAAACAGAAGCTCCTTGAAGAGCTCTAAAGAGAGGAGAGGAAATTCATTGCCCATGTTAGTGGTAAAGACTCGTTCAATGGTATAAGAGTTCAGCAAATTACCAGGTTCAAATTTCAAAAACTAGCAGATTTTTGTTTCACAAAGACTGATGGTTGCTTGATTACATCTAGGATGGCTTATTTTACGGGATTTCATCAAAAGTACAGATCTAAATTTGAGGCTTCACTAGTCAAGTTGTGGTTGCTAATCCCAATCATAAAATACCAAGAAATCTGGGGGTAAATTTGAATTTGTTGAGCTGTGGATACTACTGGTTTTATATTTAGAATAAGAACATATTTTCTTATCTCCTTACATAATGATAAAGCTTTCTGTTGTAAACAGTCTGCTGAGCATCTAAAATGATTCTGTTTTTTTTTTTTTTTTTTTTTCATTTTCATTTTCATTTTAGGTAAGGCAGTTAAAGTATCTGATCAGAAAGAGAGAGGAATTCTTTTTGATTCAAAGGCTATAATTTTCAGTTCTTACTTCTGGCCGTTAATCATAACATCATGTGTAACAGTATCCATGATCCCCTGCAGAGCTTTGGTTATCTGGGCCTTGTATATTTCATCATCCCAATGATCAGCCATCTGTAACAAACGAACTCAAGTAACAGAGTGCTTAAATGCATGCCACTAAGAAAAAGAAAGCAGAGGAAAAACATAAAAGAAGAGAACACAGATTAAGCTCAATTTCTACCAAGATCTTTAGCCACCTCTCCAACTTTACACTGAGCAAAGGCATACCGCTCATCTTGAATTCTTTCAGAAACTTCCCCTGTTGTAGACTATTAGATACTTCATCATAAATCTTCAGTACAATCCTATTCCAGGATGAGAAGGCGGCAAAAATTAGAAGATGATTAATTGAGACAAAAAACGAGGAATCTCTTAGATACAAAGTTAAATTACTAGAGGATATTTAGGACTACATCTGTAAGTTCAAGCCAATAATATGAACACTTTGACCTTACTTCTTATCAGCCTCGTCTTCCAGAAGGCCATCTATAAGACATTTGATCGTCTTATAACATTCAACCACCGCTGAATGCATGTAAAAGTCACTGTTGATCAGTTTAATCAACTTGGCATCCTCCTTCCTCTTGGAATCTTTTGCTATGTTCAATGCAGCAGGAATCTGTAAGATGTTGCACGGGGATAATCTATAACATAAACAACCTGCGTCACATGGAAAAGTAAACCTGAAAATATACTGAATAGTGTTTACCTTACTAGCTAGCAAGAAAAGTGGCCACCGAATCACAGGGTCATCACTTGAAGAACATGGGACAAGCAACAATTCTTGATCCCTGGTGAATTTTCAGGCAAGAGAAAAGGCGAGTCATCATATAAATCTTTATATTTCATCTGGAATAAAGTGTACGAAAGAAATCCTCACTTATTGCTAATTAGATCCTCCTCACGCATGGAACAAATGAATTCATTCCACATTTGAGAAAAAATTGCCATGTTCTTTTGTTCAATTGAATTATCCTGCCATGAGAAGTATTTTAATTTATCCAAAAGAACAAAAGTAATATCAAATTAAGGAGGAAAAGGATCAAAATCATCTTCATATATAGTGATGATAAGATACCATATCGATTGATAACAAATGCTTTTTTTGCTAAGCCAAAGAGATTTTATTAAAATTACAAAAGTGGAGAAAAAAGAAAATTGACAAAAATTATATTTAGAAGAAGTTTTTTGATATCTGGAATTATGCACAAAAATCTTAAACATTTAAGAGAAACCGTAGATGATGCTAGAATATGCGCAATTGGCATTACCGAGAGTTTTGTCTTTGAATCATGATGTGCTGATGGCAAAAAGCGTTCAATAAAAGCTCGAGGTACACTTCGAAATCTGGATCGCAGCATCCCAAGTGTACGTATCTATTAAATAATCCAATGAAAGCAAAAATTTAAGAAGGAAATCTCCCTAATGTAACTTCGCAAATCAATGCATACAAACTTCAGAGTTTCCACAAAATCATACTTGCATACATACATGTGCGCAGGTCGCAGAGTGTTTGCATTTATACATGTGCACGCATTCGTATACTCAGTTTTTAATTATCATATTTCTAGTAGCTTGAGCACAAGATTACTGCATACCTCACCCACATGTCGGAAGGCTCCAAGCACCCCACCAAAAAGGGTAGAAAAAATGGCATACCATATTTGAGCATCCATAAAATAAACCTATGCATGAGTAAAACACTCAGATAATGAAACAAGCTATTAAGCAACAAGAATTATGATCATGGCATCAAATTTTCCATTACAAGGTTCTTAAATGCTTACCAAGATAATTGGAGCCCATATTGCTATAAGAGCTCCGACATTATGAGCAACTACAGAATGTTTAGAATTTCAATTACTAGATGCTACAGAAAGGTATAAAAAGAGAGTAAAATAATCACAAGGGAAAATAAAATGTAAAAAAAGAGGTATATTACCATTTGGAACAATCTTGTACAGTAAATAGTTTTCGACATGCATATCCAAAATTTCCTCGGTTGGTCGCACAAGTGGAAAAATCTTAAAGTGAAAGCAAGTAATAGAGGTTAGAAGCAACCTCTATTTGGTTTTAGCATATTCTCAAGAAAACTAATTCATAAAAACTGACACAAGTGTAGAAAGATCAATAGCAGCATAAACTAGCAATCTAGCTGCAGGGGGTGAAATCACTAATTTCGTGTTTGTGGGGGGAGGGAGAAAAAACATATGTGGAAGAGACTTCTATGAAAACTACAAGAATGAAAAAGAAACTTCAAAAAAAAAATCCCCAAATATTTTTTCTTCGGTAATATATATTTGCAGAACTTTCTAGGATGTTTAATGTTTTAACAATTAAAAGTACAAAAAGAAGAAAAAGAAATCAACAGCAAAGCTCAAAATGGAAAGTTAGTAACCAATTATAAAACTTAACAAGTCAGATGCAACATTATCCTAAAGGGAGATTTCTATAACGGCCAAAGTCAAATTTGTTTATTTGCAAACAAGGTCTTTCAAAAGTGTGTGGGGTTAAGAGGAGGCCTTTGCCAGCTCTTTTTGGCTTCACTTCTGCCTAGTTGTGATCCTGCAGGAAGTCAAGAACTAAAGAAACCAAAATTCTTTTAACTCCTATAATTATCACATATTTTATCTGCTATATTCTTTCTTGACACCTTGGGAAAAAAAAGGATAAAAACCTCCGTAGAACGGCAAGAGGATTTTAGCATGTTGAAGAACAACGCAAGTGATGGTCAAACTACTTGCATTCTTCTCCAACAAGCTTAAATGATTATCCTGTTCCCTCTATTCCTTTATCAACTGCAGTTCACCATTGTGTTTATATCTATTGGAGTAAGTTTCTGTCACCAAAGACAATAAATGACTGGCAAATTTCTTTATTACCTGCAGTAAAGAAAGATCCACATCCAAGACAAGACTCCATAAAAATATTAATTATATTTTTCCCCAATAAGGCTATATAACATTATGTTTTCCCATATCATAACTTTATTTCATATGACCAGTGACGAAATTCCAGATTATGATCCATACGGTTAAGTGGTGTTATGCAACCTCTGTTATGTTTATGTATTGGGTTACCTATGTCTTATATCAAAGTTGGGTCCCTCTGCCTATTGCAAATTGGTTTTCGTTTGATGCTTAACATGGGATCAAAACTATGTTCCACTTTGTTGTTCTTCCTGTCTAACCCCAAGTGGGTTTGATAACTCTTGGAGAGGTTATCTACATGTAGTCCCTTTGAGCTACGCATGAGGAGTATTAACTGGTACTATTCCGCATCTATTAAGTAACTTTTTTGTGGTTGTATATTAAAGTTGGGCCCTCCACTTGTTACCAATTGCCTTTAGGTTGGATTCTTGAAAGGACAGGAATTCTTAAAAGAATTAGTTCCGTTGATTTCTTCTGCTATTATTCCTAAATTCAAGAATAAGAACAGATAATTTAACTTGTAAAAGAAGCAACAAAAATCAAAGAATGTTAAGAATTAAGCTTCCCTATCTAGATTTTTTCAATTAAGATGCATGA
Source organism: Gossypium bickii (assembly GCA_025503065.1). NCBI lineage: Eukaryota > Viridiplantae > Streptophyta > Magnoliopsida > Malvales > Malvaceae > Gossypium > Gossypium bickii. The sequence goes on along the minus strand of CP106713.1, from coordinate 16,685,258 downwards.
ATATCATACATATTAGATTAATAGATGCTTTAGAGGGGAAAATAAAACACAGAGAATCCGGCTGTGGAAACAATTTATTTGGCATCAGTTAAATTGAACCTAGAATTACAAATGCATTTTCAACTACTCCAAGTAGTAAGAATTTCGTAGTTTGCTTTAATGTTGCATGCCACTTTTGACTTACTAAGTTTCATTTTAAAATAAAACATGATAAACATCATATACCATGAGGGTAAATGTGTAAAATAGATTATCACATGTAATTATGAACAATGATTAATGTAATTGGAACCAATATTTAGCTAATTTTAACATTTGAGAATTTTGATCTTCAACTGATTCGTAAATACAAAGGAGATATCACCTCAACAAAATAGCTGAATGTTAGCTTGATGACTAGCAGCATAATCCAAAACATCGTGTACCTAAGTGCATTCAATAATTCTGTCAGTGGAACAAGTTCAACATGAAGCATATATAGGAGAGCCAGAAACATTGTTGAGAAAGCAACAACCAAAAACATTTTTTTTCTCTTACTTTAAGAGTGAGAAGAAGTCCTCATGCATGCCTCTTCCCACATAAAGTTTAGGCTGGAGCAAAAAATATATATGCACAAAAGTAGAGCAAATTTAAGCAATAACATAAAGGTGGAAGATAAACGGGAATAGAAGCAAATTTGCATACAACTGAAATCACAAAATGAAAGCACAAAAAATGTCAAACATAAATAATGCTTGATATGCTTACCTGATTCCACCACATAACAAGAGTAACTATCCGCCAGTTTGAAAGCTCCAACTTTTTCCGCAAAAGTGGAAGCACAAATAATACAGTAGCAAGTAAATCAGGTATCAGATAAAGTACGATGAGATAATTATATAATGACTGGTTTTGCATATTCCCAGTCCAGTGCTTTAGGAACTTGATGACCCCAGTTGGATTCTTCACAGAAATGGAATAACCTATTGGCAAAATCACAACCCAAATAGCTCCCATGATCAATTTCAAAAGGTACCGCAGTATTTGGTTAAATTCAAAGCTCCTCCAAGCGTTGAAAGTAAGAGCTACATCCAGAACAGCTGCAGAGAAGGAATAAATGCAAAGATGAAAAGCATGAACTCACTCTATTAAACGCCTGTCAATAAGTTAGGGTATAACTGACTGCAGGACTTATAAGTGTATTGAGCTATAAACTTTCTGAATAGCATTGTTCTAAAAAACAAAACTGTGAATAGCATGTAGGAACCATTATCATGAATATATGGTATTTCAAATCATGGACATTTATATAAGACTGCTTCTGTACCTACAGTAAGTGTCATATGAAAATTTTTGTTACCTTCAAAAAGATTGAGAACAGCAGAAGTAATGAAAATGCTTAACAGTCTTCTTAAGAAACCTTCATCAAAAACAGTATAAACAGATCCAGAACGTCTCCATGCAACTATTACCATAGCCTGAAATATAAAATAAATATATAAGAAAAGGAAAAAAATATACAGATGCAATCAACTGATTGTGTAAAAGAGTAAGAAAAATTCAAGACAGAAGGTTAAAAAAGACTACCTGGAAAGCCACTACGAAGAAGATCCACATTCGGTGAAAACTTCTATATAAGTGCAGAAACGTGCGGCCTTCAACAAAGTTGGTTTTATGCTTCCTCTTCTCAATAATGCATGGATTAACAATCTGAAAGGGACATATGTAATTTAAATAAAATCTTAATAAAAAGAAGAAATTGAAAGATACTAATAGATATTAATTTGACAACAAAGAAAGTAAGATCATATGTTTAGAAGATGCTGAGCAATATACTTCACAACTTCCAAATCAACATAGTTCGAAAGACTCAAAATCACAATCAACTTTTAGTTCACAGTGTGCATGCAAGAAAAAAGAATTAGAAAAAATTGTGAAATTTTGATAAAGGTGATTCATGATAAACAATGATATAGGAACATAATTTTTTTACTAACATGACCAATTTACTAACTAACAATCCTTCCAAACTTTCATGCTTGCACAATTAAGGTTTTTCAATATCATCTCTCCACAAAAAGAAACTACTATGAACTAGAACTTTTTAACCTAATTCTAATGAACAATTATTTTCAAATTAATCACCTAAGAAAATAAAATTTATGGCTAGCATAGATGAAGGCCGCAACTAACAGGGAAAAGAAGCTACCTCATTTGGAAGTGGTATTTCATCAAGATGCTGAAAATAATATTTTTCACCTTCTCTTCTCCACCTTAGCATAAAGCAATTTTCAGACCTAGAGAAAACAATTTTCAGGATTCCAATTATATATTGGTGCGGACAAAACCATATTCAACATTCAAGAAGCTCACCAAAAGAACTCATTTAGATCATCATAGTTGCTCCATGTAGAATGGCTTGCCCTGCCTTCTTTATTTTTTCTTGCTTCCTTTCCCACCAAATCATATCAGAATTTAGGTTTAAAATTTAAAAAAAAAAAAAAAAAAGGATCAAACAATTTTCCAAATAGAATAAATTATAATTACCTTAAGCAGAACCTTGTAGATAGGTGTTATGACAGTTCTTAAAAAGTATTCGTGGTCAGGCACTGCTGCTTGGTTTGCGTCACTAACAGGATGCACTTTGCAAGATAAAGTTTCAAAAACATCGCTTGCCATCTTCAAAACCAACAATGTAATATTAAGCATGCCACATTTAGAATGACTAGATTCCATAAAACACTGACAATAATGAGAAAGGGAATAGTTATAACATGGAGTTTTGACCATGTTATCAGTATGGGAATTTTCAGGTTCAGACTTGAGCTCAAGACAAAAGTCAAAAAGGCTAAAGAAATATGCTCTTTCTTATGCATTTATGCATTTTAACATAAATTCGTACACTATAGACCTATAAACACCTACGTTATTTTAGTTTAGATTAGATTTTGGATGACGAACGCTAGAATTTGAGATATTAAGTATATAGATTTTTCCCCCTCTGTTAACTCTTTCGGGTTCTCTCCCTATTTCTATTTTTCTACCTATATTTCTCCCGAGTTGCTTCTGGCCTTTAGACTCTGATTTCCCCTCTAGATTTCCATATTTCCATCTCTTTCCTCTATTGATCTACACCATTCCTATTAGCTACCATGCTATAAACTACACACATCATAAAAGAATGACTAAAGATTAATTATGCACTCAGAGCAATCCTAATATTAGTGATAGGAAACATACATTGTGGAAGATATAGCAAATGCATTCAGGCATGAACCGTATATTTGATGCTTCACCCCATACGAGAAGATAAAGTCCAATATAAATGAGTTGTAGCTGTTGTACTGCATAACCTTGGGGATACCTACAGAGTTAAAGTTTCAGTGAACATCATAAGAAAAAAAGAGATCAGCGTGCTAAATTCCTGGCATAAGTTTTCATAATAAATTTAACTTGGTAAACAAATTGAAAAGCTTTGTCTCATAAGCACAGAAAATATATACCTTTTAATATTCGGTTCACGATGCATATAGTAACACCATGATTCATAATTCTTGAATATTTCATCAGTTAAATGTTGTATGGTAAAACTATCAAGCTGCAATAAACTTGGTATTAATCATCAACATAAGATGCCATAATAGTGTTAATCAAAGCTGCAAAAGCGTAAATAGAGAAGTGAGACTCAAAAAGAAAGCATGAAGCTGCAGAGAGGAAAAATGATTTACCTGATAATAAGTTTCAAGATTCCTACTCCTCACATGAATGTTGGCAAGTAGCAATATTAGGTGCTCCCTTTGATTTGCTATATTCCCTTTCTTCAATACCGAAAAGGATAAGAAAACATCTTGTTATTAGATGAAAAGGAGCCTCCTTTTATTTTTCTTTTAGAAAATAACATTCATGATATAATTATCAACAAAAGCCATTGAGTAAACCTGTACAGATCAGGTTACCCACCCAGCCCAAAAAATTGGCCCAAGTTGGGCCAAACTGGACTTGGAATTTGCAATTTATGCCATCTCAGCCCGAATTACTATTCATTGAATAAAAGTTAATATAAAAACATTTTAATCTTTTCTAAATCGTAAGATGAGCTTTCAAGCTAGGTATGGGTAAGGAAAGTAAAAAAATTCGAGCCACATCACGGCCCGACCACCATAGGTCTGCTATCAAGTTAAAGAATCCTTTGCTTCATTATCAAAGCCTCCCTCAAAGGTAAGACATTCCTAGATGCTTGAAACATCCACACATGAACTTCCCTCATTTAAACAAACTTTGACATGGCCTTCATAGTGCAAACAATGTTTGACATATCTCCATGTAATGAGGAAAAACAAAACCAAAAGAAAACTTGACATATTTAAAAAAGAAGAAAACAGGAGAAAAGAACTCCATACTCGTTCTCTATTTCCACAAAATACAGGGTTCAAGAAAACTATCACAAACGATCAAGAGTTTTAGCAAGCAACAACTATCCATGGTGTTTAACTACCTATCTAGCCATTTATATTGTTGCAAATATGAGGGTGTATTCGATAAAAGTGAATAATTATAGTTTAGATCCAAAGGGTTTACTGGAAGCATCCTGGAACTTTTTGGTCCCAAAAACCAGACTGCTGTTGCCATCAGAGAGTAGAGAACCATATATTCTTGAACTCAATGATGGAAAAACTGAACTAGTTTAACTAGCAAACAGCAGGCTGCCCAATCTAGTATGGTATAAAGAACTCGGAACATCATGAACTGGCAGAAAACCAGTTTAACCAGTAAAAGCAGTTTTATATTGTTCTTTTTTTCTTTCTTTTTCTTTTTGTAGTTGATGAGATTTGAACCTTCAACCTCTTAGTTTTTTTAATAAACACCATTTCATTGAGCCAAGATTAATTATTTACTCTGTTTAATATATATTTACAGTTAATTTATTTTTAAATACTTAAAACTTTTATTAAGCAGTCTGGTACAACCAGTTGAACTAGAGAATTGATCTCCGGTCGGGTTTTCTAACCTTGCTTGTACTGTTATCTATTGCCTTGATGATTCTATTATTAACAAACAGTCAGCCTAAGTAACATTGGACCTTAAAAATAAAGCAAGCTTATATAGGTTAAAATACGTACAAGGCCAGATATGCATATTGGTTAGAGCGCAAGAGATAGTATTAAATAAAAGGTGAAATGAGGTAGGAATTTGAAGCATTACCTGAAAACCATAAAGAGACAATAGCCAATCAAATATGTCATTAACATATAAATTGACATCTGAACCTGAATGAGCTATGGGCATTGGCAGATTCTCCACATTACGTATGGCTTGAAATGCAACAGTGATCTGTACAAGCACAAGGGATCACCACTGTTAGAACTACAAATAATGAGAACAAGTAAAAGCAAGATAACATAATATTGCATAATAAACTACCTCAGGGAGTTTCATAATTGGCGGTTTTATCCCAACAGCATAGAGCGGTAGAATGTTGTAATGTTCATATTGTTCCTTTCTGCTCTCCAGTTCTTTAACATATTTGACAGTCTGTCAAGCCAAAATCAATTATGAAGTACTTTTTCAGTCCTCACAAGTGTAAATGAACCTGAATCTTGTTTAATGATTCCAAAATTAGATGAATCAAACCTTATAATCAACTTGTGAAGAAGGTAACACTGTTTTCAACACATCACGCAAAACCATTGCAATCTGATAAAACTTAGCCATCTCCTCCCTTTAAGAGTAACAAATAGAAGAAGATAAGGGCAAACAAGCAATATGCTAAGCCAGATTAAGCATATTCATGGTTCAAAGTAAGGCCTCACGGTTGCTTTGTATCTTGCCCCTCTTTAATATTTTTCTCATAGAATATCTGATAATACAATTGGATTTCCCTTTCATCAGTTCTTGCAAGTTGACACTTTATTTCATCTTTTTCCTGCAATGCAAAAAAAGAACCTAAGGATTTTGAAGCACAACACATAAACTAAAAGTAAAAACTACAATAACGGATCTTACTAGTGGGGATATATTCCTACTCTTAAATGAAGGGAAATACCGTTAATATTCAAATTTCTTAATTGCAAATATTACCTTAACACAAAACAACTATAAAGAAAAAGAAAGGAAAGGAAGGTTAAGGAAAGGAAATGATATGTGTGTGTTTATGAATGTATTTTGTTTGGATAGTTAAAATTAGTAAAAGAAAGGAAACTAAAGGAATTTTCACAACCTTTGTTTGGTTAAACTGTGGAAACGAAAAGAAATAATTGATTATAATGATTTTTTTCCAATTATATCATTTTTATACAATAATATATATAAAAATTAAGGGGATAAAAATGGTATTTCACATATTAAAAATTTTTATTTCCCTTTCCCCAGCTTTTTCCCCAAATTGGAGTAAACAAAAACTGAGTATTTCAAGGGAAAGCAAAGGATATTCAACTCCCTTTACTTTCCCTTTCCGTCCTTTCCCTTGTTTTAGTCCAATCCAAACACAAGGTAATGGCGGCTCCACATATCAAATGTTAAGGAGGTAACTTCTCCTTAATAAACCCTAATTAGCCCACTAATTAAAAGTCTCTAAATCATTTAGAGATTCAAGTATCAATTTAGGATACTATAGAAAAATCCCTTTCTGATCCCACTAAATGATTATGTCTCTAGTTCTCAGATGATCTCATGACCGATTATTATTGCTTATGGATTAACAGAAGCATTTTCCTCTTTATGACTAATTAACCTAACTACCCTTTTTTGTGATAAATAAGTAAATATTATTCTAAATATTAAGACAATTATGAGAAACAAACAAGCATCCAAAGTACCATAAACAAAACAACTCAAATTAGAAGTTTACATTGCCAGGTAATGACTCAACAATAGGCTTTTAGTCTGTAATCGATATAACAGTGATCAAGTTCACTATAACAGTGATAAATCAAAATCACTCTTCAACAAGGATGCTAGCTGACACTTAAATTATCTTTCATGTTACAAACTGATTTCAAGTTTCTCAAAATTTCTTCATCTAGAAAAAGCGATATGCTCAGAGCAATATCTAGCTACTTTGCCTTTAGGTGTCCATATAAAATGAAAGCTCATAAATAAACAGAAGAAATGAAACTTCTTTCTTCAGTTTTCCTTTTAGCAAAGAAGGAACATGCATTAGCTAAATATGCAAATTTCCCATGTTAAATTTCTTGCAATCACCATATAGCAATAGTTCTTTTGTTAATCATGATGATATATAATTGGTATTCAGCCTTAATATGAGATAGTTAAAAGGAAACTTTGGCCAATAAACTGCACAGAGAATGTCAACAAGATAAAGCATGAAGTTAATAAAACATAAATAGAATATGTATTCCTCTTTGTATGTGATATCAGAAGAAGAAACTAATATTCGAAATGTTAATGACATCGAACATGAATTGATAAAACATGAACATTCTTTCAATTTCAAAATGGAAAACAGTGGACAACTAATAGCACTACAAGATATACCTCTTCTATTTTAGTTGACAAATATGTCTTGAGCTGGCGAACACCACGTCCACTGGATGCCGGGTCCATCCTGTCAGCCTCCTTCAATGCATAGACACGGCCTAATCATACAAAAAGTAGCAAAGCCTAAAAGAGTAAATTCCAATTCTAGCAAGCATACAGAAATTACTTTATGCCACACATTTTATAACATTTTTTTAATTCTTATATCAGAAGATAACAAGAAAACATGATAGGTTGGTTACAATTAAATAGAAACAACACAGCGTCACAGATTTTATAGCAACATCCCATTCATGAGGATTAAAAAAGCCTTCTTGTAGGCAAAATGACTGACAGCTGTTTTTGCTTATCCCTGCCGTCCGAAAGATTGAAACTTAGTTAAGCGTGTTAATTATGAATGAAGCTATAAGGAGAAAATAATTCATGTAGCTCTCTCATGACTAATATAACTAGTTACTTGCTTTTCAGCTTTGCTTTGGAAACAAACGCACATAAAAAGGCATTCTTATATATGTAATCATTATTAGATTCCTTCACTGTGAAGTTGAATAGTCATTGGATATTTCAATATTTGAATGGGTTCATGCCAAATGAAGCACAGTAAGCAATGATCCACTGAAAGTCTAAAAAGAAATTATAAACTCCTATTGGTATATATCCTCTCTACACAGCCTAATCAAAAGCCAATTTCCACAATGATAACAAGGGACACATTATACTTCCTGTGCAAAAACTAAATAAGTTAACATTGGTAGCAATAACAAGATTCCATTCTAGCGTATATATATAAAGTAGGAGCCTACCACATTGGTTGGCATCTTCAATTTAATTCGGTGTTGTTAAAGTGTGCTTTAGCTCCAAACAATAAAACTAATTCAAGCCCTTGCAAACTAGGTGCACCTTCTATCAAGCGTGCATTCAGTGCACTTAGGCAACTTTTGTAGGGAAGTAGGTGCAAAAGAGGCCTGCCTATTTAAAGTTCTCTTTGATTTCCTTTATTTCTAATACGTCCAACTCTCTACTAAATGTTTGAATCTTCAACAACAAGCATGGAATCATAAGGATATCATGCATATTGACCAACAAAAGAAAAGAAAGTTTTGCATGTTTTACAGGACAAATCAGAGAACTATTTGGAGTTTATTGTCAAATTTATATATACTTAGCTTATTTTATATGTACACCGACATACAAAAACTCAAAATTAAGATATCGTGCCTTACTTCAATGAAACCAGCATCCTTTTTTGATCTTTACATCTCAGGCAATATAAGGGTCCTAGTGCTTAGCACACTTCATGACACTGATTTAACCCAAACCCTCTTCTTTTGTAGCATAGTATTAGAGCTCAAAGTATTTGTACCTTAATAATTTATGCAAAGTTTTAAGGTATGCATCCAGTATCCATCCTGAAAATCAAATTGGCTATAGCCTGAGATGTCTCTATTGTATCTCAGACCCCCAAACAGCCAAATATAGTCAAAGGGAGCTTTATCAGTTTGTCTTGCCTGACAAGAAAGATCAGAAAAATGTATATATAAATTTCTTTCCTTGCCTATGACATGTTTCAAATCACTCCAAGAGTGAAGACGTCTATAGAAAAACTATGGTTGCCTTTAAGAACCATGATATTAAGCATTCAACTTAAAACCAATTTGCTATCGACAGAGTGCTCGATTTGAATATAAGACAACAGGAAACTCAAGACTTTATAGATATGGAATAACACCAGTTAAAAGCGAGATGCAATTTTTAGTGAAGAATTTGAAATACCTATAGATATTTGAGAAAATTGAGTAACTTTGAAATATATAATCAAATGAATCTTAACTAACTTATACGTAATGCACAATCGTGTACATTCCATTCTCACAATTTATATATCAAATGAAATCCAACTCTAAAAATTCAGATTCATATTCCCAAACATAGCACAAGTCTACTTTCATAAGATTATCTCATTAACATAAATGAAAAGCTCAGTTAACGAATTCCCTGCAGCTATCAAATTACTATTTGTCAAAATATCTTCACACTGAATGCAACTGCTAAAGGTTAATATTATGATGTAACTAGGAATCATAATAAGTAAGGTAGTCCACTCCTTTGGAAAACCCATAGTTTATTATTTAAAAATAAAAGCAAAAAGAATATGAGAAGTTCAATCAGAAATGAAGTTACAGAGATGGGCAACTCTGGGATTATCATCCTGAATCTCGTTGGCGACTCGAAGAATGAGAGCAATGGAGGGCAAAGATGAGGGAACCATGTCACTGTCAACAACCGAGTTCCCGATATTGCTAGGAAGATCAAACATCATCCCGTGCGCCTTCGACATCCTCCGTAACGGCGGCGACGGCTTCGTGCCGCTCGAACTAGCCATGCTTCAAATTTACAAAAAAGGCAAAACCCAGAAAAGTGCCACAGTGCGGCAGAGGTGCTGTGATTGACACTGAATTTAAAGCAAGAAAAAGTGAGAATCATAGTTGTTTATATAATAGTACGAGAAACCAAAGCAGAAAGAAGATTTTTATGACAGGGCTTGGACGTTCTTTTCGCTTTTGTTTTGCAGCTTTGGAATCTAATTCTGGGATAGAGAAGGAAGGAAGGAAGCAACGTCAGTTTGCATTGAAAATATGATAATGTTTTTGGTTGGGGAACTTGTCCTGTGGGTTTGGAAGCGGGAACTCAGCTTTACTTTCGTCTCTTTTGCTTTTTGCTTTTTATTTTTTTAGTCTTCACTGTTTCAATATTGTAATGAAGTGGGAACTTGTTCATTTCGTGTTTTGAAGGGTTATGTATTTCTTTTCTTTTCTTTTCTTTTCTTTTCCTTGTGACATCTGATTTTACCAAGTCCATGTGTTTGCTTTCTTTAACAAGAAATATCGACACCAATGTTATTTAAATCATACAACAACACACCCCACATAAGCAAATCACCAACACTCATCCTAAAAAACAAACATACAAAAACAACTAAGTTCCTTTAAGAATCAAATTTGAATTATAATTTTTTTAGATCTAAACATATAAATTTTATCATGTATTAATTTATGATACTATCATTTTTGAAGAGATTGAATAGAATTTTTTTCATTTAAAAGGGATAAAATGTAATTTTATCATATATTTATTTATAGTTTCATCATTTATAAGAGCTAAAATTATATTTTTCATTTTTAAGGCAACCCTCCTACATGCTCCTTGTATTTGCTCCTGCCCAATAACATGGTAGAGTATAAAATCGACAATCTTTTTGTTGAGTAGGACCCATATTTCAGTTAAATTTGAGAGAGAATCTCTCAGTTAAACTCTGTTATTTGTTTCAATCGAACTCTGATTAGTCTAAATTATTTTATTATTATTTGACTTATGGATTTAGCCTATAAATAAGCTCTTTTACAACCTTAATAAATTCACCTATTAAATATTAGAACTCAAAACATTTTTGGAGAATTTTGTGTTTACGTTTTAAGGGTTCTTTATTTTCGGGTTTCGAGGTTTAGTTTTTTATCTCCATCTTTTATACTCTTCATTCTTTTTCCATTATAGTAAAATTATCTTTGCATGCAGTTTTTTATCCTCTTTGGAGCGATTTTTCCACGTTAAATTTGTGTGTTTAATTTCTCAATTTCTTCCGCTATTTTTTACTTGTTTGTTGCTTAATCCGGTTGATCCCCAACAAGTGGTATCAAAGCTAGTTCAATTTTCGTAGATCAACCCGCTCAGAGATGGCAGCAATAAGGTATGACATTGAGAAGTTCGATGGTGTCACAAATTCCAATCTATGGCAAGTTCGGATGATGACAATTCTAGTTCAGATCAGCCTGAAAAAGGTCGTTACCTGAAAAAAGCCTAAGAATCTAGATCAGACAGAATGGGAAGAGCTTGATGAAAAGGCCCTGTCTGCAATCCAGTTGTGCCTCGCGAATAGGATATTGCAGGAGGTATCGATGGAGAAAACTTCATCCGCCTTGTGGAAAAGGTTAGAGACTCTTTATGCAACTAAGTCTCTAGCTAACCGTTTAGTGTTGAAACAATGTCTATTTATGTTTCAAATGAACAAAAGTGAGCTTTTTAGAGATCACATTAGTCAATTTATTACTCTTTTGAATAATTTAAATAACGTTGAGGTAAAGATTGACGATGAAAATCAGGCTATGCTATCATTGTGCTCTTTACCATCTTCATACAAGTCTTTTAAGGATATCCTGATTTATGGTAGAGACAAACTCTCGTTCGAGGATGTGAAAAGTCATTTGTTGAGTAAAGACAAACTCAATAATAAGTTTGGTTCAGATAGCATGGTAGATAAGCAAGCTTCCATTTTGGTAGCATCAAAGAAGCGAGACAAAAGTGTCGCTATTATAAGAAGTTAGGTCATGTTAAAATGTATTATTATAAACTGCGAAATAAAAAGGCTGCTGAGAGTAATTGTTAGAGTTGAGTGACTTGAATTCTTGTTAAAATAAAATACAATGGTAAAATAAAATAAAATAAAAGTAAAATCCATATAGAACTATACTTCTTTTATTTTACATTGATTAGAATAATGTTTTTCAACCTTACTACACTTCATCTATTTAACATTGATTAGAATAAGGTTTTTTTCAACCTATAAATAGATGTAGTCTAAACTCCTCTTGTATCATTTGAATTCGACATTAGTGAATTTTCTTTTCCTCTGCCCGTGGTTTTTGCCAAAAGGGTTTTCAACATAAAATCTGTGTGCTTTATTTTTATTTCCCTTTTTCTTATTACTTTGCAATCGTTCTTTATTGTCATTATCAATATTAGTTTAACAAACTGGTATCAGAGCCTTTCGGGTTGCTTGTCTTTAACACGGTAATAGTAAAATTAAAGTATGATATTCCACTATTGGATTGCAACACTAGATCCGCATTGTGGCAGACAAAGATGCAGGCAATTCTTGCGCAAATGGATTTGGAGGATGCCCTACTAGGGATAGATAAGATGTCTTTGATATTAACGGAGGAAGAGAAGAAGCGTAAAGATATGTATTTTTCGAATGAAATTCTATAGGACATGATGAAAGAGAAGACTGTTGATGCATTATGGGCAAAGTTGCAACAGCTATGCATGTTGAAAACCCTAACTAGCAAGTAACATATAAAGTAATGTTTTTATGCTCATCGTTTGGAGGAATGTGCATTTGTGCACAAACACTTAAGTATGTTTAAAGAAACTCTCAGACCTAGAGGCCATAGAGGGGTTAATTATACTTTGTTCATTGCCCTCGTCTTATTCAACCTTTAGAGATATGATTTTGTATAGCCACGAATCTCTCACAGTTGATGAAGTCTATGCTTCCTTAACCTTGTATGACAAGATGAAACACTTTGTGGTTGGATTCAACTCTCAAGGAGAGGGTCTCATTGTTCGTAGGAGACAAGAATAAAATACTGATGATAATCGTGAAATGACACATGAATGAAATTATCGCAGTAAATCTAAGGGTAGATCGAGATATTCAAACAGAGGTAAAACCTGTAACTTTTGCAAGAAGAAATGGCACATTAAATTTGAGTGCCATAAGTTACAGAGCAAGATCAAAAGGGAGATTGCCAAGCAAAAGGGAAAACAACCAGAACAATCTGGTGAAGCTGATGTTGTAGAAGACTACAACGATGGTGAACTCCTAGTTGCTTCTGTTGACAACTCTAAAGTGAGCAAGGAATGGATCTCTGATTCTAGTTGCACTTTCCATATGAGTCCCAATCGGGATTGGTTTACAACATATGAAATAGTTTCTGAATGTGTTGTTTTGATGGGAAATAATGCTTCATGTAAAATCGTAAGTATTGGCACGATCAAAATTAAGATGTTCAATGGAGTCATCAGAACACTTAGTGGCATACGACATGTACCAAAATTGAAGAGGAACTTGATTTCATTGAGTACTCTTGATTCAAAAGGGCACAAGTATACAGTTGAAAGTGGGGCTCTAAAGATTAGCAAGGGTTATCTCGTTGTGATGAAAATGTAGAGAAAGACTGCCAAGTTATATGTTTTGTAAGGTTTTACTGTTACTGGTGATGCAGCAGTCACTTCCTCTTCCTTGTTAGATGGTGATGTTACTAGACTTTAGTATATGCGTCTAGGGCATATGAGTGAGAACGATATGAAAAAATTAAGCAAAAAAAGACTGTAAACGGAAAAATATATAGCATTTTTCCTATGTAATTGATCACCTTTTTACTTAAATCCATTGTTAAAACTAAGTAATTGTTTAATAAATTAATGAAATATGTGAAAATATGAAATTAGGACATAGAAATTATTAAAATGTGAATTTATGCTTTATTGTATAGTTTTCATGCAATAAATGGCTTATTTTATATTAATTTGAATATATTATATTTTTTTAAGACATAAAGTGGGCCATGCATGATTAAATTAAATAATAAAATATAAAATTCTATTTAATAATTTATTTTAAAATATTTCATTAATAATTTGGGTTTTAATTAAATAATTAAATTGGATAAATTTTATTCTTTGGTCCTCTAACTTGTTGATTTATTATGGACAGGTTTGATAGCTTTGCTGGATTATAAAACTGTCCAAATTGGAGGACAAGACAACCCAATATTCGGCTACACATGGCTGTCCATTTAAATCATTCTTTGGTTTAACTACACAAGGTCCTTGCAGTGTTGAAGAAATTAGAGATTTGCTCGAAGATTTACGATTGACCGAGTCTCAGTCCTAAGTTGTGTGGCATCCAAAATTGCTTAAAAATCAAGCAAAAATCAAGTCAAAAGCCACTAAGCATGACCGACCACAATTTGAGGAGATTTGAAGAGGTTAACATCCACTAATTTTAGCAAACTATCCCCCTCTCATTCCCTCATTCATTCTCATCATTCATCATTCTCTCTTCTCTCCAAATTATCTTAGCATTTTCCATTCCCACACCTAGCATCATCTCTTCATAGAGATTTCAGCAATTAGGCCTCTTAAAGTACCCTTGGTCAGCCACCTTGGAGAGCGATCAGCAAAGGAGCAAAGCAAAGGAACGAAGAAGCCTTGTCAGTCAGAGTCTTGAGTGACAGCCACTCTAAATTGGGTTTAATCTTTCTTTTCTTTAATTTAATCTAAAGATGTTTGCTATGTGTTCTTTGTTCTTGTTTACAACAATGTTAGCTTAATTTTATTTAAGATAGGATGATTGCTTTGATTACATAATATTTATTTAATTCATGCTTATAATGTTTGTGCCTCAATCGATCATGTTTTCAATTAAAATCAAGTCTTTATTTCATTCATACATGATTGAAATGCACCTGAATTAGCTAAGCGATCTTGACCAGACGACGGCTAATGGACACATATTTGAAATGTGCATGCTCAATTTAGATCCTGACCCGATTAAATTGTAGGTTGCATAACAACTCTGACCAAGCTCTGTTATCTGCATAGTTTTTAGATTTGTGTAATTAAACTATTTCAAACCTGACACGTCCCTGTTACCTCACACTAATGCTAAGAAACCCTTAGTAAATAAGGATCAGTAAAATGCGTATTTATTAAGTAAATGATTCCGAAAGGACCTAATATGGTTTCGAAACTCATGAAAGATCGAGTTGCCATGAAATGTTTTTCCGAATGTTATAAATTGAGTTTAATTAAAGTAATTGTCCTAGCTTATTTATGTTCTAATTGTTGCAAATTGTGTTTAATTTTACTAAAATCTATTTCATTCATATAGTTTGCATACTTAGGATAATTTGCATTAGAGATTATTGCATTTAATTTAATATATTTTAATCACCACTTCTCGACTATATTGTGTTTTTATTTACTAAATTGTTGATATAATTTTACAAATTAAGTGACTTAGAACAAATACAATCCCTATGGAGACGATAACTTGATACTTACTTATTACTTGATAACGACTGTGTACACTTGCACAAACCTACGCGTTACAAGTTTTTGGCGTCGTTGCCGGGGATTATCAACTGTTGCCATATTCATTTCTTTCATGAAATTATTTATTTTCAATTTGATTCATTCCTAACATTACTAACTTATTCTTTTTAATTTTTTTGATTTTCTTTTCAGGTATTTATGAGCATAGATCGAATTATCGATGTAATCCCTGTAGACCCTGAAATTGAGCGAACTTTCAGACAAAGAATACGTGAACAAATAGCTCAAAGACAAGTCGAGATGGACTTTGGAAATCAGAATCAAGAACAAGGTAATGAAGCCGATCATGTACGAAATCCCATCCTCATTGCCAATGATAGGGATCGATGTATCAGACAATATGTTGTGCCATTTTTTAGTGAGTTAAATCTAGGATTTAGAAGGCCAGATATTGAGGCAACCCAATTTGAATTGAAACCAATAATGTTTTAAATGTTACAAACACTGGGCCAATTTAGTGGTATGCCTACGGAAGATCCACATCTCTACCTTCGATTGTTTATGGAGGTAAGTGATTCATTCAAGATAGCCAGTGTGACTGAAGACGCACTGAGGTTGAAGTTGTTTCCATACTCGTTGCGAGATCGAGCACGAGTATGGCTCAATTCATTGCCACCAAGTTCCATATCTACATGGCAAGAATTAGCATAGAGATTTTTGGTTAAGTATTTCCCACCTAGCAAAAACGCTAAGTTGAGGAACGAGATCACAACTTTCCAACAATTGGATGACGAGTCTTTGTATGAGGCTTGGGAGTGATTCAAGGAGTTACTTCGTAAGTGTCCTCATCATGGGATTCCTCATTGTATCCAGTTGGAGACATTATATAATGGTCTCAATGCACATACAAGATTGATGGTAGATGCTTCTACGAATGGTGCAATTTTGTCTAAGTCTTATAATGAGGCTTATGAGATCATCGAGAGGATCACGAGTAATAACTATCAATGGCCAACAAATCGAGCAGCTTCATAAAGACGTATAGCTGGTGTTCATGAAGTTGACGTCCTCACTTTGTTATCAGCTCAGGTATCGTCTATTTCCTCTATGTTAAAATATTTTACCGCTAATAGTGCTAACAATTTTGCAGCTCAGCCACCAAGTCCGTTTGAAGTAGTTTCCCGTGTGTACTGTGGGGAAGGTCATTCTTTTGAGAATTGTCCATCAAATCCCGAGTCAGTGTATTATCTGGAGAACCAACATCAAAATAGTAGTGGAAAAGGACCCCAGTTCAACTTCTACAATCCTTCATGGCGTAATCATCCTAACTTTTCTTGGAACAACCAAGGAAATGGACCGAACCACAACTTATTGCAACATAGACCCAACCAATCTCAAGGGTTTGATCAGTAAGCTCCAAGACCACCTCAAGTTGAGGCATCAAACAATTTGGAGAACTTGTTGAAAGCGTACATAGCAAAGAATGATGCTTTGATCCAAAGCCAAGCAGTAACACTGAAAAATTTGGAAAACTAAATGGGTCAGTTAGCTACGGAGCTACGTAATAGACCGCAAGGAACCTTGCTGAGTGATACTGAGAATCCAAGAAATTTGGGTAAAGAACATATCAAGGCAGTGGCATTGTGAAGTGGTAAAATTTTGGAACCCCGATTGATTGATGTCGAAGATAAGCCCATTGAGAAGAATCAACTAGCTGTTGAAATTCCTACACCGAAGGAATCAGAATATACAAAGTCTGACAAGGTAAACCCTGACTTAGTGAATTCAGATATTTTAACATCTTCTTTGGATGCAAATTTACCTACTCAAACAAGTTGTCCGATTCAACCGAAAGTTCCATCACCTCCATATCCACAAAGATTGCAGCAACACAAGCAGAAACAGAAGGTGCAATTCAAGAAGTTTTTGGATGTTCTGGAGTAGTTACACATTAATATTCCGTTGGTGGAGGCTTTAGAACAAATGCCGAATCATGTGAAGTTTATGAAGGATATACTGTCCAAGAAGAAACGATTGAGTGAGTATGAGATTGTTGCCTTGACAAATAAGTGCAGTGTGTTCCTACAGAACAAATTGCCATCGAAATTGAAAGACCCAGGAAGCTTTACTATACCCTGTAACATTGGTGAATCTTACTATGGTAAAGCTTTGTGTGACTTAGAAGTGAGTATCAACTTGATGCGTAAGTCTATTTTCAAGATGTTAGGGATAGGTGAAGTAAGACCTACAACTGTGACGCTTCAGCTAGCGGATTGATCTTTAGCATATCTTGAAGGAAAGATCGAGGATGTTTTGGTAAGAGTCGATAAATTTATTTTTCCTGCTGATTTCATTGTCTTCGATTTTGAAGTAGACAAGGAAGTGCCGATCATCCTTGGGAGACCTTTCTTAGCCACGAGAAGAACATTAATTGATGTGCAGAAAGGTGAACTCACTATGTGAGTTCAAGATGATCAGGTAACCTTTAACATTCTTAAAGCTATGAAATTTCCTGATCCGGCAAAGAAGTGTTCAGTTATAGAAGAGATAGAAACCTTGGTTTCTATGGAAAGCAATTTTGATGAAGACCCATTGGAGAAAGCCTTAGATCTTGACCCTTTGGAGGATGAAGAAGGTGAAGAAAACATGGCTTTGATGGAAGCCAATCCGATAAATTTTATTCAATCCACACGGTTTGAACCGTTGGAGTTGGAAGTTAGATATTTTGTGCAACCCAAGTTGTCAATTGAAGAACAACCTAAACTCGAACTAAAGGTACTTCCTTCCTATTTGAAATACATTTATTTAGGTGACTGTTCTTCTTTGCCTGTGATTATTTCAGTGGAACTAACAAAAGATCAAGAGGAGCAACTAATTATTGTTCTAAAGAAATTAAAGAAAGTAATTGGTTGGACCATAGCTGATATTTGAGGTATAAGCCCTTCTTTTTGCATATATAAAATCATTTTAGAAGAAGGTGAAAGAGCTCAAATTGATGGGCAAATGAGGCTCAATCCTATTATGAAAGAAGTTGTAAGAAAGGAAGTGATCAAATGGTTAGATGCAGGAATCATCTATCCTATTTCAGATAGTTCGTGGGTAAGTCCGATGTAGTGTGTGCTGAAAAAATGTGGAATCACGATTGTTGAAAATGAGCATAATGAGTTAATTCCAACGAGAACTGTTACCGGTTAGAGAATCTGTATTGATTACAGAAAGTTAAACAAAACTACTCGGAAGGACCATTTTCTGTTGCCTTTTATAGATTAGGTGTTAGATCGACTGGTAGGTAATGAATTCTATTGTTTTTAAGATGGCTATTCAGGATATAACCAAATAGTTGTAGCCCCAGAGGACCAACATAAAACAACCTTTACTTGTCCATACGACACGTTTGCTTTTAGGCGAATGCTTTTTGGTTTATGCAATGCACCTGCAACTTTCCAACGATGCATGATGGCAATATTTACTGATATGGTTGAAAATTTTGTTGAGGTTTTCATGGATGATTTTCTGTTTTTGGTAACACTTATGATAGCTGTTTGAGTAATTTGGCTAAGTTACTGAAGAGATGTGAATAGACGAATCTTTTCCTTAATTGGAAAAAAATGCCATTTTATGGTCAAGTAAGGGATTTTTTTAGGTCATAAGATCTCAAAGAAAGGAATTGAAGTCGATAAAGCAAAGGTGGATGTAGTTGAAAGATTACTGGCCCCAATGAATGTGAAAGGAGTCAGAAGTTTCTTAGGCCATGCCAGTTTTTATCGAAGGTTTATCAAAGATTTCTCGAAAATTTTTAAACTGTTGTGTTTGTTGTTAGAGAAAGCTACAGTGTTTGATTTCAACAAAGCATGTTTAGAAGCTCTTGAAGATCTAAAGAAGTAGTTAATCTCAGCCCCAATAATTGTTACACCTGATTGGAACTCACCTTTTGAGTTGATGTGCGATGCAAGTGACTATGCCATTAGAGCTGTGATGGGTCAAAGAAGAAACAAAAGGTTTCACCCTATTTACTATGCAAGTAGAACTTTGACGGGAGCCCAACTCAATTATATGGTAACCAAAAAAGAACTCTTCGCTATAGTTTTTTCTTTTGACAAATTCCGCTCATATCTTATAGGTACCAAAGTTACAGTATTTACTGACCATGCGGCCATTAAATACTTGCTCACGAAGAAAGATGCAAAACCAAGGCTAATTCGTTGGATACTTTTACTCCAAGAATTTGACCTTGAGATCCAAGACAGAAAGTGTGTTGAAAATCAAATAGCTGATCATCTGTCGAGGTTGGAGCAAGATGAGGTAACTCGATCATGTGTGCCTATCAACAAGAATTTCCCAAATGAACACTTATTTGAGGTAAATCGAATTCATGAAATACCTTGGTTTGCTAATTTTGCCAATTATCTAGCATGTGGAATAATTCCTCGAGAAATGACATACCAACAAAGAAAACAATTCCTTCATGATAGTCGGTATTATCTTTGGGAGGATCCGTTTTTGTTTAAACAATGTACAGATAATATAATCCAAAAGTGTGTAGCTGAAAGCGAGATTGCTGAGATCTTGTATCATTGCTATTCATCTCCAAGTGGGGGACACTTTGGTGGTTCACATACTGCAACAAAGATTTTGCAAGCAGGTTTCTTTTGGCCTACACTATTTAAAGATGCTTATGCTTATGTGAAGAACTGTGATAAATGCCAAAGGACTGGAAATATATCAAAGAGGAATAAGATGCCCTTGACAAACATTTTGAAGATTGAATTGTTCGACATATGGGGCATTGACTTCTTAGGCCCATTTCCTTCTTCGTATGGGAACAAATACATCTTAGTTGCTGTGGACTATGTATCCAAGTGGGTTGAAGCTGAAGCATACCCTACAAATGATACTAAGGTAGTCATGCGATTTCTACATAAGCATGTGTTTACACGATTTAAGACACTAAGAGCTATTATTAGTGATGAAGGTTCTCACTTTGTGAACAAATGGATTTAGTGGTTGCTTGACAAATATGATGTGAAGCACAAGATTGCTACTGCCTATCACCTACAGTCTAATGGGCAAGTTGAAAGAGTGAACCGCGAAATCAAAGGTATCCTTGAAAAAGTAGTACGCCTTAGCAGAAAAGATTGCTCTCGAAGGCTCGATGATGTATTATGGGCCTATTGAACAGCATTTAAGACTCCGTTTGGAATGACTCCTTATCGGTTAGTCTTTGGAAAGGCATGTCATTTGCCAATAGAGTTGGAGAATAAAGCTCACTGGGCTTTGAAGCAGTTGAACTTTGATCTTAAGCAAGCCGGTGAGATAAGATTATTACAACTTGATGAGTTGGAAGAGTTGAGGTTGTTTTTACAAAATGTGTAAAGAAAGATCAAAGAGATGGCATGATAGTCATATACAACCTCGAGAGTTTAAAAAAGGTCAAAAGGTTTTGTTGTTTAATTCAAGGTTGAAGTTATTACCTGGGAAGATTAAACCCCGATAGAAAGGTCCTTATACCATCTACCGAGTTTATTCTTATGGAGCTATTGAATTATACAACAATTACGGAGGTACATTTAAAGTTAATGGTCAACGTCTCAAACACTATTGGGATGGTGAAGTTGAGCGAGTTGGATCCTCGTTCAAATTAACAGACCCTTAATTTTTCATGAACTCATTTTGTAAATAAATAATTAAAACTTATTTTCTTAACTTATTACATTTAATTAATTCTATCTAAGGAGATTGGAACTTAAGCGGGACCGCTGTGACCCCTCCAACCTTTCCTGGAAATTAATTTAATGTAATTCGTTAAGAAGAAATTTTATAATTAATATTTAAAATTTTTAAGTTTCATTTGTTCAGTTTAAATTTTAAATTTTTATGTTAATAAAGGGGGTCAAATTGGGCCCAAGTACTAATTAGTTTTTTTAGTGAGATACAGTCTGAGTTTGAGGCCCAAGACAGCAAAAAGGATGGAAAAACCCATGCCTTGCCGTCACACCCATTACTTGTCGCCCAAGTAACCCTAATGTAGCTAAATTTTTGCTACATGTTGCCCTAATTTTCCCCTATATAAACCCCTCTACATTCTACTAATTTTCATATCCTTCAAAGCAATTTGCTTACACCCTAAAAATCCCTAAATTTCCCTTTTGTGCTGTCAACCTCAAATCCCGAAGAAAACCCTAGTTCTTTTCCCTTTCTGCCGAAATTCCCTATTGCCACCGGAAAGAGATTGCCGAAGCACTGCTGTTGCTGTCGCACACCTTTGTCACCGCCGCACCCGCCGTTGTTGTCGCACGTCATTGTCGCCGCCGTACCATCCTTGCCATTGCAAGATTTTTGCCGTAGCAAGTTCTACCCACTTTGCCGATTTCTCTTTTATCTCTTGTGCAAAAAATTTGCCGAATTTTCGGGAAAAGATACCATGTCTCACAAAAGAACCAGATCTTCAAAGACTACTCCTGAAAACCCGATTTTGGTCGATGAAGAAGTGAAAGAGAGATTTAATTTAATCTTCAAGCATCAACCTATGATGCCGGAAAAAGGTTTTGACTTGAAGAGTAATGATTTGATGGTTGTTCCTATACCTATTAGAACAAAAATCAATACTCTCAAGTGGGAATGATTTTGTGATGCTTGTTCACTTCCCGATGATGAACTAGTTCGAGAATTCTATGCTAGTTTGACTACGCAAGATGCTACTGAAGTCATCGTTTGAAAGAAAAATAGTACCTCTTACTTCTAAGTCTATCAATGATTTGTTTAATGTACCTGATGTTGAAGAAGATGAGTACTACCCTATGATAAACAATATCAATTGGGATTTTCTTCAACCAGTGCTTGATGTCGTGACAAATCCGGGATCCCAATGGATTATAAGAAAGTATGGGAGCCATTCTTGTCAAAGAGAATACTTAAAACTAGTAGCAAAGGTATGGTTTTATTTCGTTCGCTACAGTTTTATGTCTATCTCACATAGTTTCACCATCTCGATGGAACGAATACTTTTGTTAGATGCAATTTTGACAGAAAAGTCCATTAATGTTTGGAAAATTATCCTCAAGGAGATTCACGATTATGCTAAAAAGAAGGTAGGAAGTGCTTATTTCTCATCATTAATCACTTCACTTTGCTTAAAGGCTCATGTTAAAACACAAGCAAATCTGAAGGGGCGATATGTTCAAGGATGCATTACAATTTATGATCTTGAAAGATTAGTAGAGAGGGTGCATGAGCTGAATCAAGGCGAGCAAGAAGAGCCAACTGAGCCGGATACCGAAGAGTCAACAGATGGTACTGAAACTAAAGCTAATTCAGTTACAGACACTGAAGAGGAAGAATCTGATAAGGAACCAAACATTCTTGAACCAAGGGTTGAGCTAGAAGAAGAACTGGTCAAGCTAAGTGTTGAACCTGAATATACAACTCCCATGCCGACTTTTGCAAGTACTTCAAGGAAATCGGAGTTGTCAATTTTGATGGATATGTGCAAGTTCATGCACAATCAACAACAAACTTGCTGGAGATATGCAAAAATTAAAGATGACTCAATTCGAAATACGTTTTAGAATATCTCTAGTACTTTTGTTCCTGAGTTCCCAGATGCTATCTTTAAGACATAGACGGAAGATACTGACCATGCAAGCGGAGATGGAGCTAAAGAAGACAAGGGGAATGAGTTAGAAAAATAAAATGGAAGATTCTTTTCTTGTTATTTATTTAATTATTTTTAGGTCCTTAGGAATTTATTTTTTTCGTAATTAGGATTTAATTTCTGCAGAATAAAACATAGCAAGCATGAACAAACTTAACACTTTTTCAGAAAGAATAAGACTAAGTGATGTGGTAATGGGAATGAACATGTCTAGGATTGGGTTATTAGGGAAGACTTGGTATTTAAGCAGTCTTAATGACTCACCTCTCTTTCTTTACAACCTTACCTGGTGTTCAATTTTCATTCATTACTTTGTTCTTACAATGAGGACATTGCTTTTTTTTTAAAGAGGGGTAAGGCAAATAAATTGCTCAAACTTTTAAATTTTTTAAGTATGTTTCAATCATTTCTTTCATAAGTATGTTTCAATAAATGAATGTTTAGAGATATTTTTTGTTGCTGAGATAGTTTGTATGCAAGTATGAATGATGATTTTATTTAAGTGAAAGTATGTTATCATGATGAATGGAATGCTTGTATGATCTTAGCCTTAGTAATGTTTGCCATGAAAACTTAGTTTCTTTTGAGATTAGACATGCATAAAGGTTTATATCATTAGAATTGACTTAGTAACTTTCTTGAGGCGAAATCCTAGGGTACATAAAAATCTAAAATGATATAGGCACTATTTCTTTGGACCGCTTAAGCCTTTTCAAGCCAACCCTATGATATTAGACCCTTGAAACTGTAATTTTCAGCTTAAAGGCCTTTTTTTTTTGCAATGAACCTACATTATAAGCCAATTACCATCTTTTTAAAGTTATCCTAATTTTGTGCACCTATCTTAACTAAAGTTGTCTTGTGAATCAACATTTGAGGAAGTTGTCATAAAGATGTATGTGTTCATGCTTTAAAAAAAAGCGAAGAAAAATTTGCTCAATCTCCAAAAAAGAAAAATGTATGAGCTTAAGTTCAAAATAAATTTGGAGGTGTTCCAAAGGTTCACTTAAAGAAAAAGGTTGTATTACAAAAAAAACCAATACAAAGTTAAATGTTAAGATTTTTAAAACCGAAATGTCCCATCTCTTAAAATCCCTACATTCAACCAAGCCCTATTACAACCTTATAAAAGGACCTATTGATTTGATGATTATGTCACCTACATTAGTGGAGAGGAAGTCCTGGGTTCAACATATGAAGATCATAAATAAGCCTTGTGATTGTTTGCTTGATTGATAGGAAATTATGTTGAATGAATAATGTTATCTATGGCTGTGACATACATGCAAACTATGATTCATATTGGCATATTTTGAAGCTCAGTATAATCTTAAGGAATGTTTGCATATGAATTACTTGTTAATAAAAAAGATTGATAAGCATGAAGTTATTAATGCATGATTATGGACAAAGATTGATGCTGCTTACACAATTAACAATTTTGCCTTAGCAAGACCTTTTGCTGTGAATAAACATTACTCAGGACGAGCAATGATTTAAGTTTGGGGGTGTGTAAACGGAAAAATATATAAGATTTTTCCTATGTCATTTATCACCTTTTTACTTAAATCCGTTGTTAAAACTAAGTAATTGTTTAATAAACTAATGAAATATGTGAAAATATGAAATTAGGACATAGAAATTATTAAAATGTGATTTTATGCTTTATTATATAGTTTTAATGCAATAAATGGCTTATTTTATATTAATTTGAATATATTATATTTTTAAGACATAAAGTGGGCCATGCATGATTAAATTAAATAATAAAATATAAAATTATATTTAACAATTCATTTTAAAATATTTCATTAATAATTTGGGTTTTAATTAATTAATTAAATTGGATAAATTTTATTCTTTGGTCCTCTAACTTGTTGATTTATTCTACACAAGTCTGATAGCTTTGCTGGATTACAAAACCGTCCAAATTGGAGACCAAGTCAACCAATATTTGGCTACACATGGCTGTCCATTTAAACCATTCTTTGGTTTAATTACAGAAGGTCTTTGTAGTGTTGAAGAAATTAGAGATTTACCCAAATATTTACGATTGACCGAGTCTCAGTCCTGAGTTGTGTGGCATCCAATATTGCTTAAAAATCAAGCAAAAATCAAGTCAAAAGACACTAAGCATGGCCGACCACAATTTGAGGAGATTTGAAGAGGTTAACATCCACTGTTTTTAGCAAACTATCCCCCTCTCCTCATCTATAAATAAGACCCTCTCATTCCCTCATTCATCATCCCTCAATCATTCCTTATTCAATCTCATCATTTATCATTCTCTCTTCTCTCCAAATTATCTTAGCCTTTTCCATTACCACGCCTAGCATCATCTCTTCATAGAGATTTTAGCAATTAAGCCTATTAAAAAACCTTTGGTCGGCCACCTTGGATAGCCATCAGCAAAGGAGCAAAGCAAAGGAACGAAGGAGCCTTGTCAGTCAGAGTCTTGAGTGACAGCCACTCTGAATTGGGTTTAATCTTTCTTTTCTTTAATTTAATCTAAAGATGTTTGTTATGTGTTCTTTGTTCTTGTTTACAACAATGTTAGCTTAATTTTATTTAAGCTAGGATGATTGCTTTGATTAAATAATATTTATTTGATTCATGCTTATAATGTTTGTGCCTCAATCGATCATGTTTTCAGTTAAAATCAAGTCTGTATTTCGTTCATACGTGATTGAAATGCACCTGAATTAGCTGAGTGATCTTGACCAGACGACGGCTAATGGACACATAGTTGAAATGTGCATGCTCAATTTAGATCCTAACCCAATTAAATTGTAGGTTGCATAACAACTCTGACCAAGCTCTGTTATCTGCATAGTTTTTAGATTTGTGTGATTAAGCCGTTTCAAACTTGACACGTCCCTATTACCTCACACGAATGCTAAGAAACCCTTAGTAAATAAATCAGTAAAATGCGTATTTACTAAGTAAAGGATACCGAAAGGACCTAATGTGGTTTCCAAACTCATGAAAGATCGAGTTGCCATGGAATGTTTTTCCGAATGTTATTAAGCATGTTGATAATAAATTGAGTTTAATTAAAGTAATTGTCCTAGTTTATTTATTTTATAATTGTTGCAAATTGTGTTTAATTTTACTAAAATCTATTTTATTCATATTGTTTGCATACTTAGGATAATTTGCATTAGGGATCATTGCATTTAGTTTAATATATTTTAATCACCACTTCTCGACTATATTGTGTTTTTATTTACTAAATTGTATTACAAATTAAGTGACTTAGCACAAATACAATCCCTGTGGAGACGATAACTCGAGACTTACTTATTACTTGATAACGACTGTGTACACTTACACAAACCTACACATTACAAGGACTTATTGATGGACATTGCATTAGCAAACTGAAGTTCTGTGAGCGCTGTGTTTTGGGGAAGAAAAAGAGAGTTTGATTCACTAAAGTAATCCATAAAATGAAGAGAACATTGAATTATATTCATTCTGATCTTTGGGGAGCATCTAGAGTGCCTTCAAGGGGTGACGCTAATTATATGCTGGCAATCATTGATGGTTTTTCCAAAAAAGTTTGGGCATTCTTCTTGAAGCAGAAAAGTGATGTGTTTTTTGCGTTTAAGGCTTTGTAACATCCTGAAAAGGGCTTATGCATTTTCGGTTTAATTGTACGAAATGACATGTCTTACGTGTTATGAATAAATTTTGAACATTTTTGGAAACTTGAAAATGCATGGAAATGATTTAGAAATGAACATTTTTGGAAACCTAAAAATGTATGGAAATGTTAAGTTTAAAAATGGAAGGTGAACATTTTTGGAAACTAGGAAAAGTAAGGAAATGATTTGGAAATGATTCAAAAATGGAAAGTGAACATTTCTGGAAACTTGGAAATGTAAGGAAATGTCAAGTTTAAAGAGCCGAACGAAAATTTTAGGAAACTTAGAAATGACTTAGAAATGTCGAGTTTTAAAGTTTAAAAGAGGAAACTGAGGCAAGGTGGCCTTAAAAGAAAAAGTATGTGAAATTTGACACACAAATAGGCTTGGAAAAGTGGCCTGAAGATGTCACTTAGGGCCTATGGAAATGGCGCCACATGCAAGGTGTTGGGCCTGAGTTCAAGTCACTTGGGAAGCAAATAAAAGAAGTTTTATTTTTGCTTCCAGAAGCCAGAGGTGGACGGCACAAGCTTTCTAGAAAGGAAGAGTTTTATTCTCTTTAAATTTCATTAATAAGAGGATAAATAGTAGATTTATTTTAAATTATTTTCAAGAGATAATTGTGGATTAATTCCTTTTATTTTTAATGGATAAAAGAAGAGATAATAGAAGGATTATTATTATTATTATTATTATTATTAAGGAGATAAAGTTATCAAATTAAGAAGAGTGGTGGCCAAGTAAGGGATTCTGAGTAGTAAATTCGGCTATAAAA
Organism: Gossypium bickii; assembly: GCA_025503065.1. NCBI lineage: Eukaryota > Viridiplantae > Streptophyta > Magnoliopsida > Malvales > Malvaceae > Gossypium > Gossypium bickii. The sequence goes on along the minus strand of CP106713.1, from coordinate 16,657,813 downwards.
GGAAAAAAATAGGGCTACTCATCAATTTTTCTTCCTCCCCTTCTCTCTGCCGAATTTCTTAGTGCTCTCCTCTCTTCTCTTCTCTTTTTATTTTGTCAAGCCGAAATCTACTTCTTCTTTATCCACCATTTCCGATTCTTTAAGCCTCAAGAATCAAAAGTGTTGATACACCTCTAGGCCATAGTCGTCTAGTCTTCAAGACTCCACGGCCGAATCTTTGAGGAGCTCCAAGCATAGGTGCTGTCGATTTCTCCAAGTAAGGGTAAGATCTAGACTCGGTTTCCATTCTTTTCTTTTTAAGCCTGTCGAAATTTAGGGACTAATCCCTCATATTGTATTTTAGCCGAAACTATGGAAGGGAATTTTGGGATTTAGTGGTGGTCAACTACAAAAGGAGATCAGCCGGGATTTTCAAAGATCTAAGGTGAGGCAATCGATCTAAGGCTATTTCTCATGATTAAATGATTGGAAATTAGATCTAATATATAAGTCTATAGGGATTTCGACAGAGGTATAAAAGGATTCCGGGATTTGAGAATTTCAAGGTAAGTCCCTATATATATTCGGCCAAAGGCCATGTTTTATGTTTTAATGTTAGATTAAATCTAACATATGGTTAAAGGAATTTCGACAATTTCTAGGGAAACAAGGATCAATTTCGGGATTTGTTGGTGTCCAAATCGGCAGCAAGGTAAGTTTTAAGAATACTAATCCTACTAGGATTTGGATTTGTGGCCGAATGGCTTTTTATTAAAGTAGTAAGTGATTAATCATATGTAGGGATTAAGGATCTAAGCATTAGATTAAGCTTTTCGGGGTCTCAAGGAATTTGCTAAGCGAATCAGGTGTGTACCCCACATTAACTTTTAATAAGGTTTATGGTAATATGTAATTTATGCATGTTTATAAGAATGAGAATATGGCTAAGGCACCGTTACGGTACAAAGTACTCAGGTACGTTTCCTGCTCCTACTAGGATTATGAAATATGTTATATTTAACATGTGAAAAGTGACATGAATGTAAATTTAAGTATGATATGCATAATATGAATAATATGGGGCATTCGAGTTATATGAGAAAGGGGAAGTGAATGTGGTGACTTCGGTCTCACTATCTGAATGTGGGGACTTCGGTCACATTATCTGAATGTGGTAACTTCGGTTACGTTATCTGAATGTGGTGTCTCATAACACAATTATCTGGTGGCTATGCCACAAATTTTATATGGGCGATGAGCACGTCGACTGCAGCGACTGCCTTCGATGGTGTGTAGCGGAAGGAGGGTTGACTTAGTAGTCCCCACGGTGTGCAGATTGGTACGGGGATGTGTAGCGGATGGCACCTAGGTTTGGGTTTGGGTTGCATCATCACTTTTATCTATTATATGAATAAGTATTTGATATGAAAATGTATGCCTGATCTATTGAATTTTAGTGTTGGGTACACATTGAGTCTGTTGACTCACCCTATTGTGGGACTATTTTTCAGGTGACAATCAATAATGGATCGGGTTCGGCAGAAGCTTAGGGATGGCCATGCTCAGCTTGAAGTTTTATTCAATATGGATATTTTCTTTTATTTAAGTATTTTAGAGTTTTATTTTGGGATTTTACTTGATGTAATAAGGCTATAAGTTACATTTCTTTACTTTTATTTTTAATTACTATGTGACGAATTATTTTCAATTAAAGTTAAGTAAAATTTATTTCTTTAAAAATAAACTCTAATTGTTTTGTCACCTTCACTAATTGGATTTTCAATATAAGATAACTTGGTTTTCAACACAAGCCCAACCCAAAACGAAATTTTTCTTAAAATCGCACAAGTTTTTCCCCAGAAACAAACGAACTTTTGAATCGGTTTACTTGAGGAACATACCGTTTCGGTCCGTGCTCGTGGGCGGGTTTGGGAGTGTTTCAAGCTTTGTATCGAGTCCGATTTCAAACCCTCGGCCTAAGAGTTTAAGGCCCAAAACGTTTTCAAAGCGAGCCCAAATGAGTTTTATGAAAATATTTTTGAAATAAGCAGGTTTCTGGCATGGCACCTAAGTCTCCGACCCGTAGTCCACCAGGTAAGTACTTCTATCCATTTGTGTGGTTTATAGTATGATGTGTAGAAGGGTAGAAATGGAATGGAACGTAGATTAGCATGATAAGTACTTGAACCCTAGGATTAATTTTCCCCAACACTTACATAAGACTTAAGTGCCTAATTAAACAACCCTATGGCTAAGTCGCCGAGTTAGGGTGTGGTAACCCCTGTGCGCATGTCTAGGATTGGATCCGGATGAGCCTGGTACTTAAGCAGTCCTAGTGACTCACCTCCTCTTCGCTGGAATCCTGCCTGGTGCGTAGCTTTGGTTCACTCTGACCAAGAGGATTCGGTCATTGGCTAAACACAATAACTAAAACCCGAAAGGGAACTTATAACATCCTGGAAAGGGCCTATGCATTTTCAGCTTAATTGTACGAAGTGACATGTTTTATGTACTAAGAATAAATTTTGAACATTTTTGGAAACTCGGAAATGTATTAAAGTGAAATGGAAATGAACATTTTTGGAAACCTGGAAATGCATGGACATGAACATTTTTGGAAACCTAGAAATGCATAGACATGAACATTTTTGGAAACTAGGAAATGTAAGGAAATGATTCAAAAATGGAAAGTGAACATTTCTGGAAACTTGGAAATGTAAGAAAATGGCAAGTTTACAGAGCCAATCGAAAATTTTAGGAAACTTAGAAATGACTTAGAAATGTCAAGTTTTAAAGTTTAAAATAGGAAATTAAGGCAAGGTGGCCTTAAAAGAAAAAGTTGGTGAAATTTGACACACAAACAAAGCTTGGAAAAGTGGCTGAAAGATGTCACTTAGGGCCTATGGAAATGGCGCCATATGCAAGAGGAATGGGCCTGGGTTTGAGTCACTTGGGAAGCAAATAAAGGAGGTTTTATTTTGCTTCCATAAGCCAAGGAGTGGATGGCAAGGCTTCTAGAAAAAGGGAGATTTATCCTCTTTAAAATTTGGCTATTAAGGATAAATAAAGGATTTTTTTTTAATTGGAGAGATAAATGATGATTTATCTTAAGTATTTTCAAAAGGAATTTATTTATCATAATTTCCATGAGATAAAGGCTGGATTAAACTCTTTTATTTTATGATAATTAAGGGATAAAGCTATCAAATTGAGGAGTGGTGGCCAAGTAAGGGACTCCTTAGCTGATAATTTCGTCTATAAAGGGAAGGAAGGAGGGATACTCATCAGTTTTCTTTTTTCTCTGCTCTGCCGAAATTCTTAGGGTTCTCTCCTCTTCTTTTCTCTTTTCTTTGTCTAGCCGAATTTCCTAGCCTTCCCTCTCTTTTATTCAAAACCAAAAACACAATCCAACCAAGCCAAATTTCACTAAAGCCAAATCTTTGTTGTATGTAGGGGTGTTGCCGATTTCATTCAAAAGGTAAGATCACCTATTATTTGATTTTCAATCTCTCTTTAGCTGAAATATAGGAATCTAACTCCTTTAGAATTCCATGGCCGAAATTTGGAAGGTTTTCTTTGGGGTCTAGTAGTTGTCGACTACAAGGAGAGATACAATGAAGTTTCGGGATTTCTAAGACTTAAGGTAAGTCATATGAATATTCGGCCATAGGCCATTTAAAGATGATTAAGTGTTAGAAATCAATCTAACATGTGCTTATAGGATTTTCGACAGCACTTATAAGGCAAGGTTTTTGGGATTTGAACCAAAAAGGAAATCGACACCAAGGTAAGTGTATAAATCCTACTAGGATTTGGTTTTAAGACCAAAAAGGTTTATTAATGTGTTTGAATGATTGGCCGAATATAGGGATTAAGATCTAAATCAGTAGAACAGTTCTTCGGGATTTCAAGGACTTCATTAAGCGAATCAGGTGTGTACCCCACACTACTTTGTAATATGAATTATGGTTATATGTATTAAAATATGTGTTAATGGAAATATGAACGTGGCTAAGGTACCATATTATGGTACTAAATACTCAGGTACGTTTCCTACTCCTACTAGGAATATGAAATATGTTATTCGTAACATGAGGATATTATACGATTGTGAACTCTGGTATATTATGCATATTAATATATGGGGCATATGGTTGTATATTGAAAGGGGAAGTGAAAAGTGGTGACTTAAGACCACGATGTCGAAAAGTGGTGACTTACGACCACGATGTCTGAAAAGTGGTGACCTAAGACCACGATGTCCCGAAAAAGTGGTGACCTAAGACCACGATGCACGATGACTTAAGCCCGCAATTTTGGTGTGTAAGCGGAAGGAGGGTCGACTTAGTAGTCCCCACGGTGTGTTTGGCGGTGCGGGGTGTGTAGTGGATGGACAATTAGGTTCGGGTTTGGGAATGCATCATAACTTGTATTTTATGTTTGAATGTATTGTATGCCTGATTCTATTACGATTTGGTGTCGTGTACACATTGAGTCTGTTTGACTCACCCCGTTGTGGGAAATATTTTTCAGGTGATGAGCAATAATGGACCAGGTCGGCAGGAGCTAAAGGTGGCCATGCATAGCAAGGAGAAATCTAAAGATTTGGACTTTTATTTTTACTAAGTACTTTAATTTTAAGTTTGGGAGTTGTTTGATGTAATAAGGCCATAAGGCCCAAGTTGGATTTCTCTATTTCTTTATTTCTTTTTATTTTTAACTATTATGTTTACAAATTTTTATTAAGTAAAGATCAAGTAAATTTATTTTAAAAATAAACCCTCGACTGTTTTGTCACCTTAATGAATTGGGTTTTCAAATAAAATAAATGGGCTTTCCAATCTAAGCCCAACTCAAACCAATATTTTTCTAAAATTACACAAATTTTCTCTAAGTAACAAAGAACTTTGAAACTGGTTTTTTTAGGAACATACCGAGATCCGGTTCGTGCTCGTGGGCGGGTGTGGGGTGTTTTTTAGTTTGGTATCGAGCCCGCTTTTAAACTCTCGGCACCGCTGGGCTAAGGCCCAAAACGTTTTCAAAGCGCCAAATGATTTTCTTTGAAATTAAACAGGTTCTCTGGCATGGCACCTAAGTCTCTGACCCGCAGTCCACCAGGTAAGTACCCCTAACTATTTGGGTGATTATGTGAACTATGTTATGAACATTAGAAGGGTAGAAAAGGCATGGAACGTAGAATAGTATGATAGGAACTTGAACCTGTGGATTAGACTACTCAAACACAAAACACATAAGACTTAATACACTAAACAAACCTATGGCTAAGTCATCGAGCTAGGGTGTGGTAACCCCACTGCGCGCATGTCTAGGATTGGATCCTAAGAGCCTGTATTTAAGCGATCCTAGTGACTCACCTCCTCTTCGCAGAATCCTACAGTGCGTAGCTTCGGTTCACCTTAACTAAGAGGGCTCAGTGGTGTGGCAACCTCTGTGCGCATGTCTAGGAATGGTTTCGGTGGGAGCTTGGTACTTAAGCAGTCCGCGTGACTCACCTCCTCTCCACTCGAATCTTGCCTAGTGCGTAGCTTTGGTTCACCCTGACCAAAGAGGGCTCGGTCATAGGCTAAACATAATGACTAAAACCCGAAAGGGAACTAGCCATGTTTAAAAAAAAAAAAAAGAGAACAAAACAACAAACCCTAGTGTTAAAATTCTTAAAACTTTCTTTTAAATTTGTAAAAACTATTTTTACAAAATTTCCTGAAAAATTTCTGATTTGTGAAAATTACAAAAATGCCCTTAGTGGTAAAATTACTAAAATGCCCTTGATTCACAAAATGTCAAACTTTTCAACGGTTTTGCTAAAACTTCATTATTTTATAAATGTTCACAAACCCTAATTTCTAAACTATCAAAAATACCTTGATTTTGAAAAATTACAAAATTGCCCTTAATTTGCGAAAATTACCAAAATGACCCTGATTTTCAAATCTTTGCAAACATCACCATTTTGAAAGGTACAATTCTCGAAAAGAACCCTCAAAGTTTTACAACTTCTAAAATATCCCTGATTTGTTAACTTTTACAAATTTACCCCGATTTGTGAAAAATTACCGAAATACCCCTGAGGTCAAAAATTACCGAAATACTTTCAAATTTCAAAATTTTTCCAAATTACCCCGGGACTTTGAAATTACCAAAATACTTTTTGACGAAATCACCAAGGAACTTTTTCTTTTGAAAAAAATTACGAAAATGCCCCTGTAGGACAAAATTACGAAAATACCTCTGGGTAGTGGAAAAACAACAACGATGAAAATTACAACGTTTCTCTGAATGAACGAAAGTTCATACTTGTTTGATGGATGAATAAATGAATGGAAAGACTGTGTGTTTGTATGAATACGAAAGAACCACTCCTAAATCCTTTTTCATAAAACTTCTTCGCGAGTAATCAAGTGAAACAAAAGTACTAATGCATAGAACTTCTTAATCAGATCTGGACGTTAGAAATGAGCTCTAGAGGACGTGGACGTCGTGGACGAGGTAGAGGAAGAATGACTAGGTCGGAACTCGTTAGATCGGGTCAAGGATCAGATAATGAAGTACCACCGCCACCACCACCCCCAATGTGGGTCTTTGAAAGCGACAAGCTCGGACGGGGAAGATCTTTGTGTCGCAGTCGTGCTATGAGTTTTGGAATTGGTGGTCTGGTGCGGGAGGAAATTCGGGAATCGAAAGTCCAGTGCTCGAACGGCTTCGAGCAAATGGAGCCGAAATGTTTCGTGGAGTATCACGGTGTGGCACCCGAAGATACCGTGAGTCTCGGTTGGAAGCAACTAACGCATCATGGATGAGCTTGATCGACCCCGAGGAAAAGTTAAAGGGAATGGTGGCAATCGTTATTCTGCGATGAAGCTTATCAATGGTGGTTAATCATGCGGGATGGTGCCACGGTTGAGGATCGACATGGGAGTACGTTAAGAGAAGCGTACCAAAAGAAGTATGTGGGAACCAGGTACACTGATGAGCAAAGGAAAGCTTTTCTGGGGCTGGTTCAAGGAAATAAGTCGGTTGCAGAATATGAGGCTGAATTCCTGAGGTTGAGCCGATACGCTCGAGGTGTCGTGGCAACTGAGCATGAGCGCTGTGTCCGTTTTGAGGACGGGCTGAGGGATGATCTAAGATTGTTGATAGCACCCGCATCGGGAGCGGGAATTTTCTGCGTTAGTGGAAAAGGCTAAAGTGGCTGAAGGAATTAAGGATTCTGCAAGGCAGAACACTGATCGGAATAGGCCAGAAAGAGGTTTTGGATCGTCTGGATCATCTGGGAATAAGAGGCCTAGAGTTGATGGGCCGCATGGTCGTAGCCGGATCGGAAGAAGCGGTATCGACCTTGTGATGTGTGTGGAAAAGCATTTGGGAGAGTGTTGGAGGAAAACAGAGGATGTTTTTTGGTGTGGGTCCAAGGACCATGTGGTCAAGGAATGTCCTAAGAACTTAGATGAAAGTCGGCCGACAACTTAGAATGTTAGTCGCCGGTAGAGGTGGGCGACTGAATTCAAAGAAGGTCGTGGATCGAACCATGGAGGAAATGGTTCGGGCCGTGGGCGTGAAGCACCAAGAAGAGGTGCTGAAGGTGCGACACGCGAGGCAATCAAGGTTGGTTTATGCACGATTGGCCGTCGCGAGGAGGAAGATGTGCGGATGTGACAACGGCACGTTCCTTATTTCTCGAATACCCTTAATTGCTTTGCTTGTTATAGGGTTAGCTTATTCTTGTATTGCTAGTGAAGTGACTGAAACCTTGGATGTGAACTTAGAGAATGTGCCTAGAAAGTATGATAGTTCTTTAAGATCAGAGTGCGCAACAATAGTGTAGTGGGGTGAGTTAGACCGTACGATTATTCGTTAGTAAGTAATTTCGAGGACGAAATTATTTTAAGAGGTAGAATCAGTAACATCCTGAAAGGGCCTATGCATTTTCGGCTTAATTGTACAGTGACATGTTTTATGTACTAAGAAAAAGTTTGAACATTTTTGGAAACTCGAAATGTATGAAAGTGAAATGGAAATGAACATTTTTGGAAACTGAAATGCATGGACATGAACATATTTGGAAACCTAGAAATGCATAGACATGAACATTTTTGGAAACTAGGAAATGTAAGGAAATGATTCAAAATGGAAAGTGAACATTTCTTCTGAAACTTGGAAATGTAAGAAAATGGCAAGTTTACTGAGCCGATCGAAAATTTTAGGAAACTTAGAAATGACTTAGAAATGTCAAGTTTTAAATTTTAAAATAGGAAATTAAGGCAAGGTGGCCTTAAAAGAAAAAGTTGGTGAAATTTGACACACAAACAGGCTTGGAAAAGTGGCCTGAAGATGTCACTTAGGGCCTATGGAAATGGCGCCATATGCAAAAGGAATGGGCCTGGGTTCGAGTCACTTGGGAAGCAAATAAAGGAGGTTTTATTTTGCTTCCATAAGCCAAGGAGTGGACGGCAAGGCTTCTAGAAAAAAGGAGGTTTATCCTCTTTAAAATTTGGCTATTAAGGATAAATAAAGGATTTTTTTTAATTGGAGAGATAAATGATGATTTATCTTAAGTATTTTCAAAAGGAATTTATTTATCATAATTTCCATGAGATAAAGGCTGGATTAAACTCTTTTATTTTATGATAATTAAGTGATAAAGCTATCAAATTGAGGAGTGATGGCCAAGTAAGGGACTCCTTAGCTGATAATTTTGTCTATAAAAGGAAGGAAGGAGGGATACTCACCAGTTTTCTTTTTTCTCTGCTCTGCCGAAATTCTTAGGGTTCTCTCCTCTTCTTTTCTCTTTTCTTTGTCTAGCCGAATTTCCTAGGCTTCCCTCTCTTTTATTCAAAACCAAAAACACAATCCAACCAAGCCGAAATTCTGCCAAAGCCGAATCTTTGTTGTGACAGAAGGGTGTTGCCGATTTCATTCAAAAAGGTAAGATCAGCTATTATTTGATTTTCAATCTCTCTTTAGCCGAAATATAGGAATCTAACTCCTTTAGAATTCCATGGCCGAAATTTGGAAGGTTTTCTTTGGGGTCTAGTAGTTGTCGACTGCAAGGAGAGGTACAACGAAGTTTCGGGATTTCTAAGACTCAAGGTAAGTCATATGAATATTCGGCCATAGGCCATTTAAAGATGATTAAGTGTTAGAAATCAATCTAACATGTGCTTATTGGATTTTCAACAGACTTATAAGGCAAGGTTTTTGGGATTTCAACCAAAAAGGAAATCGACACCAAGGTAAGTGTATAAATCCTACTAGTATTTGGTTTTAAGACCAAAAAGGTTTATTAATGTGTTTGAATGATTGGCCGAATATAGGGATTAAGATCTAAATCAGTAGATCAGTTCTTCGGGATTCAAGGACTTCATTAAACGAATCAGGTGTATACCCCACACTACTTTGTAATATGAATTATGGTTATATGTCTTAAAATATGTGTTAATGGAAATATGAACGTGGCTAAGGTACCATGTTATGGTACTAAGTACTCAGGTACATTTCCTACTCCTACTAGGAATATGAAATATGTTATTCGTAACATGAGGATATTATACGATTGTGAACTCTGGTATATTATGCATATTAATATATGGGGCATATGGTTGTATATTGAAAGAGGAAGTGAAAAGTGGTGACTTAAGACCACGATGTCGAAAAGTGGTGACTTACGACCACGATGTCGAAAAGTGGTGACCTAAGACCACGATGTCCTGAAAAGTGGTGACCTAAGACCACGATCACGGTGACTTAAGCCCGCAATTTGGTGTGTAGCGGAAGGAGGGTCGACTTAGTAGTCCCCACGGTGTGTTTGGCGTGCACGGGGTGTGTAAGCGGATGGACAATTAGGTTCGGGTTTGGGAATGCATCATAACTTGTATTTTATGTTTGAATGTATTGTATGCCCGATTCTATTACGATTTGGTGTCGTGTACACATTGAATCTATTTGACTCACCCCGTTGTGGGAAATATTTTTCGGTGATGAGCAATAATGGACCTGGTCGGCAGAGCTAAAGGTGGCCATGCATAGCAAGAGAGAAATCTAAAGATTTGGACTTTTATTTTTACTAAGTACTTTAATTTTAAGTTTGGGAGTTGTTTGATGTAATAAGGCCATAAGGCCCAAGTTGGATTTCTCTATTTCTTTATTTCTTTTTATTTTTAACTATTATGTTTACAAATTTTTATTAAGTAAAGATCAAGTAAATTTATTTTAAAAATAAACCTCATCGCTTTGTCACCTTAATGAATTGGGTTTTCAAATAAAATAAATGGGCTTTCCAATCTAAGCCCAACTCAAACCAATATTTTTCTAAAATTACACAAATTTTCTCTAAGTAACAAAGAACTTTGAAACTGGTTTTTTTTAAGGAACATACCAGATCCGGTTCAGGCTAGTGTGCCGGGTGTGGGGTGTTTCAGAACTAGCCGTGTTTTTAATAAAAACAACAAAACCCTAGTTTTAAAACTCTTAAAAGTTTCTTTTAAATTTGTGAAAACTATCTTTACAAAATTCTCCGAAAAATTTCCGCTTTATGAAATTACAAAAGTGCCCCTAGTGGTAAAATTACCAAAATGCCCTTGGTTTGTAAAATGTTCAATTACCCAATAGTTTTACCATTCATAAACATTCAAAAACCCTAATTTGCAAAATATCAAAAATACCTTGATTTTGGAAAAAATTACAAAATTGCCCCTAACTTACAAAATTACCAAAATGACCCTGATTTCCAAAATTTTTGCAACATCACTGTTTTGGAAAGTACAATTTTCAAAAAGAACCCTCAAAGTTTTGCAACTTTTTAAATATCCCTGATTTAGTAAATTTTACAAATTTACCCCAATTTGTGAAAAATTACCGAAATACCCCCGAGGTCTAAAATTACCGAAATACCCCCGGATTTCGAAATTTTCCAAAATACCCCAGAAATTCAAAATTTCCAAAATACTTTTTGACAAAATCACCAAGAAACTTTTTCTTTTGAAAAAAATTACGAAAATACCCCTATAGGACAAAATTACGAAAATACCCCTAGGTAGTGGAGAAACAACAACAATGAAAACTACAACGTTTCTCTCAATGAACGAAAGTTCATAATTGGTTGATGGATGTATGAATGAATGAAAAGACTGTGTGCATGTATGAATACGAAAGAACCACTCCTAAAACTCTTTTCATAAAACTCCTTCGCGGGTAAACAAGTGAAACAAAGACTAATTCATAAAACTTCTTAATCAGATCTAGACGTTAGAAATGGGCTCTAGAGGATGTGGTCGTCGTGGACGAGGTAGGGAAAGGATGACTGTGTCAGAACCCGTTAGATCGGGTCTAGGGTCTGACAATGAGATACCACCGCCACCGCCACCCCCAGCTGTGGGTGTTGAGCAGCAAGCTCAAACAGAGAGAGAAGATCTTTGTATCGCAGATCGTCTTTGCGATTTTTGGAATTGGTGGCTGGTGCAGGAGGAAATTCGAGAAATCGTAAGTCTGTACCTGAACGGCTCTGAGCTAATGGAGCCGAAATGTTTCGTGGAGTATCAGGTGTTGCACCCAAGATGCCGGTGATCGTTGGAAGCAACAGAGCGCATCATGGATGAGCTTGATCTGACCCCTGAGGAGAAGTTAAAAGGAATGGTGGCACTATTACGCGATGAAGCGTACCAATGGTGGTTAACTATTCGGGATGGTGCCACAGCTGAGGATCTGACCTGGGACTATGTTAAGGAAGCTTATCAAAAGAAGTATGTTGGAACTAGGTACACGGATGAACAAAGGAAAGCTTTTAAAAATGGTTGGTTCAAGGAAACAAGTCCGTTCATGGAATATGAGGCTGAATTTACGAGGTTGAGCCGGTATGCTCGAGGAGTAGTGGCAACTGAGCATGAGCGCTGTGTCCGTTTTGAGGACGGACTAAGGGATGATTTGAGATTGTTGATAGCACCGCATCAGGAGCGGGAGTTTTCTGCTTTAGTAGAAAATGCCAAGGTAGCCGAGGGAATTAAGGATGCTATAAGGCAGAACACTGATCGGAATAGGCCAGAAAGAGGTTTTGGATTGTCTGGATCATCTGAGAATAAGAGGCCTAGAGTTGATGGGCCGCGAGGTCAGCAAGCTGCTACAAGAGGGCAGTATCATCTTTGCGATCATTGTGGAAAGGAGCACTTAGGGGAATGTTGGAAAAAGACGGGAGGATGTTTTAGGTGTGGGTCCAAGGACCATATGCCCAAGGATTGTCCTAAGAAACCAGATGAAAGTCAATGAGCAGCTCAGAATGTTAATCAGGCTGGTAGAGGTGGACAGCAGCCTCAGCAAGGTCGTGGACCGAACCATAGAGGAAATGGTTCGGGCCGAGGACGTGGAGTACCAAGCAGAGATGTCTTGAAGGTGCAAACACGAGGCAACCAAGGTTGGTTTATGCGGTTGGCGTCGCGAGAGAGGAAGATGTGCGGATGTGATAACAGTGCGTTCCTTATTTCTGGGATACCCTTAATTGCTTTGATTATTGTAGAGTATTTTTGTATTGCTAGTGAGTGTGTTCGAAGCCTTGCATATGAACTTAGAGATTGTGCATAGGAAGTATGATAGTTTTATAAAATCAGAGTGCGCAGCAATAGCGTAGTGGGGTGAGTTAGATCGTACGATTGTTCGTTAGTAAGTAATTTCGAGGACGAAATTATTTTAAGAGGTAGAATCGTAACATCCTCGAAAAAGGGCCTATGCATTTTCGGTTTAATTGTACGAAATGACATGTCTTACGTGTTATGAATAAATTTTGAACATTTTGGAAACTTGAAAATGCATGGAAATGATTTAGAAATGAACATTTTGGAAACACGAAAATGTATGGAAATGTTAAGTTTAAAAATGGAAGGTGAACATTTTTGGAAACTAGGAAAAGTAAGGAAATGATTTGGAAATGATTCAAAATGGAAAGTGAACATTTCGGAATCTTGGAAATGTAAGGAAATGTCAAGTTTAAAGAGCTGAACGAAAATTTTAGGAAACTTAGAAATGACTTAGAAATGTCGAGTTTTAAAGTTTAAAAGAGGAAACTGAGGCAAGGTGGCCTTAAAAGAAAAAGTATGTGAAATTTGACACACAAACAGGCTTGGAAAAGTGGCCTGAAGATGTCACTTAGGGCCTATGGAAATGGCGCCACATGCAAGGTGTTGGGCCTGAGTTCGAGTCACTTGGGAAGCAAATAAAAGAAGTTTTATTTTTGCTTCTAGAAGCCAGAGGTGGACGGCACAAGCTTTCTAGAAAGGAAGAGTTTTATTCTCTTTAAATTTCGGTTAATAAGAGGATAAATAGTAGATTTATTTTAAATTATTTTCAAGAGATAATTGTGGATTAATTCCTTTTATTTTTAATGGATAAAAGAAGAGATAATAGAAGGATTATTATTATTATTATTAAGGAGATAAAGTTATCAAATTAAGAAGAGTGGTGGCCAAGTAAGGGATTTTGAGTAGTAAATTTGGCTATAAAAGGAAAAAATAGGGCTACTCATCAATTTTTCTTCCTCCCCTTCTCTCTGCCGAATTTCTTAGTGCTCTCCTCTCTTCTCTTCTCTTTTTATTTTGTCAAGCCGAAATCTACTTCTTCTTTATCCACCATTGCCGATTCTTTAAGCCTCAAGAATCAAAAGTGTTGATACACCTCTAGGCCATAGTCGTCTAGTCTTCAAGACTCCATAGCCGAATCTTTGAGGAGCTCCAAGCATAGGTGCTGTCAATTTCTCCAAGTAAAGGTAAGATCTAGACTCGGTTTCCATTCTTTTCATTTTAAGCCTGTCGAAATTTAGGGACTAATCCCTCATATTGTATTTTAGCCGAAACTATAGAAGGGAATTTTGGGATTTAGTGGTGGTCAACTACAAAAGGAGATCAGCCGGGATTTTCAAAGATCTAAGACAAGGCAATCGATCTAAGGCTATTTCTCATGATTAAATGATTGGAAATTAGATCTAATATATAAGTCTATAGGGATTTCGACAGAGGTATAAAAGGATTCCGGGATTTGAGAATTTCAAGGTAAGTCCCTATATACATTCGGCCAAAGGCCATGTTTTATGTTTTAATGTTAGATTAAATCTAACATATGGTTAAAGGAATTTCAACAATTCCTAGGGAAACAAGGATCAATTTCGGGATTTGTTGGTGTCCAAATCGGCAGCAAGGTAAGTTTTAAGAATACTAATCCTACTAGGATTTGGATTTGTGGCCGAATGGCTTTTTATTAAAGTAGTAAGTGATTAATCAAATGTAGGGATTAAGTATCTAAGCATTAAATTAAGCTTTTCGGGATCTCAAGGAATTTGCTAAGCGAATCAGGTGTGTACCCCACACTAACTTTTAATAAGGTTTATGGTAATATGTAATTTAAGCATGTTTATAAGAATGAGAATATGGCTAAGGTACTGTTACGGTACAAAGTACTCAGGTACGTTTCCTACTCCTACTAGGATTATGAAATATGTTATATTTAACCTATGAAAAGTGACATGAATGTAAATTTAAGTATGATATGCATAATATGAATAATATGGGGCATTCGGGTTATATGAGAAAGGGGAAGTGAATGTGGTGACTTCGGTCTCACTATCTGAATGTGGTGACTTCGGTCACATTATCTGAATGTGGTGACTTCGGTCACATTATCTGAATGTGGTAACTTCGGTTACGTTATCTGAATGTGGTGTCTCATGACACAATTATCTAGTGGCTATGCCACAAATTTTATATGGGCGATGAGCACGTTGACTGCAGCGACTGCCTTTGATGGTGTACCCACGGTGTGCAGGTTGGTACGGGGATGTGTAGCAGATGGCACCTAGGTTTGGGTTTGGGTTGCATCATCACTTTTATCTGTTATATGAATAAGTATTTGATATGAAAATGTATGCCTGATCTATTGAATTTTAGTGTTGTGTACACATTGAGTCTGTTGACTCACCCCATTGTGGGACTATTTTTCAGGTGACAATCAATAATGGACCCGGTTCGGCAGAAACTTAGGGATGGCCATGCTCAGCTTGAAGTTTTATTCAATATGGATATTTACTTTTATTTAAGTATTTTAGAATTTTATTTTGGGATTTTACTTGATGTAATAAGGCCATAAGTTACATTTCTTTACTTTTATTTTTAATTACTATGTGACGAATTATTTTCAATTAAAGTTAAGTAAAATTTATTTCTTTAAAAATAAACTCTAATTGTTTTGTCACCTTCACTAATTGGATTTTCAATATAAGATAACTTGGTTTTCAACACAAGCCCAACCCAAAACGAAATTTTCTTAAAATCGCACAAGTTTTTCCCCAGAAACAAACGAACTTTGAATCGGTTTACTTGAGGAACATACCAGATTCAGTCCAGGCTTGTGGGCCGGGTTTGGGGTGTTTCAGGCTTAGTAAACTATGATAAAAAAAAGTAGACAGGAAAATAATAAAACACCTTCGCATAGATAATGGCTTGGAATTTTGTTCTGATGAGTTTAATGAATTGTGCAAATCAGAAGGAATTTTGAGACACTTAATAGTTCGTCATACTACACAGCAAAACAGCTTTACAAAACAGATGAATAGAACAATCATGTATTTTGGTGAATTCTTCTTTTTTGAAGTCGTTTTGGGGTGAAATGCCCTTTACTGCATGCTTTTTATTTAACCAGTCTCTGTCCATTGTCATTGAGAAAAAGCCTCCACACTGGTAATCCTGTTGATTATTTCGATTTGAAGATTTTTGGGTGTCCTACATATGCTCATGTTGATAATGGGAAATTGGAACCTAGATCCATTAAATGTGTTTTTTTTGGTTATAAGGCTAGTGTTAAAGGATTTAAGTTATGGTGTTCTGAAAATAGAAAAGTTGTGATTAGCAGATATGTTATTTTTTATGAAACTGCTATGCTACCTTATAACCATGTGTTTCAGATTGATTAAAAAATAAAAACAGGTGGAGTTTCAGATTGATCCATGATCTATAGTAGAGTCTACTTCTCAAGTTAAAATAGAAACGCAGAGTAGAGTTGCTTCTTCACCATAGTCAGCACCACAATATTCAGTTGCCAAGAACATACCTAGAAGAGAAATTAAACCTCCAAAAAGGTACGCCGAGGTTGATCTAGTTGCTTATGCTTTAAATGTGGCTGAAGATATAAATACAAATCAATAGCCATCTATTTATTCTGAGGCAGCTAGTTGTGAAGATTCAAGAAAGTGGATGTTTTCCATGCAAGAAGAAATGGAATCGCTCCATAAGAATAAAACATGGAACCTATTAAAGCTTCCTAAGGGCAAAAAGGTTGTTCATTGTAAACGGGTGATCAAGAAGAAAAAAAGAATTCTAGAAGTTGAAAAACCTATATGTAAAGTAAGACTGGTTGCAAAATGTTACAGTTAGATTCCAAGTGTAGACTTCACAGATGTGTTTTCTCCAGTTCTGAAGCATAGTTTGATTCGAGCCTTGATTGGTATTATGGCCATGTATGATTTAGAGCTTGAGTAGTTGGATGTAAAAACAATGTTTTGGCATGGAGAACTTGAAGAAGATATTTACATGCAACAACCAGAGGGTTTTACAGTCTTAGAAAAAGAAGACTATGTTTACTTGCTGAAAAATTCCCTTTATGGCTTGAAACAGTCACCAAGGCAATGGTACAAGAGGTTTGATTCATTTATGATTACTCATGATTTCAAAAGAAGCAGCTTTGACAGTATGTTTATTTTAAGAAAAATAATTATGGTTCTTTTGTATATCTACTCCTTTATGTTAATGACATGTTGATAGTAGTAAAAGATAAAAGAGAGATAAGAAAGGTTAAAGCCCAACTTAGTGAAGAATTTTGAGATGAAAGATTTGGGAGCAGCAAAAACGATAATTAGGATAGAGATTTTCAGAAATAGAAAATCGTGTAAATTGTACCTAAGTCAGAAAGGGTACATTAAGAAAGGTCTTTAAAGGTTTAATATGTAGAGTGTCAAGCCTGTTAGTACTCCATTACCAACCCACTTCAGACTTTCATTGGCTCTATCTCCACAATCAGATGATGAGATTGACTACATGTCACGTGTTCCATATTCTAGTACAGTGGAATCTCTCATGTATGCTATGGTTTGATCACGTCCAGATTTATTATATGTAGTTAATGCAGTTAGTATATACATAGTGAACACCAGTAAAGAACACTAGAAAGCAGTTCAGTGGATTTTCAAATACTTACGAGGTACTATTGATGTTTGCTTACAATTTGGAAGAACTAGAGATAGAGTCATTGAGTATGTTGATTTTGATTTTGCTAGAAACCTTGCTAAAAGAAGATATCTCACAGGGTATGTCTCTAATATTGGGGGTTACGCAATCAGTTAGAAAGCCTGTAACACCCTAAAAACCCGGTCTAAAAGTTTAGACCAAATCTCGGAGGTTACATTGATCACGGAGGTGATCGTATGTAAAATTTTAGTTTAACCGGCTAGAAAAAAAATGTTATTTAAGTTCCGTAGAACTCTCTGTTGTAAAATCCCGATAATAAAAAAAATTTAGTCCAAAAAAAGCTTACGTGCGTAAAACCCAAAATTCATACCACAATATTCAAAATAAAACTCACAATTCAAATCGTTTATAAATGCAGAATTTATGAAAATACTTTTAAAGTTGGTTCTATAACGTGGCTATTCGAGATGCTCGATGTGCTAAGTCCAACTATAGAAAACGAGGGTACCTGCAAAAGGATAAACTAAAGGGGGTGAGCTACACGAGCTCTATGTAAAATTGAAACGACAAAAAAACGAAAATTAAGTACCATAATAAAAGAAAAATTACGATGGCAATCCGATATCCAAATAATCATCATAACCAAAACAGACACATCAGTACTGAATACATCGATCTATATATCTTAATCTCGCAATCAGATAGACAGATAGACAGACAAAATGCAGAACAAATGCATCAACATGAAACCCACCCATCCAACCAAACACCTCTTTGTGCCCTATTCACACCAAAAATGAGCTATAAGAAGCTCAACCAGCCCTACACACCACATAGGACCTCGAAAAGCCCATCTAACCCTACACACCACACATGTGGAACAAAGCCACGTAAATAGTAGTATATAGCTAAGCTACCAGAAATATCGTACTGTGCGGTAAACCTCTATATAAACGTACTGAAGTTGAAACTGCCAAATCAGATCAGACTTCTTTCTCTTCGTATCCTAGACCCGAAATCATAATGCAAATGCAAAAATGCACACCAAACATTGTCAAACATACAGACACAAAAGCTCGTAATCAGTCAATCAATTACAGAATGGATGTACACAGTTTCCACACAGTTACACACCTATTAAATAGAATCGGAAGTACGCATGTTCAATCGACCAAATCCAGGATCATACATCACAATACTCAAATACTAGGCAACATCACATTAACGAGTCACTTAACTAATGCAATGATTGCATATAACAGATATGTCCAAGACAAAACAAAGTCCCGACTACCCTTACTAAAACCTAGCCAGGGGTCGGAACACACAGAACCACAAACTGGTCATAAATTAATACAGTACAAAATTTGGCGAGATCGGGCCACACAATCATGTGCACCGGTCGTGTGGAAGTGCCCAGGCTGTGTAGGGGTCTACACGACCATGTGGAGGTCACACACGCCCATGTGGAGGCCACAAACGCCCGTGTGGAGGCCACACACGCTCGTGTAGAGGGGGCACGCACCTGTGTGAGCCGCTTGTGTAACTCATTGTCCAAAAGTGCTAAAAATAAAGAGCAGAAGAGACACGACTGTGTAAAGAGCTCACACGCCTGTGTGGGGACACATGCCCGTGTGGCCAGGTCGTGTGGCACCGAAATTTACCCCAAAACCCTAATTTCTAATTTCACACGGCCATGTGAGCCACCCATGTGGGGCACACTCCTGTGTAGTCACGAAACCATACCGAAATAGCCTACAAAATGTGCCTTTGATGTCGAAATGATCCCCAACTCTTGTTAACTCAAGGATAAGTAAAAAACACACAGAATTCCAAATGATTCTACAACAACAACACTTCAGTTGATAAATTTCAGAAACCCACAAACCATGTCGAAATTCACAAAACCAAATAAGAATTTCATCAATAACAAAAAGGAAAAGTTTTTGAACCCACACCTTAATTCACGATTAAAACACCCAAAATAATCAACGCCTCAAATCCACCGATTACGGAACCTCTATAGACGAAATTGCAAAACACAGTAAAAGAAACAGAGAAAAATCAAAGGAACAGAGTTCTAATTGACAGATAGAAAAAAAAAACGTGCTAAAGAGAATGTGGGAGAAGAAGAAAAGAAGAAAATGTGTGGAACAGGAAGAAGAGAACATGAAAAAGAATTTGACTTTTTTCAAAAAAAAATATTTAAAATGATAAATATTTAAAATTTTAAAATAAAACAAAAATAATAGATAGTCCCTCAAAACACACTTGAGGACCCAAACCCGGAACCCTAGACTAAACTAACACACAACCCACCACCTGATCAACAGGCCCATTCTGACATTAAAACACAACAACAAACCCAATTGTCTGATCTAGCCACTGACTTTACCTATAAATCTCAAAACTTTTAACCCCAGAAACCGGGGTGTTACAAAGCCACTTTGCAAACTACAGTTGCTTTGTCTACTACTGAAGCTGAGTACTTGGCGATTACTGAGGCTTGTAAAGAAGCTATTTGATTAAAGAGACTCTTTGGTGAACTCAGTAAAGTTAGTACTCATGAAAATCCTTCAGATATGATGACTAATTCACTTCCTATAACCAAGTTTAAGCATTGCTTAGAGTTGGTTGGTGTTCATTGTTGAAGAACACCCTTTAAGGGTTTCGTGGAAGAGGTGGAGAACTTGTTCATTGAGAGTTCATGGTGAAGAACTTGTTTGTTGAGAATTCATGTTAAGGTGGAGATTGTTAGAGTTGAGTGACTTGAATCCTTATTAAAATAAAATATAGTGGTAAAATAAAATAAAAGTAAAATCCATATAGAACTATACTTTTTTTATTTTACATTGATTAGAATAAGTTTTTTCAACCTTACTACACTTCATCTATTTGACATTGATTAGAATAAGGTATTTTCAACCTATAAATAGATGTAGTCTAAACTTCTCTTGTATTATTTGAATTCGACATTAGTGAAATTTCTTCTCCTCTGCCCATTGTTTTTCCTAAAAAGGGTTTCCACGTAAAATCTGTATGCTTTATTTTTCTTTTTCTTATTACTTTGCCATTGTTTTTTATTATCATTATCAACATTAGTTCAACAGTAACAAGGAAGATATAGTTGGTGCTAATTTGGTCGACAAAAGCGATGATGATTTCTTATTAGTGTCAACGAGCGATAGCTCCGAGCTTACGTCTGAGTGGATCCTAGATTCGGATGTTTTTTCCACATGTGTCTCAACAAATAATAGTTCTCCACATACAGTTCGGTTGAAGGTAGAGTTGTGCGCATGGGAAACGATTCATTTAGTAAGGTAATTAGTATTGGTACTATTAAAATTAGGATACACGATGGGACAATTAGGACACTCTCAGATGTCAAGTATGTACCTGATTTATGAAAGAATTTCATTTCCTTGAGTATTTTAGACTCGAAAGGTTACAGAATCAACATCGAGTTGAGCGACATTAAGGTGTCTCATGGGGCTCTCATTTTGTTAAAAGGTAAAAGGTCCGATAGTCATTATATTCTAGAAGGTTCTATAGTGACCAGTGAAACTGGACGTCCCTCGTCCGTTACGGGGTCGAAGTCAACTCGTTTGGAGTGAAGTTATAACAACCTATTTTTTGATGGTGTCGAAAATAGTGGTTTCGAAACCATAATTCTAATGTCTCAATCCATAAATATTAATTATTAAATATTTACGAGACCATTAGTGTTGTATTAAATTTTAATTATGGAATTTTAATGCTTAATTAGTTAATTAAAGAAAAATGACTGATTTGTAAAAGAGGTAAAACTTAATCACTATTGATTCATAATGATTAAATGGTTTAATTATTATATGTGGAAGGATTTAAATGGTAATTATACTATTTTATATATAGTGGGAAGGTTATTCAGTAAATTTTATACATATTATATGTTGATTTTTAAGATTTAATTAATAATAAAGTAATAAAACATAAAAATATAATCGGTCATCTTCCAAAAACATCATCTTCCACCGATTTTTGAGTAAGAAAACCTCCATTGAAGGGTTGAAGGTTCGGCTTTCGATAACCCTTGCATGTAAGTCCATTTTAAGTCTATTTCTTGTAATTCTTATATTTTTGAAATCGTTGCAACTAGGTCCAGTTTACTCGTACCTATATTTTTGAAATTGTTAAATGTTTTAGAATGTGCCATGGATTAGTTTGAAGGTTTTATGAAATTTTATGATAGATTATTAAGCTTGGTTGTTAAATAGGACTATTTTGTAAAATAACTTTTGTTGATTTTAATGTTAAAGAATTAAATTGTTTAAATGGTAAAATTTCATGGTATTGTTGTGAATTAATGATAAATAGAGGTTTGTTTAGGAGCCTTAGATATTTGGTTGGCTTGGGTTGTGTTTAAATAAGGTTAATTTTTTTAATTTTCGGGTTTAGGGACTAAATTGTATAAAATATAAATGTTTGGGGTCAAATGTGCAAATTTATAAATAAGAAGATATATGTATTGAATTGAAAAATATATGAAATTGAGGTTAATAATTGAAATAAAATTATATTATAGATCAATAACAAGTTGATAATCGAGGAAAAGGGAAGGTTCCAAAATAGTCCCTAGACTTTTATGATTACTACAGTTTAGCTCTGGTAAGTTCGTTCGGTTTATTTTAATAGATATTTTAAAATGCACGTTAAATATAAAAATGATTGTTGAATACCTTGGTTGAATTTTTGATTTGTCTTTAATATAAATTAAGATAATAAATTGTTTGGAACTTATTTGACGATAATGTGATTTGAGCCAGATGAACGTAGGATATAGTATGATTGGCTGGTCAATAGGTTATAGAATGCACTGTACGTGATTGATATGTGAAGGGGCGATGATTCTTAATTTATGTTTATATACTGAATATATAGAAGTTCAACATTTGTTGTAAACTATTGAGTTATATTATAGTGATTCTGGCGTGTTACCGGGGGCAGATGTATAGCCTTTGGGCTTGACACTTAGTGCCCAGGCGTGTTTTTTGAAGGATTTTAGCCTACAGGCTAGGCACTTGGTGCCAATGCGTGTTTTCAGTTGGATTAGCTCATTTGAGCTCTTGGTGTGTTTCGGGTGGATAACTGTGTACTCATATATGTTATATCGTTCATCGAGCAATATTTTTAGTGTTAGATGTTTTGTTCATAAATTCCTGTTAGCATTATGGCTTGTTATTGTATGATCTCGTATGATTATATTCAAATGTATCTCGTACTTGTTTGTGTATAACTCACCTGTTATGAATTGTGATTGACAGGAAATACTGATTATTAATCTTGTTATTTAAGTTTTCATGTTATTTCGGCAAGTTTTATTGTTTTACTCGACGAACTTACTAAGTTTTATAAAAACTTATTCATGTTATTTGTCTTGTTTCTTTGTACATAGCATTTCGTGGAAATCGGGTGATTGGATCGAGTCAAAGAAATCACCTATACGGGTATCTTTTGGTAGTTTTGAAAGTTTACTTTTGGTTATATGGCATGTAATAGGTGTTTTGTTAATTTCTTGATTACTAGTTACTTATGGTAGTTGCTATACTTGAATGATTCTAGTCTTGAACTGATTTTGGTTTATGTGAATATATGTCTTTAATATTTGGCTTGTAATGGTTCATAAATAAGTGTTTTTGATCATTTGGTTATATGCTACTATTGAATGATTATACTATGATAGAAGTAAACTTGAATTATATGTATGAAAGGTAAGATTGGCATGTGTTCTTAGTAAAGAGTTATGGGCTTTGTATACAACTTGGTTGAAAAATTGAATTGTGGTGTCATTGAGGGCACATTGGTTAGGCATGTGTTCTTAGATGTTTTGACATGTTTTAAGCTTGTTTTATCGTGTTTTGAGTAAGTCTATTCGATGGAAATTAAGTTGCTTCATGTCCAAATAGGCATGTTTTAGTAAACTTGAACTTGAAGGTAAAAATTAAAGCACAGGACCTAGAACATGGGCTATCACACTATCGTGTGCCACACTCGGCCACACCACACTGTCGTGTGTCATTGTTGATTTAAATGCAGGTTGGTCCACATGAGCACAGAGAGTTACACGGCCTGGCGACATGGCCGTATGACCCCGAGCTATATGGTCACAGTAAGTTACACGGTCATGCGACCTTATATTACACGGGCACAGTTAGTTACACGATCCACGTACACGGGTGTGTGAAATAGACACGACCATATTTCTGAGCCACACGGTTTGGGCTTTTTCATACGGCCATGTGACTCCTGTTTTCAAATTTTCCAGGTTTTTATGTTTTGTTTCAAAATGACCTCTAATGGTTTTCTAATTATTTTTAGGGTCCTGTTGCCTCGATTTAAGGTCCATAAATGTAATTTTAGCTGGAATTATATGAGTTATGGAATGTTATTAGTTAGTTTTGTATAATTGTTTCTTTTTGAAGTTAAATTTTTGAACTGTACTCTAACTCTCTGTAACCCTAATCTAGCGACGGTGATGGGATAAATGTGTTACAGGAGGCAACTTAGTTATAAGAGGGAAAAAGGTATGACTGTTTAGTTGAAGAAAGGTTCTCTTTGGATGCAAGTTTTGAAAAGTTAGGGCACTATGTTCGTGAAAATCAAACCCGAGTTAGTTTTGATTTGGCAGTACACAAGTCGAAGGCTAGAAGCCTTCCAGCTTTTAAGCACAAATTCGACTCAATTAATTCCCCACATAGTTCAAGATAGGCCTGTGGTGGGCTTTGGTAAAGATGGCATTGTGGAAATACGAGTCAAGGTGGAGATTTGTTGAGTATGACTCATATTTCAGTCAAATTTGAGAGATATTCTCCCAGTTAAACTATGTTACTTGTTTCAGTCGAACTTTAATTAGTCTAGATTATTTTATTATTATTTGACCTACGAATTTAGCCTATAAATAGGCTCTTTTACAACCTTAGAAAATACACCCATTAAAGATTAGAACTCATAACACTTTTGGAGAATTTTGTGTTTAGGTTTTGAGGGTTCTTTGTTTTCAGGTTTCGGGGTTTAGTTTTTTGTCTCCATCGTTTGTATCCTTTGTTTTTTTTCCATATAGTAAAATTTCTTTACTTGTAGTTTTTTATCCTCTTTGGAGGGGTTTTTCCACGATAAATTTGTTTGTTCAATTTCTCAATTTCTTCCGCTATTCTTTACTTGTTCGTTGCTTAATCAGATCGGTCCTCAAAACTTTTCAAAGAAGAACGATTATACAAGTTTTCCATGATCGAATGAGTATTGATTTAAGATTAAGGATATGTCATTTCATAATCTGAACCATCAATAGTTTTATGATGTGTTGTGTATCCGTCGCCGAAATAGGGTTACAGAGCATACTGGACTTATTTTTTAAATAGTCATACATTTCATATACATTTCTCAAGTCCAAAAAGAAGTCATTCAAATACAATCATATTGTCCCTAACACGAGCCCTCGAGGCCCAAAACAAGCATTAGAAGTGGTTCGGGACTAATTCGAATACTTAATAATTTTTAGAAAAACATAGAAAAATTTTAAAGTACAGGGGACACACGCCCTTGTCACGGGCCGTGTGGACATTCGACATGGGATGACATGGCCGTGTCCCAGCCCGTGTACGACCCGGTGTAACTCTCTGACTTGGGTCACATGGCTAGACCACACGCCCGTGTGACAGGCCGTGTACCCTTCGAAGTGGCCTCACACGCCTATGTGCCAGGCCGTGTGCTAGGCCGTGTAAAAACTGGAGGGTATACTGACTTGTGCCACACACCTGTGTGCAAGGCCGTGTGAAGCTACTGACTTGGTTTCTAAGGAAATATCAGGGGACACACACGCCCGTGTCCCTACCCATGTGGACAAAAATAGGCTATGTTTCAAGCCACATTTCTCACCCAAATTTGCATCAACCTAAACACATCCAATAACATATGACCCTAACATCAATAAGCATTCAAACCAATCACAACCAAGTCCAAATCATGCTATATTGATCGTGTTTTTTAGAGTCTTAAAAATTTATATAAAGAATGATCGAGCCTAAAACTAACTACGACAACGATTGAGGCAAGTGCACCTATCGAACAGTAGTATAGCTGTGGCAAGACCGGATTGTCGAACTCAAAGGAACCAAAAGTACTAATACTAGCTTTCTTTTTATTATATAGCCTAAGAATTAAAGGAATTTGTTATCTAATCTAAAATTAACTAACAACTAAGCTAAAAATGCAAAGACAAAGAGAATGAATTGGGGAAAAGAACTTGTAAGAAAAACCAATTGATTAAGACAATACCTGAGGAAGAATCCACCTAGACTTCACTTGTTATCTAACTCTGAACCAGACGATTTATTCACTTGACTTGATCCGTAGGATTCCTTAATTTATATGAAAACCTCTTTCGAGGCTACTAACGTCTAACCCTAGGTTGATTAATTGAAATCTCTTTCTAATTAAAACCCCTAGAATTGCATTAACTCGATCTATGGACTCCGATTAGGTTTGACCCTAATCCGGTAGATTTTTGTCACCCTATTTCTAGGCACACTAACAACTCCGCTTAACTATGCTAGATCTACTCTTAGGCAGGAACTTTTGCTCCACCACCTAAGCACATCAGTACTTGAATCAATATTTCGGAAAAACAAAAACAAGAATTAAGAACACATAGTTAAGAACAAATCAAGTATTTATCATATAGTTCAACAAACGATAACAAGATTCATCTTAGGTTTCATCCCCTACTGGTATCTGAGGGTTTAGTTCATAACGATAAAAGAATACATCTCAAAAGAAAAGATAAAACAAAACATAAGAAAACCCTAAAACCCCTTAAAGGAATTGAAGGAGAGATCCTCTGTCTTGAGTATAACTCCGGCTTCTTGAGATGAATCAACTGGCTTTCTTCTAGTGAATCCCACAATTCTGGCCTCTCTGGCTCGGCTCCTTGGCCTAGCTGGACGCCTAGCTGGACCCCCTCCGAAGGTTGGCCTCTAGGGTGTTTATATAGGCTTTTGGAATGGCTTTCTTTGTAACGCCCCAAACCCGGCCCACAAGCCTTGACCGGATCTGGTGCGTCACTGAGTAAAAACGTTTTGAGAAGTTTGAAAGGTTTGGATTAATAGTAGAAATTTAAAAAAATTTTGTTAAGGGTATAAAACGGTGTTCGTAAAAACTCAAGTGGGTTGATTTGGTAAATCCGATTGAGTTGAAAATCCTTTCTTCCTTTAAAACCATTTGACCATTTAAATTTTAGAACAATAGAGTGATCAATAGCTTAGAAAATTTAGTTGCCGATGGTAACATTTTTGAAAACGCAGCGTCACGAGTACTTATTTTTGAAACGTTACTTTTAACCGATTTGCATAACCGTTCTAAGTTCATCAGTTATATAATAAAGTAAAAACAACTACCTAACCATCCAAAATAATAATAATAAGCGGCCATATTACAACCCAATCGAATTGTAGTGAATAATAAACTTAAAACGGGCAAAATAAAATTTCAAGTCCACAAAACCAACATGGTGCCTCGAGCTCTCTCTCGGCTCCGCATCCGCGCTCTACTCACCTGCGCAAGATGATATGGGAAGGGTGAGTCACCAAGACTCAGTGTATAAATCCCCAACCCGGAAATAACACTCATACACAAGATATTAGTATGACATGCAATTATGCAACCCAACCTAGCCATCCATGCTCCTTTTCTACCCCGTGTGGTACCAAACCACTGGTGGTGCCAAACCACTGGTGACTTATAGTCACGATATCCGTCAATACGTGTGGTGCCAAACCACTGCTGACCCGAAGTCACAATCAAATGATGGGGCCAACCCATCGTGTGATACCAAATCACTGGCGTCGATCCCGTATCTCAAATGTGGGGCCAACCCACGGTGGTACTAAGCCACAGGGACGAGACGCTATGAGGTGCCAAACCTCTGGAGGTACCAACCTCTGGTGACCGTAGTCACAATGTGTTACCAAAACACTGGTGTCCGTCGACACGATTATTACTCCCTCTCATCAATCCCACCATCATCATGCTCATATCACAAGTATCATGATCCCATATATCATGCAATCGTATATAGCATAGCATTTCACAGCATATGATGGCATATACAACATATATCGTAAATCGAGTAATAGGGGACTTACCCGAATACCAAGCTTATGCCCACTAGGCAAAGTAACCACATGAGAGGTTATAATATTATCAAATAACAGTTTATACTAATAAAGTGTGTAAGAGCTTACACACCTAATTAATCGGAGGTCTAAAAAGAAATCCCGGATCTACGTGATATTATAAAAGTCCCGAACTTGTCCTCGAATAGCTCCTATTATTCGGCCATCATAGGTTAGTATTTAGGGGTCTTATTGATTAACTGACAAGTCCAAAGTTATTGGTCATAACATAAACCAAAATAGGGCTCTAGGCCGAACCTTTATCAACACAAAGCAAAGTGATCGAAAACTCAAACTTCTGATTTCTTGACCGATTTGCCTCCTAAAATCATAGTACAAAATTCGGTTATCACTCAAGAACACCAAGAATGGCTTTTGGCCGAAAATGATTAATCATCCTCTATGCTTACCGAAAACCCGAAGTTGTCACTTGTCTTTATCGAGCTTCCTAACCAAAAATATTTGTTAGAAACGACATGCGCACCAAATTCATAAATAAGGCCTTGGCCGAATCTTCATGTCTCCTTACCTTGAAGAAATGAAATCCGAAAGACACCTTCCAAGCCTCTAAGTATCGGCTACCTACAAAGGATACACCATTAGCATGGTCTATACCTATTCGGCCTATTCTTACAAGGGCCTTAACTCTTGCTTTCGACATGCATAAGGGAGATGGGTTTAAAACCGAAAGTTGAGAGAGAGAACTCACCTACTAATAGATTCGACTAGGCCCCTCAATTGATGATGGAGAAGTAGGCCACAAGTGGAGAAGATGGATTCATAGATGGGGTGTCTTTAAAGGGCCATACACAGAGTGAAAAAGAATTAAAATGGATAGGTGAGTCTCATGAGGATTCGGCCAAGCTTTGTAAAAGAAAGGTTTGATTTGTTGGCTAGTTCAAAAGAAATCAAAATGAGGAAAAAGGAGAATTTTTGGCACCCTCTTCCTCTATTCAAAACCGCAACTTAAACAACTTCATGGGGGGTCCCTATTGCATGTTTCATTCGGCCAAGGGGAGTTTGAAAGAGTAGCCAAAACCAAAAATGTAAAAGAGGAGGAACAAAATAAATAAAAGGAATATCACAAATTTTTAGGCCATGCTTCTCTTTGCTAGACTCCATGGCCGGCCAACACCACCATCTTTTCTAAACTCCAATCCCCCACCCATAAGCATTATTTCCCATAATATTCTCTCTATTTTCAACAAATGAATTAAAAGAAAAAAAATACTCATACTTCTAATACATATAAATTAATCCACCCAAGATATAATGCCCATGCTCCTAATGTCCCTTATTGATCAAAGACAAAAATGAAGCAAGAAGAGGCACAAGGAGTTTCGCCATGCTCCCCTCTCAAGAATCAAGGCTAGGTCAACTCCCCCTTTCTTTTATTATTAATGCCCATTCCTTAATAAAATAAAACAACATTATTAACCATTTTTTTCCATCTTTTAACCCATGCTTCCATTACCATCTAAAATAATAAGTAAAATGGATAAAATAATAATAATAATAAAATGAACATGATGCAGCCATCAAGCTTGGTTCCCCACGCGTGCATGTGCATGCTGGCGCCCAAAATACGTCGGCCGAAGCAAAATAATGCTCCCAGGTGCTGCCTAAGGGTTTCGAACCCCGGACCCGAGACACTCCTCTCCAAGCTTCAGCCACTTGGCTACTGGGCGTTTCATGACATAGGCGTAACACAACTTTATTTAAACACTCCTTGGCAAGCTCCATTGCCACGTCACTAAGACAAAAACAAATAAAACACCGCTTATGTGCTACCCCAAAGGATTGAACGCGTGACCTCAAGAGCTCCCTTAGCGCCCTAACCACCTCTCCCACCTGGACTTCCATGTCAATATCGCGTCGCGTTTTTCCTTTAAACCTTCATTTGCTAGCGTCCTTTGCCTTAATCGCCAAAGGCCAAAAATAAAATACCCCTGCACTCCAATCGTGACTCGAACGCGCGACCACTTGAAGCCCACCCTTTGTTGCAAGCGTCCAAGCCACTCGGCCAGTGTTCATTTCTTGGAAACAAACGCATTGAAATATTCTTTTAAAGCCTTTCTCAGCGTTATTGCCCCTTTCAACAAAAATAAAACTTATGCCACGCCCTCGACTCGAACCCCAGACGTGCAGCACCTATTCAAAGCACTCTAGCGCCTCAACCATCCTACCAGCAGCTCCTTTGAGGCATGATTCGCACCGAAAAAAAATTATTTAAAGCCTTATTTCTTTAAGCAAGTGAAATGAAATATTTATGAAATTATGAACTACCCCCAAATTAAGATGTTACAGTTCTACCCCCCTTAAAATAATTTCGTCCTCGAAATTACCTGGGTCAGAAGAGTTGGGGGTATTGCTGCCGCATCGTATCCTCGGGCTCCCACGTAGCTTCCTCCACGCCATAATTCCGCCATAGGACCTTCACTAAAGGAACTGACTTCCTACGCAAAACTTTCATATCCCGCTCTAGGATCTGCACAGGTTCCTCTTCCATCGTCAAATCTGGACTCACCTCAACTTTCTCAACTGCCAAGACGTGTGATGGATCAGAACGATAGCGTCTAAGCATGGAGACATGGAACACATCATGAATCTGACTCAGTTCTGCAGGTAACTCGAGCTGATAAGCTACTGGTCCCACTCGTTTCAACACCTTAAACGGTCCAACAAACCTTGGACTTAACTTGCCCTTCTTCCCAAATCTTAACACTTTCTTCCATGGCGAGACTTTCAAAAAAACTTCGTCTCCTACGGCAAATTCTATGTCCCTCCGCTTGAGATCAGCATATGACTTCTGCCTATCCGAGGCTTTCTTTAACCGAGCTTGGATCTTCTTCACCTTATCCTCAGTTTCTGCAACCAATTCCGGTCCTAACATCCGTCGCTCACCCAACTCCGTCCAACAAGTAGGTGTGCGACACCTCCTACCATACAATGCTTCATATGGTGCCATCTTAATGCTTGCCTGATAACTGTTGTTGTATGCGAACTCAGCTAATGGCAAAAATTCTTCCCAACTACCTCTGAAGTCCAAAACGCAACCTCTTAACATGTCCTCCAAAATCGAATAACTCTTTCCATTGCCGTCGATCGTGGATGGAATCTTTGTCTTCAAATCCAACCGTGTACCCAAAGCTTTGATGTAGTGCTCTCCAAAACCTCGACGTAAATGCGGGTCTGCATGCGAGATGATCGATACTGGCACGCCATGCAACCTCACTATCTCCGCCACGTACAACTTAGCTAACTTCTGGAGCGAGTAATCCACCCTTACCGGTATGAAGTGAGCCGACTTGGTCAGACGGTCCACAATCACCCAAACTGCGTCCTTCTTGCTGGGCGTGAGGGGTAGCCCACTGACGAAGTCCATAGTGATCCTCTCCCATTTCCACTGAGGAATCTTCACGGGTTGAAGTAACCACGATGGCAACCGATGTTCACCTTTACTCGACGACACGTGAGACACCTTCCCACGAATTCGATCACCTCACGCTTCAACCACAGCCACTGAATCGCTCAGTAAATCTCCATACATCTTGCTACCTCCAGGATGCATAGCGTAAGGGCTGCTATGTGGATCCTGAAGAATTCTTTGCCTCAAGCCCACATCATTTGGCATACAAGGCCGTCCTTGAAAACACAACATTCCATCACCAGTCAGGCTATACCCTTCCAAACCACCATCTTGAACTTGCAACCTCCGTACCTTTAAACTGTCATC
This sequence comes from Gossypium bickii, assembly GCA_025503065.1. NCBI lineage: Eukaryota > Viridiplantae > Streptophyta > Magnoliopsida > Malvales > Malvaceae > Gossypium > Gossypium bickii. The sequence goes on along the minus strand of CP106713.1, from coordinate 16,626,659 downwards.
CTCTAATTGCTTTTCCTTAATCTCCTCGATCCAAGTTGGCTTAACTTGCAACTCGCCAATAGACTTCCATCGTCAGATAGGTAGACGCGAGCAAACATCGCCTTAAAGTGCATCCACGACCTTTCTTTCGGCTCAACGCGCATCGACCACCACGTTAGCCTTGCCTGGATGGTACTCAATTGAACAGTCGTAGTCCTTCAACAGTTCAATCCATCGGCGTTGTCTCAAATTTAAGTCCTTTTGTGTCAAAAGATACCTCAGACTTTTATGATCCGTGTAGACTATCGATTTCTCCCCATATAAGTAGTGCCTCCATATTTTCAAAGCAAAAACCACTGCCGCTAACTCCAAGTCATGGGTAGGATAGTTAACCTCATGCGGTCTTAGCTGACGGGATGCATAGGCCACTACCTTCCCGTCCTGCATCAACACACATCCCAAACCATTATGGGACGCATCACAATAAACTGTGAACAATTTCCCTGCCTCAGGCTGTACCAAAACGGGAGCTTCCGTCAGAATCTTCCTTAGCTTATCAAAACTTTCTTGCTGTTTCTCTGACCAAACAAATGGGACTCCTTTTCTTAATAGCTTAGTCAACGGCGCTGCAATTAAAGAGAATCCTTCCACGAATCTTCGATAGTACCCGCGGACCAGAAAACTTGAATTTGACCAGCGGCCGGGGTGGTTTCCACTCCAACACCGCTTCGACCTTGCGGGGGTCCACTCTAATCCCTTCAGCTGACACCACGTGACCCAAGAAGGTCACCTCTCTAAGCCAGAAGTCGCACTTACTGAATTTGGCATACAACTGCTCCTCCCTCAGCACTTGTAGAACTATGCGCAAATGCCTATCATGCTCCTCCTCCGTCTTTGAGTAAACCAATATGTCGTCTATAAACACCACGACAAATTGATCTAAGTATTGCTGAAACACCCTATTCATTAAGTCCATGAACGCTGCCGGCGCGTTGGTCAACCCAAACGGCATCACTAAGAACTCGTAATGCCCATACCGGGTACGAAATGCCGTCTTGTGCACATCAGCCTCCTTTACCTTAAGTTGATGATAGCCCGACCTAAGATCTATCTTCGAGAATACCGATGCACCCTTCAGTTGATCAAACAGGTCATCAATCCGAGGCAACGGATACCTGTTTTTGATCGTCAACTTGTTTAGCTGACGGTAGTCGATACACATCCGCATTGACCCGTCTTTCTTCTTAACAAACAACACGGTGTGCTCCCGCGAGATATACTAGGTCGAATGAACCTCTATCCAAGAGTTCTGAATTTGAGCCTTGACTCCACCAACTCCTTTGGTGCCATTCGGTAGGGTGCTATGGGCACAGGCGCCGTTCCGGGCAACAAGTCTATACCGAACTCAACTTCCCGATCTGGAGGCAGACCTGGGAGTTCTTCTGGAAACACATCAGCGAATTCCCTTACGATTCGGACCTTCTCAATCTGCGACTCCTTAGCCTCCAAGGCATAAATTCGAACCAACAAGGCCTCATACCCTTTTCTCTCGATCATTTTCTACGGCCTTCAAGCGAGACACTACATTGGATAGATAGTCTCTTCATTACCTATCATGACCACTTCATCACCCTCACTAGTCTTTAGAACCATGCGCTTAGCAGCGCAATCCAACCTTGCCTGATACTTAACCAGCCAGTCCATTCCAAGAATTAGATCGAACTCCCCAAACGGCAGTTCCATCAGATCAGCCACAAACACTACCCCTTGGAGTTCTAGGGGTATATCTCTATATAGCTTGTTCACTACCACGAGTGTCCTAGAGGGCTAATTACAGTCATCTCCCTAGAAGCAGTCTCAAAATCCAAGTTCAAAGTCTCTACCACACTACTAGCAACGTATGAATGCGTCGAACCCACATCAATTAATGCAACATATGGAAGACCAAAAATTAGGAACGTCTGGGTGATGACATCCGGGTGCGCACACCCTCTCGCGACGCCTCATTTGCGTAGACTAAGCCAGTGCCGCCTAGCCTCTGTGTTGCTGCACCTGCGCCTGAAATTCGCGACCTCGATTAGGACCATTGCCTCTCTACCATTACCACGACCCTCTGCGGTGGTCCCACATTCCTTCTTTGGAGCACGATTACGACCCTCCGGTGATTCCTTGCCATCTTCCGAGGACAATCCCTTACACGATGATCCAAAGATCCACATTCAAAGCAACCCCTCTCACCGGTCCAACAACCTCCCCAATGTGACTTCCCACAACGATTACACTGAGCCGGTCTCTGATTAGAATCCATGGGCCTTCCAGCCTGATTTGGCCCACTCAGTCTGGCCCTCTTTTGTGCATTATTTCCCGATCCAGACGACCCAACACCTCTTTTCTGCTTGCTCCTATCATAGTTCTGCCTCACAGACTCCCTGACCCTTTCGGCTACTTTAGCCTTTTCTACCAAAACGGCAAATTCACGCACTGCTTTGTGGAGCAATCAACAACCTTAAATCATCCCTAAGTCCGTCTTCAAACCGGACGCAACGATCATGCTCGTTTGACACAACTCCCGAGCATAGCGACTCGACCTCGAAATTCGCCTCATACTCGATATCGACTTATTTCCTTGTACTAATCCCGGAAAAAGCTTTCCTCTGAGTATCAGTGTAGCTGGTGCCCACATACTTCTTCTGATAAGTAGCTTTGAAGTATTCCCAAGTAAGGTCATCTGCTGTAGCACCGTCTCGAACCGTGAGCCACCATTGGTACGACTCATCTTTTAGAAGCGACACTGCTCCTTTCAGCTTCTCCTCATTTGTTAAATCAAGATCGTCCATGATCCTCTCGGTCGATTCTAACCAATATTCGGTGCATCTTGGGTGCGACACGACACACCCCGAAAAACTTCAGCTCCGTTGGATCGGAGCCGCTCAGATACGGACTTCCGAGCTCCTGTACCTCTACTGGTCTCAGCCATCATTTCTAAAACACGCAGCATAGCCTGCGATACCGACTCACCCCCCGTCTGATCCTGAGGTCCAACACCAAAGCTGATGGTGGTGGTGGAGGTGGTATTTCATTATCCGATCCTTGGCCCGACCTAATCGGTTTACTCACATGGCCATCCGGCCTCTACCGCGCCCCCGACGGCCGCGACTTCTAGAACTCATTTCTTATAGCGCAATCTGTCTTAAAAAGTTTTATGAGTTAGCCAATGTTCCACTGATTATTAGCAAAGATTTATGGGCGAAATTAAGAAGTTGTTCTTTCGATCAAACAAGTTTCAAGTCTCCTATCGTAATTCGAAGACACACATTCGCTTATTCCATCCCTCTCTTTGAACAATTCTTAACCCGGGAGTATTTTAAGATGTTTACCTACTAAGAGGTGTTTTGGTAATAAAACAAAGTAAGTTTGTAAATCTCAACAAATCAAGGGAAACTTAAAATTTGCAAAACTTGGGGTTCTTTTTGAGAAATCGACTTCTCAAATTGGTAGTGTTGCAAAATCATCGAAAATCAGGGTCATTTTGGTAATTTACAAATTAGGGGCAATTTCGTAATTTTTCAAAATCACGATATTTTTGATATTTTGCAAACTAGGGATTTTGGATATAAGAAAATTCTGTTAAAATTTTTGGGGTAGCTTAGTAAATTTTAAAACTAGGGGTATTTTTGTAATTTACCACTAAGGGTATTTTAAAAAAAAACGTCCATAAATCAAGAGAATTTTGTAATATGAATCTCACAAGTTTGAGGGAAGTCTTTTAAAACTAAAGTTTTTATCAAAACACGGCTAATTCCCTTTCGGGTTTTAATAATAGGGTTTAGCCCACGAACAAGTCCTCACGGTTAGGGTAAACCGAAGCTACGCACCAGGTAGGATTCCCGCGAAGAGGAGGTGAGTCACTAGGACCGCTTAAATACCAAGCTCTTCCGGATCCAATCCTAGACATGCGTATAAGGATTACCACACCCTAACTTGGCGACTTAGTCATAGGTTTGTTTATTAAGGCAATTAAAATCTTATGCAATTGTTGGGGTAAACTAGTCCTAAAGTTCACATACTTTTCATACTATCTACGTCCCATTTCTACCCTTTTACAGATAATCATTCACACATAGATTAGAGATACTTACAAGAGCGGATCGGTCTTGGGAGACTCGACGCCATGTTGCTCAACCAAAACCATTTTCATAGAGGTTTTCAAAAGCCTATCTAGAAAAATATTTTTAGGCATTAGACCCTCACAAATGAGTTTTTGAACCGGGCTCTGATACAAACTTGTAACGCCCCAAACCCGGCCCACAAGCCTTGACCGGATCAAAAGGTCACCGAGTAAAAACGTTTTGAGAAGTTTGAAAGGTTTGGATTAATAGTAGAAATTTAAAAAAATTTTTGTTAAGGGTATAAAACGGTGTTAAGTAAAAACTCAAGTGGGTTGATTTGGTAAATCCGATTGAGTTGAAAATCCTTTCTTCCTTTAAAACCATTTGACCATTTAAATTTTAGAACAATAGAGTGATCAATAGCTTAGAAAATTTCGTTACCCGATGGTAACATTTTTGAAAACGCAGCGTCACAGTACTTATTTTTGAAACGTTACTTTTAACCGATTTGCATAACCGTTCTAAGTTCATCAGTTATATAATAAAGTAAAAACAACTACCTAACCATCCAAAATAATAATAATAAGCGGCCATATTACAACCCAATCGAATTGTAGTGAATAATAAACTTAAAACGGGGCAAAATAAAATTTCAAGTCCACAAAACCAACATGGCCGCCTCGAGCTCTCCTCGGCTCCGCATCCGCGCTCTACTCACCTGCAAGATGATATGGGAAGGGGTGAGTCACCAAGACTCAGTGTATAAATCCCCAACCCGGAAATAACACTCATACACAAGATATTAGTATGACATGCAATTATGCAACCCAACCTAGCCATCCATGCTCCTTTTCTACCCCGTGTGGTACCAAACCACTGGTGGTGCCAAACCACTGGTGACTTATAGTCACGATATCCGTCAATACGTGTGGTGCCAAACCACTGGTGGTGCCAAACCACTGGTGACCCGAAGTCACAATCAAATGATGGGGCCAACCCATTGTGTGATACCAAATCACTGGCGTCGATCCCGTATCTCAAATGTGGGGCCAACCCACGGTGGTACTAAGCCACAGGGACGAGACGCTATGAGGTGCCAAACCTCTGGAGGTACCAAACCTCTGGTGACCGTAGTCACAATGTGTTACCAAAACACTGGTGTCCGTCGACACGATTATTACTCCCTCTCATCAATCCCACCATCATCATGCTCATATCACAAGTATCATGATCCCATATATCATGCAATCGTATATAGCATAGCATTTCACAGCATATGATGGCATATACAACATATATCGTAAATCAAGTAATAGGGGACTTACCCGAATACCAAGCTTATGCCCACTAGGCAAAGTAACCACATGAGAGGTTATAATATTATCAAATAACAGTTTATACTAATAAAGTGTGTAAGAGCTTACACACCTAATTAATCGGAGGTCTAAAAAGAAATCCCGGATCTACGTGATATTATAAAAGTCCCGAACTTGTCCTCGAATAGCTCCTATTATTCGGCCATCATAGGTTAGTATTTAGGGGTCTTATTGATTAACTGACAAGTCCAAAGTTATTGGTCATAACATAACCAAAATAGGGCTCTAGGCCGAACCTTTATCAACACAAAGCAAAGTGATCGAAAACTCGAACTTCTGATTTCTTGACCGATTTGCCTCCTAAAATCATAGTACAAAATTCGGTTATCACTCAAGAACACCAAGAATGGCTTTTGGCGAAAATGATTAATCATCCTCCATGCTTACCGAAAACCCGAGTTGTCACTTGTCTTTATCGAGCTTCCTAACCAAAAATATTTGTTAGAAACGACATGCGCACCAAATTCATAAATAAGGCCTTGGCTGAATCTTCATGTCTCCTTACCTTGAAGAAATGAAATCCGAAAGACACCTTCCAAGCCTCTAAGTATCGACTACCTACAAAGGATACACCATTAGCATGGTCTATACCTATTCGGCCTATTCTTACAAGGGCCTTAACTCTTGCTTTCGACATGCATAAGGGAGATGGGTTTAAAACCGAAAGTTGAGAGAGAGAACTCACCTACTAATAGATTCGACTAGGCCCCTCAATTGATGATGGAGAAGTAGGCCACAAGTGGAGAAGATGGATTCATAGATGGGGTGTCTTTAAAGGGCCATACACAGAGTGAAAAAGAATTAAAATGGATAGGTGAGTCTCATGAGGATTCGGCCAAGCTTTGTAAAAGAAAGGTTTGATTTGTTGGCTAGTTCAAAAGAAATCAAGAAGAGGAAAAAGGAGAATTTTTGGCACCCTCTTCCTCTATTCAAAACCGCAACTTAAACAACTTCATGGGGGTCCTATTGCATGTTTCATTCGGCCAAGGGAGTTTGAAAGAGTAGCCAAAACCAAAAATGTAAAAGAGGAGGAACAAAATAAATAAAAGGAATATCACAAATTTTTAGGCCATGCTTCTCTTTGCTAGACTCCATGGCCTACCAACACCACCATCTTTTCTAAACTCCAATCCCCACCCATAAGCATTATTTCCCATAATATTCTCTCTATTTTCAACAAATGAATTAAAAGAAAAAATACTCATACTTCTAATACATATAAATTAATCCACCCAAGATATAATGCCCATGCTCCTAATGTCCCTTATTGATCAAAGACACAAAAATGAAGCAAGAGGCACAAGGAGTTTCGACCATGCTCCCCTCTCAAGAATCAAGGCCTGGTCAACTCCCCTTTCTTTTATTATTAATGCCCATTCCTTAATAAAATAAAACAACATTATTAACCATTTCTTTCCATCTTTTAACCCATGCTTCCATTACCATCTAAAATAATAAGTAAAATGGATAAAATAATAATAATAATAAAATGAACATGATCAGACCATCAAGCTTGGTTCCCACGCGCATGCATGTGCATCTTTGGCGCCCAAAATACGTCGTACTAAGCAAAATAATGCTCCTGTGTGTTGCCTAAAGGTTTCAACCCCGGACCCGAGACACTCCTCTCCAAGCTTCAGCCACTCGGCTACTGGGCGTTTCATGACATAGGCGTAACACAACTTTATTTAAACACTCCTTCGGCAAGCTCCATTGCCACGTCACTAAGACAAAAACAAATAAAACCTGCTTATGTGCTACCCCAAGGATTCGAACGCGTGACCTCAAGAGCTCCCTTAGCGCCCTAACCACCTCTCCTACCTGGACTTCCATGTCAATATCGCGTCGCGTTTTTCCTTTAAACCTTCATTTGCTAGCGTCCTTTGCCTTAACCGCCAAAGGCCAAAAATAAAATACCCCTGCACTCCAATCGTGACTCGAACGCGCGACCACTTGAAGCCCACCCTTTGTTGCAAGCGTCCAAGCCACTCGGCCAGTGTTCATTTCTTGGAAACAAACGCATTGAAATATTCTTTTAAAGCCTTCTCAAATAAGTATTGCCCTTTCAACAAAAATAAAACTTATGCCACGCCCTCGACTCGAACCCCGCACGCGTGCAAAGACCTATTCAAAGCACTCTAGCGCCTCAACCATCCTACCAGCAGCTCCTTTGAGGCATGATTCGCACCGAAAAAAAATTATTTAAAGCCTTATTTCTTTAAGCAAGTGAAATGAAATATTTATGAAATTATGAACTACCCCCAAATTAAGATGTTACATTCTTTGCCTCTAAGTACCCTATTCCGACTGAAACTCTTCTTTCTCACGTCAGGGACATGCCCATGGCACACGCCCATGTGAATAGCGGCCAGGCCGTGTTCGAGACTATTAAGGAGGCACGACCGTGTGGTCTTGGGCCCAGGCCGTGTTGATTTCGTGATATGGCCCATTTACTCCGTTTTGGGCCCGTTTCTCGTTCTTTTCATCCTCCGGTGCTCTTCTGAGTATAAAACATGAAAACAAAGGATTAAAAGCACCAAATTACACAATTCAAGGCTTAAATCATCCAAAAGTATGCTAAATGAGGGATCTAAATATGTTCATATTACGGTTTATCATATACCAATACCAACAATAAACAATGCTCATAAACTTCACAATTGGCATTCAAAATCATACCAATATTACTTTCAAAATCACCTAAAGGGTCAAATGAATATATACTTTTGTGACTAACACATAACCAATATACCATTTCTCAATCTCAACCACATGATGCTCAAAATTTCCAAGCCACAATCAAGGCATTTTAATGGTAATCCAAAAACATACAAAATGAGAATAACCACATATATACATATCAAAATATATGACTACTTACAAGCCAATTCAAATGGCCAAAATTCATCAAGACATAAAGGCTACCTTAGCCAAAAGACCTATACATGTCATATAACAAAAATACACACAGTTCAAAAGTACCAAAACAACAGCTGGATAGTGTGATGAGATCTCCGACAACTTCCAATCTGAGCAAGCATCGAAATCACTATAAAACACGGAAAAGTAAATAAAGTAAGCTATTAAGCTTAGTAAGCTCGTATGGCTAATAAGTACAACTTACCATTCATTCATAATTTAAGAAACATAAGTAAACATAGGTAAATTATAATCAAATCCAAAGGTTAGCACATAATCATAACCATGTAGTCATGTATGAGTACATCAACTATGAATTACTTGACATACTTCTCACAAATCAGGGATATTTCAAAAGTTGCAAAACTTTGAGGGTTCTTTTTGAGAATTGTACTTTCCAAAATAGTGATGTTGCAAAAATTTTGGAAATCAGGGTTATTTTTGGTAATTTTGTACGTCAGGGGCGATTTCGTAATTTTTCAAAATCAAGATATTTTGATAATTTGCAAATTAGGGTTTTTGAACATTTATAAAGTAATGAAATCTTGATAAGAACTGTGGGTATTTTGGAAATTTCATAAACCAAGGGTATTTTTTGTAATTTACCACTAGGGGTATTTTTGTAATTTCATAAATCGAAAGTTTTTCAGAATATTTTGTAAAAATAGTTCTCACAAATTGAAAAGGTAATTTTAAGAGTTTTAAAACTAGGGTTTTTATAAAAACACGGCTAGTTCCCTTTCGGGTTTTAGTTATTGTGTTTAGCTGATGACTAAGTCCTCTTGGTTAGGGTGAACGGTTACTACGCACCAGGTAGGATTCGAGTAAAGAGGAGGTGAGTCGCTAGGATTTGCTTAAATACCAAGCTCTTCTTGAATCCACTCCTGAGACATGCGCATACAGCTTTACCACACCCTAGCTCGGCGACTTAATCATAGGTGGGTTTAATGGTTCTTAAGTCTTATGCACTTGTGTTTGAGTAGACTAGTCCTAGGGTTCCCATACTTAATATTCTAATCTACGTTCCATTTCTACCCTTCTACAAATCATAATATAAATCACACAAGAGATCAAGTACTTACCGTGGGACTTGGGCCGGAGACTTAGGTGCCATGCCAGAAAAACTTGCTGATTTCATAAAATATTTTTACAAAACTTATTTGGGCTCGATTGGAAAACGTTTTGGGACTTAGCCCACAGGCCAAGAGTTTTAAAACTGGGCTCTGATACCAAACTGAAACACCCCACACCCGGCCCACGAGCCTTGGCCAGATCTGGTATGTTCCTTAAGTAAACCGGTTAAAAATTCTTTTATTACTTTGGAAAAATTTTGTGTGTTTTGAAAGAAAATTAGTTTTTTGGGTTGGGCTTGGGTTGGAAATGAGTTAATCTTATATTAAAAATTCCTTTTTAATTAAGGTGACAAAACACTTGGAGTTTATTTTAAAAATAAATTTACTTGATCCCTAAATAATAATTTGTAAACAAAATAAATAAAAGTAAAAAGAAATAAAGAAATTCAATCATAGCCTTATGGCCTTATTACATCAAATAATTCCCAAAATAAAAGTTCTAAAGTACTTAAATAAAATAAAATGTCCATATTGAATAAAACTTCTGGCTGAGCACGGGCACCTTTAGCTCCTGCCGACCACATCCATTCTTGCTCGTCATCACTGAAAAATATTCCCAACTGGTGAGTCAAATGCAGACTCAATGTGTACACAACACTAAATCATAATAGAATCAGGCATACAATAGTAACTCATTCAAAACATAAAATACAAGTTATGATGCATTCCCAAACCCAAACCTAATTGTCCATCCGCTACACACCCCCGTACCTGCCAAACACACCGTGGGACTACTAAGTCGACCCTCCTTCCGCTACACACCAATTTGCGGGCTTAAGGCTCCATGATCTGTGGTCTTAGGAAACCACTTTTCATTCATCGTGGTCTTAGGTCACCACTTTTCAAATTACCGTGGTCGTAGGTCACCACTTTTCAGATTACTGTGGTCTTAAGTCACCACTTTTCACTTCCCCTTTCAATATACAACCATATGCCCCATATAACAATAATATGCATAATATACCAGAGTTCACAATCGTATAATATTCTCATGTTACGAATAACATATTTCATATTCCTAGTAGGAGTAGGAAACGTACCTGAGTACTTAGTACCATAACATGGTACCTTAGCCACGTTCATATTTCCATTAACACATATTTTAATACATATAACCATAATTCATATTACAAAGTAGTGTGGGGTACACACCTGATTCGCTTAACAATTCCTTGAGATCCCGAGATCAGATTTACCGCTTAGATCCTTAATCCCTACATTTGATTAATCACTTTAAAAAGCCATTCGGCCATAAATCCAAATCCTAGTAGGATTAGTATTCTTAAACTTACCTTGTTTGCCGATTTGATTAATAATCAAATCCCGAAATTTGTAGTATTCCTTCCTTAAAAATTGGCTAGCCACCAAATCATTTAACTAGGTCAGTTTTCGACTTTTGAATAAATAGGAAATAATTCTAAATACCAAAAATAAGCCTTGGCCGAATACTTCATATGCTTACCTTGTGGATTTTAAATCCCGAAACTCACCGAATAACTAGGGAACACGTGGCCTATGGTGTACCTTCGGGAAAAGAACTTCTCATTCCTTGTAGTCGACACTTAGTAAATCCCGAAAGATCTCTTCAAAGTTTCGGCAACAAGATATTAATGGGGTTAGTCCTAGATTTCGGCAAATCTTGAAAGAGAAAGGATGAAACCGAATGAGATCTTACGCTTACTTGAAGAAATCGATTGCACCTTCACTTCAATCTTCAGAGATTCGGCTATGGCTAGATGATGATCTCACAACTTTCGGCTTTTAGAGGGATTAGAGAAGGAAGAATAAAGATGGAGGATTCGGCTAGAACACAAGGTATTTCGGCTTGGCAAAAATAAAAGAAGAAGAAGATTTGGTGAAGAGAATTCGGCAGAGGCTTTCAAAGAACAGAAAATAATACAGAATGGCCTCTATTTTCCTTTTATAGCCGAAATTACTAAGCTAAAGTCCCTTACTTGGCCACCACTCTTCTATTTTGATAGCTTTATCTCTTTAATTTAAAATAATTAGAGAATAATCCTTTATTATCTCTTCAAAAATAATCCAAATTAAATCCCTTATTTATCACCTTATTAATCGAATATTTATGAAAATAAAACTCCTCCTTTCTAGAAGGCTTGTGCCGCCCACCTCAGAAGCCTCCGAAGCAAAAATAAAACTTCCTTTATTTGCTTCCCAAGTGACTCGAACTCAGGCCCAACACCTTGCATGTGGCGCCATTTCCAGAGGCCCTAAGTGGCATCTTGGGCCACTTTTCCAAGCTTTGTTTGTGTGTCAAATTTCACCAACTTTTTCTTTTAAGGCCACCTTGCCTTAATTTCCTCTTTTAAACTTTAAAACTTGACATTTCTAAGTCATTTCTAAGTTTCCAAAATTTTCGTTTGGCTCAGAAACTTGACATTTCCTTACATTTCCGTGTTTCTTAAATGTTCACTTTCCTCTTTTGAATCATTTCCTTACATTTCCAAGTTTCCAAAAATGTTCACTTTCCATTTTTAAACTTAATATTTCCATACATTTCCAGATTTCCAAAATGTTCACTTTCCTCTTTTGAAACTTAACATTTCTAAATCATTTCCTTACATTTCCAAGTCATTTCCCTACATTTCTAAGACATTTCCTTTCATTTCCAACATTTCTAAAAATGCACTTTCCTTACATTTCCAAGGTTTCTAGAATTCACATAACACATTCATATCACAATAGACATGCTATTTCATAAAATTAAGCAAGAATGCACAAGCCCATTTTCATGTCCATAAACTCCTAAAAATTTTCCTTAAGGCCTCCTTCACCTAACTTCTCCTTTAAAAATAAAATTCCAATACTTTTCCAAGACTTCCTCCTACATCCTTGGATTCTCAAAACCCTTAAAACATGCTCAACCACACTTAAAGCCTACTAACACTTGAGTTATGCTCCAAATGCATAACCCCTAATCTAGGACGTTACATTTAGCGTCCATAAATGTACACTCACTATAAAAATGGTATAATTACCACATAAATCACTATTTAATTTCATAGCCATTTAGTACCTTTAACTTATAGAACTCTAATTTTGCACCTTTTACAATTTAGTCCTTTTTATCGAATTAAGCATGCAAATGATAAAATTTCTTAACGAAATTTTTATGCAATCATACTATCATGTTGTAGACTTCAAAATAATAATAAAATAATTATTTCCACTTCGGATTTATGGTCCTGAAACTACTGTTCAGGTTTGACTGAAAGCGGGCTGTTACATGTTGATAGCTAAGTAGTTCTACATCAATTTTGGTCATGTTGGTCAATGCATATTGCTTCAATAGTAAACCAAAACATCAAACTATATTTTCCAGATTGGTGAAAATACTAGCTTATATTAGTTGTATTGGTTCATTTCGCCCAATTTTGATCATACTGGGCAGAACAATGTACATTTGGTAGTACAAGAATAAAGTTTAACAAATTGATAAAATTATTTCTTTTATCATTTAAAATTTAATAATATAAGAAAGTAATAAATAAAAAAAGAATTATCTGAAAATAAATATTTTATATGATTGATGGGTATATTTTATATTTGTGAATGATGAATTTTTATTTATGAAGTTTATTGATGAGCATTTTATATAGTTGATGGATATTTTATATTTGGAATTTATTTAATTTAGTTCATTTGATATTTTTAAATAATTTTTATATACATAAATTAAATTTTTTTTAAAAAATATTAATAAATCTAAAACTATACATCGGAATTAAATGATATTGATATGTACCAATTTCAGTAAAAAACTATACATCCACCACTGCGATACCAACTACCTCAGATGATAATGCTTGAACATAATCACCGGATAGATGAAAACCCCGTGTATAACATGAAGAGACGATAAAATAACAAAACAAGACTGTCCCTTCTCGAAGAAACCAAAATAAAGCAATTCTAGCTCAAATACTGCCATGGGTAGATATTGTCTCCTCATTAGATTTAAGGAGGAAAGCTCTACGCAACTCCCCCAACAAATAACCAGCAACAACCCATGAAAATAGGCAACACCCTCATAAATCTTCAACCAAGGTCCTTCTCCAACCCTTGATTAAAGCTCCATCATAAACTATTTTTTATAAATAAATGAGGAGTCACCCAACTTCTTAGATGCATCCTCTCTTGCAACGTTGCTTCTTATTTTGTAGTTCATCAAATGCATACATCACTATGTAGAATATTCATATTTTGCTTAAGCAACTCTATTTCCTTTTAGCTAAGGTGTTCAAACAGTTAATCGATCGGTTAACCAAACCAAATTAGCATTAACTGAATTAACCGAACTTTTTAATCCTTTAACCGTTAACCGAATCAAAATTTTTTCAAAAAAAATTAACTGAACAAAAATATTTTGGTTAATTCGGTTGGTTAACCGAATTAACTGAAATTTATATGTTTTATCTTTTTTTTTTTTTTTGTTAAAACAAGTATAAAACATATAAAAAATAAATTAATAATGTTCATTTATCCAAATTAACCGAATTACTAATAACCTAATACATATAATACATAATATCATTTATTAAGTTTGGTTAATTCGGTTGATTACCCGATTTCGAACCGAGTTAACCGTGAAACGAAATTCCAAAAAACCTTTAACCTACCTCCAATCGAACTAGATCAGCTAACTGATCAATTAACCAAATTAAATCAGTTCGATCGGTTAATTCAATTTTAACCAAAGTTTGAACACCTCTACTTTTAGCTTTCCCATCTTCATTCTCTCATGGCCTTAAATTTATCCACTTTCTTGGTGTGTAACAAGCTTTTAACTATTTTTTCCCTCTTTCCCATATTTCCACCTCCTCTGTGATATATGACTCTCTAGAAATAGTAGGGCTTTGCAATCATGAGCTTACAAATTCCTTATTCCTTGGATCAAGTCTTTCTAGAAATTTCAAACTCCGGGCCTCATTTCCTCACTACTGCCCCCTAGTTGAACTAGGGCTTTAATGTTAATGAACCCGTCCTAGTGAGAATAGGGACCAAGTAGATGTCTTCCCGAAATATTTCTTATGGGCTATATAAGTGGCCCATTTCCATCTTAGTCAGCTTATACCTTATTCCTCACAAACCACCATCATTGTACTCTCATTCATTAGATTAGATCATTATGCCATCTAGTCGCATTAAATTCTAGTTGGTTTTTCTTCTTCCCACTTGTAAAGACCTTATCTTGCAAAACTTTTAGTGCACTAGATTCACCTACATTTGTAATCTAATTTGTTGTCTTGTCCTTCACTATCTTATCTAGCACATAGGCATAAATTTCTTTCCACTTTGGATTATCTTGCTTTGTTTACAAAAAGGTTTACCCTTTCTCATTCATTATTCCTGGCGATTCTTGAATCCAATCACCATTGATCATTATTCTCTTGCGCTCTTTGATGGTGTATCAATACTTTAACGTGTGGCTAGGCCAACCATATGCATAATAAATATCAATCTATCACTATAATTAAAGACCATAATAATATCATCCTTATCTTTTTAGTTCATATGTGAGTTTGAAACCTCTAGGTTGCAGCTTTCCTCCTTCACTACTAATTTGATGCGTATGAACTAACACCAACTGAAACTTTCCTCACCTTTCTTGAAATAGACAATAACAACTTTGAAAAACATATCATCGATCCTTAGAAAATTTTCTTTTGTTCTCAGTTGTAGTGGCATGTTTTGTATTTAGAATCCTCCAAGTTACCATCTCTAGCCATTCTTTCAAGAACAAGTGATTGTCCATCACTGACCACGAAGCATTACTTGAAACCTTCTTTCTGTCCTTATCATCCTTGAAAACAAATGGGAACAAGTTCTTTTCCAAATCACAGACTTTGAAAGTCCCGTCGATAGGTCATACCTCCTTAAAAATGGGTTGTCACACCCCAAACTTGGGCCTAGTAGATTCGAGGATAATTTAGGGATTTTAGCTCAGAATGTGTCTGGAAATTCGAAGCATGGTAAACCAAAAATGTCTTCGTCTATGGCTTTTAGAAATTAAATAAATTTTTGAAAATAGTGTAGAAAAGACCTTTAATTTTAAAACGTGGATTATTTTGAAAAAGGGGGTTAAAATTAGGAGTAACACAAAGGTAAATATACCAAAATTTCAAATTGACCTATTTCTTCCCCTCACCTACAGTAAACTTACGAAAACTATTCCCCTTCACCTCTTGTTGTCGTCCCTTGATTTTCCCGAACACCATTCGTTTAATTTGCTATTGTTCATCATGTGGGTTTTCTTGGATTTATTGTCAAACATTCGTTTTTTCCTTAACTAAGGTAATGCTTCATTTTCCTATTAGTTTTTGATGATATCTAGCCTTTTAAATTGAGTTTTTATTCATTAAATCAAAAGTTCTGAATAAATGTCAAAATTTGGGTTATTAATGGTGAAATTCGAGATTTTAAATGAAAACGATGTCTCAAAGTGTATTTCAATTTTTTTATGTGAGTAGAAGTTTTCTAAACTTTCCCTAAAGTTTTTTTGAAATATTCTAAGATTTTATTGAGTTTTGTGAAAATGGTCATTGTACGTCGAAATTCAGGAACCATGAATCTATGTAGTTTTGTGTAGTTTAAAGGATGAGAATCATTCTTAGATAAATAATTAGATGTTTGGAATTGATTTTAGGCAAAGGGAATGAGTAAAGATTGAGATATTTGGGTTTCAAATTTGCAAGTCGAAAATTTCAGTTCTAAGAGGAATGAACCTTAGACCTGTGTTTTTTTTATTATTTGGGTGTGTCTATAGATATAAATTAATTGTGTTTGTTGTGTGGTTAATTTTGGTGAAGATACGGAACCTTTGGAGCCTTCGATGAGCAAGTCAAAAGGAAAGAAAAAGCTAGTTTAGACTTTCAGTGACTAGGCAAAAGCACGAACGGTGAGTGGCTAGTAGACACGATTCATAGTGTTAATTAGGGGCTTTAAGAGTAGCCTAAACCCCATCTCTAAGTTCCAAGTGTAAGCTTTCTTATACCCCTTGTTTAATTTGCAAAATATGTGACTGTGTCTTGTGGATTGAGTATCAAGATATAATAATGTGACATGTGATATATGTTTTTGATAGCTATTGTGAATATGTTAATTGTGGATATGTTATACATACCGGATGACAGTGATGGTGTTGTGCTTATAATGTGAATATGTAATGAAAGTGTACAGAAAAACGGTAAGTGAAAATGTGTGTATAATTGAAGATATTTTGGCTTTGTGAACTTTGAGACCATTGGATATAGTTGACATGCCATAGGCGCTGTGAGTACTCACCCTTGTGTTGTGATTTTGGGGCGTTAAAGCCCGGGACAATTTTGGAGAGATAAGGGAATGTGAGCTCAGCTCCATTCATCAGGATATGTTGGTGTGTTAGAGAGTGATAGCTAAATTCTACGCTTTTAGGATATGTTCGACGCATCGAGTCAATGGTTTGTTGGAGATCTGAGTATCCAATGTGTGGTGATAGAACCCACTTTTATGTTTCATATCTCAAGTGTCAATTTATCGTAAAAATGTGATATTATAAAATGTGATGTATGCTTGAATATGTGATGGTAAAACAAGATGATTTGGTAGATATTGTATGAGTATTTCAGTATATCATTATATAAATTGTGTAAGAAATTGTGCTTGGTCATTTTCTTTTAGTGCATGACATCATGTTTATTTGGTAGTTTTCCGAGCATTCACTGAGATTGGTTAAGCTCACCGACTCTTTTTAAACCTTACAGACAGTTAGCTTTGCGGTGTGAGTGGTGCAAAAATTCCAAGGAAGTGATCCAAGTTAAGCTTAGTAAATTGAGTAGGTGACGTTATTATTCTTTTATACTGTGGAAATGAAGGCAATGTGGCTAGAATGTTGGCTGGATATGTATATTATGTGTTTAATATTTTGATATCTTTATAGACTTTTAGGATTTGATGGATGTTAATCACTATTCTATTAGTTTTGCTTTGGTTAGAATATTTTTGGTTGAGATATTGATTTGGGACTATAGTTATGGTCATTTTGATGCTGGATGATGTGTTAGTTGATGAATGATGAAGGGTAAACGTTTGAATGTGTATTATGCCCTGTTTTGCTCTAATTTTTGCTATTTTATACGGAGGTATCGATAATCAGGGCTTTAGTATTGATACCTCCATGTTGAAACGAATGTACAGGAAGTCAATAGCTTAATTTTGTATCGATACCAATTCTCGAGTATCGATACTCGAGGTAAAAATATAGATACTTTTTGAATTGTATCAATAATTTGTTGGGTTTTAATTTTTGCAGAGAAACAAAATGTTAAAAAGGTACCGATTTCCTAAACGGTATCGGTACCCTTTATGAGAAATATTGATACCATTGAGTGCGTAATGATACCTACATGACTTGTTTGACAATTTTTGTTAACTGGTCTTAAAGCATGCTTCTAACTCGTAATATGGTTGTTCAATGTATGTTTAGTATTATTAACATTGGCTAGGGTATTTTTGGACTTAAAACTCCTATAAATGTTTAAATATGATGATGTTCATACGCCAATGAGATGTGGTGTAATGTGTGATGATGTGATGTTGATGTAGCATCCTGTTACTCAGGCTTGGCGACTAGGTTGGGTATAGGGTGTTACATAGGTCATAGAGCTATTTCTTACCTTTCTATTAGAAATAGCTCTCTCGAGCAAGAAATTTCATGAATGCGTTAATCAATTTTCACATCAGATTTCAATTCTAAGTATGGTTTCCTCTTCCAAATCTCTCACAGCTATGTAGTTCACGCTTATTTGGTTATCACTGTCTAAAAGTGATGAAGAAGATTCGAATGATAGACAAATCTTTATGATATGAGAGATTATGTTGGCACTAAAGAAAAAAGATACAACCAAGAACCATCACATTTTTTGAACCATATGCCTCTTAACATTTATGAATTAGTCATTGATAGTGTCAACTAGGAGAGTATTTGGAAGAGTTCTGTTGAAAAATTGCAACAATAGTAGATAAACATCCAAATCATTGTGGTAGTAGGTTGACCAAAATCTTGAAGAATATCTTAGTGATAGAACATTACAAAATCATTTTCACCATTGGGTGTGGACACATTTCACTTATTATTTGTTAGACATTGGACATTCAATAATAAAGCTAACCATTTTATATGAGTGAACGTAAATAAGTTGGAGATGAATAGAATGAAGATGATCTTGTCGAATATTTTAAAGTGGAAGGAAAGTATTTTTTAACTCTAGAACACTTGAAAGAAAAGAGTTTGAGAGTGCTTATAAATATTCTTAAGTAGTATGATAATAGAGGGATAGTGGAAGAAGATCAAGATCAAAAAGTGGAAGAGGATCGTATTCAAGTTGTTCAACTTGAGAAATAAAGATCTGGATCTGACTTGAAAAGAAAACACCAAATTAATTTAGCAAAACAACGAAAAAAAAATAACTAAAGCAAGAAATTTAAGAACTAAGAGTAAATATTCAAAACAATAAACAAATAAATGAAAAAAAAATAAAAGTGGGAGATGGACTAAATAAATCGATGGATACGATGGATAGATGGATAAGTGTTCAATTGAACCCTTTGAGATATAAACCCCAACAAACTCAATTAATGTCTCAAATCAACACTCTAAGAAATAGTTCTTTGACAAATTGAAGGATGAAGAATGAATTTCCACGACTCTTTGAAGAAAATCGAGAAGAAACCTAATAAAAATCACAAGAAAAAAAATCTTGCACAAAGAAGCTAACTCCCAGATTTGAAAACTTTATTAATGGAAACAATTATGTTTCTAATAAACAATGAAGAGGCTTTTATATAGGCTAACTAAGTACATTAAAATAAAACTCTTAAGTATACTTATATTCTAATTAATCTAAACAATAAGTAGATATAAACTAAACTTTCTTTTATTACTGAGAAACATAAAACTCCTAAAAAACTTAATATATTTAAAAAATATTCAAAATTCGGAATAAATAAATAATAAATTAATAAAACTTAATAAATATAATATTGGACTTGTATATAATAAAGATTAAACCTAAAAATCGAACTCAATATGATTTAAACTCGAATTAAAAGCTCTAAACTCATAATTTTCATAATAATCTTGTCTAGAAATTCTGCTCGTGCAGTCTTCACTAAAACTGTCATAACTTGAATTCCTGAATTCAAAATTAAGTGATTGAAAATGAATTTCAAAGATAAGAGATAGATATTCAAACACTATGTAGAGATCTCAACCCAAATATGCCTAGATTCCATCCAAAAATTCGTTGCAGGTCGACTGATTTTCCAAACTTAGAAATTGACAGCTTCAGTGAATGGAATTTAATAATTTTCACCCCATCCGTACATGTATCATAATACCTATGCATATTGGTCACTTATTACTTAGTAAGCTATGGTAGTTTGATAAGGAAGTGATACATGATGGGTATGAGAACTAAAATTCTTTTGTGAAATAGGTAACACCCCAAACTTGGCCTTAGCATCGATAAAACACCCCAAACCCGGCCCACGAGCCTCGACCAGATTTGGTATGTTCCTTAAGAAAAACCGGTTCAAATTCGTTTGCACACCTTGAAAAACTTTAAGTGATTTTGGGAGAAAGTTCGAATAGGGTTGCGCTCGAGTTGAAAACAGGGTTATCTTATATTGAAATCCCTTTATCTTAGGTGTCAAAACATTTAGGGTTTAGTTTAAAAGAAATTTACTTAAACTTTAATTGATAAAAATTTGTAAACATAATAAATAAAATAAATGTAAAATAGTTCAACTATGGCCTTATTACATCAAATAAACCCAAATAATTTAAAATACTTAAATAAAAATAAAATGTCCAAATAAAATTCCTTGCTGAGCATGGCCACCTTTAAGCTCCTACCGACCCGGTCCATTACTGATCATCACACAAAAAATGTTCCCACAACGGGTGAGTCAACAGACTCAATGTGTACGCAAACACTAAGTCCAAATAAATTCAGGCATATCAAGTCATACACATTCAGATCAAAATATACAATTAATGATGCAATCCTGAACCCAAGCCTAGTTACCAACTGCTACACATCACCCGTACCAACCTGCACACCGTGGGGACTACTAAGTCAACCCTCCATCCGCTACACACCATCAAAGGCGATCATTTGCGATCGGCGTGCTCATCGCCTCTTATAAATATTCGTGGCATAGCCACCAGATTAAATAATTGTGACCAAAGTCACCACATTCAGATATCGTGGTCTTAAGTCACCACATTCAGATAATGTGACCGAAGTCACCACATTCAGATATCGTGGTCTTAGATCACCACATTCACTTCCCCCTTTTTCAGTAACCCATATGCCCCATATCATACATGTCATGCATTTCACATTCTTATCACTTTTCACATGTTAAATATAACATATTTCATAATCCTAGTAGGAGTAGGAAACGTACCTGAGTACTTTGTACCATAACACGGTACCTTAGCCATATTCACATTCTTATAAACATGCACATATTAAATATTGCCATAAATTTTATTAAAAGATAGTGTGGGGTACACACACACGATTAAACTTAACAAATTTATCGAAATCCGAAATCCGATCTATCGCCTTAGATCCTTAATTCCCTACATTCGGCCATCACTTTAAAAATTTAATGAAAACCATTCGGCCATAAAACCAAATCCTATTGGGATTGTTATTACTCAAAACTTACCTTGGTGCCGATTTCACTACTTAATCGATTCCCGAAATCTTTGCAATTCCCTTCTCATATTCAGCCAAACACTAGATCTCTTCATAGGTTAGTTTTCGGTTTTTAGGATAATAAGAAACAACTCTTTAATCAACAAATAAGGCCTTGGCCGAATACCACATGTGCTTACCTTAGGTTTCTGAAATCCCAAAGTGATTTCACGGCTATGGAGTTGTCGAAACCTCACAGGTACATGTTAGATCCTCCTCTAACATTTAAATACTAATAACTAGCCCTTAGCCGAATACAGTACTTACCTTAGATCCTTATGAATCCCGAAATATCCCTCTTTGTAGTCGACAGTTGTAGAAACCCGAGAGATTCTTTGTTGATTCGGCCAAGAAACACAGATGGCATTAGAACCTTAATTTCGATTTTGAAGAAAAAGACTAAACATTGACAATAAAATCCTTACCCTTAGTGCAAAGGTCGACACCCCCTTGCTTGAAGTCCCAAAGTGTTTCGGCTCTTGCTTAAATGATCAATTTGGCTCCTGAAGGATAGGAGAGCATTCGGCTATGGCCACCACACAGGGGATTCGGCTTGAATAAGGAAAAGAAAAGAGAGGGTGTTGAGGCTTGAAGAATCGGCAATGGTGGATAATGAAGAAGTAGATTTCGACTTAACAAAATAAAAAGAGAAAAGAGAATATTGCTTAGAAAATTCGGCAGAGGGAAGAGTTGAGGGAAAGAATGATGAATGGCCCTCATTTCCTCTAGTAGCCGAAATTACTAACTCAGAATCCCTTACTTGGCCATCACTCTTCTATTTTGATAGCTTTATCTCTTTAATTATCTCTTATTAAAAATACCAATAATTATCCATCATTTATCCATCTATTTAGCCGAATTTTAAAGAGAATAAAACTCCTCTTTTAAGAGCCTTAATGCCGTCCACCTCTCTACTCCTTGTAGCAAAAAATAAAATTCTTTTATTTGCTTCCCATACGACTCGAACTCAGGCCCATTTGCATAGCTTGTGGCATCACTTACTGGGCTTTAAGTGGCGCCTCCTTGCCACTTTTCCAAGCCCGTTCTTGTGTCAAATTTCCTCTATTAATTTCCTTAAAGCCACCTTACCTTAGTTTCCTCTTTTAAACTTAACATTTCCTTACATTTCCAAGTTTCCAAAAATGTTCATAATACATTTATAACACATAGGATATGTCATTTCATATAATTAAATAAAAAAAAATGCATAGGCCCATTTCCAGGATGTTACAGTTCTACCCCCCTAAAATAATTTCGTCCTCGAAATTGCCTGGCTAAAATCGATTAGGGTATTGCTGTGGCATTGCCTCTTCTGGCTCCCACGAAGCTTCCTCCGATCCATGGTTGCACCATAACACTTTGACTAGAGGAACTAACTTCCTCCGTAACACTTTCACGTCTCGTTCCAAGATCTGAATCGGCTCTTCTTCGTAGGACAAATCTGGCCTTAGCTCCACCTCTTCAACCGGTATTACGTGAGATGGATCCGATCGATATCGACGTAGCATGGAAACATGGAATACGTCGTGCATATGCTTCAACTCCGGTGGCAACTCTAACGATATGCCACTGGTCTAACTCGCTTCAACACTCGATAGGGCCCTATAAACCTTGGGCTTAACTTCCCTTTTCGACCAAACCTCATCACCTTCTTCCAAGGCGAGACTTTCAGAAACACTTGGTCCCTCACTTCAAACTCTATTTCCTTCTGTTTGAGGTCTGCATACGACTTCTGTCTATTCGAGGCTTCCTTCAACCGTGCACGAATTACCTCAACTTTCTCTTCGGATTCTGCCACTAACTCAGGACTCAAAACTCGATGTTCTCCCAATTCCGTCCAACAAGTAGGAGTTCGACACTTCTGACCATACAACGCTTCATATGGTGCCATCCGAATACTAGCCTGATAGCTGTTGTTGTAGGCGAACTCTGCTAAAGGCAAATATTCCTCCCAACTTCCTCTGAAATCCATCGCACAGCCCCTCAACATATCCTCTAATACTAGGATCACTCGCTCAGACTGCCCGTCCGACTGTGGATGAAAAGCTGTAGTGAAGTCCAGCCTAGTGCCTAAAGCCTGATGAAGTGCCTTCCAGAACCGAGAAGTAAATCTTGGGTCTCTATCCGAAATGATTGACACCCGCACTCCATGTAACCTCACAATTTCTGCTACATATAATTTGGCCAACTTATGAAGAGAATAATCAACTCTTACCGGGATAAAGTGCGCGGACTTGGTCAAACAGTCCACTATTACCCATACCGAGTCCTTCTTAGTAGGCGTGAGGGGAAGCCCACTAACGAAATCCATGGTAATTCTCTCCCACTTCCACTGCGGAATCTCAATTGGTTGAAGTAATCCCAATGGAACTTGGTGTTCAGCCTTAACTTACTGACACGTCAGACATTTTCCCACGAATTTAGTGACTTCCCGTTTAAGATCAGGCCACCAAAATTGTTCCCTTAGATCCCTGTACAACTTAGTGCCTCCGGGATGCATAGCATAAGGGCTACTATACGCTTCCGAAGAATCCTCTGTCTTAACTCCTCGTCCTTTGGCATACAGACCTTTCCCTTGAAGCATAATACTCCCTCATCATTAACACCATAATCCTCTAACTCTCCGTTCTGCACTTGCTGTAGCTTAGCACTTAAGTCCTCATCCAACAATTGACTTCCCTTTACCTCATTCAACCATGTGGGTTTGACTCGTAATTCTGCCAGCAGACTTCCATCATCATACAAACTTAAGTGTGCGAACATTGCCCTCAGATCCGACACAACTTTCCGACTTAAGGCATCTGCTACTACGTTCGCCTTGCCTGGGTGATACTCTATCGAACAATCATAATCCTTCAGTAACTCCACCTACCTTCGCTGTCTTAAGTTTAACTCCTTCTGAGTCAACAAATACTTAAGACTCTCGTGGTCCGTGTAGATTATCGACTTCTCATCATAGAGATAGTGCCTCCACACCTTAAGAGCGAAGACCACTGCCGCCAATTCCAAATCATGAGTCGGGTAGTTAACTTCATGAGGCCTTAGTTGTCGAGACGCATACGCGACTACTTTATCATCTTGCATTAGAACATAGCCTAATCCCGTATGCGAAGCGTCACAGTACACCACAAAATCCTTTCCGACCTCGGTGAATCGAGCTGAGCTTCCACAAGACCCTCTTAAGCTTCTCAAAGCTCTCCTGTTGCTTATCCGTCCATACAAAGGGTACTTCCTTCCTCAATAACTTTGTCAAAGGCGCGGCTATTAACGAGAACCCTTCCACGAACCTTCTATAATAGCCTGCCAAACCTAAGAAACTACGGATCTCAGCCACTGACCTAGGTGGTTTCCAATCCAACACCGCTTCAATCTTCCTAGGATCGGATACTACGTGTCCTAAGAATGCCACCTCCTTAAGCCAAAATTCACACTTGCTGAATTTGGCATAGAGCTTCTTCTCCCTTAATACTTGTAACACTATCTGTATGTGCTCATCATGCTCTTCCTCCGACTTCGAATACACAAGGATGTCATCGATAAACACGACGACGAACCTATCCAACTAGGGTTGGAAAACCCGGTTCATCATATCCGTGAACGCGACTGGTGCGTTCGTCAATCCAAACGGCATTACTACAAACTCATAATGGCCGTATCTTGTCCTAAAGGCTGTCTTATAGATATCTGCCTCTTTACCTTCAACTGATGATATCCCGACCGTAGATCTATCTTCGAAAACACAGCTGCCCCCTTTAGCTGATCGAACAAGTCGTCTATCCTTGGCAAAGGATACTTGTTCTTGATGGTCAGTTTATTCAACTGACGATAGTCTATGCACATTCGCATAGTTCCATCCTTCTTCTTTACAAATAGGACCGGTGCTCCCCACGGAGACACACTGGGTTGGATGAACCCACGATCCAGCAACTCTTGGATTTGAGCCTTAAGCTCAACTAACTCCTTTTGTGCCATTCGGTATGGAGTGATTGTCACAGGAGCTGTTCCCGGTAGCAAGTCTATTCCAAATTCCACCTCCCTATCCGGGGGTATTCCGGGTAACTCCTTCGGAAAAACATCCACGAAGCCCCTTACCGTTCTAACTCCACTAAGTCCCCCTTCCTTCACATCCACAGCACTAACAAAGGCCAAAAATGCCTTACATCCTTTCCGAACCATTTTCTCAGCCTTCAATGCCGAAACTACGTTAGATAAGTAGTTTCTTCTTTCTCCTATCATTACTACCACTTCATCCTCCGGGGTCCTTAGTTCCATTCGTTTAGCCGCACAATCCAACACGGCCCGGTGCTCTACTAACCAATCCATACCAAGTATGAGGTCAAATTCTCTGAAGGGTAACTCCATTAAGTCAGCCCAAAAGTTTACTCCCTGAATTTCTAGGGGTACACTCCGAAAGATCTTACCCACCACTACAGTTTGGCCTAATGGGTTTACTACAGTCATCTTCTTATCAGAAAGTTCAGAGTCTAGGCCTAGGGTTTCCACTACACTACATGCAACATATGAATGGGTCGAGCCCACATCAATAAGAGCAAAATAGGGCTTGCCATGAATAAGGAACGTACCAGTTATGATGTCTGGTGCGTCTCCATCATCCCTCCAACGAACTGCATAAACCAAACCTGGTTGCCTTGCCTCAGTATTAGCAGCACCTCTGCCTGGTGTTCCACGTCCTCTGCCAGCACCATTACCTCTATTATTCGGACCACGACCTCGCTGAGGCTGTTGTCCACCTCTACCAGCCTGACTAACATTCTGAGCTGCTGGCCGACTCCCCTCCGGTTTCATTGGACAGTCCTTAATCATATGGTCCTTGGACCCACACCTGAAACATCCTCCTGTCCTCCTTCAACACTCTCCTAAGTGTTTCTTCCCACACTGGTCACAAGGACGATACTGCCCTCCTGTAGCAGCTTGCTGACCTCGCGGCCTATCAACTCTAAGCCTCTTCTGAACATTCCCAACTGATCCAGACGATCCAAAACCTCTCTTCTGCCTATTTCGATCAGAGTTCTACCTTGTAGAGTCCTTAATCCCTTCAACTACCTTAGCTTTCTCTACTAAAGTAGAAAACTCCCGTTCCTGATGCGGAGCTATCAACAACCTTAGATCATCTCTTAGTCCGTCCTCAAACCGGACACACCGTTCATGCTCCGTAGCCACTACTCCTCGAGCATATTGGCTCAACCTCAGAAACTCAGGTTTATATTCCTCCATAGACTTATTCCCTTGAACCAACCCCAGAAAAGCTTTCCTTTGCTCATCAGTATAATGTGTGCCAACATATTTCTTCTGATATACCGCTTTAACATAGTCCCAAGTCAGATCCTCAGCTGTGGCACCATTCCGAACAGTTAACCACCATTGGTACGCTTCATCGCTTAGCAGTGCCACCATTCCTTTCAACTTCTCCTCAGGGGTCAGATCGAACTCACCCATAATGCGCTCGGTTGCCTCCAACCAATATTCGGCCGTACTGGGTGCTACACGGATCACGCCACGAGATCACCTCACTCTATTGGCACGAAGTCGCTCAGGTACCGACTTTCGAGCTCCCGAATTTCCTCCTGCACCAGCCATCAACTCAAGAACTCACAGCACAGCCTGCGACATAGCATCATCCCCCGTATGAGCTTGCTGCTCAACACCAACAGCTGGGGGTGGTGGTGGCGGTGGTACCTCGTTGTCAGACCCTTGACCCGACCTAACGGGTTCCGACACGGTCAACCTACCTTTACCGCGTCCTCGCACGTTTCGACCACGTCCCCTAGAGCTCATTTCTATCGTTGCGATCTGATTAAAAAGTTTTATGAATTAGTACTTGTTTCACTAATTACCCGCGAAGAAATTTTATGGATAGAAGTTCAGTAGTGGTTCTTTCGATTCAATCAAAGTTTTTATGTCTTCTATCCTAATTCAGAGAAGTACATTCATTCAGTGACATCCATTCCATAGTATCTCCCATACACATTCACTCTTCGGACATTTCTGTCCGTTCCTATCCCAGGGGTATTTTCTTCATTTGTCCTACAGGTGTATTTTCGTAATTTTTCAAAATAAGGTTCCTTGTTGATTTTGTCAATAAGGGTATTTTAGTAATTTTAAATTTCTAGGGGTATTTCGGTAATTCTGAAACTCGGGGGTATTTTGGTAATAAACCAGGGTAACTTTGTATAATTTAATAATTCAGGGGTATTTCAAAATTTGTAAAACTTTGAGGGTTCTTTTTGAGACTTCTATTTTCCAAAACGGTGATGTTGCAAAAATTTTAGAAATCAGGGTCATTTTGGTAATTTTGTAAGTTAGGGGCAATTTCGTAATTTTCCAAAATCAAGGTATTTTTGATAATTTGCAAATTAGGGTTTTTGAACATTTTATAAAGTAATGAAATATTGATAAGAACTGTAGGTATTTTGGAAATTCCATAAACCAAGGGTATTTTTGTAATTTTACCATTAGGGGTATTTTTGTAATTTCATAAATCGAAAATTTTTCGGAAAAATTTTGTAAAAATAGCTCTCACAAATTAAAAAGGTAATTTTAAGAGTTTTAAAACTAGGGTTTTTCTAAAAACACGGCTAGTTCCCTTTCGGGTTTTAGTTATTGTGTTTAGCCAATGACCGAGTCCTCATGGTTAGGGTGAACTGTAGCTACGCACCAGGTAGGATTCCAGCGAAGAGGAAGTGAGTCACTAGGGCTGCTTAAGTACCAGGCTCTTCCGGATCCAATCCTAGACATGCGCACAGGGGTTGCCACACCCTAACTCGGTGACTTAGCCATAGGTTTGTTCAATTACGCATTAAGCCTTATGTAATAGTTGGGGAAAACTAGTCCTAGGGTTCAAGTACCTATCATACTATTTCTACGTTCTATTCCATTTCTACCCTTCTACACATCATAATATAAATCACACAATAGATAGAAGTACTTACCTGGTGGACTGCGGGTCAGAGACTTAGGTGCCATGCCAGAAAACCTGAAAATTTCCACAACTTCCTTTTTGGGCTAGATTTTTGGAAACGTTTTGGGCCTTAAACCACAGGCCGAGTGTTTAAAACTGGGCTCTGATACAAAAACACCCAAAACCCAGCCCACGAGCCTCGACCAAATTTGGTATGTTCCTTAAGAAAAACCGGTTCAAATTCGTTTGCACCTTGAAAAACTTTAAGTGATTTTGGGAGAAAGTTCGAATTGGGTTGGCCTCGAGTTGAACACAAGTTATCTTATATTGAAATCCCTTTATCTTAGGTGTCAAAACATTTAGGGTTTAGTTTAAAAGAAATTTACTTAAACTTTAATTGATAAAAATTTGTAAACATAATAAATAAAATAAATGTAAAATAGTTTAACTATGGCCTTATTACATCAAATAAACCCAAATAATTTAAAATACTTAAATAAAAATAAAATGTCCAAATAAAATTCCTTGCTGAGCATGGCCACCTTTAAGCTCCTACCGACCGGTCCATTACTTGATCATCACACAAAAAACGTTCCCACAACGGGTGAGTCAATGAGACTCAATGTGTACGCAAACACTAAGTCCAAATAAATTCAGGCATATCAAGTCATACACATTCAGATCAAAATATACAATTAATGATGCAATCCCGAACCTAAGCCTAGTTACCAACCGCTACACATCACTCGTACCAACCTGCACACCGTGGGGACTACTAAGTCAACCCTCCATCCGCTACACACCATCGAAGGCGATCATTGCGATCGGCGTGCTCATCGCCCTTATAAATATTCGTGGCATAGCCACCAGATTAAATAATTGTGACCGAAGTCACCACATTCAGATATCGTGGTCTTAAGTCACCACATTCAGATTATGTGATCGAAGTCACCACATTCAGATATCGTGGTCTTAGATCACCACATTCACTTCCCCATTTTTCAGTAACCCATATGCCCCATATCATACATGTCATGCATTTCACATTCTTATCACTTTTCACATGTTAAATATAACATATTTCATAATCCTAGTAGGAGTAGGAAACGTACCTGAGTACTTTGTACCATAACACGGTACCTTAGCCATATTCACATTCTTATAAACATGCACATATCAAATATTGCCATAAATTTTATTAAAAGATAGTGTGGGGTACACACCTGATTCGCTTAAGAAATTTACTGAAATCCCGAAATCTGATCTACTGCCTTAGATCCTTAACTCCCTACGTTCGGCCATCACTTTAAAAATTTAATGAAAACCATTCGGCCATAAAACCAAATCCTATTAGGATTGTTATTATTCAAAACTTACCTTGGTGCCGATTTTACTACTTAATCGATTCCCGAAATCTTTGCTATACCCTTCTTGTATTCGGCCAAACACTAGATCTCTTCATAGGTTAGTTTTCAATTTTTAGGATAATAAGAAACAACTCTTTAATCAACAAATAAGGCCTTGGCCGAATACCACATGTGCTTACCTTAGGTTTCTGAAATCCCGAAAGTGATTTCTTGGCTATGGAGTTGTCGAAACCTACAGGGTACATGTTAGATCCTCCTCTAACATTTAAATACTAATAACTAGCCCTTAGCCGAATACAGTACTTACCTTAGATCCTTATGAATCCTGAAATATCCCTCCTTGTAGTCGACAGTTGTAGAAACCCGAGAGATCCTTTGTTGATTCGGCCAAGAAACACAGATGGCATTAGAACCTTAATTTCGGTTTTGAAGAAAAAGACTAAACATTGACAATCAAAACCTTACCCTTAGTGCACAAGTCGACACCCCCCTTGCTTGAAGTCTCAAAGTGTTTCAGCTCTTGCTTAAATGATCAATTCGGATCCTGAAGGATAGGGGAGCATTCGGCTATGGCCACCACACAGGGCATTCGGCTTGAATAAGGAAAAGAAAAGAGAGGGTGTTAAGGCTTGAAGAATCGGCAATGGTGGATAATGAAGAAGTAGATTTCGGCTTAACAAAATAAAAAGAGAAAAGAGAATATTGCTTAAGAAATTCAATAGAGGGAAGAGTTGAGGGAAAGAATGATGAATGGCCCTCTTTTCCTCCAGTAGCCGAAATTACTAACTCAGAATCCCTTATTTGGCCATCACTCTTCTATTTTGATAGCTTTATCTCTTTAATTATCTCTTATTAAAAATACCAATAATTATCCATCATTTATCCATCTATTTAGTCGAATTTTAAAGAGAATAAAACTTCTCTTTTAAGAGCCTTAATGCCGTCCACCTCTCTGCTCCTTGTAGCAAAAAATAAAATTCTTTTATTTGCTTCCCATGCGACTCGAACTCAGGCCCATTTGCATAGCTTGTGGCGTCACTTACTGGGCTTTAAGTGGCGCCTCCTTGCCACTTTTCTAAGCCCGTTCTTGTGTTAAATTTCCTCTATTAATTTCCTTAAGGCCACCTTGCCTTAGTTTCCTCTTTTAAACTTAACATTTCCTTACATTTACAAGTTTCCAAAAATGTTCGTAATACATTTATAACACATAGGACATGTCATTTCATATAATTAAATCAAAAAAATGCATAGGCCCATTTCCAGGATGTTACAGGCAAGACCAAGTTCGAAGAGTTACATTGACGTTACTAGAAAAACTAGCTTTTATAAAACACAAATAAAAGAAAACCATTCAACAAATTATAACAATTATAAAATCCAGTCGATCATTCAATAGTATTAAAAAGTCATATTACTAAAGAATACTGAAATGACTAATAATATAAATCAATGGTGATAAAGCAGATTGACCAAGCTTCCACTACGCTGACCTGATCAAGACTGTAAGTTACTTGAAATTCAATCAACAATAAAATGATTTGGGAACCTGGTGTATAACTGAAATAGATTCAACTAGAAGCACAATTATAATAATGAATTCTTGAATCTCAAGTTCCAATTAGAATAAGAGAATATCCAATATGGATTTAACGTATCAGTTATATGGCAGAGCAATTCCAGTTCAGATACACAATAGATCAGAAATAGATGCAGTTATTCCTACCCTATCCGTTACACACCATCTTCGACCATCCCAACACTCTGTTAAGGGAATGTAATACCCATCCAGCCCTACACACCATATAGTGTCGATCCGACATATTCAATAAGATGCAGACTAGCTGCTAGATCAAATTGCGATAAAGATTCACATCTAAATCGTGGCTTAGCCATTGAATCAGAACATATCACTTCCTCCTTTACATAATTCATATCCAATGCAATGCAGATTTCAGATGTCAAGAACGTACACACAGTCATTCAGATTCGATTCATAGTTAGGTGATACAGATCAATATCACCAACAGTCATCACAATAAGTATACATTTATATAATCAACACCTCAGTCTCAGATAATCAAATAACACTCATATGGTCTAATTCAGATAATAAATACACTACGGAAGGCCTACGTTCGCATTAGACGATGCTTACAACCCCAGAGATAAATTCCAAATTTGACCCACATGCCTGTGTGGTTCCACACGACTTGGCACACTCCTGTGTACCCATCCGTGTGTCTCACACGGCCTGACACATGCCCGTGTCGTCTTCTCGTGTGGTCCTAAATTGCAAACAGTGAGTCATACGACCTAGACACATGCCTATGTCTTTGGCCCGTGTGGTCTCTAATAGCAACAGTGAGTCACACGGCCTGGACACATGCCTTTGTCCTTAACCCGTGTGATTCTTATCTTCTAACCAGTAAGTTACACAACCTGGGCACACAACCTTATCCCTAACCCGTGTGATCCTTATCTTGTAATCAGTGAGTTACACGGCCTGGACATATGCTCGTGTCCTTAGCCCGTGTGAACCCTGTACTAACATGACCACACACGACCTAGACATACGCCCGTATCCTTTGCCCGTGTGGCTCTTAGTTGGTGGACAATGTGTTACACGGCCTAACACACGACCCATCATACGGCCGTGTGGCATCGACAGCCATGTTTTTCGGCATCTAAAATTCACTAAACTCAGGTTTTCAGTAGCACCTAAAGTGATTTCAAAGCAGTAACAATGTAGAGGATTTTCGAAGCCTAAAATGACCATCTAATAACTCAATCAACCAATTTTATCAACAATAATGCACATTTATATGCAAAATACTTATGTCAAAATTTTCGACACAAAACCTTCAACAAAATCAACACTTATCAAAAGATCAACAATGATTACTTGAATTGACGTGTTGAGGTTCACTACTTTCGATACCCCTGCCTAATAGGGAAACCAAACGATTGACTATCAGAGAATTACA
The DNA here is from genome assembly GCA_025503065.1 of Gossypium bickii. Classification (NCBI taxonomy): domain Eukaryota; kingdom Viridiplantae; phylum Streptophyta; class Magnoliopsida; order Malvales; family Malvaceae; genus Gossypium; species Gossypium bickii. Next base: position 16,594,105 of record CP106713.1, on the reverse strand, counting down.
CAAAACACTCGAAACAATCAATTCAGAACATGTTACGAAAAACAAAAGGAAAAATCGCAGAAATAAATGAATTACCAATGAAACTTACTTAGTAACCCTTCAATCGATGAAACTAACAGCGTAAAACTTCATCTAGTCTCGTATTCACTTACGATAGTAATCAAAATAAAGAAAGAAATTGAAAAAGAAAAGAAAAGTACAGAAGAAGAAGAAGAACTAACATTAAATCCCAATTAACTAGCAATCAGATTCCTAGCATTTAGCAAAAATGTTCCCTATTGCATACTCAAAAACTCGAACACAGGACCAAACAAAATACAAAAGCTTAATCAATAAACCAACAAGCTCATTCTTGACACAAATTTACACTGAATTAAACTTAAATATGTAATTCAAGGATAGAAATTATTTTAGAATAAAATAGCAAAAGTTTTAAAGATGCAACTCAAACTCCTGACCTCAATCACATAAGCAAAGCACATAACCACAAATATAAAGACTCAAATTACGATAAAATCCAATAGTCAAACATTCAAATTTTTGGGGCGTTACAAAATATAGTAGATTTGTCACAATTATGTCTTTGACACCATAGGTGTACGAAAACTAATTTATGGTTAAGATAATTATTTGTGAGAAAAGTGAAATGTATACAAATGCACAAAAGAAAGGGGCTGATCTTAAGAGAAAAACAAAGAAAATCATGTGTAAAAAGAGAAGAGAAACCATAAGAATGAACAAAAATAAAGCTTGACTTAGTAGAGAGAAAATAGAAAAAAAAAATTCTCTGTAAAAGGAAAAGAGAACAAAAGTTCTTTTAATACCAACAGACCAATGGTTGTGTTTGCATGAAAACAAGGTTAGTATTTGGCATATTTTTAGTGTATTTTTTTTATTCTATAAGTAGTTTTAAAAATTTATTATGTGTATTTTTTAAAAAAAATATTTATTTTTTAATATTATATTATATTTCTCTAGGACACTTATCAATTCATTGACCTTTTGTGGAATCTAAAAATTTTAGTAGCAGTGTACTAAATATTTTTCATATAAATAAGTTTTTTTTTTTATTCTTAACCTTGACTCTTCTTTCACGAGTTATTTTATTATTATTTTACTGAGATATGGAAATGTCTTTCTCGAAGATGGCTAATGGTTTACCACAAGTAAGAAAGATAGAAAATCAAATCGACTTTATGCTTAGAGCTTTGATCCCAAATCAACCTATAATTCAAGACAAGGTTAGTGTACAGAGGTTAGTAAATATCTCAAAATCTTGAAATATGATATAAAGGCTTAGTTGATGATGCGAGATAAGAAGGAGAATGAGATTTTACAGAAGAAGGTTGAGGAGTTGTTAAAAAAAGGATATATTTGATTTCCAAATAATAAAAAAACATATTTGAAAGATATAACTAACTCCAAAACAATTTTTTCTTCTCTAAAATATATGGAATTGATGTAAGACTAAAGTTGATTAATTTGTTATTTATCCTATTTTTTAGTAATCAGATTTATTTAATTTAGCATTTTATTAATTGTTATCAAATAAATAATGTTTATCAATTAAATTTATTAATATCATAATGTTATTTTAATAATATGGAATAAATGTTAAATGCATTAAGAGTAAAACTTCTTTTTTTTTTTTTTTGAAATTATTAACACTAAAACTTAGTGTGGAGTTATGCCTCACATTTTCAGACCAAATAGTATGTGACGTCGCAATGAGAAAGTGTTCTTCGTCCTGACGAACAACTAACATCATGCGAGAAGAGAGCCTTCCTCCCGACGACGCGATGCCCCCTCGTCCGGATGACGTGAATGCCATGTCATGACGAGACGACTGTTTCTCAAGTTTCTCGATTTTCTTCTCTCAGTTAAACTCTGTTTCAGATTCCCACTTAAACTCTTATTAACCTAGGGATATTCAAGTCATATATGCTACGAATTTCAACCTATAAATAGACCTTAGTTACCCTAGGTTTAATATAATAGAAATATTTAGATTGAGAGAGTTTTGTTCTTTGTTTTGAAGAGTTTTTCTTTTGAGGCTTCGAGTTTTCTTTTGATTCTCTCCATCTTTTGTACTCTACTTTATTATAGTGAAATATCCTTTTACTTGTGATTTTTTCGTAACAGCTTATTTTCAGTGGTGTCAGAAATAATGGTTTCAGGACTACAATTCTGACATATGGGTCTGTAAATATTATTTATTTAATATTTACGAGGTCATTAGAGTATCGCGTTAAAGTTTAGTCCAATAATTTTAATGTTTGAATAGTTAATTGAGGAAGAATGCTTAAATCGTAAAAGTCGCAAAAGCTACTCGCAATTGATTTTTATTAATTAAATAGCTTAAATAGTAAAAGTGGAAAGTTTTATGTTGTAATTAGACCATAATTAAATATTATGGATGATTGGTGATGTTTTGTTTTAAAGTTTATTAGTTAAATATGTAAATTTATAAAATAAAGTAATTGAAAAACATAAAAATGAATTATCATCATCTTCCACTTAGTCTTTCACCACCGAAATAAGAAAAACAAAAGCTTGAGAAGCCATTGTTAAGCCTACAAGGTTCGGCCAAGCTAAGACCTTTGCGTGTAAGTTATATTCCCACCTGTTTTTTATGAATTTTATGTTTTTGATATTGTTGTAACTTAATCTAGCTAGCCCAGGGACTATTTTGAAATACTGTTAAAGTTTTGAAAAGTTACCATTAATGTTCTTGAAACTTGTTAGATGTTAATGGTTGAGTTTGAAGCTTAGTGTTGAAATCGAACTATTTTGTAAAGTGGATTTGGATAGTTTTAAGTTTAGGGCTAAACTGAAAGCATGTTAAATTTGGCATGAATTTCTTGTAAAATTTAAGTATTTAAAGGTTGTATGGGGATGATAATTGATCGTGGAAATCAGAGTCTTAAAATTTATAAAAAGAGAATGATCGAACCTAGAAACTAACTCTGACAACTACTAAAGGCAAGTGCACCTATCGAACAGTAGTATAGCTTAAGCAAGACCGGAATATCAAATCCCAAAGGAACTAAAAGTACTAATACTAACTTTCTTTTTATTATCTAGCCTTAAAATAAGTGAAGTTGTTATTTAATTTAAATTTATCTAACCACTAAGCTAAGACGCAAAGACAAAAAGAATAAATTTGGGAAAAATACTTAGAAGAAAAACTCAGTTGATTAAGACGATACCCTTAGGAAGGATCCACCTAGACTTCACTTGTTATCTAACACTGAACCAGACGATTTATTCACTTGACTTGATCCGTAGGACTCCCTAATATACATTAGACCCTCTCTCGAAGCGAATAACGACTAACCCTAGGTTGATTAATTGAAATCTCTTTCTAATTAAAACCCCTAGAATTGTATTAACTTGATCTATGGATTCCCATATTAGGTTTCACCCTAATCCGACAAAGTTTCGTCACCCTATCTCTAGACGCACGAACAACTCCGCTGTAATTATGCTAGATCTATGAATAGGCAGGGACTTTTGCTCCACCACCTAAACACATCATACTTGAATCAATATCTGCGAAATATCAAAACAAGAATTAAGCACACATAATTAAGAACAAATCAAATATTTATCATATAGTTCAACAAACGATAACAAGATTCATCTAGGTTTCATCCCCTTTGGGTATCTGAAGGGTTTAGTTCATAACCATAAAAGAAACCATCTCAGAAGAAAAGGTAAAACAAAACATAAGAAATCCCTAAAACCCCCTGAAGGAATTGAAGGAGAGATCCGCCATCTTGATTAGAATTCCGACTTTTTGAGATGGATCAACTGGCTATCTTCGAGTGATTTCCCTCAAATCTGACTTTTTCGGCTCGGCTCTTTGGCTTAGCTAACCGCCCCCTTTTCTGGTAGCACTTAGGGGGTTTATATAGGCTTTTGAAATATGTTTCTTCGCCCCTAAGTATCCAAATCCGAATGAAATTGCTCTTTCGAGCGACAGGACCACGGCTATGGCACCACACCCGTGTGAATCGTCTTTAGACCGTGTTCAGATTTCTTTAATGAGGCACGACCGTGTAAATCGGGAGAAGGTCGTGTTCTAGTTGCACAATGAGGCACGACCATGTGGTCTTGGGCCCAGGCCGTGTGGATTTTGTGATATGGCCCATTTACTCTATTTTGGGCCCGTTTTTCGTTCTTTTCATCCTCGGGTGCTTTCCTGGGTATAAAACATGAAAATAAAGGATTAAGAGCACCTTTTTACATAAATCGAGGCTTAATTCATCCAAAAGCATACTAAATGTGGGCTTAAAATATGTTACTTTTACGGTTTAACAAATACCCAGGCACACTTAAGCTTTTGCTTGTCCTCAAGCAAAATTCTCAACTTACAATTAAAACGAACTTTCCATGATTCATTATTCCTACCAACAATATCTCATCATAATTCATAGATAATTTATACATGGATAGTTTAATTCAAAGAGTCCTAAAGATTCAAACAATATAAGTCATACATTTGTAACACGAAAACGTAGGTGTCTCCCCTTATCTAAATAATTACCTTTTAATTCAAAACTGACAAGGATTGACATCCTCACTAAAGATTCACTCAAATCACTCAAAGTGTTTAAGGTTTCAAAATTAAGTACTCAAAAGTCGAACCTGAAAAGTTAATGCCATAGGCTTGCTTGAAAATCAAATCTCCACCACTGTAAAATGAGATGATAAACAGATCAAAAGGTCTTTACAGGGTTGTAACAGGGCTAGGTTAAGGGTATGGATAAAGGCTAAAATAGAAGGTTAGAATCGAGATTAAATTGACAAGTTACCTATCTTAGAAATACTGAGACGATAAAAATTGCATCAACTAAAAGTAATAACCCTAATAATATGAGCTTTTTCTTTTGATAATTAGACTTTAACTGTATAAGCTCACTTTTCATAATACTAATATTGAGTATACTTTGATTTTTTTTTCACATCATTATAATAATAAAAAAGATCTTTTACAACTGAAATATAGAACATAGTTAGGAAATTGTTCAAAATCAAATCTCGACAAAAAGGGTAGTTAAAAAGGAATGGTGATAACAAATACAAAGGGTTTTCGGTTAATATTAGTGGGTGAGTCAACAAAAAAGGTTGTTAGGTTTAAACGGGGTTCACTAGGGGTTAATTATGAAGGTAGGCTTTTTATGGAGTAAGTGGGTTAAATCCTAGGTGCCTTTATCATTTCTGTATATCAAATCATAGATGTGGTCTCATCATGTATAATCTAGGCAAGTTCTAGAATAACAGTTCAAAGTCGACACATTCATAATCAAAAAGTGAGCATGAAAAAGAATATATGCTCTATAAGGCTCAAAATCTCACAAAAATTATGGGTGTTTTGATATCAACCTTGTAAACTTCAAACTTCAAGATACTATTCAGATTCAAGTAGACAACCTAGAAAATTTTTTATTTCTATAAAATTAGACTTATCATGTTTAATTCTCTAGTATTCAAATCTAATCATCAATGCATAATTAACTATGGCTTAATCTAAAACATATCAATAAAAATCATGAATCAACAAAATTTTCATCCTAATTAGTAATATGGAGAAATTACTTAAGAACAAGGCATAATTCAGGAATTTGAGAATAATGAAAAAAGTTAGGCACTTTTATTCTCAGGGATTGAGAATAATGCAGAAAGTTAGGCATTTTCTCGAAATAACTATTCACCTCCCCACACTTAAGTTGTACACTGCCCTCAATGTACAAAGATAGATAATAACATTGAAGAGATAATTAAAATAGAAGGGGAAAAGTGAAACTTTCTGAATTTTGATAATTTTCTGGAGGGGTGGTTTCTGCTACCGAGGTCGTGAAGAATTAGCCAGGGATTATTAAGACACATTTAAAATAAACTAAGTATATAATTAAAGATAAGGAATATAAAGAAAAAGGAAACAAAAATGTACACAAAATGAAAATTAAAGATGAATGGACCGACGAGTCCTTATCGTTGGATGGTTCGCGAGGTGGGTGTGACTTCTAAGGCTGCGGAGGTGTTGGCGGTGGCGGAAGTGGCGTGATTCCCTAACAACCTTCAAAACCTCTAAGGCTGCGTTGAGTTGGTGGTCGTGGTTCCGGTGTGACTCCCTAGCAGCCTTTTGAACCTAACACTAAGAAAGTAAAATATATTAAGTTAAATTAAGCATACGTTTGTCAAAGGGAAGGAAATTGAAGAAAAAGAGAACAGAAAAATAGAAACTAAATGGTCTCAAAGACCCTTGGCCTGTTGGTTGGATGAAGCGGCCGGCATGAACTTATGAATGTCGGTCTCCCTAAGGAGGACTGTGCATAGATTTCACCGTTTCTTCGACATTGAGTTGGTGTAGCACAAGAGTATAGAGACTTTTTATGGAGAGGGGAGAAATTTTTGAGAGAAAAAGGAAGAAAATGATTGAGAAGAGGGAGGAAGGGGTGGTGGGTTTAAATAGAGGCTCAATTCTGACATTCCCTCACGCCTGTGGTTCGAGGGCGTGTCGATTCACACGGCCACGTCGCACGGCCGTGTGTCTAGCCGTGTTGATTCTCCATTCCCGTTTTTCGGTCAGCCACGCCCGTTAGTGACTAGTCAGTATGTTGGCATAGTTAGAAGGCACGGGCGTGTTCTGCCCGTGGTTGGCAAGTCAGTATCTTTACACAGTTGTAAGGCATAGCCGTGTTACTTTGTTGGTACCCGTGGGGGAATGGTTGGATCCGTGATTTCAGAAATTAGTTGAGTCTGATTCGTACTGCCTCTGTCATGTAGGTACAAAGATTCTTGAGGTACACACGGCCATGGCCACGGCTGTGTGTAGGGCCGTGTGGCCTGGAAATCTACACTCTTGGTTAGTTTAAAGTTAGGTGATAAAAAGAAAGAATAAAATATATATAAAAATGAAAAATATAGAAGTTAACGAGGTTAGTATTCGGGTTGCCTCCCGAGAAGCGCTCGTTTATAGTCTTAAGTTAGACTCTCCTCTCATTTGTGTGTTCATAGTGGTTTAAAAGTTTGAATATCTTCCCTCATGTTATTAGTGCTATTCTCACTATAGAGTTTAAGTTGAAAAGCGTTTACCTTAAAAATACCAAAGATAGGATTGCTTACTTCGACTGTTCCGTATGGGAAAATATTACGTACTTCAAGAGGAATTTCTTCGTTCGTGTTCAGGTCTGGTATAGTGATACGAGGATCTGCTTTATCAAACAGTACCTGGTCTCCTATTTTGAAGTGGTTTGATGTTCCGGTGAGCTCTTCTGAGGGCTCCTTCGGTTTTATTTTGTGTGGTTTCGGTTCTTCTTTAAATTGTGTTTTCCACTCTTCTAGTTTGTTGACCCTAAGGCTTCGTTCCTTATGTAATTCTTCTTTGTTGGCATGGGGTCCATGATTCGGCTCAGGTTTGTAACCTTATGGTGTTTCCTGAAAAGAGGGGTTAATCAAATGGTTATCAAAAGAATTTACATTCTCACCTTGATTACTTGATGTTCTGGCCGAGTCAAGAGCTTGTAGACTGATCGATTCGTCACCTACACGAAGGATGAGTTCTCCTGTACCAACATCAATTTTTGTTCTAGCAGTTGCTAAAAAGGGTCTACCTAAAATTAGGGGGATCGAATTATCCTCATCCATATCTAAGACAACAAAATCTACTAGGAAAACGAATTTATCAATTTTTACAAGAACGTCTTCAATAATACTCCTAGGAATTCTCACTGTCTTATCAGCTAATTGGATGCTCATCCTAGTTTGTTTGGGTTTCCCTAGACCTAGTTGTTTAAACATTTTATAAGGCATAACATTTATACTTGCCCCTAAATCAACTAAGGCATTATCAACAGTTAGTCTACCAATTAAACATGGAATTGTAAAACTCCCTGGATCTTTTAGCTTTCACAGTAGTCTATTCTGTAACATTGCCAAGCATACTGTATTTAACTCTACATGTGGATCCTCGTCTAACTTACACTTGTTCGTTAAGAGTTGTTTTAGAAATTTCCTCGAATCTGATATCTGTGTAAGAGCTTCAAGAAGGGGTAAGTTAATATGTAATTTCTTTAAGAGTTTAAGAAACTTACCGAATTGCTCCTCTGTATCGTCTCTTTTCATGGCTTTGGGATAAGGAATAAGAGGCTCGTACTCCTTTATTACCGGTTTTGGCTTTTCTTGTTTTACCTCAACTTACCTTCTTTTACCTCGTTTTCTTGTATTGGATTTGGTGCGTCTAACCCTATACTATCATGGGCTGTAATGGCTTGGATTTGCTCCTTTGGGTTAATCTCAGTGTTGCTTGGTAGACATCCTTGTGGTCGTTTGGAAATCTCTAATCGAATTCCAAAAACTATCTTGGTAAGTTGTCTGACTGACTTAGTAAGTTCTCCAACTTGGCGCTCAATCCCTTTGATTGATGTTTGTTGATTATCGAGCGTTGTCTCAGTTTTGTGGAGACGGTTTTCTATGGATGCCATGAATTTTGCCAGCATTTCTTCGAGGTTCGGCCTCATTTCCTGTGGATAGGACTGATTTTGGAAATTTTTAGAAGCTTGTTGTCTTTGATTTCCTTGATTTCCTTGACCTCCCCATGAAAAATTTGGATGGTTCCTCCAACCTGGATTATAATTATTACTATAAGGGTTATTATTAGTTCTGAAATTGTTACCTATATAGTTCATCTGTTCGCTTTTTGTGCCCGGTTGGTAGGGTGGGTACTCAGGATTTGCCACAGTTCCACTTGCATTGCACTGCATCACAGGATGTACCTACAAAGAACACAGACTATCGAGCTTTTTATTCATCATCTCCATCTGTGTTGATAGCATGGTTACTGTATCGAGATTGAAAACTTCGACTGATTTTGTTAGTTTTGTCCTTGTAACTTGCCACTGATAGTTATTCAGTTACATCTTTTCTATAAACTCGTAGGCTGCTTCAGGAGTTTTATTATTCAGGGTTCCACCGGTGGCTGAATCAATTAGTTGCCTTGTTGAGGGGTTTACACCTTTATAGAAAGTTTGGACTTGGAGCCACAAAGGTAAACCATGGTGCGGACACCTTCTCAAAAGATCCTTATATCTCTGCCATGCGTCGTATAATGTCTCTAAATCCATCTGCACAAAAGAAGAAATATCATTCCGTAATTTGGCCGTTTTGGCCGGTGGAAAATATTTTAATAAAACTTTTTCAGTCATTTGATCCCATGTAGTGATTGACCCTTGTGGTAACGAGTTAAACCACTGTTTGGCTTTATTCCTTAACGCCATTTATTTTGAAGGTATCATAGAACTCTAAAAAATTAGCTATATGAGTATTTGGGTCTTCGTCCTGCAAACCATCAAATTGAACAAATTGTTAAATCATTTGTATAGTGTTAGGCTTTAATTCAAAATTATTAGCAGCTATAGCAGGCCTAACAATACTTGATTCTGCTCCTGTTAAATGAGGTTTAGCATAATCATACATAGTACGCGGAGCATTATTTTCTGCCACATCTTGTGGTAGTGGATTGTACTCGTCCATCTCTTCTGTAGGATTGGATCTGTCTTCTCGCTCTTCTTCTGTGTAGTTTAGGGCTCGCCTAATTTCTCTACGATTCCTTCGAGCGATAGCTTCAATATCACTGTCGTATACTAATGGTCCTCTCGGGTTCCTTCTAGTCATAAGCTAGAGGCACCTGCTAAGAAAAAAAAAATTAACAAAATTTGAATTTAAACTTAAAAATAAAAGTAATTTGCGGAAAAAATAAAAATAAAAGAGTGGCTAGAGTAATAAAAATAGAGTTTTCTTAATATTTCAGTTCCCCGGCAACAGCGCCAAAAACTTGATCGTGGAAATCAGAGTCTTAAAATTTATAAAAAGAGAATGATCGAACCTAAAAACTAACTCTGACAACTACTTAAGGCAAGTGCACCTATCGAACAGTAGTATAGCTTAGGCAAGACCGGAATATCGAATCCCAAAGGAACTAAAAGTACTAATACTAACTTTCTTTTTATTATCTAGCCTAAAATAAGTGAAGTTGTTATTTAATCTAAATTTATCTAACCACTAAGCTAAGACGCAAAGACAAAAAAAATAAATTTGGGAAAAATACTTGGAAGAAAAACTCAGTTGATTAAGACGATACCCTTAGGAAGAATCCACCTAGACTTCACTTGTTATCTAACACTGAACCAGACGATTTATTCACTTGACTTGATCCGTAAGACTCCCTAATGTACATTAGACCCTCTCTCGAAGCGAATAACGACTAACCCTAGGTTGATTAATTGAAATCTCTTTCTAATTAAAACCCCTAAAATCGCATTAACTCGATCTATGGATTCCCATATTAGGTTTCACCCTAATCCAGCAAAGTTTCGTCACCCTATCTCTAGGCGCGCGAACAACTCCGCTGTAATTATGCTAGATCTATGAATAGGCAGGGACTTTTGCTCCACCACCTAAACACATCATACTTGAATCAATATCCACGAAATATCAAAACAAGAATTAAGCACACATAATTAAGAACAAATCAAATATTTATCATATAGTTCAGCAAACGATAACAAGATTCATCTAGGTTTCATCCCCTTCGGGTATCTGAAGGGTTTAGTTCATAACTATAAAAGAAAACATCTCAGAAGAAAAGTTAAAACAAAACATAAGAAATCCCTAAAACCCCCTAAAGGAATTGAAGTAGAGATCCGCCGTCTTGAGTAGAATTTTGGCTTCTTGAGATGGATCAACTGGCTATCTTCGAGTGATTTCCCACAAATCTGACTTTTTCAGCTTGGCTCCTTGGCCTAGCTAACCACCCCCTTTTCTGGTAGCAATTAGGGGGTTTATATAGGCTTTCGAAATATGTTTCTTTACCTCTAAGTATCCAAATCTGAATGAAATTGCTCTTTCCAGCGACAGGGACACGGCCATGGCACACGCCCGCGTGAATCGTCTTTAGACCGTGTTTGGATTTCTTTAATGAGGCATGGCCGTGTAAATCGAGAGAAGGCCGTGTTCTAGTTGTACAATGAGGCACGGTCGTGTGGTATTGGGCCCAGGCCGTGTGAATTTCGTGATATGGCCCATTTACTCTGTTTTGGGCCCGTTTTTCGTACTTTTCATCCTCGGGTGCTTTCCTGGGTATAAAACATGAAAACAAAGGACTAAAAGCACCTTTTTACATAAATTGAGGCTTAATTCATCCAAAAGCATACTAAATGTGGGTTTAAAATATGTTACTTTTACGGTTTATCAATAATGAATTCGATAATATGGCTTAGGGATTAATTATGAAAAATAAGCTTGTTTCGGTTTTAGGGACTAAATTGAATAAAATGTCAAACTTTAGAGAAATTGTGAAAAATATTAATAGGAGGTCATATGCATTACATTACATTGTTATAAAGTAATTGAGACTAATAAATTGAAATAAATCATTGTATAGATCAAGAATTGGTAGATAATCGAGGAAAAGAGGAAATTGCAAAATAGACCCTGACACTCCTATCTTTGTTGTTTGGCCCTGGTAAGTTCATATGGTATAATTTTGTGTATTATTGAATGTTGGAACATAGGATGAAACTATTAATCTTAATTTCAACATCAATCTTATTATCAGTCCCCGCATTACCTTCATTTTTGAACCTCTGGTGGTGAGAAGAATTATTATGATCATCTCATCCCTTTTATGATTATTATAAAGCTACTTACTACATCAATGTCAAAGATTACGTCTTTATATATTGCTACATTTGCTTTAGGGAATAGAGCAAATCTAATACAACGGGCTTTATGGTTTTTCATTTAATAGCTCATTATTTAATTCAACCATAAGTAAACATGAAATTAATTCACAATATATCTTGAAACCGTTTCTTTTTATGGTATTGTTATTGTAGGAGCACATTTGAAACATGAAAAGTTAAAAATAAAATCTCTAACAAGTTTTCATTAGTAATATTATTCTAACATAATTGAGAATTCATTTTAAGTACTATAAAGTTATACTCACAGATTTAAAATATTGCAACTTCAAGTGCATATAATCATAACAAGCTATAGATAAATTTATCATATTTCAATGTTCATATATTTCTCTTAAATTAATCCACAATTCAAGTGGATTGTGGATCTTTCACAATTAAAATCCAATCTTTCTGTATCCTTTTCAAAATAAAGATGGGTATCTAAGTATCATGCATAATATAATTCAATAACTTAATCTTTCTCTATCAAAATATGCAAATATTTATAACAAAAGTGATTCATACTATTTTTTTTTTCTCATTCACAATCTCAATGTGAGATCTTTCACAAGGAATATCTTTTAAGACAAAATAATTTCTCTGAGATTGACTAGAGCATAATACATTAATTATCACTTTGTTTCTTCAGACAACAATGTATTATCTCTCCTAGAGCCTTGAATTAATTTTTTAATACAAAATATTAGTGTGTTTCATCGCCACCTTGAACATAGGATAACATTATATTAGCTCTTTTGGAGTCTTAAATTAATTTTGTACTATTAAACTTTAATTTGTTTCATTACCAAATAAGAAAAATGTTTCTTATCCATAAGGATTGTATGCATTGTTGTATTGTCTACGAGAAATGTTTCCTTCCTTTTAAGGAATATTAATAGATTGATAAAATCTTTAGATGCATGACAAGTACATTCCATACATTAAGAACTTAAGTTATTTCTCCTCAATTTCTAATTGTGAACCCTTTATCATATTCACAATTATGCCATTCAAATTTATTATTATGCTTGCATTCAGGGAATGTGATTCAATATGATGGGCTTCTATACGTGCAAAATAACATTAATATAGTATATAATAATTAGAAAAATTTAGGGATAATATGTAACTAATCAGATAAATAAATAACCAAATGATGAAGTTTGATAAATAAAATCTCAGCATTGATATATTAGTTCTCTGGAGCTTTTAATTAATTTTGTATTATCAAATATTTCAATAATATTGGTTTGTTTTAGTACCACATAAGATAAATATTTTCTACCTGTAATGGCAGTGTTCATTGTTACAAAAATATTTGGGTATACGATAGGTATGTGATCAATGATATTTCATTTTACATTGGTAACATAAGTTATCTCTACCTTTTGAAGGGTTATTTTAAGAACTTTCATTGTTCTCTTATTTATTACCATGTTTCCACTTCTAGTGGTTATTCTTATGCCACTTATCATATCCATGATTATATCCTTTAAATTTATTTTTATGATCTAGCAGGAACGTTAGAAGTCCGTCCTACTTGGACTTCAACAATAGTAGGTTAACAAATACTCCCCATTACAATTTTAACTAAATTTGAAACATATTTAATAATAAGAATTTAATCATCAAATATTCAATTATCTAAATATCATTGCATAATTTAACTCAATAAAAAATAAACTCTAGTTTGAAAAAAACTTTAAAGTAATATTTTGTTGGCTTAAGGGTGTAAAAAGCCCTCAAACTTAAAAAAGAAAAAAAAAACAATTAGACCTCTCCTTTGCTTTTTCTTTTTTTACTTAATTGAGCACTTGAACTTTTAAAATGCATCAAAAAAGCCCTCAAACTTCTTCAAAAAAAAAAAAAACAATTAAGCCCCTACTTTTTTTCCACTCAATTGGGTACTTGAACTTTCAAAATGCATAAAAAAAGATCCTCAAAATTTTTCAAAAAAGCAATTAAGCCCCTACTCTTATTAAAAATTATAAAAAAACAATAAATTTTATAAAAAATTATTAAATTTTAATAAAATATAAAAAAATTAAAATTTATTAAAAATTAGAATTTTTCTATAAAAATCGTAAAAAAATAAAAAAATATAAAATTTTATAAAAAAATCATAAAAACATTAACGACCCTTTTTTTCAATTAAAGTCATCATTGCAACACAGAGTGCTATGTGACGAAAAATGATTAAAAAAATTCAATAAAAGTTATAAAAGAAAATAATAAAATGCTTCTTTTGGTACGATAATTTTTATAAGTTTTTTTTTACAAAATTTATATTTCTTTACATTTTCTATAATTCTCTTAAGAACTTATAAAATTTTATAATTTTTTTATATTTCTATATATTTTATAATTTTTTATAATTTTTTTACAGTTTTTAATAAATTTTTAGTATTTGAATTTTTATTAAAATTTAATAATATTTATAAATTTTATAGATTTTAATTTTTTATAATTTTTAATAAAAGTAGAGGCTTAATTGCTTTTTTTGAAAAAGCTCGAGGGTTTTTTTGATGCATTTTGAAAGTTCAAGTATTCAATTGAGAGCAAAAAAAAGGTAGGGGCTTAATTGATTTTTTTGAAAAGTTTTGAGGGTCTTTTTGATGTATTTTGAAAGTTTAAATACCCAAATAAGTGCAAAAAAAAAGGGGGCACATTATCTAGAGGGTTTTTTGCAAAAAAAAAAAGTATAACAAGGCATATTATCTATAATATGCATATCATGCTGCTTCATTAAAAACCTTATCAAGAAAACTCAGTGGGACAAAACCTCGGTTAAGGAAAAAAGAGTACAACGCGTATTTACTCTCCTCTCATGACAACATCACATAATATATTATATTCTATGTATTTAATCTTGAATGCTAACTTTTCAAATGATCACTTGAACAAATTTGCTAAACATTTATATCATCATTCTTGTAGAAGTCATGAGTGAATAAGACTTTTAGGGAAATATATTTGATCTTGTCAAGACTTCTAAAAATCTTATGATTGGTTTGGTAGTCAAGAGTTGTTCACCCATAGATCTCACTCAGGTTCGAGTCTCTGAAAGAGCAAGTAGGCCTTTATTTAGGCACCTTCCTTTAGACATAGTATGTGCATGTGTGGTGTGAGTATGTTCCTATTGTGTGTATGATAACTGAATTCATAATTGTTGTTTTATTTTATCGAAAAATAAATTGACGTGGTTTGTAACACCCCAAACCTAGCCCATAAGTTAGGCCCGAATCTAGCGTGTCACATTGAAGTGTTTTTCAAAAACCATGTTTTTATTGAAAATCCTCCTTAATATTTAAAAACTAAAGTCTCGGTTTGTGTTCGTTCAATTTCAAAATGTGGTTCATTGAAAAGTTAATCACTTTTAAAAATGTTATTAACTTCGTTAAAAATCTCTTTTAGTTGCAGAAGCTAAATTAAGGTAAAGAAGTTTAAAACGTATGTTTTTAAAAACAGTAATTGGGTTGAAAACTCGTCTACGTCTAACAGATATAGAACGTAACAAAATCCTAATTTCAGAATTAAATTAAGAGAGGCCTTATTACAAAAATTAAAACCCATTTATAAAGTCCAAAGCATAACATCCACAATTGTGTGGTCACCTCCGAGTCCCTTGCAACACTGATCCTCCTAACGTTGGGGATTACCTGCACAGTTAAAAACGGGGTGAGTTTACGAAAACTCAGTGTGTAATCCCCTTACTAGAGTAGCATTCAATTATCTGAATGTAAATCGAAATAATGCAGGCCAAAGCCCTTTAACAAAGAATGAAGATAGTCGATTCGAGCACGTGGGCCAAAACCCACTACAATATCATTTGGGTCACAACCCATAATAGAATAAATTGGGCCCAGCCCAAACCAATACAGAACAAGTGGCCTAAGCCTAGTACAGTGACAAATCTCATAAACAAATAAACAAGCTGCCAGTTAACAGAACGGCTAAAAGCCATATACAGAATGGTTATAAACCATAATCAGGATGGCACAGAGACTAATCAAGATGGCACAAAGCTATCGGTAACTGTAATAAGTTTGGCACATAGCCATCAGTGACGGTAATATAATTGGCACATAGCCACGGGTAATTATGATCAACACAGAGTCATCAGTATATATGTTAGGCATATAGCCACGGTAAATACGATTGGCACAAAGCCATAATCAAGATGGCACAGAGCCAAAATCAGATTACGCGGCTTTAAGCAGTCCGTCGGTCCACAGTTGTCTCATGTGACCCGTGCGACCTTAACAGATCAATACTAGATCCACAGTCGTCTCATGCAACCCGTACGACCCTATCAGAACTTCCTCTGTATCAATGTCCCAACCCCATGCAATATGTCGTGTATGTCATGCTCAATCATTACACGTGTATGCAAAATGGCCATGCTCAGTAACAATCATTTAGACATATTAAAAGCATAACAATCATGTAACCACCGTCAGGTCAGTTAAAACACAGTTATACAATCCTAGTCAAATCAGTCAAATTCATAATCTAAGTCAATCATTTACCCACAAGGGCAAAACAATCATTTACCCTCTAAGGGCATTTAGGTAGTTTTGCAAACCGAGGGTATTTTGGTAATTTTACAAATTAGGGGTATTTCGGTAATTTCACAAATTTGGGGTATTTCGGTAATTTGACAAATCGAGGTATCAGCAACCCAACAGAAGGTCCACTGTAGCCTCGAGCGAGTTAAGTAACCTAAACAGTCCCAACGGTGTAAATGGGCCTAAGGCCCATTACTCGGCCCAAGTGGGCCCACACACTCGTGTGGCCCATTTAGCCCAGAAACAGTCACAGTTATGCAAACGTCACAGTCCAAACACCACTTACCACATCACATACATTTTATCTGTGTGGGCCAATAAGCCCACTGGGCCCACATAGCCCATTTCGGCCCAACAAGGCCCAGAATAGCCCAATACCACAAGAACGCTCGTAGTGGCCTCTATAGACTAACGCCCATGTTCGTGGGCTCGGTTCACCACACGCACGATTGCACGCTCGAGTGGCATCATACGCCATGTTTCTGGCTTTTCGGCATCTTGCCGATCTACAGTCATAGCAGTGTAAACAACACATACTTTCGACTTTTCAGCCGATCATCGAATACCGCATACAAATACACACACTCTATCGGCTTTCTCGCTGACTATCGAATACAGGGTACTGTTACACACCTTTGTTGTGAAGAAAGCGAATAATCCTTAAGCACCAAGACCTACATCGATTCCCAACACACGATTAATCACATGTTGATAGGGCTACAACCAACCTTAATAGTCACATAAATATACCACCTTCTTAATACTTAACCCCAAAATATTCACTACCCTTACCTTGATTGAGTCGGCCTATACTTCCTAAGCCGTTTGATTATGAGTCGATATCACCTCCTTGTGGTTTATCTGTACCACCACATTATCTTTTAAGCATCAATATCAATAACAAAGGTTAAACAATTACTATCCTAAGGAAAACACACGGCCAATAAGAGAACCGGACGTTCGGCCAGTACTTGAAAGCACATAACCACTTACCCCTAACCCAACGAGATAAATTGAACTCAATCAACCCACAAGAGAAGAACAGATTAGGCACTTCAGAGGGTGGAGAAATGATTCGTCAAAACGCTTGTAGGTCGAAACGTTTGATCGATAGAGAAGGGAAAAAGAATGAAGGCAGAGAAAGAGAGGTTGAATTCGGCTCACATTAAGAAGAATAGGAAACAGGGAGAAGAGAATAAAGAAAACCGAAACGGGAAAAACACAAAAAGGTCTATGGCAATATTTGGCACTATAAATAGAAGAGAGAAATTAAAAACAAATCGGCATAAAAGAAAGCAATTGTCGAAAATGCACTCCTTAGCTGAATTTGCCTAAACAAGGCTCCCCCCAATCGGCTCCAACTTCTCCCATTTCAAAATCCATCAAAAACTCCACCAATCCCTCCCCAATTCAACCACAGAGTTCCAGTTCAACTTTAACACCTCCCCAGCACAAGTAGCAAAATAAACATACAATTCATACACCAAGCCTTGAACCTAAAACTCCTTGCCACACATGTAGCGCCACCACCACTGCACCAACAGGTTCTTTGTGTCACAATTTACCTTCAATTAATTAAGAGGTCTAAAGGCCAAAGTCCAAGTTCCTTTAAAAGAAAAACCAAAATAAATTGCAAGAGCCAAGACTTGAACCCAGGCTCCCTTGCAACCCTAATGACGCCACAACCACTAAACCACATGCTTCCTTATGTCATTTTTTTGACACAATAATTTAAAAGCCCTACATCCAAGCATCCAGGGTTTTATCACTTAAAATCAAAATTTTTGCTAAAGCCCAGATTTGAACCTAAGACTTTTCCAACTCCTCTTAGGACTCTTAACCACTTAAGCAGACATTTGATTGTGTCATTTCCTTGCACAATTAAATACTTATGTATAGCCTCCTTACTGATCCATACACAAGGCCTAATACTTCTAGGCCCAAAATTCGGGGCCTTACACGGTTTGATTGAGGCAGTTAGGTGACGTCAAGGGACTTACTAATCTAGTTTAAATAGCTCACAAAATCGAGATTGTTGACTTGAACTGTATTCTTCTTGTTCATGAGACTATTAAGCCGTGGGAGTTGATCTTGAGATTGTCAAGGCTATTCCTTGACCTCTACAACCGACTTATCATTGAGTGGAGTGGAATCCATAATTTGTGACCGATTCAAAATCGAAATTGAAGTTGTGTTTGGGCTAGAGTTCTCTTTATTAAATTTATTTTTATTTCGAAATTCTAATATTTTATTGTATTGTATTGTATTTTGATTTTATTATTTTATTACATTATATTTTAACCCCTCTTTATTTTCACAGAAAATTTTCTGATCTTAAGGAATCTTAGATCCACCTTTTAGAACCGACCCTACTTCCCTAACAATGAATTTTAATTTTAGTTTAAGAGTTGTTATTTTTTATGAATTTAGTTTTGTCTTCTTAATTTTTAAATCAATGGGAGAAAATTTGGGAAAGGTAAATATTTTTTATCTTCTTAAGCTTTAACCTAAATTATTTATAAAAGGAATATATTTGGTTGTGTATTCTTTGATTTCTCTTCACTGTCTCACTGAAAATCTTAATAGTTTTATCTATCTAAATAAAAATAAAATGGTATAATTTTATGGCTTTAATCTCTCCCTCTTTTCTTTATGACTATTTATCCAGGTAATCTTTGCAATTTCCAACTTGGTTTTGTCTGTTTGACGGAGAAGCCATGGATCTATATATTTATTAAACTTGATCATTCATAATCTTATCGGGAATTTGAACTAGATTGATTGAATTAGGCATGATGACTGTGTAATCCTTAAATCAGATTTAAAAATTCAACCTCTTAATTTTATATTAATGTTATTAATATTTCATATTTACTTTTAAAACTAAATTATATATTCATCCCAAACATAATTTCATTAGTTAGTGTGAAAATCAATGCTTTGATGTATACATCAAGCTAACCTAACAAAAATTACCAAAAATACAAAAAGCATACTTATCATTAGCCTCCTTAAATTATTAAAAACAGCATTGATTCCTACATCATTTGATAACTACGTATACTACTCTGTCCTGGACTATAATTTTTAAACATTAAGAAAAAAAATGATTATAGTGAGTAGGAATCTTTAGATTAATACGGCAAACGCAATAAATAATGAAATTGACCTGAATCAAATTTTATTAATTTAAATCATTTTTATTTTTAAATTTTTAAATATATATATACTCCTTACTAATAAATAAAAATAAAATATTTATAAACTAAATATATTGGAATTGTGTCACTCAATTTCTTGTTAAAGAAATAAAATATAATGACAAAATAAAAGAATCAGTGTAGGGTTTAAAGATATAATTTTTTAGAGGTACGGACTACGTTATGCAAGTAGAATTCATATAAAACGTCGAAACTACTTTTGTATCATTCGTTTTTCAATATTAGTGATTTTTTTTTTCTAAGATATCTAATTATTAATAAATAGATTTGCTTGATATTTTCTAGCCCAATATCTAATCAGATGTTTGAATGGCATTATTTATATCATCCTTGTTTTCTTTCCTCTCTTCAAACTAAACTTCACAGGTATGTTCTCTTGACATCCTTGTCCGGTCGTATGTATTTTGCTTCTTTTTTATGTGTTTCTTTTGTTGTTTGTTGTTAGTCCATAGAGAAAAACAAGGGAGGGGATGGGCAACCTACTTTGTTGTGTCCAAGTAGACCAATCAACCGTAGCGATAAAGGAAAGATTTGGCAAGTTTGATGAAGTTCTAGAGCCAGGATGCCATTGTTTACCTTGGTGTATTGGGAGCCAGCTTGCCGGCCATCTCACTCTGCGTTTACAGCAGCTTGATGTGCGTTGTGAGACCAAGACTAAGGTTTGCAACCATCAAATCCTCGCTTTATACCATTTATGTTGGTTAGACTCAAAAAATTGTTGGTGCAGGACAATGTATTTGTCAACGTTGTGGCATCCATACAGTATCGTGCCCTGGCCGAGAAGGCTAATGATGCTTTCTACAAACTTAGCAACACCAGGACTCAAATTCAAGCCTATGTTTTTGATGGTCTCACAAACAGCTATCTTATTGCTTTAATATCCTTCTTTAGTTTGTTGCCAAATGGTAACTTGGATTTTCTTCTTTACCTTTTTTTTTTTTTTTTTCCTTATTCTGTAGTTATTAGGGCAAGTGTTCCAAAGCTGGATTTGGATGATGCTTTTGAGCAAAAGAATGATATTGCTAAAGCTGTTGAAGATGAGCTTGAAAAGGTAATTCAAACTTCAACTTCTTTATTCTCCAAACGGCTTGTGAGCCTGTACAATCTTGATCTCCGTAAAAAAATTATTGATGGGATATTTGATGATTTGTGATTAATAGGCTATGTCTGCTTATGGGTATGAGATTGTCCAGACCCTCATTGTTGATATAGAACCAGATGAACACGTGAAAAGGGCCATGAACGAGATTAATGCTGGTGAGTTTATTTCTAAATCAAACATAAGCAAATCATTATAAAGCTCTTATTGTGACATCTAATTGTTCCAAAAATTTTGATTTGATCAATGATTAATTATTGGTAAGAGTTTTTGATATATATGGCAGCTGCAAGGATGAGAGTTGCAGCAAACGAGAAAGCAGAGGCGGAGAAGATTATACAGATAAAGAGAGCAGAGGGAGAGGCGGAATCAAAGTATCTGTCAGGAGTGGGGATTGCAAGGCAACGACAGGCGATTGTGGACGGTCTAAGGGACAGTGTGCTTGGGTTCTCAGTCAATGTTCCAGGGACAACGGCTAAGGATGTTTTGGATATGGTCCTTATTACCCAGTATTTTGATACCATGAAAGAAATTGGTGCTGCCTCTAAATCTTCATCTGTCTTTATTCCTCATGGACCTGGTGCTGTTCGAGACATTGCCACCCAGATTCGAGATGGCCTGCTTCAGGCATCTCACCATCATGAATAAAGGGTCAAACCCAAACTCCTGATTGTAATAAAAAGTCTTAAAACCAGGATACGGTTTAGTGTGTTTGAGTGAAATCTATATTTAGTATCTCTGCTTAGAAATATGAAATGTAATTTGCTATGTAAAGTTAATGAAAGTGAACTTTTCCATTTATGGTTTATGATTTAGAGAATTTTCTCTTCTTTTTTTTCCCCAGCATACAAACAACAATGT
This sequence comes from Gossypium bickii, assembly GCA_025503065.1. Taxonomy (NCBI): domain Eukaryota; kingdom Viridiplantae; phylum Streptophyta; class Magnoliopsida; order Malvales; family Malvaceae; genus Gossypium; species Gossypium bickii. Next base: position 16,572,609 of record CP106713.1, on the reverse strand, counting down.
TAAACAATTTCCCAGGAAACTAGCAGGATTTTCCAGGAATTTCACAATGCTAAAACAAGATAGTAGATCAATGCTACAGGATAAGCAATAAGCATGCCAAATATCACCCTGGAAACAAACAACAACCAAATCCTCATCAGTCAAATGGATCCAAATCAAAACAATATGAATTGAAATGTTGATTACCCTGTGCTTAGTATATCCGGATGAACATCGAATTCTTTGGCGAAAACAAATGGAACTACTCCTGGAGGAAGAGCTGCCTGGAATATGTAGATTTGGGGGTATCAATGTTTAGCTTTTTCAACCCATTGAAAAATCAAGATTAATGGAACAGTTTACTAACCTGCACGATTCCCACTCTTAATAATCTGCTTCGAAGTCCCAAGGCAGCTGAGGATGCTGCAATTAGAGCTGGACCAGCCATGAATTTCATGACCATGGCCACTGCTGTCATTCGTATACCACATGCTATTCTGCTACGCTGTGATGCCATAAGTAGACCTATATTAAGTGGGAAGAGCTGGGGTTAGGATCAATGACCGTGTTCAGTAACTGTAACAGGTACTCTCACTTCCCCACGCACACACAGTCAGGTCTATCACATGTGGAAGTACTGGGTTCCAGCATAAAGAGGCGCATTTTCGAGAAATATAACCTTGAGAGAAGTAAGAGTACTCAAAGAGAGCAATTCTTGATTGTAATGTACAGGCAGTCGTTGCAGTCACATAAGCAATGCTATTATGGTCAACTGTGATGGATGTGGACAAAAGCGAGAACTAAAACTGTAATCCTACCTAAACTGAACATTGACATACCAAGTCCTCCAGTAGCTAATATTGATAATGAATTCTGAATAATGGCAGGGAATTTTATTTCCCACCAACAGATGATAATCCATTTTCAGCAAAGTTTAAGCAAATTTACGGTCACCAAATAATCTTTATCAAAGATGAACATCGTGTTGTTTGGCTTAATATTTTATGTAATCTAACCTGAATCGAATGCCTGCCCAAATGAGACCCAGCCAAGCTGCATGAGTGTTGGGATTTGCCACCAGCTTCTTTTCCACAGTCAAGAAAATGAGCATAATCTTGGATTTGCTTGCTCTGGTTTCTGCCTCTTCTTCTCCCTCTTTCCCTTCTGCTTCCGTGTCCTCTTATTTCAACAAAGATTAAATAGTGATATATGTCGATGGTACATTCATATAATTGTATGAACTTGATGCTGGATAATATATATCGGTATAGTTTATGAAATTAATCCATGTTTATATTTCATGCAAAGTTAAAAAAGCTTACCTATGTCTTCTGAAGTTGGCGTAATCTCAGAGGCTGGCTTTGCAGCATTGAACTCGAACATGAACAACAGTAAATTATACCAAATCAAGCTTTGAAGAACAACAATCTGAGCCAGTAATCCAGCCGATTCATCACCATACATGGCCTTCAACAACGGTATCCCCAAGATCAAAGTGTTAGGCAAGGTCGATAACGAGAAGCCAGTTATGATAGACGGGTAACCGCCCCGAGATCGGAGTTGTCCAACGGCAATCAAAACAACGAAGGCGAATACTTTCTGAAGAAAGTCGGCAAGTATGAGTTCGATGTTCATCTTGTGAAGGTTGGTTTCTGAGATCACTTGGAAAGACAGTAGTGGGTTTGAGAATTCAGCTACGAACTTGTTTATGCCTGCACATTGTTGTGGTGTAAAAAGCTTCCACCATTTCACGGAAATGTAAGCCAAAATCAAGGCAAAGTATAAAGGAACAGTGGCTGAAAAAACATGGTAGATATCTGCCGGAGAAATCATGGTAAACTAGTTATTATTGAACGATTTTTTTTTCTTTTAAAATGTACTGCTTTGATCGTAAAACCTTAGTAAAGACTACCGCTATTCACATTCTCATCGAGTAAAATTACTTAATAATTAATTATTAGTATATTTATAATTCTTTGGGAGAATTAATGGGTAAAGTGAAAAGAGAAAGAAACAAAGTGAGAAAAGAGGTAAATATTACGACATAAATTTGGGCAATTTACCCAAAAATACCCAAAAATTACAAAATTTACGGAAAAGGGCCGGGTTGGAAAAAATTTACGGAAAAGGGCCGAATCCCCCAAAAACGCGTCCACGTAGGCGCGTTTTTGGGAATCGACTAAAAACGCGTCCCCCGGGGCGCGTTTTAGTCCGTGTTTTTAAAAAAAAAATTATTCTCGAATATTTTAAAAATTTACGAGAATAAACCTTTATAAAGGCTCAAAGTGACAACACTGTAGTCACCAATTTTGGCCCGGGTCATTAACCCCGGGCCCATTACAAACAAATTACAACAAGCCCAATACCAGCCCAAAACCAAACTAAAGCCTAGTCAATAAATGAAATGTCCCAAAATTACAGTCCATAAACCTAATACAAATAAACTCAGACCCAAACATTAAGCCCAAACCCACAAAACCAAACCAGTTACAAAGAGCCCAATAGGCCCAAATTTTTAAAAATTTTGGCTAGGGTTTCTGAAACCCTAGCCCCCTAGCGCCGCAAGCCACCAGCACCATGCTCCTGTGCCGCAAACCCCCACTTGCTTCTGTCTGCCATCGTCGCAACCCTCAACTGGCATCCACTACTGCAACACCATGCCCACTAGCCCCTTTTTGCGCCGCTCGACCATTATCTTGCAATAAAGAATAGAAACAGATAGCACAAACGAACGATTGTATTTTTATTTTCACTAATCTGGCTATAAAAAGCCGATTATCACACCAGGGCTTTAGGGGGTTTTTTTTTCCTTCGCAATCAATCAAAAAAATACCAAAACAGATTCAAAAACAAAAAAAAAAGAGCATTAGAAATCAGAAAACAAAAAACGCAAAGCCAGATCTACGCCATTCGAAGGTATTTTTCTTTTTTTAAATCCATTATTCCATAAATATAAATAGATAAAAATATATATATATAAAAAGAAAAAAAAACAGATGTTCTTGCGATTTCCGCCATCACAGCGTGGTGGTGGCGCGCGACGATAACCGCTTTACGTGCTGCGTTGGTCACCGAAAATCGCCCCTCCCCCATATCTGCAGAGAAAAAAAAAGAAAGAGTTAGTTTTTTTTTTTTTCAAATGAAACAGAAATGAATTTTTTTTTTGAAGAAAAATGGCCTTAAATAGGCCCCCAAAAACGGCGCCGCTTTGGTCAGCCATTTAGGCCCCAAAACGACGCCGTTTCCTTAGTCGACTCCGGACCCGACCCGCGAGGGGTTAGATCCACAGTTTTGTGGGAGGGCTAATTGCGCATTTAGCCCCTCCGCTTTTTATACAGCTTTCAATCGATTTTCCGTTTCTTTAAGATTAGCCCCAAGTTTTATTTTATTTTAAATCGAGTCCCCACTCATGTAGTGCATTTCGATGGATGGTTTATTTTCCGATTCAGTCCCTATCTTTTATGCGCACTTCAAATAAGTCCTTTTCCTCTCTCGCTTTTATTCCAAGTAACCCCTTTTTCTTTCATTCTATTTCGAATTTACCCCAAATCCCATTTTAAAACGCAATTCGGTCCCTTTTAGTTATTTTTAATCTTCTTAGTCTTTTATTATACTATTAGTATATTACTATTATTATTATATTTTCCATTATTATTATTATTACTACTATTGCTATATTTATTTTTATTATTAATATTATTATTATTATCATTATCTTGTATATATTTTTGCCTTATTATAATTATTATTATTATCATTATTACTATACTATTATGTTATATATATATTTTGTATTACTAATATTCTTTGTTATTATCACTATACTATTATTATTATACTATTATTATTACTATGTTTACACTGATATATATTGTACATATTTAATATCACTACATTGTTCATATTCCGTATTTTTATCATCATTGTTATTACTACTATTATACTAATATTATTATCATGTACATATTTCATTATTATTACTATTACTACTTTATTATTATATTTACTATTATTATTAATGTAGTTATATTGTTATATCGTATATATTTCGTGTTATTATTATTATTATTATTGTCATCATTATCATTATTATTATTATTATATATATTTATATATTTTCCTTGTATATATTTTTGCATTATAATTATTATTATCATTACTATTGCTATTGTTATATCTATTATTATTAAACACCCTTTTTTATTGAATTTCATTGTTATCATTAATTTACTTTATTTTCCAAACATGTATAATTTTCAATTTTACCCAAAAGCAAAAGTTCTTTTTTAAAAAAAATAAGACAATATTCTGTGTTTGGAAATTCGAGGGACCGGGCCCTATGTGTTGGGTTTCGGTTCTCTTGCTCGACCAAATAATTGAATAACCTTTTGTTATTTAATAAATGAGTCTTAGGGATTAAGAGACACCTTGGATTTGAGGATTGAAATTATCGTGTCCTACGTATTGGATGTGATATTTGGTCCCTTTGAAACAAGGAAATCTTAATATTCTAAGAAGACTCAAACATTTCCAAAAAGATCCAAATTTCTAAATTCATTTTTAATTTTGTTAAATTTTCGACATTGGGACATCAATCAATCAATTTGGTACCGATTTTCGGGCGTTGCGAGGGTGCTAATCCTTCCTCGCACGTAACCGACTCCCGAACCTGTTTTTCTCGAATATTTGTAGACCAAAAACCCCGTTTTAGTAAATCAAATGTTTTATTAAAACAAAGGTGATCCGATCACACCTAATAAAGGTCGGTGGCGACTCCCTTTTTACTCATTTTCAAGGCCCAAGTTCGATTCCCGTTTTGTCAAAAAAATGGTTACGACAAACACCATTTTTTTTAAGGTGTCATCATTTAATAAGAAAATATAACTTACAAAAGAAATCTTTATATAGACCCAAAGTCTGATTTCCCTTGTTTTCTTGAGTAAAGTGGGATATGAGATATGTGTATTTATAGACTCATGAATAGTTTTGCAGCTTGTTTCTAAACAATGTGGGATTCCTTCCTCTTTTAACTAACAACATGAGATGACATGCTACACTATATTTGATTTTTTTTTTTTTACAAAATAATTTCTCTTTTTTAATATTTTGTTAACATTTTCTTATATTATAAAATTATTTTTGAAATATTTAATCTTATTGCATTTTAAAAGGGGAGAACCCACATTTTCTTATTACATTTTCTTACATTTTCTTATTACATTTTCTTATATTTTGTAAAACATGGGAAGATGGGATAAAGAGTTGGGAGAGAAGAAGGTAAGATGAATAAGGGAAAGCAAGGATGGCAGCCATTATTGTCAAGTATTGATAGCTTTGAAAGAATGTGTAAATTGATGTTGTTAAGATGTTGCTTGTTTCCTTCTCCATTTTGAGTCATGTATTTGTTTTTGCCATTGTTCTCGCTTTTATCATATAATGTGTATGCACACACCAAAGGCTTCAATCTTTTTCTCCTTTTTTAAGTTTTCGTGAAATTGGTGCGTTTTGGACTTTCCTTTTGAAGGTAAAAAGTGTTTTTCAATGAATAAGATTGGTTAACAAAAATTTCCAACAAACCATTTTACTATTTGTATTCTATCTCGAAACTCAGTCCGATATTTAAAAGGTTTTAAATAAAGAAATTAAATTAAAAAATAAATTATGTTAAATATGAATCGAGTTAAAACTTTAATATTCAAAACTTCAATTTGGTTCAACCCTAACAGTGCTATTTAGAAAAAAATTAGTTAAAAAAATATAACTAGAAAAATGTTTTTGATAAAAATAATATGTCAAATATTAGTCCATCTCAAGTTTTATTATTTAAAGTTTGAGTTGAATTTGACTCGGATTATATTCGAGTGTACAAAATGTTATTTTTATTTTATTTTGCTGAGGTGGACAAAAACGCGTCCCCCGGGGCGCGTTTTTGGTCAGTTTCCCCCAAAAACGCGCCTACGTGGACGCGTTTTTGGGGGATTCGGCCATTTTCCGTAAATTTTTTCCAACCTGGCCCTTTTCCGTAAATTTTGTAATTTTTGGGTAAATTACCCCATAAATTTGTCGTTGTTTATTATAATTCTTTAATTTTTCAATAATTCACTTTATTGAACAAGATAGGCACTATACATAAAGCCCTGACTTGATAGCTTCAGTGTACAAGGCTTGAGAAGTAAAAATGCTCAAGACGAGGGTTTTTTACCGAATTAGTCCAAAAAAAATAAAAAATAACAAAAATAGTATATCATAAAAATTATGTACCAAAAATGATACATGTAGGGTGGTGCCGCCTATGGCAGAGGCGTGACCACGCTACTTCTGTCACATTCTGCAAAATTCTATTAAAAAAAATACTGTTTAAAAAAAATAAGGAGGAGGGTGTGTGGTCATGCTGCAGAGACTACACTGAAAGATGGGACAACTTGCTATTTTTTATTTTTTTATGTTTAGAGTTTTTACTAACAATAATAATAATAATTAAGGTTTTTACTAACAATAATAATACTGACTAAAATAATAATTAGGGTTTTTAACTAACAATATTAATAGTTACTAACAATAATAATAAAAATAATAATTAGGGTTTTTTACTTACAATATTAATAGTTACTAACAATAATAACAATAATAATTAGGGTTTTTTACTAACAATATTAATAACTAACAATAATAATAATATTTAGGGTTTCTTAATAACAATATTAATAATAATACTGACTAAAATAATAATTAGGTTTTTTTACTAACAATAATAATAATACTAACTAAAATAATAATTAGGGTTTTTAACTAACAATATTAATAGTTACTAACAATAATAATGACTAAAAATAATAATAATAATGGTTTTTTACCAACAATAATACTAACTTAAATAGTAATTAGGATTTTTTTACTAACAATAATACTAACTAACAATATTAATAATTAGGGTTTTTAACAATAATAATATTAGTTTTTTACTAACAATAACACTAACTAAACTAACAATAATTACTTTTTTACTAAAAATTCAAAACTTAAATGATGCATGCCAAAAGACCTATATTATGAAAGTAAAATTTCTTAATTTAATTTCTATATAATTACAATATTATTTTGAGATGGTATATAAACTAACAAAAAAAATCTTATATTAATAATAATAACAAAATAATAACAAAATAACAATTTGTTTAATAATAACAAAAAACCCTAATGATAACTAACAATTTGTTTAATAACTAAACTAACAAAAAAAAACATTATTTTAACAGGTTGTCCCATCGCCTGGTGCCGCCTCTGGCACAGCCTCCTTTGGTGCCGCCTTTGGCACACCCTCCTCCTTTTTTTTTAAACAATATTTTTTTTTTAACAGAATTTTGCAGAATGTGGCAGAAGTAGGGTGGTCACGCCTCTGCCATAGGATGCACCACCCTACATATACCATTTTGGTACATAATTTTTCTGATATACTATTTTGGTTATTTTTTATTTTTTATTTTTTATTTGGACTAATTTGGTAAAAAACCCTCAAGACGAAGAATAATAAAACACTACTTAACACGATATAAAAACTCGTACAAGTCACAACAAGAAACAAAACACATAACACAAAAACTCTACATGGACATGTTTGATCACTCCACACTGCCTTTACTATAATCTTTCACTCATGAAATAAAATAAAATGAGAACATACATTACCAACTTTATACCTCTGCATGTCTATTTCTTTAAACATATCCCACAAATTTCATGGTCAAACCTAAAGATTGATGCACCAAGAAGCAACAATAATCCTTTTATTAATAAATTCAAAAAATTAGGCTCATTTGCAAAATCTTCACTACACCCTTTTCTTTCCCTCCTCTAATATCTCATTACATGGTTCTTCTATTCATCAATATCACACAATTCATACACATTGGCCATCACCATTGCTCTCAAATAGGATTTTTAAACTCTGATATCTCGTTCGATAGTTTTTCTACGTAGCAAACTCTTATCATGCATACACATAGACCATCACAATTTAGAATTATTTTTACATGTAACTCTCTTTAATAATATCCAGTTGTGCTTACTAATATTTAAATTCATTATAAATTTATTTTTACCCCAAATCATGCTTAATTCCCTACTCTACCCTCTATTGTGAAAAAAAAAAAGCTAAAAATCCCTTCAACCCAAATTTTTGCATCTCTTTCACTATTCACTATCCAGAAAAGATTGAGAGAAGAAAGAATATTTTCATGAAACATTCAACTTAATTTTCACTATTTATCCTCTCAATGTTTAATGTAAGAATCACATGGTTTCACAATCTACACTAAAACATTAGCTTTCAAAAACAAGTTATGCATAGATTCGCAAAATAACTAATTTATATGTACCCTAATTCTATTGTTGGTTACAAGATTAATCAGTTCATTGATAATTACATAATCATCACAATTTATCAATAATTTGATGAGCCCTTTGTGATTTTTTTTTTAACAAAATTATCCTATGATTTTGAATATCAAAATTAGTAAGGGACTTATTTGTATATTTCTCACTTTTGTAAATCGACAATCACACCTTTTTCCTTTCCTCTGTCTGCTCCTTTCACTCAAGTTTTTGACAATTAAGCTCAACCAAAGTTTATCCTCAATCTCGTAAAAGGTCTTCATTTTCCTTATTTTTAATTATGGACTGCTACTCTTTTCAATTATATTTTGGGCAGCTCATCACTGTTTGTTCCATTAGTTTCAAGGCCACTATATATATTTTCATCCTTTTACGGATTCAATCCTCACTTAATTGGTTGTGTTGACTCTAAAAAATTTAAACCCACATTAATTAAAAATAACCATGAAGTATCACGATCTAGTGTTGGTGTATTAAGGTCTCATTCATCTCAATTAATTGTTTCACTTACCATTGTTTCTTGACAACTACCTCCATATAGATCCTCAACATCTATTCCTTTACCGATTCACTCTTGATCAAGATCAATACTATGCTCCCTTTTTTTATTGTTATGTTCCACGTGTAAAATCCCCAAAAATAGGTAATTAAGTTTACCCCCTTTTCTCTTTCATTATCTTCACCTATTACATGAATATATTCCTCTACCTTTCCTAACTTCTTTCTTTGATCAACAGATCCACTTGATTTAGTATCCGATAGCAATAGAGACATGAATATATTGTGCTTTGTATTTTGGGAGAATATCTAATGCACTATCAGTCCATAAATCACATGCACTATCAATTAATAATAACATAACAATTAGAGGTGCTCATACGCTAAATCAAGTTTGGGCTATACTAATATAAGGTATCTAGATCAATTTTTCAAGCCCGAGCTCCATTCAAAAAATGGGCTTTCTTGTTTTTTCCCAAGCTCGACCCAATTTATGAAAAGTAAATCTAGGCTCGACTCACCCTGTCCATATTTGATATTTTAGATTAATTTTTATTTAAAAATATTTTTTTAAAAATGCTAAAATAAAGGTTTCTAACACATTAAAAATACATTAAAAAGGTATTTATATTAAAAAAATACTACAATAAATATAATAAATATTTTATTATATTAAATATAATTTTTAAAAATTTTATATTTTGGGTTGGGTTATTTAGTTGGGTAAATTTTTTTTAGGTTTTAGATAATGAGTTTTATTGTTATTAGGCTAGTGATTTAATATAAAGATATTTAATTATTATTTAACATATATAATTAATATAAGTAATTTTTATAACATAATATATTCGGACCAAACTCGGGCCAAAAAACTTATTCAAGGCCTGACCCATATATAAAATGGGCCTTAAATTTTACTCAAGCCCATTTTTCTGACATTGTATTTTTGTCCAAACTCTCTCATTTTTGGGGTAGGTCTTCGAGTTTTGGGCAGGTGATTCGGCTCATGAACAGGTTTAATGACAACTCATCATTAAATTAACAAAAAAATAGGGGAAGATTTTTAACAATACTAATAAATTTAATTAGACATAATTAATTATAAATAAATGCTAAAACCCTAAATCTTTGAATCCAATATTCTAAATATAAAAATTATTAATATTTATTTATAATAATTACTTAATTATAATTAAATAAAATTATTAGTATTTATTTATAAACCCTCTATATCTTTTTAATTTAACGAAAATATGTGATATTATTATTTGCATGAAGGAATCACATATTATTCCATTAATAAATTTGGCAAAAAGATGAATCAATTAATAAATATGGTAAAATAATTAAGTAGTACTAGTTTTATAGTAATTGAGAAAATTCAAAATTCCTCTCTGTTTTCTCGGCGAAATATTTTGCATTCACTTGCATAACAGTAAACTTTAACTGTCACCGATGAGTTCACAATTTCTTTCACATTTTCCTTCAATCCAAGCATGCCAAATTGTCAGCCTAAATGGATCCTCCCATTAGCTTTTGGCTCCATTTTCCCCTTATATTTACTCTGTTTTACAGCCATAACCTCTTTTAATGGCGTCCCATTACTTTTCTTGTACCGGTTCTCCGCCATAGGCCGTTCCTCCTACCATTTCGTGGAGAACCAACTGAAACCCATCTCCGTCTTGACTCACATCACTATCTCCACTCCGCCTTCACCTCCACGCTTCGCCTACCTCATTTCCGGCTCCGCAGGCAATGGTAAGATGCTGAGAAGGATGCTTTTAGCCATTTACCATCCCTTGAATCAATACGTAGTTCATCTTGACCGGAAAGCTAGCCCTGTAGAGAGGCTGACTATTGAGCAGTTTGTGACAGATTATAAAGTGTTTAAAGAAGTTGGGAACGTTAGGATGATTATGAAAGCTAATTTGGTTACTTATAGAGGATGTACAATGGTTGCTAATACGCTCCATGCTGCTGCAATCATGTTGAGAGAAGGTGGAAACTGGGATTGGTTTATTAATCTTAGTGCTTCGGATTATCCCCTTGTTACCCAAGATGGTGAGTTAGATCCTCAGAATATATGACTTTTTGGACTGTCTTTGTTTTTATCTATTTATTTTGACATTTGGGTTCTTTCAGATCTTTTACACATATTTTCATACGTACCAAGGGATTTGAATTTCATTGATCATACAAGCAAAATGGGGTGGAAAGCGTGAGAACTTGTTTTAAATCTTGTAACCTTTAATTTCCCTTATCTGGGTACTGGTTTTTTGTTTGGGGACTTTGTGTGATTTGATGGGGTTTTAATGTTGAAATGGCAGGGGTCAAAGGGCTAAGCCAGTTATTATAGATCCAGCATTGTATAATTCGAAAAAAGCTGAAGTGTTTTGGATAACTCAGAGGAGAAGTATCCCTACTGCATTCAAACTCTTTACAGGTTAATATGCTGAAACCTTCTACTTTTCTTTTCAAAGTGTTGTTTTAGCTTATAATATATTTAGTTGTTGGAATTTTAATGGTGGTGTTATTTGCCAAATTTAGGTGTATGATCTATTCAGTCTTTTTTGTGTTCAAAAGTATTTCGGCCCTCTTTGTATCCTAATCTCAAACATGTTCAGCTAAGTGTTTTAATCTTTTCAAATTTATGGTTATTAGTAATAATGCGAAGAAAAAATTGTTAAAATAATTTATTAAATTTAAATTTAAATTTAAAATGATTGAATAAAAATTTTATAAAAATTATAAATTGTAATTAACTCATATACAAAAATATTAAAAAAAGAATACTACTATTAAACGTGAGAGAAATGAAATTGATAGCTACTTTAGTTGAAAATCGTCTAAAAGCATATTGTACTTATCTATATAACTTTATATAAGAGAAAGAGTTGACATGTGGCAAATCATCATACTCAGTTTTTTTTTTTTTTTTTTTTACATTTCACTTAATTCATTATTTGATATCTAAGTTTGATACTTTTTTTAATATAGTGTGTTTATTTTTTAGTCTAATGTGGTATATGTATTTAACAAAAGCTATACATTTTGACACTTGAATATAATAATGTTAACTTTTTAGTACTTAATTCAAGTTTTATAGTTGATTTAATAAAAATTCATAACTAGCTAATAATATTAGCAATTATTTTTCATCAAATTTACCTTAAAAATCGAATTAAATCACATCCATTGGATTGTATTTAACAAATTAAATACAAACTTAAACAGATTTACAATTAACACTAAATACAGATACTAGATTGGACCAAAAAAATAACTCAAGTAACACATTAGAAAAAAAAAAAGTGTCTAATTTGGTACCAAGATATACTAAGCCTTTACATTTTGTAAGAATGATTAAATTTTAGTTTTGATCCCTCTAATATTTCTAAATTGATATTTATAACATATTTTGGTCTTTATATTTTTATAATGTTATTAATTAGTCTAAATGATTAATATCTTTAATTTTTTTTATTAAATCAAAAGCAAATTCTTAAATCCAGACAATAGAAAGGCTAAAATTTTTAAAGTAAAAATAGAGAAGACTAAATTTCAAATGTACGAAGTATATAAAAACTTATAGTATATTCTTTACTTTATAGTTTGAACCAAACAAATAATCAATCTAATGCAAAACGTAAGTAGACTATACTAGTACAATTTGAAAATATGGACCCGTAGATAGAATTAAGCTTTACTTGGTATCGAGGAAAGAAAATTGAAAAGATAAAAAAATTGAAGGGATAACAAAAAATATAAAGACGAAAAATATAAATTTTCTTTCCACTCATTGCTCAGTAGAGTTGAAAAATAAAAATAAAACACTTGAAAAATACATAATTTTGATCTAACGTACCCATCTCTTCCATTTTCTCTACTCTTATCATTCAAATTTGAAAAGACTAATTTTTATGCATCAAGATGAAAAATGATCAATTTTCTTATTTTTTTTTTTTCTCTTACTTTTCTTCTCTAGCACCCTCAAAGTTTATTTCCTTTCCACTTTTCCACTCTTTCCTCATATCCTTCAACTTTTCTTCCTAACCAAACACATCCTTGAAAAACAAAAGAATTTATCCAATAAAGAATATATGCTTTGTTAGACTTCAATTCATATATTTCATCCATTTTGAGAAATCCATTGTCAGTATTTAGACGGTGCCTACATAAATTTGTTTATACTTTTTGTATAGTGGAGTTGAGGTTGATTCTTTCACGAGCAAACCGAGGATAAGATTAAAAGACTGTAGGATTTCAATTGCTATGCTCTTGGTCTTGATTTCAAATACACTCTTATGGTTAAGTGGAAAAGTGGAGGGTGGGAGGAGAGGGGGTAAAAGTTGAAAGAAAATAAATTTTGAGTATCGAAAAAAAATAAATTTTGAGTGTGCTTGGTAGGGGAAAAAGTAAGAGGAAAAAATAAGCGGGATGATCATTTTCTATCATAATATTTAAAAATTAGTCCTCTCAAATTGAAATGATGAGAGAAGAGAAAATGGGAGAGAAGTGTATGTTAGTTCAAAATTATACATTTTTAACCTTTTTTTTTTCTTTCCTCTCATTTTGAACTTTTCTTTTCATTTTTCAGTCTGTCCTATTAAGCACACCTATGAAAAAAAATTATATTTTTTTATCTTTCCAATTTTTTTTCCACTCTACCAAACAAAGTACTAGGGTGTGATTGGTTGAGTGAAAAGTGGAATGATAGAAATTTAAGTGCGCTTGGTAAGAAAGAAAAATAAAAGGAAAGAAAATAGGAGAGAGAATCATTTTTCATTGTAATGCATAAAAATCAATAATTCTAAATTGAAATGATAATAGGAGAGAAAATAAGAGAAGAGTGTATTTTAGTTTAAAATTATGCATATTTCACTAGTTCCATTTTATTTGCTCTCATTTTTAACTCTATCAAGTAATAGATGGAAATAAAATAACTTTTTCTTTCAATTTTTCTATTTTGCCTATCAAGCACATCTATGAAAAGAAAAATTATATTTTCCACCCTTCAAATTTATATCTTTTCAAATTTCTTTTCATTTTACCAAGCAGAAAATATAATATTTCTTTCCGTACGTATACTTGATAGGGAAAATGGAGAAATTAAAAGAAAAAACATATTATATTTCCATTCTTTATTTGGTAGAGTTGAAAAATGAACTAAAATATTTAACAATGTATAATTTTGAACTAACATGCACCTTTCTCATCTTTCCAATTGGGAAGAATTGATTTTTATGTATTAGGATAAAAAATAATTATCTCTTCTATTTTCTTTCTTCTTACATTTCTTTCCTATCAAGCATACCTAAAATTCATTTTCTTTTAATTTTTCCACTCCTTCTTCCCCCCACTTTTCTTTCAACTTTGATTGGTAGAGTGGACACAAAATTGGAAGAATGAGAAAATTGAAGGGGTAAAAAAATTAGAAGGATGAAAAGTAGAATTTTTCTTTGTATAGGTGTACTTGGTAAGCAAGATGAAAAATAGAAAGAAATTTTTTTTTTTACCTATTGTTTAGTAAAGTTGAAAAAAGAAAAGAAAAGTAAATAAAGTATTTGAAAATTACATATTTTTTAACTAATATTTTATCTCTCTCATTACATTAAAATAAAAATTATCATCTTTCTTATTTTCTTTCCTATCACTTTTCTTCTCCATCAAATATACACAAAATTTATTTATTTTCACTCTCCTCCAATTTCTCCACTTTTACACCCAAACAAGCATTCCTTTTGTAGAAAAGGCATGTCTAAATTGGTTCACCTGTTTAAGTGACTTGTAGCGTAGCAGACTAGCAGTATGTATACAGCTCGGAAAGAAAGCTTTGCTGCTGTTTCCAAGGGATTGTTGGTGAGAAGCATTCTAGAAAATTGGTGCAATAGGCAAAAATATCTGAGAGGATACGAAATTACTTATGCTATGCTTCCATGTTCTCGTTCTTTCACCTGGTTAGCAGTCCACTCTCTCATTTCCCCTTAAAACATCAAAAGTGGAGAATTTTTAGTGCATTTAAATTTTGCTGAATATTTCCGAAGTCTTGGTCGAAGCTTGGATGTCCTTAAAAGATTGTTGTATGTTTACACTTTAATCTCATTTTCTTGTACCCAATTTCTCAAGAAGTTAAAAAGTAGCCAGTTGAATAATCTTATGTTTGTCATTTCATTGAATTTTGATGAATGTTTATAACAGTGAATACTCATCATGTTTATGATGATTGTACATAACGTAATCTTATATCGTCAAGCTGTAAGTAGGTTCGGCATGGATGGCACTTTCTCGCCCTTTTGTGGACTACTGCATTTGGGGATGGGACAACCTCCCTCGAAAAGTCCTCATGTACTATACCAACTTTCTATCATCTCCAGAAGGTTACTTCCACACTGTCATTTGTAATGCAAAAGCGTTCAGTAACACTACAGTAAACAATGATCTCCATTTTATATTATGGGATAACCCACCTAAGCAGCATCCTCGTCGCCTCACGCTTTCTCACATGCAACGGATGCTCAACAGCAATGCCCCTTTTGCCAGGAAATTCCATCAGAATAGCCGAGTGCTGGACAAAATCGACACTGACCTCTTATCTCGGGGCGAAGAAATGTTTACTCCTGGTGGTTGGTGTGTAGGAAGTGGGGAAAACGGGACTGATCCGTGTTCAGTTGTTGGTACTCCAACAGTCCTCAGACCTGGCCCCGGCGCCAAAAGGTTGCAAACTTTGATCAATTCTCTTCTATCCAATGACAATTTTCGACTACGACAATGTAAATAAAACTCAAGGAAAGCTGCTATGGGATGGGAGGCACTCTTCTTGCTAACTGGAATTTAATATCAGATGATGCAGTCCAGCATCCAGTGTTGCTTCCGATACAAGTTGGAAAGAAGAGTGAATTGATCAAAGTTTGAATACTAGTAAAAGGAAATAACTATATTCAAAGTGTATTGGGGAGAGAGATTTATTTTTACTAGAATGAGGATCCAGGGGACTCATAACCATAAAATATATTGATTTTGGTTTCAAAGCGAAATGTTTCACATAGCAATGATATTAGACAAAGGCTATTGCTTGGACGACAAATAATAAAACCAAAATGTAAAATGGTTGTGAAAGCAAGTGTTGGGTCATCAAATGGGTTGCCTTGTCCATCAATTCTCCCATGCAGTGAAGTGAAGGAATTGACGACCGGAACTGAACTGCTTTTTAAGGTTTTTTTAGTGTTTCTGTTTTTTTTACAACCAAAAATCCGGAGGAGGTAAAAGAAAATAGAGGAGCAAATATACCAAAGATGTACGGAAGAAAAATTTACAGCCTCACCAATATTGTGCCAAATTTACAGGCTTCTCACTTCGGTTTTTCCAGCTGAATCTGAGGTACCTAAAATTTCCACAACATATTAAATAATAAATTAGACAGGTGTAACTACCTCCTTCAACAGGTATAGTTTTTACATAAACGTTATATATTATTTGAATTATAAAAAATTATTAAAAATTACAAAATAGTATTAATAAAATAGGACTAGACTCATAAATTTCATTAACTAGTACCTATATTTTTATTTTTTTTGAATAATTTAATTTTTTCGAATGAGGTAAGCTTGTGGACTAGTTTTAATAAATGGAAAACTTAGAAAAACTACGTTAAAAGAAATGGAGAAGGGAGGAAAACAGAGGAAGAAGTAGAAGATAATGGAAAATAAAGAAAAAAAATTAAATTGCTTAAAATGAAATAAATATAGGGACCAAATGTAGAATTTAACATAAAATTTTTATTTGAAATGATGATTTAACGTGCCTCGTCAGCTTACCATTGAACCGTTAACAGTAATTAACGGCTTAGTGACTAAAATGTTATAACGCAATAACGTAAGTAATTGAAATCATAACATTTCAAATATAAGTGACTAAAATGTAACCTGAAACAAACAAAAGTAATTATTTTGATAATTTATCCTTAAAAATATCACCTTTTTTTTTTGTGTAAAAAACTTGTAAAACTAAATAAACCTAACTACCCTACGATTACCTTATTATTCCAATATTCCTCCTAATGAACTTTCATAATCTAAATTGTGTTCTTTAGATGGATCCCACTTTTGAGTGTTTTTTACTGTTTTGCCGAACTCACCGATATCTTAATGATTTTCATAAAACTCCATGATAATCCTTGAAAAGCAATAAAATTCATATTCTTCCATAGACAACATGCTAGCAATCCAAAGAAAGTAGTCTGAAGAATCTCAATCCTTGGCACCCATTCACAATTTCCCAAATTTGTTCTAACCCACTTTAAAAGATTTTTTGAGAAGAACTAAGGTTGGCGACTTTTAAGCGCAAAATTCAACCAAACCTCATTAGTGGCTTGACAATCTCTAAAGACATGATAATAACAGATTGAACAAGATGCATTTTGACCAATTCCTCTTTGCATGCACTCAAGATTAATAAACAACCATTGCCTGCAAACAAAGTATAGAAAAAAAAAATTAATTATATATTTTATTAGTGTAAGAATTATTTTATTTTATTTTTTACAATTATAATTTGAATTCAGAATATTTTTTTGAAGAAAAGTAAACATTCACTAATAAACTACAACTTAGTGTTGTTATGCTAAAATTTATATTAAATACTACTTAATCATTTATTTAGTTTGGAATTAATTATGCTTGTATGTCCTTTTTATTAGTTAATTTATTTCCTCGATATATTCAATAGTTTTTATATTCATGTACTATGTTTGAAGTGTAGGTCTCTTCCTGTACATTGGTGAGATGTCACCTTACAACCCATCTAAAACCATGGACAGAAGATCAAACGTCCAATTCTTTGAATAACATTTTTATAATTTATTGGAAATTTCCTTCTTCAAAGTCAAAACCCTTTACAAAAACAAATACATATGTTGAAAAATATTTGGCCAGAAGAAACATCAGGAACTAACTATATGCTAAACGTGACTGATATCATACTACCAAATATATACTCAAATTCATATAAAAGAAGATAATAATTTTTATTAGGGTTTGGTTTTTCCAATATAATTATCATAATATTATATTTTAGAATCAGGTTACGGTGTTTGGATTTCAATATTCCGGTCATTTCGTATTTTCACATTACGATCATCTTGTAATATAGAGTGTAATCTTATATTATGGGCGTAGTCTTAAATTTTGAACCAATTTGCCCTTTTTTTTATTATTATAATCATTTTTAATTTTTTTCTTAAATAAAATTTAAGACTAATTAAAAATAAAAATATTTTTTTTTAATAGTGAACTAGCAAATATCATGCATTAGAATTATAATCATTATATTTTATTTAATAAATTATTTATTAATATATTAATTATGGTTATAACTATAATGTGTTGCAATCAGTACTTTTTATGAAATATTATAATTATGATTTAAAAATTTATTTCATCATAATATATTTACTTATTAATATATAAATTGTAATAAAAATTAAAAATTGTAAATAATTTATCATAATTTTATAGAAAGTGAGACTAATAAATATTAAAGGAAGTAAATTTGTTAAAAAAACAAATTTTATAACAATGACAATTGAGTAGTAGAATGGTGCTTTTAGGTAATTTTACATTCCATCAACCAAATACCCGAATTTTACATTCCAGTTAAATGAACTAAACAAAGTAATCTCACATTCCATCTGTAATCCTATTATAGAAGGTAATTTAAGATTCGTGCAATTTAAGGAAAAGAAACTGTGAAGTAAGATTTATAAATTAAATGGTAAGAAGTGTGTATTATTTGAAGAAAATGTTATAAAAACTCTAAATAGAAGCCTGGTCAGTTCCCCAAGCTGAAGGACAGAAAGTAATTACATAGTCTTTTGAGGCACAATTCACCAATGGTGGAGGCATGTCAAAGGCATAGCTATAATAAGAAGGGCATGCGTCCTTAAACATCTTTGAATACACACTTGGTTTGCATTTTTCAGGTGTCCCAAACTCGTTTCTGCAACAAAATGAATCGATATCAAACGCCAAGCAAGCACTTTTGCAAGCAACTACTTCCCCATTTTTGTTAACAACTTGAAGTTCTTGAGGGCAAAAGTTGTTTGGATTCTTTGAGCAGCTTCCGATGGTGCATTTGGTTGAAAAAGGTCGTGTAGTGACCGAGACAGGAAGGTTGTAGCCGTCAACCAGGCTAACGTCGTAGAAATTTGGCTTGCCTTTAACACCTTGAAGTGCAACTTGGACTAATGTGGCTGGAGGTATTCCTATTAGTCCATTGCATTGGAGCCTTCCATCACAGTCACCAGTTTCGCAAGCTGGTTGCCAATTCGAGTTGAAGTTGCAACCTGTCCTTGCCCAAATTCGTCCGTTCCACGTCCACGGTGCCTCAAACCGCTGCATCTGTCCTGGTGGGAGATAGAATCCGCCATTTGCTATCACTGGATGGCCGGTGTTGGGGGCCGTTGCTGGCCATATAGGAAAGGGGCACTTATTGTGTACATAAAATGTTACCGTATGTGCTAGTGAGTGCCCTGCAAATTTTATTCGCTTCCATTGAACTAATATTGCTAAAACCATTTCAGTTATTCAACAAATTTTAGATAATAATTGGTATAAAAATTACCAGAAAACAGGAGCAGAAAAACAGCAGCAACCTGCAATGACTTCATTTTTTCAATTCAGATGGAGATGAAAGACAAAAGGTTTTTCCAAACTATATATATATATATGGAAACATAAGTTACGAATTTTAGGTCTGCTTAGATTGCAATTTAAGGTTTGATGTGTTTAATTTTTGCAAACAAAGCAATCTTGTCTTTAAGGAAAATCAAACAGCTTTAAGGAAGTCGACATTTGTTGTAAAAATTTACAAACTGTTAAAAATCAGATTGTTTGTGTTTGTCATTTGAATTAAGTGTAACAGTTGGAAGTGAGTATTTTTGCCTCATTTTCACAACATTCAGAAAGGTAATGGATGATGCATAATACTTGTATCTAACATATAATGGATATGGATATTAAATAACATCCTTTAAATATATAAAATTTATAAAAAAATTCAATATATAGACACCTAAATGTCTACAAACACATTTAGTCAAAAAGAAACACATTTAGTCAAAAAGAATCAGGTCACTATTATGCGAGTCATTTTAAATAAATATGAAGAACAATAATCGTATGTGACATAATATCAGTATAAAATGGAGTAGGATGGATAAAACTGAATTTGGATATGAAATATATAAAAAAGTACCTTTCTAAATGTGACAAGCATCAACCAATCATATTTCGAAAAAGAAAATTGTATTTCTTAAATAGCTCCTACTTATAGCATTTTCAACATAATTACCGAAACCGTAATACTTCTCCCAAATGCTACAAAACTGTGATCATAGTAAGAGTAAAGATTTACTCTCAAATTTAGTTTACCATAACCATTTGTTTGTATCTTCTCTGGATTTTTGACTCCCACGTTTGAGTTTTTTTTCCTCAAAATTTGGTTTTATTATTCCACTTTTGGGTCAAGAACCATGACGCAACTGTGGATCGTGAGCGTGATGGACATGGGATCCAAACTCAGACCATCTCTGTTTCAATTCTAATGATATGTAAAAGGGCTAGTTTCGACTAGTCCCAGTGACGTCCACAGCTTCAATTTGTCCTCGTTGGTCTAAGAGCCCATGAAGCAGAAAGGAAACTTTCACGCATTGATGGTAATGTAAATGGGTTCTAGTCTCGATGGTAATTTGAAGCTTTGGTTGGAACCTTCAGTATGATGGCTGAGCATTTCATTGAAACATAGATCACTGCTTCATGCTAATGAAATAATTGAAGAACTGTTTTCGACCTTTGTAGAAGTTGTTGCTGCTACATTATTGATGAGCCTTTTGCTACTTCTTGTAAGGTTTTCTGTTTTTGCGAGGATATGATGATCTAATAGTCTCCAAATACATGGAAAAACTTCTCTTCATTTTTCTTCTTCAAGTATACATGTTTGACATATATCCGTGCTTGGGTACAAGGATATGATGCTCCAAAGGCCTCCAACTTTTTTTTATTATTTTTTTAAAAGTTGAGCATAGAGGCACCAACGCATACCAATATCAAATAATCACAGTCAATCCAATTAAGCTAGTACATAGTTAGCCACACTACTGTTACACCAGAAGTTAAACTCCACTTTAAGCCAAATCTAATAAGTACTGAACAAGACAAAATGTAATGCGTTAAAACTTATAAGAAAATATCATAGCATTCCATAAGCTGAAGATCCTAGTTATTATCTTCAGTTAGGCTTTATCATCTTTGATTGGCAAAATAAAAGGGCTTTACCAACATGGACACCATTGTTGACAGACAACATGGTGATGCATAGACTAAAGAACTATTACGTCTGCTCGTAAGCCATAAAAAGAACCAAATTTGAGCACCCTAATAATGCTCATGAACCTAATCAAACTTTTATTATAATTATATATATTACTTTTAATTAGTATTGAAAAATATTAATTTGATCTCCAACTGGAGCCTGAGAGTAAAAAATCAAGTTTGATATTGAGCATGGGAAACGAACTCTTTATTTATTAGGTAAACAAGTTTAATCAACAAGCTCAAGCAGCTCGATTTTTTTTTCACAAATTGAGTTCAAGCTTTAAAAATGAAACTTAATAGAGCTCAAAACAAGCTTCGAGCCTTGAATTTCAAATTGACTCAAGCTTCTTACATCTAGAGCTCAGGTCAGCTCAATTACATATTATATAAAGAAGTGATATAGACATGGTCTATATTCTAAAGCAGTACACATGATGCAATCTGATCAACTCACCAATTCATAATGTTAAACATCAAAATAAAAGAAAAAAACTGTCTAGCAACCCAAGCCAACAAGGATGGATTCCTTTTTTTGATTTCCAATGAGCAGAAAGGCCCATCAAATTTGCTTAGCATGAAACTAATCAATAAGACTATATTGACAAACACTTCCAAGATATACAATGCAAATATACCAATAAGTCAAGGCAGAATGTATGGAAAATCAGAACTCAAAACAAAGTCTCATACAATGCATGTAGAAACAAAGAACATAAGTAGGTTTATGGAACAATAAGTATAATACATGATTAATTAATACTCCATTTGGGAACATGGATTTGAAAACTTAGGATTTGGATTTCATTATTATGTAAATGGTAAGAATGAAATGCATATTATGGAAAAACTAGCTGGTATTTTACTTAATATATATTTGAAAGGTATAAAAACATGGAGTTGTCAAATCCAAAGATATTTTGAGAATTTCAAATTCATTACTAAATAAGCATCTAACAAATTCATGGATTTGAGAGATTATCATAAAGTTATATTTCTGAATAGTTTAGTACTCAATTTACCCTACTTTTGAAATCCATATCCAAATTCTAAAATCCAAGTTCCCAAACGCAACCTGAATAATTTGGATAAATACTTTTCATTTGCTTATTCGAGGAAGTCAAAAGCGACATGCAGGACACATACAAAAAACTTTGCAATCTAATCCTTATAACTTCTAAAATCCAAAATATGGTGCATTCAACGAGTGTTCGTGCATGTGTACATACAGGAATCAACATGATGTTTCCTAAGTCCAAACATCCAAACCAAGATAGCAGATTGACAACGGTAAGGACCAACCTAAAATAGCTTTTATCCCATCTAATATAGAATCCGATCATATCATTGTAAACATATCCTCATCAATGCAAGAAGTTAGATTCAAAAGAGATTAGATGCAAGCAGTAACAACTAAAAATTCATTACATTAATGGGATTTTTTACAATTTCCATTATTCTAGTAAACTAGATATATGCACAAGGGTAAAAGACTGATAAAAGTTTTGAGGGCAATCCATTATTTAGTCCCATTGAATAAAGTTAAGTAATGCTAAAATATAGAAGGTAGGAAAATGATAGGATTAGGAAGTAAGTTTCAATCTGATCTGTAGAAACAACATAATAAGTTGCAACTAAGAATCCATCATTCATTACTAATTATAAATAAAATCTAAATTAGCAGCACATCATGAAAACAGAATTTGAAATTCTAACAAAAGGTAAAAGGAACTAACACTGTCATAATGAGCCCTCAAAATCTCATGCCTCAACAGTATTCCCAAGTTCAAATGAGAAATATTCACGAACGGGTGAAAACTCCACCAATCCAATGTCCATTGCATATCCAGAAACAGGCAATTTGGACTCTCTCAACACACAAAAAGCTTCAGCTATTCTTGTTTTTGGCACATCCTGAGCTACTGCACAAAAGGGAATCCAAGAGTCAGCTTTAAACTCTTCACCAATTTCGATCCCTTCCTTTTTAATTGCCTCACATAATTGAGCTTGGAACTGTAGGAGGGCCATTGTTGGAACAGGTGCAAGAAAAAGAACATTTTTGTCATTTGCGAAACTCCCAATTGAAGTAAAAGATAGAGGTAAAGGTCCTTGTTTTGAAGCAAAAGACTTGACAACAGATTCAAGCTTGGCAGGGTCTAGAAAAGGGCTGGAGAAGAGAGTAATGTGAGGCCTTGACTCAATTTCAATTAACCGAGTGCTGATTTGGCGACGAGCCAATACATTCCAAGCTTTCAAGACTTGGTTTTCGAGTGCTGGATCAAAGTAAAGCTCAATTGAAAAGCCTTGTGACATCGAATCTTTGATGAAAAAAGAAAAAAAAAGGAACCCAAATTTGGAAGGGAGATCTCCGACTACCCAGATGATGAAAACTGGAACTTGAATTAGAATTGGAAGTGAGCGAGAAAGGGGAAACACTTCAAAACCCTAGAAAGAACATGGAAAATGAAAGATGCCCAGATTAGATTTTGGTGAAAAGACCAAATTACAATAAAAATGTAAAAGGAAAGGGATTTTGATGGTTTTCTCGAAGAGACAACGCATAAAGAGAGGGTGCGGGTGATGATTTTCGATTGGGTTTGAAAATTCAAAATTAAAATAATTACATGTAATGAAATTTGATTGAATCTGAGTCGGATTTTATGGTTTGGATGGTTTTGGTTTATTTGATTTTTTTTTTTAAAAAAATTGAATATCAATAAGAGTTGAATAAAAATAAAAAGTACTCGATTTAGATAATTGAGTTTTTTTAATTTATTAACCAAATAAAGCAAATTCAGTCAATTTCAGGAAAAAAAAATCTAGTCAATCCAATCGTTAAGATTCAGAAAAGTTCACAATTCAGTGATTCACACACACAAAAAAAACCCAACCCTCAAGGAAAGAAAACAAGAAAAAGCTTAAGCTATAAAGCTTCCGTTTTTATTTATTTTAGATTCTATTTTTTTTATAAATAATTATGATTCTATTTTCATCACTTAATTATAATTTTTTTTTCCGATTTAATCAGTAAATTATTCCGCCGTTAATTACTGTTAAACGAGTAATGGAAAATTGAGGTGACTTTTTGAATTTTTCACATAATTTTCAGATTTCCATGTGGGTAGGTAAATTTGTTTTACAAGTCCTCATAGCTTTTTGGTTTCACAAACCCACCAACCATTTACGTAGTCCCTCACTTAACCTAGCCGCCGCCACCCCACTCTGGTGGCCTAAAATGAGGTCGATCCCTTTCTCTTTCTCTTTCTCGCTCAAATCTCCAGAGAAAACAATCCGAAATTGGAAAATTTCATAGTTTATTTATGTGGGGATTACTATTAAGAATAACATGAAATGTGTTTCCAACTGTGGTGGGTTTTTGAAGATGACAAAGCAAAGAGGCAACAAGTTGAAGAAATCTGCTAAATTTTGTTCTTCTGAGAATTTTGATTCTGGGTATATTAGACATGAACCGAAGAAGGTGGAATAAGATGATTTTGTCAATGGGTTTCTCAAGAACATTGAGTTTAAGAAGCCTAATATGGAGTCTAGATATGGATTCAGAGACTTCAATGCAACGTTTAGGAAGTGTTTTGAGTAAATTCAGATGTGTGAAAACGGGATTTCAAAAATATGATTTAAGAAGAAATGCCAAGAATGATTATTACACTCCTCAAAAGAGAAGCAAATATGAGTGTTTAACCTGTAACAAGACCTTTGACTCCCATAGAACTCTTGGAAGACATAAAGCAAGCCATACAAAGGTGAATTACTGCCATGGATCAATACACAAGAGTTATGAAATAGCTTAGCAAATTATTCTTTTACAGCTCCAATGGTTGATACCAAAGTTACCACGTCTTGTTAGCCTTAGTGTTGTTGTGACACCCTCATCTAACTCGAAAGAAAGATCCGAATGTAAAATGTCACATTCTGTTGCTAGAGTAACTCAAAGTATTATTATTAATTTCCATTTAAATCAAACCGATAAATGTAATATAATTCATAAAATTTCAAGTTATACAAGTAAATTGCACATACATGAGATCAAACAAGTCCACACATAGTGATCCATGATCATATGAGGTCAAGCACGGAGTTAGGACATGAATCCTAACTCAAATCATTGAAGTGGAGGGTAATGTCTCGAGACATACCTCCTTTGTTTTAAAATATTTGCTTCGAACTATAATGTCTCGAGACAATAGGGTTCATTTCTCGTCACTTGCACCCTTATGTCTTAAGACAGGTCTCGAGATTTAACTCCCCTATTTTAGACCCTTAAGCTTCGATGTTTGTAATCTCGAGATAATGGCCTTGATGTATCAAGACTTACATGATAAGTCTCGAGACCTTGATCCATAATTACACAAAATGATCATTTTGTTCTTGTTATAATTATTTATTCAATCTGCCCATACATAATCATAAGAAATTGATTCTATTCTTTTTTCCATTCTACATGAGATTAAATTTGTCCATTCTTTTGCATAGGAACAATTCTTGTTGAACAATTATACATATTATATCTTTCTAGAACTCTTCCAATATAGTTTTTCTAAGACAGTTCTATCAAATCTTGTGATCTATCACAGAATATTTCAATTCTCGTTATAGAAGGTGCCTCTTTCATATATTTTATTTCAAAGTTATTCGAGAGAAAAAAAATTTGTCTTACACATTATACCAAAATCATTTGCAGCAAGCAAAAAATAATCAAAATACACATATAGAACCAATAAAATAAACTTGCTCTCACTAATCTTTTAATATATACACCGATTAACGATGTTTGCTTGAAAATAATTTTTTTTTATGTTATCATTAAAATTGATATACCATTGTTGTGAAACTTGTTTAAGCCCATATATTAACTTCTTAAGTTTACACACCACGTGACATTTCCCTCCAAATGTAAAACCTTTAGGTTTATTCATATAAAATTCTTCCTCAAGATCTCCAATTAAAAAACTTATTTTCACATCCATTTGGTGTAACTCTAAATCGTAACAAGCCACCATTGCTATAATAATTTTGAAGGAGTCTTTCTTAGAGATTGGTAAGAAAGTCTCTTCATAATCAATACCATCATTATTAATTATAATGCACTTAACAGAAATATTATTATTTATTTTAATTAATTTTAGACATAAATTTTACTTAATTTAGTACTTAATCAATCATTTTATGTGTAAATACAATTATTATCTAATGTGTTGGGAAATGAATGAATACACGAGTTGCACAAAAGATTTGTCATGAGAATTCGAGTTGATACACAAGATGAAAATTTTAAAATTATTTTATTATTATTTCTATTAAATTTTTTTTATTTTTAAGCTTTTCTTTTATTTTAGGGTTTATTATTTTTACAAGTATATGCATGAAACAACCCTATTCTTTTTAGGTTTATATATATACACGAGGATAAAGAGGGAGGCGAATGAACACCAACCACCAAATTTGTCTCTTTTTATTTTATTTAGGATAAATCTCAAAATTACATATGAAATTTTTATTTCGATTTAAATGAATAGGTAAAATATTAATTTTGATTCAACTATACACATTTTAAAAAATAAATGTATCACTTTCTTTTCATAGTAGATAAATATAATTATTTGTGTATGCAATATGTTAATGTAAAATAGTGTTATATTGATAATTGTTTTAGTAATTTATGAAAATCAAAACAAATCAAAATTTCATGTATCAAATTACACAAAATCATAGTTCATATGTAATATTACACATTTGACTGAAGTTCATATATAATTTTGATATTTATCCCTTTTATTTAATAAATTTTCTTTTATTTATTTTTATTTTCTTGTTCTTCAATTTATGATTAGTTAGTTTTGATCTAGTTTTAGGCCGATAATTGATCTAATGTCTGAACCGTGAGACTTCAAATTTGCACTTAATATTTTTCACGTCGATATTCATGAATTCTCTAGTTTAGGAGAGACTCAATAATCTCACAACATCATTTTAGCATCAAATCGAGAAAGGGTACCCTTCATTTCAATGTTGGATGACATACCGTTGGTGAATTGGTATGATTCTTAATTTTCGTATTCATTCCATCAAATAAAAAATTGATATGACCAATTGAGAGAGTGGTTGGATCCGTCAAGGAAGTTAACGATCAAGTTTAAATGACCTGCGCAGTTGAAGTTGTTAATTTAAGTTGGGTTCTTCTAGTTCGTAAGGTTGCCAAGGAATTAAATCATAGAAGTTGATTTCAAGGTTATTCACTTGGTAAGGGTTAACAATCGAGTTGTTCCCACAGTTAATTTATCACTACAAAAGAATTAAGAGGTTTGAGATAGTTCCACGATCTCTATAACCAACTTATCAACAGGAGGAGAAAATCCATTATCGGGGATTAGTTCGAAGCCGAAGCCAAAATCGCGCCTAAGGCTAGAGTTTTCAATTATTTGTTTTATTTATATTTAATTTTGTTTTACTTATTTTTTATTTCATTTTTACTTTTTATTTAATTTTTATTATTTATTTTAGATTTAATCCCCATTTTCTTTAATTTCGCATTTTTGTTAATCTTGGCCATAAGAAATCATAAAATTAATCAGTCCAGCCTCTATGGGATCGACCCTACTATTTAAATTGCAAATTTAATTTATTTTCGGTTCAGGTGTAGAAATTTATTTTTGATTGATTAGATACCCATCATTGAGTATATCCTTTGGCAACAAATCTAGCTTTATATCATCCGATACTGTCATTTGAATCACAATTTGGCTTTAAAAAAAACTCATTTACATCCAACTCGTTTTGAGCCTTTTGGCGATTTGACAATGCTTGATACTTTGTTTTGTTCCATAGATTTCATGTAACACCCTTCGCCTGATCGTCGAATTTGAGCTACATGATGCTATATTCATCGCCAAAGTAACAACAAACAAATTCACGGTAAATAAACATTCATTCATACAATTACGTGTCAATTACATTTGAACTATGATAAACAATCAATATCAAGTCTCAATCGAGCTTACGAAAACTCTTTTATCGACTCGAGCACGAAATATGATCAAATTGCAAAGTTTTAAAAATTGAGGACCGATGTCATGACGTTGCATCTTCCATGTCATGTCGTCACCTAATAGTTTGTCACATCGTGACCTTAGTCCACTCGACGACGTGGATTGACTCACTGTCAGTTGGCGTTGCAAGAAAAAAGGTTGCTCATCTAGACATGAACTCTTTTTTTGGTAAAAATGAACCATTTGATACATATTTCAAGCATTTCAATCAAACCATACCAAATATGCAATAAGCAATGGATTGACCTGATTCAAAACATACTAAAAATATGTCAAACAAATCAAGTATCTATATTCAAGTTCTTATCAACATATTCACTATTTGTAGATCATGTAAACTTAATAGTTTCAAAGGCATTGGCACTTAATATCTAAACTATGCAATTATCCGTCTTTAACTAAGAACTACCTAATGGAAACTTGTCATTTTTCTTTCATTACACACACTCAATAGCAAACACAAATATAGCTTATAGATCTTAAATATGAGCCTCAACAATAAAATAAATAAATCACATTTGATCCCAAATTCCATTCACCTATGTAAACCAAATTCAATCTTTGTTAACATGTACCAAAAAGCCAACAAAACCTTTATGACCTTATAAGTAAATCAAACTAATCATACACCAATTTGCATTCCGAGTACAATAACAAATATATCATTTCATCTAAGCATCAACTATTGCCACAATTAGGCATTAGGTAAGTGTCGTACTATGTCCAACATTCAAAGCTACCATTTATCAGAACACTTATATACATCAAACTAACCTCAAACTCACTATAATTATTGTAACAGCCTAATTTTTTAGTGGTGTCAGAAACAGTGGTTCGAGGCCACCAAATCTGACAAGTAAGCTTGTAAATTTTATTATTTAATATTTACGAGTCAAATATAGTTTTTAAAAGATTTTTGAATGGGTAATTTATATTTTATAATGAATTATTAGGTTCAAGTAGTAAAATCCTAGGTCAAGTGTTTTAGAAAGTGAGGTATCGGGACCTTGTTTCTATAAACCGAGCTGTAAATATTTTTATAAATATTTACGGAGTGGCGTTAAGGTGGTATTAAAGTTTCGTTGAAAAATTTTAACATTTCGATAGTTAATTAATTAAAAAGGACTAAATTGTAAAATATATAAAATTTAATCACTATTTGATTAAATGGGTAATTGAAAAAGGAAAAGGGACTTAAATGGTAATTAAACCATGGTCAAAGATTCCAAGAGGTGGTGTTATGATTGATTCCACTAGCTTTTGGATTAATTGTTCTTTTAGTCCTGATAAGTTTGGGATTAAATTGTAAATAAGTATATTTAGTTAGAATTTAATTAAATTGAAGGACCAAGTGTGAAATTAAACCTTCCTTTGATAGTAATTGTGCCAATGTGATGGACAAAAATGGGCATAGATTTGGTGTTTTAAATTAATTATTAACTAAGGGTAATATGGTAATTTGATGGATTAAATTAAATTAAAACAAAAACATAAGGAAATAGGTGTGGTTATCATCTTTTTCCCAAAATTACACCCGAAATCTTCCATTAAAATAGAGCTAGGGTTTGGCCAAGCTTTAAAATCCAATCAATCAAGGTCGAGTGGAAAATCGAGGAAAATGAAAATTTTCCAAAATGCCCCTGAATATTGGTATTTCTGCAATTTAACTAGGTAAGTTTGTACGGTTAAACTTTAATATTTATATTGAATTGATGAATGATATTATGTATTTATTTTATTGTTGAAAATGAAATATTGTTAAAGTTATAAATTTGAATTGAATATCCGGATTAAATGGAACGCGGGATTTGGGTACTTCGGCATTCGGCAAATTGACCGCATTGGAGGAAAATGACAGCAAATTACCCAAGTAAACTGAGGTTCAGCATTTGTTGCGAACTTTCGTGTTTACTTTCTGTTTAGCTCTCACGAGCTTTTGTTTAACTCATATGAATTTTCGTTCAGCTCTATTGAGCTTCCGTTTAACTCTTATGAGTTTCTGTTCAGCTCTTCCGAGGTCCTGTTCAACTCTTATGAGTTTCCATTCAGCTCTTATGAGCTTCTGTTTCAACTCATATGAGTTTCTGTTTAGCTCTTACGAGCTCCTGTTCAACCCTTATGGGTTTCTGTTTAGCTCTAATAAGCTTCTGTTCAGTCTTCGGGCTTGTTAACGATATACTCAAATCCGTAAGTCGTTCTTCGAATGGTAAAATATCAGGAGTTGTCAAGGATGATATATGTTTATGAAGAAACGGTAAGAGAATGATATGTATTATGATATGTATAATGTTGATTGTAGATTTACACAAAATTGGGTGAGAAATATGGCTTGTAAAATGACCTATTTTCGTCCACACGGGTGTGTGTCTCAACCGTGTGTGTGACACATGGCCGTGTGTCCCCTATATCTTAAATTTGCACAAAACAAAATACTCACACGGCCTAGCAAACAAGCATGTGACCTAAGTCAATATACTCACACGGGCTGAGACACGACCGTGTGTCCCTATTTCGAATGCCCACACGGCCTGAGACACGAGCGTGTCTCCAGACTGTGTGGGTTACACAGCCACACGGCCTAACCACACGACCGTGTGACCCTTGTAGTGTTGAAAGTTTTAAATATTTTTGAAAAAAATTTATGAGTTTTCGACTTAGTCCTTATTTGTTTCTAATGCGTAATTTGGGCCTCGAGGGCTCGTTTAAGGGACAATATGTATGATTTTGATTGGATTCTAATATGAATGCTAGATGAAATGAAATGTCTGATAATTAATTTGTAAACTTCAGTAATGCTCCGTAACCCTATTCTGGCGACGGATTCGGGTTAGGGGTGTTACAATTATACATGCCACAACCAAGACTCAAACTGATCAAAAAAATTTCCAATTTGGTGATACAATAGTATAAGCTTGAAGATGATCCAACTTGATGTGTTCCGCAAGGTGGCAATCTACAAGGAAGAGGGAAAATAAACAGGTAAGCATATAAAATGCTTAGTAAGTTCAATATGGAATTTAACATACCTTGAATATTTAAAGCGATTAAACTAATCAAATTAACATTCAACTTAGCAATCCTTTGGCATATTATGACATAACTAGGCATATAAAAACATTGACAAATAAACATGTTATTCATATTTCCGAATCATAAGCAATATTAACGGAATCATGTAACCATCCACATCAAGCATTAATAATTTCCATTTCATCTCACCATTTTATTTCCAATTTATCATTAAGTTCCATTTATAATATATTGAATATCATCCGATGTAACTATAGTTAAGCAGTGTCACATCTTGAATTTCTTATTGATAAAATTGTAAATTATATCATGAGTGAGTAATTGACCTAGTGATTAAGAACTAGAGTAATTTTCCTTGAGACTTGAGTTTGATTCCCTTTGCTCGCAAATTCTTATTTTCTTTTAAGCCTGTGTCGCCCACCCTAGCAAGTTGTCAAATTTCAGTCTGACTCAAACACTGAAAAATCTAATTAACTTGAAAAAACAAAATTAGATGAATTATCTAAGGCTATCAGTTTTTCTTTTTTAAAAAAAAAGATTAAACTAATTTTTGTTGAGGTTTTTTTTTTCCTTTTCTTTCTCTTAATTTCCATTTGCCGTCCCCTCCTCCTTATCCCTCTCTTCCCTCAATTTTCTTTTCTTTCTTCTTTTTCCTCCTCCTACATTGTGTCACCACCACCACTATTCACTATTATGCCGCCCATTGTTCACATTCTCCTCCCATTTGATTTTATTTTTCTAATCATCTTTCTTTTTCCTAAAAGTCGAAACTTGTTGTTTTTTAACTGTCATTACTGCACCTCTACAGCCCTTTTTCCCTCCATTGTCGCTATCCTAACAAGCTATCATCCTTGCTGCCGCCGTCTTTCTAAACCTTTTCCCCTACCTTTTGTTATTTTTCTGTCGTCATATTTGAGCAAGTAGTGTAAGTGCATAATTTTTCGGTTAGTTCATTCAGATCTAAGTAGTTTTCTTTGCTTTTTATATTCTATTATGGCCAAATGGTTCATGGAATGGCTGAATCTCACATGTTTCATTCCTTTTGTGTTTAACTAATTCAAGGTCCAAATCCAAACCATTCGGATCAATAGTAACTTCGGTGAACTATTTACAACTCTGTTGTAAGCATGATAAGGTAAATGTTAACTTTCTAATTCAAATATGAAATTTTGGTTAATACCAATGCTTTAGTCGAACCCTATATGGGTAATAAAGGCTGGTTTTTTATAAATGATCTCTATTATGTACATATTTAATTGAGTTCTAATCGAATCAAAGCCCTAGGAGCTGCAGATTTAAGTTAGTACTTTGTATTTACATTTAACAGGTGTAGATCTATCCCTTATGTCTAATTAGTTTGGAAATCGTACAATATGTATTTAAATGGTTAATTTGCTTACTAGTTTTGGCTTGGTTAAGTGGCCTAAGTGAAATTAAGTGAGGTGCCAAGCAAGGTACATGAACACTTATAAAGCCCAATTGTTAAAGGCCCTGTTTTAGTCTAATGAAATTGTGTATGAGTTGTAAGTAATGTATGACTTATGTTATGCCTTGGTTGATTGTATGATTGACATGCCTTTCCTTTGATTACTTAACCCGTGATGAAATTGTGTATGGAATGCATGTATAGCATGTCATTGTTACTGTTAAATAAAAAATATACAAAGTATAAATTGACACCGAACATTGACATGCATGTTAAACATGCCATTGTACCGAAACATTTACTGAAAGCATGATGTGCTTATCAATCATATGACATATTGCATTTACATGGGGTGGGTATTTGTGGTTGACGGAGAAGTTTTGTGGAGTACCAGAAGCATTTGAAGTCTACAATATTGTTGTCAGTGCCCTGCACTGGAGTACCGATGAGATTGGGTGATTTATCATATTTTACTGGGAAGCTTGTCTACATTTTACTGGAAGTTTTATTTGCATACTGTTATTGGTGGTTTTAACCACATCGGCTTAGGCCCTTACTGTTTTGGAGTTCTAATGACAAGTTCTGAAGAACTCATGGTGTGTAGCGGATGGATGGGTAGGATTATTGCAATGTAATATTAAGCACGCCATATTCATATGATGTTATGCCATGATTAACTGATTGGTCTGTTATATTAATTGTGTGCGAATTTGACTGATTAAATGTTTATATTCTTAGACTCACACTGGGCTTTTAAAGCTCACCCCTTAGTTTACTCTTTATAGATAACCCTTAGGATCAGGCTCGGACTTGATATACAAAGGTCTCATCTCAGACTTTCTGGCAATAAAGTTTTTTAATTACTCTATTTACTTTATTATTTTTATTCTCGAACTGTAATTTTTATTTAAATATGGACTAAAGTATGAGATATGTTTAATTGGGATTTTGCATGCATGAGTTTTTTGCAAAAACTAAACAAATTTAAAAACCTTCCTAATATAACTTAAAATACAAATTTTTCTATAAAAATCAATTGCAATACTTTTTCTGCCGCGTAATGATAAAAAAAAGGTTTTAAAAGAGTTTCCAATGAAATCCACTAAGTTTTATTTCAAACGTCACTACCTTTTATTAGATTGAACTTAACAATAGATGACCTAACAATCTGGTGTTTTTAACAAGCCTTATGCAACTATGTTAAATTTTTTGGAAATTTATCCAAATAGCTTTTACTTATTCATTTCGGTGGTTAATGTAACCTTTGGGATTCAGTTATAACGTCTAGGCTGAGTTTGGGAGGTTACATTTGGTGGTATCAGAGCCCGGTTCAATAACCTGGCCTGAAAAAAATTTGAGTCTGCATGCATGTTTTTGAAAAGGATATTTTGGGGAAAAACCTGCTAGAGTGTTTTATTTGAAAAGTTTTTAGAAAAAAATATAACTTCGAGACTCTAATGCCGACTTCATTAAGTACTGTTATTATCAAACTGAAGAAAAACACTAGGACTGAATTGCATATAATTTTAAGACTTTAGAAACTGAAAATAACTAATGTTTATGTCCTTGTGAAACTGTAGGTAAGATAAAAAAAAGCGTAAACCGAGGTAGTATAATGAGTACTCGCAAAACACGAGCCCCTAGTACACGAGGCCGTGAAGGGCATCGTCAGGTCAAGTTGAATCATCTCTAGGAAACATGCTCAACCTTGAAATTAGTGAGACTTCTAAAATACATGTCATAGAAGGAGATGATTAGGGAATTTATGATGATGTTGTATCTCAAGTGATGTTAAGGGTATTATAGAGGACCGCTGGGGCCTAAATTGGTAAAAGAAATCTTGGGCATGTTGCTAAAAGGCTCCAATCTAACGATGTTAAATTGTTTAGGGGTGTTGCTGGAACAATCCTTACAGTGGCCGAATATTGGATGGAGACTACTAAGAGAATTCTCAAGGATATGGATTGCACTCCAGAACAAAACTTGAGGGTGTTGTGTCCTTACTAAGGGACAAAGCTTATCATTGGTGGCAGCCGATAGTTAAGGGTACCATGGCTGAGCGCATCACTTGAGCCTATTTCCAATGGACCTTTCAGAAGAAATATGTTAATATTAGGTATGTAAAGTCCTGTCGGTTGGAGTTTATTTAACTCAAGGAAGGGGACATGTCTGTGAGTATATGAGGAAGAGTTTCTGAGTTTGAGCCGCTATGCTCCAAGTATGGTGGTGACTGAGCAAGACAAGAGTCTATGTTTTGATAAGGGCCTTAGGTATGATTTGAAAGTTAAAGTGGCCCCGCACCAAAAAAGGGTCTTTTAGAACTTAGTTGAAAAGGCACAAATCGTTGAAAAGGTTAAACGCTTGGAGCGCGAAAAGAGGGATAAAGAAAATGTTCAATATAAGAGAGAGTCTGGTTCTATTGGCCCAAATTCGTGAGTTGTGAAGTAGGCCAAAGAAGTCAAGCCACAGTAGGGTAATGCAGCAGTAGGTACTGGGCTGGTGGTATTCCGTTATGTGGGTTTTGTGATAAGCGCCATCCGGGCAAGTGTTGAAAAAGGTTGGGTGCCTCTTTA
Organism: Gossypium bickii; assembly: GCA_025503065.1. Classification (NCBI taxonomy): domain Eukaryota; kingdom Viridiplantae; phylum Streptophyta; class Magnoliopsida; order Malvales; family Malvaceae; genus Gossypium; species Gossypium bickii. Next base: position 16,537,283 of record CP106713.1, on the reverse strand, counting down.
GGTTGTGGTTCGACTAAGCACTGAGTTAAAGACTGTCCTCGTCAGGTTAATCAGATACAAGCTTCGGTATAGAATAGGGCACAGAATCAGAGGGTTGGGCCGATACCTCAGAGGGGTTGTAGTTCGAATTGAAATGGTAATGGGTAAGATCAGCGAACACCGATTAAAAATGCGAGCATAATAGAGGTAAGGAAACCTACTTTATTTTATGCAGTGAGGCACTAAAAGAACCGAAATACGGTCAATGCCATAGTAGGTATCTTTACTATACATTCCCTACATTACTTTTCTTTAATTGACATTGGATCTACACACTCCTATGTTGCATGTAATGTATTTGAAAAACTAGGAATTGGGGTAGAAAATATTTCTAGTACTGTTATTGTAGTCAGCCTTTTAGGACAATTTGTGGTAGTGGATAAGATTTATAAGAGGTGTCTGTTGGAAAGCTAAGGGGTGGGTTTTCTGACTGATTTGATTGAACTACCATTCGACGTATCTAACTTGATATTGAGTATGGACTGGTTGGTTGAGCATCAAGTCAAATTGGACTGTGCTACTAAGAGTGTAACATTGAAGACTTCTGATGTTAAAGAGATTATCACGGTTGGGGAACGTCAGGATTATCTATCAAATGTGTTCTTTGCTATGGTAAAAGAAAAGTTGGTTCAAAAAGTGTGTGAGGCATTTCTATCCTATGTCCGAGATGCAAGTGTTACTGGTCCAACTTTGGAGAATATTCGAACTGTTAAGGAGTTTTCAGGCATTTTTCTCGAGGAACTGTTAAGGTTACATCTGGATTGTGAGGTTGAGTTCGGAATCAAGTTGTTGCCAGGAATGACACCGGTGTCCATTGCTCCTAATTGTATAGCACTGAAAGAACTCAAAGAGTTAAAGGTCCAACTTCAAGAGCTTTTGGACCGAGGTTTCATAAGACCTGATGTTGCGTCATGGGGCACTCTGGTTCTTTTTTTTAAGAAGGACGGTTCTTTGAGATTATGTATCGATTCTAGGTAATTGAACAAGTTGATAATGAAGAATAAGTATTCATTGCCTATGATTGATTATCTGTTTGATCAATTTCTTGGGGCAACGATTTTATCTAAAATCAACTTGAGGTTTGAGTATTATCAGCTGAAAGTAAAACTACATTTAGGACTTTGTATAACCATTAGAATTCCTAGTTATGCCTTTCGGTCTTACAAATGCTCCGATTGCATTTATGAATTTAATGAATCGGGTACTTCAACTGTATCTCAATCAGGTTTTCGTTGTGCTCATCGACGACATTTTGGTTTACCCTAAGATTGAATCTAAGCACGATGAGCATTTAAAGGTAATTTTGCAGATTCTCCGTGAGAAGAAGCTCTTTGCTAAGTTGAGTAAATGTGAGTTTTGGCTGAAAGAGGTAATGTTTTTGGGTCATGTGGTATCTGTTGAAGGTATCCGTGGGATCTGGAAAAGACTGAAGTCATCCTAAAATGGAGATAGCCTAATAGTGTTTCGGAGATTCAAAGTTTCCTCAGTTTGGCAGGGTATTATTAGAGGTTTGTTGAGTGTTTCTTCTTAATAGATGCTCCTTTAACTAAGCTATTGAGAAAGAATGCACCTTTTAAGTGGTCGGATGAACAACGAGCTAGTTTCGAGAAATTGAAATCTGTGTTGACTCAAGCTCTAGTTTTGATTCAGTTGAAATCTAGGAAGGACTATGTTGTATACAGTGACACATTTCACGCTGGTCTTGATTGTGTATTAATACAAGATAGCGAGGTGATAGCCTATGCTTTGAGACAACTTAAGCCACGTGAATGCAATTATCTAACTCATGATTTAGAGTTGGCGACTGTAGAGTTTTCTTTAAAGATATAGAGTTGGCCACATAGAGAAGTGTACTATCTACACAGATTACAAAAGTCTCAAATATCTCCTTATCCAGAAGGAGTTAAATTTAAGACAACGAATATGGATTGAGTTGTTGAAGGACTATGACTATACTATAGAGTATCATCTGGGTAAAGCCAATATTGTGGCTGATGCTCTTAGTAGGAGATTGATAACTGTGCTTAAGGTTATGTTCGCAAGATTGAGTTTGTATGAGATGGTGGTCTATTGGCTGGTTTCTAGTTAAACTTAAGTAGGTAAATGAGATTAAGATTAAGCAACTTTTGGATGTATCTCTGTTGCCTCAATTTAAGCAGGTTAAAGAGAGTAAGATTAAGGATTTCGAATTGAACTCTGAGGGTATTCTGTGTTTCAGAGGAAGCTATTGTGTATCGAATGATCCAGATTTGTGACAGTCTATCCTTCGGAAAACGCATAGTAGTCCTTATGTTATGCATCCTGGGTATAATAAAATGTATCAGGATTTAAGATACTTGTAATGGTGGCCTGGACTGAAGCGGGAGGTGACAAATTTTGTATCTAAGTGCCTAACTTGTCAACGTGTAAAGGCTGAGCCCCAATTTCTTTTTTGGTTGTTGCAACCCATTAGGATTCCGCAGTGGAAATGAGAGAGAGTCACTATAAACTTCGTTAATGGGTTGCCCTTAACACCTATTAAGAAGGATTCAGTATGAGTTATTGTTGATAGATTGAAAAAGTCGGCTCACTTCCTACCTGTTCGCATTGACTATTCCTTACAGAAGCTAGCTAAACTTTATATCTCAAAACAGTAAGACTACGTGAGGTGCCTGTGTCAATTATTTCAAATCGGGATCTACGTTTAGGGGTGTTCAAATTTTGATTAAAATCAAATTAACCGATTGAACCGATCTAATTCGATTAATTAGTTATTTAACTGATCTAATTCAGTTAGAAGTCGATTAATTATTTTTTGAAGTTCGCTTTTCGGTTAATTTGGTTCGAAATCGGGTAATTAACCGAATTAACCGAACTTAATAATTAATCTTATATATTATAACTATTAGCCCACTGCCCACCCAAACCTCAACCATCGACCTACCCTAAAAATAAACCCAATCTAATATATATCTAGTGATAACTCTAGAAAAGAGTTATATTTCATGCCTTTTGACCTACTTAATTGCATGTACTTAAGTACATCTAGTTGCATTTTAGGACATTTCATCAGTACTTTTAGCATTGCATTAGAACTTGGGCTACGTTTAAATATTAGATACTTTTAATTGCTTGTGGAAAGGTTGTGTTTTGTGGTATTGGTAGGTGCAGGATGAGGAATAAGAAATAAATGAGTGAAGTTTTGCCGAGGCAAAAGGGTGGTCAGATTGCCAACTCGTATGCCATCACAATACCGAGAAGGTGTCTAGTCAGCATTCAACACATATCAATTTCAGCCCAACTCTACTTGTACCAGATAAATCTGCCTAGAAAAGAGGAGAAGATAAATCTTGGGCTGTTGGAATAATCTTGAAAAAGAAAAAAAACAATTTAAAAAGAAGAAAATGAGGAAAACCTAGAGAGTGAACAATGGTAGAGATCCATAGGCGAAACTAGAGGGTAATGGTTGAGTAGAGATGGAAAGAGGAAGGCGAAGGCAGTCGCTCTCAGCCACCACAGGACACTATACCGCTGGAGTGTGAACTGGACACGTGAAAGTTTTTTTCCCGTCGTTCTTCTGTTATTTCTTAACTATTTCTCTATGAATTGATTTGATTAAAACGATGTTGAATGATATTTCGGTTTTGAATTTTATTTATCAACCCATGAGTTAAATCTCATAGGGTTGATATTACTTTGATGAAACTTTAACTGTATTTAATGATTGTAGTATATATATGAATTATTTTACTGTTTCATTCAATTGTTTTATCCTTTAAAATGTATGTGAGCAATCCCTAGACATAATCGACCATGCAACATACTATTCAATTAATCTAAAGTCTGAAAAGGTTATATTAGTTAGACCATGGTTGAATGATATGAGCAAGTATTCGGCAGATACTTTTAGTAGACTTTAGACATAGAGCAGCATTCATACAGAAGGAAATAATGTAGGGTGCCATATTAAAGGCTTAGAGACACAGGCAAGGTAACTTAAGGTTTCTACTCTCGAAAGAAGCAGACCACTTTAGAACTATTTTGAGCAGTAGGTTAAGTATGATTTTGCTGAGGCATTGCTGACAAGAACAGTAGATTCTTAGTAATCACGACCTTCCCACTCAACATCATGTAACCCTTATATTTTGCCATAGTATCTTTGCCATCACATCTTTAGTTTTTTATTTGTCAGTTACATATTATTCATATAATTATTTTCATAACTGCCATTACATTTCTACTCTCATTTTGCCATAGCATTTCCAAGTATTCATTAATTCCACATATTGCATCATCATTATTCCTTTCAATTGTCACCGCATACTTACCATAGCTTTACCATAGCATTAATTATATTTTATGTTATAATAACTTGACCACTTTGGTGCCTCAATTCGATCCTCGTGGGAACGATACTCACTTATCACTTTATTACTTGATCTGACGTGTATACTTCCACAATTAGCATATCATTTCACATGCGACATCTATAAACCCACCCAATCTTTGAAATTAAAACAATTTAATAATTTAATAAAACATAAAAATCATGAAGTCTAAAAATAATGCTCAAAAAATTAGAAATCCCTAACCCTAAATATCTAATCTTATCCCTCAAAATTGAAAATCCTTAACCTGAGATCTCCCAAAATCCTTACTGCTAGTCACCACCATTCGGCGTCTACCAGTCACACCGTCCAGCATCCACCAGGTTACCTTCATTGTTCGACGTTCATCCAGCACTCACCTTAGATTTTTTAAGTGTTTTTTTTTTTTTGTCAAAGGTCTCCTCTTTTAGTTTTCACTAGAAATAAACTTTTCTACTGTTAATCTTTAGGATTAAAGTTATCTTCTTTTCTATGACAAAAATTTCATTCTTCCCTTCCTTTTTCTTTATTTGAATTATATATGTGGGTATCTGACTCTCACCATGTGTTGTCGTAGGTTTTAGTTCAGTTACTCAATTTTAATTTAGATTATTTCAATTTTTAGTTTGTTTGTGCTGAATTGTAATAGTTTGATTCTAAACTTTGTGATTGTTAAAACATATTTGTATTTTAACGTATATTTGTTTTGGTATGCTTGTGAACTTCAAAAAGAAAATGGTTAAATCTAGTGTGGTATAGTTATGTGTTGTGTGAGGCTTAGTGTTAAGCATGATTCTTGAAAAGTTGGTTCCATGGTATTGTTTCTTGATGTGCTCATTCCTTGTGCTATGGCATTTAAAGAGATACTAGTCTTCTTCCCTCAACAATTTGTTCTTTATTCACTAATTGCATGCTAAACCACTTCAACAAAAAGCCATTTGGATGAAGTGATACCATGTCTTTTATGATATAAATAGCATCACATATATTTTACTTGGTTGTATACTCGTGTAACATACAATATACTATTTTTATATGTTTAAACTATTTATAAATAGCCATTTCTCGAGGTCATTCATATGTTTAAGTATTCAACTATTAATAAATTATGGTCATTCAATGTACAAAACAAGGTCTGATTAATGTTAATAGTTGAATACTCTGGAAGATAGAACAAGTATCAAGCTAACATACAATATACAGAACAAGGTCGTTCATATGGTTTTGCATACTGGAAGAACAAGTATAATAATAGTTGAATACTCTATCATCAAATCAAATTTACTGGAAATCATATGTATATATATTACTTGTTTGTATACTAGTGTAACATACAGATAAAATCAAATGTCTAAAAATTAGAGTATTTATAGATTTAATTATTTTAGCATATATGGCATGATTGATTATTAGCATATGTTTAGTATTTAAAATTTATAAAATATATTCTCATTTCCTTTGTTTATCATATGTAACTTTGAATAATACCAAAGTTCCTACCCGACTAGAATATATTTAGTATTTAAAAATTATATAAAATTATATTGATATTGATATTTATGGATTGGATTAACTTTAATCACACAAATGTACTTTATTTAAAACTTTATCAAAGACTTTTGTGTGATTGAAAATTCAAATAAGTAGAAACTGATTTTTGAAAGAGTTTAAATGAAAAAAAAATCATTTTTGAAATTGATTTTTCTTTTTAAAGTTCTCTAAGTTTTTACTTGTTGAAATAGCATCTAAAAGATGTGAAAATGAAGATGGTCTTTTAATGACTCCATGGACATAATAATTGTAAATAATGAAGAATTTAAGTAAATAAATTTGGCTTGAATTTGAATCACCACATTCAACTTGAGCTTTTTGAACTGCATTTTTAATACATTCCCCACAATCTAAATCTCCTATATCACCTTCACATTGTCCTAGTACATAAATAGATTGATAATTTGTGGTAAAAAATTCATGATTATTCACTAGTAAATGTATTTAAATATGTATACATTTTAATCCATTTATATATTATATATAAATGTATTTTAATCTATTATATAATTTTTATTCTTGCAGAATGTCCACTGAAGCAACATTTGTTAAGGGTTGTGTTACACCTCCTACTTTGATAAGTTTTGGAAAATCAGTAGGTGAAGCTTCAAGCCAAACAAAAAGGATTGTTGGAAAAAGAAAAGGCATTCCTCAAAGGTCATAAGTTTGGTCTCACTTCACTAAGATTATTAATAGTAAGGGTGCAATTAAGGCTAAATGTAATTATTGTGAAAAGGGATTTTGTTTGAGGGGAAAAAAATAGTACGGGGTCATTGAAATATCATATCGGTTCATGCAAGAAAAATCCTAGTAATGTTGTTGACACTAGCCAAGAACAACTAGTTTTACCTAGTAAGGGAGTTGAAGTGGGGAAGGGCATCATTCAACTTAGAGATTTAATTAAGAAACATGTATGAAAGGGTTAGCACAAATGATTGTGATTGATGAATTACCTTTCAATCTTCATCCTACACACTCAATTAAACATATTAGCACAACCTAAGGCTTGTGTCGTCCTATTGGGTCACAACACTTATAAAAATGTGTTAAAAATAATTTATTTTATTAATATTTAATCCTAAGTCCTAATTATTGAAAACATAAATTAAAATAATAAATTGCTTAGAAAACAAACTCCTTAAGTGCGGAATTGACCCAAATTGACTACTATATTTGATGGCAGGTTACTAACTTTAGTGCAAAATTTCCTTCAGTACCTTATCGCTTCTGTCTAAGCAAATGAAATACTTCGTAAGCAATAAGAACATTGTCTGTGATTTGTTTTCCTGGAACAAACGTCACTTGTGCTTCGTCAATACAAATTTCCAACACATTCATGAATCTATTGACCACAACCTTTGATATTATCTTATAAACCACATTACATAAATTAATGTGTTAAAAGTATGACATATTATAAGGCGCATTTACTTTTGGAATGAGCATTATATTACTTTGATTAATCTTCATCATGTCTCTTCTCCTATTAAGGGTATCAATACAATATTGAGACACATTCTCCCCTTTAACATGCCAATATTTTTTTTTATAAAATAGTGCATGAAATCCATCCATACCTGAAGCTTTTAATGGCGTCATGCTTTTCACTGCCTCTATTATCTCCTCTATAGAAAACTCATCCATAAGCTCATTATTCATATTTTCCATGATACAAGGTTGAACTCTAAATAAAACATGTTCACAAATTCTTATTGGTGACATAGCAAATAGCTTCTTAAAATAATCTGTTGCAACTATGGCCATCTCTTTTTCCCCTTCTACCCATTCTCCATTCTTGTCCCTCAATACATTTATAGTATTTCGTTTTTTCTGCTGATTTGTGAAATTATAAAATAGGACATATTTCTATCACCAAATCGAAGCCACTTTGCTCTCACTCGTTGTTCCCAAAATAGTTCTTATTTATCTACTTCCATATTAAGTGTTAGTTTAACCTCTACCAACTCCGCTAGACTATCTTCATCCAGATCAACTGAATTCAACTTATTCAAAAGTGAAGTCAAAGAGGTTAAGGCTTCTCTTCTATTTACGTAGTTTTGTCTCATCCAGATTGCCAATTTATTTCCTAACTCTTCTAACTTTATAGGGATTTCATCCCTATTCGTCTCTTAGAAGCTTCTTATCTATTGTTCACAATTGTCCTCAAGGATACAATTGGCGTTAAATCAAAATTGCAAACAGCTCTATGGTGGTCTATCTCTATTATTGTCCTACAATTCAATCAATACTAGACAATGATCAAAAAAAGCATGAGGTAAATGTTTCACAGAATATTCTGAAAAAAGTTCCCACTACGCTAAATTGGCAACTCCCAAATCAAGTCATTCTCTCACATTATTTTCTGGTAATCGACCTTTCTCCCATGTAAACCATTGTCCCAAGAATCCCAAATCACTAAGATCACACTCCTCTATTGTTTCACAAAATCTCGCCATGTTTCTTTTATTACGCAACCAACCCCTATTTTCTCAAAAGAGAACATTATTTCATTGAAATCCCCCATCAACAACCATGGTAAATATTGATCTTTTCCCAATTTCCTTAAAAGATTCCATGATTCCCTTCTTCGTTGTTCCTCTGTTGAACCATAAAAACCCGTAAACCTCTATGGAATCATGTCGTTCTCCTTACGTACCTTCACATCAATATGAAAAGAAGAGAAATTCCTCAGAATTAAAGCCCACTGTTATCTATCCAATCATTTCTGGCCTATTAAATATTCCTTCCCTCCTGCCCCTATTTAAATAAGAATTAGGAGTTTGGATGATTCCAAAACTCCTTCCATCAACATGTCCATCCAGATCTATTCCAACTGGATTTTCACCTATCTAATTGCCATCCAAATTGTAATCCCATAGCCATCTGCTATTCACCTACGACGCCTTTATGGCTGTGCTCTCAAGGATATATCCCTCCTAATGCCACTTCCTGTGACCTAATGTCACCCTTACTAGACAGAAACCCTCACTGTGTGTAATGACCCGAAAGTGAGTAATATCGGAAAGTGTGGTTTCAGGACCCTGTTTTCGTAAACTAGACCCGTAAATATTTATTCTAATATTTATTTAAATATTTACGAGTTTATATTGGTAGTGAATTGAATTGCAGTTATGTAAATTTGACGAATTAATTCTTAATTAAGGTACAGGGACTGAATCGTGTCAAAAATTCAATTTATATATGTATTTATTGATTGGATATGGAATAAGGAATAAATTGGTAATAATACCACTTATAAGTATAGTGGCCAGTTGAGAGAAATTAAAATATGTATGTTAGTGTTATAAAACATTAATTAAAATGTTAAACAAAATAAAAAGAAAAACATAAACATAAACATAAACAATTAGAAATTAAATAGCAAAGTGGGAATAAATAGAAACATACCTTTCATCTTTATTTGCACGCCAAAATTGGGAAGGAAGAAGAAGGGGGCATTTGACCTTGAGTTTTAAGCTTTGAAACTCAATTTGGTTAGTGTAATTTTACCTGTTTCTCGTAATTTTTATGTTTTTGGAATCTTCGTGGCTCAATCTAGCTAACCCATGTCTTATTTTTCGGTATTGTTAGAGTTTGAGGATGTTACTATTGTTGAGTATTTGAAGTTTTAGGGACCAATTTGATAGATTTCAAGGTTAGTATTGAAAAAAGGACTAAATTGTAAAGTTAGTTAATGATTTTGTGTAATGGGGACCAAATAGTGCACATTTTAAAAAATTGGGGTAGAAATGAGAATTAAGGAGTTAAATTAGGCCTAAAGTGAAATTAGTATTAAAATTGAAGGTTAAATGTGAAAGTTATGTTAGTCCCGGTTTTAGGGACTAAATTAAATAAAATGCAAAAGTTGCATAATTAAGAAATTGAATGTGAAAATGGTCGTATATTGATAATTTTATATGTTGTTTTTAGTTCGTAGCTAATGTTGACCTGGATTCCTCGAAAAAGAAAGGAAAAGACAAAGTCGTCAAAGAATAGCTCGGAGTTTACAGTTTGTGTTTCTATAATTTGAACTGTTTGTAAATTGTTTCATTTAAAACTGTTTGTGTATGGTAAGAATACGAGGTGAGTCACTTGTGATAATGAAATGATTTGGGCTGAATTGAATTGATTGATATATCTGAGGACTAAATTGAATGTTTATGAAAATGTATATATATTGTTCAAATGTGAAATTGAGTATGTAATATGATGGCATAATGTCATTACATGTAAGTTTATATGATTATGATGAAAATAAAGGTGAAATGCGATATTTGATGCTAGCGAAATATGAAATGGGAACCCTATTAACTGTTCGAGCAAAGTCAGATATAGTTGGCATGCCATAGAATAGGAAGAATTCAATGTTACTTCGACTATGAGTTGATGAGGCATTGGTTGCCAATTTGCTTTTGTTTAACCGATGAGACACTGGGTGTCAAACTTATTTATAACGTTGGGCGCAACTACTTGCTTCGGATTTATCCGATGAGGCAGTGGGTGTCAAATTGGTGTGTTGGTTGGATCCATGTATCCGTCCGAGTCTGAATCTTGTTAATAGGGAAATAAATGGTGAAATCGAGATAATGATTTTGAAATGGCAATGCTATTGAAATAGCAAATGTTATGGAATGAATCTATGTTGAAATACTTAGTTCTGAAAATTTGCTTCCAAATAAGGCAGCAAAGAATGCCAAACAGAGTAGTCCACTTTGTACTCAATATCGACCTACACATTATTCATAACCCATGTTTTAGGAGGAAATTGTGAAGTTCGTGTGGAACAAGTTTAATCCAAACTCTATTGGCACCCCCAACAATCCCGTAAAGCATGTAAGCTTGTTTCGCAAGCATTCCCACGTCTGTAACAGGTACTGTCATCAAAGGCATGCATGGAAAGAAAATATGGGCCTGGCGTTCATTTAATTACATCTGCAGTAACGACATATGCTGTTGGTCTTGATTCCTTTGGGCTTTCTAATAGTAGTTGATGCATAAGTAATTTGTTGAGAGTATAACCTTATTCATCATTGACAACATTTTGTGTCCCCATTGGAGTTTCATTCAATTGACAAAGTGAAGCCCAGCAGCATACCATACATACCCAATTTTTTTGGTCAGAAATGAAAGCATAAAGAATAGGAAGAGGGAAATAATTCTATAATTTATTTTATAAAAAAAAAGGGAGATAAGAACCATCCAAAGGTCGAATTTAAAACAAATGTCTACCTTTTATGATACTGCTTCACTAAAGCTAGAAAATTGTGAAGATAGTCAAAGTGCATATATGCTATGGAGTGGGAATGTAAGATGGAAAGGACAAGAAGGAAAGAGAGTTTGAATTAAGTGGGGTAGAACAAATTCTAATTTAGTATGTAAGTGGGGTTTTTTTGGGGGGAAGTGGTTTTGTGAGGTGGGCTTCTGTTGTTCTTCTCATGAACTTCCACCGACTGTACGATTGGAGCCTACTTTACGAGAAAAGATTGACCCTAAACAATTCAAATCTCATTTTGGTTGGTATTTATTTAATTCCCATGTCTTGATGTTCTCTTTTTCTGTTGTACCTCACTCTCAATTTTCTACTTCTTGCTTAAATACAGTCATCTTTCGTTGTCGTGGCCATAGCTTGTTTTGTAGGCCACTGTTGATTACTGGAGTGGCTTCAAGCTAAGGGATGCTTAAATAGTTATGTTATACCTCCTCCACGTGCCTCTTTACGTGTCCGTAACATCTCACAGCAAGCAAATCTTCAACAGGGTGAGTCCGGCGAACCTCAAACCATGATGGAATGACGGACTTTACATAAAATAACCTTTCGCTAGATATACATGGAATGCTCAGATTTATTGATTTCTCAACTATCATAAGTAGTCATATCCTATGACGTCGCATCACCATCACTACAGGGAAACAAAATGTGATATCATTGTCAGTATACTTTAGACACATAGATATTTTGGTCCCCTATACATAAACCCATCATAACACGAGAGAGAAGTCCAAGACACAACATCCCTCTTTTCTTATTCTTCATTCTCCTCTTATCTTAAGAAAAAAAATCTTACTAGACTTGCTATCCAATGGCTCTTTACCCTAACAAAGGGTGAACCACCATCAGATCAACTTGCTTCTCTTCATTGTTAATTTCACTAACAAATAAGTTGTATTTCAAATGAATTATTGATCACTTCCATCTGATTTTAAAATTGTCGGATTTTGAAGAATGAAGCGCTAATCTACATATTTTATGATTATTATTATCCTTTGGTGAAAAGAAATTTGATATTCTATATTTTTTAGTTTAATTTAATACACAAATAAGAATAAGTTTAAAATATGAATTTATTTATTATCTGATCTCGGATTGGACATTTATTTCCGACCCTGATTTTGAGTCAGGGTAACCTATATAGATACATGTGGTCATGCATTAATTACTACAAATCAAATGCAATTTTACACCAAGTTACTGATTTCATATCCTGGTCATGAGTTGATTTCTAGTCCTCATTACATTAAAGTGAGGCCCTGCTTGTTTTGATTTGAGAAAAGACGACTGATTTGATTTTATATATAGAAAGATTGAAGATTGTTTAATTATTAGCTTTCCAAATGATAAAATTGAATATTGGAGAATCACTATGGTTACCCTTTGAGTTCATGAAGAGTTACTCGCACATAATCCTTATATTTGTTTGATTGATTGTGTTTATGTTAGCTTTAAACCAAAGTAATAGAAATAAGCTGAAAACAAGAAAGGAAGGAGGTGATGTAAAAATTAAACATATTATTATTATTATTCCATTGACTTTAGACTATATTTCATCCATATACTTTACCCTATGTACCGGGTTTCTGACATCACTTGTATTTTTGGTTATTTTCAACTGTTGTCTTAGTTCAACGCATGACATCCATAGCATGAAACACTAGAGAGATATATTGTTGCAGGATACTTTAGGTTAAGACCAGGCCCACAATCCTAATGCCTCCTGCTCTGTGGTTGCGAACACATCGGAGAAGTAACTCCCGCAATTATCACTGCCATCCTCATCTTCCGACTGAACCCCATCGAAAGGGCCAATGCCTCTGGAGTATTCATCGCTTGGAAAGTAGGAATTGCCGCTGTCCACCAGCTGTGGGGCATCCTCATCCACCACCGCGCTTCCGACACTGCCGCTACTAAGACGGTCCTCCACCTTCATACTGAATTGGAGGGCGGAGGCCGTCTCAGCTGCTAACCCTTCATCCTTTTCACCCGCTATTGCTTCTGTTGCCACATCTTTGGCTTGTAGTTTTTCAGTCAAGGAAGCTACCTACATAGGACAATCAACATTACCTATATTAATATGTATATGTCAATGTTGCTACCGTGGTGATTAGTGTTTTGGGTTGTAAAAGATATATACATATAACCATTTTTTAATCTTTAGTGGGGGAATCCTAAGCATATTTCTGAAAGCACCATGGTATATTCCTTTCAGTTTGCTTTTGAAATCCGTCGCTGAAAATCAATGTGGGGCTAGGAATAGATACGGTTTACATTACTACACTAACGCATGTTTTTTAAATTAGAAAAATATGGAATCTCCATTTACCAGCCAGGGCCAGGTGTCAATATATTAATAATATATTTGGAAAAGAAAATTTAATAAGTGGCAAGTAACATGGTTAGAAATTACGTAAGACATGAATGAGTTGAAAGTGGGCAAGTACCTCAGATTTGAGCTTCTCATTTTCTTTGAGAATAGTGTCATAATTGGACTGAAGGGAATCAAAGGAAGATTTGAGGAGGTCATAGTCCCTTTCAAGCTGCTTTGTCTTCCACCTTGCACGGCGGTTCTGGAACCATACCGCCACCTGCCTTGGTTGCAGTCCTAACTTCTTGGCCAACTGGCTCTTCCTCTCCGGCTCCAGCTTGTTCTCTGCCTCAAAGCTCTTCTCTAGCAGATACACCTTCACATCCAATCACACTTATCAATTTCCTTCCATCTCTAAACCCCCAAACCCCTTTTTATTTCAAGTTTATTTGATTCCCTATGATCTCAAACTAATATCAAGGGAATTTGATTCTGATATGGTGAATATTTATCAAATCCTTCTTCTTCTTTTTTTAAATATGGTGGAATATATGTTCCTACGGGTATCATATGCCTTTTTTTCCCCTTAAACATATAGCCTATCTTTTTCCAAAACTGAAATTAAATCCAGGATTGAAATCTCTATTGTATTCCATCTGAATATCATGTTTTAATAGTAATTATATAAGTTAATCGGTGGATTAAATTTCATGTTCCATATATATTTGTTGGTCCTTGTGAGATTATCATTGACTAACCTGCTCCGACGTAAGGCGACGCTTTTTCTCGGGCAACTGCTCGTCGTAGTACTCTTCGTCGTACAAATCCTCCGGCGAGCTGAAGAACAGTCGCTTCTTTGGGTTTTCCTCCATGCTAACCATTGTTCTTGCCCCTTTATATGTATGTGTGTAAAAAAAAGAAAATCTAATTAAAATCCGAACTGAAATTGTTTTCCACAATCTTAAGAGCAACAGAAACATTTGAGATCAACTATATGAAAATAGCTTAAATAAAAAAATCACCTCGAAAGATGGGTTCAGTGTTCCCGAGAAGCAACATGTTGCGGTGGGTAGTGGAGGGATTGAAAAAAAGACGGCCAGACTCCATTTTCTTTATACAAACTTGTCTTTATATATCTTAAACTTTGTGTATGTGTGTAATATTTTTGTGTCTAAAACTTTCCGGCGAGTAAAAAGACACAAAAAATTGCTGTAAAAGAAGAAAAGCAAAGATTGTACACAGATAATTTCTGTGTTTTACTTTTACATAAAAATTAAAAGATCATTAGCTTGTGGCGAAAGAAGCTAGTTGTCCACAACAACCTTGCTGGAGTCTCCAATGGACAAATACAAAATCCCATTACACTTCCCACTTACTGTTTACTGTAATCAAAGAAGAAAAAGAAATCTAATAGGAAAGCAAACTTCGAGGCTCTCAGACAGAAGAAGCTTTAGCTACGAAGAAGAAATGTTTTGTGTCGCTTCTAATTGTTTTTGTAGCTAAAGGTTCGTCGAGATGAGGCATTGGATGATTTATATATTTGATGCTGGTATGTTGAAAGGACTAAAATACCCTTTCAAAGATTCTTTTTATTTCAGAAGGAAGGACGTTTTTGGTAATCTGAAGCAGTATTTTCTTGACCTGCTGGTGGGCTTCACTAACTTGCGCTGGGGATGTAATTGGTGCTGAATAGATCTTGACCGTTGGAATTTTTCTAATGTTTTTATTTTGACAGACGTGATGTGATATTGGGAGCATAGTAATCTGTGCCAGAGTGTTGAATAGGTCCCATGCTTTGCTGTCGGGGAACTGTCGGATCTAGTTGACTAAAACCATATTCCACTGCTGTTAACGGCTGTGATTTTGCCTGTGTTTCTTTTCTTCTTACTGAAAATGGAATTAAGCTCTAATCATTTAAACTCATAACTTTCAAAAGTCTATAATAACAATTGATATGAATTAAATTAAGATATAATCTGCTTTAATTACTATATTCTCTAAAGAATGATAATTTCCTCGTTCTTACTATTATTTGCATGGTTATGATTATGAAGAAGGAAAGTAGAAAAGAATATGTGTATAATAGGTTTTTTTCCTTTTTGGACACTCATAGCTGAGAAGTAAAATGAACATGTGGAATAATATATATATCTCTTTATTTTATTAGGATAATATTAATCAATAAATCACATCATCAATGAGATGAAGAAAATTTATTTAAATATATTAAAACCAATTAAATTTATTATTATTTTTATGGTTTTTCACCTAAATAATATTAAAAAATAATTAATTACGAACAGTATTTTGATGGTGCCGCTTGACACATTAATGGTACCAAACTGAAATATGATGACTTAAAATATTCAAAGACCTGATCTATAAATTTACCGTTTTGATTGACAACCGAAAAAAATGCTTTAAGGGTTTAAATGGGTAAATTACTTCATAACTCCCCTTGTTTATTATTTTGTTTTTTTTATTAAAACACTTCGGGTTTTTTTCTTTTTTAACATCTCTCACATTGGAAATTTTCATTTGTTTCTCATATCCGGGGAATACCCAAAAGGAGTACTACACTAGCAATTGCAACCCCAGGAGACTGACTTCAACATCCTTATCTTCTTCATCATAACCTACAAAAACTAGCAAAGCAAATCCTACACAGAAAAAGAAAATCCCTTTTGCTTTAAACCTCAAAGACATTGCAAAAGAAACTCTCATTTGCTTTTGCTGTATTTTAGTTTTGATTGTGAGATTATAGCAAAGGCTTCAGTTTCAACCTTCGTTTTTTTTGTGAGAAAAAAAAAACTAGTTATGGCTAGAGGTGTTCATGGGCCAGGCGGCCCGACTAAAATTTGGGAGGGTTTAGGCAAAAATATAAGCCCGAAAAATGGGCTTGGACAAAAAAAAGCCCGTTTAAAAAATGGGCCGAGCCTCGAGTAAGGTATTTTTGGCCCGGGCCCGGCCCGAATTCACTAAATGACAAAAAAAATCTGCTATTTTTTTTAAAATGTTATTTTCTTGTTGTTTTCTCCCTATTTTGGTACCATATTACTATTATGTTGCTACTATTTTGTTGTTATTGATTAAATATTGTATAAAACTTATTTTATTGTTAATTTTGTTATTATTTTAAAGGCATTTGTTAATTTTATTATTATTTTAGAGGTATTTGCTTGTTAAGTTAAATCTATCTTAGTGTTATTTAAATCTACATATTTTTTTAAAATTTATTTTCAATTTGTTGGGAAATATTTATTTTATTTTTTTAGTATTATATATATTTAAAAATTATATAAAATAATATAAAATTTTAATACGGGCGGGTCGGGCCGGGCCTGGGTTTTAGTATTTTTATATGGGCCGGGCTTGGGAAAAAATTTAGGCCCATTTTTTGGGCCCGACCCGACCTGAGCCCGATGAATGGGCTTAAATTTTTAGTTGAGCCCGGCCCATGAACACCTCTAGTTATGGCTGAAGTTTTGGGAAAGAAAAATCTATTTACGACTTGTAACTATAGTCAGACAAATGCTCGTCGTTGACGAAGAAGATAAGGATGTTGAAGTCAATCTCCTGGGATTGCCATTGCTGGTGCAGTACTCCTTTGGGTACTCCCTAAATCTGAGAAGCAAATGAAAATTTGCAATGTAAGAGACGTTAAAAAGAAAAGAAAAAAAACCCCAAAGTGTTTTAATCAAAAAGATAAAAATAATAAATAAGGGGAGTTATGAAGTAATTTACCCATTTAAAGTTTGGTGTCGCCGAGCGGCACCTTCAACTCTTTTTCCAACTGCCAATCAAAACTATAAATTTACAAATTAAGTCCTTAAATATTTTATGTCATCACATTTTAGTCTGGTACCGCCAATATGTCAGGGGCACCTTCAGAACACTGTAGCAAATGTTTATTTTTGTAATTAATCTGTTTTTCAAAATTTTTTTAATTACTTATTTCTTTTATATTATTTCGGTAAAAAACCCTATATAAAAACTTCTTTAACATAGTAAAAAAAATATATAAATTTACTATTTTCTCATCTCCCTCTCATTTTATTCTTTCGTCTCCTCAAATATATTGACAGATTTTGTTGAAAAAACTTATATCAAAACCATTTACTTTATTGAACTTATTGTTATCTATTAATTATTATGCAATCTATTTATTTTCCTCTTCAAAATTGTGTTTAGACCAAAGATTTATCTAAGATTTTTTTAAATAAATAAATTTCCCAAATCCCAAGAGAAAGAGGGAGATGTGTTAGTTTGATTTTAAGTTTTCTATGTATTGAGAGGGAGACAAGAGAATATATTGAGAGGAAGAGGAGAGAATAATAAACTTATACATTCTTTTCAGAATTTTAAAAAGAAGTTTTCTTTTAAGAGAGGAGAAAATAACAATTTTAATTATATTATTTATAAGTTATTAAATATGTTTTTTCTTTTACACATTGATGAGGTAGTTTAACGAGGTTCATTGATGATGCATGGAATTTATGTGCCCACAGTACATCAAATAATTTTATTTTTAATTTCTTTTTAATTGTTTTGTATTATTTCTTTTTTCCTCAATTACATTACAATAAGAAAAGGGAAATGAGTTTGCAAACATAGGAATCGAACTAAGCTTCACACCAATCAACTTGGAACCAACACAAGTTTTACTATTAAATCAATAATGTGATCAGCTAAGATTTATTTGGAGCAATATTTAGAGTTCTCGTCTGGCACTTAGATCATCCCTTCTCCTCTCCAATATTGTAATGATGATGATGATGGTGATGATGATGATGATGATGATGATGATGAAGAAGAAGGAGGAGGAAGAGAATATTTGTTTTATAAAAAAATAACTTAACAATTAAATATTAAATTGTATGTTTTTAATTTGGAGAAGAGGATGAAATTTTGAGAATTCTTTTATATAGGTGTTATAATTATTTCAATGAAACAAATAATGAGAATGGTATCTTCAATTGATTCCTCTAGCAGATTAAAAAGAAAAAGAAAACGCTAGGGTAAATGGAAATAAAAAAGAAAATGGCTCATAATCACATGGTAGGGCTTGGTATTTTTAAATGGGTGGCTAATCCACGATGGCTTTTTTTGTCCAAAGAAAGTTGGATACCATACATACATACTGTCTTGTTATTATGATGCATTTCCATACACAAAATTTGGGTTCCATAGTGCTAAGCACTCAAAAAAGCATATTGATTTGAGAATTTCTTTAATATTACTTAATTTCATATACATACATGCATGCACACACATATCGTTGCTTTTATCTTTCATTTAAAATAAAAGTGACTTTTTCTATGGTCACCTTTTGAGCATAGAAACACAATATTTGGCTAGGGACTAGCTCAAACTTAATTAAACTATCCTCAAACTAATATATTTTAGGTTTATTGGTATTTGAGTTTCGCTTTTTTAGTGTAGTACTTTTATTTTATTAAAGTTTATATTTTGGCACATGAAATTAGTATGGTTAATTTTTTTAATGTTTAATATGTGTTTTAGAGTTGATTTGATAAAAATGCATAATTAGCCAATAATATTAGAAAATAATTTCTATCAAATCAACCTTAGAACCCAAATTATATCACATCCATCAGATTGTATTTGACAAGTTAAATGTAAAATTAAATAAATTCGCAATTAACACCAAATTTATTCCATTTACAAAATCATGAAAAACCCAAACATAATAATTTAGCAATTAATTTTTATCAAATCAACCCTAAAACCCAAATTAAACATAAAAAAAATTAGCATCATTTCCTTTTGGTACCAAAATATATAACTTTTGTAAAATATAGGTACTAAATTGAGCCAAAAAATAACATAGATACCATATTAAAAAATGTCAAATTTAGATATCAAATAATATATTAAACGAGTATATTTTATATAAAATTAATAATTTAATAATTACTATACAAGTTAGAGTATTTTAATTCCACAAACAATTTTTATATACTATGAGATTTCTCTTCTTTTAATTTTTTATTTTTATACTAAACCTTAAAATGAAATGAGTTATTAAACTCTACTTATAAAATTGGTGACAAATAATCTATCAAAAAAATTAATTGGATTTACAATTATTTTCTCTCATGTTAAATCATTTTTTATGGATAATACATTGACAAACATCTTTAAATGTTGTCCGAACCTAACCTCTTTATCTAGCCTTATAATAATGAATTGTACAATAAATAACATTAGTTGCCCTATCAAAGTGCAAATGCAAGACAAGCAAAAACTTGAGATAGTGCTAAAGCATGTGTCTTCACTTTCATTGAGTTTGATTAGATGGATGATTGCTTAGTGCACCCATCCACTATCACTTTGTCATCAATTTTATATGCCAAGATTTCTTTAATTTTCTACTTATATTTTTATTTTAGATTAAAATTTAGAATACTATAAACGACGTCCCTTTTTTTTTTTAATAAAATTTAATCTTATTGAATGTTTCTAGATTTATCCAAGGATTGAAATAAGGTTTTAGACAAGTTATTTTTTTAGTATTCGAAAGTATCTAAAAAATAATAGATTAATATTTAGTACATTAAAAGTATTTTTATTTTATTTTATAAGTAGATGTTAAAAGTTTGTCAGGCATCTCTTTCTAAAATATTTACTTTATTAATATTTTATTATATTTTTATAGATTACTTGTCAATCCCTTAATATTGTTTGTAGAATATAAAAATTTCACTGGCAGTATACCACATATTATTCCATAAATAATAGGATTATTATTCTATATACAAGTGGAGTAAAAAAAACTCCACATACAAGTCTAAATGTTGCATTTTGTTTTAGAATGTAATAAAATAATTAAAAAAGAAACACTTGGTGCCATTCTAGACCCAATTTTTTTTACTCCACTTAGTGGATAGGATAATTACCCTAACAAATATAGGGTTATTATTTAGTATATTAGCAATGTGTTTTTTTATCCCTCATACATTGATTTTTTAATATTTTACTAACATTTGTTAATATTTTTACCTTTATTTGTGGAATTTAAAAATTCTATTAGCAGTGTACCAAGTATTTTTTTATAAATATAAATATTATTTTATTTAAAATTATTTATAAATATAAAAAATCTTATTATTATTCGATAAGGGCCATCCATAATAATCAAGTATACTTAACTTGAAAGATAAGCCCACAAAAATTGCCGTTATTCTGCTGAAATATTCCATTAGGGTTTTATCATCTTCTTTTTATTGACATTTGAGAGTATATTAAAGTACAAGCTTCAACACCTTATAGTTATCTTTTTGTCTTGCAGGCTCGAAGCCCTTGTAAGCCTAGAATTGATTCTCAGCCCATCCTCCTCCCAAACAAAGTTTTTTTTTTTTTTTTTTTAATTGAAGCTAAAATATTAATTGTCTGTAATAGTGATTAAATCTCTCAATCGTAAATATTATTTGAAAACAATATTAATTATAAGTAAAGGTGCATATGTAAGAATTTTTACATTAATTAAATTTTTGTTGTGAAAAGTTGTGATAATCAAAATCGGCATAAAATTATTTTATATGATAGAATAAAAGCAAATTGTTTCATGAATTATAATGAAAAATATTAATATCATTAAAAAAATGCAAATTTTCAATGGTAACAGAGATGTTAACTAATAAAATGAATGTGATTAAAAAAAAAAAACATATTATCAAAATTATTTGACCAAATTAAAATTTCTACAAAAAAGTCAAATTAAAAAAAAAACCCCTTTGGGGGCAAAGTCATAATTTAACATATTTTTAGGTAATTATTCATAAGTTTAAATATTAATTATAAAAAAATTATAAACTTGCAAAAAGACTTAAATTTTACAGAATATTACTAGTAGTTTATAATTTTATACAAATATAGGAAAAAGGTTTTTAAAAACAAAATCTCATTAAATAGAAGTGTCAATTTATCAACAATATGGATTGTGAATGTATTTATATATTATTAAAAATTTGTATAATTGTTACTTTCCCGTATCGTGATGTCATGGATATATATATACACACACTTGAAATTGAAGTGTCATCTCTCACGCCTTAATAAAATACATAGTTTGAACATTGAAAAGTCATAGATATAAATTTTGGCTAAACTTTTAATTTAAGTTATTTATTCATCAATTGACCCAAGATCCCTATTTCCGTCCATGTGAAATTTGATCATTTCATCAAAGGTAGTAAGGCCAATTTAGTTTTCACAATTATCCAATGATTTAGGAAATTGTGAGTTTATAATTACGGTTTCCAAATCTCAAATTTTAAAAGAATTTTTCTTCATTTAAGTTATTTTAGAGGTGACGGTTGAATTGAGAATTGAGAATTTAGAAGGTCAAATATATAAGTGAAGTATATTTAGAGAGCACGGTATATGGAAAGTTGTATGCTATGTTTGGAAAAGATGAATGAATTTTGAAAAAGAATTTATTAATTCTCTTTCAATTGATTGAACTGTAAGTGCGATAATTTACTTTACAGACGAGATTTTTAATTTAAGTCCACGATAGCTCAACTGTGACAAGAAAAAGTTAGAAAATTGTTTAGAAGGGATAAAATTTTAAAAAAAAAAAATTGGATTATTTTATTAAGCAATTGAGGGTCTAATTAACAGATTTCAAAATAACGTTTGATAAAAAGAAAAGACATTTTAAAACTTGGTTGGTATCATGTGTTGGTAGTTGTCACCCAATTTGCTAGTATTGTGCTCAACCATTAATAAAATTATAATAATAATAATGCCCTACTTGTAAAAAATATTTGGTTTAGCTTTTTACTTTCTTTTTACCCATTTATTTTCGCAAGAGATTTTTTATATGAGTGACTTGGGTATCTATATTTACGATTTTATTATTTTTTAAATTTATTAAATAATATATTTTTATAATTTAATAAATATATTTGTGCTAATTAAATGATGATTAGTTTATTTTATAATAAGTCTCAATAAAATAATGTTTAAAAATAATAAAAATAAAAAATTTAATTAATATATAAAACTATTCAAATAATATTTAAATTTGAAAATATATAAGAAAGTAAATACAAAACATATTTAACATTTGATATTAACGATTAAAAGATAATTGCTAAAATTTGAATTTCTTTCAAAACAAATCCACAAAACATTTTTCACCTTCATCAAACACATAATGGACAAATAAAAAAAAGATTTTAAGGTTGCTTGCTTTGCATAATATAAACAATTTGCAACGAAAATTTAAAAAATAATATCATAATATTATATTACCTCATCATCACTTAAAATAATATTTAATCTCTCTCTAATGCTATTATTGTTCAAATATGATTCGATATTACCTTTTTATATAATTTTAACTTATTATTGCTAACAATATCCATTTGTTAATCAGTAACCTTTTTTAGATGTTACGTGATTGAATATACCTAACTACTGAATGTTATTTATAAAACCAAAATTAAATTTTAGTTGGTATATAACTCTAATACTAAATAAATTATCGTTAAGATGCTTAGAGTTCTATACAATTGATAATTCTATTTTACATAAATAAAAAATCATAATGACTTATTTGGCCCTCCAACTTTCAAAAAAAAATCATTTTAGCTCTCCATTTAATTTTTCGCCTCTTTTTGTAACACCCCAAACTCGGCCTAGAAGTTTAGACCGAACTCAGGGATGCTACATTGATCACCGAAGTGATCATGGGAAATTTTTACAAAACCAGTCGACCTTAATTTCATTTCCGAAAACCATTCATATCTTTACGCACCAAAAACATTTAATCGTTAAAAGTCCTACCGATAAAGTTACCATTAAGTATGATAAATAACCAGAATAAATGTACGAATGAAAATCTAAAGTGGAAACTGTACCACAGTCTTATAAAACCTTACAGTTAAACATTTAACTAAATAAATAAGTCGTGATAGAAAACAAAATCTGACATTCCATTGTGCTAAAACTGTCTAAGACCTCCGCCTCCTAAGTCCAGCATCCAAAATTCTGAGATGCACCTAAAAAGGGGATACAGAAGAGGGGGTGAGCTACTCGAGCTCCGTGTGAGTTCAAAACCAACTACTACAGAATTAGAAACAGAAAACCCGTAGTAGTTCAGAAGCGGAACATACTTACAGAATCAGACAGTAACTTCGAGATAGAAGTCTCAATCAGATAATCACAGTTCACAAAAGAGTCACCAGTTCTATCCAGTTAGTCAGATACAATCGGAGTTACAATGTATGTAGAACCACAAAAGTTCTTTTTAGTCAAACAAAACAATCAGATATTCTAGCGCATAGAACAATCAAACAAATGCTTATGGATGCAATTAAGTTATAAAACCCACCCAACCAGCCAACACACCACTCTGTCCCCCATCACTCTACATGAGAGCTGTTTGAGCTCATCCAACCAATTACACCACATAGGACCTCGTAAAGCCCATTCATCCCTACACTCCAATAATGTCTACGACCCTCAGGGTATTGGGACTGCTTACGACCCTCTGGGTATTAGGGGCTATCAGTAAGCTGTATAGTGCCATGCGGTAAACCGCGATACAGACATGCAGTATGACCTGCCCGATTAGATAGTAATGATACGCAGCGAAGCTGACGTATAAGCGGTACAGTGCAATGCAGTAAATCACTATACCGGTAAATTGTAGTTAAATTACCAGATCAGATAAGTACACGCAGCAAGGCTGACGTATGAGCTGTATGGTGCAATACGATAACCCGCTAACAGCATAGTCTACGACCCTCTGGGTATTAGGGGCTAACAACTAACAGATCAGCTGACAGTTCAGTTCAGTTTCAGTCTTCCTTCTCTTCACAATCCCACCTATGCATATGTATGTGTGCAAACAGATGAACAGAATCAGAGTACAAGATTACAGACAGTCATTCACATCCCAGTCAGTCAGATTCAGATAGGAGTATACTCAATTACCCAGGTTCAGATTCAATGGCTATGTAACCTTATAGAACAGTGACACCTAGTCAGACAATTGAACAGAAGCATATTGCACACACACACCCCGTCAGCCGGGTCTAGAAACAAACATGTTACGCAACCAATCACGAATCTCATCTAAATCGAAGTCAGAATAGAGTCATAATTACCCTTATTAAAGCTTAGCCAAGGGTTGAAACACACAGAGTCACAAATACGCTTAAATTGACCTAGAACCAAAATCTGGCGAGATAGGGCCACACGCCCGTGTACTCCGGTTGTGTGGAGCAGTCCAGGTCGTGTAGGGATCCAAACGCCCGTGTGAAGGGTAGCACACGGCCGTGTGACAGAAGCACAAGCCCATGTGGTGCAGGGACAGGGCCGTGTGAACAGGCTGTATAACTCCCTGCCCAATTTCGCTGAAGTCAAGTGCAGAGCAGACATGGTCGTGTAAGGGTCTCACAAGCCCGTGTGCCACCAGACACGGCTATGTGTTCCGAAACACACTCCCGTGTGGGATCCCTAAATCCCCAAATTAGCCACACGGCTTTATGGCCAGGTCATGTGACACCAAATCCCTGAAACCCTAATTCCTAGACCCACACGCTTGTGTACCTAGGGGACACAGCCGTGTGAAAATCGACAAAATCCCCAAACTAGCCACACGGCCATGTGGCACTCAATTTGGCCTGAAAACCCTAATGCCCAATTTCACACGGCCGTGTAGGTCGACACACGCCCGTGTGGTCGTCGAGGTGTTCACGAAACCACCCTAAAACCATCGTTTCAGCCACCAGATCCGTCCCCAACCTCTGCCCTATCAACATATATCAAAAAGTGGCAATTTCCCATTACTTCCAACGACTAAAAACCCAAAACCAACGGTTTAGCCTATGGTCAAGAAAAGCCGAACATAAACTTTGCAAAAAAGAAAATATAATACAGTGTAGTAGAAGTTTGATTCCCACACCTAAATCGATGACGAATAAGACGATAGTTAAGCATAAATCCCCGATGCCAAAAACCAAAACCGATCTTTGAGTAATTTTGCCAAAAGCGAAAAGAAAAGCAAAAAGTGTAGAGAAGTAGCAGAACATGAAAACAGGGAAAACCGAAAAAAAATAAAAATAAAAACAAACTTATATCTTAAAACACATAATTTAATAATTATAAATGATTATAATTATTAATTAAATAAAAAAACAAATTAAGAAGGCTCTCCCAAAACGTGCACCTCAAGACTCGAACCCAGAACCCAAAGGTACACTAACACTCACTCAACTATCAGACCAGCAGGCCTATTCTGCAATTAAATTGCACGACTAAACACATATGTGCAACCTCCTTACTATCCCTATGCTCAAATCCCAAAACTTTTAGGCCCAAAATTCGGGGCGTTACACTTTTAGCCCTTAAATTTGCACTATTTATCAAATCACCCCAAAATGGATAGAAAAGTTAACATCTATTAACTTTGTTTATGTGGCATACATGCGGATTAACAATTAATTAAGTTTTTAAAATTCTAAAAATAAAAAAGCATTTTTAAAAGTATTTAATTTTTAAAAAATTAATTAATTGCTAACGTGGCATGCACATGGATGTTATGCCAACAAAATAATATACATTAACTTTTTTATCTATTTTGGGGTGATTTAACAAACAATGAAAGTTTAAGGACTAAAATAGACGAATAATTAAATGGAGGGCTAAAATGACCTTTTTTTGTAAAGTTGGAGGGTCAAATAAGTCTTTATGCCTAATTAGATTAGCACAACTTTTTAAAAAAAAAATAAAAATTCATATTATATAATAATGTCAAAAAAAATTATAATTATAATTATAGTTATCATAAATTGTTTTATATTTTATGCTTAGAGTTCTATTCAAGTAATAATTCTATTTTAAAATTACCAAAACTTTGTTTACATTAAACTTTATTAAATCATAATTTTAAAACAAATTACAATTATTTTTAAATATATAATTATCATAATTTTTATTAAATTATAATTACTTTTAAATAAATAATTATAATTCTAAATTAAATATTATAATTATTTTCTTCAAAATGTCAATTTAGTAATATGATAAAAAAATAAAGGGCATTCAGGTCAATTCAAAAGTTTTTCCAAACTCATCATGTTTTTATATGTACTAGCTTCTAAACTTACATGCGTTGCATAGGATTTTATGCGTTTAATATTTAATCAAAATTTTTAAGTATTGTATTTTTTATTATAGTAATTAACATAAAATAAATTTTTCATTTGAATTATTAAATATAATTAAAATATATTAACTTAACAGTTCAAATATTATAATAGAAAATTTTCAAATAATAATTGAAACATTTTTAACATATTCAACATATAATGTAGTTGTATTCTATGTAATTAATGCAAAGTAATATTATTCAAAATAATAACTAATTAACATGATTAACTCTAATATCAATTAAGTGATAATTAAGATAATTAGAATTTTATTCAGTAATAACTTTATTTTACATCATAATTATACTTATTTTTAAATATGTAATTACAACTTCGACTTCTAATACATTATAATTATTTTTAAATGCATAATTATCACAATTTCAATTTTACTTCAATTATTTTATTGTTAGATGTGAATTTAGTAAAATATTAAAAAATAAAAAGCATTTTCGTCTTTTCAAATTTTTTTTTCTAAATTCGTGCTTATATATATATATATATATATATAGAGAGAGAGAGAGAGAGAGAGGAAATTCTGTCTAGGAGTTTGGCTTTTAAGCAGGATTGTCTATGACCCCTCCAAACTTTTTTGGAAATTGATCCTAGTGTGATTTTTTTCAATTAATTCTATTTTCAGATTATTTTTAGAAGAGTAATATCAATTGAGTTCTACATTTCTTTATTCGGATATACGAATATCGAAGAACTGTGTTAACCTTGGAGGATGACATCCACTATAGGATTACACCAATCAGGGCGAATTTGTTTCTAAGGCAATGGTTCTTCCACAGCACAATAATACTTTATTCATTTAATCTTGGTTTATTTTCCAGTCAGTGCTAATGAGTTTGTTTTGCAATGGTATATTTTCTAACAATTTATGTTCAAGTGGTAAATCCTTAAAGTCAAGTGATGGAACTAACTATATTCCTGATCTCTCCAAGCTCAATCCTCTTGATGGAACTAACTATCGTCGTTGGTCCCAAAAGGATGGTTATATTCTTCAAATAGCTTGAAGTTGACTACGTCTTCTTTAATCCACCTATCATCGAAGAACTCGAAGATTCTGTCACTGTTCCTGAAGACTCGTATGTCGATGCCACAAAGGTCAAGTTTGAAAAGGACAACAAAATGGTCAGAGGTCACATGTTAAGCCACATAACTAACAACCTATTTGATCTATTTGTCAAAAACAAGTCAGCTAAGTCCATTTGGAATACATTGGAAAAGAAATATGGAGTCGATGATGCTGGGGTCAATGACCGCCTATAAACGTGTTATCATTTATAGTAAAAATATCACACAAAAAATATAAGAAATTAAATCGGCGGTGTCCGCAAGTATATGGCTCAAATTGTAATATAATATATGTGTACAATGGAAAATAAGAAGTATTCTGAGGATTGTACCCAAGGGAGGATGGAATAAATCTAATGAAAATCTCTTTACAATAATAAGTCTAAATAGTAATAATTAAATCCTATATTACTACAGATCATAAGAGGGATTAATAAGAGAAATTAAATAACTAAAATAAATAAGAAGTAAAATAAACAAACGACTAAACAGATAGAACCAATCAGGAAGATTAACTCATTTTAGAGGTGGTAACTAACTTCGAATTAAGGTTTTAGGGTGGATTAGCGATCAATTAACCAATTATTACCTCCTGGCCTCTAACTGATTAATCGATTGGTTGATACTCACTTACCTCCCGACCTCACTTTCTCAATCAAGATAAACTACGATTTACTTGGTGAAACTTATCTCTCGATCTCGTTTAACGTATGATAACTTCATAGGGTTGTCAAGTCTAGGGTTTAGGAAAACGCAATCTATCCCAACTAATCCTTTCAAGAAACATTAAATTCTCTATTAATCATGTCCCCATCCACTGGTTAATCTCCAGTAAGAGATTTAGTGTAACAACCCGTTTTTTAGTGGTGCCGAAAATAGTAGTTTTGGGGCCACAAATCCGACGAATGGGTTTGTAAATATTATTATTTAATATTTACGAGCCAAATATAGTATTATAATAAATTTTTTATTTGATAATTTATGTTATTTGAACGAATAATTAGGTTCAAGTGGTAAATCCTTAAAGTCAAGTAGTTTTAGAAAAGGAGGTATTGAGACCTCATTTCCATAAACCGAGTCCATAAATATTTTATTAAATATTTATGGAGTGCCATTAGGGTTGTATTAAAATTTGGTTAAAAAATTTTAACGTTCAGGTAACTAATTAAAAAAAAGGACTAAATTGTAAAAGATGTAAAACCTAGTAATTATTGCATTTAGATGAATTTATAGCTTAAATATCATTGGAAGGAGGACCTATGTAGCAATTAAACCCTAGTTATTATTTTTGGACGGCAATTAGAATAAAAATAATAAAATAACAAATGTTTTAGTCGCAAAATGGTAATTAACATAAAATAATTAACATGTTTTAGTGGCGTTTTTAGCTGCACTTAGACAAAAAACGCCACTATAGATCGAGCATTAGCGGTGCTTTTTGAAAAACGCCGCTATAGGTCGACCTTTAGTGGTGCTTTTTGAAAAATGCCGCAAAAAAATTAAGCACAACGCAGTCGTTTTATGTTGAGCTTTAGTGACATTACCGGCGCTTTTTAATAAACACCGCTACAGATCGAGCATTATCGGCGTTTTTCGAAAAACGCAGCTATACATCGAGCATTAGCGGCGCATTTTGAGAAACGCCGCTATAGGTCGACCAGCGCCGCAAAAAAATTAAGCACAATGTTGAGCTTTAGTGGCATTAGCAGCGCTTTTCGAAAAATGCCGCTATAAATTGAGCATTAGTGGCGCTTTTTGAAAACAGCCGCTATATGTTGACCATTAGCGGCGCTTTTAGAAAAACACCGTAAAAAATACAATTTATTATTTAACTGGTTTATTTATATTAATTAAAACACAATTTGTTTTAATTGAATATTTAAATTCTTCAGAAAAATAATGACAAAATATATGTTAAAAATGAAAAAAATTAAAATACTATTATTTAAAATAATTTTAAAGTTTTTTGGGTATATGACTGATTGTTTTTTAATTTATATATTAAATAATTTCTTATATAATCGTAAAAGAGATAGTATTAATTTTAAAATATTGAATTAATTATCATTATAGTTTATGATTTATGGCTTAGGGTATGTGGTTTAGGATTTAAGGTTTAAGAGTTACTATTTTAAGGTTTAGGGATTACGGTTTTTGGTTTTAAGGTTTAGGTGTTATGGGTCAGGGGTTAGGGTTTTAGGGTTTAAGGTTTTATGGTTTTAGGATTTAAGGGACATGGGTTAGGGGTTTAGAGTTTAAATTAATCAGTGTCTTTTAATTTATATATTAAATAATTTCTTATATAATTGTAAAAGAGATAATTTTAATTTTAATATATTAAAATTATGATTATAGTTTAAATTATTTAAGAGATAATAGATAAACTTTATATATATTAAATGGTTTAGGATTTAAGGTTTACTTGAGATTTGTTAAATGATAAAATTTTATACAATCAATTAATACTTTTATATTTAAAAATATTTAATCTAAACCATTTGATATATTTAAATATTAGATTTAAAAACAACATTGATAAAAAAAAACAATACAACAGAGTGATATGGATAGGTAATTATCTATTTTGGATAGGACCAAATTATAACAAATAAAAGTGAAATACAAAATCTAAAATCATTCCACATCGAACATCTAGCAAAATAGTTAAATTTTAGTTAGGAAGAAATATCTCTAATGAAATGGAGTTTAGATCGGAAAAGAATAATATAAAATCAGAATTAACGTCTCAATCTTTAATAGATATTTGATATTTGAGAGATTGATTGCTTACATTGAATAATTCTAACTTAATAATTAATTACAACCATTTAATCATTTGTTTTCTTATTAAAATATATGATATTTATTTTGAGAGTACTTGGTTTTTTTTTTTATAAAAATCCAATTTATAAAAAATAGTAATAATAAATGTTTTATAAAATCACTTAACTAATAATTTTTAGCAGACAAAATAAAAGATTTTTAGTTGAGCAAAATGACGTCATTTTGTTTAAAAAGAAATGATTTTTTGTGGCGTTTTTATTAAAAACGCCGTAAAAAGAAAATAAACAATTTAAAATCCCCCACTCTATATTCAAATTATCTCTTTCTTCCCCTAGTTTTCACTAAAACCCTACATTTACACTCACATCACTCCAGCCCCTGATTTTAAAACACAACCTTTGTTTTAGTCAGTGTCGTTTTTTTTGTTTCCCCAAAAGGTATCGTACAATGTCGGGTTCTGGTGGCGTTTCGATCGCGAGAAGCTGTGGCGGCGAGAGCCGGTTTTATAATCTGTCGTCGATGAGGAAACAACAACAACTGCAGCAACAACAGCAGTAGCATATGACAACGACAATGATGCAGCGACGGGAACAAAGGCCGCCGTTGATTTCGAAGGGTTCAACGGAGAAGAGAACGAATGTAACAACCCGGTTTAGACCCTAGTCGGAACAGTGGTTTCGAGACCACAAAACTGAGGTCAGAAAAATACTTTAATATTATTTTTGATGTTTATAATATGTGATTGAGCATGTGTGAAAATTTGGTGTAAAAATTTTATCGACTATGTGTTGAATTATGAAAAAGAACTTAATCGCATAAAATACAAAAGCTGTGTGCTGATTGTTTAAGTATTTATTTGTCATGACTTTCTAAATGAGAGGTCCTTATGAGGTTATTAAACCATTTTATGGTGAGTGGATGGTAGTTGGACAATTTTAACCAACTATCATGTTTTATGTTATATTATTATTAAAGGTTAAAATTGTAAATTGACAAATAATATATGTTATAATAAAACAAATGAAATAAGTTAGTGGATTGTTCATCCACCATTGCCGAAATTTACAAGGAAAAGAAGAGAAAAAGAGTCAAAGGGTTTTGGTTGGTTTTTAGCTCAATCAAGGTATGTTTTGAGCTTGGTTTTTGATTATTTTTACGTTTTTGTGATCGTTGCTTAGTGTACTATCAAACCCATGCTTTAATTTTAGAATTTGATGAAGATTTTGAGATGTGCCATTGATGAACATGTGAGCTTTGTGTTGATAGTTGGTGAAATATGAAAGTTTGATGTTGAGTTAACATAGTTTGTATTTGAATTTTTGATGAAATTGGCTAATTTAGGCTAAATTGAGAAAAGTGTAAATTGAAGGACTAAGACGTGAAATAAATAAAATGTGTGGGCTAGTATTAGCATGAAAGAATTCGGCTAAGCTTGTGTGAGTAGAAATTATGTGTATTTTGTGATTTTGTGAAAGAGAGACTAAAGTGTCGAAATGTGAAAATATGAGGGTTATTTTGTAAAATGCTCTAAATATGTGTGTGTGGAATAAATTGAATGAATTGGTGATTGAATGAGTTGAATTTGAATGTGTATAGACCAAGAAAGGAGAAGTTCGGATCGAGATCGAGGCAAAGACAAAGTGCTCGATTAATCGACCGTTTCGGTATTTCGACTTCCGAGGTAAGTTCGGATATAATACTAGTTGTTAAATTATGTCTATGTGATGTGAATTGAATGAAATTATATAGAACTAAGAGATTAGAAATGCTATGTGCGGAATTGAATTAGATGGCATTAAGTGTGCAAAATTAGAAATGGGACAGAGATGAATAGCACTGTGTGTGCGAAAAGATAGAAGCTTCGACTTATTGATTTGGCACTGTGTGTGCGATATCGATATAGTTTGTTTAAATTATAGGCACTAAGTGTGCGATGACGATTATGTTTCGATTATGAAACTGGCACTAAGTGTGCGAATAAATCAAAAGAATAGCAAAAGTTGAACGAGATGTAATATCGAGCAATTGAGTAGCATGAATGGTGAGTAACTATGTGTTGATCAAGGTACATTTGAACCTATGTAGTTGACGATAATCTTTTAAGTGTTGAATGAATAGATATTTGAGTATGTGGCTGAGATTGATAATGTGCCTAGTTGTGCCTTTATCTATGTGATGGTATAAATATATATTGATGTGGTACTATTGAGTAGTATGTATTGTATTTTGAACATACTAAGCTTTTGAAAGCTTATTGGGTGATTTGTTTCTCTATTTTACAGTGTCAATAAAACTAGCTCAGATCTGGGGATCGTCCGCATCTCTATCACACTATCGGTAATCTATTTTGGTACTTTTGAAGATGTGTATATTTGAATATGGCATGTATAGGCTAGTTGTTTTGAAACATGTTTGAGATGTGTAAATAGCCATGTGATGTGGCTAGATAAATGTTGGTAATATGCATGAATGATCATGGTATATGAAGTATGTTTTGGTATGGCTTGATGGCAATGAAATGTCTTAAGAATGGTAAATTTATTGATGGATTGATGCCATAGTGATTTAGTGAAATTGTGGATGAATCATGCTTGGTTTTACATGTGAATTGGTTGAGCTATTTAGCATATAAGATGGTATGCTAGAAATGAGATTGAATTAGGTTGATATGATGAATATTTTGATATGTTTTTGGTTGCTATTGATACATAGAAAGATGCTTAATTGTGCTTGTAGGGATGACCCTTGTGTGGGTGGCAAATTGGCCTTGAAAATGGCCTATATTTGCCAATACGGTTGAGCACAGGGGCGTGTGGCTCGACCGTGTCCCTAGTGGTTGAAATTCAAAACAAGTCAGGATCGACCGCGGGCTAGACACACGGGCGTGTGACTGGCCATGTGGTGAAGTTAGTAACGACCACGGGTGAGGCACATGGGCGTGTCCACGGCCGTGTGGACAAGTCAGTATGTATTCCCTGTTTTGACACGGCTTGGACACACGGGAGTGTCGAGGTCGTGGGAGGCACACGACCTTCCCACATAGGCGTGTGACCTCTACAGTTTGGAAAAATCTGTAAATTTTTGAAAATTTTCTTAAGTGTTCGGTTTAGTCTCGACCTCTTTCTAACACGTGTTTAAGGTCTCATAGACCTCAATAAGGGACTATATGATTATAATTGAGTATGTTTGATTGATGAATAACTATGTGTTGAGAAATGGATGTGAGATATTTTGAAATGTTCAAAAATGCTTAGTAACTCCTCTAAACCCTAGTTCAACGACGGTTACGGGTTAGGGGTGTTACAACGGATCACGAAGATTGCGCCACTTTATTTCCGTCTTCTTCGTCTTCGTCGGCGGCGGCGAATAATAGCAGTAAAACAAATGATGATAATTCGACAAATTTGGATCGGTTCTTGGAGTTTACAACTCTTGTGGTTTCGGCTCAGTATTTGCTCATGGTAAAAAAAAGGATCCCCAATTTTCACTAATCACGAGATTTGAACATTGTTTCTTGTTGTTTATTTTTTAAATATTTTGGTTCAATTATATACATATTTGGGGTTCTCTGATTGGTTAAAATAATGGTCCACTGCTGTTTATATGATGAAATATGTGGAAATCTGGTTTGTAAAATGGTTAATAAATGTTACTGATTAGCTCAAATTAGTGCTAATACTGGAATTTACTTAATTTCTTTGTGAGAATTAAAATCCGGTGGTGAGTTGAAGAAATGGGTTTTATTTTATTAGTCAGACAATGTAGGAAAATTGAAGAAGCTTTGCTAAACAATAGAAGATCAGATGACCCAAATCATTGAAAAATATGGAAATTTTGTTTCCAGAAGTGTTATGCAGAATATCAAGTGTTTGATTTTTGTTCTTTTGGTGAATATTATTATTGATGAAATTTTAATGCTGGTTGATATTCTTTGCAAGAATCCAAACTAATAGAAATTGAAGAAATGAGTTTTGTTTTATTGGTCGAAAAACGTAAATAAACAACGTAAGATCGGATAATCGACATCGATTGCAAAAATGTGGGATTATTTTTATCTGAATTACAGTATTAAGAAAAATATGAAGTGTTTATTTTTATTTTTTTTAATGCTGGTGAATGTTATTGTTGATGGAATTTTGGTTACCTTACAGACAAGCATAAGAAGATGTAGAGGGCAGGAATGCGGACTGGAGTGTTCTCCATATTTTGAGATGGTAGACGCCATAGCTAAGTCTGAAGGGATTTCCATTAACAATGTTAACTTCAAAGCCCCGCTTGTAACATCCTAGATTAGGGGTTATGCGTTAGTGCCTAATTCATGAGTTAGTAGGTTTTGGCAAAGTGTTGGAAGTGTATTAAGGGTTTTAGAATTTTAGGATGGAAGAAGAAAGCTTTGGAAAATTATTGGTTTTAAGTAAAAGGGAGCTAGGCAAATGAGGCTTGAAAAGAAACTCAAAGTGTGAAGCATGACACAAGAAACCATGTGGTAAAATGGCATGTTTTATGAATTATGAATGTGTTATGTGAATTCTAGAAATAAGGAAATGTATGGAAATGTAAGGAAATATGGAAATGTAAGAAAACGTATGGAAATGTAAGGAAATGTAAGAAATGTAAGGAAATGTATGGAAATGTAAGGAAATATATGGAAATGTATGGAAGTGTATGGAAATGTGTGGAAATGTGTGGAAATGTATGGAAATGTAAGGTAATGTAGGAAATGTAAGAAAATGTAAGAAATGTATGGAAATGTAAGGAGATGTAAGAAATGTGAGGAAATGTATGGAAATGTAAGGAAATGCAAGGAAATGTAAGGAAATGTCTTGTCTTGGAAATGTAGGAAATGTCCTGAAAATGTAAAGGAATAAAGAGGAAAGTGAACATTTATGGAAACTAGGAAATGTAAGAAAATGGTTCAAAAATGGAAAGTACACATTTTTGGAAACTCAACATTTTAGGAAACTCAACATTTTGGAAATCAACATTTTAGGAAACTCAAACATTTTGGAAATCGAACATTTTAGGAAACCTAAACATTTTTGAAACTTGGAATGTAAGAAAAATGGCAAGTTCTGAGCCGATCGAAAATTTTAGGAAACTTAGAAATGACCCCGAAATGATGAGTTTTAAAGTTCAAAATAGGAAATAAGGGCTAGAGGGCCTTAAAAGAAAAAGATGGTAAGATTTGACACACAAACGGGCTAGGAAAAGTGGCCTGAAGATGGCACTTAGGGCCTATGGAAATGGCGCCATGTGCAAGAGGCATGGGCCTGGGTTCGAGTCACTTGGGAAGTAAATAAATAAATTTTATTTTTGCTTCTAGACACACCAAGGTGGACGGCACAAGCATTCTAGAAATAGAGGTGTTTTATTTCCATAAATATGTGAATAATAAGAGATAAATAAAGGAGTTTTATTCACATAAATATGTGAATAATAAGAGATAAATAAAGGATTATTTTCTAAGGAGATAATTGAGGAGATAATTGATGGATTAAAGGCTTTTATCTTTTAAATAAAAGAGATAATATTATCAAAAAGAGGAGTGGTGGACAAGTAAGGGACTCCTAGGCTGATAACTTTGGCTATAAAAGGAGGGCAGGAGGGCTACTCAATCACTTTTGCTTCCTCTTTGCCGAAATTTTCTTAGCTCTCTCCCCCTCTCTGCCAAATTTTTCTTCAAGCAAAATCCCTCTCTTCTCTTCTTCTATTTTCTTCTCTAATTCTTCTGTCAAAGCCGAATCCTTGTTGATTCTAAGTAAAGGAGCAATCAACCACAACATCAAAAGGGTTTCCCTCATTATTGAATAGAAGGATCAAGGATCTAAGGTAAGAGGAATGAATATTTGGTTAAAGGTTATGATTCATATTTTCAAAGT
This sequence comes from Gossypium bickii, assembly GCA_025503065.1. Classification (NCBI taxonomy): domain Eukaryota; kingdom Viridiplantae; phylum Streptophyta; class Magnoliopsida; order Malvales; family Malvaceae; genus Gossypium; species Gossypium bickii. The sequence goes on along the minus strand of CP106713.1, from coordinate 16,500,837 downwards.
TAGATTTAATCTAACACGAAGTTATAGGATTTCGACAGGATTATAAAGGAATCCTCTTCAGATTTGGAATCCCATCATAAGGTAAGTGATATTCGGCCAAGGCTAACTTGTTAAATATTTGGGATTATTTTTCCATTATTTCAACAAATTAAAACTAATCTATGGAGAAATATAGTGGTTAGCCGATTTCAAGGGAGGAACACAAACCTTCTGGGATTTGATTAGCAATCAAATCGGCAAAACAAGGTAAGTGGTAGTAAATTCTACTTCTAGTAGGATTTGTTTTTTTAGAATAAAAGGGGTCATTTATATGTTTTAATTAATGGCCGAATATAGGAGTGAAAGATTTAGACCGGTAGATCGCTCTTGAAATTCACGGAATCTATTAAGCGAAAAAGGTGTGTACTCTTACTAACTTTCAATAAATTGCATGGCAATCATTAGATATGTAAATATGTAACAAAGATGTGAATGTGGCTAAGCACCACAAATGTGGTAAGGAGTACCAGTGCGTTTTTCCTACTTATGATAGGATTGTGAATGTGATATATTTTGAACATGTGATTAGTAACATGAATGAAAATTTAGTATGTGAAATATGTTATGAAATAATTGGGGCATTCGGGATATTTGTGGAGGAAGAAAGTGAAGGTGATGACTACGGTCTCACCAACGTAAAGTGGTGACTACGGTCACATAAAGTGAAAAGTGGTAACTTCGGTTACATCCAGTGAATACAGTGTCTAATGACACAACATAAGTGGGCGATGAGCACGTCGACTGCAGCGACTGCCTTCGATGGTGTGTAGCGGATGGAGGGTCGACTTAGTAGTCCCCACGGTGTACAGGTTGGTACGGGTGGTGTGTAGCGGATGGACAAATAGGTTTGGGTTTGGGTTGCATCATTATTTGATTTGAATATGCTTGATATGACTTGTATGCCTGATTTGTTGAAAATTAGTACTGTGTACACATTGAGTCCGTGGACTCACCCCGTTGGGGAATTACCTTTCAGGTGATGAGCAGTAATGGACCGGGTCGGCAGGAGTTAAAGGTGGCCATGCAACACTTGAAGAATTTATTAGAATTTAGACTCTATTTAAATTTAGTACTTTAAATTTTATTTTGGGTTTGAATGATGTAATAAGGCCATAAGGCCCAGTTGGATTTTCTTTATTTCTGTTTATTTTATTTGATTAAGATACAAATTATTTTTTTTTGAATAAAGTTAAGTAAATTTATTTCTTTTAAAATAATAAACCCTAAAATTATTTTGTCACCTTATTTAAGTTGGATTTTCAAAATTTATTAAATGGATTCCAATTTAAGCCCAACCCAAAACGAATTTTTCTTAATTACACAAATTTTCTCTAAGTTAATCAGGACATTGAAAACCGATTTTCTTAAGGAACATACCAGATCCGGTTCAGGCTCGTGGGCCGGGTGTGGGGTGTTTCACTGTTAGGAAGAGGTTCTTTTCCTCTATTTCTATTTTCTAACCCTAAAAGAAAACTTTAGGTTTCTTCAATCCTTGAATTACTTTCTCTGATGTTAAATTTACGGTTTTTAGTATGCCTTGAACTATTGAATATTATAGCAATGACTCTTTACTACGTACGCATTTCTTCTAAAAGTCTAAAACAGAGATATATGTGAAGCTGAAGATAGCATGCTTGGCATAGTCTAGAAATAGAATTACACATGGTTAGTGATTAATTCTGTATAAAGATTCTATGTGTGTATATACATGTACAATGAGATTGTGTCTAATAGATGTAAAAGAAAGTTAAAAAATAAATCTATCCAGTTCATGAAATTCATGTTGCAAGCTATAATAGGTAACTAAAAATGCCCTACTATACAATATTTGATTGGAGATAGTTACTGTTTTCCAGGGTTTATTGGAAATGTTCCAGTCATGCTTGCCAAACCACATACTTTCATGGGCTCAAGTGGTGAATCTGTAAGTGGCCGTCGGACCTATAAATTGTCCTTGAGAGTCAAAGCCTCTCATCTGAACGAAATTAGTATAATTCTAATTGTCATTTCATGTTTTTTCAATATATTTTGAAGGTTGGTTCCATTGTCTCGTATTACAAGATTCCATTGAAGCAAGTACTCGTGGTAATTTTCTTTCTTTGATGCGACTTAATGCTATTATTTCCCTCTCTTTCTACACTTACTATTCTCCACAGGTTTACAATGATTTAGATTTACCTTTTGCCAAATTGAGACTACTTCCAAAAGGCGGACATGGAGGACATAAGGGTATTTAGTTTGTGCTTTCTTATCCTATTAAAGTGAATATGTTAAGTGTAACAATTGGCTGTATGATACATTGGTCTTTTCTTTTATTCTAGCATGAGACGTATCATTGACTGTTTAAAAGGGAGCCGTGATTTTCCTCGTCTAAGAATCGATATGCCGCTAAGAGCACTAAATTAATACCTGAAATTCTGGTAGTAGCCTTATATGCTGGTTTGTTAAATTTGTTGAACTTCTCTACGCATTGGGCAGCCTCCTGGGAAGATGGATGCTGTTAATTTTTGTTCTTCACCCTTTCAATAAGCAAGAATGTGAAGAGGTATGCAAAAATATATAAAACAACATTATATAGAAGAAAAAAAGAAATAAGTTGGCAAACTGTTTCATGGTTATGTCTTTGTTTTTATCATTCAACTTGAGTTTACATTTGAACGTGGAATAGAGGCTGTCCGGATTCTTTTACTTGAGGGTTTCGATAAAAGTGTTACATTTGTCAACAACACCAAAGCAATGGAACAACTTGGTTAAATTATAGCTCTTGGTGGTTATATCTTTCGTTAAGGCAAGTGCATTAAGGTAATTTACAGAACTAGAATGTGATTACAGTGAATTTTTAGCTAGAAATTTAGGTTAAAATTTTCCAGGATGGAAGCATTCAAGTAAGTGGGTAGATCTTGTCCCAAGCTTCATTTCCTTTTAACATAAAAGAAAATTTTAATTCTATAAGTAGGGCTCAACTTCTGTCATGTGTCCTATATTTTTAATACTTACTATTTATTTTATTTTTTGTCTGACTGCGTATCAAATAATATTTCATATTTATAGAATTGGTAATAATTTCAATGTTCCAGAATAGGAATAGAAAACAATAAACATGGCTGCCATACAACTAATTTTCTTTTTTTTTTTGATATGACACATGTTTTATTCTTTGCCATCTACTTCATGTATGGAATTCCAGGAAATGTTTTATTTTTATTAGTTTCTTTGTTGGACGAATTCTGGTTGAGCTACAAATTTTTATTATGACAGAAAATTTTGCTGAGTTTTTTTTTTAGTTTATGCTTTGTGGTCTCATGAACTTTTGGTTTATTTTTTTGTTTAAGCTTCTTTTTAAAGATGACTTATATTTTGGGTTGTATGTAAAGATGGTGGGTAACCAGGAGAATCGTTTAGTAAAGAAGTCGAACTATAGAGATTCAAAGGATGACAATTTGAGAAGTGGGGAAGAAAATGCAAAACCAGAAAGTTTACTTGGTAAATAAGTGAGCAGAAAAAAAGCCACGACCCATTGAATCAATCAAATTTGCATTTTGTTTTAGGACTATGTTGTTGACATCCAAAGCTTTACAAATTAAACATTTTCCATTACCAAGCTCCTGCATATTAATTTGCAAAATTGGGTGTGTTGAATTGAGACTGTAGCACTAGAAAACAAATTCATCCTGCATATACTTTGCTTCTTTTTTTAAAATTCTTGTTGAATATTGTTTGCTACCGATTTTTTTTTTTGGTTTAAATGTTATGGGCTGAAAAATGTTTATATAATATTATGGATTTGCTTAAGCAGGTAAAGGGATGGGAATGGATTTGTGGTATTTTTATAATATTTTAATTTTTTTATGACCTTTAGCGACATTTTTGGGAAAAGCGCCGCTAAAGGTCATGTGCAAAATTTAGCGGCATTTTTTGCGGTGCTTGTAAAAACGCCGCAAATAGTTTTAGAGGCGCTTAGCTAAAGGCCTAAAAAAACGCCGCTAAAAGTCTGTTTTGCTGCAGTGTTTAATCACAAAATGGTAATTAACATAAAATTAAAACAAAATAATTAGAAAAAGATAGCATCTTCTTATCCATTTGTTTTCATGGTTGGTCGAAAACACCGTAGGAGAGAAGCTTAAAAACCTACATGGGTAAGTTTTGAGTCTGATTTTTAATGAACTTTATGTTTTTGATATCGTTACAACTAGGTCCAGCTAACCCGTACCTTCGTTTTTGAATTTGTTAAAAATTTTAGAAGTTTCCATTGATGAATATTGGTTGTTTTTTATGATAATTATGTGTTTGAAGCTTTGATTGTGGTATTTGGTTGTTATGTGAAGTACTTTTTATTAGTTTTTTATTTAAGGATTAAATTGTTAAAATGTCAAAATTTCAAGGTTTGATGGTGAATTAGAGGTATAATTGGGACTTTTTAAGGGCCTAGATTATTCAGCTGTAAATCTTGAACTTGAGAAAATGGTTAATTTGAAGATTTTCGGGTTAAGGGACTAAATTGTAATAGTTGTAAAAGTTAGGGGTAATTGTGTAATTTTAAAAAATAAAAGGGTATAAAATGCTGCATTAATTGGCATATGAATATAAGCTAATAAAGGGAAAATTTTACATTTTAGATCAAGACCGTGTTGACTTACGTGGAAAAGGAAAAATTACGAAGTAGTCCCTAAACTTCTACAATTATTAAAATTTAGTCCAGGTAAGTTCGTATTATATTTAATATGTCATATTAAATTCCTTGATAAATTTTATATTCTAATAATTGTGATGTTTGTAATTATTGAATGTCGGTTGATGAAAATTTAATGAAATTGAGTTGTATTGGAGATAATGTATCGGGCCTTGAGTCCCTAAACTTGAAGTGATTAGATTCAAGAAAGGAAATAAATAAAATAAACAAGTAAAACTAAATAAGAGATGAAAAAGATGATGGGTGGTTGGAATTGAAGATGAAAGATGGTGTATGGATGATTAAATAGACGCCATAAGAAGCCTTTAGAACAAGAGATCCAACAACTCTCTTTAATCGGTTCTAGCCTCCCCTCCAAGAAAGAAATCTTAGCAAGTCGAAGCTTGAAGACGATCCCTAACTATTTAAGAAGATTGTGTTGAACAACTTTTAAAATAGACAATAAACAAATCTTGTAAAAAGAAACTCAAAGAGTATTTTTTTTATTAATGAAAAACTCACACTATGTCCTAAAGATGGTGGATAGCACTCATTTTTATACTACAAGGAGGTTGGAAAAAAGAGAAACAAATCCTTAAAATTGTGGAAGAAAAATGCCTACAATTTAGCTAAACAAATCCTTAAAAATTGTGGAAGACAACTTGACTTGACCAAGCTTATTAATTGGGCCATTAACAAATTGGGCTAAACTAAAACTGAAAAATAAATTGTCCTAAAGTGATCCAAATAGACTCTAGTTGAAACTTCAAGATAGGCTTATGGAAATCCCCATGGGCTAATTTTTCATGTCGGATCCGTTAGTTGCAAGATTGGGCTTGTTTAGGCTCGTTAGTGTGATCCATTTTGTTCCAACTCCAAAATGTAGTTTCTTAGACCAAGATTTAGAATCTTGTTTTTTTTTTTGAACTCTTGGATCTTCATATATGATGGAATTGGGCTAAAAAAGTGAATATTGATCTCCTTTTTTCTTTGAATAAGCTTGTAGAGTCTTTGTTACAAACTTTTGGACTACTACATTCAATATGGACTTGATTTGCTTAGCTTTCGATCTTGTAATAGGGCCATGAGGTAGAATTAGCCCATCATGTCCATGCTCCCTTGATTGTGCCTTGATGCTCGCATCATATACATAATGAATAAATGTTCCATTTGTGTAATTCAATCTCAAGTGAAGGCATATTATCAAGCCATTGCATATATACACTCATATATCAAAGAACTATACCTTATCATATGATAGCACATTTACCATTCATTATTATTCAATAACCATATCGATTTAGCCTGTTGAACTATTATGAACATATACGGATACACAGTTATCCACCAAAAGCATGTCTAATTGCTAAAACAAGCTAAACCATCCAAGAACACGCTTGGGCACTGAGTGCCAAGCCCGTGGGCTACACATCTTCCCCCAGAAACGCGCTTGAATCACTGTGAATTAACTCAGTAATCCACAACAAATGTTGGATTCCGATACCATTAGTGAATATATACATATCATTTGTCAACATCTCATCTCATATAAAACCCGTACAATGACAAATGGTCGTATTGGCATGCCAAATGTATCCTATGTCATATTCAACCTGGCTCAATACATGTAACAATATATCATTTTCAATTCGATACTTTTTCTCACCTTTGTACCAATTTACCACATTTAAACATTCCCCAAAATGCACAATTCAACATAAACATTAGGAAAAAAAAACAATAACATTGAACCATACCGTATAAACTTACCAAGGTAAAATGAAAATAGTAGAATTGTGAGGGACTAATCTGCCAGTAAGTTGTAGATGAACCACCAATGTTTGCAGATTATTAAACTATCAACACTTTCTCTTTAATCACCCCACCCCATGCAATGAAGTATGACATGCTTGTATTAGAATAGTGTAACACCCTGACTTAGGGGTTTTTTGTAATTTAAATAAATTCCATGTGGGCTTCAAGAAATAAATAAATATGATTTTATTTGGCATGATTTGGGGTCTAGAAACAACCCCAAATTAGGTTAAAATTGGAATTAAAAAAAAAACTCTTTTAAGGTACTTAAAAGAAAGGAGCTAGGAGAAGTTAGGGCTTAAATAAAATTTTGGGCGAAACGTGACACAAAGAACAGCATGGCTAAGTGGCCTTCATGCGCCACTTAGGTGCCTTAGAGGTGGCGTCCAAGGGGGTCTTGGGTTCGAGCCTCGGCAGGAACAAGGGGGAAATGTTTTTTTTTCCTTGTGGGCTTTTTGCCTAGGAAGGCCTTATAATTAAATCGAGGGCTTATTGACATGAAAGGCGGTGGGCGGAGTGGCTTGGGGCGCCACTTAAGGGTGTTGGCACGAAGGTCTCGGGTTCGAAACGCAAGGGACGCAAGGAGTTTTATTTTTGGGCTTTGGCGTTGAAGGAGTAAGGGCCAGGAAGAAGGCTTATAATTAAAAGGTGAGGGCTTTATGTCATGAAAGTCCAAAGGGAAGAGTGGCTTAAGGCGTGAAAAGGGGGCTGCTGATTGAGGTCACTGGTTCGAGCCAAGATATAGCGGCTAGCTTGGTCTTTAATTTCTTTTCTTTTGCTGCTGGCGTGCATGGGTGGAAATTGGCATGAATGTGGACTCTTTAAATTGATAAAGATAAGGTTTTATTTTTGCAAAAATTCGGCTGGAAGAGGGGGATTATTAGTAGTTTAATTGTTATTAATTGTTGAAAGTGAATAAGGGATTAAATGTAGGATAATTCTGCTTTGTTTTGTGATAAATAAAAGCTGGAATTTATCACCTAAAAGGGAGGAATTGGCCAGCATTGGGACTCCTTGGGGGGCTGTTCAAAATTGATTTTTGTACAAAGAAAAAGTGCCCAAAAAATTCCAAAGAACTATTTCTTCTTCTTTTTCCTCTGCTGCTTGCTAGAATTTCCCTAGGAAATCCTTCAAAATTTTCCAAAGATCTTCCTCTTTTTACTTAGCCAAAAATCATCATTGATTTCCCTACATATTTTCTTTTTCTTTTCTTCCTCCATTAATTTGAACCCCTACCATCTTGTCACTAAAATTCCCTTAGACAAACGCCCAAAATTATTCAAAATTCCGAATCTCTTTAGCCGAATCTACTCCTCCCTATTTGCTGTAGTTTTGGCCGAACATCAAAGAAAAGGGTGCTCTCTTCTTCCCTAATCGGTTTAAGAGGAAGGTAAGTGGTGGTAAGGACTTGATTTAGTAATCTTTTTCCTTTAGGTATTCGTTAAGCCGAAGGCTTGGAGGTTAACTATTTTGTGTCTTAAGGTGTGGCCGATTATCAAAGGTGAACCATCGCTTGGCTGGGGATTTGGTAGGAAACCAAATCATTTGTAAGGACAAGAGATCTAGTGACGTAGATCGGATCTTCGGGATCTAAGAATTCCGGTAGAAACAGGTGTGTAAACTCTTTACACACTTTATTAATAAACTTGCTATATTATTGTCTTGAGTATAAATTTTGGTAGTGGTCTATGATATGCTTGTGGGCTTAAACATGGATTCCGGGTAAGTCCCCTAACTTGTGATTTTTGATATATGATTTGCATGCCATCACATGATGATTAAATGCTACGGTATGATTTATGAAAATTGTTATAAAAGCATGTGATGGTGGGATTGATGAGAGGAGGGGGATGAATTATGGACTATCGTCAGTGGTTTTGACCACAAGATGGGTTGGCCCCATCAGACTATTTGTGACCTATGGTCATCAGTGGTTTTGACCACAACGATTGATATTTGCGACTAAGTTCCAGTGGTTTGGTACCACCAGTGGTTTTGACCACACTTGATATTTTGTGACCTATGGTCATCAGTGGTTTTGACCACACGATGGGTTGGCCCCATCATCTGATTTGTGACTCTAAGTCATCAGTGGTTTTGACCACCAGTGGTTTTGACCACACGGGGTAGAAAAGGAGTATGGATGGTTAGGTTGGGTTGCATGTGCATGTTTATTAATGACTTGTGTATGAGTTACCTTACCGGGTAGGGGATTACACACTGAGTCTTGGTGACTCACCCCCTTCCTTTACCATTTTGCAGATGAGTAGGACGCGGAGATGGAGCCGGAGAGGACTCGAGGCGGCCATGCTTATTAGTGGATTTGAAATTACTTTGTTTAAGTTAATCTTATGTATTTTTTTTAAAGTCTTTTAATTTGGGTTGTAATAAGGCCGCTAATTTTTGGATGTTTATTTTATTGCTTTACTTTACTCATGTTATTTCAAATGGAATCTTATAAAAATTAATTGAACCGGTTAAAAGTAACTTTTCTAACTTAATAACTTTTACGAGTTTTCAAAGAAGTTACCATCGGGTAACAAAATTCACCACGTTAATCATGATTTTGAAAGTTCCTTAAATTTTAAATAATCAGACAATTTCAAAGGGTTCATCAACCCAACCATGTTTATAAAAGCCCAATTGAGTTTTCAACCACCGTTTTAAAACCTTAGCCTAATTTTATCAAATTTTCACCAAACTTTCAAATTGGTCCAAATTATTTTACTCCGTGACATACCAGATCCGGTCAGGACTCATGGGCCGGGTTTAGGGTGTTACAAATTGGTATCAGAGCCCAGTTTAAAACTCGTCTGTGGGGGCCCACGGCCCAAAATGTTTTGTTTTTATGATAGTAGGCCTTATTGGAATGTTTTGAAACTGTTGTGGGTTTTGAATAGCATGGCACCAAGTCTCCGGCACCTATCCGCCCAGGTAAGTACTCCTAACTTCTGTACTAATTATTTTCTGTAGAAGGATAGGAAGCATGGAACGTGGATAGTATGATAAGTGCTTTAAACTTTAGGACTAGTTACCCCAAACAAAGACATAAGACTTTAAAAGCCTAATTAAACAAACCTACGACCAAGTCATTTGAGTTAGGAGTGTGGTAACCCCAGTGCGCATGTGTCAGGATTGGATCCGGAAGAGCTTGGTACTTAAGCAGTCCTCGTGACTCACCTCCTCTTTGCAGGAATCCTACCTGGTGCGTAGCTTCGGTTCACCCTAATCAAGAGGACTCGGTCATAGGCTAAATAAAATAAAACCCGAAAGGAACTAGCCATGTTTTAAGGGAAACTCTAGTTTTAAAATCACTAAAATACCTATTTTACAGTAGGACAAATTTATTTTTGGAAAATTTCAAAATATTCCCGGTTTACCAAAATGCCCTAGTGGCAAAATTACGAAAATGCCCTTGGTTTCTAAAATTACCAAGACCACCCCGATTTCAATAAAATTCTATTATTTTGCAAAAGTATCCAAAATTCTGTATTTTAAAAAAATACCCTAACTTTTGAAATTTTCAAAATTTCCTTGATTGCTAAAATTACCCAAATACCCCTGGTTTCCAAAAATTTGCCATTTGGCAATTTTTAAAAGTACCCTCCAGTTTTGGAAATTTTAAAATGTCCTGATTTATTAAAGTTTCAAAATTTCTTTTATTACGAAAATACCCCTGTAGGAAAATGACGAAAATACCCCTGGGATAGAAACGGACAGAAATGTCCGAAAAGTGAATAGGTATGGAAGGTATTAGGGAATGAATGTATGGATGTGCTCTTCTGTGTGAACTAGGATAGAAGACTTAAACCATTGTTTGATCGAAAGAATCCCTATTACACTCTCTCATAAAATTTCTTCGCGGATAATCAAAGTGAAACAAGTACTAATGCATAAAATTCTTAAGCAGATAAATGCAATCGTTAGAATGAGTTCAAGAGGTAGTGGGCGTCCCGCCGCGCGGGCCGTGGTAGTAGTAGTAGGATGACCTTGCTCGAGCCAGCAAAGGTTTGGTTATGGAGTGCCGAAATGAGATGCCGGATCTGCGGGCGCGGCCGAATTTCAAGATCGGGCCAGGTGGGAATGATGTTGTATCTCAAGTCAGATTGCAGTGCGGAACGAGTTGTTGAGATCAGTGCGGTGCGAGGGCCCGTAAGTCTGTGGTTGAACGACTCCGGGCTAACGGAGCAGAAGTATTTAGAGGAGTTTTTGGAGTGGCGCCCAGTGCGGCGGAGTATTGGTTGGAATCCACTGAAAGTATTATGGGTGATTTGGATTTCACTGCTGAGGAGAAGTTGAAGGGTATCATCTCCTTGCTTCGGGATGAGTCTTACCAGTGGTGGCTCACCATAAGGGACGGAACGGTGGCAAAGAACCTTACTTGGGAATTCTTCAGGGAAGCCTACCAAAAGAAGTATATTGGAACTAGCTATGTAGACGCACAGCAAAATGCTTTCTTGAACCTGGTTCAGGGAAATAAGTCAGTGGCGGAATATGAGGCTGGGTTCCTCCGGTTGAGTAGGTAGGCTCGTGGTATTGTGGGTACCGAGCATGAGCGCTGTGTCAGGTTCGAAGATGGGCTTAGAGATGAACTGAGAATTATGATAGCTCCACAACAGGAACGAGAGTTTGCTATTCTTGTGGAGAAGTCTAAAGTTGCTGAGGGAGTAAGACAGTCCGTTAAGCGGAACCAAGAACGGAATTGGAATAAGAGGAGCTCGGAACCTTCAAGGTTCTCGGGTAATGAACAGAAGAGGACGAGGTTTGATGGGTCGAATCAAGCTGCTAGGCCTGCTGCTGCTACTAATCCTCAATGGCCGCCACGGTGTGATAAGTGTGGCAAGTTTCACAAGGGGGAGTGTTGGAATGGTAATCGTGGATGCTTTAAATGTGGGTCTATGGAGCATCGAGTTAGAGACTGTCCTAAGAAGGCAGCTAGGCTGAGAACTGAAGGTCAGGATCGTACACCGAACAGAAGGGATAACCAACAACCACAGAGGGGTCGAGGTGTAGTTAGGGGTAATGGAAATGGTAACGAGCGTGGCCGAGGTGCTAAAGGTGCAGAGGCGAGGCAACCAAGGTTGGTTTATACAGTTGGCAGTCGCGAGGAGGAGGATGTGCCAGATGCGACAACGGGTATGTTCCTTACTTCTGGAATACCCTTAATTGCTTTGATTATTGTAGAGTTTTCTTGTTTACTAGGGAAGTGCATGAAACCTTGGTTGTGAACTTAGAGGTTGTGCCTAGGAAGTAGGATAGTTCTATTAAGATCGAGTCGCGACATAAGCATAACACGCAGTGAGTTAAGATGTACGACTATTCGTTAGTAAGTAATTTCGAGGACGAAATTATTTTTAAGGGGGGTAGAATTGTAACACCCTGAATTAGGGGTTATTTGTAATTTAAATAAATTCCATGTGGGCTTCAAGAAATAAATAAATATGATTTTATTTGGCATGATTTGGGGTCTAGAAACAACCCCGAATTAGGTTGAAGTTGGAATTAAAAAAACTCTTTTAAGGTACTTAAAAGAAAGGAGCTAGGAGAAGTTAGGGCTTAAATAAAATTTTGGGCGAAATGTGACACAAAGAACAGCATGGCTAAGTGGCCTTCATGCGCCACTTAGGTGCCTTGGAGGTGGCGTCCAAGGGGGTCTTGGGTTCGAGCCTCGGCAGGAACAAGGGGGAAATATTTTTTTTCCTTGTGGGCTTTTTGGCCTAGGAAGGCCTTATAATTAAATCAGGGGGGCTTATTGACATGAAAGGCAGGTGGGCGGAGTGGCTTGGGGCGCCACTTAAGGGTGTTGGCACGAAGGTCTCGAGTTCGAAACGCAAGGGACGCAAGGAGTTTTATTTTTGGGCTTTGGCGTTGAAGGAATAAGGGCCAGGAAAAAGGCTTATAATTAAAAGGTGAGGGCTTTATGTCATGAAAGTCCAAAGAGAAGAGTGGCTTAAGGCGTGAACAGGGGGGGCTGCTGCTTGAGGTCACTGGTTCGAGCCAGCATAGCAGCAGTTTGGTCATTAATTTCTTTTCTTTTGCTGCTGGCGTGCATGGGTGGAAATTGACATGAATGTGGACTCTTTAAATTGATAAAGATAAGGTTTTATTTTTGCAAAAATTCGGCTGGAAGGGGGGGATTATTAGTAGTTTAATTGTTATTAATTATTGAAGGTGAATAAGGGATTAAATGTAGGATAATTCTGCTTTGTTTTGTGATAAATAAAAGCTGGAATTTATCACCTAAAAGGGAGGAATTGGCCAGCATTACGACTCCTTGAAATTTGTTCAAAATTGATTTTTATGCAAAGAAGAAGTGCCCCAAAAAATTCCAGTAACTATTTCTTCTTCTTTTTTTCTCTGCTTTGCTGCGAATTTCCCTAGAAATCCTTCAAAATTTTCCACATCTTCCTCTTTTACTTAGCCAAAAATCATCATTGATTTCCCTACATATTTTCTTTTTCTTTTCTTCCTCCATTAGCCGAACCCCTACCATCTTACTGCCGAAATTCCCTTAGACAAACTGCCCAAAATTATTCAAAATTCCAGCATCTTTTTAGCCGAATCTACTCCTCCCTATTTGCTGTAGTTTTGGCCGAACATCAAAGAAAAGGGTGCTCTCTTCTTCCCCAATCGGTTTAAGAGGAAGGTAAGTGGTGGTAAGGACTTGATTTAGTAATCTTTTTCCTTTAGGTATTCGTTAAGCCGAAGGCTTGGAGGTTAACTATTTTGTGTCTTAAGGTGTGGCCGATTGTCGGAGGTGAACCATCGCTTGGCTCGGGATTTGGTAGGAAACCAAATCATTTATAAGGACAAGAGATCTAGCGACGTAGATCGGATCTTCGGGATCTAGGAATTCCGGTAGAAACAGGTGTGTAAACTCTTTACACACTTTATTAATAAACTTGCTATATTATTGTCTTGAGTATAAATTTTGGTAGTGATCTATGATATGCTTGTGGGCTTAAACATGGATTCCGAGTAAGTCCCCTAACTTGTGATTTTTGATATATGATTTGCATGCCATCACATGATGATTAAATGCTACGGTATGATTTATGAAAATTGTTATAAAAACATGTGATGGTGGGATTGATGAGAGGAGGGGGATGAATTATGGACTGTCGTCAGTGGTTTTGGCCACAAGATGGGTTGGCCCCATCAGACTATTTGTGACCTATGGTCATCAGTGGTTTTGACCACAACAATTGATATTTGCGACTAAGTTCTAGTGGTTTGGTACCACCAGTGGTTTTGACCACACTTGATATTTTGTGACCTATGGTCATCAGTGGTTTTGACCACACGATGGGTTGGCCCCATCATCTGATTTGTGACTCTAAGTCATTAGTGGTTTTGACCACCAGTGGTTTTGACCACCAGTGGTTTTGACCACACGGGGTAGAAAAGGAGTATGGATGGTTAGGTTGGGTTGCATGTGCATGTTTATTAATGACTTGTGTATGAGTTACCTTACTGGGTGGGGGATTACACACTGAGTCTTGGTGACTCACCCCCTTCCTTTACCATTTTGCAGATGAGTAGAACGCGGAGATGGAGCCGGAGAGGACTCGAGGCGGCCATGCTTATCAGTGGATTTGAAATTACTTTGTTTAAGTTAATCTTATGTATTTTTTTTAAAGTCTTTTAATTTGGGTTGTAATAAGGCCGCTAATTTTTGGATGTTTATTTTATTGCTTTACTTTACTCATGTTATTTCAAATGGAATCTTATAAAAATTAATTGAACCGGTTAAAAGTAACTTTTCTAACTTAATAACTTTTACGAGTTTTCAAAGAAGTTACCATCGGGTAACAAAATTCACCACGTTAATCATGATTTTGAAAGTTCCTTAAATTTTAAATAATCAGACAATTTCAAAGGGTTCATCAACCCAACCATGTTTATAAAAGCCCAATTGAGTTTTCAAACACCGTTTTAAAACCTTAGCCTAATTTTATCAAATTTTCACCAAACTTTCAAATTGGTCCAAATTATTTTACTCCGTGACATACCAGATCCGGTCAGGACTCATGGGCCGGGTTTGGGGTGTTACAATAGTGTAGAAACAATAGACATTTTTAACATGTATTCAATTCAACAGTAGTAGTAGACATGCTTAACATGTATTCAGTAGGGCAGAGGCAGTAATAACGATAATAGTTTATCAGAATTACGGTGACAGTAGACATGTAACATTCACATATCATACAATATAATAGTAACAATTCAATAATTAAATCATAGATTCTAGAATAAACATAATATCATGGACTCAATTGAGTGAATAAAAACTCTAAAAATAATTTGGGGACTATATAAGGATTAAACGAACCAATTCACACATTTTTGGGTAAAACTGTAAAAAAAAAGGTCACACGACCGTGTGGAAGGGTTACACAACAGAGTGGTCAAGCTGTGTAACAGCCTAATGTTGTCTGGAAAATGATAAATTACCTTACAAGAAGGACATGACCGTGTGACAGGTTCTTGGCCGTGTGAAAAAATGAAGGTACCTTAACGTAACAGTAGTACATGGCCATGTAACCCACCCGTATGGCTCACACACCCGTGTGGGAGGCAATATGGCCCTAATCCTACACGCGATCACCACCGATTCACTTGGAAAAGACACACACCTTTCACCACAGGTCCGATTGACGCTTCCCATGATCAACTTTGATCCAATTCACCTAAATTCAGCACTTCAACGACAAATACACACATTTAATGATTGGTTTCAAGATTTGGTAAGATTATCAAATATTGTTTAATCGAATTGGAAAATTAACATCGAATGATGGTACAATGGAAATACAAAATCTAACCGTTGAAACAAAGTGTACTTACCAATTCTTGGCAAAAGTAATGAATGTTATTGATGACAATTCTAAACACCGTTCGGAAAATGATTAAACGAAAGACGTTTTGATATGGGGAAGAAAAAGAATCAAAAGAATAGAAGTGAAAATGAGGGACAAGAATGAGAAAAAAGAAGAGAAAAAGAATGTGGAGAGCAATTCTATTAGAATTATGAATAAGGGCGAAGTGAAAATCTAATTAGGAAAGAAAAAGTGATTAAATACCTAGGGTTTGTAAACCCTAGGGGCAACAATGGTAAATATACCAAAATTTGTTGAAATTAAAGAAAATGAAACGGAAAAAAAGGGCTCAAACCTAAGATCATGGGACGAATACACCAACATTTAACCATTGAGCCTAAAGCTCATTTCTTATTTAATTCAGTCATCTAATTATACAGTGTGACAATCATAATAAAAATTTCAATCTAATATATAAACTAGGAATTAATACCCATTAAGTCTTTATACTATAGGGATAGGAGATATTTTGTCTCTTTCAATATAAAACAAGAATTTAGTCCTTTAACTATTAAAAAAAGGGTAAAAAGGGATAATTGTTGAACATTGATTATTCTTATGAATAAACTATTAAACCTGAGATAATTTGGTTCCTTAGCGAGCAAACAAGGATAATTGAATATAACCTTAATTATTTAAGTTTCTAATAGATGATGTGGTAGAATGAAAAAAATATTAATACAATTACCAAAAACATCTATCGGAGTCTATTGTTAATTATTTTAACTTTAAAAATAAAAAATATTAATATTCTAAAAATTATACAAATTCAAAAAATAATAAAATTCCAAAAAAAAAATCAAATTTTTAAAAAGTTACAATTAAAAAAGAACTCTTTCAAGAATTTTTTTTTAGATTTAAAAAATATATCTTTAGTTGTTAAAAAAAAATTACATATTAAAGAACACGTTTAGATTTTGTAAAAGAGCTTTTGGAACTAATATTATTTTATTATTTTATAATTTGCTACTTAACTTATAATTTATTAATGAAAATAATTAATCTTGTTATCTATTTTTTTTTTGTTTTCAAGGACTAAATTGTAAATTAATATTGTAATATAAGAATGTTTCAGAATATTTATTCTTATAAATTACATAAAAAGTAAAGTTTATGTAATAATTTCTGAACAAATAAAATAATTATCAAAAAACTAGAAAATTAAAATAAGATGTTGTGAAGAAGGAATGAGTTTTCACTTCTCCCCAAAAGATAACAACGCCTAAAAGGAATCTTTCTTTAGGCAATTTTTTAGCAATCACCAACCTTTATTTAAGTTTCTTTATTCCCTTCTCCACTACGCGGAGCATAATTTATCACCCAATTAATGGAATCCAGGAAACAATTATTTTATTAATATAATTATATTTTAAATTTAAAAATTTTAAATATTTGTCTATAATATGCTATTAATTTATCTACTTTTACAGAATTTGAGATTTAATTTTTATACTTTAAAAATTAAAATTTCAATCCTCTTATTTTTTCAATTAAAAAAAATTCTAAACTAATTATTATCATCGTTAGTAATTTCTGTTAAAAGTTGTTAACTTAACATGATTGCTCCCCATCAATCATATGCAACGGCACATGAATGTAGCTTAATCAACATGTAAAATTGACAAATTTTGGTGAAAAATACTTACGATTTTAATGATTGGATTGAGAATTTTTACATAGAAAAAATTGGAGGACTTTTTTTTTTTTTAGCTTTTTAAACAGTAGTGACTAAATCTCAAACTTTATCAAAGTACATTGACTAACAACATATTTTAACCTAATATAAATAATTTTTTACATAAAACAAATGATTTTTTTTTATTTACTCTAAAATTGACATATATGTTGTATATCAATAAAATATAAAATATAAAATATAACTATTAAACTAATAAAATATTAAATAAAAATATATAAAATCGTATTAATTTTACATTGATATAAATTAATTACATTACATTTAACACCGAAACCTATACTCACTGTACAATTGTGTTAGAATATTTCTTTATTAATTAATTATAATTTAATTCTATTGTAATAATTAATGGCGGACATATAAGGGTATTTTCTTTTTAGTTTAAATAATGTCAAATTATAAGAAAAAGATAATTTCCTTTTTCAATCTTAATTAAATAGAGATTTGAAAATATTTCCCTTTTTTCTAGTCATTTTCAAAACACTAACTAGAATTTTCATGCAATATTCTCCGCACTAAACAAATATTTTAATCTTAATTCGAGTTAATCCTATTAAAGTTTTCTAATAATTCAATATTAGAATTAACACCCATCAAATTATTATTTGGTATATTATCAATAAAAGAAAATATAAATAGGTGTTAGATGATAACAAGTGTTTTTCAAATTATATTTTAAAATTTTAAAAATAAATAAATGAACACATATATAATCATCTTAACCCTATTTGTAATATTTTTTTTTCTACAATTGAAAAAAAAATAAACTACAAAAACAATCTTGAAATTTCTTGAACTACTTCTCAAGTATATAAAACTTTTTTGACATTATATTCAACCTTTAGTTTGAGAGAATATTTCATTTATTCTAAACATATACCACATCTTTTATCACATAGGAAATAAGAGGAAGATTTGCTTTTCATCTTCAATTCCTTCATAATAACTAAGGCAATAAAAAAAAAATCATAAAATATTTTTTACTTAAATTTGTTCTTTTAGGTTCCTTAAAAAAAATTATGGTAAAACAAATTTTAAGTTGTGTTTATTTCTTTGAAAATAATTTCTTTTAAATGTTTTTTGGAAAAGTTTATATTTTATGTTGTTTGGATGTTTTTGCACGAAATATTTTTTGTTATTTTGAAAAAGAAATCATTTTTTAGCGTTGTTTTCAGTGAAACAAACACAACACAACGCAAATTATATTTGTTACAAAATATTATATAAGCATTTCCTTTTGAAAATTAAAAGTTATTTTATAATAACTAATATCTTATATAGACTTAATAATAACCAAATTAAAACTTAGTTTGAAGCTACATATATGAGAGTAAATAGTGACACATTGAAGTTGGAATGGATAAATGAAGAGAAACAAGATTTAAAATATTTATATTTTTAACCTAAAAAACATTTATTACTAAATATTTATAAATTTTAATAAATATAAAATGCTTTATTATTTAAATTTATTATTAATGTTGAATTTTATTGTTAAAGTAAAAATGTTATTAAATAATAAATTATATTAATAATTTATTATATTATTGCATAGTAATATTTATGTTTAATAATATTAAAATCAATTTTATACATAAACTTTTATTTAATATGTAATTTATACATAAACAACTATATAAATTTTTACTACTTCATTTATAAATTAATTGATAATTAAATCTTTCATATATACATATATATTGTTTCACTTATGTTATGGTTGTGATGCAAATAAAATGGATAAGCAGTAATTGTAAAACTTGGATCGAAAAGTCACATTAAAAGGAAGCAAAGCTAAGGCCACATCGAAGAGAGGAAGAAGATATTTGCTTTTGGGAGAATGTGTGCTACAATACGTATGGCTACTAAAAGATATTGATGATGATAAAAGTGGGAGCATAAACTTCTTTTTTTCCCTTAAAAAAAAAAAAACAAATGCTAAGAATTAATTCTACGATAACTTTAGACATAATATAAATTATGATACGGAATAAATTATCAAGTTATAAAACACGACATGATAACTTAGATTAATTAACTGTCTCTAAATTTTGCGATTACAAATGCGATAGAGTTGTCTTTAATCCTTAAGTTATTTTTAGGTAAAAGTATTAGGGAAGTTCCTATATTTAGAGACTAATTGCATTTCAGCTAAAAAATAGATAAATTAACTATTATACATTTCGAAACGTGTAAATTAGCCAATCTATTATATTTTATCTATTAAATGATTAATTACTAATTTGGTCCCTAAATTATTTCTAAAATATCATTTTAATTTTTTATCTTAACAATAATTCTAAAAATTAAACAAAATATTTAAAATAAATATAAATTATTAAAATATTAAAAATTATGTTAAAAAAATCAAAGCAATATTTATTAAAGACAAAGCTTACACTCAAAGAAACTCTTTTTCGGTGGATCATGGTATTTTTATTTTTATTTTTAAATTGTGCTCTCTTTTGATGATAGGGAGACATTTTCATTTTCAATAAAATTATCAATTTGATGAGAACTCTCTAATGCAATGAGGCACTAACCTTACATGTTGAAGACACTCTCTAGTGTAATTCTAAAAGCACTCATTTCAATAAAACTATGGTTTTATTATTATTAAAATACAATCAAAACAAAGAAACAACACATTTATAGCATACCAAATCTTTAAATTTTGCATCTTGCTTTGGCAACGAAAAAGAAGAAGAAGAAGAAGACAAAGAGCTCATTTCATTGCTTCTCATCTCCAGAGATGTGCAAATAACTTTAGGGTTTTGTTTTAAATTGAAATTCCACTTTTTATCTATTATTTCTTTTTATAAATTTAAAATATTATTTTTTAAAATTTCAAAACATGCAGTTTTGTTTAGAATCTAGTTTTTATTAAAATCTAATTTTTTTTTTTGAAACTATTAATCCGATTGGGCTTTATTAGAATAAAAACCATGAGTAGTACTGACTTAGAAAATAAAACAAAACGAAATTAAAGGCCCAAAGATGAGGTTTTGGTTCGAAGAAATAAAGCTTAAACAAAATAAAATCAGAATACTCTAGAAACTTAAAAATATCACCACTTCTTTGCCCAATCAAAAATGTCTATTATCCGTCTTGTCATTTCATCTACATTTCTTCGTAAAGACGTTTCCAGATTTTCAAGGAAAGCATTTTGCTCCGAGACTATTGATCTTCTTCTTTCATTCTTTCCTTTTTCCTCTTCGTTTCCTTCTGTTTTCAGCCTGGTTTTCACACTCTACCCTTTTCCCTTAATATTTTTTCACAGATTCATGTATGTTTCCTAAAAGGAAGATCGACTTTTCCTTCTTCAGCATTTCAGTTGTTGATGGTTCTACTTTTTCTGGAGGTTTCATCTCTATCCCCGATCAACTTCCGCTTCAGACGCCAGATTATGTGTTGCTTCATTCGCTATTCGCCTTGCATGTTGGAACTGACATTCATTTATCTTTCTTTGGGTTTTGAACTTTCTTGATAACTGTCAAGGAATCTCCCTCAATAATAACTTGATTTAATCCCAATTATCTGCTCACATTAACTGCCCGTAAACATGCGTTGGCTTCAGCCGCGAAACTAGAGGGAATGTTGTTATGGATTGTTGTTTTGCATACCATAACTTCTCCTTTGAAATTTCTGACTAGTATTCCCAAGCATGACTTTTGCCTATTATCAAAAGCAGCATCGAAGTTTATTTTAAAGAAGCCTTGTTTTGGAGGTCCCCATGACTCGGAATCCAGACTCGAGGCAAGATGATTCCTCTCAATATCTTTTAGGTCCCGTATATATTTCAAAATGAATTTTGCTATTTCTGCTCTAGATTTCTTATGACCTTCGTGTACCCATTGATTCCTTACGGACCAGATAGCCCATGTAGCACAGATAAAGATCCGACCTGCGTCTGTTGTACTGTTTAGCAGGATCCAGGTAAACCATTCCATATACTCTATTTGGGATATATTTTATGGCCAAGAAAACTCTAATTTTTCCCATGTTTCCTTTGTGATAGCACAATCGCGGAATATATGTTCCCTAGTTTCCAGCCCTTGCATGCATCTCTAACAGACAGCTTTATTAGTTATTCGTTTAGTTCTTAATTTACTAGAGTAGGAAGATAGTTGAGAGTGGCTCTCCAAGCTCTAATAATAATTTTTGAAGGGAGGTCACTGTTCCATAGTTTTTGTTTTTTGTAACATTTAGTAATCTCACTTGGGTTGTAATCATTATTGTGATCATTGCATTGTAAAAGGATTTTGTATCCGCTATGCACAGTATACTCGCCCGTTGCCTTACCTCTCCAGCTCAGAAAGTCTTCATGGGGAAGATGAGCCAGTGAGATTAAAAATATCTTTTGAGCAAAATCTTCAGAGAAGGTATTTGAAATCAGCTCAGATCTCCATATTCTATTGCTATTATCGATAAGATCTTCAACCTTTGTGAGATTTTGCCTATTGACTATTTTTTTTATCAGCAGGCCATTAACATTTGGAACCCAGACATCTTCTTCAATTATGATATTATGGCCATTTCCCACCCTTCAGCTCAGACCTGAAAGCAAAAGTCATTTTGCAACCCATATACTTTTCCAAGTATATGACGGTAAGTTCCCTAATTTTGAACTTAAGAAATCAGAATTTTGATAATATTTGGCTTTTAACGTTCTTGCTAAAAGGGACTTAGGATTATCAATTAATCTCCACCCTTACTTTGTGAGGAGGGCCAAATTGAATTTTGCTAGATTAAGATAACCAAGACCACCCCATTCTTTTAATTCACATAATTTATTCCATGGACACAAATGGATTCCGCGTCTGCCTTGACCCTTTTGCCACTAGAAATTAGCCATTATTTGTTCCATCTCTACACATGTTAATAGCGGCAATAGGAAACATGCCATTGTGTATGTTGGAATTGCTTGTAGAATAGCTTTAATGAACACCTCTTTTCCTCATTGTGATAATAAACGAGTACTCCAGCTATCAATTTTCATTTTTATACGATCTTTGAAGTGTTGAAAAGCCATGCGTTTTTTCCTGCCCACCATATTTGGCAAACCCAAATAATTTTCATAGTTATTGAACCTTTTAACTCCCAACCGATTTGGAATGTTGATCGGGACAGTCTCCATTGTATTTGAACTAAAAAACACAGTCTATTTTCTATAATTAATGCATTGGCCAGAACACTCCTCATACTCTTTTAGAACTTGTTCAAATGTCGCTATTCCAATCTTAGTCGCTTCCCTGAATAGAATGCAATCATCTGCAATAGAAGGTGAGAGATCCGAGGTCCTCGTCTGCTTGCTTTAACCCCTTTTAGTCTTCATTCCTCAATTGCGAGCCTAAGTAATGTAGAAAGTCCTTCACTACATATGAGAAATAGCAAAGAATTTAGAGGATCACCTTGGCGTAGCCCTTTCCTTGGGGTAAAGACCATCCCTGGAACTCCATTTCAAACAACCAAATATGATACGATGTTAATATAGTGCATAATCCTTTCAATCCATAAAACATCAAAACCCATCTTGATCATCATTTGTTTCAAAAACCCCCCATTCCACCCTATTGTATGCCTTATGTCAATCTTAAGAGCCATTAGACCATTTTTCCCCACCCTTTTATCTCTCAAAATATGTAGACTTTCATAGGCTAGGAGTACATTGTCAATTATTAGCCTTCTTGGAACGAATGTACTTTGAGCTGAGTTGATACAAAAATCAAGTACTTTTTGAAGTCTGTCGGCTATGGTTTTTGAAATGACTTTGTAGAACACCGAGCAAAGGCTAATTGGCCTAAAATTTGTAGGGTTTTTCGAATGAACAGTTTTTGGAATTAACACAATGTTCGTGTGATTCAAAGGTTTCAAAGACTTACCTTTATTTAGGACTTCCAAGCAGAAATCGCTAATCTCCTTCCCCACAATGTGCCAGAATTTCTGAAAGAAAATTGCTGGGAACCCATCAGGCTTAGAAGCTTTTGTCGACCCTATACTGTTTTACGTTTCAACAATGTCTTTCTCCTTATATTCTGCTACTAATAACTAATTCATGTCTTCATCAATTCACCTTTTAACACCCGTAAGGAGGTGGTTTATGTTACCGAACCCTTTGGATTTAAAAAAGCCTCATAAAATAACCTTTAATAATAATTTCCATATCCACACCTTCTGTTTTAAGAAAACCATCGTTATCTTCCAATCCCCGGATTTTATTCATCCTATGTCTTTGATATGCATTACTATGGAAAAAAACCGTGTTTCTATCACCTTCGCGCATCCAATTGGCTCTAGCCCTTTGTTCCCAATATAATTCCTCCTTCTCCATCTCCCAGTTTAGTTCCAATTATCGATAATTTTTGCTAACGTATCATCATCCCTATTCATGCTATCAAGTTCAACTAATCGATCCCGAAGATTCTTCATTTTCTTATCGCGTTCTCCCTTGATGTTTCTCCCCCATTTCTATAAACCGACCCGAAGGTATTTCAATTTGTCCAATGCATCTCCTGGCTTCTCATCCCATAATTTTTTGATGATGTTTGCATAAGTAGGTTCAAAAAGCCACCAAGACTCGAATTTAAAGCGATTTCTTCCAGCTTGTGAATTATTTGTCTCTATTTGGATTAAAATTGGGCAATGATCGAAGAACGAATATGAGAGATGTTTTACTAAATAATCAATAAACAAGTTTAGCCACTCAGTATTTGTCGCTCCACTATCGAGTCTTTCTCTAATATTTGTGTCCTCAAAATTTCCCCTTTCCCATGTAAATTTCTGTCTCGTATAACCTAAATCAATCAAGTCACACTCAGCTAAGACCTTGTGAAATTCCTCTATTTGTCTTTCGTCCTTTGTTGCCTCTCTTTTCTTTTCATGTGCATACATAATTTTATTGAAATCTCCATATACACACCACGGCACTGAGTCTGTACTCCATAGCCTCCGAAGAAGATTCCAAGATTCTTGCCTATTTGATTGTCTAGGGCTTCCATAAAACCCAGTAAACCTCCATTTGTTTGAGTTATCATTTGCACTAATATCTACATCAATATGATAATCTGAATAGCTGCGAACATGAATCGAATAGTTTTCATTCCATGTAAAACATAAACCACATCATGTGCCCAAAGCTGAGGTGTCCATCCCATTTTGAAAACCATACTTTTTCCTAACCCGTTCCACACGGATGTGATCCAGTTTTGTCTCTATTAAGGAGACCAGTTGGGGTTTGTAGAGTTTCAATGTGTGTTGAAAGCTCCTAATAGCCCGGGGATTCCCTAGTCCCCGGACATTCCAACATAGGATCTTTATTGGTTCCGGTCAGCTTGCCAATTGGCAGTTGCCGATATAATTTGTGTCAATTCTGAAATATCCTTTGGAGAAGCCTGTTCAGATCCAAAATTTGCATGCCCTCCATGCATCCTTTGTTGGCCTTTACTCTTTTTACCATGCTTTCAATAGTGGGATGTGAGTTAATATCAGCTAGCTTTTCATGATTAAATTTGCGCTTACCCAAAATCTTCTCAAACATGCTTGTATCAAATTTCTCCTTTTTATCTAAGCGGCTCTAACTGCTTCTATTATGGCTTATTTGTTGATCTGCTAGTAGTTCGGTAGATTTCTCTAGCTCCAGCTTTTCTATCAAATTTTCTACCGTGCCACTTTGATCTTGTTAGACTTTTCTTTCACGTTTATCGGTATTTTTTGAGGAATTAAATTATCTTCAGTAATCCTATTATTTTGCCGCACGTCTCCCGTTTCCAGAACATTAGGATTTCTTTCTAAATGTCTCACTGTCCCCATCTGGTACTTCTATTTTTTAGAGTCTGTAAAGAAATTTTCTTCACTATCCATTTCTTCTACACCTGTGTAGTAACACTGTTTCATTGTTTTCTTTTTCAAGGATCCGAACCATAGGCTTTCTTTTCCTATTATGGATGATTCAACCTTGAGCGCTATTGAATAAGGTAGTTCATCTTCTGCCTTAGCTCGATCTTTAGGCAGTATTTTCGTGCACTCTTTAATGTCATGTCCTAACTAGCCACATCCAAAACAAAACGTTGGGAGATTCGTATTTGAAAGGAAGCCAGGTTTTTCCTTGTTTATTTAGAGAGACAAAAATACCTCTTCTTAGAAGTTTTTGAACGTCTAAATTAACCCTAATTCGGCAAAACTCACCTTTTATCTCTGATCGAATTACACCCCCAAATGTGGATCCCACCGCATACATCAAATCCTTCTTATCACATTCAGGAGGACACGACCTAATTTTAATCCAAAACGGAGAGATAACTAATCTAATTTTGTTTCGTTCCACTGATTCCGTTATCTGATCAAAGATTATTAATTGTTTTCGAAAAAACCATGGACGCCTTTCCATAATTTGCTCTAGATCTTTCTCGTCTTCAAAAGATATTGAGAACAGGTTCTGCCCCACAATAAGAATATCAAATTTCTTTCTTGTTTTCCAAATGCTCCTCAATTGTGCTCTCAAACTGTTTGGATTGTAAGATTTCTTTGTCTAAACAGTGCATATCAGCGTCAGATTTTCAAATGGAATTACTAAAGAACTTTTCGCCGATAGTTGGATCAATTCTTCTTCAAAAAGTGCTAATTCCTTCTCGTCTTCCATACCCCCAAGTCACCACTCGCCTTCTTGCCAACCACAATAGTCGCTGTTTCTTTAGGAGACCTAAGAGAGCACTCTTGACTTTTTAAGGTTTAATTATACATTTTTTGACATGTGCTAATTTTTTAAAACTGCTTATGGAATAAAAAAATTACACAAATCCAAAAATTGTTAAACCCAATTACTTAAAAATTAAAGTTTCTTAAGGTAATAAACAATAAGATCTTCAAATGGGAAAGTTTATAATAACTAAGGGGATGCGAAAATGAGTAATCAAAATTTTATAATGGTGATTACACACCATCTGG
This sequence comes from Gossypium bickii, assembly GCA_025503065.1. Lineage (NCBI taxonomy): Eukaryota > Viridiplantae > Streptophyta > Magnoliopsida > Malvales > Malvaceae > Gossypium > Gossypium bickii. The sequence continues at coordinate 16,474,793 of CP106713.1, read as the reverse complement.
AGATACAAAAATATAGGATATGCGAAAATGAGTATTCACTAAAGTAGAATAAAGTAAACATTAAATAAACTTTTATGTACCTTTTAATTAGAAGCATGGGCGATGAAGATGAAACCGAATATTAACAAAAGCATGAGAAATTAGAAAGTGAGTAATCAAAACTTTTATCTGATTTTTTTTTTGTTTCAATCAACTTTTTATTTATTTATTTTTGGCTTCTATTAAGCATGGGAAATCTTTTTTATTTTCTTGGGTTTTGTAAAATAGGGAAGAAAGTTTTGTAAAAATAAGATGCTTTCTAGGTTTCGACTTGAAAATTTGATAAAAAGACTTTTTTTTGGTAAAATTTTTAGATTTTTTTACTTATATATTTTGAATTTTTAGAACTTTTTTTATTTATAATTTTATTTTTAAAATATTTTAACATAATTTTTAATTTTTTTAATTTTTTTAGAATTATTATTAAGGAAAAAAATTAAAATTAAAATAATATTTTAACTATAATTTAGAGACGAAATTAATAATTAATCATTTAAATTAATGTTCCACATCATCATTTGGTAGATAAAATTTAAAAGAAAAATTAATTTGCATATTTCGAAAGGTATAAAAATTAATTTATTTATTTTTTTGAGTAAAAAGTCAATTGCTATTCTTATGCCTTGTCTATAAAACCAATCGATCTCTCATTATTCGAAGGTTTCTTTTTGGCTATATCTTTATTCCAAGTTTTAATACAACAACATTTGTCACAACGATTTCAAATTTTACTTAATCAACAATTCAATTTTTTATATAAATTAAGTTTTATTTTTGTGAGAATATTTTTTATAATAAATTAATTAAATTTTGATATAATGAAATTTGAACATAAAGCATTATCCATAAGAAACAATTAAATTTATCATTATAACTAAAGTATTAATTGATTTTTATGTGTTTTAGGTAAAATTATTAAGGGGCCTCTATATTAGGAGTTAGAATGCATTTCTAAAATGGGCAAATTAGTCATTGTATGTTAGATCAAAAAACAAATTGGTCCTTCTGTTAAAAGTTCCATCTATTTCTATTGTTAAAAATTTGTTCCTATATGTTAGCATAAGTAGCACATGGCATGCCATGTACCAATGGCTCGTTATTACATTAGTCACGTCAATTTTTAATAGTATAAGTAAATAATTTTTTAATAGAAAAGACCAATATGCTCTTTGGTCTCATATATAATGATTAATTTTTCATTTTTTAATATGAGAGATAAAATACATTTTAACTCTCAATACAAAAACCTGTATAATAATTTTACTAAAATTTAAATAAATATATTTTTTACATATATTTTTCATACACATCTTGATTATCCCATCAATTTAGTGTATATATTTATGCATGCGTGTGTATTGCGCGGAAAATGGATTGAAAAACACCCTTATTCTTTGTAATCTTTTTTTTTTTTTTTGAACCGTATTCTTAGTGATCTTTTGATAATTGATTATTAATGTAGTATTCAGAAAATAAAGGAATTTTTCACGTCCATAAAAAAAAGGGATTTAAAAATTGAAGTCTCTAGAAAAAATAAAAATTATTCTATGTGAAAGATTCATTATAAGGATGCCTTATAATTTTATTGCATGCATTTTTATATAATATTAGAGTTGAAGAATGGGGTAATACAATTTGAATTGGTGTTAAATTACTGTTTAATAAAAATTCTAACTACCGTTTTAAATAGCATGTTATACATAATAAATATAATATATTTAATCTAACGTTTTTTAATTTTAAAATAATAATAAATTCAAATTGATTATTATTTATTACCTTAAATAATTTCAATAAAAACTATATTAGATAATAAAATATTAATTTATATAACTTTTTAATTATAAATATTCAAATATTAAATTATATTTAATTTAATACTTTATTTCCTATTTTTCCTATTGTATTTTTTTACTTTAACTTGTAAATACATTTATTTTGTAAATATAATATTATATATACGTAACTATAAGTCAAAATTTCTCTTGACTTTCATATATATATTTTAACCCTTGCATGTTATAATTGATTATTTAAAAAAATATTAAATGCATAAAAAAATAATTCTTCCTAAAAACATGACAAATGTTTTAAACTTATTTTTACCTTTTTATTTTATTTTCCCATTTTTTGTTACCTGTGTAATGCAAGAATTGATTGTATATATTACTTTAATTATATTTATTTGCTAAAAACTTAGTATAAATTTTGTATACATTGAAAAATTAAAAGATAAATAACAAATTTATACGTTATGAATGCATAATTTTTAAATATACATTAATTTATATATTAATTTTATTCAGAAGAATATTTTTAATAAAATTTTTACTTCTAATATTAATTTAAATGTAAAAAATGAAATATTAACCATCAATAAGAAACACAGTAAAGTAGGATATACCAAATTTAAATATTAATTTTTTTCAATATTTTAAAATAATGTAATTTATTTTTTGAATATTCAAAATTAAAAATTAACATTTTTTAAAATTGGAAAAAAATTTCATTATTTTAAACTATTTTTTAAAATATTTAAATTTATTTGATGTTTAAACAGTATGTATTACATTTAATAGTTAAAATCCGTATTGCATTTTTATAATTAAAAATATGTACTACCAATGCCAAAAAAAAATGTATTATTTTTTTTTCAATATTCCTTATTATTTAATCATGTGTAATGTTGTTTATTTTATATAAGAATTTTGTATAGCTTTAATACTATTAATAAAATTATAAAATTTTGTTTATAATATTTATTGTCTTAAATAATAATTTTCATTTAAATTATGAGACCCACGTTAATTTAATACGTAAAATGTTAAAATGTCAAACATAAATACTGTTCACTTATCATCGTTTTAAATATGTCACTTGGAAAAGTCGAGAGTGCTCTCTTAGTTCTCCCGAAGAAATAGCAAGTATTGCGGTTGGGAAGGAGGCGAGTGGTGACTTTTGGAGTATGGAAGGGGGAATGGGATAGCCCTCCTAGAAGAAGAATTGATTCAACTAATGGTGAAAAGTTCGTTAGTAGTTTCGTCTGAAAATCTAACGTTGATTTGTTCTGTCTAGACTAGGAAAACTTACAACCCAGATTGTAACATCCTGAATAGGGCCTATGCGTTTTCGGTTTAATTGCACGAAGTGACATGTTTTAGGTATTAAGAATAAATTTTGAACATTTTTGGAAACCCGGAAATGTATGGAAATGATTTGGAAATGAACATTTTTGGAAACCTGAAAATGCATGGAAATGTTAAGTTTAAAAAATGGAAAGTGAACATTTTTGGAAACCTAAAAATGTATGGAAATGTTTCAAAAGAGGAAAGTGAACATTTCTGGAAACTTGGAAATGTAAGGAAATGTCAAGTTTAAAGAGCCAAACGAAAATTTTTGGAAACTTAGAAATGACTTAGAAATGTTGAATTTTAGAGTTTAAAAGAGGGAACAGAGGCAAGGTGGCCTTAAAAGAAAAAGTATGTGAAATTTGACACACAAACAGGCTTGGAAAAGTGGCCTGGAGATGCTACTTAGGGCCTTTGGAAATGGCGTCACATGCAAGGTTGTTGGGCCGGAGTTCGAGTCACAAGGGAAGCAAATAAAAAAAGTTTTATTTTTGCTTCCAGAAGCAGGGAGTTGGACAGCATGAAGGCTCTTAAAAGAAGAGTTTTATCCTCTTTAAATTTCGGCTAAATAGGTGGATAAATGAGGGATAATTATTGGTATTTTTAATTAAGATAATTAAAGGATTATTTCTTTAATTTAAATAAAGTGATAATTAAAGGATAATATTATCACATAGGAAGAGTGGTGGCCAAGTAGGGGACTCTAGCCTAGTAATTTCGACTAAAGAAGGAAAATTAAGGCTATTCTTCCATCTTTTCTAAGTGTTTGCCGAAAATCCTCTAGCCAACTCTCTCTCTCTCTGCCGAATTTTCTTTGGCCAAGTAGCCTCTCTTTCATCAATTCTTTTCCTCTCTAAAATCCTTCTTTTCTCTTCTCTTCTCTTCTCTTTTTCTTTTGTCAAGCCGAATCGTTGTGACTCCAAGCAAGGGTGCAGTCGACTGAGGTATTAAGGTAAGAACAATGGATTTTGTTCTTCAAATTCTTTAAATCGAGATCTAGGAACTGACCCTTTTGTTGTCTCTTGGCCGAATATTAAAGGAGGAATTCCGGGATTTCAAATCTAAGGAATTTTGGCTAATCAGGAAGAGAGTTTTGGGATTCAAGGATTTAAGGTAAGACACATGTATATTCGGCCAAAGGCCATATTTTATGTGTTAAGGTTAGATTAAATCTAACATATGGTTATAGGAATTTCGACATCCCTAGGGAAGCAAAGATCAATTTCGGGAATTTCATCACAAGGTAAGTGGGTGTTATCAGCATAGGTTCTCTCTTAGCATTTAGATCTATTTGCTTTAACCGAAAACTAACCAATTCAAGGGATCTAGTGGTTAGCCGATTTCGAGGGAGAAGAATACAAGTCTCCGGGATTTGATTAATCTTCAAAACGGCGACAAGGTAAGTCTTAAGAATACAAATCCTACTAGGATTTGGTTTTATAGCCGAATAGGCCTTTGCTAAAGATTACCATGTTGACTGAATATAGGCATTAAAGATCTAAATCTGTAGATCAATTTTTCGGGATTTCAAGGACTTTGTTAAGCGAATCAGGTGTGTACCCTACACTAACTTTTAATACGATTTATGGCAACATTTAATATAAGTATGTATAAGTATGAATAAGAATGTGAATATGGCTAAGGTACCTTATTGTGGTACAAAGTACTCAGGTACGTTTCCTACTCCTACTAGGATTACGAAATATGTTATATTTAACATGTGAAAAGTGACATGAATGTGAATTTAAGCATGATATGTATAATATGAATAATATGGGGCATTCAGGTTATTTGAAAAAGGGGAAGTGAATGTGGTGACTTCGGTCTCACTATCTGAATGTGGTGATTTCGATCACATTATCTGAATGTGATAATTTCGGTTACATTATCTGAATGTGGTGTCTCATGACACAATTATCTGGTGGCTATGCCACAAATTTTATATGGGCGATGAGCACGTCGACTGCAGCGACTGCCTTCGATGGTGTGTAGCGGATGGAGGGTTGACTTAGTAGTCCCCACGGTGTGCAGGTTGGTACGGGGATGTGTAGCGGATGGCATCTAGGTTTGGGTTCGGGTTGCATCATATTTCTGTTTGTATATGAATATGCCTGTAGTACAATATGGTATGCCTGATTTATCAAATTTTAGTGTTGGTTACACATTGAGTCTGTTGACTCACCCCGTTGTGGGACTATTTTCAGGTGACGATCAGTAACGGACCGGGTTCTGCAGAAGCTTAGGGATGGCCATGCTCAGCTTGAAGTTTTATTGAACATGAACATTTTATTTCATTTAAGTACTTTAAGATTTTATTTTGGGTTTTTATTTGATGTAATAAGGCCATAAGGCCCAAGTTGAATTTCTTTATTTCTTTTTACTTTTAATTATTACGTTTATGAATTGTTATTGATTAACGGATCAAACAAATTTATTTTTTTAACCCTAAGTGTTTTGTCACTTTAAATAAATGGATTTCAATGTAAGATAAATTGGTTTTCAGTACAAGCCCAACCCAAACAATATTTTTCTTAAAAATTCACACAAGTTTTTCCTAAGTAACAAAAGAACTTTGAACCGGTTTACTTGAGGAACATACGATCCGGTCCCAGCTCTCGTGGGCGGGTGTGGGGTGTTTCAGTTTGGTATCAGAGCCGTTTCAAACTCTCGGCCTGAGGTTTAAGGCCCAAAACGTTTTTCAAAATCTAGCCCAAAAGAAATTTGTGGAAATTTTTAGGTTTTTCTGGCATGGCACCCAAGTCTCCGACCCGCAGTCCACCAGGTAAGTACTTCTATCCATTTGTGTGATTTATTGAATGATCTGTAGAAGGGTAGAAATGGAATGGAACGTAGATTAGCATAATAAATACTTGAACCCTAGGATTAGTTTTCCCCAACACTTACATAAGACTTAAGTGCCTAACTAAACAACCCTATGGCTAAGTCGCCGAGTTAGGGTGTGGTAACCCCTGTGCGCATGTCTAGGATTGGATCTGGAAGAGCCTGGTATTTAAGGAGTCCTAGTGACTCACCTCCTCTTCGCAGGAATCCTACCTGGTGCGTAGCTTTGGTTCACCCTAACCCAGAGGGCTCGGTGGGTGTGACAACCTCTGTGCGCATGTCTAGGAATGGTTTCGGTGGGAGCTTGGTATTTAAGCAGTCCGCGTAATCACCTCCTCTCCACTCGAATCCTGCCTGGTGCGTAGCTTTGGTTCATCCTGACCAAGAGGACTCGGTCCTAGGCTAAACACAATAACTAAAACCTGAAAGGGAACTAGTGGTAAATTTCTGAAAATCATCTTTACAAAATTTTCCGAAATTTTTCCGATTTATGAAATTACAAAAATGCCCCTAGTGGTAAAATTACCAAAATACCCTTGGTTTATAAAATGTCCAACTACCCAACAATTTTACCAAAAATTCATTATTTTATAAACGCTCAAAAACCCTAATCCGCAAAATATCAAAATACCTTAATTTTGAAAAATTACAAAATTGCCCCTAACTTACAAAAAATTACCAAAATGACCTTAATTTCTAAAAATTTTTGAAACATCACCGTTTTAGAAAGAACAATTCTCAAAAAGAACCCTCAAAGTTTTGCAACTTTTGAAATATCCCTGATTTGTTAAATTTTACAAATTTACCCTGGTTTATTACCAAAATACCCCCGAGATTCAAAATTACCGAAATACCCTCGGATTTCAAATTTTTCAAAATACCCCGGGAATTTAAAAATTCCAAAATACTTTATGACAGAATCATCAAGGAACTTTTTCTTTTGAAAAATTACGAAAATACCCCTATAGGATAAAATTACGAAAATACCCCTGGGTAGTGGAGAAACAACAATGAAAACTACAACGTTTCTCTGAATGAACAAAAGTTCATAATTGGTTGATAGATGTATGAATGAATGAAAAGACTATGTGCATGTATGAATAAGAAAGAACCACTCCTAAAATTCTTTCCATAAAACTTCTTCGCGGGTAATCAAGTGAAACAAAGACTAATTCATAAAACTTCTTAATCAGATCACGACGTTAGAAATGAGCTCTAGGGGACATGGTCGAAACGTGCGAAGACGCGGTAGAGGTAGGATGACCGTATCGGAACCCGTTAGGTCGGGTCAAGGTCTGACAATGAGGTACCGCCACCACCACCCCCAGTTGTTGGTGTTGAGCAGCAAGCTCAAACGGGAGATGATCTTTGTGTCACGGTCATCTTTGCGAGTTCTTGAGTTGGTGGCTGGCACAGGAGGAAATTTGGGAGCTCGAAAGTCGATACCTGAGCGACTCCGAGCTAATAGAGCCGAAATGTTTCGTGGAGTATCGGGTGTGGCACCCAGTACAGCTGAGTACTGGTTGGAAGCAATTGAGCGCATCATGGATGAGCTTGACCACGACCGGAGGAGAAGTTAAAAGGAATGGTGGCAATTGCACGCGATGAAGCGTATCAATGGTGGTTAATCGTTGGGGATGGTGCCACGATGGAGGATCCGACACAGGGCTATGTTAAGGAAGCGTATCAAAAGAAGTATGTTGGAACCAGGTATACGGATGAGCAAAGGAAGGCATTTCAGGGGCTAGTTCAAGGGAACAAGTCCATAGCCGAGTATGAAGTCGAATTTACGAGGTTAAGCCGATATGCTCGAGGAGTAGTGGCTCACGGAGCATGAGCGATGTGTCCGATTTGAGGGGACGGATTAAGGGATGATTTGAGGTTGTTAATAGCTCCACATCGGGAGCGGGAGTTTTCGCCTTAGTAGAGAAAGCTAAGGTAGCTGAAGGGATTAAGGACTCTACAAGCGGGACCTCCGTCGAAATAGGCCGAGAAAGGTTTTGGATCGTCTGGGTCATGCAGGAATAAGAGGCCTAGAGTTGATAGGCGCGAGGTCGCTAAGTCGCTACTGGGAGGCGATGTCGTTCTTGTGATCATTGTGGAAAGAAGCACTTGGGGAGTCTTTGAAAAAGACGGAGAATGTTTTAGGTGTGGGTCCAAGGACCATATGCTCAAGGATTGTCCCGTGAAACCGAACGGAATCGACCGGTACGCCGTAATATTAATCAGCCGTGGTAGGGAGGACAAGAACCTCGGCAAGGTCGTGGACCGAACCATGTAGGAAATGGTTCGGCCGAGGGCGTGGAGCACCAAGCGAGAGATCTTTGGAGGTGCGAGACGCGAGGCAACCAAGGTTGGTTTAAGCGGTTGGCCGTCGCGAGGAGGAAGATGTGCCAGATATGACAACGGGTACGTTCCTTATTTCTGGAATATCCTTAATTGCTTTGCTTATTATAGAGTTAGCTTATTCTTGTATTGCTAGTGAAGTGCCTAAAACTTTGGATGTGAACCTAGAGAATGTGCCTAGAAAGTATGATAGTTCTTTAAGATCAGAGTGCGCAGTAATAGCGTAGTGGGGTGAGTTAGACCGTACGATTGTTCGTTAGTAAGTAATTTCGAGGACGAAATTATTTTTAAGGAGGGTAGAACTGTAACATCCTGAATAGGGCCTATGCGTTTTCGGTTTAATTGCACGAAGTGACATGTTTTAGGTATTAAGAATAAATTTTGAACATTTTTGGAAACCCGAAAATGTATGGAAATGATTTGGAAATGAACATTTTTGGAAACCTGCAAATGCATGGAAATGTTAAGTTTAAAAAATGGAAAGTGAACATTTTTGGAAACCTGAAAATGTATGGAAATGCTTCAAAAGAGGAAAGTGAACATTTCTAGAAACTTGGAAATGTAAGGAAATGTCAAGTTTAAAGAGCCAAACGAAAATTTTTGGAAACTTAGAAATGACTTAGAAATGTCTAATTTTAGAGTTTAAAAGAGGGAACAGAGGCAAGGTGGCCTTAAAAGAAAAAGTATGTGAAATTTGACACACAAACAGGCTTGGAAAAGTGGCCTGGAGATGCTACTTAGGGCTTTGGAAATGGCGCCACATGCAAGGTTGTTGGGCCTGAGTTCAAGTCACAAGGGAAGCAAATAAAAGAAGTTTTATTTTTGCTTCCAGAAGCAGGGAGTTGGACGGCATGAAGGCTCTTAAAAGAAGAGTTTTATCCTCTTTAAATTTCGGCTAAATAGGTGGATAAATGAGGGATAATTATTGGTATTTTTAATTAAGATAATTAAAAGTTTATTTCTTTAATTTAAATAAAGTGATAATTAAAGGATAATATTATCACATAGGAAGAGTGGTGGCCAAGTAGGGGACTCTAGCCTAGTAATTTCGACTAAAGAAGGAAAATTAAGGCTATTATTCCATCTTTTCTAAGTGTTTGCCGAAAATCCTCTAGCCATCTCTCTCTCTCTCTCTCTCTCTGCCGAATTTTCTTTGGCCAAGTAGCCTCTCTTTCATCAATTCTTTTCCTCTCCAAAATCCTTCTTTTCTCCTCTCTTCTCTTCTCTTTTTCTTTTGTCAAGCCGAATCGTTGTGACTCCAAGCAAGGGTGCAGTCGACTGAGGTATTAAGGTAAGAACAATGGATTTTGTTCTTCAAATTCTTTGAATCGAGATCTAGGAACTGACCCTTTTGTTGTCTCTTGGCCGAATATTAAAGGAGGAATTCCGGGATTTCAAATCTAAGGAATTTTGGCTAATTAGGAAAAGAGTTTCGGGATTCAAGGATTTAAGGTAAGACACATGTATATTCGGCCAAAGGCCATATTTTATGTGTTAAGGTTAGATTAAATCTAACATATGGTTATTGGAATTTCGACATCCCTAGGGAAGCAAGGATCAATTTCGGGAATTTCATCACAAGGTAAGTGGGTGTAATCAGCATAGGTTCTCTCTTAGCATTTAGATCTATTTGCTTTAACTAAAAACTAACCAATTCAAGGGATCTAGTGGTTAGCCGATTTCGAGGGAGAAGAATACAAGTCTCCGGGATGTGATTAATCTTCAAAACGGCGACAAGGTAAGTCTTAAGAAAACAAATCATACTAGGATTTGGTTTTATAGCCGAATAGGCCTTTGCTAAAGATTACCATGTTGACTGGATATAGGCATTAAAGATCTAAATCTGTAGATCGATTTTTCGGGATTTTAAGGACTTTGTTAAGCGAATCAGGTGTGTACCCCACACTAACTTTTAATACGATTTATGGCAACATTTAATACAAGTATGTATAAGTATGAATAAGAATGTGAATATGGCTAAGGTACCTTATTGTGGTACAAAGTACTCAGGTACGTTTCCTACTCCTACTAGGATTACGAAATATGTTATATTTAACATGTGAAAAGTGACATGAATGTGAATTTAAGCATGATATGTATAATATGAATAATATGGGGCATTCGGGTTATTTGAAAAAGGGGAAGTGAATATGGTGACTTCGGTCTCACTATCTGAATGTGGCGACTTCGGTCACATTATCTGAATGTGGTAACTTCGGTTACATTATCTGAATGTGGTGTCTCATGACACAATTATCTGGTGGCTGTGCCACAAATTTTATATGGGCGATGAGCACGTCGACTGCAACGACTGCCTTCGATGGTGTGTAGCGGATGGAGGGTTGACTTAGTAGTCCCCACGGTGTGCAGGTTGGTACGGGGATGTGTAGCGGATGGCATCTAGGTTTGGGTTCGGGTTGCATCATATTTCTATTTGTATATGAATATGCCTGTGGTACAATATGGTATGCCTGATTTATTAAATTTTAGTGTTGGTTACACATTGAGTCTGTTGACTCACCCCGTTGTGGGACTATTTTCAGGTGACGATCAGTAACGGACCGAGTTCGGCAGAAGCTTAGGGATGGCCATGCTCAGATTGAAGTTTTATTGAACATGAACATTTTATTTCATTTAAGTACTTTAGGATTTTATTTTGGGTTTTTACTTGATGTAATAAGGCCATAAGGCCCAAGTTGAATTTCTTTATTTCTTTTTACTTTTAATTATTACGTTTATGAATTGTTATTGATTAACGGATCAAAGAAATTTATTTTTTTAACCCTAAGTGTTTTGTCACTTTAAATAAATGGATTTCAATGTAAGATAAATTGGTTTTCAGTACAAGCCCAACCCAAACAATATTGTTTTTAAAAATTCACACAAGTTTTTCCTAAGTAACTAAAGAACTTTGAACCGGTTTACTTAAGGAACATACCAGATCCGGTCCAGGCTCGTGGGCCGGGTGTGGGGTGTTTCACAGATAGTCTGAGGGCACAAATGAAGAGTATATAAAAAAGTAAAAAGAAGTTCGAGATTCATGTTGTAGGACAAAATTTATTCATGATAACGTTCGAAGATGATGAGGATTTAGAGCAGATTTTGGAAGGGCGCCCATGGTTCTTTCGAAAATAATTAATTATTTTTGATCGGTTGTTACAATCTATCGAACGGAATAAGATCCATCTTATCTTTTCACCTTTTTGGCTCAAGATTGGTCCTTATCTGCTAGAGTATGATAAAAAGGATTTGATGCATGTTGTTGGTTCCATTTTTGGAGGAGTAATTCGATCGGAAATCCAAGGTGAGTTCTGTCGGTTTAGAGTTAATTTGGATGTGCAAAGACCATTGCGAAGATGGATTTTTGTTTCATCGGGTAATCAGGAAAATTTTTTGGCTATCCTTCAAATATGATAATCTTCCGAATTTTTGCTTTGGCTGTGGCCGTTTATGTCATGGGGTTAAGGACTATATGGTGATCTTGATTGAAGATCGTGAAAAGGTGGAAGATGATCGTCCTTATTCTTTGGCGCTTAAAGCCGAATCATCCTTATTAGGAAGAGAAAGTTTAAAGCTTAGTTTCTCGATGAAAAGGACAATGAAACAGTCTTATTATATGGGTGAGGAAGTGACGAGCAAAGACGGTGGCTCGTCTTCAGAGGTATCCGGACTGGATATTCAGAAGGAGAATGAAGCAAGTTTGGAGAAGACATCAGCTTTTTTAGAAACGAAAAATATGCGGGAGATTTTTGGGGGTTTCCAAAGCTAATTTTTCACCTCAAATTACGCCTATTGATTTGATGGATAAGATTAGCCAAAATCCATGTGCTGAGGTGGATAATTTAGAAAAGGGAGATCAATAGGAGGGGCTTGACAATTTAATAAGGGTTCAATTGTCAGGTTATAAAAAAAATAGCTGGTGTCAGTTAGATAAAAAAGAAAAGTGTGATACGAGTATGACCAAGATGGTGATGGGTAAACGGAAAAATACTGAGGAATTGTCAGAAGATACTGAATTATCTCCTTCTTTTGGGGACGGAGAGAAAACATTAAAACTTGTTAAAGGGAACTCGGAGGTTTGTACACTATCAGGTTCTTTAAGGCCTATTTTGGAACATGATTTTGCTCCTTTGCAAATAGTATTGACGGTTGCCAAGTGGCAAGCTGATCGGAAACAATGAAGCTCCTGAGTTGGAATGTCCAAGGACTGGGGAATCCTCGGGCTATTCGTAGGCTTCAACAAATGTTGAAGCTTCATAGACTCCAATTGGTCTTCTTTATGGAGACAAAGCTGGATTGTATTAGAATGGAGCATGTTCGAAAGCATTGTGGCTTTCAAAATGGGTTGGATGTTTCGACTAACAATTCTAATGGAAGTTTAAGCCTTGCATGGAATGGGATTTATTTGGTTTAATTTTGTAGCTTTTTCAATAATCACATTGATGTAGAAATTTGTGAGGGGAATGACTTTAAAAAATAGAGGTTCACTGACTTCTACGATAATCCAATGTCTGCTCATAGACAGGAATCGTGGAACTTACTTCGACGATTACGAAACAATTTTTTTACCTTGGTGTGTTTGTGGGGATTTTAATAAGATTATGTATGCGCATGAGAAAGCAGAAGGGGCAATAAGGGAGGAAAGGCAAATGGAGGATTTTTGGAAAGCTCTGGCAGATTGCGACTTGATTGACATGGGTTTCTTGGGACTGAGGTTTACTTGGGAAAGGGGTAATTTTGCGAAAACGAACATTAGGAAAAGATTGGATAGGGGAGTGGCGAATATGGAGTGGATTAATTTATTTGTTGATTTCTCGGTTCAACTTCTCCCTTACTATTTTTCTGACCATTGCCCACTTCTTATTCAAACAGAGGTGAATGTGAGATGATTTGGGAAAAATCAGTTTAGATTTAAGTCTCGGTGGGTTCTTGAGTCCTCGTGTGAAGATGTAATTAGAAAGTTATAGGAAGAAAAGTCAGAGGATGTTTTGGAAAAACTGGAGCATAAAGGTAGGGGAAATATCAAAAGTATGCGTGAAAGGAAAAAGATGAATCTTCTGAAAAGATTGGCTAAACTCGATGGTATCAATAGGGATGAAGACATTTTAGCTGAATTAATTGATGTGAAATTGGATTTAAACTGAGAGATAGAGAATGAGGAAATGTACAGGGAACAGAGAGCTAGAGCAAATTGGATGCGACAATAGGACGAAAATAAGACTTTTTTTCATAGTCAAGCATCTCAAAGACATAGATTGAATAAAATTCGGGGGCTAGAGAATGACAGAGGTGTTTTTAAAATGGAAGATGAAGAGCTGGAGGCCATTGCAAGAGATTACTTCTTGGGGCTCTTTTCGTCGAAAGGTGTTAGGGATACGGATCATCTTCTTTCAGAGGTTAAGTGTTGTACCAATAATAGTAGGAATCATATGCTAACAGCCAGATACAAGGAGGAAGAAATTATTGATCCGCTTAGTAGTATAGCGCCAACCAAAGCATCAGGTTCCGATGGGTTCCCAGCCATCTTTTTCCAAAACATTTGGCACATTATTGGAAGGGAGGTAAGCAATTATTGTTTGGGTATTTTTAATGAGGGTAAGTCTTTACAATATTTGAATCACACGAACATTATTTTAATCCTAAAGATTGCACATCCGAGAAATCTTATGAATTTTAGACCAATTATTCGTTGCATAGTGTTATATAAAATCATTTCTAAAGCAGTGGCGAATAGATTTCAAAAGGTGCTTGATCTTTGTATTGGTCTAGCTCAGAGTGCTTTTGTTCTAGGAATATTAATCACTGATAATGTGCTTCTTACCTATGAAATTCTTCATACTTTGTGAAATAAAAGGGTGGCAAAGAAAAGTCTTATACATTCAAGATTGATATGAGCAAGGCGTATAATCGAGTTGAATGGGATTTTTTGAAACAGATTATGAGTAAAATGGTTTTGTTGATTCGTGGTTTGGCTTTATCATGTAATGTATTAGTACTATTTTGTATTCAGTAATTCTGAACGGTATCGCGAGGAAGGATTTTATCCCAAAGAGGCGTTTGCATCAAGGAGATCCCTTAAGCTCATTTTTATTCATTATTTGCAGTGAGGGGCTTTCAACTCTTATGAGGCTTGCAAGCGAGGAAGGGAATCTGAGAGGGATTAGGATGAGTAGAAGGGGACCTCATATTTCTCATCTTCTTTTTGCTGATGATTGTATTTTGTTCAAGGAGGCGACTGATAAAGAATACTGAGACCTTTGAAAATTTTTGAAAGAGTACGAAGTCTGTTTAGGTCAATGTGTTAACTATGGAAAGTAGATAGTGTTTTTTAGTTCAAATACTTTAGACAATGTTTGAATTGCCATTTCTGATAGGATGGGGATCCAAAGTTCAAATAATTCTAAAAAATATTTGGGCTTGCCAAATATGGTGGGTAGAGGGAGACGTTTGGCTATTCAACATTTAAAAGACTGTATCAAAATGAAGTTTGACAATTGGAGTACTCGTTTTCTATCACAAGGGGGAAAAGAGGTTTTCATAATTGCTGTGCTACAGGCGATACCGATTTATACGATGGCATGCTTCTTATTACCGAAATTGATTTGTGAGGAGATAGAGCAAATAATGGCAAACTTCTGGTGCCCAAAAGGTCATGGGAGGCGTGGTATTCATTGGTGTGAATGGAAAAGACTTTGCGAGTTGAAAGAGAGTGGTGGTCTCAATTATCGTTGTTTAGCAAAATTCAATTTGGCCCTTCTTGTGAAGCAAGGTTAGAGATTTATTGTTAATCTTAATTCTCTTTTAGCCTGAACTTTGAAAGCTAAATACCATTCAAATTCTAATTTCTTAAATTCAGAGTTAGGAAATATACCTTCATATACTTGGAAAAGTATATGAGCTACAAAAGGCCTTCTGTTTCTGGACTTTGTTGGAGGGTAGGGACTGGCAGAGACATCAAAATTAAGGAAGATGTTTGGGTTTCGAAAGCTGAAGGTATCAAGATAAAACAAACTGTTAGCATACCAAATATTACAAGTGTAACACCCCTAACCCGTATCTGTCGTCAAAATAGGGTTACAGAGCATTACCAAAGTTTTCATTCCAAAACAATAAAAAATTTTAAACATTTTAATTCATATCATTAGTCATAGCAAAACAAATCAATAACATACATAATGTCCCTTATATGATCCCTCGAGGCCCTAAAAACACATAAGAAACAAGTCGTTACTAAATCGGAAACATATAAAGTTTTTCAGAAAAAATGAAAATTTTCAAACTGCAGGACTCACACGACCGTATGACTCACACGGCTGAGACACACGCCCGTGTCTCAGGTTGTGTGGACATTCGAAGTAGGGACACAGCCGTGTCCTAGCCCATGTAAATCTCTACCTTGGGTCACACGGCCAAGCCACACACCCGTATGCCAAGCCGTGTACCCTTCGAAATGGCATCACACGCCCGTGTGCCAGGCCGTGTTAGGCCATGTAATAGCCTGACTTGCAACCGTTTGTAAGCTATAGGGGACACACGACCATGTCACCTGGCCGTGTGTCATACACAGTTGAGACATACACCCGTGTCTCCAGTCGTGTGGACAAAAAATAGGTAATTTTCTAGCCATTTTTCTCACCCATTCATGCATATACCTACAATCAATTTTCCACATATAAACAAGCCATCAAATTGCACTAAAAACATGCATAATCAATCTATCCAAATAAGGTACATAAGCATACAACCAATATGCCCAAAAGGCATCTCAATCACAATAATTACGCATGTATAACCATATGCAAAATTTGGCCAAAAGTTCAACTAACTTATAACTAAGTTTATGTTAAAACTTACCAATTTGTTTACCTATCAAATTTCAGACCAAAAGTGCAAAATATGCCATTTAACATATAACACCACCAGCCATATATGTCATCTATAATAAATATACCAAATCACCACATTCAAACATATCCCAAGACCATTTATTACATACATTTTTAACTACCATTCTATCTTCAATCATTCAAGCATCATAAGCCATGATATTAACCATTTTAAGGCCAAATATATACATGCCAAAATTAGTACCATTTTATCACCAAAAATGCCATAAACACAAGCCAACACAAATGGCTACATTATCAAACAAAAACACCTGTACATGCCATTATAACCAAACTTAGAAACACCAAAATCTACTGATTTAGCCGATGGATAGTGTGATATAAATCCAACAAGCTTTCAACCCGAATAAGCTTTCGATTCACTATAAAATATGAAAAAAAAATAACACAGAGTAAGCATAAATGCTTAGAAAGTTTGTATAATGTAAAACTCAACTTACCATTTCATTCCATAATAAATAAGTTTAACATGGCATAATCCAACCACAACTTGGCCAAAGCCAAAGCATTTACACCAAACATGTTAGCCATATAAGCATAAAACATAAGCAATTTACTTATGGTTGATCACAACACTTAATCATGTAACAATGCAAATATCATCCATCTCAAGTTTTGTTAATTCATGTATCACTAATTCAACGCAATTCACACGTGTTCATATCTTAGTTCGTATCGAACTCTTACCATTTCTTACAAATCATTCCCGTTGAACCGATTAGAATACCGTTGGATACCAAGATAGCTCACACACAAAGTGTGCTAACTCATATAACTGTAATCTGTTAATTCCTATACATGTATGCTTACACGAGATATGAATAAGCAAACTCGGATGAGCTATGAAAATAGGCCTGCTCACACGAGCTGTGGGTCGGAACATAGCTACACGATGCCGCTCACACAAGCTATGGAGTATCCGCAACACATGCCGGACCTCAGCCATCTGTAGGATGTTCAAGACCAGCACTTGAATCATGTAAACCCTAATGACATGTCATTTGTATCCTATGAATTTCAAAAGTTCAAACAGGGCTCGGTAGTCGACGTAACATTGTTGGATATGCGACAGATTAATAAATAACAGTCCATAGTACATATATATATTTCAACACAAGACATATAAATGCAATATAATTACATGAACTTACATTGACGATTAAACGTAGATACGGAGGCAATTATTCCAAAACTTATCTTTGCCTCGATCTATAGCCGTACGAGGTTTGTTTTGATCTAAACGAATAAATTCAGCTCAATTTAATATTTACTCTATTCAATTCAATCCAAAATCATATTTTAGAAAAATTACATTTTTGACCCGATAATTTTAATTTCATTTCAATTGTCCCTAGCTCATAAAATGAAAATTCATGAAAATTTCCATTAACCCACCATAGTCGGATTTCATATAGGTCCCTAGAAAGCCCTACATTTCATTTATTTCACAATTTCACCATGTATATTTTTCAATTTAATCCCCAAATGACAATTTCATAAAAAATCACTTAACAAAAGTTGTTTATCCAACAACAACTATCTATTTTCTTCCATCAAACATCAAAAACAACCTATATTCATTCATGGCAAAACTCTACTCTTTTAACAGTTTTACAAATTAGTCCCTGGGCTAGCTAGATTAAGCTACAAGGATCCTGAAAACATAGAAATCATTAAAAACAGGACGGAAAATCTTACCACACAAGCAAGGAGAGATGATCGAATTCTAAAGCTCTTCAATGGCTTTCTTAGCCTTAATTTTCGATTGAATATGATGGAAAAAGATGATAACCTTGTTTTATTTTATTTTATTAATCATTATTTACCAAATTACTTTTATAACTATAACAGCCCGATTTTGACCCTAATCGGAACAGTGGTTCCGGGACCACGAATCTGACTCATAAAAATATTTTAATATTATGTGTGAATTGGTGAGTGTGAAATTTTCGTATTAAAATTTGATCGTTTTGGTGCTTAATTTTGAAAAAGGGCTTAATCGCGTAAAATGAAAATTTGATGGTTAAATTAGATAGTACCTAACTGTTGTTGTCTTTGTAAATTGGAGGCTTTAAGTAGCAATTTGGCCATAAAATGAGCATAGTGGACGGGTGGGTGTGCATGTAATAGTAAATTGAATTGTTTATTATATATTTTATGATATTATGTAATAATTTAATATATGTTAATAGATTATAATTGAATAAAAACAAAAAAAATGAAAGAGAAAGTGTTCATCTTTCTCAAGAGTGATCGAAACTAAGAGAGAAAAAGAGAGTTTTGAAGCTTTGGCACATTCGGCTCTTACAAGTTCAAATAGGTAAGTGATTTGAGTTCGGTTTTTTGATAATTTTTACGTTTTTGAGATCGTTGCTTTGAATACTAGTTAGCCCAAGCTTGAATTTTCGAATTTGATGATGTATTCATGAAATGCCATTGTTGATAGCTTGATGAAATTGATGTTTAGTGATGGAAAATAAATATAGGATGTTAGATTGTTAAGTTTAATTAAGGCATTTTTAGTAAAAATGCCTAATTAGGATTAAATTGTGAAATTTGTAAATTGAGGGGTCAAAATATGAAATAAATGAAAAGTATGAGCTTGTATTAAGACTATGAATATTCGACCCTAGAGAAATGTAGTCAAATTTTGTGTAATTTGTGTTTTGTGCAAAAAGGACTAAATTGTAAAAAGTGTAAAATATTAGGGGAAAATGGTAATTTGCCCATTTATGAGTTTTAGGACCAAATTCCATGGAATTATATTTAATTTAGCTAAATTTGAAATTTATTAGATCAAGAACAAAAAAGGATTGGGATTGGATCGGGGAAAAGTGAAGTTAATCGAATAGTCGAAAAACATAATCCGTCGATACTCGAGGTAAGTTTTTAAGCAATTGAGTTGAATTGAATTTATTTATAATGATGTAAATGAGTTAAATGGAAGTATATAGATATATGTATTGGATATTGCCGAATGTGATAATGATTTATGAGATGAATGAGTTGATTCAATATATATATATGTGGTTGAAGTTAATATATGTGTATAGTATAGCCAATGTGAGGTATGTATATGAGCTATTGGTACACCCGAATGGGATGTTGATTATTGAGATTGAAATAAGCTAATTCATATATGTATAGTTGAGGTTTAATTCTTATGTGTGTATATATATAAGTGTGTAACAAGATTGAGAAATGCACTAAGTGTGCGAATTTAAAATACCGAGCACTATGTGTGCGAAATTGGTCAATAAGCAGTAAGTGTGCGAAGTTAATTATCGAGCACTATGTGTGCGAAATCGATTAATAAGTAATAAGGGTACGAGTTAATTTTCAATTTAAAGATCAAATTTGGTAAGTATCGAAACTACGAGAAGTGGTATTTGAAATCAAGAGTAAGTGATTATTTGTGGATTGGATGGAATATTTCTTTTAAATGTATAGTTTGGATGATATAAGTTGATATGTGTAAATGTTTACAAAATCATATTGATAGTTATATGAATTACAAAATGTGGTTCGGATATGTGGAAATTTGGTATAAAATATATGTTTGAATAGTTTGGAATTTGAATATATCAATAATGCATGGGAACCAAATATTCATATTAGGTTCGGCTTGAAATTGAGAGATAAGAAATGTTTTGTGGTTGCACAAGTAAATGAATAGTTGATGGATCTTTATCTATTTAATTTTTATTAAATTTATGATATAATGATTTAATGCATTGTTATCACGAAATTGCTTATAACTTACTAAGCTATGATAGCTTACTGTACGTGTTTAATTGCATTGTTTTATAGATTTTGGAGACAAATTACGAGCTCGGGGATCATCGTCAAAGTCTATCACACTATCTACTAATTTTGGTATTTTATAAGCTGAATTTTTGAAACTATGGCATGTATAGGCTGGGTTATATTTTGAAATGATTGTTTTGGGTTATGTATATGTATATACTGTGCCATGCGAAAATGGCTAAGTCTTAATATTTAGGACTTATGCGAATTTGGTCATGATGTTGGCTTATTATGGAAGTATATTTCATAGTGTAAATATGCTTGTGTTTGGTCGTGTGGTTTGATAATGAAGTAAGTTTCATGATATGTATGAATGGTATTTTGGGTTATATATCTTAATCGTGTAAAGATATGCATGACTTATAAATAGCTCTTTTAGTAAGCTTAAAACATGTTCGATTATAAGATGTAAGTGAAAATGAGATTCGGTTTTAGTATATGTATGGTATTGATGAGCATGTAATGTGTCTTAATAGATATAATAGGATATGAATAAATATATAAATGCCGTGAAAAAATGAGTATATTATTAATGAAATGTTCATTAGATTTAGATTATTGAATATGTAATACTTTGGACATATTCGGCCTTATGAGTGGCTTTAATAATTTGGTCATAATATGCTTGTGTATTTGGTTATGAGACGTAATAAAGTGGTTAGGTAAATGGTTTGGCTGATGACATGCATGTGAGATAGTTGCTATGATAATGTTTTAAAATGTTCTATGAACAAAATGATATATGTTGAATTTTATATATGCGAAAGTGATTATGATATAATTATTGATAAAATTTTGATCAGCTATGATGTAATATTATATAATTGAAGTATGTTTGATAATGAATTCGGAAATTGATAGCTATGCGGGTGAAGTTCATTTGATTTGAACTTGTCATAAAGAAGTATGATTTATGTATATGAATGCCTGTTTTGAATTGTGATTTGATTGGTAATACCTCGTAACCCTAGTCAGGTGACGGGTACGAGTTAGGAGTGTTACAATAACCTTTTAAAACATTAAAATTTCCACTAATACCAAGCCATGTATATCCAATAACTTCATTTATGGTTTAATTACCACATAAAGACTCATACTTTAAAGTTCTATAGCCATTTAATACCTTTAGCTACTAGAATTATGCTTTTGCACTATATATGATTTAGTCATTTTTATCGAATTAAGCATGCAAACGGTAAAATTTCTTAAAGAAATTTTCATATGGTAATACTAACATGATGTAGACATTAAAATAATAACAAAATAAATATTTCTGAATTTATGGTCTCAAAACTACTGTTTCGATTTCATTGAAAACAGGCTGTTACAACGAGGGTTGCAGATCTAATTGACAGTGATACTAGATCATGGGGAATTGGACTGGTTCTTAATACCTTTTCTGATAGTGATGCATGGAAGATCTTGCGAATTCCTATGGAAAAATTTCCTCATGATGATTTTATAGTGTGGAGGGGCGAGTCGACCGGTGAGTTCACGTGCGTAGCGACTATAAGTTACTTTTACAAGGTAATTTCAATAACCCAAATAATTACAACCCGGTTGACAATACAAACTGCTACAGGAAACTTTGGAACCTAGATCTTCCTTTTAAAATAAAAATTACATCTTGGATGTTATAGTATAATATGAGTCACGTGTTTTGCATTGTCAATAGATAGCTAACAATATTTGTTAGTGCGTTATCATTCTGGTATAGCTAGCTGGTAGTCTGTTAGGCATTGTTGCCTATATATACATGTATTAAGACCTTGAAGAAAGACAGATTCAATTTACAAATAATATCATCATTTTCTATTCAATATTCTTTCATGGTATCATTCGCTGGTTAACGATTCCTGGCGTGCAATCATGACCACGCATACCGCTGATACTGGTCTTGTTGATGCTCCTGAGTCTTCCTTCTCCGGTGATCGGGTAGTCAGTTCGTTTCCTCGTCATGAGGTTGTCAAATTGGATGGCAGTATGTTTCTTCAATGGCAAAAGCAAGTCCGTCTCATCCTTATCGGTTATGGCTTAGAAGGATTTCTTGATGGCTCTGTTATTGCTCCTGACAAATTTGTTCAAACTATTGATGGATCTCGTGTTATCAATCCAGCCGTGATAGCATTCAATCAACAAAACAGTTTGCTTACCTCGTGGTTACTATCCACTATTACTCCTTCACGTCTTCCTTCATTTAATCATGTTGAGACGGCCTCGGATGTTTGGACGACGGCCACGAAGCTCTTCGCTGCTAATACTCGCGCCAAACAGTCCCGGTTGCGTCATGCTCTTCATTCGCTTAGGAAAGGTAATCTCTCAATCTTCGATCTTGTTGATAAGATGCAGGGATTGTGTGCTCTCTTGGAAGCGTCGGGATCCTTGGTTTCCGAGGATGACCGAATCGACTTACTTTTGGCGAGTCTTCCCCCTGAGTTTGGTGCCATAATCTCGTCGATCTCTCTTTCTCCGGTTTTCTTGCCTCTTCAACGTGTTGTGGATAACTTGCTCGAGTTCGAACAGTGTCAAGAGCGTGTTGCTCAAGATGTTATTGTTACGGTAAATCTGGTCGAACGTTCCTCCATTGACACAGCGGAGGCTCCTGGTCGTGGTGGTAGATCCCTCGCTCGTGGACGGGGTCGCGAGTTTCGCCCTAGCGTTCAATGCCAAATCTGTAGTCGCTATGGTCATTTTGCACAATGATGTTTCTACCGGTACCGACGTGATGATCAGACTCGTGACGATCGAAATACTTGGCCTGGCGTTGGTGCGAATTCTGGAAGAGAGAATGTACAGAATGAAATTTGGAATGGTCAAACTTATGGTCAACAAAATAATTTTAATTCAAAAGAGGGGTGTGGTTACCAAAATAGTTGGCCGGTGGTGGATAAATGTGATACACGTGGGCCGCGTGGTGCAAGACCACTTTCAAATGGCTTTCCACCTTTTCAATTTGCAAGGCATGATTATGGTGGGCCATCTAATGCTCATTTTAATGTTGGCTTTTCTAATAATGCATGGCGTGATTATGGTGGACCCCTTGATGCTCATTTTAATACTCAATTTGATGAACAATCTGGGCGCATGGTCATGTTTCAGCATCTAGGCCGCATGGTCATATTTTAGCAAGTTCTCATGGGCTGCATGAAATTGGACATAATCCTGGGCCTCATGGACCAGTTCAAACACGGATTTTGGAAGACCAAAATTTTTCTACACCTAATGCCTATTGTGCTACTATTCATCCATCTCGAGAAATTGGTGATCCTACAATTCCATATCGCATAAAACCGAGAGCTCGAGTTTTTCCTGTTGATTCCTTTCCGTACGACTCCTCTCAATTTGTTAGACTACCTCTGCGGGTTTCTGACTTACATGCATCTAAATATTCTGATGCCACAGCTTATGATTCGAATTCCAATAATACAAATTCGTATGTTCCGTTGCCAGTAGGAGGTGCGACTTAGTGCCCAGACTCGGATGCTACTCACCACGTGTGTAAGAATACGTCTGCTCTCAATTCTTCTAATTCGTATACAAGTAATTCTTCACTTAAAATGGGTAATGGCGTCTCTACTAAGATCGCGTCTATTGGGAATTCGTTGTTTGCTACAGAGAAGAAAGTCTTACACTTATCTAATGTTCTGTGTGTGCCTAGCATTCGCAAGAATTTGCTTTCTGTGTCTAAATTTGCTGCAGATAACAAAGTTTATTTCGAATTTCACCCTTCCTTTTGTGTGGTTAAGGATATCCAGACGCAGGAAATTTTGATGCGGGACCGAGTTCGTGATGGACTATACTATTTTTCGCCCGACTTGACGGATGATTTTCCAATGGTGCATAATGCTTCCGTTCGAGACACTACCTCAAGTAATAATGTGTTTACATTGTGGCACAGGAGACTAGGCTATCGTTCTTTTACTATAGTAAAAAATGTTCTTAGTAAATGTCATATTCAATTCAATAAAACTAGTGTTGATGAAGTATGTGTAGCATGTCAGCAAGGGAAATCACATAAACTACCGTTTTCCTAATCTCTTACAAAGTATGATGAGTTTTTTGAACTTGTTGTTTCTGATCTCTGGGGGCCAGCTTCGGTTTCATCTGAAGGGAATCTTTACTATGTGTCTTTTATTGATATGTGTAGTCGGTTTACATGGATTTATTTGATTAAACGAAAATCTCAAGCTCTCAAGTGTTTTCTACAGTTTCAACAGATGGTTCAGACTCAGTTTGGAAAATGCATTGAGAAGTTTCAAAGTGATTAGGGTGGTGAATTTCGAAATTTTACATCTGTTTTAGCCACACATGGTATTCTTCACCCTTTATCCTGTCCTTATACGTCTGAACAAAATGGGGTTGCTGAACGTAAACATCATCACATTGTGGAAACGGGTATTACATTATTGACTCAGGCTAATGTGCCTATGGACTATTGGAGTTATGCCTTCGAGAGTGCAGTTCATCTCATTAATCGGCTACCCACCTCTGTCTTGGGTGATCAATCTCCGTATCAACGTTTGTATGGTCATCCACCAGAGTATGAGCATCTCCGTGTATTTGGGTGCTGTTGTTTCCCCTGCTTACGACCGTTTGTTCGACACAAGCTTGATTATCGTTCTCAACCTTCTATGTTTCTTGGGTACAGCTCTCAGCACAAAGGTTATTTTTGTTTACTACCGGATGAGAAGATCGTTATGTACCGTCATGTGATTTTTGATGAACAAAAGTTTTTGTTTGCTTCTTCGGACGCTCCTAATAGGCAGCAGTCCCAACCTGTGAACTTTCCTATATATGTTCCTATTGTCAGATCGTTTGTTCCTCAACGAAATGCAGCACCTTTAGGAGCTTGTGAAGATCTCCCTGTTGATTCTATAAATGCGCATCAAAATTCCAGTGCAACTAGTCCTCTACCATCTGTCTTCGGCTCTTCTGAAAATGCTCATCAAAATTCCAGCGCAACTAGTCCTCTACCATCTGTCTTGGGCTCGTCAGAAAATGCTAATCAAAATTCCTGTGCACCTAGTTTGTTGGGCTCTTCAGAGAACACCAGCTTGCGAAATGCATCAAGCCCCTCAGCAAATGGCTCTCTGGAAAGGCTGTCACCTGCAAAAGCAGATGAGCCTGTTAACACTCATTCCATGATCACACGGTCTAAAGCAGGGATATTTAAGCCAAAGGTATTATCTGTTGACATAACTGAATTTGAGCCTAGTTCGATTGAAGAAGCTCTTGCTCGTCCTGAATGGCGACAGACAGTTCAAGTTGAGTTTGATGCTTTATTAGCCAACTCTACCTGGGATCTTGTTCCTCTTCCGTCTGGTTGAAAAGCAATTGGATGCAAATGATTGTTTAAAGTAAAAAAGAATCCTAACGAATCTGTTGATTGGCGGAAAGCTCGGTTAGTTGCAAAAGGATGTTCTCAGGTGTCGGGATGTGATTTCACAGAAATATTCAGTCCAGTCGTCAAACCAGCAACTATACGTGTTATTATTTCTATTACTGTGTCTCGTGGGTGGCAACTCAGGCAAGTTGATGTTAATAATACTTTTTTGAACGGCGATTTAACTGATGAAGTTTTCATGCAGCAACCCCCGGGGTTCGTTCGATATGGCTCACGTGGTGAACAACTGATGTGTCGTCTGACTAAAGCTCTCTATGGTTTACGGCAAGCTCCTCGTGCTTGGTTTGACAAATTGAGAAAAATTTTGGTTGGTAACGAGTTTACTGTCTCTAAGTCTGATGCTTCATTATTTGTCAAAGTTCTTAATCAGTTTACTTTGTATGTTCTTGTTTATGTGGATGACATTATTGTCACTGGAGATTCCACTGCTGCAATTGATAGTTTTATTCAGCAGCTTAATGACAAATTTGCTCTTAAAGATTTGGGTGAGCTTCATTATTTTCTGGGGGTAGAAGTGCACAAATCTGCTTCTGGTAGTCTTCATTTGAGTCAGCAGAAATACATTAAAGAACTTCTTAATCGCTGTTCTATGTCTAAAGATGAAGGTGAACGACTTGCTGATCCAACTAAGTATAGGAGTTTGGCTGGAGCTCTTCAGTATATTGTGTTAACACGACCAAATATTTCGTATGCGGTGAATCGGGTATGTCAGTTCATGTATGCACCCACTACAGTACATATGACAGCTCTTAAGCGTATCCTATGATATCTACGTGGCACACTGTCTCATGGTCTGATGTTTCGTCGATCAAATAGACATTCGTTGGTAGGACATGCAGATGGGAACTGGGGTCTTGATTTTGACGATCGTCGCTCTACCACAGGATATTGTGTTTATTTTGGAAATACCCCTATCTCATGGTGTTCCAAGAAACAGCCAGTTGTTTCTAGATCCACAGCTGAAGCGGAGTACCGGAGTTTGGCTGGAGCCACTAGTGAGATTGCGTGGCTTGTGTCTCTTTTGTCCGAATTAAAACTCCCCTCTGTTGATGTTCCTACTGTATGGTGTGATAATAGTAATGCGGTTGCTATCGCAACTAATCTAGTTCTGCACTCCAAGTTTAAACATGTGGAACTTGATTTATTTTTTATTCGCGAAAAGGTGGCTAATGGAGACTTGGTTGTTGGTGAAGTTCCGGCAAGTGACCAGGTTGCGGATATTCTTACTAAGCCATTGTCTGTATCCTTGCTTACTCGGTTTCGTCATGTTCTTCAGATTGTACCTCTGGAGGAAGCTAGGTGAATGTTTTAGTATAATATGAGTCACGTGTTTTGCATTGTCAATAGATAGCTAACAATATTTGTTAGTGCGTTATCATTCTGGTATAGCTAGCTGGTAGCCTGTTAGGCATTGTTGCCTATATATACATGTGTTAAGACCTTGAAGAAAGGCAGATTCAATTTACAAATAATATCATCATTTTCTATTCAATATTCTTTCATTGGAAAACTACTTTCAATTATCTTCCTACTTTAGTGAATCTTCAAACAAAAAGATTAACTACTGAGGCTGTTTGCCCAAGATGCATGCAAGGGTTCGAAACACGGGAACACATTTTTCGTGATTGTTCTGTTACAAAAGAGACATGGGAAAATTTAGATTATGTCTGGTCACAAGAAATATCACAACTTGAGTTTATGGATTGGTTTACCTAGGTTTTGCTAAACAGTAGGGTGGATGTGTGTCAAATATTTGTTTGTGCCATTTGGGTTATCTGGACTGGGAGAAAGAAATCTGGAGAAGAGACAATGAAGTTCATTAAACAGTATATTCATGAATTAATAGAGCTTGATAGGAAGAATCTTGTCTTGAGCCCGGACTCTGATAGATGGAGACCCCCGCAGTGAGGTTTCTTTAAAATCAATTTTGATGCTGCTTTTGAAAAATAGATCTTGCTCAGGAATCATAGTCAGAAATTTTATAGGAGATATTTTGGCTTCTAAAACGATAGTTCACGAGAATATACCTTCAGTTTTTGCAGCAGAGGCCATCGCTTGTGTGCAGGCGGTTACAGTAGGTAGAGATTTGGGGATCACGCATGCTGAAATTGAAAGGGATCGTTTCACAGTAATCAAGAAAGTTCAAAATACAGAGAGGGACAAATCGGTAATAGTACCTTTCATTTATGATGTTAAAAATCTAAGTGAGGGTTTTAATGGCTGTAAGTTTCAACATGCAAGATGACTAGCAAACGAATCTGCTCATTGTTTGGCAACTGAAGGTTTAAAAATGGGGAGAAGTGCGTACCTTGTTAATAGAGATGCTGATCAGGAAATGACAGAATCGGAAATCGATCGTGGATGGAGATAAAGTTTGTAACTGAGTCAAGTTTGCGAGAAGAAATTGAACCAATTAGAATTCTGTCAGTTTGTCTTCTCTTGGAGCTGGTTTGTTGAGGTTCAGATATTTTTAGATTTCTCTAGATGACAGCTCATGAGGCTTGGCTAGGTTGTTTCTTTCTTTTTTTCTTTTTCTTCTTTTTGCTTCGGTTTCTTTTCTGGTACTGTTTTAGCTTTTCGTTTTTGGATTGGGCTTTGTTAGCTTTTTGAACTTTTTTAGATTAATGTTATTAATACAACCCAATACTTTTAATCAAAAAAAAAATGTCACTTAAAATTATTTCTAAAATCCAAATAACTTTATGTGAATAAACTATTTTTTACATGTGTGCAACCTTAAATGAGTAACATGTTTCATGTATTTTAAAGATTTTAATTTGATTAGCTTTAAATTTTAAAGATTTTTTAAAATATATCATACCAATTTTTGTTATCCACTAGTTTGATTATATGTATAAATATAAATATATTGTATTTATTTTTTAAAAATTTATAATGCTTTAAAAATATTATGATTGAGAAAGGAAAAACAAAATAATATAAAAATTTAAGTTTTAGAATCTTTACTATTTGTTTTATAATCAATATAAGCTAAGATAAGAAATTTAATATTTAAAATAATGTGAAAATATATTTAATGTGAAATGATGAATGCATATTGTTTAAAATTTTTAAAGAGAAAACAGAAGTGTATTATTTAAAAATATGACAGTAAAATTTTTAAAAGAGTATTAACAAAAACTTAATTAATTTTTATAGAACAATGCTAAAATAATATTAGTATTTATTATTTATTCTAATTAGGTTTATTGAACATTATGTATTATAAAATTAATTAATTAATTTAAAATTAAA
Organism: Gossypium bickii; assembly: GCA_025503065.1. Lineage (NCBI taxonomy): Eukaryota > Viridiplantae > Streptophyta > Magnoliopsida > Malvales > Malvaceae > Gossypium > Gossypium bickii. Next base: position 16,446,066 of record CP106713.1, on the reverse strand, counting down.
AAATGTATTAATTTACATTTTATGCCTGAAAATAAATGCAATTTTTAATATATATTAGTCAAAATTAAATATAATAATGAAACTTATCAATTAATTAATTGGAGTTATATGTTAAGTACTAATATCATAGAAATTAAAATGTTTATGCTAATTTAAGAGAAGCAATATTTTATAATTAAAAAAAAAGGAAAACAATAAGACCTTTTTTTAAATAAGAAATTGATAATATATATGAACTAGTGTAGATAATATTATTAAGTTAGTTTTTAAATAAGAATAATTGTAAAATTAGATTAAATTAGTGAATAGAAAAGGCGAAAAGCCTTATAAAAAAAGTGGAGAGGTTTATGTTGCAAATAATCCCTTTACTTCTCTTTTAGATAGAGGGTAACCTACTAAAATAGTCACTTTTGTTTATCATATGTTACATTTTAGTCATTTATACTTGATATGTTATGTTTTAGTCACTTATGTTAACGTGTTGTAACATTTTAGTCACTGAGTCGTTAATTGCTGTTAACGATGTAACAGTAAGATGACGTGTCATGTTAAATTATCATTTCAAACAAAACTTTTAGGTAAAATTATACAATTGGCCCCCATATTTTTTTTTTGATTTGAGCGATTTATTTTTTTCTTTTATGTTCTTTTAACTTTCCTTTTTTTTCTTTTTTTTTTTTCATTCTTTTCTGCTTCTCTCTCTCTATTTTCCTCCCTTCTCCATCTCTTTTCCATTTGTTAAAACTTTTTAGTTTATGAAAAAAGATAAGGCAAAAGTTGAAACCAAAATAAAACTTGTTTCGCATATGATCACCCCACAATTACAAACCCTTATCGTCCATCGTCTATCGTCGCTCTAATGAACCAATTTAGATCTCTCAATGACCTAACCTACAAGCTTGCCTCACTCAAAGATCTCGTCAGTTGTGACTTATGGTAGTCCACCCTCAACAGAGTTTTCCGAGCCTGCTCCCTTAACCTCCTAACTAACCCCCACGACCACCTTATTTATCTTACCTACAACATTCTCTCGCTCTCGATATTACGTTATTTCTCATATGCTTCAAATGAGCTCTACACTCTTAATGACTAAAATGACCACCATACAAAACTTACCCTCAACTTTACCCAAACCAGTTTGGTTCCATGCTCCCTTTCTCTCTTCGGTTTATCAATACTCAGCTTCCAATCAAGCTTGCTTGGGAATATCTAAGAATGTTTAGATCAATTTTGTCGTTTGCTTAATTTTATTCATCATAAAAGGAAAGGAAATGAAAGGAATAACCTACACGATTATGTAAAAGTTTGGAAACAGAAAAAATTTTATTTTGAATATAAAGAATTCAATTTATGTTTAGATTTGATTAAGGATATGATTTTTTATATTGATTAGTTAAATCCAATTTTAGTTCCAAAATTAAGTTATATTCAAATCAAGATTTGATTAAGAATTATTGATATTCGGTTTTCAGTAAAATTAAATTTAGGAATCACGTGAAAGAAACAAGGACTTGGTTTGTTTGGTGGGTAAAGATTATATTTCTGCGGTGAAGAATATGAGAAGAGAGAAAAATAAAAGGCAAGAAGAAAGGGAAAATAATAAAAAATTAAATTGTTTAAAAAAAATTAAATTATAGGGGCTAGTTTTAATAAATGGAAAATATAGAAAAACTACGTTAAAATAAATGGAGAAGGGAGGAAAACAGCGAAACAATGAGAAGAGAATGGAAAATAAAGAAAAAAAATTAAACTGCTCAAAACGAAAAAAAAATATAGGTACCAATTGTATAATTTAACTTAAAATTTTTGTTTGAAATGATGATTTAACATGTCACATTATCTTACTGTTACACCGTTAACGACAATTAACGTTCAATATTAAAATGCTACAACACAATAACGTAAGTGACTAAAATGTAACATTTCAAACATAAGTGACTAAAATGTAATCTGAGACAAACAAAAATGACTATTTTGGTAGTTTACCCTTAGATATAAAAGGTCTTAGGCATGAATCATGGGCTTTGCTTAATAATATTCACCCTCTGTCACCACCACCTGCAAAAAGAAAAAGAAGACAAAAAGCAGAAAACAAGGAAATAGAACAGAAACAGAAACAGGGAACAAACAAAAAAGAAAGAAAGAAAACAAAGAAAAAAAACAATAAAATTGTATTTTGATTCGGCTATAAAAGCCAAACACAAACAATTTATATTTTTGTACAAGAAATCAAATAGAATACAAAAAAAAAAAAAAGAGAACAAAGTTTGAAAGATAACTATTTTATTTTTCTTTTTTATTTCGAAGCAAATATAAACAAAAAAATAAAGGAAAACAAACAAAAGAATTTTTTATCTGTTTGTGCAGTTGCCGAGAAGGTCTCCGACTCGAGAAGCATCAAAACCTTTTAGGGTTTCGTTGAGGTCTTGTCGGAGAGGGTAGAAACTGAAAGATTGCTTCTTCTTTTCCTCTGATCTTTTTTTATTATTATTTTAACCCTAGATCTGTCTTTAGGGTTTCAAGGGGTTTCAAAAGGGGATTTTATGCGATTTTCGGCCATCGAAGGCAGCGGTCTTCGACGCCAATGACCAGTGGCCGCGGCGGTGTGTGGTGGCCTTGTGGCCGGAAGGGGAGAGGGGATTTTAGAGAAAAAAAGAAGAAAAAGGAATTTTTAAAAAAATTGAAACCAAATGATTTTTTTGGGAATTTTTAAATTTATATAACCCCTAAAACAACATCGTTTTGGGCTTGGCTTAAATTTCCCAAAAGGCGTCATTTTGAGGGCTGACCCGATGACCAGATCCGGATCCCCTAGGATCTGCATATTTCGTGGAAGGGGTCTAATTGTTGCCTTAGTCCTTCCGCCATTAATCGCTTTTGAATATGATCCTAATTCTGTTCTTTTTATTTTTTTATTAAAAAAATACACCATTTAATTTTGAAATGCTTTATTTTAGTCCCCAGTGTAACAACCCAAACCCCGCCTAGACGTTATGGCCGAATCTGGGAATGTTACGAAGAAGGGTTTTGAAATCAATCTTAAGTTGAAATTTCTCATGTTAATTGTTACCATTGGAGTTCACGTTTTAAGAAAACGTATTATTAAACTCTTTAATAAAACCGTCAATTGTTTGTCTTTTTAAGTAAAACGTAGCATTTGCTGCGGAGGTTTGAAAGTCATTGTTTTTAAAATCCGAACTTGTATTTTCAAAAACATTTGTTGCGTAAAACTGTTGTTTGCCAAACGTAGCAGTTTAAAAGTCAAAATGCATCCAAAACCAAAATTATAAACAAACAGTTTAGAGTCTCCCAAAAGCTACAAACTCTCAAAATAATCTATAATTTAAATAAAACTATAGATTAAACCAGTACGCGAACTAGTGGTCACCGCTGAGACTCCGTCACACCGACCCGCCTATGATTGAGGATTACCTAAACATAACTAACAAATAGTTGTGAGTTTTCATAAACTTAGTGTGTGACTAAACAGAGTCTTACATGCACATAAACTCAAATTTTTCAAATATAGAGCAGATACAAATACAGACATAAGTCCTCAATAGAATCAGATTAACAGAATCATACAGATATGCAAAGTCCTACCCCCATCCTCTATACACCATCTCCAACCATCCCAACACACCACGTGGGGTTTAAAACACCCACCCTACCCTACACACCAAATAGTCTCCATATAACACTTATCAAAATAATTTGTAGTTGTGCTGTCAGAATATTCGCGAATTATTGTGTCACAAAATAGTTCCTCCAATAAACAGATCCCACTCTATATACAGATACAAAATATAGATATACAGATATAACAGAATTAACATGACCTGCATACTTGTATACAGATATCATACATGCTTATACAAGACACTCACACATACATATCGATTTTCCTAAACTCAAATCATTCTATCGGAATAGTAAATCTCATGCATTAGGGTTTGTTTTGCCTTACCGACCCTACGGAATGCACAAGGTCGATCAAAATGACGTGTATGACCCTAGGGAAAATTTTAAAATTTTGGGCCCACATACACGTGTGGGCCCACACGCGCAAATTAACCTTACCCGTTTGGCCCACATGGCCTAGCCCATAGCCCACACTTCATATGGCATGCTCGTGTGAGCCCATACACCCAATTCGGCCTAGCCCGTGTAATCCACACGGCCACACATACACCCGTCACACGTCCGTGTGTCGCACACGGCTTGCTACACGATCGGGCACATACCCGTGAGGCGTCAACAGGCCACTTTTTTGGCTTTCGCTGAAACTCGTTTTCTCGTGTTTTCGTTACACACCTGGTTCGTTTCTGATGTGAAAGCAATCCCAAGACTACCAGAGCTTAAAAATCACAATACACGTCCCAAAAATCAATACCCCTCAATTATATCGAATTATAGGAATTGACTACAGTGAAAATCAAGCGTTCATCACTTACCCAACTTCCTGAACGATCCCGTTTCTACGTTTCCAAAAGAGGAGAGCTTCGTTCCTCACTATTCGCTGCTGCCAACAACCCAAAAACCAATACGAATGAAAAAGACAACATCGATAAAAATCAAAACACCGCGATTTGAAAGGGAGATTATAACAGAATCAAGAAGAATAGAAAAAGAAACTTTTGACAGAGGAGAACAGAAGAACGTGAAAAGGGGAGAAGTTTTTTGGAAAAGAGAAAAAATAAATTAAATTAAAATTTTAACTCATAATCCCAACCTTCCTCACTACTCCACTAACAACTCAACTAACTCAGTATTTCACTACCCCCAAACTTCTATCCCATAATCGAAGCCAACACCTTACCATTCGAACCAGTAGGCTCATTCTGATATGTGTTTACAGAAATTATAACATAAGCCCACCTTAAAGGGATAAGACTAGGACCACTGAAGCATATACATATTTGTAACAAAATTCACAGAAACAAAGATAATAATTCAAGACGTTACAACTCTACCTCTTAAAAGAAATTTCGGCTTCGAAATTTACCTGATCCAAACAAATGAGGATACTGCTAATGCATCAAGTCCTCAGGTTCCTATGTGGCTTCAGTGTCATGATTCCACCACAGAAACTTAACTACTATAATAGACTTCCTCCTCAGAATCCTTACATCTCAATTTAAAATCTGAACTGACTCTTCCTCAAATGTCAAATCTGGTCTAACCTCGATTTCCTCAACCGAAACAACATGAGATGGATCAGACCGATACCGCCTCAATATAGAGATGTGGAATACGTCATGGATACAATCTACCTTTGGATGTAGCTCTAACTGATAAGTGACCGGTCCCACACGCTTCAAAATTTGATACGACCCAATGAACCTAGAGCTCAACTTGCCATTACGTCCAAACCTCAAAACATTCTTCCACGGAGATACCTTAAGAAAGAAAAAGTCACCCACAAAGTACTTGATATCCCTCCTTTTAAGATCTGCATAAGATTGCTATCTATCAGGAACCACTTTAAGACGATCCCAAATTAATTTTACTTTGTCCTCTGTCTCGGAAACCAACTCAGGACCCAAAACCCGTTGCTCACCCAACTCAGTCCAACACAATGAAATACGACACTTATGACCATACAAAGCCTCGAAAGGTGCCATCTGGATGCTAGGCTGAAAACTGTTGTTGTAAGCAAACTCAGCCAAAGGCAGAAAATCCTCTCAACTGCCTAGGAAATCAATCACAGAACTCTAAAGCATATCCTCCAGTATATGAATAAACCTTTCAGATTGACCATCGGTCTGAGGATGAAATGCAGTACTAAAGTCTAATCTCGAACCCAGAGCTTCATGAAGTTTCTTCTAAAATCGAGAAGTAAAGCGAGGATCCTTATCAGAAATTATCGAAATCGAAACCTCGTGAAGTTTCATAATCTCAGAAATGTAGAGCTTGGTTGACTTCTGCAGAGAATAATCTATCCGAACCAGAATGAAATAGGCAGGCTTGATCAAACGATCTACAATGACCCAAACAGAATCCTTCTAAGTAGGTGTTAAAGGCAACCTACTAACGAAGTTTATAGTCACATGTTCCCATCTTCATAAAGGAATCTTAATCGGTTGGAGCAAACCTGAAGGAAACTAGTGCTCAACCATAATTTCTGGCACATCAGATATCGAGTAATGAAATTTGTTACCTCTTGTTTCAAACCTGGTCACCAGTACAGTTCATAGAGATCTCGATACATCTTATTCCCACCGGGATGCATAGCATAAGGGCTACTATGTGCTACTATGTGTTTTCCTCAAAGTAGGCTGTTTCAAATCGGAGTCACTTGGTACACAGACACGTTATTGGAAACCCAAAACCCCATCTTTATTCAACTCAAAATCAAATGTACTGCCACTCTCAACCTGACAGAAATACAGAACCAGAGAATCATCCCCCAATTGCTTTTTTCGAATCTGATCAATCCAAGTCGGCTTGACTTGTAACTCGGCTAACAAACTCCAACCCTCAAACAGACTTAAGCGAGCAAACATCGCCTCAAATCAGACATTGCTCTATGACTAAGGGCATCGTCCACCACTTTGGTTTTGCCGGGATGATAATCTATCGTGCAATCGTAATCCTTAAGAAGCTCAATTCATTTACGCTGTTTAAGATTCAACTTCTTTTGAGTAAGGAGGTACTTGAGGCTCTTGTGATCAATAGAGATGATACACCTCTCACCATACATATAGTGCCTCTAGATCTTTAAAGCAAACACCATGGTAGCTAATTTTTTAATATCATGTGTCGGATAGTTCCCCTCGTGTGACTTAAACTGTCGGGATGTATAAGTCACAACCTTGCTATCTTACATCAGTACACATCCCAAACCGATGTACGACGCATCACTATAAATCATAAACTCTTTACCAGATTCATGCTGTATCAGAATATGAGCTTGATCAAAATAGACTTAAGCTTCTTAAAGCTCGATTGTTGTGCATCAGTCCAGACAAAAGAAACATTCTTACGCAGAAGCTTAGTCAATGGAGCTACAATAAACGAGAACCCCTCAACAAACCACCGATAATAACCCGCAAGACTAAGAAAATTACGAAGCTCAAAAATATTCTTAGGTTATTTCCAATCAAGTACAGCCTCAATATTTCTCGGATCAACTCGGATCCCCTCAATAGAAACCACGTGCCCAAGAAATGTTACTTCTCGCAACCAGAACTCACACTTGCTCAATTTAGCGTAGAGCTGTTTCTTACAGAGTATCTAAAATACTACTTTAAGATGCTCATCATACTCATCCTCGGTTTTAGAGTACACCAGAATATCATCGATAAAGACTACGAAAAACTGATCCAGATACGACTGAAAAACCTGATTCATCAGATCCATGAATGCTGTCAGAACATTCGTCAAATCAAAGGTCATGACTAGGAACTCATAGTGCCCATAACAAGTTCTAAAAATCGTCTTATGAATATTAGCATCCTTAACCCTAAGTTGATGATACCCGGAACAAAGATCTATATTTGAGAATACTGAAGCTCCACAAAACTGATCAAATAGATCGTCGATCCTCGACATTGGGTACTTATTCTTCACAATTAACTTATTCAACTGCCGATAGTCGATACACATCCTAATGGTACCGTTCTTTTTCTTCACAAACAAAATTGGTGCTCCCCACGGAGACACATTAGGACAAAGGAACCCACGATCCAGAAGCTCTTGAAGCTGAGCCTTAAGCTCTGTAAGCTCATTAGGTGCCATTTGATAAGAAGCGATGGACACTGGAGCTGTACTCGGTAGAAGCTCAATGCTAAACTCAATTTCCCCATTCGGAGGTAAACTCGGTAACTCATCAGGAAATACATCCGAAAATTTCCTTACTGTTCTGATATCCCTAACAGAAGAGTCCTCAGAAACTGAAACACTTACGAAAGCTAGATTTGCCTCACACCCTTTCCAAACTAGTTCTTTGGCCACTAGAACGGAGATTATATTAGGCAAGTACTCCCGACGCTCACCGATCACCACACATTTCACATTACTCTCGGTTATCAGAACAAACTTCTTAATTGCGCAATCCAAATTGACTTAGTACTCTACTAGCCAGTCCATATCCAGAAATAAATCGAACTGCCTAAATGGTAGCTCTATTACATTTATTGGAAATACAACCCCTTGAACTTCCAGCGGTACATTCCTTTATAGTCTATTTACCCGAACAGATTGACCTAGCGGACTCAATACAGAAATCTCACCTGAAGTACTCTTAATAAGAATCCCCAAATTACCATAAATATAACAAGCTATATAGGAGTGTGTTGACCCTAGATCAATCAAAGCAGCATACGGAGCATAAAAAATAAGGAAAGTGCCCATAATCATATCAGGGGCGTCTTTTTCCCTCGACATCCTGTAGCATACACTAGTGCAGGTTACCTCGCTTCAGTTTAATTAGAATATCTGTTCGGTGCTCTTTGTCCTCTGCCCAAACCATTACCACCCCAAGGCGGACCACGACCCCTATGTGGCTCCTGTACTGCCCTTTGAGGCTCAACAAAACATGGACTAGAAGCTTGCATCTGATTAGAACACTGGGCACTCTCTAATTCGATGATTCATCGATCTATAACACAAACATGCCTCTAATCTCCTCCAACACTCGTCTGGATGGCGCTTACCATGGTCATTGCATGGATGAACCCTAATAGGAGCAACTAGAACTCCCACTCTAGAAGGCCCTTCCGATCTGGCCTGTTTTTTAGGCCTCTGAGTAGAATTAGAGGGCTCTAAATCCTTTTTATTCTTACTTCTCTCACGATCCATATTCTGGTGCTCCACACGCTTAACCTCTTCGCCGATCTTTGTCTTATCCTCTAGGACGGCAAACTCTCACTCCCTCTGCGGAGCTATCAAAACCCTCAATTATCCCTTAACCTATCCTCAAAATGAACACACTTTTCATACTCAGAGACCACTATCCCTAGAGCATAGCGGCTCAGTCTCAGAAAATCGACCTCATACTCGGCCATAATCCTATCACCTTGCGTGAGATTCATGAACTCACGTCTGTGAGCATCCACATAACTCACTCTAATATACTTCCTCTAAAAATCAGTCTTAAAATACTCCAAACTAATCTGATCCAGCTGAGTATCCTCCTCAACCAATAACCACCATTGATATATCTCGTCACGAAGTAAAGAAACTGTACCCTTCAGTTTTTGCTCAAGAGTGCAATCAATGTCATTCATTATTCCCTCGGTGGCCTCAACAGTATTCGGCCACAGTAGGGGCGACTCTAGTAACACCCCTAAACAGTTTAACTCTATTGGACCGGAGTCGTTCAGTTACCGATCCAGGGTCCTCAGATCTAGAATGGGGTCTAGCGGCCCTCTCTCAAACTCTCAACAAGGCTTGAGACAGTGCGTCGTCCCCAACATGGCTTTTAACTTTGCTCTGATACCACTAAATGTAACACCCTAAATTCGGCTTAGTCGTTATGGTCGAATTTAGAAATGTTATGAAGAAGGGTTTTAAAATCAATCTTAAGTTGAAATTTTTCGTGTTAATTGTTACTATTGGAGTCCACATTTTAGGAAAAATTATTAAACTCTTTTATAAAACCGTCAATTGTTTGTCTTTTTAAATAAAACGTAGCATTTGCAGTGAAAGTTTAAAAGTCGTCGTTTTTAAAATCTGAACTTGTATGTTCAAAAACAATTGTTGCATAAAACTGTTGTTCGCCAAACATAACAGTTTAGAAGTCAAAATGCATCCAAAACCAAAATTATAAACAAATAGTCCAGAGAGTCCCAAAAATTACAAACTCTCAAAATAATCTAGAATTTAAATAAAACTATCAATTAAAACAGTTCGCGAACTGGTGGTCACCGCTGAGCTTCCGTCGCACCGACCCGCCTATGATCGATGATTACCTAAATAGAACAGACAAACAGATGTAAGTTTTCATAAACTCAGTGTGTGACCAAACAGAATCTTACATACACATAAACTCAGGATTTTCAAATATAAAACAGATACAGATATGGACATAAGTTCTCAACAGAATCATACAGATATGTAAAGTCCTACCCCCATCCTCTACACACCATCTCCCCACCATCCCAACACACCATGTGAGGTTTAAAACACCGACCTAATCCTACACACCATATATTGTCCATACGATACTTATCTATTAATATATTGCAGCTATGCTACCAGAATATTGGCAAATTATTGCCTCACCGAATACTTCCTCCAATAAACAGATCATACCCCATATACAGATACAGAATACAAATATAACAGAATTAACATGACCCACATACTCGTATAAGATATCATACATGCTTACACAAGACAATCAAACATACATATCAGTTTTCTTAAACTCAAATCAGTCTATCGGAATAGCAGATCTCATGCATTAGGGTTTGTTTTGCCTTATTGACCCTACGGAAGGCCCACTGTCAATCGGAACAAAGTGTGTGACCCTAGGGAAAATTTTAGAATTTTGGACCCACATGCCCGTATGGGACTACACGCCCAAATTCGCCTTGCCCGTATGGCCTACATGGTCTGGCCCACAGCCCACACGCCCATGTGGCATGCATGTGTGGGCCCATACACCCGTGTGGCCTACACACTCAATTTGGCCTAGCCCATGTGATCCACATAGCCACACATACTCCAGTTACACAGCCGTGTATAGCACACGGTCGGGTACATGCCAGTGTGGCATTGACAGGCCACTTTTTTTGCTTTTGCTGAAACTCATTTTCTCGTGTTTTCGTTACCCACTTGGTTCGTTTCTAACGTGAAAGGAATCCCTAGACCACCAGAACCTAAAAATCATCATACACGCCCCTAAAATCAGTCTTACTCCTCAATTAGATCGAATTACAGGAATTGACTATAGTGAAAATCAAGCGTTCATTAGTTACCCAGCTTCCCGAATGATCCCGTTTCTACGTTTCCACAAGAGGAGAGCTCCGTTCCTCACGATTTGCTGCTGCCAACAACCCAAAAATCAATACTAACGAAAAAGACAACATCAATAGAAAGAAAAACTGTTTTAAAAAATTCTCCCCTAACCCGAGCAAAACCTTTCAACTACTACTTACCAAGCCGTATGAAAAACAAGAAAAGTTGAAGCATCGCGATTTGAAAGGGATATTATGACAAAATCAAGAAGAAAAGAAAAAGGAAATTTTGACAGAGGAGAACAAGAGAACATCGGAAGGGGAGAAGTTTTTTGGGAAATAGAAAAAATAAATTTAAATTAAATTAAATTAAAATTTTAGCACATAATCCCAACATCCCCCACTACTCCAATAACAACTCAACTAACTTAGAATTTCACTACCCCCGAACTTTTATCCCACAACCGAAACAAAAATTAACATTTCCGATCACACAAGGACTCGAACATAAGATCTCAAAGTAAGCTAACACCTTACCATTCGAACCAATAAACTCATTATGATATGAGTTTACCGAAATTATAACATAAGCCCACCTAAAAATGATAAGACTATGACCAAAATAACAAAGTTTTCCAAAAATAAGACTTGAACCCAAGACCACATACACACTATCAAATCACGTAACCACCAAAGCATATACATATTTGTAACAAAATTCATAGAAACAAAGATAATAATTCAGGTTGTTACACCCAGACCATCGACTCTTTGGGGAATGATGTGTACCGGGTTTGGATTATTTTCCCTTTTGGTCCCTACACTTTATTGCATTTTTAATCTGACCCTTTGTTTACTGTTTTATTTATTTATGCCCTAAAATTTTGTTATGGTTTCGATTTAATCCCCTGTTTATTTAATCCCACCCATTTACCTTCTGTTATTTAATATTCCAACATTTTTAATTTCCTTATTTATATTTTTACCCTTTAATTTGCGTAACTTGCATTTTCATCCTCAAGTTTCTTGATCATTTCATTTTAGTTCATTTTTACTTTTTAAATGCTGATGTTATTGTTAAATGATTATTAGTGCTTATTGTACTCTTTTATTATTTTACCATTTTGTCATTGCAAATATTCCACTTATTATTTTACTACTATTACCATTATTAAATAGTATTATTAATTGACTAAAAGTTTTTCCCACTACTACTTCTTTTATTTTTTTTTATTATCTTTTTGTTTTACCCACGTAAACTATTTTATTCCATTTTTGCCATTACCATACTATACAACACGTTTAAATTTTGTTCATTTTTATATCAACACTCGAATAAATTAATCGCATATTGCATTAAATGTTATGCTCATTTTCACACTACATATATTTGGTAATTTGAATCGAGGCAATGTTCTTTATTTTGAGGATTCGAGAAATTGTACACCTAACTTATAGGGTATGATGTTCTCCTTGAACCGAAATAATCGAACTTCCCTCCTCTTTTTTTAAAATAAATTAATTAAATATATATAAGATTTTGGCAATAATTAAACGGTGAGCATTCTTATTCGAGATCTTATGCCCCAACTTACGGGACATGACTTTTCGTCTTGATCGACCCAAAATTAGAAAACCTCCTCATAAAAAAAAAATTCAATTTAGATAGGGACATTTTCAATATCATCAAATAACATCATGTGAAAGGGATCGTATTTTAAATCCTCTTCAAATTCTCAATTTTTAACACTAAGTCACCAAGTAATCAACTAGGTACCAATTTTGGGCATTATGAGGGTGTTAATCCTTCCTAATATGTAACCGACTCCCGAACCTATTTCTCAAATTTTGTAGACCGAAAATTATTGTTTTAGTAAAAGTAATCTTTTATTAAAATAATTAAATCTCGAGATGACTCAATCACATCTAATAAAAAGATTGGTGGCGACTCTATTTTTTTTTTAAAATATGTGGCGACTCTATTTTTATTTTAAAATAAAAAAATCGAATTTTAAAAAAGGTTTTCGATAATAACAGTTTCAAAAAAATTGAAACAAAATCGATATGTGCCATGGAAAAATGCATAATTGGAGAAATGAAATGGACAAAGTAAAACAGTAATACATTAATATTAAAATATATATGGTTTCAATCTTAATTAACATTAAAATATAGAATATTTATTTTAATTTATGGCATAAATGAGTAGGTGAAAAGAAGTTACCATAATAAATAAGATGACCCACAACACCATTAAGTCGGAAAATAACAAATGTCACCTTAAACGGGGATGAAAGCCTAAAGTCATGATATTTATATCTTTAGGTAGTTTCTTTATTGGCACTCTCAAACCAAATAAATAAAACGTCATAAATACAAACAGAAAAATCAAATCTAAATTCATATCAAGTAAAATTATGTTGATATTAATAAAGTGATGTTTAAATTTTTAATCAGGCATTTATTTAATACTGGTTTGAACTTAGTTATCTCATCTTCTATTTTTAATATTGTATAAAAAAATTAATTATTTATCTTTAATTTTTTTAGTAAAAAATAACTTGAAATAGAATAAAAAAAAGTATTATTCGACTTTTCAATTAAGAAGAGTACAAGTGTAACACCCTAAAATATATAGGATTGGACGAAATAAATAACTCAGAAATAACTTAGTCTTGATGATTATATAGTTAGTACACTCCCTAGAGATCCTAAGTTCTATATAAATATTATTTAGAGTAGAAACCTAACAGGTAGAAACCCAAATGGTTAAGCATTAATCCCTTTCTCCCTTAAATCCCAAATTCAAGTCACGTCATTCACCCCATTTCCCTTTTTATTTTCGGCAAATGGGTTAATTACTTAAACAACCCCTAAAATTTGAAAACTTTAAGTACTTAACCCCTAATTCTTTTCTAATTAAAACTGAATTTTGCTCTCTTATTCCCTATTTCTTTTTCCTTTCTTGTTTATCATCTCTTTTACACAATATTTGCTCTCCATTACTGAAATTATTTTTGTCCTCTCGAATCAAAATCGATTTTCGTTAGCTCGTTTTTCTATCGATTTAGCGAGTCGTCGTCAATTGCATCTCTAAACCTTGCCAAGAATCAGTAAGTGCCTCCGTTTCATCAATTGAATTTCGTACTTTGTAATATCATGACCTCGGCACAAGTCTTTCATCTGATTAATCAAATCTTTCATGATTCCTTGCCAAATTCTTGAAAATCTTGACAAATCTTAATTCAATTGTTAATTCGAGTGTACTTTTCTGTTGAAGGACCCGATTTAGGTACCCCGGAACAGACTTGAACGTGAGAAATGTTGCTTGAGACCTCGATAACAAGTGTGTGCTTTTTTTACAAAAGAATCGGGACAAGTCGTGCCTTGAAATAGGGCCACACGACCAATCACATGGGTGTGTAGGCCAATCGTGTGAACCACACGACCCCCTCACATGGTCATGTTCCCCCTGAAACCCTAGGTTTTTCGATTCTCACATGGACTGCCATACAATCATGTCTTTCGTGTAGGTTGATTTTACAAATTCCACATGGACACAGCCTATCACACGACCTAGCCACATGATCGTGTAACCTTTTCACACGGTCCAGGGCTTCCTAAACGGTCCAGTCACACGGTTGTATGTCCCCTACTTCTCTGGTTAATCTCGAACTATTTTTAGTACATTATCTCTTTCAATTAAATCCTTGATATTATGAATAATGTGGAATCCATGATTTGGTTTATTAGATTTGCATGATATGTGTTGAATACATGCCTTCTATAACTGAATTACTGATAAATTGTTACTGTTACTCATATTACCAAATTACGAATTGCATGAACAACATGCTTATTGTATTGATAAACCAAATGCACAACAAACATGTCTACTACTACTGTTGATATAAACACATATTAAAATTGTTATCTGTTTCTGTACTGTATTGATGCTCGCATGTCACATTGCATTGCATGGGGCGAGACACTTTAAAAGGAGGAAGTACTGGCAGTTTTAACTACAAAACTGGTGGTTTATCCACAAATTACTGGCAGCTTTTATCTGCAAACCCATTGTGAATTCACAACCACTAGTAGTATATTAACCTGCGAACACCAGTGGTTTGTCCACGATTTTTACTGATAACTATTATCTTCAAATCCGTTGTGTATTCACAACCACTAATAACATATTGACCTGCAACACTTGTGGTTCAACCACAAATTGGAGTGTCCAGGATATAAGAGTTCTAGGGAACTCTTATTGTGGTGGTGGGGGAGGGCCTATCTTTACTATTAAACAGAACTTGTATTGTATTGCATCGGCACACATAAGCATGATCGTTGAACTGTTGAAAATATTGTTATACTAAATGATTGTTATCGTACTGGATACTGTTATTATTTTTTGGTTTAATAATTTGCACTGATTTTCTTTTAAGGGAACTCACACTAAGTGTCATAGCTCACTCCCCCTTAGATTTTTATCCTTACAGATAAACCACTAGGTTAAGACATGGATGCGACATTTAGAGGGTCTCGGCTCGGTTTTTAATTATAATTTTTTTAGGTTCATTACATTATTTATTTTATTATTCGAGGACTGTGATATTTTATTTTGAATTGTGGCATAGAACTTAAGATTTGAATAATTTCCTTATATATATAGCTCACATGACATTAAGTTTTTTTTAGGATACCGAAATATGATTATTAATTTGTTATACGTGAAGCTTGATTTTTATTTTAAACACATAAAATTTCACTTTTTTTTGCTAAATTATAATTAAAATTTTGGGAATAATAAATTGTTATTTAACTAAGTTTTCTACTTAAATTAAACAAATGTTTTAAAATTATTTTTTTCAAAACTTCGATAGCTTACTAAGCTATTTCGGTAGCTAATGTAATCTTCCAAATTTGGGTTTAACGTATAGGTCGGATTGGAGAGGTTACAACAAAAATAGTAAGTATTTAGTAGAAATTAGACCTTTTCTTGGGTTAAGCTATTTGCCCAAATCCAAAGGACTGTTCGAAATTTGAAAGGGTTTGGGCAAAAAATGTTAGAGACGAAAAACAGGTTTGGGCAAAAAAAAAAAAAATTAAGCCCTTTTAAAACAATTAGACTTTAAATGTCGAAGCTCGAGTCCAGTTCAATCCAACCCGTTTTCTAAGT
Organism: Gossypium bickii; assembly: GCA_025503065.1. NCBI lineage: Eukaryota > Viridiplantae > Streptophyta > Magnoliopsida > Malvales > Malvaceae > Gossypium > Gossypium bickii. The sequence goes on along the minus strand of CP106713.1, from coordinate 16,429,983 downwards.
TTATTACATAATATATTATATAGTTTATAACACATAAAACTTAAATCTATAATAATATATAATACTATAATGTAAACATTAAAAAAAAGTTAAGTTGCCTATATATAAATAAATAAATAATTATATAAAAAATTTAAATATTAAATTAAATTAATATAAATATTTTTCGAATGAATTTTAAAAAATAATATGGACGGATTTAAGCAAAATTAATTTTAAGCTCATATTTCGAATCAAGTTGAGTTTGGACAAACATAATATGTGTTAATATTATATGTAAGTCCGACCCTACCCATCAACATCTTTAAATGAATTAATAGAAAAAGTTAATATTTAGAAAGAAAAAATGAATGTAATTTCATATGTTCCCAACTTATTTTTATGAGAAACCAATTAAATAACAGATAAGGATAAAAAAATTTATAAAGTAGCTTAGTATGTGTTTGATAAATTATAGAAAATTTTGATCGTTTAAATAGTATTGAATAAGCTACTTATCACTTAACCTAGAAAATATTAAATTGATTTTATTTTACTAAAAAATTAAAATAAATTATCCTTTTTTTAAAAATGAGATATTCAAATTATCATATGTATCTTTATCGAAACATATCAAACATAATATAAAATATTATATTAATAAGATTAAAATTTAAAAATAAATAATTTTTAAAATTAATATTTACTTTTATCAAACAACATAATTATATTAAATTTTATTTATTAGTTTACCAAACAATTTTTAATACAAATTTAACACTTAAAAAATTTAATAATTAATTTTTCGGTTCTTAAATTTTCAATTACCAAACATACCTTTAAATTTATTTAATATACAAATGATTTCGAAACTGTGAAAGGTGAATTTAATTTATTTAACATTTAAATATATAAAAACGTCTGTGCCAAAGGAGAATTTCCAATATTATTGGGCCCAAGGTCACTAGCTTTCCTATATAATTCTCCCTCTTATTGGCTCAACCTAAATTTCATTATAATAATGAAAAAATTCCATTTTATTGAAATTAAATTATAGGGAATAATAAAATAGACTATATAAATTCTGTCCAATCTGAAAAGAAAAAGAAAAGTTAAATCATGAGACATAATTGAAATTACAAAAGAAAGCAAGAAACATTACCCACCAACCCTCTCTTGTGAGGTTTAGAGCATGAAAAAATTGACAATCACTACATTCCAAGATAACCCAAGATGTAGGTAATGATTGTTATGGTGGAAATTAGTGTGAAAATTGGGAGCTGATTTTGATCTTTAGAAGTGGCCAAAAAAATAAAGTATGTCTTCCTTTTCTAGTTGATTAATAATAATGACTTTGTGAAACAAAGCTAGAAAAAGCTTTCACCAATGATGATTTTTCTTCAACTTTTTAATTAGTCGAACTTGCATGGAAAATGAAGAAAAGTTTTCCGGTTAAATTAAAGCTAATATTCTTCGAATTTTAAAAGTAGTAGTAGCAATGCTTTATTTAACACCATATACATCGAGCACCATTATATGGTAAACACGTTAGATAAAAAAGTTTAGAAGCCCTCCTCCTCAAAAAAATTGGGTTCTCGCCCTAAACAGTGTGTGACTCTACGGGTGTAGCCCTAAGCATTAATCATCCTCCTAAATGTTTCACAATCTAAATTTTACAATTTATCAAAAGTTTTAATAGTAATTGAAGTAGGACCAACATTGGAGTCTCGGATTTAATTTCCTATAGAAAATCAATTTTTCAAAAATTTGTGGCATAGTTTTTCCCAAAATACCCATTTTTAATACATGCATATAGACTCACTCAAATTTCCTCAGTTCGAGTTTAGAAAATCTAGGCTTTGATATCACCAAATGTAACCTCCTCAACCCAGCCTGGACGTTAGACTCAAATTCGGAAGATTACATTAGTCACCGAAATGGCTTAGCAAGTTATTGGAGTTTTGAAAACAGTCATTTTAAAATTCGTTAGTTTATTTTCCAAATTGAAAGAAAACAATTTAAATTTACTATCCTAGGTACAGAGTTTACTTTTGAAAAAATCCTTTATTATCTGATTCTTATACTTAATTTTTAATTATAATTTAGCAGGAGAAAAGTGATATATGTTTATGATTTTATAAAAAATCGGGGTTAATGTATAACTATTTAATAATTATAATTAAATAACCTAAAATTGAATTAAATGTCATGCAAGTTGTAAATAAATTAAAACATCAAACCTAAAGCCTCATGCCATAATTAAAAATAAAATGATACAATCTCTAAATAAAAATAAAATATCAAATAGTACATCTAAAATATTAAACAAAATCGAGCCGAGACCCTTCGAATGTTGTGTTCATGTCCAACCTTCAAATGCCAAGACCTTTTTGAGGCATTTCATCACGTTTGGAAATGTTTCCAGTTCTCTAACACCAATAACATCTTTTGAAAAATTCAGAAGCACCGCAGATCATTGTTGGCCAATAAAAACCAAATTGCAATATTTTCTAAGTTGTCCTCTTTCCACCAAAGTAGCCTCCACATGGAGAAGTATGACACCCCATGAGAATATCTTCCATCAATTCCTTGGCTACACACCTGCGTATTAATTGGTTTGTGCATTGTCGAAAGGCATAAGGTTCCTCCAAAGTATAATCTCATGCGTCATGGCCTATTTTCCTCTTCTGTTAACTAGATGCTTCTGCTAAGAAAATTCCTTGCACGAGGTAATTCACTATATCGACGTACCACGATGCTGAGGCATTTTTCTCCTTACAAAGCAACAATCGACGCGAAATAGTTGTTCATCAACGAAGGTGTCATCTATTACTCTACTTCACTTTTAGTCAAATTCATGGTCTAAACGAGATAAATGGTCCACCACTTGATTTTTTGTCCCCTTTCTGTCCAGTATCCACAAATCAAATTATTGAAGCAATAATACTCATCTCATTAATCTACCCTTTGTTTTTTTTTTCTTCATCACATATTTGAGAGCTGAATAATTTGTGTATACATAAACCCTGTTTGTCATTAAATATGGGCGGAATTTCTCACATGCGAATAACATGGCTAAAATTTTTTTTTCAGTGGTGGTATAGTTGCCCTAGGTCGGATTCAAAGTTTTGCTAGCATAATAAATAGCATGGAAAACCTTTTTTTCTTTTAACCCAACACAACCCTGACAACAAAATCATTGGCATCGCACATGATAACAAATGACTCATTCCAATTAGGGTTACAAATAATGGGGGCAACTACCAATTTTTCCTTCAAGGTAACAAAAGCAAGATTCTTCGTCTAAGATGAACGGAACATCTTTCTGCAAAAGGTGACTCAATGGTTTGGAGATGTGCGAAAAGTCTTTGATGAAACATTGATAAAAGCTGACATGTCCTAAAAAAATATGCATTCCATGCAATGAAGACAGGGGTGGGAGTTTTTCAATAACTTCAATTTTTTTCTGGTCACCTTTTAATCCCTTTTTTGAGATCTAATGCCTTAAGACAATGCCTTCCGTAACGATGAAATGGCACTTTTCTCAGTCCAGGACTAAATTCATTTCCTTGCATCACTCAAGGACCTTCTCAAGGGTTTCTAAACATTTAGTAAAGGAATCACTATATATAGAAAAGTCATCCATAAACTTACTCGATCATTTCAACATACACCTCATTAATATGGCATGGGAATTACATAACCCAAAAGGCATCTTTTGGAAGGCATAAGTACTGAATGGGCAAGTGAAGGTGGTTTTCCTTGATCATCTGGGTGAATTGGAATTTGATGATATCCAGAATACCCATTTAAGAGACAATAAAACTCTTTCCCTACTAGTCTATCCAACATCTGATCAATGAATGGCAAAGGGAAGTGATCCTTTCTTGTAGCATCATTCAACTTTCGAATGCAGACACGCCACCTGGTCACAATTCTAGTCGGTATGATTTCGTCTTTTTTGTTTAAAACCACAGTTATCCCTCCTTTTGTAAGACAATGTATGGGACTTACCCTATCACTATGAAAAATAGTGTAGACAATACTGGCATCTAACCACTTTGTGAGTTCCTTCTTCACTACTTCTTTCATTGTCGGGTTGAGTTGACGTTATGTGTCAACCACAAGCTTTTTCCCCTCTTCTAAGAATATTTTACGTTGGCAAAGGGATGATCTTATTCCCTTGATGTCAGCAATCGTCCATCCAATCGCCTTTTTATGCCCTTTCAACACATAAAGGAGTGTAGCTTCTCTTTCCGCCTCTAATCGGGCAAAGATAATAACATGTAAAGTATTGTGTTCTCCCAAATAACCATGCTTTAGACCCTCAGGTAGAGGTCTCAAATGCATCTTCCAGAAGCCCTAAAGTCGTTTTACAGTGCTTCCACCAGTCAAGTCGATGTATATAGTCTGACGCCAGTTGAACATCTAAGTCTTCACACAAGTCATTATTCTTTTCTTCAATATTTAGTTCGCCCATGTCTAGCGTAGAGAGCACTTGACATTCTTCTATGCTCTCGGTTTAGGTAGATTCAACACTTTCGGTATTCGAAAATGGTTCCAATTTATAATCTTTCTGTGCGAAGACTTCGCATTTTTATTTGACCAAAGGTTTAGTGGACCCTTGAACCATTTCCACATCATGGCCCTTTAATCTTCTGAACATATTATTAGATTTATTATTATTAGAGTAACGATCATCCCTAGAAAAGGAATCATTGATGCTAACGTTCTCAAGCAGTATTGTTATCTCTCTCACTATTCTAATCCAAATACTTCCCCCTGAAATTACATCAAAATTTTCCTTACTGTCTGCATCCAACCTAGCATAAAAACATTGCAATTGTGTTGCTCTCTTTACTCCATTCCCGATGAGACTTCTCAAAACCTTTTTAAATCTTTCCCATAATTGCCCTAAAGTTTCAGTCTCTTTTTGCTGGAACTTAAACAACTCTTCATAAGCATGGAGTACAGTCACGATGGGCATATTCTTCTTCAGGAACAGCCAAAAAAATTCTTCCCATGTAGCAATAGTGTCAGAAGGCAACATATCCAACCATTTCTTCGCTACATATATGATGTTGTCCGAATGTACCCTTTCATAACTTACGATGCTGCATATGTGTTCAAACTTGCGCAGAAAGTTCACTGGTCTTTCATTGCCATTTCCATGAAATTGAAGATTAGTCACAATCCATGAAATAAAGGATGGATTAATCTTGAAATATGAAACCTCAACATTAGGTGTTGTTGTCCCAAGTCTTAACCATCTCTGATCACACAACATAGCATCAAGAAAGAAGGCCATACATGAAGATACGTTCCGGTTCTGGCTCAAATGCTAAGACACTGTTACTAGTTCGAGTAATATAACATTCCTACAAGCACGAGTGAAGAAAGTTAACTAAAAGTTAAATAAAACAAAAATCAATGGAAAATAAAGTTGTATTTAGAAATCCTACTTTGGTTATTTATCTCTACCTAAAAGTGTGCATGAAAAATTACTCAATCTTACATCGTCTTCCCTGGAAATGGTGCCAACAACTTAACCAGTTGCGCACGTACGCATTAAAACAATGAATTTATGAAACAATTTTTAAAGTCTGGTTTTATTGCAAGCATACAAGTCAGTTGTAATATTTATAGTGTTACAATGAAACACCAAAATATTCCATGGATCGAATCCAAAGGAAGAGGCGATTGAGCAATAACTAGCATACATAATAGATGTTAAGTAGCTAATAATATGATTTTATATTGCGGCAATTCATAAAAGATAAGTTTGCAAGAAAATTAAATATTCTACTATAGGGACTAAATTGTAAGAAATGTAAACTAGAGGGATTATCTAGCAAATAACTAATGGGGTTGGTTGATTTCGATGTGGTTCACCAAATCTCAGACTAGGGACATAAATCGCGTAAATTACCAAGTGGTTCTATTTTTATCTTCTGATATCAATTTTACCGACTTAAACGAATTAGATCCGATTTATCTTTTGATCTCGCTGGTTAATCTGGGACTAACGAATGAGTGTGCAATAAGATTACCTTCCGATCTCACTTTATCTTAATATTCCCTTAGGGGTGTCACTACATAAGTTTTTAGAGAAAACTAAACCTAAAATTAAGTTAAAATGTGTCGCTCTCATGCTCAGTAATTTTTGGCTATTTTGAAGGGTGTTCTGATGACTTTTCAATGACTTATTACCCGAAAAATATAAAAATACGAAAATAACCAAAAACTATGTTAAAAACTTTATTTTGCTAGAGAAAAAAAACTCATTAAGTGTGTCGGAAAAGCCTAATTTGCCACATCGATTTGTGGCAGATAATTCTCCTTTCCCTCTAATTCTTTTCTTTTATCTTCTTGCTCTGCTAATACTCTTAATCCTCTTTTGTTCTCAAAATGCAATCGTTTTCGCTTTTCCCTCTCTCACTCTCGTTTGTTTTAAGGAATTTTTGCTTTGCATTAATATAGTCTACCTGTTTTACTGTGTTGTAGGAAGTCAGATATATTATATAGAAATTAAAATTGCAGAGCTTGCCTGTTTGATTTACATGGATCGAATGAATGGTATTTCATATAGTAATCATTGTAGCTTAAATATTGGATTTAATATTAATTCAAATGTATAAGAAGCTTTTAAATACTTAAGGACCTGTTGTCAATATACCCTAATAGCAAGGTTGATTCAATTAAGTATTCTTTCTAATGATGCTAATGATGAAAATGTGTGATTTTCATCCATTTTTTTAGTTGTTATGATTTTCTCACATCAAAATAGGCATGCATTTGAAATACCAAGACATGATGAGAGTGACAATTATAAACAGTACTTAAATGAACCTAGCACTGAGAGTGAAAAGCCACTGTCGGACATTTATTTGGAAGAACCAAAGCTTGAGTTGAATAGCCAAATAGATGTTTTGGATTATTGGAGCAAAAGGTCAATTCGATATAATGAGCTTTCATTATTGGCTCTAATCTTGTGCCAATTCCAATATCAACTGTAGCTTTCGAGTCGGTTTTTAACATGGGGAAGAAAGTTATCACACCTTTGAGGAGTTCACTTAAGCCAAAAATGGTTTAAGTCATTGTTTGCTTTGATGATTGGATGTAAGCTAGGGGTTTTCAACGGGTAATTATTATTCTCTTTTTTATTGTTATAATTTTATAACATTTTATCAATTTGATTATCTAATTATTTATTATTTTTTTCATATTAGAAATTGATTGCAAAAATGATGATGATGATGTTTCTTCGATTGCTTTCTAGGTTATCTTCCTAATTGTTGACAATTTAATTTAGCTTACGATTTATAGCTTGTTATAAAATTAAATATGTTGATTGGTTGGTATATAAATATTTTGGTTGGTTGATTACATTTTGCAGGTTGTTTTTGGTGTTGTTTTAATTTTTTTTTTGTGTTGTTTTACTGTGGTTTCACAATTGTTTATTATGTTGTTTCGCTACCATTTTTAATATTATTTGGTTGTCGTTTTTAATATTTGGATATTGTAGAAGTTTTTTATTATTATTAATTTTGCTACCATTTTAGTTGTAACTATCTTAATATAAAGACTTTTTATTGTATTGTCAATTTATTTGTTGTTTTAAGAATTATTTTAACATCGTTTTTAATTTGTTTGTTGTATTAATATTTGTTTTAATGTTTGTAAGTGTATTTGATATATTATTTTAAAAATTGTTTATATAATAAAATAATCTAAAAAAATTTAATAAGGTCGGGCTGGATTGGGCTCGGGCTTAACTATTATACTTCTGGTCGAGCTTGGGCAAATTTTCAAGCCATTTTTTGGGTATGGTCAGGCCTAAGCCTAGAAAACGGACTTAAAATTTTCTTGAGGCCCGGTGATCATGGGCCAACAGCAATTTAAAACATTTATAATTTTATCAATTTTATGCGAAGCTTAAGTGTAAAAAAGGTCATTGGAGGTGAAGCCGAGTTTGATCTCGATCTTACAACTAATTGATTCACTACTCAAAATCCATGCAATTTTGCTTTATTTTTAATCAAATTAAAAACAAAACTGAAAAAATTATCTTTATTTGTTGAAAAGATTAATTTAATGATAGAATTAGGAAAAGTTATTAAAATTTTAACTAGATTACTTTCTTTGCAATGATTAGAAATAAGGAATAAAGGAGGAAACTTTCTTCCTTTCTCTCCTTGTTCACATTTTCTACCAAGGGGCAGAGGGGGTTTCTTTTATTTTCTTTTCTTTTTGTCTGGAAATTGAATAAATTCGATGATGTGATGCATGATCGGTAAAGGCTAAGGAAAGGAGATTATATTTCAATTAAATTCAGCAACAGTGGTAATTTTAATTATTATTACAGTAATTAATGATGAGATACAAAAATAAATTAGTAAAAATGAGATTGACTAATTATGATAAGTTTGTTTGAATGTAAAAGATTAAAAATAATTGTGGTCATAAAATTTTTCATGTAATTGCAAAATTAAATGCCAAAAGTGAAAGTAATGATTAAAGACATTTACGGAAGACTTTGCTCCTAAATTATATAATCATTAGATTTTTTAACATATATTCTTTTATATATTTATTAGTTTTTCTTATTCACAACTTGATTATATATATAACATTATATATTTGACCAATGTTAATTAATAGTTTTGAGATTTATATTTTTAAAAAAAAAAACTATATTTTTTTTTGTATAAATTAAGGTAGTCAGTATAGTATCAGTGAGTGCATTATTTTTTTTTTTACTGAAACTAGTACATATTGGTACTCGTCTGTATCGATATACCGTTTTAAATTTATCAATTTTTTTTAGAAAATAATTAATATATACTCTAGTATTTAAAAATAGTATATAAATGATATTAAGTAAATTTTAAATATAAAATATTCATCAATAAACTTAAAAATAAAAATCTATGATTAAAAAATAATAATTATCTCATGTAATAGACAGCAGTATAATCTTGAACGTTATCCCATTCAATACAAATATGCATATCAAAAGAGTTGTCTAAAACCAAGCATGAGTTTAGCAATTTAATCATTCAGCTTCGTTCCCTCAAATAATTGTTCCAACAAAGCAAACATGCCAGTTTTAAATAAAAACATCTGCATTTGGTATTTTTGTATTTTTATTAGGTATGATGATAAATTGAATTTTAATGTTTATATTCTTTTTGTTAATTTAATTTATATTCTTTTTTGAGTTAAATTTGTCCCTCAATTTTTTAAATTAGTTTATAATTATATATCCTTTAATTTCGTTGAAATGAAAAAAAATTAATTTAACATTAAATATATTTAATAAAAAAACTAATGTAATTAGGAAACTAATTTCTTATCCCTTGACTTCGTTGATTAGAAAAAAAAGTTAATAATATATCTAATTATATAAAAAATTATTTTCTTTAATTAGGGAAAATAATGACACACCACTTCTTTTGTACTTTTGGTGCTTTTAACATTGTAAAAAGTGAACCTCCTATTGGTTGGGTGTTCATTTATCTTAAGAATAGTTTTGGTTTGAATGATTGTTGTACCAAAAAAGCAATGTGAAAAGCGTCAGGCTTCTTGGAGCTACCAGATTTGTCAGCATTCTCATTTACTTTTACAAAGATTGTTAGGGTCACTTTTTCATCACCTGTGTCCACATACCTAAAGCTCTCCGACCATGCTCCCTTTTTGCAATAGCAAAGGTTTCATCCCGCTTCTCACTTATGGAACCCATCTTCTTTAAAATGGACTAAGCTGCTATCAACTCCTTTACATCTTCATTGAGTTTTGCTCCTTTTTCAATCAACAATGAGTTTTTTCCTTCAAGCCTTTTTGAAAACCTTCTTTCTTATTTCAACATGGAATTTTCATCTTTCAACCACAAATTGATCTTAAAAACCTCCCGCTTGTCACACATGGTATTGTAGGTATTTTGTAAGTCCTCTATTAATTTAGCATAACTATCATTACAGTTGTCAGAGTCAGTTGCGACTTTAATTGCCACTTGAGATGTGAAGGCAACAAAATTGCTCAGGTGATCATAATCTTTATTCTTTTTGCTAGCTAAGTTCTCATCACTCCATGTTACACATAGAGACTTATTTTTTTAGCACACTATGTGGCGATACCCCTCACATTCATAACACTGTAGACCTTTTTTTCCCTCTTGGGGCCTCCACATTGACTTTTCCTTTCCCTTTTCTTTTCTTGAAGTTTCAACCTTTTTCGAATACTTTTCTCTTTCTAGAAAACTTCTTGAATTCTTTGTTGGAGTTCTTAGTGAGAAAGGCTAACTACTCTCGTAGATCCCCAATGGTAGTTTCTTCATTAGTTGTGTAACACCCCTAACCCATAACCGTCGCTGGCCTAGGGTTAAGAGGCATTACCGGACAATCGAAAACTTTTACGGACATTTCATAATATAAATGAACCAATAGGATCAAAGCGTCCCTTAGATAGGTCAACGAGACCTCAAACATGTTTTAGAATAGGGCCGAGACTAAACTGAACTCATGCGGAAATTCTTGGAAATTTAAAAAAAATTTCAAAGTTACAGAGGTCACACGCCCGTGTGGGCAGGCTGTGTGCCTCACACGGCCTCAGACACGCCCGTGTGTCTAAGCCGTGTCAAAACAGGGCATACATACTGACTTGTCCACATGCCCGTGTGCCTCACCCGTGTGACTTGCACTACACGGCCAGTCACACGCCCGTGTGTATTGCTCGTGGTCGAGTCTGACTTGTTTTGAATTTCAACCACGAGGGACACGGTCGAGCCACACGCCCGTGTGCTCAACCGTGTGGGCAATTATAGGCCATTTTCAAGGCCAAAATGCCACCCACACTTGGGTCATCCCTACAAGCACATACAAGCATATTTCTAAACACAATTGGCAACCAAAAACATACCAAATGGTCATCATATTATCCTATTCAATCTCATTTCTAAGCATACCAACTTATATGCCAAATAGCTCAACTAATTCACAAATAAACTAAGCATGATTCATCCACAACTTACCACTTCATCATAACCATTGTTCATCAAACACATATACTCACTTTGCATCAATAATCTTACCATTACCTTGACTATTTCATAAACATGGAATCATACCAAAACCAAGCATCATATAGCATGACTCTTCATTTATTACACAACAATTTAACTAACCATATCATATAGCTATCTACATATTTCAAACATATCTCAAGGTAATTAGCCTATACATGCCATACTTACATATATACATTTTCAAAAGGTACCAAAACAAGATTGAGTAGTGTGATGACGATCCTCGACGGTTTTCCAAGCCTTCAGTACCTTTGACGATATATAAAACAGAGCAAACACACACAAAGTAAGCTTTCAAAAGCTTAGTAAGCCATATACAAATAAACTTAACTTAAAGTACACATAATTACATTGCTACTATGTCATTAATAATTCTCTAATGCAATTTCATAACAAGATCTTTGGCTCATTTGTTTAGCCATAGATTGCCAACATAACACATCTCAAAGCATCACTTATGCTCATAGCACATTTAAACATATATCATATTTTATTCATTGCATCTAGGTTCATATACCCACCTTTCATGCTTATACAAAACATACTCATCAAACGTACCTGAAACGGATATAAAATTCACATAGCCATTCATTTCTTGGACTTGCTCGTTGAACCGTTCGGAACTAAATAGGATACTCAGAATGCTCACAATGCCAATGTCCCAAACGTGGTCTTACATGTAACCAAATATCGATGCCACTGTCCCAAACAGGGTCTTACACGAATCAATACGATGCCAATTTCCCAGACATGGTCTTACAAGTAAATCTCATATCGATGCCAACGTCCTAGACGTAGTCTTACACGAAATCTCAAATCAATGCCAACGTCCCAGACGTCGTCTTACATGATATCACATATCGGAACCTATGTCATGACATACGCACCCCTATCTATTCCTAGGTTCATACCGGACTTTTTAGGATGTTGAAACCATGTCGATACTATCTCGAATTTTATGTACTCATCATTTCGTACACATTCATCAATATGAATTTTCATATGAAAATACATATATCAATGTAAATACATTTATCTGTATATAGACTTACCTCGGATTCGGTTAACGTACAGACTCAACTATTCGATCACTTTTGACTTTCCGCGAATTAAGTCTATTTTCTTCAGTTCTTGATCTATACATATTCAAATTTAACTCATTTATTCACTAGTTCATTCAATTCAATCCAAAAACACATATTTAGGGTAATTTATAAATTGGACCTCACATTTTCACATTTTGACATTTTAGTCCTTATTTCACAAAATTACAAAATACACAAAATCTCTATACACCCATGCTTAGACGAATGTTCATGTAGCTCATACAAGTCCATACATTTCATTTATTTCACAATTTAGTCCCTCAAAATATTATTTTTTCAATTAAGTCTAAATTACTCAAATTCACTAAAAATCCAAAGACAAAACATGTTAATCTAACACATATCTTTCATAATTCATTTTTAAACATCACAAAACTCATATGTTCATCAATGGCACATTTCAAAATATTCATAAATTACAAAACTGAAGCATGGGTTTTGAAGAACACAAAGCAACGATTACGAAAACGTAGAAATGATAAAAAACCAAACAAAAACTAACCTTGAATCAAGCTTAAATGATAGTCGAACCCTATTTGCTTCTTTTCCTTTCTTTTTTTTTCTTCAATATTCGGCCAAAGGTGATGAATATGGCCATTTTTTTCATGTTTTGTTTTATTAATATTTACTTATTAAACTAATTACCAATTTAGCCTTTATAAAATCATTTATAATCCACTAGCATATGGCATTTTTGTCCAACTAAAGTTTCCTTGGTTTAATAACCATATAAGGACTCCATATAATAAAAGCCATAACAAATAGATACCTTTACATAAAGCATGCAAATTTTGCATTTGATGCAATTTAGTCATTTTCGCAGATTAAACACACAAACGGTAAAATTAATTCACAGAAATTTCACACATGCTTAATCATAAACTAAAGGCACAGAGAATAATATTAAAATATTTTTCTAACTCAGATTTGTGGTCCCGAAACCACTGTTCCGACTAGGATCTAAACCGGACTGTTACAAGTTGCAACTTGCAAAGCAATATTTTTTGTCTTGACTTTCCCCTTATTGGTTTCATCTAAATTCACTATGAACATATGTAGTGACCCAATCAACTCATTAATCCTCATTGTGTTAATTTCATTAGCCTCCTCTATTATTGTCACCTTGTTGGAGAAAAATTCTGGGAGAGATCTAAGTACTTTGCTTACCAACTTGGTATTTGAGTACTCCATTTCAAGAGCAAATGCTTTGTTAGAGATTTCATACAAGTTAATATAGAAATCAGATAAAGATTCATTTTCTAGCGTTCTTATATTTTAGACTTGTATGTTAGCATTTGGAGTTTTGATTGTATCATAGTAGAAATCCCTTCATAAGCAACTTTAAGAATGATCCATGCCTCTTGAGCAGTGATGCACTTGGAAATTCTCCTTAATTCTTAAGGGTCCATACTATTGATGATTACATTAAAAGCTTTAGAATTATAATTTGATGTTTTATCCTTTTCAATAGCCTATGTAATTTGTAGCTTAGGTGCCTTACTATTAGGATTTGTGCCTTGAGTGTAGTTGATTTTGTCTTTGTCTACTAATACTTTTTCAAATTGGTTGAAAAAAAATAAAATTTACCACATGTTTATTAATATTATTTGTAAGATTGTCTTCAATGGTTTTTGTGCATAAAGTAAAATGAATGAGCAAATATTGGCTTATCAGTTACCTAAGATTTAACTAATATTAAGGTGCATTAGATGGTTGAATTATAATGCGAGAAAATAACTTATATTAGTAGGTAATCTAAATTGCTTGTAGTTCATGGGGTTAGATTGGGAAAATGACTCATATTAAGACTATTATGTCATCTATAAATTCAATTGGGAAGATAACTTATCTTGGCCATTAGAGTTAGATTAACTCTTAGAACTAGAGATATAGATGCGATTGTCAAGAATGACAATATGTTCAATTTATCTTAGATTTGTTTATAAATTTATTCACTCGTGATATTTATAGTGTGACTTGCCTAAATCATGAGTAAGTAAATAACCATGTATGTATAAATCATGTGTTTTGATATTAAAAACAAATGCTCTCAAGGTAGTGGGTTGAAAGTTGTTATGTTATATATATGACTTATGCATAGCATGACTTCACTTACAATAGTGGAAGCATAGCTTGATAAAAAAGATGTAAATGGTATACTATCATTGGCATTTTTACAGTTGTCGAAGACACCAAAAATAAAACCTACTTGAAGAAAAATAATTAGTAGAAGCAGCAAGTAGGATCGAACACATGGAATTGGTAAAAGGGAGATTTTTTTTTTAAATAAAAAAATTAAAATCAAGAATTTAGAAAAAGCAAAGAGAGCAATAATCAATATTTTGGAAAAAAAGCAATGAGATGAAGCTTCTAGTCAAAGTAAATTATCCGTTTGATTCAAAGGTTTGATCATTAATGCAAAAATAATTTTCAATGTTCTTTTAATAAATTGGTTATAGTTACCGATGATCGTCAAGTAACCTAATCTCTTCTTACCTTCTCGATAATCAAGACAATCGTCATTAATTACTTCTCTTATTGACAAACAACCCTATAACAATCTCTTAAGAATTTAATTTATCAATAGCCTTAAGAATGAAAGAGACTGAATTTATCCAAAAATGTACAATCAGGGTTTATTTAAGTTAGATTGCATGCCCACACTATACAAATAATCATGCAGTTGTCACAAATATTAGAAATCAATCGATTAACTAATTATTTAATTGACAAAGCAATTATTCTAAGCTATCAAATATTGTCCACATATTTAACAAGCCTGAATAATTGTAATTAACCCAGAAGACATGCAAATACCAAAAAGCAAAGAAAGATTAAGAGTAATTCAATATTAGAAACTAGTAGAATCAAACTTCGAATATTACTTTTACTAAAAAAGAAGAGTTTAGCAATCCATAAGAAAATAAAACACAAATTGAATTAAAATTGAGAGTGGAGATGATTTACCTTTCTTCTAAGATCTTATTTATAGAGTTATAGAGTTTTAATTGACTTCAAACTAAGGTTACAAACTAGACTTAAACTTTAATACTCAAAAAGATGAAAGTAGCCATGCATATTAATTTTAAAACAACAAACAAACCCACAAGAAACAGACAGTGGCGCCACAACTTGGTGAAACCGTGTTGTGGTGGGAGCTTGGGGCGCTGGTTGTTGGGCTGCGCCCCAACTTACTACATTGGGTCGGAGTTGTAACGCTGGGTTGTGAGGTTGCGACCCGCTTGTCTTTGTTTAGACACTCTTTCCGTCCTTGATGACTTGCACATTGCCTTCCAAGCTCGTATGCACCTAATTTAAGTCACATAAACACTTGAAACAATCACTTATAACTAGCTAACATAAAATCAAACTAAAAATAAAGAAAAATAGCAAAGCTTGCATAAACAACACTAAATGCACAAAAGAAGCTAAAACACAATATTTCGCTCATGGAACAATAAAAAATAGAGTAATAGAGCTTTGAAATATATGGAATATGAGTGTTTATTAGCATTATATGGATTATGAAAATGGAACATGGACATCGGTCATTTGTCTTGAACAAATGATCTTATTTTTACTAGTTTAAGTAATGATATTTTTACTACAAAAGATACAATGGTGATCATGAGATAAAAATTGATTAGATTAGGTGAACAAATTTAACCTAAAGGGATCATGGATATCATATGAGGGTAACTCACATATGACAAGGTCATGGGGCAAAAGTTTATTTTAAGTAGCTTTCGTAATGGTATATAATGCGGAATTCAATCATGGTATTTTTAGTGCATTGAATCTATGATTAAATAACTTTGTAATTAATAGACAAAGAGTTAGAACTTAATTCAAATTATTTTATCCCCAATTATATATGTCAAATTAGTCCTTTCACCAGCTCACTATAACTCTGAACATATTGTATAATAAGAACTTTAAATGAACAGACAAAATGGCAAATGAAAAGCAGATTGCATGAGTTACCATATGCAATAAATGCATTATCTCGAAAAGGCAATAAATGGCTTGTGATTAAATTAATTATTTTATATTATTATTTAATTATGAATAAATTAAATAATCGGGTCCAAAGTTAGAATTAAATTATGTAGTTATCGTAGTTTAATTTCATTTGGATAATTAAATAAGTTTGCGCACAAATTCTAATACGATAAAGTTTTCATAATTATAACGGTACTAGAATTAAGTTGTGTTAATTATTTAATTAGAATTAATTAATTAGATTAAATAATTAATTTTTGGAGGGATATTTAATTACTTAGTTAATTAAATACATAAGCTTTATGTTTTATTTAAATTAAGAGAGGTAAGGAGTATCCTCCCTTTGGGTGCCATCATTTGGTGCTTTGGAAACTCTTACTCAAATTTAAACTCCTCTAGTTTAAGTAATTAAGAATTTCAAATATACATCAATTAGGGAAAACCTGTAAAAATTTAGTGAATGTTTATTTGAGTAATTTTTTCCTATACTCGAGTAAATTCCATTTTTGACTTTGGATTCTAGATTATGAGCTGTCGAAGCCATTTTTTGACATCGACTTTTTATTTTGAAAGCGAAGATGGGAGTCACCACCAATCCTTTTTATGAGGTGTGATCGGATCACCTCGTAATTTGATCGTTTTAATAAAATGTTTTGATTTCCTAAAACAACGATTTTGGTCTGCGAAATTCGAGAAAACAGGTTCGGGAGTCGATCACGTCCGAGGAAGGATTAGCACCCTCGTAACGCCAAAAATTGGTACCTAATTGATCAATTAATGCCTTAATGTCGAAAATTTGAAAACTTGAAAGAATTTTTCAATACGATCCCTCTTTTTATTAACGTTAATTTTTAACACTTGAATAAATTGAAATGAATGTCAAAGACCCTCTCGTCTCGAGATAACAAATGTCACATCCCTTAAGTTAGGACACGACATTTTGAACCATCGAGAATAAGCTTACCTTTAATTTTTTTTAATTAAATTCATGTATTTTAATTTTAAAAGGATATTTGGCTATTTAAGTTCAACGAGTAAATTAAAGCCCCGTAAGTTAGAGTACGATTTATCGAATCGCCCAAATATGAAAAATTGCCTTATTTTGAAATTTTCCTTTTTTACAAATAAATACAAGCGTGATTTTTTTAAACGATGTGTATTTATCTTATTTGGGCATAATGTAAAAATGGCCAATATATTTAAACATAATACATGACGTAGTAATGATAAATCGATATAAAATGACTATATGGACGGAATATTAGAATGAAAAATGAAAAATAAATAGATAAATATCATGGAAGTAACAATATGAATAGAATAATAATGAGAGTATTTTAAGGCATCAACAACAAAATAAATGAAATAACTCAAAATAAATAAAAGGATGTGTTAGGAATCGACCCGATTAAGCAACGAACAAGTAAAAATAGCAAAAGAAATTGAGAAATTGAATACACAAATTTAACGTGGAAAAACTCCTCCAAAAAGGATAAAAACGGGCAAAGATAATTTTACTATAATGGCAAAAGAAACGAAGAGTACAAAAGGTGGAGATAAAAACTAAACCCCAAAAACCCGAAAATAAAGAACCCTCAAAACGTAAACACAAAAGTCTATAAATGTGTTATGAGTTCTAATATCTAATGGGTGTTTTTTCTAAGGTTGTAAAAATACCTATTTATAGGCTAAATTCATAGGTTAAATAATAATAAAATAATCTAAACTAATCAGTGTTTGATTGAAAAAATAAACAAAGTTTAACTAGAAGATTATTTCTCAAATTTGACTGAAATAGGAGTCATACTTAACAAATCTCCACCTTAACTCATATTTTCACAACGCCATCTTTGCCAAAGCCCGCCACGAGCCTATCTTGAACCATGCAGGGAATTAACTGAGTCGAATTTGTGCTTAGAAACTGGAAGACTTCTAGCCTTCAACTTGTACATTGCCAAATCAAAACTAACTCGGGTTTGATTTTCACGAACATAGTGCTTTAATTTTTCAAAACCTGCATCCAAAAGAGAACCTCTTTTCAACGAAACGATCATACATTTTTCCCTCTTATGACCAAGTTGCCTCCGTTCCAAACGAGTTGACTTCGACTCTATAACGGACGAGGGACATCCGATTTCACTGATCACTGTAGAACCTTCCAGAATATAAAGACTGCCAGTTCTTTTACCTTTTAACAAAACGAGAGCTCCACAAGATACTTTAATGCCGCTCGACTCGATGTTGATTTTGCATCCTTTCAAATATAAAATACTCAAAGAGATGAGATTCTTTTGTAAATCAGGTACATACCTGACATCTGAGAGTGTCCTAATCGTCCCATCGTGTATCTTAATTTTAACAGTACCAATACCAATTACCTTACTAAATGAATCGTTTCCCATGCACACAACTCCACCTTTAACCGAACTGTATATAGAGAACCATTCTCTATTGGGACACATGTGGAAAGAACATCCCGAATCTAAAACGCACTCGGACGTGAGCTTGGAGTTATCGCTCATTGACACTAACAAGAAATCATCACCGTTTTCATTGGCCAAATTAGCACCAGCTACATCTTCCTCGTTACTCTCAGCAACTCTTTTATTTTGCAGTTTATAACAATCTGCTTTGACGTGACTTAACTTTTTACAATAGCGACACCTTTTGCCTTGTTTCTTTGATGCTATCAAAACGGAAGCTTGCCTATTTGCCTTGCTATCCAAATGAAGCTCATTGTCGAGTTTGTCTCTACTCAACAAATGACCCTTCACATCTTCGAACGAGAGTTTGTCTCTGCCATAAATCAAGGTCTCCCCGAAAGGCTTGTATAAAGGGGGTAAAGAGCACAATAATAGCATAGCTTGATCTTCATCATCAATATGAACCTCAACGTTCTTTAAGTCATTTAAAAGAGTAATGAATTGACTGATGTGATCTCTAAGAAGCTCACATTCGTTCATGCGAAACGTAAATAGACGTTGTTTCAACACTAAACAGTTAGCCAGAGATTTAGTCGCATAAAGAGTTTCTAACCTTTTCCACACGGCAGATGAGGTCTTCTCCAGTAATACCTCCTGCAATACCGTATTCGCGAGGCACAACTGGATTGCCGAAAAAGCCTTTTCATTAAGCTCTTCCCATTTTGTTTTATTTAGATTCTCAGGCTTTTTCCCGGTAACAACCTTTTTCAAACCAGATTGAACTAGAATTGCCATCATCCGAACTTGCCGCAGATTGAAATTTGTCTCACCATCGAACTTCTCAATTTCAAACATTGTTGCTGCCATATGAGCTGATCTATGAAAATTGAACTAGCTCTGATACCACTTGTTAGGAATCGACCCGATTAAGCAACGAACAAGTAAAAATAGCAAAAGAAATTGATAAATTAAACACACAAATTTAACATGGAAAAACTCCTCCAAAGAGGATAAAAAATCACGGGCAAAGATAATTTTACTATAATGGCAAAAGAAACGAAGAGTACAAAAGATGGAGATAAAAACTAAACCCCGAAAACCCGAAAACAAAGAATCCTCGTAAACACAAAATTCTATAAATGTGCAATGAGTTCTAATATCTAATGGGTGTTTTTTCTAAGGTTGTAAAAAAAACCTATTTATAGGCTAAATTCATAGGTTAAATAATAATAAAATAATTTAAACTAATCAGTGTTTGATTGAAACAAATAAACAGAGTTTAACTAGAAGATTATTTCTCAAATTTGACTGAAATAGGAGTCATAATTAACAGGATGAAACTGAAAAATGCTTAATGAAAAAGAAGTATAAATAGCATCCAATTAGAAAATGAAAGAATAAAAAATAAATAGTATCCAATTAAAAAATGAAAGAATAAAGAATAAATAACAAATAACATCACGTTTAAATATCTAATGAATAAATGGCAAAAGAATTAATAAATATATAAATATTTAAAAAAAACATAAATAATAACTTAAGTATTTAAAAGGTAATATAATAATAGACAAATAAAATAAATATTGGAAACACGAAAATTTATATACTTTTTCATGCCATTTTTGACCCAAATTCATGTGGTTTCGAATAAATTCTTGTCGGAAAATAATTAAATATTATAAAATAATTAAATTGTGCTAAAAATATGAACATGCTGAATTTTAATTAATTTATAGTTAATTTTGACTATTTTCGACAGATTCGCACAAAGGGCGAAAATCGGCTCGGCAGACACTGCTCGAAGAACAAAACCGAGAAGCAATTTGAAGTTCAAGGCAAATTTATTTCCAGCCCAAGACGGTCCAATTATGAAGATTTAATCATAATTCAATTAATTTTAATTTATTCCCAATTTAATTTGGGCTAAATAAATTGTTTTTAATTAATTATGGAAAAGGGGCCAGTTGAACCGCATCAGTTAAACCGAAACGCTTGAACCGAACCCGCCATCAATTGGGCAGCCTAAACCGTCCACAATGAAGGCCCAAATAATCTTATTAGATGATTAATTCAGCTTGCAAAGGAGTCCTTGAAGATCTTTCAAAATCTCAATCAAACCCCTCCAAAATTCATGGCTTTTTAGATTGCCCCATGCTATATTTAGCAAAGTTGAAACATTCAACTTTGCCACATGGGATGGCCGGCCAAGGGAGCCTCTTTTGCTGCTGGTAATTGCTATTTTTAGCAGCCTTAAGCACCTATAAATACAGCCCCTAGCTGCTCATTCAAATCACACCTCAAGCCTCCACAATTCTCTTCTCTTATTTTCTCTCAATTCCCTTTGTTCCATTTTCTTTTGGTGTGTTCTTGTGCCGATTTCCCCTCTTGTGTTTTCCAGCCATTTGAAGCAGCATTTGAAGTGTTCATGAGCCCTCTTGATAGTCGAGGACAACGAAGAGCGAAGAAGGGATCAATCAGACAAGCCACGGAGAGCCACCGGATTTGTTTCTTGTTTCCTATCTCTTTAAATTATTTGTTGTTGTTTTGACAAACATGCTTATGAATATTCATGCTTTTGAAATGTTTAATTTAATCAACTTAGCTTGAATTTAATTCGTGTTGGTTTGATTTCATTTCGCCCTCTTAGATTATTAAAATTATGTTTATGCTGTTAAAGGCCTCGGTGAAATGTTTGATTAAGTAAAATTATGCTAAGTTATCTGGCATTATAATTGTTTAGATAGCTAATGAATTAATTATTTAAACGCATTGAAATTGTAATTCATGGACACAATACTTAATCTGTGCATGTTTAATTCTTCTAAGATAGCTGAAGATTAAATTAGCATTATATTTGACAATATGTATGCCTTGCATAACTTGCAGGATTATTGTGATTAAATTGTTTCAAGGTAAAAATACTTTGTTACTTCACATGATCTTTTATATGCTGGTTAGGTTGAATTAATCGTTTGCATCGACATAGGAATATGCGAGAGCTTGTTTAATTTAATGAGTATGTATGTGCAATAACATGTTTACTTTTAGAAGTCTATTTGATCGGTCGAATTGGCATAGAAATATGTACAAGAGATAAATGGACTTTCGATTTGTAAATATGTTCATAAGTTAGCAAATTACCGAGTTGCCATGTTTTAACAAGTATAAACACAAGTTTAATAATTCTAAGGTAAGAAATGTGATTAAACCAACATAATTATATCATCTTGATTAAAATCAGTTTTTGAAATCGCACACTTGAACTTTGTTTTATTTTATTTTCCTTTGTTTTTCTTTTAGTTTTCAAAAATCAAATATTTTTCCCTCACCAAAGTGTTTGAAATTGTTTTCATAAATAATTCTTTTACAGTCCCTGTGGGTACGATAACTTGACATTTACTTGTCACTTTATTACTTGTTATGATTGTGTACACTTGCACATTTCCACCGTTCCAAGTTTTTGGCGCCATTCTTGGGACTTGCTTTTAAAAGACATTATTTGTGAAATTGTTAATTTTGCATTTCGGTTTTTTTTCTCTTCTGTTAAATTTTAATTCCATTTTTTTCTGTGTTTGTTTCAGAGTATTTGTCAAATTATTGACTTACTTTCTGTAAACCCTGAAATTGAAAGGACTTCCTGACAAAGGAGAAGACAAGTGAACCAAAGAAGGACCGAAGATATGAATTTCAAAAATCCAAACCAAAATCCAAGAGGAACATTCGCTTATAATCCTCACAATTTGATCATTGTTGCCGATGATAGAAACTGTGCCATTCAATAATATGCCTTTCCTCTATTCAACGAGCTCAATCTGAGTATTAAGAGACCCGAAATTGAGGCACAACAATTCGAGTTGAAGCCGGTCATGTTCCAAATGTTGAAAAATATGGGTCAATTTAGTGGGATTCCTAATGAAGATCCACATATTCATCTTCGACTATTCATGGAAGTGAGTGACTCATTTAAACTAGTCGAGTGGATCGAGGACGCCTTGAGACTGAGATTATTTCCATACTCCTTAAGAGATAGAGCACGAGCGTGGTTGAACTCCCTACCGTCCGGTTCCATAACTACATGGCAAGAGTTGGTTGAACGTTTCTTAATGAAATATTTCCCTCCATCCTTAACCGCCAAGATCTGAAATGAAATCACTTCAGTTCAGCAACTTGATAAAGAATCTTTATATGAGGCATGGGAGCGGTTTAAGGAGTTATTACGAAAGTGACCTCATCATGGCATTCCTTACTGCGTTCAAATAGAGACTTTCTATATTGGTCTCAATATTCATACTAGAATTATGGTGGATGCTTCGGCAAATGGAGCTCTTCTTTCTAAGTCTTATAACGATGCTTACGAGATTATTAAAAGAATTGCCAACAATAACTATCAATGGCCAACCAACCGAGGAGCCTCAAAAAGACGAGCAGCAGTAGTACATAAAGCAGACACATTTGTTTCTTTGGCAACCCAGGTATCCTCTATGTCTTCTATGCTTAAGAACATAATTGTTAACGATTCCAATGGTAATCTATCAAATCAACAGCTGAACCAGTTCGAGAATATTTCTTGTGAATACTGTGGAGATGGCCATTTCTTTGAAAATTGCCCATCAAATCAAGAGTCAAATTATTACATGGGAAATCAGAATTGGAATGGTCTGCAATCAAATTTTTGCAACTCTTTATGGCAGAATCATCCAATTTCTGCATGGAGTAATCAATGGGCAGAGCATAGCGATGCTGTTATGCCATTTCGACCAAATTATCCGTCGGAATATTCTCAAGAAGTGCAACAACCCCCATCAACTGAATCTTCAAGTGATCTTGAGAATCTGCTGAAGGCATACGTGGCAAAGAATGATGCCTTAATCCAGAACCAAGCAGCTACATTGAAAAATTTGGAGAATCAAGTGGGCCAGCTTGCAACTGAACTTAGGAACCGACCACAGGGTACCTTACCTAATGACATGGAGAATTCGAGAAATCTGGGAAAGGAAAATTGCAAAGCAGTCTCTTTGCCAAGTGGAAAGATATTGGAGCCCAAGGTGGTTGAGGTTCAAGATGAGATGCTGTTGTAGCTCAAGATAAAGAGGAAGTTCAACCAAGTGTTGAAACTCCTATATCACGTAAGTCGATTCGATAATTCTTGATGAGGTAAACTCTAAACCGGTTAGTTCTGATTATCTAACACCCTTGTCAAATGCAGAAAAATTTCCACGGAAGAGTTGTCCGGTTAAGGCTAAGATTCCACCATTGCCATATCCTCAATGATTCCAGAAGCAGCAATAAGATACTCAATTGGAAGAAATTTTTTATGACAAGGTGACTTTTAATGACTCCGACGCTGCTAAATCCCCAGATGTAGTTGAAGACTGTTCTGCTATTTCCAAAATGGAATCACTGGCTTCTACAGAATTGGAGCTCAATTCTTTAGACAATCTGTTAGAACATATTCTACTGGAGGATTCACCAAGTGATGATAAAGACAAGGAATGTTTGGCTTGGTTTGAAGCTAATTCGAAGGAATTCACTCAAGAAGTCCTACTCGAATCATTAGAGTTATCATCTCAAGAGTATAAGCAACCAAAGCCATTGATTGAAGAGCCAGCTAAATTGGAACTGAAGATTTTGTCTCCTCATTTGAAATATGACTATTCGGGCCTATCTTTGACTTTACCTATCATTATTTCAGTTGAGTTCACTAAAGAACAAGAAGAAGAGGCACTTGTGATTTTGGAAAGGCACAAGAAGGGTGTTGGATGGATTATTACAGATATTCGAGTCACAGGTTGGAGGATTTGTAAGAATTACAAGAAGTTAAACAAGGCCGCCAGGAAAGATCATTACGGATTTTCTTTCCCCAATAAGATGTTGGACAGATTTGATGGGAAAGAATATGATTACTTCTTAGATGGTTATGGTTGGTATGACAAATGGCCATTTGACACCACCATGGTCAATGACGATCCTAAATAAAATAGAGGGAGTTCTCTTCACTCCCTTTATCATTATTTTATGTTTTTTTTCATTTGAATAAAATGGTAGGCTTAGATAAAATTTTCTTTAGTTCATTACATTATTCAAAACGCTGTCTAGGAGATTGGGATTTAAGCGGGACCATTCGTGACCCCTCCAATCTTTCCTGAGAGTTTAATTTAATGTAATTTTTCAAAAAAATATTTTTCTAAGTAGCCCAAAGAATTTAAGTATTTGTTTTGTTAAATAAAGGGTCAACTTTTAACCCAAGCACTAATTTCTTTGAGTTTTTTTTTTCAGTAGAAGAGCTTAGGATCCAAAAAGGAGCTGCCATTGGGCTTAAGACACTACTAAGAAAGAGAATATTCAACCCTTTTTCCACACTAACCTATAGCCCTTACCTTGTTCTACCACAACTCCCCAGTAGCCCAATAGTGCATCTCACTAACCCCTTAAAGTTGCATCCCTTAACTCCCTGAATCACCACCCTAAACACCTTCTTTCGAAGGCAGCAGCTACCGCACCTAAACTATCCTTAAAACTGCCACCCTCTTCAACCCTAACCCTCAACTACTCACCCACCTGCCCAAAACTAAAACCACCTTTAACAAATTTCCTAAGTTTGAGGCTGAGAGTCCCTTTATCTAGCACTATTACACGAAGTGAACAGTTTGGTATAATGGCTATGCTGCAACACATGTAGTTGCAGTAACAAGATTACTGGATATACTCAAAAATACGGGATGACTCAATCAGAGTTGCATTTAAAATATATACTTCATAACCCGTTTATTTTTGTGCATGAATTTCCAGGCTTTACACTTGAACCATTGACTCCAATGTCGAGGAAGGAAAAAGATGAGTCAGATCTGATAGACCCGTGAACAAGTTAAAAAGGGGAGGACTTCAACTTTCATTTATTTCTTTCTTAAGTATTTTAGGATTAGGTCAATTAGGAATTTTTATTTCTGCACAATAAAACAAGAGATAGGAATCATGAATAAAATCTGAACAAGTCACAAAGGCTAAAGTGTGGCAATAGATATATACATGTCTAGGATTGGATTTTAGAAAGAGCCTGGTACTTAAGCAGTCAGTTTGACTCACCTCCTCTTTCTAAATATCCTACCTGGTGTATAGTATCTATTCACTTTAAACAATGAGGACATTGTTCACTTTAAGTAGGGGGACCGAAAATTTGAATTGATTCCACTCAGAATAAAATTTTCTTTTAGTTATGATTAGGATATATTTTTGTTCAATAATTTGAAATTTTGTTAATTACGCTAAACTTCAGTATTAATAAAGTTCTATTATTTCAATAAGTTATTATGTTAGCTTAATAAAGATATGAATGTATTTTTGATAAAGCATGCGAATTCGTACCATAAAATTTTTAGTTCCCTACGAAAAATTAGGCATGCATGAAAGCTTAAGTCTTTAGAATTGACTTAGTAATTTCTTGAGGCGAAATCCTAGGAAGCATGGAACGTTGAAAATGATCTAGGCAACTATTGTTTGGACCGTTTGAGAGCTTTCAAAGCCGAATTCGATAAAATTATCCTTTGAAACCCAATTTTGAGACTATATGGCCTAATTTTATTCGGACCTATGCAATATTTAGCCATCAATTTTCTCTTCATTACTTCTAAAATTGTCCCAAACATTAGACTCAGTAATATTCAGAAGATCGTTCGAAAATAAGTTTGGGGGAGTTGAAAAGAAGTATCAATTGCTCGAAAAATTATAGTATATGAAGCAAGTGCTCGAGTTTGCGCTTGAATTTTGAAAAAAAAAGAAGAAGAAGCATGTACTCAAAATGAAATAAGTGATCGAAAGAGCATAAGTTGGGTATCAAGGATGGAATTTCCGAAGGTTCGAAGTTAAGCTCAGTCTAGGGTTTTAAAGCCAAAAAATTGTCTATCTTTTACCTACCCCTAAGCCCAGCCACGTTACAACTTGATTAAAGACCTATTGATTCAAAATTCCAATGTTACCTACATTAGTAGAGAGAAATTGCTATGTTCAACATATGAAGGCATAAGTTAAGCTTAATGATTGCAGTTTACTTTTTGAATAAGGAATTAAAATCAAATTGGTAGCGAGTAACATGTCTTTATTAAAGAGCATTTAGTCTAATTTTGCTAGTATAATAATTGTTGGAGGTAATTTGAACGATATGAATGCTTAAGTAGCATAACTATCAAATTTCTTATCTTTGAGCCTAAGTATATTCAATTCATAATTTTGAGAAGAAAGTTGTTCTGAAGGAGTTTTTCGAATGAGTTTCCGAGAAATTTTTTTTCAAATTTTTGCATTACTCGGGACGATCAATGAATTAAGTTTGGGGGTGTGGAAACACGAAAATTTATATACTTTTTCATGCCCTTTTTGACCCAAATTCATGTGGTTTCGAGTAAATTCTTGTCAGAAAATAATTAAATATTATAAAATAATTAAATTATGCTAAAAATATGAACATGATGAATTTAAATTAATTTTATAGTTAATTTTGACTATTTTCGACAGATTCGCACAAAGGGCGAAAATCGGCTCGGTAGACACTGCTCGAAGAACAAAACCGAGAAGCAATTTGAAGTTCAAGGCAAATTTATTTCCAGCCCAAGACGGTCCAATTATGAAGATTTAATCATAATTCAATTAATTTTAATTTATTCCCAATTTAGTTTGGGCTAAATAAATTATTTTTAATTAATTATGGAAAAGGGGTCCAGTTGAACCGCATCAGTTGAACCGAAATGATTGAACTGAACCAGCCATCAATTGGGCAGCCTAAACCGTCCACAATGAAGGTCCAAATCAGCTTATTAGCTGATTAATTCAGCTTGCAAAGGAGTCCTTGAAGATCTTTCAAAATCTTATTCAAACCCCTCCAAAATTCATGGCTTTTTAGATTGCCCCATGCTATATTTAGCAAAGTTGAAACATTCAACTTTGCCACATGGGATGGCCGGCCAAGGGAGCCTCTTTTGCTGCTGGTAATTGCTATTTTTAGCAGCCTTAAGCACCTATAAATACAGCCCCTAGCTGCTCATTCAAATCACACCTCAAGCCTCCACAATTCTCCTCTCTCATTTTCTCTCAATTCCCTTTGTTCCATTTTCTTTTGGTCTGTTCTTGTGCTGATTTCCCCTCTTGTGTTTTCTAGCCATTTGAAGCAGCATTTGAAGTGTTCATAAGCCCCCTTGATAGCCGAGGACAACAAAGAGCGAAGAAGGGATCAATCAGACAAGCCACGAAGAGCCACCGAATTTGTTTCTTGTTTCCTATCTCTTTAAATTATTTGTTGTTGTTTTGACAAACATGCTTATGAATATTCATGCTTTTGAAATGTTTAATTTAATCAACTTAGCTTGAATTTAATTCATGTTGGTTTGATTTCATCTCGCCCTCTTAGATTATTAAAATTATGTGTATGCTGTTAAAGGCCTCGGTGAAATGTTTGATTAAGTAAATTTATGCTAAGTTATCTGGCATTATAATTGTTTAGATAGCTAATGAATTAATTATTTAAACGCATTGAAATTGTAATTAATGGACACAATACTTAATCTGTGCATGTTTAATTCTTCTAAGGTAGCTGAAGATTAAATTAGCATTATATTTGACGATATGTATGCCTTGCATAACTTGCAGGATTATTGTGATTAAATTGTTTCAAGGTAAAAATACTTTGTTACTTCACATGATCTTTTATATGCTGGTTAGGTTGAATTAATCGTTTGCATCGACATAGGAATATGCGAGAGATTGTTTAATTTAATGAGTATGTATGTGCAATAATATGTTAACTTTTAGAAGTCTGTTTGATTGGTCGAATTGGCATCGAAATATGTACAAGAGATAAATGGACTTTTGATTTATAAATATGTTCGTAAGTTAGCAAATTACCGAGTTGCCATGTTTTAACAAGTATAAACACAAGTTTAAGAATTCTAAGGTAAGAAATGTGATTAAACCAACATAATTATATCATCTTGATTAAAATCAGTTTTTGAAATCGCACACTTGAACTTTGTTTTATTTTATTTTCCTTTGTTTTTCTTTTAGTTTTCAAATAGTTTTCAAAAATCAAATATTTTTCCCTCACCAAAGTGTTTAAAATTGTTTTCATAAATAATTCTTTTACAGTCCCTGTGGGTACGATAACTCGACATTTACTTGTCACTTTATTACTTGTTACGATTGTGTACACTTGCACATTTCCACCGTTCCAAGTTTTTGGCGCCGTTGTCGGGGACTGTTTTAAAAGACATTATTTGTGAAATTGTTAATTTTACATTTCGGTTTTTTTTCTCTTCTGTTAAATTTTAATTCCATTTTTTTTCTGTGTTTGTTTTAGAGTATTTGTCAAATTATTGACTTACTTCCTGTAAACCCTAAAATTGAAAGGACTTCCTGACAAAGGAGAAGACAAGCGAACCAAAGAAGGACCGAAGATATGAATTTCGAAAATCCAAACCAAAATCCAAGAGGAACATTCACTTATAATCCTCACAATTTGATTATTGTTGCCGATGATAGAAATTGAGCCATTCAACAATATGCCTTTCCTCTATTCAACGAGCTCAATCTGAGTATTAAGAGACCCGAAATTGAGGCACAACAATTCGAGTTGAAGCCGGTCATGTTCCAAATGTTGCAAAATATGGGTCAATTTAGTGGGATTCCTAATGAAGATCCACATCTTCATCTTCGACTATTCATGGAAGTGAGTGACTCATTTAAACTAGTCGGAGTGACTGAGGACGCCTTGAGACTGAGATTATTTCCATACTCCTTAAGAGATAGAGCACGGGCGTGGTTGAACTCCCTGCTGTCTGGTTCCATAACTACATGGCAAGAGTTGGTTGAACGTTTCTTAATGAAATATTTCCCTCCATCCTTAACCGCCAAGATTCGAAATGAAATCACTTCAGTTCAGCAACTTGATAAAGAATCTTTATATGAGGCATGGGAGCAGTTTAAGGAGTTATTACGAAAGTGCCCTCATCACGGCATTCCTTACTGCGTTCAAATAGAGACTTTCTATATAATTCTAATGTAAGAACTGTGATTAAACCAACACTATTATATCATCTTGATTAAAATCAGTTTTTGAAATCGCACACTTAAACTTTGTTTTATTTTATTTTCCTTTGTTTTTCTTTTAGTTTTCAAATAGTTTTCAAAAATCAAATATTTTTCCCTCACCAAAGTGTTTGAAATTGTTTTCATAAATAATTCTTTTACAGTCCCTGTGGGTACGATAACTCGACATTTACTTGTCACTTTATTACTTGTTACGATTTTGTACACTTGCACATTTCCACCTACATATTTTAAATTTAAACATTTTAAGTGTAAGAAATAAAGAATTAATAATAAATAAATAAAATTAATAAAGGGTTGAAATTTGATTGATGAAAGCCAAAATTAAAATGGACAACAAAATTTAAGGATTAAAATAGGATTTAGATGAAATTTGAGGGATAAATTTAAAAAAGGGAATTTATAAAACAAAATAGAGGGCTAAAATGATACGTGCTAAAAGAACTAGGGGGTAAACATAAAATTACCCCTAATTCTTTATGCGCGTCGTTTCTTAGGTGGGTTAAAATAAAATTAAAACAAAGTTATAAGGTAAACTGTGGAAATATATAAAAATAAGGAAGACTATATTAAATAGTAAATAAAAGGCGGAAGGACTGAATATGCAAATAACCATCAAAGCAAAAATGCATGGATCCTTAAGGTAAATGGGTCAAGTCTCGGGTCAGCCCCTCCAAAATGATGTCGTTTTGGGCGTTTGGGAGCTGAGTGGCTCTCTAAGTCAATGGCGACCATGTGCGGTGGCGGTGCAGCTAAAAGGTAAAAAAACTAACCCTTATTCTATATAATGTTCTTTTTTTTTCTTTAAAAAAGAGATAGATGCAGAAAAAATATAAAGCAAATCACCATTTAGGTTTTTTTTATTACTCTAATGTTCGTGAAATATTACAATCTGAATTTTTCTTTTATAGCCGTTTATACATATGATTTGTTTTTTATTTCTATTTGTTTCTTCTTTCGTTTCTGTTGTCCTTGTTTCTGTCTTTTTCATCCTTTTGTAGGTATTCTTAGAGGGTCAACGATGGGGCAAAAGCCAGTCCTTGCCATTTTGATGAAAGAGCGGTAAAGGCACACTAGGGAGGGTGTACCAGGCCTCGGAACGAGGCTCCTCGGGCGATGCGCGCGCGAAGGGAGGAGCGACGTAGAGAGGCTTAAGGTTTTTTGATTTACTAAAAACTTAGTTTAGGCTATGGGGATTGGGCTGTTAGGGTTTTTGTTAGTTTGGGGCCAGTTGGGCTTGTATCCTGTTGGGCTATGGACTATTTTTTTTCTTTTCACTTTAGTATTTTGGTTTGTGTTATTTTTGGTTTGTTATTTTTGGTTTAGTGGGCCTGGGCAAATTAGGCCTACTATAGCTGCCCCTTTTTACTCATTATCGTGTAGCGAGAATGGAGCAAAGACTTTTAAGAAGGACCAATTTTGTCCGGCCTCACCGAATCTTGGCTTCTTGGTGCTCATCTTCTTCAAGTAATCTCTTTCCAACCCACTACAACTTCAGGGGTATAGGAATTGTCGGTTCAATCCACTCCACCGCAACTTCAGGGAGATATTAGTAACTTCATTCTGCTCCACTACAACTTTAGGGAGATAAGTCTTGTAACTTCCACCTGCTCCACTGCAACTTCTGGGAGATAAGGTTTATAGCTTTAATTTACTCTACTGCAACCTCAAAGAGATAAGATTTTCTATCTTCAATCTGCTCCACTACAACCTTAGGGAGATAAGACTTGTAATTTCAACCTGTTCCACTGCCCCTTCAGGGAGATAAGGTTTATAGCTTTAATCTGCTCTACTGCAACTTCAGAGAGATAAGATTTACTATCTTCAGTCTGCTCCACTGTAACTTCAGGGAGATAAGATTTGTGGCTTTAATCTATTTCGCTGTAATTTCAGGGAGATAAGATTCGCCACGATGACTATAATCCGTCCTACTATAACTTCAGGGGTATAGGATTTGTGGTTTCACTGATCTGTTACACCGTTCTCTAGGAAACATAACCTATAGAATCCATTTCATGGGCCTATTTATGCCTAGTGATTAGGATGTCATGATTAAGATGAATCAAATGTTCCTAACTAGATGTGTATGAATGATATGTGCATGAATGTCGAATGTCATTTTTCAAGAATGATCCCTTTTTAATGCTTAGGTTGTCATTGCTCGCTATTTATCAAGGTTCTATTACTGATGTGTTACCATGCCTTCTTGTTCAGTTGGTATCTTTAATAGAAAATCCAAAGAAATAGTCATAATTTAGACTATTCTTTCTTATATGTTTCCAACCCTTAAGTTCGGTTAGTTCTGAATAATGGCCCTGTTCTCAGATCCCTATACTATTTAGAAAACCTTTCAGAGCAATACGCAGAACTCTTTTACTTTGAATATAATTAGTCCATTAATCGTTATTTCAATGAAAAACACTTGAAAAAATATTATCGCAATAGACAAAAGGAATTTTATTGAGAGTAAAGCTTAAAATGGGTAAAATAATCAAAGATAGCAAACATTGCTGAAATACAAGATGAATAAGATGAAAATAGGTTCCCTAGATATCATAGCATGAGCTTCTTCGCACTAACTTCTCGAGGGCCCTTTTGAACTTGATATGTGTTTCGGAGATCCAAAATACTTTATTGATGCTCCAAAATGTAGCATCTCTCTTTCTTATTACTTCTGATAGAACAGGATTTCCGTATGGCCCACCTTCGATCAAAATTTGAATTGCCCTTTTCTAGGTTTTCAACTCAAAGCTACTTTGGTCTCAAGACGCCCTTTGCAGGTTTTCGCCTTGGCCTCTCTATTTTTTTAGGTGAAGTACTTCTTGACCGAATCTGAATTCACAGGATTGGGCAAGTTCGTGCCATCCATCTCAGTTAAAAGAAGCATTCCTCCGGAAAAAGGCCTTCTTTACCACATAAGGTCCTTCCTAGTTTGGCATCCATTTTCCTCTGAAATCCTTTTGTATAGGCAAGATCTTTTTCAATACTAGGTCCCCCTTATGAAATTCTCTGGAACAAACCTTTTTGTTGTAAGCTCGCATCATTTGCTTTTAGTACATTTGACCATAACGGATGGCTTTCAACCTTTTCTCTTCAATCAAGTTTAGCTGATCATATCGGGATTGGATCCATTCTGCTTCATCTAACTTCAATTCTGCCAAAACTCGGAGAGAAAGAATCTCGACTTCAATGGGTAACACAGCCTCCATTCCATAAACCAAAGAGAAAAGTGTTTCCCCTGTTGAGGTCTTGACAGATGTTCGATAAGCATAGAGGGCAAATGATAACTTCTCATGCCAATCTTTGTAAGTCTCAGTCATTTTCCCTACGATCATCTTGATATTCTTATTGGCTGCCTCCACTGCACCATTCATTTTTGGGTGATATGGTGATGAGTTGTAGTTTTTGATTTTGAACTGATTGAAAACTTTTGATATCGTGCTGTTGTTTAAATTTAGTGCATTTTCAGATATGATCCTTTCTGGCATTCCATATCAACATATGATCTCTTTTTTTAATAACTTACTGACTGCTGACTTCGTGACATTGGCATATGAAGCAGTTTTTACCCACTTTGTAAAGTAATCGATGACCACAAAGATGAACCGATGCCCGTTAAAAGCTTTGGGTGAAATTGGCTCAATGACATCCATGCTTTACATAGAGAAAGGCCACGAAAAAGTCATAACATGAAGAGGTGAGGGAGGTAAATAAATTTTATCTCCATAAATTTGACAATTGTGGCATTTCTTGACATAACTAATTCAATCTCCTTCCATGGTGGACCAATAATACTTGAATCTCATGATTTGCCTGGCCATTGTAAAACCATTGGCATGTGTTTTGCAGACACCCTCGTGGACTTTTTCCAAGATTTTCTTAGCCTCGACAGCATCTACACATCTTAATAGCACTTGGTCCTTTCTCCTTTTATATAGGATCTCTCCATCTAAGACATAGTCATTGGCCAGTCTTCTTAACGTTCTTTTATCATTCTCAGTTGCTTGGTCAGGGTATTCACGATTCTTCACATATCGCAGTATATCATTGTACCAAAGGTGATCGTCCTCTTCTTCTTCTTCTTCTTCTTCTTCTTTGATGTTGTAACAATGAGTCGGAGTCTCATAAATACTCATTTGGATAGGCTTTACATCCTCTTGTTTGTTCTCTTTTACCATCGAAGCCAAAGTAGCCAAGGCATCAGCCATTTGATTTTCATCTCATGGGAGGTAATAGAAGGTGATGTCATCAAACTCCTCAATTAACTCAAGAACCAACCTTCAATAATTGATTAACTTGGGATCTCTTGTCTCTCATTTTCCCTTGAGTTGATAGATCACTAGTGCAGAATCCCCATATACCTCTAGCACTCTGATGTTACGTTCTATGGTTGCACAGATACCCATGACGCATGCTTCGTATTCTGCCATATTATTCGTGCAATCAAAATCCAATTTGCTAGTGAAGGGATAATGATCTCCGTTTGGGGATACCAGGACTGCCCCAATTCTGTTACCCACAATGTTTGAGGCTCCGTCGAAGTTTAGCTTCCAAGGATGGCTTTTTTGAGAGTCTTATTTAATGGTTGCAACGTACATTAGATCTTCATTCGAGAAATCAAAGTTCAAAGGCTCGTAATCTTCTACAGCTCTATTGGCCAGAAAATCTGCTATTGCACTCCCTTTTATAGCCTTTTGATTCACATAAACTATATAAAATTCGGAGAGTAGAATTTGCCATCAGGCTATTCTTCCATTCAAAACAGTCGACTCCATCATGTACTTTAGAGGATCGAGTTTTGAGATGAGCCAAGTTGTGTGGTACAATATGTACTGTCTCAGTCTAAGAGTTGTCCAGATCCAGGCGCAGCATAACTTCTCGATTCTTTGTCTCACATTCGGTGAATTTCTTACTGATATAGTATATCACTCTTTCTTTTCTTCCCAACTCATCATGTTGACCAAGCACGCATCCTATGGAATTCTCGGGTACTGCCAAGTACAGTATCAACGACCTATCTGGGCTGGGAGGCATCAGTACTGGAGTATTAGATAGGTAATGTTTGACCTTGTCGAAAGTTTTCTGACGCTGCTCATCCCAAACGCCTAAATTATGTTTTTTAAGGAGACGAAATATGGGGTTGCATTTCTCAGTCAGTTGTGAAATGAACCAGGCAATGTAATTTAGTCTTCTTAGGAAACCTCGAACGTTTTTTTGAGTGCGTGGTGGAGGTAACTCCTGTATAGCCTTAACTTTATCTGGGTCGATCTCAATTCCCTTTTCACTGACCATAAATCCTAGCAATTTTCCCGACCTAGCCCCCAAAGTACATTTTGCTGGATTGAGCTTCAATTGGAATTTTCTCAATTTTAAGAACAATTCCCTCAAGACTTAGACATGCTCTATCTCTGTTCGGGACTTTGCGATCATATCGTCTACATAAACCTCAATTTCTTTGTGCATCATATCATGAAACAAAGTTACCATGGCTCTTTGATACGTTACTCCCGCATTTTTTAGTCAAAATGGCATCACTTTATAGCAAAATGTTCCCCACATGGTCATGAATGTGGTCTTCTTCATGTCTTGAGGATGCATCTTTATTTGGTTGTATCCCAAGAAACCATCCATGAAGGAGAACAGTGAGTAACCTGCCGTGTTGTCCACTAAAGTGTCGATATGTGGCAATGGGAAATTATCTTTCGGGCTGGCTTTTTTTTGGTCCCTGTAGTCTACACACATCCGTACTTTCCCATCTTTTTTAGGGACGGGGACGATATTGGCTACCCATTCTGAGTATTTAACCACACGTAAGAAACCAGCATCGAATTGTTTCTTAACTTCCTCTTTTATTTTCAGTAAAACATCGAGCCTCATCCTTCAGAGCTTCTGTTGAACTGGCTTGCACTCTTCCTTTATAGGGAGTCATTGTACCACGATATCAATACTTAACCCGAGCATGTCTTGATATGACCGTGCGAAAACATCCTTAAATTTTTGGAATAATTCAATGAGGTCTTGCTTTGTCTCTGCAGTAATGCAAGCTCTTATCTTCACCTCTTTTTCCTCTTCTAAGCTTACAATTTCCACTGACTCTTTATAAGGCAAGATTTGTTTCTCATCTTGTTCTACCATCCTCAACAAATTAGGAGATAGGTTACAGTCTCGACCATCTTCAAAATCTTGAGAATCCTCTATACACATATCTTGCTCAAAAGGAGATTCTGAGTCAGTAGTAGCGTCGCTCATATCATTGATATCTGGAGACCTATTATAGAGATGAAGAAAAATCCAAAGAACAAAAGAATCTAAAAATAATTATTTGTATGGTATGATTATGAACAAAATGAAAAGAATAAAAGAATATTTGCTCAAGATAATATGCAAATATGCATTTTATTGAAATAAGGATATTGGACATAAGCCTATTTCACAAAGGAATCTTATTGCTCCTAGGCTTAGAGCAATAAGCATGTTTTGAACATTACTCTAAATTAGCTCTAAAAACTACAGGAATCTATTCCACAGTCCAGTTGTTCAGAACACTTCCAGGTATATAGGGGTAGATGTCTGATAAATTTTCTCCCCAAATTCCTTCTTCGGATATGGCGTTGATGTTCATATTTCCCAACATTTTTTTCGTGGTCTCTTCTCTTAACATCTTTCTTTCAGGGTGAATAATTCCTCCTGATACGAAAGTCTTGGATATATTGGGAAAAGTCATCGGTTCCCACTTGACCTTTTCCTCGCTCAATTACACTATTCTCCTTTCTTACTTTTTCTCTCGCTCTCTCTTCTTTTACCTCACATCTAGCTTGTATTCCAAGCCAAAGCGGTCCCATTTATCCATGAGCATGGATGTCTCCACCCTTCATTGTAGGCATTTTCCAAGTCCTTTCCCAGGCAAAGCTACTTTTCCGATCGTCAGTTGCAGGCCCATCCTTGTAGTTTTAGAGATTTTGGGCATCGGGATCTTGTTCCCTTCGATAATGAAGGTTGCATTCACAAATTCCAACGATCGGAAGGAACATTATATCGCTTCATTGCCTGTCCCTACGTATAGAGCGCGACTGGTTACAGATGCAATAATGTCTTCTTCTGTGCTTATCGTTACTAGCTGACCCTTAGTCACCAACTTTAGCTTTTGATGTAGTGATGACGACACTGCCCTAGCCGTGAGAATCCAAGACCTCCCCAACAAACAATTATAAGAAGGCTTAATATCCATCACCAAGAAATCTACTTCATACGTGTTTGGACCAATCAAGAGGGGTATCTCAATCTTTTCCATCACCCTCCTTTCAGTTCCATTGAATGCTCTCACTATGATTTGACACGTCTTCGTATGAGAGCTATCCACAGGTAACCTATTTAGGGTAGATAGGGGCAAGACATTTAGTGTAGATCCATTATCAATTAACATCCCTTATAATGTATACCATTTGCAGCGGGTGGTGATGTGTAGAGCCTTTGTAAATCCCATGCCGCCTGGCGGTATTTCATCATTATTAAATAAGATGAAGTTGTTGACACTTATATTGTTAACTAGGCGGTCCAGCTTGTTTACAGAGATATTGTTAGTGACATAAGTTTTGTTTAACACTTTCATCAATGTGCAACGATGTGTCTCTGAACTTAAGAGTAAAGCTAGCACTGAGATGCAAGTTGGTTGCTTGTGTAGCTGTTCTACAATGCTATACTCGCTATGCTTTAAGAATTTCAAGAATTCCCTAGCCTTGTTCTCAGTTACTGGCTCGTTAACTGGTGATTTGAGCATGATCATCTTTTCTTTCTTTTGTTCAACTATTGTGGTCTTTCCTTTAACAGGCTCAGCTACTGCATTTGATGGATCATAGCGCCTCCCACTACGCGTGTAGAAACCCACATCTTGGCCTTCTTCTAAAGCATTAATTGAGTTCTCTTCTCCCGGGATCGTCACGTTGCAGTCATAATTCTAGGGAACTTTATTGCTATCCTTGTAGGGAAAAGCTACAAGTTTCTAAATTATGACCATTGGTGCAATTTGTACTCCAGCTTCATTGCTTCTAGGTCGTGAAATAATAACCACAGGGTGGTTGACTTTATAGACCTTCTCTATTCACCCCTCTTCTAAGCCGCACACATCTTCTCTTTCGGAGCCCATAACATATTTAAAGAATTCTAGCTCCTTACTGTCCATTAAATTTTGCACTAAGGCCCTGAATTCAACACACTCTTGGATTTTATGACCCTTCTTAGCATGGAACTCACAGTAGTTCCTCATCTCTTCAGGATTCTCTTCTAAATCCTGTTTGATTAATTCTCCCTCTACCATTTTCTTCCAAACCCATTTCAGTGGGGTTTTTACTTCTGCTACATCCATCTTGGTTCTTTTGCCTCCATTCTCAATTATTTTTTTCCCTCCATTCTCAATTATCGCATTTACCCCTTTATCAGAATGACTAGGTAATGGATTTCTTACCATATTAGGTCCTGATGGGTCATCAAACTTTATAATTCCTATTTTAATGAACCTTTCAATCAACTTTTTAAATGCAGTGCAGTTTTCAATTGAATGTCTCGTGATTTCCACGTGGTACTCGCATTGAGCATTTGCGTCATACCATTTGGGGAATGGAGGTTGCATAGGTTTCAAGTAGAAAGGTGATACCGCATGTGCATTAAACAGACTCTAATACAGCTTCCTATATGTCATTGGGATGGGTGTGAACTGGAGCATTTTTGTATTTGGTCTTGAGTTGGATTCTTGCCTTGGAGGGCCCTGATGGCTAGTGGTTACTGTCCTTGGCGAGCCAACAGTAATTGGTTTCGAATAACCCTTGTTGTATGTGCTTACATTATTTACCTCATTTTCCTTCTTCCTCGGGGCTGATCTTTTGGAGTTTTGCCCCGCGTCTATCTTACCACTTCTCACTGCATTTTTAATAATTTCACCGGGCATTACTAGATCCGAGAAGCTCTTAGTAGCGCTTCCCAACATATGGTTGATGAACGGAGCTTTTAAAGTGTTGATGAAAAGCATTGTTATTTCTTTTTCCAAAAGAGGTGACTGGACTTGCGTTGCCACCTCTCTCCATCTTTGGGCATATTGCCTGAAGCTCTCATTTTGCTTCTTCTCCATGTTCTGTAGCGTGATTTTGTCGAGTGTCATGTCCGTCACATGACTATATTGCTTCATAAAAGCTTGTGCCAAGTCTTTCCATTAATTGATTTTGGCACGACTCAATTGGTTGTACTATTTAACTGCTGACCCGATTAGACTGTCTTAAAAGCAGTAGATTAACAGTTGATCATTATTGATGTATCTTATCATCCTTCGACAGAACATGGTGATGTGAGCTTCTAGACAACTAGTCCCATTATACTTTTCAAACTCTGGAGTTTTGAACTTCGGAAGGAGCACTAAGTCTGGGACCAAACTCAGGTCCTTAGCATCAATTCCGCAATGATAATTAGGGTTTTCCACTACTCTGAATTTTTCTTCTAACTATCTGCACCTATCTTCGAGTTGCTTTGGCAGTTCCACTCTTGCTTTTTCCATTTCTACCATATCATTTAGATTAAGGACAATGGGATTGGATGGATTATTCCCCAGATTAGAGCCCAAGCCTGTTTGGTAGTTCATTGGCGCCGAGGCACCAACTTGATATGTTGGGGTCTGATTGTAACGGGTACCCTTCATGGGTACACATCTGGTTGTGCCTAGACATTTATCGGGGTAAAACTCGGGGGGTAAATAGGATCTTCATTATCATCCCCTGGGTTGACCGCAGTGCTCTTCCCTTTTTCACGTTCTCTAGCCAACAACTATGCCAATTGGTTTATCATACTTCTTTAGGATTCCTGTATCTGATTCCTCATATCCTGTTGTACTTTTGCTAGCTGTTCTTGCAATTGCGATTGCAATTGGTCTTGCATCTCTTTTTGAATCTGTTCTAGCCTTTCCAATCTTTGGTCCATTACTTTAGTTTTGGCGCGAGTATTGTAATGATGTTCGATTGGTTAACTACTGTTGGTTTTTTGTGATAATTTCGTTTAATTAGGATCTTTTTGTGATATTTAATGCATATGATGCAATGTAATGAAAATGAATGCAAAAAAGATGCATTGACTCTGATTCAATTCTGTTAGAACAAATTTACTAGAAAACAAATTTCTTTACATAAAACAGATTACATATACAGTTTTGTCGTAATGCTAAAAACCTTAACCTTCCTCAGAAGCCAAGTTAACTCTTGACCCCGATTCGATTCTGATTCATACTTCAAGCTTAGCACGTCAGCCTAAACTGCTAGGGTTTGCAAATGATTGGTCACCTCTCCTATTTGAGTCACAGCTTCACCCATGATATAGTCTCTATCCCTAACCTGACCTTGAGAACGGTGAAGTTGCTCTTTCCATTGCTTGTTGTTTGCTTCAAGAAGTTCAACTCGGAGTTCACAATTTTGTAATGCGATCTTGAGCTATTCTATTTTCCTTTTTAGCTCTTCAATCTTGTTTAAGCTCGCTTTCAGCTCAATTGTGGAGTTGCGATTACGATACTGATGAAGTGAATTTTCTAGTTTTGCTACCCTGGCTTTTAATCTGACCTTTTCATTTTGACATTCCAATAGGTCTCTTTCTAGAGCATTTTCTCGAACCTGGGCATCTTGGCATTTCTTTTCCCATTGATCGGCTCTATTCTTTTCTTCTTTGATCTCTTGTCGCCATTGTTCTGATGTCTTTCCCAACCCGGCAGCTCTCATTGATAAACACGGCTTCTTGTAATCCGTTTTTAAACTGTCCAGATCTTCCTTAGTCTTGTTTTTTCCTTTCCTTAGTTTATCGGCCTCTAGCTTTTGGACGTCAACATTTAGTCCTAATTGCATCTTTTCTTCTTCCAACTGCTCTATCTTCTTTCCTAGCTTCAAATTCCTCTTTTCAAAATCCTGCTTGATGATCTCTAGCTCAAATGGAATCACTTGCATGTGTTCTTTCAATGGTCGAATGGCTTCTTGATTTGGCACAGGGATTTTGTCATTAACTCTTTGACCCCACCAACAACTGTATTCGGGGGTCGCCATTAGACCTGCAGCCAATCTTTTCATTCGGTGGGTTTGATTCCAAGCGTTAGACATTTCTCGAACCTTTTTCTTGTAGTTATCACCTTTATACGAAAACTCACACTGGGCCAGCCCTTGCGTTGCTGGTATGAACTGCCTCGATCTATATTGCCTCATCATGAGTACAAGAGCATATCCAACAGCTCCCTAAATCCTAAGTAAAAGAACCCAGTCGAAATCTCCACATCGGTACAGAATCTCATCGGGGATCATCCAAGGGGCTCCCCATTCAACATCCTTATCTTGGAGACTCTGGAGTATAGCCATCCATTTTTCTTCCGAAATGTCATCTCACCTCGGTGTAGCCACTAATTCTTTTAATAGAGAGTAGTTCTTAGAGAATACTCGATAAGAAACTTTTTCTACCCTTCAAAAGTGGCTATGAAACCATGCCAACAAGAGTTGCTTGCATCCAATTAATCTTCCTTCACCCGCTCTTCGGCATGCATTCAAAGATCGAAATGTTTCGGCCAAAATTGCAGGGACAGGTGTGAGCCTCTTATCAAGTTTATCGAACAAATCTAAAACTGCCTCATCCACGTGCCCTAGTGCTTTAGGGAAAACAACCAACCCATAAATGCTCAAAGTGAAGACATCAACCCTTTTCTTCATATCTGGGTGTGCTAAGATCAAATCTCGCAAACTATTCCAAGGGATACATTTACCATCTCTCTTTTTCTTAATCCAGGCTGTAACCCATTACTCACTCATCCCCGTGATGTTCATTAGTTTCTTTAGGAAGGTTGGGACATTAGCGGCTCTAGAATAAACCTTGTCGAGTCGAATTTTCAGGGAACGAAGTAAAGTCGTGTATTCTTCCATAGTAGGTACTAAGTCCACTTTTCCAAAAGTAAAGCAGCTATAGGCGGGATTCCAAAATTGAGCCAGAGCTCGAAACAAGTGCTTGTCCACTTTGATATCGAGTAGATAGGGAAAATCACCATAACTACAATAAAATAGCTGCTTGATTTCATCATCCCATTGGACCCATATCTCTTTCAGTTCTTGGAGATTGTTCTGGTTCACGCTGATACGAGTGAAGTTCCACAATTCTGACACGTACCCCTCTGTCAAACTATCACCTTTCTCTAGTCGCATTTTCTCAGACCGTATTCGGACAGTCGCGTTATCTTCCACTTTATCAAGAAATTCGTTCTCCATGGCAAGCTCTCTATTTAGTAACTGAATGTGAATCAACACCTTTTTTATGATGAAAATGTCATGCAATCATAATCGAAGCAAAACAAAATAAGTCAGTATACAAAGCTAAAATTCAAAGTAAGTAAGAAATAATAAATAAAGCGCCTATTCGAATAACCACTAGGGTTTGGTGCGGTTTTACCTAGGGTAAGCTCTTAGGGCTCATTATATGCGGTTCGGTTCTAAAGTAAGGATACCTGAACCGGTAGAATTCTCGATCCTCACCTATTATAGGCTCATACGGACCGAGTTCAGTTCAGGGAAATACATTTCCCTATGGTTACACGGAGATGAAAATCTCACGAAGACATAGGTACGGATGAATCCCGAAAGCGATCCACTATCCTATACGGAGGTGAAGACCTCACGAAGGAATAGTTTCTCACTCCCACTTAAAAGGGTAAAATTGACCGATTATGCGATGCAATATGCGAAGATATATTAAAAGACTCGAACCAATAAAGCAAACTTATCAAAATGATGCAAACCAATGAAATGCAATGAAAGGATTGTAAATTTAAACCAAATTATCAATTGTTGACAAAAAAGACAAAAAGTAATCAAATCGTGGCTTGACTCTCTTATTTTGTCCCCAGTGGAGCCGCCAAGCTGTCGAAACCATTTTTTGACATCAACTTTTTTTTATTTATTTTGAAAACGAAGATGGGAGTCACCACCAATCCTGTACGAGGAAGGATTAGCACCCTCGTAACGCCCAAAATTGGTACCTAATTGATCAATTAATGCCTTAATGTCAAAAATTTGAAAACTTGAAAGAATTTTGCAATACGATCCATCTTTTTATTAACGTTAATTTTTAACGCTTGAATAAATTGAAATGAATGTCAAAGACCCTCTCGTCTCGAGATAACAAATGTCACATCCCGTAAGTTAGGACACGACATTTTGAACCCTCGACAATAAGCTTGCCTTTAAATTTTTTTATTTAAATTCATGTATTTTAATTTTAAAAGGATATTTAGCTATTTAAGTTCAACGAGAAAATCGAAGCCCCGTAAGTTAGGGTACGATTTCTCGAATCTCGCAAATATGAAACATTGCCTTAT
This sequence comes from Gossypium bickii, assembly GCA_025503065.1. Classification (NCBI taxonomy): domain Eukaryota; kingdom Viridiplantae; phylum Streptophyta; class Magnoliopsida; order Malvales; family Malvaceae; genus Gossypium; species Gossypium bickii. The sequence goes on along the minus strand of CP106713.1, from coordinate 16,386,933 downwards.
TTTGAAAATTTCCTTTTTTACAAATAAATACAAGCGTGATTTTTTTAAACGATGTGTATTTATCTTATTTGGGCATAATGTAAAAATGGCCAATATATTTAAACATAATACATGACGTAGTAATGATAAATAGGGATAAACTGACTATACGGACGGAATATTAGAATGATAAATAAAAAATAAATAGATAAATATCATGGTAGTAACAATATGAATAGAGTAATAATAAGAGTATTTTAAACCATCAACAACAAAATAAATGAAATAACTCAAAATAAATAAAAGGATGAAAATGAAAATTGCTTAATGAGAAAGAAGTATAAATAGCATCCAATTAAAAAAATGAAAGAATAAAATATAAATAGATGAAATAAATAACAAATAACATCACGTTTAAATATCTAACGAATAAATGGGAAAAAATTAATAAATATATAAATAGGTAAAACAAGCATAAATAATAACTTAAGTATTTAAAAGGTAATAGAATAATAGACAAATAAAATAAATATACATATTTTAAATTTAAACATTTTAAGTGTAAGAAATAAAGAATTAATAATAAATAAAATAAAATAAAGGGTTGAAATTTGATTGATGAAAGCCAAAATTAAAACGGACAACAAAATTTAAAGATTAAAACAAGATTTAGATGAAATTTAAGGGATAAATTTAAAAAGGGGAATTGATAAAATGAAATAGAGGGCTAAAATGATACACGCTAAAAGAACTAGGGGGTAACATGAAATTACCCCTAATTCTTTATGCGCGTCGTTTCTCAGGTGGGTTAAAATAAAATTAAAACAAAGTTATAGGGTAAAATGTGGAAATATATAAAATGGGGAAGACTATATTAAAAAGTAAATAAAAGGCGGAAGGGCTGAATATGCAAATAGCCCATCAAAGCAAAAACGCGCAGATCCTTAAGGCAAATGGGTCGGGTCTCGGGTCAGCCCCTCCAAAACGAAGCCGTTTTGGGCGTTTGGGAGCTGAGTGAAACGACGTCGTTTCACTAGGCTATTTAAGCCAAAATTTCTTTAAAACATCTCATTTCTCTCCTCCTTTAAAAAAAACCGAAGGAACTCCCTCTTTCTCTCAAAATTTCCCTCTTTCTCTGGTCTAGGGTTTCGGTGAGTTCCACGACGGCCACCGATCGCTGGCGACGAACTCCGCTGTCCTCGGTGGCCGAAAAACACCAAAACCCCCTTTTTGAAGCCCATCTTCCGTAGAACACCGATCCGAGACCAAAACCCCCATAAATCCAACCAAACTCGATGGAGAAATAAAGAAACGTTTTGTTTCTTCTCTGTTGTCAGCGTAGCCTTTAGACGAATCCCTAGGGATTCGATGGCTCTCTAAGCCGACGGCGGCCATACGCTGTGGCGGTGTAGCGAAAAGGTAAAAAAACTAACCCTTATTCTATATATTGTTCTTCTTTTTTTATTTTTAATTATTCTTTAAAAAGAGATAGATGCAGAAAGAATATAAAGCAAATCACCTTTTAGGTTTTTTTCTTTTTTTATTACTCTGATGTTCGTGAAATATTACAATCTGAATCCAGCTTTTATAGCCGTTTATACATATGATTTGTTTTTTATTTCTCTCTATTTCTTCTTTCATTTCTGTTGTCCTTGTTTTTGTCTTTTTCATCTTTTTACAGGTATTCTTGGAGGGTCAACGACGGGGCAAAAGCCTATCCTTGCCATTTTGATGAAACGGCGGTAAAGGCGCATCAGGGAGGGTGTGCCAGGCCTCGGGACGAGGTGCCTCGGGAGATGCGCACGCGAAGGGAGGAGCGGGGGAGAGAGGCTTAGGGTTTTTTGATTTACTGAAAATTTAGTTTAGGCTATCAAGCTTGGGCTGTTAGGGTTTTTGTTAGTTTTGGGTCACTTGGGCTATGAACTGTTTTTTTTTTTTTTTTGACTTTAGTATTTTGGTTTATGTTATTTTTGGTTTGTTGTTTTTGGTTTAGTGGGCCCGGGCAAATTAGGCCTACTACATGAGCAATTAAAATTGAAATCATCTATCAATTACAATTTGAATCTAGAAATTGATTTTTAGCTTTGAGAGTACAAGGGGTTTGCACAAAGGACTCTCTCTAGAGTTTGAATCTAGAAATACATGAGCTTTATGTTTTATTTAAATTAAGAGAGGTAAGCTCAAAAAATTGGATTAGATTTCGACCGACCCAATAAGCCTATTAGAGCATGTAAGTTGCGACATGTAAAGAGTATCCTTCCTTTGGGTGCCATCATTTGGTGCTTTGGAAACTCTTACTCACATTTAAACTCCTCTAGTTTAAGTAATTAAGAATTTCAAATATACATCAATTAGGGAAAACCTGTAAAAATTTAGTGAATGTTTATTGAGTAATTTTTTTCTTATACTCAAATAAATTCCATTTTTGAGTTTGGATTCTAGATTATGAGCAATTAAAATTGAAATCATCTATCAATTACAATTTGAATCTAGAAATTGATTTTTAGCTTCGAGAGTACAAGAAGTTTGCACAAAGGACTTTCTTTAGGAGTTTTGGATGTTTGGCATTTGTTTATTTTTTGAGTTAGAACGCACTCTTTAAGAATTGGTAGTTCAAGTATAGTGAAAAAGATCATTCAGTTGAAAGCTTGATGACATCAGTCCTTAGTTCAGGTTGATCGAAAAGTCCAAGCACCTTCCTAGATGCCCCTTGCGATTTGGACTATCTTTATAAGCTTCAATGCGCAAGTACTTATTTGATTTTATTTATTACTTTTCATGACAAATGTGGTTTTGAAAGAAATTTTAAATTTTCATTATGCTAACTCTATCATTTTCTTTAAACAAATTTTCAACACTTCTAACTTCAGCAGATGATGAATCACAACTAGAAAGCACTACTATTAATGCTTCCTCATCTATGGAGTTGATAAATGGCCTCATGCATGCATCAATTAAATGTGTTAAACTTTCAAGTATGTATGTTGCAACTAAGGAAAAAAAAATGGAAATATAAAATAAGAAACAGAACACATTGGTTATGTAGTTTGAATCTAATCTTATGCCTATAAGGCCTTACTTAGAGAATAATAAACTATGATTCAATAGTACAATAAATTATTTAAACTCAACTCACGCAACTTATTGCAACCTCCTCTAAATCTTTTCCTTGTGAAAACTTAGACCAAATTAATAAAATTAATGTGTTTACAAAATAAATAAATAAATAAATAAAACTCATGAATATTCCTTACAATGAACATAATTCAGCTCTCTATTTCGCATATCAAAACAGTAAACAAATCTTCATTGTATAAGCTTTTGCGGACTTTGTGAACCAAGCTAGTATGAATTTCCATGATTTGCACATATCTTTAAACCATGCTAGTTTAATCATACTAGATCTCTTCAAGTTAGAAGCAAATTATGAATAACTCATTTCGACAAAAACTCAAATATATTAGATGTAATTTATTTTATAAAACTTGAACCTAAGTTAGAAATATTTTTATGAAAAAGAAAATATTTCCAAAATGAAATTACGAAAAACATGGCTTTACCAATTCCGGCTATTTCTATTAAAAAGTTTGCGCATATATTTATATAATGGAAGGATGTATGAACAACCCAACAACCCATTGCAATTCTTTAGGATATTCTTCCACCCACCCATCCATTAATGGTGTTGTGTGCAAAACGACTAATAAAAGTATCCCTTTCACAGCATTAAATGTCCACATTTTAGTTATGACCTATCTTTTAGTTTTATAAATAGTTTTAAAAACAAAGTTTTATGTTTTAAATTAAATAAACATTTACTCTATGACCTTTATTCCCTTTATTTCAATTACAATATTTTATTTTTAAACCAAAGTTTGATATGCTAAAATCTTGTTTATTAGGATAAATATGTTATGTTTTAGTTGAGGTAGTCAATTCCGTTTCAGTATTATTTGATTGAAACACTTTGTTTTAGTATTAAATTAGAATGATCAATATTAGGTTTTGTTTCGTTAATATTTTGGGAATTTTTTCCTACTAATCAAAATATAATGCACTGGCCGATAAAAAAAATGATTTCTAAAATATAAATTAAATTTATTTATTATTTATTTTGGATTTTTAAATCATGAATTCTTTTTTTTTTTTTGGAACAAAATCATGAGATGATATTTTTGTTTAATTTATGAAATATTTTTTTAATTTGTTTAAATATAGATTGTATTTGTGAAACTTATTAAAGAATATTTTCTATAATTGGTGGGTATTTGATATTTGATATTTATTTAATCTTATTATGTGATATATGTAAATATTTTTTTATGTTACATATATCATATGTTTCTAAAAAAATCTCTTTTAATTTATCTATTTTTTTTATAATTATTATAAACTATTTTTAATTTGAATCAAATTATTTCTTAATCAGAGTTTAGATTAAAAAAAATAACATTATTTTTATGAGATGAAATTGTGATTTTGTGTAAGAATAGAATTGGCTACTCCAACAGCTTTCATTAATTTATAATAAATTAAACCTATTTTAGAATATTTGAAGTTGTCATAGATATCGGTTTCTAGCATTCTTAATTCTTTGTTGCTCAACCCATAAAAGATGAAGTAGCGGCTACCTAAGCTAGGACGGAAAGTAGGCTACCCAGTCTCACTCAGCTACAATGCCACTCATATAATTGAGATATGGTTGAATTATGTAATGAGATGGAGATCAATTTCAAAATGATTTAAAATAAACTAAAAAGGATTAAATTGAACTATTTACTTTTAAAAGGTATTAAATAAAATTTAAACAGAAGTCAAGGCCATGTCTGCCCTACTGGTTGACAATAAATATTTTTTATTAAAAAATATACTCATACTAGTAGAAAAACAATGTTGATATACCTATTCGCTATTTTGGTTTCTCCTCCGCTTGTTTTCTTGCATTTTTAACTTACTAAACACTTTAACTTTTAGTAAATACCAAACGTTGTATTAATTTCACGTTCATTATGTTTGCATTAGGAATTGTATTAAAGTATAATAGTTAAAATATTATCGATTTAAACATTAGAAATAATTAATAAATATTATATAAATATTATCGATTTAAACATTAGAAATAATTAATAAATATTATATTCATGTCATGTGTACAATGTAAATGATAAATATATTTATTGATGTAAGTATTTTGGGTTCAATTCTTATTTTTATATTAATTTGTAAAAGAAAATATTTTAATAATTTCATGATACGTGATAAGTATGGATAAGAATAAACAACATTACATGATTGGCATGAGTATTAAAAGTAAATAGAAAACGGTGTCCAACTTTATAATTGATTACAAGCCCATACAGGCTACCAAAATTGGTTGCCGTCCATTCCACGAATTAAGAAAAAAGAAAACCATAAAATAACACTATATAATAAAAATATAATTTTTAAGCTTAGATTAAAGAATAAAGTAAAATTAATAAAAATTCATGCAAAAAAAAGTAATTAATAATAAAACACGTTGATTCATTTTCCTGGCTATTTATAATTATATTTCAATAACCTTTTTGCTTTTACAAATATATATTTTTTTTATTTTTTTATTTTTACTTAGGAGGTAAATTTCTACCTAAACCGTGAACATTAGCAAAAATTCCAACCAAGTCCTTCCGGTACGGCAAATACGACCGCCGTTTATCTCCTTCCTTTAACGCCTTGTTTCTCGCGTAAAATATTTCGTGCGCCGACACTTTCTCAACTCTCTTCATCTTCGTCGCCGTTACTTCACCATCACTTTTCTTCTTCACCGTCTCCGCCGCCGTCGCTGTTTTCTCATTTGCCTTTTCTTCATGCTTTTTCTCTATCGTACTCTTATGATCAAAATTCAAAAACAAAGACGATGAAGCCGAGACTTTGCCGTCGCTGTTGCTTCTTTTAAGAAGATCCTTTATTAATCGCCACCGCTTTGTAGATGATGATCCAGTGGATTTACTCTTCGTACACCTGTTCGGCGATGAAACTGGTGATTGCTTCGGTTTCCAAACACAATACGTTTCAGTTGGCAGTGCTTCAAGCTCGTCCACCTCCGACGACGACGATGACGATGGAAGATCTCCATCGCTGATGAACAAATTCCTCAACGGAATCCGAACAGCCTCTTTTACCTCGTCATCTTTACCCTCCTCCTCACCGCTCGATAAGAGATCGCGATTGAAGACTGGAAACAACGACGTTTCTGGACTCTCCCCGAGTTCAACAGAGAACTCGAATTCTTCATCATCCGAAACGCCGGTGCTTTCTCGGCAAACCGTGGCGGCGATGTCACCGAGTTTCTTATCGGAGTAGTAGCTGTTAAAACTAGGGGAAAACGACAAATCGGAGCTATCGTTATGCATTTGACGCGTCGAAAAAGAAAGGTGAGCAAAATGAGATTTCAATTTCTGGAGTGTTTCTCAGAAGCCTATGAATCTATTTATACTTCCACGATAAGAAAGCGGAGGTAAACTTTTTTTCCTTTATTAAAGGAAAAAAATCCCACATCTTTAACTGCTATCATGTGTGAATAAGATTACCAACGCGTATTAGAATTTTTGTTTGCTTAAAAACTACTTTAATATTAAATTATTAAATTTATCAATTTAATTATATTTTTATGTATTTAAATTTTTAAATAAATCTGATATTTGTGATTTAAAATATTATTTATGTTAGTATATGTTCCAAGAAATATATATATATATATATATAACTTGATTCATCTATAATTCATTAAATACAAACTTTTTAAAAATTTATATCCTGTAATACTTTCTCTTTTTCCTTCCATGAGATTGGATATTAATGAAGTATCGGAAATAAATAATTTTAAAATAGTAACGTATTTGTTTTTAAATATATTAATGTCAAAATCCAGCTTCTCAAATCTTAATATATTATTAAATATATCAATTGCCAGTCATCAACTAGCAGACCCCAAATCAGGTTTTTGTGACTTCTAGAAGTTTGTATTTTCTTAAACCAAAATTGCATAATAAACGTCGGCTTTCTAGAAGGAAAATCATTCGCAAAGGAAACCAGCGCATGCATGACGTTGATCCATAATTTAAAAAAAAAAATAGTGTACACTTACTAGATTTTTATTTAAATATTGTATTTATTTAATATTTCTCAACCGATGCCATTGATGTGAGTCTGATTTATTTAATATTTGGTAGTTTGCACCGCCGGCGTCAGTCCACCCACTTTTATTAGAAGGTAGAGACGTGAATATGGTGACACCTTCAATTTTTGGCCGTCTTTATAACCAAGCAGATCCGGGGCAGCTATTAGGTAAAGATATGGAGTTTGTTGTTACTAAGGTAAGTGCACACCAAGTTTTAGTTATTGGACTGTTGGGTTCCTCAAACTATATCGCCATACAATAAGGGATCTCTAGTGTACACCATATCGGATGAGGTTTTGGATGATGTTGTTAACTTTTTTCCCGATGGTGCAGGCGGAGTGATGGTTGAGTCAAGTGGAGCTAGAAGGATGATATTTCGTGTTGCTAGGGTGAGTATTGATGTCAATGCCCCATTCTAACGGTAATCCTCCTACAACGAACAAGATAGGTAAACAAATTAAGTGGGAGCTCACCATTATGTTGATTCATTTTTCTTCCACTTAATTGTTTCTTTTAGTGTTGTAGCCTTGCTGCAACAAGAGAACCTGACAGGAAGGTCCTCATCACCGATGAGCATAGATATGAACGAGGTTATTTTGAAGGCTTTGTCGAAAGGAAATGGGCCTTCTTCTGTGCCTTTTACTATAAGTAAAAGAAAAAATGATGTCTTCCCCTTCGATAAGTAAGAGTTCTTCTACTGGAGGGATATGAGGGCAAAGACCTATTATGGTGTAGTTCATAATAAGGTTGCACCTAGATATCACTGGGGTTGTTACACCAATGGTTGCTAATGTTTTTACTTTTTTCATAGTGGTAAATATGGTGGCACCAATGTCCCTTCATCCACTAAGGTTGCAACAGTAGAGGTTACTAATGTTCCACCTTCCCTGCCCTAAGTTTTGGGTGTTGACAAACCCAATACTGCAAAATGCGGCTGGAGCATTTGTTAGCCCAAAGGGCATCACAAGAAACTCATATGAGCCATAGCACGTCACACAAGCTGTCTTTGGCTCGTCCCCTTCAGCTATTCTGTAATGGCCTAAATTCAAGGTTATCGGAATAATGGTTTCATAACCATAAATCCGATTTAAAGAAAAATTTATTTTAATATTTTTGCATGAATATTTATATGATAGGAAATCGTATTAAAATATCGAAAGAAAAAATTTTACCGATTTAGTGGTTAGTTAGAAAAAGGAATTATTGAAGGAATTGGGTAAAAACAAGGTATCGAGACCTTGATCTCATAAAATTGAGTAGGAAATATTTTTATAAATATTTATAAAATGTTAGTAATATAGTATTAAAATTTCGTTAGAAAATTTTAACGTTTGAGTATGTAATTAAATGAAAAGGACTAAATTGTAACAAATGTAAAGTTATGAGAAATGATTAAATAGCTTAAATGATAAAAGAAGGAGGTCTTAAAAGGCAAATAGACCTAAGGTCTATTTGGGCTGGACGGAAAGGGCATGAAATCAGAGAAAATAAGGAGAAATAAGGGTAAAATTGGAATATTGCAAAATTTACTTAATAAAGTTAGGACTAAAGTGGAATTATCTAGATTCCTCTTTATTTTTCTGCATTCTCATCAGCAAAACACCATAGAAGGGTTTTCCTAAGCTGGTTTTTCATAATTCTACTGCAAGTAAGTTCAATTCTTGATTGTTTCTTGAAATTTATGTGTTTTTGTGACTTTTACAACTAGGTCCACTTGTTGAATTCATTAGTTTTAGATTTTATGAATAAAGTTGGAAGTTGCTATGAATATGTTCTGGAAGTATATGATGATTTAGCATGGAATTTTAACTTTAAATGGTTTATATGCTGATTTTATTGAAAGAATTGCATAGAAAGTGAATGTTTGGGACCTAATTTTAAAAGAATATGAAGTGAGGGTTTTTATGTGGAAATTCTGAATTCCAATAGGTTTGAAATAACTCATAATAATTAGGTAAAGTATTAATTTACAAAAATTATCTTAATTGAGGGGTAATTGATCAAGGACTGAATTGTATGAACTCTGAAATTTGGGGCAAAATGGAAATCAACACTTTGCACTAAAACAGTTTTTGACAGTAGCAGTAGTCTAACTTTGAAAAATCACCATAAATTGTACAAGTTGAATTAGAAGATGAACAAAATATGAAATTAAAGCTTATTGAGTCTAGTTTCATATAAAAGAAACAGGGAAAGCAAAGGAATTCTGTAATTTGAGATATTTATATTTTTGTAAGACTGGTTTAGAGGATTTCAGGATCCCCTGTTCTGACTTTGAAAAATCATAACAAATTGTAGAAAAATAATTAGGGGCTTAACTTTATATGTTTAGAATCCTGAATGAGTCTATTTTCAAATGAAATAAATAAGAAGGTCATATGAATTCTGTACAAAGAGTAATTTGATTCGTAGTGAAGAGAGGTCAGAACAGTCAGACAGTAAAACAGGGGAAACTTTAAGAATAATCTGGTATTGATTGGCCATACCAAAAATTCTGGAAAAATTATAGTAAAAAGATATATGAGTCTAGTTTTAAGGAAAATTAACGGTTCTTCATTTGGAGTTCTGTAGCTCGAGAAATAAATAATTTAGTGACTATGACACAAAAGGATAGCTTTGAATAAGTTTATGAGTAAATGATTAAATTGAAATGTGAGCAAAAGTAAGAAAGCATGAAATTATCATAAAATACATGTTTATTTTATTAAATATTACAGGAAATTATTTGATTATTTTTAACATATAAATGTTATATGTTTATATGAAATTAAAGAAAAGAAAAGGAAGGAGAGGACCGAATCGAAGGAAAAGGAAAAGAGAAGGTTAAGGAGTGAAGGAAGAAGAATTCATATCACCTCAATCTTTTATTGTAAGTACTACAAGAATTTTAAATTATTGTTATTTATCTTTTTTTGAAATATTTATGTGAATTATTTAAATACATGAGATTCACTTTTTAATGCCCAAGTAGACGAAATTAGAACTCATCGGGATATTAGTGGCATGCCATTAAGGAACTTTAGCGCTCTCTCGATATTAGCACGTTGGTGCTCTCTCGATATTAGCACGTTGGTGCTCTCTCGATATTAGCACGTTGGTGCTCTCTCTCGATATTAGCACGTTGGTGCTCTCGATTATTAGCACGTTGGTGCTCTCTCGCTCACTTGTGCATCGTAATGCACCTCTCAGTATATGTTCCGTATATCCGATGTGTTCTATAAAGTCTACTTTGGGCTAAGAATTGAAACGAGGACAAAGTGAATTACTGATGTGTTAAGGTAAGATTTATACCTTACAAAAGATAAGTTAAATTTTATTAAAGCAAGGCATACATGAAGAAACTTATATGTGAGAAGATATGCAATAATTGATTGAGTTAAAATATTCTGTTATGATTGCTTATTTAATTATTCTTGTGGTGCTTACTAAGCCTTCACCGCTTAACGCGCTTATTTTAACGCCGTAGGTACAATTAAACTAGAAGAGATAGAGTCCAACTAGAAGATCTCTCACCTCATCACATCCTCAAGGGCTTCAAAAGTAGGTACTATATTTTTTGTATTAAAATGGCATGTACATATGTAGTTCAAAGGTGTCCCCATGTGATAGGGACTAAAATGTAGATTCTTGAAATTTTATCTATTTTCATTATTTGAAGTATTTTAGTATATATGGAATGAATTAATAAACAATAAATATGTTAGCAAAAATGGTTGGTAAGTTCAAATATTATATACAAATGTTTTAATTAAACAAAGATCAGCCATAATTGTTTTGGCACCAAATGTAGTAGTCTTATACCGGGTTTGCATAATTGAACCTGGTATAGGGTATTACATTTATTGGTATCGAGCCTAGGTTTTCTGAATCTTGGGTCGAGTATGAGTCTATTTGTACATGCCATTTTAACAATTGATGTGATGAGATGAGGTTTAGTTATTTAATTGTGTAATTTATGAATATTGTAGAAACTTAAAGATGTCTTCTGAAAGAATAAAAGATACCGATTTTGTGATGTATACTGGAATTTATGAATTTAATAAAATAGAGTTGGTTGTCTCTTAGTATAGAAAGAGGAAATGTTAAAGAAAGAAATGTTTTCCAATCGAAATAATTTCGATAATTCTAAAAGTGATGTTCAAATAATTAAGTAAAATGTTACTTATGATGAAACAGAATTTGAAAAGATGTGGATAAATGTCTGATAGTAAGAAATGATAAATGTTGAGTATATACATGAAGCTAAATTATGAGGCCGTACGATCTCTACCCCTTATTGGTACAGTTTATATTTATGTTGAAATTAAAAGAATTTATAATGATTTAGTTCAAAAGTGTGGAACTAAAGAGTTTAAAGGAAAGAAAGATGATGACCCACTTGAGGCTGAAGAATGATTAGAGAATATTTGAAGAATTGCAGTATACAAGAGATGAAAAGTTGAAATGTGCAGTATTTTTATTAAAGGGTGAAGTTTATCAATGGTGGAACATCACACGGATATCCATTCTGCAGAGAAAATTAATTGGAATTCCTTTGTATCCGAATTTAAAAGAAATATGTGAGTCAACCTTATCTTGTGAAGAAGAAAAGAGAATTTCTGATTTGAAGCGAGAACCACATGTCTATTGCTTTGAATATGAACGTGAATTTATCTGATTTCTTTTTGAAAATTATTTGGGAATACACAGTTACTACTATTAAAGGAAGAAGTCATATATCGAGAAATTGCTTTATTCGGATATGGTAACTACGAGAATAAGTTAATCAAGTTTCTTTCGAATAAGCTTTGTGAGTGAAGTGAATGATACGGATCGTTGATGATTATATATGTTAACGGATTAGTAAGGGAATTGCGAAATATTTGAATACAATTGCTATAGTTGGGTATTCTACAATGATCTCTTCCGGGTATTCTATATGGGTATTCTATATGTTCTTTTATCTTCGTGAGGTATATGCAATCGTTCGGATGTGACTTTTATTGTGCGTAAAGTTTGGAATCATAACGTTAAAATGGAAGTTCGTTGATTCCCGATCAAGATCGCTTCTATTTTTCTTTGGATTTTCTAATTTGTTCATTAGATAGAAGACTTAATGATCGATTCATATGGAGTTATTTTCTATTTCTATCGGTTGATATTCTGGTACATATACGCAATTTGCATTATCTTTATCACAATCGTTTCTAGTGAGGATAAATGGTATTCTTCTTTTGGTTTTTCTTCTGAATATTATCGATTTCTTTATCATTGAATATGGTTTTTATTCTCGGAAATTCAATATAGCTTCACATCTGGGATTTCATTATGCCACATCTGGGATTTCATTATATTGGTTTTCTTATTATTTTATAGTCTGATCTTATCTATCAAATATGATTCATCCGTGAAGGGGTATTCAAAGATAGAAAGGTAAATATATATATTATTGTTATAAATCTTGGTTCAGTTATGGGAGCTCGGTGATATGGATCTTAGATTATAGAAGTTGTATTATTATACTGGTTATTATTGGGACTACTCCTGGATTTCTTCTTCTATTTTAAAGTACTATTGAAGTTGAAGTATTGATCCATTTATATTATTGAAATGTTTGATAGAGATCTACGCTTTACGGTTCACTTTCTCGATTTCGGATAACTTATAAGAATGCTATATGAGTGATAGTTGATTAATTTATAAAGTCAGAACTGATTGATGGCTTCAGAAAGTTGCGGAGATGTACATTCCAGAAATTGTAAGATTTCATGGTATTCTGGTATTGATAATTTCTGATCAAGATTGCAGTTCACCTTAAGGTTCTGAAAACAATTACAGGAAATTATTGTGTACTTAACTCGATTTCAGTATAGCATTTCATTCACAAATTGATGGATAATTCGAGAGAGAGTTGGTTAGATTTAGAAAGAAGATGTACCGTGGTCGGTGAAAACGTGATATTTACGAGTTTGTATCCGGATGTCCGATATGTCAACAGTCAAAGCAGAACATCAAGTACCTTCGGGATTACTCCACCAATTTACTATACTGGAATGGAAATGGGAAAGAATCACTATGGATTTTGTATTGGGGTTACCATTATCTCTCGAGAAAAAAAAAAAAGATGTTATTTGGGTGATTGTTGACCGATTGGTAAAATCAGCGCACTTTATTCCTGATGACGTGCGGATTATTCTTTAGATAAACCGTTAAATCTGTATATATCCGAGATTGTCGTATATACACAGAGTGCTCGTCTCCATTATATTGGATATCTCCAATTTACGCCTCGCTTCTCGGATAAATTACAAGAAGCTTTGGGTATTCGGTTAGTATTTCAAGATCGCATTTCATCCTCGCATGGATGGCCAATCTGAGTTTGTAATTCGGTATTGGAAGATATACTCGATGTTGTATACTAGAGTTCAAGGTAATTGGGAGAGGTATCTACCTTTGATTGAATTTGCTTATAATAACAGATTATCACCCAAAGATTAAAATGGCTCCGTATGAAGCTTTGTATGGTAGAAAGTGTAGAACACCATTATATTGGACAGAGCTCAGTGAAAAGAAGATACACGGGGTTGATTTGATTCAGGAAACAGAAGAAAAAGTAAAGGTTATTCGGGATAGTTTAAAAGCAGCTTCTGATCGCCAAAAATCATATGCCGATCTTAAACGAAAAGAGATTGAATTTCAGGTCGGTGACAAAGTATTTCTGAAAGTGTCTCCTTGGAAGAAAGTTCTCCGGTTCGGTCGAAAGGGTAAATTGAGTCCAAGATTTATCGGGCCATATGAGATCGCAGAAAGAATTGGACCGGTAGCTTATCGGTTGGCATTACCACCAGAACTTGATAGAATCCATAATGTTTTTCATGTGTCTATGCTACGACGATATCGGTCAGATCCTTCACATGTTATTTCTCCGACAGAAGTGGAGATTCAGCCGGATATGACTTACAATGAAGAACCGGTCAAAATATTGGCATGGGAAACAAAGGAGCTTAGAAATAAAAAAATAAATTTGGTGAAAGTATTGTGGCAAAAGCACGGGATTGAGGAAGCGACATGGGAACCGGAGGAGGCAATGAGGAAACAATATCCAAACCTCTTTACTGGTAAGATTTTCGAGGACGAAAATCCTTAAAAGGGGGGGAGAGTTGTAATGGCCTAAATTCAAGGTTATCGGAACAATGGTTTCGTAACCATAAATCCGATTTAAAGAAAAATTTATTTTAATATTTTTGCATGAATATTTATATGATAGGAAATCGTATTAAAATATCGAAAGAAAAAATTTTACCGATTTAGTGGTTAGTTAGAAAAAGGAATTATTGAAGGAATTGGGTAAAAACAAGGTATCGAGACCTTGATCTCATAAAATTGAGTAGGAAATATTTTTATAAATATTTATAAAATGTTAGTAATATAGTATTAAAATTTCAAGTAGAAAATTTTAACGTTTGAGTATGTAATTAAATGAAAAGGACTAAATTGTAACAAATGTAAAGTTATGAGAAATGATTAAATAGCTTAAATGATAAAAGAAGGAGGTCTTAAAAGGCAAATAGACCTAAGGTCTATTTGGGCTGGACGGAAAGGGCATGAAATCAGAGAAAATAAGGAGAAATAAGGGTAAAATTGGAATATTGCAAAATTTACTTAATAAAGTTAGTTAGGACTAAAGTGGAATTATCTAGATTCCTCTTTATTTTTCTGCATTCTCATCAGCAAAACACCATAGAAGGGTTTTCCCTAAGCTGGTTTTTCATAATTCTACTGCAAGTAAGTTCAATTCTTGATTGTTTCTTGAAATTTATGTGTTTTTGTGACTTTTACAACTAGGTCCACTTGTTGAATTCATTAGTTTTAGATTTTATGAATAAAGTTGGAAGTTGCTATGAATATGTTCTGGAAGTATATGATGATTTAGCATGGAATTTTAACTTTAAATGGTTTATATGCTGATTTTATTGAAAGAATTGCATAGAAAGTGAATGTTTGGGACCTAATTTTAAAAGAATATGAAGTGAGGGTTTTTATGTGGAAATTCTGAATTCCAATAGGTTTGAAATAACTCATAATAATTAGGTAAAGTATTAATTTACAAAAATTATCTTAATTGAGGGTAATTGATCAAGGACTGAATTGTATGAACTCTGAAATTTGGGGCAAAATGGAAATCAACACTTTGCACTAAAACAGTTTTTGACAGTAGCAGTAGTCTAACTTTGAAAAATCACCATAAATTGTACAAGTTGAATTAGAAGATGAACAAAATATGAAATTAAAGCTTATTGAGTCTAGTTTCATATAAAAGAAACAGGGAAAGCAAAGGAATTCTGTAATTTGAGATATTTATATTTTTGTAAGACTGGTTTAGAGGGATTTCGGGATCCCCTGTTCTGACTTTGAAAAATCATAACAAATTGTAGAAAAATAATTAGGGGCTTAACTTTATATGTTTAGAATCCTGAATGAGTCTATTTTCAAATGAAATAAATAAGAAGGTCATATGAATTCTGTACAAAGAGTAATTTGATTCGTAGTGAAGAGAGGTCAGAACAGTCAGACAGTAAAACAGGGGAAACTTTAAGAATAATCTGGTATTGATTGGCCATACCAAAAATTCTGGAAAAATTATAGTAAAAAGATATATGAGTCTAGTTTTAAGGAAAATTAACGGTTCTTCATTTGGAGTTCTGTAGCTCGAGAAATAAATAATTTAGTGACTATGACACAAAAGGATAGCTTTGAATAAGTTTATGAGTAAATGATTAAATTGAAATGTGAGCAAAAGTAAGAAAGCATGAAATTATCATAAAATACATGTTTATTTTATTAAATATTACAGGAAATTATTTGATTATTTTTAACATATAAATGTTATATGTTTATATGAAATTAAAGAAAAGAAAAGGAAGGAGAGGACCGAATCGAAGAAAAGGAAAAGAGAAGGTTAAGGAGTGAAGGAAGAAGAATTCATATCACCTCAATCTTTTATTGTAAGTACTACAAGAATTTTAAATTATTGTTATTTATCTTTTTTTGAAATATTTATGTGAATTATTTAAATACATGAGATTCAGCTTTAATGCCCAAGTAGACGAAATTAGAACTACTGGGATATTAGTGGCATGCCATTAAGGAACTTTAGCGCGCTCTCGATATTAGCACGTTGGTGCTCTCTCGATATTAGCACGTTGGTGCTCTCTCGATATTAGCACGTTGGTGCTCTCGATATTAGCACGTTGGTGCTCTCGATTATTAGCACGTTGGTGCTCTCTCTGTCACTTGTGCATCGTAATGCACCTCTCAGTATATGTTCCGTATATCCGATGTGTTCTATAAAGTCTACTTTGGGCTAAGAATTGAAACGAGGACAAAGTGAATTACTGATGTGTTAAGGTAAGATTTATACCTTACAAAAGATAAGTTAAATTTTATTAAAGCAAGGCATACATGAAGAAACTTATATGTGAGAAGATATGCAATAATTGATTGAGTTAAAATATTCTCATTATGATTGCTTATTTAATTATTCTTGTGGTGCTTACTAAGCCTTCATTCGCTTAACGCGTTTATTTTAACGCGTAGGTACAATTAAACTAGAAGAGATAGAGTCCAACTAGAAGATCTCTCACCTCATCACATCCTCAAGGGCTTCAAAAGTAGGTACTATATTTTGTATTAAAATGGCATGTACATATGTAGTTCAAAGGTGTCCCCATGTGATAGGGACTAAAATGTAGATTCTTGAAATTTTATCTATTTTCAGTTATTTGAAGTATTTTAGTATATATGGAATGAATTAATAAACAATAAATATGTTAGCAAAAATGGTTGGTAAGTTCAAATATTATATACAAATGTTTTAATTAAACAGTATCTGGCCATAATTGTTTTGGCACCAAATGTAGTAGTCTTATACCGGGTTTGCATAATTGAACCGGGTATAGGGGTATTACATATTCGAACTTGATGGTACCCTGATCTTAAGTCTAATTTGGTGAACCATCTCGCACTACCAAGTTGATCAAATAAATATGCAATAAGAGGAATTGAGTACCTGCTCTTTACAGTGATTTTGTTTAAGGCCCGATAATCAATGCACATCCTCAATGCCCCATCGCGCTTCTTTTGGAACAACACTAACACACCGAACGGAGATTTAGATGGTCTAATGTATCCTACAACTAAGAGCTCCTTTAACTATTTTCGCAGTTCTTCTAATTCTGGCGGAGACATACGATATGGTGCCCCCATCGACGACTCCGAGTTGGGCACTAAATCAATTATATGGTCCACCTCCCTCTTTGGTGGTAATTCTTTGGGCAACTTGGCAAGCATCACATCTCTGAAAGACCGTAATAATTGGCTTACTTATTTTGGAATCTCACTAACGGGCTTAAAGACTTCATCGACCTTTAATGTGGCTATGTAGGAGGCTTTATGTCTACGGACTCCTTTGGAAAATTGGATCGTCGATAATGTTTTTTCTTTCATACCTTATTTTCTTTTTATTTGTACCATAAATCGATGGTTTGGGTCCAATGTCACCATATAATTGCCAGAAGGAAAAATACTCTCGTTAATTCGATCAAAAAAGCTTGATCCAACCATAAAGTCAAAGTCATCGAGTGGTATTACCCTAATGTTGTCTTTACCAGTCCATTCGTCAAGTTAGATTTCAATTCCTTTGGCCATACATCTATCTCAACACTTTTCGAATTGACGGTCATAATCCAACCTAATTCCTTCTCTATTTTGAGCCCAAGATCACGAATAGCCTCTTTGGACATGAACAAATCTGACGCACCTGTGTCAACAAGTGCATTCAATCTTTTTCCTGCCACAGTGATGTCTACAAACATCAGCCCACAACTCATCTTATATTCGACACCTCCTAGTATCGAATTGAGATTTTTGGTCATCTCGTCTTTCTCGTCATTTGCTTCTATGGCAGAAAGAGTGGTCTTTTTCGAACAATCCTTGATCATATGCGGACCATCACAGAGGAAACAAGTTAAAGTCCATTCTTCTTCCTATCCCACGGTCTTTGAGCCTTACTATTGCCATCCTTAGCAAACTTGTCTTTGTCTCCCCTACCATTACCCTTTAGTTTGAATTTAGTCTTGGAAGACTCAGGCTTGTCTTTCCTCGGACCCAGCTCAACAAAAGATTCTGCTACAGACATGGCTTTCGTAAGCTCTTGAACTCCTCAGCGTTGCAACTTTTGCTTTGCCCATGACTTCAATCCATCTATAAAGGAAAAGAATACCTCTTTCTTGCCCATATCCGAGATTTGAAGAATGAGTTCACTAAATTCCCTTACATACTCCTTCACTATGCCTTGTTGCGTAAGTCGGTGCAACTTTGCCCGAGCTTTATCATTATCATACTTCGAATAAAACTGTGCTTTAAACTCTGGAACTCCTCCCAAATCCCAATCTCGGTCCCACCATGTCTCACATCTGTGAACCGATGACGCCACCATAACAAAGCAACATTAGTGAAATACATAGCAGCAACCCTCCATTGCCCAAAGCAACCTTGTAGATTGTGAGTTCACCCTTGAGCTTCGCAATCTCCTCTTTCGAGGTCGTCATTATAGCTTCTAGGATATCATCCCTATTGGTCAGCTTGTTCTCAATGGAACCGAGAGACTCTGACACATAGTCCATGAGTTGCTCCTTCATGGATTGCAGCCCATCAGTGAGTCTCCCCTCGGCTTCATTAAGCCTCTTTTTAGCATCCCCCATGGACTCCTCGAGAGTCACTACCTGATCTTTCAAAGCTGATAGCATGTCCCTTGATCGACTAGCTTTTCTAGCCCTCCCACGAGTCTCCATTGGCTCAACATATTCGGCAACTTCTTTCGACATCTTTCAACGGTGCCTTCGAAACCTTAGCTCAGATACCAACTGTCACGGACTTAGATTTTCCCCTCACGATCCGTGTGGCCTTAGGGGTTTTCTTCCTCCAAAAACACCTAAGTCATCCTAGCTCCCAACAATTGAAGATAAAACAGAATTCTTCCAAGGCACCAATGAAGAACAAAGATGAATAAATTTGAAATATAAGAATAAAGCAATAGAATAGCTAAAAACACAAGAGAGGGTTTGGAGAAAATGTTCTCAGGAATTCTATTACTCAATGAATTATTTACAATTAGAAAGATAGGCTTCTATTGTAATGGCCTAAATTCAAGGTTATCGGAACAATGGTTTCGTAACCATAAATCCGATTTAAAGAGAAATTTATTTTAATATTTTTGCATGAATATTTATATGATAGGAAAATCGTATTAAAATATCGATAGAAAAATTTTACCGATTTAGTGGTTAGTTAGAAAAAGGAATTATTGAAGGAATTGGGTAAAAATAAGGTATCGAGACCTTGATCTCATAAAATTGAGTAGGAAATATTTTTATAAATATTTATAAAATGTTAGTAATATAGTATTAAAATTTCGTTAGAAAATTTTAACGTTTGAGTATGTAATTAGATGAAAAGGGCTAAATTGTAACAAATACAAAATTATGAAAAATGATTAGATAGTTTAAATGATAAAAGAAAGAGGGCTTAAAAGGAAAATAGACCCAAGGTCTAATTGGGCTGGACGGCAAGGGTATGAAATCAGCAAGAAGATAAGGAGAAATAAGGGTAAAATGGGAAAATAACAAAATTTGCTAAATAAAACTAGGACTAAATAGGGATATCTAGAAATCTCTTCATTTTTCTTCACTCTCATCAGCTAAAAACGCCATAGGAGGGGTATCTAAGCTGGTATATCATAATTTTTGCACCAAGTAAGTGAATCCTTGCCTATTTCTTGTAATTTTGTGTTTTTAAAGACTTTTACAACTAGGTCCTACTATTAAATTTATTAGTCTTTGATTTCATGGATGAAATTGAAAGCCACCATGGTTGGTTTATGTAAGTTTATGATGAAATAGCATGAAATTTAAGCCTTAATTCGTTTAAGAGATGATTTTATTAGGTAATTTCAATAGAAATTGATTTTTGGGACTTAATTATGAAAGTGTTTGGAATTAAAGTCTATTACTGAAATTATGATTTCCAAAGGTTATAAAGTAGTTTAAAGTGATAGAATAAAGTGTTAATTGAGAAAAATAATCTCAATTGAGAGGTTAATTGAGCAGGGACGAAATTATCATTCATTGAAAGTTTAGGGGAAAAATGGTAATAACCAGCTTGCACTAAAACAGTTTTTGACATCAGCAGTAGTCTAACTTTGAAAAATCACCATAAATTGTAGAAGTTGAATTAGAAGATGAACGAAATATGAAATTAAAGATTATTGAGTTTATTTTCATATGAAAGAAACAAGGAAATAAAAGAAGTTCTGTATTTTGAGATATTTAGATTTTTGTAAGACTGGTTCAGAATAAATTCGGGTTCCCCTGTTTTGACTTTAGAAAATCATAAAAAATTGAAGAAAAGTAATTAGGGGCTTAAATTTATATGTTTAGAATCCTGAATGAGTCTATTTTCTATAGAAATAAACGGAAACACCATCTAATTTCCGTATGAAGAGATAATTAATTTTTAGTGAAGAAGAGTCAGAACTGCCAGACAGCAGAACAGGGGCAAATTTGATGAATAAACTGTACTAATTGGCTAGGCTAAAAATTCTGGAAATTTTATGGTATAAAGAAATGTGAGTCTAGTTTCAGAGAAAATTAACGGTTCTTCATTTGGAGCTCTGTAGCTCGAGAAATAAATAATTTAGTGACTGTGACTCAAGTAGACAGCTTTGAATAAGCTAAAAATAATAATAGAATTATAGAAAATGCTACATGTGAACATGAAAGGTATTGAATTGATGATTGGATTTATTTATTTAGATCCGGAAAACTCAAATACGAAGCTAGATCGGGGAAAGGAAAAAGTCCCGGATTAGTAGATTTTATAAACGAACTAGTATCGAGGTAAGTTCGTGTAACTTGAATTATATTCTTAAATGTTTGAAATGTATGTTATTGATATGAATATGATTTGAATGTCCATTGTATGAAATTTGATGAAACATTGGTATATTTGATAAAAAGGGAAAGAAATCCCGGTTGAATGAAAGGAAAATTCGATGGATCTCTGAAAAGGAATTGACGGTAAAAGGATCTAGCCCGACGGGTGATCCTATCCCGATATAGCCCTCCAAGAATATGTGGAAAATGGATTTAGCCCTGACGGGTAATTCGAATTAGGGTCTAAATTTAGCCTTGGATGTAATTCGATCCAAGCTCATTAGAGTAATTGTCGTTGCGAGGATTTAGCTTTGACTGTAATCCCGACAATACTCTATGAGTTTATATTGCGTGATTTAGCTCGACTGTAATCCCATTTGTAAAGATGAGGTTCGCGGGAGTGTGCTCTCTGAAATGAAAATGTGCGCACATGAATATGAATTGACGGACCCGGATTTGTACACTAAAGTGTACCTCTGAAAATCCATCGAAATTCCGAGTAATTTAACGGGATAAATATGGAAAAAAATAACAAGGAAACGGAAATAATGATATTGATGAGCTCATCAATCATGGCGTGTATATTATTGATATATGGAAATTAATCGACTAACTTGGATGTTGAGTTTGTGAATGTTAGGGTAATAATGCATTGAGTGAGTATATGAATGTTTATTGCTTGTATTGAAAATACTAGGTAAGTATAATTCTTGTTACATGGGCTTACTAAGCACAAAATGCTTACCCTATTTCCTTTTTCCCTGCTTTGTAGTGTTAAGAGCTCCTGAGAGTCGGATCGGTGGGAGACTCATCACACTATCAACCCCAAAGATTTCGGTATTTAAAGAAACTTTAGTTTGGAAATGAATGGCATGTATAAGCTAATAAAATAAATGTTAATATGAAATGAATGTAAGGTCAGCCATTGGTATGGCTAACAAATTTCTAGTTTCAGTATGTAATGAGGTTATCTTATAAATTTGCATGGATCTATTTTGAAAATATGTTGAATTGGATTTGTTGGTATGAATTAGTTTCGGTTTAAATATTTGCAGGGAAGACTAGATTAATTATAAAGGGGTTATATTGAGTAAAAAAAAAATTGTAAACTCCGGTAATGCCCCGTTCCCTATTCCGATAATAAATACGGGTAAGGGGTGTTACATCTATTTATAGTTAAGCCTCCCAAAATCAACGGTACAAATTTAAGTACATCAATGGCTAGGATTAAAAGCTATCTACAATTCATATATCTAAGATTACAAATTATCTTTAAGATTGTATATCTTTGACTTGGTCTTACTTTGTAAATGAGCCTTCAATCTCTCCAAGCAACAGGCCAGTTTGATTGGGCCAAATAACCTCCCTTGAACATGATGGATCACCCAATTGTGCCATGGTTGCGGGCTCCCATGCGCAACCCATAAAACTAGGATGTTGTTCCATCACCTTATTTAATATTTGGTCATGCGAGGTATTGAGCAATGTATATTCATTGAGCTTAGCATAAGGTCCTCCTTTTCCCTTCTTACCCTTAGGTTAACCCTATTAGGGCTTGTTTCCCTATACATGAGAATGTTGATGTCATGGGGAAGTAATGATGTTGCTGAGTTGTTAGGGGTGAGTTGTTCTAGGCTAGTAGTCCTCATGGTAAGCATAGGTTTGTCTATGGTGTTGGGTTTGAAAGAGCTCATTTAGAGCCTAAGACTCCCAATATCATGAGGTAGGATTTACATTTCGAGGTATTTTATTTTTCGATGTGGGTCAATGAGGTATTGGCACAATTGGTAAATGGGAGGCTTTGTATTTTAAGTATCCAAGTTCGAAACCCACTATGTGCAATTATGTGTGGATTTTCGAGTTCCATCATGTCCGATTTTCATGTGTGGGTTTTAGTTTAGTTAGTCGGTTTTAGTTTAGATTAGGCATAATGCCTTATTTGACTCTCTAACTTTACAAAAAAAAAAAAAATCATTTTAGTCTTCCATTTATTTTTTTCGCCCTTAATATTTTTTGTCAAATCACCCCAAAATGGGTGGAAAAGTTAATTTTTTTTAACTTTGTTGATGTGGCATACACATGGATAACCACGGGTTGACACGTTAGCATTTAATTAATCTTTTTTTTAAAAATTCAAAAAAATTTATAAAAAGTCATTTTAAAAATAGAAAATCATTAAAATTATTTAAAAGTATAAATAATATAAAAAAATTAATATTTTAAATTTTAAAAAAATTAGTTAAATGATGATGTGTCATTCCCATGAAAATCCACATGTATGCCACATCAGCAAAGTTAAAAATGTAAACTTTTCCATCTAGGTTAAAGTGATTTGACAAAAAATACAAGTTTAAAGACTAAAAAAGATAAAAATAAATTGAGGACTAAAAGGACTTGTATAAAGTTAAAGGGTCAAAAAATCATTATTCCTTTAAATTATTTAATTTCACGCTGTTTTTGTCCATCAGCATTGTAATAGTTTAATTATAGTATTAAACTTTAAGAATTTTAGAAAAAGAAAAAAAACATATATTGAGTAATATAATATAACTAGTCTTTACAGTTTTCTTGAAGGATAAGTCTTCCAAAGAATCTCAATTGGAAGTCTTTCCCTGGATGAGACATGACGGCCAAAACTGGAATTAGCTTAGAATAGCATTGGAAATAGAAAAATGAAGTGTTTAAATTTAGGTGTTTCAGCATTTTAGGGTCAAATTGTCCATAATTAGTCGCTTAGCTATTATGAGTTTTCTTTTAGTGTGGTAAAGTCAAACTCAACTTCCTCCCAGATGTTCATGTATTGGTCTTAAAAAGTTCACATCATGCATAAACTTGAAAATCTGAAACTATTTGATAAGAAAATTTTAAATTCTTTATAAAAATATAATAAAATATTAAAGAAAACACATAGCGATATTTTAATACTATTTATAGAATAAAAGAAATTATAAATGTACAAAATACACAATTTCAATGATGTTTATATGACGGCAATTCTTTTTCTTCTTTTTAATTTTGGTCTGCTTCTAGTAATTGTTTGGTGGTTGGTTGGAGTTTTTTCATTAGAAAACTACCTATGACTTTTAGGAATATTGTATGCCTCCTGGACTGATGCTCTAGTTGGGCGGGTTAATCGTGATGAAATTAATTCAGAGTTTTAACCCTTTTTTTTAGGTCGGATTATTTTATATCCAAGTCATTTCTAGTTACTGTTATTGTATGTTTAATCATTGTTGTTTAATTTAACTGGTGATTTACTTTGAATCACGTCATTTTATATTCAAGTTAAGTGACTATTTTGTAACTTTTCATAGTTGAGTGACGGAAAAAGAAAGTTACAAATAATTGAGTGACCGTTTTGTCATTTTTCATAATTAGATAACTAAAAAAACTAGGCTTAGTGACAAATTTGGTCAATAATGTTTACATATTTTGTCAAAATGGCCCTAATTGTATTTTTGAGCCTTTTTTTGTCATCAACCTTTATTCTTTTTTTTCAATTTGTTTTTTAACGGATTTGATAAAAGTACCTTTAAAAAAAGTTAACGGGATGATGTGGAATTTCATACGTGGAATATTTTTAATGAAATATAATTTATTACTTAGATAACCTAATAAAATAAATAAATAATTCATGAAGTTAAAAAAATAACTCTTAATTTAAAGAAAATAAATATAATTATCTAAAAGAGGGTTTCAAAATAAATGCACACATTTAGTATTTTCGATTTGACTTTTTAATTATCTTTTTAAACCTCTCTATAAACATAAGAAAATCATTTTATAATCAACATTAAAATCTTATAATTTTTAGCTGAGCATAAACTAGTGAGATTTTTGGATTTCAAACACGTGCAAAAACTAAAAACAAATAAGAAAAAATCTTTTTGAGATTTTGAAATCAATCAAATAAAAATAAAAAGTTCAATTCTTTTGTTTTTCGAAATTTCGTAATAAAAACAAAAGCAAAAGTTTTCGAGATTTTGATTTCAACCAGGTTTTTTTTTTTTCTAAAGATTTTGATGTAGATCAAAATTCAAATTCCTAGAAAAAAATTTAGGGATCGAAATTAAATTATATATTTTTTTAATAGTAAAAATATAATTTTACCATTTTAATATCTATATCTTTATAATTTTTAAAAGATTAAATCAAATTCTTATCATTTTTAGAGGGGCCAAAGTATAATTTTAGGGTTTTTTACCCAAATAATATAAGAAATAATTAATTACCAAAAACATATAGAAAACAAAATAATTACAAAAATAGGCATTTGTTGCTGTGTTCTGACGGTGCCGCCTGACATATTGGCGGCATCAGACTAAAATATGATTATCTAAAAACTTCAAGGACCTTTTATGAAATTTTCCATTTTAATTATGTGTTGAAAAAACACTTCAAAGGGTGCGGTCTAGTATGGCACCAGACTTTAAAAGGATAAATTACACCCTAAACCGCCCGTACTTATTATTATTTTTATCCTCTTTTAACACTAAAAATAGATTGGTGTCCTATCAATTAGTCTAAAAAGTTTTTGTACCAAAAGGTATTTTTGTAAGTAAGCTAATTCTAATGGGAAATAAATTTTATTTATTTTTTAAAAAGTATTTAATTAAAAAACTATTTTCATCCCAGCATCTAGACATCCAAGTTGACATTTAAAACCCATTTGGACTGCCACGTAGGACTACCATTAGGGAGGTAACGGAGTTTAACGGTAAAGTGACCACTACGTAACAAAACGATAACGTAAGTGACTAGAATGTAATATTTCAAACATAAATGATTAAAATGTAATCTGTGGCAAACAAAAGTGACTATTTTTATATTTTATTCATAACATTGATTTAAAGTTTGGTATTTAAATTTGATCTTTTTATCATTTGAATTTTATTTCAAGGTTTACATATTTGCATATTGAAATAGACTCGGGCATGAATTTGATTAATAACAATCTTAAAATTCAAAGTTAAGTTTCAAGTATAAAAAAAATTATATTTAAGTCACCAGAGCAAGGTTTTTTTAAAAGAAAAAGAAAATTTTAGATTCAACCCATTTAAATTACGTTTATATTAATAATTATATATGTTATAATTAAATTTAATTAATAAATAATCATTTGGATTCAACCCATTTAAACTACACAAAACCTAAGCTTTGATTCCAATAAGTTGAAGTTATTAAAATAAAAATATTGAAATTCTTGTTAAGACCATAGAGTTGATGAGGGTGAAAGTAAAGAGTTTTCAAAACTCATGACCACCTTTCTTCAATAACTACCTCCAAAAGTTTTTACAAATTTAAATCTAAACCTTATACTAAAATTACTATTTAACAATAAAAAAATACTTTTTTTTATTATTTAAAATGATATTTTTATAAGATTATGGGAGCATTGAAAGGAAGACAAGGTTTCAATTAATAAATAGCTATTTGAACTAACTCATACTAATTAACCCAATCTGCCAAAAAACGAGATTTTGGTGGCAAAATGAAAACAAAAATTGTTTGTTTAAATTAAATAAGTTGTAGAAAATTAGGTCCCCACAACATTCATTTCATGCTGCCATCATTCCTCCTTTTCCTCATTCATGAATAACGATTTATAGACTCCATGGGGCTTTATTTTTATTTTTATTTTTTAAAAATAAAAATAGAATATGTAGAACGAAAAAGTTGTTTGTGAATTTCAAAACAATTGATTTTTAATTTTTAACTTTTAATTTAATTGATAAGTTTAAATATATATATAAGAATTTTTTATTTTAAGTATAATGACTTTTGTGAGAAAATAAATACTAAACATGTTTTTTTTATAGTTTCATTTTTAAAATTCAATTTTTATTTTCGTTTAAAAATGGATTTTAAAATTTATAATTAAAAAAGAAAGAAAGAAAGAAAATAGATATATAATTTTCAGACCAAATTCCCCCTTTTAAAAGAATGATGAATTTGACAACTTGTGATTAAAACCAATTTCATTTTATTGATATCAAATTAAAAATATATAACGTCAGCTCAAATCAAATTTTTGAAGGTTATATTGGAATATGAGAATTTACAAAATCTTTATATGTTATATTTCCCATGTTCAACATCACCGCCATATCATGTATATTTTTATGCATGTAGCACACCATAAACTTAGCATCTTTATTATTCTCTAACTTCTGGCTTAAACTTAAAAAATCTATAAGTTTAATGATGTGATATTTTGAGATTGTGCCATATTATTACTTAAAAAATAATTAATATAATATTTTAAAATTGCATCACATCATCATCTACTTTTTTTTTATTTTTCAATTGATAATGTGGCATAATCTCAAAGTGTCATATTCAGTGTTTTAATAACGATGGTTGATAAAAACAATGCAGGTAGCAAAATAAAAAAAAATAGAAATTTTAAGTTCAATGATCAAATTGGACGTAGTTGTCAAGTTCAGGGGGCAAAAGTTACAATATCCCCTTTTTTTCACAGTCACTAATAGAATGGATTTAAATGAAAAACCAATTTTCAAGTTTAGAGACCAAAATGAATAAAAAAACCTTTAAAAACTAATATAAATCTATTTACTAAATTCAGGGCCAAAAATTACATTATTCCTAAAAATAACTTTTCTATCATGTCGTGTATCATCAAGTTAGGTATTATATGTTGCATCATAACTATTTTCAAAATAAAAATATTGGATAATTTACCAAAATATACCAAAATAAAAAAAATTATAGAAATGGGCTGAATTTTGCATTATTTACGGAAAATGGCCATTTCCCCCCAAAACGCGTCCACGTCAGCGCGTTTTGGGCGCGTTTTGGGCGCGCTTTGTGCCACATCAGCACAAAACGTGCTGACGAGGACGCACTTTGCTGATGTGGCACAAAGCGCGCGCTTTCCTGCTGCAACGGTCAAATTTTTTTTGACCGTTGAGCCTCCAATGGTCAAGAAAAAAAACCTATAAAACCCCCACCCTTTTATTTTTTTCACAACAAAGTCCTTATTCATTTTTCTCTCAACTTTCTCTCAAATTCTTCTCAAATTTCTCTTAAATTCCTTGAAACTTCCTCTCAAATTTCACAATAGTCCTTTAATATTTACAAAAAAGCCCTTTTTAAAATTTTTTGAAATATATTTTTTTAATAAATTTTAAAATATTCGATCGTATTACTAATGGCCGGGGAATTAATTCGTCTCGACGATAAACACATCTCCGTCGATCAAATACAAATGGTAAGTTTTAATTTTAATTTTTCAATACTATTTAATATTTTTTAGGTTTATGCAATTTTAATTAAAATTTATTTTATATTTTTTTAAACAGTCTGTAGATCAGGTGCTGCAATGCTATATTCACAATATGTCTGGTCTGCCATCACCGTTGATCAAGAATTACTGCGGAAAGCGGTTTTTGCACGCACGTGGCCACGATAGGTCAGGGTGCAAGTTGAGCCGAGTTAATCAGTGTATTGATAGAGAGGTGGAGACCTGAGACGCACACTTTCCATCTTCCATGCGGAGAGCGTACTATCACTCTGGAAGACGTACAGTTGCAATTGGGATTGTCGGTGGATGGGTCCGTAGTCACCGAGTCCGCAACTTCTAGCGATTGGACTGCTGTATGCTACGAGCTTCTGGGTGTCATTCCGGATAACATTTATGGAGGTCGGACCGAGATGGGCTAGTTACGAGACACCTTCCCAGAGCCGGATGATAATTCGACCAAAATAGAAAGAATACAGTATGCTCAGGCATACATTCTTGAGATGATTGGAGGCTATCTGATGCTGGACCTGTCACGAAACCTCGTACACCTGAGATGGCTGCTGAAACTTGTTGATTTTAGAGCAGCCGGTGAATTGAGTTGGGAGTCTGCTGTGCTATCAAAATTGTATCGGGTGATGTGCGGGGCGACGCGACCTAGTAAAGCGAAAATCGGAGGTTGCCTATCACTACTGCAGTCATGGGCACGGTTTCGATTTCCATTTTTACGTCCTCGAGTTGACCACCCATATACATTCCCACTCATAACGAGGTAAAATTAATATTATATTTTACAATTATTACATAGATTTAAAGTATAATTGTATGCTAAAAATTTATTTAATTAGGTGGAACTATTCGGCGAGTTATGTTGGAATACCTACCAAGCTTGAAGTATACGGCTTCTATTAGAGCAACGGTCGGAATCACAAGTAAGTATTAAATGCAATATATTTTCGTAATAAAATTGTCGTTTCGAATTTCATATTTATAATTTAGTATTTCGTATTTAGTATTTAGTATTATGTATATAACTAATATTTTGGTCATGTTAATATAGTTTCAATGGACACTATACGAGGATTCGACAATCGGGCAGTAATTCCGGAGGAGTTCTTGCTAAATCCGAACATTTGGCATGTGAAGGTCCCATTGATCAACTATGCCACCGTGGAGATGCACCGGTCAGATCAGGTTCTGCGACAATTTAGATTCCAACAACCGATTCCCTTGTCACCGAGGTGCTCGATGATGAGCATAAAGTTGACTTACGACAGTTGCACACGGATTAGCCAAGATTTTGGTCAGCATATATCGAAATGTGGGAGAACCGACATGATTATATACCTATTCGAGAATCGATCGTCGTTCCTGAGTTAGCGTGCGTGCCGGAATACATGCCATGGTTTAGGATCCATGGCAAGCCGTATTTATTGTCAGAAGAGGAGAGGCGACAGCAATTTCGTGAAAAAAGGGAACAACGGGGCCCTTTAATTCCAAGGAGAAGGGGTGATGAGACGGGACCATCAATAGCGCCGACATAGTCAACGCGCCCATCAACAGCGCCCACACAGTCACCGCCCATCAACAGCGCCCACACAGTCACCGGGCCCAACACTTCAGCCGACGACACCGACATCACTGCCTTTGGCCTTTATGCCAGGTGCGTACCCTAGCCCTTATATGTATCCTAACCCATATATGTTTCCTTTTCCCAGTCCCCATCTGCGAGTTGGAATGCATGGCCCGGTCGAATCTGTTCTCGACTACTCTCAGTGCGCTACCGATCTTGAGGCTGCCGTCGCATGAGG
The DNA here is from genome assembly GCA_025503065.1 of Gossypium bickii. Taxonomy (NCBI): domain Eukaryota; kingdom Viridiplantae; phylum Streptophyta; class Magnoliopsida; order Malvales; family Malvaceae; genus Gossypium; species Gossypium bickii. The sequence continues at coordinate 16,356,753 of CP106713.1, read as the reverse complement.
GATCACACGAGGCACCGTCAGGGAGCTCTTCTTTTTACCAGTCTCCTTCGCCTTATAGGATTTAGACACCCCCGCCATGGTTTATGCAAACACCTCCGCAGTCATTATTTTATCAAGGTGGGTCATCCTCCCTACACCCACAACTGCACTCCATCACCGAGGAACTGCAATCTCCACCTGAGGTTCCATGACCCCAGCCGGAAGGTAGAAGAAGGAGGAATCCAGCGCGTAACCACCGACCACCCCCATGTGGCACTGATTCCGACTGGCACCAACATTGATTCCGACCGCCTTTTTTTATTTTTTAATTTTGCAATATAATTTTTTTTATTTTTCTAATAAAATAAAAGTTGTTTTTTTATTTTTATTTGTAATTTAATTTTAATATCTTTAATAAAATAGAAGTTATTTTTTTATTGTAATTTAATTTTAATATCTTTAATAAAATAAAAGATGCTTTTTATTTTTTTTTTTGTAATTTAGTTTTAATATCTTTAATAAAATAAAAGTTGTTTTTTTCTTTTTTTGTAATTTAATTTTAATATCTTTAATAAAATACAAGTTGTTTTTTTATTTTTTTTTGTAATTTAGTTTTAATATCTTTAATAAAATAAAAGTTGTTTATTTTTTTGTAATTTAATTTTAATATCTTTAATAAAATAGAAATTGTTTATTTTTTTATTGTAATTTAATTTTAATATCTTTAATAAAATAAAAGTTTTTTTATTTTTTTGTAATTTAATTTTAATATCTTTAATAAAATAAAAGTTTTTTTAATTTAATTTTAATATCTTTAATAAAAATAAAAGTCCAAGATTTGTTTTTTTATTGTAATTTAATTTTTATTTTTTTGCAAATTAGTCCTTCTACAAAAGTTTACCGTTTTCATCAAGAAGTAAATAGAATTTACATAGCCACCAAGAGACAAAAAAGCTAAGAAGACTGTCAACTATTTCAATTTGGACACGAGCGAGATGTATGGCCTAGGTTCTTACACCATCCGCACAACCTACGTTGGTTGGTCGTTTCTTGGATATCCATATTGTTGCGTATTCTAGTCGAGCAAGGTCGACCTTTTGGTTTGTGCCTCAGTTGTCTATCCGGCAACAGCTTATACGGTGCAAGCGATACAGACGGCCACTTACGTTCATCTAGGACTGGTGGGAATACGTGTCTCCGCACGTTGTACATGTTTTCTATTTTATACACTTTATCGACATAGCTCATGGGATCAAGACGGAGATTCTAACAAGCCGCAAGTACATGAGCGAATGGGTAACGAAGTGCATCAAATATCCCACAGTCGCAGGTCCTATTTCTCAAGTATACACGATATTGCCCGCCAACAATACCTTGGTTCGGTCTGTCAAACTCCGTCACACGAAACCATAGGTTGTCGCGATCATGACACACTGTGTGCATGGTCTTGGCCCGTGCCTTCCCCTTGTTAATTTCTCGCAAGACCTTCGTGCACCATACATTGCCTCCTTGCATTTGGCTTTTATAACTCGCTGCTCACTTCGGAAATAGTGCCGCTAAACGAAAATATGTCTCTCACACAACCGATGTTATCGGCAAATGACGCATTCCTTTTAGAACAAAATTTATGCATTCGGCCAGGTTTGAGGTCATATGACCATATCGTAGGCAGTCCTCGTATGCTTGTGTCCACTGTTCGAAAGGAATATTGCATAGGTAGTTTGCACCTTCTTCGTTAGCTGATCGCAAAATCGCCAACATCTTGTGAAAACGGTCCTTATTGATCTCGTACCTTGCCAATATAAGTTGATAGCGAATATTACATACCACTCTTCAATTAAGAATAAATTGAATATTACAAACGAAATTATATTAATAGATATTATATACCCATATTGGTCACTTGCTGTCGTTGACTTGTAGATCGATGTTGTCCGTGGTAGTTGGACGCAACATGCCTTAGACACTGTCGATGGTGTGTGCGATGCCACAGGCTTCCCTGTCGCTCTATTGAGGCTAGTATTCTAGGGCCCCGATCCATAATCTTGATGGTAGATTATACATGTATGGTAGATTATTGATGGTAGATTATGCATGTTTTTGAGTTATGCCATTCATTCATAGCTTGGAAGAAGGCTTCTCGAGCTCCTCCTCCTCGACTAAAGCAGAACGGCCTTTCACGACTATCTGTGGCACCGCTACTTGATGGGAGCGGGCGCATTACTCAGCACATCATCTCTGCACCATCTCGTTCGGGATCCATAACTATAAAAGAAAAACATTTTTAAAATTGTCAGGAGTCGTCACACTATCAAAATATAAGTATGGCATGTATAGTTAGACTCTTACTCATACCGAATATTCCGAGAACCGACTAAACTCTAGCTCGATATTAATAAATGTAACACCCTTTACCCGAGACCGCTTTCGGAGTCGAGCACGCAGAGGTATTACTAGACTTAACTTACTAGTTCTCATATAAAAATTGAAACTATCCGTCTGCGTCATGTTCACTAAATTAATTATAACTTTAGTTACGAAACTCAAAATCTAGATCCGTAAATTTTCCTTGAAACTAGACTCATATATCTTCTTACTGTAATTTTTTTTTAGAATTTTTGGTGTGGCCAATTAGTACAGTTTATTAGTTAAAGTCTCCCCTATTACACAGTTTGACAGTTCTGACCTCTCTTCACTAAAAATGAATTTTCTCATAATATACAACTCTTTTTCCTACACCATTTTCTTTATATGAAAATAGACTCAATAAGCTTTAATTATATATCTCATGCACAACCTAACTCAATTTCTACTATTTTTGGTGAATTTTCAAAATCACATCACTGCTGCTATCCCACTATTCCCCTGCATATATTACATAATTTCTTTAAAATAACTATCAACTAGGTATTTCATAACATCCAAATCATGTTCTTAATTAACCATTTTAATGGCTAATCATTACCAAGCATTTACAAGCCAATATTTAGCCATATCATAAGGTCATACACACAAAATAGCTAAGTCCCTATACATGCCATAACTTAAAACGTTCGAGTCACAAAATACCAATATAATTCTTTGATAGTGTGTAACGATCTCCGATGTCCTTTCGATCCTCGAGTTGGCTTGTAATACTAAAAAAAAATAAAGAATGGGAGTAAGCATAAAGCTTAGTAAGTTTACATGTAAATAGATAACAACATTCTTAATGAATTATCTTATTCTTTTCTTATCAAGATCAGTTAAACTTTTAACTCAATATACTTAAACTTGTATTCTTACCTGTACCTTTTAACATGAACTTGTCTTACCTTACCTTTTTGGCTTGAACTTGTCTTGCCTTTACTTTGGTATACTCTTTATATTTTCCCGTTGAACCACTTGGAATACTAAGGATACTCGGGTACCTTTCCTTATGAAACTTAACCATTGCCATGTCTTGACATGGTCTTATGTGGTATCCTTGCCTTATGAACTCACCAATGCCCTACCTTGGCATGGTCTTACATGGACCTTTGCCTTATAGTAACATATCAATGCCATGTCTTGACATGGTCTTACATGATTTCCTTAAACCCTAATGTCATGACATTTGTATTTTACACATTCCTAAGGTTCAACCGGAACTTTCTGAGATTGCTTCTCCGTCAATTCATGCTTGGGTCTTTAAATAATAAATTTACTGAATAAATATGTAAATGCTGGAATTTAATAATATTAAATGTAAAATAATAGAATATTGTATTTATTTACTGCAAACTTACCTCGAAACAAAATACGATAAACTATATCGATTTAGTCCACTATCTTTTTCTTTCCTCGATCTAACTCTGGATTTCGTTCTTCTTGATCTATAATAGCAAATTTAGCTTATTTAATACTCACGTTTATCAAAACAGTCCTTAACTCTAACTTTGGAAAAATTATAATTTTGCCCCTAAACTTTTACATAATTACGATTTTGCCCCTAGGCTCGAAAATTAAACTTCAGCCCTTATTCTTATGTTTTATAACATGCTGAACATTTTTCCCTTCTATAGCAAATTCAAATTCTTACTATAACACATACTTATGAATAATAACAACTTTGACTAATTAGCTCGTTTTACTCAAAAATCACTTAATAAAAATCATTCCTCTACTCATAAACATGCATAATCTACCATCAATCATCAAAATCACAAGTTCTCATCAATGGCATAACTCAAAATATTCATCAAAATTCAAAATTGAAACATGGGTTTTGTAGATCTCATAGCAACGATCTCAAAAACGTAAAAATTATTAAAAATCGAACTAAGGCTAACCTTGAATCATGCTTCAGAAATCGCCAAACCCTAAGCTTGTTCTTTTCTTTTTCTTTTCTTCTACATTCGACTAGTGGAAAAAAAAGATGATAATGGCTTTTTAACTTATGTTTGTTTAATTATATTAACACTACATTATTTTATTATTATTAAACCATTATACATAACAAAACAAGCTATATAATTTGACATAACGCCGCCCACTACTCTCACTTATGGGTAAATTACAACATAAAGCCTCCAAATTATAAAGACAACAATAATTAGGCACTCTCTTGTTTAACCATCAAATTTTCATTTTACGCAATTAAGCCCTTTTATCAAATTAAGCACACAAACAATAAAATTAATTCACGAAACTTTCACACATGTAAATTCACATATTGTAAGCACTGAAAATAATATTAAAATATTTTACTGACTCGGATTTATGGTTTCGCAACCACTATTCCGTTTAGGCCCTATTCCGGGATGTTACATTTCTCCCCTTTTAGGATTTTCGTCCCCAAAAATCTTACCTCAGAAAGAGATTTGGTATCAAGTTTTGCATAGTCTCTTCGGGCTCCCATATAGCCTCTTCTATTCCATGCCTATTCTAGAATACTTTCACAAGTGCAATACTTTTATTCCTTAATTGCTTAACCTCTCGAGCTAGAATTTTTATTGGTTCCTCCCCGTAAGTCATATCTGGATGAATCTCAACCTCTGTTTGCGAAATCACATGCGATGGATCTGAACGATAACGACGTAGCATAGACACATGGAACACATTATGAATCTTCTCTAACTCAGTTGGCAAAGCCAATCGATATGCCAATGGCCCAACTCTCTCGATCACCTCAAATGGTCCAATAAAATGGGGACTTAATTTGCCTTTCTTGCCAAATCTGAGAACTTTCTTCCACGGGGATACTTTCAAGAATACCCTATCACTAACTTGAAATTCAATGTCTTTTCTTTTCAAATCTGCATAGGATTTCTGTCTATCTAAAGCTGCTTTCAAGCAATCTCTGATGACTTTTACTTTTTCTTCTGTTTCTTTGACTAGATCAACCCCGTAAATTCGATTTTCCTTAAGCTCTGTCCAATACAAAGGTGTGCGACATTTACGTCCATACAAAGCTTCATAAGGTGCCATCTTCAAACTCGATTGATAACTATTATTATAAGCAAACTCTATTAATGGTAAATATTTCTCCCAACTACCTTGAAATTCTAATACACAACATCTAAGCATATCTTCAAGTACCTGAATAACTCTCTCTGATTGACCATCAGTCTAAGGATGGAAAGTTGTACTAAAAATCAACTTTGTACCTATAGCTTCCTGCAATTTCTTCCAAAACCGTGAGGTAAATCTCGGATCTCTATCTGAGATAATCGATAACGGTACTCCATGTAGTCTCACAATCTCTGTAATATATAACTCAGCCAACTTGTCAAGTGAATAATCCATACGAATTGGGATAAAATGAGCCGACTTTGTTAACTTATCAATCACAACCCATACTGCATCTTTCTTTCTCGGTGTCGAAGGCAATCCTGTCACAAAATCCATAGTAACTCGATCCCATTTCCACTCGGGAACTAATACAGGCTGCAATAAACCTGAAGGTACCTAATGTTCGGCTTTTACCTGCTGACAGATCAAGCATCTAGAAACAAACTCTGATATATCTCTTTTCATTCCTGTCCACCAATACATTTTCTTCAAATCATTATACATCTTGGTACTACCTGGGTGAATAGACAGAGAACTGCTATGTGCTTCCTGTAAGATTTTCTTAATAAGCTCATCATTCTTTGGTACACATACTATGTCTCTGAACAACAAACAACCGTCAGAATCGATCTGAAAATTAGACTCTACACCTGACTCGCACTGGACTCTTTTGGCTTGCAACTCACTGTCATCCTTCTGAGCTTCACAAATTTCTTCAAGTAACGTCGATTTAACTCTCAACTCAGCTAAGATAGAACCATCATCAGATAATGCCAAACTAGTGTGCAAAGCTCTCAATGCAAATAACGATTTTCTACTCAAAGCATCGGCAACATTTGCCTTACCCGGGTGATAATCGATCACTAGCTCATAATCTTTAATCAACTCTAGCCATCTTCTTTGCCTTAAGTTCAGATCTTTCTGAGTCATCAAGTACTTCAAACTTTTGTGATCAGTGAATATTCGGCATTTCTCACCATATAAGTGATGTCTCCAGATTTTCAATGCAAATACAATAGCAGCTAGCTCTAAATCATGTGTCGGATAGTTTTTCTCATATAGCTTTAACTGTCTAGAGGCATAAGCAATTACCCTTCCTTCCCCGCATAAGTACACACTTAGTCCATTCAAGGATGCATCATCAGAAATCACAAACTCTTTACTCTTGGTTACGGTTGTACTAAAACAGAGCTTTAGTCAACAATACTTTTAACTTGTCGAAACTCATGACACTTCTCATCCATTCAAACTTGACAACTTTACAGAACAATCTTGTCAATGGAGTAGCTATCTTGGAAAATCCTCTACAAATCTTCTATAATAACCGGCAAGACCAAGAAAACTTCTGACTTCTGATACATTTCTAGGAGGCTTCCAATCAACAATTGCCGAAATCTTACTCGGATCAACTCTAATACCTTTACCTGAGACAATATGTCTAAGAAAACAAACTTCCTGTAACAAGAACTCACTTTTGCTAAACTTGGCATAAAGCTGATTATCTCTCAAAATCTGTAAAACTGTTCTCAAATGCTCTGCATGCTCAGTCTCATCATGAGAATAAATCAAAATTTCATCAATGAACACGACTACAAACTTGTCCAAATAAGGTCTAAAAATTCAGTTCATTAAATCCATGAAAATAGCAGGAGCATTAGTTAAGCCAAATGGCATCACAAGAAACTCATAGTGACCATACCTAGTTCGAAAAGCAGTCTTCGGAACATCTGACTCTTTAACTCGCAACTGATAGTATCCGGATCTCAAATCTATCTTAGAGAACAGAGTGGCTCCCTTCAATTGATCAAATAAATCATCTATTCTAGGTAATGGATATTTGTTCTTGATGGTTACCTTGTTAAGCTGTCGATAGTCTATGCACAATCTCATGGAACCGTCCTTCTTTTTCACAAATAACACTGGCGCGCCCCATGATGAATAACTAGGTCTTACAAAGCCTTTATCAGTTAATTCCTGTAGCTGAGCGCTTTCAGTTCTTTCAATTCTATTGAAGCCATTCTATAAGGAGCAATAGAAATAGGTGTGGTACCTGGAATCAATTCAATACCAAACTCAACTTCTCTGATAGGAGGCAAACCTGGTAGTTCTTCCGAAAACACATCAGGGAACTCATTTACTATAGGTACTGATTCAGTTTTCAACTCTGGATCTTTAGTATTCAACACAAAAGCAAGATAAGCTTCACATCCTTTCCTTAAACATTTACGAAAGCGCACATAACGTAAATCATGGAAATTGAACTATCCGACTCATCCGAATTAACCCGAAGGAACTCACCATTTTCACATTTCAACTCGGTGAATCTTTTCCCACAATTCACTATCACATCATGTGCGCTTAACCAATCCATACCAAGAATCACATCAAACTCATCAAATGGCAATAGCATGAGATCACCGAAAAACAAGAACCTCTAATCATCAAAGGGCATTTTTACATACTTTGTTTACTAACACATGCCGACCTAATGGGTTCGATACTTTAATCACAAATTCTCAGAAACTCTATGGGCATGTTCATACTAGGCATTAATTTCATGCAAACATAGGAATGGGTTGACCCCGGATCAATCAAAGCAATAACATTAACATCATGAAGAGAAAATGTACCCGTAATTACGTCGGGGGAAGATGCCTCTTCACGAGCACGGGTAGCATAAGTCCTTGTGGGTGCTCTAACATCTGATCTTGTTGCTGGTATCTCTAAATGTACCTCTACCTGCCCCTACTCCTGAATTTCTCTGAGATCTGCCTCTAGCTGGGGCATTACCTGATCTTACACTCGGTATTACTTCTTTTTTTACCATCTCGAGACACTCCCGAATGAAATGATCCGGTGCACCACATCGGAAACAACCGGTCTTAGTTGCTCGACATTGACCTAGATGACGTCGACCACATTGAGGACACTCGGGCCTATCAGGCTGAATACTGCCAACACTCGCAATCGAAGTGGTTTGAGCTTTTGAGTCTATAAATCTTCCACCTCTGTTTCAGCTAGAATACCCGGTTGAAAAATTAGATCTCGTAGAAAACTCTCTAGGCCTCTTGGATGTAGACTGAAATGACTTGCTCATCTGTCTTTTCTTCGTGTCTTGCATATCAATTTCAGCTTTACCCTTTCTTTTTAATAACTCTTCTGCCTTACAGGCTCGTTCAACTAAAACAACAAACTCTTTTATCTCTAAAACACCAACTGACAATCGGATATCATCATTGAGCCCATCCTCAAATCTTTTGCACATGATAGCCTCTGTAGACACACACTCTCGAGCATAATTGCTTTGAGTCGGATAAATTCACGCTCATAGTCGATCACGGTCATCTTACCTGCTTTAACTCAAGGAACTCTTTTCTTTTCTCGGTCAATAAACCTCTCGATCGATGCACTTCTTACGAGAACTCCTCCCGAAAGAAATCCCAAGTAACTCTTTCCTTCTATACTATCGACACAAGTGTCTTCCACCACCGTAAGCCGAATCTCTAAGAAGTGACACCACACATTTAATACATTCTTCCGTGTGCAGGATAACTCATCAAAGACTCGATAGTGTTCTCGAGCCAAAATTCACTTTTCTGCATCATCATCTTTGGTAGCCCGAAACTCTTCACCCTTTGTTTTCTCGATCTCAAAGAAACCATTCATTCATAGCTTGGAAGAAGGCTTCTCGAGCCCCTCCTCCCGACTAACTCAGAATGGGCCTTTCACGACTATCTCGGTGGCACCGTCCCTTCAGTGGGAGAGCGGCGCATTACTCTCTACATCATCTGCACCATCTCATTCGGGATCCATAACTATAAAAGAAAAACATTTTTAAAATTGTCAGGAGTCGTCACACTATCAAAATATAAGTATGGCATGTATAGTTAGACTCTTACTCATACCGAATATTCTGAGAACCGACTAAACTCTAGCTCTGATACCAATAAATGTAACACCCCTTACCCGAGATCGTTGCCGGAGTCGAGCATGAGGCATTACTAGACTTAACTTACTAGTTCTGGGCATAAAAATTGAAACTATCCGTCTACGTCATGTTCACTAAATTAATTATAACTTGAGTTACAAAACTCGAAATCTAGATCCGTAAATTTTCCTTGAAACTAGACTCATATATCTTCTTACTGTAATTTTTTTAGAATTTTTGGTGTGGCCAATTAGTACAGTTTATTAGTTAAAGTCTCCCCTATTCCACAGTTTGACAGTTTTGACCTCTCTTCACTAAAAATGAATTTTCTCATAATATACAACTCTTTTTCCTACACCGTTTTCTTTATATGAAAATAGACTCAATAAGATTTAATTATATATCTCATGCACAACCTAATTCAATTTCTACTATTTTTGGTGATTTTTCAAAATCACTTCACTGCTGCTGTCCAACTATTCCCCTGCATATAATTACATAATTTCTTTAAAATAACTATCAACTAGGCATTTCATAACATCCAAATCATGTTCTTAATTAACCATTTTAATGGCTAATCATTACCAAGCATTTACAATCCAATATTTAGCCATATCATAAGGTCATACACACAAAATAGCTAAGTCCCTATACATGCCATAACTTAAAACGTTCGAGTCACAAACTACCAATATAATCCTTTGATAGTGTGTAACGATCTCCGACGTCCTTTCAATCCTCGAGTTGGCTTGTAATACTAAAAAAAATAAAGAATGGGAGTAAGCATAAAGCTTAGTAAGTTTACATGTAAATAGATAACAACATTCTTAATGAATTATCTTATTCTTTTCTTATCAAGATCAGTTAAACTTTTAACTCAATATACTTAAACTTGTATTCTTACCTGTACCTTTTAACATGAACTTATCTTACCTTACCTTTTTGGCTTGAACTTGTCTTACCTTTACTTTGGTATACTCTTTAAATTTTCCCGTTGAACCACTTGGAATACTAAGGATATTCGGGTACCTTTCCTTATGAAACTTAACCATTGCCATGTCTTGACATGGTCTTATGTGGTATCCTTGCCTTATGAACTCACCAATGCCATGCCTTGGCATGGTCTTACATGGGACCTTTGCCTTATAGTAACATATCAATGCCATGTCTTAACATGGTCTTACATGATTTCCTTAAACCCTAATGTCATGACATTTGTATCCTACACATTCCTAAGGTTCAACCGGAACTTTCTGAGATTTCTTCTCCGTCAATTCATGCTTGAGTCTTTAAATAATAAATTTACTGAATAAATATGTAAATACTGGAATTTAATTATATTAAATGTAAAATAATAGAATATTGTATTTATTTACTGCAAACTTACCTCGAAACAAAATACGATAAACTATATCGATTTAGTCCACTATCTTTTTCTTTCCTCGATCTAACTCTGGATTTCGTTCTTCTTAATCTATAATAGCAAATTTAGCTTATTTAATACTCACGTTTATCAAAACAGTCCTTAACTCTAACTTTGGAAAAATTACAATTTTGCCCCTAAACTTTTACATAATTACGATTTTGCCCCTAGGCTTGAAAATTAAACTTCAGCCCTTATTCTTATGTTTTATAACATGCTGAACATTTTTCCCTTCTATAGCAAATTCAAATTCTTACTATAACACATACTTATGAACAATAACAACTTTGACTAATTAGCTCGTTTTACTCGAAAATCACTTAATAAAAATCATTCCTCTACTCATAAACATGCATAATCTACCATCAATCATCAAAATCACAAGTTCTCATCAATGGCATAACTCAGAATATTCATCAAAATTCAAAATTGAAACATGGGTTTTGTAGATCTCATAGCAGCGATCTCAAAAACGTAAAAATTATTAAAAATCGAACTAAGACTAACCTTGAATCAAGCTTCAGAAATCGCCAAACCCTAAGCTTGTTCTTTTCTTTTTCTTTTCTTCTACATTCGGCTAGTAGAAAAAAGATGATAATGGCTTTTTAACTTATGTTTGTTTAATTATATTAACACTACATTATTTTATTATTATTAAACCATTATACATAACAAAACAAGCTATATAATTTGACATAACGCCGCCCACTACTCTCACTTATGGGTAAATTACAACATAAAGCCTCCAAATTATAAAGACAACAATAATTAGGCACTCTCTTGTTTAACCATCAAATTTTCATTTTACGCAATTAAGCCCTTTTATCAAATTAAGCACACAAACAATAAAATTAATTCGCGAAACTTTCACACATGTAAATTCACATATTATAAGCACTGAAAATAATATTAAAATATTTACTGACTCGGATTTGTGGTTTCGTAACCACTATTCCGTTTAGGCCCTATTCCGGGATGTTACAACGACGCCATGATTTTCCATAGACATGTACCATCTTGCACTGCACACTTCGCCTTGTACTTATCGAGCTTGGATTTAACCACATTGTAGTTAACCCCGTTCTTGATGCTGTATTATTTCAATGCACCAAGAAAAGTATCCATGTTGGAAAACTCTTTACCAACTTCTAATTCACTCGAATCTAACAACGAACTTGTACGGTCATGCGTCCGGTGTGGTAGTTCAGGAAACTCCAATGCATCATCTTGAGATAGATCGACATTATGCATGTGGGCTGGAGGCGAGTATGCCCTGAATAGCGGATCTTCTTCTTCTTCATCTGAACCACCTTCAACATCTTCAGGTACGGTTGGAACAAGCTCCGATTCAGAAAATAATGCAACTTCTGCACCATCGGGCCCGGGCTCTCGAGGTGGATCTATATCAGACTCATCATCTAACCCATTATAATCTGCAACGAACGAGGGCCCCTCGCCGATGGATGTCGTGGGGAGTACATTATCCCTCCTTAAACATCTTTTGTAACGTTCCCAATCATATGTGGATTGCCAACCACTACAAGTTGATGACGTTCCCCAATACGTATTTCTATCATCGGACGTCGAAGGAAGGATATGCATGTCCCATCCACCAACCGAGTGTCGTGCAGGGGTTATGTTTTCCATGCTACCACCAAACATGGGCACTTCCGTAGTCTGCCTCCCACTAACAGAGTGTCAGCTTGGGTTCATGTATTCCCCTCGAACAGTAGTAGATGTTGAGGTCGAAGGAAGATCACTTGGCGATGAAAATTGTACATATACCTCAAGATATGGTGATCCACTGGCAAGATGAGTCTCCACCATTGCCTCAAAGCTCCGAGGACCTTTGATGTCGAATGAGTCATATCTCACCAGATCAACCGAAGTGCAAAATCTATACTTAATAGACTGAACTTTCATTGGCGTTGTTCCAAAGATTTTACGCCTAATTCTTTTGCGAAGTTCTATCAAATCCATGTTCCGATTAAAACCTAGTCGCGCTGTGTTCTCCTATAAAAAAATAATACCATTTTCTGTGTCACAAATCTCACCATTGTAGTAAATAACAGCATTAATACGTTCACTCATTTTCAGTTTCTATTTTTCTTTTGCTTCAATTTCTGTTATGCAACTTGAGAATGAAATTTGGCTGATTTATAGTCTAAGAATTGCTAGAGACTACTGTAGTAAAAGAGCGTCCACGTGGGAGCTCTTTTCAATACTCTTGCTGACAGTGCATCCTGCTTGAAGCGTTTTGGGCACTATTTGTTCAAAAACGTCTTCTTAAAATTATTTTACCGGAGACTACTGTAGCAAAAGAGCATCCACGTGGGAGCTATTTTCAGTACTCTTGCTGATAGTGTATCCTGCTTGAAGCGTTTTGGGCACTATTTGTTCAGAAACGTCTTCTCAAAATTATTTTGCCAGATACAACTGTCAAAAAAATTCAAATAATTTTTATTTTGCTAATATATTTTCCTTAAAATCCTAAACATATTTTTACTAAGCCCTAATTAACCATGTAATCTAGATCATTAATTTTCCCCTAAAAACCTTAAACCCAATGACCCTAAAAAATCCTAAACCCTAGCCCTAAAACCCTAAAACCTCATACCCTAACACTAAAAACAGCTAAAAAGGAAGTCGGGGGAAGGAGGGCAAAAGCACGTCCTCATCAGCGCGTTTTGTGCTTGAGGGCGCGCTTTCCTGCTACATCCCCCCGAAACGCGCTGACGTGGACGCATTTTGGGGGGAAATGGCCTTTTTCTGTAAATAATGCAAAATTCGGCCCATTTTCGTAATTTTTTTTATTTTGGTATATTTTGGTAAATTATCCAAAAATATTATATAAATTTGTTTCCACATGCTTATTATCATGCTTTAATTTTGTGTGTGTTTTGAGCACGAAAATGAGTAGCTTAAAGCCTTTAATATTTCATTAATTTTTTAAATATTATATTTTTATTTGTAGTAATTAATATAAAATATATTTTATATTTAAATTGTTGAATATAATTAAAATATATTAAAGATATATAATTTTAATTTATGTAATTAATGTAAAATAACATTATTCAAAATAATAATTAATTAACATAATTAAATCAAATATTAATTAATTGATATTTAATATGCTTAGAATTTTATTTAAGTAATAACTCTATTTTACATAAATAAATTAGCACGGTTTTTTTTACATAAATTTTTTTAACTGTTATAGTTTAAATGATAATTATAATTATAATTGTCATAAATTTTCTTATATTTTAAACCCGGAGTTTCATTTAAGTAATAACTACTCTATTTTAGAATTACTACAATTTTTTAAATAATAACTGTAAATTAAATTATAATTATTTTTAATTGTATACTTATCACAATTTCTACTAAATTATATTTATTTTTAAATGGATAATTATCACGGCTTTTATTTTACTTCAACTTTTTTAATTCTAAATGGATAAAATGTATCCTTATCAATTCAAAAATTTATCTAAACTCGTATCTTTATATATTTTATTATAAACTACAAATAAATCAACTTACTTTTTTATCCAAACCTTACCCAAACAAGTTTACTGTAAATCAATTTAAAAGTCTAATGACTAAAGTTGTCCATGGGCCGGATCACCCGACTTGGTCCGAAGGTTCACCCGAAAAGTGAGAGAGTTTGACAAAAATATAGGCCCGAAAAATAGATTTGAAAAAAAAAAGGCCTCGTTTAGAAAACGGGTTAGGCTTCAAGTAAGGTTTTTTGGCATGGGCCCGACCCGAATTTGTAAAAAAAATTATGTTCTTTTGCTGTTGTTTTCTCACTGTTTTGCTACCATTTCATTATTTGTTGTTATTATTTGAATATTGTATAACTCTTGTTTTGTTGTTAATTTTAATACTATTTTAGAGATATTTGCTTATTAATTTTCACCTATCTTAGTGTTATTTAAGTATAAAGACTTGTTTTAATTTATTTTAACATTTATTTTAATTTTTTAATTTTTTTTCATTTATAATATTTTTAAATTATTTTATAAAAATAAAATAAAAATAAAAAGGGAGTATTAGTATGATTAAAGCTTTCAAAGAATTGTCAAATCATTCTTTAGAGAGACATTTGTAATTTGGTTTTCCATTGGGAAATGTTGGCCACCAAAACTATAAAACCTACATTTCAATCATTCATATTTTTGTGGTCTTAAGAGTTACATAGGTTATGATAATTCATAATTTATGTGAAATAAATTTTAATCCATTAATTTATATATTTATATTATTCATTCGATTTTAATTCTCTTGTTCATGGAATTATCAATCACTTTTATTTAAACTATTTTTTCTATTTTGATATTTAAATTTTTTAATATATTAAAAATTTTATCAATATATTTTAAAAATAAAATAGTTAAACACACATACAAATTAATAACATATTTTAAACCTTTAATTACTATTTGTCTAAATGGTAAAACAATACTTTTTTAATTACCTAAATGTTTTTAAAAAAGAATTCAACACAATTAACTCCCTTTTTTACAAATAACTAATAATTTTTATTTTATTTCATTTTTTATTTTTATTAAAGTGTTGTTTAAATTTTTTTAATAATTCTATTATAGATTCTGATCATATTAGCTTTTTTTAACACATGCATAGAATTATTAATAGCCTATCATCAACTCTTAAATAGGAGGATAATGTGCTTCAATGCACTTAAAACCATGTCTCCCTGCATTGTAAGCAATACTCATTGTAATAACCAATTTTTTGCCCAGGCCCATTAGCCAAAACAAAACCAAATTGAAAAAAAAAAATATTATTATTGTTATAAAAGTCCATTAAATTAAAAAAAAAACCTAGTCCCAATGTCCATTTACAGAAAAGACTCAAAACCCAATTAACCCAAAACACCAGGCCTAAATTTTATACAAATGACAGCTCAAAAACCATAAATAATAACCCCATTTACCCGAGCCCAATTACAAAGGCCCAATCGACCTGAATGACCCAAAGCACTTAGGGTTTCAGAAACTCTAAGAAGTCCCAAAGCGTTGCGCCGCCACGACCGTTCAGCTGCCACCACGCGCGTCTGCCACACGCGCCCGCGCGTCATTTCAATGTCCCATGCGTGTCGTGCCCCGTGCCCACGCCCCTGACGCTTGGAGCTTCCCCAGGCGCCTCGGCCTCCACCGTTTGCACCATCGCCCATACCTTGCAAGGAAAACACACAGCAATAGAGGCAGAAATGACCAGGAGCAAAAAAGTATGGAAAAAATAGTTGAATAATAATAAAAAGACTGTATCCCTCGGCTATAAAGCCGTTCAAAATCAATGTAAAAAGGGTTCCCTCTTCAAAAAAAAAGAACGCACATTATCAGATCAAAAGGCAAGAATCAGGAATAAAAAAGACAAAGGTTGATTTTACATTCGTTTTCCTACTGTTACCTATTGCTTGTTTTATTATCTTCGTTATCTAAAATCTTTAAAAATAAACGAATAATAAAAGAAAGAGGAAGAGGGACCTTCCGAAACCTTCGCCGCCGTGGCATAGGAGCGCTCTCTGTCGTCGGGGCTCCGCCTTAGGAGGGACGTTGAGTCCCCTTTCTCTTCGTTTTAACACACCGAAGGCTTGGCCGTCAAAGCGGGTTTCAAGCGGGGCTTTAAGGCCGGTATCTGTGCGCTCTCGCCCCCCTCGAAGCGCTGGTGATGCGACGATGACGGAAGTCCGATCGTCGGACAGCAACATAGCGAGAGAACCCTTCTGGGTTCTTAAAAGGGGAGAGGTCGAGAGAAGGAGGAAGTTTTTTTTTTAAATCAACTGCAGAAATAAAACAAAAAGAGAAAAATGGATTTTATAAAAGAATCGAAACGGCGTCGTTATGGGTTGGGAGCCCAAGCGCCAAAACGGACCCGACAGGATTCGCGTGTTTTCCTTTTGTTTTGGGATATTTTCGTGTTTAATCCTCTCTTTTTGCGCTATGTCTTAATTGTGTCCCACTGCGTTTTATTTTTATATTTTCGATTTTGGCCCGATAAATTTTCCCTTATTTTAGTTTAGCCCGTTTTCGAACGCACCGTTTCAAAGAGCGGGTTTATTATTTTTCTGGTCCTTCTAAGTTACGCCTATGTTGTAATTTACCCGTCATTTCTTCTCTCATTTTAAATTGGACCCCAAAATCTCGTTTTTAATTCAATTTGATCATTTTCAGTTATTCCACAACTATTATTGTTACCCTTATTATTATTATTATTATTGTTATTATTATTATTATCGTTATTATTGTCATTATTATTTATTTTGAGTTTTTGTATATTATCTTTATTAAACTATGTATTGTTATATTAGTTTATCTTATTTTTATTTTTTGACACTGTTTTAAAACTATTTCATATATTACTTTTTATTACGTGATCTCGACTTAAAATCGTTTTGTTAATTATTTTTAAATTGTTTTATATGTTACTTCTTTAAATTGTTTAATTCGTTGGTCTTTGTTTATTAATATTATTTCTTAGATTATGTATGTTATTTAATTATTGCTTTTGCATGTGCCATAATTCATTTATTTGTGTTGTCATGTTATTATAGCTCATTATATGTAATTTCATGCTTATTTATTGTTGTTCTATTATTGTTATTGTTACTCATGCATGTTAATATTTTAGGTTAAAGATTCCAATGTTATGTGTTACATGTAGGACGCCAAATTCGTGTTACATTATCGTTCTCTTCGTTGCATAATCCCGTTCGCGTTTTGAATCATGTTTCTTCAAAATCCAACCTAAAATCTTTTATAAATTCCATCCAAAATCAAAAGTTTCCAAATAAGGCAATATTCCATGTTTGGAAATTCGAGAGATCGTGCCCTATGTGTTGGGTTTCGGTTCTCTCGCTTGGCCAAACAATCGAATATCCTTTTGATATTTTAATGCATGAGTCTCGGGAATTAAGAGATGATCCGGATTCGAGGATCAAAATCATCGTGTCCTACGTACTAGATGTGATATTTTGTTCTTTCAGAACAAGAAAATCTTGATATTCAATTCGAGAAAACTAAAATATTTCAAAAAAAAGATCGATTTTGTTTTTATTTTTTAAAATTTCAACTTTCGACCTAGAGACATTAAATAATCAATTTGGTACCAATTTTGGGCGTGACGAGGGTTCTAACCCTTCCTCGCACGTAACCGACTCCCGAACCTATTTTCTCAAATTTTCGTACACCAAAAACATTGTTTTAGTAAATCAAAAATGTTTTATCAAAACAAAGGTGATCCGATCACACCTAATAAAAGATCGGTGGTGACTCCCGTTTTATTTTCATTTTCAAAACCAAGTCGATTCTCGTTTTCAAAAAATGGTTACGACAGTTTGGCGACTCCACTGGGGACCAATAAGAAGTCAGGCCGTAAAATTAATTATTCTTTGTCCTTTTGTCGAAAAGTTGGAAAATTATTTTGAAAATCATGTTTCTTTTGATGCCTTTGCTGATACTATGATTACAGTAATGTCGAGTCTTACAAAATACTTTGGCATTGCACTGCATGACCGTTATGGTCACACCCTCTTAACTGGGAGTGAGAAGCTACTCTTTCGTGAGGTTTTTACCTTCGTGCAAGATAGTGGATCACTTTCGGGATACATCCGTACCTATGTCTTCGTGAGATTTTTATCTCCGTGCAGCCATAGGGAAATGTATTCCCCTGAACTGGACTCGGTCTATATGAGCCTATAATGGGTGAGGATTGAGGAATCTGCTAGTTCGGGTACCTTCTTTAGAACCGAACCGCATATAGAGAGACTTAAGAGCCCATTGTAGGTAGAGCCGTGTAAACCTTAGTTGTTACCTTAAATAGGAGTTTGATTATTTCCTGCTTGTTTTAAGTTCTTTTTGTACGTGATACTAACTTGTTGTGTTTTGCTTTTATTGCATAGCATTTCATCATAAAAAGGTGTTGATTCAAATTCGGTTACTAGATAGAAAAGCTTAACATGGAAAAGGGGTTTCTCGATAGAGTGGAGGATAATGCGGCCATTCAAGTATGGTCCAAAAGGATACAGCAAGAGAAAAGAGACAGCTTGACAGTGAGACATGAATCAGAGTTATAGGATTTCACCCGCATTAGCGTGGCTCAAAATAACCTGTGAGAATTGAAGGAAATATGAGATTCATGGGGCAACGAGGTCAAACAACTATTCTACTATAATTACGGTGATTTACCCTATCTGCTTGATATCAAGGTAGACGAGTACCTACTCCGAGCCATTACCCAGTTTTGGAACCCCACTTACAGTTGCTTTACTTTTGGAAAAGTGGATTTGGCGCCTACTATAGAAGAGTACACAGCTTTGTTCCGATGCCCGAGAATTCAAACCGATAAGGCTTATTCAAGGTTTGCTAATGTGCCGACATTCTCGAAAAGGCTAATGAACATTACAGGAATGAACGAGCAATGGATTATAGCCCAGATTAAGCAAAAGGAAGATTGTAAGTGCATCCCTTGGAAACACTTGAAGGATCTGATCTTGGCGCATCCGGATAAGAAAAAGAGGGTCGACGTCTTCGCTTTAAGTTTCTATGGTTTGGTCATCTTCCTCAAGGCGTTAGGGCATGTACAGGATACGGTCTCAGACCTATTTGATAAACTTGATAAGGGAGTCACACCTGTCCCTGCAATTTTAGCCGAAACCTTCAGATCATTGAATGCTTGCCGAAGAGCGGGCGAAGGGAGGTTCGTGGGATGTGCACAGCTTTTGCTATCTTGGTTCCATTGCCATTTTTGGAAGATAAAAAAGGTCTCATACAAAGTCTTTTTGAGAACTATTCTCCTCTAGAGGAATTAGCGGGTACACCAAGGCGAGACGACCTATCCGAAGAGAAATGGATAGCTATTCTCCAAAATTTGCAAGTTAAAGATGTAGAATGGAAAGCTCCGTGGATGATCACTGACGAGATCTTGTATCGATGTGGAGGGTTCGACCGGGTGCCTTTACTTAGAATATGGGGAGCTATCAGATATGCCCCGTTACTAGTAATGAGGTAGTATCAATCGAAGCAGTTCATACCTGCGACATATGGATTAGCCCAATGTGAGTTTTCATACAAGGACGATAACTATAAGAAGAGAGTTCGCGAGATATTAGATGCGTGGACCCAAACCCGAAAAATGAAGAGACTCACCATGGGGCCAATGACGACCCCCGAGTACGATCGATGGTGGGGCAAAAGAATCAACGATAATGTCCCAAGGCCAAGCCAAGGAAATGCTCGACCAATAGAAGAGCAACTGCAAGTAATCCCGTCTGAATTAGTGATTATCAAGCAAGATTTTGAGAGAAAGAGCCGGGAATTGGGTAAGAGGATAGAGCAGCTAGAAGAGGAAAAGATGCAGTTGGGGTTAAATGTTGACGTCCACAAGTTCGAGGCCGAGAAATTGAAAAAAGGAAAAAAATAAGGCCGAAGAGGATTTGGATAGCTTAAAGACGGACTATAAGAAGCTACGCATGTCCATCAGAACTGCTGGTTTGGGCAAAACATCAGAGCAATGGCGACAGGAAATTAAAGAAGAAAAGTCCAGAGCCGATCAGTGGGAAAAAAATTCCAAGATGTTCGAGTACGGGAGGACGCTTTGGAAAAAAGCCTGTTGGAAAGCCAAAGTGAAAAAGAGAGGTTACGCGCCCAAGTAGCAGGATTAGAAAGTTCACTGCATCTGCACCGTAGTCGCAACTCGGTAATCGAATTAAGAGCCAGTCAAAACAAGATCGAGGAGATGAGAGGAAGGATAGGAGAGCTCGAGACTGCATTACAAGATAGCAAAATTTGAGTTGAGCTCCTTGAGTCGAACAATGAAAATTGGAAGGAACAGCTCCACCATTTTCAAGAACAGATCAGAAACAGAGACTATGTAATGGGCGAAGCTGTGGTTCAAATCCGAGAGGTGGCCGATCATTTGCAAACCCTGACGATTCGGGCTGATGCGTTAAGTCTGATGTACGAGTCAGGATCGGAGCGAGGCTAAAGTTTAGCGTGGCTTCTTAGGAAAGTTAAGGATTTAGGCATTAGGGCAAAGTCGTATATGTAATCGTCTGTTCTATGAAAGGAAATTTGTTTTCTAGTAAAGTTTATCTAATGGAATTGAATCAAATCAAGACCTCTTGCATTCATACCATGCATTTGCATTACATTGCATGCATTAGCATCATATCACCCAATCATTTACTAAGGTTAAAATCGTATAATCCACAGTTGCGACACTACGAATCTGGAATCACATCATCCTTATAGGACACGTTTAAGAGCTAGAGCTATGGATGCTGAACTAAACGAGAGAATTGAAAGGATGGAAAGGATCCAAAAAGAGTTACAAGAGCAGTTGGCTAGGTCACAGCAAGAAGCAAGGGATCTGATGGTGAGATCCCGAGAGGAATCGTTCGAGCAAAAAGATCAAATGGCCAAGATGATGGAGATGATGACCACCCTGGTATAAAGAAAAGGACTCGCGCAGAGCCCTGATATTACAGAGCCCCATTCAAGAGTCATTCAGAGTCTGCTCTATCCCCCCAAGATACACTCCACCTCACGCCCATACAATGCACGGAGGTTGGCCTCAAGGGGAATCAACAAGCTTAAAACAACCACCTGCACCACCTGCTCATCTAGGGCAGGGTATATTCGTATCGAACCCCGGGGCTAGTCCCACTGATCCAATGTTCCAGATTTGGATGATTCGGCAGAAATAGCCAAATTGAAAATGAAGGATCATGATGCTCAGGACAAGTATAAGAGTCTGGAAGAAAGACTCAAGGCGATAGAAAGCACTAGAGTCTTCTCTGCACTGAGCGCCAAAGAGCTCAGTTTGGTTCCCGATCTGGTTTTGCCCCGAAATTTAAAGTGCCAGACTTTGAAAAATATGATGGAACGAGATGTCCAAAGGCGCATCTCATCATGTTTTGTCGGAAGTTGGCTGGCTATGTGAATGAAGACAAATTGTTAATATATTATTTTTAAGATAGCTTGATCGGATCAGTCCTCCGATGGTATAATCAACTCAGTACAGAGAGGATCCAATCATGGAAAGACCTAGCATCAGTATTTTGTGAACAGTACAAGCATGTCTCCGATATGGCGCCTGATCGACTAACGCTGCAGATGGAAAAGAAGCCAGTAGAGACTTTTAGACAATACGCTCAAAGATGGAGGGACGTCTCGGCCTAAGTAGAACCCCCACTGACTAAAACGGAGGTAACGGTCCTCTTTATCAACACCCTGAAAGCGCTATTTTATGACAAGCTGGTGGGAAACGCCACAAAGGACTTCGCCGATATCGTAATGTCTGGGAAACTCATTGAAAATGACATCAAAAGCGGAAGGATGGAAGGCCCTGAGCGCTCGAAAAGGAGAGTACTTATAAAGAAGAAGGAGGCTGAAACACATATGATGAGGAGTGAGAGCCACTGCGCTTCTAATTCATACCCGACCCAATCATGTCCCCAATATCGCCCACCTCCAAATTTCTATTTTCCTCTCCAAAACCCTTATTATCAAGTACCTCCTTCTTACCCTGTCTACAACACAAATAACCAATGGCCATTCACCATGTTCCCACCTAATAACATGCCTGCTTCAAGCCAGCCCAAACATGAACAAAGACCGGTGAGACCCAATCTTGAAAAACCTCGACTCACCCCTATTCCCGTGTCATACGGAGAACTGTGCCCAAAATTGTTAGAAAAATAGTTAATATCCCCGCATTATATGGCACTATTGAAACCGCCATACCTGAAATGGTACGATCCCAATACTAGTTGCATATATCATGGGGGAAACCAAGGGCACTCCACAGAAAATTGTATAGCCTTCAAAAGGAGGGTTTAGGATCTCATTGACGCAGGGATTTTACGATTTGACGGTACTGGTAATGTGGCTAGAAACCCGCTCCCAAACCATACCGAGGAGAACGTAAGCGTAGTGACAAGGGAAGATATGCGGCGAGCTAAAAGCTGCGTTTCTGAAATAAAAACACCTTTGCGAAAGGTCTGGGAGGTGATGGTGGAAAATGGGTTATTTTGTCATTCCAACAGAAGTTTCAAAGAAAAAAGTACAGAAGGTCAAAGTTTTTGAGGTATCGAAGGGCATGACATCCAGTCTTGCGAAGAATACAGGAAACTACTCTAAGATATGATGAACAACAAGGAAGTCGAGATCTTTGATAAAATGGATGAGGCCGAGGAAAGGAAAATATGTGCCTCTGATGACCAACCATCAGTCACCCGTTATAGTACCGATCAGCCTCTGGTAATTTATTATGAGGCCAAGAAGAAGGAAGTCAAACCGACGGTGGTGATTAAAGTGCCTTCTCCTTTCCATTACAAGGATGATAAGGCGGTGCCATAGAAATACGATGTTAACATTGTCGCACCCGAAGTTGAAAAGCCAAAGGCTGTGGTTGGGGATGTCAGCAGAGTAGGACACTTTACTCGCAGCGGGAGGTGCTATTCTCCCGAAATGACTGAACCAAAGAAAAAAGCCGTTGAGTCGAATCAGAAAGGAAAAAGGCACCGTCGCGCGAGGTGAGGTGGATGCCAAAATCTGATCGAACCGGAAATTAAAAAACCTGTGAATGAGGATGAAGTTTATGAATTTTTAAAGTTCATCAAGCACAGCGCATATAACATCGTAGAGTAGTTGAACAAACAGCCGGCAAAAATCTCGGTGTTATCTCTACTGTTGAACTCAGAGTCACATCGGAATGCCTTGCTAAAAGTGCTCAATCAAGCTTACGTAGAAAGTAATGTATCTATAAAAAGCTTGATAGATGGGTGAACAATTTAAATACGGATAATTTCATCTCATTCAATGATTATGAAATACCATCAAATGGTAGGGACTCCGTGAAGGCATTACATATTACGACCAGTTGCAAGGGTTACATAGTACCGAACGTGCTCATCGACAATGGATCCGCACTCAATGTCATACCTTTGGCCACACTCTCCAGGATGCCAGTTGATATGTCCTCTCTAAGGCCTTGTCATTCCACAGTAAGGGCATTTGACGGGACACGGCGAGAGGTTATGGGAAAGATTGAAGTCCCCTTAGAAGTGGGCCCATGCACGTATAACGTAGAATTCTAGGTCATGGACATTACTCCTTCGTATAATTGCCTTTTAGGGAGGCCTTGGATCCACTCTGCTGGGGCATTCCCTTCATCCCTCCATCAAAAAGTGAAGTTTATCATGGATAACCGCTTGATCACGGTCGCTGGTGAAGAAGACATCGTTGCATCTATTTCTGCTGTCACACCTTACATCGAAGTGAACAAAGATGCAGTAGAATGTTCCTTCCATTCTCTCGAATTTATTAATGCTACTTTTCTGGCTGAAGGAAACAAGATTCCACACCCAAACTATCAAGGAATGTCGAGATGGGAATTAAACTGACAGTGGGAAAAGGAGCCCGAGCGAGGAAAGGCTTAGGAAGATACCAACAAGGGATAGCTAGAGCGCTAAAACCGATACACCACAAGGCTTGAGTTTAGGGTTCAAGCCAGATGTGCGACAAAAAAGGAAACATCTGCAGATAGATCAGGAAAAGAGGATCGCAAGAGCCTCAGGTTGGGAGGTGGAATGGGAGCCCATAATGTATCCGCCCTTGTCGAAAACGTTTATATCTACAGGAATGATGTACCCAGAAAGAGATAATTCACGAAACACGCTGTTATTGGTTGAAAGGGATTTTCAGAACTTCAGTATAAACGTTGTGGACAAAGTGGATGATACGATGGAAGACATTTTAATGATACGCCCTGGTCCTCCTGGATTTGTTTTGAGCAATTGGACTGCTGAGGATCTTCTTATAGTTTCTAAGGCCCCTCCAAAGTAATCCTCAATGTCAACTCTTTTTATGCCCCAAGTTATTGGGGAAACTGTTACAAGAGTTTATGTCTACTATTTATCTTTTAAATGAACATTAATGGAGATGCATTTTTGTCATGGTCTCTTCATTCTCATTGGCTTCATATTTACTCCCTCTTCTCATAGCCTGTCTTTATATATATCTCATATCATGCCATGGTATTATGTTTGTGTGTCCCAATACCTTGATACTCCTCTATAGTTTTCTTTTCCATTCACTTTTCAGGTGCTCAGATATCGACGACGTGAACAATCCCGTTACAAGTCCTAAAATCGATTTCGAGAAAGCTATTTGTTTAGGAGAATTCGAAGCTGAGGAAAATACTGAAGATTATGTCTCGTCTTCTGACCTACTAAGGATGATAGAACAAGAAGATAAATAGATTCTACCCCATCAAGGATCCGTTGAGACAATAAACTTGGGAAGTGAAGAAAAGAGGCAAGAAGTAAAGATTGGGACCTCCATTTCAGGGAACACCAAACATGATTTGATCACCTTGCTTCATGAATACAAAGATGTATTTACATAGTCGTATCAAGACATGCCAGGTTTGAACGAGGATGTAGTGGTCCATAGACTCCCACTGAAACCAGAATATAAGCCTATTCAATAGAAGTTAAGACGAATGAGACCCTAAATGCTTTTAAAGATAAAAGAAGAAGTCAAGAAACAATTCGATGCTGGCTTCTTACAAGTCTCTAAATATCCAGAATGGGTAGCTAATATAGTCCCAGTGCCAAAGAAAGACGGCAAGGTACGAATGTGTGTGGATTATCGCGATTTGAATCGAGCAAGCCCTAAGGATAATTTTCCCTTGCCGCACATTGATACATTGGTGGATAACACGGCAAAACATTTATTATTTTCTTTCATGGATGGATTTTCGGGTTATAACCCGATAAAGATGGCTCCCGAGGATATGGAGAAAACTACATTCGTGATGTGGGGAACGTTCTACTACAAGGTGATGCCATTCGGATTAAAGAATGCCGGGGCAACATATCAGAGGGCAATGGTGATGTTATTCCATGACATGATGCATAAAGAAATAGAAGTCTACGTCGATGATATGATTGCCAAATCTCGGGGGGAAAGAGAGCATGTTGAAAACCTCAGGAAATTGTTTGAAAGACTGAGAAAGTTTCAGCTGAAGCTTAATCCAGCCAAGTGCACATTTGGAGCAACCTCGAGGAAATTACTGGGCTTCATCGTCAGCGAGAAAGGTATTGAAGTTGATCCAGATAAGATAAAAGCCATACAAGAACTACCGCCTCCGCGCACACAAAAGGAAGTCGGAGGATTTTTAGGAAGGTTGAACTACATCGCTCGATTTATTACTCAGCTTACCAACCAATGCGACCCAATTTTTCGACTCCTTCGAAAACACAATCTTGGAGAATGGAATGAGGAGTGTCAAATGGCTTTCGACAAGGTAAAACAGTATTTGTCTAACCCCCCGGTGCTAGTACCGCCAACTCCCGGGAGACCCTTAATATTGTATCTGACTGTGTTCGATAACTCATTGGGTTGTGTACTGGGACAGCATGATGAGTCAGGGAAAAGGGAAAGGGCAATTTACTACCTCAGCAAGAAATTCACCGAGTATGAAGCAAAGTTCCCATCAATTGAAAAATTCTGTTGTGCTTTGGTCTGGGTAGTTTGAAGGCTCAGGCAATATATGTTGTATCATACGACATGGTTAATTTCAAAGCTAGACCCAAATAAAGTACATGATGGAATCACCTACATTCTCAGGAAGAATGGCACGTTGGCAGATTCTACTATTAGAGTACAACATCATCTATGTGAGTCAAAAGTCAATAAAAGGGAGCACAATAGCTGACTTCTTAGCAACTCGAATGACAAAGGAATACGAGCCATTGAGATTTGACTTCCCAGATGAAGACTTGATGTGTATTACAGAAAAAGAATGTGAGTCGTCAAAGGAGAAGTCATGGAAGATGAGCTTTGATGGTGCCTCAAATGCATTGGGGTATGGGGTTGGAGCAGTCTTAGTGTCACCAGAAGGGAATCATTACCCATTCACTGCCAGATTAAATTTCTTCTGTACCAATAATGTAGCGGAATATGAGGCTTGCATCATGGGACTTCGTGCAGCTATTGAATGAGACATCGAAATCTTAGAGGTATACGGAGATTCAGCACTGGTAATTTACCAAATTCGTGGAGATTGAGAAGTGAGAGATTCGAAGTTGGTCAAGTATCGCGATCTCGTGGCAGAGCTGATCAAAGAATTCAAAGAAGTAACTTTTAATTACTTCCCACGAGAAGAAAACCAATTGGCTGATGCCTTAGCCACTTTGGCTTTAATGTTCAAAGCAAGCCGGGAAACAGAAATAATGCCTCTCCAGATGAGCATATATGAGGCCCCTGCTCATTGTTTTAGCATTGAAAAAGAGGCAGATAGACAGCCATGGTTCCACGATATCTTAGAATATGTCAAGAATCAAAGGTATCCCGAACAAGCAAATGAGAACGATAAAAGAACAATCAGAAGAATGGCTGTGGGATTTGTTCTTGATGGGGACATCCTGCATAAAAGAGGAAAAATCAAGTGCTCTCGAGAGATGCGTGGATGATATTGAAGCCAGAAAGATACTTGAAGAGGTCCATGAAGAAATTTGTGGAACGCATGCCAATGGTTTCACTATGGCTAGGAATATCATGAGACTCGGTTATTACTGGTTGACAATGGAAAGCGACTGCATTAGTTACGCACGAAAGTGTCACAAATGTCAAGTTTACGATAAAATTCATGCAGCACCTTCGCCCCTTCATGACATGACTTCTCCGTGGCCTTTCTCTATGTGGGGCATGAATGTTATAGGGCCAATTTCCCCAAAGGATTTTAATGGACATCGATTCATTTTCGTGGTCATAGATTATTTCACAAAATGGGTAGAAGCCGCTTCGTTTGCTAATGTGACAAAGACCGCGATTTGCAAGTTCTTGAAAAAGGAGATCATATGTGGATACGGATTACCTGAGAGAATCACCTCAGATAATGCTTTGAATCTGAACAAGAAGATGATGAAAGAAGTGTGCGAGCAATTTCAAATAGAGCATCACAATTCCTCACCCTATCGCCCGAAGATGAACGGAGCAATAGAAGCTGCTAACAAAAATATTAAGAGAATTATTGGGAAAATGACTGAGACATATAAAGACTGGCACGAGAAGCTACCATTCACCCTATACGCATATCGCACATGTGTGCGGACCTCCACGGGGGCAACTCCTTTCTCTCTGGTCTATAGAATGGAAGCTGTATTGCCCATCGAAGTGGAAATCCCCTCTTTACGAGTCTTAACAGAGTTAAAACTAGAAGAATCAGAATGGGTTCAAGCTCGATACGATCAACTAAATCTGATCGAAGAAAAATGCTTAAAAGTAATCTGTCATGGACAGATGTACCAGAAGAGAATGATAACAGCCCATGATAAGAGGGTACGGCCAAGGGAATTTCGCGAAGGAGAACTCGTGCTGAAGAAGATTCTCCCAATACAAAAAGACTTTCGAGGAAAATGGGCACCGAATTGGGAAGGACCATATGTCGTAAAGAAGGCTTTCTCAGGTGGAGCTTTGATTCTCACTGAGATGGATGGGAAAGAAGTACCAAATCCAGTGAACTCAGATACCGTGAAAAAGCACTACGCCTAAAAAAAAGGAGGTTTAGGATGAAAACCCGAAAGGGAGTCCTAACGAAGCAGATTCGGGCTTGAAACCAAGGACGACTTAAACAGGGGGTCAAAAGGGTGAGATATTAATGTTTGAAGTAGTCTCAGAAGCTTAAAAATCTTCTACACAAGAAGCTGTGCTCGGAAAGATCTAGGATCAAGAAACGTGGAGAAGTTCATGCGTTGAATATCTAGAGCATTTGTGACAATTGAATTTGCTTTCCTTTCTTTATAATGCTTTCTTTATTGAACTATTCCTTGTTTTCTTTGCTTAATGCTTTTGGAAATAAATATGAAGGTGAGGTATTTCTTTCCTACCTACTTTCCCATTTTTTTTTCATGCGTCTCATGTTCGGTTTAATTAAATGATAAATAGTGAAATGACATACTCTAAACAAAAGGAATGTTGAGCATTACCTGGATAAAAATTTGGTAAGTACAAGAGCCTCAAAGCAAAGACAAAGTTCAACAGGGGCAAAAGAGCGATATACGAGAAACACGGATTACTCTTAAAACTTGAGGACAGGTACAAAACCTGAAAAGAAAGTTAAGAATCGAAGCAATGAACGCAGGTCATCATGACAATCAAGTCCAAGACACATGACATAAGCATGTAGGCATAAAAGCATTTAAAACAAGCATGTACATATCATGATAACATCACACATGACACACACAGGTACACCAGCAAAGCAAGAAGTTTTGACGATAGCTGTACCAAACCAAGGAGAAAGAAGACATCCGAGTTCCACCAGATGATACGTTTTAATTTCTGTTTTTTTAATTTCTGTTAAAATCAACTCATAATGTGAGAGGTGAGTTGAGCCTCGGGTCACGCATGCTGAGGTACTTTTAGTTTTATTTTTTTTAACTTCTGTTAAAATTAACTCATAATGCGAGAGGTGAGTTGAGCCTCGGGTCACGCATGCTGAGGTACTTTTAATTTCTGTTTTTTTAATTTCTGTTAAAATCAACTCATAATGCGAGAGGTGAGTTGAGCCTCGGGTCACGCACGCTGAGGTACTTTTAATTTTTATTTTTTTTTAATTTCTATTAAAATCAACTCATAATGCGAGAGGTGAGTTGAGCCTCGGGTCACGCACACTAAGGTACTTTTAATTTCTATTTTTTTCAAATTCTGTTAAAATCAACTCATAGAGGTGAGTTGAGCCTCGGGTCACGCACGCTGAGGTACTTTTAATTTATGTTCTTCAATTTCTGTTCAAAAATCAACTCATAATGCGAGAGGTGAGTTGAGCCTCGGGTTACGCACGCTGAGGTATTTTTAATTTCTATTTTTCAATTTCTGTTAAAATCAACTCATAATGCGAGAAGTGAGTTGGGCCTCGGGTTACGCACGCTGAGGTATTTTTAATTTCTATTTTTCAATTTCTGTTAAAATCAACTCATAATGCGAGAAGTGAGTTGGGCCTCAGGTTACGCACGTTGAGGTATTTTAATTTCTGTTTTCAATTTCTGTTAAAATCAACTCATAATACGAGAAGTGAGTTGGGCCTCGGGTTACGCACGCTGAGGTATTTTAATTTCTGTTTTCAATTTCTGTTAAAATCAACTCATAATGCGAGAAGTGAGTTGGGCCTTGGGTTACGCACGCTGAGGTATTTTAATTTCTGTTTTCAATTTATGTTAAAATCAACTCATAATGCGAAAGGTGAGTTGGGCCTCGGGCTACGCACGCTGAGGTATTTTTAATTTCTGTTTTTCAATTTCTGTTAAAATCAACTCATAATGTGAGAAGTGAGTTGGGCCTCAGGTTACGCACGCTGAGGTATTTTTAGTTTCTATTTTTCAATTTCTGTTAAAATCAACTCATAATGCGAGAAGTGAGTTAGGCCTCGGGTTACGCACGCTGAGGTATTTTAATTTCTATTTTTCAATCTCTGTTAAAATCAATTCATATTGTGAGAGTAAGGAAACAGTCGAAAAGTTCAGATTTATCTCCCCGAGGTCCCGATGGAGCAGATCAAAGCTGCAAGACCTACCTCCCTGGGTTAACATTCCAACGGAGTGGTTTTAGCAGAGAAGAGTGAGCAAAGAGGATTGGACGAGAGCAAATGGAAGCTAAGGTCCTATCTCTCGGAAGTAGTGGTGAAGTAGATCAAAGCGACAGGTTGCGCTGGAGTTTGAAGATGTTTGAGGAAGACAAGGACTAAGAAGTCAAGACTTAGCCAAGACAAGGCAAAATTGGTTCTTTTATTGTCTTTGCTCTATTCTCGTTTCACGACAATGAGCAAAGAGGGGTAGCTGTAATAACCAATTTTTTGCCCAGGCCCATTAGCCAAAACAAAACCAAATTGAAAAAAAAAAAAAATATTATTATTGTTATAAAAGTCCATTAAATTAAAAAAAAATCTAGTCCCAATGTCCATTTACAGAAAAGACTCAAAACCCAATTAACCCAAAACACCAGGCCCAAATTTTATACAAATGACAGCCCAAAAACCATAAATAATAACCCCATTTACCCGAGCCCAATTACAAAGGCCGAATCGGCCTGAATGACCCAAAGCACTTAGGGTTTTGGAAACCCTAAGAAGTCCCAAAGCTTTGCGCCGCCACGACCGTTCAGCTACCACCACGCGCATCTGCCACACGCGCCCCTGCGTCATTTCAATGTCCCACGCGTGTCGTGCCCCATGCCCACGCCCCTGATGCTTGGAGCTTCCCTAGGCGCCTCAGCCTCCACCGTTTGCACCATCGCCTATACCCTGCAAGGAAAACACGCAGCAACAGAGGCAGAAACGATCAGGAGCAAAGAAGTATGGAAAAAATAGTTGAATAATAATAAAAAGACTGTATCCCTCGGCTATAAAGCCGTTCAAAATCGATGTAAAAAGGGTTCCCTCTTCAAAAAAAAGAACGCACATTATCAGATCAAAAGGCAAGAATCAGAAATAAAAAAGACAAAGGTTGATTTTACATTCGTTTTCCTACTGTTACCTATTGCTTGTTTTATTATCTTCGTTATCTAAAATCTTTAAAAATAAACGAATAATAAAAGAAAGAGGAAGAGGGACCTTCCGAAACCTTCGCCGCCGTGGCATAGGAGCGCTCTCCGTCGTCGGGGCTCCGCCTTAGGAGGTACGTTGAATCTCTTTTCTCTTCCTTTTAACACACCGAAGGCTTGGCCTTCAAAGCGGGTTTCAAGCGGGGCTTTAAGGCCCGTATCTGCGCGCTCTCGCCCCCCTCGAAGCGCTGGTGATGTGACAGCGATGGAAGTTCGATCGTCAGACAGCAACATAGTGAGAGAACCCTTCTGGGTTCTTAAAAGGGGAGAGGTCGAGAGAAGGAGGAAGTTTTTTTTTAAATCGATTGCAGAAAAAAAAAAGAGAAAAATGGATTTTATAAAAGAATCGAAACGGCGTCCTTTTGGGTTGGGAGCCCAAGCGCCAAAACGGCGTCGTTTGGTCCAGGACCCGCGCACAGACGACCCGACCCGACAGGATCGGCGTGTTTTCCTTTTGTTTTGGGATATTTTCGTGTTTAATCCTCCCTTTTTGTGCTATGTCTTAATTGTGTCCCATTGCGTTTTAATTTTATATTTTCGATTTTGGCCCGATAAATTTTCCCTTATTTCAGTTTAGCCTGCTTTCGAACGCACCGTTTCAAAGAACAGGTTTATTGTTTTTTGGTCCTTCTAAGTTACGCATATGTTGTAATTTACCTGTCATTTCTTCTCTCATTTTAAATTGGACCCCAAAATCTCGTTTTCAATTCAATTTGATCATTTTCAGTTATTCCACAACTATTATTGTTACCCTTATTATTATTATTGTTATTATTATTATTATCATTATTATTGTCATTATTATTTATTTTGAGTTTTTGTATATTATCTTTATTAAACTATGTATTGTTATATTAGTTTATCTTATTTTTATTGTTTGACACTGTTTTAAAACTATTTCATATATTACTTTTTATTACGTGATCTCGACTTAAAATCGTTTTGTTAATTATTTTTAAATTGTTTTATATGTTACTTCTTTAAATTGTTTAATTCGTTGGTCTTTGTTTATTAATGTTATTTCTTAGATTATGTATGTTATTTAATTATTGCTTTTGCATGTGCCATAATTCATTTATTTGTGTTGTCATGTTATTATAGTTCATTATATGTAATTTCATGCTCATTTATTGTTGTTCTATTATTGTTATTGTTACTCATGCATGTTAATATTTTAGGTTAAAGATTCCAATGTTATGTGTTACATGTATGACGCCAAATTCGTGTTACATTATCGTTCTCTTCGTTGCATAATCCCGTTCGCGTTTTGAATCATGTTTCTTCAAAACTCAACCTAAAATCTTTTATAAATTCCATCCAAAATCAAAAGTTTCCAAATAAGGCAATATTCCATGTTTAGAAATTCGAGAGATCGTGTCTATGTGTGTTGGGTTTCGATTCTCTCGCTTAATAAACAATCGAATATCCTTTTGATATTTTAATGCATGAGTCTCGGGAATTAAGAGATGATCCTGGATTCGAGGATCAAAATCATCGTGTCCTACGTACTGGATGTGATATTTTGTTCTTTCGGAACAAGAAAATCTTGATATTCAATTCGAGAAAACTAAAATATTTAAAAAAAAGATCGATTTTCTTTTTATTTTTTAAATTTTCAACTTTCGACCTTGAGATATTAATAATCAATTTGGTACCAATTTTGGGCGTGACGAGGGTGCTAACCCTTCCTTGTACGTAACCGACTCCCGAACCTATTTTCTCAAATTTTCGTAGACCAAAAACATTGTTTTAGTAAATCAAAAATGTTTTATCAAAACAAAGGTGATCCGATCACACCTAATAAAAGATCGGTGGCGACTCCCGTTTTATTTTCGTTTTCAAAACCAAGTCGATTCCCGTTTTCAAAAAATGGTTACAACACTCATGTCAATCGAGCTAAGACTCAATCGACAATGTTGTTTAAAATATTGAATTCAAACACTTTGTTTTAAGAATATATTATTAAATTACATTGTTAAATTAAATACATTGTTTAATGAAAAAAATAAAAACAATATTTAAATATTGTTTAATAAATGTATTTACTTTAAATAATAAATTTTAAATATTATATTAGTAAATTATTTAATTTTCGAAAATGGTTAAAATACTATTGAATTTTTTTTAAAAAAAATCTACTGATTTAAAAAAATTTAACACAATTAACTTTGTTTTTTCAAATAATTAATAATTTTTATTTTATGTTCACTAAGAGGTGAGACATATATTTATATTAAATCAAATATAAAATATTTATTATATTATTAATTTTTCGATTATAATATTCCTAAAACATTACAAAATTTTCAACATTTTTAAATAAATAAAATATATTTTAATTGACCATAATACAAACTATAAATATTCTAAAAATTAAACATTTATATATTTTTTTAATTTCTCACTCATATTATTTTTAAAATGTTTTAAATTCTCTAATAAGTTTTAAAAAATAAATATAATATATTTTAATTTATACAACCAATCAAACCCATCACACTGGATAAAAAACTAGTATAAATATATAACATATTCAAATTTAGTTTAATTCGCAAATTGGTACTTAAACTATGTTTTTTTTTCTCATATTAGTACCTTAACTTTTTTTGGTCATAAGTATACCTAAATTGTTTTTTTTTTCAAGTTGATATATCCAATAGTCATTGTAAAGCCCAATTTTGGCCCGGGCCCACAAAGCAAATAGAAAAAAAATTCAAAAATAATGAGTCACAGTAATAGTTCAAAGAAAACCCTAGGCCCAAAAATTTCAAGCCCGTGGCCCAAAACTTAAACAAGAAACAGAACTTCTCAAACCCTAGGTGCGCCGCACCTAGGGTCTTCTGACCTCCGTACACTGCCCACGCTAGCCCTCTGCCACCGCCCCTAGTCACCTGCAAACACGCAAAACAGACGACGAGAAAGAAACAAGCAAAAGCAGTAGAAAGATAAATACTAATATTTTGTAATATTTTCTTGGCTATAAAGACCAAGACCAAACCAATGTATGGAGAGATTTTTTTTGAAATAAAAACAAAAAAAAAATACAAAAAAGAAAGAAACAGAAACTTTAAAATACCAAAAGTTATCGTTTTTATTTAGGTATTGTTAATTCTTTTACTTCACATTTTTTTAAATAGTGTTAAACATACATCTACATCAGAAAAGTAGAGAGTTTTCACCTTTTCCGGCGATCATACGAGTTTGGAACCGAAGAACCCTTTGCCTTTTTCTGTGATTTTCGGCCATTTTAAAGGAAAATAACCCCATATCGAGGTTTGGGGAGCCGAAAGGGTGAAAAGGCCTCTTTTCTGAATTTTCGGCCGCCGTATACGGCAGCGCCGATGCGGTGGTCCGGTGCCGAAAAGTTGGCCGGATTCTGGGCCATGTAAGAGGAAGGGAGAGGTTTTGAGAGAGTTTGGTTTTTTTTTTAAGAGGTGAATGAAAATCATTTTTTTTTTCAAATTTTTTTTTTAATTTTATAGGGCAAGCATGTGATGTCGTTTTGGGCTGGTTACAATAGCCCTAAAACGGCGTCGTTTTACCCAAAGATAGGGACCGACCCGAGACCCGACCCGCTTTGTCCAAGATCCGCGTGTTTTCTTGCGGAAGGGCTATTTGCGCATTTGGCCCTTCCGCATTTTTTCACTTTTTTAATTCAGTTTTTTTTAATTTGCCCCTATAGATTTTCTTCTATTTTAATTCAGTCCCGCGCAAAACGCTGCATTTTGGAGGAGAAGGGAAAATTCCCCTTTGGACCTCTCTTTGTTATTCGCGCATTCGGATAAATCCTTTCCATTTTATTTTTTTTAAATTAGCCCCAAACGTTTATTTTGAGTATAATTTAGTCCCTTTTTTATTTTATTTTGTTAATTTTGCTATTTTTATCATTATTTTAATATTGATATTGTTATTATTCTTATTATTAATCTTAGTTTTATTGCTATTACTATTATTTTTATTATTAATAGTATTATTATTTTCATTTTTTATTACTATTATTTTATATATTATTATTACTATTATTATTACTTTCCCTATTATTATTATTATTTTTTTTACTATTAATTTTTGTTACTATTATTCTTATTATTCTTACTATTGTTTTTAATATTATTATTACTATTATTATTAATTGTATTATTAACATATTATTATTAATATATTATTAATTGACATTGTTATTATTACCATTATTCCCTTAATATTTATTTGCTCAATTTTTTTATACATTTATTTATTTTATCATTTTGTTATTCACTTATTTATATTTTTTATATAGTTTTGATGATTCAAACTTTATTTTTTTCACCATTATTATATTAGCATTATGATTTTCTTTAATTTGTGATACATTACTCATTTATTTGTTTAGTGTTAATTCTTTGGCTCTAAATTTTTAGCTCTTTTCTTTACAATTATTTTCATCTATTTAGAGCTCGTTTAATTTACTTCGGTCTTTTTTATTGTCATGCATTGACATATTCATTATTCCGTGTGCGCATAAGCACCGTAATTTATTTTACCTATTACAACAAAATCATGCTATATTTTACCCGGTACATTAATCTTTATTTCAAAATAAGAGAATACTTCGCGTTCTAAAATTCGGAAGAAATCGTACCCTTACTTACTGGGTTTCAATTTTTCTCACCGAGTCTAAAGAACCAATTATTATTTTTAAATCAAAGCATAAGTTAAATAAAAAACTTATTCTTGAGGATTCGAAAATGTTGTGTCCTAACTCACTGGATGTGACATTTTGTTATTTCGAGGTAAGGATATCTAAAAAACAAGAGCAGTATTCTGTATTTGGAACTTCGAGAAATTGTGCCCTAACTTACTAGGTTCCAATTTTTCATTTGACCCAAATAACCGAATATCCTTCTCAAGCTTAAATGCACGAGTTTTAAAGGTCAAAACACACGCTTAGTTTCGAGGGTTCAAAATATCGTATCCTAACTCACGGGGCATGACGTTTTACTTCTTCGGAATAAGTGGGTCCCAGCATCCATTTTAATTCATTCGGGTTTTCAAATAAAGAGGATTGTATTTTTAAAATTTCCTCAAATTTCTAATTTTCGACACTAAGACACTAATTAATAAACTAGATACCAATTTTTGGGCATTACGAGGGTGCTAATCCTTCCTCGTACGTAACCAACTCCCGAACCCGTTTTCTGGATTTTGTAAACCAAAAATCATCATTTTTAGTAAATCAAAAATTTTATTAAAATGACTAAATTACAAGGTGACCTGATCACACCTCATCAAAAAGGATTGGTGGCGACTCCCGTTTTTTCATTTTAGTTTTCAAAACCAAAATCGACCCGTTTTACAAAAAAATGGCAACAGCTTGGCGACTCCACTGGGACTAAATAAGATAGTCAAGCCACGAGTTGATTACTTTTTGTCTTTTTGTCGAAATTTGAAAACTTGGTTTAAACATACGATCCTTTAGTTGCATTTCATTCGTCTTTGTTACGATCTTTATCATTGTGGTTTATAATTGTTGTGTTGGTTTAAGTTTTGGTATCTTTCTGCACATTGCATCGCATGATCGGTCTTTGTGAGGCTTTCACCTCACGTGCAAGATAGTGGATCGCTTTCGGGATACATCCGTACCTATGTCTTCGTGAGATTTTCATCTCCGTGCAGCCATAGGAAAATGTATTCCCCTTAACTGAACTCGATCTATATGAGCCTATAATGGGTGAAGATCAAGGAATCTGCTGGTTCAGGTACCTTTACTTTAAAACCGAACCCCATATAGCGAGCCTTAAAAGCCCACCCTAGGTAGAACCGCTCCAAACCCCTAGTGGTCATCCAAATAGGTACTCTATTTCTTTCTTTCTTGCTTGATTTTGCTTTGTACTAACCCTTTTTTTTTTGTTCTGGTTACGATTGCATTGCATTTTCATCATAGAAAAGAGGTGTTGATTCACGTTCAGTTGCTAAATAGAGAGCTTGTCATGGAAAATAGATTTCTTGATAAAGTAGAGGATAATGCGACCTTTCGAATATGGTCCGAGTAAACACAACGAGAGAAGGGTGATGGTCTAATGGAGGAGCACACAACTATGCTTCGTGCCCGAGGATTCAAGCCGACAGAGATTATTCAAGAGCCGATATCATCCCAATTTCCTTAAAGAAGCTAATAAGCATCACGGGGATGAGTGAGCAATGGGTCGCAACCCGAATCAAGCAAAAAGGAGCTAGTAGAGGCATCCATTAGAAAATTCGCGAGATTTGATTTTAGCACACCTAGCTATGAAGAAAAGGGTCAATGTCTTCGCTTTGAGCATTTACAGGTTGGATGTTTCCCTAAAGCAGTGGGGCACGTGGACGAGGCAGTTTCAGATTTGTTCGATAAACTTGACAAGAGGGTCACACCCGTCCCTATAATTTTGGCCGAAACATTCCTATCTTTGAATGCATGCCGAAGAGCGGGTGAAAGATGAGGCATTGGATGTGCGCAGCTCTTGTTGGCTTGGTTTCATAGTCGCTTTTAAAGGGTGAAAAGGGTTTCCTATCAAGTATTCTCTGAGAACTACTCTCTATTGAATGAATTAGTTGCTCAAATGCAAGATGTGGCCAATCATTGGCAAACCATAGCAGTTCAAACTGACAGGCTAAGTTTGAAGTGAATCAGAATCAGATTAGGGTTAGGGTTAGGAGTTAACCTAGCTTCTTAGAGAGGTTAAGGCTTTGAGTATTTGGCCAAGGCCGTATATGTAATCTGTTTTATGTAAAGAAATTTGTTTTCTAATAAAGTTGTTCTAACAGAATTGAATCAGAGTCAGCGCCTCTTTTTGCATTCATCTCATACATTTGCATCACATCGCATCACATGCATTAAATTTCACGAAGAGACCCTAATTAAAACAAATTTATTTCAGTTGATCTGGAAACCAACAAGAGCCAACCAATCGAACGTCGTTATAGTACTCGTGCTAAAACTAAAGCAATGGATCAAAGATTAGAAAGATTAGAGCAAATGCAAAAAGAAATACAAGATCAGCTGCAAGTATAGATGCAACAACAATTGGCCAAAATTCAATAAGACATGAGGGATCAGATGCTAGAATCCCAAAAGAATATGATAAGCCAATTAACCCAGTTGTTAACTAGAGAGCTAGAAAAAGGGAAATGACCAGTGGTTAACAGTGGGGATGATAATGAAGATCCCATCTATCCCCTAGGTTTTACCCCAATAAGCGTTCAGACCCAACCAGACACGCATCCGCAAGGGTCACCCGTCACTATAGAACCCCAACAATATCAGGTCGGTACCTCGGCACTAATAAACTACCCGATAGGCTCAGGTTCCAATCCGGGGGACAACCTAACCA
Source organism: Gossypium bickii (assembly GCA_025503065.1). NCBI lineage: Eukaryota > Viridiplantae > Streptophyta > Magnoliopsida > Malvales > Malvaceae > Gossypium > Gossypium bickii. Next base: position 16,317,903 of record CP106713.1, on the reverse strand, counting down.
ATCCTATAGTTCCTGATCTAGACAAAATGGAAAAAATAGAAAAAACAAGGGTGGAACTGCCAAAACAACTCGAAGATCGGTACAGGTGGTTAGAGGAAAAACTCAGAGCAATGGAGAATGCTGATTACCATTACAGCATTGATGCCAAGGATCTGAGTTTGGTCCCAAATCTAGTACTCCCGCTGAAATTCAAAACTCTGGAATTTGAAAAGTATAATGGGACTAGTTGTCTTGAAGCTCACATCACGATGTTCTGTCAAAAGATGATAGGGTATGTTTATAATGACCAACTATTAATCCACTGCTTCCAAGACAGCCTGATTGGGTCGACTGCCAAATGGTACAACCAGTTGAGCCGTGCTAAAATCCACTCGTGGAAGGACTTGGCACAGGCTTTCATGAAGCAACATAGCCATGTAACAGACATAACCCCTGACAAAATTACACTGCAGAATATGGAAAAGAAGCAAAGTGAGAGCTTCAAGCAATATGCCCAAAGACAGAGAGAGGTGGCGACGCAAGTCCAGCCACCTCTTCTAAAAAAAGAAACGACGATGCTTTTCATCAATAATCTGAAAGTCCCGTTCATTAACCATATGTTGGAAAGTGCTACCATGAGCTTCTCAGATATAGTAATGTCCGGCGAGATGATTGAAAATAAGGAGTGGGAAGATAGACGTAGAAGAAAGCGTCAAAAGGTCAACCCTGAAGAACAAGGAAAATGAAGTGAATAACCTGAACATGTACAATAAAAGGAATTCCAAGTCGATCACTATAGGCTAGCTGAGGGCCAGTCATCAAGGCCCTTCAAGGCAAGAATCAACTCGAGGCCGAACTCAGAAAAACTCCAGTTCACTCCTATCCCCATGACTTATAGGGAGTTGTACCAAAATCTGTGTGATGCCCATGTGGTATCTACTTTCTACTCAGAACCTATGCAACCTTCGTTCCCCAAATGGTACGACACGAACACCCAATGCGAGTACCACGCGGGAATCACGGGACACTCGATTGAGAACTGCACTGCTTTCAAAAAGATAATCAAAAGACTCATCAACATGGGTATTATGAAATTCGATGATCCATCTGATGCAGAAAGTCTGTTACCCAACCATTCTGATAAAGGGGTAAACGCGATAATCGAGAATATGGGGAAGAGAATCAAGAAGAATATTGCAGAAGTAAAAACCTCATTGAAATGGGTTTTGAAACAAATGATAGACAGGGGATTAATCATTCAGGATTTGGAAGAGATACCCAAAGGGATGAGGAGCCACTGTGAATTCCACGCAGAAGAAGGTCATAAAATCCAATAGTGCGCTGAATTGAAAGCTTTGGTGTAGAGCTTGATGGATAATAAAGAGTTGGAATTCCTTGAAAAGGTTAAGAGCCCGGAAGGAATATCGGGGAATCTAAACATGAACGTCGTATCTAAAAAGGGAACTGGGGAATAGAATTTTTCAAGCGTCTGCCTTTACATACTCGAGAGTGTTGAACAATGGGATTGTGGAAGAGATCCTTGTATTCTTTAGAGCCAAATTCAGAGTAATGTCCAAAACACGCTTATTGCTCTAGGCCTAGGAGCAATAAGAATCTTGTTCTGAAATGGGCTTATGTTCAACATCTATATTTTCAATGAAAATGCATTTTTGTACCTCACTTTGAGCAAATATTCTTTTATTCCTTTACTTCATTCATGTTCATACCACATAAATAATTATTCTTAGATTCATTTGGTCTTTGAATATTCCTTTATACCTACAACAGGTCCTTAGATATCAACGACATGAGCGACGCTGCTACCGACTCAGAATCTACTTTTGAGCAAGATGTGTCAAGAGGGACCTCGGGACTTTGAAGATGACATAGATTGTAACCTATCTCCTGATTTGTTGAGGATGGTAGAATAAGATGAAACAGATCCTACCTTACAAAGAATTAGTGGAACTTTTGAGCCTAGGAGAAGAGAAAGAGGTGAAGATCGAAGCCTGTATCGCCACAGAGACAAAGTGAGACGTCATTAAGTTATTTCAAGAATTCAAAGATGTTTTTGCATGATCGTATCAAGATATGCCTGGGCTACTAAGACGTGTGGATGCTGTTAAGGCTAAGAAAATCTTAGAAGAGGAACACATGCTGTGTTTTACAATGGCCAGGCAAATCATGAGGTTCGGATACTACTAGTCTACCATGGAAGGGGATTGCATTAGTTATACCAAGAAATGTCATAAGTGCCAAATTTGTGGAGACAATATTCCTGTGCCTCCTTCATTTCTTCATGACATCTTCATGGACTTTCTCTATGTGGGGCATGGATGTCAATGGGCCGGTCGTGCCAAAAGCTTCTACAAGTATCGATTCATCTTTGTGGTCATCAATTACTTCACCAAGTGGGCGAAAGCTACTTCATATGCCGATGTCACAAAGTCGACAGTCAGCAAATTCTATGTCAGTATGGAATCTCAAAAGAGATCATATCTGACAATGCATTAAATATGAACAACAGCATGATATCAGAAGTTTGCAGTCTGTTCAAGATTAAACATCGTATCACCCAAAACGAATGGTAAAAAAAAAAAGGGATTGCCAAGAAAATAATTAAGACTCATGAAGATTGGCATCCGTGCTCGTCGAACGTTTATTAGGACCCCCATCGGGGTAACGCTTTTCTCATTTATTTATGGAATAGAGGCAGTTTTGCCTATTGAAGTCGAGATTTATTCCCTCTGAGTTTTGCCAGAGTTTGAGTTGGATAAAACAGAATAGATCTAATTTCGATATGATCAAGTAAACTTGATTGAGAAAAAGAGGTTGGAAGCTATCCGAGATTATGACGAAAAGGTTCGCCCTAGAGAATTCCATAAAGGAGACCTAGTTTTAAAAAGGATCCTTCCCATACAAAAGGGCTTCTGAGGAAAGTGGATGCCAAAATGGGAAGGACCTTATATGGTAAAAAAGGCCTTCTCTGGAAAAGTGTTAAGTTTGACCTAGAGGGGTAACAGGGACTTGCCTAATCCTATGAGTTCAAATCAAGAAATATTTCATTAAAAAAGAAAAAAAAAGAAGTAAAAAAAATAAAAAAAAAAGAAAAAAAAGAAAAGGAGAGGCCAAGGTGAAAACTCGCAAATGGCGCCTTGAGACCAAAAGGGTTTTGAATTGAAAACCCGTAAAGGGTCATTCAAATTTTAATAAAAATTGGGGCATGCGGTAGCCTCGCTTTCTCCAATTTAAAAAGAAGGAGAGACGTTACGCCTTAAGACAAAAGGGGTTTTGAATTGAAAACCTGCAAAAGGGCAATTCAAACTTTGATCAAAAGATAGGGCATGTGGTAGTCTTGCTTTCTCCGAATTAACAAGAAGGAGAGATGTTACATCTTGGGGGCATCAATAGAGTACTCTAGATCCCCTAAACACATATTGAACTTAAAAAAGATCCCTCAAGAAGTTCGTGCAGAGAAGCTCATACTGCGATATCTGGGGTACCTACTTTCTTCTCACTTGTTTTGTATTCCAGCAATGTTTGCTTTCTTGGATTAATCTATTCTTTCCAAATTTTGTTCCTAATAAATTTCAGTTTTGTCCATCATTATAATCTTTTTCAAGCATTTTGCATTGAAATAACGATTTATGGACTAATACTTTCATAAAAGGAGTTCTACATATTACTCTGGAAATTTCTAAATAGTACAAGGACCTGAAACAGGACTATTATTTAGAACTCACCAAACTTTAAGGTTAGAAACATTAGAGAAAGAATAGTCTAAATTATGGCTATTTCTTTGGGTTTTCTGTCAAAGATACCAGCTGAGCAAGAAGGTAGGGTACTGCGTCAGTGATATAACCTTGATGAACAACGAGAAATGACAACCCAAACATTAAAAAAGGATCATTCTCATGCATTCATGTAAATATCATTCATACACATTTAGCTAGGAGTATTTGATTCATACTGATCATGACATCCTAATCATTTGGCTTTGGCATAAGCATAAGCATATGAAATTGATTCTACACGTCATGTCCCCCAGAGAACAGTGTAGCAAGATCGGTGAACCCACAAATCTCATCTCCCTGAAGTAGCAGTGGAGCAGATTGAAGTTGTAGATCTTATCTCCTTGAAGTTGCAGTGGAGTAGATCGGAATTGGCAGATCTTATTTTCCTGAAGTTGCAGTGGAGCAAATTGAAACCACCAGCTTTATCTTCCTGAAGTTACAATGAGCGATCAAGACAATGATCTTATTTCCACAAGATGCAAAGCAGAACAAATTGAAGCTACAAATTGGCGGATCTTATATTCCTGAAGTTGCAGTGAAGTAGATTGAAGCCACCAGCCTTATCTCCCTGAAGTTGCAGCAGAGCAGACTGAAGACAGTGGATCTTATTTCCCTAAAGATGCAATGGAACAGATTGAAGCTACAAATTGGTGAATCTTATTTCCCTGAAGATGCAGTGAAATGGATTGAAGCTACAAATTGGCAAATCTTATCTTCTTGAAGTTGCAGTGGAGTAGATTGAAGCCACCAGCCTTATCTCCCTGAAGTTGCAGCGGAGCAGACTGAAGACAACAAATCTTATTTCCCTAAAGATGCAGTGGAATGGATTGAAGCTAAAAATTGGAAAACCTTATCTTCCTGAAATTGCAGTGGAGCAGATTGAAGCCACCAGCCTTAACTCCCTGATGTTGCAGCGGAGCAAACCAAAGATAGCGAATCTTATTTCCCTGAAGATGCAGTGGAACAGATTAAAGCTACAGATTACGGTGAATCTTATCTTCCAGAAGTTGCAGTGGAGCAGATTGAAACCACCAGACCTTATCTCCCTGAAGTTGTAGTGGAGCAGGTTGAAATTACCAATTCTTATCTCTTTGAAGTTCCAGCGGAAGAGATCAAAGCTACAAATCTCTTCTCCTTGAAATTACATTCGAGCAGATCGAAGCACCGATTCTTATACTTCTGAAGTTGCAGTGGGTTAAAGCGAGGCTCCTTGAAGAAGAGGAAAAGAAGCACTGAGACTCAGCAAGACCGGGCAAAATTGGTCCTTTTTAAAGTCTTTGCTCCATTCTCGTTACACGACAACGAGCAAAGAGGGGCAGCTGTAGAGCCCAATTTTGGCCTTGGCCCACAAAGCAAACAGAAAAAAATAAAAAATAATGAGTCACAATAACAGTTCAAAGAAAACCCTAGGCCCAAAAATTTCAAGCCCGTGGCCCAAAACTTAAACAAGAAACAGAACTTCTCAAACCCTAGGTGCGTCGCACCTAGGGTCTTCTGACCTCCGTACACTACCCACGCCAGCCCTCTGCCATTGCCCCTAGTCACCTACAAACAAAACAGATGACAGGGCAAGAAACAAGCAAAAGCAGTTGAAAGATAAATACAAATATTTTGTAATATTTTCTTGGCTTTAAAGACCAATACCAAACCAATGTATAGAGAGAATTTTTTTGAAATGAAAACAGAAAAAATACAAAAAAGAAAGAAACATACATCTACATCAGAAAAGTTATCGTTTTTATTTACGTATTGTTAATTCTTTTACTTCGCATTTTTTTTAAATTGTGTTAAACATACATCTACATCAGAAAAGTAAAGAGTTTTCACCTTTTTCGGCGATCGGACGAGTTTGGAATCGAAGAACCCTTTGCCTTTTTCGATGATTTTTGGCCATTTTAAAGGAAAATAACCCCATATAGAGGTCCGGGGAGCCGAAAGGATGAAAAGGCCTCTTTTCTAGATTTTCGGCCGCCGTATACGACGGCGCCAATGCCGGCGACAGGTGGCCGGCACGGTGGTCCGGCACCGGAAAGTTGGCTGGATTCTGGGCCATGTGAGAGGTAGGAAGAGGTTTTGTGAGAGTTTGGGTTTTTTTTTTTTGAAGAGGTGAATGAAAATGAAATTTTTTCAAAATTTTTTAATTTTATAAGGCAAGCATACGAAGTCATTTTGGGCTAGTTACAACAGCCCTAAAACGGCGTCGTTTTACCCAAAGATCCGGACTGACCCAAGACCCGACTCGCTTTGCCCAAGATCCATGTGTTTTCTTATGGAAGGGCTATTTGCGCATTTGGCCCTTCGCATTTTTCCACTTTTTTAATTCAGTTTTTTTCTATTTTCAAAGTTGCCCCTATAGATTTTCTTCTGTTTTAATTCAGTCCCGTGCAAAATGCTGTGTTTTGGAGGATAAGGGAAAATTCCCTTTTGGACCCCTCTTTGTTATTCGCGCGTTCGGATAGTTCCTTTCCATTTTATTCTTTTTAAATTAGCCCCAAATGTTTGTTTTGAGTATAATTCAGTCTATTTTTTTTTTGTTAATTTTTCTATTTTTATCATTATTTTAATATTGATATTGTTATTATTATTAATATTACTGTATTATTTTTATTATTAATCTTATTGTTATTACTATTACTATTATTTTTATTATAAACAGTATTATTATTTTCATTTTTTATTACTATTATTTTTATATATTATTATTACTATTATTATACTCACTATTATTATTACTTTCCTATTATTATTATTATTATTATTATTATTATTATTATTATTATTATTATTATTACTACTATTAATTTTTGTTAATATTATTCTTATTATTCTTACTATTGTTTTTAATATTATTAGTACTATTATTATTAATTGTATTATTAACATATTATTATTAATATATTATTAATTGACATTGTTATTATTACCATTATTCCCTTAATATTTATTTGCTCAATTTTTTATATATTTATTTATTTTATCATTTTGTTATTCACTTATTTATATCTTTTTATATAGTTTTTTCACCATTATTATTAGCATTATGATTTTCTTTAATTTGTGATACATTGCTCGTTTATTTGTTTAGTGTTGATTCTTTTGGTCTAAATTTTTAGCTCTTTTCTTTACTATTATTTTCATCTATTTAGAGCTCATTTAATTTACTTTCGTCTTTTATATTGTCATGCATTGACATATTCATTATTTCATGTGCGCATAAGCACCGTAATTTATTTTACCTATTACAACAAAATCATGTTACATTTTACCCGATACATTAATCTTTGTTTCAAAATAAGAGAATACTCCGCGTTCTAAGATTCGGAAGAAATCGTACCCTAACTTACTGGGTTTCGATTTTTCTCACCGAGTCTAAAGAACCAATTATTATTTTTAAATCAAAGCATAAGTTAAATAAAAAACTTATTCTCGGGGATTCAAAAATGTTGTGTCCTAACTCACTGGATGTGACATTTTTTTATTTCGAGGGAAGGATTTCTAAAAAAAAGGCAATATTCTGTATTTGGAATTTTGAGAAATCGTGCCCTAACTTACTGGGTTCCGATTTTTCATTTGACCCAAATAACCGAATATCCTTCTCAAGCTTAAATGCACGAGTTTTAAAGGTCAAAACACAAGCTTAGTTTCGAGGGTTCAAAATGTTGTATCCTAACTCATGAGGCATGACGTTTTACTTCTTCAAAATAAGTGGGTCCCAGCATCCATTTTAATTCATTCAGGTTTTCAAATAAAGAGGATCGTATTTTTAAAATTTTCTCAAATTTCTAATTTTCGACACTAAGACACTAATTAATCAAATAGGTACCAATTTTTGGGCGTTACGAGGGTGCTAATCCTTCCTCATATGTAACTGACTCCCGAACCCATTTTCTGAATTTTGTAGACCAAAAATCGTCATTTTTAGTAAATTAAAATTTTTATTAAAATGACCAAATTACAAGGTGACCCAATCACACCTCATCAAAAAGGATTGGTGGCGACTCCCCTTTTTTTGTTTTCATTTTCAAAATCAAAGTCTACCCGTTTTACAAAAAAATGGTTTCGACAGTCATAATGTTAGTCAAACCATTAAGTCTATTTTTAAAAAGGCTTTACCCACAAATTAGTGCCTAAACAATATTTTTCCCAAGTTGGTGCCTAAACTATTCTTCTATTACTCATTTTACACCAAACTGTTATATTTTTTAAAAAATTCAACTAATAATATATTGCCATGTCATATAAACTTAAAAGGGTTAAATACAAAATTGATACTCGAATTTGCCCATTTCTCCCAGATTTGTACTTCTGGTTTTTTTTTGTCCCAAATTGGTACCTGAACTTTTTTCGATAAACTAAATCGGTATCTGGGTATAACATCGTTAGGTTCAAGATAGGTGGCAAAATGAGGTTGTGACACGTGGCATAAATGATATCATGATAATGTCATAATCTAAAAAAATATTTTTTAAAACTATTTCCTTTTTTTTTTCTTTCTTTTTCTCTGTTACCTTTCTTCTTCCTAATGTCTTTTTCTCTTCTTTTCTTTTCTAAACATGTTTGCTTTCAATGGATGATTTCAATTCCTCTCCTTCATCTTGTAACACCCCAAACCCGGCCCATGCGTTACGAGCGGATTTGGTATGTCACACGAGCAAAACATGTTAAACCCTTTTTATTCGTATAAAATAGGTATTGCTTTGTTAAAAATCAAGAAAACAAGTTTGATTTGAAATATTTGATAAAATACTACTAACCTCGAAGATTGATTGATAAATCGATAAATTTGAACTAATAATCTTATAAAACCGTGACTTTTGAAAACGACGTTGAAAATTTGAAAGAGAATCCGAATCTTTTGAAAGTATTTGTAAAAGTTTATTTTGAAATCCATTTGTTAATCGATTTTGGAAAACCTTTAATTAAGTTTCTAGAAAACTCTCATTTAAAACAATTTAAGTAAGAAAATAAGTATATCAAACATAAAGCAAATAATAAAATACTCCAGAGGCCTTATTACAACATAAAAACCCAAAATAGTAAAGTGAACAGAAATAGAAATCTAAAGTTCAAAATTAAACACCATTTCTGAAGTATGGCCTCCACCAAGTCATCCATGGCCCCAAGTCCTCATCACTGAGCATTACCTACAAGGGTTAAGAAAGAAAGGGGGTTGAGTTACAAGAACTCAGTGTGAAATCCCCTTACCGTCATCCACTGGGCCTGAACCCATATAGCAATATCTTGGGCCTAAGCCCATTTACAAAGTAATAAATAAATGGAATGAATGCATGAATGTATGCAACCCACCCCGTCCAGCCAATCTCTCCCCCGTACCAGCCAATCTCTCCTGTAGGGATCAAGTCAACTCACCCCGCCAGTGTAACACCCCAAACCCGGCCCAAACACCACGACCGGATCTGGTATGTTACTAAGAAAATTCTTGGAAAACATATCGTATTTTTAGAAAATATTTATTCTGAAGTTTATCCTTTTATTCGGGAAAAAAATAAATAGTTGATAGTTTAAATAAAACATGCCTTAGTTCAATTAAAATAAGAATTTAAATAACTAAAAGTAATAAAAGCCCATAATAAAACAAAATATAAACTAGTGGCCCATGGCCTTATTACAACGAGATTTAAAACCCATTAAAAAATATAAAATAATAAACTAGAGTCTTTTTACTGAATCCAAATGTTCTTTTGTATGGCCACCTTGCGCTTCTCTCCAGCCCGATCCGATGCACTAAATGCTACCTGAAATATTAATTAATTGGTTGAGTCGCGAGACTCAGTGTGCAACCCTCATGCACCATTAGATTTGGGCCTTAGCCCCATAAAACAAAATAAACAGTTTAATATACATAATAAAAATTAATATGCAAGCCCAACCCAAATCCTAGGTTTCCATCCGCTACACGCCCCCGTACCAGCCATTCACACCATTGGGGATTTCTACAATCAACCCACACCGCTACACACCATGATGGTAGTCATGCTGCTCATCCACATATGATGGCCGAAGCCCTTATAACATATAATGGCCGAAGCCCGTATAACATTTAATGGCCGAAGCCCGTATAACAGTTCCCGGCGTTAGGTGCTACATCCGATCATGGTAAAAACTGCTACACATATAATGTATAACTTCCTCCTTTCATCAACCCAACCCATGCAATCACATACAAGCATTTTACTTATAACATATAAACTGATTATTTACTAACCTGGTGAACCGCTTTTACCCTCCATGGGCTTTCATTAATAAATCGAGATGTCGGCAATTATCAAAACATATAAATCTTATGATCATGCATTTTATGATTAGATCTAGATGGTGGGGAAGTATTACACACCTAATTAATGTAGGTACCCTTGCTAAACTGATCTACGCTTTGCTTCAAAAAGCCAGAAAGATGTGAAAATAGGCCTCTCCTATATTCGGCCATAGTTAGTATTCTACCTGATTTTATATATATAAATAAACAAATCCTCTTACCTTGAAATCCTGAATGTAACACGATTCTATAACTTAGAGATCTATGAGTTTCGGCTTCTAGGAAAAATCCCGGAAAGATGATCTATCGCGCTTTCGGCTTTTGAAAGAACTAAAAATTGAAAAAAAGGCTAAGAGAGATTCGGCCAATGAATATTAAGGAGAAGAATAGGTGTAGTTTTGGCTTTTGAATCAAAGTGAAGATGAGGGAATAGGCTTAGAGATTTCGGTTTTTGCAGAGAATGAAGAAGAAGATGGAACTTTAGGAGTTTTCGGCTTTTACCCAGAGAAGAAGAGAAAAGAATGAGAGAAAAACCCAAATGCCGAAATTGAAGAAATATTCCCCCTATTTATAGAGATTTCGACACTTACCTAACCTTGCAGATAAATCCTATCTTTTCTCATTTATCTTAATCTACTAGCTCATCTAAAAAAGACTTAATTATCTCTAACTCCTCCCTCCTTTATTAGCATACTATCCACATATTTTAATCATTAAAATCCCTAAATTTTAGCCTTTACCTGCTTACTATCCACATAAAATAAATTCCTAAATAATAGCCTTTATCTGCTTATTATCCACATATTTTAAACATTAAAATCCCTAAATTTTAGCCTTGTTGCCATCCATTCCACCTAATCCTAATGCCCAAAATTTAGCTAACTTAAATTAAAAGAATTGGGCTCCATGAAACTTAAATTTGGGCCCCTTACTCCCTTGTGTGGCGTCACCTCCTAAGATTGTGCCACAAGCCTACTTTGGTATTTTAAACATAATTACCACTCTTTTAACTCTAGAATGCCCAATCTAATAATTTAACCAATGCCTTTGCCTAATTCTGAGCCCAATTTGGACCCCTATTACTTAAATTAACACATTACACATGTTCTCTCATTAAACGCATAGGCCCAAAAATTCGGGGATGTTACAAACCGGCTTCTCAATTAGCGATCAAGTTTGCCATTTATAATAATAATTCGCAGGCCAGTGGCCCTTTATAATAGCAGGCAAGATGCCATTTATAATATTTTTGTGGCCAAGCCACCAGAGTATCATATACGGTAATATAATCGGCACAAAGCCATCTTTAAATTGGCACGTAGCCATTATCAGAATTTTTGGCAATGCCATCGGTCTACTCTTCTCTTCATTCAAGTTTCCCATCCCATGCAATATATAAAGATGCAATATACATAGTAACATATAATATCCACATATAAATACAAGCATTAATCTATAGAATATTTTTAATGAATCAGCCCATTAAAGCAATATAATAATAATTCGGCCCACTAAGGCATTCAAACAAATCGGCCCATAGGGGCATTTACGTAAATCGGTCCATAGGGACATTTTCGGTAATTCGGTAATTTTACCCACTAAGGGTAATTCGGTAATCTCGCAACCCAGGGGTATTTCGATAATTTACCCTCCAAGGGTATTTTGGTAATTTTGCAACCCAGACTTAACTACTAATTTGGGCATACAAATTTGAAACTGTCCATCTGCGTCATACTAACTAAATTGACTATAACTCGAGCTAGGAAACTCAAAATTTAAATCCGTAAATTTTCCTTGAAACTAGACTCATATATATTCTTACTACAATTTTTCTAATTTTTTTTTTGCTTAGCCATTTAGTACAGTTTATTCATTAAAGATTTCCTTGTTCCACTGACCAATGGTTCTGACCTCTCTTATCTAAAATTCAATTATCTCACTGTACAGTTTTCATATGTTGCTCCCACTTGTTCTTATTGAAAGTAGGCTCACTAAGGAATCTATACATATAAATTATAACTCATAATTCACTTTGTACAATTTTAAATGATTTTTCCAAGACAGATCAGAGAACCACGAAGTCATTCAGAACCAGTCTCACTAAAATTAGAATATCACAGAATATAAAATTCTTTTTCCTTCTCTGTTTCTTTCATATAAAAACATACACAGTAAGATTTTATTCGATATCTTATTCACTTTTTAATTCCTTTTCTCCTATTTTTCGTGATTTTCAAAAATCATGTCACTGCTGCTGACCAAACTGTTTCATTGCGAAAAATGGTTACTACTACGAACATACGCAGGCCCAAGTGGTCACAAATGCTGGTTTTCGGTTTTTCTTCGGTATTTCTACCGAATCACATAATATTTCATGTAACATTCAAAGAGGTATGAGATTATGTATTCGGAAGGGTACGGGATTACACACCTTGATTAGGATTCCCTAAAGAACCACTCTTCATTGCCCCCTAAAAATAAAATCGATCAAAAGTTAGCCTCGATTTCTTAAAGGTTCCAAAAGTCCAAAAGTACTCACTCACAAGAGTCACTTACCACAATCGCGATCCTTCCCTACTAGATTCTAAAATCCGGTCTTGCACCTTGGCTATTGCAACGAGTTCCAACCAACTTTCGAAATCAAGGCTAAGGGAAAGATAAGTAGCAGCAAAGGATGGCTTGATTCGGCCTTCATCAAAAGAGAATAAGAGGAGTTTAAAATAACAACAAGTGGCTAGGTTCGACTTAGCCAAGGGATAAGAGTTTCGGCTTAGCCAAGTCAAGAGAAGAAAGAACAAACAACATGAAATAAGAAGAAAGAACCTTTAACTTAATAATAGGGATGAACCAAAATGAAGAACACAGTTTGGCACTAGTAGCAAGACAACAAAGAAGGATCGGCTATGGAGGAAAAATGAACAAGAACAATTTTGGTTATGAGAGTATGGATTAGAGAAGAAGAAAGAGAAGAGAAAATGCCCACTATTGTCTTGAATTTGCGGCAATGAGAGGAGATGTTGGAAGAATGAACAAAAATGATGCCAAAAGGAATTAGGCCTAACAAGCACCAAAACTATCAAAATGTTCCCATCAAAATTCGGCTACCCTCTCCGTTTCCCAAACCATTATCATCTTTACCACAAGATGAATATAGACCAAATAAAACCTTTCCAAAACATCCCCCACGAAAAATGCCAACATGTTCCCTATTCCTTTCCTTTTCTTTTACTCCTTTCCATCCACTTTACCTTACCATATTTCCTTAGCCACCTTGCCAAAATTAAAAAGTCCACCTTACCTTAAATACCACCATGGCCAACACTATGGAAAGAAAGCACAAAAAAAAAAAATCAAAATTTACACTAGATGGGATTTGAACCCCTTCCCTCCATGCTCTCCACTTGATGCCATAACCTCTTTACCATATGCTCATTTATGCTAACAAAATACACTCTTATTTCCTTAAGCCTCGATGTCACTTACCTTCTCTCCTTAAAGTGCTTAAACACAAAAATTTTACTAAGGCCCAACTTGAACCCGGAACTTCATAGAACCCCGTAACTTTCTAAAATCACCTTCCTAATAAGTCCAACTTGAAATAATGCCGTTCTCTTGTTCTTAAAAATTTTAAACACTCCTACGCCCAAGGCCCAATGGGCCCAATCCTACTAGGCCCAATTTTGGGTCGTTACACATCTTTTGCTACTGTTGTTGCTTCTTTGTTCGACGTAGAAGGTATTGAGAAAATAAAGTTTCTGGAGATGGAGGAAGCTGGTTCAAATTTGGGCTATAAATATCCTGATTACCCAATAGACCCAAAATGAAGAATTCGTTATTGAAACCCGACAAGTAATAAAGTTTCTGGGTAGTTAGATTTTTTCTGTTTGTTTCCTGAGAAAATATGAGAAAGAACAAAAAAATATTTTTTTTTACATTGCTTTCTTTTTAGCTTCTAGGTTCTGGGTTTATCTCTATTTTATATTTTGAGTCTTGGGCTTTTTGGATTTTGGCATTCAATTTTTTCTCTTTTTTTAGTTTGCGGGTAGTTGGATTTTTTTAGTTTGCGAGAAAGACAAAAAAAAATGGTAGATGAAGACAACTCCATTGGATTTTTATCTTCGTACTTTATAAGTTTCTAAGGAATTAAAGCTTTTTATCAAAAAATTCAATCTGTAATTTGTTTGTATTTTATTGTGGTTGTTTATGGTGAAGAAGGATACTGTGATTTGCACAATGGTTTTTAAACAAACTAGGTACTATTTGTTTTGATATTATTGTTTACTTCATGAAATGGTATCTTACATTATCCCTCTTTTTTCACCTTCTTATTATCATTACTTTTCCTTCCACACAATCTTCACAAATAAAACAAAATTGAGAGGTGAAGTAAAATAAACATTGCGGACATACAACAAGCAGACGGTGTAGAAGGGCCACTGCCGGTAACTTCATTTGAGATGGCTCGGTTGAAATGCCAGAGACGTCCAAGTGTTTGGTTAGGGGACATCGTCAATGAGCAACATTATGATTCTCATATAAGAAGATCCTCCTCTTCTTCCAAGCAATGGAAACATCACTCTAGCAACCTTTCCTTAAATCCCTCACTCGCCTCTCCCTATTTTAAATCTTCCAAAACTCGAGGCCTTACCAATCTCACTATTGATTTCAATACCATCAATGACACCCTCAATGACCATACAGAAGCTCAAAACAAGTTAGATGGCATTTCAATTGGTAGCTAGGAAGTCAAAGATTTCATGAAACGAGACCTAACTACGAAACAGCCTCAGTCCAATTGGGTTCCCATCACAAGGTTATCTAAGATAGGTGAAAGTATAGTTCAGTTCAGTTGGTTCAAGCCATGAGTTTTTGTGGGTTAGTTTGAAAAGGGGAGGGAAAGTGGTGGGGGTTGGTTGATGGTGGTTGGAAAATGAGTAGGAAAATGAAAAGGTTTAAGAGATGTGATTTTGGTGGTGATTGGATGGTGAGAAAGTGAGAGAAAATTTTGGCTTTTTTTTATAAAACTAACCCCCAAAAAATAATTAATTACTTAAATAACTTATTTTTTGATAAAATATGAAAATAACCCAAAATCTACAGTAAAAGTT
The DNA here is from genome assembly GCA_025503065.1 of Gossypium bickii. Lineage (NCBI taxonomy): Eukaryota > Viridiplantae > Streptophyta > Magnoliopsida > Malvales > Malvaceae > Gossypium > Gossypium bickii. Next base: position 16,302,745 of record CP106713.1, on the reverse strand, counting down.
GGTGGAGCTAAAGTGTTTGGCGCCACCAAACGTGAGCAACCTGCATAAAAAAATTAATTTTTTGGTGGAGCCATGTAGAATGGCGCCACTTGTATAAATACTAGGGAAATATTATAAATTTTGAAAAAATAAGGGGCTCTAAGCAATTTTATCTTTTTTGGTGAAGTCAAATAATTTGACGTCACCAGATTCTAAGACCCTAGCTATTCAAACAGCCTGAATTTTTAATTTTTTTTCATTTGTTGCTTTTTCTGATTCTTTCTTTCATTTCTTTCTCATTTTTCGTTTTTTTTATTTTGTTTTTCTCTATTTACTTTTTCAATTTTTTATTTCTCCTTTATTTGTTTTATTATTGGTTTTATAATATTTTTAATGTATATTCTAAACGTTTTATAATATTATTTTTTTCAAATTTTAAATATATATTTTTTAAAATTATTTTTTAAAATTTTAAATATAAATTTTAAATATTATAAAATATTTAAAATATATTATTTTTAAAGATATGACCTTTCAAATTTATTATTTGGTTTATAATATTTTAAATGTATATTTTAAAATTTTTAAATATTGTTTTTTAAAATTTTAAAAATATATTTTTTTAAATTATTATTTTTAAAATCATTTTTAAAGAGATTTAAAATTATTTTTAAAATTTTTAAAAATAATATTTTATTTATTTGTCCCTTATTTATTTTTTTTTTATTTGGTTATTCTTTTTTATTTGTTTTTTAATTTATTTTATAATATTTTATGTATATTTATATATTTATTGTAGATTTTAAGTTATTTACGTATTTTATCAAAAAATAGGTAATTTATGTAATTAATTAATTTTTTGGGGTTAGTTTTATAAAAAAAAGCATGTAAATAATTTATGTAATGTGAAACCAAGAAAATTAAAGGGACATTTTTAATAGAAATAAAAAAATAGAGGACCAAAAAATAAAAAATAAAATTGAAAGAAATGAGAAAAAAAGTGAAAATGAATTGATTGGAAAAAATAAAAAAGGTTTTTTTTTGTTAAAAACAAATTTATTTCTTAAAAAAATTATGACTTTTTTAAAAATATATATATTAAGAAATTAAAATATATACTATGATTTGTCACATTGTATCAGTAACATCAGCGATATATATAGTTATTAGCCTAATAATTGTTAGTTAAAAAAAAAAAAAAAAAAAGAGGAGAAGAAGAACGTCCTATTTAAGAAGGTGGGGTTTTGGTTCCCCCTTCAAATATTTTGTAGAAGGAAGGAAGAAAAGAGAAAAAAAAAAGTAAGTTATTTATAGTTTGTATTTTATATTTTATAGTTATTATAATATAATAAATAATTTTAATTTATGTAATTTTTTTAAAAAAATTATGCATATATCAAAATGTTTTCTAGAGCAAATACGGATCACACTTCATCAAGGATCAACGAAACAGTAAAATTAATTATAAATTAAATAAATAAAATTGTTTTAGTTTTTTATTTTTTTCTTGCTAAGCTCTACTTTACTCAACGTGTTTTGATTGCATGAAATTGATCTCTATTTGGTTGTTATTATCCTTTTTTAACTCCTTTTTGCATGAAATTGATCTCTATGTGTTAGTTATAATTTTTTAAAATTTATGACACATTCATAAATTTATATTAATTTTTTTAATATGACGACCTTTCTACTTAATTTTGAATTATTACTGTGCTTGATTCCATTTGTGACAAAAAAGTTACATTTGTCTTTAACGAGTGAATATATATATTTTTTATAAAAGTTCTTCTATGTAAGATAAATTTTCTAGTTTGAATATACCTAGTTTATATTATATGTAAAACTCTATGTATTATTATAAATATCGATTCAATAAAAATAAGTCTTTTTTTATTTTTATATTTACTCATACCACCTATGTTTTTTTAGGACATTATTTTTTTATGTACTTTTTGTAGTTATATGGTTGCCTTTTGTTTTAATGCTTAACTATGATTAGGACATACTAATCACATTTGATCTCTATGTGTTATTATTAATATTTTATGACAAATCTTCATTCTATTATTAATATTTTATTACTCATTTAATTTAACTTAAATAAAAAATACTTAGAATGGCTACGTTGGTATAGCATAAGTGTGATGTTTTTGTTTTCTCAACCTTTCAGTTTTACTCTTCAATATATAATTTTATTTTTAAATTATTATGATAATTGATTTATAATATTTTTATAAAAATTTTACCATACAAGACGGGTATCAGGTTTTGAGGTTACTGTTTCATTTTCCCAAGTATGATCCGGATGAGCGGAACATGTCATACTTACAATTGGCGGGATTTGGGGACGTCGCATTGATTCGAAAGTTTGACCTGAGGGTGAACTTAATATCCGACCTTGGCTGAGCAGTGGTGTATAGAGACCCACACCTTCATTATGTCATGCAGGGAGTGCACTATCACATTGGAAGACGTCGCTATGCAGCTTGGGTTATGAGTTGGCAGTGCTGTGGTCACAGGCCAAAGCAAAGTGTTGGAACCTTTAGTACTATGCTACAGATTGCTTGGACGATCCCCTAGTGATGGGGAACAGAATTTCACATGCTTGACATTGGCATGGTTGAGAGTACATTTTGCCACTGAGCACGAGGTGATGTGTGCTACTCGAGCCTATATTATGCAACTAATCGGGGTACTTATGCTTGACAACACGTTTAATAGGGTCCACTTAAAGTACTTGCCTCTATTGGAGGGTTTCTCTCGTACCGGTACTTACAACTAGGGATCAACAGTGTTGGCCATATTGTACCATGAACTTTACCGAGTAACAAAACATGGGATTAGTAACATGGTTGGTTGTCTGGGTCTGCTGCAGTCCTGGGTCTATACAGGATACTGTTTCTAGCGGCTATTAGGCATCGACCATATTCGTGGCCACTTCTAAATAGGTAAAAATAAAATTATACTTACCATTTAACGACTCATAAGAATGGATAATATTTTCCCAAGTTTAACTGCTAACGTGTTTGTTTCGGTGCTAACCAAACATTAATCATTTAATGCTAAATGATAGAGGCATCAGTCAGAGAGAAAGTTGCTTGTTTGTTTCAACCCTATTTTTAGCATTAAGGTTGCTAGCCTATAAAATGTGGCTGAAAAAACCATTGAAATTGGCAAGTGACGCGTACGCCTCAAGACGGAGTTAACGACCTCAACGAGGTTGGTCGTCATATGACCGTATCAGTACCCCTCGTCAAAACATTAAGTCCATTGTCACGGCTCCATGCTAACCAACCACTGTCTGAGAGGAAGTTTGGACCCTGCCATACCAGTCTCTAACCTCGCCAACTTATGTCTGAATCGATGTGCTTCCAGCTCGTATCCTACGTATATATTTTGATAAAACACGTTACCATCCCAATTAAGAAATGGACTCCAACTATTTACAAATACGAGTTTAAATATGATATTTTACCCATGGTCACGATTCGTTTAAGCTAGTCTTTATTCTTTAACTCATTGCGGAAGTTGACAGTGATGTGACGAATACAGTAGACAGACCTCAGATTGCTGAATCATAGCAACAAGGCCTTTTGACCTATTAGAGATAATGCAAATGTTGTCTTGCCTGACAACACGGCTCCGCAAGTTTCGAATGAAATATGCCCACGATTTGGAGTTCTCCAACTCCACGATGGTGAAAGCAATCAGTAGTACATTTCCATTACCGTCTTGTGCAACTACAATCAGAAGTATCTGTGTGTATTTTCCATAAAGCGATGTTCTATCAACTTGCACTAGCGGTTTGCAGTGGGAGAATGCACTAACATATGGATTGAAAGTTCAGAATAGTTGATTGCTGAAATCAGAGCTTTAAAATTTATAAAAGAATGATCGAACCTGAAAACTAACTCTGACAATAATTAAAGGCAAGTGTACCTATCGAACAGTAGTATAGCTTAGGTAAGACCGGATATCGAACCCAAAGGAACCAAAAGTATTAATACTAACTTTCATTTTATTATTTAGCCTTAAAAATAAAGTGACGTTTGTTTTAATCTAAATTTGACAACGACTAAGCTAAGGACAAAGACAAAAAGAACGAATTGAGGAATAACTTGGAAAAAGACTCAGTTGATCACGACGATACCTTCTGGAAGAATCCACCTAGACTTCACTTGTTATCTAACCTTGAATTATATGATTTATTTACTTAGCTTGATCCGTAGGGCTCCCTGACCTATGCTAAATCCTCTCTCGAGGCGAATAACGTCTAACCCTAGGTTAATTAGTGGAACTCTCATTCTCTTATAATAACCCTCTAGAATAGCAGTAAATCGATCTATGGATTCCCATATTAGGTTTCACCCTAATCCAGTAAAATCTCGTAACCCTATCTCTAGGTGTTCGATCAACTTCGCTTAATTACACTAGATCTACTCTTAAGTAGGGTCTATTCCTCCTCCACCTAAGCACATCAGATTTGGATTAAGCATGCATAATTAAGAACAAACTAAGTATTTATCATAAAATTCATAAATCAAATAACAAGATTCATCTAGGTTTTATCCCCTTCAGGTATCTGAGGTGTTTAGTTCATAACTAAGAAAGAAAACATCTCAAGAGAAAAGATAAAACAAAACATAAGAAATTCTTAAAACTCCCTAAAGGAATTGAAGGAGAATTCTGCCGTCTTGAGTATAATTCCGGCTTCTTTGGATGGATCAACTGGCTATCTTCAAGCGATTCCCACAATTCTGACCTTTCCGGCTTAGGTCCTTGGCCTAGCTCGCCTCCCCCTCAAAGGTGGTACTTAGGGGATATTTATAGGCTCTTTGGAATGCGATTCTTTCTCCCTAAGTATCCTTTTCAGACTGAAATTATTCATTCTGACGACAGAGACACGGCCATGTAGCACGGCTGTGTAGATCAACTTCAGGCAGTGTTCGGATTCTTTTAATGAGGCACGGCCGTGTAAATCGGGGGAGAGGCCGAGCTCTAGGTGATCAACGAGACACGGCTGTGTGGACTTTGGGCCAAGCCGTGTCGATTTCGTGCCAAGGCCTATTTTACTCTATTTTGGGCCCGTTTTATGTTCTTTTCATCCTCGGTGCTTTCTTGGGTGTAAGACATGAAAAGAAAAGATTAAAAGCACCTTTTTACATAAATCAAGGGATAAATCATCCAAAAGTAAGCTAAATGCGGGATTAAAATATGTTATAATTACGGTTTACCAAATACCCCCACACTTAAGCTTTTGCTTTTCCTCAAGCAAAATTCTCAACTTACAATTAAAACAAACTTTCCATGATTCATAATCCCTATCAACAATACATTATCCTAATTCATAGATAATTTAGACTTGGATTATTCAATTCAAAGAGTCCTAAAGATTCAAACAAGATGAATCATTCATTTGTAGCATGAAAACATAGGTGTCTCCCCTTGTCTGAATAATTACCTTTAATTCAAAACCGACAAGGATTGATATCCTCACAAAAGACTCACTCAAATCACTCAAAAAGTTTTTAAGGGTCAAAATTAAGCACTCATAAGTCGAACCTGAAAAGTTAATCCCATAGGCTTGCCTGAAAATCAAATCTTCACCACTGTAAAATGAAATGATAATAGATCAAAAGGTCTTTTGTTAGAGTTGTAACGAGGCTAGGGTTAAAGGTGTGGATAAAAGCTGAAATTAGAAGGTTAGAATCGATATTGATTTAATAAGTTACCTACCTAAAAACTTTTAAGATAATAATTACATTAACTGAAAATAATAATCCTACTAATACGAGCTTTTTCTTTTGATAATTAGACTTTAACTTGTATAAGCTCACTCTTCATAATACTAATACTGGATATACTTTGATTTGATTTTTTTCTAAGAACAAACTAAGTAATTACAACTTCAAATAATAATAATTCCTAAAAAATTAGGTAACTAATCAAATCATATCTCGATTAAAGGGTAGTAAAAAAGAAGGGTGATAACAAATACAAAGCGTTTTGGGTTAAAATTAGTGGATGAGTCAATAAAAAAGGTTGTTAGGCTCAACGGGGTTCACTAGGGGTTAATTATAAGTGTAGGCTTTTTAGTGGTGTAAGTGGGTTAAAACCTAGGTGCCTTTATCATCTCGGTATATCAAATCATAACTGTAGTTTTGACATGTATAATCAAGGCAAGTTCTAGAATAACAGTTCATAGTTGACACACTCATAATCAATAAAGTAAGCACGAAAAAGAATGTATGCTCTATAAGGCTCAAAATCTCACAAAAATTATGGGTGTTTTTGACATCAACCTTTGTAAATATCAAACTTCAAGATAACATTCAAATTCAGGTTAACAACCTAAAATTTTAAATTTTTAGAAAATTAGACTTATCGTACTTGATTCCCTAGTATTCTTCAAATTTAATCATCACCGCACAATTAACTATGACTTATTCTAAAACATGTCAATATCAATCACAAATCATCAGAAATTTCATCTTAATTAGTAATATGAGAAAATTACTTTAAAACAACATTAAATTCAAGGATTTGAGAACAATGCAGAAAGTTAGGCATTTTTATCCTCAGGGTTTGAGAATAATGCAAAAAGTTAGGCATTTTCTTAGAATAACTATTCACCCCCCCTCACACTTAAGATGTACATTGCCCTCAATGTACAAAGATAGATAATAACATTTAATGGATAAATCAAAAGAGAAGGGGAAGAAATTACTCCCTGAATTTTGGATTTTTTCCCGGAGGAGTGTCTTTGGTGATGGTGATGGTCGGTCTTGATGACGAACCTGCGCTAGATGAAGAAATTGGGTAGCGCACTGAGAAGTAGCCAGGATTTATTAAGACCTAATTAAAATAAACTAAGTGTATAATTAAAAATAAGAAAGATAAAGAAAGAGGAAACAAAAATGTACACGAAATGAAAATAAAAGATAAATGGACCGAACAGTCCTTATTGTTGGATGGTTCGTGAGGTGGGTGTGACCTCTAAGGCTGGGGAGGTACTGCCGGTGGCGGAAGTAGCGTGGTTATCGTGGTGGTCGGCGTGATTCCCAAGTAGCCCGGTGAACCTGACACTACGAAACTACACTAAGTTAAACTAACTTAAATATAAGAATATCAAAGAAAAGGAGAATGAAAGGAAAGAGAAACAAAAAATATAAACTAAATGGTCTCAAAGACCCTTGGCCTGTTGTTTGGGTGAAGCTGCCGTCATGAACTCATGTAAATTATCCTCCTTTAAGGAGTTTGGCCTTTTACGCTTCTTTGACATATTATGTGATGGCTCAAGGATCTAGAGTGTTAGTAAATAGAGTAAGAAGTCTGAGAGGATGAAGGTGAAAAAGAGAAGCAAGATGGAGTTAGATGGGGGGAAAGGGAAGGGCTGTGGGGTTTAAATAAAACTTCAAATCTGGTATGTTCCCACACCTGTGGCCTGAGGGTGTGTCAATTCACACGGCCGATGCGCACGGTCGTGTGACTATGCGTGTTAGCTCTCCATGCCCGTGCTTCAGCCCTCCATGCCCGTGCTTGATAAGTCAGTATGTAGGCACGGTTGGGCACCATGAGCATGTGTTGGTCGTGCTATGTAAGTCAGTAGCTTCACACAGCCAAGAGGCACGGCCGTGTCATTCTGTCGGTGGCCGTGGGAGGGGTGGTTGGATCCGTGATGTTGGGGAGTGGTTGGGCCTAGGGTACACGGCCTCTGCATTGTCAGTACGAAGATTCTGATGGTCCACACAGGCACGGACACGGCCGTGTGTAAGGCCGTGTGACCTGGAAATCTACGCTTTTGGTTAGTTTAAAAGAGAAAATAAAAAGGGAAAATAAATTAAAATGAAAATTAACTGCAAAAATAAGTAAGGTCGGTACTCAGGTTGCCTCCCGAGAAGCGCTCGTTTATATTCTTAAGCTAGACTTTCCTAGTTTTTGAAAAATTCAGGGAGGTTTAAAGGTTTGAATATCTTCCCTCATATTATCCGTTTTATGTTCATTGTGTGGTTCAGGTAGAGTAGCATTTGTTTTAAGAGTATCAAAATTAAAATTGCTTACCTCGACTGTCTTGTGTGGAAGATCATTGATTACCTTAAAAAGGATTTCTTTGTTTGTGTCAGGGTCTGGAGGAGATAGTCGTAGGTCTAATAATACCTAATCTTCGCTTTTGGACTTACCTATCTCGTAGAATGGTTTTGACTCTATTTTTTGTATTCCTAATTTTTCCTTGAAGTGTGTTTTCCACTTATCTAATTCATCAGGTTGAACCTTTTATTCCTCATGATCCATTCCTTTGTTGGCATCATGTTCAAGATTAGGTTCAATTTTACCTTTTTCTGGTTCTTCCTGAAAAGAAGGGTTAATCGAATGGTTATCAATGGATTTTTCTTTCTTACCTTGGTCATTTGATGTCCTGGCTGAGTCGAGAGCTTGAAGACTGATTGAGTCGTCACCTACACAAAGTATAAGCTCGCCTGTGGCAACATCAATTTTAGTTTTGGCAGTTGCTAAAATGGGTCTTCCTAGAATTAAAGGGATTGAATTATCCTCATCCATGTCTAAAACAACAAAATCTACTGGGAAAACAAACTTATCAATTTTTATGAAAACATCTTCGATAATGCCCCTAGGAATTCTAATAGTTTTATCAACTAATTGAATACTCATCCTAGTTTGTTTGGGCTTCCCTAGACCTAGTCGTTTAAACAATGTATAAGGCATGACATTTATGCTTGCCCCTAAATCAGCTAACGCATTATTAATAGTTAAACTACCAATTAAACATGGAATTGTAAAACTCCCTGGGTCTTTTAATTTCTGTGGTAGCCTATTTTGTAGAATTGCTGAGCACTTTACTTTGAGTTCAATGTGTGGCTCTTTATCTAATTTGTATTTGTTTGTCAAGAGCTGTCTTAAAAATTTCCTTTCGTCTGGCATCTGAAAAAGGGCTTCAAGAAGAGGTAAGTTAATGTGTAATTTCTTTAAAAGTTTAAGAAACTTACCAAATTGTTCTTCTGAATTGTCTTTTTTTAATGCTTTGGGATAAGGAATGCGAGGTTGGTACTCTTTGATTACCGGTTTCGGCTTTTCTTGCGTTACCTCGATCTTACCCTCTTCTTCCTTGGTTTCTTGTTGTGGGAAGAGTTCATCTACTTCTGCATTTTCCTGAGTTGTTATGGCTTGAATTTGCTCCTTTGGATTAGTCTCGGTGTTACTTGGTAGACATCCTTGTGGTCGTTCTGACATGAGCTTTGCAAGTTGTTCGACTACATTAGTAACTTCCTTCACTGACTTAGTGATTTCCCCTATTCGGCTCTCGTTGCTTTTGATTATTCTCTCAGTTTCTTGGATACGTTTTTCTGTGTCTGCAGAAAATCTTGCCACTATCTCTTCGAGAGTTGGTTTCTTCTCTTGTGGATAAGGCTGATTTTGGAAGTTTTGAGGAGGTTGTTGCCTTTGATTACCTTGATTTCCACGACCTCCCATGAAAAAATTTGGGTGGTTCCTCCAACTGGATTGTAAGTATTACTATATGGATTATTATTGGATCTCAAATTGTTACCTATATAGTTCATCCGCTCGTTCTCTCGCTCGGTGGTAGGGTGGGTACTCAAAATTCGCCACGCCTCTTGCATCACATCGCATCACCGGATGTACTGCGAAGAACACAAACCGCCAAGCTTTTTATTTATTATCTCCATTTGTGTTGATAGCATGGTTACCGTGTTCATGTTGAAGGCTCCTCGCTGATTTCGCGTTTGGTTTTGTCCTTGAAGCTTGCCACCGATAATTATTCAGCTGACATCTCTTCAATGAACTCGTAAGCTGCTTCAGGAGTTTTGTTGTTCAAGGTTCCACCGGTGGCTGAGTCAATTAGTTGCCTCGTTGAGGGGTTTACACCGTTATAAAATGTTTGGACTTGAAGCCACAAGGGTAAACCATGGTGTGGACACCTTCTTAGAAGATCTTTGTATCTCTCCCATGCGTCGTACAATGTTTCTACATCCATCTGCACAAAAGAAGAGATATCATTCCGTAATTTGGCCGTTTTGGCCGGTGGGAAATATTTCATTAAAAAATTTTCGGTCATTTGATCCCATGTAGTGATTGACCCTCGTTGTAACAAGTTTAACCACTGTTTAGCTTTATTTCTTAATAAAAAAGGGAATAACCAAAGACGCATGGCATCATTAGAAACGCCATTTATTTTGAAGGTATCACAGAACTCTAAGAAATTAGCTATATGAGTATTTGGATCTTCGTCCTGCAAACCATCAAATTGAACAAACTATTGAATCATTTGTATTGTGTTAGGCTTTAATTCAAAATTATTAGCAGCTATAGCAGGCCTAACAATACTCGATTCTGCTCTTGTTAAATGTGGTTTAGCATAATCAAACATTATACGCGGAGCGTTGCGTTCCCCCACATCGTGTGGTGGTGGATTAGTCTCGTCCATCCCTTCAGTAAGATTGGATCTGTCTTCTTCCTCTCTTTTTGTATAGTTAAGGGCTCGCTTGATTTCTCGACGATTCCTTCAAGCGGTAGCTTCAATATCACTGTCGTATACTAAAGGTCCTCTCGGGTTCTATCTAGTCATAAACTAGAGGTATCTGGAAAGAAAAGAAAGAAAGAAAAATAAGCAAAGTTAAAAATTAAACTAAAAACAAAATAAATTGCTGAAAATAAAAATAATGGCTAAAGTAATAAAAATAGAGTTTTCTTAATATTTTAGTTCCCCGGCAACGGCGCCAAAAACTTGATCGCTGAAATCAGAGTTTTAAAATTTATAAAAGAATGATCGAACCTGAAAACTAACTCTGACAATGATTAAAGGCAAGTGTACCTATCGAACAGTAGTATAGCTTAGGTAAGACCGGATATCGAACCCAAAGGAACCAAAAGTATTAATACTAACTTTCTTTTTATTATTTAGCCTTAAAAATAAAGTGACGTTTATTTTAATCTAAATTTGACAACGACTAAGCTAAGGACAAAGACAAAAAGAACGAATTGGGGAATAACTTGGAAAAAGACTCAGTTGATCACGACAATACCTTTGGGAAGAATCCACCTAGACTTGACTTGTTATCTAACCTTGAATTATATGATTTATTTACTTAGCTTGATCCGTAGAACTCCCTGACCTATGCTAAACCCTCTCTCGAGGCGAATAATGTCTAACCCTAGGTTAATTAATGGAACTCTTGTTCTCTTATAATAACCCCCTAGAATAGCAATAAATCGATCTATGGATTCCCATATTAGGTTTCACCCTAATCCGGCAAAATCTCGTAACCCTATCTCTAGGCGTTCGATCAACTCCGCTTAATTACGCTAGATCTACTCTTAAGTAGGGTCTATTCCTCCTCCACCTAAGCACATCAGATTTGGATTAAGCATGCATAATTAAGAACAAACTAAGTATTTATCATAAAATTCATAAATCAAATAACAAGATTCATCTAAGTTTCATCCCCTTCAGGTATCTGAGGGGTTTAGTTCATAACTAAGAAAGAAAACATCTCAAGAGAAAAGATAAAACAAAACATAAGAAATTCCTAAAACTCCCTGAAGGAATTGAAGGAGAATTCTACCGTCTTGAGTATAATTCCGGCTTCTTGGGATGGATCAACTAGCTATCTTCAAGCGATTCCCACAATTCTGACCTTTCCGACTTGGGTCCTTGGCCTAGCTCGTCTCCCCCTCAAAGGTGGTACTTAGGGAATATTTATAGGCTCTTTGGAATGCGATTCTTTCTCCCTAAGTATCCTTTTCCGACTGAAATTATTCATTCTGACGACAAAGGCACGGCCATGTAGCACGCCCGTATGGATCGACTTCAGGCCGTGTCCGGATTCTTTTAAGCAAGCACGGCCGTGTAAATCGGGGAAGAGGCCGTGCTCTAGGTGATCGACGAGACACGGCTGTGTGGACTTTGGGCCAAGCCGTGTCGATTTTGTGCCAAGGCCCATTTTACTCAGTTTTGGACCCGTTTTACGTTATTTTCATCCTCGGGTGCTTTCTTGGGTGTAAGACATGAAAAGAAAGGATTAAAAGCACCTTTTTACATAAATCAAGGGATAAATCATCCAAAAGTAAGCTAAATGCGGGATTAAAATATGTTATAATTACGATTTATCAACAATCGACGGAAAACTCTTCTCTCCAGTTTCAATTGTCCATTCAAGCATCTAAAAGATAACGTTTGCAAGTTCACGACATTTCCTAGGACGTACTCCACCATCGCTGAAATCCAACCCCGAAGTTTATTGTATGACTCATCCCAGTCACCGTGCAATTGTTGCATGGCCATTTGTTTCGCCCACCACGCTTTATTGTATGACACTTTGTACTGGAATCGGGTTTGCATGTCCGCAATCAATGTCAACACAAGAATGATTGGGCTATCTTTCACTAGTGGCATGATGCAGTTGCAAATAATTTTGGCATCCAATTTCTGGTGGTATTGAGACATACGTGCGACAGTGCATGTATGACGCCCTTCTAATGTTCGTATTTGTCACTATTGAGTCATCTATATAAATACAGCTCGAACCCGCCAACCACGCCCATCGCCGGCTCTCCAACATTCCTCAATATATAATGTCGGTGTAGAATTGGCAACCTTGTAATCAATCGACAACTTCATGCTGTACTGTTTGATGGCAAACAAATAGTCCACATTGTTTTCGAACCATTGCCCAACGAACAACTCGACCAACTATGAATTTGACGACAATATATAAGCAGGTATTATATCGGTGTACTCAGGGAACTCGGGTGCATGCGTTGCATTTGGATCTAAGTTCAACATGTTGCCCCCAGGTTCAATTCGTAAAATAATGCCACGACTCGAGTTACTGAATGAAGGACCGTGAACATCTTCAACCTCCACCGGGCCTTCATCATCGATATCGTCCGGAACCTCATCAACATCGGGGTCACTAAAATCTTCAATGTCCTGATTAGAATCTTCACCATTATTGGTCCTTTCTCCGACGTCTGCCTCTGTGCTTATTATCACCTCCAGATGTATTTGTAGACGGGGATTGGGGGTAGGGTTGTTATACAAACTCCCATCATAATTTGGATTTTCAAGTATCTGCGATGTTCCTCCACATTCTAACTGGTCTGTCCATCCGACATTAAGATCAAAGTCAACTTCACGATGTTGACTTATTGGACTAACATTCTCAACAGGCTCTAAGTCCGCTAACTCAACAAATAACTCAACTGGTTGGGGGTTCTCACTCGCAGTTGACCACCATATTTCCATCATAGTGCCTAAGTCATCATCATCTAACAGTTGCACCTCACAAAATTTCAACGGATCTGTAGAGATTGGAAACTTGTAAAATAATCTCAACATCGCCCTTCCACAACGGATAACTATTTTCGCACTAATCTTCCTTATCATTTATGCCAGCTTCATATTTTTTTTTAAATTGCAACCCTACTCTTTGCCGACCTTGAAATACACAACCAACATCACCTTCTACAATTTCACCATAAAAAAGAACGTACACCAAAAAACCTCGTTATTCATCTTCAACAGAATTTTTGAACTCTCCTACTAAACACAACAATTTCACCATTCTATATATGCTAGATAACCAAGAGGTGGAGCTATAAAGAATGGCTCCACCAAAATAAATTTTAAATTTTAAATTTTTATATTAAAAATACATAATTTTAAAAAATTACCCTTATAATAAAGTGGTGGAGCCATTCTAAATGGCCCCACCAAATAAAATATTATTTTTTAAAAATTTAAAATATACATTTAAAATATTATAAACCAAATAATAAATTTGAAAGGTCATATATTTAAAATTAATATATTTTAAATGTTTTATAATATTAAAAAATTATATTTAAATTTTTAAAAAATATTTAAATTTTAAAAAATAATATTATAAAAAATTTAAAATATACATTTAAAATATTATAAAACCAATAATAAACAAATAAATAAAACAAATAAAGGAAAAATAAAAAAAGTAAAAAAGTAAATAAAGAAAAACAAAATGAAAAAGGACAAAGAAATGAAAGAAAGAATCAGAAAAAGTGATTTGAATAGGCAGCAGAATAGGCTAGGGTCTTGGAATCTGGTGGAGCCAAATTATTTGGCTCCACTAGAAAAAGGTAAAATTGCTTAAAGCTCCCCCCTTTTTTTCAAAAATCGCAATATTTTCCTAGTATTTATACAAGTGGCGCCATTCTACTTGGCTCCACCAAAAAATTAATTTTTTATGCAGATTGCTTACGTAGCATGTTGGTGACGCCAATCACTTTGGCTCCACCAACTTTTATTGTAGATTTTGGGTTATTTTCATATTTTATCCAAAAAAAATAGGTTATTTAAGTTATTAATTATTTTTTGGGGGTTAGTTTTATAAAAAAAGCCGAAAAATTTTGAGGCAAGAGTTTTTGATAGAAGAAAGGACGGGATGTGAAATCATGAGTTTTTGATAGAGGAAAGAAAGAAGAAATGTGAAGAAAAAGAAAGAAAAGAAAAGAAAAAGAGGTATAAGAGGATGCCACGTGGTGGTGCGCGATTGGCTAGTGCTGCTATATAAGCAAAAAATTAACGGCATTAGACTCAAGTACCAATTTAGTTGATGGAAAAAAGTTTGAGTACCAATTTAAGACAAAAAAAGCCATAAGTACCAATCTGAGAGAAATGAATAAGTTTGGCTTTTTTATAAAATAACCAAAAAAATTTTAATTAATTACATAAATGATCCATTTTTTTAATTAAACACCACAGAGTTTGGCATCACCAATATGCCACACCAGCAATCTACACTAAAAAATTTAAATTTTTGGTGGAGCCATGTAGAATGACGCAACTTGTATAAATACTAGGAAAATACTGTGAGATTTGAAAGTATAAGGGAAAACTTTAGAATTTTACCTTTTTTTGGTGGAGCCAAATTAATTTGCGCCACTACATTTCGAAACTGACACCCTATTACTTTGTTCTTTTTTTTTTTTTTACTTGTTTTCTGTTTTGTCCTATTACTTTGTCCTATTACATCAGATTTGTCCTTATTTATTTTATTTATCCTATTATTTTTTTATTTACTTTTTTTAAGTTTTTTATTTGTTCTTATTTATTTTATTTATTATTGATTTTAAAAAACTTAAAATGTATATTTGAAATGTTTTATAATATATATATATTTAAAATTTCAAATATATATATTTGAAATTATTTTTTAAAATTTTAAATATTATTTTTTAAATATTAAATATATTTTTTAATAATATAAAAATTTAAATATTTTAAAGATATGACCTTTCAAATTTATTATTAGTTTTTATAATATTTTAATTTTTTTAATTTGTTTTATAATATTTTAAATTATGATTTTTAAATTATTTTTAAAGATATTCAAACCTTTTTTTAAATTCTATTTTAAAAAATATATTTTATTTAAAAATTTGAAATTTGAATTAATTAGAAAAAATGAAAAAATAATTGTTAAAAATAGATTTATTTAAAAAAATACACTATAAAGTGATGGAGCCATTCTAAATGGCTCCACCAAATAAAATATTAAATTTTAAAATTTTAAATTTAATTTAGAAAAGCGTTTGAATAATTTAAAAATTAATTTTAAAATTAATAATTTATAAAAATTATATTTAAAATTTAAAAAAGATTTAAAATATTATAAAATAAATAATAAATTTGAAAGATTTGAATATATTTAAAAATAATTAAAAAACATAATTTAAAATATTATAAAACAAATTAAAAATATTTAAAATTTAAAATATACATTTAAAATATTATAAAACTAATAATAAATTTGGAAGGTCATATCTTTAAAATATTTAAATGTTTTATATTATTAAAAATATATTTAATATTTAAAAATAATATTTAAAATTTAAAAAAATAATTTCAAAATTATATATTTAAAATTTAAAAAATATATATTATAAAACATTTCAAATATACATTTTAAGTTTTTTAAAATCAATAATAAAAAATAAAATAAAAAAATTAGGACAAATAAAAAAATTTTTAAAAAAGTAAATAAAAAAGTAATAGAATAAATAAAATAAATAAAGACAAATCTGAGGTAATAAAACAAAGTAATAAGACAAAACTTAAAACAAGTAAATAAAAAAAAAAGGAAAGAAAGAACAAAGTAAAAGGGTGTCAGTTTCAAATCTGGTGGAGCCAATTAATTTGGCTCCACCAGAAAAAAGTAAAATTGCTAAAGTCTCCCTTTATACTTTTAAAAATCACAGTATTTCCCTAATATTTATACAAGTGGTGCCATTCTATATGGCTCTACCAAAAAATTATTTTTTTAGTTTAGATTGCTGATGTGGCATGTTGGTGGCACCAAACTCTTTGACTCCACCAACTTTCACTGTTGATTTTAGGTTATTTACGTGTTTAATTAAAAAAATTGGTCATTTATATAATTAATTAAATTATTTGGGTTATTTTTTATAATAAAAAAAAACCAATAAGTTTAGGTACTAATTTTATATTTAACCCAACTTAAAAGAAAATAATTTTTAGTTTTTTTTATATTATTTCTTTATTTTTTTTTTCTTCTTTCTTTATAATGTCTAACAATGCTAGCAATGCTTGAAATTGGTCCTCTCGAGATCGAGATAATGGCAATCAATTTTGTTTTCGAGCTTCACCACCTACTTACTCGACCTCACAAGATTTAAAAAGTCTTTTTTTTAGATCAAAATCAGTATTTTCAAAACTGGACCCGACCAGTCGGTTGGATTGGGAACCAGTCTAGATTTAAGGGATGAAATAGTTGACTAGCAAATCAATACAAATCAATTGGACTGAGCTAAAAATTGATTGAACTGATTTTCTCTATTTTTTTAAATATTTTTATTTTTAATAATTTTTTATAATTTTTAAATATATATAACAATACGGTCTTTTCTTGCTATTTGACAATTTTTAATTGGTTATCTTCTTTTTAAACAGATTTAATAGTTTGACTAACCATTGAATTAATAGAGGTACCAATTTGGGAAAAGAATAATTTAAGCACTACTTGTGGCAAAAAAAATATTTAGATAAATAAAGTTGAAGTATTCATATAGGAAAAAAGTAATAGTTTAAGTACCGGGTTAAGCCTAAATTTATGAATGCATTAACAAAAAAAACCAATAGAAAGATAATATTTAATAGATTGTTAGTGAATCACAGCAAAACACTTTGTTAATGAGCAAAAAAAAAAAAAGAAGAAGAAATATTTATGTATAAATATTGAAAATTTTATTTAAACATAATTAATTTTTTATACTTTATTATAAATTATTCACTTTTTTTCTGTTTATTTACCTTGAGGTGGAGTCCAGTCTTAGATCGTAGGACTTGCATAATTTTTGGATGGGCCTTTGAAATTAGCCCATGATCAACGCACTAAAATCTCATTCAAAATTCACACCCAAGTATTATTTGTGTTGGGCTTAGAAAATGTTATTTTAAGGATAATAACACTTAACACTTACTCCTTTAGGTTTACTATTGTTTCAAGAAAATTAAATTAACTCTTTTGAAAGTATAAAATTAAAAATCCAATTAAACCCTTGATATTATTTATTTATGTATTTTTATTATTTTTAATTACAAAACAAATAAAATTTAATTACATATTCTAATACAATAAATTAATATATTTGACTTCATAAAAAATTTAGTTAACTTCAATTAAAAAAATAAATGTTTTAAATTTATATTTTAATCTTGATATTAATTCATTAAATTATTTTTTTATAAAGTTAAGTACCATTATTTTGAAGGTTTTAACAGAAAATATGATTAAAAATAAAAGAAAAAAATGAATTCATATCAAAGTTAATACATAATTAAATTCAAATTAAGTTTTAAATATTTAACATGTATTTACACAATAAATTATCACTGATAATAGTTTTACAAAAATAATATTAAAGCAATGAAGCATGGCTTAATGACAAGGTTAAAGGTTTCGAAACCTTAGAATCTTAAGTTCAAGTCTTACTCTGTAAAAATCATGTATGAGTTTTGAAATCGATATTATTCTTGTTTATGCCTCACCATTTATGAACCCTGTATAGATTTATTTTGATCAATGTCTAGATATATTATGGTTTTGTTTGATTGTATTTTATAATGACTAATTCTAGCTATAATTATTTGAATGTATTGTTCATGATTGCAATTGTGACCGTACTCTTAACTTTTAATAATAATAAACTTATAATATAAGGTCATTTATAATTTAATTTAATAATAACAAAAATATTTTATAACTAACTAGATTTTTATTAAAAAAATTAATATAAAGATTGAATAATTTTAGAACTTTGACTTAGAGTACCCACTCAGTCTCAACCCTAAAACTATTAATAGGTTCTCTAATACCTTATGTGTACTTAAAGTTAGACTCAGAAGGTTGTAAGTCAACAATCCCTAGCTTCATTATCAACCCTACATTCATCTATCCTTATATTCACCATCTACCTATTTCACTACCTTCTGTTTGTTCCTTTTCATCACCTACCCTCAATTTTCAATATATATACATGCATATAATGATTCCTAGCTAGGCAATCTTTTGTATACATTTTCAATATATACATGCATATAATGATTCCTATCACTTTTCAATTCCCTAACTATTAAGGCCCTTGACTTTTTTCAACTAAATGTCCCTTATACACCACATCTCATTTGTTCTTAACATTCACATAGCATCTACATGAAACAGATCAAAGAAGTTCACATTTTTTACCATTATATTTCAAACTAGGTTTATTTACAAAATAGCCACCATGATGCACAATAATTGTAAAATACTTGAAATGGATTCTGTAAAAAGACAAGACAGCTGAAAAGACCATAGAAACAAACCAAACATTAAATCCTGAATAATATCAAGCATCAACCAAAAAAATAACATTTTTACTTTACATGGCAAGACATAAAATTGGAACCTATGGTCCACACATGCAAAAAGAACATTGATATACTAACACACAAGGTCTCAGGCAACTCCTTTTTTACTATCACAACAGACAACACATGGAATTCAAAACATTATTATAATTCTTAGAAAAAATATAAGGAAAACTGAAATAAGAAAAATGAAAATAATATTTGTAAAACATATGATGGTTTTGAGGCATGCAGAACACTTTTCTTGAGGCTTTAATATTTTTCCATGATACAAATAAAACCCTCAACATTCCAAGTAAAATAGTGAAAATGACTAATAAAAAATTAATTTATATAAATACCAAATAAATGTATTTTTCCTTAAAGATACATTTCAAAATGATGTATTCTTAATGAGATATCCTTTTCATATAAAGTTATATCTTTATGTTATAACTTCACGTATAAAATTTATGTCTATACAACACAATTATTCATCAATAATTATAATATACTTGAATTTTTTATATAATAAAATATTATTACCTACCAACATTATAAATTACTAACAATCCCCCACTAGTTTAAAATGTTGGTAATTTATTTTATAGACTTTCACACAAACAAAATTATTTTCAACCCTATTAGCATGTCACGTTCAAACAGGCATTTATATAGGATTCTAAACATTAACAAAACAGGAGCACTTCCATGTTTTCAAAATACATATCATAACTAGGTCACAATTATTATGTATCTCACATGAATCATATTCCTCAAGAATGCATGGTTTACAATTAGATCCTTAATCCTTTCTCAACTTTAGTACTAAATTATAACACTACAGCAAAACAGACTTTTAGCGGCGTTTTTTTTGGCATTTAGCGGCGTTTATAAGCGCCACTAAAAGTGTTTGCGGCGCTTTTCTAAGCGCCACAAAAAACGCCGCCAATACAACCGCCGCAAATTTTTGCGGCGTTTATGAGAAAAAAACGCTGCTAAAGATCTTGACTTTTAACGGCGTTTGTGAGAAAAACGCCGCTAAAAGTCATGGCCTTTAGCGGCGCTTCTCCAAAAAACGCCGCTAAAAGTCATGGCCTTTAGCGGCGCTTCTCCAAAAACGCCGCTAAAGGCCATGACCTTTAGCAGCTCTTTTCCAAAAACGCCGCTAAAAGTCATGGCCTTTAGCGGCGCTTTTTTACAAACGCCTCTAAAAAGTCTTGACATTTAGCGGCGCTTTTTACAAACGCACTAATTTGTACAGATTTTCGATGTACAATTTTTTCAATATTATACCCTCCCACTTTTCAAAACCAACTAATAACAATAAATATAGCATATAATTCCAACCCAAAACAAGAAATTTAGCATAAAAATCACACCAAATACATTAATTCTAAATGATACTTGAAATTTAATAAATTAAATGAATGATAATCAAAATATTGTAACAATAATGTTAAATGTAATAATGTCAAAACATTCTTACAACGAAACTAAATGTCTAAGATGGCGGTTTTCTGCGATCGTTGAAACATCTCGCATCATATCGTCAAGCCGGTCTTTGGAGCTCTTCGTGCTTTCTCGTTCGCTCTGCTAGCATCGATCGCCGCCTCTGCCTCCTCTCATTGCTATCTCACCGCTTTCCTCATTCTTCTTCTGCAGCTTTGCATCCAGCTCGCTGGTCTTTGGAGTTCTTCATATTTTCTTTGAACATTAGCAATTTGTTGCCTCTGCTCAACCGTGCTCTTTTGCATCCGAGCTATATCGGTCTTGTAGCCTCTCGAACTTCAAAGACGAGATTGACCCCGTAAGGCATGTCTCTGCTTGGGCCGGATCCAAAATATTAGGTCGGAGTAACACGAGATCCTTTAAATCGAACCCGACCATACCTTTCAAGACCAAAAACATCAGTGATAATTCTATTTAAATATACTAAAGATTAACAGAACTATCGATTGAAGCGATGCATACCTTTCAGACCCAAAACATCCGTAATAATTCTATTATCAATCTCCTCAAGATTAACAGAACTATCGATCAAGCAAAAACGCCATATACTCCGCCTTCTTCTCCTTTAGTTTATCCTAATAAATCAATGAAAGAGTTAGAAACGAAATATATAAATAAGAAAGAATGCAACATAATTTAACATTATAAATTTAAAACTATAAACGATGAATTAAACTATTATAACTAAACGTTAGAAATATTTATAAAAAATAAAATTTTATTAAGTAAATATACCAAAATTTCTGCAGCTTCGGATGTCATCGGAGATCCATCCTTCTTTCTATGCGTAATGTCAAAAAGCTGAACGTGTCCAACTTTTTGACCAGTCGAAGTTTCCTACATTTTAGCAGAAAAAATATAATTTAATAGTATAAAGTAATTAATATTTGACAGAATTAATAAATTATAATACCTTAGCCTCAGCTACACAAGCAAAACTTCTAGAACCTGCCGTGTGCGTGAATTTTTGTTTCTGTCTGCTGCTTATTCCAACTCGCTCACGATCCTACATAATGCAATTTGAATTATATATAGTAAATACTATAAACCAAATAATTTATAAGATTTTAGAAGTACGTAATACCTCTCCTTTTTTTGAATTCCAAAATCTAACTTGATCTTCCCATTGGTACCTCAACATTCCCGGCAGAACATTTCTTAATTTTTTGTCGAGGCTTATGTCTTTCTTAAAATATTGTTTTTTGAGCGTGCTTTTATTGTCTCTCCATTTTTTACCCAATGTCTTCTTAACATAGTCATCAGAGACCTCTAAAGTAAATCTAGCCTGAAGAAAAAAAGTATAAAAAGTTAATATAAATGAAAATTAAATTAAAGTATTATAAATTACATTCACGTTTTGTTACCTTAATATTATCGAGAGCCTAATTTTTGTTGGCATCAGGCATGTGATGCCATGATTCGTAGTTAATGGGCAACATATTGGCATTTCATGCTATAATGCCCAAATAGCCTCCTAACAGTCGAGCTTCAGATCCAACAGGCTGGCCATGATTGTTTCTCCTTACTTTAACACGATCGGTAGGCTCTAAGTCGTATAAATCTTTAAGTAATGTACGCCCCCGACCTCTGCTGGCCCCCACCTTCAAATTGAAAAATGATATATTATTATATTAAAATTGAAAAATGAATCAATAATAAAATTCAACATGCATGTAAAATAAACTTAACATTACTTTCAAATTCTCCAGGCTCGTCATCTATGTCCGGCAGAGTAGAAGATCCAACAACTGTTTGCTGTTCACTATTTGCTTCTTCTGGATTTGGAGTACCGCGGTCAATATTTAAATCTCGTAATCGTCTTCTAGGCATTTTTCCTGCAATACACATAAAATAGTTCAAAATTTTAGTAACAAATAACAACAACAATAGAACATTTAAAATAGTTAAATTATATAACATGCCCAACATTAAAATTATAATATTACATATAAATAATAAATCGTAAAATCTTACTAAATCACATTTCGTAAATATCTTCGTCCACATCTTGACGAACCCATTGAAATTGTTGACTAGTACTAGGGATATTTTCATTTAAGTTTTGTTCTGGAAAAGGCAATGTTTCTGATCTTTCGACTATGTCATCTCTACTTCCACTGCCAATGTCGAAGAAGTCTCTAGGGGTGTTTCGAAGTACAACGTACCAACCCTCATCAATTGGATCTTCCGAGTAAAAAACTTGTTTTACTTGAGAAGAAAACACATACGGCTCGTCCATCCGTTGTTCTCCCGGTGTGAATCAATCGAGAGAAATTCACCATTGTAAAGCCATATTGATCGTTTTTAATTCCGTGAGCCGTATTCACATCAGCCCAATCACCTCGAAATAAGACAACTTTGCATTTGCCGTAATAATCCAACTCAATGATGTCAGTAATAAGTCCGTAATACTCCAGATTCCCCTCAATCGGATTACTGTCTCTAACACTAGCATAACTTGTAATCGAAGAATTAACAACAATTCCGCAATTTTGGATTCTCCCCAATCTCTCGCGATACTTTGTATGAAATCTGTATCTGTTGATAAGGAAGCCACTATATCTTTTAACTAATCTGTTTGGACCTTGTGAAAGCCATTTAACGTCGTCATTTACTTCATTCCGACTCCAAACCTATCGAGTCGAAAGTAAATCGAGTAATTATGAATGTTATGAGAAAACCTTATTACTTGTCAATGAAAACTTAAATTGCATACCATTTGGCTTAACCATTCATGGAATGATTCTGCAAACAACTTATTAATTTCTCGTCGATTTAATCTTCGAGATCGTGAACGAGCTCTCAATATTTGTTTGTATTCACTACTGTAAAAAAGGTTTTACTTTGTTAGAAGACAAACAAATTATAATTGATAAGTATTTATCAAATTCTAGAACTTACTTCCGAAATAGTTCCATTGAATCGTGATGAAAAAGAACGTATCGATGTGCTTGGACCCACGATCTATCATCTAATTCTGTAATTTCGACTTTGCCGATCGGTTCTTCGAAACTTTGAAATAAATAAGTTTCGGCCAAATTATGATCTGTGAGCCCAGCATTTCTACTTGGTCTGTTCATTCTTGTTTCAACATCTTCCAAATACCTTGAACAGAAAGTCATACATTCCTCTGCCAAGTAGCCTCGGCAATTGATCCTTCTGGATAACGCTTATTGCAAAGATATGACTTCAATTTGGAAAGGAACCTAAACACGATATACAACATTATCAAAAGTTGCAACTAAAGGCATTGAAATTTGAATGAAGGAATATTTTGCAAATAAAGTAAGACCTTTCAATGGGATACATCCATCGATAAAAACGGTCCACCAAGAAGTGCTTCACGCGGAGATGAATTAACAAGTGCACCATAATAGTGAAGAAAGAAGGCGGGAATATCTTCTCCAGATTGCATAAAGTCAATGCGGCTCGATCTTGTAGTCTCTCAAGTTCTTGAACATTCAAAACTTTACCACAAATGCCTTTCATTATATTTGACAGTTCAATTACAGGAGCCATCACCTTTTTCGACATACAACACCGCATAGCAACCGATGCGATGAAGTCTTGCATCAATATGTGATAGTCATGCGATTTTAAGCCATATAATCTTCGATCCTTAAGACTCACACATCGCGATATATTTGATGCATACGCATCCGGGACCTTTATATCCTTCAACACCGTACAGAACACTTCTTTCTCCGTCTTTGACATTGAAAAAATAGCAGGCGGCCACCGATATTTGATATTCAGAAGTGCTCGAGGATGAAGCTCACGCCGAATTCCCATGTGGACTAAATCAAGTCGACTTTGAAGATTATCTTTTGATTTTCCATCGATATTCAAAATAATCCCAATGATGTTCTCGCAGACATTTTTCTCTATGTGCATGACATCAAGATTATGGCGTAAAATCTGATGCTCCCAATAAGGCAACTCAAAAAAAATACTTCTTTTTTTCCACAAGTCCGCCTCATTAGGATCATCCTCTTCATCAGATTCATCATCAGATTCATCCCTAGATCTTCTACTTCTATGCGGGTTGGCCTGTTGATTCATCTTCCCATAAATGAAATTCATATCTTTCAACATTAACAATATTTCGGATCCACCGGTCTGCGAAGGAGCTGGTCTGAACTCTTCAGTACCATCAAACTGAGCACTCTGAAATCTAAATGTATGATTTTCCGGTAACCACCGACGATGCCCCATGTAAGAGAACTTCTTCCCATTATATAACCATTGCGAACATGTCTGCGCAGCACAACACAGACAAGCATAACGTCCCCTGGTACTCCAACCAGATAAATTAGCATAAGCTGGGAAGTCGTTAATAGTCCACATTAAAGCCGCAAGTAAATTAAAGTTCTCTTTTCTCATTGCATCGTATGCCTGAACACCAGCCCATAGTTGTTTTAACTCGTCAACAAGTGGTCGCAAATAGACGTCAATATCATTCCCCACCCTTTCTCTCGTGTATAATCATAGACAAGATAAAAGAAGATTGTTTCATGCAAACCCATGGAGGCAAATTGTAGGGAACAAGTACCACAGGCCAAGTACTGTACGTTGTGCTCATGAGTTTGTAAGGGTTAAATCCATCGGATGCTAGCCCAAGCCTCACACTCCGAGGATCGCTTGCAAAGCTTGGAAATTTAGAGTCAAAAGATTTCTAAGCTAAAGAATCAGCAGGATGCCTTAACAACCCATCATCTGTTCGTCCATCACGGTGCCACGTCATTGATTCGGCTGTCTTCGACGACATGAAAAGCTGTTGAAGCCTTGGTATTAGCGGAAAATACCGCAAAATCTTAACTGGCTACTTCCTTGACTGTGTATCGTGTTTATCCTCGTTACCATCCTCTGTATTTCCATTAATCCAACGGGATTGACCGCATACATGACAGCACTGTTGGTTTATCTAGTCGCCCCAGTACAACATGCAGTCATTTGGGCAACTATGGATTTTGTTGTAGCTAAGGCCCAAATCCTTTATCAGTTTCTTCATGTCTTTCGAAGATTGAGGGATTTTCGCAAACGGAAACATTTCTTGCAAAAAATCTAACAGCATTATTAACGAGTTTCCAGTCCATCCTCCCAAACATTTCAAGTGAAAAAGACGAATACAGAAAGACAGTTTGGAAAATTTTGACCCCTCATACAGTTCTTCATTCATTTCACCAAGTAACGTGTAGAACCTCGCCGCTTTTTCATTTGGCTGTTCATCAGGTGCACTTCTTCCCCCTTCAGTGAAAGTATTTCCACCAAAATTATAAGCATCGATTGTACCCAAGTCGTGGAAACGACCGGAACCATTATCACAAGATATTAAAAGCATCCCGCAACATGCCTTCCATATTATCATCTCTAACATTCTGATTGTAAGCAGTATGAGGATAACCCATATTCATCGATGAAGATGCTCCACTAGATGTACACTCTCCATGGAAAATCCATTTTTTGTACCCCCAGACAAAACCATCAACAACTAGATGTTCGTAGACAACTTCACGACAATGCCAATTTATATTGCAACACTTCTTACACGGGCAAAGAATCATATTCTCTTGGCTTGCATTTTGAAATGCAAAATTCAGAAAAGTCTCTACTCCATTTCGATAGTCGTTGCTTACCCTTGACAATTTCATCCAAGTCCTATCCATTTCGTAGTTGTTGAAGTTTGAAGTTGACAATAAATTACACGGCTAAATTGTTAATTTATAATTTACGTAAGTAATGATAATTTCATATATATAACTGAGTACTATGTAAGTTATGTATTCTTTAAGATTCATCATACGTGGCATTGTTACACCTAGAGAGGATCCATTATATCTAACAGTGAGATATAAGGCAACCCGTCAGGTTTCCAGCCTATATTCTTTGAATCTCTTTTTTTTTCTATACAAGTATTATGTAAGTTATATATTATGTAAGTTATGTATTCTTTAAGATTCAACATACGTGGCATTGTTACACCTAGGGAGGATCCGTTATATCTAACAGTGAGATATAAGGCAACCCACAAGTTTCCAAATATATATACTTTGAATCTTTTTTTTTTCTATACAAGTATTATGTAAGTTATGTATTATGTAAGTTAAATAATGTGATAAAAGCTATGTAAGTTATGTAAGTTATGCACATGTAAGTTAAATAATTTTATGTTAGTTATGTATTATGAATTATGTAAGTTAAATTAAAATTTCAAATCGAGAATCGATTAAATATGGAAAATGTTATTATATGGTTTTTTTTAATTGAAATTTGCTGTGATGTTGTTAAGTTTACAAAGTTTTTAACTTACTTCTTTTAAAAAAAAATTATTTTCTATATTAAAACATATTTCAATAATGATCTATATTATTATATTGATAACAATATTAAATTTAAAAAGTTTTTAAATTACTTCTTATAAAAAATAATTTACTTTTCGTAATTAAAACATATTTAAGTAATGATCAATATTATTATTATACTGATAACAAAATATTATTACCATTTTGGAAAACATTGAAAATATTAAATATTAAAAGCAAACATTATTAATATAAAAAATTAGTAATTAGTAAGCCGTAATAAACCAAAAAGCCATATAAATGTAAGTATTCTTAAAAAAAAATTGTTTATTTTTAAGGGAAGATAAAGTAAAAAAAATTCTTTAATATAATATATAATATATGTAGTGACAGGTTTGTATTAAAATATGTTAATATCTTCTTAACTTGCAAATATTTATTAAAATATGACATTTATGTTAAAAAATTATAACATATTTTTACAATTTACTTTTATATTTTATTTATGTTATTTTTTATATCGTACTGTACCCTAAATTTTAAAAAATAATACACGGGAGCTTGTAAAAAATCTAAGCGGCATGAGTAGATAGCAAATTGGAGGTTGTTCAAACATTATTAATAATAAACAACAATAATAAACAACAATTTAGACAGAAATTCTTTAAGATTCATCATACGTGGCATTGTTACATCTAGGGAGGATCTGATATAAGGCAACCCGTTAGGTTTCCAAATTTATATATACTTTGAATCTTTTTTTTTTTTTGACAAAGAATAGAACAAACAAAGATATATACCAACCAAGCAAGATAATAATCCGCAATTTGGACAGCAATTTAGCAAATTAAATATACATGCTTACAAATTGTAAATTGGATGGCAGAGTCGATTCCAAACTACTGATCAAATAATGTTGTGTTGAGCAAAGGACGCCCGAAATTTTTGAGAAGCTACAAGAAGAATAAAAAAGAAACTCCATAAAATCGAAAATAATAAAATAAATGAAAAATAAAACGGTATAAATAGCAAAAGTACAATATGGAGTTGTGGAAACTCCAAATCAGCTTCAAGTCTCTTTTGAACCACGTAAACAAGCAATTAACCACAACAATTAAGTTTCAACCCGACTATATATTCATCCAGCTAAAGTTTCAAAGAACAGAATACCTGCAGCGGCCTAGTTTCAGTGGCTTACCCTAGCAGTATGAAAGTATACCAGCTCCCAACATCGATAAACATTGCAAACTAATGATTGAATTACAAATACAGTTTTATTTAATTACCATTTAGCAATGTTAATTTCCAATCAATTTTATTTAATGAGAAAATGGTGATGTTTAGAAGTTAGAAAAGGTTTTTTTGAGATTAAAATTAAGTCATAAGTTTTGATAAAAGTTAAAATGTAATTTTAATATTGAATTAATTAAATATTTTTATATATTTTTTAAAAGATTAAATTACTATTAAAAAACATATTAGTATAATAAGACGTAAGCACATAGATTTTCAACAATAAAATCAAATCAGAAAATCTAAGCTGAGTTGTATAGTTGAATATTTGATAAATGAACAAACAGAAAAGAAAGTAGTCCCACATCCTACCACCAAACGCCAGAGAATATATTCAAGTCACCATGAAAATAACTGTACTTCAAGTCCAAACGAAAGCTTGTCTAATAAACGCATATACCTGTACTTGAAGTCCAAAAGAAAGCTTGTCCAAAAGAAACCTTGTCTACTAACTGTATTGAAACAAAGGAGGAAGATAGAAAATTATGATCAAATTAGAAAGTACTAAATATCAGTTCGCAAGGTGAAACATGATAGTAAGCAATGGAATTTTGGCATATACCTTGATAAATTAAGCCTTTTTCGTGAAGTCTAATAAACGCCTGTATAACAGCTCCTGCAATTAGAATACAAGGTTCAGAACACAAACTTACTTCATAATACAAACACCTAAAACAACCATCAATTTAACCATATTCTCACCCTAATTTTTTTTACTGTCCACGTTCCCAATTTTTCTCTACAATTACCAAAGGCAGCATGGGATGCTCTAAAATCTTATGGCCTCCAACGACCATCTGTCAGCCACTGTTCAGCAGGTTGAATTCCCATCTGTCGGAACTTTTTACATGATTTTTGGTGATTACACTTTTCCCGCTTGGAATTGCCTAGCAATTTCTCTAATAATCATAACTTCACGACTTTTATTAAAAAGCATTTTGGCCCCACTTATGTTGAAGTTCCAAGCCAACAAACTTCAAACTTTTGTTTTATACCATGAGATAAATATCAAAATTATATATCAATTTTGATCTAGTGTGTAATATTATAAATGAGCTTTGATTTTGTATAATTTTATATATAATTTTTTTTAATTTAATTTTCAAAAATTACTAACAACATTATTAAATTAGTACGATTTTATGTTAAAATGTTACATATACAAACAATTATATTAATTCAATATATATATATAAGAAAAAGAAATGTATGTATTCACTGGGTAAAATTGAATTAAAATCAAAATTTAAATCAATGTTTATTTGTTAATTTAATATTTATTTTATTTAAACTTATATTTTCTAATAACAATGATGTAGATTGAATGCTACTGACTTTGAGTCCCTGAAATGAAAGAAATTATGAATGCTACTGACTTTGGGAAAAAGGGCAGATTTTGAGGGAGGAAAAATATTCCAGAATGAACTTACGGTGCTTGTGCAAGAACTTCTTGGGCAGATTTGGTGGAGATGTTCTTGCTCGACATCGAAAATTTTGGAAACGCTTTACTAAATTCCTTCATGAGAACAATCAAATCGATAAGAAAATATTATCAAACCTTCAGGACATTACTATAAAAAATCTACTATACATGTTAAAGATCCAGATCAAGAAGTAGTGATCGGCATACCTAAATCCCACACTTGAAATTTGATGTTATTGTAATCGCATCTTTGTTTCGACATTGAATCCAATTCTTTGCACCATCAAGAACAAAGTAAATCAAATAACAATTCTTAAACAGAAAGAGAAACCCATTGATCTTCTTAATTGCAAATATTAACTTACTTCTCCCTTATACATCGAAATGCTAAATAATTCCCTTTAAAACAATATAAGACGACCATACAGAGTTCAACGCTAGAGAGAAATGAAATTAAAGCAAAAGGCAATCCCTAGGCCAATTTGGCTGAAACAACATAATAAAGCTGGCTGAAATTCTCTATGACTATGACCAAATAAAGCTCTCAAATACATATAAGTGCACCAATGAAACAATTAAAGTTACAAATTTATCATCACATAGGCTTAATAAACATAAAACATCAAAACTACTCCAATCCAATGAAAAAAATAAACACATGAATGCAATTAAATCTCTCATTTTAATGCTTGTATTTCATAAAACTCAAGCAATTCCTTTACTCTTTAACCAAATTTATATCTAAAAAAAGACTCAGCATCATCGATCCAATAAGCATTAGCAAACCCGCAGTTTTTCTTGATGTGAAATCGAAACAAAAAAGTTCAATTAAAAAAAGAAGAAAAAGAGGCAATATATTTAGGACGGACAAAAGCTCATGAAAATAAAGAATTATCCAAAAAACCCATCGATCTGAAGCCAATTTACCCACATTTCAACAACGACAAAAGCATTATCATCCTTAAAAAAAAATCAATCAATCATTTAAAACTTAGCATTGCAATTGTCCAAATCCCTCTGAATGGATTTCTTCACGTAACCAACATACACTATCAACTTGAAGTAGCCAGAAAATTCCTTCCATAAAAGTATCTAGGGAATCAACCCTAAACCCATTAATACCAACCAGTCAAACGTCAACACTACGAAACCCACAAATAAATTTACTGACATATAAAACTTCTAATCTAAAACCCTAAATTAAAATTTCATGATAAGAGCCAAGTAACCCTAAAATAGAAATGCTAAGTGCATTTGCATTCAAAATTTTTTCAACAAAAAATTCAACCCAAGAAACAGTCCACGTTCCCAAGAAATAGCCCCACATTAATCCTCAAACAAACTCAAAAGGAACTCAGCAAAGGAACCAAATGCAGACTCAAAAAGACATGGAACCAGATGCTTCACAGGGAAGTCGCCCAAAAATATTCGGCTAAGCATAAAATCCATGCCGAGAATCAAACAAATATAATTTGGGAGACGACGAACAGAATTCTAAAAACAGTAAATCAATACCTGGTGGGGAAAGTAATCAAATTAGGGAAGAAATTGCACCAGAATTGAACAAAAAATTAGGGAATCGGAGGGGAATTGTAAAGGGGATGAACAAATTAGGGATTTCAGAAGTTAGAAAGAATGGGGAACTGTCAAAATGACTTGGTTTTTGCTTCCTTAATTTGGCTGTAAAAAGAACGACGCCGTTTATGAAATCCTTATTGCGGCGCTTTTAAATAAACGCCACAAAATAAAGTACAAAAACGCTGTCGTTTTTCTCCACTTTGCGGCGTTTTTATAACAAACGCCACTAATAAAATATACCAAAACGGCGCAGTTTTGGAAACTCTTGATATATTAGTGGCGTTTTCGGGCTAAAACGCCGGTAAAACACAACTTTTGCGGCGTTTTGACTAAAACGCCACTAAACGTTCAGCGGAATACAACGTCGTTCTGTTATATATTACCGGCGTTTTTCTAAGAAATGCCACTAATGGGGAATTAAATTTATTCTTTAATAAATAAATATTTTAAAAAATTGAAAAGTAGACATTTATTTACTTATAAATATTATTTAGTTTTGTATATATTTTTATAGAAATTAAACATTCACATATATATATTTCAAAATTTTTTATGTTTTTAAATTTTTGTGTTTTTAAGAATAAAGATTAACTTCAATTAAATTTCGATCAGGTTTTTAATTAAAATTAAAATTAAAATTAAAATAAAAAATAAATTAATTGTTATTCCTAAATTAAAATAGAGAATAGTTAGGTAATTATTTTTATAATTTTTGATTTATTGTAATTTATTTATATAAGCAAAACTAGATTTTATGATTTATTATAATTTCTAAATTTTAATAAACTTTTTAATCAATAGTAAGTGCTTCCACTAGTTACTATAAACATAAGATTTTACATTAATATTTACATGAATACACATCAATATATATATCCCTATGATCAAATAAAGTATCAAGGTTTAGACTTTTTAGGGTTTAATAATATGCCGAAATTTAATTGGTTAATGGTTTAGTGTTTGCAGTTTAGGAGTTTATGGTCGAGTATTTAGAGTTATGATTTAGGGTTTAGAATCTAAATCTGATATTTAGAGTTTACGGTTTAGACCGTGTAAGGTTTACAATTTAGGGTTTAGGGATAAAGAGATGTACAATCAGATTTAATTTATAGCATATATTTTTATAATTTCTTAATGATTAAATGAAATTTGATATTCTATCTTCATTCGATAAACCCTAAACCTGTGAACCTTAAACCATACACCCACAAACCCATAAACCCATAAACACAAGCCATAACTAACCCAAAACCCGAAACCCTAAACTCTAAACCACAGACCCTAAACCCTAATTCCCAAATCTTGAAATACTAAACTCGAAACCCTAGTCAGCCCATACAAATGACTAAAGTACCCTTAATATATTATAGCCTTAAACCCTAAATTATTTAGATAAGTTTTGAATATTATATAATATTTCTTTCAATATTTTAACAAATTTAAATAACATTTTCAATTTAAATAACTATTAACACTCATGGAACCCTAACACATCCCCCTTAAACCTTAAACCGCAAATCATAAACCACATATAATCCCTAAACATTAAAATAGTAACCCTAAACCTTACACCCTAAACTATATATATATGCTAAACCATAAACCCTAAACTATGATGATAATTAATTTAATATTTTAAAATTAATATATATCTTTTACGATTATATAATAAATTATTTAATATATAAATTTAAAAAATCCAAAAAATCGCTGAAGAAAAGCTCAGACTTTTAGCGGCGTTTATAAGGAAGCGCCGCTAAAGCTCGAACTTTTAGCGGCGTTTTTCCGGAAGCTCCGCTAAAAGTCAGAGTTTTAGCGGCGTTTGAGTAATAAACGCCGCTATATATCGCTATTGCTCATTTTTTAGCGGCGTTTTCCTTAAAACGCCGCTAATGTATAATATTTGCGGCGTTTTTCTTTAAAACGCCGCTATAAGTCTGTTTTGCTGTAGTGTAAATGGTTCAAAATTTCAAACCCTGTAGTTATATGCACGTTTCATATTTCAAAAACAATTCAAATACATTTCAAACCATGTCATATCATCATATGCATTTCATACATTTATATAACAACTTCACGTTCAATTGACACCACACATCCATTCATATTTATCATATATTTCATATTTTTATGATTAAATCCATTCGATGTCAATACTTTATGGATATAACATTTCTAACTAACAGTAAAATAAAATAATACAACATATCAAGAATCAATAAAGTAAGTCCATACAAACTTACCTAACCAAACCAGCAACAAATACGACACTGATGACTATTTCACAAT
Source organism: Gossypium bickii (assembly GCA_025503065.1). Classification (NCBI taxonomy): domain Eukaryota; kingdom Viridiplantae; phylum Streptophyta; class Magnoliopsida; order Malvales; family Malvaceae; genus Gossypium; species Gossypium bickii. The sequence continues at coordinate 16,269,447 of CP106713.1, read as the reverse complement.
TTTTCCTTTTTCTGCGATTAAGCTACAATTGGTTCAATCCTTGATTTATATGATAATTAAGTTCAATTTAACAATTCAAATACTTTAAAACACTCAAATACATACATATCACCAATTAATTTTATTTTACAAATTTTTCCTAAAATTTTATATTTTATTCAATTTAGTCCTTAAAACCGAAATAACTATATCTTTCAAATTCAAGCTTTATTTTACAATCCAATTTCACATCCATCCTTTAACAGCCCTCTAAACTCAAAAATTTCAAGTAAAAAATAACGTTGTTACATTTTAGACCGTAAACTCAAAACTAACAAAATTCCATTTACAAATTAATCTTTAAACACATCAAAGCTTGCAAACAAGCCATTACATATCAAAAACTTCAAATTTCATCAATGTAATGTTTTAAAGCTTTAATAGTTTGGAAAACGGAGGTAGGGTTTAGCTAGATTAAGCTACAATTATCTCAAAAACATAAAATTTATGAAAAACGAGATTATAATTACTTACCATCAATGGTGGAGCCAGGATGTTAATCTTGAGGGGCAAGCTAAAATTAGATGTGCTACATAACAATCAATTTAAACATATAAACAATCGATTCAAAAGAAGAAGAAGTAATATTCCACCATAACAATCGATTTTTGGGAGGGCTATAGTATATATACAAAGGAGGAGATTGCAAAAATCTTAAACCTTGGGGGACTTACTTATATTTTTGAGAGAATCATAGTATATCTAAAAAGGACTAAATTACAAAAAATTTAAACCTTGGGGGCCATGTCCCCTGGGCCTCTACCCATGCAAGATGAGAAGCTTAATCGAACCTCCAAGCTTAAAAAATGACTATTGGTTCTTTTTGTTTTTAATTTTTGGTGGAAGAAGGTAAAAAAAATGAAATAGTTTCTTTCTCTTTTAAGTTTTATGATAAAATATTTTTTATTACTTTAATTAATATAATAATTTTTTATACAATTAACACATTAAAGCCCCACCAATAGTCCACCATCTCTGGAAAAGGGTCAATTTGTCACTTAGACCCTTGCACGATCATTAATTAAGCCATTCAACTAATAAAAATAAATACTGATTAATTTTTATGGTTTTTACAATTTAGTCTTTTTTCCTTAATTAACAATCCAAACACTAAAATTTTCATGCCAAACTTCAATTCACCTATATAATAGCTTCATAAATATTTAATAGTAATATTTATGAGCTTGGTTTATGAACACAAGGTCTCGATACATAATTTTCCAAAACCACTAACTTCTGAACTGATACACTTGTCCATTGACTAACCAAATTTGTTGGACCAAAATTCAATATAATATCGTAGTGACCTCGTAAATATTAATAAATATTATTTACTGACTAGACCATCGAAAAACGGAGTTCTGAAACTACTTTTTCTGGTACCACTAAAAATTGTGCTGTTATAGCTTTCTCTTTAAAGAAATTTCGTCTTTGAAATTTTACTTGTCACTAGACTAATGTATTGAGATTTCCCAGTTTTTTCGGGTTCCCACGTAGTTTCTTTAATATCATGACTATGCATAATATTGTTACTAACAGTACCCGTTTACTTTGCAATTCTTTAACTTCTCGAGTTAAAATTTCTAATGGATTATTCATTGCATGTCAAATCAAGTTGTAACTTCATGTAATCAAGAGATATCACATAAGGAGGACCAGATCATGTTGTAATATATTCTTGAATATCTAAATCCTCAATTCTGTTAGGTCACTGGTCAGATGTTGAACGTCCAATTACCTTGTTGGGTGAATACTCGGATCAGACAAAGGGAAATCATCACAAGGTATAACTAACTTGTTGGAATATGATACTCGACTTTAGCTTACTAACATATTAAACATTATGTCATATACAGCGAAATCTTTTTGTCATACTCGACCATCAATACATTTGTTTACGATTTATTATACATTTTATGTAACACCCCAAACTCGGTCAAAACACTACGACCGAATCTGGCATGTCACAGGAAAGAAATCATTTTGAAAACCGATTTGCCGTTGCCATCTTGAATTAGTTGTTTAATTTTTTTTTCTTTTAGAAAACAAATTTGTAAGGGGTAGTTTATTCGAAAACATTATGGGCCTTAGATTAAAAAAACGATGTTGTCTTGTTGTTATCTAGTGTTTTAAATTACCCGATGGTAATACTTTGCAAAATCCCAGAAATTCGGTTAAATTTTAAAAAATGTTCTTTTAATAGGTCTTTAAGCAGGCTTTTAACGCATAATAACTTCTTGTCTGTTCGAAAGAAATTCAAAACCCATGATTAACCCAAAAATTAAATCTAAGTGGCCTTATTACAACTGAAAAACCAAATTTAAAGTAAAATTCAATCTAGAGTAAATAGTAAAATAAAACCATAATCTTGCGCATGGCCACCTCGTCCGTCCCGGCTCCACCTCCGCGATCTAGGAATCATCTGCAAAATGATAACGGAAGGGGTGAGTCACCAAGTGTAACACCCCAAACCCGGTCCATACGTTTCGACCAGATCTGGTATGCTACGGGTTGAACGTTAAAATCTTTTGCTAAGTTGGTTTTAGAAAATCATAAGTTATTAGGCAATTTGAATAAATAAGTGACATTTGAAAAGAAACCTTGTATTATTATTATTTGGTATAAATAAACCCCTGACATAAATTCATAAGTTGCAAATATTAAAAAAACTACTTAGGCGAATATAAACTATGGGGCCTTATTACCTAAATATTCCCAAAACAAAACTTAAAGGAAAACCGAAAATAATCTATAGAAATAAAAACTTGATGGCCCCTCGAGTCTGTCTCAGCTCCCATGTCTACGATCTACTGCTCATCTGAAAAGTTAGGGAAAAATAATAGGGTGAGTCACCAAGACTCAGTGTGTAAATCCCGAAAACACAGAAAAGGCTTGGGCCTACAAACACATTATGAGCCCTGGCCCATACACAATGGCAACAATCATAATCACATGATAGATAATAAATGATGCAAAGCCCAACCCATCCTAGAATTCCATCCTCTACACACCAACCCGTACCAACCATCACACCTTAGGGATTTCTACAATCAACCCACCAACCGCTACACACCATATCGATAGTCATACTGCCTACTCCTTATCAATCAAGATTTTAACGTGGTTTTCTACCACCGATCACCAAGTGACCTAACATTTCATTACGTGGGTTTTTTACCACCGATCACCAAGTGACCTAACATTTCATTACGTGGGTTTTCTACCACCGATCACCATGTGACCAATCATGCTCTTCCCCTTTCCATATCAAACCCATCCCACGCATACATTCATGCAAAATTAAGCAATATACTACCTAAGAGATTTCAATCTTTCACATACATCGATACATATAGAGAAGTTTCTATGGCACATACCTGGCATCCTTTGCCTACCCTTTTTGGGTAACCCGTCTGTTCATACAGCCTATTTTTCGGCTTTTAACCATCACATATATATACATACAGATTATTAGTGTGTCTAGAGATCTACACACCTAATTACCGTTAGAATGAGACTTTCTAAGTCAATGCTATCCGTAGCCAACACAGCTGCTATCTGCCCTATGTGTTGTTCAGAGGCTTGAAATCCAAAAGTGATATGAGATTCAGGAACTAGTGTTTTTGGCTTTTAGATCTAAGAGATCTTACTACAGAAGATTCGGCTACTCCCAGAGGATTCTGACTTTTTGCAAAAATTAGGAAGAGAAGATGATTCGAAGAAATCTATAGAGATTCGGCTTTTAGAAGAAAGAAGAGAAAAGAATAATGGAGTTTTCGACTTTTAGAAGAAAGAAGAGAAAAGAACAATGGAGTTTTCGGCTTTTACTCAGAGAAGAAGAGAAAGAAAAGATGGAAACCCTAAATACCGAAAAATAAAGAAGAGAACCCTCTCTATTTATAGAAATTTCAGCACTTACCTATGAAAAACCGAAAGTGCCCTTCCTGATAACTAAAAATTAAGCAAATAAAAAGGGAAAATTCGGCACCCCTTTTCCATAAAGAAATCGATTTCTTCCCTCCTCTAGGTGATGGAATTTTGGCCAACACCTAGCCTTGCAGATAGCTCCCATCTTTTCTTTTTTTATCTTCCATATTATCAACTATAATATCTACATTATCCCATTCACATAAATCCTCCTATTTTTGAGCCTTGTTGCCATCCACTCCACCTAACCCTAATGCCAAAAATTAGCTAACTTAAATTAAAATAATTGGGCTCCATGAAACTTAAATTTGGGCCCCTTACTCTCTTGTATGGCGTCACCTCCTAATATTGGGCCACAAGCCCACTTTGGTATTTTAAACATAGATACTACCTTTTAAACCCTATAATGCCCAAACAGATAATTTTAATCAAGGCATCTACCTAAGCCTGAGCCCAATTTGGACTCCTAACACTTAGATTAACACATTAAACATACCCATCCATTAAACGCATAGGCCCAAAAATTCAGGATGTTATAATTCTACCCCCTTAAAGAAATTTCGTCCTCGAAATTTCCAACTAACTATTAATCGTACTACCCAAGTCTCACCACTATGCTTTCGCTGCGCACTCTAATAATATATAAACATTGCTCGCATACGGTTTCTATACCCAAAAATATAGCATCCACACAAAACATACCCGACTTAATAGTGATTGAACAATCCCGAGCCTTATGCTCATTAGACCCGCATCTTAAACACGTTCTTGACTTCCTCCAACATTCACTCGGATGACGTCTTCTGCAATATTCGTAAACCCGGAAGTTTGGACGTACCTTAACATGTTTCACAGAACGAGACTGCAACCATAGAAAACTACGATCTCTTTTTTTCTTACAGTCCACGCACCCAAACCGAAGTGTTTCACCGATTTCTTTAACCTCTTTCAGTACCTCCCTAACTAGCTGAGTCAGCACATCAGTCCTAATACTTCCACGGCCTCGGCCGCGGCCTCTTCTTCCTCTTCTAGCGCTCATCGTTGATTCTCTAAATTAGAAATTTTATGAACTATTAATTTCTTTCACTGATTAACCACGAACAATCTTATGGAAAGTAGTTTTAAGAGTGGTTCTTTCGAATTCGAACCTATCTACAGTTTCAGTCTCAAGTTTATCTCCTAATTCTAGAAACCACATTGATACAGTCCCGATCTCAAGATGAAATCGACATGTATGCTTAGTTGCCCGATCGTAAACAAGAAATACGAAAATTGAAAATAGGCGAAGAATAGATATCAAAAATAGAAAAAGTATAATTTTAAGGAATAAGGTATGAAGATCGTTTAATTTGAAGTATGGGTGGTTCAGAATTAACTCGGGTTTAGAACAAGGAAAATTTCAATTTAAGGCTTAAAAAAACAAGTAAGAACCAATACCAAAAAGGTATCGACCCAGATTACTTATACGTTCTCTAAGGCTCGATTTTGGATGGGAATGGGACCTCGACCGCCATCGAAATCTGACGGAACCTCGAAGATATAGAAGTTGATCAAAGAATAGGTTGATGCCACTAGCTCACTAGATAAGTCAACGAATCCTTGAAACGAAATTGGAGAAGTGTTCTCACAAGTTCGATTGCAATAATGATATATCATTCATAAAAAAAAAAGTGTCTTACAAATGAATGTTTTCAAATATTTATAACCTACCGAATAGTCACTCTCTCAAGCCTTAATGGTTATGCTAAATCAAGCTAGAATTTGCTTGAATAATGGCACTTAAATTTTGGCCATAGAACGTGCTAATTTTAATCCTCCAATATGGCACTAATCTTTAAAAAAATGGTGGGGCTCAATGGCACTTAAATTTTGGCCATAGAATGTGCTAATTTTAATCCTCCAATATGGCACTAATCTTTGTCCCATGCATGCACCTCATTCTTTTAAAAAAAATATTAGCATGCTGCCACCCACTTGCTTTATGGCCTTAATTGGCTTCTAAAAAAAATCCTGCACATTAAAATATTCGGCCACTTAGTGTCTATCAATTTAAAACATTTTTAATACATGTTTATGGTTGGAAAAATTAAATAAGAAATGGGCATTACTTCTATTAAATTTCGGCTAGAGTTTAGGACATATTAAATAAATATTTCGGTCATTAAATCAAGTAGCAGCAACTTATTAAATTGGTCCTAATCTAAACATATTAATTTTAACTATTAATAATGTACCAAATAGATTTATTTAAGTGCATCAAATAATTAACATAATTATTTATTATATTCGAATTTTATTTATTATTATTTTATTATTATTATTATTATCTTCCTTTGTTTTAGCTAAATAATTAGCTAAGACCGAATGGTCGTATGGAGCTCTTCATGAACATGAGCTTGTAAGAGCATGCGGCACGAAGTTGAAATAGCGTTTGAGCTAATCTTAGCATCGTCCCAAGCTTATTGAATTAGAGCCCCAATTGCCTCCTTAAATTGTTTCGCAGAAGCTCTCGTAATCGGTCCTTGAGGTAACACCATTGGGTCTCGGCTCGAACTCGGCTCATGATGGGGCGTGCCCGTATCATCCTCCCCCTCTTAAAGATGACTTGTCCTCAAGTCAGGACCTGCATCAAATGGAGTTAAATCAGCTACGTTAAAAGTAGCACTGATATTATACTCACCGGGCAAGTCGAGTTTGTATGAATTCTCATTAATTCGCTCGAGGACTTGGAATGGTCCGTCTCCTCTTGGTGATAATTTGTTGCGTCGACGAGCTGGGAACCGCTCTTTCCTCATATGCATCCATACCCAATCTCCGGGTTCAAACACGACTTGCTTCCGTCCTTTGTTAGCTCGCTGGGTGTATTGTTCGGTTTTTGCCTCGATATTCTCACGCACATTCCGATGCAGCTCTTTGACATAGTCCGCCTTTTTCCTAGCATTAGAATGGACAAATTTGTCAGAAGGCAATGGTAATAAATCAAGAGGAGTAAGAAGATTAAACCCGTAGACAGTCTCGAAGGGCGAAAATTTAGTCGCGGAATGGACAGCTCGGTTGTAGGCAAACTCGACGTGAGGTAGGCACTCTTTCCAGGTTTTGAGATTCTTTCGTACCAACGCTCGAAGCAGAGTCGATAGGACTCGATTGACCACTTCGGTTTGTCCATCCGTCTGAGGATGACAAGTGGTAGAGAACATTAATTTCATTCCTAGCTTTCCCCATAGAGTCCGCCAGAAATGACTTAAAAATTTAATGTCTCGATCAGATACGATCATTCTCGGAATTCCATGTAAACGCACAACTTCCCTGAAAAACAAATTTACAATGTGCACAGTATCATCAGTCTTAGAACAAGGAATAAAATAAGATAATTTAGAAAATCGATCAACTACAACAAAGATCGAGTCCTTCCCTGTTTTGGATCTCGGTAAGCCAAGGATAAAATCCATAGAGATGTCGGCCCACGGAATGTCTGAAATAGGAAGGGGTGTATATAAACCATGAGGCTGGACCCGCGATTTGCTCGTTTGCAAGCTATGCAACGTTCGTAGATCTGTTCGACATCCTTTCTCATTCCCGGCCAAAAGAAATGCTCATGTAGAGTCGACATTATTTTATCACGACCGAAGTGACCCATGAGACCTCCACTATGTGCTTCTAACACGAGCAGCTCTCGAATAGAACCTTGTGGAATACAAAGTTTGTTCTCCTTAAAAAAAAATCCTTCGTACCTGTAGAACTTATCAAAGGCACCATTCTCGCAAGCATTATATATATTTCCAAAGTCAACATCATCAACATACAAATCTTTTATATGATGGAAACCAAGTAATTTAGAATCAAGAAAGGTTAATAAAATATACCTTCGTGATAACGCATCCGCTACTACATTTTCCTTACCTTTCTTATACTTAATTACGTACGGAAACGATTCCAAATACTCGATCCATTTCACATGCCGTTTGTTGAGCTTATGTTGACCCTTGATGTACTTAAGTTCTTCGTGATCCGAGTGGATGACAAACTCCTTCGGCCTCAAGTAGTGCTGCCACATCTCAAACGATCGTATAAGAGCGTACATCTCCTTGTCATATACGAGGTAATTAAGTGCAACTCCGCTCAATTTCTCGCTGAAGTACGCCACCAGTCTTCCATTCTGATTTAGAACGACTCCAATCCCTACACCTGATGCATCATACTCAATTTCAAAGGTTTTAGTAAAGTCGGGAAGGGATAACAATGGAGCTTTAACAAGACATTCTTTAATGGCATTAAAAGACCGTTCTTGCTCATCGGACCAATGGAAAGCTGAATTCTTTTTTATCACGCTCGTTAAAGGCGCGGCTATCGTGCTAAAGTTGGGCACGAATCGGCGGTAGAAACTAGCCAACCCATGGAAACTTCGTACTTGGCTAATCGTCATAGGACGGGGCTATTCTTGGATTGCTCGAACCTTCTCTTGGTCCACCTCCAAGCCATTTGCACTTACGACGTATCCTAAGAAAACAATCTTGTCAGTACAAAAAGAACATTTCTTGAGATTAGCGTACAATACCTCTTTCCATAGTGTTTCTAAGATCGCATGTAGATGTTAGATGTGATCCTCCAAAGATTTACTGTACACTAAAATGTCATCAAAATAAACAATACATGATTTGCCAATAAAAGCTCGTAAAACATGATTCATAAGTCGCATAAAAGTACTTGGAGCGTTTGTAAGGCCAAATGGCATTACCAACCATTCATACAAACCTAGCTTCGTTTTGGAAGCTGTTTTTCACTCATCACCCTCGCGTATCCGTATTTGATGATATCCACTTTTGAGGTCGATTTTTTTGAAAATTTTTGCTCCACTTAACTCGTCAAGCATATCGTCGAGTCGGGGTATCGGATGTCGGTATTTAACAGTTATCTTATTGATGGCGCGACAATCGACACACATGTGCCACGATCCATCTTTCTTCGGCACAAGTAACACTGGCACCGCGCATGGACTCAGGCTCTCTCGAATGTAACCCTTTTCGAGTAATTCAGTGATTTGCTTTTGGAGTTTCTTTGTTTCCTCGGGATTACTCCGGTAAGTAGGTTGATTGGGTAGAGCCGCTCCAGGTACCAAATCAATCTGGTGCTCAATACCTCGAATGGGTGGCAAACCGCTTGGTATCTCCTCCAGGAATATGTCTTCAAATTCCTGAATTAATGACAACACAGAAGAAGGGAGATTATCAGGTAAATCGTTAGTGCTCAAAAACGCTTCTTTGTACAAAAGCAAGTACATAGGATGCCTCAAACTCAAAGCTTTTCGTATATCACTTGCTTTTGCTAGAACACTCATTTTTCCGCTCTCTTTTTCACTTTCATCTTTTTCTTTTTGTTGTTTTCTCTCATTTGTTTTTGCAATCGTATTTTTTTTTCACTTATTTTTCTTGCTTTTCTCTTTTGATTGATCAATGGAAATTCGCAGCTTTTGCTGATCTTCAAAGACTTGTTTAGGAGTTAAGGGGGCAAGTGTCACATTCCTTCAGAGATGCTTAAAGGAATACCGATTAGTGTAGCCATCGTGCATCACTAGGCGGTCATACTGCCATGGACGTCCTAGGAGTAAGTGTCCCGCGTGCATCGACACTACATAGCATAGCACTTCATCAGAGTACTTCCCGATGCTAAAGGATACTAAGGCTTGCTTGGTAACCTTAAGTTCTCGCCATCGTTGAGCCAATGGAGCTTATAAGGAGTTGGATGCTTTGTCGTCGTTAATCCTAGCTTTTCCACCATGAGGGTGCTTGCTACGTTTGTGCAACTCCCTCCGTCAATGATAAGGCTACAGACTTTACTTTGCACTTGGCATCTCGAGTGAAAGATATTTTCACGTTGCTCCTCGTTTCTAGCATTTTGAAGACTGAGGCTTCGCTTTACAACGAGTAATTCGCCTTCAACTGGTTGTTCTATGTCCTCTTCTCCGAATGGGATGAGGGTTTGCTCGTTGTCCTTGTTCATATCTTTGGTCCAAACGTTCGGTGATAGAATGGAGTAAACGTGTTAATTCTCATAATGCAATTTGTATTTGTAAATCAGAACCTCTACCTCCGGGAACATTCCTTTGTGGTTGCAATCCTCTTCTACCACCAAAGACATCGGCGCTTTATTCGCTCACTACTCGTCGTTCGAGACTTCTAGACATATTGAACAAAATTTAAAGAAACCTCACCACAATCCTTCTTGATTACTCACAAGGAAAAATAAATATTGAACACTCACGCTCATTTTTTTTCACACTTTCTCGTGATTTCGTTGTTAGGATTCTCCAAGGCTTATTAGGGCTTAGGGGGTCGGTCACAAACGGGTTTTCAAGGGTTGTAACATACTAGGTGTTGGGTAGGCTGAAAGAAGAAAGTTTACAGTAGAAAAAAGGAATATCAAATTCGATTGAACCCTTTTTTTTCTGAATTTTTTTAAAAAAAATTTAATGCGAATTTTTTTGAACTTTTTTTAATACGAATTTTCTTTTTCTTTGTTTTTTTTTTTGTATACGATTTTTTTACTTACTTTGGATCTTCGCTGAATAGCTTCGGATTAGTCGTCGGGGCTTCGTAATTTTCAATTAACTGGCTCTGATGCCAGATGATACAGTCTCGATCTCAAGATGAAATCGAGATGTATGCTTAGTTGCCCAATCGTAAACAAGAAATACGAAAATTGAAAATAGGCGAAGAATAGATATCAAAAATAGAAAAAGTATAATTTTAGGGAAGAAGGTATGAAGATCATTTAATTTGAAGTACAGGTGGTTCAGAATTAACTCGGGTTTAGAAGAAGGAAAATTTCAATTTAAGGCTTAAAAAAACAAGTAAGAACCAATACCGAAAGGTATCGACCCAGATTACTTATACGTTCTTAAGGCTCGATTTTGGATGGGAATGGGACCTCGACCCGCTATCGAAATACGACAGGAACCTCAGTATATAGAAGTTGATCAAAGAATAGGTTGATGCCACTAGCTCACTAGATAAGTCAACGAATCCTTGAAACGAAATTGGAGAAGTGTTCTCACAAGTTCGACAGAATAATGATATATCATTCATAAAAAAAAGTGTCTTACAAATGAATGTTTTCAAATATTTATAACCTACCGAATGGTCACTCTCTCAAGCCTTAATGGTTATGCTAAATCAAGCTAGAATTTGCTTGAATAATGGCACTTAAATTTTGGCCATAGAACGTGCTAATTTTAATCCTCCAATATAGCACTAATCTTTAGAAAAAATGGTGAGGCTGAATGGAACTTAAATTTTGGCCATAGAATGTGCTAATTTTAATCCTCCAATATGGCACTAACCATTGTCCCACGCATGCACCTCATTCTTTAAAAAAAAAAATTAGCATGCTGCCACCCACTTGCTTTATGGCCTTAATTGGCTTCCAAAAAAAATCCTGCACATTAAAATATTCGGCCACTTAGTGTCTATCAATTTAAAACATTTTTAATACATGTTTATGGCTGGAAAAATTAAATAAGAAATGGGCATTACTTCCATTAAATTTCGGCTAGAGTTTAGGACATATTAAATAAACATTTCGGTCATTAAATTAAGTAGCAGCAACTTATTAAATTGGTCCTAATCTAAACATATTAATTTTAACTATTAATAATGTACCAAATAGATTTATTTAAGTGCATCAAATAATTAACATAATTATTTATTATATTCGAATTTTATTTATTATTTTATTATTATTATTATTATTATCTTCCCTTTTTTTTTAGCTAAATAATTAGCTAAGACCGAATGGCCGTATGGAGCTCTTCATGAACATGAGCTTGTAAGAGCATGCGGCACGAAGTTGAAATAGCGTTTGAGCTAATCTTAGCATCATCCCAAGCTTGTTGAATTAGAGCCCCGATTGCCTCCTTAAATTGTTTCGCACGATCTCTCGTAATCAGTCCTTGAGGTAACACCATCGGGTCTCGGCTCGAACTCGGATCATGATGGGGCGTGCCCGTATCACACATACATTCATCGCATAAGGGTTTTTTTTTCATCATTTCTTTACCTGGGGGTATTTTCGTAGTTTTGTCCTACAGGTATTTTTTAAAATAAAGTATCTTGGTGATTTTCTTTGAATTAGAAGTATTTTGGGTACATTTTTTTTCTTTTTATAAAGCAAGGGTCTTTTGGAAAACAAGTTTTTTTTTCGAAGTAGAGATATTTTGATGTTGTTGTTGCTTTGTTTCCTTTTTTTTTTATAAACAGGGATACCTTGGAAGGTTTTTTTTTCCTTTTGCAAACCGGGTTCTTTTGTAAATCTATTTTTGAGTAAATTTGCAGAACTTAGGTATTTTATAAAATCACGGTTGTTTGGAAATTTTCACAAACCAAGGACATTTTGAAAATTTTGCCAACCGAAGTGTTTCGGTAATTTTCACAAATTTTGGTAGTTTTCCAATTTTGGGGTACTCTGGAATTTTTCACAAATCAAGTGTATTTTGAAAAGTTTACAAAACTTGGGGGTATTTAGTTGTGAAATAGGGTGGCTAGTCCCTTTCGGGTTTTAATTATAAATTTTGGCCCGTCAACAAATCCTCGTGGCTAAGGTGAACAGTCACTACGCACCAGGTAGGATTCCAGCGAAGAGGAGGTGAGTCACTAGGACTGCTTAAGTACCAAGCTCTCCCTGAATCCAATCCTAGACATGCGTATGCCGGTTGCCACACCCTAACCCATCGACTCGTTCACGGGTTTGTTTAGTTGGATTAAGTCTTATGAAATTGAAGAGTTGTTTAACTAAGCCTAAGGTCCATTAATACTATCATACTAATCTACGTCCCTCAAGCCTGTTAAGCCCACATATATATCACAACAAGAGTTTAGAATACTTACCTGCGTGGATCGGGTGCCGGTAGACTCGAAGGCCATATCTTCAACCAAAACATTTTTCTCAAACTCACATCAAATTTTTAAACCACTACTAGACCCATTTCACAGCCCGAGTTTTGAACTGGGCTCTGATACCAAATTGTAATACCCCAAACCCGGCCCATACATTTCGACCAGATCTGGTATGCTACAGGTTGAACGTTAAAATCTTTTGCTAAGTCGATTTTAGAAAATCATAAGTTATTAGGTAATATTTGATAAATAAGTGACATTTGAAAAGAAACCTTTTATTATTATTATTTGGTATAAATAAACCCCTGACATAAATTCATAAGTTGTAAATATTAAAAAAACTACTTAGGCGAATATAAACTATGGGGCCTTAATACCTAAATATTCCCAAAACAAAACTTAAAGGAAAACCGAAAATAATCTATAGAAATAAAAACTTGATGGCCCCTCGAGTCTGTCTCGGCTCCCATGTCCACGATCTACTGCTCATCTGAAAAGTTAGGGAAAAACAATAAGATGAGTCACCAAGACTCAGTGTGTAAATCCTGAAAACACATAAAAGGCTTGGGCCCACAAACACATTATAAGCCCTGGTCCATACACAATGGCAACAATCATAATCTGTAATACCCCAAACCCGACCCCTGCGTTTCGACCGGATCTGGCATGTCACGGCTTGTACATTGAAAACTTTTGCTTTGTGTGTTATGGAAATCATAAGTCAATTAGTCATTATTTGGATAATTAAGTGACATTTTAAAATGTAGAATCCCTTGTGTTATTATTATTAAATATAAATAAACCTTGTCATAAATTTATAAGTTGCATAACATTGAAAACTACTTAGTTGAATAAAAACTAGGGGCCTTATTACATAAATATTCCCTAAATAAAAATAAAATAAAACTTAAAGAAATCTCGAAAATAAATTGTAGAAATAAAACTTGATGGCCCCTCGAGTCCGTCTCGGCTCCCATGTCCACGATCTACTGCTCATCTGGAAGAGTAGAGAAAAGGAAAGCGTGAGTCACCAAGACTCAGTGTATAAATCTCAAAACACACATCGACCTGAGCCCATAAACACATTATGGGCCCTGGCCCATACATGAAGGTATCAATCATAATCACATGTTAAACATTAAATAATGAATAACCCAAGCCATCCTAGGTTTCCATCCTCTACACACCAACCCGTACCAACCATCACACCTTGGGGATTTCTACAATCAACCCTCCATCTGCTACACACCAAAACGACAGTCGCACTGCCTATTCCTATTAATTAGGTATCATTAAACGTGGCATAGCCACCGATCACTATGTGACCTTACATTTAAATTATGTGGGATTTCTACCACCGATCACCAAGTGACCTATCATGCACTTCCCCTTCAATTATCATCATTCCCACCCCATGCATACATACATAAAGAAAACATCATGCAGACTTATATATTCTTCGATACACATAGAGAGTTCTATGTTTACGTACCTGGCATCCTTGCCTAACCCTTTTAGGGTTCCATTCGACTGTCTATACAGCCTTATTCCGGCTTTTTATCCCATAACATATACAAATAGACATACATACAGGTTTATTAGTGTGTTAGAGATCTGCATACCTGATTACCGATAAAACGATCCTTTCTATGTCGATGCTATCCTTAGTTGACACAACTACTATCTGCCTAAGATGTTGTTCAGAAGCCGGTCCACAACCAAGTGGCCAATCTCGAATGGCAGATACTGCTCGTTTCTTAAACTTAGGGATTCTTTCCTTCGCCTGATCCATATTTAATTCCATCATAAATACTTATCAGAGCTACTATCACAATATTTAATCGTTAATCCTCACCTTAAAGTTTAGATCTTGCATATAATGAATGAATCTAGTAAAAATCTAGGGAAAATCTTCTTACCTTAAAATCCCAAAATTGGAGACTAGCTATTTTCGGCTTTTAGATCTAGTTGACCAAGCTTCCTTCAAATCCCGAATTGCCGCCCAACATAGAACCATTAAACTATTAGCTTTTCGGCTTTTTGCCTTTTAAAAACTGGGAATAGATCATGAGAACTAATCAAAAATCGACACTTACCTTAGCATAGGAGGTTCGGCTAGCACTAGAGAGAGGATTCGGTAATGCCAATGGAAGTTTTAAATACCGGAATAAATAGAACTAATTCTTAAATAGGATGAATAAAGAAAAACTATAGAGTTTTCGGCTTTTAAAGAGAAATCGGCTCAAGGAAAAAGAATGGAGAAGAGGTTTTGGCTTTTGAAGAAATTGAAGAAAAGAAATTGGAGAGGAAGAGGCTAGGGATTTTCGACACAAGAATAAGGAGAGAATTAGGGTTTCAAATGTCAGAATCAAGGAGCTATCCCCCCTATTTATAGGAATTTCGACACCTCCTGTATAAAATCGAAAATGCCCTTCCTAGTTAATTAAAATTCAAGCTAAATGAGAGGGAAAATTTGACACCCCTTTGCCATGCAGTAGCCGATTTCTTTACTCCTCTTAAATGGTGGATTTTCGGCCATCACCTTCCTTGTAGATAGGCTCCTATCTTTTCTCCTTTTTATCTTCTAAATTATCAATTATAAAATCCATATAAATCTTCCTATTTTTGAGCCTTGTAGCCGTCCACCTCATTAAACCCTAATGCCGAAATTTAACTTACTTAAATTAAAAGATTTGGGCTTCTTGAAACTTAAATTTTGGGCCCCTAACTCCTTGTGTGTGGCGTCACCCCTTGTCCCCTTTTAAATGCCAAAAATGGCCCAAAACATGGGCTCCTTGCGACCAAAACTTGGGCCTCTTTAATTGTTAATGGCGCCACCTTCTAATTCCCTTACAATGCCACCTATTGTTGGGCCACAAGCCCACGTTGGTATTTTAAACATAATTACCACCTTTTAACTCTATAATGCCCAATCTAATAATTTAACGAAGGCCTTTGCCTAATCCTGAGCCCAATTTGGACCCCTATCACTTAAATTAACATATTAAACCTATCCCTACACTAAATGCATAGGCCCATAAATTTAGGATGTTACAGTTCTACCCCCTTAAAGAAATTTCGTCCTCGAAATTTCCAACTAACTAGTAATCATACTACCTAAGTCTTACTACTATGCTTTCGCTGCGCACTCTAATTCTAAAGCCAAAATAAACACTTAGTATACTATGGTAGGGTACACACGGGTATTCGCATCTAGAGCGTCCTCGTCTCCTTGGCGACGTGCTGCATAAACCAAGACTGGCTGCCTCGCCTCAGCATAACCTGCACCTCCACGACCATGTCCTGTGCCATTGCCACCATTGACTTGACCACGGCCCCTTGGTGGTTGTTGACCTCCTCTTCTTGGTGGTGCATTCTCTTGACCTGTGGGCCCTTCACTGCCCCGTTGTTGCGGACAGTTTCTAACTTTGTGGTCCGTAGATCCACACCTAAAACACTTTTCAGTACCTACCCAACACTCACCGGTATGGAACTTACCACATCGAGCACACTTTTGTTTCTGGTCAGCAGCAGGTCTCTCATCCTGTTTCGGCCCGTCTGACCTAGGTCTTTTCTGAGTTTTCCCAACTGCCCCTAACGATTCAAAATTCCTCTTACTTCCTCCCCTATCTCTATCCCGATTTAACTTTTCAGTCCGCTTAACCTCCTCGGCTATCTTAGCCTATTCCACTAGGACAACGAATTTCCTTTCTCGCTGTGGGGCTATCAAAACACGCAAATCATCCCTCAGGCCATCCTCAAACCTAACACAATGTTCATGCTTCGTGGCTACCATCCCACGAGCATAACGGCTAAAGCGTAAGAACTCAGCTTCATACGCAGCCACTGACCTACTCCCTTGCACCAAATTCAGAAATGCTCTGCATTGCGCACCCACATAACTCGATCCAATGTACTTATTTTGAAACGCTATTTTAAATAAATCCCAGGTGATACGGTCAGCCTCAACACTGTCCTTCACCGTAAGCCACCATTAATATGCCTCATCCCGCAGGAGAGATATAACCCCTTTCAACTTCTCCTCCTCCGTGAAATCCAAATCATCCATTATGCATTCTACTGCCTCCAACCAATACTCAGCTGAACTTGGGGCTACACCAAAAATTCTTCTAAACACTTCTGCCCCATTGGCCCTAAGCCGTTCATGCACAGATTTCCGGGCTTCTGTGCCCATACCAGCCCCAGCAACCCACTCTAAGACCCTTAACATTGCCTGAGATACCGCATCATCTCCGGCAGTCTGATCCTGAAATTCCTCCCCCGCGGCTGGCATGTCGTTTCCAAATCCATGACCAGATCCTACTGGTTCTGACACTGTCATCTTACCCCTGCCACGACCACGTGGCGGACGTCCTCTACCCCTTGTACTCATTTTACCGCTTCGCGTTTATCTGATTAGAAATTTTATGAATTATTAGTTTTCTTCTACTGATTATCCACGAACAGTCTTATGAATAATAGTTTTAAAAGTAGTTCTTTCGAATTCGCATTCACAATTCAGTCTCAAGTTCACACCCTCTAATTCTAGAAAACACATATACTCAATCATCAACATACAATTAGCATCCATGAACTTACATTCATCGTGTAAGGGTGTTTTCGTTGTTTCATTACTCAGGGGTATTTTCATAATTTTTCCTATAGGGGTATTTTCGTAATTTTTCAAAATAGGGTTTCTTGGTATTTTGTAAAATAAGGGTATTTTAGTAATTTTACATTCTGGGGGTGTTTCAGTAATTTTGCAATCTGGGGGTATTTTGGTAATTTTGAAATATGGGGGTATTTTGGTAATTTTAAAATATGGGGGTATTTTGGTAATTTTACAAATTAGGGGTAATTTGGTAATTTTACAAACCAAGGGTATTTTGGTCATTTTGCAAAACAAGGGTAGTTTGGTAATTTTACAAACCAGGGATATTTTGATGTTGTTGTTGCTGCTGTTGTTGTTTTTTTAAAACAGGGGTACTTTTGGAACATCTAGTTTCATAATCCGGGTTACTCTTGTAACCATGAGATTTTCGGGTAAATTTTGAAAACATAGGTATAAATTCACAGTTGATTGAAATTTTCACAAATCAAGTGTATTTTGAAAATTTTACAAAACTTTGGGGATTTTTTTTCAAATAGGGTGGCTGGTCCCTTTCGGGATTTAATTATAAGGTTTAGCCCATCAACAAGTCCTCATAGCTAAGGTGAACAGTCACTACGCATCAGGTGAGATTCTAGCGAAGAGGAGGTGAGTCACTAGGACTACTTAAGTACCAAGCTCTCACTGAATCCACTTCTAGACATGCATATGCCCATTGCCACACCCTAATTCAGCTAAGGTGAACAGTCACTGCGCACCAGGTACCATTTCAGCAAAGAGGAGGTGAGTCCCTAGGACTGCTTAAATACTAAGCTCTTCCGGATCCAATCTTAGACATGCGTATGCCTGTTGCCACACCCTAGTCTTGCGACTTGTTTACAGGTTTGTTCAGAGAGATTAAGTCTTATGAAATTGAAGAGTTGTTTATCTAAACCTAAGGTCCATTAATACTATCATGCTATTCTACGTCCCTCAAGCCCATTAAGCCCACATGTATATCACAACAAGAGCTTAGAATACTTACCTGGGTGGATCGGGTGCCGGTAGACTCGAAGGCCATATCTCAACCCAAAACTTTTTCTTAAATCCATATAAATTTTACAAAACACAACTAGACCCATTTCACAGCCCGAGTTTTGAACTGGGCTCTGATACCAAAATGTAACACCCCAAACCCGGCCCATTCGTTTCGACCGGATCTGGCATGTCACGGCTTGTACACTGGAAACTTTGCTTTGTGTGTTATGGAAATCATAAGTCAATTGGACATTATTTGGATAATTAAGTGACATTTTAAAATGTAGAATCCCTTGTATTATTATTATTAAATATAAATAAACCTTGTCATAAATTTATAAGTTGTATAACATTGAAAACTACTTAGTTGAATAAAAACTAGGGGCCTTATTACATAAATATTCCTTAAATAAAAATAAAATAAAACTTAAAGAAATCTCGAAAATGAATTGTAGAAATAAAACTTGATGGCCCCTCGAGCCCGTCTCGGCTCCCATATCCACGATCTACTGCTCATTTGGAAGAGTAGAGAAAAGGAAAGCGTGAGTCACCAAGACTCAGTGTATAAATCTCAAAACACACATCGATCTGAGCCCATAAACACATTATGGGCCCTGGCCCATACATGAAGGTATCAATCATAATCACATGTTAAACATTAAATAATGAATAACCCAAGCCATCCTAGGTTTCCATCCTCTACACACCAACCCGTACCAACCATCACACCTTGGGGATTTCTACAATCAACCCTCCATCCGCTACACACCAAAACGACAGCCGTACTGCCTATTCCTATTAATTAGGAATCATTAAACGTGGCATAGCCACCGATCACTATGTGATCTTACATTTAAATTACGTGAGATTTCTACCACCGATCACCAAGTGACCTATCATGCACTTCCCCTTCAATTATCATCATTCCCACCCCATGCATACATACATAAAGAAAACATCATACAGACTTATATATTCTTCGATACACATATGGAGTTCTATGTTTACATACCTGGCATCCTTGCCTAACCCTTTTAGGGTTCCATTCGACTGTCTATACAGCCTCATTCCGGCTTTTTAGCCCATAACATATACAAATAGACATACATACAGGTTTATTAGTGTGTTAGAGATCTACACACCTGATTACCGATAAAACAATGCTTTCTATGTCGACGCTATCCTTAGTCGACCCAACTGCTATCTGCCTAAGATGTTGTTCAGAAGTCGATCCACAACCAAGTGGCCAATCTCGAACGGCAGATACTGCTCGTTTCTTAAACTTAGGGATTCTTTCCTTTGCCTGATCCATATTTAGTTCCATCATAAATCCTTATCAGAGTTACTATCACAATATTTAATCATTAATCCTCACCTTAAAGTTTAGATCTTGCATATATTGAATGAATCTAGTAAAAATCTAGGGAAAATCTTCTTATCTTAAAATCCCGAAATTGGAGACTAGCTATTTTCGGCTTTTAGATCTAGTTGACCAAGCTTCCTTCAAATCCCGAATTGCCGCCCAACATAGAACCATTAAACTATTAGCTTTTTGGCTTTTTGCCTTTCAAAAACCGGGAATAGATCATGAGAACTAATCAAAAATCGAAACTTACCTTAGCATAGGAGGTTCGGCTGGCACTAGAAAGAGGATTCGGTAATGCCAATGGAAGTTTTAAATGCCGGAATAAATAGAACTAATTCTCAAATAGGATGAATAAAGAAAAACTATAGAGTTTTCGGCTTTTAAAGAGAAATCGGCTCAAGGGAAAAAGAATGGAGAAGAGGTTTCAGCTTTTGAAAAAATTGAAGAAAAGAAATTGGAGAGGAAGAGGCTAGGGATTTTTGGCACAAGAATAAAGAGAGAATTAGGGTTTTAAATGTCAGAATCAAGGAGCTATCCCCCCTATTTATAGGAATTTCGACACCTCCTGTATAAAATCAAAAATGCCCTTCCTAGTTAATTAAAATTCAAGCTAAATGAGGGGGAAAATTCGGCACCCCTTTGCCATGCAGTAGCCGATTTCTTTACTCCTCTTAAGTGGTGGATTTTCGGCCATCACCTTCCTTGTAGATAGGCTCCTATCTTTTCTCCTTTTTATCTTATAAATTATCAATTATAAAATCTATATAAATCCTCCTATTTTTGAGCCTTGTAGCCGTCCACCTCATTAAACCCTAAATGCCGAAATTTAACTCACTTAAATTAAAAGATTTGAACTTCTTGAAACTTAAATTTTGGGCCCCTAACTCCTTGTGTGTGGCGTCACCCCTTGTCCCGTTTTAAATGCCGAAAATGGCCCAAAACATGGGCTACTTGCGACCAAAACTTGGGCCTATTTAATTGTTAATTGCGCCACCTTCTAATTCCCTTACAGTGCAACCTATTGTTGGGCCACAAGCCCACGTTGGTATTTTAAACATAATTACCACCTTTTAACTCTCTAATGCCCAATCTAATAATTTAACCAAGGCCTTTGCCTAATCCTGAGCCCAATTTGGACCCCTATCACTTAAATTAACATATTAAACCTATCCCTACACTAAATGCATAGGCCCATAAATTTAGGATGTTACATAATCACATGACAGATAATAAATGATGCAAAGCCCAACCCATCCTAGAATTCCATCCTCTACACACCAACCCGTACCAACCATCACACATTGGGGATTTCTACTATCAACCCACCAACCGCTACACACTATATCGACAGTCATACTGCCTACTCCTTATCAATCAGGAACTTTAACGTGGTTTTCTACCACCGATCACCAAGTGACCTAACATTTCATTACGTGGGTTTTCTACCACCGATCACCATGTGACCAATCATGCTCTTCCCCTTTCCATATCAAACCCATCCCATGCATACATTCATACAAAATTAAGCAATCTACTACCTAAGAGATTTCAGTTTTCACATACATCGATACACATAGAGAAGTTTCTATGGCACATATCTGGTATCCTTTACCTACCCTTTCTGGGTAACCCGTCTGTTCATACAGCCTATTTTTCAGCTTTTAACCATCACATATATATACATACAGATTATTAGTGTGTTCAGAGATCTACACACCTAATTACCGTTAGAACAAGACTTTCTAAGTCAACGCTATCCGTAGCCAACACAGCTGCTATCTTCCCTATGTGTTGTTCAGAGGCTTGAAATCCCGAAAAGTGATATGAGAATCAGGAACTAGTGTTTTCGGCTTTTAGATCTAAGAGATCTTACTAGAGAAGATTCGGCTACTCCTAGAGGATTTCGGCTTTTTGCGAAAATCATTAAGAGAAGATGATTCGAAGAAATCTATAGAGATTCGGCTTTTAGAAGAAAGAAGAGAAAAGAATAATGGAGTTTTCGGATTTTAGAAGAAAGAAGAGAAAAGAACAATGGAGTTTTCGGCTTTTAGAAGAAAGAAGAGAAAGAAACAATGGAGTTTTCAGCTTTTACTCAGAGAAGAAGAGAAAGAAAAGATAGAAACCCTAATTGCCGAAAAATAAAGAAGAGAACCTCCCTATTTATAGAAATTTCGGCACTTACCTATGAAAAACCGAAAGTGCCCTTCCTGATAACTAAAAATTAAGCAAATAAAAAGGGAAAATTCGGCACCCCTTTCCCATAAAGAAACCGATTTCTTCCCTCCTCTAGGTGATGGAATTTCGGCCAACACCTAGCCTTGCAGATAGCTCTTATCTTTTCTCTTTTTATCTTCCATATTATCAACTATAATATCTACATTATCCCATTCACATAAATCCTCCTATTTTTGAGCCTTGTTGCCATCCACTCCACCTAACCCTAATGCCAAAAATTAGCTAACTTAAATTAAAATAATTGGGCTCCAGGAAACTTAAATTTGGGTCCCTTACTCCCTTATGTGGCGTCACCTCCTAATATTGGACCACAAGCCCACTTTGGTATTTTAAACACAGATACTACCTTTTAAACCCTATAATGCCCAAACAGATAATTTTAATCAAGGCCTCTACCTAAGCCTGAGCCCAATCTGGACCCCTAACACTTAGATTAACACAGTAAACATATCCACCCATTAAACGCATAGGCCCAAAAATTCAGGATGATATACTGAGACTCAGTGTGTTAATCTCCATCCAAAGTATGTTAAGCTCATACATAGATTCATGTGCAAATATGCATGTCATACAACCCATCCATCCTATCCATCCGAAACTCTCAAATCTACCCCGTATGGTACCAAACCACTGGTGGTGCCAAACCACTGGTGACCGAAGTCACAAATAAATATATGTGGTACCAAACCACTGGTGATCGAAGTCACAAATAATCATATGTGAGGCCAACCCACTTTGTGGTACCAAACCACTGATGACGATCTCTTTTTATATAATATGTGGGGCCAACCCACTGTGGTACCAAACCACTGGGACGAGTCACAAAGATAACATTTGTGGTACCAAACCACTGGTGGTGCCAAACCACTGAGACTTAGTCATAAAATAATGAGAAGTGGGGCCAACCCACTGTGTGGTACCGAACCACTGGTGACAGTCTGATAATCATATCTTCTCCCTCCTCTCATCATACCCATCTTACGATCATGCTTTTTCGTACATTGTTATCATGCTTAACATTCAGAAATAATATAATATGGCATATACAGATTTAACAGAGGCAATTAACGTTAGCCACCAAAATGAACTTACCCGGAGTCCACGCTTTTACCCACAAGGGTAACTTATCGTTTCCTACAGTTTTTCCGGCTTTTAACAACATACAAAATATTAACATATTGCATATGAAGTGTGTAAGAGTTACACACCTGATTACTCGCAACACGAGAGTATCTACGTCGACACTGTCGTTAATTGACACTACCGCTATCTGTCTACTTTCCTGCTCAGAGGTTGGCCCCCGGCGGCCAATCTCTCACCGCTGATACTGTCCGCTTCTTGAACTTAGGGGCAAGGTTCACAGATCCAACCCCTCCCAACGCTTGGCTGGCATGAGAGTCCATGAACACCTTGTCACTAAATCGGGTTCAAGCAACGAAATTAAATCTGAAAAGGTTGACACATCACTCAAAGCAAAGGCTCTTACCTAGATTAATAAACACTGAAACGTTCGGTTTGATCCACAAGTCAAGCGAATCCTGAATATCCAAACGAAAGCGTCACCACCCTACCTACATTTGGCCAACCATCCGAAAGAATCGAATCTCTGCCTTCAGCATTTAGCGCAATAAGAAATAATTGAACAACAGGAGCACTTACCATAATACCAGCAAAACCGATTGGGAAAGGTGGAGACTAAATAGCGACAAACTGCTGTTACAAGAACCGAAGAAACGATTATGAGTGCCAGAAGAATTCGGCTTTTAGATGAATAAGAACTGTTTATAGCAAATGTCAAATCCCAGCTTATCTTACCATAGAAATCAAAATATAGAGAAAGAAATAGATATATGAGAGTGCTAGGAAGATTCGGCCACAAAAACAAAAGAGAAAGAAAGAGAAGAAAAAGGAAAAAAGAAAGCAATGAGATCTTACCTGATTATGGGTTGAGATTTTGGCTTTGAGAACCAGAGAAGGGAAATAGGTTTCGGCACCCAAGGAGATTAAGAAGAAACGCAAGAAGAGAAAGAAAATATGGGCAAGGGTATTCCGCTTTTGGGAGGAAATTGAAGAGGAGAAGAGAGAATTAGAGAGATTGGGTTTTGAGAAGCAATTGAGAGCAAAGAGAAACCCACAAGAAAGGAAGATTCGGCTTCACAAAAAGAAAAAATAGCAAAGAAACCAATAGGGGTTTCGGCAGTTGCCAAAAGGTGAGAAAAGAGGAGAAGAATTGTGATGTTTTCAGCAAAAGAGAGATTGAGAGGAAGCAACCTGAACCGACGAGTGAACCCACCTAAATGCCGAAAATTTTACTCAAAGCAAACTCAATTTCGGCACACCTTCCCACACTCCAAAACCGAATGCTCAACCACCCCTTAGCCACTACAATATTCGGCTAACACACACCAACTCAATCCCCCCTTTTTTCCTCCTTGCTTTTCTCCTGATTATCCATTCAAACAAGTTTGAACACTTCAAACTCCTAATATTTCTCTCATCCATCCATTCAAATCTGTTGACTTCTTCAATCCTCATCCATCAGAGTCCATCCTGAGCACAATTCCCCCTGGTCTTAGCGTCAAAAATAAAAGAGAAAGGAGATTTCCACAACTCGAACCAAGGCTCCCCTACTCACTTGAGGCGTCAATTCCTTGGCCTTAAGTGGCGCCTCCTTGCCATTTTTCCAAGCACTTCTTGTGCCTGAACTTGCTACCAACTATCCTTAACACCTAACTCCTTCAGCTCTCCCTTCCAAGTACCCATAAATAATATTTTCGATAAGGCTCTAGCCCATCCCTGGTTTATGCCTAGACCCTAAAATAGCCTAAACTAGCATGACATCCATACTATCTACATGCAACAAATAAAATGCAAAGGCCCCGATTTTAAGGATGTTACAGTTCTACCTCCCTTAAAAATAATTTCGGCCTCGAAATTACCTGGTCAAAAGAGTTGAGGGTATTGCTGCTGCATCACAACCTCTGGCTCCCACGTGGCCTCTTCCGTTCCGTGATTCCGTCATAACACCTTCATCAAAGGAACTAATTTCCTACGCAAGACTTTAACATCTCGATCCAGGATCTGCATTGGTTCCTCCACAAAAGACAAATCCGGGCTCACTTCAATTTCTTCCACTGGTACAATATGGGACGGATCTGAATGATAGCGTTTAAGCATGAAAACATGAAACACGTTATCGATCTGACTCAACTCTGATGGTAACTCGAGCTGATAAGCCACTAGTCCCACACGCTTCAACACCTTATAAGGCCCAATAAACCTAGGGCTCAGCTTACCCTTCCGACCAAATCTTAGCACCTTCTTCCACGATGACACCTTCAGGAAAACTTTGTCACCCACAGCAAACTCTATATCCCTCCGCTTGAGATCAGCGTAAGACTTTTGTCTGTCTGAAGCTTCCTTCAAACGGGTTCGAATTAGCTTAACTTTCTCCTCTGTTTCAGCAACCAACTCTGGACCCAGCAATTGACGCTCACCCAACTCTGTCCAACACGTAGGGGTTTGACACTTCCGCCCATATAATGCTTCATACGGTGCCATCTGAATACTTGCCTGGTAACTATTGTTGTATGCGAACTCTGCCAACGGTAGAAATTCTTCCCAACTACCTCTGAAATCCAAGACACAACCCCTCAACATATCTTTCAAAATCCGAATTACCCTCTCTGATTGTCCATCTGACTGCGGATGAAACGCCGTACTAAAATCCAGCCTTGTACCCAATGCCTGATGCAACGCTTTCTAAAATCTTGACGTGAATCTAGGGTCCCTATCTGAGATAATCAACACCGGCACTCCATGCAGTCTCACAATTTCCGCCACATACAACTTAGCCAACCTTTGAAGTGAGTAATCAACCCGAACCGATATAAAATGAGCCGATTTTGTCAAACGGTCCACAATCATCAAAACTGAATCCTTTTTAGTAGGCGTGAAGGGTAGCCTACTGACAAAATCCATCGCAATCCTTTCCCACTTCCACTGCGAAATCTTTATCGGCTGCAACAGACTCGAAGGTACGTGATCTTCGACTTTAACTTGCTGACACGTCAAACACTTACTCATAAATTCTGTCACTTCCCGCTTCAGACCCGGCCACTAAAACTGCTCCTGTAAATCTCAGTACATCTTGCTACCCCCAGGATGCATAGCGTACGGACTGTTATGTGCCTCCTGAAGAATCTTCTGCCTCAACTCCACATCCTTCGGTACGCAAACCTTCCCTTGGAAACACAACATACCCTCACGGTTCAAGCTATACCCTTCCAATCCACCATTCTGTACTTGCAAACGTCGAGCACTTAAAACTTCATCTACCAATTGCTTTTCCTTAACCTGGTTTACCCATGTCGGTTTCACTTGCAATTCCGCTAGCAGACTTTCGTCATCATACAAACTAAGGTGGGCAAACATTGTTCTTAAATCTGACACCACCTTACAGCTCAATGCGTCTGCCACTACATTGGCTTTCCCCGGGTGATACTCAATCGAGCAGTCGTAGTTCTTTAACAACTCGATCCACCTTCGCTGCCTCAAATTCAACTCCTTCTGAGTAAGAAGGTATTTCAAACTCTTATGATCCATGTAGATTATGGACTTCTCCCCATACAAGTAATGTCTCCAAATCTTCAAGGCGAAAGCTACTGCAGCCAATTCCAAGTCATGCGTCGGATAATTCACCTCGTGAGGTCTCAGTTGACAAGAAGCATACGCCACCACCTTCCCCTCTTGCATCAACACACATCCTAACCCGGTATGTAATGCATCACAATAAACCGTAAACTCTTTCCCTGCTTCAGGCTGAATCAAAATTGGAGCTTCTGTCAAAATCTTCTTTAACTTCTCAAAACTTTCTTGTTGCTTGACTGACCACA
Source organism: Gossypium bickii (assembly GCA_025503065.1). NCBI lineage: Eukaryota > Viridiplantae > Streptophyta > Magnoliopsida > Malvales > Malvaceae > Gossypium > Gossypium bickii. The sequence continues at coordinate 16,242,471 of CP106713.1, read as the reverse complement.
CAAACAGAACCCATTTCCTTAACAACTTAGTTAACGGTGCTGCAATCAAAGAGAACCCTTTCACGAACCTTCTGTAATATCCTGTTAAGCCCAGAAAACTCTGAATCTCTGCCACAGACCTAGGTGGTTTCCAATCCAATACAGCTTCAATCTTCAGAGGGTCCATCCTATTCCCCTCAGCTGACACCACATGACCCAAAAAGGTTACCTCCTTTAACCAGAACTCGCACTTACTAAACTTTACGAACAACTGCTTCTCCCTCAGAATCTGCAAAACCACAAGCAGATGTGCATCGTGCTCCTCCTCCGACTTCGAATACACCAGAATATCATCTATGAATACCACAACGAACCGATCCAAATACGGCTGAAAAACTCTATTCATCATATCCATAAATGCTGCTGGAGCGTTAGTCAATCCAAACGGCATTACCAAAAACTCGTAGTGACCATAACGAGTGCAAAACGTCATCTTATGGATATCAGCCTCCTTTATCTTGAGCTGGTGATACCCCGACCTCAAATCAATCTTAGAGAAAACTGATGCTCCCTTAAGATGATCGAACAGGTCGTCTATCCTCGGCAACGGATACTTATTCTTAATCGTCAACTTATTCAGCTCGCGGTAATCTATACACATCCGCATTGTTCCGTCTTTCTTCTTAACAAAAAGCACAGGCGCTCCTAAAGGTGAAACACTCGGCCGGATACAACCTCGATCCAGTAACTCCTGAATCTGCGCTTTTAGCTCCACTAACTCCTTTGGCGCCATCCTATATGGGGCAATAGACACTGGCGCGGTTCCTGGTAGTAGGTCTATACCAAACTCAACTTCGCGATCTAGAGGTAAACCCGGAAGCTCCTCTAGAAACACATCAGTGAAATCCCTTATTGTTCGGACATCCCCCACGGTTGACTCCTTGGCCTCCAAAGCACAAACATGGACCATGAATGCCTCACATCCTTTCCTCACCATTTTCTCGGCCTTCAAAGCGGATACTACAATGGATAGGTAATTCCTTCTATCACTCATCATCACCACCTCCTCACCCTCGATAGACCTCAACACCATACGCTTAGCCGCACAGTCCAAACTTGCCTGATACTTCACTAGCCAGTCCATCCCTAAGATCAAATCGAACTTCCCGAATGGCAGTTCCATCAGATCAGCCAAAAACACTACCCCTTGGAGTTCTAGGGGTACATTCCTATACAGTTTGTTTACTTCTACAGAGTGACCTAGAGGGCTAATTACGGTCATCTCCCTAGAAGAAACCTCATAGGCTAAGTTCAAAGTTCCTACTATACTACTAGTAACATATGAGTGCGTCGAACCAACATCAATTAAAGCAGTATACGGCAATCCAAAAATTAAGAATTTACCAGTTATGACGTCCGGTACGTCGCCCTCCTCTCGACGCCTCGCAGCATAGACCAGCCTAGGCTGTCTTGCATCTGCATTCCCAGCACCTTTGCATGGTGCTCCATGGCCCCGACCGGAACCATTACCTCCCCTGGCTGAACCTCGACCCCTCTGTGGCTGCTGCCTACCACTCCTGAACTAAGCACGCCCCTGACCCTCAGACTGTATCCTAGCTAGCTTACACGGACAATCTCTTACTCAGTGATCCATCGATCCGCACTCGAAACACCCTTTGCCACCTATCTAACACTCCCCCGAATGAGACTTCCCACATCGAGCATACCGTGGTGGCCATTGAGTAGTAGCAGTAGACCGTGCAGCCTGACTTGGTCCGCCAAATCTAGCCCATTTATGAGAATTTCCAGCAGACCCTGATGGCCCAAAACTCCTTTTGCTCCTATTTCTATCCAGGTTCTGCTTTGTGGACTCTTTCACCCCCTCAGCTATTTTAGCCTTCTCCACAAGAACAGCAAACTCCCTCTCTCGCTGTGGAGCAATTAACAACCGCAACTCATCTCTCAGCCCGTCCTCAAACCTGACACAGCGCTCGTGTTCCGTAGCCACGATACCCCGAGCATAATGACTCAACCTTAAGAATTCTGCCTCATACTCAGATACTGACTTACTCCCCTGGACCAGACTTAAAAACACTTTACATTGTGCATCTATATAACTGGACCCGACATACTTCCTCTGATAAGCTGCCTTAAAAAAATCCCAAGTGATATCATCAGCTGTCATACCATCCCTGATCGTGAGCCACCACTGGTAAGACTCATCCCAGAGAAGAGATACTATCCCCTTCAACTTCTCCTCAGCCGTAAAGTCCAAACCGTCCATCATGCGCTCAGTCGTATCTAACCAGTACTCTGCTGTATTGGGAGCCACGTTGAAACACCCCAGAATACTTCTGCTCCGTTGGCTCGGAGTCGTTCAGACACAGATTTTCGAGCCCTCGTACCCCCACCTGCTCCAGTAACTCTCTCTAGAACCCGCAGCATCGCTTGCGACACCGCATCATCACCACCCGTTTGATCCTGAAACTCAACGCCCACAGCTGGCGGCGGCGGTACCTCATTCTCTGACCCATGACCAGACCCTACTGGTTCCGACACAGTCATCCTACCCCTACCACGACCACGCGTGTTACGACCTCGTCCTCGAGTGCTCATGACTAACATTCTCGATTTAATCTGATTAAGGAATTTTATGAGTTAGCTTTCTTCCACCGATTATTACAGAACAGTCTTATGAACAATTTATTACAGTAGTTGTTCTCGTAAGTTCACACAATCCTATGGGCTTCAGTCTCTAAAGTGAATTCCTATTACTAGCATTATTATCACCATTACTTAAACCATGCAATCAGCAGTTAGGAGACTTACCGTTGCGGATCGGTACCGGAGACTCAGGTGCCATACTTTTCCTGAAATGTGTATTTCCATCAAAACCATTTTGCAAACCCTAAATTGAAAACATTTTAGACCTTATACCCACAACCGAGCTTTTGAACCAGACTCTAATACCACAATTGTAACACCCCAAACTCAGTCAAAACACTACGACCGAATCTGGCATGTCACAGGGAAGAAATTATTTTGAAAACTGATTTGTCGTTGCCATCTTGAATGAGTTGTTTAATTTTTTTTTCTTTTAGAAAACGAATTTGTAAGGGGTAGTTTGTTCGAAAACATTATGGGCCTTAGATTAAAAAACGATGTTGTCTTGTTGTTATCTAGTGTTTTAAATTACCCGATGGTAATATTTTTGCAAAATCCCAGAAATTCAGTTAAGTTTTGAAAAATGTTCTTTTAATAGGTCTTTAAGCAGGCTTTTAACGCATAATAACTTCTTGTTTGTTCGAAAGAAATTCAAAACCCATGATTAACCCAAAAATTAAATCTAAGTGGCCTTATTACAACTGAAAAACCAAATTTAAAGTAAAATTCAGTCTAGAGTAAATAGTAAAATAAAACCATAATCTTGCGCATGGCTACCTCGTCCGTGATCTAGGAATCATCTGCGAAATGATAATGAAAGGGGTGAGTCACTGAGACTCAGTGTGTAAATCCCCATCCAAAGTATGTTAAGCTCATAAACAGATTCATGTGCAGATATGCATGTCATGCAATCCATCCATCCTATCCATCCGAAACTCCCAAATCTACCCCGTGTGGTACCAAACCACTGATAGTGCCAAACCACTGGTGGTGCCAAACCACTGGTGACCGAAGTCACAAATAAATATATGTGGTACCAAACTACTGGGGACCGAAGTCACAAATAATCATATGTGGGGCCAACCCACTTTGTGGTACCAAACCACTGATGACGATCCCTTTTTATATAATATGTGGGGCCAACCCACTGTGGTACCAAACCACTGGGACGAGTCACAAAGATAACATCTGTGGTACCAAACCACTGGTGGTGCCAAACCACTGAGACTTAGTCACAAAATAATGAAAAGTGGGGCCAACCCACTGTGTAGTACCAAACCACTGGTGACAGTCTGATAATCATATCTTCCCCCTCCTCTCATCATACCCGTCTTATGATCATGCTTTTTCATACATTATTATCATGCTTAACATTCAGAAATAATATAATATGGCATATACAGATTTAACAGAGGCAATTAACGTTAGCCACCAAAATGAACTTACCCGGAATCCACGCTTTTACCCACAAGGGTAACTTATCGTTTCCTACAGTTATTCCAGCTTTTGACAATATACAAAATATTAACATATTGCATATGAAGTGTGTAAGAGTTACACACCTGATTACTCGCAACACGATACTATCTATGTCGACACTGTCGTTAATTGACACTACAGCTATCTGTCTACTTTCCTGCTCAGAGGCTGGCCCACAACCCGGTGGCTAATCTCTCACCGCTGATACTGCCCGCTTCTTGAACTTAGGGGCTGGGTTCACAGATCCAACCCCTCCCAATGCTTGGCTGGCATGAGAGTCCATGAACACATTGTCACTAAATCGGGTTAAAGTAACGAAATTAAATCTAAAAAGGTTGACACATCACTCAAAGCAAAGGCTCTTACCTATATCAATAAACCCCGAAACGTTGGGTTTGATCCATAAGTCAAGCAAATCCCGAATATCCAAACGAAAGCGTCACCACCCTACCTACATTCGGCCAACCATCCAAAAGAATCGAATCTCTGCCTTCGGCATTTAGTGCAATAAGAAATAATTGAACAACATGAGCACTTACCACAATACCAGCAAAATCGATTGGGAAAGGTGGAGACTAAACAGCGAAAAACTGTTGTTACAAGAACCGAAGAAACGATTATGAGTGCCAGAGGAATTCGGCTTTTAGTTGAATAAGAACTATTTACAGTGAATGTCAAATCCCAGCTTATCTTACCATAGAAATCGAAACATAGAGAAAGAAATAGAGATGTGAGAGTGCTAGGAAGATTCGGCCACAAAAACAAAAGAGAAAGAAAGAGGAGAAAAAGGAAAGAAGAAAGCAATGAGATCTTACCTGATTATGGGTTGAGATTTTGGCTTTGAGAACCAGAGAAGGGAAATAGATTTCGGCACCCAAGGAGATTAAGAAGAAACACAAGAAGAGAAATAAAATATGGGTAAGGTTATTCGGCTTTTGGGAGGAAATTGAAGAGGAGAAGAGAGAATTAGAGAGATTGGGTTTTGAGAAGCAATTGAGAGCAAAGAGAAACCCACAAGAAAGGAAGATTCGGCTTCACAAAAAGAAAAAATAGCAAAGAAACCAATAGGGGTTTCAGCAATTGCCAAAAAGTGAGAAAAGAGGAGAAGAATTGTGATGTTTTCAGCAAAAGAGAGATTGAGAGGAAGCAACCTGAACCGACGAGTGAACCTACCTTGTAATGGCCTAAATTCAAGGTTATCGGAACAATGGTTTCGTAACCATAAATCCGATTTCAAGAGAAATTTATTTTAATATTTTTGCATGAATATTTATATGATAGGAAAATCGTATTAAAATATCGATAGAAAAATTTTACCGATTTAGTGGTTAGTTAGAAAAAGGAATTATTGAAGGAATTGGGTAAAAACAAGGTATCGAGACCTTGATCTCATAAAATTGAGTAGGAAATATTTTTATAAATATTTATAAAATGTTAGTAATGTGGCATTAAAATTTCGTTAGAAAATTTTAACATTTGAGTATGTAATTCAATCAAAAGGACTAAATTGTAACAAATATAAAATTATGAAAAATGATTAAATAGTCTAAATGATAAAAGAAAGAGGGCTTAAAAGGAAAATAGACCTAAGGTCTATTTGGGCTGGACGGCAAGGGCATGAAATCAGCAAGAACATAAGGAGAATTAAGGGCAAAATTAGAAAATTGTAAAATTTACTTAATAAAGCTATGACTAAAGTGGAATTATCTAGATTTCTCTTTATTTTTCTGCATTCTCATCAGCAAAAACACCATAGAAGGGCTTCCTTAAGCTGTTTTTTCATATTTTTACTGCAAGAAAGTTAATCCTTGCCTATTTCTTGTAATTTTTGTGTTTTTAAGACTTTTACAACTAGGTCCTACTATTAAATTCATTAGTTTTTGATCTCATGGATGAAATTGAAAGTTACCATCGCTTAGTTCTGTAATTTTATGATGAAATAGCATGAAATTGAAGCTTTAATTTGTTTATGAGATGATTTTATTAGGTAATTTCAATAGAAATTGATTTTTAAGATCTAAATTGTGAAAATATTTGGAATTAAAGTCTATTACTGAAATTCTGATTTCCAAAGGTTATAAAGTAGTTTAAAGTGATAGAATAAAGTTTAATTGAGAGAAATCAGCTCAATTGAGAAGTTAATTGAGCAGGGATGAAATTATCATTTATTGAAAGCTTAGGGGGAAAATTGGTAATAAACAGTTTGCACTAAAACAGTTTTGGACAGCAGCAGTAGACTAAATTTGAAAAATCACCATAAATTGTAGAAAGCGAATTAGAAGATGAACAAAATATGAAATTAAATCTTATTGAGTCTAGTTTCTCATAGAAGAAACGGTGTAAGCAATATATATGTAAATCATGAGATATAATGAATTTTGTGAGACAAGGTCAGAATGAATTCGGGTTCCCCTATTTTGACTTTAGAAAATCATCAAAAATTGGATAAAAATAATTAGGGGCTTAAATTTATATTTTTAGAATTATGAATGAGTCTATTTTCAATAGAAATAAACGAGAACATCATCTGAATCCTGTATGAAGAGATAATTAATTTTTAGTGAAGAAGGGTCAGAACTGTCAAACAGCAGAACAAGGGTGACTTTAAAGAATAAACTGTACTTATTGGATAAACCAAAAATTCTGAAAATTTTATGGTATGAAGATATGTGAGTCTAGTTTCAGGGAAAATTAACGGTTCTTCATTTGGAGTTCTGTAGCTCGAGAAATAAATAATTTAGTGACTATGACTCAAGTAGATAGTTTTGAATGAATTATAAATAACAATAGAATTATAGTGAATGCTAACATGTGAACATGAAATATATTGAATGGATGATTGAATTTATTTATTTAGATCCTGAAAACTCAAATACGAAGCTAGATCGAGGAAAGGAAAAAGTCCCGGATTAGTAGATTTTATATACGAACTAGTATCGAGGTAAGTTCATGTAACTTGAATTATATTCTTAAATGCTTGAAATGCATGTTATTGATGTGAATATAATTTGAATGTTCATTGTATGAAGATTGATGAAACATTGATATATTTGATAAAAAGGGGAAGAAATCCTGGTTGAATGAAAGGAAAATTCGATGGATTTCTGAAAAGGAATTGACGGTAAAAAGGATCTAGCCCGGACGGGTGATCCTATCCTGATATAGCCCTCCCGGAAGAATATGTGGAAAATGGATTTAGCTTGACGGGTAATTCAATTAGGATCTCAATTTAGCCAGATCGTAATTCGAGATCCAAGCTCATTAGAGTAATTGTCGCTGCGATTTTAGCCTCGGACTGGTAATCCCGACAATACTCTATGAGTTTATATTACAGGATTTAGCTCGACCGTAATCCCACCGTAAGGATGAGGTTCATGAGTGTGCTCTCTCAAATGGAAATGTGCGCACATGAATATGAATTGATGGACCAAATTTGTACACTAAAAGTGTACCTATGAAAATCCATCGAAAATTCCAAGAAATTCAACGGGATAAATATGGAAAAAGAATAAGGGAATGAGAAATCATGGTATTGATGAGTTCATCAATCATGGTATATATTACTAATACATGGAAATTATTGGACTAACTTGAAAGTTGAGTTTGTGCATGTTAGGGTAATAGTGCATTGAATGGTTATATGAATGTTTATTGTATTGTATTGAAAATATTAGGTAAGTATAATTCTTGTTATATGGGCTTACTAAGCACAAAGTGCTTACCACTGCTTCCTTTTCCCTATTTTGTAGTGTTAAGAGCTCTCTGAGGTCGAATTCGGTGAGGAGATACATCACACTATCACCTCAAGATTTCGGTATATAAAGAAACTTTATTTTGGAAATCAATGGCATGTATAAGCTAATAAAGTAATGTTAATATAAAATGAATGTAAGGTCAGCCATTGGTATGGCTAGCAAACCTTGGCTTATATGTGTTGATGTTATCTTATAAATATGCATGAACCTATTTTGAAAATATGTTGAATTGGATTGGTTGATGTGGATTGGTCTCGGTTTAAAATTTGCAGGGAAGGTTAGATATTTATAAAGGGCCTATATAAAAAAAATCGTAAACTCCGGTAATGCCTTGTACCCTATTCTGACAACGAATACGGGTAGGGGGTGTTACATACCTAAATGCCGAAAATTCTACTCAAAGCAAACTCAATTTCGGCACACCTTCCCACACTCCAAAACCGAATGCTCAACCACCCCTTAGCCATTACAATATTCGGTTAACACACACCAACTCAATCCCCCCTTTTTCCTCATTGCTTTTCTCCTGATCATCCATTCAAACAAGTTTGAACACTTCAAACTCCTAACATTTCTCTCATCCACCCATTCAAATCTGTTGACTTCTTCAATCCTCATCCATCAGAGTCCATCCTGAGCACAATTCCCCCTGGTCTTGGCGTCAAAAATAAAGGAGAAAGGAGATTCAGTATAAGCGGCCCCACAAATTGAGACAGATCGTTAAAAATCTACAGGTTTAAAGAACAAGCCAGAAAGTTTAAGGGACAAATATTAGGGTAAATCAATTGTGCAAAACAGAGAATATCATTAATCAATTGAGAAACCTTTAATTTTTCTTTAATGTTTGCCATGAGAGATTAAGTAGAGGTTCCCCTAATTAAAGGAATGAGAAGTTGAGTTCCATACACAAAAAAAGAACTTAATGACAGGCAAATAGCCAAATATAGAAGAAAGCATATAAACAAGTAGCAAACTTGTAACAGGCGGTTCAGTTACTTCAGTATAAGCGGCCCCACAAATTGAGATAAATCGTTAAAAAGGTGGAGGGAGGAAGATGAAGAGGAAGGTGGTGAGTGGAGTGGAGACTACAGATTAGTTTTAAGGATTTTGATTTCAGAAATGGAAAAAAAGAGGAGGAAGACTGGAAGAGAAACCCACGTGAAAATGTTTATAATTTATTTCTCACGTTAAAATTTTATTAATAAAAAAATAATATTAAAATATTTCGAGCCGGGCCCGGGCCAAAAAAAATATACCTGAGGCCCGGTCTGTTTTTTAAACGGACCTCATTTTTTTGCCCAAGCCCATTTTTCGGGCCTATATTTTTACCCAAACCCTCCCATTTTTTAGATGGGCCTTCGGGCCGGGCTGGGTAGCCCAGCCCATGTACTCTAGATTAAACACATATTTTAAATTTTATATGTAATTTTTTTTTACTATTCTAACTATAATTATTATTAAATAAATTTAAAAAGCCATATAAAAAGGGTGTATTTTAATTAATTTACTTTTAATATGTACTTGACTCTGTACTATTTCTTCTGATATATAGTTGACAACTTTTTGAAAGTAGATCTTAAGTTTTCAAGACGAGATTTTGAAAAATCTCGGAATATGAAGTCATATCATATGTCGAATGAAAATAATTGAATGGCAAGTGGAGAGATGAGTCAAACACCTTACGCTTTCCTCTCTTATGTCTTATCCTTCTCGATAAGTTACAATCCGCCGCCGCAACAACGATATTTTCACCTACTAAGAGAAAAATACTAAAATCTCATCAATATCTCTTCTCCGTGTCCCACTCTAATTTCCATCGAACTTCAGCTTCCTCTTCTCTTCTTCTTCTTCTTTTTTTTTTTTCTTTTTTAACTCTGTTCTATGCTTAAAGAACAAAAAAAGTATTTTCTTTGCAAACCGTGAAAGTTATTAGATTCGATCCGAGAACCTGAAACTTAGAGTTTTTTTTTTTGTTAAAAAAATATTTAAATGATGGTATTTGTGGGACAATAATTGTCATCGCCGAATCGAATCGTGGTGTGTGTAAAGTGATTTCTTGTTTCATATCGTAATGAATTTTTGAAGACGAAGAAATCAAAATTTGAGGCTGAAAACTGGAAAAGAGAACTCTCGTATGAAAGAGGTGGTAGGTGGAACTTCCATTTTTTAATGCAATTTTTTTATTATGTTTTCAGATTTAGTTGTGATTTGATTCGAATGAAACCCTAGGGTTGAATAACTTTAGCTCATGTTTTTGGGAAGTTGTTTTTGAATTTGTCTTTAGTTTTAGTTAAGTAGTGGAAATGTAGAAATCTTGGAGTGATTTTATTAATACTTTAATATCTGACAGTTAATTCATTTGAGTTTGCAGTGGTAGTTACCATTTTGGTGCTTTTTAAGTTTATTTTTTAATTTAAGCTAGAATTACAATTAAATTGTCTTTTATTCATATCTTTACTTTGTTTCCCAAAAAAAAAATGTGTTTTTGATTGGATTGTTTGGAAAAAGTGTTTGTGCTAGTAAGAATTAACAACACTCCCTTTCTTCGGCCTTTTTTACAGGTTAAAACTACCTCCTCTTGTTATTTCCCATACATTTTGGTTATTTGCTAGTCTACACCCAAATTTCAGCTGGCTTTGGATATGACTTATTTATAGCACTTTTCTGGGTGTCCTATCTGATAGTTTGATTACAGAGTAGTTGGTGTAATATGTAAGACCTTTTTTGTTATTTACTAGGTTTTAGGGGTTTAAACTATTTCTGAATCCGAGGAAAAGGACTGTGTAAGGCAATTATCTTGATGAAGTTAGTAGCATTGGATACTGCTGTGCGCTAAAGAGGAGAAGAATATGCTCCCAAATTGGAAGAAACCCCACATTGGATTGATGCTTCAATATTTAGTTGAAATATTGTTTTTGATAATTGGGATATCTAGGAGTAAAGAGGGTGGTAATGGTATGCTATAAAATGAAACAATGGAGCATCCTTTGGAGAAGCGATATCCAGTCAGCGCACAAGATTACAAGTTATACGAAGAAGTTGGAGACGGTGTCAGTGCCACTGTGTTTAGAGCTTTATGCATTCCACTTAATGAGATTGTTGCTATCAAGGTTCTTGACTTGGAGAAGTGCAATAATGATCTGGTATTTTTATATATATATATATATATTGCTTACAAATGTATCTTATAAGTTCCATCAACCCCCCTGCATAAAATGTTGACTTCAAACATATTATTTCTGTCATATGAATGGGATTTGTTCATGAGTGATGCAGGATGGCATCCGCAGAGAAGTGCAGACCATGAGCTTGATTGATCATCTCTTACCAGCACACTGCTCATTCACTGCTGGTCACTGCCTTTGGGTTGTGATGCCATACATGGCTGGGGGATCCTGCCTGCATATAATGAAATCCGCTTATCCTGAAGGTTTTGAAGAGCCTGTCATTGCTACTTTATTGCGTGAAGTTCTTAAAGCTCTTGTTTATCTTCATGGACATGGGCACATTCACAGAGATGTGAAGGTTTCTAATTGCCCCTTCTTGTTTTATTTTTATACTATTTGTTTTATTGTCTACTTCCTCGGCTAATTTATTTTCAGAGACCAGGCTGATTAGTTATTGACCGTGTTTGATTAATATACACATTGAGGTATATTATATGACAAGTAATATGAAAAGCTATGGTTGTTCTTATAATGTAATTGACAATGTGTTAGAACTGCAGGAAAATTTGCTTCTGTTCTAAATATCCAAAACCTTATGATAATAGTACAATGCAATTGAATGTATTAGTCTATTATTTGATTTTACTTATTATTGTTGTTTCTCTGACAAGGATAATATTTGTGTTAAGTATGTGAACTGTATACAACCTGTTATCTGCCTTTGTTTTATTCCGCCTCCAGGGTTTTTTTCTCTGTTATTCTTATCTACATTCATAACTTCTATTTGCAGGCTGGGAATATTTTAATTGACTCTAATGGTGCTGTCAAGTTGGCAGACTTTGGGGTATCAGCATGCATGTTTGATGGTGGAGACAGACAGCGTTCAAGAAATACTTTTGTTGGAACTCCTTGTTGGTATTTGTTTTTCCTTGGCCATCAACTGTCTGGGATTTTAGTTATATTGATACTTTTGTTACGAAATTTGGATTTTGAGAGTTGACAATGACTTCAATGTGTCTCCTTATCATTGCTTTTATATCAGGATGGCTCCAGAAGTTATGCAGCAACTGCATGGTTATGACTTTAAGTGAGTCAGTCAGTTTTCTTATCTATACTTTTCTTTTCATTTCCTTCCATTATTTTGCTTTGTTATACCTTTTTAATCATTCTGTTTCATTTTCTTCTTTCCTGTAAACAGAGCAGACATCTGGTCTTTGGGAATAACAGCTCTTGAACTTGCTCATGGCCATGCCCCATTTTCCAAGTATCCACCGATGAAAGTAAACATCTCAGTTTTCTGATTGTTAAATGAGTTTCTTATTGCATGTATTTTGTGGTTTCATTCTTTTTTTACTTCTTAGTTTGATTGTTTACTCCCATTTTTGCTGGCAGGTTTTGTTGATGACCTTGCAAAATGCTCCTCCTGGTCTTGACTACGAAAGGGACAAGAGGTTCTCAAAGGTTTGTGCTATTTGATTGTGTCCTTCTGACCCATGTCTATTTTAATATCATTCTGATAATGTTATACTTTTGGTAGTCTTTCAAGGAGATGGTAGCTACTTGCTTGGTGAAGGACCCAAAGAAACGTCCAACATCCGAGAAGCTTTTGAAGCACCATTTTTTTAAACATGCACGCTCCTATGATTATCTTGTTCATACCATTCTGGATGGCCTTGCTCCATTAGGTGAACGTTTTAGGCTGCTAAAGGTCTCTTGCTTACCTTTTTTTTATTTATTTATTTCATCTGCTTTTTGTTTAAGATGGGGGATTAATGTAGAATCTGATCTGGTCTCTTATATCTCAGACAAATGAAGCTGATTTTCTTGTACAGAATAAAGCTCTCTACGAGGACAAGGAGCAATTATCACAGGTAAATACTGGAGTTCTTACATTTGTCAAAAGTAACTGATAACACTAGGTTATTTCCTGTCGTACTAGTATTTTAGGTTTTTGTATTCTAGTGCTTTGTTACTCCAACTCTTAATATTTTCTTTAAGTATCAGTGTCCAAAACACATCTTGATACAAGTATGGGGATATGACCTCTAAATACATGAAAACAACTTGGAAAATTTGAACATACCTGTATTTGGAACCCACACTTGAGTCATAGAAACATAATTCGAGGCTATCAGCTCCACATTCATCTCAGGTTTTAAGACTAAGCGAAACTATTGCAGCTAAGCGAAACTATTGCAGCTACTTTTAGTTTGATGGTTAATGCCCATGTATATCTGTATGTCAAAAATATATGATAATATTATATCACTTTGGATATGAATTCCTTTTACCTTTGCAGCAAGAGTACATAAAAGGAATCAGTGCCTGGAATTTCAACCTAGAGGACTTGAAAAGTCAGGCTGCACTTGTAAGTAGTTTCAGTTTCCCATGTTGATATTTTTACTTCTATTATTTATTTAGTCGTAGTCCAAAAGTGCTTTATAATCTTAATCTCTTTAGAAATGCTGATTGTTCTACCTACAGATACAAGATTATGATGATGTGTCAAATGCAGAAGATCAAGATGGAAGCAGGAAGCAAATGGACAGGTCTGATGTAGATGGATTATCAGAAGAGAGGATGTCCCCAGAAACAGTTACTACTTCCATTGCTGCAGCTAGCCAGGAAGTATCAGTTATGACCCAAAAATGATTTCTGTATAATTAAAATTGTTCCTTTCAATCCTTTATTGATGCGTTGGTTAGGCTTGTCCTTAAAGATTTATATCCTCCTTTCACTTGTTTCAGGACAGGTTAGGTCTCCATGATTTGGAGGGTTCTCTCGCTTCATTTCCTATTAAACCTCTCCAAGCTCTCAAGTATGACATTTTTGTGCTTGCATGACCTTACTATTGCAAACAATTCATTGTTATAACATAATAGGGAATATCATTTTTCATATTCAAAGAGATTGGGAATCTTGGTAGAAGTTTAATCTTCCAATTTTATTTTTATTTTTTGTTAATATTCTTCTGCATATATTTTAAGAACATATATGGCATCTCCTGGACTAATTACTGTCCTGCTTATTGGAAAGAGGTACGCTACTCTTTGAATTGTTTTTTAGTAATTGATTATGCATTTAATTGGTGCAGAGGCTGTTTTGACATTGGTGAAGATGATAAGGGTGCAAACGGTTCAAATGGGAAAGGTTTTATCGGATCAGAAAGTGAACAATTAATTATAAAGTCATCAAGAGCCATGGACCAAAATGCTGGAAAGAATGAGGGTGAGGATTCTAGGCAAAGTAGCTCTCTACCACGTCAGACCATTCCAGAGCATAAAACGTTTAGTGGTTCACTAATGCCTGATAACACCTTTTCTTCTAGAAAGGTTGTAGGAGATGAGGACAGGTAACTCCGAGCTGCAAACTGTTATCATTAAACATGATAATGCTTGAGTTATTACATAGGAATCTCTTTTTCCCCATTACCAAGCTCTAGATACGAGGAGGTTTTGAATTCTATAGATTGAAAGACAAGTCGAATCCCAGATGCATGATCTATTATGCCGGGTCTTTGTTCTTTACTTGGTCATTAATTCTGTTGTTTCTATGGTTGCGCTGTTGTTGCCTTTACTTGAGAAGTTTTTATGTCATAATCTATGCTAAATTGGGCTTATTGGAAATGTTTTGAAGGAACTTTCCACAGCTTAAATTTCAATCTGACCGCAACTACAGTGGTCCATTGTATCGCCAGAGGAGAGAAACAAATAATACTGGTATTCCTGGTTTATTTTCTTCCTTTCTACATTTTAGTGTTGGAACAATGGCAGCAACTTAGCATGCACAATGCATGTAATTTGCATATGATCATATGTGAAAAACAAAGAAGAAAAGAGAAAACCAGGAACTTGAGCTAAGAGAACTTGAACTCACATGAAATAATGGCTAAACTTCTCAACCATTTCATTGAAATGTAAATATATTCATAAAATACAAGAGTTGTTTAGTTAAAGTGACTATTATTTAATGAGTTAACTACTCCTACTAAACATCAACTAATGAAACACGAATTACAAGCAAAAGCTAGCTGACATTTCAGCTATTACATCAAGATCATATCATAAACTAATCTTACTAACTTAGTTGGACAAGTTACAATGGAACCAAACTAAGTTACATTGAACAAAATCATCAAAATGGAACAGCCTACATCGATCCAAGCTTGCCTGCATGCCAAGCTGCTAGTTCAGTGTTGCATTGTAGGCCAAATCTTAACACTCCTCCTTGGACTGTATGCAACAAACACCAATTAAGCTTCTCAAAAACTCAAACCGTGATGTACCAAGTGGCTTGGTCAGAATGTCTGCCAATTGGTCTATTGAGCTGCAATGAACAAGGCTGATCTCTTTGGACTGCTCAGCCTCTCGAACAAAATGAAGTTTAATCTTGAAATGCTTTGTCTTGCCATGAAAAACTGGATTCTTGGCTATGGCAACAGCTGACTGATTGTCAACTAAAATTTCAGTAGGACCAAGTTGCTCTTCATTTAGATCATATAGCAACTGCGTAAGCCAAATAGCTTGATTGACTGCTGCAGCTGCTGCAATATATTCTGCTTCAGCTGTGGACTGAGCAACAATTTGTTGCTTCTTTAAGCACCAACAGAACACACTTGAGCCAAGACTAAAGAAGTAGCCTGAGGTGTTCTTCAGGTCATCAAGTGATCCAGCCCAGTCACTATCTGAGTAACCAACAAGCCTAAACTCATTTTCTTTCTTGAACTTGACCCCATAGCTCAATGTTCCTTTAATGTATCTAAGCACCCTCTTGGCAGCTTTGAAATGCATCACATTGCAACAATGCATAAACCTCGAAAGCAAACTAACAGCATGCATAAGATCAGGTCTGGTTACTGTTAAGTAAAGTAAGCAACCAACTAGGCTTCTATACTCCCTTTCATCAACTCTTTCATGATCTTAAATGCTTGTTAACTTTTCTCCTTGAGCCATAGGTGTGCTCACTGATTTGCAATTTGCCATGCAAAATCTGTTGAGAATTTTCAAAGCAAAGGCATGCTGGCTGATAAAAATGCCCTGACCAGTCTGATTTACTTCCATACCAAGGAAGTATGTCATGATTCCCAGGTCTGTCATGTCAAACACATTTTGCATTTGTGTTTTGAACTCTTGAATTAAGTCATCCTTGCTTCCAATCACCAGCAAGTCATCAACATAGATTGAAACAATCAGCAAGGTCTTCTTGTTGGACTTCTTCACATAGAGTGTTGACTCACTCAAGCTCTTTTCAAATCCAAGCTTAGATAGGTAAGTGTCAATCCTGTCTTACTAGGCTCGAGGTGCCTGCTTCAGGCCATAAAGTGCCTTCCTCAGCCTGTAAACCTTGTCCTCATTTCCTTGGACTTTGAAACCATCAGGCTGCTCGATGTAAATCTCCTCCTTAAGGAAACTATTTAAGAAGGCTGACTTAACATCCAACTGATGAACTCTCCATTGCTTCTGTGCAGCCAAAGCAAACAGGAGTTTGATAGTGTCCAGCCTTGCTACTGGATCAAATGTCTCTAAAAAATCAATGCCATATTGCTGGCTGTACCCTTTCACCACAAGTCTTGCCTTATGTTTGTTCAATGAGCCATCAGCATTGAACTTGGCTCGAAAAACCCACTTGACACCAATGACTTTCTTCTGGACAGGTCGTCTACCAAGTCCCAAGTCTGATTCTTAAGAATCATGTCAAGTTCAGCTTCCATGGCTTTCTTCCAATGCTTGTCTCTGACAGCTTCTTCAAAGCTCGAAGGCTCCACTATGGCCACATTGCATCTTTGGTGAATATCAGCAATGGTCCTGGTCCCTCTCACAGGTGGATCATCCACATTTGCATTGCTGAGTTCATATTCAGTTGGTTCTAAGCTGCCATCAACCAAGTCTTTTTCAAACTGCATTGCATTGGAACCATCCCAGCTCCAAGTCCTTTCTTCATCAAATTTGACATCCTTACTCACCAGAATTTTCTTGGTTGAGGGATCATATAGCCTATAGCCCTTATGGTGCAGCTGTAGCCCACAAATATGGCTGTAGCTGACCTTTTCTCAAGCTTTGTTCTTCTTTCAGCAGGTACAAGCACATAGCACACACATCCAAACACTTTTAAGTAGGAAACTGATGGTTTGTGTCTATGCCAAGCCTCAAATGGGGTCTTGTCCTTCACAGCATGTGTTGGAAGCCTGTTGAACAGGTACACTGAGGTGTTGACAGCCTCAGCCCAAAATGTACTTGCAACTTGCTTTGAAATAGCAAGCATCTGGCCATGTTCATCACTGTCCTATTCTTCTTTTCACATACTCCATTCTGTTGAGGAGTATATACTGTGGTTAGCTGATGATGGATCCCAGCTTGCTCACACAGTTTTTGAAATCTTTCAGACAAATATTCAGCCCCATTGTCTGTCCTCAAGGCCTTGACCTTGCAACCCTGCTTGATTCTCTGCTAGAGCCTTAAATTTGCTAAAGGCATCAAACTCTTCAGATTTCTGCTTCAAAAAGTAAACCCAACAGAATCTGGTCATGTCATCAATAAACAACACAAAATACTTACTGCCATTAAGTGAAGGGGTCTTCATTGGACCACAAATATCAGAGTGCACCAGCTCAAGCCTCTCTTGAGCTCTCCATGCCTTGTTAACTAGAAAAGGCAATCTGGCCTGCTTACCAAGCTGGCAAACCTCACAAACACCATCTGTTGCTTCAACCTTGATCATGTCCTCAGCCAAATTCTGCTTGTGCAACAAGTCAAGTGACCTAAAGTTGGCATGGCCTAGTCTCCTATGCCATAGGCCACCACTGTCAGCTAGGCTTGCATAAGCCTTCTTCTCAAGCTGACTTAGATCAAACATAAAACACTTGTCTGCCATAGGTACTGTGGCAATTTCTTGGACATGACAATCTTCAATAACACAAGAATCATTCTTGAAAACTAGTGAATAGCCTTTTTCAACCAACTGACCAACACTCAGTAGATTTTGATCTATATCAGGAACATAAAGCACATCTGAAATCAGCTTGTTACCTGAACCAGTGCTGATCACAACATCACCTTTACCTTTGGCTTCAATCAGGCTCCCATTACCAATTCTGATTCTTGAGGTGAAGCTCCTGTCAAGCTCCTTGAACAAGCCCTCATCAGCTGCCATATGATGTGAGCAGCCACTATCCACAAGCCAACTACACTTGGCTTTTCTTGTGGTTGCAAAGCATGAGGCTGTAAAAACATGCTCCTCCTGAGCTGGAAGGTCCTCAACAGTCTTTGCTTGAACTTACTGCTGAGCTTGTGCCTTATCCTTGTTTCTACACACCTTCTCATGGTGACCATACTGCTTACAACTCTTGCACTGAATATCTGGCCTGTTCCAGCAGTGCTTCTCCAAGTGATTGGTCTTCTTGCAGTGTATGCAAGGTGGAAACCCCCTTCTCCCTGCATCTCTTCTTGATCTTTCCCTTCTGTCAACCCAAGGCTTCTTTGGCCTCTGACTTGAGCTCGAGCCTTCTTTGGCTTTTGCTTGGAAAGCTCCCTCAGGATGCTCTTCCTGCCTATTGGCCCTTCTCTGCTCAAGTGCATAAAGGGAGTTCACCAACTCAGACAAGGAAATGGTTGTGAGGTCCCTCGAGTCCTCCAATGAGAAGATCTTTGACTCAAATCTCTCAGGCAGAGTGGTGATAACCTTCTCAACAACCCTGCTGTCACTGAAGTCCTCTCCTAGGAGCCTTATGTTGTTAACTGTTGCCATTATTCTATCAGAGTACTGTTTGATAGTCTCTGACTCCTTCATCTTCAAGTTCTCAAATTCTCTTCTAAGGTTGATCACTTGTTGCTGCCTTGTCTTATCCAAACCCATAAACTCCTCCTTCAGCCTTTCCCAAGCTTGTTTAGGTGAGTCACAGGCCATGATTTGAGTGAATATCACATCAGACACTCTATTCTGCAGGCAGGCCATGGCCTTGTGCTTCTTGGCTCGCTCCTCACTGTGCTGCCTAATCTGAGCAATGGTGGGATTGGCTCTCAATGGAGGTGGCTCAGCATCATTCTCGATCACACTCCACAGATCATGTGCTTGGAGGTAAGTTTTCATCTTGACTACCCAAATGTGGTAGTTCTCTCTAGCAAACACAGGTGGTGGTGGTGGTGTGAAGCTCATGTTTCAGCAACAAAACACAACAGATCAACAACAAAGAGGTTTCTTCCTTCTTAAGCTTTGTTTTCACCGAAAAACACCAACAAAAGAGGTGTTGGAACAATGGCAGCAACTTAGCATGCACAATGCATGTAATTTGCATATGATCATATGTGAAAAACAAAGAAGAAAAGAGAAAACCAGGAACTTGAGCTAAGAGAACTTGGACTCACATGAAATAATGGCCAAACTTCTCAACCATTTCATTGAAATGTAAATATATACATAAAATACAAGAGTTGTTTAGTCAAAGTGACTATTACCTAATGAGTTAACTACTCCCACTAAACATCAACTAATGAAACATGAATTACAAGCAAAAGCTAGCTGACATTTCAGCTATTACATCAAGATCATATCAAAAACTAATCTTACTAACTTAGTTGGACAAGTTACAATGGAACCAAACTAAGTTACATTGAACAAAATCATCAAAATGGAACAGCCTACATCGATCCAAGCTTGCCTGCATGCCAAGCTGCTGTTGCTGCTGGTTCAGTGTTGCATTGCAGGCCAAATCTTAACATTTAGTTCTTATTTGTACTCTAACGAACTTGGGTTTTCTTTTTTTTGCTTCTCATTATGTATCAGACAATGCATCGGAGAGTGCAGTTGTTCAGCGGGGACGCTTTAAGGTGACTTCAGCCGATCTCAGTTCTAAGGTACATTTGCAATGTTATGAGATGCTTAGCTTGTGTGTTTAAAGAGACTTCGGAACCTGTTGGGTGCAATTTTATGTTTGTGCAGTAACATGGAACTTTGTTCTGATGAAGTGTTTTTACTTGAAATCAGCAGCATGGTTAGTAATATATTGCATATATCATCCATCTTATATCTTGCTAGCTGTAATAATACACTACCATGAAATTTGTCAGCATTGATAAACATCTATGTAGTTTGGTCACCGTTTATTGGGCATCATGTAAAATACTGCATAAACAAAAATGACATACATCTAATGCCATCAACTGTTATATTATATTGAATAAATTATACTTTTGCAAAAATGACACATTTTAGACATGAGTACAAATGAATGATCCAAGTATATGGAAAAACTTGGAAATTTTCTAGTATACCTATGTCATACACATGCTGACACTCACCCTCAAGTTTGAGTATCATTGATTTCATGTGTTTGTCCTGATGGATGCATGTTATCTAATTTCAAACTGTAATTTTTTGTGGAAGGTTTATTTGCTTTGGACCTATGTTACTCAAAGTCAGGTGTGTGTCAGATATGGGTATGTAACTAACATGAGCACGGATATCCTAAATTTTTTCATGTATTTTAAAGACCTTTGAAGATCATATCTCCATATCCATGAATCAGACACGAGTATTGGATATGGGTAATTAAAGAAAATGAAGTCCTAGAGACATATCTTTCAATTAAGTATATCCACTAATATCTAGATTTATACCTATTGGAAATTGTGATTTATTCTTTCTGATTGCAACCCATAACTATGTTCTCTGACTCTTTGTTTTGCTTGAGGTATCTGTGTCTAGCATATATTTGGGCATATGCATGGAGATATGACCCTCCAAATACTTGGAAAAAATTGAACATACCTGTGTGGAACATATACCCATATATGAAACTTACACCAAGTCCGAGTAACATAGACCCAGACAGTTGCTCCTACAAACTGTCTTCTATGGTGTCTATTTGAATGTATGTTTTCAAGGTGAAAGAATAATAAGAACAGAACTTGGCAATTTATCTTTTAGGTATTGACTTTGTAACCATTGCCATTATTTTGTCTCATTCAGGGGGCTAGAAACTGCATTTTTAGCCCATCTACTGGAGGTCCATCTCCAAATGTTACAGCTAGTGCAATTCTCCCATCTCTACAATACATTTTGCAACAGAACACTGTGCAAAGAGTATGTTTCATTTTATATGTCCATTCTCGTGTTATAGAGATTACCTGTTGTAAAAACAGGAAGTATGAGGTTAAATTTGATAATTGCTAATTGCTAACAGGAAGAACTTATTAGACTGATCAAAGACTTGGAGCAAACTTCTGGTAATGCCTATTTTAATTGTCCGCACTTTCTGCTGCTTAATTGTGGAATTATGAGGTTAAATTTAACTTCTCTTGCTTATACAGGTAAGCTTGGAGACTTGACAGAGGTTGGCGCCAATGAACTTTTGCAAGTAATTATTCAACCGTAACTTCTTATTAACCATGTTACTTTTCTTAACTAATGTTCCATAGTGTTCACCATGTTACTTTTCTTAACTAATGTTCCATAGTGTTCACCATGTTACTTTTCTTAACCATGAACAGTGGGAGCAACATAGCATGGGGTTACTGGTTTGTGCACTCCCATGCTGAGACGTTTTCTTGGAAAGTTTGACCTTATTAAAGATTTTATTTTTCTATGTCTTAATTGTATGTTCAGATACCACCTTCTTCTGCAAGGGAGAGAGAACTGCAATCTCAGCTGTTTCAGCTGCAACAGAGGTATTTGGTGAAGCTTAAACATTACTGATTGTCTTTGTTAATGCTCATTTTACTGAACCTTTATTTCCATTGTCAGAATCGGGGACCTTGCCGGAGAATTGCAAAATCAAAAAGTAAAAAACTTGCAGGTTGCGTGTTAAGCTTGAATATTTATTTAGTCTTGTGTCGTGAAACTAATAAGTTCCAAAGATTAATCATGCGTACTAATTACTTGGTCATTTGTTTTGATTACCGTTAAATTATTTGTTTCTTCTATTGATGGGAAGCCAGAGCTCATTTTTACTTATTATCACCACCTTGCAGTTAGAGAAACAATTACATGCTTTGGGCAACAACAAAGTTTGAAGGTGAGATGGTGCTGTTTGTTGTATTTCTAGTGTATTGCCTGGATTTTGTGATGCCATTCCTCGAATCCCAGGTAACTTATTGTAATTTATTTACAGGATATTGTACTATAGTCTACAAGTAGTATATTTTTAAACCAGAGATGGTTATCAATTGGCAATAAGGAAGGCTTTTAAGTAACAAGATGAATGCAAGAAGTTAGATGCCTCCTTAGCATGAAATACGCTGTCGATTCATGTATTTGTGTCGTGGTGTCCAGTATTTTTTTTCCTGTGTAGTCATGTAAATATAAACAAGATAAAAATTATAAGACACATTGAAAGTATATATTGTATGTTCGTAATCCCAACCTTCAGGCAATGAAATACAGATATCCTCAGATTTTGGTTACTTAATTTATATTTATATTGCATCCATTGAACAGTTAACTAAGGGCTACCTCTCATACTGTATGATAGCAGCGATAGGAGTTTGCATGAATGTATTACTTCACATGATATCTATCTGCCCGCCCCTTGGCATCGAAATGACTGACTTGAATCTACTACAATAGTACTTTGATGTCGTATAGTGCTGGGGCTGGGCTACTATCCAATTCACCTAAGATGTAGTTGTTCCACTTCTATCTGCTATTCAAAAGGCTAGACATGTTGACACGCTGTTCACTGCATTTAAAGAAAGATTGGAGAAATTGGATAAGAGAGGGAGCGTGAAGTCTTCTACAAACCAAAATCATATTATTGACCTTGTCCTTGACAATATCTGCTCAAGCCCTTGTCCCTTCCATCATCCTCATCCCCTGGAGGGAGAGATTATACAACTCTGTTAATAGCTTGCTGTCTTGGACCTTGTTGACTCAGGGTTCCTTATAGACCCCTGTTATCAAAGGTGTTAGAGATGAAAGAGCAAAAATTACTGACAAGATACAAGGTCTTATGAGAAATCCTTTTTCTCCTTTCAACTTATCTCTCTTTTTATGTATTTTTGTGATAGGCTTAATGGGTATAAATTATATTGAATTTTTTAGTATATTAATTATATTAAAAATATGAATTTGGTTTTATTATTATTGAACTTGAACCAAACTTGAGCAACTCGAGTTAAATTCAAATAATTCACTGTTTTGCTTGAACAACTTACAAATAAAATTCGATTATCGTAATATTTTTTTTGGTAATTAATAACAAAGTCCAGCAAAGCTGAAGGAGCTTGTAGAGCTTAGAATGAAGGGCACTTAGAATGAAGGGCACTAGCCTAGTTAATAGGACAACAATTTATCCGAGTAGGTCTGCCATCTAATCTTTCACCCTTTTTTTTTTGCCAGAAATTTAAGTATTTCAATTGAGTTCCTCGAAAGATGTAATCTTCAATAGTTACATATTTTCAGTACTTACGAGAGTTGCAATTAGGACTTTTACGATGGTTTTCAATAATAACATTGTTCCAATTAGTACAGTGAATCAAAGATGAACTAGACTTCAACCATTAAGATGGACCAAGTCCTTATTAGTTTGTTGGATCCAGCCAAAATTTGACCATCGCAATATTTCACAGTGGTGGGTAATTTACCCAAAAATTACAAAATTTACGGAAAAGGGCCGGGTTGGAGAAAATTTACGGAAAAGGGCCGAATCCCCCAAAAACGCGGCCACGTCAGCGCGTTTTGGGGGGATAGTGACCAAAAACGCGCCTGCTGGGCGCGTTTTTGTCCACGCCGACCAAAAACGCGCCTATTGGGACGCGCGCTTGGCGACGTGGACAAAAACGCCGCGTCGGCAGGCGCTGCTTGGTCCTTCATTCTGTTGAAGTTTTTGGCCCAATAGTCTCCGCAAAAAATAATTTTGAGAGAGACGTTTACGAACAAACATGGCAAAAAACAAAGATGCGTCTTGGCGCTCCGCCGTGGGCGCGTTTTTGCTACGATGAGTCTCGGAGAAATAATTTTGAGGGGTTTTCGAATAAACAAGTATGGCCACGCTTCAAGGCGCATCGTCGGATGCGTCTTGGCGCTCCAACGTGGGCGCGCGTTTTTGCTCTGATGAGTCTCCGCAAAATTAGGCTATAAATCGGTGAAAATTCATTCTCGCCATGCGAGAAAGGGGCAAAGGGAAAAAATTGAAAATGAGTGAACGATTAATCTTTGTTATTTACTACGACGGTGAAGTTCGTGACACCAAAAATGGCGTTGTTTTCTTATCGGAGAACACAAATATGATCGAGTTTTAATCGAAACATCGATTTGGTTGAACTTCGCAAAGAATTAGGCGTAAAATATTTGGAACAACGCCAATGAAAGTTCGGTGTGTATTAAGTATAGGTTTTGCGCGCTTTCTTGGTTGATCCGGTAAGATATGAGTCGTTCGACATCAAAGGTGCTCGGGGCTTTGAGGCAATGGTGGAGACTCATATTGCAAATGGATCACCCTATATGGAGGTATATGTAGAATTTTCATCTCTAAGTGATCTTGCTGCGACCTCGACATGTGTACTGCCCGTTCGAGGAATATACACGACCCAAGCCGACACTCTGTAAGTGGGAGGCCAAACACGTAGTGCCCGTGTGCGTCGTAGTATGGAAAACATAACCCCGCACGACACTCGGTTGGTGGATGGGACATGCATATCCGTCAGTCGACATCCGATGATAGAAATACGTACTGGGGGACGTCGTCAAGTTCTAGTGGTTGGCAATCCACATACGATTGGAATCTGTACGAAAGATGTTTAAGGAGGGATGATGTACTCCCGACGAGAGACATATTTTCTAAGTTAAGCGCACTATTTCCGAAGAGAGCAAACGATTTATAGAGGCGAGATGGAAGGAGGCCATGTATGGGCCCCAAGGTCTTGCAAGAAATCAACCGTGGGAAGGCACGGCGAACACCATGCACACAGTGTGTCACGATCGCGACAACCTATGGTTTCGTGTCACGGAGTTTGACAGACCGAACCAAGGTATTGTTGGCGGCCATTATCGTATACACTTGACAAATAGGACCTGCGACTGTGGGAAATTTGATGCACTTCGTTACCCATGCGCCCATGTACTTGCGGCTTTGTCGTAATCTCCGCTTCTGATCCAATGAGATATGTCGACGAAGTGTATAAATTAGAAAACATGTACAACGTGTGGAGACACGTATTCCCACCAGTCCCAGATGAACGTAAGTGGCCCTTGGTATCGCTTGCACCGTATAAGCTATTGCCGGATAGACAATTGAGGCGCAAACCAAAAGGTCGACCTTGCTCGTCTAGAATACGCAACAATATGGATATCCGAGAAACAAGCAACCAAAGTCTACCGTGCGGATGGTGTAGGAACCCGGGCATACATCTCGCCGTGTCCAAGTCGGAATAGTTGACCGTGTTCTTAGGTGTTTTGTCTCATGGCGGCTATGTAATATCTATGTTTTCGGAGGAAAACGGTGAACTTTTGTACAATAACTTATATTTTATTAAATATATTAAAAATTAATTACAAAAAAATTAATTCTATTTTGTCAAATTTTATTAAAATAATTAAAACAAATTAAAAAAATTAAATGACAAGACAAGGAAACAAGTTAAACTCAAATTTTATTAAATATATTAAACATTAATTACAAAAAAAAACTTAATTAAAAAATTTTAGTGCTGATGCCGGTGGGAACCAGTGCCACACGAGGGCGGTCGACGGTTACGCGCTGGATTCCTCCTTCTTCTGGCTTCCGGCGGGGGTTGTGGAACCTCGGACGGGGAATCAGATTCCTCCGGCAGTGGGTCTGGTTCTGGATGTTGCGATGGTGACCCACTCTGATAAAATATTGACGCCGGAGGTGTTTGCATAAACCACGGCGGGGGTGGCTGCATCCCGAACGGCGAGCTGGCGAGAAAAAGTGTTTCCGACGGCGCCTCCTCTGAACCCACATGCGACGTCGGCCTCACCATCGGATGGCCAGCGGAAGTAGTCGGTAACGGGCTCGAACCCGGCCATGCACTCCAACCTGGGCTAGGACTAGGAAACTGAAACATATATGGGTTAGGAGGATACATATAAGGGGAAGGGTACGCACCTGGCATGAACGGTAGATGCTGTGATGGGCCCGATGTTGTCGGTTGAACCGATGGGCCCGGTGGATCGTGGCGCCGTTGCTTGGCCGGTGGATCGCGTTTCGGCGGTGATGATTGCCCCGCCTCATCACCCCTTCTCCTTGGGTGTAAGGGGCCCCGACGTTCCCTTCGCTCTCGAAGTTGTCGTCGCCTCTCTTCTTCCGACAATAGATACGGCTTGCCATGGATCCTAAACCATGGCATGTACTCCAAGACGCGCCGCTTAACTCCGGAGCGACTATCGGTTCTCGGTCAGGTATATAGTCATATCGGTTCTCCCACGTCTCGATATGTTCTGACCAAAATCTTGGCCAATTCGTATGTGTTTGCCGTAAGTCTACTTTGTGCTCATCATCGAGCACCTCCGGTGGTACGGGAATCGGTTGCCGAAATCTAAATTGCCGCATAACTCGATCTGCCTGGTGCATCTCCACGGTCGAGTAGGTGATCAATGGGACCTTTACGTGCCAACCGCTTTGGATTTTGGAGGAACTCCTCCTAATTACCGCACGAATTTACGGCTCAAATCGATGCGGTGTCCATTCAAACTATATTCACATTACGAAAATTTTAGACATATACCTCATATTAGACACTACATACGAAATACTAAATTATAATAACAAATTTGAAACTTACTTGTGATTCCGACCTTTGGTCCAACAGAGCCGATATCCTCAAGCGATTTCGGTATTCCAACATGATTCGCGGATGGTTCCACCTAATTAAATAATATTTTAGCATGCAATTATACTATAAATCTACAAAATAATTGTAAAATATAATATTAAATTTACCTCGTTATCGATTGGGAATGAATATGGGCGGTCGAGTCGAGGCGTAAAAATGGAAATCGATACCATGCCCATGATCTGCAAAGCAATGATATGCAACCTCCGATTTTTGCTTTACTCGATGCACTGCCGCCCACAGCACATCTCCCTGGTACAACCTCGACAAAGACGGCACCCTTCAACTCAATTCACCGGCTGCTCAAGTCAACAAGTTTCGTGAGCCATCTCGGTGGACGAGGTTTCTGAGAGGTCCCAGATCGAGATAGCCTCCAATTATTTGAAGAATGTATGCTCGAGCATACCGTATTCTTTCTACTTCGGTCGAATCCTCTTTCAGCTCCGGGAATGTGTCTCGTAACCACGCCAAATCGATCCGAGCTCCTCGAATTCTATCCGGAATGGCACCTAGAAGCTCGTAGCATACGGCCATCCAATCGGTAGATGTTGTGGACCCGGTGGCTACCGACCCGTCCACCGGTAATCCCAACTGCAACTGAACATCTTCTAGAGTGATTGTACACTCTCCGCATGGCAGATGGAAAGTGTGAGTCTCGGTCTCCACCTCTCAATCAACGCTACCGATCAAAGCGGCTCCAACTTGAACCTCACCCTATCGTGGCCACATGCCAAAAACTCGCTTCCCGCAGGTAATTCTCGATCAACGGCGATGGGGGATCATGCATGTTGCGAATATAACATTCCAACACCCGATCTACAGACTGTTTAAAAAATAATAAAATTCAAAATTAATTAAAATTACATAATTGGATAAAAAATTAAATAATATTGCAAAATTAAAATTAAAACTTACCATTTTTATTTGCTCGACGGCAATGTGCTTCTCGCCTAGGCGAAGTAATTCCTCGGCCATTGTAATCCGCTTTAAAATTTTTCGATAAAAATATCTTAAAAAAATAATTACGGGCTTTTTCATAAATAGTAAATGACTATTTTGAAATTTGAGCGTAAATTTCAAGGACCTTGAGAGAAAATTTAGAGAAAATTGAGAGAAAATTGAGAGAAAATTGAGAGAATATTGAGAAAGGATTGAAATGTGAAGAATAAAGGGTGGGGGTTTTATAGTTATTTTTTCTCGACTGTTGGGAGCCAACGGTCAAAAAATTTGATCGTTGGGACCAAAAAGCGCCGCCGGGCGCGCGTTTGTCCACGCCGACAAGCGCGTCGATGGCGTGTTTTTGGTGGCGTGGACAAAAACGCGTCCAATAGGCGCGCTGCTTTGTCCTATCCTCCCAAAACGCGCTGACGTGGCCGCGTTTTTGGGGGATTCGGCCCTTTTCCGTAAATTTTATCCAACCCGGCCCTTTTCCGTAAATTTTGTAATTTTTGGGTATTTTTGGGTAAATTACCCCACAGTGGTGACTATCCCCCTCTTTATCAAGCACGGTTGATTTTCCCCATATATGACGATCTTGACAAGTCATCAACATTAGAGCGGTTAGTGGAGGGAAGTAAGACTTTGCATTCATCAAAGTCAACACGAATGAGTCAAAGATAGTGTTGGTGACGAGAGTTTCCGAGCTAAGCATCCTAAAGTTGGTGATAAGCTTGCCAGCCTTCATCAACCAAACCATTAAGGCTTTGAGTGTTACAAGAATGAGTCAAAGACAGGAAGGTCACCCTTCTTACTTTTAGAATTTCAAATAAGACTTGTAAATATAATCTATTTCCTCTTATAAAGTGAACCTCTTTATTGCATCAATAGTGAATTACAAAATCAAAGTTTTCTCTTTAATTTGTTCTTTCACAAGGTATCAGTTTAAAAACCCAAGCTCTTGTTGTTGCTTATTATTTTATGGCCTCCTCAACTGTGTCATCCATCTTGCCAAGCGTACACAATCAATTGCCTATTAAACCAGACCCCCTTTTATCTTCACTTTTGAAGGGCATTGGTTGTAGTGTGCCAGCATCCTCTGAGACCTTTTGCATCAATATTCTACGACTTCCAGAGCTTATTTATTTATTTATTGTGATGCCTCCTCCCTTTATTTTTTAAGGAATGAGGTGTTCGCTTTATGAATATTTTCGGGCATCCCCTCCTTACAGTTGCTTTAATGGCATCCATCAAGTTAAGGTAGTCGTTCGTGTTGTGACCTATATTATTGTGATACAATCTCTCAACTGTAGACTTCTTTCTTTAATGATAAGAGCACGTAGATTCGAGTATACTGAAATGCATTTATACTTTAATTTAAGGGTTGAATAAGGATTATAAGTAATTCTGACATTATATTAAAAAAAAAAGATGTAATGAAGAATGGCATAGATGATACCCTTTTAAATGTTCTGAGCATGGATAGTTTTGATACCTTATTGTGGCCGTATTTTTCCTCCATTCAGCAGCGCGAAGGTTTGGTTGCCCCTCTAAGTTAGGACTATGTTGACGTCTTTAAGAGGTCCCAAGAAGATTCTTTTTCTTCTTTCCTGGGTTGCTTTTAGTCCTTCCTGGAATTGAGTCCACATAAATTCATTTTAGATTATACTGTTGAAATCTTCTCTCACTCCTAGATCTCAACAATACCCTTGACAATCTATTCAGGTGGTGGAAGAAAAGTGTAGAGCATTTATTTTATTACTGAAATTATGAAAAGGATAGATGATAAGTTTCTAGAATATTATTTTGATTTTAATGTTTGGGTCCACTTTGATGTTGATAATGGATAGCATATTAATTTTCTTGTTCTTGACAATTAACTCCCTAAGGGTAGAGATATAACTTTTTATTTAGTTACCACCTATGCCATTAATTATTATAATAATTAAGTTGTAGTTCACATCATTTATGGCGTAGAAAGCCACTAAGGTTAGAGGTATAAGAAGTTGAGACAATGTTTGTATTAGAAGCAACCCAAGTTCTTCTATATGTTGATGGGATGTATTTATAAAGTGAGATTGGATTGGTATAGATCTCAATCTTCAAACACTCGCAGATAGAAAAGTGACGGATTATTAGCTTTGATCACTATTGAAGCCAACTTGACGTGATTAAGCAAAATAATGTCAAAGCTAATAAGTAATCGATTGATGAGATGCTTTTTCTTCTAAATATTTTTTTTTGAAATTTCATAAATTTTCTTTATATGACATGATATTTAGTGAGATTAGGACTACCAAATCTTCATGCTGTTGAGTGATAGGGCGAAAATCAAACTTAGGTTAGGTATAAAAGTACAACGCTCAAAACTTATTTTTCAGAAAGCAAAGGAGCTGAACTTGAAGCTCGAATCTAGCTTTAGCTTTAAAATGAAACTCAATCGGAATCCTTAATATTAATGTTCTGCCTGTTTCCCGTCTGAAATCTCCGGTTCGACCGACCCCTTGTTGAAGCTGTTTCTGTTTGTTGGCAATTGAAAAAAATATATATCCAACAGGGAAAATGGGGGGCGTTCCGAGAATCGAACTCGAGACCTCTCGCACCCAAAGCGAGAATCATACCACTAGACCAAACGCCCAGATTGATTCTTTTTCTTACTATAATTATACTATCATAATCCATTTGAATGCATGCCACAACTTACGGCATATATAGCCGGAAAAGTTAGTGACTACATATAAATACGTACGCGGAGTCAAATTTTAGAAACACCATATAAATTAATGCATAATATGTATATCTTTCACAAATAAATGTATGATGTTTATACAGATGCCGCCATATAGTTGCTTACTTTTCATGAAAAGATTAATATATTCAAGAATTTGATGGAAAATATGATGTTGTATTGAGTAATAATAATTTTGAGCTATCGAGTGAGTTCGACTACAAATCATCACATATCCAGTATTTCAACAACACTTTTATTGTATCACTGCTACAACAATGGTGTTTTACATGGATGATGATTTCGATTTCTCACCACCTTCGACGTCTCCTCCCGTACCAATATGCAAATCCAGCTATCGATGCTGCCAGAACAACTCCCGCTGCCGCATGCCAAGCATACACCGGTTTTTCCAAAACAAGGCCAGAAGTAGAACGGCTGACTTCAATGGGTAGTGCCGGCTGTGGTTTCTTGCTAATTGTCAATGCGAAGTTTAGGCCCTGCTCTCCCAACTCAGCCAGATCTTCAACCGGCGGTTTGAGACTTGTGGCTTTCGCTATGGCTTCGTACTCCTCTTTGGTTCCCCCTTCAAGGAAAGACCCAACAAGATGACCCTTGCTTATCCAGTAAGCCCCAAAGGTACCACTCGAGTAATCCCCAAAATGTACTGCCTCTCCTACATTGTCCCCGTAAAACTGCCAAGACAATCCAAAGACTCTGGAATAGAAGAATGGGAGGTAGTCAAACTCGCCTGATTTCTTGGGTTCCATTATTGCAGCAACAGCATGTTTAGCAGATTTTCGGGCTGAATCAACATGCTCGAGTCTGCGAGTTTCACCAAATAGTTTGACTGGAAATGCTGCAACATCTCCAACCGCATAAACCGAGTCATTGCTTGTTTGCATCTTCCCATTCACCTTGATCCCACCTTTTTCAAGTGTTAGTTGGCCTTCAAAAAGGCTCGTGTTTGGGCGTATTCCTATTCCAACCACGACCAAGCCTGCAGGTAGCTGACTTCCATCTCTAAGATTAACAGCCATAACCTGAAAAGCAATAAACATCAGGTTCCACTCCAAAATGTGAAGCAACTTTTAGTAATAATCCAGCTACTATAATATTCTACGGCAAAAGAAATTCAACTTTAAGCATATTAAGATAATTTACCTTTCCACTAGAATCAAATTCAAACGACGTCAAGACAGTTCCTTTGACGAACTTAACTCCTTTAGATTGATAATATTCCTCATAATAGCTTGCAATCTTCGGTGTAAACAAGCGAGCCACTGCCTCATCGAAAAAGGAATATGATTTACTTAAACATACTCTTTATGGTCCAGAAGCTTGAAAACAAGAACGAGATCAAGAAAAGAACACATCACTATGGACACTCACTACAATGTACTTCAGGAAAAACCAAGGTTACATTTATTTTATTGATCGCCAAAGATGCCGCGCATTCCATTCCAATGTACCCACCACCAATTACTACAGCATTTCCACTGGAACAAGATTGCATCACATTAACAAGACCGTTTGCATCTGCTAAATCTCGTAAGTAACATACATTTTCAGCTTCTGATCCATCCACTCCAAATTCTTCAAGCTTCAAAGCCTACATTTAACACAAAAATAGAAGAACAAAATTAAGCCAGAAAAGTGGACACATTATCCACGAGAAAAATATCGGCACTCTACAATTCAAAGAATCATAAATT
Organism: Gossypium bickii; assembly: GCA_025503065.1. Lineage (NCBI taxonomy): Eukaryota > Viridiplantae > Streptophyta > Magnoliopsida > Malvales > Malvaceae > Gossypium > Gossypium bickii. The sequence goes on along the minus strand of CP106713.1, from coordinate 16,210,263 downwards.
GTGCCAATAATGAGATAAACTCCAAAATTGACGATTGTGTTAACTCCTGTTGAGTCTCATACAAATACCGTCCTTTATAGAAAAATATTTTTCTTGTTTTAAGCGAAGTTATTCTCATTTTTCTGAGAGGAGTAACAAACATATTGAACAAACAATGTGAGAGAAGATCATAGGTGATTTAAAAGGTCAGTTTCAATACCCGAGCTCCTGTGGCAATAAGAAGGATCTTGTAACTTATCGTCTCTCCAGTTGCTGTCAATAGCTTCTTACGTCTGACATCAACAGACTTAACTCGAGTTCCAAGGACTAATTCAATCCCTAAAAAATGTGAAAACAATTTCTTTAGAAGAGAGAAAGTTCTAGTAGAATTTTGAAAGGTTTACTTTTCTTTCTTTGACTGTATATATGAACAGAAGGAAATATGACTACTAATAGGTTCATCTGTTCTTTCAATTGATGTTACTAGGACTCAGGGATCAGTGTCAAACTTGGGTATCTTCAGTTTTCCAAGTTTTTACATAAATTTGGAGAATCGTGCACCCGAACCTATCTCCAAATATGCGTTGGACAGGTACGTCAAGAAAAATAGACTAACATAGCTTTCAATGATGATTTGAGATACATTTATATGTCAAACCAGAAAGTGACCGACAATCTTGCAATGAAGCATTGAGCAATCATTGAAGTAAAAGGAGTATGCTGTGAGAAAATATTTACCATGTTCCTTGTACCATTTAGGAGTTAACCTTTCCTCATTAGCACCAACGCATGTGTGGAATGATGGAAGGCGTGCAGGAGCTGCAGATTAATGCAAAATTTATCAACAAAAACCATAGAATATCAGGACAAGTGAAGACCAAAAACACGTCTTTCTACTAAGATTCAAATTATCAGATTAATTCCACAAAAACAGGTTAGAAAATAGGCAAGAAACCAATGTCCACCCTGAATTCTACCACTACCAAAAAGCTACAAGTTGCTGGTTATCGGCCACTTTACTAGGTATTCTATCCCTATTATTAGTAACAACATTTTATAATTACAACTACAACTCAATGAACAAGACAAAAAGATACAGAACATCTCTAGAGTATAAACAAGATATACTGTACTATTATCAGTAATTACCACCAAACAAATTCATCCAAAATGTCATATTAAATTCATTCTCTTCACTACTCTTGTTTCTTCAATCTTCTTCTGAGTGAAAGAATGGCGTGGAAAATTGAATGAACCCAAAAAGAAAGTAAGAAACAACATATATTGAGTGAACAATTGAAAATGTTTCTTACATTCGGGAAGTAAAAAGCCTTTGCTTAAAGCAGGCCTCTCATATGGGGCAACCTGCAAAAAAAACCAGTAATCCTTTACTAATATTGACTTATCAAGGAATAAAAATACGAAGTACTCAAAAATTATAACATAACTACAAATCTGAATGATAAAAAGGCATTAGTAATGAACATGAACTAAGAAGAGAAGATAGCCTCTTGCAATGCATAAAGCCACACCCTTAAGATTTCCTTAATTACAGATGACATAAGTTCATAAAATGCGTTAGTGTCCAGTATGTATCAGAAAACTTCCTATGTCAAACCTACAGTAGAAAAAAGTTAGATCAGGTATGTGAACTTTCAATCCATCCATCAATTAATCTAACCCTTAACACCGACAATGAGAAATGCTTGGTCATCCACTGATAAAATTTGACAAGAGGCTCCCATGTACATACTTTATTTTTTGAAAAATAAAACCAAAAACAGGTTTCTTTTATTTAAAAAATTTCCCTTCTTTTCTTTTTGTTGTCTTCTCTCATTTCCTGATGCCCCACCCTCTGCACCTTTTATGGCCGGATCAGAATTTAATAGGAACACTTTCTTTAACGGTGTTAAGGCTAGAGCTAACATAATAAAAGAACACAAAGTTCAGATGATTGATTAAGCATCCCCATTGTATAGGCTATGCTGCTCCAACTCTTCATTTTACCTAAAGTACCTGTGTTTGAAACAATCATATTCGATATATCGAACATGGATGGTATGATTTTCCAAATATACGAAAAAACCTAACAAATAGAGTTGAGTACCCGTGTCGGACAGAAATCCCTATTATATCTAATACTCAACACCAAGTCCAAGTAACACAGAGCGTAAGTGTATAACATTATGCATGGCATGCACTACAAAGAATTGGAGAGCATGAACCTCTCTTAACTACATATTTGACTGCCAAAATTCCATACATGTTCCAACTTCCAATACATGAGCCTAATTTTAGAAAATTCAAACTTCTTTCGGTAAAAGCAACAATATCCTAATTCACTTCTACACTCTAATTCTCCAAAATCAATTCAATTCAGCTTTGAAGCATATCAAATATGAAAACAAGACACCGTTTTTCAGTTTTCACCAAATCATAAAAAAAATCAAACGATACAGCAAGAATAAGTGTTGTAGTACCAAAAAAAAAAAAGGAAGAGTCAGAATTTAAAACAAAACCAGAAAGACTTAAAGCAAACAAAGAACATAGATAACAGAGGCACCGAATTCAACAAACAGTAAATACCCAACATAGAGAAAAAGAAAATGAAGTGAAATATAAAGTTGAAAAGGAAAAACAAATTTAGAAAACTAGATTGAATTCTTAATTAAAAAACTCACAGGTTCTTCAGAAATAATGCAAAGTTCACCAGGAGAAACCCCTTTTCTCGTAAATTCAAGAGCTGCATATCCAGCTGCTACACCTCCTCCAAGAATTACATACACAAACGCTCTTCCCATTAATTATCCCAAAAAATACGCCTTTTCTTTTCTATGTTTAAAGAAATTTTCGATTTTTCTCGAAGGTGTTTGGCTTTTTCAGGCGAAACTCCAATGAGAAATGAAGAAAATAATTTTTTTTGTTTAAAATTTAATATTCGAAAAGAAGGGTTTATTTACGACATTGTCCTTATTTAAATCTTGTGGGACTTGTCGTTTACAATGTGATCTCACCGAACGAGATCAGCACCGTTGGCTGACATGAGCATGTGGGACCGTCTTGGATTAGTGACACGTGGAGACTTCGGTTTCAGTGCCTTGAAGGGGTTGTGTTGTGAGACCCAGTTATGTGGTGGATGTTGCTAATGAGACGTTGCCACGTGGCTGCACAAGTGGTAGGTCATGATTCGTTCTTTGCATTGGGAGTTGTGAAAATGAGGAGAAAAAAATCAAATTGGAAAAATAAAATAAATTTAATTGATAATGTTAGGAGACCAAGTTGAGGAATGTGGATGAGTTTCTTCATATCCTCTTAACCGCAAAACCATTTCTTTTAAGTTTCCATGATAAAATTAAATATTTGGATTTTTTATGCTTATTCTTTAGATTAAATATGCTAATTTAAATTCCCTTAAATTTTGTATTTTAATTTTATTAATTTATTAAAATTTGAAAATTATATATACGAATAGAGATATATCTCAATTATAATATAAACATATTTATATGCAAATATAAAAGTTAAATTATTAATTATGTTCATTAGCTTAATTTATTCAATTTATTTTTAACATAATTATAAAAGAACAAAAATGGTCAAGATAAAATTTGTTAAAAAATATTTTAAAATATTAAAATCTTGTACCTCCGATGTAGACCATTATTAGCTTAAATGGATTGGAATGTTAGCATAAATAACGATTTACAATATAGAGCAGTGAAAAATATCGAACATAAATAGGTCGAGTCATTGCTTGAATCAAATGCCTAAGTCTAAATGTTACAACACCACTGTCCAGCATGTCAATTTGCCAACGAGAACGTCGATTTTATCTGTACTAAAAACTAAAAACCACCAAAGTATTCTAAGCACTCGAAAACCTTACTAAATGGTATATATAATTCCCTATCTTTGAAATGATTTTTTTTTGTGTGTGTGTGTGCCTAATGACCTTATGCTAGTTGGTATTTATAGTGATGGCTGCCCATCAAAAACCATCAATTACACATCCCACTATCACACATACAAAAGTGTGGAAGTGGAGAGCAGCAAAATGTGGGAATAACCCCACGAACCAAAGCAGTTCCAACATTATCCTACTTGGTTCGTATTGACCATGAATACTTAAAGTTGAAAGATAATGCACAAATCATGGTGATATTTTCTCTTAGAATTTGAGTAATATCTTCCTTGTATAACAATATATCATGTCTCAATACTTTAGCCCAAATTTCTTAATGAATAAACCCAATGTTTATTCCAGGTCCAAACTTTAGTGACTTTTCTCGAAATCAAATTCATGTGCGCACAAAATTTTAGAAACATCAAACTTAACATAGTTTCTTTATAATTGTTCTTATAACGATAATTTACAAGGTGGAAACAAGTTTCATAGTGACAACATGATCCTTAAATTTGTCTGGTGGCATGCCTTTAGTCAAAGGATCAACTAACATCTATTCAGTGTTAATGTGCTCAATGACCACTTTAACACGTTTCGTTATGGCTAGGTACTTAATATCGATATATTTACTTCGACTTCCACTTTTGTTGTTCTTAGCCATAAAGACAACAGTTGAATTGTCACAATATACCATCAACAACCTAGAAACTGAATCCATAAGTCTAAGCCCAAAAATGGAACTCTTCAACCATACTCCTTGTGAGGGAGCCTCAAAATATGAAACAACTTAGCCGTCATACTGGAAGTAGTGATTAAAGTTTGCTTGACGCTCCTCCAAGATATAGCTCCGCTAGCAAACATAAATATGTAACCTGATACTAATTTTTGTGAATAAACACAACCGACAAAGTCTGAATCGGAGTAGCCAATCACCTCCAAATTGTCTTGTCGTTTGTACGTAAGCATGAAGTCATTTGTCCCTTTAAGATATCTCAAAACTTTCTTTGCAACTCTCCAGTGGTCAATAGCAAGATTACCCTAATATCTTCCTAACATTCCAATTGCAAATGCAATGTCAGGTCTTATGCAGACTTGAACATACATCAAGCTTCCAACAACAGAAGCATATGGAATGTTTTTCATTTGATCCCTCTCAATTTCATTCTTTGGGCACTAATTCAGATTGAACTTATCACCCATCACTATAGGAGCAACACTCGATGAATAATCTTTCATCTGAAATCTTTCTAAAACTTTGTTGATATAGGTTTCTTGAGATAGACCTAAGATACCCCGATGTCTATCACAATCAATCTTAATACCAATGACATAAGATGCACCAACCATATCTTTCATATCAAAATTTTTAGAAAGAAATTGTTTCACCTCATGTAACGTACCCCTGGCATTTTTTGCAAGTAAAATATCGTCCACATATAAAATAAGGAAACAAATTTTACTCCTACTGAACTTCTGGTATATGCTGATCCATGATATTCTCAATAAAACCAAGCGAAGAGATAACTTCATGGAATTTTAAATATCACTATTGGGAGGCTTGTTTCAATTTATATATGAACTTTTTTAGCTTGCATACCAAGTGTTCACCATCACTACAGGATAATCCTTCAGGTTGTTTCATGTATACCTCTTCCTCTAGGTCTACATTGAGAAAGGCGGTTTTCACATCCATTTGTTGCAACTTAAGGTCAAAATGAGCTATTGATTCTAATACAATGCGCAAGGAATCTTTTTTAGATATAGGACTAAAAGTTTCAGTATAATCGATTCTTTCTCGCTGAGTGAATCCTTTTGCAATCACTACAGGAAAATAGGGCTTTAGCGGCGTTTAGACAATAAACGCCGCAAAGATTATACATTAGTGGCGTTCTTTACGGCGTTTGAAAGAAAACGCCGCAAAAAACTGGGAAATAGTGACGTTTTTGGCACAAACGCCACTAAAAACTAAGAAATAGCGGCGTTTGTTATAAAAACGCCGCTAAAAATTGAGCAATAGCGGCGTTTGCTATTAAACTCCGCAAAAGGTTAGAAATATAGCGGCGTTTTCTAGAAAACGCCATTAAAGGTAAGCAATAGCGGTGATTTTATGCTAAAAATCTAATTATTTCAAAACTCAAACGGTGCCGTTTTGGTTCTTGTTTAATAATTCAATATAAAAATTGTAAAAAGGCCAAGTAATAGCGGCGTTTTTATTAAAAACGCCACAAAAAATCAAATTGTTTCAAAACTAGAACAACGTTGTTTTGGTCATCGTATAATAATTCAATATAAAAATTATTTTATTTTGGGGTTTAGTGTTTAAGGTTTATGATTTATTGTTAATAGTTTAGGGTTTAGTGTTTAGGTGTAGTGTGTATGGTGTAGGTTTGGGGTTTAGTGTTTAAGGATTTAAGGTTTAAGGTTTAGAGTTTTAGAGTTTTAGGATTTAGGATTTGTATTTAATAGTTTAATAGTTTAGTGTTTTGAGTTTAGGGTTTAGAGTTTTAAGATTTATGATCTTGTATTTAAGGGTTTAAGTGTTTAGTGTTTAGGGATTAGAGATAAAAAATGTACATATTTAGGGGTATTAAACCCTAAACCACTAAATCCCTAACCCTTAACCCCTAAACTTTAAACCTTTAAACCCTAAAACCTTAAATCCTTAAACTTTAAACCTTAAACCCCAAACCTAAACCATACACACTACACTCGAAACACTAAACCCTAAATATGTACCCCTAAATATATAGTTTAGGGTACTTTAGTAGGGGATATAGTTTAATGGTTTAATGTTTAGAGGGTTTTAGGGTAATTAGTGTTATTGTTTTGTGGTTTAAAGAATATGAGATATAAATTAGGGTTATGAATAATTCATACATTTTGTGGTTAAGGCGTAGGGGTTATGTTTTATGGTTAATTTATGGTTCAGGGGATATAGTTTAGGGTTTAGGGGATATAGTTTAGGGCTTAGGGTTATAAGGATATAGTTTAATGGTATAAGGTTTAGGGTTTTGATTAATTAATGTTAATAATATTAGGTATTTTGATTAATTAATAATATTATAAAAAAATAGATAGTAAATGATATTTTGTTATTAGTGGCGCTTTTTAAAAAAATGCCACAAAAGGTATGAATTACTAGCGGTTGTTCAAAAACGCCACAAAAGCTATGAATTACCGGCGTCTGTTTAAAAACGCCACAAAGTTCTGTCAATTAAACGTCACCGTTTTCATCTTTTATTAGTGGCGCTTCTTATAAAACGCCACAAATAGCCATAAAGAGATCGCAAATGGCATCGTTTTTTGTGTTATTAGTGACATTTTATTTTAAACGCCGTAAAAATCATGAAAAAGCGTCATCGTTTCATCAGTTTTATTAGTGGCGTGATTTATAAAATGCCGCAAAAGTTTAGAATTGCCGGAGGATTTCTGCAAAACGTGTCATTTTTTTTTTTGAAGACTTTTGATTGGGCTTTTTATTGAACGAAAGGAAGGGGCCCGATGGAAAGTTAACCCCTTAAATGAAAAGGAGTAGGCCCTAAAACTGTTCTCTTTCGCAGAAGAGTACAGAAGCTTTATTAACTTAAAACTGAAATTCAAAGAACTAATAAAATATAGAAGACAGTTTTGGAACCGTCATAATAGCACGCCTCTGGAGTTGCCCAATCACGTCCTGGTCATCGTCAGCATTTTACCTCCTTCAATGCATTAGAGGCCCAAATTTGCTTTATTCTCTGCCTCCGTTGATTTCCCCGTTTTCCCCCAAATTCCCCCAACTTCTTCTTCCCCAAAATTTTTAACCTAGTTTCCCAATATCCAATCTTCTCTCCTCGATTTTACTGTTGCAACTCTTTGTGTCTTCTCTCCGCCGACGCATCTTCTCCCCTCCACCGTCGTTGGAAATTTGGTTTGTAGAGGTATTTTACTCTTAGAAGCTGATAAATTTAGAACATAAATTCCCATTTCATCATTGTTTTTGACATGGAAATTTCATAGGTCCTGCATCTTTCAACTGTTCTTCCTATTTTCTAGCTAAAAGAGGTCCCAAGAAATGTATGTCTTCCTTGGAATAATCTACATATTCCTATTATTTTCATCTCACTGTTTTGATGGTTGAGACAAAAGGTAAAAGTATCCTCAGGCCTAAAATAGGAAAGATAAAAAGTTAGAAAATCCGATATCCACAATATGTAATTGAATGTCTGGATATTCAAATTTCACTATGAACTATATTGTCCAGTGCATGTTTCAGTGCAATTAAGAATTGTTCAAATTTGTAATTTAGTTTACAGCAATAATTTAATTTTATATTTAGTGGTTACTTAATCATACATCTATACTTAATTTAATTGTATTATACCAAAAAAAAAAGTAAAATAAATAAATAAATAGCAGTTGAAATATGGTTTGGCCAAGTGCCTGCCTTCTAACCTTAAATTTAGTTTAAATTCGTTTTTAAAATTTATTCGAATCATCACTTTCATCCCACCTTAATATAAAAAATAAAAAAATAAAAAAATAATCACACACATGGCATGATTTTGCAATGGGAAATTGGGACATATCACATGTAATCAAAATTATATATGGTTTCAATGGTGGGTGAAGACATTGAATAACCAATCTGCACTAAACCAAGAACTTTTAACCAAATTTCTTTCTTTCCTAACATTACATCTATATTTTCCTTCTCACCGTTGACATATGTATTCTAACTTTATCTTAAATCTTTTACTAAGATTTTGTTATTTGGGATTGATTGGCAATTGATGGAAAGATTAGAGAGCTCTCGAACTGTTAAATAGTTTATCCTGAAATTGATTTTCAGAAGGTATACCTGGATCTGATTCTGTTTTCGTGCTGTTAGTTTATATTTAATCCAATTGTGCTGTATGTTAATAAATTACATTTTATGTTAAAAGTCTATTTTAGGCTTGAGTAATGTTTGTTTTGCATTTCAATTTTAACCAAGGCATCATATTACATTTTGTTGAGAAGGTACTTATTTTGTAAGTGTTCTAGTTTTGTGCTTTTTTATTTTATATGTAATATGATGTTTGTTCTTAAACTGCATTCCTGTCCTCTGGACGTGGTATTCTTGCCATTTAATTTGTTAATTTCTAAATGCTATAATCAGCAAGTGAAGCTAATTATCTTAAGTTAGATTTAGGGAAGTGCACATTGTTTTCCCACTTCAGTTATTGGTCTCTAATTATTTAACCAATATTTTATTTTACCTGAAGTCATGTCCTCTCTAATAATTTTATGGTTGAGTCTTTGCAAATGATGTATAAATACTTCAAACATAGCAGTAACGAGAGATTCATTTGATTCATTTGGTTCAACGAAATTAATATTTGGTGCTACTCTTATAATTTTACATCTGTTGTAGGTACTATCGACCACCTGAATTAATATTTGGTGCAAATAAATACACCACAGCCATTGACATCTGGTCTGCTGGCTGTGTTTTGGTTGAAATATTGCTTGGGCAGGTACATGTTTCGTTGCTAAGTTTTTTTGTTTATTTATATTCATTTTCCCTTTAAATTACTTAACAAATACTATTTTTCTGACTGCAGCCTCTGTTTCTTGGTTAGAGTGGAGTAGACAAGCTTCTTGAAATTATTAAGGTACGTTTTAGTTCAAAATTCTGATCAATAACAGTTATATCATGATGATTTTGGAAAAATTACTATCCAAATTGCTGTCCAAATTGCTGTATAATTGCTGTCGATTTTTAATTCAGCCGTATAATATTGTTACAGCCGTATAATTTAACATGAGAAGTAAACTATATGAAAATTTGCAAATGGTTGGTGAAATTGATAGTAAAGTTTGGTTTAGTTGATGATGCGTAATTGGTTAAATGTTGGATTTGTGTGATGAATATAGTAGGTTGGTAATTCGGCTATGATGTGTATAAATGTATGTGAAACTTTGTTGGTATATTTGGTTCTATGAGATTCGGAAATGATGTTTTTATCATATGAGTGCACTAATTTTTGATTCGTTTGTGGTTTGGTCATTTGGTTTTGGTTTGTGATGACAAGTTTGTATATATGTTATGCTTAAATATTAGGTATTTATGTTTAGTTTAATATGACTTATTTCATGTGTACATGATTAAACCAGTAGATTATATGCGAAATAGGCCATTTCAGTGAGCTTTGATGTCTATACACATTTGGTTATGGTATTCATGAAGAATGCGCTATAAGGGATGCGAATTATAATATATTTACATATGTTTCCATGTGAGTTTGCATATTTGTGTTCTAATGAGGTGATAAACAAATTATGGTTATTATTTGTGTTCTGAATATCAATCACAGTATGGTTGGAACAAAAACAAAAAAATCAAAGTATATATGCTGGAAACTTAATGGGTTGCCTTATATCTCACTGTAAGATATAATAGATCCTCCCTAGATATAACAATGCCATGTATGATGAATCTTAAAAAATTCAAAAAGATTTGAAAAAAGTTTTATCAAACTCTGACCTGTTAGCATCTAACTGGAATTCTCATTGAAGATAGTCAAACATTTAAATCCAATGAAATGACATATTTTCCTAATGAAAATTATATTGATAACTTATGTTTAAGTAATATTAGCATCTGGTTCTTATCTTCATTATTTTATTATATATATAGTTCCATAAAGGTTTTATGCTTAAAAGAATCATAAATTATTGCACTGAGACAAAACCCTGCCTTTTGATCCCTTGAATCTTTATTTCTAAATTTCAGCTATCTTAATTTTGAATTTAATTTTATTGCATTTGTTGAATGTTGAGACTGGTGATCCTTTAATTAGTATTAGCCCAAAAATGTAGTAGTATTCAATTATGGGTTTCCCCACATTCATACATACACGCACAGGCTGAAACAAAGATATTATTTCCATTAGAAAAATTAATCTCAAAGCTTCATGTTCTAAAGCCTGAAACCTTTTCTGCTGATCAGTGCAGCTTACATATGAGCTATTCTTGGTAAAAAAGGCCTTCACCTTTGGTTAATCTATCTATCTATATGTTATTTGATTCCAAAACAGAAACGGATGATGGAAAATTTGCGACATTGCATACCATGTTCTTCTTGAATTTCCTAAGCACCACCTGAAAATAGAAGGAAAAAAAAAATGTCATTTTTCTATGCTATGATAAGATCAATGGTGCAATGGCTATACCAAGATTTTTCTTACCAAAATCCCTTGGTGTCTTGCATTTGAAGCTTTCAAGCCTGCTAGCGTAATTGTAAACTCCACACCCATATATGTCAATACAAAATTGCAGTCACATTCACTTGGTAAATCGGACATATCATCATCATCATCATTTAAATGAACACTGTGATGGGAATTTATAATCTGTTGAAACTTTTATTTCATTATTTAAATATATTTTAATATAAAAATCAAATTCTTTTCTAAAAAAAGTAATTTAAAAACTTTATAAAATTAGAAAAAGAATTAATAAAAGTTGTAAAAAATTATTAAAAATTGTACGGGGTATCTCTTCATTACTAATTAGTCATGTTATAAACAATCATAAGTTATTTTTAATTAATTATTTATTTTTCTTCTTCAGATTGATTATACAGAAAATTTATCATGTATTTAATTTGCTTTTTATGTGTGATGTTGGGTTTTACAATTTTCAATGCAAGAATTATTTTACCGCATTTTCTACTCCTATTTTATTTTGGACTTACTGTTTTCTTTTTCTTTTATTTTTTATTGTCAGCATATGCAGCATCATCAACTTTTTATGTAATTTATTTTTGATTTAACGATGTTTGATATAGTGAATATTTCAAATTTGAGTATTGAAAATTTTAATAATTTTTAATTTGATAAGAATTTAATATTATAATTTTAAACACTTTTTATTAAATAAAATTTTAAAATGATAATATAAAATTTATTTTTTTTACTCATTAATATATTTTGGTTTGGGTCTTAATTACCTTATCTTCATTATTTAAATATATTTAATATAAAAATCAAATTATTAATTTTTTATAGTAATAATGTTTGATTTTAATATTTAATATTTAATATTCTAAATGTTTTTCAAACTTATAAATATTTTGTTATCAATATAATAATAATGATCATTATTTAAATAAAAAACTTTTTAAAATGAAAATTTATTTTTGTTACTCATTAATTACTTTGTTAAGTTATTTCTTTTTTTTTTTTATGTTTTTTCATTATTTAAATATATTTTAATTACTAAGTTTTTATATTAATAATGTTTGATTTTAATATTTAATATTTTTAAATGTTTTTAAAACTTATAAATTTTTTTATCAATATAATAATGATCATTTTTAAAATAACTTACATAATTGACATAACTCACATAATATACATAACTTACATAACTCACATAACTTACATAACTTACATAACTCACATAACTCACATAACTTACATAACTTACATAATACATGTAGTTTAATGTAATAATTTCCTTAAAAGCATATAGTTTAAAGATCAAATTTCGTAACTTATATAATACATAACTTACATAATTTTAAGATCAAATTTCATAACTTACATAATTTACGTAGTACATAAATATATATCATATCATTACTTACATAAATTATAAATAAACAACTTACCCGTGTAATTTATTGTCAACTTTAGACTTCAACAACTACGAAATGGATAGGACTTGGATGAATTTGTTAAGGGTAAGCAACGACTATCGAAATGGATTAGAAACTTTTCTACATTTTGCATTTTAAAATGCAAGCCAAGAGAATATGATTCTTTGCCAGTGTAAGAAGTGTGGCAATATCAATTGGCATTATCGTGAAGTTGTCTACGAACATCTAATTGTTGATGGCTTTATTCGGGGGTATAAAAAATGATCAAGGCATAAGTATATGGATATAACTCCTTGACAACCCTCTAAATACATGAAAAAACTTAGAAAGAAATAAATATAGTCAAGTGAACCTGTATCAAACACTCTCACACGAATATATAAAGGTCATCCTAAGACAAAAAAGGTGTGAAATCTAGTAGTTTATTCTTCATAACATATCTTAAGGGTAACAGAACAACCAATACAAGTGAGAAAGGGCAATCTTCAGGGTCATGCTATTTGTTCTACTCTTCATTTTACTTTATAAGTATCCGTGTCGACACATAAAACAAAAGGTATGGGATATAACCCTCTAGAACTCCTCTAATAACATTAAAGAACAAAAGGAAGAAACGAATGTCTTTGTCAAACACAAACCCTATCAAAGACTCACGTCTAAATCCGAGTAATAATTTTTTTTTTATTAATATAGAAGTTTGTACTAACCTCTAACTGTTTGCGAATGCTGTCAAGAACTTCGTCAGTCATTCTGTCAAAAAACAAAATCCCTTGCAAATGCAAGAGTCATAGTTGGAAAAGGAATTTAGTGATAGTTTAAAAAATAATTCAAATACAACATTAATACATGAATATTCCAAAATCTTTTTAATACGAATTATTAACAGGTACAAATTTAGAGCATACTGAAATACTTGAACATGATTATCAAAAGGACACCAACTCAGTTTGGAAATGACTAAGGCTCTGTTTGTTTTATTGAAAATGACTTCCAGAAAATGATTTACTTTTCTAGAAAAGCTAATATTTTCTAGTGTTTGGATAAATCTGTCAACAATTGGACTTGATTTTCAAATTTGAAAAGTAAAGGGATTAAATTCTTGAAAATAAAAGTACAAAAACTAAATTACAAATCTGTGAAGTGTATATAGACGTATGACATATTTTAACCGTTATACTACACAACATTTATTATTAATATATTTATAATTGTAATAAATATTTATTATTAAAATATTAATATTGAATATTTTCAATAATATGTGAATAATATTATTTAAAATTATTGTTTTTAAAATTTATTATTAAAATAAAATTGAAATATTAAATGATTTATTAAAATAATAAATTATATTTATTATATTAATAATTTATTATATGACTAAATATAAATAATTAAATATGTAAATATAAATAATTAAATATGTATGTTTAATAATATTGAAAAATATAATATTTTAAATATTTTTTAAAATAAAAAATTTTATTATTAATATAATAATATTAAGCTTGATTTAAGTTAATTACCTTGACTTGTAAGTCATTTTCTGTTAACCAAACTATTTTCTGTGAAATAAACACAGGAAAATGCAGAAAATATTTTCCGTAAAACTTTTTACATGTAAATAAACGGACCCTAAAAGCCCATTACTTTTACAAAGTAACAAATATCAATATGAGGATGCTTTAGGCTTTTTTATTTTAATATAAAATATTTTTATAGTGGGATCTGAACCTGGTACACTATAATCTCCAGAGCTTCATTCAACCAATGCCTTATTTGATTTTAAAATAAATTTTCTTTAAATATACTTTTACACATTAGTTTTTTACCCACATCTAGTATATAGAAAACACCATACGAGAGGGTAAAATACAAGAACATATCATTACAACATTACCAATACAACAACTGCTAGAACTAGGTTTTGATAGGCCTTAACTCTAGGATTTTGAGACAAGGCTTGGCTACTACAGAATTTTGGGGGTAAAGGCCGATGTACTCAGAAGTCAGGAACAAACACGAGATAGCAAGAAAGTAATTAACAGCCTTGTCTTAGTTTATGCACATTCTTACCTTATGAACAATATAAACCTAAACAAAATCTATCTCCTTAGACTAGCACTTGACAAATTAAGAACAATATAATCACCAATCACACAAAAGGAAGAACTTGAAGATGGTCAAATTCATGTTGAAAAACCCGTGCGGGAAGCTCTGATAAATCAATTGTAAACCTCGCACCATTAATATCTTGTGCATCAATCTTTCTGATTCGGCCTCTGCGAAGCGAGAAAAAAAAGAAATACGAGTAAAGGAATGTGAGCAAAGAGACAATATATTATATAGAAGTACATATGAACGGTGTTGTCAATGGTGCACTGCACACTCTAGAACCGACAACTTTTATATTGCCCAAAGTGCAGGTGCAAAAACAAAGACTAGACTGAATGAAATATGGAGCAATACCTAAGTCCGTATTTTTCAATGTGTGTATCTAATATAAATAATAAGGTATAATCATGATAACAAACCTTAAAGAGTGGTCTAATGTACTCACAAAACATGCAATTTATTTTTCTTTTGACCAATAAATTCTCTTCCTTATGGTCTCACATCAATTGTTTAATATTCAAATATTGAAAGGCAAAGAGTATTAAAGGTTTTGCTCGTTGCCTAACCAAAAATCGAGGCGTAGGCGCACACCGTGCATGCACCTAATCAAACATACCTCTGAAAGGGTCCAAGCACTTCTGTGCATTTGACGCTAAGGCCTTGACAATAATGCTATGCAATGAAACAAGAGAGTAAATGCAGAAGAAGGTCTTTGCAAGTACCGAACATCAAAGATAGATTCTTGGAAAAGATAAGCAACCTTCATTAAACAAAGACCATCTTCTTTGAATATTTCGCAACTCTCGGATTTACAAGAACGATTTCTTGCCCTTCACCTCGCTTCGCCAACAGATTAAACACCATCGGTTGGACATTAATTCCTACTTGTGGAGCCGAGAGACCAATGCCATCGATTCTGTTACAACAAATGAAAGCCAACCAATTTTCACACTAAAATTGCATGAATTCTTTAAACACCTAAGTTTTACATTTTTCCTACTATAAAGATCAACGCGCTAAAACCCTTATATTGCCTCCACCGCAAGCCACCAAAAATGTTTGCTTGAGTGAAATAAATAAATATATGTAGGTTGAGATATATAATTATGATCAATAACTCTAAAGAGTGATGCCTTTCTTATCGGTGGATGTGTATATCTAATCAAAAAACTAAAAATAAGAAGAAAACAATTAAATAGAATTTAAATGAGACGACTTTATTTTAAAATGGATTAGTCATTATTTTTGCTAATAATTACAAGTAATAGCCAAAAGAAAATAAATAAATAAATAAAAAGTTTTGTAATAGTTTTTGAAATTTATTTTGTTGTTTTCTTCCCAAAGTGTTATGGTGTAGTAGTTTAATTAACTATAAAAATAATTAATGTAAAATGGATGATAACACCGGTAATTATATTGAAAAAATAATTAATCTTAAATTAATTAATAACACTAACATTTCAGAATTGGTTTTATCTCCATGTTGAATTCTGACCAAAATTTTGAGCCAGTAAAGGGTAAGTCTTAAGAATAGGAAGTTTTTACTAGCACAAAGTTTGGACCATTTTGTCATGTGGTGATTCAAAATTTTTTTTAATGATTAGTACTGTGGATCAATACCCATTGATCAGTAGAAGAGCATACCATAGATCCAAGTCGATCTAACAATTAGTGTCGAAAGAAAAAAGTTGTTTGAATTTTGGTTTACGAATTTGTGATGTCTTAAGCTGATTCATGAAAAAAAATTAAACTGTAGAAGAGAAGAAGGGAGAGAGTTTTCAATTGGTGTAGACCGTTTGGATAGAGAAACCAATATAACATTGATTTTAACAACCAAGTGATTGAATAAAAACTTTTGAATAGTTTGATGGTCAAGTTGTAACTTTCTTAGTTAAGTGATTAAAATAAAAATTTACCCATAATTTAGTGACCAATGATGCAGTTTACCCTTTTTTTTATTAGTATAATAACCTATTACTAAGCTCAAAAATCAGGAAAAAGAAAATTCAGAAGGAGTAAAACGCAAAAAATCCGAATTGTTTCGGAACATATTCACACAAAAGGTTTTTATTTCTATGACAGTGATCTTTTTTCCGAAAATCTTCGGAGTTCAATGGCTTGCGCGAGTTGGCTCCACCTCCACTCTCCGTCTCTAACACGCGTTATCCTTCCCATTCTGCACCACCCCACCGCCTTCCTTCACCGGTTCAACATTTTCACTTCACCTGCTCGGTTCACTTCCTCGGTAAACCAAACCAGTCCTCTTCTAACTCCGGTCCATGCACAAGCCAAGCGAGGTTTCTCTTCCAAAGACCACAAAATGGCTTCCGGTAAGTAAAGCGTCGATAAGAACCGGGTTTTCTTTGTAATTTACGCTTCTAAAGTTCCATATTTTGTTTTGTTTTGTTTTGTTTTGTTTCGAAGCGGAGGATCTCCAGTTTGAGCCGCCGCTGAAAATAGTGGAGTATCCGGACCCCATATTGCGTAAGAGAAATAAACGAATAGACACGTTTGATGAGAATTTGAAGAAACTTGTCGATGAGATGTTCGACGTTATGTACAAGTAAGATTTTTATTTATTTATTTATTTTCTTTTGGCTATTACTTGTAATTATTAGCAAAAATAATGACTAATCCAAATCTAAAATCCCAAACCCTTAAATAGGAGCTTAATAAATGTTTAAGGGTACTCAAATCTACATCCTTCAACCGTTGCTGTTGCAACAAATGCACAATGCGCTCGGGCATTTTTTTTTTTTAATTTTGTAAATTTTAAAATAAAGTCGTCTCATTTAAATTCTATTTAATTGTTTTCTTCTTATTTTTAGTTTTTTGATTAGATATACACATCCACCGATAAGAAAGGCATCACTCTTTAGAGTTATTGATCATAATTATATATCTCAACCTACATATATTTATTTATTTCACTCAAGCAAACATTTTTGGTGGCTTGCAGTGGAGGCAATATAAGGGTTTTAGCGCGTTGATCTTTATAGTAGGAAAAATGTAAAACTTAGGTGTTTAAAGAATTCATGCAATTTTAGTGTGAAAATTAGTTGGCTTTCATTTGTTGTAACAGAACTGATGGCATTGGTCTCTCAGCTCCACAAGTAGGAATTAATGTCCAACTGATGGTGTTTAATCCCGTTGGCGAGCGAGGTGAAGGGCAAGAAATCGTTCTTGTAAATCCGAGAGTTGCGAAATATTCAAAGAAGACGGTGCTGTTTAATGAAGGTTGCTTATCTTTTCCAAGAATCTATGCTGATGTTCAGGTACTTGCAGCACCTTCTTCTGTTTACTCTCTTGTTTCATTGCATAGCATTATTGTCAAGGCCTTAGCGTCAAACAGCAGAAGTGCTTCAGACCCTTTCAGAGGTATGTTTGATTAGGTGCATGCCTGGTGTGCGCCTACGTCTAATTTTTGGTTAGGCAACGAGCAAAACCTTTAATACTCTTTGCCTTTCAATATTTGAATATTAAACAATTGATGTGAGACCATAAGGAAGAGAATTTATTGGTCAAAAGAAAAATAAATTGCATGTTTTGTGAGTACATTAGACCACTCTTTAAGGTTTGTTATCATGATTATACCTTATTATTTATATTAGATACACACATTGAAAAAATACGGACTTAGGCATTGCTCCATATTTCATTCAGTCTAGTGCTGTTTTTGCACCCTGCACTTTGGGCAATATAAAAGTTGTCGGTTCTAGAGTGTGCCGTGCACCATTGACAACACCGTTCATATGTACTTCTATATAATATATTGTCTCTTTGCTCACATTCCTTTACTCGTATTTCTTTTCTTTTTTCTGCTTTCAGAGGCCAGAATCTGTAAAGATTGATGCACAAGATATTAATGGTGCGAGGTTTACAATTGATTTATCAGAGCTTTCCGCACGGGTTTTTCAACATGAATTTGACCATCTTCAGGTTCTTCCTTTTGTGTGATTGGTGATTATATTGTTCTTAATTTGTCAAGTGCTAGTCTAAGGAGATAGATTTTGTTTAGTTTTATATTGTTCATAAGGTAAGAATGTGCATAAACTAAGACAAGGCTGTTAATTACTTTCTTGCTATCTCGTGTTTGTTCCTGACTTCTGAGTACATCGGCCTTTACCCCCAAAATTCTGTAGTAGCCAAGCCTTGTCTCAAAATCTTAGAGTTAAGGCCTATCGAAACCTAGTTCTAGCAGTTGTTGTATTGGTAATGTTGTAATGATATGTTCTTGTATTTTACCCTCTCGTATGGTGTTTTCTATATACTAGATGTGGGTAAAAAACTAATGTGTAAAAGTATATTTAAAGAAAATTTATTTTAAAATCAAATAAGGCTTTGGTTGAATGAAGCTCTGGAGATTATAGTGTACCAGGTTCAGATCCCACTATAAAAATATTTTATATTAAAATAAAAAAGCCTAAAGCATCCTCATATTGATATTTGTTACTTTGTAAAAGTAATGGGCTTTTAGGGTCCGTTTGTTTACATGTAAAAGGTTTTACGGAAAATATTTTCTGCATTTTCCTGTGTTTTGAAAATAGTTTGGTTAACAGAAAATGACTTACAAGTCAAGATAATTAACTTAAATCAAGCTTAATATTATTATATTGATAATAAAATTTTTTATTTTAAAAAATATTTAAAATATTATATTTTTCAATATTATTAAACATACATATTTAATTATTTATATTTAGTCATATAATAAATTATTAATATAATAAATATAATTTATTATTTTAATAAATCATTTAATATTTCAATTTTATTTTAATAATAAATTTTAAAAACAATAATTTTAAATAATATTATTCACATATTATTGAAAATATTCAATATTAATATTTTAATAATAAATATTTATTACAATTATAAATATATTAATAATAAATGTTGTGTAGTATAAAGGTTAAAATATGTCATACGTCTATGTACACTTCACAGATTTGTAATTTAGTTTTTGTACTTTTATTTTCAAGAATTTAATCCCTTTACTTTTCAAATTTGAAAATCAAGTCCAATTGTTGACAGATTTATCCAAACACTAGAAAATATTAGCTTTTCTAGAAAAGTAAATCATTTTCCGGAAGTCATTTTCAATAAAACAAACGGAGCCTTAGTCATTTCCAAACTGAGTTGGTGTCCTTTTGATAATCATGTTCAAGTATATCAGTATGCTCTAAATTTGTACCTGTTAATGATTCGTATTAAAAAGATTTTGGAATATTCATGTATTAATGTTGTATTTGAATTATTTTTTAAACTATCACTAAATTCCTTTTCCAACTATGACTCTTGCATTTGCAGGGGATTTTGTTTTTTGACAGAATGACTGACGAAGTTCTTGACAGCATTCGCAAACAGTTAGAGGTTAGTACAAACTTCTATATTAATAAAAAAAAATTATTACTCGGATTTAGACGTGAGTCTTTGATAGGGTTTGTGTTTGACAAAGACATTCGTTTCTTCCTTTTGTTCTTTAATGTTATTAGAGGAGTTCTAGAGGGTTATATCCCATACCTTTTGTTTTATGTGTCGACACGGATACTTATAAAGTAAAATGAAGAGTAGAACAAATAGCATGGCCCTGAAGATTGCCCTTTCTCACTTGTATTGGTTGTTCTGTTACCCTTAAGATATGTTATGAAGAATAAACTACTAGATTTCACACCTTTTTTTGTCTTAGGATGACCTTTATATATTCGTGTGAGAGTGTTTGATACAGGTTCACTTGACTATATTTATTTCTTTCTAAGTTTTTTCATGTATTTAGAGGGTTGTCAAGGAGTTATATCCATATACTTATGCCTTGATCTATGTTGGATACGGTGTTGGTACTGCAAGGAAAATGAAGACTCGGAATAAAATTATATCATAATATTATCTAACCATGACCTTCAAGATTAAACTTCTTTGAGACCTGTTGGATGATACCGATCTAATTTGCAGGAATTAGAAAAGAAATATGAAAATAAGACTGGACTTCCCAGCCCTGAAAAGGTAGAAACTCGAAAAAGGAAGAAAGCCGGTGTTGGTTTTGGAAAATCATGAATCTGCTCTCACCAGTCATGTAAGTTTCATATTAAACAGAAAATAATAAAACCTTTTATCGGATTTTGTTGTTAGGTTACTTGGACTCAGATCTGAGTGGTCAAGTATGAGTATATATCCAACACAAGTATGTTAATTTTTTTCCCTACGATTTACATGTAGTTGGAGAATCATATCCTCACACTCATATTTGGACACACCATGGACACGGGTATCGATCACAATCACTTCAAGAAAAATGAAAAGTCGAAACTATCATAGTTTTGTTGTCATCTTATCTTACCTTTAATCTTTAGTATATGTTGTGTGTTAAGGTGCTTATTAGTCTACGTAACGCAGCAAAATGATGGTGTTGAAGCTGAAGTGCAAATGGAGATTGTTAGCTTAAGTATGAAAACCATTGAATTTTTAGGTTCAGTTAATGATTTAGCAAATACCAAGAAATTACTCTTCTTGGCTTGTTAATTGAGAATTGGGAAAAAAAAATGGTCTCCATACATCCTTGTTCTTTTTTCCTTTTTTTTAGGCATTGTATTATATTCTTTTTTACTATCATAACCATATTTATATAAATTTTGATGTATTATTAGTTTTTTCCTCGTCATATTTGCAGTGTGTAATCTTCTTTCAGATTTTGTCTTTTGGGGGAGAGATGTGATTGGCAGCACCTCAAACCTGGCACTAAAAGGTCAACTAAGAGCTCCGACTGCTTACTCTATAGGATAGTTGGCGATTTTGGGCTCAAGCATTGTACAATTTTGGACAAGATATAAAAATTCAAATATTTAGAACATAAACATAAATATGGAGGATATTAAAAAAAAAAAATTTAAACATATAAATACATCATATTTACAATAATACTAAATGATTTATAATTGTTTATCATGGTGTTGTCATTAATTGTGCATATTAAAATATAAACATATTGAACAAATTGAAATGAAGTTTTAGTTTAATGATAAAATTAGAGTTTTACCAATTCAATTAATGTGAGTTTAAATTTCATTATATGTATATATTTATTTTTATTGATTTTTGTTAAAATAAAAAGGTAAAAATATCATTGAATAATATGATTTATTTTAATTATTAAAAGATGTTTTCGTAATTTTTTTAATCGAATTGGTGCTCAGTTGATTCGTGATATCAACTTAATCAAACGCTTAAATAATAATATGGATTAAAATAATTTAATAAACATGAAATGGGTTGAAATTTTTGTATTGAAATGATTTAAATTGAATTTTTAAACATTTTAGAGCAATTAAAATGCAATTCTTAAAGAAAAAAAAAGTTAAACCAATCATTAATAAAATTTGAAAAGGATTGAAGTTGCAGTTATACACGCATTATATTGCAGTTTATAACTTTATATTATATTTAAAATATACGAAAATAGAGGTATCAGATAAAACATGCATTCCCAAGGCTTTGGTCCTCCACCGGTCATCCCGCCTCTCGCAGCCAGTAGTAAAGAGTTTTAAAATCCTAAATCTTAAATTAATAAAATTATCTTCCATTGCTTTTAAAAAAAAAAAAAAAAAAAAAAGTATATTGGAAAAACTCTAAGAAATGATATCTTAAATTTCAAGCACTTCAATTACACCAAAACTTGATCCAAGTAAAGCAACATGGTTTCTGCGCTCGAAAAATGGCTAAGTAGCGCCCAACACAACATTTAATTCAATTCTTGATGCATGAATAAGCCTATTCAAGATTAGAACTAATGAGAAAGGAAGAAAACTTGTTTAACCTCTAGTTAAACTAAAGACGGGAAAAAACCCGAAACCGACAAATTTCGATCTAATCTGACTCAATCGGATTGAATTTTTTTTTTTTTTTGAAATCAGACTCAGGGCGAGGTGAAACTAATTTTGTTTTTAAAAATTGTCGGGTCGAGTATTTGGATTTAGAGTAAATCCACCTGCCCCAAGAAATTTCCAAAATTACACTTATTTATGATTTATCCCCTAAATGATTTTAAAGACTGGAACTTTATGTACCTACCTGATTTCTGGTGGTGGTGGTTAGCGATGCTAGTTGAAATTTGAAATTGCAAAATTGGATCCTTGAAAGGGGCATAAATTCGTAGAAACGAACCAAATGATTCGTATGTGGCCATTTATAGATATCAATATTGTATTTGCCTAGCGCTATTTACATGGAGCCATTGTATAAACTCATCTATTGTACCGCTATTTAAACGTATTATATAAATTCATCTACTGCACTATTGTTCTTACTTTCTCAAATAATGGCTCCAAAGTTTTGATATAAATCTCAATAGATTCAGATTTAGCAAAGCAACTAATATATTATCAAGTAAGCACATAAAATTTGTCAGGCCAGAATCGAATTTTTAATAAAATTTTGGAGTCAAATCTGAATATAACGAAAGATTTGGTTAATTTGATGCAATAAAATGAAATAAATTTCGGGTCAGGTTGAAATCGGTTTTTTTTTTTTTTTTAATGCCGAAGTCGGAGGTCAGGAGTAGAACTTTGGGTCGAGATGGGGGCAGACAAAAATCCACCACACCCCACCCCACCCCGTTACCATTACTAAGTAAAACTTGTTCATGACCCAAACTATCCATCCAAGCGAAGATTTAAACAAAAATACTCGAAAAACGGACAAAGGCAAAAACTTATGCCCAACTAAAAAAAGCCAAGCCTTCCAACAAATATATAATGAACATAAGTGGCTTGATTTATCTACATATAAGAGCTTTGAAGCTCATATTTTAAACCGGGACCGACTTAAATAAACATAAATAATATATAATATCAATATTATACATAAGCCTGACCCAATCTATATATCTCTCGCGCATATAACATCCACAATAACAAACAGACCAAAAGTAGGACAGCTTACACAGCATAAAGATACAAAATTTTCACCATCCATGTAAAAAGGAGACCCATGTTATCCGGGTTCTTCATTATTATTTTTTAAGTATACTTATTTGACATGAGTGAGGACATCAAATATAAAAACCCTGTTTTAAAGAAAAAATGAACATGCATTGATGCATGTTTATATCCTACAGCCACCCCCGACTCTAGCTAACATATAGCTGGAGGCTACAAAATGTACCAGTTTCATAAAAATGTACACCCAATTGATTCCAAAGTGCTTCTGGCATTTGAAAAATAGGTTCAACATTCAGTTTGTGGTTTAAGCCTTGTCATGCGCCATAAAAAATGTCTTCAAATGTTGGAAATTACCTGAACTACTCAATGTAAGTGTCTACTTGCACAAAGCTGGTTCCCGAAGCTTCAAGTCAAGATTTACTGCAACAGCATCAATGAATTCTTCTGTGTTCAAGTAAAACTCTCTAGTTACCCTGAATTCATAAGTACCGAGTTAACTATAAGGTCATTTGTTATTTTTGGGTCACTAAATGTTAACAGACATATAACTTTTTAAAGAAGACATATACATAAAGTGGATGGTGCAGCTAAGGAAGAACCATCTGACGAAAGATCAGATTATGGGGGTAAAATTCACCTATATTATTCTAAATCTTCATTTTTCTTGGAGTACTCATGTTTGACACCCATGTCAGATGCATATTTGGACAAGGGTATGGGGGATGACCCTCCAAATATCATCCCAATACATGGAAAACTTATAACAAAATTGAAAAAGTCCGTGTTGGACACATATCCGTATTCAACACTCAGTCACACCTGAGACGAAGTAACATAGAAGTTCAAAATAAGAAACATCAGCAATGGAAAAATCATACAAAGAGAGTAACATACTTGGGTCCATGGGTTAAAATGGCAAGATCCTTCGTCATTTTTCCTGCCTCAACTGTCTCGATGCAAGCAGCCTCTAACTTCTGAACAAAGTCCAGCAACCTTTCATTTTTATCTAGTTTAGCTCTGCATGGGAATTACACGGAAGTTAAAAAATAAAAATAAAAAAACTAATTCCAATAATGATAATAATACTTGGACAAAAACTAGGATAAATCAATTGAAGGCACTCATATGTTTCTTTCCCAAAACCTTTATGTAAAATAAAGGAAAAGAAACAAGGAGTTCAGTTGGAACAAATACAGATAAAAAAATTCCAAGAGGAAGCTGAATCACTTTCCTTGAAAGCATAAGCAATATAAAATACCTGTGCTCCAGCCCTCTTGTCCATGCAAATATGGAAGCAATGCTGTTTGTACTGGTTTCTTGTCCCTTTTGATGTAGCCTGAAATGTCGTGTTACAGTCCCATGAGCTGCCTCAGCTTCTAGTGTCTTCCCATCAGACGACAGCTGTGGAATTAGTGATTACAAAGATTTGCAGCATTCAATGGCCAAAATTAAGAAGCTAATACAGAAAGATGAGAAACAAAGTCAATTGATACAAACCAACACAGAAGTCATCAGGCCCAAAGAACCAAATCCTGCATATAGCAAAAATGCGTTTAGACTCCAGAAAAAAAAAAAGATAATTTCAAACTCGAGCGCTGATTTGTAAATGATTAAGCTCATTAACACGAAGACTATATCCATTTATATCAGTAGGCATTTCAAAAACAGAAAAAGAAAATGTATGATTTATTATATTAATGGACAATCCATAGAAGTAAATTATTACTATCCCTTTTAATTTTTTTGTCTGCGTGTGTGCGCATGCTCGTCATATATGATAAAAAGCTTTCAACATAAATAGCACCTTGAGCAAGTAGATCACTTTGGACATCTCCATCATAATTTTTACATGCCCAAACATATCCCCCTTCACTTTTTACAGCATACGCCACCATGTCATCAATCAGTCGATGTTCATACCTAGACAAAAAATCCATCAAATAATTCACATATCTAAACAGAAAACTTAAGCATACATTCCCTAGAATGCAAGAACCAAACCATATAGAATTTTCTTCAAACTTGTCCTTCCAGTTTTGTTCATACACCTCCTGGAATATGTCCTTAAACCTGTAATAAACTTCCTAAGATAAGAATTCAGCAGTTCTTCTGCAAATAAAAAATCAGAGTAACCTTGAATAAAGAGTCCAATATTGTAGGACATTCAGGGGAAACGGAAAATGAATAGTGAAAACATCACCTGCCATCATACTTCTTCAGAATAGTGTTTTTTGTGCTCAGGTAAAGAGGCCACTTCTTTGAAAAAGCCAATGACATTGAGGACTGAGCAAAAGCACGAATTGACTGAACAACCAAAAAATGACAATTAAATTAATTAATCAATCAAAAGGATGCAAACTTATACATGTAAATATATATCTACACATGCACTACTTTCATATTGGAAAAATAAACACAAATTTTACAAACCTTGTCCACATTATACATAGCAAGAGCTACACCAGGTCCTTTAAAGTTATAGACATCAAGCTCCACTGGCTTGTCTCCACCTTCTGGGACTAAAGATGGAAAAAAGGCAACACAGTTACAATCTTAAGAAATAAGATTTTTCTAGACTAAGTCAATGGCACCATGCCAAGCATGTAGGTTAATCAGCTCACCAAAAACCATCTTGAGCTTTCCTGGTCCAGTAATCACTGTATCAGTGGCACGATACTGATCGCCAAAGGCATGTCTGCCAATACATATGGGTTTCTTCCAACCTATATAACAGGGAGAAAAAGTTCACGGAAGCTTTGCAAAATATTTCAGATTATTGTCAATCTGAAGAAATCCTTACCAGGAACAATTCTTGGTATATTCCTGCATAGGATAGGTTCACGAAAGACAGTACCTACAAAAAGAAGCAACCCTTCAATTAAAAGGACTCAATATACAAGGAAAAGACATCAGTAAAATGCGGAAGACTTACAGCTAAGCATCATAATTCATCTGTTCTAAATACAGTGGATAGACAATTTAAAATCTTATTTCAGCACTCATCCACCAATGACTGGTTATGGAAGACAAACCTTTCAAACTTCAGGATACTATTTAAACAACTAAAGGAAATCAAATCAATTCATGCATGATGCCAACTATTCAACATTTATCCTGGAAATGAGAATACAATGAGATAATTTTGAAAGACAAACCATTTAAGATGTTTCTAATTGTTCCATTAGGACTTCTCCACATAGATTTCAGCCCAAATTCTTTTACTCTTGTCTCATCTGCACGATAAACATAACCTAACTTTAGTGTGATAAAAAGCTGAAGAATTAAAAAAAATCACCTTAGATGCTTTATAAACAAGGAAACACATCAATCTGCAAGACTCATAAATCATAAAAAACCAAAAGAATGACTAACCAGGAGTGATAGTGGCACATTTGATGGCAACATTATACCTGAAAGAAAACAAGACATTCTTTACAGCTGCAGGTTTCAAGGTGTGAATAAAGAAAATATAACATTCTTGAAAACTTCAATCTTCATTTTCCTAAAACCATTGCAAAAACATTTTGCGTCCATTTGATAGGAAGGAAAGAAAGGGTTAAGGAAAGTAAAGGTTTTTGATCTAATGATTGAGAGACATAACATGTACTATTTTGCAACCATGATACTAGAAAATTTCCTTCCATTGCTCCCTCTTTCCAAAGATAGAAAATCTTATTCTTCCCGACCTAAAAAGTAAATAAATATTCCATCAAATACTAAAATAAGAACCCACTGAACCTATGTTGTTTCAACTCTTCATTTTTCTTTAATATATGTATTTGACACCTGTATTTGACGCTCTGAATCCTCTAAATACACGGGAAAACTTGAAAAAAAATGAAAATACCTAAGACTAACACATATCCAATTTGACACCGACATCCAAGCCCTAATAACATAGCTATGAAGAACTCTCTCTTAGATCACCTCACCCTAGGCAAAGCTCCTTCCATCATCCAGACTCAATCCGATAAGTATAACTCAGCAAAATGCAAAACCACCATCATTAGTATTACCATATTTTACTGTAAATTCTCTTTCAATTGACATGATAATGCTATCTTAATGCAGACCCAATCTCAACAAAAACATATTATACCATTTATCAGTCATGTTAAAAATGCAATTCTAGTATTCTACATACCCAAGATTTTGTCATACATTACCTCAAAATATCTAAAGACCAATCTTGTCTTCTTTTTTCTTGAAATATCCGTGATTGACAACAGTATTTGACTATTTGTCCCATATCGTAATATAGTATGAGGATATGAACCTACAAGGTCTCTCATAATACAATAATTTTTTGTAAAGAGAAAATTGAACATACCCGACATTCACACTAAATTACTACTATAACAACATAAAAAACCATCAGTTATTATTATAACAACATGGCAAAGCTCATGTCTAAAAAGCCTGGTAAAAAAGACTACTCACTTTAGAGCTGCTTCTGCACTTTCAACTGTAACTTTGTCATCAGTCGCATCACGATTCAATATCCCTAAATCAAAGTATTTCACGTCCAAATTCAAATAAGGGAATATAAGCTGCAATTAAACAAACAAGCACTGATTAACCACTAGCTATTAATAATTCTGGAAATGTGAAAAGAAATTCATATTCATACTTTGTCTTTTACCAAACTCCAAATAATCCTCGTCATTTCATCACCTAATTATTAAAAAGGAAAAAAAAATCAAGCAAAAATAATAGTAAAAAGGAACAAGAAGAAAATGTAATCCAAAAAGTCCTCATTAGGCGGCTTTTTAATAAGATTGTTGTACCGTCCATTTCGACGATCGGATTTAGAACTTGAACTTTATCGAATCCACTGGAAGAAGCGAAACACCGAAGGGAAATGGCGCGTGGGAAGTGAGGCGAGAAAACGAGTTGGTTGTTGAGAACTCCATTGCTGAAGAATCTAGAAGGAAGAAGAGAGATAGGGTTGTTGCTTCTGAGGGCGAGAATCGAAGAAGAAGAAGACAACATGGTAGAGGAGGCAGGTGAAGAGGAGATAGCACCGAGTCGGAGTAGGAGAGCCTGCTTTAGCATTTCTTCGTTTACTGTGCGTTTAAACGCCGCTCTGTTTTTAAAGAGAGCGTTTTGCCGTATTCTACTGGCTTTCACAAAACAAGCAGCTGCTATTTTGTGTAAATTACAACATTACTTAATTAATAGAGATTAATTTTAATCAAATAAATAATTTGACCATCAATCGAACCTGTTGATATGATTTTGTTTTTGTTTAAACATTAAATTCAATTTTAAAAACCTAAAATAATAATAAATAAATAAAAATAGCTATATTTGTACGTGCTTATTGCAAAAACAATTACGTATATAATACTAATTAATGACTAGGATGGTTACTATATCAATTCATATCGTCAAAGATGGAGATGGATATAACAAATCAGTAGGTGTGATAGTTTTTGTTAAAAGAAATGACAATGCAATTGGAATATTGGGTCAATGAATGATTATGGAAAAAGTAGATCATATGGATGTAGAATGTAATGAAATTTGCTAAGTTAAAATCATGCAAAATAAAGGAAGAGAAGAGGACACAACAATACGAGTCATGGTTAAGAATGTATTTAATCAAAGGCGTTAATTTGGACAAGGGATTCATGTTGAATGTGACAACCATACCAAGAGACCTGCAAGTAAAGGAACGATGACATAGTTGTAAAGAAGCTTCGGAATCTATGAACAGGTAGAGTATTACATAACAAGTTCCCAACATTGTGTTCCTTTGCGAGACAAAGCTTAAAAACGCCATCGCTGATTCGGTTGGAAAGAAATGGGGGATGCAAAGTTGTTTTATAGTGGAGTGTAATGGCCAAAAGAGTGGACTAATGATTGTGTAGATAGTTGATGTGGCTTTACAACTATGCTTGTATTCATCTAATCACATAAACATGGATGTATTAGAAGGTGGTAATAAAATATTTCACATAATGGGCATTTATGGAGAATGTGATGCAGCAAAGATAGATTCCTCATGGCAAGTACTCAATAGTCTTGTAGGGTAAATTACTAGTTTGTGGCTATGATTCAAGGACTTCAATGAAATTATAAGGGACTTAAAAAAAATTGAAGGGAGTATGTTGTGTTTGTGGAAAATGTCAATTTTCATGTTACACTCTATACTTGATTCGGGTGGTGGATTTGGATATAAAAATCACATTGCTTATCAAAGTAACCAAAACAAAACAAATATTTATTATGCATGATTAAAAATTTAAATTTAACATGTTTTACTCGACGAAAACGATCTTAAAAACAACATCTGAGGCCCCCCCCAAAAAAAAGGATAGTAAGTCTCGAGACTTGGGGTACAAGTCTCAATATTGATAACCCTGAAACATAAAATTTGAAATTGTTTGTCCGCTCTCAAAACTTGGTGCACAAGTCTTGATACTTTGGGTCAAGTCTTGAAATTTGGTAATCAAGTATCAATACTTGTTCATCCAATATGTAAAAAAGACTTAACTTTCCTGGTCTCAAGATTTGAGCCCAAAAATGCAGAAAATACCATTTCAAGTCATTCTAACCTGCTTCAAAATGAACCTAAACATGTCTGAACATGCCTCAAGAGTACATGTTAGTTCCAAAACCGATAATTGCAAGCAGAAACTGAGCTATATCAGAAGCTGTGCTATGAGCAATGCCAACTGCTACAGACACTAGTGAAGAACAGAGCAGAAAAATAATAAACATTATATATGTTTACACAGTTTAGTTTTCTTATGTCTGCAAGGCCTTGCTTAGAAAGATAATAACTATTTTAACACCTCGTACCACAAGTTATTACAAGCACTAACACTCATCAGATTAACGACCTCACTTTTGCACCTAAGATCATGATCACTCTCCTCTAAGTTTTCTCCTTGAAAACTTAGGATAAAAACCTAGTGATTTACTTGATTACTTACAAAATGCACTCTAAAAAAAAATTCTAAATAACAAAATAAGTGTTAAAATTCTCCACACTTTTTTACCTCCACAAGCCTTTCAATATATAATAAAAATTAATTACACTCAATCTTCCTATCAAAATAGCAAGATAGTCAGCATGAATGATATCTTTAATATGACTTACGAAGTTACCCGATCCAAGTCAATCTTCTCAAACTAGGGACGTCAATTTACTTGATCCAATCCAAACCAATCTTCGAAATATATTTTCATGACAGGTTTGGATATCATAAAAGGGTTTGCACATGTCCAAAATATTAGCAAATATCTTAACCCAACAATTTTGTTACAAAAAATTCCATATATGACAAGTTATAAGGCTGAACAATGCGAGAACCAATGGGTATTGCTCTAAGCACTGCTCAATATGCACACAATAAACATATCAATCAATGTCTAAAACACAAAAAATTCCATCCAAAAAATGCTTAATCAAAATCTCACTACTAAAATAAAATATTATGCATAAAATTATATTACTCAATATCAAATTTGATTCTTAAGTTCAAATAAACGGAAACCATAATATCAAATATGTATTTATACACTAAGACTAGCATAGACATTCACTTATTAACCAACACATTTTATCAATCTTTTAAAAGTCCTAGTACATGCTTGTACGCTAAGAAAACCAAAGTGACATTTAAAATTTCAAAAATTGAGATGAGACTTGAGCCTAGGATGTCAAGGATAGCCCAATTATAACTTAAAAGTACTTTCAAAGCCTATGTATGGAACAAACAATTCGTAGGCAGAGCATTGAAAAGTTCCAATAAATCCAAATTAAGCAATCAATCATATTAGAGATCAACGTAAACAACAAGCAATCAGATCTTAAAAAGTCAAATGTCATCATATAACAACAATTTCCATAGTGTCCATATTACATAGCAATGGATCAATTCAACATCATGATTAGTAGGCAACGCCTCAATGCCTAATAGCATGTATACAAGTATTAAAGTCGTCATTGTTTCAATGAAATTCTAGCAATACAACGTTGTTTCATATTAAGAGTTTAGCCCTTATTAACTAATTATGGAACCAAATACGGATACATAAATTAATCCTTAACACTCCATAGTAGTGCGCACACATTTCAAATATTCAATAAGCATAAACTTGACATAGTAAAAATCATTTACCAATAAACATTTAACCATCAACATACCATTGTCAACCAATCCTAAGCTAAATTACTTAACCGAATCTATACTAACACAAATCGAAAATCGTCAAGCTTCGGGGAACTTCTCCTTCCTTTTGGCCTTAAAGGGCTTGCCACTTTTTTGGCTACAAGAACTTTACCGCATCTATTCAAAACTCAATAGAACTCTAATCTAACCTATTGGAAAATCCTAAACACTAAATATCCACCAGCACTCTTATCTCTAGAACACCTTAAACACTCAACAATAGCATCTTAAGATAGATCAAAGTTGAATTTTTATCTTCCCATTCTACTCTAAAACTAAAAACTAACAAAAATCTAACTCAAGAACATCATAGAAACACTACATTACAACTTTTTCTCACTACTCTTAAAAATGTCAAAAAAAGAAAAAAGAAAATAATGAAGATAAAATAAAAAATTAGATTTCAATGGTTAAAAATCATAGATTAAAGTTAGAAAACAACTCACGTTATTGGAAAAATAAAAATTAAATCAAGAAATCAAAAGTTCAACAACTCCTCCACTCCACCAAAGCTAGCCTAAAATGCAAAGAAAAGAGAAGGAAATTTATTAAGTTTCTATATTGAGAAATCTTATTTAAAAGGAAGAATTTTTGAAAATTAATCTTACCTTATAATTTGATTCAATAGAAATCAAAGTGCTGATTTGAAAATGTCAAAACAAATATAGAGAACTTGAGAGAATTTTGGGAAAAATAATATTTTGCAAAATAATGTGGGAAAACCATTCCCTCCATTAACTAACTCAAACATTGAATTTTGCTAATAAGGACTTGGATAAATACCAGTTAAGGATCTCTCCTTATCTAAGTGTTATTTTCTAGTTTTCTCACATTAACCACACTAACTTTTTCAACCTTACAATCTAGTCCATAGGCTTTAAATACTAATCAATTACTAATTCTAATTAATAACAATTAACCAATTAATAATCCTATAACTCACTATAGTGCCCATTCCCAAAAACCTCTCTGTTTGATTTCATAGAATGACTCGATTTAAGAAAATATTCCTAAAATTGAATTTTTCGACTCCAACAAAAATTGGATTTTTACATTTCAAGGATACCTAAGAACAATGTGGTTTAGTAGATTTGGGTTTTAATAGCAATTGTTACACTTGGACCAATAAGCAAATTAAGGGTAGGGAGCTAATTTGAAAATACATTGATAGATTTGTAGATTAGTTAACTAGTGTGTAAAACTTCCAAAGGCCATAGTTGAACTTTTAACCTGCATTGCATCTAATCGTGCACCTATATAGGTGGACTTATATAAGGGCATTGCATCTAATCATGCACCTATATAGGTGTACTTATATAGAGGTTTGGTTAACACTGGTGACAGAGGTAAGGGGAAAAGAAAATAGTTTGAAGCTCTATAGACAAGTGAAACGGGAAGCGAGAAATTATTCAAAAATCATGAACCAAGCTAGAGATCAATGATATTCAAAGAAAACTGGAAACTATTAGGCATGATCATTTAAGAATTTGGTATTATGTCAATATCAAGGATATAAAACTATGAAATAGCAAGATGTATGAAGTGTTATACTCCTCGTCTTGCTTCACCTCACCTTATTGGAACCTTGCCAAGTGTTCATCTTACCTAGGCCTATTGTCTTATCAACGACAAAAGCTCCGTCATGTTTCATTCGCCACATGTAAGGCCCATCAACTTATTACCATGCAATTGTAAAGGCTTACCGAAGTGACACATAACTCAAAAGATCTACCTAAGCAGCATGTTAATAAGACCACATGACTCACCCTATAAAACATCAATAAGAAGAAACTTGTCTAGTATTAGGTATATATAGTCTCCTACTCACTAGGAGAAGGGTGGACTCTCTTACTAAGCAAGGCTCTCAAACCCCATAGTGAGAACTTCCTATCATTCATCTAGTCATATCCCCTTCATTCTTTGCATTTCTCCCTTCCCACTTAAGTTACATCAACACAGAAATTAACAAATTTCAAACGATGCCATTATTTAATCTATCTTTATAAAAGCTTGAACAAAACTTCCAATTAGCCCTACAAATGCAAGAATTACAAGTAGATCATAAACCCCCCAAAACTAGACATTATCAAATGATGAAGAAACAATTCTTCCCACCTTGGTCATTACCGAGAATGCCTTATATTTAACCTTCAAACCTTACCACAAACAACCTTCAAACCCAGGTAGAAGGCATCAAACAACAATTACAAGCATTACAGCATGTTAAAATAAATGATGCAAAGTGGGCACTCTCTTCAAATAATTCTCTAGCCCTAAACATTGCAATTGAATGCTTGTCACTCACCTTCAGACCTCTCAAAGAGAAATACAATTGAATAGGGGCTTTTTGAAAACATCTCTTACAATACAATGTAGAGAACTTGGTACTAATCTTTACCAAGCAGATTTATATGTACCTTCAAACAACTAGCTTGCCAAACTTCTTGACTAATCATTCAATTTTTAAAAATCTTGCAAATATTCTTATTAGTAAGCAAAACAAAGGCGATCAATTACCGACCCAATAGCCTATTTAGTATCTAGAACATCCAAAATAATATCATTCGGAGGATCCTAAGAGTAAAGATCAACAAGCTTATTTTGCAACTAGTGTTTATCTACCCTCCTAATGGGTGTATGAGAGCTACTCCATGCTAGTAAACCTTCACTTAGATCAAAGAGACATAAATGGACCGAGATGTAGTAGACAACCCTAATCTTCAGATCTCTGCCTCATAAGACTTCTCAAACACCTATGTATCATCAAACCGAAAAGATTGTTGAGTACCAGTAATAGAGCGTTGACTACCAACCATCCTTGTATCAAGAACAAAGGGCAATGATCGGACTTTATGAAAGGGAGATGATGTACGAAACTCAAGAAACATGGACTAACATTCCTCGATTGCTACACTCTGTGAAGTCGTTCTTGAATAAGAGCATACAAAATGCATCCATACCTTCAACTAAACCAAGAAACCATGAATCCAATATCACTTAGTCCATTATAGTTTGAAGCTTGACTAACATCCTCAATAGGGGTTGAATTATGCAAACTACCGCCCTTTTTCTCATAGGACCACATTAATTCATTAAAATCACCAAGGACCCCCAGGGCAAAAAAGAACGATGACTTAATTAAGATAATAACTCCCAAGATTCCTTTTTGTGCCTCTCATCAGGGTTGCTGTAAAAGCTAGTAAAGCGCCACTTACCATAGCTATAAGAATAAACAATCTCAACATCAATATACCAATCATATCTCAAAAGGGATACAAATGTACTCATTTTTTAAATATTATGCATATTTAATGTGTTATTATTAATTCAAATTTTAAATACGTGACTTTTACACACACGAACTATAGAATTTTTAGTATATATATTAAATGTTTACTTTGAGAAAATAAACTTTATTAAATATTTTCTATATTTAATAATTATTTGATATTAAAATATTTTAAATACAATGAATTTATCCCATCAATTTAACCCTTTTTTTTTAATTAAGCAAATCCCGAGACGATACATATCCTAAATTGAGGAATCCTACCAAAAAAAAAACAAGAACTGGAAAATGAAACCAAAAACTAAGATTTATTTGGGTGTATGTATATCCCACATGAAACCATTTCAGTAACACCATCTTTCTTTTTTTCTAAATATAAACCTAACAATATATGAAGTCTAAATATAAGAAAATAATTAAAACGAATGAAAAACTAAACTAACAAAATCAAGAGTCTAAAAAATTTCTCAACTAATTAAAAAAGAAAATACAAAAGAATCCCATCTTCATTGATCCTCTCCTTCCTCCTTCCATGGCAGGCGCAGCTCTCTTGATCATCTTCTCCTTAATCGTCATCTCCGAACGTTCTTATGCAGACACTCGACTCGACCTTGTTGCCCGTTCATGCGAGACGACCACGGTGCAGAACAAGGATGATTACTTGAAGAATTACGAGTCTATCCTTCAAAAGATGGAACCGGAGATGTATCGTAACAAGTTTGCATTTAATGAAGCCGGAAAGCCGCCTGATAAAATTTACGTGTTATCGCAGTGCATGAATGATCTCTCGAGCGTTGAATGCGCCCAATGCTTTGCGAGGATCAGTAATATTTTACCAGCTTGTTTTCCGACCACCGGTGGTCGTGTTTATCTTGATGGTTGCTTTATAAGGGCTAACAATTATAGTTTCTATAGGGAAGTCACTGCAGATGGTGATATCAATGTGAGTTTCTTTACATATATATTTTTCTCTCTTTTTTTGCCATAACATTGAAAAATAATGCTTAATAACTTGCTATAATATGTGTTCTCAGTTCATATATTTGGTAATTGTGGTTCGTTTGATTTATAACATGTTATTAAATTTCCTGTTTGGGGATTGAATGGAAGGTAGAGATGCAGCGATGATGTCGACACCAACGAAGATTTCAAGATGGTATTGAGAGACATGTTGCCCAGGATGGTTCACAAGGCTCCCGACAAAAAAGGGTTTGCCTTGTTCCAAGAGTCGAGGAATGGGACCACGGTTCATGGGATGGCTCAGTGCTGGAAAATCTTGGATAAGGAAATGTGCTCCTCTTGTCTCGCCGATGCCGTCGACCTCGTCTTCCGGTGTGTGCCCTCAAAGGAAGGTCGTGCGCTCAATGCTGGCTGCTTTTTGCGTTATTCCACTTATGATTTCGGTCATGACACCAATGCTGGTGCAGTCCGATGTTAGTTTCATTTGCCTTTTGCCTTTTGATCTTCTTTCTCTCTTTTAAATACGCACACGCCTTTTAATTAGGTTCATTTGTGTTTTGTAGATGCCATAGTATCGTTCATAATTTACATCTTTTTAACGGCTGTGGTCTGCACATTGGCCGTTGCCATTGGACTGCGTTTGGGGAAAATGGCTTACAAACAGATGAATCCTCGACGTGAATGGAAAGGTAAGGTTACCTACAAATATTGCCATCCCTCATTTGAGAAGGGGTTGTATTTAATTTCTCCTTAAATTTGGCTTTTACACGCAGGGAAAGAGGTGGACCTGGCCGCACTAGATCAGGCCATGAAATTCTTGCAGTTCAAGTTTTCAACACTAGAGAAAGCAACTGATTGCTTCAATGAAGCTAACAAGCTTGGCTCTGGAGGATATGGTGAAGTATTTAAGGTATACGCTATGATTTTTGTTTCAGTTTTACAAAAAGAAAATTGATTCCTAAGTTGATCAATGTATTGAGGTGTGAAATCTGAAAATTTGTACTGTAGGGAACATTACCAGATGGAAGAGAAATTGCAGTAAAACGATTATATGTAAATGGAAGGAACCGAAGTAGAGAAATATACAATGAGATGGATGTTATCAGTAAAGCCCAACATAAAAACTTGGTTCGTTGCCTCGGCGGTTGCTTTACCATTATTGAAAATTTCCTCGTCTATGAATACCTTGCTAACAAAAGCCTCGACGGCATCTTATTTGGTAAGCTACAAATGTGAGTGTTGTCTAATATGGATTGAAAAGAATATCCAAATTCAACACTCACATGCCTGAATCCCAGTTACTACAATTAATTCATTCAATTAGCTCAATACTAAAACAAAATGGCGACTGTTTTGATGGCCCCTGGAAGAAAGATCCTGAGAAGAAGAAAGAGTTGGATTGGGGAAAAAGGCAGAAAATAATTATGGGAACAGCCGAAGGTTTGGAATATCTACACAAAGGCTGCGAAGTTCGGATCATTCATCGAGACATCAAGGCCAGTAACATCTTGTTGGACATTAAATTCCGACCCAAAATCGCAGATTTCGGCCTCGCCAGGCTCTGTTCCCGCGATTCCGATAGGATTTCCCTCGTCAACAACACCGTGGCCGGTACTTTGTAAGTTGTCTTTCTCATCACATTCCAAGCTTATTCGCATTAAGTTGTAACTAATGCAACTTTTTGATTGAATTTTTGTAGCGGATACATGGCTCCCGAATACATAGCCAAAGGAAGACTAACTGAAAAAGTGGATGTTTATAGTTTTGGAGTTCTAATGCTTGAAATCATCAGTGGAGTTAAAAACACCAAAATCGAATCCGACAATTATTTCGAAACCTTGGTGACTGATGTAATCATAATATCGCATCTTTCTTACTTTCATTCTCATTTCTTTTCATCCAAATATCTTTTGGTTGTTAAAAATATGAAATTCTTCGACCCAAATCTTTTTTAGGGAACTTTCCCATCAGTTGTAAAATTTCTATCAGAAATATTAGAAAAATTGCCGATGAGAATTCGTCGAAATGAGAGATTATTTTTCACAAAATTTTCGTCGACAACCAATCCTATCTCTTGTAGTGAATATAATATTTAATATTGATTTTCAGGCATGGAGACATTTTCAATCAAACACAACAACAAAAATCATCGATGAAAGCTTGAATCTGGAGGATCAAATTGAAGAAATAAAGAGACAAATCCAACTGGGTTTGCTGTGCACACAAGCGGAGCCAACTTTAAGACCAAATATGTCCAAAGTTCTTCAGATTTTAAGACATAAAGACATGGATTTGCCTTCCCCGACTAAACCTCCCTTTTTGGATGAATCTCTTATTTTATCTGCTTCTAGCTTCAATACTCTTCCATCAAAATCCCAGACCAATATTAATTTTCCAGAAAAATCCCAAACCAATGATAATTTACATAGACATGATCAACAAGATTATTCTAATCTGTAATTACGGTCATTTCCTTGTTAATTAGTTTTTTTTTTTTTTTTGGTTTATAGCTTTGAAGTTTTGAGTGGATGTATATAGTTTGTTTGTTTAGGATTTTGAAGTTTTCATTTAAATGAAATTAAAAATATTTAATGAATAGATAATTTTTATATATTAAATAATTATTCCACCTCATTATTTTTTTTTTTTTAACAATTGTGTTCTTTTTCATAGAAAGCATTATTTTACATTCATAATTACATACAAAATAATAAAAAGTTGATGAATTTAAAAAATGCTTATTATTATTATTAAATAAATAATAAAAAAGAGAATAAAACAAAGAAATTAGGAGAGAAAAAGAACTATGATATTTTATTGATCAATAGGGATATTTACAATGTTTTTCCCAAATTTATATTTATAGAAATAAGAAGTATAAATGATCTACTTTTAATGAATAGTAAACTCCCAAAATACATTAAATTTATATTTATCTTAATGGACATCCACTCAATAATAAAACATTCATAACACTCCCCATTAGATATTTATTGGTAGATAATATACCTCTTAAAATTGTAACGACCCGATTTCCAGTGGTGTTGCAAATTACGGTTCCAAAATGTTTCGTGTTCGTAAATATTAAATAGTATAGAAATATATTAAAATTTAGTCTAGTAATTTTTGTTTAATTGATAGTTAATTAAGGTACAAGTGTAATGATTTCAAAAATGTGGTTTCGGAACCCAATTTCTGATGTTCGAGACCATAAATATTATTATTTAATATTTATGAGGTTAGTATAAAGTTTAATTAAAGTTTGGTCCCTTAATTTTGTCAATCAGATAATTAATTAAGATACAAGGACTAAATTATAAAAGTTGTAAATGTTAATTGCTATAAATTTTAATTGCTAAAGGATTAAGATGGTAATTAAACTAAAGTCTAAACTGGTAAATAGACCATTTTAGACTAAAGTGGACGGGTAGGTGTGGTTTATGTTTATAAATTATGTTAAATTTTTCTTCAAATACTAAAAAGTATAAAATATATATTAAACAAATAAGAATGTGGAGAAAAGAAACATCTTCTCCTTCACCTAGCAATAAGGGAAAGAAAATAGATTTTTAAGCTTGAAACATTCCGCCTTGCATGATGAGTGATTCTAAGTCTATTTTTTTGAGATTGTTATAATTTGATTTAGCTAACTCGAATGTTATTTTTTAAAACTGTTAAAGTTTTTAAAAGATGTCATTGATAAATGTTTAAGGTTTTTTTGTGTTAAATTGTTAGAATTTAAGCTTAGAAGTGAAAAATGGCTAGTTTTTTAAGTTTAATTGCTAGTTTTTGAACATAGGGACTAAAGTATGTAAAATTCAAATTTGATGTTAAATTGCTATAATTATAGATAAT
Organism: Gossypium bickii; assembly: GCA_025503065.1. Taxonomy (NCBI): domain Eukaryota; kingdom Viridiplantae; phylum Streptophyta; class Magnoliopsida; order Malvales; family Malvaceae; genus Gossypium; species Gossypium bickii. Next base: position 16,170,419 of record CP106713.1, on the reverse strand, counting down.
AGAGGGCCGTAGAAGAATGTAATTAAAATCGGATTGTAAATCAAAGCTCAAATTTGAAAGATATAGCTATTTCAGTTTTAAAGACTAAATTGAATAAAATGCAAAACTGTAGGAAGATTTCAAAAAATAAAATAAAATAAATATATGATTACAATAGGCTATTATAAGATGTTTCGAATTGATAAATTGAAATGAATTATTATAGATTGGCATTTGAATCAACCGAAAGATAATTGAAGAAAAGCAAAAATTGTGGAATAGTCCCTGACGTTTTGTTGGTTGTTGTTTTCCCAGGTAAGTTCATATGGAACTTATTATATAAGTTTTCTGATATGTTTGATTATATTTAATGTTTGTTAGTTTAGATTAATTATAATTTTGATGAACTTACTTAAAAGGGACTAAATCGTAAGCTATAAATTGTATGGTAAATATGAATATGTACTTGGAAGTTGGTATAATTTGATTATATGATTTATTGTTGATAGATGATATGCTAGAATTATATAAGATGAAATGGCAATGTGGCATAAATGATTAGTGGTTTATTTGTATAGGTATGTTTTGACCATGTTTAAAATACTTATATAGATGAATTGGTAAATTTGAGAAGTGAAATGGTATGGTAAATGCTAAATTATGCCTTATTGAGTTGGTTGTTTTGGAATGATTATACAAATAACAATCTTACAAGTTAGAAATGGTATGTATATAAGACTAATATATTTGTAATTTTGGATGGATAACATTTATATGAAAGTATGAACTTGATGGTGAATTGTTAGATGATACATGTACTATTGGTATGGCAAATTAGTGATCTTACGATATGACTTAAATGTTGTGTCATCTTGTTATAACTTTTGTCTACATGATTTATATACTATGATGATGGTGTATGTATTTGGTTAAGTATAACTAAATTACAAATAAGCTTGAATATGGTATGAAGTGTTATAATGGTAATTGAATTTTAGTAGTCTTTTTATTGTTTCGGACTCGGTTACGTGGCATGTATTTAGGGGATATAGTGCATATATAATTATTTTGAAAGTTTACAAGTTGAACTACATGTGATGCCTAGTTTTTGAAACTTGCATATAATGCTTATAAGTATGTATAAGTGGCAAATGTTGAATGTGGCTTGTTTGAGCTAATGTGGTGTAAATGGCAATAAGGAATTGGCATGAAAACATGATGGCAATGTGGTAGGTTAAGCTTGAATGATTTAAGTAGTTGAGTAGATTGTATTGAGACATTGATTTGTATTGGTGCCAATGTGGCATATTGGTTAAATGTTTAGGAGAATGATATATAGCATGTTTTGGCTTGGTTTTGAGATGATTTATGTAAACATATGTTTTGTGGTTTTGGAATAGTTGGCTTGAACAGGGATCAAAGTGGTATTTTTGTACCACACGGGTTGGTACATTGCGGTGTGACACACGGAGGCTAGTGACATGGCCGTTTGATATTGGAATGTAGGAGATTTCAAAACCACATAGTTCTCATTTGTTTCACAATTTGGCCACATGGGTTGATGACACAGCCGTGTGACTATTGGAAGAATTGATCAATTTTGGTCTACACAGCCACAGTGAGTTACACGGCCTAGGCACATTATAGTGTGACCCTTGTTTTGCAAAATTTCCATTATTTTTGAAAAGGTTTCCAGTTTAATCATTATTTTTTCTCAGGTCAACTTAAGAGCTTTCGTAAACTCGTTTGAGATTTGATTTTAATTGTATTTTACATTATTCGTGGAATTATGACATGATTTGATGTTTAAATGAAATTAATTGCTATAAATGGTAAGTGTTTTATTCTGATATATGTGGTAATATTCCGTAATTGGGTCCAATGATTAAAATTGACGATCGAGTTGAATTATGAGGTGTTAGAGATTAGTTTTAAATTATTATTATTAAGAGTATAATGATTTGTATATGTGAATTGTATTGAAGCAAAAAGAAGAATTGTTGGTTTTGTTCACATAACAAGTTTATGATCGAGAATATTAAGCTTGGTAACTTTAAGTTATAAGTATATGGTAGATATATGCATATCGATATACACGTTTATTTAGGTAGAATTCCTAATATTAATATTATCTACTTAAATTATAAAAAAACCACTTAATGTTTTACTCAGCATACATATTGCTTTCTCCATGCACAAGCTAGATCTAATTCAGGATTTTCGTGCATTGACCACAACATCCGATCTATAATCCAGACCTCAGTCATATTTGTTAGTTTTCAACATTACTTATATTTGGCATGTACCTAATAGGTTAGGTTTTGTTATAATTGAATGATGTTATAATCAAATGTTATATCTTATACTCTAGTAGGAATATATATATATATATATATATATATATATATATAGTTGGATTTGTTGTATGTGATTAGGTGCATATATAAATGAAATGTGGACCAACTTTAGAATGAATAAGGAATGTATCTTTGTTGATAATTATCATATCAATTATATAAATTTAATTGTGAATTGATTGTAGTTGCTTTGGCAACAAATGTGACACATTGTAGCTCAGACTTAGGGATCGTGTCAAGTACAAGGTGTTACAAAAACTTTATTAAGATAAAAACCCTGTGAGAAAAAAATTCTAGTGAAGGAAAAAGAATGCACTTATTTCTAATAGGTGTAGCATATTGCCTTATTAAAAACATTATCAAGGAAACCTAGTAAGACAAAACCTCAATTAAGGAAAAAAGAGTACAACATTTTTGAATACTAGCTTTTCAAATGATCACTTGAAGAAGTTTGATAAGCATTTATATCATCATTCTTTTGAAAGTCATGATTGAGGGGAAAAAAGGGGGAAATATATTTTGATCTCTTTATGAGTTTCAATAATAATTATAACAAACTTTGATCATGATTCTTCTATAAAAAGGCATATGTTTAAATCAAATAAATAAATATTTATGCAAACATATTGAACAATTTCCTCGGAATTTCTATATGTTTCTAGCACTCTAAATTCTTTTATGATTTTAATATAAACTTTCACTTTAATATAAACTTTCACTATATAGTTATTCATATGAAAGTCTATAACAACAATGATTGGACACATGTCAAATCTTTAGTAAATTGTCAGGCTAATAAGATATCTTTTCAATATTAGGACTTAATGAAAAACTTCTTTTATTTTGTTTTTGCAAAATTACTCATTTGTACCTCACTAGCTTTATACCATTAGACATCTTGACTATTGATAAAAAAACTTCACGAATTTAATTCTACTTGAATTGTCTTTCCATTTTGGTCAATCTATTCCATGTCTACATTTCTCAACAAATTCAAGCTCCTCGTCATTTCATTATTTCAATAATACTATTGCATGCAAAATCGTTGTCGACAACCTTTATTTCCCGGTTTCACATTTTCTCGTATTGACATAACTTATTGAGATATCTTTATTTTCATTATTTTCATCTTCAGGTACCTAAATTTCTTCTATAGTTTTAATAATTAATTATGTCTTGGATCTCTTCAAGAGCACCCGCATCCATTATATGACCATTCATATTTATTTTTCTTTTACGAGAATTTTCATCTTTAGAAGTAATCAATCTAGCATGCTTCAAGCGTATATTAATTTCATTTATTCTAACATATTTTTCTACTAGGACTTCGATTCAAATCAAAACATTAGTTGTCATAAAACGCTTGGTAATTCTTATCACGTCAGTAAATGCATTTGGCAGTTAACTTGCAATAAGATAAATTATCATTTTTGAACTTCTAGTTCAAATTACTTTTTATATCTAGATAATGATAGTTCATCCTAAGTAATTTATTTCATCCATCTATTATGTAACATCCTGAATTAATGGGCCTTTGCATTTGTTGTGTGTTATGTATAATGTGCTAATTAGAGTGTTTAAGGGGTCCAGATTGGGCTCAGGGTTGGGCCGAGGCCTTAGTTAAAAATCTTCTGCTTGGGCACTCTAGTGGAAAGCCAGTAGGATAGGGCTTAAAAGATATTAGCTGTGTTTTAAAACACAAGATGGGCTTGTGGCCCAGTGGCAAAATGGCGCCACTAAGAGGAAAGGAAGTTGGCGTCAATTGAGGTCCAAGGTTCGAGTCGCATTACCCATCTATTTTAATTAATTTTGGCATCAAGGGAGAGCAGAGTTGGAGTCAGTTAGAATGCTTGAAATTAGGAAGAATAATTGATGGATAATGTGGATAATATGGATGATAAAGTAACTGATAAAGGAAGGAAGAGGTGGTGTTATCTAGGCTTCTTCTGAAGTTGTGAATGGATTAGGATAGAGGAGAAAAGATAGGAATTATCTGCTGAGTGCTGTGTTGGCCGAATTTCCAACTCTTGGAGGGGTACCAAAATTTCCCCTACTGTTGGATTAGTTGTTAGTTATCAGGAAGAGCACTTTCGGGTTTTGATAGGTAAGTGCCAAAATTCTCTATAAATAGGGGGGATATCTCACCAATTCCGGCATTTAAACCCTACTTTTTTCTTCATTCTTTGTGTCGAAATTCTCAGTCTCTCCCTCTGCAATTTTTGTCAACTTTCTTTCAAAAAGCCGAAAACTTTCTTAAGACATCTTTCTCTTCTTTTCTCTATAAAGCCGTCTCCATAGTTTTTCTCTGATTGCCGAATCTCCTCTCAAGTGTTAGCCGAATTCCCTGTGTTGAGGTAAGTGTTGACTCCTGCTATTCCATTAGATTTCTTTCGGTTTTTAGGAAACAAGGCCGAATGGCCACTCGGTTTGTTAAGGCTGTCGATTGAGGCTAATATTTCTCTCTTTTTGCGTTTTGGGCGGCATTCCGGGATTTGAAGGAAACCCGATCGTTTAGATCTAAAAGCCGAAAATCGTTAGTCTCTAATTTTGGGATTTCTAGGTAAGGATTTCAATTCTCTTTAAGATGATCAATCGTTTTCTCTTCATTAGGCGTGCCTTAACCTAATGTTTCGTTACCAGCCTCTAAACAACACATTGGGTAGATAGCAGCTGTGTTGACTACAGATAGCGTCGACGTAGAAAGTCTTGTTCTAACGATAATCAGGTGTGTAGATCTCTAACACACTAGTTAACTGTAATATATATGTTATGGGCTAAAAGCTGGAAAGAGGCTGTGTAGACAGTCGAATAAAACCCTAAAAGGGTTAGGCAAAGGATGCCAGGTACGTGATCATAGAAATCTCTATGTGTACCGATATGTATTTATGAAAGCCTATTTTCTTAAAGATGGTATGATGTTTTCAATTTTTCATGTGTGTATGCATGGGGTGGGATTATGATAATGAAGGGGAAGTGTAACGTCCTGAATTAGGGGTTGTTTGAAAATTTAATTATTTGTTCCCATGTGTGTGTGTGCTTGAAGAAATAAATACTATGATTTATTTGGCATGTTCTAAGGTCTAGAATTAAACCCGAGTTAGGCCTGACTTAGTATTAATTTTTTTTTTTAATATCTAAAAGGAGGGAGCTAGGAGATAGGGGTTAAGTATAAATCTGGGAGAAACATGACACGAAAAATTGGGCTTGGTAAAGTGGCTCCCATGCGCCACTTAAGGGCTGGAAGTAACGCCAGCAAGGGCCTGGGTTCAAGGCACGGCAGCAGCAAGTGGCATTTTATTTTTGGGTGTTGGCGTTAAGAAGGAAGGGGCTGAGTTAAGGAAGGTTAAAACGATGTTGTGGGCAATGGTGGACAAGAAAGTCAGCTTGGCGGAGTGGCTAGGGGCGCCACTTGAGGGTCTTGGTAAGGGACTCACGTTCGAATAGCATGGAAAGCACATGGGTTTTATTTTTGGTTTTGGCGTAAGACAAGGGAGCTAGGGAGTGAGGTGTTAAAAGATGTTTTGGGTGGATTATATCACAATTGGCGCATTGGAAAATTGGCTGGGACGTTAGCTGCAGATTATGGTTCCAGGGAGGTCGCAGGTTCGAAGCTCAATGGCAGCATAAGGGGTGTTTTATCTTTTTTAATTTGATTTTGCAGCAAATTGGAAGGCATTGGACGGCACATGAGAGCTTCAATAGAGGAAGATTAAGCTGATGTTGTTTAGTCCTTTTAAAATTCGGCTGGAGTGGGGGGATAAATATTAGTTTATTTTGTATTTTATTTTGAAGAGGTGGATAGGGGATAAGGATAATGCATGGGATTATTTTATTTGTTAATTGTTAAAGGATAAGAGAATATATAGGAAATTGATAAAAGATTAAACTAGTTTTTGGTTTTAGAATTCGGCTGGGGTATGCTAACCTTTAGTTAATTATTTATTTATGTTAAGATAGAAAGCAAGGGTGGATTTATTGTTTAATTGTTTTTGAAAAGGTGATAAAGGTGGGGATAGGAGATAAATGTTTTTTTTAGTGATAATTAAAAGTTGAAATTATCAAAAAGGGGGAGAGTTGGCCGAAGGTGGGATTGTAGGCAAGGTTAGCTATCGGTTTTGAGAGCATAGCCGAATGTTCCTCAAAACTCATTCAAGGCTATTTTCTTTTCTCTCTAATTTGCTGCTGCCGAATTTCCCTTGTTGCATTGCCTAAATTGTTCAAAAAATTCCAGCTTCTTTTTCTTCTACTAAGCCGAAACCACCACCACTTTCCCTACATCTCTTCTTTCTTTTTTTTTTCAAAAAAATTCCTATTAGCCGAACCTACACCTGTAACACCCCAAACCCGGCCCAAACACTACGACCGAATTTGGTTTGCTACAGAGAAAATATTTTGAAATCCCTTTAAAAATAATTTAAAGTTTTGTAGGAAACCCTTCATTTTTCAAGTCTCTTGTTAAAAACCATACTTAGTGTTGTTTTAAAAAAATATTTATTGAGTCGGGTTGTTTATAGATTTCGAATGTGCTGATGGCACTTAAAACATTTTTATGTTTGATTTGAGAAAACATGTGAACCCGTTTTATCATCATTAAATAATTTAGACAAATTATTCCAAAACATAAAATATGAAAAATTTATCTAGGAGGCCTTATTACAACTTGATGAAAATAAATCCAACAATAAAAATAAAATAAACTAAAATTTAAAGTTCATTTAAATCATATGTCCACTGCATGGCCACCTCGAGTCCCTCCGGCTCCACATCCGCGATCTACGTGTCACCTGAAAAAGTAAAGGAGAAGGTGAGTCACCAAGAGTCAGTATGTAACCCTTCCCCCGGTTTAATGCCACAACATACACAATTTATAACAATTAACATGCACTAGGTCATGCACCCAACCTAGCCATCCAAACGCCTTTGTCTACCCCGTGTGGTACCAAACCACTGGTGGTGCCAAACCAATGGTGACTTAAAGTCACAATTGTGATACCAAATCACTGGAGGTGCCAAACCTCTGGTGTCCGAAGACACAAATCGAATGATGGGGCCAACCCATCGTGTGATACCAAATCACTGGCGTCAATCCCATAATATCAACTGTGGGGCCAACCCACTGTGGTGCTAAGCCACTGGGACGGGACGCTATGAGGTGCCAAACCTCTGGAGGTGCCAAACCTCTGGTGACCGTAGTCACAATGTGGTACCAAACCACTGGTGTCCGTCGACACAAATATCATTTCCCCTCTCTCAACAACCCACATCAATTAATAACATACATATACATAAGTCATGCTTATCGTGCACATATCATAAGTCACATATATCAAATATCTCATGCTTCCTAAAAGCATCAGTAACACAAAGACTTACTCAATCCTGCTCATACCATGTCAGTATCAAATCCAAATCTACACAACCAGATTTAGCATATACAAACACTTAGCATTTTAATCGGTTATAAAGTGTGTATGTACACACCTGTCACCAACGATAGCCCTAAATCCTCAAAGAGTCAATCGGCCACACAAGATTCCCTTGCCCTATATTCGGCCAAACCTAAACAACATAATCATGCTAATCAACCTCTAAGGGTATAATCGTAATTTTACCTACTAAGGGTATTTTTGTAATTTACCCAACAAGGGTATTTTCGTAAATTCACACTTGCAATGGCCTTACCGAAGGCCTAATGTCGCCATTAGCGACTCATTTACCATTTCCTATTCATACCGGGACGATTGGGCCTAAAACCCGATTTCTACCCCATCCGGATACCATGCTCGTGTGGCCCACCTAGCACAAATCTAGCCACGTATATAAGTTCCACCTAGTCTAGTTCAACATATACTAACCAATCATACAATTTACTCATATGGGCCCACGGGCCCATTGGGCCCACTTCGCCCATCGAGGCCCAAGCGACCCCAACCCACGAGAATACTACACCGATGGCCTCAACTATCGCTCGAAGCCCCACACATGCGCTCGCACGCTCGTGTGGCTACTACTAATGCCGTGCAACCGGCATTTTGGCATTTTGCCGCTTCTACAACTAGTAGAGAGAGTTACACACCGATAGGACTCAGGGGCTAATCCGCGCCTCGACCACTCTTGTGCCCAAACGCCTCCAAGATGTGTTTACTCTCCTCCTAGGATGCTCTTTATATAGATAGCTCTTCACCTTCATTCTTTGTGTCTTTCCGATGTGGGATCCCTTCGTCAAGAGAGTTTAAATTCAATCAAACTCTTGCCAGTGCAATCCATAAAATAAATACTCCCTTGCTTCTCATGAGATTCGAACCCGTGCTCCTTGTCACATAATCCATGCCGCTAGCCACTTTACCACAAGCTCCTCTTGTGTCTTAAACCATGCGCAACTAAATATAAACTATGGCCCAAATTCTAAGGTCCAAGCAAAAAGAAAACCAAAATGCAAAAGCCAAGACTTGAACCTTGGACCTCCTTCCTTCCTTGTGGCATCACTCCCTTGTCTCTTATGTGGCGTCACTTTGCCACTACACCACACACTCCACTTGTGTCATTTTCCTCCATATTTTATTCTTAAGACCTATCTGCCAACTTCCAGGGTTTTTTTCACCTAAAACCAAAATTTCCCCAAAGCCAATATTTGATCCCGGGTCTTCATAGAAGCCCTCTAACCTTCCAAAATCACTTATCCAATAGGTCTAACTAGCATTTAAGCCGATCTCTTGTTCTCTAAAAATTTAAACACTACTACGCCTAAGGCCCATTGGGCTCAATTCTCCTAGGCCCAATTTTGGGATGTTACAACACCTTTCTGTTCTCAAAATTCCAGCCTTCAACCTTGAGTTAGCCGAATCTCTCCATCCCCTTCTTGCCGAAATCTTTCCTCCTCCATTAGAGTTACTTTGGCCAAATATCAAGGGAGCACAAGTTTCTTTTCGGGATTCTTTTTTAATCATTAGTAAGAGGGAAGCCATAGCCATTAAGGGGAGCTTTCAGAATTTATTCTCCTAAGGTAAGGTGGTAAGTAACATTCGGCTATAGGCTTTGGTTATGTATAGGTGTGCAAGCCAATTATTAACAAATGTTTTGGTAGGAATCTCGACAGGACAAGTGACAAATACGGGAATTTGGTGAATTGGAGGAAACAACGTCTCGGGATTTCGCTAGTATATTCGGGATTTGCTAGTAAATAGGTGTGTAAGATCTCTCTACACACTTTATTAATTTACATGACGTTATTGTTTGCCTTAAATCTTTTTGGTTGTGGTTAGCTTGTGGCATAATCGTGGATTTCGGGTAAAGTCCCTTGTAATTTTTGATATATGTTTGCGTGCCATCACATGATGTTTAATACTATGACATGATATATGGAACTTGATATATAAGCATGTGATGGTGGGATTGATGAGAGGAGGGGGATGAATTATGGACTGTCGCCAGTGGTTTTGACCACAAGATGGGTTGGCCCCATCAGACTATTTGTGACCTATGGTCATCAGTGGTTTTGACCACAACGATTGATTATTTGCGACTAAGTCCCAGTGGTTTGGTACCACCAGTGGTTTTGACCACGTTTGATATATTTTAACCTATGGTCATCAGTGGTTTTGACCACACGATGGGTTGGCCCCATCATTTAAATTGTGACTTTAAGTCATCAGTGGTTTTGACCGCACGGGGTAGAAAAGGAGTATGGATGGCTAGTTGGGTTGCATGAGCATGTTTATTAATGAATTGTGTATGAGATGTATTTTCCGGGTGGGGGGTTTACACACTGAGTCTTGGTGACTCACCCCTTCCCTTAACATTTTGTAGATGAGTAGATCGCGGAGATGGAGCCGGATGGACTCGAGGTGGCCATGCAGTGGAATTTTAATTAGATGAACTTGGGTTTTGTTTTATTTTATTTTAATGTTGGTTTTATTTTAATTAAGTTGTAATAAGGCCTCCTAGATATATTTTTATTATTCTATGTTTTGGATTAATTTGTTTAAACTATTTCTTAACATTAAATTAAGTACACATGTTTTCTAAAATTTAATCGCAAAATGTTTTATCGTGCCATCGGGCACACCTGAATCGGTAACAATCTGACTTAATGAATATATATTTTTTAAAACCTAAGTATGTTTTTTTTTATGCACCTCAAGTGTTTTAAATCGGACACTATCTTTTATCAAAAAGTTAATTCGGCTTAAAGGGATTTTCAAAAATACTTTATCTGTAGCACACCAAATTCGGTCGTAGTGTTTGGGCCGGGCTTGGGGTGTTACAAAATTGGTATCAGAGCCCGGTTCAAAGCTCGGCTGTGGGGGCCCAAGGCCCAAAATGTTTTGGTAGGCCTTTTGAAAAAAAAGTTTTGGTTTTAGATAAAGATGGCGTGAGTCTCTCCAAGCACCAATCCGCCTGTAAGTACTTCTAAACTTCTGTGTGAATTAATTATTTATAGAAGGGTAGGTATGGAACGTAGATAGTATGATAGGTGTTTAAACTTTAGGACTAGTTTACCCCAACAAAAATACATAAGACTTTAAAAGCCTAATTAAACAAACCTACGACCAAGTCGCCAAGTTAGGGTGTGGTAACCCTGGTGCGCATGTCTAGGATTGGATCCGGAAGAGCTTGGTACTTAAGCAGTCCTCGTGACTCACCTCCTCTTCACAGGATTCCTACCTGGTGCGTAGCTTTGGTTCACCCTGACCAAGAGGGCTCGGTCATAGGCTAAACATAATGACTAAAACCCGAACGGGAACTAGCCATTTTTTTTTGAAAAAGAAGAAAACAACAAAACCCTAGTTTTTCAAAACTTTTAAAATCACTCTTTCAAATTTGAGAACAACCATCTTCACAACTTTTTCCGAAAAATTTGCTTTGTGGAAAATTACTAAAATGCCTTAGGGGTAAAATTACCAAAACGCCCTTGGTTCATAAAATATCAACTCAATGGTTTTGTCCAAAAATTTCATTATTTTATACAAACATTCAAAACTCTAATTTGCAGAATTATCAAAAATATCTCGGCTTTGGAAAATTACGAAAACGCCCTCAACTTGTAAAATTACCAAAACGACCCTAATTTCTAAAATTTTTGCAACAGCATCGTTTTAAAAAGGGAAACTCTCAAAAAGGAACCCTCAGAGTTTTACAACTGTTAAAATATCCCTGATTTATTAAATTTACAAAATTATCCCTGATTGACAAAATTACCAAAATACCCCTGGTTTCCCAAAATTTTGCCGTACCTTTAATTTGGCAAATTTTCAGAATTACCCTTAAGTTTTGGGAATTTTAAAATGTCTTGATTCATTAAAAGCTCTCAAAATTTCTTTTATTACAAAGATACCCCTGTAGGAAAAAGACGAAAATACCCCTGGGATAGTAACAGGACAGAAATGTCCGAAGAGTGAATAAGTATGGAAGGTATTAGGGAATGGATGTTCTTCTCTGTGTGAACTAGGATAGAGAACTTAAAACCTTGATTGATCGAAAGAATCTCTATTAAACTCTCTTCATAAAATTTCTTCGCGGATAACCAAGTGAAATACTAATGCATAAAATTCTTAATCAGATAAACGCAATCGTTAGAATGAGTTCAAGAGGTCGTGGACGTCCGCCGCGTGGCCGTGGTAGGGGTAGGATGACCTTGTCGGAGCCAGCAAGGTCTGGTCACGGGTCTGGAAATGAGATGCCGGATCTGCCGGCGGCGGAAACTGAATTTCAAGATCAGACGGGTGGTAATGATGTCGTATCTCAAGCTGTATTATGGGTATTGGAATGAATTGCTGAGGCTGGCGCGGGTGCAGGAGCCCGTAAAACTGTGGTTGAACGACTCCGGGCTAACGGAGCAGAAGTATTTAGGGGAGTTTCTGGAGTGGCACCTAGTGCGGCGGAGTACTGGTTGGAAGCAACTAAAATGATCATGGATGACATAGATTTTACAGATGAGGAGAAATTAAAGGGTATAATTTCTTTGCTTCGGGATGAGTCATATCAGTGGTGGCTCACTGTAAGGGATGGAACGGTGGCAGAAAACCTCACCTGGGAATTTTTCAAAGATGCATATCAAAAGAAGTATATCGGAACTAGCTACGTAGATGCGCAGCGGAAGGCTTTCTTGAACATGGTTCAAGGCAATAAGACAGTGGCAGAGTATGAGGCCGAATTCCTCCAGTTGAGTAGGATGCTCGTGGTATTGTGGGTACCGAGCATGAACGCTGTGTCAGATTCGAGGATGGGCTGAGAGATGAGCTGAGGATGATGATAGCTCCACAACAGGAACGGGAGTTCGCTGTTCTAGTAGAGAAATCAAAGGTTGCTGAAGAGGTAAGACAGTCTGTTAGGCGGAATCAGGACAAGAGTAGGGAAAAAAGGAATTTTGGGTCTTCAGGGTCCGCTGAAGGTTCATAGAAGAGGGCTAGATTTGGAGAATCAGAAAGAGCCGCAAGGCCTACTCAGTGGCCACCTCAGTGTGGTGGGTGCGGGAAATCCCACTCGGGGGAGTGTTGGAGTGGTAATCGAGGGTGCTTTGAGTGTAGATCAATGGGGCACCGGGTAAGAGATTGTCCGCGGAAGTTGGCTAGGACTCAAGCTGAGGATCAAGGACGTGGTCAATTCAGGAGGGATAGCCAGCAACCACAGAGGGGTCGAGGTGCAGCTAGAGGTAATAGTAATGGTAACGGGCGTGGCCGAGGTGCTGAAGGTGCAGAGGCGAGGCAACCAAGGTTGGTTTATGTAGTTGGCCATCGCGAGGAGGAAGATGTGCCAGATATGACAACGGGTAAGTTTCTTATTTCCGGAATACCCTCAATTGTCTTGGTTGTGGTTACGTTAGTTCATTCTTATGTTGCTAGTAGTGTATGGAACTTGGATTATGAACGTAGGGAATGTTTCTAGGAAGTATGATAGTTCTTTAAGATCAGAGTGTGCAGCAGTAGCGTAGTGTGAAGAGGTAAGGATGTACGATTGGACGATAGTAAGTAATTTCGAGGACGAAATTATTTTAAGGGGGGTAGAATTGTAACATCCTGAATTAGGGGTTGTTTGAAAATTTAATTATTTGTTCCCATGTGTGTGTGTGCTTGAAGAAATAAATACTATGATTTATTTGGCATGTTCTAAGGTCTAGAATTAAACCCGAGTTAGGCCTGACTTAGTATTAAAATTTTTTTTTAGTATCTAAAAGGAGGGAGCTAGGAGATAGGGGTTAAGTATAAATCTGGGAGAAACATGACACGAAAAATTGGGCTTAGTAAAGTGGCTCCCATGCGCCACTTAAGAAATCGGAAATAACGCCAAGACAAGGGCACTGGTTCAAGGCACGGCAGCAGCAAGTGGCTTTTTATTTTTGGGTGTTGGCGTTAAGAAGGAAGGGGCTGAGTTAAGGAGGGTTAAAACGATGTTGTGGGCAATGGTGGACAAGAAAGTCACCTTGCGCGAAGTGGCTAGGGCGCCACTTGAGGTCTTGGCAAGGGACTCACGTTCGAATAGCATGGGAAGCACATGGGTTTTATTTTTGGTTTTGGCGTAAGACAAGGGAGCTAGGGAGTGAGGTGTTAAAAGATGTTTTGGGTGGATTATATCACAATTGGCGCATTGGAAAATTGGTTTTGGGGCGTTAGTGCACAGATTATGGTTCCAGGAGTCGTCGCAGTTCAAGCTCAATGGCGGCATAAGGGGTGTTTTTATTTTTTTAATTTGATTTTGCAGCAAATTGGAAGGCATTGACTGGCACATGGGAGCTTCAATAGAGAAAGATTAAGTGATATTGTTTAGTCCTTTTAAAATTCTAATTTGGAGTAGGGGATAAATATTAGTTTATTTTGTATTTTATTTTGAAGAGGTGGATAGGGGATAAGGATAATGCATGGGATTATTTTATTTGTTAATTGTTAAAGGATAAGAGAATATATAGGAAATTGATAAAAGATTAAACTAGTTTTTGGTTTTAGAATTAATTTGGGTATGCTAACCTTTAGTTAATTATTTATTTATGTTAAGATAGAAAGCAAGGGTGGCTTTATTGTTTAATTGTTTTTGAAAAGGTGATAAAGGTGGGGATAGGAGATAAATGTTTTTTTATTGATAATTAAAAGTTGAAATTATCAAAAAGGGTAGAGTTAGTAAAGGTGGGATTGTAGGCAAGGTTAGCTATCGGTTTTGAGAACATAGCCGAATGTTCCTCAAAACTCATTCAAGGCTATTTTCTTTTCTCTCTAATTTGCTGCTGCCGAATTTCCCTTGTTGCATTGCCTAAATTGTTCAAAAAATTTTAGCTTCTTTTTCTTCTACTAAGCCGAAACCACCACCACTTTCCCTACATCTCTTCTTTCTTTTTTTTTCAAAAAAATTCCTATTAGCCGAACCTACACCTTTCTCTTCTCAAAATTCCAGCCTTCAACCTTGAGTTAGCCGAATCTCTCTATCCCCTTCTTGCCGAAATCTTTCCTCCTCCATTAGAGTTACTTTGGCCAAATATCAAGGGAGCACAAGTTTCTTTTCGGGATTCTTTTTCAATCATTAGTAAGAGGGAAGCCATAGCCATTAAGGGGAGCTTTCGAAATTTATTCTCCTAAGGTAAGGTGGTAAGTAACATTCGGCTATAGGCTTTGGTTATGTATAGGTGTGCAAGCCAATTATTAACAAATGTTTTGGTAGGAATCTCGACAGGACAAGTGACAAATACGGGAATTCGGTGAATTGGAGGAAACAACGTCTCGGGATTTCGCTAGTATATTCGGGATTTGCTAGTAAATAGGTGTGTAAGATCTCTCTACACACTTTATTAATTTACATGACGTTATTGTTTGCCTTAAATCTTTTTGGTTGTGGTTAGCTTGTGGCATAATCGTGGATTTCGGGTAAAGTCCCTTAACTTGTAATTTTTGATATATGTTTGCATGCCATCACATGATGTTTAATACTATGACATGATATATAGAACTTGATGTATAAGCATGTGATGGTGGGATTGATGAGAGGAGGGGGATGAATTATGGACTGTCGCCAGTGGTTTTGACCACAAGATGGGTTGGCCCCATCAGACTATTTATGACTTATGGTCATCAGTGGTTTTGACCACAATGATTGATTATTTGCGACTAAGTCCCAGTGGTTTGGTACCACCAGTGGTTTTGACCACATTTGATATATTGTGACCTATGGTCATCAGTGGTTTTGACCACACGATGGGTTGGCCCCATCATTTAAATTGTGACTTTAAGTCATCAGTGGTTTTGACCACACGGGGTAGAAAAGGAGTATGGATGGCTAGTTGGGTTGCATGAGCATGTTTATTAATGAATTGTGTATGAGATGTATTTTCCGGGTGGGGGATTTACACACTGAGTCTTGGTGACTCACCCATTCCCTTAACATTTTGTAGATGAGTAGATCGCGGAGATGGAGCCGGATGGACTCGAGGTGGCCATGCAGTGGAATTTTAATTAGATGAACTTGGGTTTTGTTTTATTTTATTTTAATGTTGGTTTTATTTTAATTAAGTTGTAATAAGGCCTCCTAGATATATTTTTATTATTCTATGTTTTGGATTAATTTGTTTAAACTATTTCTTAACATTAAATTAAGTACACATGTTTTCTAAAATTTAATCGCAAAATGTTTTATCGTGCCATCGGGCACACCTGAATCGGTAACAATCTGACTTAATGAATATTTTTTTTAAAACCTAAGTATGTTTTTTTTATGCACCTCAAGTGTTTTAAATCGGACACTATCTTTTATCAAAAAGTTAATTCGGCTTAAAGGGATTTTCAAAAATACTTTCTCTGTAGCACACCAAATTCGGTCGTAGTGTTTGGGCCGGGTTTGGGGTGTTACAGGAAGTGCATGATAGGTCACTTGGTGATCGGTGGTTAAACCACAAAATCTAAAATTAGGTCGCAACAGTGATCGGTGGCTGAGCTACGTTATATTATGAGGTCACATAGTGATCGGTGGCTATGCCACGTTTAATGACTCCTGAATAATAGGAATAGGCAGTAGGCTGTCGTTATGGTGTGTAGCGGATGGAGGGTTGATTGTAGAAATCCCCAAGTTGTGATGGTTGGTACGGGTTGGTGTGTAGTGGATAGAATTCTAGGTTGGGTTGGGCTATGCATCATTTATTATTTAGCATGTGATTATGATTGTTGCCTTTATATATGGGCCAGGGCTCATAATGTGTTTGTGGGCCTCAGGTCATTGTGTTTCGGGATTTACACACTGAGTCTTGGTGACTCACCCTTTCATTTTCCTCTACTCTTTCAGATGAGCAGTAGATCGTGGACATGGGTGCCGAGACGGACTAGAGGGGCCATCAAGTTTTACTTCTATAGATTATTTTAGGTTTTCTTTAAGTTTTTTTATGTTTTGGGAATATTTATGTAATAAGGCCCCATAGTTTACCTTCATCTAGTAGTTTTTAATATTTGCAACTTATTAAACCATGTCAAAGGTTTAAATATACGAAATAATAATAATACAAGGTTTTCTTTACAAATGTCGCTTGTTTATTCAACTTTTGTCTATTTAACTTATGATTTTCTAAAGCCAACTTAGCAAAAGTTTTCAATGTACAACCCGTAGCATACCGGATCTGGTCGAAACTTATAGGTCGGGTTTGGGGTGTTACATATTATTTCTCTCCCTCTAATGTTGGGAAAACTATCAAATCAAAATAGTAATCGCAAAATCATGTCATAATTGAATCTCCAATTTGTTCAAGATATTTCTTAATAAAAGGATACTCATAATTACTATATATTCCTAACTTTCTCTCAATATCAATTTTGTACATTGTGGTGGAGTAGTTTGAACATATTTTGCAAATTTAAAAATTCTAAAATGGGTTGTATTTGGCTTCTGACCAAAAACCAATTGTAATAAGGAGTGTTTATCATAACTTATGACATGATACGTACAAATGTCGATTCATATAAAATATCATATCCTTATACAAAAGTTTTGTTCTCAAAAGATATAGTTTAGCTACTAATTGGAGGCATTGAATCACTAGTTATGCTAAATCATTTTGTACGTATAAGCAACAGGCTTTGTGATAGTTATTCGCATCAATAATCTAACATACAATAATCATTAAAAACCTGAGAAATAAGTTCACAAACATTAGAAAATTTGTCTCAATTGCATAATTTAAAATTTTTATTCTTAATCAAATCATTGAACAAGAAATCTCGCAAACGACATATTTCAAGTTGATAACTCACATGTGGTTACCTTGTAGATTGTAATACCCCTAACCCACATCCGTTGCTGGCATAGAGTTACAGAGTATTACCGATCAAATAGACATAATTTCAAGCATTTCATATCATATAATATTAAAGACAAAACTAATCAAACTCATACATATTGTCCCTTATTCGAGCCTTCAAGACCCAAATTATGTATTAGAAACAAGTTGGGACTAATTCGGAAACTCAAAATTTTTTTCAAAAAATAATAAAAATTTCCAAAGCTGCAGGGTTCATACAGTCGTGTAGACTCAAAATGTACCTTAAACAACAAGTTTACCATTCCATGCAAGCTTGGACAATAAGCAACTTAAAAATCATTTATTTAACCAATTCAAAACACAACCAAACACCTCCAAATCATATCAAACAAACTTCCTAGGTGCCTAACCAATGTACCCTCATTGGTACCACAATTATATCATCAATACATATCATCAAAGTACCATTCAAATCCAATTTTATAAGCATACCTAATTCCATCTATTTTGCCTAATTTATGAACACTTAAACACCAATTAAACATGTCATATTATAGCTTTAACACAAACACATATTTATATGTTTATAACCAACCAATATTAAACTTATAATCTTATTACAATTAATTTACAAAATATCTAATAGTTAGACTCCTTAGGTACAAGCCGGCACAAAAGAATAAACATCACCACGTTTGAGATTGGGACCGTTGTTGGATGCTGAGTCGACAATCAAAATTAAGTACTTAACCTATGCAAGAAAAACAAAATCGTACACTGAGTAAAAACTCAATGATATTTCTATAATCTGAATATTTAAAAATAAAAAATTTACAAATATACAATTAAACTATAAACACATATTAAAATTTAAATATTACAATAACCATATCATATTTCATTTGTTTCACAAATATCTCAATTTTCATAATTGCTATATAAATAGCTCTTCACATTTCTTTATACAATTTCATTATCTATTCCATAATCATTTCACGAGTATATCACTCATATATTCCATATATTTGCAATATATTTCACATTCTGTCTTCAATTCACTATTTCACTTTCATTTCTCATATCATTTCATTTCAATATCAATTGTAAGACTTTATTATTCATTTACCTCTATTAACACGACTCGGACTTGGATGAATACACGGATCCAACCAAAACACACCAGTTTGGCATCCAGTGCCTC
The DNA here is from genome assembly GCA_025503065.1 of Gossypium bickii. Taxonomy (NCBI): domain Eukaryota; kingdom Viridiplantae; phylum Streptophyta; class Magnoliopsida; order Malvales; family Malvaceae; genus Gossypium; species Gossypium bickii. Next base: position 16,151,659 of record CP106713.1, on the reverse strand, counting down.
ATCGGATAATTCGAAGTAATAAATTGACATCCAGTGTCTCATTGGTTAAATCGAAGTAAATTGGCACCCAGTGCCTCATCGAATTAATCTGAAGTAGTAAATTGATACCCAGTGTCTCATTGACTCGAAGTCGAAGATATTCCTGAACTCTTCCAATCCTATGGCATGCCATCTATATCCAACTCAGCCCGATACAGTTAATAGGGTTCCAATTCACTTTTCAAATATAATCAATATTCATTTCAATTCAAATAATCAATATATTCAATATATATACCAATTCAATCAATTTCCATCAACTTTAATTCAATTTAATACCAAAATGTCAAATACTCACCTCAACCACTTACCATAAGCATTAAATCAAAATACAACAATTAATAACTAGATTCGGATTATAGAAATACAAACTGGAAATTTCGAGCTATTCCTCGTCGACTTTATCTTTTCCCTTTTTAGTCGAGGGTTCCGGTACGATGTTTGTAACACCCCTTACCCGAGACCTTCGCCGGAGTCGGGTATGGGGTGTTACATTTGATTGGTATCAGAGCTTACGGTTTAGTTGATTCTAGGACTACCGTAGCGCGTGTGAGTCTAGCTATACATGCCTTTATCATATATTGATAGTGTGGTGACTTCTGACAGCCTGAACTTATTTTATATAGTAAATGGACACTGATCCTGAAAGAGCCGTGAATGATGATGTAGAGAGTAGCGCTACCGACCACACACGGATCGTCACTTAGACTCTCGACTGCTTTCGGGTAGCCACGAAGGAGAGACTAAACAAGCCTTTTATCAGATGATGAATGAGTGGTTTGCCCAATTTATTCGAACTAACCCGGCTGTACACCAACCTCTGCCCCCGAATAATCCAACTCCGATTCCTTCAGCACCCCCGATGATAGATCCGATGAGATCTAGTAGGCCCCCAGTTGATAAAATTCGAAAATTTGGGGCCGTAGAATTTAAAGGCAATGATAATGATGACGTAGAGAGAGCCGAAATGTGGCTTGATAACACTATTCGGGTACTTGATGAGCTATCTTGTACTCCGGATGAATGCCTGAAGTGTGCCATATCTTTACTGCGGGACACTGCATATCATTGGTGGAATACATTAGTATCAGTAGTCCCGAAAGAAAAAGTGACCTGGAATTTCTTCCAGAATGAATTCCGCAAGAAATATATCACCAAAGATTCATTGATCAAAAACGAAAAGAATTCCTTGAAATTTGAAAAAAGGACAAATGACCGTGACGGAATATGAACGGAAATTTGTCAGGCTCAGTAGATATGCTAGAGAGTGTGTTTCTACTGAAGCTATTATGCATAAAAGATTTGAAGATGGCCTGAATGAGGATATAAAGATGTTTGTTAACATTCTTGAAATTCAAGAGTTTGTGACTTTAGTTGAGAGAGCTTGCAAAGCTGAAGAGCTCAGAAAGAGAAAAGAAAGGCCGAGGCTGCTAGAGACATTCGTAAAAGATCTTCTGTAAGGTCTTTCATTCCACAACCAAGAAGTCCAGAGATGACTACAGCCAACATAAAGCTACTACAGATCCACCTAGACGGGATCGACCTTCTATGAGCTCTCGAGCTACCTCGATAGCCAGTGTTGGTAACGTTCCTCAGAATAGAGTTGAATGCGAGCACTGTGGGAAATGGCACTCAGGGAGATGTAGATTTCATGATCGGTCTTGCTATAAATGTGGATCGATGATCATTTTATTAGAGAATGTCCGAGGTTAGTTGGCGAGCGTAATACGCTTCGAACGCTAAGCCGAGCAACACGTCAATGCGAGGTAGACCACCCAGACATTCTGGCAATGTAGGTGGTAGTCAGAAAGGAACGAAGAACACTACAGTTCGATCTGAGGCTAGAGCTCCAGCTAGAGCATATGCTGCACGAGCCAGAGAGGATGCTTCCTCCCCCGATGTCATTACTCTGTACTTTTAGCCCTTTATGACACTCACCAGTAATTGCATTAATTGATCCCGGTTCGACTCACTCATATGTGTGTGAAACTTTAGAATTCGGAAAGACTCTGCTAGTTGAGTCTACCGAGTTTGTGATTCGTGTGTCCAACCCTTTGAGTAGATGTGTGCTTGTTAATAAAGTGTGTAGAGATTGCCCGTTGATGATTCGGGATTATTGCTTCCCAGCTGATTTAATGTTGTTGCCCTTTGACGAATTTGATATAATCTTGGGTATGGACTGGTTAACTTCACATGAGGCAGTAGTGGATTGTAAAAGGAAGCTTATTGATTTGAAGTGTCGAACTGGTGAGACCATCGTAATTAAATCTTGTGATGTAAATGGGCCGCCTCTGATAATATCTTCAATGTTAGCCCGGAAGTATGTGAGAAAAGGGTGTGAAGCTTATTTGGCTTATGTATTGGATAATAAAATGTCTGAGAAACAAATTGAATCTGTATCAGTTGTATGTGAATACCCCGATGTATTTCCTGAAGAACTACCGGGTTTACCCCCAGTACGAGAGGTTGAGTTCGGCATTGAATTAGTACCGGGGACGACTCCGATTTCGATAGCTCCGTATCGGATGGCACCTACTGAGTTAAAAGAATTGAAAGTGCAGTTGCAAGAGTTGACAGATAGGGGCTTTGCACGACCGAGTTTCTCTCCGTGGAGTGCACCGGTTTTATTCATGAAAAAGAAAGATGGGACCATGCGAATGTGTATCGACTATCGGCAACTAAATAAGGTAACCATAAAGAATAAGTACCCGTTACCTCGGATTGATGATTTGTTTGATCAGTTGAAGGGGGCTTCAGTGTTTTCGAAGATAGATTTGAGATCGGGCTATTATCAGTTGCGAGTCAGAGATAAAGATGTGCCAAAGACTGCATTCCGAACGAGGTACGGACATTATGAGTTTTTGGTTATGCCTTTTGGACTCACTAATGCACCTGCTATTTTTACGGATCTAATGAACCGAGTCTTTCGACAGTTTTTGGATCGGTTTGTAGTAGTGTTTATTGATGATATACTGATCTACTCCAAAAATGAAACGGAACATGCTGAGCATTTGAGATTAGTACTACAAACTTTGAGAGATCAACGATTGTATGCAAAGTTTAGTAAGGTGTGAGTCTGGATGAATGAAGTCGACTTCTTGGGTCATGTTGTTTCAAAGGTCGTATTCGGGTAAATCCAAACAAAATAGCAATATACTCGATTGGAAGCCACCAAAGAATGTTTCCGAGATCCGAAGTTTCTTAGGCCTTGCATGATATTACGACATTTTGTAAAAGGTTTTTCTCATTATAGCTACACCTTTGACGAGACTACTACAGAAAGATGTCAAATTTGAGTGGTCGAAAGGTGTCGAAAAAGTTTCGAGCGCTTGAAAGCCCTTTTGACCAAGCTCAGAGTGTTAACTCACTGAATCGGGTAAAGAATTTATTATTTTTAGTGATGCTTCCTTGAATGGGTTGGGTTGTGTTTTAATGCAAGAAGGCAAGGTGATAGCCTACGCTTCGAGACAATTGAAGCCGCATGAAAAAAATTATCCAACTCACGACTTGGAGTTAGCGACCATTGTGTTCGCTTTGAAAATTTGGCGTCACTATTTATTCGTGAAAAATGTCATATTTATTCAGATCACAAAAGTTTAAAATATTTGATGGCTCAGAAAGATCTAAACTTGAGACAACGCAGATGGTTAGAATTGCTGAAAGACTATGAATTAGTAATTGACTACCATCTGGGGAAAGCCAATGTTGTTGCGGATGCGTTAAGCGAAAATCGTTATTTGTTCTTCGTGCATTGAACGCATATGGATGGCCATGTCGATGATGGTTCGATCATAGCCGAAGTTACAAGCAAGACCGATGTTTATTCAAATAGATTTGTGATGCACGTAAAGTTGACAAAAAGTTGATTTCTATTCGAGTCGTGCGTGGAAATGGTACGTAATCGATTTTTCGATTGATGCAAATAATTGTTTGAATTATAAAGGCCGATTGTGTGTTCCAAAGAACTCGATTTGATACGATGATCCCGAGTGAGGCCCATAGTGGCCGGCCACAATACACCCGTAGCACAAAAATGTATAATGATTTGAAGCGCTTCTATTGGTGGCCTAGCATGAAACGAGATATATCCGAGTTTGTTTCCAAGTGCTTAATCAGTCAACAAGTAAAAGCTGAGCATCAGGTACCGTCCGGACTACTTCAACCAATCATGATACCCGAATGGAAATGGGATAGAATTATAATGGATTTTGTATCCGGTCTTCCTATGACACTGAGTAAGAAAGATGCCGTATGGGTTATCGTTGATAGACTGACTAAATCAGCTCATTTTGTACCGGTACGCACCGACTATTCACTTGATAAGCTTGCTGAATTGTATGTGTCACAGATTGTAAGATTGCACGGTGTACTGAGTTCCATTGTTTCAGATAGGGACCCGAGGTTCACATCACGATTCTGGAAGAAATTGCAAGATGCTCTAGGTACTAAACTTCATTTTAGTACAGCTTTCCATCCGCAAATGACGGTCATCGATCAGGCGAACTATTTTGATACTTGAGGACATGTTGAGGTGTTGCGTTCTCGAATTTGAAGGTACGTGGGAACGATACCTACCTTTGGTTGAATTTGCTTATAATAATAGCTTCCAATCTAGCATAAAAATGGCGCCTTATGAAGCCTTATGCGACGCGAAAATGTCGCACGCCGTTGTATTGACTGAGCTCAGTGAAAATAAGATACACGGGGTTGATTGGATTAAAGAAACAGAACAGAAGGTCATTGTTATTAGAAGAAATTTGAAAGCTGCTTCGGATCGTCAAAAGTCCTACGCCGATTTGAAACGTAAGGACATTGAATTTCAGGTCGGAGATCGGGTGTTCTTAAAAGTTTCTCCGTGGAAGAAAATACTCCGATTTGGTAGGAAAGGCAAGTTGAGTCCAAGATTTATCGGACCGTATGAAATCATCGAACGTATAGGGCCTGTTGCTTATAGATTGAAATTGCCCTCTGATTTAGAAAAGATACACAATGTATTTCACGTTTCGATGCTTCGCAAATACAAATCGGATCCGTCACATATGATCACATCGTCAGAGATTGAAATTCGATCCGATTTGACATATGATGAAGAACCGATCCGTATCTTAGCTCGGGAAATAAAAGAATTGAGAAATAAAAGAATTCCATTAGTAAAGGTTCTATGGAATCGTCACGGAGTTGAAGAGGCTACATGGGAGCCTGAGGAGTCAATGAGGCAACAATATCCGACCTTGTTTAACGGTAAAATTTTCGAGGACGAAAATTCTTAAGGGGGGAGAGTTGTAACAGACCAATATTGACCCTAATCGGAACTGTAACAACCCAAACCCGGCCCAAACTTTAAGGCCGAATCTAGCTTGTTACAGTGGAAAACATTTTTGAGAAATTCGTTTTTCTAAATCAATTTAAGTTGTTGAAAACCTTTTGTTTGATTGTCTTGTAAAAACTTTATTTAGTGTCTATTAGGAAATTTATTTAAGCCAAGTTAGTATAAAATTCCAAATATGCGCGATGGCACGTTAAAAACAATTTTCGTTTTAACTTGGAAAACATGTGATTTTAATTCAATAATAATAACATAGCTTAAAACAAGTATCCAACATATGAAAAATAGCAAAAATAAAGTGTCGTGAGGCCTTATTACATTCGAAATAAAATTTAAATCAACAATCCAAAAATAAATAAACTGAAATTCAAAGTCTATTAAAATTTAAATCCTAATCGCATGGCCACCTCGAGTCAACCCTGGCTCACATCCGCGATCTACGTGTCACCCGAAAATATAAAGGAGAAGGTGAGTCACCAAGACTCGATGATGTAACCCTTCCCCGTATTTAAACAATTTCATACACAAAGACATATAATCAATCATCATGCACTAAGTCATGCACCCAACCTAGCCATCCAAACACCTTGTCTACCCCTGTGTGGTACCAAACCACCGGTGGTGCCAAACCACCGGTGACATATAGTCACAATGTGATGCCAAATCACCGGAGGTGCCAAACCTCCGGTGTCCATAGACACAATCGATTGATGGGGCCAACCCATCGTGTGATGCCAAATCACTGGCGTCAATCCCTTATGATAATTTGTGGGGCCAACCCACTGTGGTGCTAAGCCACTCGGGCGAGATGCGATGAGGTACCAAACCTCCGAGGTACCAAACCTCCGGTGGACCGTAGTCACAGCAGTGTTACCAAAACACTGGTGCCCGTCGCACGCACGAATACACCGCCTCCACTCATCAATCCCACATCAAACATTTATATCACATAATTCATGCTACCATATACTTAATCACATGTACAGGTTTTATCATCAGCCGTATGCAACGTGTATTAAACATACCATGCTTCCCAAAAGCATCTTAAAATATTTCATAATCAACAAGGACTTACCTGGTTCCTTGCTTATACCATTCATGGTATTAGTCCCGAATCTACACAGATCCGGTTAGCACACACAACAATTTAGCACATTTAATTAATTATAAGTGTGTATGTACACACCTGTCACCACTGAATGATCTAAATCCCGAAAAGAGATGTTGGTCACCACAGTTCTCTCTGCACCTATATTCGGCCAACATAGGATTAGTACTATGGCCTAAACGGCCAAACCAAATATTTAAAAGGGTTCTCTTTTTGAACCCGAATCCTTACCTTCTTGCCTTAAAGTACTCACTTCGGCACACGGTTCACAAAACTGCTTCACTTCCTACAACCGGCCATTATCATTATTAGTAGCCTTCGGGTTAATCAAATACTAAAAAGAATAGATCCTTACCCAAACCGATTTACAGGGAGTGAGACTTGGGTCGAATACTTCAAAAATCCCGGCACCTGTACAGAACCGATTTTAAATGGATACTTAGCACCTTGTGACTAAATGCCGAAATTGGCTCTTAATCCTTGAAAAGTCGACAAAAATAGGGAAAGGAATATAGACATTCGCCAACCCTACTTACCTTCACAAAGAGAGAAATCTCAAGCACCTATGCCACTCAGAATATTCGGCCAAAGTGAGTTAATAGGGAAGAAAGGAAATTTCGGTCACTAAGATAGGGGATAGATTCGGTTGGAGAGAAAGAAAAATAACGAGAAGAGATGAGTGGGGAGTTTCACCAAAATATGAGAGAAGAGAGGAAGTTTGAAAACAAGAAAGAGAAGGGATGGAATGTGGGAGAGTGCCTAGTCGAATTTTGCCAAAAGAGTAACTAAGAGAATTCGGCCTCCCCCTTAACACCAAGTCTCCATGCCGCTTACTCTCTTCAAAGAGTTTAAAATTCAATCAATGTCCTATATATTATCCTTTAATAATTAACAACTACTTTAATCCTTACGTCTTCAAATAATAATAAAATAGAAGAAGCCATGTGCTTAACAAATTCTTCCAAAATTAAATCAAAATTCAAAATGCTAAGCTTATCTTTATCCATTTGCACCAATAAAATAACATAGCAATTATCCTCCTATCACCACTTTAAGAACAAATAAAATAAAAATAATGATAATAATAATCCCATTTATCCAAATTAATTCTAAAAGAATTAAACAAGCATTTATCCTTCATCCAAATTGAAGCCCATGTGCAGACCATTTCGCCAACTTGCATGAAGAAAAAAAAATAAAATCCCAATTGCAGCATCTTGGGTTCGAAACCAAGACCTCACTGCTGCAGCCCTTTCTTCTACGCCCCTAGCCACTTCTTCCAGCCCAACTTTCTTGCCAATTTACCCCACCATTTAATTATAAGACCTCTCCAGGCCGTTTACCCAAAAATTAAAAAAATGCCAAACGCCGCTCAAAGAAATTTCGAACATGCGCCCAACAACCTCCAAGCCTCTAAGTAGCACACGCTAGCCACTTAGCCAACCCACTTTCATGTCAATAAGCCCTCCTAATTTAATTAAAAGGCCTTCCTAGGCCTAACGCCCAAAAACCCAAAAGGAAAAACATTTCCCCCTTGTTTCTTCCACGAATCGAACCCAAGGCCCCTAGCAAACTCTTAGGCGCCCCACGTCACTTATACCAAGCCCATCCTTTGTGCCTTAACTCGCCCAAAATTCTATTAAAGCCCTAACTAACCTAGCTCCTTCCTTTTACACACTTAAAAATAAATTTTTAATACTGGGCCAAGCTTAGCTCGAGTTATTTTTAGACCCTTAAACATGTCAAATAAATCCTAGAATTTAACTCTTCAAGCACACACATGGGAAAATATTTAAAATAATTAAATTCTCAACAACCCCTAATTTAGGGTGTTACAGGAACGGTGGTTTTGGGACCACGAATCCGAGCCCGAGAAATATTTTGATATTATATTTTATGTTTATTATATGTGAACTAATGTGTGTGAGAATATCGTAGAAAAATATTATCGTTTAAGTGCTTAAATTGATAAAAAGGATTTAATCGCGAAAAGCGTAAAAGTTGCATGCTAAGGTATAATGTACTAAATTGCTTGTGGCTTTTTAAGTGGGTGTCCTAAAAGGGCAATTAGCCCATTGACCATAGTGATGGACGGCAATGGGCCAAGTTATGCTAGATATATATGTTAGTTTAATTAAATTTTTAGTTTATGCTTATGTTAGTACTTTTATAAAGAAATAATGTTAGTGTAAATGTTAGATAAAACATAAAATAAGGCCACTATCTTCTTCATTCTCTCATGGCCGATTATTAGCTAATAAAAGGGGCAAATTGAATTGTTTCTTGCAAGAATGGATTTGCATGTCAAATTTCCTAAAAGCAAAGTAGGGACTGGTAAGCATGCTAAGAAATTAGTAGTTTATATGTTATAATAATAAGTTAATAAGGTGAGCATGTTAATGAAATAAAGAAACATAAAACAACTAGGGGGTTCATCTTTTATTCTTTGTTCTTTATCACCGAAAATTTGCTAAAGGAAAAAGAAGAGAAAAAGCTCTCTCATGTTCGGCTACTTCAAGCTAAATTAGGTATGTGTGTTTGATGATTTTGATAATTGATGGCATTTTTGAAATGGTTATCAAGAGCTTTATATAGCCCATGTAAAAATTTGCGTTTTGGTTGTGATTTTCATGAAGTACCATGGAAGAAAGCTTGATGATTTAGTTGTTAAATGGTAAAATTTTGATGATAGGTGATAAAGTAGTAAATTTTGTTCTTGGACTTTTAGTGAAAAATGAGGAAATTAGAATTTAGATGTTAGAATAATTAGTTGGGGAATTAAAATGAAAAAAAAAATAGTTTGTAAGGACTTGTATTAGCTAGGGATACATTCGGCTCTTGAGGAAGGAACTTAAATTCCATGTAATTTGTGTTTTGTGCTTAAAAGACTTAATTGGAAGAGTTGTAAATGTTGGGGGGGCAAAAAGGGTAAATTGTGCAATCAAGTATTCATGGATTTAATTGAGATGAAATGAAATTAAATGAGCTAAATTGTAATATGTTTTAGATCAAGAGCAAAGAAAAACGGAATTAGACTGGGGAAAGACGAAAGTTCTCGAATAGCCGATTCGCACGGACTATCGACAACCGAGGTAAGTCCCATAGCTAAGTTATATTAAAGAACTAATTATGAATGTATCAAATACTAAAAATGGATAAATTTTAGTACTTGTAATGGTCATGGCCGAATGTACCAAGGAACACTAGGTTGATGATTAAAATTTGCTATGTGATGTGACTAAATGTTCCTATGTTAATTGCTAGAGTGTATGAAGATATGATGATTTTATTGATTTAATGTGAGTTGTTCAATGGAATTAGATTTATTCGTATTTATATAAAATAGTATATTGAGGTATCTTGAATGTTTGACTACATTGATACGTTTCGGGCTTTTACGCCGAGCAGGCTTTGTGCCGGTGTTAATTATCGGGCTTTTACGCCTAGCAGGCTTTGTGCCGGTGTTACTTATCGGGCTTTTACGCCTAGCAGGCTTTGTGCCGGTGTTACTTATCGGGCTTTCACGCCTAGCAGGCTTTGTGCCGGTGTTAATTTTCGGGCTTTTACGCCTAGCAGGCTTGATGCCGGTGATGTATTTTACAAAAGAGAAATCGAAAATTTGTTCAAGGCAACTTAAAGCTAATTTATTGAGTAAATGGTTCAGGTAAGCATGTAAGGTATGTTATGTTTAATATTACTTGAGTCGAATAAATATTATGAGAATTGTGTTATATGTGTTTGAAGTTAATATTGATGGGTGTAATATGATGGAATTCGAGTTAGAATGCGCTAATATGGAAATTTGGTTTTCAAGTATAATTGCTAAGAATAAGGGAGATTTTCATGCGATATACTTATATGAATTTCAAAGAAAAGTAGGACGAAAGAAATGATTTCTACTTTACTTGGGCTAATGAATTACTAGTATTCGGCCTTGTATAAATAATTTACTTAAGTGCTTATGTGAAATACAATAAGTTGGAAGTTTTAATTGTGTAATTATTTGTATGTTTTATTATCATGAGATTAGGACTTACTAAGCTAGTAAGCTTACTAGTTTGAAATGTTCTCCTTTGTTTTATAGATTAGGCGAAAGCTATGAGCTCGCCGGATCGTTCGGAAGAGAGTCGTCCACACTATCAAACTGTTTTTTGGTACTCTTTCATTTTCGTTTTCCAATGAAGGCATGTATAGGAAAGACTTTATCTTGGTTTGATGAGAACTTTGGTTCATGTTTATAATAGCCATGCGAATATGGCTAAATTTTTGGTCAAGTATGCTTTTTGGGACTTTTGTTATGAATGTTGGTAATGTTAGTGCTCTTTTATATCGATGATGTCATGATATTATGTGAATGATTTATTTACAAGCTAAATTGCATAAATGATTAAAATGCATGGATGGTACGAATTGTGTGTGAGTATATTCGGTTATAAGCTAGTAATCATATATTGTAAAGAAACAGCCTTTAGTTAACAGCAGTGATGTGATTTTGGAAAAATCACCAAAAATAGGATAAGTTGAATTAGAAGGTGAATAAGGTATAGAATCAAAGCTTATTGTGTCTATTTTGATATGAAAAAACAGAGTAGGCAAAGGAATTCTATGTTATGAGATATTTAAATTTTGGTGTGAATTGTCCTGAATGAATTCGTGAATCCATGTTCTGTCTTGGAAAAATTGTTAAAAATTGTATAAAAATAATTAGGGAACCCACTTTATATGCTTAAAATCCTTGATGAGTCTATTTTTGATTGCATTAAACAAGAACATTATTGGAAATTCGTGCTATGAGATAAATGAGTTTTTGTAATGACAGGAAAGAATTGTCAACAGTGAAATAGGGGAAAATTTGATGAATAAACTGTACTAATTGGCCACATAAAAAATTCTGGAAAAATTGTGGTAAATTCATATATGAGTCTAGTTTTAAGGAAAATTTACGGATCTGAATTTCGAGTTTTGTAAATCGAGTTATGGTCAATTTAGTCAGCATGATGCAGTTTGACAGCTTTAAATTTTTAGGTCCCGAACTTGTAGTCAAGTCTAGTAATGCCACATACTCGACTCCGGCGAAGGTCTCGGGTAAGGGGTGTTACAATGTTAGCAACGAAATTAAAACAATTAAAAATCATCAATGCGACATAATTCAATTTCATATTTCATATTTTAAAATTTTAATCAATATTTGCATAAATTTCAATTTAGTCACTAAACCGAGACTAACTTTTATTCTTTACATTTAATCCTATATTCTCACACAAAATTCACTTTAAACTAAATTTAACTCCCTAATTTCACTTTAGTCACTGAATTTCAAATTTTTCATAATTTAGTCCCTATTACTTAAAATTTACAATTTATTCTATAATTCAATCCTTTTTCATTTCTAACTTAAAAATCTATCAATTTAATTCCCAATACTAGAATTATTCAACAAAGACAACACTTAAAAACTCAATAATTTGTAAAATTTTGACATGGGTCGAGTAGTATTTAATATCGAGATTCCAAAAACATAAAAATTACAAGAAAAGTGACTAAATTGACTAACCAATTGAGCTTGGAACAATTGAAAACCCTAAGCCTTGCTTTCTCCTTTCTTTCTTTCTCTTTTTCTTTTTCGTTTTGCTTCTCTGTATCTTTCTTTCTTTTTCTATTTTCTTTTTCTTTTATTTTATCATTATAATATAATAATATATATACTTAACTTTAAATTTTAATATTATAATATTATTATATATATTTTAACTTTAAATATTTATAATATATATACACTTATGTCGCCTCAATTGTGACCTGATAAACTGTAAAAGTAACATATTTTAATCCCACATTTATTATGCTTTTTGAAGATTTAAGCCTTGTTTTATATAAAAATGTGCTTTTAATCCTTTCTTTTCATGTCTTATACCCAGGAAAGCACCCGAGGATGAAAAGAACACAAAACGGGCCTAAAACGAAGCAAATGGGCCTTCTCACGAAATCGACACGGCCTGGGCCAAGGACCACACGGCCGTGCCGCGCCAGTCATCAAGAACAGGGCATGACCTCGACTCACACGGCCGTGCTTCATTAAAGAAATCCGAACACGGTCAGGTCTCGATTTGCACGGGCGTGTGACATGGCCGTGCCTCTGTCGCTGGAAAGAGCAATTTCAGTCGGAAAAGGATACTTAGGGAGAAAGAATCGCATTCCAAGAGCCTATAAATATCCTCTAAGTGCCACCTTTGAAGGGGCGTCAAAGCTAGGCCAAGGAGCCAAGCCGAGAAGGTCAGAGTTAGGGAATGACGCAAGGATAGCCAGTTGATTCATCCTAAGAAGCCGGAATTATACTCAAGATGGCGGAATTCTCCTTCAATCCCGTCAGGAAGTTTTGAGATTTTTCTTATGTTTTGTTTTATCTTTTCTCTTGTGATGATTTATTTTTACATTATGAACTAAATCCTTCAGATACCTGAAGGGGATGAAACCTAGACAGATTTTATTATTTGATTTTTAAGTTATATGATAAATTACTTAGTTTGTTCTTAATTATGTTGCTTAATCCAAATCTAATGTGCTTAGGTAGAGGAGGAATAGACCCTGCCTAAGAGAAGATCTAACATAATTAAGCGGAGTTGATCGAACGTCTAGAGATAAGGTTACGAGATTTTGCCGAATTAGGGTGAAACCTAATATGGGAGTCCATTGATCGATTTACTGCTATCCTAGGGGTTATTATAAGCGAACGAGAGTTCCACTAATTAACCTAGGGTTAGACGTTATTCGCCTCGAGAGAGGGTTTAATATAGGTTAGGGAGTCTTAAGGTTCAAGCTAAGTAAAAGAAATCATATAATTTAGGGTTAATTAATAAGTGAAGTCTAGGTGGATTCTTCCTGAGGGTATCGTCGTAATCAACTGAGTTTTCTTTCAAAGTTATTTCCCTATTCGTCCTTTTTTGTCTTTGTGTCATTAGTTTAGTCTTCGTCAAAAGCAAATTCACTCTAATTTTAAGGCTAAATAATAAAAAAAAAAGTTAGTATTAGTACTTTTAGTTCCTTTAGGTTCGATATCCGGTCTTGCCTAAGCTATACTACTGTTCGATAGGTACACTTGCCTTTAATCATTGTCAGAGTTAGTTTTCAGGTTTTGATCATTCTTTTATAAATTTTAAAACTCTGATTTACAGCGATCATGACCATTGGCATAATTGCTCCTTTGGTCCCTTTAGTTTTTCTTTAATCTATAATTCAACTTTCACCCTTTTATACAATTTAGTCCTTTTACTTAATTACTCTTAATTCAAGCAAATCCACCTAACCAAAGCCTAATTAACTACACAACTAACTTCGTAAATATTTTTAATAAATATTTACAAGTCCGATTTACGGGAACGGAGTCTTGAAAATGCACTTTTCGACCCCCGTGGCTATCAGGTCATTACATAGATTCATCTACCAAAATATCAAAACATTCATTTTCGTTACATAGATTCATCTACCAAAATATCAAAACATTCACTTTATAGATAAATGAGCCCATTTTTCTTTTAAAAATGCAAGATATTCAATCTTGACTTTTGTTAGTAAGGTCATAAGAAATCACCTTTTTTTTTTTAGAATAATTAGCACATGATAATCCCTTAAAATGAAGAACCATCAAGTTCTTTAATAAATATCCATGTAAATTCTCATTTATTGCATCATTATTGATTGGGATGATCTAACTAATCATATCAACTAATTAGTATACTTGGACTTGTAAATTTCAAGTTTACTGTGCATGAGATTCAACAATACTAATATAAACTTCTAGGTTAGCATCTCATGTGATTTAACCATACTAATATATGCATTGTACAAACTAGAGAAAAGACGATAATTTTTCAATAAAAAATTCCTACCCAATATAATAGATGTAATATATAGAAATCAATCGTCTCCTCATCCACAATCTCAATATGATATTTGTTACAACATATATCCTTTTAAAACACAATTTCTTTAAGATTGTCTAGAACATAATGCATTAATTATCATTTTGTTTCTTCGAATAACAATGTATTAACTCTTCTGGAGCCTTAAATTAATTTTGTACTATTAACATGTTTCATTATCACATTGAACATAAGTAGACAATATTTTAGCTTTTCTGGAGCCCTTAAACTAATTTTGTCACCAAATATTGGTTTATTTCATTATCAAACAAGAAAAATGCTATCCCTAAGGATGGTATGTACTATTATATTATCTACTGGATATATGTTTCCTTCCTTTTAAGGAATAATAATTAAATAAATAAGATATTCATGTGTACGACAAGTACATAACAACAACTTTTTATAAGTTGTCTCTCTTCTGTTGTTCTATTATTTTTCTTTATATCTCCACCTTTAGTGGTGAGAAGAATTATTATTAGTAAGAAATCTAATAATTAATTAGTGTCACAATCCACAAAAAGGATGAAATTCATACTTAATGCTTAGGCATACAACAAGTATGCAAGCAATAGTCTTTCTACCACATCAATAACATAAGTTATCTTCACTCCTTAAGAGGTTCTCTTGAGAATTTTTGTTCTTCTCTTATTTATTTTCAATTTTCCACTTCTAGTGGTGAGAAGAATTAATATGATAATCTCTTTTACGATTATTATATAGCCACTTACTACATTCACATCAAAATTTATGTCTTCATATATTGCTACATTCTCTTTAGGGAATAGCGCATATCTAATAGGATGAGTTGTATGGTTTTTTCATTTAATAGCTTGTTATTTAATAACACTCAAATATTTTGCTTTCAACCTTTCATGGGGATGATGAGAAAGAAGATCACAGAGACAATCACAATTAATTCAATAGCTAATCAAATCTTTAAGCATACTTATCTTGCATTCAATAACCAAATATTTTTCTATCCTTTTTAAAAATCAAAATAGGTCAATATTCATAGCAAGAGTGATTCATACCAATTATTATTATTTTTTTCATTCACAATCTTAATATGGGATCCATTACAGTGAATGTCTCTATAAGATTATACATTAACCATCACTAATTTTGTTTCTTCAGATACTAATATATTAGCTCTTCTGGAGCTTTCATCTAATTTTGTAGTACCAAATATTGATATATTAGCTAACTTTTTTGGAGCTTTTATCTAATTTCATAGTACCAAAAATTGATATATTAGCTTTTGTGTAGCTTTCAACTATTTTTCATATCACATTGATAACATAAGTTATTTCTACCCTTTGTAGGGTTATCTTAAGAATTCTCATTGTTAACTTATTTATCTCAATGTTTTCACTTTTAACGGTTATTATTATGTCACTTATCACGTCCATGATTATATCCTTAAATTTTTATATTCGCATTCACTTTGGAGAATGCAAGAAATCTAGTAGGATGGATTTCTAAACGTCTCAATAGATTCTTTATTTAAAAAGAACCAATATCTCAAAAGCTTATCTTTGAGTCGGCAATTAATATATATTTAAAGAATCAAAGAATTTTTTAGATACAATTTATCAATATATTTAAAACAATAAATATTTTTTTTAGATAATCCAAAAAAAAAATTATCATATGTACTAACATGATATTAATATATTTCTACTAAAACTCGTGCTTTTAAATTATTATTAAAAGAATTTTATTATACAATATTATTCTCTTTTTTTTTAAAAAATATTATAAGACATTAGAAAATCATTTGAAAATAATATATTATAAAGGTTCATTAATAAACCTTATGAACCTATCAGTATTTAATAATCTAACTTAATAATTTGATTAGATTTAGAACAAATAAAATAACAATAATCACAATCTAAAAAGAATATGTTGAAACTCCTTATCAATCTAAATTTTGTTCAATAATCCGAACCAAATACAATGCTGAGATCAAATCTTTTACCACCCTCGAGAAGATAGAAATAAATTAATCAAATCAGTCATTGATATAAAAAGAATCTCAATATGAATCATTAAATAAAAGAAACTTCCTATAACTTCAAGTCTTTTTTTGACAATTTTGGATTTTTTTTTCTTCTATGTGGCAAGAAGCAGATAAATATATTTGTTTATATATATATTGGCATTAAAGCTTCAAAATTGTTTATGTTCCTATGTAACAGTCCCAAATTCTCGAGTCAACATTTGAGTGTTGACCTGGTGTAACATCTTGAATTTTTGGGCCTATGCGTTTAATGGGTGAATATGTTTAATATGTTAATTTAAGTAATAGGTGTCCAAATTGGGCTCAGAATTAGGCAAAGGCCTTGGTTAAATTATTAGATTGGGCATTATAGAGTTAAAAGAATGGTAATTATGTTTAAAATACCAACGTGGGCTTGTGGCCTAACAAAAGGTGGCACTGTAAGGGAATTAGAAGGTGACGCCACACACAAGGAGTTAGGGGCCCAAAATTTAGGTTTAATGAAGCCCAAATCTTTTAATTTAAGTGAGTTAAATTTCGGCATTAAGACTTGATGAGGTGGACGGCTACAAGGCTTAAAAATAGTAAGAAATATTTGGATTTTATAATTGATAATATAGAAGATAAAAAGGAGAAAAGATAGGAGCCTATCTATAAGGAAAGTGATGGCCGAAAATCCACCACCGAGAGGAGTAAAGAAATAAGCTACTGCATGGCAAAGGGGTGCCGAATTTTCCCTTTTATTTAGCTTGAATTTTAATTAATTAGGAAGGGCGTTTTTGGTTTTATACAGGAGGTGCCGAAAATTCTATAAATAGGGGGGATAGCTCCTTGATTCTGACACTTAGAACCCTAATTCTCTCCTCATTCCTTGTGCCAAAATTCCCTAGCCTCTTCCTCTCCAATTTCTATTCTTCAATTTCTTCAAAAGCCGAAACCTTTTCTCCATTCTTCTTTCCCTTGTGCCGATTTCTCTAAAAAGCTGAAACCTCTATAGTTTTTCTTTATTCATCCTATTTGTGAGTTAAATCTATTCTTCCGACATTTAAAATCTATTACTTTGGCATTGCTGAATCCTCTTTCTAGTGCTAGCCGAAATCCCTGTGTTAAGGTAAGTGTCGACTTCTGCTAGTTTCTCATATTCTATTCCGGTTTTTGAAAGGCAAAAGCCGAAAAAGCTAATAGTTAATGGTTTTATGATGGGCGGCAATTCGAGATTTGAAGGAAGCTTGGTCAATTAGATCTAAAAGCCGAAAATAGCTAGTCTCCACTTTTGGGATTTTTAAGGTAAGAAGATTTTCTTAGATTTCTATTAGATTTCATCATTATATACAAGATCTTAATGTTATAATGAGGATTAATGATTAGATATTGTGATAGTAGTTCTGATAAGGACTTGTGATGGAATTAAATATGGATCAGGCAAAGGAGAAAATCCCTAAGAAAAGAGTAGTATCTACCATTCGAGATTGGCCACTTGGTTATGGACCGGCTTCTGAACAACACATTAGGCAGATAGCAGTTGTGACGACTAAGGATAGCGTCGATATAGAAAGCATCGTTTTATCGGTAATCAGGTGTGTAGATCCTTATCACATAAGTTTTATTTTGTATTATATCTCATTAGAAATGGTGTCGAAAAATGAGGTCAGATGAACAGTCGTGTATAGATCTCTAACACACTGCTAATAAACCTGTATGTATATCTATTTGTGTATGTTATAGGGTAAAAAGACGGAATAAGGCTGTATAGACAGTCGAATGGAACCCTAAAAGGGTTAGGCAAGGATGCCAGGTACGTAAACATGGAACTCCCTATGTGTATCGAAAAATATTTAAGTCTGCATGATGTTTTCTTATGTATATATGCATGGGGTGGGAATGATGATAATTGAAGGGGAAGTGCATGATAGGTCACTTGGTGATCGGTGGTAGAAATCCCACATAATATAAATGTAAGGTCACATAGTGATCGGTGGCTATGCCACGTTTAATGATTCCTACTTGATAGGAATAGGCAGTACGGCTGTCGTTTTGGTGTGTAGCGGATGGAGGGTTGATTGTAGAAATCCCAAGGTGTGATGGTTGGTACGGGTTGGTGTATAGAGGATGGAAACCTAGGATGGGTTGGGTTATTCATTCCTTATTGTTTATTTTGTGATTATGAATGATGCCTTCCTGTATGGGCCAGGGCCATAATGTGTTTGTGGGCTTGTAACACCCCAAACCCGGCCCATGCTTTTCGACCGGATCTGGCATGTCACGGTTTGTACATTGAAAACTTTTGCCTTGTTGATTTGGAAGTCATAGAGTAATTAGACATTTCTTAAGTGATATTCTGAAAATAAAACCTTGTATTGTTCTACTAAGTATAAATAAATCATGTCATAAAGTCATAATTGAAATCTACTTAATTGGATAAAACTATGGGGCCTTATTACATTGATAATTCAAAATAAAAATTAAAATAAAACTTAGAGAAATCCCGGAAATAACTTGTAGGAATAAAACTTGATGGCCCCTCGAGTCCGTCTCGGCTCCCATGTCCACGATCTACTGCTCATCTGGAAGAGTAGAGAAAAGGAAAGCGTGAGTCACCAAGACTCAGTGTATAAATCTCAAGGCACACATCGACCTGAGCCCACAAACACATTATGGGCCCTGGCCCATACATAAAGGTAACAATCATAACACATGATAAGCAATACATAATGATAAACCTAACCCATCCTAGGTTTCCATCCTCTACACACCATCCCGTACCAACCACCACACCTTGGGGATTTCTACAATCAACCCTCCATCCGCTACACACCAAAACGACAGTCGTACTGCCTATTCCTATAAATTAGGAATCATTGAACGTGGCATAGCTACCGATCACCATGTGACCTTACATTTAAATTATGTGGGATTTCTACCACCGATCACCAAATGACCTTTCATACACTTCCCTTTTAATATCATCATTCCCACCCCATGCATACATGCATAAAGAAAACATCATGCATACTTATATATTTTTCGATACACATAGGGAGTTCTATGTTTACGTACCTGGCATCCTTGCCTAACCCTTTTAGAGTTCTATTCGACTGTCTATACAGCCTCATTTCGACTTTTTAGCCCATAACATTTATAAATAGACATACATACAGATTTATGTGTTAGAGATCTACACACCTGATTGATGTCGATACCCTTGCTAAACCGATCTACAACTTTGCTCAAAAAGCCGAAAAGATGTGAAACTACGGCCTCTCCTATATTCGGCCATGGTTAGTGTTCTACCCAATTTTATGTATTTGAATAACAAATCTTCTTACCTTAAAATCCCGAAATTGGAGACTTATGATTTTCGGCTTTTAGATCTAGTCGACTAAGCTTCCTTCAAATCCCGAATTGCCGCCCATCATAAAACCATTAAACTATTAGCTTTCAGCTTTTGCCTTTCAAAAAAACCAGGAATAGATCATGAGAACTAATCAAAAATCAACACTTACCTTAGCATAGGAGATTCGGCTAACACTAGAGAGAGGATTCGGCAATGCCAACGGAAGATTTAAATGCCGGAAGTATAGAACTAATTCTCAAATAGGATGAATAGAAGAAAAGACTATGGATGCTTCGGCTTTTTAGAGAAATCGGCACAAGAAGGAAAAAGTGGAGAAGAGTTCCGGCTTTTAAAGAAATTGGAGAGGGAGAGGCTAGGGAATTTTGGCACAAAGGGAGAGGATTTTAGGGTTTTCAGTGTCAGAAACAAGGAGTTAACCCCCTCTATTTATAGATATTTTGGCACCTACTGCTAAAAACCGAAAACGCCTTTAAAATTCAAGCTAAAAGAGAGGAGAAATTCGACACCCTCTTAGCCATGCAGTAGCCGAATTTTACACTCCTCTAGGTGGTGGATTTTCGGCCAACACTTCCCTTGAAGATAAGCTCCTAACTTTTCTCCTTTTTATCTATGATATTATCACTTAAAAATCCACATAAATTCTCCTATTTTATAGCCTTGTAGCCGTCCACCTCTACTAACCCCAATGCCAAATTTAACTCACTTAAATTAAAAGATTTGGGCCTCATTAAACTTAATACTTGGGCCTCTGATTCCTTGTGTGTGGCGTCACCTTCTCTTCATTTAAAGTGCCAAATTTGGCCTAAAAACATGGGCTCTTTGTGACCCAAAACTTGTTCCTTTTTAATTCTTAATGATGCCACCTTCAAATAATTTAATCTGGGCCTTTTGCCTAATTCTAAGCCCAAATTTAGACCCCTATCAATTAATTTATCCTATTAAACTTATCCCTACACTAAATGCATAGGCCCATAAAATCAGGATGTTACAGGGCTCAGGTCAATGTGTGTTTTGTGATTTATACACTGAGTCTTTGTGACTCACGCTTTCCTTTTCTCTACTCTTCAAATGAGCAGTAGATCGTGGATATGGGAGCCGAGACGGACTCGAGGGGCCATCAAGTTCTATTTCTACAAGTTATTTTCTTTTCGGATTTCTTAAAGTTTAATTTATTTCATTGTTATTTCGAGAATATTTATGTACTAAGGCCCCTAGTTTTCATTCAACTCAGCAGTTATCAATGTTAAGCAACTTATGAATTTTATGATAAGGTTTATTTATACTTAATAATAAAAATACAAAGAGGTTTATTTTCAAAAAGTCTCTCCTTTATTCAAATTTAATTAACTTAACTTGTGTTTTCAAAACGCGATAAAGTGTTATGTGTTCGATAACATGCCAGATCCTGTCGAAACGCATGGGCCGGGTTCGAGGTGTTACACCTGGGTTGGCGATTAATAAATTTATTTTGGGTTGTATTTTGTTGGAACTAATTTGGGTGAATTTCGGACCTTTTTATAAGAAATTAAGGATGTTGGGAAGCTGTGTGAAGTAGGGAGATGGATGGCTAATATGGTGATTTTACTATTTTAAATAAAAGTCTTCTCCCAATTAATGTGTATGGGATAAAGTGGATTTGTCCCTATTTTTCCCTATATTATAATCACCCTATTTTTTTTTTCTTTTTACATTTCTTCATTTTTTTTCTTCTTTTCTCCATCTATTTTTCCTTAGCAAGTCATGTAGAGGGAGAGGGAATTTTTTCATGCTCCAAATCTCAGACAAGGTAAGGGTCTTGATCTAAATTTTTTTTTAGATTCCATGGGAAAAAAAATATCTATGTTCATCAAGGAAGAAGGTGGAGGTTTTTGGGTGTTTGGAAGGGTTTGAGATTGAGGAAGTCTCTACCCATCTTCTCATATTTTATTTATTTATTTATTTAAAGTATGTATTTTTACATCCTATCAACTCTTATTTTTTGTGGGAAATTGTAACACCCCTCACCCGTATCCAACACCGGAATAGGGTTCGAGGCGTTACTGGACTTAAACATTCACAATCATACAAAATCGGGTTACCAAATTTTTCCCAAAATTAAAACTTTTCAAACACATGCATTTGACATTGTCATCTATTTAATCACTTATACCACATAGCAAGACATTAACACATACCATGGACAAATAGGCTTACAAGCCAAAATTATTATAAGCCACATCTCATGGCTATAATCAACAAATCAATATAACCCAATACATTTGGCTAATCACAACTACATCCATCATAGAAAAACTAAGCCCCTATACATGCCACTCACTTGAAAACATTTAACATACACATGTCAATATTCCTAGGATAATGGCTCGATAGTGTGATGCTGCCTCCGACGATCTCCAACCCTGAGCTGACCTAAAAAACTAAAAGAAATGGAAAGGAGGGAGTAAGCTTTACGCTTAGTAAGCTCGCATGAAAATAATAAGCAATGCGATAACATGCTATTTTCATATTCTTTCTATTTATTCAAATTCTAGTTAAGCTATTTTCTCGAGTCACAATCATTAAATCATTTATATCTAGAGCTACAGAACTCCAAATTAAGATCCATTAATTTTCCCTGAAAATAGACTCACATATATTAATACCATAAAATTTTCAGAATTTTTGGTTTAGCCAATAAGTATATTTTATTCATTAAATTCTCCCCTTTTCTGCTGTTTGACAGTTTCGACCTTTCTTCACTAAAAATTAATTATCTCATTATACAGAACTCAAATGATGTTAAACTTTATTTCTATTGAAAGTAGGCACATTAAGAAATGCAAGGATATAAATTTTATTCCATGATTATTTTTGTACAATATTTAATGAATTTCCAAAGTTAGAACAGGGGATCAAGTAATCATTCTGAACCAGTCTCACAAAAATTTAAATATCTCAAAATATGAAATTATTTTGTTTACAACGTTTCTTTTATGTGAAAATAGACCCATTCAGATTTAATTTAATATCGTGTTCAACCTCTAATTCAATTTCCACCATTTTTGGTGATTTTTCAAAGTCACACAACTACTGCTGTCCAATACTGTCTTCATGCTAATTTCACTGTTTTTCATTGTAACACCCTAAAAATCAGAGTATCGATATATTGCATGTTTTGGTGTTTAGCTTATGAATGAAAATTTGCTTTACTTCTTTGTCGTGTTTATTATAGCTTTGAAAAGGGCATAGAATTATTTGGGTATAGAATAATTTTAAGTTTTGAGAATTTATTGAAGTGGATCAAGTGACACTGATACTTAAGTTAATTTAAGTGTCTAAAATTAGCATAAGATGAGTAATTGGCAAGGTGGTGTTGGCGCATGAGTAATTGCATGAGGGGAGAGGTTCGAATCCCTTGGATAGCAATTAGTTGACTTTGATTTTTGCACTTGTATGGCAAGTGTCGGTCAAGCAATACTTATGGTAAGGATGAACTTTTTCATTTATGGAAAGTAGACTAAGGGAATAAGGTAAGTACTAACTTAAGGTATGGAATCAAGAAATTTTGGTATGATAAGGGGACATAAGGCATGTATCAAGGTGGTTGTTTTGGAAACTATTTCATGGCCATTTTGACCATGAACTTGGACGGCATTATGGACAAAAGAGGGAGCCGAATTTTTGGTGGATAGTTTGGGGTAGAATGGTAGCTTGTTAGAGTTCTTTTGGTCAAAATTTTTGCTCATCCAAAACATCCTTCCTAATAATTCCTTTCTCTCATAGCCGAATGTGTCTTTAGCTTGGAGATAACAATTTTGTTGGGTTTCATTTAGGCATTCTTTTTGACCATTTGGTCATTTCTTTGCTAATCATTTTACTACCTTCCTCTTAGTGCCGAAACTACCAACACAAAAAGGCCATTCTTTTCCTTTTTCTTTCCCCATTGCCGAATGTACCTTTGCTTCTAGACACATCTCTTTTCTTTTCCTTTTCCCCTTGGAAGCCGAATCATCATCATCATCTCTTTCTCTCATCTTTTATTTTTTTTCAATCATACCTTCTTCATTATTTTCTCTCATGGCCAAATGTTAGTGTACTCCATTGCCGAATCACTTTCTCTTTTCTTTAGTTATTCATAGCCGAATCTTCCATCATACATAAACATCCTTCTCAATCATTTCTTTTTCAACCGTGGACAATAGGTAAGAGTTCTTTTTAGTTTATGTTGGTTATTAGTTGCTTTGGCCGAATCTTGATGGTGGTAAGAAGGATCTCTTTGATCGAAATCATCGTTCATTCTATCAAACGTTTTCTTTTGTTATATTTTAGTGTGATAGTGGAGGACCAGAACTCAAGTGTTAGTGAGAATCGTGGAATGTTGGAATCGATTCAAGGTGTTAAGGGAACGTTTTGCTCGATTCTCATGTTGTGGAACAAGGATATTTGTGGTAAGCAAATCTCACCCTTAAAACCTTTAGTCATATTTTCGATATATTATTAGGTCGGATTAATGATCCTTTGTCAATGAAGACAATCAAGATAGGGAGGAAAAGGGTGGTGAATAGTATTCGGAAGAGGGGTGGTTCCGCTATTCCCCCTAAGTTTAAGCCAAGGGCTATTTCGGGAATCCGAGATTTTCCATCGGGTTGTGGACGCTCATCCGAGGAGAATCAGTTGTTTGAAGTCGTTCGTACTCTCGAACCTTTGTTTGTTCGTGGACTTTCAACGGTTAACGAACCATCAATCGGGGAGAAACCGTATTTAGAAGTAGTTCGAAATTCTGAGGGTAAAAGTCTAGATCGTTATTTCTAAGATTTGATTTGTTAATAAATTATAGTGTTTTAATTTATCGTGATGCGTTTAGGTATCGACGAGCGGGAAAGTCTAGTTCTCACAATAACAAGGTGTGTAACTTCACAATTATCTCTCGGGTTAGATACCAAATCGTAAGTATTGAGATAAAATCGTAAATATGGCAAAATCGAAAAATACGTAGTAATTAACACTTTTGTGTAAATGCATGAAAACGGTTAAAGTCGTTAAATTTATGAAAAACTGCTAGATTGTTAAATTGGGCCGAAAAACTGCTAGATTGTTAAATTGGGCCGAAAAACTACTAGAACGTTAAATGGGCCAATAATCTTCTAGTTCGATATATGGGCCAAAATTCGCTAGATTGCTAAATGGGCTAAATGCTATTTTGTCTTATAGGCCCAAATGAAACTTTTAAATATAGACTCATATGTATTGTGGACTACTTGATAAATTATTATATGGATATAGATTGTTATGCATACATGATTGCATGGGTTGGGATAATTGATGAAGAGAAGAAAGGCCTGTTGCCAAAAATCTAGTTCGGTGGCTCTGCCACAAATTTTTATGGCTTAATGCCTCTAGTTCGGTGACTATGTCACAATCTAGTTCGGTGGTGCACCACAACATTATTTAAATGGCTTAATGCCTACGATTGGTGTGTTGGCGGGGTGGGTTGACTTGATCCCCACAGGTGTGTTGGTTGGTACGGGGGTGTGTAGCGGATGGAAATTAGGTTTGGTTGGGAAATTTATTTTACATGCATTTCATTTATTATAATATTAAATCTATAAATGGGCTTAAGCCCAAAATAATGTCTCGATGATCTGGCCCAATAGATGTGGTAAGTGAGTTACACACTGAGTTCTGAATAACTCACTCTGTTTAATTATCCATCTCAGGTAATGGCAATTGATGGAGGCTTGGGCCGAGGATGACTTCGTGGAGGCCATACTATGAATGGGGGTTTTAGAAACTATGAACTTTATTTAAGTTATTTATTTTAATTACTATTTACTATTTTGGGTATGATGTAATAAGGCCTCTGTTAATATTTTTATGGATTTATATGTGTGGATGGATTAAAATTTTGGATTTGAGACACTTAATATGGGCTTTTGTTAATTCTATAAGGTTTTCTTAAAAATTGTGTTTTATAACATCTTAGATACTTTAATTATTTTTTTCTTCTTTTCAAATTCTTTTGATCTCTTTAATAATTACCTTAAGGTTTTGACAATTAAGTACTAAATGATAAGATTTCAAACTAGTATTTCTTAATTCATAAATTTTAAATCACTGCCCTTAATTTTTACTAAACTTCACTTTCAAAAGGTTTTGTGGAACTGTTTTACCTAAATCATTAGAGAATTAAATGGATGTTCGATCTGTGTGACAAACCAAATCTCGTCTTAACGCATAGACCTGGTTTGGGGTGTTACATTTAATGGTATCAAAGCCAGTTTCAAAACTCGGCTGTGGTTTGGGTTCAACGACAATATTAGTTTAAGAAACAGTTTAAATTTCTAGATTTTATGTTTTAAAGGTAGTATGGCACCATGAGCATCCCGCACCAAGTCAAGTAAGTATTTGTATATTATTTGTTTATTATTGTGATATGATCATAGAAACACTCTAGAACTTCTAGTTTTAGGTGTTGAAAACAGTAGAGATTGAGACTATAGGATATGATTGCGAAAACAACTCTATCTCCATTATATATCATAAAATATTATTAATAAACACTGAAATAGTATTTTGATTCATAAAAGTTTTAATTAGATTAAATCGAATTAGTCATTATGAGCACTAGAGGACGTGGTCGTGGACGCGGTAGACGTGGCCGTGGTAGAGGACGAGGTGTTAGAGGTGCAACTGAAGCGCCGGGTCATATGCCGAAAATGGATGCACCTGCGTCACTCGAGAGTGAGAAGGGATCACATGATCATATGGAAGAAGATAATGCTTTGACACGAGCAATGTTGCGAGTCCTTGAAAGGGTCGCTGGAACTAGAGCTGGGCCAATAGCTCGTGGGTCGATATCGGAACGATTGAAATCAAGTGGTGCTGAGGTTTTCAGAGGTGTGTCAGGTGTAGCTCCAAATGTTGCTGAATATTGGCTTGAGGCAGTGGAGCGAATTATGGACGATCTTGAGTGCACTGTGGAATAGAAACTAAGAGGAACGGTGTCCTTGTTAAGGGACAAAGCATATCAATGGTGGCTTACTGTCCGAGAAGGCACTGAAGCTGCATTAGTTACTTGGGAATTCTTCAAAGCTGCCTTTCAGGGGAAATATGTAGGAACAAGTTATATGGATGCCCGAAGGAAGGAATTTTTAAATCTGGTTCAAGGAAATAAGACAGTGGCAATGATGAGTTGCGGGTTCTGATAGCCCCACAACAAGTTAGAACTTTTGCCACGCTTGTGGAGAAAGCCAAGATAGCCGAAAAGGCTAAGAACTCAGAACGTCAGAATCGGGAAAGAGTTAGAGGTAAGAGAGATATAAAGTATTTGGTTCTTCAAAAAGGTTTCTAAAGAGGCCTCGGAATGATGAGCTAGCTCAAGGTAGAACGCCTGTAGCTGTTAATCAGAGTCGAGACTGTGCTGAATGTGGGAAACGACATTCTGGAGAGTGTTGGAAGAAAACGGGTGCTTGTTATAAATGTGGTTCAATGGATCATCAATATAGGAATTGCCCTCGACGAGTGGATACAACTCAAGAAGTTCGTAATACTGATGCACAGCCGGCAAGAGAAACTCAGCAGCCACCGAGAGGTCGGGGACCAGGTCGTGGTGGTAATGGGGCTGGACGTGGTCAAAGTGCAGCGGGTCGAAGCAATGGTTCTAGAGGTAACATGGATGCAAGACAGCCAGGATTGGTATATGCAGTTAGACACTGCAAGGATGGCAATGTACCTGATGTGATAACTGGTACGTTTTTCATCTTTGATGTACCTGTTATTGCTTTGATAGATATTGGTTCTACCCACTCGTATGTTGCTACCACCATATCTGGAAACTTGAATTTAGAATCTGAAATTTTCGATAGTGAGATGAAGGTAATTAGTCCTTTAGGATAGTCGGTAATTGTAAATAAACTGTTTAGAGATGTGCCCTTAGAAATTCAAGGAGAAATATTTTTGGCGAATTTGATGGAATTGCCTTTCGGCGAGTTCGATCTCATTTTGGGCATGGATTGGTTGGTTAAGCACCGGGCGCATTTGGATTGTGCTAAAAAGTGGATGTCAATAAAGACTTTAGAGGATAAAGAAATAGTAATGATAGGCGAACGAAGGAATTACTTGGCAAATGTGGTATCTGCGTTAAAGGCAGAAAAGTTGGTGCGGAAAGGGTATGGAGCATTTCTAGCTTTCATTAGTGCTTTAGATGCGAAAGAGTTATCAGTGAAAGATGTGCGAACGGTGAAGGAATTTCCAGATGTATTTCCCGAAGAACTTCCTGGTATACCTCCAGATCGGGAAGTGGAATTAGGTATTGAGCTCTTGCCCGCAACTGCTCTAGTGTCCATTGCTCCTTATAGAATGGCACCGAAGGAGTTGGCGGAGCTTAAAGCTCAAATTCAAGAATTGCTGGATCGGGGTTTGATTCGACTGAGTGTGTCTCCGTGGGGAGCACCGGTTTTGTTTGTTAAAAAGAAGGATGGGTCGATGCGTATGTGCATTGATTACAGGCAATTGAATAAATTGACAATTAAGAATAGGTATCCTTTGCCGAGAATTGATGACCTGTTTGATCAATTGAAAGGAGCTTCAGTTTTCTCCAAAATTGATTTGAGATCGGGTTATCACCAGCTTAAGGTGAAAGAAGCGGATATTCACAAGACGGCATTCCGAGCTCGTTATGGACATTATGAATTTTTGGTGATGCCGTTTGGGTAGACCAATGCACCAGCTGCATTTATGGATATGATGAACCGGGTCTTTCAACCATATTTAGACCGGTTTGTGGTAGTATTCATAGATGACATTTTGGTATATTCAATGAATGGAGAGGAGCATGACTTGCATTTGCGAATTGTATTGCAGTTACTTCGAGATAATCAACTATATGCCAAATTCAGTAAATGTGAATTCTGGTTAAGGGAAGTGACTTTCTTGGGTCATGTGGTATCAGCCGAAGGAATAAGGGTGGATCCTCGGAAGATTGAGGCTGTATTGGATTGGAAACCACCAAAGTCAGTAGCTAAGATTTGGAGTTTCTTAGGTTTGGCTGGTTATTATAGACGCTTTGTTGAGGGGTTTTCGTTGATTGTCGCACCCCTAACTAAGCTATTGCGAAAGGGAGTACCGTATGTATGGACCGATAAACAGCAGAAAAGTTTCGAGAAACTGAAGAAGATTTTGACTGAGCGCCAGATCGATTCAACTGAGGCCGGAAAGGAGTTTATAGTTTCTTGTGATGCATCACATACGGGTTTAGGTTGTGTCTTTGATGCAAAATGGGAAAGTGGTGGCTTATGCTTCGTCACCGAGACCGCACGGCGTAAACCGCCTCTACTCATGACTTGGAGTTAGTCACATGGTAGTGTTTGCTTTAAAGATTTGGAGGCACTATCTCTACGGTGAGAAGTCTATCATCTATACGGATCACAAGAGTCTTAAATATCTTCTTACTCAGAAGGAGTTAAACTTGAGACAAAGAAGATGGGTGGAACTATTAAAGGACTATGATTTCTCAATCGAGTATCATCCTGGAAAGGCTAATGTGGTAGCTGACGCGTTAAGTCGTAAGGTGGTATCTGATTTGAGAGTAATGTTTGCTCATTTGAGTTTGTATGAGGATGGTAGTCTGTTAGCGAAACTTCAGGTGAAGCCTCTGTGGTTAGAACAAATCAAGGAAAAGCAGATATTAGATAAAAAGCTGGGACCCTTAATTCAGCAAGTTGGAAGTGGTGAAATAGAGGATTTTGGTATAAACACGGATGGTGTGCTGTGTTTTTGTGGTAGAGTTTGTATGCCTAAGGACTCAGATTTGAAACAAATGATTCTGCGAGAGGCGCATAGTAGCCCTTATGCTATGCACCCCAGAGGAAATAAGATGTATTGGGATCTCCGTGAACAGTATTGGTGGCCAGGGTTGAAACGTGAGATCTCTGAGTTTGTGGGAAAATGTTTGACTTGTCAACAAGTGAAGGCGGAGCATCAATTGCCATCAGGTTTATTACAACCGGTAAAGATTCCTATTTGGAAATGGGAGCGGATAACAATGGATGTTGTTAGTGGGTTACCTTTAACACCTACTAATAAAAATTCTGTTTGGGTAATTGTTTATCGATTGACGAAGACTGCTCATTTTCTACCAGTTCGTATGGATTACTCGTTACAGAAGTTGGCTAAGCTGTATGTATCTGAAATCGTGAGGTTGCATGGGATACCAGTGTCTATTATATCAGATAGGGATCCTAGGTTTACATTACGATTTTGGAAAGCTTTGCATGAAGCTTTGGGAACAAAGTTAAACTTCAGTACGGCTTTTCATCCCCAGTCAGACGTCAGTCGGAAAGAGTAATTCAGTTATTGGAAGACATGTTAAGGGGATGTGTGATTGATTTCAAAGGTAGTTGGGAGGATTTTCTTCAGCTGGCAGAATTTGCATATAACAATAGCTATCAGTCTAGTATTCAGATGGCACTTTACGAGGCATTGTATGGTCGTAGGTGTCGTTCTCCTACTTGTTGGACTGAATTGGGCGAACGACGGATGTTAGGTCCTGAGTTGATATCTGAAACCGAAGGAAAGGTAAAAGTTATTCGAGCACGGTTAAAGGAAGCTTTGGATAGACAGAAGTCGTATGCAGATCTGAAGCGTAGGGATATCGAGTTTGCTGTGGGAGACCAGGTCTTTCTGAAGGTCTCACCTTGGAAGAAGATTTTCAGATTTGGAAAGAAGGGCAAGTTGAGTCCTAGGTACATTGGACCATATCGTGTGATGAAGCGTGTTGGTCCAGTGGCCTATTAGATTGAATTACCTCCGAAGTTAAGTCAAATTCATAATGTTTTTCATGTTTCCATGCTGAGGCGCTATAGATCGGATCCGTCACACATAATACCGGTAGAAGAAGTGGAGTTGAGTTCAGACTTGTCTTTTGAGGAGGAACCAGTGGAAATCTTAGACCGAGATGTTAATGTGCTAAGAAAGAAAATCGTGCAGTTAGCCAAGATTTTATGGCGTAATCACGGAGCGGAGGAAGCTACGTGGGAGCCTGAGGATACAATTCGGCAACAATACCCTCACCTCTTTTAACCAGGTAAATTTCGAGGACGAAATTTTCTTTAAGGAGGGTAGAGTTGTAACACCCTAAAAATTCAAGTATCGATATATTGCATGTTTTGGTGTTTAGCTTATGAATGAAAATTTGCTTTACTTCTTTTTCGTGTTTATTATAGCCTTGAAAAGGGCATAGAATTATTTGGGTATAGAATAATTTTTCGTTTTGAGAATTTATTGAAGTGGATCAAGTGACACTGATACTTAAGTTAATTTAAGTGTCTAAAATTAGCATAAGATGAGTAATTGGCAAGGTGGTGTTGGCGCATGAGTAATTGCATGAGGGGAGAGGTTCGAATCCCTTGGATAGCAATTAGATGACTTTGATTTTTGCACTTGTATGGCAAGTGTCGGTCAAGCAATACTTATGGTAAGGATTGACTTTTTCATTTATGGAAAGTAGACTAAGGGAATAAGGTAAGTACTAACTTAAGGTATGGAATCAAGAAATTTTGGTATGATAAGGGGACATAAGGCATGTATCAAGGTGGATGTTTTAGAAACTATTTCATGGCCATTTTGACCATGAACTTGGACGACATTATGGACAAAAGGGGGAGCCGAATTTTTGGTGGATAGTTTGGGGTAGAATGGTAGCTTGTTAGAATTCTTTTGGTCAAAATTTTTGCTCATCCAAAACATCCTTCCTAACAATTCCTTTCTCTCATAGCCGAATGTGTCTTTAGCTTGGAGATAACAATTTTGTTGGGTTCCATTTAGGCATTCTTTTTGACCATTTGGTCATTTCTTTGCTAATCATTTTAGTGCCTTCCTCTTAGTGCCGAAACTACCAACACAAAAAGGCCATTCTTTTCCTTTTTCTTTCCCCATTGCCGAATGTACCTTTGCTTCTAGACACATCTCTTTTCTTTTCCTTTTCCCCTTGGAAGCCGAATCATCATCATCATCTCTTTCTCTCATCTTTTATTTCTTTTCAATCATATCTCCTTCATTATTTTCTCTCATGGCCGAATGTTAGTGTACTCCATTGCCGAATCACTTTCTCTTTTCTTTAGTTATTCATAGTCGAATCTTCCATCATACATAAACATCCTTCTCAATCATTTCTTTTTCAACCGTGGACAATAGGTAAGATTTCTTTTTAGTGTATGTTGGTTATTAGTTGCTTTGGCCGAATCTTGATAGTGGTAAGAAGGATCTCTTTGATCGAAATCATCGTTCATTCTATCAAACGTTTTCTTTTGTTATATTTTAGTGTGATAGTGGAAGACCGGAACTCAAGTGTTAGTGAAAATCGTGGAACGTTGGAATCGATTCAAGGTGTTAAGGGAAAGTTTTGCTCAATTCTCATATTGTGGAACAAGGATATTTGTGGTAAGCAAATCTCACCCTTAAAACCTTTAGTCATATTTTCGATATATTATTAGGTCGGACTAATGATCCTTTGTCAATGAAGACAATCAAGATAGGGAAGAAAAGGGTGGTGAATAGTGTTCGAAAGAGGGGTGGTTCCGCTATTCCCCCTAAGTTTAAGCGAAGGGCTATTTCGGGAATCCGAGATTTTCCACCGGGTTGTGGACGCTCATCCGAGGAGAATCAGTTGTTTGAAGTCGTTCGTGCTCCCGAACCTTTGTTTGTTCGTGGACTTTCAACAGTTAACGAACCATCAATCGGGGAGAAACCGCATTTAGAAGTAGTTCGAAATTCTGAGGGTAAAAGTCTAGATCGTTATTTCTAAGATTTGATTTGTTGATAAATTAT
Source organism: Gossypium bickii (assembly GCA_025503065.1). Classification (NCBI taxonomy): domain Eukaryota; kingdom Viridiplantae; phylum Streptophyta; class Magnoliopsida; order Malvales; family Malvaceae; genus Gossypium; species Gossypium bickii. The sequence goes on along the minus strand of CP106713.1, from coordinate 16,119,103 downwards.
AGTGTTTTAATTTATCGTGATGCGTTTAGGTATCGACAAGCGGGGAAGTCTAGTTCTCACAATAACCAGGTGTGTAACTTCACACTTATCTCTCGGGTTAGATACCAAATCGTAAGTATTGAGATAAAATCGTAAAAATGGCAAAATCAGAAAATACGTAGTAATTAACACTTTTGTGTAAATGCATGAAAACGGTTAAAGTCGTGAAATTTACGAAAAACTGCTAGATTGTTAAATTGGGCCGAAAACTGCTAGATTGTTAAATTGGGCCGAAAAACTGCTAGAATGTTAAATGGGCCGAAAAACTACTAGAACGTTAAATGGGCCAAAAATCTCTAGATTGCTAAATGGGCTAAATGCTATTTTGTCTTATAGGCCCAAATGAAACTTTTAAATATAGACTCATATGTATTGTGGACTACTTGATAAATTATTATATGGATATAGATTGTTATGCATACATGATTGCATGGGTTGGGATAATTGATGAAGAGAAGAAAGGCTTGTTGCCAAAAATCTAGTTCGGTGGCTCTGCCGCAAATTTGTATGGCTTAATGCCTCTAGTTCGGTGACTATGTCACAATCTAGTTCGGTGGTGCACCACAACATTATTTAAATGGCTTAATGCCTACGATTGGTGTGTTGGCAGGGTGGGTTGACTTGATCCCCACAGGTGTGTTGGTTGGTACGGGGGTGTGTAGCGGATGGAAATTAGGTTTGGTTGGGAAATTTATTTTACATGCATTTCATTTATTATAATATTAAATCTGTAAATGGGCTCAAGCCCAAAATAATGTCTCGATGATCTGGCCCAATAGATGTGGTAAGTGAGTTACACACTGAGTTCTGAGTAACTCACTCTGTTTAATTATCCATCTCAGGTAATGGCAATTGATGGAGGCTTGGGCCGAGGATGACTTCATGGAGGCCATACTACGAATGTGGGTTTTATAAACTATGAACTTTATTTAAGTTATTTATTTTAATTACTATTTACTATTTTGGGTATGATGTAATAAGGCCTCTATTAATATTTTTATGGATTTATATGTGTGGATGGATTTAAATTTTGGATTTGAGACACTTAATATGGGCTTTTGTTAATTCTATAAGGTTTTCTTAAAAATTGTGTTTTATAACATCTTGGATACTTTAATTATTTTTTTCTTCTTTTCAAATTCTTTTGATCTCTTTAATAATTACCTTAAGGTTTTGACAATTAAGTACTAAATGATAAGATTTCAAACTAGTATTTCTTAATTCATAAATTTTAAATCACTGCCCTTAATTTTTATTAAACTTCACTTTCAAAAGGTTTTGTGGAACTGTTTTACCTAAATCATTAGAGAATTAAATGGATGTTCAATCTGTGTGACAAACCAAATCTCGTCTTAACGCATAGACCTGGTTTGGGGTGTTACATTCATGATTTTCTTGTATTCACTTTCATTTTTTTCACATATGCACAAAAACATAGTATAACTTAGCATATAACTATCATTTGATCATAGGCACATCTCACTCATTTGCATCCGTACAATTGATGCATCATAACCCAAACACTTTATTCAACATATAAATCATACAATAGCAATTTCATTTACATACCTGTATTATTTGTTCATACGATTTCCTGCTTAATTTCTTGCCTGCACTTCACTTATACAAACAATTTCATTTTCACAATTACACATATAAATGCATCAATTACAATGTTCACTTGCACATTATTATCACATGATTAAATCCTTTTCACAGTCAATCACTTTTCATTATATCAATTCAATACCCGTTGAACCATACGGAATACTAAATGATACACAGAAAAAGGTACAGAGTGCCACACTGTAATATAGCCGAAGCTATCACTATAATGTAGCCGGCTACCATCAGAATGTAATCGGCTACCATTGTAACACCGGGGTTACCTCCGGCCTGCTTCACACAAGCCGCCGGTTCAAGGTTAATATACAATCTTTGCTCACACAAGCTATCAGGTGTCTGCAACACATGCACGATCACCCAGCCACTGATATAACACAATGAACCAGCACCTGAGGAACACTTTTACACTGAAAACACTAAAATTCCTAGTGACATGTCACTTGTATCCTAATCGTTTCCTAAGGTTCAATTGGGACTTTTTCACACTTGTTAACACTGTAACATCCTTAAATTTAGGGGTTTGTAATATCTGTGTAATTGCATGTTATGCTGGTTCTGTGTGTTGTTTAAGGGTGTTTAGGGGCTCTAGGGAGGCCTGGGGTCGAGTATGAGCCCTGGTAAAATTTTGGTTTTTGGGCACTTTAATGGGGTGAGCTAGTGAAAGCAAGACTTAAGGTTAATTAAGTGTGTTTTGCTATCACAAGATGAGCATTTGGCCTAGTGGTGTTGGCGTCACTTATTAAGTAAGGGAAGTGGGGTTCGAATCCCACATGCAGCGTATTAGAGGCTTTTATTTTGTGCTCAGGAAAGGGAGGTAGCTGAGTAGAGACCAAAATTTGCAGGAGAAAGGGAAGACTGGGTCAAATTATTTGAATGGGTGTTGGAGAGTGAATGGGGGAGCAAATCAAGGAGAGAATCATGGGATTTGGAGAGTGGGGGTAGTGGCCGAATTTTGGGAAGTGCATGGGGGGTTTCGGTCAAGAGAAGGGTCATTTGTTAGAGTACATTCGGTTTTGGTTAGTATGTGTGTGTGTCGAATTCTCTTAGGTTCTTAGCATTTTGACATTTTAGGCTTTCTCCTTAGACATTTCGGGTTCCTTGTTTCACGTTTTCTTCTATTCTCTTTTGCACATTCTTTTCTATTCTCCCCTCACTTGTTCTCTTTTGTGCTCTCCATAACCAAAACTTCTCTTTTTCTTCTTTGTGCTTCTACTATTTTCTCCATAAGCTGAATTCCCCTTTTACCCCATTTGAATTAGTTTCCTTTTCTTTTGCCATTAGCCGAACTTGGTCTAGTCTGAAGCGTGGTGTGTTTTCGATCATCAAATCTCCCTTTTCATTCGGTTTTTCTATAGTTGCAAGGTAATAGTCTCTTTTCTTTTTATGTACTCCTTCTCTTTTCTCTCTCAAAGGACCGAAGCACTCATCTTCTATCTCATTTAATCAGGCTGAGTCTGAACACTTCTCTTCATCTTAAATCTGGGTTGTTCCTTTAAGGAAGTCGAAACCTTTGTTGGTCAGTTTCTGAATCTGTGGCACCTTGGTAAGGATGGCTATGGCCGAATGGGGGGGATGGTTGGTTGTTCTTTATTCTAAGTTCATTTAAGCTGAAAGGTCATTTCTTCATTGTATTGAACAATATCGCTAACTCGTCCTATTCTTTAGGGACTCCACTTCGTAAGAGAGTAGACTGAACGTTCAAGCGTAGCAAGAGTTGTCATCTTTCTTGGTAAGTAGTGTGGTGAGTTGTCGTTTTCAACCTAATGGAAATGTCTCACAGTGGTTAAGGCTAATGTTTAAAGTATATGGATTTATAGGTGCGTAATCCCGAGGGTTCAACCTACACTCGTAACAGGTGTGTAATCTCACACCCACTCCGATGATTGCATGTGGTATACTGTGAAACGACCAAAAGCCGAAAAGATAGAAAGCTGGCAATTGTGATCACTCAAGCATGCGAGTGCTCGTAGTGGTAAATCGAGATACGATTCGTGACATTGAGTCTTGGAGAGTGTCACGAACACTCTTGAAATACTGAGACTGTAACGGGCTTAACCGTGACAAATGCGCCCAACGGGCTATCCGACACACTTGGGCAAAACTGCTAGAAAAACTGTCAAATGATAACTCCAAATGTCAAACCTACAAATCTGAGATCGAAATTGTGCGAAATGGGCCACACAAACGTGTGGGCCCGTTTGGGCCTAAAATAGACTTTAGGCCCAATAATTCCGTAAATACCCAAAAAGGGGTTCCGAGTTGCTCGAGGCGACAGAAGGCCTTCGAAAAGGCCATTTAAGGTGAAATTACTAAAATACCCTTGGAGAGTAAATTACCGAAATACCCCTAGGTTGCGAAATTACTAAAATACCCTTAGAGGGTAAATTACCGAAATACCCCTGGGTTGCAAAATTACTAAAATACCCTTGATGGGTTGAATGATCGTTTTACCCTTAGTGTTGTCAAGTATCGTGTATATGTTTACATTACACTTTTATATGTTGATATGTATATTGCATTTTATCATGTTGCATGGGGTGTTAATGATTGAAAAGCAAGATGTAGCACAGTGGCATAGCCACAATATATATATATATATATATATATATATATATATATATATATATATATATATTACATATTATGACTCGTGGCTCAGCCACAAATATTCTGATTAGCAGCTTGTCTGCAACATTGGTGTGATTGGCGGGGTGGGTTGACTTGATCCCCACAGGTGACGATTGGTTGGTACGGGGGTGTGATTGGCTGGATAGGGTTGGGTTGCATTGCATTATCTGCACTTTCATAATTATAGGGCTTAGGCCCAATTTAATGTCATATGGGCTCGGCCCAGTTAGTGATTGTTTAAAGGATTACACACTGAGTTCTCGTAACTCACCCCCTTTCTCTTAACCCTGCAGGTAATCCCCAGCATTAAGAGGATTTGGAGCTGTGGAGGACTCGGTGGTGGCCATACATGGGAGTTACTTTTCACGAAAACTAGTAAATCCGTTTTACTTTATTTATGATTATTGAATTTGGGCTTAACATTATGTAATAAGAGCCATTGGATTTTATTTTTCTTTTAAACTTTCATTTCAGTTATTTTTAAACTATTAATGATTAAACTCTGGGTTTTCTTAAGACGACAATAATTGTTTTTCAAAATGTCACGTTTCTGAAATTTCTTAGTTAAACTATATTAACAAACAAAGTTTTCGAAAGCAATAATAACATTTTTACAAGATAACAAAGAAAATAAATTTGAATTTCACGAACAAGAAGGTTTGGAGTTTCAAAAAGATTACGAACTTTTAAACGAGCGAGCAGTTTTCAATTTACCCTTCTATGTGACACGCTAGATCCAGTCATAACGTCTAGGCCGGGTTTGGGGCATTACAAACACTTAGTCAATATTCACTTAATCACTTGTCTCATGTTAACACTAATTCACAATTGCTCATAACATTGAAACTTACCGAATTGAATTTTTAAATTCACATTTACCCTTCCCTTTAGTGCTCGTAGTTCAATTTATGCACTTAAAGATCTTTATTCAATTTTGCACACTTAGTGCTCGGAAGTTGAACTCGCACACTTAGTGCTCAATATCCGATTTCGCACACTTAGTGCTCGGATGTTAAATTTGCACACTTAGTGCTCAATATCCGATTTCGCACACTTAGTGCTCGGATGTTAAATTCGCACACTTAATCATTTCCCAAATCATTCCTTATTTATACATACATAAAACTTAAATCTCAATTGCCTATATACAAATTCACTTATTTCATTTCTATAATCAACATCACATTCAATTATATCTATGCTACACATCTGTATCACATTCGAACATATTCACTCCTCAACTCGATATCTCATACGGTTATATCATAGACATATATATACATCACATTCGGTTGCAATTTCAACTCTCAATTCCATACCACATGTAACTACATCATTGATATATATATACACAACACATTCGGGTGTACCGATGACATTTAAGTCTACTTCACATTCAATTATACCATATACATACATAGAAGACACATTCGGCAATATCAAAAATCAGTATGAATACTTCCATTAAATTTAAGTACAACTATACAGATAATTCTATACAACACGATTGCTTAATAACTTACTAAATTTGTACTTACCATTCAAATGATAATTTCTCATAACATTTAATTCAACATAATTCAATTAATTCACTAATTTAGCTTTCAAATATAAATTACAACATTATTTCATTATTATTAACACACCAACTTACCTCGAATGCCGAAACGGCTAATTTTCTCGACTTAGCCCACAACTTTGTTCTTCCCCGATCTTAGTCCAAATTTCATAATTTCTTGATCTAACATGTCAAATAACACTCATTTAACACATTTAATCAATACACTAATCAATTCAATTCACATATCAAATTATAGCAATTTTATAATTTTGCCCCCTAACTTTTCAAAAATTACATTTTTACCCCATAGGCTCGTAAATTAAAATTTATTCCTTTTTCTTATGTTTTAGGACATGCTGAACATTTTTCCCTTCTATAGAAATTTCAAATTCTTACTATAACACATACTTATGAACAATAACATTTTTTACCGATTAACTCGTTTTACTCGTTTTCACCGAAAATCACTTAGTAAAAATCGTTTCTCTACTCATAAACATGCATAATCCACCATTAATCATCAAAATACACACTTAATCAACCATGGAAAAATTCACAAACTTCAACAGTTTTGAAAATGAAGGTACGGGATAGCTAAATCGAGTTACCACGACTCCGAAAACGTAGAAATCATTAAAAACGGGGAAAAAATCACTCACCTATCAAGCTCCCAAGCTTGGACGAACATGGCTTTCTCCATGGGTGGAGAAGAAAATAGAAAAGAATGGTGCCTTTTTACTATTTTTGTCTTATTATACCTGTTTAACTTAACTTTCAAATTTGCCCTTTTTCTTTTCAACTAACTTCAAAAATACCAAAAAGAATATCTTCCATCAACTTATAAGTGGACTAATTTCTTCATAAGGACCTTCACTTTAAAAACCCATCACAATTACACCCTTTATCATCTGGAACACACACTTCGCACTTATAACAATTTAATCCTATTAACCAAATTAAACACTTTTTCGATAAAATTTCTCAACGAAATTCTCACACAACAATTCAATCACATTATAGACCTCAAATTGATAATCCAAGCTGTTTCATACTTAAAGCTTCTAGGACCTCATATTTTACAACTTATTTAATTTAGTCCAAAAGTCAAATTGGACACTTTATGCTTAAAATTTCTTTATGAAATTTTTACACATGCATACGAACATATCATAAACCTCATAACAGTCATAAAATAATTATTTCTACTTCAGATTCGTGGTCTCAAACCACTATTCTGACTAGGCCCTAATTCGGGATGTTATAGAAATCTTATGTGTTACATGGTTATTAGTTAAAGAAGGTGGTGAATCTTCTAAAGCTAAGGGTAAAGGCAAAATGGTAGAGAGCTAGGTAAAAAACTTTGTTGGTGTTCTTCCATTAGGGTGGTACCCTCTAACTCTCATATCCTTCTTGATAAGTCATAAATATGATGCTTGTGTGATCATGCATGCATATTATATGTCTTTGGGTGGAAATCATGTTTGGATGATTTAAAATGAAGCTAAAAATTTAGTTGTGAAATCTGCCAGAAACAAATTATTACATGAACAGTAAGTTTAAAAATTTGCCGTAAATTCTGTAAAAATTATTAAAAAGTGATTTATACATCATTGTAACCATGAGCCAGTTTAGTTTCGTTTAAAACAAATAAAGATTGATTTCAATTTGTATTTTAAAATATATGAATTTTTTAGTGTTGAAAGGTCATAAAAATTTGGTAGCAGAATTTTTATAAAACAAATTTAGCAATGACTTTGAAAAATCGTAAAAAATTTCACAAGATAAAATGTCAAGGTAGCAGACAGTCGCATCTCATTAGCTAATATTTTAGCTGGAATGATAAGCAAGTTGTTAAGTATGACTCCTATTTCAGTAAAATTTGAGAAATAATCTTCTAGTTAAACTCTGTTTATTTTTTCAATCAAACACTAATTAGTTTAGATTATTTTATTATTATTTGACCTATGAATTTAGCCTATAAATAGGCTCTTTTACAACCTTAGAAAAAAACACTCATTAGATATTAGAACTCATAACACATTTAGAGAATTTTGTGTTTACGTTTTGAGGGTTTTTTGTTTTCGGGTTTTCGAGATTTAGTTTTTATCTCCATCTTTTTTACTTTTTGTTCTTTTGCCATTATTGTAAAATTATCTTTACCCGTGGTTTTTTATCCTTTTGGAGGGGTTTTTCCACGTTAAATTTGTGTGTTTAATTTCTCAATTTATTCCGTTATTTTTTACTAGTTGCTTAATCGGGTTGATCCTAACAAGTGGTATCAGAGCTAGTTCAATTTTCATAGATCAGCCCATTCAGATATGGCAGCAACAAGGTTTGACATTGAGAAGTCCGATGGTGAGACAAATTTCAATCTGTGGCAAGTTCGGATGATGGCAATTCTAGTTCAAGTTCAGATGATGCTATTATTGTGCTCTTTACCCCCTTCATACAAGTATTTCAGGGAGACCCTGATTTATGGCAGAGACAAACTCTCGTTCAAAGATGTGAAGGGTCATTTGTTGAGTAGAGACAAACTCGACAATGAGTTTGGTTTGGATAGCAAGGCAGATAAGCAAGCTTCCGTTTTGGTAGCATCAAATAAACGAGACAAAAGGTGTCACTATTATAAAAAGTTATGTCACGTCAAAGTAGATTGTTATAAACTGCTAAATAAAAGAGTTGCTGAAAGTAACGAGGAATATGTAGCTGGTGCTAATTTGGTCGATGAAAGCGGTGATGATTTCTTGTTAGTGTCAATGAGCGATAACTCCAAGCTCACGTCCGAGTGGATCCTAGATTCGGGATGTTCTTTCCACATGTGTCCCAATAGAGAATGGTTCTCCACTTACAGTTCGATTGAAGGTGAAGTTGCGCGCATGGGAAACGATTCATCCAGTAAGGTAATTGGTATTGGTACTCTTAAAATCAGGATACACGATGGGAAGATTGGGACACTCTCAGATGTCAGGTATGTACCTGATTTACGTAAGAATCTCATCTCATTGAGTATTTTAGACTTGAAAGGAAGCAGAATCAACATCGAGTCAAGCGGCATTAAAGTATCTCGTGGAGCTCTCGTTTTGTTAAAAGGTAAAAGAACTGGAAATCTTTATATTCTAGAAGGTTCTATTGTGACCGGTAAAATCAGACGTCCCTCATCCGTTACAGAGTCGAAGTCAACTCATTTGAAGTAGAGGCAACTTGGTCATAGGAGAGAAAAAGGTATAACTGTTTCGTTGAAGAGAGGTTCTCTTATGGATGCAGGTTTTGAAAAGTTAGGGCACTACGTTCGTGAAAATCAAACCCGAGTTAGTTTTGATTTGGCAGTGTACAAGTCAAAAGCTAGAAGTCTTCTAGTTTCTAAGCACAAATTCGACTCAGTTAATTCCCTGCATGGTTCAAGATAGGCTCGTGGCGGACTTTGGCAAAGATGGCTTTGTGGAAATATGAGTCAAGGTGCAGATTTATTAAGTATGACTCATATTTCAGTCAAATTTGAGAAATAATCTTCTAGTTAAACTCTGTTTATTTGTTTCAATCAAAAACTGATTAGTTTAGATTATTTTATTATTATTTGACCTATGAATTTAGCCTATAAATAGGCTTTTTTACAACCTTAGAAAAAAACACTCATTAGATATTAGAACTCATAACACATTTAGAGAATTTTGTGCTTACGTTTTGAGGGTTCTTTATTTTTGGGTTTTCAGGGTTTAGTTTTTATCTCTATCTTCTGTACTATTCGTTCTTTTGCCATTTTAGTAAAATTATCTTTGCCCGTGGTTTTTTATCCTCTTTGGAGGGGTTTTTCCACGGTAAATTTGTATGTTCAATTTTTCAATTTATTCCGTTATTTTTTTTACTTGTTGCTTAATCGTGTCGATCCTAACACAAGTTGAAACGAGTATGAGACTCAAATGTCATAGTTGTATTTTTGTGATTATATGCTTGATGCTTTGTTTGCGCTCAACCTTCGGGCTCTAATCTAACTAGCGGCCATGAGTGGCGCTCGGGATAACCCTACGGACACCCGGGATAATTTAACTAGCGGCCATGAGTGGCGCAGGACTATCCGAATACCCGATTATTTGAGTAGTATGTGCAATCTAACAAGTTTGATATGCAAGCAATTTGGTTATGTAGATTTAATGAATCATGACTTAATTATTCGAAACTCATGTCATGTTTCTATGTATACATTTGATTTGCATGCTTATATTCTTGAAGTATGGTAAATTTATTGTGTATCACTGAGCCTGTGAAGCTCAACCTTCGAATTGTCTTAATGTTCAGATTTGTAGACTTTTTTTTGTGTCCGATGAACATCATCGACGAGAGACTCCAAGCATCATTATTCATAGTACAGTACCTTATCTATTAGTGGACATTGTATTCTTAAGACCTTCTTGTATTTTTTTGTATGTCTGTAACTCATTTATCATTTTTTTTATTTTGATTATTTTGATATACGATGATATTAGAGCTCCACATATTTTGTATAACTACTTTTATTACTATTTTCAGTATGTATGGTGTTTTCTCTTACATAAAATGTATTTCAATATTTTAAAATCATTTGAATATTTTGCCAAGTTACTCCAGTACTCCGTATTCGGGATTAGGGTGTTACATCCTGAGTGGTTAAAAGCCCTTTTGTAATTTCTAGAGGGTATGAGTCTTTTGGTGGTTTTCTCAATTTTTTTTTCTTCACACCGTCGTTATTGGTTTTATAATATACTTGACGTGAAATAGTAGAGATAATTGCGTGGCTGGATAGTTAAAGAAGAAGAATTTAACCTTTAAGGCTTGGGTTTGATCCTGGTTGGATTTGGGATTATTTTATTTTATTTTTCAAATTTTTTGTTTAAGAAAAAGAAGGCTAGAAAATTTTGGAAATGAATTGATTATTGTGCTGATAATGTGTTATGAAATAAGTAATAAAAAGAGTAAAAGAATAAAAAAATTGGGAGAGCAAAAGAACTACTATATTTTATTGATCAATAGGGATGTTACAATGCTTCTCCAAAGTTTATATTTATATACATAAGAGGTATAAATAAAATAAAACTCTACTTCTAATGAATACTAAAATCTTAAAGCACATAAAACTTATCTTGATCTTGATAAACATCTACTTAATAATAAAATATTCACAACATATTATTGATCGTTGTGAATCAGAGTCTTAAATTTATAAAAGAGAATGATCGAACCTGGAAACTAACTCTGACAACGATTAAAGGCAAGTGTACCTATCGAACAATAGTATAGCTTAGGCAAGACGGGATTGTCGAACCCACAGGAACTAAAAGTACTAATACTAACTTTCTTTTTATTATCTAGCCTAAAATAGGTGAAGTTGTTTTTAATCTAAAATTAACGAATCACTAAGCTAAAGACACAAAGACAAAAAGAATGAATTGGGGGATAACTTTTAGAAAAACTCAGTTGATTTAGACGATACCCTCAGGAAGAATCCACCTAAACTTCACTTGTTATCTATCCCTAAACCATATGATTTATTTACTTAGTTTTATCCGTAAGACTCCCTAACGTATATTAAACCCTCTCTCGAGGCGAATAACGTCTAACCCTAGGTTGATTAGTGAAACTCTCGTTCTCTTATAATAACCCCCTAGAATAGCAGTAAATCGATCTATGGACTCCCATATTAGGTTTCACCTAATCCGAAAAAATCTCGTAACCCTATCTCTAGGCGTGCGATCAACTCCGCTTAATTATGCTAAATCTACTCTTAGGCAGGGTCTATTCCTCCTCCACCTAAGCACATCAAATTTAGATTAAGCTTACATAATTAAGAACAAACTAAGTATTTATCATATAATTTAGAAAAAAAATAACAAGATTCATCATAGGTTTCATCCCCTTTAGGTATCTGAAGGATTTAGTTCATAACTATAAAAGAAAACATCTCAAAAGAAAAGATAAAACAAAACATAAGAAATCCCTAAAACTCCCTGAAGGAATTGAAGGAGAGATCCACTGTCTTGAGTAGAATTCTGGCTTCTTGAGATGGATCAACTGGCTATCTTCGAGTGATTCCCACAAATCTAACCTTTTCGGCTTGGCTCCTTGGCCTAGCTAACCGCCCCAGACAGAGGGCTTCTGCCGAACTCCCTTTTCAAGTTGCCCCCTTGGGTGTTTATATGGACTTTGTGATGGCTTACTTGGCCCTTAAGTATCCCAATTTAAGTAGAATTCCTACTAGGGTGTTTGAATAGGCTTTGAAATGTGTTTCTTTGCCTCCAAGTATCCTTTCCCGAATGAAATTGCTCTTTCCAGCGATGGGGACACGGCCATGGCACACGCCCGTGTGAGTCGTGGCCAGGCTGTGTTCGGACTTTTATTGAGGCACGGCCGTGTGGTCTTGGGCCTAAGCCATGTTCTAGCAGGAATGGTGGCACGGCCTTGTGACTTGAGGTCCAGGACCTGCTGATTTCGTGGCTTGGCCCATTTTGGCCCGTTTTGAGCTCATTTCTCGTTCTTTTTGTCCTCCGGTGCTTTCCTGAGTATAAGACATGAAAAGAAAGGATTAAGAGCACCTTTTTACATAAATTAAGGGATAAATCATCCAAAAGCATACTAAATGTGGAATTAAAATATGTTATTTTTACGATTTAACAATTATTATTAACCTAAAATAATTGTTTCATCTTATATATATGTAAAATTTTGCTATAAGTCCACGTACTTTAAATAAGTTGTGCATTTAGTCTTTGTACTTTAATTTGGTCAATTTTAATCCTTCTGCTTTCTTAATTGGTTAATTTTAGTCTTAACAAACGGTAGCAGCAGCTAAATATGTTTGGTTAAATTTTGCTATTGATTTTGTACCATGCATAAAATTGTAGGTTTAGTCCATCTATTATTTGTCTCCCTCTAGTGTTGGGAAAACTATCAAGTCAAAATAGTAATTGCAAAATCATGTCATAATTGAATCACCAATTCATTCAAGATATTTATTAATAAAATGAGACTCATAATTACTTTATATTTCCAATTTTCTCTCAATATCAATTTTGTACATTGTGGTGGAGTAGCTTGAACATATTTTGCATATTCAGAAAATTCTAAAATGGGATGTATTTGGCTCCTGGCCAAAAACTAATTGTAACAAGGAGTATTTATCATAACTTATTGCATAATACGTACAAATGTTTATTCATATTAAAAAATCATTTTATTTTAGGGTTTAGGGTTTAAGATTTAATGTTTAAGGTTTATGGTTTAAGGTTTATGGTTTAATATTTAGTATTTTGTGTTTAAGGTTTAGTGTTTTAATGTTTAGAGTTTGAGGTTTATGGTTTTATAGTTAGGGCCTTAGTGTCCAAGGTTTTAAGGGTTTAAGGGTTAGGAATTTTGATAAAAATGACAAAAAATCAATTTATTTTAGAGTTTATGTAAGCAATAAGATTCCTTTTTTAATTAATTTTGTACCTTCTATATATATATAGGGTTTAGGGTTTAAGGTTTAGGGTTTAGGGTTTAGGGATAAAATTTGGGAAGTTAAATTTTATCAAAATCCATTTGGATAAATTCTATCAGCTACACAAAAAATAAAACTCGTGGATACAAACTCTTCATAAGGAAGTTTGGTTTCATATTTTAAAATTATTTTCATACACAATTATAAAATTTTACAAATTAAATATATTTTTCAAACAAAACAAACTTAATTTAAAGGAATTTAAGAAATAATTGAACTATAAAAAATTATTAGTGGCGTTTTTTTACTAAAACGCTGTAAAAAAACATTTTACTTTAAACAAAACGGTATCATTTTTAGTGGCATCTTTAGTGGCATTAGCGGCACTAGGTGAAAAACGCCGCAATAAATCGAGCATTAGCGGTGCTAGGTAAACAATGCTGCAAAAAACATTTTACTTTAAATAAAATAGTGTCTTTAGTGGCATTAGCTGCGCTAGGCGAAAAACGCCGCAATAGATCGAGCATTAGCGACGCTGTGTAAAAAATGCAGTAAAAAAACATTTTACTTTAAATAAAACGGCGTCGTTTTAAGTGGCGTCTTTAGTGGCATTAGCGGCGCTAGGTAATAAACGCCACAATAGATCGAGCATTAACGACACTAGGTAAAAAACGCCGTAAAAAAAACATTTTACTTAACCAAAATAGCACCATATTAAGTGGCGTCTTCAGTGGCATTAGCGGCGTTACGTGAAAAACGTCGTAATAGATCGAGCATTAGTGGTGCTTTGTGAAAAACGTCACAAAAAAACATTTTACTTTAAGCAAAACGTCGTCGTTTTAAGTGGCGCCTTTAGTGGCATTAGTGGCGCTAGCTTATAAACGCCGCAATAGATCAAGCATTAGTGGTGCTTGGTAAAAAACGCCGCAAAAGGTCATTTTGTTTTATACCAAAACTGCTTCATTTTCCTTTCCTCCATTTTATCGCAAGTACTATACCCGAAACACCTTATTTTTCCCCCTAACAAAATTTCCCCAAATCCTTAAATTATCCCTAAATAAAAATCCCAACCCATCTACCGCTGAAGATGCCGACCTGACCACCTACTGCATCACCGCCGACTGTCCTCTCTGCTACGTCGCCGTCATCATCTTTCTCCGCTGCTGCAACCAATCGGTAAATTTCACTCCTCTGCCATCGCTTTTTCGAGATTTAACATGCCTAGATTTAACATTTGGGTTTTAATAAGTGTTGGTTTTACAGTAACTTTTTATCATGGAAATGTTAGGTATATGCTTGAAGCTAGAGAAGAGAAAAAGGGTGAAAGGAGTATCAAAGGTGAAGAGAAGTTCGTGGATTAAAGCTTGGTGTTGAACCTACTGTTCTGGGAAGCTTATTAAGGTTAGTGTTCTATTGAATTTTAGCATGCTTGTGCGAGATAAAATTTAAATATTTACCGGGCATGATTGTAAATGTAAATAATATGGAAAAGAATCAAAAGAATAGCTTGCTGATATTACATCTTGTAACATCCTGAATTTTTGGGCCTATGTGTTTAATGGGTGAATATGTTTAATATGTTAATTTAAGTAATAGGGGTCCAAATTGGGCTCAGAATTAGGTAAAGGCCTTGGTTAAATTATTAGATTGGGCATTATAGAGTTAAAAGAATGGTAATTATGTTTAAAATACCAACGTGGGCTTGTGGCCCAACAAAAGGTGGCACTGTAAGGGAATTAGAAGGTGACACCACACAGAAGGAGTTAGGGGCCCAAAATTTAGGTTTAATGAAGCCCAAATCTTTTAATTTAAGTGAGTTAAATTTCGGCATTTAGACTTGATGAGGTGGACGGCTACAAGGCTTAAAAATAGGAAGATATATTTGGATTTTATAATTAATAATATAAAAGATGAAAAGGAGAAAAAATAGGAGCCTATCTACAAGGAGAGTGATGGCCGAAAATCCACCACTAAAAGGAGTAAAGAAATTGGCTACTGCATGGCAAAGGGGTGCCAAATTTTCCCTTTTTTTTAGCTTGAATTTTAATTAATTAGGAAGGGCGTTTTCGGTTTTATACAGGAGGTGCCGAAAATCCTATAAATAGGGGGGATAGCTCCTTGATTCTGACACTTAAAACCCTAATTATCTCCTCATTCCTTGTGGCGAAATTCCCAAGCCTCTTCCTCTCCAATTTCTCTTCTTCAATTTCTTCAAAAGCCGAAACCTTTTCTCCATTCTTCTTTCCCTTGTGCCAATTTCTCTAAAAAGCCGAAACCTCTATAGTTTTTCTTTATTCATCCTATTTGTGAGTTAAATCTATTCTTCCGGCATTTAAAATCTATTACTTTGGCATTGCTGAATCCTCTTTCTAGTGCTAGCCAAAATCCCTGTGTTAAGGTAAGTGTCGACTTCTGCTAGTTTCTCATATTCTATTCCGGTTTTTGAAAGGCAAAAGCCGAAAAAGCTAATAGTTAATGGTTTATGATGGGCGGCAATTTGGGATTTGAAGGAAGCTTGGTCAATTAGATCTAAAAACCGAAAACAGCTAGTCTCCACTTTCAGGATTTTTAAGGTAAGAAGATTTTCCTAGATTTCTATTAGACTTCATCATTATATACAAGATCTTAATGTTATAATGAGGATTAACGATTAAATATTATGATAGTAGTTCTGATAAGGACTTGTGATGGAATTAAATATGGATCAGGCAAAGGAGAAAACTCCTAAGTTTAAGAAAAGAGCAGTATCTGCCATTCGAGATTGGCCACTTGGTTGTGGACCGGCTTCTGAACAACACCTTAGGCAGATAGCAGTTGTGTCAACTAAGGATAGCGTCGATATAGAAAGTATTGTTTTATCGGTAATCAGGTGTGTAGATCCGTATCACATAAGTTTTATTTTGTATTATACCTGTTAGGGGCTGAAAAGCCGAAAAATGAGGCTGTATGAACAGTCGTGTGTAGATTCTTATCACATAAGTTTTTTTTTGTATTATACCTATTAGGGTCTGAAAAGTCGGAAAATAAAGTTGTATAAACAGTCGTGTGTAGATCTCTAACACACTCTTTAACTGTGTTTTATGTGTTATGGGCTAAAAAGCTGGAAAGTGGCTGTGTAGACAGTCGAATAAAACCCTAAAAGGGTTAGGCAAGGATGCCAGGTACATAATCATAGAAATCTTTATGTGTATATATATATGTAAGCCTGTATGATGTTTTCTTTATGCGTGTATGCATTGGGTGGGATTTTGATATGATGAAGGGGAAGAAGGTCGCATAGCGATCGGTGGCTTTGCCACATAGGTCACATAGTGATTGTTCTTTATGACAGGCAGTGAAACACCCCAAACCCGGCCCACGAGCCTTGACCGAATCCGGTATGTTCCATGAGTAAAACGATTCAAAATTCGTTTGTTACTTTGGAAAATCTGAGTGGTTTTGAAAGAAAATTTATTTCGTGTTGGGCTCGAGTTGGAAACAAGTTTATTCTTGAAATCTAGGTTTTTATAAAACTTCATTTCTTAGTTTCAAACTTTAAATTAAAGAAATATCGAGTTGTTTTAGAGTTTACCTTATATTGAAAATCATTAACTTTAGAGTGTCAAAACATTTGAAGATTTATTTCGAAAACAAATTAGATAACCTTTGATTTAACAATAATAATATCGTGATAAAAACAAATAAAAGCAAGCATAAAACAGTTTAATACTTATGGCCTTATTACATCAAAACATAACCTGAATAAATCCAAACTTAAAACATAAAGTCTCAAACTAAAAGTTCACTGAGCTGAGCATGGCCACCACCAAGTTCCTGCCGACCCGGTCCATCACTGAGCGTCACCTAAAACATATCCCACAACGGGGTGAGTCAAACAGACTCAATGTGTATAACCAACACTAAGTCCCAACGATTCAGGCATATCATATCATATCATACATATATATAACAGATAGGAATAATGATGCAAACCCGAACCCAAACCTAGATAACAATCCGTTACACATCACCCGTACCAACCATCACACCATGAGGACTACTAAGTCGACCCTCCATCCGCTACACATCATCGAAGGCAGTCACTGCAGACGACGTGCTCATCGCCCTTATAATGTCGTGGCATAGCCACCAAATAATAATTTGTGACATAAGTCACCACATTCAGATTATGTGACATAAGTCACCAGATTTCGTGGTAAAAACCACCAGATCACTTCCCCCTTTTCATATCACCCATATGCCCCATGTCATACAAATCATGCAAATATCACGTCTTATGTCTTATTCCACATTCTTAACCAATTCTTATTTATGCCACATTCAATGCTTATTAACAAAGTTTCGGAGAGTAACGTACCTGAGTACTTTTGTACCATTGAATGGTACCTTTGGCCACTTTTCACATTATTATTAACACATGCATTAACATAGTACCATAAATCTTTTAAGAATTAGTATAGGGATACACACCTGGTTTACTTAATGCTTTCACTGAAATCCCGAAAATCCTGATCTAATGCTTTAGATCTCTAGTTCCTATATTCAGCCAACCCTAAACATGTCAGCAAAGAGCCATTCGGCTAAGTAATCAAATCCTGAAGGATTATCACAACCCAAAACCTTACCTTGCTGCCGATTTGATCACTAATCAAATCCCGAAACTTCATAGTGATTCTCCCTTGAAATCGGCTAATACTAGATCACTTCACTAGTTAGTTTTCGGCTTTTGAATGAATAAGAAACAGATCTAAAATATTAACTATGGCCTTGGCCGAATATACATGTACACTTACCTTGCGATATTAAATCCCGAAAGTAGTCTCTTGGTTGGGGTATCTGTCGAAATACCTTGAAGAACCAAATCCCGAAAGAATCCTTCATAGTTTTGGCGAACAAGAATATTAATGGGATTAGTCCTTAACTTTCGGCTAAAAGATAGAAAATCGAATGACATTCAGCCTTACCCTTAATGTTGAAATCGACAGCACCTTGGCCTGACACCACAGAGATATTCGGCTATGGGCTAGAAAGAACTTGCTTTCGGCTTTTGAAAGATTGTGAAAAGAAGAAGGGAAAGGTTGAGAAATTTTGGCAATGCTGATAGGTAAAGATTCGGCTAGCACAAGGGGTATTTCGGCTTTTGATGCTATGAAGAAATCGGCTAGGGGTTACCTGTGTTTTCAGTTTCGACAAAATAAAAGAGAAGAAAAGATTCACTAGAGAATTCGGCAGAGGAACAAAAGGGAAAAGAAAAGAATGGAGAATGGCCTCACTTCTCCCCTTTTTGCCGAAATTACTACACTTAGAGTCCCCTATTCGGCCAACTCCTCCTCTCACTATCAAATCCCTTATTTTTCTCCTTATCTCTTCATTTAAAATTAATAAAATAATCCATCATTTATCCCTTATCTTAGCCGAATTTCAAAAACGATTTAATCACAACTAAAGCTCATCCCTTTAGTGTCTTAGTGCCGTCCACTACTGCTCATTCTTGCAGCAAAATAAAACTCTTTTATTTGCTTCCCTTGCACTTCGAACCTAGCCCCTTGCCTCAATGATATGGCGTCACTTACGTAGCTTTAAGTGGCGCCTCCAAGCCACTTTACCAAGCTAATTTTTGTGTCTAATTTCCCTACAATTTCTCTTAAGGCCTATCAGGGCTTAACTCCTCTTCGAACTTAAAATCAAATAATTTCTAAAGTATTCACCTACACTCTAAGGTTCACAAAATTCATACAACACAATCAGAACACACATAGGCATGCTACTTCATACAATTTAGCATTAATGCATAAGCCATTAATCCCGGATATTACAGTTCTACCCCCCTTAAAATAATTTCGTCCTCGAAATTACCTGGCTAAAATAAGTGAGGGTATTGTTGTGGCATTGCTTCTTCCGGCTCCCATGAAGCTTCCTCCGATCTATGATTGCACCATAACACATTAACTAGAGGAACTAATTTCCTCCGTAGCACTTTCACATCTCGTTCCAAGACCTGAATCGGCTCTTCCTCGTAGGACAAATCTGGCCTTAGTTCCACCTCCTCAACTGGTACTACATGAGATAGATCCGATCGATAACGACGTAGCATCGAAACATTCAATACATCGTGCATCTGCTTCAACTCTGGAGGTAACTCTAACTGGTATGCCACTGGTCTAACTCGCTTCAATACCCGATAAGGTCCTATAAACCTGGGACTTAACTTCCCTTTGCGACCAAACCTCATCACTTTCTTCCAAGGCGAAACTTTAAGGAACACTTGATCTCCCACATCAAATTCTATCTCCTTTCGCCTAAGATCTGCTTACGACTTCTGCCTATCAGATGCCTCCTTTAACCGTGCCCGAATTACCTCAACCTTCTCCTCGGATTCTGCCACCATCCCTGGACCCAACACTCGATGTTCCCCTAATTCCGTCCAACACGTAGGAGTGCGACACTTCCGTCCATACAGCGCTTCATACGGTGCCATCCGAATACTGGTCTGATAGCTGTTATTGTATGCAAACTCAGCTAAAGGCAAATATTCTCCCCAACTTCCTCTGAAGTCTATCACATATCCCCTCAGCATATCCTCTACCACTTGGATTACTCGTTCAAATTGACCATCCGATTGTGGATGAAATGCCGTAGTGAAATCCAATCTGGTGCCTAAAGCTTGATGTAGAGCTTTCCAAAACCGAGACGTAAACCTTGGATCACTATCTGAAATAATCGATACCGGCACTCCATGCAATCTTACAATCTCCGCCACATATAATTTCGCTAACTTCTGTAAGGAATAGTCAACTCACACTGGTAAGAAATGCACGGACTTTGTCGACCGATCCACTATCACCCATACCGAGTCCTTCTTAGTAGGTGTAAGGGGAAGCCCACTAACGAAGTCCATGGTAATTCTTTCCCACTTCCACTGTGGAATCTTTATTGGCTGAAGCAATCCTGACGGAACTTGGTGTTTAGCCTTAACTTGCTGACACGTCAAGCATTTCCCCACAAACTTTGTAACTTCCCGCTTAAGACCAGGCCACTAAAACTGTTCCCTTAGATCCCTGTACAACTTAGTACCTCCAGGATGCATAGCATAAGGGCTACTATGCGATTCCTGAAGAATTCTCTGCCTTAACTCCTTATCCTTCGGCATACAGAATTTGCCATGAAAACACAGCACTCCCTCATCATTAATACCATAATCCTCTAACTCCTTATTCTGCACTTGCTGCAACTTAGCACTTAAATCCTCATCCACTAACTGACTTTCCTTCACCTCATTCAGCCATGTTGACTTAACTTGCAACTCTACCAACAGACTTCCATCGTCATACAAGCTTAGATGTGCAAACATCACCCTCAGATCCGACACCACTTTTCGACTTAGGGCATCCGCCACTACATTCGCCTTGCCCGGGTGATACTCCATGGAACAATCGTAGTCTTTCAATAATTCCACCCACTTTCGCTGTCTCAGATTCAACTCCTTCTGAGTTAACAGATACTTAAGACTCTTATGGTCTGTGTAGATTACTGACTTTTCTCCAGATAGATAATGCCTCCATACCTTAAGAGCAAAGACTACTGCCGCCAATTCCAAATCATGCGTCGGGTAGTTAACCTCATGTGGCTTTAATTGCCGAGACGTATAAGCGACAACCTTCCTGTCTTGCATCAGTACGCAACCCAAACCTGTATGGGAAGCGTCACAATACACCACAAAATCCTTCCCTGCCTCAAGTTGAATCAAAACCGGAGCTTCAGTCAAAACCCTCTTAAGCTTCTCAAAGTTCTCCTGTTGTTTATCTGTCCATATGAAAGGTACTTCCTTTCTCAACAACTTCGTCAAAGGTGCGGCTATCGATGAGAACCCTTCTACAATCCTTCTGTAGTAATCTGTCAATCCCAAGAAACTACGAACCTCAGCCACAGATTTAGGTGGTTTCCAATCTAATACTGCCTCAATCTTTCGAGGATCCACCCTAAGAATGCAACCTCCTTAAGCCAAAATTCACACTTGCTAAATTTGGCATAAAGCTTCTTCTCCCTCAACACTTGCAACATAACCCGGAGATGCTCACCATGCTCCTCTTCAGACTTGGAGTATACTAGGATGTCGTTGATGAATACCACGACGAACCGATCCAAGTAAGGTTGAAAAACCCGGTTCATCATATCCATGAACGCGGCTGGGGCGTTAAGCAATCCAAACGGCATTACTAAGAACTCATAATGCATGTACCTTGTCCAAAAAGCTGTCTTATGGATATTTACCTCCTTCACCTTAAGCTGATGATATCCAGACCTCAGATCTATCTTTGAGAATACCACCGCCCCCTTAAGCTGATCGAACAAGTCGTCTATCCTTGGCAAAGGGTACTTGTTCTTGATGGTCAGCTTGTTCAACTGACGATAATCTATGCACATACGCATAGTTCCGTCCTTCTTCTTCACAAACAAGACCGGTGCTCCCCATGGAGACACGCTGGGTCAGATAAACCTACGATCCAGCAACTCTTGGATTTGAGCCTTGAGCTCAATCAACTCCTTAGGTGCCATTCTGTACGGGGCAATTGACACAGGAGTTGTACCTGGCAGTAGGTCAATTCCGAACTCCACCTCCCTGTCTGGGGGTATTCTAGGTAACTCTTCCAGAAAAACATCCACAAATTCTCTTACTGTTCTAACTCCACTAACTCCCCCTTCTTTTGTATCCAACGCACTAACGAAGGCCAAAAATGCCTTGCACCCCTTCCGAACCATCTTATCAGCCTTTAAAGCAGAGACTACGTTAGACAAGTAGTTTCTTCTTTCTCCTATCATAATTATCGCCTCGTCCTCAGGCGTCCTTAACTCCATTCGCTTAGCTGTGCAATCCAATATAGCCCGATGCTCCACTGGCCAGTCCATACCAAGTATAAGATCGAATTCTCCGAAGGGTAGTTCCATCAAGTCGGCAGGGAATATAACTCCCTGAATCTCTAGAGGTACACTCTAAAATATCTTGTTCACCACTACAGTTTGGCCTAATGGGCTTACTACAGTCATCTCCCTATCAGACAGTTTAGAGGCTATGCCTAGAGTTTCAACTACTCTACATGCAACATAAGAATGGGTCGAGCCAACATCAATCAGAGCAAAATAAGGCTTGTCAGCTATAAGGAACGTACCGATTATGACATCCGGTGCGTCTCCATCATCTCTCCGACGTACTACATACAGCAGACCCGACTGTCTTGCCTCTGTATTTCTAACATCTCGTCCCGGTGTTCCCGCCCTCTTCCAAAGACCGCTACTCCTACCATTCGGACCACGACCTCGGCGAAAGGCTCTTTGCCAAGCTCTTCCAGCCTGATTAGAACCCTGACCTGTCGGTCGGCTCCCATCTATCTTAATAGGACAGTCCTTGATCATGTCTTCTTCCAACATTCTCCTAGGTGAATCTTTCCACACTAAGCACAAGTACGATACTGCCCTCCTGCACCAACTTGCCGACCTCGCGGTCCGTCAACTCTAGGCCTCTTTTGAATATTTCCTGATGTCCCTGATGATCCAAAACCTCTCTTTTGCCTATTCCGGTCAGTATTCTGCCCTACAGAGTCCTTAATTCCTTCGGCTACCTTAGCCTTCTCCACTAACACTGCAAATTCCCGCTCCTGCTGCGGAGCTATCAACAACCTCAGATCATCCCTAAGTCCATCCTCAAATCGGACACACCGTTCATGCTCCGTAGCCACAATTCCTCAAGCATACCGGCTCAACCTTAAGAATTCAGCCTCATATTCCGCTACGGACTTGTTCCCTTGAACCAGCCCCAGAAATGCCTTCCTCTGCGCATCAGTATAACTAGTACCAACATACTTCTTCTCGTACGCCGCCTTAACATATTCCCAAGTGAGATCCTCAGCTGTGGCACCATCCCGAACTGTGAGCCACCATTGATATGCTTCATCACGAAGTAGAGACACCATTCCTTTCAGTTTCTCCTCAGCAGTTAAATCGAGCTCATCCATAATTCGCTCTGTCGCCTCCAACCAATACTCAGCCGTACTGGGTGCCACTCCAGATACACCACGAAACACCTCAGCTCTATTGGCTCGGAGTCGCTCGGGTACAGATTTTCGAGCTCCCATTCCTCCACCTGCTCCAGCCACCATCTCCAGAACTCGCAGCACTGCCTGCGATACAGCATCATCCCCCATATGATCTTGCTGCTCAACACCAACAACTGGTGGTGGGGGTGGTGGTACCTCATTCTCGGACCCTTGACCAGACCTAACAGGTTCCGATACGGTCATTCTGCCTCTACCACGTCCTCGCACATTACGACCACGTCCCCTAGAACTCATTTCTACGATCACGCTTTAATCTGATTAAGAAATTTTATGCATTAGTATTTTGTTCCACTGATTATTCGCGAAGAATTTTTATGAAAAGAAAGTTAATGGTGGTTCTTTCGATCATTCAGAGTTTTCGTTCCAAGTTTTCTACCCTAATTCAGAGAAACACATCCATTCAGTAATATCTACTATACACATTCATCGTTTGAACATTTTTTGTCTGTTCCTAACCCAGGGGTATTTTTGTCATTTCTCCTACAGGGGTATTTTGATAATAAATCGGGGTCAATTTGAAAATCTTAATAAATTAGGACACTTTGAAATTTTCAAAACTCGAGGGTACTTTTGAAAATTTTCTCAAATCAGAGGTATGGCAGAAATTTTTTTTGGAAATCGGGGCCACTTTGGTAATTTTGTAAATCAGGGGTAATTTCGTAAATTTCCCAAATCAAGGTATCTTGGTATTTCGCAAAATAGGGGTTTTTGGTATTTTGAAAAAAAATATCCTAGTAAAAATCGAGGGTAGTATGGTACTTTAAATTCTTTTCAACCAAGGGCAATTTAGTAATTTCACAACCAGGGTATTTAAGTAATTTTTTTGTAAATCGAGAAAAACTTTCAAAATAATTTTTTTTTTTACAATTTAAAGAGGCAATTTGGTGATTTTAAAACTAGGGTTTGATAGAAATACGGCTAGTCCCTTTCGGGTTTTAATTATTGAGTTTAGCCCGTGAATAAGTCCTCTTGGTTAGGGTGAACCGTCACTACGCACCAGGTAGGATTCGAGCGAAGAGGAGGTGAGTCACTAGGACTACTTAAATACCAGGCTCTTCCTGAATCCAATCCTAGACATGCGCACAATGGTTGCCACACCCTAACTCAGCGACTTAGTCACAGGTTTGTTTAATTAGGCATTAAAGTTTTATGAAATTCTTATGTTGGGGTAAACTAATCCTTGGGTTCAATAACCTAATATACTAATCTACGTTCCCGTTATTCCCACATACAGATCATACAATAATTCACCCAACAATTAGAGGTACTTACCTGGTGGACTTCGGGTCGGAGACTCGGGTGCCATGCCAGAAAACCTGCTCAATTTCACAAAATTTCCACAAAACTTATTTGGGCTCAATTTTTAAAAATATCGTGGGCTTTAAACCCAAGGCCGAGAGTTTAAAATTGGGCTCTGATACCAAGCTGAAACACCCCAAACTCGGCCCACGAGCCTTGACCGGATCCGGTATGTTCCTTGAGTAAAACGATTCAAAATTCGTTTGTTACTTTGGAAAATCTGAGTGGTTTTGAAAGAAAATTTATTTCGTGTTGGGCTCGAGTTGGAAACAAGTTTATTCTTGAAATCTAGGTTTTTATAAAACTTCATTTCTAAGTTTCAAACTTTAAATTAAAGAAATATCGAGTTGTTTTAGAGTTTACCTTATATTGAAAATCATTTGCTTTAGGGTGTCAAAACATTTGAAGATTTATTTCGAAAACAAATTAGATAACCTTTGATTTAACAATAATAATATCGTGATAAAAACAAATAAAAGCAAGCATAAAACAGTTTAATACTTATGGCCTTATTACATCAAAACATAACCCGAATAAATCCAAACTTAAAACATAAAGTCTCAAAATAAAAGTTCACTGAGCTGAGCATGGCCACCACCAAGTTCCTGCCGACCCGGTCCATCACTGAGCGTCACCTAAAACATATCCCACAACGGGGTGAGTCAAACAGACTCAGTGTGTATAACCAACACTAAGTCCCAACGATTCAGGCATATCATATCATATCATACATATATATAACAGATAGGAATAATGATGCAAATCTGAACCCAAACCTAGATAACCATCCGCTACACATCACCCATACCAACCATCACACCGTAGGGACTACTAAGTCGACCCTCCATCCGCTACACATCATCAAAGGCAGTCGCTGCAGACGACATACTTATCGCCCTTATAATGTCGTGGCATAGCCACCAGATAATAATTTGTGACATAAGTCACCACATTCAGATTATGTGACATAAGTCACCAGATTTCGTGGTAAAAACCACCAGATCACTTCCCCCTTTTTATATCACCCATATGCCCCATGTCATACAAATCATGCAAATATCACGTCTTATGTCTTATTCCACATTCTTAACCAATTCTTATTTATACCACATTCAATGCTTATTAACAAAGTTTCAGAGAGTAACGTACCTGAGTACTTTTGTACCATTGAATGGTACCTTTGGCCACTTTTCACATTATTATTAACACATGCATTAACATAGTACCATAAATCTTTTAAGACTTAGTATAGGGATACACACCTGGTTTACTTAATGCTTTCACTGAAATCCTAAAAATCCCGATCTAATGCTTCAGATCTCTAGTTCTTATATTCGGCCAACCCTAAACATGTTAGCAAAGAGCCATTCGGCAAAATAATCAAATCCCGAAGGATTGTCACAACCCAAAACCTTACCTTGCTGCCGATTTGATCACTAATCAAATCCCGAAACTTCGTAGTGTTTCTCTCTTGAAATCGGCTAATACTAGATCACTTCACTAGTTAGTTTTCGGCTTTTGAATGAATAAGAAATAGATCCAAAATATTAACTATGGCCTTGGCCAAATATACATGTACACTTACTTTGCGATATTAAATCCCGAAAGTAGTCTCTTGGTTGGGGTATCTGTCGAAATACCTTGAAGAACCAAATCCCGAAAGAATCCTTCATAGTTTTGGCGAACAAGAATATTAATGGGATTAGTCCTTAACTTTCGGCTAAAAGATAGAAAATCGAATGACATTCAGCCTTACCCTTAATGTTGAAATCGACAGCACCGTAGCCTGACACCACAGAGATATTCGGCTATGGGCTAGAAAGAACTTGTTTTCAGCTTTTGAAAGATTGTGAAAAGAAGAAGGGAAAGGTTGAGAAATTTCGGCAATGCTGATAGGTAAAGATTCGGTAGCACAAGGGGTATTTTGACTTTTGATGCTATGAAGAAATCGGCTAAGGGTTACCTGTGTTTTCGGTTTCGACAAAATAAAAAAGAAGAAAAGATTCACTAGAGAATTCGACAGAGGAGCAAAAGAGAAAAGAAAAGAATGGAGAATGGCCTCACTTCTCCCCTTTTTGCAGAAATTACTACACTTAGAGTCCCCTATTCGGCCAACTCCTCCTCTCACTATCAAATCCCTTGTTTTTCTCCTTATCTCTTCATTTAAAATTAATAAAATAATCCATCATTTATCCCTTATCTTAGCCGAATTTCAAAAACGATTTAATCACAACTAAAGCTCATCCTTTTAGTGTCTTAGTGCCGTCCACTACTGCTCATTCTTGCAGCAAAATAAAACTCTTTTATTTGCTTCCCTTGCAGCTCGAACCTAGCCCCTTGCCCACTGCATATGGCATCACTTACCAGAGCTTTAAGTGGCGCCTCCAAGCCACTTTAACAAGCTAATTTTTGTGTCTAATTTCCCCTACAATTTCTCTTAAGGCCTATCAGGCTTAACTCCCTCTTCGAACTTAAAATCAAATAATTTCTAAAGTATTCACCTACACTCTAAGGTTCACAAAATTCATACAACACAATCAGAACACACATAGGCATACTACTTTATATAATTTAACATTAATGCATAAGCCATTAATCTCGGATATTACAGGTAGCTCAGCTGTCGAGAAGCTACGATGTATTATTAAGGCCGCATGGCGATCGGTGGCTGAGCCACGTTATATTATGAGGTCACATAGTGATCGGTGGCTATGCCACATTTAATGATTCCTGAATAATAGAAATAGGCAGTACGGCTATCGTTATGGTGTGTAACGGATGGAGGGTTGATTGTAGAAATCCCCAAGGTGTGATGGTTGGTACGGGTTGGTGTGTAGAGGATGGAATTCTAGGATGGGTTGGGCTTTGCATCATTTATTATCTGTCATGTGAATATGATTGTTACCATTGTGTATGGGCCAGGGCTCATAATGTGTTTGTGGGCCCAAGCCTTTTATGTGTTTTCGGGATTTACACACTGAGTCTTGGTGACTCACCCTATTATTTTTCCCTAACTTTTCAGATAAGCAGTAGATCGTGGACATGAGAGCCGAGGCGGACTCGAAGGGCCAAAAAGTTTTACTTCTATAGATTGTTTTCGGTTTTCTTTAAGTTTTTTTTATTTTGGGAATATTTATGTAATAAGGCCCCATAGTTTATCTTCATCTAGTAGTTTTTAATATTTGCAACTTATGAAACCATGTCAAAGGTTTAAATATACGAAATAATAATAATACAAGGTTTTCTTTTCAAAAGTCACTTGTTTATTCAAATTTTGTCTAATTAACTTATGATTTTCTAAAGCCAACTTAGCAAAAGTTTTCAATGTACAACCCGTAGCATACCAGATCTGGTCGAAACTTATGGGCCGGGTTTGGGGTGTTACACATCTCTGTTGCTGCCAAATATGAACATAGATCCAATTGAATTCCTATGTGTTTTGGTTCCATCAATGTTTTTTCATTATTACCTATTATTGTTAAAGATTTTCTCTTTTTGAAAATATGTTAAACTTCATACATAATAGGACGAGCTTTATGGTTTTTTCATGTGAAGTATGAAAAGTTGAAAAAGTTTTCTTTAACAAGGTCTCATTAGTAATATTCTCACGCATAATTTTAATTGAAAACCTATCCTAAACATTTTAGAGTTATTACACTAACTCACAATTTTAAAGTCTTGCAACTTCAAGTGCACTCGATAATCACAAGCTTTAGATAGGAGATCTTGTAACTTCAGGTGCATCAAATTATAAAATTATCATATTCTGATGATCATATATTTCTCTTAAATTAATCCACAATTCAAATGGACCTTTCACAATTAAATATTTTGCTTTCAACTCTTCATGGGGATGATGAGAAAGGAAGATCACAGAGATAATCACAATTAATTTAATAGCTAATCAAATCTTTAAGCATAAGTATCTTGCATTCAATAACCAAATATTTCTCTATCTTTTTCAAAATCAAAACAGGTCGATATTCATAACAAGAGTGATTCATACCAAATATTATTTTTTTTCATTCACAATCTTAATATGAGATCCATTACAGTGAATGCCTCTATAGGATTATGCATTAACCATCACTAATTTTGTTCCTTCAGATACTACTATATTAGTTCTTTTGGAGCTTTCATCTAATTTTGTAGTATCAAATATTGATATATTAGCTAGCTTTTTTGGAGCTTTTATCTAATTTCTATTGATATATTAGCTCTTTTGTAGCTTTCAACTATTTTTCATATAACATTGATAACATAAGTTTTCTCTACCTTTTGTAGGGTTATCTACTTATTTATCTCAATGTTTTCACTTTTAATGGTTATTATTGTTATTTATCATGTCCATGATTATATCCTTAAATTTGTATGTCGCATTCACTTTGGATAATGCAAGAAATCTAGTAGGATGAATTTCTAAACGTCTCAATAGATTCTTTATTTCAAAAGAACCAATATCACAAAAGCTTACCTTTGAGTCGGTAATTAATATATATTTAAAGAATCAAAGAATTTTTGAGATACAATTTATCAATATATATTTAAAACAAGCAATAATTTTTTTAGATAATCCAAAAAAAATTACATATGTACTAACATGATATTAATATATTTCTACTAAAACTCTTGCTGTTAAAATATTATTAAAAGAATATTATTATACAGCATTATTCTTGTTCTTTCTTTTTTAATATTATAAGACATTAGAAAATCATTTGAAAATAATATATTACAATGGTTCATTAGTAAACCTTACGAACCTATCTGTATTTAATAATCTAACTTAATAATTTGATTAGATTTAGAACAAATAAAATAATAATAATCACAGTCACATCTAAAAAATATATGTTGAAACTCCTTACCAATCTAAATTTTGTTTGATAATCCAAGATCAAGAACCAAATACAATGCTGAGTTCAAATCTTTTCCCACCCTTGAAAAGATAAGAAATAAAT
This sequence comes from Gossypium bickii, assembly GCA_025503065.1. Classification (NCBI taxonomy): domain Eukaryota; kingdom Viridiplantae; phylum Streptophyta; class Magnoliopsida; order Malvales; family Malvaceae; genus Gossypium; species Gossypium bickii. Next base: position 16,089,430 of record CP106713.1, on the reverse strand, counting down.
TAATCAAATCAATCATTGATAAAAAGAATCACAATTTGAAACATTAAATAAAACAAACTTCCTATAAATCTATGTACAACTTCAAGTTTTTTTTTTTTTGTGACAATTTTAGCTTTCTTTTTTTCTATGCAACAAGAAACAAATAAATATATTTGAACTGGGAAATTCAATCCCATTCATCATTACATAATTGAAACTTTGATTACATAATTAAAACTTTTTAGAGAATATATTCTCTGGTTACAAAAATATAAACTACAGAGAGTATTTACTATTCATGCGTCAGAGAATCTTACTGTTCTTGCCAGGGAATATTTATTAGTTTACGCCAGAGAATATTTCATGTTCAGTCTTCTTTTCTTGCAGGGAATATTTTCAGAGAATATATTCTCTGGTTACAAAAATACAAACTACAAAGAATATTTACTATTCATGCGTCAGAGAATCTTACTGTTCTTGCCAGGGAATATTTACTGTTTACGCCAAAGAATATTTCCTGTTCACTCGTCTTTTCTTGTAAGGAATATTTACTGTTTACTTTAGAGAATATTTCCTGTTCACTTGTCTTTTCTTGCATCATTTTTTCTTAGTCCTGGTGATAGTTATTGAAGTGGTATCGTCTGCAAGATCCACCGTTTTGATTGAAGACGCTGAAGATTTCTCATCTTCGGATTCGGAATCCATTGAGCTGAGCATTTCAGCCATGAGTTTTTTGTATTCCTTCTTGGTTTTGGCTTGAGCTAACATCACACTAGCTGTTGATTTTGCTTGAAGGAATTTTGCTATGGTTTGATCCGGGGCTGCGGACTTACATAATCTCGAATTCTTGTTGAAAAAATTATCAAATATTTTGAATCATATTTTTCATCATTAAACTTGTCACACCATTTAGTTCTGTAGTTTCGAACTAGTAATGGAATTTCAATACATTGATATTGCTCATAGGAATAATTCCAAGAAATGCACAGTTTTGAGAAAAAATAGATTGTTCTGTAAATGTGTTTTTGGTCTGGTTCAGGCTGAAATTTGTCAAAGAATTTAGGCCATAAATTTTGAATCTTTTTCTAATAGGATCTCAAAGGATGATAGTCTATACCAATTCCACCATTCCTGGAACCAGTTTGGGAATTTGAATTGGGTACCGTATTTGAAATATATGAGCCAAGAATGTCTCATGTATTGGTTGTTCATTAAGAAGGCATTGTACCATGCCTAATATGTAAAATATGGGTGGTAGTCAATTTTGGTGGTCAATTTGGCTGGAAATTTCTTTGGAGAATTTGGGTTTTCACTCCAATCCCTTGGTCGAAGAATTTTTATTATTTGGCCTGTTGAATGGGTAATAAAATTTGGATCTTTTGGGTCTGTGTACTGTTTGAACAGTACTGATCTAGTTTAAACTAGTATGTTTTCATAATACTGTTGGGGTTTTTGAAAATCCAATGGTTTGAAATGCCATCCATTGAAAAGTTCTTTTGCAAGTATATGTGGAGGGTTTTCTAAAAATTCTTCCTCCATAACAAGAATTTTTTCAAAACATTTGTTTGAAAAATATTGTAAGGATTTTTGTGTAGCAGTCTGTGAAGACACTGCTATTTCTTTTGGAAAAACATCTTGGAGAGATGTCTCTTTTAGAACATTTTTGAGAGATTTTGGTTTGTGTAAAACAATCTCTTTATTTTTTGAAATCTTTGCTACTTCACCAGCAATTTGTTTGAGAGGAGTTTCCTCTTTCATTTGAGAAAAAGCCAATGCCACTTCTGGGGATTGAGAAAGGGACTCAATCCATTTTTTGATTTGAGAACCAATTTCATTTGGACCTTGTGCATCTTGAACGATTGTGTTTTTGGAGGATTTTGATAATAATGATGATCTCTCATTTTCTTCTTCATGGCAAATTCAATACCATGACTTAATTGGTTTTGAGGAAATTTGGGTTTTGGATGACTCTACTATTTTTCCTTTTCCTTTGTCTCGGAGTTTGGGTGGCATTTTTGAAGAAACTCTTTGGTGAGAAAGTCAGGCAAAAAATTAGTTTCTCCTTTGATGTATTCAATATCAAAATCAAATATACTCAAAATTGCCTGCCATCTTGCAAAAATCTGTTTTGAGGCAACATTTTGAACATCTTTTTGTAAAACTTCTTTTGTTGATTTGCAATCGATTCGTAAAAGAAATTTTTGATTTAATAAATCACTTTAGAATTTTGTAATGCATAAAACAATTGATAAAATTTCATTTTTAATAGTATTGTAATTTTGCTGAGTTGGATTCCAGTGTCTGGAAGTGAACTGGAGTATTTGCTCTTTTTCCCTTTTAACTTGTTTTAGGATCCCACCGTATCCTATTTCAGAAACATCTATTTCTATGATCTTAGGGGCATTTGGATCTGCTAAATATAAACAAGGAAGCTTAGTGATTTGTTTTTTAATTTGGGTGATAATATTGGTGTGGTCATTTGTCCAAGGTTGTGGATTCTTTTTGAGCCTATCATATAACGATTTACATAATTTGCTAAAACCTGGATAAAAGTCTATGACATTATTGAGGCTTCATAAGAATCTTTGTAATTGGACTTTATCAAGGATTTGGTCTGGGAATTTGCTAGCAACCTCTATGGACCTTTCTATTAGGGTAACGATTCCTTGGGTAATGTAATGACCTAAAAACCTTACTTTGGTTTGAAACAAACTTATCTTGGATTTAGAAACTACTAAACCATTATTTTTTATGACTTTTATTAAGATGGATAAATGTTTGAAGTGTTTTTCTAAATTTTCTGAAAACTCTAATACATCATCGATGTATACTATTGTGAATTGAGAATATTGGTAAAAAAATATCATTCATTATTCTTTGAAATTCTAATGGAGCATTTTTTAATCCAAAAGGCATTACATTCCATTTATATTGTCCAAATGGATCGTTTTATATCTTTCTTCCTCTTTTATTTGGATTTGCCAAAAGCAGATTTTATGTCAAATTTTGAGAAAATATTTGCATCACAAAGTTTCTGTAGCAAATCTTTCTTATTTGGTATTGGGTATCTAATCCATTTTAAGGCTTAATTGGGAGGTTTGTAATTAATTACTAATCTTGGCGTTCCTCTTTCGAGTTCTGCATTTTTTATTACATAAAATGCTGAACAACTCCAAGGAGAACTGCCTTTCCTAATTAAATTTTTATTAAGAAGGTCTTGTATTGCTTTTTTACAAAATTCTTCCATTTTTTTGTTCACTTGTATGGGTCTTGCTTCTGTAGGTATTTGTCTTTCAACAAAATTGTTTTCATATGGTAATGTTACTTCGTGTTTTTTCCTATTCCAAAAAGCATTAGGAATGTCAGAACAAATTGTTGATTCTATTTCTTCTCTAATTTGATTTATCCTTTTTTGTACTTCTTTTTTTTCTAATTATTCTGTAACATCCTGAATTAGGGGTTGTTTAAAATTTAATTAATTTCTCATGTGTGTGCTTGAAGAATTAAATTCTATGATTTATTTGGCATGTTCTAAGGTCTAGAATTAAACCCGAGCTAGGCCTGACTTAGAACTAAAAAAATATCTTTCTAAGTGTTTTAAAGAAGGGAGCTAGGTGAGATAAGGGGTTAAGGAAAATTTTGGAAGGAACATGACACAAGGATTTAATTGGCATAATTGGCTTGGTGTGTCTAAGGGTGTTGCAAGGGAGGAGGTTCGAATCTTGGGAGTTACAAGGGGGATGAGTTTTATTTTGGGCTTTTTGGCGTTAAGGGGGAGGGAGCCAAGTATGAAGGCTTTAAAGAATTTTGTGGGTAAGGTTTAGACATGAAAGTTGGGACTGGCTAAGTGGCTACCGTGCGCCACTTAGGAGTTAGAGGTGAAGATGGTCCTAGGTTCGAGTGGCTGGAGCAGAGTTTTGCGTTTTAATTTTTATATGCGGTGATGGGCTTAAGTTGGAAGGCCTTAAAGATTAAATCATGGGGTACTATGACATGAAAGTCAATTGGGAAAAGTGGCCTGGGCGTTGGAAGTGAGGGCTGCAGCAGTGAGGTCTTGGTTTCGAACCCAAGAAGCTGCAATTGGGGTTTTATTTTTTTTTATTGCATGCTGGCATGAAGTGAATTAGTAATTGGCCTGCACGTGGAGCTTTTAATTTGATAAGGATAAAAATTTGCTTTATTCTTCAAATTCGGCTGGAGGGATGGGATTAGTATTAATTTTTTTGTTATTTTATTTGATTTAAAGGAGTGATAAGGGATGGGATAAAGGATAGATATGATTTTTTTAATTTAATTGGAAGGGTGATAATTAATAGATAAAGTTTTATCACATGGGGAGTAATGGCCGATTATGGGACTCCTATGGGACTTTCAAATCGGTTTTGAATGTAGTAAAGGGGGGGTGCCGAAATTCATCTAAATTGGTTTTCTTTTATTTCTTTTTCCAATTTGTTTCCTAGCTGAATTCTCCCTAGCCCTCATTGTTCAAAATTCTTCAAACCCCTTTCTTCCATTGTTCCTACTTACCCGAACCTACCCTCTCTCTTTTACTAAAAATTGCACCTTCCATTTGTGTAGCTAGTCGAATCTAATCCCTATCTATGTGCCGAAATCCCTTTTCTTTTTATTAAACTCACCTTGGCCGAATATTGAGTGTAGTATCTCCTTGGATCTTCTTTTTCAATCGGTGGGAGAAGGTAAGTGTGCTTGGCCGAATACCTATTCTTTTTCCCCCTTTTCTTTGTCGATTTGGTTGAATGATAAAGAGCCGAAATGCTGTGGTGGCTAATCAGTGTTGAAAACAATTTTAGGAACTTTGGGATCTCAAAGCAGTAAATCTGATCTTCCATTCTTTGACAAACCGATTGGTAAGTAGTGGTAAAGATCTATTCTAGTGAGGTATTTAATTGGTGTTCAAAGCCGAAGACTATTAATTTTGGATAAGTGCCGATTGTAGGGAAGTGAAACGGATTTACATATCGTAAGGTGGTTAGTGTTCAAAGGACGTGTAAGTTCAAGATCTAGTGTTGTAGATCGGAGTTTCGAGATCTAGGGATTACGATAGTAACAGGTGCGTAAAATATCTCTACACACTTTATTAATTTACATGACGTTATTGTTTGCCTTAAATCTTTTGGTTGAGGTTAGCTTGTGGCATAATCATGGATTTCAGGTAAGTCCCCTAACCCGAAATTTTAGATATATGATTGCATGCCATCACATGATATTTAATATTATGACATGATATAGGAAATTTGATGTATAAGCATGTGATGGTGGGATTGATGAGAGGAGGGGATGAATTATGGATCACCGTCGATGGTTTTGACCACAAGATGGGTTGGCCCCATCAGACTATTTGTGACCTATGGTCATCAGTGGTTTTGACCACAACGATTGATTATTTGCGACTAAGTCCCAGTGGTTTGGTACCACCAGTGGTTTTGACCACATTTGATATATTGTGACCTATGGTCATCAGTGGTTTTGACCACACGATGGGTTGGCCCCATCATTTAAATTGTGACTTTAAGTCATCAGTGGTTTTGACCACACGGGGTAGAAAAGGAGTATGAATGGCTAGTTGGGTTGCATGAGCATGTTTATTAATGAATTGTGTATGAGATGTATTTTGCGGGTGGGGGATTTACACACTGAGTCTTGGTGACTCACCCCTTCCCTTAACATTTTGCAGATGAGTAGATCGCGGAGATGGAGCCGGATGGACTCGAGGTGGCCATGCAGTGGAAATTTTAATTAGATGAACTTGGATTTTGTTTTATTTTATTTTAATGTTGGTTTTATTTTAATTAAGTTGTAATAAGGCCTCCTAGATATATTTTTATTATTCTATGTTTTGGATTAATTTGTTTAAACTATTTCTTAACATTAAATTAAGTACACATGTTTTCAAAAATTTAATCGCAAAGTGTTTCATCGTGCCATCCGGCACACCTGAATCAGTAACAATTTGACTTAATAAATATTTTTAAAAATAAACCTAAGTATGTTTTTTTTTACACCTCAAGTGTTTTAAATCGGACACTATCTTTTATCAAAAAGTTAATTCGGCTTAAAGGGATTTTCAAAAATACTTTCTCTGTAGCACACCAAATGCGGTCGTAGTGGTTGGGCCGGGTTTGGGGTGTTACATATTCACTCATTTTTTTAAAACATATTTATTCTTTTAGAAAAGAGATTTGTTTTTATTTATGATTAATTAAATTATTTATTTGCCCATGATGGATTGATAAAGATTTTAATAAGTTGAGATTTCTTATCTTTGGTTTTTCTACAAAAGGAAATTGTACTTTAGTGTTTAAAACTTTTGTGGAGATAGAATTATTTGTTACTTTATAAGGTTTGAGTAGAGATATGAATGGGGTTCCTAATATGACATCTTGGGTAATATCTTTTACCATTAAAAAACATGTTTGATATTTTATACCTTTGTTGGATATTTCTACATTGGGAATTTTGTAAGTAATTTTTAGTTTTTTACCATTTGAAGCTTTAAGAGATTCTGATGTTTTGTCATAATATTTTGTTGGAATTATCCCTTCTCTAATGCAGTTTTGGTTCGCTCCTGTATCAAAAAAGGCTATTGTTTCTAATTGAAATTCATTATTTATGACAATATTTATTTTTATTAAATATCTTTGAATAGATATTTCAGTTAGAACCATCATATATTTCTGTGTATTTTTTTCAGGTTCGGGTTTAGTTTCTGACGAACTTTTTTTTAGGATTTCATGTTTTAAGGTTTGCATTTGTTTTTTCATTTCTTGTTGTTCCATTTTAAGCTGAGAAAGTTCTAATTTAATTTGTTTTATTTCAAAATGTAATTCAGAATTTGTAATTTGTCTTGGTTTTATTTTTTCATATTTATTAAATATTATATCTTGTATATTATACATTTGTGATTGACTAGAAATATTTTCTTTTTCTTTTTCTGGTTTATCTTTTAATGAGGATTTTAATTTCAAAAGGTATTCTCTTTTAAGTTCTGGGTCTTGAATTTTATCAATAACTTCAATCATAAATTATTGGTCTTTGGTTAACATATTAATTGAGAGTTCATTTTCATCATCATAAGATTGGGATGTTGTATGTAATTCGTCTATTTGTAATTCATCTGTTTCGGTAGATTATCATTTTCAAAAGAAGTTATTTCTAAGAGAATCTCATTTAATTTTTGTTCTACTTCTTTATCTAGATTTAAATTATTAATTTTTCTTTTAATTTTACAATATTTTGAGATGTGTCTTGGTTTTCCACATCGATAATATTTTATTGTTTTATCAATATTTTTTGGTTTTACAGGGCAACATGTTTTTGAAGAAGAAGGTTCACTCCTAATGTCAAATTGGTGGCAGAATGATCCTAATTCTTTTCTACATTGATATCTTTCTTTCTTAAGTTGTTTTTGTAATTTTAAATCTTGACAAATTTTTTATCCTTCTTTTTGGGTGAAACTAATTAGTTCACCATATGTAGGCTTTTCATATGGAATAATACCTCTATAATTTTCTCTTATTTGATTTCTAACTTTTTCTCCTAACAAAGTAGGAAGTCCTGCTAGAAACTTTTGTTTCCAAAACGGTTGTTGGTTATCAGATCTTTGCATAACTCTAGTCATAAAGACATCTTTATACCATTTAAAATCAGTTAATTTTTTGCTATTTAAATTTGATAATAATTCTAAATTTCTATCTTTAAGATGAGAAGGATCTCCTATAAAGTGTTTAGAGACTGAGAAAATTAAAGTTAATACTGCATCTTGGATTTCTCTTCCTTGTTTATCTAAAATAATTCTTCCTTGATCATCCTTTGTTATTGCTTTTAAATTTTCTTCCTATTGGGTTTCAGTGAGTGCATGATCCCACCATCCTTTTAATTGACCAGTAATCCAACAACTAAACGATTGGCTATAGCATGATCACTGATTAATCCATTTTGGTTTTAGGTTTTATAAACATTTGAAACCATTGTCATTTGTTGTAATAAACTAAGAATATTGTATTCAAACATTCCATCTATATTCCATTCATAAATTGTATTAGCATTGTATTTATTTTGGAAAACATGTTTGTCTTCTATATTAAGATCAGGTGCAGTAGTTTTTGGATAATATAATATTTTTGGTTCTTTCCAAGCCATCTTGTTAATTTGTTGTTCATCCGATTGTGTCGAGTCGATTAGGAGGATTGGTGTAATATATTTACTGAATGTTGGGCTTGCATTGGGGTATCAGGTGCAATTAATTCAGACTTGTAACTTTCCAAAGCATAAAGTCTATTTTGGATTTCTGTTAAGAAATCATTTTGGGATTTTTGGAAAAGTTTTGGAATCTCATAATGTGTGAATATTGGTTCTTTAGAACTTTTTTTTGTTACCTCTTTTACTGGTTCTTTCTTAATCGGTTGACTTTCCACCAAATTCTCAGTATAATCTAATTGTTTTCCTATTGTATGAAGACTGATATTTGTATAGTTGTTTTGTTCTACTATCATTTTAATATCTTTTGATGAGATTTGTTCTCCTGCATCAGGAGCTCTCATTCTTAAAGGATTTGCTTTTATTCCAGTATTTTTGTGAAGATATTGAACCTCCATTAAAGGGGAATGTCGAGATTTAACTTCTCCTTTATTAGTTTGCCATCTAGTATTATGTTTTATTGTATTAACAGATTCCGAATAATATTCTTCAAACCATTCAAAGAATTTTATATGAATTTTATGGGTATTCATAAATTCATAATATTCTTGAAGAATGCTTTCTTTTTTATCATTATAATTTTTAAAGTAATCTTTTCTTTTTTGCTTATTTTTGTTGGAATAGAAGTTCTTTCTACACCATTCTTTGTTTATCTCAAAAGTTTTTTCTAAAACAAATATTTTTTAATTTTCTCTTTGTCTTGCATTATTAGTCATTGATGAATATGTTGGTGACATATTAGGTGAATTTTGGGGGCTCTCTTCCTGTCTGGCATTGTAACGGCCTAATTTTCAGTGGTGTCAGAAACGGTGATTTAAGATCACTAAATCCGACAAGTAAGATTGAATAAGATAGTAATTTAATATTTATGAGTCAAGTAAGAATTTAGAAGAATTTGTGAATTGGTGAATTAAAAGAATTTATTATGTCAAATAGGTCAAGAAACGAGGTATCGACACCTCAAATTTTAAAACCAAGCCATAAATATTTTTAGAAATATTTATGGAGTGTCATTAAGTTAGTATTAAAGTTTGGTTGAGAAATTTAAACATTTGGGTAGTCAATTAAATAAAAAGGACTAAATTGTAACAAATGCAAAATTTGCTAGAAGGATTAAATAACTCAAGTGTTAAAAGAAAGAGGGTTTAAAGAGAAATTAAGCCTAAAAGTGAATAGGTTGGACGGCAAGGGCAAGAAAATTATCAGAAAAATAAGGGAAATAAGGGCAAAATTGGAAATTTTACAATTTTAACATATAAAATAAGGACAAAATTAAAAAATCTAGAGATCTCTTCATATTTTCTCAGCCAAAACGCCATAGGAGGTCTGGAGAAAGCTGGTTTTTCATATTTTTACATCATATCAAGAATACAAAGAAGAACGAGGAAAAGAAAAAGTTGCGGAATAGTCCCTAAATTTCAATATCTTCTACAAATCAACCGGGTAAGTTCATATGGTTGAATTTACATATTTATTTGTGAATGATTGAATGATATAATGTGTTATTAAATATGAATTTGCTGTGGGATTGTGAAAATTTTGATAAAATAAAATAATAAAAGTGGTAACTGGTAATTCAAATTAGGAAAAACGCAGGATTGAGTACGTTCGTATCGTGACATGTGGTGAATTGACGGAAAAGACCATGGTTGATCCATGGCAAAGTGTGAAATGTAGGTATGGTATCATCCATACTGAGTTGTGAAATGTAGGTATGGTATCATCCATACTGAGTTGTGAAACGTAGGTATGGTATTAACCATACTTAGTTAAGAAAGTAGGTATGGCATTTCCCATACCGAGTTGTGAAATGTAGGTATGGTGTTTCAATAAGAAAAACCATATTGAGTTGTGAAACGTGGCACTGAGCAATGACGTACTCAAATTCGTAAGACGTTTCCTAATTTGATAATAAGTAATACAAGAGGTGTGAACCTATTGAAAGAGATTGAGTAGTTGTTAATGTTGAGCCCAACTATGTGAAGTATCATAACAGTGGTTGTGAATGGCAAGAAACTATAGTAAATGCTTTGTTATTGTTTGAAAATATTATGTTTGGTAAGCATTACTTTTAAACCTATGAACTTACTAAGCTTCAATAAGCTTACTTGTGTGTGTTTGATATTTTTATGTAGATTTAATTAAAGGGAAGTTGGTAGATCGGATCATCACAACAAAGCTCACTATCCAGATCAATTTCGGTAGCTTTTGTTTTATGTTTAAAGATTTATATAGCACGCATAGAGTTTAAATGAAATGGAGTAAATATGTTATAAACTAGTTAACAATATTTTGCAACGAAATAGTTTTTGAATAGCAGCAGTGACATGATTTTGAAAAATCACCAAAAATAGGAGAAATGGAATTAGAAAGTGAATAAGATATAGAATTAAAGCTTATTGTGTCTATTTTTATGTGAAAGAAACAAGGTAGGCAAAGGAACTTTATATTCTGTGATATTTGAATCTTAGTGAGACAGGATCAGGATGGTATTTGAAGTCCCCTATTTTGATTTTAGAAAATCATTAAAGATTTTACAAAAAGAATTATGAGTTATATTTATATGTCTATATTCTTTAGTGAGTCTATTTTCAATAGAAATAAGTAGAAACAACATATGAAAATTGTACAATGAGATATTCGAATTTAGGTTAATAGAGATCAAAACCATTGGTCAGTGAAATAGGGAAAACTTTAATGAATAAACTGTACTAATTGGAAACACCAAAAATCCTGAAAATATTATAATAAGAAGATATATGAGTCTAGTTTCAAGGAAAATTTACGGATCTAAATTTTGAGTTTCGTAACTCGAGTTATAGTCAATTTAGTCAACATGACACAGATGGACAGTTTCAATTTTTATGCCCTAAATTAGTGGTTAAGTCTAGTAATGCCTCGTGCTCGACTCCGGCAACGGTCTCGGGTAAGGGGTGTTAAAGGCATAGATAGGTTGAGCTATATTTAAGGAATTATCTATTCCTTGTAAATTGGTTCTAAATGTTGTTGGGATAGAAGAGACAGAGGCTCTAGCTGTCCTAAAATCTGCCATTTGTGTTTCTGGATTTGACACTCCTTCTAAATTTAACTTCCTAAAAGTTGTGCTGGTACTTCCTATTTCGAAGGAATGTCTTGAAGGCATTCTTCGTGGCCTGTTGAATATTAATTCAACTGTGTTATCTTGGTGTTGAGAGATTTCACTCAATGAAGTGTTTCTTATGGGAGTTTGTGCCACAGGGTCTGTAGCACCCTCAAGTTTCCACCTATCAGGAAGGTTTATTTCATGCCATTGTATTGTTCTTGGGATTGTGGCATGAGATCTTGAAGTATCTGTTTCTATTAAGAGGGTTTCTCCTTTTGGGCTTTGGAGTAAACCCTTGGTATTAACTACAGAATACATAGCTTTGAAATGGAGTCTATAGACTAATGTTAATACTTCCGTACCAGGAAGAATTTTGTAGTTATGGGTATGTATTTGGAGGATCAAAGATTGTAAAATATTTTTGTCAGTCGAAGAAACCATAAAATTTGGATAACAATTAAAATGTATTGGGCTAGTACATAGGCTTGTTTCTATAGTTCCTAATAATGAGTCATTAAACATGATGTGTCTTTGGTCTCTTAAGACAATTAAAATTGAGGTATTTTTAGTGGCCTCAACACTAAGAGGTTTGACACCAACCTGGACTAGTCCAAAATGGATATATTTTTATTTTTGTTCTTTGAGTTTATTAATGACGACCCTGTCTAATAATTGGATTGTTTCATATTCTTTTTGAATAGCTAAACTCCTTTCTTTTGTTTTTATAACGTAACTGCAAAAAGCATTTAAATTTTCAAAAGTTGTTTTCTTGTAGACTTGATTTGTTGGAACTCCTGGAAGAGTCCAATTATCAAATCTTTGGGGAATATTTTCATAATGTTCTTCTTGTTCATTAATAGTGTTGTTTGAGGTTTGGTCGGACTCTTGGGATTGATTGGAAACAATGCTTACAGAAGAATTGGTTCTTCTAAGGAATGGAAACATTCTTTGTTTTCTTATTTCCTACAAGGGGGTTCTACTATCAAGATTTTCGGATTATTAAAGTTGCCTACAGGGATATTTTGTCCTTGACACGCCTAACCCATGGCTAATTGGACAGTGTATCAATACTCAGCAAAATAATAATACATTAATGAAGACAGTTAAACCAGAACTCCAAAATATTGAAAACAAATTGAATATTCTCAAAACTTAGAAAAACCTGCTCCTCTTTGGCTTTGATACTAGATTGTCCCGAGGATCTGAGGATCGTAATCGTAATTTGTAAGTTGAAAATAAAATTTGAAAGATTTGTTTGATTAAATTTTTGAAAAAGGAAAATAATTTAAAAACTTAAATTTTGAAAACTTAAAATTTGGAGAAACTTTAAAACTTTGGAGAAAAGAATTTTGATTTCTGAAATGGGTATTTTAAGTCGTGCCTTTCATTCTAAATCTGATAGCTTTTTATAGAGGGCTATTGTCTCTTTACATCATTTGAACCGGGAAATTCAATCCATTTCATCATTACATAATTGAAACTTTGATTACATAATTAAAACTTTTCAGAGAATATATATTGGCATTAAAGCTTCAAAATTGTTTATGTTACTGAGTGGTTAAAGGTCCTTTTGTAATTTCTAGAGGATGTGGGTATTTTGGTGGTTTTCTCAGTTTTTTTTCTTCTCACTGTCGTTATTGGTTTTATAAAATACTTGACGTGAAATAATAGTGTGATCATATTTTATTTTATTTTTCAAAACTTTTGTTTAGGAAAAAGAAGGCTAGAAGATTTTGGAAGCGGATCAAGTATTGTGCTGATAACATGTTATGAAATAAATAATAAAGAGAGTAAAAGAATAAAGAAATTGGGAGAGCAAAAGAACTACGATATATTATTGATCAATAGGGATGTTACAATGATTTTCCAAAGTTTATATTTATAGACAAAAGAAATATAAATGAAATAAAACTCTACTTCTAATGAATATTAAAATCCTAAAATATATAGAACTTATCTTGATCTTGAAGGACATCCACGTAATCATAAATATTCATAACACATTATTATTAACCTAAAATAATTGTTTCATCTTATATATATGTCAAATTTTGCTATAAGTCTATGTACTTTAAATAAGTTATGGATTTAGTCTTTGTACTTTAATTTGGTCAATTTTAGTCCTTGTACTTTTTTAATTGGTTAATTTTAGTCTTAACAAACGGTAGTAACAATTAAATATGTTTGGTTAAATTTTGCTATTAATTTTGTACTATACATAAAGTTGTAGGTTTAGTCATAGTTGTGAATTTCAAAATTTCAGTCTTTACGTAAACGACAGTATTTAAATCCATTACTAACTTTTTTTATGAGTAATATGTGAAAAGAGTAAATTGACATGATATTATATATGATAAATATGTTTGCCCAAATCAGATTTTGAAAATAAACAAAATTAATGAATTTAATAATTGTTGTTTAGTTAGGAGTGGAAACATAGAATTCATAAAATATAGGACTAAAAAGAACCAAATTAAAGTGCAAAGCATAAATCTACAACTTAATAAAATATAGGGTTTAATGGCAAAAATTTAACCATATATACACGCACATAATTTTATGTCTTCTTTTAAACTTTTGAATCAAGTCCTCAAAGAAAGAGATTTGCGCTGATGTAAATTTTTCTGTAAAAAGAATAATGTAAAGAGTAAAATGTAGGGCAAAAATCCCAATAATACCAAAAAAAAAATTAATAACGGAAAAGGGCCGGTTTGAAAAATATTTACGGGAAAGAGTCATTTCCCCCTCAAAACGCGTCCACGTCAGCGCGTTTTCGGGGGAAAAGGCAGCAAAGCGCGCCCCTGGACGCGTTTTCGAGGGAAAAGACAGCAAAGCGCGTCCCCAGGGGCGCGCTTTGCTGCTGAATAACCAAGAAAACGCGCTAACATGGACGCGTTTTTGCCCTCCCCCCCCCCGGGTCCAATTACAATATGATATTCTAAGGTTTCTGGGCTAGGTAAATATATATTTAGGGTTTTTGGGCAAAATATATTAGCCCAAAAAAATTAATTGAATTTTGTGACAGTTGTATCTGGCAAAATAATTTTGAAAAGACGTTTCTGAACAGTTGAAAATGCTTTAAGAAAGATGCACTGTCAGCAGGAGTACTGAAAAGAGCTCCCACGTGGACACTCTTTTGCTACAGTAGTCTCCAGCAAAATTATTTTGAGAAGACGTTTCTGAACAAACAGTGGCCAAAACATTTTCAGCATGGTGCACTGTCAGCATGAGTACTGAAAAGAGCTCCCACGTGGACGCTCTTTTGCTACAGTAGTCTCCGGAAAAATTGTTTTGAGAAGACGTTTCTGAACAAACAGTGGCCAAAACATTTTCAGCATGATGCACTGTCAGCAGGAGTACTAAAAAGAGCTCTCACGTGGACGCTCTTTTGCCACAGTAGTCTCTAGTAAAATTATTATGAGAAGACGTTTCAGAACAAGCAGTGGCCAAAACGCTTCCAGCAGGGTGCACTATCAGTAGGAGTACTGAAAAGAGCTCCCACGTGGATGCTCTTTTGCTACAGTAGTCTCCGGCAAAATTAGACTATAAATCAACCAAATTTCATCTCAGGTTGCATAAGGGAAATTGAGGCAAAAGAAAAAAAATGAAAATGACTGAACGTATTAATGCTGTTATTTACTACAATGGTGAGGTTTGTGACACCGAAAATGGTGTTGTTTTCTTATAGGAGAACACAGCGCGACTGAGTTTTAATCCGAATGTCGATGTGGTAGAACTTCGCAAAGAATTAGGCGTAAAATATTTGAAACAACGCCAATGAAAGTTCAGTCTATTAAGTATAGATTTTGCGCTTCGGTTGATCCGGTGAGATATGAGTCATTCGACATCAAAGGTCCTCGGAGCTTTGAGGCAATGGTGGAGACTCATCTTGCCAGTAGATCACCCTATCTCAAGGTATATGTACATTTTTCATCTCCAAATGATCTTTCTGCGACCTCAACATCTACTGTTGTTCGAGGGGAATACACGACCCCAAGCCGACACTCTGTTAGTGAGACGCAAAACACGGAAGTGCCCATGTTCGGTGGTAGTATGGAAAACATAACCCCTGCACGACACTCGGTTGGTGGATGGGACATACATATCCGTCCTTCGACGTCTGATGATAGAAATACGTATTGGGGAACGTCATCAACTTCTAGTAGTTGGCAATCCACATATGATTGGGAACGTTACGAAGATGTTTAAAGGAGGATAATGTACTCCCCAAGACATCTACCGGTGAGGGGCCCTCGTTTGTTTTAGGTGATGGAGGGTCGGACGATGAATCCGATGTGGATCCACCTCGAGAGCTTGGGCCCGATGGTGCAGAAGTTGGATTATTTTATGAACCGAAGCCTGTTCCAATTGTACCTGAAGATGTTGAGGGCGATTCAGATGAAGAAGAAGAAGATCCGCTATTTAGGGCGTACTCGCCTCCAGTCCACATGCATAATGTCGATCTATCTCAAGATGATGCATTAGAGTTTCCTGAACTACCACACTGGACACGTGATCGTACAACTTCGTCGTTGGATTCGGGTGAATTAGAAGTTGGTAACGAGTTTTCCAACAAGAATGCTTTTCTTGCTGCATTGAAACAATACAACATTAGGAACGGGGTTAACTACAACATGGTTAAATCTAAGCTTGATAAGTACGAGGCGAAGTGTGCAGTGCAAGACGGTACATGTTCATGGAAAATCATGGCGTCGTTGAGGAAAAGGACAGGCTTGTGGGAGATCAAAAAGTACAAAGGTCCGCATACATGTCTTGCCGGTACAGTACCACTATGTGTTCAGTGTTTTTGAATAATACTAATATTATGTAATGTTGCATTATTTAACGTACTTCGTTGACAGGTGTTACGCAATATCATCCCAAGATGGATTCAGACATGTTGGCTGACTTAATAATCCCAACGGTGAAGGCCGATCCCAGGACTACAGTGCCGGCCTTCATTCGCAATATTCGTAGCCAATTGGGGTACACGCCCTCTTACAGAAAGGCTTGGATAGCCAAGCAGAAAGCGTTTGAAAAGTTGCATGGTCGGTGGGATGCTTCATATAATGAAGTGTGGCAGTGGTGTCAGAAGCTGGAGAGATATGTCCCAGGCAGCATAACAGACCTTGAAAAGGAACCAGCGTACTATAACGATCATTTGCTCCATAGATGCGCAGTGTTCAAGCGTCTGTTCTGGACATTTAAACAATGTCGAGATGCCTTCATATACTGTAAGCCATTAGTACAAATTGACGGTACCTTTATGTGTGGTAGATATACGCATCGGCTATTGCTAGCTGTGGCACAAGATGGCTGCGGGAGAATCCATCTGATTGCGTTCGCAATAACACGGAGGGAGTAAGTTGATGACTGGGACTTCTTCCTATCTCGATTAAGGAGGCATGTCTGCCCCCAACCTGATATATGCGTTACATCGGATCGGGGCCCTAGAATACTAGCCGCAATGGAACGGCAGGGAAGCATGTGGCATCGCATCCAACTACTATGGGTATTGCCTAAGGCATGTTGCATCCAACTACTATGGGCAACATTGATCTAAAAGTCAGCGACGACAAGTGACTAATATGGGTATGAAATGTCTATTAATATAATTTCATTTGTAATATTAAATTTATTCTCAATTGAAAAGTGATATGTAATATTCGCTATCAACCTATATTGGTAGGGTACGAGATCAATAAGGAACGTTTTCAAGAGATGTTGGCGAGTTTGCACTCAGATAACGATGAAGGCACAAACTACCTGTGCAATATTCCTTTCGAACAGTGGACACAAGCATACGATGGTGGCCTACGATATGGTCATATGACCACAAACTTGGCCGAATGCATAAATTCTGTTCTAAAATGAACCCGTCATCTGCCGATTACATCGGTTGTGCGAGAGACATATTTTCATTTAGCGGCACTATTTCCGAAGCGAGCAGCGAGTTATAGAGGGCAGATGCAAGGAGGCCATGTATAGAGCCAGAAGGTCTTGCAAGAAATAAACAGGGGGAAGACACAGGTCAACACCATGCACACAGTGCGTCACGATCTCGACAGCCTATGGTTTCGTGTCACGGAGTTTGAAAGACCGAACCAAGGCATTGTCGGCGGGTAGTATCGTGTACACTTGACAAATAGGACCTGCGACTGTAGGAAATTTGATGCACTTAGTTACCCATGTGCTCATGTACTTGTGGCTTGTCAGAATCTCCATCTTAATCCCATGAGCTATGTCGACGAAGTGTATAAATTAGAAAACATGTACAACGTGTGGAGACACGTATTCCCACCAGTCCCAAATGAACGTAAGTGGCCGTTGTGCTCGCTTGCACAAAGATAAGTCGCTGTTGGATAGACAATTGAGGCGCAAACCAAAAGGTCGACCTTACTCAACTAGAATACGCAACAATATGGATATCCGAGAAACGAGCAACCAAAGTAGGCTGTGCGGATGGTGTAGGACCCCGGGGCATACATCTCGCTCATGTTCAAATCGGAATAGTTGACCGTGTTCTTAGCTTTTTTATCTCTTGGTGGCTATGTAATTTCTATTTTTTTGATGAAAACGATGAACTTTTGTACAAGAATCCCGTATTTTATTCAAATTATTAAATTTAAATTACAAAATTAAAAAAAACAACGTTTTAATTTATTAAAAAATAAAAATTAAATTACTATAAAAAAATAAGAAACTGTTATTTTATTAAATATATTAAAACTAAATTACAATAAAAAATTAAACCATTTCTATTTTATTGAAGATATTAAAATTAAATTACATTATAATAAATAAAAAATAAATTTTTCTTTTGTTAAAAAAATTAAAATTAAATTACATGTAAAAATAAACAACTTCTATTTTATTTAATATATTAAAATTAAATTACATTAAAATAAATAAAAAATAACTTTTTCTTTTGTTAAAAAAATTAAAATTAAATTACATGTAAAAATAAACAACTTCTATTTTATTTAATATATTAAAATTAAATTACATTAAAATAAATAAAAATAACTTTTTCTTTTATTAAAAAAATTAAAAGTAAATTAAATTGAAATAAACAACTTCAATAAAATAGGAGATATTAAAATCAAATTACAAATACAAATATAAAACAACTTTTATTTTATTAAAAAAATTATATTACAATTAAAAAATAAAAAAGTCGGCCCGAATCAGTGTTGATGCCGGTCGGAATCAGTGCCACACGGGGGTGGTCGGCGGTTACACGCTGGATTCCTCTGTCTTCTAGTTTTCAGCGGGGGTCGTGGAACCTCGGGCGGGGATTCAGGTTCCTCCAGCAATAGGGGGTGTTTGCATAAACCACGGCGGGGGTGTCTGAATCCCATATGGCGAAGGAGCTTGGTAGAAAGAAGTGCTCCCCGACAGCGCCTCCTCTGATCCCACACGCGACGATGGCCTCAAGATCGGCTGGCCAGCGTGAGTAGTCGGGAACGGACTCAAACCCGGCAATGCATTCCAACCTGGGGTCGGACTGGGAAAAGGAAACATATACGGGTTAGGATACATAGAAGGGGTAGGGTACGCACCTAGCATAAAAGGTGAAGGTTGTGATGTCGATGTCGTCGGCTGAACTGATGGGCTCGGTGACTGTGTGGGCGCTGTTGCTGGGCCCGGTGACTATCTCGGCGCTGTTGATGGCCCCGTCTCATCACCCCTTCTCCTTGGATTTAAAGGGCCCCGACGTTCCCTTCGTTCACGAAGTTGCCGTCGCCTCTCTTCTTCCGACAACAGATACGGCATACCATGGATCCTAAACCATGGCATGTATTCCGGCACGCACGCTAACTCAGAAACGATGATCGGTTCCCGGATAGGTATATAGTCATACCGGTTCTCCCACGTCTCGATATGTGCTGACCAAAATCTTGGCTAATCCGTATACAGCTGCCGTAAGTCCACTTTGTGCTCATCATCGAGCACCTCAGGTGGCACGGGAATCGGTTGCCGGAATCAAATTGTCGCAGAACCCGATCTGACTGGTGCATCTCCACGGTCGCAAAGGTGATCAATGGGACCTTCACGTGCCAACTGTTCGAATTTTGGAAGAACTCCTCCGAATTATCGCCTAATTTCCTGGATCCTCGTCTTTGTCCATTGAAACTATATTAACATTACCAAAATATTAGTTATATACATAATAGTAGACAGTAAATACGAAATACTAAATTATAAATACGAAATTCGAAACTTACTTGTGATTTCGAACGTTGGTCCAATAGAAGCCGTATATCTTCAAGCGACATAGGTATTCCAACATGACTCGCCGAATGGTTCCACCTAATTAAATAAATTTTTAGCATACAATTATACTATAAATCTATGAAATAATTGTAAAATATAACATTAAATTTACCTCGTTATCAGTGGGAATGAATATGGGTGGTCGAGTCGAGGACGTAAAAATGAAAATCAATAACATGCCCACGACTGCAGTAGTGATAGGCAACCTCCGATTTTCGCTTTACTCGGCCACATCGCCCCGCACATCTCCCGATACAACCTCGATAGCATGGCTGACCCCCAACTCAATTCACCAGCTGCTCTAAAATCAACAAGTTTCAGCAGCCATCTTAGGTGTACGAGGTTTCTGGAAAGGTCCGGCATCAGATAGCCTCCAATTATTTGAAGAATGTATGCCCGAGCATACCGTATTCTTTCTATTTCGGTCGAATCCTCCTGCGCTCCCGAATGTGTCTCGTAACTGTGCCATATCGATCCGAGCTCCTTGAATTTTATCCGAATGGCACCTGAAGCTCGTAGCATATGGCTCCCCGGTCACCGAGAAGTTGCGGACCCGTGACTACCGACCCGCCCCACCGGCAATCCCAATCGCAGAATCGCGCACATCTTCCGAGAGATGGTACACTCTCCGCATGGAAGATGGAAAGTGTCGCGCCTCGGTCTCCACTCTCTATCAACGCACCGATCAAAGCGGCTCCAACTTGAACCCCGCCTATCGTGGCCACGTGCCAAAAACCCGCTTCCGCAGGTAATTCTCGATCAACGGCGATGGGGGACCATGCATGTTGTGAATGTAACATTCCAACACTCGATCTATAGACTGTTTAAAAAATTATAAAATAAAAATTAATTAAAATTATATAAACCTAAAAAATATTATATAAATATTGAAAAATTAAAATTAAAAACTTACCATTTTCAATTGCTCGACGGAGATGTGCTTGCATGCCTAGACGAAAGTAATTCCCCATTGTTATAATCGATCGAAAATTTTAAAATTTTTCAAAAATATATATTAAAAAAATTAAAAACGGCTTTTTTGTAAATAGTCAAGGATTATTTTGAAATTTGAGAGTAAATTTCAAGGACTTTAAGCGAGAATTGAGAGAAAATTGAGAGAGAATTGAGAGAAAATTGAGAGAAGGATTAAAGTGTGAAAA
This sequence comes from Gossypium bickii, assembly GCA_025503065.1. Classification (NCBI taxonomy): domain Eukaryota; kingdom Viridiplantae; phylum Streptophyta; class Magnoliopsida; order Malvales; family Malvaceae; genus Gossypium; species Gossypium bickii. Next base: position 16,068,715 of record CP106713.1, on the reverse strand, counting down.
AAATAAAAGGGTTGGGGGTTTTTATAGGGAAAAAAATTTGATCATTCGTGAAGAAAGCGCGTCCCCTGTGGCGCGCTTGTCTCTTTTTTCTCCCAAAACGCTACGACGTGGCCGCGTTTTTGGGGGAAATGGCCCTTTCCCGTAAATATTTTTCAAACCGGCCCTTTTCCGTAATTAATTTTTTTTTTGGTATTATTGGGTGTTTTGTCCTAAAATGTAAGTATGTATTAATAAAAAGAATAATATTATGTTGATAAGTGTTTTATAGAGATATATTAAAATATAAAAATAATTTATTTTTGGTTAAAATTTGTCCCTATTAATATTTTAAATTTTTAATTAACTTAAATCTTATGTAAGGATTAGCACAAACGTAATTCAATTTTCTTTTTAAATATAAGAATATAAAAATTTTAACTTCATAACTCCAAACATTTTTTATACAATAATTTCAAGTGTTTTAATTTTAAAATGTACTAATTTAAATAAAATATTTTAAGAAAGAAATATTTTTTAAAAAAATATTTAAAAATGATAGTAAATAAATTTTAAAATATTTATGTTATTGCAATTTGAGAAATATTTGTTGCACTACTAATGAAGTTTTTAAACTCCAGAAGTAGGGTTGAAGTAGGGGCGAAGAGAGAGAAAATTTTTAGAAGTCCGAAATTAAATTTTTTATTTTCACGATAGTAAAAATGTAATTTTATCATTTTTACGATAGTAAAAATTAAATTGTTATAAACTTTAAAGGGGGTCTAAATGGAAATTTTTCATTTTAATGGGGTCGGGGCCTGGTCAGCCTATTTGACTATGCCCCTGGGTCAAAGGGTTGACAAGTATCTTATAGAGGTGTAGGAAAATATTAAAAATAAATATTAGAAAAGAGACATTTGACAATTTTTTAAGACTCCTTGTAGAATAAAAAAAAAGTACATTGTCAATATATCAAATATTAACTCTTACAATATTTATTCAATTTAATATAAAATTTTAAGAAAAATATAAAATATATTAAACTAATGTAATAAAAATTTTGTTTTTAGAAAACTATTTTATTTGAAACCAATATTATGTATATAATATAGCGAAAATTAAAGTAATAGTAAATGTTACCTATTGTAAGATGTTTGGGACTAAGGGATATTTGATGTTTTGGGGCCACAAAGAATGGCATGTTTGGCAAAATAACAATTGATTTTCAGTCACGTCTCTTTAATTCTTCACTCGAATTTCTTGATGAAGTTGTGAATCTATCAAAATCAAGATTGAGTAGATTTGTGTATCTCTTGATGAAGTTATGAGTCTATCAGATAAGAGTTTAGGAGACATAGGTTATGCATTGAATTGAGAATCACTTTATCTTATTCATTGTGGAACTTTTACTTGAACGTATTGAGAGAAATAATCAAGTGTGTGACTTGATTAGTGTCTTAAGTTGTCAAGGGAAAAATTGGGAGGGGAGATATTTATATCTCAGATACAAAGGTGAAAAGTCTAAATAGATGAGTGCTAGAGTTTAATAACACTTGTTGTACAATATGCTTAAATAGAGAATATTCTCTCTTAATAAGATCCCGCAAACAAGTGACTTGATGCTGAATAATAATATTATATTTTTATTACTTTGTTTATTGTGTTGTCATTTCTCTTACTTATTATTAATATTTACTTTATTTGTTGGTTTTTTATTATATTATCTTAGTTAAATAGTGAATTGAGTAAACAGCTAAAATCGTCCGAAATATTTTCATTTTTATTTGTATGCAGGTCCGATCTTAAAAATATTTCCTATCCAATTTATTTGGTGGTAATTATTATTCTACTTGCAATTATCAAGTGAATAATGAACACTATTTTGTGGCCTAATGAAATAATTATTTTCATTTAAGTCCCAAAATACAATTAAATCACTTATACTAACTCCATTAAATAGTTATAATTAAAAAGTTCAGCATGGATATATGAATCATTATAATATCTCAAAAACATAAGTCAGGTGTGCACATTGAGGTCAACTTTAAATTAAAATTATTCAATGAAATTAAGTGACCAGATTTGTTTTCTTAAGGAGGTTACGTATCAAATTAAATTATCATAACTCAATTAATTTTAGAAATTAATCATATACTAATTTAATTGAAAATTTATTAATTCATCTAACTTTTAAAAACAAAAATTATATATTAAAAGGATTATATATTTATTTTATTTTATTCTAAAAAAAATTATACCTTTAATGATTCAAATTTTGATGCATAAAATTTTAAAATCTCAATATTTACAATACAACTATACCTGATTGTGGGTTGGCCCGAGTCCCGCTCAACAAGTGGGAAAGTTTGAGTAAAAATATAGGTCATAAAAATGGGCTTAGGCAAAAAAATGAGGCTCGTTTTCTAAATAAGTTGGGCCCTGATAAGTTTTTTTTGGTCTAGGCCCAACCCAAACTAACCTGAAATTGAAAAAAAAAAAAAGAACTTGTTGCATTGTGCTTCTGTTTTCATTGTTTTTGCTAATATTTTGTTATTGTTTTAATGTCATTTCACTATTATATTGCAACTACTTTGTTGTTACTATTTGGATAATTGTATAATTCTTGTTTTATTGTTAATTTTGTTAAAATTTTAGATGTATTTATTTGTTAAGTTGCACCTATATCTTAGTGTTATTTAACTATAAATAAATTTTTTAATTTTTTTAGTATATTTGATATATTATATTTTTAAAATTTTATTTTTATATAAAAATAATAATATATAAAAATTTTAATATAGGCAGACCAGACCAAATTTAAATTTTAGTATTTTTATTCGAATTAAGATTGAACAAAATTTTAAACCCATTTTTTTAGCCGAGTCAAATCCAAACTTAAAAAATAAGCCTAAAATACTATTGAGACCCTGCGCGAACTATTATTACCTCTAAACACAATCAAATCTAATTAATAAAATTATTTTTACGAGACTAAGTGTTATTTATTTATCTTACTGATGCCATTTTCAAGAATTGTTTGAAAAGATGTTAGTGGTGGTAGTTCTGTAGGTAGGAGCTTCCGATTTGGAAATATCCCTAAAAGACAATAAATTCAAAAGTATCTTTTGTTTTTTTAAGAGGAAGGTTCTTTTACAGGTTGCATTTAATTTTTATCTCGTTAAAATATATTATTATTATTAGCCCATGTACTTTTATAGAATTTGACATTTAATCCCTATGTTTAAAAGTTAAAATTTCAATCTTTTTGCTTTTTTAATTTAAAAATCGTAGTTCGATCATCATTGTTGTTGAGAGTTTTCATCAAGATTTGTCAACTTAACATGTTTATTTTTTACCAATCATATGCTACATTATTTTGGGTAAACTTAATCAAGTGCTAAGTTGATAAATTTTAACGGAAAATACTAATAATGTTAATGATTGAACTGAGATTTTTGAATCAGAAAAAACAAGACTAATTTTTAAATTTTTTAAGAAAAAGAACTAAATATCACTTTGTCGAAATCATTTTTTTGTTTGAAAACGGGCCGACTTTAAAAACATGGAGTCGCCACCAATCTTTTTTGAAGTGTGATTGGGCCACTTTTGAAAACGTTTTGGTCTACAAATTTTAAGAAAACGTATTCGGGAGTCGGTTACGCACGAGGAAGGATTAGCACCCTCGCCACGCCCAAAATTGGTACCTTATTGATTGATTAATATCCTAATATCGAAAATTTGAAAGATTTTCAAATACGATTCTTTTTATTTTAAAGGAAAAAACCTTGAATAAAATATGAGCAATTAGACCCTCTTATCTCGAGGAAGTAAAATGGCACGACCGGTGAGTTAGGGTACGACATTTCAAATCCCCAAAATCGAGCTTGTCCTTTGACTTTCAAAATTAATGTGTTTAAATATAAGAAGGATACTGGGTTATTTAGGGTCTAATGAAAAATCGAAATCCAGTAAGTTAGGGCTCGATTTCCCAAAATACCAAACACGAAATATTGCCTTTGTTTTTTGAAATCCTTATCCCGAAATAACAAAACGTCCCATCCAGTGAGTTAGGACACGACGATTTTGAATTCTCGAGAATAAATTTTTATTTAACTTTTCAAAAAGAAAGTAATAGGTTCTTTAGACTCAAAGAGAGAAATCGAAACCCAGTAAGTTAGGGTACGATTCCTTCTGAACCTTAGAACACGGAGTGTTTGCTTATTTTGAAGCGAAAACAATAATGTATTGAATAAAATATGATATGATTTAAAATCAAATGTAAAACGAGTTGCTATGTTAGTTTATATAACAACATTACAGTGGTCGAATATGAATGACAATAATAAAGGTAGAAATAAAATACGATAAAAAGTAAAACAGACAAGCAAAATGAAATAATAGTGGTAGAAAAGAAAATAAGAAATAATATTAATAGTGGATGAAAACCGTAATGAAAGTAATAGAAAATAATAATGTAAAAAATAATAATGAAAATGAAAATAATAATAAAAATAAAAGTAATATTAACAGTAAATAGGATAGTAATAATAAGGTTAATTGTAAATAAAATAATAAAAGAAAAACAATAGCAGTAATGTTAAGATAAATAACTATAATAAAATAATAATACTAATGATAGTAAAACAATAAAAGTAATGAAAAAAAATTATATTAATAATAATAAAATAATAGATATAATAATGATAACCAAAAAAAAAGAAACATTAAAGTAAACAAAAATATACAATAATGGTAAACATAAATATAATAACAATAATATATATATATAAACCATGGTGGTAATAATAAAATAATAATATAAAAAAATAATCAAAAATGGACCAAATTGAATCAAAAACAGGAGCTCAGGGCCAAATTTAAAATAAAAGAAGAAAAAGAAGCCAAATTGCAATTCGCGCGCGACTGGAGGGACCCAAATAGCAATTTACCCCGCGTTCTGAAAGTTCAAATCAGGACCAAATCAAACGGCACGTAAAATTCAGGGGCAAATTTTAGAAAAAGGAAAAACGTTGAGGAGGGATGCAATCAAAACAGGGGCGCAACAGGGGGACTTATCGCGCAATTTTCCTATTTAAAGGAAAAGTGCGCAGATACACCTGTGGAATAGCTGATCGCGCGGAGTCCCCCCCTTTTTAACAGATACGGCGCCGTTTTCTATTATGCTTAAAAACATAAAAACCAAAACCTTTCTTCATTTCTCCTATCTGTTTCTAAAAAACAGACCATCCCCTTTTCTTTCATCTTTTGCCCATTAGGGCTTGAGCGCCTCCCTCGCCACAAGTCCCCCAGGCGCGCGCACCCTCATCGACGGTCGGAGGAACCGACGGTGAGTCTCTAACGATCCATTCTTTTCATCTTTTTTAAAAACTTTGTTTGTGTTTTTGGAAAACTGATGAAATCACTCCGAAAACGGACAGGGTCTTTGTTTTCGAAAATGGAAGAAAAAAAGGAAAAAAAAGATTCAACAAAAATAAAAACGAAAGGGAAAAACCTTTTCTTAATTTAGTAATGATTCGTATATTACTTTAGTATTCCTTGTGTAAATCGTGTAAAAAAAAGTCCCCCTTTACATCATGTATTTCGGCTTTTATAGCCCAAAAAAACCCCCTAAAAATAGAATAAAATCAATTTACAATCCCTTTTTTCCGTGTTGTACTACTTCCTGTTTTGTAGGTGCACCACCGGAGGCGTGAAGACGCTGGACTCGGGGATGTGAAACGTGCAGCTTTGGAATACTGCTGACGGCGCCAGGTGCAATTGCTTAGGGTTTCTGATTCTTGACCGATTTTGGGCTTTTGGGTTTGTGATAATTTTGGGCTTGGCTATTTGGGCCGAAATTTTAGACTATTTTGTAATTGGGACTTTTATTTTTTCTGGTTTGGGCCCCGAGCTCTAAAATTGGGCCTTACAGCTGCCCCTCTTTGCTCATTGTCGTGTAACGAGAATAGAGCAAAAACTTTAAAAAGGCCGATTTTGCCTCATTTTGTTGAATCTCGACTTCTTGATGCTTCCTTTCTTCAGGTAGCTTTATTCCATCCACTGCATTTTCAGGGGTATAGGAATTTTGTTTCGATCTGCTCCACTCCTGCTCAGTGGAGATAGGATCTGCTATCTTCAGCCTGCTCCACTCCTACTCAGCGGAGATAAGGCTATAAACTTCAGTCTGCTCCATTGCCGATACATGGAGATAAGACTTGCTACTTTCGATCTGCTCCAGTCCTGCTCAGTGGAGATAAGATCTGCTATTTTTTAGTCTGTTACCCTACTGCTCAGGGAATTAAAGCTCATCGTCTTTGATCTGTCACTCTACTGCTTAGGGAATTAAGATCTGTAATTTTCGGCCTGTTACCATACTGCTTAGGGGGTTAAAGCTTATCGTCTTCGATCTGTCACCCTACTGCTTAGGGAATTAAGGTCTATAATTTTCGGCCTGTTACCCTACTGCTTGAGGAGTTAAGGCTCATCTTTTTCGATCTGTCACCCCACTGCTTAGGGAATTAAGATCTGTAATTTTCGGCCTGTTACCCTACTGCTTAAGGGTTTAAGGCTCATCGTCTTCGATCTGTCACCCTACTGCTTAGGGAATTAAGATCTGTAATTTTTAGCCCGTTACCCTACTACTTAAGGGGTTAAGGCTCATCATCTTCGATCTGTCACCCTACTGCTTAAGGAATTAAGATCTGTAATTTTCGACCTGTTACCCTACTGCTTAGGGGGTTAAGACTCATCATCTTTGATCTGTCACCCTACTGCTTAGGGAATTAAGATCTGTAACTTTCGACCTGTTACCCTACTGATTAGGGGGTTAAGGCTCATTTTTCTCGATCTGTCACCCTACTGCTTAGAGAATTAAGATCTGTAATTTTCAGCCTGTTACCCTACTGCTTAGAGGGTTAAGGCTCATCGTCATTGATTTGTCACCCTACTGCTTAGGGAATTAAGATCTGTAATTTTCGACTTGTTACCCTACTGCTTAGGGGGTTAAGACTCATCGTCTTCGATCTGTCACCCTACTGCTTAGGGAATTAAGATCTGTAATTTTCGGCCTGTTACCCTACTGTTTAGGGGGTTAAGGCTCGTCGTCTTTGATCTATTACCCTACTGCTTAGGGATTTAAGATCTGTGATTTTCTGTATCTCCTATCAATTTTGCTACATTGTCTTCTGGGGAACCTACCTGTAAAATTGATTTTATGGGGTCTATGTTTATGCCAAATGATTAGGATGTCATGATTGAAAAATGCTCCTAACCAATGTATTGCGAATGAATGGATGCATGCAAAATTTCATGCGTATAATCCAAATTTTTTTAACTTTTGGGTTATCATTGCTCGCTGCTCGCTAGGGCAATATTCCCGTTGCATGCCTTCTTGTTCCGCTTAGACTTCTAACACAAAATCTGAAGATGTCGTCACTGCTTAGACTCTTATTTCAGGGTTTTCCAGCCCCTTAAGCCTGGTGAGTTCTAAATAATTGTCCTGTTTAATATTCTTATATTATTTAGAGACTTTCATAATAATACACAAAACTTCTTTTGTGAAAGAATTATAAATTCAGTAATCATTATTTCAATATGAAATGCTTGCAAAAGATCATAATAATGGGCAAGAAAGAAATTAATTAGGAGCATAGCTCGAAACAAATAAGATAACAAATGCAATCAAAAGGAAATTTATTAGTAGTATATTTTGAAGCGAGCAGATTCAGAATGGGTAAGATGGAAACTAGGTGCCCCAGATATTGTAGACTGAGCTTCTCTGTTTAAACTTCTTGAGGACCATTTAAGCTCAATATGTGTTTAAGGGATCCGGAGTACTTTGTCGATGCCCCAAGACGTAACATACCTCCTCATTGTTAACTCAAGCGTCGTGAAACTACTGTATGCCCTATCACGATTTGATCATAATTTGAGTCGCCCTTTTCGGGTTTTCAACTCAAAGCCCATTTGGTCTCGAAGTGCCCTTTGCGGGTTTTCACCATGGCCTCTCCGTTTTTTTTTTTTTGCAGAAAGCCTCAAAGCGCCCTTTGCGGGTTTTTGCCTTGGCCTATTTCCTTCTTAAGCGAAGTGTTTCTTGACTGAGTTCGCACTAATTGGGTTCGGCTGACTCTTGCCGTCCATCTTGGCTAGTATCAATGCTCCTCTAGAAAAGACCCTCTTTTCAACATAAGGTCCTTCCCAATTAAGTATCCACTTTCCTCTTAAGTCCTTTTGCATAGGGAGGATCTTTTCAATACCAAGTCTCCTTCATGGAAAACTCTGGGGTGGATTTTTTGTTGTAAGCCCGCATCATTTCTTTCTGGTACATTTGACCATGACGGCTGGCTCTTTTCCTCAATCAGATTCAGTTGATTATACCGAGATTGAACCCATTCCGCTTTATCCAACTTCAGCTTTAACAAAATCCAAAGATAAGGAATTTCAACTTCGATGGGCAAGACTGTATCCATCCCATAAACCAAGGTGCTGCCCCGGTGGAGGTCTTGGCCAACATTCGAGAAGCATAGAGGGTAAATGGCAACTAGTCTATACCAATCTTTACAAGTTTAAATCATCTTTCAAAATCCTTTCGGATGGTTTCTTTTTTTTTTTGAATTCGAACTTGAATTTGAAATCGAAGTTGAATTTGATGATGGTTGACTTTCTAACTTTGCCATGGGAACCGACCTTCACCCTCTTAGCAGAGTAATTGACAATCACGAAGATGAATTGGTGCCGACTAGATGCCTTTGACGAGATCGTCCCCATAACATCTATGCCTCCTGCATAGGGGAAAAAAATAATCACATAAATCTTGTCTTCCTCAATTTGGCGTTTACGGCATAACTGCTGCAATCTCCCTTTCGTGGTAGACCAGCAGTACCCGAACCTTATAATCGACCTGGCTATCAAAAAACTCTTAGCATGTGCCTTTTTGAACACTCCATAACCTCCTCGTGTCTAGGCATACCTTGATGCGATCATGCAAAGACCTCTTTGAATTCTTGGAATAACTCAATGACGTCTCGCTTTGTTTTTGTGGTGGGCAAGGCCTCGATCTTCACTCCTTTCCTAGACTCGCAATGTCCTCTGACCTTTCGTACGGTAGAGTCTATTTTCATTTTGTTCTACCATCCTTAACAAATCAAAAGATAAATTCAATCTCTGACATCTTCAAAATCCTCAGATCCTTTTAGACCCATATTTCACTCAAAAGGGAGTCCGTAACAGCGTTGCTCATGTCTTGATATCTGGGTACCTATTATAGGTACGAAGGCAAATTCCAAAGAATAAATGATTCTAATGATGATTATTTATATGGTATGAAAAATGAAAGAACATTCCAAAGAAAAAAATAATATATAGTATGACATGGAAAAAATGAGAAAATATTTGCTCGGCATGAAACACAAAAATGCATTTTTTATTGAAAATAAAAATGTTTGAACTGAAGCCTATCTCACAAATGGTTCTTATTGTTTCTAGGCTCAAAACAACAAGTGTGTTTTGAACATTACTTTGTGTTAGCTCTAAAGATTACAGGAATTTCCTCCGCAGTCCAGTTGTTCAGAACACTTTCAGGCTTGTAGGGGTGAATGCCCCTTAGGTTTCCTTCATTCGATCCTTCTTCGAATACGGCTTTGACGCTCAAGGTTTTCAACATGTCTTCAGCCGTTTCTTTATTCATGTTCTCCAGTCCCAGATGGACAACTCCTTCCAATACGGATGTATTGGACATATAGGGAATAGTCATTGATCCCCGTTTGACCTCAGTGTCCCTCTCTACCGACTCTCCTCCTATGGTACACTCGTTTTCTCCTTCAGAAAAGTCAAGGAATTCCAGCTCTTTGTTATCCATTAACCCTTGCACTAGGGACCTGAATTCGCTACATTGCTGGATCTCATGGTCCTTCTTATTGTGGAACTCACAGTAGTTCCTCGCATCCCGGGATTTGCTCCCCAACTCTTGCGGAACTAGACCTCTTTTCCGTATTTCCTTCCAAACCTCCTTCAATGGGGTTCTTACCTCAGCAACGTTTGGTTTGATTCTGCTCCCTATGTACTCGACTATCGCGTTTACCCCTTTCTCGGTATGACTGGGTAACGGATTTCCCACACTTGGTGTGTCGTCAAATTCACAACACTCGCCTTAATGAGCCTTTCTACTAGCCTTTTGAAAGGAAAATAATTTTCTATCAAGTGCCCCACTATCCCCGCATGGTATTCACATTAAGCGCTTGCGTCGTACCATTTAGGATATGGGGGTTGCAACGGTATTGAGTAGATAGGGGATACGATGTGCGCATCGAACAGAGTTTTATACAACTCCCTATACATCACGGGTATGGGAGTAAACTGGAATTTTTCGACATTCTACCTCGTGTTGGGTTGTTGTATTGGTGGAGCCTACTGATTACATTACCTACTTTATTTTCCCTTTTCTTCGGAGCCGATCTTTTCATGCTCTCTCCAGCCTCTATTTTCCCACACCTGATCGCGTTCTCTATCATTTCGCCGGACATCACTATGTCTGCAAAACTCTTTGTCGCGCTCCCTAACATATGATTGATGAAAGGTGCTTTCAGGTTATTAATGAAGAGCATGGTCATTTCTTTTTCCAGCAGCGGCGGCTGGACTTGTGTAATGACTTCCCTCCACCTCTGGGCATATTTCCTGAAACTTTCACCCGATTTCTTCTCCATGTTTTGTAGCGTGATCCTGTCGGGCGCTATATCAGTCACATGACCATAATGTTTCATGAAGGCCTGTGCTAAATCCTTCCATTATTTGATTTGAGTACAACTCAGCTGATTGTACCATTTTGCTACGGCCCCAGCTAAGCTATCCTGGAAACAGTGGATCAAGAACTGGTCGTTGCTGACATATCCCGTCATTCTCCTACAGAACATTGTAATGTGGGCCTCAGGGCAACTGGTCCCATTATATTTTTCAAATTCTAGCATCTTAAACTTCGGTGGGAGTACCAGATCAGGGACCAAACTCAATTTTTTAGCATCTACCTTGCATTGGTAATCAGTACTTTCCAATGCTCGAAACTTCTCCTTCAACCACTTGCATCGATCCTCAAACTCCTTTGGGAGCTCCCCCTTTGTTTTTTTTCCTTCTGCTGTATCATCGAAGTCAAGGACTATCAGATTTGCCAAATTATCTCCTGGGTTGGAGCTCGAGCCTGCAAGGAAGTTTGCCGGTGCTGGGATACCAGATTGGTACTGGGGTTTGATTTTGATTGACACTCTTGGTGGTTGAATCTAGGAATTTACTGCGGCCAAGCCTGGAGAATAAGTAGAATATTCATTGTTACCTCCGGTATCAACCATAGTGCCCTTTTCCTTGTTATGCCCTCCAGTCAACAAATGTGTCAACTGGCTCATTATGCTCCTCTAGGACTCCAGCATTTGATCCCTCATGTCCTGTTAGATCTTAGCCAACTGTTCCTGCAGTTGGTCTTGCATTTCCTTCTGCATCTATTCTAACTTTTCCATCATTTGATCCATTGCTTTTGTTTTCCTTCGAGTGTAGTAGCGATGTTCCAGGATAACTGTAATACGAACTCTAGTTAATAAGGCTCTTTTATAATTTTTAATGCAAATGATATGATGCAATGTAAATGCATGAAATACAATGCAAATGCATGGAGTGAATGCAAAAATAAGAGGAGTCGATTCTGGTTCAATTTATTTTAGAATACTTATTTAAAAAACTAAATCCTTTACATAAAATAGAGTAACATATACGACCTAGCCCTTATGCCCAAAGCTTTAACTTTCTTAAGAAGCGAGGCTAACTCTCGACCTCGGTCTGGCTCTAGCTCATATACTACACTTAACACATCAGCCTGAATCGCTGAGGTCTGTAAATGATCGGCCATTTCTCGTATCTGAGTTACAGCTTCGCCCATGAGGTAATCTCTTTCTCTGACCTGGTTCTGAAATCTTTGAAGTTGCTCTTTCCATCGCTTGTTATCTACCTCCAATAGTTGGATCCGGAGCTCACTGTTTTGCAGCTTCGTTTCGAGCTCTACCATATTTCCCTTCAACTATTCAATCTGGTTTAGGCTTGATTTCAACTTCACCGTAGAGTTGCAACTCCGACACAATGCCCTCCCTAGTTCTGCTACTCGAGCTCTTAACATCTCATTTTCGTTTTGGCTCTCACCCACAGTCTTTTTCAGAGTATCCTTTTGTGCTTGAGCCTCATAAAACCTCTTCTTCCTCTGATTGACCTTTGGCCTTCTCTTCTTGAATTTCTCGACGCCATTGTTCTGAGGTTTTTCCCAACCCAGCAGTCCTTATTGATACATGTAATTTCTTGTAGTTAGTCTTCAAACTATCCAAATCTTCTTCGGCTTTCCTTTTCTCTTTTCTCAGTTTCTCAGCCTCTGATTTTTGGATGTCAACATCTAACCTTAAATGCACTTTTTCTTCTTCCATTTGCTCTATCTTTTTTCCTAACTCCGAATTTTTACTTTCGAAGTCTTGTTTCAAGATTTCCAACTCGAAAGGGATTACTTGCAGGTATTCCTCTATCGGTCAAGCCCTATCTTGTGTCAGTCTGGGGACATTATCATTGATTATCCTTGTAACACCCCTTACCCGTATTCAACGCTGAAATAGGGTACGAGGCATTACCGGAATTACAAATTTATTTATCAGACATTTTATTTTAATTCAATATTTATATTTGAAACCAATCAAAATCAAACATATGGCCCCTTAAAGATATTCATTTTTCTCGTCATGTCTTACTTGAATTTATTACTCGTTTCATCATACTTAATTACCTTGTATTAACATATTAAAGATAATCACATATTTTCATGTCATGATAAATATCATTCACTTGCCGTTTCTTCATAAACATAAAACAGTTAATTCATCATATCAATATTTCACGTACCATCAACTTATATTTCATTATATCACATAATTAAGTTACACGAACTTACTCCGTTAAATTTGCGAAATATCAAGATTCGTGGCACTTTGGAAATTTTCTATTTTCATTGATTTTTCAGTTGATCTTAATCTAAATTAATAATTTCATTCAATTTTGCAATTTTAAATAATAAAATAATCCATTTCATGCAAATTGGTTATTTCCACATTTTTACAAAATTAATCACAAAATTTTACTCTTATTCAATTTAGTCTCTGAGCCTAAAACATTTCAATTTAGCCATACTACTTAAATATTCATCTATATTTTCCTCCTCCTCCTCTCCATTCCACTTCCTTAATATATATAACATGCTATAAGTAACATTATCAATAATTTCATTAATTACTCATAAGTAGATTCAAAACTGTCCATTTGAGTTATAGTCACTAAATTATTTATTTTCAGAGCTACAGAACTCCAAATGAAGAACCGTTAATTTTTCCTGAAACTAGACTCACATATCTTCTTGCCATAAAATTTTCAGAATTTTTGATTTAGCCAATTAGTACAGTTTATTCTTTAAAGTCACCCCTGTTCTGCTGTCTGGCAGTTCCGACCCTTCTTCACTAAAAATTAATTATCTTTTTATATAGAATTCATATGATGTTATGGTTTATTTCTTATAAAACTAGACTCATTAAGGAATCTAACCATATAAAATATGTTCCCAAATTATTTTTATACAATTCTTAGTGAATTTCTAAATTAAGAACAGGGGATCACGAAGTTATTCTAAACCAGTCTTACAAAAATTTAAATATCTCAAAATGTAGACTTCCTTTGCTTTCTCTGTTTCTTTTATATGAAAATAGACTCAATAAGCTTTAATTCCATATCTCACTCAACTTCTAATTCTATTTATACAATTTTTGGTGATTTTTCAAAATTAGACAACTGCTGCTGTCCAAAACTGCTTTAGTGTAACATGTTGATTTCTATTTTGTCCCTAATTCCACAATTCATACAATTCAATCCTTGCTCAATTAACCCTTCAATTAAGCTAATTTTCTCATTTAATACTTTTCTCTATCATTTTAAACTACTTCATAACTTTTGAAAATCAGAATTTTAACACTAGGCCTTAATTTCAGCTATTTCACAATTAGGTCCTAAAACCAATTTCCATCAATTTCACTTGATAAAATCATCGTATAACAAAATTAAAGCTTCAAATCAATATTTATTCATCATATTCTTTTAGCACTAATCCACATCAAATTTAAAAATTAACCATAGAATCATAAACTAATGAATTAATAAGTTGGACTCAATTGTAGAAAGTCCAAAAATATAGAAATTTCAAGGAGAAAGCAAGTATTAAACTTACATGAAGCTTGAGTATGAAAACCAACTTGAACTCTCTTCCATGACTGTTTTTCAGCTGAAGAAAATGAAGAGAATTGAAGAGAATTCTCCAGATATTTCAATTTAATCCCCTTTTTATTTAGCTAATTTTGGAAATTTTCCAATTTTCCCCCTTTTTCTTCTTTCTCTTCTCTTCTTCTTTCTTTCCTTCCCCTGCTCTCTGCTTCGTTTTGTTTCTGTTTCTCTTCCCTTTTTTTTTTCTTTGGATTATTATATAATATAATATTATAATAATATAATAATATAATATAATATAATAATATACTTTTAAAAAAATCTCAGATTTTCTTCTATGTTACACCGCCTCAACTATACAAAATGGTATAATTGCCATTTTGGTCCTTCATAATTTCTTTTAATCTATAATTTAACTTTTACTTTCATTTCAATTTAGTCTTTTTCATTTAATTACATACCCAAACGTTAAAATTTCTCAACCAAACTTTAATAATAACTTAATGACACTCCATAAATATTTTTAGAAATATTTATGGCTCACTTTATGAATTCGAGGTCTCAATGTCTCGTTTTTGGCCCAATTTTTCTAATTAACTCTTTTAGTTCACAAAATTCACTAATTTCAAAATATTTCTAATGCCATACTTGACTCATAAATGTTAATTTATTTAAATTTTCAAACTCACTTGTCGGATTTAGGATCTCAAATCACTATTTTCGATACCACTGAAAATTTGGTTGTTACAACTCTCCCCCCTTTTAGAAAATTTCGTCCTCGAAATTTCTCACCTGATAAGAGTTATCAAATCGAGTCTATCTCTTTTCTTCTAATTGATAAACCATAAATCATCATAACTCATTTCAAGACGGAACTCGTGTCATAATTCACATCAAAACTTTATCCATCACTTAATTCAATTTCCATTTAATTCAATAATAATACTTACTTCATACTTCACTTACTATACGCATAATTTAAATTTAACATTTAATATTAAATAATTTGAATTATAATAATACAATCGTACGTTGAGCATGTCTGTATCTATACTCAGTGGTATTACCATAATTCAAATTATAAAAATTATAATAAATAATAAATAATAAATATCAAACATGTAACAATATATATCATATGTGTTAGTTTGTGCTTTAATTTCATATCTCAACAATAGTCTTTCATCACATGACATCATATATCATCTATATTATCTTTAATCAATTCATAAACCTTTGGTTCAAGTTTTCAATCTCATATCTCAATTTCAATTTACATTTCAATTCCTAATTCCACTTTTCCATACTTTCAATAGTTCAACTGATCAAATTCAATCGATTTTCTCATTTCGTTTATTCAACAGATTTCAATATCAATAATTCGATATTTAAAAAAAATTCATGAACCTTAAGTTACTCACATTTCAATTCAATTCACAATTCAACTCATAATGTATTTCTCATATTTTTAGTAGTACGGTCAATCAAATTTATTTAATTTTCTCATTTCGCTTATTCACCCTATTAACAATCCGACTTTGATGGATACACAGTTCCAACCCAAACACACCAATCGGCACATTGTGCCTAAAGCGGTACATAGTACTGATCGATTATCGACACACGAGGTGCTCGAAATCGACACATACAAAAGTGCACGATCGACACACGAGGTGCACGATATACGACACACGAGGTGCACGATGATCGACACATAAAGTGCACGATATACGACACACGAGGTGCACGATCACGACACATAAAGTGCCCGATCACGAACACACGAGGTGCGATCGACACATAGAGTGCTCGATTTACGACACATAAAGTGCCCGATCGGCAAAGCCGATAAATCCGTACTCTTCCAAATCCTATGGCATGCCAATTATATCCGACTAGTCCGACAAGTTAATAGGAAATCAATTCTCATTTTAATTTCACTTAATATTCATATCTATCCCTATTAACAAGACTCGGACTTTGACGGATACGCGGATTCCAACCAATCACACCAAAATAATGAAACCCTCCATTACACACCAGTATATCATATCCTCCCAAACACACCAATATATCATATCCTCCCAAACACACCAGTATTGAATGCCTCTTCGGATAAACCGAAGAATATAATACAGAATTATCACCTCGGTCGAGCCTCAAATCTCCTCATCACATCACAAATCCTATGGCATGCCATTTGTATCCAATCTAGTCTGGTAAGTTAATAGGGTATTCAAATCTTTTTTTTTTTTTTTTTTATTTCAAATTCACTTTTTCATTTTCTAATCAGTATACAATTCAATACCAATACATATTTCACATATTCACAAATAATCATACTTCAATTCAGTTCCAACCACTTTTCAATCAATACACGATTCATATATTTACACATATTCATAATTTAATTCATTTTTTTTTCAATTCGTATTTTTAGTTTATTGTTCAATCAAATTTTAAAATCACTAATTACTTTTCAATCAATATACATTTCAATTACTCACATATTTTCTTTATTTAATTCAATTTGACTCAATTCAAATCACTTTTAATTTTCTATTTATATACCTTCAAATATTCACATAATTCATAATTCAGTTACGTAATTTAAATAACTTTTAATTTCCAATTCATTCTATCTTCACTTCTTATTTCGATCGTTTCACGATGATTGTAATAATTCATTACATCGATAATTTCATAGCTTAATGCAATGCACATAACAATATTCGTAAACTTCACAATTTAGTTCATTACTCAAAATAATATTCATATTCCATAATTCAGATTCGATGATCGGTTTCAATTTCATTACTCAATCATAAATTTATCATTTTACTAAACACTTACCTTAAAATACGTACCACAAATAATTAGTAAATTACACATAATAATGATAAAGTTTGAATTATAGTGATACAAATATCATCAAAGTTAGAAGATATCACATTATCTCAAGTTATATATTAATAATGGCATATATTTCTAGACTCTACATATGCTATATTTGGTCCGAGAACCGACTAAACCATAGCTCTGATACCACTAAATGTAACACCCCTTACCCGTATTCAACGCTGAAATAGGGTACGAGGCATTACCGGAATTACAAATTTATTTATCAGACATTTTATTTTAATTCAATATTTATATTTGAAACCAATCAAAATCAAACATATGGCCCCTTAAAGATATTCATTTTTCTCGTCATGTCTTACTTGAATTTATTACTCGTTTCATCATACTTAATTACCTTGTATTAACATATTAAAGATAATCACATATTTTCATGTCATGATAAATATCATTCACTTGCCGTTTCTTCATAAACATAAAACAGTTAATTCATCATATCAATATTTCACGTACCATCAACTTATATTTCATTATATCACATAATTAAGTTACACTTAACTTACAGTTAAATTTGCGAAATATCAAGATTCGAGGGCACTTTGGAAATTTTCTATTTTCATTGATTTTTCAGTTGATCTTAATCTAAATTAATAATTTCATTCAATTTTGCAATTTTAAATAATAAAATAATCCATTTCATGCAAATTGGTTATTTCCACATTTTTACAAAATTAATCACAAAATTTTACTCTTATTCAATTTAGTCTCTCGAGCCTAAAACATTTCAATTTAGCCATACTACTTAAATATTCATCCATATTTTCCTCCTCCTCCTCTCCATTCCACTTCCTTAATATATATAACATGCTATAAGTAACATTATCAATAATTTCATTAATTACTCATAAGTAGATTCAAAACTGTCCATTTGAGTTATAGTCACTAAATTATTTATTTTCAGAGCTACAGAACTCCAAATGAAGAACCGTTAATTTTTCCTGAAACTAGACTCACATATCTTCTTGCCATAAAATTTTCAGAATTTTTGATTTAGCCAATTAGTACAGTTTATTCTTTAAAGTCACCCCTGTTCTGCTGTCTGGCAGTTCCGACCCTTCTTCACTAAAAATTAATTATCTTTTTATATAGAATTCATATGATGTTATGGTTTATTTCTTATAAAACTAGACTCATTAAGGAATCTAACCATATAAAATATGTTCCCAAATTATTTTTATACAATTCTTAGTGAATTTCTAAATTAAGAACAGGGGATCACGAAGTTATTCTAAACCAGTCTTACAAAAATTTAAATATCTCAAAATGTAGACTTCCTTTGCTTTCTCTGTTTCTTTTATATGAAAATAGACTCAATAAGCTTTAATTCCATATCTCACTCAACTTCTAATTCTATTTATACAATTTTTGGTGATTTTTCAAAATTAGACAACTGCTGCTGTCCAAAACTGCTTTAGTGTAACATGTTGATTTCTATTTTGTCCCTAATTCCACAATTCATACAATTCAATCCTTGCTCAATTAACCCTTCAATTAAGCTAATTTTCTCATTTAATACTTTTCTCTATCATTTTAAACTACTTCATAACTTTTGAAAATCAGAATTTTAACACTAGGCCTTAATTTCAGCTATTTCACAATTAGGTCCTAAAACCAATTTCCATCAATTTCACTTGATAAAATCATCGTATAACAAAATTAAAGCTTCAAATCAATATTTATTCATCATATTCTTTTAGCACTAATCCACATCAAATTTAAAAATTAACCATAGAATCATAAACTAATGAATTAATAAGTTGGACTCAATTGTAGAAAGTCCAAAAATATAGAAATTTCAAGGAGAAAGCAAGTATTAAACTTACATGAAGCTTGAGTATGAAAACCAACTTGAACTCTCTTCCATGACTGTTTTTCAGCTGAAGAAAATGAAGAGAATTGAAGAGAATTCTCCGGATATTTCAATTTAATCCCCTTTTTATTTAGCTAATTTTGGAAATTTTCCAATTTTCCCCTTTTCTTCTTTCTTTCTCTTCTTCTTTCTTTCCTTCCCCTGCTCTCTGCTTCGTTTTGTTTCTGTTTCTCTTCCCTTTTTTTTTTCTTTGGATTATTATATAATATAATATTATAATAATATAATAATATAATATAATATAATAATATACTTTTAAAAAATCTCAGATTTTCTTCTATGTTACACACCTCAACTATACAAAATGGTATAATTGCCATTTTGGTCCTTCATAATTTCTTTTAATCTATAATTTAACTTTTACTTTCATTTCAATTTAGTCTTTTCATTTAATTACATACCCAAACGTTAAAATTTCTCAACCAAACTTTAATAATAACTTAATGACACTCCATAAATATTTTTAGAAATATTTATGGCTCACTTTATGAATTCGAGGTCTCAATGTCTCGTTTTTGGCCCAATTTTTCTAATTAACTCTTTTAGTTCACAAAATTCACTAATTTCAAAATATTTCTAATGCCATACTTGACTCATAAATGTTAATTTATTTAAATTTTCAAACTCACTTGTCGGATTTAGGATCTCAAATCACTATTTTCGATACCACTGAAAATTTGGTTGTTACAATCCTACTCTACCAAGCATTATATTCGAGGGTCGTCATGGGACCTACAACAACTCTTTTCATCCGGCGAGTCTGATTACAAGCACTAGAAATCTCTTTAACCCTTTCTTGTACTTATCTCTACTATACGTAAATTCACACTGAGCTAGCCCATGCGTCGCTGGTATAAATTGCTTTGATCTGTACTGCCTCAGCACAAACAAATGAGGATACTCAATGGCTCCCCAGATTCTCAACAGAGGGACCCAATCAAAACTCCCACATCAGTAAAGAATTTTGTCGAGAACCATCTAAGGAGCTCTCCACTCAACGTCCTCCTCCTATAGATTTTGAAGAAGTGCGATTCAGTTTTCTTCTGATATGTCATCTCTTTTGGGTGTGGCTACTAACTCCTTTAACGGAGAGTAATTCTTGAAAAAAACCCGATAGGAAACTTTATCCACCTTCCAAAAGTGGCTGTGGAACCAAACCAATAATAACTGTGCACATCCTATAAATCTGCCATCACTTGCCCTCTGATAAGCACTCAAAGATCTGAATGTTTCGGCAAGGATTGTAGGAATGGGTGTGACCCCTTTGTCAAGTTGGTCGAAGAGATCTGAAACCGTCTCATCTACATACCCTAATGCCTTAGGGAAAACCATCAAACCATAGATGCTCAAAGCAAAAACGTCGACCTTCTTCTTCGTATCAGGATACACTAGAATCAAATCCTTTAAAATCCTCCATGAGATGCATTTATACTCAGCCTTTTATTTGACCGTCACTACAAACCACGGTTTACTCATCCCTGTAATATTCATCAACCTTTTCAAAAAGGCTGGGACACAAGCAGCTCTTGAATAGGCCTTGTCAACTTGGACCCTCGGGCAATGAAGTAAAGCTGTATATTCTTCGATGGTAGGTACCAAATCTACCCCCCAAAGGTAAAACAACTATAGGCAGGATTCCAATACTAAGTGAGGACCCGGAATAGATGCTCGTCCACCTTGATATCAAGTAAGTAAGGCAAATCCCCATAATTACCATAGAACAACTGCCTAGCCTCTTCATCCCACTGGTCTCATATCTCTTTTAATTCTCGAAAGTTATTTTGCGTCACACTAATACGGGTGTAGTCATATGACTCTGATGCATATCCCTCGACTATACTGTCCCATTTCTCAAGTTGTGTTTGCTCCAACCATATTCAGACGGCCGCATTATCCTCTACTTTATCAGGGAACTCGTTCTCCATAATAAGCCTTCTAATATAGTAACCGAACGTGAACCGAAACCTCTTTAAAATGAAATGACATGTAATCTAAAAACGCAACAAGTCAGTATCATGTAGCAAAAAATGAGGCATGCGAAAAAATAATACAGTACCTATCGGGGTGATTGCTAAGGTTTGGCATAGCTCTACCTAGGGTAAGTTCCTAAGCTCTCTATATATGGTTTGGCTCTAAAGCAAGGGTACTTGAACCAGCAGATTCCTCGATATTCACCCATTATAGGCTCATACAAACCGAGTTCAGTTCAGGGGAATACATTTCCCTATGGCTACACGGAGGTGAAAACCTCACGAAGATATAGGTACGGATGTATCCCGAAAGTGATTCACTATCCTGCACGAAGGTGAAAACCTCACGAAGGAGTAGCTTCTTGCTCTCACTTAAAGGTGCGACCACTACGGTCATGCAATATGATGCAAATGTATCCTAGACACTTTAAAATGTAAAAAACATATGACACGACCCAAACAAATGCGATGGAAGAAACGAAATCAAAAAAAAATTATTTTCGATAAAAGGACATTAATCGATCAATTCTACGGCTTGACTCTCTTATTGGTCCCCAGTGGAGTCGCCAAGCTGTCGAAACCATTTTTTTGTTTGAAAACGGGCCGAGTTTAAAACATGGAGTCGCCACCAATCTTTTTTGAAGTGTGATTGGGCCACTTTTGAAAACGTTTTGGTCTACGAATTTTAAGAAAACGGGTTCGGGAGTCGGTTACACACGAGGAAGGATTAGCACCCTCGCCACGCCCAAAATTGGTACCTTATTGATTGATTAATGTCCTAATATCAAAAATTTGAAAGATTTTAAAATATGATTCTTTTTATTTTAAAGGAAAAAAACTTGAATAAAATATGAGCAATCAGACCCTCTTCTCTCGAGGAAGTAAAATGCCGCGCCTAGTGAGTTAGGGTACGACATTTCAAATCCCCGAAATCGAGTTTGTCCTTTGACTTTCAAAATTAATGTGTTTAAATCTAAGAAGGATAATCGATTATTTGGGGTCTAATGAAAAATCGAAACCCAGTAAGTTAGGGCTCGATTTCCCAAAATACCAAACACGGAATATTGCCTTTGTTTTTTGAAATTCTTATCTCGAAATAACAAAACGTCCCATCCAGTGAGTTAGGACACGATGATTTTGAATTCTCGAGAATAAGTTTTTATTTAACTTTTAAAAAAGAAAGTAATAGGTTCTTTAGACTCAAAGAGAGAAATCGAAACCCAGTAAGTTAGGGTACGATTCCTTCCGAACCTTAGAACACGGAGTGTTTGCTTATTTTGAAGCGAAAACTATAATGTATCGAATAAAATATGATATGATTTAAAATCAAATGTAAAACGAGTTGCTATGCTAGTTTATATAACAACATTACAGTGATCGAATATGAATGAAATAATAAAAGTAGAAATAAAATACGATAAAAAGTAAAACAGACAAGCAAAATGAAATAATAGTGGTAGAAAAGAAAATAAGAAATAATATTAATAGTGGATGAAAACCGTAATGAAAGTAATAGAAAATAATAATGTAAAAATAATAATGAAAATAAAAATAATAATAAAAATAAAAGTAATACTAACAGTAAATAGGATAGTAATAATAAGGTTAATCGTAAATAAAATAATAAAAGAAAAACAATAGCAGTAATGTTAAGATAAATAACTATAATAAAATAATAATACTAATGATAGTAAAACAATAAAAGTAATGACAAAAATAAAATTATATTAATAATAATCAAATAATAGATATAATAATAATGATAACAAAAAAAAGAAAAATTAAAGTAAACAAAAATATACAATAATGGTAAACATAAATATAATAACAATAATATATATATAAACCATGGTGGTAATAATAAAATAATAATATAAAAAAATAATAAAAAATGGACCAAATTGAATCAAAAACAGGAGCTCAGGGCCAAATTTAAAATAAAAGAAGAAAAAGAAGCCAAATTGCAATTCGCGCGCGACTGGAGGGATCCAAATAGCAATTTACCCTGCATTCTGAAACGGGGCGTTTAAATCAGGACCAAATCAAACGGCACGTAAAATTCAGGGGCAAATTTTAGAAAAAGGAAAAACGTTGAGGAGGGATGCAATCAAAACAAGGGCGCAACAGGGGGACTTATCGCGCAATTTCCCATTTAAAGGAAAAGTGCGCAGATACACATGTGGAAAAGGTAATTGCGCGGAGTCCCCCCTTTTTAACAGATACGGCGCCGTTTTTTATTATGCTTAAAAGCATAAAAACCAAAACCTTTCTTCATTTCTCCTATCTGTTTCTAAAAAACAGACCCTCCCCTTTTCTTTCATTTTTTGCCCATTAGGGCTTGAGCGCCTCCCTCGCCACAAGTCCCCCAAGCGCGCGCACCCTCATCGACGGCTAGAGGAACCGACGGTGAGTCTCTAACAATCCCTTCTTTTCGTCTTTTTAAAAAACTTTGTTTGTGTTTTTGGAAAACTGATGAAATCACTCCGAAAATGGACAGGGTCTTTGTTTTCGAAAATGGAAGAAAAAAGGAAAAAAAAAGATTCAACAAAAATAAAAACGAAAGGGAGAAACCTTTTCTTGATTTAGTAATGATTCGTATATTGCTTTAGTATTCCTTGTGTAAATCGTGTAAAAAAAGTCCCCCTTTACATCATGTATTTCGGCTTTTATAGCCTAAAAAAAAACCCTAAAAATAGAATAAAATCATTCTACAATCCCCTTTTCCGTGTTGTACTGCTTCCTGTTTTGTAGGCGCACCACCGGAGGCGTGAAGGCACTGGACTCGGGGATGTGAAACGTGCAGCTTTGGAATACTGCTGACGGCGCCAGGTGCAATTGCTTAGGGTTTCTGATTCTTGACTGATTTTGGGCTTTTGGGTTTGTGATAATTTTGCGCTTGGCTATTTAGGCTGAAATTTTGGACTATTTTGTAACTGGGACTTTTATTTTTTCTGGTTTGGGCCCCGAGCTCTAAAATTGGGCCTTAGACACTTTTTATTAAAGTACAATGACTAATAACATATTTTAACATTTTTATCTCTCGTGGTATTTTAACTTTATTTCTATAAAAATCTATTAATAATATGTATAGTATAAATTTTAATATATTATATAACTATCAACATTAGTATTTCTTTTCTTTTTAATAATTGAGATAAAGGAATAAATTTGCTTCTAATGAAACTCAAAACTTTTATGCTTCACAATTTAATAATTTAATGGGTAAATTATGAAAATAGTCACTTTTGTTTGTCTTAAATTACATTTTAGTCACTTATGTTTGAAATGTTACGTTTTAGTCACTTACGTTATCCTCTTGTTACGAAGTGGTCATTCAGCTCCTCCCTAACGGCGATCCCACATGGTAGACCAAATGGGTTTTAAATGCCAGTTTGGATGTCCTATGTGACAATCCAAATTAAATTTATTTAATTAAAAACTTATTTTCATCCTATCAACTGGACATCCAAGTTAGCATTTAAAATCCATTTAGATTGTCACGTAGGGCTGCTGTTAGGAAGATAACAGAGTTTAACGGTAGAGTAACCACTTCGTAACAAAAAGATAATGTAAGTGACTAAAACATAACATTTTAAAAATAAATAACTAAAATATAATTTGAAGCAACTACTTTTGTATTTTATTCCTAAATTATGGGGTTGTTACTAATATTTTTTTTATGAAATAATTATTATGAGGAAGAAAAAAAGTGAGATTGTTGTGGATTAGAGGTTGGGCGTTAGAAAGTCAAAAATAAAAGGAATAAAAAAAGAATAAAAAGGAATAAGGAAAGGAGGAGATGGTGGTTATTGGTTTGAATTGGGTGGATGTGAAACAAAATTGACATTCATTTTCAATGGTGGGCTAATCAAAGTCAAATTTCTCGCCCCTCCATTTGGACCGTCAAATCAGGAGCCTTCTTCCTTTTCCTAAGACAACATTTATTATTGCTTTCCAGATTTTTCCAAACATCACATTACTTACAACAAGACTTGTACTTTTGATTTATTATTGACTTAAATTTGTGAATTTTGAATTAAAAAAATTTTGTGTATTCTATTGTGTTTTTAATGATAAAAAAATTAATTAGATCATTTTATTAATGAAAATTATTAATTGATTAGTTTGATCGTTAAAAGCGTTGACATAGCTACACAAAGAGATTACACGTGGCAGGATGTTGATGTATCCTTCAAAGAAGAAAGATAATTAATGAAAAGTCGTCGATTATATACTTGACGTACACCTGGAAATTTTATTATTCAATTAATATTTCTTAAGAGAAAGGAAACATATGTCTCGTAGTCAATACAACAATGCATACTATCCTTAGGGATAAGAAGCATTTTTCTTGTATGGTATTAAACAAACTAATTTTTTGTGGTACAAAATTAATTTAAGGCTTGGAAGAGCATATATATTGTTATCCTATGTTCAATGTGGTAATGGAACATATCAATCTTTCATAGTACAAAATTGGTTCCAGGCTTCAAAAGAGCTAATATATTGTTATTTGAAGAAACAAAGCAATAATTAATGTATTATGTTCTAGTTAGTCTCAAATAAATTATTTTGTTTTAAAAGGATATACATTATAACAAATATCATATTGAGATTGTGGATGAGGATACGATTAATTAAATCTAACATATTGGGTAAGAATTTTGTATTGAAAAACTATCGCATTTTCCTCTAGTTGGTAATATATATATTAGTATGATTAAATCATATGAGATGGTAAATCATAAATTTATATTAATATCGTTGAATCATGTGCATAGTAAACTAGAAGTTTACTAGTCCAAATACACTAATTAGTTGGCATGATTAGATAGTCCATATTGATCAATAATGATGAGACAAGATAAGAATTTACATGAACATTTATTAAAGAACATGAAGATTATTCAGTTATTAAGTGTTATTTTTTCTAAAAGAAGAATCATTAAATCTCTTGCATTTCTGAAAGAAATATGAGTTCATTTATTCCAAAAGTGAAATGTTTTGATATTATTTTAATATATGCATCTACAAGATAATCATGTGTAAGTTATTAAATCGCAACCTAAAGTCTGCAAGATTATTTTGTTTAAGTACAAAACTTTTTAGATATTTGTAAAAATAATGGCATTTATGTTAGTTTAATAATTTTTAAAAAACAAATTAGTTAGATTTTTATAAAATTTTAATTAATTAATTAATTATTGTTGGTTTGGCGGGCAAATCAATCGAACCGTGAACAGGTGGTCTAACATGTTCAACCACTAACTCAATTATTAAAACACTGAATGTGGCATCCTAAGATTGTACCACATCATCACCTGAAAATTTATATATGTATTTTTTAATTTTCAAGTGAGCCACATTCTCAAACTTTTATATTTTTCAAGTTCAGGGATCAAAATAGACCTAGTTGTCAAGTTTAAGTATTAAATTAGAACAAAAAATATATAAATACCAAAATGAACCTAGTTACCAAATTCAAGGGCCAAAAATTATATTATCCCACATATTTTTTAAGTAAAAATAAAATATTTTATATGATAAAAATTGTGAAACTTATATTTTATAATTAAGCATTAATATGAAAGTAACTTTTCAATTATTATTTTAAATTTAAACTTGAACATTAAAAAAATGTTAAAACCAAATTGCTAATTGTAGAATTTATATTTGAAAGAAAATGAGAAAAGAAAAAACAAATTTATTGCATCACTATAAATTTCGTATTAGAAATTAAATACGAGACAAAATCGACATAAATATTTATATATAAAAAAAAAAACACAGTAGATAAGATGGTCCGTCACTTAGTAAAAAAAAGAATTGTAAGAATAAAGATGTCCTGAGATAGTGAAGTAAAATTAAACAAATTTAGAAGGCAAATTGATTGAAGTGCAAAGGAACAAGTCAAATACACCCAAATGTCAAATTTTATGATCTGACTTTCTAGAAGGAAATGATTAAAATGAAAAAAAAAAGTTGTAAAATTAAAAATATTATTTTATTTTGGACCAAAACGTTTCCAACAAGAAATGAGAACATGATATTGAATTTTGTTGTGAAAATGTTTTTCCATTAAAATATATAAATTTATTCATTTCTTGGATGGTAAGATTGGTCTTATACGTAAATTTATTGATTTAAATATTATCACCACTATTTATAATAAAATTTAAATTAACCCTCATAAAAAGATAAATTTAAAGTAAAATGCGGATTAGGATGGTGAATTAAATTTTTAATAATTCATTAAAAAATTATTATTTGCGTATGTATTTATAATATAAAAACATGTATAAGTAAATGAAATGATTTTTGGTAATTCCAGTTGAAACGAAGTGAATAAAGAATTTGATGAGTAGTATATTCAATATGTGACTTTTAGTTTATGAAATGGTATAGGTAAGATATTCCTTTCACTTGCTGCAAATCGATTTCAATAGTCCTTCTTTCCTCCATTTCAACCAAATTCTATCATTACACCTTCCTGAGTGTTGTTTCAATTGGACTATCTTTTCTTCTGCTTCAGGAAGACCACAAATGTGAACCCAAATTTCATTTGATTGGTGCACTATATTTTCTTCTTTCATTTCCATTTTTTCATGCAATTGCCGGTTATAATAATCTAACTAATGCTTTTTCAAGCCAAAAATGGTGAAATATAGCCTCCCTCAGGTTAACACCACAAGTCAAATCTCTCAGTTTTAAACACTAAGTTCAAAGCCCAGGAAAGAGAGAGAGAGGGTAAACACGAAATCTATGGAGTTTTCAGCCTTCAAACAAACGTACTGGAGATGGGTTTTCTTGTTGATATCTTCTTTGTTAGTTTCCAGCACTTTGGGTGATCCAAGAATCACAAACGCGGGGCTGTTCTGCGGCGTCTCCCAGGCGCTGAACGGGACGAACTACGTTCCGGATTTCACTGAGTTGATGAAAGAGCTGTCAGATGGGATCAGCAATAATCACTTTGCTTCATATCGGCTCAACTCTTCTCTTCCAATGTATGGATTGACTCAGTGCTATGAAGATTTAAAGCAAACGGATTGCCTCCTTTGCTATGCGGAGGCAAGGACACGAATCCCGCGTTGCCTTCCTCGCTCAGCTCGAATCTTCCTCGATGGCTGCTTCTTGCGTTACGATTATGATAACAACTTCTTTCAAGAAGCTGTTTCGTCGGTGGATACCGTGAATTGCAGTACCAATAACGTAACGATGTATCGTGAAGTAAATAACAGAAGGGTGAATTTGTTTGAGACAAACGTTGAGTATGCAGTTGGGAATGTAACGAGTATTGCTTTGAGAAAAGGAAGATTCGGGACGGTGGGGGTGGATGGGGTTTATGCATTGGCGCAGTGTTGGGAGAGTCTTACGCCGGAAGGGTGCCGGCAGTGCCTGCAGAACGCGTCGATGTCGGTCAGGAGATGCATGCCCGGAGATGAAGGCAGAGCTTTGAATGCTGGGTGTTATTTGAGGTACTCCACCAGGAAGTTCTATAATGAAGGGGGAGATTCTGCGGATGATCATGGTAAAGTCTCTTGTCCTTTTTTAAAAGAAAAAATTTCTGAATTGATGTTGAAATGATGATGCCTGAAGCATCTGTTAAACACGAATATTTGAATGGAAAAAAATTGAAGAATTGTTGGGTGGTTTACAGGCGCCCTGTAACTTCTAAAAGAGCGAATTGTCTGTAATACTTGGTAAGACGCCCAGTTGAATTAAATGTCTTCTTTTTCTATTTTCCAGGGATTTCAATTGGAGTCATCATAGCAATTGTCTCAGCAACATCTGCATTCCTAACACTAGCTATTTCAGCAGCTTATATTATATATACAAAAGTATCAAAGAGGAAAAGAGGTATAAAATCTCAAAGTTCAATGTTGTTCATTTCCCAATTTTGATGCTTTATTAACCATCAAATTCGTTTCCCAGAGCTCGAAAATCTCGGCCGCATTTCGAAAAAGTTTGACAAATCGGGTTTGAAGTTCAAGTACGAAACTCTTGAGAAAGCAACAGATTATTTCAGTCTTTCAAGGAAACTAGGCCAAGGAGGAGCTGGTTCAGTGTTCATGGGGATTCTTCCTGATGGAAAAACCGTAGCTGTAAAGAGATTGGTATATAATACGAGACAATGGGTCGACGACTTCTTTAATGAAGTTAATTTGATTAGTAGAATCCAACACAAGAATCTGGTGAAGCTTCTTGGTGCTAGCATTGAGGGCCCCGAGAGTCTCCTGGTTTATGAATATGTGCCCAACAAAAGCCTTGATCAGTTCATTTTTGGTAATGTTTTGCTCTTTAAATGATTCGGTTTTCCTCTTTCTTGAACATATTTAGATAGATTTCTCTTTTTAGAACTTTGAATCCATTGTTGGTGGCAACATTGTGAAGTTCTCTGTTCACTGAGTTTATGTTCATACACATGTTGTCACCACTGCTTAAATCTCCCATTTAAGACTCGAAGGATTTAAAGCTCTGTCAAATTAACATAAACAAGGTATTGCATCTCAAGTAATCCTACTCTATCTTGCTTCGTTTTTCCATTTTTATTGAGTAGTCGTATCTGATGCGTATCTTATCCCATACACGGCATAAATATATATAGAAATGGATGTTGAACATGAATACTACGAGAAAAATGAAAAATCGGAGCAACACATGAAAATGATAGGGAACCATTAAATTCTTGTGCCTATCTCGAACGTGTTGATGATTTTTGTTTCAAATGCAGATGAGGAGAAATCAAAACTTCTAAACTGGAAGCAGAGGTTAAATATCATTGTTGGAACAGCTGAGGGTTTAGCTCATCTTCATGGAGGAGGGTCTCATGTAAGGATAATCCACAGGGACATTAAGTGCAGCAATGTTCTTTTAGATGATAATCTCAATGCGAAGATTGCGGATTTTGGGCTCGTTCGATGCTTAGCTACTGAAAAGAGCCATCTTAGCACTGGGATTGCTGGAACACTGTAAGTTTAGTTATTTTGGTTTTTGCATTCCATCATTTCTATATATGACATTGGCTCAAAGTTTGATTAGTGCTGCATGAAGAAAAATACACATTTAGTCATGGATCCAATATATTATTAGGCATTACGATATCGGGTTAGTTCGATGTTGGGATAAGTCACCTTAGCACTGGGATTGCTTGAGTTTAGAAAAGATTTATCTGATATAATTTATGACATTGGTCCAAAGTTTGAGCAGTACTGCATAAAAAAAACATTTAGCCATGGATCCAACAGATTGAGACACATTAGGATTGACATTAAAGTATTCTTAAGAACTAGGTTTGGAATTTTCATGCAGCGGATACATGGCTCCTGAATACCTTGTTCGAGGGCAACTTTCTGAGAAAGCAGATGTTTATAGCTTTGGAGTGCTTGTTCTTGAGATTGTATGTGGTAAAAAGAATAGTAGCTTCACAACGGCTGGTTCCCTTTTACAAACGGTAAGCTCCAATGTAACAACCGGGACTCAGACATCTCTCCCATGTCGCCACATGTTTCGGGATTTGGTCGATAACCATCACATAACTATAGGCCTTTCAAGGCTTTGTCAGCCAACCTTTAACTCCCTGCATGCTGGAAGAGGACAATACCTTTAATGTGAATTTATGGGGAGGTGATGACCTAATCCCTTTACATGTGGCGATGCAAGGAAGACATCTAAAATCTGGTCATTACACCCAAATCTTTTGTTTTTTTGGATAAAATGTTACAGATTACTACTTTTTGTTGCTCTTAGATAACTAAAATTGAGATTTTCATCCTCAGGTTTGGACACTTTACAGATCAAATGTATTGGCTGAAGCTGTAGACCCTTACATAAGAGATGAAATGTCTGAAAAAGAGGCCCCAGAAGTGCTTCGGGTTGGACTATTATGCACACAAGCTTCGGTTCTCTTAAGACCATCAATGGCAGAAGTGGTTCAGATGTTAACCGATAAAGATTACGAAATTCCAACACCAAACCAACCACCATTCTTAAACGCTAATGTGCTCGAAGCAGCAAGTTCATCAAGATCTTATAGCACAGACAGTTTCGTTAACAATGCATTGAAAAAAATTCAGGGTTCCGGTACTTCCTCCGACACTACCAGGACTCGTAGTTCGGAAGATGCATCAAGAACACTGTGATCATCTCCATCGAAATATAAATTTGTAATGACTGAAATTCAGGCGTCTCCCTCGCAACACTGCGCATAATGCGGTGATTTAAGTTTTGACCAACCTATGGATGCCTAAAGATGACAATCACGTCCGCGAGCAGAACATCCGAATCCCGGACATTACAGAGTTGGAATCAAGGCATAAACTTGAATCCCAAGGATTCATCATGCAAAAATTTTGGAAGGTAAGATGCCAATGTAGACTTGTCAATATGTAACTTATATTGCAGCATATAAGAAAAAAAGATATCATAATCATTGTTCATTTGATGGATTTTTTTTTTCCTAGGATTTTCAGAACTTAATTGAATTTCCAATTTTGGGGTTGTTGATGTTGTTTGTAAATATTATAATTAGATTAAAATTTGTGCAGCCATTTTGGACCATAACTTTGACTTGTAGCATGTTCTTTTTTTGACAAATACGGAAGCTAATGCGTAAGTTGGGGGCAGTTGCTTACAGGATTAATAAGAAAACAAAAAGGATGTGATGGCTGTTTCACCGACGATCCTATTAAATATTAGTCAATTAAAAAGGGAAAATTGGTGAACCAAAATTCAATTATTGAATGCAGCGTTGACCCTATTTTTCGCTTCACGTGTTAATATAAATTACGCCGGTAGGGCCCTGCCAAGTTGTGGCCTTATTCTTTAATGGTCTATTATAATTTTTTCCCACTTCACAATTAAGTCCAGTTTTGTATTTGTATTTTTTTTCTTGAACTTGTATTTTGTCAAGATTTAATGACATGATTAGTGTTTCTAGAACAAGATTGAATCGGATCAATCTAATAATCTGAACAAAGGTTGAACCGATTGATTTGAAAACAGCTTGAAATTAATAAGAATCGAAAATTGAGACAAAAATTGATAATTGAACAAGTTTAATTGATTTAATAATATTTTATTTTTATTTTTTAGATTTTTATGAATTTTTAAATTATCTATTTAATTATAATTGGTAGTTGAACCAATTGAATTGGTTTAATCGAGAATCAGTGGCATGACATATTCAACCATTGGTCCAATAATTAAAATACTATGAGATTGTGCCACACCATAACTTGAAAATTAATCACTATAAATTATGAAATTGTAATTGGACTAATAATCAAAATATATCCAAACCTAGACAAAAAAAAAGAAATATACATTGCCCACACATAATTTACATAAAAAGTGATTCAAATAGAATTTTAAATGTCGTTAAGGTAAAACCTCATTGGTTGTAATTTTTTAAAAAGAAATTGTTATCAATAATAATTATATTTTATTTTTGCTTTCTATTTTTTAAATATTTTTATGAATTAAGTTAAATATAGAATTAACTATTTCAATATGTAATTGAAGTTTTACTCTCTTTTTTGTAATTTAAATAGATAAATTAAATAAAAATACATAGATAAATATTAATAATGGTATAGTTATTTTTTATTTAAAATTATAAACATAAATAAGTATTTTCTTTAAATGAGTATTTTTTAAATTATAAACATAAAGGGGGATTTGTTTTTCACCTCTAAAAATATATGCTTAGGCTTAAAATAGATGTGCCGCACAGACTCATTTATATATTTATTACTAATTTTTAATATTATATGTGTTGTATATAATTTTACGAGTTTAATTTTTAAATAATATATTTTAATTATTGTAATTAATTTTTTAATTTTTTTAATATATTTAAAATATATTAATTTATTTAAAAATCAAATATAATAAAAAAAAATTAAATACCATATTAAAATATTGATATTTTGTAGATCAAGGAATTTTTTAATAATATTAAAAATTCAAATCATAATTAAAATATTTTTATTTTTTTAAAATACAATATAATTTTATTTCATACAATCATTATTTAAAATAATAACTAATAAACTCTATTATAATATATTAATTATTTTGATAATTTAAGTATAGTTCTAATAAAAAATTCCTATTATTAAAGCATTTATACAAACAATAAAAATATGATATATTATTCAATTTTTATTTTTATTTTCTTAATAGTCAATAAATTGATTATAATAGTATGTGAACAATTTATATTTTTACACCTTTCCGTATATTTTTGTACGATTAATATTTTAACGATCCAATATTTGAATTGATCGATATACTTGTACTTACAAATATGTAAATTTTTAAATTGATTTGACATCTCTATCATATCGATCTAAAAAAGTGTTTATATTTATACTTATTAAACGGTTCAAAGTTTTTTTTTTATATAAAATAAACAGTTTAAAATTTTTAATTTATGTCAAATTTGATATGCATGATCTATATAAATGAAATATAAAATATGACAGTTGGATCGTTAAAATATTAATAAAATATACAAAAACCGATTTAAGTGGATCCTTCTCCAATATATAATTAATAGGTAGCAAAAATAATATCAAGTAAAAAATAATATATATATAGAGAGAGAGAGAGAGAGAAAAAAAAAACTTTTTAAATTATTGTAATTGTAAAAACTTTTACTTTAATTATAATTATTTTTATTGGACCTTTTTAGTAATAAATGTAAATTATAATAATTTTTAAATATGAAATTATTACAAATTTTATTAAATTGTAGTTTTAATTATTTAATTAAATATTTTAATTATTTTTAATGCGAATTTAGTAATATGATAGGTTGTTTTAGTTTAAATTTTTTTTAAAATTAATGTTTATATATATATTATAGATATAATTAATTTTAAATAAAATTATTTTTAAAATTTTTAAATTTGTCGGTTCAATTTTTTTGAAAAACACCCTCATTTAATTAATATTAGTGTAGTCCAAGTTCATATATTCTTCGTGCATTTGAAATTTAATCTCATTTTTAGAAATTTAATCCATTTGTTTTTTCGAATTTAAAAATTCAAGTTCAATTTTTATCTTTCTTAAAGTTATTCTATTATATTCGCTAGTGTGACATATTGAAATTTTAAAAATTACTTACTTGGTAACCATGTAATAAAAAATTGACATTGTAATGGGTTTGAATTTAATCAATGCTGACGGTTCTTAAATATTCACGTTGTAACACCCCTAGCCCATATCTGTCGACAGATTAGGTTTACGGGCATTACTAACTCTCATACAAGGCAAAATACTTTGTCAGAAAATTTCCATAAAAAAAAAATAATGTATATCAATTTTGATCACCATTTATACGTACGAATTTCAATCAAATATCATAACCTCCAACTTTTTATAATACAATTGAAATTCATTAACACCAACTAACGAATTTTTCACAATCGAATGACAATTCACCATTTTCGATCCTTGTTTGGCACCTCAAGCACACAAGCCGAACCTATATCATTTATCTCATTCTCATATGTGTATATATATAAACCTTATCAAATATCCCTAGTCATTTAACTATTCTTATAAGATCATACCAAATCATCCATCACATTTAACTATAATATGAACAAGCATTAAACACCATTTACTATGATATGTGTAACATCCTAAACGTGGGCCCGCGCATTAATGTGATAGTTTAATATGTTAAATTGAGATTTTAAGGATCGGGCTGACTTTTTTATTAAATATATGGATTAGGATTTAAATTAGTGCTTTGGGTATTTTAAAGTGATATATTGGGCTTTAAAAATTTGGGTTAGGTGGCTAATACATGGTGTTAGCTTATAATTTAAGTAGATAGTTAATTAAGTGACAAGCTGGGCTTGTGGCCCAAAGAATTGAGGAGCTTTAAGTGGGCATAAGGTGGCGTCATAAGGGAGAAGGAGTTTGGGCCTAGTATGGCCACTTAGAGCCCAAAATTTTAAGACAAAATTTCGGCACTTACAAGCCCTAGGAGTGGACGACACACTAGCTACAAAATAGGGATTAAAATTCTTTTATTTTCTTGATAAATAGGAAGATAATGAAGAGAAAGATGAGGGCTTTTTTTTTGAGGACATAAGGATTGGGTTATCAGGTAAGATAAAGGCTATCAGGAGAAGGGAAGAGTTGGCCAAAATTCCAACTCAGTGTGGATGATATGCCAAATTTCTCTATAAATAGGGAGTAGTATTCTTCAATTTCTGGTATTTTGAAACCTTATTCTTCTCATTCTCTCAAAAATTTCCAAGCCTTCCCTACAGGTTTCTCTTTTTTTTTTTCTAAAAGCCGAATTCCTTTTGTTCATATTCTCTTCTCTATAGCCCGAATCTACAAGGGAGGTTTGTTTCCCAAGGTGCACCATAAGCCACATACTCCTTAGTAATCTGGTGAGTTTGGGATTTTATTGTATGTGATTTCACTTTTTCTTTTCATTCAGATCTAACCCAAACACTTATTTAAGGCTCATCGATTTTCCCTCTCTCGCTTTTAGTAGCCGAATCTGTCTCATTAAAAGTCTCCTGTGCCGATTTGGTGGAAAAGCCGAAGGTAGGAAGGTGACGTTTCCTAGGGATTTTCGGGATTCGATAAATAAGGCTCTACGCTAAGGATAGTAGATTTTCGCGGTAACCAGGTGTGTAATACCTCCCACCATCTAGATCTGCCTATTATTGTATGTTCATATGTTTTATATGTATTGATAAATGCCGAAATCTCGGTTTATTGATGAAAGCCCAAGGAGGGTAAAAGCGGATCCCCGGGTTAGTAAATAATCTGTTTAAATATTATAAGTAAAATGCTTGTATGTGATTGCATGGGTTGGGTTGATGAAAGGAGGAAGTTATACATTATATGTGTAGCGGCTAATACCGTGAACTGTTATACGGGCTTCGGCCATTAAATGTTATACGGGCTTCGGCCATTATATGTTATAAGGGCTTCGGCCATCATATGTGGATGAGCAGCATGACTGCCATCATGGTGTATAGCGGTGTGGGTCGATTGTAGAAATCCCCAATGGTGTGTACGGTTGGTACGGGGGTGTGTAGCGGATGGAAACCTAGGCAAACGGGCTGGGCCTTGCATATTACTTGTTATTAATTTTTCTTATGATTATTACACTGTTTATTTTGTTTAATGGGCTTAAGGCCCAAACTCTAGTGGTGCATGAGGGTTGCACACTGAGTCTCGCGACTCACCCTTTTAATTAACATTTCAGTGATACCTAGTGATTCGAACTGGGTTGGAGAGGAACGCTAGGTGGCCATGCCAGAAGAATATGTAGATTTGGCAAAAAGAGACTCAAGTTTTATTTTATATTTTTAATTAATGGACTTCCAATCTCGTTGTAATAAGGCCATGGGCTATTATGTTTTATTATGGGCTTCTATTACTTTAAGTCATTTAAGTTTTTATTTTAATTAAACTAAGGCATGTATTTAAGTTTGGATTTTACTTTACTAAAACATCTTCTATTTAAAACATATTTGGGCTTTTCGGAAAAATACGGCATGTTTGACAAAAATTTTCTTAGTGACATACCAGATTCGGTTGTAGTGTTTGGGCCGGGTTTGGGGTGTTACAATATGTAAATCTATAATAACTTTAACCTTTATTGAATTAATGAAAGTTCAAAACAACCAAAGCTTAGCCATTTTCGCATGGCATACATATATACATCTCAACCAAAATAGACCAAAAATACTCAAGCCTATACATGCCATAATTTTTTTTTCAAGGTTTAATGTCAAAAGGATGATACCAAAATAGGTGATAATGTACTTGACTTCGACAGGATCCCCGAGTGCTAGCTTCAACCTTAAAGATCTATACCATGAACAAACAATTTCACAACGGTAAGCTATTGAAGCTTAGTAAGATATAAGCCAAAGAGATAGTATATTAATCAAATGTAACAGTTTGTAATTGATTTAACTTAAACATAGAATAGATTGCAACATCCGTATACGTAATATGTATATAACATCATTAATTTATAAAATACCTATTTGATCACCAATAAATCCGAATATTCACATGTTAAATATCCAAATCAAAACAACTTACCTGATTTATATTGAGAATGAACAATCGTATAACATTTAATTACCTGACACTCTCATTTACTTTACCTCTACTAAGTGCTTCGTCTCCTTTTTTTTTAAAAAAAAAAAAATCTGAAAACCCGAACACGTAGTACAAGCCAGTAACGTATCGGTCACATAGAGCCGTTACTTAACATGTCTGCACACATAGTGCCCTTTCCCGTAACGTATCGCTCACATAGAGCCGTTACTCATCATTTTCGCACATACAGTGCCATTCTCCGTAACGTATCGCTCACATAGAGCCGTTACTCAAATAAACATAAAGTTATTTATTCAATTACCACCATTTCTCATTTCATGTTCCACAAGTAAATACTACTCAACCTATAATTATTCATCCAGTCCAACATATCAAATTGTACCATTACCCAATAGCAACCCTCAATTTTCCATATAACCTACTTTCACATTCGGCACAAACCAAGTACACATACATAAATATGTATTATTAACCATACATTCGGTACAATATCCATCTCATCTCATATTTATATACGGCTCCTTTCTAAATCAAATATATATATATTTATTCCAACTTAGCATTCGGCCAACCCATAAATTTTGTTTATTCTCCTACCTTATAGAATTCAGCAACATTGAAGTTTTTTATAACTAATCTCAATTAACCCAAGAGATAAATCCATATACAAGTACATAATAATTCCCATTACATCATCATACTCAAAATCCATATCCCATTCGGCAATGTTATAATTGAAACTTTAAATTCATTTGCACATATAATTTTATTTATCAAAATTACTCAATCAAACCAATGGCTTATTAACTTACCTCTGAGGTCGATAGATTCGTATTTCCCGGCTATTCGTTTACTTTAGCTTTTCCCCCATCTAGCTTCTTTTCTCTTTGTTCTTGATCTAAGAAATATCAAATAAAGCTTGTTCACATTTATTTCTATTCAATTTAATCCAAAACTCAAGATTATAAAGTTTACCATTTTACCCCTCAACCATTTAAGTTTTACAATTTAATCCATATAGTCCAAAACACAAAATGTCAAAAATTTTGACCATCTTCATCAAGGGCCGAATGTTCACCACCCTCTTCCCAACTCATTTCTTCCATTATTTAGCTAATTAACCCTTCCTAAAATTTTCTTTTTATCAAAACACCCTAATACCCGAAATTCATCTAAAATTCTAAAGAAATCCTATTAATCTAGTTCGTTTCTAATATGTGCCATCTTAAATCACATAATCCCCCAAATTTCTATCCATGGTCATATTCGAAACATACCATCTAAACACAAATTTACAAATGGGCTAGTTAATATGCATGGTAAAAATCTCAAAAACGTTGAATTTGATAAAAACTAAGCTTAAATACCAACCTTAATAAATCATGCATAAACGGAAATGAAGAGAGCTTGAAGTCTCTTTTTCTCCCTTTTTCCTTCACACATTCGGCCACTTGAAGAAGAAAGGATGAACACTCATCTTTTTTCTTTTCTTATTTCCTTTATTTTACTCTTATTATAAAATATAATAATACACCACTAACTAAAAACAATTGATATTTAATATATATGTAATCATCATGCCGTCCACTTCAAATAAAATGGGTTATTTGACATGAAAGTCCACTCATGTAAGGAACAATTCAATTTAATCATCTCACTTAATTTAGGCTACTTTTACTACTTTAACTATTTAATCCTTTCACTTAAAAATAATCACCCAAACACCAAAATTGATAATTAATATTTTAACACACACTTGACCACATAACATAGACAATAAATAAATAAAATAAAAATATATTATTCTAATTCGGATTCGTGGTCCCAAAACCACCGTTCCGATTAGAGTCGTAATTGGGCTGTTACACACATCTATATTTTAATCAGAATAAAATATTTAGATTAACTAAAAACATTAAAAAAAATTGAGGTACCAAATTATGTATAGACATTAACTTTCAAATTTCAGCATAGAATAGGGACCAAAATTGAAATTTGATTATTGTTATATAATCTCAAATAAAAAGTAAAAGGTTGTGTATTTTGACACGTGTACATTAACATTTTTAATCAGAATAAAGTATTTAACTACAACGTTCTAAAAGTTGAGGTACCAAATTATGTGAAAAGTTAGAGTTTAGAAATTAGATTTCAAATTTGAACATAATATAGGGACCAAAATTAAAATTTGACCATTATTATATAGTCTCAAAAAAGAAATAAAAAGCTATGTTTTTGGACACATGGTATATAAACATTTTAATCGAAATGAAGTATTTAGATTAACTATTGTATTGTAAATATTGTTGTACCAAATCATGTAAAAAACTAAAGTATCAAGATTAAATTTAAAATTTGAGTATAGCATAAGAACCAAAACTAAAATTTCATCATTCTTATATAATTTAAAAAAAAGTAAAGGCTTTTGTTTTGTATTTGGACACGTGTCGTAAAAGGGATGTCTTAAGCATTCCGATTATATTTAGACTATAGATTGGTCCAGCTCAAAATAAATTACTAATGACGAGCAATCCACTTACATTAGTGCAAAACATTTTTTCGTAACTTTTTATATAATTAATATTTTAATAATTCAACCGTCATATTCTATTCTCTATTTATATAGATCATGCATGTCAAGTTTGACATAAATTAATTTTTTTTAACTATTTGTTTTTCGTAAAAAACTTTCAACCGTTAAATATATATGTTAATATAGACAATATTTTAAATCAATATGATAAAGATATCGAATCGATTCAAAAATTTACATACATGACAATTACAAATATCTTAACAAATTCAATCGATAGTATAAAAATGATGAAAAGATGTAAAATAAAATAAATTTTATTTATAAATATAAATGTTTTATTAGTAATGATGAAAGTTTGGGGGGTAAAAGAAAATAAAGCGATGTTTAGAAAGAAGAGTGTGAAAATAGGGAAATGGGTGTAATAGCATGAATTCCAAAGTCAGTGGGTGTAATTTTATATTTTCCCATGTGTGGGTTCTTTTGAAACTCTGGCATTCATGTGGGTCTTTTTTAGTTTTTATTTATTCATGTGGCACCTTACTAGTTTTCCTATATATAAAACTAGCATAGGAAGGAGTATAGATTATATGAAATTCTGATTTTACGTTATTTCTATCCTTTTCTAATAAGAGAATGATAAATCAAAA
The DNA here is from genome assembly GCA_025503065.1 of Gossypium bickii. Taxonomy (NCBI): domain Eukaryota; kingdom Viridiplantae; phylum Streptophyta; class Magnoliopsida; order Malvales; family Malvaceae; genus Gossypium; species Gossypium bickii. The sequence continues at coordinate 16,028,407 of CP106713.1, read as the reverse complement.
TTTTACTTCTGAAAAAAATTTAAATCCAATTAAAAATACTAAAAATCATGATGAAAAATTTAATTCATCATTCTCCTATTAGAAAGAGATAAGGATGACGTGGAATCACATTTTTGTACAATCCTTTCTCCTTACGGAGAGGCCTTTCAAGGGAGAAAAAAAACACAAATGATTATTGCCTTTCTTTTATTATTTGTTTTTGGCTTAATGCTAAGTTTGCCCTCCCAACTATACATATTTTCTCCCTTTAATATTTGATTTTTTTCTTATCTCATTTTAGTATTTAAATTATCTTTAGTTATCTAAATTAGCTCATAACCTTAAAAACAACAAAGACAAACACATGGCACCATGTGAATTTTATTTTCTTTTTAAAAAAGTATTTATATTATACTGATTAAGAAAAGTAAAAAAAATCATATATAATATATAAATAATTTAAATTTTCACAAAAATAAAAATTAAATTTTATTTATATAAAATTCTAATATATATAAATATAAATATAAATATAAATTTTAAAACCTCATAATAACATATAAAAATTGAAATTTTTATAAATTAAAAAAATTTAAAATTTTCAAAAAAAATATATTAACAACTTGTTTTTTTCTTTCAAAAATTGAAAACAATTGGTGAGGATTCTTGGTCAATTTTTTTTTTTCAAAACAATGAATAAAAATTCAAAAAATTGAAAAGGTTTAATTTAAAAAAAAAAAGGGTTAAGGTCTAGAAATTGAAATTTTGAAAGAAAAAAAAACACAACATATATAAATTTTAGAAAATTTTAATATATATTTTTAAAATTTATAAAAATATATGTTTTTTTTAAATTATAAATAATTGAAAATATTTTAAAGTCAAAGAAAACATTGGTTAATCAGCACTTAATCCATAATTACTCCGGTAGTTTCACGAATGCCTCAGTGGGCACGTGTAAAACCGAGACACGTTAGATAAATGTATTTAAATACTATTAGTTCTGTTAATTCTGGACTTAATTAATTCGTGATATTAATGTTTGATTAAGTTATGGTAAGTTAGTGGAATAAGTATAAATAGTCTGAATTGCTTCGGCAACATAACGTGACGTTACAAACTCGAATTCAACGATCAGATCGAGTGTGGAGTGTCACATTTAGTGTTCATCGACGATCGGATAACTATTAGTCAAAGTCAAGGTATTTTTAAAATAAAAATAAAAATATTTTTTCTTCCTACTTTTTGAATTTAAATTTTTTTTTGAAAAATTTAATAAACATAATGCCACATATCAACAAATTTTTTAAAGTTATTATACAAATAGGATTGAACCGAATAATAAAATGATAGTTTAAGTATGGAAATGAGAAAAAAAAAATTAGAAACCAAATTGAAAAAACGAGCTAATTCAATGGCAAACTGTGCATTAAGCCTTTGGCTTTTACTTAAATCTATACTACTATATATATGTATATATATATAAAAGGCCCTAGGGACTTCTTCACTTGACACCTGTCCTTTTTCATTTCTTTTTTCTTTAACATAATCATATAATAGTTAAATTTCAAACTCTAATTTTTTTAGATTATATAAGAATAGTTGATTTTCAATTTTGATCTCTATAGTTTGCTTAAATTTGAGATTTAATCTCTATATTTCAATTTTGAAATAATTTGGTACTTCAACTCTTTTAATGCCATTAGTTAGTCTTAAATATTTTATTCCGATTAAAATACTAATGTGTATTTTTAAGAATTATTAACACTGTTAAAATCTCTATTAAATTCAACCCCATTACAATATTATTTTGTTACATGGATCCCAAGAGAATTTTTTTAAATTTCAAATTGTCACACCGACAAATCTAATAAATGAATTTTAAGAATGTTAACACATAGACCTACATTTTTAAACTCAAAAAGTAGAGGGACTAAATTCTTAAAAATATAAATAAAAATAAAAAATTTTCGAACATATGAATAGTACAAAAACTTTGACCATATTTTACTCTATAATTAGAAAAAAAATATTTAACCCAAGGCGACTAGTTTTTATTAATAGAAAAATTGTTCTCATATAATCAAGGAAAATATATATATCAATGCGATAAAAAGACAACACTGAACGTAAGTCTGTAAATGCGATATAACAATGCATGGTTAGGGGTTACCGGAAGTGATATCCGGCATGACCGTAAGTTGAGGGCCAGACCCAGATGCTGTTGGTTTCGCTTTCCTCAATAGGTTTCGCCTTCCGCTACATGATCCGACGAGGAAGAACACAACCAAGACATGCATATCATAGTTATAAGAAGATTAAAAAGCCATGTTATTCAGGCTGGAATATGAGTGTTGAAAATGAATGTGCCCCAATATAGGTGTGTACAATTTTCTTAAAAACTTTTACTTGCATTTGGAAGGTCCTTTAACTTTAAAAGATATACCCGTGTCGTAATATGTGTCACACATAAGAGATGTCACCATCCAATCTAGGATATGCCATTGAAAAGACCAAATGATAAACAAATCGATCAAGCCCCTTTCTACAAATGATTATTAAGTATATGGTACTCGGATTTAAGTGTAAGGGTTGGATATGAGTATATATTCAACACGAGTTAACTAACTTTTTTTAAGTTTATTTGCAGGCCCTCAAAAGAAACTGCAATGAGCATAGAATTTTAATAAAATACTAACTTATCCAAAATATAGAACACCTTCTGAGGTAGCAAAATATATCAAAACAATGCGAATAAATGAATTGCCGAGCCAAGAGGTAATGGAGTTGTTCAAATGGATTGTAAGCAATGAAAGCAGCGAAAAGAATGCCTTTCAGAAAACAGCAGTGCTTGAATTGAAGCTAAACATTACGAATTTTACATTAACTAGCCACTAAGCGTATAAACAAGATACTTGTACTCACAAGTTACTTGAGTTCGGCTAAAAACTTCTCTGAACTAGGCTCAATCATTATCAAGTCGAACTCAAGTAGCCTAAGTTGTGAAGCAAGCTAAATTTGATTATCTTAATACAAACTACCAAGCTTAACCGAGCTTTTTTGTTTTTAGTATTCTTTTTTTTGTATTGAAAATGTTCAATTTAAAGCACGATAATCAAGCCTAAGCTCAAACATTTCAACCTTTATCTTGCATCGAAGTTGAGCTTTTAAACTGAAGCTCGAAACGAGCTTCGAGCCTAAATTTGGAGCCGAGATCAAGCTTCTTCCACTTTGAGCTTGGCTCACTTGAATGCACCCCTAACGGTAGCTACTTGCATTTGAAGCTAAGTTTACCTTGTTATCATAGTGATGAACTAGAGGACTGCTCCGGAGCAAGGAAATAGAGACCCAGTGACGATGGCAATGACCACCAACCGCCAAGAATTCCGATCAAACGTATCTTCTCGTCCCCAAGTTCGACAATAGCAAGGCAAAGAAGCTTGTAATCCTGGACTTCTACTTTGCTGGCATGCAGTGCCTGCACGATAACATAGTTTTCATTTAATACGAGCCGATTAAAAAGAAAATCGAGAATATTTTACCCGGAACAGGTTCTAGACTAGATGCTTGTTGAGTGCATCGTCCTTTTATCAAATATAAATTACCTTGTCAAAATATCTGTTCATATGACTACAGGTAGGGAGAAATGATATCCCAGTAAGAAGTCAGTAAAATTCACCCCTATGTTACTCTGACTCGAGTGAAGAATTGGATGTGGGTACATATCGGACATGAGTATGCTTAATTTTTTTAAAGAGTTTTTCCATATATTTATAAGGTCATATCTCCATACTCGGGTAATCCAAGAAAAATGAAGAGTCAGAGCAACATATGTCCACCTGAGAAATGAAGACACAAGCAGAATAGTTGTTGACAGGATAACTTCAGTTTTTTACATTGCTCTGACTCTTGGTTTCTCCCATGTCCGACACATCTGGATATAGGTATAGGAATAAGACCCTCCGCAGGCTGGAAAAATGTAGGAAAATTTGAACATGCTCATGTTGGATATATATACCCCTATTTGACACTTATATCCAAGTATGATTAACGTAGTTAGTTTTGGCTCGCCGTATGTAAATGAGATGATAACTTCCAAAAAGTTTAAGCACTTCACAAACAAAATTAACTGAAACTGAATGGAAAAGTTACCAAATCAAAGCAAGAATCTTCAGTTAAGCCTCAAACAATTGTTCATCAACAAGCATTAAAAGAATTTAGAGCAATAAAACATACCTTACATTTGTAGAAATGAGGTTTTTGGCGCATATATCCATGACATAACTGCAAAAGCGAAACTAAGGTCAAAAGCTACTAAAGCAAACAAGGACAAGAACAACATATGACCTTCCAGGTAAACAGACAACAGGATCCAGATTGTACTACAATTATTCTTATCTGTATGCTCCTATGTTACTCAGACTCAGGTTTGAGTGGCAGGTACGAGTATATATCCAACACGGGCAAGTTCAATTGTTTTTAAAATGTATTTGGAGGGTTATATGCTCATAGCCATGTCTGGAAATGTGTCCAGCACAAGTAAAAAAAAAGTTTCCTGACCTTTTCAACAAAAAGATAGATTGATGAAGGGCTCGGTTTGGTGCTGAGGAGGAAAAGAAGGATCCTAGTTATAACTGCAAAGGGATTATCCCAGTTGACCAAGACAGTAAATACGAAAAAAAGGGGCAGCCATAGTTTCCTCATTAACAACCAGAGTTTGTGTCGATCATCTTCGCCTTCTGAAGCATCAAATGACTCTAAATGATTGTCATCCGCAAAAATATCAAGACCTATGTCATTTTAGTACAAATCATGCAACCTGTTAGAATGCAACCAGAAAATGAATAAAACCAATACAAGGAAACAATCATGCATAAGTAGGAGTAATACTTTGCAGGCGTTGTACTATAAGTTTATACCAGGCAATTCCCTCCTATGTTAATCAGACTCGGAAACTCATGTGCAGGTGCTTATCCAACATGGATATATTTAACTTTTTAAAGTTTTCATGTGTTTGGCAGGTCATGTCCCCGTACTCATCTAAGACTTAGAGACGGGGCATTTCAAGAAAAATAAATAGTCTGGGCAACTTAGATCCACTCACCATCCATGGCATGTGAAATATGAGACCAACAGTAGACGGCTCCAAACATGACTGATGCACCAAAAATGCTTCTCATATGTCTACTTCCTGGAAAAAATTCCAATATCAACAAGGTTTCTAAACAATGAGAACCAAAAGTCATAAAGAAACAAACCCTAAACCAAGCCATGTTAATCAAACTTGGGTACTGGTGTCAAATACAGATATGCGTCCGGTACATGTAATGGGTAAATTCAATCTTTTCTAGTCGTTTCCATGTATTTGGATGATTCTTCGAGGGTCATATCCTCGAACACACACTCAAATACATGTCCATAACATGTACTTTATCTACACAAAAGTTCAAAAATTACAGATAACATAAAATCAGACATGGGGCAATTTTCCATGGAAATGAGTTTTCAAATTCCATGAGATGTATATCATCAACCCGGTTGAACACGTCAACAATTCTTTTCAACATGGAACAATCTTTTTATCTACACTTAAAGTTCGAGAGATAAAAATAACATAAAATCAATGTGAAAATAACATAAAAGAAAAACACTGAAATTTTGAACTAACAGAAGAAAAGGGTATCCATAAAATCAAAAATCAAGAGAAACTGCAAGTTTAATCAAGAAGGTAACATTCAAAAGTTGCTAACATGGAATTAAAAAATGCAGAAATTACATAAAAAGAGAACAAAAAAATCATTAAAAAAAAACTTGCCTGAGAAGCAGCAATCTTGAACATATTTTCTCTGTATATTTAGCATATATTCAAACTTCGAGGCTCTGCTTTGCAGTTTAGGTTCAAAAATATGAACCCATGTTTTCAAAGGTCTAATTTTTCCATGAACTGCCGGAAATGAAAGAAAAAACAAATATTTAAAAAAATGAAAGAAAAGAAAAATGAAAATATAGTTTAATGAGACTTACATAAATGCCGGGATTGAGAAAATGATTGTCCAAAGGGAAGCAGAAATTTGGCCGTCCAAGCCATCTTATTCATTTCACCGATGCAAGTTTCTCAGCTTAGCCGCCGCTGCTCTGAAAATGACGAAGGACTAATTAGTTTAACAACAGTATCAGTACGACGTCGTAAGGACGTAACATACGTGGCAGTCGTGTCATCTAGCTAAGTCAAACTACGAAGCTACAGTTGGACTTCGATTTCAGTTGGGTTTCGTTTCTTAGCTGGAGTTCTATTTAAACTTGGGTTTTGTTTTTGGTTAAATTACACTATTAATTACTAAATTATAGGTTATTTTTATTTTGTTCACTTAATTAAAAAAAATTACAATTTAATTATTGAAGTATTCGAATATTTTTATTTAAGTCACTAAATTATTAAAAAAATTATTTAAGCCATCGGAATATTAAATTTAAATTTTTTAAAAATTTCACCAGCGAACTCTAAAAGAACAATTGTAACAAAGAAAGTTAATGGCATTAATTTTGACATCCTAGTGACCAAAATGGAAAGTTTTGATTAGTTTAATAATTAAATTATAAATTTATTTACATAATAGTGTAGCTTACCCTTGCTGTTTTGTTTTTAACTTGTCAACTTTTGTCTTAACGAAAATTAGGTGATGATATTAATATTGGGAGAAGTAAGCATTACATAGTCCCACCCACCTCAAATCTAATTGGCTAAGTAGATCGATGCATTAAAGAAATAAAATTAAACAACAATAGAAAAGATCTGAGTAGCATAAAAATAAAAACAAAACAAACTTCTTAAGAAAATGAAACAATGCTCCTCTGCAGCTTCATGTTTCAGTGTTGATCACCAGCATAAATCGAATCACTCCCTCCCATTGACCACAGCCCACTTTCATCTCTCACTATCTATGGCCCCTCCATTTCGCTATACCTCTTTAAGTTTTTCTTTTGAGAATAAGTGCTCTTATTTTATGTAATTATTATAATCTATATAGGTTGTAATGACCTTTGTGTGTTGATACTATTGAGATTTTTTTTTTTAAATGGTTAAATTTTAGTTTTTTTTATTATACTTTTATATTTTAATTTCTAACATAATTTGATGTTTATATTTTTATAAATTTATTAACTAGTCCTAATAATTAATATAGTTAATTTTTCGATTGAAACATTACGTAGTTGTATATAATTTGAATGATTAATAGTTAATATAGTATCATTATAAGACAATAGTTAAATTCTAAATTTGGCCCCTAGACTATGTTGAAACTTGAGATTTACTCTATATACTTTAATTTTTTACATAACTTGGTCTCTCTATTTTATAATGTCATTAGTTAGTCTAAAATTTCAATTAAAATGTTGATGTCAATTTTTCTTAAAAACATTATTCCAACAAAAAGATTATTTTATCATCACAAGTTCGAATTGGTTTTTTTTTTTGAATCTTAATCAATATTTTCAACATTATATTTATTTTTACATGACTACCAACTGCATAGTTTGTTTAATTCAAAATGTCACACCAGAAAATTTAATAAAAGAATTTTATTGGTGGTAACAACTAGATTAGAATTTTTAAATCCGAAAAAAAAAAAGAATTAGATTTTAAATGTATAAAGTGTGTAAGGACTTAGAATTTATTTTAACATTAAATTTTTTACTTTTATCTTTAATTTGATACAATCGAATAATTAACTTTATGCAAAACGTGGGTTGAAATCATACTAATATTAATTATTAAGATGTTAAATTATAACTCTACTAATCTTATAATAATATATTGTATAATGTTTTAAATATGTTAAACTAGAGGTGATCATGGGCCGGGCCGGTCGGGTTTGGGCCAAGCCCAGACAAAATTTTAGGCCCACTTTCTAGGCCCGAGCCTAGCCCGACCCGAAAGAAAATTGATAAACCCGAGCCCGGCTCGGCCCGACCCGTATTAATTTTTTTATAGTTTTTTTCATTAAATAAAAATTTTTAAAACAAATATTAAAACAAAAAAACAAATAAAAAACATGTAAAATTTTCTTTTAGCTTTTTTCATTAAATAAAAAATTTTAAAACAAATATTAAAATAAATAAAAAATATGTAAATTTAAAAAGTATATTTGATTAAAAATAAAATATATATTTAATATATAATTTGGGTCGGGCCGGGCTAGGGCCAAAAAAGTTTTACCAAAGCCGGGCCTGTTTTCTAAACGGGCCTCGTTTTTTTGCCCAAACCCATATTTCGAGCCTATATTTTTAATCGAACCCTCCCATTTATCGGGCGGGCTTTCGGGCCGGGTCAGGTAGCCCAATCCATGATCAACTCTATGTTAAATTTAAAACCTATTCCTTTTTGTTGCTTTGATATTGTATGTAAACTAGTTATATTATTAATGTATAAAATAATATTAATTTGAAATCTAAATATTTTATTTGTATATATTTGAAATCTAAATAATTTTTTCGGTATAGAGAGAAAGATTAAATCATAATTTAAACTATTCGGGATCAAGCCACTCTAGAATAATCATCATGTAATAACAGAAGGACTTTATCTAATGGTTACATGAACAAATACCTACCTACCAATCTTGAGAACATCATTAATGTTAACTTATCAGCTACCTTATTACCCTCTTTCTTGTACTAACATTTCTTTTATACACCACATTTCTTTTGGCATAACAACAAAAAACATATGGTATCTAAAAACGCTACGGTAAAAAAATTCAGAATTTGTTAAGAACAATAAACATGATATTTCAAAATATTATGATAAAAAAAATTAAAGGAAATTTCTTTAACTCATTTAATGAATGGGATCATACAATTTGAGAAAAAAATAACAAACACTTCTCGTAAGCGGTAAAGGTCAAGCTCTATTAATACAACAAAGGCTTCAACCTCAGCACCAATAGAACATTATAGTACGTTAAAAATTGGCTCTGTCACAACTCAAGCATTACATATCTGTAGTGATTATACAAGCCCTTAATACGATAAGGAAACAACCCTGGATGGTCCAAAGCGTTGGGCAAAAATCGGAAAAAGAATCGAGCACCCACCAAATTGGAGAGGATGACGACAAAACCATCCCTAAAATCACTTGCAAAAACAAGACTACATGCATAAGTAAGACTAAAAATATGTTAAAGAGTAGACAAAAACTTCTATAAGTAAATACCTATTAAACAATGGAAAACAATAAAAAAACATATAAAACTTACAACAACTACGGGTCCAAACTAACTCGTAAAATCATTTATTATTCTGAAATACTCTCAAAATAGAAATAGATTAAGAAGCCGACAAATAGCCACCCACTTTCCAACAAAAATTGTTAGTGGCCGATGGAGTTTCAACAACGATAGGCACCGTCATCTGTCTATCACAACTTGTGAAAATAATAAAGACAACCATAAAATGTATTTGCAAACTGAAAAGAGAGAAAACTCATAGAATGAATGAAAAGAATAAAGAAAAAAAATGTCAGTGAGAGAGAGAAAAAGAGAGGCTGGCACCACGGTTGGACAAGATAAAATAGAAGAAACAAATGGTTTGGAAGAAAAAAAAGAGAAAAAATTGTAGGCTTTATAAGCACTAACTATACTAAATTTTAGTTTTAATTGATATAGAATTATAATAATAATTAAGTCATATTTAATTCAAAATAAAATATTTAATTTAATATAGATTTAAAGTCAAATTAAGTGATTCGAACTCTTAAGTGATAATCCTGTAATATGAATAGTGAAAATATTTATTTTATATATTTTATTTTCATAATTTGTTATAAAAAAATGGGAATGGGAAACTTAATTAGCAGTTTTATTTTGAAGGTTAATATTATAAACATTAGGAATAATGGCAGCAAATCCATTGTATTTTAACAAAAATTTCCAATGCGGTACTTGTAGTTTTAGTTTGTCTAATGTGATATTTGTACTTTTATTCCGTCTATCAATTCAATATCTCTCTCTCAAACAGTGTGAACTCCTTACACAAAGCACTATTTGTTAAGAAAACAATAAATGGTCAAAACAAGGGACCTACAAACAATTATACAATTTTTTCTCTCGACCTGAAAAAGGTGTTGGTGTCGGCCATCTATTTGCCAGAACCTAAATTTTTTTTAAATGTTGATATTTGAGTATATTAGTATGATATGATTTAAAAAAATATACTCTGATACCTGCCATTGATGTCCCAAAATAAAAAAATATTTCTTTTTAAAGCCTGACATAATTAGCAGACAATCATCGGGTCAGAATACAAGGGGTGCCGGCCATTGAGTTCCCATAAGACCATTTGGGTGAATATTTTTGAATCAGGGTTATTTTTGTAAATATTAATTTTTTTTTGGGTTAGATAGATAAAATAGCCGCATTAATTTCTCTGTTAATACTAAAACCCTGCATCTCTAAGAAAAAGTGAAGAACGGAAAAAAAAATGGCGACGAAGATGTCACTTACTGAGCTTGACGACGAAATAGTGCGCAGCATGTCGATTGGCGCAGTTTTCTCAGACTTTGTAATATTTTCATCACTAATTTCCTCTTTAATTGTCTTCTAGATTCGCCATTAATGTAAATTAAGATACAGAATACTTTTTTAAAAAAAAAAAATAAAAACAGATGCTTCAACCTTCTGATTTTATTTGATATTTTTTAATGCATTAATTCAATTAACGGAAGGTTTTTATTCAGTTTACTGATTCAGATTCCGTTTTTGAATATCCAACTGGATTTTTTTTGCTTTATTTTTTATCAAATATTTTCAGGGAGGAAAAATAAATTCACTTGACTTTCATCGAAAAGATGATCTATTGGTGACTGCCAGTGAGGACGATTCAGTTCGCCTTTACGACATTGCCAATGCTAAGTTGGTTTTTCTTCTTTTTCTTTTTTCGTTCCTTTTTACTGTAATTCAATAGAGAATGAAAAAAAATGTATTGCTATTGATTTAATTTTAGTATTAAAATTTGGAAGTTTTAGTTTTTATTATGATATTAATTTCTGAGTATTTCTATGATTTTCTGCTTTGTAATTAGGTTTATTGCTGGAAATCTGAGTGTTAAGATCATTTTCTTTGGTCACGTTATTCATTTTAATACTGATTTAGGTTGATTAAGAAAACATATCATGAGTTTTAATATTGCTTTATGCATCACCACAGTGATGTTATTTGCTCTTGGAGTGTTTGGATCATTTTCATCCTATTTTTGAGAAAGTTTTATTTTTTCGTATGATTTGAATTAAGAATGTTTCATTTATTTCTGCTATGTAATTAGGTTACGTGGTAGAAATTTAATTGTCAAGATCATTTTCAATGGTTTCATTTTAATGCTGGTTTAGGTTGATAAAGACAACATATCATAAGAAACATGGTGCGGATCGAATATGTTTCACACATCATCCTAGTTCTGTTATATGCTCTTCAAGACACAATTTGGAATCGACTGGAGGTGAGCTTCTTAGGATGGTTTAAGCTTTTTTCTTATGCATGATAACTGAACAACAGTTTTTATGTCTGCTTTTTTTTTTTTTTTCTTTTGGTAACAGAAGCCCTGCGATATCTTTCAATGTATGATAACCGATGCCTTCGCTACTTCAAAGGACATAAAGAGAGGTCGGTAATTCTTGACATATTGATGTTATCAGGATAGGTTGAGAAAGAGGTCTGTTTCATATGTGATTTGTATGTAATTCAAGCAATCTATTATAGAATAACAAAGCCACTTGAATGCCCATGTTTAATGTTACTTTAGTAATTCAATATTTCAATGAAGGTTTTGGATCTTAACTTCGTGTAGCATGTTTTTGAAGTCTGTGTATATATTCATATATTAATCTGCATCAATTGTTCACGAAAACCTATTAAAGCTATGAAAATGGAAAACCTTTGGCTCTTAAACAGGTTTTTCCTTGATTCTGCACCCTTCCTCAACCAGCCTTTTCTGTTATTAATTTGCGAACGCTATAATTCTTATAAGTTTCCCTGCATCTGCTGTTGTAGAGTTGTTTCCCTCTGCATGTCTCCGGTAAATGATAGCTTCATGTCAGGTTCTCTTGACCATAGTGTGAGGATTTGGGATCTCCGTGTAAATGCCTGTCAGGTTGGTTCCGCTCTCCCATGAATTTTATGCAAATGTTGGGTACTAAGAATTGATTTATGAAGAAATTTTTCTTCCGTTAAGATATAGAAGTGCTTAATTGAGAAAAGAATTCTTCCTCGTTAGCCTACTTCCCTAAACAAGGAATGAGACAGACATTACGACTAGATAAACTGCCAAAAAAGAAAGTTTCCAAATTGAGCAATCATCATTATCCATCTGTTTTGCTAAAGTATTGAATTGCAGATGATCTTATTATGTTTTTAGTCCACATATCATTGTCCAATCTTACACAAATGTGATTTATGCTCACTCTTCTAGTTTTCAGGGAATTTTACACCTTCGTGGTAGACCAACTGTAGCATATGACCAACAAGGCCTTGTCTTTGCTGTGGCTATGGAAGGGGGTGCCATTAAATTGTTTGATTCACGCTCTTATGACAAGGTTGTAAGTTTAACTCATTAAACACTTACATGTGTTCTGGCATATCAGTATCATGAGTTTGCCTCCATTCTTTCCTTTTTTGGGATTGTAGTTTGACAAATTCAAGCTCTCTCTCCTAATATAGGGGCCGTTCGATACATTTTTAGTCGGTGGAGACACAGCTGAGGTTTGTGATATCAAATTCAGCAATGATGGCAAATCAATGCTATTGACAACCACAAATAACAACATATATGTTCTTGATGCATATGGAGGAGAGAAGGTTAGCTACCCTAATTGAACTAGCTCTACCCCAAAAGTTGTTTTTTGAAAGGCCCTAGCTCAAATTTTTCCTTGGACTTTGTTTGTATCTTATTGGACAATTTCTTGATTTAGTACTTAGATGTAAAAACTTGTGCAGCGATGTGGGTTCAGTTTAGAACAATCTCCAAATACAACTATAGAGGCAACCATTACTCCGGATGGTCAGTATGTGATCTCAGGTATCAATTCCTCCTCCTAATTGCTACTCGAGAAGAACATATGCATTTGTGATTATGTTTTATTTTAGGTTGACATTGAATAATTATAAAAATTTAGAATAAATATTGAGAATATTTCTCCTTATTGAGATGTAAATTGTTAATTAGCTTTTATTTATGTTTTGTTTGGAAACATCGTAATTTTGCTCATTTTCACTAATTGAAGGGTCAGGGGATGGAACCTTGCATGCCTGGAACATCAACATGCGAAATGAGGTACAGCCCGCCCTTTTTCTTTGAGTGCTTCTCATGTTTTTTCTTGTTTAGCTTCTATGAAATTATAAATATATTATCATTATGGATTCTCACTGCCCACCCCTTCTTTCTTTCGCATCTTAAAGCAAACGAGGAAACAGGAAAGGAGTATATACCATATACAGCTTTGCAAAAAAAAAAAAAAAAAAAAAAAAAAAAAAAAACTCTTAACAACTTCCATTTTGTTTGATCAAGACCTTTTTGTGTTTTGTGCTCTCATGATTCTTTCTTTGATGGGGTTATGTTATTCAGACTCGCGTGAAAATGTTGGATACGGATATGTACGCTACATGAATATGTTTTTCCATGTATTTTGAAGGTGTTATTCCTTTAACCAAGTATCAATATGTGTCAGATTTGGATTGAGTAAATAACATGGGAGGGATATACCACCCTCTTTCTGCAACCAGTTTTCATTGTTCAATGTTTCAATTCTTCTAATGCCACATTTATTATGTTTTCTGGCATTCTGCTTGTGGTGTCAATGACAAACCTAGAGAAAGTGTTTATTGTTGTTATTTCTTATTATGAAAAAAGTCGTAGTAATTTACAATCTTAGAAAGTGCTAGCAATTATTACATCATACTTACTGTGTTCTCTTCCAGGTAGCCGCTTGGAACAGCCACATAGGTGTTGCAGCTTGCTTGAAGTGGGCTCCTCGTAGGGCCATGTTCGTTGCTGCATCAACCGTTCTTACATTTTGGATACCTAACAACTGTCCAAAACCAGCTGCAGAGACCGGTTCCACTGATGCACAAGCCGGGCTGCAGTTTGAGCAAGTCAGTCAATAAACCCAGTGCCTAATCCCCGGTAAATCATCAATGAACTCAATGCTTTTCTTGTTGGAAATAAACTCCAATGTGTCATTATAAAAAATAAAAATAAAAACAACTTTGTTAATGTATTCAGATTGGGCATCAGTTGGTAACATTTAGAAAGTTAATTAAATGTTGAGAATATTTTGTGTTATGGATTTCAACCATTTGATTGGTTGTTAAGTAGGTTTTGTAATATAATCAAAATTGGTAATGATCTGAATTGGTGTCATGAAATTGAAAATGTCCAAAAAAATTTTGGGTGGAAATGCAACTCATAAGCTTTTGCAGTTTGTGCTTTGTAGTATATAATTTTAGCCCATCGGATTTGGTCGCAGATGTTGTGATGATATTCAAAAGAGGTTCAAGGATAAATGGGATTCTGTAGTATTACTATAGTGGTCTTAAACTCGAACCGGTTCTACTGAACTCACACAGGTTCGAGTTAAAGATTTATAAATTATATATTTGTAAATTTTTTTTATTTTTCTTCCTTCCTTTCGATGGAGAGAACTTTGATCCAGAGCTTTAAGAACTTTCACCTGACGAGATGATATGATTAGGCTATTTCTATCAATTTAGGGGTGTTCAAGTGATGTGATCACATTTTGATATTTAGATGAGGATGTTACTCTTTCTTTGGTGAAAGATATTCATTTAATCGGTAATATGACATTACCCATAGTATTAAAATTTGATAATATAATGGGCAATTTGAATAGTGTCTCATTTGTAGGTAATTATGCTGCTTTGGTAATGTGATTTCTTTATATATTAATAATTTATTTTCCGTACATTTTCTTCATTTTGATATTTTCTTTTTCTTTTTTCCGTTAATAAGACAAAAGAAAATTTAAGATAGAAACACAATCATGCCAAATTTCATATAACACACCTCATATATAATAATAAACATAAAATAAGTTTAAAGTAACAAACACAAAGACGAGTAAATATATAAGCTTAATACAAATATACGACAGTAATTGAAATGTCCATTTATGTCCTAACAGCACCACCACCCTCATGAGCTTTGTTCTCCATGTTCTGTCCCACGTACCCTACCATGTCCGACATCCCCCTCTTTGCCTGCCCTTTTCCAACTCCGGCGTTAGCCCTTATCATGCGCTTCAACCCATAGTTGAGCGAAGACAGCCCCGTCAACCCGAATGCTCCCGACGACAAGAAACCAGCCACCGCCATGGAAATGGCGATGGTGGCAGGGACAATAACTGGGCTGAAGATAATGAAGAGGGGTATGGCGATGCTAAGCCCGATGAGGGTGCCGGTGAGTGTAAGCGCTGCCAAAGCAAGCAATGAGCCACCGACAGGGAGGAGAGTGAGGACAGCTACAATCTGGGTGGTTGATGGTCCTGTTTGACGGTAGTGGGGTGGTGGGTGAAGTAGCTGAATCTCTTGAGGCTGGTTGCGGTCACGGTCACGGTCACGGTCAGCCATTGATGATGAAAAATAAAAGTAATAGTATATGTTTATGCTTGCGATGAGAGGGCTGGGGGTACTTTTTCGTTTATAAAGGAGGGAGGGGTTTCAAAAAGGAGACACGTAGGGGCTTAGATGGTGAGTGGAGGCTCTGCATGAGAAACTGCTGTGATTCTTTTGTACATTATAAGCACCGAAAACATAATCCCTACTCTCCTCTGGGTTCTCTCTATATTTTTAAATTATATAAATTTTCTTATCTATAAAGAATAAATTTCAAGATTATATATTAATTTTGATTTTATGTGTAATTATATTCCTAAAATTTAATTTGATTCAATTCTCATAAATTATTAACGCAGTTATTGACGTAACATTTATATATCGCATACATAAATAATTATATTTATTCAATATGAAAATACATTGATATATATATTTATATGATTAAATCAAAATTAATACTCATGTATCAAATTACACATTAAATTAAAAATTCATATATAATTTTGAGATTTATCTCTTATTTGAACTAATATGATTATTTTGTATATTATTTTATGGTGCCTTATTTTTTATTTAGAAAAATAAAAATATGCACATGGTAGGATTTGAAACCATGCCAAAAATATTATTACAATTTTAAATTTATCACTAAACTAAAGTTTAATTTCACTATTTTTTATATATTTTAATTTTATTATTTACACTTTATTACATCCATTAATTGTATATGTTAATAATATTTTTTATTGATTTGGTGTCATAAATTAACTTGACACCAACAATAACAACACAATAATAAGCAATTGTATTTATTTAACATTTTTAATTTGATGTATTAACTTAATCTAATTTTTTATATTAATATCATATAGATTTCATATGTTATTATTAATTAATTTCAAAACACATGTTTCATTATTTATTGTATGTTATTTTTAAGCGTATTTTTATATTTGAAATACATAATTTTCAGATGGTTAGCACAAATTTTGTGATCAGGGGTTTCCTTATTTTTTGATTTTGAGCCTTTTAATACTATACTAAAAACTGCCCTTCTCTATGTTTTGGAAAATTGTAGCATAGTTTTGAGTATTATATTTTATATTAATATACAATACTCAAAATTATTTAATTTTAAATAAGTAAATAAATTAAAATTAAAATGAAATTATTATAATGAATTAAATAAATTTGAGAAGAAGAAATCATGTAAAAATAACATGAAAAATAATTAAAACATGGTATAATATGGAAAATAACATTAAAAGAATATAAATGTAACAAATTTACATATAATGAAATTTTTAACATTTAAAAATTATTAGAAAGTTGTAACACTTTTAGATACATAAAATCATTGGAATACAATTATATGATTATATATATATATATATATATTAAATTGGATTACTAAAAAAATATGATATTGGATTATTTTAGAATATAAGCACAAATATAAGGATTATTCTTTAAGTTGAGTTGTCGTGGCAAACCATTCAAAACACGATATAATATAGAAAAAACATAAATACGACATACATTCAAAAAGAGTAAACTATATAAAAAAGATTATTAACATGTAAAAATATATTTATATTATCTTAAACAAAAAAAAAAAACAATATGAATATGAATATTATACTGAAAACAACATATATGGAACACCAATGAATGTAGCAAAATTTGGATAAAATGTTTTAATAAAAAATAATATAATCATCAAGTATTAGGTACAATTGTAAGACATGTTGCATTTTTAATGAGAGACACAAGTTCAAACATTGAAGACGATATTGTTAAACCCCGAATATAGACAATAAAATAGGCATGAAAAATACCAAAATTCGTTAAATTAGTTCATGAAATAAAAGATAAAAATGTAAGGAAAAAACAATTAAATCATTATCAAATTAGTACTCGCCAATAAACTTGACAAATTTAAAATAATTATAAATGATAAAAAATAATTATATATATTTCAACTAAACCTATGTGTTACCAGTGTAGAACAGAAAATTTGTTATTCTAAGTTTCTATTGGAATGGTGCATATCGGTCACTACATTGGTCTTAATCATTGAGTTCCTTATCTCTTCGGTACAACAGTAGAGTGACAATATGCTGGATGAAAGTATTATTAGAGTCGACTTGAAGATATTAGATTAAGCATTCATCAAGTTAGGATGTGATAGATTGATGAATGTTGTTAAGAATTTTTCCACATGTACCTTTTAAGGATTGCGTATGTTTGTTTGATGTAAAATTATATTTAAGTGAGGCGTATAACATTCTGCATATAAACTAAAGCTTCGTCAAGTTTTCTCGGTCCTTGAATAATTCAACAAGAGAACCATGTCAGCAATGAAATAAGCATAAATTATCGTTCAAATTACCATATCAACATCATTAAATTTTTAAGAATTTAGTGTAGTTTTCTTGTTAAAAAATAAATTAAGTAAATTTTAAAAATAGAAAATTAAAATAATCCGAAAAAAATATGATTATGCCAAATATATATTCATATGTAACCTTGATTTCTCAGGAAGGCTGATGGCAGCAGCCTCATTGGCTTGCAGAATAAATGCATTGTTTGTTTCACAAGACGACTTTCTTACTTCTTTTATTCATGTATGTCGTTCCCTGTTTTCCGATCATATCCCTTCTCCATTTTGTTTTTTACCTGGCCTTTAATTCTCAATAGCTGCACATTTTGATGATTTTTAGATTCAAATATTGGATTTTGATGTTGATAATATCAAACATCTGAATTTGCTAATTTGGTTTATTTTGAGTATATGTATTTGATGCATGTTTAATATAATTTTTAAAAATTTTAATATATTTTAATGATTATATTTTATAATTTTACATAAAATTTAATATATATATATAACTAAGTTTTTAAGGAAAAAGAAATTTTAATTATGCTGTTTTAAATTTTCTATTCTCATAATTAGTATTGTCGATTCTATTTATTCAATAATTTTTTTTTGTTATAAAATAAAAGATAAAGAAAATGAGAGAGTAAAGAAAATACGTATTTTATTGATCAATCAGAATCATTTATAAAGCTTCTCTAAAATCTCTATTTATACACATAAAAAGTATAATTTATATTGATCTTGATGTTGATGGACATCCACTTAATAAGATATCTATAATACTTTTATTGTTGTCCTTATCTTTATTTTGCTATTTTATGTATAATTAAACGAAAATATATATTATCAACTTCATTAAATAATTTTTAAAAAGTTCTTATAGTTGGACATTTAATTTTTTTTAATTATGTTCAAGAGTTGGACCTGTCTCATGAATGCCTCTACATCTATATAATTATATATATAAAAAAATGGAAATTTATAATTTGACACGTGGATTGATACTTCTTTCGGGCTCCCTTTAGTTGAGCTGTTTTAAAACAGTGTTGGAACCGTGTCATTTGTTTACCCCATGTGGCATAAAACCCCTTTTTCTTTCACCCACATATACAAACACGTGTCATTTCAGTTGACAATCTAGCCGTCTGACGATAGTACCTATTACTACAAGTTTTCATCCATGAAAATGGAGAAAAAGAGAAAGAAAATGACATCAATACAACAATTTTAGTTCCAGTCCCTCGCAGATTTTTGCTTTCTGGATTATGTCCCTTTAGTATGTTCAAATAACTTCATGTCTATTATTTTGTTATTAAATTCAGTTTATTTAAAGGGGAGGAGACAAGAAAGCAGTGAATAGAATATTATTTCAATATTAAATAATTTTTTAATATATAAATATTCAAGTTTATTTAAAATATTTAAAGTTTTTGACGAAATATTGAGATACTTAGAAGAGCAGATAAAACTTGAAGAATCTCAAAAGCCTTACATATATATTTAATTACAAAATGAAAATTTTATTAATATAAATTTATTATTTAACATAAAAATTGGGGTCAGACGAGTAAAAAGAAAAATGGGACAAATATTGGCTTCGGCCCATCATGGAAAGCCCTAACGAAAGAAAAAAAAAAAAAAAAAAAAAAAGAAGAAGAAGGAAAACTGAGCCATAAACATCAGATCCGACCCAAAATTTCACAACGAATAAACACCATATATATAAAAACCCTAATTCACATTCCAAGTTCAAGAGCCCTATCAGCTTCTCATTTTCAAGTCTGCAAAACCCCTAGCCAGCCACTTCCCCGCCGCCGCTCCGAACCATGGGCCGAGTCCGCACCAAGACGGTAAAGAAATCCTCTCGCCAAGTGATCGAGAGGTACTACTCTCGCATGACCCTTGATTTCCACACGAACAAGAAGATCATCGAAGAAGTGGCTATCATCCCTTCCAAGCGTCTCCGCAACAAGATCGCCGGCTTTTCCACCCATCTCATGAAGCGGATCCAGAAGGGTCCCGTTCGTGGCATCTCTTTGAAGCTCCAAGAAGAAGAGCGTGAACGTCGCATGGATTTCGTCCCCGACGAATCCGCCATCAAGGTTGATCAAATCGAAGTCGATAAGGAAACTCTCGATATGCTTTCGGTTCTCGGGATGGCTGATATTCCCGGCCTTGTTAAGGTCGATCCGGTTGCTGTTGCGGTTCCCCAAATCGGGTTCGGTCGCGGTGGTGGACCCGGAAGGAGATTTTAAGTGGTGGGTATTCATGGATTTGATGGGTTCTTAAATCTTAAGTTTGTTATGCTTATTTTTGGTAGCTCTTTTCTCTATAATTTTATGTTCCATTTTTGAACCATTATAGTTATTTCAACCTTAATTGGTACTCAAACTTATTAAGCTTTATGTGAACTTGTTTATGAAGGTATTTGAAGTGGGTAGTTTTCAGTTTTTCCCCTCTGAATATCATATTTGACTGATTTGAATGGTGGATTCTTGTTCTGCAATCAATTATAACCAAGAAATTAGAAAGCTGGATCTTTGTTTAGGTAGTAGTGAAGTAGGGTTCAACTACAATCTTTGGTGACATAACTTGGATTCAAAGTTTGTAGTTTGGATATATGGTGTTTGTTTGCAAATGCATGCTGTTGTTCGGCAGTTTTCATGTCGGGAATACGTTTTGATATAAATGAGTAGATGTTTAGCCTATTTCCATAATCTTTAGTATAGTGTTAAAGACATTGGGGTTGGAAGGTGTTTCTAGAACTGCCTTAAGAAGAGAAATTGGTAGTAAAAAAATCTTTGATTAGCTAACAATTTCCTATGAATGTGATTATAGGATGCATAGAAATATTGACTTTTTATTAGTACTCTGCAGAAACTATTGTTTTCAGTTTGTACAGAAGCAGACCAAGCTTTGGCAATTTGTGTAACCTAGAACTACGCAAGGGGTAGGTTTTAAAATTTAAATCTGGGGTAAATGGGTTGAAACCTAGAGCTATATAGTAGACAATGTATGCTACTTGTATTCGGGGAGGGATAACGAAAGCAGGGTTTGATCTTTGTTTGAGGAGTGCCAACGAGGGTCTTAACGTATTCTTTTTAAATGAAAAAAAATCTTAAATTGAGAAGTCTCAAATGATCAATTTACTTTTGATGGATTAATTTATTTTTGTATAAAATTGTAAATATATTCGAATAATTATTATACCCTTTAATAAATTCAAATTTAGATATTTTATAAAATGAAATAATACCCAAAATTGTAAATATAATCAAATGGTGAATATAATTTGGGATAATATCTGATATCAGTATAAATTTTAAAATTATACATAAATTATGGTTTAATGTGTAATTGTATATATGAATTTAATTTTATATATGAAATTTTGATTTGATCTAGTTTTAGTAAATTATTAACACAATTATTAGTATAACATCATTTTAAGTTTATATATTGTATATATAAATAATTATATTTATTCAATTTTAAATGTGTGTAGTTAAATCAAAATTAATATTTTGTCGAATTAAAGCTCGTGGATTCATACAGTTAGGTTGGAAGTTAATAACTATGACAAGAGAAAGAAGGCATTTCCATGAATATTTACCCTTGTCTTTATGCACTGTGTTTAACCTGATATAACAGAAATTTAAGTTCATAAAAAATCTGATGCCCAGAAAGCCTCTAAAATCAATTCCAAATTTTACCTATCAACATTTAAAAAATAAAAGAAAGGAAAGAAAGCCTCAAAATTTAACAGGAACAACCCAGATGTGAAATCTCAAGTTTAAACAAATAGGAAGGAATAAATCTATACTCAAACCTGATGACCTTTAAGATCTGTTGATGCTGAAAGCCGATTACACCCTACAATGGAGGACATATACCCTTAACTTGAAGAAGAAAAAAAAAAAAAACATAATTGCTAATCAAAGGGAAGAAATATGGAAAAAAATTCTTGTAGGTAAAATAATCCAAATCCCTTCAGAACACCTAAAAATAGTTTGTTGTTGAAGATAAAATGTGAAATCTCAAACGAAAGATGACAAACGCGAGTAAAAAAAGAGAATGGCTTCTCGTTCTGGATTGAGAATAAGATTGAATTATGAGGACAAAACCGGAACATCAAAATAATTGGTTATTCCACCCGAGGTAGTGTTATAGTAATATTGTGTACAATTATAAATTTAATTTAATTTTATGTATTATAAATTATATAATATAAAATAGTACAAATTAAAAAAAAAATTTGACTACGCTTGAATCTTAAATGTTAAATGTCAAGCTTGACCATATCTTAAGTGGTTTTAATTTTTTTAGTTTAATATTTTTATTCAAACTCTTCCGAATTTCTGATGAATAACTCGATTATGAACAAGTCAAATTCAATTACGCCTGAATATTTATTTAATTTAATTTTTAAAATATATAAAATTATTTTTTTAAAAAACTACCAAGTAGAATATCCAACCTAAGCTGGGGCAGTTAAATAAAAGGTTTTCAGGGCCCGGCCCATCGACACTTGTAGGAGAAATAGCGCATGAAACTAACGTTAAAACAAAGGGTAAAATCGGAAGCTACTATAAGTTTTGGCGGGAAAAAGAGCCGTTGATCAGTAGATTACCAAAATTTGGCGCCAAAAATATTCTTTTTCCCTCGATTTCGCCTTAAGAAACCGAAGGGTTATAAAACTTAAAACACTCTGTATAAGCTCATCATCTTTTTCAATATCCCCCCTTTTCACACATTTAAAGCTCTCTCCTTTCCTTTTCTTCTCCTTGTTTCATCATTTGTTTCAAAAAAAACCCATTTCCCCCTTCTTCTTCTTCTTTTGGCTGATTTCAGTCAGAAACATCAAATTCCTCTTGGGTTGTTCTTATAAAAAGCAAACCTGTTTCTGACATTGGTTTGATTCCTTTGATAAAAAGTTTCTCATCTTATGTTCCATTTTTTTTCTTTCAGTTAAAAAACAAAGATCAGCTATTCCCCTGTTCTGGCGCTGTTTATTGTTCGTCTATTTGCTTCAAAGTCAAATGGGGTTCTCCGATAAGCCACGAATAGATGGAAGATTAGAGAATGAAGGGAAGAAATGGGTGATAACCGGCATACCTTCATTGAAGCCAATTAACACAAAACCATGTGAAGAAGAAGAAGCAACAGCAGCTTGTTCAACAACTCCAACTTCAAAAGAATCAAAGATAGCAGACAGATTGCCTTGTCCCCCACCTCCAACAAAGCGTAAGCCGCCTTTAAGATGCCACCGTAATGGAGTTAGAGAGTTCTTTAATCCTCCTGATTTTGAAGCACTTTTCAACTCCCATTTTCACAATGCCATCCGACTTCCTAACTAGCTTTTCTTTTTAAGATTTTTTCTCTTGTGGGGTGTTAGTAATTCCTTCTCTAATCATTATACTGGAGAGGAGTCGAAGGTGTACAAAGATATAATCTTGTTTTCAATGAGAAACCTTTATGTACCTGTAAGGAGAAGTGCTTTAGTTGTTTGATTTGAACATTGGCGATTAAAAGAGTAATAGCGATATGAAATTGACTTCTTTTTATAAGAATTGTTTAGTTAAAGAATTTGTACAGTAGTTGATTGAGTTTAAACTCGATTGATAATAAATTCTAGTCAACGTAAAAGGTCATTTGGATAGATTAAACTGTAATTACTACTGTTTGGATAAAAAATAATTATATTGTAATTACATGTCATATTTAAATAGTTTGCATGTCCTTACTACAACGCTTTTATGAGTTTTGAACCAAATGAATAAATTAAAATAAACTATCATCTAACTTCGAAAATTTTAATATAGTTTATTTTTTTTTTTGTTTATTTATAATATAAGTCTTGTTGTAACTTTATAAAATACATGTAATTATAGTTATATTTTGATTTTTATAACTTGTTAATGCATATTTGTCCATATTCATGTGTCTATGCTTCTAATATAAATTTTATAACTTATATAAAAATTAATTAGATTCGGGTGTTTAAAAATTATGATTATTTGGGAAGTTATAATTTTAACACCCCTAACCTATATTCGTTGCCGGAATAAGATTACAAAGCATTACTGGAGTTTACAGATCAAGTACAAACATTTCATATCATTTCTTATTTATATCAGAAATAAATCATAAACAATCATATTTTCCCTTATATGAGCCCTCGAGGCCCAAAATATGCAATAGAAATAAGTCGAGATTAATTTGGGTACTTGGAGAATTCTTTGTAAAATTTCAAAATTTTTCTTAGTTACAAGGTACAGACACCCGTGTGGTCAGGCCGTGTGGCTCACACGGCCAATAGACACGTCGTGTCACAAGCCATGTGTGCATTCGAAATAGGGTACCCGGCCGTGTCCCAACCTGTATAACTCTCTGACTTGTGTCACATGACCAAGTCACATGCCCGTGTGCTAGGCTGTGTGTAAGCACAGCGGTTACACGACCAAGCCACACGCCCGTGTGCCAGACCGTATGATCAATTTTGAGCATTCCATTTTGAAATTTTAAAGATGCAAGAGACACACAGCCAAACCACATGCCCATGTGCTAGGCCGTGTGTCACACACAGCTGAGACACACACCCGTGTCTCTGCCTATATAGGCGAAATAAGATCATTTCTAAGCTATATTTCTCACCCATTTAGTCTTCCAATTATATTAACATTTTAACACATTCAATAACCAATCCAAGACATTTAAACTAAACCAAAACCAAGTCATAATCATGACTATACTTCATTTCCTAACATTCAAATTTACCATATTAATCAAAACATCTATTTGCTTACTTCTACCAACTATACTATCTCATTTCATATATCAATATGCCTATAACTTATTCCTCACCCAACCACATCAAACACAACAAACATGAAGAAACCACACTTATATATACATAACAAAAGTATATCCAACTCAAGCTATTCCAATGGCTATTTATAACCAAAACACATATTTGTCATCAAAGACCCATTTGCAGCTATACATGCCATTATATCAAAATCTAGTTCTTTACATATACCGAAATGAGCCGAAGGATAGTGTAATGATGCTCCAACTAGCTTCCAACCACTTTGAACTTCTGAATTACTATAAAACATAGGAAATAAAACAAAGTAAGCATTTAATGCTTAGTAAGTTTGTATAATAGGAAATTAACTTACCATTTAATCACATTAAAGTTAAGCACACAAAACATATTCCAAACAACTTAACCAAAAGCCTAAACACATATCATTGTCAACATGTTAGTCATGTATTTCATAGAAATATCAAGGGACATATATGAGCTCATAACAATAAAATTGCCATATACATATACTTTTCATATCATGGATTCATATAACATGTACAAACCATTTCTATGTATTTCAGATATATTTAATAATAATCCATTCCAAATCCATATTATCTAATATCAGAACTTTGCCTGTTAAACCATTTAAAATCTCGAAGGATACAAGGGTAGTACTGTAACAGCCCGATTTTGAGCCTAGTCGGAATAGTGGTTTCGGGACCACAAATCCGATGAGAAAAAAAAATTTAAAAAAAAATTAGTATTCTTATATTTTTATGATCTACAACTTTATGAAATGATTTCGTAAAAATTTCGTTCGAAAATTTTGGTGTGTGAGCACTCAATTTAGTCAAAAGGACTAAATTGTAAAAAAATGCAAAACTTGAGTTCTAGAAGCTAGAGGTATCTAATTGCTATGAAATTTTAAATTGGAGGTCCTTAAAAGGTAACTAGACCATTGGTTAACTTGCTGAAAAAAAAATGGACATCAAATAGGTGAAATAGAATATTTTTAAGTTAAGGGCATTTTGGTCATTTAGTGATTAAAATGAGTTAAAAACAAAATTAAAAGCCAATTTTTGCTCATCTTCTTCAACTAGGCCGAATTTTTCAAGGAAACACCATATCTAGGGTTTATTCAACTTCTCAAGCTCATAGTAAGTGCATCCAAGCCCCGTTTTTAATGTTCTTTACGTTTTTGGAGTCCCGGTAACTTGATTTAGCTTATTCTATTAATAATTTATGCTAGGGTTCATATTTGGAAAAATACCCATAGGTGAAATGTGTTTATTTTGATGTTTTATGATAGAACATGAAGTCTGAAAGTATGTTAAACAACTTTTGCTAAGTGATTTTAAGTGAAAACGAGTAAAACGGCTTAATCAGTAAAAATACCTAATGTTCATAAGTACAAGTTAGAGTGAGAATTTGATGTTGCCATAGAAGGGAAAAATGATCAGCATGCCATAAAACATAAGAATAAGGGATAAAGTTTAATTTCCGAGCTTTGGGGCAAATGTGTAAATATGTAAAAGTTTAGGGGCAAAATTGTAATTTTGCTAAAGTTAAGAATTAAGAACTGTTTTGATGAATGTGAGTATTAAATAAGCTAAATTTGCTATTATAGATCAAGAAGAACGAAATCCAGAGTTAGATCGAGGAAAGAAAAAGATAGAGGATTAAAACGATATAGTTGATCGTATTACTGTTTTGAGTAAGTTTGCGATAAATAAATGCAATATTCTATTATTTTACATTTAATATTATTAAATTCCAGCATTTACATATTTATTCTGTAAATTTATTATTTAAAGACTCAAGTATGAAATGACGAAAAAGCTATCTCGAAAAGTTAGGTTGAACCTTAGGAATGTGTAGGATACAAATGTCATGACATTAGGGTTTAAGGAAATCATGTAAGACCATGTCAAGACATGGCATTGATATGTTACTATAAGGCAAAGGTCCCATGTAAGACCATGCCAAGGCATGGCATTGGTGAGTTCATAAGGCAAGGGTACCACGTAAGACCATGTCAAGACATGGCAATGGTTAAATTTCATAAGGAAAGGTACCCGCGTATCCTTAGTATTCCAAGTGGTTCAACGGGAAAATTCAAAGAATATACCAAAGTAAAGGTAAGGCAAGTCCAAGCTAAAAAGGTAAGGTAAGATAAATTCATGTTAAAAGGTAAGGCAAGTATACAAGTTTTAAGTATATTGAGTTAAAAGCTTAAGTGATCTTGATAAGAAAAACATAAGATAATTCATTAAGAATATTGTTATCTATTTACATGTAAACTTACTAAGCTTTATGCTTACACCTATTATTATTTTTTTTAGTATTACAAGCCAACTTGGGGATCGAAAGGACGTCGGAGATCGTTACACACTATCAAAGGATTATGTTGGTATTTTGTGACTTGAACGTTTTAAGTTATGGCATGTATAGGGACTTAGCCATTTTATGTGTGTGACCTTATGATATGGCTTATTATGGACTTGTAAATGTTTGGTAATGATTAGCCATTAAAATGGTTAATTAAGAACATGTTTTGGATGTTATGAAATGCCTAGTTGATAGTTATTTTAAATAAATTATGTAATTATATGCAGGGGAATAGTTGGACAGCAGCAGTGACGTGATTTTGAAAAATCACCAAAAATAGTAGAAATTGAATTAGGTTGTGCATGAGATATATAATTAAAGCTTATTGAGTCTATTTTTATATGAAAGAAACAGTGTAGGAAAAGGAGTTGTATAATATGAGATAATTGATTTTTAGTGAAGAGAGGTCAGAACTGTCAAATTGTGTAATAGGGGAGACTTTAACTAATAAACTGTACTAATTGGCCATACCAAAAATTCTGGAAAATTTATAGTAAGAAGATATATGAGTCTAGTTTTAGGGAAAATTTACGGATCTAGATTTCGAGTTTCTTAACTCGAGTTATAATTGATTTAGTGAACATGACGCAGACGGACAGTTTCAATTTTTTTATGCCCCGAACTAGTAAGTTAAGTTTAGTAATGCCTCGTGCTCGACTCCGGCAATGGTCTCGGGTAAGGGGTGTTACATTTATTGGTATCAGAGCAAGGTTTAGTCGGTTCTCGGAATATTTAGTATGAGTAAGAGTCTATCTATGCATGCCATACTTATATTTTGATAGTGTGACGACTCTTGACGATTTAAAATTTTTTTATAGTTATGGATCCCGAACGCAGTGGTGCGGATGATGTAGAGAGTAGTGCACCCACTCCCGCTGAAGGGACGGTGCCACAAGATAGTCGTGAAAGGCCCGTTACAGTTAGTCAGGGAGGAGGGGCTCGAGAAGCCTTCTTCCAAGCTTTGAATGAATGGTTTGCTGAGTTCGTTCGTACGAACCCGGCCGTTAGACCTCCACCCCCTCATGATCCACAGACCACCCATGTAGCTTCCCGATCCACAGATACTGATCGGAAGAGAAAGCCACCCGTTGACAAGATCGAAAAACAAGGGGCTGAAGAGTTTCGAGCTACCAAAGATGACGATGCAGAAAAAGCTGAATTTTGGCTCGAAAATACTATTAGAGTTTTGACGAGTTATCCCGCACACCGAAGAGTGTATTAAATGTGTAGTGTCACTTCTTAGAGATTCACCTACCGGTGGTGAAAGACACTTGTATCGATGAGTACCGAGAAAGAAGAGTTACTTGGGATTTCTTTCGGGAGGAGTTCCGTAAGAAGTATATCGATCGTGAGAGTTTATTGACCGAGAAAGAAAAAGAGTTTCTTGAGTTAAAACAAGGTAAGATGATCGTGGACCGACTATGAACGTGAATTTGTTCGACTCAAGCAATTATGCTCGAGAGTGTGTGTCTACAAGAGGCTATCATGTGCAAAAGATTTGAAGATGGGCTCAATGATGATATCCGATCGTCGGGTTGGTGTTCTAGAGATAAAAGAGTTTGTTGCTTTAGTTGAACGAGCTGTAAGGCGAAAGAGTTATTAAAAGAAAGGGTAAATCTGAAATTGAGATGCAAGACTCGAAGAAAAGATAGATGAGCAAGTCATTTCAGTCTACATCCAAGAGGCCTAGAGAGTTTTCTACGAGATCTAATTTTTCAGCTGGGTATTCTAGCCGGAACAGAGGTGGAAGATTTATGGATTCAAAAGCTCAAACCACTTCGATTGCGAGTGTTGGCGATATTCAACCCGATAGACCCGAGTGTCCTCAATGTGGTCGACGTCATCCGTGTCAATGTCAAGCAAGCGAGATTGGTTGTTTCCGATGTGGTGCACCGAATCATTTCATTCGGAGTGTCCCGAAATGGTTAAAAGAGAAGTAATACCGAGTGCAAGATCAGGTAATGCCCCCGTTAGAGGCAGATATCAGAGAAACCCGGGAGTAGGGGCAGGTAGAGCTGCATTTAGAGATACAGCAACGAGATCAGATGTTAAAGCACCTGCAAGGACTTATGCTCTCCGTAATCGTGAAGAGGCATCCTCCCCCGATGTAATTACGGGTACATTTTCTCTTCATGATGTCAATGTTATTGCTTTGATTGATCCGGGTTCAACACATTCCTATGTTTGCATGAAATTAATGCCTAGTATGAACATGCCTATAGAGTTTACGAAATTTGTGATTAAAGTATCGAATCCATTTGGTCAGCATGTGTTAGTAAACAAAGTATGTAAAAATGCCCTTTGATGATTAGAGGTTCTTGTTTTACAGTGATCTCATGCTATTGCCATTTGATGAGTTTGATGTGATTCTTGGTATGGATTGGTTAATCGCACATGATGCGATAGTGAATTGTGGAAAGAAATTCATTGAGTTGAAATGTGAAAATGGTGAAATCCTTCGAGTTAATTCAGATGAGTCAGATAGTGCAATTACCATGATTTCAGTTATGTCCGCTCAGAAATGTTTGAGGAAAGGATGTGAAGCTTATCTTGCTTTTGTGTTGAATACTAAAGATCCAGAGTTGAAAATTGAATCGATTTTCATGGTAAATGAGTTTTTACGATGTGTTCCCGGAAGAACTACCAGGTTTGCCTCCTATCAGAGAAGTTGAGTTTGGTATTGAATTGATTCCAGGTACCACACCTATTTCTATTGCTCCTTATAGAATGGCTTCAATAGAATTAAAAGAATTGAAAGCTCAACTCAGAATTAAGCGATAAAGGCTTTGTAAGACCTAGTTATTCACCATGGGGTGCACCAAAGTATTATTTGTAAAAAGAAGGATGGTTCAATGAGATTGTGCATAGACTATCGGCAGACTTAACAAGGTTACCATAAAGAACAAATATCCATTGCCTAGAATAGATGACTTGTTTGATCAATTGAAAGGAGCCACTTGTGTTTTCTAAGATAGATTTGAGATCCGGATACTATCGGTTGCGAGTTAAAGAGTCGATGTGTTCAAAAACTGCTTTTGAACTAGGTATGGTCACTATGAGTTTCTTGTGATGCCATTTGGCTTAACTAATGCTCCCGCCATTTTCATGGATTTAATGAACCGAATTTTCAGACCTTACTTGGACAAGTTTGTAGTTGTGTTCATTGATGACATCTTGATTTATTCTCATGATGAGGCCCGAGCATGCAGAGCATTTGAAACAGTTTTTACTGATTTTGAGAGATAATCGACTTTATGCCAAATTTAGCAAAAGTGAGTTTTGGTTATGGGAAGTTTGTTTTCTTGGACATGTTGTCTCGGTAAAGGTATTAAAGTTGATCCGAATAAGATTTCACCATTGTTGATTGGAAGCCTCCCAGGAATGTATCGTAGGTCGAAAGTTTTCTTGGTCTTGCCAGGTTATTATAGACGATTTGTAGAGGATTTTCCATGATAGCTACTCCATTAACAAGATTGCTACAAAAGATGTCAAGTTTGAATGGATTGAGAAGTGTCGTGAGTTTCGACAAGTTAAAGGCATTGTTGACTAAAGCTCTGTCTTAGTACAACCGAACCAGTGTAAAGAGTTTGTGATTTACTGATGATGCATCCTTACATGGACTAGGCTCGTACTTATGCAAGAAGGAAGGGTAATTGCTTATGCCTCTAGACAGTTAAAACCACATGAGAAAAATTATCCGACACATGATTTAGAGTTAGCTGCTATTGTATTTGCATTAAAAATTTGGAGACATCACTTGTATGGTGAGAAATGCCGAATATTCACTGATCATAAAAGTTTGAAATACTTGATGACTCAGAAAGATCTAAACTTGAGGCAAAGAAGATGGCTAGAGTTGATTAAAGATTATGAGCTAGTGATCGATTATCACCCGGGTAAGGCAAACATTGTTGCTGATGCTTTGAGTAGAAAATCATTATTTGCATTAAGAGCTTTGCATACTAGTTTGACCTTATCAGATGATGGTTCTATTTTAGCTGAGTTGAGAGCTAAACCGACGTTTCTTAAAGAAATTTGTGAAGCTCAGAAGGATGACAGTGAGTTGCAAGCCAAAAGAGTTCGGTCATGAGTCGGTGTGTAGAGTCCGATTTTCAGATCCGTTCGACGGTTGTTTGATGTTCGAGAGACAGAGTATGTGTACCAAAGAATGATGAGCTTATTCGAATATCTTACAGAAGCACATAGCGATTCTTTGTCTATTCACCCAGGTAGTACAAAGATGTATAATGATTTGAAGAAAATGTATTGGTGGAGAGGAATGAAAAGAGATATTTCAGAATTTGTTTCTAGATGCTTGATCTGTCAACAGGTAAAAGCTGAACATCAGGTACCTTCAGGTTTATTGCAGCCTGTATTAGTTCCCGAGTGGAAATGGGACCGAGTTACTATGGATTTTATGACGGGATTGCCTTTGGCACTGAGAAAGAAAGATGCAGTATGGGTTGTGATTGATAAGCTAACGAAGTCAGCTCATTTTATTCCAGTTCGTATGGATTATTCACTTGACAAGTTGGCTGAGTTGTATATTTCAGAGATAGTTAAACTACATGGAGTACCATTATCGATTATCTCAGATAGAGATTCAAGATTTACTTCACGGTTTTGGAAGAAATTACAGGAAGCTTTAGGTACAAAGTTGAGTTTTAGTACAGCTTTCCATCCTCAGACTGATGGTCAATTAGAAAGAGTTATTCAGGTACTTGAAGATATGCTTAGATGTTGCGTATTGGAATTTCAAGGTAGTTGGGAGAAATATTTGCCGTTAATAGAGTTTGCCTACAATAATAGTTATCAATCGAGTCTGAAGATGGCACCTTATGAAGCTTTGTATGGACGTAAATGTCGCACACCTTTGTATTGGACAGAGCTTAAGGAAAATCAGATTTACGGGGTTGATCTAGTCAAAGAAACAGAGAGAGAAAGTAAAAGTCATCGAGATTGCTTGAAAGCGACTTGAGATAGACAAAATCCTATCAGATTTGAAAAGAAAAGAAATTGAATTTCAAGTTGGTGACAGGGTATTCTTGAAAGTATCCCCTTGGAAGAAAGTTCTCAGATTTGGCAAGAAAGGCAAATTAAGTCCTCGTTTCATTGGGCCGTATGAGGTTATCGAAAGGATTGGACGATGGCATATCAACTAGCTTTACCAACGAGTTAGAAAGAATTCATAATGTGTTTCATGTGTCAATGTTGCGACGCTTATCGTTCGATCCTTCACATGTGATTTCTCCGGCAGAGATTGAGATTCAACCGGATATGACATATGATGAGGAACCGATTAAGATTTTGGCTCGAGAGGTTAAGCAGTTAAGAAATAAAAGTATAGCTTTAGTGAAAGTGTTGTGGCAAAGACATGGAGTAGAAGAGGCTACGTGGGAACCGAGAGGAAGCCATGAGAAAACAGTACCCAAACCTCTCTTTTACGGTAAGATTTTGGGGACGAAAATCCTAAAGCGGGGAGAGTTGTATGTGACCGATTTTGAGCCTAGTCGAATAGTGGTTTCGGGACCACAAATCCGATGAGAAAAAAATTTAAAAAAAATTAGTATTCTTATATTTTTATGATCTACAACTTTATGAAATGATTTCGTAAAAATTTCGTTCGAAAATTTTGGTGTGTGAGCACTCAATTTAGTCAAAAGGACTAAATTGTAAAAAAGTGCAAAACTTGAGTTCTAGAAGCTAGAGGTATCTAATTGCTATGAAATTTTAAATTGGAGGTCCTTAAAAGGTAACTAGACCATTGGTTAACTTGCTGAAGAAAAAAATGGACATTAAATAGGTGAAATAGAATATTTTTAAGTTAAGGGCATTTTGGTCATTTAGTGATTAAAATGAGTTAAAAACAAAATTAAAAGCCAATTTTTGCTCATCTTCTTCAACTAGGCCGAATTTTCAAAGGAAACACCATATCTAGGGTTTATTCAACTTCTCAAGCTCATAGTAAGTGCATCCAAGCCCCGTTTTAATGTTCTTTACGTTTTTGAGTCCCATGAACTTGATTTAGCTTATTCTATTAATAATTTATGCTAGGGTTCATATTTGGAAAAATACCCATAGGTGAAATGTGTTTATTTTGATGTTTTATGATAGAATATGAAGTCTGAAAGTATGTTAAACAACTTTTGCTAAGTGATTTTAAGTGAAAACGAGTAAAGCGACTTAATCGGTAAAAATACCTAATGTTCATAAGTACAAGTTAGAGTGAGAATTTGATGTTGCCATAGAAGGAAAAATGATCAGCATGCCATAAAACATAAGAATAAGGGATAAAGTTTAATTTCCGAGCTTTGGGGCAAATGTGTAAATATGTAAAAGTTTAGGGGCAAAATTGTAATTTTGCTAAAGTTAAGAATTAAGGACTGTTTTGATGAATGTGAGTATTAAATAAGCTAAATTTGCTATTATAGATCAAGAAGAACGAAATCCAGAGTTAGATCGAGGAAAGAAAAGATAGAGGATTAAAACGATATAGTTGATCGTATTACTGCTTTAGAGGTAAGTTTGCATGATAAATAAATGCAATATTCTATTATTTTACATTTAATATTATTAAATTCCAGCATTTACATATTTATTCTGTAAATTTATTATTTAAAGACTCAAGTATGAAATGACGAAAAAGCTATCTCAGAAAGTTTCGGTTGAACCTTAGAAATGTGTAGGATACAAATGTCATGACATTAGGGTTTAAGGAAATCATGTAAGACCATGTCAAGACATGGCATTGATATGTTACTATAAGGCAAAGGTCCCATGTAAGACCATGCCAAGGCATGGCATTGGTGAGTTCATAAAGCAAGGGTACCACGTAAGACCATGTCAAGACATGGCAATGGTTAAGTTTCATAAGGAAAGGTACCCGCGTATCCTTAGTATTCCAAGTGGTTCAACGGGAAAATTTAAAGAATATACCAAAGTAAAGGTAAGGCAAGTCCAAGCTAAAAAGGTAAGGTAAGATAAATTCATGTTAAAAGGTAAGGCAAGTATACAAGTTTTAAGTATATTGAGTTAAAAGCTTAAGTGATCTTGATAAGAAAAACATAAGATAATTCATTAAGAATATTGTTATCTATTTACATGTAAACTTACTAAGCTTTATGCTTACACCTATTATTATTTTTTTTAGTATTACAAGCCAACTTGGGGATCGAAAGGACGTCGGAGATCGTTACACACTATCAAAGGATTATGTTGGTATTTTGTGACTTGAACGTTTTAAGTTATGGCATGTATAGGGACTTAGCCATTTTATGTGTGTGACCTTATGATATGGCTTATTATGGACTTGTAAATGTTTGGTAATGATTAGCCATTAAAATGGTTAATTAAGAACATGTTTTGGATGTTATGAAATGCCTAGTTGATAGTTATTTTAAATAAATTATGTAATTATATGCAGGGGAATAGTTGGACAGCAGCAGTGACGTGATTTTGAAAAATCACCAAAAATAGTAGAAATTGAATTAGGTTGTGCATGAGATATATAATTAAAGCTTATTGAGTCTATTTTTATATGAAAGAAACTGTGTAGGAAAAAGAGTTGTATAATATGAGATAATTGATTTTTAGTGAAGAGAGGTCAGAACTGTCAAATTGTGTAACAGGGGAGACTTTAACTAATAAACTGTACTAATTGGCCACACCAAAAATTCTGGAAAATTTATAGTAAGAAGATATATGAGTCTAGTTTCAGGGAAAATTTACGGATCTAGATTTCGAGTTTCGTAACTCGAGTTATAATTGATTTAGTGAACATGACGCAGACGGACAGTTTCAATGTTTTTATGCCCCGAACTAGTAAGTTAAGTTTAGTAATGCCTCGTGCTCGACTCCGGCAATGGTCTCGGGTAAGGGGTGTTACAAGTACACACAAAGTGTACAAAAATATAATCTGTCAATTCATATTCAGGAGTGTTCATACGAGCACATAAACGGGAAGCTCTCTCTCGAGCCAAATAACGGGAAGCTCATATGAGCCTTGTAATGAGAAGCTTATCCGGGCTGTATAACGGGAAGCTCATAAGAGTCATAATTAGGAAGCTCATACCGAAGAGCCATTAATTAGGAAGCTTACAAAGAGCCTTAACCGGGGAGCTCATGAAGCGCCATATATCGGGACACTCATAAGAGCTGTGGTGTGTCTACAACACATGCAGAATCACAACTGAATCGGGATACTCCAAAGAGCTATTAAAGGGAAACTCGCAAGAACCATATAACGGAAAGCTCGAGAAGGCTACTAACGAGACGCTCTTTCGAGCTATGGTGTGTCCGCAACATATGCAAGACCACAACCAATTTGGGAACCCTGTATCTATCAAATCTCATTTATCCAAACTAGACTTATTATTTATCAGGTATTATCGGATATGTGATCAATTTCATACATACGACATTTATACAATTTACATATACAACATCCAATTCAAACATATAAATATATACAATTTAGTTATACAAACTTACCTTTACAAGTGAACGTGAATTGTAATCTAATAATCTGATACTTTTTCTTTTTCTTGTTCCAATTCCGTATTTGGTCTATCCATATCTATATGAGTAAATTTAGCTAAATTTAATACAATTCATATTCAATTCACATCTTAGGCAAAATTACTTCTTTTCCCCTATACTTTTATTTAATAACAATTTCGTCCTTAGGCTCGGAAAATGAAATTCATGCAAACTAACCCTTATTCCAAGCCTAACCAATTTTTACATGTAACATTAACAGCCCATGTATTTCATAAAATTTAGAATTTTTCCATGAATTTTACATATTTACAATTTAGTCCCTAAATCATAATTTCATCAAAATTCACTTTACAAACTTTACAAAAGTTGTTTATCTATCAAAAACCTTTCATTTTCTATCATAAATTTCATAATTCATACATACTCATACATGGAAAAACCCTAGTACTTTGATAACTTTGCAAATTAATCCCCGAGATAGCTAGATCAAGCTATTACGATCTCAAAAATATAAAAATTACTAAAAACGGGACTTGAATACTCACCTAATTGAGCTAAATAAGCTTGCTACCTTCAGGATCTTCTAACTAGGGTTTCCATATAAAAAATATTTAGGAAAGATGATGAAAAAGATGATATTTTCTTTATTTAATCATTTATTATTTTTACTTTCTAATTTAGTCCTTTTCTTTATTTAATTTTCCATGGATGATTAAGCATATTTATCTACTAACTCCTCTTAATGGTCACCTCAAATTTTGAATTCCATAGCTATTTGATACCTATAGTTACTAGAACTCAACTTTTGCATTTTATGCAATTTGGTCCTTTATCAAATTAGACATGTAATCGGTAAAATTTTCTTAACGAAATTTTTATACGATGTTCCTATCATAATGCAGACATGCAATAATATTAAAATAATTTTCCTTACGGACTCGAATTTGTGGTCCCAAAATAACTGTTCCGATTTCACTGAAAAGGGGTTGTTACAATATTGTAATCGGATTTGGATGTAAATAACTGTGTAATTATTCCAATTCTCAACCTTCATAGAATTGGAAAATGTGATTGGAGTGCTCCATTTATACCCAATCTAGTAAGACTTGTCAATTACGATAGTTATCCAAACAAGTCACACCTATGTAATTACAAGCAATTACAGTCAAATTTAGTTATCAAGTAGCTTTTCAAACACCCCCTTAATGTTTTCATTTTTTGATGAAAAATTAATTGGATTATTACAATTTTAATGGTGCTAACGTGGAAGTCTCATAATATTCCACTTTTACTTTCTAAAAATAATAATAAGCAAACAAAACTCTAAAGTTTCAAAAAATTTCAAAATAGTTGATAAAACTATTAATATTTTTAATAGTTTAATTAGGTTTTTTTTTAAAAACAAAACTCAGCCATTTGATAATTTTAAAAGTTGGGAGCTAATAATGAAAAAATAAACAAAATTAAAGTGATTACAAAAAAAAAATGTTAAGGATTAAATTTGTCCAATGTACTATCTTTCAACACATTTAGCACTTTAAAAATAAACACGAGTCAAATGATATAAATTTAATTAAAAATTAGTAAATAAATTTCGAATTAATTTTAATGAACATAGAAAAAACTTTTAAGTTATATAAAATTTAACTATTTCTTTTTTTTTCCTAAGGGAAATTTAGCTATTTCCTATTACTTCTAATTTTAACCATTTGTAAGTATTTTAATTTAATTTTGATTGTTTTTTTTTATCATTCTGTTATTGGGTAGTTAAAACTTTAATTATTGAGTGTATTGTAAAAATTATTTAACGGATTTATTTTCTAAGCAGCGCTTTGCATAAATAGGATTATTATCTTATCTATGTAAATAATTTCAATCTTTTTTTTTTTAATTTGATTCTTCCATTATATTTTAATTCACAATTTTGTTAAAATAATTATTGCAACATCACTTTTAACAAAAATTGGAAATTAATGTGGAATTTCAAAAATAATTTAAACTAGGATTCTATAGAGAATATAAAATGGCAATGTGTTGTTTATGAAAGTGAAGGTTGTTTTACTCTATTTTGAAGCAAGGTGTAAGCCTTTACCCATAAGGCATACAACTTTTGACTTCGGATTGGATTCTTAAGGTTTTTTTGCTGTTGATGATGTAATGAAGAATATTTTAGTTGAAGGAGATCAATCTAATCTAAATATTTAGAGATTTTTAACTTTTTTTTAATCTATCAATTCCTTTCGTGAGATGATTATATGTTAATGATTTTATCTTTTAAGTCTCGAGTTCGATTTTTCTCCTACTCACATTTGTTTTAGTTAGATGGTTAAATAATAATATTTTCATCTTTGAGTTCCAAATTTGAGTATTGCTTTTTTTTTTCTCGAAACCATTGAAAATCAAGTTGTTACATTAATTCTAATTCTAAAAGTTTTTTTAAAAAAAAAGGAAAATTATTTATAATTTTTTATTTGGGTTTCCAACACATGTCGATTGATTCGGACAATAATAACATCGTTTTCATCCCAAATCACCATGACGATTGGCAATTTCGGGTCCCTAAGTACAATCTCATATTATTCACATAAATAAAAAAGTTTTCATATTATTTAAGTACATAAATATTTTGTATTATTGCTGGAAAAAAAGTCTATTTATGAACTTTACTCTTATAAGTAGGGATGGCAAGAAAAAAAAAATCCTAACTAAAACTGATAGGTTTCGAGTTGATTCGACCCAATAGAGGTTTTTCTTAAATCGAGTTTGGGTCGGGTTTAGCATGAAACTACTCCACATGCTACCCTCTTATATATTTAATATTAATTAGGTTAAAAAACCTTAAAATTTATAATTACCAACATCATTTTACCACATTTACTCACTTTTCACACTAATTTCTTTCCCTCTCTTTTTAATTTATTTTCCCAAGTCTCCCTCTCCTTTTTTTTTTTCATTATTTTTTCTTTTGTGATGTAGGTATCCCTAGCATGATATTTATTGTATATCACTACCATAAAATATCTTAACAGTGACAGAAATGTTTTCGTCACAGTTTAGTTACTATTGTACCTTATTAGTGACAGAGTAGTGATGAATTTGTGATAGAAATGTGATGAAAATCATATTCCATCACAATTACTATCACAAAGTTTTGGCATTAATTCTCGAACATTTGTGACGGGAATTTTCATCACAAAGATTGAAATTACAAATAGTGACATTATTTTGTGATGGATTATGATGGATTTGAATAATTAATTAAAAATATGATATTTTAATAAATCAAAATAAATTATTATAATAAATTGTGACAGAATTTTAATTTAAAAAGAATTGACAAAAAAGATTCAGTAACGGAAATTGTGACAAAATTTAGTAACGGAAATAGTGGCAAGAAAACCCTAGTGATAGAATCTAGTTATTGGAAATTACCTGGTTTAGTAAATTATTGTGACGGAAAATGCCAAAAATTGTGACGGTACTTTCAGTACAGATTTAGTTACGGAATCGGTCAAACATTGTAATGGACTTATTAGGGGATGGGTATTTGCGACAGAAAAAATCCGTCTCTTATTATTAATAGGACGGATTTATAACATTTTGTGTCACTGTTAAGACATTTTCTAGTAGTGTATCATAATAGCTTAAAAAATAAATCATGAATACAACAAATTCAATGTTGAACAAAAAAAAAAAAAAAAATTAAATTCAATTGATAGTGATTCCATTTTTTTAAAATTTAATTAACACTATTTCCAAAAAAATTAAAATTTTGTCAGTTGGATATAAAATTAATTTTTGAGTTTAGGGCAGGTTAATTTTTTTTTAAAATCAAAGTCGGGTCAGGATCAAGGCATGAAAGAGTATTGGGTCGGCATTGGGGCGTGCAAAAATTCGTTCCACCCCTCCTCGTTGCTATCATTACTCATACGTAGAGATATTTATAAATAGAGTCGAATAAAACTAAAACCCAAAAAAATACAAACTAGAGATATGCACTTAATCGGATACCCAATCCACGTCTTAATGCATATTGCATTAATAATGATACTAATTAAATTAAGTCTTAATTAACGTGTATATATTTTGTAACTAAATTAAAATAATTATATTATTAAATAATAATTCAAATCGGATCCAATTGAATTGAAAAAAAAACTCTTTCCATGTCTCAATTCATAACCCTAAAATGATGAGAATTCCTTTTAATGTCACTTGCAAATGACCTGTTGTACAAAAAGATCATAGAGAAGTTCCTTTCTTTTTTATAATTAATTTTTATTATGTTTTTAAGGAGTCATGATGGGAACATCAAGCCCTTACAAATCTGCATATCTTTGCTTCCCTTTTTCAGCTTAAGAAAAGATATCTCAGTTACCAACAGCTCAAACTCTTAAGGGTTAGACATCCATTATTCAACACTTTATATCATTATGTTTTATATAAATAAACATAAAAAATAAAAGAAACAGCTGAGCTTCAGTTTTGGTGGATGAACGAGTTTGGGAGCAAAATAAACAAAAGTAGTGTGAAAATATTTGAATGTCGGGTATAGAGAGCAAAATTTTGGGCTACGCCTAGTCATCTCATCCCCATTTTATTTTCTTAGTGTTGCATTTAGCTGATAAAGTTGGTGGCCAATTGCGCCTATCAACTGTTTGGTATAAAGCTCCTGAGAAGCTTATTCATTTTTTTTTTATACCATATAGCAATGTGTTTACGTGAGCGGTGACATGGGGTCCCACAGCTTCTGACATTGTCTGCATAACCGCTAAACTTACATGTGTCAACAGTTGGAAACATCAAGCAGATCGTGGAGAAAATTTCGTCGCCACCGTTGGATCATCATGAAATTCTGAGGCCAAAGAGAAGAAGGTTAGTTAATGGGACCCAACCCAACCGAATTCAAAAGAGTAGCCTTTTATTAAAAGGAACAGGCATGCCCTATGTCTAACGTCTGCCTTCTTACAATTTTCCCATGATGGCAATGGAATACTTTCAATTTTGATTTTTACAGTTATTTAAATAAAAATAAATAGAAAATAAAATATTTATCTTTTATTTTGTAATGAGTATTAATGAATTAAAAATCGAGATATATTTAAATTTAAACAAAAATAAATCTAAACAAGAGTGATATATATTGTATATTCGAATAATTATAATTAAATTTTAACCTTAAATACATTTGAATTCTGAAATTTAACTTTAGGTACTTCCGAATAAAAAAAACTAATGTATAATATTTACTTATAGCGAGTGAAATTTCAATCGTTAAAAATATTATAGAGGCTTATATACTAAGAGTCAGATTACATTTTGTCCCTTTTACTCAAATAATGAGTAAATTAATTTTTGTACATTAAGTCAAAGAGCAAATAAATGTTAAAAGTTTCATTCTTTTTTACTTTTAAAAACTGGCATGGTGACGAAATAACCAAACAATTATACGTGGCTTGTCAAGTGTGCCTCATGCTAATGTGTAGAGACCAGTTTTTAAGAGTAAGACTAGATAATATTTTAACAAAAAAATTAATTTACTCTTTAATTTAATTCTTTGATCTAATATATATACAGATAAAATATAATTTAATTTCTAATAAAAAACCGATTCAAACTTTAAACATTGCCATTTTAAAGCATTGGCAATCTAATTATACCAATTAAAATATGGTACAACCAAAAACATATTTAGGATCTACTGTCATCTTTACTTACAAAAGGGCACAATGTGGGACCCGCAAGCCAGCCGGGTGGCTTTAAACAAAGATTAAACATTGATGATTTCCCAAATATTTCTTTCTTTTTCTTAAAGGGATAAGGTCAAAGAGGAAATGACACTTTTGCCACGCGTGATTAAGGGCGTTAATTACTACTAAATTACAGACAAGCTGCCCCGTAAAAAGATTAAAAATCATTGGGTTTATGTCACTCGTGTGTGCACTGCACGGTAATATGATGACAACTCTCCATGTGCCTGCATGTGAATGGTTGATTCCTCGTTACTCGTTCCTCTTTAAAACCATTTCTTTTACTACTCAAATTTAATGCAATTAATTTCACGTGTGATTTGAAATTTTCGAATTTACTATCAAATATAAAAAATAGTACCATTTGAATTTAATTTGAATCTCGAAATCACCATGGTTGGAAGTGCTTTATTTAAATATCACTTTCAATCCGAATAAAATTATCTCTAAACTATAACATGAATAAGGATGGATAACTTTGGATATATTTCGCATATGATTTACATAAAGTGAGGATCAAACTTGAGTATTTAATATCTTAGTACTTTAATTTTATCAATACAACTAATATTGAGGATAATTAATTAGACGGTGAAAAAATTCTTCTAAGGAGGATAAAAAACTACGGGCAAATAAAATTTCACTAAAACAACAAATAATCGAATAAGAGTACATGATAGATAAAAATCAAAATGAGCCCTCAAATCCTGAAAAATACAAAGCTCTTTGGCTAAAACACAAAATTCCCTTAAACGCTTTTTTGTTGTGTTGTTGAATCACACTCTCTAAAGTTGCTAAAAGTCCTATTTATAGGCTAGAATTCGTGGGCTAATATGATAAAATATCCCTAAAGTTATTAGAGTTCGAATGAAAAAAAAGATAGCAATGTTTAATTATGAGAAAAAACTCGGTCTAATAGGGAACACATTGTGATGCCGTTTATCAGCTCGTCAGAACATCATATGTTGCGTCATCAGGATGTTGATTTCTTCTCTTCAAGACATCGTGTGCCGCGTCGTCGAGACGTCGACTCTTCCTTATCACGACATTAACTTTATTTCGTAAAAAATGCGAGCCACACTCTCCTAATTACTCTCACTAAACAATCTTATAAATCAATGTTTAAGAGTAAGCATTCTAATATATATTTTTTCAGAAATATAGTTCAAACTGCAAATGTCGACTTAGGAATTAATATATTCATGTATGTTATATGTATTTTTTTTTTTTGGGTTATAATTGTGTTGAAGGTCTGAATAAAAAAATAATTGTGTTAAAAGGTTAATTATATTATTTTAAATTTAACATGTTAATAGTTTGTGATATAGTTATGACATATTTATGTATTTTTATTTATTAATGGTCAAGGATTGAGTTATCGGTCACAACATGCTTGATATCGAGAAATTTTTTAATAATTTATTTAAATTTTATAAAAAAAATCATTTTAGCATTCTATTTAATTTTTAATTTTTTAATTTATTTTTCTAATCACCCTAAATTTGATAGAAAACTCAATAAAGTTAACTTTGTTGATGTGGCACCCATGTAACAATTCACATGTATGTAACGATAATAATTAATTCATCTTTTAAATTAAAAAAATAATACAAAATATATAGAAAATTATTTAATTTTTTTTGTAAAGAGCAAAATATAAAAGTTTTTAAAAATTTAGAAAATTATTTAAACTAATTACAGACGTATTATATGCGTTGACTACTACGTGATGCCACATCCGCAAAGTTAATATTTGTTAACTTTTTAATCTATTTTGAGGTGATTTAATAAAAAAAATTAATTTCGAAAATTGAAAAA
Organism: Gossypium bickii; assembly: GCA_025503065.1. NCBI lineage: Eukaryota > Viridiplantae > Streptophyta > Magnoliopsida > Malvales > Malvaceae > Gossypium > Gossypium bickii. The sequence goes on along the minus strand of CP106713.1, from coordinate 15,985,156 downwards.
AAATTAAATTAAGAACTAAAATATATAAAATTAAAAAATTAAATAAATTATTATACCTAAAATATTAAACCAAAGAAACAAGCTTTTAGGTATCCAGCTTCACCTCCATTATCTGAGCTCTATACTTGTTTTAAATTATTAATACCTAATTTTATCTATATATAAAGTATAATTTATAGCATATAAAAAGTAAATATGTAATTTTATTTTCATAAATGAAAAGCATATAGTATTATTAATATAAATTATTGCAGAATATATTAAAATTTGTAAAATACATATTAACAAGATAAAAATTGTGCAACTACTACAGATTAAATAAATTTTTAAAAATTTTAAAAATATATAAACAGACATAAATGAGGTATAAATAAGTTTGGATAAAATTTATGGTTCATATGTCAAATTAGGTTTAGCTTGAATTACCCAATTACAAGTAAAAACAATGTTGAGCAGAATTTGAAGTTTATATTTTGGATCAAGATTAAGCAAGTATATGATATGTTAGTGCCATACTTAGATATATTTAAACTTGACCTAGTTTGATTTATATTCAGAGGCGAAGCCAGGGGGGCTGGCATGGGCCTCGACTCCCCTTAAAATGTAAAATTACTATTTAGGTCCTTAAAATTTTTTAAAAATTTTAAATTTATAAAGGTAAAATTACACTTTGGCCCCCCTAAAATTATAAAAATTTAATTTAATCCTTTAACAAATTATAAATATATAAACTATGAAAAATTAAAATTTTATCCGCCCCTAAAAAATTGTTCTGGCTTCACCCCTGCTTATCATATGTAATATTTTGACTGGATTAAGTATTTATCTTTGACGATGAAATCTTGGTATCGTTGGTAAAAATCGAGACTTTGGAATTTTGATGATTTATATTTGACTTTTATGTTGCATAAAACATGTATAAATTATTTCCAAATTTATTCTAGTTTAAATTTTATCATACGTAAATTTTCTCTGAATTATTTTAATTTGACTTTGAATATATTCTAGAAATTAATTCAATTGCACTCTATAATACTTTTTTTTAAAGGTAAATTCATTAATTCATTCAATGAATGGAACTATACAATTCAGATAAAAAAAATAGCAAATACTCGTCATAGACAGGGATAAAGGCAGAACAACTTTTTAGGGGGTGAATGAAGTTTTAATTTTTTATAGTCTATATCTTTATAACTTTAAAGGATTAAATCAAATTTTTATAATTTTAGGGGGGGCCAAAGTGTAATTTACCTTAATAATTTAAAATATTAAAATTTTTTAAAGAGCCTAAATAGCAATTTTCATTTTAAGGGGCCTGCCCCTGCCAGCCCCCCTAAATTCGCCTCTGGTTGTAGATAGTGAAGAACAAGCTCCATCAACACAATAAAGACTTTAGCATGATTGTCCAAATCATGTGAAATCATTTATTACTCTAAAATACTCTCAAAACAAAAATAGATTAAAAAGTTGACGAAGAGTCACCCATTTTCTAAGAAAAACTACTAGTGGCCGGTGGAGTTTTAGTGAACGACAACACTGTCATTTGTCTATCACAACTTATAAAGAAAATAAAGATACTCACAAAATATATTTGCAAACTGAAAAGAAAAAAAGACATATGTAATAAATGAGAAAAAGAAAGAAAAAAGTTTTATGGAAGAGAAAAAAGACGGGCGATAATTAACCCGTAAATTAATACTATCGTTAACCGAGTAAAATAAAAGATAAGAAACATACGGTTTGAAAAAAAAAAGAGATGAAATATTTGATTTTATTAATTGAATAAACTTGAAAAAATTTATCTACCCTTAATCCTTCCACACTTATCTCATTTACTAATCATGCATGGATAAACAAACTTCGACATAATTTAAGGTTGATATTATAAATTAAGTCGGACTTGATTGTAAGTATTTAATAAATTTTAAAATTTTCTATTTTGAGCCACATTATTATATATATATTTATATTTAAATTATACATATTTTAATCTTAAAAATAAGAATATTGCTTCATACTTGAGAGTAAACAATCTAAAAGATAAAGACAGGCTTTAAGCTTTGCTTGTCAAATTAGCTTTGGTTTTTTTTTTTTTTTTTTTTTTTTTCTTCTTTAAGCTTCTTTCAAGAAAACGACGAAAAACAACGCAACATAAAACTTTTTTCCCCCTTCATTCGTTCATTCATTCACTAAAAAGAAAAAAAAGAAACTATTATCATTATTGTTTGGATGGATTCTGATGAGTTTCTTAGAAGAAGAAGAAGAAACACAAACAGGTCAAATAAACCAAAGCTGTTCACTTTTCTCTTCAAACAATCAGCTTTTTCTTTTGCCTTTCCTGGGTTTTTCACTTCATGAAAGCTTTCACGTTCTACTGCATTTTATTGTTTCCTCTGTTCTATGATCAGGTAACTTGTTTTTACCCCCCACCCCCTTTCAAGCTTTTTTTCTTTTATGGGTTCTTTTCTTTTTTGCTTCTTTCCTCTATAATTTGAAATATTTTTAAGCTTCTTCACCCTCCCCCTTGTTCATGCATTTTCTTAGTAATCAAAGTTTGGTTTTGAACTCTCCAAAAAAAAAAAAAAAAAAAAAGGGTTGTTGAGAAATTTCAAAGTGTATATATATGTTTTCATGGGTTAGGATTTTGCATTGATTTGATATCTCCTTTAATTGTGCTAATGTTCCGTTTCTTGGTTTGAACAGCTTATGATTTGAGTTTGAATTTTGTAACGTTGAATTTTGTGTTTTTGGGACTTTTAAGCTTGAAGATTTTGTAATTAATGGTTTTATCATAGAGGAAAGGGGTTTATTTTTGCTAAATTGGACTTTGGTTTTGCAGTTGTAGGTTTTGTTTTGAATTATTCAATGGAATCACTTGTTATTTCTTCACCCAAGAGTCAAAATCCTGGTTCTGGTATAGCCAACAGTAGCTCTGCTTCGACATCCGGGACGCTGAGTTCTTCCCGGCCTCCGTCTCCGAAACAATCCGGGAACGAAGGGCCGCCGTCTTCTACATCGCACGGTACTACTCTTAGTCAAGGCGTAAGGATTATTCGACATCCGAAGGGTTCTATAGGCTATCAAAAGCATCCATGCAAAACAGCCCATGACAACTTGCAGCATGAAGAATTGCCTAATATGGGAAAATTGTATTACGATCCGAGTAAGGGGAAATCCGAATCAGTGGGAAAGGACGAGGTCCTTATTTCGACCCAGATGAAGGTGTTGACAGTGGAAAGTAAATCTAGTAGCTTCAAACATCCCATTGGTGATCATATGAGTTTGAATTCAAGTGGTTCATTGGAATCTGAAAATGTTCTACCAGGTTCATGTAAAGGAGGTGTTGTGCAGTTGAACAGCCATACCGGATCTGAACATGAACCGAACTTTTGTCCGAGTCCTTCACATAGTGTGTGCACCGGCACAAATTATACTGAAGCCAAACCAAGTTTCACCAACACAGAAATTAGTAATTTGTGTGATGTGGTCGAGAGTAGGAAGACAAGCATGTATCGAGGGAGTACTGGCAGCGATGTTAGCGATGAAAGCGGCTCTAGTTGTCTAAGCAGTGCCATTTACAAGCCCCACAAAGCAAATGATATAAGATGGGAAGCAATTCAAGCTGTGAGATCCCGAAAGGGAGACTTGGACTTTAAGCACTTTAGGGTGTTGAGGAGACTCGGATGTGGGGATATAGGCAGCGTTTATCTATCGGATCTGACCGGCACTCAAACTTATTTTGCAATGAAGGTTATGGATAAAGCTCTTTTGGCGAGTCGAAAGAAGCTTCTCCGAGCCCAGACAGAAAGAGAGATTCTGCAATCTCTGGATCACCCCTTCCTACCGACCTTGTATACACATTTTGAGACAGAGAAGCTGTCTTGCTTGGTCATGGAGTTCTGCCCTGGAGGAGATTTGCACGCACTCAGGCAAAGACAACCTGGAAAGCACTTTTCAGAGCAAGGTGCCAGGTTAGCCACTGGTCTTCTTCCCCTTATTGGTTACTCTTTCTACTCTAGTCCGAATCATTGTACTTTTTATTTTAACTGCTGTATGTACTAAAGATTCTTGATGACAACCCTTGGCTCCATTTCTCATCGAATGTAGCCTATGATGCCACTAGGAAGCTTGTGTTACAATTTTGTTGGTATTGTGGTTCTATATAAAGGACCATAAATTAAAATAACTTGTATCAAGTTGCTCATATCGAAATCCATGGCTTTATCTTCTCTAGTTCGGCAGGTACCGAGCATGGAGTCCTGAGTTGTAATCTTGTAACTAAATAACACTCTTCAGCAATTCTTGAAGTTTTTTAGGCCTAATTTTAATTATAGTTGGGCTTTGTTAACAATGTCTTCTCTGGATTTGTTTTCAGATTCCCGATTCTTGTCTTGTTTGTTGAGTTTTTAGGCAGCATATAAGCTTTGCAGATTGAAATAAGTTGTGTTCTTCAGGATATTGGATGATAATGCGGACTGATATGGATTGATTGCAGAAGAAAAGTTTAAACCAAGTAATTACTAATAATTTATTGTCATCTGCATTGATCTTTTCCGTTGCTTTGCAGATTTTATGTGGCGGAAGTTCTCCTTGCTTTGGAGTATCTTCACATGCTTGGGATCATATACAGAGATCTTAAGCCAGAGAACGTTTTGGTGAGAGAAGACGGACATATAATGCTTTCAGATTTTGACCTCTCTCTTAGATGTGCTGTCTCTCCTACTCTGGTCAAATCCTCGAACTCGACCCTGGAATCAAAACATTCCTCGTACTGTGCTCAACCTGCATGCATTGAGCCAACTTGTGTGGTGCAGCCGGATTGTATCCAACCTGCATGTTTTGGACCACGTTTTTTTTCAAGCAAGCCGAAGAAAGAAAAGAAGAACAAAGTAAAGAACGAAACGGGCCATCAAGTGAGTCCTCTTCCTGAGCTCATAGCAGAACCTACCAATGCTCGATCAATGTCCTTCGTGGGCACTCATGAATACTTAGCACCGGAGATCATTAAAGGTGAAGGGCACGGAAGTGCTGTAGACTGGTGGACATTTGGGATCTTTCTATATGAACTTTTGTTCGGTAAAACCCCATTCAAGGGCAATGGTAACCGGGCAACTCTCTTTAACGTGGTTGGCCAGCCATTGAGATTTCCAGAGTATCCAAATGTGAGCTTTGCTGCTAGGGACTTGATTAGAGGTTTACTTGTAAAGGAACCGCAGCATCGGCTTGCTTGTAGGCGTGGGGCTACCGAAGTTAAACAGCATCCGTTCTTTCAGAGTGTGAATTGGGCACTCATTCGATGTGCAAATCCACCCGAAGTGCCAAAGCAAGCCATGATGGAAACACCTATGAATAACAAGGGTCCGGGTTTAGATGTGAAGCCTTCAGGTAATTATTTAGAGATTGATTTCTTTTGATTCTTGTTCTTTCTTAGAAACAGTGTTTCGATATCGAATTCTGCTGCAATGGTCTGATGTTTTGCTCGTGAAAACGAGCTATAAATCGTTAGTTCCATTTCTGTTAGAACTCGAAGCATGATTAACAGCTCTGCGAAATGCAAATGAATAGAAATGAGGATAGAAGTTGTTGCCACTTTCTTTTCCTTTTGAAATGTTTCTTGCAGACTTGTAAGTTAACTTCCATAACTTAAGTTTCACGAAAACCGGTCAAAATGGAAAGATGTTTGGTGGTGGTTTGAATATGGTTCAATTCAAGATGAAGATGTTATTGATTTGATTCCATAAAATTAACATGATCAGCACTAGGTAAAGAAACTGCTCTGCTTGTCTCATGGAAACAAAAATGATTGTTTCTTCTTCTTCTACTTTTTTGGTTTTCAAATAATAATAATAATAATATTAATAATAATTTCAGAAACCAAACCGGTGTAACTTCTTGAAAATAAAATTTGAGGATTAATACCAAATAAATGAAAAATACAAATATTAAAAACATATTTTAATTTTCAATTTTTTACTCTACACTTTAATGAAAAATAATTAACTCAAACTCGAAGCATTAGTTGAGAACTATACTAACATATAACCAAAATAAATTTCAATTTGTCGATTGAGTCTTAATGCGGTTGACATCGACATTATTGCCAAACAGAAAGATATAGATTCGAGTGTATTCAAGCACATTTATCTTCTTATTTACGAGTGAAAAGGAGTTATGGATAGCTCTATGCATTTCATAACTATTGTTTCCTATTAAATAACTCACTGTCCAAGAAAAAAAAAGAAGAAATAAGAATAAAATAAAAGTGTAACAAAAACCATAATAGCATTAGGATTTGCAAAACGGCCACCTTACTCCAAGTTTAAAGAATATAGTAATCTATTTTTCGGATTTAAAGATTGAAGTCCAATTTTTATCACCGTTAAATTCTTTTTATTAAATTCTCTAATGCAACAATTTAAAAAAAAAATCACTTAATAGTCATGTAACAATCAGAATAAGTTGAAAATATTGATTACGATTTAAAAAAAAAAAACACCAATTCGAAATCATCACTATAAAATAAGTTTTCTATTTAGAATATTGTTTTTAAGAAAAATTGATGTCAATATTTTGATTGAAATAATTAATAATATTAACTATTTAGACTAACTAATGACATTATAAAACTAGAGGGACCAAATTATGTAAATATTTAAAGTATATAAATTAAATATCAATTTTTAGCATAGTGTAGGGGCCAAAATTGAAATTTGACTATTGTTTTATAATGTCAAAAACGCAAACCTAAAAGAAATGGAAAGCCACCAATCAAGCTTTTAAGACTCTTAGGCAAGGATGGTCGCCCCTTTAAAATTTTCAGGTTTTTGAATTTTATATATAGATTACCATGTATTTTAGATTTGATGTCCACATTGTAAAACCTTCGATCCCCTTAGCCAAATTGTATTTCATATAATACGCCTTTTTAAGCCATAATGTTATACTTTATATTAATAAAGTATTTTTCAGTTTTTAATTATATAACTTTAATAATAATAATAATAATAATAATAATAATAATAATATTATTATTATTATTATTATTATATTAATGTATGATGGACCTTGAAAGACTAAATTTAGAGGCCTAATATAAACTTTAAAGTCAAATTCTAGAATTAATGGATTTGGCCTATATTCATATATATTAGGTTAGTGATTTTCTTTTATTTTGATTTGTATGTTTTGTTAAGAAATTATCTTTCTTTGGTAAGGTGCCGATATTGCGAAGAGAAAAAGAAAAGAGTTTGATGCTGAGATTGAGAGCATAGAGTAAAAAAATATAAATTATCTTCCTCTTAACTCTTTACATAAAAGATCTCTCAATAAATATTTTTGCATAAATTATGTTCTTTATTTATTTGATTTATTATTTTTTTTCTTTTTCTTAATATGTTGGTTTTTCATATATTATTACACTCTTTAGGATTTTCCTTTTCCTAATATGAGTTTGATATAATGAAAAAACGGGGTGTGCAATTTAGGGTACCTAATATTGATAAATATGACTAAGGCCAAGTTTTTTAAATTTAATTTTTGGAATTATAATGATATTTATAAAATTTTTAGTATAGTATTAGTTATTCTTTATTGTATATTAGAAATAAATATTTAATTTTATATAATGTGATTTTTTTTAAAATAAATTACAATTAAATCGTTGATATTTTTAAAAAACATTAAATTAAATTGTTTAATTAAAAAAAATATTAGAGAAGAATCTTGAATCTTAGAAAAAGGGTTGTTTGGATTTAAAAGTTTTGCTCCACTTGAAATAAAATCTTGAATCCGTCACTCACTATGGGGCGTCAGAGTTGGCACTGTGATTGCTCTCCAATGCTTAAGACAGCTACAATGGAAAGGGTAAAAGAGAGAAGATGATGAATAGTGAACAGCGTAAAAGGATTTCTCAGAGGCCTTTTTATGCTGAACTCCCTCCTACTTTTCAGGTGACAATCCTCTTAGCCTTGAAACTCAAGGTCTCTTGGGATTAGTTCATTCTTTTGCTTTGTTCGTTGGTTTGCCCTTTTTGTCCCGTTAGGATAACCCTGCCATCCATCGCTTTTAGGTGTGTATTAATATTTTTATAATAATTTCTTTATAATATATTTAGAAATAAAATAAGATATTATATTAGTCAATTCTAAACCCATTAATTTTAGGACAACTACATTGAATGGAATAATCAATTTGGTGGATTAAATCAACTTAGAAGTGAGCACTGCCCAACATATGTACAAGATACGAGTGCTTTAAAGAAAATGAAAAATCCCAGTAACATCAACTAATGAGATGTTCAATTAAAAAGGATTTGATTCTACTGCTTCATAATATGCTTTCTCTGCAGCAGTCATCCGATCTTGGAACATAGTCCATTCTTTCCTACACCTTTCCCTCACCTGCCATACCAAATTCAGAACTTTTATTACTCTTTGTCTTATGTTTCATAAACAATAGAGGAAATGAAAGAAACATCAGTGATTCATTCGCGAAAGATGAGCATGATACGGAGAAATAACTAAAACGAATAAATGCATGTGAAAAGGGCAAAAATGGAAGAACATTTTGTGCATACCCCTTGCCATGATGCCTTTCCGCCCACCGGTTGCCCCTGTCAAATGAAGAAAGAAACTCTTTTGACATATACTGTGCATATGAAATAGTAACTTACGTTGCCCTAACTCTTCACTTTTCTATCAGTGTCCGATATTCATGCCTGACAAAAATCCAGTCTATGATCCTTAAAGGACTTTTTGAAAACATGGAAATCTTAGAAAAATTTGAAAAATACTCATGTTGACACTCACAACTGAGTCTTTGTAACATAAATGTGTAACGATTTCTTGTATACCTGGTTCCCGAGAGACGGTACACCTTGATGAACAATCCACTGAGCATCAACAACACCTATTTTCTCATGAGATGGCTGCTTCGGACAAAGTTGCAGAATCAATGAAAGGCCTTGAGTTAAAAGTAATGCCGGAATGATAAAGACAGTTACTAACCTCTACGCATTTCCGAAGAGCGAAATCCAAACCCCATCCATGAACCAAGTCATTCTGCCATTTTAAAGGAGAATTTATATCATAAACATGGAAAAAAGCAGAGGAATGATGACATCAAGAAGAAATTAACTCACAGCTTTACCTGAATCATATGCCAAACGCATCGCCATGCATCCCGAGAGAAGACGGTAGCCATGATCTCGACAAATCTGAGCATCAAGAACATGACAATGATTAGCAAAAATTGACAAATAAGCAATATGTTGAGGATATATGATGTTTCGTACGATGCGCAAGGAGGCAAATGTTGATCAGAACACCAGCCAGGTCTCTCCTCTGTATCCCTGCAGGAGCAATAACGGATAACAAAACTTCTAACCAGTTAGATATATTAAAACCCATGTTGCTCGGACTTAAGGGTGAGAGTCGGTTACGGATATGTGATTGAAATACTGAAAGCAGTAATATACGAGGTTCTTACATGTGAACTTCAGTGTTGTCTCTCTTCCTTGTCATTGCCCATGTCAATGATGCGCTATTTGCATCTAAACCAGGCTGTGATATTTCTAAACCATGTCTTCGGACAAGTTTTATGTATCTGAGAACCGAAGAAGTTTAATGTTAGCTTACTTGAAACATTTTCTTATCCAATGAGATTAAGAACTTACTCCTCCGCATCAAAATTCTCAACCCCAAGATCCTCATCCCATATAAAAATGTAGTCATAGGGTGCAACAATGTCGGGGTGCAAAAACCGCTTTGCATACCACCTTGATTCAACATAACCAGGACTTAGCAAAATCAAATAAAACCTACTAGATTGATGTAGATTTGTATAACAAAAACGAGCTAAGATGCTAACCATTTAGTCTGCTTTTGAACGCTCACATGAATAGCTCGCTTCGACCACTCGAATTCATCCCATTCAGTGGTCAGGCCATCGTAATGAAACAACATAATAGTGAAGTTCTCAGAAAACTGTAAAATAAAGGTTTTAGATAAGAGAGTTTGGACATTCAAGGATAGATTGAGGCAAGAATATATATATGTCAAGAGAGATGACCAACCTTTTTCACAGCTGCATGGATATTGCTTTTCTGATTATAACCAACGGTAAAAGTTACGAGATACTTTGGTTTGATGGTCAAGTCCTGCAAATGCAACCCATCAACCAAAGATTAGATTAGAGAAACAAATCTGAATTGAATCACGATGGAAAAAAATGGACTATCATTGTTGCCTGGTTCAACTTCATCCGAGTACAAAAGTCAAACATTAATTCTTTATTAGCTGCAGATGGCAACCGGTTCAAACTCTCAGACATGTGTCAGGCAGAAAATGAAACATAAAGATGAGTCTGACTAAGAGAAATTGAAGAAGATGCATACCTCACTTGGCTGACCCCATAACCGATGGAGATAGAAATCTGACTCCGATGTGATTATACCAGGTGGAAGTCTTTCAGCACCCTGTGGATTTGTTGGAATCCAGATCTGCCATAGTTAAGGATTAACTATTAGTGCTCTTACCAAACCCTGTAAGTGTTGATGTTCATTGATTGTCCTTAAAAAATGTTACACTTTACTACTGATCACTATCACATTTAGCCAGGGAAAAGCAAGTCCGATCATATCATCATTAAGTGTGATTTTACCCTACTGCAATCACACGATGTAAGAAGGGTGAGATACCATCAGATCCTGATGCATGTAGAAATTAATATGCCAGGCAAAAATTAAAGGGAGATTTACAACTAAAGAAAGGCAGGTTCCACCGGCTGATGAAATCAGGTTCGGGTTTTCATTTTCCCATGATCAAATATGCAAAAATTAAACTCATTTACTAATAAAACTAAATCTAAATTTGTATAACAGACATTACTCAGGTGTGAGTGGACAAAGGTCTGTGTATGACACAAGTATGCTCTATTATTTTCAACATTTCCATATAGTTGGAAGGTGGTCGGAGGAACATATCCCTGTATCCATGTTCGGATGATACTTCAAGAAAAATAATCAGAGCAACAGTGTTTCTGTATGTAAATGACATCCTTAACTTGGTTCTAAAGAATTGTTTTTGTCCAAAAATCTTCTCACTTTGGTAGAAATCTCAGTTGAAAATTTTCATAATTTCTGGGCCAGCCTACAATTTAGATGCTGAATTGTAATGCTGCATGTATAATCGAAATAAAGAGGACCTACCTTTGTCTTCTCAGATTTGTTAGATGCTACCATGACAACCTTATCATCCTTGAGAGAGCTCAAAGCACTAAATAGTTTTCGTGTTGAAAGACCAGAATGTTTGTCCTCAATATACGTTAGATCAATGGAAGGGAATAGGCTGGATGGAAGATTTATCTATGAAAATTTAAATGTATCAGAGAAAACTCGTATTCTGTGTTATATAAGAAAAGGGAAAAGGAAACGAAATAATACTGTGTCAATAACAAATAAAGGTAGTGAGAATGATTAATGTACCTTAGTTAATCAAAGTGTTGGAAAGGATACTCCTATAAGGAATCCCAAAAAAACTCCAGCAAAAGTTGTTATAGTAAGCCTCGTCATCTCACTTGGTTTAATTACATTACCACTGCAGCGCAACAGAGGTGTTATTGATACCATATGAACTCGTAAAAATGACATTGAATGCAGAATATAGAAAAGAGAACTAAAATCAGTCTGGTTCCTAGTACGGGATTGGTACGAAAAATGATACCTTTGTAAGGGAACTCCCATTATGCTAAAGGTCTTCTTAGACGTAAGTTGAAACCGATGAAAAGAAGGAACGCACCAGATGCCAACATCAAGTTCAAGGCTCAAACAGAAACAATGACCCCAAGGGCATGACAGCCAGATCTGTAAACGTTTTTAAAAAGAGTATCAATCACGGTGTGGGGAATGTAAAACAGGCAGTAAGAACTGAATATGACATTACATATCCAAAAACCGAAAATTATTTCCTATCATACTCTTGTTAATGAATGATAAATCTTAGCTAATCACACTGTACATCAGATAATCTCCCATTATGCTCAAGATATTCTTAGTACATTTATACACAGATGTAAGCTGAACCAGGAAAAGATGAAATGCACCAGATGTTGTCGTAAAGTTTGTGCTTCAAACGGAAACAATAATCCACACCAATGCTGAAAAAGGTTTTACAAAAGATTAGTATCAATTAAGGTACTAGGAAAATTAAAACAGGCAGAACTAATTGAATACGACATTGCATATCCTGAAAACCGAACATTAGTCCTATCAGATAAATCTCAGCTAAGTTGTACATCAAGTAACTGTCTGGCTTATCGAAAACCGGCTGATCTTCCTGGACCAATTTCACCTATTACTTGAACCAACAACAGGTTTAGCTGTTAAATCCTCAGCACTAGTTTATAATTTGACCAGATGAAAGGGCTGAGAAGCAAGCTTTATTAGGCTGTAAGGAACAATTATGAACCAGTGGGAATGGATAAAGGGCAAAGTTTAATGATTGATCTTCAAACTAGCTTGAATTTCGTTCTTTTTTAACATTACTCACATACTAAAATAGCAGGAAAAAAATGGCATTGAGAACACAACTACAATAAAAGACAGACATGAAAACAAGCAAAATTTATAGGTTTGTCCTAATGAAGTTAACCTAGAAATTTACTAAAGTACTCCATTTAACATCAAACAATGAGCTAAAAGAACAATTTCTCATCAATCATTTATGGTTAGAAACAAAATCTTGCCTTGTAAATGATCAAACAGTTCAAGCTAAGCGTTTTACATATATTTATGATTAGGAAAAAAAACAACGAAAACCTTTCCAAAAAAAAAAAAAAGGACCAAAAGGAAGTAAGAACAATTGAATTAAACACTAAAACAAAGCACAGAAAAGTGTCATTCTTTTCAAAGAGAAATAATAACGTAATCAAATGAGAAAGAAAAAAACATACTTAGAACCAAGACTAGAGAATTCTCAATTTGGGTTTTCCTTGGAAGAGTGAAAATTCTGAAGCTTGGGGTTTTTGTTTAGCTTCCTTTTTAGTTATTTGAGATGAATCACTTTTGAAATGTTTGATTTTTAAATTTTGGGGTGATGAAAGAGACTTCCCATTTTCAGTTGGACTCTTCACAGTTTTTGGATTGATTGAAACATCATTTGTTTACAACTGGGACCCTTTGATTGATCCCATGATTTTTAAAGGCTACTGGAGCTATTTGAATTTGAAATTGTGCTTTGAGTTTGCCTGTCATTCTCACATTCATGCAATCCATATTGACCCTACAACTAATAATTTATTTATTTTTTATGTTAAATATTTTACATTTATGTAATTATTCATTTGTTTTTTTTATATGCAAGAAGCAAATGCGATTAAAAGTAATCCGAATTATTTGAGATTTAAATTTAGTAATTATTCTAATATTTGATTTAAATAATTTTTTTTAAGTTAAACTTTGAACTTGACAATTGTTCTCATATTGGGATTTGAATTTTTGTGTCCAAGTTAATATTTAGAAATCTTAAAATTCAGGCTCCAATATGAAAATAATTGTCAAGTTCGAGACCTAACTTGAATTAATAAAAATAGTTTAAAACATAAAATGGAAAATTTATCAAATTCAAGTCTTGATTTAACCCAAAACTTAACTAAATGAGAAACCAAATTATTTTTTGATGCCTTGTGAACCCATATGAGTGTTTTGTCTTTTTCATTGCATCATTTCAAATTCTATAGTAGTTTCTTTAAGTTATTGATGTCATCCATGACAGGTTTATACTGTCAGTGAGGAAGAATCCACTTCTTTTGCAGAATTCTTCTTATCAATTTGTCCTTTGTCCAGATAACACATGAATCAATTCCTAGGCTGCACCACTATCAGTAGAGTAAATCAAATAATTATTAGCTTACAAGCCATGCCATTGTCATGATTGAAGTTCTCGTGAATAACTTTCCAAGTTATGAATTCCGGTGTTTTGATGAAGATTGTCAAAGTAGCTCTTGAGTTTTTTCTATTTCATCCAAAGAAGATGTTATAAGCATTAGCATTCATACCTCCTGGGAATGCTTCTATATCTTTATTCTCTTGTGGTCTAGACGTCTTCCAATTTGGGTTAGCCATCTCTGTGTTCTTTATTAGTGTCGATGCTGATCTTAAGACTGCTGTGGGGTTTGGCATTACACCCTCAAATAAGACTTTGTTCTTATGACCCAAATACTTTACAGAATAATGGTGAAACAAGTAAAGTCTGCTCCAAGACTCTTTTTATTTTATTTTTTGGTCCAATACTAAAAATGTTTATGAGTTAAATCAGTTCAGATTAAATTCTCATTTCAAAAGCAAATTTAAGTTCGAGTTAAGTATGAAATTACCTAGTTCATTCAAATATGATTCGTTCTATTGTTTAAAAATTAATAAAAATATTTTTATTTAAAATTAATTATAAAATTATATAAACATTAATGTAATTTTTTTATTGTCCCAAAGTTGAATATTTTAAGCACAAATTAGGTCAAAATGACTTAAGATAAATCAGATTACATCACCATGAATCCCTCTAATTAAACATCAAATTTGGTGAACTATCTATCTTCAACATTATGAGACATTAGATTACGTACACTTCAAGCTTAAAATTTGAGTTCAAATTATAATAAGAATTAAATTGAGGTTGCAACCTATTCAAGTTAAGAATTAAAATCGTTTCTATTAATAATTCAAATTACTAAGCTCAAATTTATTGGACAATGACCTTATTTATAATTTTCAATTACAATTGCAATACTAAATTAGCTCTTCATTAATTTTAAAGCTAACATTTTATCGAATACATACCGGTACGTGCTGATATTTTGATATGAATCCAAGTACGTGTACAGTAAAGGTGATGATGATTCATGAAGTAGTGTAACAAGCATGGGTGATTGGAATCGGAGGATCTGAAAATGAACCATTGATTAAACGACTTGCAATCCAATGATTGGCAGCCTCAGTGTAGTGGACACCATCCCAGCTGATATATGTTGAAGGGTCTTCACATGAAGGTCCAGAAATTTGAGTCCCATTTGGTAAGGCTAATATTCCCCCACATCCCACATCGATTCCATTCTTGTGATACCCACAGCATATCTTTCGTGCTTCAACAAATCCTGCAAAAATAATGAAGACGTAATTTTTGTTTTAACTTTTGTTCGATATATATTTGGACATAGTAACCAAGTGATTACCATGTTGTTTAGAGCTGCTGATGAGTCCATATTTTGCGGCATAGATATCAACATATGTGATTGCAGCATGTGGGAGATCTGTCCTAAGCTTCATAACTCTACTTTTGAGCTGCCTGTTGAACTCTTGGGCGATGTCGTTTTGGGATTTGACACATCCATGGTTGTCGAGAAACCCAGGGGGAGGATTGGTGATAGTGAGCAAAGTAGAGGGCAAGCAACCAATTGGGCCTGTATTGTGTATCCAAAACGTTCTTGCTCCTTGTGTATATAGGTGCTGTTTCATGTACTCATTCTTTTAATCCACCTTACTACGTAATGATCGACTTTCACAACCTTTTTATCATGTGAACATTTGATTCATGTCTCTACATACCGCAAGCTGGTCTCCATTTGCGCTTATCAAAGGTTTTTTAGTTTTTATTTATATAATAACAAATTTAACCCTTAATGTTTATAATTTTTTGTCAATTAAGATATTTTTTTAGTTAAATTTAGACAGTAAAATTTCAAAAAAAGAGTCTAATTGTTTTTGTAACGAAAATATTGACTAAAATATTAAGCTTTTAACAATGTTGGTGTGGCAACACGTGTAGTTGTCAATATGTTTTTCATGTTGTCATGATTAGGGGTGAGCAAAATTCGATTTGATTCGAAAAACTCGATAAAAAATTCAAATTTTGAATTAAATAGTTCGAGTTATTTGAGTTAATCAAGTTATTCAGATCAACTTGAATAAAAAATTAAGTTTTTCGATTTAACTCGAGTACAATTCAAGTTAGCTGAAAATCTGAATAATAAAAGGCAAAACTACGTCGTTTTGATAAATATTTATCTTTTTTAAAGTTAAAAATCAAAACCATTAAGTTAAAAGCAAAACTACGTCGTTTTTATAAATGCTTACTCATTAAGTTAAAAACAATACTATTATATTTGTTTATGTAACTAAATAATCTTGTACTTCGTCTACTAGTTAAATAATCGGTCCATATAAACGTAACATTGAGTATAAATAATAGGATTTGTTAACTAGACTCAATTTGGTTAGAAATTTTTTGATTCGATTAAAAAAAAAAATTCAAATTGAGTTTGGTTGCTAAAATAGGATTAGTCAACTCGACTAACTCAAAATTTTTTAGCTCAATTTGACTCAACTCAATCGAATACTCTCCCATAGTCATGATATTATTTGTCTTATATATCACGTGAATAAATAATTTAAAATTTATAAAAAATTTAAAAATTATAACAAAATTTAAAATTATTAAAAAAATAGCATGAAATACACATAAATTGCCATTCAAGCTGTCATTTTTAAAAATTTAACTTTTATTCAATACTTTCGTTAAGAAAACAACAATTGAACTCTTTCCGAAAAATTAGTGATCAAATTCAACTCCTTTAAAAAGTTGTGAGTCAAATTTAGTTAAAAGAAAAAAAGAATAAAAGCTAAATTAATGAAATATGTAAAGATTAAGGCCTAAATATATTATTATACCTTTTTATATAAGAATGATTTTGTGAGCCCTAAATAATTGAAGAGCAATTTTACCTGCACTGCCAGAACCAATTGGGTAATGATGTCGGGAATGGATGCGAGAAGCTGCGCATCACCGACCGTGCGGAGTCCATAAGCAATGTCATTTTGCCCTATATCCACCACATACAGTGCATCTCCGAACTCCTTAGATCGAGGAAGAACCTGGTTTCCACATGAATGTTTTTTCTTTTCTGCACATCATCAACAAATCAATTTCCATAGTAACAAAAAAAAAGGTTTTGGATCAAAAGTTGGAATCTCAACCTCTGTAAAGATCTGAAGTTCGTGCCTTGAATTGATCGAATTGAAATATCTGAACATTAAGAGCAAATGGACTTAATCCACTCTCAGCTATAGTTTTGTTTTGAGGAACTATGGTTGATCCACCTGCCGCAAAATTAGCCCCGTGCCGGAAGTTTGATCCGATTGAATCCAAAAACGAACTCAACAACGGCAATCCAAGGCGTTCAGCTGCGCATATATATAAAAAAAGACACACTTGTTATCAACTTTGATGATCAACCATTAATCTAAAGTTGATTTTTTTTGTTCATGTTACCAATGAAATCAATTATAACTCGCCCATCGCAGACTCTTCCAGCTGGCTTTCGAAAGAAAGTTTCACCGTTGGGCCATTGGCGAGGGAAAATGGCGGCTGATATAGCTCCGGTGTCGGAATTTGAATCACCGAAGTTGTAAATTGCTTTGAACTTGCAAGGTGGTAAATCCGCGGCCATGGCAGCCACCCTATTCGAAAGCAATGAAATGAATATCCCAGCAAAGATAAGTCTTGCAAACTCCATTGCAAATTCTGAAAAATCCACTTATCTTATGCATATTTAAATACCCGCAGAAAATTTGGATTAAAGAAAGACTATTTTCAGGTCAGCAAAAGAAGCACATGCTAATAGGAATCAATGAACTCAAAATGCTTTGACTTAGTTTCTTTGATCATATATATTTGATAGTATAGTTTTATCCCTCAAATTGCAAAAAACTAATTTATATGTTGAATGTGTGTTGGGAGCTTTTAACTTAATTTTCAAAAATCTTAAATAAACTTTTAGCTTATTAATTTTATATTCATAAATTGGGGATTTGGAAGTAAACATTAAAGCTTAATCAACAATATGTATGAGTTTATTAGCATATTATATATGTATATATACATTTTATCAATTGAGTCTTAACTCGATTGGTATAAGCATTTTTGTCAATATAAGAAGATATAACTTCGAGTGCGCTGAAGCGCATGATCCTCCTATTTATGAGTTGGGGAAAAGCTATGGGTAATTTTAGGTTTTGTGCTAAAAAAAAAATGATCAGAACTAATAATAAAATACTTCAAAAAATATATATATGTACACATTTTAATGATAATGAAGTTTTTTGTATTTGTTGTTTTCAAAGGGGTAAAAAAATTAGTTATAATAATATAAAATACAAGACAATAAATACATTAAGGCTTGTAACCTTGAAACTAGTATGATAAGTCATTTATTACTTACCTCACGAGAGAGTCACTTGTAAACCCAACATAAGTTATTCATAAAAATTTTAATTTTTAATTATTAATAGTTGAATTTCTTTTAATCCTCATAGATATTACTTCCAATTTTGTGGAAATTTGTTTCTCAATCTTTTCCTCTCTTTCAAGCTTACAAAACCCAAATGCTTCGAGTGAATTACTATATCTTATGAACTTATTTAATTGAGATTTGATCTTATTTTAAGTGAGTTATTAAAGTGCTATTAGAGAATATTTTTTCATAAAAACAAAATTTATGAAAATATATATACATGTTTCTTTGTACTTATTTTGGTTAAGGAGAAACAAGTTTTTCTTTTGATTTGGTGTATTACTATCCACAAATTTTATTCAATACTAATTTTCTAAATATGAAATAAAACATAAAAAAATATATAAATGAATTTAATCCTCCAACAACAAAATTTACTTAGATTTCAATGAATTTGACATCTTAAGTCAAGTTAAAAAGTATTAGTTAAATTAGAGGTCTTTGTTTGCTAATGGTAGAGATGAGTAATAAAGAGAATTGCTAGAATTGTTAGAATATTTTTCATTCAATGAAATGTTTCCACCAAGCAAATAAGACGAAGACCACCTACAATGGTATCGCGATATCCACTCGCCAAGGAGTACCCCATTTCAAGATTGACAACGATATCGTGATATCCTACTCTGGGTATCGTGATATCGATATCAATATCGTGAGGGGGCAAAAATGATATCAAGAAGTTTTTGTCTAACTGAAGCACCAATCAAAAAGACATGTTCAAGGGCATTTTGGGAAACAATTTTGGGTCAAAATTGCTACTAAAAGAAGCCAAATTTGGCTGAGGAAAGAGGAGGATACATTAGGCATAGTTTAGATGGTTTTCTTCTTCATTTTTTTTTCTAGGGTTTTTTTATTTTTCATCATCCTCTATAGTTGTAGATTTCATTTTTCTGCAATTTTCTTCTTTTTCTTGTCACTTTTCAAGTTAGTTAAATTAGTTATCACTTTAACTAGGGTTTATTTGTACTTTTAGTACCTCTTCTTTAGTTGTAATGACATTTCAATCCTTGGCTTAATGTTTTTCAGTTTCATTTAGTTTCAATTGTTACAAAATTTAACTTTAATGTTTCTTATTCATCATTTTGTTGTTGAATGCTCATCTTTACTTTTCCTTTAGGTTTTCTAAGTTAAAAATCCCAAATTTTATTTTATTGTTAAGTTTATGTTAATGGTTGCCATGTTTTCTTCCTTCATGTTTGTTAGTGTAGTTTTTAGCATGAGTAACTAAACCTTAAGGGGGTTAGTTGATGGAGATGTGAGTAAGCTAATTTTTGAGTAAGGGACTAAATTGCAATATATTAGACTAAATTGAATAAACCTAAAAACTTAGGATTGATGCCCCTAAGGGAAAATCTAGGCAAGTGAGACCGAGAGGTAATCTTGTTGAGCATCTATTCGTTAGTCCCAGGTTAGCCGGTGAGATCGAGAGATAGATCAGATTAACTTGTCTAATTTGGTAAAATTGAGACCGAGAGGTAAAATGGAACCATTTTAGAAACTTAACTTATTTAGGTCCCTAATTCGAGAGTTGGCGATCTAAATCAAAATCAATCAACCATCATTTGTCATTTATTTGTTAATTTTGTAACTCTACGCGCTTTACGATTTAGTCCTTTTATAGTTAATTCATAAATTAGTGTAATTACCCTCGACCTTATGGTTTTTCGTAATATAGTTTTTTAGCAGTTAGTTGTCTTTATTTTGCATGTTTGTAGGTAGATTTGGTTCAATGGTTGACTCCTTTGGTTTCGATCCTTGGAGTACTTCGTACCCCATTGTACAATTATATTAAACTAACTTACCACACTTGCAGATATCGCACGATAGTATTTCTTTATTATTTGTTTGATTTATTGTTGATTTTTCCACTCCTTCTGTCAAAGTCGGGGAGGAGTGGTCAACCACCTAGATGATACTCATGACGACATCCTTGACATTTTGCACATTATTAACAAAGGTTTCCTCAACCTCTGTATACACCTTATTAATAGCCACTTGATTATCAAACTTCAAGAATTTCATGTTGAATTTGATTTGTAAGTTCTTCACCAGTAGTTCATCCTGTATCTTTCTAATCTTTCCCATTATGTTTTCAATTTCAGCTTCTAGTTTAGGGAGTTGAGCCTTTCGAATATATGCATAATTATAGGAGCTATATGTTCTACATGGGTATGAGTCTAATGTGCCTTGTAATATTGATCTCTCTAGTCGTTAGCTCTTTACTTCCAAATGCTAGCTTTTTGTCTTTTCTCCCTCTCTAACTATTTTAAGAATTTCCAGTTAGCTAGTCTTATTTGGTCATTCTCTTCAAACAAATGATTAAACTTTGAAGATAGACCTGAAGATGCATTTGCCCAAAGTACGACCTAAAGTCTCTCTCATTTTTTTTCTTTTGAGGGGGAAAGGAATGACATTGTGATAGGGACGCGTGTGGAACACGATCATAAGTTTGTCCAAGTGGTGGATTTGGCCTAAGGCTCTAGACGAATAGAGGAAACTTGGGAGTTTGACTAAACCTAAAACACAAACAATCCAAGTTAGATCTAATTAAAGCAAGAAACAAATAAAACAACATAATAAAGAAATTAAGAACAAGGAAAATCGAATTAAATTAGGATTCTTGAAATAGTGTCCAATTTAGTTATTGAGAGACTTGTTCTTGATGAAATTCAACTAAATAAGCTGCTAATAAAGAAACACAATCGGTTAGAAGCGAATTGAAAGATTTAGTGCTAAAATCGAATGAAATCAAAGAAAATATAGAAGAACAAAGTTTGACCAGCCAAGTTTAATGATGAACCAATTAATTGATGAGGTTTTGATTCTTTCTTGAATGAGAAGAAGTTTTCAAATTAAGATCTAAACAAAACAAAACAAAAACAAAACAAATTAGTTATTGGATAAAATTGAAAAAGAAAAAGAAACCTAAATGTAAAGAAAGAGAGGGGCGACAAAAAGAGAGTCCAAGACTGATGAAACTACGGCTTCTTAAGTAAAAAGAAACAACTCTTGAACTTCAAGGAAGCCCCAACCAGATCTGAAAACAAGAGAACAAAACGGTTTGTCAGAATGATGAATTAAGCAAAATAAAAATTGTTTTGTAACAAATGAATTCAAACAACAAGAAAAGAAAAGAACTCCTATTTTTGAATGATTCTTGATGAACTAAGATGGGCGAACGTCTTTTTTTGATGGTTTATGAATTGAAATTAAATAAATCAAATATTAGAAACAATTAAACAAGAATAGAATAACAACTAAAAGAAAAGAAAGAAGAAAGATGGAAACAAAGGAAAGTGGCGTATAGAAGTCGTAAATAGCTTTGGGAACAAGATGTACCCAAAACCCCCTTTAAATGGCTCTAATCTCCCCCTCCAAGAAATAATTCTCGGCAAAAAAAAGCTTGAAGATGATTTCCACAATTTAAAAAATTGTTAAAACTTCTTCTAAAAGAAAACTCAAAAGAAATTCTTGAAGAGAATAACTCAAGAATTTTATTAACTCAAAAGAGAATAAATGAATAATGGAGAAGCCTTTATATAGGCTAGCTAATTACATCAAATAAAACTCTTAAGTATATTGAAACTCTAATTAATTTAAACAAGAAGTAGTTTTAGTGGAACTAAACTTTCTTGTTGACTAAGAAATGTAAAACTCCTAAACAACTTAAAATACTTAAAAATATCCTAAAATATGGAATAAATAAATAATAAAAATATAAAACCTAATAGATAAAATATTGGCCTCGTATATAATCAAAATTACGCGTAAAATCAAATCCAATATGATTTAAACTTGAATTAAAGTCTAAAACTCGTAATTTCCTGAATAATCTCATCCATAAATTCTAGCCGCATAGTCTTCACTAAAACGGTCATAAATTGAGCTCTTGAACTTCAAATCGAGTGATTTAAAGTGTGTTTCGGAGCTAAAATATAGATATCCAAATGCTATGAAAATATCTTAACCTAAAAAGGCTCGGATCCCATCCAAAAAGTAATAGCAAGTCGACTAATTTTCTAAACTTGAAAATTGGCAGCGTTGGTGAATAAATTTAATAAATTTTACCTCATTTGTGCATGTATTGTAACACCCCTAACCCACATCCGTCACCAGAATAGGGTTACGAGATGTTATCGAAGTTTACAGAAAAATTACAGATAATTCTACTATTTACTTATGTTCATATCAAAGTTGTCCACTTGAGTCGTAGTCACTAAATTATTTATATCTAGATGTAAAAAATTCTAAATTAAGATCTGCTTAATGTTTTTGAAACTAGACTCAAATATCTTTCTGCCATAAAAAATTAAGAATTTATAATTTAGCCAATAAGTACATTAAAATCTTCAAATTTATCCCTGTTCTGCTGTTTGACAGCTTCGACCATTCTTCACTAAAAATTAATTATCTCTTAGTACGAGATTTGGATGATGTTTTCGTTTATTTCTATTAAAAAATAGACCAATTAAGAATTTAAAAATATAAATCTAAACCTCTAATTATTTTTTTTAAATTTTTTGATAATTTTCCAAAGTCAGAACAGGGGAACTCAAAATCATTCTGACATTGTCTCATAAAATTTATTATATCTCATAATCTACAATTCTGTTGCTTACAATGTTTCTTCTATGAAAAACAAGACTCAATAAAATTTAATTTAATGTTTTATTAAACCTCTAATTCGATTTCAACAATTTTTGGTGATTTTTCAAAGTTGAACCATTGCTGCTATCCAGAAACTATTTTAATGCAAATTTTATTCTTTCATGGTTCTTTGTATTAACTTATATTTAGACATACATAATCATTATACTTTTAGGCACCTCTTATGCATATTCTACTACTATTTTATCTCTCATCTTTCAATCACATCAACATTATAAGGCAAATCATGCAAATACCACAATACCAAAATGCAAACCAAATAAATGACTAATATCTAACACCTATAGACTAACATTTATTCAAAATAACCTATACATGCCATTATAACCAGAATCAAGTCATCCATAATTACCGATAGAAGCAATGGATAGTGTGATATAGTTCCAATAAGCTTCCAACTCGTTCGAGCTTCCGATAATCTATAAGGTATATAAAAACAAATACGTAAGCAATGAATGCCTAGTAAGTTCGTATAATCTTTAATCATATTAATTCTTTTCAAATATAAAATTATATATATCAAAATATTTCCATATTGTTTTTCCCTAGTACTCATAAAACTATATTCATTAATTCACAAGGTGAATAAATCTATAGTATCACACACATAAACTTATTACCCAAGCTTAGTAAAATTTTATATAACTTTAACTCTTCTACATTTATTCCATATGCATATCATATAGCCATGATCGTAAGTGCATTTAACCAAAACCTTTTTCGAATTGAACACATAATAAATCATTCCATAAGAAATGACATAATTTAAACCTTACCATTCTTTCATGAACACTAACTTATTTTCACTTAAATACTTACCATTTCAATGCTTCAAATAAATAAACATATTACTATTCAATCAATAGTTTGGCACTTGCCTAAACATCAAACAACAACAATAATTAGCGTACTTGCACATCTTACATATAAATTCAATATTGATAAACTTATTTTCTCCACAGATCACACTTGGATTTATTACTCGTCACCATATACATAATTTCCTGGTATTAACATATCAAAGGTAATCACATTTTTACATGTCACTTTTCAATATATTAAGTAAATATCATTTCCAAAACACATTTCAATATATCAAGTAAATATCATTTCCAAGTATTTCAGGTATATACTGATAATAATCATAAGTCTTTCAATATTAATTTTTATATATTTATAGATCATTCAGAGCACATTCAATTTTCATTAATTTATTATCTCAAATAGCTTTTCATAATTTAGTACACAATTCATATGTCTCATTCCAATTCTTATTCAATATCATTCATATTATCAATTCATTTGTTTGCCCCTATTAACCCGACTCGGACTCGGACGGATACACAGATCCAACCAAAAACACACCAGTTTTGCACCCAGTGCCTCATCGGATAATTCGAAGTAACAGATTGACACCCAGTGTCTCATCGGCCATGCCGAAATAATTTGGTACCCAGTACCTCATCGAATTTATCTGAATTAACAATTTGACACCCAGTGTCTCATCGACTCGAGGTCGAAGTATCCCTGAACACTTCCAATCCTATGGCATGCCAACTATATCCGACTCAGCCCGATACAGTTAATAAGGTTTCAATTCACTTTTCAATTGCCACAATTATTCAAATATCACAATTTCCCCTACATTATATTCAATAACAATCAATATTCTATGTACCATTATTTTTATGAATTTCTTGTGTATTTATTTCAATAACAATTCATAATCATGAATATACATAATTATCAAACAAGTTTCATATACATGAATTTTCCATGTCACTAACTAAGTCTTTCCAAATCGGAGAACAACTTATGGATATGAGTACATCGTTTTCTTTGTGCCATAACCTAGTTATGGTCTTTTCATTTAAAATGCCATAGCCCAGCTGTGAACATTATCATGGTCCAACCATGGTCTTATCTGTCAATTCACCTTTTGCACTGAACGACTATACTCAATCCCGCGTTCCACTTTAACCGAATATTCATTTCAATTCTTAATTTAGCCATATTTCATTTCTCGACAATATATTAAATACATAATAATTTAACAACATACTATTTTTCAACAATGTACTAAATACATATTAACATTCATCAATTCAATATAATCATTAAATGTCAACCATACGAACTTACCTGGGGTAATTTGGGGAAGTTGTAGTAATTTAGGAACTATTCGGCTAATATCTCTTTTTCACGTTTGTCTTCGGATTCTTGATCTATAATATAAAATTATTCATTCATTAGCATCTATTCCATTTCTAATTAACTTTACAATTTATACCCTTCAATATTTGAAATTACACTTTTACCCCAAATTTTACAGTTTTTACAATTTAGTCCCTGTGCAATTAACCCATCAATTAAGCTAATTTTCTCAATTAAAAATTTACCTAATTATTTTAGGCTACCATACAGCCATTAATATTCATAATTTTAATACCAAACCCTAATTCTTAACTTTTTCACAATTAGGTCCTAAAATCAATTTCTACTGAAATTACTTGATAAAATCATCATATAGTGAAATTAAGGCTTCAAATCCATGATAATTCATCATAAAATTCCATCACTCATTCATGGTAACTTTTAAAATCACTCATGTAATCAAAAACAAATGGATTCAATAGTTGGACCTAATTGTAAAAGTACAAAAACATAAAAATTTCAAGGAAAAAGCAAGAATTGAACTTACTTGAAGCTAAAATATGAAATACCACTCAAACCCTCTTCAATGGCTGTTTTTGACAAAAAATTGATGAAGAAAATGTCTAGAAACTATTAAAATAACATTTGGTCATATAAACTTTATTTTAATTCCAATTTTGTTCCTAATCACATAAATATCTTTGATTTTTTTCACGTTATGCTGCCTCAGCCATTTAAGATGGTACATTTTTCCTTTTAGTCTTCCTTTATTTACCATTAGGCTATTTAATCACTTTAGCAAGTTTTGTACCTTTTTCAATTTAGTCCTTTTTAATTAATTGACTATCGAAACGTTAAAGTTTTCTGACGAAAATTTAATACTAACTCAATGAAACTCCATAAATATTTATAAAAATATTTATGGCTCATTTATAAATTCGAGGTCTCTATACCTCGTTTTCGACCTAATTTACCTAATAAATTCTTTTAAATCACAAAATTCACTAATTCAAAAATACTTCTAAAATCACACTTGACTAATATATTAATTTATTAAATTTTTGAACTCACTTGTTGGATTTAGTGATCCCGAATCACTGTTTCTGACACCACTAAAAATCAAGCTATTACATGTATCATTCCCAATTTCCTCAAAAAGATTTGTCCTCAAATATTGCCTTTGGACGAATAAGAAAGAATCTTTATCATAAGTTGAATGGTTTAATAGAGCTTCTCTCAAAGAATCAAAAAATTCTTGAAAGAAAGAAGCAAGTCCACTAGACAAACTCAAGTTAAGGTTAGTGAAAACATAATCATTCCTCTCCTTTGTATATGTTTTTTCTTTCTTTATGTTCTCTTTTTCAATATGAATTTAATTTTTTAATTTTACCTAATATGAATTTTCACTCACTGAAGTTAGACCATCAAATTGACTTTTATCACTCAAAGTCTCTTTTCTCTTATTATTTTATATGAATCATTCTCACTTCCATTGAACCACTGAAAAAAGTTTTGAACATTGAATTCATCATCACAACCTTCTTTGTCACTAAAAGAAATCTAAACAATAGAAATAGGATCACATAGATTTTTTTTCACAAATGGCATCGACATAACTTTCTTGTTGACACATATCATCATCTTCATGGTAGTAGTAGAAGAAGACTCCTCAATAGGCTTTGTGTCATAGTTATGTTCCCAAGTTTGCAAGGATCGTATGACTACTAGCATCAATTCAAGTTGAGGGAGCATGGATGAGAATTTCAAGGATGTTTTCTTAAATGAATATGTTGGAAATTCAGAGTCCTTGTGATCCTTTGCATCATACCATATGCATTTGCTAGCTCGTTCTCTTCGCTTTGTCATAAGTCGTTTAAGTGTGTGTATCTCATTAAGACCCTTGTTCAAATGTCTTTCTTGATAAATCCATGAACAATAAAATATTTTTTGGGCATTAGAAACATCATTTTCGTGCAAATTTGGTAATCATATGATATTTATGCTTCGCCATTGAACCCACATAAGAATCTGAAAACACAAACACTCGAGTAAGAAAATTGATAAAGTAAAATCAAGTATCACCTTTATGCAGTCACAATAACAAACAACTCTTAGAGAAAAACAAAATAATTTAAGAATCACTCATTTGTAAAATTTAAAGAAGTAATCAAACTTAATATGAAATCGTGGGAAGTACTCTCTAGCAAAGTTGTCCTATAGCTTTAAGACGCCAAAGAAAAGTTTGACTCCAAATAGAATTTGAGTTGCATGAATTAATGAGAGGCAACTCATTTTGTACCTATTAACACAAGAAGCAATAATGTGTTAATATGCTCAACAGAACAAGAAAAGTTAAAACAAATGAATGTTAATAACGAAATAATGGAAAACAACTTGAATTTTCCGTTTAAGGTGTTCCTAATGTGCTAGAATCAAGAAATTTAAATTGTAGCATTTTTATATGATAAATAACATATCTGAAAATTTTCGACACGAAATTCAACCCAAAATTTTTTATTTTATTTTATTTATTTTTCAGAAAACATTCTTTCAATTTTTCGTGGGAAATATCTTTTAATGTACCAATGTGCCAAGAAACAATATAAAAAATTTTACCGAAAAGAATGGTTTTTCGAAAAACTGTCTGGGTAAAAAATATTTTTAGAGGCTATTTGAATGAAATAAGAAAAAAACAATTTGTTTAGCACAAAGAAACAATTCAAAACACCTATATCTAATATCAAATGATAGGGGGAAGTAGACCAATATCATATTCAAGTTGTTTGACTCGAGAAAGATTCAGATTTTCCTGAAAGAAGAAACAAATCGAATTAGAAATAATGGAGATAAAGAGAAATACAAAGCCTAAAACCAGGAAAAATAAACTTTAGGGTGAGATGGAAAAAATATTGTATGGAAGAAAATGAAAATAAGATGGTGATGGGCGTCGAAACCACCAAAAATAATTCCTACAAAAATAACTCTAAATAGTAGTAAAGAGTGGTAGTAGGGTCGAGTCCACAGGGATTGGATGTTTTAATCAACTTCCGTGCTTAACTTGTGATCAGAATTTTTTTTTGTGTTGAAACTTTTGCCATGACTCCAAACAAGCCTGCTGAAAAAATAAACAAATAAATCAGGGGTTTTGAAAATGTTTAGAAAGTAAATAGTTGAATCAACGTAAATAAGCAATTAATTAATTAAAGAAATAAATTTAAATCGGGAAATAAATTTAGAATTTTTTTAAATTGAGATAATTAAGCGTTAGCCCTAGACTCGGTGGATTCTAAATTTTCGATTCGATCCTTGAAAATTAATTTTCTCCTTCAAACGATAAGCTGGTTATAGCAGTTAATAATGTCCTAACCACCAGTTCTTCCTCTCGTAGCTGGTCCCTGTACGACCTGCAAACCAACCATTACCGATTATCTAACCGAGATACACATGTTCCCGATTCAAGATTCTAGCAATCTTACGCTCTGAAGAACCCAACTCGAATTAATTGCCTCAATTGCGTGGGTCGTTTAAACCCGATCACTTCTTCCTTAATTTGTTTTCGGAGATACGGATACAGCACGGCTACTCGTTTCTCCAACTGTCAACAAACACAATTCCAACCCAACGTGCACTTTTTGACTTGAAATCGAGTTAATTTTAAAAGATGAGTTGTCAATCCTGATACTTAAGAAAAATGTGAATACCGATTGGAAGGATTTTTAGTATGAATACGTATCTCACGATTACCGACCATAAAGAACACCGGCCTAAAGCTAAGATGGGACTTAGTGAAGCATGGATTTAATCATGCTTCATAGGTTTTGAAAGGTGATTTGATGATAATGGAGGAAATTGGGAAGGGAAATGACTAAGAAGGCAATTAAACAAATTTTGAAAGAATAAAGTAATAAGAATGGAAGTAACAGAATGCTAGCTACTCAAGCCCAAATTTGGAAGAAAAAGAATAATGTCTTTTTAATTCCAAATTAAAATTAAAATGTAAAATTAGAATGTGTCTTTCCTAAGTGCATTAAAGCCCTATTTATACACATGGAATTTACTAATTTTGGCTTTAACCACTTCAACATATAATTAAAATTAAATAAAAATATAAAATAAGATTTTTTTTCTATTTTTGGCTTTTAAAAAGTTAAAAAAATCTGATGAGTCCATGGCTTTCTCCACATTTTTTATTCGACCTCATTTTATTGATTGTATTTCAATTTGGTCCTTTTCTACTCGTTTTTTTACTCTTAGCATTCCAATTGTATCCCTGACAAGATTAAAACATAAAAGCACTAATTCAGCAGGGATCAATTCGTAAATAAACCGAATTAAACACAAAATTTCATGCAAATTAACATGTTATCAAATCCTCCCTACTTACCTCATTCGTGTCCTCAAGCATATTGTTCCTTCAAATATTAGAAATTACTCTACAATTTATTAAAAATCAAGCCTCTTTTCCGCATCCATAATCAATGCAAACAACATAGGTAAAAATAAATAAATGCTCAGAATATATAGTTTGATCAACAAGTGTCATAAAACTGAAATATGTGAACTAAATCATTTCACTAAATTGAGTTTGAATCCAAAATTTGCAAGGTATTATTAATTAATCACGCATTAATAAAAAATTCTAGACATGGTCAAACCTTTTTACGCGAACTAGGATGACAATCCAAGCACCCTATCCCGATTACTCAGTTCGAACAGTCTTTTTTTTTTAAGGCTCGGTTAGCAGAATGTTTGTAAGTTTTCGATTTGTCACTCACCAAAAATATCTTATTTCCTACAAAATAATGAAAAAGAACAGTAAAGGGGAAGTAGGGTCGAATCCTCAGGGACCGGATTATACGAATACTTGTTTCTCAAAATCTTGGGCAGAATCTTGCCCAAGAAAACCTGCGTTCCTGAAAAAATAAAAATAACAGAATTAAAAGTTTTGATCTAGAAATGAAAATAAAATAAAAATAGAATTGAGAAGTCGAATTGGAATTGCGAAAATTAAAAATAAGAAATAGAGTTGAGTTAAGGAAATTCTTATGGGGAGATTCCAGCCTCCAGTTGCCTTGATCCGCCTTGGGTTCAATCCTTGGCTTTTAGATGATCCTTCTCAAACCGAATAAGCTATTATAGTGGAAGATGATGCCTACGACCACTAGCTCCAAGGATTTAGACTTCGATTTGATAGAACCTGACTCTAGCCAACAATCGCTCTTGTGGGATCATCTTATGCTAGATCAACGTTTCTCAATGGCGAATCTCACGCCATTTTGTCTCTTGAGCTCGCCAACCTCTGACGCAGTAAGCTAACGAACCGACTGTGCAACCTTCTCAAAATGTACAAAGCGGTCGTTCTTTGCACACGTTGAAAAGATCACTTTTTAAGGGACATGGACGGAAGCGTCAGCCCCGTAATACGGAGAAACGATGAATACCCTGTTGAGAAGGCTAAATACGGATTCTAAACCTCAAGAACCCTTTTTGGGGATTTTCGGCAACCTTTGGCTAGAAGGTTTTAGTGGCTCATAGTTGTGGTGTATTATCATTACGCGAGATAAGAGGACAACCCAAGCACCTTACCTCGGTTACTAAATTTGGTCACGTTTTCGAAACTTTCACTCATAACTTGAGCCTTTATTTATTTATTTATTTCGTTTTATTTATTTACTTATGTGCAAGTAATTTTTAAACAATCAATTTATACGAAAAATGTAGTTACATATATCAACCTTAAAACACAAATGTCGACTAATCTAGATATTTGAACACTTTAATTCAAAAATTGTCCAATTGTCCAAATTGACTAAGAAATTAGATTAGAGGCTCAATGTCGAAATAAACTATCGAATAAATCTAGCATAAGATTGAACATATGCAAAAGAGACATGCAACAAAAATCATGCATACTTACCATATTACTTACCATTTCAACCCCCCGCTTAATCTATGCTTGTCTTCAAACATGCTTTATATGCAATAAAGTTCAGTAACTCAAACAACAAGTAAAGAGAAAGGTTAAAAATACTCCCCATGTGTTTCTAATGATGTTGTCGGCGTTGGGAAATAATTTTCAGCATTTAGCACAGAGTGCCCGTGCTACCATCAGTATCTGATTTTAGGGAAATTGACAACCTCCATTACATACCTGAAAATAAATTAAACTGATATTCAAAAAATTTAATAAATTAAAAATAAATTTGGGTTGCCTCCCAAAAAGTGCTTTTGTTTAACGTCGTTAGTTCGACTACCTTCACGGTATGTTTGGTTGGATGTAATGGCTATGCCATTACACCCCTATTCCATGGGCCCACCTTAATCCCCCGTTTGGTTCAATGGAATGCCTATTACGGGCTTATTCCATTACGTGTGTATGCGAAAAATTCGCTGATTTCTGGGGGATTTCTATTCCTTTCTCAAAGCACCGTTTAGCTATTCCTTTTGAATTTTTACCCTCTCAACCTAGAGCTCTAAAAGCAAGAGCAAACAGAAGCTATCACCAAAGCCCCCCCACAAGGCTCTACCTGCTCCACCCTCTCCCGATTTACTGTTTCAGGCAAGTGCTTCCGGCGACTGATTTCTCTTTTCTTAACTCTTTTGTTGTTAATTTGTTTTGGGTATTTGATTTTTGATTGATTCGTCTGGAATTGAAGTTTAGGTACTTAGCTTTCGTCTTATATCTGCGTTTTCCTTTTTTCCTTCTTATTTCCCTTCATCTTATTTCCTTTTTCCTTCTTATTTCCCATCCATCCGCTGCTTTTACTTCGTTAGCTTCAAAGCATTCATCGTGTTATTTCAAGGTTGATTTAGTTTGCTGTAAGAGACATGTAAAGGTGACAACTTTTCATGATCTTTGGATAGTCATTTCTAGAAAAATTTTGAGGTCGGTTTAGTTTGATTTAAGACATATAAAAGTGATGACTTTTGAATTGGGTTTGTACCTTGTTTGATTGCTTCAATAATCTGGGATTTGGTCAAGGTTTTGTATCTTATATATAGTGAACGCTAGTTTTTGCTGCTTTATTTTTTCTGGGTTTTTGTTTTTATGAGGATTAAAGCCACTAGTCTTACTTATTTATTTATTTTGGATTTATGGAATTTGACTTTACTGATGTGGTAATTATTAGAAAAGCTTATGTATATTATGATCATGATGTGTTGTTTTACTTCTGGGTTTTATGAACCAATTTTTTTGTTCTTATTGTTTCATCATGCATGATATTTAATACATTCAGGGATGAAGTTATAGTGGAAATGGGAAATTAGCCATTTTGTTACTGCAAAACTTGAAATAAAGTTCAATTCCCCTGCCTGCAAATTTCATGCTTTTATCCTTGTGCCCTTGTCGTGTAAGAGCTAAAACCTATCTGCTTATTTCTTGACTGTCTTTTTTATGCAAAATTTTGAGTTGGTTTTTTAGGCTTGCAAATGGATTGTGTTTCCTTGCCTGTAATGGAGCGAATGTATATCCAATATATATGTGTGTGCCTGTGTGTTCTGGAAAGTGAGCTTTGGTTCTTATATCAAAGGATTTTGCCTGCTAGTTTTGTTGCAGAAAGTGAATGTTTTATATT
Source organism: Gossypium bickii (assembly GCA_025503065.1). NCBI lineage: Eukaryota > Viridiplantae > Streptophyta > Magnoliopsida > Malvales > Malvaceae > Gossypium > Gossypium bickii. The sequence continues at coordinate 15,952,415 of CP106713.1, read as the reverse complement.
ACTTATATTGTTTAATTTGGAGCTTGAATATATGGCAACTTTTGATTGATTTTTGTTTTGGATAAATTAAAACTGTTGTCATTTTGGAAATTCAGAAGGTTGATGCTTTGGTAATTTTATCCATTTTGCACAGATCATCTAACTTTGAAAATCAAATTTGTTTTTTTTTTTTTTGCTAAAGATTGCAAATCAGCCTTGGATGTTGGTTTCATCGTTTTCCTTTTGTTCTGGTATATGCTTATTATTATTGACCTTTTTTTTATCCTTCTTGAAATTGCAGTATGTTGTCACTGTTTCCAATGAACTATGTTTGATCTAATACTATGTTCTCTGTTTAGTCTATTTTGTTTCACTGTATTTGGTTGTTTTAGAAACACCTATAATTTTTAGGCTTTGGACTCTGGTTTTCTTTTTGACATAACAAAATGTTTTTTTTTTGTCTGATTGTAAACATGGATTTAGTTAATGTTCATTACAATTCTTTGATATTTTATTAAGTTGTATTTTCTCTGGAATTTCTAGGAATTTATCCCAGTTTTTTATGTTCCTTTACTTTTGAAACGCATGTAGAATTGTAGGTTTATTTGTGAACACAGATAGAAGAATTACTGCAGCTTTTAGTTTATTTCCAGGAAGCACGGATATGCATAATACGATACAGATACAACACCGCTTGAGCTTTTGCAAAATTAGGACACCCAAACTTGGACAGTCCCATAAGTTTATGTACTGCTAGTTAACTTGAAATTTTAGTTTATGTTTTGCTAGTTCTAAGGTGTGTTGCATGATCAATAATGGATTTGGTATATAAAAATTGCAAATATTTGGTATCCACGCTTACCTGCTGATGAATTTTGTGATACTGTATCCTGCTGCTTTTCAAGAACTATTTCGTACATGTATATGAAACTGGATTGATATGAGCTTTCTTTGAATATTAGGGTAGGAAAAAAAAATGAGCTGTAAATTGAATTATTTTAGTGCTGCAAGTTGAAGTATTTGCATACTGTGAATTGAAGTGTAAGACTGCTGCAAATTGAATTGTTTTAAGTACTGCAAATTGAACTGTTTAGTTGCTGGAAATTTAGATGAGTTGTTACATGGGGTTTTAAGTACTCCAAGACATGCTATGTCATCCACTTACCTTAGTTTGCTTTTTCCTATTCTAGGAACCATATGAGATATTCAGTATGCAATTTGCTAGAAAATTGAAGGTTATTGTCAAGCTTTATCTTTTTTGTAATAAATCTTGTGTTACTTCTATTTATATCATGGGGGCTAGTATGTTCCTCAATCTAATGTTAATATGCTATAATAGCTTAATTTAGTACATCAATGTTTCTAGATAATTTTGTTGAGATTTCCTGAGTTCTATCAAATTAGTGCAGAATCTCACCAATGGTTTTTTAATCAATATTTTTTGGGGGTTATTTGTTTGTTGGAATTTGAAAATTTTATTGATGTTTATTTGAGCCTTGAATGCTTGGGCTAAGTTCAATAATATGCTACTGAACCTAGTATAGATAACCCTAGGGATTTGTATTCAGCAACACACACTTATGCGCACATTCTGGTATCTAGCTACCTATTATGTCTTAATGTTGTCAAATGTTAATTTGTTTTTTTTCTTAAGATAATTATGTCAGGTTTTTCAGAATCAAATATTTCTTCCCAAAGTTCTCGAGGAACCAGAAGGAAATGGGTTCCAGAAGAAGATGCTACGTTGGTTTCTTGTATGCTCGACTTGCACAATGTTGGAACCTTTAATGCTGATACGGGATTTAAAGCTGGTTATTTAAATGAGTTGGAAAGAATGTTAGAAAAAGTTTTACCCAATTCAATGTTGGAGGCTAAACCTAATATTGAATCGAGGATTAGACTACTGAAAAGGGATTGGTCAATCGTTTATGACATGCTTAATGGAAAAAACAATAGCGGTTTTGGTTGGGATGAGCATAGGCAGCTCGTTGTTACTGAAGATGCGGTGTGGAACTCATATATAAATGTAAAATTATTTCAAGTCTTTATTATCTTATTTTCACCAAACTTATAACTAATATGAATTCCTCTTTTTTATAGAGTCATAAAGAAGCTGGTCAATTTAAACATCGTAGTTTCCCTTATTACGACCAACTTACTGCCATTTACGCAAAAGATCGAGCCACTGGGAAAGATGCTCAAACAGCCGCTGATATCATTGAAGAAATAAATGTTGAGGATGTAGCTGCTACAAATATTCATGAAGAAAGAAACGAATTCTATGATTGTGAAGTTAATATCTCTTTGGATGACATGGATGTTTCAGCTACAGAATCGCAATCAGCTAGAAACCAAGGGGGTTCTACATCTTCAAAGAAGAAAAAAAGGAATTCTGATTCGAATGATCATGTTTCTTCTTCAATTCATGATGCTGCCACTTTATTGGCGGAAAACATGCGGGCTGTTGGCAACAAATTAGTAGGAGTATTGCCTCCGATGCGGTAATTCAACAAAAGTCAGACTAATTTCAGACCATCCAAGAAAAAACTATAAATTTATATCCAACATTATGTGAAATAGAAGGTTTAACTGTGGATGAACGTTTTCGAGCATTGACAAAAATTCCAGATCATCCAATGCAAATGCTCATTTTCTTTAGTTTACCTTCTTCTGTACGATTGGAATGGGTCAGAAGATTTATTGCTGACCATTAAAAATCATAGTTGTATTGATGATATTTTGGTAACTTTTTGTGTTTGTAATATTTGGGACGGTATGTTTTAGCTTGGTATTATATTAATCTATTTCTTCTAATTATTTCTAAAAATCAACATGTCAATCATATGTTTCAATCCTTAGATAAGGTGCACAAAGCAAGATATAAAAACTATAGGGATTGCAATAGAAATGTATACTATACTATAATATAAAGCATGCAAGACATGTACTTTAATCATATAAATTAATTAACTAATACATAGCAAGGATCAGGAGTTCATCTATTTTGATTAAAATTAGCCTTTAAAGATGCATGGCATAAGTTAAAATTAACTTACTTATATATGTTTCATGTAACATTTTGTTAATATATGAATATTATGTTTATGCAAAATATAAATTCTCAAGTTATTTATTACTTCTAATATTTTTTATTGTAGAATAATTAAATTATTTGTTTCAATAATGATATTTTAGCACATTAAATATGCATTACAGTTTAAAAATAATAAAATAGATTATATATATTTTTATAGTATTATATATTTTGATTTTTTAATTCATATAATAAATATATTAAGAATGTTATTAAATTATTTTTTATTAAATTATATTTAATAATAATTATGTTAAAATATGATTAAGGGTCTGTTTGATAGCTTGTAAAAGCTTTTCCGTAAAAGCTTTTCAAGCTTTTCTGGTGTTTGGTAGGCTGTAAATGATTTTCCATGGGAAAATATTTTACAAAACACGGGAAAATGAGAGGCTTTTTTTAGGAAAATGTCTTACCGTTTTGAATTCGGTAAGACATTTTTCGGAAAATGTCGCCTTCTTCTCCCTTTCCCTTTCCCCTTCCCCTTCCCCTTCCCCTTCCCCTTCCCCTTGGGTTGCAAATTAGTTTGGTCAAGGACCTTTTCCGGTTCCTCCTTCATCCAGGTAAGGCTTCTTCTCCTTCTTCTATTCTTTTCCTTCCGTTTGTCTGTTGTGAAGGAGGAAAAGGAGAGATTGTTTCTGGAAATTTTTGGAATGGAGGAGTTGGAAAGATTCTGAATTTTTGGAAAGATTTTGGAAAGATTTGGAATGGAGGAGTTGGAATGGAGGAGTTGGAATGGATGTGGGGTTTGGGTTTATGGTTCTGATTTGAATTTGGCACCGCTTTTATGAAGGTGTGGCTACCTAAAATTTGCCTATTTATGTATTGGCTATTTTAGCAGTTATTTCATTTTCTTATCCTCTGTTTGCATTTTTTTCCTCCAAATGATTTGCAGTTATGTTGTGCACAGAAGTCCATTTCTTGGCTAATCTTTCAGTGTCTTTGTTACGGCCATGGAAAGAATGATGCCTCTCTGCGTTCTTGGCAATTAGATTAAATCGAAATGATAAGCGAGGTTCATCATACTCCAACTTTGACTGAATTTCACCTGATTAAAATTTAAAATGTTGATATAATCCATGTAAACCATTTTACGTTGCTCTTTGTTAATCTAACTATTGCATTTTCGATTGTAAACATCGGTTCTTAGTGCTAGAACCATCATCTCATGAAACTCTATGCATGCATCATTACATGCACACTTTTGCATCCGCAGTTGAACTAATCGGTTGTAAAGGAATTTGGGCTTTTACCACAAAAGCACTCGCGGTCACGATGTTGATTCTTCTAAACTGGTGATGATGATGATGAATATCACGCGTATTTGATTATAAGTGCGGAGGCACGAACTATGGTATCATCTCATGCCTAACCTTAGAAGACCTTTTGTTTTATTGCCTTTTCTCTTTGCTTGCTTTCTCCGTGATGGATAATGTATTAATTATCTGTCTATTCCAATTTCTTTTATTAGCATCGAACACACGAGAATGAGAAATGATTTATCACTTTAATTCTTTATCGAGTTCACTTTAGTTTTGCTAAGAAAGTAACATTTTGTAAGAAGCTTAAAGAGATGGTTTCAGATAAAAAAATGTCTTTCAATTCTCAATGTTTGAAATTGCTTTGTTTTGCTAACAAAAAGGAGAGAATGGCTACTACTAACTTACAAATTGTACATTTGACTTTCTATGTTGACCATTTGCTTAACTCACTATCGTGATCGAGTTCTTGAAATAACGATCTTTTGATGTATGACTGAAAGTGTAGACTATTATGTTCAAGGTAGAACAATTGCTGCAGGAAATTTGTTTGGAAGGTGACAACACTAACATGCTCTATATATTTTCATGAAAATATTGTCTTTGTTTGTGATTAGATTTTCAAGAAGAACAATTTCCTTTCTGGTGTTCTATTTTTATATATAATAGGTGCCAGAAAAGTCATGCTGCTTTTATCATTTCAATGCCACTGTTTCATTTAGCTGGTTTGCATACTCACTATAAAGTTTACTGATCCTAATTATTTTTTTCACTTGAACCTAAACTCTTGGGAGTTTTTACGAATCTCAGGTGTTATTCAACAATACCTTGCTTAGAATACCTTGGTAGTGTCTCCGCTGACACATTCATCACTTGCAGGTTGGTATACCTATTTTTGTTACTGGAGGAGTTGGGGGAGTACGTAGGCATGGCGAGCATAGTAAGTTGTACTTCCACATCTGCAATAGTCCTACAAATTGTTTGTCTCTGATAGTGTTTAAAATTTTGTGACCAATGAACCTTTTTTTTTTTCATAAGCATGTGGACTGATACCAAAAATTGCACGAATATTCTATGCTTTTACTAATTGTAATTTTCTGCTTCTTATGTTTCAAAATGCAGCAATGGATATATCCTCGACCTCATGGAGCTTGGAAGGACACCAAAGAGTAGCGATCGTTTACTGGTGGTGTAAAATCTATATTAGATATTCCAAGGACACTGGAATATTTGGTACTTAATCACTTTCTATACAAAAGATTTTCAAGATCCTACTTGATGAATTATCAATCGGTATTGTTTAATTTAACATTGCAAGTTGTGTTGTTAAAGCAGAAACTCGGGGAGTTTCTGTTGCTACTACAAGACCAATGAATTTCCAGCTTTTTTTTGAAACAAGTGGTCGCAAGGTATAACTAGTCAACACATAGAACATTAGCATTTCTCGAAGCACCATTGGTGTTCTCTCAAACAGATATGATACTATTACGATAATTATTTGTGGGTTTTTTCATTGTTTTTATAGTAGCATCGAAAATTTATATCTTTGATTTCTTCTCAATTAAAATTTGAAAATTTATATATTTGATTTCTTACGTAATTAAATTTTGCAAAGAGAAGGACTGCCTCATGATTGTTGGCATGTTTTGAAAGGAAAAAGGTCCTATATTAATCAAGATACGATTACAACAAAATGAAGCGTAACACGAACAAAATGGCGAGTCAACTCCAAAGATAAAACAAATCAAAGGCAAAGCATAAAATTATCCCATAAATACTCAAGTCGAGAAAGACGCAAAAACAAAATAAGCGAACTTCTAAACACTCCCTTCAATTGCAAATCGATTGCTCAAAGAAATAGCAACTCATTGCTCAAAGCAATAAGTGAAATAAGCTCAAGATAGTCTGCACCAACTTAGCACAGCAAATTTGTTGGCTTCCTATTGATGTGAACTATACCCAAGTATAATAAGAATATCTCATTAAAAGGTATGCAACAGTAGTATTGAAATTAATCTTTGGAGATGCGGTTGTACTAATTTATAATTATTCAATCCTTTTTTATTTTTTTAACATAATTACAAATAATTTATTTGACTTTGGTTATTTTCAATATGACGGTTAATAATGTAACTTAATAATTCAAGTATTATTATATATTTAATCTAATTTATTTATAATAAATAAATCATTGCAATATATGTAAAAACAATTTAAAATATAAAAATTATTAATATGTAAATAAATTTATTAATATATATGTAAAATCAACTTTTCCGAAACATTTTCAGAAATCACAAAAACAACAAAAAAATATTTTACACAGATTCATCCAAACACCAGAAAATATTTTCTAGTAAATCATTTTCCAGAAAAGTAAATCATTTTCCAGAAATCATTTTCCGAAAAACATTTTACTGCCAAACAAACAGGCCCTAAATTATTTATTATTTTTATTAAATTTTAAAATTTAATAACAATAACAATAATCATCTACCTAAAAAAAATTCTGCTAAGGGTATTCTGGTCATTTTAGTTCTTTTCATTATGCTATTACAACATCATTCCATTCAACCAAACACAAGAATTCTATTACAGCTCTGTTCCATTCCATTCAACCAAACAGTTGAATTACTTATTACAGCTCTATTCCATTACACCTCTATTCCATTACACCTCTATTCAATTACAGCTCTATTCCATTACAGCGAACCAAACGTGGCCTAAATGTTATCCGTTTGGCTTATTGAGAATTAATTTTTCCATCTTGTGCACTTGGATGTTCTTGCAGAAAGGTTTCGACCCTTCCCCACTATCCTTGAAGCCCTTCCTAGATTCCCCTATCATTAGTGGATTGAGGCGTCTTTGAGCTTCTCCATTCATCTTTGCATTTTTCTCTGTTGGAATCCTTGTACATTCTAGAAACAGTTTGAGTTCTAATTTCGAGGCTTTCATGATAGCTTCACGTATTGGTTTTTGGATCATCAATAATTCACCTTGCTTAACATCGCGATCTACATTCCTGCAAGGCACGATTTATAACTTATCATTGGGATGTCCCATATCCTCATAAATATTAAGCCTAACCACTTCACCGTCAAATTCTATGGTGAGTGTTCCACTCCAAACATCAATTTTCGTTAGCGCGGTACTTAAGAATGGTCTCCCAAGAAGTATGTCAGACGAATTGGCCAAGTTGTCATCCTCCATGTTGATAATGTAAAAGTCTGCAAGAAATATCAGTTCGTTTACCTTAACAAGAACATCCTCCATCACTCCTTCCGGATGCACTACAGATCTATCTGCAAGTTAAATAATTACACCTGTTTCCTTCAAAGGACACGCATTAAGTAGTTTATAAATTGACAAAGGCATAACATTAATTGATGCGCTTAAGTCACACATGGCTTTTTTAATACAGAGAGTACCTATTTTGCAAGATATGGAAAACATACATTGGTCCTTACATTTAAGTGGTATTTTCCTTATTTTCTCCGACACTCACCTTTTCATTGCCTAGGAGCTTCCTCTTACTCGTACATAATTCTTTTAAGAATTTTGCATACCTTTGAATTTGCTAAATATCATTAAGAAGAGGTATGTTGATTTCTACTTTTCGATCCTTTTCTTCGCTCCTTCTTGCATTGGATAAGTCTTCCAGGAAATGGAGGTGGTACTACAAATGATTCTTGTGGTGCTGACTCTACTGGAGCCTCTGTGTCAAGTTTCTTCTCATCTCGACCAGCGTCGTGGGCTCGACTCATGCCAGGTACGGGCTCCAAAACCTTTCCACTCCTCAACGTTAGCACTTACATTGTGTCGAGGATTAGGCTCAGTTTGGGACGGCAACTTACCTTGGGATTCCAAACGACTAACTGTGAGGGCAAGCTTGCTCACTTGCTTATCTAACTCCTAAAATGCATTTCATTTTTTAGCTAAAACTCTTTAGTACTATTGGCTATCCTTTCCACTGTGGCTTCCAAAAATGACTTTGGGGGCTGTAATTGTTGATTCGGAGGTAGTCTTTGTTGGTAAGGTTGATTGAACTGAGGATTCGACCCATAACTTAGATTTGGGTGATCCTTCTACCCCACATTATATGAGTTTGAGTAGGGGTTATATCTCCTTTGGGGCGATATTGGAAAGTTCCCGACAACATTTGCTTGTTCTGTCGAATCCTCATTTAAAATTGGACATGAGTCCGTCGGGTGGTCTAGCTTAGCGCAAATTTCGCACAACTGTGCTGGGCCCGTTTTATCTGTAAGCAAAGTTTGAATAACATTAGTTAGCTTATCAATTTTATCTTCTAGAGATAGAGAACTTAACCCATGAACCCATATCGTGGGTTATATGGCCAGTCGGAATTGTTGAGAGTTAGCAGCCATTGTCGAAATCAACTCTCGTTCTCTCTAAAGAGCCATATTGACTAATGCCCCTCCACTTGTAGCATCTATCATTTTTATTTCCATTGGAAGCAACCCCTTATAAATATACTACAAGAGTGACTGTTCAGTCAGTCCATGTTGTGGGCAACTTGCACACAACTTTTTGTATCGCTCCCAGTAATCGTATAGCGATTCAGTCTCCTTCTGACGAATTCTTACAATGTCCCTCCTTAGTTCAACCACTCGAGCTGTAGGGAAGAACCTGTCAAGAAACAAACGTGACATGTCAGACCATGTGTTGAGAGATCCCGGAGGTAAATAAAATTGTCACTCTCTAGCAGAGTCAGCTAATGAGAAAGGAAAAGCACGAAGTTTGATTTGGTCTTCAGTTACTCCCTAAGGCTTCATGCTTGTGCACATCATATGGAATTCTTTGAGATGGGTATGTGAATTTTCGTTCTGTAGTCCACGGAAGATGGGTAGTAATAGAGGTGTGCATGGGCCGGGCCAGGCTCAACTAAAAATTCAGGCCCGTTTGTTAGGTTCAGGCCCAACTCGGCCCGAAAAATGGGCCTAAAATTTTGCCAAAGCCTGACCCGGATAAAAATGCTAAAATTCGGGCCCGACTCAACCCGCCCATATTAATTTTTATATTATTTTAAAATATATATAATAGATCAAAAATACTAACAACATCAAAATAAATATTTCACAACAAATTGAAAATAAAATTTAAAAATTATGTACACGTAAATAACACTAAGATAGATACAACTTAACAAGCAAATGTCTCTAAAATAATAACAAAATTAAAAATAAAATAAGTTTTATACAATATCCAAATAATAACAATAAAATAGTAGCAACATAATAGTAAAATGGTAGCAAAATAGGGAGAAAACAACAAGAAAATAACATTTAAAAAAATTATTTTTTTTTTGTCCTTTAATGAATTTGATCCAGGCCTATATTTTTGCCTAAACCCTCTCACATTTTTGGCAGGCCTTCTGGCTGGGCCGGGTGGCCCCACCCATGAGCAGGTCTAGGTAGTAAATGAATCAAACCCAACTTCAAATCGAACGGCATACCTCCCACCGGATAGGTTATACATAACGGTTGTTGTTCATCCAGTGCCGCTGTAAGTTGGCGTATCGTCTGTTCAACCATCTCGTTTGGTTCGTCAACGAGAAAATTTTCTTGGTGTAAGATATGGTTTCGAATCCGGGATTTGGTCGTTTACCGCGTCGAATGGCTTCTTTCCGCAGTTGTCAGGCCAATTTCTCAATTTCTGATTCAAACTCTAAAGTTTCCAGTTCTGATCTGGTCATAAGGTAAACAAACAAAATTAGAAAAATATCTCCAATCCCTGGCAACGGTGCCAAACTTTGATGGGCGTCGAAACCACAATAAATAATTCTTACAAAAATAACTCTAAATAATAGTAAAGAGTGGTAGTAGGGTCGAGTCCACAGGGATTGGATGTTATAACCAACTTCTACGCTTAACTTGTGAACAGGACGTTTGTCGTGTCGAAAGTCATGCCCACGACTCCAAACGGACCTACAAAAAAATAAATCAGGGGATTTTGAAAATGTTTAGAAAGTAAATAGTCGAACCAACGTAAATAAATAAATAATTAATATTAGAAATAAATTTAAATCGGGAAATAAATTCAGATTTTTTTAAACAGAGATAATTAAGCCTTATCCCTAGACTCGGTGGATTCTGGATTTTCGATTCGATCCTTGAAAAGTAATTTTCTCCTTCAAACGATAAGCTAGTTATAATAGTTAAGAACGTCCAAACTACCAAATCTTCCTCTCATAGTTGGTCCGTGTACGACCGGCAAACCAACCCTTACCGATTATCTAACTGAGATACACGTGTTCCTGATTTAAGATTCCGACAACTTTGCGCTCTGAAAAACACAAGTCGAATTAACGACCTCAACCACGTGGGTCGTTTATACCCGATAACTTCTTCCTTGATTTGCTCTCGAAGTTTCGAATACAGCACGGCCAACTCGTTTCTCCAACTGTCAGCAAACACGACTCCAACCCAACGTGCACTTTTTGACTTGAAATCGAGTTAACTTTAAGGGATGAGTTGTCAATCCCGATACTTAGAAAAATGTGAATACTGATTGGAAGCATGGATTTAATCATGCTTATAGGTTATAGAAGGTGATTTGATAATAATGGAGGAAATTGGAAAAGGGAAGGACTTGGAAGGCAATCAAACAAATTTTGAAAGAATAAAGAAATAAGAAAGGAAGTAACAGAATGCTACGAGCAAATTTGGAATAAAAAGAATAGTGGCTCTTTAATTTCAAATTGAAATTAAAAATGTAAAATTAGAATGTGTCTTTCTTAAGTACATTAAAGCCCTATTTATACACATGGAATTTACTAATTTTGGCTTTAACCACTTCAACATATAATTAAAATTAAATAAAAAATAAAATAAGAATTTTTTTCTATTTTTGGCTGTTACAAAGTCAAAAAAAATCTGATGAGTCCTTGGCTTTCTCCACATTTTTATTCGGCCTCATTTCATTGATTGTGTTTCAATTTGGTCATTTTCTGCTCGTTTTTTACTCTTAGTGTCCCAATTGCATCCCTGATAAGTTTAAAACATAAAAGCACTAATTCAGCAGGGATCAATTCAGAAATAAACCGAATTAAACACAAAATGTCATGCAAGTTAACATGTTATCAGATGGATGATGGAAAAATTGTCCCTTTGATGAATAAAGCTTCAATAAAAACAACTAATGGTAATGAAAAGTCCATGTCCTGTAAAACCCTTTGAAGAATGATATTCAACAAGCTCTACAAATGGCTCTAACCAACCCCTAAGGCTAAACCCTAGTAAATTTGAGGGTGGGGAGTTCTCTCGTGGCTTCAAAAGGAAACTAATGAGAAAACCTACTTTTAAAATAAACAAAAGAGAAATCTCATAAAGAGAAATAACTCAAAGAGTTGAAATTTATTAATTAAGGTATGTCAATAATGAATAATGAAGAGACTTTATATAGGCTACTAATTACATCAAAATAAAACTCTTACATATAATGAAACTCTAATTAATTTAGATAAGTAGTTCTAGTGGAGCTAAACTTTTTTGTTGACTAAGAAATATAAAACTTCTAAACAACTTAAAATAATTACAAATATGATAAAATTTGGAATAAATAATAAAAATATAAAACATAATAGATAAAATATCGGGCTTATATATTATCAAAATTAAGCCTAAAAATTGAACCAAATATTATCTTGTCCATAAATTCTGCTAACGCAATCTTTACTAAAATAATCATAACTTGAGCTTTCAGACTCAAATCTGAGAGATTCAAAGTGCATTTTGAAGCTAAGAGATAGATTTTCGAATGCTATGAGACATCTCAACCCAAAAATGTCATCCAAAAAGTTTTTGCAAGTTGAATGATTTTCCAAATTTGAAAATTGGCAGCTTCGATGAATGAAATTTAATAAATTTCACCCCATTTGTACATGTATCACAGTACTTTGAGCTTTGCCCATAATAATAACAACTTCGAGAATCATTAACAGGAGCTATATGTTCTACAGAATAGGAACTAAGATGTTAAAGTACAAAAAAAACTTAGGACAACACTCTAGAGTTTCCACATGATTTTTCCCAGGATTTTCGGCAATGGGTAACTTAGCATTCAAGTGCTCTCGCACGTATTGGTGAACAAAATCTAAAGATTCCATCTCCTTTTTAAGCATCAGCTTCGCCAAGAGATCTTTTCAATACGATGGCCACATAATATGTGACATGTGTGGAATGCCAATATTTGGCGCATGGAAAATCCTAGCCACCTCTTTTGGAGTCGCATTAATGGGGCTATATGTATTGAAACAAAACATCCAAAAGTTACTCAAAGACTTGCTAAATTTCACTTGCTTTGTTCATAGGCGATAAGTATGTTGAAGGGAGGGGTTAAGGCCTTGCAGATGAATGAAATCCATTTCAAAGGAAAAGGAAAGTCTTCTAGATTATTCTTTATCCGAATATAATTGTGAGGGCATAAAAGCCAACTTTTTTGGGAGGAAACCGTTTCGCACCTAGAAATGACCTATGTAACACCTCCTAACCCTAAACTGTCACTGGAACAGGGTTATGGAGCATTATCGGACATTACGGACAACTTACAAATATTATACAATTAATTAACATTTATAATATAATATATTCATTAAGTCCCTTTCATGGACCCTCGAGGCCCAAAATACGAATTAGAAGTGAATCGAGACTTGATCGGGTGCTCCGGAAATTTTTCATAATTTTTTTTTGTGTGTGTGAACTCAATATAACCCCTTTATAAACATCTAACCTTCCTTGCAATTTCAAACCACAACCAATCCAAAACCAATGGCACAACCAAAGCAATTTATACTCAAATACACCTAAATCATAACCAATTCATTAACACAATAATTTAATAATTAAACATTCATAGTATCATTCAAAGTTTACTAATAACTTCATTCATTTTCCATTCAAACTTTTTACCAAATTTTATAGTATACTTTTTACCATTTCGCTTAGACTAAGTTCAAAACATTACAAATCATCCATACTTTATAACCAAAATCATATGACCCATGTATATAACCTAGGTACATGCCACATTTACCAAAAGGAAAAGTACATCACCAAAGTTGTGCTGAAGTCGAGATTGATCTGGATGCTGAACTGAGACCTTTGACTTACCAATTTAAAATTAAACCTTGAAAACCCTAAATTTCTTCTTTTCTTTTCTTTTTTCTTTTCTTTCTGTTTCGTCCCCTATTCTGTTTCTATTTCCTTTCTTTTGTTTATTTAGTTTATATATATAATAATAATAATAATATATTATATTATATTATAATTAAAACATAAAATATCTTTATTATATAATAATATATTAAATATAAAAGTCTTAGATTTTCCTCACGATAAACTGCCTCAATTTATACTTTTGGTATAATTACTCTTTTAGTCCTTTTTATTTTATTTTAATCTATAATTCAACTTTTACCCTTTATTCAATTTCGTCCTTTTTATTAATTACTCCTAATTAAGTCAAATTCACTTATCTAAAACCTAATTAAACGCACAACTAGTCTTGTAAGTATTTCTAATAAATTTTTATGAATCCATTTCACTAAGACGGAGGCCCGATAATGTACATTTCTGATGCCCATGAATTTTGGGTCATTACAACCTACGCCATGAGAACCCTCAAAAGTAACAGTAAACATATACTTGGAGCTAATTGAAGAAAGGTTTTTTCGACGCTTTTTACATTAAATGAAAGCAATACTAACAGAAACTAGGTAGCTATAACAACCCAATTTTCAGTGGTGTCAGAAACAGTGGTTTGAGATCACTAAAATTTGACAAATGAGCTTGTAAATTTTATTATTTAGTGTTTATGAGCAATTTATGAATTTAGGAAAAACTATGAATTAGTGATTTATGTTTTAGAAATATTTATTAGATTAATTAGTTTTGAAAATGAGGAAATGAGACATCGATTTCGTAAATCGAGCCGTAAATATTTTTATAAATATTTACGAAGTGTTATTAGGTTAGTATTAAAATTTTCAAATTCCCGAAAAGGTAGTAACATCAAATCAGTAGGAAATTCACAACCTTTTATTTTCAATGGACAGTTACAACACACCAAATTAACTATTACACTTTGACCTAATGGATTGGCTGACGAAGCATGATGCCACAGTAAATTGTAGAGAAAAACGGATTGATCTGAAATGTTAGTCAGGAAAGATGATTACTGTTAAGGCTGCAAATTCGAAAGAAATAGTTAGAATTATTTTACCTTTTTCTACTCTAAGGTTAATGCGGAAAGGTAATGAGGCATTTTTAGCTTACATTCTTAATACTTGGGGTTCTGAATTGAAGTTAGAACAGTTATCAGTTGTTAATGAGTTTACTGATCTGTTTCCTGAGGAATTGTCAGTTTTACCACCTGATCGTGAAGTTGAATTTGTGACTGATGTGATTTCGGGAACAGCTCCGATATCAGCAACACCGTATAGAATGGCACCAGCTGAGTTAAAAGAATTAAAGACACAGTTGCAAGAGTTACTAGACAAAGGGTTCATTAGACCGAGTATGTCTCCTTAGGGTGCACTTGTCTTATTTGTGAAAAAGAAAGATGGCTCTTTGAGATTGTGTATAGATTACAGACAACTGAACAAGGTCACAATTAAAAACAAATATCCTTTTCCTCGTATTAATGATTTGTTTGACCAACTGAAAGGTGCTGCAGTATTTTCAAAGATAGACCTTAGATCTGGGTATTATCAGTTGAAAGTTGAAGAATGTGATGTGCCGAAAACTGCTTTCAGAATTCAGTATGGTCATTATGAGTTTTTGGTAAAGCCTTTTGGTTTGACTAATGCTCCTGCTGCTTTGATTTAATGAATCGGATTTTTCAACCATATTTGGATAGATTTGTAGTTGTATTTATTGATAATATACTGATCTATTCTAAGACAGAATCCGAGCATGCACAACATTTGAGAATTGTGTTACAGATTTTGAGGGAGAAACAATTGTATGAAAAATTCAGTAAATGTGAATTCTGGCTTCATGAGGGCAGATTTTTGGGTCATATTGTGTCAGCTGAAGGGATTCGAGTGGACCCAAGCAAAGTATCTGTAGTGGTGAATTGGAAAATTTCGAAGAATATAACAAAAGTGTGAAGTTTTCTAGGTTTAACAGGATATTACTGTCGTTTTGTCAAGAACTTTTCAATGATCGTTTTGCCAATAACTCAACTACTACAGAAAAATGTTGAATTTGTTTGGTCTGATGAGTGTCAGTAAAGCTTTGATCAGTTGAAAAAAATGTTAACAGAAGCTCCGATTTTGACTCAGCCAAAATCGGGTGTGCTGTATGTTGTATAAAGTGATGCATCTCTAAATGGATTGGGTTGTGTCTTAATGCAATCGGGAAAAGTAGTGGCCTATGCTTCTCGGAAATTAAAATTGCATGAGAAAAATTATCCTACGCATGATCTCGAATTGGCTGCAATCGTTTTTGCTTTGAAAATTTGGAGACACTACTTATACGGTGAGAAGTGTTATGTGTATACAGATCATAAGAGTTTGAAGTATTTGATGACTTAGAAAGAACTAAATTTAATATAGAGACAGTGGTTAGAGTTACTGAAAGATTATGATCTGATTATTGACTACCACCCAGGGAAAGCTAATGTGGTTGCAGATGCAGTTAGTCGAGAATCGTCATTGTTTGCACTTTGGGCGATAAACGCTCATTTATCTCTTAATGAAGATGGTTCAGTAATAGCAGAATTGAGAATGAAACGTTTGTTCCTTCAACAGATTCAGGAGTTGCAAGATGATGACCTGAAATTGGTGTTGAAAAGACAGATGGTTCGGGACAAGTTGAGTTCAGAGTATAGTATTGATGATAATGATATGTTACGTTATTGTAATAGAATTTGTGTCCCGAATACTTTATATTTGAAAAATGATATTCTTTCTGAAGCTCACAGTAGTATATATTCCATTCATCCGGGTAGCATGAAGATGTATTGTGATTTGAAACGGATGTCTTGGTGGTCGGGTATGAAACGGGAAATCTGTGAATTTGTAACAAAGTGTCTGATTTGTTAGCAAGTCAAAACATAACATCAGGTACCAACAGGTTTGTTACAACCTATCATGATTCCTGAGTGGAAATGGGAGCATGTCACAATAAATTTTGTATCTGGATTACCTATGACTCCAAGAAAGAAAGATTCAATCTGGGTGATTGTTGATAGATTGACTAAATCAACACATTTTATCCCGGTCAGAACAAACTTTCCACTTGAGAAGTTAGCAAAATTATATATGTCTGAGATTGTAAGATTACACGGAGTTCCAACATCTATTATTTCGGATCCGGGTCTAAGGTTTACATCGAGGTTTTAGAGTAAACTACAAGAAGCCCTGGGAACTAAGCTAAATTTCAGCACAGCATTTCATCCTCAGACTGACGGGTAATCAGAACGAATGATTCAGATTTTAGAGGACATGTTGAGATATTATATACTCGAGTTTGGAGATAGCTGGGAAAGGTATTTACCCTTGGCCGAATTTGCCTATAATAATAGTTATCAGTCCAGCATAAAAATGGCACCATTTGAAGCTCTTTATGGAAGAAAATGTAAGACTCCATTGTATTGGTCTGAAGTGAGTGAATCCAAGTTAGTGGGAGTTGACTTGATCCTAGAAACTGAAAAAAAAATTGAATTATTCGGGATAGTTTGAAAGCTGCTTCAGACAGTCAGAAATCTTATATAGATTTGAAAGAAGAGATATAGAATTTGCGGTTGGCGATCAAGTGTTCTTAAAAGTTTCACCGTGGAAGAAAGTATTACGGTTTGCCAGAAAAGGGAAACTGAGTCCAAGATTTATTGGACCGTATGAAATTGTAGAAAGAATTAGCCCTGTGGCTTATCGGTTAGCTCTGCCTCCAGAACCTGAGAAGATTCATAATGTGTTCCATGTGTCTATGTTAAGACGATACAGATCAGATCCTTCACATGTGATTCCTCATAGTGAAATTGAGATACGACCGGATATGACTTACTCGGAAGAACCGGTAAAAATTTTAGCTCGAGAAGTTAAAGAATTACGGAATAAACAAGTACCATTACTTGAAGTATTATGGCATCATCATGGTTTGGAGGAGGCTACCTGGGAAGCAGAAGAATTGATGAGATCACAGTACCCGAACTTATTCTTAGGTAACAAATTTCGAGGACGAAGTTTCCTAAAGGGGGAGAGTTGTAACAGCCCAATTTTCAGTGGTGTCGGAAACAGTTGTTTGATATCAATAAAATCCTACAAATGAGCTCATAAATTTTATTATTTAGTGTTTATAAGCAATTTATGAATTTAGGAAAAACTATGAATTAGTGGTTTATGTTTTAGAAATATTTATTAGATTAATTGGTTTCGAAAACGAGGAAGCAAGACCTCGATTTCATAAACCGAGCTGTAAATATTTTTATAAATATTTACGGAGTGTTATTAGATTAGTATTAAAATTTGTTAGAAAATTTTAACGTTTTGATAGTTAATTAATTAAAAAGGACTAAATTGAAAAAGGTGCAAAACTTATTAATTAAAGAAATAGTGACTAGATAGCTCAAATAATAAATAAGAAGGATTTAAAGAGAAATTGGGCCTAAATTACATAGGCTGGACGGCAGGGATATAGAAATTAGTAAGGAAATAATGTGAACTAGGGACAATATTGTAAATTTTGTAAAATTAAACAAATAAATAAACAATTAAAAGAGTTTCTAGAAAATTCTTCATATTTATTCAGCCAAAAACACATAGAAGATCCTTAGAAGCTGATTTTACATATTCTTACTTCAAGTGAGTTCAATTCTTTCTTTTTCTTTGAAATTTTTATGTTTTAAGACTTTTACAATTAGGTCCAATTGTCTATTTCATTAGTTTTTGATTTCATGAGTGATTTTGAAAGTTACCATTGATGAGTGCTGGAACTTTATGATGAATTAATATGGATTTGAAGCTTTAATTTTATTATATAATGATTTTATCAAGTAATTTCAATAGAAATTGATTATTAGGACTAAATTGTGAAGAATAAAAGAATTAGGGTTTGCTGTTAGATTTCTATGAATCAAAGGCTGTAAAATAGCTTAGAATAATGGAATAAGTTTTTAATTGAGAAAAATTAGCTCAATTGGTGGGAAAATTGATAAGGGACTAAATTGTAAAAACTGTAAAAGTTAGGGTAAATGTGTAATTTTGAAAATTTAAGGGCATAAATTGTGAAGTGAATTAGAATTGAATTTGATACTGATGAATTAATAATTTTATATTATAGATCAAGAACCCGAAAGCAAACGTGAAAAAGGGAAATTAACAGAATAGTTCCTGAATTTCTACAACTTCTACAAACTAACCCAAGTAATTTCATATGGTTGAATTGTCATGGTTAATTGTTAATTTAGGAATGATATAATACATTATTTCATATTTTTTATTGAATTATGATTATTGTAAATATATGAAAATTGAATTGAAAATTCAAATTAAGTGGAATGCATAATTGAGTACGATCGTTTCGTGACACAAGATGAATGACGGATAAGACCATGGTTGGACCATGGCAATGTTTGAATGTAAGACCTTAGCTAGGTTATGGCATTTTAATGAAAAGACCATAAATGGGTTATGGCACCTTGAACGTAAGACCATGGTTGGACCATGGCAGTATATGTATACATGTAAGACCATAGCTGGGCTATGGCATCTTGATGATAAGACCATAAATGGGTTATGCCATTATGAGTGTAAGACTATGGCAGGACCATGGCAATTGTGTAAGTCCATAGTTGGACTATGGCATCAAGAAAACGATATACTCAAATCCGTAAGACGTTCTCCAATTTAACAATGATTGGTAAGTATTACATGGATTAATGTGAAAGAAATTAAATAGTTTTTGATATTGAGCTCAATTATGTGAATTCATCAATCGAAGTTGTGGTTGGCAGGAAATGTTGTGAAGTGCTTAATCTAAATGAATTATTTAGTATGTTCGGTAAGATTTATATTTAAAGCCTATAAACTTACTAAGTTTTATTAAGCTTACTCGTGTTGTTTAATGTTCTTTGTAGATTAGCGTGAGGTCGGAGGATTGGATCAACACATCAAGCCACACTATCCAGATTAATCCAGTAGTTTTTGCAATGTAAATTTTGGTTTATATGGCATGTATAGAGTTGGTTTGACAGTGAAATAGATTGAAATGTGGTTGTGAATCTTAAATGTTTGTATGTAAGTAGTTAGAAAAAGAATTTAATAAATTTATGGAATGAGTTAAATAGGTAAGTGTAAGTAATGGGAATGTTTGAGATGTTATGTCATGTTGAGAAAATGTTTTGGCTTGTATTGGTTGCATGGTTGGAATATATTGGTATATGAGATTGTCAAGTGTAGGTTGATATTAAAAAGGGTGAGAAAAATGACCTTAAAATGATATTAAAAGGTTGATATTAAAAAGGGTGACACAAGTCAGAGAGTTACACGGGTAAGAACATGGGCTGGGACACGGCCGTGTGTCTCACATCGAATGCCCACACGGCCTAAGACACGGGCGTGTCTCCTGGCCGTGTGAGCCATACGGTCTGGCCACACGGGCTTGTGTCCCCTATTTTTAAGAAAATTTTTAACATTTTGCGAAAAATTCTTGAAGTCTCCGGTCGAGTCCCGATTTACTTCTAATACCTATTTTGGGCTTCGAGGTCCCATATAAAGGATCATATGAGTGTTTTATGAATGAGTTATGATATATGTATTCAAGATTATGAAATGTTCGTAATTAACCTGTAAAGTTCGATAATGCTCCATAACCCTGTTTCGACAACGGATATGGGTTAGGGGTGTTACAGTAGCCCCTAATATCTATTTAGTGGCAACATTGTGCAATCATAGCATCTCTTCCAAATTATAAATGAATGGGCAAATGAAAGTCCACTTCAAAAAGATGTAATGGAGATAAAAACCCCTTTCATCAGCCATAACTTCACTCATCTAGTGTGATCTTAATGAAACCAATAACTCATATTTATAGTGATGCGGCTTGAGACATCATAATAGCAACATGGTTTCCCTGTCTTCTTAGTCATGATGTATAAATTATTCTTTACCTTCCACTAGAACATTGTCTACTTGAAATCTTAAAGGATCAACGACCATTTTGGAAGGCAGAATGACGCATAATGAAAAGACAAAAAGATAAGAAGAATTAATTTTTTTAATAAAAGATAATATAAGAGAATCAAAAGAAAAAAAAATAGGTACGAGCCTTAAAATCATAAAAGAGACCCATTTATAAGTACTTGGGCAAGAAATTAAACTGACACACCAAGCGAAATGACAGTAACAAAAAAATGAGGCATTTTGAGAAACTCGCAATCAAAGGTAAAGACGCATCCAAAAGCAGTCAATATAAAGGCACAATAATTGGGGCAGTAATTATGACATTTTAAACTCTTTACAAGCCTTGCCAAGACCCTCAAGAGCCCTATCAAGGATTCGGTTCAAACCAGATCACTTTGTAATTTGCCTTTAGTCTAGGGGGCAATTGTTATACCCTCGCCAAACTACCTAACAACTATGCTTGAAGGGAAAACAAAATGAAGTTTGGCCTTGTGGCCTTGCCAAGAGAATAGTTCTTGTCGAAGCCTCACCTCACCAAAATACTATGTCATATAAGGCGAGTCCACATAATCCCCAAAAGATATATGGGAAAGAGTTCTTGTCAGCACTTGTTAATCCATCACTTCCCTAGTCTTAATGATGTATATATGGTCATCTCACATAATTCCCTCCAATTGACTCCAATAATGTCCCTAAGATGAAATCTCCTACTTTACCCTTCTCACATATGAGATAGAGTGCTAATAGTTAGGACTCATGCCAAGTCAATCTCTCTCTATAAATACCATTTTTAGCACCAAGACATATGACAACAAGGGAATAAGAGACAAGAGAACCTATACAGCCAACATTTTGATAAATACACCCTTCGAACTCAAATAAACTACCATCTTTAGTGGCTCTCCACACCACTTACGATGTGAACCACCAGCATCTTAGTGACTCTCCATATTATCTATGGTGTGAACCACCATCATTGTCACCTCTAACATCTTGTATAACTTAATTGTGATAACAAAAACAATAATAAGAACTAAATTTTAAATATAAAAATTAGTTTATTTGACAAAACATGAAATTTTTTACTTTTTTGAAAATGATAATTTTGAACATTTATTATTTTAAATGTGTTTGATAATCATATCAACTTTTTACCTAATATAAATATTTCAACAAAAAGGTGTTGAATAAGATAGGTAAATAGTTAGTTACTTATTACTTAATATTGAAAATTTTAAGTTGAAACCTACATTCGTTTGGTTGAGAGGTAAGGAGTTTGATGTCCCTTAAGCAAAAAATTTCTAGTTCGAGTCTTATGGGTGAAGAAAAAGCACAAAGAGAGCTTTGTCTCCCATTTAGAGATCCAACTCAACTCCACTTTGGATCTAGTTTGAGCTTAATGTGACTACAGGATACATTAATAAGATTAAAATTAATAAACCAAAAAAAATCAATTCGAAAACTTAGCATAAATTTTTAGCACCTAATTCTTTTAGTAAATTTAAACACTTAAATTTCAAACTTGTGATGCATAACTAGACAAAAAAAAAAGTCACTACAAGGGACCAATTGACTCCAATAATGTTCCTAAGATGACATCTTCCACTTTACCCTTAGCACCTATAAGATAGAGTGCTAATAGTTGGGACTCATGCCAAGCCAACCTCTCTCTATAAATACCCTTTTTTAGCACCAAGACATAGGACAATAAGGGAACAAGAGACAAGGGAACCTATATAGCCAACACTTTGCTAAATACACCCTTCCAACTCAAATAAACTATCATCTTTAATGGCTCTCCGCATCATCTATGGCATGAACCACCATTATTGTCACCTCTAGCATCTTGTCTAACTTAATTGTGATAACAAAAACAATAATAAGAACTAAATTTTAAATATAAAAATTAGTGTATTTCACAAAACATTGGGTTTTTTTTACTTTTCTAAAAATGATAATTTTGAACCTTTAGTATCTTAAATGTGTTTGGTAATCATATCAACTTTTTACTTAATATAAATATTTCAACAAAAAAGTGTTGAATAAAACAATTAAATAGTTAGTTACTTATTACTTAATATTGAAAATTTTAAGTTGAAACTTACATCTGTTTGGTTGAGAGGTAAGGAACTCGATGTCCCTTAAGCAAGGTCTCCAATTCAAATCTTGTGGATGAAGAAATAGCACATAGAGAGCTTTGTATCTCGTTTAGAGATCCAACTCAACTTCATTTTAGATTTAGTTTGAACCTAATGTAACTACCAAATACTTAAAAGGCACTTGCAATATTTAACTGTACTCAAAATTAATATACAATATTATATTAATAAAATTAAAATTAATAAAAAAATCAATACGAAAACTTAGCATAATTTTTTAGATTTAAACACTTAAATTTCAAACTTGTGATGCATAACTAGACCAAAAAAAAAAGTCAACAGTACAAGGGACCAATTATAAAGGTCCCTTCTTCACATCTTAAAGTTGAAAACCTATTGACGTAATTATCCTCAATCAATTTATAATTTGACTTTGTAGTTTGCACCCAAAAGAAAACAGATGAAAAAAAGTTTCAGTAACACGAATAATTCCTTTCACAATATCAATTGAAGTATTAAGCAAAAGTGAGTATAAATTTGCCTGCCGAAATTGAATCTTGCCTTCAGAAACCTCTCAAGGTTGAAATTTCATGATTGAATACTCAAAAACTAGGGTTTGTGGCAAGCATGTTTAATTGGCAAGGTTGGATCACTAAATGAACCGTTGATTATACGATGAGCAACCCAACGATTGGCAGCCTCAGTGTAGTGGACACCATCCCAGCTGATAAAGTCGGAAGGGTTTTCACAAGAACCCGCATAGATTTCAGTTCCATTTATGTTTTGTTTGTGGCCACAATATACTTGAATCTCGTCTTCATGAAAACCGCAGCAAATATTTGCAGCTTCAACAAATCCTACCAACCAAAACAATTTTGTATTAAGTGTTGAGAGCTAAATTTAACATTAACTGACAAAAGAATAAGGCTATTTGTTCGAAATGGGAAACCATTACAAATATTAAGGCTAAATTAAATATGATAATTTACCTTGCTTTTTTGCATTGCCAATTAGTTCATACTTTGCAGCATAAATATCCACATATGTGAGAGCAGCATGTGGTAACTCTTCCCTAAGTTTGATCACTCTAGCCTTAAGCTGCCTATTGAACTCCATGGAATAGGCATTTTGGGCTTGTAGACAGCCCTGCTCGTCAAGTTCTTCAGGCTTAATATCATGATAATGAAGACTCACAGGCAAGCAACCAATTGGACCTGTATTATGTACCCAAAATGTCCTTGCCCCATGTTCATACAGATTCTGCTTATTACAAACAGGTGATTTTCATTAGAGTTCTCATAAATCAATATGTGTCAAACACGAGTACTAAGACATAAACTTACTTGAACTGCTTTAGCTAGCTGATCAACGATGTCTGGAACTGATGCATGAAAAGCTGAATCGTTCTTCTTTCTCAAACCAGCAGCAATGTCATTTTGGCCAATATCAAATATATAAAGAGCCTTGGAGAAGTCCTCAGGTCTGGGGAGATTACGGCGATGTCTGGGGTAACTTCGATTGTAGAAATAGCCGGTTCGATCCTTGAATTGGTCGAATTGTACAATTTGGATGTCAAGTGAGAATGGACTCACTCCATTTAAAGACATTGACTCATTTTGTGGCCTAACGGTTGATCCGCCAATGGCAAAGTTAGCACCATATCTGAAACTTGTTCCAATGGAATCCAAGTAAGGACTCAAGTGAGGCAACCCAAGGTGTTCAGCTGCAAACATAAAACAACAAAAAAAGAACCTCAAATCATTGATCTGAACAATGAAAAAGACTAGAAATTTTGCTTGTTATGAAATGCATAGAGAGAAAACCGAGATAGAATTTACCGATGAAGTCGATAATGAGACGTCCGTCACAACCCCGTCCGACCGGCCTACCGAAGAAAGTCTCGCCACATGGTTTCCCAGCAGGCCAAAATGCAGCAGAGCCACCACCAGTATCAGAATTGGAATCACCAAAGTTATAAACTGCTCCAAAATTACAGGTTTTCAAGTCCTTCAACCCCACACTTTCCACACTCAAAACTGAAAAGACAGCAATAATAATACTAAATACTTTTACATTCTCCATTGCATCAAAAGTGAGTGATGAACATTCAAAGGACTAAAGTGCAGAACATAAATAAATATTAAATCCAAATCAGAAAATGTGAACAGTGGGCGCAAATTATTGTATAATATTTAATATTTAGTGAAAGTAAAGAAAGCAGAAGCTATTATTTTAAAAATCACGTGTTGCATACAAACAATAAGCTGCATGTATGTCTCTTATGGCTCAACAATTGGTGCATGTTTTTCTCTTTTTTTATTAAAACAATCGCTGAAGTTGTCATGTACGTTTCTTCTTCTTTTTTCTATCTTCTGTTTATATAATTTTCAATATGTTAATAATTTATAAGTATAGATTAAAAAAAATGTTAGTGTGCTGCTCCTGTCGCATTTTAATTATTAACCTTATCACCTATATTTAATATTTTTAATGAATAGACTTGTTTTATTCTGTTCAGTTCAAAGATTCATTCGGAAAGTGAGAAGATTTGAGTAAAAATATAGGTTTGAAAAATAAGTTTAAACAAAAACAATAATGTCCGTTTAAAAAGTGGGTCCTATCTTGGATAAAGTTTTTTTGGCCAGGCTGAATTTGTAAAAAGAAAAAACTTATATTGTTCTCTTGTTGTATTGTTGTCTATTTCACTATTATGTTGCTACTATTTTATTATTATTATTTGGATATTATATAACTCTTATTTTATTCTTAAATTTATTACTATTTTAGAGGCATTTGCTTGTTAAGTTGCACCTATATTAATATTATTTAACTATAATTTTTTTAATTTATTTTCACTTTGTTGGGAAACATAATTTCAATGTTTTTAGTGTTTTTTATGTATTATATTTAAAAATTTTAATATGGCCAGACCAAACTCAGATTTTAGCACTTCTTATTTAGGTTGGGTTTGAGTAAAATTTTAGATCTATTTTTTAGGCTAGGCCTAAGCCTTTCAAACAGGTCTAAACTTCTGTCAATATCCAGCCCGGTCCATGGATATGTCTAGTTTTAAGTAGATAATTTATCAAAACATTTTAATTTTATAAAATAATAAATATTATTTTGATAGCAATTTTATCTTATCATATATAATTTAGAAAAATAATTTAAGATGGTGGGATTTGAACTTAAAGTTAATATTTAGTACTACCACAATGTATTTTTTTAATTTTACAAACAGACTTAAAAAATTATAATGTATCCTATTTATTTTATATATTCATTTTATTAATATTTTATATATATATATTTTATTAATATTTTATATACTTGTCAATCACCTGGTGATCCTTATCCTGTTTGTAGATCTTAAAACCTTAACTGTAATAAATATTTTTTATTGAATCTAAAACATTATGATTTTTAATAATTACTATTTAAATAAAAAATCATATTTAATTATTATATAAAATTTTCATCCGTGGTGGTTGTGCGATAATAAAATTATTTGTATATGTAATTATGCCGTATTCTATAATAAATAAAAAAATTTGTGTCTTATTCTGTATTACGAGGTCTACCTATAATCACGGCGCAAAAGCTTGTAAACGCCTTGGTATTTGGTATAATATATGCATTAGAATAATACTAACATTTGATATACGCAGTCTTTTAGTCTTAAAAAAAAGTACTTAATTAATTAAGTTTTATCACATGGGTACTTTCTTAAGAGAATTTTTTTTTTTTGTTTTAAAAATATATATAAATGAAATAAGGGATAAATCTTAAAATTATATATTATTTTTAATTTAACGTGTAATTGTACGTATAAAATTTTAATTGTGGTTTAAATGTATATTTAAAATTTTAATTTTTAATTTAATCATACGCATTTAAAGAAATAAATATATCACTTTATTTTTATATTGCATATATATATGTAATATATAAATATAAAATGATGTTATATCAATAATTGTGTTAATAATCTACAAAAATTAGATCAAATCAAAATTCCATGTATAAAATTACACAAAATCAAAGTTCATGTATATAATTACTCATTAAACCATAGTTTTAGGATTTATTCCATGAAAAAAATTATAGTGTTATAAAAAATAAAATTAAAAAAACTTAAGCTGCTAGTAAACAAAGGCAGATTTCCGGGGGTGGTGGCAGGGGCTAGGCTCCTATTTTACCATTTTAGCTCTTTAAATTTTTAAAATTTTTTAAAATTAGTAAAAGATAAAATTGTACTTTATCCCCTCAAAAATGATAAAAATCTGATTCAATCTTTTAAAATTATAAAAATATAAACAATTTAATTTCAGTCTCCTACATTTTTTTTTCCTAATTTCGTCCCTACTAAAAAAATTTTGAGTAATTAAATGGTAAGTGACTATTTATCTAATCCTTCTATTCAATACTTTATTTTTAAATTTTTTAAAGAAATCAATGTAATGAATACTTTAGAAAGCACATCATAATATGTAAATTTTATTTTATATTAGTTTTTTAATTAATGTTTTTATTAAATGGTCGTAATTTGATTTGTTATGAAACTTGTAAGTGGATGATTATAGGGTTAATCCTTGCCACGCCTGTCGGTGGGATTGATCTCAACTTTGTGTGGGCGTTACGTATGGAACTAAAAAAGACTATTGCTTTTATCAAGGCCATAAAAATTAAAAAATGAGTGCAGTTTCTAGGTTGAAAATGTCTACAGTAAAACACATAAAATGTCTAAGATTGACTTAAGAGTGAAGGCTAAAAATGATCGGTACAAACCCCTAAAAGTTATTTAAAATCTATTCTACCCAAAATACCTAAAATCTAATGCTTAAAAGAAATTTAATTTGAACTTGAATTCTTGAAAAGCTTAAATAGATAAAAGGTAATCTAATTTAAAGTCTAATAATAATAATATAAAATTTAACCGCATTGTTTTTACAAAAAAAAAATCTTTAAAAAATATTAAACTTAATATTTAAAATTAAAATTTTAAAAATCTTGGAAATCTGGCTTAAATATCTGCAATCTGAATGAATAAAATCTAAATTAGTATCAAAAGCTTAAAATCTAAGTAAAGAATTGAATCTTCAAAATTTAACTAGTGTGGGCGATGTATGGGCTGTAAATATTAATTTAATGTATTTTTAAATGTGAAAATTTCTAATTGCAAATTCCCTCCCGTCTGTCCCGCTCCCTCTCTCACCCTCCCGCTCTGGAGTTCAAAGAACAAATAAAAATCCATGTTGGTGCGATGCCAGGATCCGCCTTCTATTGTTCTTTGAATTAGGTGCATCGACGAATACCCAGAAAAAGAAAAGGAAAGAAATGAGTTGGAATTCAGGGGTGAACCATATTCTCATAGAGTGCGGTACAGCTGCAATGGAATGGTTGAGGCATGGTTGGTGGTGGAAAAATTCATGGGTGGATTAGGATTATAGGAAGAAAGAAGACAAATTGAAAAAGCAGAGCCTTGAGGTTGAGGTGTGAGGGAAGGGCTAAGGGGGAAAGGATGGTGATGGGTTGGATTTGGAATGTTGAAATGCTCTTCTGCTTTTGGAATGTTGAAATGCTCTTCTGCTTTTCTCTTTTGTCTTTTTTGAACTTTTCAAAATATTACCAGTAGAAGATTCCTTCTAGAGAATTTGGATGACGATGATAGTGATGACCGATGATGAAGATTTCAAGCTGCTGCTACATTTTAGGGAGGGGGACATTTTTATTTAATGTAATATTGATATAATTTTTTATTTAATTATTTTTTCTTTTAATGACACATGTTATTTTTTAATTGGCTCCAATGATTTTTTTTTTTTTTTTTTTTTTTTTACAAATGTAATAGTAGGAAGCCAACATTGATTATAGAAGTAAAGTTTAGTTACTTGATTCTACGAAAAAATAGTTTCTAATTTAAACAAAAACATAGTTTAAAGATCTCTTGTTAAATTAAAATTAAAAATCTAAAAATCTTGGAAATTTAGTTTAAATGTCTGTAATCTGAATGACAAAAATCTAAATTAGTATCAAAAAGCTTAACATCTAATTTAATGCTTAATATCCAAATCTATAATTTTATGATTTAACAAATTTAGCTCACAATATTTTTGTAAATGTGTAAATGTTGAGGCTAAATTTGTTAATTTTTTTAAAATCAATACTAAATTAACAAAATATATAAACATTAAGGGCTAAATTTATTATTATACCAATTAAAATTATGCACAATTGAAGAAAAACATTAACTTCATGATTATTTGTACTTAATTGCTCACTTTTAAAATTGACTATGATTAAATTGCTCCAATTGTTTTGAAAAGGACTGATTTACTCAATTTCAGAATTGAGAAAGATTGGAAATATCTTTTTACCTATAAAATACCGAATCTTAAAAAGAAAACCTAAGATATTTTAAATCAACCCCAAATTTTCTAAAAGATACTAACATCTAAATAATGAACTTAGAATATGTTAAGTTAAAATTCTAATAAATAAAAGTTGTCTTATGAATGAGGTATTGGCTCAATTGGCAAAGGTGGAGACTTTGGGTCCCAAGAGTATTTAGATTTGAGATTTATTATGTACAATTTTATATGTACGTCTTCAAATCCCTTCTATTATCATGAATAAATTTTAATTCTGATTTGATTTTACATTATAATTACTTAAAAGATTATGACTGAAGTACATTAAGGGTATATAAATTAGGTATTAAATATAAAGTTTTTAATTGGATGAATCTAATATTGTCTATATGAAATTGAATCCTAAAGTACTGCTTTTATTTTCTTCCATGGTTTGCTATGTAGCAAGCTATTTTTTGTATAATATTTTTACGGATATCAATTTGTATATGTATGTCAAAATTTACCTTCAAATTGTTCTCATTGTATTTAAATCTATAATATATATTTTGCATAATTTAATTTTATTTTTTTTAAATATTACAAATTTACAAGTTAAGAATTCATTTTATGTAAATTTTAATATATTTGAGTTACAATTATTTTTTTAATGAATTAAAAGAGGAGGACAAAATCTTAATAACGATACGATTAACAAGAACTCAAATCTAGAATAGTGAACATGTTAAGTTCTTAACCATTAAATCAACTCATCATATTTACACCAGTCATACTTTGATAAAAAGTATTTAATTACTTAAATTTTTTATCTGATTCTACCAAATGCAAATAATTGTACCTTGCGCGTTGCATCCTTATTTCTCTTTTCTTTTTTCATTTTCAAGAAACTTTTCCATTTTTCTTTGTTTTTTTCCTCTGTTTTTTCCTTTTTATCTTAGCCGGCTCTACTGGGTTATCCGATCTCTGACGGCGGAGCACCATACGTGGTAGCCTGAAACTGCAAATTTATTTTATTATTATTATATTTTGGAAGCTTCTGTTTAAGTTTATTTTATTTTTAGGAATCCTAACAAATTATTGTAAAAAAAATATTTCTTTCGTATTATCCTTTTCTTTTTTTTTTTTTTTTTTTTTTCGAAAACTAAAGGGTTTTCCCCTTACTTTTCAAATCTGAAATTTCTAGACCTAATGAGGAAGAAGGGAGAAAGAAAAAAGAGAAAGAGAACAAAAAAAGGAATGTGAAAAAAGAAAGGGAAAAAAAAATAAAAGAAAAGGGGATCATGGCACCCTTCACGCCCGAGGACTGGTGGTCCGATGATGCGTTATTCGACAGGGGCCCCGTTTATTGCATGCATGAGGGAAAGGAGGGCCGAGAGGCTACCTTTTTCTTCTTTTTCCTTTGTTTTTCGTTTTCTATTCTTTATTTTATTTAGGGTGTATGACCTCACTACTGACTCACTTTTTTTTTGGCTTTTTTTTGCAGGTTATATATGGTGTTCTTTAATCTTGCATTAATCTGTTTTACAAATGTGTTTAGTTCTCTTCTTTAATCTGTTATTTGTTCGATAATGCTCTCACAATGCGTTTGTTGTTTTACTCTTTTGACCTTTGTACTGCTCTTTGTACGTTATGGTACTCTCAATCTCGATTAGTTGAAAGTTGGTATCTTTTTTTATGTAGTCACACTGTGCGGCGGTTAGGGTTTAGAAACTCTAGCCTGAAAATGATATGGGCTAGGCTTAATTGGCGGGCCTTGATCAGGTTAAAGTTAATTGGGCTGGGTCAGACCCAAATCCGGAATTAAAAGGAAAAATGAAAAATCGGACCCCTAGCTTGGGCTCTTTTCTGAAAAATGGGTTGCAAGGTTATCAAATTTAACAGCGGCAAATCTATGGTTGAGGTTGAACAGGCAAATTTAATCAATAAGTGGTTCAGATAATTCTGACATTGCTCGCAAGAGTTGGAAGGAAGACCAACGACCTAAACCATGGAACTCCAACCTTGATGATGATGAAAGGACCGACATTTTTATCAAAATTGATAAGCCTATAAATTTTAATTTAGTTCGGGTATTTTTTCTCTCATGTTGTTTAAGTATTTTATTATATTATTTAAACTCGTACTCTAGTTATTATGTATTTATATGAATAATTGGATAAAAAGGGATTCAAAATTTATTTTTAATAAGTTTTTGTGAATTAAATTTTTAACGCAACACTACTTTAATATTTTGGTTAAAACTTAAGCTACAAAATTTTGTTTTGAGCCTATAATATACCGTTTCGAAAGAAATTAAAATATCTAACTGAAGTTATCTTATAACTTAAGTCCAAGAAACTTTAAGAATGCACTCAAAAATGGCCTGAAAGTTTGACGCAAAAATTTGTCAAGAATCTAAAAAAATTCTACATTGTTTAATTAATGGTACTTTTGTATTTTCTCCATTGTATTATTTTTTGCCCTATAAATAAACATTATTAAGTTAAAACCTAGGGGGAGACAAGACCTGTTCATAGGTCGGGTTACCCATCCAAGCCTAAAGGTTCACTTGAAATTTGGGAGGGTTTGAGTAAAAATATTAGGCCCGAAAATGGGCTTAGACAAAAAAATTAGGTTCATTTAAAATATGAGTCGGGCTAAGGTTTGAACATTAAAGGCCCTAGCCTAACCTATTTTTAAGTTTATAATACTTTATGTTATTTTCATATATTATATAATTTATAACGCATTAAAAAATAAATCTATACGAAATATATAATACTATTCTAATATAAACATTAAAATAATATTAAGATGATTATATAAAAAAATTATAAGATATTAAATTAAAATAATATAAATATTTGTTTAATTTAAAAATAATATGGGTGGGTCTAAAATGAACTTCGATTAGTCTTTTATAAATACGAGCAGGCTTGAGTAAAAGTTTAGGCCCATGTTTCAAGTCAGACTTGGACAAGCATAAAACATATTAATATAATGCTTAAGCTTGACCCGACTCATGAGTACCTTTACTAGAGACAATGATATAGTTGCATTTAGTTTTATTTTACATTTGCATTTTCTTTTTTTTCCATTAGTTGCTAAACTTCTTTTTATAATCAAAGGGATTTCAAAGTTTTTACTGTAACACTTTATGAAATCCAATTTGTTCTTAATATTTTCTTTTTCTTTGATATTCAAGTATCTTCCTTTCTAATTAATAATATTTAAATGAGTAGAATATTGTATCCATATTTGACGACTTAGATATTTGCATTTAATTGTTTTATTGCTTCTATTATTTTTTATGAATAACATAATTGTATATGCCGCAATATGCAATTCACTATTACGGGAATTAATGACTTAATGTGGGTTTGGATGGGCGGTGCGTTTACCTACGGTTAATATAAAAACAGCGGTGGCAATGAGATTGGATACTGTAGCGTGAGACAAAAAGTAAGCTAAACGCACCGCACCACACTCAATCGTCCATCCAAACCCACCCTTAGTCTACCTTACTACTATTTTAAAGATAAATTAATATGATGTGAATGCTAAATTTCAATTTTAATTCATGGATACTTTATCCAGATTTATTTTTAGATTGAATGGATTATATTCAAAATTAATTTGGAGTCTAAGGGTGCGTTTGTTTGGCTGTAGTTGATTTTCCGAAAAATATTTTCCTCTTTTCCAGTGTTTGGTAGCATGAAAATCTTTTCCATTTGGAAAACATTTTCCAAATCACGCGTAAAATCCTTTACATTTTTTGGAAAATGTCTTACCGTTTCAATTTCCGTAAGACATATTCCCGTGCTTCTCCTTCATCATCCAGGTAAGTCCCCTTCTCTTGCTGCTGTTCAATTTCCTTTCTTCATCTTCCACTCATCAGTCCCATATATTCTTTCTCAGGTATTTTGTTTCCTCTCTTTCTCTCTTTAATCTCTCTCTCTTTCGCAGGTATTTCGTTCCTGCATAAAGCTTTTTTTTTTGGTCTTGGCTTAAGGTAAAGCTTTTTTTTTTCTTCTAGTTCTTTACTTTTCTACATTTTAACAGATATTCTTGAAATTTTATGCCTTCCTTCTTGTCCACAATTTTTTTCTTCTGTTTGTTTTCTTTCCTTCTTGTTCTTTAGCCGACCGAAATTTTAACCCATTTTTTTCTTTCGATCTCTCTTCAAATTCACCTTCTTGTTGCGGTTCGTCAAGATTTTGCTGTTGTTTCAGGTAATTCTTTTGTTTTTGAATTGAATTTTTGTGGGGGGCTTCCATATTACTTTACTGAAGCGCAGATCAGGGAGTTGTTAGAGTCTTTTGGACCCCTTCGAGGTTTTGATCTAGTAAAAGATAGAGAAACTGAAACTCAAAAGGCTATGCCTTCGCATATATCAAGATCTCGATTCACGGACATCGCTTGTGTTTTGCTTTAAATGGAATTAAAATGGGTGATAAAACTCTCACTTTGTTAGGCGAGCAAACCAAGGTGCTACCAAATTAAACTCCGAGCAAGAGAGCATCCTTCAAATGCACAATGATGAGGTTGCTTTGTAGGTAAGATTAGGTAATGCTATTTTTTTTTCTAAAATTTACTCATTTGTTGCAAGTATCGTCTATACATGATAGGCTAATTTGCGATGTCTTTGTCCTTATGAGGCTTATGTTGCAACCACAAGGTGTGCCCACAAAGGTTGTGTGCTTGACTCAAGCAATTAGTGAAGATGATTTTAGAGATGATGAGGAGTATGGGGACATTGTTGAAGACATGAGACAAGAGGGTGGAAAACATGGTAAAATTATTCTTAAAACCATTTGGTCCATCCTTGTTGTACCTGACCCTCCTTATTAAGTTTTAAAGTTATTTTAACATGCTAAGTCCTGTATACTTTATTAATTTCTATTTTCCTTGTTGTTTATATCTCTGTCTTACAACCCTTCTTGTTCGTCATTTATTAAAGAGTCAAATTTAGCAAATTTAGCTTGCATGCAGACGAGAAGACAACAATTCTTTATCTATATTTTCTTCATATTGATTTACGCTAACTAATTCCACTGAATAAAGTTTTATGTGGATTCAAATTTTCGGACGTAATATGCAGTGCATTGGTGAATGTTATCATACCCCCGAATCCAAATGGTGAATCATTACCGGGTGTTGGGAAGGTCGATTGCTCTATATTTGTAAAAATCCTGTTGTTTTAGTTATCGACTGAATTGGTAATGTTTACGCTAGTTGCCCCATATTCATTTCTTCCCCTTAGTTCTTGATCGACCGCAATTGCTTGGTATTTGAAGGTATTTCTGGAGAACTCAGATGTGGAAGGTTCCCGAAAAGCCCAAGCTGCAATGAATGGAAGGAGATTTGGTGAAAATCAAGTAATTGTTGTGTTCTATCCTGAGAACAAATTTGCACAGGAGGAGCATGATGGCTAATGAGCCATATCTTATCTGCTATGCCTATGATGCAATGTAGTTGTACGAACTGGTTCTTTATTCGTTTAGGTTTTTAGAGTTAAGATATAGACATGGTATAAGAAATTTATCCATGACTCCCACGTCTTATTATAATTCTAATGTTGGTTTTGTACCTAATGCCAATTACCAGGTTTGTGACATGCTCTCTCCTCCACCATATGTCCTTTAGTTTGTATCTCCTGCATTTCTTAATTTGGTATCAAGGATGAAGAAAATATTAAAATTCGAACCAGCTTTAGGATATTTATTTTGTGTGTTGGCATTGGAATTAAAAGTGTGATGAAATATGAAATAAAGGCTAGTTATTTGTATTATAAATTTTAAAACAAACGTGTACATGTTGTTAAGGATATGTATGTTTTCTTTATCATCTTAAAATTGAAGTTTATTTATATCTTTTTTTAAAAAAAAATTATTTAGAGATAAAATCCTATATTTAAAATACAACGTTATTTTGGGTCACTCGTAATTCAGTGAACATATCCATGTTATATATTCATTTTTACAAAGGGTGCCATTTGCAAGTAAATTTTAACTATCCCAAAAGACCTTCGTTCACATAACGAATATGTAATATTGATTGGCCAATAAAGATTTGAATGGTTGTGTTGTGTGTATAAAAGAAATAAGAAAAAAAACAACAGAAAGCTAAAACTAAAGCTTTTCCGAAAAATATTTTCAGGAAAACTGCCAAACAACAGAAAATATTTTACACAGATTCATCCAAACACTAGAAAATATTTTCTATAAATCATTTTCCAGAAAAGTAAATTATTTTTCAGAAATTATTTTCTGAAAAACATTTTACTGCCAAACAAACGGAGCCTAAGCTTAATCTAATTTGTGCTAGTTTGTAATTATCTATCAATATTATTCTACTTTTTTCCTCTTCAAAAAAAAAAAAAAAAAAAAAAAACTAAAAGTACACAACCGATACCTTCGGTCAGCCGAACTAAAGACATTGGTGGGCCAAAATAGGAGTCTAGCTTGGCCCATAAATTACCATCTTTTCAGTTCAACGACGATTTCTCTCAAAATTTCTTGAATTGAATCCTTTCCTCGTATTTGTTCCTTCTCCAGAAAATCAGTGACGGGATAAAACCATTTGTTTCGATTTAAACGCTTTAAAGATTCTTGGTTTTCTGGTTTAGACTTTTTTTTTCTTGGGACTTGTTTGTTTTCCGCGATTCTGTGGGAAAGCGAGAAGTTTTTTTCCTGGGATAGAAGATGAGTAACCCATCTACAGGAGCCTCTTCAAAATCAAAAGTCGGTTCTTCCCAACCTTCAGAAACATCTTTCAAGCGCAAAAGAGGAGTGTTTCAAAAAGATTGTAAAACCGATTTTTCTTATTTATACAAGTTTTCCTGCAAAATTTCTTTTGTTTTTCTTTTTCAATACTTTACATTTTCTTTTTCCTTTGTTTCTTGTACAGTGCAGCATATGATGTATGGTTTTGGAGATGATCCTAATGTAAGTATCCTTCAGAATTTCAACATTGAGCCCACTAACCTATTTTTGATGAATGCTGTATCCTCTGTTGAATTCTTTGACGAGCTTTGTCTCTTTTATTGCGTATGATTTCATTTAGAGTTGGTAGCCATTAAGTTATTTCCCCGATGTTTTTTTTTTTTTTCCATAACCATGGATTTTTTAACCTTTTATACTGTGACTGTTTTGAGAGGGCTAAAGCTTTGAGTTAAAGTGCATATTTGCAAGCAATGTTCTTTGAACTCGGATGTGATTGTCATACGGGTATATATTTGGACATGGATATATCAAAATTTTCTAAGCTTTACCATGTCTTTGGAGGGTTATATCTCCACACATATGTTTGTATATGTGTTGAACATGAAAAAGAAAAATGAAAGGTTGGAGCAACCTAGGTTGCAGCTTTGCAATAAGTTGCTCAAAATATTTATCCTATGAGTAAGGCTAATTCAAAGAAGTTGCTCTTAGTTATAATATGTTTTGCACAATTTCTTTGCTTGCTATATGTCTATATTCTATTAATCAATGATAATATTTACATGTTTGTAATTTCAAGCTAAAACAAGGCACCATATGATACACTTTTCTGAGTTGAGAGGATAAAGTCATACTATATTATTTAGATTCCGTGTGAATGTTGTGTACAGGTTTGTTTAATTTTTTAAAAGTTTTTTCATGTTTTCGGAAAACCCTTGGAGGATTGTATCCCCACTCATGTCTGAATATTCATTGAACATTTATGTTGGATATGAAGTTCTCTAGAAAAATGAAGAGTTGAAAAAACATAGAGATCGAAAGGAGGAGTACGATTACAAGATATAAAATTCTGGATCTCATTCTATGGATGCTTCATTGTGAGAAAGGTTCATTAGTTGCATACATTTGCCTGCTTATATGAACTGTAACAAAAGTGATGCATTTGCGATTGTATAATTTATTTGATCATAATTATGAATTTCAATTGTTGTGTTTTCAGCCACTTCCGGAGACTGTGGCCCTTGTGGAGGATATTGTGGTGGAATATGTAACAGATATGGTGTTATTTTTAATGGTTTGCTGATTTTGATTTTTTGGTTTGATGGGATGGCATTGTTGGTAACATGTTTGTTATTTTTCGAACCATGTTTAGGCACATAAAGCTCAAGATATTGGATCAAAGAGAGGAAAGCTATCGGTCGAGGATTTTCTATATCTCATTCGCAAGGTAACTTACACTGTACTTTATTCGGATTTGAGTGTGTGTTGAATATAGATTTATGTTCAACATGGGGTATATTTAATATCTTTTAAGTTTTTTCGTGTATTTGGAGGGTTCTTAGAGGGTCATATCCTCTTACTCATGTTTGAATATATGTTGGACATGAATGTCGGGCACAAACCTTTCATACGAAATGCGGAATCAGAACAATATAGTTTTAGTGGAGTATTTGCTTATGTATTGTGATACTTGGAATTTCTATATGTTTCCATAAATTGTTTAAACAAATTTATTTGAGATTATAGTCCTGAGCTATGTTACTTGGGACTTATGTGCGAGTGTCAGGTGTGAGTTTGTGTCCAACAAAAGCATTTCAAATTTTTAGAAATGTTTTCAATGTATTTAAAGAGTTTTCAGATAGTCATATTATCGGACCCTAGTTTCTGACTTGGGTGCTCCAAGAAAAAGAAAATGGGTCATAGGCTTTGTTCTTGAGTTAGTTTCCAATGGTGGAGATTGCGTGTGATATTTTTATCACTTTTCCTTTAAATTAATTATAATAACATGGAGTAGGTAGGTAAACAAGACATGTATACTCGTAGGCTACTCGGTTTTGGTTTTGCTAAAAGGAAATCAACTTTGGCTAAATAATTGTTGACGCAGGCTCGAGTAGTTGAATGAGTTGAATGCTTTACTCGAGTAGCTCATGTCTTAATCTATTTTCTTAATTAGTAATATAAAACTTGATTCAGATATGAGCATAAAGAGTAGATTCTAAAATCAAGCATGAGAATATGGCTCATTACGAGCGAGCTTGATCAAACAATCTGAATTTTAGCTTAAAATGAGATTGAACTTTAAAAGCAAAACTTGATGGATCTTGATCCAAGTTTCAAGTCCTGAAATCCAAGCTTCTTATAGCATGAGCTAGGCTGGAGTACATCGGAGTAATCACTTTGATCATGCAGGACTTGGCGAAACTAAATCGTTGTACTGAATTGCTATCAATGCAAGAAGAGCTGAAGCAAGCAAGGAAGGCATTTGAGGTTGATGAAGAAAAACTGGGTACATTAGAGTAGCCTTTATTTTCTACTTCTGGCCTGGGTCAAGGCTCTACTGCATTTAGCAATGTAAGAAATGCTTATATACTGTTTTTGTTAGAAGCTGGAACAATATGATACTACTGCTGTAAATCTCAGATACTGTTTGTATTGAAAATCTATGTTGTTTGTATTCGGATCAGTGTTAAATACGGATGAATATAGTTGATATGAGCATATTCAAAATTTTTAAAAGATTATATTTTGTCTAGATATCTGTCAATGCGGATATATTAGAAAATAAGGGTCTATCTATAATACAAATTCCGAAAGGTCACCCGAAAAGTGGGAGAGGGTTTGGATAAAAATATAAACTTAAAAAATGAGTTTAGACAAAAAGCGAGTCCTGTTTTCAAAATGGGTCAGGCCTTAAATATGATTTTTGGGCCGGACCGACTCATATGGCTAAAATAATAACATTAACATCTCCAAATCCCTTCTCCACTCCAACTCCCACAGGCCACCACCATCATCATTAACCACTCCGGTTATCATCGGTCCATCATTGTTCACCAACCACCACCACTGTTGTTTCTTGATAGAAAACCCGAGGGTAACAACCCTCTGTTTTTGAACATTTCCACCATTTTTGAACTTTTTTTCTTTCATTTCTCTGTTTTTTTGGTTTATGCTTCTTGCTAAGGTTGATTTCCTTGCTAGAGTTTATATGGTTTGTGTAAGGATTGTTTGTGGAGTTGTTCTTATGACCCAAGTTTATGTAGGTTATGTATATGAGGACTAAATAGCAATGAAGAGGGGGTTTTATAAATAATCCAAGTTTTCCGGTGTCAAAATCTTAATTCTTCCCGTAAGTATCTGAATTGTGTTTTATATATGGTTTTATTTGCAAACATCTGAAGAGAGGCATGCATGTACTCCCTGCTTGTAGCAAAAAAAAAATATATATAACACGGGACGGGCTCTGCCAAAATTTAGTAAATATAATTTGATTTGAGCTTGAATAAAAATTTAAACTCATTTTCGGACTGGATCTGAACTGTTGGGCCTAAATTTTCTATTGAACCTGGTCCGGCATACAACGATAATCTGAATCCTAAACGACGTTGAAAAGGTGCCGTTTTATCACACACCAAAAGAGAACAACTACTTTGGTTAAACGTTGTCGTCTGATTGAATTTAAACAGACGTAAGGAAAAAAAAAAAAAAAAAAAAAAAAAAAAAAAAAGTGTCGTCTCCAGGCATCAAAGAAGTGAAAGCAGAAGAGAACGCCTAGGCAGCAGCCATAACAATTAACGACATCAATGGAGGCGGCAAGTGAAGAAAAGAAAGGAGGCGGCGGCAAAAACAAAGAAGGGACCGATTTGCTGGGACCTCCAACCTTCTCGGAACTCCCAAACGGCAGGCTCAAGTGCGTTGAAACAGGCCACGAGATGGTCGTCAAAGACAAGGATTCCTATGCTCACAGCAAACGTTGTCGTTTAGGCCTTATCGACTTTGCTTTGTCTCACTCTAAGCCCCCTCTCAACATGTTCAAACAAGACCCTCTTTCCCGGTAAATGAACCGACAAAAACCCATTGCCTTCCTCTTTCTTTTTATTACATTAATTGAATCTATAGCTTTTTTTCTTAACCGATTCTCTTTTTGTTAATTATTTTATCTATTTGTTTATGTTAAATGAAGAAAAGGGTTAACAAAGATTGAAACTTTTAGCTAAACTAAGCTATTTTGTGATGACCCAGAATCAAATAAGTCGAAAAAATTTATGTTTTGGGTCAAATATTTTCAAGTTGAAAATAAGGGTTTTTGGGGGGAGTTACAATATCCTCTAGAAATCTACATGTTTTAAAGCATTTGGCCGATTACCAATGCCAAGTTTCCGTCTTGAGGTTCCAAATTTTTATTATAGAATATTTTATTAGGGTGAATCTAGAAGTATAATAGAGATGAGTCCAGGCTTATCTCGAAATTCAGAGCTCGGCTTGAGCTAGATTGGGTTTCTTGTTTAAAACTCAAACTTGGTTCGAGATAAAAGTCGAACTGTTCGAGCTTACTCAATTAGGCAACTTTACCTAGTAAAAAGAATGAGCTCCAGTCTCGTGTTCGACTTCGAGCTTGATTATTTATGCTCAAACTTGAGTTCAAGTTTGAATTGAAATTTTTAATTCCAATTAAAAATAAAGAGCTCAATTAGAATCATGAGCTATTTGAGTTAAGTATTAAGATATTCAAATTCGGGTATGGAGCTGAGGTTGAGCTCAACTAAACTATTGCTGAACCAAATTTAACTTTTTTTCAAACAAACCCGAGTAGGTTGTGAGCATTTGTGTTTCATTACACCCCTATGTGAATCTTTTACATTTGATTAGTGTCATCATTCATGTGTTTTCTGCAAATATGATTGATTCTGAGTTTCTATTTTATTGTTTATCAGTTCGAAGTTGATTTGTAAACTAACTGGTGATACCGTCAATAAGTCTGAGGAACATATTTGGAAGCATATCAATGGGAAACGGTTTCTCAATAAATTAGGTTTGAATTGCACTTTTCGGTTATTTGATTTGTAGATTGATTGGCATACATTGTGTTAATTCTTGGCGAATTCTTATGAACAGAGCAAAAGGAAATGGAGGAGGAGTTGAATGATGAACCCATGTGCGAGGAAGGTGAGAAGAAGCCAAAGAAAGTAAAAAATAAGAAGAAGAAGAAGGAAAAGGAAAAGGCAGTTGAAGAAATTATCTCCGAAGTTAGAGATTCAGCTGAAAATGACAGTGAGTCTGAAGAACCTGAGTTCTGGATTCCCCCGGTTGGAGACCGCTGGGACTTTGATGACGGAGGGGATCGATGGGGTTCTGGTTCAGAGTCAGATGAAAGTGATGATGAAAACGAACCAGGTGCGGTTGGACTCTCCTGTATAAAGCAGATACACATTTTGAAAAAAAGTTATGCACTTTGTAGTTATGCGTGTGCGCGCTCTAAGTTATTCTCAATAAGTTATTTGAACTTTGTTCGGGTTATGTGAACTTAGAACAACTAAATGAATCTTTTAGGAGCACAGTTTATTTTTGTTGGATAACTTGTGGGGACAAAAAAATCTGGTATCTTTTGGCTGCTGTGCCCTAATTTAGAAAATTATGTTGAATCATCTGATTTTATGTCTGGTCTCTTAATTTCAATGTATTTCTTCCATCAGAGGCTGTGGTCGAAGAACGCAAAAAGGAGTCCGAAGAGCTTTCTACAAGGTACAATGCTTCATTTAAATCTTGTTTATTTATATTTCCACCATTTCTGAATAACGTTTTATACTTTCATTTCTTCTTCACATTGATGCATAGCAAACCAGCTTTTTTATATTTTTTTTTTGGGATTATTTAGTTCTTGGCTGATGTTGTAGAGCAAAGAGAATGACAATAGAAATCGGACCGAGCAGCTTTGCATCAAGGAAGAAGAAGAGTCGGAAAAACACAAGCAGCTAAGTTGCCCTTATGGCTTGTGAAGGCGAGTATTTTTGGCATGTAATTCAGCTACAAATTTTTCAGTTTTTTGTTTGGCAAAATAGAAAGGCAAATTCCCAAAGCCCTTTGGATTAAATGGTTTTAATTGTAGTATATTTGACTTGCTCGTTTGTTTTACCTTAATCTACTTTTGCTAGTTTGTGGATGCTTTCCCTTTTCGTATTTTCTCTCTTTTTTTTTTCAAAGATTTCTGCAGGTTTGACCTTGTGGAAAAATATGTATTTTTTTTATGCAAAAGAGATTGCAAATCAAAGTAGGAGAAAGGAAGGTTGCAAATCCAAAATCCCAATGTTTAATATCAAATTTTTTTTTTTAATAATCTCATTACAGTTTTTAATCATATTTAATATTTAGAATTATCTATAGCCTCTTACTAACTCATAAATAGGAAGATAATACATTTCAGTATGCTTGAGCTTATGTCTTTTTGTATTGATAATAATACATACCAATCGAGTTAAGACATGTATAATTAAATATAATTAATGTCTTGTTTTGGTAAATAATGCAATCGAATATACAATGAATAATGTTAAGTTAAATTCAAATAGTAATCAAATTTAAAGTTAGCCATCAACAAGTGTTGGTGTTGTGATGAGGCATATTCTTTTAAAGAAAGAACGTAGGTTCAAATTTTAAAGATAACATTGTTGAGAGAGGAGCAATCAAGAATCTTGAATATGGATAATAAAATGGATATAATAGATTCAAAAGACTGAACTTACTTGAAGGTAATATAAGTATTAAAAGTCGTATTATATGCTCAGTTTGATAGTTTGATATAATCAAAGCTTATGTACCAAACATCTTAAGGCGGCAACAAACGACTTTTAACCACCTACTCTTTTGGATCGTTAGCATCCGAATTCATATTTAATAATAAAAAATTATTTATAAAATGTAAAAGCAATATAAGTTTTTAGGGTTAGTATTTGATAGATTGATAGTGTATTTCTTTTTATTCTACAAGTAATTTTAAAAAATTATATTTCTTATTTTTTAAATATTTTACTATACTCATAAAATATTTGTCAACTAGACAGTGTACTAAATATTATTTAAATTTTTTATTATTTGTGAATGAGGTAGGGAGAACAAAAACATTAATTGCGTAGCCCAGACCTTAATCCACTTGGGCTTGGCCTAAATCATTCATTACTGAAACGCACCGGTTTAGCTCTATGATAACAAATAAAGGGGGAAAAAAAAAAAGAAACTGAAAAAAGCATAAAGGGTTTTTGGAAGCAAAGCAGAGCGAAGAAAACCCTTCACTGTTATTCACTCTGTTTTCGCCAATGAAGTTCCTCTTTCGATTCATTTCAGGTATAAATTCCAAAACTATACAAACACCAAAATTTTCTTTTTACGACTCGATTTCTTATCTCGTTTCTTGTATCTTTTGTTGTCGAAAGCAGGTCCCAACAGGACTCTGCTTCGTTCACTGGGTCACCGCCAGTTTTCGGATTTAACTGGAACAAAAGCCAAACGAAACTATGCTGACAATGTCTCTGAGTACAACACTGTCCTCGCTTCTCTCAATGCCAAACGAAGGTTCTGTCGTTTAACTTGTTGCTTTGTCCGGGTCTTATTTGATGTCTTTGTTTATATATGGTGTAGTTTTTGCTTTACTATTTTGTTTTTAATTTGATAAGCATAAAAGGAGAGGAAAAAAAACTGGATTTAAACATAATATTTTTGGAAAAATATAATTTAAAGAATTTTTTACTTTGCATTTAGAGAAAAAGAAAGTATGATTTTACTTTTGAGTACATTCCCTTTGGTTATTTGTTCATAACTAATCAATTATGTGGTTGTGGACACCAAGTTCTGTTCGGTTTAAGTTGTTTCTTATTTGATTGCGATCCATTGATTTAGCTTTGATCCAAATTGTCTGGCGGTTGAGAATTCCGTTATGACACTGGTTTCTTTATAGAAACTCTAAGGAAGCAAATGACAAAGAAAAAAATAGACTATAGGCTTATTTGTTTGTGAATTGGATATGGCAATGCAGACATTTTTTGTTGAGGGATGTTTTTGATGATATGATGCTGGATGGGGTGCAGCCAACTAGAGATACTTTTGAAGCTTTGATTATGGGAACCATGAGAGGGTCACGCCTGCAAGATGCTCTCTTTTTCAGAGATGAAATGAAGGCCATGGGATTAGTCCCTGAGGTATGTTTCCTTTCTATCCTAACTAGTTCTTCTTTGCAGCGATTGCCTATGTTACTCTGACTCGGGAAGAGTCAGATCAAATCTGTTATTGGTTTGTCTTTAATATCTACTTTACCATACCAAAAGTGGCCATTTCATTCTTTATCGAATTATGCGTTAATTATTTAGAATGACTCTTGAATTTTATTTATGTCATAGGTCTCTTTGTACAACTTTTTGATCTCAACCTGTGGGAAATGCAAGAATGGTAACCTCGCAATTCAGGTATCCCTCTCTTTTGTTTGTGAGATGTTTTATTTGTTTAATTTTGACATTCTTTTAGTAGCTCAAGATTGATATTTCTATTTTCTCGCTAACCTCAAATTATTCAACCTAGTTATTAATTGTTATCTTTCATGTAAGATTCTGGAAGAAATGAAGAGATACAATGTGAAGCCAAATGGACAAACTTATGTTTGTCTTATTAATGCATGTGCAGCAGCTGGACGACTAGATCAAGTGTATGGTACTATGCCTTTGGGTGTGACTTTCTGTTTTTAAGTTCAATGACTTTGCTTGGATTCTGTATTCTATGGAATGATTGTTCCTTAGCTCATATTGCACAGTGATTAGACTGAATTTTCACTTTGCAAAACTACTATCTGTTTCTTAATGACTGATCGAAGAAGTTTCTTTGATTTGGATAATTATTAAACTAATCTGCATGTAAATGCTTTAGGTTAGCAATAGTCCGTGATATGACTGCTGGTGGTGGTGAATTGAACAAGTTCTGCTATGCTGGACTTATTATTGCACATATGAACAAGACACCTCGATCAGATGATGTAGCAGCCAAAGTAATTTTCAAACATTTTTCTCTACTTTGACAAGCGCTTCATCATTTTTTCTTTTCTTTTTGTAGTTTACTAATAGTTCTTTCGGCCCTCTAGATTATTGAGTTAGCTGAGCAGTCAAAAGGTTGGTCATCTGTTGAAGAAAGTGGAAATACTGGAAATACAATGCTTGGTATTTCTGAGGAAGAGTTATACAACTTACCTACTGCTGAATTT
The DNA here is from genome assembly GCA_025503065.1 of Gossypium bickii. Lineage (NCBI taxonomy): Eukaryota > Viridiplantae > Streptophyta > Magnoliopsida > Malvales > Malvaceae > Gossypium > Gossypium bickii. The sequence continues at coordinate 15,907,536 of CP106713.1, read as the reverse complement.
GTTCATAGGCGCTTTTTCATATACAGGCAGTTTACCGTATACCATGTTGCGTTTCACGCTTGTGCAGACCTTAAGAATGTAGAGGTAACATTTCACATCTTCTGAAAATCCGCTTTGGACCATCTTCTCTCTGGATTCATCTGTTTTGTTTTTCCAAAGCATGTTTTGTGTACTGTGCAAGTGTGATTCTTAAATCTTTTCATATATTTATCCATGGTGTTGGTAGGCAACCGAAACTTTACTGGAGATGCTCAAGAAGGATGGAAATGTTCCCGACACCTTTATTACCATGCAAATTATGAGGTATGCATTTTATTTTTGTCATTGATTTGGCCTTTTTAACGGGAAAAAGCTCTCGAGTTGTGACAATTTCCCTTTATTAGTCCCTGTTTTTATTTTTGCGCCTTTTCCTTGTTAGATGCTATCTGCATGCTGGAAACATTGACCATGCTGTTCAAATTTTTGAGGACTACATGAATGGAGGAAAGCCTCCGGCTATGGAACTTTATGTAGTGAGTTTACAGTACTCATTACTTGCTAAGATATATTCTTCTGTCAATATTTTTTGTTTTCTCTGTGCTCTGTGAATAGTTGTCCATTTGTTTCTTTTTTCTCTAATCCGGCAAAACTTGACAATTAACTAATGTCAAACATATAATTTGTCTTCACAATATGTGTGAAGTCCACTTTATATATGGCAGTGAGGATAATACAAGACCACCTCAATTTTTTTGTAATATTATGTGGCTAGCTTACTCATTGTTACCATGTTCTATTGTCATCAGTGACCTTATCCTATGTTACTTGAACTTGTGCATGAGTGTTGGATGAGTGTGTGTCCAACATAGGTATTTTCTAAGTTTTCCAAGTCCTTTTCATGTATTTAAGGGTCCTAGGAAGGTTATATCTCTATTAATGTGTTTGCAGATTTGTCAGACGTGGGTGTCGGACTCAAGTACTTCTAGAAAAAACAAATAGTTGGAGCAACATAGAATATGTCTACTTGATAAAAAGACTGATTTGTAATATGATTTAACGTATGCAGTTCCATATAGTTGAAGTCGGGTAATTATTTACCACAATTTCTTTGTTTGTAGACACTCATTGAAGGAGCCATGGTCGGTTATACTCCGAGAGGAATGGAACTTGCTCAAGAAACACTGGTTTGTATGATGCTGTTTAATTGACTCATTAACTTCCTGATCTCATGGTTGTCTTAGGCATATTAAAATCATACCGTTTCCTTGGCTCAATGTGTAGGTCAATATGACTAAAAGAAACTTCTTCTTGAACTCTAAATTTGGAAGTGATCTCCTTCTTATAGCTGCGGGCGAGAAGGTAAGCAAATTCTTAAGTTACCAGACTTTTTTCGGGAAGTATTTTACTGCCATCTTTCAATATGTAATAACTTTGTATGTTTTCCAACACAGACCGGTGGATACACGAATGCAAACTATATATGGGACCTGATGCAGGCTCGAAAAATTGTTCCATCTCTTCCTGCAGTAGAAGCTTACTACAGTGGCCTAAAAGTAAGCTTACTATCTGTGAAAGTATTAGTTGTCTTTCATTGTTCATTATCTCCTTTCTGTTGGGTAGTGTGAGGAACAATCAATGGTTCTCAGTAGGGTCCGTAAACTGATTCGAACCATAGTATTTGCTTCAAATTTTTTTTAAATTCAGTTTGATTTTGGTCTGAGTAATATTTTTTCCCCCTAAAATTACTGTTACTGCTTGGGCTGATGTCAGCCACAATATTAGTTGCCTTTCAATTTCATTGTTCAAAATCTCCATTCCCCTAATGTGAAGAACAAAAAATGGTTCGGTTGAAGTGCTACACCATAACTAAAACCTGTCCAGTCCAATAATTTAACTAATGTGTAAATTTACATATTCTCTTCTTCTATATTGCAGGGACGCGAAATACCAGAAGATGACCCGAGACTGCAATTAGTTACTCGAACCTTAAACAACCTGCGTGCCAGATTCGGGCCCTCACTCGGGCGACCGTGATAGAATAAAGAGGAAAATATGTTTTTAAGGTAACCCATGGCTTTGGGTTTGGTTTTCCTCCAAGTACTATTGCCTTTGCTGAAGTAGAACATGAGCCAAAATCTTCTGTATTCGTCGTCTAACTCTATTTTATTTCTTGACTGATTCAGTTTATGTTTCTATTTTTCCCGAATAATATTTTGATCATCAAACTACTAACGAATGCATATATAAAAAAAAAATTATTGTAGTATTTTGATTTCCTTGAGATTCAAAATGAATATCGTAGCTTGAACCCACTTACAAATAAAATTCATTCAGAAGTCTTGCATAGAATACATTCAACTATTACATGGACCTAATCTGGAATATTAACCATATAACTTTAACGAGTCATTTCGAGCACTACAATTCATATAAAATTCTACAATCGAAAATTAAAATCGAATTTTGAGATTTTTTCTATATTAGTTAAAAATAATAAAAATGCATTGAAAAAAAAATTCTGAACTGTTTGGGTCGAGTTTAAATTTGAGTCATTCGCAAACTTTCACTACTTGAATCTTTTTAGTTAAAACTTGAATAAATTACAAGCAAAGATATCCCTTTTACCTCTTGGACCTAGTATTTACACACGTATACATTTTGCATATATGTATCATATTCATATGTTCTATTATTATGCCACAATCACATTAATTTGATAAATTTGAAACTCGTGTGATGTGTATCATGCAGCAGCATTAGTTCTCACTTTTTTAATTCAAATTCAACTAAAAGAAAAGAGGAATTCACCATGATCAGACTGAAGAATATATTCAACTGACATTTCTTAGCCATGAACATTGTTGGCAAACATCAAACATTTATGTTACAGTGCAAATTACACAATAAACTAAAATGAAAGGATAAAAGAAAAGATTTTAACACTGTACATTGGGTTTTCTTACTAAATTCAACAACTTAAGGGATATATTCATCAAAGCAACCTGATGAAATTAAATTGGACACAATTATCAAATACAAAGTACAGGGTTCAAGAGATAGTTTGCATTTATATTAACCACAACAGCCACCGCTCTGAGCAACTGCTCCATCTCTTGCACCAGAAGGACCTTGAGCGCGACCATACCCGATCTTGATGCCTGATGACTGCAGTAATTTCAAAGAAAAATACCTTTTTGAGTAAGAAACTCGTCTCTTGATTAATGAAGATGGTTCAAACTATCTAAATCATGTTTTTCTTTAGTTGCAAGATGTAAGAAAGTCAATTTAAACAATGCTGATCACATCGAAGACAGACATCAGAGTTCTGATGAAAAGAAAATAATTAATTGAAAGTGACCTCGTCTCTCGATTAATGACAATGATTCTAGGTTCAAACCACATATAACAAGTTATCAACCCCCTTACAGAAAGTCGAACTAGCTAAATCATGGTTTTCTTTAGTTTCCGGCTATAAAGTCCATTGAAACAATGCCCATCTTCAATATGGAGAGAGAAAGTATCTTTGGTTCTAGACATCCCCTCAATGAAGCCAGGGGGGCATATGGACAAATGTATCATCAGTTCCAGACATCTTTTCAGGCGAAGCCAGGGGCCGTTAAAGGGGACCATGGTCCCCCTGACGTTCAAGATTTATGCAAGTCAATGGCTTATGTGTTCAATTAGTATTTGGCTGGCCCTCATAACTTCTCCTCAAAAGTCTTATATTCAACTATTACTTCTTATATCTATATGAAATTCTACTATTGTTTTTGGACTTAATTCTTTCATATAAATTAATTTTTAATATTAAACTCGTTTATGATCTGCATAAGCTCCAAACTTATTTCAAAGAAACGTCATCCTCACATTTGTTTCTTTCAATTTGATATGTAATAACCATGACTAGAAAAATTGAATCAAATATTTATTGTTAGTAGAATATTATATTCTATTATATTAAGTGCAACTAAAAATATTTTGGTATATATTTTTTCCGTATGTCTAATTAAAATGCAAGTTGCCCCCTTCACCCCCCTTCCCTCCTGACCTGAAATTTTTTGCTTCAATAAAGTGGCTCGATTATTACCTCATTGGATACATCAAAGACTCCTTCCTGAATGTTCTGAAGGATTTTTGCAGCAGTCTTTATGAAGGCCTGCAAGATGATTCAGTATTTTAGTTAGAACTGCTCAGCAAAAGTTCAACAAAAGCTGTGTCGCTCTGACTCTTCCTTTTTTTTTTCCTTAAGCATCCAGGTCAAGATACTTGTATCTGACACATGCTCGGATTCTCTAAATATATGGATCAACACTCGATCTCAAGTCAAAGTAAAATATATTAAAGGAATGAAGAAAGCACTAAAAATTCCAATTAAAATGATGGCACTAGATATAAAATTTTGATGTGCAAACTAGGGGGGAAAATACTTACCTCCTCAACATTTTGAGCTGTTCTAGCAGATGCTTCCAAGAACAAAAGCCCATTTTCCTTAGCAAACTGTTCGCCCTCTTCTTTGCTAACAGCCCTCCTGTGAGAAAGATCACTTTTGTTCCCAATGAGCATGATTGTCATGTTCGGATTTGCATGTTGTCGTGCATCCTCCAACCAACTTGCTAGATGATTAAATGTTTCTCTCCTGGTCAATTTACAAATTTGCAGTTCAGATATAAGAAATACAAATGTTCCAGAACTAGGTTTTGTAAGCTTTGATAGTCATATAATAGAAATAAATGAAACCAGTCTTAGCATTCTAACTGAGAGGAAATACAAGTTGCTAAAATCCAAGGGTAAGAAAAGATCTTGAAGCAAAAGCTATAATAGTGAGATGCAAGCAACCTTCAACTCATCCACAGCTATTATTTAAGTATCCTTGCACGTTACAACCTTGTTTTAAGGGTTTCAGTAATCTCCAATAGTTCAGAGATAACAGCAACTAATTCTGCACCGAAAGATGATTCTGTCTCTTACCTGGTTATATCGTACACCAGAAGAGCTCCTGCTGCTCCTCTATAGTAAGATCTGGTGATGGACCTGAAGGATTCTTGCCCAGCCTGAAATATAATAATGCATAAGCTCTGGCTCAAATCCATCAAAATGATGAACAATGAAATAGAAAATAAAAAAGAAGGAAAAGAAAAATAGTTGAGATAACTACGAGCTCAGTTAGATGTTAATGAGCTGGGCAATAGATGAGCTCAAGCCGAATTGCAAAAACCTTGTTCAAACTCAGCTCAGCCTACTTATCTGGCTTTGATTGAAACCAAGCTTTCTTTTATATCCTCAAAAGTTTCAAACTTTAGCCTACCTTTACAAACCAATCACAACCCAAATATCAATATTCAACTAACATTACCATTTTCTGTTGGGTGCACTTTCAGCAGTTAAATTTGGCAGTGAAAAAAAAGGAGGGAAAGAGAAGCATATAAATAGATGTAGATTCGCATTACAGTTTCTTTAAATCCCATCTCTCAACCACAAAATGGCTCCATTTTTACCTAGATATAAACATTTTAAAGAAAATCATAAACATTGGATTCCTTTTAATCTATCCATATATGGTTCTTAATGATATAAAATTTGAATCAAGACTTGAATTGTGTTAAAAGATGCTTAAGCTAAATGTAGTCTGCTTGCAAAAAGAAGAAGAATATGCCATCAAGCATTTACTAAGCTTGTTTATGAACAACTTATTGAACTTGTTTGTGAATATAAACAAGTCACGTTTATTGATGTTCAACTCATTCGTTTGCTTGACAAGTGTTAAAAATCTTGTTCAAAACTTAATAAATGAATATGATGACCCTAAACCAAACCCATCTATAAACTGTTTACTGAATGCTCTATTCATTTATAGCACTAGAGATAACATAAGCCATTGAATTCATTAATAAGCTAAGTTTCAACGGTTCCACATTCCTTGAATAGGAAGCAAGTGAAAAAAGAATAACTAACCACCCAAGATAGTCTCCTCCCCATGAAAGAAGGTGGAGTTCCTACAAAAACAACTAAAAGATACCTAATGTCACCAAAAATATAACCCCCCGAAAAACGAGTCATCAAAAGCTTTCCCTTTCACTTCCGTTCACTCTCACCATTAAACCAACTAAAAGCCAATCAAACAGACAAGCAAATAAAACCGCTTGCTTTTTGTCGAAAAAAGAATTTCAATTCCCACAAAACTCTACTCCAAACTTAACACATAATCGTATTCTTTGGGGCCCCCTAATTCTAAGTTCTTCTAGACCCAACAGCCATAATTCCTAGCTTAATAACCAAAATCTTACGTAACACTCTTTGGCTTCTAAACCTAAATTATTCATATGCCAAAGCTAAAAATTCTAAAATTTTAATACCCTTTCCAGCAAACAACACAACAGAGTGCGCGTGTGTATATATAAGGTTAAAGAGTTAGGGTTTTTACAGTATCCCAAATCTGAAGTTTGATGGGCCTGCCATCTATGGTGACCATCCGAGCACCAAATTCAACACCGATGGTTAGATCATGAACTGGTTGGAATCTCTTGTCTGTAAACTGCAAAAGCAAACATGACTTTCCTACACCTGCAACACAAAAAATCAAATCAAATCCCCAAAAAAATTGAAAGCATTTCTAAATGATACTTAAAAAAAAAAAGAAAAATCAAATTGGGAAATTTTCAAACAGAGAAGTAACTACCAGTGTCACCGATGATTATGTACTTAAAAAGATAATCGTAAGACATGGTTTGAGTGCGTCGTCGTATTCAACGTTGTTCGTCCCCCTCTCTGAAGTTTTTTTTTTTCACAATAAAGAGAGGGAGAGGACAGAGGAGTAATGTAGAAGAAATAAGAAAGATACGGTTCACTGTTCGTCGTTGCTTCTGTTTGAGTTTTGGTTGAAATTCTAAGGCTTTTATTTATTTATTATTTATTATTATTATTAATCATTTTCTTTTTACATGGACGAGGAAATTGTTGGGTATTCTATCGGAGCCGATTATAATTGGTATCGGATTAATCGGCTGGATCTATTCCATTGAAAAAAATTAGCAAGTTATAGTTTAAAGTAATTAAAATTTTTTTAAAATAATTTTTATTTTTATACTTTTATACATATTTTTATTTAATCTTTTAAATTAATTTCCTTTTTTAGATAATTCAGCTTTTATCTCTCAATTAAGAAATAAAAATATTAATTTTTAAGGCACTTTTAATTATAGCTACTAAAATTACTATTGAGATAATGTATAAGGATTTTGTGTTTTCTATTAAAAATGAGCGATATAGTTCTTATGAATTAGATTAAAAAGTAAATTGATCATTTCTATTAAAAAAATTTTATTTATACGGTTAAAAACTAGTGTAGTTGATAAAATAGCTAGACACGTCTCGTGTACCTTATGCTCATCTACAAGAATAATTTTTTAACAATAAAAAATAGATGAAATTTTTAATAAAATGATCAATTTACTATTTGATCTAACATATAAGATTAACCTACCCATCTTTTAAGTAGAAGGAGCAAAATACAATTCGAGTCCTAGTATATGGGTCTCTATATTACTTTTACTTTTAATGATATTAATGTATCTTTGTCTCTACTAAAGAGGAAGAATAGAAATGGAGTCCAAAAATACTAGTGAAGAAAAAGAAAAACTATTCAAAAGTGTCGTGAAAAGTGAGTATATTTAGAGTGGGCAACAAAGTTGCCGATAGACCGGCAGCAATGGCACTTTCAAGGCCTTTATGTAGGTATAGCTATATGCAACCCTCAGAGGAAACTCTCCAAAAATTACATGATGACTGCTTTAAAATGACTTAACATCGTTTAATCTAGTTATAATTTTATCCTTCTTCATGTATCAAAAAAGAATAAATAAGAACAACTCATTAATTCATGTGACCAAAATATCATTAAATTGCATTACAATTTCGGACGTCTAAGAATCCATTGTGAAATAGTTAAAGACTGATGTACTATAGAAGTAGAAAAATTATGTGAAAAAGAGCTTTTTAAGTAAATAAAACCTTAGTAGATTTGATTTCCAAACAGAGCAAATCAAGGAAAGCATTGGAAATTAGAAACGAGCAGGGGTATACCCTCTTTGCACATTGCCGTATTGCTAAGGAATGTAAGGATTAATTAAGCGAGCAGTGGAAAGATAAATCATCGGAGGTCATCAGGGGATTGTAATTACATATTTGTTTATCTAATTTATTATTAAAGACATTGCTATTATTATTTTCAGTCTTTATTTGTTTATTTAGTTTATTAATAAAGGCATTGTTATTATTATTTTCAATCTTTATTTGTGGGTATTAAATAAATTGTTTAATAATAAAGCTTTATAGTTATTCTTAAATATTCTTAATCAAATATCATTATGGACTTGAACAAAAATAATGTATTGAGATTAATATATGCTTGATAAATGATAAGATGCTATGGATATAAGATATTATGTAATAATTCGTTTTTTGATGGGGTTAGAAACAGTGATTTTGGGACCTCAATTTCGACTAGTGAGTTTGTAAAATTATTATTTAATATTTACAAGTAAAATATAGTAATATGGTGAATCAAGATTTGATAGATTTTTATTACTTGGTCAGTTAATCAATGTACAAATGGTTTGTACCTTAAGTTAGTAGTTTTAGAAAATGAGGTATTGGGGTCTCGTTTTCATAAATTGAGTTTATAAATATTATTATTAAATATTTACGAAGTTATTATATAGGTGAATTGAGGTTTAATTCGGAAATTTTGATGATTTGATATTTAATTAAGAAAAAAGAACTCAATTGTAAAAATCGTAAAAATTAATCAGTATTTAATTTTATTAGTTAAAAATGCTTAAATCTCAAATTGGGAGATTTTAAGAGGCAATTATATCCTCTCTTTTTTTCTTTTTTTTTTTTTAATGTGGTGGATAGTTAGTCCTTACTTCCTTTAATTATTTTATGTTAAAATTATGTTATTTTAATATTAATAAATTTTAAAACATGAAAACAAAGGCATCACCATCTTCTTTTTTATCTTCCACCGAAAAATAGAACACCAAACCTTCATTTGTGAGCACTCTAGGTTCGGCCAAGGCATTTCATAGTGAGCTTTTTCAATCTTATTTTTAGTAATTTTTATATTTTTGAGATTGTTGCAATTAGATCCAGTTTACCCATATCTCTATTTTCAAAACTATCAAAGTTTTAAAAAGTTTCCATTGATGTTATTTGACGTTTTTAAATGTTAATGGTAGATTTTGATGCTTGGAAATGAAATAAGACTAATTTGTATAGTGAATTTTTGTTAGTTTTGAGTTTATGGACTAAAATGTCATAATGTAAAGTTTGATATAAAATTTCTAAAATTTATGTATTTAGAGGGCTATACAAGGATGTAATTGAAATTGAATTGTAAAATAAAGCTTGAATTTGAAAGATATAATAGTTTTGGTTTTAAGGATTAAATTGAATAAAATGCAAAACTTGAGAGATTATTCGATAGATGAAATTAAATTGTCATATAAATTTAGTATGCTATTAAACGAGTGCTGTAATTGATAATTAAACTAAATTATGGTTTAGATTGGATATTTTCAACAATTGGTGGGTATACACAGTAAAAGGGAAAATTGTTAAATAGTCCCTGATGCCTTATCCGTTGTTGTTTTTGTCAAGTAAGTTCATATGAGACTTAATTTTTAAATTTATAATGTAGTTTTAATACTCTGATTTTCCTTTTAGATAATATTGCTAGGTATATATATTGTCTCAGTATCAAACGGATTAATTCAATAAGACTTGAAATGTATGATAAATATGGGAATATACGTAACATTGAAAGAATGTAAATTGTTATACGAATGGGTTAATTTGTAAGAAATGTTAATAAATGAATTGATAGCTGGTAATGATTAATCGAATCATATTGGTGTGAATTTGATTAATTATTGAGATATATGACTTAAATGAAAGGTATTTAGATATGTATAGGATAATTAAACTCTGTGTAGAGTATTGCACAATATTTAGATGAATCTGATATATGCTTTAGTTATTGGAAGTGTTGTGATAACATGAATGTACTGAATTTTGAATAAGTGCTTCTAATAGCACTATGGTGCTCCTAACAGTATTTTTGTACTCTTGATAGCAAAACGGTGCTCTTGACAGTACTTTCGTATTCCTGATAGCACTACGGTGCTCTTGACAGTACTTTCGTACTCCTAATAGCACTAAAATGATCCTGATAGCACTTTCGTGCTCTTGTTAGCACTACGGTGCTCTTGATAGCATATTCATGCTCTTATTTGCACTACGGTGCCCTGATTGCACTTCGGTTACTCTGATTGTACTTTTGTTCCCCTAATTTCTCTTTGGTGCCTCCATAAGCACTTTGGTGTCTTTGTTTGCATTTGTGGTGTCTTTGTGATGTGTCGTTGAAAGCACAAAAAATATCCTATTCCCTACAAAATAATGAAAAAGAACAGTAAAGGAGAAGTAGGGTCGAATCCTCAGGGACCGGATTATACGAATGCTTGTTTCTCGAAATCCTGGGCAGAATCGGGCCAAGAAAACCTGCGTTCCTGAAAAAATAAAAATAACATAATTAAAAGTTTTGATCTGGAAACGAAAATAAAATAAGAACAGAATTGAGAAGTCGAATTGGAATTGCGAAAATTAAAAATAGGAAATAGAGTTAAGTTAAGGAAATTCTTATGGGGAGATTCCAACTTCCGGTTGCCTCGATCTGCCTTGGGTTCAATCCTTGGCTTTTAGATGGTCCTTCTCAAACCGAATAAGCTAGTTATAGTGGAAGAGGACGCCTACAATCACCAGCTCCAAGGATTTAGACTTCGATTTGGCGGAACCTGACTCTAGCCAACAATAGCTCTTGTGGGATCATCTATGCTAGATCAACGTTTCTCAATGGCGAATCCCACGCCATTTTGTCTCTTGGGCTCGCCAACCTCTGACGTAGTAAGCTAACGAACCGACTGTGCAATCTTCTCAAAATATACAAAGCAGTCGTTCCTTGCACACGTTGAAAAGATTACTTTTTAAGGGACATGGACGGAAGCGTCAGCCCCGTAATCCGGAAAAATGATGAATACCCTGTTGAGAAGGCTAAGTACGTATTCTAAACCTCAAGAACCCTTTTTGGGGATTTTCGGCAACCTTTGGCTAGATGGGTTTTAGTGGCTCATAGTTGTGGTGGAAAAGAAAATAAATATATAAAAAAAATGGAGATTTTATTAAAAGGAAATATGGAAAGAACAAAAGACTTTTGGGGAGAGAGTGTTTTTCAGAAAAAGAAGAAGCCCCAATTTAAGTCACTTCATCCCCCATTTATAGTGCTAAGATAGATAGACTAGTCCTACTTAAATTCCTAAAGATAATAACAAATAATCAAAGATAAATAAAATAATTAAATAATCCTTAATAATTATCTTAATATTAATTATGCTAATATAATCAAAATAGAGTCTAATAGAATAAAAACTCTTCTTTTTGCATTTCAACCCTTGTGTCCTCCATGCTTGTACTTTTGCACCAACTTTTCCCCATATCGCACATTGACACATTCTATCTTTAATTTCACGCTTTTGGCCCTTAATTTCGCTTTTGCCTCCAATTTAGTCCCTATAAGATAAAATAGCATAAATAGCTCAAATTAGCAGGATCATACTCAGAATAAATACACAATTAATACATATAAATATGTTATTCATCGGGCTGTTGGATTAATAGAAAAAAGGAAAGGTCTGTTAAATTATTATGAGAATACATTCAAATGATATATGATGATTAAATGATATAAATTATATTGAATTGATATAATGTATGTAGTTGGTAATGTCTTGAATGATATATACATATACTACTTGAAACAATGTTATATATATTTGATTATATGTGGGATTTACCTTATTACTGGAGAATGCTATATCAGATTAATGATAACATGTGTTCTAAATAGATATGTACATTGTGTGAATGGAACGATATTAATGGTATATTGTTGACGACTCCGTTGTACGATACTAGATCAACATAACAAGTAAATGTTGGATTGATACATGATTGGAATAACTGATGAACTATCCTTGATAATGTAAAATGTTGTAATAGGTAGTTGAGTTTAATTAATTATTTCAATATGTTTAGTTATAAATTATGGTTAGTTTACTGTTTTAAATCTTATGAACTTACTAAGCATTTGAAACGCTTACCTTGTTTCTTTTTTTTGACCTATAGTTGACATTTGAGAAATTTGGCAGATTATGTGACACACTAAACCTGGCCTAGAAGTTTAGACCGAATCTCGGATGTTACATTGATCACCGAAGTGATCGTAGGTGAATTTTTACAAAACAAGTTTACATGTTGAAACGTATCATTTAATCGTTTAAAATCCAGTCAGAAAAATTGCAGTTAATATATATATATATATAAACAGAATAAAACGAATAAACTTAAAATGAAATTTGTACCACAGTTTTATAAAACCTCACATTTCAAAACTGAATAACAAGGTCGAAACTGAAAACACAAACTAATAGTTTATTTCCCACTGAGACTGTCCAAGACCTCAACAAATCGAGCCCAGCGCCAGAAACAAGAAAGGTACCTGAAATGGAAACACTAAGAGGGGGTGAGTTTCATGAGCTCAGTGTGAGTCTGAAACAAATCTAACATAGAGATACATAATTCAAATCAACAGCACAACAGATTTTCAGTTACACACGGAGTCAGAAAGTACACTTGGAACCAACATCTCAAAACTAAATAACAATTTGAGCACCCTAAGCCACACTCAAAAGCACCCTGTCACATGTGCTAATCAGTCAAACAGAAATAGTCAGAGAATCTCACATGTAGAACACTCAAACATATACGTATGTATGCAGTTTGATATTAAAAGAACCCATCCATCCAACCAAACACACCTCTCCGTCCCCCGATCACACCTCGTAGGAGCTGTTTGGGCTCATCCAACTAAACACACCACATAGGACCAAGTAGGCCTATCCAACCCTACACACCATATAAAGTCATCCCGGGTTGCTCGGCAACAATGACTTATCAAAATGCAATTGAACTACCAGATAACGTACGTGTGGTACAGTGCAATGCGGTAACCCGCTATACCAATAATTTGCAGTTAAACTACCAGATCAGATAATGGTACGTAGCATAGCTAACGTATATACGGTACAGTGCGATACGGTAAATCACTATATCGATTATTTGTAGTTAAACCGCGGATCGATAAATATATATATGCGGCAAGGTCGACGTATGTCTCGTTGCTATAAGATCTGATGCGGTAATTGAAAGTCTGAGACAAATTGCGATTTGAATCGCCAGTTAGATCGTAATCGACTCCTTCTCTTTAAAACCCATCCCAAAATATTTTATGCAGGTGTATGTATGCATACAATCTCACAGAACAGATACACAACATCAGACAGTCGAACAGAACAACTATGCACACACACCCAACAGAACAGATTCAGATTCAAATGTCTCACAAGACAGTCACAGAAACACTCAGGCCGAAGCCCAGATCAGAAGTTTTAGCCACCCTGACTAAAGATCAATCAAGGCAAACACACAGACAAATGCCCGGATCAAAATCACACAGAATCAAAATAGGCTACTTAGAGCCACACGGCTGTGTGCTCCGGTCTTGTGGGAAAACCTAGGCCGTGTAGAGTTCAATACGCCCGTGTGGAGGGAGGCACACGGTCGTGTGACAGAGGCACACGGACGTGTGATACAGGGACACGACCGTACGAACAGGCCGTGTAACTCACTATCCAAATTTGTTAAATTAGAGTGTATGGCAAACACAACCGTGTGAGGGTCTCACACGTCCGTGTGCCTCACCAAACACGGCTGTGTGCCCAAAACACACACCCGTGTGGGATCCCTAAATCCCCAAATCAGCCACATGGCCGTTTGGCTCCAAATCACTCAAACCTTAATCCCCAAACTCATACGCCCGTGTGCTCGAGGGACACAGCCGTGTGAGAATCGATAAATTCCCCAAGTCGGCCACACGACCTTGTGGAACCAATTTTACCCGAAAACCCTAATTTTTAATTCCACACGACCGTATGAACAGGCATACGCCCGTGTGGCCGTCCATGTGGTCACGAAACCCTATCGGAACTAGCAAAAATTGCCATTTTAACCACCCATACTAGTCCCTAACCTTTACAATAACGAGAGTATAGCAAAATATGCCATATACCCTGTATTATTCAACCATTAAATTCTCAAAATTGACGGAGTTAAAACACACCCAAGAGATACCGAAACGAAGATTCGTAAAGTAAAATATAAAAGTTTCAAATTTCCCACCTGTTTTGATAATCGAAAACGTCCCGATGCCGACTTGATGACAAAGAACATTGAGGTTTTGCTGAAACCACCACACCACCGATTAAAAAAGAAAGCAAACAAAAGCAAAGAAGAAGAGAAGAAGAAAAAAAGGTGAAAAAAGAAAAGCCAAAAAAATAGTACCAATAAAAAAATCAAATAATTAACAATCATACATTAAATTAACCCAAAACAGAAATATTCCTCCAAAAATTTCACACTAGGAATCGAACCCGGAACCTAAAGGTTCGCTAAAACTCACTGTACCATCAGACCAGCAGTGTAACAATCCGATTTAGACCCTAATCGGAACGGTGGTTTCGGGACCACGAATCCAAATCAAAAAATATTTTAAAATTATATTTGGTGTTTATAATGTGTGAATTTGTGTGTATTAGATTTTTATTTAAAAATTTTATCGTTTGGATGTCCGATTTAATAAATGGGCTAAATTGCGTAAATCAAAAATTTGGTGGTTGTTTGAAAAAGGGGCTAAATTGACGTTGTCTTTTAAAAAGGAAGTACTAAAGTTGAAATTAGCCCATTTTACATTATAGTGGACGGCTATGTCCTAAAGTATCCATTAGCTCATGTTGATAAATAAAATGTAAATAAGGTTATTATAGTAAATTATAATATAAGTATTATAATAAGAAAACATATCATAAAAAATGCATGTTCATCTTTTATTGTTGAAGATCGAAACTAAAATAAAATAAAAAAGAAAGAAAACTTGGGGTTCAGTCATTTCTAAGCTAAATCAAGGTATGTGTTCAGCTCGATTTTTGATAATTTTTACGTTTTTGAGATCGTTGCTTCGAATACTATCCGACCCATACTAGAATTTCTGATTTTGATGCATATTTTGAGTTAGGCCATTGATGAATATTTGTGTTTTGTAATGTTTGATGGTAAAATATTAAAGATATGTTTTAGATTAACAAGTTTTGTATTGGAGTTTTTGATGATTTTGGGTAATTAGGACTAAATTGCAAAAATAATAAATTGAGGGACTAAAATGTAAAATAAATGAAATGTATGGATTTGTATGAGCATAATTAATATTCTTCCTAAGCATGGTGTAGTCAAATTTTGAATATTTTGTGTTTTGTGCAATAGGGACTAAATTGTGAAAATGTGAAATATTAGAGGTAAAAATGTAATTTTCCCATTTATGTGTTTTTGGACTAAATTGAATGAAAATATGTTTTAATGAGCTTAATTTGAATATTTTTGGATCAAGAACCAAAGAAATCAGACTTGGATCGAGGAAAAACAAAAATAGTCGAATAATTGATTACATCGTTCGTCGTTATCCGAGGTAAGTCTTTAAGCAATTAAAAATCGTTAATTTTGAATGTAACTTAGTAATATGTTGATTTTGAATTTGTGGAATTAATGTTGAGTTAGTCGAATGTGAATAAATATAGAAATAATGTGTTTGAAGTTAGTTCAATTAAACTATAACATTTGAAAGTCCGTATAAGGTATATGGAGTATATGAAAAGTTTGATATATGAATTGTTTGTGAGACAGTTTTATAATAATGATAATCGGGCTTTGAGCCTAGCAAGCCTTGTGCTGGTGAAAGATATCGGGTTTTATACCTAGCAGGCTTTGTGCTGATGTATAATATCGGGCTAAATGCCTAGCAGACTTTGTGCCGGTGAAAGATATCGGGCTTTATTGCTTATCAGGCTTTATGCAGGTGAATTATTATAAGTTTATGATTAAAAAAAATATATGCTACTATGGAAATTGAATACGTTAAATGAGTTAAAGCGAACAGGTATGTGACAATTTATTACCTTTTCCGAGATAAGGTAAATTGATTATTTAATATGTGATATAAGTTATAATTGATGTTAATGGTAGTGAATGTGTATATGAAAATCTATATGTGAATTAATGTAAAGTATGTGATATTAATGTTTGATTATTAAGTTATATTCGGCCAAATGTTACATGAGGAAGAGATTGAAATGTGAAATCCATATTGATATTAAAGGATTATTGTACTTTTGAATAATGAATATTGAAATGTGAATCCTTGAATGTGTTATATAGGGAAGTAAATAAATGAAGTTGAGTTTTGATTCATGAATATATATCTACATTTTCAAATGTAAGCATATTTGATATAATTTCATTTTTTTTTTTAGAATAAAAAGTCGAATGGAATTATGCTAATTGTGATACAATAGCATTCGGCCAAGATAAATTATTTGCATAAAAGTACAAGTTATAACTAAATTAAATGATATGTTTAGGATTATGTAATTCAATAATGTTATAATATGGCTTGTTTTAAATGTTTCGATTATTCTTTTGAATAGTTTAATTTGCTAAAGGCTTACTAAGCTATGTCAGCTTACTCTGTGTGTTATGTTTATTCTGTTTTATAGATTTTAGACTCAAGTTACAGGCTCGGGGATCGTCAGCGAAGTTCACCACACTATCGACTGTTTCGGTACTTTTATAAATCGAAATCGGACTTGTGGCATGTATAAGCTAGCTTTGGAATTAGATTATTTTGAAAGTGTTTGTATATAAAGCCATGCGAAAATGGCGTAACATATTAGTTTGAATTTGGTTTTGTTTAGTTGAGTTTGAGTATGTTTGATTATGATGTTTTGTGCTATGGATAAATGATGTTTATGTTATGTATATATATATTTGAATATGGTGAATGAGTATAGATTCAAATGAGTATGGTTCGGCTATGAAATAGACTTGAGATATTTTAACTTGAATTGATTAAAGTATAAAAAAAGCTGACATTAAATAGAGTATAATTATTAAGTTTGTTTAATATTAAGTTTAAGTTTATGAAATGACCATATGAATAGTAATTTATGTTTTAATAAATAAAATAGTTAGATATAAGTTAGCTTGTGACTTTGTTAATGTGCTTTAATTATTAAATAATTTTTATATTATATTTGATGTTTATTATAGGAATATCAAATAGTAATTTCGGTTTATTTTAATATTTGATGATTTCTGAATGATTTAATTTCTATATATGTTCATAAATATCCAGAAGTTGTGTTTTGTTCGGTAATACTCCGTAACCCTATCCTGGCGACGGATAAGGGTTAGGGGTGTTACAAGCAGGGTCATTCTGTCACTTACACACACAACCAAACACAACAGCGAGACCTTTTCACTGACCCTAACCATAAAACCCTAAAACTTCTAGCCCCAAAATTCAAGGCGTTACAACTCACCCCTCCTCAAAGAAATTTCGTCTCCGAAATTTCTAACTAATAGAACAGTGGTAAATTACAGCCGCACCACCACGCTCTTGCTATGCACTCTAGCCCGAGCAGAACCAAATCAAACCTAAGACCTCACACATACACCCCTAAAACACTTAACCACTGAAGCAGATACACATTTGTCCTATCACACACAATTTCAATACTTTAATCTAAACGTCGAAACATTCACCACCATACCTGTCTCAATGTCGTTGCGGACACTTCTTAATTCGATGTTCTATAGACCCGCACCGAAAACACGCACCTGCCTTTTTCCAACACTTGTCCGGATGACACTTCTTACAGTGGTCACAAAACGGAGTGCTCGCACCACTATCAGTACCTTTTGTAAAATCACTATTGCCACTCACATGAGTTCTAACACGCTTCGCAGAACGAGGCTCCAACCTCGGAGGACTGCAATCTCTTTTCTTTCCACAATCCGCACACCTATCTTGAAGCGTGTCACTAACCTCTCTTATTTTAGCCTTAAACACTTTCCCTAGTACCTCTCTCACTACCCGAGTCAACACCTCAGTACCAAGCTCCGGGTTATTGCTACCCATAGTTGGAAAATTTGCACTTTCCTCCAACTCCTGAACTGGCACACACCTCGGAGACATAGACGACTCATCACTATCATGCTTACCTTCAGAATCCATATCAGTATTGTCCCTATATTAGAATATCTACATTTACAGAGAACAACCACAGAATAAATACAAAATTCTAAATTTCTAATCTTACAGTTTCAAATTTCTACCTGACCAGCATCGGAGTCTCAGACAGTTCATTTTCGTAAAACTTTTCTTAAAACACAAATCGTTTCAGCTTACTATGGTAAAATTTTCTAGAAAATTCTTTTTTTAAACAAACATGTGCGCACACGGATACGTAAAAACATAGGTCGAGTTTTTGCAAACCTAGCTCTGATACCACTAGATGTAACACCCTAAACCCGGCCCAGAAGTTTAGACCGAATCCCGAATGTTACATTGATCACCAAAGTGATCGTAGATGAATTTTTACAAAACAAGTTTACATGTTGAAACGTATCATTTAATCGTTTAAAATCCAGTCGAAAAAATTAGAGTTAAAAAAAATATATATTATAAACAAATAAACTTAAAACGAAATTTGTACCCCAGTTTTATAAAATCTCACATCTCAAAACTGAATAACAAGGTGGAAACTGAAAACACAAACTAATAATTTGTTTCCCACTGAGACTGTCCGAGACCTCCGCAAACCGAGGCCAGCATCAGAAACAGGAAAGTACCTGAAATGGAAACACTAAGAGGGGGTGAGCTTCACGAGCTCAGTGTGAGTCCGAAACAAGTCTAAAACAAAGATACAAAATTCAAATCAGTAGCATAATAGCTTTTCAGTTACACACATAGTCAGAAAGTACACTTGGAACCAACGTTTCAAAACTAAACAATAATTAAAGCATCCTAAGTAACACTCACAGGCACCTTGTCACATGTGCTAATCAGTCAAACAGAAATAGTCAGAGAATCTCACACGCAGAACACTCAAACATATGCGTATGTATGCAGTCTGATATTAAAAGAACCCACCCATCCATCCCTTGATCACACCTCGTAAGAGCTGTTTAAGCTCATCTAACCAAACACACCACATAAGACCAAGTAGGCCCATCCAACCCTACACACCATATAAAGTCATCCCAGGTTGCCTGGCAACAATAACTTATCAAAATGCAGTTGAACTACCAGATCAAATATATATACGTAGCATAACTAATGTACATGCGGTACAGTGCAATGCGGTAACCCGCTATATCGATAATTTGCAGTTAAACTGCCAGATCAGATAATGATACGTAGCATAGCTAACGTACATACTGATTATTTATAGTTAAACTGCTAGATCAGATAAATATATGCAGCAAGGCTGACGTATGTACTGTACAGTGCAATGCGGTAATCCATAGTACAGACAAATTGCAATTTGAACTGTCAAATCAGATCAGAATTAGACTTTCGTCTCTTCAAAACCCCTCCCAAAATATTTTATGCAGGTGTATGTATGCATACAATCTCACAGAACAGAGACACAACATTAGACAGTCGAACAGAACAACTATGCACACACACCCAACAAAACAGATTCAGATTCAAGTTTCTCACATGACTGCCACAAAAACACTCAGGTCGAAGCCCAGATCAGAATTTTTAGCCACCCTGACTAAAGATCAATCAAGGCAAACACATAGACAAATGCTCGGATCAAAATCACATAGAATTAAAATAGGTGACTTAGAGCCACACGGCCGTGTGGAGTTTAATACGCCGTATGAAGGGAGGCACACTCCTGTGTGATGCAGAGACATGGCCATGCGAACAGGCCGTGTAACTCGCTGTCCAAATTTGTTAAATTAAAGTGCAGGGCAAACACGACCGTGTGAGGGTCCTACATGCCCGTGTGCCTCACCAGAGACGGCCGTGTGCCCAAAATAGACACCCGTGTGGGATCTATAAATCCCCAAATCAGCCACACGATCGTATGGCTCCAAATCACTCAAACCTTAATCCCCAAACTCATACACCTATGTGCTCGAGGGACACGACCGTGTGAGAATCGATAAAATCCCCAAGTCAGCCACACGACCGTGTGGCACCCAATTTTACCCGAAAACCCTAATTCTTAATTCCACACGACCGTGTGAAAAGGTATACGCCCGTATGGCCGTCCATGTGGTCACGAAACCCCATCAGAACTGGCCAAAATCGCCATTTTAGCCACCCAAACCAGTCCCTAACTTTTACGATAATGAGAGTATGGTAAAATATGCCATATACCCCGTATTATTCAACCACTAAATGCCCAAAATCGACAGAGTTAAAGCACACCCAAGAGATACTGAAATGAAGCTTTGCAAAGTAAAATATAAAAGTTTCGAATCCCACACCTGTTTTGATAATCGAAAATGTCTCGATGCCGACTTGATGACAAAGAACAACGAGGTTTTATCGAAACCACCACACCACCTATTCAAAAAGAAAGCAAACAAAAGCAAAGAAGAAGAGAAGAAGAAAAAAAACGTAAAAAAAGAAAAGCCAAAAAATAATACCGATAAAAAAAAGCAAATAATTAACAATCATACATTAAATTAACGCAAAACAGAAATATTCCTCCAAAAAGTTCACACTAGGAATCGAACTCGGAACCTAGAGGTTTGCTAACACTCACTGCACCACCAGACCAACAGGCTCATTTTGTCACTTACACACACAACCAAACACAATAACGAAATCTTCTCACTGACCCTAACCACAAAACCCCAAAACTTTTAGCCCCAAAATTCAGGGTGCCACAGGTCAAATCACTCAATAGCTCACACTATCCAGCTTCAGTCTCGGTAGATCTTGATATCATTTTTATTTCGGTTATGTGGCATGTATATAGTTTATTTTGGAATCATGTGGTTGATGTTGTAATGAGTTTATAACGATATATATGTAATGTTCCTTGTAAAAGTTATGCGATATTTTTAATGGAATGAATGAAATATATGTATGTCTGGTTGATGTATTCTTAGTTTTGAAACATGTATGAGTTTGGAGTTCGATTTTAGGTGATTCTTAAATGAAATGTTAAGGCATGCTTGTTAAATGACACTTAATATGTTTGAGACCTATTTGGTTAATATTGTTATATGTTAAGACATGTTTTGGCTTATTAAAAGGTAAGGTTTGGTAAGTTATTCATGGTAAAATGAACAATTGCAAAATAGGATTTTATGTATGTTTGAGCTGCATGATTGAAAGATTTTGGTATTGTATTTGTTGGATATTTTGATAATGTTTTAGAACTTGGTTGTGATGGTGCTAAAATAGCATATTGGTTAGACACTATTAGAATGTATTGTTCATGATTTGTCTTGAGTAATTGAAGTGTTTTAGGCAAGATTTTAATGTACTTAAATGTGTGTTTGGAAATGCTTAAGTGTTTGGGTTGAATTAACTGCATAATGGTTATTTTTGGTGTTACAATATTGACCACATGGTCGCGTGTCACACACGGGTTGGTGACATGACCGTGTGTCATTAGTAATTAGGATGCGTGAGTAATAACACGGTCACAGTTAGTTATACGGCTTGGATACATGATAATGTGACTTAGATTTACACGGCTTCAGTCTTTTACGCGGTTTGGGTATACGACTATGTGATACAGCAGTACATGGCCTGGTTGCACGGCCGTGTGACCCCTATTTTGTATTTTATATTGTTCTTTTAAGTAAAATATTAAAATAGTCCCTATTCGTTTCTGAATTGATTTTAGACCTTTTGTAAGTTAGATTTAAGTTTAAACTTGTATGCAAAACATTGCTTGTTTGATAATGTGATGATTTGAGGATTGTTTTTTTAAATACTTGAATTAATCTACATGTTCCAGTTCAGTTATTTACTGTAGCATCTCGTAACTCAATTCCGATGATGGAGAAGGATGAGTGGTGTTACATATTAAGTCCATACATAAGTATATGTTAGAGAACAATGTACTAAACTAACTTACCATGAGAATAATTTTTAGATTATTATGTAACAGTCACGACAATTCTCATAGTGATAATAGTGTATATGATCTTTAGGCTTGAGGTCATTATAGTTCCAACATTGAGAATTGTATACTTTGACACAGTCACACATCTTCTGTAAATAGTTGTACTATAAAAATCGTTGTTGCATATATCAAAATCTATATAATAGGATATGAGTGATCAAAATATGATTCGCCCCTTTTACATAATGGGAGCAACATCTTGGGCCCCTTAATCAAGTTAGACTAGAAATGCATGATCGTTCTCAAATGAGTTGATATGAGATACCATACTCATTTGTTTATTTTAATCTACTTAAGACTCAAGAAATAAGAAATTGGACTACACAAGTGTGACTATTCTATGACTTATGTTCAATCTGAATATCACGGACAAAGAGATATACTAGACGATAATATTATCATAGAAAGATTGTATCAAACCATGACTTTTTGTAGCTTAGCAATGATGTAATTCTAGAGCCACTAACTATTCGTAACATTAGAAACGTTTTAATATTACTTCCATTATTACAGGATCCTACAGGGTTACACCGGGGAGAAATGATTGGAATATGAAGAAAGATGAAATTATATTTAACTTGTCATACATGTTAAATTAATTATAAATTGTCTTATAATTAATTTAATTTGACAAAGTTAAATATTAGACGCAATATGTGTGCATGCTTGTTGCACAACATAAAGAGGATCCAATTAAATAATGTGAACTGAGTTTCACATAATTTTTATCTGGTAAATCTTCTTTACCGAAATTACTAAATGATTATTTTGTGAATTTCGATTGAGAAATATTGTAAGGGTTGAAATAAATTAATATCTTTTTGGGAAATGATATAATGTTTTGATTGCAATCCCTATAAATCTTTCCATGTGATTAAGACTATCCAGAATGGTGATTACTAGGATTGGTGTAAGTTTTTATTCAATAAAAATTCTTTACCTATATGCAAAGTTATTGTTGTGGCCATCTGGGTTATTTGAACATCGCGTAATAAACATATTATGGAGAATAAACCTTAATCAATGCAAGAGGTTGGCATGAGGATTTAGTCATTTCTTAAAGAATTCAGAAGTTATTTGTACAAGTTGGCCTAGTTATAGTGAGGTGGCCTCCCTCAACTAATCCTTATGTGAAAATCAATTTTGATATTGCATTCAAAGTTAAGTCGAGACAATTAAGAACAAACTTTGTGATTAAAAGTGCTTATGGTCAAGTTTTGGGTAGTGGAATGATGATTAATTTGCACATACTTGATGCTTTCTCGGCAGAGGCATCTATTCAATCCCTATAGCTTGCTCTCGATATGGGGTTTACTATGGTGGAGGTGGAGGGCGATTCTCGGGCAGTCATTTTAAGGATCATGAAAGAAAAGGAGGATAAATCCCACATTAGTGCTTACATTGTTGATGCTTGTTTTTTAGTGAAATAATTTCTAAAGCCTATTTTTTGATATGCAAGCAAACATTGTAATAGAGAAGCACATAAGATTGTGCAAGAGGGTTTCGAATGGATGCGAATACTGACTAGGTAGAAGAGATTCCAGAAGTTGTAATAGTGACTACCAAAAAAATTGTCGCTAAAAAAAATCTGTCAATCTACCCTTACATCGACGGTCAAAAGTGTTATTCCAACAAAAAATTAAATACTGGCACATGTAACGTCGATATACCCTTTTATCAACAAAAATGTGATCGTCAAAATAGGTCTAAAGGTCTATACTGACGATTTGAGGGTCGCTAAAATAATAACTGTTGGATAGACACTGTTTGCTATGTTGACTTGATAATACTTGTATCGACGGTTTTCACCATTAATAAAAGATCAATAGAGTGAAATTCTTATCATCTCCTTGAATTTATAGCAATAGAACCGACCGTCGATAAATGTTCCATGAATGAATTTTCAAATAATATCTCTAGACATATAGTGACAATTTAAAACGTCGATAAAGGATTGAATAGTATCCAATTGCTAAAAAATTATTTAATTTTGTTCAAACTGAAGTAAAAATATATACCAAACATAATCTTAATAAAATCCAACTAAGCAAAATTTATAATCCACAAAAAGTCAACTATAACGCTAACATAGTCCAAATTACATAACCCAAACATAAACCAAATACATAGTCAAGACTAAAGTCATCAACCAAACCAAATATATAGTCCAAACAAAGTCTAAACATAGCCTTTCACATATTCCTTTGGAGTATCACTTGTATAAAATTGAAAAATGTATATGTATTTAAAGAAATCAAAAAAATGAAATTATATAAAATAATTAAGTTTGGACATAATTTACCATCTTCATCTTCATCAAGTTGATGACTACAACTTGAAGATCAATTTCTCGGACGTTGAGATAAATTTAGACCACTACTAGCATCAAATACCTAAAAATTATTACAAAGAAAAGATAGATATATTTAAGATTCATAATTTTACATAAAATAATAAATAAAAGCCTAAATTATATTACCTCTCTATTGAACGCCCGCATAACAGTTAGAACATTCACATTGTCGTCTGGAAACTTTGTTTGAAGTAAATGTTAAAACATTACCTAAAACTTCCTTCAAATCTTGAACCTCTGTTTTTAACCATTCTATCTTTTAATTTTGTTGGGGTTTAGATGATGAAGGAACAAACTTATGAGATGAAGTGGATATTGTTCCCATACAACCAACAGACCCCTTTTTTCGGCTTTTTAACTTGCGCATACACATCATCATTCCATGATTGTTGATCATTTTCAAAATATAAATATAATTACATAGAGTAGGTAAAACGACAATTGAATCCAATAAATCAAATAAGCAAACCAAATCTTTTCATCCTGAGCATCTTGAATTAGAGCAACATCAAGCTCATTTCAAAATAAGAAATATACAGTCCTATTGAACAATCTAACGTCACAAGAACATAAGAAGATTATTTACATCTCATTAGCTCGAAGAGAAAGAGAGATGAGTTTCTTTTTCAAAAGTTGATGTAGAGATTTGGGGGAAAAATCAGATATAGGGATTTGAGGTTTTGGAGATAATCAAATATATTAGAAGAGACAAAAACAAAATAAGTAAAACTTACCTTCTCTAAATGAGGCGACAACGACGACAATGAAATCGGAAGAGAAAAGGGGTGGCAACGACAGTCGATGTGCTCCAACGACGGCGATATTTAGTGAAAGTGCTGAACGTATGACAAAGAGGAATAGAAATGTTCACCGTAAAAATATTGGTGAAAATAAAAAAGGGTTGTATGGTTTTTCTTAAAATTTAAAACCTATACAGACAGGTCAAATGATATACTACTAGATGTATGAGGTCTATTATTAAAGATAAATAATTTTACTTAAAATAAAATATTAAAATGAGTTTTTTTCCGAAAATATTCTTATATAAAATAGTCTGTATATATAACATCTATACTGACAGATGAATTTGATTTGTCAGTATGTGTCAGTATAGATACGCAATATATGGACAGATAAAGTAACCTGTCAGTATAAATGTACTTCTTCTGACAGAATTTGACTCAGTATATGGCAAATTATCTGTAGTGGTGACGGGGTCATACCCTATTCTATATAAATGATTTTAAAATTTTAATTAATTCCGTAAGTGACTCTTAT
Source organism: Gossypium bickii (assembly GCA_025503065.1). Lineage (NCBI taxonomy): Eukaryota > Viridiplantae > Streptophyta > Magnoliopsida > Malvales > Malvaceae > Gossypium > Gossypium bickii. The sequence goes on along the minus strand of CP106713.1, from coordinate 15,881,703 downwards.
TCTGATTATATACATAAATGATCTAAAATAAATAGTAAAAATTAGTAAAGTTAAAGAAAATATGCTACAAACATGCTATATCAGTTAGTTGAATAAAAAAAAATCAAGTTTTTTGTGATACTAAGAAGGATGATGCTATCTATATAAATATCAAAGAAATATTTTAATCGAAAAGTATCGGGGGCTTTACAAAAATAATCTATTTTTTTGGAGTTATTAAGAATGCCGCCACCACTTTTTTACATGTGCCTATTTTTTTATTTTTTTATTTTTAAAAAACTGATTTTGTTAGGTGGCTCCATTTCTTTATTTTTTTAAAAAGCCCTGTATCAAACGATTAATTCACGTTACCTATATGATTTACATGAAAATTATTTTAAATTTCCAACATTTCAAATAATTATAAATTTACATAATTCAAAAATTATATTTTACATTTGCAACATTCTAAAATAATTTTACTTAACTTACAATATATAATTTTACAATATGAGCAACTTCCTCAGTACTAGTAAAGCATAATTAAACGATTTTGTTCAAGACCAACAATATTATGTCTTACAAATAAAACATAATTAAACGATTTTGTTCAATACTGATAACTTTATGTCTTACAAATAGAAAAATACAATGTTTAACCGCAACACGAGCAAGTCAATCGAGCAAGTTTTTCAGTGCTATTAAATTGTAACTCGGATGTTGCCGATATTGATGATCTCACCCGTGAAGTTCGATTTGAAATTCCTTAAAACCTTCAAACATCACAATGAGCTAGGGAATCCCAAATAATCCACCCATTGGTTGCATAACCAATTTGAACATGTTATTGTCCTACCACAGCCAACAGAAACACTTATATAACCAATTTGAACTCGTTATCAAATAAATAATTGGCATCCAAAAATAACCATTAAATTTATCAGTGTCGGAGCTCCACCAGATTATCGTTAAACAAAACATACATTCAAATTTAAAAAGGTAATAAATTAACAAAAACACAAATAATCCACCCGATGGTTGTATAACCAATTTGAACATGTTATTGTCCTACCACAGCCAAAGAAAATACTTACATAACCAATTTGAACCCGTTACGGAATAAATAACTAGCATCTGAAAATAACTATTAAATTTATCGGTGTCAGAGCTCCATCATATTATCGTTAAAAAAAACATACATTTAAAGTAAAAAAGTTACTAAATTAACAAAAACACAAATACATAAAAAAAAAAAAAAAGGCTCCTCATCTCTCTCCCATTCATCCTCTAACAAAATATAATTAAAAAAAAATTCTTCAACTCAGATTGATCTGTCATCGGGGGTTATATATAGCTATTTAATCACGTCAAAGAGAATGACTCCATCAAATAAAATATTATTTTTATATTTAAATTTAAAAAAAAACAATACAATGCATTGGTGGTGCCATTCTAAATGGAGCCACCGAATAAAATAATATTTTTTAAAATTTAAAAAACAAAAAAAAAAGGCCTAACATGTAGAACAGTGGTGGTGTTATTCTTAATTGCTATACTAAAAAATAGATTTTTTTTAAAGACTCTCAAAATGTTTTTTAATGGCATATTGATGGCACTATTCTCTTTAGCTCTATTAATATTTGCGGTTCATTTTAGATCATTTACGTATATAATAATAATAAGGGGTCATTATCTCTTGGTTTTGGGTGGCTTGGTTTTATCGGAATTGGTTGGGTGCTCCCCTATTTTGCTATGCATCGTCTTAAGCTGATGAATCTCCCAATTTGAAGGCTGGACTTGTTTTTGAAGATGAAGGGACGGTTTGTTTCTTTGTTTTTTTGCTGTTCAGTTTTTCGTTTAGCCATGCACTGCATTTTTTTTGTTTTTGTTTTGTAGCTGTTCCTAAGATGGACGTCCCTTCACTACTACTTTCTCTCCAAAAAAGAAAAAGACTATTCAAAAGGTGTTTTGAACAAAAAAAGGCAAATGTATCATTCCTTATTTACTACATTCTCTTACCCAAAATTTCCTCTGAAGCGTTTAGAGAAAATTCCAATCATTTTCTTCTAGGTGAATCCAGTAAAGGGCAGAGTAAATACTTTGTGGAAGTGTTCTGCCGGTCTACTTAATCTTCTTTTATCATGGATTCGTAATTTCCAACACGGGGCTCTCGTCACTAAAATCTAAAACAATATTGAATAAGCCCCTCTCTGTTTTTGAACACTAGGGTAGTCAAAATCCCGAAGGAATCAAGCTTGCTTTGGTGTTTAATACCACCAAACTTTTGATATGTTATAATATGATTTTTCTAAACATTTACTATCCTTAATTCAAATATAAAAATAAAATTATTATTATTATTATTATTAAATTTAAATCATGTACCTTAAATAATATAAATAAACCCCAAATAAATTTAAAAATTGGATTCCAATATTTGCAATTCACTATCCTTTCCTCTATAGCTAAAGAGATTAAATCAGAACATGACTTCTTTTTTGCCGACAAATATTAAAAGCAAAAATCAAATATTACTAGAAGTGCTAGATTTGGTTAAACAATGACCTACGAAGGAGCAAAGAATCAAATATCTTACTGCCAGAAGCAAACAACAGCACAGCCCATCTCATGTTTGATGCTACCAAAATCAGTTTATCCAATGCCCGACATAGAGTCTTGAAGGATACTAAGATCAATCAACCTTCAAAGCTAAAAGCAAGGTTCCAGACATAAAGTAATACAAGATATCAATGTGTGTTTGTTTGTTTCGAGATTTTAAATAAAGTTTCAATTTTAAGGCTTATAAATGAAATAAGTGCTACAAAATTTTTTTTTTTTGAAAATAGTTGTAGTTACCAATAGAGGTGATCATGGGTTAGGTTATCCGGCTCGCCCGAAAATAGGAGATTCGGATAAAAATATAAGCCTGAAATATGAGTTTGGGCAAAAAAACGAGGCCCATTTAAAAAATGGGCCGGGTTCGGACAATTTTTTTGGCCCGAGCCCAACCAGAATTATATATTAAATATATATTTTATTTTAAAATCAAATATACTTTTTAAATTTACATATTTTTTATTTGTTTTTTGTTTTAATATTTGTTTTAAATTTTTTATTTAATGAAAAAAGCTAATTTTTTTTTACATATTTTTTATTTGTTTTTTTGTTTTAATATTTGTTTTAAAATTTTATATTTAATGAAAAAAACTAAAAAAAATTAATATGGGTCGAGCCGGGCCAAGCTCGGGTTTATCAATTTTCTTTTGGGCTGAGCTTAGACAAATTTTTAGGCCCATATTTCGGGCCGGGCTGGATACGGGGCCTAGAAAACGGGCCTAAAATTTTATCTGGGCCTAGCATAAACCTAGCCCAGCCCGGCCCATGATCACCTCTAGTTACCAAATACATTATATAAAAAAATAAAATGGACAGGTGTTAGGAGGTGGGACATGGTAAGATAACTTTAAAGTTGCAGGCATCATGTTCACAATTTAATTGGATTCGAAGCAAGGAAGTAGATTCATGCAAGCTTTATTCCTTCTTCAATGGCTATATATAGGCTTCTTCTCATGGTACCAAATAGCCCCATCCTCTCTTCTGCAAACCATACCTTCTTTTTCTGTAATATTTTCCAATGGCTCATTTGACAAACCCTGGTCCATTTCACCCATCAATCCCCAGACCCCTCCACCATCCCGCTAGTGCTCCTGCGCCTGCTGCTGCTCCGCCGCAGGTCCATGACCATGGTGCAGCTCCAGCAAACCACAACCATGACCATCTTACTTCCACCACTCAGCTACGTGCTGCCACTCCTGGTGCTAGCCAGGCACTCATGAAGAGTCCTAGTGCTACTCATGCACTCATCAGAGGTGACCGCACCACTGGCATGTTAACCATGTCGGATGACCATGTGATGATGAATCAAATTTTGGCCACCCATGCACCCGATGGCCGAGATGTTGATGTTCGGCCTCTTCTCTATCTGGTCGAAGACATCCTGAATCGCGCCACCGAGCATGTCGATTTCATCATCAAGGTATAACATATGACGCACTTAAACAAATGATCGAAAAATGGTCAGATTACCTTTTGTTTTACTGCAGGGTACTCAGGCTCAAATCGAAATGGAAGAAAAGGCTCAGCAAGCAAATTATATAGCTATGCTTGAAGCTCTTACATTTACCATCGATAGAATCGCATGCGAGGTTTGTGAATTTATTTAGTAAAATCATATGCTGCGTTTGTTATTCAATTGTTCTAACATCTTGAATTTGATTGCCAGCTATCGTACAAGGCTTTGAGAGGATCCGACCCGCATGCCACGACAACCGTGATTTTCAGTTTTCTATCAAGTTATGCGTGGGATGCTAAGCTGGTGCTATCTCTATCAGCCTTTGCCTTGAACTATGGAGAATTCTGGCTTCTTGCTCAGATTTACTCGACCAACCAGCTCGCCAAGTCGATGGCGATCTTGAAGCAACTGCCATCACTTCTGGAGCACACAGCTCCGCTGAAACCCCGGTTCAATGCGCTCAACACTTTGATTCGGACAATGATGGATGTAACCAGATGTGTTGTCGAGTTCAAGGATCTCCCCTCGATGTACATCTCACCAGACGCACCGGCATTAGTCTCTGCCATGCCCCTTATCCCAACTGCTGTCTATTGGACCATCCGGAGCATGGTGGCTTGTGCAACTCAAATTTCTAGCCTCACTAGCATGGGTCATGAGTATGTTTTGCTGGTTCATCTTATGTGAAATAATCAGACATGGCCATGAGTTCTGAAGATTATAATTAGTTCGATTAAGACGGTTTGCTTTGAATTTCAGGTATGGAGTTTTTGCAACAGAGTCCTGGGAGTTGTCGACGTTGGATCACAAACTCCAGAACATACATGAACATCTAAGGGAACAGCTGAATTTATGTTACCAACATATCGGTTAGTAATTAGCCCCTTGAAATATACAGGACCGGATGTTCTTAGATAATGCAATTGCAAAACCTGAAAAATTGATTGAAAATAACTGCTCATGGACATTATTTTGATCATTGTTAAATTGCAGAGGAAAAGAAAGATGTTGACACTTTCCACATGCTTCTGAAGCTTTTTGATCCGAATGTGGTGCACATAGACAACATGAAACATCTAAAGGCCTTGATTTATGCCGGGGACGATAAACTGCCGCTTCTTGACGGTGCTACAAGGAGAAAGGTTGGCTGCCTTACTGAATTATAAGAGTTTCCTCCTCCTTTATCTTTGTTAACAGGCGCTTACTGTCGGATATGTCTCAAAATCTTGTGGCATAGGTTGGCCTAGAGGTTCTGAGAAGGAGAAATGTGCTCTTGCTAATTTCAAGCCTCGAATTCTCTGGAGATGAGCTTGCGATTCTCGAGCAGATATACAGCGACACCAGGATGCATGAAGCAGGGATGCAGAGCCACTATGAGGTGGTCTGGATCCCGGTTGTGGAACATTCTGGTGTCCCATTGAGTGAGGAAACACGAACCAGATTCGAGGCCTTAAGAAGCAGCATGCCGTGGTACTCAGTGGAGGACCCTTTGCTCATTGAGAAGCCTGTCATGAGGTTCATTAAGGAGATTTGGCACTTCAGGACAAAGCCAATCCTTGTGGTCCTAGATCCTCGAGGCAAAGTGCTGTCCCAAAATGCAATCCACATGATGTGGATTTGGGGAAGCGCTGCATTCCCCTTCACTAGTTACGAAGAAGAAAAACTCTGGAGTAAAGAAACATGGCAGCTCAACCTACTCATCGACGGCATTGACCCGTTGATCCTCGACTGGGTACATACATGCACAATTTACTCATACGTATATGCATGCATACATACATACTACATGCAACTAATACGAGATTTTGAACTTAACCTTGATCAGATTAAAGATGGGAAATACATTTTCTTATACGGAGGGGACGATATGGAGTGGATTAGCAAATTTGTAGCCTCAGCACGCACGGTTGCTTCCGCATTTGCCATTCCTCTGGAGATGGTTTATGTGGGAAAAAGCAACAAAAGGGAGCAAGTGAAGAAAGTGGCAGCCATTATCAAAGAGAGGAAGCTTAGCCATTGTTGGGAAGACCCGGCCATGGTGTGGTTCTTCTGGACCAGGTTAGAAAGTATGATGTTTTCAAAGATTCAATTAGGCCGAGCCGATGACCTCGACCCAATAGTGCAAGGAATAAAGAAGCTGCTTAGCTATGGCAGAGAAGGTGGATGGGCAGTGCTTAGCGAAGGGTCTAATATTCTTGTGAATGGCCATTCCACAACTGTTTTGCCTACCTTGGTTGACCATGTTAAATGGAGAGGGAATGTTGCAGAGAAAGGTTTTAATTTGTCATTCATAGAGTACCATGATCAGCTTCACAATGTGGCTCACCCGTGCTGCCGTTTTGAGTTTCTGGCCACCACGAAGGCACCCGAAAACATAAGGTGCCCGGAATGCCACCGCGTCATGGAGAAACATACTGCTTTCGTTTGCTGCCATGATGAACAAGCCATCCCAGACTCACTGTTTGCAAGCTGAGATGGGATATATTTTGAAGATCACTGTTTTTTTTTTTTTTTTTTTTTTTTTTTCATATATGCTACTATTGCCACTAAATAATTGATGTTCCTATGGGGCTCAAAATCTGGACTTTGCTTTCAGATTTTCACTTCCCTTGCTTAAATGTTTATGTTTGCTATATAATTTCTATGATTTTAATAAATAATTGTGTTTGATTTAAAGGAGTGTAGCCTTTCTTTGTTTTAGAAAAGATCAATAATTCTGCATCAGAATACATATGAATAAGCTAATTATTCCAATTTTTAAAAATAAAATTATCCCCCAAAAGTTGCAGCTACCAATATTACATGAACTCCTGGATCGAATAGTTAAATTTTTAAATGTGTTTTTATATATTTAGATGCAACAAAAATAATACTAATTGATGATACAAAGTTTGGGTTTCGAAATTGGTTCACCTGAAACTTATGCCAAGAGTCACTAGTAATAATTTGGAGGAATAGAGGAGGATTGATTTAAGTTTTGGTTTAGCAATTTCTATTGCTTAACGTTCGTTAACTAAAACGCATAGATTGAGATTCAAGAGGAAGAAAGTGTTCGCTTTTGCTTTGACCCAAATCACATCACATCTTAAGGAAGTAGCAAATGTATTTTCATTTGCATTATATTAAAGCAGCTTAGTAGAACATGTACGTAGGTTAAGTTTGTTCAATACTAAAGTTTGTAAATTTGATGTACTGCATACGTTACTTTGGTGCTTTCAAGTCAAGTTTTAGTTTTGAAATAGATTTGAACATATTTACGAGATGAGATTGAGTTGACTTATAAAATAATTGAGAATTTATTGATATTATTTGATAATGTTTGAAATTGATTTGATGTGTTTTTAAGTTTATTTTCAGGTCCCTTGAGGTATAGATACTTGGGGTATCAGTATTTAGCAAGTTAGTTGTTAAATTATTATAATATCATGATAAGGTATTGATACATAAGGACTATGTATCTATACATGCTCCCCTGTACCCTAAAGTTAGTGTTAATTTTATTTTTCGTAATGGTTTTGAATGATGTCCGAACGTTCTCATTTCTTATTAAGACTTTGGGAATGGTCTAAAGTGATTTCTAAGACCTCTTAAATGATTGTATAAAAAATTAAATGTGTATAGTTGGCTTGAGTTTAAGAACTTCATTCTCTTATTTCTAATAGTGTGCATTTTAAGTTGTATGGGTCATCGAAAACCAAATTTATGTTTTTGTTATATCCAAACACCTAGAACATTATTCAATATAATTTTAAAAACGTGTTTAAGGCTTTCGAAATAATGTAAAGTGTTTTAAGCAATTTTCTTTATATGAATAACTGATAATATGATCTTTTTTTTTTTGTAATTTTTGCAAAGAACGTGTCATCGTGACAACACTGATTTGCATTAGTTATCGGACTGGGTAAAGGGTGCCATGACTTTGAGAACTCTTATTTTTCTCCTTAATGAATTCCTCATTGATCAAAACACCTTTGCTTTTGTTTTAAGTGAAGTTCTTGACAATCTCAAGCTTTTTATTCTTCATTGCTTGCTTCTCGAAAGCTTTATTAAAGATCTTAGTTAGCAATGATATTTGCTTTTGTAACTCTTCAATAGCAGTAGTGCCATCAGTTTGAAGTGCTCCTATCACTTGTAAGGCTATACTTTTTTCTCCTTTAGATCTGCTTCTTCTAGACTCATCCAGATTGATTTCAAAAGCCTGCAAAGATCTAATAAGCTCATCTATTCTCATGCTATCAATGTCTTTTGCCTCATCCATGCTGGTGACTTTGATAAAAAAATCTCTACCTAAGAGCTCTAAGTACTTTTCTCACAAGTTTGGAATTTGAGTACTTATTTCCAAGAGCAAAAACTTGACTTGATAAGTCACACAACTTTGCATACAATTCACCAATAGTTTCCTTCTTCCACAATCTTAGAGTCTCAAACTTAATGGTCATCATCTACATCTTTGATTGCTTTTATGGTATTAGTTTCTTTATGGGTAGTCTCAAGAGTATCCTAAGCCTCATTGCCAGTTGTACACTTGAATATCATTTTGAATTCTTGTCAGTCCAAACCACAAAATATTACATTTAACACAGAATTAATATTAGCATTAATATTAGCTAGTTTCTCTTCCTTTGTGGTCCAAGTAAGTTCACAGCAATTACAACATGCTAAGTTTTTTCATCCATTGACTTGATGAATTCCTTAATTCTTTCTTCTAGTAGGTATAATTGGTGTAACATCCCTTACCTAGGTTGAACAGATAACTTCAGCAACAGATGTCACATTTGGGCATTGGGACCACTTAACTTGAACATCATATTAAACACTTCATTTTAACATAATTTGGTTTAAATGAAGTAGTTTGAGTAATTTCTAAGCTACCTTTAAAGTTTGATTGTAATTGGGAGTCGTTCGGGGCATATTCGGGTCAAAATACGATAAATAGGGCCAATGTTGCGACACTGGAAATGGGTGTTGCAACACTGAAGGTAGAATGCTCCAATGTTGCGACACTATTTTCCGGTGTTGCGACACTGGGGGCAAATTACTCTAATTACATGTCCAATGTTGAGACACTGATTTCTAAGGTCGCAACATTGATGACAAATTACTTTAAACATGTTTGAAACATATAAAACCAAGTCTAAACTATCATCAATCATTTCATATCACTTCTAAATATTATAAAACATTATATAATACAACATATAACTCAAACAAAATTTAACTAAGTTCGTAAGGTTAAAATGACCAAGTTTCTTCAAATATTTTCACTGGAAATCTTGTACACATGCTTTGTTTTAACATATGTACATGCCATAATCTATTTACAAAAGATCAAAGCCAAAATTTCTTCCAAGCTTTGAGATGTTATGTGATGAGTTGAAATGATATCTTCACTTTAGAGCTTCGACTCAAGTCTCTACCTATACGTTAGAAAATAATGCGTTAAGCTACAATTTAGCTTAAATAAGTACTTAGAGAATTCAAGCTTACCTTAACTGTAATTTAACATGTAAAAACAATTAACATAATATAATAAATCAATTTTAAAAAAAGCATTATAACTTTAGCTTTCACATAATTACTTATAAAATTCCACTTACTATTCCACTTGCCAATTTCTTTACCATTTGAATGTAGGCCCATAGTAGCCTTGACAGAACAAGCAAGATATGCAAGATATCACTGGAAATATAAGCATGAATGTGCTTAATAACGATAGAAAACCAAAATGCAAGGTCACGTCAAAGCAGTACAGTGAAAAAATCACGAAGTTGCATCAAAGAGCCACGATCACTTTAACGCATCGAAGTGCCACTTTCACTAGCACACTTAAAAATTACTAATGACATGCCATCTATATCCAACAAGTTCTAATCTTTCCAACATGAGCAATGATAATAATATTTGTATCAAATTCATTCATAAATTCAATATCAAATAAAACTCTTACACATTTTTCAAGTTAATCCTTATTAACATAAATTTCAATAATCAATACCTCAACACTATGCACTTGATTCATTTTCATATAGACACTTCACTTAAACCCTTTCATATATTTATTTCAATTCACATAGTCATTTTTATACACTTTACAATTTAGTCCTATCTACTACAAAATTTCATCACATTGACTGCCGCCAAACGTGTGAACGTTTGACTGAAAAATACTACACTAAAAAAAATAAGAAATAAAGCGGTGTTCGCAAGTATACGGGTCAAATTGTAATATAGTATTGTGTTACAATGGAACACAGAGAAGTATTTTGAGGATCGTACCTAAGAGAGGATGAATTAAATCTATTGAAAACCTCTTTACAATAATAAGTCTAAATAGTAATAATTAAATTCTATATCACGATAAATCATAAAAGAGATAAATATCAGAAACTAAATAACTAAGATAAATAAACAAACAACTATACCAGTTAAATTATTTAGGAAGACTAATTCATTCCAGGGGTCATAATTAACTTCAGATTCGGGGTTTAGGGTGAATTTGTAACAGCCCGTTTTTAGTCAAATCAGAACAATGGTTTCGGGACCATAAATATGAATTCAAAATATTTATTTTATTATTATTTTAATATTTACAGCATGATTGAGTGATTGTGTGAGAGTTTCATTTAGAAATTTTATCGTTTGGTTAGTCAATTCGATAAAAAGGACTAAGTCGCGTAAAGTGTAAAACTTGAATTCTATTAGCTAAAGGTGTCTAATAGCTATAGAACCTTAAAGTAGAGGTCCTTATGTAGTAATTAGCCCATTTATAACTTAGTGGATGATTGTGGCATGGCATTTGGTGTATTTATTGAATATTTTTAAGGTTAATTATGGAAATTTGTAAATAATGTTAAATTAAATAAAATAAAACCAAATTTTATCCCATTATCATCTTCTCCAACCAATTGCTAAGGAAAGGGAAGCCATTTTTATCCATTTCATTCGGCCAAGATTCCTAGCTCAATTGTAAGCCCATTTTTGTCCCGTTTTTAATGATTTCTATGTTTTTGAGATCGTTGCAACTAGGTCTAGCTAGCCCAAGGACTAATTTGCAAAGTTGTTAAAGATTTTGAATGTTTTCATTGATGAATAAGCATGTATTTTGTATTTTCTTGATAGATTATTGATGATGATTCACTTAACTAACTAAAATCACGATAAAGGCAAGCGCACCTATCGAATAGTAGTATAGCTATGGCGAGTCGAGGAATATCGTATCCACGAGGACTAAAAGTACTAGTAGTTACTATCTTTTTATTATCTAGCCTATAAATTGAAAGGGTTGTTTTTAATCTAAAATTAAACTAATTACTAAGGACTCGACGAAGAATGAATTGGGAAAATATTCGAAGAAAACCAATGATAAAGACAATACTCAGGAAAGAATCCACCTAGACTTCACTTATTATTCTGAATCTGAGTTAAATGATTTATTCACTTGCCTTGATCCGTAGAAATCCCTGAATTATATTAATATCTCTTTCGAAAGTAAAAATAACTGACTCTAGGTTGATTAATATTGTCGCATTAACTCGATCTATAGATTTCCTTTATTAGATTTGACTCTAATCCGATAGATTTATGTCGTCATATTTCTAGGATTGCATGCAACTCCACTCAATTATGCCAGATCTACTCTTAAACAAGGACTTTTGCTCCACTGAAATAAGACATCAATTATGAATTAATATCATGAAAACATTAAAACATGGAATAAGTACACATAATTGAGATCAAGAAATCAAGTATTTAACATATAATTCAGAAATTAAATAACAAGATCCATCATAGGTTTCATCTTCCCTAGGTATCTAGGGAATTTAGTTCATACTTTAGGAGGAAAACATCTTAAAATTAGGAAAACAACAAAACATAAAGAAACCCAAAAAATTCTAGAGAAATTGAATGGAGATATTTAATCTTGAAGGAGATTCTGTTTCTGAGTTGATCCTGCTCCTGCTTAATTTGAGTTTATATGATGAGTTGATATAAATGCTATACGAACTTACTAAGCTATAAAGCTTACTTTGTGTATTTCTCTATGTTTGATAGTGAATTCAAAGGTAGCTCAGATTAGGGGATCGTCAAAGACTCCATCACACTATCCAACTATCACCTTGGTATTTTAAGCTTATGAGTTGGTTATATGGCATGTATAGGATTATGGTCATTTTGGGTATGTGTTGATAATGATTTTAGCCATATAAATTGGGTTGTAAATGTTTATGTTTTGGTAATTATATACAGCCATGAGAGTTGGCTTAATTTGGTTGTTTTGGATATATATGTATATATGTGAAAATAGCCTATGGTGTGGTTCATAATTGCTTGAAAATGGTTTGTGGTAGTTTAGCATTTAAGGTAGTTAATGATTGAAAATGGTTATTGTATGTTTGTGATTTTAGGCAAGGTAAAATGTTTGGTTGAAATAATGCATATAGATGTTTTGTGAATGTGGAATTGTTATGATTTGAATTGGCAATATATAGTAATATGAACATATAAATTATTGGTATTGAAGTAGTGAATTGAGCTTGGTTGGAGTTGTTGATAAATGCCTGTTGATGCTATGTATTAGTGCCTTTGAATTTGATGTTGGTGAGCACAAGTTTGGTGGCAAATTGGCCTGGTAAATAGCTTATTTTTGTCCACATTGGCAGAGACACGAGCATATGTCTCAGCCGTGTGTGACACACGGTTATGTTACACAGCTATGTGTCCTCTGGCGTTGAAATTAAAATCAAGTTAGTATGCTCTACACGGCCTCACACACGGGCATGTGACATGGCCGTGTGGCATAAGTCAGTATACCTTACAGGTTTGGCACGGCCTAGCACATGGCTTGACACACGGTCGTGTATGGCCAGTTTTAAGGCACACAGGCTAGCCACACGGGCATATGTGTTGGCTGTGTGACCCAAGTCAGAGAGTTACACGGGGTCAGACACGGGCTGAGACACGACCATGTGATCCTATTTCAAATGTCCACACGGCCTGTGACACGGGCGTGTCTGTTGGCTGTGTGAGACACAAGGGCGGGCCACACGGTCGTGTGTGCCCTGTTTTGAGAAAAATTTACAAGTGGTCAAAAAGTTTTTAAAGTTATCGGTTTAGTCCCGAACCACTTCTAATGCATATTTAGGGCCTCATAGGCTCGTATTAAGGACGATATGAATGTGTTGATTTATATTTGAACGAAATTATGAAATGTATGAGTAAATGTATGTGTAAATATGTTATAAGTCTGGTAATGCTCTGAAACATATTCTGACGTTGAATACGGGTGAGGGGTGTTACATTTATTGGTATCAGAGCTACTATCTAGTCGATTCTTGGACTAATGTAGTGTGTGTGAGAGTTTAGCTATACATGCCATATATAACCTGTGATAATATGATGACTCTTGACAATTTTAAACTGTGTTTTCGTACAGTAAATGGATCTCAATCGAGCTGTAGCTGATAATGTTGAGAGTAATGCGCCAGCTCCGGCTCAAGGGACAGCGCCGGCTGAATCTAGAAATGTATCAAGTAGTTACGGAGGAGAGGCTAAAGAAGCCTTTTTCCAAACAATGAACGAGTGGTTCATACAATATGACCTGATAAATCCGACTGCTCAACAACCTCCACCCCCACCTAATCCCCAACCTATTCCCGTAGCTCCTCAAAGTGTAGAACTTCTACGAGTAAATAAGCCACAAGTTGATAAAATTTGTAAATACAGAGCTGAGGAGTTCAGAGCTACTGTTGATGATGATCCTGAGATAGTTGAATTTTGGCTTGAAAACACTATTCGAGCATTTAAAGAGTTATCGTGTACACCAGCCGAGTGTTTAAAATGAGCCATATCATTATTAAGGGACACTGCATATCAGTGGTAGAACACACTAGTATCTGTGGTACTGAGAAAAAGAGTTACCTGAGAATTCTTTTAGACTGAGTTCCGAAAGAAATATATAAGTCAGCGGTTTCTCGATCAAAAGTACAAAAAATTTTTAGAATTGAAACTGGGCCGTATAACTGTGGCCGAGTATGAAAGGGAATTTGTAAGATTAAGTAAGTATACTCGGGAGTATGTTTCTTCTGAAGAAATCATGTGTAAACGGTTCGTTGATGGGTTGAACGAAGATATTAAACTTCTATTCGGAATCCTAGAATTGAAAGAATTTGTTGTCTTGGTTGATAGAGCTTCCAAAGCCGATGAGCTTAGCAAAAAAAAGAGAAAAGTAGATTTACCGATGGTAAGCCATATCATTCTTCATAAAAGAAATCGCGAGATTCGTATAGTCGATCCAATGCTTATGTGGGAGATCAGAATAAAGATTGTGGAAATTAATACATGAGTCCTAAAGCTCAAGTTACTTCAGTCTCGAGTATTGGCAGTGTGAGAAACAATAAACCCAAGTGTCAACAGTGTGGAAAACGACATTTTGGGCAATGTTGGACGAAAAATAATAATAGAGTTTATTACAAATGTGGTTCACGAGATCATATTATTCAGGATTTTCCAAATTTAGCTGAAAAATATAAGATTCAGAATGCAAGACTGAGTAACATAACCACTAGAGGGAGGCCATCGAGAAATGATGGAAATGTGACCAGTAGTAGAGGTGCGACAAAAGATTCAGCTATGGGATCTGAGGCCAGAGCACTTACTAGAGCTTACACTATTCGCACTCGCAAAGACAGGTCATCACCAGATGTTATTACCGATACATTTTCTCTTTACGACACTAATGTGATTGCTTTGATTGATCCTGGACCAACTCATTCATATATCTGTATAAATTTAGTGTTTAGTAAAAATTTGTTTGTTGAGTTTACTGAGTTTGTGATCAAAGTATAGAACCCCTTTGCCAAGTATGTTCTAGTTGATAAGGTTTGAAAGAACTGTCCTTTAATGACTTGGGGTTACTGTTTTTCGGCTGATTTGATGCTTTTGCATTTGATGAGTTCGATGTAATTCTGGGTATGGATTGGTTGACGTTGCATGATGCTGTAGTGAATTGTAGATGAAAGATTATTTAATTCAAATGTCATAATAATGAAATTATTCGAATTGAATCAGATGAGTTGAGTGAATTGTCGATTGTAATTTTGTCTATGTCAGCTTAGAAATGTGTGAGAAAAGGGTGTGAAGCTTATCTTACTTATGTTTTAGATACCAAAGTGTATGTATCTAAGATTGAATCAGTGACAGTTGTTTGTGAATATCCAGATGTTTCCTGAAGAATTACTAGGGTTGCCACCGATAAGAGAGGTTGAATTTGCTATTGAGTTAGTACTGGGAACTTAACCGATATCGATAGCTCTGTATAGAATGGCTTCGATAGAATTGAAAGAGTTGAAAGCTCAGTTGCAAGAATTAACAGATAAAGGTTTTGCACGACCTAGTTTTTCGCCCTGGGGTGCGCCAGTATTGTTCGTAAAGAAGAAAGACGGGTCAATGAGAATGTGTATTAATTATCGACAGCTCAACAAGGTTACAATAAAGAATAAGTATCCGTTGCCGAGAATAGATGATTTGTTTGATCAGTTGAAAGGGGCAACAGTGTTTTTGAAAATTGATTTGAGATCTGGCTATTATCAGTTGCAAGTGAAAGATTCAGATGTGCCAAAAACTGCGTTCAGAATGAGGTACAAACATTTTGAATTTCTTGTTATGCCTTTCGGATTGACTAATGCTCCTGCAATCTTTATGGATTTGATGAACCAGATTTTTAGACCGTATTTAGACTGATTCGTTGTTGTGTTTATTGACGACATTTTCATCTATTCACGAGATGAGTCTGAGCATGCCGAGCATTTGAGGATTGTGCTACAAATCGTGAGAGATAAGCAACTCTATGCTAAATTCAGTAAATTTGAGTTTTGGCTCAGAGAAGTCAGATTTTTGGGTCACATTGTTTCAACGGAAGGAATAAGAGTTGATCCGAGTAAGATTTCTGCAGTTGTTAACTGGAAACCACCGAGAAATGTATCCGAAGTTAGAAGTTTTCAGGGGTTATCTGGCTATTATTGACGTTTTGTTAAAGGATTCTCGATGATTGCGACACCGATGACCAAATTGCTACAGAAAGATGTAAAGTTCGAGTGGTCAGAGAAATGTCAACATAGTTTTGATCAATTGAAAGCATTTTTTACTAAGGCACCAGTTTTAGTTCAACCTGAATCGGGTAAAGAGTTTGTGATATACGGTGACGCGTCATTAAATGGTTTGGGTTGCGTTTTGATGCAAGAAGGAAAAGTTATAACTTATGCTTCTAGACAATTAAAGCTGCATGAAAAGAATTATCCCGCGTATGATTTAGAATTGGCCGCTATTGTATTTGCATTAAATATTTGGTAACATCATTTGTATTGTGAGAAATGCCACATTTTTACTGATCACAAATGCTTGAAGTATTTAATGACTCAGAAATATCTGAATATGCGACAACGAAGATGGCTTGAGTTTCTTAAAGACTATGAGTTAGTAATTAATTATCATCCAATAAAAGAAAATGTAGTTGCAAATGCTTTGAGTAGAAAATCTCTGTTTACTTTGAGAGCAATGAATACTCAGTTAACCTTATCTGATGATGGTTCGATTTTAGCAGAATTGAAAGCTAAATCGGTATTTCTTCAACATATTTGCGAAGCTCAGAAATAAGATAATGAATTGCAAGCCAAAAGAGTGCAATGTGAGTTGACTAGTGATTCAGACTATCAAATTGGAGCCGATGATTGTGTAATGTTTCAAGGTACAATCTGCGTACCAAAAAATCATGAGCTCATTCAGAAAATTTTGCAAGAAGCACACAGTGGTTATTTATCTGTTCACTCGGGGAGTGCTAAAATGTACAATAATTTGAAACAATTGTATTGGTGGTCAGGAATGAAACAAGACATTTCAGAGTTTGTATCGAAATGTTTAGTTTGTCAACAAGTCAAACCCGAACATCAAGTGCCTTTAGGATTATTATAGTCTGTGATGATACCAGAATGGAAATGGGATAGAGTTACGATAGATTTTGTATCGGGATTACATCTGTCTCCGAAGAAGATGCTATTTGGGTTGTCGTAGATCGACTGTTGAAATTAGCACATTTCATTCCGGTACGTACTGATTATTCGCTTGATAAATTGGCTAAGTTGTACATTTCTAAGATTGTTAGATTGTACGGGGTGCCAATTTCTATTATTTCTGATAGAGATCTGAATTTACATCACGATTTTGGAAGAAGTTGCAAGAAGCTCTTAGTACGAAATTGAACTTTAGTACAACATTTCATCTACAAACTGAGATCAGTTAGAGAGAGTAATTCAGATTCTCGAAGATATGCTTCGATGTTGTGTTTTAGAGTTTAAAAGAAACTGGGAGAAATATTTGTCATTGGTTAATTTGCATATAACAACAGCTTTCAATCGAGTATAAAGATGGCACCATATGAGGTTTTGTATGGTAGCAAATGCCAAACTCTGTATTACTGTACTGAGCTTAGTGAGAAAAAGATTCACGGGGTTGATTTAATCCAAGAGACAGAAGATAAAGTGAAAGTAATTCATGATAGTTTGAAAGCAACTTCAGATCACAGAAATCATACACGGATTTGAAACGAAAAGACATTGAATTTCAGATCAGTGATAAAGTATTTCTGAAAGTATCTCCGTGGAAGAAAATCCTTAGATTTGGTCGCAAAGGCAAGCTGAGTCCGCGATTTATCGGACCGTATGAAATCATTGAAAGAATAGGTTCAGTGACTTATCGGCTAGCTTTACCGTCAAAATTAGAAAAGATCCATAATGTATTTCAAGTATCGATGTTGCGACGATATAGATCAGATCCATCACATGTAATTTCTCCATCGGATATTGAGATTCAACCCGATATGATGTACAATGAAGAACCGATCTGAATTTTAGCCCGTGAGGTTAAAGAGTTGAGAAATAAACGCATAGTTTTAGTAAAATTTTTGTGGCAATGACATGGTGTCGAAGAAGCTACATGGAAGCTTGAAGAACCTATAAGAAAATAGTACCCTAACCTATTCACTGGTAAGATTTTCGGGGACAAAAATCCTTAAGGGGGGAGAGTTGTAACAGCCTGTTTTTAGTCAAATTAGAATAGTGGTTTTGGGACCACAAATCTGAAGTTGAAATATTTATTTTATTATTATATTAATACTTACAGCATGATTGAGTGATTGTGTGAAAGTTTCGTTTAGAAATTTTATCATTTGATTAGTCAATTCGATAAAAAGGCATAAATCGCGTAAAGCGTAAAACTTGAATTCTATTAGCTAAAGGTGTCTAATAGCTATAGAACCTTAAAGTAGAGGTCCTTATCTAGTAATTAGCCTATTTATAACTTAGTGGATGATAATGTCATGGCCTTTGGTGTAATTATTGAATATTTTTAAGGTTAATTATGGTAATTTGTAAATAATGTTAAATTAAATAAAATAAAACAAAATTTTATCCCATTATCATCTTCTCCAACCAATTGCTAGGGCAAGGGAAGCCATTTTTATCCATTTCATTCGGCCAAGCTTCCTAGCTCAATTGTAAGTCTGTTTTTGTCCCATATTTATTAATTTCTATGTTTTTGAGATCGTTGCAACTAGGTCTAGCTAGCCCAGGGACTAATTTGCAAAATTGTTAAAGATTCTGAATGTTTCCATTGATGAATAAGCATGTATTTTGAAGTTTCTTGATAGATTATGAATGCTTGTTGATAAATATACAAGTTTTGTTAAGTGATTTTAATGAAAATGCAAATTAGGGGCTGAATTATGAAATGTGTAAAATTAGTGGTTAAAATGTGTAATAAATGAAAGCTTTGGGCTGCTATAAGCATGATAAATATTCAGCTAGGCTTGGGTTGTGATGAAATTGAATGAATTTTGTTTTACAAGCCTAGGGACTAGATTGTAAAAATGTTGAAATATTAGGGGAAAAAATGTAAATGTGCTCCAATAAGTGTTTTGGATTAAATTGAATATAGATATAATTAAATAAGCTGAATTTGATATTATATAGATCAAGAAAAGTGAAATACAGACTTAGATCGGGGAAAGAACAAAGTCTCGGATTAGTTGTCCGTGTTGTTGTTTTTACGTTCGAGGTAAGTTCGTATGTAATAAGTATCATTATAATTATGTTTCAAATGCTTTGATATTGCATGAATTGTGAATACAAGAATATAGACATGTTTGATGACGGTTCGACTATATATTGGCACTTAGTGTGCGAGACCAAGATAGCTTTGGCTATATGTTGGCACTTAGTGTGTGAGATTGTGATAGCTATTGCTATATATATATTGGCACTTAGTGTGCAAGATCGATATAGCTTCGGTTATTTATTTGGCATAAAGTGTGCAAGTTTTCCCGAGTATCCAAAAATATTTCGAATGGTTTAACGGATATGTCAAAAATGCGAATGAGTATAAGTTAAATACAGGAAGGTACAGGTATGTACATGAACCGAGTAATACACTGAAATGATGAAAATTATGGAAATTACATCTAATTTGGTGGATGCAAATGTGGTAGGTTGGTGATTCATTATGAGATATGTTATGCTATGTTTTTGGCTTAATTTGAGTTTATATGATGAGTTGATATAAATGCTATATGAACTTACTAAGCTATAAATCTTACTTTGTGTATTTCTCTGTGTTTGATAGTGAATTCAAAGCTAGCTCAGATTCGGGGATCATCGGAGACTCCATCACACTATCCAACTATCACTTTGGTACTTTTAAGCTTATGAGTTAGTTATATGGCATGTATAGGATTATGGTCATTTGGGTTATGTGTTGATAATGATTTTATCCATATAAATTGGCTTGTAAATGTATATGTTTTGGTTAGTATATATAGCCATAAGAGTTGGCTTAATTTGGTTGTTTTGGATATATATGTATATATGTGAAAATGGCCTATGGTGTGGTTCATAATTGCTTGCAAATGGTTTGTGGTAGTTTAGCATTTAAGGTAGTTAATGATTGAAAATGGTTATTGTATGTTTGTGATTTTAGGCAAGGTAAAATGTTTGGTTGAAATAATGCATATAGATGTTTTGTGAATGTGGAATTGTTATGATTTGAATTGGCAATACATGGTAATATGAACATGTAAATTTTTGGTATTGAAGTAGTGAATTAAGCTTGGTTGGAGTTGTTGATAAATGCCTATTGATGCTATGTATTGGTGCCCTTGAATTTGATGTAGGTGAGCACAAGTTTGGGTGGCAAATTATCTTGGTAAATAGCCTATTTTTGTACCAAGGGCAGAGACATGGGCGTGTGTCTCAGCCGTGTGTGACACATGGTAATGTTACACGGCCGTGTGTCCCCTGGCGTTGAAATTAAAATCAAGTCAGTATGCTCCACACGATCTCACACACGGGCGTGTGACATGGCCGTGTAGCGTAAGTCAATATACCTTACAGGTTTGGCACGGCCTAGCACATGGCATGGCAAATGGGCGTGTATGGAAAGTTTTAGGGCATACGGGCTAGCTATACAGGCATGTGTGTTGGCCGTGTGACCCAAGTCAGAGAGTTACACGGGGTCGAACACGGGCTGGGACACAGCCATGTGATCCTATTTCGAATGTCTACACTGTTGGATTACCGGTACCCCCATGGCGCAGCAGAAAAAAGTAATTCCGGCGATCCAAACCATGGATCCATGTGCGAGGAATGAATCGGGGTGAAACAATGGTTTCAAAATTACCGAAACTTCAATCTGAGTAGACAGCGACGCCTCGAGAACAAGACTTCTAATCTACTATCTAACCAAGCCGCAACCTTTTATGATTTCAGCCTCTACGTAATCCACCCAATTTGATGATAAACGGGAGAAATCTCTAAAACTGTTTTGGAGGTTTCTTTCCTTGACGGCTGCTAGACCTCACAAGCAATTTTTAGGGTTTCTATTTTTTTCTCTATTTTTTTCACCCTTTTATAATTGGTATATATATAATGAATCATAAATAAAAAAATAAAAAAATATAATAATGTTTTAATCGAAAATTATAATTACATTAATTATAACAAGGATTTCGGTAAACTATATTTATTTAAATTTATATACAAACCAAATTCATATATTAATAGAACTATGTTTTCATTATGTGTACAACATCCTTGTACATATAATATGTTCAATATTTGATTGCCCAATTAAATTAATTCTATAATTAATTTAATTCATGTGACAACCAAACACAATACCAACTATGTTTTATTCCGTTCATTTCAACCATATGGTGTGACCCTGTAGGTTCTTGTAACGTTAGCAGTAATACTAGAATGATTCTAATGTTACAAACAATTAGTAGCATCTAGCAATGCATTATTGCTACCTAAGTTACAAGAAGTCATGATTCGACATAACCTTTTGTGATTAACCTTTCATACATTAATCCTTAAGTCCTTTATCTCTAGAATGAACACAAGTCATGGAATAGTCACACTTGCATAGTCCATCCCATGTTTCTTGATATCTTGAGTAGACTATGATATACAAATAAGTATGACATCTCATATCAACTTATTTGAGCATGGCCATGCATTTCTAGTCTCACTCAATCAAGTGGCCTAAGATATTACTCCCATTATGTAGAAGGGGCTTATCCTATATTGATCAACCATATCCCTCTACATAGATTGTGGTATATCCAACATCAGCCTTTATAGAACAAACAGTTACGGTGTATGTTTGACTGTATTAAAATATACAACTCACGATGTTGGGATAATTATGATCTCAAGTCTAAGGATCATATACATATTAATCACTATGAGTAATGTTGTGACAATTACATAATAATCCAAGAAACATACTCATAGTGGGTCAGTCCAATATGTTGTTCTCTAACACACATATTCATACATTGATTTTGACACTCCATATCAATGACAACTCTTTATCATCAATCAACTACATGTTAGTCTTAAAGCATTATTGTTGTCCTAGTCAACAATAATACTTGACTAAGGATCTTTTAAGAATAATCATATTATTCTCAGGACATTATTATAAAACAGTTTATTTGTACACACAAAAAAAAAAACTGAAATAATAATAACAACGCCTTATATTAATAAGCATGGTAAATCAAGAATGTTATTACAACCATCTTATGATTGATCTTTGGGCATACTTTTACACACATGGCCTGTGACACGAGCGTGTCTGTTGGCCGTGTGGGACACACGGGTGGGCCACACGGGCATGTGTCCCCTGTTTTGAGAAAAATTTTATAAGTGCTCAAAAAGTTTTTAAATCTAATGCATATTTAAGGCCTCGTAGGCTCGTATTAGGGACGATATGAATGTGTTGATTTATATTTGAATAGAATTTGGAAATGTATGAGTAAATGTATGTGTAAATGTGTTATAAGTCCGGTAATGCTTTGAAACCCTATTTCTGTATTGAATATGGGTGAGGGGTGTTACAGAATTAGCTATTAACTAACCAATTATTACCTACCAAATTCTAACTGATTAATTAATTGATTGATACTCGCTTATCTCCCGACCTCACAATCTCAACCAGGATAAATTATGATTTACTCAACAAACTTATCTCTCGCCCTCATTTAACATTTGATTACTTCCTAAGGTTGTCAAGCCTAGGGTTTAAGAATGCATAATTTATACCAACTAGTGCTGTAGGAAACCCTTAAACCTTCATTAATCGCTCCTCCATCCACTTGTTAATCTCCCCTAAGGGAACTAGCTACTCATGGTATTCATAATCTTAAACTCAATTTATATAGACATGTAAGTAACACGAATAAATCGAAAGAGAAAAGAGATATAGAATAATCATGATTTGTATTGGTTAAAAGAGAAATAGCAAATCTCTCAATTGGGAAAACGAATCTCGTCTCTTGAAAAAGAAATCTTGGATCGAAATCGATCCCAAGAGAAAAGAACAAAGCGTTTAAGAAAATAAAAGAAAACTAAATCGAAATCTTACTTCTAAACTATGAAGGTTTTTGGATGCGTCTAAGACTACTTAATAACCTCAAACCCTTAAGGTCTTATTTATAGAAGTATTAGAAACCTTAATTAAGTCTTCAGCACATCCTAGGTTTTCGAATAATGTTGATTGTGCGGATGAAAATAACCCTAAAAAGTTTGGGCTCCACGTTGGTCCTATGTCATGCCATAGACATTGTATGACGCGACACGGCGATAAAAAATATGGGCTCTTGAGCCTGTGTTGTGCTTTTATGGCTTAGGAAGCTTGTGCATCACTTGTCCCAAGTTCCTAAGTCCATTGGGCCCTAAATTCAGCATCCTGCACACTCAAATTAATAGATTAAAACTACCTAAGGTCCGTTTCGGCCTAATAGGTCACCAACACTCATAAAATGTGTTTAAAACACTTTTTTTATTAACTTTTACTACCTAACCACTAACTATTAAAAATGCAATAATTAATAGTAAAGTGCTAGAAAACAAGCTCCTTAAATGCGAAAATATGCCACAATTACTACTACATTTGACGTCAAGTCACACACATAACATCTTCACTTTGTAAATAACTTTCAAATCATGTTATCACTTCTCTTAATCTCTATAACATTAAATAGTATCATAATCATGTATGAATTAAACATATAAAAATCAATTTAACTATTTTAACATAAGTCACACTTAAATTTAATTTGGTAAGATAGAAATCTAGGAGCACGTACTTGATTGAACTTTTTATGCCTTCTCCTACCTCTCTTCAATCTTTTGCTACTTGTTTACCTTTGTCTACACCACTTGATTCCACTTCTTTACCTCTTTCTTGTATCTTTTGGGTTCCACCTAAACTTGATTTTCTCTCTCCTCTATCATGAGCACACCATTTCAATATTAAAAATTAAGTTTACTAGGTTATGGTTATTAATGGTGATTGAGGACTAATTTGTAAAGAAAAGAAAAGTTTCCTTCCATAAAAATAGAAGTAGCAAAAGAGAGGGAAAATGAATGATGAAGAAATTTCTTCATCTTTCTCGATATAATATCTAATTAAAATAATAAATAGAATATTTTAATATAATATAATAATCTAACTTTAATGATTTTAATCCAAGGTTGGAGATATTGATAACTTTTGTGTTATTTTCAAATTTAACAATATAAGATAAAATATTATAACATAATAATAAAAACCTATCCATCACCTTTTTTTTCTATGCTAAGATTGATTTTATATATTCAAGCAAATCTAAGGATCATAAGTTTTTGTCAATATTTCTTTATGATATAAAATAAAAGTATGATGGCATAAAAAAAATCTCTCCATCAAATCCCACTTTCGAGGGCTTGGATCCAATCTTCAATTTCCCATGTGATCTAATGCCTCTCATAGGGACAACATTGTCATTATTTTTCTTTAATTAAAAATATCAAAATTTATTCACTCATTTTTGGTAAAAATTACACTCCACATCTACCTATCAATTCAATTTAATCATTTCATAGTTTAAATTTCTCACTTTGACACATACATTTTTTTTCACATTTTTCACAATATATCATAATTTATTTATTCTAAAAAATTCGACTCATATTTACCCAAAATAACACTATTACAACTAAGAGGGTTTTCTGGATGTTATAATTAGTACTATCCAACATAAAAAGACTAAACATAGACGATCCTTCCATTTCAAGCAAGTATCGACACCAGGAAAACCACTTGTATGTTAAGTGAGAGGTTCTGATACCAATTTGAAAGAACACAATCGATAGTTGCAAGAATAAGAGAGCAATGACAAATGCGATTGGTACTATGAAAGAACAACATAAACACAATGCAATTATTTACACAGTTTTGGTTCCCTATCTGTAACAACTAGCCTAGAGAGATAATTCACTATCTTTTAACCTTGTACACTCAATGATTTAAGTCCCATCACACTCTAATATAACAACCTAATTTGTATCTAAGATCCAAATTTCTCTCATCTATGTTTTATCATGAAAAACTTAGTTTGTAAACCAAGTACTCACTTGTTTACTTACAAAAATGCACTCGTAAGATTCCTAAATGAACAGATAAGTGCTAAAACTCTTAGTACAAACCCTATACAAGTCTCATGAATATATGCATTTTCGACTTGCTAACATACTAGATCAATTATAATCATTCTCCCCAACAAAGTAGCAATAAAAACAACAACAACAATAATATCCTAATGAAGTCCAAGATAAGTCACAAATATTTAATATATATTTCCATGTTATCCGATCCAATCTCCTTAATTAAAAAAATCCAATTACTTGATTCAATTTGATTTAATCTTCAATACATGTTATTTTAAATGGATTAATCTTCAAAAATGAACCAATATATATAAACCATCAGCAAATATCACAATCCAAATATTTTGTTTCAAAAAATTAGCAATAAGAGGAGCTTATGTCACATGCATAATGCCAAATACAATTGACACTGTTGATCATATTGCCCACGAAATTACCTTTAGACAAGGTCTACTGTAATTAAAGTTGACCCATGTCTATTGTAACTAGAGTTATCGAAAATAGGATTATTTTTTTTTGTAGAAAAAGACAATATTAAGCAATTACATTAGTTAAACCATAATCAAGAGGAAATAGAGCTTTTCACGATCTCTTCCCAACAAGTTCATGACCGAAACCGAAGGGGTTCTAAATAAACGTTTCAAATAACTACCTGTATTAGCACATTTAGTCATGTGATCAACAACACCAATAAGATTTCTCGGGATATGTCGGATACGAATCTCTTATTTTCGACGCAATACTTGACGTAACAGCCGCAGTTCCACTAAATTACTACTAACTCCTTCACCAGACAAAAGTTCTTCAACCAACAAAGCATTATCACACTCAATTTCAACTTTTTGAAATCCTTTATCCCAAGCTAAAAATAATCCTTCCAACATCGCTCTTGTTTCAAATTTAAAGGCTGACTCATTACTGAAACTCATCGTATAGCCCTATAACCAATTTGCATTTTAATATCTAAGAACACTTCTAATAGAAGCCCTTCGTTCCAAATTTGACACAGCCCCATCTAAATTGAGTTTTATCCAACCTATTGCAGGAGGAGTCCAACTCGAAAGACTCCTTATGGTCCCCAAAGATTTCATTTGCACATCCAAATCCTGATAACTCCTAGCCCACATGTAGCATGTATCCACAATAGCCTCGATATTCTTGTGACTATTAGAAAACAGAGACTCATTTCTATTCTTCCAAAGTAGCCAACATAAGATTACAAACAGTGTTTGGCACTCCATTTCATCACAATTAAGATTACTTTGATCCTGCAAATTTCAAATTATCCATTCCCTCATTGACAAAGAAAAGAAAATAGCATGGGCCAGCCGAGGAACCACTATTCGCTACACAGTCTTAACAAAAGCGTAATCTGAAAAGCATGAATCCCTGTCTCTAAACTATCAGTACACAAAGGACAATGACCATCTTCTATCATATGCCTACGTCTTCTCTCATTATTTGTTAATAATCTATTATGCCATAAAAGCCATAAGAAAACACGTACCCTTTGAGGCTCCCGAACTCTTCAAATCATCTTCCAAGTAGCAGCATCATCAAAAACTAAACTAAAGATATTATTGTAAGTTGCAAATGATGAGAACCCATCCTTTTCCATCTGTTTCCAAGCGAAGCAATCTTGTCCTGCTACATCAGATGGAGGTATGATTGTTGCAATCTGTTGAATAATGTGACGTAGAACGAGATTAGTAAGACGATCCCAATCCTAAGACCATTTTCAGTCACTAATTCACAAATGCGCAATGTGTTATTAGGTTGATCAAATTCTCTAAGAATATCTCGCAAGGGACCCATCTGCCTGACCCATACATCATTCCAAAAATTTGTCATACAGCCATCACAAATTGACCAAAAAACATTATCCATAATTTCTAGCCAAACCCGAGTTAACGACTTCCATATGAATAAATAGTTACTTTGAGAGATAGAGTTTGGAAGTACCCCTTGTACATTATATTTCTTTCTTAACAACCGAACCCATAGAGAACTGGTATTCGCAAGCAGACCGTAACCAAGCTTCATTAAGAAAATCTTGTTCTAATAACATTATTTTCGCAAACCCAATCCACCACTATCCAAAGGCCGACAACAATCTTCCCAAGAAAGAAGTGCAGTTTTCCTTGTATTATTAGTTGTTCCCCAAATGAAATTACGAGCAAGTCTATCAATTTCATTGCACACAGAAAGAGGCACCCGAATAGTATACATAAAGTAGTTAGGAATAGTAAGAAGAACTGACTAAACCAAAGTTATCTGTCCTTCTAACGAAAGTTTCCTCGCGTCCTATCCAGATAGTTTTTTCCTCTATTATGAAACAATGGTATACCAAGGTAACATCCAAGATCATCCACTCAGTTGAATCCCATACTATCACAAATCACCTCAGTAACCGAACTAGGAGTATTAGGGGAGAAAAGAACCTACGACTTGGATTTGTTAACCTTCTTCCCAGAAAAGTAACAGAAAGTTTCCAGAATACTATTCACCACAACAGCTTCATCCCTACTAGCTTCACAGAACAACATAAGGTCATCAGTAAAGTAAATATGAGACAAAGCGGGCCCTCTTATTGAGAGGAACAAAGGCTTCCAACTCATATTCACAATCGTCTCATCAATAAGGTGCCCAAGTCTCCCCATGAAAAGGACAAAAAGATAGGGCGATAAAGGGTGTCCTTACCTTAGACCACATGACGGTTGGAAAGCATCAGTTAAAGTCCCATTCCACAATGAAATATGACACTAATTAACTGCTTAGGAATTCCTGCCATTAACAAAGTATCTCGTAGGAATTCCCATCTGATTCTATCATAAGCCTTTTCGAAGTCTATCTTTATGATCATACCACATTTGTTACCTCGAAAGTTCTTCAAAGAGTGCACCACCTCCTGCGCCACTATAATATTATCGACAATATCTCTACCTGGAATAAAGCTTAATTGGTTCTGACTTATCAATTTCACCATCATAGGTCTCAATCTATTAGAAATCGTCTTTATAAGAATCTTATACACCACTGAACACAAGCTTATAGGTTGAAATTGTGTGATTCTTTCCAGAGTCGGCATCTTCAGGATACGAACTAATAACGTTCTGTTCAATTTCGAATCCAACCACAGCCCACCAAAATGTTTCTCACAAAAGAATACACCAATGGTCCCACAATTTCCCATTATGCCTGAAAGAAACTAGCCTGAAAACCATCCACGCTGGGGGCCTTTAAAGGAGCCATACTAAACACTGCTCTACGTACTTCCTTATCATAAGCTACTGAAATAAGAGCCTTCGTCTCATCACAAGATAACACAGGAAATTTACCTCGACAAGGAAAAACACCACTAGACACAAAATCTATGATATAGAGTTCCTTAAAGAATTACACCACATGTTGTTTCAACACATCCTCATCGAAACACTATTTCTTATCCACCAGAAGACCTTCAACTTTATTTTGCTTTCGTCTTACCAATGTACAATTATGACAATATGATGTATTTCTATCTTTATTTTTTAACCATTCTGTTCTAGATTTTTGAAACCACAACAACTCCTCATGAGCTAAAACTTCTTTAATTTCCTGTCGCAGTTCATGCTTCCATCTATGAAGTGATTGAGAAGAACGAACCTCAAGGACTTTTTGAACCCTTTCCATCTTAGAAATCATCTTTCTTTTGCATACTAAAATATTCCTATAAAACTTTCTGTTCCATTCCTTAACAGATTCCTAGAAGCGTTCCAGATTATCACAAACCGCTAACTCAGTATTCCAGATACTATTAACAAAGTTGCCAAAATCCACATGAGACATCCAACTAGCAAGACAACAAAAAGGCCATAAACCTTTGCTAACATTCGGCTTAAAAGAAATTAATATCGATTTATGATCAGATTTCAATCTGTGAAGGTTCCTCATTGAACAATCTGGCGAAAACGAATCCCACTCCAAATTACAGATAGCCCTGTCAGGTCTTTGTGACAAACCCCCTACACCATGTAAACTTGGCACTACTAGCACCCAAATCTCGTAAAGCATTGTTGAACAAAAACTCTCTGAATCATTTACATCCTACACGTGAAATAGAATACTGATAAACCGTAAAAGTAACATATTTTAAGCCCATATTTAGTATGTGTTTGGATGAATTAAGCCTCGATTTATGTAAAAAGGTAATTTTAATCCTTTGTTTTCATGTTTTATACCCAGAAAAGAACCCGAGGATGAAAAGAACGGAAAGCAGGCCCAAAACGGAGTAAATGGCCCATCTCACAAAATTCACACGGCCTGGGCCTAAGACCACACGGTCGTGCCTCATTGTGCAACTAGAATACGTTCGTCTCCCGATTCACACGGTCGTGCCTCATTAAAGAAATCCGAACACGGCCTGACCACGATTCATACGAGCGTGTGCCATGGCCGTGTCCCTGTTGTGGAGAAGAGCAATTTCATTCGGATTTGGATACTTAAGGGCAAAGAAACCTATTTCAAAAGCCTATATAAACCCCCTCAGTGTATCCTTAACAGGGGGCAGTTAGCTAGGCCAAGGAGCCGAGTCGAAAAGGTCAGATTTGTGGGAAACACTCGAAGATAGTCAGTTGATCCATCTCAAGAAGCCAGAATCATACTCAAGACGGTGGATCTCTCCTTCAATTCCTTCAGGGGGTTTTAGGGATTTCTTATGTTTTGTTTTATCTTTTCTTCTGAGATGTTTTCTTTTACAGTTATGAACTAAACCCTCAGATACCTGAGGGGATGAAACCTAAGATGAATCTTGTTATTGTTTTCTGAACTATATGATAAATATTTGACTTGTTCTTAATTATGTGTTCTTGATTCTTGTGTTGATATTTTCGGGATATTAATTCGAGTATGATGTGCTTAGATGGAGGAGAAAAAGTCCCTGCTTAAGAGTAAATCTAGCATAATTAAGCGGAGTTGATCGCACGCCTAGAGATAGGGTGACAAGATTTTTCCGGATTAGGGTGAAACCTAATATAGGAGTCCATAGATCGAGTTAATGCGATTCTAGGGGTTTTAATTAGAAAGAGATTTCAATTAATCAACCTAGGGTTAGACGTTATTCGCTTCGAGAGAGGGTTTAATATAACTTAAGGAATCTTACGGATCAAGTCAAATGAATAAATCGTCTAGTTCAGAATTAGATAACAAGTGAGGTCTAGGTGGATTCTTCATTGGGTGTTATCTTAATCAATTGGTTTTTCTTCCAAGTTATTTTTCCCAAATTCATTCTTTTTGTCTTTGCGTCTTTAGTTTAGTTGATAGCTAAATTTAGATTAGATAAACATTCACTTAATTCTTAGGCTAATTAATAGAAAGAGAGTTAGTATTAGTACTTTTGGTTCCTTTGGGATTCGATATTCCGGTCTTGCCTAAACTATACTACTGTTCGATAGGCGCGCTTCCCTTAAAATCGTTGTCAGAGTTAGTTTCTAGGATCGATCATTCTCATTATAAATTTAAGACTCTGATTTCGATGATCAAGTTTTTCGTGTCGTTGCCGGGGAACTAAAATATTAAGAAAGCTTAATTTTTATTACTTTAGCCATATTTGTTTTTATTTTTTTATTAAATTTTATTTTTGGCTTTTCTAAAAATTTTCTTTCTTTTGTGCCTATCAAGTACCTCTAGTTTATGACTAGAAGGAACCTGACAGGACCTTTACTTTACGATAGTGATATTAAAGGTACCGTTCGTAGAAATCGTAGAGAGATAAGGCGAAGCTTAAACTACATAGACGAAGAGCAAGAAGCCGAAATTAACACTACAGAAGAGATGGCAGAAAATAATTCGCCACCTCCAGAGTTGGCAGAACATCATGCTCCACGTACTATGTATGATTATGCTAGTTTAATAGGAACTGAGTCTAGTATTGTTAAGCCTACTATTGCTACAAATAATTTTGAACTGAAACCTAACACTATACAAATGATACAACAGTTTATCCAGTTTGATGGTTTGCAGGATGAGGATCCTAACACACACTTAGCAGATTTTCTAGAATTTTGCGACACCTTCAAGATAAATGGCGTTTCTGATGATGCCACCCGTCTTCTGTTATTTCCTTTTCCCAGGAAATAAAGCCAAAATAATGGTTACATTCTCTTCCACGAGGTCAATCACTACATGGGATCAAATGACCAAAAATTTTTATTAAAATATTTTCCACCGCCAAAACGGCCAAATTAAGGAATAATATCTCTTCTTTTGTGCAGATAGATTCAGAGACACTTTACGACGCAAGGGAGAGATACAAGGATTTGTTGAGAAGATGTGATTACCTTTGTGGCTACAGGTCCAAACTTTTTATAATTGTGTGAACCTTCAACAAGGCAACTAATTGATTCAACTACGGTGGAACCCCTAAACAATAAAACTCCCAAGAAAATTTCTACGAGTTTATAGAGGAGATGTCACTGAATAACTATCAGTGGCAAGTTACAAGGACAAGGCCAGCGAAAGCAGCCGGAGTTTTTAACATTGACGTAGTGACCGTGTTATCAAATCAAGTAGAATTATTACATAAAAATTTGATAGTTTCTATAGTTCTTCGCAGGCACATCCAGTTATGCAGTGCAACGCAAGTAAAGGAGTGGTGAATCCTGAGTACCCACCCTACGGACAGGGCATGGAAAGCGAGCAGATGAACTATATGGGTAACAATTTCTGATCTAACAATAACCGTTATAGTAATACTTATAATCCAGGTTGGAAGAACCACCCCAATTTCTCATGGTGAGGTCAAAAAAATCAGAGATCACAACCTTCCCAAAACTTCCAACAACAGTCCTACCCATAGGAAAAGAAGCCAAACCTTGAAGAGGTACTGACAAACTTCATAGCGGCCTCAAAAACACGTTTCCAGAAGGTAGAAACAAAACTTGAGGCATTGTCACAAGAGTTCAAGGATCAATTCAGGCAACTTGCTAAGCAGATTTCTGAGAGACCACAGGGAAGACTACCAAGCAACACCGAGACTAACCCAAGGGAGCAAGTTCAAGCCATAACATCTCAAGATAGTGAAGGGATAGACCCACCTAATTCAGAACAAAAGAAGGTGGTAGAAGAAGATATAATTAAGGTCAATAACAAGCCGAAACTGGTAACCAAAGAGTACAAACCTCGCATACCATATCCTAAAGCATTAACAAAAGATGATACAGAAGAACAGTTCGGTAAGTTTCTTAAACTTTAAAAGAAATTACATATTAACTTACCGTTTCTTGAAGCTCTTTCGCAGATGCCAGATTCCAAGAAATTTTTAAAAAAGCTGTTGACAAATAAGCGAAAGATTGACGAGGAATCGCATGTGGAACTGAACGCAGTATGCTCAGCGATGTTGCAAAACAAACTGCCACAGAAATTAAAAAATCTAGGGAGTTTTACAATTCCATGCTTAATTGGTAGCTTATCTATTGATAATGCGTTAACTGATTTAGGGGCAAGCATAAATGTCATACCTTATAAATTGTTTAAACAACTAGGTCTAAGGAAACCCAAATAAACTAGGATGAGCATTCAATTAGCTGATAAAACTGTTAGAATTCCTAGGGGTATAATCGAAGATGTACTTGTGAAAATTGATAAATTCGTATTCCCAGTAGACTTTTTTGTTTTAGACATGGATGAGGACAACACGATCCCCCTAATTTTAGGAAGACCATTCTTAGCAACTGCCAGAACTAAAATCGATATTGATGCAGGTGAACTTATACTCTGTGTAGGTGACAAGATAGTCACTCTTCAAGCCCTCGATTCATCTAGAACATCGAATAACCAAGGTGAGAAGGTAAATTCTATTGATAACCATTCGGTTAACCCTTCTTTTCAGGAAACACCACAGCATAATCCCAATCCTAGTCCCTATGCCAACAAGAAAACAACTCACGAGGAACAAAGGAT
Source organism: Gossypium bickii (assembly GCA_025503065.1). Classification (NCBI taxonomy): domain Eukaryota; kingdom Viridiplantae; phylum Streptophyta; class Magnoliopsida; order Malvales; family Malvaceae; genus Gossypium; species Gossypium bickii. The sequence goes on along the minus strand of CP106713.1, from coordinate 15,848,673 downwards.
TCAGATCGATGAAATAAAAGAGGGGAAGACGCACCTTAAGAAAGAACTAGGGAAACCCGAACCAGAACCAAAGCCATCATACGAGGCACACTAGTTCAAAATAGGAGATCAAGTATTACTAAATAAAGCCAACCTACAAGTGTTCCCTCCTGATCCTAACACTTGCAAGAAAATCCTTTTCAAGGTAATCGATGTTTTCCCGTACGGGACAGTCGAGGTAAGTAACCTTAAGTCCAGCACTTTAAAAATGAATGCTTCTAGTCTTACACTTTGTCACAATAAAGGAGCTGCTAGCATGAGGAAGGACTATCAACTCCTAAAACCACCATGAATAGGCGAATAAAAAGTAACTCTAGCTTAAGACTATAAACGAGCGCTTCTCGGGAGGCAACCCGAGTACTAACCTCATTAACTTCTACATTTTATTTATCTTATCTATTATATTTTATTCTTTCTTTTTATCACCTAACTTTAAACTAACCAAGGGTGCAGATTTTCAGGCCACACGGCCTTGCACACGGCCGTAGTCGTAGCCGTGTATACCTCAAGAATCTTTGTACTAACATGGCAGAAACGGTACATGTCAGAGCAAATAATATTTTTGGAGTCACGGACTCCAACCACTACCCCACGGGCACCGACAAAACCCTACGACCGTGCCTTATGACCTTGTAAAGATACTGACTTGTCACCAACGGGCGTGGCTGGCTGAAAAACGGGCATGGAGAATCAACACGCCTAGACACACGGTCGTGCGAAGCGGCTATGTGAATCAACACGCCCATGGCTGACGGGCGTGGGAGAAATGAACGAAACCTACCACGGCCATGCGATGTGGCCGTGTGAGATGCCACGCCCACGACACACGGGCGTGTAAAGACACCTGACTTGAAAAAAATTCTATTTAAACCACCCAACCCTCCCTTTTTTCACCCACTCAACTCATTAGCTTCTCTTTTCTTCCTCAAACCTCTCCTTACCATCCATCACTAATCCTTTCACACAACCATCGAGATACACCACGGCTATGTCGAAGAAACGACGGGATTCCAACACAGTCTCCTTAGTGGAGACCAATCTACATAAGTTCATGCCGGCCGCGTCATTCACTCGACAAACCAAGGGTCTTTGAGACCATTTATCTTTCGTTTTATTTCTATCTTCTCTTTTATTTTCCTTCTCTTTAACAATCTTATGCTTAATTTAGTTTAACTTATTTTACTTTCTTAGTGTCAGGTTCAAAAGGCTGCTAGGGAATCACACCGGAACCACGACCACCAACTCAACGCAGCCTTAGAGGTTCTAAAGGTTGTTTGGGAATCACGCCACTTCTGCCACCGCCATCACCTAAGCAGCCTTAGAGGTCACACCCACCTCGCGAACCATCCAACAATAAGGACTCTTCGGTCCATTCATCTTTTATCTTAATTTTATTTTGCTTTCTATTTTCTTTCCCTTTACCTTTCTTATCTTTAATTATATATTTAGTTTATTTTAAATATGTCTTAATAATCCCTGGCTAATTCTTCACAAGCTCCCCAATTTCCTCATCTAGGGCAGAGCTCGGTAGCAAAAACCACCCCTCCGGGAAACCATCCAAATTCAGGAAGTTTCACTCCTCCCTCCCTCTTAAATTGCATATCTATCTTTGTACATTGAGGGCAATGTACGACTTAAGTGTGGGGGGTGAATAGTTATTTCGAGAAAATGTCTAACTTTCTGCATTATTCTCAAATTCCTGAATTATGCCTTGTTTTGAAGTAATTTCCTCATATTACTAATTAAGATGAAATTTCTGTTGATTTATGATTCTTATTGATATGTTTTAGATTAAGTCATAGTTAATTGTGCATTGATGATTAAATTTGAAGAATACTAGAGAATCAAACATGATAAGTCTAATTTTACAGAAATAAAAATTTTCTAGGTTGACTACCTAAATCTGAATATTATCTTGAAGTTTGAAATTTACAAGGTTGATGTCAAAAATACCCATAATTTTTGTAAGATTTTGAGCCTTATAGAGCATACATTCTTTTTCGTGCTCATTTATTAATTATGAGTGTGTCAACTTTGAATTCTTATTCTAGAACTTGCCTCATTCATACATATCGAGACCACACTTTTGATTTGATATACAGAGATGATAAGGGCACCTAGGATTTAACCCACTTAATCCATAAAAAGCCTACCTTCACAATTAACCCCTAGTGAACCCCGTTGATCCTAACAACCCTTCTTTTTGACTCACCCGCTAATATTAAACCAAAAACCTTTGTATTTGTTACCACCATTCTTTTAACTACCCTTATAATCGAAATTTGGTTTGATCAAGTTGTCTAGTTTCAGTATATGAATTTATCTCGTAATTTGACTTGTTCTTAATTAAAAAAAAATTCAAGTATATCCAGTATTAGTATTATGAAGAGTGAGCTTATACAGTTAAAGTCTATTTATCAAAAGAAAAGCTCGTAGTATTAAGGTTATTACTTTTCTGTTGATATTATTGTCTCAGTATTTCTAAATAGGTAACTTGTCAATTCAATCTCGATTCTAACCTTCTATTTCAGCCTTTATCCACACCTTTAACCCTAGCCCCGTTACAACCCTGTTAAAGACCTTTTGATCTGTTTATCAACTCATTTTACAGTGGTGGAGATTTGATTTTCAAGCAAGCCTATGGGATTAACTTTTCAGGTTCGACTTTTGAGTGTTTAATTTTGAACCTTAAACACTTCAAGTGATTTGAGTGAATCTTTTGTGAGGATGTCAATCCTTATCGGTTTTGAATTAAAGGTAATTATTTAGATGAGGGGAGACACCTACGTTTTTGTGCTACAAATGTATGATTTATATTGTTTGAATCTTTAGGACTCTTTGAGTTAAATTATCCATGCATAAATTATCTATGAATTATGATGAGACATTGTCGGTAGGAATTATGAATCATTGAAAGTTCGTTTTAATTGTAAATTGAGAATTTTGCTTGAGGGCAAGCAAAAACTTAAGTGTGAGGGTATTTGATAAACCGTCAAAGTAACATATTTTAAGCCCACATTTAGTATGCTTTTGGATGAATTAAGCCTTGGTTTATGTAAAAAAGTGCTCTTAATCCTTTGTTTTCATGTTTTATACCCAGAAAAGCACCCGAGGATGAAAAGAACGGAAAACGAGCCCAAAATGGAGTAAATGGGCCATATCACGAAATCCACACTGCCTGGGCCCAAGACCACATGGCCGTGCCTCATTTTGCAATTAGAACACAATCGTCTCTCGATTCACACGGCTGTGCCTCATTAAAGAAATCCGAACACAGCCTGACCACGATTCACACGGGCGTGTGCCATGGCCGTGTCCCTGTCGTGGAGAAGAGCAATTTCATTCGGATTTAGATACTTAGGGGCAAAGAAACCTATTTCAAAAGCCTATATAAACCCCCTAAGTGTATCCTTAAAAGGGGGCGGTTAGCTACGCCAAGGAGTCGAGCCGAAAAGGTCAGATTTGTGGGAAACACTCGAAGATAGTTTCTGAGGGGATAAAACCTAAGATGAATCTTATTATTGTTTTCTGAACTATATGATAAATATTTGACTTGTTCTTAATTATGTGTTCTTGATTCTTGCGTTGATATTTCTGGGATATTAATTCGAGTATGATGTGCTTAGGTGAAGGAGCAAAAGTCCCTGCTTAAGAGTAGATCTAGCATAATTAAGCGGAGTTGATCGCACGCCTAGAGATAGGGTGACGAAATTTTGCCGGATTAGGGTGAAACCTAATATAGGAGTCTATAGATCGAGTTAATGCGATTCTATGGGTTTTAATTAGAAAGATATTTCAATTAATCAACCTAGGGTTAGACGTTATTCGCTTCGAGAGAGGGTTTAATATAACTTAGGGAATCTTACGGGTCAAGTCAAATGAATAAATCGTCTAGTTCAGAGTTAGATAACAAGTGAAGTCTAGGTGGATTCTTCCTTGGGTGTCGTCTTAATCAATTGGTTTTTCTTCCAAGTTTTTTTTTCCCAAATTCATTCTTTTTGTCTTTGCGTCTTTAGTTTAGTTGATAGTTAAATTTAGATTAGATAAACATTCACTTAATTCTTAGGCTAATTAATAGAAAGAGAGTTAGTATTAATACTTTTGGTTCCTTTGGGATTCGATATTCTGATCTTGCCTAAACTATACTACTGTTCGATAGGCGCGCTTACCTTAAAATCGTTGTCAGAGTTAGTTTCTAGGTTCGATCATTCACATTATAAATTTAAGACTCTAATTTCGACGATCAAAGACCCACTTGTTCTTTCACCTCCATCAAGAATAGCATTGAAATCACTGGCAAGCATTTAAGGTCCCTCCACTGAAACAACCAAAGAGTTGATTAAATGCCACAACTCCCTTTCTCTTCGCAACATGAGGGCTAGCATAGATAATAGAACAAATGAAATGATCCGAGCTTATCGTACTACAGATTTTAACATGCACCACCTGAGAATGAATATTCAAAATCTCCACCATAAATCCTCATTCCAAGATAACCAAATTCCCCCAGCAAAACCATTCTCTTCCACCCTAAAAGAATTCAGATATCCAATTTTGGCAATTATACCATCGGCCTGGCTCCACTAACCCGGTTTCAAATAGACAAAATAAATCTGGCAAAAACTCCTTCTTGTATTCTTTAACAAAACTATAAAAACGAGGGTGTCCCACTCCTTGGCAATTCCAATAAATTATTTTAGTGTTCATAAAAATAAGGAAATTTATAAACCAAACCCAAAATAAAACTGTAATAAATTCTGACAATTTAATTCAACACCATCAGTGTTGCCCATAATCATAACTTCCTCAACAACTTGAGAATCCGACACCATAACATCTTTTTATGGATTCCTTTTGAGCTCACAAACCAACCCTTCTATTGCTAATTAGAGATCAACCGATTGCTGCTCCTAGATCCCGAGAGTCTCATTAGGTGGTTTTCCTCGCTGTCTATAACGAACAGTGTTAGCACGCAACTGTTGCTCTAGGGAGAGCTCGTTTTACTAAACATAAAAATCTCATTCTCTTTGTCAATATTAACTCCCATTTTTTCTTTCTTCAAAATACGAATTGTTGTATGTTTCTTCTTATTTAAATTAACCAAAATTTCCACTTTTTCCATCACTATAGCTTTCCCTCTGTCAGTGGCACCCACCTGTGCCAATTTCGATCCATTATCAAAAGCACCCCTCCCAATATTCATATTCATACATAGGCTTCCATTATTGGGCTTTAAAACCTTTAAGGCTAACTTTGGCCCACTCCCCATCACCACTTTATTCCCCTTAGCCCTTAGCTTGGCCTGCTTTTCTTTCGTCTCAATACCTTTTCCTAGAAACCCTAACCTCATATCCATCTTACCATTAGTCTTCTCCTCAGTTATTACCTTATCATTCCCATTAATCTCGTCATTAATCATTGCGAAAATCTCTCCCTCATTAACACCCAACGCCTCAAAGCGAGATCCTCCAACAAGACCCTCAAAAATGTGGTTTCTTCCCTTACCGGAAGCCGACTATGCCTTCTCCGTCTCTCCACCACCATCCACAACCCATAGGGTTCATCCTCTACCTTATTTTCAAAACCCGATTTCTCCATGACCAGTCGAGCACAACCTGACTCCTCCACCGGTGAAGCTGTCGCAATCCTGGGACAAACGCCCACTGCATGTCCGTACATACCATATTGGAAGCAAATATTTGGTAAAGCTTCGTATTCAACACGCTTGAGACGACCATTAATTCGAACCTTCAACACCAATGGCTTCCTCAAATCAACACAGACTGCTAACCGCGCAAATTGTCCCTTGTGAGCGTAGTCCGTATGAACATCTAGCTTTACCACTAGACCTACTGTCTAACCGATCATCGTTATAAGGAAATCCAAATAATAACCTTCAGGCAGTCCGAGTAACTTAATCCAAACAACCTACGACTCAAAACCACTCTGACTTGTTGTAAAATCCGATGACCATGGCTGAACAGTCAGGTATTTGCCAAAAATCACCCACAGTCCTCCTACTAATACCTTATTATAGTCAGATTCATCCTGAAAATGAACCAGATAAAAATAATTCTCAAGATCCATTAGTTGGATCTGACACTGAAGATTCCATAGTAAATTGATTTTATTCAACAAAACATTAAAACCAATCTTTCCTTTAGCAATTTCACAATAACTGTGTTGGCCATTCGTCGTTGGATATACTCCTACACTCTATTAGAGAACATAATCAACGGAACACCCTCAATCACTTCAGTAACAGCATCGCCATCCAAAAGTGTAAAATCCTCTTCTAGAAAACCATCATGATTCTTCTCTAATGAAGCCCCCAAGAGGGTTGATTTGTATGACACTTTCGGAATCTTTAGCTGAATTCTCTAGCCGTTATTATCCACAGTCGGGTCATCAAGTTCTAACTAAACTTCTGGTATAGTGCGAACTTTCTTCGTAGCCCTTCCGACACCATTGGTCGAACCTGAGCTATTGGCACCTGCTGCAAAATCTACCGTAGGAAACGTTCCACTCATTAATAACTTTTTAACCAAACATCAATAGATTGATCTAATTAAATTTAATCTCATATTAAGCATCGAAATTAGGATTTAGTAATTAAGAAAGAGTTTATTTAAATTTACTTAAATATATTAATATAAAATATATTTTAATATTTAATGAAATAATTTTAAGAAAGTTGGATAAGAAAAAAAAAATTTAAGCTATGAAAATAGATTTTTTTAATAATTAATTTTTTATATTAAATAAATAAATATTTTTTTAATTCCTACCAGACTCGATTATGCAAATATAAATTATATAAAAAATTATAAAATCATATAAGATTAAATTCTCTCTTTTTTTAAAATTTTTTAATTTTTATAACCTACAGAAAAAGTAAATGCTTGTTTTTGGCAAAGTTCAGTTTCCCCAAACCCCCAAAAAAAAAAAAAAAAAAACAAAAACACCCATGAAACTCGGTCAAGCATCAACTGAACTGAAACAAAGTGTTGCATTTCTAAGCCATTGCTAAGCTCTCCAAGCTACTATATATATCACTGACTTTATACCAAATAAATGAGATCACCATTGAAATAATTCATAAGCTTTAAGCTTTTTATTTCAAGTGTTTTTCTTTTCCTATATTTAAATTTTAGGGACAGGACTGCATTTGCTTTTCAATAACACCCTAAATTTGGTTTCCCAGAAAAAAAAAAGAAACCAATCGTTGCAACTGATAAAGAAATAACAATGGCAGGTCAAGTTCTCGTTGTTGCCCTCGTTTTCATGGCGGTTGTTGTGGCGTTTGCGGGGGATTCAGCGCCGTCGCCGTCCCCTAAAAGTTCATCGCCATCTAAAGGGGGGGCGTCTCCGCCTTCCAAGTCACCTTCTCCCTCTTCTCCTTCCTCCAAGAACTCCTCCGCATCCTCCCCATCTCCCTCCTCCGGCGGCGGCTCCAGCAAAAACAACAGCTCTAGTAGCAGCAGCAGCTCCCCTCCTTCGCCACCATCACCAACGAAATCCTCCGACTCACCCAAGTCATCCTCCGGTGGATCCTCAAGCAGCTCCAAATCTCCTCCCACTCCTGCCCCATCCAGCTCCAGCAAAAGCCACGGAAGCTCCGCCCCAACCAGCAGCGACGAAGAGGAGTCCCCTTCTGAATCCCCCAATGCCTCCAAATCCCCTCCTATACCAGAAGCTGAGGTCCCTAATAAAGATAGCTCTCTATCCGACGCTCCAGCCAGCGATATCGCACCAGAACCAGGTACTTCCGGTGCCGCTATTGTCAAGGCCTCAGCCGTCGTTGGTGGTGTAGCCGCCGTCGCCGGATGCTTCCTCTTTTAAGCTTCGACAAATGACATGCCCTTTCATGGAGGGTTTTAATGGTTTTGCATGCATGTAATGTACTACATGCAAATCTGTTTTCATTCGTTCACTGTTCTTAGATCAGGCTGAAAATAAAGCTCTTGTTATTAGTTTTATAAATCGTGTTTTTATTTTCTTTTGTTTATTTTACGGTCATTTGCTTATTTTCCATCTTTTTTTAACATAGCAAATAACTTTTTATTTACCAGTAGTTCTTTGTTTTGTTTTTCTTCGCCAATAATTAGAACTATATTTAATATACAGATCACAACTCTAAAATATATTACTCATTAGTGGAACTTGTCTAAACCTTTTTTGAAATCGATTTTTATTTAAAAAAAATAAAAATAGGAGTCGCTACCAATTCTTTTCTGATGAGGTGTGATCAGGTCACCTCGTAAACTTAATCGTTTTAAATTAAAACAATGTTTCTCGGTCTACAAAATCCAAAAAATGGGTTCGGGAGTCGATTACGTACGAGAAAAGATTAGCACCAAAATTGGTACCTAATTGATTAATTCATGTCTTAGTGTCGAAAGTTGAAAATTTAAAAATAGTTTAAAATACGATCCCTCTTTGTATTAATGTTAATTTTAATTAAAATTACTTAAATAAAATTAAGTTTTATGAAAAATGGCCTTATTTCGAGTTAATCGAGAAGGAAAGATCATATCTTGTAAGTTAAAACACGATCCCTCGAATTCTCGAACACCAGAATAAACGTCATTTAATTGTTATCTAAATTTTCTTTTTTATTATTTTAAATAGGTTATTCGATTACTTCGGTTCTAGGGAGATGCCATACTACGTAAGTTAAGAGCACGACTTTTCCGAATCCCAAAAATAACGAACATTGCCTCGGTTTTGAATATTTTATTTGCATTAGATAAAACGAGTGTAACTTTTAAAACGAGGTATATTTAAATATTTTGGGAATAATGTAAAAAAGCAAAATAAAATGGAATAATCATGTATGTAAAAAAAATGAAATGGTGATATTAGTGTAATAAGCAAAAAATAAAAATAAAAAATAAAAAATAAAATAAAATAAATGGAGAAATTAAAAATTAGAAATAAAAATAAAAGAAACATTTGGTAATAACAATAATAATGTAACTATAATAGTAGCAAGAATATCGGTATAATAATAATAGTACTAATTACAACATAATTATTACTATATTAATAACATAAAATAATGATAATAATAATGAAGGAAAAAATATAAAAATATATAAATGAAGGGAAACTTAGATAATGTAAATTTAAACACTAAAATAAATGGCTAATAAAAAATAAAATAAAAAATTAACCGAATTAGGGATTAAATTGAAATTTGAGCAAAATTTAAGGCATAGATCGTAAAATAAATAAAGAAAAGGGAATAAAGGACCAGATTGAAAGTTTGGAAAATCTTATATCTAAAAATAAAAGACTAAATTAAAATGTGAAAATTAAGAAGGACCAAAAAGGGCATTATCCCACCAACATCACACATGTCCTTCCCAATTTTGGTCCACAATGGACTAGGGATTAAATAGTAAAAAAAAAACAAAACAAAAGGGTAAAAATAGAAGCAAAAATACTAAGTCATGGGACGAAATTGAAATATGGCACGAAAGCGGGAGGATTGAAGCTGCAATTAGCCCCTTTTTTTCAGAAAACACGCAGATCCTAGCTCACGGGTCGGGTCGGACATGGGTCGCATCAAAACGACGCCATTTTGGCATCTACAGCTTAAGCCCAAAACGACGCTGTTTTGGGGGCTTATAAAAGGGAAAAAAATACAAAAATTTCATTTCAAACCTTAGCTTAAAAAATCTAAAAACTTCTTTTATCTCTCCAAGCCTCTCATGTCTAGCCATCAGGACTGGCGAGACCCACGACGGCTGCCGATAGTAGGCGACGGACTCCGCCATTCCCAGTGGCCGGAAAATTCCAAAAGGTCCTTCTTTTTGCCCTTTTTCCGTGTAAAACTCTGATTTGGAGTAAGAAAAGGCTAAAATAAAGCCTACCCCCCCCCCAAAAAAAAGAAAACATTTCAGTTTCCAACACTTTCTCCGTCGCGGCCTTGGCCGGATCCCCAAGGATCCGACGGCCTTTTAGACCGAAAGGGGTAACGACGGTTTAGAAGACCAATCGGTAGGTAAGTATTCTCTTTTTGTTTGTTATTTCGAATCTAAAATAAATAAATAAATCACCTTGTTTTCTTTTTTCTTCCTATTCTTTGAAATTTTTTTGAGCTTTTTATTGCTTTTTCTTTCTCTGTATTTTTTTCAAAAAAAAAAAAGAACCCCTTTTACAATATGTTCTTTGGCTTTTTATAGCCATTAAACACCGTTTATTGTACATTTGTTTATATTTTCTCTACTGTTTCCTGTCTTGTCGTTCTTTGCGTGTTGCGTTCTTCTTCTGTCCTTTTTCTCTTTTTTGCAGGGGTGGTTGGCGATGCAGTTGGTGGTGGCAGAGGGCACGCCTGCTGACCTGGAGAAGCGGCGCGGCTAGGCTCTTAGGTTTTTTTTTTTTTTACTGAAAATCTGTTTATGTGTTGTGGGCTAGGGCTGTTAAGGTTTTCTTGTATTTGGGCTATAATTGGGTAGTGTATTGGGCCTAATATGTAATTGGACTGGGACTTTATTTATTTTTTAGTTTGATTTGTTTGGGCCCGGACAGAATTGGGCCTTTACAGAACTAATAAATAAAATTATCACTGGAAGAGAAAATGTAAAAAGTGAAGTGGGAAATTAGTTTTCTAAAACGATTTCGTCATATGTGAATATATTCAGGGTAATCCTACTTAATAAGTTTGCAACACCCGATTCCACTTCTATAATTTTGATTGTTTTATTTCTTTTCACTTACAAATGTAATTTTTATTATTTTTATTTTTGGAGCATTTTAGTGATTATGCAATTTATACTAACTATTTTATTTGGATTATTTGAACATATATATCTAATAAAATTTCCACCATATTTGTGATTATTTATTAATTGTTTGTGAACTTGAATCGTATGCTACTCATAATTGTGTCATTTAAGTGTGTCATCTTTGTTCATAACATTCCATTGTTTGGATTCGGCGACCGGGACGGGTTATGAGTATTATATAGCAACAAATACAATATTTATGACATTAATAGAAGTTAGAGGTAAGATGTTTTTACCTTTAATATCAAGATTGACTACCTCATCCAGGTCTACTCCAATAAAATCTGACTGTTGGACGAGCACTCCTTCAACTTCTTGTTGCTCAAAAGAACTTCCTTGATTGTTCATGAAAGGCCTAAGTTAGCCTTAAATTCTTGCTTGGACAAGCACACAAGGAAAAGATCAGTTAGAAGAATAAGAGAAAAAGTTGGAGAGAGCTAACTTGTACAAATGAGGAATGGAGCCCCTACTTATATAGGTAAGTCTCTTTTGATCCGACGGTTACGATTCATCTCAACATCCTTTAGAGCTTTCCCAACTACCCCATTAAATGCTATACAAGTGTGGAGAGTTCAAGAGCATCCAGAATCTCATACACTATTCTACAAGGATCCAATTCCTTATTTGAACTTTTAGAATCTTCCAGGGCACTCCAACAATCTCTTGACTCGATTTTCTAGTACTCGTATCGTTTCAGACGTGATCTATGCTTCGGGTAACTTTGCTCACGAGGGAATTGTTATAGCTTATGTATCAATTTTATCAAAATCTATGTTGAACTTTTCTTTGAACATATGGATAGGATCACATGATCTTTTGATTCTCTCAAACAGCTTCTCAATAATGGTTACCTCGTTCACTATTTTATTGGCATTTCATCAAACACTTAGGTTGCCTTGGTTTTCTCATTTTCTTAATTTTGTTGCACTGCACCCAAATCATCTCTCTACTCAATTCTCCATTGATTAAAAATGCTATCTAACTTAACTTTAAATTAGTGAAATATTTTTTTACATCTCGATAACATCCTCTTCGATAAATATCATTGTTTCGGTGACATAAGCTAAGATCAAGACTCTGATTCCAATGTTACAAGCTAACCTGAAATTATTTAGTAACAAAAAGAATAAACAACTAACAATGAATAATAAGGGAATAATAAGAAGAAATTAGATTTTTTTTTTGAGGAATCTTACATGATTTACATGTTTGCCACGACTATATTTTGGCTCGTAACAAAGCATCTTTTCAATTTCATTTTCAAGTTAAAGTCTCAACGACCCTAAAGTAAATTTGTCAATTTAAGATCAAATCTCAAAGATACTTGAAATTGAACTAAATTATATCTTAAAGCAATTTCAATTAAGAATCTCTTTAAACTCATTTAGAATTTTAAGTTTCAACGACCTTTCGATCAAAACTTCGTTAAGAAGGAGAATCAAATGATTTCTTTGTAAGAAAAGTACATCATGGAACTTAATTTTGATAAATTATTTGATTTGTCTTCAAAATTTTCAAGTAATATTTTCAACACAAAATTTGTGTACTATACTAGACTTCAAAGTCAATTTTTTACTCGAGTTTGATTAAAATTTTTCGATAATAATTAAAGAAGATTAAACTCAAGCTACTTAAATCAAGTATTACAATACTCAAACTTAATAATTTTTTTAGGAAGGTTACTTTTTAGGTTGATCTGAAGTGCTAGTGTCACGGGGCTAGATCTTTCGTCTTGCGATCCGTGTAGCCTTAGGCGATTCATTCGTCCAAACTCGCTTACGCCTAAGTCAACCTTTACTCAAATGAGGATTCTTTTAGAAATCTCCAAGGCACCAATTTGTATAGCGGAAGCAAACTTGTGCCAAAAGAAGCCACAAATAACAATAGAAAGCCACAAAAAAAATGCGCACAAGGTGTTTGAGTAAATGCTCTCAGAATTCTATTACAATGGAATGATTTACAAGTGAGGGGAGGCTCTCTATTTATAGTTGAGCTTCAATCTGACATGCTTCTCCAACAGTTCTTTGAATCGAGCCAATTCTTGTGGGCTAAATGTTCCCTATCTTTTTGATAGACCTCCATAGGGCGCATCTTGCACCATGGTCACGGGCTTTACACTTTGACCTGTGACACTAACACATAGCCATCCATTGGAGGCTCATATCATAAACTGGCCAAGATTAACTTTTGAATCAATTTAGTTGAACAATCCATATAAATTGCAAGACTCGAAATTTGAAAAAGATTTGTTCTTCTTTAGTTTTTTAGTATGTGCCAAACTGAACAAAATAATCTCGAACCAATTTGATTGCTCTATCCAGTTTGATTTTTCATTCCCTCCTTTTGTAGAACTTCCTGGCTCGAGAGAGTTTATGCTTCCCGGACGTAACTTAAAAATTAAGCAGCATGCTCATAAATGGTAAATCCATAATCTTTTGCATATTGAAATTTATCAAACTGTATACTTTTGGTTAGCTAGAGGACAAAATGAACTTCATACATATGTACAACACAGCATGCTGTACTTGCATGATTTGTGAATTATACCACCCCAATTTGCAAGATATTGTCTATTTTGAATTATCATGTCTAATGATGTTGTCTATTTCAAATTATCAAGCGTAGTGATCTTGTCCACAAATGGCGTTTCACAAGTTAAAACTAATGTGAACCTTCGTATATTAAACTCGATTCATAGCAAATATGAAATTCACAGCTCCTTCCAAAGACCAAGAAGACCCACTGTTCTCAATAACACATTGCTAGTACTCCATAATCCACACCAACCTGCCTGCAAAGTATCGCTTGTTTTGTCTCATTAGACTTTACAATCTATATGCAAAAAAGTCGACCGAAATTTAGTACACAGTTGATGTAGGATTCATGATTTCTCTCTAGAACAATGATAATTCGTTTCAATGACATCGAAGGGTAGTTTGATCCAAAAGGGTTACCTAGCTCTTTCATATTTCCAGAAAACCAGCTTATATACTTTCAAAATTATTCTCCATTTAGATTCCCTCCTTTCACACATCAAAGCAAAGATCAGCAGTATTTTGATTACAAACCCCAACTTCATCCAATCATCAACATAATAGTTCTCAAATTTAAAGCCAAACAAGAAAAAGATCTCATAAACAGATTGTCACATGGGACTGTTAAGAGTATAACTAGATAAAGACTCCATAACACAAAGCAATCATCAATTTTGAAAAAGAAAAAAAGAAAAAAAAAAAAACTGTTATTACATGAACCTCTTTTAGGTAAGATCATCTTCTTCCATTTCTTTAGCTTTCAGCTTTTCCTTCACACGGAGTAGAAGGGTTGTCTTCCAAGAATCCTGTAGCATATTTCAAGGAAACAGCAAGCACATTAGAGTTTGTAATCTCAGGGGTCACAACCAGAACCCAATGGGTTGAACATCACTCCAACCCAGAGTTGTTTGGATGGACCAGCCTGTTGAACCAGTTGGACCAAGAACCAATGGTCCAGTACATTATGAAACCATCCACCAGCTGAAACAGTAAAAAGAAAGTTCAACAGGTAAAAATCAAGCAAAAGAAAACGGTAAAGAACTAGTTTAGAATATATTTTTATTTTCATTTTTAAATGATGAGATTTGAACCTTATATTTATATTAAAGAAAATACCACTAAGTCAAATATACATCTTTATTAATTATTTACTATATTTAATGTTCATTTAGCATTAAAATCATTTTTTTTTAAATCCCATTTAAGCGAACAAGCAAGTTCAACCAGTTCAGAACTCGTTTGACCTCCAGCCCACTAGTTCATCCAAGAAACATTTGAAATGGAAATTGACATACCAACGGAGTCATGCTGTCAAATTCCTTGACAACATCTGTAAACTTCGTGACATCTTCCTCATCAATGGAAGAAGCAATGTCCTGTCACAAAAAGCAGAATCTCAGTAGTGTAAGACCTCTATTTTGGCGTAATAACTAGATTCTGAAAAATTATTATCATTTAAAGAAAATGAATTATATAATACACTTAACAATTTTTTTGTCCAGAGGTAAGGCAGTGATAGGATTTATCATTAGTCAATGCACATTAAGGATGATAAGAATAAAACAACCGGTAAAACATGCTACCACTGATCAATCATATTTAAGCAGCAAAAGAACAGAACAGAATCAGATTTTTGTGATGCAAAAACAAATTATAAACTGAAATAAGCATTTCTTTGGGATAACTTACAGCTAAAAATTTATATTCTCGTGTTCCAGAAAAAGTTGGATCCAGTTCCTGAAGAAATGAAATGCATAAAATACATAAGTTTAATATAACCAAACTAAGTTTAAAAGGTTAAGGTTTTATCATTTCTAAAGGGCCAAAATTCAACCTGATACCGCTCTAATGCATTGGTGATTGCAACAACATCACCTTTGCACAGTTGACAAATGCCAGCATTTAGAAGATGTCCTTTAGCTCCATACTTCAGCAAGTTATTGGAAAGTGACTGCCGTGCTATATCTTCATAGATCTCAACTGCTTTCTGGTATCTGGAGAAATATCATAAGCAGAGCTGTTAAGGAAATTGTCATTCTGTATTTATGCAACTGTCTTAGAATGTCTTTAGCATTGAAGTTAAAAAGCACTTTTTAACCCAAACCAGCTTTTCAAGTTAAAAGCAATACTAAACAAATAGCTTTTCAAGCTAAGCCCAATTTTTTTTTCTAAGTTTTGGCTTTTCAAAAGCCAATTTAGGTGTCAAAATATAAATTTGTCCCTCATTTATATTAACTATAAATTCTAAATATAATTTATTTATTCAAATTAAATTTTATAAACAATTTAAGTTAATTACTTAAAAAGTATCTAAAATTTATATTTCGTAAGTCATAATATTAACAATGAGTTACCATAATTTTCTTATATTTGTACTATATACTAAATTGAACATTTGTTAGTACCAAAATAATGGAAACATGGCATCGTGGTAATAATAATAATATATATGGAAATAAGGATATTTTACATTTAAGTCAATAATTCCGTGAAATTTTTATTAACAAGAATTATGATTATATGTGATTTTAATATCTAAAATATAATTTACATATTCAAATTAGATTTTACAAACAATTTATAATAATTGCTTAAAAGCATGTAAAATTAATATTTCATGTATAATTAAGGAATTTGAATTAACTTATTTTTTACTTTATAATACCATGTCTAAAATGGATATTTTAACTTTCCACAGCACTTTTAAAAGCATTTTTCAATAACAATGCTAATCTAGCCCTTAGCAAATTAAAACACCATCAATGATTACAAACCATTGACAACAGTAGAAGACTAAAACTTGCAAGAACAGTGTCTACAAGAAGTTGAGCATGCTTACTGTTCTATCTGAGCAGCAAATTGTGCAACTTTCTGCTTGCATTGGTTGGCAGAGGTTGATATATCTTCGTTTTGGAAGAAATCAGCTGCCTTTTCATAATAATCAATGGCCTGCTCAGTGTTCTGTTCAGACTCATATAATTCAGCAATTTCCTGCACATAAAAGAAGCACCCATGTCTATGAATAACAGTAAATAACATCATGAAAAGTTATGGTTATGGATGTTCAACGACACTACGGGCTAGTTTAATATCACTGTGGAGGAAAAAAACCTTAGATTATAAAACCATATGTTGGAAAAGGTGTTAAAACATGTGGTGAAACATTTTGATTTAGAAACTACCAAGTGTTCACTATTGCAATGAAAAAGTATTGTAAGGAATCAAAATGTCAAAAACAAATATGCTTAAAATAATATGGGTTTAGAGATGTAGAGATAATAATCAATTTATTCGAAATCAAGCTTCCAAACCAAAAAAGCTTCATTTTTCTTAGCATGTTAGTTTGCATTGTCAAACCAAGATTTAAAACACAGAAGCCAAAACTTTTTAGCATTTAGCATCAAATTTGCAGTGAAACATAACTTCTGGCATTATAAGTTGTACCAGCAAGAATGCTAAACAAGATTATGAGAAGCACAGATGCTTGGGAGCTTTAACTCTAGTGGCAACATTGCTAATGAACAATTAGGAAAAAATTATGAACCCAATCAAAATGAAAGGCAACCACATATAAATAACCAATTACAATGAAAGACAAACTCCTTTTTCCCTTGAAAGACTCGCATATTAATGGATAAAAAACACCTTATAATACTTGGCAGCCATGCTGAGCCTTCCAATATCACAAAACATGTTCACTGCCTCTTTCAGGCAGGATATAGCCTCTGCATAGGAACAAAATTGAGTCACAGATTAATCAAGTCAAAATTCCAGAACTTTTAGATCAAACCATGCACTCCAGACTCACCCTTTACATTTGTCTTCTTATAGCAATGAGCAGCATCAACATAAGCTTGAGCAGCTTCATGTTTGCTTTCTAGCTATAGATATGTAAAACAAAGGAGTTAAACTAAATCTTAAATAACAGTTAATTACTAAGAACTGAACCGAAGGGCTTACTTTCAAGTTACAATTTGCTAACTTTACATAAGTTGATCCAGCTTTGTCCCCTTGAGAAAAGAAAAACATAAAAGAGGATAAGAATTAGAGCCAAGCATACATTTTCATCACATTTCAAATACCTATTGAATTATAAAGTAATAAATAAATAATCCGATGTTAAAGAAATCCAAACTCTCACATTTTCTAACTGAACCAAAACAGTGAAGCAATCGGAATTAAATTGAATTATAAAGTAATTAATCAATACTCCAATCTTAAAGTAACCTTAATTTTCACGTTTTCTGAACTGAACTAAAGCAATGACGCAATCGGGGTTAATCAATAAATACAATAGAAATAACAATTAAAAATAAAAAAAATAATAATATAAATATAATCGATAGCGACCAAATCCTAATTCCGGTCGCCTAAATAGCGACATTAATCAAAAGATCTCGAATATTTCATTTCTTTCAAACCATTCTCCGTCCGACATTTTCTCAATCAACAAACAGAAAACTTTTGTTAAAAGGAAATAACTATAAATTTTTTATTACAGTTTCGGAATCGCAAAACTATTCAGAAAATCTCGAAATTTCCATTTTCTTAGATAAAGTTTAGTCCATCATTTTCTTAAGAAAACAAACATGATTTAGAAAAGAAGTTACACAAAGACTTTGCAAAGAATTACATGATTTGGCGAGCTTGAAGCAATTGGCAGCTTTGTCAAATAGCTCGGCGGCGTCTTCATGTTTGGAGCCAAACAAACCCCACCCGCTTAACTTTTTCTCTGCTTTTTGCTCGAATTCTTCTCCTCTCGCCAATTGATCTCCCATTCCCTTTTTTCTTATGTTGTTTCGTTTGATCAGAAATGAACAGAAAAACGGAGAGTCTTAAGATCTAAGCAAATAAAAAGGAAAAAAAGCTTGATTATTCATTTTCTCACTTTTCTAAACTTTTTTCCCACTTTCAACTATCATTTTCATTACTTTATCACAAATAAAAAATTAAAATACCAAAATAGAAAATATTTAAGTGTAAACTATTTAGTCTAGGTTACCAAAATTAATTTTTTACAAGTTGATCCTGACTTTCATTTTAACACTTTTATTTTAATTATTAATTAATTTTTGTAAAAAAAATCACATAAGGTTATGTATGTGTTTTCTCATTTTCCCAATTTCTGTAGTAGTTTGTAACTAATTAAATTATTATATGTTAATTGTTTAGATGTTATTTAATATCAATCATGCATGTCTACAACTAAATAAATTAGTTATTTAAAAAATTTTAAATGTAGTTTCAATACTATGTGACCGATAGTTTTTTTCCCGTAGTTATATTTAGATATATATATATATATATATATTGCATTTATAAATTCTAATAAAATAATAATGATTACTTTATTTAATTTAATATTATAAATCAAATGGAAAATATATTTTTTTTTAAATTAAGAAAAAAGGAACAATTTCATTCAAATAAAATAAAACACAACTTAAATAAAATATACGAAAAGATCATTATTGTAAAAATTGAGGTATACTAAATTGATTCAATATTACATTTTTTTTCTGTCATTTCCACTGCAAACTTATGATTCTTGTTGTAAAATTACACTTGAATCTCTAAATTAAAAATAGTTTTTCTCTCTTCTTCAGTAGGAATAATTTCTCGAATAAATGTTACATTTGGCATGTCACGATTGTATAATGAATAAAACAATGATTAATGGAAAGTATAATAATACATTTAAGTTTGTATACAAATAATTTAGAACAATGGTTTATAAAGTTATTCAGTAATTTTCTGTCGTGTTTAATTGAAGGGAACAATCGAGTATTTATACATATTACTATTCATGAAATTAACGTTCTGAGCAGAGTCCGGACATGTTGGACACATGTGGCCCTCACTTGCAAACACCTTGGCATATGCAAACTGGTGGCAAACTCTCTCTATGAGACCTACATGCAGTGGCTAGCTCTCCTAACAAACTCCTTCTATCATACCTGCACGCATTTTACTGATAAGGCCTTATTGGGTCATGAGCAGGCGATTTAAACTTCACCTAAATTTTAGGTCGCCAAATCATAAATACAAAACAAAAGTGCATAAAAAATTAAATTTGAAAGTGAAATAGTGATTTAATATTTAAAGCATCTAAAAAGGAATAACATAGTAAATATGAAAAAGTCTAAATAGAAAATTGATATAAATTTTTGATATTTCAAACACAAAAGAAAAAAAAAAGAAGAAGGTACAATATGTAATATGCCTTTGTCTTATTTTAAATTAAATATAATATCTAAAAATGGAAAAAACATGAAAATAGCTACTCTCTCTCTCTCTCTCTCTCTATATATATATATATTTTGTAATTTTTAATTTCATATTTAAGTTTTCCTTGACTTGATCTCCAAATTTCTTCATTGTATTTGCACATTCAGCATGAAGAAAATACATAATTTTTAAGGTATTTAGAATGATTCATAACTTGCCTGAATTTGAAGAAAAAAAACACAAATTATTTTTAAGGTATTTAGAATGAATTATAAAAAAAATTATGATGAAAGAAACCCTTACTGTTGTTTCTTTTTTGCCAGTCTTGTTTTCATTATGCAAAAATTAGGGGTTAGCCTCTTCTTAGTTGCTGTAAGGTTTCTTCAATTAAACATGATTTATATAGAGAAATAAGAAAGTTGAGATTGATATATTATAACTAATTAAGGATGACTATGAATGAAGCAAAGAGTTTAAATGAAGAAATTATTGTAGAAGATGCAAACGCAGAAGATGATATTTCTGATGGTCACGACTTGGGCAGGAAGGTTACAATTACTACCCCACTTGATTCTGATGTTGATGGAAGGGATGCCTCTTATCATACAGCAAAGAAATCTAAATCGCTTTTTGCTTGATACTCACCCTTAATTAGTGATATTGGTTGAGGGAATCGATGGTTCTCGGGTCATTGTTGTAAGAAGTGAAGAAGGTGGTAACAAAGTTGTCGCCCTGGTTTTGCGAGGAAGTACTGATGGTATATTGGATGATCTTGAAACAGCCGTTAATCATTGCGTGAATACATGTAAGGCAATGTGCAGGGATAATCATATAGTACTTGGAGCTGCTGCTACTGAAATTGAGTTGGCGAGAAGACCGAAAGAGTTATCCTTTTAAGGAAACAGGATTGGATCAGTATGCCATTGCTAAGTTTGGTGAAAGTTTTGAATTGGTACCAAGAACCTTGGCAGAGAATGCTGGACTGAATCCAATGAATATCATTTCTAGGTTGTATGAAAAGCTTGCATCTGGAAATGCTAAAGTGGGCATCGACTTGGGCGAAGCCGACTCTGAGGATGGTGTTTGCAATGATGTTTCAACCATGAAGATATGGGACCCACCCCAAAACCTCCTAAGTGTGCTCCTCTGTGTAGTTCATGGCAACATACACCTCCTTTGCATCCGTGAAAACAATACCTCCATCCACCCTATTAGCGACAACCCACTCAAAAACCTCTCTAAGTGCAAGACCTTCAGCGGCCCTCGGTGAAAAGAAGCCCTCTGTCGATTCCACAATAGCTATGATGAACTTTCCACCCATGGTGCAAACAACAATACCAACACCTCGCTTTTCTCGCACTCAAAATTGCAGCGTCAACCCAACAACGTCACATTCCTTGGTGCAGGCTAGAGTTATCAACGGTGCCATTCATAATACGTTGAGAACCTGTACAAACTGTTTGCGTCTCTCGCCAGTCAACCAAAAAACTATGAGCTTTGTGCATGATGGTCGATGGAGGCACAACATTGTTCCAAATCAATTCATTTCTCACCCACCAAAGCTACCGACAAATCACACAGAACTCTTCCACTACAACCTTCAGATAATGTTCAACCAATCCTTCAAAAAAAAAAAAGTGATCAAAGAAAAATCACGTATAGAATCCGTACGGTGCCAAACAGACCAACAATTTACAGCATTAGGACATGACAGTAAAGCATGAGAAGGATCCTCCACACTAGAGCATTTAGAACAATTGACATAAATATCCACTCCCTCAGCACAAAGCCTAGCCTTGGAAGAACATATTGTAAAACCCGCCACATAAATTCTTTAACCTTCGGCGAAATTTTTAACTTCCAAAGAAGCTTCCAATTGAGAGAAGGAGCACCTTGTAAATAGCCGATTGGCAACATGATATCCTGATTTAACTTTATAAACCCCTTTCTTAATGGAGTTTCAAATTAATCTATCAGTTGTTTTACGAGAAATTATCAGAATGTGGACAATAAATTTAACATCCCTTACATCTTGAACGACTTCTGTCAAATCATACATTCGAAGATTCAAGGGAATATAAGCCATGTCATTATCAGTGTAAAAGTAATACTCCCTAGGCAACTAAAAGGTCATCACAAGCAAAGATATTTTCCTGAAATTAACTTGACATCTTAGACCAAAACTTTAACCTAATTATATCTTATAAATAAATTGTATAATCTTTTGTGAAATTCACTCTTTTAACGTACGAACTTTAACATAATTTAAATCTTTTAAAGAATTTGTATAATTTTTTCCCGAAATTACATTCTCTCAACTTAAACCTAAATAAACTATATGTGCCATTTGATAGACATGTAATTATGACATTAACCTAAATTTTAAAATCTGTACCCTAATTTTACTTTAGTGTATATATATGATGTGATTTGAGACCGAAATCTTTTTAGCTAATTTCATAATGAATTTTAATCACGATTGTTAGAGTTGCGCTCTTTGTAAGAATCCAAGGATTAATCCCCATGTTTGCTTTATAAACAGTTTGTCTTTTTTTTCCATCCTTATCCCCACAATTGAAATTTTAAAAAAAAAATTAAGGGACAAGGTTTAAGAAACTAGTGAGTTAATATCCGGAGATGAAAATTTTTAGAATATTTTAATTCCATTCATGAAATTTAATTTTTTGGATAGAATATTATTAATTACTTTTTACAAAGATTTTGTGATTCACCAGCCCCAATCCAACAATTAACCCAGCACAGTTCAACCTTCTGATCCGGACCAAACCGAAACAACCAGATCCGCCGGCACTTAAACGGGGCCCAGATCCAAAAACCAACCCAGCGAGATCGGAAATTCTCAAATACACATTTCAGAAACATCTTTCCATTTTCGTCTCGTCTCAACATAAAGCAATCGCGCAGTGCCCCCGCGCTCTCTCTCTCTCTCTCTCTCTCTCCTTGTCTTTGACTCGCTTCAACTTCACGATCTTCTCTCGTCACACTTCGAAGGTTAAACGACGACGTTCAGTTTCGTCTTCTCCGATCAGGTTTTCCCTTCACGTTCTACTTCTCCAAAGCTTTCCTCAACCTTCTATCTTCAAATCAGATCAACTTTTACTTAATTTTCTGAAAGCTTCTTTTAGCTTTTACAATCTTTAGCTTCTCAAACTAGTTTTTCTAACTTTTTTTTTCTTCAAATTAGCTTCAGTTAAGTTAATTAAGTAGCTTAATTTAGTTGAAAAGTTGTTTTATGAAGTAGATCTGCCAATAATAAAGCTGAATAAAAATATTTAATTGTTTCTAGTTTAAATTTTGCATGTTTATTAAAATTTGGTGTTCTAAAGGCTGATTATTTTTTAACATTTGTATATAGATTTTGTTTTTTTGGAGAGAAGTGAATGTTGAATGACATGGAAAATGAAAGAAGGAATAATAATAAGAACGAGGATTCAAGAATGCGAGGGTTTAGGCCTAGTTTGAGAGGAATGATGCTTGTGGTTGCGGTGATATGGATTGGTGTAGCTGCTTTGTATGGTTTATTGAAGCCCATATCAAATGGTTGTATTATGACCTATATGTATCCTACTTATATCCCAATTTCCACCACGGAGGGTGTGTCATCTGCGAAATACGGATTGTATTTGTACCATGAAGGTTGGAAAAAGATTGACTTCACAGAACACTTAAAGAAGCTCAATGGAATTCCCGCTCTTTTTATTCCAGGCAACGGTGGTAGCTACAAACAGGCAAGGTCCTTCTTTTACCACTGTAATTAGTATTAGCGTGCTTTGTTGTTGTCGATGCAAAAAGAACTCGTAAGTATGTTATTCTGTTTGTGAATGGCTTCAAATGGTGTACAATTCACAAGTTTTGGTCTGTCTTTCAGGTGAGGTCTTTGGCAGCTGAATGTGATAGAGCTTATCAAGGAGGTCCTCTTGAACGCACATTCTATAGAGAAGCTTATCTAGCTTATAAGGAGGGAGGGAAGGAGGAAATTGCTGACATTCAATTACCGAATCAATATGCTAACAGGCTAGACTGGTTTGCTGTGGATCTTGAAGGTGAACATTCTGCAATGGATGGTCAGATACTTGAAGAGCACACTGAATATGTAGTATATGCCATACACAGGGTATCACTTTTATCATTTGAACTTCTTTATTTGACTGAGTGTGTGAACTCTGTTTTAGTTTTAAGTATGGCCATTTGGCACAGAACCTTGAATGTTTTGTACATAGCTATGTGAGGTCACAGTTATACTTAATCTGCTTTCAGTAATTCGAAGTGATAAATTCCTTGACAAGATAAATTGACTGAATCTTTGTTGCATGAGCGAAAGATGTAAGTATGCCTGGTTCTTTTATATAATATAGTATTATATATATATATATGTATATATGGAATGAGAGCAAAGAAAAATATTATTTTGAGAGTAAAATGGTGACGCAATATGTTATATTACATCAAATATGACATGCTTGTTTGTTTGAAACTGTCTTACTGGGCCATAGAAGAATTGAATTATTTTGCTTAATTTTATAATTGAAGGTTCATTGACAATAAGTCTATCCTTGCAGATTTTGGACCAATACAAAGAATCCCATGATGCCCGGGAAAGTGATGGTGCTGCAACAACTGGTAGCTTGCCTAAAAGTGTCATATTAATTGGCCACTCAATGGGTGGTTTTGTTGCTAGAGCTGCAACAATCCACCCCCGTCTCAGGAGATCGGCTGTTGAGACTATTCTGACTCTTTCAAGCCCTCACCAGTGAGATCTTTGGGATTCTTGTCTATCATTTTGTATAAATTTTCTTGTTTTTTCCTTTAATAATCTGCTATTTCCATCCAGATCACCTCCTCTGGCTTTGCAACCATCCCTGGGTGACTATTATAAAAGTATAAATCAAGAATGGAGAAAGGGATATGAGGTTCAAACCACTCGGACAGGGCGTTATGTGTCTGGCCCAAAACTATCTAATGTTGTCGTTGTTTCCGTTTCTGGTGGTTTTAATGATTATCAAGTATGTCTCCAATTTCTGTTCTACTGTGTAGTTTGGATCAGATTTTTGCTTGAATAAAAAGAAAGGGTGCTTTATGACTTCAATGTAACTGTATCTTGTTTGAAATGTTGAATCTTGACTGCTAATGCATGTGTGTATCCTGTTTTCATTTCTGACTGCAGGTTCGCTCAAAATTAGAATCCCTTGATGGTATTGTTCCTCCCACTCATGGATTTATGATAAGCAGTACAAGCATGAAAAATGTATGGCTATCCATGGAACATCAAACTATTTTATGGTGTAATCAACTCGTTGTGCAAGTAAGTTGAATATCTCTTTCTACACTTCTTATTTCTTTCTCTTCTCTTGGATAGTTAGGTTGGGAGAGGGATTTGAACTAGGAACCTCCATTTTGGTATGATGTGTGACCAAAATCATCACATTGCTTTAGCCTTTCATAGCACTTCTGTTCTTGACGTTTGGATGTAAATGTTTCATCTAGGTTTCACATACCCTGCTCAGTTTGGTAGACTCCAGAACAGGTCAGCCTTTTCCTGATACTCAAAAAAGATTCGCCATATTCACAAAGATGCTTCATAGTGGAATACCACAAAGTTTCAATTGGAAGATGCAACCTCAGTCACCTTGGTCAGCTCAGGTTCTTGCTAAGGACGTAAAAGACACTGCTGGTATTATCTGTCTATTAGGACATAAATGTTACAGTTTTATTTTTTTTATGAAAACTTAGGAATTCTTTTCTTGAAATATATCTGCATGATAATTATCCTAGAGAAGAATTTATTAACATTTGGTTGAACAAGAACTACTTATTGAAATGATAGTTAAAGTATGATTCCTGATGATTGTAATTTATGACATGTTATGTCATGTTGCAGTTTCACAAGTGCATACCTTGTCTGACTGTCCTAGCAGTTTTCACTGGAATGATGATATCCTTGAGAGGGATTTGTATATTCAGACAACCACTGTCACCATATTGGCCATGGATGGGAGAAGGCGGTGGTTGGACATACAGAAATTGGTGAGCTTTATATCACATCCAAAAAATGTTTAGATGTTTTTTTCTGAATGCATTTTTGCATAAGCAATGTCTACCCTTCTATTGCCCAAATTTTTATCTCTGGGAGGCAGAAATTACTTCTAAGATGCAAAACTTTACTAAACTGCTCCACCGTTGCTTGTTTAGCCTCAGCTTAGTAATCTGTCGACACCCTGACAACCCCCCTCCCCCACCCCAAAAAAGGAAAAATAAATAATAATTTGCACTTTTTCCTGTATTTTATGTCTTTATAGACAATGCTTTCACTTACATTTACTTTTACTTCTATATGTAGGGGTTAAATGGAAAAAGCCACTTCATATTTGTGACGAACCTTGCCCCTTGTTCTGGAGTCCGAATTCATCTATGGCCCCAAAAAGGGAAATCTTCTTCAGATTTGCCTGCCGGTAAAAGGGTTCTGGAAGTAACGTCAAAGATGGTTCAAATTCCTGCAGGACCAGCACCACGGCAGGTAGGAAGCACTGTACTTTTTGACATTGTTCTTTGGTGAAATATATTATCACTTGTGCTGGCTGCTGTTTGTTCTGTGAACTTATTGCGAGTTTGTTGCAGGTTTCTTGCTTCTTTTACATGTAAAACTGAAATAGTCTTAGGGAAGTTCAAAGTTTTAATAGCAGATTTTGTTGGTAAATTTGTTTGCATAGGAGCAACAACTTATTGAGCCTTCTTATTTTAACAGTAATTTGGTAGACATTGTCACTCTTTTTTAAATTCATTGCTACCAGGTTGAGCCTGGAAGTCAGACTGAGCAAGCACCTCCATCTGCTGTACTTCATTTGGGTCCTGAGGAAATGCATGGCTTCAGATTCCTGACTATCTCAGTTGCACCTCGTCCGGTAACATTCCTTTTACAACATCAACTATATATGGACTAGGGTTGTTTCTGGAAATTTGTTTGCCTCTTTATGCTTATTCATCTTAAGGATTCACCTCTATGAGAATACATCATGAAACCGTCAGATACTTTTGATAGGTTTGTGCTTAGCTATCTATATTTGAAAAGCATTTTCCCTTACAGTAAAGGAATAGAAAGCTAAACTGTGAAATCTAAAAGGATGGATGTGTGGCAACACCTTTTAGTCATTACTATTTTCTTTCTTTTCCAATTTTCAAGCTATGGTGGAACCTATCAAACTTGAGCCAATTCAGAAGACCAAATCTTAGTATGCATGTGAATGATGCATATTTTTTTGTATGCCAAAATGTTAGGCTTTTCATATTTTCTTTTCTGTTCCTGGACTTCTAAATGGTTGTGCTGCTTTCTCATTTAACTTATAGTGCAGAATAATTTGAGTAATTGTGTGCAGTGACTTTGTGGTGCTCAGACTATTTCAGGCAGGCCTCCACCAGCCACTTCCATGGCAGTTGGGCAGTTCTTTAATCCAGATGAAGGGGAAATAGACTTTACTCCTGTATCGATGCTTCTATCAATACACTCCCATAAGGTGAATATCTGAAATGCAGCCATATAGCTTTCTAGGGTTTGGAAACTTGAACAAAACCTGTTTACTGTAGTTTCACCCTCAAAGACAACTGAAAATTGTTTGGTCTATTATTTCAACAATGTGCAGGATATCTTCTTGAAGGAGGACCACCCCCTTGCTTTCAATCTGTCATTTGCAATTAGTTTAGGCCTTTTGCCTGTTACTTTTTCTTTGAAAACTGCAGGCTGTGGAATAAAAGATTCTGGACTTCTTGATGAAGCTGGCGATAATGGAAACAATAGTAAGAATCTTAATGTCTTTTTGTTTTAAAGGCAATCCTGAGATTCTAGAAGCTTGTTTGGTCACCGATTCTTATGCCGCCTATTAAGCCAGCAAACTTTTGCTATGGTTTATGATTGCTGGATATACTCTATTGTTAATGTTTTCATGTTGGCTTTTAAATAGTTTAGTATTTCTTATTCTTTTCCATTCATGATTCTGTACTCATTAGTTTTCCTCTCTTTTCTGCTGAACCATCCAGAGCTGTGCAAACTGCGCTGTTTTCCACCTGTAGCACTTGCTTGGGATCCTACATCAGGTCTCCATGTATTTCCTAATTTGTACAGCGAGACTCTTGTTGTTGATTCTTCCCCAGCACTTTGGACTTCTACTGGGGCAGAGAAAACTACTGTCTTTTTACTGGTATGAGCCATATCTTTTCTTGCTTGCAAGTGTTACTTTCATTTCAAAATTCAGTTGTTCTGTTCTTAAAATTCAAAGCTCTTTTTCTTCCTGATGCCACTGCAGCTTGACCCTCATTGTGCATATAAGGCAAGCATAGCTGTTTCTATAACCTCTGCGGCTAGCAGATTTTGGCTTCTATATTTTTCACAGGTGCTCCAATCTAATCCTCATGCTAATTGTTTTCTTTCCTGGTTTTGGATTTAGATGCTAGCTTCTATTAGTTCCAAAGATGATTAAAAAAAGTAATTTGTTGAATGATGCTTTGAAATGCTATGACCTCTAGTTGAGTTCACTTGGGTGAAGATATTGTGCAATATGAACATATTGGAATTTCAAATGGTATTACCTGGTTCTTTACTTTTGATAAGTCACGGTGTGTTCCTTGGCACTGAAATTTTGTGCTGTAGCCTTCTATCTATAACAATTGTAAATGCAAATGTTATCCTATAGATTCTTATGAAAATAGTATAATGTCACAATGTGGAGCTGTAACTAGAAGCTGTTCATGGTGAGATTCTCAAGAGGATTAGATGTCCGAGAGATCTGTGCATGAAATGAATTATTGGAAGCATGTTATATAATAGCCTATAGTAGTGGATTTTCAGGCATATGCACCATCATCAACTGTTGTTTTGATTTATATTCTATTTGCACTCCATGATATTTATATGATATTGAACCTCTCATACAGATGGCTGGCTTCTGTGTTGCTGTTGTATTTTTTGCTCTGATGCGACAAGCACATGCAAGGCCAATTCCTTCAATACTGAAAGCTGTGGAGTCCAATTTAAGAATGCCATTCCCGTTTTTGCCTTTTGTTGCTGTCCCCATTTTGCTTTCCTTGTTATTTTCCTTTCTAGTATCTCAACCATTTCCTCCATTCTCTAGCTTCACCATTGTGTCGATAATTTGCTACCTATTGGCGAATGGGATTGTTATTCTACTGATATTGGTATCCCAGTTGGTCTTCTACGTGGCTGCGTATTTACATGTTTTCATAAAAACAAGGTTGGTGAACTCTACCTTTCTTGTTGTACCATCACCTGAATGTCAAGTTATTATATTTTGTGAACAAACAAATATTTTATATCTTTGAAAAAAAAGATGAAAAGTTAAACAGGTTTATCTTTTATTTTACTTCCAATTTCTGTTATAATTTTTTGGCATTATCTCTCTTTTTGATAGAGTTTAATTGATTCCAGGTGGCAACTATGGGAAGGAAACTTTGGCTTTTTGTTTCTTCACTGGTTTATGAATCTTTCTTCGAGGTTCTTTTCATTAAAGGTAAACTCTTCACCTCAACTATCTATACCGACTTAGTTTCTCAGGCTCCAATCTCTCAAATTATTTGGATTTAATATCATATTGCATATACCAAAACTTTTAGAAGTATAATTCTGGTTAAATAGTATATTTGCTTTTCTGTGACTCTAAATGGGGACCATGTCAACCATTCCACTTCCAAGTTCCAACCCTGCGTGAATCATTGTTCTTTCAAATTTTCACAATGGAAAGGTACCACTTGTATATGAGACTTGTAAGCATGGGTAATTGAATTCATATATATTGATTATGAGTATTTCCGGTAGTTAAAGATTTATTGCCATTTGTCTTAATTTTATGTGCACAGCCAATACTTTACATAAATACTATTTTGATCTCGATTTACTTTGGAAATAGGTTGTAAGGATTCTAAGAGCCAATCCGTTATTTGTTCCAATATCTGCGGCAATTGTTTTGTCTATGTTCGTACATCCCGCACTTGGCCTATTCATACTGCTCTTATCTCATGCTTTGTGTTGTCATAGTTCGCTGTGCAAGTAAGTTCCTGTTAACTCTATCCTTCCCATTGTATTGGTTCCTTTTCACTGTAGTATTCAAAAACTTCTTCCATAGATTTGAACATACTCTGGATTGTCGGGACTTTAGCATTTACAACCCACTAGCTTCTGTATGCATTTTATTTTGCATCTTTTGGTAAATACTGAATGCATTTGTAGGCATGCTTAATGCGATATTAAGTGTTATTCCTTTTTTTGGTAACAGTTCTTTGACAGCCTCATTGCGCAGCCATGCACGAAAAAAAGAATCCGATTACAAAACTGAAGGAAATTATTTGTCTCAGCAACTCAAACCCAAACCCGGTTCCCCTTCAAAAGAAAACAGCTCAAGTTATATTCAGACACAAGAAGATATCTTCCACCTTCGGCATGGCTTACTGGTGCTGCATATTTTGGCTACACTAATGTTTGTTCCCTCTCTGGTGTCTTGGTTGCAGGTATCGGATTTGGCCAATTGTTATGCCTTTCCCTTTTGAGTTTTCACAAAAATGCATCCATTTAAATTTCTTTTATCATCTTATGGGACCTGTTTTGCGATTGCAGAGAATAGGGATGCATCAGAGCTTCCCAAGGTTCCTAGATTCGTTCCTTTGCATTTGTTTGATTCTTCACGGTATCTTCAGTTCGGAGTCATTGTTAAATTCTGAAGTGCCCCTTCCACGCATCATGGGTAAGGAAGTGAGACTGAATTTGATCTACCTAATTGCCGGAATTTACTCCTATCTCTCTGGTATGGAACTGGCACCCTATAAAGTATTGTACGCCATGGGTGCCATCGGGATCATTTCCTTTGCATTGAGTATCTTACAAGCATGGACAGGAGCAACTCGGTTTGGAAGACGAAGGCATTGGCACAGACACTAAAATTGAACTCACATTTCGAAAACTTACAAAACACCATTAACGCTACATGAGCTGACATTGTCGAGTCCTCAAAAATGGAGTTACAGGTACATCCAATCCCTCTCATCCATTTTGCAAATGAGCGTTTGGCGGGAAAGAAGGAACTCTTTTGTTGTAATATTAAAACGGCAGGGCCCTATTTTTTGTGACTGCCATAGTCAAACCTAGTTTTGGCATTTCAATTTGAGCAACGAGAAGGGGTGGGAGATTGGATTTTCTAGCCTTTTTTTAATTTTTTTTTTTTCATATTGAAATTGGCTGTTTTGTTTTTGGGGGTTTCGACCCTTCCCAGATTTACCCATGTGAAAAAGATGTATCTTAACATAATTTTTATTTATTTTATTTGTCTTTGTTTTATAAGAGAGATCTTTTAGAAGTTACTTTTAAAAGTTATTATATAAAAATTTATAAGACAAATAATCTTCAATTAATGTTTACTAATTTATATACGTATAAATTCTTAGCTGACAGTTACTATTGTAATAATCAGGATAACGTAGGTAGGTTTGATATTAAAGAGTATAAAGGGAAAAAAAAAACTTATTGGTCTGCCCTTACCCTTAATTAATCATCCATTATCTAAACTAACATTAATGTTTGGAGACAACTAGGTATACTTTGCAAACGCATCATGTTACGAAAGTGTTGCCTATACATCTGGATCTGGCGAAGATATATTCAATTTTCTACTAATCCTACAGATACATGTAAAACGTGATTTTTTACACGTATTTGAATATGCGTCAAAATCTAAACGCTTTACAGGAAATAAAGAATATGAATCAATTAAGAAATCCATAATTCAAAAGGACTTTGGATGACTATTCCAGTTTTCCACTACCAAGAGATAAAAGTCAAGTATAACAAAGAGATCTATATGTCACAAGTTTGATGGTTGCAAGGAGAAGTTCCCATTGTTATACAATCAAATGATAAATAAATAGTTACACCTTATTTCACAGGGGAAAAGAAATTATTACCTGACTACATCCCTACGTGTTGTGCAGCACTCCAAAATAAGTAATCGCATCCCCACCGGTCACCAATCTTCCTTCGGAAAAGTTCTGTATCATACAGAAACAACAAAATAGACCATCCAATAAACTCCGTGACGGAGGGTACATACTATCAGCAGGGTTAGTAAAAGAAAAAAAAAATGCTATACATTAACCCAATCTTGTGACCGACCAACCAACCGTCAGGCAATCATGCATCGTTTTCTTTCTCAACTGAATAACACTGCCACAATTTTTTTTCCCTTCACTTGAAACCTCTGAATTAATACGAGAACTCCTCTGAATTAATACGAGAACTCATTATCTCGACGTGAGATGTACTTCTTAACCCATATTACAATGTCCTCGGCACAAGCCTGAGCCTGAGGGGTCTTTAGAAGTATGTCAAGGTTTGCAAATTCATGAACTGCCTCCTTATACTCCAACACAGGTGCAACGACATTTACATTCCGTAGAGCCTCTGAGTAAGCAATAGCCCGGTCTCTCATCCAGTCATGTTCTGCTACAATGGTCAGTGTCGGAGGCATGAGCTTCAGTGGTGGACGTCTATCCGGGATGAGCGGATTGCCAGCTGGGTGGTCCAGGCTGAGCTCTTCCTCAGGAAGAAAGAGTTTCCATGCAAGCGTGCACATTTCCTTGTCATAGAAGTAAGTGTTGGCCAACCTTTTTTCAGACTCTGTTGGAACACTTCCAATGAAGGATGGGTACATGAGGACCTGTGCTACAACCTTGACAGGGTCAAAAAGCTTGCTTGCCTTGACTGCTTTCCGAGCCACATAATCTGCAATGTTCGCTCCACAACTTACCCCAAGTAGAATACATCTGTTTCAACAATGTCACAATTCAAGATTAGGTAAAATAAAAATATAATGTATGTATGCAAGATAGAAAA
This sequence comes from Gossypium bickii, assembly GCA_025503065.1. NCBI lineage: Eukaryota > Viridiplantae > Streptophyta > Magnoliopsida > Malvales > Malvaceae > Gossypium > Gossypium bickii. The sequence goes on along the minus strand of CP106713.1, from coordinate 15,816,175 downwards.
GAGGGATAAAATACATTAGAGAAAAGCAGCGCAAACACAATTTGCAAATATTTTATCTCATTCAAACTTGGCTCCTTCAGATAGATTCATCCTAAACCTCAACGATGAATTTTCATTATTTGGATGCCTCCATCCTGCATGACAACTACATACTAGACTACCGCCAGAGATTATGATCAGAAGTTTATTGATCAGATCTGTTATTTCAATTTTTCATTTTTCATAGAGTACTAGTATTCAACACCCATGTCAGATGTTTATCAAAATACAGGCATAAGGATATGACGTACCAAGAACTTCACAAATATGTGAAAAACTTGGAAAAATTAACATAGCAATGTCTGGAACATATCCATATTTGACACTCACGCTTAAATCTGAATAACATCACTCAAAAGACACAATAGAGAAAACAATACAATCTACTGTCAACAAGACATTAAGAGCTAACTTGAACTCTTGACCATATACTCTCTTGAAGGACTTTAATAATAACATGTGAAAAGAAAGATATGGCAATTTACAATGCAAATTAGAAACTTTAGGCATAAATGACTCAACAAAAAGTATTGAATATCATGTTCAAGCAAAGGTAAGTTATGAATCTGCTCACAATTCAAGAAGATTCAAATGCATGAACAATATGAGAGGATAAAAACATGAAAGTCTAGTTAGAAATTGTAGCTATTAACGAAAGAGGTCCCTTAGATAAGCAATTGAGCAACCAGCACCCAACCTAATGGAAGAAATAACTCTAGCCAAAAACCAATGGCAGATTCTTAAGGTATCTATTCTCTTTCTGATACTCACTTTTTTGAAGTGTCCATGTCTGATATCCGTGTTTGGCATATATCTAAATATGGATATGGGAATATGACCCCACAAGGACCCTACAAATCCAATTTAAATTACTTTCAAAAGGTTTATAATCCAAACCTCATTTCAAATTCAAGCTTATAAGGCACATTTCCATAATGAAAGCAAATGAATGTGTGTCATATCTACAACCGATCACCTTAATAAATCTGACTCTTCATTTCTCTTAAAGAACCTGATTTGAGACCCTCATCCGACACATATCCAAACATAAGAATGGGGATATGGTCTTAAAACCCTCCAAATACATGAAAATCTTAAGGAAGAGATAATTATAACCAAGTCGAACACATATCTATCTCTGACACTCACACACGAATTTGAGTGATATAGATCAAAACTACCTACAAATTTGAGGTTATAAACTCAAACTTCTCGGATCAAATTATACATATCTTTAACCACAGCAATCAATAAATTGAACAACAACAAATTCATATCAAATCAGTAGTTAAAATGACATCAAACACATAAAATATAACAAAAACAAGCACAATCAATGATCAAAACATCTCATTCATGCCACCATCAAATTATACTTGACAAAATCCTACTTTTTCAACCAAATCAATCAGTAGCAAGAACAAATGCAACCGAGATCAAAATTTTATATAAGTACAAAAAAAAAAAAAAAAAAGAATTTAAAACCTTGAAGGATCTCCATGAGCCGCCAACCATGGCTCAACCACGGAAGCCCCAATGGCATCCACAATAGGTCTTTGAACTTCAGCCTTTGTAAACTCAGCTCCAACACCACGAGCCCCACTCCCCATCGACTTACTACACTCTGCTAAATTCGCTTGCTTCCCTAGCCAATGCAACACCTTCAATCCGTCCTCAAACGCCGCCAGATACTTTTTCTCCGGCGCCAACCGATAACCGACCGCCACAACTATAACATCAGATAATTTCGCTATCCTCCGACAGAAGAAATCGTTAGCTACTGAATCATTGCTTCCACTTACCCAACCGCCGCCGTGAAACTGCAACATTATTGGTAACTTTTTACAGTTTTGAGGTGATGGTGCGTAACCTTGATAAGCATTATTATCGGATCTTAAATCTAAACCTTCGAAGCTGCTTCTTCTCATATCATTTCTCAGAGCTTCCATATTAAGCAGGCCGTAACTCTTCCTCCGTTGAATAAGGGAAATGGGGTAAACTTGTTGGGAAGATTTAGGCTTGGTTTTCGGGCCGGTTTGCTCGGGAGGGGAAAGGGAGGATTCAGGGAGGAAGATCCGAATAGAAAGGGCAGTGAAAGGGTCGATGTGGATGTCTTTAGTGGCGACACCGTCGGTGAAAGAAGGGTTGGAGGCGGAAACGGATTCTTCGGGTCGGGTTGTAATACCGTATTGATTGGGGGATTCGTTGAGAGGGGTTTGGATCCGATTCTGCAAACGCTGTTTGAAAAGGAACTTGAAGAACACACTGTTTAGTTTTACAGCCACGCTTGGCATTTCCCTCAAATGTCTCGGTTTTACAACCAACAAAATGAAAAAAAAAAATTATTTTATGGTTTTTATTAAGAAAGACAATTCTGGGTATTGATTTTTCAGATTATTTTATGGTTTTTATTAAGAAAGACAATTCTGGGTATTGATTTTTCAGGGATTTTCTTGCTCGGTTTACACTTCTTTGTTCTTTTTGGTTAAGACTTAATATTGAGGTAGATTAATGGTTTTGGAAGGGGAAAGTTTGAAACTTGAAAATGTTTAATTATAATTGAAATTTCCACAGGGGAATTGAGTAATTAGGGCTAATAAAATCTGGGGAGGTCTTGCTTGAAATCTCAGGTTTTTTTTTTTTTTTTTTTTTTTTTTTTTTCAATGGGAAATTAGAGGAGAAAGAATTAAGGAAAGAAAGGAAGGGCAGAAGCGCGCCTGAGGTGGATGATGGGGTTTTGCACTTGGCTATCATGCATGCATGCAACTACCAACTTTATTATTTAACAAAAAAAAGGCTTAATCATAAATTTAGCCACTAATATTTACATATTTTATCAAAATTACCCTAATTTTATTTTTGAGCCTTTTTTGGCCATCAACCTTTGTTTTTTTTTTTCAAACTATTTTTTTCTAACAAATTTGATGAAGTTACCGTCAGAAAAATTAATGGGGATGATGTAGAATATTTTTAATGAGATGTAATTTATTACTTAGGAAACCCAATAAGATGATGGTAGAGTTGTGTGTCCCAAATTCTAAGAGATTGCTTGTAAGTCAAGTTAAACAAAATATATCTTCTTTCTAGAAGATTTAGTATTTATGAGTATAATATATTTAGCATTTATTAGCATAATATATTTGACTTTGATTAGAATTAGGTTTTTTCAACCTATAAATAGATATAGTTGAAACTCCTCTTGTAATCATTCGAATTTGACATAGTGATTTTCTTCTCCTCTGCCCGTGATTTTTTTCCCGAAAGGGTGTCCACGTAAAATATATGTGTTCTTTATTTCCTTTTTCTTTGCGATATATTGTCATTACCGACGTTTAATTTTTAATAAATTGGTATCACAGCATCCGGGTTGTTAATCTCGATCACGGTAATGGCATCTTTGAAGTATAAAATTCCGCTGTTGGATCGCAACACCAGATTTGCATTGTGGCAGATTAAGATGCAAGCAGTTCTTGCATAGATGGATCTGGAGGATACCCTGCTAGGGATAGATAAGATGCTTTCGACATTAACAGATGAAGAGAAGAAGCGTAAGGATCGAAAGGCATTAACACAATTACATCTGCATTTGTCTAACGAAATTTTACAGGCTGTGATGAAAGAGAAAACCGCCGCTGCATTATGGAAGAGGCTGGAACAAATATGTATGTCGAAAACTCTAACTAGCAAGTTGCATATGGAGCAGCGTCTTTATACTCATCGTTTGGAGGAAGGCGCGTCTGTGCACGAACACTTAACAGTGTTTAAAGAAATTCACTCAAACTTGGAGGCCATGGAGGTTCAGTATGATAAGGAAGATCTAGGGTTGATTCTACTTTGTTCGTTGCCCCCGTCTTATTCAACCTTTAGAGACATGATTTTATATAGTCGCGAGTGTCTCACAATTAATGAGGTTTATGATTCTTTGACCTCGTATGATAAAATGAAGCATCTTGTTGTTAAACCCGACTCTAAGAGAGAGAGTCTCATTGTTCGTGGGAGACAAGAACGAAATACTGATGATGATCATAGAAGGATACAGGAACGGAATCCTCGAAATAAATCTAAGGGTAGATCGAAGTCTTCAAACAGAGGTAAAACTTGTAACTTCTGCAAGAAGAAAGGGCAAATTAAATTTGAGTGCTATAAGCTATAGAACAAGATCAAAAGGGAGGCTGCGAATCAAAAGGGAAAATAACTATAAAATTTTGGTGAAGTTCATGTTGTAGAAGACTACAGCGATGGTGAACTTCTAGTCGCTTCTGTCAACAATTCTAAAGTGAAAAAGGAGTAAATCCTTGATTCGGGCTGCACTTTCTGCATGAGTCCCAATCGAGATTAGTTTACAACTTACGAAATAGTGTCTGAAGGTGTTATTTTGATGGAAAATAATGCTTCGTGTCAAATTGCAGGTGTTGGAACGATTAAAGTTAAGATGTTTGACAGAGTTGTCAGAATAATTAGTAACGTGCAACATGTTCTAGAATTGAAGAGAAATTTAATTTCGTTGAGTACTCTTGATTCAAAAGAGTACAGATAACTGAAAGTGGGGTTTTGAATATTTCCAGAGGTTCCCTTATTGTGATGAAAGGGCAGAGAAAGACTGTCAAGTTATATGTTTTGCGTGTTCTCTCTATTCATCGTAATGCAAATTGCCGCTTCCTCTTCCTTGTCAGATGATGATATTACTAAACTTTGGCATATGCACCTAGAGCATATGAGTGAGAATGACATGACAGAATTGAACAAAAGAGGATTTCTTGATGGTCAAGGAATTTGCAAACTAAAGTTTTGTGAGCACTGCATTTTTGGGAAGTAAAAGAGAGTTCGATTCACTAAAAGAATCTATAACACGAAGGGAACATTGGAATATATTCATTCTGATATGTGGGGGCCATCTAGAGTGCTTTCGAGAAGTGGAGCTAATTATATGCTAACTTTTATTTATGATTTTTCCAGAAAAGTTTGGATGTTTCTTCTTGAAGCAAAAAAGCGATTTGTTTTCCGTATTTAAGTCTTGGAAAACTACGATTGAAAAACAGACGAGAAAACAAATAAAATACCTCCGCACAAACAATGGCTTAGAGTTCTGTTCTGATGAGTTTAATAAACTGTGCAAGTCAGAACGGATCGTGAGACACTTGACAGTTCATCATACTCCACATCAAAATGGAGTTGAAGAACGAATGAACAGAACGACCATAGAGAAGGTTTGATGTATGTTGTCAAATGCAAACTTACCAAAGTCGTTTTGGGCCGAAGCAGCCTATACTGCATGTTTTTTTATCAACCGATCTCCATCGGTTGCCATTGAGAAAAAGACTCCACATGAGGTATGGTCTGGTAATCCTGCTGACAATTTTGATTTAAAGATCTTTGGGTGTCTTGCGTATGCTCATGTTGATAATGGAAAATTGGAACCGAGATCCATTAAATATGTTTTTCTTGGTTATAAAGCTGGTGTAAAAGGGTATAATTATGGTGTCCTGAAAATAGAAAAGTTGTGATTAGTAAAGATGTTCTTTTTGATTAAACTGCTATGCTACCTAACTTATCTATTAAAGACTCTTCCAATAAAGAAAATCAAAATTAGGTGGAGCATTAGATTAATCCAGAATCTACAACAGAGTCGACTCCTCAAGTCAGTACAAAAATTTAGAATAGAGTTACTTATTTACCACAATACTCTATCACCAAAAACAGAATTAGAAGAGAAATTAAACCTCCAAAGAAGTATGACAAGGCTGATTTAGTTGTTTATGCTTTAAATGTGGCTGAAGATATAGATGCAAACCAAGAGCCATCTAATTATTCTGAGGCGGTTAGCTATGAAGACTCAGAAAAGTGGGTGTTTGCTATGCAAGAGGAGATGGAATCACTCCACAAAAACAGAAAATAGGATCTTGTGAAACTTCCTAAAGGTAAAAAAGATTGTTCGTTGTAAATGGGTGTTTAAAAAGAAAGAAGGGACTCTAGGAATTGAAGAACACAGATATAAAGTAAGGCTTATTGTAAAGGGTTACAGTCAAATTCCTGGAATGGACTTCACAGATGTGTTCTCCCCAGTTGTGAAGCATAGTTTGATTCGAGCTTTGCTTGGTACTGTGGCCATGCATGATTTGTAACTTGAGCAGTTAGATGTAAAAATTGTATTTTTGCATAGAGAACTTGAGGAGGATATTTACATGCAACAACCAGAGGGTTTCACAGTCTCAAAAAAAAAAAGAGGACTATGTTTACTTGCTGAAAAAGTTCCTTTAAGGTTTGAAACAGTCACCAAGACAGTGGTACAAGAGGTTTGATTCATTTATGACTTCTCATAATTTGAGATAAGAAAGGTTAAAGCCCAACTAAGTGAAGAATTTGAGATGAAAGATTTGAGACCAATAAAGAAGATACTTGGTATGGAGATTCTCAGAGATAGAAAAGCAAGTAAATTGTACCTAAGTCAGAAGCGGTACATTGAGAAAGTTCTTTGCAGGTTCAATATGCATAGTGCTAAGCCTGTTAGTACTCTTTTAGCAGCCCATTTCAAACTTTCATCGGCTTTATCTCCACAATCAGATGATGAGATTGAGTACATGTCACATGTTTCATACTCTAGTGCAATGGGATCTCTCATGTATGTTATGGTTTGTTCACATCCAGATTTATTATATGCAGTCAGTGCAATTAGCAGATACATGGCGAATCCCGGTAAAGAACATTGGAAAGCAGTTCAGTGGATTTTAAGATACTTACGAGGTACTACTGATATTTGCTTACAGTTTGGAAGAACTAGAGATGGAGTTATTGGGCATGTTGATGTTGATTTTGCTGAAGACCTTAATAGAAAAAGATCTCTCACAGGTTATGTCTTCAAAATCGGAGGTTGTACAATCAGTTGGAAAGCCACTTTGCAAATTACAGTCGCTTTGTCTACAACTGAAGCTGAGTACATAGCGATTACTGAAACTTGTAAAGAAGCTATTTGGTTGAAGGGACTCTTTAGTGAACTCAATGAAGACCTTCAAATCAGTACAGTATTTTGTGACAGTCAGAGTGTCATCTTCCTTACAAAATATCAAATGTTTCATGAGACAACAAAACACATTAATGTTCGGTATCATTTTATTCGTGATATTATTGCTCGTGGTGATATTGTTGTGAGCAAAATTAGTACTCATGAAAATCCTGTAGATATGATGACTAAGTCACTTCCAATAACCAAGTTTGAGCATTGCTTAGACTTGGTTGGTGTTCATTATTGAAGTTAAACCCTTAAGGGGTTTTATGGAAGAGGTGAAAAACTTCTTCGTTGAGAATTTGTGTCAAGGTGGAGATTGTTAGAGTTGTGTGACCCAAATTCTAAGAGATTGCTTGCAAGTCAAGTTAAACAAAATATATCTTCTTTCTAAAAGATTTAGTATTTATGAGTATAATATATTTAGCATTTATTAGCATAATATATTTGACTTTGATTAGAATTAGGTTTTTTTCAACCTATAAATAGATGTAGTCGAAACTCCTCTTGTAATCATTCGAATTTGACATAGTGAATTTTCTTCTCCTTTGCCCGTGATTTTTTCCCTGAAAGGGTTTCCACGTAAAATCTATGTGTTCTTCATTTCCCTTTTATTTTTGCGATATATTGTCATTATCGACATTCTATTTTTAAAAAATAATTACATATGAAAAATAATAACATAAATAAATCCTACATGAAATTAAAAAAATTACTAAAATAAATAAATCATACATGAAATTAAAAAATTAACTCTTAATTTAAAGAAAATAAATGTAATTATCTAAAAAAAAAAGTTTCAAAATGAATGCATTCCTCTATTTACTGAGAGGTGTTAAAAAGATAATTAATAAATTAACATGTAATTATTTTATCGGGTTAACTAAATAATAAATTATATTTCATTAAAAATATTCCACATATGAAATTCCACATCATCCAGTTAACTTTTCGAACAGTATTTTCATCAAATTTGTTAAAGAAAAAATTTGGAAAAAAGAACAAAAGTTGATGGTTAAAAAAAGACTCAAAATTACAATTAGGACCATTTTGACAAAACATGTAAACGTTAGTAACTAAATTTGTCATTAATCCTAACAAAATCTAGCGATTTTTTAACGTGTCTTTTTAGTGAAAAGCTGTTGGACTGTAAGATGATTTCACTAAAATTATGTATTTTATATTTTCTAACACCGTATTAATTCTCTTTAATAAAATTTTAATCATAATTAGTGTTATTAATTAAATAAAAATAACAAACAATAATAATAACCATATTTTGTTCAAATAGATTTATGATTTATGATATAATGTTGATTAATTATGTTGATGTAAATATCAGATAAGATTGAGGTTGTAATGATGTTTGTCGATTCATTTCGTTTAAAAAAGAGTGAAGAGCCAATGGTGGTGATCGATGTATGGTTAAAAAATGGGTTTTCTTATAGAGAGCTTGAGACTTGAGAGAAAGATTAGGAATAGAGATGAAGCTTGGGGAAGAAGAGTCCCCTTCTCTGTTGTTTTCTTCTTCTTCATTTTATCCCCTAACCCTTGGTCATGATGGCTTGGTTGAGTTGTCATAGGATTATTAGGATGTGATTGGTGGTTTTTTTATGAGACTTATTATGTACAATAATATATATAACAATAATTGTTCCCTCGATCGAGGGAAAGGTGATAATGTGGCGTATTCGAAATAAAAAAAATGAGTTAAATTTCTATATTGTATGCTTGGCGCTTCTTCTTTTTCTTTCTTTTTCATTTATTTATTTTTTACTAATCTCATACTTGTGAGGAGTTATAAAATCACTCGCATATGAGCGAGGCACTGACAAGATACATTGCTTGCTCAATTTTAAATTAAAGTATAAATTCGTGCATCTTTTAATAAATGGGTGAAGGATTGGCAAGAAGTGTCAATCATCAAATTACACATGTTCGGTACTGTTGGAAGTGTATGAATATACTAAATGAGCAATATCCACCTTAGAATACTTGCTTTGTAACTTTGCAAAATTTAGCCAAGTGTCTTAAAAGACTAGAAGTAGTTTTTCTGTTAGACTTAGCGAGCAATTTTCTCTTCAGGTGTCTGTTTTATAACTTTGTTGAATTTCAGCTAAGTGCCTTAAGGACACTAGAAGTGATTGTTTTATTAAATTTAGCGAGCAATTTCCTTTTTGCTTTATAACTTCGTAAATTCAATAAAATTAATAAATGACAATAGCCACTTTTAAGGTTTATGGTTGGGTTCTTGTACTTTCATAAAATATCCAATATAATACTTGTACTTTGAAAATGTCTAATATAATACCTGAACTATCAATATGTGTTTTGTTATGGTACTTGTTGCTAACAACGTTAATGAATTGCTAAATTAGCCGATGAAAATTCGACATAGAGATCTTTTTCTAAATCATCAAGTACACATGGATTATAAACATTATATGAAAAAATAAATTAAAAACAATTAACTAAACATATTTAATAAAAAAAAAGTAAATATTAAACTTACATGAAAATACATTTTCATAGATAATAAAAAATATTATTTAAAATTTGATTAAAATATTGTATCAAATGGAAAACTCTTTGGACAATATTACCATTTAAAATACAGAATATGACATTTTTTCTTATGTAAGTTTAATATTTACTTCTTTTTTATTAATCATATGTTGATTCATTTGTTTTTTAATTTAATTTGATTTTTTTTAAATTTCACATAATGTTATATTATTTATGTGGACTTGATTTGGGAAAAAAAGTTTCTACGTGTTGAATTTTTATGGTTGGTTTAGCAATTCACTAACGGTGTTAACACCAAGTACTAAAATAAAACACATATTGGTAGTTCAAGTACCACATTGACATTTTCAAAGTACAAGTATTACATTGGACATTTTATGAAAGTACATGTACCATAATAAAATACATATTGATAGCTCAGATACAATATTAGACATTTTCAAAGTACAAGTATCGCATTAAACATTATATGAAAGTATAAGTACCAAATGTGATATTATCCAAAAAAAATTTCCAATTGGGTTTATGGTTTATGATATAGTGAGTTTGACACTGAAAAAATTATTATTTTAGAGAAAATGGTATATTAGGGTTTAAGGTTTAAGAGTTTAAACAGGTTTGAATTTTTGGAGGAGAAAGGTTTAGGATTTTATGGTTTAAGATCTAAGGTTTTAGAATTTTATAAAAATATAATGATTTTATTAAATCTCAATCTTAAACTTCACACACATACACACACAAAAATAAACAGTTAAAATTTGGTTGTAATATAAAATAAATTGATTTTATTAAATTTTAATAAAATTTGATGGTAAAGAAGATCATATTTGTCTCTTACAAAAGTCTTTGTACGGTTTGATGCAATCTCCTCGGTAGTGGTATAAAAAGTTCAACTCTTTCATAGAGCATTAGGTTTTCTCGAAGTAAGTATAACAATTATGTTTACCTACAATGTCTTTATGATGGTTCTTTTATATATTTTTTGTTTTATGTTGATAATATATTGATTGCGGCTAAGAATCCATTTGAAATTGATTGTCTTAAAACTATACTTAACTTTGAGTTCAAGATGAAAGATTTAGGTGCAATAAAGAAAAATTTGGGGATGAAAATTTCGAGAGATAAAACATTTCGGGAAATTGTTTTTATCGCAACAAAAGTACATCATAAGATACTTGAGCGATTTAAGATGCAAGATTCAAAACCAGTAAGTGCTCATTTAGCTGCACACTTTAAACTCTCAATTTTAGATTCCCTACAGAATGAATGTAACAGCCAGTTTTTTAATATTATCGAAAACAATAGTTTCGGGATCACAATTCCGATGAAAGAGACTATAGATATATTTAATTAATATTTATGAGTTAAATATAGTGTAATAGTGAATCGTAATTTAATAGATTTTATTAATTGGTCCGTTAGTTAAGGTATAAGTTGTGCATACTAAAAGTCAAGTGGTTTTGGGAAATGAAGTATTGGGACCTTGTTTCTGTAAACCAAGCCCGTGAATATTTTTATTAAATATTTATGGAACTATTATACAGGTGAATTGAAGTTTGGTCTGAAAATTTTAATGTCTTGATAGTTAATTAAGGAAAAAGAACTGAATCGTAAAAATCGTAAAACTTTATTGCTATTGATTTGTAATAGTTAAATGATTTAATTAATAGTTAATTAAATCCTAATTTAGTAATTTAACATCTTTTAAATGTTTCTGCGGTTAGTGCTAACATTTTTCTTAATTATATTATATTAAATTAAGTTATAATAAAATAATAAAAAGGTTAAAGTTAATAAAAGCAAAAACAAAAAAATATAATCATCTTCTTTCATTTTCTTTACTTCCAATCGAAGAACACCATTTTTTAGAATAGAGAGCTTTGACAAGCTTTCAACGATGCAGGTAAGTGTTTTTTAGGTCTGTTTTTCGTAATTTTATGTTTTTGATATCATTACAATTAAGTCCAATTAATTTGTACCTTTATTTTCAAATATGTTAAAGATTTTAAAATTTGTCATTGATGAATTTTAGATGTTTTAAATAGAAAATGGTAGATTTGGAAACTTAGAAATTGAAATTGGTATGAAATTTCTATAAATTATGATAACAAGAGGCTGCATATGGACATAATTGAAGTGGGCTTAAAATTTCGAGTTCAAATTCGGAAGATACGATAAGTTCGGTTTTAGAGACTAAACTGAATAAAATATAAAAGTTTAGGGGCATTCAAATAATAAAATTAAAATGGTATATACTTATAATAGGATGATATAAGATATTTGGAATTGATAAATTGAATTGAATTATTGAATAGATCGGAAATCGGACCAAATTAAAGAAAATCGGGGAAATGACAAATTGTTGATTAGTCCGTTTAAAGAGTTGTTGTTGTCTTAACCAAGTAAGTTCGTATGATATGTTTTTGTTAAATGGTTATGTATTTAGAATTATAATTGTAATTATAGTTAATTGAAATTTTAATTGTTTATAATTCGGTACAAAAAGGTGAGTGAGAGGATTAAATTGAATACGATGAATTGCAAATTGAAAAAATTACGGAATTGACTTTAAATTGAATTGAAATAGAATATATTATGAGAATATATTATGAGATGATGAGATTAAATGAACTTAATTGATTTGATTTAGACTGGTTGATAGTGATATGGACTAAATTGAATATATATGAAAAATGTGTATGTATGTATGTATGTTTAATTGACTAATTCAATGATGAAAATATATGTGAATTGAGATGTTGATTGATAATAAATTGAGGAATGGATACTCTATTAATTGTTCGGGTAGAGTCAGATATATTTGGCATGCTATAGCATATAAATAGTTCAGGGTTACTTCGACTATGAGTTGATGAGGCACTGAGTGCCAATTTGCTTTATATTTATCCGATGAGGCACTGAGTGTCAAACTGGTGTGTTGGTTGGATCTATGTATCCGTCCGAGTATGAGACGTGTTAATAGGGAGATAAATGGTAAAAGCGAAATATCTGATATTTGAAATGACAAATGACATGAAATGGAATATGAAATTGTGAAATAAGTTGGGAACATTGATTGATTATGTTCAATGAATCCATAAATTTGGAAATTGAGATGGAATATGATTCATAATTAGTATTTTGAAATGAAATAGTAATTGACATTAAATTGACAATTGATATATATACATTTATTTGGTATAAAGATGAATTGATATGAAATGGGAATGAAGTTTATAAAATTTAATATGAATTTGATTGATAATTCAAATTATGAAATGAAAAATAATGTTTCACATTATTTGAAATGGGATGTATTTCGGGTAAATAGGTGATATGATATGATTAAGATAGTGAATTGATTAAATGATTGTTTGTTTTATGAATTATAATGAAATGTTGAATTAAGTGAATTGAAATGTTATACGAATGAATTAATATATAGTATGATTAATGTTGAACTCACCTTTTTGATATTTGAATTGTCATGATAGGCAAACTTTACCAAGCTAAGTAACATGTAGGATATAATTATAACTCGAGGTAAGTTATTTGGTTTTAAATACCTATAAACTTACTAAGCATTTGTAATGCTTACTCCCTTATTTTCTTTTTCCCTGTAGTGTCAACTTGCGGAACGTGTCAAACGGATTGTCAAGAAGCTCACACTATCCCGGTATTGGTTTGGTGGTCTTTTGATCGTATTAGGCTTAGTTATGTATGGCATGTACTTAGGAGTTGTTTTGGTTCACTAGTATATTGATATAACTTGAAAATGCTGTTGGCTTGAGTATAGCAAGGAATATGCTTAATTTAAAACATATGCATATAATGGATAGATTGAATTGTGCATTTGGTATTTGAAATGGCATTTAGAATATGCAATTACATAGGTAATATGATGTCTTGGTATGGATAAAAGACTTGGTTGATAAAGTTGGGTTTATTTAAGTAAATTTGAAATGTTTTGATGATAAATTGTGGAAAGTTAGATTAGTTGGTTGAAAGGGAGATATACGATATCTTGACATGTATATAGGATGTTCACTTTGCAAGCTAATGATCATGTTTTGGTACTTTGATTATGAATAAGATTATAAGTAACCTTGATGTATTAAGTGTTTGGTACCTAATTGACACTTAGTAAGTTGAAGTTGTTAGCCAATATTTGAATGGCATTATGTGTGTGTTTAGGTAATAGCATGACTTGATATTCAATGTTGGTAATTGTTGATGTTTGGAGTGAGTGGCTTGGATGATATGAAATAGTTAAAGGCATGGTTAAATAAGGCATACTTAAATTGTGAAAATAGATTCTTATGTTTTAGGTCACTTATTGAACTTTGCTTATTGATATCTTAGTTAAAGAAATGATGATTGTATGAGTACATTTAGGCATGAAAAATCTTGGCATGAATGGTAATGAATGGTTGTTGTTCATGATTGAATTGTGGTGTCAATTGAGGCATATTGGTTAGACACTTAGGTTGAGTGAATTAAGTTGAATTTGGTATGTTTTGGTGTCTTGTATCATGTTGTTCAAGGGTCTAATGGATTGGCTTGTGGTTTAAGAGATCTTTGGTCAAATTTGGCTTATTGTTGAGGCACACACATGACCTGTGACACGGCCTGCCACACAACAATATGTGAAGATTTGTTGGAGAATGTCTCTTATTTAGACCAAACAATATGTGACATCTCGACGAGTAGCACTCTTTCGTCCCAACGACGCGATGGTCATCTCATCCCAACGAGCAACAAAACTTTGTCCCGACGACGCAACAGTCTTTCACGTCCCAACAACACATTAAGCCACGTCATGACGTGGCAACATGCAGTCCAAGTTTTTTTGGCTTTCTTCTTCCAATTAAACTCTATTTTTAGTTTCTCACTTAAACTCTGATTAACCTAAGGTTGTTGTAGTCATATATGCTACAAATTTCAACCTATAGATAGGAATTAGTTACTCTAGATTTCACATAATAGAAATATTCAGAATGTTCTTTGTTTTGAAGGGTTTTCATTATGGAGGATTTGGGTTTTCCTTTAATTCTCTCCATCTCTTTTTGCCTGTGATTTTTTATCCTCTTTTGAGGAGTTTTTCTACGTAAAATTTGGGTATTCGATCTTTCTTATTTTAGTTTACTTGTTTATTGCATAACACAGGTTAATTCCCAATAGTTTGTTTATTAAAGTTAAAAAATAGTAGTAAAATAGTAGTAAGAGTTAAGTTAGTGTTTTTTATATATTATTTTATTCATATATTCTAAAAAGTATGTTGTGGCATTATATTATTGAGTGTCTAAAAAATTTATTTTTGAAAATGATATATTGAACTTATATATATTAATTAGTTAATTTAAAGTTGACGCTTATATATAAAAAATAATAGAATATATATGTTTTTCCTTCTATTACACGACTGATGTTTTGCCACCACTAGAATCGAATTTTGGGAGAAACCAAATATAAAAATGAGCAAATTCTTTCTCTGATGATAAATTATCATTCAAGGATATTATGGATGCGTTCAAGCCTGAAACAAGGCTTGCAGTACCTGCACTGGAACCTAGCTATCGCACAACATATTATCTCCAGAATTAGAAATGTTTTTGCTTTCATTAATGTTGTACCTATGTTTCTACATGCCTTGCTTCTGTTTTCTCATTTTCTCAATGTTTTTATGCACACAGGCTACTGCGAAAAAGATTAAGAAAACTCTTAGCTGAGATTTATGAATTAGTTACCACCAACAATGAACCCAATTTTATAGACCACATTACCATGTCTACTCCTTACCAGAAAATTACCGACTCTTTGCATTAACATAAGAACGAGATATCCACTAATATTATGATTTATCTTTCCAAGTATATTTTAAATTTTATCTTGCTTATCTAGAATTCATGTCATGATATAAAAGTGATATGATAGTGTAGAATTGGTTGCAACTGTTCTGGTATCTTGTAAGATCTAGTGTCACGGGTCAGAATGCAAAGCCCATAACCATGTCACAAGATGCGCCCCATGGAGGTCTGTCGATAAGATGGGGGTCATTTAGCCCACAAGAACTGGCCCAATTCAAGAAACTATTGGAGAAGCCTATCAGATTAAAGCTTGGTTGGCCCGATAATGAGGATATGGCAACTTAGGCTATTATGGCAATTAATCTTAGAAGATAGAGGGAATCATATCTTGTAAAGATTAGATAGGATTTGATATGGCATATCTTGTAAATCCCTAAAATCAAGGGATATGGTCGATCTCGTCCGTCGATGTAACTTAATCTTGTCCGTCGATTTTGGGGGAGCCCAACTATAAATAGAGAGCCTCCCCCTCACTTGTAAATCATCCATTGTATTTGTGAATGCTTAAAAGTAATAGAATTCTGAGAGAATTTACTCAAACACTTTGAGAGCGCTCTTTCTGTTGTTCTTTTGGTTGCTTCTTTTGACATAAATCGCTTCCGCTCTACAATTGGTGCATTGGAGGAGTTCTTGAGGAATCCTCGCTTGAATAAAGGCTGACTTAGACGAGTTTGGACGAGCGAATCGCCTAAGGCCGCATAGATTGCGAGACGAAAGGTCTAGCCCCGTGACAAGTGGTATTCCAGTTATTGGTTCGAAGGCACTGTTGGGATGTCGAAAGAAGTTGTTGGTCAGAATGAGCCAATGGAGACCCGAGGAAGGGCTAGAAAAGCGAGTCGAACAAGGGACTTGTTATCAACTTTGGAGGATCAAGTCGTCTCTCTCGAAGAGTCCATGGAGGACGTCAAGGAGAGGATTGGCGATGTCGATGATAGACTCATTGATGAGTTGCGAACGATGCAGGAGCAACTCAAAGAATATGTGTTGGATACTATCGGTTCCTCGGAGAATAAGCTGGCTGGGAAGGATAATGCTCTTGAGACTATGGTGACAAATTTAAAGGAGGAGATCAATGAGCTTAAGGGAAAGCTCAAGATTTTCAAGGCTGCCATAGGTAATGGGATGTTGGCTTCGAAGTCGAAGCAACAAGCAATGGATGTGCCCAAACCAAAAGCGTTTAAAAGGGCAAGGTCCGCAAGTGAGGTGGACAACTTTCTTTGGGCCATAGAGCAATACTTCCGTGCGATGAGCATCGAGGATGATGCCACAAAGGTAAACACTATTGCTATGTATTGTACTGATGTTGCTTTGTTATGGTGGCGACGTAAGTCCATTGATGTGAGACGTGGTGGGACCGAAATTGGGACTTGGAAGGAATTCCAAAATGAGTTTAAAGCACAGTTTTACCCCGAGTATGCCGAGAATGAAGCTCGAGCAAAGTTGCGACAACTTACACAACGAGGCACGGTTAGGGAGTATGTGCGGGAGTTCAGTGAACTCATGCTCCAGATTTCTTATTTGAGCGAGAATGAAGCATTTTTCTCCTTTACGGATAGGCTGAAACCATGGGCGAAGCAAGAATTGCAACGTCAAGGAGTTCAAGAACTAACCAATGCCATGATGGTAGCGGAGTCCCTAGTGGAACTTGTTCCGAGAAGAAACAGATTCGAATCTTCCAAGCCCAACGGAAGGGGCAATAGTTGGTACCATGAGGAAGATGAAGAGGGACATAATTATTATGGTAGCGGTAGTGGCAGCGAAAATGATAATGAGAAACCATGAAATGAGAAATGGAGACCCAATAGCCCGAAAGAGAAAGAGGAAAATTGAGATGCTACTTCTGTAAGAGACCGCATATGAAAAGGGACTGCCCAAAGGTATCTTCGTCAGCTATCAAAAGGAGTGATAAGCCGGAAGAGGCGAAGCTTATTGATTTTAATACATCGAGGGCCAATTCGATGAAAAAAAGAATGGTGGGGAAGGGTTGATGTTCATAGACATCAACATTGCAAGTCAAAAGGAAAGTGTTCTTGTCGATACGGGAGCATCAGACTTGTTCATATTGGAGAAGGCTGCGAGGAAGCTTGGTCTCTCGATTAAGAAATTGAGTAGGAAGATCAAGACGATAAATTCCGAGGATGCCCCAACTGCGGGAGTAATTCGTAATGTGGAACTACAAATCGACGAATGTAAGGGCAAGAAAGAATTCGAGGTAATCTAATTAGATGATTACGATTATGTGCTTGGTTTAAACTTCCTTGATAGGATTCAGGCAGTTCTGTTTCCATGGGCCGATCAAATCCATAGTCACTGGTCCGTTATTGAAGATTGTTGTACCAGTGCATTGGGATATGAAGGTTGGGACAAAGGTGTTGTCGTCAATCTAACTAGTCGAGGATGTTTCGTATGGAAAGAACATTGACTCGATAGAACGGGATGCTATGGAAGTCCTTTTGAAAGTGTTAGTGGCGCAAGAGATCGATATGAAGCCTGCAGATTCGACTGTGGAGCCGACACCTTTGGGAAATGTGGGTTGTGCATCGGGCTTCAGGGAAAAAGGAACGATGCAGAAACAGTCGGGACGAGTAAATGCTGCGAGTAAAGTACATTGCGAACATTGTGTTAGTGTTTTGAATTATGACTTGTTGGCTTGACAAAGTCGTAAGGGCCCTTTCAAAGTTCATAAGCAATGAGGCCGAGGGACTATGGGCAATACGAAGCCAAGGTGTGTGAATCAAGGTGATTCAAAAGGTAACAAGTCAAAATTGGAGCAAGTTAGAGCGGAGACTTTTTGCCAACAAAATGTACCAACGAGTGTAATGGTTCAAGATAAGAGGCGACAGAAGTCGAGGCAAAAGTTCTGAAAGAAGGGACAACCCGATCGGAAAGCAAGTCAGGAGGAAGCCAAGGCAACGAAAGGGATTCGAGATGAATCAAGTCAGTGCCATTCGGAAGTCGCAACGAGGACGTTGCGAGAATGGTTGGGGGAGAATGTCACGGGTCAAAATGCAAAGCCCGTGACCATGTCACAAGATGCGCCCCATGGAGGTCTGTTGATAAGATGGGGATCATTTAGCCTACAAGAATTGGCCCTAATTCAAGGAACTATTGGAGAAGCCTATTAGATTAAAGCTTGGTTGACCCGATAATGAGGATATGGCAACTTAGGCTATTATGGCAACTAATCATAGAAGATAGAGAAAATCATATCTTGTAAAGATTAGATAGGATTTGATATGACATATCTTGTAAATCCCTAAAATCAAGAGATATGGTCGATCTTGTCTGTCGATGTAACTTAATCTTGTCCGTCGATTTTGAGAGAGCTCAACTATAAATAGAGAGCATCCCCTCACTTGTAAATCATCCATTGTATTTGTGAATTCTTAAAAAGTAATAGAATTCTAAAAGCATTTACTCAAACACTTTGCGAGCGCTTTTTCTGTTGTTCTTTTGGCTGCTTCTTTTGGAATAAATCGCTTCCGCTCTACAATTGGTGCCTTGGAGGAGTTCTTAAGGAATCCTCACTTGAGTAAAGGCTGACTTAGGCAAATTTGGACGAGCGAATCGCCTAAGGCCACACGGATTGCGAGACGAAAGGTCTAGCCCCGTAACACTAGTAAGTTATTCAAAAAGCTCTAAAATACTTTAAAATGATATAAAGATATATGGGATATTTTAAAAACACCAACTTAACCGTATACTTGACTTCAACCCCTCCCTCACTTGTAACATAGCTTATTTGTATACAACACTTTTAGTATTCTCCCTCATTTGTAACCAAAATTAAATTTTACCTTCATTTCTTAAATTTCTTTTAATCATCTAATGCAACCATAGAATAAAAAGATTGTGATTGAATTTTTAGCAAGTACTTTTTATTGATATTTTTATTCTCATGGTAATTGGTAAGGGGAGTTGGGTCTAGGACATTCAATGATAAGGTACTGTGCTTGTCTATGCTCGATTTTAGCCTTGGGGTTTTGTCTCCCAACTCCGAGGAGAACCCGAACAGGTTCATGGAGCTGATCAAGAACGCCCAAGTCCAAGGAAATGTTTTAACATATTGGCCTTGATAGGGTTCGAACCCAAGCCCTTAAGTGGTTGTGTTCTTACTCTTTAAGACCCTTTAAGGGCTTGAGTTTGATCCTAATCAAGGCCAAAATGATAAAACATTTTCTTGGTGGACCCTAAGCGCTCCCAATCAACTCCGTAAACCCATTCGGGTTATCCTCAAAATCAGAAGACAAAACCTCAAGAATAAAACAAAGTATAAACATCTCGAGCATAATACCTCCATCGTTAAGGCCCGAGACCCAACTCCCCTCAACAGTAATAATTTTGGTATACTCTTTTTGTAGAATTAAATTTGGTATACTTTTTATATATTTTTTTAACATTTCAGTTCATTTATTTAAAGGGTCATTTTAATATATATTTTTTAAAAAGTTTAAAAAAAAATCAATAATCTAATGATCTATATTATGAAGAATATTTAAAAGAATACGATACTAAAATAATTTCACTGTGACCAAAATTAAACTTTTCTTACACTTACAAAATAATGCCGAGAAGGCTTCAAAGATTCCAGTGGAGGCAGCGGCCTGCTTCCAAACCTAGGAATCAATGGCAGAGTGGTGGAGATAACATCCCAACTGAGGGAACCCAAAAGCAAAACCATCCCAACAAAATCGTCCAAACCCCAGTCTCAATGCTCCATTAAGGCAGTATCTGTTTCTGAAAGTGGAGCTGCACAAACATACCCTCTTCTTAATAATAATAATAATAATAATAATAATAATAATACATTTGGCAGATATGTGGTAATTAATAGATAAACAAAAGAAAAAATTCCCTTTAAAGAATCCTATTATACGCTGGCTAAGTTGTTTGTACTTCTTCATTTTCTTTAAAATATTCATATCTAACATGTACCAAGGGAAGGGATATATGACTCCTAGATCACTTTAAATTCATGAAAAAGCTTTAGAGTTTAGGGTCTAAAGCCCATCCATGTCCAATACTCATATCCAAGTCCGACTAACTTAGCTGAGAGGTATCTATGGTGTCTAAACAAAAAATATTTGCCTCCTCAAGTCTAATTTGAAAACCTGTTTTACTATTAAAAATTTTGTATCTAATATTTATATATTTTCAAATTTTAATTTACATAAAAGAATTTATTATTTAAGAGATAATCCGAATTGGTTTATCTCAAAGTCCAGCTCAAATTGACTGTCAAGCCAGACAAATAGCCCAGTAAGTGGATATATCTGAATAATATATTAAACAGATGCCTTAATAATAAAAATAATAGGTTGCAAATAAAACAACATACCGAGCAAATCCTCATAAGAATCGGATAAGAGGGATGCGTCCATCAGAAAAGAAGGAGAAAAGACATCCTGTGCTTCTTCCAAGTCAAAAAAAGACCTCTGCCCATCAGAAGCTGAACTACTAGAAGCAGCAGCTGACAGAAATACGTTTACTGGATCATAATTGTTAAGAGAATCCAACTTGTTCAACATGTGTGATACGTCATCATAGTTACTCCTAATATGACCATCGCTTGCACGGCTATCAAGCAAGGAATTGTCTTTTTGAGTTGAAAATAATTTCTTACTCCTTATGGAGCCAACTTTATTCTCTGGTCCCCCATGATAAAAATTAAATGATGAAACAGGTACAAAGAAATGTTCCGAGGTTTCATCAGATTGACTGTCCCGTGATGACTCTGAATCGTGTGATGGCATAGATAGTGCAGCTTGCCTAACAGATCTCATCAAGTTCTGAACGAAAGAATCATCAGTATCTGCAAAGTGAATTTGAGAATCAGAATCTTCCACTAAAGGAGTTAAATCACCAGTCACTAGCACTCATTTAAATGTTTGCAGAACATGAAAAGCAGCAAACCTTGGGGTGGGTTATCAAGGCCGTTGTTTGCAAGAGGCTGGTCCAGGGAGCTGCTTTCAGACAAAGTTTCAATTTGGTTGGTCTGCGGAGCTAAAGTATGCTGCTTTTGCATGTTTCCACCTTTAACCAAAGAATTTGGGCTTAAGCTGAATAACTGCGGGAGCTTTAAAGCTGGAGAACTAGGTGAAATCTTGTCAAGCTGAACCTTTGACATTTTTGGAGTGATGTCACCAACATCATCAGCGCTACTTTCCTGCATTATCCAGGAAAATACCTTAATAATTAGACATAAATTCTACAAGCACAAGTGTTCAATGTTTGCAAGAAATGATTCACCAATTTAACATTTACCAAGGTCCTTCCGCTGCTCTGAGCTTGAATAGGTGAGGTAGCTTGACCATGGTGCTTGGCCATGGAAGGCAAGTTTGAGGAAATGCCATTTACTTTCTCTGTAAAGTTCGATATTGACTTCTGAATTGCTGGAGCAACTTCCTTTAGTTGGTTAATAAGCACCTGTGCATTTGAAATGTACTAGAAATTAGAATAGAAATATCTACAAGTCATCTAAAAAGTAAGATTAGTATCAGGTGCAGGATTTAAATTGTAGCCGCGAATGCATTGTCTACCACATTTATCAAGTCTGTGGATATAATAAATGCAATTGGGGTAAATATAGGCCATGAATATTGGCAACAGAAAGAGCCGAAACTGAAAAATAGCAAATGTATCGTCAAGTGACGGTTACCACTTACATCCCTGATAAGGAATCAACAAGGATGCTGAAAAAAAGAATTCCTCTAGAGATAACTTAGAATCTATAACAGCATCAAGGTTTATGAGGAACACATTTTAGTGTGACTGTTTAGAGATTACTTAGAAATCATAGCAGAAATTTATGGTTTAGTAGAGGGCTAGAGGCATATGTAGTAGCATGTTTGTAAACTCACAACAGCCATGCATGTTCGAAGCAAAGCACAGAACAGGAGAACAAACTCATATATTGCTGCTCAGTGGGTTCTCAAATCTCCAAAAAATTTGAAGTAACACTTAAATAAACTAAACAAATTTCCAGATTTACCTTCCTTTAGCGTTTGGAAAGAGAATTTCCCATTTTGGGGCTGTCGAAAGGTAGATTTTCATCATTGTGCTCACAAAATTCTTTACCAAATACCAAGCAAATGGTAACTTAAGGAAATCTGAGCAATATCTAAGGTTCTTGAAGATTTCAAAAACCTGCTTGCTGTTGCCAAGTACTAGTATGATTCTATAACCATCAGCCTAACAATTAACTAGATTAAGAACCTACCTGACGAGTATAGAAAACAAGATAGATACAAGTGCCCCAGATGTTAATCAGACTAGAAATTTGAAATTTGCTCGAAATTATGATCAAATTAACAGTATGAATTTGTAATGAACTAGTTAATGTCCAATGGCTATTACATTACCTGAAAGCTAGCCAGGTGTTGCTGATGCTCAGCAAGAGTTGTAGCCAATGACTCAGCATGGCCACTTGTGCTACCATCTTGTGCACTTCGTAAAATATCAGGACCCTCTCCATCATTAGCTTTTGCCTGCAAAACAATAGTAATATCCATTATTGCATACTAGCACCTTACTTGAACACCGATAATTAGCAACATTCAATCCACAGTTCCTTAAAACCGTGAATCACAATTTAGAATTTACAAATACTTTTTAAATAAAATTTAGAAAGTGCAAACAAAATATTGCTCATTTGTGATTCTATACCATAACCAATAACTTGTTCACATCTCCCAAGGATGGAAAACTTTTAAGTGAACGGATTTGCTAATGACTAATAAAGATTTTGTCCATAGAAAAAGAATAGCACCCAATACAAGTTTCAACACCTCAACGTCAAACCTCATGTTGCATAATATCTAACTGGTCAATGCAATTTACAATACCACAACTTTAAACAAATATCATACTCATAATTTTACACTACATAGACATTAAACTATAAGAGATACAGCATATCACTAATGACCAATTATTAATACAAGCTAACATAGCTGAGTGAACAAAAATAACATAAAACAGCATACCAGCTGAAGCGAATGTTTATGAATGCGTTGTAACGCATGCGTCCAACGTCTGATAATTTCTGCTACATCAACAGCCTGGTTTACTCTTGCACTTCTATCATCTACCTGAGAGAATGTCTCTTCATTGACCTGTGTGTTACATCCACCATTCTGGTCTTTGTTAGCCAAATCCCCAGACTGAACAGATAAGACATCAGAGTAAGGAGCTTGAGAACTTTGATCCATAGCTGCAAGCAAAGACGATCCAGAGATGCGGTACCTGAAAATGAATATACATGAAAAAGGAGAGCCAAAGAGTGGCATATTTACCATCCAAAATAACATATGGTGGCAAATCACCTATGCTCCCGATGAGCTATCAAATCCTCAACGGGGCCTGAAGCAAGAACTTCATGTTGACCTGGATGAATAAGTTGATAATATCAAGGGTGTGAAAATCAAATAAGTTAATGAAGATATAAATGAAAAACACTTTATTCATTCGTACAGTACTTACTTTTACGAGATAGTATAGACTCCCACAAGCGAGTGGCCTTTGAAACCAAATGAGAATTCTGACTTGAAGTAGAGACAAGATCATCCCATAGCTCCCCTTCCAACTTCACTTTGTTCCTCAAGTCATGTAGTTTTTCCAGCTCTTGCTGCAAATAAGCCTGATATAAAGGTTTTCCAAGGAAAGTCATTCATTAAAGATATCAAGTCATCCCTAGCAGAAGGTAAAAGAGAAAGGGGATTATATTTGATAATACGACAAAAATACTCAAAAAGAGTTCAATTGAGTGATTAAATAGTTTTTACTTACCTCCTCAGCACAAAGACCACGAAACTCTGCAGTCATTTCATGAGCCAAATTTGACCACATAGCCTGTCTCTGCACTGTTGTTTCTGCATTTTTCAGAAATCTTCTCCGTTCAAGTGCTATTCTAGCCTGTTCAAAAAAAATGTTACTTCACCACTATGGAAGGTCTAACCCAAAAAAGAAACATTTTGAAGCTAATGCCAAAACTATACTTCAAGTGAACTATGATAGAAGCAAATAGAACATAGAAACATAGAAAAAGAAACATGAACCTAATATATGAGACTATAATTCTATGTTGCTCCAACCCTTCAATTTCTTTAAAGGTCGTGGATATGGGGATATGATCTTCCAGAGACCCATCAAATGCATGAGAAAGCAAAGACCTACCAAGTGCATGGAAAAACTTTAGACAAAATTAAATATACCCAAGTCGGACATATCCGTGTCTGACACATGCAAGTTCAACTAACATAGGTATAACTGTACTTCATATGAATAATGTACAGAGCAGCACTACCTTTGTTACAGGAAGTAATGTAGCAGCATGTGAAAAGGCAACATCAGTCAATGGCACAGGCAACGGGTTAGAAGCAACATCCGCTGCAAAATTCCTTCTATAAACCTCTCTTAATGCATGCAATGAGAGTTGCCATAGAAGTTCAACAAATCTACAAGCAAAAACATAAGAAAATATAATGTGATGATGAATTAACAAATTTCATCGGCTGTCTTCGACAAAACTTCTAACTTTTTGGATCTTGCACAGACAATCGGTGCCAAAACACAGTGAAAGATACGCTCTAATGAGCCTAATGCAAATAGGACTAAGAAAGCCAACTAACACAGTTTTCCATTTTGCTTAACTTTCTAGAATTTTCTTGGCAGCCAAACAGGAATTAAGAACTAACCTCGGCCCACAGCAAGTAGCAAGCGAAGAAACCCTGGAATTACTTCTAGGTAGAGCTCCTTGTGCTTCCAGCTCACTGATTATGCCTTGGACAACCTAAAATATCAACAAGTAAATAAAATTCAAACAATAATTCAGACAAAACAGTAAAACAGAAAAACGAAAACAAAAAAAAAATCGAAGAATCAACCTTTCGAAAATCACGAGATTGCGCTGAATCAAAAATTGGCCAAACTCTATCGAAATCCTATAAGATCCAAAACGAAAACCAAATTTAAAACCAATACAGACCAGATCGAAAGTAAACCGAACCGGAAAACGATTATTACTCTGGCGGATTGAGCGGGGCCACGAAGAGAAGAGAGTATGAAGTAAAGAAGCTGTTCGCCTAATTTAGGGTTAGAATGACGGAAAAGTCCGACACGAGGGGTTACGTTAGAGGCTCCGAGCCCGATTATCGACGGATCCAATCCTAATAGCAAACAATTAGTGTACATTGCGCTTTCGAGCTCTATCTCTCTCTCCTTCTCTCTATCCATTGTCATCTCTCTCTCTCTCTCTCTCTCTCTCTCTCTCTCTCTCTCTCTCTCACACACACACACACACACACACACACACACACTCACTTTCTCGGGAAAAAAATGTATTTTTTTTTCTTGAGAAAAAAATCAGAAGTGGAAATGTTGAAATGGTGGTTTTTTGAATCGGGGACCGATTTTAATTTAGAGAAAATTGGGGGTTGGCTTTGAAAATTTGGAATAGGGTCGGGGGGTAGGGACAAAGGAAGTCAGTTTGGCCGTTTGGAACTTGGGATTAGGAATGAGAAAGGACACAAGTGAAGGGGTTGTTGATGCGAATGTGCGCTTGTCTGCTGGTGAATAAAAAATTAAATCGAACCGGCGGTAATTTGGAAAAAGTTTTAGAGTGAAGGGGTTGTTGATGCGAATGTGCGCTTGTCTGCTGGTGAATAAAAAATTAAATCGAACCGGCGGTAATTTGGAAAAAGTTTTAGTAATTTTTTCCAAAATTGAATCATGCATATTAGTACCTTGTTTTATTATTTAAAATAATAAAATTTGAACTTTTTTTATTAATATTTATATATTTTTGTTATAACAATAAAGGTTATATATCGAGGAGAGGAAGTTGGAACCTTTGTCACTTGTACATGGAGGACCTGCTCTTTCTCATCTCTTTTCTTCTTCTTTTTTTGCAAATGATCTACTTTTGCTTTGCCGGGCTAATTCCCCACACGCACAGTGGGCTAACGAGGCTTTGTCCACTTTTTGCTGTGCTGCAGGCTATCAAATTGATAGACAGAAAACTCAAATTTTCTTCTCTCATAATACTTCAAAAGCAGTTGCAGTAGATATTCGTGGTCGACTTGGGTTCTCGATTGTGACGGACCTGGGAAAGGATGTAGGTATGCGTATATTCTGAGTCTAGGAAAGTACTTAGATATGTTTATATTTCATAACGTAGTAATAGGATGGCGTTTAGTTTATTATAAATAAGGTTTATTCTAAATTCAATAGATGAGATGCTCGTCAATTATTTATAGCTAATCATTTTAGTGAAGTAGATGTTATTTATTATTCCGAATTATTTTATAAGTACACCTTATATTCGTTCCGACGTGTGTAATGAGATTAAAAAGATTTTGCAGCTTTATTTGAGGATCCAACTCCACTATTAGAAAATTGGCTCTTGTTAGTT
Source organism: Gossypium bickii (assembly GCA_025503065.1). NCBI lineage: Eukaryota > Viridiplantae > Streptophyta > Magnoliopsida > Malvales > Malvaceae > Gossypium > Gossypium bickii. Next base: position 15,789,333 of record CP106713.1, on the reverse strand, counting down.
GGACTACTTGTTCCAAACCACTCATTTCAGGGGTTTTGGAGTAAGACGCCTTGAAGATTAGAACAAAATTTTCCTTCTTAAATTAGGCTTCAATATCTTAATCAATGTGGATGCGTTCTCATGTAACAGCCCAATTTTAATAGTGTCGGAACAGTGATTCGAGATCACTAAATCTGACGAAAAGTTAGAAAATTTTGTTAATCGATAGTTATAAGTTAAGTGTGATTTTAGAAATATTTTAAAATTAGTGAATTTTGTGAACTGAAAGAATTAATTAAAAAAATTGGGCCAAAAACGAGTATTGAGACCTCGAATTCATAAAGTGAGCCATAAATATTTCTAAAAATATTTATGGAGTGTCATTAAGTTATTATTAAACTTTCGTTAGAAAATTTTAACGTTTGGGTAGGAAATTAAATGAAAAGGACTAAACTGAAATGAAAGTAAAAGTTAAATTATAGATTAAAAGAAATTATGAAGGATCAAAATGGTAATTTTACCATTTTGCAAAGTTGAGGCGATTAACGTAAGAAAATCTCAGATTTTTTTAAAAGTATATTATTATATTATATTATATTATATTATATTATTATATTATTATATATATATAAACCAAAAGAAGTAAAAGAGAATACCAGAAAATGAAACAGAGAACAAGACGAAAGCAGGGGAAGAAAAAGGGAAAGAAAGAAAAGGAGAAATTGATGGTTTGAAGCTTGGAAGTTTAATTGGTAAGTTAATTTAGTCCTTCTCTTTTAATTTTGATGTTTTATAAGTTTTAGAACAAAGTTTTGATGAATTTAAGTTGAAGTTTTTGAAGTTTTAAAGCTGTTGAATATAGCATATGATGAATAAAATGATGAATTAGTGGTTTAATTGAAAGAATTTGAAGTTAGAATTGGGTAAAGGATTTAATTGTAAAATAAGCTATAACAAAACTGTTTTGGACAGCAGCAGTAGAGTAACTTTGAAAAATCACCAAAAATCGTAGAAGTGGAATTAGAAGCTGAGTAAGATATGAAATTGAAGCTTATTGAGTCTACTTTCATATGAAAGAAATAGAGAAATCAAATAAGTTCTGTATTATGAGATATTTAAATTTTAGTGAAACTGGTTCAGGGTGATTTCAGGATCCCCTGTTCTGACTTTGAAAAATCATAAAAATTGGAGAAAAATAATTAGGGGCTTAACTTTATATTTTTAGAATCCTGAATGAGTCTATTTTCAAATGAAATAAACAAGAAGGTCATATGAATTTTGTATGAAGAGTAATTTGATTCGTAGTGAAGAGAGGTCAGAACAGTCAAACAGTAAAACAGGGGAAACTTTAAGAATAATCTGGTATTGATTGGCCATACCAAAAATTCTGGAAAAATTATAGTAAAAAGATATATGAGTCTAGTTTCAAGAAAAATTAACGGTTCTTCATTTGGAGTTCTGTAGCTCCAGATAAAAATAATTTAGTGACTATGACACGCATGGACAGCTTAAATATTCACATAAGTAAATGTTGAAAATTATTGATAATGTTACTTATAGAATGCTATATACATTAAGGATGTGGAATGGAGAGGAGGAGGAGGAAAAATATGTATGAATATTCAGCTAGCATGGCTAATTTGTAATGTTTTAGGCTCAGGGGACTAAATTGAATAAAAGTAAAAGTTTATGATTAGTTTTGTATAAATGTTGGAGATGACCAATTTACATGGAATGGATTATTTTATTATTTAAAATTGCAAAATTGAATGAAATTATTAATTAGATTAAGATCGGTTGAAAAACGATGAAAATGGGAAATTACCAAAATGCCCTTGAATCTTGGTATTTACGCAAATTTAGCTGAGTAAGTTCGTGTAACTTTAAATATGTGATATAAGGAAATATAAGTTGATAGCACGTGAAATATTGATATAATGAATTAACTAATATATGTTTATGAATAAACGGCAAGAGAATGATATTTATCATGACATGTCAATATGTGATTATCTCGTAATATGTAAATAAAAGGTAATTAAATATGTTGAGACGAGAAATAAATTCAAGTAAGTCATGAAATAAGAAAAATAAATATGTTTTAAGGGATAATATGTTTGATTTTGATGGGTTTCAAAAATAAATGTTAAATGATATAAAATTTTTGATAAATAAATTTGTAATTCCTAATGCCTCGTACCTATTTCTGTTGTCGAATACGGGTAAGGGGTGTTACATTTAGTGGTATCGAGCTTAGGTTTAGTCGGTTCTCGGACCAAATGTAGTATATGTGAAGTCTAGAAATATATGCTATTATTAATATATAACTTGAGATAATGTGATATGTTCCGACTTTGATGATATTTGTATCATTATAATTTAAACTTTATCATTATTATGTGTAATTTATTAATTATGTGTGGTAAGTATTTTAAGGTAAGTATTTAGTAAAATGATAAATTTAAGATTGAGTCTTGAAGTTGAAATCGAATCTTCGAATCAATTATGGAATACTTGAATATTATTTTGTGTCTTGAATTGAATCATGAAGTTATTGAATATTGTTATGTGTATTGCATTAAACTATGAAGAATTACTGCAATCTTCGTGAAACTGTTGAAATAAGAAGTGAAAGTAGAATGAATCTGAAATTAGAAAGTTATTTAAATTACGTAATCAATTATGAATTATCTCAATATTTGAAGGCAAATTAAATTAAATAAAGAAAATATGTGAGTAATTGAAATGTATATTGATTGAAAAGTAATTAGTGATTTTAAATTTGATTAGACAATAAATTAAAAATACGAATTGAATAAAAATATATTATACATGCTTATTTTGTTAAATAATATAGAAAGTTTATTTGATTACTTTTTTACATATAAATGTTATATGTTTATATGAAATCAATTTAAGAAAGAAAGGAGAGGACCGAATTGAAGGAAAAGGAAAAGAGAAGGTTAAGGAGTGAAGGAAGAATAACATATATCATTTCAACCTTTTTGTTGTAAGTACTACAAGAATTTTAAATTATTGTTATTTATCCTTTTTGAAATATTTATGTGAATTATTTAAATATATGAGATTCAAACTTTAATGCCCAAGTAGACGAAATTTAGAACTCTTTGGGATATTAAGGAACATTAGCACGTTAGTGCTCTCTGATATTAGCACATTGGTGCTCTCCGATATTAGCACGTCAGTGCTCTCTGATATTAGCACATTGGTGCTCTCCGATATTAGCACGTCAGTGCTCTCTGATATTAGCACATTGGTGCTCTCTGATATTAGCACATTGGTGCTCTCCGATATTAGCACGTCAGTGCTCTCTGATATTAGCACATTGGTGCTCTCCGATATTAGCACATTGGTGCTCTCCGATATTAGCACGTCAGTGCTCTCTGATTATTAGCACATTGGTGCTCTCTGTTCACTTGTGCATCATAATGCACCTCTGTATCTGTTCCGTATATCCGGTGTGTTCTATAAAGTCTACTTTGGGCTAAGAAAGTGAAATGAGAACAAAGTGAATCATTGAATTATATACTGATTAGGAAATGGAAAAGTGAATTTGAAATAGAAAAAAAAAAAAAAAAAAAAATGAAATGATGATTTGAATACCCTATTAACTTATCGGGCTAGATTGGATATAATTGGCATGCTATAGGATATGGAAGAGTGCAGGTTTTTGCCGGCTTACTGATCAGGCACTTACATGCCGACTCATCATTCGTTATCTTTATTATCGATTCGACACTTTGTGTGTCGTATATTGTGTACCGTTAAGGCACAATGTGCCGTCTTCGGTGTGTTTGGGTTGGAATCTGTGTATCTCACAAAGTCCGGATTGTTAATAGGTGAATAACTAAAATGAGAAAAACTAAATAAATTTGATCGATTGAACTATTGAAAATATGAGTAAGAAATTATGAGTTGAATTGTGAATCGAATTGAAATGTGAGAATTGAAGTATGAACTTAAGGTTCATAAATTTGTTAAAATATCAAATTATTATTATTGAAATCATTGAATAAACGAAATGAGAAAAATCGATTGAATTTGATCGGTTAAACTATTGAAAGTATGGAAAAGTGGAATTAGGAATTGAAATGTAAATTGAAATTGAGATATGAGATTGAAAACTTGAACCAAAGGTTTATGAATTGATTAAAAATAATATAGATGATATATGATGCTATTTGATGAAATGCTATTGTTGAGGTATGAAATTAAAGTATAAATTAACACATATGACTTATATTGTTGCATGCTTGATGTTTACTATTTAATATTAAATGTTAAATTTAAATTATGCGTATAGTAAGTGAAGTATGAGGTAAGCGTTATTGATGAATTAAATGGAAACCGAATTAATCGATGGATAAATATTAGTATTGAATTGTATATTGAAGAGGAAGTGAAATTAAATTTATTTGTGAATACATTTAAGTGAAATTGGAAAAAAAAAAAAAAAAAAAAAAAAATGATATGTAAAAGCATTATGTTAAAATTGTAAAAGTGACATGCGTGTATAATGTAATTTTCCCAAGTAAATGAGATTAAATCTACTAAGATATTAGTGGTATACCATTAAGGAACTTTAGCGCATTCTCTGATAATAACACTTTGGTTCTCATCAAGTGCTATCTGATTAATAGTAAATAATAATACACTTCTATATTTGTTTCATATATCTTAAGTATTCTATTGAATCTATTGGGCCTCTTATAAAAAGGTAAGTAATTTTCGCTATAAGGTATGTTCGCAATATTGAATTAAAAATGAATTGCAAACTGAAAGGATATGGAATGGATATAAATGATAAATCAGATAAATATGTGCACAAAGGAGCTATAGAATTATAGAAATAACGAAGTTCATGATCAAAATAATAAGGAAATTTCGAGGACGAAATTTTTTTAGGGGAAGAATTGTAATGACCCAATTTTAATAGTGTCGGAACAAAGTGATTCGAGATCACTAAATCTGACGAAAAGTTAGAAAATTTTGTTAATCGATAGTTATAAGTTAAGTGTGATTTTAGAAATATTTTAAAATTAGTGAATTTTGTGAACCAAAGAATTAATTAGAAAAAAATTGGGCCAAAAACGAGGTATTGAGACCTCGAATTCATAAAGTGAGCCATAAATATTTCTAAAAATATTTATGGAGTGTCATTAAGTTATTATTAAACTTTCGTTAGAAAATTTTAACGTTTGGGTAGGAAATTAAATGAAAAGGACTAAACTGAAATGAAAGTAAAAGTTAAATTATAGATTAAAAGAAATTATGAAGGATCAAAATGGTAATTTTACCATTTTGCAAAGTTGAGGCGGTTAACGTAAGAAAATCTCAGATTTTTTAAAAGTATATTATTATATTATATTATATTATATTATATTATTATATTATTATATATATATAAACCAAAAGAAGTAAAAGAGAATACCAGAAAATGAAACAGAGAACAAGACGAAAGCAGGGGAAGAAAAAGGGGAAAGAAAGAAAAAGGAGAAATTGATGGTTTGAAGCTTGGAAGTTTAATTGGTAAGTTAATTTAGTCCTTCTCTTTTAATTTTGATGTTTTATAAGTTTTAGAACAAAGTTTTGATGAATTTAAGTTGAAGTTTTTGAAGTTTTAAAGCTGTTGAATATAGCATATGATGAATAAAATGATGAATTAGTGGTTTAATTGAAAGAATTTGAAGTTAGAATTGGGTAAAGGATTTAATTGTAAAATAAGCTATAACAAAACTGTTTTGGACAGCAGCAGTAGAGTAACTTTGAAAAATCACCAAAAATCGTAGAAGTGGAATTAGAAGCTGAGTAAGATATGAAATTGAAGCTTATTGAGTCTACTTTCATATGAAAGAAATAGAGAAATCAAATAAGTTCTGTATTATGAGATATTTAAATTTTAGTGAAACTGGTTCAGGGTGATTTCAGGATCCCCTGTTCTGACTTTGAAAAATCATAAAAATTGGAGAAAAATAATTAGGGGCTTAACTTTATATTTTTAGAATCCTGAATGAGTCTATTTTCAAATGAAATAAACAAGAAGGTCATATGAATTTTGTATGAAGAGTAATTTGATTCGTAGTGAAGAGAGGTCAGAACAGTCAAACAGTAAAACAGGGGAAACTTTAAGAATAATCTGGTATTGATTGGCCATACCAAAAATTCTGGAAAAATTATAGTAAAAAGATATATGAGTCTAGTTTCAAGAAAAATTAACGGTTCTTCATTTGGAGTTCTGTAGCTCCAGATAAAAATAATTTAGTGACTATGACACGCATGGACAGCTTAAATATTCACATAAGTAAATGTTGAAAATTATTGATAATGTTACTTATAGAATGCTATATACATTAAGGATGTGGAATGGAGAGGAGGAGGAGGAAAAATATGTATGAATATTCAGCTAGCATGGCTAATTTGTAATGTTTTAGGCTCAGGGACTAAATTGAATAAAAGTAAAAGTTTATGATTAGTTTTGTATAAATGTTGGAGATGACCAATTTACATGGAATGGATTATTTTATTATTTAAAATTGCAAAATTGAATGAAATTATTAATTAGATTAAGATCGGTTGAAAAATCGATGAAAATGGGAAATTACCAAAATGCCCTTGAATCTTGGTATTTCTGCAAATTTAGCCAGGTAAGTTCGTGTAACTTTAAATATGTGATATAAGGAAATATAAGTTGATAGCACGTGAAATATTGATATAATGAATTAACTAATATATGTTTATGAATAAACGGCAAGAGAATGATATTTATCATGACATGTCAATATGTGATTATCTGTAATATGTAAATAAAAGGTAATTAAATATGTTGAGACGAGAAATAAATTCAAGTAAGTCATGAAATAAGAAAAATAAATATGTTTTAAGGGATAATATGTTTGATTTTGATGGGTTTCAAAAATAAATGTTAAATGATATAAAATTTTTGATAAATAAATTTGTAATTCCGGTAATGCCTCGTACCCTATTTCGGTGTCGAATACGGGTAAGGGGTGTTACATCTCAGTTCACATGTTGAGAAACAAATATAATGTTCATGGGCTGATTCTACAGTCTATTAAACGTAGTAATTGTTCTTATCTTTGGCGCTCTTTCGTTAATGTGTGGCATGGGGTGACAAATGGTGTTGTCTGGTCAGTTAGTGATGATCACCTTATTAATTTTTGAAATGATAGTTGACTCGCGGATGTTGAACCTATCAAGTTATACCATATTAGTGATGAACGATTAGATGAAACTCTTATATTATCTGATTTGATAACAGCTCAAGATACGTGGGATTGGCATAGACTTGAATCTCGAGTGCCACAGGTTATCGTTAGTCGTATTGCTAGTGTCTTGCCACCCTTGGCTGATGATGATTTGGACCGACTTGCATGGCGAATGATGTCTTGTGGCCCGTTTTCTATTGTTGCTACTTACAACTATATGCTTATTCATAATGATGATAGCTCTCATAGGGTTGGCTTCAAAGTTTAGAAGGTCAGAGATCCACAAGTTAAAGCATTTCTATGGTTGTTATGTCGTTCAAGTTTACTCACTAATGATGTTAGATGTAACGTAACATCCCAAAATCCCATTAGTTGTAAATAGTGTGATTTTAGAAAATATGTATATTGGAATATTTAAAACAAATAAAATAGGAATTATTTGTGAAAGTAGAGAAGATAGAAGGATATTGGAGAATATTAAAAAGATATGTGTATTGAAAAAAAAATCGAGTATTGATTAATTCATAAGAAAGTAAAAAGTGTTGGGGTAAAAGTAAAAAATTAAAAGTATAAAAATTAATAGATAGATGTAAAAAAGAAGTGGAGTAATAGATTGGTTTGAAGATGAGATTTGAAGAAAGGTAAGAGCTTTAGTGGTTTTCCCATACTCATATTTTATTTGAGAAAGAAATTACGATGTTTGATTTTAATCTATTATTGATCAATATTACATATACGTATATTATGCTTGAAGCTAAAAATTCATGTATATATGCATATAGGATATGCATATAGGATGTGGAATGTAGAGGAAGAGGAAGAAAATAATAAAGATAAATAAGTTTATATGCATATAAGGGCTTGAAAGGATAAATTATGTGGAAGAACATGATTCATAAGTGTTAGTAAGTTGATAGGAAGTACAAACTAAAATGTTAGAAATTATGCTAAAACAATTTTCTGGACCGCCATCAGGTTTCAACTTTAAAAATTTCCTAAAAAATGTATAAATTGAGTTAAATGTTGAACCAAGTATGATATTAAATCCTAAATGAGTTTAGTTTTTTATAGAATAAACGGTTTAAGCAATGGAATTGTAGATTATGAGGTAAATAAATTTAAGTGAGACAATGTCAAATTGATTTTAGGTTCCCTTATTTTTACTTTGAAAAATCATTAAAAATTATACAAAAATATTTAGGAGATTAACTTTATGTATAAAAGCTTAATACGTCTATTTTCAAGAGGAACAAGAGACAACATTATATGAATTTTTAGTAGAGAAGTGTCAGAGCTGCTTAGTAGTAGAATAAGGGAAGATTTGAAGAAAAAAATTATATTAATTGGCTTACTTAAAATTTTACCAAATTTTTTATATTAGTAACGAGATATTTAGTTTCAAGAAATTCAAACAAAATTTGATTATCAATCCCGAAGAATGAAATAGGAATAAAAATGTGACTCTTGTATAGTAGGACATGAATAACTAATTTAAAACTTTAGCAGAGTGATTAACTAAAAAATGTAGCATTCTTTACCCAGGTTTAGATACAAACTCGAGTAAAGGTTATTACATGTGGTCGAGGTATAAGTAACGATAGTCGTTGTGAAAGATGAGGGGAAACGAGAGACGGTTTTGCATGCAACGCGTGACTGCTATTTTCCGAAAGGAGTGTGGAGATCCATTGTCCCGAGAGGTGCTTGGAGCTTTTTTCTTTACATCTTCTGTTCAGGAAATGGTTGAGATGAAATGTTCTAAATGAGGGGCACATTGACATTGCAGAAGAGTGGCCAACTTTGTTTTCCATCATTGTTTGCTTTCTTTGGAAAGATAGGAATGCTTCTATTTTTTATCATATGAATAGTAGTAGTGGGGACTTAATAGGTTTTTTTGTGGCTTGGGCTAGAAGCTTTCTGTCTGCAAGGCTGAAGATAAGTCTTGAAAGCTTCAAAGTTGATCGTGGATTTTGGGAATCGCTTACAGAGGGTTGGATTAAGCTGAATACAGATGGGCCTTTCTTGAATCACTTGTCTCGAGCAACTGTAGGAGGGGTATTTCGAGGATCGAATGGTGGATGGGTATTGGGTTTTTCAATGAAGGTTGGAGGGTCTGATATTTTCCAAGTTGAAGCCAGAGCTATCTATGAGTGACTTAAGCTTGCGTGGTCGAGAGGTTTTAGCCGAATTGAAGTTGACTACGACAATGCTATACTTATTGAGTTTATCTGCAAGGGATTTGCTGCGGAGAGCAGAGTTCCGGAGCTGCGATTGATTCATTCATTGTGTAGGAGAAACTGGCGAGTAGTTTTCAAGCATTCCTCAAGCGAGTACAATAGAGTGGTTGATGGCTTGGCTAAAGCCGCTAAGGGAGACTATAATCAGCTACAGATCTTTGAGTTTCCACCGTATTATATTCGTAGGTTTCTTGAAAAAGATAATCAAGTGATGCTGGGAAAATTTCCAGCACTTCAGTCTGCTGCTAATTAAACTTTTTTTAAGTTTATTCCTTTCTATCAAAAAAAAATGTTTTATAAAAGTATTTGGTGGTATAACAAGGCAATTCACACCACGTGGGGTGTGGATAGTCATTAAAATAGGGGCGATTCATAATATAGATAGTGCAAAAAGCCGCTAAGATTTTACTTTGAGGTTAAGTCCTTGTAGAGTATACACAATTCAGTTCGTCTCTATATTTACTTTGGTGCTAAAGGGATATATATAATGGGAAGATGATTGGGCGTGGGTCCAAATCATTGAGTTCTCTATTTCATGAGTGTCATGATAGGATGATAAATGTCAGTTTAGGGCATTATTATAGCCAACCTAATGAGGTTGGACAAGACGTTTGTGAGACTAGCATGTGATGGATTGACAGATGTCATTAGGAATCCTTACCAATATATTATGTATAAATTGTGTGGGTCTGTTTAGTGTGACATGATGTTTAGCTAAGCATGTTTTACACTTCTAACAAAGTAATAGGATCGAGCTTCACCATGTAGGAGGTTGTGTTTCTTAAGTTCCTATAGCCATCAAATGATTTAGCGAGGGGTTTAAGGTGATGGCGTAGCAATTGCCTCTAGAAGAAAGATAAGTTGCAAAGTGGCCTAGCTTGAATTGGTTAGTATGTGATGCTTTTTAAAATTGACTACCAAGGATTCTATCGAGTTTTGAAGCATCATTATTATTGCTCCGGCCATTGCTCCTTCGCATTGATTGCTTTCGTAGATGTGGTTGCTTTTAGTGGGAGGTTTTTAGAATACCTCATGCTTTTCGTTGTCATTTTGTTCGGAGACAAAAATTAGTCATGTCATTTTCACATATTTAAGTAATTTTCTTTTTCAAATTTTAAATGATTTTTAATATTTTATATAATATTATAAACTATGTAAACAATGAAGATTGATGGGATAAAAAAATATTAGATTTGGTAAAAGTAATATTTGAGGGAATATTTTGGAAAGGTAAATGAAATTATATTTTTTTGGGGTTTTGTTATATTTTGTATTGAAATTTGATAAAAGTGTTAAAAATTTAGAAGTATGTATGTTATTTTAAAAAATTGAGTTTAGCACGTTGAGATTGATATCATTAATATAGGAGAGGTTATGAGTAGATTTAAGTATTTTGTATAAAAAAATTAATTAAATCGGTTGAACTAAAAATCAATAGCCTGCTATTGCGCTTAAAAACTATATAATTTTTAAATACATTTTGTGTAATGAATATAAATTATTTATAAAATTAACAATACATAAAATATTTTAAAAACTTAAATATAATAATAAATAATCTATTATAATGATAATTTATATTTAAACAATTTATTATAAAATATAAATTAATATAATTTTTATAAACCTTTTAAATAATTAATAAAAATAAGGGTATTTCATAAGCTAAAAGCCAAAAATCACCTCCCAACATTACAATTGAGCGGAAAAACACTTTTTCACTGTAATTTTAACTCTAAACCATGTGGCGGGGTAAAATACCCCAATATACCAAAAAATTAAAAAATTACGGAATTGAGCCGGTTTCTAAAAAATTTACGGAAAAGGGCCATTTCCCCTCAAAACACGTCCATGTCAGCGCGTTTTGAGGGGAAATAGCAGGAAAGGGGCGCGCTTTGTGCCAAATCAGCAAAAGCGCACTTACGTGGGCGTTCTTGGCTGATGTGGCGCAAAACGCATCCCCAGGGACGCGTTTTTCCCTTATTTTTAAAATTAAATTTTAGAAAAAAATAAACAAATTCTATTTTATAAAAGATATAAGCAACTATTATTTTATTAAATATATTAAAACTAAATTACAAAAAATAAAAAAATTCTTATTTATTAAATATATGAAAACTAAATTACAAAAAAATAAAAAAATAAAAAAACTTCTCATTTATTAAATATATTAAAACTAAATTACAAAAAAATAAAAAAACTTCTTATTTATTAAATATATTAAAACTAAATTACAAAAAATAAAAAAAACTTATTATTTATTAAATATATTAAAACTAAATTACAATAAAATAAAAAATAAAATAAAAACTTTTTATTTTATTAAATATATTAAAACTAAATTACAATAAAATAAAAAATAAAGAAAACTTCTTATTTATTAAATATATTAAAGCTAAAGTACAAAAAAATAAAAAAATAAAACTTCTTTTTATTAGATATATTAAAACTAAATTACAATGAAATAAAAAATAAAAAAACAACTTCTTATTTTATTACATATATTAAAATTAAATTACAATAAAAAAATTAAACAATTTCTATTTTATTAAATTGCTGCTGAGGCTCTTGCATGTAGGGAAGCTATACAGATCGGGGTGAATCATTTCTGGCCGTCGGTTCTCATTGAGGGAGACTCCTTATCAGTCATAAAAAAGTGTAAGAATCGAGCTCATGACAGATCTATGATAAGCGCTTACATTCAAGATATTAAAAGGCTGGCATTAAGATTGAAGAAGGTTGATTTCCAGTATGTTTCAAGAACGGTGAACACCATCGCACATGATTTAGCAAAGAATGAGTTAAGGAGGAACACAGGGTCTTACCAGCGCAGATCGGCATCGGAGCAGGATGAACGGCAGAGGTTGAGAGAGGCGATGCGCGAGCCGAACTGATGAAGGTTTTCAGAGCATTGTTTTGAAAGGAGAAGTTACAAAATGAAGGATCTGGAAGGGGGAGGCTTCTCCTGAATTGGAATCGGTTTTCCAGAAGATATTATGACGTGAGTGACGTTTGCCGATTTCAAGGTGTTTTGATTGGTTGACGGTTCGGTGGATTTGTTATTATTTTTTTAATTTTAAATTAGGATACAGGTTACCAAAATATCTAGATATTTTTTGTATTCAATTCATTTGTTTTTGAACTGAGTCGGGCCTTTGTAGTTGGGCTCTGATCATTTTTTTGGTTTGGATGGGTTTATTTGTTTTGTTTCTTTTAGTATAATAAAAAGCCCAATCAATATTTTTCAAAAACAAAGATATTAAAATTAAATTACAATAAAAAAATTAAACAACTATTATTTTATTAAATTTATTAAAACTAAATTACAAAAAATAAAAAATAAATTTTTATTTTATTAAAAAAATTCAAATTAAATTACATACAAAAAAATAAACAACTTTTATTTTAGTGAAGATATTAAAATTAAATTACAAACACAAAAAAAAACAACTTTTTCTATTAAAAAATAAAAAAATTTATTATAATTTAAAAAATAAAAAAATCCCATCCGAATCAATGTTGATGCCGGTCGGAATTAGTGCCACACGGGGGCGGTCGGCGGTTACGCGTTGGATTCCCCATTCTTTTAGCTTCCGGCGAGGGTCATGGAACCTCGGGCGGGAATTCCGGTTCCTCCGGCAGTGGGTCTGGTTGTGGGTGTTGCGAGGATGGCCCACCTTGATAAAATAACGATCCAAGAAGGTGTTTGCATAAACCACGGCGGGGGTGTCTGAATCTCGTATGGCGAAGGAGACTGGTAAAAAGAAGTGCTCCCCGATGGCGCCTCTTGTGATCCCTCACGTGACGACGACCTCAAGATCAGCTGGCCAGTCGGAGTAGTTGGGAACGCACTCGAACCCGGCCATGCATTCCAACCTGGGGTGGAACTGGGAAAAGGAAACATATATGGGTTAGGATACATATAAGGGCTAGGGTACGCACCTGGCATAAAGGGTAAAGGCTGTGATGTCGGTGTCGTCGACTGAACTGATGGGCCCGGTGACTATGTGGGTGCTGTTGATGGGCCCAGTGACTGTGTGGGCGCTGTTGATGGGCCCAGTGACTGTGTCGGTGTTGTTGATGGCCCCGTCTCATCACCTTTTCTCCTTGGATTTAAAGGGCCCCGACGTTCCCTTTATTGACGAAGTTGTCGTCGCCTCTCTTCTTCCAACAACAGATACGACTTACCATGGATCCTAAACCATGGCATGTATTCCGGCATGTACGCTAACTCAAGAACGACGATCGGTTCTCGGTTAGGTAAATAGTCATACCGATTCTCCCACATCTCGATATGTGCTGACCAAAATCTTGGCCAATCCATGTGCAACCGTCGTAAGTCCACTTTGTGCTCATTATCGAGCACCTCAGGTGGCACGAGAATCGGTTGCTGGAATCCAAATTGTCGCAGAACCCGATCTGACTGGTGCATCTCCACGGTCGCATAGTTGATCAATGGGACCTTCACGTGCCAACTGTTTGCATTTTGGAAGAACTCCTCTGGAATTACTGCCCGAATTGCCGGATCCTCGTACGGTGTCCATTGAAACTATATTAACATTACCAAAATATTAGTTATATACACAATACTAAACACTAAATACGAAATACTAAATTATAAATACGAAATTCGAAACTTACTTGTGATTCCGACCGTTGGTCCAATAGAAGCCGTATATCTTCAAGCGAGGTAGGTATTCCAGCATAACTCACCGAATGGTTCCACCTAATTAAATAAATTTTTAGTATACAATTTATACTATAAATCTACGTAATAATTGTAAAATATAACATTAAATTTACCTCGTTATCAGTGGGAATGAATATGGGTGGTCGAGTTGATGACGTAAAAATAGAAATCGAAAACGTGCCCATGACTACAGTAGTGATAGACAACCTTCGATCTTCGCTTTACTCGGCCGTGTTGCCCCGCACATCTCCCAATACAATCTCGATAGCACGCGGACTTCAACTCAATTCACCACCGCTCAAATCAACAAGTTTCAAAGACCATCTCAAGTGTACGAGGTTTCTAGAAAGGTCCAGCATCAGATAGCCTCCAATTATCTGAAGAATGTATGCCCGAGTAGGGGTGTGTATTCGATCGAGTCAAGTCGAATCGAGTCAAAAAATTTTGAGTTAGTCGAGTTGACGAATCCTATTTTAGCAATCGAACTCAATTTGAATTTTTTTGAATCGGATCGAATCGAGTCAAAAAATTTCGAGTCAAGTCGAGTCGAGTTAACGAATCCTATTATTTATACTTAATGTTGCATTTACATGAACCAATTATTTAACTAATAAACGAAGTATAAAATTATTTAACTACATAAACAATATAATGGTTTTGTCTTTTAACTTAATGAGTAAACATTTATCAAAACAACATAGTTTTGACTTTTAACTTAATGATTTTGACTTTTAACTTTAGAAAATGTAAACATTTATCAAAATGGTGTAGTTTTGCCTTTTTTTATTCGGATTTTCGGATAACTCTAATTGTGTAATTCACATTCGAGTTAAACCGAAAAACTTAATTTTTTATTCGAGTTGATCCAAAAAACTTGATTAACTCAAATAAATCGAACTATTTAATTCAAAATTTGAAAATTTTATCGAGTTTTTCGAATCAAATCGGATTTTGCTCACCCTTATGCCCGAGCATACCGTATTCTTTCAATTTCGTCAAACCCTCATCCGACTCCGGGAATGTGTCTCGTAACCAGGCCATCTTGATCCGACCTCCTTGAATGTTATCCGGAATGGCACCCAGAAGCTCGTAGTATACGGCCATCCGATACCAAAAGTTGCGGACCCGGTGACTACCGACCCGTCCACCGGCAATCCCAACTGCAACTGCACATGTTCCAGAGTGATGGTACACTCTCCGCGTGGAAGATGGAAAGTGTGCGTCTCGGGTTTCCACCTCTCTATCAACGCACTGATCAAAAGCGGCTCCAACTTGAACCCCTGGCCTATCGTGGCCACTTGCCAAAAACTCGCTTCCCGCAGGTAATTCTCGATCAACGGCGATGGGGGCCATGCATATTGCAAATATAACATTGCAGCACCCGATCTACAGACTGTTTAAAAAATTATAAAATAAAAATTAATTAAAATCGTATAAACCTAAAAAATATTAAATAATATTGAAAAATTAAAATTAAAATTTACCATTTGCATTTGATCGACGGAGATGTGCTTGTTGTCTAGACGAAGTAATTCCCCGGCCATTTGTAATACGATCGAAAATTTTAAAAGTTTCAAAAAATATATATTAAAAAAAATTAAAAAAGGACTTTTTTGTAAATATTAAAGGACTATTTCGAAATTTTAGAGGAAGTTTGAAGGACTTAAAGAGAATTTTGAGAGGAATTTGAGAGAAATTTGAGAGGAATTTGAGAGAAGAATGAGGAAGGATTAAAGTGTGAAAAAAATAAAAGGGTTGGGGGATTTTTATAGTTTTTTTACCGTTGGGCCCCTAACGGTCAAAAAAATTTGACTCTTTTTTTTTACTGTTGCAGGCTAAACAGGGGCGCGCTTTCCTGCCATTTTCCCTCAAAACGCGCTGACGTAGATGCGTTTTGAAAGGAAATGATTATTTTCCGTAAATTTTCTAGAAACCAACTCAATTCCGTAATTTTTTAATTTTTTAGTATATTTGGGTATTTTAGCCCAGGCGGCGTCCATTTTTTATACCCAAAATCAATGAGAGGAAAAAAATTGTAATGGCCTAATCCTCATTAAAAGCCCAAATAACCTTTCATTTTTGGATCTGTCTCATGCCTATGTTATGTTATTGTATGCTATGCTTATAAAAGGAGGATTGGAATAAACCAGAAAGAACTTCTAAGAGATAAAGCAAGCAGGACTTTATACAGAGGCAATCCACCAAAACATAATCTGAAAACTTTTATCTCACTGCTGATGATCGTAGATGCTTCGTCGCCACTGCCTTTGAAGAGGAGAAGATTCACTAGCATTGATTCCATGGAGGCTGAATCGGCCAAGGTATTTCCTTTTTATGAAAAAGAAGAATTAATTTCTTGATTTTGATTTCATTTTTCGAGTTCAAAATCTTGTTTCTAATGATGTTTCGATCTAGGTTTTTTCCATGATAATTGATTCGTGTGATGGGTCTAGTTGTTTTTGTTATTTATTCGATTGTGTTTTTTTATCTATTGAATTTAGATGCTTCGAAACAGTGAACGAAAGATTTAACTCTGAAAAAAAAAAAGAGAGAATTTATCTTCACTCTGATGCAATTTTAGTGGCGTGAATTAGTTAGGACGCACTGTTGTACTAGTTGAATTCAGGTCCTTAAACAAAACAAATTACTGAAATTAGCCAAATTGTGATGGAATTAAGCTTCAATTTGGTCTCTTTTGCCATCTTTATTAATAGTTTGAATGGTTTAGGGTTCATAAACTGATGATGGCATCGATGAGGACAGCTATAGTTGGTCAGTATCATCATCCCTTTTTGGCTATGTTATTATCGTCCAAAATCCAAATATTTGGAAAAACATAGGAAAAAATTGAGCATACCCATATTAGTCACAACAGTTACCCTTAGTCTTAACAACATAACTTTTTGGTATTTAGTTGAATTAAATAGTTAATATGAGTAATTAGATAAAAGGGAAATCTTGGGGTAAAAAAAAAAAAAAAAAAAACAATTAGTGCTTTGAATAAGTACCAAGTAATTTGAAGTTATAAATTTATACTACTTCCCCCTCCCCTTGATTCAATGCTTTGAGTGAAGTAACCTTATTTTAGGAATAAAAGTGCACATGGAATTCTGGAGTCTTGTTCTCATTTGGTCCAACTTCACGTTTGTGCTCCCTTTGGTCTTTGTAGAAAAGATATGTAGATATTGGAAAAGATCTCAACTGTATCATTTTTCTTCTTCTTCATGATACTTGCATTAAGAGGAGAATTTTAAGTCCGACCTCCACACACTGTTGTATGTTATGAATCATATATAGTCTTCATAGATGCCAAGTCATTGCTTTTGATAGTTGGTGGAAATATCATTACTTATGACTTCTGATTTTGTGCTCCTTTAACTTGTTTGGTATGCAGTCTAATGTTATTTATTTCTGATTACCTTTGAATGATTTTAGGCCAAGCTCGCCGCTGCAAAAGAGAAATTTGGACGGGAAATTCGTGTTTTTGAAACTGCTAGTCTGCTTCCAACACAAGATGGAGTGCCCAACACTGGTATGACCTACCAAAACATGTTTCTGGACTTCTGACTTTCCTATTAACTAGAAGTGCCTGTTCGTTTGTGTAAATTGATAAATGCAATGTTTTTATTTATTTATTTCTGAGCAGAGGAGCCAGATGACTTCTATGATTTCACTGCAGAAGATTATTATCGACTAATGGCAAGTAAAAAAGAAGGTACTTTGTTGATGAATATTAAATCATAATCAGTTTTATCCTCTCAACTTGGTTTATTTATTTTTACTGATTGAGTTTTGATTTAGTTATGTCAAAGTAACCATGGCTTGTATTTGTCTTGAAAAGGACATGTATAGGCACAATTTTTTGTACAAGGTTCCCATTTCATAAAAACTCATGGTAACCTGGATATTTTGGAAAGGATTTAGAAATATATTTACATGTTTCTTAGCGGATATGATTATAAACAGATAAGCACTTGAAAACAAGAAAAATCCGAGAAGCAGAAGAGGCTGCTCGAAGATCAAGAATAACTAAGGTACTTGCTACTCCTTTGGAATCTTTTCGTTGTTTATGTGTTAAGAGTGCTTGAATCCCAATGATGAGAGAACTTTTTCAAGGATGAGTAGTGAATCTTAGAGTAGGTTGGTGTAGTTGTACTTTACTTTTCATTAAGTTTATATGTTCATGTTCAGGCTGTTGTAAGGATTCGCTTTCCAGATAACCACACATTAGAGGTTACGTTTCATCCATCCGAGACACTTCAGAGCTTGGTTGACCTTATTTCTAAAGTGATTGCTCGACCAGATTTGCCATTCTATTTATGTAAGCATATTTCAGAGTGAACTTTTGGTCAGTTGTTTAAATACTAGCTGGATGTTTCGGAGTGAAGCCTACACCTTGGATGTCTAATATCTAATGTTTCAGATACTACGCCTCCTAAGAAGCAAATAAAGGACATGACACAGGATTTCTTCTCTGCCGGTTTCATTCCTGGTGCAATCGTGTATTTTTCATATGATCTGCCAAAAGGTTTGTGCATGCTTTCACATGTATGCATTGTTTAATCCTTCAATAAGTCATATCTCATCATTGATTCTTAACCTTATTGTCATACTTATGATCTATGTTACTCTTGACTTCATTTTTCATGAACTACACTCATGTTTGACACACATATGGACGTAGGTATGGGGATATGACCCTTCAAATACATGGAAGAACTTGTAAAAATTGAACATGCTCATATCAGATAGTATCAAACACATTATTTCCGATACAAACATTCAAGTCCAAGTAACATAGCTTATGATTGGCTGGTGCAGAGTTGTGACCATGAATACTTATTTATGTTGTCATTACCATGTATAACATTCAATTTTTCTATTTTTTTTGTCTGTTATTGGCATATTTAGCGTTGGCTTAATTTCATGTTTAGCATGTAATAAATCACGCAGTAATGTTGTTGTCTAATTGTCTAAATACTTACTAGACATGCTAAATACAACTCTGTAGAAGTCCCCTGAGAATATTCACTGAATTTCATAGTTCTTATAGTTGAATACATAGTTTTTATCCCTGAACTGACACCTCTCTTTGAAATGTTTAGGTGAGGATGCTGCAGCTGCAAATTCTGGCCCCTTTCTTCAGGAAGAGATTATGTCTTTGAAAGGTTTGGAAGTCATTGCTGGAGCTGAGCAGCCAGAGTCAGTTCAATCTGCCCCGGAGCCTGCTTCTGCCAGTGCAGTGCCATCCCCTGCTGTGCACGAGAGCAAGCCTACCAAGAAAAAACCTGCCAAGCCAAAGTGGTTCAAAATGTGAGTTGACAACTGCAAAAGTGAGCTTCTTATTCATTTTATATCACTTTTTTGTCCTTTTTCAATCTGTGTGATTCCCGTCCATGTCTACACAGCGATTCTGAAAGCTTTATCCTGCAGGTGAGCTTCGGCACATGATCTCAACATTATTTTCGAGATGCGGTTAACTTGATTGTCAGATCAAATGATAAAGTTTGTTCAATGGCAGTGACTAACAGGTGACTCTATGTGAAGGATATTAACACTTTTACAAAGTTTGATGTGAATATTTTGCTCTGTTAAACTTTTTTTTTTTACAGTTTGATAATTGCTTCCTTTTGCTTCGATATTTCAAGCCCGTGGAACTCGAGTAAAAATTACATGCTGAAACCAATGTCCGGATATCTGGGCTTCAGCCAAAGTTCAACAATCATTTTAGAGGTGGTTGGGTTGGTTACTAGTTACCACCTTAATGTTTTATGTGAGGAATGGTCTTACAATTGTAGGTCAATGAGACACCAAAACTTCAGTTTATATTTAGGCATTTGGCATGCGGAAGTCAAAATTCTCTATCTGAGCTTCATATGCAACCGTCTAATATAAGTAACAAATCTATGTTACTAAAATTTGGGTGTTAAGTGTATTGATATATGTTAGAGACGAATGTGTTTAATTTCTGTTTTTCTAAGATTTATATGTATTTGGAGGTCACGCCAATTCCAGATATGTACTGACGGTGAGTGAAAAAATGACATTCAGTAAGTGTAAGCCTGAAGTTTGAAAATCAGTAGTATATACACAAGAAACGGTCGCGTGAGAAAGGGGTTCAGTAAGCAATTCATTAAAAGATGTATCATGTGAAACTCAGTTAGTTTATGCGGTGAATTTCAATTATCATTTTTAAGCTGCAGCCTCCATTGTGTTATATGTACATGTATGAGGTGATATGTGATTGTGGATCTCTCTCCTTGGACCTCGAATGAGCACATCTAATTGTTCTCGTCATGAGATTTTTCACTGTTTTGTTTATTTTATTTTCAGGACGATTGATTCATTTTATTTACTCCATTTTATTGTGGAGAGCTGGGGATGAAACCAAGTAACCAGAGGTTAGTTTTTAGTTTTGGAATCACTGTCCTTGAGTCACCCCATCTTTGGTATGACAGCTCTGCTACCCACAGAGTATGTCTCTTTGGTTAATGTGCTTAAATACCGGAGGATTATGAAAATTAGCGGATCTTTTGGAGATATAGATCCCCATTTAGGTGCAAAGTAGGAAGGACACTGAAACCATCTTTCAATAGCTAGGAGCGATCTATTTTGGTTAGTTCTTCGGTTTGGGCGGGTCAACACTATTCTATACTAATTCAGCTATTTTTTTAAATAAAAATTCACAACCGAATAACCAAAGTTTTATTAAAAATAGATATCACTAAATTTCAAAAAAGTAACGAAATAATCAAGTTTTCGTTATGGGTTTTTCATCCCATTCTCATTGATTGCACTAATCGTAAGCCATTCTTCCTTTTTTATAAAACAGTTTTAAGCATTAAGAATTTATGAATCAAGATTCAAATAATTGTTTTTTTAATCTTGGACATTTGATTGTTAAATCAACTTGAACATAGTATGTATTTTTACCCCTCGGTATTAATTTACTTTACTGATTACTGATCATTGAATCATTTTGAGTGATTAAAATATATTCTTAACAATAGTCTAGTTGACCTTAGGCATAGTTTATCAAAAAAATAATATTAACAATAGTCTAGTTTAGGTTTGGATGTGTCTCGGACTTTTCATCAAAATAGAAAACAATTTTAGGATTCATTTCCCTTGAAAGATACCCCCGACATGCTAAGCCTCAACCCGAAAGATCTAAACATTAAACCCTAAATCGAACACAGAACTGGGTGATGCTTGAACTACTTTCAAGCAAGTTCAAAGTCGGAAGAAAATAAGAAACCAATACCACAAAGCGAAGATGATGCATGTTCTAACAATTATTTATATTCTCTACTAATTTAACATTTAAAATTATTTTACTTAAAACAGCCAATTGAGTCAATTGAATCGGTAATTAACGGTCACACCGATCTGACCTCTAGCCTAGTTCTTTTTAAGATTGATCTTCATAAAAGATAATCTAATTCCTTTCCATGATAACAGCTAAATCAGCAATGCCATTCAAAAGTTTGGTTAGACACCATTTCCCCCATATGACACCTTAGTTTCTGCACTATGACATAATAAAAACTGCTGAAATGTGCAGGAATAAAGCACAACAATGTTGCTTGGACTTAGGTGTAGGTGTAAGCGTATGCTTTAGGTGGTTTTTGGAATATCATATTTGGGTAGGGGTTGAACATTGGTACACAACATAGTTATTGTTGAACAGTCTATCTGAAGACTTGTTGATTTGAGACAATTCAGAAAAGTGTCATATAACAAACAAACTAATCAACAGTTCCGACAAAAATTGTAAGACAAATAGTAACCAACCTCCTTGTGTTAACATCAAGACATTTTCAGCAAGTTCAAGTGATGGTTTGCACCAACATGAAGACAACAATGTCTGCAAATACACACTTAAACATTTATGGGGTATGAAAATTACCATCATTCAAGCAGCTGTCAAGGCCTCGATGGGTTCATAGCAAGAAGCATGTTCTGACCACCAGGCAGGTATGCCACATTCGGTGACCTCGCAAGAGTTGCAGCGATTTCCCTTGATGCTTCGATCCTCCTCAGCTCAATCAGCCCCATACCAGCAGTTGCAGTTGCTTCAGAAATCAACTTTGCAGCCTCGCTTTCTCCTTCTGCGCGGATGATAGCAGCCCTCCTCTCCTGGTCAGCTTTCGCCACAACATACTTCGACCTCTCCGCCTCCTGTTGTGCCACCTGTTTCTGCTCCACTGCCCTTGAGAACTCAGAACCATATGACAAATGTGTGATTGCAACATCGGCTAGCTCAATGTTGAAGTCCCTTGCACGTTGCGTCAGTGAATTCCGAACCAAGGCCGACACTTGGGGACGCTCAGTGAGAAGCTGATCAGCATTGAACTGTGCAACCACGGCTTTCAAGACCTCATTGCCAATGGAGGGAAGCACTTTCTCATCATACTCTAGACCAAGGTGTTGATAAATTTCAGGAAGTTTCTCCACCTTTTCGCAAAAATAACATCAATCAAACATTAATCTTCAAAACGATAACTGAACCCATGGGTTCATCAAGCATAATCATACAATAACAGCTACATTGGTATGCAGTTTTTTGAACAAGTTGAAAAGCACATTAACTTTGATTCCATTGATATAATGAACAAGCAAATCAAGAACCTTCATTAACCCATTTCATAAAATCATCCAAAAACATCAAAATTTTTTAGTAATTCATCAAAAAAATAAACAAAACCCATAAATCAAACGAACCCATTAAACCTAAAGAACAAAAATAAATTGCTAGATTACCTTAGGTTTAGAAAGAACTCGAAGGGTAAGATTAACCATTTGGAGATCCTTAGTTCCAGAGACAGATGAGAAGGTATGGGGCTTCATGCGGATATCGTAGATGAAAGGTTTCTGGAGCCATGGGATCAAAAAGTGAGTTCCTTCATCGGCCGTTTTGTCCAATACTCCCCTTAGACGGTCAAATATCACCGCTCTTTGGCCGCCGTCGACTGTGTACATAGAAGCGTTGAGGACAGTGGCGCCAGCGCCGAGACCAAAAGCGGCGCGTGCGAGGTTGGTCAGGAAAGAAACTGCGGCTTGGTTGCTACCCATTTTGCCTGAATTTCTTTGCTTACTTCTGCTGGGTATTAGGTTCCAATGGCGAAAAGTGTGGGTTTTTATTAGGGTTTATCTATTTTTTTTATTTTTTCCATTTTTAAATAAAACGGTTGGGCTTGGGCTTTTATATCGGCTTTTGGTCCAAATTTGAGAATTTTGTCAATTTTGATAATAAAATTTTGGCAATTTTTTCACGTGAAATATTATTCATGTATTTTTAAAATACTAAATATATATAGTAAAAATCATTATTAAAAGTACTATATATATTTTATGAATATATGTTTATAATATATATATAGAGAAACTATATCATAAATAAATTATAATATTTTTTACGGTATTAACATTCATATAAAAGTGAGGTGGAAATAAATAAGATAATTTTTGCTTCTCTATGCTCTATTGTAATGCATAATGTATATATGTTCAGAGTTATAGGTTTGAGATAGCTAATGTTTTTATTAAGGTGAATGTTTAATAGAATAAAGTGAAAATATTTTGAATTATTTGAATTGATAATTTTTATTTTATTATCTTAATTCAATTTGAATTTTTTTAATCAAGTGATATTAAATTTAAGTCGAATCAAATAAATTTATTTCATTTAAATTTAAAAATATAAAACATACCAAATTAAAATATTTCTGACCATATGACTAAATTTAATGAATGAGTACATAGTTTTAGATAATATATATTTGAAATTATTTCAAAGTAAAATACGAAAAAAAATATTTTAGTATAATAAATTTAATTTAATAATTTATTTATTTAATACCTCAATTTTATGATTTTGGAACATTTTTATAATTTGTATTTTATAGATTTTTATATAAATTTAAATTTATCTTAATTCTCTAAATGTTTTAATACTTTTTATTTTTAAAATTTTATAGATTGTTTCGTTTTTTTTAACTTTTTTTAGAGGCACAAATTGCTAGTCTTCGAAATTGGAAAGATGGGGTATTTACATTAATTTATTTTTTTGTTTATTTAGTTTTTCAAGTTGCAACTATTCATTTTTATTTAAAAAAATAATTGATTATTCGAATTGATTCAAAAAATTGAGTAATTCAAAATTTATATTTTCTGAATTTTTTCAAGTCGAATCAAAATTTGTTCACTTCTATTTCTTATTTTCTTTAATGTTTAATTTTATTAATCGAGTAAAAATATTAAATGAAATGAAATAATAAATAACTTCATTCATAATTATTGTTGGTATCTTATTTGAGTTGATATAGATACGAGTTTACAATTGAAAATTGAACTATGATATTACAATCCACCCAAATTTTCTACTCTTTAAAAAAAAAAAAGTTTTTAAAATTTTTATTTAATATTATTAAAAATTCACTATACAAAATAAAATATTGTTTTATCTTCTCAAAGGTCATTGTGTAAATTGTTGGGTGATAGGTATAAATTTTACTATATTAAGAATTTTACTAATTTACTAGTAGAATTTGAGTATATTAACTAATAATAATAAGGGTAAGCTAAAATATATTTTTTATCGAAATAAAGGAAGTCTGCTACCCTAGCACGTCTCTGTCTGCTCTTTTAGCAAGCTTTTAGGTTTTGTTTCAGGGTCGATTTGTCTTGTTCAACCGTCTCTTTTTGAATATTTTTTCGTAAGCTTCATAATAGTATTCTTCGTCAACGCTATTTTCTTCTAGTACCTATGGAATCCGAATTCGTAGATCTTACTCTGGATGAAGAAGAAGAATCAGTCCTGCAGATACAAATAGATTCAAATTCGGTAAGGGAGGAAGAAGCTTTTAATCTGGTAAGTTGTTTTCTTACAGCAAGTATTATTCATTTTCCAGCAATGAAAAGTATCATGGCTAATTTATGGCATCCAGTTAAAGGGGTGCAAGTTTGTGATCTGGGGGAGAAAAGATTCTTGTTTCAATTTTTTCATATTATGGATATGGAAAGAATTTTAAAGGGGTCACCCTGGACTTTTAATAATCATTTGCTGTTACTGCATAGACTACAAATAGGAGAGGACCCATTAAAAGTTCCTTTACTGTTTTAACCTTTTTGGGTACAAATTCATGACGTTCCCATTGGTTATTTTTCTGAAAGTTTGGCGATGCAATTGGGAAATTTCATAGGAAGGTTTCTGGAGTATGATGGATCAGTTTAGGTAAGGGGAACAGAAATTTTCTACGAGTACGAGTCCAAATGGATATTCGACGCCCTCTCAAAAGGAAAAAAACAAGTTATGTTTAATAATGCATGCTCCTACGTCAGCTTTAAATATGAAAGATTGAATCTTTTTTGCTTCTTTTGTGGTCGTCTAGGTCATAGTGATTCCTTTTATGAATAAAAAATGGAGTTAGGGGTAGAAATTAGGGAGATGGGTTGGGATTTGACGTTGCGTACACAATCAAGAAGAGCCCAGGCGATGAATAGTTTTGGCTAAGAGAGGAAGGAGAAGCTGTGGGTGTAGCCAATGCAATCGACTTTTCTAAAGGGCATGGAAGATGGGATGGAATCAGAAGATTTGGGAATATTGATCCTATCTTAGGTTTTAATCTAGAAGGTAAAAGTGCTTGCCCAAGAATAGAAACAGAAAGCATGTTAAGGGGACAAAATCAAATGGCGATGGATCATGATTTGGAGGATGAGGTGGTTTTGGGGGAAGAGGGCAAGAAAAGAGCTAGAGGAGAAATTGAAGAGAGTAATAATTTGGAAGGTAGAAACAGGAGAATGTTAGTTGAAAATCACAAATATCGGTGGCTGCCAAGAGGCAAGCCGACCGGTCGCAATGAAAATCCTAAGTTGGAACGTCTGAGGTATGGGGAATCCTCGAGCAGTTCTGAAACACCCCAAACCCGACCCACGAGCCTTGACCGGATCTGGTATGCTCCTCGAAGAAAACTGGTTCAAAATTCTTTTGTTACTTTGGAAAAAAAACCATGTGTTTTGAGAGAGAAATTATTTTTGGGTTGGGCTCGAGTTGAAAACAGGGTTATCTTATATTGAAATCCCTTTATCTTTGGTGTCAAAACATTTAGAGTTTAGTTTAAAAGAAATTTACTTAAATTTTAATTGATAAAAATTTGTAAACATAATAAATAAAATAAATGTAAAATAGCTCAACTATGGCCTTATTACATCAAATAAACCCAAATAATTTAACATACTTAAATAAAAATAAAATGTCCAAATAAAATTCCTTGCTGAGCATGGCCACCTTTAAGCTCCTACCGACCCGGTCCATTACTGATCGTCACCTGAAAAAGGTTCCCACAACGAGGTGAGTCAACAGACTCAATGTGTACACAAACACTAAGTCTTAACAAATTCAGGCATTTCATAGCATACATATTCATATATCATTAAATTAAAATGATGCAACCGAACCCAAACCTAGATAGCCATCCGCTACACATCACCCGTACCAACCTGCACACCGTGGGGACTACTAAGTCAACCCTCCATCCGCTATACACCATCGAAGCGATCGTTGCGAATGACGTGCTCATCGCCCTTATGAGTATTCGTGGTCTTAGGTCACCACACTCGATATCGTGGTCTTAGGTCACCACATTCGGATATCGTCGGGTCTTAGGTCACCATATTCGGATCTCGTGGTCTTAGGTCACCACATTCAAATATCGTGGTCTTAGGTCACCACATTCACTTCCCTTTTCAATAACCCATATGCCCCATATCATACATATTATGCATTAACATGCCAAATTTCACATTCTTATCACTTATCACATGTTAAATATAACATATTTCATAATCCTAGTAGGAGTAGGAAACGTACCTGAGTACTTTGTACCATAACATGGTGCCTTAGCCACATTCTTACACTTTCATATTAACACATATATCAAGTTTAAGCCATAAAACTATTAAGATTAGTGTGGGGTACACACTGATTCACTTAGCTTAATTCACTCCAAATTCCAGAAGATCTCGATCTAGCGTCCTGAATCCTTGTTCCTATATTCGACCAACATATAGTAATTTATCAAATTGGCCCATATAGCAATTTATCAAATTGGCCCATTAAGGGCATTTTCGTAATTCAGCCCGTAAGAGCGTTTTTATAAATTGATAATCGTACCCACTAAGGGTAATTCGGTAATTTATCCTCTAAGGGTATGATGGAAATTTTCGCAACCTAGGCTTAATTACTAATTAGGGGCATAAAAATAAAATCGTCCATCTGCGTCGTCATCGACTAAATTGACTATAACTCGAGTTAGGAAACTCCAAATTTAAATCCGTAAAATTTCCTTGAAACTACAGTAATTTTTCCAGAATTTTTGGCCTAGCCATTTAGTATAGTTTATTCCTTCAAATTTCCCTTGTTTCACTGTCCAATGATTCTGACCTCTCTTGACTTAATTTCAAATATCTCACTTTAAAGTTTTCATATACTGCTTCAACTATTTTCAGGAATCCATACATATAAATTATAACCCATAATTCATTTTGTACAATTTTATATGATTTTTCCAAAATGCAGATCAATGAACCCCAAGTTAATCGAACCAGTCTCACTAAAATCAAGATATCTCAGAATATAAAATTCCTTTTCCTTCTTTATTTCTTCCATATTAAAATAGACACAGTAAGCTTTAATTTGATATCTTATTCACTTTCTAATTCCTTTTCTCCTATTTTTAGTGATTTTTCAAAAACACATCACTGCTTCTAACCGAAACTGTTTTATTACAAAACATGATTATCACTACCATCAAACGCACGTCCGAGTGATCACGGATACCGGTTATCAATTTTCTTCGATATTTCTACCGAATCACAGAATATTTCATGTAAACTTTCAGAGAGATGTGAGATTTTCTCACCATTTCAAACATATATTCAGAAGAGTATGAGATTACACACCTTGATTAGGATTCCCTAAGAACCACTCTTCGTTGCCCTTAGAACAATACCAACCAAAAGTTAGCCTCGGATTTCCAAAAGATTTCGTATCACTCACACTTGAATCACTTACCACTATGTTCGAAGGTAGAATATATCGAATGATTTGTCCCTAAATCATATAGTCAATTATTTCAAATTATTACTCCGTTAGCAACCAATCGAATATTGAATAATATCAATAATCCATAAGAACTCCTTACCTTATTAATATTGGATCCGATTTCCCCCACTTGACTTATGGCTAGAATGATACACGGTCATCCACTTAGGACACGATTTAATCGAAGAAAAGAGTGTCTACCCAAATGAGAAAGAATTTATGAAGGAGTGATTATGGATTGAGAGGTTCGGTATTGACTTGAAGTTGTGGCAATGATAGGAGAAGTTGAAGAACACAAAAGGATGCCAAAAGAAAATTAGGCCTATCAAGCACCAAAAATCCTACCAAATGACTAAAACAAATTCACCTCAACCGTCCATGCCTTTGCAAATAAGCCAAAATTTACCAACCCAAAACTTTAAAAAAAAAAAAAAACCAACCAACATGCTCCCTAATTCACTCTCCATCATTCCTTTTTTTCTCACCTACTCCATTATTTCAAGTTCCATCATTATTATTATTCTTTTATTTCTTTTTCCTTTCTTTTTCCTTGTTTTCCTCCTTACCTTATCTTTTTAGTCATCATTTTATTTTTCTTTTGTTTCATTCCTTTAATGATGTCATGGATGACACTTGGAAGAGTATACAAAAATAAATCCAAAATTTTGCAAAAGATGGGATTTGAACCCCTTCCCTCAAGGTACTTCACTTGATTCCATAACCTCCTTGCCATATGCTCATTTATGCTAGCAATTTACTCTTTTATTTCCATAAGCCTTAATGTCACTTACTATCTCTCCTTAATAGGCTTAAACACAAAATTTTACTAAGGCCCAACTTGAAATAAGGTCATTCTCTTGTTCTCAAAAATTTTAAACACTCCTATGCCCAAGGCCCAATGAGCCCAATCCTACTAGGCCCAATTTTGGGGTGTTACAAGTTCGAAGACTTCGGCATCCACTGAAGTTACACAGTCCCCAAGTAGTTTTCTTTATGGAGACAAAAATTAACAAGTTCAAGATGGAGAAAGTTAGACAAAGATGTGTTATCAGTCTGGTATTGTTGTTGATTCAATGGGCTCGAGAGGTGGACTTAGCTTAGCATGGCGAGGGGATGTTAACATAGTATTATAAAGTTTTTCTCATCGTTATATCGATGTAGTTATTGAAGAAGATGGGGGACAGAAATGGAGATTAACCGATTTTTATGGATCTCCGTACATAAATGATAGAGAGGAAGTATGGAATCTGTTGAGAAGACTACGTAACCAGGTGAGTATCCATGGCTGGTTTGTGGCGATTTTAATGAAATATTATACGGTTTTGAGAAAAAAGGAGGAATACCTAGAGAATAGAGGAAAATGGAAGAATTTTGACAAGTGTTAGAAGATTGTCAGTTGGAGGATTTGGGTTACTCAGGAAACTGGTATACTTGGGAGAGAGGTAATCTACCGGAAACAAACATTCAAGAAAGGCTTAATAGAGGAGTTGCTACAGAGGAGTAGAGTTCATTATTCCCAGATTTTATAATTCAACATCTTCTGCATTCTTTCTCGGATCACTGCCCACTTCTTATAAATACAGATTATAAAGCTAAAAGGCAACTGGAAAAAAGTTTTAAGTTCGAAGCTTGGTGGGTTTTAGAAGATACTTTTTTTGAGAAAGTTAGAACGAGTTGGGGTGTTTCTACAGGAGATCTTCTGAACAAGCTGGAAATTCTAAAAGGAGATTTGACGAGATGGGCGAACCAGATTCGACGAAATAGGAAAATAAAAAAGGAGGTTCTAACTGCAAAATTGGCAACACTACTTGAATCAGACCGAAATGATGAAAATCTAGCAGAAATTATTGACACAAGGATCCATCTGAATATGGAGATTGATAAGGATGAAAGCTACTGGGAACAGATGGCTAGAATAAATTGGCTGAAACTTGGTGATAGAAACACATCTTTTTTTCACAAGCAAGCAACACAAAGAAAGAAGCGGAATTTAATTCAGAAACTGCAATTTGATGATGGAAGGGAGACAAAGGAGAGTAAGGAAATGGAGGAGATTGCTCGGTCATATTTTGTGAAGCTATTTGCTGTTGGTAGACAATTTAATAATGATAGAATATTATCAGGAATTGAGGCATGCGTCTTGGAAGAGGATAATTATAAATTGAAGGCCAGATTCACAAAAGAGGAAATATGGGCAGCTTTATCAGAAATGGGTTCTACAAAATCCCCAGGGGAGGATGGATTACCAGCCATATTTTACCAAAAATGTTGGCCGATTATTGGGGAGGATGTCTCAAATTACTGTCTTCAACAATTGAACAACAGTATGGACTTACGCTCGATTAATAAGACAAATATAGTGCTGTTACCGAAAATTTCGAATTCTTCTAATATTTCTCAATTCAGGCCTATTAGTTTATGTAATGTGATTTACAAATTAATAGCTAAAGCTATAGCTAATCGGCTTTGGGTGGTGATTCATAAATGCATAGATTCAGCACAAAGTGCCTTTGTTCCAGGGAGGTTGATTACTGATAATGTGTTACTTGCTTATGAAATTCTGCACACTTTAAAAAATAAGAAGACTGGGAGAAAAGGGCTTATGACAGTGAAGTTAGATATGAGTAAGCCTTATGATAGGGTTGATTGGAATTTTGTGGAGAGAGTAATGAAAAAGATGAGATTTGATATAGGATGGGTTGACATGGTATTAAAATGTGTATCTTCAGTTTCATATTCTGTGGTTTTCAATGGAATTACAAGTGAAAGTTTTCTTCCATTTAGAGGTCTTAAACAAGGGGATCCTTTAAGCTTGTTTTTATTTTTATTTTTATTTTGTGGGGAAGGACTCGAGAGTTTGATGAGGTTGGCGAAAACAAGAAACATTCTTAAAGGAGTCAAAGCTAGTCGAAGTGGGCCAGCTATTTCTCACTTATTGTTCGCAGATGACTGTATTTTATTTGCAGAAGCTACAGAAAGAGGAGCAATTTCTTTGAAACAGATTTTGATGGAGTATGAGATGAATTCAGGTCAATGTGTCAATTACGATAAATCGACTGTTTTCTTTAGCACCAACACTCAAGAAAGGGAAAGGATGGCAGTTTCACAGGTTCTTGCAGTTAGGAGATCAAATGACCTTGAAAGGTATCTGGGGCTCCCTAGTATAGTGGGAAGGAAGAAGCGTTCGTCTTTTCAAAACTTGAAAGATCGATTTAAACAACGAATAGACAATTGG
Organism: Gossypium bickii; assembly: GCA_025503065.1. Lineage (NCBI taxonomy): Eukaryota > Viridiplantae > Streptophyta > Magnoliopsida > Malvales > Malvaceae > Gossypium > Gossypium bickii. Next base: position 15,757,844 of record CP106713.1, on the reverse strand, counting down.
AGTATTCATTTTTTATCACAAGAGGGAAAAGAAGTATTCATTAAAGCTGTTCTTCAAACTATTCCAACTTTTACGATGGCATGTTTTTTACTTCCTAAGATTCTATGTATGGATTTGGAAGGAATTATAGCTAAATTCTAGTGGCAAAAAAGTCGAAATAGAAAAGGTATCTATTGGTGCGCTTGGAAAGATTTATGTCTATTAAAGAAAGATGGTGGCCTTGGTTTTCGAAATCTTGCGAATTTTAATGTGGCTTATTAGCAAAACAGGGATGGCGTCTTATTAATTCTCCACATTCATTATTAGCGCGAATGTTAAAAGCAAAGTATTACCCTAACTCAAATTTTTCTGAAGCTCGGTTAGGAAATTTACCTTCACTTACCTGGAGAAGTGTCTGGGCTGCGAGAGGGCTTCTTGAAAAGGGAATGTGCTGGAGAGTTGGGAAGGGGGATAAAATTTCCGTTTGGGATGATTTATGGATATCAGGAAATGATGCAGATAGAATTCCGAACCAAAACAACAATGAAGACATTAAGTTAGTGTCGGATTTAATCGATGCCACTAGTAGAAGATGGAAATCAGAGACGATAAGAAATACCTTTGCGGGTGATATAGTGGAGAAAATTTTACAGGTCCCACTTGCGGAGTTTGTTCATGAAGATTTGCAAGTATGGCGTGGGGAATTAACAGGGGAATTCTCCGTTAGGAGTGCCTATAAACTATTACAAGAATCTAGCCAGGATCCTAATAATATTAATTTACAAACTAAGACAAAGGACTTCTACAGGAAACTATGGACACTGGATATCCCAAAAAAAAATTCAGATTACAGGAGAATATTTTGGAATCTTTTCCCGTCCTTGGTGAACCTCAAGCTCAAGAGGGTTGTCACAGATGTCCAATGCCCTAGATGTCGCCAAGCAGAGGAAGATGGATGTCACATTTTTCAACAGTGTCCTGCAACAATCGAGGTTTGAAATCAGTTACAGTTAAACTGGGTGTTAAATCACGACAATCTAAGCATGTGGGACTGACTAAAATGGATTTTTGAGAAAGGGTGCAACGAACAGATTCGGTTATTCTACTGTGGACTTTGGTTCGTCTGGTTCAGCAGAAATTATTTATTATATGAAAAGAGTCCTCTAACAGGTTCAGAAATAGTAAGGAAGATTAATAACTACGTTTCAGAATTGGACACAATAAGAGGAGGAAGCAGTATACGTCGGTTTGCTGGAAGAACTCATCAAATACACAGTAAGGGTAGAGCAATGGTTCAGTTTGACGTGGCCTTTGACAGTCGCTTACTCAAATCGGCTACTGGTCTGAGACGAGAAGGGGGAGATCTTGGCTTCGAAGGCAGTCATCCACTCCAACATCGCAACCCCATTCACGACGGAGGCATATGCAGGGTTACAAGCAACAAAGTTAGGGGTCTTGATGAATTTCAACAGGGTGATGATTATGGGTGACTCAAAAACAGTTATCAAGAAATGTCAAAGCAAAATTGTAGACAAATCGATCATCGGAGCTATTATCAGAGACATTCACAGCCATTCAACTAGATTTCAAGAGATCGACTTTACTTTTATTCCTAAATCGGAGAATCGTTATGCTCATACTATTGCGAAAGAGGCATTAAGGAGAGATGAGAGTTATTACCTGGTGGGGGTCTTCAAGATCGCTTTCGTCAAGCGGTGGAACTTAGTCGGCACAATATTTAGAAAGTTGAGAGAAAGAACTGGAAGAGTAAGAGAAGAAAACTAAAAGGGTAGGAGAAGAAATGGAAATGTGAAATGGACGAAATGAGTGATGAAGAAGTCGGTAGCAGAAATTAATTAACGCCTTAGAAACTGCTATCTTAATTGCTGGGTCGGCGGATTTGAAAGGGTGCAGATTAGAGGGATCCAGCTATCCTGATTTGACTGGTTTTAAAATTTAATTTTAGTTTCTGTTTTAGTCCTGAATGAAATGTTTCACTTTATTCAGTTCTGTTAAGTTTTTTTTTTCTGGTTTTGTTATAATTTGTTTTTTTTCTCTGCTTTATGTTTGGGCTATAGCCCAAATGAGGTTGTTTAATTGTTTCTTTTTAAATAATAATTCCAGTCAGATTTTATTCAAAAAAAAATAATAATAAGGGTAAGCTATATTCATGTTCACTTTTGTTTATCTCAGGTTACGTTTTAGTCACTTATGTTATCGTGATGTAACATTTTAATAACTGAGCTGTTAATTGTCGTTAATGGTGTAATGGTAAGCTGACGTGGCACATTAAATCATCATTTCAAACAAAAAATTTAGGTTAAATTATACAATTAGTACCTATAACTTTTCGTTTTGAGCAATTTAATTTTTCTTTTATGATCTTTAACTTTCCTTTTTTTATTTCATTATCTTCTGCTTCTCCCTCTGTTTTCCTACATTTTCCATTTCTTTAACCTATCAAGAAGTCGAATTGGCAGTAAAGAAAGAAGCAGAAAGTCGAAAGCCATCATTACCTATAACCAAAACCCATGAATCTAATCACAAAGCAACACATGGAAAAAATGCCGCATACGCAATACCACATCATTATTTATGTCAAATAATTTTAAAAAATAAAAAATAAAAAACCTAAATTAAGAATTAAATATATATTAAATAAATAATCAATATATAATTAAAAAAATACTTTCCTTCCACCCACTGCTGCTCTCCGAAGGGGAGAGGGACGGGGGTGGGAGGAAGGTAAATATATATATATTTTTAACTTTTATTTAAGGTTTTCTATTTTTTTTAATTTTTGAAATTATTTGACATAAATAATGATACGGTATTGCTTATGTGGTATTTTTTGCCAAGTGCTGCATTATTGACTATAGTTGGCTAACGGAGGTACCAACGTTGGAAAAAAAAAAAACTTAACTTAGGTACCAGTTTTGACTAAAAAAAGTTTAAGTACCAATGTGGACAAAGGGATATAGTTTAGGGGGCAATTTTTATATTAAGCCTTTTTTAAATAATAAAATGTGTTACGGGCTGATCAGAGCCCAACATTTCAACTGTCCATTCTTGTCTTGGACTATAGGTCCATGAAAACTGGGCTATCGTCATATTAAAGGTCAGCTGAAACAAGCCCAAAGTAGTACTCTGGTCCAGTCAAAAGAAACTCCTTTTCTTCGTCTTCCCACTGGAATCTCCCTCAGCTCCTTTTGTCTCGTAAACCCTAAATCCCTAAATCTGAATCCGGAAAAGGGAGGCGCAAGAATTGAAATATTTAGGAGCTTTTAAAAAAACAGGTAACTTCTTTTAACTTAATTTCTTTAGTATTGCACCGTTTAGTTACTAAACAGCTGAAACACAATTAAGAACTGAATTTTCCTTTACCATTTTCTTCCATTGATTAAAAAAAAAAAAGAAGCTTTTTTTTTTTTTAAATGCTAACCAATTGTTTGGATATTCTGTGGAATGAATGCTTGTTTGATTTATTTTTTTTGTAAACTTCGTATAATTTAGTTTAGATGTTCAACTGCATATTTTTAATTTGAAGCTTGCAAACTGCTTTATCTATGTGTCAAAAATTTTTCATTATTTGATGCCAGTAGAATCAACTTGCTTGATTGAACTTTGTTCTTGCCAATAGAAGGAACTTTGCTTGACTGAACTTGTATCATAGATGTAATATCTCTGTTACTCGAACTTAGGTGTTAGTTTAGGGTACAGATGTATGCTCAATATGGGTATATTCAACTTTTTTCTAGTTTGTCTTGTATGTACAGTGTCCTAGGAAGGTTATTTTACTGTATTCGTGTCTTAACATACGTGGGGTAGTTCAAGAAAATGAAGAGACGGAGTAACATAGGATGCTATGGTGTTATCTTGGGCACTGCATATGACTACTTTCATACTATGAATGAGCTACGATAGGATAGGATGGAGTATGGATGCGTGGAAGATTTTCATGTTTATTGAATATTTTGACTATGATGAAGTAGAAATTTCATTGCTTTTTTTTTTTTTTTTTCTTTTCAATTCCGTCATCTTGTGTCTTTTTTATTTCATTAGTGAGCGTTGGCCCTCAGATTTTAGGATGGAAAATTTTTTGAGAAACTTCTTTACTTGAAAATCAATATGTTGAACAGCTGCAATGTATCTACTATGGATTCTATTCTTTTTTCAAAGCAGGTACATGCATTAAACACATTTCTATTTATATGGCCTTTACACGTGTTTTCCATATCTTTAGGGGGTCTTGGAGTTGTACGCATGTCTGTCTAAAGTGACGGCTATGTTTTTAACTTGGGTACGGGAAAATGAAGAATTCAGTGCGAAAATTGGATCCTTTTTAACATCACGGTTGTCTCTGTTACTAGGATCATGTGTGAACGTTGTATATGAGTATCAGAGTAACATAGGTAATTGAATATATTCTAGCAACTGTTTAGAGGTTTCAAATTTTCTTTTTACCATTATCATTACTTGATTAAAAAAAAAAAAAAGAAAGAAAGAGAGGAAACAAATACTTGGGATCCTCGTGGATAGAAAAAAGATTAGATTACGGTTGGTTTGGTAATTATCGAGTGTCATTACTTCTTACTTCTGTCTAAGCTGGGAAATCCCTTATATATGATGCAAAATGGATCACATCTGTGGTTTCTGTATAATAATTATGATCAACTGATTTCTCTATTGATTTTTGGCGTTTTGGGGAGGGAAAGGAATAGGTTTGCAACTCTTAATTTTGGTTTCCAAGGCAGCATTTTATAGACTCCCGATGCTATAGATCTCTAGTTTTGTGCAATGTTTCTCCTGCTCTTCATTTTTCCTAAAGCACCCATGTTCGACATCTTTATTTGACACACATAAAGATATGAGTACGAGGATATGATCTTCTAAAACCCCTCTAAATACATAAAAGAAAAAACTTGGAAAAAAAATAAATTTTCCCATGTTTGATGATCACATTCTAATGAGTAACATAGGTTCGGTGAATATTAGTCTTGGTGCCTATAAATATTATTGCTTTCTTCAATAAATAAATAAAAAACTAAATACAAAAATAAATGTTTCTTCATATTTCTTTAGACGTTTCTACAATTAGTGAGGATTGACCTAAAATTTTACAGGGGCATAGCCATGGCAATGGCATTAACTCGAAGTGGATCATGGAGAAGTGTCATTGTTGCCAAGGAGGCAATTGCTTTTGGACAACGAACATTTGCTGCTGCGGCTGGCAAATCCAAGAAGGGCTCTAAAGGGGCAGCCAGCGATGCGCCAAAAGCATCAATACTCAGCAAAGAAGTCAAGTCCACAACAGTGGTTGGTGCAAATATACTCAAGGATGGAACTGATCCGAAGATCATGCCTGATTCTGAGTACCCTGATTGGCTATGGCATCTGCTCGACAAACGTCCGGCATTGAGCGAGCTAAGGAGGAAAAACATTGAAACACTGCCATATGAAGATCTTAAACGGTTTGTCAAGTTGGACAATCGAGCTCGGATAAAAGAAAACAATTCAATCAAAGCCAAAAACTAATAGTAGTAAAAAGTAATAATGATTGAGGCATGATTTTGTTGGTCAAAGGACAATGCATCTTTTCTTATAGGTTCTCTTTGTTGATTGAGTTGCATGATGGAATGACACAAATATATGGTGTGACGTTCTCAAACCCAGGTTGCTGCTTATGGCGGACTTGGACTTTGTAAGAATATTTACAATACTTGTCAATGATGCTCCTTACCAAGTCATGCAAAACATAAAGCTGTCATGTATGCTTCCCATTTCTTCAACTTATACAAGGGCCATTTCCATTGACAAGCAATTGGTAGTAGGGTTGAGTATTTGATCGAGTCGAATCGAGTTAAAAAATTTTGAGTTAGTCAAGTTGATAAATCTTATTTTAGCAACTAAACTTAATCTGAATATTTTTCGAATCGAATCGAGTTAAAAAATTTAGAGTCAAGTCGAGTCAACGGATCTTATTATTTATACTCAATGTTGTGTTTACATGGACCGATTATTTAACATTTATCAAAACAACGTAATTTTGTCTTTTTTTATTCGGATTTTCGGATAACTCGAATTGTGTAATTCATATTTGAGTTAAACCGAAAAACTTAATTTTTTATTCGAACTGATCCGAATAACTTGATTAACTCAAATAACTCGAACTATTTAATTCAAAATTTAAATTTTTTATTGAATTTTTCGAATCGAATCGGATTTTGCTCATCTCTAATTGGTAGGGCATAGTTGTGATTAACGGTAGGTTTTCTAATTCGTTTTATGGTTTGAGCTTAGTTTTGTTTGAATCAAAAGTAATATTTAAATAAAATCTTTTCAACAATGTTATTCTAAAACTCGAATTTGTTACAAATATATAAAAAATTTAATTTTACTCTTTCCATTGGTATAATTAAGACACGAATTTAATATCTCTTTAGTCTATCAATTATTGAAGGCAATAGCTTCCAAGATGCTATGAAGAAAATTTTTACTTGTCATAGGCTTCATTTATATCCAGCTTTAATCACCTAAAATATCAGCTCATTTCTTCTTTCTATGAATCTGGTTTAAGATTTCAGTTCCAACTAATACATAGTTTTAAAAATACAATAATATCAATAGACTCAAACCAGTCTATTGATATTATTTTTTTATTAAAATTTGAAGTAAGATAATATAGTTTTTAATATTTATATTATTATATTATATATTTAATTTGTGTTTTATAAAAATAATAATTTATATTATTATTTAAATAAATTTGGTTGGAAAAATTATTAAATTATCCTTACTTTACGAGGTAATTAATATTATTATAAGAGTATTTTGGTCTTTTCATATTTTTATATAATCTTTAAATAAAACAATTAAAAAATTATTTGGGAATTAAACACAAGACCAACAAATTTATATAGAAATCTCTTACCACTCCACCATCAATCATTTGTTGAAATTTTTTAATATAAAATGTTTTTTTAATCAACATCAGTGTTATTAAAATAAAAATAGGTATAGTTGAAATTGTGCTCTAACTTAACCCACCTTTTCAACAATTTAATTATGTCATTCACGTTTGTTTTATGACTCAACATTTTTGTAGAGATTCCAAAATTATCGAATGAATGGATGTTCCAGCTTGATTGTTGAATAACCTTATACTTTGATTTTGTATAATTTTATATATAGAAATTTGATTTCCTTTAGTGTTCACCTATATAACATTATTTTAATTTTATATATTACATAAATAAATAATTATATTTATTTAATATAAAAATAAATTGATATAATTTATTTCTTTACATACGTTACGAACTAAATTTAAAGTTTTACGTATAAATTTAAACCTCAATTAAATTTCCTTTTTACAGTTACATCAATTTAAAATTCATAAATTAAATTACATATTTAATCAAAGTTGATAAGATAAATCTCTTTATTAATTACTCGAATTCAACTTATTTACATTTTGTAGCCAACCCAAATAAATATTAATTTATATAAAGTAGGATTAGATTTAAACAATCAATGTAGAGCAAACCTCAATCTCACTAACGCAACAGCGGATTTTTTTTTTTTTCCAATCATATTGGGAGCCACTCTCATTGCACGCACGCGGCTAAATTAGGGGACACCTGGACTCATCAAACTCCTTATTTTCCATCCAATGGATTTTTCCCACGTCACATCATAAATCTATGCCCAAAGATTCACCCTCCTCCCACACCATCTACGAGCCATTACCGTACTTCAACAATGTTCTCATCAACCCACATTCTCCCACTCCGCGCGTGCTTACACCATCTTGCTTACTTTATTTAACTCACTGCATCCTTAATTAGTTGCCATCAACATATATTAAAAAACACTAATTAATTTGCCAATAAAAATTAACTTATTAACAAGGTTGAGCTTTCGTTGGTTTATCAATTTGAAATTTAGTCTTGTACTTTTATTTCAAAGATTTTTCTTTTTTCTTTAGATTTTAAAATTTAAGTTTATTATTAATACTGTTAAAATTATTTTGTTAAATTTAAGTTTATTGCAATGTCATTATTTTACTTAAATTATTACTAAAGTGATTTTTTTTCAAAATGTTTACCAAATTTAACAAAAAAATTAACAGCGTTAATAATTAGACATAAATTTTAAATTTTGAAACGTAAATAAACTAAATTACTAAAAATAAATTTTAAATTTGTGAATAGTATAAGGACTTATGGCATATTATAACTAATTTAAAACTATTCAAACACCATCATATGGATTGATTTTCCAAATTTTCTATTTTTCTAACCTTTATGCATTGTTTTCATAACCAAACTCGACTGGGTGATCGAATTGAGAACTGATATTAGTTTAGTGAGAAGATTGAACTAATTAACTTGTGAATCGGTATTGATCGATGAAATTGAATTGAAAAATCGATTAAAGAAATTTCTAAATTGACTGATCATGTTTTTTTCAAAATTTTTTTTATAAATTTTGGATAATTTAAATAAAAAACCAATAATCTAATAGTGTTTGATTTTGAAAACCTTAGCCTTGAACTTGCAATTTGTTCGAGAAAAAAAAAAAAACAACATTTGGATTCAGGCGCTTCATTGCAAGACAACTGGGTGTGACGGTAAAACAAAACTTACTCTTCCGTAACAAATAAAAAAATACCACGTGTTTACTAAATCTGCATAAGATTTCCAAATAACTCGAGGAGTTAACGAAAGGCGAAAACAATTTGGTGGAACATTTATTTCTATAAAAAAAAATTGGGAACATATATGCGATCTCTTGGTATAGCGACGCGTGTTATCCAGCTTTACTGTTTTTAAGACACGTAGCCATAGAAACTTTTATGCAGCCAATCAGAAGCAGTTCTACTGGGACCCACTTAGCCAATCAACCCTCGTCATTGTTTCAGATGTAGAACTATGAGATCTTGACACGTGTTTCCCCGGATCTTGGCCACGATTGCTGCCGCTATGATTTTCGCTTCATTATTCTCCGGTAAACCCTCCTTAGGAGAACAAAATAACAGAAACAGAAAAAATATCTGAACGATAAAAAAAAAAAAAACCCAAAGGAATCAAGATAAAACAGGGAGAGAAGAATTGTTGTGTTTATTTTTTCTTGGAAAAGGGAGAAATGGAGGGTGGGAATCTTTGGAGCATGGTAAAATGCTCCGGGGGTGTATACGATAAGACGATAATCAATCGGATAATGCTAAAATTCAGGCCGATTGCTCCAAAACCGGTGAACGGAGATTCGGATTCCAGTGAGTCTATCCTTAATAGCAAGAACTTGGATGTTACTAGCAAGAGAAAGAAGAGAAAGTACGTTAGGGTTTGCGAGAAAAATAATACTAGGAAGAAACGAATCTTGGATAGAGCTAGAGAAGATAACGATGGAAACAAGGGTTCCGTTACTCTACAGTTGATGCCGGAGAAAGCTGATCTAAATAAATCAATCGTTGTTGAAAGATCATGGGATGTTGTTGATGATGATGATCTGGATCGAGCTTTAGGTCGTGATAATTATCGTTTTCAAGATCCACCATCGCTGTGCTTGAAGTTGAAAACAATGGTCGCGTCAGATCACGTGGCGGTGATGGGGTTACCCAACCCGGGGAGGATGACGGTGGTGGAGTCGTGGGTGATGGTGGAGAGCGTGACGGAAACTTGCATTGAAGAGGGGGAGATGGAGAAGTGTACGGACGTGGAGAAAATGAAGAATCTCGAGAAGGACACGAGTCCCGGGTTTGTATCAGATGGGCTGAACCGGGTTTTCTGGGTGAACCAAGCGTATAGAAATATGGTAGGCTTGGACCAGGACGGGGAGCAAGAACGGGCCGCAACCCCCGTGGGGTTGGTGTTGAAAGACGGGCTCACCTTTCCCTGCGGTGCATTTTCGTGCCGCGTACGGTTGCGTTACGTGGATGGGAAGGGTAAGAATTACTCGAAAACGGTTCCCTGCGACGTTTGGAAGCTGAGCTCCGGCGGATTTGCATGGCGACTGGACGTCAACGCTGCTCTCAGCTTGGGACTCTAGAAATAATGAAGATATCCTTGTATTCTGCAGGTAAATTTAAGTTTCTTTGTTTGCCCCATAACCAATGGAAGAAAGTGTAGAACAATGGTTACATATTTGCAATAGGGGTTAATATGTAGATACATATATGTGTGTGTGTATATATATATGGTTTTGATTTGATCTTAGATTTCTAATTTTTAATAATGAGTAATATTTGTAGGGGGTGATTAAATACTTAATTAACACGCAAATGCTAATGGAAAAAAAGGGTTATGTGTCACGTTAATGGATAACAATGAAGCTTATAAAACCATTAGACTACAACATTTCAAGGATGAAAAAGAGCCTGTTAGAATTATATTGTTGCTGTCCTTGTGATAAGGAGAATGATAGGTTTATAAATTTGTTGGCGAAAAAGACCAGATTTCTTTTTATCATATGTACTTGAATTAACGTCCTCTTATATTAATAATAAGATTTAATTAACAGTTAATAGTACTTAAAAGAGAGAAGGTAGTATCTTCATAAAATAGCTTTAATGAGTTTACCTACTTACCTTTTTATATTTTCCTATCCCAGAAATCATGTAGGTGAAATAGATGGAAGATAAAAAGAGAATTGTTGTGTACCTAAATTTATGATGAGTTAGTAAGAGTGGGTAAAATAGAAGATTAGTGGACAAATCAAACTTACAAGCTGCCAATTTATTGGTTGTCTATATTTATCTTATATCCTTCAAGTGTGGGATTGAACTGATACTATGAGTAAAGTGATGTTATATGGTTGGGGAAATCATTTACAATTGAAGATAAAATGAAATATTTTTGTCGTTTAATGTATTTCTGGGCACAAATAATTGGTTTTTTTAATTGAAAACGTGCCAAGTGTCGTAGAAGAAGCCACTGATATCTAAGCCTTGTGATTTTGTATTATGTTTAAATATTACATTATTATTTTTATAATTTTGGTAGGATATTGAAGATCTAGAATGGAGTAAAATATAATTGTGTAGGTAATTGAAGACATATCAATTATTTATAATTTTATCTACAAAAGAATAACTATTTAAAAAATAGTAAAGTTAAATTTAAGTTAATAACGATTGTCAGAAAATTGGAATTAGGAAACTTTGAGCTTAGAAATGTATCTATTTAAAATGAATTAATTATTTTTTTAGTGTTTATAATAATCAATTTTGGTGATAAAATGGGTTGAAAGAGAATCTTAAATCCAGCTACAGCAGTCTTCTTATGATACATGATAAAAATAGGTAAACAGGTGGAAGAAGCATTGTAAGCCAGCAAATCCAATTAAAGGAAGGGCTTTATAATGAGATGTTGTCACAAACCTCCACTCATAAGACCACGTCTTTATCGAATCCCGCCACGCACCCCTTTTCCTACTGTCATCCTGTCGTTTCATTATATCAACCCTTCCACGCGCTTTTTTGGCACGCACCGGATTGTGCTGTATTTGTAAGAACGAATATTTTGTTTAAAATTATTATATAATATCACACTCCTTTTTGAAGTTATTTTTTAAAATATAAAGTTAAAATTGTTGTGAGCATTTAATTTTTTTCTTTAAAATTAGAAGATATGTTAAAAGTAAATTTTTTTGTATTAATTCATTTTGGAATATATCATTTAATGAAACAAAAATAATAAAATTTAATTAAGTTTTAGTAGGTGTAATGCGGAAGAAGCATATGGGCGCGTAGTTGAGGAATGTAAGGAGGGAAAGATTGAGCAAATATAGAAGGCTAATGAAGGCAGACCACGTATGCACTTTCTCGAATCCTCCCCCTTTAAAGTTTCTTTTCTTTCTCTTTTTCAACTCAACAGTAAGAATAAGGAGAAAAAAGGGAAACTCGCTTATCGAGATAGCATCCACGTGTGCCTTCTCTTTCCGCAGGTGCTGGACACAACGCTTCTCCTTATTGGTTGTCACCGTGGACCCCACCTCCAAGGCCTCACATTCGTCTTTTACTTTTACGGGAAATTCTTCCTTGTATGTTTTTTTTTTCTTTAATTATTAAATGTTTGATTGAGTTCCGGATAACATTAAATTAAAAATATTAAAAAATAAAAAAAAAATCATGTAGTTTACTGTTTATTGTTATTTTATTTTGATTTCCATACATAGGAAGGCAAAATCTCGTCGATATGTTTTGGACTGTTTGATTTCAATTACAGAGAAAAAAAAAAAAGGGATTTATATATAAATTTATTTTCATCATGTTTTTAGGTTTACTATTAATAGATTTTTAGTAATTTTATTATATAAATGTGAATTTAAAATTATTTTTTATGTACATGTAAGAGAGTTCTTGCATGGTAAGTCTACTATAATGGATAGAATAAAATATTTACACATATATTATAAATTGTCTAACAAATTATGAAAAAAAATATTTAATAGTTTAAAAATGCCACAAAAAAATTCCCAAAAATAATATCATGTGCTGCTAAGTAAAATTTATTAAAAAAAAATAAAAACGAACACATCTCATATATTTAACTTTATTGATAGTAGACAGAATAATTAATAGCAATTATAATGTTTTAATCCCACGAAAACATTACTTAAAATCATAATTTATTTTAAGTAATGAAATGCTTCCACCATATTAATTGTATTAAAAAATTTATTACATCTATCTTAACCTTTTGTCCAACCAAACGTATCCACTCTTCCTATGTTGCCCTAGCCACGTGTTGCCACTGTGTTAATTTGCAGCTATGATTATGCTTCTCATAAAAAAAAAAAAACCCTTGAAAATAAAACTGAAACTCAGGAGAGGAAAATAATAATAATAATAAAGGATTGAGATTTTGAAGAGAAAAAGAAGGGAAAACTGAGAAAATCTGCGGTTTTGTTTTCTGGCGTGGAAGAGATGAACAGTGATGAGAAATGGAGGTATGTTACCTACACATGGGGTTCGCAAGAGAAGACGGTGAACATCAATCCGATAATGCTAAGATTCCGTCCAATCGCTCCGAAACCGGTGACCGAAGAGTCTGGTTCCGGTGGGGTTCAGCTTGGTAACAAAAACTTGTTGCTTTGTAAGCCAAGAGCTAAAAGAAAGTACGTTAGGGTTCGAAAGAATAATATTAAGAGAAAGAAAAGATCATCATCATCATCACCATCAGATCATGAAGAAGCTTCAAACAAAACTGAAAAGGTTGTTACTTTGCAGTTATTACCAGAGAAAACTGAAGCAATTGGATCAATTAACGATGAAAACGGTGTAGTTTTGGAGGAAAATAATCAAGATCTACCTTCGTTGTTTAACTTGAACAACAGCTGTTGGATTAATCGTATCACTCCTTTGGAGGAGCCTGATCGGAAGGCGGTGATGAGTCAAACGGAAAGGGAAACGGTGGTTGAGTCGTGGGTTACGGTGGAGTGCGTGACGGAGACTTGCATGGATGGGAGAGAGCTAGGAAGTACAGACGTCGAAAAGATGAAGAATCTTGAGGCCGACACGTGTCCAGGGTTTATATCCGACGGTTTAAATAGGGTTCAGTGGGTTAACGGGGCATATAAGAGGATGTTGATGGCGGGGGAAGGGCATGAGGGGTGGTTGCCGCCGGAGATAACGGTTTTGCTTGTGATTAAACAAGAGTTGCCTATGTTTTGCACCGCATTTTCATGCAAGGTAAGGTTGCAGTTCATGTGGCAGAACAAGTGTTCCACAATAATGTTGCCGTGTGATGTCTGGAAAATGGACGGCGGCGGTGGTTTTGCATGGCGGCTCGATGTCGAGGCTGCTCTCAGTCTCGGCCGTTAAGGTAAACGAGATATTCAAAGGAATATAAAAATAATATTAAAAAAAGAAAATAAATTAGTTTAATTATAAGTCAATGTTGGACCATTTTTTTTCACTAGGTAATGAATTTATATAAATGAATACTAAAAAAGCAAAGCTAAAATGGAAAAAAATTGTACGGTATCAAATGCAGTTGGCATTGTTTTTACCTAACTGAAAATAATTTGTTAACTATATAAACTTTAAAGCAGTCTCTTAATTCATGATTCTTTAACATTTTGTGTTAAATATTCACCGTTGATTTCTTTCGGAAGAATTGGAATCAAAACCCTAGGATTTTGGTTATATATATATATTATTTTATTTTATTTTTTTAAATTTAGGAACTTTATAGAAGAGTTAGGTTAGCAAGGCAGGATTGGGTGGCAGATGGGGACAAAGTACAAGCTTATTTATTATTTAATTTTATTAGGATAATTAGGAGACAGGTGGAATGAAAACTGCCCAATGACAAAGTACAAGTCCATCTTTTTTTGACACAACATAGCTATTTCCGACAAAACTAGGTAGCTCAGGTAAAATTCAAGGATAATATATTTAGTATTGTGTTTTATTGGCTGTCTGAAAATTGATGAGCTGTTTGTTTTCATATTGTTGTTTTGACAGATAGATGGGATGGGAAATACTACAGTTGGTCCAGTAATTCTTTTGAATATTACTGCTTAAGTAGGTTAAAATCAATTTAACCCAATTAAACCGATTGAAAGTATAATTGAATTAATCAATTTATGTTTATTATTTTTAATTATTTTAAATATATTTATGAGTAGTTTAACTGATTGAATTGATCCATGTTAAATTGATCAAGATGATAAAAGTCAGGAGGATGTATAAAAAATTGATCAAACTCATCTGACTAACCATTTACTCACCCCTAGGTTATGTTTTCTGAAATTCATCTTTTTTTATTTTTATTTTTTATCTTAGGAGAATGGGTAAAAGTATCATAAAAGTCCCTTTTTTAGGATTCTAATTGAATTTTATCCTTCTATTCAAAAGATAGATGAATTAGTCATTGTATATTAGATCAAAGAGTAAATTGGTTCTTTTGTTAAAAATTTTGTCAATTTCTACCGTTAAAAACTATTTCCCATATGTCAGCATGAGATACACATAGCATGTCACATGTCACTATCTGATATTTTGTCATCCATGCTATTTTTTTGAAGAAATATTCACGTCAATTTTAAACAGTTTTAAAGAAAAATGTAATTTAATTCTTAATATAGAGGTCTCCATGATAATTTTACTGATAAAAATATTATATATGTTTCTCTATATTATAACACAGAGGGTATTTTAGTTTTGGTGTTTTTAAGTGAATTTAAATAAACAATATGGCATTAATTTAAAACATGATATGATATGTTCATCCAATTCATTGTAGCTTGATTGGATTTCATGCACTATTCATCCACTAATTGCAACTATTCTAATTAAGCTACAATGGAAGAGGTCATATTCAGTGGGGAAGACAAAAAAAAAATTTAGGACAAGGAAATTAAATTATAATTTTTATGATAATAAAAATATAATTTTATTATTTTAATAGTCTATATTTTTATAATTTTTAAAAGATTAAATTAAATTTTTATTATTTTAAAAAAAGTCGAAATATAATTTTATATTTACTAATTTAAATTTTTAAAAGACTTAAATAGAAAATTTTCGATTTAGGAGTGGTATCCCCTACCACCCCAGTTACGCCAAATATCAAATCATAATTTAGATTAACACCGCACTATTTAATAAAGTCCATCCGTAGAAATAAACATTTTTTAACTAATCATTTTGCTCATATTTTTTTTTTCTAAGATACAAGGACCTTGATCAAAATACACTATGAAGACTTATAAGATGCTTTGCTGCAAAATGGTTTGAATTTCATGCCAACATTTTACCCTACACATCAGTATAGAGATGGCAATGAATAGTATAATTTTGAATATTTGTGAATATTCAAAATTTTTTTGTAAATTTAAATATTATAATTATCTAAAGTATATATAAATATTCATTATTGGAATTGTACATTTGAAAAACCAAGGTACTACATTTGAGTAATTTAGCTTATTTGGTTATCCAATGGATAATGCTATTTGATTAGGGTTTGGGTTTAGATGATGATGATAATAATAATAATAATAATAATAATCCCTTTTTCTAACCCTTTTTTTTTAGTGTAATGTTTTTCACTTGTAGAAAAGGAGGATTATATAAATATTATATATTTAGAAAAATCAATGACTAGCTAATTCTAACGAGTTTTCATTAATGCGACAAGGTAAACTTGTGATGGAGGGCCGATGGATGGGCGAGAAAGCAGGGAACATAATGTACACGTTTCTGCTGGAAGTGTATATATGAATATGCGATGGTAAGTGTTTGAACTTAGACAATGAATTAATGTATTATAGATTCGATGAAAGGTAGGTCCTGAAGTCTTAGTTTTTCTTTTGGTGAAGAAATGAAGATGGATTAATGGGTCAGGCATTGTAAGAAGGGTGAAATTCTGGAGATAATATCCATAAATCAAGACTGGTGTGTGTTTCTTTTTGAGCCTATTACAATTACACCAAAAAAAACAAAAAGGAAAAAACCTTTTTTGCTGCATTTGTGTGTTTCACGTGTAGGGACTCCAGTCTAATTCTTTGTTCAACATGTCAGGGGTTGCGTTTGGGATAGGTTTCTTCCAATTATAACGTACGTAAATATATATATATTTAGGCCGATTGAGTGTTAGCTCAGTTGGCATTATTGTTAATGCAGAAAGATATGAGTTTAAGTGTACTAAAATATATTATCTTCTCATTTAAAATTAGGGGCGGACTATAGGTAATTTTATGCTCATATAAAAGGAAGTAAATCATTATATATATTTAGACTAAATATTCAACAGGTTCTTATACTATAGGGTTAATGGCAATTTAGTCCTCCTTAAAATAAATAAATTAATAAGTGTGTTGAAAAGGATAAGTGATGAGAGCATTAACTACTTTTGCTAAAAGCCATCAAACTAATGGTGGGTTTGGATAGTCAGTACGTTTACTTGTGTGGTTAGTGTAAAAACAACGATGGCGGTAAGATCAAATATTATAGCGACACTGTAGCGTAAAACAAAAAGTAAGCTGAACACATTGCATCGTACCACACTGTCCATCCAAACTCACCATAAGAACAATTTAGTACATAAATTATTCAAAAATGAGTAAATAAAAACAAATGAATATTACTTTAACCTTTTTATGTTTGTAAAGGCTAGCATTGTAGAAAGGACAAACAATAAATACAATTGTGAAAAAATCTTAAAATTATTAATTTGTTTCAAAATTTTAAAAAATATTTGAAAAACGTTTTTTCAATTTTTATAATGTTTAAATATTTTTTAAAAATATCGGAAATAATTATAAAATTTGTAATTTTTATAAATATTTTTTTACATTTTTCTTAAAAAAATAAATTCAATTAATTATGCATGTTACACTTGGCTATTTTTCATCGCAATTTTTTTATGTTTTATTTTTTCCTTTATAACAACAACAATTATAAAGTATGGAGTATACTCTTTATTAAACTAGTTCTCTTGAATCATTTATTGTCTTAAATTTTAGTAAAATTAATTCTATTATTTCAATAAAATGTTTATTTTTTTACATAAAAATCTATTAATAATATTTTATTAAATGAAAATAATATCTCATAAATGATACTACATTTGTAAATTTCATTAAAGATATGATTTAAATCTAACTATTTAATAATAATATATTATAGTTTTAAAATTTGGAAGTTTAAAAAAAATTCAAATATAAATATCAATTGTTGTTATAATATATAACAACCATCCCTATATATCCAAAATTTTGACAAACAAATGAAGTTGTCATAGAAATGGTTCACTGTAATAGGTTTGCTTTGATTGATTATTTCGACTTCTTATTCAGATCGGTTCAATTTAAGACTTGTTATTATTGCACGAAAACTACTTGAAAAGATTGATTTGGAAAAATTACTTTTGAAAAGCAACGTGGAAAAGTGTGGTTTGTCATTTCAAATGTTTAGCATTACTGTCATAAAGCTAAAATATTTATTTTAGATATAATGTTGTAAATTAAAAATAATTTAATTTAAATTATCATAAAATATAAATTTTAAATACTTTTTAAAAAATAAATATAAATTATTTGTAACACTAATAACACGTGAAATATTTAAACAATTTAATATATGGCATTAGAAATATAAATTAATATAAATTTCAAATGTCTTTTAAGCAATTAATATAAAGAATTAATGTATATTTTACCTCCTGAACTTGGTCACTTGTATTTAGTTGATACCTATATTTTTTTAAAATACTTTAATAATTTTACTTCAAAACTCATAAGTTAAAATTCAAAAGCACCTTATATAAATACTTTTAAATACCTCTTTTATATTGATTGAGTCTTAGC
Organism: Gossypium bickii; assembly: GCA_025503065.1. Classification (NCBI taxonomy): domain Eukaryota; kingdom Viridiplantae; phylum Streptophyta; class Magnoliopsida; order Malvales; family Malvaceae; genus Gossypium; species Gossypium bickii. The sequence continues at coordinate 15,739,547 of CP106713.1, read as the reverse complement.
TCGATTGGCATGGGTATTGTTGCCAATGCAGGAGGACGTGGGTTTGAGTGCGTTGAAGCGCATTATCCTCCTATTAATGGGTTAGGGAGGGCTTATGGGTAGTTCTAGACATTATGTCAGAAAGAACAAATTGTTAAAAACTGAAAGCCAAACGTATGTTTGTGGTGCCAACAACCCAAAACCTTTCTCGAACAGACTAAATAATATTAAAAATTTAAAATTAAAATATATTATTTTAAAAAAATTATTATTATTTGAACATTAATCAAATTATGTGTTCTTATCATATCTACTCTTTTTGATACAATGTTTAGAATTATTTATAGCTCCTCCTCAACCTTTAAATAAGAGGATAATGCGCTTCAGCTCAATCGAATCAATATTCTCTTGCATTGGCATTATTCGATCTAAGACTCAATCGGCAAAAAGAAATATTTTTAATGCAATGGTAAACTAATAATTATAATTTTATCTACCAATGGATCGAATAATGACATATCATTAGCAAATTTTAAAATTAAATTAAACCTATTTAACTTTATTTTTAATGACGCGGGATAAACATTTCGTAGGGGTATTAATTTTTATGCATGTTTTAATATATGGGTTAGTGATAAACTAATTCAATGGGTAATATTTAGCTACTCTTATGATCTATTTTTATCAAAGAAAAGGAAATTTTTCGCTTATTTTGAAGAAGTCTTATTTTTTATAAGAGTTATTATTCATATGACTAATAATTTTTTTTATTTTATGTTTATCTATTTCCTCCCATAATAATCAAACGAGACATTAAATATATAAAATTATACACATAAATGTATGAAATATTAACTTTTTTTTATTATATGTTGGTTGGTTGGATCAATATATTATATATAAAAATAAATAAAAAATCACAATAAGAAACCACAAATAGATGGAATATATATCACGTTTGGTAAATCCACATTGTTTCAACTCAATCCAAATATTATTAATATTTTTCTTGATAATATATATATATGTATAATGTAATCCCTCTTAAGAGTATTAATATTATAAAATCACATTATATTTATACAAAAAAAAAATTGAAAGCGAGATGATTATGTGGGTTTTTTATGGTGGTGAGCAAGGAAATAATTTTTTGTATTGAAGCACGTGCCATACTTGAAGGACCATGTATAGCATGGGAAAAAGGATTCAGACAAGTAGAATTTGAGTGTGGCAACGTCCTTCTAGTGGAGACTTTACTAGCTGGTGGAGCTGCTTCTAGTGAGTTGATAGAACTACGTTCAATTAACGACTTACTCCAATGAAATTGAAAAATAAAAATTTAGCATATCCAAATATCTCAGAATATGATTATAAATCAAATGATTAAAGTATGCAAATAATGATACACCAATATTATTAGTATTAATGGACTCACCAAATTTAGTTCAAAAAATTCGACGTTGTTGATATTTTAATATAATCGTACCGCCATTCTTTTCTGAAAAAAAAAAAAAAACAATAAGCGCTAGTTTCTTGGGTGAGTCTGAGTCATGCAACGCAACACTGAGCATCAAGGGCGAAACCCTTAAGATGGTATAAAATCTAAGCAAATCAAACAGTATGTAATACATGAGGTTAGATTAGATTCTTTACGTTTGTCATCAAATCCAACCATTAACTTGGTGGATAATTTTTTATCTTTTAAACAACTACTTGTCATCACCGTTTTTAGAGCATCCAATTTAAGGTGGGTTTGGATGGGCGATTGAGTGCGGTGCGGTGCGTTTAGCTTACTTTTTGTCTCACGCTATAGTATCGCTACAGTATTTAATCTCACCGCCACCACTCTTTTTATACTAACTGCAAGTAAACGCACTGCCCATCCAAATCCACCCATAATCTTAAAGCGTATAATATAAAAATGTTTATCCAGCAATAACGTATTTTGCGGATTGAGTATTAATTCGATTAATATTGGTATTGTTATCAGTGTAAGAGAATATGGATTCAAGCATGCTGAAGCGTGTTTATCCTCCTATTTAAAAGTTGGGATAGGTTATCGGTAGTTCTAAGCCTTGTATCAACTTAAAAACCTTCATATACTTTCACAATTGAATTAGATTAAAAAAAAAAAAAAAACTATGAATGTGTTTTGTTTTGATCACTTGAGTTTAAAAAAGAATTTTATCACTAATATTAACGAAATTTAATACTTTGACCACTCATCCGTTAACCAAAGCTTTTTTTATTGGCATAATAACAAATTTATACCTCTAATGTTTACAGATTCTATTAATTTGATCCTAATTTTTTTTAAAAAAAAAACTATCAAATTTAACCACCAATTTTACAAATTCTGTTAGTTTAACCTTGATTTTAAAAAAAATTAAAAAACTTTAAAAAGTAAAAAAAAATATTAAAAAGTTCATTTTCGATAAAAATACATACAAAATTATAAATAAATGAATTTTCTAGCATTAAATTATTTATTAAATACTATTTTATAAATAAAATGTTTAAAAAAAAACTCACATTTAAACCAAATTCAAATTTTTATTCTTTAGTTTTATTTTATAAATAATAAATTTATTTAGTATACATATGGTCTTATTCCTTAGTCCTTGCCCAGTTTAGAGCATTGGGCACAGCTTTCGCCCACAACCATCTGCACCAATAACTCTTACAATGAATTCCTCAATTTCCAATATCTTTTGTTGTCATGCCATTCAATTAAGAATTGGTTGCGGTGTAACTGTCATAGGCTTCCATCTATTGGGTCTCGAAGACTTCATCCTCACCCATATATCCCCAATTGTATCCGCTCTTAGGCTCTAAATTAGTAATTAAATGAAATTAGTAAAGTGAGTATAGTAAGTGATATAAATCATGATAGAGTAAATAAGCGACAAAGTATGATAAAGTGATATTGAAATGCATTTATAGGGGTGTTATTAAATTGTATAGGACTAAATTGGAATGATTGTAAAGTTAAGAGTAGTGAAAATTGATGCAAAGGAGGGCTAAATTGCAAGAGTATAAAAATATAGAAGTGTGAAATAGAGACACTTAAATTTAATTCTAAGAGATATTAAAGTAGTAAATTAATGAATATTGATTTGCAAGAAAATAAGGATTTAAAATGCAAATAGTGTAAATTTCTTTATATGCTATTAATTGATAAACAATAGCGATGGAAACCAAAATATAAAGGCCCAAGTAGACAAGATATGAACACGTTGGATATTAAGTGGTAGTGGCACTTTGGTGCAAATTAGTGATAGTGGCTTTTCGGAGTATTCCATTATAGTGATTCTGAACTTCGACACATTTCAGTGTTAATTTCGTATATCTTGCTTGTTCAATCAAGTCTACTGTGGATTAAATGAAAAATGATTATTTGAATAAAAGTAAGAATGATTATCGAATCAATGAAATTTATTTTAAGGGGGGAGAAATGTAACATCCTCAAAACCCCCTTGGTCGTAAATAATATGAGATAAAATCTTACTGAAATAAGGTATAAGATCAAAGAAAATGAAAGTTGAACATATCAAAAGAGAGTCAAATCAAGAAGTAGGACATGATGTATTAAGGAAGAGACTAAATCATAAATATGTGAAAAGTTTTTGGCTCAAGTGTAAATATTCAAAATTTAGGGGATCAAAGTGTAAAAATGAGAAAGTTGAAAGACCAAAAGTGAAAATAATCCAATTTACTAAGATATGGAATTGGCATGCAAGGACCAAATTGAATAGGTGAAGAATTGTGAGGGACTGAATTGTAATTTTACCAAATTAAGTGGATTCAATGATGAAATTTTGAAAGATCATAAAGGGTAAAATGGTCAATTAGCAAGAGGGAGAATTCTAGAATGTAATAATGACGTTGATGATATTTTAGTGATTTTTTTACAATTAATTAGTTAAATATTATTTTATTAATATTTTACTTAGATATTTATTTTTATTTTATTTAGAAAATGGTATAAAAAGAAAGGAAGGATGATGGAAATTTATCATCCTTCCAACGTGAGTGAAAGGGTGAGAAAGGAAGTTTTCTTTTCTTTATAATTTAGTCATTTGCTGTGAAAACCTACATTTTTACCCAAAATTTTTGAAAATTTCCTTAGATATTAAAGAGAGAAGATGAAGTAGAGATTCTAGAGAATATGCTCATCAATTTAGAAGCAAGAAAACAGTAGATGAAAGTGGAGAAAATGAGAAGAAAAAGGAAGGAAAGTGGTGAAGATGACAAATGCATGGAAATGAAGAAGAAATGAAGAAATTCTTGACAAAGGAGGTAAGTTTCATACTAAACCTACTTGTATTTCAATAGATTGAGTTAAAGATGTTTTGAGTGAGATGTATGAAACATATATTTAATCTAAATACTAGAAATAGAAAGTATTTAATGATGAATAGAGACTTAAAACACTAAATTGGTAAGAGAGAATGTGATTTGTATGGTGAAAAGTACTAAGATTAAGAAATGAATAAGTAATCTACACATAAACATAAGTGTCTAAATTATATAGTAATCCAAAGTATGACAATTATGTGTGATTGAATGAAAGATAGTGCAAAGAACCTTGGAAAAGAAAATATTTTCATTAAAACAGTTTGGACAGCAGCAGAAACTTAAATTTAAAAATTCACCTAAAACTATAGAAATTTAGTTAGAGATTGAATTAAATATTGAATTAAAGCTTATTGAGTCTAGTTTCATATGGAAGAAACGGTAAAAGAAACGGGTTCTTATAGTTTGAGATATATTAATTTTTGTGAAATAAGGTCGGAATAGATTCGGATTTCCCTGTTCTAACTATTTCCTCCCATAATAATCAAACGAGACATTAAATATATAAATTATACGCATAAATGTATGAAATAGTAACTTCTTTTTATTATATGTTGGTTGGTTGGATGAATATACTATATATTCAACTTTAAAAAAAAATCACAATAAGAAACCACAAATACACGGAATATATAGCATGTTTGATAAATCGACTTTGTTTCAACTCAATCCAATTATTATTAATATTTTTCTTGATAATATATATAATGTAATCCCTCTTAAGAGTATTAATAGAAAATCCCATTATATTCGTACAAAAAAGAAATAGAAAGTTAAATAGAAAGTAAAATGGTTATGTGGGTTTTTTTTATGGTGGTGAGTAAGCAAAAGATCTTTCGTATTGAAGTATGTGCCATACTTGAAGAATTGCATATAGCATGAGAAAAAGGATTAAGACAAGTAGAACTTGAGTGTGACAACGCCCTTCTAGTGGAGACTATACTAACTAGTGGAGCTGCTTTTAATGGATTGGTAAAACTACGTTTAATTAACAGCTTACTCTAACGAAATTGAAAAATAAAAATTCGGTTTATCCAAAAATCTCAAAATATAATCGCAGATCAAATGACTAAATATGCAAATAATGGTACAGCAAGACTATTATTATTAATGGACCAACGAAAATTAGTTCAAAAATTTTTTACGTGAAGAAAGAAATGCTTATACAAAAAATTTTCATTTTAATGTAATCGTTTATGGAGATACTTTTCTACCCACAAAAAAAGCGCTAGTTTCTTGGGTGAGTCACGCACCACTGAGCACCAAGGGCGAAACCCTTAAAGATGGTATAAAATCTAAGCAAATCAAACAGTATGCAATACAAGGGGTTAGGTTAGATTCTTTGCGTTTGTCATCAAATCCAACCATTAGTACTTGGTGGACAATTTTTTATCTTTTAAACAGCTACTTGTCATAATGGTTTTTAGAGCATCCAATTTAATTTAAAAGGTAAAATATAAAAATGTTTATCCAACTATCAACGTGTTTTATCAATTGAGCCTTAATTCGGTTAATATTAATATTTTTATTAGTGTAAGAGGACATAGATTTAAAAACTTTCACAATTGAATTAAATTTTCAAAAAAAATTATGAACGTGTTTTTGTTTTGATCACTTGAGTTTAAAAAAGAATTTTATCACTAATATTAACGAAATTTAATACTTTGACCACTCATCCGGTAAATAATTAACCAAAACTCTTTTTATTGGCATAATAACTAATTTAGATTCTAATGTTTACATATTCTATCAATGTGATCCTAATTTAAAAAAAAATTATCAAATTTAACCACCAATTTTACTAATTCTGTTAGTTTAGCCTTGATTTTAAAAATTTAAAAACTTTAAAAAGTAAAAAAAAAAAAATTTCAAAGTTCATTTTTTGATAAAAATACATACAAAATTATAAATAAATGAATACCTATTTTTCTAACATCAAATTTATTTATTAAATACTATTTTATAAATAAAATATTTAAAAAAAAACTCACATTTAAACCAAATTCAAACTTTTATTCTTTAGATTTATTTTATAAATAATAATTTATTTAGTATACATATGGTCTTATTCCATAATCCTTGCCTAATTTACCGAGCACTGGGCACCGCCTTCGCCCACAACTATCAGCACCAATAACTCTTACAATGAATTCCGCAATTTCCAATATCCTTCATTGTCATGCCTGCCATTCAATTAAGAATTGGTTGCAGAGCTACTGTCATGGGCTTCCATCTACTAGGTCTCGAAGACTTTATCCTCACCCATATATCTCCAATTGTACCCACCCTTAGGCTCTAGTTTTTTACGCAACCTAAACATGCTGGATGTTAATGTTGAAAAAAAAATAAAAAAATTGAATCTACTTAAGTTTTCTTCACGATTTTTTCCTTAAATTATTTTATTTATAAGATTATTATTATTTTAATAAAATTATTATTTCAATTAAAAATTCATGTTAGAGAAATTGAAAAATGAGCATTCATTTGTTTATAAATATTTTTATAATTTTTATGTAATTTTATCGATAAATAAAATTTTTATTTTTAAATTATTTTAATTTTTGAATTTTTAAGAATCAAGATTAAATTAACAAGATGTGTAAAGTTGAGGGTTGAATTTATTGATTTTTTCAAATTAGGATCAAATTAATAGAACTTGTAAACAATGGAGGGAAATTTTTATTATTATGCCAATAGAAAAATGTTTTCGTTAGTGATTTAACGGAAGAGCCACCAAAATATTAAAATCTGATAACATTAATGACTAAAATAGAAAATTTTAAATCCAAGTAATCAAAATATAAACACATTAATAGTTAGGTGACTATTTTTATAGTTTACCCAATCTATAAAGTAGATCTTTAATTTTTGGGTAAACTACATCCTTAATCACTCAACTCTTTCTAAGTTTTATTTTGATCATTTAGTTTTAAAAGTTACAATTGAATCCCTTAATTATTAGAGATTGTGTTTTTTTGTCACCTAGCCATTTATGAAGTGATTGTTTTTGAATTGGCATTATAACAAATTTGAATAGTTGGAAATGTGGAAAATTTTTTTAAGTAAGCCTAATAATTAATTTTTTGCGTTCTGTAAGCCCATTAAAAATAAATGCTGGAAGAATTTTAACAGCAATGCGATCTAATTATTCAAATTGTTTTTTTTTTCTTTAATGAATAATTGATAGTTGAATTTTTATACCCATATTTTATTATTTAAAATGGCCTAGCATGATACTTGAATTAACAAATTTTTAGTTTAAAAATCTTCCTTTTTACAGTAGATTCATTTATGAGGTTGACCCTGTAGATGTAGGTTAAACTCGAATTGTGTAAACTTCTTATGTTAGTTCTTTTGTTAGTTCTTATACTGCAACAAGTTGTCACAATTTATAACGAGATGTACTAATAATTGGTAGCGGAGTTTGTCACATAATGTAAGTAGTGGAGAGGATAATTGGATATAATATAACTTGTTTTGTAGTCAATTTTGATTTGTATAAAAATAGTATTGTTTATTTATATTAAGCATTAAGTGGAGGACGTAATGGACATGTTTTTACGTACAAGGAAACTAGATTTAAAAGAGTTTCAATTTTCTTTTATGTGACGGCATGAATGAAATAATTTAGGGATTCAACTTTGACTAAGATTTCTCTTTATCTTAAAGGATAAGCTGGTGATTAGATTTACTTCAAGTATCCTTGTTCGACTTGGGATGAGATTATACAAAGCCTAGACTGCGGTACAGCATAGCTAGGTGTGCCTTTTAAGGTATTATTTTGTTGAGTATTTTACTATATTGTACAATATTTTGGCTTTATTTGTTTGCTTGGAGAGTTATATATGTATTGTATTGTGAAGTTTCTGGGAAAGTGATCGTAACAATTTTGAGTTTGATTTTGAGGAAAGTGATCGTAATGATTTTGAGTTTGATTTTGAGGAAAGAGATCGTAATAATTTTGAGTTTGATTTTGAGGTTACAATTATCAATCGTTGTAAGAGTATGGGCTCAAGCCAATAATTATACTGAGTAAATTATTGAATAAAACACTACACCAAAACAGACTTTTAGCGGCGTTTTTAGTGGCGTTTTAAAGAAAAACGCCGCAAATATTATACATTAGTGGCGTTTTAAGGAAAACGCCACAAAAAATGAGCAATAGCGGTGTTTATTCCCAAAACACCGCTAAAAATATATATAGCGGCGTTTTTTCCTAAAATGCCGCTAAAGGTCTGAGCATTAGTGACGCTTTTGGAAAAAGGCGCTTTTAGAGAAACGCCGCTAAAGGTCTGAGCATTAGCGGCGCTTGTGGAGAAACGCCGCTAAAGGTCTGAGCATTAGCGGCGCTTTTAGAAAAACACCGCTAAAGGTCTGAGCATTAGAAAAACGCCGCTAAAGGTCTGAACGTTAGCGGCGCTTTTAAAAAAACGCCGCTAAAAATGGTTAATCAGTAAAATTATTTAGTAAATTAAAAATGTTATTTAAATTTCCTGAAAACCCACTAAATTTATAAAAGCCCCTACCTTTTGCGGCGTTTTTTATAAAAGCGCCGCTAAAAGTCTTTACTTTTAGCGGCGTTTTTTCACAACAAACGCCACTAAATTTTGCAGCGCTTTCTTTAGCGGGGTTTTTTGCGGCGCTTTCAAATAGTATTAGTGGCGCTTGAAAACGCCGCTAAAAGCCAAAAAAAACGCCGCTAAAAGTCTGTTTTGGTGTAGTGAAATCACTCTTTGCGCTAGGCTTCGTAGACATAAAATTAACGAATTTGAATTGCGTTAATAGATATAGTAGGTTGGATATTTCTCCTAGCCTTTCTCTCATTTCATATATTCGCATAACTATCTTATTCCATCTTCTTGTCCCAGCTCTTGTTCAGAAAACTAATAGAATAATAAAATGGAACAAATTGCAAACCAAAATAATGGTGCTACTGCTGCGTTGTTTTTTTATGTTGCAAATGAAGAAACATACTGAAATTTGTTGAAATAGACTTAGAGGAGCAACTTCATTTTTTTGCAAAAAATAAAGGATTGCCAAAGGCCGGGGGAGAGGTTGTGGCATTCTTAGTTGAGTTGAAAGGAGCCTTTTGGACAAAAAGGGAGTATATGACCCTGCTGCTGCACTACTATTTTGGTTTGGTCTATAATTTTTTTAAATTATGAAATTTCCTAAGGTGTTGCTTTCTATTAGAGTAGTAAATAAGTCAGTTACTACATCAGTAGTCAGTTACTAAGAAGCTGTTATTCAGGTGGTAGTTTGTTGAGAAGCAGTTAGCTAGAGATCTCTCTATAAATATAGTGTTAAATGTACAAGAAGGCAAGCAATCAACAATTCAAAAGAGGAGTATTCTGTTGAGATATTTTCATTCTATCATATCTTAGTTTCTATCAAATTTCTTTCATACCTTAATTCTTAACATGATATCAGTCGCTGGATGATATCGGGATCCATAGCCAACACCAACTCCTCTGATTCCGCGTTCGTTGAACTTGGCTCGGCTACCTTCACTGGTGACCGTGTCGTCAATTCATTTCCTAGGCATGAGGTGATTAAGCTTGATAATGGCACGTATGTGCAATGGCGCAAACAGGAGAAATTAATTGTGGATGGATATGATCTCACCGGTTTCTTAGATGGAACTATTCCTTCACCACTAAGATTCGTACAAACTCATGAAGGCAATCTTGTTCCAAATCCGTTGGCTTCGGTGTTCACGCAATAGGATCGACTGTTGACATCGTGGCTCCTCTCCACGGTTAGCCCACCGATTTTAGCCTCTTTCACTGATGCTCACACGGCCTGTAACGTGTGGACCACAGCGACGAATTTGTTTGCGGCTGATACGGGTGCGAAGCAACCCAGGATTCGTCATGAGCTTCATTCGCTGAAGAAAGGTACTCTTCCAATTAAGTCATATGTTGCTCGTATTACTAACCTTTGTGCGCTTCTTGAATCGTCCGGCTCTTACATCTCGGAAAAGGAGAAAGTTCAGGTCATGCTTGTGGGCCTTCCACCGGAGTTTGAGGCAATCATCTCATCCGCTTCTCTGTCGGCCAATCGTCTGTCTTTTTAGCGGTTGGTGGATGCGCTGGTGGGGTGAGAAAATAGGCAGGTTCGTGTGACACACGAAGTTATTCTTCATGCGAATCTTGTAGAAAGTGGGCCGTTGCAAGCGCCATCGCAAGGGGCAGAGGAATCTACCCGTGACGGCCGTGGGTCCGGCCGTGGTGGAGGACGGTTCTTCATATTGAGGCTTCAATGTCAGATTTGTACTCGGTTCAGTCATGATGCCCAGTGTTGTTACTACCGCTATCACTGGAACGTGGAGGCGCCGCCATCAGTGGCCACCGTACCGTACCAAGGTGCTTCAAATTTTCCTTCGATGAACCATGGTATGCTGCACGAAGAAGGGGTTCAAAAATGGGGAGCAAAGTCGGCTACATATGGTCAAAATAATTGTGATGATGGTCAAAACAATATAATGGCCGGATATTACTATGTTGATAGTGCTCATGGGTCCATGCCACGTGGGCGTACTATGCCACTTGCGTCTCCTTCAAGTGGGCCAAATGTTGGCTTTCATCAAGGTGGGCAATCGACTTTTGGGCAGCCGAATATGGGTCCACATCAACGCTTAAATTAACAGTATGTGGTGCATCCACATTCACGAAATTATGCTTCCAGGCCACACGCTAATGAGTCGATTTCAAGTGGGCCAAATTATAATAGGCTTCCTACTGTTAAGCTAACAGCTTCTAATGTTCCTACTATACCTAAGTTCAATAGTGTCCACGTCGACTCGTCTCCTGGGATTAGGCCAAATATCAGGCAAGCTGGTGGTGCTTTGGTTCCTTGGTCTACTAAACCCCGAGCTTGGGTTTATTACGGGTCTGGCCCGGGCATTGGAATACCTCAAGTGAGAGATCTACACGCCTCGAATTACTCTAATTTTCCAGGGTCTCATGTTAAAACTACTCAATTTCAGTCAACCGGTGGCGACAATGATTCCTACATTCCCATGCCCGTTGGTACCACATCTTGGTACCCTGACTCTGGTGTCAGTCATCATGTCTGCCAGGATCCGTCAGCCTTGAGCAGCCCTACTCCGTACTCAGGTAATTTTTCTCTTTTACTGGGGGACGAGATTCCTATTATGATTTCATCGGTTGGTAGTAGTGTCTTACCTACCCAGTCCAAATTGCTGCATTTGTCTAACATTTTGTGTGTGCCGAATATACGAAAGAATCTACTATCAGTGTCGCAGTTTGCTAATGATAATGCTGTATTCTTTGAATTTCATTCGATGCATTGTGTTATTAAGGATATTGTGACCCGAGAAGTTTTGCAGACGGGCCACATTCGTGAAGGACTGTATCATTTTCCTGTACCTATGGTGACTGCTTCGTCCACTGAGACTCCTTTTGTTGCTCATACGAAGGTTCTAAATAAGACCGTTGAGTGTCTGATTTTTACTCTGTGGCATAAACGCCTTGGCCACCCGTCAACGTCCGTAGTTAAGAATGTTTTAGATAAATGTAAAATTGTATCTACTAAATATTGTTTTGATGGTATATGTACTGCTTGTCAACAAGGACGGTCGCATAAACTGCCGTTTCCTATGTCTAATACTGGGTATCAACCTTTCGATTTGATTGTCTCTGATCTTTGGGGTTCTGGGTCTGTTGCTTGTGCTGAAAATTGGTATTATGTGACTTTTATTGATATGAGCACTAGATTTACATGGATTTATCTTCTTCTCAAAAGTCTCAAGCAGTAGAGTGCTTCACTAGATTCCAACAGATGATAAAAATGCAGTTTGGTAAGACTATTAGACAATTTCAGAGTGATTGTGTAACACCCCTTACCCGTATTCAACGCTGGAATAGGGTACGAGGCATTACCGGAATTACAAATTTATTTATCAGACATTTTATTTTAATTCAATATTTATATTTGAAACCAATCAAAATCAAACATATGGCCCCTTAAAGATATTCATTTTTCTCGTCATGTCTTACTTGAATTTATTACTCGTTTCATCATACTTAATTACCTTGTATTAACATATTAAAGATAATCACATGTTTTCATGTCATGATAAATATCATTCACTTGCCGCTTTCTTCATAAACATAAAATGCTTAATTTATCATATCAATATTTCACGTACCATCAACTCATATTTTCTTATATCATATAATTAAGTTACACGAACTTACAGCTAAATCAAATCAGAGAAATATCAAGATTCGTGGTCATTTTGGTAATTTTCTATTTTCATCGATTTTTCAATCGATCTTAATCTAAATTACTAATTTCATTCAATTTTGCAATTTTAAATAATAAAATAATCTATTTCATGCAAATTGGACATTTCTACATTTTTACAAAATTAATCATAAAGTTTTACTTTTATTCAATTTAGTCCTTGAGTCTAAAACATTTCAAATTAGCCATACTACCTAAATATTCATACATATTTTCCTCCTCCTCCTCTCCATTCCACATCCTTAATGTATATAACATGCTATAAGTAACATTGTCAATAATTTCATTAATTACTCATAAGTATATTCAAAACTGTCCATTTGAGTTATAGTCACTAAATTATTTATTTCCGGAGCTACAGAACTCCAAATGAAGCACCGTTAATTTTACTGAAACTAGACTCACATATATTCATACCATAAAATTTCCAGAATTTTTAGCCTAGCCAATTAGTACAGTTTATTCATCAAAGTCACCCCTGTTCTGCTGTCTGGCAGTTCTGACCCTTCTTCACTAAAAATTAATTATCTCCTCATACACAATTCATATGATGTTCTAGTTTATTTCTATTGAAAATAGACTCAATTTCTGAATTCTAGACATATAAACTTAAGCCCCTAATTATTTTTCTCCAATTTTTATGATTTTCCAAAGTCAGAACAGGGGATCCTGAAATCCCTTTAAACCAGTCTTACAAAAATATAAATATCTCAAATTACAGAATTCCTTTGCTTTCCTTGTTTCTTTCATATGAAAGTAGACTCAATAAGCTTTAATTTCATATATCATTCAGCTTCTATTTCAACTTCTACGATTTTTGGTGATTTTTCAAAGTTACTCTACTGCTGCTGTCCAAAACAGTTTTGTTATAGCTTATTTTACAATTAAATCCTTTACCCAATTCTAACTTCAAATTCTTTCAATTAAACCACTAATTCATCTTTTGTTCATCATATGCTATATTCAACAGCTTTAAAACTTCAAAAACTTCAACTTAAATTCATCAAAACTTTGTTCTAAAACTTATAAAGCATCAAAATTAAAAGAGAAGGACTAAATTAACTTACCAATTAAACTTCCAAGCTTCAAACCATCAATTTCTCCTTTTTCTTTCTTTCCCCTTTTTCTTCCCTTGCTTTCGTCTTGTTCTCTGTTTCTTTTTCTGGTATTCTTCCCTTTCTTTTCTTTTGTTTTTTTGTTTGTATATATATATAATAATATAATAATATAATAATATAATATAATATTAATATATAATATAATAACATACTTTAAAAAATCTCAGATTTTTCATACTTAACTGCATTCAACTTTACAAAATGGTATAATTACCATTTTGGTCCTTCATAATTTTTTTTAATCTATAATTCAACTTTTACACCTTTTTCAATTTAGTCCTTTTCATTTAATTACATATCCAAACGTTAAAATTTCTAAACTAAACTTTAATAATAACTTAATGACACTCCATAAATATTTTTAGAAATATTTATGGCTCACTTTATGAATTCGAGCTCTCAATACCTTGTTTTTGGCCCAATTTTTCTAATTAATTCTTTTAGTTCACAAAATTCACTAATTTTAAAATATTTCCAAAATCACACTTAACTTATAATTATCGATTAACAAAGTTTTCTAACTTTTTCGTCAGATTTAGAAATCTCAAATCACTGTTCCGACACTATTGAAATTGGGTCATTATAACTCTTCCCCTAAAAAAAAAAATTTCTCCCTCGAAATTTCCTTGTTATTTTGATCATGAACTTCATTATTTCTATAATTCTATAGCTCCTTTGTACACATATTTATCTAGTTTATTATTTATATCCATTCTATATCCCTTTCAGTTTGCAATTTATTTTTAATTCAATATTACGAACATACTTTATAACAAAAATTACTTACTTTTTTTTTTTTTTTTTATAAGAGGTCCAATAGATTAAACAGAACACTTAGGATATATGAAACAAATATAGAAGTGTATTATTATGTACTATTAATCGAGATAGCATTTGATGAGTACCAACATGTTATTATCGAGAATGCGCTGAGTCCCTTAATGGTATACCACAAATATCTTAGTAGATCTAATCTCATTTATTTGGGAAAATTACATTATACACGCATGTCACTTTTACAATTTTAACATAATGCTTTTACATACTTTACAATTTAACCATTGTACTAAAAACGTGTATGTTTATATCTTTTCTTTCTTTAATATATGTAACATATTTCAAGATTTACTAGTCATTCTTAATTTACTAATAATTCTTATTATGTGCTTCACATATCATTTTTTTTAATTTCAATTTTACTTCAATTTATTCACAACTAAATTTAATTTCACTTTCTTATTAATATACAATTCAATACTAATATTTATCCATCACTTAATTCAATTTCCATTCAATTCAACAATAACACTTACCTCATACTTCACTTGTTGTATGCATAATTTAAATTTAACATTTAATATTAAATAATAGACATCAAACATGTAACAATATAAGTCATATGTGTTAATTTATACTTTAATTTCATACCTCAACAATAGTCTTTCATCAAATAGCCTCATATACCATCTACATTATCTTTAATCAATTCATAAACCTTTGGTTCAAGCTTTCAATCTCATATCTCAATTTCAATTTACATTTCAATTCCTAATTCCACTTTTCCACACCTTCAATAATTCAACCGATCAAATTCAATTGATTTTCTCATTTCGTTTATTCAACAGATTTCAATAATAATAATTTGATGTTTCAACAAATTTATGAACCTTAAGTTCATACTTCAATTCTCACATTTCAATTCGATTCACAATTCAACTCATAATTTCTTACTCATATTTTTAATAGTTCAATCGATTAAATTTATTTAGTTTTTCTCATTTCAGTTATTCACCCTATTAACAATCCGGAGTTTGACGGATACACGGATTCCAACCCAAACACACCAGTACGGCACAATGTGCCTTAACGGTACATAGTATACAATACACAAAGTGTCGAATCGATAACAAGAATAATAATGATGAGTCGGCACATAAGTGCTCGATCGAGTTTCAAAGACCCGTACTCTTCCATATCCTATGGCATGCCAATTATATCCGACTAGTCCGACAAGTTAATAGGAAATCAATTCTCATTTTAATTTCACTTAATATTCATATCTACCCCTATCAACAAGACTCGGACTTTGACGGATACGCGATCCAACCAAACACACCAGATTGGCACCCAAAGCCTCATCGGATAGTTCGAAGCAATATAGTGACACCCAAAGGTCTCATCGGCCTAGCCAAGTAAAGTGGTACCCAAAGACCTTATTGAATCTATCCGAAATAAATAATATGACACCCAGTGTCTCATCGACTCAAGGTCGAAGAATCCTCGAACACTTCCAATCCTATGGCATGCCATTTGTATCCAATCTAGCCCGATAAGTTAATAGGGTATTCAAATCATCATTTATTTTTTCTATTTCAAATTCACTTTTCCATTTTCTAATCAAGATACAATTTAGTGATTGACTTTGTTCTCATTTCACTTTCTTAGCCCAAAGTAGACTTTATAGAACACACCGGATATAATGGAACAAATACAGAGGTGCATTATGATGCACAGTGTGAACAGAGAGCACCAATGTGCTGATAATCGTGAGAGCACCAAGCAGTGCTAATATCGAGAGCACCAATGTGCTAATATCGGAGAGCACCAATGTGCTAATATCGAGAGCACCGACGCAGCAATATCGAGAGCACCAGCAGTGCTAATATCGGAGAGCACCAATGTGCTAATATCAAGAGCACCGACGTGCCTAATATCGGAGAGCACCAATGTGCTAATATCGAGAGCACCGACGTGCTAATATCAAGAGAGCACCAATGTGCTAATATCGGAGAGCACCAATGTGCTAATATCAGAGAGCACTGACGTGCTAATATCAGAGAGCACCACCAATGTGCTAATATCGAGAGCACCAATGTGCTAATATCAGAGAGCACTGACGTGCTAATATCAGAGAGCGCGCTAAAGTTCCTTAATATCCCGGTAGTTCTAAATTTCGTCTACTTGGGCATTAAAGCTGGATCTCATATATTTAAATAATTCACATAAATATTTCAAAGAAGATAAATAACAAAAATTTAAAATTCTTGTAGTACTTACAACAAAAAGGTTGAAATGATATATGTTATTCTTCCTTCACTCCTTAACCTTCTCTTTTCCTTTTCCCTCAATTCGGTCCTCTCCTTTCTTTTTCAAATTAATTTCATATAAACATATAACATTTATATGTAAAAAAAAAAATCAAATAAACTTTCTGTATTATTTAATAAAATAATCATGTATAATATATTTTTATTCAATTCGTATTTTTAATTTATTGTCTAATCGAATTTAAAATCACTAATTACTTTCCAATCAATATACATTTCAATTACTCACATATTTTCTTTATTTAATTTAATTTGATTCAATTCAAATCACTTTTAGTTTCCTATTAATATACCTTCAAATATTCACATAGTTCATAATTTAGTTACGTAATTTAAATAAATTTTAATTTTCAATTCATTCTATTTTCACTTCTTATTTCGATCAGTTTCATAGTATTGCAAGAATTCATTACATCAATAATTTCATAGTTTAACGCAATACATATAACAATATTTAGTAACTTCACAATTCAATTCAAGACTAAAATAATATTCAATATTCCATAATTCAATTCAATGATCGTCTCAATTTTCAGTATCTAATCTTAAATTTATCATTTTACTAAATACTTACCTTAAAATACTTACCACACATAATTAATAAATTACACATAATAGTAATACAAATATCATCAAAGTTGGAACATATCACATTATCTCAAGTTATATATTAATAATGGCATATATTTCTAGACTTCACATATACTACGTTTGGTCCGAGAACCGACTAAACCTAAGCTCGATATACCACTAAATGTAACACCCCTTACCCGTATTCAACGCTGGAATAGGTACGAGGCATTACTCTAATTACAAATTTATTTATCGACATTTTATTTTAATTCAATATTTATATTTGAAACCAATCAAAATCAAACATATGGCCCCTTAAAGATATTCATTTTTCTCATCATGTCTTACTTGAATTTATTACTCGTTTCATCATACTTAATTACCTTGTATTAACATATTAAAGATAATCACATATTTTCATGTCATGATAAATATCATTCACTTGCCGCTTCTTCATAAACATAAAACAGCTTAATTTTATCATATCAATATTTCACGTACCATCAACTCATATTTTCTTATATCATATAATTAAGTTACACGAACTTACTCAAGCTAAATCAAATCAGAAATATCAAGATTCGGGGTCATTTTGGTAATTTTCTATTTTCATCGATTTTTCAATCGATCTTAATCTAAATTACTAATTTCATTCAATTTTGCAATTTTAAATAATAAAATAATCTATTTCATGCAAATTGGACATTTCTACATTTTTACAAAATTAATCATAAAGTTTTACTTTTATTCAATTTAGTCCTTGAGTCTAAAACATTTCAAATTAGCCATACTACCTAAATATTCATACATATTTTCCTCCTCCTCCTCTCCATTCCACATCCTTAATGTATATAACATGCTATAAGTAACATTGTCAATAATTTCATTAATTACTCATAAGTATATTCAAAACTGTCCATTTGAGTTATAGTCACTAAATTATTTATTTCCGAGCTACAGAACTCCAAATGAAGCACCGTTAATTTTTACTGAAACTAGACTCACATATATTCATACCATAAAATTTCCAGAATTTTTAGCCTAGCCAATTAGTACAGTTTATTCATCAAAGTCACCCCTGTTCTGCTGTCTGGCAGTTCTGACCCTTCTTCACTAAAAATTAATTATCTCCTCATACACAATTCATATGATGTTCTCGTTTATTTCTATTGAAAATAGACTCATTCAGAATTCTAGACATATAAACTTAAGCCCCTAATTATTTTTCTCCAAATTTTTATGATTTTCCAAAGTCAGAACAGGGGATCCTGAAATCCCTTTAAACCAGTCTTACAAAAATATAAATATCTCAAATTACAGAATTCCTTTGCTTTCCTTGTTTCTTTCATATGAAAGTAGACTCAATAAGCTTTAATTTCATATATCATTCAGCTTCTATTTCAACTTCTACGATTTTTGGTGATTTTTCAAAGTTACTCTACTGCTGCTGTCCAAAACAGTTTTGTTATAGCTTATTTTACAATTAAATCCTTTACCCAATTCTAACTTCAAATTCTTTCAATTAAACCACTAATTCATCTTTTTGTTCATCATATGCTATATTCAACAGCTTTAAAACTTCAAAACTTCAACTTAAATTCATCAAAACTTTGTTCTAAAACTTATAAAGCATCAAAATTAAAAGAGAAGGACTAAATTAACTTACCAATTAAACTTCCAAGCTTCAAACCATCAATTTCTCCTTTTTCTTTCTTTCCCTTTTTCTTCCCTTGCTTTCGTCTTGTTCTCTGTTTCTTTTTCTGGTATTCTCCCTTTCTTTTCTTTTGTTTTTGTTTGTATATATATATAATAATATAATAATATAATAATATAATATAATATTAATATATAATATAATAACATACTTTAAAAAATCTCAGATTTTTCATACTTAACTCATTCAACTTTACAAAATGGTATAATTACCATTTTGGTCCTTCATAATTTCTTTTAATCTATAATTCAACTTTTACACCTTTTTCAATTTAGTCCTTTTCATTTAATTACATATCCAAACGTTAAAATTTCTCAACTAAACTTTAATAATAACTTAATGACACTCCATAAATATTTTTAGAAATATTTATGGCTCACTTTATGAATTCGAGCTCTCAATACCTTGTTTTTGGCCCAATTTTTCTAATTAATTCTTTTAGTTCACAAAATTCACTAATTTTAAAATATTTCCAAAATCACACTTAACTTATAATTATCGATTAATAAAGTTTTCTAACTTTTTCGTCAGATTTAGAAATCTCAAATCACTGTTCCGACACTATTGAAATTGGGCTGTTACAGATTGGGGCAGAAAGTACCGGGCCTTCACGTCTGTTCTAGCGTCCCAAGGCATTGTTCATTAGTTGACCTGCCCGTATACTTCTGAACAGAATTGTAACACCCCTTAACCCTATATCTTCGCCGAAACAGGGTTACGAGGCATTACCAGACATATCGGACAATTTACAAATGATTTTTAATAAATATCAATTATATCATAAATTTATATAAATATATGCTAATTGACTCCATTCATGTTTTTTTTTAATTCGATATAACCCTTTTATAAATATTTAACCTTCCTTGCAATTTCAAACCAAGACCAAACCAAAACCAATATTACAACCAATGCAATTCCATATTTAATCGTATTAAAATCATACCTATATCATTAATTTGATAATTTACTTTATAAACATTTATATTGCTATTAAAAATTAACTTATAACTTCATTCATTCCATTCTAAATTTAGTACCAATTATACCATGCATATCATATAAATTTTCGTACCATTTCATTAGTTTAAACACCAAAATTCCAAATACCATTCTTTACGACAAAAATCATGTAGCATTTTAAAGTGACCAAAATAACACCTATGTACATGCCACTTTTACCAAAAAGGACTACATCACCGAGTTTTATGTTGGAGTCGGGATCACTTTGGATGCTGAACCGAAACTCTGAACACCTATTAACCTGCACACGAAAATAACCGTACGCTAAGTATTCCGTACTCAGTGGTATTACCATAATTCAAATTATAAACATAATAAGGATAATTATTAAATTAGACAACTTAAACATACTAAAACCCAATCAAACATAACTTTCATTTCTTTAACATTCGTTACTTAATTTAAACTTTCCATCAATTGAAATCATATAATTTCATATTGAGCCAACTAACAGTTCATGAACCTTTGGTTCATGCTTTTTCATTCTCATTTCCAATTTCAATTCACAAATTCAATACACATTCCTTTTTCACATTTCTTCAATGGCTCAACCAATTCATTTCATTTAATTTAGCTTTTCATTTTTTTTATCCCTATTAACAGACTCGGACTTTGGCGGATACTCGGATCCAACCAAACACACCAGATTGGCACCCAGTGCCTCATCAGATAGTTCAAAGCAATATAGTGACACCCAGTGCCTCATCGGCAGAGCCAAAGAAAGTTGGTACCCAGTACCTCATCAAAACAATCCGAAGAAATATAGAGACACCCAGTGTCTCATCGACTTGAGGTCGAAGTATCCCTGAACTCTTCCAATCCTATGGCATGCCAACTATATCCGACTCAACCCGACTAATTAATAGGGTATTGGTTCAAATATCAATTTCTCTTTCTCTTCCAATTGATCACAAATCATCCAAAATTCAATTCATACATATTATCAATTCAATCTCAATCTCAAATTCACAATTCAAATCACTTCCAATTCAATTTCACAATTTAATTCAATATACTTTTCATATCAATCACATGTAATTCAATTTATAATTCAATACTAACACATATTCATCATTAAATTCTATTTTTCCCAAGTTCATTCAATATAGTCACTTACCTCATTATTTATTTACCATTCACATAATTTGAATTTATCATAAAAAAACTAAATAAATTGAATTATAGTAATACACACCCGGATCCCGCGATTACTCCTCGATAACTTTTTCTTTTCTTTTCGATGCCGATGCCTCGAGTTCTTTGTTAGCAATTAAACTTCAAGCTTCAATTCCCTAGTTCCCTCTTTTCTTTTTCTTTCCCTATTTTCGTTGCTTCTTCTTGTAACTTTCTTCTTTTCTTTCTTTCCTTTGTTTTTTTTTTTACTTTATATCTTATATACATATATATATTAGTTAATAGTAATAATAATAATATTTATTATTATTATAAAAATCTATGCAACAACAAATACTTATTTTACAATTGGACAATTATATATTTTACACTTGTCTTTAATTAATTTGTTTATCACAATTAAATCTTATGATATAATTATTTAATTAATAAAAATATATTTAATACCAGTTATAAATAATACATTTGTATACATACTTCTTTGTACATTTGTACAATATCATGCCCATACATTTGACAAATTTTTAATGTATTACCATACAAAAATCTTATACTATAATTATTTATGTCATAAATATTTTATTAATTTAATTTAATAATAATAAATATCTATTTACTAATTAAATAAAAATATTACAAATGTACATACTTAAATTAATACACTTGTATTTTATCTTTACCATACACTTGGCAAAATCATAATTTATTATCAACCAAAAGTCTTATACTAATTATTTAATTATTAAATATATTTTAATTTAATAATAATAAATAATAAAAATCTTATGCTTAATTAATAAGAAAATTAAATCTATAAGCTACAATTGTATACATATTTTAATTACACATGTATTATTTTATCACCATCCATTTGTCAAAATCATAACTCATTTATCATATAAAAATCTTATAATATAATTATTTTAAATTAATTTAATATAATTTATAACTTAAACAAAAATCTTAGATTTTTGTTTTAATGTTTGCGGCCTCAAATATGCTAAATAGCCTATTTGTCATTTTGGTCCTTTTTATTTTCTTTTAATTTACAATTCAACTTTTACCATTTATTCACTTTAGTCCTTTTTCCTAATTTCTCTCAATTAAGCTAGATTCACCTAATTAAAGCCTAATCAAGCATACTACTAGATTCCTAATTACTTCTAATAATTGTTTACGAACTTGGTTTACCAAAACGGAGGCCCAATACTACACTTTTTTTCGATGCCCATGAATTTTAAGTCATTACAAGAATGGAGTGGCTGAACAAAAACATCGGCATATTGTTGAAATAAACTTATCACCGTTGGCTCAAGCCGGTCTACTATGGATTACTGGAGGTATGCTTTCTGTTGTGCTGTTCATCTCATTAATCGTCTTCCTACTGCGGTTCTCAAAGGTCAATCTTCGTTTAAGGCTCTTTACGGATGCGAGCCAACTTATGATCACCTTCAGGTTTTTGGCTGCTGTTATTCAGCTGGTAGTTTGTTGAGAAACAGTTAGCTAGAGATCTCTCTATAAATACAGTGTCAAATGTACAAGGAGGCAAGCAATCAACAATTCAAAAGAGGAGTATTCTGTTGAGATATTTTCATACCTTAATTCTTAACACTTTCTGATGTTTTAATGTTTTGGGCAGTGAATGAAAATATTAAGAATCGACTCACTGTTTTACCAAAACAAATGTGTTTCATGGCCATTATCATAAAGAGAGCATTGAAAAGAATGAACTAAACAAAACTTCATGTCTAAAAGCAAAACTTGATGCATGCTGTTCTTATTTCTTCTCAGGTCACTCCATTAATATTTGAGAGAAAGAACCAGTAATTGGTCAGGGCAGAAGCTAGATAATCCCAAAAATCTATTATTGCCAAATCCGCAGAACAGCAGATTAGCATGACAGAAACCGGGGGACTGCTAGTTGACAACATCTAAGATCAGCCTGCGAGATTTGAGAACAGACCACCTCAACCGCCGATAATAAGCAGCTTGAAGCAATGCCAATGACAATAAAAATATCCATTTAAAACCCATCTGCATTAGATGACACAAATGTCAGAAATAGGTTCATTAAGCAAAAGTTGGTCGATGAATCGTTTGTTATAATAATACACACCAGCTTCCTTTCTTCCATTTCGGGTTCGGCTGCCCATGACAAAAATGTAACCACATCTTTCCCCATCTACATGATGACAATACCGAAGTGTGAGCCATATACGCCGAAAAAGGATGCAATACATTGAAGGGTTTTCAAACACAATGGCAATATGAAAGAAACAGAAAAGTTAAAACCAACCTGAGCTTCAGTTGCAGGCGTGCCATCTTCATACTCTAAAGCACCATCAATAAGCATTTTAGGCATGGCAATTGCTCCCCCGGGAAAGTACGGGTTATAGTGTAACCCCTCTCGAATCTATAGAGTTGGGGGCAATGACTAATTATTTTTTCAACCAATTCATTGGAGACCAGATATGTTTAGCCTAACAACGTCTAAATTCATGTCATACGCAGCATGCATACAAAAGTTATTCAACAGAAAGATTAATAGTTAAGTGACACCAATGCTTCATTTTGGAATTATGTCTATATCCAAAAGCAATAGCATTTCTCATTGAAGAGCAGCAGTTAACATGGACCAAATACAAAGAGATATAAAACTTCATCCCGGCTTTGGAAGAAATATGATCGCCTAAATCACTTTTTACAAAAGATACAGAGATCTAATATTCAATATTTGTAATGCCGTGTTACGCAAGATAGTGTAAGACAAAATTTACCGTAACACCAGCAGGAGGATCATGGTAACCAGTTAAAAGGGCAAACACATAATTCTGACCATTATGACGAGCCTGAAAGAATAAAAAGTAAGACACCTCAGTGATGTATATCCATAATTTCCATGGTTATGTAAAAATCAAGGCAAGAATTACTTTGGTAATGAGACTTAGATCTGGAGGATAAGCTCCTCCATTAGCAAACCTAGCTGCTGCTTCATTTGCATATGGCTGAGGAAACCGGTCACTGAGTTTACCAGGACGAGTAAACATCTCACCCTCGTCATTAGGTCCATCAACCACCTCAATCTCAGCTGCCATAGTCTTTGTCTCCTCCTCTGTGTATGCAACACCCACCAAATCACGGAATGATATTAGAGACATAGAGTGGCAGGATGCACACACTTGTTGGTAAACCTGGTGTCCACGACGAATCCTGATCATTCAAAATCAATCTAACATCACGAACACTGTGTACTATAAACTTAAAATATTTTATCAATGCTTAACCTAATATCAGAATTATGCCGAAAGATTTTAATTTGACTCCTAGGGAAGAGAAGCAGCCTATTCTTGCAATCGGACACTGAAACTGATATACGAAGTTTCTCCTTGTGCAGAGAATGGGAAGTCATAGAAGCTAAGGAGGAAGAAACCATCACTAATTCGAAGACTTGATGGTCTCAAACTTAAGTGATAGGCTGATAACCTGCTTTCAAGTTTCACCTGTATATTGTGGATCATTAAGATTCATATTTGGAGAACCTTTTTGAAAGTTCATTCGGTTAAGCAAGGAGAGGCGTAAAACTCACGAAGCATGGTCATATGAGCTGAGGATGCCACTGTGAGGCCAAGGATAATTCGGCGCTTCTAACCCATGTTCTGACTCATCAGCTGACGCTATTGTTGCAAAACCTAGAAAACCAGAAATACCAGCTCCAAGAAGTGCAACTGTCCTCATACCAGCATATCTTGCATCCTCATTAAATTTTCTTGATGTAAACCATGAAAAGGTCGGAACCTGTAAAAAAACATGCGAAAATATATGTTACTCAGACTCAGCTATGAGTTTCAGGAACAGGCATGATTATTTTTTTTCCCGAGTTGTTCTATATATTTGGAAAGTTCTTGGAGGATCATAGCCTCGTACTCATGTCCAAAAATGTATTGAACAGGGGTGTTAAAAACATAGGTGAAATTATATCTTCCATTTAGTTGCAAACCATAAAGGAACACACAATTGAATCATACATAATCAGACAAAAAGAATCCTCATATAAACTTATTATTTTTATTCAGAGGTAAATACGTGTAGCTCAATTTTCTAGATTATCTAAGAAAATCCAGAAAGAACTACGTAAATTACAGTGTCTTCATATGTTCATTCCACGTGTAAGTATAGTACAATACTCAGTTCGAGTGTCGGATACGAATATGGTCTACCACGTGCAAGGTCAGGACGTGCTATGGATTTGTTTCATCTATTTAAAGGTTCCTTGGAGGTCATATCTACGTGTCAGACTCGAGAGTTGGGTTCGCGTAAGAAAAATAAAGAATCGGAGCAACGTTATATAGATAATGTGAACATTAGGAAAGGGGGAAAGGTCTTACAGTAGATTGAGACTGAAGTTTCCTCGTTAAAACCTGGTGGATCAATCGTCCAGCCATTTTAGCTGATATTCCTGTGAAATTGGCTAAATATCAATACGAAAAACAATCTAAATAAAAATAACATTAAAAAGGCAGAATAAATTAAACAGAGAATTCATATGAAATATATTGAAAAACTCCTAAAAGGATCCCTTTTCAGTCAAATATTCATTAATTCTCCAAAAAGTGAGGATTTTTAAAGCCGTCAAACAACTGGGTTTGGGTAAATTCATGACCATACACGCAGAAAAATGAAATATGTATGGATTTTTAGCATAGAAAAATGAAAAACACAAATTAAAAGAATAGCAGAAAGAACCCAAAATGGTTCAGCTTAAGTACAAAAAGAAACACTTGAGAAACCCTAACAAGGTGAGGATATAATGGCAGATCCATACACTGTGAATAAAATAAATAAAGAAAATATAAACCGAAAGATGAAAAGAAGAGAAGAGAGCGAACTGACTTGATCAGAGGAATGCCAAATCAACTAAAACGAAAAAATGGAAAAAAAAAAAAAAAAAAAAAAAAAAAAAAAAAAAAAAGGCCAAAATGAAAAGTAGTTAAAGGAAAATCAGGCTTTGGTCGAGTCTTCACCGATCTTCCGAAAATTTAGACAAATTATTTTTTGGTTTGATTAAAATATTTGAATTTCGCCCGCTAATACTTTTTTTAAGGTTAAAATTTAAGTTTAGTTGCTTATGTTTGTTTAAAATTATATTTTGGTCATTAAATTTTTAAAATTACCCTTTCGTGGCTTACAATTTGTTAGGTTGTGGACACTAAGCCCTTAATTTTATTAAGGGTGTAACAATATGTTAATACCGCATATTAATATCATCATTTCAATTAAAATTTTTAGATCAAATTGTACAATTAATCCTTATATTTTTTTTTCCTTTCGAGCAAAGTCCTTTGTATTTTTCACTAACTAAGCTGCTGATTGGGTTAGAAAAAACAATAGATTGCCGTAATGACACTTTTTTTTTTGCTCAATTTGGTACTCAAACTTGACACTTTTTCTTAAGTTGGTACTTAATCTTTTTTGAGGTCCAATTTGGTACCTAATCTTTTTTTTCTTCGATTTGGTACTTGAACTTGTCAAACTTTTTACAAATTACTCCAATATACTAACAATGTTATTTATTTTTTTATGGGGTAACAAAAATAATCAATGTATGACCAATGTCGAAACCATTTTTTTGAAAAAGGGAATCGACTAGGGTTTTGAAAACGAAAATAAAACGGGAGTCGCGCCAATCTTTTTTGATGAGGTGTGATCGGGTCACCTCGTAATTCAGTCATTTTAATAAAATTTGATTTCACTAAAACGACAATTTTTGATCTACGAAATTCGAGAAAACAGGTTCGGGAGTCGGTTACGTGCGAGGAAGGATTAACACCCTCGTCAAGCCCAAAACTGGTACCGAATTGATTAATTAGTGTCTTAATGTCGAAAGTTGAAAACTGAGAACGAATTTAAAATACGATCCTTTTTATTAGTGTTGATTTTAAAACACTTGAATGAGTTGGAATAATCATTAAAGACCATCTCATCTCGAGGCGACGAAATGCCACATCCAGTAAGTTAGGACACGACACCCCGAGTCCTTGAGAATAAGCCCGCCTTTTATTTAAAAGCACGTGTATTTTAATTTTAAAAGAATATTCGGTTATTTAGATTAAACGAAAAAAATGAAACCCAATAAGTTAGGGCACGGTCTCTCGAATTTCTAAATACGGAATATTGTCATTTTTAGAAATTCTTATCTCGAGGTAACGAGATGTCACACCCAATAAGTTATGTCACAACACTTTGTACTCTCGAGAATAAGCTTTTTATTTTAAACTCGTATTTTGTTTTTAAAGGATATTCCGTTATTTAGGCTAAACGAGAAAAATCGAAACCCAGTAAGTTAGGGCACGATTTTCTCGAATTTCCAAAACGCGAAATATTACCTTATTTTGAAAAAAATTTCGGTTTTTGAATAATAGCGAATACAACATGTAAAGGCATACATTTATTTTGTTTGGAGTAAAATACGACGATCTAAGTTGGATAAATGTGTTAGGGTTTAATTCACAGTGTGATGACATAAGAATATAGTAATGAGCATGGAACAAGTATGCATGAACACAATATAATACGAGTGAATAACAATAATACAAAAGATATGAAATAAACGAATTAAAAACACAATGGCAATAATCAAGCAATATACGTTATTTAAATATTAGCATTAGTAATCAAAGAACAATGAAATAAATAATATAAAAAAACAAATAATACACAAAACAATTTTAAAATAAGTAACAAAACAATTTTAAATAAATGATACGTAACAAATAGTTTGAAGTAAATAATATATAGAACAATTTAAAATATTATAATAAAGGTTTAAAATAAATATTATATAAAACCATTTTTAAAAAGAAATGTATATATATAAACATATAAGATTTAAAAGTCAATATATAATAGTTTAGACTAAGTAGTATATAAAATAAAATAAATAATATGTAACACCCCCTACCGTATTCGTTGTCAGAATAAGGTACGAGGCATTACCAGAATTTACGAATTTTTTAAAAAAAAAAACCGAGACCATTCCAACTCAACATATTTTCAAAATAATTCATGCATATTTATAAGATAACTTTAACACATAAGCCATACCAATGGCTGACTTTACATTCATTTCATATTAACATTTATTTTATTAGCTTATACATGCCATTCATTTTCAAACTAAAGTTTCTTTAAATACCGAAATCTCAGGGTTGATAGTGTGATGAGTCTCCCACCGATCCGACCTCCGAGCTCTTAACACTACAAAAGCAGGGGAAAAAGGAAATAGGGTAAGCACTTTGTGCTTAGTAAGCCCATGTAACAAGAATTATACTTACCTAATATTTACAATACAAGCGATAAACATTCATATACCCATTAAATGCATTATTACCCTAACATTTACAAACTCAACATTCAAGTCAGTCCAATAATCTCCATATATCAATAATATATATTATGATTGATGAGCTCATCAATACCATGATTTCCATATATTTTTTTATTTATCCCATTGAATTACTCGAATTTCGATGGATTTTCAGAGGTACACTTTAGTGTACAAATTGATCCACAATTCATATTCATATGCGCACATTTCCATTTCAGAGAGCACACTCTGCGAACCTCATCTTTACAATGGGATTACCAGTCCAGCTAAATTCTGTAATATAAACTCATAGAGTATTGTCGGGATTACCGGTCCAGCTAAATCCTCGCAACGACAATTACTCTAATGAGCTTGGATCCAATTACCAGTCCAGCTAAATTCGGACCCTAATTCGGATTACCCGTCCGGGCTAAATCCATTTTCCACATATTCTTCTGAGGGGCTATATCGAGATAGGATCACCCGTCCGGGCTAGATCTTTTTACCGTCAATTCCTTTTCAGAGAGATCCATCGAATTTTCCTTTCATTCAACCGGGATTTCTTCCCTTTTACCAAATATATCAATGTTTCATCAATTTTCATACAATGAACATTCAAATTATATTCACATCAATAACATACATTTCAAGCATTTAAGAATATAATTCAAGTTACATG
Organism: Gossypium bickii; assembly: GCA_025503065.1. Lineage (NCBI taxonomy): Eukaryota > Viridiplantae > Streptophyta > Magnoliopsida > Malvales > Malvaceae > Gossypium > Gossypium bickii. The sequence goes on along the minus strand of CP106713.1, from coordinate 15,710,230 downwards.
AACTTACCTCGATACTTGTTCGTACACAAAATCTACTAATCCGGGACTTTTTCCTTTCCTCGATCTAGCTTCGTATTTAAGTTTTCCGAATCTAAATAAATAAATTCAATCATCAATTCAATACATTTCATGTTCACATGTAGCATTTTCTATAATTCTATTATTATTTTTAGTTCATTCAAAACTGTCTACTTGAGTCATAGCCACTAAATTATTTTTATCTTGAGCTACAGAACTTCAAATTTAGATCCGTTAATTTCCCCTGAAACTAGACTCATATATCTTCTTCTCATAAAATTTTTATAATTTTTGGTTTAGCCAATAAGTACAGTTTATTCTTTAAAGTTACCCCTATTCTGCTGCTTGACAGTTCTGATCCTTCTTCACTAAAAATTAATTATCTCTTCATACAGGATTTGGATGATATTCCCGTTTATTTCTATTGAAAATAGACTCATTAAGAATTCTAAACATATAAATTTAAGCCCCTAATTATTTTTATCCAATTTTTGATGATTTTCTAAAATTAAAACAGGGGAACCCGAATTCATTCTGAACCAGTCTTACAAAATCTAAATATCTCAAAATACAGAACTTCTTTTCTTTCCTTGTTTCTTTCATATGAAAATAGACTCAATAAGGTTTAATTTCATATCTCACTCAACTTCTAATTCCACTTCTACGATTTTTGGTGAATTTTCAAACTTACTCTACTGCTGCTGTCCCAAAACTGTTTTCTTATAGCTTGTTTTACAATTAAGTCCTTTATCCAATTCTAACTTCAAATTCTTTCAATTAAACCACTAATTCATCATTTTATTCATCATATGCTATATTCAAAAACTCTAAAACTTCAAAAACTTCAACTTAAATTCATCAAAACTTTGTTCTAAAACTTATAAAGCATCAAAATTAAAAGAAAAGGACTAAATTAACTTACCAAATTAAACTCCAAGCTTCAAACTTTCTATTTTTCCTTTTTCTTCTTTCTTTTCTCTTTTTCTTTCTCTGTTTCGTCTTTACTCTCTGTTTCTTTTCTGTTTCTAACTCTTTTTCCTTTAGTTTGTTTGTATATATATAATAATATAATAATATACTTTAAAAAAAATCTCAGATTTTCATACTTAAACCGCCTCAACTTTACAAAATGGTATAATTGCCATTTTGGTCCTTCATAATTTCTTTTGATTTATAATTTAACTTTTACTTTCATTTCAATCTAGTCCTTTTCATTTAATTTCCTACCCAAACGATAAAATTTTCTAACGAAAATTTAATATCACATTACTAACATTTTATAAATATTTATAAAAATATTTCCTATCATGTAAATATTCATGCAAATATATTGAAATAAATTTCTATTTAAATCAGATTTATGGTTGCGAAACCATTATTCCGATAACCTTGAATTTAGGCCATTACAACTCTCCCCCCCTTTTAAGGATTTTCGTCCTCGAAAATCTTACCAAGAAAGAGGTTTGGATATTGTTTCCTCATTGCCTCCTCCTGGTTCCCATGTCGCTTCCTCAATCCCGTGTTTTGCCACAATACTTTCACCAAATTTATTTTTTTATTTCTAAGCTCCTTTGTTTCCCATGCCAATATCTTGATCGGTTCTTCATCAGTAACTCATATCCGGTTGAATCTCCACTTCTATCTGGAGAAATAACATGTGAAGGATCTCGACCGATATCGTCGTCGTAGCATAGACACATGAAAAACATTATGGATTCTATCAAGTTCGTGGTAATGCCAACCGATAAGCGACCGGTCCAATTCTTTCTATGATCTCATATGGCCCGATAAATTTTGGACTCAATTTACCCTTTCGACGAGAACCGAGAACTTTCTTCCAAGGAGACATTTTCAGAATACCTTGTCACCAACCCGAAATTCAATCTCTTTTCGTTTAAGATCGAAAGATATGATTTTTGGCGATCGGAAGTCGCTTTTAAACTATCCCGAATAACCTTCACTTTTTCTTCTCGCTTTCCCAGATTAAATCAACCCCATGTATCTTCTTTTCACTGAGCTCTGTCCAATACAATGGTGTTCTACATTTTCTTCCATACAAAGCTTCGTATGGAGCCATTTTAATACTGGGCTGATAACTGTTATTGTAAGCAAATTCAATCAAAGGTAGATACTTCTCCCAATTACCTTTAAACTCTAGTGTACAACATCGGAGCATATCTTCCAATACTTGAATTACACGCTCAGATTGGCCATCTGTCTGAGGATGAAATGCAGTACTGAAATACAACTGAGTACCCAAAGCTTCTTGCAATTTATCTCAGAAACGAGACGTAAATTGGGGATCTCTATCTCGATATAATGGAGACAGGCACTCCATGTAGCCCGACAATCTCAAATATGTACAATTCAAATGATTTATCTAAAGAATAATCCATACGTCACTCTAATAAAGTGTGCGACTTTGTCAATCGGTCAACAATCACCCAAATAGCATCTTTTTTCCTCAAGACAATGGTAATCCCGATACAAAATCCATAGTGATTCTTTCCCATTTCCATTCGGTATAGTAATTGGTCAAGTAACCCCAAGGTACCGATGTTCTGCTTTGACTGTTGACATATCAAACATCTTGATACAAACTCAGAAATATCACGTTTCATACCTGGCCACCAGTACATCTTCTTCAAATCATTATACATTTTATTACTTCCCGGATGTACAGACATAGTACCACTGTGAGCCTCGTGTAAAATTTTCTGTATGAGCTCAGAATTCTTGGGTACACATACCCTACCTCTGAATAATAAACAATCATCAACCCCAACTTGAAATTCAGAATCAGTACCTGACTCACATTGTGCCCTGGTTAACTCAGAACTTCTCATCATTCTTCCGAGCTTCACATATTTATCAGAAAAATGTCGGTTTAGCTCTCAATTCAGCTATGATTGAACCATCATCAGTCAGTGACAATCGGGTATTCATAACTCGTAAAGCAAACAGAGATTTTCGACTCAAAGCATCAGCCACAACATTAGCCTTACCCGGATGATAATCAATAATCAAATCATAGTCCTTTATCGCCAAGCCACTGCGGCTGCCTCAAATTCAAATCTTTCTATGTCATCAAATATTTCAAGCTTTTATGATCGGTATAAATATGACATTTCTCACCGTACAAATAATGCCGCCATATCTTCAATGCAAAAACAATAGCAACTAACTCAAGATCATGTACCGGATAATTTCTTTCATGTGGTTTAAGTTGTCTTGAAGCATAGGCTATTACTTTACCTTCTTGCATCAAGACACAACCTAAACCATTTAATGAGGCATCACCAGTAAATAACAAATTCCTTACCCGGTTGTTTGCACTAATACTTGGTGCTTTCGTTAGTAGATCTTTTAATCGGTTGAAACTCTCATCGACATTTATCACCCACTCGAACTTTACATCTTTCTCGCAATAATCGAGTCATTGGAGAAGCTATCATAGAGAATCCTGCACAAATCTCCGATAATAACCAAATTAAACCCAAGAAACTTCTAACTTCGTGATCTTGGTGGATTCCAATTGACAATAGCTGAGATTTTACTTGGATCTACCCCGATGCCTTCAATGGATACAATATGTCCAAGAAAACCCACTTCTCGGCTTAAAATTACATTTATTGAATTTAGCATACAACTGTTTCTCTCGCAGAATTTGCAACACAATTCTCAAATGTTCTTTATGTTCTTCTTCATCTCGAGAATAAACCAAAATATCATCAATGAATACTACCACAAATCTGTCTAAGTACGGTCTAAATATTCGATTCATCAGATCCATAAATACTGCAGGTGTATTAGTCAACCCAAATGGCATAACCAGAAACTCATAATGCCAGTACTTGGTTCTGAAAGCTGTCTTTGGCACATCTGACTCCTTTACTCATAACTGATAGTAGCCCGATCGGAGATCTATCTTTGAAAATACAGTAGCACCTTTCAACTGATCAAATAAATCATCAATCCGGGGCAACGGAAACTTATTCTTTATAGTTACCTTATTGAGCTGTCGATAGTCAATACACAATCTCAAAGACCCATCTTTCTTTTTCACAAACAGAACCGGAGCACCTTAAGGTGAATGACTCGGTCGGACAAAACCTCTATCAACAAGTTCCTGTAACTGTGTCTTTAATTCCTTTAATTCTGTAGGAGCCATTCGGTACGGAGCTATGAAAATCGGAGTAGTTCCCGGAATCAAATCTATAGAAAATTCCACTTCTCTTTCTGGTGGCAACCCTGGTAACTCCTCTGGAAACACATCAGAAAATTCGCATACCACTGGCACTGCTTGAATCTTCGACTCAGATACCTTGGTATCTAATACATAAGCAAGAAAAGCATCATAGCCCTTTTGACATACCTCTCGGCGAAGAATAACTAAAATCACATCGATAATCCTCTGTGCGATCAAATTTAACCCGGTAATTCACCATTCGACACTTCAACACAATATATTTACATTTCTGATTTACTCATCGCATCATCTTTGAGTTAACCAATCCATGCCCAATATCACATCAAACTCATCAAATGGCAAGAACATCAAATCACCAGAAACAATAACCTCTTACCATCAGTGGACAATTTTTACAAATTTTATCCACCAAAATAGATTGGCCAAAGGGGTTCGAGACTTTAACCGCAAATTCAGTAGGTTCAACAGATAAATCTTTAACGCATGCAAGTTTTACACATATATATGAATGCGTAGAACCGGGATCAATTAATGTAGTAATATTAGTATCAAGTAAAGAAAATGTACCAGTAATAACATCGGGTGCTGAGGCATCTTCTCTGGTACGCATGACATATGTCCTAGAAGGAGCTCGTGTCTCAGGCCTACTTGCAGTATCTTTTGTAGCTCCTCGGCTACCACTGACATTACCGGATGGTCGAGATAGTCTACCCCTCAAAGATGGATTACTTGGCTTTGATATATATTCAGCTTCTTTTTCACTTCTTTCTGGACAATCTCTGAGGAAATGGTCAAAAGAACCACATCGGTAACAAGCCCCGCTCTTAAATCGACATTCACCAAAATGAGCTTTATTACAATACTGGCATCTCGGCTTAGGGGTACCAACACTACCAACACTGGTCACTGATGGAGTAGAAGGTCTTGAATTAGTGCGCTGTGAACCTCGCAGTCTATCCGAATACCCAATGGTTGAGGTAGAACGACCCTGGTACTTCTTCAATTTCTTTGGAGCAGAAAACTGAGATTTTCCCATTGGTCTTTTACTAAAAATTCGAGCTTCCCTCTCAGCTTGTTTCTTTTCTTTACTCCATTCTTCTGCTTTATAAGCTCGCTCTGCTAGTGTAGCAAACTCTCGAATTTCAAGAATTCCAATAAGTAGCTTAATTTCTTCATTCAACCCTTCTTCGAATCGTTTGCACATTTCAGCTTTCGACTGTACCCATTCTCGAGCATATTTACTCAACCGAACAAATTCTTTTTCATACTCAGATCCTGATCTATTGCCCTGTTTCAGCTCAAGAAATTCTTTTCTATAATGATCAAGGAATCTCTGGCTGATATATCTTTTTTTGAACTCGGTCTGGAAGAATTCCCATGTAATTTCTTCTTTTGGAACAACTGAAGCTTTAGTATTCCACCAATGATAAGCTGTGTCTTTTAGCAGTGAAACAGCGCATTTCAAACATTCTTCTGGCGTGAAGATAATTCCTCCAAAACCCGAGTAGTATTTTCTAGCCAAAATTCAGCTCTTTTTCGGGATCATCATCAATCGCTTTCAAATTCTTCTACCCCCATATTTCAATTTTATCGACCGGAGCTTTTCCTTTTCTGACAGATTTAGTACCTGTACCCTGTGGAATCTCGGGAACCGGTGGAGGAACAGGAGGGGGAGCTTGAGTTTGCTGCACTGTAGGGTTAGTTCTTATGTACTGGGTAAACCATTCATTCATCATTTCAAAGAAGGCTATTTTTGCCTCCTCCTTGACCCTCTATCTACCGGCCTTCTACTCGCTAGTTTCTTCTCTTTGTCTCAAGCGAGCATGACTCCCACTTCCTCAGATTGAGCTCACTCGGATGACATTACTATAAGAAAAACACAATTTAAATGGTCGGAGAGATATCACACTATCAAAAATAATTTAAATGGCATGTATAGCTAATCCGTATTCGTTATGTCGGTCCTAGAACCGGCTAAATCGTAGCTCTGATACCAACAATTGTAACACCCCCTACCCGTATTCGTTGTCAAAACAAGGTACGAGGCATTACCAGAATTTACGAATTTTTTTTTTAAAAAAAACCGAGACCATTCCAACTCAACATATTTTCAAAATAATTCATGCATATTTATAAGATAACTTTAACACATAAGCCATACCAATGGCTAACCTTACATTCATTTCATATTAACATTTATTTTATTAGCTTATACATGCCATTCATTTCCAAACTAAAGTTTCTTTAAATACCGAAATACTGGGGTTGATAGTGTGATGAGTCTCCCACCGATCCGACCTCCGAGCTCTGAATACTACAAAACAGGGAAAAAGGAAATAGGGTAAGCACTTTGTGCTTCGTAAGCCCATGTAACAAGAATTATACTTACCTAATATTTACAATACAAGCGATAAACATTCATATATCCATTGAATGCATTATTACCCTAACATTTACAAACTCAACATTCAAGTCAGTCCAATAATTTCCATATATCAATAATATATATTATGATTGATGAGCTCATCAATACCATGATTTCCATATATTTTTTTTATTTATCCCATTGAATTACTCGGAATTTCGATGGATTTTCAGAGGTACACTTTAGTGTACAAATTCGGGTCCGTCAATTCATATTCATGTGCGCACATTTCCATTTCAGAGAGCACTCTCATGAACCTCATCTTTACAAATGGATTACCACCGAGCTAGATCCTCAGAATATAAACTCATAGAGTATTGTCGGGATTACCACCCAAAGCAAATCCCTGCAACGACAATTACTCTAATGAGCTTGATCCAATTACAGTCCAGGCTAAATTGAGACCCTAATTCGGATTACCCGTCCGGGCTAATCCATTTTCCACATATTCTTCGGGAGGGCTATATCAGGTTATTCGGATTAACCGTAGCTCTGATACATTTCAAGCATTTAAGAATATAATTCAAGTTACATGAACTTACCTCGATACTTGTTCGTACACAAAATTTACTAATCCGGGACTTTTTCCTTTCCTTGATCTAGCTTCGTATTTGAGTTTTCCGAATCTAAATAAATAAATTCAATCATCAATTCAATACATTTCATCTTCACATGTAGCATTTTCTATAATTCTATTATTATTTTTAGTTCATTCAAAACTGTCTACTTGAGTCATAGTCACTAAATTATTTTTATCTTGAGCTACAAAACTTCAAATTTAGATCCGTTAATTTCCCCTGAAACTAGACTCATATATCTTCTTCCAATAAAATTTTTATAATTTTTGCTTTAGCCAATAAGTACAGTTTATTCTTTAAAGTTACCCCTATTCTGCTGCTTGACAGTTCTGACCCTTCTTCACTAAAAATTAATTATCTCTTCATACAGGATTCGGATGATATTCCCGTTTATTTCTATTGAAAATAAACTCACTAAGAATTCTAAACATATAAATTTAAGCCCCTAATTATTTTTATCCAATTTTTGATGATTTTCTAAAATTAAAACAGGAGAACCCAAATTCATTCTGAACCAGTCTTACAAAATCTAAATATCTCAAAATACAAAACTTCTTTTCTTTCCTTGTTTCTTTCATATGAAAATAGACTCAATAAGGTTTAATTTCATATCTCATTCAACTTCTAATTCCACTTCTACGATTTTTGGTGAATTTTCAAACTTACTCTACTGCTGCTGTCCCAAAACTGTTTTCTTATAGCTTGTTTTACAATTAAGTCCTTTATCCAATTCTAACTTCAAATTCTTTCAATTAAACCACTAATTCATCATTTTATTCATCATATGTTATATTCAAAAACTCTAAAACTTCAAAAACTTCAACTTAAATTCATCAAAACTTTGTTCTAAAGCTTATAAAGCATCAAAATTAAAAGAAAAGGGCTAAATTAACTTACCAAATTAAACTCCAAACTTCAAACTATCTATTTTTCCTTTTTCTTCTTTCTTTTCTCTTTTTCTTTTTCTGTTTCGTCTTTACTCTCTGTTTCTTTTCTGTTTCTAACTCTTTTTCCTTTAGTTTGTTTGTATATATATAATAATATAATAATATACTTTAAAAAAAATCTCAGATTTTCATACTTAAAACCGCCTCAACTTTACAAAATGGTATAATTGCCATTTTGGTCCTTCATAATTTCTTTTGATCTATAATTTAACTTTTACTTTCATTTCAATCTAGTCCTTTTCATTTAATTTCCTACCCAAACGATAAAATTTTCTAACGAAAATTTAATACCACATTACTAACATTTTATAAATATTTATAAAAATATTTCCTATCATGTAAATATTCATGCAAATATATTGAAATAAATTTCTATTTAAATCGGATTTATGGTTGCGAAACCATTATTCCGATAACCTTTAATTTAGGCCATTACATAATAAATAAAATATTGTATTCATATACGAAACAGTTTTAAAAAATGAATTAAATAAACTAAACAGATTAAGGACGAATTTGAAATCAAAGTAAAAAGGAAGGGTATAAATAAAAATTAATAAAAGGGCGCCAGGGACCATAATGCCATGCGCGTGAACTTACGGGGATCAAATGGGTGAATAACCCAGCCCCTGATGCGCAACGTTTTGGTGCAGGACTAAATTGAAATGGCGCACAAATTCAGGGAAAAATTAATGATTAAAAAAATGAAATTAGATACAATTAAATAGTGGCGCAACATGGGAGGACCAAACGCGCAATTTACCCATTCAAGGTAAAAATGCACGGGTTAGCCCACGAATCGGGTCATCGCGCGGGGTTCTCCAATTTCAAACGGCGTCGTTTACTTGTTATTATTAAAATCAGGAAAAAAAAATTACACTCATTTTGAGTGTTTCTGGGAAAAAAAATCAAAGCCCCCCATTCTCTGCTAGGGTTTTAAACAACCCATCATCGCACGGCGTCAAGCCGCCGTGGCTCCACCGTGGGTGGTGGTTGGGGTCACGTAAAGGTTGGATTCGGATAAGTTTTCCCTCTATTTTTTACCTTTTATGTTTTAAAGTAGATTAAAAGATAAAAAAGAATAAAATAAAATGAAGTCGAAATGAAATAAACAGGAAAAATCGAAATAACAAAGAAAAGGCCAAAATCAACCTTCTAAAGTCTTTTTTGCTTTCAATTTCTGATGGTTCGTAAAAAAAACTACAATGCTTTTGCTTCGGTTTTTATAACCGAGCTATAAAGATCTGCTTTTGTTTGTTTCTATTTGATCATCTGCCATTCTTTTTTCTTTCGTTTTGTTTTCTTTATTACTGTTGTCGTTTTCTTTTTCATTTTTTCCTCGCATGGAGTCTTTTTGCATGTGTCTACCTCTCCGTTGCAGATGTCAGTACGTGCGAAGGCGTGCAAAGTGTCAGAGGCATGGTGGTCGCTGGTTGGTGCACGTGGTGGAGGGAGATGAAGAATCGGCGGCTAGGGGCTGCTGCTGCTGTTGTTGTTTCATCTTCTTTGTGATGGGCTGATAAGTTGGGCTAGGGTTTATAAAATTTGGGCCTGTTTAGTTGGGTGTTGATTTGGGCTGTATTTTTCTGTTGCAATGAGACTCTAGATTTGGACACTTTATTTTGGTTTTTATTTCTGTTTATTTAGGTCTTAGGTCTGGGCCAAAATTGGCCATTACAGTTGCCCCTCTTTGCTCATTGTCTTGTAACGAGAATTGAGTAAATACTTCAAAAGGGCCAATTCTGCCTAGTCTTGCAGAATCTTGACTTCTTTGGTGCTTTTGTTCTTCGAGTAGCCTCGCTTTGACCCACTGCAACTTCAGGGGTATAGGGATTGTTACTTTGACTCACTCTACTGCAACTTCAGAAAGACAATAATCGTAACTTTAATCTACCCCACTGCACCTTCAGGGGGATAAGGTTTGTGGCTTCAATCTGCTCTTCTGCAACTTCAGAAAGATAAGATTTGCTATCTTCAGTCTGTTCCACTGCAACTTCATGGAAATAATACTTGTATCTTCAACCTGCTCCAATGCAACTTCAAGGAAATAAGGTTTGTTTTGATTTGCTCTATCGCCTCTAGAAAGAGGTAAGATTTGTGATTTATAGCTTCAATCTGTTCCACTGCAACTTCAAGGAAATAAGATTCGTGTCTTCAAGTTGCTTCACTACAATTTCAGGAAGATAAGGTCAATAGCTTTCATCTGTCCCACTGCAACTTCAGGAAGATAAGACTCGTCATGATAGATTTGATCTGACCCACTATAACTTGTAACTCGTAGCTTTAACCTGTTCCACTGTAACTTCAGGGAAATAAGATTCGTGTCTTCAACCTGCCCCACTGCAACTTCAAGGAGATAAGGTTTACGGCTTCAATCTGCTCTACTACAACTTCAGAGAGATAAGATCTGCTATCTTCAGTCTGCTCCACTACAACTTCAGGGAGATAAGACTTGTATCTTCAACCTGCTCCACTGCAACTTCAGGGAGATAAGGTTAATGGTTTCAATCTGCTCTACTGCAACTTCAGAGAGATAAGACTTGCTATCTTCAGTCCACTCCACTGCAACTTCAGGGAGATAAAGATAATGGCTTCCATTTGTTCCACTGCAACTTCAGGGATATAAGATTCGCCATGATAGATTTGATCCGACACACTGTAACTTTAAAGGTATAGGACTTGTAACTTGTAGCTTTAACCTGTTCCACTACAACTTCATGGAAATAAGATTTGCTATCTTCAGTCTGTTCCATTGCATCTTCAGGGAGATAAGACTTGTAACTTCAGCCTGCTCCTCTGCAACCTCAGAGAGATAAGGTTTGATGTGATCTGCTCTACTGCAACCTCAGAGAGATAAGATCTAATTTATAGCTTTAATTTGTTCCACTGCAACTTCAGGGAAATAAGATTTACTATCTTTAACCTGCCCCACCGTAACTTCAGGGAGATAAAGTTTGACGTGTTCGATCTGCTTTGCTGCAACTTCAGGAAGGTAAGATCTGTGAATTCATCGATGTTGCTACACTATCCTCTAGGGACATGATCTGTAGAAACGATTTTATGTATCTATACTTATGCCAAATGATTAGGATGCTATGATCGAAATGAATCAAATGCTCCTAATTGGATGTGTATGAATGATGTTTGTATGAATGCAAAGAATGTCATTTTTGGAATGATCATCCTTTTTTATGCTTATGTAGTCATTGCTCGTTATTCATCAGGGTTCTATCATTGACACATTACCCCGCCTTCTTATTCAGTTGAAGAAATGGTAATTCTTTCTCAAATGTTCCCAACCCCTGAACTCGGTTAGTTCTAAATAGTGGTCCCACTTCTGGTTCTTGTAATATTTTTCAGAGTAATATGCGAAACTCCTTTTGAATATTAATAGTCCATTAATTATTATTTCAATGAAAAATGCTCGAAAATATTATCACAATGGACAAGATGGATTTTTATTGAGAGCAAAGCTTGAAATGAATGAATTGACCAAGAAATCAGATTTTGTTTAAAGTATGAAATGAGAGTAAGTTAAGATAGTAAATTTGTTAAAAATACAAAAAATGACTAAATTAATCAAGAATAGCAAATTTTGCTAGAATGTGAAATGAATAAGATGAAAATAGGTGCCCCAAATATCGTAGCATAAGCTTTTCTGCACAAAATTCTCGAGGACCCATTTCGAACTTGATAGGTGTTTGGCAGAGTTAGAAGACTTCGTCGATGCCCCAGGATGTAGCGTTTCTCCTTCTTATTAATTCGGGTATAGCAAGACTACTGTATGCCTCCCTTTTAATCAAAAATTTGAATTGCCCATTCTTGGGTTTTCAATTCAAAACCTCTTTGGTCTCAAGGCGCCCTTTGAGGGTTTTCACCTTGGCCTCTCCCTTTTTTCTTTAGGCGAAGTATTTCTTGACTGAATCTGAGTTCACAGGATTAGGCAAGCTTTTTCCATCCCTCTCGGTCAAAATCAGAGCTCCTTCAGAGAAGGTCTTCTTTACCACATAAGGTCCTTCCCAATTCGGCATTCATTTTCTCTAAAGTATGGGAATAATCTTTTCCAAAACAAGGTCTCCCTCATGGAATTCTCTAGGGCGAACCTTCTTATTATAAGCCCACATCATTTGCTTTTGGTATATTTGACTATGACAAATAGCCTTCAGCCTTTTCTCTTCAATCAGGTTCAGTTGATCATACCGGGATTGAATCCATTCTGCTTCATCCAACTTCAGTTCAGACAAGACTCGAAGGGAAGGGATCTCAACTTCGATAAGAAGTACCGCTTCTATTCCATAAACCAAGGAGAAAGGAGTTGCCCGAGTAGAGGTTCTGATCGATGTTTGATAAGCATAAAGAGCAAATGGTAACTTCTCGTGCCAATCTCTGTAAGTCTCAGTCATCTTTCCCACGATTTTCTTGATATTCTTATTAGCCGCTTCCACTGCACCATTCATTTTGGGACGATACTGCGACGAATTATGGTGTTTGATCTTGAATTGCCTGCAGACCTCTGCTACCGTACTATTACTCAAATTCAATGTATTGTCACATATGATCCTTTCGAGCATTCCATATCAGCATATGATCTCTTTCTTTAAAAATTTGTTGACTGCCGACTCTGTGAAATTTGCATATGAAGTGGCTTCTACCCACTTGGTGAAGTAATCAATAACCATGAAGATGAATCGATGCCCATTAGACGCCTTTGGTGAGATCGGCCCAATGACGTCCATCCCCCACATAAAGAAAGGCCATGGAGAGGTCATGACATGAAAAGGTGAAGGAGGTACATGAATTTTATCTCTATAAATTTGGCATTTGTGGCACTTCTTGGCATAACTGATGCAGTCTCCTTCCATAGTAGACCAATAATATCCGAATCTCATGATCTGTCTGGCCATTGTGAAACCATTAGCGTGCGTTCCACAAACACCTTCATGGACTTCCTCCAGGATTTTCTTGGCTTCAACAGCATCTACGCATCTTAAAAGCACATGATCCTTCCTTCTCTTATATAGGATCTCTCCATCTAAGACATAATCACTGGCCAGTCTTCTCAGCGTCCTCTTATCGTTCTCGGTTGCTTGGTCGGGGTATTCACGATTCTTCACATATTGTAATATATCGTGATACCAAGTGTGATAATCTTTTTCTTCTTCTTCGTTGATGTTGTAACAATGAGTCGGAGACTCATAAATGCTCATTTGTATAGGCTTCACTTCCTCTTGCTTATTTACTCTGATCATTGAGGTTAAGGTAGCCAAGGCGTCAGCCATCTGGTTCTCTTCTCGCGGGAGGTAATAGAAAATAATGTTATCAAACTCCTTAATTAACTCCAAAACTAGCTTTCGATAACTGATCAACTTGGGATCTCTTGTTTCCCATTCGCCTTTGAGCTGGTAGATCACTAGCGCAGAATCACCATATACCTCTAACACTTTGATTTTGCGTTCAATGGCTACACAAATACCCATAATGCATGATTCACATTTGGCCATATTATTTGTGCAATCAAAATCCAATTTGCTAGTAAAAGGATAATGATCTCCGTTTAGGGATACCAGGACTGCCCTAATTCCATTACCCACTGCGTTTGAAGCTCCGTCAAAGTTTAGTTTCCAAGGATGACCCTCCTTTTAAGCACTTTCTTCAGTGATTGCAACATACATTAGGTCTTCATTTGGGAAATCAAAGTCCAATGGCTCGTAATCTTTCAAAGCTCTGCTAGCTAGAAAGTCTGCTATTGCACTCTCTTTTACAGCCTTCTAATTTACATAGACTATATCAAACTCAGAAAGTAGAATCTGCCACTGAGCCATTCTTCCACTCAGAGCAGTTGACTCCATCATGTATTTGAGAGGGTCCAGTTTCGAGATTAGCCAAGTTGTGTGATATAGCATGTATTGTCTCAGTCTCCGGGTCGTCCAAATCAAAGCACAACACAACTTCTCAATTGGCGAATATCTCGTCTCATATTCAGCGAACTTCTTGCTGAGATAGTATATCATTCTTTCCTTTCTTCCCGACTAATCATGTTGGTCTAGCACACATCTCATAGAATTTTCAAATACCACCAAATACAATATCGCTGGTCTATTTGGGCAAGGTGGCATCAGTACTGGGGCTTTGGACAAGTAATGCTTAACCTTATCAAAAGCTTCCTGGCACTCCTTATCCCATACACCTGGGTTGTGTTTCCTAAGGAGACGGAATATAGGGTCACATTTTTCTGTTAGTTGTACAATGAACCGGTCGATGTAGTTTAATTTTCCTAGGAAACCTCGAACTTCTTTTTGAGTACGTGGTGGAGACAACTCCTGTATAGTTTTTACTTTATCTGGATCAATCTCAATTCATTTTTCACTGACTACAAATCCTAGCAACTTTTCCGACCTAGCCTCGAAGGTACATTTTGCTGGATTGAGCTTCAGTTGGAATTTCCTTAACCTTAGGAACAGTTTCCTCAAGACCTGTGCATGCTCTTTCTCAGTCCTGGACTTTGCAATCATATTGTCCACATAAATTTTGATCTCATTGTGCATCATATCATAGAAAATGGTTACCATGGCTTTTTGATATGTTGCCCTCGCATTTTTCAATCCAAATGGCATTACCTTATAATAGAATATTCCCCACATGGTTATGAATGTGGTCTTCTCCATATCTTCAGGGTGCATCTTAATCTAGTTGTACCCGGATAAGCCGTCCATGAAAGAGAAAAGTGAATAACCAGTCGTGTTATCCACTAAGGTATCAATGTGAGGCAACGAGAAGTTATCTTTTGGGTTGGCCTTGTTCAAATCCCTATAGTCCATGCACATTCGTACCTTCCCATCTTTTTTTAGGAACGGGTACTATGTTCGCTACCCATTCAGAGTATTTAATTACTTGTAAGAAACCGGTATCAAACTGCTTCATGACCTCTTCTTTTATCTTCAACAAAACATCGAGCCTCATCCTTCGGAGCTTCTGTTGAACTGGTCTACATTTATCTTTTATGGAGAGTCAAGGTACCACGATATCCGTATTTAACCCGGGCATGTCCTGGTATAACCATGCGAAGGCGTCCTTGAATTTTTGGAGTAACTCAATGAGGTCTCGCTTCATTTTTGCGGCAAAACTAGCTCCAATCTTCAACTCTTTTTCTTCTCCTAAGCTCACAATTTCCACTGACTCTGTGTGAGGTAAGATTTGTTTCTCATCTTGCTCTACCATCCTTAACAAATCAAGAGATATGTTACGATCATGGTCATCTTCAAAATCCTGAGAATCCTCCATACCCGTATCTTGTTCAAAAAGAGATTCTGAGTTAATAACAGCATCACTCATATCATTAATATCTAGGGACCTGTTAGAAGGGCAAAGAAAGGTGCAAAAATAAAAGAATCTAAGAATGATTATTTGTATGATTGGTTATGAATGAAATGTAAAGAATATTTTGGTTATGAATGAAAAAAATAAAAGAACATTTGCTCGGAATGATACAAAAATGTGCATTTTATTGAAATAAAGATATTTAGACATATGTCTATTTAACAAAAGGTTTCTTATTGCTCCTAGGCTTAGAGCAACAAGTGTGTTTTAAACATTACTTTGAATTAATTCTAAAGGTTACAGGAATCTCTTTCATGGTCCAATTGTTCAGAACACTTCCGGGTGTGTAAGGGCAAATTCCAGATCAATTTCTTTCTTCAGTTCCTTCCTCGGATATGGCGTTAATGCTCAAACTTCCCAACATTTCCTCCGCTACTTCTCTTCTTACCATCCTTTGTTCAGGGTATATGGTTCCTCCCGAAACAAATGTTTTTGACAAATGAGGAAAGGTCATTGGCTCTCATTTGACCTCATTGCCGCTTAAACGTGCTCTTCTTCTCTCTTGTTTTTTCTCCACCTCTTTCCTCTTTTGCTTCACATCTGGCTTGAATCCCAAGCCGAAGCAGTATCGTTTTTCTTTTACCATTGGTACCTCAGTCTTTCCTTAAAGGCATTTCCCGAGTCCTTTTCTTGGTAAGACTCCCTTTCCAACTATCATTTGCAAGTCCATCCTCGTGGATTTGGATATTTTAGGCTTGGGGATCTTGTTGCCTTCGACGACGAAGGTTGCATTGACTACTTCAAGCGATCGAAAAGAACATGTATGGAGCGTCACTGGTAACAGATGCTATAATATCCTCCTCCGCGTTTATTGTGACCAATCTACCTTCAGTTACCAATTTTAACTTTTGGTGTAATGATGAAGGCACTGCCCCTGCCGAATGGATCTAAGGTCTTCCTAACAGACAATTGTAGGAAGGCTTGATGTCCATCACTAAAAAGTCCACCTCATATGTATTTGGACCAATCTGAAGGGGTATCTCGATCCTTCCCATGAACATTCTTTCATACCATCGAAAGCTCTCACAATATTTTGGCATGTTTTCATGTTAGAACTATCCACGGATAACCTATTTAGTGTGGATAAGGGTAAGACATTTAGGACTGATCCATTATCAACTAATTCCCCTGGCAACGTATATCCCTTGCAGCGTGTGGTTATATGTAGAGCCTTTGTAGATCCCATACCCCCCGAAGGTATCTAATCATCATTGAAGAAGATGAAATTGTCGACACTTATGTTGTTGACCAGACGGTTCAGCTTGTTGACAGATATATCATCTGCGATGTATGTTTCGTTTAACACTTTCATTAATGCACTATGGCGGACCTTTAAACTCATGAGCAAGGCCAGTACTGATATGCGAGCCGGTTGCTTGTGCAATTGCTCCACAACGCTGTACCCGCTATGCTTTAGAAATTTTAGGAACTCTTTGGCCTCTTTTTTCGTTACTGGCTCATTGACAGGGGATTCAGGTCCAATCGTCTTTTCTTTCTTTTGCTCGACCATTACGAATTTTCCTTTAACCGGTTCTGCCTTTGTGTTCGGGGTATAATGCCTTCTGCTGTGTGTAAAGAAACTCATGTCTTGACCTTCTTTCGAAGTGTTAGTTGGGTTCCCCTCTATCGGGATCATCACATTATAGTCATAATTCCATGGAACCCTTTTACTGTCCTTATAGGGGAAAGCTACAGGCTTCTGAATTATGACTTTTGGCACAATTGGTACTCCGGCCTCACTAACTATTGGTCTTGAGATAATTACCATAGGGTGATTGACCCCATAGACTTTCTTGGTTGATCCTTCTTCTGACGCGTAGAGCTCTCATTCTTCTGATCCTTTGATCTCCTCATAAAATTCCATCTCTTTATTATCCATAAGATTTTGTACTGTTGCCCTGAACTCAATGCATTCTTGGATGTCATGACCCACCTCAGCATAGAACTCGTAGTATTTTTCCGCTCATTCTGGCTTTTCTCCCCATTCTTGCGTGATCAAACCTCCATTTACCATTTGTTTCCAAACCCATCTCAGTGGGGTTTTTACCTCAGTCACATCAGCCTTGACTCTTTTGCCTTCACTCTCGATTATCAGATTTACCCCTTTATTATAATGATTGGGTAATGGATTTCCTGCTACGTTGGGTCCTGATGGGTCATCAAACTTTACGATCCCCATTTTGATAAATTTTTCGATCAACTTTTTAAACGCACTACAGTTCTCGATTGAGTGCCCTGCTATTCTCGCATGGTACTCACACTGAGCATTTGCGTCATACTATTTTGGGAATAGGGGTTGCATGAGTTTTATGTAGAATGGGGATACCACACGTGCATCGAATAGGTTCTTGTACAGCTCCCTATATGTCATTGGTATGGGCGTAAACTGGAGTCTTTCCATATTTGGTCTTGCGTTGGATTCTTACCTTGAGGGGCTTTGGTAACTAGTAGTTAATGTCCTTGGCTAGCTTACAGTGACGGGTTTTGAATAGTCCTTGTTGTACGTGTTCACATTGTTCACTTTGTTGTCCTTCTTTCTTCGAGCTAGTCTCTTGGCGCTATCCCCCGCGTCTATCTTCCTGCTCCTGGTTGCGTTTTCTATCATCTCTCCCGACATCACTATATATGAGAAGCTCTTAGTAGCACTCCCCAACATGTGGTTGATGAATGGAGCCTTCAGTGTGTTGATAAAAAGCATGGTCGTTTCCTTCTCTAGAAGAGGGGGCTGGACTTGTATAGCTACCTCTCTCCACCTCTGGGCATACTGTCTGAAGCTCTCACTTGGTTTTTTCTCCATGTTTTGCAATATAATTCTGTCTGGTGCTATGTCTGTCACGTGGCCATATTGTTTCATAAAAGCCTGTGCTAAATCTTTCCATGAATTAATTTGAGCACGGCTTAGCTGGTTGTACCACTTAGTTGCAGATCTGATCAAGCTATCTTGATAGCAGTGAATTAACAGCTGATCATTGTTGATGTATCCTGTTATCTTCGGATAGAACATCGTAATGTGAGCTTCTAGGCTGCTAGTCTCATTATATTTCTCAAACTCCAGCGTCTTGAACTTTGGTGGGAATATTAGGTCTGGGACCAAGCTCAAGTCTTTAGCATTAACCCCGCCATGGTAGTCTGCGTTCTCTATTGCCTTAAACTTCTTCTCTAACCACTTACATCAGTCTTCAAGTTGTTTACACACATCTACTCTCACCTTCTCTGTTTCTGCTAAATCATTGAAGTCGGGGACAACAGGATTAGTTGGATTATCTCTCGGATTGGAGCCCGAGCCTGTTGGACAATTCATCAGCGTCGAAGCACCAGCCTGATATTGGGGCCTGACGGTAACATGTACCCTTTGTAGATTAAATCTGGTTGCGTTTGGGTGTTTGTCGGGTTAAAACCCAGAGGATAAGGAGGTTCTTCATTGTCATCACCAGGATTGGTCAGAGGGCTCTTTCCTTTGTCGGGTCCTCCGGTCAATAGCTGGGCCAGTCATATTCCTTTGGGATTCGAGCATCTGATCCCTCATGTCTTGTTGTATTTTTGCTAACTGTTCTTGCATTTGATCTTGCATATTCTTTTACATCTGTTCTAATCTCTCTAGTCTCTAATCCATCGCTTTCATTTTACGACGAGTATTGTAGCGATATGTAATTGGTGGATTTTCGATGTTTTCCAGGGTAACTGTCATAATTTTTAATCAATTAGGGTCTTTTTATGGAACTTTAACGCAAATGATGTAATGTAATGCAAATGAATGAGATGAATGCAAAAGAGGCGTTAATTTAGATTCAAGTCTATTAGATCAACTTCACTAAAGAACAAATTTCTTTACATAGAGCGGACAATTACATATACGACTTTGTCCTAATACCTAAAGCCTTAACTTTCCTAAGAAGCCAAGCTAAGTTTCGGCCTCGACCCAATTCTGACTTGTATTTTAGACTTAATACATCAGCCTGAACTGTCAAGGTCTGTAAATGATCTGCTACTTCTCAAACTTGAGCCACAGCTTCGCCCATAATATAATCTCTATCTCTGATATGATCTTGCAAGTGGTGGAGCTGCTCTTTCCAATATTTATTGTTCGCCTCAAGAAGTTCAACTCAAAGTTCATCGTTTCGCAGTGCAATCTTGAGCTCATCTATCTTTCCTTTTAGCTCCTAAATCTTATTTTGGCTGGCTCTTAATTCGATTACCGAGTTGCGACTACGGTGTTGATTCAGTGACTTTTCCAATTCTGCTACTCAGGCTCGTAACCTTTCTTTTTCACTTTGACTTTCCAACAGACTCTTTTTCAAAGCGTCCTCCTATACTCGAGCATCTTAGAACTTCTTTTCCCACTGATCGGCTCTGGTCTTTTCTTCTTTAATTTCCTGCCGCCATTGCTATGATGTTTTGCCCAAACCAGCAGTTCTGATTGACATGCGTAGCTTCTAGTAGTCCGTCTTTAAACTGTCCAAATCTTCTTCGGCCTTATTTTTTCCTTTCTTTAATCTCTCAGCTTCTAACTTATGGATGTCGACGTCCAATCCCAACTTCATCTTCTCTTATTCTAACTGCTCTATTTTCTTTCTCAATTCCAAGCTACTTTTCTCAAAGTCTTGCTTGATGATTTCTAATTCAGATGGGACAACTCGTAAATGCTCTTCTATCTGCTGAGCATTCCTTTGACTCATCATAGGGATGTTGTCGTTGACTCTTTTACTTTGCCACCAATCATATTCAGGGGTCGCCATAGGGTTTGCGGTGAATATCTTCATTCTGTGAGTTTGGTTCCAAGTGTTCGATATTTCACGAACTCTCTTTTTGTAATTATCGTCCTTGTATGCAAACTCACACTGAGCTAATCCCTGCGTCACTGGTATGAACTGCCTTGATTGATACTGCCTTAGTACGAGTAGTGAAACGTATCCAACAGCTCCCCATATCCCAAGTAGAGGGACCCAGTCAAAATCACCACACCGGTACAAGATTTCATTAAGGATCAACCATGGAGCCTTCCATTCCACATCTTCGACTTGCAGATTTTGGAGAATAACCATCCATTTCTCTTCTAATATGTCATCTCGCCTCGGTGTAGCCACTATTTCTCTCAACGGGGAGTAGTTCACAGAAAAAACTCGATAAGAGACATTTTCCAAATTCCAAAAGTGGCTATGGAACTAAGCCAACAAAAGTTGTGCACACCCTATGAATCTGCACTCGCCCGCTCTTCGACATGCATTCAAGGATCTAAAAGTTTCTGCTAGGATTGCTGGGACGGGTATGATCCTTTTGTCGAGTCGGTCGAACAAATCTGAGACCGCTTCATCTACGTGCCCTAAAGCCTTGGGAAAGATCACCAATCCATAGATACTAAGAGGGAAGACATCGACCCTCTTCTTTATATCAGGATGTGCTAAGATCAAATCTTTCAAGTTTTTCCAAGGAACGCACTTACTATCACCCTTTTGTTGACTTCGGGCTGCAACCCACTGTTCGCTCATCCCCGTGATATTTATCAACTTCCTTAGGAAAGTCAGGGCATTGGTGGGTCTAGAGTAAACTTTAGTAGCGTGAATCTTCAAGCAATGAAGCAAGGCCGTGTATTCTTCTACGGTAGGCACCAAATCTACCTTTCCAAAAGTAAAACAACTATAAGCAGGGTTCCAAAACTGGGCAAGGGCTCGGAACAAGTGCTTGTCCACTTTAATATTGAGCAGGTAGGGCAAGTCACCGTAATTGTAGTAGAATAGTTATTTGATCTCGTCATCCCATCGATCCCATATTTCTTTCATCTCTTGAAGATTATTTTGGATTACGCTGATACGAGTGAAATCCCATAACTCTGAAACGTACCCCTCTGCAAGACTATCACCCTTCTCTTGCTACACTGTCTCGGCCTTTTTGATGAGAATGGCATGCAATTACTACCAAAGTAAAACAACAAGTCAGTATTTTATACACAGCTCAAAGTAAGCAAGAAATAATAAAGTGACTACTCGGGTAACCACTAGGGTTTGGTATGGTTCTACCTAGGGTAGGCTCTTAAAGCTCGCTATATGCAGTTTGGTTCTAAAGTAAGGGTACCTGAACTAGCGGATTCCTCGATCTTCACCCATTATAGGTTCATATAGACCGAGTTCAGTTCAGGGGGATACATTTCCCTATGGCCATGCGGAGATGAAAATCTCACGAAGACATAGGTACGGATGTACCCCGGAAGTAGTCCACTAGCCCATGCAGAGGTGAAAACCTCACGAAGGCATAGCTTCTCACTCCCACTTAAAAGGGGGTAAGATCGAACGATCTATGCGATGCAACGTACGAAGATAAATCAACAGGCTTAACTCATTATGATAAAGACTACAAAAAATGACGAATGCAACAAAAACGTGAATTCAAATCAGATTTTCAAATTTCGATAAAAAGACAAACATTAATCTATTAATGGCCTGACTCTCCTATTGACGTCCCCAGTGGAGTCGCCAAGCTGTCAAAACCATTTTTTTGAAAACAGGAATCGACTAGGGTTTTGAAAACGAAAATAAAACTGGAGTCGCCGCCAATCTTTTTTGATGAGGTCGGGTCACCTCGTAATTCAGTCATTTTAATAAAATTTGATTTCACTAAAACGATAATTTTTGGTCTACGAAATTCGAGAAAATGGGTTCGGGAGTCGGTTATGTGCGAGGAAGGATTAGCACCCTCGTCACGCCCAAAATTGGCACCAAATTGATTAATTAGTGTCTTAATGTCGAAAGTTGAAAACTGAGAACAAATTTAAAATACGATCCTTTTTATTAGTGTTGATTTTAAAACACTTGAATGAGTTGGAATAATCATTAAATACCATCTCATCTCGAGGCGACGAAATGCCACATCCAGTAAGTTAGGACACGGCACCTCGAATCCTTGAGAATAAGCCCGCCTTTTATTTAAAAGCACGTGTATGTTAATTTTAAAAGAATATTTGGTTATTTAGATTAAACGAGAAAAAACGAAACCCAATAAGTTAGGACAATGTCTCTTGAATTTCTAAATACGGAATATTGTCTTTTTTAAAAATTCTTATCTCGAGGTAACGAGATGTCACACCCAATAAGTTAGGGCACAACACTTTGTACTTTCGAGAATAAGCTTTTTATTTTAAACTCGTATTTTGTTTTTAAAGGATATTCCGTTATTTAGGCTAAACGAGAAAAGTCAAAACCCAGTAAGTTAGGGCACGATTTTCTCGAATTTCAAAAATGCGAAATATTACCTTATTTTGAAAAATTTTTGGTTTCTGAATAATAGCGAATACAACATGTAAAGGCATACATTTATTTTCTTTGGAGTAAAATACAACGATCTAAGTTGGATAAATGTGTTAGGGTTTAATTCACGATGTGATGACATAAGAATATAGTAATGAGCATGGGACAAGTATGCATGAACACAATATAATACGAGTGAATGGCAATAATACAAAAGATATTAAATAAACGAATTAAAAACACAATGGCAATAATCAAGCAATATACGCTATTTAAATACTAGCATTAATAATAAAAGAACAATGAAATAAATAATATAAAAAAACAAATAATACACAAAACAATTTTAAAATAAGTAACAAAACAATTTTAAGTAAATGATACGTAACAAATAGTTTGAAGTAAATAATATATAGAGCAATTTAAAATATTATAATAAAGGTTTAAAATAAATAATATATAAAACCATTTTTAAAAAGAAATGTATATATAAACACATAAGATTTAAAAGTCAATATATAATAGTTTAGACTAAGTAATATATAAAATAAAATAAATAATAAATAAAATATTGTATTCATATACGAAACAGTTTTAAAAAATGAATTAAATAAACTAAACAGATTAAGGACTAATTTGAAATCAAAGTAAAAAGGAAGGGTATAAATAAAAATTAATAAAAGGGCGGCGCGCCAGGGACCATAATGCCATGCGCGTGAACTTACAGGGATCAAATGGGTGAATAACCCAGCCTCTGATGCGCAGCGTATTGGTGCAGGACTAAATTGAAATGGCGCACAAATTCAGGGCAAAATTAATGATTAAAAAATGAAATTAGATACAATTAAATAGTGGCGCAACATGGGAGGACCAAACGCGCAATTTACCCATTCAAGGTAAAAATGCGCGGGTTAGCCCACGAATTGGGTCATCGCGCGGGGCTCTCCAATTTCAAACGGCGCCGTTTACTTGTTATTATTAAAATCAGGAAAAAAAATTTACACTCATTTTGAGGTTTTCTGGGAAAAAAAAATCAAAGCCCCCCCATTCTCTACTAGGGTTTTAAACAACCCATCATCGCACGGCGCCGAGCTGCCGTGGCTCCACCGTGGGTGGTGGTCGGGGTCACACAAAGGGCGGATTCGGGTAAGTTTTCCCCTCCCTTTTTTACCTTTTATGTTTTAAAGTAGATTAAAAGATAAAAAAGAATAAAATAAAATGAAGTCGAAATGAAATAAACAGGAAAAATTGAAATAACAAAAGGCCAAAATCAACCTTCTAAAGTCTTTTTTGCTTTCGATTTCTGATGGTTCGTAAAAAAAACTACAATGCTTTTGCTTCGATTTTTATAACCGAGCTATAAAGATCCGCTTTTGTTTGTTTCTATTTGATCCTCTGTCATTCTTTGTTTTTTTCCGTTTTCTTTATTATTGTTGTCGTTTTCTTTTTCGTTTTTTCCTTGCATGGAGTCTTTTTGCGTGTGTTTTCCTCTCCGTTGCAGATGCCAGTAGCGTGAGAAGGTGTGCGAAGTGTCAGAGACATGGTGGTCGCTGGTTGGTGCGCGTGGTGGAGGGAGATGATGGGTCGGCGGCTAAGGGTTGCTGCTACTGTTGCTGTTTCATCTTCTTTGTGATAAGCTGATAAGTTGGGCTAGGGTTTATAAAATTTGGGCTATTTAGTTGGGTGTTGATTTGGGCTGTATTTTTCTTTTGTAATTGGACTCTATATTTGGACACTTTATTTTGGTTTTTATTTCTGTTTATTTGAGTCTTAGGTCTGAGCCAAAATTGGCCATTACAACCAACATGTGATAGATGATATGAATTTTTTTTTTTATATTTTATATGTTCAATTACTTTTAGCTTTATTTGTTAATTAATTATTTATTAATTGAAAATAAAGATTTTCTTTTGATTTGGTTTTTTAGCACTGTTAGTGTTTTGTGTAATTTGTATAACATTTAATAAATTTAGGTACCAAATTGAACTTAAGAAAAAGCTTAGCTACCAAATCAGGGAAAAAATGTCAAGTTCAAGAACCAAATTAAGAAAAAGTGTCAACTTGAGGTACCAAATGTTATATTAAGCCAAAGAAAAAGGAAAAGCTTTTTCAATTTATATGAAATTAAAAATATCTAAGCTTAATATAACATTGGTTATTTTTGCCACATCATAAAAAAAAAACATTGTTGGTATATTGGAGTAATTTGAAAACGTTTGAAAAGTTCAAGTACCAAATCGAACAAAAAAAAGATTAGGTACCAAATTAAGAAAAAGAGTCAAATTCAAGTGCTAAATTGGACCTCAAAAAAGATTTAAGTACCAACTTAAGAAAAAGTGTACCAAATATGGCTTTTTTTTTTTTTTTTTTTTTTTGAGACAGCCTAAAAAAGACGAGAAACAGGGCGTTAAATGAAATCAATTGAATGTATTTATGTGAAAAAGCTAAACTCTTCCATTACAATGTTCAAAAATCTCACTTATTATAAGACCAAAATCCAGAGTACAGTTGAAACGTAATTAAAAAAAAATTCGTCACGTCTTTTAACAATTTCCAGCAAATGAATCAGCACTCATACGTTAAACCTTTGAGGAACACTGTCATAGTCATCAAAATCGAACTTCTGTCGTTGGCTACCCTGAGTTATTTGCAGTATCATGTCGTGTTGTTACTAACCGTAGTGATAGCTGAAATTGTTTTGATGAACAAAATTGCAACCTTACCTTAGATAGATACGATGGATCACATGACATGAGTTCGTCCGTAAGTGTTATCTTCTTCGACAGGATCATCAACCTGTAACACAACACACAAAACACCTCTATTAATGCTTTTATTCATGACCATCTGACATTATATCGACCTTAAATGTCATATTCCTTTACTCATGTCCGGATATTGTCACAATTAATAACATTCATATATGCCAAACTTGAATCATACCTTTGGATCGATGAGTCATTTCGCTCGATCATTTCAATGGTCTTATATTGTTCAGGGTACTCTAGGAATCTGACCATCCCATCCTTCTGGTTGATAGTTGCATATATCTCACCATCTTGAATCTATAATTTGATACCAACACTCGGCAACATGTTAAATACGAAACCGCAGTCTTAAATTAACCGAAACAAGAATTACCATTTGAAGAACATGCATTTGCGCCTCCCGAACGCTACTCAGTTGCACCGTGTTGGCAATGTCCTGAAGGCAGAGAGTAAAGTATGTCTGGGTCGATCTCTGGATATTTTTCTTATACAACGATGATACCACCTGCTTCACCAACCCTAGGTTGTTGTCCTGATAAAAAGTACAAAGCCTCTATCAGATGGTCAAAATATGCAACTACAACTCTAGATGTGTTCGCTGGACACATTTCAGCATCCATCACTCACACTCAAGAGTGAGCACTCACATGTTCAAATCTCTCCTTGTTTGACTGTACATATGTCTCTAAGTCCCCAATTTTTCCATTGCTATAACTATTTTCCATATCAAAATATAGCTGCTCAAGGAACAAACAAGTAAGAATTCAGACAATTAAGTACTGAACTTCATTTTTTATTATTATGTAGGTATAAGACTATGATTTTATTTTATCTTCTTCGAATTCCGTATGAGTAGTAGTCCTAGAATTTACTCAAACCTGACATAAGCTCCTCAAATTTCTCTGAGCAGCCGAAGAAGAATACTTGGGGAGGCTGGTAGAAAACTGTAACCGAAAGAACCGAAAACCGTACAACAAATCACCATTCAGAGACGACGAAGAACTTGTAAGTACGAATTTTTGTCAAAAATGATGAAATTATTCTCTTACAAACCACGGCATCCACACATTTAATGTCAATTGCAGAATATACCTGTCCATGGAGAATAAGAGAGATCAACATGTACTTTTTGTAAGCTTCAACGGCTATAGCATTGACGGTAAACTAGGAGCGGTCACAACCTAGACAATTACCCAACAATAGTCTAATTCAAAGTCCCTTTTTTCGTAATTTTAATATTTGACCAATAATTAAAAACAGAGCACTAGTGAAACAACATACATTGTGTAAAAGCTCCAATGCTTTCTGAAAATGCTTTTGTCCAATGCATATCATACCTCTGTAAAGTTATAGATTGTAAGATTAAATGCACAATTGGAGATGCAAATTGAATAGATTGAGAAGCAACCAACCCATAATAGCAATAGAGGAAAAGATCCTTTGGCTGATCAACCTCGAAGATATCTTCTTTCAGAATGGAATGACCGGTCTTATAGGACTTTGCAAGCAAACAAAGCAAAAGAAACTCCGGGTGTAAAGCAGTCAAATGTTCGGTCGATGACTGAAACTTCCGAATAGCCGTCAGCATCAGAGCAACCCCACGCAAGGGCTCTCCGAGTAACACAAGTTGGTCCTTGAACCTCTTACAAACAGATATAACTGGCAGTCATGTTGAGATCAACATCAACAATACCAACATGAAACAAGCAGAGAATTTGGTAATCTTAATATATAATTTGATTAAAAGTAAGAGTTATACACTTATGAGAAGCCAATCGAATTTGCTCGGAAACACATGAACTGAGAAACCTAGCAATGATTAGAACATATGAACTACCTTGCTCTTTTGTAATTGGACCAGCAGTACATGCCTCACTGTTCAACCATTAATCAAACTCATACCAATTATTTTTCATCATAAACATAAAAAAAAATATAAAAAAATAGATTTTATATTTCTTTATTTCTCAGCAACCAAACATCAAATTCTGAAAAAGACCAAGAGACAACAAAAAACAAAATTTTACATAGAAAATAACTCACAGGAAATAGAGGTAACCGAGAGAGTGCTTGGAAGGGTCAAGTTGGTCGAGAAAAGGCAACAACCGAGTCGACTCGGCATGGAGGGAATCATTAGCTTGTTTAAGCAAATTTTGCAGCATTAAAACATCAGAGGCAGTGCTTGATAGCCCCTGGATTTGAGTCACTAAACCTTCCACTCAGTTCATACCTCCTCTTGCAGCTGAGTTTTCTGATCGATTCAACTCGGATACACCGAACAAAACTAGTCAAAAGAATGGCTTTTGTCTTGCGGTTAAAATATATACAATACCCCATAGGTCTCTCTCATGCATCCTATTTCTTAGCTTTGCAGTTTAAATAGTTTTTATTTATTTATATGAAAAGAAGAATAAATTTTGTTTTTATAGTATTCGTATTTGATGATTTTCCACATCTATACTATTAAAGTTGCTGATGGTAATAAAAAGAAAGTTTTTTTTATTCACTTACTCTCGCCAGTCAATCGGACATCAACTCGGTTAAAAAAGTTATAAAAATATTTTCTTAACTAAAATAAATTATATATTCAAAGGCATTTTACTCTTTTTATTTTAAAAATAAAATCTCATTAAAATTTCATGTGGTTTGATTTAAACTCATACTATTTACATCAATAAAACATTAACTTTATCACTAAACCAAAACTTTATTCAATAAAATATTTACATTTGAATTGTATTATGCATAGTTTATTAACTCGATCAATTATATATATTGATAATATTGTTGATTGAGTTGATGTCATAAGTGAACTCCACGCTAACTTAAGATTAATGCAAAAACCATAATAAACAATTGTAGTGCATTTTGTATTCTTATTATGATGTATTAATTACATGTTTAAATTTTTATTTTACTTACAATTTAATCTTCTTTTTTTCATTTTAATATCATACATATTTCATATCTTATTATTAATTAGTTTCAAACAGTACGTTTCATTATTTATTATATGTTATTTTTAAACTAGCATTTATGTTCTAATTACATAGTTTCCACATGCGTACATGTGATAGAATTTTTTTATTGATAATGTTGTTGATTGAAATTGTAACGACCCAGTTTCTAGTGGTATTAGAAAAAAATAGTTTTGAGAACTCGTTTCCGTAAGCCGAGGCTATAAATATTTAATAGAGATATTTGCAGAGTAATAGTATTATTGAATTGAAAATTTGTTATGCCATTTAGCCAAAATTGTGAATAATTAGGGTCTAGGGACTAAATTGTAAAATCCAATCGCTATAAATTTTTAATTAGTAAATGGCTTGGGGACTTAAATTACAATTAACTAAAGGTTTAAAACATCAATTATACCATGTTAAATTATGTGGTAGTGGATGTCATGCTTATTTAGTTATTAACTTAGGTTAATTAAGAATTATATAGTAAAAACATGATTAATTAAACTAATTTACAAACTAATCCTAGTATATATATGTATGTGCAGTGGAAAGAAGAATTTCTTCTTCTCCACCGATTCTAAAGAAAAAAAGAAAGAAGAGAAAACATCATAGCAAAGGGTTTTGAGGTTTTTGGTTTTAATTTCAAGTATGTTCCTAGCTATTTTTCTTTGATTATTATGGAAATTGAATCATGAGAGCTTGATCTAGCTATCTCATGTACAAATTAGTAAAACTATTAAAGTTTTAAAAAGTTTCCATGATAGAGAATTGAATGATTTTGGTGTTAAATTGTTAGAAATTAAGCTTAGTATAAGAAAATGACTAAATTGTAAAACTTAATTGTTAGTTTCTTAAATTAGAGACCAAATTGAATAAAATGAAAAATTGTAATGAATTTTTGGTAGGGCTTCAAAATAAAGGGTCCGTAATGAGTTTTGGTGAAGTCAGATTTTAATTTGAGGCTTTATATTGAAAGTTATGCTAGTTCCGGTTTTAGAGACTAACTTGAATAATTTAAATTTTTTGTGAAATTTGATATTTGATTCTGATCTGGCTACAAATCGATAATGTAATATGTTTTGTGGTTATTCGTAGCTAATGGTAACACCGATTCCTCGAGAGGAAAAGGAAAAGCAAAAATCGTCGACGAATGACGCGCAAAACCTCGGTTTGTACTTTTATGATTCGGAATAGAATTATTTGATTTAGTATACATATTTATTGGATGACGAGTTATTGGGATGAGTTCATTGTAATAATATGAAAAATTTTATTGAATTGTTATGTTTAAGATTTTACATCGAACAGGGACTAAATTGAATAGAATAGAAAGTGGTGTAATTAATTGATATGTGATAATTGGTATGAAATTGAATTGAGATATGTTGTGTTACATGATAGGTTGATGAATTGTGATTATGGAATATGAATTGAACGTTAATACCCTATTAACTAGTCAGGCTGAGTCGGATATAATTGCATGCCATAGGATTGGATTGTGTATGGTTTTATGCGCTTATGCGTCGAGATGCACTTCGTGCATTAGTACGCGCTTCGTGCACTAGGATGCATTTCAAGTGCCAGTATTCACGTTACGTGCTAGTTTTTCTTACTCAGTTATTATATTATTGCACTTCAATGCCAGTTGGTGTGTTGGTTGGATGATTCGTGTATTTGTTCGAGTTGTGTTAATAGGGATTGATAATACTATTTTTGATTGTTTATAAGGGAATGAACTAATATAATGCTCGGAATTTGAATGTGTGCATATATGAAATTGAAACGGAAGGTAAACATCTTAATGTTCAAAGCAAAAAAGGGAATCAAGCCTTAAAGGCCAAAACGAATGTGAATGAGTCGGTAGACTCCATAAATGGATTAACCGGTAAGTATGAGGTAAGTAATGGAATGATTTATAATAGACTGGTTGGATTAATATCTTGTGTTGTTTGTAATTGAAAGATGATTAATAGAAGTAAAATATGAATGACAATGTTGAAAATTTTGGTAAGCTTACTTACCAAATAAGTTATGCATGTTTTTATTGTACATGTATAGGGACATATGTAGGCTACATTTTGAGTTTATATGCTTTGTGTTATGTTTTTGGTACTAAATTGAAATATCTTGAATCATGAAAGTACCACTAAGCCCTATTGCTTAGCGTACAGGTTGTTTTCTCTGTGTGCAGGTTTAGGTACCTCTTGAAACCCTAGAAATTGAAGCCAGCATCCAGGTGACCGTTTCTGACTCAACAAAGTTTGTAAAGTACCCTTTTTTGTTGTAAATGGCATTTACCTAGGGTTTTAGGTTGGTTTTGTATCGAAATTGTTAAACCTGGAACTTAGTTGTTTAAATGCTATTTCAATGTATCGTTTTGGTTTTTTTGTATCATATGCGGTTGTGGAATAGGTGAATTGGTTGTATGAAATGTCTATATGGAATTTTAGGTCCCTTTGAACTTGTAACAGCTTGATTCTTGTGAAAACAGTGAGCCACATCGTGACATGGAACATCTGATGTTGCAATGAGAAACAAAGCAAAATTCTAGGTGGCAATGTCATTGCTCAAGATCGCTACAAAGCAAAACAATTGTAGTTCATTTAGTAATGATGTATTTACATGTTTAAATTTTGTTTTACTCATAATTTAATATATTTTTTTTCATTTTAATATTGTACATATTGAATGTGTTATTATTAATTATTTTCAAATTATACATTTCATTATTTAATGTATATTATTTTTAAACACGCTCATATATTCTAAATATGTAGTTTTCACACATATAAACGTGAGATAGAATTTCTAATTAATAATGTTATTGATTGAGTTGGTGTCACAAATTAACTCGACACCAACTTAGATACGATCACAACACTATGATAAATAATTGTACTCATTTAATATTCTTAATATAATGTATTTATATGTTTAAATTTTGTTTTACTTACAATTTAATCTATTTTTTATTTTAATATCATACACATTTCATGTGTTATTATTAATTAGTTACAAACCATGCATTTCATTATTTATTATATGTTATTTTTAAACATGCATTTTTATTCTAAATACATGATTTTCACACGTATACACGTATAATAGAATTTCTAGTTAAATTATTAATTCTATTAAAATTAGTTGTATAAAAGAATCTATGAAAAAAATTAAAAAAAACAAAGGTAAAAATACCTCTGCAGACCGTCTCAAATTTGAAATTGAGCAAATTGACCCCTCTAAAAAAATCAAAACAATTTAATTCTTGTCAATTTCGAAAGTGACCAACTAAGGACAATCAATTATGACGTTAATGTCTTACGTCAATTGTACATAATTTTGATTGGTATAATAACAAATTTAGTCTTTGATGCTTTTGATGCTTACATATTTTGTCATTTTGACCTTGATTCTCAAAAAAAATCAACAAATTTAACCTCAATATTTACACATTTATACAAATGTTGCGGACTAAATTTGTTAAATTAGGAGCAAATTGACTAAATGTGTAAATTTTGAGGCCTAAATTTGTTATTATACTAATAAATGTTTGAGCAAATTGACAGGAAATATTAATGTTGTGATGAATTGTGCTTAGTTATTCACTTTCCAAATTGACCAGGTTTAAATTGCTTCAATTTTTTTTTTAAAAGGATCAATTTATCAATTTTGAAATTAAGACAAAAAAAAAATACTTAAAATGTTTGGCAAAGCAAGAATAATAAATTTTGAAATCTTTTTGGTTAATTTATTCTAAATACTATTATCCTAAAAAATTAGATTAAAAAATTTAAAATGCAATTTTAATTATTTATTAGATAAATTCAACGATGAAAATTATTCATCTAATCTCATAAGATGAATCTATAAGAAAGAGTCCCAAAACTCTAAACAATTCTGTTTGATGTGAAAGCTTAAGGGAGTTAAGAGTTGGGGAAGAGATCCCTTCAATATCGTGTGCTGGGGTATAGGAGAAATGTCCCTTTGCCTGGTAGAGCGTTGATACATTAATGGGGTTTGCTTTGACATTCCCTTTACTGAAGTAATATAAGATGATTATGTTTTAGTAGCCTCTTAATGGTTCCCTCCTCGGAACTTGTCACTAAAAACAGATGGTGTAATAGAGATGCTAAACGTGTGGATGGCTGGTTAGATCGAGGGGTCATTCGAGTGTTTCTTAGATCGCATTTCATACTGTCATGTGAATGTGGGTAGGTGTATAACAAGAACATTAAACATTTAATGAAGATGAGTGCTGAAAAAAAGCAATTTTTTTTCGAAAGATAAAATTATTTAAGTTAATAAATTGCAGAACTAATGTTTTTTTTTTATTTCTTTAAAGTAGAATACTAAGAGAAAGATAAATAATAATCATTAATACACGTAAGAAGATTTGGCAGTTGAAGATAATTCACTCGGCGGAGAGCCATAGGTGCAGGGGCGAAGCTATTTTTTTGGGAGAAATTGAGTTACCAATTTTTATGTGTTAAAATTATATTAACTTATATTTATTATAACTTTTAAAAATTTATATTAAATTTTTATTATTTTGGGTTAAAGTGTAATTTGACTATTTATTAACTTATAATTTTATAAAATTTAAAAGAGTTAAAAGTGCTATTTTCCTATTTGCTATTGAGAGGGTCAAGAAAGAAAAATCGGAAACCAACCCGAATCGAGATGTTTGATCAAGTTATAGAATACAAGTTCAAAAATCACGGTTACTTGAAATCTAACTGAATTCTATTTTTATTTAATATATAATTAATTTTAAATTTATATGATATAAAAATTAATATTTTATATTTAAAATAGTAAAAATAATTTAAAAGTTCTTGAAAAATTAATAGTTTTTAAAAATATTTATAAAAAAAACTTAAAAATTTTATCAAATAATATTCAAAAGCTATAAAATAATTTTTTTAAAATAAATTAAAAAATAAAAAATAATATAAAAAACCAAAAATTTAACTACATTATGATGAATAATTCAAAAAAAAATTAAAATATCCAATCCAACTGAGCTGATGCCACCCTTAGTTAATGGTGTCAACTCACAAGGGTTTGGCGAGGTCAACAGAATCGTAGGGTCGCAAGGTGGAGAACTAATGATAGGTGTAGAAATAATTAAAACTACAAAGTAATGTAATTTTTTTTAAAAGGTTACACGTTTAAAAAATGATGTGTTTAAAACAATAAGTTATTTATTATTAAATAATTATATATTTAGTTGTTTTTCTTAATTTAATTCATGAATTTGAATTCTGTTAAGATTCGATGATTTGATATTATGAGATTGTATCATGTCATTATCTAATTTTTATAAAAAATAATTTTTTTATATTTTTATATTTTATTTATTTATTTAATGGAGGATGATATAATACAATCTCAATGTTAAATCATCACAGCATTACGGAATTTAAGTTGAGGGACCAAATTAAGAAAATTTGTCAAACTTTAGGACTAATGTAAACCAAAAAATTTTAAAAATTAAAAAGAATTATCAAGTTCAAATATTGAAAGTTTTTTTATCCCTCGAAAATTAATGAATATGAAACTAACAAATTTTTAATTACTATTTTTGTATCTATGACGTTTAAAATCAGTGGCGAAGCCTTAAATTTTTTTGGAGGGCAGAATTAAATTGTATACTTTTACGATAGTAAAAATATAATTTTATCATTTTAATAGCATATATCTTTATAACTTTTAAAGGGTTAAATCAAATTTTTATCATTTTGGAAAGGCCAAAATATAATTTTACCATTACTAGTCTAAAATTTTAAAAATTATAAAAGATGTAAATTAAAATTTTACAATTTTAGAGGATACATACCCCATACATCCATTATTCTCATGTTGGTCAAAATGTTGAAAGGATAAAAATTAATTTTTAAGTAATATTATTGAAGATAATAGAAATAGTTAATTAATTAATTAATTATTTTAAAGTGACTTAAAAATAACTTCAAAATTTGGGTAAATTACCAGAAAATACTTTTTTATTACAAAATTTACAGAACAGGACCAGTTTTTTAATTATTTACCGGAAATGACCATTTCCCCCCAAAACGCGTCCACATCAGCGCGTTTTAAGGGGATGTAGCAGGAAAACGCTTCCACGAGGGAGCGTTCTGTGCCACATCAGCACAAATCCCGTTCTTGAGGGCACGCTTTGCTAATGTGGCAAAAACGCTCCCTCGGGGACGCGTTTTGCCTGCTTTCAACGGTAAAAAAAAAACTATAAAACCCCTCACCCTTTCATTTTTTTCACACAAAGGTCCTTACTCAAATTTCTCTCAAATTTCTCTCAACTTTCTCTCAAGTTCCTCTCAAATTCCTTTAAAGTTCCTCTCAAATTTCACAATAGTCCTTTAATTTTTACAAAAAAAAGCCCTGTTTAAAAGTTTTTTGAAATATTTATTTTTTGTTAAATTTAAAAATATTCGATCGTATCAGCAATGGCCGGAGAATTAATTCGTCTCGACAATAAACACATCTCCGTCGATCAAATGACAATGGTAAGTTATAATTTTAATTTTTCAATACTATTTAATATTTTTTAGGTTTATGTAATTTTAATTAATTTTTATTTTATAATTTTTTAAACAGTTTGTAGATCGGATGTTGCAATGCTATATTCACAATATGTCTGGTCCGCCATCGCCGTTGATCGAGAATTACCTGTGGGAAGCGGGTTTTTGGCACGTGGCCATGATAGGTCGAGGGTGCAAGTGGGACCCGAAGTTAATTAGTGCGTTGATAAATAGGTGGAGACCCGAGACGCACACTTTCCATCTTCTATGCGGAGAGTGTACTATCACTCTGGAAGACGTGCATTTGCAATTAGGATTACCGGTGGATGTGTACGTAGTCACCGGGTTCGCAATTTCTGGTGATTGGGAAGTCGTATGCTAAGAGCTTTTGAGTGCTATTCCGAATAACATTTACGTAGGTCAGATCAAGATGGGCTGACTACAAGACACATTCCCGGAGCCGAATAATAATTCGACCGAAATAGAAAGAATACAGTATGCTCGAGCATACATTCTTGAGATGATTGGAGGCTATCTGATGTCGGACTTGTCACAAAACCTCGTTTAAGATGGTTGCTGAAACTCGTTGATTTTAGAGCAGTCGGTGAGTTGAGTTGGGGGTCTGCCGTGCTAGCAAAATTGTATCAGGAGATGTGAGGGGCGACGCGGCCGAATAAAGCGAAAATCAGAGGTTGCTTATTACTACTGCAATCATGGGCACGGTTTCACTTTCTATTTTTACGTCCTCGAGTAGATCACCCATATACATTCTCACTCATAACGAGGTAAATTTAATATTATATTTTACATTATTACGTAGATTTAAAATATAATTGAATGCTAAAATTTTTATTAATTAGGTGGAACCATTCAGCGAGTTATGTTGGAATACCTACATCGCTTGAAGATATACAGCTTCTATTAGAGCAACGATCGGAAGCACAAGTAAATATTAAATAAAATATATTTTCGTAATAAAATAGTTGTTTCGTATTTGGTATTTAGTATTTAGTTTGGTATTTAGTATTTAATATTTAGTATATAACTAATATTTTTATCATGTTAGTATAGTTTGAATAAACACCATACGAGGATCCGTCAATTTGGGCAATAATTCCGGATGAGTTCTTTCAAAATTTGAACATTTGGCATGTGAAGGTCCCATTGATCTACTATGCCACCATAGAGATGCACCAGTCAGATCGGGTTCTGCGTCAATTTGAATTCTGACAACCGATTTCCGTGGCACCTGAGGTGCTCGATGATGAGCACAAAGTCGACTTACGGCAGTTGCATACGGATTGGCCAAGATTTTGGTCAGCGTATATCGAATTGTGGGAGAACCAGTATGATTTTATATCTACTTGGGAACCGATCATCATTCCTGAGTTAGCATGCGTGTCGGAATACATGCCATGGTTTAAGATCCATGGCAAGCCGTATTTATTGTCAGAAGAGGAGAGGCGACGACAACTTCGTGAATAAAGGGAACGACGGGGCCCTTTAAATCCAAGGAGAAGGGATGATAAGACGGGACTATCAACAGCGCCGACACAACCACCGGGCCCATCAACAGCTCCCACAAAGTCATCGAGCCCAACATTTCAGCCGACGACACCCACATCACAGCCTTTTCAGATTATGCCAGGTGCGTACCCTAGCCCTTATATATATCCTAACCCTTATATGTTTCCTTTTCCCAGTCCCATGGCAGGTTAGAATGCATAACCCGCTTTGAGTTCGTTCCGGACTACTCTGACTAGCCAACCGATCTGTAGGCCGCCGTCGCTTGAGAGATCGCACGAGGTGCCGTCGGAGAGCTCTTCTTTTTACCAATCTCTTTTGCCTTATGGGATTCAGATACCTCCGTCATGGGCGATGCAAACACCTCCTCAGCCAATATTTTATCAAGTTGGGTCATTCTCCCAACACCCACAACCAGACCCCCTGCCGGAGGAACCAGAATCCCCGCCTGAGGTTCTACAACCCCCACCGAAAGCTAGAAGAAGGAGGAATCCAGGGCGTAACCGTCGATCACCCCCATGTGACACTGATTCCGACCGGCACCAACATTGATTCTGACCATCATTATTTTTTTATTGTAATTTATTTTTATATATTTAATAAAATAAAAAGATTTTTTTATTTTTTTATTGTAATTTAATTTATTTTTATATCTTAAATAAAATAAAAGTTGTATTTTATTTTTTATTGTAATTTAATTTTTATATCTTTAATAAAATAAAAGTTATTTTTTAATTTTTTATTGTAATTTAATTTATTTTTTATATGTTAAATAAAAATAAAAGTTATTTTTTATTTTTTATTATAATTTAATTTTAATATCTTTAATAAAATAAAAGTTATTTTTTTACTTTTTTATTGTAATTTATTTTTATATCTTAAATAAAATAAAAATTTTTTTTTATTTGTTTTATTGTAATTTATTTTTATATATTTAATAAAATAAAAGTTATTTTTTATTGTAGTTTATTTTTATTTTTTATATTTAGAAACTAAGAAGAAATGGATGAATTAGGACTAAATTGAATAAGTGAAAAAGTATGAGGGGTTAATTTGTAATTTTATCAATACGAATGTTGATCCAATGTATGAATTTTGAAGGATCGTAAGGGGCAAAATAATCATTTAGCAAGAAATATAATTTTGAAGAATAATGATGATGGTGATATTTTAGATTAATAGAATAACTTTTTTTTGTTTTGCAACTTAGTCCTTCTACAAAAGTTCACCATTTTCATCAAGAAATTAAAAGAATTTTCATAGCCACCAAGAGACAAAAATGATAAGGAGACTATAAACTATTCTGATTTGGACACGAGCGAGATGTATGGCCTGGGTTCCTACACCATCCGCATAACTTCTGTTGGTTAGTTGTTTCTCGGATATCCATATTGTTACGTATTCTAGTCGAGTAAGGTCGACCCTTTGGTTTGCGACGCAGTTCTCTATCCTGTAACAGCTTAAATGGAGCAAGCGATACAGACTGCCACTTACGTTCATCTGGGACCGGTAGGAATACGTGTCTTCACACGTTGAACATGTATTTTATTTTATACACTTCGTTGACATAGCTAATGGGATCCAGATGGAGATTCTGACAAACCGTAATTACATGAGCATATGGATAACGAAGTGCGTCAAATATCCTACAGTCGCAAGTCCTATTTTTCAAGTGTACACGATATTGCCCCCCAACAATACCTTGGTTTGGTCTGTCAAACTCCGTCACACGAAACCATAGGTTGTCGCGATCGTGACATACTGTGTGCATGGTGTTGGCCCGTACCTTCGCCTTATTAATTTCTCGCAATACCTTCGCGCACCATACATGGCCTCCAAGCATTTGGCCTTTATAACTCGCTGCTCGCTTCAAAAATTGTGCCGCTAAACAAAAATGTCTCTCACACAACCGATGTTATCAGCAAATGACGCGTTCCTTTTAGAACAGAATTTATGCATTCGTCCAGGTTTAAGGTCATATGACCATATCGTAGGCCGCCGGCGTATGATTGTGTCCACTGTTCGAAAGGTATGTTGCATAGGTAGTTTGCGCCTTCTTCGTTAACTGAGCGCAAACTCGCCAACATCTCGTGAAAACGATCCTTATTGATCTCGTACCCTGCCAATATAAGTTGATAGCGAATATTACATACCACTCTTCAATTAAGAATAAATTGAATATTACAAACAAAATTATATTAGTAGATATTATATACCCATGTTGGTCACTTGCCGTCGTTCACTTGTAGATCGATGTTGCCCGTGCTAGTTGGACGCAACATGCCTTCGGCAATATCGATGGTGTGTGCGATGCCACAGGCTTCCCTGTCGCTATATTGCGGCTAGTATTCCAGGTACCCGATCTGATATAATGCATATATCAGGTTGGGGGCAAACATGCCTCATTAACCTAGATAGAAAGAACTCCTAGTCATCAGCTGACTCCCCCAGTGTTATTGCAAACGCAATTGGAAGGATTCTCCCACTGCCATCATGTGCCACAGCTAACAATAGCCGATGCGTATATCTACCATACATAAAGGTATCGTCAATTTGTACCAATGGCTTGCAATATAAAAATGCGTCTCGACATTGCTTAAATGTCTAGAACAGACGCTTGAACACTTGGCATCCACAGAGCAATCGTCCGTTGTAGTACGCCGGTTCCGTTTCAAAGTCTGTTATGCTGCCTGGGACATATCTCTCCAGATCTGACACCATTGCCACACTTTATTATATGAAGCGTCCCACCGACCATGCAACTTTTCCAACGCCTTTTGCTTAGCTATCCAAGTCTTTCGACAAGAGGGTGTGTACCCTAATTGGCTACGAATATTGACAATTAAGGCCGACAGTGAAGTCTTAAAATCTGCCTTCACCGTCGGTATTATTAAGTTAGCCAACATATCAGAATCCATCTTGGAATGATCTTATGCAACACCTGTCAACGAAGCACGTTAAATAATGCAACATTACGTAATATCAATATTATTCAAAAACCTTGAACACCTAGTGATACTGTACCGAAAACACATGTATGTGGACCTTTGCACTTTTTAATCTCCTACAAGCCTGTCCTTTTCCTCAACGAGGCCATGATTTTTCATGAACATGTACCGACTTACACTGCATACTTGGCATCGTACTTATCGAGTTTGGATTTAGTTAACCCTGTTCTTAATGCTGTATTGTTTCAATGCACCAAGAAAACTATCCTTGTTGGAAAACTCTTTACCAACTTCTAATTCACCCGAATCCAGCGACGAACTTGTATGGTCACGCCTTCTGTGTGGTAGTTCAGAAAACTCCAATTCATCGTCTTGAGATAGATCAACATTATGCATGTGGGCTGAAGGCAAGTATGCCCTGAATCGCGGATCTTCTTCTTCTTCATCTAAACCCCATTCAACATCTTCAGGTACGATTGCAACAGGCTCGAGTTCAGAAAATAATACAACTTCTGCACCATCGGAGCCGGGCTTTTGAGGTGGATCCACATCGGACTCATCATCCGACCCACCATCATTTACAATGAACGAGGTCCCCTCACCGGTGGATGTCGTGGGGAGTACATTATCCTTTCTTAAACAACTTTCGTAACGTCCCCAATCATATGTGGATTGCCAACCACTAGAAGTTGATGACGTTCCCCAATACGTATTTCTAGCATCGAACGTCGAAGGAAGGATATGCATGTCCCATCTACCAACCGAGTGTCGTGCAGGGGTTGTGTTTTTTATACTACCACCAAACACGGGCACTTCCGTATTCTGCCTCCCACTAATAGAGTGTCGGCTTGGGGTCGTGTATTCCCCTCGAACAGCAGTAGATGTTGAAGTCGAAGGAAGATCACTTGGCGATGAACATTGTACATATACCTCAAGATAGTGTGATCCACTGGCAAGATGAGTCTCCACCATTGCCTCCAAGCTCTGAGGACCTTTGATGTCGAATGAGTCATATCTCACGGGATCAACCAAAGGACAAAATCTATACTTAATAGACTAAACTTTTATTGGCGTTGTTTCGAATATTTTACGCCTAATTCTTTTGCGAAGTTCTATCAAATCTATGTTCTGGTTAAAAAACAGTCGCATTATGTTCTCTGATAAAAAAATAACACCGTTGTCGGTGTCACAAACCTCACCATCATAGTAAATAACAGCACTAATACGTTCACTCATCTTCAATTTCTATTTTACTTTTGCCTCAATTTCTATTATGCAACCTGAGAATGAAATTTGGCTCATTTATAGTCTAAGGACAATTAGGAACTACTGTAGCAAAAGAGCATCCACGTAGGAGCTTTTTTCAGTACTCTTGCTAACAGTGCATCTTGCTTGAAGCGTTTTGGTCACTATTTGTTCAAAAACGTCTTCTCAAAATTATTTTGCCAAAGACTACTGTAGCAAAAGAACGTCCTCATGGGAGCTCTTTTCAGTACTCTTGTTAACAGTGCATCCTACTTGAAGCGTTTTGATCACTATGTGTTCAGAAACGTCTTCTCAAAATTATTTTACCAGATACTACTGTAAAAAAAATAATTTTTATCTTACTGATATACTTTTTCTAAAACCCTAAACTTAAAGTTATTTTAATTAATTAACCATAAAATCTAGTTCATTAATTTTCTCATAAAAACCCTAAAACCTTTAAAATCCTAAATCATAGCCCCAAAACCCTAAAAACCCATACCCTAACCCCTAAAAACAGCTAAAAACCCTATTAGAAGAAAGTAGGCAAAACGCATCCCCGAGGGAGCGTTTTCCTGCTGCATCCCCTTAAAACGCGCTGACGTGGACGCGTTTTTGGGAAAAATGGCCATTTCTGGTAAATAATTTAAAAACCGATCATGTTCCCTAAATTTAGTTAAAAAAAGAGTATTTTCTGGTAATTTGCCCTCAAAATTCAATGAATAGATATATTATTTACTTTTAAAAGTAATTCTTTCAAATGATTATTGATATTTCATAATTTCCAATAAATTTTAAAGTAACAATTTTATTGAATTTGTTTATAAAATTTATAATGCATACTAACTTTGTGTTATTCCAAATTTTTTTAAATGTCTAGTAGATGTCAATAAAAAAAGTCAACATTGGTTGGAATAGTTGCTGAGAATAAGCTATCTGTTTGGAAGAAGTAGTTAAAAAGGAGTAATCACTTTTTTAAGCATTGTGATAACAAAAACAAAACAAGGGATTCAAAGATTGTTTAAGCAGTTCGGTTTTTTTATGTTTGTGAAATTTAGTATAGTGAAAAATATTCACTATTTTCAACACCTACAACAAGTGAGTTTAACTTTATCACACATCGTAACAATTTCCTCATATTTGTATCTTGAAGATTGATACTCTCACCACTAAATTTACTCCTATAAACTTAGTATGTAAAACCACAACAGAACAGGTTTTACAATCACAATGCACTCGTAAAATAAAGTTCATCATTTGAATAGAATAAGTGAGCTATATTTCCTTACAATAACTTGTAATGTTTCTGACTTATATAAAATATTTTAAGATTAGCTAACAAAAAGAAGATTTATTACAACAACTAAATAAGTTGAATACAATATAATAATAGCAAACTTTGTAAACAAGGATTGTTGCAGCTAAGTTTTCAACGATCCAATCCAATCCAACTTCCTTGATCCAAGGGATTAAATAAGTATGATCTGATTCGGTCTTCTATATATGTTTCCTTCAAGTGTTACAATCTTTATTGATGGGTTAAATATAATCTATAATATCAATACAACCCAAAAATCTGATTCAATAAATTGCTAATAATTAAAATATAGAAACAATTCAATCTGTGGCAGTTTGTGAGAGGGTGGACACTACATTAGACATTTCTTCAACCTTTTCATATTTTTCAACATGAAGTATGCCTTAAATTATTTCTTTTCTAATTGATGATAGATGAGAGATTAATATTTTTTCAAGAAAAGTAGAATACTTATAAAGCAATGTGGGTGACAAACTGAAAATAGAAAAAGAGAACACAAAAGTTACATGAGAATTGGATATGGAAAAAATATAGAAAGTTATAGGTAAAGTGGGTAGTTTCAATTTAAATAGTTACATTTTTAACAGATATTTAAAACCATATGTTAAACAACATTTTCAGTCAGACCATGGCCTATATAGATAAAGTGGTGGAATGAGTTATGTTTTATTTAAGGGTGAATGTTGGATCGAATCGAATGAAAAAATGATCGAATCGAATGAAAAAATTTTATGTTGGCGAATCTTATTTTATCATCCTAATTCGATTTGAAATTTTCTCAAATCGATTCAAGTGAGATCGAATTTGAATTGAATCGAATATATTTGTTAAAGTTAAATTTAAAAAAATGACTTTAAATCCTTGTAACCGCTGTCAGCCACCATAATCAAATTTGTTATTAACTTTCATCTCTTCATAATTTATTTATTAATATTTAATATACAGGTTAGCTTATTTACTTGTTTAGTTGCTTCAATTATCTTCTGATTTTTGTCACTGTGTATTTTGAAATTAAAAAATATATTAAATATAAAAAAATGTGATATTTTTATAAAAGTTATCTTAAAGATAAAATATGAAACTGATACCAACATACAATTTTAACACGGATATTTTATAGTGTTATCAATAATTCAAGATTTAATATAATTAAACAATTCAATAATATAAATAGTAAAAAAAGTTAAATTTAATTTAATAATATAAATTATATATATAAATAAAATTATTACTATTTAAGTTTAGGGATTTTTTAGATGATTTTTTATTTGGGGGTAAAGGGTGAAAAGTAAAAGTTTGGGGGGGGAATAAAAAATTTTGAGAGTTGGGTAGTAAAATTTTGGGGGAAAATCATTCAAAAAACAAATTTGGGGGAAAAATAGGTTTAGAGTAGATGGGGGGTGGGATGGGAGGAGAGTAAAAATTTTGGGGAGAAAATAGGAGGGAGAAAACGTATTGGGGAGAAAGTAGGAGGAAGTAAACGCATTGGGGGAAAGTAAAAAGTTTTGGGGTTTAGGATAAAAATGTAAAATATTATAGTTTGATATTTTATTTATTCGAGTTATTCAAATTCGAAAGTTAAACTCGATTCGAACTCGAAATTCAAAAAAAAAATAAAATTTGAGTTGACTCAAATAACTTGATTCGTTTAACTCGAAATTCGAATTTTTTTCGAGTCGAATCGATTTTTATTCACCCCTAAATTTATCTAGGCTTATTGCATTATTATTGACAGTAAGAAGTGGTTTGGTAGAGAGAATGGTAAAATTGATGATGGTTTATCTATTTGGGTGGTGATCAGTGGTGGAGTTTGAATTTTTTTTGAGGGGGTCGGAGTTGAATTGTATATTTTTACGATAGTAAAAATACAATTTCATTATTTTAATAGTCTATATCTTTATAACTTTTAAAGACTTGAATAAAATTTTTATTATTTTTTAAGATTAAAGTGTAATTTTACCATTACTAATTTAAAATTTATAACTTATGAAAGGCTTAAATTAAAAATTTACCATTTTCACTACACTCCGCCACTGGTGGTGAATAGTATTGTTTTGGAAGAGATTTGTGGGAAAGGAGAGATGTTAAGTGTAGGACGAGTAAATATGCTCGATCTTTAGGTAAGAAGGAGTTATATGGATTGGTCTCAAGGGACATGTGTCTCTTGGTCTTTTTCAAGATCCATATTAAGTGAGTAATGTGGCATTACTTAGATGATAGGGTATGTGGGCAATAAATGATGGTTATTTTGTTGGAATAATCTAAATTTTGAAGGTGGTTGATTTGCATGTTCTCCAAGTTCTAACAAAACAATACACATCGTGGGGGTGGTATGACAAATAAAGTTAAGTTGATGAAACAAGAAAATCATTATATCCCGAAAAGGTTCCCATGTATAACAATTATGAACTTAGATCAAATTGACAAAACCTTAATCTCTGAGCATAAGACTAATATGTGTATGATATATCTTTAATTTTTTATATATTTTGAGGGTACTACCTTATCTTATTTCTTTTATTTATATATTATATATAAATATATGTTTAAATAAACGCAAATACTTTAATAAGAATGAAAAATTGTCTTATTATACATTGAAAGCACCCTTAAAATGTAATATCTCTATGTCCATAATTAGATATTTATTAAGCAAA
This sequence comes from Gossypium bickii, assembly GCA_025503065.1. Taxonomy (NCBI): domain Eukaryota; kingdom Viridiplantae; phylum Streptophyta; class Magnoliopsida; order Malvales; family Malvaceae; genus Gossypium; species Gossypium bickii. The sequence goes on along the minus strand of CP106713.1, from coordinate 15,665,475 downwards.
CATTATTTTCTTTAAAAGTAGTAGGCTTTGACCCAAATTCCAAAGTAAATATTTGAGTTTTCTAATGTTAATAGTTTTAGTGAAAAGATGTTATCTTGGATATGAATGAAAATATATTTATTTATAAGGTAAATTATTTAGTTAGACTCGATTTTTGGATATTTTTATTTTGGTTACTTAAAATAAAATTTTTGTAATTTTGTTATTCAAAATTTAAGGCATTTTCAATTTAGTCACACAAACGTTAAATCTCTAATGAAAGTTAATTGTATATGCCACTATCATGTTACATTTTTATTTTGGTCACTCGACTTCTAGGTCTTTTTTCATTTTAACCACTCAACAAATATTTTTTTTAAAGTATTGATCAAGATAAAAAAATATTAAGGATTAAAGTAGAAAACGATAGAAACTAAATAATGTATTAAAAAATTTTCAAATTGTACTTGTTACCCCATTACCCAAAGTTCTACATTTTATCAATATTAAAATTTTAAATTTTAAAATATCGAAATTAATTAAATAAATTGTTGAAAATTTTATTCCTTAATAGTGTTAGCTGATTTGTTACTATAATATTGAAATAAATTAATTTAATCTGCTTCTAAAATTTTAAATTTTATTTTATATTTCCAAATTAAAATAAACTCAAATAATTTATCTTTAATAATATGTTATGGAACACAAATGTTTTTATTAATATATGATCTTAAATATTCCATGCTCAACTAAAAGTAAAGAAAAATTAATTAATTTTATCTTCATGCCAAACAAAACTCATAATTTTTTCATCATTTATTTACCCAAACAAAGAATAATCGATTAATAAGAAGTAAATAAGTGTGGCAGGAGAGTCCAGAGTGCTCTCTTATGTCTCCTACAGAATCAGTGGATACTGTGGTTGGGGAGAAGACGAGTGGTGACTTTGAGGCTATGGACAACGGGAATGAGATAGCTCTTCTCGAAGAAGAATTGATCCATCTATCGGTGAAAAGTTATTTAGTAGTTCCATTTGAAAATCCGACACTGATTTGTTCTGTTTGGACGAGGAAAACTTACAATCCGGACAGTCTGAGAGCACAGTTGAAAAACATCTAAAAAACCAAAAAGAAGTTTGAGATCCTTGTTGCAGGTCAAAACTTATTCAAAATATCTTTCGAAAATGAGGATGATTTAGAGCAGATTATGCATCGGATGGCGAAAGAAGTTTGCTTAGAGAAGACTTCTACTTTCTTGGAAACAGGGAACTTGAGGCAAAAGTATAGGGATAGTGAAGCTAATTTTCTCTCCCCAAAATACGCCTATAGTTGTGGAAGAAAAGTCTAATATGAATCAATGTTTTGAGGTGGTTAAAATGAATGGAAAGTCTGAACTAAATTGGTCAACCGAGCTGATTGAGGCCCAACAGTTGAGTCAAAAGAAAAATAGCTGGCAGCATTTATCTGCTAAAACTACTTTTGAATCAAACATGGTTGAAAAGATAATGGGGAAGCGAAAATTTAATCAAGAGGAGTTAGATGATATTGAATTATACCCCGCGGCTGAAAACATAGCGAAAAGGGCCAAATCTGACAATGTATATTCGACAGTTCTTGTAACAATTGAGCCTTCAAGGCTTGTTTCAAAGGATATCATAGACCCATCACAAATTATATCGGTGGTTGCCAAATAGCAAGTCAATCGGAGATAATGAAATTCTTATGCTAGAATGTCTGGGGACTGAGGAATCCCCGGGCTATTAGGAAGCTTCAACGCACGTTGAAGTTTTACAAACCCCAAAGGATCTTAATGGAGACAAAACTAGATCACAATAGAATGGAAAGTGTTCAGAAACGCTGTGGTTTTCATAATGGGTTGGATGTTTCGGCTTTTGGTTCGCGGGGTGGACTAAGCCTTGTTTGGAATGGAAATTATTCAATTCAAGTTCGCAATTACTCAAATAATCATATTGACGTTAAAGTTAGTGCAGAAGATGACCCAATAAAATAGAGGTTCACCGGGTTTTATGGGAATCCAAGACAATCAAATAGATAAGAATCTTGGAATCTCCTTCAAAGGTTACGAAGCACATGTTCATTGCCGTGGTGTGTTGGTGGTGATTTTAATGAGATAATGTACACTCATGAGAAAATAAGAAGGGCAACAAAAGGCGAAAGGCAAATGAAGAGGTTTCGAAAAATTTTGGCAGATTGTGAGTTGTTTGATATGGGTTTCATTGGGAAAATGTTTACTTAGGAAAGGGAAATTTTGCGGACACATATATTAGAGAAACACTTGACAGGGGTGTGGCGAATAATGAATGGTTAAATTTGTTTCATGATTTCGCAGTAAAACATCTCCCTCGTTCTTTCTCCGATCATTGCCCACTTTTTATACAAATGGAGAAAAACGAAAATAGATCTTGGAGGAAGAGGTTTAAATTCGAGTCTTGGTGGATACTTGAACCGTCTTGTGAAGATGTCATTAAGAAACGATGGGCTAAAAAGTCAAGTGATGCTTTGGAGAAATTAGAATATCTTCGAGCTGGTCTACAAAGATACGGGAAGAATACCAAAGGAGAACATGATAGGAGAACAAAGAATTTGCGGTAAAGATTGGTCGAACATTATGGCATGATTAAGGACGATGATAATTTAGCTGAAATGATTAATGTGAAACTGGAATTAAATTGGGAGATAGAAAATGAGGAATTGTATTGGTAACAGAGAGCCAGAGTTAATTGGTTGAGTCAAGGGGATAAAAATACGTCATTCTTCCAGAACAAAACATCTCAAAGACATAAGACAAACAAAATTTCGGGATTAGAAAACAAGGATGGCATTTTAAAAACAGAGGATACTGACATGGAAAATATTATAAGGGATTATTTTATGGGAATCTTCCAATCAAGTGGGGTCAGCGATACAATCCATCTCCTTTCGGGTGTTAAACAATGTATTCACGAGAACATAAATCAACTATTAATAGCGAAATACAATGAAGAGGAAATCGTTGAAGCAATCAACAATATAAGGCCGACTAAAGCTTCCGGACTTGATGGTTTTCCAGCTATTTTCTTTCAAAAAAAATTTTGGCACATAGTGGGGATGCTTGGAGATCCTTAATAAAGGTAAATCTTTAAAACCTTTGAATCATACAAATATAGTATTACTTCCAAAAACAGTTCATCCAAAAAATCTTACCAACTTTCGACCAATTAGTCTATGCACGGTGTTTTATAAAATCATCTCGAAATCTATAGTAAATAGACTTCAAAAAGTTCTTGATCATTGTATCGATTCTGCTCAGAGTGCGTAACGGGACAATTAATATCTGATAACATCCTTCTCACCTATGAAATTCTTCATACTTTGAAAAATAAAAGGGTGGGGAAAAAAAGTCTTATGGAACTTAATCGATATGAGTAAAGCATATTACCAGGTGGAGTGAGAGTTTTTGAAACAAATGATGATCACATTGGGTTTTGATGTGTTGTGGGTGGAGCGTATAGTGCACTGTATTAACACTGTTTCGTATTCGATTGTTTTAAATGGTGTGCCAGGGATGGTCTTTACCCCAAAAAGAGGTTTACGACAAGGTGATCTTTTAAGTCCTTAATTGTAGTAAAAGGCTTTCAACACTTTTAGCTTGCAATAGAGGGAGGGAGTTTGAGAAGGGTTAAGGCAAGTAGAAAAGGGCCTCAAATTTCCCATCTTTTTGCTGATGACTATGTTTTATTTAGGGAAGCGACTGATAAGGGTACCGCAACGTTCGAAAAGGTTCTCAAGGAGTACGAAGTTTGTTCAGGACAATGTATCAACTACAGAAAGTCTACTGTGTTTTTCAGTTCAAATACCACCGATAATGTCTGTACTACCATATCAAATCGATTAGGGGTCAAAAGGTCAAACAATTTTGAAAAATATTTGGGTCTGCCAAATATTGTGGGCAAGAAGAAACATTTGGCGTTCCAACACTTAAAGGATCGTTTAAAGTTAAAGATAGACAACTGGAGTACAAGACTATTATTACGAGGAAAAGAGGTGTTCTAAAAACCGTTTTACAAGCAATCCCCACATACACACTTCCTATTGCCGAAATCAATTTGTGAATAAATGGAACAAATAATAGCAAATTTTTGGTGGCAATAAGGTTATGGGAAACGTGGGACTCATTGGTGTTCATGGAGCAAATTATGCGAGTTAAAAGAGTGTGGTGATCTTGGATATCGCAATTTAGCAAAATTTAATTTGGCCCTTCTCGCAAAGCAAGACTGGAGAGTAATAGACGATCCTAAATCCCTTTTAGCTAGAACGGTAAAAGTCAAATATTATTCTAATACTGATTTCTTAAGTTCAGGATTAGGAAATTTACCTTCCTATACCTGGAAAAGTATATGGGCTGCAAAGGGACTCTTACTATCGGGACTATGCTGGAGGGTGGGCACTGGCCATGACATTCGAATCGAAGAAGATGTTTGGGTCCCGAATGTGCCAGGCCTACTGATCAAACAAAGGGTTAAAAGGCATAATATCACAATGGCTGCGGATCTTTTTGATAGTAATACCAAATCATGGAAAACTGAGTTAGTTTGGAATACCTTTTCTGAAGATGATGTCCAAAAGATCCTGCAAATTCCTCTAGCTCATCTTCCCCATGATGATTTTTTGATATGGAGGGGTGGATCATCGGGCGAGTACACTGTGCGTAGCGGATACAAACTACTATTACAAGGTACTGACTACAACATTAATAGTTACAGCTCGCTTGAAATTACAAAATGTTACAATAAACTGTGGAACAGTATTCTCCCTTCAAAACTACTTATTACAGTTTGGAGAGCCACTCTCAACTACCTCCCTACTCTAGTGAATTTAAGAATAAAACGATTAACCAATGAAGCCATCTGTCCGAGATGTAGGCAAGGGCTGGAAACTAAGGAACACATTTTTCCAGACTGTGCTGTTGCAAAGGAAACGTGGGAAAAATTAAACTATGCCTGGTCCTATGAGTTATCTCATATGGAATATATGGAGTGGTTTACTTGGGTCCTGTTAAACAGTAAAGCAGAGGAGTGCCGAATCTTTGTCTGCGCCTTTTGGGCTATCTGGTCTGCTAAGAATCAATGGATACACAGAGGACACAAGAGATCTGGAACAGAAACAGCGAAGTTCATATTACAGTATATACAGGAACTAAACGACACGGATAGTAAACACATTGCCTTATACTCAGATTCTGATTCATGGAGATCGCCGGAAAAAGGGTTTTCTCAAAATAAACTTCGATGCTGCTTTTGAGAACGGGAAAAATATATCATGCTCGGGGGTTATAGTAAAGAATTTTAAAGGAGATGTCTTGGCCTAAAAAACAATGATCCATGACAACATTTCTTCCGGATTCGCAGCAGAAGCCATAGCATGTTTGCAGGCGGTTACTGTGGGTAGAGAACTGGGGATAACGTATGTTATTATCGAGGGCGACTCTCTGACGGTAATAAAAAAGTTCAAACACACAAACAAGATAAATCGGCAATCAGACCATATATTGTTGATATTCAAGATCAGAAGGCGTCTTTTTATGAATGCAAATTTCAACATGCAAGAAGAGTAGCAAATAAATCAGCACATAACCTGGCATCTGAATTGCTGAAAAAAGGGGAAAATGCGTACCTTGTTCATGAATATGTTAATCAAGATCTCACCGAATCGGAAATTGACCGGGGATGGAGATGAAGGCCACACAGAGACAGCCCATCAAGTGGAAATGAGAGTGTAGTAGATGAAAATTTTGATTTCTATGACTGTTTGTTTTCTCTAAAAGCTGGTCATTTGGGATGCAGATATTTTTTACAGAATCATCTAGAAGTAGACAGCTCATAAGGCGGGGTTTTCATTTTTGTTGTTTTATGCAATGTTTCTTTTTTTTTTTTTTAATCCTGGTAGGCCCCAACTCTTGTTTGGAGTCTGGCGCGTGCTTGTTATTGGACTTTTATGTTTTGATTTTCTTATCTATAATGCAACCCAGTATTTTACTCAAAAAAAAAAAATCGATTAATTAATTACAATGATTTTTTTTCCTTAAATTTAGTTTGGTAAGTAATTATTAAATATGAATTATTGGAGTTAATTTTATTAAAGATAATTTGGAAATATAAAATAAAATTTAAAAAATTAGAAGTTGACTAAATTAATTAATTTCAATATTATAATAACAAATCGGTTGACATTACCAAAGGATAAAAAATGGAATAATATTTGGTATACGACTAGTAGGTTTGGATTAATAAGTATCTTATACATGTATAGTAAAATATTAAAAATAAATATTTAAAAAAAAGAGAAACATGACAGTTTTTAAGGCTGCTTGTGGAATAAAAAAATACATTGTCAGTATACTAAATACTAACTCTAATATTATGTTTGGTTGGAGTATTATTTTTAAAGCCTGTATAATAAACTAATATAATTGATAATATTTAGCTACTCCCATGACTTATTTTTAGAAAAGAGAAGGAAAGATTTTCACTTATTTTGAAGAGGTCTTATTTTTCAAGAGTTTTAATCTTATTTCTATTATCAAGTTTAAACTTGTATCAATTATTTTTTATCTTATGTCTAACTATTGAAATACATATGTAATAAATAAGTCTTTTCCTTATGTTATTTTATGTCAAATTTATTTATATATTTAATTTTTATTTTTTATTACACTCTATAATACAGTTGCGCTGTATGGAATCATTTTCTTTATTTATTTTGTTGAAATTTCAATACTAAAAAAAAGAAATTTAGAATTTTCACCAATGAGGTAAACAAGTATAATTTAACAATTTTTATGTACTATTTTAATTTCTACCGCTTTTTTAATTTAATTTTTAATTTTATTTATCACAACCAATACTTAAATAAAAGATATCATTTTAAGTGATTAAATTGAAAGCGACTTAAAAATTAGACGAATAAAATAAAAGTATAAACATTATTTTGTATTTGTATATATCACCGCTAGAGATTGAATGACTAAAATAGAAACACTTTAAAAATTAAATAACTAACCAAAACATTAGGTACCGAGTTTACCCTTGTTTATAATATATGTATCCGACATTCAACTTTTAACTCCAGCAGCATACATTAAAAGCTTGATTAAATTTCACGGCTTTCTTGCAGAAAATCAGAAAGAAGAAAATCATAAAGGGGTTCCTCAGAGAGACGGCAAAGTGGCGTAAGCCAAAACATGCGATAAGGGCGCTCGCCAGATTTATTGCTAAGTTGTGTTCGTCAGGTTCTGCCCCCGTTTCTTTCATGTAGCCTCAAAAATGAAATTTGAAACAGAGCCGTTTCTAAAGGCAAAAAGGAACTCACTAGTAGTAGAATACTGTTCGGACTGTCGTTAGAATTTAAAAGCATAATAACTTTTTTACTCTCTAATTTAAAATAAAATTTATTTTAACTTTTTTATTTAATTTTTTGTATATTTTAATGTTTAAATTTGTATTTTTGTCAAATCATCCCAAAATAGATGAAAAGTTAACATTTATTGATTTTGTTGACGTGATCGTTACATGTAAATTGTCATATGGATTACATGTGAGCATTTAATTAGTTTTTTAAAATTTAAAAATATTAAAAAGATTTTTATACATTTTTAATAATTTTAATAATTTATATTTTTTAATTTTTTTATAATTGTCTTGAATTTTATAAATTTTAAAAAATAATTAAATATTGACTTGTCATCCATGTGTATGTTACATCAATAAAATTTTAAAAAAAATTAACTTTTTTTTAATTTAATTTAGAGTGACTTGACCAAAAAATCATAAATTTAAGTGTTAAAAAAGATGAAAAATTAAATAAAAAATTAAAATAATCTTTTTTTATAAAATTAGAGGGTCAAATAAGTACAACAGAGTATCAAATACTTTTACGTGTGTAGTATAAAAATATTTCATCATACTTACAAAAATAAATAAATAGATGGATTTCATTTTAAGTTGTTGTATATTTTAAATTACATTTTAGAATTTGAACTTGGTAACTTTTTTCAAATTGCGGTCTAACTTCTTTTATCTAAGTTACACCCTGAACTTGACAAATGTTCTCACATTAGGACTTTAACTTTTTTTTTATTCATGTTAGTCCTTGAAAACTTTAAAGTTCAAGCCTTAATATAGGAAGAATTGTCAAATTTAATGCCTAATTTAAAAAAAAAATACCTTAATCAAGAGATAAACATTTAAAAAAATTAAATATTAAACAAATATATTCAACAGATTATCATTAATATGAGAATGATTCTACTTACAAAAGGACTTTAGTCATCTAAATTGTACTACTAAAAAACATTGGTACATTAATAAATAATATTATTAATAATGAATATTATCATATCTATTTGGTTAAAATGTGTTATAGATGCTACACTTTTTATAAATTTAGAATTTAGTTTTTATATTTTTATAACGAGGGAATTAGTCTTTTATTTTTTAAATTTAAAATTTAAGTCCATTGATTAACACTAGTAAAATTATTTTGTTAAATTTAAGTTTATTACGATGTTATTTTTTAGTCACGTGGTTACAAAGTGAATATTTTTTATTTTAAAATTCCACACTAATAAATTTAACAAAAAATTAACAGTGGTAACAAGTAGACCTAAAATTTAAAATCTAAAGAATAGAAAGACTAAATTCTTGAAAATAAAAGTACAAAACTACATTTTAAATTTATGAATAGTACAAAGATTTATGACATATTTTAACCTATCTCTATTACTTTTTTTTGGTTGAAGCCAAGGTGTCCACCGCCAATAGTAATGACTAATCCCCTTGCCACAGATGATCTCAAAAAAAAAAAAAAAAGAGAAAAAAACAATTGGCCATAAAATGTACACCATTCTCATAGACTAAAATCAATATATATTTTTTTTTATAAATTCATAAAATTCTGAAGTTGGATTCTCAATAATTTTGAACATTCTAATAAAATATAATAAATAAAAAAACATAATTGTCAAAATCAAAATTTTTTAATAAAAAAGTCAAACACAAAGATACAAAAATTTCCAATTCCTTTCTCCAAAAACTGACCCCCCTGTCCCTAAAATGAAAATTTTTTGATAAGTATTTTATAATTTATAAAATTTTAGATTTTACACTTTAGTCCTTTAAAAATGATACAATTTTAATTTAATTTTTTTAAAAGTTATAAAGATATAGATTATTAAAATGATAAAATTATATTTTTACTATAATAAAAATATAAAATTTAATTCCGATCTCTAAAAAAAATTTCTAACTCCGCCACTACAAATGAGGCTGAGCTGTGAAAGACAGAATTTAAATTGTGTATATGTGAAATTCTCATAATTTAAAATTATTTAAGTTTAAATTTTATTATATATTATATATTTAAATTTATCTTAATTCAAAATTAGATATATTCTTATAGTGTTTAAACTTTGATATTAGTTTTCAGATTTTTAAACCCAAAAATTTTGGGATTGAATTTGGGCGCGTGTTATTGATTTGGAAAGTGAAAAACAACGGTATCTGTCGGCGGAAAGAGCCAACCGAGATAGAAAGATTCAACCCCCACGCGCAATTCCAAAGAGTTAAATTAACCAGAAAGAACCCAGCCGAGAGTCTTGTTCACTTTCCTTATAACCGCGTCCTAAGAAGCTCATCTTACAAAATAATTTAAGTGGAGCCATTTCCGACAACGCATCACTAATTAAAATGGAAAACGACGACTCAAATCCAAACATCTCAAAACAGCATCGTTTTTATTACCAAAATTCTCTTCCATTTATATTTCTTTCCTAATTGGTTCTGGTAAGGAGTAATAATATTCAAATTTGTATAATTTATATTAAATAAAATTTGGTCTCATATCTGAATTTAATAATTCAATTTATAGTACAAATCAATAAATAATGGTTAAGAGAACACTAATTAAGGTTTTTGTTAACACTTCAATAATCAAAATTCAACACATGTTGAGTCTGGTGTCTTGGTGTTCATCGCTTTAGGTGTGACTTGAATCAAATCGTGCTAATCGTGTTGCTATTAAGACTTTGCCCTCTTGTAATTCACACAGATAATAAATTGAACACATGTTAATGTAATCTCTCTTCTCTAATTTATAATTTAAAAAGTGAATAATAAATATCGGTTTAATATTCTACTCAAAATATATTATATTTTTATATATTTAAATATGAAAAAGAAATTAATAAAAAAATTCTTTTTAGCCTTTCAATTTCAAAATTAAATAAATTGGTTCTTCTAAAAAAATTAAGGCAATTTAATTTTGTCAATTTAAAAAATGAGCAACTAAGAATAATTAGTCACTATTTTAATGTTATACACCAATTGTACAAGATTATAATTGGTATATTAATAAATTTAGCTCTCAAAGTTTACACATACTGTTAATTTGGTCTTAATTAAGTATTTAACAAATTTATCCTGCAATATTTATGTAAATATGTATATGTTGAGGCTAAATTTGTTGAATTTTTTTAGAATTAAGTCCTAAATGACATTCAAGGTTAAATTTGTTATTATACCAATCAAAATTATGTACAATTGCATTAATTTCATGATTAATTTTCTTAGTTGCTCACTTTCGAAATTTATAGGAATTATATTGTTCCAATTTTTTATAGGGACTAATTTAATCAATTTCGAAATCAAGAGGGACTGGTGGGGATTTTTTACCTAAAAATTTCTATATTTATCATGGCTTTATTGATTTTATTTTTCCTTTCTTTTTCAGTCAGTCTGAGGTAGAGTCAGAGCCAGCCAGCCAACCGGCCACCCTTTCTGCACCTCAAGAAAAGAGAGCTAAATAACTCAGTTTCTTCCGTGGGAGCCGCTCTAAATCGCTGCGTTTTACCTTCCCCATTTCTTCAGTTCTTATAATTTTCCTGGTAATTTTCTTGCCACATTCAGTGTAAGCAAACTGAAAACTTTTGCCCAGTCTCTTTTTTCTGCCTTTTTTAATCTCTGCATTGTAAAGATTATTGTTTTTTCTCAGCTAATTTTAGCTAAAATTTTAACATTTTTCAGCATACGTGGTTTATAGGAGTTGGATCTGACGCTCAAGAATCCAATTGTTTCAGTTTAGTAGCATTTTTGGGTTTTTTTGATTAATTATTTTTTAATGAGCTACAAAGTTTCTATTTGTTGTTGCAGTAGCTCTGTTTAGCTTATTTAATGTTTAGGCTTAGAGCTATGATTATAAGTTGTTTTTCTGTTGTTCATTATTTCTTCCTTTTTTATGTTAATGATGTCTACTTTAGTGGCTTAGTAGTGGAGTGCAATTATTATTTGTTACTTTTCTCTTTCTTTTTGTTCTTTTGGAAACTATGTCTCCCTATGTTTGGTTGTTGAGAAAATGCTGGAAAGTTTAAGGAAAAAAGAGTTTGCCTTTAATTTGTTTTAGGGTATACAAATTAGTCTTGTTAGTCTTAATTTGCGGTAGTTTCTCATTTCCCTTTTGCTTGATCCTTTGTGGTACAATGCATTAGGGTTTAGGATTATTAGGCAGGGTTTAACTAAATTTACATTTATGATTTATTCTTGATGCAAAGTTTCCTCTATTATAATTTTACTTCTTGCATTGTAGGAATTTATCTATCTTGTGCATTGAATGGTTTAAGATAAACACATCCTTTTGAAACACTTGTGCTTGTCAAACAACGATGCTTGGTTCAAGTGCGAAGACTCGGAGAGGTCCAACTGTTCATGTTGATTATCTAATCCACATTCAAGAGATTAAACCTTGGCCTCCATCGCAGTCACTGAGATCAGTTCGTGCTGTACTGATTCAGTGGGAAAATGGTGAACGTAGTTCGGGGTCTACGAAAACTGTTTCGCCAACTGTTGGTTCTGTTGCTGTTGAGGGGAAAATCGAGTTTAATGAGTCATTTAAGTTACCTGTGAACCTAGTGAAGGACATGTCTATTAAAGGCAAGGATGCTGATGTTTTCATGAAGAATGTCTTAGAATTTAACTTGTATGAGCCTCGAAGGGAAAAGATTCAGTTGTTAGGTACTGCTATTGTGGATTTGGGGGAATATGGTGTTATTAAAGAGACACTAGAGGTTACCGCTCCAGTGAACAGCAAGAGGAGCCTAAGTAACACTGCTCAGCCAATTTTATTTATTAAAATTGATCGAATTTATAAGGGTCGAAACAGCGCTTCATCATCAAGAGGCAGCCTCTTGCTGGAGAGGAAAGAAAGCGGGACTGTTTCGTCTCTGATGGATGATGAGTATGCCGAGGAAGCTGAGGTTGCTTCATTCACCGATGATGATGTTTCCTCACACTCATCTCATACTGTTTCTTCTTCAACTTTGGAATCTAATGGAGGTTTGCATCCTCAAAATGAAGAGGTAACTTTTAGTTATTCCCTTGTGATTGTGGCATTTGTTTACATGATGCTGGAAAATTTGTCTGACACAGAATTGTTTAGGCATGATGAACCTTTTTCATTGCATCTTTTATTTTGCGGGTGGAACCAACATGTCTGTGCGTATATGTATATTTATATATCTGCCCTTAGGGCATGATTTTTTTTATTCTGCGGCATGGCCTTAAGGTCAGCCTAATGGGATGCCTTGATTTTTCTTTGATAAGTTAAACTGCATTAGGCAATATAGTAATCAGTGCTGAATTGCAGAATGGATCAGTCAGTCAAATTGATTGCAAGGGAGATGTCAGAGGGGCTTCATCTGAGAACTCAGTAGATACTCGTGCTTCGGCATCTGACTCTTATAGTTCCAATTCTCCTGTACGAGATAATATTGTTATCCATAAAGTTCACTCTTCATCATCCTTGCCAAGTGACAATACACAGGATGCAACCAATACCAGCTTGAGAAGCGATGATCGTGAAGATTTATCTCAGAAGGTTCATGAAATGGTTGTCAACAAGGGAACCATGGTTACATGCGATGTTCAAAGTACTGAAGGTACATCTGATAGTTCTAAGGCCAAAACGGCAGGCTCCGCTAAGAGTCCTCAAGTTGATAAGGTTAAATCTGTAGATTTTAGTGATTCTATTGTTGATGTAGATTTTAGTGATTCTATTGTTGATGGAGAATATGATAGGAAAGCTCAAAGAAATGGAAAAGTTTCCTCTAAGGAAGCTTCAGCTGCTGATGACACATATGATAATTCTCGGGAAGGAAACTCTGGATATAATTGGCAAGAAAATGGACATGAAGGTCAATACTGGGAAGCAAAGAAGTATTCTACTGAAGATGAACAATTGAATATTCATTCACAAGAAAACTCTTCAAGCCAAGGGAATCTTGGAACAAAGTCCGATGCCCTAAAAAGTGATAGACTAAAGCATGTGAAGTCTGTTCGATCTTCATCTGACTCAGTTAGGAGCAATGGGTTGATGAGCGATAACCAGCATGCAGAATTAAAGGAGGCTGGTGTTTTGGGGGATGTGCAGCACGGGCCTGGGACCTTAATAAACAAATCAAGCAATGGAAGTAAAGATGCTAAGGTATACCCAAAGGATACGAGAAGTGCCATTTTGGATAACAAAATACAGCAGTTGGAAAACAAGATAATGATGCTTGAGGGAGAACTGAGAGAAGCTGCTGCCATTGAAGCTGCCCTTTTCTCAATAGTTGCTGAGCATGGAAGCTCCATGAATAAGGTGCATGCTCCAGCTCGGCGCCTTTCTAGGCTGTATCTTCATGCTTGTAAGGAAGGCTTCCAATCAAGGAGAGCAAGTGCAGCTAGAAGTGCTGTTTCTGGGCTTGCTCTGGTTGCAAAAGCATGTGGAAATGATGTTCCAAGGTATGCTCAAGTCATATATTATTCTTGATGTTTTACCAGAACAACATTCTTCACCATCAGTTTGCATTAACATTTTAAAGTTCTATTAATCTAATTTCTCAATTCTCCAGCATCCGAAACTGGATTTTTTCCCCAAAAATTTTGGTCTTAACTAGCCTTTTTGATTGTTTATTTATGGTGGATGAGACTTTCCTTGAAAATTTCTGAGCTATTCTTCTTTAGATGTTTTAAAAGGTGAAAATTCTGGTGATATCTCTTGTCAAGTCCGAAGTTGGTGAGTAATATTGTTGGTTAAAGGCTGGTCTATTTTACATTGTTTTGCTTATTAAAAGCACAACATATGGAGCCTATGATGAGTTCAAGGAAAGTATCATGACTTCTCATGAACTCATGTCATATGTATGGTGATTACAGGTTGACATTTTGGTTGTCAAACTCTGTTGTACTGCGAGCAATTATAAGTGAAAGTATTGGAGATATGGGGTTACAACTTTCTGCTGGACCCATGGAAGGAAATGGAGGTGGAAAAGAGAAAAAACATGTATCATCACCATTGAAATGGATAGAAACCTCTCCTGGAAGAAAGGAAAATAAACTTATCTCATATGGAAGTTTTAGTGACTGGGACAGCCCACTTGCCTTTACTTCAGCCCTGGAAAAGGTTGAAGCATGGATTTTTTCTAGAATCATCGAGTCTGTCTGGTGGCAGGTAGTACATTTAACACTTTCCCCCCACTTTTATTGAAAAAAAAATCCATAAATACATGATGACACATTGAATGTTACAAACTCTATTGTCATCTGACCAACTTATGTCCTGTATTTCTACCTCAGACTCTCACTCCACATATGCAATCGGAAGCTAGAGAAGAAGTTGATATAGGTATCAGCTCTGCCTCAGGTAAAAGATATGGTAGGGTATCTAGTGCAAGTGATCAAGACCAAATGAACTTTTCGTTAGATCATTGGAAGAAGGCTTTCAAGGATGCGTGTGAAAGACTTTGCCCGGTTCGAGCTGCGGGGCATGAATGTGGCTGCTTGCATTTGCTGTCTAGATTGGTAATTTTTTTTGACGAATTAATTAAATGGAACACAAGCTTATGGTACAGTAACAATTCATTTTTGCAGTGGGAGGAGGATGGCATATGAAACTAACAGCTTTCTTGTTAGTATATTGACATTTTAAATAGTATTATGTTATTCGTATACAGAAGAGATTTAATATATGCATTGAAGATAAAAGAATTATGCATTTCTCAAAGAGTTGAAGTGACTGTTACTTTGCTTCTTACCCTGATGACTGCTAAATAATTGGACATTTTTCGTGTCTTTCTGACTGTTGCTTTGTCCGGTGTTGGTTCCTTACTGTAATTATTATTTTTTCTTCTAAATTAAATATGTTATAATTCATCCTTATGCATTTAGATAATGGAGCAATGCGTGGCTAGACTAGATGTGGCTATGTTCAATGCTGTTCTTCGTGATTCTGGTGATGAGATCCCTACTGATCCCGTGTCTGATCCCATTAGTGATCTTCTAGTGCTTCCTGTCCCAGCTGGTAAAGCAAGTTTTGGTGCTGGTGCACAACTGAAAAATGCGGTAAGCAATGCAAATATGGTAGCCTTTAGGTTAATCCTTGAGTGAGAATATTGTATATTATGCTATCATAATTGATAAGTCATAACTATTCTCCACTGGTAGTTAGATCTAAGTTTGCTAACCTTTTTTTGTTACTTTTCCTCTTCGGTGTGGGCCTATATCGCTTTGGTTCTTCATTTTTCTTGAAATGTTTGATGCATTTCGGACATGGGGATATGGCCTTCCAACGGATCTTTGAACTATATGGAAAAACTTAGAAAAAACAGAACATACTCATGTTGGAAGCTTATCCGCATCTGAGACTCACACCTGAGTCCAAATAATATAGATTTTAACCTTGGTTTCTCTAAAGCAACTCTTGTTGAATTTCATTTGTGGATGTCAGATTGGAAACTGGTCTCGATGGTTGACTGACCTCTTCGGTATCGACGATGAGATCGACCAGGATGGCAGTGACGAGCGACAAGACACATCCATAAAGTCTTTCTATCTCCTTAATGCATTGAGCGATCTCATGATGCTTCCTAAGGACATGCTTCTGAGTAGACCTATCAGGGAAGAGGTTTGGCACCCACTTCAGACTTATTGTTTGATCTCCAGGGTTGAAATGCACTTTACTGGTTTTTCATAGTGTTTTCTTTATTTTCAAAGGTATGTCCAACATTTGGTGCAACATTGATCAAGAGAGTTCTTGACAACTTTGTCCCGGACGAGTTTTGCCCTGATCCGGTTCCAGATGTTGTGCTTGAAGCCCTGGAGGCTGAGGTTAGTCTTATAATCATGTCCTATGCTGCTCCAGTTCTTCTTTCTTGTTTAAATATCAATGCATGACACATTTTATGGATATGGATACAAGGACATAACCTTGCAAAGACCTCCAAGTACATGGAGAAACCTAGAAAAAATTGAATATACTTGCATGCAAGTTCTGAGTAACATTGTATCTGCGTGTTTGAAATGTCTAAAAAAGAGCAAAGTACTTCTGCTTTGTGCCTCTATTTTGCTTCAGGATCCTGCCGAAGCCAGGGAAGGGTTTGTCACAAGCTTTCCCTATGTTGCATCTCCTCCAATTTATTCACCGCCTTCTGCAACATCTGTTGCTTGCATCATTGGTGAAGTTGGTAGCCAATCTCAGGTGAGAAGAAGTCGGTCATCGGTCCTCAGAAAATCATACACAAGCGACGATGAGCTCGATGAATTGAATTCACCCTTGGCTTCAATCTTCAATGATGGCTTCCGATCCTCACCTGTTCACTCAAAACCTATCTGGATATCGAAGGGGAACAACTACCAAAATGCTATTAGATATGAACTCCTAAGAGATGTATGGATGAAATCTGAATGATTGCAAGTTGTATTATGTTTATGAGTGTATAAATGGTTGACAATCCTTTTGTTGGTAAATATTGGTTCCTTATTCTACATTGATGTTTCTGTATATAGAATAGATTTGACATTAGCTTTTAGAACTTTATATGTAACTCAGTGACTTTCCTTTAAACTTTTTCCATATATTTAGAAAATAATACATCTCTATGTGTTACTTGGATTCTGATGTAAGTACGCATTTAATATGGATATATTCGTTTTTAGAAAAAAAAAATTCTATGTATTTGAAGCATTATACACTTCTTTTATGTCCAAATATTTGTTGGATACATTTGTGAGAAACAAAGTACTACAAAGAAATGAAGAAATACCTTTGTGAAATTAGATAATTTAATGATTTATGATTTATTATTATTACAGCAATTGTAGAGAAAACATACTATATTATTTATTTTCAAGATTTTGATTTGGAGTGCCAGGGATACTTCCAAGGACAAGGATCATTCAGAGGAATTGTTTGTTGATGAATTTACCAGAGGTTTGCAAGAGCTTTCACAGATCAACATATGTTCATCTTCAGGAGATTCATCCATCAATCTTGATAACTTCTCAACGATCTCTCCAGCATTGGGTCTCAAACAAGGGTCTTCTTCAGTGCAAGCTCTCGCAAGATTTGCCATTGTCAAAGCTGTATCAAACCAGTAATTCTCCCCTAATGCACAGTCCATCCATTGTCTTAGCTCATCTCTATTTTCAGACACCAAAATGGCCTTGATTTTCTCAGACAGCCAAACATTGGTCCCTCCCTTGTTGTCTGGTCTGGTTATGGGTGTCTTCCCAGACAAAATCTCAAGCAAAACTACCCCATAAGCGAAAATGTCAACAGCTGGTGAAACCACACGTTGATGAAGATATTCAGGAGCCAAATAGCCCAAGTTCCAAGTGGCTGGATTAGTTGAAACATCAGGATACTTGGTTTCATCTTCAATACTACTGTTTCGAATACCGAAATCACCGACCTTTGCATTAAAATCTTCATCCAGGAAGATGTTTTTGCTCTTTATATTTCTATGAATATAGCTTGGATTCATAACCTGGTGCATGTACTGTAATGCCACTGCTACATCACGGCTGATCCTTAACCTTTGCTTCCATGTCAAAAAGCAATAACAAGAAGCTATGAACTGGTTTTTCATTGCCAATCCACCATGTAACCAGTCTTTCAAGGAACCATTCTTAGCGTATTCGAATACCAAAAACGAACTCGAATCCTCAGTCACACAGGTCCCCAGCAGTCTAATTATGTTGGGATGCTGGTGAGTTGCATCATTGAAGAGTCTAACTTCAACGTTTGAAACATGTTCAGTTTTAATGAGCTTTATAGCCATGTTTTTCCCATTGAGACGACCATGATACACCTTTCCCTCGATCTGATTACCGGGATTGAAATCCTCAGTGGCTTTCTTCAGCTCATCAATGGTGTATAACTCCAGCAACCCCTTTCGAGGCGTAAGATGAACATGATCTAAACCTTCCTGGGAACCCTCAAAAGATACTTTCTTATCACTTGCTGCTGTTCTTACACTGAAACCAAGTTGCTGCAGCTCCATATCTGAATCATTGCTGCTTAAGTTTGGCTTCTCCTTCCTCTTCAGTCGGATCACGAAGACCACCACTGCCGCCGCCACCGCAATGATAGCTCCAAATATAGCAATAGTTAAAGCAACATAAACTCCTACATTCCACATCCTCGGCTTTCCCTTGGGTGCACTAATAATGAGGATGCTGGTTTCAGGAAAATGCAGGTTTGGTTCACTTGGTTAAGTAATATGCTTGGAATACATACACCATTGTGGCATTTCCAATCAATTGGCTACTACAATAAAGGCTGAAAAGGGGTGGTGATATGAATTAAGAAAGAAGTTCAGAAGTAAAGCTCACTGAGTAAAGAGGGTTATATGAATGGCCGACCAATTCAACTTGAACAATTGAAGAAAGAGCTCACTTCGAGAGAGTGAACATTTTGGATCCATAAAATTTATATAAAAAAAAGTGTTAAAAAATAAGAGCTTTTTTCCTGTTTTTTTTTCCAAGGTTGTCGAGGACAAGATTCTTGGGATGACCAAAAAAATGTATATATTTTATCTGCTTCTAGCTGTTCGACAACCTCCTATAGGCTATAAGGTTATAGCATTGGGGATTGATTCGTTTAAAATTTAAGATTTATAAATATATCTTTTTTCATTTTGGTACTGGAACTATCAATCAACCGGCAAAACTATTATCATTACTTAACCTTATATATATGTTCCATTATTTACTGCAATATTATTAATATCTTTTCAATTATCTGTTAATAATTATTTAATATTTCATTAATTTTAAGGCTTTTAGTGAGAATTATTTAACACACTAATCAAATTGTGAATTAACATGAAAATTAAAATAATTTTAGAACATTAAATTATAATTATGATATAATGCTACGAAAATTTTGATATTTTTAATATAAAATTTATCTATTTTTTATTAATAGCTTATGTAGTTTATTAAATTATAATTATGAAATTCACGATTATGTTGGCACTCATTTAATATTATCGGATTCAATATCTTTAATAATTAGCGAAGTTATCCTAATATTAAAATTAAAATTTATCAATTATATTAATAGCTTTTGCAAAATTTTAAAATTATATGTAAATATTCCATCATACATTTGTTTACTATAATTTTATTTATAAATTATGTTGACAGTTTTCTTGTTATAAATTTTATCAAAAAAATATTTTAAAACTTAGAATTGAATGACTTAATTTTAGGTTAACAAACTATATTATAATTATTTTATCTTATTTTTTTAACATAGAGAAAAATTATTGATTTGAAATTTAAATTAATTAATTAAAATTCATATTAAAATTTTTATTAATCTTAAAGTAGATTAATATTATGGGAATTCTTTTTTTTAAATATTAATTCATTTAAGTTTAAATAAAATAATAAATTTAGATAGCTTAACTCTGTTAATTTTTAAGATTTAAAAGGTATTTATGTTGTTCACTTTTAATAATTAATTTGATATTCACACTTAGATAGATAGATATTATACATACCAAAAGAAGCATAGGGAAACATATAGTATGTCGAGCCCTCATGAATTTATGTTGCAGAACTAAACAAAAATCACCCAAGATAGAAAGGCTTCACAATCGTATACAATTCGGTTTCTATGTTGATCTTACCCAAAAAATATAGAGGTCACACCTCCTACTGGAAGGACGAAATCAACCTAAAGGTCATTCATAATACCAAAATCGATAAATGCATTAATAGTTTCACGAATTAGCATTACTGTAACACCTTTTACTCAGACCAACAACAGTTTTGGATAAACGGCGTTGTATTCGATGACAAGAGGCATCACTAATCCATTGAAGCACTAATATGGATTGAGATATAAACATCAGTAAACGATTGTAATTCTAGTTAATACAGCTAAAAAAATTCAACCTTGCTATACATTCAATTAAGTCTGTATCAACACCTCTCAAAAATGTACCAATATTTGAGGAATTAAGATATTGATATTTCAATATTAGGTATCGATATTGATTTTCTCAAGAAAACTTAATTGGATATTGACTTCAATGGGTATCAATATCCTCCATTTAGGCATGATATTTGAGGAAGTGATATCGATATACAACCCCTCTCAAAATTTTATTTTACTACTAACTTGCATTTGTATTGGTACCCTTGCTTGGGTATTGATACCTAACTATAGGGTTACCCTTAGCTTGTCTTCTAAGCTACTTCCTAAGCAAGGTAACTCATAAAATTTGCCATTAATTTATTCTGGGTACGAAATTTCTTACTAAACATGCTAATTACCAACACTTAATCCAATTATCACATAGCTACTCAAATATATATGTTGGGGATAGACTCAAATTAACGACGAATAAGAACGCACAAAGAAAATTGGGCATAAATATTTACGTGGAAAAACTCCTTCGAAGAAGAGGATAAAAAATCACGGGCAAAAAATGATCACTAAATAAGCAAAAAATCGAAGAGTACAAGATGAAGATAATCAAAACAAACCCTAACCCAAAATACAAAGCTCTTTGGTTAAAACATAAAATTTTCTTAAAGCTCTCTCAAAGCCTTTTCTTAATCTTGATGTTATGAAGATGATGATGTTATTCTAGGGTTACTAAGGCCCTTTTTATAGGCTAAGATTAGAATTCTAATCTAACTATTTTTTTTTTGGAATAATTAGAGTTAACTGGGAAAAGTAACTTTGTTGAAAGTTTAATTACGTAGCTGCTTTGAGACAAAATTTGTTGCGTGGTTACAACGTTATGGGTTGCATGGTCGGGATGTTGTCCGTCGTCGTGACGTCCAGTGTCGCGTCATTGGGACGTCGTCTTTGTTTTATCTTTGCTTTGAACGTCTTCGCATTGTTGCGACGTTGCGTGATTCCTTGTCACGCTGTCGTCACGCCGTCGCCTCTACTTTGACCGAAAAATGTGAGACACACTCCACAATATATACACACATTTGCTTATGCAACAAGCATCCTAAAACTAACCATAAATGATCATACACATAAACATATCACAACTAAATAATATAGGCTCAAATAAGCCACAATACCACATATCTCAAATCCCGAAGATAATATTCTCATACATTTAGGTCATATATAGCAACTTATTATACAACCTAACTAGAAACTTCAGCAACCACACATACTTGACATATAAACATCCAAATACATGTAATTATAGTCATATATATATAATACACTAAAATAAAATGTTGACACAATTTAGATGTGACTTGACGAGTTAGAAATGAACGATTGTCTCTTTAATCAATCCATAACTTATGCAAGTTATGAGTTTCATTTAAGTATATCTTACAATCTATTACTTAGCCATCTATCCTATTAGCAAATTTTCAATTGTACAACACATTAATACAAATCATTAATACACATTAATACAAATTTTCAATTGCTCCATTATACATTCTCGTAACTTCCTAATTGAATTTGTGACCCAATTGAGGGTGACTCCAATTTAGTCAAATACGACTAACAAATATTGAATGTAGTGATAAATATTGCATTTATAAAAAAAGATTCAAATTTAAATCGTGAGAATGACATAAAAGATACTCAATTCTAAGTACTTTAAATATAATTACCACAGTGATAAAAGATATTCTACTTCCAAATTTTTTTATAAAAGAAAATACACAAATATGATAGGAGTACACAAAATCTCAAAATTTGAATTTGGCTGTGTACCAAAGTTTTGATTTGAGTTGGTGGTGATTGGAGTTGGAGGCACCAATTTGAGCTAGTTTAAAGAGCTAGCATATATATGCTGTAAAATAAGCATACAACACCCTCGTCCATGTGCTTTCACACCGACATTGAATTTGTTCGCCAGCCTAACTCCCACTCTCCTGACACATATAATAAAATTCTAACATTACTAACAAAGTGGGATCTAGTGATAAAATATAATGGGAAAACTTAGGTAAATACAAATAAAAATTTCGAAAGAGTAAATATTTGACATTCTGCATTTGTGGATTTGAAAATGAAGTTTTGGGGGACTACAAATTTTCATTTTCAAGTGCTGAAAAGATTCAAATATCGATGAACTACTTTGAGAGGATCTGGTTTGCATGTGAGACACTGCATATCTTAACGTAGATCGAAAATCAAAAGAAGAAGAGGGGAGTTAGGGACATGTTTTATCCTTTAGCCGACACATCAAAGAATGGTTTTTGTGAACAACGAATGGATGTCTCTCACGTGCACATGAATGGACATCTGTACCCCGGCAATATCATATACCGCCCACTTTTAATCTGTATTACTCCAAAGGATCAAATCTATATCTATATATAAACGGAAGGCACTAGCTTCACACATCACTTTTTTTTTTAATAAATAACTTATTAATTAATTAATTACGAAAATAACTAAGAAAAAAAAGTTAAATATGAAAATGACTTGAAATCTACAGTGTCCGTTGATGTTATTGGTGTGTCAGGCGGTACCGATAAAAAAATTAAAAAAAAAAGCTAAAAAGAAATAATTGAAATAGAAAAAAAATCAAAAACAAAATAAAGGGAGAAACCCATGACTGATACTTGCTTCATAGGTGATTTTTGTCTTTTTAACTTACCAGTGCCACCATTGGTGGATTGAAAAACCAAGTCAAGAAGACAAGAATCACCTATGAAACAAGCATTGGTCATAAGCTTCTCCCTTTATTATTTTTTATTTTAACGGTTTCTTTTCAGTTTTTTTTTTGTTTCACTTTTTTTTTTTGAAAATTCCCACCGATGTCTTCTGATACTCCAACGACACTATTTTTTTTTTTTAAAATTATTAGCAGGTGCTGCTTGACACACTGGCGGTACTCAAAAAAATTATCGATGCTGCCTGACACAATGGTGACATCCAAATTTTAAAAAAAAAAAACCGATCATTGGGTCATTAAGGGGGGTGGTGTTGCTAGTGTGTCACGCAGCACTAACGAGCACTGTAAACTTCAAATCATATTTGTATTTAATTTTTTCCTTCAGTTATTTTCATAATTAATTAATTAATTAAGATTATTTTTTAAAAAAATCATACATGAGTGTTGTTTCTTTTACGTCATAGAATAATGATTAAATTTTAATATTAATTTATTTATTATACTTAAATTTTTAGATTTTAATTTTTAACATAATTTTATTTTTATATTTTTATAATATTATTAATTATTTTCAATAATTAATTTTTAACATCCACAATATCTTCATTTTGACGAAATTTTGATAAATTATTCATAGTTGTCGAACCATCGTCATCAACATGGAGAGCAAGATTCTATTTAACTGCATAAACTTATTGTTTATCTTAGTGATTGATCTATTGTTGCCCATATTTTCCTGTCTGTTCCTTTTAGTTGTTCTAGGTGGATTTGCAACTGTGCTGCAATGATTCTTCTAACTTCATCAGATAGTTTGAAGCTTTTCCGTCCGACGAGTTCAATTGTTCTGAAACAGTAAAGGATGACAATGGAATGAAATGAGAGCATATTCTGTTAAATCTATCGTTACTTCATAGTTGGCATATTCTGATTCACAACTCGTTTTGTTTCATTATAGATGTACAATCCTGAAGATCACTACCACCTATTAGTGCGTGGATATAAAAAATAAACTTACGAGAAATTAACCGAAAAGCTTCAAGGCATGTAACCATGCCACTTTGTTTAAGGTTTTATTCGTCCTTACTTATACTTATTATGCAAAAGAGTTATTCGTAAATGAACTTTGAGAATGCAATGAAGCCCAATGGTTATTTACATTTTGCATGCATTGATGGAAACAACCCACCGAGTACTGAGTTGAGCATAACAAGAATATCAAATACTATAAAGGACTTATGTAATAATTTTTCATAAAATAATCTTTGAATATAAGAACACGGAGGAGAATAGAGAAAATTTTATTTCTGAATTTTTCCGTGTGCCTTGGTGGGTCTATTTAGATAGTAACATCTATTAATAATGAACACAATTATTCATTAAATATTACTTGAATAATTATAACTTTTGTTGATAATAACATATAACAAGATATATAACTTATCACTTTTGAACAGTGACAACTTTTGATTAATAATCAAGTGATAATTTTTCATTTATAACTATTGGAAGATTACATATATTTGAAAATGCTCCCACCCCGTCCCACTCCATTTTAATCTAATTTTTATTAGTTATTTCTAATATTTGAAATCTTTTTAATGCCAAATAAGTATTTAAACATAATTTTCTTAAAATTATTTAAACATATTGTGACATTTTATTATAAATTTACCTTTGTAATAGTTATATACATACAAGGTTAAAAAAGTAATTACATAAAGTAAAGGTGGATTAGAGCGGAGAGGGACAAACAATTATTATAACTGTTTTGTATCCACTATCAAAAAAAAATCTACCCTGCTTGTATCCACTTTTTAAGAAAAAAAAGTCCGCCCCAATCAAAGCGGATTGGTTCAAAATCTATTGGATAGTTCAAAATTTGTCATCCCTAAGTGAAATACAGGTCTACAAATTTTTTTAAAAAAATATAAAAATATTATAGTATTTTGAAAAATAAAAATATATATTATTAATTTAATAATATTTTTCTTTTAAAAATTGATATTTGTTATGAATATCTTATTAAGTGAATGTCCATCATAATCAAGATAAAATTTTAATATACTTTAAATTCTAATAGTTATTAGAATTAGATCTCTATTTCTTTTATACTTCTTATGCCTATAAATAGAGACTCTGATGAAGCATTATAATCACCCTTTTTTATCAATAAAGCACATTCTCTATTACTTTCATATTTTCTTTGTTCTTTTTTCTCTCCATCTATCTTTATTTTATAATACGTTATCAGCACGATCTTACTCAAAGTGATAGTTCCTTTTATTGATGATCAAATTTATCCTCCATGATTTTCAATTTCTTTGACGGCAAGATGCAAAGTTTTTACATGAAGTTTCTTTTATTTAATGTTTCATATCTGATTATTATTTTTCATTCTTCTTTCATTATATCTTATCATTGTGTTGATTAACTTATTTTATTTTTTGTTCTTAAGGATTGTGAAAGATTTGATATCGTTATCTATATGAAATCAAGAATATTTTCAAACGATCTCATACCTTCTAATGATGATGATGATGTTAAAAATCTTCAGATTTTGATTTGAAATCTCACGCATGTTTGCAATGGTGATTATGAAATAATGAATCTTTTGGGATATTTATAAGTCTGTCCTATTAGATTTGTTGCATTCCCCGTAAGTGAATGTAAACATAAAGAAAATAAAAGATATTATCATGGACTACTAAAAGTGGGAACATAGTAATAAATAAGATAACAATAAGAGTTCTCAAGATAACCCTACAAAGGGTAAAGATAACTTATGTTATCGTAATAAATTCTATCATTATAAATAGAAAGTATTTAACTTATTTGGTAATAAAACAAATAAATATTATTTCAATATTTAATAGTACAAAATTAGTCGAGAGCTCTAGAGCTAATATATTAATATTTTGTGATGGTTAATCCATTGGTTTTAAAATATATTTATAATGGATCTTATATTGAGATTGTGAATGAGGAAAATATTATATTTCATATGAATCACTATTGTTATAAATATTTATTTTGAAAAGATGAAAAAAGGAGGATTGGGTTATTAATTTATATTTATTTTATAAGTTTTGTGATTTTCTTTTGTCATAATCCCCATTAAGGAGTTGGAAGCAAAATATTTTACTGTGAAAGATCTATTTATGAGCAATAAATAGACATTCTCGTAACTACATAACCGAATTGGTGACTTTTGAATATAAAATAATATTTGAATAGAAGAACACGGAGGAGAATAGAGAAACTTTTATTTCTGAATTTTTCGTGTGCCTTGGTTGGTCTGTTTAGATAGTTATATCTATTAATAATGAACTCAATTATTCATTAAATATTACTTGAATAATTATAACTTTTGTTGATAATTATGTATAACAAGATATATAACTTATCACTTTTGAACAATGACAACTCTTGATTAATAATCAAGTGATAATTTTTCATTCATAATTATTGGAAGATTACATATATTTGAAAATGTTCCCAACCTGTCCCACTCCACTCCACTCCACTCCACTTTAATTTAATTTTTATTAATTACTTCTAATATTTGAAATCTTTTTAATGCCAAGTAAGTATTTAAACATAAGTTTCTTAAAATTATTTAAGCATACATTGGCATTTTATTATAAATTTACCTTTGCAATAGTTATATACATACAAGGGTAAAAAGGTAATTACATAAAGTAAAGGTGGGGTAGAGCGGATAGGGACAAGCAATTACCGTAACTATTTTGTATCCACTATCCAACAAAAATCTACCCTGCTTGTATTCACTTTTTAAAAAAAAAAGTTTGCCCCAATTAAAGTGGATTGGTTCAAAATCTATTAGATAGTTCAAATTTTGTCATTTTTTTCTTTTAAAAATTTATATTTACTTTTTTTTTTACGTTTTTAGATTTTTAATCTTTTATAATTTTTTAAATTTCTTTTATATTCATTTTTGTCCATTTATTCGCTTTTTTTTTATTCAAAATTTTATAATTTTTTAAAACTCGTTTTTCAAAATTACTATAAATTTTAAATTTCAAATTTCAAATTAATAGTTGAAGTTGTTTAAGTTTTCAATTAAGTTGAATAAAAGTTTGAATAACATAATTTAGCTTAAAATTGAAACCAACAACTTGAGTTTGCATAGTTTTGATGAAGTGAAGGATGGAAAGGTGATTGGTGTTCCACTCCAACTAATTTTTTTTTTTTTATTTGTAAATGCTAGTATTAAACAGTCATATTATTCATTTTACAGCTATACTTCCTTTTACTTGGTCCTTGGTTTTTAAATCACTTTTTGGTAAGTTATGCATTTTCTAAATTATACTTAGCTTCAACATTGATTTGGTGATTCCTATTTTATCTCGAATGAAATAAAATTTAAGTCAAGTCGGATCGAATGAAACTATTTGAGTTAAATTAAAAAAATTAAACATGTCAAATTAAAATCTCATTACAGTATAAAGCACATAAATTTAAAACCACATATATTTAAAAACTTTTTTAAAGAAAAAAGAGATACTTTCGTACTAAAATAATTAATTAATTTATTTAGGTTCCAAAATGATTATTTTAGAAAAATCTTAACTTCCTTTAAATATTCATTAGAATTTTTTTGAATTCTTATAATTTTTAAAAAAATATAAAATTTGAAAATTTATAATTATTTTGAATTTTAAAAAGTATTCTGAATTTTTAAAATTTATTTAAATTTTCTTTTAAGAGAGACCAATTTGTTTATTTTCAAAATTGATAGAAACCAAATGGATATTTACATGAATCTGTTATTCGAATTATTCAAATTATACAAATTATAAAATTCAACTTGCCTCAAACTCGAAATTCAAATTACTTATTTGAGTTGACTCAAAAAACTTTATTCAATTAACTCAAAATTAAAAAAAAATTGATTTTTTCGAATCAAATCAAGTTTACTCAATATCTCATATTTTATTTTAAAATTTTATAAAAAACAGATAGCTAAATTAAATATTTCAATTTTTGTTTAGAAGGAAGATGAAAACAAAAGGTTTCTATTTTTTAAAAATATTTTTAAATTTAAATTCTTGATAAAAAATATATAATTAAATTTTATCATAGTATAAGTAGAGTAGAAGAAAAAAAAATTACTTAATAATAATTAAATTATAGTAAAATAGTAAAAGATAAAAACCACTATATTAATATTTTTTATTTCATTAATAATTTTCTTAACAAAGTTGGTTTCAAGACACTCAGTTATCTTGCATTGCAGCATATATAGTTATAAATAAACGAACGTAAGTGTGGTAGTGCCATGGCTGCTCATTTTTTCCTGCCTATTTGGGTCAAGTATCCATGAAGGAATATGCTGAAGGGAAGCCTTTGTACGGATCGCCAAGTGTAGCGAAATTGTCTGCTCGTGAAAACACAACCTGTAATCATATACGCCAGGAATCAATTACCTTAACCTTAAGCTAAGACATCATAACCTAAGATTAAAATTTACCACCATTGATCATGATGCACTATATTCTCTTGTAATGAAACCCAACATATTCAATACTTGCATACATATTATCTAGAGTCTTTGTCATGATTAAGGAGTCTTGATACAAAGGGTTGGCGTGGAGAAGATTGCGGCGGATTTGCCTTGGGGGCGAAGAGCCGTATAATGCTAGAGGTGAGATGATCAGTTCACTCCCAAGATCCTCTTACCTCCAGCACTGTACGGATTTCCATGCTAACCCTATACAACACAGATATGCTAACAGTGCAGCCAAAACTTTTCCTAGGTTCACATATCATTAACAGACATATATGGAGTTTACCTGGTAATCTAAAAGCGTTCCTGTCTTAAAACCAGCTGCACAATAATCAAAATAATATTCCCATGTCCGCATGAACTTGTCATCAAACCCCAAAGCCAGGACGTTGCTGACAAGGAAAACAAAATAGATTCCATCATATCATGTTTTGTAACAAATGAAAAGACGATTTTCAGGTTAATTAAAATCAGAGCAATATGAAAGTGATAGTTGCATGAGTACCTTGTATTTTCCAGGAAATTTTTTCGCCACCATCTTAGTGTGTGATAATAACTACTTCCTATATTTTCCACATGCTCCACACTGCGCCCGCATTACTCCTTAATGGATTTGTATTGTTGAACAAAGAAAAAAAATGAATGTGATTGTCTAAAGAAGCAATGCATGTTGTTACCAGAATCCTGATGCAGCTGCCATAGCTGATAAATGCCTATTGAAAGAAAGCAGCATTCCACCAGGGAAGATATATTCCTTCATAAAACCTGGTGTTCGCTGGCCTTCTTTGGAAAGCTTTTCTGGCAATGTTATGAACTGATAAAAGCCATTAATATTCTAAAAATATGGGCACTGAAGAACCGATAATTGGAATGTTGAAGTTACTATTAAAGCTAATACAATGGCAACATTTCTGTTTTCACCATTTTAACATTACCTGAAGAACGAAAAGCCCATCTTTTTTCAATAACTGGTCACAGCATCTGTAAAACTCCTCAATGTATTCTTTACCAACATGTTCTACCATCTCTCTAAAGAATATAATCACAATTATTAGTACCATTTATCATGTAATTACTAAATATAAATTTAACTAGGGAATATATATAACTTACACAGATATGATTCTGTCATATTGGTTTGTCTTAGGTAACTGGCGATAGTCACAGAGAAGTAATTTGATGTTTTCCTGATGATTAAAAACTTGTTAACTACATGAAAACAACTATTAACAGAGTTATTTGCAGACTCGAGCCATTTTCAGACATGGATACCTCAAGTCCAGCTTCCTTCACTTTATCTTCAGCATATTTCAGTTGCTTCTCTGATAGAGTGATGCCAGTATACTTGCATCCTGTTCTTTTGACAACTTCAATAGCTAAGATTCCCCAACCACACCCAATGTCGAGAACTTCATGCCACTTTTCGATTCTTGTCTGTATGTATTAGGAAACAACACAACTGATAAATGAGCGTTGCAATGGAAACTGAAGAATGAGGATGAGACCATTATGAATTCTCACTTTCTCAATTAGAGAACTGATTTTTCTTCGCTGTGCGACGTCCAAATGTTCTTCTCCGGTCTATAAAGTCACTTAATATTAGTGTCACGCTAGGAGAAGATAAAATCCCAATGGAAGAGTCCTTTGTTCATGCATTTTTCAAGAAAGAAATTCATAGAAGTTGGGATCCTGACCTTAAAAACTCCAGAAGAGTATTGCATCGTTTCACCCAAGTATAGAGTGAAAAGTTCATTACTCTGCAAACACAATTTGCAAAGAATTATTTAGCTTTGATGTTATCGACCCGATTAAGCAATAAGTAAAAAAAAATAGCGGAATAAATTGAGAAATTGAACACATAAATTTAAAGTAGAAAAATCAGTCCAAAGAAGATAAAAAAACCACGCACAAAGATAATTTTATTATAATGGCAAAAAAAACAAAGAGTACAAAAAATGAAATAAAAACTAAACCCCGAAAACCCGAAAACAAAAACCCTCAACACTTAAACATAAAATTCTCTAAATGTGTTATGAGTTCTAATATCTAATAGGTGTATTTCCTAATGTTATAAAACAACTTATTTATAGGCTAAATTAATAAGTCAAATAAACTATGCTAATAAATGCTAAATATATTATACTAATAAATACTAAATCTCCTAGAAAGAAAATATATTTTGTTTAACTTGACTTTCAAGCAATCTCTTAGAATTTTGGTCACACAACTCTAATAATCTTCACCTTGACACAAATTCTTACAACGCCATCTTTGGTAAAGCTCGCCATGGGCCTATCTTGAACTATGCAGGGAATTAACTAAGTCAAATCTGTGCTTAGAAGCTGGAAGACTTCTAGCCTTCGACATGTGTACTGCTAAATGAAAATTAACCCGGGTCTGATTTTTACGAACACGGTGCCCTAACTTTTCAAAATCTGCATCCGAAAGAGAACCTCTCTTCAACGAAACTATCATACATTTTTCCCTCCTATGACCAAGTTGCCTCCGCTCCAAACGAGTTGACTTCAACTCCGTAACGGACGAGGGGCGTCCAATTTCACCGGTCACTGTAGAACCTTCCAGAATATAAAGATTGTCGGTTCTTTTACCTTTTAAGAAAACGAGAGCTCCACAAGATACTTTAATGTCGCTCGACTCAATGTTGATTTTACATCCTTTCAAGTCTAAAATACTCAAGGAGATGAGATTCTTTCGTAAATTAGGTACATACCTGACATCTGAGAGTGTCCTAATCGTCCCATCGTGTATCATAATTTTAATAGTACTAATACCAATTACCTTACTAGATGAATCGTTTCCCATGTGCACAACTCCACCTTCATATATGGAGAACTATTCTCTATTGGGACACATGTGGAAAGAATATCCCAAATCTAGGATCCACTCGGACGGGAGAGTTATCGCTCATTGACACTAACAAGAAATCATCACCGCTTTCATCGGCCAAATTAGCACCAGCTACATCTTCCTCATTATTCTCAGCAGCTCTTTTATTTCGCAGTTTATAACAATTTGCTTTAACATGACCTAACTTTTTACAATAGCGACACCTTTTGTCTCGTTTCTTTGATGCTAACAAAACAAAAGCTTGCTGTCTTGCTATCCAAACCAAACTCATTGTCGTGCTTGTCTCTACTCAACAAATGACCCTTCACATCTTCAAACGAGAGTTTGTCTCTGCCATAAATCAGGGTCTCCCTAAAAGACTTGTATGAAGGAGTAAAGAGCACAATAATAGCACAGCCTGATATTCATCGTCAATATGAACCTCAACGTTCTTTAAATCATTTAAAAGAGTAATGAATTGACTGATGTGATCTCTAAGAAGCTCACTTTCGTTCATATGAAACGTAAATAAACGTTGTTTCAACACTAAACGGTTAGCCAGGGACTTAGTCGCATAAAGAGTTTCTAACCTTTTCCACAAGATAGATAAGGTCTTCTCCATCAATACCTCCTGCAATATCGTATTCGAAGGCACAACTTAATTGCAGACAATGCATTTTCATCAAGCTCTTCTCATTTTATTTGATTTAGATTCTCAGGCTTTTTACCGGTAACAACCTTTTTCAATCCTGTTTGAACTAGAATTGCTATCATCCGAACTTGCCACAGATTGAAATTTGTCTCACCATCGAACTTCTCAATTTCAAACCTTGTTGCTGTCATCTCTAAACAGGCTGATCTATGTAAATTGAACAGGCTCTAGTACCACTTATTAGGATCGACTCGATTAAGCAACAAGTAAAAAAAATAGCGGAATAAATTGAGAAATTGAACACACAAATTTAATGTGAAAAAACCCCTCTAAAGAGGATAAAAACCACAGGTAAAGATAATTTTACTATAATAGCAAAAGAACGAAGAGTACAAAAGATAGAGATAAAAACTAAACCTCGAAAACCCGAAAACAAAAAACCCTCAAAACGTAAACACAAAATTCTCTAAATGTGTTATGAGTTCTAATATCTAATGGTTGTATTTTCTAATATTGTAAAAGAACCTATTTATAGGCTAAATTAATAAGTCAAATAAATTATGCTAATAAATGCTAAATATATTATACTAATAAATACTAAATCTTCTAGAAAGAAAATATATTTTATTTAACTTAACTTGCAAGTAATCTCTTAGAATTTGGGTCACAGAACTCTAACATTTGATTTAATTAAATCCTATTGCAATTAGGCATTGTGAACAAAAGAACCCTCTATGATCAAGAAAATCTTTATTCTTGGGCCTCAAAGCTCAAACATGGAAACATGTAATACATAGTAATCAATTAGCAGCAGGTGTAACTGATGAAAACAATTTTCAGATCCTGGTTATGACTTATGACACCATTCTCATGCAACCTAACTGGATTGTTATATAAGCAGCAAAAGCAGAGTGTAAACATAAACATAATTGAATTCTACAAAAAGATATTCCAACAGTTCTAACATCTTGAAATCAGAGTCATGATCACTTACCAGATCATAATGACGAGAAATGTTCCTGCGAGCCTGTGTAACAGTGTTTTTCCTCAAGAGATGCTTAGTGAAATACTTTGCAGATGATATACTAGCAGTGAACAGTACAGGTGACAACCAAGTCCTGCAACCAATTCAGTGTCAATGCTTAATAAACCAAAATTATTTATTGGAATTTCAGTCCAGATTCTTCTTCAAGCTATACTAAACCTTCTTTTATTCGATCCTGAGGCGGCCGAGTTCAACTCTTTATTGACAACAAGTATCTGCAAAAGTTATCAATTAAGATTCTGATAAATTATCAGCACCTAAATTGCATTGTGTTTATAGTAGTAACACATCTCAATAACCTTTTCTTACCTGGAAAAGATTAAGAAGACCTTTGTCCTTATCAACAAAAGAAAAATCTCCATTGATATATGCATCTGCAAGGCCTAGATCAGCTTCTTTCATGATCTGAGGGAAGTTACATACAATACTGATCAGCAGTGGTGACAAAAGTGCGTGCCTTAGAGTGCCAATAATCAAATTGTGTAAAACAAAAGGCAATAGATTTTAATGTTAACTACTAATCCAACTTGATGGGAAGTTCAATTAGATAACAAAATAAATAGCAAACATGAATTAGAAGTAATGTCAAGTGTCTACCCTCCAGTAAAACTGAGGATTGTGCACTTTCAGAACAGATTTAAGAGGACACTTTTCCATGTTCCCTTTGAAAGTGAAAATTCTGCCTCCTTCCTCTAAGAAACTGGTGAATGCAACACAGTAAATTGTGTCAAATTCAAGGAGGAAAACATGCACTGAAATAACAAAATGGTAAAACCATTGAGTGATTGTTTTTAAGAGCTCACATTATGCAGCCTGCTGATACATATTGTTGAAAGAATTTAGCAACAAAGAGGCATGCCATTGTTTCCATGAAAGAAGGTGAAAAATGCTTTGGACTGTACACAACAGAAGAATGCTTTCCCAAGATACCATGTGCAGCATCCATACCAGCCTGAGGAGAGCACCTTATAAGAAAATTTCTTGAAATAGTACAATGATTCTTAAATTCAAATTACATAAATCATTGGCTTCAAAGTAAAATATAAATAAGATTTACATAAGCATTTCATATGCTATTACTGAACTTGTAATTTCGTTGTAGCCTAAACTAAAGGCATTTATCTTACTGAAATAAAATTGAACCATGGTTTAGAAATAAGCAAGACATAACTAGATCAGTTACCTTTAATTCATCCTCGTGGAAGTCATAGCCTGAAAGAATTGTAAATAGATGCTTAGATTGGAGGCCGTTGACATGATTCATTGTTATCTTATAATGAAAACACTAATAAAAGTCATCTGTCAACCTAATGAAGGTTTTAGAATACAAGGAATATAAAAGTACAGCACAATGACAGTAGCAAAAATACTTCACTGACAATCTACATGAACTAGAACTAGAACTAGAAGAATACTAAAAGAGCCAATTTCTTCCGCTGATAAATTACTTCTTCCCAAATGGTTGAACCTCATAAAATTATGGCCAAAATGTCAGGCAATAAAAGTAATAAGGTCATCTAATTTCATGAGGAAAGATCTCACCACAGAACCAGATTCCTCTCTTCCCCTGAATCCGACCAAGCTCAAGTGAACCTTTTGATGCAGCAACAGAGGGAATTGCACAGCTAGTCGACCACTTAAGCAAGGTATCATTTGGGGTATGGGGTGGGTTGACAGTCAGAAAAAATGGCTGACTTGTTTTCCCAACATTCTGAAAGATGTAACAGCAACAAGGTAGCATTACTTCAGTTATAACTTGATAAACAACCGAGTATTTTAGTAATTCTGATGAGATACATGGTATCTTACAAGATTCTTTTGTGCTTCCCTAGATGTTAGGCACAACAAACTATTTTTTTCCATTTCTGATTCTGAACTAGTTATAAAAATCGTTAGCTTAATATCTAGTTTTGTCAGAGAAGTTGCCACATACCTGTAGCGCATTGAGCCAGTATGTTAAGCATGCTTTATTTTCTCTACCATTGAGAAAATTCAGTGCACTCCAAGCTGATCTGTTCTTAGGCATTAAATTACTATCACGGTGAAGGTAGATATCACTGCCAATGGAAACGACTTTATGTAGTAAGGTTTAGAAGAAAGAAAGTCCTGCCTTCTAATGAACTACCACATTTTAAAGCATATCAAATTCTTTGTGCTTTTGTAAGAGAGACTCTTACATCTGATCTTAATGTTCTTGTGTCAGTGGAAGTATATGTACCATGCTATAAAGGGAGCAAAATTAGATATAATGGCATCTATGTCATGAGAAGCATCAAGAAAACAATGGAGAGTTCCAAATAAAAGGGACTTTAGGTATTCAAAAAATTCATGTCAACGATGACATTGAAAATTTCACATGTTAAAAAGATTATATATGCACACTAACGTTAAGCATATAGATCAAAGAGGTAGTGTAAATTCTAGTACCTAGAAGCATATTGGAATGCACCCAACACTCTCTTTTCTTCGAATGTTGGGTTTTCTAAGAGTCTTAAGGCTTTGGAAGCAGAAACAGCCAATATGCATCCATTGTAAGTTTCTCTGAAACCATCTCCACGGACCACAGTGGTACCTGTTAATCCATTTATACAAAAAAATTTCAGAGGTCTGTAAACCTCTGATAGGAAAAATGTCCTGCATCTAAATTGGAATTTGCAAGAAAATGGTGCTCAAAGAAAGTACTCACCATTATCAGCAGGCAAAACACTTTGTACTTGACAAGCAAGTTTAAATAGACAACCTCTACTCTCCAGCATATCTCTGACCTGATTTTATTGAATTGGAACATAGTTTTAATTAGTTTCATCAATAGAACCTTAAGTTTTACACTTCTAAACAACCTATTTCACAAATAAGATGAAAATATAAGGGAGTCAGAGAGTTTGAAAGACTAGAAATACGCACCCTTTTAACAAAATATGAGTGCCTTCTGATAGTCAACCACTGCGACAGTCCAAATAGCTGCAGATGGAAGTGAAAAAGAAAAAAATAATAAATCAAATCGCAAAACGGTTAGTGATCGGGACAATGATTGTAATAGCCATAGGTAGAGCTTGCATGAATTGTATAATCACTAAGTAGCATCCGTTTTGGAAACTAATCAGACACCTGGTATAAGTGGTGAGTACGCCAAAATGAAAGAACGGAGAAGGCTGAAAAGCTCATAACATCTTCCCTGGAGCTGGACCACATTGCACCACATATGGGAGCCTGTAAAATTTCAATATTGTTATTATTTAATCCCTATACGTTGGTATAATATATATATAAATCCTTCAGCAACTCACCAGATAATTGTTCTGGAAAATTTCCGAGTAACCCCTTGAGTTTAAAAACTGTCCCAAGGTTTCATTACGATCAATGTCTGGGTTGTTCTCAAGCAATTCAAGGTAGCTGCAACACAAGTCCAAAAGTACGGAAAAACATAAGCGGTAACCAAAAGAAGTCCGATGGCCGGCAAGAGAAATGGCAAACCTCTCGACATCATTCCCGAACTTGATAATCTCTCTGAGGTTTCGCCAGTTGAAAGGATTCAACAGTTTCTTCTTTTGAGCAAAGTAGTTTGAAAAACCATATTGGCTGCACCATTCATAGTCATTGCCTTTGTCATGGCTGACAGAGAATGAAACATCAGATGTCTCCACATCAACTCCAAGGCTATCAAACATCTCCAACATTGTTACATAACTTGCCTGTCAAGTTATCCACATGTTTATTTCTTGTTTTGTACCCAACTTGTAAAAAAGCTTCACAAAAGCATAAAAATCGGTTCCATCATCTAAACTTTTTTTTGCTTGATCACCATTTCTTTTTATTATAATACTATAAGAATTGTCCTCAGCTTTGCTCAAACCTAGTAACTTTTAAGAGCTATAACTAGTTCACTACCCTTTTAAGTAGGCGAAAACTTATGCAGGCAGCCTTCTCCATGCAGTCGAATTTTGGTTAAAATGTGCTCTAAATTCCTATGATTTTCATACATTTGGAATTTAGTCCCTCTAGTTTTCGAATTTAAAAATGCAATTCCACTTGTTGATACGGTTAAAATTCTTCTATTAAATTCAAGTACATCACAATGTCATTTTTTTTGTTTCATGGCTACCAAATTAGTATTTTTTTTATTTTCAAAATATCAAACATGAGAATTTAATTAAAGAATTTTAATGATATTAACAATTAGCTTTGAACTTTGAAATCTTAAATTTCTAAAAATAAAAATAAATTAATTAAATTTCAAATATACAAAATATACTGAAATTTTGAATATATTTTAACATCGAATTTTTCATAAGATACCTTTCGTTTTGTTAATGGTACAAGAATTTAGTAGCCGGTTTGAGTTTAGATACTTTTATCTTTTTATTTCTATTTTGATTCCATAAGCTTATCTTGACAGAGCTATTACTATTGCTATTTAATCTTTTTTCCAGAGTTATTCTTAAATTATGATTCCCATTTTAAATTGGTCTTTAAACTTTAAAATGTTGTCGTATAACTTTTAAAATTAAAAACTAGAAATAAAGTAAAATTAAAATGAAAGAGGGTAAATAATTTGTATAAAAGTTTTAAAAACCTCAAAACCAATATTTTACAACATTCATTTGTACGATATTAATTTTTTTTAAATTATTTTAAATTATGTCACATATGATTAGTCTCTCATTTAACGATTAAATTAATTATTTTAATAACAGAAGATCTTATTGATATAAGATCAGGGGATATAATTGGAATGTTTAAAAAAATTGAAGACCAATTTAGAGCGAGTGTCACAGTTTAAGGATATTTGGTGCAATTAACACAAAATAATAATATATTATAATGGCCCTGTTTGGTAAAACTTAATTGATAGCTGAAAGTTGATATGTATAAAATGACAAATAACAGCATGGGAAAAAAAATGAAATACAGGGACAATTAGAGGATTTGACTATCTAATCCTCCATTTATAAACATCCCCATATATGTGTATATATGGATTATTACCTAACTTCTATACAATAATCTTTGTATATTTCCCTTAAAGTTAAAAAAATTATTCCATTAATAATTATTGAAGAAGTTACTTTTCCATGTAAATGGAAAGGAAAAAAATTGTTAAAATAATTAATTATTTTGCATATTATTATAAAAATTCAATCATTTAATATAAATATAATTAATATAAATATTTTAATCATTTATTATATATATATAAACAATTTACGGGGTTTTGATAAACATTGTAAAAAACACCGCTATAGATAACGCCGTTAAATTTTGCGATATTTATGTGAAAAATCACCGATACTTTCAGCGGCGCTTTTTCCACAAACGCCGCTAAAAAACATGACTGATATCTATTTATTAAGCTTAACAAGTTTATTAATTTAAAAGTTAATATAATTTTTAGTATTTAAACTTACTAATTATATCCACATTTATATACGTAGATTTTTAATTTTCTTTTTGTTTCTAAGATATCCGTATTTTTAACTGATATTTGAAATATATATATATATTGATACTGTTGGATATAGTAGTAATACAAAAACAAATTATTACCGATACCGTCAGATATAGTAGCAATACCAAAAAATTTATTTTTTTAAAATGTCCATGATTGATTAATGATGAAGGTGCTGCTGGTACGTCTGGCGTCACCGATAGATACAGTAAAAACAGGTGATTCTCGT
Organism: Gossypium bickii; assembly: GCA_025503065.1. Taxonomy (NCBI): domain Eukaryota; kingdom Viridiplantae; phylum Streptophyta; class Magnoliopsida; order Malvales; family Malvaceae; genus Gossypium; species Gossypium bickii. The sequence continues at coordinate 15,626,764 of CP106713.1, read as the reverse complement.
ATAGTCATTTTCATAATTATTCATTTTCTTTAGTTCAGTTTCCAAAAAAAGCCACAAAATTGTAAAGGGAAAGAAAGAAAAAGATAAAAGCTTACTGGATTTAGAAATAAGCCGCAGAGGTCTAAATCAGTGGCATCAAAGTTGACAGTGGTTGCATGGCCACCTAGCTGTTTCTCTTTCTCATAAACCACCACGTCAACGCCGCCTTTGGCCACAACATAGGCCGACACCAGCCCTCTTATCCCTCCTCCGATGACCGCCACCACTCCCATCACTCTCTACAACGTAACGTTATGCCTGCAATATCTTTACTTCAATATATAAAAAGAATGCCAAGAGCACCTGTCCAAGATTTACGCTCACTGATCTTTTTCTTCCGCAAGATCTCATACGATTCAGTTTAGGTTCCTTTATTAAGTATAGATACGATGTCGTGTGGGAACCTGAAGGCTGAAACATAAAATATCCATCAGTTACAAAAGAATATATTTAAGAAAATCCCATAAGATAATTGTCCAGGGTTTAAAGCGTAATTTACAAAGCAGTAAAATAGAATTAGTGAGAAGCACAGTGCCGTATGTGTCAAATTGTTTAATGTGAAGTCAACAAATGTCTTACATGCCTTTTATTCTTCCATTTACCATTTAATATTTAAATGTCGAGGCTGATGCATGATATTAATATTTTTCAAGATTTTTATATTTATTCGATAAAAATTAAGTTTTAAAATTTATTTAAATAAATTTATATTTAATTTTTTTAATTTTTTTCATAATTTTTTTTATTTTAAAAAGTATATTATGTTTTAAAAAATTAGTAACTTTATAAATACATTCTTTTTTCTTCTTAATTTTTTTATGTAAATAAAAGGGTTAAGGTTATCCGAAAATTAGAAGTTGTGAGTAATATCAATTAAAGAGTTGAATATAAATAATTCAATATGTTTTATATTTACATTATATTATAGTATAATTCATTTTTATATGACATAAATTATCTACATAATAAAATAGAGGATAATGTGATAGTTGGATCTTAAATTTTATTAAATCTTTTAATGTGATACATCAACTTTTGAAAATTTTAATATAATACCTTTCATTAAAAATGTTAAATTTTAATTTTATTTATCATATTAAATTGCCATGTGACATTATGTTTTAGCAAAAGAATCCAACTAATTAAATAGGATTTGAAAATAATTATATATATTTTTATTTTTTAAATAATAAAGTTTATTAAAACGTGAATTACTTTCTTTTTCGATTCAATGAACATGTTAATCAAAAGAAAGTTGTTTATTTATTTATTTTCAACTCATTCACCCACAATTTTCTTTGTTTGCCTTGTTTTATTTGAATTTTGTCAATTAGTTTATGTCTTAAATATAAGTTATAAATTATTTATTGTTTGTTTGTTTGTTTTTTATTTATAAATTGTTTTCTTTCATTTGAATTTATCATAGCAGATTTTTCTTTTGTGCAGCGTATAATTAATTTAGTGTGAGTTATTATACTTTTATTTTGATTTTTTATGTATTCTTTTTTTTTTAATACAACTCACGCATTATTGACAAGAACATATCACTGTTATACACATACACATACACATACACACTGGGCCCATCTTGGAGGCTGTTTTGAGGTGCAATCGTCCATGTAACAGTCCGTTAGTGTCAGAAACAGTGGTTTTAGGATCAAAACTCCAATGTGTCGATCCGTAAATATTAATTATTTAATATTTACGATATCATTAGTGTCATATTTAAATTTAGTTAAGAAATTTTATCATTCAGATAGCTAATTAATTAAAAAGAACTAAATCTTAAAGGATGTAAATGTTAACTCATATTTTTAAAAGGTACCAAATAGTCATGGAATTTAGTGGTGGTGGATTAATGTGATAATTTTATCGATACTTTATAAAATGGTATCGATACTATATCGATACTTTGTAAGTTTTGTGAGAAATAAAATGTTATTTTATTATCATTTTTAAGAAGGGATATCGATATTTCAGAAAATTATGATAATAAAATGGTATCGATACTTAATAGAGTTTGTGAAAAACAGAATGTCATTTTGGTATTGCTTTTAATAGGGTTTGTGAAAAACAGAATGTCATTTTGGCTTGGAGCAATTTTGACTTGTTTGAAAATTATTTGATTTGTTAAAATCATTTTACTAAGTGAAATTCATTTTAATTTGATTTTAAAGATGTTTAAAATTTGTCTAAGAGTTCAAAGTGGATATTCAAATTTTAACTCTTAGGCTTCAATTTTAACAAATCATTTTGTCATTGTTCAATTTTATCTTTTATTCAAAAACATTTCAATTTGTTATATCAAAACATTTTATCAAATAAAGCTTGGTTTAACATATACAAAGTGGATAAAGTTACTTTTGTCACCGGTCATGTGTCTTGAGCATCCATTATCAAGGCACCATAAGTTTTTCCTTGAATAGTCCATCTTAAAGCAATGCTCCTTTTCCTACAAACATAGAATTAAACTTTGATTTTTGGCACCCAAAATCTTTTGGGTCCATAAGCATTAGTTCCTCTAATTTTAGTCACTTTAGGTATCTATTTTGAATTAAACATTGGTCTTGTGTTTTTGTTTGCTAGACCCCTTCTTCTTCCATTAAGGACAATCAAACTTGATGTGTCCTAGTTTCTTGCACTCATAACAAATGATAGGATCTTTCTCCTTAGTAGATTCAATCTTGAGCCCTTCCTACTTTTGGAATTGTCTTCCTTTGTTGGACCTCATAAATCTCTTGAATCTTCTTGCCAACATGGTCCACTCTTCATTATCATCCACCTATTCATTTGAATTACCTTATTCTACTGTGGACTTGAGGGAAACACCAACCTTCTTCTTTTTAACTTTTTCTTCTCCTTTATTCATTCCCTTGAGTCTCGTTTCATGAGTGAGCAAGGAACCAATTAGCTTATCTAATGAAAGAGTCTCTAAATTTTTATCTTCTTCTATGGCTATAACTTTTGCATCCCAAGACAAAGACAAGCTTCTAAGCACTCCCGGACAACTTCTTCGTTGGGATAGGTCTTCCCATAGGATTTGAGCTCATTGATGATGATGATGAATCTATTGGACATAGTTTTGATGTTCTTCTTAGGCTTTATCATGAAAGTCTCATAATTGAGAGTAATAATTCCCACATTTGATTTCTTGACTTGATCGGTACCTTCATGAGTGACCTTCAATTAGTCCCAAATTTCCTTGGCATTGGAACATGAAGAAACTCTACTATATTCATCCGAATCAAGTGCACAAAAAAGAGTGTGCATGGCCTTGGCATTGAGTTGTATTTTTCTTCTATCTTCCTCATTTTATTCCTTCTTACTCTTTGGAACTAACTTCTCTCCTTCTTGCTTTTGAGGAATGGTTGGACCATCCATGATGACGCCCCACGTGGTAAGATCGTTGGCTTGTATGAACAATGTCATTCTAGTCTTCCAATATGAATAATTTGCACCATTGAAGTAAGGAGGTTTATTAACGAATTGAGACTTGCCAACCACAATGGAGCTGGAAGAAGATGTCATCTTGTGCGGTTTGAATAGAAGTAAGTTGAGCTACCTCGAGGATCTTCTCTTGGTTGTTAGACTGTCTTTTAAAAATTAGCTCTGGTACCAATTTTTAGCTCGATAAATCAAATCGAAATTGCCAAGAGAGGGTGAATTGGCTTATAAAATATTTTGAGAAAACTAGAGAGAAACTTGAAAGATGAACACTATAATTTAGAGTGGTTCGACCCCAATTGCCTACTTTACTACCTTAGCTTTCTACAACTACATTTTTTCCCAAATTCACTAGTTTGATAACCTTTGAGGACAAGGTTTAACCTTACAACTCCCTTAAGATTTCTACCCCAAATCTTAAGACACAAACCCTCTCAAGGAAATATATATAACCAAACAAAGAGATAATCCTTACAAGATCAAAGTGTTTTCAAATTAAGCTCAAATACAATGAAATACGCTTAAACAAAAGAATAAAAGTAAAGCTCACAAGTGTATGTAAAAAGAATATGAAAATAGTAGGCTTAAAGGTCGTTTAATTGTTGATTTTTACTTGAAAGTGTTTTATTCTTGTTGTAGGAATTTTAGAAGTGAGTATTTATACCCCTAATTGATTTCCAATCGTTGAGGTTGTTGGTGTCATGAATAGAGATGTTGGGATATAAAAACCAAAGCAATTCACATGCAACATCGAATATCGATACCATATAAAAGGGTATCAATAATTTTTGCAATAAATGCTAAATTCAATGACAGTTGGAGATTTGTTATCAATACCAAAACAATTTTATCGATACTTTATATAAAGGTATCAATACAGTATCGATTGTAACATCCTAAATTTATGGGCCTATGCATTTAGTGTAGGGATAACTTTAATAGGTTAATTTAAGTGATAGGGGTCCAAATTAGGCTCAGGATTAGGTTAAAGCCTTGATTAAATTATTAGATTGGGCATTAAAGAATTAAAAAGGTGGTAATTATGTTTAAAATGCCAAACATGGGCTTGTGGCCCAACATTAAGTGGCATTATAAGGGAATTAGAAGTGACGCCACACACAAGGGATTTAGAGGCCCAAAATTTATGTTTAAAGAGGCCCAGATCTTTTAATTTAAGTGAGTTAAATTTGACATTAGGGTTAGTAGGGGTGGACGGCTACAAGGCTACAAAATAGGAAAAATTATGTGGATTTTTAAGTGATAATATCATAGATAAAAAGGAGAAAAGTTAGGAGCTTATCTCCAAGGGAAGTGTTGGCCGAAAATCTATCACCTAGAGGAGTGTAAAATTCGGCTACTGCATGGCAAAGAGGGTGCCGAAATTCTCCTCTCCTTTAGCTTAAATTTTAAGGGCATTTTAGGTATTTAGCAATAGGTGTCAAAAATCTATAAATAGGGGGGCTAGCTTCTTGATTCTGATATTTAATAGCCCTAGTTTTCTCTATTCTTTGTGACGAATTCTTTAGCCTCTCCTTCTCCAATTTCTTTCTCCAAATTTCTTTCTTCAATTACTTCAAAAGCCGAAACTTCTCCCCACTTTCTTTTCCCTGGTGCCGATTTCTCTAAAAAGCCGAAACATCCATCATTTTTTCTTTTATTCATCATATTTGAGAAATTGTTTTATACTTCCGGCATTTAAATCTTCCATTGGCATTGCCGAATCCTGTCCCTAGTGCTAGCCGAATCTCCTAAGCTAAGGTAAGAGTCGATTTTTGATTAGTTCTCATAATCTATTTTAGAAAGGCAAAAGCCAAAAAGCTAATAGTTTAATGGTTCTATGATTGGGCGGCAATTTGGGATTTGAAGGAAGCTTGGTCAACTAGATCTAAAAGCCGAAAATAGCTAGTCTCTAATTTCGGGATTTTAAGGTAAGGAGAGTTGTTTATTCAAATATATAAAATTGGGTAGAACACTAACCATGGCCGAATATAGGAGAGGCCCTGGTTTCACATCCTTCCGGCTTTTTGAAGCAAAGCTGTAGATCGGTTTAGCGAGGGTATCGACATTAATCAGGTGTGTAGATCTCTAACACACTACTAATAAACTTGTATGTATATCTATTTATGCATGTTATGGGCTAAAAGCGAAACAAGGTCAGTATAGACAGATCGAATGGAACCCTAAAAGGGTTAGGCAAGGATACCAGGTACGTAAACATGGAACTTCCTATGTGTATCGAAAAATATTTAAGTTTGCATGATGTTTTCTTATGTATGTATGCATGGGGTGGGAATGATGATTATTGAAGGGGAAGTGTATGATAGGTCACTTGGTGATCGGTGGTAGAAATCCCACATAATATAAATGTAAGGTCACATAGTGATCGATGGCTATGCCTCGTTTAATGATTCCTACTTGATAGGAATAGGCAGTACGACTGTCGTTTTGGTGTGTAGCGGATGGAGGGTCGATTGTAGAAATCCCCAATGTGTGATAGTTGGTACGGGTTGGTGTGTAGAGGATGGAAACCTAGGATGGGTTGGGTTATGCATTCCTTATTGTTTATTATGTGATTATGAATGGGCCCATAATGTGTTTGTGGGCTCAGGTCGATGTGTGTTTTGTGATTTATACACTGAGTCTTTGTGACTCACGCTTTCCTTTTCTCTACTCTTCATATGAGCAGTAGATCATGGATATGGGAGCCGAGACGGACTCGAGGGGCCATCAAGTTCTATTTCTACAAGTTATTTTCTTTTGGGATTTCTTGAAGTTTAATTTATTTCATTGTTATTTCGAGAATATTTATGTAATAAGGCCCCTAGTGTTCATTCAACTCAGCAGTTATCAATGTTAAGCAACTTATGAATTTTATGATAAGGTTTATTTATACTTAACAATAAAAATACAAAGAGGTTTATTTTCAAAAAGTCTCTCCTTTATTCAAATTTAATTAACTTAACTTGTGTTTTCAAAACGCGATAAAGTGTTATATGTTCAATAACATGCCAGATCCGGTCGAAACGCATGGGCCGGGTTTGGGGTGTTACATCTGGGCTGTGAAATGGGTCTAGTACCATTTTAAAAAGTTGATAAAAAATGTTTTGGATGAAGATATGGCCTTCGAGTCTACCGGCACCCGATCCACCTAGGTAAGTATTCTGAACCCCTGATTGTGATATAAATGTGGGCTTAATGGGCTTTATAGGATGTAGACTATCTAGATTAGAACTTGATGGACTCTAGGCATAGACAAACAACTCTACAATTCCATAAGACTTAATTTCACTAAACAAAAACTTGTAAACAAGTCGCAAGACTAAGGTGTGGTAACAGGCATATGCATGTCTAGAAGTAGATCCGGAAGAGCTTGGTATTTAAGCACTCCAAGTGACTCATCTCCTCTTCACTGAATCTTACAGTGCATAGTGATCTGCTTCACTTTAGCCATGACAGGGGTGTGGCAATAGGCATACGCATGTCTACAGGAGTAGATTCGGGAGAGCTTGGTATTTAAGCGATCCCTAGTGACTCACCTCCTCTTCGCTGGAATCTTACCTGGTGCGTAGTGACTATTCACTCTAGCTATAAGGACTTGTTCATGGGCTGAACCCATAATTAAAACCCGAAAGGGACCAACCACCCTATTTTGCAAACAAAAACCCCTAAGTTTTGTACACTTCCAGAAAAATACACTTGAACCAAAAATGTTCACAATATGAAAAAAAATTACCAAATTACCCTTGTTTTGCAAAATGACCAAAATAACCCTAGTTTGTAGAATTACCAAATTACCCTTGTTTTGTAAAATTACCGAAATACCCTCAGATCACAAAATTACCGAAATACCCTTCGATCACAAAATTACCGAAATGCCCCAAATTTTAAAATTATCGAAATGCCCCCGAATTTTACAATTACCGAAATACCCCTAGATTTTAAAATTATCGAAATGCTCTTAAATTTCAAAATTACTGAAATACCCTCAGATTTCAAAATTTTCGAAATGCCCCGGATTTTAGAATTACCAAAATACCCTTATTTTACAAAATCATCAAGGAACCTTATTTTGAAAAATTACGAAAATACCCCTGTAGGATAAAATTACGAAAATACCCCTGGGTAGTGAAAACAACAACAACACTTTTTCTGTAATAAACGTGAGTTCATGATTGAATGTATGTGTTTCTTAGAGGATATGAACTTGAGACTGTATGGTGAATGCGAATTCAAAAGAATTACTCTTAAAGCTATTATTCATAAGACTGTCCGTGGTTAAAACAGTGGAAGAAAACTAATAGTTCATAAAATTTCTAATCAGATAAACGCGAATCGGTAGAATGAGTACAAGGGGTAGAGGACGTCCGCCACGTGGTCGTGGTAGGGGTAGGATGACAGTGTCGGAACCAGTAAGATCTGGTCATGGTTCTGGAAATGAGATGCTAGCCGCGGAGAAGTAATTTCAGGATTAGACTGCATGAGATGATGCGGTATCTCAGGCAATGTTAAGGGTTTTAGAGAGGGTTGCTGGTGCTAGTATGGGCACAGGAGCCCGAAAATCTGTGCCAGAATGGCTTAGAGTCAATGGGGCAGAAGTGTTTAGGGGAATTTTTAATGTAGCCCCAAGTTCAGCTGAGTATTGGTTGAAGGCGGTAGAACGCATAATGGATGATTTGGATTTCACGGAGGAGGAAAAGTTGAAGGGCGTTGTATCCCTCTTGAGGGATGAAACCTATTAATGGTGGCTTACGGTAAAGGATGGTGCTGTGGCTGACCGTATCACCTGGGATTTCTTTAAAACGGCGTTTCAGAATAAGTACATTGGATCAAGTTATGTGGATGCGCAGCGTAGAGCATTTCTGAATCTAGTACAAGGGAGTAGGTCAGTGGCTGCGTATGAAGCTGAGTTCTTACATCTTAGCCGATATACTCGTGGGATGGTAGCCACAGAGCATGAACATTGTGTTGGGTTTGAAGATAGCCTGAGGGATAACTTGCGTGTTTTGATAGCCCCACAGCGGGAAAGGAAATTTGCTATGCTGGTGGAAAAGGCTAAGATAGCCGAAGAGGTGAAGCTGACTGAAAAACTGAATCCGGATAAAGATAGAGGTGGAAATAAGAGGAATTTTGGACCGAAACGGGAAGAGAAACCTACTGCTGCTAACCAAACCCCAAAATGTGTTCGATGCGACAAATTTCATGCCGATGAATGTTGGGCAGGCAGTAGGAAGTATTTTAGGTGTGGATCTACGGACCACCAAGTTAAAAACTGTCCGCAGCAACGGGACGGTGAAGGGACCATGGGCCTAGGGAATGTTCAGCCTGGTAGAGGAGGTCAGCAGCCACAAAAAGGTCGTGGTGCAGCCAGAGGTGGTAACGGTGCTGGTTGGGGTCGTGGAGCACCAGGTCAAGGGCAGGAAATACTGAGGCAAGACAGCCGGGGTTGGTCTATGCTGTCAGACGTCGTGAGAAGGCTGATGCACTGGATGTTATAACTGGTACGTTCTTAATCTTTGGTTTGCCTTACACAGCATTGATTGACATTGGGTCGACGCATTCGTACGTAGCTAGTAGCGTATCAGGAATTTTAAGACTAGAATCTGAAATTACCCCTAGGGCAATGACTGTAGTTAGCCCGTTAGGACAATCTGTAGTAGTGGAAAAACTCTATCAAGAAGTACCTCTAGAAGTTCAGGGGATAGTTTTCCGAATGGATCTAATGGAATTACCGTTTGGGGAATTTGATTTAATCTTAGGCATGGATTGGCTTGTAAAGTATCAAGCTAATCTAGATTGTGCGGCCAAGCGTATGGTGTTAAAAACCCCCAAGGGTGATGAAGTGTTGGTGATAGGAGAAAGGGGGAACTGTTTGTCGAATGTAGTGACTGCCCTAAGAGCAGAGAGGATGGTGAGGAAAGGATGTGAGGCAGTTCTATTGTTTGTTCGGGCTCTAGAAGCCAAAGATCTGACTGTTGGAGACGTCAGGACGGTAAAGGAATTTCCTAGTGTTTTCCCTAAAGAGCTTCTGGGATTATCTCCAGATCGTGAAGTGGAGTTTGGAATCGATCTTCTTCTGGAAACAGCACCGGTATCTATTATTCCGTATAGGATGGCACCGAAAGAGTTAGTAGAGTTAAAAGCGCAGATTCAGGAGTTACTGGATAGAGGATTTATTCGACCGAGTGTGTCGCCATGGAGAGCGCCAGTGTTATTTGTTAAGAAGAATGATGGATCAATGCGCATGTGCATTAATTATTGCCAATTGAATAAGCTAACAATCAAGAACAAGTACCCATTGTCAAGGATCGATGACTTATTCGATCAGTTGAAGGGAGCCTCAATCTTTTCTAAGATAGATCTGAGGTTAGGGTACCATCAGCTTAGGGTCAAGGAGGGGGATATAACAAGACAGCTTTTAGGACTCGCTACAATCACTATGAGTTTATGGTGATACCGTTCGGATTAACCAACGCGCTAGCAGCGTTCATGGACATGATGAACCGAGTATTCCAACCCTACTTAGATCGGTGTGTCGTAGTGTTTATCGATGATATCTTAGTTTACTCAAAGTCAGAGGAGGAGCATGACGCTCACCTACGAATAGTTTTGCAGATCCTAAGGGAGAAGTAATTGTATGCCAAATTCAGTAAGTGTGAATTTTGGCTGAAGGAAGTAACATTTCTAGGGCACGTTGTGTCCATAAAAAGGATTAGGGTTGACCCTCGAAAGATTGAAGCAGTGTTAGATTGGAAGCCACCCAAGTCCGAGGCTGAGATTAGGAGTTTTCTTGGTTTAGCTGGATACTACCGAAGGTTTGTTGAAGGATTTTCTTCGGTAGCGGCACCGTTGACTAAGTTGTTACGGAAAGGAGTTCCGTTTATTTGGTCTGATAAGCAGCAGGAGAGTTTTGAAAAGTTAAAGAGATTTCTAACGGAGGCTCCTGTGTTGATTCAACCGAAGGCAGGGAAGGAGTTCGTAATTTACTGTGATGCATCACACACGGGATTAGGGTGTGTGTTGATGTAAGATAGAAAGGTGGTTGCATATGCATCTCGACAGTTAAGACCGCATGAATTGAACTACCCCACCCATGATTTGGAATTGGAGGCAGTGGTGTTTGCCTTAAAAATTTGGAGGCATTATCTGTACGGGAAGAAATCTATCATCTACACAGATCATAAGAGCTTGAAGTATCTTTTGACTCGAAAGGAGTTGAACCTAAGGCAGAGAAGGTGGATCGAGTTACTAAAGGATTACGATTACTCGATCGAATATCACCCGGGTAAGGCTAATGTAGTAGCGGATGCTCTAAGTCGTAAAGTAGTCTCTGACCTAAGGGCAATATTTGCACACCTTAGTTTGTATGAGGATGGAAGCTTATTAGCCGAACTTCAAGTGAAACCTACTTGGATTAGTCAAGTGAAGAAACGGCAACAAACCGATGAGTTGCTAAAGTGGAAATTGCAGTTAATCTCAAAGGATGGGCCAACAGAATTCAGTATGAATGAGGAAAGATTGTTATGCTTTCGAGGGAAGGTCTGCATACCGAAAGATCCAGAGTTAAGGCGGAGAATTTTGAATGAGGCGTATGGTAGTGCATACGCTATGCACCCTAGAGGAAGTAAGATGTTTCAGGATTTGAGAGATCAGTTCTGGTGGCCGGGTTTGAAGCAAGAGGTAACTGAATTAGTGGGTAAGTGTTTGATCTGTCAGCAGGTCAAGGCGGAGCATCAGTTACCATCAGGATTATTACAGCCAGTGAAGATTCTATAATGGAAGTGGGAAAGAATCACCATGGATTTTGTTAGTGGGCTTCCCCTCACACCCACTAAGAAAGATGCGATTTGGGTAGTTGTTGATCACTTGACGAAGTCTGCACACTTCATACCGATACGTGTTGACTACTCCTTGCGGAGGTTAACTAAGTTATACATAGCAGAGGTGGTAAGGTTGCATGGAGTACCGGTCTCAATCATATCAGATAGGGACCCTAGGTTCACCTCACGATTTTGGAAGGCGTTATATCAAGCGTTGGGTAAGCGTTTCACCCTCAGACTGATGGACAATCTGAGCGAGTCATCCAGATCTTAGAGGACATGTTGAGAGGATGTGTCATAGATTTCAAAGGTAGTTGGGAAGAGTTCTTACCGTTAGCAAAATTTGCTTACAACAATAGCTACCAGTCAAGTATTTAAATGGTGCCCTACGAAGCTTTGTACTGGCGGAAGTGTTGTACTCCTATATGCTAGACAGAACTAGGAGAACGCCAGATTTTGGGTCCGGAGTTGGTGACCGAGACTGAAGAGAAGGTTGAATTGATTCGGGTTCGACTAAAGGAGGCATCGGACAGACAGAAGTCTTATGCTGATTAAAAGCGTAAGGACATAGAGTTCGCAGTGGGTGATAAAGTATTTTTAAAAGTGTCACCGTGGAAGAAGGTACTAAGGTTTGGTCGTATGGGTAAATTAAGTCCTAGATTTATCGGACCATATCGAGTGTTGAAGCGAGTAGGACTAGTAACCTATCAGCTGGAGTTACCTCCGAAATTAAGCCAAATTCACGATGTATTCCACGTCTCTATGTTAAGACGATACCGTTCGGATCAATCTCATATTGTGCCTGTGGAGGAAACCGAGGTAAGACCTGATCTATCCTTCGAAGAGGAACCAGTAGAAATTTTGGATCGTGATGTCAAGGTGTTGAGAAGGAAAACGGTTTCATTGGTTAAAGTGCTGTGGCGGAATCATGGTTCTGAGGAGGCTACGTGGGAACCCGAGGAAGCAATAAGGCAGCAATACCCTCATCTTTTCTGATCAGGTAATTTCGAGGACGAAATTTCTTTAAGGGGGCAGAACTATAACATCCTAAATTTATGGGCCTATGCATTTAGTGTAGGGATAACTTTAATAGGTTAATTTAAGTGATAGGGATCCAAATTGGGCTCAGGATTAGGTTACGGCCTTGATTAAATTATTAGATTGGGCATTAAAGAATTAAAAAGGTGGTAATTATGTTTAAAATGCCAAACATGGGCTTGTGGCCCAACATTAAGTGGCATTATAAGGGAATTAGAAGTGACGCCACACACAAGGGATTTAAAGGCCCAAAATTTAAGTTTAAAGAGGCCCAGATCTTTTAATTTAAGTAAGTTAAATTTGACATTAGCGTTAGCAAGGGTGGACGGCTACAAGGCTACAAAATAGGAAAAATTATGTGGATTTTTAAGTGATAATATCATAGATAAAAAGGAGAAAAGTTAGGAGCTTATCTCCAAGGGAAGTGTTGGCCGAAAATCTATCACCTAGAGGAGTGTAAAATTTGGCTACTGCATGGCAAAGAGGGTGCCGAAATTCTCCTCTCCTTTAGCTTAAATTTTAAGGGCGTTTTCGGTATTTAGCAATAGGTGTCAAAAATCTATAAATAGGAGGGCTAGCTCCTTGATTCTGTCATTTAAAAACCCTAGTTTTCTCTATTCTTTGTGCCGAATTCTTTAGCCTCTCCCTCTCCAATTTCTTTCTCCAAATTTCTTTCTTCAATTACTTCGAAAGCTGAAACTTCTCCCCACTTTCTTTTCCCTGGTGCCGATTTCTCTAAAAAGCCGAAGCATCCATCGCTTTTTCTTTTATTCATCATATTTGAGGAATTGTTTTATACTTCCGGCATTTAAATCTTCCATTGGCATTGCCGAATCCTCTCCCTAGTGCTAGCCGAATCTCCTAAGCTAAGGTAAGAGTCGATTTTTGATTAGTTCTCACAATCTATTTTAGAAAGGCAAAAGCCGAAAAGCTAATAGTTTAATGGTTCTATGATTGGGCGGCAATTTGGGATTTGAAGGAAGCTTGGTCAACTAGATCTAAAAGCCGAAAATAGCTAGTCTCCAATTTCGGGATTTTAAGGTAAGAAGAGTTGTTTATTCAAATATATAAAATTGGGTAGAACACTAACCATGGCCGAATATAGGAGAGGCCCTAGTTTCACATCCTTCCGGCTTCTTGAAGCAAAGCTATAGATCGATTTAGCGAGGGTATCGACATTAATCAGGTGTGTAGATCTCTAACACACTACTAATAAACTTGTATGTATATCTATTTATGCATGTTATGCGCTAAAAAGCCGAAATAAGGCTGTATAGACAGTCGAATGGAACCCTAAAAGGGTTAGGCAAGGATGCCAGGTACGTAAACATGGAACTTCCTATGTGTATCGAAAAATATTTAAATTTGTATGATATTTTCTTATGTATGTATGCATGGGGTGGGAATGATGATTATTGAATGGGAAGTGCATGATAGGTCACTTGGTGATCGGTGGTAGAAATCCCACATAATATAAATGTAAGGGCATATAGTGATCGGTGGCTATGCCTCGTTTAATGATTCCTACTTGATAGGAATAGGCAGTACGACTGTCATTTTGGTGTGTAGCGGATGGAGGGTTGATTGTAGAAATCCCCAATGTGTGATATTTGGTACGGGTTGGTGTGTAGAGGATGGAAACTTAGGATGGGTTGGGTTATGCATTCCTTATTGTTTATTATGTGATTATGAATGATGCCTTCCTGTATGGGCCAGGGCCCATAATGTGTTTGTGGGCTCAGGTCGATGTATGTTTTGTGATTTATACACTGAGTCTTTGTGACTCACGCTTTCCTTTTCTCTACTTTTCAGATGAGCAGTAGATCGTGGATATGGGAGCCGAGACGGACTCGAGGGGCAATCAAGTTCTATTTCTACAAGTTATTTTCTTTTGGGATTTCTTGAAGTTTTGTAACACCCCTTACCCGTATTTATTATCGGAATAGGGAACGGGGCATTACCGGAGTTTACAATTTTTTTTTACTCAATATAACCCCTTTATAATTAATCTAGTCTTCCCTGCAAATATTTAAACCGAAACTAATTCATACCAACTAATCCAATTCGACATATTTTCAAAATAGATCCATGCAAATTTATAAGATAACCTCATTACACACTAAAACTAGAAATTTGTTAGCCATACCAATGGCTGACCTTACATTCATTTCATATTAACATTTATTTTATTAGCTTATACATGCCATTCATGTCCAAACTAAAGTTTCTTTAAATACCGAAATACTGGGGTTGATAGTGTGATGAGTCTCCCACCGATCCGACCTCCGAGCTCTTAACACTACAAAACAGGGAAAAAGGAAATAGGGTAAGCACTTTGTGCTTAGTAAGCCCATGTAACAGGAATTATACTTACCTAGTATTTTCAATACAAGCAATAAACATTCATATACTCACTCAATGTATTATTACCCTAACATTCACAAACTCAACATCCAAGTTAGTCGATTAATTTCCATATATCAATAATATACACGCCATGATTGATGAGCTCATCAATATCATGATTTCCATTTCCTTGTTATTTTTCCATATTTATCCCGTTAAATTACTCGAATTTTGATGGATTTTCAGAGGTACACTTTAGTGTACAAATCCGGTCCGTCGATTCATATTCATGTGCGCACATTTTCATTTCGAGAGCACACTCACGAACCTCATCTTTACAAAGTGGGATTACGGTCCAAAGCTAAATCCTCAGTAATATAAACTCATAGAGTATTGTCGGGATTACCACCCGAAGCTAAATCCCTGCAACGATAATTACTCTAATGAGCTTGGATCTGAATTACCAGTCCAGGCTAAATTCAGACCCTAATTCGGATTATCCATCCGGGCTAAATCCATTTTCCACATATTCTTCGGGAGGGCTATATCAAGATAGGATCACCCGTCCGGGCTAGATCCTTTTTACCGTCAATTTCTTTACAGAGATCCATCGAATTTTCCTTTCATTCAATCGGGATTTCTTTCCCTTTTTATCAAATATACCAATGTTTCATCAAATTTCATACAATGGACATTCAAATCATATTCATATCAATAACATACATTTCAAACATTTAAGAATATAATTCAAGTTACACGAACTTACCTTGATACTAGTTCGTTTATAAAATCTACTAATCCGGGACTTTTTCCTTTCCTCTATCTAGCTTCGTATTTGAGTTTTCCGGATCTAAATAAATAAATTCAATCATCAATTCTATACATTTCATGTTCAAATGTAGCATTTTCTATAATTCTATTATTATTTTTAGCTTATTCAAAGCTGTCTACTTGAGTCACAGTCACTAAATTATTTATTTCTCGAGCTACAGAGCTCCAAATGAAGAACCGTTAATTTTCCCTGAAACTAGACTCACATTTCTTTATACCATAAAATTTCCAGAATTTTTAGCCTAGCCAATTAGTACAGTTTATTCATCAAAGTTTCCCCTGTTCTGCTGTCTGGCAGTTCTGACTCTTCTTCACTAAAAATTAATTATCTCTTCATACGGAAATTAGATGGTGTTCCTGTTTATTTCTATAGAAAATAGACTCATTCAGGATTCTAAACATATAAATTTAAGCCCCTAATTATTTTTCTTCAATTTTTTATGATTTTCTAAAGTCAAAACAGGGGAACCCGAATTTATTCTGAACCAGTCTTACAAAAATCTAAATATCTCAAAATACAGGACTTCTTTTATTTCCTTGTTTCTTTCATATGAAAATAGACTCAATAAGCTTTAATTTCATATTTTGTTCATCTTCTAATTCGAGTTCTACAATTTAAGGTGATTTTTCAAAGTTAGACTACTGCTGATGTCAAAAACTGTTTTAGTGCAAGCTGGTTATTACCATTTTTCCCCTAAACTTTCAATGAATGATAATTTCGTCCCTGCTCAATTAACCTCTCAATTGAGCTTATTTTTCTCAATTAACACTTTATTCTATCACTTTAAACTACTTTATAACCTTTGGAAATCATAATTTCAGTAATAGACTTTAATTCCAAACACTTTCATAATTAGGTCCCAAAAATCAATTTCTATTGAAATTACCTAATAAAATCATCTCTTAAACGAATTAAGGCTTAAATTTCATGCTATTTCATCATAAACTTACATAAACCAACCATAGTGGCTTTCAATTTCATCCATGAAATCAAAGACTAATGAATTTAATAGTAGGACCTAGTTGACTTTAAAAACACAAAATTACAAGAAATAGGCAAGGATTCACTTACTTGGTGCAAAAATTATGATATACCAGCTTAGATACCCCTCCTATGGCGTTTTTAGCTGATGAGAGTGAAGAAAAATGAAAAGATTTCTAGATATCCCTATTTAGTCTTAGTTTTATTTAGCAAATTTTGTTATTTTCCCATTTTACCCTTATTTCTCCTTATCTTCTTGCTGATTTCATACCCTTGCCGTCCAGCCCAATTAGGCCTTGGGTCTATTTTCCTTTTAAGCCCTCTTTCTTTTATCATTTAAACTATCTAATTATTTTTTATAATTTTGTATTTGTTACAATTTAGTCCTTTTCATCTAATTACATACTCAAACGTCAAAATTTTCTAACGAAATTTTAATACTATATTACTAACATTTTATAAATATTTATAAAAATATTTCCTACTCAATTTTATGAGATCAAGGTCTCGATACCTTGTTTTTACCCAATTCCTTCAATAATTCCTTTTTCTAACTAACCACTAAATCGGTAAAATTTTTCTATCGATATTTTAATACGATTTTCCTATCATATAAATATTCATGCAAAAATATTAAAATAAATTTCTCTTTAAATCGGATTTATGGTTACGAAACCATTGTTCCGATAACCTTGAATTTAGGCCATTACAAGTTTAATTTATTTAATTGTTATTTCGAGAATATTTATGTAATAAGGCCCCTAGTGTTCATTCAACTCAGCAGTTATCAATGTTAAGCAACTTATGAATTTCATGATAAGGTTTATTTATACTTAATAATAAAAATACAAAGAGGTTTATTTTCAAAAGTCTCTCCTTTATTCAAATTTAATTAACTTAACTTGTGTTTTCAAAACGCGATAAAGTGTTATGTGTTCGATAACATGCCAGATCCGGTCGAAACGCATGGGCCAGGTTTGGGGTGTTACATCGATACTTTGTAAGTTTTGTGAGAAACAAAATGTTATTTTAGTATAGTTTTTAAGAAGGGTATCGATATTTCAGAAAACATCAATACTTAATAAAATGGTATTGATACTTAATAGGGTTTGTGAAAAACAAAATGTCATTTGGTATTGCTTTTAAGAAGGGTATCGATAATTCATAAAATATTGATACTTGGCCAAAATGGTATCGATACTTTTTTGCATGGAGCAATTTTGACTTATTTGAAAATTATTTGATTTGTTAAGTCATTTTACTAAGTGAAAATCATTTTAATTTGATTTCAAAGATGTTTAAAAAAATTTAAGAGTTCAAAGTGGATATTCAAAGTTTTAACTCTTAGACTTCAATTTTAACAAATCATTTTGGCAATTTTATTCAATTTTAACTTTTATTCAAAATATTTTATCAAATAAATGTTGGTTTAACATATAAAAACTTGAATAATAATTTTTAAACCCCGTGTGTTGGTTTGATGGTCAAGGTGTTCACTGTCTCAAGTATGGCCTGGGTTCAAGTCGTACTAGTTACGTTGTTGTTACGCCTTTGCGCTTCTCTTATAATTCACCAAAAAAATAATAATTTCTATAGTAAAAATTAAAACATAAATATTTTTAGTAATTACTTACTTTCATCTACGTCTTTCTTTAGCTTCTAATGTTCTCCATTATTAGCCTTCATTTCCTCCTTTCTCCAATTCTTACAAAGAAATCACTTATGGATGAATTTTGTATATCTAAACTAACTAAATTTCATGAAATTTTCAATAGAATTCAAGTATGATCATTGTGAAAAATGTTATAATTTTTTTTGCTTTTTCTCCTATGCACCCACGTTGGGTATTTAAAGAAGACAATGATTTATCTTCTAATTTTTAGATTACTTCCTTTACTTAATTATTTAGTTATTAAATCAATGGTTATAATTAAATCTTGAAACTTTAATCCAATGATTAATATTCATCCTATTAAAATATTGTTTTTGTTTAAGGGTGTAAAAAGTCCTCAACTTTTTTTAAAAATAAAGTAATTAAGTCCTTGTTTTGTTTTTTTCACTCAATTGAATACTTAAATTTTCAAAATACATCAAAAAGGTCCTCAATATTTTTGTTTAAGGGTGTAAAAAGTCCTCAATTTTTTTTAAACAAAGTAATTAAGCCTTTATTTTTTTTTCACTCAATTGAATACTTAAATTTTCAAAATACATCAAAAAGGTCCTCAATATTTTTTTTTAAGGGTGTAAAAAGTCCTCAATTTTTTTAAACAAAGTAATTAAGCCCTTTTATTTTTGCACTCAATTGGGTAATTGAACTGTCTAAATGCATCAAAAAGACTCTTAAACTTTTTCAAAAAAGCAATCAAACCCCTATTTTTTTTTTTTTTTTGCACACAATTGCCAAAATGCATTAAAAAGGCGCTTTGACCGTTAAAGCTATCCATCCCTAACTTTTTCCAGTTAAAGTCACCACGTATCACAACCATAGTGTGACATGTGGCAAAAAAAAGTATAAAAATAAAAATTAATAAAAGTTATAAAAATTATAAAATTTTAATAAAAAATAAGAAATATTTAATTTTTATTAAAAATTAGAAAAAGATTATATAAATCGTAAAAAATTTTAAAATTTTATAAAAATCGTAAAAAATTATAAAATATATAGAAATATAGAAAAATATATAAATTTTTGTAAAGTCGTAAGAAAATGATAAAAAAAATATAAAAAATTATAAAAATTATCATACCGAAAAAAGCATTTTATAATTTTTCTATAATTTTTATTAATTTTTATTTTTTATCATTTTTCGCAACATGTTTATGGCACATTATGGCTTTAATTAAAAAAAAATTAGGGATCGTTAACTTTAATGGTAAACGGTTAGAGTTAATGGTTAAAGGGATTTTTTGATGCATTTTATATTTTTTATGATTTTTATAAAATTTTAGAAGTTTTTATTTTTTTACAATTTTTATATTTGTTTATAATTTTTATTAAAGTTTAATAAATTTTATAATTTTTATTGATTTTTATTTATTATAATTTTTTGTCACATATGACGTAGTGGTTGTAATATGGGGTGGCTTTAATTAAAAAAAATAAGGGCGGTTAACTTTAACAGTCAATTGTTAAAGTTTACGGTCAAAGGGCCTTTTTTATTCATTTTGGCAATTGAGTGCAAAAAAAAAAAAAAAAAAAAAAAAAAAGCTGAGGCTTAATTGCTATTTTTAAAAAATTTTGAGGGTTTTTTTTTTATACATTTTAACAGTTCAATTACTCATTGAGTGGAAAAAAAATAGGGTTTAATTGTTTTTTTTAAAAAAGTTTGAGGGTATTTATTATACATTTTAAAAGTTCAAGTACCCAATTGAATATAACAAAAAAAATATAGGATTAATTACATTTTTAAAAAAAAAATTAAAGACTATTTACGCCTTTATAAAACTTTAAAAAATCTTTCTTTTCTCACTCTCTTGCTCCCGTGATGTCCAAATATGTACAAATTTCCTTCTTTATTTTCTTACTTTTTTTTTTTAAGCCTTCAATTTCACCAACCAATTCCATAAATGAGCAATTAATATATTTAATTGTCCAAACCCAAACTAACCAACATATTTGGACCTTATAATTTCTTTATTACTTAGGTATGCACATAGAATTAGTGAGTAGTAAATCTCATTTATTCCGTGGATAAAGTTAGCATTAATGGAAGTATGCATTTCAACAATCTTGTTATAAACCACTCTCAATGGTTGTCAATACAATATTTTATTTTATTTTATTTTATTTTGCTTATCATTATTCAAATTAACGTTGAAATATGATTCTTATATTGAAAGTAATATTTTCTGTATTTAGAATTTAAATTACATTATCTTAAAATTAATAAATATAAAATGGGTCTGGTGACAACGCAATCCAACCTATCTGGCCCTTAGATGTAGGACCAAAAATAGGAAGGAAATAAATAAAATAATAAATGAAGTGGGCACAATGCTATAAAGCAATTTGGTGGGAGTGGCCGAAGAAGTTAGGTTCAAAGCCGAACCTACCAGTTCCCTACACATTTTTATTTTTAATGAGTCCAGGTTTGGGATTTGTCTAAGGTTAAAATGTGCTATAGCTTCTCTACCCTTCAATAAGTATTTTTATTTTTATTTTTAAATTTTATTTTTTTATTTTTCGTATTTTAAAATTTAGGTCTAATTTTTAACCCTATTTAATTTCTTTTATTAAATTTGTTAGTGTGATATTTTGAAATAAAAAGAAATATTCAGTAGCAATGTAATTAAAACACTGATGCTGTTATGAACTTAAATTTAGCAAAATTATTTTAACAATGCTAATAGTTGGATCTGAATTTTGAAATTTAAAAAAAATAAAAGGACTAATTTCCTAAAATCAAAACTACAAGACTAAATTACAAATTTACGAAAAATATATCACATATTTTAATTTTTATCTAAAGATCAAACTTTTAATTAATATTAATTAAAGATTTCAACACAAATTCTTTACAACTTTGCATGTGATTCAATAAAAAAAAAAAACACAAAATTTGCATTATGAAGATTTGGAATTAAGCTTTAGCGACGAACTTAATTTTAGGATTAATTTACCAAAGACAATATAATTTGAAGTTGGCAGAAATTAGGTTAAAAGTTTAATAGACCATTAATTATTTGGTACTAAAGTCTCAAATGATAGATATGTATATAGTAATACTTGTGATACTTACTATGTTGTCACAAGCTTAATGCATTTCTCTTCAATATGTAGGTAGAAGAGACTTGAAGAGCTAAGACCAAGGTCGTAGTCAGCTCATCTCATTACATCTTTAAGCTTGGAAGAGAGTATGGTTTAAATATTTTGGTTTTAGTTTTGGCATGTACATAGGTAATGTAAGTGGAAAATGAAATGTTTTAATGGACTTAATTGTAAGACTTGCATCCTTTGTTAATCTTATAAACTTGTCCTTAATTAAATGAGTTTATGATAAGTTATGTGATTATTGAAATTGAAATTAAGCTTATATGGTTGAATTGTGAATTGGATTGGTTGGGTTATGAGTTTTGTCCAGGGTGATACTTAGGTAAATTTATCCTTTAATTTTCAAACGTCAAACAATGAAATAGTATTGATACCTTGTCATAAGTATCGATACTTTGAGGAAGGTATCGATACCTTGTCAAGAGTATTGATACTTTGATTTTTGCTAGAATTTTCTGAATTTCAGAGTTCAAATTGGTATCAATACTTTGGTAAAAAAAATATTTAAGAACTTTATATTTGTTTTATCAAATATTTATCATGTAAATCCTTGCTGACAGAATGTGAATGTTGTTGCTCTAGCAACAAATGTAGCATTTCGATACCTTCACCCGATAGTCAAGTTGGATATAGGGGTGTTACAGTGGATACCATGTTAGCAAAGTTAATAGGTGTTAACTTTTTTATCCATTTTTGGGTAATTTGACAGATAATATAAAGTTTAATGGCTAAAAGAGATAAAAATAAATAAATTGAAGATTAAAATGAATCTTTTTAAAATTGAAGGGCCAAATAAGTTATTATACTTTAAAATTATTAAAATTCTTTTTATAAATGGTCAAATGCAAATTAAATATTGATTTTTACGGAGTTCTTTATTTCTTGATGTACAAAATAATCAAATAAATAATATTTTCTATATTACCTATTCCTTTGCATAATTACTTATAATTTAATTGTCATTTTTTTTTTTTGAATTTTCTTTTTATAATTCATGATCCATTGTTATTTTTCAATAAAATTTGTTCATTGGGTTTCATGTTTTCTATCTCTTCTAATTTACCCAACTTGAAATATACGCTTTATTGGTTTGAGTTACACTAAATGCTAATCAATTGTTAAATGATTATCAAACATATTTTTAACAGATTCTTTGTTTTCATCCTGAAGCTATAAAGGAAATAATTTGGCTTAATAGTGTGAAAAACCCTTAAGTTTTTTTAAAAAAACGTAATTAAGTACCTTTTTTTTACTCAATTGGGTATTTAAACTTTTCAAAACGCATTAAAAGGTCCTTAAACTTTTTTTAAAAAAGCAATTAAGTCCCTGCTTTTTTTTTTACTTAATTGGGTACTTGAACAATAAAAATACATCAAAAAGATCCTTTAACTTTAACAATTTAATTTTCCCCTAATTTTTTTCAGTTAAAGCCACCCCGTATCACAACCACGACGTGACATGTGGCAAAAAATTTATAAAAAATAAAAATCAATAAAAGTTATCAAAATTATTAAATTTTATTAAAAATATTTTTAATTTATTAAAAATTATAAAAATTGTAAAAAAATAAAAAAATGTCCTTAAACTTTTCAAAATGCATCAAAAAGGTCCTTAAACTTTTTCAAAAAAAAAGCAATTAAGCCCTACTGTTTTTTTTTTACTTAATTGGGTAATTGAACAATTAAAATGCATCAAAAAGACCATTTGATAGTTAACTTTAACAATTTAACTGCCCCTAATTTTTTTTAGTTAAAGTCACCCGGTATCACAACCACGGCGTGACATGTGGCAAAAAAATAAAAATCAATAAAAATTATTAAATTTTATTAAAAATATTTTAAATTTATTAAAAATTATAAAAAATTATAAAAATTGTAAAAAAAATAAAAAATTGTAAAATTTTATAAAAAATTTATAAAATGCATAAAAGACCCTTTAACCATTAACTTTAACCGTTGACCGTTAAAGTTAACGACCCTCAATTTTTCTCAATTAAAGACATCACGTGTAGCAACACAGTGTGACATTTGGTGAAAAATGATAAAAAAATAAAAATAAAATAAATATATCAAAAAAATATAAAATGCTTCTTTTGGTATGATAATTTTTATAATTTTTTTACGAATTTTATATTTCTTTACATTTTTTATAATTTTCTTACGACTTTATAAATTTTATAATTTTTTTCTATATTTCTATATATTTTATAATTTTTTTACGATTTTTATATTTTTTTAAATTTGTAATAAAATTTAAGTCTTTTATTTTTTTTTATAACTTTTGTTGATTTTTATTTTTTTTAATCTTTTCTTTTGTCACATGTCACACTGTAGTTGTGACATGTAGTGACTTTAACTGAAAAAATTAGGGGTGGTTAAATTTAATAGTCAACTGCTGTTAAAGTTAACGATCAAAAGGCCTTTTTTATGCATTTTGGCAATTCAAGTACCCAATTGAGCAAAAAAAAAAAAATTACTTGCTTTCTTTGAAAATGTTTGAGGGCCTTTTTGATGCATTTTGAAAACTCAAGTACCCAATTGAGTGGAAAAAAAGGGGGTTTAATTTCTTTTCTTTTCTTTTCTTTTTTAAAGTTGAGGGTCTTTTACACCCTTAAGCCGGAATAATTTTGACATTTATTTAAAGGGTTAGTATTTGGTGCACTGTCAATGTATTTTTTTTATTCCACAAGCAACCTTAAAAAATTATCATGTATATCTTTTTTTAAATATTTATTTTTTTAATATTTACTATATAGGACACTCGTCAACCCTTTAACCTTACTTGTGGAATAGAAAAGTTCCACGGGCAGTGTATCAAATATTATTCATTATTTAAATAATAACATTTTTTATATTGACAACATCGTACGCAACGTTAAATTAAATGTCAACATTTTAGTTGAAATAGTTAACAATATTAATTATTTAGACTTGTTGGACAAAATACGTTAGCGGACAAAATATATAAATATAAATAAACTATTATTTATATATATAATAAAATATAAATAGAATAATTTATATTTAAATTGTTCAAATACGTAAGCCAATAAAATCGTAACAAAAAGTTGAAATTGAAAAGAAGAATAGAGATTTATTAAACGTGAGGTCTGTTTAACACAGTTTTCTTAAGACAGATTCGACCGCTCATACGGTACTTGGAGAAACGTTGGTCAAATGTCTCCCAGGATACAACAACACAATGATCAATGCAGTAGCACCTCTGCAGCGATCAACAAACAAACGTTGCATTTTTTTATCACCGGAACGTTGGAAAATATGGAGTGAAAAAGAATAATTTTGAGAGTAAAATAAATTCGGTGTGAGAAAGTATGAGTTTTTAAAAATTCTTCAGAATTCAAAGCCTTTTATAGGCATTTATGAAGATGGAATCTTTGGGAAAATAATTCCATGTTGGGCTAAAATATATGTAGGCCTATTATTTCGTATTGCCCACGTCGTGCCAATGCACCCCAACCTCGACGAGTTTGGACCTGCACCCCCTTGTGCGCGGGGTAGGGTTCCAAGCTTAGTCATTTAATTTCTTTTTAAGAGGATTCCCATATATATACACATCTCACACTTGGTATTTAACCAATGTGGGATCTAAGCTTTTACTTTTCCTCAACAAATATTTTCAGGTAGTTTAATTTGAGTATCAATTTATCATTCATCACTTTACCATTTTGAGCATATGATATACCGTTGTAAAGGTCTCATGGAGTAGAATATAAAACCATAATTTTATGATTCAACTCTCTACCTTTATCTATTGAGAATATGCCTCAAAGTTCCCATAAATTACAACTTTTCCAATAAGACTAATTAGTGACACTATAAAAGTAGAGGGACCAAATTATATCAAAAATTAAAGTATATTAAGTCTCAAGTTTCGGCATAGTCTAGGGGCCAAATTTGAAAATTGACAATTGTCTTATAATATCGAAATGGAAAACACACATCAGTCAACAAGATTCTTAGGGTATTCAAATTATATATAACCATGTAATGTTTTAATCGAAAAGTAAACGATATTAACTATTCAAACTAATTAATAACATTATAAAAATATAGAGACCGAATTATGTTAAAATTTAAAGAATATAGATTAAATCTCAAATTTAAACATATTGCATGAACCAAAACTAAAAGTTAATTATTTTTTAAAATGTAAAATTAAAAGATTGATGTCCAGACCTTTGTTTTATATATAGCTATATAAACAAGATAGATTGAAATAAAAAAAATTTTGCATCGTGCCAAAAGCACCCTATCAATAGAAGAAAGGGTTTTATTTATATTTATAAAGGATAATTCTATTATATGGGTAAATTATATCAACAATTACTCAACTTTGATGTAATTGACAAAACAGTCACTCTTCTTTAAATTCAGTCACTCAACTTTCAAAAAATAACAAATCAGTAACCAACGTTATCGAAAAGTGACAAATCAGTCACCCATTAGCATTTTCCGTTATAGACTTAACAGGACAACTGACGTGGCCAGTTAACTAGCTGACGTGGTCAATTAACTTGCCACATTAGACATGAGGAGCAGAAGGGTCTTCTTTTTCTTCTCCTCCTCCTCCTCCTCTTCTTCAACTAACAATCAAAAGTAAAATTTGTCAAACAAAACCTATGACATTTTTAAGGTTGTTGGCCCTTTCCACTGCCATAGTTGTTGTCATTGCCTCTGCCTTTGCTCTGTCTGTCACCTTTTTTCTCTTCTTCTTCTTCCTCCTCTTTTCATAGTTCTTCTCATTTCCCCAAGAAACCAACAACCTAATTTCTTTTTTATTTACATAAAAATAGGAACCCAAAGCAAGACCTTGAAAAAAATCAGAGAGGGAGAGAGTTAATTGCTTCCTCCACCATCTGAAATCTTTGATGGTTAAAAAGTGAAGTTACAACACTTACCACTATTTTCAAGTATAGAAAGAAGAACCCATAAAATGATGGATATGTAATTAAAATAAAATTAGGGTTTGCAAGTCAGAGTTGTAGGAAGAAGAAGTGTGGCAGCCATAACAATTAGTTGTGGTTTGAAAAAAAAAGTCTTCATTTTCAAAATGTCTTTACCTTCAAAAATCTCAAATCTTAAACCCCAATTTCTAATTTCTCCAACATCAATCGACAATTGTTTCATATTTAATGAGCTCTCTTAGAAATGCTTTCAAAATTGTCCCTTAAAAATTCCAAATCTCTATAGTTGGTTGAATGGACAGAAGAAGGGAAAAAGCTTGATTTCCATGAATGGGTTTTGAAGAATTGTAAAATGAAATGGAGCAATGTGAAAGAAAAAGGACTGCATCTCCATTTTTTCTTTTTCTTTTTCTTCTTCTACTGCCAAGTTAAGGTTCTTAATTTAGGGTTGTTTAAATGACAACAAGCATTCCAATGTGGTTGGTTAAATGCCAGGTCACTTTTCCATTATGTTTGTAATGGGAAATGGTTAGTAGGATTGATTTGTTATTTTTCAAAAGTTAAGTGACTGGATTGAAAGCAGAGTGACTGTTTTGGCAACTGCATCAAAGTTGAGTGTCTATTGGTTGAATTTACCCCTATTATATACGTATGTATCACGGGGCTAGATCTTTTGTTTCGCGATCCGTGTGGCCTTAGGCGATCTGTTCGTACAAACTCGCCTAAGTCAGCCTTTACTCAAGTGAGAATTCTTTAAGAACTCTTCTAAGGCACCAATTTGTATAGCAGAAGTAGACTATGCCAAAAGAAGCCACAAAAGAACAACAGAAAGAGCGCACGGGAGGTGTTTGAGTAAATGCTCTCAATATTCTCTTATTCACAAAGAATAATGAAACAATGAATGGAGTGAGCACAAATGAGGGGGAGGCTCTCTATTTATAGTTGAGCTCTCCAAAAACCAACGGTCAAGATTAGATTACATTGAAGGACAAGATTAGCCTATCTCTTGATTTTAGGGATTTACAAGATTACATCAAATCATATCAAATCTAATCTTTACAAGATATGATTCCCTATCAGTATTTAAATATTAGTTCCCATACTTATCAAGATTGCCTAAGTTGCCGTATCTTCATTATTAGGCTAGCCGGGCTTTAATCTGACAAGCTTCTCAACAGCTTACCAAATCAGGTCAGTTCTTGCAGGCCAAATGATCTCCATCTAAACAATAAACCTCCATTGGATGCATTTGGTGCGACGGTCACGGGCTTTGAACTTTGACCCGTGACATATGCATATATGTTTCCCAATGTGCCTGTTCTACCACCAAACAAGCTTTCTAGCACTAAGGGCTAGTTTAACATTACTTTTGAAAAGCGCAGTGACAAAGTGCTTTTGAGAAGTACTTTTGAAAAGTTTGGTTTAAGATTTGAGTGTTTAGCATTGCTGTCAAAAAAGTGTTTTTGAGAAATAAAATGTCCATTTTAGACATAGTATTACAAAGTAACAAATATGCATTTAAATAATGTTCAAATTAATTAATATTATGATATTTTAGCAAGAATATAAAAAATAATTTATTATAACTTATTGTTAATATTTTAATATATGAAATATTAATTTTAATATTTCTAAGTAATTAATATTAATTATTTATAAAATTTAATTAGAATATATAAACTATATTTTAAATACTTACATATAATCATTAAATGGAGGATCTTGAAGAAAACGTAAGAAAATGGAAGGAAAATAAAAAAGAACCATAGAGAAGAAGAAATGAAGAAGAAATTATTATCATGAAAAATGAAGATGACAAAAAAGTAATTAATTAGCCAAAAGCACTTTTGGCCTAGAAAAAGTTAAAAATTTCAACTTTTTCAACCGAAGAAAAATGACTTTTTAAACAGGTTTTTTAAATTGAACAGGAGTTTATTCAATAAATAATTTAAGGGAAAAACACTTTTTGAATGAAAAGTGCTTTTTAAAAACACAGGTAAACAAGCACCGACAATCATGGCAAACAATCGCATTTACCAATTTTTAAATCACAAAAACCGCTATGCTTACACTTGAATGTACAATCTATGTCGCGAAACCATTTTCTATCTTGATCCGCGACTGGTGGGTTGCTAAATTCTAGCTTTGGCAAACAATTACATTTACCAATTTTTATATCACAAAAACCATCATACTTACACTTGAATGCACATTCTATGTCACGAAAACATTCTTTGTCTTGCGCTACTGAATTGGATACGCCTCCAAAATATAAATAACATTTTTTTTCTTTTAAATACTTCTTTTAGCTAATTTATTAAAGTGATATTTTAATACACAATGTAGATGCCCAAATCTGCCCAAGCCCACAGATAACCAATAATAAAAAATCAATAATAAAAAAATAATAGCAGTCCATTAAATGTCCTTTTACATCAAACCCAAACCCAAATACAAAATGGGCCCAATACATAACCCAACTCTAAGCCGGCCAAACAGCCCAAGCAGAGCAGAACTCCAGAAGTTTCTGGCGCCTTCTCAGCGGCCACTCCCACGCGTGCCCCTTCGACTTCCCACGTGCCCTGCACGCGCGCCGTTTCAAATGCCCACGAACAGATCCCACGCGCGCCTCACTACATCCACGAGCCTCCGTAGGCCATGTCCGCATCGTTCATACCTGCAAAACAGAAGAACCAATAGCAGAGAAATAGCAAAATCCAGCAAAAATAAAAAAGAAAGAGAAAAGATTTTTATCTTTCGGCTATAAAAGAAAAAAAATAAACTCTGTAAATGTTTTTTTTTTTTTTTTTTTAACGCATATACTGTATAACGCAGATAGAATACAAAAAATCCAAAAGAAATCAAAAAATCGAGGTGATTCTTCTTCTTCAATCCTGAATCTTCTGTTTTCTGCTTCTATTTTTGAATATTTCGTTTCATCCGTTTGCAAAATAACCAAAAAAGGGAAAAGGGAGGCGTTACTTTAACCCACAGGCGCATCACCGGAAATCCTATTTCGTCGTCGTAGTCGGGTTCGAAAACAGAGCATTAAAGGCTCCTCTCTGTGCGACCTCGACCACCGAATACGATGGTGGTGCGACGGAGCGTCAGGGATTGTAGCCGTCGGGCTAGCAGAGAGTCTCGACGGTGGCTGAGCGAGGGGACCTGGTTTCGACTAAAGAAAATGAAAATAGGGCTAGGTTTTCAGAGTGTTCATTATATATTTTTTTAAACAATGTAAAAAAATTTTTTAGACTGATTTCGCTATTTAAAGTCGATTCGTACGACATTGTTTCGGCGTGGGTCATTTAAACCCGAAACGTTGTCGCTTCGTAGCCACCCGCACTCGACCCGACCCGTTAGCTGAAGGATCGCGTGTTTTGTATTTTTGGGTTATTTGCGTGAAAAGCCCCTCCGCATTTATATTCCTTTCAATTAAAGTTTTATTTCATTTTGATTTGGTCCTAATGTTTTGTTCTGTTTTTATTTTAGTCCTATCCGAACACTGCGTTTTGGTCAACTGAAATATTTGCGATTCTAATCCCTTTAATTTACGCGTCGTTTATTTAGCCCTTTTTTGAATTGCACTGTAATTTATTTATTTTTTAGCTATGTAATATTGTTCTGATTTTAATATAGTCCCTGAATTAATTTATGTAATTGTTTGTTTATTATTTTTCCTTTTTAACTATTCTTTTTGAAAATAATATCAAATGTTATATATAATTTAAACGTATTATTTATTTTTCCATATTCTTTTCATTAAACTTATATATATTCTTTTACATACATATGTAATTTATATTAAATTATTTTAAGTATGTATACATATATGTGTTCTTTTATATACATACATAATTTACATTATTTTGCGTATATATATTATTGATTTCATACCATTTTATGTTTAAATCTATCGCATATATATATACTTTCTTTTAAATTGGTTTATGTACATAATATGTCTCTTTAGAAAACTTTATTTCAAATTATGTATTTATTCAAAAAGCTTTCATATGTCATCACTATTTTTATTTTATATCAAGTTATTAGTACATGTGTGTTATCTAAATTGATGCATGTTATTTTCTATGTATTAGGTGTTTGTTTGTTCGTTATTATATGGGTTATGTTTCTTCATATGTAACCATTAATTATTTGTGGTTCCTTATTGGAATATTTTATGAATGTATTGCTACTTTGCTTTGTGTATTATCATTCCATTACGATATATTTATTAAAGAAGAAATCGAGTTTAATATCGTTCAAATATCAAAGTCATTCAGTGTTTCTAAAATAAGACAATGTTTCGTGTTTGGAAACCCATGAGATCGTGCCCTAACGTGCTGGGTTTCGGTTTTTCGTTTGACCAAATAACTAAATATCCTTTTAAAAATTTACTCACGTTTTACTCAATTTCAAAATAAGGCAATGTTTCGTGTTTGGAAACCCGAGAGATCGTGCCCTAACGTGCTGGGTTTCGATTTTTTGTTTGACCAAATAGCTAAATATCCTTTTAAAAATTTACTAATGTTTTACCCAATTTCAAAATAAGGCAATGTTTCGTGTTTGGAAACTTAAGAAATCGGGCCCTAACGTGCTGGGTTTCGATTTTTTGTTTGACCAAATAATCGAACATCCTTTTAAAATTTCATTCGCATTTTCTCAATTAAAAACAAGGTAATATTTTGTGTTTGGAAATTCAGAAAATCGTGCCCTAACGTGCTGGGTTTCGATTTTCTGTTTGATCCCAGAATAATGAAATACTCTTTCAAAATCTCAAGGCATTTCGAAGACTTGAATTGTTGCATCCTAACGTGCTGGATGTGATATTTTATTCCTTCGGAACCAGAGAATCTTAATATTCAAACTCGAGTATCTTCAAAGTGGTTAAAGAAGATCGTAATTTTAAAATCTTTCAAATTTTTGACATTAGGACATTAATTAATCAATTTTGTACCAATTTTGGGCGTTGCGAGGGTGCTAATCCTTCCTCGTACGTAACCGACTCCCGAACCCGTTTTCTTATATTTTGCAGACCAAAATTATTGTTTTAATAAATCAAAATGTTTTTTTAAAATAATTCATCTCAAGGTGATCCGATCACACCTCGAATAAAAGATCGGTGGCGACTCTATTTCCCTATTTTTAAAGTTGATTCCCATTTTTCTAAAACTCGAAAAATGGTTTCGACAGCTTCGCGACTCCACTGGGGACACTAAGAGAGTCAAGCCGTAAAATTAATTAATTTCTGTCCTTTTCTTGAAAATGGAAATTTTGATTTAAAAAAATTTACGATCCTCTTATTGCGTTCGCTTGCGTCATCTTATTTGATTGCTATGGTTTGAGTCTCGTATAATATTTTTGCATCATATTGCATGACCGTTGGGTCACACCTTTTTAAGTGGGAGTGAGAAACTACTCTTTCGTGAGGTTTTCACCTCTGTGCAAGATAGTGGATCACTTTCGGGATACATCCGTACCTATGTCTTCGTGAGATTTTCATCTCCGTGCAGCTATAGGGAAATATGTTCCCCTGAACCGAACTCGATCCGTATGAGCCTATAATGGGTGAGGATCGAGGAATCTGCTGGTTCGGGTACCTCTCTTTAGAACCAAACCGCATATAGAAAACCTTAAGAACCCACTGTAGGTAGAGATACGATAAACCTTAGTGGTCACCCAAATAGGTGCTTGAATGGTTATATGCTTTGATTGTTATTCCTAAATATTGTACTAACTTTTTGTGTTTCTGTCATTTTGCATGCATTCTCATATTAGAGAAGAGTGTCGATTCGGGTTCGATTGCTAAATTAGAGAGCTCGGCATAGAAAACAACTTTCTTGATAGAGTGGAGGACAATGCGGCTGTCCAAGTTTGGTTAGAAATGGTACAATTAGAAAAGGGGGATAGTTTGGCTGCAGGACATGTGTCAGAGGCATGGGACTACATTCGCATTAGCGTTACATAGAATAATCTCCAAGAGCTGAAAATGGTATGGGATCAGTGGGATGAGGAGACCAAGAGTTTGTTCTACCAGGATTATGGAGATTTGTTGTACCTGCTAGACGTTAAGGTGGATGAGCATTTGTTCCGAGCCTTGGCACAATACTAGAATCCTGTGTATAGTTGTTTTATCCTTGGGAGAGTGGATTTGGTGCCCACCATAGAAGAATACACCACCCTATTACGTTGTCCGAGGATACAAAACGATAAGGTCTATGTGAGAGCTCCATATGTCCCAGCTTTTGGGAAGAAGTTATTGAGTATTACGGGAATGAGCGAGCAATGGGTAATAGCCAGGATTAAGCAGAAGGGGGAGTATAAGTGTATCTCCTGGAAAAACTTGAGGGGTTTAATTTTAACTCATCCCGATACAAAGAAGAAAGTTGATGCCTTTGCATTAAGCATCTATGGGTTAATACTATTCCCTAGGGCTCTAGGGTACGTAAATGAAACAGTCACAGATCTTTTCTACCGACTCAATAGAAGGGTCACGCCAGTTTTTGCAATTTTGGCCGAGACTTTTAGATCTTTGAATGCATGTAGAAAGTCCGGAGAAGGCAGGTTCATAGGGTGTGCTCAGCTGTTATTGGTTTGGTTTCACGGACACTTCTGGAAGGTGGAAAAAGTTTCTTATCAACCTTTTTGTGAGAATTATTCGTCTTTGAAAGAAGAAGTAGCTACGAGAGGTACGAGGATGTATCCGAAGAAAAATGGATGATGATCTTTCGAAATCTCCAAGAAGGGGATATCGAGTGGAGAGCTCCGTGGATGGTGCCTAACGAGATACTCTATAGGTGTGGAAGTTTCGATTGGGTCCCTTTGCCCAGAATCTGGGGAGCCGTTGGATATGCTCCTTTGCTTGCAGCAAGGCAGTTCAAATCTAGGCGATTCGTGCCGGTGACATACGGGTTAGCCCAAAGCGATTTTCCATATAAAGGAGAAAACTACAAGAAAATGATTCGGGAAGTTGCCGATGCTTGGAAACAAACTTGTCGTATGAAAAGGTTGATGGTAGGATCAATAATTACCCCTGAGTATAGCGGATGGTTCAGTAGAAGGATCAATGACAATATTTCGGGGCCAAGTCTGGAAGGAGCTCGACCGATTGAGGAATATTTACGAGTTGTCCCGTTCAAATTGGAGATAATAAAACAAGATTTTGAAAAAAAGAACCAAGAGCTGGAAAAGAGAATAGAGCAATTAGAGGAAGAGAAGATGCATTTAGGGTTGGATGCTGACGTTCAAAAGGCAGAAACAGAGAAATTTAGAAAAGAAAAAAAACGGGTTGAAGAGGATCTCAACAGCTTAAAGACAGATTATAAGAAGATGCGGCTATCAATGAGGACCACCGATTTAGGAAAAACTCCGGATCAATGGCGACAGGAAATTCAAGGTGAAAGGGTTAAAGCTAACCAATGGGAGGAGAAGTTTAGAGAGGCACAAGCAAGAAACGAATTCATGGAAAAGATCCTTTCAGAAAGCCAAGGTGAACAAAACGAAGGCTAAAGTCGCGAAACTCAAGTGATCCCTTCATTATCACCGAAGCCGTAACTCGGTGAAAGAATTAAAAGCAAGTTTGAGCCAAATAGAGGAAATGAAGAAGAAGATCAAAGAATTAGAAATGGCCGTGCTAAACTGTCAGAACCATATCAAATATCTAGAGGCGAATGAAGAACGAAGGGAAGAGGAGCTTCACCATTCCCGGAATCAAGTCAAAGATAGAGATTACCTCATGGGGGAAGCTATAACCCATATACGAGAGATAGCCGAATATTTACAGAATTTGGCTGTACAAGCCGATGTATTGAGCATGCAATTTAAGACCCGGTCAGATCGTGGACCAGAATTAGCTTCTCTACTTGCAAAAATTAAAGACTTAGGTGATAAAGCAAGGCTGTATTTGTAATCCACTTTATGTAAAGAGCTTTGTTTTCAAATAAAGTTTCCTAAATGGAATTGAATCAGAATCGACTTTTTTCACATTTCATGCATTCGCATTTGTCATTCATTTCATATACATTAAAAGTCATTGAAGGATTTTAATTGAAGTAAAAATCATTTCAGCAACCTAGAAACCAATAAAACTCTACCAGAGACACATCCCTACGGCACAAGAAAGAAAACAAAAAATATGGATCAGAGAATAGAGAAACTTGAACAACTCCAAAAGGAGACGTAGGAAAAACTTCAGCTGCAAATGTAAGAGCAGCTTGCTAAGATCCCGCGTGATATGATGGATCAGATGATGGAATCTCAAAAAACCATGATGTCCTAATTAACTCAAATACTGGCAGACAAAGGGAAAGCCCCCATGGTTAACGCTACTGAAGATAGTGAGGAGCGACTATCTCTCCCTGGTCTCACTCCAACACATCCTGAAGTGCATCCACGAAAGACATCCGTCACAATTAAACCTCGACAATTTCAAGAAGGAATTTTGGTACAACCAAATTTTCAGGCGAGATCAGGTTCCAATTTGGTAGACCATTCAATCAATGCTGTTATTCCCAACCTTGATGAGGCAGCAGAATAGGAAAAGGCGAAGTCTAAATTGCCAAGACAGCTAGAAGAGCATTGCAAATGGTTAAAAGACAAATTTAGGGCTATGGAAGGCACTGATAGGCAACGCGGAGTTGACGCCAAGGATCTAAGTTTGGTACCGGATCTAATGCTTCCTCACAAATTCAAGATGCCAGAGTTTGAAAAATACAAGGGAATTACTTGCCTCGAAGCTTACATAACTATGTTTTGCCGAAAAATGACCGGGTATATTAACAATGACCAATTGTTGATACATTGCTTCTAGGATAGCTTTGGTCTGAACAAAGCAATGACGGATGGTATAATCGGTTGAACTGCATGCAAATTGGTTCTTGAAGAGATCCGCACGAGCATTTATGAGGCAAGATACCATGTAAATCGATATGACCCACTTCGATGAATTTTCTTTGCAAAACATGGAAAAGAAACCAAACGAGAGTTTCCGACAGTATGCACAGAGGTGGAGGGAGGTTGCCATTCAGGTCCAGCCATCACTTTTGAAAAAAGAGACCACAATGCTCTGTATCAATATGTTGAAGGCCCCATTCTTTACTCACATGTTAGGGAGCGCAACCAAGAGTTGATCGAGAACGCTATAAAAAGTGGAAAGATTGAGACGGGGGAAAATAACAAAAGAACGACCACGAGGAGGAAAGAAAGCGAACTAAATAAGACCAGCATAGGGTATTCAAAATCGGTCACCGTTAATCAGCCAAAGGCAGTGGCTACGGGGCATCAGGGTTTGTCCAGGAAAGAATCTGGCACCACAAGACAGAACAATAAAAAGCTCCAATTTACGCCTATCCCGATAACATACAAGGCAATGTATAAAAACCTATTCGACGCGCATATAGTGTCTCCTTGTTATTTAACACCAATGCAGCCCCCGTACCCCAAGCGGTATGACCCGAATGTGGAATACGAGTATCATGCGGGGATCACAGGGCATTCAATAGATAATTGCCTGGCCTTTAAGAAATTGGTAGAAAAGCTTGTCAATATGGGGGGTTATAGAGTTAGCAGATTTGCCAAAGGCAGAAAATCCATTACTCGATCATAATGGGGTCAATGCAATCAGCGAAAGTTTAGAGAGAAGGATCAAAACAAGCGTTGCGGAAGTTAAGACTCCCTTAGGATTGGTCTGGAAAGAAATGGTTAAATAGGGGCTAATCGTTACGGAAGAGAGTCAGAGAAAATTGATAAATTATTGTGAGTACCATCGGGAATCAGGGCACGAGATTTAGAACTGTGAGAAGTTCAGGACTTTGGTACAAAATTTGATGAACAATAAAGAAATTAAGTTTTGTGAGGAGGGAGCAGAAGAGAAAAGCATATGCACCGCAGAGCAGACAACGAGGAGCTCAAAAGTCAAATTCCCTTTGATCGTTATTTCAGCACCCAAGAGCAATGGAGCTGGAATACAGGCAGCAGCGAAAGTAATAATAAAGATACCCGCGATACCTAAGAGTAGCGGAGCTAAAATGCAGGCAGAACAAAAAATGATAATACAAAGACATGCAGCCTTTGCTTATGAGGATAGCAAGAGGGTTCCCTAGAACTATGAATGTAGTGTGACAATCTCAGGGAAGGAGAAATTAACTAGTGCTTCAAAAGAGGAGTCGGATGCAGGTTCTCATACTCGTAGCGGGAAACGCTATGATTTGGCAAAAGGGGAAGCTCCAATGGTAGAGCCGGGGGGAAAAATTAGTCGAGTCTGGATCACCCATCAAGGAGCCAGTGAAAGAGGAAAAAACCAAGGAGTTCCTAAAGTTCCTGAAACACAGTGAATATTGTGTGGTAGAGCAGCTGCATAAGCAACCAGCGCGGATATCTATGTTGGCTTTGCTTCAGAATTCGGAAGTACACAGGAACACATTAATGAAGGTTTTAAATGAGATCTATGTCGCCAATGATATCTCAGTTGATAAATTGGATCGGTTGGTAGGTAACATAAGTGCTGACAACTTCATCCATTTCAGTGACGACAAGATACCACCAGGTGGAAGGGGATCCACCAAGGCTTTGCATATTACCACTAGATGCAAAGGGTACACACTACCAGGGGTCCTAATAGACAACGGGTAGGCATTGAACGTATTGCCCTTGTCCACTCTAAACAAATTACCGATAAACAGATCGTACATGAAATAATGCCAGAGTATAGTGAAGGCATTTGATGGCACGCAAAGGAAAGTATTGGGAAGAATCGAGATACTTTTATTGATTGGCCTGACTACTTACGAAGTGGATTTTCTGGTAATGGACATCAAGCCTTCCTATAACTACTTATTAGGAAGGCCGTGGATACATTCGTCAGGGGCAGTGCCCTCATCATTATATCAGAAAGTGAAGTTGGTAGTGGATGGTCGGCTAATAACGATAAAGACTGATGAGGACATTATTGCAGCTGTGACTAGTGAAATGCCGTACCTGGAGATAAATGATGAGACAATCGAATGTTCTTTCCGGTCTCTCGAGTTCGTGAATGCAACTTTTGTCACGGAAGGAAATAGAATCTTGATACCAAGAATCTCCAAGACTACAAGAATGGGACTGAAAATGACCATGGGAAAAGGCGCTTTACCGGGAAGAGGACTTGGAAAGTATCTTCAAGGGAGAGTTGTGACCCCGACATTGAGAGAAAAACAAGATTGCTTTGGCTTAGGATTTAGGCCAGATGCAAAACAAAAAAGAAAAGAACAGGAAAAGAGACAAGAAAGGAGACGTGCTCGTTTGAATGGCAAAAAGGCCAAGTGAGAACCTATGATAATTCCGCATATATCCAAAACCTTTGTGTCAGGAGGGGTAATTCATGCTGAGCAGAAGGTGCCAATGGGAGAGGACATCGTAACAATGTTGGGCAATGTCTGCGCTAATACTGTATCTGAAGAGACAATTGAAGAAGGGACCTTATCGAATATTAGACCTTACAAATCAGGGAGCATTTTGGACAACTGGACTGCAGAGGAGATTCCTGTAGTATTTAAAACTTATTCAGAGTAATGTTCAGAACGCACTTATTGCTTTAAGCCTAAAAGTGATAAGATTTCTTTTGTGAAATAGGCTCTTGTTCAAATATTATTATGTTAATGAAATACATTTTTGCTATCATTTGAAGCAAATATTCCTCTATTCCTTTCGTTATTTTGTGATTCCTTTAAATCATTCTTTCATAACCATTATACATATAAATAACCATTCATAAATTCATTCATTCTTTCCATATTCTTTTGAACTACAATAGGTCACCAGATATCAATGACATGAGTGACGTTGCCACAAACTCGGAATATCCTTTTGAGTAGGACATGTGTTTAGAGGGATCACAGGATTTTGAAAATGACATAGACAGTGACTTATCCCCTGACTTGTTAAGAATGGTAGAACAGGAGGAGAAACAAATTCTACCTTATGAAGAAACAGTAGAGACTGTGACATCGGAGGAGGGGAAGGTAGTGAAGATTGGAATGTGCATAACCAAAAAAACAAGACGAGATCTTGTCGAGCTGCTACAAGAATTCAAAGATGTCTTCGTATGGTCATATAAGGATATGCCTGGTTTAAGCACCGACATTGTAGTACATCACCTGCCCATAAAAGAAGATTGCAAGCCCGTTCAGCAGAAGCTTCGAAGGATGAGACCAGATATTGTGTTAAAAATAAATGATGAAGTTAAAAAGTGGTTTGATGCTGGATTCTTGCAATAGGCCAAATAATCGGAATGGGTAGCCAACATCGTGCCTGTCCCTAAAAAAGATGGGAAGGTACGAATGTGTGTAAATTATAAGGACCTAAATAAGGCTAGCCCAAAGGATAATTTTCCTTTACCTCATATTGATACTCTGGTAAATAACATACCAGGCTACTCGTTGTTCTTATTTATGGACGGTTTCTCGGGGTACAACCAAATAAAAATGCATCCTGAAGACATGGGAAAGACCACTTTCATTACCTTGTGAGGTACGTTCTGTTACAAAGTGATGCCATTTGGGTTGAAAAATGCGGGAGCTACCTACCAAAGGGCTATGGTGACTTTATTTCATGATATGATGCATAAAAAAATCGAGGTTTATGTGGATGACATGATTGCAAAATCCCGAACAAAAGAGGAACATATTCAAGTTTTGAGAAAATTGTTCTTGAGACTGAGGAAATTCCAGTTAAAGCTCAACCCCGCGAAATGCACTTTTAGAGCTAGATCGGGTAAATTGCTGGGTTTCATAGTTAGTGAAAAGGGAATTGAGATCGACTCAGATAAGGTCAAGGCTATACAAGAATTGCCTCCACCATGCACTCAAAAAGAAGTTCGAGGTTTCCTTGAGAGGATAAATTACATTGCTCGGTTTATTTCACAGTCAACCGAAAAGTGCGACCCCATATTTCGTCTTTTAAAGAAACATAATCCAGGTGTGTGGGATGATGAATACCAGAAAGCTTTCGATAGGGTCAAGCGATACTTGTCAAATCCCTTAGTCTTATCACCCATTTGCCTAGATAAGCCGCTAATCTTATATTTAACAGTGTTTGATCATTCTATGGGGTGTGTACTGGGTTAACACGATGATTCAGGAAGAAAGGAAAATGTGATATACTACCTCAGTAAGAAATTCACTGAGTGTGAAATGAGATATTCGCCCATTGAGAAATTGTGTTGCGCGTTGATTTGGGCAACTCAAAGATTGAGACAATATATGCTGTATCACACGACCTGGCTAATCTTGAAACTAGATCCTCTTAAATATATGATGGAGTCAACCGCCTTGAATGGAGAATAGCTCGATGGCAAATTCTGCTCTCTGAGTTCGACATAGTCTATGTGACCAGAAGGCGTGAAGGGAAGTACAATAGCAGACTTTCTAGCCAGCAGAGCGTTAGACGATTATGAACCCTTGAACTTCAATTTTCCCA
Organism: Gossypium bickii; assembly: GCA_025503065.1. Taxonomy (NCBI): domain Eukaryota; kingdom Viridiplantae; phylum Streptophyta; class Magnoliopsida; order Malvales; family Malvaceae; genus Gossypium; species Gossypium bickii. The sequence continues at coordinate 15,587,117 of CP106713.1, read as the reverse complement.
ATGAAGATCTAATGTTTGTAGCAGCTACTGAGGGAGGTATCCTAGAAGATTGTCCTTAGAAGTTGAATTTTGATGGAGCATCAAATGCCGTTGGTAATGGAATTGGGGCAGTCTTAGTATCCCAAATAGAGATCATTACCCATTCACTTGCAAATTGGATTTCGATTGTACAAATAATATGGCAGAATACGAAGCTTGTATCATAGGAATTCAAGCAGCCATAGACCGCATAGTTAGGGTGCTAGAAGCATATGGAGATTTCGCATTAGTGATCTATCAGCTCAAAGGAGAGTGGGAAACGAGGGATCCCAGATTAATTAGTTACCGAAAATTAATCTTGGACTTAATTAAGAAGTTTGATGATATCGCATTCTTTTACCTCCCGCATGATGAAAACCAGACGGCTGACGCACTAGCCACATTAGCCTCCATGATCAGAATAAATAACCAGGAAAATATGAAGCCCATCCGGATGAATATTTACGAAGCCCCAGCTTATTGTTGCAATATGGAGGAAGAAGAAAGAGATGATCACCCCTGGTACCAAGTTATATTGCGATACGTAGAAATCGCGAATATCCTGAACAAGCGACCGAGAATGAAAAGAGGACATTGAGAAGGCTAGCTTGTGATTATGTTCTAAAAGGGGAAATCCTATACAAAAGAAGAAAGGATCAGGTACTATTGAGATGTGTCGACGCTGTTGAAGCAAAGAAAATTCTGGCGGAAGTCCACGAGGGTGTTTGTGGAACGCATGCTAATGGGCTCACAATGGCCAGACAAATCATGAGATTCAGGTACTATTGGTCTACCATGGAAGGAGATTGCATCAATTATGCTAAAACATGTCACAAATGCCAAATATACGGGGACAAAATTCACGTGCCTCCTTCACCTTTGCATATCATGACTTCTCCATGGCCTTTCTCCATGTGGGGCATGGACGTCATCGGGCTGATCTCTCCGAAAGCTTCAAACGGGCATCGGTTCATCTTCGTAGTTATAGACTACTTTACCAAATGGGTAGAGGCTGCTTCATACGCCAATGTTGCCAAGTCGGCAGTCAGCAGGTTCCTAAAAAATGAAATTATATGCCGATACGGAATGCCAGAAAGAATCATATCGTACAATGCACTAAATCTAAACAATAGCACGATTGCGGAGGTTTGCGGTCAATTTAAAATCAGACACCACAATTCATCACCATATCATCCAAAAATGAATGGTGCAGTAGAAGCAGCCAATAAGAACATTAATAAGATTGTAGGGAAAATGGCTGAAACCTATAAAGATTGGCACGAGAAGTAACCATTCGCTCTCTATGCGTACCGAACATCAGTCAGAACCTCTACTGGGGCAACTCCTTTCTTACTAGTTTACGGAATGGAGGCAGTGCTACCCATCGAGGTTGAGATTCCTTCCCTTCGAGTCTTGACAGAGCGGAAATTAGTTGAACCCGAGTGGATCCAGTCTCGATATGATCAGTTGAACTTTATTGAAAGAAAAAGGCTAAAGGCCATTCGCCATGGTCAGATATACCAAAAGAGGATGATGCGGGCTTATGACAAAAAGGTTCGCCCAAGAGAATTTTATGAAGGAGACTTGGTTCTGAAAAGGATCCTCCCCATGCAAAAGGATTTCAGAGGAAAGTGGGTGCCAAATTGGGAAATGCCTTATGTGGTGAAAAAGCTTTCTCCGGAGGAGCATTGATCCTGGCTAAAATGGATGGGAAAAACTTACCTAATCCTGTAAATTCAGATTCTATCAAGAAGTACTATACTTGAATAAGAAAAAAAGCCAAAGTAAAAACCCGAAAAGGGCACTTTGAGTTTTCTCCTAAAAAAAAAGAAAAAAAAAGAGGAGAGGCCAGGGTGAAAACCCACAAAGGGCACCTTGAGTCCAAAGGGGTTTTGAGTCGAAAATCAGAAAAGGCGGCTCAAATTGTTATAATGAGGCATACAGTGATCCTGACATACTTGAATTAATAAGAAAAGGGTACGTCGCATCTTGGTGCTTCGACAAAATACTCAGGATCTTCTAAACACATGTCACACTCAAAATAGTCTTCCAGACATTGGGGCAGATAAGCTCAGACGGCGATATCTAAGGGTTGCGTAGTAGTCATTTTATCCACTAAATGTTCTATCTTTAAATACTCGGTTCTTTTCAAGATGTACCTTTTGATTAATGTCTTTTATTGATCATAAGCCTTACTCCCCACCAATTTTATTCTCATCTGTTAATATTACCCTCATGCAAGCATGTTGCATTAAAATAATGATGGATGAACTAATAGTACTTTTATGAAAGAAGTTCTACGCATTACTCTAGAGGTTTCTAAATAAAACCAGAACCCAAAAACAGGACAGTTGTGTAAAACTCACCAGGTTTAAGGGGTTGATAATGTCGGAAAAGAAGGTATCTATATCAATGATGATCTCTTCGTTTTAAAGTACCACGACAGAGGTGAGGCTTTAGCAAACAATAAGAAAAAAATTGTTCTCAAAGATGAAATGCTATGAGAATAGGTTACAAATTATTTTGGGATCCTATATGCTGAAGACACGGCAAGGGACCATGCAAATATACAAACCTCGCACCTTCGGGATATAAGGGAAAAGACATTCAAGCCACCACAAGGGCAAATCAGTGGGGCATAGTAGTGATTTCTTTGAGTTTCGGGGTCAAATTGCCGGCTGAACAAGGACAACATGATGCAAACGAGGGTGCCCTTAAAACATTTGAAAAAGACCATTCCCACGAAATTTTGCATTCATGCCAAACACATCTACTCAGGGGAATTTGACCATCGCATAATATTCTGCATTCATCTACATTTAGTTACGAGTATTAGATCCATTCTGATCATTGCATTCTAATCATTTTGCATAAGCATAAACATGAAACTGATTTCACAAGCACAAGTCCACTAAAGAACGTTGTCGCAATATCAGTAAATTCGAAGATCTTACCTTTCTCAGCAAAGTGGATTGAAGACAACAGATCTGGCAACCCTGAAGTTGCAGGAACAGATCGAAGCCAGACAATTTCTATTTCCTCGAAGTTCCAGTGGAGTAGGTTGAGGTTACAAATCCCTCCTCCCTGAGTTGACAATGAGGATCAATTCGTATTTCTTTGAAGTTTCAGCAAAGAAGATTGAAGTTACGAATCTCTTCTCCCTGAACTTCTATCCCCTCGAAGATCCAGTGGAGTAGGTTGAAGTTACAAATCCCTCCTCCCTGAGTTGACAATGAGGATCAATTCATATTTCTTTGAAGTTTCAGCAGAGAAGATTGAAGTTACGAATCTCTTCTCCCTGAACTTCTATCCCCTCGAAGTTCCAGTGGAGTAGGTTGAAGTTACAAATCCCTCCTCCCTGAGTTGACAATAAGGACCAATTCGTATTTCTTTGAAGTTTCAGCAGAGAAGATTGAAGTTTCGAATCTCTTCTCCCTAAACATCTATCCCCTCGAAGTTCCAGTGGAGTAGGTCGAAGTTACAAATCCCTCCTCCCTAAGTTGACAACGAGGATCAATTCGTATTTCTTTGAAATTTTAGCAGAGAAGATTGAAGCTACAAATCTCTTCTTCCTGAAATTACATTGGAGCAGATCGAAGCGCCAGTTCTCAGACCCTTGAAGAGGCAGTGGGATGGAACGAAGCTACCCGAAGAAGAAAAGCACCAAAAGAAGCCTGAACTCAGCGGGACTAGGCAAATTTGGCCCTCTTTAAAGTCTTTGCTCCATTCCTGTTACACGACAATGAGCAAAGAGGGGCAGCTGTAGATGCCCAAATCTGCCCGGGCCCATAGATAACCAATAATAAAAAACCAATAATAAAAAATAATAGCAGTCCATTAAATGTCCTTTTACATCAAACCCAAACCCAAATACAAAATGGGCCCAATACATAACCCAACTCTAAGCCGGCCAAACAGCCCAATGAGCGAGAACTCGAAGTTTAAGCTTCGCGCGCTTCTCAGCCGCCACTCCCATGCGCGCCCTTTGACTTCCGCGCGCCTGCCTGCACGCGCGCACCGTTTCAAATGCCCATGAACAGATCCCATGCGCGCCTCACTGCATCCACGCGCCTCCGTACGCCACGTTTGCATCATTCGTACCTATAAAACAGAAGAACCAATAGTAGAGAAACAAAGAAAATCCAAAGAAAAAAAAAAAAAAAAAGAAAAAAGATTTTTATCTTTCTACTATAAAAGAAAATAAATAAACTCAGAAATGTTTTTTCTTTTTTCACGCATATATCAGATAACTTGCAGATGAATACAAAAATCCAAAAGAAATAAAAATACGAGGTGATTCTTTTTCTTCAATCCGAATCTTTTGTTTTCTGCTTCTTTTTTTGAATATTTTGTTTCATCCGTTTGCAAAATAACCAAAAAAGGGAAAAGGGAGGCGTTACTTGAACCCACAGGCGGTCGCTGGAGATCCTATTCCGTTGTCATAGTCGGGTTCGAAAACAGAGCATCAAAGGCTCCTTTCTGTGCGACCTCGACCACCGAATACGATGGTGGTGCGACGGAGCGTCATGGAGTGTAACCGCGTCGCTTAGCAGAGAGAGTGTCGACGGCGGTGAAGCGAGGACTGGTTTCAAATGGAAAGAAAATGAAAATAGGGCTAGGTTTTCAGAGTGTTCTTTTTATATTTTTTAAACAATGTAAAAATGTTTTTTTTAGACTGATTTCGCTATTTAAAGCCAATTCGTACGACGTCGTTTCGGCGTGGGTCATTTAAACCCGAAACGTAGTCACTTCGTAGCCACCCGCATTCGACCCGACCCGTTAGCTGAAGGATCCGCGTGTTTTGTATTTTCGGGTTATTTGCGCAAAAAGCCCCTCCACATTTATATTCCTTTCAATTAAAGTTTTATTTCGTTTTGATTTGGTCCTAATGTTTTGTTGTTTTTTATTTTAGTCCTATCCGAACACTGCGTTTTGGTCAACTGAAATATTTGCGATGTTAATCCCTTTAATTTACGCGCCGTATATTTAGCCCTTTTTTGAATTGCACTGTAATTTATTTATTTTTTTAGCTCTGTAATATTGTTCTGATTTTAATATAGTCCCTGAATTAATTTATGTAATTGTTTGTTTATTATTTTTCCTTTTTAACTATTCTTTTTGAAAATAATATCAAATGTTATATATATATTTTAAACGTATTATTTATTTTTCCATATTATTTTCATTAAACTTATATATATTCTTTTACATACATATACATATGTAATTTATATTAAATTATTTTAAGTATGTATACATATATGTGTTCTTTTATATACATACATAATTTACATTATTTTGTGTATATATATTATTGATTTCATACCATTTTATGTAAATATTTCCTTTTAAATCTATCACATATATATACACTTTCTTTTAAATTGGTTTATGTACATAATCTATCTCTTTAGAAAACTTTATTTCAAATTATGTATTTATTCAAATCGCTTTCATATGTCATCACTATTTTTATTTTTATCAAGTTATTAGTACATGTGTGTTATCTAAATTGATGCATGTTATTTTCTATGTATTAGGTGTTTGTTTGTTCGTTATTGTATGGGTTATGTTTCTTCATATGTAACCATTAATTATTTGTGGTTCCTTATTGGAATATTTTATGAATGTATTGCTACTTTGCTTTGTGTATTATCATTCCATTACGATATATTTATTAAAGAAGAAATCGAGTTTAATATCGTTCAAATATCAAAGTCATTCAATGTTTCTAAAATAAGGCAATGTTTCGTGTTTGGAAACTCGAGAGATCGTGCCCTAACGTGCTAGGTTTCGGTTTTTCGTTTGACCAAATAACTAAATATCCTTTTAAAAATTTACTCACGTTTTAGCCAATTTCAAAATAAGGCAATGTTTCGTATTTGGAAACCCGAGAGATCGTGCCCTAACGTGCTGGGTTTCAGTTTTTCGTTTGACCAAATAACTAAATATCCTGTTAAAAATTTACTCACGTTTTACCCAATTTCAAAATAAGGCAATGTTTCGTGTTTGGAAACCCGAGAAATCGTGCCCTAATGTGCTGGGTTTCGATTTTTCGTTTGACCAAATAATCGAACATCCTTTTAAGATTTCATTCGCATTTTCTCAATTAAAACAAGGCAATATTTTGTGTCTGGAAATTCGAAAAATCGTGCCCTAACGTGCTGGGTTTCGATTTTCTGTTTAATCCCAGAATAATGAAATACCCTTTCAAAATCTCAAGGCATGAGTTTTGAGAATTTTGGGATGATCTGGAATTCAAAGACTTGAATTGTTGCATCCTAACGTGCTGGATGTGATATTTTATTCCTTCGGAACCAGAGAATCTTAATATTCAAACTCGAGTATCTTCAAAGTGGTTAAAGAAGATCGTAATTTTAAAATCTTTCAAATTTTCGACATTAGGACATTAATTAATTAATTTGGTACCAATTTTGGGCGTTGCGAGGGTGCTAATCCTTCCTCGTACGTAACCGACTCCCGAACCCGTTTTCTTATATTTCGCAGACCAAAATTATTGTTTTAATAAATCAAAATGTTTTATTAAAATAATTCATTTCAAGGTAATCCGATCACACCTCGAATAAAAGGTCGGTGGCGACTCCATTTCCCTATTTTTAAAGTTGATTCTCGTTTTTACAAAATTCGAAAAAATGGTTTCGACACACCACATTAAAAATATATATTTTTATAACTAAATCTAAATAAAATAATGATTAAAAATATTGAAAAAGAAAAGAAATTCTTACAAAAAGCTAAGAGTAAAACTATAAGAATAGAAGCTACCGTGGAAGAAGACATCTTTCGAGAGATTTAAATTTAATTCTTTGTATTTTTAGTTTTTGAGATGAAGATTCACAAAGTAATTTGGGTGGGTATTTTATAGAAAATTATTTTAGGTAACGAAAAAAAAATTGAATAATTTAATACACTTAATGGTATTCAGATAACAACACATTAAAATTTAATAATTCTTTTTAAGTATTGTTAGTTAAGGCAGAGATATTGGGTTCTTAAGTACTTAGTTTTAAGTCCCATTATTTGCTATTGTAATGTGAGTTTTTAGTCTCATCTTATGCATATGATATGCCGTGTATGGGCTTTGTCTGAATTCTTTTCGGTTTCCAATTCATCATCCATTTTATTTTTTACTTGTTTGATTCTATGTTGCAGTTGTTCAAACATTGTGAATAGAGGTAGCAATCGAGCGAGCTTGAGCCTTTTTAGGTTTGAGTTTTATTTGGTATAAGTCTTTCTAGGTTAGAGCATTTTTTAGTTTGAGCTTTTTTTAGTGTATTTTTTTCTTTAAAACATCCATTTAGATTAATTAATGACATTATAAAAGTAGAGCAACCAAATTATATAAAAAGTTAATGTATATGGATTTAATCCAAATTCTAACACTGTATAAGATCCAAAATTGAAATTTAAAATTTTGTCTCATACTATAAAAAAGAAAAGAACAAAGCAAACCCAAAAATATGTGCCAGTCTCTAATTCACTTAAGATGTTCAAATTATATTTAACTATATAACATTTTAATTGAAAATATAGCTATATTAATTATCTGGATTAACTAATAGTGCTATGAAAATATAATGACTAAATTATATTAGAAATTAAAGTATAGAGATTAAATCTCAAATTTAGGTATGATAGAAGGGCTAAAATTAAAATTTAACATTTTCTTGTAATGTAAAGAAAAAGAGATCATCATAAACGTGTCAACAAAAGGTAAGTCCTATATAAATCCAAAAGTCGAGGACCAAATTTAATGAAATTAAGATATAAGGATTATATCCCAAATATGATTATACTACAGGGGTTAAAACTGAAAATTGACCATTTATTTTTGAAGGACAAAAGAAGAATAATGGAGTGTGCATGTGTCATGAAGAAAGGCCCGAAAGCCTTTCTCTTACATAATTATATAGATTAGTATGTTTCCTACCTTATCGTGATATATATTTTGTCTCTTATTTTTATTTTTAGGAATATAACTTTTTACCTATTTTATTTAAAAACTCAGGTCCAATTGTTATTAGTGTTAAAATTCTTGTATTAAATTCTCTAGTGTGACATTTTAAAATTAAAAAAAAAGTCACTTTATAGTTATGTAATAAGAAAAATAACGCTGAAAATACTTATTAGAATTTATTCTTAGAAACACTCATTCAAAGAATTAACCGTTTAATCTAACTAATCACATTATAAAAGTAAATGTACTGGATTATGTAAAAAAATTAAAGTATATAGATTAAATCTCAAGTTTTAGTATAGTCTAGGGGCCAAAATTAAAATTTGACAATTGTCTTATATATCAAAATGGAAAGCCATGTATTAGCCTCTAAGACTCTTAAGATATTCAAATTATATATAACCACATAATGTTTTAATCTAAAAGTTAATGTTATTGACTATTCGGACTAATTAATGACATTATAAAAATAAAGAATCAACTTATGTTAGAAATTAAAGAATATAAATTAAATCTCAAATTTACCCATATTAGAGGGATTAAAACTAAAATTTAACTATTTTTTTTCTAAAATATAAATAAAAAAAGGCTTAATGATGTTGTAAGTCCTCGAACGTTTTCGAAAAAATCAATTAAGTTCCTCCAAACTTTTTACACTCAATTGTGCCATTGAACAAACAATACTGGTCAAATAAGGGAAACGCTAGTGTGGTCTTCAACGATGCCACACCAACATCGATTGCTGATGTGATAGTGACATGCCATCACTGAATGCTAATGTGGTAGTGCCACATCATCATCAAATGATTGCCACGTCAAACAAAAATAAAAAATATTTTAAATTTATTTTTTTAAAATAAATACACAATAAGGCACCAATTTGTCTAGAATCATTCTAAAATTATAAAAAGAGTAAATTACACTAACAATCACTCAATTTTAATGCAATTGACAAAAAAAAAATCAATCTAATTTTAATTTAGTCACTCAACTTTTAAAAATTAACAAATTAGTCCTCCATACCATTTTGTTAGATGTGTAACAGAAAGTGGACCTGTCATTTAACTAGCCACGTTGGCATCCTAGCTGTCGTATAGAGGGCCCCAATTTAATATACTTAACTGGGCAGTAGAAGTAGAAGAAAAGGAAGAAGAAGAGAAGAAGAGAAAAAAAATATACAATATGAATAATGTGTTTTATCCATGTCTTTCTTCCTTTGTTGTTTCAAAAGCTGGAAAAAGAAAATCTCCCAAGCTTTCTTCACCCTCTGCATATTTTCACTGCTACCCCCTTTCGCAGCTGGTCTCCAGCGTTGCCTCCAACTAATACCATCACCTAAATGAAGCTCTCCTCACCCTCTGGACATCTAATGGTTTAGATTTCTCCTAGGAACAACCAAAATTTTCGTAAATTCAAGCACAATTTCGAGACTAGCAACCCTGATTTGTTGCAATCCACCGTCAGACAGACTTTAGTTTCGTACTATATTGATCCTCTCGTCGGCGGCCACCTTCTCAACGTCCGGATTTGTGAAATGATGCCTAAAACTCGGGTTTGATTTTGTTTTTATCTAGAAAACTTTTTTTAAGATTTACTCCCAATTTACACCCTCATATCATATAGAACCTCATAAAAGTCTATCTCAGTTCGTTTTTTCGGTGAAACGGTTAGTTTTGCAAAACAAACTTTGGGAATTTAAGTGTTATCCATTGGAATATCACTGGCATTAGGGTTCCCTAAGCTCTTGGACATACTTCTTTAAGTTTGACTGGCACCAAATGTGAACCCATGTGGAGGAACTTCTAAGGGCGGACGGGGAAAAATAGAAGTAGCACCAAGATTATTGAAGGCGAGGATAGGAACAGGAGCAGGAACTGCATCGTTTACATTTGAGAAACCAATGTTGAATGGAGCTCCAGTAGGTGGTGGGAATGAAGGCAGAGAAGGATTGATACTTTCAGATGATTTAATTGATTCTGATTGAACTAAATTCATTTTAAGATCCTCCTCCTCCTCCTCCTTTTACTGCCCAACCCATCCAAAATTTCAATCTTCCCTTTCTTTTTTTGCCCGTCCCTCCTCCCAAATTATGTCCCTTTCGCTGCTCAATTTCAACGTTGTAAATTAATTGATCACGTCATTTGTTCTGTTATATCTTCAAAAGAAAATATTAATGGATGATTGATTTATTATTTTTTAATAATATTAATGATTAATTTGTTATTTTTCAAAAGTTAAATGATTAAATTGAAACTAAAGTGACTACTTTGTCAGTTGCGATGTAATTTGCTCTTATAAAAACATAGAAAAGTGATGGAAATTATAAAAAAATCATTAAATTGATTAAAAATTAATTAAATACTATAAAAATTATAAAAACCATAAATTTTGGAAAAGAAAAATTAATTTATAAAAATTATTATAAATTAATTAAAAACCATAATTTTTTTATAAAAAGTAAAAATATAATTTATAAAAATTATTTTTCTCATGTTTGTTAAATTAATATAACTCACGCTTATAAAAATAATTTTTTTTTTAAAATTTTATGATTTTTAATTAATGCAAAAGCGATGACAGTTGGCGTTAGATACGGGGATTTTTTTTAATAGATAGTATGGACTAGAATGATTTTTTAACCCACGGAGTTAAATTTTTTTTTGTGCTAAATTTTAAATATTACAATATGCTTGAAGTTTCTTTACATTCCTTATATTTGGAATTTTACAAGGAATTTTAATTCTCATATTTTTATTTTAAAGAATTTAACCCTTCTATTTTTCAATTTAAAAATTAAGCTTCAATTGATAACATCACTAATTTTTTTTTGTTAAATTGATTGATGTAACATTTTAATTTTTTTTTAAAAAACTTGGTAGAATGTGATAAAAAATAACATTGAATCTTAAAAAATTAAGTGTTACATCTAAATGTTGAAATATCAAGTTTTGTAAAAAAAAATTTGAAATTTGAAATTGAAATTGAACAGTTTTATATAATCTAAAAAAAAATAAAAGAATGAATTGAAATTTAACAATTACAGCAATAACGTCAAAGAAAAATAAAAGGCCATAGACGCTTAAAAATTAAAATATAAGGAAGGCCATTATGAAAAAAATGCATTTTATATATAATACTAATCCAGGTGTCTAAATGTAAGGTCTAGAGGCATAGACCTATAAAGTGAGTGTCCCAATTGGTACAATTAGAAGTCTCATTGTAGGCAGCTATGCTCATTTGACTCTCCATTTTTTCCCTAAAGCATTTGTGTCCAGTACTGGTATTTCACACATACTCAGATATCTCAAAAAAAATCCTCATAATACATAAAAATGTTTTTAAAACATTTAAACACAACCGTAATCAACACATTTCAATATCTAACACTTATTAAACTCGAATCCAATCTCCAATGAATATACTAGTTCCTAATACATACACCCTAACAGTTCATATCAAAAGATAAAATTGTGTTCATTTTATTTTCAAAACTTATTATGTGAGACCAATCTATCATACAATGTGTAATGATTTGGTAAATTAAAAACAAATATGCTTTGATCTTGGCTGTAAGAATGATGTCAACATTTCTCCTGATTTTCCAAAACACAGTTTCGCATATGGGATATAACTGTACCTGGCTCCGCCGCTCCGAATATTGAACTTCCTGCAACAATGCAATTTGCTCCTGCTGAAGCAGCCATCTCAATTGTTGATGGCCCTAACCCACCATCCACCTGCAAATTAAACCACAATTTCTTCAGCAGACAGCTATGGCCGTGTATGTTGCTCCGACACTTCATTTTTCTTGCAATATCTGATATTTGTATCGACACATTCTGGACATGCGTATGAGGATGACTTTCAAGTATATGAAAAAACTTTTTTTTTTTTCCTTTCTTTTTTTTAAAAAACAACATACCCATATTTGATACTCATACTCGAGTCCAAATAACGTGGGACATGGTAGTAATGCATGAAAAATATGATCCCAAGGATACGGTCTCTCATAGAAGGAATCATAGCAAGTTTGAGTGATGAAAAGGGTACAGAATCTCTTCAATTTTGTTTCAAGTACCTTGTACCCAATACATACTCAAACATGGGTACAAAGATATGATCCTCGAAGCAGTATCCAAATACAAGGAAACCTTTAAAACAATTGAACATATCATACCCATGTCCAACACTTAATCATAGTCATAGTAACAACGTATAGAAATTTGAAAGGTAAGAAGTTTATTTACCTCTATATCAAGTGATGGGTACTTCTTCCTTAGAACACGAACCTCCAAAAGAAAGTAAGAGAAATGTCATTCACATAAAAGATAGAAACTCTGAAATAAAATTGAAAGTAAGAAATGAAGTGGCACCTTATCCATCATTTCAGGCATGAACTTTTGACCACCAAATCCAGGTTCTACAGTCATTATAAGAACCATTTCCACCGGATTTTCACTGTCAACCTATTAAAAAATCACCCACACAATAGATAAAAAAAAGATCAAATAAAAATTTTAAAAAATGTTATGTGATAGACATGGATGAATTAGCTACAGCCTTATTCAAGTCCAAGAACAAGCAGATTTGAAACCTCAAAAATTAGAGAAGGAAGGAAATCCATACCAGAGGATAAACCTCCTCAATCGGTGTTCCAGGCTTTAATGCCACACCGGGCCTCATGGTGTTTGACTTAATTTTTTGGATAAGTTCTTGCCAGTTTTCTGCAAAAGGTAACATGGTATCTTTGCATAAGGAAACAAGGAATAGAAAACTACATTGAGAATCTTTGAGGATCTACTACAATACATATGCAGAAACTTTGGCTATGGCATCTTTTGTGGAACAAAACCATGAGGCTTTCAGACCGAAGCAGACAATACCCTGCAGGTTGGGTGCGTGTCTCCACAATAAGATGGCAGTGAGTAAAACAAAAATGAAAAATACAATCAAAACCCACCTTTGGATACTTCAACATGAAAAGTAAAACCAGAAGCACCGGCTTTACCCAAAGGTTCAACATAATCAATAGGATTAGTGACCATAAGGTGGCAATCAAGAAATGCCCTGTAAGAGAAGAAGAATACTTGATCTATTTAGAATTGTAAACTTGCAGCTAATATTGAAAAGCCAAAATAGTGCAAGTGCACAAAGAATGTTACTTTGTGTGCTTTCTTAAACTCTCAATGACTGGAGCGCCAATGGTTAAGTTGGGGACAAAATGCCTATATAAAAAATTTAACAATGAACATGTAAGCATATCTACAAGTACCCAATAATGTAAACATGAAGGACTAAGTAAATAATACTTAATGCAGATCAAAAGCTCTAGTGTTAACCAGAACATAAGAAATCATCATTAAAAAACTATAGCAAGATATCAAACAAAGCTTAAGAATCTGAATAACTTGCACTCTGCATAAACCAATCCAATTTCAAAAGTTCATTTAACAGTAAGATTAGTCATTGAAAGCACAGAAGATTCTATTCAATTTAAACAGTTAATTAAGGTCCTTTACATTCCATCAACAAAAACTTCCAAAATCCCAAAGTTTCTAAAAGTAACTTTTCAAGCTATAAACAAGCAAGATCATTGAGTCTTTCAATTTCCGAACACATAATCATATCCTCACCCAAAGTAGACAACTCTTAAACGTTTTTTTCATACCATAGATCATGATTTCATGGATGACAGAAACATAAGGCTTAAGTATAAGTTAATAATCTTCACTAAAAAGATTAGCAAATATAAAATAGCCGAAAAAAACCAAACCTATAAAAATAACAAAAACAGGAAGTAGAGAAGAAATAGAAAGATAAAGAAGCAAAATCCTAGAGAAGAGAAATCCATGAAAGCAATGAAACATACCCATCCTGCAGAAAGAAGCCCAGAAAGCAGAAAAAGTTAGAATGTTGAAAATCATCTCGTTTCTCTTAACAATCCAGAAAGAAGCAAAGTTATAAACAAATTTTACCATGATATCCATGTGAAGCCAATCAGCACCGAAATCAAGTATGCGCTTTGCCTCTGATGCTAAGTTAGCGAAGTCCGATGAAAGCATGGATGGAGCAATTATCGGTGTTACACCCATCTTTGGGATTCGGGTGTTCCTGGGTTTGCAGTTGTTTTTTTGTTGAAGAGCTGGTGGATGGTTCAAACCAAAGGGAGATAACAGTTGGATTCAATGGAATTCTGAGTTGAGCTTAGGATACACGCTGCACATTACTCAAAATCGTTGACTTTTTTATATCTCCACCTACCAACCTGCATTTGCTTTCTAATAACAATATTATTTTTTTTAAGTTCAAAATTCAATTTAAAATAAAAATTAAATTGTTGAAATCATTCGATTAAGATCATTTATAAGAATCTCTTGAATCTTATTTCTTTTGGCATCTATTTTAAGAGGTGGATTGGTACTCTATTAACTTAATTATCCTTATAATATACAACTTTTCTCATTAACTACCCTTTTTTTTTTTCTAAAGTAATAATAAATTTTGACAGAAAGTATAATTCTATCACACTAATTACCCCCGTTACTTTTGTTAATAAAATCTTTTAGCCAATTACATGGGACAAGTGATACTTTTTATTTAAAATAAATAAAAGTTAGATTAAATTAAACATAAAAAGTAATGACTGATAATGAAAGATTATAAGCGGGCAGGAATAAATATACAAAATAATGTATGCCTATATTTATATCAAAACAATACCTCAAACACGAAAATACATAAATAAAATAATAATAATAATAATAATAATAATACAAACACGATACACAATGCATATTGGAGACGAAGGATGAGGAGTTTGTTCCCCCAAACACAAAGTTGAAAGCAGCAATGCAAAAACTTCCGCAGGATAAGAATTTTATGACGTTGGTTAAATTTTCATTTTCCCTGGAAAGTTGTCAATGATGGTTGCATATAAGAGATCAAAGCTACAGTCAATGCGGACAAAATCCAATGCCACTGTTCCTCAACCCTGTTTCTTCTTTTTCTTTCCTGTTTTCTTTTTCTTGAGGCTCCTTTTGAACACAGCTAAAACCTCAATGCTGCAAAACACCCCCACAATCACTCGAAAGGAGATCAAAAGGTTTACTTCTTTTATATGTGTGTGTGCGCGTGCGTGTACATTTGAGGTTGCCAAGGTTTGAATGTTTGATTCCTCATCACTCAAACTGAGAGTGTATTCGGTAGAGTTAAAAAGAGGGGAAGGATAGAAAGAGGGAGAATTCTACCATGAGTTCCTCTAAGAAAAAGCTTTGGTATTATTACCAATATTTTTAAGGATTTATCAATATTGGCAGAGTTCATGGTAGAATTTCCCAAGAAAGAGGAAAGTGAAAAAAATGAAAAGAATTATGACAAACGACAAATTTATCGTTTATGCTTAATGCATAAATGGAAATCATTTCAATTTAGAATTATTAGAGTGAAAATGGAGATATAAGTGTGCATATTTACAAGACTATGCAATTAAAAAAAAATCATTTTCTTTCCTATCATTTTTCAAGTCTACCAGAAAGAAAATTATATTTTCCATCTTTCCAGTCCACTTTTCTCCTCCAGGTTTTTTTCTTTCCAATTTTCTTTATAGTTTCCACCCTACCAAGCAAAGCCTAGAGTCCAACACTCTACATGCATAAATATAGGCTTATTTGGCAATGAAACATAAGTTTGAAGGAGCAGTACCTCTGAGTGCCTGGAAAGAAATTAAAACCATGAGCTTTTTCCAACTGCCAACACTTACTATTCAACAAGGACTTGCAATCCTGTCATATAATCCAACAATAACTAGTTTGTGAAAACTCAAACAAGTTAAAAACCAGTACATAATTTCCAACTACAAGTACCTCAGTTTGAGAAAACTCAAACAAGTTAAAAACCAGTACATAATTTCCAACTACAAGTACCTCTTTGAAGCTTTCCCATCCACAGCTTATATAAATGAGAGTTTCTGGAAGTGATTGAGGATCTTCTGAAATTGTTTCTCTTCCAACTTGAACTGAAGCTTCTTTCGCACGTTCTCTTTCGCGTAAAACCCATGGTCTCTTTTCTTCTTTTATATTTGAAGATGAACTGGTGTTCAGATAAAGGAGTTAATGAAAAAAGAAATGTATTTAACTGCTGCAAATTCCAAATAACAATTGAGAAGTGTTCAAGATAGAACTGCCATCATATCCTCTACAGATGGCTAGAAATATACAGAATCATCCTACCCTTTCAAAGATGGTTTAACTTTATGTGAAGATATGGTCCATAATGCATCAATCAAAGTTGTATCTAATCCCTTCCGAGGAGGATCAACGACAATCACATCTGATCCCACAAGCCAAGAAAGAGGATCCTGCAAATTCAGTGAATTATTCATACAGTTAGTTTGGAATTATTCAAGAGTCACATTGCATACCAAACTTCCAAGGAAGCTCAAGGCATATAAACATCATTATCTGGATAACAAATCATTTGTGAATCCTAAATGACATGGAAGACCATAAAGTTGCAAGAGCTTGATACTAACAATGGAAGTGTCAGCATTGTGCCAGCTAATGCTGCCCTCAATAGACTTTGGTAAGCGGTCAACTGTCTTCTCAAATGATGGCTTAGATTCTTTGTTAATCTCAATGCATTTTACAGACCTGGTAACAAAAGAAATAAAATCAGAATAAAAGCTTAGTCTCGTTGAATGCAAGAATCAGAGAGAAATTTGAAGTGTTAGGGACATTCCATTCTTGCCTGCATTTTTTAGTGGCAGCTAATGATAATCCAATGACACCAGCTCCTGCATACAAATCAGCCACAGATGCTCCAAAAGGCACATATTTGTGCAACTTCCGAAGCAAATTATCAAAAGCCTGAAAAAGAAGCAATAAGAAATATGCACTAAGCACTTCAAACAAACAATACACAATAAAGCTACACATGTCCTGCAGATATTTAAGTTGTATTATGCATCATATGCTGATCTGCTCCAGGCAGGGAAAAAAAAATTGGAAAGGGATCTACACTACACATGTCCTGCATCATGCAGTAACACAAAAAAGGGACCAAGATCAATGTTACTCGAACTTGAGTGTGAGTGTCAGGTAGGGGTATATGCCCGAAACAGGCATAACCAATTTTTTAAAAGTTTTTATTAATTAATTGGAGAGCCATATTTTCATTTCAATGTCCAAATATGTGTTGAACACAGATGTCAGGCACTAGCACTTGAAGAAAACCAAAACGTTGGAGCAATATAGGCCAAGATAACACACAAACAGCTATGACAAGAAAATTCCACTAAAGGATATAAATAGCATTTAGAAACAGGCACCTCCAAACCCTGACTCTACGTACTCTCAGTTCCTGAGTAAATAATATTTAGCGAAGTTTGCCTTTACTTTGCTTTGTATTGTTCATTTCTCTCTCATGGAAAATATACGTGATGGCATGTAAAAATTCCCAGTCCAATGAGACCTGCTAAATTTACAGCTTCACTTACCCGTGTGTTTGCTTGGCCGAAACTGGAGGGATCCAAGGATATATCAATCCCCCCAACATGCTCCCAGAAATCCCTTTCCCCCAAAAGATGTCTCCATCTATTCCCAAAAATTATCTGCAACATCAGTTGAGCATTCTAAGTTTCAAATGTCCAAAGAATTCAAAGAAGGGGGAAAAGAAAAGAAAAAATAAGCTAACTCACATTATTAGAAGATGTCTGGAAATTAGCCCACACAGAATGGACCAAATGGAGTTTACTCCTTGACCCACCATTTCTCCACAAAAACTGAACATCATTAAACAGAAGTAAGCATCAAACAGAACTTTGACATCAAGCAATAGAAGCGTATAAAAGTTAGGAAGTTGAACTCACATTAGCCAAGGCATTTAATTTGTCCGAATTTGAGGACTTCTCATTTCTTGAATTCCAAACTAAAGCAACCTGTACTCTACCTGGAATCATAATTTATTCAACTGTCACTCTTATTTGCCTTAAATCATTAGGAAAACAGAATTTTCCAGAAGAAAAAAGCCATACAAATTGCTTAAAACTACCATTTCTATATCTTTCGACAGCCGGAAGTGCAGTATTGTATGTTGTAACAGCCATCTGCATACATTGAACGTTCATCAAAATAAATCCAAAAATACAGATTCCAATAATACTCTATTTCATTTTCTTGCTAATTAATATTTAATATCATCTGAATAAATCACCTGAACGTATCGCAAATCCCCTGTCCCTTGATCCTCATCATATGGTTCAATATTTAATTCTCTAACACCTAACATGGATAAGGGATTTAAGTAAATTTATTCAAATTTAAACCTTTAAAAGAAAGAAGAAAAAGAAATCAACCTTTTCTTAGTAGCTCAACAGCAGCATTAATGTTGGGGTGATGAGCTGAAATTGCAAGATTAACATTAAAGAAATTCAGATTAAGAACTTAAAAAAAACAGTGATTTAGACACAAAAATGTATTTAAAAATACTAATTAAATTTTCCGATTTTTAAGACCTTTGCATTGAGGAATATCCACAACGTTATGAGTACCCTCCTGATAGAGTCCAATCAGAGGGTTCTCCGATGATCCACGAACGGCTAATTTTGCTCGACACCTCCATCCCCACTGGAAAGCAAAGCAGAGAATCAAAGCCCACTCCCAAAAATATTAAGAATCTCAAGGGAAAAAGAAAAAGGAGGAAATGTGTAATTGGGAACTAAATAATATGAAATTGCCCGGAAAATACCAATCTACAGCTATCGAAAGTAAAATCTGACACTCCAAGACCCTTGAAGAAATTAGATGCTTCGTCTACGATGACCGGACGGTGTAGATTGAACTCGTGCGTGCATCCAGAGCACCTGAAAATTACATTTTCCTTTCTTAAGAAAATGAAAATTTATTGCAACTAAAAAGTTGAGTAGAAAAGTAAAAGTTTCTTCGTTCTTTTCGAACGCGAGAAGGGTGCATACGATTCAAAGTGAGGACACTGTAAGGCGCAAGTTAGCGAGGGGACAGCAGTTGCGGAAGTAGCTGGCGGAAGTAAGGAGGGAGGAGTTGGAGTAGAAGCGACGGTTGGCGCTGTGGCAGGGGATACGCGGCAGGTGATGTTTGGATAAGTGGGACGTATTGGGAGGGTGTAGAGTGACATCTCTGTCGCGCGCGGTGGCCGTGTGGAGAATTTTTCGGGGCTCCTTGGCGGGAATGGATAATGTATATCATCATTAAGAAGGATAAATATCTCAATGGGACAACTCGGTCGGACCATCGATCCTAAACCCGAGCTGAAGCCCATATTTCCTTTTTATATTTTGGACCGGCTTAAGCTTGAGCTTTTGAATAAGAAAGCTTAAATTTATGCATTGGCCTAAATTTGTACTGTTTTTGATAGGTTAAATGGAATTACTAATTAAACTCCAACTTTAGGTATTTGCTAGAGTGTTATTGAATACTTAATCAAATAAATTAATTTACGTTTGTAGTGTATGGAGGGAGTTGAGTTGAATTATAACTTGAAAGAACTTCAATTTTTTTAATTTAAATTTGAAATAAAGTCAGATTTAAATCAGCTATGTTAGCTCATTTTATTATTAAAATAATAATAAAAATTATCATATTTAATTATTTTCCAAGTTTTTCCATTTATTTGGAAAGTGCATGGGTCATTATCGCCATACCCATATGTAAAGAATTAGAGCAACATAACATAGCAGCATCAAGTGGGTTTGAAGTTCCAACTGTGCCAAAAAGCGAAAAGCAAAGTTCAAGAAAATCACAGCTACACCTTTGATTATCATTATGCCATGCACCATCAAATTTAACAAGAGGCATAGAACAATCAGCAGGAACTGTCTTACATCAATTTGCATTTAATCAGTTGGCTGATCAGGCGTATATGTATTTTAGGATATCACCGTGTCAATCAACTGGTCCATTTGATACTGGTTATAGTTGCAACTTTCCAACTATAGTTGATCAATCATCAGTACCAAAATATCGATCTCCAAACTCACCCATACCTGGTATGACACGGAACTCCCCGTTTAGTGCAACGTCAAATTCCGAAGTGACAATTTCAAGGATGGGAACCGTTTGCAAACACAATGGATTCCTTCAGGTGCCTGAATAAAAGAAAAAGAGGGATGAGTATATAGGAGGAGAGGAAATGATAACACTCTAGAATGACATGTTTTTATGTGCTAATTGTATATTAATTTTGAATGTGATTCTACTAATTTGGGCTATTTATGGACTTTTATCTCGTAGGGACTAAATTAGAGACCAATGCAAAATTGAGGGCCAAAATCGTGAAATTAAAGATAAAAATGGACCAATGTGCAACAAAGGGAAAAGATGGTGCCAAAAGTGCAAACATGGAGGGCAAAGGGATTGAAATGCAAAAAGAAAAGGCTTTGCTTTATCAAATTCTATTTTAATTATATTAGGATAATTAATATTAGGATAATTATCTATGATTATTTAATTTCTTTATTTATCTCTATTTATCTTTAATTAAATTGTAATTATCTTTGGGAGTTTGAGTAGGACTAGTCCATCTACCTTAAGCACTATAAATAGGGGATGGAGTGACTCATTTTGGTTGTTCATCTTTTTCTGTACACTCTTCTCCCATAAGTTTTTGTGCTTCCTTTATTTTCTTTTCAATAAAAACTCTATTTTCCATATTTTTATATTTTATTTACTTTTCCCCCACAATTATGAGCCACTAAAAACCATCTAGCTGAAGGTTGTCGAATTCCCCAAGGGGTTCTTGAGGCTTAGAACCCGTGGTTAACTTTCTCACCCAGGTATTCATCGCTTTCTGCATTCTGGTCGACGCCTCCGTCCGTGTCCCTTTAAAAGTAACCCTTTCAACTTATGCAAAGGCGGCCGCTTTGTGTGTTTTGGGAGGATTGCACCGTCGGTTCGTGAGCTTACTCCGTCAGAGGTTAGCGAGCCCAAGAGACAAAATGGCGTGGGATTCGCCATTGAGAAACGTTGATCTAGCGTAAATGACTCCACAAGAGCAATAGTAGGCTAGAGTCAGGCTCCCTAAATTCGTAAGGTAAAACTCTTGGAGTTGGTGGTCGTAGGCGTCTTCTTCCACTATAACTGGCTTACTTGGGCAGAGAAGGGTCATCCAAAAGCCGAAGATTGAACCCAAGGAGGAACGAGACAACCGGAGGCTAGAATCTCGCCAAATAAGAAAACTCACTCTTCTTTAAACTCTCTTATTTTCCTTTTTATTTTCGCAATTTACTTTCACGATTTCAATCTATTTTATATTCTATTTTATTCCAAATCGAAATTATTAATTCTGTTTTTTATTTTTCCAGGATCGCAAGCTTTCTTGGGCAGGATTCTGCCCAAGATCTTGAGAAACAGGCATTTGTATAATCCGATCCATGTGGATTCGACCCTACTTACCCTTTACTATTATTTTCGTTATTTTACAAGGAGTAGGACATATTTTGGTGCATTCAATGACGCATCAAATTTTGGCGTCGTTGCCGGGGATCGGTAGCGTACTAATCTTGTTCTTTTGTTTTCTATGACCAGATCTGCTCCAGGCATTCTTGCGTTTGATTCGGAGATCGAAAAGACTGCAAAAGCTAATCGGAAAGAAACTAAGTTAAGGAAAAAGCAGTCAGCAGTGGTAGTGATCCAAAGCAATCCGCCGCCAGAAATTAGGGTCGACGACGAAACAGAGTCTAGGGTTAACGAAAACCCTACTCAACACTTGAAAGTAAAGCAGAAGAAGTCGATCCATTTGAAGAAGTGCTCAATGCTAGGGTTGACGAAAACCCTAATTTGGTACAAGAACCAATGGCTCAAACGATTCGCAAACTAGTCAAGCTCGACGAACAACCGCCATCAGCATCGCATATCCTACCATAGATACGGACTTTAAGTCAAATCGTGGTTGATTCATTTCTTGCCAACATTCCGAGGTTACGTAATGAAAACCCCCATAAACACTTAAAGGAGTTTCATATGGTTTGTCCGAGTATGAAACCTCAAGGCGTAACTGAGAATCAGATTAAATTGTGTGCTTTCCCTTTTTCCCTAGCAGATTCAAATAGTAGGAATGGTTATTTTATTTACCTCCTGGATCTATTACTACGCACACCGATCTATCTCGCTTTGTTTCTCAACGTGTTTTTCCCAAAGATCTAGAGCAAATTGAGCTAAGAAGGAGATCGTGGGGATTAGGCGAAAGAGGCGTAAACTCTATATGATTATTGGGAGCGGTTCAAGAAGTTGTGTGCAAGCTGCCCACAACACGGTATAACAGAGCAATCTCTCCTCCAGTACTTTTATGAAAGGTTGGAACGATAGAGATGAATATAGTAGACGCTGCTAGTGGAGAAGCGTTGGTCAACATGACCCCCCAACAAGCAAGGGACTTAATCTCCACAATGGTCAGAATTCTCAAAGAATTTCGAGCTAATCTCGAACCCCTGTATGGGTTCACCAGCTAAGTAATTCTTCCATAAAAGATAAACTTGATAGGCTTACTAATATGATGAACACTCTTCTTGTAGAAAAAGCTAAACCAGTTCGGTTATGTGGAATATGTGCTACACCTGAGCACACAACTGATGTATGTCCTAGTTTGAATGATGACACGATGGCTCATTTGGATGCCGTGGGAAATTTTCCTGGTCCACCACAAAGGCGTTATGATCCCTACGCTAATAACTACAACCCAGGGTGGAGGGATCATCCTAACTTAAGTTATGGGGCTAACCCACGATATAACCGGCTATACCAGAACCGAGTTCCACAGCAGCCACAAGATTCAGGTAATTCTCTAGAAACTTTGGTCAATAAATTAGCAACTAATATGCTTGATTTTCAACAGAAAAACGAGGCATTTATAAGAGAACTGACAATATCAGTTGAGAAATTGAACTCTCAAGGGAAGCTGCCGTCACAAACAGAACAAACCCAAGGCAAAACGCAAATGCAATGACGCTGCAAAGTGGAAAGATTCTGGAATCGATTCCCGACAGAAGTCATGCCCAAGAAATCGCCCAGGAAAAACCCAAGAAAGACGAACAGGTCCGAACGAAACCCCCATTGCCTATAATTCAACCTCCATTTCCAGAACGATTCCACCAGTGTCGAAAAGGTAAGCAGGACAAGGAAATTCTCGAAACATTTAGGAACGTCGAGATCAACACTTCGTTGTTGAACGCCATCAAGCAAATACCGAGGTATGCTAAATTTTTTAAAGAGCTTTGTACCAACAAACGGAAGTTAACAGGTAATGAAAGGGTGAATGTTGGTGAAAATGTGACCGCAGTGTTACAGCGAAAAATGCCGGCAAAATGTAAGGATAGGGGTATGTTTGCAATACCATGCAAAATAGGACATTTGGGAATTAAAAAGGCTATGTGTGATCTAGGAGCCTCCATAAATGTAATGCCCTGTTCTATTTATGAATCACTTAACGCTAGTTTTTTGACAAAAACAGGTGTTATTATTTAGTTGGCAGACAGGTCCGTTGTACATCCTGAAGGAGTCCTTGAGGACATGTTCGTAAAAGTTAACGAACTTATTTTTCCTGCAGATTTCTACGTGATAAAAATAGAGGAGGACAGTGCTCCGGGATCTTCAGATCTCTTGTTGGGACGACCATTCCTTAGTACAGCTAGTACTAAAATTGACGTTCGAAGTGGAACTCTCACGATGGAGTTTGATGGGGAGATCGTGAAATTTAATGTCTACGACGCCATTAGCCATCCCAGTGAAATCTTGAGCGTAAATTGTGTCGACATAATTGACTCTTTAGTGGAAGAAAATTTTGAGTCAATTTATGGAGATAAATCTAAAATGATGTTTGATGATTTTGAATCTGTTAATAAATTGTTGGTTCCTATGGACACTAAACTTCTACCTTCTATTGTGCAGGAGCCAGATCCAACATTAAAACCACCTCTCGAGCATCTCAAATTCACATTTTTAGAGGATGATGAGACCATTACTGACTTAAAAGGGATTGATCCCTTGGAGGAAAATATGAAACCAATGAAAAAGAAGAAAGGACAATTAAACCCAAAGATGGTGGATGTGATAAAAAAAATGAGAATTTCTAAGCTCACATGATTAAAAAGATTTATTTTGAGCCACCGTAGAACCATTTAAGTCGTCAAGCTAATGACGTTAAACAAGCGCTTGTTGGGAGGCAACCCAATCTTTATTTTTCTTTTATTATTTATTTTTATTTTTTTATTTTTATTTATTGTTTTCTTTTCTTTTCTTTTTAATTTCTTTTATTTAAATATCAATAAATTTCTCTCCTTTGCTTAGCTAAAATGGAGCGCATTGAGGCTCGACTCGACACTTTTGGCCAGCAACTTACCGAACTCATTGCTATCCTCCGCATTCGACAGTAGCTACGCGATGAGTTTTTCTAAACTTTTCTATCTATTTATTTCTTTTGCGTCCACATTGAGGACAATGTGTTTTAAGTAGGGGGAGGTACTCTTCGTATTACTGTTATATTCTGCTGAGATTTGTGTTTGCTGCTTGAGGCTCTTTTAGGTTGTCCATATTTTTTTTTTATTAGAACATTCTGTCGCTAATCATGCCCAAGAATTTGCCCACGACTTGCCACTGTTTGACCCACATGCATGATTCTTGGCCACTGAGTTAATTTTGATTCTGTCTGTTTGATTTTATCTCCATTGTTTTATTCTTATTAGGCCAATAATATTTATGATTAATAAGTTAACTCTATCTTGCTTTTCGTAAAATTGATCAAGTTTAATATCAAGTGGACACTTAATACGTTTGTATGCCTAAGTTATATTCATGACTATTAGGTGGTTACTAAAACTTATTTTTGACACTTGATTATTTCTCTTAGGTCCTCTTGAAGTTAATATTTCGCGAAAATTGTGATTAATAAATATTTCCAAGGTTATGAGTCAACATAGAACGTGACTGATTGAGTAACCGGGGTAGAGTGCTTGGGTTGTCATTCTACTTCGCGTCAAAAGGTTGTGTGACGTAATAGGTAAAACTCCGCTAGCCAAGGTTATGAGTATGGCTCAGAACGTGACTGAATGAGTAATCGGGGTAGGGTGCTTGGGTTGTCGTTCTACTTCGCGTCAAAAGGTTGTATGACGTAATGAGTAAAACTCCGCTAACCGGAAATAAATAATTTTTAGGAGTATGTTCAGCTGAGTAACCGGGGTGGTGTGCTTGGGTTATCATCTCTCTTCGCGTAAAAAGGTTCGATATATTTCTAAGTAAATAAATAGTTCTATTAAAGGAAAAAAAAAAGAAAAAGAAAAAAAAAGAAAAATAGTACTAATAAAATTTCAGCTAAGGAAAGCGGGAATAAATAGAGTGTCTCAGTAGGTTGGGTAAATCACCTAATTGTCATGAAATATTTCAAGATGACTTTAATTTTTGTGTGCTAATTAGGAAACTTTTTCTGTTTTACTTAAAGCAAGCTTAGAAGTTCTCTTTATTTTTCATATGCATTTTTGACTAATCTTTATAAAACTTTGGAGTAGAATTTCTTTCAGGATCTAGTTTCCACAGTGGATAGGAACCATACTTGAGGGCAAGCATGGGCTAAGTAGGGGGGATTTGATAACACTCTAGAATGACATGTTTTTATGTGCTAATTGTATATTAATTTTGAATGTGATTCTACTAATTTGGGCTATTTATGGACTTTTATCTCGTAGGGACTAAATTAGAGACCAATGCAAAATTGAGGGCCAAAATCGTGAAATTAAAGATAAAAATGGACCAATGTGCAACAAAGGGAAAAGATGGTGCAAAAGTACAAACATGGAAGGCAAAGGGATTGAAATGCAAAAAGAAGAGACTTTGCTTTATCAAATTCTATTTTAATTATATTAGGATAATTAATATTAAGATAATTATCTAGGATTATTTAATTTCTTTATTTATCTCTATTTATCTTTAATTAAATTGTAATTATCTTTGGGAGTTTGAGTAGGACTAGTCCATCTACCTTAAGCACTATAAATAGGGGATGGAGTGACTCATTTTGGTTGTTCATCTTTTTCTGTACACTCTTCTCCCATAAGTTTTTGTGCTTCCTTTATTTTCTTTTCAATAAAAACTCTCTTTTCCATATTTTTATATTTTATTTACTTTTCCCCTACAATTATGAGCCACTAAAAACCATCTAGCTGAAGGTTGTCGAATTCCCCAAGGGGTTCTTGAGGCTTAGAACCCGCGGTTAGCTTTCTCACCCAGGTATTCATCGTTTCTCTGCATTACAGGGCTGACGCTTCCGTCCAGGTCCTTTTAAAAGTAACCCTTTCAACTTATGTAAAGGCGGCCGCTTTGTGTGTTTTGGGAGGATTGCACCATCGGTTCATGAGCTTACTCCGTCAGAGGTTAGCGAGCCCAAGAGACAAAATGGCGTGAGATTCGCCATTGAGAAACGTTGATCTAGCGTAAATGACTCCACAAGAGCAATAGTAGGCTAGAGTCAGGCTCCTTAAATTCGTAAGGTAAAACTCTTGGAGTTGGTGGTCGTAGGCGTCTTCTTCCACTATAACTAGCTTACTTGGGCAGAGAAGAGTCATCCAAAAGCCAAAGATTGAATCCAAGGAGGAACGAGACAACCGGAGGCTAGAATCTCGCCAAATAAGAAAACTCACTCTTCTTTAAACTCTCTTATTTTCCTTTTTATTTTCGCAATTTACTTTCACGATTTCAATCTATTTTATATTCTGTTTTATTCCAAATCGAAATTATTAATTCTGTTTTTTATTTTTCCAGGATCGCAAGCTTTCTTGGGCACGATTCTGCCCAGGATCTCGAGAAACAGACATTTGTATAATCCGATCCCTGTGGATTCGACCCTATTTACCTTTTACTATTATTTTCGTTATTTTACAGGGAGTAGGACATATTTTGGTGCATTCAACGACGCATCAGGAAACAAGAAAAGGTTGAAGGAAGAGTTGCAAGATAGTAGATGCATCAGCAGCCAACAATATGGAAAAAGCTCACAAAGATGAGTTTCATGAATATAATGTGCGATTCTGGAACTCCTTTCTGTATGAGTAGTTCAATGGCGTGGTTGGCAGAGTTCCCTACAAGAAAAGTCATCAAGGCAGGTTCTCATCGGAAGGCACATTAATAATCGAAGAATACAAAATAACATGTATGTCGAAACCATTTTTTTATTTAGAAAACGGGGTCGACTTTAGAAATGAAAATGGAGCCGCCGCCAATCTTTTTTGAAGTGTGATCGGGCCACCTTGAGATTGATTGTTAAAACGTTTTGATTTATTAAAACGATACTTTTGGCCTACGAAATTCGAGAAAGCAGGTTCGGGAGTCAGTTACGTACCAGGAAGGATTAGCACCCTCGTAACGCCCAAAATTGGTACCGAATTGATTGATTAATGTCTTAATGTCGAAAATTTAAAAATATTTTAAAATACGATCCTTTTTATTAAAGAAAACTTGTATAAATTAAACCGGACGCCGAGACCCGCTTATTTCAAAAGAATAAAATATCATACCCAGTGAGTTAGAATACGACATTTCGAATCCTCAAAATTAAGCTTGTCTTTTGCCATTTAAAACTCGTATATTTAAATTTAAGAAGGATTTTCGATTATTTGGGTTAAATGAGAAATCGAAACCCAGTAAGTTAGGGCACTATTTCTCAAAATTCCCGAATACGGAATATGCCTTTGTTTTTGGAAATCCTTATCTCTAGATAACAGAATGCCATATCCAGTGAGTTAGGACACAACATTTTGAATTCCCGAGAATAAATTTTTATTTAGCTTATGCTTTAATTAAAAAATAATTGGTTCTTTAAATTCGATGAGAAAAATCGAAACCCAGTAAGTTAGGGTACGATTTTCTTTCAAATCTTAAAACATGTAATAAAAACAAAATTTTTGATGCATCGAATAAAATGTGATATGATTTTATAATAAAATATAAAATGAATTACAATGCTAATTTGTATAACAAAATAATGATGATGACAATAATATATAAATAACAATAATAAAGGTAAGAATAAAATACAATAAAATAAAAGCTAAAATGAGCAATCTACATAAAATAATAGGTAAAAAAAATAGTAAATAAATGAACAAATAAGTAAAATAAAGAAAATAATAACAAAGATAAAAGTTAATAGAAAATCAATAAACAAATACCATGCACAATAATTTAAAGATAATAAAATAATAATAGTAACAAAAATACAATAATAATAAATTATAATGAAAGTATGTTATCAAACAAATAATAATAGTAAAAATAAATAAATAAGAGTAATAATAATAATCATAATATTAATAATAATAGTAAAGAAAATAATAATAAAAGTAATAGTAAAAATAAAAATAGTATTAGTAATAATAAAATAATTGTAATAATATTAAAATTAATAGTAATAGTAACAAAATGATAGTAGTAAAAATAGCAATAATAATATCAATAAAAATAATAATAATAAAAAGGAAAGTAATAATAATAAATATAATCATAATAATAATAATATCAAAAACAATAATGATAGTGGTAATAATAAAAAAAAATAATAGTACTAATACATATAATAATATTTACAATAATATTAAAAATAATCAATAATAATAATAACAATATTAAAATAATAACAAAATAATAAAATAATAAAAGAAAATAAAAAAGAACTAAATTAAACTTAAACATTTGGGGCGAATCTAAAAAAATAAAAAGAAAGGGACCTATCCGAACGCGCGAATAACAAGGAGGGACTAAAGGGAAAAATATCCCCTCCCTCCAAAACGCTGCGTTTTATAAAGGACCTAATTGAAATCAAAATAAAATATAGGGCCAAATTAAAAAAATAGAAAAACTTGATTATAAATTCATAAAAAAGCGGAAGGGCTAAAAGTGCAATTAGCCCTTCCGTAGAAAACACGTGGATCATGGGACCGGGTCGGGTCAATGCGCGAGTTGTGGCTTAAACGACGCCGTTTTGTGCCCAAATGCACGGCCTAAAAACGACGACGTGTTCAATCCGTATATAAGGCCAAACTTTTTTGAATAAATTTCATTCTCCATTTTGTTTTTTTTTTAAAAAAAAAAAACAAAACCCTTCTTTAAAATCTCTCTGCCCCAATCTCCTCCTACAGTAGTCCGACGAAATTTCGCTGCATTGCAGTAAGTCCTTTCGCCTCTTCACCGCCAGTGCACGCAGTGTCGGAGTCTAAACAGTGAATTTTTTCCTTTTTTTATTTAAATATTATTTATATATATTATGCATATAGTTTCAGAGAGAAAAAAATAAATAAAATAAAATAAAAATATAATATTCTTAGTTTCAGAAAAGAAAAAGAAGAAGAAAGAAAATAAAACCTCGGCTGATTTCTGTATTGATTTTGTATGCGTAAAGATTGTATTTTTTTGTAAAAATATAGTCTGTACTGCTCTTGTATCTCCGTCAAAAAAATCCTCCGTTTACAAGTGATGCTTCGACCTTTTTATAGCCGAATTTAGGAATAAAAGAAAATAAAAGAACTTTGGATTCTATTATATTTTGCTGTGCTGTTTCTTTTTTTTTCCTTCTTTTTCGCAGGTGAAAACGTCGTGGAGGATGCTTGGAGGCGTGCGGGGTGACGAGGTCTGCGAGGCGCGTGGGCGCTGGGGCTCTTTGCCACACATGGGTTCTAAAACCTCTAGGGTTTCTAGAAAATTTTGGGTCTTTTGGGCCACGTAATTAGGCCATTATAATTGGTTTAAGCCATTTGGGCTGAAATTTAATTGAGCTTTTGTTTATTATTTTTGTAATGGACTATTATTGGATTTGGGTTTTTATAATTTTGGTCTTTTTTTTATTCTATTTACTTTTTTTTTTGTTTTGGTCTTATTCTGTTAATCGGACCCGGGCGAAATAGGCCAATTACAGCTGTCCCTCTTTGCTCATTGTCGTGTAATGAGAATAGAGCAAAGACTTTAAAACGGCCAATTTTGCCCGATCTTGCCGAATCTTGATTTCTTTCAATGCTTTTCTTCTTCAAGTGGCTTCATTCCATCCCACTGCATCTTCAAGGGCATAAGAACTAGCGCTTCGATCCAATTTAAGGATATTAGACTTGTAGCTTCAATCTGCTCCGCCGCAACTTCAAGGAGATAAGATTTGCTATCTTTAGTCTGCTCTACTACAACTTCAGGTAGAGATAAGGTTGGTGGCTTCAATCTTCTCCATTGCTACCTCATAGAGCTAAGATATACAGTCTTTGATCTGCTCCGTTGCTACCTCATGGAGATAATATATGCAATTTTGAGTCTACTCCACTGCAACTTTAGAGAGATAAGACTACAATCTTCAGCCTATTCCCTTACTACATCAGGGAGATAAGGCCAGTGGCTAAAATCTACTTTCCTGCTACATCGGGAAGATAAGATTCGCCATTTTCGATCTGCCACAATGCTCTCTCGAGGAGACAAAATCTACAATATTCAGCCTGCTCCATTGCTGATACATGGAGATAAGGTTTGTAATTCCAGTCTGCTCCCTTACTATCTCAGGAAAATAAGGCTAGTGGCTTAAATCTGCTCCATTGCCGATACATGGAGATAATATTCGCCAACTTCAATCTGCCCTACTGCTATCTCGAGGAGACAAGATCTACAAACTTCAGTCTGCTCCATTGCCGATACATAGAGATAAGACTTGTAATTTCAGCCTGCTCCCTTGCTTTCTCAAGAAGATAAGGCTAGTGGCTTAAATCTGCTCCATTGCTGATACATGGAGATAAGATTTGCTAACTTTAATCTGCCCCACTACTATCTCAAGGAGACAAGATCTACAATCTTCAGTCTGCTCTATTGCCAATACATGGAGATAAGAATTGTAATTTCAGCTTGCTCCCTTGCTATCTCAGGAAAATAAGGCTAGTAGCTTAAATCTGTTACATTGTCGATACATGGAGATAAGATTTGGCAAAATTTGTGATTTTAATCAATTTTGCCACACCGTCCTCTAGGGAATCTACCTGTAGAATTGATTTCATGGGGTCTATGCTTATGCCAAATGATTAGGATGTCATGATCAGAAAATGCTGCTAACCAGATTTATTATGAATGTTGTATGAATGAATGCAAAATGTCAAAAGAATGATCCATTTTTTAACATTTGGGCTGTCATTGCTCGCGGTTTGTTAATGTGATATCCCTGACGTATGTCTTTTTGTTCAGTTGATATTTTCAACAAAGAATCAGAAGATGTAGTCATTGCTTAGACCCTTATCTCTCAAGTGTTTTCAGCCCTTTAAGCTTGGTGATGCAATATCCTGATTTTGTGGGTCTGTGCATTTGGTATGTTGCATGGCTAAGTTAGTAGGTAAAGGCTTTGAGGTGTGGGTTGGGCTCAGGTTTGGGCTTAAAACCTGGGTTAAACTGCTTATAAATAATGTTAGTTTATAATTAAAAGTTAAGCAAGTATGTTTAGTAGCAAGTTGGGCTTGTGGCCCAAAGTTTGGAGGTGCAATAAGTGGGCATATAGGTGGCGTCACAAGGGGAAGGAGTTTGGGTCTAGTATGGCCGCTTGGGGCCCAAATTAATGGGTCAAATTTCGGCACTAAAAAGGGGAGGGGATGGACGGCACTTGAGCTACATTTTAGGAGTTTTATTCTTTTTTTTATTTAGTAATTAAAAGCTGATAATTAAGAGGGAAGAGTTGGTTCTAAGTTGGCCTCTTCTAAAGATGAGATAGGGATTGGGTTATCATGCAAGATAAGAGCTATCAAGAGGGAGAGAGTTGGCCGAAACTCCAACTCTGAGTGTGTGCCTGTGTATAGCCGAAATTTGGAAGGAGAATTATCATCTTTTCCATTTGTTTTTCTCACTTTCTCATCTTTTCTCTCAAGCCAAATTCTTTTCTCTCCTTTTTCTCTTCTAGCCGAAATTCCCTGGTCTTCTTCTCTTCTCCAACATCTTTCTGAAAGCCGAAATCTTCTTGCTCATATTCCTCCTCCATAGCCGAATCTACAAGGGAGGTTTCTGTTTCCCGAAGGTGCACCATAAGCCACATACTCTTTAGTAATCTGGTGAGTTTCGGGATTTTATTCTATGCGATTTCACTCTTTCTTTTCATTA
Source organism: Gossypium bickii (assembly GCA_025503065.1). Lineage (NCBI taxonomy): Eukaryota > Viridiplantae > Streptophyta > Magnoliopsida > Malvales > Malvaceae > Gossypium > Gossypium bickii. The sequence goes on along the minus strand of CP106713.1, from coordinate 15,555,008 downwards.
AGATCTAACCCGAAACACTTGTTTAAGGCCTATCGATTTTCCCTCTCTGCTTCTAGTAAGCGAATCTGTCTCATTAAAAGTCTCCTGTGCTGATTTGGTGGAAAAGCCAAAGGTAGGTAGTGGTAGGTTCGGCCGAATGGCCTTTCTTGATTTCTTTTATTTGGCCGAATGCCATATAGGCTAAGATTGGTGGTGATTTCGGTTTATTTGATATTTTGAGGATGGCCGAATGTAGGTTGGAAGGTGGCGGGTTCGTAAGGACTTTTCGGGATTCGATAGTTAGGTAAGAGTTCTTTTAAACGCTATTATTATCTATTAGATCTTATCGATCTGAATGGTTTAGTGACCAAAGGGTTATTATGGTCGCTAATAACAGTCAAGCAGTAGGAGGGGTTGGATCTATAAACCCAACGCCAAAGTAGCATTGAAGCAGTAAAAGCAGTAGTACGAAAACCAGGTGTGTAACTCTTACACACTTTCTTATGTAATATGTTTTATGTTATGTATTGTTGAAAAGCCGGAATGACGGTAATGGTTATGAAAATACCCTTATGGGTAAAAGCGAGGATACCGGGTAAGTTATTATTCTATAAATGTGATTTAATACGTTAAGCATGATCATTCTGATATTGATTACATAAGTATATGCCATGGGTGATGAGAGGAGGGGGAAGTATGATCTATTAGACTGTCACCAGTGATTTGGTATCACACAGTGGGTTGGCCCCACATATTACAAAATCGTGACTAAGTCTCAGTGGTTTGGAACCACCAGTGGTTTGGTACCACATATGATTGTTTTATAGCTTCGGTTACCAGTGGTTTGGCACCACCAATGGTTTGGTACCACAAGGGGTAGATTTGGGAGACCCGGATGGATACTTAGGTGGGTTGCATGACTTGCATATTATTGTATGAATTTGTGTAAGAGCATAATTTTCTTGGGATGGGGATTTATACACTGAGTCCCGGTGACTCACCCTTTCCTTTACATTTTGCAGATCAGACTTAGATCGTGGATATGGAGCCGGAGTGGACTCGAGGTGGCCATGCTCAGTAGTTGTTTTATTTCAAAGTTTTCTGTTTGAACTTAGTTGTTTTATTTTAATTTTGGTTTACATCGTTGTAATAAAGCCGCCTAACTATTATATTTAGACATTTGGCTTGGTTGTTCCTATAACTTTTGATAAGCAAACCTGATAGATATAAATTGGTTGTTTTTCAAAACCTCGATAAGTACGTGTTTTTTTTTAAATGCTCACTGATTAAGTAAATGATAAGGAATAACAATAAAGCAAATAAGTTTTCTAAAACAAGTCTTAACACGTTTTAAACTTCACCAGACTCGAATTCGTTTTCTAAAAATTTTCCAAGGGTTTTCTCCACCAACAAAGTTGACAAATCGATTTTTAAAGCATTTTCTTCCCCGTAGCATGCCAGACTCGGCTGTAGCGTTTAGACCGGGTTTAGGGGGTTACATTTTTTGTATCAAAGCCCGATTCAAAAGCTCAATTGTGGGTTTAAGGCCCAAAATATGTTTTAAGGTTTGTGAAAAGGCTATTTTTCTGGAAAGCATGGCACCTGAGTCTCCGGCGCCGATCCACCCAGGTAAGTACCCTAACTTTTGTTGTGATATATTTGTCGAGTTTTGTGGGCTTTAGACGTAAGCATGATAGTACTAATAGACTCTAGGCTTAGACAAACAACTCTTCAAATCCATAAGACTTAACTTTATTAAACAAAACCTGTAAACGAGTCATAAGGCTAAAGTGTGGCAACAAGCATATGCATGTCTAGGAGTAGATCCGGAAGAGCTTGGCATTTAAGCAGTCCGAGTGACTCGCCTCCTCTTCGCTGGAATCTTACCTGGTGCATAGTGATTGTTCACTTTAACTATGACAGGGTGTGGCAATAGACATATGCATGTTTAGGAACGGATTCAGGGAAAGCTTGGTATTTAAACAGTCCTAGTGACTCACCTCCTTTTCACTAGAATCCCACCTGGTGCATAGTGACTATTCACCTTAGTTACAAGGACGTGTTGACTGGCCAAAACTTACAACTAAAACCCGAAAAGGACCAGCCACACTGTTTTGCAAAAACCCTAGTTTTGAAATTACCAAATTACCCCTGGATTTGCGGAAACTACCTTAGATTTGAAAAATGACCAAAATACCTTTGGTTTGTGAAAAATTACCAAATTGCCCCTGTCTTGAAAATTTCTCTAGATTTATAAAATTACCGAAATACCCCTCAGATTTACAAAATTACCAAAACACCCCCGAGTTGGAAAAAAATTACCAAAATACCCTTCTTCGCAAAATCACCCGAGACCATATTTTGAAATTTACGAAAATACCCCCATAAGTTAAAATTACGAAAATACCCCCGGATAGTGAAATGACAAAAATGCCCCTACACGTTGATGTGGTCTGTGGACGTTGCTTGTGTGATGGATGTACTTAGAATTAGGAGTTAAGCCTGAAACTGAAACTATAGGTAGGTTCGACTTCAAAAGAATCACTTTTAAAACTATTTTTCATAAAATTGCTCGTGGATAAACAGTGAACATAATTAATAATACATAACATTTTTAACCAGATAAACGCGAACGGGAAAAATGAGTACACGAGGTCGTAGACATCCGCCGCGTGGCCGGGGTAGGGGTAGGATGATCTTGTCGAGCCAAGCAGGTCCGCAATGGGTCCGAAATGTCTTCTTGGATCCGCCAAAGAGAGGAGCCGAGTTTCAAGGTCGATCGTGATAATGATGTAATATCCCGCATAAGATCGCGAGTTTTGGAGAGAGTTCTTTGAGGCGAGCACGCACGTGCAGAGCCCGAAAATTTGTGGGTCGAAATGACTGGGCTAACGGAGCAAAAGTGTTCAGAGGAGTTTCTGTGTAGCTTCCAACACCGCTGAATACTGGTTAGAGGCAACAGAACGGATAATGGATGATTTAGACTTCTTGGCTGAGGAGAAGTTAAAGGGCATAGTGTCTCTTCTACGGGATGAGTCGTACCAGTGGTGGCTCACGATTAGGGATGGTGCAGTGGCCGGTGATATCACCTGGGATTTTTTTAGGGCAGCCTATCAGAAAAAGTATGTGGGGGCTGGTTATACTGATGGGCAGCGTAAGGCGTTCTTGAATTTGGTACAAGGAAATAAGTTAGTACCCGAGTACGAGGCTGAATTTTTGAGGTTAAGTAGGTATGCTCGGGGTATGGTGGCTACTGAACACGAAATACCGTGTTAGGTTCGAGGATCAAGCTAGAGATGAGTCATGGGTGTTGATTACACCTCAGTGTGAGAGGGAATTTACCGTTCTTGTGGAAAAGGCCAAAGTAGTTGAGGAGGTGAAGAAAACTGAGAGGCGAAATCAGGACAAAAGTAAGGATAAAAGGAGCTTTGAGCCATCAGGGTCTGCTGGAAGTACTCAAAAAAGGGCTAGATTTGGTGGGCCGAATAGAGCCACAAAGCCTGCTGCTGCTTAGTGGCCACCCAAGTGTGCTCGATGTGGGAAGTCTCATTCAGGAGAGTGTTTGGCTGGTAGTAGAAGGTGCTTTGAGTGTGGGTTATTGGAGCATCGGGTAAGGGATTGTCCGCGAAAGTTAGCTAGGACTCAAGCTGAGGGTCAAAGACGTGGTCAAGCCAGGAGGGATGGTCAGCAACCCCAGAGGCGTCGAGGTGCAGCTAGGGGTGGAAATGGTAATGGCAATGGGCGAGGCCGAGGAGCGCCTGGCCGAGGTGTTGGTGGTACTGGTTCTAGATAGCCTGGGTTGGTCTATGCAGCCAAACGTCGAGAGGAGGGTGACGCATCAGACGTTATAACCGGTACGTTTATAATTTCTGGGTTATCTTATACTGTTTTGATTGATGTTGGTTCGACACACTCATATGTTGCTAGTAGGATAGCGGAAACTTTGAACTTAGTTAGTGAGACTGCTGCTAGGAAGATGACGGTAGTTAGCCCACTAGGACACTCTGTGGTAGTAGACAAACTGTATAAGGATGTACCCCTAGAACTTCAAGGGGTCGTATTTCAAGCGGATTTGATGGAACTACCCTTCAGGGAGTTCGATTTAATTTTAGGAATGGATTGGTTGGTAAAGTACCAGGCAGAGCTGGACTGTGCAGCTAAGCGTATGGTGCTAAAGTCGGTTGAGGGTGAAGAGGTGGTGATGATAGGAGAGAGAAGGAATTACTTATCTAATGTGGTGTCCGCGCTAAAGGCGGAGAAGATGGTAAGGAAAGGATGTGAGGCGGTTATAGTCTACGTGTGTGCCTTGGAAGTTAATGAATCAGGAATGGAGAATGTTCGAATGGTGAAAAACTTTGTCGATGTCTTTCCGGAAGAGCTTCCGGGTTTGCCCCCGGATCGTAAAGTGGAGTTCGATATAGATCTTCTATCGGGAACAGCGCCAGTGTCTATTGCTCCGTATAGGATGGCGCCAAAGGAATTGGTGGAGTTGAAAGCGCAGATTCAGGAGTTGCTGGGTCGGGGTTTTATCTGGCCAAGTGTTTCGCTGTAGGGAGCGCCTGTGCTCTTTGTTAAGAAGGACGGGACGAATGTGAATGTGCATAGACTATCGTCAGTTGGATAAATTGACGATTAAGAACAAATATCCTTTGCCTAGGATAGATGACTTGTTCGACCAGCTTAAGGGAGCATCGGTCTTCTCCAAGATAGATTTAAGGTCGGGATATCACCAACTTAAGGTGAAGGAGGCGAATATCCATAAAACGACGTTTCGTACTCGATACGAGCACTATGAATTCTTGGTAATGCCGTTCAGGTTGACGAACACACCGGAAGCATTTATGGATATGATGAACCGGGTGTTTCAGCCGTTTTTGGATCGGTTCGTCGTAGTATTTATTGATGATATTCTGGTGTACTCGCGGTCGGAGGAAGAGCATGATACGCATTTGCGAATGGTGTTGCAGATTCTTAGGGAAAAGCGTTTATACGCAAATTATAGTAAGTGCGAGTTTTGGTTGAAGGAAGTTACCTTTTTGGGTCATGTGGTGTCACCGGAGGGATTAGGGTAGACCTTCTAAGATTGAGGTCGCTTTTGATTGGAAGCCACCGAAGTCTGTGGCGGAGATTCGAAGTTTTCTAAGATTAGCAGGGTATTACCGGAGGTTTGTGGAAGGATTTTCTCTGATTGCAGCACCATTAACCAAGTTGCTAAGAAAAAGGGTTCCGTTTGTGTGGTCAGACAAGCAACAGGAAAGTTTTGAGAAGTTAAAAAGGATTTTGACGGAGGCCCCGGTGTTAATTCAACCGAAAGCCGGAAAGGAATTTATGGTTTATTGTGATGCATTCCACACAGGATTGGGTTGTGTGCTGATGCAAAAAGGAAAAGTAGTGGCGTACGCTTCCCGACAGTTAAGACCTCACGAAGTGAACTACCCGACGCATGATCTGGAATTGGCTGCAGTAGTTTTTGCGCTGAAAATTTGGAGACATTATTTGTATGGAGAGAAGTCGGTAGTGTATACGGATCATAAGAGCTTGAAGTACCTTCTCACGCAGAAGGAGTTGAATTTAAGGCAAAGGAGGTGGATTGAGCTGTTAAAGGACTATGACTGCTCGATTGAGTACCACCCGAGAAAGGCTAATGTGGTAGCGGATGCCGTAAAGTGGTGGCAGATTTAAGAGCCATGTTTGCCCACCTTAGTCTGTATGATGACGGAAGTCTGTTAGTGGAATTGCAAGTGAGGCCAACATGGATTAGTGAGGCCAAGGAAAAACAGCAGGAGGATGAAGTTTTAAGTGCTCGATGGTTGCAAGTACAGAATGGTGGACTGGAAGGGTATAGTCTAAGCAGTAATGGAGTGTTATGTTTCCAAGGAAAAATGTGTATGCCTAAGGATGTGGAATTAAGGCAGAAGATTTTGCAAGAGGCAAATGGCAGTCCCTATGCTATGCATCCGGGAGGTAGTAAGATGTACCGGGATTTGCAGGAGCAGTTTTGGTGGTCGGGCCTTAAGCGTGAGGTAACGGAGTTTGTGGGCAAGTGTCTGACTTGTCAGCAGGTCAAGGCTGAACATCAGTTACCCTCAGGATTGTTGCAACCAATCAAGATCCCACAATGGAAGTTGAGTCTGATCCCAGATTTGGTACTCCCTCTAAAGTTTAAGATGCCAAAGTTCAAAAAATACAACGGGACCAGCTGCCCTAAGGCCCATATTACAATGTTCTGTCAGAGAATAAAGGGACATGCCAGCAATGACCAGTTGTTGATTCACTGTTTCCAGGATAATTTGACTGGGGTCGCGGTCAAATAGTACAATCAGTTGAGTCATACTTAAAGTCAAATCATGAAAGGACTTAACACAGGCCTTCATGAATCATTATGGCCATGTGACAGATATAGCGCGTGACAGGATCACATTATAGAATATGAAGAAAAAATCGGGCGAAAGTTTTAAGAAATATGCCCAGAAGTAGAGGGAAGTCGCTACAGAAACCCAATCGCTACTGCTGGAAAAAGAAACAACCATGCTCTTCGTTAATACCTTAAAAGCACCTTTTATCAATCATATGTTGGGGAGCGCAACTAAGAGTTTCGCAGACATAGTGATGTGTAGTGAAATGATAGAGAATGCGATAAGATGTGGAAAAATAAAGGCTACAGAAAGCACGAGAAGATTAGCTCCGAAGAAAAAAAATGAAGTAATGTTAGCTCGGGTTATTCAAAACCAATTACTATTAATCAACCGAGAGCGGTAGCCACGGGCCAACAGGTCTCACCAAGGCAATAGCCCAACACGAAGCAGAATACAGAGAAGTTTTAGTTTACTCCCATACTAATGACATATAAGGAGTTCTATAAAAGTCTGTTCGATGCACATGTTGTAGCCCCTTTCTACTTGAAACCGTTGCAACCCCCATATCCTAAGTGGTATGACACAAAGGCTCAGTGTGAATACCATGCAAGAATCGTAGGACACTCGATAGAAAACTGCACTTCATTCAAAAGGTTAGTCGAAAGGCTTATTAAAGCGGGTGTTGTAAAATTCGACGACGCATCTGGTGTGAGAAATCTGTTATCCGGTCATACTGATAAAAGGGTAAACGCGATAGTCGAGAGTATGCGGAGGAGAATCAAACTGAATGTTGCTGAAGTAAGAACCCCATTGAGGGAGATTTGGAAGGAAATGGGGGAAAGAGGGTTAGTCCCGCAAGGGTTGGGGAGTAAATCCCAAGAGGCGAGGAACTACTGTGAGTTCCACAATAAGAAGGATCATGAGATCCAGCGATGTAGCAAATTTAGGGCCCTAGTGCAAAGGTTAATGGATAACAAAAAGCCGGAGTTCTTTGACTCTACCGAAATGCACCGCAGAGGGAAGGTTAATAGAGAAGGTCTTTGAGGTCAATCACCCAGTGGTGATCATCACACGACCGAGAATCGATGAAGCAGGAGCGAGAATGGCACCTAGAGTTGTAATTCAGAAACCCGTGGCTTTTCCTTATAAGGATAGCAAGAGGGTACTTTGGGATTATAACTGTAGTGTGACAGTTTCGGGAAAGGAGAGTTCGGCCAGCACGCCAAACACAGAAGCCAAACTCATAAAAAGGAAATCCTTTATAAGAGAGGAGAGGTCAGAACCACTGGTTAATGAACCAATAATGGAAAATGAAACTAAAGAGTTTTTGAAGTTCCTAAAACACGGTGAGTATAGCGTTGTGGAACAATTACAGAAGCAGCCAGCATGCATATCGATACTACTTTACTCTTAAAACTCGGAGTTGCACCGTAGCGCGCTAATGAAAGTGTTGAACGAAACTTATATCGCTGATGACATTTTGATAAACAAGCTAAATCGCCTTGTTAGTAACATAAGCGCCGACAACTTTATCTCTTTCAGTGACGATGAGATACCGCCAAAGGGCATGAGATCCACCAAAGCTTTGCACATCACCACTCGCTGTAAAGGGTATACATTACCGGGGGTACTAATCGACAATGGTTCGGCATTTAATAGATTGTATGTAGACAGCTCTCATATGAAAACATGCCAAAACGCAATGAGAGCATTTAATTGTACCGAAAGGAAAGTAATGGGAAGGATAAAGATACATCTTCTGATTGGGCCAAATAAATATGAGGTAGACTTCCTAGTGATAGACATTAAGCCTTCCTATAATTTTCTGTTGGGAAGGCCGTGGATTCATTTGGCAGGGGCAGTACATTTATCGTTGTATCAGAAGTTAAAGTTGGTGACGGAAGGCCGGCTAATAACGATAAACGCGGAGGACATTATTATCCGTTGCCAGTGATACGCCGTACGTAGAGAGTGATATTGAAGCAATTGAATGATCTTTTCGATCATTAGAGCTTATAAATGCCACTTTCATCACTGAGGGAAGCAAGATCCCGGTGCCCAAAATCTCCGAAGCAACAAAGATGGGCCTACAGCTGACACTGGAAAAAGGAGCGTTGCTTGGAAGAGGACTTGGGAAATACCTCCATCGACGGGTTAAAGTACCGATCTTGACTAGCAAATGAGACCATTTTGGTTTAGGGTATAAGCTAGACGCCAAACAGAGGAAGAAAGAGCTGGAGAGGAGACAAGAGAGACGAAAGGCACGATTAGATGGGTTAGAGGTGAAGTGAGAGCTAATGATCTTTCCCCATATATCCAATACATTCGTGTCAAGAGGAGTTATCCATCCGGGATCTGAGAGCATAAATGAAGAAACGGCTGAAGATATGATAAAAACTTTGAGCATCAACGTCGTATTTGAATAGGGACCGAAGGAAGGAAACTTAGCGGGCATTCGCCCTTATGAGCCTAGAAGTGTTATGAACAATTGGACTGTAGAAGAACTTCCTGTGGTTTTTAAAGCAAATATAGAGTAATGTTCAAAACACACTTATTGTTTTCTAGCCTAGGAACAATAAGAATCTACTGTGAAATAGGCTTATGTTCAAAACGACTTTATTTTAATAAAAAATGTATCGAGTAATTATTCTTTTATTCCTTTTCATTCCATTCATAATCATACCATACAAATAAGTTATTCTTAGATTCATTGGTTTCTTTGGGTATTCTCTCGTATTTATAATAGGTCCCCAGATATCGATGTCATGAGCAACGCTGCTATGGACCCAGAACTCTCTTGTGAACGAGACATGTGCTTAGAGGGATCTCAGGATTTTACAGATGACGAAGATTGTTGTTTATCCCCGGATTTGTTAAAGATGGTAGAGCAGGAAGAGAAACTGATTCTACCTCAAAAATAGACAATTGAGAATGTGATTTTGGAAGAGGGAAAAGAGGTGAAAATTAGCACGTATAAATGAAATAATGCAAGATCTCTTTAAACTTCTGCAGCAGCTCAAAAATGTCTTCGCGTGGTCATATCAAGACATGCCTAGGTTAAATGCCGATATTGCGGTACATCGTGTCCCCATAAAAGAAGAATGTAAACCGGTTCAACAGAAGATCCGAAGGATAAGACCTGATGTTACAGTAAAAATAAAAGAAGAGTTTAAGAAGCAATTTGATGCTGGATTCTTACAAGTGGTGAATTACTCAGAATGAGTAGCCAATGTCATCCCCGTTCTTAATAAAGATGGAAAAGTACGAATGTGTGGATTACAGAGACTTAAACAAGGCCAGCCCAAAGGATAACTTCCCACTGTCTCACATCAACACTTTGATGGATAACACGGTAGGTTATTCATTATTCTCCTTCATGAATGGTTTCTCTGGATACAATCAGATAAAGATGTATCCCGAAAACATGGAAAAGACCACATTCATAACCTTGTGGAGAACTTTTTGTTATAAGGTGATGTCATTCGGGTTAAAGAATGCGGGAGCAACACACCAAAGAGCCATGGTAACCTTGTTTCACGACATGATGTACAAGGAGATCGAGGTCTATGTCAACGACATGATCGCAAAATCCCGAACGGAAAATGAGCATGTACAGGTTTTGAGGAAACTGTTCTTGAGGTTGAGAAAATTTCGGCTAAAGCTCAATCCAACCAAGTGTACTTTCGGGGTTAGGTCAAGAAAACTGCTTGGTTTCATAGTCAGTGAAAAGAGAATTAAGGTCGACCCGGATAAAGTTAAGGTTGTACAAGAATTGCCTTCGCCGCGCACTCAAAAGGAAATTTGAGGTTTTTTTAGGAAGACTAAATTATATTGCCCGATTCATTTCACAATTGACTGAAAAATGTGACCCCATATTTCGTCTTCTTAAGAAACACAGTCCAGGCATTTGGGACGATGAATGCCAGAAGGCTTTTAACAGAATTAAACAATACTTGTCTAATACTCCAGTACTAATGTCACCCAGTCCTGATAAATCATTGATTCTGTATTTGACGGTATTCGATAATTCAATGGGATGTGTGCTCGGTCAATACGATGAGACAGGAAATAAAGAAAGGGCGATATTTACCTCAGTAAGAAATTTACTGAGTGTAAAATGAGATACTTGCCAATTGAGAATTATGTTACGCCTTGGTTTGGACAATTCGGAGATTGATGCAGTACATGTTGTACCATACGACTTGGTTAATTTCAAAATTAGACCCTCTTAAGTACATGATAGAGTCAACCGCTTTGAATAGAAGAATGGCCCGATGATAAATTTTGCTCTCCGAATTTGACATAATTTATGTGAACCAGAAAGCTGTGAAGGAGAGTGTAATAACAGATTTTCTAACCAACAGAGCTCTAGATTATTACGAGCCCTTGAGCTTTGATTTTCCTAATGAAGATCTGATGTTTGTAGCGGCTACTGAGGAAGATACCCTAGAAGATCGTCCTTGGAAATTGAAATTCAACAGAACGTCAAATGCCGTTGGTAATGGAGTTGGGGCAGTCCTGATATCCCCAAGTGGATATCATTATCCATTCACTTGCAAGTTAAATTTTGATTCCACAAATAATATGGCAGAATACGAAGCATGTATAATGTGAATTCGAGCAGCCATAGACTATAAAATCAAGGTGCTAGAGGTATATGGAAATTCTTTGTTGGTGATCTATCAGCTCAAAGGTGAATGGGAAACGAGAGATCCCAAATTGATTAATTATCGAAAGTTAGTTTTGGAGCTAATTGATAAGTTTGATAATATCACCTTCTTCTATCTCCCGCGTGATGAAAATCAGATGGCCGACACCTTGGCCACATTAGCTTCTATAATCAGAGTAAATGAACATGAAGGTATGAAGCCTATCCAAATGAATATCTGTGAGGCTCCGGCTCACTGCTGCAATATCGACGAAGAGGGGAGAGATGATCATCCTTGGTATAATGATATTCTGCGATATGTGAAGAGCCGTGAATACCCTGATCAAGCAACTGAAAATGATAAGAGAACATTGAGAAGACTGACCAATGACTATATCTTAGATGGAGAGATCCTGTATAAAAAAAGGAAGGACCAAGTGCTGTTAAGATGCGTTAATGCTATTGAGGCTAAGAAAATTCTAAAAGAAGTCTATGAAGGTGTCTGCGGAACACATACTAATGGGTTTACAATGGCTAGGCAAATCATGAGATTCGGGTATTATTAATCTACGATAGAAGGAGATTACATCCGTTACGCCAAGAAGTGCCACAAGTGCCAAATTTATGGAGACAAAATTCATGTGCTTTCTTCACCTCTTCATGTTATGACTTCTCCATTGCCTTTCTCAATGTGGGGCATGGACGTTATTGGGCCGATTTCGCTGAAGGCTTTTAATGGAAATCGATTTATTTTCGTGGTAATCGATTATTTCACCAAATGGATAGAGGCAGTTTCATATGCCATTGTCACGAAGACGGCAATTAGCAAGTTTTTGAAGAGGGAGATCATGTCACTATGGTATACCGAAAAGGATCGTATCTGACAATGCGTTGAACTTGAACAATAGCGCGATAACGATGGTTTGCAGTCAGTTCAAAATTAAGGAAAATTACCCATCGCTATATCGCCCGAAAATAAATGTTGCAGTTGAGGCAGCTAATAAAAATATCAAAAAAAAATTGTGGGGAAAATGACTGAGACCTAAAAAGATTGGCATGAAAAGTTACCGTTTGCCCTCTATGCCTATCGAACATCTGTTAGAACTTTTACCGGAGCAACATATTTCTCATTGGTTTATGGGATGGAGGCAGTTTTGCCCATTGAAGTTGAAATTCCTTTTCTTCGGGTTTTATCAGAATTGAAGTTGGATGAAGCGGAATGGATTTAATCTCAGTATGATCAACTGAATCTAATTGAGGAAAAAAGGTTAAAAGCCATCCGTAATGGTCAACTGTACCAGAAGCAAATGATGCGAACTTACAACAAAAAAGTCCACCCCAAAGTATTCCATGAGGGAGACTTGGTATTGAAAAAGATCTTCCCCATGCAAAAAGACTTTAAAGGAAAGCGGCTGCCTAATTAGGAGGGACCTTATGTTGTAAGAAAGGCCTTTTCTGGAGAAGGATTGGTATTAGCCGAGATGCACGGCAAGAGTTAGCCAAACCCAGTTAATGCGAAGTCAGTTAAGAAGTACTTCGCTTAAGAAAGAAAATGGGTCAAGGCGAAAACCCGCAAATGGTGTCTTGGAAAAAAAAAAACCCCAAAAGAATTTGATAGCCAGAAGAATTTCTAATTGATGATTTCTCTGTAGACTTCCTATGTTGTTCCAACTTTTCATTTTCTTCTAACCCAGCTCAGACACTTTTTGAGTCACAAGTATGGTGATATAACCATCCAGAGACCCTCCAAATTCAAGGAAAAACCCAACAGAAAATTGAACATAACCGTGTTGGATACATACCGATATCCGATACTTACAACCAAGTCCAAGTAACATAGTGTGCAAATGCTTCAGGATAACTTTATTTCGCTTAATCTACTCTTGCATTAGTATAGTGACAGCAAATACAATAAATGGGAAAGAACTATGTTGCAAAGACTTCATTTTGGAAGAACAAGCTTACCTGTAGCAAGAACAGGATCCAGAAGGAGGCCATGCCGTTCTGAAATATCCTTAGGAAGCTTTTCATAAATAAGCTAAAATATCCGAGAAAAACAATTAACAGTTAAGATTATAAGTAATACCTAACAGCATAAAGATGCCAAAAATGTTACTAACATGTTTTCCATTATCTCCTTCACGGTGAATCAGAATTTTTCCAAGTTTTATTCCTTTGCAACATGCACGTAAGGCATTTTCCATGCTTTCACCATTGTAATAAATAAATAAGAGAAAACCTGGTTAGTCAATACAAAAGAGAATAGCATAGAAAATTGCAACCAACCTAATTAAAACGAAATTCTAGAATCAATGCAGTATTCATGATGTACCAACTATCCAGAACAAGACAATAGAAGGAAATTCATCTTAACTTTCATCATATAGAACAAAAGATCACTCAACACCCCATATTTTGATTAAACAAGGTCTGCTGTCAAATAACAAAAAAAGTGACCAAATCAACACCTGATCAAAAGCTAACCTTCGAACAATGGAAACACCACACAACTTTTTGCAAAAGTCAACCCCAGTGTATACGGATGCTGAAAAGAAATAGCAGCAAATTACAAATGTAATCAGAATATTAATTGCTGTCATGATAAAACATCTTAAGAACAACCCAAAGAAGAAAAAACCGACATAATTGTTTAACCAAACATACCTGTAGGTGTTATTACTTGCTTCTCAGTGAATGGAAAATGCCCAAGACCATGCTCCACCACCTAAATCGAATGCCAAAAAATCCAGTTACATTTTCAGAACATTTAACAGAAACAAAGCACGTTTCATACACAATATACAAAGCAGAAGGTACCAGACGAATAAGCCGATCTGAATAAAAGACAAAGTCATGCTTAGAAATCTCCCGGTCTCTAATCAGAGTATGCATTCCTCTAATCTGCACCATAAATATTACTTAAGATAATAATTAAAGACCATATAAAGACCAGAGACATAAAAGCAACAAATAATTACAGATTAACAGAAAATAGTTGGGAATAACTTAAAGCATACAAGTGGCATCATAAATCTAATGGGAAAAAAGTATATGTACTTCAACAAGTTGTAATTGAAATAAGTTAGAGATAAAACACCAGATAACCTGAAATGTGACTGAATTACATATGCATTGGGATATATTTTGCAGAGATCATGCTGACCAAGCTTAGTGCGGAGATGTTGCACAATCAAATCAATGGCAACATGATTTTCACCTCCTCGGGGGATGATGACATCAGCATACTTCTTTGATGGCAGAACAAAACCATCAAATGCAGGCTTGACAAACTTTGCATACTGCAAAAATAACACATCACAATGTAATTATCAAAATGTTGGAAGAATTAATGCAAGGACTAAGGAGGCACATTAACCAAAAGTTCACATAAGTATTTTAATGGAATAGAATGTTAAGAGAACAAGTACATATTCTGTTTCAAATCTACAAACAACACTGTTTATGTTTCCAGATTTTTATTTCAGGGCTTCAATACAACTGACACACCATTCCAAACAAGAAAAATTAAAAGATGCAGAATGTATTCCAGGTTTTCTAGTATGAAATTACAAAGAGAATTTTGGTATGAACCAGCTTACTTGTTCAAGAACAGAGCTTACATCCCTACCCCTCTCAACCGTGTCTCGTCTTATTCTGCGAGCAAGCCTCACATCAGCATCTACAAGTAATAAATTGCCAAATAAAATAGAGAACCATTAGAAACCATACGAGTAAGAAAGAAATACATGGTCAGAGGAAAAACAACAGATGCACCATTGTAAATATAAGTTCAAGCCACAAAACAAATGCATGCAAATTCATTCAACTAAGTGAAGCAACAGAATTCTAAGGGTAATTTATCAATGAAACCGCTGCGGATTTAAGAACCCAAATTTAAGATTCTTTGAATATTTTATTGGCTTCTGGAAATAACCACTGATAAAATTTAATCTTCTACTAGTTGGAGGGCCTCAAGCTATTACAGCTCAGAACAGTTAGTAGTTAGCAATTAAATACAAATGTTAATTGTAGCTTTGTTTTATACATGAGTTTCTTGATCAGCTAGGACTTCAATCACCTTTCTCTTGACAGACATTAGATTTTTATTTTGTTTGTACTGATCTTATGTTTCCTGTTATTAAAACTTATTTTGGTTTGAGTGGTTGGCAACAGCTATAAGTTGTTTAACCTTTATAGCTATGCATGATGTTAAGTAAAGAAAGGATCTAGTACCTTAAAGATATTATAAGTATAAACATCTCTAAAACAATCATCAGAGGATACAAAGATGGTAAGGAACTAGATAAAAGAGGTCAAACCTGTGTCAACAAAGATATTCATATTCATAAGGTTCCTAACACACTGGGCATGGAAAACAAGAATTCCTTCCAAAATTATGACATCAGAAGCATTCACCTGGCAATGGTTAACAAAGAACAAACCCATATAAGCTTGCCAACTTATTGCATTATCATCAATGGATTTAGATATTTTACAAAGCCATAGAGAACTCAATAACTAAAAGGACAAAGAAAAGGAAAATTCAAGTGTAAGCATTAGTGCATTACTTAAAAATTGAAACAGACATGGCCAAAACAACTATTACAAGTTCTCAACTAAATACACGTAGATTTTTCAATCATCATCATGCAAATTTCAACAACAAACTAACTAACTACCTGTCGAAAACTATCTGAAGATCGTTGATGACGTTTAAAATCATAGATTGGGACCTGAACAGATTGACCATCTTTGAGCTTCTCAATACAATCAGAAGCTGCTCGGTATCAAAATCATCTATAAAAACCAAAAAAACCAATGCATGATAAAAACAATAGCATCCAATATAAAAGGAGACAACAAAATTCAGCAAACAATATTAATATACCAGGATGATCAAAATTATACTCGTGCACGCGTTTTAACTCTTCAGTAGTTAAACCACGGTAAAATGAATCCTTCATCCATAAAGATTAGCAATGTGAGCGAACAGTTTGGTAAATTTCAGTTATAAGATGAACAAATTAACTTGAATTTGAACCTGATTGACAAGAACAACACGGTGATCGTGAAGCTGTTGGATAATCATATCGCAGGCTGTCGTCTTACCAGAAGCGGTACCTCCTGATACCCCTGCACAATTACAATATAAAAAATAAAAAGCTTCCTGTAATTTAATTTTAAGTAATCATATTTTCAGAGCAAAAACGGCGAAAACAGCTAATTACAGCAAAAAGAAAAAACAGTTCAAAGAGAAATGTTCTATTTTCTTTGTTTGTGTAGAAGAGGAGAGAAGTGAGGAATACCGATGACGAAGGGCTGACGAGGAGAATTGGCGTCAGAAAATGCGGTGGAGGTGGCGGTGGCGGTTGGGCTACGGAGGCCTGAGAAATGAGGCCCCGATGCCTTCTCCATTACACAATCTATGGAGGTCTTCTCTTTTGGCATCGTTAAAATGGGGGGAAAATTCGAACCTAAAAATATCGAAAAATAATAAAGAAAAAACTAGAAATTCCAACTCAACAGTTGAATCAGATATACGAAGTAAAGAGAGACTGTGCCAATGCTGTCTTCTCTATCTATCTCTCTCACTCAAAAAGCTTAAAACCCAAACTAAGCTATTAGTTAGTTTTTAAGTTTGGTGATTCAGCTTTATATGATCAACAAACTTCCGACTCGTGAGAGGTTTAAATAAAAATTAAAGAAAAGTTTTGTGATTATTTTATAATGTTTTAAAGTTGAGCAACTAAAACGTAAATTTATTAATAATTTAATGACCTTATTGTAATTTATTCTAATTATTAAAAGTGAGAATAGGAACATTAAACAGTAAGAAAAAGAGGGTAAATTAACAAATAATGCCCTTTTTTTTCAAAATTTACTTAAAATGATATTTTTTCCAATTATTTACTAGAATAGGCCATTTTTTTCGAAAGCGTGTCCACGTCAGCGCGAAAACGCATCCTTGAGGGAGCATTTTCTGCCACATTAGCAAAAATCACGTCCTTGAGGGCACGCTTTGTTGATGTGGCAAAAACGTTCCCTCATGGACACATTTTGCCTGCTTCATTCGTTAGGGGTTTTAGCTGTTTTTAGGGTTAGGGTTTTTACGGCTAGGGTTTAGGGGTTTTTATGGTTTGTAGGGTCTTAGGGTTTTTAGGGAAAAATTAATTAACTAGAGTTTAGGATTAATTAATTAAAATAATTTTAGGTTAAGGGTTTAGGAAAAAATATATCAGCAATATAAAAATTATTTTTTTTACAGTAGTATCTGGTAAAATAATTTTGAGAAGACGTTTCAACAAATAGTGACCAAAACGCTTCAAGCAGATGCACCGTCAAAAGAAAAGTACCAAAAAGCTCCCACGTAGACGCTCTTTTGCTATAGTAGTTCCTGAAAAGATAACTTTGAGAAAACGTTTCTGAACAAATAGTGACCAAAACGCTTCAAGCAGGATGCACTGTCAGCAATAGTACTGAAAAAAGCTCCCACGTGGATGCTCTTTTGCTACAGTAGTTCCTATTTGTTCTTAGACTATAAATGAGTCAAATTTCATTCTCAGGTTGCATAATAGAAATTGAGGCAAAAGTATAATAGAAACTGAAGATGAGTGAACGTATTAGTGCTATTATTTACTATGATGGTGAGGTTCGTGACACTGAAAACGGTGTTATTTTTTTATCGGAGAATACAGCACGATTGGTTTTTAACCAGAACATAGATTTGACAGAACTTCGCAAAAGAATTAGGCGTAAAATCTTTGGAACAACGCCAATGAAAGTTCAGTCTATTAAGTATAGATTTTGTACTTCGATTGATCCCGTGAGATATGACTCATTCGACATCAAAGGTCCTCAGAGCTTGGAGGCAATGGTGGAGACTCATTTTGCCAGTGGATCACCCTATCTTGAGGTATATGTACAATTTTCATCGCCAAGTGGTATTTCTTCGACTTCAACATCTACTGCTGTTCGAGGGGAATACACGACCCCAAGCCAACACTCTATTAGTGGGAGGCAGAATACGGAAGCGCCCGTGTTTGGTAGTAGTATGGAAAACACAACCCCTACACGACACTCGATTGGTGGATGGGACGACACTCGGTTGGTGGATGGGACATACAGATCGATGGGTCGACGTTCGATGCTAGAAATACATATTAGGGAACGTCATCAACTTCTAGTGGTTAGTAATCCACATATGATTGGGGACGTTATGAAAGTTGTTTGAGGAGGGATAATGTACTCCCTACGGCATCTACCGGCGTGGGGACCTCGTTCATTGCAGATGATGGTGGATTGGATGATGAGTCCGATATGAATCCACTTCGAGAGCCCAACCCCAATGGTGCAGAAGTTGTATTATTTTCTGAACCAAAGCATGTTCCAACCATACCTGAAGATGTTGAAGGGAGTTCAGAAGAAGAAGAAGATCCGCAATTTAGGGCGTACTCGCTCCAGCCCACATGCATAATGTCGATCTATCTCAAGATGATGCATTGGAGTTTCCTGAACTATCACACAGAAGGTGTGATCGTATAAGTTCGTCGTTGGATTCGGGTGAATTAGAAGTTGGTAAAGAGTTTTCCAATAGTTTTCTTGGTGCATTGAAACAATATAGCATCAATAACGGGGTTAACAACAACGTGGTTAAATCCAAACTCGATAAGTACGAGGCCAAGTGTGTAGTGCAAGACGGTACATGTTCATGGAAAATCATAGCCTCGTTGAGGAAAAGAACAGGCTTGTGGGAGATTAAAAAGTACAAAGGTCCTCATAAATTACAATAAAAAAAACAAATTTTATTTTATAAAAAATATAAAAATTAAATTACAATAAAAAAATAAAAAAACAACTTTTATTTTATAAAAAATATAAAAAAATAAATTACAATAAAAAAATAAAAACCAACTTTTATTTTATAAAAAATATAAAAAATTAAATTACAATAAAAAAATAAAAACCAACTTTTATTTTATTAAAAATATAAAAATTAAATTACAATTGAAATATTAAAAACAACTTTTTATTTTATTAAATGAAACAATATAAAAAAGTTTATACAAACATATTAAAAAAATCAATGTTGGTGCGGGTCAGAATCAGTGCCACATGGGGGTGGTCGACGGTTATGCGCTGGATTCCTCCTTGTTCCAACTTCCGGCGGAGGTGGCGGTTGCTCTGGCGGGGATTCTGGTTCTTCCGGCAGGGGGTCTAGTGGTGGGTGTTGGGAGTAGGGGTGAGCAAAATCCGATTCGATTTGAAAAACTCGATAAAAATTTCAAATTTTGAATTAAATAGTTCGAGTTATTTGAGTTAATCAAGTTATTCGGATCAACTCGAATAAAAAATTAAGTTTTTCGGTTTAACTCGAATATGAATTACACAATTCGAGTTATCCGAAAATCCGAATAAGAAAAGATAAAACTACGTCGTTTTGATAAATGCTTACTTTTTTAAAAGTTAAAATTCAAAATAATTAAGTTAAAAGGCAAAACTACGTTGTTTTGATAAATGTTTACCTATTAAGTTAAGAGGCAAAATCATTATGTTGTTCATGTAGTTAAATAATCTTGTACTTAGTCTACTAGTTAAATAATCGGTCCATCTAATCGCAACATTAAGTTTAAATAATAGGATTCGTTAACTCAACTTGATTTGACTCGAAATTTTTTGACTCGATTTGATTCGATTAGAAAAAATTCAAATTGAGTTCGGTTGCTAAAATAGGATTTGTTAACTTGACTAACTCGAAAATTTTTGACTCGATTCGACTCGACTCGATCAAATACTCACCCCTAGTTGGGAGGATGACCCACCTTGATAAAATAATGAATGCGGAGGTATTTGCATCACCCATGGCGGAGGTGTTTGAGTCCCATAAGGCATCGGAGATTGGTAAAAAGAAGAGCTCCCCGATGGCGCCTTGTGTGATCCCTCATGTGACGGCGGCCTATAGATCGGCAGTCCACTCTGAGTAGTCGGGAACGGACTCGAACCGGGCCATGTATTCCAACCTGCCATAGGACTGGGAAAATGAAACATATAAGGGTTAGGATATATATAAGGACTAGGATACGCACCTGGCATAACTGGAAAAGGCTATGATGTAGGTGTCGTCGGCTGAAGTGTTGGGCCCGGTGACTGTGTGGGCGCTGTTGATGGGTCCGGTGATTATGTCAGCGCTGTTGATGGGCCCGTCCCATCATCCATTCCATTCTCCTTGGATTTAAAGGGTCCCGTCGTTCTCTTTGTACACAAAGTTGTCGTCGCCTCTCCTCCTCTGACAATAAATATGGCTTGCCATGGATCCTAAACCATGACAGTATTCCGGCACTCACGCTAACTTAGGAACGATGATCGGTTCCCGAGTAGGTACATAATCATACCGGTTTTCCCACAATTCGATATATGCTGACCAAAATCTTGGCCAATCTGTATGCAACTGCCGTAAGTCGACTTTGTGCTCATCATCGAGCACCTCAGGTACCACGGGAATCGGTTGTCGGAATCCAAATTGACGAAGAACCCGAGCTGACTGATGCATTTCCATGGTGGCATAGTTGACCAATGGGAACTTCACATGCCAAATGTTCGGATTTTGAAAGAACTCATCCGGAATTACTGCCTGAATTGACGGATCCTCGTATGGTGTCCATTGAAACTATATTAACATGATAAAAATATTAGTTATATACTAAATATTAAATATTAAATACTAAATACTAAATACGAAACGACTATTTTATTACGAAAATATATTTTATTTAATACTTACTTGTGCTTCCGACCGTTGGTCTAATAGAAGCCGTATATCTTTAAGCGAGGTAGGTATTCCAACATAACTCGCCGAATGGTTCCACCTAATTAAATAAATTTTTAACATACAATTATATTTTAAATCTATGTAATAATTATAAAATCTAATATTAAATTTACCTCGTTATGAGTGGGAATGTATATGGGTGGTCCATTCGAGGACGTAAAAATGGAAAATGAAACCGTGCCCATGATTGCAGTAGTGATAGGCAACCTCCGATTTTGGCTTTATTCGATCGCGTCGCCCCGTACATCTCCCGATACAATTTTGCTAGCACGGCAGACCCCCAACTCAATTCATCGGCTGCTCTAAAATCAACGAGTTTCAGCAGCCATCTCAGATGTACGAGGTATCGTGACAAGTCCGGCATCAAATAGCCTCCAATCATCTCAAGAATGTATGCCCGAGCATATTGTATTCTTTCTAATTCGATTGAATCATTATCCGGCTCCGGGAATGTGTCTCGTAACCAGCCCATCTCGATCCGACCTCCATTAATGTTATCCGGAATAGCACCCAAAAGCTCGTAGCATACGGCTCCCAATCACTAGAAGTTGCGGACCTGGTGATTGCGTACCCATCTACCGGCAATCCCAATTGCAACTGCATGTCTTCGAGAGTGATAGTACACTCTCCGCATGGAAGATGAAAAGTGTGCATCTCGGGTCTCCACCTCTCATCAACGCACTGATTATCTTTGAGTTCAATTTGCACCCTCGACCTATCATGGCCACGTGCCAAAAACCTGCTTCCCGCAGGTAATTCTAGATCAACGGCGATGGCGGACCAGACATATTGCGAATATAGGATTGCAACACCCGATCTACAGACTGTTTAAAAAATTATAAAATTAAAATTAATTAAAATTGCATAAACCTAAAAAATATTAAATAGTATTGAAAAATTAAAATTATAACTTACCATTGCCATTTGATCGATCGAGATGTGTTTATTGTCGAGACGAATTAATTCTTCGGCCATTGCTAATACGATCGAATATTTTTAAATTTAAAAAAAAACTAATTCAAAAAACTTTTAAACAGGGCTTTTTTGTAAAAATTAAAGGACTTTTGTGAAATTTGAGAGGAACTTTAGAGGAATTTGAGAGAAAGTTGAGAGAAAATTGAGTGAGGACCTTTGTGTGAAAAAAATGAAAGGGGAGATTTTATAGTTTTTTTTTTTTTTTTTTTACCGTTGGAGGTCCAACAGTCAAAAAAAATATGGCCGTTGGAA
Source organism: Gossypium bickii (assembly GCA_025503065.1). Classification (NCBI taxonomy): domain Eukaryota; kingdom Viridiplantae; phylum Streptophyta; class Magnoliopsida; order Malvales; family Malvaceae; genus Gossypium; species Gossypium bickii. The sequence continues at coordinate 15,532,972 of CP106713.1, read as the reverse complement.
GCGGGCAAAACGCGTCCCTGAGGGCGTGCTTTGCTGATGTGGCAAAAACGCTCCCTCAAGGACGCAATTTTTGCTGATGTGGCAGAAAATGCTCTCTCAGAGATGCGTTTTCCTACTGCATCCCCTGAAATCACGCTGACGTGGACGCGCTTTCGGGGAAAATGGCCCATTCCAGTAAATAATTAGAAAAAATGTCCTTTTCTGTAAATTTTGAAAAAAAGGGGTAATTTTTGGTAATTTACCCATAAAAAGAACAAAAAAAAAACATTAAAATTAGGAAAAGGAATATTAAACAATAAGAAAAAAATTAAAAAATTTGTTAAAATAGTTTGGGGTAAAGTACACCTAATGTTTCTAAATTGGTCATTTTAATTTCAAAAAGTTATAAAATGGTTACCGAGTTATCTAAAAGTTTTCATTTAAGTCACTAAATTATTCGAAAGTTTTAATTTAAATCATTGGGCTGTTAAAATTTTTTTTTAAGTTCAACTAGCGAGTTTCAGCAACGATTCAATGATTAATATGGTGGATCAATATCTATTGGTGAATAGAACAACATATTTTAAATTCAAGTCGATTTGATATCAATGTTTGATATCAGAGAAGAAAGCTTTCAATTGCTACAAGTAATACGAACAGAAAAACCTATACAACAACAATTTTAAAAGTCTAGTGACACAGCTATATATTATATTTCAAGTAATTTATACATTTGTATATGACACGTGTAAGAAAACTATGTAATACATAGTGATCTTCTCATGGATATTTTAAAAAATATTTACCTCTTACAATATAAATTTGAATTTAAGTTAAAGCATTCAAAAATAAATTTTTTTAGAATACTAATTTATATTAATGTTGTAGCAATATTTTTTAAATTTTATTTGTTGACTAGATTAAAGGAAACAAAAATTCTTGATTATATTTTATTGAAATTTTCAATTAAAATTATTTGCATGCATTATATTTTTTGTTTTAAATATTATTTTATTCTTTAAATTTAAGTATATTTTTAATATTTTTAATTAAAACATCCTTATTTAAATAATAATAGTTTTATAAAATACAGTATTAACCTGTGCATCACACGGGACAGAAAACTAGTTAACATTTATCTAAAAGAGTTATCAATATAACTAGCATAAATTATCAAAATAGTCACTTTTGTTTGCCTCAGTTTACATTTTAGTCACTTATATTTGAAATGTTACGTTTTAATCACTTACCTTATCGTGTTGTAACATTCTAGTCATTTAACCGTTAATTACCTTAACGATGTAATAGTAAGCTGACATGATACGTTAAATCATTTCAAATAAAAATTTTAGGTTAAATTCTACAATTGGTCCCTATATTTTTTTATTTTGGGCAATTTAATTTTTTTCTTTCATATTCTTTGAACTTTTTTTTTCTTTATTTTTCATTTTCTTCTGCTTCTCCCTCTATTTTCCTCCCTTCTCCATTTCTTTTAATATAGTTTTTCTATATTTTCCATTTATTAAAAACTAGTCCACAAGCTTACCTCACTCGAAAAAAATTAAATTGTTCAAAAAAACTAAAAGTATAAGGACTAGTTTTAACAAATGGCATACATAGAAAATTTATGTTAAAAGAAACGAGGAAGGGAGGAAAACAGAGGGAGAAATAGAAGAGAATGAAAAAAAAAGGAAAAAAAGGAGAAAAGTTAACAAAACATAAAAGAAAAAATTAAATTATTTAAAATAAAAAATATGGGGACCAATTGTATAAATTAACCTAAAATTCTTGTTTGAAATGATGATTTAACATGCCACGTCAACTTACAATTACACCGTTAACGGCCTAGTGACTAAAATATTACAACGCGATAACATAAATAACTAAAACGTAATATTTCAAACATAATGACTAAAATGTAATCTGAAGTAAACAAAAGTGACTATTTTAATAATTTACCTATATAAGAAATATAACTATTTGGATTAATTAATAATATTATAAAATTAGAGAAATTAAAAAATACGAAATTAAAATAGAAGAATTAAATAAAAAATTAAAATCATAATTTAATTTTTGACCGATGCCTTTTTAGTACAGTGGCAAGCAGTTAAATACATTTGAATAAAGTTTCGAGTTGAAATTTTGTTAAATGGAGACAATGTCGAAGTTTGTCCACCATGGGTCCAATATGACAACCAAATCACGGAATGGCTAGAAAAGAGAGGGAGAAAAACGTGAAATAGTGTAGACAGATTGATACATAGAAACTGCTTGGTTTTATAACCAAACAGATAATTGAAGCAGCTGGTTCAGAAAATCCGATCAGACTAGATTGTGCAAAAGTATCATTGTTGATTTTTGAAGAACCGAAGGACTTGATTGTATACAATATCCTGGGCGTTGGTTCCCATGATGAAATCGGCATGGGCGTAATCTTTGATGAACTGAACCATGAGCTTGTCCTCATCATGGAACTTGAGGCTGTCCAGCAATAGTAGAACATCTTTAACATCTGAAAGAGCGTCTTGGCCGCCGTAGCTGATGAAGATGGGAAGGTTTCGTGGGATTGCGGAGATGTTGTAAACTGGTGGCTTGGCTTCTCCGTAGTGCATCCGGTTATAGTCCGGTCTGCCGTAGTTGTATTTCGCTATAACTCCGTCTCGAACAGCTGTAATTTTCATCTCCTACTCTTTAGTCATTTACAAGTCTCGTTTATGACAATTCTGAAAGGCTAGAACACATATCTAACATCATCATATAGATCATGCAAAAACCGGGTTCCAGGACATTACGTATCGGGATTTGATCGTTACTCTAGCGTACGCTTATTAAGCTCTTAAGTAAGAGTCTGAAGAGAACTATACGTACATGAGGACGACAGCAAATCCCGAAGACAATGTAAGAGATACGTTCTAGAACCCGTTTTTTACGTATGCAAACAAACATGGAGGAAATGCTACAAGGAGAGGTGGGTTTCATACTTACTCTGTGCCAAGTGAACCATGTTTTTGGTTGCTGTGGATTGAGGCTCATTCTTTATGAAAAGATCAACGGTTGAAAAGTTGAGACAGCAATTTTTTCCTCGAATTTACAATAACAAAATGAATTCAGCATATTTTCTCACAACTAATTCTATTCTTATGCATTGATTTGATTGTGGTCAAATAATGAATCTCATAATCTACAAATATATTAGTTACATCCGAGTTCGAGTAACATAGGAAACCTGTGAATAGTGTATTGCAAGGATTAAGATTGAAGAAGTTGATCATGGCTTTAGTACCAGTAATAGCAGTTAATAGGTCATAGCAGTCAACTCCAGGGTAATTGCATAAACGCTTGAGAAAAGCTGATGCCTTCTGTCTGTCAAAAGCAGAGAAAAACAGGATCTAAGCTCTTGATTCACATGAAATCGTTTTTGGTTGGCTTGTGTTTGTGAACATATCTGATGATATTGCAGCCGTAATCTTATGTTCCCACCGTTATTTTAAATGGTTAAACATAGTTAAAATTAGGAGTGAATATTTGATCGAGTCGAATCGAGTAAAATTTTTTTGAGTTAGTCGAGTTAACGAATCTTATTTTAATAATCGAATTCAATTTGAAATTTTTTCGAATAGTGTCAAATTAAGTCAAAAAATTTCGAATCGAGTCAAGTTAACGAATCCTATTATTATATTCAATGTTGTGTTTATATGAACTGATTATTTAACTAGTAGACGAAGTATAAGCTTTTAGGTTAATTTTAAATAAAGGGATAAAAAAGAAAGTAGGGGGATCTAGGAAGGAAAGTAAGACTAATGGATAAATATTTATGAAAACGACGTAGTTTTAATTTTTAACTTAATAGTTTTGACTTTTAATTTTAGGAAAGTTAACCATTTATCAAAACGATGTAGTTTTTTTTTTTTCCTTATTCGAATTTCCAAATAACTGGAATTAAAAGTGAGTGTTCAAGTTAAATTAAAAAAATTAAACATGTTAAATCAAAACTTGTTACAATATAACTATTTTCATGTTAGAAAACATAAATTTAAAGTGAAATATATTTGAAAACTTTTTTAAAACAAAATAATAAAAAAATAAGATATTTTAGTATGATAGAGTTGAATCATTAATCAACTTATTTAGATTTCAAAATTATTATTTTATAAAATTTTTAAAATCTTAATTTTTTTATATATTTTAGATTTTTTAAAAAAATTATAATTTTTTTATAAAGTATAAATATTTTGGATTTTTATAAATATTTTAAATTTTAAAAATTATTTTCAATTTTTGAAAATTATTTTGATTTTTTTTAATTTTTGTTAAGAGAGAGACTAATTTGTTAATTTTCAAAATTGACAGGGACTAAAAGTATATTTACACTAACTGTTATTCGAATTATTCAAGTAATTCAAATTATAAAATTTAGCTCGAAATTTAAAATTTTTTATTCGAGTCAACTCGAATAATTTAAATAACTCAATTCGATTAACTCAAAATTTGAATTTTTTTTATTTTTTCGAATTGAATTGAATTTTGGTAAGAAAAACAATAAGTTTTTAGCTATTGATTCTCACCCTTTTGGATTGAATTCAGCTACTCCGAACCAAGTAGTGATCTGCTTGCCAAAACCATGAAATGTTTAAAACATTAGTATGGTGTTGTTAAAAGTTGAATGAAGAGAGTATTCCTTACTTACGGACCTCACCAACAAAGGCTTTAGCAGCAACCATGCCAAGTGCAGTATTCATGTGGCTCAAGTATGCAATCGGGCTTAGAAACGCTGCGGATTTCAGCGTGTCTGCCTGATGCCCCTCTGAGAATGATGCCAGACCTATAAGAGTTCCCTGTCAATCACAATGTCCCCATTATATTCGTATTGTTGTTCATGTTGAATGTTGTATTTGAAGACAAATAAAAAAGAGTGGGACATCTCACCAGGGAATGACCAATGTAATGAATCTTCTGCTGCGTCTGGTTGAAGACAAAATCAAAAACAGCTGGTAGATCGAAACTCACCAGTTCATCCCACGACCAATTCCAGAACTCCTGCCACTTTCAACAATCAGTTTTTAAGTTTTTTTGACATTTTTATTACAGATGAAAAAAACAGGAAAGGAAAGAAGAAAACCGGCTGGGCGGAATCAAGGGAAACATGTTTTCTGCAGAATCTGGTGCCTCTGGTGTTGGCAATCCAGACATCGAATCCATAATCAGCCAAAATCATTGGTAGATTTTGTTGTGGTGAATTCAGGAGCCATGTCATTCCATCCTGACAAACCAACCCAAATAACACAATAATCATGCATCTAAACGTGGCCTGTTTCATGCCATCATCAGTTTCGGTGCGTAAATCAAGCCTAATCTTTTCTTTAAATTTTAAAAAAGTTATCCTTGAATGGGGTGAATTAAAGTGTCGTCTTGGGTCGACAAATTGAGTGCACGGCACATGTTCTTCTTTATTTGAGCCTTTTAACTTTTTAATTTACTCATCCATTTTTCCCTTCCCACCCAAAGACTACCTTTGTTTTAATATTAAACTCAATTCAAGATACTCGAATATTGGGTGGAGGACTCACCACAAGGACACCATGTTGTATGAGTATAGGCTGCTTCTTGATTCCAGCATTACCGTTCCCTTCAAAACGTCGCTCTGGAATTCTTTGCATGCTAAGGATATATCCATCTTTTGTTTTCACCTGCAAAAACAGTTAATTAATTAACCTAAAAGTAACACCAACCGAAAACTTTGTATCAATGTTGTTCATACTTCATGTTCTTGGCATTTGTAACCATGGATAGTCACCGAGGTGGCGCATATCCCATTGACTGCTGCTGAACCATCATTGCTGAGGAACGAACCACGGGTCGAGCCATATGCTTCATGAGGCTGGGCCACCAGGGCCAGTAATAAGCTCAAGGAGGCCAAACTTAAGAGCTCAGTAGGAGCCATAACTTACTAGTTTTTTTTTTGGGTATTTCTTTGAGGCTAAAATCAATGGCTATACAATTATATATAAAGACAAAGGAAGAAGATAAAGAAGCAGAAGGAGTGGGAAAAAGGTTACTGGTTTTCTTTTATGTATATAAATATTCCTTGCACTTAGAACTGTCAACTAAGATTTCCAGGCTTAAAATATGGGAGCTTTTTACAATATTTCCTGTGAGGAGGGAAGCGAAAGTGGGACCAGAGATGAAGCTTTTCTTTTAAAAAAGAAAATTTATCATTTAGATTTATAAGTGAATTATTCATTTTGTGAAACTGAGCTGAATCAGTGAATTATTACATTCGGTAGCCGTTCCATGCATCTATCAAAGAAACCATCTCCCTCTCCCCTCTCTTTCTCTCTTTCTTATACATGCATTAGGGAATTTTTCAACTTATAACTTGAATGAATGCATGTGCAACGAGACTGGTTAGGATAATTTTTTGTCAACCCTAATCCAAATTTTCAATAAATATCTAAACTTACCTCATCCCAAACCTTATTTAATATATTACCACTAACTCCCATTCAAATCCCGACATCATTTTCTCAATCCTGCCTCGTTGGTGTGAAACCCCTATTTTACAAAAAGAAAAAGTTTTATATTACGTTAAATTTTATAAAATTAAGATGTAATAAAAAAAATAAAAATATTTATAAAATTATATGTGTTGTAAAATATTGTAAAATTGAAAGATTATAATTTTAAAAATTCATGTGCTGACCACTACTGAGAGGTCCACTAGAGATCAAATATTGTTGAAAAAAGAATAGGATATTTCTTTTGTCCCTTCCAGGTGATCAGAAAATAAAGAAATAGTTAATATATTCAAGATAATTACGTATTTACAAAATACCGTCTCAATTCATCTTATTTTATTAGATCCAGGATGTGATATGGTTCCGAATTGGATGAACTGAGCAGTTTTAATAAGATCTCATTTTTGAACAAAAATCCATTTTTTGGTTTCATCTATTCCATGACCAGAACAAGAGGAAATACACGTAATGCCACGATTTTGAATCAAAAGGGAGATTTCAAGAAATGACAGATTTATTCACTCTATCAATAACTGAGCCGAATCTGGTGTATTATAAGAGATTTGCCTTTTCTATTGATACCTACACATTGGATCAAAAACATTGACCTGATAGTTAGGGTGTTCATCGTCTCAGGTGTGATTTAGGTTCGAATCGTGTTAGTTGCGTTGTTGTTAGAGCTTTTTTCTCCTATTGTAATTCACAAAAAGGAAAATTATAATTTTAAAATATTAAAATATTAAAAGAGGAGCATTTTAGTAATATATAATAATAGATTGGAGAATTTTACTTAAATTCGACACTAACTTAATCTCAAAAAATTCATTAAAGAATATAGTATTATATATTACTATATTTTAGTTTTTATGTGTGATAAATTATGTAATATATAAAATATATATATAATTAATATATATTCTAAACTTAGAAAACAAATCTAGGTTGAGTTAAAGCATTAAATATTTAAATCTGAGCTTTGTATTATTCAAATATAATAATTCTATTCAAATCCTTTTAAGTTTTGAAAAAAATATTTGAGCTTAGACAAATACCCGATGATGTAGAAGTTTACCATTAAAGGTCTATCTTATGTAAAAAAATTTAATGTGTTGTGACTAACCCGATCCATAGTGAAGAAGCCCGGTCCTTTTGCATCCGATACGGGTCGGTCGGGGCTTTGTTGCTGGTAAATGGTATAGAGAGAGAGAGAGAAGAGTAGCAAGCGAAGCAGCGATAGCGAAGTCTGTTTTTCGTTTTCTCTCTCTATAGCTCAAAGTCTTGGTTTGCTGGAAGAGAAGCCAAAACCGCAAAAGCCTATACCTTCCAAATCTTTTTAATCTTTCGTAAGACTATTGCAGAAGGTTTTTTTTTTCCTTTTTATTTGATACGTTGTTCGTTCCCTCTTAATTCCTCTCTGTTACTATCACCTTTCTCCCCTTTATCTAATTTTGGAAAATTGGAGTTCTTTGTTTCTTGCACTTTTTATCTTTATTTTTCCCTTCATTTCCTCTTTTTTTTTTTTTTTGGTAAAATTTGGTTCGAATTCTGTGTCTGTGTGGCTTTTGCAAAAATTAGGGCCTTTTGGGGGTGTAGGTACCCTTTAGGGTTCAACTTCTAAAGGTTCGATTTTGAAGGAAAATTTTGCTTATTTCGGTGCTTTTTATTATTGGGAATTTGCTGAGGTAGCTCGGGATTAACTTTGTTCTGAATGCTTTAGGCTTGATAGGTGTTTGATATTTCGCCTAAGTGAACTAGATTTGTTATGTCCATGAACAACAATAATCCCCCCAAGAGCCTTGGGGCGTCTTCGTCTCCCTTCAGTAATGCGGGGATGCCTGGAAACCCTGTATTCTCGCAAGTACAAGCACAAGCACAAGCACAGGCACAGGCACAGGCACAGGCACAGGCTCAGGCACAGGCACAGGCACAGGCACAGGCACAAGTACAAGCACAAGTACAAGCACAACTTAGTGCTGGTTTTCAAGCTCAGTTTCAGCTATCCCAAGCTCAGGCCCTTGCATTGGCTCAGTCAAAAGCTCAGGCCCTTGCTCAAGCTCAAGGGCAGGTAGCTCATGCCCAGTTCCAAGCACAACTTCAAGCTCAAAGTTTGTCCCTTAACCAAGCTCAAAATGCAGGTATTGGTAATTTAGGTTCGTCTTCGCCATCCTTTTCTACTCCTGGCAGTGCAAGTGTGAAGAGGATCTTTCAAAGGCCCCCTATGCGTCCTCCTGGTGTTCCGATGACAAACACAATGTCCCCTTTGAGAATGATGGAACTTACACCTGCCGCACGAAGAAAGAAGCAGAAGCTTCCTGACAAACAGTTACAAGAAAGAGTGGCTGCAATTCTTCCCGAATCTGCTTTGTATACCCAGCTTCTTGACCTTGAGACACGTGTTGACGCTGCGGTTGCTCGGAAAAAAGTTGACATCCAAGAAGCACTTAAAAACCCTCCTAGTGTTCAGAAAACTCTTCGAATATATGTTTTCAATACATTTGCTAATCAGGTTCAGACAATTCCAAAGAAGCCTAACGCAGAGCCCCCTATGTGGACCCTTAAAATTATTGGGAGGATCTTGGAAGAGGGGATAGATCCAGATCAGCCTGGGTTTGTTAATAAAACAAACCCCTTGTACCCGAAATTTTCGTCTTTCTTCAAAAGAGTGACTATCTCTTTGGACCAGAGATTATATCCAGATAATCATATCATTATATGGGAACATGCTCGATCTCCCACACCACAAGAAGGTTTTGAGGTGAAGAGAAAAGGGGAAAAGGAATTCACTGTGAATATAAGGTTGGAAATGAATTATGTACCTGAAAAGTTTAAGCTTTCTTCAGCTTTAATGGAAGTCCTTGGCATTGAGGTTGATACGCGCCCCAGAATTTTAGCTGCAATTTGGCATTATGTGAAGGCTAGAAAACTTCAGAACCCATATGATCCGTCCTTTTTTAATTGTGATGCACAGCTTCAGAAAGTTTTTGGCGAAGACAGAGTGAAATTTACCATGGTTTCACAGAAGATATTGCAGCATTTGTCTCCACCACCACCCATACATTTGGAGCATAAAATCAAGCTTTCCGGGAATAGTCCTGCTGGCAATGCATGCTATGATGTGTTAGTTGACGTGCCCTTTCCTATACAGAGGGAATTGTCTGCTCTGTTGGCAAATGGAGAGAAGAGCAAAGAGATTGATGCTTGTGATGAAGCAATATGTGCTACCATAAGGAAAATTCGTGACCACTGTAGAAGACGTGCATTCTTCCTAGGATTCAGTCAATCTCCAGTAGAATTTATAAATGCTTTAGTTCAGTCTCAGAGCCAGGATCTGAAAATGGTAGCTGGAGAACCTAGTCGAAGTGCTGAAAAAGAGCGACGATCAGATTTCTTCAACCAATCTTGGTAAACTCCTTATTATTTTTTTTTTTTCTGTTTTGTTACTGACTTACAGGTACTGTTGTTATGTATCATTTAGCTCTAGTTAGGAACTGTAGCAGCCTAGCCTATCACTTCAGACATGCAGCCATTGCTACTGATACTATCTTGATTCTTGAATTCTAATTGATTTGGTAGAAACCTGAGTCTTTGATTGACCCTTCTATCATATTTGCTTGTGCCTTGTCTAAACTGTTTACCAATTCTTCCCTCTCATCGCCGAGTGGTGAGTACTGTTATTACTTGAGATTTCTTGTTCTTTGCAAGAGCTCATATGTGAAACAATAGACAAGCAGGTGGCGGATCATCAAGTTTTACTTCATTAACTCCTGCATCTTGTTTAAGCTTCGAGACTTAATCTTAAAATCTTTTGATTGACACGTGACAACTCTTGCAGTATTTGAGAAAGATAAATCTGTTTGCAGTCTAAGAACCTAATGATAACAATAAAGGTGATAATAGAATTTCCAAAAAACTACGAAAGACATAATCAAGTTCTTTTTGGGTGGTTCTAACAGGGTTGAAGATGCTGTGATCCGTTATCTGAATCGCAAGCCACCTGCTGGAAGTGATGCTTCAGGAAGCATATGAATCATGCAAAGCCACCTAGTGGAAAGTGATGCCCTGGAGAAGCCAGCTACTGGAAGTGATTTGAATCATGTATCAACTGATCTGTAGACCAGTCCTTTAGTGGAAGTAGAATTACAATGTTGTTGGATGAGGATTTAGAGAGGGATGTAGAACAGGAAGCAGCTTGTTTAGGCATGGTTATCATCAAACTTTTTTAAACGAAAAAAAAAAAAAATAGAAATTAGCATGATAGTTTTGTTTAGTTCAATTTGTAATTTATATATGGGACACTCCAGGATAATCATACCTTGATTTAGGATACGAATGTCAGATATTGTTATGTGTCTCAAATGTGGGTGTGTTCAAATTTCTAAAAGCTCTTTCATGTATTTTAAGGGTCCTTAAGACAGAGATCCTTATATCAATGTCTGAAAAAAATGTTGGGTACTAGCAAATCAAGAAAAACCCTCATGAAGAGTTTGGACCGGCATGCCTTGGTCTCCCTTTAATCAGTGCATGATAATTTTGGATATGATATATAAAAAAAAAAACACAATTGAGTAAGACAGGTAAACTTTTTTAGGTTAAATTGTGCTATTAGTTTAGTTTTATTTTTTAAATTAGTACTTTTTCTGATTTTAAATTTTCTGATAGCAGTTATAATAGGTGCAAAGTTATAGATTTAATGTGTTCTTAATTGGATACTTTTAGTTTCTATACATTTTCAAATTTTGATTATTTCAATTTTAACACAAACAATATTAGTTGAATTTATTAATTGTTTTTTTTAGTAATATATGGAAATAACAAGTGATTCAATATTAAGCATATGATATATGTTCGTGGTGTTAGATTTTGGAAATAGCAAAATTAAATTAACTAGTTACCATTTAAAAAGGGTTACAATTTTAAATCTTGAAAAGCACATAAATTTTAAATTTGGATGGTCTGAAGCTTATTTCAGATTGTTGTTTCGATAAAGTTTTAATTCAATCTGACTATTTTGAAGTTTTTATTGCAATTCAGAAAGATTCCTCTAGTTATTCTAATTCTACTCTCGTTAGAAGATTTCATCAGCTCTTACAAAAAATAAATCATTGGAGGATTCATCATATCCCTCAAGAAGAAAATTTACTTGTAGATAATCTTGTCAAATTGGTGCGCAATAGAAAATTAGCGATAGAAAACTAGGTCTACGATTTTATGAAGACCCTCTTTTGAAAGAATTAGCTTAATTTTGTTCTATGTATTTATTTTCACAAAAAAAAAGGAAATTTAACATTTTAATATTGTCAAAAAGGACAAATCTTTTGTCACTAGTTTAATCGAGCATATTGTTTTTGGTATTACAAATTTTTGACATGTTTAATAACTTTTGTTATATATAATTTGAATGTCCGAAAAAAATGACATATTATTATTACGCGAGTTTATTAGTTATATATGAATTATAGTCTCCTTGGTGTATCCTTTTACGACTGCTTTGGTAATATTGTTAGGGTAAAGAAAATGTTTTTGAAAAAGTATGATTTGAAGATTATATTATAAAATTGGGTTTCTTAAATTTTAGCATTTAACATTGTTGTTAAAAATTTAGATGATATTTAAAATATAATGATAAATAATTTAATATAATATCTATGAAATATAAATTAATTTAAAATTTTAAATACCTTTTAAATAATTAAATTTTAAAAAGATATTATTGTCCCTCTCAACATATTATCTTCAAAATTCGAATCCAAGTGTGTTTTACTGTTACAACCCAACATTTGTTGGTAGTCAAATATCGTTTTTAATCAATATTTATAATTCAATATATTTTACGTAATATTTGTATTGATATACACTTTTTTATTTAAATTTATTTCAATATAAAACCTTATATATTTGAATTTGTAATAGTTATATTTTAATATTTTAAAATATAATTTTTATATTCAAATAAAATTTTACAAATAAATAATTTCTTAAAAATATTTAAAATTTATATTTCATATATCAAAATATAATAATAACTTATAATAATTTCTTTTATTATTTAATGAAATGTCATAATATTAACAAAACTTAAACATCATTTAAATTTATAATTTTTACTTTGCAACTTTATGTATAAAGTGAATATTTTATTTTTTAAAAACACTCTTAACAATAATAATAAACATTTGAAATTTAAACAAAAATTTTTAAAAACACTTTTTTAATTTTTAAAAACAATTTTTAAAATTTTAAAAGCAATACTAAACTAATTTAAACTTTTTGGTGAAAAAACACTTTTAATTTCAAAATCCAACTATTTAACCTTTCTTTTTGGGTTGAAAATACTTTTGGCCCAAAAGCATTAAGCATAATTAAAAAATTACCCCATAAATTATATATGAATGTTCAAAATGGTACTTAATTTTTTTTTTTTTTGAAATGTAGTACTTAAACTTTATTATCGAATTCCAAACGTTAGCTTCGTTAGGGAAAATATTTTGGCCAATTAGGAGCTTTCACGTTAAGATTATTTTACTTTACCCATTTTCTTTTTGGAATTTGAAAGGAAAAAAATTTTAATTTTAATTTTAATTTTAAAACATAAAAAAATTTATTTCCTTCCCCATCCCCCTCCTCCCACCATCCCTTTCATGTAAGTCCCCTATATGCTTGCATAAAAATAATCGAATTTGCGAAATAAGTGTATAATTTGAGAGAAAAATAGTTCACATAGCAAACAGGAAGATGCAGTGGACTGCCTTTCAACACCATTGGTTGAATGGATTTAACTAAATCTACAAGACATAAGCATCACATGAATCATTAAATTAAGCAAATAAATCTCCAACATATGTCTAAAATAAATCTACAGGAGAGAGAAAGTGTGAAAAGATAATAAGTTGCATTGTAAAATTATAGAAATCTTGGGAAAGAAGAGGGATGGTGGGTGGAGGGAGCCAATAGGTCTTTTTTGAAGGGTGGATATCACGATACTCAAAGTGGATATCATGATACCACTGAATGGTGGTCTCCAATCTTCCATACTGTTGGGGGTATCGCAATTCCAAGGTGTAGATATTGTGATACCCTTTCCTTTTTCAACCTCCAACACGTCCCTACACCACTCAACCACATCTTAGGCCCCCCAATGCCACTATTGGCCAAATCGAGTCACAAAATAAGCAAAAACAAGACATTTTTACTTATTAACTTAAAATTTAAAAATTACGAAAACCTATGCAAAATACGCTACTTTGCTGAAGAATAAGCTCCTTAAGTATATTGAGAAAGCCTAATTTATCATATCAAGTTATGGCAAATCAAACTCTCTCACACTTCACTCTTTTCTTGTCCTCAAGCAAACACATCAAACATGTCAAAGAAAAGACGACTCTTGGACCAAATTAGACAATTGAGTCACATAGCGGTAAAACATAAAACTCGTACAAGAACTACCTCACATGCAACTTAAGAGTGATACCTAACTAACTACTTATTCCTAATGTAAACATAAATAGTTCACTAAGTTAAAATGTCAATAGATGTAAAGGCAATAGAAATGAACATATGCATAAATGTTATCCATTAAAATAAATTATGTAGATCGCTCATAGATATTTAAAAATAATTGGTCATGTTCGTTCAAACAAATGCAAGCTATTTATGAATTATTGTGTTGGTGACTTATTCGTGTCCCAAAGGACTTTTAGGCTTGTAACGTTCTGAGGTTTAAGACGGTTCGAAATTCAAACAATAGATACTCAAAATGGGTTCAAGCAGTGGCCTTAGCTGCAAAGGCTGAAGGTATGTGTTTATAGACCACCATGTGCAATCCCAGAACTGTATCATGACTATTTCTAATAACAATACCCGCATAGGATGTGCTGGAAGGGGAATAGAAGGCCGCATCAAAGTTAATTTCTATACAGTGATCCTAGAACTGTACCATGACTATTTCTGATAACAATAACCATTTAGCATCAATCCATAGCCCGAAAAGCTTCACTTGTGCTACATCTAGTTCTAGTAAGTAAGAATCAACCTTCTGAATTAGAACATGCATCTGTATGATTATACTGTCATGGACATAGTGATTCTGAGCATTCTATATAAATCATAAGCCACACACAACCCTCATGTAATTTGCAATTGTGTAAACATGAAAAATATAATATTGCCAATCTGTAAGCATGTTTCCGAAAGCTCACTAGGCCAGGAAATGTGTAGGTCCATCCAAATACCAACAACAGAGGGGCAGTATTGAAAAATGTGCTTCAAGGTCTCAGCATCCGCCAAGCACTAAGGGCAACAAGCATCAGAACACAATCGTCTGTTATACAGATTAGAGAAACTAGGAATGAAATTACGGATTATACGTCAAGTTGTAATTTTAATCTTTGATGGCAGTCGTAAATTTCATAATTTTGTAAATAAAGGCTTGTAAATGTCATAGGCACTAGATGAGCGAGAGCGATGAAATAGACGATAGGCATTGCGAACCGAGTACTCCATTGAAGCTTTCTCCCCCTAAACCAAAGTATCATCGTGAGCCTCTCGAGCGAGAGGGATACAGAGGACCTTCACTACCGCGCTATCCAACATGATTGCAAGTGATCTCTCATTCCATTGTCTATTTTCAAGGTCAATAAACTCTACAACTAGAAGATCAAGTGAATGAACCCCATGATTTTGTAATTTACATCCAAGTAGCCCGGGGATCCATGTATTGTCCCAGACTCGAATATAAGAGCCAATACCCACACGCCAACTCAACCCCGAATTCAACAAACCTTTTACAACCTAAATGCTTTTTCAAAAGTAAAAAGGGTAAGTTCCAAATTTTGATTGCAAAAAATCACAAGATAATATTTCTGTTTAAGAACACACGCAACTGAATTATTCGGATTACTAAATAAATGCCAACGTTGCTTGGCTAAAAGAGTAATATTAAACTGCGTTAACTGTCGGAAACCCATTCTGCCCAAATCCATAGAATTACACAAAAAAGACCAATCACACCAATGGATGCCCCCTCGCCTACCATAATTCTTCCACCAAAACCAGCCAATAATTCTATCCAAGTTAGAACAAAAAGAAATGGGAAGTAAGAAACACGACATAGCAAAAGTGGGAATAGCCTGCAAAACACTCTTAATAAAAACCTTTTTCCAACCATGAGAGAAAGGTCGTATACACCAATTCTCAATCCTATTCCGCAATGGTCTTTCAAATGTTGAAACACCCACTTTTTATTTCTTCCAATGATATTTGGCAAACCCAAATAGATGACTTACTTATCAAAATTCACACATTGATCGAAGGAATGCTCATAGTCGTACAAAATTTGTTTCATTACCAACGCCCCCTCCTTGGTCGCTCCCCTAAAAAGGATGCAATCATCCGCAAACAATAGATGGGATATTTAAGGACCTCCAACTAATAGTTGGCCCCTCAACCAGACCATCCCAAAGTGCAGACCGCACAAGGGTAGACAAACCCTCGCAACAGAGAAGGAACAAGTATGGGCTAAAAGGGTCTCCCTGTTAGAGTCCTCTAGCCGGAACAAAAGAAGGACCCATATCACCATTCAAAAGAATTGAATAGGAGACAGAATTGAGGCAACATCATTACTTCCAAAAAATCACATTGAACACGGTCTTAGGCCTTGCTCATATCCAATTTCAGGACAAAAATTCAATTCAAACCCCTTTTCTTATGTCCAAACCTATCAAGAATCTTGTAAGCCAAAATGATGTTATTCATAATCAGACGACCTGGAACAAAAGCGATTTGTGCTTCATCCATACGCAAGTGCAATACAGACTGGAACCTATTGACCAAGGTCTTAGAAATGACCTTATAAAGGACGAAACAAAGGCTAATAGGTTAAAACTAAGTTATTCATGTGGGATTCGTAGTTTTAGGAATCAGCACAATATTGGTTTTATTTATATCAGCCAAAGACGTTCCACTATGTAAAACATTAAGATAGTAAGCACTAATGTCCTGACCAACAATATACTGATACTTTTGATAGAACAGCACCGAGAGCCCATCAGGGCCTGAGGTTTCGGTCGAAGCCATTGCTTGTAATGCCTCATGGATGTTGTCATACGTAAAAGGCACCACTAACAAGGCATTCATAGCATCAGTAACACACGGATCAACCCCTTTTAGAATGCGTCACGGATCCCTAGTCCTTGAAAAGTAAACAAATGCTGAAAGTAGTCAGTTGGCACATCACATAACCCCTCCTCCTCACGGACCAACATACCATCATCCGAAATCAAACAATGCACTTTGTTAATCCTCCAACGCTGTATTACAAACTGATGGAAAAAACATGTGTTTCGATCCCCTAGTTTTAGTCAATTAGCCCGAGCTCTTTGTTCCCAAAACAATTCTATCTTTTCAATCTCTAAATTCATCTCCAAACGAGCTTGCAGTAGCTCCATCAAATTATCATCCGTTCGATCTACCATATCAAAAGTATAGAGTCTGTCACGCAAAGTCCAAATCCAACCACCCCGACCACCCTGCAACCTAGCAGCCTAACCCTTCAATCCCTGACAAAACAGTGCCAAATAAAGGGGAACACAACCCTCAGTACTATCCCAGAGCTGACAAATCTTAGATTCACAAGAATCCTCCAGAACCCACTATGACTCAAAACGGAAAGAACGCATCCGATGTCGAAAAGGTCAATCAGTGTCAATCAAAATGGGTCGATAATCTGAAAACGAATAAGGTAAATACTTGATGGACTCAAAACTAACTAATAATTCGACAAAGGCAAGCGCACCTATCGAACAGTAGTATAACAATGGTGAGTCCGGAATATCGTATCCACAAGGACTAAAAGTACTAGTAATAACTATCTTTCTATTATTTAGCCTAATAATTAAGGGGATTTGTTTTTAATCTAAAATTTAACTAACTAATTTACTATGAACGCGACAGAGAGTGAAGAAAGTAATCAATAAACCAATGAATAAAGACAATACCCAAGGAAGAATCCACCCAGACTTCACTTATTATTCTGACTCTGAATTAAACGATTTATTCACTTGCCTTGATTCATAGAAATCCCTAAATTATGTTAATATCTCTTTTGAGACTAAGAATAACTAACTCTAGGTTGATTAATTGAAATCTCTTTCTAATTAAAACCCCTATCGTCGCATTAACTCGATCTGTGGATTCCCTTATTAGATTTGACTCTAATCCGACAAATTTATGGCGTCCTATTTCTAGGGTTGTAATCAAATCCGCTTAATTATGCTAGAGATTCTCTTAAATAGGGACTTTTGCTCCACTGAATAAGCACATTAAACTTGAATTAATATCCTAAAAATATTAAAGCAATGGTTAATAACACATAATTAAGAACAAGAACAAGTATTTATCATGTAATTCAGATAATTAAATAACAAGATTCATCTAGGTTTCATCCTCCTTAGGTATTTAGGGAGTTTAGTTCATAACGTAAAAGGAAAACATATCAGAATCAAGAAAACAACAAGACATAAAGAACCCAAAACCTTCTAAAGAACTTGATGGAAATCTTCAATCTTGGAGTGGATCTGCTTCCGAGATGATTCCGACGGCTTCCTTCGAGTAATTTCTTCGTTCTACTCTGCGTGCTTCCTTAGGTCTTCTTCTAGTATGTATTTATAGACTTTAGAATGCCCAGAAACCCTAAAAATTAGCTTTTTCCATGTGAAAACGAAACAGGGTGCGACAGGGACACGAGCGTGTGATCAGCCCGTGTGAGAGTGCCCAGGCCGTGTGCAATTTTGCATGGCTCGCAACCGACACGAGCTGGTACACGGGCGTGTGTCCAGCCCGTGTGGTACTGGCTTGGCCGTGTGGATCCTTAAGATGGGTCGTTTTGTCCGATTCTGGCTTGTTTTTCGTTCCTTTTGCTTCCCTATGCTCTCCTAAGTATATAAACATGAATTTAAAGGATTTAGGAGCATCGAATTCACAAAATTGTATAATAAAACATCCAAAAACACGCTAAGCATGATATTAAAATGTGTTACTTTTATGGTTTATCAATACTTCAAAGAAAAGGATGAAAATTGGTCCCACCAAGCTAAAGTAGCAACTCCTCGGTCAAGCCGTTCACGAATATTATTGGCAACCATATTACCCCATTCCCAAATGAACCACGGACCCTCATAACCCAGATCCTCTAAAAAACCGTTTGACAGAACATTCTGAAATTCTTTCATACGGAGTTCCTCTCTAGCCATCTCGCCTCTCTTCTCATAAGAATAGAGGATTTCATTAAAATCCCCACAGACCAACCAATGAAGACTTTGATCCTGCCCCAAAGTTCTCAAGAAGTTTCAAGCATCCGATTGAAACCGCGCATCCGGAAACCCATAGAAACATGTGAAGCGCCAACGATCAATATTATCAGATTCTTGAACAGTAACATTGATATGAAAGTGCGAAAAACTGTGCAACTCAAGGGTCACATCCGAACGCCAACCTAAACTGAGTCCCCCTGTATGCCATCTGCCCCAACCTCAATGCCATACAGAAAACCACATCGTCTACGAACACCTTCCATACGAATCGAATCTAATTTTATCCCCATCAAGAAGACAAGTAACAATGGAGTGCATGAAATAAAAGGCCTAGAAGTGGAAAGTTAAAAGAAGGAAGGCCTAAAAGTTTTTTTTTTTTTTTCATTTTAATGATTTCCGTTAATCAAAAAATTTTATTTTTATGTATTTATGATTTTTATTCTTTTATCTATTTTATGTATTTATGTGTATAATTTTTTATGTGTTTATTTATATTTTAAATTTATACATTTATAATTTCTATATATTTTTTGGAATTTTCTAATTTTTTTAAAAAGAATTTTGATTTTTTTATCATTTTTAAAAAGGATTAATAATCAAATTGTAACTTTTAATATTTAGTGACAGAAATAAAAATTTGTATGAATTAGTGATTATTGATTAATTTACCCTAAAAATGTTTACCAAATTAGGGTTTTAAATATTTAATTCATTATAACATTTGGGCTTTTTATCTTTTTTAAGCGTAGGAAGTGTTTTGGGCTATACCCAACAAAATTAAATGGATTAGCCTTTAATATTATTGGTAAAAATCTTATTTATTTTAATTTTTATACAAATTATTAATGTGAACACTCAAACATTGCTTTTATTGACCTCTTTTTATTTTTATCTTTTCTCCCTAGCTACATGTCAATTTACTACATCGAAACTTATTAAACTATTAAATTTTTATTAGTGTAATTTTTTTTATTTTTTCTATTGGTGCAAGTAGTGCAAATAGAGAAGACCGTATACAACAACAATTTTAACAGCTTAACGGTTTAAATGAAAACTTTAGAATAGTTCAGGAACAATTTTGTAACTTTTTGAACTTAAATGACAAAAATATAAACTTACTAATAGTTTAGTGATGTTAGGGTAATTTACCCTTAATTTATATATTAAAAAAATTAGAGTAAACTACCCTAGTAGTCCCTTAACTATTAGTAAATTTCTTTTTTAGTCATCCAACTATAAAAAGTTACAAAGTAGTCACCTAACTATTCAAAATTTTCTTTTTTGATCACCCATAAATTACTGACGGAAAGATAACTTGACAACTTTTAAAATTGGCATAAAAGCAAATTTAATCCTCAGCATTTATATATTATGTCAATTTAGTATTGATTTCAAAAAGAAAACTAGCCTTCAACATTTACATATTGCGTAATTTGGTCTTTTATTGTAATTTTATTTTTATTTGTGTCATCGAGGGTTTTTAGAATACTAAGAAAAGATGAAAATTATTATATTAGGTTTTTTATTATTCTCATTTTTTTGTATAGTTTTGATCAAATTTAATTGATATATTTATTTTTTAGCTTTTCAAGTGAAAGAATCACAAGAGAAAAGTAAAATTAGAAAAAAAAAAGGGGGTAATCAAATTACACAAAGTGTAAATGTGGGACGCTAAAATTTTTAAAATAAAGATTAAAATGATACATAATATAAATGTTGAGGGTTAAAAGATACTATTATAATAATTTTAAAAGCTATGACGTTATTTTTCCGTGACCAAAGAAAACTATTTTATAGTGAGTAAAAAGAATAATTAGATGTACCCAATATTAATTTATAATTGAATTAAGCAAAAAAATGGATTAAATTCGTATGTCAATCTATCAGTTCTAGGGCAAATTACCAGAAAATACCTTTTTTTTACAAAATTTACGGAACAGGACCGATTTTTTTAATTTTTTACCGGAAAGGGTCATTTCCCCCGAAAACTCGTCCACGTCAGCGCGTTTTCAGGGGATGCAGCAGGAAAGCGCGTCCACGAGGGAGCGCTTTCTGCCACATCAGCCAAAATCGCATCCTTGAGGGCGCGCTTTGCTGATGTGACAAAAACGCTCCCTCAGGGACACGTTTTGCCCGCTTCCAACGGTCAAAAAAAAATATAAAACCCCCCACCCTTTCATTTTTTTCACACAAAAGTCCTTACTCAATTTTCTCTCAATTTTCTCTCAACTCTCTCTCAAATTCCATTAAAGTTCCTCTCAAATATCACAATAGTCCTATAATTTTTACAAAAAATCCCTATTTAAAAGTTTTTTTAAATTTTTTTTTGTTAAATTTAAAAATATTCGATCGTATTAGCAATGGCCGGAGAATTAATTCGTCTCGACAATAAACACATCTCCGTCGATCAAATGACAATGGTAAGTTATAATTTTAATTTTTCAATACTATTTAATATTTTTTAGGTTTATCAATTTTAATTAATTTTTATTTTATAATTTTTTAAACAGTTTGTAGATCTAGTGTTGCAATGCTATATTCGCAATATACCTGGTCCGCCATCGTCGTTGATCGAGAATTACCTGCGGGAAGCGGGTTTTTGGCACGTGGCCACGATAGGCCGGGGGTGCAAGTTGGACCCGAAGCTAATTAGTGCGTTGATGGAGAGGTGGAGACCCGAGACGCACACTTTCCATCTTCCATGCGGAGAGTGTACTATCACTCTGGAAGACGTGCATTTGCAATTAAGATTGCCTGTGGATGGGTACGTAGTCACCGGGTCTGTAACTTCTGGCGATTAGGGAGCCGTATGCTACGAGGAACCAGACCCTCTGACGGAGGAACCATAATCCCCGCCTGAGATTCCACAACCCCGCCGGAAGTTAGAAGAAGGAGAAATGTGTAACCGTCGACCACCCTCATGTGGCACTGATTCCGACCGGCACCAACATTGATTCCAATCGTCATTATTTTATTTTTTATTGTAATTTATTTTTTATATATTTAATAAAATAAAAGATGTTTTTTATTTTGTATTGTAATTTAATTTATTTTTTATATTTGTAATAAAATAAAAGTTGTTTTTATTTTTTTATTGTAATTTATTTTTTATATCTTTAATAAAATAAAATAAAATTTATTTTTATTTTTTATTGTAATTTATTTTTTTATATCTTTTATTTTTTATCTTGCTGATATACTTTTTCCAAACCCTAAACTTAAAATTATTTTAGTTAATTAACCATAAAACCTAGTTCATTAATTTTCCCATAAAAACCCTAAACCCTAAGACCTTAAAAACCCTAAACCATAGCCCTAAAACCCTAAAAACCTATACCATAACCCCTAAAAACACCTGAAAACCCTATTGAGGGAAAGCAGGCAAAACGCGTCCCTGAGGGAGCGTTTTTACCACATCAGCAAAGCGCGCCCTCATGGACGCGATTTTGGCTGATGTGGCAGAAAGTGCTCCCTCGTGGATGTGCTTTCCTGCTACATCCCCTGAAAACGCGCTGACGTGGAAGCTTTTTCGGGGGAAATGACCCTTTCCGGTAAATAATTAAAAAACCGGTCATATTCCGTAAATTTTGTAAAAAAAGGGTATTTTCTGATAATTTACTTCAATTCTATATTGGTTCTGAATTTTTTCTCCATGGTTATAAAAATACAACTAAATATAGAAAATATCACAAAAATCCTCTACGATTATTTAGTAGCTTCTTCAAGAGAGCTTTACGACTAGGAAATTGATTGAAAATCTCCACCGTCTGATCTTTACCAGACCCTTGATTCCTCTCCAACCTAATACTACCACCGGCGCAGTCACCGCCAGCACCACCCCAACTCTTTCTTTCTTCAGCCTCATCCTTTCCCTCCTCTCCATCATTTTTTCCGCTAAAATCCCATCTTCACATCTCATTTTCTTCACTTCTTTACCTTCCCTATTTCTTCTATTATCGTTTCCCCCATTTTTACCCTCGATTCTCGGTAACCTTCTGCCATTACTAGTCCTAAGAAGCTCGAACTTAAACTTTACTCCAACCATGTTTATCTTCATTATCCCAACCAAATCTTTCACTAATTTCCAATAAAGACACTGAACTCTCATCGTTAGCCCTAATCCCTTTCGTATTGTTTCCATTCAAAACATTCTCAGCAAATTCCCATTCGATTCTATCCTTATAAACTGGGTCTTCGAGCACTTGATTAGCTAACTTCGCCCACCGTTCATAATTGCGGGCACGGAGGTTCTTCGAAACCCATCGGAGATAGTTGGAAGGGAGAGTTGCGAGCATCTTACCATTGTGTTTGCCGAAGTCTATGATTATATCCGTTGCGCTATTGGAATCGGAAACGAAGTTGGTAATGAGATTTTTGGGGGTTTGAATGAAGAGGGAAGTTTAAAACAAAGAGAGAATGGGGTTGAAGATGGAGGATTGAAAACCATTTGTGGATTGAGATTTTCAAGAATTGAAGTTTGGCTCATCTGCCATTACTACGGGCCCACTATAATTAGATATTATTTCTATGGTTGCAGTTTTTGAAGCTTGCATGTGGGCCAAATGACCAGAAAATACCAATTTTTAAAATAATTTACGAAAAAGGGCCGAAAAATTATTTACCGAAAATGGGCCATTTCCCCCGAAAACGCGTCCACGTCAGCGCGTTTTCAGGGGATGAATCAGAAAAGTGCATCCACGAGGGAGCGCTTTGTGCCACATCACAAAAAATGCGTCCTTGAAGGAGCGCTTTGCTGATGTGGCAAAAGCGCTCCCTCGTGGATGCGCTTTTGCCCTTTCTTTCGATGGGTTTTTTAGTTATTTTTAGTGTTAGGGTATGAGTTTTTAGGGTTTTAGGGCTATAGTTTAGGGATTTTTAGGGTCTTAGGGTTAAGGGTTTTTAGGGGAAAATTAATGAACTAGATTTTTGGGTTAATTAATTAGAATAATTTTAGGTTTAGGGTTTTGGAAAAAATGTATCAGTAAAATAAAAATTATTTGAATTTTTTGTACATTAGTATCCGGCAAAATAATTTTGAGAAGATGTTTCTGAACAAATAGTGACCAAAATGCTTCGAGTAGGATGCACTGTTAGCAAGAGTACTGAAAAAAAGCTCCCACGTGGACGCTCTTTTACTACAGTAGTCTCTGGCAAAATAATTTTGAAAAGACGTTTTTGAACAAATAGTGACCAAAACGCTTCGAGCATGATACGTTGTCAGCAAGAGTACTGAAAAAAGCCCCTACGTAGACACTCTTTTGCTACAGTAGTCTCTGGAAAGATAATTTTGAGAAGACTTTTCTAAACAAATAATGACCAAAATGCTTCAAGCAGGATGCACTGTCAGCAAGAGTACTGAAAAAAGCTCCTACATAGACGCTCTTTTACTACAGTAGTCTCTGGCAAAATAATTTTGAGAAGATGTTTCTGAACAAATAGTGACCAAAACGCTTCAAGCGAGAATGCATTTGTCGGCAAGAAGAGTACCAAAAAGCACCCACGTGGGCCTTTCTTTTTGCTCTGATAGTCTCTGGCAATCATTAGACTATAAATCAGCCAAATTTCATTCTCAGGTTGCATAACAGAAATTCAGGCAAAAGTAAAATAGAAACTGAAGATGAGTGAACGTATTAATGTTGTTATTTACTATGATGGTGAGGTTTGTGACACCAAAAATGGTGTTATTTTTTTATCAGAGAACACAACGCTACTGGTTTTAACCGGAACATAGATTTGACAGAACTTCGCAAAAGAATTAGGCGTAAAATCTTCGGAACAACGCCAATGAAAGTTCAGTCTATTAAATATAGATTTTGCGCTTCGGTTGATCTCGTGAGATATGACTTATTCGAAATCAAAGGTTCTCGGAGCTTGGAGGCGTGGAGACTCATCTCGCCAGTGGATCACCCTATCTTGAGGTATATGTACAATTTTCATCGCCAAGTGATCTTCCTTCTACTTCAACATCTACTGCTGTTCGATGGGAGTACACGACCCCAAGTCGACACTCTGTTAATAGGAGGCAGAATACGAAAGCGCCCGTGTTTGGTGGTAGTATGGAAAACACAACCCCTACACGACACTCTGTTGGTGGATGGGACATGCATATCCTTCATTCGATGTTCGATGCTAGAAATACGTATTAGAGAACATCATCAACTTCTAGTGGTTGACAATCTACATATGATTGGGAAAGTTACGAAAGTTGTTTAAGAAAGGATAATGTACTCCCCACGACATCCACTGGCGAGGGGCCCTCGTTTATTGCAGAATATGGTAGGTCGGATGATGAGTCCGATGTGGATCCACCTCGAGAGCCCAGCCCCGATGGTACAGAAGTTGCATTATTTTCTGAACCGGAGCCTGTTCCAATCGTACCTGAAGATGTTGAAGGCGGTTCAGATAAAGAAGAAGATTCGCGATTCAGGGCGTACTCTCCTCCAGCCCACATGCATAATGTCGATCTATTTCAAGATGATGCATTGGAGTTTCTTGAACTACCACACAGAAGGCGTGACGTACAAGTTCGTCGTTGGATTCGGGCGAATTAGAAGTTAGTAAAGAGTTTTCCAACAAGGATAATTTTCTTGGTGCATTGAAACAATATAGCATCAAGAACGGGGTTAACTACAACGTGGTTAAATCCAAACTCGATAAGTACGAGGCCAAGTGTGCAGTGCAAGACGGTACATGTTCATAGAAAATCATGGCCTCGTTGAGGAAAAGGATAGACTTGTGGGAGATTAAAAAGTACAAAAGTCCACATACATGTCTTGCCGGTACAGTATCACTAGGTGTTCAAGGTTTTTGTATAATATTGATATTACGTAATGTTGCATTATTTAGCGTACTTTGTTGACAGGTGTTTCACAAGATCATCCGAAGATGGATTCAGAGATGTTGGCTGACTTAATAATACCGACGGTGAAGGTGAATCCCAAGACTACAGTGCCGGCCTTAGTTGGCAATATTCGTAGCCAATTGGGGTACACACCCTCTTACCGAAAAACTTGGATAGCTAAGCAGAAGACGTTGGAAAAGTTGCATGGTCGGTGGGAC
This sequence comes from Gossypium bickii, assembly GCA_025503065.1. Classification (NCBI taxonomy): domain Eukaryota; kingdom Viridiplantae; phylum Streptophyta; class Magnoliopsida; order Malvales; family Malvaceae; genus Gossypium; species Gossypium bickii. The sequence goes on along the minus strand of CP106713.1, from coordinate 15,507,111 downwards.
GCTTCATATAATGAAGTGTGGCAGTGATGCCAGGTGCTGGAGAGATATGTCCCAAGCAGCATAACAGACCTTGAAACGGAACAGGCGTACTACAACGATCGATTGCTCCGTGGATGCCAAGTGTTCAAGCGTCTGTTTTGGACATTTAAGCAATGCCGAGACGCATTTCTATACTGCAAGCCATTGGTACAAATTGACGGTACCTTTATGTTTGGTAGATATACGCATCGGCTATTGCTAGTTGTGGCATAGGATGGCAGTGGGAGAATCCTTCCAATTGTGTTTGCAATAACACCGGGGGAGTCAGCTGATGACTGGGATTCCTTTCTATCTAGGTTAAGGAGGCATGTCTGCCCCCAACCTGATATATGCGCTATATCGGATCGGGGCCCTGGAATATTAGTCGCAATAGAGCGAAAAGGAAGCCTGTGGCATCGCACACACCATCGATATTACCTAAGGCATGTTGCGTCCAACTACCACGGGCAACATCGATCTACAAGTGAATGACGGTAAGTGACCAACATGGGTATGTAATATCTATTAATATAATTTCGTTTGTAATATTCAATTTATTCTTAATTGAAGAATGGTATGTAATATTCATTATCAACTTATATTGGCAGGGTACGAGATCAATAAGGACCGTTTTCACGAGATGTTGGCGAGTTTGCGCTCAGTTAACGAAGAAGGCGCAAACTACCTACGCAATATACCTTTCAGACAGTGGACACAAGCATACGACGGCGGCCTACGATATGGTCATATAACCTCAAACCTGGCCAAATGCATAAATTCTGTTCTAAAAGGAACGCGTCATTTGCCGATAACATCGGTTGTGCGAGAGACATATTTTCGTTTAGCGGCACTATTTCCGAAGTGAGCAGCGAGTTATAAAGGCCAAATGCAAGGAGGCCATGTATGGTGCGCGAAGGTATTGCACGAAATTAACAAGGGGAAGGCACGGGCCAACACCATGCACACAGTATGTCACAATCGCAACAACCTATGGTTTCGTGTGACAAGGTTTGACAGACTACCAAGGTATTGTTGGCGGGCAATATCGTGTACACTTGAGAAATAGGACTTGTGACTGTGGGATATTTGATGCACTTCGTTATCCATGCGCTCATGTACTTGCGGCTTGTCAGAATCTCCGTCTGGATCCCATGAGCTATGTCGACGAAGTGTATAAAATAGAAAACATGTACAACGTGTGGAGACACGTATTCCCATCAGTCCCAGATGAACGTAAGTGGCCGTCTGTATCGCTTGCTCCGTATAAGTTGTTACCGGATAGAGAACTGCGTCGCAAACCAAAAGGTCGACCTTGCTCGATTAGAATACGCAACAATATGGATATCCAAGAAACAGCCAACCAACGGAAGTTATGCGGATGGTGTAGGAACCCAGGCCATACATCTCGCTCGTATCAAAATCGGAATAGTTGATAGTCTCTTTATCATTTTTGTCTCTTGGAAGAATGAAAAGTTATTTCTCGAGAATATACATGGGGTTAAAACTAGGAGCATGATTGATTTGCGGCGTTTTAAACCGCCCAAGTGTCATATTTTAAAACTTCATGTGAGTCCTGTTTAGATGTATTTAAAGACATGATAGAAGTAAAAGCATGTGTTTTTTATTTTATTAAATATATAAAAATTAAATTACAATTAGGATATAAAAAAACAACTTTCATTTTATTAAAAAAATAAATTACAATAAAAAATAAAAAACAACTTTTATTTTATTAAAGATATAAAAATTAAATAAAAAAATAAAAAATAACTTTTATTTTATTAAAGATATAAAAATTAAATTACAATAAAAATAAGCAACTTTTATTTTATTAAAGATATAAAAATTAAATTAAAAAAACTTTTATTTTATTAAAGATATAAAACTTAAATTACAAAAAAAATAAACAACTTTTATTTTATTAAAGATATAAAATTAAATTACAAAAAAAATAAAAAACAACTTTTATTTTATTAAATATATAAAAATTAAATTACAAAAAAATAAACAACTTTTATTTTATTAAAGATATAAAAATTAAATTACAATAAAAAAATAAACAAGTTTTATTTTATTAAAGATATAAAATTAAACTACAAAAAAAATAAAAAACAACTTTTATTTTATTAAAGATATAAAAATTAAATTACAAAAAAAAAAACAAATTTTATTTTATTAAAGATATAAAAATTAAATTACAATAAAAAATAAACAACTTTTATTTTATTAAAGATATAAAAATTAAATTATAATAAAAAAAAACAACTTTTATTTTATTAAAGATATAAAAATTAAATTACAATAAAAAATAAACAACTTTTATTTTATTAAAGATATAAAAATTAAATTACAATAAAAAAAAACTTTTATTTTATTAAAGATATAAAAATTAAATTACAATAAAAAATAAACAACTTTTATTTTATTAAAGATATAAAAATTAAATAAATTACAATAAAAAAATAAAAATCAACTTTTATTTTATTAAAGATATAAAAAATAAATTACAATAAAAAATAAAAAACAACTTTTATTTTATTAAATATATAAAAAATAAATTACAATAAAAAAATAAAAAATGGCGGTCAGAATCAATGTTGGTGTCGGTCGGAAACATATAATGGTTAGGATACATATAAGGGCTATGGTACGCACCTGGCATAATCTGAAAGGGCTGTGATGTAGGTGTCGTCGGCTGAAGTGTTGGGCCCGGTGACTGTGTGGGCGCTGTTGATGATCCCGTCTCATCACCCCTTCTCCTTGGATTTAAAGGGCCACGTCGTTCCCTTTGTTTACGAAGTTGTCGTTGCCTCTCCTCTTCCGACAATAAATACGGCTTGTCATGGATCCTAAACCATGGCATATATTCCGGCACGCACGCTAACTTAGGAACGATGATCGGTTCCCGAGTAGGTATATAATCATACCGGTTCTCTCACAATTCGATATATGCTGACCAAAATCTTGGCCAATCCATATGCAACTGCCGTAAGTCGACTTTGTGCTCATCATCGAGCACCTCAGGTGCTACGGGAATCGGTTGTCGGAATCCAAACTGACGCAGAACCCGATCTAACTGGTGCATCTCCACGGTGGCATAGTTGATCAATGGGACCTTCACATGCCAAATGTTCGGATTTTGAAAGAACTCCTCCGAAATTACTGCCCGAATTGACGGACCCTCGTATGGTGTCCATTCAAACTATATTAACATGATAAAAATATTAGTTATATACTAAATACTAAATACTAAATACTAAATACTAAATGCGAAATGCGAAATGCGAAATACTAAATACTAAATACGAAATACTAAATACGAAATACAAAACAACTATTTTATTACGAAAATATATTTTATTTAATACTTACTTGTGATTCCGACTGTTACTCTAATAGAAGTCGTATATCTTCAAGCGAGGTAGGTATTCCAACATAACTCGTCGAATGGTTCCACCTAATTAAATAAATTTTTAGCATACAATTATATTTTAAATCTACGTAATAATTGTAAAATCTAATATTAAATTTACCTCGTTATGAGTGGGAATGTATATGGGTGGTCGACTCGAGGACGTAAAAATAGAAATCGAAACCGTGCCCATGATTGCAGTAGTGATAGCAACCTCCGATTTTCGCTTTATTCGGCATCGCCGCTCCGCACATCTCCCGATACAATTTTGCTAACACGGCAGACTCCCAACTCAATTCACCTGCTGCTCTAAAATTAACGAGTTTCAGCAGCCATCTCAGACGTACGAGGTTTCGTGACAAGTCCGACATCAGATAGCCTCAAATCATCTCAAGAATGTATGCCCGAGCATACCGTATTCTTTTTATTTCGGTCGAATCATTATTCGGCTCCAGGAATATGTCTCGTAACCAGCTCATCTCGATCCGACTTCCGTAAATGTTATCCGGAATAGCACCCAAAAACTCGTAGCATACGGCTCCCCAATAGCCAGAAGTTGCAGACCCGGTGACTACGTACCCATCCACCAGCAATCTTAATTGCAAATGCACGTCTTTGAGAGTGATAGTACACTCTCCGCATGGAAGATGGAAAGTGTGCGTCTCGGGTCTCCACCTCTCTATCAACGCACTGATTAACTTCGGGTCCAACTTGCACCCTCGGCCTATCGTGGCCATGTGCCAAGAACCGCTTCCCGCAGGTAATTCTCGATCAACAGCGATGGCGGACAATGCATATTGCGAATATAGCATTGCAACTCATGATCTACAGACTGTTTAAAAAGTTATAAATTAAAATTTAATTAAAATTGCATAAACCTAAAAAATATTAAATAGTATTGAAAAATTTAAATAAAAACTTACCATTGTCATTTGATCGACGGAGATGTGTTTATTGTCGAGACGAATTATTTCTCCGGCCATTGCTAATACGATAGAATATTTTTAAATTTATCAAAAAAATATATTTCAAAAAATTTAAAAAAGGGCTTTTTGTAAATATTAAAGCACTATTGTGAAATTTGAGAGGAAGTTTAAAGGAATTTGAGAGAAATTTGAGAGAAAGTTGAGAGGAAAATGAGTAAGGACTTTTGTGTGAAAAAAATAAAAGGGTGGGGGGTTTTATAGTTTTTTTTTTTTGACCATTGGAGGGTCAACAGTTAAAAAAATGACCGTTGGAACGGGCAAAAGCGCGTCCACGAGGGAGCGCTTTTGCCACATCAGCAAAGCGGGCCCTTAAGGACGCGTTTTTTGCTGATGTGGCACAAATCGCTCCCTCGTGGATGCGCTTTTCTGATTCATCCCTTGAAAACGCGCTGATGTGGACGCGTTTTCGGGGGAAATGGTCCTTTTCGGTAAATAATTATTTTTTCGGCCCTTTTCCGTAAATTATTTTAAAAATTGGTATTTTCTGGTCATTTGGCCTTGCATGTGACCCTGCATCACCTTGTCTAGTATATTTTTTCCAAAACCCTAAATCTAAAATTATTTTAATTAATTAACCATAAAATATTGTTCATTAATTTTCCGATAAAAACCCTAAACCCTAAGACCCTAAAAACCCTAAACCATAGCCTTAAAACCCCCAAAACCTATACCATAACCCTTAAAAATAGCTGAAAACCCTATCGGGGGAAAGCAGGCAAAACGCGTCCCTGAGGGAGCGTTTTTGCCACATCAGCAAAGCGCGCCATCAAGGACGCGATTTTGGCTGATGTGGCAGAAAGTGCTCCCTCGTGGACGTGCTTTCCTGCTGCATCCCCTGAAAATGCGCTGACGTGGAAGCGTTTTCGGGGGAAATTGACCTTTCCGGTAAATAATTAAAAAACCGGTCATATTCCGTAAATTTTGTAAAAAAAGGGTATTTTCTGATAATTTACCCTCAATTCTATATTGGATCTGAATTTTTTCTCCATGGTTATAAAAATACAACTAACTATAGAAAATATCACAAAAATCTTCTACGGTTATTTATTAGCTTCTTCAAGAGAGCTTCACGACCAGGAAATCTATTGAAAATCTCCACCGTCTGATCTTTACCAGACCCTTGATTCCTCTCCAACCTAACACTACCACCGGCGCAGTCACCGCCAGCACCACCCCAACTCTTTCTTTCTTCAGCCTCATCCTTTCCCTCCTCTCCATCCTTTTTTTCACTAAAATCCCTTCTTCACATCTCAGTTTCTTCCCTTCTTTACCTTCCCTAATTCCTCCATTGTCCTTTCCCCCATTGTTACCCTCGATTCTCGGTAACCTTCCGCCATTACTAGTCCCAATAAGCTCGAACTTAAACTTTACTCCAACCATGTTTATCTTCATTATCCCAACCAAATCTTTCACTAATTTCCAATAATGACACCGAACTCTCATCATTAGCCGTAATCCCTTTCGCATTGTTTCCACTCAAAACATTCTCAGCAAATTCCCATTCGATTCTATCCTTATAAACTGGGTCTTCGAGCACTTGATCAGCTAACTTCGCCCACCGTTCATAATTGTGGGCACGGAGGTTCTTCGAAACCCATCGGAGATAATTGGAAGGGAGAGTTGCGAGCATCTTACCATTATGTTTGCCGAAATCGATGATTATATCCGTTGCGCCGTTGGAATCGAAAACAAAGCTGGTAATGAGATTTTTGGGGGTTTGAATGAAGAGGGAAGTTTAAAACAAAGAGAGAATGGGGTTGAAGATGGAGGATTGAAAACCATTTGTGGATTGAGATTTTCAAGAATTGAAGTTTGGCTCATCTGCCATTACTATGGGCCTACAATAATTAGATATTATTTCTATGGTTGCAGTTTTTGAAGCTTGTATGTGGGCCAAATGACCAGAAAATATTAATTTTTAAAATAATTTACGGAAAAGGGTCGAAAAATTATTTATCAGAAAGGGCCGAAGCATTTAAATTTTTAGATTCCTCACTTCAATTACATTGAAACCAACTTTTGGTCATCATTATTGTACCTGTCCAATTAGAAAGGAGTGTGCTGATCTTTGGCCAAGTGCAGCCGATGCTATTGTTTAGGAATTTAATTTCTGTGCTTTGGACTATAATATTTTAGTTTGCTGCTTCAATATTTAAAATCAATTTTTTTTATAAAATTTTAAAGTAAATAAATGAGAAATTTCAAGAGGATAGATTCAGGAGAAAAAATTCCTTGCAAGACAAATGACTGATAAATGTTTAATGTTTAGCATTATTGCGGGCTCACCACCACCACAACTTAAATTTACCCCTTCTTTTTAAAAGATGCTACTAATTTTTATAATTAAAATTTAAATACAAATATCTTTTTATTACTAAATTAAAATTTGAATTGAGTTAACATTATTATTATAGCAACCCAAGATGAACTGAAACAACAGCTTTCAATGTAGTTTATACATAATCAAAAGCTCTAAAACAGTACAAAAAAGCGGTCATTTCCCCTAAAAAAGGTCACTCCAGCAGAAAGTGAAACAAAAAGGAAAGGCCCCTGAAAGTGCATTTCTTTTAGAGTGAACCATTAAACCCCATTAAAAAAACCCCAATGACCCTTCAAAAAGATGGGGCTCTTTTTTTTTATCTAAAACTAAAAAACCCAGAAAGAGCATTTACAATATATATATATATATATATAACTTGATTTAATTTAAGAAAGAAAATGATAATGGTTTCGTTTCGTTTCGTTTCATAAAACATATAATTAACAAAATGTAATAAAAAAGGACATGCATTTTTCCTGATGACATTATCTTGGCATTAACATCTTATTCGAAACCCAAAATCCTCGATAATATTATATTACGTTGAAATAAGACATGAGAAAATAATTAATACACAATTTGATACCAAATAATCACCATACCAACTCGTTAATTCCTACACATGAAAATACACTTTCAAGATATGAATTACAAAGCTTAATTTAACAACGTCAACTAAATAAATAACTTGAAACGATGACAAACATTAATTTAAATTATGTTATAGAAAAATTAATAAAACAATAATAATAAGCAAAATGTGGATGAAAAATACGGGAGATTTTTTATTGTTTAATTTTTATTTACAATGTGCTATTTATAAGTTCCTTTACATTCAATCAGTAAATGTATTACATTCAATAAATTAAGTTTTCTTAATTACTCCATTTAATGATCTCCTGATTATAAATGAAGTAAAGAGTTTTATCTCATTACTTTAATATGTTTAAAGGGATTATAGACATCCATTTAATGTATCTACAACACTCCCCCCTTGGATGTCTTTTAAATAAAAATGTGCCTTATTAAAATCTTTATTAAGAAAAACCCTGTGGGATAAAAACCTAATAAAGAAAAAAGAATATACAATCTCCTTAAAAACCTTTACTAGGAAAACTCAGTGGGACAAAACCTTGATTAAAGCAAAAGAATACAACATGTTTTAGACTCCCCTAATGGCAACATCACATTATATCTTTGAGTCGACGCATTCCAATCTTGTTTCGCAGTCTTTCAAATGTTGAAGTTAACAATGCCTTGGTAAAAAGATCTGTTAAATTATCACTAGAACGAATTTGTTGAACTTTTATGTCACATTTCTTCTCAAGATCATGAATGAAGAATAATTTTGGTGAAATATGTTTCGTTCTGTCACCTTTGTAAACCACCCTTTAATTAAGCTATACATGTTGCAGTATATTCGTATAAGATAGTTGACATATTTTCCTATAAAGGTAAATTATATATCTTATATATATGTTGGGTTAATAACCTTAGCCAAACACACTCTCGGCTTACCTCATGCATTGCAGTTATTTCAGCATGATTTGAAGAGGTAACATCTAATATCTGCTTTGTCGAACGCCATGATATGGCAGTACCTCCACATGTAAATAAATATCTCGTTTGAGGTAGACCTTTATGTGGATCCAATAAATATCCAGCATCAACATTATCAACTAATATGGATTTTGAATCATTTGTATAAAATAACCCCATATCAATGGTCCCTCTAAGATATCTAAATACATGTTTAATTCCATTCCAATTTCTACGTGTTGGAGAAGAAATAAATCTTGTTAACAAGTTTACAGCAAAAGCTATTTCAGGCCTTGTGTTGTTTGCAAGATACATCAATGCTCCTATAACACTTAGATATGGTACTTCAGGACCAAGAAACTCTTCATTATTCTCGCAAGGATGAAATCGATTTTTATTCACATCTAATGATCATACAACCATCGGGGTACTCAATGGATGTGCTTTATCCATATAAAATTTCTTTAAGATCTTTTTCGTATATGTTAACTGATGGACATTCCATCTTTTAAATGCTCAATCTGTAGGCCAAGACAAAATATTATTTTTCTAGGATCTTTCATCTCAAATTTTTTCTTTAAATAATTTACTGCATTTTAAAGCTCTTCAAGAGTTCCAATAATATTTAGATAAACATAAATAGCAATCATCACAAAGTTTGATTCAGACCTTTTTATAAAAACACATGGCAGATGGGATCGTTTTTATAACCTTCTTTTAACATATATTCATTAAGACGATTATACCACATACTTCCAGATTGTTTTAATCCATATAAACTTTTGTTCAATCTGATTGAGCAATTTTCCTGGAAAACTCTATATACTTCAGGGATTTTAAATCCTTCTGGGATTTTTATATAAATTTCAATATCAAGTGTACTATACAAATAGGCTGTAACAACATCCATTAGACACATGTCAAGTTTTTCACGTACCGCCAGACTAATAAAGTATCTAAACGTGATTGCATACACCATAGAAGAATATGTCTCTTCATAATCAATGCCGGACCTTTGTGAAAATCCTTATGCTACAAGTTGTGCTTTGTATGTTACTTAATTTTTTTTTATTTCGTTTTCGCACAAATATCCATTTATATCTTACCAGCTTTACATATTTAGATGTTTGGACTATAGGTACAAAAACCTCACGTTTAGAAAGTAAATTTATTGCGTCTTTCCATTTTGGCCAATCCTTTCTATTTCTACATTCCTCAATAGATTTAAGCTCATGATCCTCATTTTCTTTTTCTTTTTCAATAGCAACATTATAAGCAAAATTATTGTTGACAACTATATTTTTTCGGTTTCATCTTTTTTTGAAGTAACATAACTTATTGAGATTTCTTCGTTATCACCATTTTCAGGTACCTAAACCTCTTCTAGGGTTTTTTTATTAATTATATCTTTTTCATCGACAACTCATTATTTTGTTCAACTACCAAAAAGCATAAAATCAATTCAGAATGCTATTTATAAACTCCTTTACATTCAATTAATAAATGTATTACATTCAATGAATTAAATTTTCTTAATTACTTCATTTAATGATCTCCTAATTATAAATGAAGTAAAGAGTTTTATCTCTAATTATAAATGAAGTAAAGAGTTTTATCTTACTTTAATATATTTAAAGGGGTTATAAACATCCATTTAATGTATTTACAACAAATTATAAAAAATAAAGTAAAACGTTTAAATTGTAGTTGCATTTTGCTTTCTTGCTAGAGAAAATTTAAGAAAAAGTAAGCCATTCCACAGAAAAATCTTCCAATGCAGTTAAAAACAAAATCTTGAAAAGGATTATTTATCATATCCACTGCTAGTAAAAGTTTTTTTAGCTCTACAAATGGAATAAAAAAACTGTCATTATCTCTTTTCTTATTTTATTTTTTCAAATATAATATAACATGCCGGATTTTCAACTCCGTTTGTGAAGTTAAAAAACTATACTGACAATAGATACTAATCCATACATACACACATATATGATGGGTATCACTCACCTAAGCATCGCTGTTGCGACTCGCTTGAGTGATTCGCATGCCTTAAGCAGGTCGAACTCTGAATGGGCGGTTGAAACGAACAGTCTAATCCCGACAGGAAGGGGGCATTTATCGAGAGTTGATCTTTTTGAAGCCATTACAAAAATGGATTCTTGTTTCAAGGCCTGTGAAATGTAAATGTTTTTAATCAGGTATCTATATCCACTTTTCTATGTTACCTGAACTCGAGAATGTCAGTCACATTTCAATATATGTCCGAATTATATGTTACTAACAATCGAGTCGGAGTAGCATAGACTCGTATAACTTGAATTCAGATGTGTTAGATACAAGTATGTTCCCGATACAGGAATATTGAACTTTTCCTATGTGCTTAGCTCTTTGGAAAGTCATCTACATATCTAGAAATATGTCGGACACAGGTATTTCAAGAAAATGAAGAGTTCAAGCAACAATGATTTTTAAGTTGTATATAGATTTAGAAAATCATATATGCATACTCATGTATGAATATCAAATATTTCAAGAAAAATAAAGATTCAGAATAATATAACTCGCCGCTATTAATAAGAAGGAAACATGAGAATGTACTTACACGATCAGCAATGTCTTCAAGGAGCTGGAGGTCACTTTTCACTGAACCAGTTGATTTTTCAAGCACAAGGAAAACAATCGGTGATTCCGGATTGCTTGCTATTGAAAGCCCCCGGATATCGGAGAGTCCTGTGTTTTCACAAGAAGTTCAAAACCGAAGTAGTTGGATCAATTACACAATAACCACCGAACAAAGGATTGCACTACAAAATACAACGTGCTTTGTGATCCGATGTTAGCATATTGCACAGATTAATCAGAAAAAATATCAATTCCTATCACAAGTTCAGAACCGGAAATGGTTTGGTCAATTATACAATAATCATAAAAAAATTGCCTGCATTTTTATCTACTACGAAACAAGGGCTTGCACTAAAAGATACACAGACGTGCTTTGTGACAAGATGTTAGCATGTTACAGAGGTTAATGACATTTCAGCTTCTATTTAGAACCAAAAAAGGTTTTGTCAATCATAAACATTGTCTGTACTTTTATCTACCATGGACTACTGACCAATGTAACAGACAAGTTGAAACCACAGGACAAGAGCATCATCACGGAAACAAAGGAAATCCTTAAAACCATACAAGAAAGAAAATGTTAAGCTCGAAACCAACCTTTCCATAAAATGGCAATGTTTTCCTTCAGCTTTGATGTCAGATTAGGATTTTGCTCTAAGATGTCAATAGCAGTAATTGCAGCACTAGCCAAATATGGGGGTAAAGATGCAGAGAAGACGTAGCCAGAACTGCTCAACCGCTGCCACCAATCATAGAATTACCATTAACATTTTACAAGTGTTAGGAGTCTATCCAGGGTGGTTGGTACCATACAAACATATACAAATAAATAAATAAATGAATATATGAACAACATTTGAAAAATACTGATATAAAAGATGGTATACGTAAACACACAGATATACACGTTACAATACCAGAACAAAAAGGGTAAATCCACTAGTATAGTCTTGACTATTTTGAGTCTATCTATTAAAAATAATGTTTATGAAGAGTAAAACTAGGTAGAGCTTCCAATATTCAACAATACTAAAAGGCCATAGACTACATACTTGATGATCAATGACACGAGCACTTCCAGTGCAGAATCCTCCTTCTGTTGCCAATGCATGTCCCATGGCAGCAGTAACAATGTCTATCTTCTCTATCTGCAGTACGTTCCAACGGTTAGTGACCAACAAAACCAAAGCAACTATAAAATAGTAACTTATAAACACACCGGAACCCCGCAGTATTCAGTGAGACCCCTTCCAGTACGACCAAGTACACCAAATGAGTTGGTCTCATCCAATAAGACACGGAAGCGATACTTCTCTTTCAACTTGATGATCTTGTCCAAAGGAGCTATTTGACCCGAATTCTACATATTTAACTAACAAAATGTTAAATATGCTGAGACTACAACTAGGAAAATCAGTAAGAACCAACCAATACAAGGTATCATCAACTTTGAACCATTGGACCTCACAGTTTTTTGCTCAAAAGGGCTCTCCTACATTTTTTCCAAGTCTCCTCATATGTACCACTATTTTACAAACATGCAGCAGGGTAAAACAAATAGTAAACAATTAACAAATTTCCGTTAAGAATGATTCCCTAAGAAGCCAAAGAATGATAGTTGCTTTTTGGCAAGTATGTAATTCTAAGCAATTTCGTTTAAGAAAAAATATATACTCTCTGCAGCATCACTATTTCTTTATTATAGCGCTCACCCATCCTATTTTGTTCTGATTTTGATGTATTAACAAAAGATGGGCATGGTTTAAATGAGAATGTTGTAATAGATCATAATTATGCAAGGAAGAAGACGTCTGGAATGAATGTACAAAGTCCATTGCATTGACATGCAATGCCACAAGCATGTCGATTTTACAAACTTGCACCAAACAAGTTCTTGTCATACAACTGTATTTATTAGCCAAATCCTACAAACACAGCTATTTATGTACAAGATGGGCACGCTAAGGATACAATCGTTGAAACTTGTGAGAACTTGACTTAACATACCTGATACACAGATTCAACCACAATGTAGCGCCGTAATTTCTTAGCCCGCTTATTCTGTGCTGTAATTTTCTCAAGAGTTTTTTCCAGAGAATCCATATCATTGTGCTTGAAATAAACAATGGTGCTTCTAGAAAGGTAGAGGCCATTTTGTATTCCCCAATGGACTCCCTCGTCCCTGGATAACCAAAAACAAAAAAAATGTAACTAATAAATAGGATACAAATCTACGCCTTAAATTCTGTAAAACTGTAATATTAAAAGAATAAGTACACTTTTATGCTAAGAAAGGTGCAATAAAATAAGACAACACAAAAAACAATTTGGGCCCCTAAACACCTTTCAAAATTCAGCTGACAAAATGCACACAAAGGACAATAAACCCAATCTTCATATGCTTTCCTCCAAGCATACAAAAATGCATTCTACCTACAGTAAATAATTTTATGGTTTTGCTTAACAATTCTAAACCATGTATCACATTAATTGGTTTAGTTTTTAAAATATTGTAAAGGTGGGGCCTCACGTATCAGGAGGCCCATTGCAGAATATATTACAATCTGGCCTATGAATAACATCTACTAGTAAGACGATCTAACTGTTAATTAGGTAAAAGAAAAAGCCCCACAGAATACAAAAAGCAGGAGGGAATCTAATTTCCATTCTTGGGAATTCCAAGTGCATCATGCGATTAAAAGAATATGAACAAAAGACAAGAGTAAAAACCAAAAATTTCACAAGTTATTCATACCACAGCTTACAATGTCAAACCTAGGATAATTGCCATATATGTATCCATTTAAGGTAATGACATTTTTCACTTACACAACAATTATGTCGCCCTTTTTACAGAAACATGGGATTGCACTGAACAAGGTGGAAAGCCCATAAGAATAGAGGATAGAATCAGGTGTTCCCAAAAACTTTGCTATTCTGGCCTCACAATCAAGGTGGACATCTGAATAAGAGAATTGTCACAATCTGAATCTTGTTATTATAGAAGATTTAGAAAGAGTCTCCAAAAACACACCATTCGAAACTGTATAGGTATTGATGATTACCAATTGTGCCATAGAATCCACGAGGACCACAAGATCCAACACCATATTTCTCCAACGCAGACGTACATGATTCCTGGTAAACACATTTTATTTCGTGGCCAAAAGAAACAAAACCTTGAGAACTAGTCATTATAACTTTCCCAATTTTTTTAAAACATATGCTTCTCCTTTGCTAAAATATCTTTTAATATTACTTAACAGCCTACATAAACACCTCTTTGATAAGGTAAATGGAAGAAAAGTGTATGTTTCAAGGAAAATTTAGAAAGGATTATAATCATGCTATCTTGGTATATGGTTTATTTATTTATTTATTCTCTCTTCCTGTCGACCAAATGGTAGAATAAATTAATAAATAGCAATGCAAATCTTACAAGTAACTTATCATGCCCTACAAATCCGAGATAATTTGCAGAAGCAAAATTCACAACTTCTTTCCCATTGATTATAGTATGGGGCCCTGCAGCACTGCATAGAGATGAACTAATAAGCTATGCCACTTCGAAAAAAAAAAAAATCTGCCTTAAGTATTTAAACTACTATATCAAATCATGAGAATTTATCAAAATTCTATAAAATCTATTGTAAAAATATACATCAGTAAATATAACCTAAGGAATAACTAATAATTACGATTCCAGATGAAAAGGAAATTGGAGAAGAAGATATAAAGGGCTGAAAAAAGGAAATGTCACACATTTTTTTGGAAGAAAAAATAAAATAAATATATTTGGTTGAAATGTGTATCTCCCAAATCTTCAAAGCAGACTAATCATATTAACTCGAACCATATATTTTTTTAAAGAATCCAATAAGATTAGTGTAAAACTGACAGTTATAATCACCTTTCCAACACTGGAGGTTCACTCAGCATCTCTTGTGTGATAGGAGGAATAAGGGATTCTGGGACCCATTCATCACAGAGCTCATCTATTTCCTACAAACAATGAAGAGACCTTTCCAAATGTTAGGCTGATGCAACATCATCTAAATAAAATGAATAATAAGTAAAAAGTAAAACACTACAAGGATGAAGAAAGCATATCAATAGTAGAACGGCACAAAGTTAACATCTGACACAAATGCACCATATTTAACTTAACATAAAAGGAAAAAACATATCAATTGTCAAAATTTAAAACACAAAAAGGACTTGATCCAACATGAGTCATCAAACACTTAAGAAGAAAGTTTCAAGCTCAAACATAAAGCTCAAAGTGTATATGACTACCCTTGTGACAATCCTTGATGACGTGTGTATTCAAACTTGAAACTATTTATTCAATAAAATATAATTTGTGGAAGACTGAAAAGACAATTTGAACAAGTAAAAAGAATTAAACATTGCAATGTATCTACATACATGTTAAGTTAGGGGTTTTATTGAGCCAAGCACAACTCGAAATTCAAGGATGGGATTTTGGTTTAAAATTGATTCAGTTTTACTTCTAAAGCTCAAGCTTGTTTCAAGATAAAAATCAAACTGCTCAAACTTACTTAAGCAGGCTCTTAAGCAGGCTTGATTAAGCTTGTTCATATAGAAAAAAAAAAAAAAAAAAGTGTGATTCCCATGATCAGCTTCAAACTCAATTATATATGCTCAAGCTCGAGATAAAATAGAGATTTGTCAGTGCCAATTAAAATAGAAATATTTGATTAGGCTCTTCAGTCATTCAAGTCAAGCATTAGGATACTCAAATTCAATTAGCTTGATAACTCGAGCTTGAGCTTTACTCAACAATGACCAAGTCAAATTTGAGTAGTTTACAAACCATACCGAGCAGCTTGCAATTACAAGTGTCCCATTTAGATCCCTATGTTTAAGTAGTAAAGAATAGTTTGTTATTGTTGAACCTTCGAGTTATAGCCCTTAATCAAATGTGGTCGAGAAAGGATTTTGGTTTGAAAAGGCGCCGGTGCCTAACAGTTTTCACGGACATATTGGCCAAATCCTAGGTACAAAATACTTAATAGAAATATAGCAGTCATGAATTCCAAGAATTATGACCCAAGCCTACATAAACTTGAAGCAATATCTATCCATGGAAACATTAATTAGAAGTAGAATTGCAACAAAACCTTCTTTGTCAATGGCCGCTTAGGAGGCTTGTAACTTTTCTGGGAAAGCAGAAAAAAAATTACCACCAAAAGAAGAACTTCCACAAATAAATGCCCTGTAATAAAAAATAAAAAAAAAAAGAAATAAAAGATAATGTATACATGTCAAGTATGAATGAGAGAAAAGATCTATGTTGCTCCTGACACTTTTTATTTTTTGAAGCATCCATGTCCGACATGTATCTAGACATGGGTATTGGGAAATGATTCTCAAGGATCCTCCAAATACATAGAACTCTAGGAACAACTAACATTCTTGTTTCAGACACTCATCTGTTCAAATACTCACATTGGAATTCGACATAGAAAAATATAGCATGATGTAAACAGGAGTTAAGAGTGTACCGCCTATGTGAACTCCAAACACCACAGCTCGTGCAGAAGGGGCATCCAAAGCAAAAGTGATCCAATTTAAAGTGGCATTAACTAAGTTTAATGCAGCTAATTCCATTGTTGTCAATAAGTCCACTGCACAAATAGAAAGGATTAGATGATGAACTTTGTTTTTTTCTAAAGCAATGAGAAATCCAACATTAATTCATTTATTTGAAACAAATAAATGACTAAAATACAACAATTACTTCCAACATAATTTAAAAGAAGTACCTAAACTAATCAGAATGAACAAAAAACAAAAATAGTTTACTAATATAAATCAACAACAACATTACACGGAAACAAAAAATGATGCAAAATATTGAAGGAGTAATCAACAATACAGCAAACTTATATATTAAATGTTGAGATACAGAAGAAAAAATAGAGTAATTTTAAAGTTTCAAAGGATTGATCTGCTAATCAGCTTAAAAGTCGAAAAATAAAAATAAAAGAACCTTAGGAGATCACTAAGATTTGATTGAGCAATTCAATATTAGAGAATTGGGCATGTGGAAATTCAACTCAAAATCATTAAAAAATAAAGAATCCGACAGAAGTGAAAAGTTAAGTACCTGATGCGAGCTCCGACAATCCTCTTGATTCAGTTTATAATATTTTATAGGTATTTATATTGGTTTGAGAGTTTCGCTGGCTTTTAATCGACGACGAAGAAGAAGAAATCGACGACTATGACCACAAGGAGGAGATTTAGAATTTTATGACGCACATGACAATAGAACGATATTGAAAGAAAGAAAGGTAGGATACGGCAATCCACGATCACGACTGTTCTCTTTATAAGTGAAACCGAACCAACCAGTTGGACTGAAATTTCTTATTGTTATGTATTTATTATTTTATTATTTTATCTATTTTATGTATTTACATGTGTAAATGTTTTTTATGTTTTATATATATGTATATATTTAAATTTATATATTTATAATTGTGATATATTTGCCAGAATTTTCTAATTTATTTAAAAGGAATTTTGAAGTTTTTTAACATTTTATATAGAATTAGAGTCAATTTGATAGAAAGTATGAAATTTAGGGACTAAATTTATTATCGTACCAGTTAAAAATTATCATGTCACCTCCGTTAGGCGTTAAGTCAATTAACAGCCGAGTGCCTAAATAAAACAATTTTGAAGCATTAATAACTAAATTGTAATTTTTTTAAATTTAGTGATCAAAACAAAAAGTTATGTTTGAATCAGTGATTATTATGCTTAAAAATACAAAATTTTCATATGCAACTTGGCAAGTTCGCATAGAGTGTGCAACTCAGTATCTACGCTTAAGGACAAAATATTAATAAACCAAGCAAAGCTACAAACAGGAGAACAGTGTAATTAATATGTTTATCTACTTAAGCAATTCTGCAAATTAAGCACTAATGACATGACTAAAGAACAAACGAGTGAGCTAGAAGACATTCAGATGAAGGCTTGCATCGAAGAACTTTTAATACATTTGAAATAAAGGACAGAAGGAAACAGTTTATGATTCATCAAACAATTAAAGAACTTTAATATCATGAGCAGGAAACAGGGTAAACTGCATGGTTGAAAGCTCAGAGATTAAATAGGACAACTAACAGCATGACTTGTTCAAAGAATGGAATGAGGTACAAATGAGAAATATTTTATAAGGAAATAGATTAAAGGAGAGAGCCATATTTCCATTTGGTTCAAAGAACGGGAATAGAGTAGTAAACTAATAATACTATGATTATCGTTTCTGGTTGAAAGGAATAAGATCAAGGAATATAAAAATAATTGACGCTTTCAATTAAGATAATGCCTACTTTAACCATACTGCATCAAGTAGGTTGAAAAAATGACCATATGAGGAATCCAATGTGCTAATCAGAATTAACAGCAGCAGTGAAATCTAAGAGTTTGCATCTGATTACTGGGCATACATACCCACAGCCAGATCTAGTAGCTTTGGGGGCAAGGGGGGTAGCAGAGTTGGACATGGAAATCACCAATGAAAGCTTTAAAATTATCCTAACATGATGTAAAAGAAAAGGTCGGGATAAATTATACAAATAGCAGTGTTACTATTATCTTGCTGCTTCTGCAGAATAGCCATTTTATGAACCAAACAAAGAATTACTCTTCAACTCATCAGATAGCAACAGCTACATACAACAAGACAATGTAGGCAAACCTGCAGAACTCCAACCAAGTACTTTACAAGGTTTTATAGACACCTGTTGCAGAACCAAGTTGCACTAATATCTCGGACTCCCACAGCGACTAAAGTGCTTATTCCAGTCCTGTCGAAGTCCTCTCTGTTGAAGGAGTGAAAAATCGTAAAACATTCCTTCTTTCGCAAACCAACACATAGAAGAATCAAAAGAAAAAAAAAAAAAAAAAAAAAAAAGCCATCCTTGGATCTTTCTATTATCAATTAGACAAACAGAAACCATAGAATGAGATAAAATATGCATCATAAATGAGCCCTACGCAAGGTTCCATAAAACCTAGATAATTTTGAGACTATGAAGCATGAAAGCAACAGAATGTCGATCAAAGAATACATCTAATGCAACGATTAAAAGATATCTTCGTCGAGGAATCCATAAGCAACATCCTTACAAGACGGAAAACACATTCAATTGAATATACAGATGATGTTGGACTAATATGCAATTTCTGTACCAAAATTTACTCCCCAAAATGAAAATATTTACCACATATCCAAAGTTCCATTAAGAATAAACTTATCATCTAGAATACCAGGAAGACCCAAATTCATTAAAATATATATATGTATATAAATATGAAAAGAATGTAAGATTAATGATTTAATCAATAGTTAAGGTAGAAAATAGAGAAAAAAAGACTTACCCAGAAGTACTTCTGAATTAGATAGCAATATTTTCCAGATATGAAGAAGAAAAAGAGCATGGAAGCAGCTAAACCCTGGGTTTTATTAAACTTCCATTGTTAACCAAATAGAGTTTTGAATATTTGATTATAGTGCTATTAAACTACACTCTGGTCCGTGGGTCACTGAATTATATGTGAAATTCCATTTTGATCTTTAAACTATGAAGCCAATCAACTATTTGAGATTATATATTTTGTTCACCCGATGACATGGCTTTTCTAATTGGTATGTATATCATGTCAATTTGCTTTTCGTTCTAAAATATTTAACCCTCAACATTTATACACTATAACAATTTAGTCTTAATTTTAATATTTTAAAAAATTATAAAAAAAGTTAAAAAAAATTATAAATAAATTAAACTATTACATAAACTATTTCATTTTATATTAATTGTATAAAATTAATTAAATAATATTATAACTGGTATATATATCATGTCAATTTCCTTTTAATTCTAAAATATTTAACCCTCAACATTTATACACTATGACAACATTGAAAAAAGACAATCAAACAGAACTTGTATAAGGTAATAATTATCAAACAATTGGTCAAAGACAATTTTTAAATTCTGTAAGCTAACCCAAAACAAAAAAATCAAAAGAAAAAAAATAATTATTCAGAACCAGAATGCATTGAGAAATCAACTAAGACAATAAATGAAGAAGAAATTGGTTATGACATCGTTAGAGAATATATCCGACACATCTTTTTTCAGTCATAAAAACCATCAACCAATAAGCAAATCAATCTAAGGGTTGCGACTAGAACCTATTCACTTAATAGATTACAACTCAATTCCCCTTCATGTAAGGCTAGGTAACACAGATGAATATAATTCTATCTTTAACCAAAATCCGAGTATTTTCACCACATGGATATATCAATAATCACACAAAACTTCCCATTCAGCTGATATACAGAGATACCATGGGTCTATCTAAAACTTCCAATCAAAATCCATTTGCAAATCATACCCAACAGAACACAAACAATCCCAACTAAGTTCATCGATGACCTCCATTCAAAACTATTTTAAAGAAAACATACCCAATCCTTACTGATGAATGCAAGCACCTAGAAGTATTAAAAAGAAAACATATATGCATACACGAATCATGACAATCTCCACTGTATATGATCATGAAACCCAAATCAACGAAAACCTTTGCAACTAGCAAATCGGTTGAAATTCTCCAATTCGTCAGTTACTATCAATATTAACAAGCATCCCAATTAGATTTTTTTTAAAAACTAGAGTACAGATTTTTTGAGAAAACTAAGAAACAGAATGTCACGACTCACAACCAATTAAAAAGACATGTTATTACCATCCAGAAAAACTACCAAATAAACTCTACATGCGTCACAACTCCCACCGGGTTCCTAGAACTAAAATCAAGCCAACACAGATGCAGTAAACAATTTAAATACGGATGCTTTTTGTTTAGGCAATCAGCATTCTGCTAAGCAAAGATTTAAAAGAATAGACAATAAAACAAAAGCTATAATATTAAACAGAGGGAAACAAACAATCCAAAATTAAATAACAACATATAGTAGACGGTAAACAAACAAAAAAGAAGAACAATACCGAGATCTATAGATTTGAAATACGGAACGAAACAGTGATTTCTAAAGCTAAAAACCAAAAACCCTAAGAAAAACACACTGAAATACAAGTAAAGAAGCATGGATCTGAAACTAAAACAGAGATTGATACCTGAAAAGAGTCTCCGATGAAGCAGCGGATTTCAAAAATCACAAAAACCAGAAACGGCAGAAAATACTTAGGGTTTCTCTCTCACGAAAACTCTCTTCCTATTATAGCGTTTGTGTGTTTTGGCCTGTGGTTACCCAAAGCTAAAAAAGAATGACAGGAAAAATTTGAAAAGAGACCGAGAGTGAGAGAGAATCGGCGAAGAAATGGGGAGCTATGGATTGAATAGATATATGAGGTAAGACGCTGGAAGGTGTGGAGGCAGCGACAGCGACACCGGTTCGTTAGAAAGAACAATAAACGAGGAAGAGAGAAAAAGAAAACAAAGAGAAAGAAGAAAAATAGTAGAATAATTGGGATTAGTACTTCCAATTTGCGAAATTATTTACCAAAGTAGCATTTTTAAAAATAATAAAATTAAAAAATGCGCTGAGGTAAATGTGATTTCAGGGGTTAATTCAGAAAAATGCTTCTATGTCAATGCTTTTTTGGTAAAAGCGCATTGACCTAGACGAGTTTTAGTAAAAAGCTTTGACGAGAAGGTGCTTTTAGCTGTGTTTTCTCCCAACAGTCAATTCCAACATCTATTTAAAAGCTTGAGCCTCCAACTTATTTTTTCTCTCATTAATTTTTTTTATTCTTCTAAATTTCTCTCTAAACTTATCGAAAAAGCTCTCAAAGTTCTCTAAATTTTTTTTATTTTTGTCTGAATTAGTATTATTTTTTTATAATTTCTAAGAAATTTAATTGCATTAACAATGACTGAACATCCTAATTAATGCGTTTTAAAAAAAAATTCATCTCGGCAAAATAATTTTTTCAAAACACATCACATCAAATTTATTTTTTCAAAATCTTGTCAAAATTATTTTTCCAAAACAATACTTAATAATTAAAAAAATTAAACCCTAAAATCCTAAACAATTAAAAGCCTAATACCCTAATTTAAAATTTTCTAAACTATAATCAAACCCCCAAACCCTAAACCTAAACCCTAATTTGCAAATAACCCACTGAGAATTACACGGTCAAAAGTGCATCCACATCAACGCGTTTTTGCCTAACACAAGAAATAAAAAGGCTAACGTGGAAATATTTTTCTAGATTATTCCATGAAAACAGGTCTAAATCAGTACGTTTTTTAAGTTTTCGGTCTATACCGCTTATTATTTTTAGAAACGGCTCATTTCCGTAAATAATTTAAAAAATGGGCCTTTATTATACTAAACCCGAAAAAGAAGAGAGGGAAAGAGGAGAGAATAAAGGGAGAACCGAACGTGAGAGAGATGCATGAAGAAAGAGTTTTTATATTAATAAAAGGGCCCATCTGACTAACTAAATCAAGGCCCAAAACCTAAGCATCCAAAACCCCATCACACCATCCCACTAGGATAGTAAGTTGAAAAAAGAAGCAATTATTCCACATCATTAAGCTGAAGTTCTATGGTAAGATCAAGAAACAAGTGAAGAAAAAGAGGTAGTAGCTAAATAGTGTTTTAAAGATATAGTAGGAGCATCATTAGTGCCATCTCCAGTTACAACATTCCCCACTTTCTTATTGCTTGCACAAGCAAAAGTTTATCAATGGGCAATAATCAGCATGTTGTCCATGCATAATAACATAATTAATTTAAATATTCTGTTATTGTTTTTAAGCTGCAAAAAAGTTCAGAAAATGAATGGAGAAGAAAAGCATACAAATATTTGCTCAACAACTTTTTTCTCTTTGCGAATCAGATAACGAACTCAAAACTTTCCCTTCAATGAGATTAGGCTCCGAAGTGTTCACATCTGACGGTAGTATCAAGCAATTGCCTTCATTGTTTTAAGATTGTCACCAATGACCAAGCGTACCACCTAGGGCACACGGATGGAAAACAAAAGTCTCTAATTGATCATATTAAGATAAATAATCAACCTCCAACAACGTAGACCACAAAGAGACCAATTGTTCCAATGTGAGCAAAATGAAAAGAAAGCAAACAAAGCAGTATACCGCAAGCAAAAATCATCTTCAAGCATCATTAAAAACAGAAGTCACTAACTATGATCAGATTTAAGTTCTAATATAATCAGAATATATGTAGAGACAAAAATTAGGACAACATGAACATTTCAAATGTGACCAAACTACCTTCCTGCTACAACACTCTTTCAGCAAGGTTCTTGCAATGCTAAAATGCAAAAGCAATGACTCAATTTTCTGAACCCTCAAAAATAGTCCAGTTTAGAAATCAGATCAGGGCTTAGGCAAATGGGATTTTAATTGCTAAATAAACAATGAGCCCCAAAATATAGAGATGCAAAATGCTTTATCCTACAAGAGCACTCACAATATATTTAGCCCACAATGTAGGAGAATGGTAAGCATGAACACAGCTGAGAAAAGTGTTGTCCCAGCATTCCTATTTAATGAGCTTAAATCCCTCTCTTATAACAAATGAAACTAAACCGTACTAAACTGCCCCTATAGAAAAATGAGCCTAAGTCAAAATTAAAGTGCAAAAGTGAGGCGCATAAAAGCAAAATAATAAAAAGAAAACGGATTGCACTTGCAACATCAAAATACACACAAACACAAAGGTCACATGCATCGGAGCCTCTGGTAGTGTAAATAAAATCATAAATTCATAAAAGTTCAGGAGGCCCATTGCAGAATATATTACAATCTGGCTTATGAATAACATCTACTAGTAAGATAATCTAACTGTTAATTAGGTAAAAGAAAAAGCCCCACAGAATACAAAAAGCAGGAGGGAATCTAATTTCCATTCTTGGGAATTCCAAGTGCATCATGCGATTAAAAAAATATGAACAAAAGAAGAGTAAAAACCAAAAATTTCACAAGTTATTCATACCACAGCTTACAATGTCAAACCTAGGATAATAGCCATATATGTATCCATTTAAGGTAATGACATTTTTCACTTACACAACAATTATATCGCCTTTTTTACAAAAACATGGGATTGCACTGAACAAGGTGGAAAGCCCATAAGAATAGAGGATAGAATCATGTGTTCCCAAAAACTTTGCTATTCTGGCCTCACAATCAAGGTGGACATCTGAATAAGAGAATTGTCACAATCTGAATCTTGTTATTATAGAAGATTTAGAAAGAGTCTCCAAAAACACACCATTCAAAACTGTATAGGTATTGATGATTACCAATTGTGCCATAGAATCCACGAGGACCACAAGACCCAACACCATATTTCTCCAACGCAGATGTACATGATTCCTGGTAAACACATTCTATTTCATGGCCAAAAGAAACAAAACCTTGAGAACTAGTCATTATAACTTTCCCAATTTTTTTAAAACATATGCTTCTCCTTTGCGAAAAATATCTTTTAATATTACTTAACAGCCTACATAAACACCTCTTTGATAAGGTAAATGGAAGAAAAGTGTATGTTTCAAGGAAAACTTAGAAAGGATTATAATCATGCTATCTTGGTATATGGTTTATTTATTTATTTATTCTCTCTCCCCGTCGACCAAATGGTAGAATAAATTAGTAATAGCAATGAAATTCTTACTATCATGCCCTACAAATCCGAGATAATTTGCAAAAGCAAAGTTCACAACTTCTTTCCCATTGATTATAGTATGGGGCCCTGCAGCATTGCATAGAGATGAACTAATAAGCTATGCCACTTCGGAAAAGAATATGCCTTAAGTATTTAAACTACTATAACAAATCATGAGTATTTACCAAAATTCTATAAAATTTATTGTAAAAGCATACATCGGTAAAAATAACCTAAGGAATAACTAATAATTACGATTCCAAATGAAAAGGAAACTGGAGAAGAAAATATAAAGGGCTGAAAAAAAGGAAATGTCACACATTTGTTTGGAAGAAAAAATAAAATAACTATATTTGGTTGAAATGTGTATCTCCCAAATCTTCAAAGCAGACTAAGCATATTAACTTGAACCATATATTTTTTTCAAGAATTCAAAAAATTAATGTAAAACTGACAGTTATACTCACCTTTCCAACACTGGGGGTTCACTCAGCATCTCTTGTGTGATAGGAGGAATAAGGGATTTTGGGACCCATTCATCACAGAGCTCATCCATTTCCTAAAAACAATGAGGAGACCTTTCCAAATGTTAGGCTGATGCAACATCATCTAAATAAAATGAATAGTAAGTAAAAAGTAAAACGCTATAAGGATGAAGAAAGCATATCAATAGTAGACGGCACAAAGTTAACATCTGACACAAATGCACCATATTTAACTTAACATAAAAGGAAAAAACATATCAATTGTCAAAACTTAAAACACAAAAAGGACTTGATCCAACATAAGTCATCAAACACTTAAGAAGAAAGTTTCAAGCTCAAACATAAAGCTCAAAGCGTATATGGCTACCCTTGTGACAATCCTTGATGACGTGTGTATTCAAACTTGAAACTATTTATTTAGTAAAATATAATTTGTGGAAGACTGAAAAGACAGTTTGAACAAGTAAAAAAGGATTAAACATTGCAATGTATCTACATACATGTTAGGGGTTTTATTGAGCCAAGCACAACTCGAAATTCAAGGATGGGATTTTGGTTTAAAATTGATTCAGTTTTACTTCTAAAGCTCAAGCATGTTTCAAGATAAAAATCAAACTGCTCAAGCTCACTTAAGCAGGCTTGATTAAGCTTGTTCATCTAGTAAAAAAAATAAGTGTGATTCCCATGATCAGCTTCAAACTCAATTATATATGCTCAAGCTCGAGATAAAATAGAGATTTGTCAGTGCCAATTAAAATAGAAATATTTGATTAGGCTCTTCAGTCATTCAAGTCAAGCATTAGGATACTTGAATTCAATTAGCTTGATAACTCAAGCTTGAGCTTTACTCAACAATGTCCAAGTCAAATTTGAGTAGTTTACAAACCATACCGAGCAGCTTGCAATTACAAGTGTCTCATTTAGATCCCTATGTTAAAGTAGTAAAATATAGTTTGTTATCGTTGAACCTTTGAGATATAGTCCTTTATCAAATGAGGTCGAGAAAGGATTTTGGTTAGAAAAGGTGCCAGTGCCTAACAGTTCTCATGGACAGGTTGGTCCAAGTCCTAGGTACAAAATACTTAATAGAAATATAGCAGTCATAAATTCCAAGAATTATGACCCAAGCCTAAGGTATTCTCTACTGATCTGTGTACCGTTCTGCCCTCGGCAAGATCCTCTCCTTGGCTTATTTTCTTCCTCAATTTAAGATTATGATTTTCTGTCACAAAGATAATAATTGCTTTAATAGGTGGTCGAACTGTTAAAACATAAACCCTAAAAGAAAAAACAAACATGGACAGAATATAGTACTAAAAACCACCAATCCAACAACTATGCGGAGAAATATGTGGCATCATTCATAATTCACCAGCCATTGGTTTTTGAAAGTAATACCTTGCTTCCTAGAAGAATATTTCTCTGAAAATTTGGTGTCGTTTGATCTTTGTGGTTTCTGTGAAGAAAAAAATTACTGCCATGGAACTTTTCTCCTCAACTGAAGCTTGAAAACCCAATGATCAAACTATTTCAGGTCTTGACTTCACATAATAGATGATTGAACAAATTACGTAGTGCTCCCCTTATAAGAATCCACAATGCCAACTAGCATGGAAACAGAAAGTTGTTTATGAAACCATACATTTGTCTAAAAAGTTCGTTCTCTATACTCTTAAAGTGAAGCTTTTAAACTCTACAATTGAAATATGCCATGTGTATTATTTTTAATAAGCCTTAAAAAGGGAATGTGACAACTCTCTAACTGCCCTGGTAGAATCAAAAAACTCTAGCAATGGTGCATGATACAATATTCCTTCTCACAAATCAATGTTTGATGTAAAATCACATTCCATAATAGAAAGCTAAAAAATGTTATCATATTAATTTGCTCAATATTAATGAATGATTAACTAACTAACTAACTAATTTATCCACTTTGACATAAGCAAAATGATCTCAGTCCCATTGAAGACATTAAGGAAACAAGATAGACATGCACAAAAGATACCTGCAAATGCCTTGTGGGAACATGTGTAAATGGAAAATACATGAAGACCAAAAAATACAGTTGCAAGTTGAATATTAAACTTGGTTAGCTAACTATCTCATTGACAACATGGTATTAGAATAAGTTTTCAGTTTAATTCCATTAACTATCACCCCATTTCCACTAATGTCTTCACCTAGTAATAGGATTTATGTACAATGCTTCTGCAGCCCATTAAACAGCAATGGAAGATAACAATTAATAAGCAGTCAAATGACTGAAATCTAGCCCTTTCAGCTTTGCCTTAAGGATGAAGCCTTGTGGGAAAATAAGCACAGCCTGCAAATAGAGCATTGTAACCTAAGAAAACGAGATACTTACAAAAGCACGTTTTTTCAGATAAAAAGCATCATAAGCCTTATGCATTGCCTGAAAACCAAAATAACCAGCATTGAGCACTCCATTAGATCTTGCAAAACAGGAAAGAGCAAGCCAAAGTACCGCAATATTATTTGCATGAGATACTAAATAGTAGCATCCACCAACTGAAAACAAGGCATACAAGCTCTCAGAATATCTGCAATCACAAGAAAACACAAAAAAGATAATCCACAATCAACTTCACCTTCTGAAAATCAACATAAGAAGAAAAAAATGAGAACATTACATTGATGAGTAGAATATGGACGCTGGATTAAAGCAAAACAAAATGGAAGCCTGCAATGCAACATTGGGGTCCTTCAAAATAATAACTGAAAGCCTGTTAGAGCAAAAGCATGGGGAGAATAGTCACAAGTTAAATAAAACATCATGATTCTCCATAAATCTAGAATGCAAAGCAACATCACAGGAACTTTAAAAAAAAGTAACAGCAAGACAATTATATCTTATTCCATAATATAGGGCTTAATGCGACACTGGAAATTGTAAAATGTACCAACTTCAAGATAAAACAAATAATAAAAAAGTTAGCATTTAAACATCACAAAATTAAATCATAACGACAGAAGATACCCATATTTCAGGCCACTACCAAGAAGATAAGACTATCTCAAAATATGACTCTAAACATTGTCCAATTAAGATTGATTTTATATAGTATCGTATATGGAGAACCCTCAACTTTAAATGTAGAATATCCATTTAGATAACATAATAAACAGGCAATCATTATAAAAATTTCAAATTTCATTCCAAATAAAAGGAGAGATGCGGAACTCCTCTTAAGAATATATGAATTCATAAAACTGAAATCAGATATTAAATTCACATATTTAACTTTTTTATGAGAAAAATGCCAGCTCCACCCCTTCAAATTCATGAATAACAAGGGAAGTACTAAGTGATCAAAGCAATACTACATGAGATGGCTTCTCTTAATATGTTAGTTGAAACCTCAAAAGTCTGCACGTATTAAAACATGCAAGCGGCTGATCTTAAAGCTTGATATGGTCAAGGACAGCTCCCATTGAAGAATAATAGATTTACATTGAGAAAGAAGGCAGAGATTTTGTTGAAAGAAAATTTTGGCACTCTATAACAGCAGCCATCATCTACGAAAAATTTTCCTTTCCTAAAATATGATGTCTTAATTAGTCAACTTTTCCAATGCCAATTTCCGATCACCTTTCGGGAAAACAATACAACACCTGCATTTATACTAAACTAGTTATCGATATATCACATAAGAGTCAAAAACTGAGTACTGTTATCACCTACATGTCACATGTACACTCCAATTTGCTTATTTAGAACACTGAAAACTTTCAAAGAATTAACCTTCCCTATTCTTCATTATCAATTTAAAAACTATAAGAGACAGTATAAATGGACACACCCAAAATAAAAAAGGGCAAATCACAAGGGATTATTATGATACTAAACCTAATACTTAGTAGCACAACTGAGCATTTGGCTCAATGGCGGGTGCACCTAATCCTTGAATTAGTAGGCAAAAACATTTAGTACCTCACAACGCAAACCAATAAAATAAAAATAATATCAAAAACATTTCTGGGATCGAGTAGCCGGAAATGAAAATTCACCTGTAAAAGTACATCGCCGTGAAAATAAACGCCACATTGCAAACAACATAACCAGACAACGCCAACACTGCTCTATGACCAATAATCGGAACCAATGGCGCGAAAACTGCAATGTTACAGCACAATTAGAAAAAAAAAAAACAAAGCCCAAACAAATACACCTCTAATTCTTCAAATAACGGACCTGTTCGCGAAAAGGCAAAAATACAAGCCGGCAATAAGGGCAGAAACGCGTAGGACTGCTCGTATTCATACCCGCACTAAGCGATCCGGACGAAGTAAACATTGTCCCAAATGACACCGTTCTCGATGGCGGAACCGAGAGAAAGGAGAAGAGTGAAGGAAGAGGAGGATTGCGGAGGCAAGTTGGGTTGAGAGACGCGTCGTAAGGGGCGAGAAGGGTGCGCCAAAAGATAGAAAGGATGAAAAGAACAAATCTCGAGAAAATGGCGGCTTTCAGCACTTCGGATTGGTGGGAACTGTTGAGAAGTTCCAATGGAGATTTTGAAGTCATTTTTGGCCTTCACAAGGATTTAATAAAATTGGGATTTAATAATTTAAGTTATTTGAACTAATAATTAGTTTAATCCTTAAATAAAAGAAATACCATCATTTTCAACCTTTTGTTTTTGTTTTCCAAAACCGAATGAAAAGCCATAGTTAGGGCCGGCTCGTTATTCCGTTTTTGACGAGCTTTTGCTCAAAAAGGTACTTTTGCTGTAGAAGCAATAGAAAACAAACAGTTTTTTTCTGATATTTCTGACTTAAGAAAAGTGTTTTTATGCAAATCGAGATGGAGAAATTTCTGGCTTTTCTCAGTCAAAAGTGTTTCTTGGCTGATAAATTACTATTTTATTCCTGTTTTTTCTAGACATTAGAAGAATTTTTTTCCCTTTTCTTGTCTGAACTTTACTTCATTTTTCTTCTCTGGTTTGTTCCTAAGAGCCACCACCGGTTTGTTCATACTTATTACTGTTATAGTAATTCTTTTTTTGTTTGTTCCAAGCCTTTTACATTTGTTCTTTTTCCTGAAAATATCTGAAGCTAGCTATCTCAAGGACTACCATCCATCCTTCAAATAAAAACTAAAAACCCAGCACTATTTTCTCCTTATCCTTTCTGTTAAACATGTATGTTTAAGGTTATATTTCATTTTTCAGCAATGTAAATTTCTAGTGGTGTTCATGTTGTTGGAAAATTTGGACATCACATATATAATAAGGATAATTACATGTTATTATCTACTATCATGATAGGTTAGCCCAAATTAAAAGTGATCTAATTTGGTTAGAATTTTATTGGGCTTTTAATTATCAAATAAAGTGTGGGATAAATATGTGTAGATACTCTTCTAATCAAATTCTAATTAATGATGAGCTAATTAGAATTTGATTAGAACTAATATACTAAGGTTATAAATATTAGGGTTATGGTCCCCAAATTACACATATGATATCTTTTCTAATATCCCATCATTAGGAAAGAAAGAGAGCAAATATTCTCTAAATTTCTTGTGTGCTAATTTGGAAGATCAAATCCCCAAAATCCGGTAAAACTACAAGAAATTCATGGATTCAGGTACGCTTCCGCATCTAGCTTTATTCTTCATTTATTCTTGATGATTTGACATGATAAATCCTGGTTTATTTAATTTTATTTTAGATTTATTTTACAAATCTAACACATGTTCCTTTAGTTCCTTCATCAGAAAAGATTCTTTCTAAATGTGTTTAAGAGTGAATAGGTTTTGCTTTATGTTAACAATTATATCTGTCTCTCTTATTCTTCATACCCTTTTTTTTTGGTGTTTTCTTTGTTGTGATTGTTTCAATGGAGTTTTAATTCAATTTAGTTGATTTGTGGAAATGTTTTTAAACTTATTCGGTATTCATTTCGTGATCTGGTTTTTTGCACGATTTGATTTTCTTTTTTTGGTTCTGTGATTATGTTATGGTGATTTAATAAGTTTTTTTTAACTAGAATCAAGTTTAAGCTTTCTTTAAGTGTAATAATATGTGATTTTAGGCAATTTATTAAAGGTTGAGTTGTTCCAGAATCAAGAATATTTTTTTACTGTTGCTGGTGGTTAGATTTAGAAATTGAAGGTTTTCTTATTTATAGTTTGTTTCCTTTTTGGCACTTGGCAGTTCAGGATTCTAAGAATTGCCTTTGTTGATGAAACAGTGTTTATCAACATACATGGTTTCTTTGTTATTATATTCGCTATACCTTATTTACCCAGCAAACATATATGGTTTCTTCTTCAAGTTCATCTACTCCTTCATTTTGCATTAGTCATTTAATTCTTTCTTCCATGTTTTACTTTCAAAGTTATCAAGCAAAATTTGGGGAAGATAAACGAGATTTTTCATGGAGTTATAGAGATTTTTGGTCTTAAATTTGCAGGAGAAAATGGAAATATAGGAAAAAGTAGTTTTATTGGATTGGTTGTTTGAATAAGGTAAAGATATTGTATGTAACTGTATTGAAGCTGTCGAGGGTGTGTGGGTTAGCAGCTAGGAGATTGTTTGGTATGATGTTTTGAAGTTGATGTATGTGATGTTTGTTGTTTATTGCTGCCTTTTAATCTTTTATGCTTGCCTATTACATTTTTCGCATAAGAAATAGATGATGGGTGCTCACATTGCTTGTTACTAGAGATAGCCACTGCGCCATTTGGAGGAACTTCTGGATGAGCTAATTGCAATAGCTGTAAGTTTTTTTTCCATCATTGATGTGAATGGTTATGTTATACTGTTCCGGAATTTGCATGGTAATTTTTTTTCTTGAGTAATTTGAATTGTTTACAAGAAACTGATATTAAGATAGAACAGCTATGGATAGCTTGAAGCTGTGGTGGGGATATCCTTCCCAAGCTGGTTAATGAGTATTTTCTTAAAATTAAAATAGCGATTTTCAATCAAATCAACTCAACAAAAAATGGCATTATAAGATCACTTCATTGATCAAGTGTAACACCTTCGATTTATTAGTCAAAAATTCTAGATGAGTCATAAGTGTTACATAGCAGGAAAAACTAATATGTCGAAACACAAATAATACTGATGTTATTTTACACTTTCTGTAGTATTTATGTTCAAAAATTTACCTTTAGCAAAATACCAAATTGAAACGAATATAAATATTTTGATACACATGTTAACAAATATACATATGTGACATTTGATTTTCTTGATTGCTTGGCTGAAACGAATCTGTTTGTATACGCAATAGATGAGTACTTCAGCAATTGAAGTTAGTGGTGAAAAAGTGAAAGCAATGTGGGATAAGAGATTGACAGAAATATTTTGTGATATTTGTATTAAAGAGATACTGAAAGGCAATAGGCCTGGTACTCATTTCACAAAAGATGGATGGTTGAAAATAATGACCAACTTTGAGAAAGAAACGGGCAAGGGTTTTTCACAAAGACAACTTAAAAATAGGTGGGATGCCCTAAAAAAAGAATGGAAAGCTTGGAAAAAACTTAAAGGCGAAGATACTGGTCTAGGGCAGAATCCTATAAAAAGAACCGTTGATGCATCAGATGATTGGTGGGAGAGAAGGCTAAAGGTACATTAATAATTCTAAATATTTTTGTTTTTTTTTTCTTTTCAATGATGTTATTGATAATTACTGTTATTAAACTATCATTTTATATGTAGGTTGTGCCTGAAGATTAAAAATTTAAAACATCGGGCATTGATCCTGAATTCGAAGAGAAGTTGGACCAAATGTTCATGGGGATAGTTGCAACAGGTGATAAAGCATGGGCACCTTCTTCTGGTACACTCCGTACTGATTTTTTTGAGGATGTTAATAATGAAATACATGAAGAGAATGAAGAAGAGAACGTGAGAAACGATTTTGCATTTTAAATGATGTTCACATTTCAAATGATGTTCAAATTGATGGAAACGGGCAAAAAAGAAAAAATCCTGAGATATCAAGTTCACATTTTAAACATGGAAGAAAGAAATCCTCAAAGCAAATTGGAGGGGCTGCAAGATTGTCCAATCAAATAGAAAAATTATGCAATGCAGCTGACAATATGAGTCAAGCCATAGCTAGTTTGACTCCTGTTATGGATCCATATGGTATTCCAGAAGCAGTCAAAGTGCTCGACAGCATGTCGAAAGAAGGTCCAGAAGCTAGACCACTATACTTTTTCGCACTTAGATTATTGCTCAATAAGGACAAGCGAATTATGTTTTTATCAATTAATCCCAAGATTAGAGCTTTGTGGCTTAAGACGGAAATGGAGGATAGTTGAAAATTTTCTCATCTTCTAGTGTTTAGAGATATCTATTATGTGACTAAAAAAAATGCTAAACTAGTTTTATCAATAGTTATTTATGTTTGGTTTTTGGATATTGAATTTATGTTTTACCAATGGCTATTTATGTTTGGTTTTTGGATATTTAATTTATGTTCTACTTATTTATGTGTAATCTACTTTTATTAATAGTTGTCTATATTTGGTCTTTGGATATTGAATTTATGTTCTACTTATTTATACTAAATTGGTTTTATCAATAGTTGTTTATATATGATTTTGGATGTTCAATTTTTTTTCACAGGTGATGAGTATAGTTGAGAATTACAGCGGTGATGAAAGTGATGATGAACGAGAAAAGAAAGAGATTTTACAACGCGTGGAATGCTTTAACCGATTATTTGTCGTTGCATCTTCTTCCGTGCAATTATATCACGAGAAGTACATATTGAAGCAGCCATGCATGAATTCAAAACAGTCAGGTGAGACATGGATCCAAGAGATCCTTGATGGTCACGAATCATGTTGTATGATTAATTTTAGGATGTCTAAAATGGTATTCACAAGTTTGTTGAGAGTTTTGGAGACAAGATACAACTTGCAAACTTCAAGAAACATATCTTCTACTGAAATGTTGGGAATTTTTTTATACATTTTGGGCATCGGTGCAAAAGTTTCCTAATGTCGAGAAAGATTTCAAAGGTCTGAATCAACAATAAGTCGGTACTTTGCAATTGTGCTTGAGAAAGTTTCAAGGATGGCCACTGATCTAATTGCACCCGAAGATCCTTTTTTTAGCTCAATACCCGAACAACTACGTAATGATTCTAGATATATGCCGCATTTTAAGGTTAAAATTTAATTTTATCTTATTATATTTTTAATATTTTTGGTCGACTAAAAATATGCACGAGACTAATATGATTATTTGTTCAGGATTGCATAGGTGCAATTGATGGTACTCATATTGCCGCTATTCTTCCACCAAATGAACAAATTCCCTATATTGGAAGAAAAGGTATCCCTACTCAAAATGTTATGGCAGTATGTGATTTTAATATGTGTTTCACCTTTGTCATGGCTGGATGGGAAGGATCGGCACATGACACTAGAATATTTCTTGATGCAATTCGAGATCCAAAATACAAATTTCCGCACCCACCAAATGGTTAGATATTTTATTTATATGTGATTTTTTAAAAAATAAAGTATAAGCTCTTTAATTGATAATTTTATTATAAAAATTATTGAACTAATTGTTTGTTATATTATGACATGTAGGAAAATATTATCTTGTTGATTCTGGATATCCTCAAATGAAAGGTTATCTTGGACCATATAGAGGTCAGCGATATCATTTACCTGACTTTCGTAGAGGTAGAGCAGTATCTGGTAAAGAAGAGATATTCAATCATTCACATTCATCATTACGTAGTGTGATTGAACGAACTTTTGGTGTTTTGAAAAAAAAAATGGGCCATTTTAAGGGATATGCCAAGTTATAGTTTTCAAAAGCAAACGATGATCGTTGTTGCTACAATGACGATACACAATTTTATCCGAAAACATGTTGGTCGAAATGATGTAGATTTTATGGAATACGAAGATATTAACTGGGCATATGAGAATACTATTGATTCAGAAAATGCGCATGGTCGAGAAAGTGATGATGATGACGACGACGACGATGGTGGTGATGATGACGGTGAATCAAGCAATTTAAGTGGTTCTGAAATGGAATTAACAGAGATGCTATAGCTTCTAGTTTAATGAATTCACTTTAAATTGTAAATGCTATTGTAAAATTTTTTATATTTATATTTGGTATATAAATATTATCCCTTTTTGAAACTTTAATCCAAATATATGTAATATTTTATTTTGATACGTTTATGTTTTCTATATTATGTTAATATCTAATATGAGTTTTACAAATGCGTTAAAAGCATTAAAAATAAAAAAAAATATTTTTTAAAATAATACAATTGTGTCAATATCTAATTACAAATATTTAATTATTATATTTAAATATTTAAATATAGTTTATATATTCTAATTAAATTAAATTAATAATTAACATTAATTACTTAGAAATATTTAAAATTAATATTATTTATTAAAATATTAACAATAAATTATAATAAATTATTTTTTATATTTTTTGCTAAAATATCATAATATTTACTAATTTGAACATTATTTAAATACATATTTGTTACTTTATAATATCATGTCTAAAATAGACATTTTACTTCTCAAAAGCACTTTTTAACAGCAATGACAAACACTTAAATTTTTCACAAGCACTTCTCAAAAGCACTTCTGAAAAGCACTTCTGAAAAGCACATCTGAAAAGCACTTCTCAAAAGTATTGCCAAACTGGCCCTTAGGCTGAAGTTTTCGGCCAAGTCTAATTTCGTTAATGGTGAGTGATTTGATACGTTTTTAATGATTTTTTATTTTTTGAGTTTGTATAAGTTTAATGTCAATTTGCAAAATTGTTAAAGGTTTAGAGATTTACCATGAATGATTTTGAGGTGATTTTTATTTTAATGGATTATTAAAGTTGATAGTTAGATATAAGTATTTTGTTGGGTGTTTTTAGTGATTTTGAATGTAAGAGATTAAATTGTTTAAATAGAAAAATTCAAGGGAAATAATGTGAATTTGTAAAAGATAAGGGCGGACTTGGGTTTAAAGATTTGGTGTTGTTTAATAAGGCTTTGCTTGCAAAACAAGTTTGGCGTATTTTATCTCAGCCTCGTTGCCTATTAGCCAGAGTTTTAAAGGCTCGTTATTTCCCATTTTCAGATATTCTATCAGCGAAAGTTGGATCTTACACATCTTTTACCTGGCGAAGTATTTGTAGTGCTCGAGAGTTGATTGAAGAAGGGGTGCTGTGGCTAGTTGGAAAAGGTGACCAAATCAACATTTGGAATGATCCATGGATACCTAGAAGAGAAAACAACAGAGTTGCAATTCAGGAGATTAGCCCTATGTGGACGACTGTTAATCAGCTCATAAAGACTGCAGATAGTACCTGAAATAGGGACTTGCTTCATTGTTTATTTGATGAGACCACAGTAAACCGAATCCTTGCTATCCCTATCTCCGGGGGTAGTTCGGAAGACATTTTAGTGTGGAAGCATGAAGGTTCTGGGGACTATACAGTGAAAAGTGGATATCGTGTCCTAAATTCAAATCGACTGCTAACCAGTACAGACAGAGCCTCTAATGATGAAGAATACAAAGATTTCTACAATGATCTATGGTCTCTCAATATCCCAGAGAAGATTAGAATACATAACTGGAGATTATTCAATGATATGCTACCCCACTTTTGTAACTTGGCAAGAAGAGCTCTGACTGTGGATGCTGTTTGCCCAGTTTGTAAGACGGACCGGCAAGATTCAGATAATGTATTATGGTTTTGTGATGTTCTGCAACATGTGTGGTCTTCTCTACAGGTGAAGGTACCATCTTTTGAAGTTTCTTTGAGTTGTAAGCATCGATTTGCTAGAACTTTCTCTGCTGCAAATGAACAACAAAAACGTATCATTGCAATTTCTACATGGTCTATATGGTATCGACGGAATAAACTGGTTCATGAAGGGGTGAAATTTTCTACGCAAGAACTGATAGGGTTCATTCGTGGGTATATTCAAGAACTTGTTCTATGTCAGGAGATTTTTCGCAACAAAGGTATGACAAAGGACCATTGGAGACCTCCGGTGTATGGCTCTATTAAACTAAATGTTGATGCATCTTTCCAGAAAAATGTCAGATTAGCCATAACTGCAGTTATGGCCAGAGATTCAATGGGAGAAATTATAGGGGTGGAAACTTATCTTTTTGAAAATGTGGCGGATCCATTTGTAGCGGAAGCAAGGGCATGTGAAAGGGCACTTCTATTTGCGACAAAAATGGGCTTTCAGAGAGTGATCTTAGAAGGAGATTCCCTGTCAGTTATAAGAAGTATCAAGAAGAACGAAAAAGATAACTCAGTACTCAAGCCAATTACACAACATATTATTCAGATGGGTTTGTGCTTTGAGGAGATTACGTACCTTTATGTGCCCCGAACGACCAACGGCGTGGCTCATACTCTGGTGCTGGAAGGTCGAAAAATTAGTTCTATGGGTCTTGGGTTAACGGTGTAACATCCTAAAATTGGGGCTATTTGTGATTGAATGATTTTTATTGTGATTGAATTGCTATGGTATTAATCGTGGAATAATACGGCTTAATTAGAGGTCTTGAGTAGGCTCGGTTAGTAGAAAATTTCATTTTTGAACTTTAAAGGCATGGAGCCTTAGCAGGTGGGGGTTATAAGAATAAATGGAGGATTATTTGACACTGAAATGGCCTTGGAAAAGTGGCAAAAAGAGGGCCACTTAGGAGCTAGAAGTGACGCCACACTGAGCAAGGGAGAGCCTTGGTTCGAGTCACAAAATTCCCTTTTTGCTTTTATTTATGGACGGCATAGGGGGGAGATTTTCTCTCCTTAAAACTCTTTTTTTTAGATAATAAGATAATACAAGATAATCAAGGATATTATTTGAATAAAAAGGATTACTTGGTTATTATTTGGGATTATTGCAAATTATTTTGAATTGTTTCAAAATAAGTGGCTTGGAGTGATTCAAGGAAGTTGAGGGAGTTTGAATTCCTTGCTCAAGGAAGGGTGGACAGCAAGGCTACTAGGGGGGATGCCGAATCCTTTATAAGGCTCATAACTATCATCTTATTTCCCTTTTCTTCATTCTTGTGCATAGCCGAATTCCCTAGTGAGCAACTT
Source organism: Gossypium bickii (assembly GCA_025503065.1). Classification (NCBI taxonomy): domain Eukaryota; kingdom Viridiplantae; phylum Streptophyta; class Magnoliopsida; order Malvales; family Malvaceae; genus Gossypium; species Gossypium bickii. Next base: position 15,468,903 of record CP106713.1, on the reverse strand, counting down.
TTCTATTTTTGTTTCTTTTTTACAAACTTGTTTAAAGTCCCAAGACTCCACTCTTTTGTTTCTCTTTTGCCGAAATCCCACCTCTCATCTCACTTTTTCCTTCCTCTTCTCAAAACTCTTAGCCGAAACTTCTGTTCTTTCCATTAAATTCACCATTGGCCGAATACACCCCTTTAAAGTGCCGAAATTCCCTTCTCTTGTTGGTGTAGCCTTGACCGAATATCAAGCAAAGGTAACCTTCTCTAAACTCGTCTCTAATCAGTTCATAAGGTGGGTGAGTAATCATGGCCGAATGCTATTTTCCTTCTCTTCTGTGTCTCTGTCGATTTTTTTTACAAGGGGTAAGGACCGATTTCAGTATTTGTAAGCAAAGATATTAACACTCTTGTGAAACCGATTGATTATAGGATTCTCGGGATTTGTGTAGCAAGCGATCTAGGCCATTCTCTGACAGTCGACTTTGGTTAGTGGTGGTAAGGATCTACTTTTAATAAGATTATTCTTTTAAGTGATTAAAAAGCCGAAGGCTAGTAAATGGCTACTAATGGTTGCCGATTATAGGGAAGCAAAAACATTTGGAGTATAGTGGCTTGTGTTCAAAGACATTCGGGTAAGGTTTTGGGTTCACAAGGAACCCTTTTCAATTATATTGGTTTGGCCGAATAGGCCATGGCACTAATCTTTGAGTTTGGCCGATTATAGGGACAAGTAGATCTAGGGTGGCCGACTTCTCTTTTTGGGATTTAGACTATTCAGTGGTAACAGGTGTGTACATACACACCTTATAACTTATTAACTGTGTTAAATATTGTGAATGCTAACTCTGATTTATATAGCATTGGATTTAATACCATATCGGTATAAGTGACGATTCGGGTAAGTACCTATTAATATGAGTTACTATTTGATGCTTTTGGGAAGCATGGCATGTTTACTATTTGTAACTTAAATATTTGATGACATGAAATCTGATATGGGTTGATGAGAGGAGGGGGAATTGTTATCTGTGTCGACGGACACTAGTGTTTTGGTAACACATCGTGACTACGGTCACCAGAGGTTTGGTACCTCCAGAGGTTTGGCACCTCATAGCGCCTCGTCCCAGGCTGGCTTAGCACCACCACAAGGGTTGGCCCCACAGATGATAATACGGGATTGACGCCAGTGATTTGGTATCACACGATGGGTTGGCCCCATCAACCGATTTGTGTCTTCGAACACTAGAGGTTTGGCACCTCCAGTGATTTGGCATCACAACTGTGACTATACGTCACCAGTAGTTTGGCACCACCAGTGGTTTGGTACCACAACGGGGTAGACAGAGGCGTTTGGTTGGCTAGGTTGGGTACATAACCTTATGCATGTTAATTGTTATAATTTGTGTATGAAATTGGTTTAAACCGGGGGAAAGGTTACATACTGAGTCTTGGTGACTCACCTTCTCCTCTATTTTTCAGGTGACACGTAGCTCACGGATATGGAGCCGGAGGGACTCGAGGTGGCCATGCAGTGGAATTTAAATTTAGTAGATTTTGAATTTCAGTTTATTTTATCCAGTTGTTGATTTTATCTTGATCAAATTGTAATAAGGCCTCCTAGTACTTTATTTTATGCTGAATATTTGTTTTAACTATTTATTTATAAAATGAGTTCACCTGGTTTCTAAAAGCAATCGTAAAAGTTTTAAAGTGCCATCGGGTACCTCTAAAATATATTCTTAACTTGACTTAACAAATATTTTCAAAATAAGATCTAAATAAGGGTTTTACACAACTCAAAGGTTTGAACAAACTGACTACTTTTTACTAAAAAGTTAATTTAGTTTTAAAATTTTCCAAATAATTTCTAAGTAGCAAACCAAATTCGGTCACAACGTTTGGGCCGGGTTTGGGTTGTTACAAATTGGTATCAGAGCCCAGTTCAAAGCTCGACTGTGGGGGCCCAAGGCCCAAAAATGTTTTGGTAGGCCTTTTGAATTATTTTTGGGTTTTTAAGCGATGGCCCGAGTCTCCCCAGACCGATCCGCCTGTAAGTACTTCTGAACCTCTTGGTGAATTATTTCTTCTGTAGAAGGGTAGGAAGCATGGAACGTAGTATAGACTTATAAGAATATTGAACCCTAGGATTAGACTACTCAAACACAAACTGAACATAAGACTTAAGGAACTAAACCAACCTATGACTTAGTCACTGAGCTAGGTGTGGTAACCCCAGACGCATGTCTGGAGTGGATCCTAAGAGCACGGTATTTAAGCGATCCTCGTGACTCACCTCCTCTTCGCAGTATCCTACCAGTGCGTAGCTTTGGTTCACCCTAACTCGCAGGGCTCAGGTGGTGTGGCAACCTCTCAGCAAGCGCATGTCTAGAAAGGTTCAGTGAGAGCTTGGTATTTAAGCAGTCCGCGTGACTCACCTCCTCTCCACTCGAATCCTGCCTGGTGCGTAGCTTTGATTCACCCTGACCAAGAGGGCTCGGTCATAGGCTAAACATAACGACTAAAACCCGAAAGGGAACTAGCCATGTTTTTGGAAAAGAAAAAAACAACAAAACCCTAGTTTTTCAAAACTTTTAAATCACTCTTCCAAATCTGAGAACAACCATTTTACAACGTTTTCCCGAAAAAAAAAATTAATTTGTGAAAAATTTCAAAAATGCCCTTAGGGGTAAAATTACTAAAATGCCCTTGGCCCATAAAATTTCAACTCAATGGTTTTGCCCGAAAATTTCATTTTTTTATCAAAATCCAACAACTCTACTTTGATTATTATCAATAAAATACTTTGGTTTTGGAAAATTACGAAAACGCCCTCAAATTGCAAAATTACTGAAATGACCCCGATCTTTGAAAATCTTTACAAACATCACCACTTGAAGAAGAAAGCTTTCAAAAAGGAACCCTCCGAGTTTTACAACCTAAAATATCCCTGATTTGTTAAAATTACAAAATTGCCCCTGAATGATCAAAATTACCAAAATACCCCTGGTTTCCAAATGTTGCCATATCTTTAAATTTTGCAAATTTTCAGAAACACTCTCCAGTTTTGGGAGTTCCAAAGTGACATGCTTTATTAAAATGTTACAATTTTTTTATTACGAAAATACCCCTGTAGGAAAATGACGAAAATACCCCTGGGATAGAAACGGACAGAAATGTCCAAGGAGTGAATAAGTATGGAAAGTATTAGGGAATGGATGTACCCTGTTGTGTGAACTAGGATAGAAGACTTGAAATCTTGTTTGCTCGAAAGAATCCCTAATTAAACTTTCTCCATAAAATTTCTTCGTAGATAACCAAGTGGAATAAATGCTAATTCATAAAATTTCCTTAATCAGATTAAAGCGCAGTAGATAGAATGAGTTCTAGAGGACGTGGCCGACGTGGACGCCAGTAGGGAAGAATGACAGCGGTGTCCGAACCCGCTAGGTCGGTCGTGGTTCGAGAATGAAGTACTGCAGCCACCACCCCCAACTTTTGGAGCTGAGGATCAGGATCAGACCGGGGGTGAGGCAGTATCGCAAGCTATGTTACGAGTCCTGGAGTTGGTGGCTGGGGCCGATAGAAATCTAGGAGCTCAAAAATCTGTTCCCGATCGACTCCGATCTAACGGAGCTGAGGTATTCTGGGGTGTGTCGGGAGTGGCACCTAGTGCAACAGAAGATCGGTTAGAATCTACGTAAAGGATTATGGACAACCTTGATCCGCCTAATGAGGAGAAATTGAAAGGCGGGTAAAAGGTCGCTCAAGGATGAAGCGTGATCGGTGGTGGCTCACGGTCCGAGATGGAGCCACGGTAGATGATCTCACGTGGGATTACTTCAAAATCGCTGTAAGAAGCGTGCGTGGTACTAGCTACACTGACGCGCAGAGGAAAGCCTTTCTGGGGTTAGTGCAAGGAACTAAGTTAGTGTCGAGTATGAGGCGGAATTTTTAAGGTGAGTAGATATGCTGTAGAGGCATCGTAGCTCTCGAACATGAGCGCTGTGGTCCGCTTTGAGGACGGACTTAGAGATGACTTGAGGTCGATAATTGCTCCACAAAGAAGTTCGGAGTTTTCGTCCGCTAGTGGAGAAGGCTAAGGTAGCCGGCGGATTAAGGAGTCCGTGAGGCGTAATTATGATAAGAATAAGTCGAAAAAGAGGCTTTGGGTCGTCCGGGTCAAGTGGTAATGTTCGTAAAAAGTTAGGCAGTGGGGCCAAATCAGCGCAAGCAAGCCCATGGTCGCGATCGAGACCGGCCAGTGTAATCGCCGTGGAAAATCCCATTGGAGAGGTTGTTGGACCTGTGATAGGGGTTGTTTTGAATGTGGGTCTTTAGATCACCGTGTGAGGGATTGTCCCGTAAGCGAGCTCGAGAATCGCCAGAGGGCGTGCGCGCACTCGCAATAGAAATGTGGGACCACAGAGAGGTCGCGATAATCAGTAGAGGCGGTAATGGTCCTAACCGAGGTCGTGGAATTCGAGGGTGCGCAGCAACACGCAGGCTAGGCGGCTGGCTTAGTCTATGCAAATGAGGCGTCGCGAGGAGGGTGACGCACCGGATGCCATAACCGCACGCGCTTTTTAATTTTTGGTCTTCCTTATATTGCATTAATTGATGTGGGTTCGACGCACTCATACGCTAAGCTAGTAGTGTAGTAGTAGAGACTATGAACCTAGACTCAAACCGCTTCTAGGGAGATGATCGTAATTAGCCCTTTAGGCCATTCTGTAGTTGTAAACAAGCTTTATAGGATGTACCCTAGAACTCCAGCGGTCGATTTGTAGTCGATCCGATGGAACCGCCGCTTTGGGGAGTTCGATTTGATCCTTGGAATGGATTAGTTGGTTAAGTATCGCGCGAGATTGGATTGCCCGCTAAGCGCATGGTTCTTAAGATGGTGAGGGTGATGAAGTGACTATGATTAGTAATAGAAGGAATTACCTATCCAATGTGGTGTCGGCCTTAAAGGTGAGAAGATGGTCGAAAAGGGTGCGCGAGGCGTATTTGGTTCGTGCATTTGTGCTTTGGAGGCTAAAGAGTCGGCGAGAAGGTCCGACGCGGTTGGGGAATTTGTTTGATGTGTTCCCGGAAGAACTTCCGGTCCGCCTCCGGATTTGGAAAGTTGAATTCGTGATAGACTTGCTACCCGAACGCACACTGTGTCTCATATAGCACCGCATCGAATGGCACCAAAAGAATTGGTGGAGCTAAAGGCTCAAATTCGTGAGCTCTTGGATAGAGGGTTTATCCGACCCAGTATATCTTCGTGGGGAGCACCTGTGCTGTTTGTCAAGAAGAAGGACGGTTCGATGTGGATGTGTATCGACTCACCGCAAATAAACAAGTTAACGATCAAGAACAAGTATCCGCTGCCTCGAATTGATGACTTGTTCGATCAACCAAGGGTGCCTCAAGATTCTCGAAGATAGACCTTAGGTCTCGCTATCATCAACTTAAGGTGAAGGAGGTTGATGTGCACAAGATGGCATTCCGAACTAGGTATGGGCATTACGAGTTTACGTAATGCCATTTGATTGACCAATGCACCGCATGCGCTCATGGACTTTATGAATAGAGTATTCCAACAAGATTTGGATCAATTTGTCGTGGTATTCATAGACGACATATTAGTTTATTCAAAGACGGAGGAGGAGCATGACAGCATTTACGTATAGTTTTACAAGTATTGAGGAAAAGCAATTATATGCCAAATTCGATGTAAGTGCGAATTTTGGCTTAGGGAGTGTGGCTTTCTTAGGTCACGTGGTGTCGGGCGGAAGGGATTAGAGTGGATCCTCGCAAGATTGAAGCGGTGTTGGATTGGCAATCGCCTAGGTCGATGGGTCAAATTCAAGCTTTTTGGGTCTAGCGCGGTACTATCGGAGATTTGTGGAAGGATTTTCTCTTATTGCGGCGCCATTGACTAAGTTACTAAGGAAAGGTGTTCCATTTGTATGGTCGGAGAAGCAACAAGAAAGTTTTGATAAGCTAAGGAAGATTCGACGAAGCTAAGCTCGTTTTGCATCGCTCGTGGCGGGAAGTTGTTTACGATTTCATCGTGACGTGTCCCATACTGGTTTGGGATGTGTGTTGATGCAAGAAGGGAGGGTAGTGGCCTATGCGTCTCGTCAGTTAAGACCCCATGAGGTGAACTACCCAACTCACGACTTGGAGTTAGCAACAATGCTCTTCGCTTTGAAGATATGGAGACATTACCTATATGGGGAGAAGTCGGTAGTCTACACGATCACAATAGCCTAAGGTATCTCTTAACTCGTAGGACTTGAACCTAAGGCGCAATACTGATGGATTGAATCTGTTGAAGGATTACGACTATTCAATCGAGTATTATCCGGTAAGGCTAACGTGGTGGTCGACGCGTTGAGCCGGAAGGTCGTGGATGACTTTAAGAGCGATGTTTGCTCGTCTGAGTCTATATGACGATGGAAGCCTTTTGGCAGAGCTTCAAGTTAGGCCAACTTGGGTCGAGGAGATTAAGGAGAAGCAGTTAGTAGACGAGGGGTTGAATGCTAAGAGGGTACAAGTTCAGGATGGTGGATTAGAAGGGTACAGTCTGTCTAGGGAAGGAATGCTATATTTTCAAGGGTGAGCTTGTATGCCGAAGGATACAGAGTTGAGGCGGAAAATTCTCCAAGATGCACATAGCAGCCCATACGCTATGTATCCGGGAGGAAGCAAGATGTATGGAGATCTACGGAAACAGTTCTGGTGGCCGAGGTTGAAGCGTGAGGTAACCAAGTTTGTGGGGAAGTGTCTGACGTGTCAGCAGGTTAAGGCTGAACACCAGTTGCCATCAGGGCTACTTCAACCGGTAAAGATCCCTCAATGGAAATGGGAAAGGATTACTATGGATTTCGTCAGTGGGCTACCCCTCACGCCCAGCAGGAAGGACGCAGTTTGGGTGATTGTGGACTGACTGACTAAGTCAGCTCACTTCATACCGGTAAGGGTGGATTTTCCTCTTCAAAAGCTAGCTAGGTTATATGTGGCCGAGATAGTAAGATTGCATGGTGTGCCAGTATCGATCATCTCGGATAGGGATCCCAGATTTACGTCGAGGTTCTGGAAAGCATTGCATCAAGCGTTGGGTACGCGATTGGATTTCAGTACAGCTTTCCATCCGTAGTCGGACGGGCAGTCGGAAAGGGTCATACAGATCTTAGAGGATATGCTGAGGGGTTGTGTCTTGGAGTTTCGGGGTAGATGGAAGGAATTTTTACCATTAGCAGAGTTCACCTACAACAATAGTTATTAGGCGAGTATTCAGATGGCACCATACGAAGCATTGTATGGACGGAAATGCCGTACTCCTACATGTTGGACGGAGTTGGGAGAACGACAAGTCTTGGGACCTAATTGGTTCTAAACCGAGGACAAAGTTAAGGTGATTCGGGCTCGTCTTAAGGAAGTGTCAGATAGACAGAAGTCTTATACCGACCTGAAGCGCAAGGAAATAGAGTATGAGGTAGGAGACAAGGTTTTTCTTAAGGTGTCACCTTGGAAAAAGGTGTTGAGATTTGGGCGAAAAGGGAAGCTAAGCCCAAGGTTCATTGGCCCATATACAGTGTTGAAGCGAGTGGGACCGGTAGCTTATCAGCTCAAGCTACCGGTAGAGTTGAATCAGATTCATGACGTTTTCCACGTATCGATGCTTAGGCGATATCGGTCAGATCCATCGCACGTTGTGCCAGTCGCTGAGATTGAGGTCGACTCGGATTTGTCCTTTGAAGAAGAACCGGTTCAGATCTTAGATCGAGATGTTAAGGTTATACGTAGGAAGTCAGTGCCCTTGGTGAAAGTGCTGTGGCGGAGCCATGGTGTAGAGGAAGCTACGTGGGAACCCGAGGATGTGATGCGGCAGCAATACCCTCATCTATTCTAATCAGGTAATTTCGAGGACGAAATTATTTTTAAGAGGGGTAGAACTGTAACATCCTAAAATTGGGGCTATTTGTGATTGAATGATTTTTATTGTGATTGAATTGCTATGGTATTAATCGTGGAATAATACGGCTTAATTAGAGGTCTTGAGTAGGCTCGGTTAGTAGAAAATTTCATTTTTGAACTTTAAAGGCATGGAGCCTTAGCAAGTGGGGGTTATAAGAATAAATGGAGGATTATTTGACACTGAAATGGCCTTGGAAAAGTGGCAAAAAGAGGGCCACTTAGGAGCTAGAAGTGACGCCACACTGAGCAAGGGAGAGCCTTGGTTCGAGTCACAAAATTCCCTTTTTTGCTTTTATTTATGGACGGCATAGGAGGGAGATTTTCTCTCCTTAAAACTCTTTTTTTTAGATAATAAGATAATACAAGATAATCAAGGATATTATTTGAATAAAAAGGATAATTTGGTTATTATTTGGGATTATTGCAAATTATTTTGAATTGTTTCAAAATAAGTGGCTTGGAGTGATTCAAGGAAGTTGAGGGAGTTTAAATTCCTTGCTCAAGGAAGGGTGGACGGCAAGGCTACTAGGGGGGATGCCGAATCCTTTATAAGGCTCATATCTATCATCTTATTTCCCTTTTCTTCATTCTTGTGCATAGCCGAATTCCCTAGTGAGCAACTTTTCTATTTTTGTTTCTTTTTTACAAACTTGTTTAAAGTCCCAAGACTCCACTCTTTTGTTTCTCTTTTGCCGAAATCCCACCTCCCATCTCACTTTTTCCTTCCTCTTCTCAAAACTCTTAGCCAAAACTTTTGTTCTTTCCATTAAATTCACCATTGGCCGAATACACCCCTTTAAAGTGCCGAAATTCCCTTCTCTTGTTAGTGTAGCCTTGACCGAATATCAAGCAAAGGTAACCTTCTCTAAACTCGTCTCCAATCAGTTCATAAGGTGGGTGAGTAATCATGGCCGAATGCTATTTTCCTTCTTTTCTGTGTCTCTGTCGATTTTTTTTACAAGGGGTAAGGACCGATTTCAGTATTTGTAAGCAAAGATATTAACACTCTTGTGAAACCGATTGATTATAGCATTCTCGGGATTTGTGTAGCAAGCGATCTAGGCCATTCTCTGACAGTCGACTTTGGTAAGTGGTGGTAAGGATCTACTTTTAATAAGATTATTCTTTTAAGTGATTAAAAAGCCGAAGGCTAGTAAATGGCTACTAATGGTTGCCGATTATAGGGAAGCAAAAACATTTGGAGTATAGTGGCTTGTGTTCAAAGACATTCGGGTAAGGTTTTGGGTTCACAAGGAACCCTTTTCAATTATATTGGTTTGACCGAATAGGCCATGGCACTAATCTTTGAGTTTGGCCGATTATAGGGACAAGTAGATCTAGGGTGGCCGACTTCTCTTTTCGGGATTTAGACTATTCAGTGGTAACAGGTGTGTACATACACACCTTATAACTTATTAACTGTGTTAAATATTGTGAATGCTAACTCTGATTTATGTACCATTGGATTTAATACCATATCGGTATAAGTGACGATTCGGGTAAGTACCTGTTAATATGAGTTACTATTTGATGCTTTTGGGAAGCATGGCATGTTTACTATTTGTAACTTAAATATTTGATGACATGAAATCTGATATGGGTTGATGAGAGGAGGGGGAATTGTTATCCGTGGTCGACGGACACCGTTGTTTTGGTAACACATCGTGACTACGATCACCGAGGTTTGGTACCTCCGCAGGTTTGGCACCTCATAGCGCCTCGTCCCCAGTGGCTTAGCACCACAAAGCTGGGTTGGCCCTACGAGATGATAATATGGGATTGACGCCAGGTGATTTGGTATCACACGATGGGTTGGCCCCATCAACCGATTTGTGTCTTCGACACCGTGAGGTTTGGCACCTCCAAAGGATTTGGCATCACAATCGTGACTATACGTCACCAGTGGTTTGGCACCACCAAAGTGGTTTGGTACCACAACGGGTAGACAGGAGGCGCTTGGTTGGCTAGGTTGGGTACATAACCTTATGCATGTTAATTGTTATAATTTGTGTATGAAATTGGTTTAAACCGGGAAGGGTTACATATCGAGTCTTGGTGACTCACCTTCTCCTCTATTTTTCAGTGACACGTGAGCTCACTGGATATGGAGCCGAGGACTCGAGGTGGCCATGCAAAGGGAATTTAAATTTAGTAGACTTTGAATTTCATTTTATTTTATCCAGCTTGTTGATTTTATCTTGATCAAATTGTAATAAGGCCTCCTAGTACTTTATTTTATGTCAATATTTGTTTTAACTATTTATTTATAAAATGAGTTCACCTGGTTTCTAAAAGCAATCGTAAAAGTTTTAAAGTGCCATCTGCAATTCTAAAATATATTCTTAACTTGACTTAACAAATATTTTCAAAATAAGATCTAAATAAGGGTTTTACACAACTCAAAGGTTTGAACAAACTGACTACTTTTTACTAAAAAGTTAATTTAGTTTTAAAATTTTCCAAATAATTTCTAAGTAGCAAACCAAATTCGGTCACAACGTTTGGGCCGGGTTTGGGTTGTTACAAACGGTGTTCCAGATTCCGTGAAGTCCCTTGCACGGAAGGAAAGATTGGAATGGAATTTGAACCACTAATGTTTTTCGGCTTGGAATTTGGAGAAGGTTCCTTGAATCTCCAGATCGGTTTCTAAGCATCTCGCTCTTTTCTCAGATCGTCTTGTTTTCTACTGTTAGAGAGCATTTCCTGTGGCTGATATTTTGGTAGATGAAGCGTTTGTGGAGGCTGGTTTCAAGAAGCTTTGTTTGATTCTGCTATTTCTTTTTATTTTATTTTTATTGCATGCCAGTTGTTTTGCTTTTCTGCTTTATGCTTTGTCTTTTCAAGTAGCAGGTTTTTATGACGTTTGATTTGTCTTTGCTTTTGAGCCAATTTCAATAAATATCAGCCTTTTAATTTTAAAAAAAATGGTAAATTTACAAGTTATAGGTCTAGGGACTAAATTGCATAAAAGGAAAAAAATATTGGGACAATTTTATAAATTCACATTACAATGGATAATAGGCTTGAATTAATTATTTTAATCTATTTGAAAATTTTAAAACAATTGAATTTATATTATTTAGATTAAGAAACACTACAATTAGATTTAAATCAATGAAAAGCTAAAATTTCTAATTAATTATCGACTCCGTTTTAGTAACAGTTTCAGTTGAGGTAAGTTCGTAACTTGGTTAAACCAATTAGTTGTTTCGGTTATTTAATATCTAATTGTGTATATCTGAATCGAGTTTGTTGGCTTGAAGGAAATGATTAATATCATAGTTGAAAGACAATATGACACTATACCAGTAAATAAATAAGACCATAGTGGTAAGACACTATGACACCATACCAGAAACAAGTAAGACCATAGCTGAAAGACGTTATGGCATCACGATTCAGACGAGTAAGACCATTGCTGAAAGAAGTTATGGCATCACGATTTAAAAAAGTAAGACCATAGCTGAAAGACGTTATAGCATCACGATTCAGACGTATAAGACCATAGTTAAAAGACACTATGGCAACATGACGGGAAATGAATAAGATAATGATTGAAAGACATTATGGCAATATGACGAGAAATGAATAAAACCATTGATGAAAGGCACTATGGCGTCATGCTGAAAATAAATAAGACTGTGGATGGGAGACGCTATGACATCCGTTGAACAATTGATATTCAGGTAATATGTATCAGATGACGAATGGTTATATGAATTAGTTGTACAAAATGGTTATGTGAAATGATTATAAGAATTGGTTATATGGAAATAGATGTACAGAATAGTTTTTGTTATACAAAGACAGATAAATGAAATTATTATGTGAATCGGATATATGGAAATAATTATATGAAGTGTTATATGAAGTGTTTATATAGATAGATATATGTAAAAAGAGACATTTAAAATGAATACTTAAAATGGAAATGCGAGTTGTTAAATGAACAAATGTTGAAGAAATGGTATATCAAATGTGTTTACTTGTATATGTTTTATGAGCAATGCATTATAAAGTTGAAATACTTGATATGTTACATGCCATGCTTTGATTTGAATTACATGTGAATGGTACACTTACTAATCTGGTGAGGTTGTGTGTATAGGGAAGGAAATTTGGCATAGTTATAATGAAAATATGTTTGGTTGTTTAACTTAATATGTTCGGTAAGTTTAAGTTCCTTTATACGAGCTTACTAAACACTAGTTGCTTACGTAGTTGTTTTTCTATGTTTTGTAGATCATCGAAAATCCCGAACAGCTGGAATCAACGTCGGAGCACAATCACACTATCCATCGATCTATTTTGATAGCTTTTGAATATATAGAAATGGTTATAAATGGCATGCATAGGGTTATATGTCAATTTGGTATGTTTTGAGTCGTGTCAAACTTTGGTATGCCTTAATATCTTTTGTTAATGGTTGTGCATGGACTTTTGATGTTAGGAAAGAAATGGTTGATTGATTTGTTTTTGGATGGTTAAATTGGTATGTTTTGAATGGAATAGAAATGTATTGTTAATTTGACCATTTCAGATGTTTAAGGCTATGCTTAACCTATTTGCATATGTATAAGTCTTGACATTAGTTGTTATATGTTTGTGTTAATAGGTGAGTTTGGTCACTTATATATGTCTTGTAAAGAAGTATGACTAAGAAGTATGATTTGAGAATAAGTAGCTAAATGGTGTGTGTGTGATGTATGTTTTGGTCATAGACTTATGGTGTTGAATTTGATGTGTTTAGGTGAATGAGCTGTGGTGTCTAATGAAGGCACATTAGTTAGGTTTTTGTTGAATGACTTTTTTGACATGTTTTAGAGGTCTTTGAATATGATTTATGTATGTGAAAGTTGCTATAGATGGTATGGCTTGGGGTGTAAGAAATGGTATTTGAAATGGCTTGTTTTAGGGGTTATTAAGAGAGCACACAGCCTATCACACGGTCGTGTGTCATTTTAAATTTCAAGTGTAGGTTCCACACAGTTTGGCACACGATCTAAGCCACAGTCGTGTAACCCATCATCGAATGCATACATGGTTTGGCACACGACCTGCGACCCAGTCGTGTGGCCTTATTTCGAATACTCATACGGGCAGGCACACGGGTTGAGACACAGTTGTGTGTCCAAACTTTGAATGTTCACACGGTCTGGGCTATGTCATACAACCTGGCCACACGACCGTGTGACCCTTGTTTCCCAATTTTTCAAAATTTTCCAAAATGCTTTTAGGGTCCGGTAAGCTTGGTTTAAAGCCTGTAAGTATGTTTTTTTTACCATAATTGAAAATAATTATTACTGATTGATATTGAGCTTTCATAATTGTTCTGTATTGAAGTTACTTCTTCTTATTTGTACGAAAATGCTCTATAACCCTAATCCAGCAATAAAGACCGGTTAGGGGTGTTACAAAGCCGCTTATATCGCATATCCTTAGAAGGAAATAAGGAGTTGTGAATAGCTTAACATTGAACAAACCATGTCAAGCAAGATTCTATTCCTTCTTTTAGCTATGCCATTCTGCTATGGAGTGCCCAACGCAGTTAATTAATATAAAATCTCATTCTCTTTGAGGTATCCTAAGAACTTGTAAAATAAGTATTCTCTACCTCGGTCAGACTGAAGATTCTTTATGGATAAACCTAATTATTTTTACACTTCCGTACGAAACTCTTGAAAATTATCAAAGGTTTCGTTTTTGTGGTGCATTAGATACACATATCCATATCGAGAATAGTCATCGATAAAAGTCATGTAAAAATTACAACTTCCTCAGACACTGATGCTTATGGGATCACATACATCAGTGTGCGCAAGTTCTAAAGGTTGGTTGGCCTTGTATCTTTTGCATTAAAAGACCTCTTAGTTATTTTACCTTCCAAGCAAAATTCATATTGTGGAAGACTAACTTCCTTAAGCATACTTAAGGGACCATCTTTCACAAGTCTAGTGATTATTTCTTGGTTAATATGACCAAGTCTTAAATGCCATAGATATCCCTCATTAGAGTGAGAAGTTTTAAGATTTTAATTCACTATTTCAATTTGAAGCATTGAGTAGTTATTTGGTTTGTTAAAGTAGATATTGTTTTCCATCCATCCATTACAGATCAAAGAACGATTTCTGTGAATAGCAATCCCTTTATTAAATGTCACGGTATAACTATCATAAAATAAACATGCTATAGAAATTAAATTCCTCTTAAAATGAGGTACATAAAACACGTTCTTTAAAACAATCTTCCTAAAATTATCAAAGTGTAAAATAACTTATCCCATTGCTTCGGCTGAAACATAGCTCCCATTTTTTGCTCGTAATGAGAGGCTCCTATCACGCAGACTTCTTGTTTTACTGAACCCCTGTAAAGAAACACACACATGGTTAGTGACTCCAAAATCAATAACCCAATTGTCAATTGATTCTTCCACTAAGCAAGCTTCAACTATAAAGAGTTTCATATCTTTACCCTTTTTGCCTAGGTAATACAAATACTCCTTGCAGTTTGATCTAAAATGTCATTTCCTATTGCAGAAGAAACATTTGACCTTTTTAGGATCTTTTGACTTCTTATCCTTCCTCTTATCAACACGAGGTGGAATCGAAGACTTAGTCGGTTTCTTCTTTACCTTAGTTTTCTGCTTTCCCTTAGAGGATAAAGGGTCCACAACTAAGTTTGCTTTAGGTTTCTCCTGAATCGATTTATCACCATTTAGTATCAATTCATAGGATTGTAATTCCTTCATAAGCTGAGTCAAGGTAAGCGTCTTATTCCCCAAGTTGTAAGTGGCCCCAAAACCAGCAAACTCATTGGTTAAGGATTGAACACTATTTCACTCTGAGTGTTCACGTCTAGTTCAGCCCCATTGTCCTCTGCTTTCGTAAAGAATCCCATAAGCTTAAGCATATGTTCTTTGACTGGAGTGTCGATTTTCTATTAAGAATTCATCAAAATTGTAATAGCAGATTATCAAGCCAATGTGACTTGTCCTCAGAGAAAATCCTCTAAATTTGTCATGATCTCTTTGGGAGTACAGAAATTCTCGTGTTGCTTTCGCAACACACTACTCATGCTCACTAACATATAACATCGAGTAATCGAGTTAGAATCTCTCCAATGATTTCTCACATTGAGATAAGCTTTAAGAGGGTGCGTTTCATTAAGAACAAATTTGTGTTTCTTACAACTAAGAACTACTAACAAGTTTCGTTTCCATTCTAGAAAATTATCCTCGTTTAATTTATTCTCATTTAAAATGCTAATAAAAGGAGTAAGAAACGTATTTGAACTCAAAAAATAAAGATTCACTAATTATTATCTTTGTATTAAACAAATATTTTTCATTTCGGCAACATATCAAGAATGCAGTGTGATGCATGCATCTTATATTAAAACCTTGAAAAAACATTTTTCGTTGCTATAATCATTCTTACACCTACCAACTATGTCGCCTTGAGGTCCCATGATTAACTAGCAAGAACATGATCCAATCAGTTCGTGAATCTTAATTCTCAAGACTCCATACGAACTAATGACCATTTAACGTTTGACCATCATCTCTAGCTTAAATATCATTTCTTAGAAAATTATTTAATAAGAGATGGCCTTGAGTGTGTAACCATTGAGTCAACACCCATCATGAACTTGCTCTCATTTGTGAGTCATCTTGGGACAATCTCTCTAAAAGTCATGCATGACTAGTTGTCCTTAAAAGGAAATATCATCTAGTGAACCTACATGACAACCTTGGGGTGCGGCCAAGGTAGGAATCAGCTTGAAACTTTATCATGTTATCACTTAAGGACCATCAATGGAGGCTGTAGGTCTTGTTCAATGACCTTCACCCACTCAATATTTTTAAAAAACATGCAAGATTTTATTTATCCCAAATTTCAAGAATGATCATACAATAGTCCTAGTGACATTTTTACCTAATCTAAATGACATGCTTCCAATATATACATGGCATGCTTTGACAATTTTATAATATTCATTCACAAGAATCAATCAAATAAAAACAAATGATTTTGATTCTCCACAGTTTTTCTTTTAAGGGAAAAATCATAGACGTGAATGTGAATTGTGCATCAGGTAGGGTCCTGGGAAAAGGAGGTGAGCCAAATTTGACCACTTAAAAACCAAGTCTTTCCTAGCTAGAGCCAATCCTCGACATTCACCTTCTCATTACCACCCTTATCACAATAATCGAATAACTTAAAAAAATGAATAGAATAATACGACACATGTATTTTCTCATTACCGCACTTCTTATTTTTTAATCGATCAACTGTAGATCATCTCATATATATATCACAATTATAATTTTACATAATATAAATATTATAAACAATTATAAAACAAATATATAAGCAGATAGGTAATTAAAATAAAATTGCAAGCCAAGGTTTCCATGGTTCTATTTCTAGAAACTAAATGAAAAAAATAAAATTACATAGTTTTTCACGATAAAACATTCCTTGGGTTTTCAACCATCATCACTCTATTTTCTTCTCGTCATAGACTCCTTTTGGAAAAATTATATTGAAGTCATATGTCCGTTTCCGACTCACAAGAATTCTACGAATTTAAAAAATAGTCCTAAGTGGAAATGATAGTCCACAGTATATTTCCTAAGAACCTTAAACTTAGCAATAAAAAAACAATTATATAACAAATATATAATATCGCATCCATTCCCATATATACTCAAAACATGCATAAAATCTAAAGAATGTCACATTCTATGAAATCAAATCATTCAAGAATAAGAGAAATTTATTTTGATTATTTGTTTCTATTTGTAGATAGATCACAACCTGGCTCTAGTACCAATTGTTGGAAAAAATGGGTTTGAAAAATGCAGCGAAAATAAATTTAGGGAAAACAACGTTTTAAATTTTTTCCAAAATAAGATCTTGGTTGTGATATATAAATTAATAAACACTTAATCAAAATTGTATATTTTCGATACCTCTAGGATGAACGCTTCGACCGAGTATTCTTCTCTGCTATCCTTAAGCTCACGTCTGCCGAGTGTAGACTCGCTTCAAATCAGAAAATTTTTCACAGAAATTATCAATTGGGTAATTTCGTAATTTCTCTAAACTTTTGGGTCAAGTTGTAAATTAGAAAAATATCTCTAAATTTTTTTTTTCAAATAAACTTTTTAAATAATTTTCTTTTTACAACTTTCTATTGAATTCAAGTGTGTGAAAAATAATGACTCAATGCACTCTTTATATAGGGGGAGTTTAGAGAGTTCAACTATGATTAAACTTAATCACTTTTCTGATTTTTAGTTATTTTGGTAGTTAGGTAGTTAGTTTTACTATTGTAACACCCCAAACCCGGCCCAAACTCCACGACCGGATCTGACATGTCACTGAGAAGATTTTATAATACATGTTGAGTCTTTGGAAAAACATTTGTTGAGTTTATACATTTTAACTGGAAAAACTTTGTAATTTGATAATGTACACAAGATATAAATTTTATACAAAGCCTTTATGAATTAAAAATCGAAATTTAGTATATGCTTTAGTATCAATTTTTATCGGATAATTCAAGTGTCTAGAAATAAGGCCCAAAACCCAAAAATATAAAATAAATAGCCCGTGGCTTTATTACAGTAAAATATAACCCAACCTTAATTCAAAATATTAAATGTAAATAAACAAAATATAGTCTTTTGCAGTATCCAAAATGAGCTCGTGTGTGGCCACCTTGCGTTCCTCTCCAGCCCGGTCCGATGCTTTAAGTGTCTCCTGTAAAATGTTAAATAATAGGGTGAGTCGCGAGACTCAGCAGTGCAACCTCGTGCACCATCGATTGGGCCTTAGCCCACGTAATGCAATAATGTGACAATATATAACAAAAATTATGCAAGCCCAACCCAAATCCTAGGTTTCCATCCGCTACACACCACCCTTACCGCCACCACATCATTAGGGATTTCTACAATCAACCCACATCGCTACACACCATCGATGGCGCTCATGCTCGCCATCGCCGATCATGGCCGTAGCCACTACAACAGTCATGGCAAAAGCTACTACAATGTGTCACGCAAAAGCCGCTACAACAGGTCAAGGCAAAAGCTGCTATAACAGGTCATGGCAAAAGCCGCTACAACAGAACACTTCCCCTTTCATCAAACCCAACCCCATGCAATCACAGAAATCGGCATGCTTATCACATATGTCATTTTAACAGGAACATTCACTTAGGAATGACAGAGATCACTAACCTGGTGATTTGCTTTTACCCTCCTCCGATTTCAACCATTATGCCGAAATTTCCGCATTTATCAGAATATAACAGATTTCTAAACATATTTAAACAGACAAACTAAATGGTGTGGAAGTGTTACACACTTGATATCGCGTAGTTTTACACCCTTAGTCAATATCCTTACTATCTGGATCTACAACCCTTAGTCTAAAACCTTGCTTAAAAGCCGAAAGAACGCAAAGATAAAGCCTCTTTTATATTCGGCCAAGGGTTAGTGTTTTACTCGAATTATATGTTTAAATTAATAGATCTCCTTACCTTGAAATCCCGAAAGTGATACGATCCGAGTGCTACTGAATTCTGGCTTAGAAATCTAAGCGATTGAATCCCCTTCAAATCCTGGAATGCCGTAAATGAGAGAAAACACCCGATTAGTTAACCCTATAGCCATTCGACTAAGATCTCTAAAAGCTGGAAAAGAATACACAAATCGACATTTACCTCTACAGATGATTTCGGCTACCCCCTTGCAGGAAGATTCGGCAATCCCAGAAGAAGATCGAAGCGTAGAAGAATATAGATCTAGGAATTTCAGCTTTTAATCCCGAAAAGATGAACTAGATGTGTTTTTTTCGGCTTTTTAGAAGAATTGAATGAGGAGTTTCAGCTTTTAGTGAATGGGAGAAGAATAACAATGGAGATCAGAGGATTCAGCTCAAAGGAAATTTCAAAGAAAAAGAAAGAAAGGGTAGGGAGGTGGTGATTTTCGGCTTTTGGAAGAGAAAGATGAGAAAAGAAAACAATGGTGATTTTCGGCTTTTGGAAGGGAAAAGATGAGAAAAGAAAACAAGTGAGATGGCCTTCAAATTTTCGGTACAGGAAGAGAAGAAAGAGTAGGGTTCAAATGCCAAAATTGATTAGCTATCCCCCCTATTTATAGAAATTTCGGCACTTACCTAACCTTGCAGATAAATCCTATCTTTTCTCCTTTATCTTAATCTACTAACTCATCCAAAAGAGACTTAATTAGCTCCAACTCCTCCCTCCTTTATCAGCTTATTATCCACATAATTTAAAACATAAAATCCCCTATTTTGTAGCCACATTACCGTTCCCCTAGCTCTTCTTGGGTTACCGAAATTGGCCCAATTTCTTGGGCTCCAAGGGCCACACTGAGGCCCCCTTCCTTTGCCTATTGGCGTCACTTAAAGCTCCCTCCTACTGCTCCTCTTTTTCTTGGGCCACAAGCCCATCTTGCCTATTACACTCTTAATACTTTATTTAAACCCAATAGTCTCTAAACAAAATATTTAGCCAAGACGTCGGTCTATTCCTGAGCCCAATTTGCACCTCTAAACCTCAAATTAACATTTTAAGCATACAACATCAAATTGCATAGGCCCATTAATTTAGGATGTTACAGCTTCTATTTTTTAAAGAAATTTCTCATCCTCGAAATTTCCAACTAACTATTAATCGTACTACCCAAGTCTCACCACTATGCTTTCGCTGCGTACTCTAATTTAATAATATATAAACATTGCACGCATACAGTTTTTATACCTAACAATATAGCATCCACACAAAACATACCCGACTTAATGGTGATTGAACAATCCTGAGCATTATGCTCCTCGACCATGATCTTAAGCGCGCTCTCGACTTCCTCCAACATTCACCCGATGACGCTTCGCCGCAATATTCGCTAACCCAAAATTTAGACGTACCTTAACATGCTTCACAGAATGAGACTGCAACCCTAGAAGACTACGATCTCTTTTTTTCTTACAGTCCACGCACCCAAACCAAAGTGTTTCACCGATTTCTTTAACCTCCTTCACATTCTCCCTAACTAGTCGAAGTTAGCACATCGATCCCTAACACTTCCACGGCCTCGGCCGCGGCCTCTTCTTCCTCTTCTAGCGCTCATCGTTGATTCTCGTATTATCTAAATTAGAACTTTTATGAATTATTAATTATTTCCACTGATTATCCACGAACAGTCTTATGAAAAGTAGTTTTAAAGAGTGATTCTTTCGAATTCGAACCTATCTACAGTTTCAGTCTCAAGTTTACCTCCTAATTCCAAGAAGCATACACATTCAATCATCAAACATCAGCATACAAATAACATCCACGAACCTACATTCATCATGTAGGGGTATCTTCGTCATTTCACTACCCAGGGGTATTTTCGTAATATATCCTACATGGGTATTTTCGTTATTTTTCAAAATAGGGTTCCATGGTGATTTTGTGAAATAAGGTTATTTTGGTAATTTTACAATCCGAGGGTATTTCGGTAATTTTAAAATCTAGGGGTATTTCAGTAATTTTGAAATCTGGGGGTATTTCAGTAATTTTCACAAATTAGTGGTATGTTGGTCATTTACAAATCAGGGGTAATTTAGTAATTTATAAATCAGGAATATTTCGGCCATCTTATAAATCAAGGGTAGTTTGGGAATTTACAAATCAAGGATATTTTGGTCATTTTATAAATCAAGGGTAATTTGGTAATTTTACAAAATAGGATGGCTGTCCCTTTCGGGTTTTAGTTATAAATTTTGGCCCGTCAACAAGTCCTCATGACTAAGGTGAACAGTCACTACACACCAGGTAGGATTCCAGCGAAGAGGAGGTGAGTCACTGGGACTGCTTAAGTACCAAGCTCTTCCGGATCCAATCCTAGATATGCGCATGCCTGTTGCCTCACCCTAGTCTTGCAACTCGTTCACGGGTTTGTTTAGTGAAATTAAGTCTTATGAGATTTAGAAAGTTGTTTGAGCTAGGCCTAAAAGTCCATCAAGTTCTAATTTAGATACTCTACGTCCCATAAAGCCCATAAAGCCCACATACGTATATAACACACAGTAGTTCAGGATACTTACCTGGCAGACTTGGGCCAGAGATGCAGGTGCCATGCCGAGAAAACCCTTTTGTGTTATTTATAAACATGCATGTTTCAAAAACCTATTTTTAGAAAACGTTTTGAGCCCAAAACCCCCAAAGCCGAGTTTTGAATCGGGCTTTGATACCAATTTGTAACACCCCAAACCCGGCCCAAACTCTATGATCGGATCTGGCATGTCACTGAGAAGATTTTATAATACATGTCGAGTCTTTGGAAAAACATTTGTTGAGTTTATACATTTTAACCGGAAAAACTTTGTAATTTGATAATGTACACAAGATATAAATTTTATACAAAGCCTTTATGAATTAAAAACCGAAATTTAGTATATGCTTTAGTCTCAATTTTTATCAGATAATTCAAGTGTCTAAAAATAAAGCCCAAAACCCAAAAATATAAAATAAATAGCCCGTGGCTTTATTACAGTAAAATATAACCCAACCTTAATTCAAAATATTAAATGTAAATAAACAAAATATAGTCTTTTGCAGTATCCAAAATGAGCTCGTGTGTGTGCCCACCTTTGCGTCCTCTTCACCCGATCCAATGCTTTAAGTGTCTCCCAGTAAAATGTTAAATAATAGGGTGAGTCGTGAGACTCATGTGCAACCCCTCGTGCACCATCGATTGGGCCTTAGCCCACGTAATGTAATAACATTAATATATAACAAAAATTATGCAAGCCCAACCCAAATCTTAGGTTTCCATCCGCTACACACCACCCTTACCTGCCAGTCACACCATTGGGGATTTCTATAATCAACCCACACCACTACACACCATTGATGGCAGTTATGCTGCTCATCGTCAGATCATGGCCGTAGCCACTACAACAGTCACGGCAAAAAGCTACTACAACAGTCACGGCAAAAGCCGCTATAATGTGTCACGGCAAAGCCGCTACAACAGTAACACTTCCCTTTCATCAAACCCAACCCCATGCAATCACAGAAATCAGCATACTTATCACATATGTCATTTTAACAGGAACATTCACTTAGGACTGACAGAGATCACTAACCTGGTGATTTGCTTTCACCCTCCTCGGGTTTTAACCATTATGCCGGAATTTCCGCATTTATCAGAATATAACAGATTTCTAAACATATTTAAACAGACAATCTAAATGGTGTGGAAGTGTTACACACTTAATATCGCGTAGTTTTACACCCTTAGTCAATATCCTTACTATCTGGATCTACAACCCTTAGTCTAAAACCTTGCTCAAAAGTCAGAAGAACGCAAAGATAAGGCCTCTCCTATATTCGGCAAGGGTTAGTGTTTTACCCGAATTATATGTTTAAATTAACAGATCTCCTTACCTTAAAATCTCGAAAGTTATACGATCCGAGTGCTACTGAACTCTGGCTTAGAAATCTAAGCGATTGAATCCCCTTCAAATCCCGGAATGCCGTAAATGAGAGAAAACACCCGATTAGTTAACCCTATAGCCATTCGGCTAAGAACTCTAAAAGCCGGAAAAGAATACACAAATCAATATTTACCTCTACAGATGATTTTGGCTACCCCATTGCAGGAAGATTCGGCAATCCCAGAAGAAGATCGAAGCGTAGAAGAGTATAGATCTAGGAATTTCGGCTTTTAAGAAAATCCCGAAAAGATGAACTAGATGTGTTTTTTCAGCTTTTTAGAAGAATTGAATGAGGAGTTTCGGCTTTTCGTGAATGGGAGAAGAATAACAATGGAGATCAGAGGATTCGGCTAAAAGAAAATTTCAAATAAAAAGAAAGAAAGGGTGAGGGAGGTGGTGATTTTTGGCTTTTGAAAGAGAAAGATGAGAAAAGAAAACAATGGTGATTTTCGGCTTTTGGAAGAGAGAAGATGAGAAAAGAAAACAAGTGAGATGGCCTTCAAATTTTTGGCACAGGAAGAGAAGAAAGAGTAGGGTTCTAATGCCAGAATTGATTAGCTATCCCTCCCTATTTATAGAAATTTCAGCACTTAACTAACCTTGCAGATAAATCCTATCTTTTCTCTTTTATCTTAATCTACTAACTCATCCAAAAGATACTTAATTAGCTCTAACTCCTCCCTCATTTATCAGCTTATTATCCACATAATTTAAAACATAAAATCCCCTATTTTGTAGCCACATTGCCGTCCCCCCTAGCTCTCCTTGGGCTACCGAAATTGGCCCAATTTCTTGGGCTCCAAGCGGCCACACTGAGGCCCCCTTCCTTTGCCTATTGGCGCCACTTAAAGCTCCCTCCTACTGCGCCTCTTTCTCCTGGGCCACAAGCCCATCTTGCCTATTACATTCTTAATACTTTATTTAAACCCAATAGTCTCTAAACAAAATATTTAGCCAAGGCCTCGGTCCATTCCTGAGCCCAATTTGCACCTCTAAACCTCAAATTAACATTTTAAGCATACAACACCAAATTGCATAGGCCCATTAATTCAGGGTGTTACAACTATAGCTAGGATTTATTTACATTTAAGAACTTGAACTTTACATTGTATTTTCATTTTCATCCTAAACTTTTAATATAATTTAATTCCATTTTTAGTTTGTAAGATAAAAATTTGATTTTTAGTGTGCTTGTGCATCATCTTCGCTGCCATTGTTATTTCCTTCGAGCTTCTTTCAAGAAAACTCTAAGCTTTCTTAACCCTATTTCTTGTATTTAAATTAATGTATACTTTAGATGTTTACTTGATTGTTATTTGTTTATGAAATGGTAATGAGTAGTTAAATCTATGGTGGTTGGTTAATGGAAGTGTTTCTTAGTTAGTTTTTGGTACAAAGACTAAATTGTAAAAATTAGACTAAATTGAATAAACTTTAAAACTTAGGATTAACGTCTCTAAGGGAAAATTAAGTTAAGTAAGACCGATAGGAGATCGTGTTGGGCTTCGATTTGATAGTCCTAGGTTAGTTCAGTGAGGTTGAGAGATAAATTAGATTAATTTGTCTGAATTGGTAAAGTAGAGACTGAGAGGTAAATTTGAACCAATTTAAGAGTTTAAGTGGTTTAGATCCCTAATCCAAAAGTTAATTAACAATAGGAAGTCAACAAACTGCTATCTGTTATTAGTTTGTTAATTTTGTAATTTTTCTAACTTTACAATTTAGTCATATTGCATATTAAGTAGTTAATTAAAGTAATTCACTTCCAAATTATGCACTAGTTTTTAGGCACTAATGCCTCTCTCAATCTTTCTTAGTTCTTAGATGATTTCCAGTGTTTTTTTTCCTTCTGATTGTTTGCTACGATTTGGGGTTTATAGATGTTTGAATGAAATTGTTATGGTTAATTGCAAATCAAATTGTTAAGGCGCCAACAGCTATATCTCTCTCAATCTCTCTAGTTTTCGCATTGATAATTTTTTACGGGCGAAAGGCTCTCTCTCTCTCGCATGTCGACCAGTTTTTTAGCGCTTACTTTTCTCTCTCAGTCTGGTAATTCCTAAGGTTTCTTTTTTTTCTTTCTGATTACAATTATGGTTTTATTTATATAGTTTTGAATGAAATTATTATTATTTTGATTGATTAACTTGAATGACACCGGAAAGGTTGGTATACTTTGCCTTTGCTTTGATCTATCTATCACTCTTTTTCCTGTTTTGGTCTTCCTAGAATTTTGGAATTAGGGGCTTTTATTATTATATATTTTAAGTGAGTGAATTATTGTGCAATAACCTGAGAACCTTATAAATTGGGTTCTTATACATGTCTCCCTAATTTTGCTATTTACTTTGTAACGTCAATGATATTTTAAACAAGGTTTTTTCTTTGCCATGATCTTTCTCATTTTGTTTTATATAAATATTTGATTGGAAAATCACTATTGCTTTAGTTGAATTATGTAATCTCATGGTATCTTTAATGATATTGGTAAGAAATGTGATCCACAACCTTTAGTAAAATTGTAGGAAAAGAGCAACAACTCAAATTCCACTAGTGTAAACAATAACTCCATAATTTTACAAACCAAAAAGAGATGATTGGTTCAAAAAAGTTTGCTTCCATACCAATGCCTACATTCTTCTTGCTAATCTCAACTCACCTTATTTTTCCCACACTTTGAAGCAAAGTAATCTACAGTAAAAATAAACGAATATGACAAAGAACACAATTTAACAATAATTCCTTTCAATCAACAAAATCCAAATCCCATATATTAATAATTAGATCAAAACCCTGTCTTTATTACCTAGATCAAATCATACCAACACCGTAAATCTATGAAAGATCCTTAAAATGCAGCCACTGTAAAAAAATAGAATAAAATAAACTGATTAACCCATCAAATTCAAACTAAAAGACCCCAATGAACAAGAAAAAGAATCTATAAATATCAAGAGATTAAAGATCAAACATGAATTAAATCTGAAGTTGTCTTAGTGAAGACTTGAACTCCCAAAACTTGGGCTCTTTGTTCACATGGGAGATTAAGAAAAAGGTCAGGAATTTTATGGAGTTTGTCATTGATATATAGATACATACCATTAGCATTTTTTGAAGCATTTGCCAGATTGATAACCTAAAAACAGTGTGAAGTCTGATCGACTAAGTGCTTCATAAATATTTCTTTTTGCTTCATTATTCTTCCCTCTATTATAGGTTGTTTTCTTTATCGTTAATTACGTTTTTGCATGGCTGTTATGTTAGTTGCTTTTTTATTCTATTTTATTTGTAATAACGAAATACCGCGTTTAAAGGGGTCTGGGATCGTTTAATGAAACAATGTGTTTGGCTTAGACTATTAACATAAAATGCTCTGTTTAAGTTAACCATTGTTAGGTTATTACTGGTTGTTTTTCCTTCTTTTATCACGTGTAAGGGACACTTGAAACAGTTATAAAAATAAAATGAATCAGTTGCTCTATTCTCTCTTGAAATTTCTCTCTTCTTTCTTCTCTAAATTTCTTCCGAGAATTTGATATGTTACAAGGGTATCAGAGCTCCAACACGATCCATGGCCACTAATAGAGTCACTACTAGACTACAAAAAGAGATGAGTCAGCTTCAACAGGAATTGTCTCAGCTAAGGGTGGACATTGATGCTAAAATTGATTCACGATTCAAGGAGTTCCGAGAAGGATTCAAGGGTGACATGAGGTCCAAGCTGTATTCAAAGCTTGAGCAATTCCTAAGTTAACCTTAACACATTGGAGTTGGGAACTCAGGTCAAGGCAAAGGGAACTGACTTTTAGGAGAATCACCTCCTGGATTTCCTCTCTGGGAGTCCTTAGTACTTTCTCCAATGTTAGAAATGGGGCCCATAAATCTGTTTTCTCAATTCAATAGTGGAGCCAAAGATCAAGCAGTTTAAATTGTTGGATTGTCCTCATTTTGATGGTAAGGATTTCAAAGGTTGGTGGTCTAAACTAGAGCAGTTGTTGAAAGCAGAGGGGGTTGAGGATCATGCTAAGGTTCGGTCGGTTATGTTGTATTTGGAGGGCAAGGCTTTGGATTGCCATCATTGTTTTGCACAGAGGCAAAATGGTTTGCACCAATTGTGTTCGGAAGGTTATGCCCGAGGGCTGCAAGTTCGATTTGGATCTGACATCTATCAGGATCCTATGAAGGAATTAGTCTCTTTGAAATAACAAGGGATTATGGATCAATTTCATAACCGCTTTGTATGTCTCTTGAACCAGATTCATCTTCCTAAAAGGCATGCTTTA
Source organism: Gossypium bickii (assembly GCA_025503065.1). Classification (NCBI taxonomy): domain Eukaryota; kingdom Viridiplantae; phylum Streptophyta; class Magnoliopsida; order Malvales; family Malvaceae; genus Gossypium; species Gossypium bickii. Next base: position 15,442,152 of record CP106713.1, on the reverse strand, counting down.
AGTATTTTATTAATAATTTGATACCTAAGGTTAGCTAGTACCTTAAGTTGTTTAAACCTTAAAATTTGGTTGATGGTTATTTAATAGCTCGACAAGTAGATACCATTTTGAAAGGCAATCCTAGGAAGAGCATAGTGATCATTGAAGGGTTGAGGTATCCAAAGACTATGTTTCTTAGTTCTTATGGTGGAAGCACAAGATATTCTAAGCCAATTCACTAGGTTCCTAAATCTCTTAGTTCTAATGTTAGACTACAAACAACATGGGGGTCTGTTGTTAGCTCTAAGCTGCCAACTAAGTCTTTTTCTCAAGCAGAAATGGATGATAAGAGGAAAAAGGGTCTCTGTTTTTGGTGTTCTGCTAAATACATTCGAAGTTATAGGTGAAATAAGGCACAGCTCTATGAACTGGTAATTAATCCTTTGACAGACACTATAGAATTGTTGAAGGGAGTGAATAGTGAAGAATTTCAGGATTGTCCTAAACAACTAGATGTGGATGATTCTGTGGCACCTTCTTTTTCTCCATCCTTTCACTGTATGGACTGCAAGGCACTTAAGGCCATCAGACTATGAGGTTAGCAACTTAAATTGATTAAGTAGAAGTAATCTTTTTGGTGGATACAAGAAGTACACATAACTTCATCGATTTCAAACTAGCCAAAAGATTGAAACGGTCACTGGAACCAACAAATAGAATAAAGATGCTTACTGCTAGTGGGGGAAATTTGTTCACTCAGGGTTTATGTAGATCAGTCACTTGGGATGCCTAAGGTTATGAGTTCACTTCAAATTTTTTAGCCCTACTTGTCAAAGGTTGTGATTTGGTGCTTGATGTTCAATGGTTATTATCACTAGGCTTAATTATATGGAATTTTGGCCTTTTAACCATGCAATTTCCATACCAAGGACAACAACGTACTTTCAAGGCTATTCCACATGGTGTTTTTTAGTTGGTATTTGGTGATCAGTTATCCAAGAGCCTCAACATGATGATCACTGGTCATTGTCTTAATGCTATTCTTGGCTTGGCTCAAATGTCACTGTAACACCCCTATCTCGTGTCCGTCGCCAGATTAGGGTTAAGAGTGTTACCTGACAGGTCAAAAACTTTATCAAACAATTCATCAAGTATCTCATCAATTACAATCATAGTGTCCCCTTTTGTAGGTCATCGAGACCTAAAACATGCTTAGAAACAAGGTCGGGACTAAACCGAAATACATACAGAAATTCTCAGAAATTTAAAACTTTTCAAAATTTCAAGGGTTACACACCCGTGTGGGCAGGCCGTGTGCCTCCCATGGCAACTAGACACGCCCATGTGTCTCCTCTGTGGTCGAATCTGACTTGGCTCCAGGGCCACCAAGCACGCCCGTGTACCTTGGCCGTGGTCTAATCTGACTTGACCACACGACTAACAGGCACGTCCGTGTGCCAAGGCCGTGTACTCTTAGCTAGCTACTGACTTAAATCCACGGTCACTAGGCACGCCCATGTGCCACAACCGTGTGACATTATAGGCCATTTCTAAGGCCAAAATTCCAAACCTACAAGCCAATTATCAATACAATCTATGCACATTTAACAACCATGTATATGCCAAAATAACCATCCAATCTTTACATTCAAAACCAATTCCATACATACCAAATTTACAAGACTAAATCTCATATAAACACAAGCATAAAATCATCCATACTTACCTTTCATGAGATCATTCCCTTGTCAAACATATATATTTATAACTTCATCCATATACTTATCAAATATCAACCATTTCATATACTACCCAACCATACCAAAACATTCACCACATATATCATAATCACAAAAGCATATAACTAACACATAACTAGTCAAATCACATGGCTAAGTTCACATCTCATAATTATTCAAACAACTAGCCTAAACATGCCATATCTAGCTATATACATTTCCAAAATGTACCAAAATAAGTTGAGTAGTGTGATGACGATCCTTGACGGTCTCGAGCCTTCAGTAGCTTTGATGATCTATAAAACAGAGAAAAACATACACACAGAGTAAGCTTTCAAAAGCTTAGTAAGTTATATACAAATAAACTTAACATGAAAAGCATATAGGCATATAGAAACAATGACACACTTAATTTTCCTTGCAATTATATCACATGTATGCTTTGTCCATGTACTTGGCCATATTTTGCCACATTCATCAATTCAAAAATCTTACAAATACATAACTCTTCCATGCTTACTTTCACATATCATATTATTATTCCAATATATATAATCATCATAGTAAGATCATATAGATACTTACCTTGTATGAACACTTAGTGTATAAATCAACGTACCTGAAACGGATTTCCAATTCACATAGCCATCCATATCACTGACTTGCCCGTTGAACCATTAGGAACCTAATAGGATACTCAGAATGATCGGAATAGTCGTACGATGCCAACGTCTCAGACGAGGTCTTACATGTACTCAGATATCGATGCCACTATCCCAGATAGGGTCTTACACGAATCAATACGATGCCGATGTCCCAGACATGGTCTTACACGTAAAGATCATATCGATGCCAACATCCCAAACGTGGTCTTACACGAAATCTCGAATCAATGCCAACGTCCCATATGTGGTCTTACATGATAAAACAGAACAGATACCTATGTCATGACATAGCTAATCCTATCTATTCCTAGGTTCATATGGGACTTCTCGGACATTGTCACTAAGTCAATCTTATCTCGGAATTCATGTACAGATCATCTCATAAGCTTTCATTGTTAACAATAGTCATATGAACATACACAATACAATTCAAATCGTTTATTTGCATAATAACTTGCCTCGAATATTCACCAAGTCAATCTTATCTCGGAATTCATGTACAGATCATCTCATAAGCTTTTATTGTTGACAATAGTCATATGAACATACACAATTCAATTCAAATACGTTTAACTGATACGGAAACGGCTATTCAATTACTTTCGCTTTCCCCCGATTTAAGTCCGATTTCTTCGGGTCTTGATCTATACATATTCAGAATTAACCCTTTTAGCTCATTAACTCATTCAATTCAATCCAAGGACACACATTTAAGGCTGTTTGCAACTTAACCCTCATATTTGCACAATTTATCAATTTAGTCCATTTATCTCAAAACATCAAATACACAAAATCATCATTTAGCCATGCTTAGCCGAATGTTCACACATCTCATACAAGCCCATATTTTCCATCAAATTTGTAATTTAGTCCCTCAAGTTACTATTTTCTCAATTTAGCCTTAATTAGCTAAATTCATCAAAAATTCAAGAACAAAATATGTTCATCTAACACATATCTTTCATTTAACAACTAAGCTCATCACAAAGCTCACCATTTCATCAATGACACATCTCATGAACATCATCAATACACAAAATTGAGACATGGGCTTGATAGTAGACTAAGCAACAATTTCAAAAACATAAAAATCATCAAAATCTAAAGCCAAAACATACCTCAATCAAGCTTGGAACCAACCGAAACCTAACTTTCTTTTTCTTTCTTGCTATATTCGGCCAAAAGAGATGAATAATGGCCATGTTTTATGCTTTTTTTTAATTAAAACATACATATTAATCCATTTCCAAATTTACCCTTCAAAATAAAAGTATAAAACATTTTACACATGGTCACTATTGACCATTATCATTCCACTATCTCTAATATTGGCATAATTGCCACATTAACCTTCACATTTACAAAGACATGACAAATAAGCATCTTTTCATAAAACATGCAAATTTGCATTTTAATGCAATTAAATCCTGTTGTCAAATTAAACACATAGACAGACAAATTAGCGTACGAAACTTTACCACATACTTAATCACTTAACAAGGACACAGAAAATAATATTAAAATATTATACGGATTCAGATTTATGGTCCCGAAACCACTGTTCCGACTAGGGTGCAAACCGAATTCTTACAATTCTCCCCCTTAGGAATTTTTGTCCCCGACAACCTTACCGTTAAACAGATTCAGATATTGTTGTCTCATTAAATCTTCAGGCTCCCACGTAGCCTCTTCTATTCCGTGTCGATGCCACAGTACTTTCACTAGTGGAATTTTCTTGTTTCTCAATTCTTTTACTTGACGAGCTAAGATGCGAATCGGTTCCTCTTTGTATGTTATATCAGATCGGATTTCAATTTTAGATGGAGTAATCACATGTGACGGATCAGATCAATATCTATGGAGCATCAAAACATGAAGTACATTATGGATCTTTTCTAGTTTAGGGGGCAATCTTAATCTATATGCAACAAGCCCAACACGTTCAATAATTTCATACAGTCCGATGAACCTTAGACTTAACTTGCCTTTAGGTCCGAATCGAAGCACTTTCTTCCACAGAGACACTTTCAGAAATACTTTGTCACCGATCTCAAATTCTATATCTTTTCGTTTCAAATCTGCATAAGACTTCTGATGATCAGATGCTGCTTTCAAACAATCTCGGATCAGTTTCACTTTCTGTTTTGAATCTTTTATCAAATCGACCCCGTGTAGCTTATTTTCACTGAGCTCAGTCCAATACAGAGGTGTACGACATTTACGTTCGTACAAAGCTTCATAATATGCCATTTTAATGCTTGACTGAAAACTATTATTGTACGCAAATTCAATCAATGGCAAGTACTTCTTCCACGTACTATTAAATTCAAGAATGCAACATCTTAACATATCCTCAAGAATCTGAATGATACGCTCGGATTGTCCATCTGTTTGCGGATGAAAAGCTGTACTGAGATGCAGTTTCATGCCTAAAGCTTCTTGCAACTTCTTCCAGAATCGTGATGTAAATCTCGGATCTCTATCTAATACAATGGATAGTGGCCCCCCGTGCAATCTCACAATCTCAGAAATGTAAAGCTCAGCTAATTTGTCAAGCGAATAATCAGTCTTATCGGAACAAAATGGGATATTTCGTTAATCGATCAATGACGAACCATATCGCATCTTTCTTTCTTGGAGTCAGAGGCAATCTAGAAACAAAATCCATCGTCACTCTATCCCATTTCCATTCTGGAATCAGAATCGGTTGTAGCAAACCAGACGAAACTTGATGTTCAGCTTTTACTTGTTGACATATTAAACATTTCGAAACAAAGTCAGAAATGTCTCGTTTCATACCAGTCCACCAATAATGTTGCTTCAAATCATGATACGTCTTTGTACTTCCCGAATGAACAGATAAACGACTGTTATGTGCTTCATTCAAAATCAACTGAATCAACTCTGGATTTCTCGGAATACAGATACGATCTCAGAATCTCAAGCAATCATCAAAAATTTGAAATTCAGATTCAGAATTCAATTCACACTGAGCTAGTTTCGATAACAATTCATTATCAACCTTTTGAGCATCACATATTTGCTGTAGAAACAATGGTTTCACTTTTAATTCAGATAAATCTAACTGAGCATTCAAAGTACGTAGTGCAAACAATGATTTTCTACTCAATGCATCAGCAACAACGTTTGCTTTACCGGATGATAATCTATCACAAGCTCAAAATCTTTTAACAGCTTTAACCATCTTCTTTGACGCAGGGTCAAATCTTTCTTGGTCATTAGATATTTCAGACTTTTATGATTTAAAAATACGTGACAATTTTCACCATACAGATACTGGCGCCAGATCTTTAGTGCAAATACAATCGCGGCTAGCTCAAGGTCATGCGTTGGATAGTTCTTTTCATGAGGCCTCAGTTGTCTCGAGGCATAAGCTACAACTTTGCCTTCCTGCATCAAAACATATCCCAGACCGTTTAACGAAGCATCACTGTATATAACAAATTCTTTACCCGATTCTGGTTGTACTAATACTGGAGCTTCTGTTAACAGAGTTTTCAACTAATCAAAACTTTTCTGACATTTATCAGGCCATTCAAATCTAACATCTTTCTAAAGTAGTCTAGTCAACGGAGTAGCTATCACTAAAAATCCTTTTACAAATCGACGATAATAATCAGCTAAACCCAGAAAGCTACGGACTTCAGACATATTCTTCGGAGGTTTCCATTCTAGAATAGTAAAAATCTTACTCGGATCAACTCGAATCCGAGAAGCTGACACAATATGTCCCAAAAAACTAACCTTATGCAACCAGAATCCACATTTGCTGAATTTCGCATACAATTGTTTTCTCTCAGAGTTTGCAACATGATTCTCAAATGTTCAGCATGCTCATTTTCATCACGTGAATAAAGTAATATGTCATCTATGAATACCACAACAAATCGATCTAGGTACGGTCTGAAAATTCTGTTCATCAGATCCATAAAAACAGCAGGAGCATTTGTTAATCCAAATGGCATAAGTAAAAACTCATAGTGTCCGTACTTTGTTCTGAAAGCGATTTTCAGAATGTCTGAATCTTTCACTCTTAACTGATAGTATCCCGATCTCATATCTATCTTTGAAAACACAGTAGCTCCTTTTAACTGATCAAATAAATCATCAATACTGGGCAACGGATATTTATTCTTTATAGTCATCTTATTCAACTGACGATAATCAATGCACATTCTCATTGTACCACCTTTCTTTTTCACAAACAGAACAGGAGCACCCCACGGTGAGAAACTCGGTCTAGCGGACCCTCTATCTATCAATTCTTGTAACTGAGACTTTAACTCTTTCAACTCTGTTGGTGCCATTCTATACGGAGCTATCGAAATAAATATAGTACCAGGCAACAACTCAATACCAAATTCAACTTCACGTATCGGAGGCAAACCCGATAATTCTTCAGGGAATACATCAAAAAACTCACAGACAACAGGCACTGATTCAACTTTCTTTTCAGTCACTTTCGAATCAATCACATAAGCAAAATATGCCTCATATCCTTTTTTCACATATCTTTGTGCTTTCAATATAGATATCACAGCAGGCAATCCATTCAAATCATTAGACTCCAACCGTACAATTTTATTATTCAAACATCTCAAATCAATAGTCTTTCTTTTACAGTTTACAACAACATCATGTAATGTCAATTAGTCCATACCCAGAATGATATCAAACTCATCAAATGGCAAAAGCTTCAAATCAGCAGAGAAACAGATATCTCGAAACATTAACAAACAGTTCTTGCATACTTTGTCAACCAGGACACTTTTACCTAAGGGGTTCGATACTTTTATAGCAAACTCAGTAGACTCTATAGGCAAAGTCTTTCTGAATACTAAATTCATGCATATATACGAATGCGTAGAACCAGGGTCTACCAATGCAATCACAGAAGTATTATAAAGTGTAAAAGTACCCGTTATAACATCTGGAGATGAAGCTTTCTATCGAGCTCAGATCGCATCGCTCTGGCAGGCGCTCTAGCTTCGGATCTCGCAATAGTATCTCTCGTAGTTCTCTGACTACCACTGACATTTTTTACATTCTTCGAAGGTCTACCTCTCATAAGTGCATTATCAGATCTCAAATTCTGAACAGTCTCTGGCTTGACAAACTCAAGGCAATCACGTATAAAATGATCAAACAATCCACATCTGAAACAAGCTCTGTCATTTAATCTACAACTTCCCGGATGCCTTTTTCCACAATGTTTACATTCAGGTCTCTCAGTCTGGACATTTCCCACACTAGCCACTGAAGTTACAGGAGTTTTGGAACTCATTTGCAATCTAGCTCAATTTCTATTCGAATGTCCCACATTATCTCTTGAACGACTTTGATCATCTCTGAATCTCTTCGAAGCTGACTGAAATGATTTGCTAGGAAATCTTTTTTTTTTCATATCTCGAGCTTCAGACTCAGCTTTTTTTTATCTTTCTTGAGTGCCTCAGTATTGCACGCTCGATCAACGAGTACAGTAAACTCTTTTATTTCTAAGATCCCGACTAACAAGCGAATATCTTCATTAAGACCATCTTCGAAGCTTTTGCACATTATTGCTTCAGATGATATACATTCTCGGGCATACTGACTTAGTCTCATGAATTCTCGTTCATACTCAGTAAAAGTTATTCAGCCCTGTTTTAATTCCAAAAATTCCTTTCGTTTCTGATCGATGAATCTCTCACTAATATATTTCTTTCAAAACTTGTTCTAAAAGAAATCCCACATAACTCGCTCTTTCGGAACAACAGAAATCAGAGTTTTCCACCATTGCTAGGCTGCATCTCGAAGTAAAGATACTACACACTTTATGCATTCTTCCGGAGTCAGAGACATTTCGTCGAATACCTGGATAGTATTTTCTAACTAGAACTCGGCCTTTTCAGCATCAACATCTTTAGTAGCCCGGAACTATTCAGCCGCATATTTACGGATCTTGTCAATTGGAGGCTTATTTAACAGATTTGGATACATAACCGGTGGCACAACTGTAGTCTGAGGGGGAATAACTAGGGGCGGGGGTTGCAAAACAGCTGGGTTATTTCTTACAAATTGAGTGAACCACTCACTCATTATTTGGAAGAAAGCTTGTTTAGCTTCTCCCTCTTGAACACTCGTAGCCGGTCTCGAATCAGAGGGCGTTGTCCCTTGTGCGAGAGCACGCGCATTACTTTCTACATTGTCAGTTACGGCTCTTTCGGGTTCCATTACTATACAAAAATCACATTTTATACGTCAGGATTCATCACACTATCACAATTCAGATATATGACATATATAGCTAGACTCTGACACGCTACGTTAGTCCGAGAATCGACTAAACCGTAGCTCTGATACCAACCAAATGTAACACCCCTATCCCGTGTCCATCGCCGGATTAGAGTTAAAAGCGTTACCTAACAGATCAGAAACTTTATCAGACAATTCATCAAGTATCTCATCAATTACAATCATAGTGTCCCCCTTTTGTAGGTCATCGAGACCTAAAACATGCTTAGAAAAAGGGTCGGGATTAAACCGGAACACATACAGAAATTCTCTGAAATTTAAAACTTTTCAAAGTTTCAAGGGTTACACGCCCGTGTGGGCAGGCTGTGTGCCTCCTACGGCAATTAGACACGCCCATATGTCTCTCCCGTGGTCGAATCTGACTTGACCACACAGCTACCAGACACGTCCATGTGCCAAGGCCGTGTACTCTTAGCTAGCTACTGACTTAACCCCACGGTCACTAGGCACGCCCGTGTGCCACAACCGTGTGACATTATCATTTAAGGCTATTTGCAACTTAACCCTCACATTTGCACAATTTATCAATTTAGTCCATTTATCTCAAAACATCAAATACACAAAATCATCATTTAACCATGCTTAGCCGAATGTTCACACATCTCATACAAGCCCATATTTTCCATCAAATTTTTAATTTAGTCCCTCAAGTTACTATTTTCTCAATTTAGCCCTAATTAGCTAAATTCATCAAAAATTCAAGAACGAAAGATGTTCATCTAACACATATCTTTCATTTAACAATTAAGCTCATCACAAAGCTCACCATTTCATCAATGGCACATCTCATGAACATCATCAATACACAAAATTGAGACATGGGCTTGATAGTAGACTAAGCAACAATTTCAAAAACATAAAAATCATCAAAATCTAAAGCCAAAACATACCTTAATCAAGCTTGGAACCAACCGAAACCTAACTTTCTATTTCTTTTCTGGCTATATTCAGCCAAAAGAGATGAATAATGGCCATGTTTTATGCTTATTTTTTTATTAAAACATGCATATTAATCCATTTCCAAATTTACCCTTCAAAATAAAAGTATAAAACATATTACACAAGGTCACTATTGACCATTATCATTCCACTATCTCTAATATTGGCATAATTGCCACATAAACCTTCACACTTACAAAGACATGACAAATAAGCATCTTTTCATAAAACATGTAAATTTGCATTTTAATGCAATTAAATCGTGTTGTCAAATGAAACACACAGACAGACAAATTAGCGCACGAAACTTTACCACATACTTAATCACTTAACAAGGACATAGAAAATAATATTAAAATATTATAGGGCTCGAATTTGTGGTCCCGAAACCACTGTTCTGACTAGGGTACAAACCGAATCATTATGATCCACCATGCCCTTACCACGCACTCCACCTTGAGTCCGCATGCATAAAGCCTTCTCATTAGAATTTGATGAAGAATTTAAGTCCCCAAATGGTCTTCCCCCACATATATAATAGTCTGATTTATAGTGGTGTCGAAAACAGTGGTTCAAGACCACCAAATCTGACGAGTAAGCTCGTAAATTTTATTATTTAGTATTTACAAGTCAAACATGGTTTTAGAAAGATATTTGAATTAGTAATGTAAGTTTATAATGAATTATTAGGCTCGGGTAACAAAATTTTAGGTCAAATAGTTTTAAAATAATGAGGTATCGAGACCTTGTTTCTATAAATGGAGCGATAAATATTTTTATAAATATTTATGGACTGTCGTTAAAGTAGCATTAAAGTTTCGTTAGAAAATTTTAACGTTTTCATAGTTAATTAATTAAAAAGGACTAAAATGAAAAAGGTGTAAAACTTGTTAATTAAGAGAAATAGTGATTAAATGGCTTAAATGGTAAATGAGGGAGGACTTAAAGGACAAATAAACACACATGGAATGGCTGAGGTGGCATAAGTGTAAAAATAAAATAAAAAATAGTGTGAATTAATGGCAAATGGTAATTTTTGTGAAATTAAACCTTCAAATTGAAATTTTATGAGTTTCTAGACATTCTTCTTCTCTAATTCTCAGCCAAAAATGCCATAGAAGAACCCTTGAGCTATTTTTTCATATTTTTACTTCAAGTGAGTCTAATTCTTGCCCTTTTCTTGAAATTTTTATGTTTTTGAGACTTCTGCAATTATGTCCAACTAACTATTACATTAGTTTTTGATTTTATTGAGAATTTTGAAAATTACCATTGATGAATACTGGATGTTTTTGATGAAATAAAATGGATTTAGAGCTTTAATTTAGTTGTATGATGATTTTATAAAGTGATTTTTTTAGATGTTGAGTTTAGGACCAAATTGTGAAAAGGTTAAATATTAGAGTTTGGTATTAAATTTCTATTTATCAAGGGCTGTATGATAGCCTAGAATATCTAGATAAATTATCAATTAAGAAAAATTGGTTCATTTGATAAACTAATTAGTTAAGGGACTAAATTGAAAAAGTTGTAAAAGTTAGGGTAATTGTGACATTTGAAAATTGAAGGGTATTAATTGTGAAGTGAATTGGATTTGGAATATATGCTAATGAATAAGTAATTTTATATTTTAGATTAAAATCCCGTAGATACTCGTGAAAAAAGAAAATTAGTGGAATAGTTCTTGAACTTCTGCAAATATTACAATTTAACCTAGGTAAGTTCGTACGGTTAAAATTTAATATTTGTGTTGATTTGATGAATGGTATTATGTATTTATTCTATTAATGAAATTTAAATATTGTTAAAATTGTAAATTTGAATTGAATATCTGGATTAAATAAAGCGCGGTATTTGAGTACATTCAACATTCAATGAATTAATGACATTGGAGGAAAATGATAGCAAATTACCCAAGTAAACTGAGGTTCAGTATTTGTTGCAAAATTCCGTGTTTACTTTCCGTTTATCTCTCACGAGCTTCTGTTTAACTCATATGAGTTTCCGTTCAGCTCTATTGAGCTTCTGTTTAACCCTTATGGGTTTCCGTTCAGCTCTTACGAGCTTCCATTCAACCCTTATGGGTTTCTGTTTAGCTCTCATGAGCTTCTGTTCAACCTTCGGGCTTTTGAAAATGATGTACTCTTATTTGTAAGCCGTTATCCGATTTGGTAAGATTTGGTAAGTGACTTATGTAATTGAAATTGGAAGACTTTTTTATTATTGGTGTTGATCTGAAATAAGTTTATTCAACAATTGAAGTTGTGATTGGCAAGGAATTTACATTGAATGAATTTATTTAATTGATGTGTTATAGTAGGTTCGGTAAGATTTATGTTTAACCCATTGAACTTACTAAGCTTCATTAAGTTTACTCGAGTTGTTTAATGTCTTTGTAGATTTTTAAGAGGTCGGAAGATTAGATTAGCACATCAAGTCACACTATCCAGCTTATTCTGGTAGCTTTTAGAACGTAAACTATGGTTTATATGGCATGTATAGGGTTGGAATGGCTTTGAGTAAAGTTGGTTTGTGTAAATACTATGAATTATATCTTGTTTATATTTCCAATCAACTTATATATGTATGTGTAGTCTTATCATGCTTGATATATGTTTGGGTATGGTTAAGTGATGAATAGTTTATAGGTATGTTAATGAATGAGTTGATATAGTATGTTTGATATAAGTAATCAAATATGTGATTTGATCAATGTGGTAAATTTGAATATTAATATATTTCTGATAATATGATATGTTTAAAGTTTGATTTGGTTGTATTAAAGGTTTTTTTATGGTATATGAGTGTGCTAAATGAAGTGTTTAGGTTGAAATCAAAAATGGGTGAGGAATGTGGCTTGAAAAAAGCTTATTTTTGTCCATACGGGCAGAGACACGGGCATGTGTCTCAGCCGTGTGTGACACACGACCTATCACATGGGGCGTATGGTCTGGCCGTGTGTCTCAAGTATTTTCACATGCCTAGCACACGGGTGTGTGGCTTAGCCGTGTAAGACCTTGCACCTTAATTTTTCAAGTCAGTATGCTCACACGGCCTAGTACACGAGTGTGTGGCTTGGTCGTGTGACCCAAGTAAGTAAGCACCCTAATTGGGACACAGCCGTGTGCCCCTATTTCGAATGCCCACACGGTCTAAGACACGGCATGTCTCTCGACCGTGTGAGCCACACGGCCTGGCCACACAAGCGCGTGTCCCCTGCTTCTTTGAAAATTTTTGGTATTTTCGAAAAAATTCTCTGAGTTCCCGGTTTAGTCCCGATCTATTTCTAATGTGTATTTTGGGCCTCGATGGCTCATTTAACGGAAAATATGATTAATCATGATGAGTTTCTGTTATGAATGGTAAATGATATTATATTTTCATAATTGATCTGTAAGTTTGGTAATACTCTGTAACCCTGTTCCGGCGACGGATATGGGTTAGTGGAGTTACAACATAGGTCACGTGACCATTAAATACTATAACGACCATTTTCAGTAAAATAAGACCACAAATTCGATGTCAAAAAATTTATTTGAATATTATTTTATGTTTTACAACATGTTAGAATTATGGTATAAAAACTTCATTAAGAAATTTTATCATTTATATGCTCAATTTGTGAAAAAGGACTAAACCGCGTAAAGTGCGAAAGTTGAGTTCTACTAGCTAAAACCATTTCAAATGGTACACGACCTGGCACACGAGCGTGTGGTCTGGCTGTGTGACCCAAGTCAGTGAGTTACACGGGGTCAGACATGGGTTGGGACACGGCCATTTGATCCCATTTCGAATGCCCACACAACCTGGCGACACGGGCATGTGTCCCCTGTACTTTGAAAAATCATCCATGTGTCCCCTGTGTAATGGCCTAAATTCAAAGTTATCGGAACAATGGTTTCGTAACCACAAATCCGATTTAAAGAGAAATTTATTTTAATATTTTTGCATGAATATTTATATGATAGGAAAATCGTATTAAAATATCGATAGAAAAATTTTACTGATTTAGTGGTTAGTTTGTAACACCCAAACCCGGCCTAAACACCACGATCGGATCTGGTATGTCACTAAGAAAATTCGGTAAAACACATGTCGTATTTTCAAAAAATGTTTTTCTAAAGTTTATCTTCTTATTCTAAAGAAACTTAATAGTTGATAGTTTAAATAAAATATGCCTTTATAAATTAAAAACCCAAATTTAAATACATGCATTAGTTCAATAAGAATTTAAATAACTAAAAGTAATTAAAGCCCAAAATAAAACAAAACATAAACTAGTGGCCCATGGCCTTATTACAACGAGATTTAAAATCCATTAATTAAAAATATAAAGTATTAACTTGAGTCTTTTTTGCTGGATCCAGATGTTCTTTTGCATGGCCACCTTGTGTTCCTCTCCAGCCCGGTCCGAAGCACTAGGTATCACCTGAAAGGTTAATTAATAGGGTGAGTCACGAGACTCAAGCAGCAACCTCATGCACCACTAGATTTTGGCCTTAGGCCCATAAAATGATTAATAATTTCATTTATAAAAAAATAACAAATAATATGCAAGGCCCAACCCGTTTGCCTAGGTTTCCATCCGCTACACGCCCCCGTACCAGCCATTCACACCATTGGGGATTTCTACAATCGACCTACACCGCTACACGCCAAGATGGCAGTCATGCTGCTTATCAACATATTATGGCTGAAGCCCTTATAACAGATCACAGCATTAGCCGCTACAACATATAACGGATCACGGTACAAACCGCTACACATATAATGTATAACTTCCTCCTTTCATCAACCCAACCCATGCAATCATAAAATCAATGTGCTTTTATCATATAAAGTCAAAACATTCACTGACCTGGTGATTTGCTTCACCCTTTTCGGGTTTCCAACATTAAACCGAGATATCGGCATTTATCACAACATATAAACCTATGAACATACATTAATAATCAGATCTAGATGGTGGGGAAGTATTACACACCTGATTAATGTCGATACCCTTGCTAGACCGATCTATAACTTTGCTCAAAAAGCCGAAAAGATGTGAAAATAGGGCCTCTCCTATATTCGGCCAAGGGTTAGTAAATCCCAAATTTACACGTTGAAACTAATAGATCTTTTTACCTTGAAATCTCAAAAGTAACACGATTCGAGTGCTACCAATCTATAACTTAGAGATCTATGCGATTGACTCCACTAAAGTTCTCTTCAGATTTCGGCACAAGTAGGCACCACAAGCAATTCGGCAATCATAGGAGATGAGATCTAGGGATTTCGGCTTTTAGGAAAATCCCGGAAAAAGTATGAACAAGAGAAGGCTGATGTGTCTTTGGCTTTTAAAATCTTGAGTGAAGAGTTTCGGTTTCTGACAGGAAAAGAGAAGAAGAAAAGAAAACAAGGAAGAGACTTGAAGATTTCGGCTAGGAAGAAAAAGAATGGAAAGAGTTTCGGCTTTTGAATCAAAGTGAAGATGAGGGATTAGGCTTAGAGATTTCGGCTTTTGCAAAGAATGAAGAAGATGATGGAACTTTAGGAGTTTTCGGCTTTTACTCAGAGAAGAAGAGAAAAGAATGAGAGAAAAACCCAAATACCGAAATTGAAGAGATATTCCTCCTATTTATAGAACTTTCGGCACTTACCTAACCTTGCAGATAAATCCTATCTTTTCTCCTTTGTCTTAATCTACTAGCTCATCTAAAAGAGACTTAATTATCTCTAACTTTTCCCTCCTTTATCAGCATATTATCCACATATTTTAATCATTAAAATCCTTAAATTTTAGCCTTGTTGCCATCCACTCCACCTAATCTTAATGCCCAAAATTTAGCTAACTTAAATTAAAAGAATTGGGCTCCATGAAACTTAAATTTGGGCCCCTTACTCCCTTGTGTGGCGTCACCTCCTAAGATTGGGCCACAAGCCCACTTTGGTATTTTAAACATAGATACTACCTTTTAAACCCTATAATGCCCAAACAGATAATTTTAATCAAGGCCTTTGCCTAATTCTGAGTCCAATTTGGACCCCTATTACTTAAATTAACACATTAAACACATCCACCCATTAAACGCATAGGCCCAAAAATTTAGGATGTTACATAGTTAGAAAAAGGAATTATTGAAGAAATTGGGTAAAAACAAGGTATTGAGACCTTGATCTTATAAAATTGAGTAGAAAATATTTTTATAAATATTTATAAAATGTTAGTAATGTGGTATTAAAATTTCGTTAGAAAATTTTAACATTTGGGTAGGTAATTAAATGAAAATGACTAAATTGAAAAGGGTGTAAAAGTTACTAGAAGGATTAAATAGCTCAATTGTCAAATGATGAGGGATCTAAAGAGTAAATAAGCCTAAAGGAGATATTTTAGGCGGCATAAGCTGAGAAAAATCAGGAGAATTACTGAAATAAGGGCAAAATGGGAAAATAACAAAACTTACTAAATAAAAGTAGGAGTAATTTGGGATATCTAGAAATCTCTTTATTTTTCTTCATTCTCATCAGCAAAAAACACCATAGGAGGGTTTTCTAAGCTGATATTTCATAATATTTGCACCAAGTAAGTTAATCCTTGCCTATTTCTTGTAATTTTTGTGTTTTTAAGACTTTTACAACTAGGTCCTACTATTAAATTCATTAGTCTTTGATTTCATGGATGAAATTGAAAGTCACCATGGTTGAGTGATGTAAGTTTATGATGAAATAGAATGAAATTGAAGCTTTAATTTGTTTATGAGATGATTTTATTAGGTGATTTCAATAGAAATTGATTTTTAGAACCTAATTGTAAAAATGTTTGGAATTAAAGTCTATTACTGAAATTCTGATTCCTAAAGGTTATAAAGTAATTTAAAGTGATAGAATAAAGTGTTAATTGAGAAAAGTAAGCTCAATTGAGAGGCTAATTGAGTAGGGACGAAATTATTATTTATTAAAAGCTTAGGGGAAAAATGGTAATAAACAGCTTGCACTAAAACACTGATGTAAATGCTTTGATTGATCCCGGATCAACCCATTCATATGTATGTACGAACTTATTATCTAGTAAGAGTTTGTCTGTCGAGTCCACCGAATTTGTGATTAAGGTATCGAACCCTTAGGTCAGTATGTCCTAATTGATAAAGTCTGAAAGAATTGTCCTTTGATGATTCGAGACTACTATTTTCCAGCTGATTTGATGCTTTTACCGTTTGATGAGTTTGATGCGATTTTGGGTATGGATTGGCTGACTTTGCATGATTTGGTTTTGAATTGTATACAAAAGATTATTGTATTAAAATGTCAAAACCGTGAGACTATTTGTATTGAGTCCGAGGACTCGAGTGCTTTGCCTATTGTGATATCGGCTATGCTAGCACAGAATTATGTGAGAAAGGGTTGCGATGCTTATCTTGCGTACGTACTTGATACGAAAGTGTCGGAAACAAAAATTGAATCAGTACCAGTGGTTTGTGAATATTCAAATGTTTTTCCAGAAGAATTACCTGGAGTGTCACCGATCAGAGAAGTTGAGTTTGCTATTGAGTTAGTACCGGAAACATCACCGATATCAATAGCTCCGCATCGAATGGCTCCGATAGAGTTGAAAGAGTTGAAAGAGTCGAAAGCTCAGTTGCAAGAGTTACAGATAGAGGTTTTGCACGACTGATTTTCTTGCCTTGGGGTGCACTAGTTTTATTTGTATATAAAAAAGATGGATCAATGAGACTGTGTATCGATTATCGACATCTTAACAAGGTTACGATTAAGAATAAATATCCTTTACAGAAAATTGGTGATTTGTTCGATCAGTTGAAAGGAGCAACAATATTTTCAAAGATTGATTTGCGATCGGGTTATTATCAGTTACGGGTTAAAGATTCGGATGCACCGAAAACTGCATTCAGAACAAGCTACGGGCATTATGAATTTCTTGTTATGCCGTTTAGGTTAACTAACACCCCTGCAGTTTTTATGGATTTGATGAGTAGAATTTTCAGACCGTATTTAGATAGATTTTTCGTTGTATTCATTGATGATATTCTGATCTATTCCTGAGATGAGTCTGAACATGCCGAGCATTTGAAGATTGTGTTACAAATGTTGCAAGATAAACAACTATTTGCTAAATTTAGCAAATGTGAGTTTTAGCTCGGAGAAGTTGGATTTTTGGGACACATTGTTTCGGCGGAGGGCATCAGAGTTGATCCGAGCAAGATTTCAGCATTTGTTGACTGGAAACCACCAAGGAACATTTCTGAGGTTAGAAGTTTCTTGGGATTAGTGGGATTTTTCATCGTGTGTCAGAGTCTTAAAATTTATATAATGAATGATCGAACGTAGAAACTAACTAAGACAACGATTGAGGCAAGTGCACCTATCGAGTAGTAGTATAATTTAGTGGCAAGATCGGATTGTCGAACCCAAAGGAACCAAAAGTACTAATACTAACTTTCTTTTTATTATTTAGCCTAAAAATTAAGGGATTGTTGTTTAATCTAAAATTAACTAACTACTAATAAAGGATGCTAAGACAAAGAGAATGAATTGGGGAAAAATACTTTTGGGAAAAACCAATTGATTAGGACAATACCCGAGGAAGAATCCACCTAGACTTCACTTGTTATTTAACTCAAACCAGCATTTATTTATTCACTTGACTTGATCTCAGAGGATTCCCTAATTTATATTAATACCTCTTTTGAGGCTATTAATGTCTAACCCTAGGTTAATTAATTGAAATCTCTTTCTAATTAAAACCCCTAGAATTGCATTAACTCGATCTATGGACTCCCATATTAGGTTTGACCCTAATCCGGCAGATTTTCGTCATCCTATTTCTAGGGTTGCGATCAACTCTGCTTAACTATGCTAGATGTACTCTTAAACATGGATTTTTGCTCCACTACCTAAGCACATCAATACTTGAATCAATATCCTGAAATATCAAAGCAAGAATTAAGAACACATAATTAAGAACAAATTAAGTATTTATCATATAGTTTAGAAAACAATAACAAGATTCGTCTTAGGTTTCATCCCCCTCAGGTATTTGAGGGGTTTAGTTCATAATTATAAAAGAATACATCTTAGAAGAAAATATAAAACAAAACATAAGAAAAAACCTAAAACCCCCTAAAGGAATTCGAAGGGAAGATCCTTCGTCTTGAGTATAACTTTGACTTCTTGAGATGAATCAACTGGCTTTCTTCGAGTAAATCCCACAATTCTGGTCTCTTTGACTTGGCTCCTCGGTTTACTTGAACCGCCCCCTTTTAGGTCATACTTAGGGGGTTTATATAGGCTTTCAGAATATCTTTCTTTGCCCTTAAGTATCCTAATCCGAGTGGAATTCAAACAAGTCACGTCAGGGACACGTCCGTGGCACACGCCCGTGTGAATCGAGGCTAGGCCGTGTTCGAGTCTGCTAAAGAGGCACGACCGTGTGGCTTGGGCCCAGGCCGTGTCAATTTCGTACTTTGGCGCATTTTCTCCATATTTGGCCCGTTTCTCGTTCTTTTCATCCTCTGGTGCTCTCCTAAGTATAAAAAATGAAATTGAAGGATTAGGAGCACCAAATTCCACAATTCGGGGGATAAATCATCCAAAAGTATACTAAATGTGGGATTAAAATATGTATATATTACGGTTTATCAATTTTCAATTATAGCTACACCGATGACTCGGTTATTGTAGAAAGATGTAAAGTTTGAATGGTCCAAGAAATGTCAACAAAGTTTTAATCAGTTGAAAGCACTGTTAACCGAAGCACTAGTTTTAGTTCAGCTTGAGTCGGGTAAAGAGTTTGAAATTTTCAGTGATGTGTCATTGAACGATTTGGGATGTGTTTTAATGCAAGAAGGTAAAGTAATAGTGTATGCTTCCAGGCAGTTAAAAACGTATGAAAGGAATTATCCAACACACGATTTGGAGTTGACCGCAATCGTGTTTGCGTTGAAAATTTGGCGACAACACTTATTCAGTGAGAAGTGCCACATATTTACCGATCACAAGAGCTTTAAGTATTTGATATCTCAGAAAGATTTGAATTTGCGACAACGAAGATGGCTTGAATTGTTGAAAGACTATGAGTTAGTGATTGATTATCACTCGGGAAAAGCAAATGTAGTCGCGGATGCTTTGAGTAGGAAGTCTTTGTTTGCTCTGAGAGCGATGAATACGTGATTGAGCTTGTCTGATGATGGTTCGATTTTAGCTAAATGAAAAGTTAGACCAATGTTTTTAAAACAAATTTGTAAGGCTCAGAAATGTGATAACGAATTGCAAACTAGAAGAGTACAATGCGAGTCGACTACTGATTCAGAGTTTCAGATTGGATCTGATGATTGTTTGTTGTTCTGAGGTAGAGTGTGTGTACCAAAGAATACTCAGCTTGTACAGAAAATTCTACACGAAGCACACAGTGGTAGCTTGTCTGTTCATCTGGGGATTACTAAGATGTACAGTGATTTGAAAAGATGTACTGGTGGTCGGGTATGAAACGTGACATTTCTGATTTTGTGTCAAGATGGTTTATTTGTCAACAGGTCAAAGCCGAACATCAAGTGCCTTCAGGACTGTTACAGCCAGTGATGATACCAGAGTGGAAATGGGATAGAGTTACTATGGATTTCATATCGGGATTACCTCTGTCTCCGAAAAAGAAAGATGCTATCTGGGTCATTGTTAATCGTGTGACGAAGTCTACACATTTTATTCCAGTGCGTACAGATTTCTCTCTTGATAGACTAGCTGAGTTGCATATTTCTAAAATTGCTAGATTGCACAGAGTGCCAGTCTCTATTATTTTGGATAGGGATTTGCGATTTACATCACGGTTTTGGAAGATATTACAAAAGGCTTTGGGTATGCGATTGCATTTTAGCACTGCATTTCATCCCCAAACTGATGGTCAGTCTGAGAGGGTAATTCAGATTCTCGAGGATATGCTTCGTTGTTGTGTCTTAGAGTTCAAAGGTAATTGGGAAAAATATTTACCATTGGTTGAATTCGCGTATAATAATAGTTTTCAATCGAGCATCAAGATGGCACCGTATGAAGCTTTATATGGATGTAAATTCTGAACTCCATTGTACTGGATCGAGCTTTGTGAGAAAAAGATACATGGGATTAATTTGATCCGAAAAACCAAAGAGAAGGTGAAAGTGATTTATGACAATTTGAAAGCCGCTTCTGATAGACAGAAATTGTACACGGATTTGAAGCGTAAAGATATTGAGTTTTAGATCAGTGATAAATTGTTTTTGAAAGTATCGCTTTGGAAAAGAATTATCCATTTTGGCCGCAAAGGAAAGTTGAGTCCAAAATTTATCAGACCGTATGAGATTATCGAGAGAATTGGGCTAGTAGCTTATCGACTTGAGTTACCGTCAAAGTTGGAAAAGATTCATAATGTGTTTCATGCGTATATGTTATGACGATACAGATCAGATCCTTCGCATATAATTTATTCGAATGAAGTTGAGATTTAGCCTGACATGTCGTATACCGAAGAACCGATTAGAATTTTGGCACGTGAGATCAAAGAATTGGAAAATAAAAGAATAGCCTTAGTGAAAGTTCTTTAGCATCATCATGGGATTGAGGAAGCTACTTGAGAACCCGAGGAAACCATGAGAAAACAAATCCCTAACCTATTTTCTGGTAAGATTTTCAAGGACGAAATTCCTAAGGGGGAGAATTATAACGGCTTTTTTTCAGTTAAATTGGAATAGTGGTTTTGGGACCACAAATCTGATGTCAAAAAATTTATTTTAATATTATTTTATGGTTTACAGCATGCTAGAATTATGGTATAAAATTTTCTTTAAGAAATTTTATCGTTTATATGCTCAATTTGTGAAAAAGGACTAAATCGCGTAAAGTGCGAAAGTTGGGTTCTACTAGCTAAAAGTGTTAAATAGCTATATAACATTAAAGTGGAGGTCCTTATATGGTAATAGTCCATTAAATGAGATAGTGGATGTGCATGGCATGGTAATTATGAAAATTTTAAAGTTAAGTAAGGGTAAAATAGTAATTAGGTAATTAAAGACTAAATTAATAAAAGAAATATTGTCATCTTTCTCCTTATGGCTTGTTCAGCCGAAAATCACCATTAGAAAGGAGAAAATTTTTTGTTCAAGATTTTCCTTTGCTTATCAAGAAAAGCCACATTTGGAATTAAATCGAGGGAAAGAAAAAGTAGTAGATTGATCGGTTGACTTACTCCGTGCTAATTCGAGGTAAGTTCGTATAATTACATTATGTATCTATATACTTTATTTGAAACAAATGTATGTGAATTAAGTCGTTACAATGTATTATTATCGAAAGCATGACCGATGAAGTACAAAGAATACCAAGCCCCGTTTGAACCTTAGAAATTCGTAGGATACAAATGACATGTCATTAGGGTTACCGTTTTGGTTAAGGTCCTGCATGTGTTGCGGATTCACAACAGCTTGTATGAGCTTACCGATTCTCAGCTCGTATGAGCTTACCGTATTTTAGCTTGAATGAGCTTACCAATTATGGCTTGTAAGAGTATACATGTACAGGATTTGATGGATTTATAGTTTAGTACACCTCGGGTGAACTACCCACGTATCTATTGATTTTTCTAAGTGGTTCAACGGGTATAGTTTTGTTATGAGATGATACAAGTTCGATATGAACAAGCACATGTATTTACATGGAAATGGTTGATATTTGATATATATGTTTACATGGCATAGATATTATATGTACATGGAATTCAATTAAATGATGAATTCATATATGATTCTCAGTTTTATGTGAATATATGACGAACAGGATTATGGATTGTATTATAGGCTTGACCAAATTGAATTGTGCCTTGCTTTGAGTTTTTTATGTAAATTGTAGTCAATTGGTGAGCCTATTACGTATCATATGAACTTACTAAGTTTAATTGTTTACCCTGTTTTATAGTGTCGGAGACTTCGTCACACTATCAAACTCTTTTTGGTACTTATGACTTTATGTTTTGGGTTAAATGGCATGTATAGGTCATTTTGGCTAATGATAGCCTATGTGTTTTGTTATGTATTTAGCCAATTGATTTGGCTTGAATTTGGTACATTTTGATATGTAAATATGTAAATACCCTTATGGTATATGATGTATGGTTGTCATTCATAAATGACATACATGTTAAGTTTTAGGCACAAAGATTTCATATATGTGTTTGACCATTTAGGTAGATTTGGATGACATATTTGGAATGAGTTTTAAATGGCTAATTAAGATGCCTATTAGTACCATACTTGTATGTATTGACATTTCATGTTATAAACTTGACATTGTTTGATTTTGTATCTCTATTATGCCTTGGTTGTATGCATATTGATGTGTGTAGGTTAACACTACTTTGGGTGAGAAAAATGGCTTGGTAAATAGCCTATTTTTGTCAACACGGGCGTGTGTCTCAGCCGTCTGTGACACACAGCTAGGTGACACAGTCGTGTGTCCCCTAATACTTCATTAGAAACCAAGTCAGTAGTTTTACACGGCCTAGCACACGTGCGTGTGGCTTGGCCGTGTGGCACAAGTCAGTATACCCTCCAATTTTCGCACGGCCTAGCACACGGCCTGACATACGTGCGTGTGAGGCCATTTCGAAGGGTACACGGCTTGACACACGGGCGTGTGATTTGGCCGTGTGACCCAAGTCAGTAAGTTACACAGGGTCGGACACGGGTTGAGACACGACCATGTGATCCCATTTTGAATGCCCACACGGGCATGTCCCTTGGCCGTGTGAGACACACGGCTTGGCCACACGAGCATGTGTCCCCTTCACTTTGAAAAATTTTCCCTGTTTTCCTAAAAAATTTCTTAATTACTCGGTTTAGTCCCGGACCACTTTTCATGTCTATTTTGAGCCTCAAGGGCTCTTATTAGGGACCATATGAATGATTATGAATGGTTTTGATTTGAATGATAATTGATTATGAAATGTTTGATTGTTAAGTTATAAGTTTGGTAATGCTCCGTAACTATGTTCCGGCGTCGGATACGGGTTAGAGGTGTTACAAATACCATGGCTAGATGAGACCAAGGTAGTGAGAGTGAGATCTTACAGATATCACATTATGAAAAAGACTGAAACTGAAAAATTGGTTCTAAAAATGCTGCATACAGGTGTGATTAGGAACAAGAATAGCCCTTTTCCATCTCCCGTTGTCATGGTCAAGAAAAAAGGTGGGAGCTAGAGCATGTGTGTTTACTATAGGCAGCTCAACCAACTCACTATCAAGGACAAGTTTCCTATACCAATGATTGAAGAACTTTTGGATGATTGGGAGGGGCAATTTTTTTCTCCAAACTGGACCTAAGGTCAGGATATCATCAAGTTCAAATGTGGGAGCAAGACATTCATAAAACCGCTTTCATAACCCATGAAAGACACTATGAATTCTTGGTCATGCCCGGTCATACCCTTTGGCTTAACCAATGCCCATTCTAGTTTCCAAGCTTCGATGAATCAAGTCTTTAAGCATTTCAAGAAGTTTGTGCTAGTCTTCTTTGATAACATACTTGTGTATTCTAAGGACTGGAAGGACCATTTGAGTCATTTAAGAGAAGTTCTTCGACTATTGAGAGCCAATCAGTTGTATGCCAAACAGTCAAAGTACAGCTCTGGTACTACACAGGTGGAGTACTTAGGTCATGTTATTGTTGTTGGTATTGTTAGTATAGACAAGTCCAAGGTTGAAAGGGTACTCACATGGCCTATTCCTTAGTCATTAAAGGACTTGTGAGGATTTCTCGGGTTATCTAGCTATTATAGGCATTTTATTAAAGGCTATAGGGTTATAGCCACTCCCCTTACTACACTCCTTAGGAAGGGAGTTCCTTGGCAGTGGATAGATATTGCTCATTCAACTTTCTAACAACTCCAGAATGTAACCTATCAGACACTAGTGTTAGTTCTTCCTGATTTCACAAAGGAATTTTGTGTAGAAACCGATGCTTGTGGACAACAGGTGGGAGCTATTTTACAACAAGAAGGTAGACCTACAACCTTATTTAGTAAGGCCTTTGGTGTCAAACATCAGGTTTTGTCCATATATGACAAGGAAATTGCAACACCCTTAACTCGTATCCGTCGCTGGAATAGGGTTTCAGAGCATTACCGAGTAATTGTAATCTAAATCATTCATCTTCAAACATTTCAAAAATCTTAACGTAATTCACCGTTAACATGCATAACGTCCTTCATTCAAGCCTTGGAAGCCTAAAAATCACTCTAAAAGTGTTTCGGGACTAAATCGAGAACACTTGAAAATTTTAGGAAAAAGTTAAAAAAATTCAACTGCAGTGGTCACACGACTTTTCCTAGCCCGTGTCCATGCTCATGTAACTCACTGACTTGGGTCACACGGCTAAGCCATACGCCTGTGTGCTAGGCTGTGTAACCCTCGAAATGGCCTCGCACGCCCGTGTACTAGACGTGTGTCTCACAAGGTCAAGTCACACGCCCGTGTGTCTGGTCGTGTGGACCTAAAATGTTCCTTAAATCACAAGTTTACCATTTCCTACTTGCTTGGGCATTAAGCAACTAAAAAACCATTCATTTAATCTATTCATAATACGATTAAACACACTCAAAACAATCATCCTAGGTGCCTAACCAATGTACCCTCATTGGTACCACATTTATATCATCAAAACATAACATCAATGCATTATTCAAATCAAAATTTTAAACATGCCAAAATCCATCAATTTGGCTTAGCTCATATCTACCTAAAACATCAACTTATATTCACATACACATAACAAGCATTGGTTCAAAACAACATGCCAAATTATGGCTTCAAACACAAACATACATTTATATACTAAAACCAACATTGCACTTATAACTTCATTTACAATCCATCCACAACATAACTATCAACTAGACATCCTAGGTACATGCCAACACAAAAAGATAAACATCACCACATTTGAGATCGGAATTGTTTATGGATGCTAAACCGGCAATCAAAAGAGAAGTACCTAACCTGCGCATGGGAAAAACAAAACCGTATACTGAGTAAAACTCAGTGATATTTCTATAATCTGAACAATTAAAGATATAATGATACAAAGATGCATAATTTGAATTATACAAACATACTATTGTCTAAGCTTACAATTACCACATACCATCATTGTAACACCCGAACTCGTATCCATCGCCGAAATAGGGTTACGGAGCATTACCAGTAATTACAGAACATTTTTAGATAATTCGAGTAAATTATTGTTCATAGCAAAACTGTCCACTTGGGTCATAGTCACTAAATTATTTATATCATGAGCTACAGAATTCTAAATTAAGATCCGCTTGATTTTTCCAAAACTAGACTCAAATATCTTTCTACAATAAAATTTTTAGAGTTTATGGTTTAGCCAATAAGTACAGATAAAATCTTCAAATTTACTCCCTATTCTCATGTTTGACTTTTCTTCCCCTTTTACTAAAAATTAATTATCTCTTAGTACGGAGTTTGGACGATGCTTCCGTTTCCTTCTATTGAAAATAATTTGAACCCCTAATTATTTTTTTTCAATTTTCGATGATTTTCCAAAGTCAGAACAGGGGAACCCGAAACCATTCTGACCTTGTCTCATAAAACTTATTATATCTCATAATTTATAACTCCATTACTTACACCGTTTCTTCTATGAAAAACTAGACTCAATAAAATTTAATTTCATATTTTATTCAACCTCTAATTCGATTTCCAAAATTTTTGGTAAATTTTAAAATTCAGACTATGCTAACACATACATAATCACCATTTCATAATTTCATAAATATACCAAACCAATCATCACTAGCCATTCCAATGGCTAGATTTCAAACCACAATTTACAAGACAAGATTTACTCGAATTAGCCTATACATGCCATTATAACCATAATCGTTTTACCTTATATACTGAATGAACTGTTGGATAGTGTGAATGATCTCCGCCAAGCTGCCAATCCAGTGAGCATTTCGATTTACTATAAGATAGAGAAAAATAAAATAGAGTAAGCATATAATGCTTAGTAAGTCCGTATAACTTAGTAATAAACTTACCATCCATTTATCATCAAAATAAATATAAAGGGGCATAATCAAACCATTTAATCTCACAAGCCCTATCATACATTTTCATCACCCTTGTTAGTCACATATTTCATATAAACTTCAAGAAACACATATATGAATTCATCAATATTTGGATTCTCATACACACATGTTTTTCCACAACATGTATTCACATAACATATATACAAATTATTTCCATGTATTTCAGATATATTTTATATTAATTCATCTCGAGTTCCGATATATTTCATGTCAGGACTTTACTCAACAATCAATTGCTCTATTGATAATCACTCGGGTAGTGCACTCAAGGTGTACTAATTTATTCTCATAGATGAATATATTCATCAAACTATTCCGTGTTCATATATAAACATCTCACACTTCCATATTTCATTTCATGTAACATATTTTCATATTTCCACATATCATGTCTCAATCTATAACCATTTATCTCATGTAGTACACTCATAGTGTACAAATCATAATCCGTCAATTCATATCCAGTAGTACCTTTTAGGTACACTCCCGAACCACATATTATATAGCAGAATTACCAGTCCAGGCTAAATTCTGTCTGTAACAGATATACTCTAAGGGCTTTATCGGATTACTAGTCCAAGCTAAATCCTTTATATGACAAAGAATTCCTTATAGAGTCCAATCTGGATTACCAGTCCAGGCTAAATTCAGTCAATTAGGATTATTAGTCTAGGCTAAATCCTAATTGAAACATATACTTAAGAGACCCATTTCAGATTACCCGTCCGGGCTAAATCCTTTCCATAATGAGATCAATGGATTACTCGTCCGAGCTAAATTCTTTTTGCAACACATGCAGGACCTCATTTCATATAGGGAAATCACCACTATCCATCGATAATCATTATTCAATAGGGACTTACCATTTATGGGATATTATCATTTATTAGGCTTTATTGAACATCCTTAATTTCATAAAATATATTGATATATATATCATCACACACACATATATATATACCATCATATTCATACAATTCAATTTAAGCATATTAACATACATAGTTAAGTTACACGAACTTACCTTGATAGTTGTTTGTGTACATAAAATTTATTAATTCGACATTTTCTCCTTTCCTCGCTCTAACTCCATATTCGGACTACCCAAATCTATACAAGTAAATTTAACATTAATTTAATGCAATTCATACTCAATTTAATCCAATTTACATTTTAGGCAAAATTACCATTTTGCCTCTAAACTTTTAGTAAATGATGATTTCGTCCCTAGGCTCAGAAAATGAAATTCATGCAATTTATTCCTTGTTCCAAGCCTAAATATTTTCATATATAACAATAGCAGCCCTTGAATTCCATGAAATTTTAGAATTTTCCATAAATTCAACAACTTTACAATTTTATCCAAAATCATGATTTCACACAAAATTCTTTAAAAAAGTACCTTTACATATCCATTAACATCTCAATTTCATCATCAAATAACTAAAATCATATGAACTTATCAATGGTATCTTCCAAAACTTCCAACAAAATCAAAAACTAATGAAATAACAAGTTGAACCTAATTGTAAAAGTCTAAAAATATAAAAATTTCAAAGAAAAAGCAAGATTTGAACTTACTTGAAGCTAAAATATGAAAGACTAGCTCAAACCCTCTTCAATGGCTATTTTTGACAGAAAATTGATGAAGAAAATGTTTAGAAACTATTAAAATAACATTTGGCCATATAAACTTTATTTTAATTCCAATTTTGTCCCTAATCACATGAATATCTTTGATTTTTTTCACATTATGCCGCCTCAGCCATTTAAGATGGTCTATTTGCCCTTTTAGTCCTCCTTTATTTACTATTAGGCTATTTAATCATTTTAGCAAGTTTTGCACTTTTTCAATTTAGTCCTTTTTAATTAATTGACTACCGAAACGTTAAAATTTTCTGACGAAACTTTAATACTACCAATTGACACTCTGTAAATATTTATGGCTCGGTTTATAACACCGAGGTCTCGATATCTCTTTTTCTCAATTAATTGACCTAATAAATTTTTATAAACACAAATTTACTAATTCAAAATATTTTAAAAACCACATTTAACTCATAAATATTAAATAATAAAATTTACGAGCTCATTTTCAGGATTTAGTGGCCTCGAATCACAGTTTCCTACATCACTGAAATTCGGGCTATTACAATCATTTCAATTTTATGCATATTACCATATCATTTCACACTATACTCAATTTTCACATGCTATCATATTTAATTTGTTTAACAAATATCTCAATTCACATCACTTTCTATATAAATAGCTTTTCACATATCCATCCACATTTGTTTATACAATGGTATTGTCTATTTCCAAATTCACTTCATGAGTACATAACTCATGTATTTCATTCAATCACAACATATCTCATTTCCATTTCACTTATTTGTCATTTCAATATTTTCTCATATTTTCCATTTCAATATCAATTACATAAATTATTATTTTACTTTCCTCTATTAACACAACTAGGACTCGGACGGATACAAGGATCCAACCAACACACCAGTTTGGCACCCAGTGCCTCATCGGATAAATCCAAAGTACTAATTGTGCCCAGCGCTATATAAATTGACACCCAATGTCTCATCGGTTAAACTGAAGTAAATTGGCACCCAGTGCCTCATCGACTCGAAGTCGAAGAAATCCCTGAACTCTTCCTATCCTATGTCATGCCGTCTATATCCGACTCAGCCCGATATAGTTAATAGGGTTCCATTTTGCTTTCAATATATATATCCAATATCAAATTTCATATAAGCACATTATCACATATATACTTATTCAATTCAATCAATATAATTTCAATAAATTCATCACATACCAAGTCAATCCATTTCAATTGTAAATCACAATAGTTCTCACCTCCAATGCTTACCATATGCAAGAAATCAAAATGCAATAATTTACAACTTAGGTCGGATTATAGAAATACAAATCATGGATTTTGAGCTATTCGACGTTGATTTTATTGTTCCCCTTTTTAGTCGAAGATTCTGGTACGATGTTAGCTACGGAATTAAAACAATTAAAATACATCAATACAATACAAATCAATTTCACATTGAATATTTCAATTTTTTACTCAATATTTTCTTTAATTCCAATTTAGTCCCTAAACCGAGACTAATTTTTATTCTTCACATTAATTCTATATTTTCATACAAATTTCACTTTAAACTAAATTTAACTCCCTATTTTCAATTAAACCTTAAATTTTTAATTTTTCACAATTTAGTCCCTATTACTCAAAATTTACAATTTGTTCTACAATTTAATCCTTTTTCATTTCTAGCTTAAAAATCTATCAATTTAATCCCTAATACTAAAACTATTTAATAATAACAACATTTAAAATCTTAATAATTGCTAAAATTTCAACATGGGTCGGGTAGTACTAAACACCGGGATTCCAAAAATATAAAAATTACAAGAAAATAGACTAAATTGACTAACCAATTTGAATTTGAACCTTAAAAACCCTTAGACTGTCCGTCCTTCTCCTTTATTCTTTCTTTCTCTTTTCTTTCTTTTCTTTTTAATTTGCATGTTCTCTTTCTTTTATTTCCCATTTATTTTATTATACTTTCTTTTATTATAATTATAACATATATACATATATATATATATTTCTTATTATATAATATAACATATAATATAATAAGTTAATATATATCATCATCATTAATGTCATCCACTAAATGGAACAAGCCATAATTGTTTCTTTAGTCCGTTTCATTAATTTTTAATCTATAATTCAACTTTTATTTTTATACGCGATTTAGTCCTTATACTCTAATAGCTCTTAATTCAAGCAAATTCGCTTAACCAGAATCTAATTAATTATACAACTAGCTTCATAAATATTTATTAAAAAAATTTACGAGTCCGATTTACGAAAATGGAGTCCTGGGAATACACTTTTCGACACCCCTGACTATAGGGTCGTTATAGAAATGATGGTTGTGATTATGGCAGTTAAAAAATGACACCTCTACCTCACTGGTCTCCATTTTTTTAATTAAAATTGACCACCAAAGCCTAAATTCCTCATTGATCAACAAGCCATTACTCTTGATTAGTAGAAGTGGGTCATTAAAATGCTTGGTTATGATTTCTCCATTGCTTATAGGAAGGGGGTCTATAATATAGTGGTTGATGCTTTGTCTCGCAGATCTCATATGCAGGAAGGCCAATTGTTCCAGTGCACAGGTCAAACTCACCTCACTTGGTTAGATGTATGGGCTTAAATTTTAGAGTATTATGCTCAGGACTCTAAAGTTCAGTAGATTTGCTAGGATCTTCAAAAATAGTCCTATGCACATCCTAAATATTCATGGGATGGTGCACTTCTTCGAAGGAAAGAGAGAATTGTGGTGGGTAGCAATATCACCCTTTAAAGAACCTTATTTGATATGTTCCATGGGGGAACTATTAGGGGCCATTCGGGGGTACAAACTACTTGACACAGGCTGTCTAGCATTGTTTATTGGAAAGGCCTTTCCAAGGATGTGCGCAGATGGACAAGAGAGTGTGTGGTTTTTCAAACATACAAGGGAGACAATTTAGCTTATCCTGGTTTGTTGCAACCTTTACCACTCCCTAGGATGGCCTGGTCTAATATTAGTATGGACTTTGTGGAGGGGTTGCCACTTTCCAAGGGAAATAGTACCATATTGGTGGTGGTGGACAGATTGACCAATTATGGTCATTTTATTACCCTAAGCCATCTCTTCACTACTACTTTAGTAGCCATTGAGTATTTGCAATAGATCTATAAGCTTCATGGTCCTCCTGAGTCGATTGTTTCAGATAGGGACAAGGTCTTCTTAAGTCACTTCTGGCAGGAATTGTTCAAACACCTGGCACTTAGCTGCACCTCTTTACAGCCTATCATCCTTAAGCAGATGAGCAAACTGAGGCCTTGAACAAATGTCTGAAGGGTTATCTATGATGTATGTCTAGGGAGAAACCCTTTGAATGGGACACTTGGCTTCCTTGGCTGGATGGAGGTATAAAACCACCTCAGTCAACCATTCATTTAATTCCATATGAAGCCATGTATGGGCAGGAGCCACCCATCCATTTACCCTATCTAGTTGGGGGTTCTCAGTAGCTACAGTGGACAATTTTCTTCAGAACAGAGAAGTAGTTCGTGAACTTTTGCAATTTCATTTAAAGAGGACACATGGCAAAATGAAGCCAATCGTTGATAAAAAAAAATTATCCAACAGAGAATTTAACGTTGGTGACTAGGTGTATGGGAAGCTACAGCCTTTTCGACAACATCTATTGAAGCGATTCAGGAACCAGAAATTGGCACCACGATACTTTGGACCCTTCCCTATGGAAGCTCAAGTAGGCAAGGTTGCTTACAAATTGACCTTACCTGCCACTACTCGAATACACTCTACTTTCCATGTCCCCCAGCTTAAGAAACATGTCGGCACCACTTTTGTTTCATCCCTACTCCCAGTCACTCATGCAGATAGTTCCCTACTCAAGGAACTAGTTAGGGTTCTAGATAGAAGGATGGTCAAGAAGGGCAATGCTGCAGTCACTAAAGTTCTCGTGGAATGGGAAAATACTTTCCTAGAAGATTCAACCTAGGAGAATTGGAGTGATCTACTCCATCTTACCTGCAGTTTGATCCTTGATGATAATGATCTCTTTCGAGGGGGATATGTAACACCGCTAACCAGTATTCGTCGCCGGAATAGGGTTACAAAGCATTACTGTAAAAATGTAACTTAAAACATTCAATTCCATATATTTCATAAATCATACCTAAACTCATTCAAACACATGCATATCGTCCCTTATTTGAGCCATTGAGGACCTAGAAACACTTTAGAAACGATTCGGGACTAAATCAAAAACATTTAGAACTTCATGGAAAAAGATAGAAAAATTCACACCGTAGGGGTCACACGGCTGAGACACACGCCCGTGTCTCAGGCCATGTGGACATTCGAAGTAGAGACGCACGACTATGTCCCAGCCCGTGTCTGTGCCCGTGTAACTCTCTGACTTAGGTCACACAGCCAAGCCACACGCTTGTGTGCCAGACTGTGTAACTCTCGAAATGGCCTCACACGTCTGCGTGCCAGGCTGTGTGCTAAGCCATGTAACTGCCTGACTTGCAACCCTTTGAAACCTATAGGGGACACACAGCCGTGTTGCATGGTCGTATGTCACACACGGCTGAGACACACGCCCGTGTCTTAGGCCGTGTGGACAAGATAAGCCCTTTTCAAGCCATTTCTTTCACCCAAATCAAGCTCACACCTACAAGCCATTTGCACATAAAATCAAGCTTAAAAACATACCTAAAACATGTATTATAGAACTGGTTCAATATGGTATCTATCTATACAACCAATATGCCAAAAGACACCTCAATCACAACTCATCAAATCAACCAAAACATAAACACATTTGGCATAAATCAACCACGCAAAACTACCTATTTCCATACCATGTCATAGCATAATTTATCATGTACCAAAACACAACCAAACATACCAAATTGGTCATCCAACATATACTTTTACTTTATTATTTCAACACCAACCATTTAAGCACCAAAATGCCAAAAGTCCAACAACCATATTACCACTTATATGCATGCCAAACATAACAACTAGGTCATTAATACAAGTCCACCTATACATGCCATTATAACCAAAATCAAAACATCAAAAGCTACCGATATAGCCGCTGGATAGTATGATAGGTAGGACATTCAATACCAGCACGCAAAACATGGAAACCCTAATGACATGTCATTCGTATCCTACGAATTCCTAAGGTTCAAACGGGGCTCGATAGTCGTTGTAACATCATTGGATTTGCATTAATTATTTACATGACATTCCACAATTTACATATAGCTCAAAAGATAGCATTAACATTGTAAAATTACACGAACTTACCTCTATGATAAAGGTGTAGAAAACGGAGTCGACTAATCCGAAGCTTTTTCTTTACCCCGATCTAAAGCCATATGATGTTTATTCTGATCTAAATAAATAAATTCAATCTATTTAATAGCCATTCTATTCAATTCAATCCAATCCAAATTCATATTTTTTAAAATTACACTTTTGCCCCTATTATTTTAATTTCTTTACAACTTAGTCCTTAAGCTCGTAATTTGAAATTCATGCAATTTCATCCCTACGCAAGCTAGTCGAATTTCATATAGGTCCATATCAACCCATACAATTCATTATTTCACAATTTTCACCATGTATTTTACAAATAAATCCCTAATTGACATTTTCAACAAAAATCACTTTGCAAAAGTTGTTTATTAATCAACAAATATTCATTTTCTTCCATCAAACATCAAAAATCACATGAACACATTCATGGAAAAACCCTAACCTTTTAACAATTTTGCAAATTAGTATCTAGGCTTCATTAAAAACGGGATGAAAACACACTTACATGCAAGAGATAAGTAATCGAAAGCTCAAGGTGCCAAAAATGGAGGGTTTTCTTCTTCTTAATTTCGGTGGAGAAGATGAACACCAACTAATACCTTAATTTTATTTAATTTGATTTTATGTTAAATTATTAATTTATAAAATTAACTTTGGTAATTAACCTTTAAAATAATTTAAATGATTTCCATAAAAGTCCACTCAAAACAAAAATAGTCTAATTACAACATAAATCCCTTAACCATTTAATATCATAGCTATTTAGTACCTTGAACTTGTAGAATTCTAATTTTGCACCTTATGCGATTTAGTCCTTTTTAACAATTTAAGCATGCAAACGATAAAATTTCTTAACGAAATTTTTATATGACCTTGCTAACATATTGTAGATATTAAAATAATATTAAAATAAATATTCTCACATTGGATTTGTGGTCCCAAAACTACTATTCTGATTTTACTGAAAACAGGTTGTTACAGGATACTTGTTATGGGCTGTTTTCTTTACCGTTAATTAAGTTTTTGCATGATTGTTATGTTAGTTGCTTTTTAATTCTATTTTACTTGTAATAACGAAACGCTGCATTTAAGGGGGGTCTAGGATCGTTTAATGAAACGATGCATTTGGCTTAGATTGTTGGCACAAAACGCTCCGTTTCGATTAACCGTCACCAGGCTATTATTGGCTATTTTTCCCTCTTTTATTACGGGTGAAGGACTCCTGAAGAAGTTATATAAATAGAAGGAATCAATTGCTCTCCTCTCTCATTCTCTCCTAAAATTTCTCACTTCTTTCTTCTCTAAATTTCTTCCGAGAATTTGATACGTTACACCCTCCTATAAACCCAAAATATACAGGGAAAATAATTGCCTTTTTAAGGAACCAATTTCTATTTTAGGCATAATGTAAGCTATGCCGAAACAAGTTCCATGGAGTTCGTTTTCTTTCTACCTTTTTTTTTTTTTCTTTATTTTCCCTCTCTTTTAGTTGGTTGGGAACTTGAATGTAGGCCAATCTAATTCACTCGTAATAAAGTGAAAAACAATAAATTCCTTGATTGATTCCTTTACATGAATCTATTTAACCGATTGTTGTTTGTTTTTATATATATTTAGCAGCAGCTTCACAGTTGGGTTTTCGACCACCGCAAAACATGTTGAGGCTTTCATCTGGGAGTTCTTTTACCAGAATCCCTTGGTCGAGTTGGCTGGCCTCGTGACAGGGTTGCTCACTGCTTAACGTAACCCGGCAGTAGTCCGGAGTCCCATATCAAAGCTCCGACGAAGTTGGAATGTTCAGCTAATTCCTCAAAATGCAGAATCAAATTCACTCCTTCCACATTTCTTGATAAACCAACATAAAAGTACAGCGAAGGTATCCAAATGAAATGAGACAAAACTATATATACATATATACAAAGGACAAATATGTCATGTTACGATTATTATATATAAGAAAGAAAAACAAATCGACTGAAGAAAAGAATAATAAGGCAAAAAGAAATAAACTTTCCGGACTATTTCAAATCCAAATGAACAATTCCCCCTATGAGAGATGCTTTAGCAAAAACTTTAAAGAAGAATTAAAAAAAGGAAAAAGAAAAAAATCTAAACCTGAACCCCATCATCTTTCAGGCAATGCAAATCTCACATTCCAGATGAATTTGTTGACACAACGGCAGTTTCCTAGATATAGATGCTGTTTCAGACTTGCGATGTCAATACTGATATATCATCTGGGCAATGCATATATATATATATATATAAACAAAATCTTGAGCACTAGCTTCCTTTTTTCTCAAAACTCTTTATGGAAGCATTTGTTCCTGACGTGCGTAAAGGTGTGGTTACTTTAGCACCCTTGACCAACGATTGATGAACGATCTTCAGGGTTGATAACTGTGTCAACCCCAGCCTTGGTTGCTTTGCTATCATCATCATCATCATTCACTGGAAGTTTTATCTTAGGTGATAACTTCCGGACTTCCTCCGATGTATAGATAAAAATTTTCCTCACCATACTGCAAAACTCACTGCAATTGAAGGTTCATAGGATCAAAAGGAATCAGTAGCAGAACTCAGGTTTTCACTATATCATAAAAATCACAATTAGATTTTTCCTGAACTTCCCAAAAATTTCATTTCGATTTATCATTCTCCCAATAATAATGGAAACTGTCTGATGTATTGTTGACGAAAAAAATAAGTTAAGCTTATTTCTCAACATATCATATACAGTTCTCTTAAACATTTCAATCAAACAAGAATGCAAGTGAAGGATTTAAGAATGTCCTCCAAACAAGAATATAGCACCATTTAGAGATAGGAAGATTGAACTTACTTCCAGGGATCATCCCCAACCATCATCATGTCATCTTCATCATCGGTGTAGACAACCTGCCAATTCTTTGTTGATCCACAAAGCTGACCTTTAATGTCAAACATGTATTCCAGCTTCTTTAGCAAATCCTCATAACAGTTGAATCGTGTCAAATCAACAGCCCTTCCAACTGCCATACCTTGCATATGAACCTGAAAAAAAAGATATGCTTGTTTAATAAAATGCTACCATATTAGTAGTGACATGCACACAAATCATTTCATAGAATGTACAATAGAGAAATAGATATATTTGCACATTTAAGTGCTTCTTAAATACAAGTGAGGTTCACTAGATTGTAAAATCAATATTTTAATAAGGATCTCTACAACGTTCCCCAAGCATGAAGAAAAATGCAAATAGAGCTTGTCAAAAGTCATAAATATATGTAAATTTGACAATAAAAGGTATTGTGGAACTTTCAGGGGATTCTAGCATGCAAAGGTATTTTCTTCTCAAGCATTTTTTTTTAATAAAAAAAAGAAGGGTGATTGAATGACCTTTGTACAGCTCCGAATTTGCTTGCTCTGTGACTCCTGAGGAGATCTCAGGCACTTCTCAGGTTCACAACTTATAGAAGGAAGATCAGACTGATTAAGATTTGATGGATCAGACAGCTGGTCAGAGTTAGCATCTAGTGAATGAAGTGGCTGGTCATCCACACCAGTCCCAGAAATTGTAGCCAAAGGTGAATTTTCTTCCATGTTTATATTGTCAAGTAACTGAATACCAAAAAGTCTGCAGCCATTCCCAGTTCCCTGCTTTCTTTCACTAGATTCTTTGTTCACAACTGGTGCAACAGATTCTGTAACATTCTCAACTCGTTTAGGCCAATACATTGAGCTGCTAGAAACTGCAGCCAGGGAGCTATTCCCACTAAAGCCAACAGAATTAGGCTTTGCAGTGGAGGATAATTTAGGTGATGGGTGCCCACGTTGTGCATCACAATACGAGAAAGGAGATTCAACTGGTGATTTCCATATACCTGTAGCATAAAGTGGTCAATTAAAATCTCAAGCAAGAGCTAGATAAGGGTGTTGACAAGTAAACAAATGTACCAAGTGAAGAAAGATCTGAAGATGATGAAGGTAGAACGGGTGGCCTAGCCCGCTTGTTCCTTTGTGCAGGTTGTGAGATGGAAGAGTTATTAGTTGCAACAAGAGGCTCTAATTCCCATGGGGACACCCTATCAGGACGTATGATGGATGAAGGTTCATCCCATTGAACCTGAAAAGAGTCAAAATTGTAAGAAGCGTTCAGAAGTCAAATATCCCAAGAAATGTCTTGCCTTGATGGAGAACAAGAAATTACAGAAGAAACTGGTTAACCTTGAGAGATCTCCACTCAGAATCAGCCCATGCAGATGATTTATTATCCTCAACACCAACAATTGTGCCACTGAATCTGCAGGCAGTGTTTTTACAAGTTAACAAGCACTACCGATTTCCTACTACTAGAAAAAACAATTCGGTCAGACGAATACCTTCTTTCAGGTACCTCTTCTCCCTCAAATCTCATTTTGAACCTCATCCCAACTGATAGCTTATGGCTTCGAGCTTCAAGAAATTTGTTTACACTCACTATGAACTCAGACAAACTTGTTCTAGTAAATAGAATGGTTGTTAGAACAAATTTCCTCTTTCAACAAATACATACAGAACACAATAATTACTCAATTTTATTTAATCAAGGCTATAAATTTCAAGAAATCTTTACAAATGGGGACTTAAAAAAGAACTTTGGTTTATTGGACCCCACTAAAAATGCCAGAAAATATGAAGAGAAAGAAAAAAACAGAAATGTACAGGCATAGAGCAAGAGCATGCATATCATACCCTAAACCCTATCACCTTCTTAAAGTATCGCATCTGAATAGATATACCAAAATCTAATGCAGCTCACTCTTCAAGAAGAGTATATTTAATACACGGTGAAGGAAGAATAAATAATGACCTTAGAAGAGAAAAAGATGCCTACAACTTTAATCCACAAATAATCAAAATTCAGGGCCAAACAAGAATGATCATAAATAAAATGTGCTAACATTAATTAACTCAAAATCTGCAACATACAATTTCTTCCTTTTAATTAAATAGTAAATAAAATGAATGGACAACTAATTGTAATAACATATTAACAACAACTACAAAAATGGCTAAGAATATTGATAAAAAATATGATGACATAGGGTTACAATTGGATGGCTCTTCAGGATGAGAAAAATACAAACCTGGGCTTGTAGAAGATGGAAAACATACTTCGCGTAGAAAGGGCATGAGATGCAGTGGCAAGCACCCCAAGATGCATGCTATGACTAGATATAACAGAAGAAGGCATATTTGCCTGTTGTCTCATAAGCCTCCTCACTCCAACACGCAGCTCCCCATTAGCACCCCTGGAGAGCAGCAAATATGAATGGATACGTGATTAGGCAGTGAAATAAACAAAAGTAACAAAAAAGAACAGTTAATGGATTTGTCAAGAAAGATATTGCCTCAGGAATATGAAAGCATCTCCAGCTACTAGCTTTTTGGAACTAACAAAGACACTCCACCCAGTAGTGAGCAAGTGGCGCCTAGGTTGTCCTGCAGATAGTATTTAACTTTTTAATGGTGAGGAATGGGATGCAAGAAACAATAGTACCTTCATATCACTATAAGCACACTATCATAGATAGAAGTAATAGATGTCTCCAAAGATAAAACTATATAATGCAATTACAATACCACATTTTCTTTCAATTTTAAATGCATACCTGTAAATTAAAGAATAATATAACCGAACTGATGCAAAACAAATTTTCTTTTAACTTCTTGAGCTTTCAACTTAGGAAATCAGTTCTTCCAGTTTCTACAACAATTTTGAGAGACCAGACAGATACCAAATCATTAAAAGATGTAATATTAACTTAGTCATTTGAAGGTGATAAGTGGTTCCAACTCTAGGAATTTTGATCACAACCAACAAGTGTCAAAAGGCTCTTCTCTAATTCTGACAAACTATGACCTACATAATTTTCAAGCTCCTTGATTCAAGGAAATAAGATGACTTATTTGTCTTTAACTCTACATTCATAAAAGTTTATCCAAATTCAAAAAGTAAAAGTTACACATGTAGACAGTAAAAAAATATTCCAAGTAACCAGATAGAATAAGTGCAAAACAACTTCGACCAAGCTTGCAGCTTAGATGATTGAAAATTTCCAGCTCTCACTGAGGCAACCTATAAAAACATCAGCCAAAAAAGCAATGATATATAACCTCGAAAAATATGCCGAAAATGCCACTCATTTCCATGCAGATCAGTTGCAATCAGTTCCTGCCATGGTGGCTGCTGTGTCATGTCCTGGGACAAGAACCGCATAGAAGTTTCAGAAAAATTCTAACTTAATGGAATACCTCAAATTCAAAATGAAGGAAATGCAATCAATGTGTTTAAGCTGACCAGCGGGGGCAGACAATCATCTGCATGCCGGCGCAAAACTGAGAATCCACCATGGGTGCTTGTGTCAGAAGCAGTAAGAGTCTTGCAAAATGAATGGACTATGCACCTTTCAGGTTCTTGAAGTGGATCATCTGGGCTCATAACCTCACTTTGCTGGACCATATTGGAGGAAAACATAAGTGAGGGCAGCGAAAGTGTAGAAAGATATATATATATATATGCTGCTCATTCAAAGTAATTCCAACAAGATAGTCTAGAAACTAAATATAGCTTCCAACATCAACTATATGTCATAATGGAATTAAAGAGAGAAAAAGGGGCAAAAAGTGGAAGAGAGCTCACATCTACTTCAGGTACCAGAGTTATTTGGGCATAAACTTCATCTGTATCAGGTTCAGCCTGCGATTGGAGGTAAAAATTACTTAGCATAAGGAAACTAACAAGTAAAACTCAAAACAACGTAAAACCAAGGAGTATGAGTAACATACCTTACGCTGAACAGAAGCCACTTTGCAAAGTATTTTAGATGGCAGATCGAATGAAGGCATTTGGTGTTCTAACCCTTGATGCATTGATGCCTCAAGCTGTACATAAAGAATAAAAAGAAACAAAAAGTTAGATACTGGAGATTAATAGAATGAACATTGTGTCAAGTTAAAAACCTACACCTAAAATTTGATAATTAATGACTGATCATACAGGACAGAAGCCTTCAATCAGAAATGCATTGTAAATAATCTTGAAAATATGTAACAAACACAAACTTGACAGTAAACATTCTGAAATTATATATTGTGATCTTATTGAATGGTATACATTCTCAAAAGAAATTATATCTTTCTATAAACCTTCTATAATTCATTGTATCATATGAATTGTTACCAATCCTCAAATATGATTGACAACATATATTAATAATGTTTCAAGACACTGCATATGACCTTCATATTTTTACTTGCACATACTATTATCAGTGACTCACCGAAAAGAGAGCAAGAAGCAAGTTCTTACAAGTACCACAGGATAACTGCATTAACTAATATAGAAACAATAT
This sequence comes from Gossypium bickii, assembly GCA_025503065.1. Classification (NCBI taxonomy): domain Eukaryota; kingdom Viridiplantae; phylum Streptophyta; class Magnoliopsida; order Malvales; family Malvaceae; genus Gossypium; species Gossypium bickii. Next base: position 15,401,040 of record CP106713.1, on the reverse strand, counting down.
TGTTCAAAACAAGAACACTATGGCAAAGGTTCACAAACCAATCCAGCCAACATTTTAAGAAGAACTCGTCAAAGTGGACTATCGCCTTAAATTTCGAAATATAATCAATATTAAAAAGATATCAGATTCAAAAATTTACAGTACAGTAGACATACTTGTTCCATGTGACCTTGTGGGAAGTAATAAACACGCTCCCCTACACGAGGAAGTGTGACAAGAGGTCCAGCACAGGCATGCCATAGTTCACGATATAAAGGATCATCTGTGATCACATAAAAGAGATAGGGAAGAAAAAATTTAAGAAATAGTAATAAGTCACCGTAATATTTTGTGATACCAAGAAACTAAATTTCAGTTTAACACATTTAAAACTTAGGAAAATATGTAGACCATGTAAAAATTCACAAACCTGCTTGTTGTTCAGCAGATGGAATATCTGATGCCGGAAAAGCCATAGAAACGCCCTCCAAAAGAAACCAGCAGAAAGCAATCACTCAATGGAAACCCTGTGCTGAAGATTGGTTGTATTAAAGATACAACACTGAATTTATAGAAGTAAACATGTAAATATAGTGCAAAACCATTAATTAAGATTGCATTTACAATTGAGATTACATTATTGTTCGTTCTGATTATCCTACAAAGCTGACTGATCAAAACCCTTAATTACTAATTGCTACCTCTGTGTCAGTCTACCTCTACCCTAGTTTGAGCCTTATAGGAACCCGAATATTAACCAGTCCCTTCAACAACGAAATGGACCAACTAAAATGAAAAGTGAAAAGAAACCCAACAATTCTAATGATCCAAACTGCTGTTTACAATATAAATAAATAAATTCAATGACTCTAAAGACCCGACGATTCTGCAATTACACAAATCACAATCTTCGCACATACGTATCACATATGTGAGAAAGATAGAATAGAATAAAAAAAATGAGCTGAGATCTGATAAAAAGGGTCTAATTATATATTTTATTTCTCAAAATATATATATATATTTAAAAGGAATACTGAACAAAACTAATTGGTGACCAGTAAGCAAAATTTTCAGTCAACAAGTGCAACAGAAAATTAGCATTTCTTCCCTTATTTTCTTCCATTTCTGAGCAATCAAAGTACCCCCAAAAAATTACTAATTTAAAGAGGGAAAATAAGTTACCTTTGAGTGCTCTCTGTTCAACCTGGAGGATCCAAAGAAACAAAAATTAGGCTTGAAAAAACAAAGCAGATCCAAAAAAAATATATATACAAAGTAATTGAAAAGAAAAAAAATAGAAACAAAAGGAAGAAGAAAGGAGGGAGGCGAACAGTGTAAATAAGTTTGTTTGCGTCAATGTTCGGTCGGAGCCGACAAGAGCTCTTTTGGCTATGGCTGCCTCTTTTTCTGTTCTTTTTCTTACACACATTCACTCTCTCTCTAGGTTTTTTCTTTTGTTTTTAGCCCTTATTTCTTCCTCTCTCTTCTAAATACACCTATAAAAAATTTAAAAGAAATCCCCATTATTATTTTTATCTTTCTATTATCATAAATAAATTATAGATTTAGTCTTTTTCCCACTATTTTATATCATTGACTTAAATTTATGAATATTATTATATGTTTTCTGAAAAATAAATTTTTTAAATTTTTTGAAATAATATTTTTTATCTATAAAACTAATTTTTTTTAAATTTCATAATAACTAAATCATGTTAAAATAATAAAAAATTACGACTCATTGAAATTGAATGCTTATGTCAGTAACAAAAATATTATAAAATAATATTATATTACATAATTATCTATTTTTTTAAAAATTTATATGTCAAAACTCAAGAAAATTAGTTTCATAATTAGATGTGTATGTGAAGTATCTTGGTCTGAATTTATTTTATGCCACTTATTTTGAAAACAAATTGAAATATATAAGTATATTAATATTTATATTTTAAAACTACAATATTTATTGATAAATATTCAATACAGAATTAGATAAATAGACTCACTCCAGTACTTATTCTATTTTTTAAATCTAAATTAAAATTTAATATTTTGTATTGATATTTTTTATTTCTAAAATAGTTTGAGTACTAAAACCTTAATTTTAAGGAGAAAACTTTTACAAATTCAACCTTAACTATCAATATTCCTCTTTGTATTCAACCTTAACTATCAGACGGTTATTTTGTTTTTTCTAAAAAAATTTAGATTTTCAGTCTACATTCAAGATTTGTGACTGTTCCTTTCATCAATGACGTTTTCAAGATTCGAACTTGGATTCTCCTTTTAAGAGTGCAGTATGTATTAGCATTATACCCGACTACTTATTGGTGTTAAACTTTTAATTTCGAAGGAAGAATAAAATGACTTTTAGTCTAAACTTTTATTTAATAATATGAAATTAGAAAAAGTGATACACCTAATAGAGATTTATTTTGAAATTTTAAGATAAAACCAATCATATTTACTGAATAAAATATAAATTAATTTCAATTTTTTTACTAATACTAATTAAGAGTAACAAAAATATATATAAAAACTAGAGTTGAATATTAGAATATTTAAATTATTTAAGTGGAATTGAAAAAGAATTTACTATGTAAATGAGATTTATAGAAGTAATGGGGGCAGGCAGGCGTGCCCCTGAAATTCCTACAGGCAGCATCTTTGGGCTGGCTGTCCCTTAGTTCACGTCACGCACAACAATTTCCCTCATTAATTAAGCTACCTTGCTTGCCTTACCTACGTATCTTATCTTAATTAATTACTTCTTTATTATTATTATTTATTTAATCATCTATTTTTTTAGTGCAATTAATCATGCTTTGTACGTTTTGTGACATTAATTAATCCTTAATAATTCTTTCATCTTTGACTTTGCCTTCACTTATCAGTATCATTAACAAAAGGAAATTAAACAATAATTGGTGCCACTGCTCTAACCTGTAACTAGTAGATTTGGGTTTTTTTTTTAAATATATATAAATTTGTAAAAAAATATTCAGGTTCATCCATAGTTACATTATATCCTGATAAAATAAGATAAAACTCTTTTAATGTTAGATTTTTCTATCCTCAAAAAACTTTCTTTAAAGAATATCAAATTTATTATCACTCAATCCAATAAACATAAATAAATTTAAAAGATTAATATAATATCATGTGACTTCATTATATTTAAAAAAATAAATGAAACATGTGGAGTATTAGACTCCATTATTGATAATAACTCTATTGATTCTCGTATAAGGATGGAAAAGTCCGAACCGTCTCATGGATTTTGAACCGATCCAATCCATATGAAGTGGATCTGGCTTTCAAAAAGTGAATGCAGGGTGGAGTAGGGTGAATTTTTTCTTTTAGATAGTAAATATGAAATGATTATGGTAATTATTTGCCTCGCTCCTCTATATAAAATTATTATTTTATCCTTATTAACTATTGAAAGGGTAAAATATATAATAATGTTTTGTAGAAAAAATTGTTTAAATGTTTTTGAAAATATCAAAAATAAATAGCAAAAATTAAATTAAAACAGAACAAGGTAGAGTAGGGATGGATACATCCAACATTTATGAAAATGGTAGTGAATTTCATAATTATATATTTATAGTGAAACAAAGAGGATGGTGAACCAAAGGGTGCAAAGTATGAAACGGCGTGGATTTAGTAACATTCACCCTCCAGCACCTTGCTCCATTATTATCTCTAATTTCGCACATTAATTTTACTTGATTAAATTTGGTAAATTGAATTTTACATCTAATTTTGATTTTCAATCATATAAAGATAAATGTTTATGCAATTCTTAAATTATTTATAAATTTCTCAAATTTCTGTCAATTAAATTAAAAGATATAATTGAGTTAAAACTTAACTTATTGAAATATAAAATTTTTAAGACATATATTTAATCATTTAATTTCAAAACAAACTAAAAAATAATTTATTACAAAAATATTAAAAACAAAAAAAAATTTATAAATATCTAAAGCTTATTTTTTTTTCCTTTTATCTAAAGCATCAATTAATTACGGCATCCATCAAAAAATGGTACTAAAAGGCGAAATTTGACCATCAGATTTCAAATCTAACATAATTATGTCATTTTTCCTAATATTTTCTGTGTTGTTATTTTTCTTTGTCATGTCATTTTTAATTTTTAATTTCAGTAGTTTACATTATTTTAGTAGGTAAGATATATTGTATTTTTAAGAGAAAAATAAATCATATTATTAAAAAAAAGTAGCCACAAATTTAGATCAAAGTAAAAGAAAAAAAAAAGAAGGCATTATTTTAGGAAATATTCTATTATTAGTTAGATTTTAGACATATACAAACATGGATTGTTTTAGAAATAACATTGTGAAAGAGAAATATGGTTCTGATAAAAAATAAAAAAAAAAAAGAAACAATGTGGAATGGGGGAGTTGATGTATAGCCATCAAATTTCATCTTCCAACATTACTTTTTACTGAGGTTATTACTCGTTACTACACATAATTTAGAAGGCAAATAAAATTAGGCATAATGATTTATTTGGCCTTTCAACATTAAAAAAATTATTATTTTAGTTTTTTTATTTAATTTTTTGTCATTTTTAGTCTTTCAATTTGTATTATTTATCAAATCACTTCAAAATGGATGGAAAAGTTAACATTTTTTTCATTTTGATGATGTGGTATACACGTGGATGACATATTAGCGCTTAGTTAATTTTTTAATATTTTAAAATTTCAAAAAATATATAAAAGTTATTTTAAAATTTAAAAGTCATTAAAATTATTTAAAAAGTATAAAAAATTTATTTGTAACAATTTTTAAATTTAAAAATTAATTAAATGTTGAAATGTCATTTATATGATAATCCACGTGTATCTTACATTAACAAAGTTAACAAACATTAACTATTCCATCTATTTTTGAGTGATTTGACAAAAATGCAAGTTTAAGGGCTAAAAGAAACAAAAAATTAAAGGAATGGTTAACATGATTTTTTTTATAAAGTTGGAGGGCCAAAAATATTATTATGCCAAAAATCTAATATTTATATTTTTAATAAAATAAAATATTTTGTATGGTCTAGTACTTAATTTGTTGTTGATAATTATTAAAATGCAATATTAGAACAAATATTTTTTTATTAAATTTTATCGTCACAATTAATTTTTTATATAAATTAAAGAAAATTTTGAGATTTAAGTTCGAGTTTAATCTTATGAGAAACATTTGTAGATTCTCTATAAAATTATTATGGTCTAAATTTCATTATGGGTGAAAATTGTTAAAATTTGTTTTAATTTAGGTATGAATATATTTCGGTCATCATCATGTTCATGCACTATAATGATTTGATTGCGGACATGTATTATTTGTTATTGTATTTGTAATGAACTTGTTCACAGAGTCCTAGAGAGAGCAGTTTCTGTTGCGGCTTGGGATGGAGGGGAGTGGTGGTGGAGAGAGGGATACCGGTGAAGAGATCTCCTTGTTAGCAGAAGAACTAGTGCAATTGTCAATAAAAAGATCCATGGTAATACCTTCTGATAAACCCACGTTGATCTGTTCAGTTTGGACCACAAAGCAATTTAATTCTAAAAGTTTTAAAGTGCAAATGAGAAGCATCTGGAAGACAAAGAAGAAGTTTGAGATCAGATCAGAAGGGCAAAATTTATTCTTAGTAATTTTTGATTCAGAAGATGATTTGGAGCAGATTTTGGAAGGACATCCTTGGTTATTCCGTAAGTATCTCATTCTTTTTGATCGATTAGTTAGCCCAATTGATAGAGATTTAATATGTCTGACATTATCACCATACTGGTTAAAGATTGGTCTCTGTTTACCTGACTTTGACAAAAAAGATCTTTTACATGCAATCGGTAGCACTTTTGGTGGGGTAATTAGATCTGAGATTTTTGATGATTTCTGCAGTTTGAAAGTCATGCTAGATGTCCAGAAACCTTTAAAGAGAGGCATCTTTGCCTCCAGTGGAAACAGTGCTAATACATGGTTCCTTTCAAATATGAGAAGCTATCAATCTTCTGATTTGGATGTGGGCGTTTGGGCCATGGCCTCCAAGATTGTGTGGTAATGAGTTTGGAATAGAAAAATAATGTAAAAGATGACCCCCCCTTTCTCTATTGCACTAAAAGTTGAATCAAAGGTCCTGGGGAGAGAATATATGAAGCTCACAGCATTCTCAAAGAAGCAGAGAGGTCAACGCTAATACATAGGAGTTTCGAGAGAGGGGATTGTTGGTTACCGCAAAAGGGATGATTCTTCAGTGAAATTAGATAGTTTGATAAATGGAAGACGACTTTCATCTTGGGAGGATGGTTAAAGTATATGGAAGAGGTTGTGGAGTTGATGGAGCAAGGAGTGGTAGATGAGCCGTTGGAAAAAAAAATACAAAAAAACACAAAAAAACAAGATGGAAAAGAAAGGAGATGAGAGGCCAAGGGGGAAATCAGGTTGGGTGAGCCGGTGGCGGGAAAGAGGAAATTTATTGAAAATAATGGAGACAAAAGCTATGAGGGAAGCTTCGAATCAGGGAGCGTAAAAAGGATTAAAGCTGGTGAGGATAAAGAATTGCTGAGGAGTGATATTGTTGAGATTCAGGTTGATTATGCAAAGTGTGACTCTTTTAAATAGGCAACTGCCATGAGGCAAGCCGACCGAACGCAATGAAAAGTTTATGTTGGAATGTCCGTGGATTGGGGAGTTCACGGGCAGTCCGGAGACTGTGCTACTTAGTTAAGCAGCACAATCCCCAACTGGTCTTCTTTATGGAGACGAAATTGGAGAAGAATAAGATGGAAAAAGTATGAAGAAGATGTGGTTTTGTAAATGGAATTGAAGTTGAAGCCGTGGGTTCCAAGGGAGGTTTTTGTTTGGCATCGAAAGATGAAATTATAGTTACTTTGAGAAGTTTTTCCAGATGGCACATTGATGTTTTAATTAAGGAGGATAGTGTGAAAGAGGAATGGAGATATACTGGGTTTTATGGTTCTCCCTATATTAAAGACAAAAATGCAGTTTGGACTATACTTCGAAGACTTGGCCAAGATGTCGAGTATCCTTGGTTGGTAGTAGGTGATTTTAATGAAATTCTTTATTCTTTTGAGAAAAGTGGAGGAGTCCAAAGAGATAGTAAGCGAATGGAGGCTTTTAGGGAGACGTTAGAGGAATGTCAGTTGGCTGATATTGGTTTTTCAGGGGTCTGGTTTACATGGGAAAGGGGAAATTTGCCATAAACCAATATTCGAGAGAGGTTAGATAGGGGGTTGCAAATGAGAAATGGTCTAAGCTTTTTTCGCTAAGTTTTCTCCAGCATCTTCCGTTCTCTACTTCAGATCATTGCCCTCTTCTTTTGAATACAAATAAGACTCTTTTCCCCCCAAAAAAGAGGAAGTTTCATTTTGAAGCCTGGTGGACTATGGAAGAAGCTTTTGAAAAAGTCATTAGAGATTTTTGGGAGGTATTTGAAGGCTCGTTATTGGAGTAGCTAGGAAAGTTGCAATTTTGTTTGGAGGAGTGGTCACGCAGAAATAGCAGAAATAGGGAGGGATTAAAAAGGAAATTGTTGAAGGACCTTGAAGTCATGTTAGAAGGTGAAAGGAATGATGAATCTTTGGCAAAAATAATTGATACCAAAATCCATTTGAATTTGAAAATTGATAAAGATGAAATGTACTGGAAACAGCGAGCAAGACAGAATTGGTTAAAGCACGGGGACAAAAATTCGGCATTTTTCCACCAAAGTGCTTTGGCTCGGAGGAAAGCTAATACAATCTCAAAATTGGTGATAGAGGATGAAAAGTGATTGAGGAGGAATATGAGATTTTGGGTGTGGCTTCTTCTTTCTTTCAAAATCTTTTCAAGTCAAAGGGTGTGGCAGATCCTTGCAAGGATTTGGGTGAAATTGACAGAACGATTATGCAGGAGGATAATAATTTTTTATTGGCTCCTTTTCAAGAAGACGAAATAAAGATAGCTTTGGAATAAATGGGACCCATAAAGGCCCCAAGAGCAGATGGTTTTCCAGCTTTGTTTTTCCAAAGGCATTGGTACATTGTTGGTAGAGATGTCACTGATTACTGTTTGGGTATTTTGAATAATAAACAGGACTTTAGAGATTTCAACAGAACAGATATTGTCCTCATTCCTAAAGTTCCAAATCTTACGAATCTGGTAAATTTCAGGCCCATCAGTTTGTGTACAGTTATCCACAAAGTAGCGGCTAAAGCTATAGCTAATTGTTTGCAAAAGATTATTGACAAATGTATTGATGAAGTTCAGAGTGCTTTTGTACCAGGGCGACTCATTATAGATAATGTACTCCTAGCATGTGAAATACTGCATTCGATTAATCAAAAACGCTCGGGAAAGAAAGGTGTTATGGCAGTTAAATTGGATATGAGTAAGGCGTATGATAGGGTGGAATAGAAGTTTCTCGAAGAGGTAATGGTTAAAATGGGATTTGCATACGAATGGGTGGAACTTTTGAAGAGGTGTGTTTCTACGGTCAGTTATGCGGTTAACATAAATGGGAGGAGAGGGAATTTGTTCTTGCCATCTAGAGGACTTCGACAGGGAGACTCATTAAGTCCTTTCCTTTTTCTGATATGCAGTGAGGGTCTTTCATCTCTTATGAGAACAGCAAAAAGGCGAGGTTTACTCAAAGGTATAAAAGCTAGCAGACAGGGACCAGAGATATCACATTTATTATTTTCTGATGATTGTATCCTATTTGGGGAGGCATCAAACAGAGGAGCAAATATTTTGAAGGACATTTTGAAGGATTATAAGATTTGTTCAGGCCAATGTGTGAACTTTTCGAAGTTCACTGTCTTTTTTAGTCCGAATACTTCTGAAGAAAATATGGCAGTGGTGTCAAACTTGTTAAGAGTCAGAGTGGCTACAAATCCGAAAAAATACCTAGGTCTCCTAAATATGGTTGGTAGAAAGAAGAATGAATCATTTCAAAATCTCCTTGATAGAATTTCTATGCGCATTGAGGGGTAGAGCAACAGAATGCTATCATAATGGGGCAAGGAGGTTTTCATTAAGTCTGTCTTACAGGCTATTCCAATTTTTGCAATGTCATGCTTTCTGCTACCAAATTCTTTTTGCAAAAGGATGGAAAGTTTTTTCGCAAAGTTCTGGTGGCAGAAAGGAAAGGGAAGAAAGGGTATACACTGGTGTCAATGGAGTCATTTATGCAGACCGAAAAGTGAAGGGGGTTTGGGCTTTCGCAATATGGCCCAATTCAATATAGCGTTGTTGGCCAAGCAGGGTTGGTGTTTGTTAGAAAAACCAAATTCTTTAGTTGCACAGGTGTTCAAGGCAAAATATTTTCCGAAAAGTAATTTTCTTAATACACAATTAGGAAATAGAAAACCATATGTCTGGCGAAGTCTATGGGCTGCAAAGGGTGTTTTGAAAAAATGGCTGTTTTGGAGAGTGGGTACTGGCACTAGTATTTCTATCGATAATAATTCGTGGGTTCCGAATCTTGTTAATTCCAGTTTATTATCTTCTTATTCAGGTTCGAATGATAATAAAGTAGCTGAACTCATCAATCGCCAAACTAGAGAATGGAAAAGAGATGTGATTGAGTATACCTTCAGTGCTGATGAGGCGAATAGGATCCTTCGCATTCCTTTAGCTAAGTACCCGCACGAGAATCTACTGGCATGAAGGGATGATCCAACAGGAGTTTTCTCGGTCAAAAGCTCCTACAATCTATTACAGAGTTTGGATCCTAACGCTTATGCGATGCAATCAAGCTACTTTAATTTTTACAAAAAAACTGTGGTGTATTGATCTTCCTACAAAGCTAAAGATCAACATGTGGAAGGCCTCTTGAAATTATTTACCCACAAGGGTAAATTTATTTCACAAAAAGCTTTTGACACCTCTTACCCTCGTTGTGGCTTAGAAACAGAGACGCTGAATCACCTGTTTAGAGTATGTCTAATATCAGTTGATTTGTGGTCTAATTTATCTGAAATAAAACTGTCACAGGATACCAATGTCAATTTTAAATAGTGGCTTACCTCGTCTACTGAGCTCCTTTCTGTGGATCTATGTAGACTCTTCTGTGGTGCCTTATGGGCCATTTGGGGAGACAGGAATGCTCGGGTTCATTAAAAAACAAGTAAAACAGGCAAGGAGTTAGCAGATTTTGTGAGGAACTATATTAAAGAACTGGATGGTGCTAAAAATTTAATAGTCAAATTACCGAAAATCGTAAGTAGATGGAGATGCCCACCTTATCAGTTTGTAAAAGTAAACTTTGATGGAGCATATGATTTGAAGGACCAGTGCTCAGCTTCAGGAGTTGTGGTCAGAGACAACGAACGGGAAGTTCTCGCCTCAAAGTCCAAAATATATATGAACATGGCCTCTGCTTTCGCGGCCGAGGCTTTGGCTTGTCGAGAGGTGGTTCAGGTAAGGTTTGACATGCAACAAAGAAGAATGATCATCGAAGGCAATTCTCTTACAGTTATTAAAAGATGCAGACATGATTCAACAGATAGATCCCAGGTTGGTTCTTACATTTACGATATTCGGCAAAAGAAGCAACATTTCTCAGAGATAAGGTTTGATTTTATTCCCAGATCCGGTAATATCTTAACTCATATGCTAGCGAAAGAAACTTTAAAGAAGAAAGAGGAGTTTTACCTGGTAGGGGGAGTACCATTTTTTGCCGAAAACCAGCAGCGAGAGGAAAGGTTGAGGGCACCAGATTGAGCGCTAAAGAGACCGGAAATGGGAAGAAGAAACGGAGGGATGAAGATGGATCTGAAAAGTCAGGTTTCAATTTTAAAAAACCCCTCTTTTTTATCAGGCATTAAACCACGGATTGGACGGAAATGATGGATGCCAGAAGATGTGACTGCTGATTGGGCGTTAGGACGACTAGAGTAAATGCTATTTCAGTTTCTCGATTCTTCCGTTTTCTTATTTTATTTTTTTCTGAGATATTTTACTTTCAGGGCCTGGTTTTATTAGTTTTGCTTTTACGGGCCAGACTTTTATTTGGTTTTTGCTTTGTGTTGGTTATTTATATATCAGCCCAATCTGCTTTAAGCTCAAAAAAAAAAAAAAAATTAGAAGGCAAATAAAATTAGGCATAATGATTTATTTAGCCTTTCAACATTAAAAAAAAAATTGTTATTTTAGTTTTTTTTATTTACTTTTTCGTCATTTTTAGTCTTTCAATTTGTATTATTTATCAAATCACTTCAAAATGGATGGAAAAGTTAACATTTTTTTCATTTTGCTGATGTGGTATACACGTGGATGACATATTAGCGCTTAGTTAATTTTTTAATATTTTAAAGTTTCAAAAACTATATAAAAATTATTTTAAAATTTAAAAATCATTAAAATTATGTAAAAAGTATAAAAAATTTATTTGTAACAATTTTTAAATTTAAAAATTAATTAAATGTTGAAGTGTCATTTATATGATAATCTACGTGTATCTTACACTAACAAAGTTAACAAACATTAACTATTCCATCTATTTTTGAGTGATTTGACAAAAATGCAAGTTTAAGGGCTAAAAGAAGCAAAAAAATTAAATGAATGGTTAAAATGATTTTTTTTATAAAGTTGGAGGGCCAAAAATATTATTATGCCAAAAATCTAATATATATATTTTTAATAAAATAAAATATTTTGTATAGTCTAGTACTTAATTTGTTGTTGATAATTATTAAAATGCAATATTAGAACAAATATTTTTTAATTAAATTTTATTGTCACAATTAATTTTTTAATAAATTAAAGAAAATTTTGAGATTTAAGTTCGAGTTTAATCTTATGAGAAACATTTGTAGATTCTCTATAAAATTATTATGGTCTAAATTTCATTATGGGTGAAAATTGTTAAAATTTGTTTTAATTTAGGTATGAATATATTTCGGTCATCATCATGTTCATGCACTATAATGATTTGATTCCGGACATGTATTATTTGTTATTGTATTTGTAATGTACTTGTTCTTTCTTCAAATATAATCTTATATGAAGAGTGGCATATTTTGAGTCATCATAAAATATGCTACAAAGAGGATATGTACACACAAATGCCAAGTCGAATAAGACCCGGAAAATTAGAAAAAAAAAGAATTATTTATAAAATTTGAGTTATAATCTCTAGATAAATTATTTAATTATTTTTTCATTGGAGCTTTGATTCAAGTGGAGGTGAAGCAAATTTTTTTTCAAAGACTAAATTTGAATTGTAAATTTTTATGAGAGTTAAAATGTAATTTTATCACTGTATTAATGTAAAATTTTACAATGTTTTGAATGATTAAACCAAAAACTTTCTATTTTTGAATGGACCAAAACTGAATTTTAAATTCTAGGGTGTCAAAATACAATTTCATTGTTGTATTAACTTACAATTTTGAAAATTTCAAGGGGCTAAAGAAATAATTTTACATTTTAGGAGGCCAAGCAATGTAGTCGGTTCCGCATCGGTTACGATTGCACCAACTAATACACGTTGTCCCAATAATAAACCAAAACTATTACTTTTCTTTTCCTCTCAGGTGTAAATTCTAGTCCGTACTGGTTGCGCTGGCTTGTTCCGTCTAATTCTGGTTGCCTCAACTGGAACATTGTGCATCAGTCGGTGCATGAATAATGTTAAAAAATAGCAAAATTTATTATGTTTACCAACTTAAAAATTTTTTATTAACCAAATTTAGAATTTAAATTTTAAATTTTGACCAAGGTAAAGGAGCAACTTTAAAATTTAAATTAATAAATTAATAAATAATAAAAAAGTAAATAATTTATATAATTGTGGAGTATATCCCGTATTTTCGGTTGAACAAATGGCAACATCATGACAGGAAGCTTCCCGATGTTGCGACGATGGACGACGTTGTGATGACGCGGATGGAATGTTGCGACGTGTTCCCCACATAAATAGGGTTCTTTCTCCTAATTAAACTCTGCTATCTTTTCTCAGTTAAATTCTGATTATTCTAGGGATATTTTAGTCATATTGTCCACGAAATTCAATATATAAAAAGGGCTTTAGCAACCTTAGAATTAACATCTTCACATCTTTATAACATTAAGATTTTGAAAGAGTTTTTAGGAAATTTCGTGTTTTAGCCAGGGGGCTTTGTTATTTGAGGTTAAGGGTTTTGTTTTTTATTACCTTCATCTTGTACTCTTCGATTATTTGCTCATTTATTGAAATATTCTTTTCCTGTTGTTTTTTATCCTCTTCATTGAAGGAGATTTTCATGTAAATATTTGTGCCCATTTATCTTATCCATTGCTTATATAGGTCTAACCCCAATAAACTGGTATCAGAACATATTAGGATTCCATATTCAACCCATTTAGAGATGACGACAATGAGATAGGATATCGAGAAGTTCGATGGGATCATAAATTTCAGTCTATGGCAAGTTAGGATGACGACAATTCTGTTTCAGAACGCTCTGAAGAAGATCGTTACAATGAAGAGTGTAACGCCTCGGATTTTGGGGTTAGAAGTTTTGAGATTTGAGATTAGGGTCTGCACGTAGCTCAACCAATTATGTGTGTTTTCACGTTTTAGTTTCAGAATGGGCCTACTGGTCTGGTGGTTGGTTGTGCGTTAGTTTAGTCTGGGGTCTCGGGTTCGAGTTTTTAGGTGTGTTAGTAGGGAATTATTTTTGCACCTTCTAGTTGTTTTGAGTTAAAGATAGTTATTAATTTTAACTTTATTTTTTATTTTGATTGGTTTTATTCTATTTTATTTTATTATTTTTTATTATTTGGGGAAAAATTTTGGCACGTTCTCTTTTTTTATTCTCTCTAGATGTTTCCTCCCTATCCCTTTTTGGTTTTCTTTTTTTGAATCGAGAGATTTTCTCCTCTTTCTTTCCCTATGCTAGTTCCCAAATTAATTCCGGGTTTATCATTGTCATTTTTAACTGATGGGTCTTTGTGTTGGCTTGGGGAGCGAATCGAACGATTCTAGTGCTTATATAACAAATCAGGTGTGGGTTTCGTAACTCTTTTAGGTTATTTGTGAATTAATGATTCAATTTGGTGGCAATTTGTATTTGCGTGTGTGATCGGAAGGCCTTCCCCTTCATTATCGAATTTTCAATTTGATTCGATGAATTTAACATTGTTTGTGTGCTTGTGAAACTGACCATTTAAAAGGTTGATTGTCGTGGGATGGCTTGAAACTAGGTGGGATTTTGATTTATTTCTGAGTTATTAAGGATTGGGGAACGTTTTGACAGCAAAGGCACATCCGGTAGCCTTTTTTGGTGCGGTTTCGTGACCACACGAGCGTGTGCCCCCACACGGGTGGTTCACACGGCCGTTTGCAATTGGGGTTTAGGGTTCCGGGCTGATTTAGGTGCTACACAGCCGTGTGGCTAATTTAGAGAAATTAGTCAATTTTCACACGGTCGTGTCCCCTGGGTATCCGGACGTGTGTGTTTAGGAATTAGGGATTTAGTGATTTTGTGCTACATAGTCGTGTGTTTTAGACACACGATTGTGTCTGGTGGGCACACGGGCGTGTAAGACCCTCACACAGCCATGTCTGCTCTGTACTCTATTTTAGCACAAATGGACAGAGAGTTACACGGCCTGTTCACACGGTCATGTCCCTGGCTCACACGGGCGTGTGCCTCTTCTCACACTGGCGTATCAACCCCCAAATGGCCTACGTTTTTCCACACGGCCAGAGTACATGGCCATGTGGTCCTAAGTCACCAATTTTCGTTCTGTGTATGTGTTGATCTGAAAATGTGTCTGTGCGTTTCGACCCTTGGTTAGGCTTTAGTGAGGGTAGTTAAGACTCTGATCTGGGCTTCAGCTTATGTGTTGTTTGTGACTGTTGTGTGAAATGTCTGATTCTAAACTCAGTTAGCTGGGTGTTTGCATATCTGTTTCTGTCTGACTGTCTGTCGATGTGTTCATTTTTTCTATGAGGTTGTAAGCATACATGCACTTGCATAAAGAAATTTTGGGGTTGGTTGTAAAGAGAAGGAAGATTGATTCGATCCGCGCGGTTTATCGCAACTTAATCGTATAGCGATTTATCGCGATCAGATCTTTGCATGTACGCTCGACCTTTGTGTGTACCATTATCTGATCTGGCAGTTTAAGCACAACATGTTTGCACAACGGTTTACCACAATACACTGTACTGCATATACGCCAGCCTTGCTGTGTATTTTTATCTGAGTAGGTTAGTCCGCATACATGGTGTGTAGGGTTAGATGGGCCTTTCGAGGTCCTATGCGGTGTGTTTGGTTGGATGAGCTTATACAGCTCTTTTGGGGTGTGGTTGGGGGATGGAGCGGTGTGTTGGCTGGATGGGTTTAATTACTTAACTGCATTCATACGCATCTATCTGAGTGACTGGATGTAAGATTATGTAACTGTATTCTGTCTAATTGAATAACACTTGTGACTGTGTGTTTGTGTATGATATGGTGTGCTTGAATTGTTACATACTGTTGGGACATTGTTTCCAAGTTTACTTTCTGATTCTATGGATATCTGTAAGTATGTTTCACTATCGAATTGATATTTGTAATACTATTTATAGTCGCGTGTCGAACTCACATTGAGCTCCTGCAGCTCACCCCCTTACTGTTTCCCTTTTCAGGTACATTTCTATCTTTTGTAGCTGGACTCGACTCGCTGGAGGTCTCGAAAGTGTCATGTTCTTAAAACTGGTTAATAAAGTATTTTCTATAAATCTGAGTTTTATGTAAATGGTTTTGGACTGTAAGTTCTATTTTAAACATTGTGGTATGAAACTTTGTGTTAAATGCAAGTAAGCATTGTTTGGATTAAACAACTGTATTTTGAAATATCGGGATTTGATAACTGAATTTTTTTTCGTAACCTAAATACTGTTTGTTTTCTCACTTGTTAAACAAAAAATTTTTCTATGATCATTTCGGTGATCAATGTAACCTCTGGGATTCGGTTTAAACTTTTAGGCCGGGTTTTTGGACGTTACAAAAAGCCCGTCGACGCGAATCAGATTGTACGAGATGAGCTTGATAAGAATGTTCTATCAATAATTCAATTGTGCCTCACAAATAATATGTTATAGAGGGTGCTTACAGAGAAAACGAGAATAGTCATATGGAGAAAGTTAGTAACCCTATACATGACAAAATATCTGACTAATTGATTGGTGTTGAAACAACGCCTATACATGTTCCATATGGACGAAATTGAGCATTTTAGGGGTCACATCGGTCAAATTGTTACTCTCTTGAACGATAGTAAGAACGTCAAGGTTAAGATAGATGATGAAGATTTGGCTATGTTATTATTGTACTCTTTGTCCCCTTCATATAAGTCTTTCAGGGAGACCTTGATTTATAGTAGAGATAAACTCTCGTTCGAGGATGTGAAAAGAAACTTGTTGAGTAAAGACTCAGTGGTGCCAAAACAGTGGTTTTAGAAACTCATTTTTCGATAATCAAGTCTGTAAATATTATTATTTAGTATTTATGAGCCTATTATAGTGTCGAATTGAATTTTGGTCCGATAATTTCATGGCATGAATGATTAATTAGGGTTCAATGACTAAATCGTAAAAGTGGTAAAAGTCAACCGCTATAGATTTTTATTAGCTTAAGGGCTTTTTTAGTAATTAAATTAAATTCCAAATATCAATTAGACCGTTTTTGAGTTGTGAGTGGACGGTTGGAAGCTTACTTAGCTTAAAAAATTATTAATTTATGTTTTAAATTAAAAATTAAAAAAATAAAATATAACAAAACATGGAAAGAAAGAGAAACACTTTCTCATCTTCTTCTCCATTCACGAAAACACCATTTTTTTCCAGGGGGAGAATAGGTCCTAGGGCTTTAAACTTTAAGCCCTTGATTGGTAAGCTTAATTTAGTTATTTTCTTATAATTTTTATGTTTTTGAGATCCTGGGAGCTTGATTTAGCTAGCCTAAGGACTATTTTGCAAAATTATTAAAGTTCTGAAACGTTACCATTATTTATTCTTGAAGATTTTGTGGTTAGTTGGTTAGATTTGAAACTTACATATGAAAAATATCTAGTTTGTAAAGTAAAAGTTGCTAGTTTTGAACATAGGGACTAAAGTGTAATAATTTCAAATTTGGCATGAAATTTCTATAAATATAAGTTTTGATGGACTGTAGAAGGATGGAATTGAGATCAATTTTGAAATCAAAGCTCAAATTGAATGAAATGTAAAACTTGAGGGATTATTCGATGGATTAAATTGAACTATTAGATAACTTTAGTATGTTGTTAAATGATGTTTGGAATTGCTAATTGAATTAAATTATGGTTTAGATCAATATTTACAACAACTGGAGGATATACGCGAAAAAAAGGAAAATTGTTGAATAGTCCCTGATGTCTTATCCTTTTTTGTTTTTCCAAGTAAGTTTATACAATATAAATAAGTTTAAGTTTTCTTTTAATTTGTATCTAAAAGCACATATATGAAATTTCAATTGGATATTTGGATTATTTATGAATTAGTACATAAGTTGTAATTGGACTGAACTGTAATGAAATGGTTCTGAACTTTAATGTTGAGATAATCCTAATGAACTTAGTAAAAGTCTCGTACACATGGTTAAAAGTTATTTCTGATGATTTTGAGCTCTAACATTTTTTGCGGACTCGAAGATACATGTGACTCAGGTTTAGCTCGGACGAGTAACCTGATGTTGTTTTATAGGTTTAGCCCGGATGGGTAACTTGACACTAATGTATATGATTAGCTCAGACGAGCATCAGATGTGATATGCACCTGTGTATTGAGTTCTTTTATGATGTTCCATCGTGTTATATAAAAGATATGAAATGTGAAATTATGATATCGATAATAGTGAATGATGAAATGAAATTAGTATGTGAAGTGTGTTGGTTTGAACTTGATATATTGCCATTTGAGAATTATAAGTGTGATCATATATTAAATTTCACCTTGTTGATGTTGTGTTATGCCATGATAGGTGAAATTGTTTTGCACAATGATTTGTATATGTTAAATGATTAAGGTAAGTTAATTGTTTATATTGTATGAGCTTATTAAGTATTCGTAATACTTACTCGTTATTACTACTTTCTCTATAGATTTTGGACATTCGGAACGTGTTGATCGAATCAGCGAGAAGCTCACACCCTCTGTCTCTTGATTCGATAGACCTTTGATTGTTTTGAGCTTGGTTATATGTGGCATATACATAGGAGTGTCAAATAATTGTCATGCAAAGTATATTTTGTGGAGTGATTGATCTTTGAACATATATGGTAACCTTATGGATGTGATGAATAGTTGTGTTCATAATTTTGATATATTATAGTGCAAATATGAATGGCTAAGCATTATACGTTATGTGTAATAAATTATCGTGTGATATGAAATGGATAAGAGTTATGGAATGATTTGTAATGATTCATGTACATTGTTTTGATTTGGTGCCAAATGTGGCATATTGGTTAGATATTAGGGAAATGTTGTATGAAATGTTTTGGCAAGGTATTGACATATTTTGAACAATTTTATTTTTGGCCAAAATGCATTATAAGTAACTTTTAAGAGTTGGACTTGTAACAAACACCAAATAGCCTATTTTTGCACCACAAGGGCTAACATACAGCCGTGTGTCACAGAGGGGCTAGTGACATGACTTTGTGTTCACTGGAAATTTGGAAACATTTGTACCACATAATTCCCGGTTGTCACACAGGCTAACCACACGCCCGTGTGAGTACTGCAGATTTGGTCAGTTAGTTTTCACATGGTCTAACTACACGTCTGTGTGACTTTTAATGAAATTTTGTAATTTGACCCATATGGCCATAGTGAGTTACACGGCTTGGACACACGATCATGTGACTCCAATTCTACATGGTCACAATTTGTTACACGGTCGTGTGACCCCTATTTTGAAAATTTTTCAGTTTGGTCCTCATTTGTGCTCAAGTCCACTTAAGAGTTTTTGTAAGCTTGATTGAGACTCTAATTAGTTTGTAAATCATATTATGTAAGGATTATGAAATGTGTTTATTGTTTAATTGAATTTTAAAGGTTGAATTTTATGTGAGTTACTTCGTTAACTATTGTAGCACCCTATAACTAAGGTCTTGCAACCAGACCGGGTGAAGGGTGTTACAAAAAAAAACTCAACAATGAGTTTGGTTCAGATAGCAAGTTAGATAGGCAAGCTTCGATTTTGGTTGTGAAAGGCAAGATTAGATCGAAATCAAGGAATCGAGATAAGACATATGGCTACTACAAGAAGCTAGATCACACAAAGGCAGAGTGTTATAAGCTGCAAACTAAGAACAAGAAGGATGGTGAGATCAACGAGTGAGCGGTAGCTAATGTTAGTGTGGCCGAAGACAAGGGTGATGATTTGTTGCTAGTGTTTACAACAGAAAGGTCTAAGCTTACATCCAACTGAATCATAGGTTCAGGGTTTTCTTACCATATGTGTCCCAACAATGATTGGTTCCCCACATACAATTCAATTGAAGGTGGAGTTGTGTTTATAGGGGATAGCTTACCTTGTAAGATAATCGACATTGGTACCATTCAGATTAGGATGCACGACGAAATTATCAGGACATTGTCAGGTGTTAAGCATGTGTCAGATTTAAAGAAAAATCTTATCTCCCTGAGTATGTTAGACTCGAAAGATTGTAGAAATGTCATCGAGTCATGTGGCATTAAAGTATATCATGGAGCTCTCGTTTTGATGAAAGGTCAGAAAATCAATAGTCTATATACTCTGCAAGGTTCAACAATAACTAATGCAGTAGCAATTTCCTCGCCTTTTATAGAGTTTGAGTCAACTTAGTTACAACATATGTAACTTTGGTCATATAAGGAACAAAGGTATGATCGTTTTGAATAAGATTCGTTCAATTTTTGAGTTCAAGCACGACTTGGATTTAGGTTAAATATCCTATAAATTCAAGTTAAGCCATTGACGGGGCTCAGTAAAGAATGCATTCTGAAACTATGAGCCAAGGTGGAGATTTGTGGAGTATGTCTTGTATTTTTGGCCAAACAGATGGTAACATCACAACTAAAAGCTTTCCAACGTTGCAATGACAAACAACATTGTGACGGCACGAATGGGAATGTTGAAATGTGGCTACGTGTTCCCCATATAATTCGGGTTTCTTCTCCTAGTCAAACTCTGCTATCTTTTCCCAATTAATCTCTGATTATTCTAGGAATATTTCAATCCATATTAGCCCACGAAATTCAACCTATAAAAAGGGCCTTAGCAACCTTAGAATTAACATCTTCACATCTTCATAACATTAAGCTTTTGAGAGAATATTAAGAGAAGATTTTGAGTGAGTATTGCTATTCAGGGTTTAGGGCTTTATTTTTTTTATTATCTCCATATTGTACTTTACGATTATTTTCTCACTTAGTGAAGCCTTCTTCGCCCGTGGTTTTTTATCCTCTTTATTGGCAGAATTTTTTCACTTAAATATTTATGCCCAAATTTTCTCTATTTTACCTTGTTCTATAACAGCCCGATTTTTAGTGGTGACAGCACAGTAGTTTTGGAACCACAAATTTCTATCGGAACCACAAATTTTAGAAGTTTTCATTGATGAATATTGAATGTTCTTCATAAATACCATGTATTGGGAGCTTTGATTTTGTTATTTGATGATTTTGTAAAGTGATTTTTGTTAAATTTTGATTTTAGGATTAAATTGTGAAAGTGTCAAAATATTAGGGTTTAATAGTAAATTTGATATTTATTAGGGGCTGTTGAGGGCCTAGTATATTTGGATAAATATTGATTTGAGAAAAAAATGGTTAATTTGATGAATTTAGAGTTAAAGGACTAAATTGCAAAAATTATAAAAGTTTAGGGTAATTCTGCTCAGAGATTGACATGAAAAGGTAACGAAACATTTCTAGGATATATTCTTGATACCACAGATTCAAAATTGAAGCTAGATCAGTTACCATTTGTTAGTGAGTTCGCTAATGTATATCCTGAAGAATTGCCAGGTTTACCTCTTGATCGTGAAGTTGAGTTTATGATTGATTTGGTTCCTAGAACTACACTGATATCAATATCGCCGTACCGTATGGCACCAACTAAACTAAAAGAATTGAAAGCACAGTTGCAAGAGTTATTAGACCGAGGGTTTATTCGACCGAGCGTGTCTCCTTGGGGTGCACCTGTATTGTTTGTGAAAAAAAAGACGACTCTTTGAGATTGTGTATAGATTACATATAGTTGAACAAATTCACGATAAAAAATAAGTACCCTTTGCCACATATCGACGATTTGTTTGATCAATTGAAAGGTTCCACAGTGTTGTAGAAGATAAATCTCAGATCCAGGTATTATCAATTGAAGGTTAAGGACTGTGATGTGTCAAAGACTGCTTTCATAACTCATTACGGTCATTATGAGTTTTTGATAATGCCATATGGTTTTACTAATGCCCCTGCTGCTTTTATGAATTTAATGAATCGAATTTTTCAACCTCATTTGGATAGATTCGTTGTTGTGTTTATTAACGATATATTGATCTATTCCAAGACAGAATCCGAACATGCTCAACACATGAGAATCGTACTATAGACTTTGAGAGAAAAATAATTGTATGCAAAGTTTAGTAAATATGAATTTTGGCATCGCGAGGTTGGATTTCTGAGACACATAGTATCGGCTGATGGAATCCAAGTTGATCTGAGTAAAGTTTTGGCTGTGATAAACTGGAAAACTCTAATGAATGTTTCAGAAGTGCAAAGTTTCCTGGGTTTAGTAGGTTATTATCGACATTTCCTTAAAAACTTTTCGATTATTGCTTCGCCAATAACCAAATTATTACAGAAAAATGTTGAGTTTGTTTGGTCGGATAAGTTCCAACAAAGTTTTGATCAGATGAAGATCATGTTGATGGAAGCTCCAGTGTTGACTCAGCATGAATCTGGAGTAGCTTATGCTATTTATAGTGTTGCATCACTCAACGGTTTAGGTTGTATACTGATGCAGTCATGATCTCGAGCTGGCCACGAATATTTTCGCTTTGAAGATTTGGAGACATTATTTATACGGCGAGTAATGTCATGTGTTCATAGATCAAAAAAGTTTAAAATATTTGTTAACTCTAAAAGAATTGAATTTAAGACAGAGACGTTGGTTAGAGCTATTGAAAGATTACAATTTGGTTATTGATTATCATCCGGGAAAGGCTAATGTAGTTGCGGATGCACTTAGTCGAAAGTCGTCATTTTTTGCACTTCGAGCGTTGAATGCTCATTTAGTTCTAAATGAAGATGGTTTTGTTTTAGTAGAGTTGAGAACAAAACCCTTGTTTCTACATCGAATTTGAGAATTGCAAGATGAAGATCCGAAGTTGATGTTGAAACGATAGATGGTTCAGAATAATTTGAGTTCAGAGTACAGTATTGATGATATGGTATATTACGTTATCGAGGTAGAATTTGTTTCCGAACAATTTTGTTAAAACATGATATTCTTTCTAAATCTCACAGTAGTATTTATTCTATTCATCTGGGTAGTACGAAGATGTATTGTGACTTGAAACAGATGTACTGGTGGTCAGGTATGAAGCGAGAAATTTGTGAATTTCTAGATAAAGCAGAACATCAAGTATAGTCTGGTTTACTACAACCTGTTATGATTCCTGAATGAAAGTGGGAGCAAGCCACGATGGATTTCGAATTTGGTTTACCTGTAACTCCGAGAAAGAAAGATTCGATTTGGGTGATTGTTGACAGATTGAGTAAATCAACATATTTTATTCCAGTTAGAACATATTTTTCACTTAACAGATTATCGGAACTATATGTATTTGAGATTGTGAGACTACACAGAGTTTTAACATCTATTGTTTCAGATCGAGATTTGAGATTTACATCGAGATTTTGAAGCAAACTTCACGAGGCTTTAGGCACTAAGCTTAATTTCAGCATAACATTTCATCTTCAGACTGATGGGCAATCAGAACGAGTGATTCAGATTCTGGAAGATATGCTGAGATGTTGTATACTCGAATTTAAAGATAACTGGGAAAAGTATCTACCACTAACTGAATTTGCTTATAATAATAGTTATCAATCCAATATAAAAATGGCACCGTTTGAAGCTCTTTACTGGAGCAAATATAAAACACCGTTGTATTGGTTTGAGCTGAGTGAATCCAAAATGGTGGGAGTTGATTTGATCCAAGAAACTGAAGACAAAGTTCGGATTATTTGGGATTGTTTGAAAGCTGCATTTGATCGTAAAAAATTGTACGCGAAACTGAAAAGAAAATATATAAAATTTGCAGTTGGCAATCAAGTATTCCTGAAGGTTTTTCCATGGAAGAAAGTGATGCGTTTTGGCAAGAAGGGAAAGCTGAGCCTGAGATTTATAGGACCGTACGATATTATTGAAAGAATCGGCCCTGTAACTTATAGATTAGCTTTGCCCTTTGAACTCAAGAAAATGCATAATGTATTCCATGTATCGATGCTGAGATGGTACAGATCTGATCCTTCGCATGTGATTCCTCATACTAAGATTGAGCTACAACCAGACTTAACATATTCGGAGGAACCAGTGAGAATTTTAGCTCGGGAAGTCAAAGAATTGCGAAATAAACTAGTACCGTTAGTAAAAGTCTAGTGGCATCGGCATGGTTCAGAAAAAGCTACTTGGGAAACTGAACAATCAATGAGACTACAATACCCAAATCTATTTTTTGGTAACAATTCCGAGGACAAAATTTCTTAAGGGGGGAGTTGTAACAACCTAATTTTTAGTGGTGATGGAAAAGTGGTTTTAGGACCACAAATTTCTATCGTATCGACTCGTAAATATTATTTTTAGAATATTTATAGAGTTATTAGAGTCATATTAAAACTTGGTTAAGAAACATTAATGTTTAGTTAGTTAATTAAAGAAAAAGGACTAAATTGTAAAAGGTGCAAAACTTGCTAATTAAAGAAATTAGGTGTTGAAATGGTTTAATTAATAGTTGATGAAGGTCTTAAGTGATAATTAAGCCCTAAATAATATAGTAGGACGGCAAATTGATGGAAAACGATAAAATAATAAATTTATAATGGTAAACTTGTAAATTAGTTGAAATTAAAACAAAACAAATTGAAAATTTAAAGTTTTCCTATTCATTTTCTTCTTAAATGGCCGAAAGCCATAGTTAGGGCGAGGAGAAGTTTTGGCTAGCATAGGTAGCTTGCATGCAAGTCCGTTCTAATCTCGTTTCTTATAATTTTTATGTTTTTGATATCGTTGCAACTAGGTCTAGCTAGCCCATACCTCTATTTTCGATTCTGTTAAAAATTTTGGAAGTTTCCATTGATGTATATTGAATGTTCTTGATAAATACCATGTATTGGGAACTTTGATTTTGTAAAATGATTTTTGTTAAATTTTAATTTTAGGATTAAATTGTGAAAGTGTCAAAATATTAGGATTTAATAGTGAATTTGTTATTTATTAGGGGCTGTTGAGGGTCTAGTATATTTGGATAAATATTGATTTGAGAAAAAAATGGTTAATTTGATGAATTTAGAGTTAAAGAACTAAATTGCAAAAATTATAAAAGTTTAGGGTAATTGTGTAATTTTAGAAATAAAAGGGTATTAATTGTAAAATAGATTGGAAATGAAATATATGTTGATAAATAAATAATTTTACATTACAGATCAAGATCTCGTAGATACTCGTGGAAAATAAAAAATTTTAAAATAGTCCTTACACTCCTGCAACTTCTACAATTTGGTCTAGGTAAGTTCGTAAGGTTCAAAAATTTAATATTTATATGTATTGTTAAATTATATATCATGACATAATAGATAAATATATTTGTTGATATTGAATGATTATTTGAGTAATGTAATTGAAATTGATGTTTGGATCGGTTTGAACGCGGGATAAAGTATAGTTGGGTTTTGGTGCATTATGGTGGTTTAGAGTGAATATGGTATTGGAGGGATATATTTGTATATTGCTCAAGTAAACCAATGTTCAACATTTGTTACGAACTCTCGTGTTATACTCTCTATTTGGTGTGCTGGTTGGATTAGCTCTTATGAGCATTGGTGTAATGGTTGGTTTAGCTCTTATGAGCATTGGTGTGATGGATGGATTGGCTTGAGTGAGCATCTGGTGTGTTTGGTTGAATTGATGATGTACTTCTATCCGTAAGCCATTCTTTGAGTTGAAAATCTCGGTAAGTTAACTTGTTGGGTAACTCTGATGAATTTTCCATATATACTTGGAATTTGAATTGATTAATTATGAATTACCAATTGGGATTGTGGATGAAAGGAAACTTTCAAGGTTGTTATATTATTGTTTTTGAATTGTTGTATTCACTTCGTAAGATTTATCGATTTAATACATCAAACTTACTAAGCTTCATTAAGCTTACTTGTGTTAAACTTTATTCTTGTAGATGCCCAGAATGTTTGACGATCGGATCAACACTCAAGTCACATTATCTAGCTTAATTTGGTAGCTTTTGATTGTTTACTTCAGAATATATGGCATGTAATAGGTTGTATGATGATACTAATGTTTTGGATATGTAAATAGTTAAATATGAATTTGGTTGTACAAATTGCTTTGGTTGATTTTCTTTTGGTACTTTTGGTGCCTTGTCAATATGTGTTAGTATGGTCATTTGATACTTGTTGGAATGGTTAAAAGAGTATGTGATGAATTGGTTATTAAGTAGCTAAGATATTGTATGTTTGAGTTGGTGTTGATAGATTATATCTTGAATGAATTGATATGTTGAATTGATGTTATGTTTTGATATAGAATTTATGTATACTTGTGATATCAATGAGGGTACATTGGTTAGGCACGGAATTAGGTTGATTTGACATGATTAAAGTCAAATTGGATAGGTATTTTTTCCAAGTAAGCTTGAAATGGTAAACTTGTTGAATAAGGTACATTTTAGGTCCACACGGCCTAAGACATGGGCATGTGTCTTAGCCGTGTGTCCCTTGTAGGTTCAAGGCATGCAAGTCAGGCTGTTACACAGCCTGGCACACGGGCGTGTGGCTTGGCCGTGTGACCGAAGTCAGTGAGTTACACTGGTATGGAAACGGGCTGGGACATGACCGTGTGTCCCTATTTTGAATGTCCACATGGCCTACGACACGGGGATGTGTCTCAGTCATGTGACCCCTGCAGTCCTAATTTTTCAAATTTTTCTTAAGATTTAGACCCGGATTGTTTCCATAGTATTTTTTAGGGCCTCAAGGGCTCGATTAAGGGACATTATGAATGTATTTGGACGAAGTTTGATTAAGTTTGTATTTATGTATGATTTAAATGGTTTACTATTCTGTTTGTCTGGTAATGGTCTGTAAGCATGGTTCGGCAACGTATACGGGTTAGGAGTGTTACGGATGTATGATTTGAATGGTTTACTATTTTGTTTGTCCGATAATGCTCTGTAGCCTTGTTCCGACGACGGATACGGGTTAGGAATGTTACATTTGGATGTATGATTTGAATGGTTTACTATTCTGTTTGTCCGATAATGCTCCGTAACCCTATTTCGGCGACTAATACGGGTTAGCGGTGTTAGATGTTCATTGCTTATATAGGTCTATCCCCAACAATAACAAACAAACTAAAGAAAAGAAAAAAGACAAATTTTTTAAAAGCTTCATGAACTCAATTTTATGTGTACGTTTTTATTAAACTTTCATTTTTGTATATTTAGTATGGGATGCTCTTATTATAGATTTTTTAAAATAATATTGTGGATAATTTTGTTGTTTAATGTGAGGGGTATTTTCTTTCATTGTTTACTTTAGATTTGTTAAATGATGAAATTTTATTTGTGAAGTTTATTGGTGAGTATTTTATATAATCAATTAATATTTTTATTTTTGAAATTATTTATTCTAATTCATTTGATATATTTAAATATTTTTCAAAAACATCAGTAAATCTGAAACGGTATACTGAAATAGATCAATATTGGTACATACCAATTCCAGTATGAAAACGGTGCGTCCACCAGTGCGGTATTGACTACCTTAGGTCCAAGGCCCTTACTTACCCCTCCAATGTGGCCCTTAAATCCAATGGTTGTCAATATTTGATCTTGAATATGAGTTTGAAGAGTTGCTAGCTTGAGATTACCTAAGAATTGATCCAAGGGTCTTCGAGATTTGATCTTAGATTGAAAGGTTCACTTCAAAAAGCATCGAGACTTGATCTTAAAGGATTGACTCTCTCTTTTGTGTTGGTGCAATCAAATTGGAAAAAGCTTTGATCTAATGGTCTTTAAGACTTGATCTTCAATGGATCATTCCACTCCAAGTGCCTTCTAAACATGATCTTGGAGAATGGGTTTAGCCCAATGTAGTCAATTTTGCATCGATTTTGGTTGTACCGATTGATACACACCGTTTCAGTAATAAACTAGAACAACCATTTCTATTTTCTACACTAGTTCAATCTGTGCCAGTTGCACCAGCTTATTCCAGCCAATTCTAGTTGCACCAATTGGAACATTGCTCACCAATCAATGCATGAATATGTTAAAAATAGATATAATTATTATTTTTTACCAACTTTAAAAAAAATTATTAATGAAATTTAGAATTTAAACTTTAAACTAAATTAAAGAAAATTAATAAATAATAAAAAGTAAAGAATTTATATAACAAACAAACAAAAATAAATAAATTTTCTAAAAGCTTTATGAACACAACTTTATGTGTATATTTTTATTAAACTTCCATTTTGTATATTTAATATGGAATGATCTTATTATAGATTTTTAAAATAATGTTTTGGATAATTTTGTTGTTTAATGTCTAATATGTTTTCTTTCCTTGTTTACTTTAAATTTGTTAAATGATAAAATTTTACTTGTGAAGTATATTGATGAATACTTTATATAATTAATTAATATTTTTAAATTTGAATTTTTTTTCTAATTCATTTGATATATTTAAGTATTATATATATTAAATCTTTTTCAAAATCATCGAAAAATCCTAAATGATACTGATAAGTGCTAAAAGTAACATATTTTAATTTCGTTCTTAATGCATTCATGGGTGATATTTTGATGTTAATTGCGAATTTTATGCTCCTCATCCTTTAATTTCATGTTTTTATGCTTAATAGAGCATTTGGGAGAAAAATGAGCAAAAACAAGCGAAAATCATAAAATCGGAGCAAGGTACAAGAGCCACATAGGCTGAGCCCTTCCACACGGTTGTGTGAGCCACACGGGCTACCACATAGCCATGTGGAAGGCTATATCAATTGCGTGAATTTGCACTTTGAACAATGGAAAAATGTGGTTTTTAGGTTTTTCGGGCATTCTAAGACGTATATATGAGAAAAATAAGAACATAGGAGTGGGCTGTCATAGAATATTCAAGAAAACAACTCGAAAAACACCATTGAAATCAATTCTGAAGCAAATTTCCGTCAAGATTAAAGATTCACGTTTGATTTCTTAGGAGATTATCATAAGTTTCTTTGTTTCTTATGGTTATACTGTATTTTGATTGTTTTTATTTTCAAGCATGAACTAATTTTCTAAATACCTAGGGAGATAAACCCTATGATGGATTATGTTGTTTGATTTTTATTTTACGTAATAAATACTTAGATATTGTTCTCAATTATGTGTGCTTAATTCTTGGTTTTATATTTCTAGATTTAATGTGCTTAAATTAGAGGAGGAATAGACCTTATTTAAGAGTAGATCTTATATAATTGAGCGGAGTTGCATGCAATCCTAGAAATAGGATGACATTAATCTACCGGATTAGAGTCAAATCTAGTATGGGAATCTATAAATTGAGTTAATGTGATAATAAGAGTTTTAATTAAAAAGAAATTTCAATTAATCAACTTAGAGTCAATTGCTCTTACTCTCGAAAGAGATATTAGCATAATTTAGGGATTTCTATGGATCAAGATACTAAGTGAAGAAATTATGTAATTTAAATTGATAATGACAGATGAAATCTAGGTAAATTCTTTCCTGGGTATTGTCTAGCTTCTTGGTTGTTAATTGTTTATTTTCATGATTCGTTCTTTATTGTGATCGTTAGTTAATTAATTTAGTTAATTATAGCTTTTAATCATTCACTCGAATTTATCGGTTAAATAATAAAAAGATGGTAATTACTAGTATTCTTAGTCTTCATGGGAACGAATATCTTTGCTTACTGTAGCTATACTATGAAGTGATGGGTGCACTTGCTTTAGTCAATTTTTTAATTGGTTCACAACGCATTAGGTATATTGAAATAGATTGGTGCCGGTATATACCAATTCTTGTAACATCCCTTATCCGGCCCGATCGACAGAATCGGGTTATGGGATGCTACAACACATCTCGAAACATTCATAAACAATTTCCAACTTCAAATCATTTCATTTATATACAATTTAATAATTACAGATGAATATGAGACTAAATCAAACTTTTAGCTACAATAGATCATATACGAATATGAATGTGGACCAATCTGTAAAATTTCAAAACTTTGAACTATGTATCAGTACTGAGGAAATAAGTATCGATATTTTTGTAACAAGTACCGATGCTAAAAATATTATCGATACCATTTTAAAAGTCTATTAGTTCTAGGTATTGATACCACTTAACAAGGTATCGATGTTTTAGAAAAAAATTATCAATACTTATTGTGAGTATCGATAGCAAATTTAGCATTCTGTCAAATTTGTGAGTTTTGGTTCAAAATCATTTTATTGGTATCTTTTTGTAAGTATCTATTTTGGGAGAAAATTATCAATACATTAATCCCTAGTATTGATACTTTTTTCTAGATGGTCAAAAATCATAAGTCTGAAAACACAATTCATGCTCAAATTAAATTCTATCATAATGACATATATTGGTACTCAACCATAAAACATGAATATCAATTCAAAGGACTTCTATCACCATTTCTTAACAAACCATTCATATGACAATTCATCCATATCATGTAAGATTTTATCCATTTCTAAGCTTAACATATTATGTATTCAACATCTATATAACCATTAAATTACCTCATTATATGCTTCCTAACTCAACTCATAACATACCATATATACAATCAATTCCTAGTTTTCTAAGCAATATGCCTCAAAAGCACCTTTTCACAACAAGATGATACACATTCAACATATTCCATCAATTATCCTATTCACTTTCAAACATATAATACCATTCCATTCTATCAATTTCATTACCAATATACATTCATTCCAAATGTATTCATCTCAACCTTTTTGAAACATAATAAATCCTAAAATCACATCTAGCACACATGTTCAGCAAAAGTTCATCATCCAAGCATGTTTATACAAGTCTAAAGCATACATTTACACATTTATAAACCTTGAAAATAAAACAAGGGTTCACATTATTTCTTTCCAAGACAACACTACTACATTTAGTCTATATACATGCCACATAGCAAAAAATATCATTCTAATAAACTACCTAGTCAGATGTTGGATAGCGTGAGCTTTGAGGAGATTCGATGGTTGTGTTCCGCAAAATGTCAACTATAAGAAACAATAAACAAAACAAGTAAGCTTTATGAAAGCTTATCAAGTTCATATAAAACATGTACATTAACTTACCTTATCAAACAAAAATACAATTATATAATTATGTATTTATGGAACATGGTATATCATTTCACAAGAATCAAGTGAGTCTTCCATATACTCATATAAAAAGACAATCAATCACACATATCATTCATATCAATCCAAGCATCAATACATATTCAAGTCATCAAGTCATTCACTTCTTTTATTAATCAAGACAGCTCGATGAACAATAGTAAAAGAGTTTGGATACACAAGTTACAATATCAAGATACACCGAGGTGATAAATAGGGTATAAAAGTGCACAGGAGCACCGAAGTGCAAACAAGGCACCAGAGTGCATAACTGGGCACAAATGTACAGTCAGGGCACCATAATGCAAACAAGAGCATGAATATGCTATCAGGAGCACGGATGTGCTATCAGGAGTACGAAAGTACTATCAAGAGCACTTATTCAGGATTTAGGACAATTCATGTTATCACAATACTTCCAATACTAAGGCATGTATCAAATTCATCTCAATATTGTGAAATACTCTAGACATAGTTTAATTATCCCATACATATCTAAATACCTTTCATTTAAGTCCAAACTCAACTTCTATATCAATGCCATTTCATTCAAGATTCATTATGTATATATAAGTATTTATAACACAATTAATCAAAATTTATAATGACTAAAAACTGTATGAACTTACCTAAGACAATCGATTAACGAACTGAAATGTAAGGACTATTCTGCAGTTTTCCCTTTTTCCCGATCAATAACTTGATCTGATCTTTGATCTATATGATAGTTAAATTCAAATTATCAATTTCAATTACATTATAACACTCCAATATATGCATATGACATTTTAATTTCATTTTACACTATTTTTCTTAAACTTTTACATTTTATTCAATTAAGTCCTTAAAATCGAGATTATCATATCTTTCACACGTGGACTTCATTTTTCATTCTGGTTTCAATTATATCCTTCTACGACCATATAAACTCTAAATTTACATAAATTTCATGTCAATTTCATCAATTTCTCATTTTAGTCCCTAAATGTAAAACTAACAAAAATCACTTAACAAATATTCCTTAAATAATTCCAATCTTACAAATCTATCATTTACAATTCAAAAAGCTTAAAAACCATTAATGGTAACTTTTAAAATCTTTAACAGTTTTAAAAATGGAGGTACGATTTAGCTAAATTGAGTTACAACGATCTCAAAAACATAAAATTTACTAAAAACAAGATTGAAAAAGCTCACCATGCAAGAAACTTAAGCTTGGCCGAATGCAAGCCTCCAAAAATGGCTTCCTTGGTGTTTTTAGTTTCGATTTTAGAAAGAAAGAAATGAAAATGGATGATGATGACACTTATTTGTTTTACTTTAATTATAATTTTTAGTTTATAATTTTTTTAACATAAATTACAATTTTACCAAGCCACAACCATCCATTTATCTTCAAAAGTGGATAATTAACATTTAATGTAATGACTCAAAATTCATGGCATCAGAAAAGTGTGATTATCGGGCCTCCGTCTTAGTAAATTAAATCCTTAAATAATTATTAGGAATAATTATGAGTCTAGTTTAATTTAGAGTAATTAGTAAAAAGGACTAGATTGAGTAAAGGTTAAAAGTTTAATTCTAAAACAATAGAAAGAAAAAAGGGATTAAAATGGCAATTAAGCCATTAGTAATAGTTGAGGCGGCAAAATGGATAGAAAAATCTAAGATTTTTCTTAGATTTCTATATAATAATAATTATTATTAAATTATAAAATAAATAAGATAAAGACAAATGTATGGTACACAATTAATACATGTGTAAAAATTATATTAGTACAATTGTAAAATGAATAATTAAATTATATGATTTTTTGTATAATAAACAAATTGAATAATGACAATAGTAATAAAAATATTGGTACATTTGTTATAAAACAGTTTGATTACTTAATATTAAAGTAATAGATAAACAGAATTAAACTATATTATTATTAATTAAAATTTTGGAATTTTATATGATAAATAAATAAAAAATATAACAAATGTAGGATGATGATATATTACATGTGTAAGTATATTTAATATTACATTTGTAAAATATTCATTTGTTATTAAATAAGATATTTATAATATTATTATTAAGTTAATATAAAATAAATAAGTACATAAAATAAAGTAAATAACGAAAGAATAAAGTAAAAAGAAAAACAAAAAAACAGAGAGAGAACAGAGAAGCATTTCGAAACAAGCAGGAAAGAAAGAAGAAAAAGAAGGAAAAAGGAAAAACTAAATATTTAAGGTTTAAAGCTTTAAAAGGTAAGTCAATTTAGCTCTTTTCTCTTAATTTTGATGTTTTAGAAGCTTTTAAACAAAGTTTTGTTGAAATTAAGTAAAAGCCATGGAAGTTCTTAGGTTTCCAAACATAGTTCATGTTGGATAAATTGTTGAATTAAGGATTAAATTGAATGAATTCTAAGTTAGAATTGAAAAAGGGATTAAATTGTAAACTAAATATAAGTTTTGTGTTGTAAGGATTAAATTGAAAGAAATTTTAAATTAGGGTTATATTATGAATACTTGATTTTTTTTAGAGTGAATATGGAAGGAAAATAAATAGAAATGAAATATGAATTAAGTTAAACAAACCAATGAGTTAATAAGGATTAAATTGAAATTAAGATATAAATTGAAAAAAAATCAATTAATTATTAAATTAATGTTTTAATTAATAATGTAGATTGTTATTATTATTTTCGTAGTTAACAAGGAAAAGGAGGTATCGGCATCCAAAGGAAAAGAAAAGATCGTTGAGGAGTAAACGCGTATTCCGGGTTTGTATTACTATAACTCAATCTATTTATTAAATGTTATATTGAATTTGTAATCATGGGACATTTAAGGTAAGGTAAGTAATAACATTTAAAATTAAGTAAGAATATGTGTGACTATTGAATTATATGTGAATTGAGATAATAGATGTTTTGAATTAATTGAATATTTGAAACTGTTGTGGAAATGAATTCAAAATTGAAAAAGTAAAATAATACCCTATTAACTTATCGAACTAGATTGGATACAAATGGCATGCCAAAGGATTTGTGATGTGATGAGGAGATTTATAGCTCGGCCGAGAAGATGATTCTGTTATTATATGCTTTGGTTTATTCGAAGAGGCATTTAATGCCTTATTGGTGTGTTTGGAAGGATATGATATACCGGTGTGTTTGGGAGGCTATATTATACTGGTTATGGAGGATTTATATTATTTTGGGTGTGATTGGGTTGGATATTCTAGTCTGTTTGGGTGGAATCCGTGTATCTGTCAGAGTCCAAGACTTGTTAATAGGGTAAATAATTGAAATGAAATTTTGAAAATGAGATTGATTGATTTGGCTCTATTAAGAAGTATGTGAAAGAATGTATGAATTAAATTATTAATTGAATTAGTATGTGAAAAATGAATTATGAATTTAAGATTTATGAAGTAATATATAATTATGTATGGTTAGTTTAAATGATTTATAAAGTTTATGGTTGATGTTTGTTATTTATTAAGGTTAAATAGTTTGATTTATAGTAATACCACTGAGTATAAAATACTTAGCGTACGGTTGCTTCCGTGCGTAGGTCATTAGAGTCACAGATCTGGTCCAGCATCTAGAACGATCCCAACTCCAACAAGGAAATTTTAGTGATGTTTTCTTCCTTAAATGAAAGTGGCATGTACATAGGTGTTGTAATGTTTATTTTGGTATGTTATAAAATTTTGTTGTAATGAAAAGTATTTGGTGTTTTGATGTTTTTAAACTAGTGATATGGCAGAAATTTGTTTATGGTATTGATTTGAATTTGCAGGGGGTTTTATGTAAAAATAAGCAGAAATACTGTCGAAATTTAAAAAAAAAATTCAAAAAAATTTCCGGAGTACTCGAACAAGTCTTGTTCCACTTTTAATACATGTTTTGGGCTTCAAAAGTTCATTATAGGGACTTATTTATGAAATTATACTATGAATGTTATTTTGTTTGTGAATAATTAGTAAGTTGTCTGATATGTCTGGTAACGCCTCGTAACCCTGTTCCAGCGACGGTTTGGGGTTAGGGGGTGTTTACTTACAATAATTATCATCTACCCTCTTAGGGAATATAATTCAATAGAATTCAACTTTTACGATTTAGTCCTTTTTATTAATTAACTATTTAAACACCAAAATTTTCAGACCAAACCTCAATTCACCTATATAATAGCTTTGTAAATAGTTAATGGAAATATTTAAGAGCTTGACTTACAAAAATGAGGTCCCGATACCTTATTTTCCAAAACCATTGAATTTTGATACTAACCACTTGTATTGTGTCTAACTGACCAAGTAACAATTTTATCGAATCATGATTCACTATATTATTATATTTAACTTGTAAATATTAAATAGTTATATTTATGAACTCACTCATCGGAATTGTGGTCTTGAAACCACTATTTCCAGGACCCCTAAAAAAGGACTGTTACAGTTCTAGTAGAAAAATGGTGCACCCACAGGTGCAACACTAACTACCTTGGTTTAGCTTTATTTTCTATTGATGCAAGACAATTGGGGAGATTTGTTATGCGAAGGTCTTTGAGACTTTATATTGGATGGATGATTTCGCTTCAAAGGCCTTCTAGACTTGAAGAACGAGTTTTATCTCTTTTTTGTTAGTGTAATCAAATTATAAGAGCTTTTATCCAATGGCCTTCAAGACTTAATATTAGATAGTTGCTTCCGCTTAAAGGGCCTTTTAGACTTCATCTTGAAAATGGATTTAGCATTTTTTTCGGTTGAATAAGATCAAAGAACAATTTCCTTTAAAACTGAAGCAACATTAAAGCTTTTGGCTTCAAAATCTTCTCTTTAGGCTTCTATGTATGAACTTCCAAACTCCTAAAGTTGTTAGGTTATGTTGAGTGGTTTGGAGGTAATCTCCTTCTAGTTAAGAAAATAGACTTCTTGTGGAATATATTTTCTTCATTTGTGTGATCTACAAGGATTAAAATCTTTTATTTATTATTTATCTCATGTTAATTTAAATTAATTAGAAATAAAATAATCCTTAAAGAATATAATGGATTTCTAAAATGATTTAAATAAGAGATAAATAATAATGATACATGATGAACTTTGATTTGTCCAAAACTCTTCTTTAGTTCCCCATCAAGACTTGGTCACTTAAATTGTTTCTTTTGATAGGAAGTGGGCAAGTATTGAAACTTTAGTTACTTCTGCTGTCAAATTTTTTTTCCATCTTTAAAGGATGCCATCAAGATTTTTTTTTCTTTGGAATAAACTTAGCAATGAAACTAGGTTGTGTATGCACCATTTTTTTTCTTGAATGACCAAATAATGATGTAGTTCATTTTTTTTTTTTTTGGATGAGTGGTTTAATCTTGTGCTTAAGAGTGCTAAAAAGTTTAAGATCATGCTTAGGAGTCTCATTTTTGGACGAACATTTTAAGCTCATGCTTAGGAGCATTATATTTTGGATGAACAATTTAAGCTTATATTTAGAAGCATTATTGTTTGTTGGATATATAATTTAAGCTCATGCTTAAGAGCATCATCATTTTTTTCAAGTAAATAATTTAATCTTTTATGTAAAAGCAATGTGTTAGCTTAAGCTCATGCCTAGGAACATTATTTTTTTTTATTGTCTTCTTTGACATGTGATTGGAGTTTAACCATCATTATTCTAATATTAAGGGAGAATCATCATTGTAATTGAGCCTAGAGCTAGTGTAATAGGTTCAAAATAGTCAAAATTTATGGTTCTATCCATCATACTAGATTTGAGAAACCATAATGATTGATGTTATTCCTTATTCAAACTCTTTTTTTTTCTTCACAAAGTTGCATGATCTTGTATTTCAAAATAAAACACTTTTTTAAAGGATACCTGACCCAACTATAATACTTGCAATAGTTGGGATCATCTACTCTATCAAGTTCTTCAAATCATTTAATTCTTTTTTGTAATTGAATCAACTTAGTTTTTAAAAGCTCTTCAAGCATGGGAAAGGTACTTATTTTCTTATCTTTCATTCAGTGTAACTTTTTCTTTACCTTTGACTTGAGTACAAATAGGTTTGACATTTTACAATTATGGATTGATCAATACCTTTATTACTAGCTAAAATTTTGCACCCTTGTGGATTTCTTACTAATAAGGTTATAGATTTGTGGTAGTTGACATTTTTGGTTCCATGATGTGAGCTTGGATGGCTAATTCTTTAAAATACTTTCGCTTAATGCCTTGGAGAATATAGGACAAGCCCAATTCATGCCTTGTATGCAAATGTAAATGTTAAAAGACTAACAAAATGTTATTACAACTCAAACTTAAGTTCCTCTAATAGTGGATGTAATCGATGATTGGCTCATTTTTTCATTAGCGTGAGTGTGAGATTTTAGTTGTGTTGACTTTATGGTGAGTGTTATAGAATCGATTGAGAAATTCTCGCTCAAATTATCTTTAGATATTAATCATCCAAGGCACAAGATCAGATTACTTATCAAAGGCAATTCATTTTAATGATTAAATAAATTACTTTACCATTAGATCTCCATCATTTTGGTGTTGTTGCAAGTTCCCACAAAGTGCGCAACATATAGATGTGGATTTCCATCAACTTGTTGGTATTTTAGAGGTTGATAATTTTCAAACATCCCCAATCGATCAAAATCCTTTGAGCATATGGCTTTGCAAATGTGTATAAATATGGAGAAACACTTTTGACTTGATCCTTGATTAGATTCCTTAATAAGCTCTTTGAGTTGACATAAAGAAACGTTTTGAAGTCCCTTTTTAATAGTCTTGGTAGAAATTTGACCAACTTTTTAAAGAGTTTGTTAATGAGTTTCACTTGCATGTGATTGGTTACTTCTACTTAAGCTTTTGATTTGTGCCTCGTGAAAACAAGTTTATAATCCTTTCTTTTAATGCTTGATGCAATGAATTCCACAACTTCTATACAATGAAAGAATTTCTAGTTGTCATCAGAGCCATAATGTCTAACTTTGATAATGAGCATCTGTGAACTTTGATGAGTTTGGTTTTTGAAGAAAATAAATGAATGACAGAGATTATCTCATTAGGTGTGCAAAAAATTTGTATACAAAAAATTTTAGGCAAAAAAAAGTCTGGAAAAATTGGAACAAATAAAAGAATTTTATTTATAGAATTTGACTTAGAACCTCTTGATAAATCTTTTGACTCTTCTTTTCAATGAAGTTTCGATCTAAGGATTGTCTAGACTCGATTTTGAATGGATGTGGTCACTAAGGCTCATCAAAACTTGATCTTGAATACAAATTTGGAAAGTTGCTTACCTGAGAATTGATCCAAGTGTTTTCAAGACTTGATCTTGGACCAATGAAGTTCGTTTCAAAGGTTATCAAAACTTGATCTTGAATAACAAGTTTTATTTTTATTTTTTTATTTTTTTGTGTTGATTCAATGGGATTGAGAAAGCTTTATCCAAGGGTATTTGAGACTTGATCTTAGATGGAGAATTCTACTTTAAGGGCCTTTAAGAGTCTACTATTAAAAAACATATTTAGCCTACTTTCTGTTGATACAACTGAATTGAGGTGAGCATTTATCCAATGATCATTAAGACTTGATCTTGGATGAAAGATTCTACTTAAAAAACGAATTTAGCTCTTTTTTTTCGCCGATTGAACAAGATTAGAAAGTAATTTTCTTCAGAATTGATGAGGCATTTTTAAGTTTTTTTTTTTCTTTTGAATTTTTTTACTTCTCTAGAGATTCCTTCCTTGAGATTTTGGAGAAAATTACTAGTCTTAAAAATTTTCTCTCTGGACTTCAAATTTTGAATTTCTAAACTTATGAACTTGAATGTCTTGGAAGGTAATCCCTTTTATAGTGTCAAGTAGTCAAATAAAAGAGATTTCTTATAAAATATAACATTCTCATTTACTAATTTACAAAGGTTAAACTATCATTAAAAAAAGCATGATTAAAATTTTATATTTTTTATTTATCTCATATTAATTTAAATTGATTAAAAAACAACCATTAAAATATACAATATTTTTATAAAAGTATTTAATTCATTAATTTATCTCTTATTAATTAATTTAATTTAATAATTGATTGCTGATGGTATGAAGCATAGAAAGGTTAGAGGATGATAGATATATTGCCTGCAAAACTGAAACTCAGTGGTAATTCATTAAATTAAAAGGAGGATTCAGTTAAGTTGGATTTAATTAAATAATTAAATCAAAATTACCAAATGAAGCTGAGCATGAATGAAGAATAAGTATGTTGGACCACATACTAATTAAGCTAAATTGGCCCAATGACACAAATAGTTGCAACATGGACCCATATGCAAAAGTTTCTTGGATGATTTTTAATATTTATTAAATTCTATACAGAAAGCCCACTTAACTTATTAAATTTGATTTTCTGGGACTCAATATTAATGATCCAAATTCCATTCTATGAAAGCTGAGTTCGAAGTTAAAAGTAAATAAGAAAATGAGCTTCTTTCTAAAGTTACAACCATTTTTCTGGGTTTATAAAGTTTTAATTTTGAGCTTCTTTCTAAGTTTTAATTAGGCATTTAAGATAAACAATGTAGTAGTAGAATAAATGGACTAAATCAAAAGGGTTTGAATAAAAAATAGCTTTACTTATTGAGTTTTCCACATGTTTGGTTGGTGAGAAAATGAGCATGGTTGATGAGAAAAAATAAATACAAATTTTAAAAATTAATATGAAATTATTTTTAAGATTTTTAAAATCATTTGATAATTGTTAGAATTAAAAAAAATGATAAATTTTGTAAACATTGAGTTCTAAATTTGTTGAATTTTTCGGATTTAAGATCAAATTGATAGAATGTATAAACATTTTATGGCTAAATTTGCTATTAGGTCAATAAAAAAATTCATGTTAGACTTATGTTACTAAGTTAACAACTATAATATTTACTTTCAAAAAGTTAAATTATTAAATAAAAAATTAATAATTTAATGACCAAAATAAAACCAACTGAATAGTTAAATAATTATTTTTGTATATATATTTATAACAAAATAAAAATTTCATGAGAAGAATGGATATAACAAATTAAAATAAAGAAAAACAAATCTTAAAAGTAAAATTAAAATATAGTAGTCATTAATAAGGAATCTTGGAGTGTTGGATGAGATTATCTGTTTCAGAAGAGTAAGATGGAGGATTTCAAAGTGAGAAATATGTTAATGTTCTTTTTAATTTTTTTTAAAATTTAAATTAACTTCTTAACAATGATAAAATTTTGATTTAATTTTTTAAAAATTATAAAGATATAGGCTATCAAAATGGTGAAATTGTATTTTTACTATCATAAAAATTAAAATTAAATTTCGGCCCCCTTAAAAAACTTTTCTAACTTCTCCTTGTATAAAATAACTGGTGTTACAAATTAACTTGACACCAATTCAATTGCGGAGTTACGAAAAATACCATTATTTTAAAGGATAATTAATATTATTAAAAAGATCATAATTTTATATAATTTCAAATAAAATAACTAAAAAATATGAATAATAAATTTATATAAAAATCCATTATCATTTCACCAATTATATTTATAAATATATTTTTAATATAAAATATTTTCGTGTATTATAAAATTTAGAATGAATATTGTATTTTCAAAATTTGACGCTAAGCATTTTCTCAAAAAATTATTCAAAAGGGTTCGTGGTATAAAGACATAAGTTTAGCTAATAAATATTTTATTTTATATTTCAAAATAATTATAATTATTTATGGTATAAGGTTTAAATTAAAATTACTATTAGAATATTTTCAAAATATTTATAATGTTTTAAGTGATAAATTATGCTTTTTAATTATTAAAAATTATACCATTTAATTACTAATAAAGAATTGTGATTGAATCTCAAGTTGTGACTTATTAGTTGGATGTTCACTTAGCCTAATTTAGATTCGAATCATTGTTATATTAATAAAAAAAAAAGAGTTGTATTTTACTAATTGAGTCAGGCCTTGTGGTTTAAAGAATCAATTTATCACCTTAAAAAAAATTTAATTTTTTTTTCCAAATCATTTGCTTCTTTTTGTTTTTGTTTAGCTGGGGTATTAGCCTCCGGGCTAGCTACCGTCCCTCTTTTTCTCCTATCCATCAACCATCTTTTTCTTTCTTCTTCTCATTCACTTCATACATTTTCTTTCTTTTCAGTTTACGGATCTATTTTGTGGGTATATTTGTTATCTTCACAAATTGTGATGGACAAATGACAGTATCTATCATCATTGAAACACCAGCGACCATCGATAATTTCTTTTAGAAAGTGAGTAGCTATTGGTTGACTTCTTAATCTGTTTCTGTTTTGAGAGTTTCAAATAATAAATGATTTCATGAGTCGGTTTGAACTTGTGCTATCTTAAGTTTTATATGTTTTTTGTTTGTTTTTCCATTGTTTAATAAGTCTTCACTTTTAGAAGTTTTTGTCTACTCTTGTAGTACGTTTTTTAATCTTGCTTATGCATGTAGTCTTGCTTCTGCGAGTAATTTTAGCGTTGGTTTTGTCGTCGTCCCCTGTAGTTTAGTGGATGCTCAGTTCTTTTGCCGATTTATGTCCGCCGCTTTAGACCATCTGAGGTTGATTTTCTTATTGTATTAAGTGATTGCAATCACTAGTGATATGTTGTGCTTGAGTGGTGACAAAGCTTATTGTCAATGTGCCATAATGTTTTATTGATGTTGAAGTTAAAACTTTTGTTATGTTGATGGAGCTTGTCCTTTAGTGCGTACAATAGGTGTTTGTTACTCCCCCCTCCCCGGAATTGTACATGATCTTATTCATTGGATGAATTAATGGATTTCTCATAAAAAAAATTTGTGACTATTCATGAAGATATTTATTAAATAGTTATGTTTATCGTAAGAGACTTGACTACCCAAAACAAACATTTACTAGATAGTTCTATTTGTATAAAGGGACATAAAAACTATAAATAAAAGTCAAATTTCATTTGGAATGTACATAAAAAAATTTTCAGAAATACAACTTTCTACTCTCCTTCTATCTTCCTACTAATCATAGATTATTTAAAAAGAATTGCCATAAATTTTTTTTAAAGAAATTTACATTTAAATTTTTTTTTTCCATCAGTGCAAAATGTAAAATATAAATAGTTATTGGAATTAATTGTATCCTTAAAGTTAATTTATGGGAAAAAAGTATATGTTAGTTTAAACTCGTAACTTTGATGGGAATTTATGGGTAGAAACATAATAACGTGAGATCAGAGATGAATCATATTCATAAGAGATAATATTTAATGTGGTTGAACCGTTTGATCTGTTTTAAAATATAAAAAAGAAAAAAAATCATTCCACTAAACTCGTAATTTTTATGGTTCAGCCCCTTTAACCTAAGCCCAAAATATAAACAGGATAAGCATCACTCCACTAAACTTGTAATTTTGCATGGATAAAGCTAGAAATGTGAATCACCACAAGATACAACTTTTGCAGGAATAAAATTACAAACTCTCCTCTCCTAAATCTCTATTTATAGGACTTATTACTTAA
This sequence comes from Gossypium bickii, assembly GCA_025503065.1. Taxonomy (NCBI): domain Eukaryota; kingdom Viridiplantae; phylum Streptophyta; class Magnoliopsida; order Malvales; family Malvaceae; genus Gossypium; species Gossypium bickii. The sequence goes on along the minus strand of CP106713.1, from coordinate 15,358,777 downwards.
TCATCAAGAAATTTTATTCATTAACATTTTTCACTTATTACCAATATCCACTTATACTAAAATCAAATTTAATATTAACAATTTGGGTCAATATCTAATAAACTTTATATATATATGTATATATAAACATTTTTCATGATTTTGTTTTTGATATATCCTCAAAAGTAATATAAAAACCTCAAAGTCTTGATATGTTTTTTTCCCCCAACAATACATATATTATGTAGCATTGATATTAGAATATTGGAGACTAAATGGTCAAAGTGGATAAAAGCCAAAAATTAAGGTAAAATATATGTATGATTCAAAGCACCAAAGCATATTATAAATAATAAAAAAAAAAGGATGGATTCAGAAAGTCAAAAAGTATGTGTTAGAGAAATAGGTTGGTAGTTGAGCACTCCTTGGGAGGCTTCATTATTTCCACTTACTTTCTTTCGGTCCCCTTGTTTATAATTATGTTACAATTTAGTAAATGTAAATGGAAAGAAATTTCCCACAACCTTAGAATTAAAAAAGTTAAAAAAATCCGGAGTGTAGCACGTGGCAATCTTGGTGACCAGTTGTTTATATATAATGGAATGGAATCACAAGAGTTGACATTGATTATCAATGTTCTGCCGACAACATCAGACATTTTTGTAGCTATTGGTCTTTTCTGCGAATGCACTATCAATATCAAACTTTATCCCCCTCCAACATTCTTCTCTCTTCAGCTTAGACAACTTGTACACGATTGTTGGTTGACTTTCACACACTGCAATTATCATACCCCTTATGTAATTTCTCTAAATTTTGGTCTAATTTCAAACAAATTTTCATTTTTAATTCTTTTTAGAAAAAGAAACTTTATTAAATAATTTGAAATCTATGCAAATTTATCCACTAATCTCTCTATTATATTTCAACCGGTTTTCAGAAATGTACATTTGAAGTCAATTCTTTTATTAAGTTTGTAACGCCCTAACTTATTTATTTTTATTTCTGTAAATATTTAAAATAAATGAGTATTTGCTTTAATGGTTGAGTGTTTTGGGTGTGTGTGATGCCTTGGGTTCAATTCTCACTTTTGATAATTTCTGTTATTTTTTATCCAAACCTTACCCTTTTTGAGTAGGCTTATATTTAATTGTCTGTTAATTTATATTAGAATGAACTTGTTGGTTCAAGTGATAAGGGAGTTAGTATGTTGGAGGTCTTGTATTCAAATACTTGTGTTAACGTGGGTATTATTTTTGCTTGATGTTGTGATAGAGTTTCGGTGGAGTTGGAATTCTGAGTAGTGGGTGGTTATGATTGTGGATGTAGTAGAATTTGACTAAAATTCGTTTTTCCCAAAAATCCCTCTATTTTGGAAATCTAACGTTTTCTGCACTTTTCTTCCCATTAGAATTTTTTTTGCATTACATTTTCTCTCCCTTCTTCCTTCCTCTTTTCGACAAAATTGTATTTCTAAACTTCGGTGTTCGTACGTTTGGTAGGTAAGAGTTGTATATTTTGCTTGAGTTGGGAGTTTTCTTTAAATTCGTTTAGAGCCATGTCGAGTTCTTTCCATTGGAACTGAACTTATGTTTTGGCAGCAGCAAATTATGAAGAACGGGACTCTCCTTTCGTGGAATCGTAGTTAGAGTTTCGAGGAATTGGGTAAGCGTTGAACATTTGAATTTTGTCTTTGTCTATTTCGATGTAGTTCGATTTGGTATCGATTTAAACGATTAATTTGGGGTTTAATTGGTCAATTTTATGTGCTGGTGGTTTCGAGAGTGTTTTTGTATCGAAACGGTACCAGGTGTGTTCCCAAATCGAGAAAAACGAAGTTTCGACGAAAACTTCTTACTGTCGATGCCACACGAGCGTGTGGGTGGTCGTGTGCGAGACACGATCGTGTAGCCCACACGTGCGAGGCCAAGTTAGGTGTGTGGGCCATGTATGCATGTTATCTGTATATAAGCATGTTGAGCATGTCAAATTTGCTATTTCTGTATTTGATTTCTATATTTGTTTTGGGGGGATTTGCATATGAGAAGGAAGTGTTCTGTATGGCATTCATCGCCTATCATCTGGCAGTTTAACTACACATTATCTGATATGTGTCGCATCGACACTATATAGTGTGTAGGGATGGGTGAGTGGTTTTAGCCACACATGGTGTGATAGGATGAACAGAGATGATGTGTAAAAGATGGGGGTAGGACTCACTGTATATGTTCTATATATTCGCATATCTATTTTTGTTATATGTATCTGAAATGGACATAAGTCCGAATCTGCATCTGACTGTATATAAGTTTACTGTATGTTTTGCATGTCTATTTCTGTTGGGTTACACATTGAGTTTTCATAAACTCACTTCTGTCTATTCTGTACAGGTAACCCACAGACTTAGACGGATCGGTGTAGCGGAGTCTTGCGGTGACCACTAGTCTACGAACTGATTTTTAATTAAAGGTTTTATTATTTAAGGGTTATTTCTGAGAGTTTTGTACTAATTGGACTCTCCAGACTATTGATGCAAATTTTGGGATTTGGATTTTTCATTAAATATTTTTATTGGGATGACTAGCTAAAAACAAGGTTTTAACTAAAACAAAAGTTTTCTAAACTTACGAATGGGATTTTAAGAAAATAACATTTACTATAACATCCGCTGCAAAATTTCGTTTTGGCAAATAAAGTAATTAATTAACGTTTTCGGCAATGGATATAAATGAATATGAGTTGTTTGAACCGAAATGATTTAACGCAACCGTTTTCAAAACCCATTCTTTGTAACATTTCTGGATTTGGCCATAACGTCTAGGCCAGCTTTGGGGTGTTATATTTAGTGGTATCAGAGTCAGGTTGCAAAACTCAGGCGATGAATTTTGGGTTTTAAAATTTTTGATTTAAAAAGAATTGGTTTTTGAATAATCTGAGAAAGTATGTGGCACATCGAGTCTCCGGCACCGATCCTGTAAGTTTTTCTGAACTTAGATAGAAAACTCTGAAACACTGTAGTTAGTACTTTCTAAAAATGTACTGAGTTAGTTAGAGACTAAAACTTCTGAAAACATCTCTGAACTTCTGATAATTTATGCATAAAATATCTGCTAATAAATACTGGAATTGGTGCATAAAACTTTATAATATAGATAAAAATTCAAAATTTATGATGAGCACTCGTGGAACACGAGGACATGGCATTCGAAGTCGTGGTAAAGATCGTAGAGGGGCTCGAGCTGAGTCTTCCTCTTTGGGCAGTATGCCAAATTTAGACACGTGTGAGACGCCAGTTTTGCCTGCTACTGAGACTGGGTGTCAAAGTCGTTCGGTTGGGGACAACGTCTTGTCCCAAGTCATGTTGAGGATATTAAAGAGGGTCGCTAGGCCCCATTCTAGATCTGGAGGCTGCGGGTCAGTAACTGAATAACTCCGGTCCAATGGTGCTGAGCTGTTTAGAGGAGTCACTAGAGTTCCCCCTACTATGGTCGGGTATTGGTTAGAGGCCACCGAGAGGATCATATATGATATAGATTGTACTCTCGGGCAGAAACTTAAGGGTGCAGTCTCTTTTCTTAACGACGATGCATATCAATGGTTGTTATCGGTTAAGGATGGTACTCAGCCTGATCTTCTAAACTGAGACTTCTTCAAAACTACTTTTTAGGGGAAATATATGGGTGCAAGCTATGTGGATGCTCGTAGGTGTGAGTTCATGAATCTCACGCAAGGTGATAGATCAGTAGCCGAGTATGAGGTTGAGTTTTTGAGGTTGAGCTGCTACACACGAGGCGCGGTGGTGTCTGAATATGAGAAATACGTCTGCTTTGAGAATGGCTTAAGGGATAACTTGAGAGTACTGATTGTTCCACAGAGGGAGTGAAAGTTCGCGGTTCTGGTAGATAAGGCAAAGATCGCTGAAAAGGTTAAGTGCATGGAGCGACAGAATAGGGACCGTGAGAGAGGCAATAATAAGAGGGATTCGGAGCCCTCTAGTTTTGTTTAGAGGCTTAAGAAAAAGGCCAAACCTGATGAGCCGATTAGAGTGGGGGTTCTTGTTGCTCCTATTGGGATTCAGCCTTATGGGGATTGTGGTAGCCGCCATTCGGGCGAGTGTTGGAGGAGATTGTGGGCTTTTTTGATGTGTGAGTATTTAAAGCATCGTATTAGAAAGTGCCCACAGCGGGTAGATCAGATGCAAGTTTCAGGATCGGGTTCTGCACAGCCTCAAAGGGTAGTTTAACAGCCACTTAGGGGCCGTGGACTGGCTAGGGGTGGTAATGGTATGGGCTGAGGGCAGAAAACACCGGGTTGAGGTGCCAATTAGACTGAGGCGAGGCAACTGTGTTAGTTTATGCTGCTTGATACCGAGAAGATAGTGACGCTCCTGACGTTATCACGATACGTTCTTTATTTTCGATGTACCTTATACTACTTTGATAGACATAGGTCCCACGCACTCCTATGTAGCTAGTTCTGTTTCTGGAAACTTGGGGATATTTGTTGAGAGCACTTCTAATGAGATCACTGTACTAAGCCCATTGGGGCAGTCTGTTCGGGTTAGTAAACTTTATAGGGACGTTCCGTTAGAGGTGCAATGGGCTGTATTTCTGGCAAATCTGATGGACTTACCGTTTGAAGAGTTTGATTTGATTCTAGGTATGGATTGGTTGGTTGAGCACCGAGTCAGTTTGGATTACGCGTAAGAGGGTCGTTCTGAGGACTGAGGGTGATAAGGAGGTGGTTATGATCGGTGAGTGTCGAGATTATCTGTCCAATATGATCTCTGTTCTTGTGGCTGAAAAACTGGTTCGAAAAGGTTGCAAGGCATATATAGCCTTTGTCAGTATTTCTGGTTTTGGGGACTCTTCTATTGGAGATATCAGAACAGCGAGGCTGAGAAGTTATCGGGTTTACCTCTGAACCGATAAGTTGAGTTTGGAATTGAGCTTCTATCTGGTACAGCTCCGATGTCTATCACTCCCTACAGAATGGCACCAAAGGAGCTTACAGAGCTTAAGGATCAACTTTAAGAGCTTCTAGATCGTGGTTTCATCTGTCTTAGTATGTCTCTGTGGGGGGCGCCGGTTTTGTTTGTTAAGAAAAAGGATAGGACCATGAGGATGTATATTGATTACCGACAACTGAATAAACTGACAGTGAATAATAAGTATCCACTTCCGAGGATCGATGATTTGTTTGATCAGTTCCGAGGGGTTTTAGTGTTTTCGAAGATTGATCTTCGTTCTAGGTATCATCAACTTAGAGTTAAGGAAGCTGATGTTCATAAGACTGCATTTAGGACTCGTTATGGACATTACAAGTTCCTAGTTAGGCCTTTTAGTCTAAAAAATGCTCTAGCTGCATTCATAGATTTGATGAACCGAATCTTTCAGCCATATCTAGATCAGTTCGTCGTAGTTTTCATCGATGATATTCTAGTTTACTCTAATACTGAGGATGAGCATGATGAACATCTTAGAGCAGTGCTTCAGATACTCCAAGAGAAGCAACTCTACGCTAAGCAAGTGTGAGTTCTGGTTGTGAGAGGTAACTTTTCTAGGGTACGTGGTTTCTGCTTAGGGGATCTGTGTTGATCCGAAAAAGATTGAAGCTGTACTTGAGTGGAAACAGCCTAAGAACGTATCTGAGATCCGTAATTTTCTGGGTTTGGCGGGATATTATCAGTGATTTGTTGAGGGTTCTCTTTGATTGCAACTCCTTTAACTAAAATTTTGCGAAAAGCTGTTCCTTTTGTATGGGTTAATGCACAACAGTCGAGCTTTGAGAAGCTCAAGTCTGTTCTGACTCAGGCTTCTATTGTGATATAGCCTAAATCTAGGAAAGAATTTGTGGTATACAGTGATGTGTCACATGTTAGTTTAGGTTGTGTTCTAATGCAAGATGGTAAGGTTGTGGCTTATGCGTCCCATCAGCTTAAGACACACGAGGGGAATTATCCGACGCATGATCTCGAGTTAGCTACGGTAGTTTTTGCATTGAAAATCTGGAGGCACTATCTGTATAGTGAGAGGTGTATTATTTACACTGATCACAAGAGCATCAAGTATCTCCTTACTTAGAAGGAGTTGAATCTTAGATAGTATCGATGGATTGAGCTGCTCAGAGATTATGACTACACGATAGAGTATCATCTTGGTAAGGCCAATGTAGTGGTTGATGCTCTAAGTCATAGAGAAATGACTGATTTGAGAGTGATGTTTGCTCGTCTTAGTGTATTTGATGATGGGAGTCTGTTAGCTAAGTTGCAAGTTAAGTCGACTTGGATTGATTAGATTCGAGATAAGCAGTTAGAGGATGAGTCTCTAGGTTTGCGGTTTCGTTAGATTGAGAGCGGCAGTACTTCAGATTTTAGGCTGAATAAGGATAAAGTTTTATGCTTTCAAGGTCAGATTTGTATGCCGAATGATTCTGATATGAGATAGTTGATTCTGAGGGATGTGCATAGTAGCCCTTATGATATGCATCTCGGTGGTAATAAAATGTATCACGATCTTCGTGAGCTGTATTGGTGGCCGGGGTTGAAGCGTGAGGTTATGGATTTTGTTGCTTGATGTATGATGTGCCAGTAAGTTAAGACTGAGCATCAGCTACCTTCGGGTTTGTTACAACTCGTTAATATTCTTTTATGAAAGTAGGAATGAGTAACGATGGACTTTGTTAGCGGGTTGCCCTTGACACCCATTAAAAATGATTCTGTTTGGGTCATCTTGGATCAATTGACCAAGTCCGCTCATTTTATTCTAATTCAGACGGACTACTCTCTGTAAAGTTAGCAAAGCTCTATATTTTCGAGATTGTAAGACTGCATGAGGTTCTTGTTTTAATTATTTCTTATAGAGATCCTCGCTTCACATCTCGGTTTTGAAAGAAATTGCACGAGGCTCTAGGTTCGAGGTTAGACTTCAGTATTATATTCCATCCTCAGACCGATGGTCAGTCTGAAAGGGTGATTCAGATACTAGAAGATATGCTTTGGAGTTGTGTCATTAATTTCCAAGGTAGTTGGGAGGATTATCTGTCGCTAGCTGAGTTCACCTATAATAACAGTTTCCAGTCTAGCATTCAGATTACACCTTACGAGGCTCTGTATAGTCATAAGTGTCGTACTCCGCTATGTTGGACTGAGTTGGATGAGCGTCAGATTTTGGGTCCTGAGTTGGTTTTTGAGACCGAGGATAAGGTTAGACTGATTCAGGATCGTCTGAATGCGGCTTTTGATAGACAGAAGTCCTATGCGGATCTGAAGATGAGAGATATTGAATACTCTGTGGGGGATTTCATTTTCTCAAGGTTTCTCTATGGAAGAAACTTTTGGAGTTCGGTTGTAAGGGCAAGTTAAGTCCTAGGTTTATTAGGTTGTATCTGATTCTGAAGCGTGTGGAACCGGCCGCTTATCATTTGGAGTTAACTCTAAAGTTTGACCGTATCCACAATGTGTTTTATGTCTCGATCTTGAGGCGATACCAGTTTGATCCATCTCACGTTATCTTTATTGAGAGATCGAGGTTAGACCAAATTTGACTTTTGAAGAGAAGCCAGTACAGATTTTGGATCGCGATGTTAAGATTCTGAGGAGAAAGTCCATTCCGTTAGTAAAGGTTCTGTAGTGAAATCATGACACTGAGGAAGCCGTATGGGAACCTGAGGACTTAATGCGTCAGCAGTATCCTCATCTGTTTTAATCAGGTAAATTTTAAGGTTGAAATTTCTTTTAGGGGTTAGAGTTGTAACGCCTTGACTTATTTATTTCTGTTTCTGTAAATATCTGGCATAAATGAGTATCTGATTCAGTGGTTGAGTGTTCTGGGTGTGTGTGTAAGGTCTTGGGTTCAATTCTCACTTTTGGTAATTTTTGTTATTTTTGATCCAAGCCTTACCCTTGTTGAGTGGACGTATATTTAATTATCTGTTAATTTATATCAGAATGAGTCTGCTGGTTCGAGTGGTTAGGGAGTTGGTGTACTGAAGGTCCTGTGTATGAATCCCTGCACGAGTGTGGGTATTATTTTTGCTTGATGTTGTGATAAAGTTTCGGTGGAGTTGGAATTCTGAGTAGTGGGTGGTTATGATTGTGGATGTAGTAGGATTTAGGTAAAATTCGTTTTTCTCAAAAATCCCTCTTTTTTAGAAATATGACGTTTTCTGCACTTTTCTTCCTATCAAAATTTTTTTTGCTTTTCTTTTTCTCTCCTTTTTTCCTTCCTCTTTTCAGCAAATTTTTTTTCTTCTAAACTTCAGTGTTCGTACGTTTGGTAGGTAAGAGTTGTATATTTTGCTTGAGTTTGGAGTTTTCTTTAAATTCGTTTAGAGCCATGTCAAATTCTTTCTATTGGAACTGAACTTGTGTTTTGGCAGTAGCAAATCGTGAAGAACGGGACTCTCCTTTTGTGGAATCGTAGTTGGAGTTTCTGAGAATCGGGTAAGCATTGAACATTTGAATTTCATCTTCGTCTATTTAGATGTGTTCGATTTGGTATCGATTTAAGCGATTAATTTGGGGTTTAATTGGTTAATTTTAGGTGCTGGTGGTCTCGGGGAGTGTTTTTGTATCGAAACAGTTCCAGATGTGTTCCCAAATCGTGAAAAAAAAAAAGTTTCGGCGAAAGTCGAAACTTCTTACTATCGACACCACACAGGTGTGTGACCGACCGTGTGAGTGGTCGTATGCAAGACACAGCCATGTGGTGGTATGAGTGTGGCCGTGTGGGTTACACGGGCTAGGCCAAGTTGGGCGTGTGGGTATTGGTCAAAGCCGTGTCGGCCACACGGGCAAGGTCAATCTGAATGTATAGGCCACACGGGCATGTGGGCCCACAATTCTGAAATTTTCGTTAGGGTCGAAGGGGTCATTCCGTTCGACTATGGGCCTACCATAGGGCCAGTAAGGGCTAACCAAAACCTATTTCGTATGTTATGATATTTTGATGGACTGATCTGAGTAGGATACTAGATGTATGCATGTTATCTGTATATAAGCATGTTAAGCATGTCAAATTTGTTATTTCTGTATTTGATTTCTATATCTGTTTTGGGGTGGGATTTGCATATGAGAAGGAAGTGTTCTGTATGGCGTTCATCGCCTATCATCTGGCAGTTTGGCTGCACATTATCTGGTATGTGTTGTATCGACACTATATGGTGTGTAGGGATAGGTGGGTGTTTTCAACCCCACATGGTGTGATGGGATGGACGGAGATGGTGTGTAGTGGATGGTGGTAGGACTCACTATATCTGTTCTGTATATTCGCATATCTGTTTCTATTATCTGTATCTAAAATGGACATAAGTCTGAATTTGCATCTGACTGTATATGAGTTTACTGTATGTTTTACATGTCTATTTCTGTTGGGTTACACATTAAGTTTTCGTAAACTCACTTCTGTTTGTTTGTTCTATATTGGTAACCCATACACTTAGGCGGATCAGTGCAACGGAGTCTTGCGGTGACCACTAGTTTATGAACTGATTTTTAATTAAAGGTTTTATTATTTAATGGTTATTTTTGAGAGTTTTGTACTAATTGGACTCTCCAGACTGTTGATGCAAATTTTGGGATTTGGATTTTTCGTTAAATATTTTTATTGGGACGACTAGCTAAAAACACGGTTTTTACTAAAACAAAGGTTTTCTAAACTTACGAATGAGATTTTAAGAAAATAACATTTACTATAACATCCGTTGCAAAATTTCATTTTAGCAAATAAAACAATTAATTAACGTTTTCGACAATGGATATAAACGACTATGAATTGTCTGAACCAAAATGATTTAACGTAACCGTTTTCAAAACCCATTCTTTGTAACATCTCCAGATTTGGCCATAACGCTTAGGCCGGATTTGAGGTGTTACAAGTTTTGTCTTATTTGACATCAATAATTTTGTTTTTAAACATATAATGACGTGGCATATATAATTTAATATTTTTTGTGCATATTTGTTAAGTCGTAAAGAATAAGGCATGTTAAGTTATTAGATAAAATTAAGGAATAAATTAGTCACAAAATTAAAAAGATTAAAAAAAATCAAATTATAATAAAAAGAAAGCATGAAATATGAAAGAAATGAGGTTAGTTGGAGTATAAAGTTAATTATAAAGGTACAATATAAGTGTAATGTGTAAGGTTCAAATCCACCTTCTTTGAATTTTGTTCCTATTTTAATTTAATAATTTTATATTATAAATACACAATCAATCTCACATCTTACTCAATTACTTAAGGTTTAATAACAAATTTGGTCACTAATATTTAATAATTTTTTCAAAATATCCTTAATTATATTTTTGAACTTTTTTTGCCATCAACATTTTTTTTTCAAAATGCTTTTTTTAACATATTTGATGAAAGTACCGTTAAAAAAGTTAACGGGATGATGTGAAATATTTTTAATAAGATATAATTTATTACTTAGATAGCCCAACAAAGTAATTACATGTGAAAAATAATAAAATAAATAAATAATTCATGAAGTTAAAAAAATAAACGTAATGATCGAAAAATGAGTTTCAAAATGAATGCACACATTCAATATTCGATTTGATTTATTAATTATTTTTTTGAAATCTCTCAATAAACAAACGAATGCATTCATTTTGAATTTTTTTTAGATAATTAAGTTTATTTTCTTTAAATTAAGAGTTATTTTTTTAATTTTATGTATGATTTATTTATTTTATTATTTTTCACATGTAATTATCATTACATCTCATTAAAAATATTTCACATATGAAATTCTACATCATCCCGTTAACTTTTTTAATGACATTTTCATCAAAGTTGTAAAAAAAAAAAAAAACAAAGATTAATGGCTAAAAAGCCTCAAAAATACAATTAGAATAATTTTAACAAAACATGTAAATGATAGTGGCCAAATTTTTCATGAAACCTTACTTAAATGATAAAGAATTTCTTGTCAATGTGGGATGACTAGCATTGCAAACAACTAACAATTCTCCACTAATTTGAATATTGGTAATTAATTTGCTTTTCACACAAATAAAAATTATGCATATAAAATGAAATCTCTCAATTTAAACCACCAATTAACCAATATCACTTACAATTTAATGAAGCCATTGATGTTCACATATTTGAACTATCAAATTGATGATAAAACACACATAATCTTCATTCATAACTCGGTCAAAAGTTGTTCATATTTATCACTAATATGTCCCTGTGTTTTTTTCTTTTAAATAACATTTACGAGAGAAAGTAGCACCACTTCTCGTATTTATATAAGTAGAGTTTTTCTATTGTCTTCGTTGCTTTAGATACTAAATATTAACTAATGACCTCGATTAAGAGTGTTTGAATGAAAATTTTCAAAAATATTTGAGATTTTTAAAATGCTAGCATTTTGTAGAAAAAAATTAGGTTATTGAAATTTTATAAATTAAAAGAAGAATAATTTTATTAATATAAAAATATTCAATCTCAATATTATTATATTTGTAAAAAATTATAAATAGTTTTAATTAAATAAAATTTTAAAAAATATTTTAAAATTAAATAAATATTATTTTATTTTATAGTGAGATCATATATATTAAATTAAATAAAATCATGCAAATCTAAAAAAGCCACCTCAAAATTTGAAAAAGAAAAAAGAAAATTGAAAGTTGAAATTCTGGCTTGAAATTAGTCACAAGTGTCCAATATATAAAATCCTCACCCACACATCATATTCATTCTCTATACGCAATAGAGTGTAACATTATTATTCAGAACAGATTTCACAAGCTCTCGTGTCTTCCTTTTGCAGTAGTAATATATGCATACTGTAGTTGCAGTAAAGCTAGGTTTGATTATGACCACAAATCTTTGAATTCACATGGTAGGATAAGAGATGCAAATTTGATTTACAAAACCCAACACCTCTTGCACATAGTTAGATAATTTTTGTCCTTCCTGTTAAAATCACAACGTGACACTTAAAAAATTAATATTATTTTTTATATATTATATTAATTTAGTTATAATTTTATAAAATTAATATTTAAAATTTATAAATAACTTTAATTTAATCTTAATCCTAAAAATATATATATATATAAATTTTCAAAAATATAATAATAAATTTAAATTTTATATTAATATTAATATCAAATAAATATAATTATATTAATATTAAATAAAATAAAAATCTCCTTACCCCATGCCTCTCACCGCCTGTTACATCATAACACCTATATACTGCCAAATCATATCCATTGGGGGAAGAGGAAGGGGAGGGGACAATGGTGGAGAGATTTTTATTTTATTTAATATTAATATAAAATTTAAATTTATTATTATATTTTTTGAAAAATAGTTATGTACTTTTATTCTTTTCTTTGAATTTTTTAGAATTAGAATTAAATTAAGATCATTTGTAAACTTTGATGTTAATTTTTTAAAATTATTATTAAATTGATATATCATGTAAAAATAAGAGTTAAATTTGTTATTATACTGATTTTTTTAACATCCCTGTTAGTTTGTTATTTGTAATTTTAATAAGAGTGTCCAAAATGACTGAACTATGTAACGTAGGTGCTTAAATTATAATTTTTGTTATTTTGGATGCCAAAAACGAAAGTTTTTGATAGTTGGATGACTATTTGTGTAGTTTATCCTAATTAATATAATTAGGTCTACCAAATCTAATACATATTAGACTTTATCATGGGTTGGGTTATCCCGTTCAGGCCCGTATGAAAAGTGGGAGGGTTTGGCAAAAATATAGATTCGAAAAATGGGTTTGGATAAAAAATAAAGCTTGTTTTCTAAATGGCCCGTGCCTCGAGTAAGATTTTTTGCCCAAGCTTGTCCTGACCCAAATAAGATGTTTTGTTGTTGTTTCGCTATTATTTCGTTGTTATTTTGCTACTATTTCGTTATTATATTGCTACTATTTTGTTGTTATTATTTGGATATTATATAATTCTTGTTTTATTGTTAATTTTATTACTACTTTAGATGCATTTGTTTATTAAATTATAACTATCTTAGTGTTATTTAAGTATAAAATTTTTTTAATATATTTTTAATTTGTTGAGAAATATTTATTTTAATATTTTTAGTATATTTGATGTATTATATTTTTAAAATTTATTTTTATATAAAAATAATCTAAAAAAATTAACATGGGCAAGTCGGGTTGAGCTTGAATTTAACATTTTTAATCTGAGCCGACTTGGATAGACTTTAGGCCAATTTTTAAGTCAGAATGAACTGAACTCAAACTTAAAAATGAACTTAAAATTTTATATCGATCTAGCCCAACACGTCCCATAATCAATACTATAGCTAGGTTTTTAACCAAATAAGGAAAATGGGCTTTGTTGACATAGTTCACTTATTGACAAATGGGAAAGTGTATTTTTTTTTTAACTTTAGTTGAATTCTATTCTCTCAAAACTTGTATAATTTAATCTTCTATAATTTTGTTTCTTTTTGCAGGAAGGATTTGCCTAGGCAACAGGCACCGGCAGACCAAATGCCGGAGAATTGGATTAACCTTGATATTGATGGTGCAGTTATGTAGAATTTGGAAAGGCTGGAGCAGAGGGAATCATGAAAAATGGAAATGGGGAGTGAATTATGGGATATAACTGGGCGTATGCACTGTTTTAGGTGCTGAACTGTATGGTATTTTTGATAGTTTAAAACTAATCTAAGATAGAAGATATGCTGGAACTATGATTCAAAAGGATAATTTGGAGGCAATCAAGGCCATTCGAGCTTTACCCTTATTATATGTATTCATTATTTAGTAGAGAGAGTTGCAACATATTTTCAGAGACTACAATAAAATTGTTGATTGCATGGTTAAAATTACCTTTGATACAAGCTATAGTCTGAAAATGTTTATAAAGTTTCCAAGGGAGGTGCCAGCAATTTCTACTATTGTTCAAGCAAAAGATAAATCTTGTTCAGAATTTTTTTTATATAATTAATTTAATTGCTTTTTTTATTTGTTTGGTGGTTTTTAACAAATTTAGTGTGAATTATAAAAATAATTGTTAAGGATTAATTATATTCATAATTTGAGTTATGCCAAAATTAAATTTCAGGAAACATAGTGATAATAGCTTAACTACAAAAATATCTTAATTAAACTATTTTGACTTTTTCATAATTAATACCTACCTATAAACTTTTGCCATAAGTAAAAAAAAAGAAGAAGGAAATATTAACTATTTGACGTACAGTAATAAATAATTTAGCTATTATATACAAAATTCTTTATTTACGTCATATATATACCATCATTTATAAAATATTTTTATTGGGTAGTATACTTTTGTTTATATGACATTATATTAGTTACTTATATTTGAAATATTATGTTTTAATTATTTATGTTATTGTGTTGTGATATTTTAGTTGTTGAGAATTAATTGTTATTAATGGTGTAATGGTAAGTTGACGTATTAAGTTAAATTATCATTTCAAGCAAAAAAATTTTAGGTTAAATTACACAATTGGTCCCTATATTTTTTTGTTTTGAGTAATTTAATTTTTTCTTTTATGTTTTTTGAACTTTCCTCTCTTTTTTTTCATTCTCCTCTCCTTCTCCCTCTGTTTTCCTCACTTCTCCATTTTTTTAATGTAGTTTTTCTATGTTTTCTATTTGTTAAAATTAGTCCCTATACTTTTTTATTTTTTAACAATTTAATTTGTTTATTTCTTTATTTTCCTTTTCTTTTTCCCCTTTATTTTTCTCTCTTCTCATATTCTTTACTACAGAAATATAATATTTGCTCACAAAAAAAATCAAGTCATTGTTTTCTTTTACATGATTCCTAAATTAAATTTCACTCAAAAAATCGAATATCAATCATTCTTAATCAAATCTCGATTTAAATATAACCTAATTTTGAAACTAAAATTGGATTTAACTATTGATAAAAACCACATCCTTAATCAAATCTAAAATCTAAACATAAATTGAATTCTTTATATTCAAACCAATTTTTTTTCATTTCCAAACTTTTAAAGAATCCTATAGATTATTCTTTTCATTTTCTTTTATTTTCTAATGAATAAAATTAAGTAAACGATAAATTTGATCTAAACCTTATTGGATATTCCTAAGCAAACTTGATTGGAAGTCGAGCATGGATGAACCGAAGAGAAAATTTTGGAGCTTGGAACCTGGTTTGGGTAAAGTTGAGGGTAAGTTTCATATGGTGGTCGTTTTAATTATTGAGAGTGTAAAGCTCATTTGAAGAATCCATGAAACAATGTAGTTTCGAGAGGGCGAGAATGCTGTAGGTAAGATAGATAAGGTGGTTGTGGGGGTTGGTTAGGAGGTTAAGGGAATGGGCTTGGAAAACTTTGTTGAGGGTGAATTGTCATAATTCACGACTAGCGAGGTCTTTGAGTGAGGCGACCTTGTAGACTAGGTCATTGAGAGATCCAAATTGGTTCATTAAAGCGATGATGGACGATGAGGGTTTGTAATTATGGGGTGAGAATATGCGAATCAAGTTTTATTTGGTTTCAGCTTTTGCCTATTCTTTTTTCATAAACATAAATTTTTTTTTAACAAAATGGAAAACATAGAAAAACTATGTTAAAAGAGATGGAGAAGGGAGAAAAATAGAGGAAAGAGCATAAGAGAATGAAAAATAAAGAAAAAAAAGGAAAAATTAAAAGAGCATAAAAGAAAAAAAATTAAATTACTCAAAACGAAAAATATGAGGACCAATTGTATAATTTAATCCAATTTTTTTATTTGAAATGATGATTTAACGTGCCATGTCATCTTATTGTTACACCGCTAACGACAATTAATGGCTCAATGACTAAAATATTACAACATGTTAATGTAAGTGACTAAAATGTAACTTGAGGTAAACAAAAATGACTATATATATAATATATATTGTATTTATTTGAAAAGTATATTATAAATAATTTAAAGTACGTCAACACTAATTTATATATTTACATAAAGTATAGGATGCCGAAACCTGGAACTTTTTCTTCCACACCACATTTTCAACATCAATATTAATCATCATTCTAACAAAAAAATATATAAGCATAATAAAAAAGAAGAAGATGAAATTGGATTGGTTAATGCACTAATTATTTTAAAAATAAAAATGAAAATAATATAGTAAAAAAACTAAATTTTATTTCAAACTTTTTTTTTAATAAATACTCTTTGTTCCTGTATTTATGATAAAACAATTTTCAAAACCAAACTTATTTCCCATTCTTACACATTTCTAGATGCTCCTAATTTTTTTAGGTAGTAAAAATTTAAAGGAAATGCCAATTTTTTCTTAAAAAAAAAAAAGAAATGGGTCACTTTTTTCAGACTTTAAGAAAAATAGGTCGGTTTTGAAAAGAGCTAATGAAAGTATATCTTAGAAGACGTATTTTTACTATGAAAATACATCTTATAGGGTGCGCTTTTTAAAATTTTTTTAACATATAAGCTTGTTTGGTTAGATAGTTAAATGTTAATGGTTTTATCCTCAAGTCCCGAGTTTGATTCCTCTCTTACACACATTTGTATTTTTTTATTTCGGGTTTCAAGCTTTTTTGTTATTTTTAATTAATGTTTTTATTTCTTCAGGTCCTTTGTTAGATGGTTAAATAATAATTATTTCATCATTGAATCTCAAGTTTGATTCCTCTTCTAAGCACATTTATATTTTTTTTATTTCGTGTCGTTTCAAGTTTTTTTAATCTTTTTAATTAATATTTTTAATTAATAAATATATTATTTCTAATTTTTTATTTTTTAATTAATAACTCTTTTATTTATAAAATCAAATAATAAATATGTAATTATATAATAAAAATATATTTTTTATATTTATCATTATATTAAAAATATTTGAAATTAATAACTCTTTAATTTATATGAATAAATTCATAACTATATATACATATTTTACATTTGTCATTATGTTAAATATATTTTATTTTTAAAAACATCAACTAATTTTTTGATATATTTTTCTTTATATATAATATTTATATGTCAAATATTTGTTTTCTTCACCTATATTTAGGGTATGGTGATTTCTAATATTATAAAATAAAATAATTATTTCAAATATTATTATTATTTTTATATGTAAAATATTTCAAATATCATTGGTTTTTCATCTACTTTGTGGGTATGATATTTTAATTATTTTTATATGTGAAATATTTCAATTAATTATTTCTAATACACATACAAAAATATATAATACTAAAATTTACTATGCTCATGATATGAATTGAAAATTAAATATTACACATAAAAATTATACTTACTAAAAATAATGATATTTGCATAATTATTTGATTTTATAACCAAAAGAGTTATTAATTAAAAAGATGAATCAAAAATAAAAAAAAAACTTGAAAACAATATATTTATTAATTTAAAAATTGATTAAAAATAAAAAAAGCTTGAAATAATATGAAATAAAAAATACAAATGTGCTTTAGGGTGAGTATTCGATTGAGTTGAGTCGAATTGGGTAAAAAAATTTCGTGTTAGTCAAGTTGACGAACCCTATTTTAGCAACTGAACTTAATTTGAATTTTTTTTCCGAATCGAATCGAGTTAAAAAATTTTGAGTCAAGTTGAGTTGAGTTAACAAATCCTATTATTTATACTCAATGTTACGTTTATATGGACCAATTATTTAATTAGTAGACGAAGTAAAAGATTATTTAACCACATAAACAATATAATGGTTTTCCCTTTTAACTTAGTGAGTAAACATCTATCAAAACAATGTAGTTTTGTCATTTCTTATTCGGATTTTTAAATAAGTCGAATTGTGAGATTCATATTCGAGTTAAACCGAAAAGTTTAATTTTTTATTTGAGTTGACCCAAATAACTTGATTAACTCAAATAACTCGAACTATTTAATTCAAAATTTAAAATTTTTATCGAGTTTTTTGAATCGAATCAGATTTTGTTCACCCCTAATGTGCTTAGAAGCTTAAGACTCAAGTATGAAATCACTATTACTAAAAGAGCTGATATGATAATAACATTAATTAAAAAAAAAAACAAAATCTTGAAACAACATGAAGTAAAAATAAAAATATGTGTAGGAGAGAAATAACCCAAGACTTAAAAACAAAATCACTAACATTTAATCATCTAATTAAATGAGATGATATGTTGAAAAAAGTTAGAAAGCTAACGGGCTTTCACATTCTATTTGAAATTGATACAAATTATTTCTCTAAATTTTTTTAAAAATTGATATTTAGTGGTACATGAATAAACTGTATAAAATTGAAAAAGAAAAATCAAAAGCAGTATGTATTTGCATGTGTGTGACATTTTAGGAGAATAAAACAAAAAATTGAGTGGAATGATTATTTTGACTTATTAAAAAAATAAATATTATTTAAAAATAAAAATAGATATTAAGGATGGATTTGGATTGATTAATATAAAAATAAGGATAACAAGATTCTAATATGAGACTAAACCCACCACCATCCAAATATACCCTTGTGGACTTCAAAAAGTATCAATTGTGGACCACCATTGGAAAAGGCAACATATGATGCGAGATCAATACATTTCACACGCTCCTTTCAAATTACGTCATACACATGCTGTAAATCTCTTTTAATGAAACATATTAACCTATTAAAATGTATATATTTCTCAAAACCCTTAGAATGACATGTTATAATATTCTGCATCTGTTAGTATAATTTTGTAAGATTTTCAAGTAAATTAATGTCTGATTTCAGTCGGCTTTTTAATTATGAACAGGTTACATCTCTTACAACCCATTAAGCATAAAGTAATCTAAATAAATTTTAATCTGCTGTTAAATAAACTGCAGATTGAGTCACATGTTTCATGTCTGGGGTGCACAAGGGATTAAACAAATATATTACTAAAATAATAATATTTGGGGAGAAGGAGGAGGCGCAAGTGATACACACACGGCTATGGTGCGTGTGGGGTTTAAATTCAAGTGAATAATAATTTCACAAAAATCTATGGGAGGGGGGATTGACCTATGGGGATGGAGAGGGGGAGGGGGTTATAAATTTAGGACAAAACCAACCCACTTGCGTGTCTCAAACACAAATCCCAGCAGCACCATTGGTTTGGAGTAAGGCAACATCAAAATCACCTTTCTGGGTTTTCAGTTTTCACTTCCCAAATGGAAGAAGGAAGAGGGACTGACAAAGGCGAAATGAAACACCAACAAGAGAACACTGTCGATTGGAGAGGCAGACCTTCCAATCCTAAGAAGCATGGCGGCATGTCTGCTGCTGCATTTGTTCTTGGTTTGTTCTCTTTCTCCTTCTCTCTCTCTTTTTTAAATGTTGTCTTCTATAATTAAGCTATTACATGAAGATTCTTGTGTCTGAAAATAAAGTATTTTTCGATGATCATTTACGTACCCTACTATTGCCCAGTCCAGCAGCCACCGTGTCTATATTTTTTTTCCCCAAAAAATTTGAGGTGAGTGCAAGCCATCGCTCTCATAAATGGTTGAAAGAGACCAGTCAGGTCAGGTTTGAACCCTAGTGATATTAAGAGTCGTCAACCCATGTTGACCGCCATGTCTATATTTAAGTTCCTTCAGATCTACATATATACATATTATAGATCAGTTGTTTAAGTTTTGTTTGAAAAAGTGGGTTATTTTGTGGCTAATTCATAGACTTGAGACATGTTATTTTTGAGGGTTAGTCTTAATAATTTTCATGTACGTATTATAGTTTTAGGGTGACAGCATGGTTATAGAGAAAAAGACATGGTTTGATTCTCTGTCATCACAATTAGGTAATATATAATAAAGGAAAAGTGTGATGTGGATAATGCAGGGCTACAAGCATTTGAGATAATGGGAATAGCAGCCGTAGGGAACAACCTTATAACATATTTGATAAACGAGATGCATTTCTCGCTGTCAAAGTCAGCAAACATAGTGACAAACTTTGTTGGAACAATCTTCCTTTTGGCCCTCCTTGGTGGTTATCTTTCCGACTCTCATCTTGGGTGCTTCTGGACCATCATTCTCTTCGGCTTTGTGGAGCTTTCTGTAAGCTTTCCTCTCCCCCCCCCCCCCTTTTTTAATACTGTTGATAATGCTTCATTTTATACACGTCAATTAGACTATGACACACCATCTAAAATATATTATTTAAATTATATCTTATCATTTCACCATCAAGAATGCATACAATTATATACTATCAACACTGTACCATATGCAGTAGAAGTTTGGCCAGCACTGTGCCACTTTTTTTTCATCTTTATTCATTTATAAGAATAAACTCACATGATATCTTTTCATTTAAAGTAAGTTATTTGTTTTATTTTTAATGAGTGACATCACAGTAAACTTGATATTAATTTGATTTAATTTAATTTATACATTTTTACAAACTTTTACAAACTATCTGAATTTTATGATTTAAAAAAAATAGAATATTAATCAAAATGGTTGTGTGTTTCATCATTAATTTGTTTCTTTCTAAATGTATATAGGGTTTCATATTATTGTCAGTCCAAGCTCATCTTCCTCAACTAAAGCCAGCCAAGTGCAACATGTTAACTGATGGAGACATGTGTGAAGAAGCAAAAGGCTTCGAGGCCTTGATTTTCTTTGTGGCACTTTACTTGGTGGCATTAGGAAGTGGATGTGTGAAACCCAACATGATTGCTCATGGGGCTGATCAGTTCAATCTTCAAACCAATCCCTCACACTCTAAGAAGCTCTCAACCTACTTCAATGCTGCCTATTTTGCCTTCTCCATGGGTGAACTCATTGCCCTAACTGTTCTAGTATGGATCCAAACCCATGCCGGTATGGATGTCGGGTTCGGAGTTTCGGCCGCCGCCATGGCCATGGGACTAATCGTTGTGGTTTCCGGGACATTGTATTACAGAAACAAGCCTCCTCGAGGAAGCATCTTCACTCCCATCGCTCAAGTTTTTGTTGCTGCCATTTTAAAGAGGAAACAAATTAATCCAGAGCTGATGATCAATGGAGATCAAAACCGAGCTGAATCTGGAAATGTGGTTCAGACACAAAGGTTCAGGTTCTTAGACAAGGCGTGCATCAAAGTTGAAGATGGAAGCAATACAAAGGAAAGTCCATGGAGATTGTGCAGTGTTACACAAGTGGAGCAAGTGAAGATATTGATTTCAGTGATTCCTATATTTGCTTGCACCATTGTTTTCAATACCGTTTTGGCTCAACTACAAACATTCTCAGTGCAACAAGGAAGTGCAATGGATACTCAGCTAACCAAGTCTTTCCATATCCCACCAGCTTCCCTTCAGTCGATCCCTTACATCATACTCATCTTCCTAGTCCCACTATACGACAAGTTCTTCGTCCCTCTTGCCAGGAAGATTACCGGTCACGAATCCGGAATTTCGCCTCTACAGAGGATAGGCTCGGGTCTTTTTCTCTCAACCTCTTCGATGATTGCCGCGGCACTTATGGAGAAGAAGAGAAGGGACTCGGCTTCGGGTTCGGGCGAAATAATATCCATCTTTTGGATCACCCCACAGTTCTTAATCTTCGGATTATCGGAGATGCTTACTGCGGTTGGCCTAATTGAGTTCTTCTACAAGCAATCGTTGCAAGGGATGCAAGCATTTCTGATGGCAATGACCTATTGTTCTTACTCATTTGGGTTCTACTTGAGCTCAGTACTGGTTTCTCTAGTAAATAAGATCACATCTTCTTCTTCGAAAGGCGGTTGGCTTAGCGACAACGATCTCAACAAAGACAGACTAGACCTTTTCTACTGGTTGCTAGCAGTCATTAGCTTCCTTAACTTCCTCAACTATCTCTTCTGGGCTAGATGGCATTCTCACAATTCTTCTGCACCACCCACCATACAAAATGAAGCAGATGGGATGGGTTTGAACCATTACATCTTGACCAAACATTCAAAAGATGTAGTAGATGAGAATATACCATAAACATGGGACATTATGGCAATTATCTACCACTAATAGTATTGTATTATATATGAACAAGTATTATTATACCATGCAAAAAGGCTCTTTAAGAACTATACAAGTTTAGAAAAAAGTAAACATTTCAGGCCACCTTTTGTTAGTGGCAAACTGGAAATCAAGTGTAATCTCGTTTGTTTGACTAATAATAGATTTGATATCAGACATAGGTAAAAAAAAATTAGCTAAAATAAATAGACTGCTTTATTATTTGGTAGTTGGGAAATTTAGGAGGAAAAAGAAGATGCCTCTTTTAGAAATGAAGGGTCCCAATGGATCACTATCCACTTTGTTCTTGAGCCATTCGCAAAGATTCAATGCATCCTCCTACTGTTCGGCTTTTATCCATGCATCAAGTCATTCAGAGCAGCTTTCGGTTTCACAAACTACTGTTTGTGATGCATGAATATGCAACATAATCAAGCTCCAATAGATTAAGTCAACGGGGGGAAAAAGGAGGCCTAAGACATCCATTAGCAAATTTTTTGAGAAGTGACCCACTTCTTACCATATGCTAAGAGACATGTCTCAAACATGTCCTTATGTTGGAGCTTGGCCCCCACTGCAACTTACTTTACTATCAGTCTCCTCATAAAGCCCACTAGATTTCATTATGTTTTAGTTGCGAGACTGACTAGGAACCAGACTGAAACACTTGTTGATGGATGGAATTGAGTAAGACTATGATTTTATTTCAACAAATTTTATGCAGGAATTTATATTGGATCCTGTCTAATCCTTCAGCCCATATAAAACATTTAATTATATAAAACAATAATAAAATATTTAATTTTTTTATATAAAAATATTTTAATTATTTAATTTTGACAAAATTCGAACAATAAACGCAACTAGTGCAACTTAAATTCAAACCACACTTAAGGCAGTGAACACCCTAAACCATCGTACCATCAGAATTTTAAAAAAATTAAGGCACTAAAACTAATAAAAGAAAAAGGACTCTAGTCACATCTACTGTATAGCTCATGTTGTATGGTTAAAATTCAAAACCTATTTAAAATTTAAAGAATTTAAACTCTTCATTCTTTAAATTCAAAATTAACTCGTTTTATTGGTTAAACAAGCTTTAAGTAAATAGTCTTCATGAATGATTTAAAAATTGGGTCAATCCTAGAGAATTAAGTAAGCCCTATTTTCTTTGTTGAGTTGTTGTGCACAAACCATGACATTCTTCTTTACTTGTTCACGACGCTCTCATCATGTCATCCAAAATGAAATTGTTCGATTTTATCTTGAAACTGTCATATGTCTTAGCTAGCTCCCAACTTGTCTTGCTGTTGGATGGTTCTACCACATAAAATTAATTTATCTATAATTCTGTCGTCGTACATCTCAATTATAAGGGGCATTCACTCTTATTGATGCTCATTCTTACTGGCCTTTAGGATCCACTTAATCTTTAAAAAAGCTTAAATATGTTTATATTGAATACAAGGTTAATCTTGAATATTGTCATTAATGATGATTTTTATTCCACTTTGTCTATCCATTGCAGAACTCTGAAAAAATCCTTGTGTCTTTGTCAAACCTTAATAAACCCACAAGTTACGGATTCGATCTTTTGTAACCCCATCCAACAATTTATTAAGATTTCATATTGTTGATTAGAGTTATCCAAGGGTCGAATCATCTGTCCAATCTCCAAAGCTTGTCCAAAATATAAAAAAAACTTAGACCAAAAGACAGCTTGAAAAATGAGTTTGAACAAAAGTTTGAGCATATTTTCCATTTAGGCCTAGCTTTGAGCAAAAAATTTTAACCGCAACCCAACAACTCAACTAAATATTATAATATTTATATTCTCAATTTTTTTATAGTAATAATAAAGAGTCAGTTAAAAACAAATATAGACACCATTAGAATTAGACAGTAAGATACCCAATCAGGTCTAATCAACAACTTTAAGAGGGGCAACATGAAAACCATGCGGCCCAAGTGGAAACTCTTTCATTAGACCTGCCAAAATCTAAGGAGCAAAATTTGCTTCTCTTGGAATTTGTTTAATGACCACTTGCCATTCACGTCTACACATTTCTTGGACTCGTAAGATTAAATCTGTATTTGCTTGTCCTCTAAGGCCACCATGAATACCTTTAATAGCTGGAGCGCAATCAATCTCAAAGATAACCTCTTTCCACTTGAAATTCCATACTAGAGGAAGGCTATAATAAGCAACTCAAAGTTCAGCTTATTCTATACTATATCTTCCAATATTTTTCCCAATCTCAATATTCTCAAAATTTAAATATATAATCTAACCCAGATTACCGTACTCTAAATGCAAACAATCCTTAATAATCAAAACTCAAGTCTAAACCCAAAGCCTAATTTCCACCAAACCTAATTTATTCTGTCATTTCCCTTTTGTTTCCGTAAAAATATTTCTATTCTGCCATTTCTCTTTTGTTGCTGGTCCATCCAAGTCCAACTTCAGTTGTCTGTATTCCGCTTCTTATTTTATTTTATTTTCCAAAATTTTGACAAATAACATATTGTGTTGGAAGATGATGTATTAAGGTTCTTAAGGAATTATTTTGAATCGGTTTTGTGCAATATTAGGCTATGGATTGATCTGCCTGTGATGTCTTCAAGAATAATTTTGAGTTGAGTTTGTGCATTGATCTGCATTTTGAGTTAGATTTGTGTCTAATTCTAAATTGTGTTTCTAAAATGTTTGTATTAAGGGGCAGTGTTGAGGTTGGCTTATCAAATTTGTGGAAAAAGAATTGTGGCAACTTTTATTTATGATTAAAATTGTACCTTATCAAAATAAAAAATAAAAATTGTTAATTGCATTTCATTAAGAAAATTAAACTTTTGTTCGAGTTGGCTCGAATTACTGTATTTTAGGTATGATTAACTTTGAACAAAATTTGAATTTATATTTTAAATTAGATTAAATTTGGATAGACATTATCCTTAAAAACTCTTCATTAAATTTGAATTATTCTACCGTTGGTGGACTAATGACTCCTTTTGGTGCCCATTTCCCTCCAGTTCAATGTGTTTGGGGGATTTTTCAGTGTAATCACACTGGTGGGAGCTGTTTGGATTGCAAACCGGCGATGTGATGAAATCCACCTGCCACCAGTTGAAATAGGATTTTTCATTGGTCAGCAAAGTGGCAGTGGGCTCACTGCAGTTGTGCTTTTGCCTTTTATCATTTTTATGTATTTTTTGACTACTTTTGTTTATATGAGGTTACATTTTAATAATTTATATTTGAAATGTTAGGTTTTGGTCACTTACGTTATCACATTGTAATATTTTAGTTATTGAGCCGTTAATTGTAGTTGACGGTGTAACAGTATGTTGACATGGCACGTTAAATCATTATTTTAAACAAAAATTTTAGGTTAATTTACACAATTGATCTCGTATTTTTTCGTTTTGAGCAATTAAAATTTTTTCTTTTATGTTATTTTAAGTTTCTTTTTTTATTTTTATTTTCTACTCTCTTCTGCTTCTCCCTCTATGTCCCCCCCCCAAATTTTGACGCTCTTCATTAAAAACATTTTTGCATGGTCACTCCCAGCAGTCAACAATTCTATGACATGCACAACCATCCTGATTAAAAGAAAATAAAGATATATATCTCAAAAGAATATACAAGAAAATCCAAGCTTTAATTTCATCATATGCTCTTATAGTTGCCAGAACAAAAATATATTGAAATAGCACCCCATATAAGGCTCCAAAATTGCACTACTAACAAACAAAAATATATGAAGATGGAAATATGACAGCTAACCAAGAACCAAATCCTTTCAAGCATTCTGCTAATACAACCTGAGAAATACCCAAAGCATAATTTAATTTAAGGTTAAGGAATTAAAAGGAGAACTAACAAAGAATGCAAATTGATATTATATCCCCATACGTCACCTCAATATTTTCTCCAAAAATTCCAATTATAAGCCCCATCAACCTATGTACAAAAGCCATTGGTTTCAATTGAATGCTTTTCTGGGCCAAGCTGTGCATGCTTTCTAACCCTTAACAGAAGAAAAGAAATCAAGTGATTATTTCATGGTCAAGCTATCATGCATAAACTATCAACATTGCAAATATATGTTATACATGGAAGCTACATACCACTTTAATGGCCTCATGTAGCAAGTGAGAAATATACAACTCTATCCAGTTATATGTTGCAGAGCAAAGACTGTCAGCATTACCCATCATTATTTGTGTGAAAAATAGAACGTCGATAATGACAATGTATCTCAAAGAAAAAAGAAAGAAAAATAAAGAACATAGAGATTTTTACATGAAAACCCTTTCGGGAAAAAAAAAACTACGGGCAGAAGAGAAGATAATTCACTATGTCGAATTCGAATGATTACAAGAGGAGTAGACTATGTCTATTTATAGGATTGTAAAACCATATTCTAATAGAAGTGGTATAGTAAGTGTCAAAACCTTTTTTTTTTATTTTGAAAAAATGGGGGTCGACTTTAAAAACGAGAATGGAGTCGCCACCAATCTTTTTTCGAGGTGTGATCGGGTCACCTTGAGATTAGTCATTTTAATAAAATATTTTGATTTATTAAAATAACGATTTTGGTCTACAAAATTCGAGAAAACAGGCTCGGGAGTCGGTTACGCACGAGGAAGGATTAGCACCCTCGTAACGCCCAAAATCGGTACCTAATTGATTAATTAATGTCCTAATGTCAAAAATTTGAAAAGATTTTAAAACACGATCCTTTTGATTTTTAAAACTTATGTCCTTTAATTTTAAATGGAAATTCAATTATTTGGATTTTAAAAGAAAAATCGAAACTCAGTAAGTTAGAGCACGATCTTTCGAATTTTCCAAACACCAAATATCCTTTGCTTTTTAGAAATCCTTGCCTTGAAATGACAAAACGTCGCATCCAGTGAGTTAGGACACAACATCTTAAATTCCCAAGAATAGGTTTTTTATTTAAAAATTCATATGTTTTAATTTCAAAAAGGGTACTCAATCATTTGGGCTTAATGAGAAAAATCGAAACCCAGTAAGTCAAGGCACGATTTTCTCAAAACTCCTAAATATCGAATATTGCCTTATTTTTAAATTTAAAAATCATGGATTTTGAAATATGAAGGTATATTTGGCCAAATTAATAAATAAAGATTAATGATTTTTTTTAAAAAAAAATAACAAATCTAAAAAACAAAATGTACCAAGCTTTCAAATAATAATGGACAATGTTAAAACAAATAATGTGAAAGAAAAGGATTTTGAAATCGACAATAAAAAGCAATTTAAAAATAAATTCATGTATAAAAATTTTAAAGTAGGTAATATATGTAAAAGTTTGAAATAAATCTTAAAAAAAGATTAAATAAATAATATATGAAATAGTAATATATAAATAAATTTCAAAATAAATATTATATAAGAAGTAAGTTTAAATAAGCAATATATAAAACAATATATATATCAATCGAAATAAATAATATACAAAATGACTTAAAGAAAATGATATGTGACAAATCCTAAAAAGATACATATAAGTTTAAAATAAACAATATATGAAAACTTAAAATAGATAATGTAAAACAGTTTAAAATGATATAAAATAAAACCACTTTAAAATAATCGTTATATAAAACAATAAGAAAAATGAATGATATATAAAATAATTTAAAGTAATAATATAAAAAAACTTAATCAAAATAAAACTATTTAAAATAAGTAATATAAAAAATAATAAAATAAAACAGCTTGAAATAAATACCACATAAAAATTTGGAATAAATAAATAAAATACAAATTTGTAAAAGTGTGAAAATAAAATAAATCTCTATACAGAAATAATAAATAAACGAATAAAATAAAAAGAATAATTAAACAATTAAACAATTAAACAATTAAATGGATAAATAAAAAAGGTTGAAAAAAACGAAGATGAATGAAGAATAAAATAAGAACTAACCATAGAAAATAAGAATGCAAGAGGGAGAGAAATTTAAGTGAATGCTCTCAAGAATTCTTATTGCTTCCCCAAAACTCAAGTGTGTTCTACAATGAAGGGATATGCCTTTATTTATAGTTGAGCCTCCTCAAATCCAACGGTACAGATCAATTACATCAACAGCTAAGATTAAAAGGTATCTACAAATTAAATCTCTAAGTTTATAAAATCATATCTTCTAAGATTGCATACCATATCTTCTAAGATTGCATATCATATCTAAGATTTGCATATCATATCTAAGATTGCATATCATATCTTCTAAGATTGTATACCATATCTTCTAGGATTGCATATCATATCTAAAATTGCATATCCTTGAAGATTGTGTTCCCATATACGTCAAGCTTGTAGATGGACCTTCAATCTTTTCAAGTAATGGGTCATTCCGATCGGGCCAAATGATATATTTTAGACTGGACTTGGACTTTGTTTTATTATTTTGGGTTTATTATTTTTTGTATGGGCTCGGGCTAAATCGGCCTATTATAGCTGCCCATCTTTGCTCATTATCGTGTAACGAGAATAGAGCAAAGACTATAAAAGGACCAATTTTGCCTGGTTTTGCCGAGCCTTAACTTCTTGATCCTCATCTTCTTCAAGTAGTCTCTAACCCAACTGCAACTTTAAGGAGATTGAATCTGTAGCTTTAATCTTATTCTACTGCAACTTCAGGGAGATAAGACTTGCTCTTGTAGATTTAATCCATCCTACTGTAACTTCAAGAAAGTGAGACTAGTATCTTTGATCTTGCTTCACTGCAATATTCAGGAAGACAAGATCTACTATTTTCGATGCCTTGTTGCAGAAACTCGTGGAGGCAAGCTAATATCTTCGATCGCTTCAGTAACCGGGAAGATAAGATCTCTTTGTCTTCGATCGCTCATTGTAACTCCAGGGAGGCAGGCTAATATCTTCGATCTGCTTCCTGCAACTTCAAGAAGATAAGATCTGCTATCTTCAGTCTGCTCCGCTGTAAACTCAGGGAAGCAGGCTAATATCTTCGATCTGCTTCCTACAACTTTAGGAAGATAAAATCTGCTGTCTTCAGTCTGCTCCGCTGTAATTTCATAGAGGCAAGTCTGACATTTTCGATCTGCTTCCTGCAACTTTAGGAAGATAAGATCTGTTGTCTTCAGTCTGCTCCGCTGCAACTTCAGGGAGGCAGGCTAATATCTTCGATTTGCTTCCTACAACTTCAGAAAGATAAGATTTGTTGTCTTCAGTCTACTCCGTTACAACTTCAGGGAGGTAAGACTAATATTTTCGATCTGCTTCCTGTAACTTCAGGAAGATAAGATCTGCTATCTTCAGTTTGCTTTAGGGAAGCAGGATAATATCTTCGATCTGCTTCACTGCAACTTCAGGAAAGCCAGATCTGCTTATTTTTAGTCTGCTCCACTGCAAACTTAGAGAGACAAGATTGGTGTCTTCGATCTTCTTCACTGCAACTTCAGAAAGGCTAGATCCGCTATTTTCAATCTGCTTCATTGCAAACTCAGGGATGCCAGACTGGTATCTTCAATCTGCTTCACTATAATCTCAAGAAGACAAGATCTGTTATCTTCAATCTGCTCTACTACGAACTCAGGGATGCCAGACTGGTATCTTCGATCCGCTTCACTGCAATCTCAAGAAGACAAGATTTGCTATCTTCAATCTGCTCCACTGTAAACTCAGGGACGCCAGACTGATATTTTTGATCTGCTTCACTGCAACTTCAAGAATGCCAGATCTGTTATTTTTAATCTGCTCCACTACAAACTCAGGGAGACAAGATCTAATGTCTTTGAGCTGCTTCACTGCAACCTCAGGAATGCCAGATCTGTTATTTTTAGTCTGCTCCACTGCAAACTCAGGGAGACTAGACTAATATCTTCAATCCATCTTACTACATTGTCCTTTAGAGGACATAACCTGTAGAATGGGTATATGCTTATGCCTAATAATTAGGATGCCTTGATCTAAATGAGTCAAATGCTCCTATTTAGACATGCTATGATATATGAATGCAAAAATGTTATGAGAATGATTCCTATTTCAGGTGTCATCACTCATTTATTCGTCAAGGTTTCATCTTCGTTCCTCACGAAGCATCAATCATATTCTGCTCAAATAATTTGTCCCATGGTAATTCTGAGTCCACTCTACTTGAACCTTGGGTGATCGTTGTTTTATGCGATGTCAAAGTCTTAAAATTTATATAAAGAATGATCGAACCTGGAAACTAACTATGACAACGATTTGAAGCAACCGCACCTATCGAACAATAGTATAGTTTAGGCAAGACCAGAATATCGAACCCAAAGGAACCAAAAGTACTAATACTAACTCTCTTTTTATTATTTAGCCTAAGAATTAAGGAACTAAAATTAACTAACTACTAAACTAAAGACTCTAAGATAAAGAAGAATGAATTTGGAGAATAACTTTTAGAAAAACCAATTGATTAAGACGACACCCAAGGAAGAATCCACCTAGACTTCACTTGTTATCTAACTCTGAACCAGACGATTTATTCATTTGACTTGATTCTTAAGATTCCCTAAGTTGTATTAATCCCTCTCTCGAGGCGACTAACGTCTAACCCTAGGTTGATTAATTGAAATCTCTTTCTAATTAAAACCTCTAGAATTTCATTAACTCGATCTATGGATCCCATATTAGGTTTCACCCTAATCCGGCAAAATCTTGTCACCCTATCTCTAGGCGTGCGATCAACTCCGCTTAATTATACTAGATCTACTCTTAGGCAGGGACTTTTGCTCCTCCACCTAAGCACATCATACTTGAATTAATATCCTCGAAATATCAATACAAGAATTAAGAACACATAATTAAAAACAAGTCAAATATTTATCATATAGTTCAGCAAACGATAACAAGATTCATATTAGGTTTCATCCCTCTCAGGTATCTGAGGGTTTAGTTCATAACAATAAAAGAAAACATCTCAGAAGAAAAGATAAAACAAAATATAAGAAATCCCTAAAACCCCTGAAGGAATTGAAGGAGAGATCCTCCGTCTTGAGTATGATTCCGGCTTCTTGAGATGAATCCACTGGCTATCTTTGAGTAAATCTCCACAAATCTGCCCTCTTTAGCATAGCTGGACGCCCCCTGACTAAAGCCTTGGGTTTTCCCCTTTTAGGTCATACTTAGGGTGTTTATATAGGCTTCGAAATATGTTTCTTTGCCCCTAAGTATCCCAATTTAAGTGAAACTCTTCTTTCTCACGGCAGGGACACGCCCATGGCACACGCCCGTGTAAGTCGTGGCCAGGCCGTGTTCGAACCTGTTGAATGAGGCACGGCTGTGTGGTTTTGGGCTGGGCCGTGTGGATTTCGTGATATGGCCCATTTACTCTGTTTTGGGACCGTTTTTCATTCTTTTCATCATCCGGTGCTCTCTTAAGTATAAAACATGAAAACAAAAGATTAAGAGCACCAAATTACATAATTCAAGGCTTAAATAATCCAAAAACATACTAAATGTGGGCTTAAAATATGTTACTTTTACGGTTTATCAAATACCCCCACACTTAAGCTTTTGCTTATCCTCAACCAAAATTCTCAACTCATAATTAAAACAAACTTTCTCGATTCATAATATTCATCAATAGTGTTTCCTCATAATTAAAAGATAATTCATACATGGATAATTCAACTTAAAGAGTCCTAAATATTCAAACAATCAAAGTCATATTTTTTATAGTATGAAAACATAGGTGTTTCCCCTTACCTGAATAATTACCTCTGATTCAAAACCGACAAGGGTTGACATCCTTACTAAAGATTCACTTAAATCACTCGAAGTGTTTAAGGTTCAAAATTAAGCACTCAAAAGTCAAACATGAAGAGTTAATCCCATAGGCTTGCATGAAAATCAAATCTCCACCACTATAATATGAGATGATACACAAATCAAAAAGTCTTTAATAGGGTTATAACGGGGTTTGGGTTAAAGGTGTGGATAAAGGCTGAATTAGAGGGTTAGAATCGAGATTGACTTGATAAATTACCTAACTAGAGATATTGAACTAATAATAATTACATAAATTGAAAACTTGTACTACTACTAATAATACTCTGATATGAGCTTCTTTTTCAATAATTGGAATTTAACGTATAAGTTCACCTAATCACAAAACTAATAGTGAATAAAATGAATTCAACTACTGAAATAAAATAATTAGGCAACCGATCAAATCAAATCTCGACAGAAAGGGTAGTCAAGGAATGGTGATAACAAATACAAAGGGTTTTGGGTTAATATTAGTGGGTGAGTTAATAAAAAGGGTTGTTAGGATTAAAGGGGTTCACTAGGGGTTAATTGTAAAGGTAGGCTTTTAGTGGAGTGAGTGGGTTAAAACCTAGGTGCCTTTATCATCTCTGTATATCAAATCAAAGGTGTGGTCTCGACATGTATAATCGATGCAAGTTCTAGAATAACAAATCAATGTTGATATACTTATAATAATAAAGTGAGCAAGAAAAAGAATATATGCTCTAAAAGGCTCAAAATCTCACAAAAATTATGGGTATTTGATGTCAACCTCGTAAATTTCAAAACTTCAAGGTAATAATTAGATTTAGGTAGACAACCTAACAAAATTTTAATTTCTGAAAAAAAGACTTATCATGCTTGATTCTCTAGTATCCTTCAAAATTAATCATCAATGCACAATTATTGATGACTTAATCCAAAACATATCAATAAAAATCATAAATCAAAGGAAATTTCATTCTAATCATAATATGATAAAATTACTTAAAGAATAAGGCATAATTTAGGGATTTTCAAATAATACTATAGTTAACCCCCCCACACTTAAGATGTACATTGCCATCAATGTACAAAGATAGATAATAGTAATAGACTAATCAAAAGATAGGGGGAGAAGTGAAACTTCCTGAATTATGGATGAAATCCTTGGAGGGTGTGGAAACTTGATTTGGAGGTGAAAGATAAGTTGGAGGGGTTGCCTTGAATTCCTGCGCTAGATAAAGAAATTGGGAAGCTCGTAGATAATTAGCCAGGAAATATAGAGACATATTTAAAATAAACTAAATATATAATTAAGGGAAAGAAAGATAAAGAGAAAGAAAATAGAGATGTAAATAAAATTAAAATGAAAGATGAATGAACCGAAGAGTCCTTATTGTTGGATGGTTCGCGAGGTGGGTGTGACTTCTAAAGCTGTAGTGAAGCGGTGGTCCTGGTTTCGGTGTGATTCCCTAGCAGCCTGAAGAACCTGACACTAAGAAACTAAAATAAAATAAACTAATTTAAGCATAAGATAGTCAAAGAGAAGGAAAATAAAGGAGAAGAGTAAAGAAGAATAAAAATTAAATGGCCTCAAAGACCCTTGGCTTGTCGAGTGGTTGAAGCGGCCGGCATGAACTTATATAGATCGGTATCCTACAGGGAGACTGTGCTTGAATCCTTCCGCTTCTTCGACATAGGTATTGTGGAGATCAAAGATTAGAAAAATAATGTGGAAGGGGAAAGATCTGAAAAAGAAAAAGGGAAAGAAAATGGAAGAAAAGAGATAGGGAGTATGTGAGAAGAGGGAGGGTGGGGTGGTTTAAATAGAATTTTGGGGTTTGGTACATCCCCACGCCTGTGTACTATGGGCGTGTGGCGTCATACGACCGTATCGCACGGCCGTGTTTCGTCTTCTTCGCTTCTTCCACGCCCATGTTCAGGTTTCCACGCCCGTGTGTGATCTAACCGTTTTAGAATCCGTGACTTGAAGATATGATTTGTTCTGACTCGTACCATCCCTGCCATATCAGTATGGAGATTTGGTGTACCCACACGGCCACGGCCACGGCCGTGTACAGGGCTGTGTGGTTTATGAATCTTCATTTTTGGTCAGTTTACAGTTAAGTGTTATATGAAAAGAATAAAATAAAATAAAATAAGATAAAATAAATGGAGAGGTTAATGGGGTTAGTACTCGGGTTGCCTCCCGAGAAGCGCTCGTTTATAGTCTTAAGCTAGACTCTCCTCTCATTTACATATTCATGGTGGTTTGAGGAGTTGAAAGGCCTTCCTCGTGCTAGCAGTTCCATTATCATGATAGAGTTTAAGACGGGTGGCATTTATTTTCAAAGTTTCAATTATAGGGTTACTTACCTCGATCGTTCCGTACGGGAAAACATCGATTACCTTGAAAGGGATTTCCTTACTTGTGTTAGGATCAAGAGGGGACATTCGTGGGTCTACTTTATCTAACAATACCTGATCACCGATTTTGAACTTGACTGTCTTGTAGAGTGGTTTTGATTCTACTTCATGTATCCCTAGTTTTTCTTTGAGACGTGTATTCCACTCTTCTAGTTCATCGATTTGAATCCCTTGTTCCTCATGATATATTTCTTTGTTGGCACAGGGTTTATGATCGGGATCATGCTGTGGTGCTTCCTAAAAAGAAGGGTTAGCCGAATGGTTATCAATAA
The DNA here is from genome assembly GCA_025503065.1 of Gossypium bickii. NCBI lineage: Eukaryota > Viridiplantae > Streptophyta > Magnoliopsida > Malvales > Malvaceae > Gossypium > Gossypium bickii. The sequence continues at coordinate 15,324,357 of CP106713.1, read as the reverse complement.
AATTTACTTTCTCACATTGATTATTTGATGTCCTAGCTGAATCGAGAGCTTGAAAGGTGACTGTCTCGTCACCTACACAGAGTATGAGTTCGCCTGCATCAACATCGATTTTAGTTCTAGCAGTTGCTAAGAACGGTCTTCCTAAAATTAGGGGAATCGTGTTGTCCTCATCCATGTTTAAAATGACAAAGTCTACTGGGAATATGAATTTATCAATTTTCACGAGTACATCTTCGATTATATCCCTAAGAATTCTAACAGTTTTATCAGCTAATTGAATGCTCATCCTAGTTTGTTTGAGTTTCCCTAGACCTAGTTGTTTAAACATTTTATAAGGCATGATGTTTATGCTTGCCCCTAAATCAGCTAACGCATTATCAATAGATAAACTACCAATTAAGCATGAAATTGTAAAACTCCTTGGATCTTTTAATTTCTGTGGTAGTTTATTTTACAACATTGCTGAGCATACTGCGTTCTGCTCCACATGTGATTTCTCGTCTATCTTCCGCTTATTTGTCAATAGTTCATTTAAAAATTTCCTAGAATCTAGCATCTGCGAAAGAGCTTCAAGAAACGGTAAGTTAATATATAATTTCTTTAAAAGTTTAAGAAACTTACCGAACTGTTCCTCTATGTCGTCTTTCGTTATTGCTTCGGGATATGGTATGCGAGGTTTGTACTCTTTGATTATCGGTTTTGATTTTACCTCAACCTTTCCTTCTTCTACCATATTCTCGTGCCTTAAATTGGGCTCGTCTAACCTTTCACTATCTTGAGCTGTTATGGCTTGAACTTGCTCCTTTGGGTTAATTTCAGTGTTGCTTGGTAGGCTTCCTTGTGGTCTTTCAGAAATTTGCTTAGCAAGTTGCCCTAACTGATTCTTGATCCTTTGAATCGAGGCTTGTTGATTTTTCAGGGTTGTCTCGGTATTCTAAACACGTGTTTCTGTGGCTGCTATGAATTTTGTCAGCATCTCCTCGAGTTTTGGCTTCTTTTCTTGTGGGTAGTGCTGTTGTTGGAAGTTTTGGGATGATTGTTGTCTTTGATTTCCTTGGCCACCCCATGAGAAATTGTGTAACACCCCTTACCCGTATTCGACGCTGGAACAAAGTACGAGGCATTACTGAGGAGTACAGAAACTTACATATGATTTAAACCATTTATCACTCAAATATCAAAATTTATTATAAAAGTTCCTTTAACGGACCCTTGAAGTCTAAATCATGCATTGGGATTTGGACGGAACTATATCAGAATCGTATGAATTTTTTTCGCAAAAGCCCTAAGTTTATCTCATTTACAAGGGTCCCACGCCCATGTGGCTCACATGGCCGTGCCTCTGGGGCGTATAACTCTCTGACTTGCATCTATGAAGGAACTTGGGTCACACGGCCTTAGTACACGCCAGTGTTGCTAGGCCGTGTGGTAAAGTTAATTTTCACAAATTAGGCTATTTTCCAAGCCATATTTCTCACTCATTTGATCCTTATTCTTCACCCACATTTAATACATACTAAAGCCAATTTAAGATATTCAACTGAGCCTTATACTTAATACCATTTGTTAGTCGTACACTTCATATAAATAACAAGAAACGTATATGGGCTCAATTCTCATTAAAATTTTCTTGTACTTATACTTTTTCACACTATGTATTCATATAACATATAACAACCACACCTCTGTATTTCATATACATTTTTATAACAAATTGTCTTGGTTTCAAACTACTTCATATTTGAGTTTTACTTATCAAATCATTTGAAACATCATCTTTACACATATAATGCACTTGAGATGCACAATTCTATAATTATGAATGAACACATTTATCAAACATATTCCATATTTTTATATATTATAGTCTCATATTTCCATGTATCAATTACCATCATTTCCTCGTATTTTGACAAATACATGTAACAATTCATAAACATGCAATTCACTAACTCTTCCTGCCAATCACAATTTAAATTGACAAATCACTTATTGAGCCCAATTTCAATGTTCACTAAAATCTATTAGAATGTACGTATCCACCAATAAATTACATGTACAGGTATCATCACCTCATATTTTCACATACATTTAGTTTCCATATTATGAACTCAAATAACATATACAAGACATACCAATGTATTTCAAGTACGTTTTCATAATATTTCATTTCAAATTTAGCTTATGTCATATTAGAACTCTTCTCATTAACTCATTTAGAATACCAATTCATACGAATAATACACTCAAGGGTGTACAAATATATAATCACAAATGAACTCATTCATCAACCAAGTTCTATGTTTATGTCTCATCAACTCATACTTCCTTATATCACATAATTCTATGTAACACTTACCAACTTCGTCAAATTAGTGAACGTCTTACGAAATTGTTCTTCACCGGTATGCATTGAATTTCACTGATAATCACTGATGCCCTAACATAGCTATGGTCTTTTCACTAGAATGCCATGCTCAGCCATGGTCTTACATCTTCACTATCATTATGCCATGGTGAAACCATGGACTTATCCGTCAATTCATCACTTTTCACTAGAATGCCATAGCCCAGCTATGGTCTTACATCTTAAACACGTATCACACCGATGCCATATCCCAGATATGGTCTTACACGGAAATCACTTGTCACTTGTAGCCGAAGCTACCACTATTCACTGATCAGGTAGCCGGAGCTACCACTTTTCACTGATTAGGTAGCCGGAGCTATCACTTTTCACTTGTCCTTGATCAGATAAGTGTAGCCGAAGCTATCACTTATCACTTTCCTTTGTCCTTGATCAGATAAGTATAGCTAAAGCTATCACTTATCACTTGTTGCCATGGTTCAACCATGGTCTTTTCTGTCAATTCATCTTGTCACTGAACTGAAGTGCTCAATTTGATTATTTATTCAGTTTTCATGCTTTTACATTATTCACGATTTTATCATCAATACATATGAAATAACACATCATGAAGTTCATAAAATTAACAAATAATCACTAAAATTTAGCCATATAAACTCACAAGTTCAATTTGTGTATTATAACGATAATCATAATTTCATAATAAATATTCCAAATAAAACATTATATCATTTCTAATTCAACATTTATCAATTCTAATCGAGCATGTAATCAATTTATACACAAGTTGTTCATATATTGTTTTTCCTTCTCCTCCTCTCCATCCACATCCTTAATATAAACAACACACTTGTAAGTAACATTATCTATAATTTTCACTATTTACTTATGTGAATATTCAAGTTGTCCATCTATGTCATAGTCACTAAATTATTTTTATCTTGAGCTACAAAACTCCAAATTAAGATCCATTAATTTTATTTGAAACTAGACTCACATGTATTCTTACTATAATGTTTCCAGAATTTTTAGTGTAGCCAATTAGTACAGTTTATTAGTTAATTTTTCCCCTGTTACACAGTCTGACAGCTCTGACCTCTCTTCACTAATAATCAATTATCTCATAGTACGATTTTCATATAGTGTTTTCGATTATTTATAATGAAAATAGGATCACTAAAGAATACGAAAATATAAATTATAACTCATAATTTTTTTGTACAATTTTTAGTGAATTTCTAAATTAGGAACAGGGGATCACAAAGTTATTCTAAACCAGTCTTACACAAATTTAAATATCTCAAAATGTAGACTTCCTTTACTTGTTTTGTTTCTTTTATATGAAAATAGACTCCACAAGCTTTAATTCTATATCTCACTCAACTTCTAATTCAATTTATACCATTTTTGGTGATTTTTCAAAGTTAGACAACTCCTGCTGTCCAAAACTGCTTTAGTATAACATGTTGATTTCTATTTTGTCCCAAATTCCACATTTCATACAATTTAATCCTTGCTCAATTAACCCCTCACTTGAGCTAATTTTCTCATTTAATACTTTTTTCTATCATTTTAAACTACTTCATAACCTTTGAAAATCAGAATTTTAACATTATGCCTTAATTTCAACTCTTTCACAATTAGGTCCTAAAACTAATTTCCATCAATTTTACTTGATAAAATCATCATATAACAAAATTAAAGATTCAATTCAATATTTATTCATCATATTCTTCCAGCACTAATCCACATCAACTTTAAAAATTAGCCATAGAATCAAAAACTAATGAATTAATAAGTTGGACCCAATTGTAAAAGTCCAAAAACATAGAAATTTCAAGGAAAAAGCAAGAATTAAACTTACATTAAGCTTGAATATGAAAACCAGCTTGAACTCTCTCCCATGGCTGTTTTTCAGCTGAAGAAAATGAAGAGGAATGAAGAGAATTCTAGATATTCCAATTTGGTCCCATATTTATTTAACTAATTTTGGCAATTTTCCAATTTTGCCCTTATTTCACCCATTTCCTCATTTTTCTCAGCTATTACCGCCCAAAATATCTCCTTTGGGCTTATTTGCACTTTACGTCCTTCCTCATTTGACAATTAAGCTATTTAATCATTCTAGCAACTTTTATACCTTTTTCAATTTAGTCCTTTTTATTTAATTAACCACCTAAACGTCAAAATTTTCTAACGAAATTTTTATACTACCTTATTGATATTCCGTAAATATTCATAAAAATATTTATGACTCGGTTTATAACACCGAGATTTCAATACCTTTTTTCTCAATTTTTTTGACCAAATAAATCTTTATAAAACACAATTTACCATTTTAAAAATATTTTAAAAGCTACATTTGGCTCGTAAATATTAAATAATACAATCTACGAGTTCATTAATCAGATTTGATGGTCTCGAACCACTATTTCTAATGTCACTGAAATTTGGGTTATTACAAATTGGGGTGGTTCTTCCAACCTGGATTAAAAGTATTACGATAAGGGTTATTGTTAGATCGGAAATTGTTACCCATATAGTTCATTTGTTCGCTTTCCATGCCCTGTCCGTAAGGTGGGTACTCAGGATTCGCCACTCCTCCACTTGCGTCGCACTGCATAACTGGATGTGCCTGTGAAGAACCATATAATCCGTCAAATTTTTTATGTAGCAACTCTACCTGATTTGATAGCGCGGTCACTGCGTCGAGGTTGAAAACTCCGGCTATTTTGGCTGGCCTTGTCCTTGTAACTTGCCACTGATAGTTATTCAGTGACATCTCATCTATAAACTCGTAGGCCGTTTCAGGAGTTTTGTTATTTAGAGTTCTGCCGGCAGCTGAATCGATTAGTTACCGTGCTGAAGGTTTCACACCATTGTAAAAAGTTTGGACCTGTAGCCACAAAGGTAACCCGTGGTGTAGGCACCTCCTCAACAATTCTTTGTATCTCTCCCATGCACCGTAAAGTGTCTCTAAATCCATCTACACAAAAGAAGAGATATCATTGCTTAACTTGGCCGTTTTGGCTGGCAGAAAATATTTTAATAAGAATTTTTCGGTCATTTGATCCCATGTAGTGATTGACCCTCGTGGAAGAGAATGCAACCACTTTTGGCTTTATTCCTCAGGGAAAAGGGAAATAACCAAAGACAGATGGCATTATCAGAAACGCCATTTATCTTGAAGGTATCATAGAATTTTAGAAAATTCGCTAAGTGTGTGTTAGGATCCTCATCTTGCAAACCATCAAACTCAACAAACTGTTGTATCATCTGTATAGTGTTAGGTTTCAGTTCAAAATTATTTGCAACAATAGTAGGCCTAACAATACTAGACTCAGTTCCTGTTAAACTAGGTTTAGCATAACCATACATAGTGCGTGGAGCATGATGTTCGACCATCTCTAGAGGTGGCGGATTATTCTCAGCCATCTCTTTGGTGGTATTAATTTTGGCTTCTTGCTCTTCTTCTATGTAGTTTAAGTTTAACCTTATTTCTCTGCAATTTCTGCGAACGGTACCTTCAATATCACTATTGTAAAGTAGGGGTCCTGTCGGGTTTCTTCTAGTCATAAACTAGAGGTACCTGAAAGGAGTGAAAGAAGAAAATTTAGAAAAAAAATAAAATTTAATTGCAAAAATAAAAATAAATATGGCTAAAGTAATAAAAATTAAGCGTTCTTAATATTTCAGTTCCCCGGCAACGACGCCAAAAACTTGATCGTTGTTTTATGCAATGTCAAAGTCTTAAAATTTATATAAAGAATGATCGAACCTAGAAAATAACTATGACAACGATTTGAGGCAAGCGCACCTATCGAACAGTAGTATAGTTTAGGCAAGATCGGAATGTCGAACCCAAAGAAACCAAAATTACTAATATTAAGGAAATTGTTTAGCCTAAAAATTAAGGAAACAGTAGTATAGTTTAGGCAAGATCGGAATGTCGAACCCAAATAAACTCTCTGTTTATTATTTAGCCTAAAAATTAAGGAAATTGTTTATCTAAACTAAAATTAACTAACTACTAAACTAAAGACTCTAAGACAAAGAAGAATGAATTTGGAGAATAACTTTTGGGAAAAACCAATTGATTAAGACGACACCCAAGGAAGAATCCACCTAGACTTCACTTGTTATCTAACTCTGAACCAGACAATTTATTCATTTGACTTGATCCGTAAGATTCCCGAAGTTATATTAATCCTTCTCTCGAGGCGACTAACGTCTAACCCTAGGTTGATTAATTGAAATCTCTTTCTATTTAAAACCTCTAGAATTGCATTAACTCGATCTATGGACTCCCATATTAGGTTTCACCCTAATCCGGCAAAATCTCGTCACCCTATCACTAGGCGTGCGGTTAACTCCGCTTAATTATACTAGATCTACTCTTAGGCAGAGACTTTTGCTCCTCCACCTAAGCACACCATACTTGAATTAATATCCTGGAAATATCAATACAAGAATTAAGAACACATAATTAAGAACAAGTCAAATATTTATCATATAGTTCAGCAAACGATAACAAGATTCATCTTAGGTTTCATCCCCCTCAGGTATCTGAGGGTTTAGTTCATAACAATAAAAGAAACCATCTCAGAAGAAAAGATAAAACAAAACATAAGAAATCCCTAAAACCCCCTGAAGGAATTGAAGGAGAGATCCTCCGTCTTGAGTATGATTCCGACTTCTTGAGATGAATCAACTGGCTATCTTCGAGTAATTCTCCACAAATCTGCCCTCTTTGGCCTAGCTAGACGCCCCCTGACTAAAGCCTTGGGTTCCCCCATTTTAGGTCATACTTAGGGTTTTTATATAGGCTTCAGAATATGTTTCTTTGCCCCTAAGTATCCTAATTCGAGTGAAACTCTTCTTTCTCACGGCAGGGACACGCCCATGGCACACGCTCGTGTAAGTCGTGGCCAGGCCGTGTTCGAACCTGTTGAATGAGGCACGACCATGTGGTTTCGGGCCTAGGCCGTGTGGATTTCGTGATATGGCCCATTTACTCTGTTTTGGGCCCATTTTCCATTCTTTTCATCATCCGATGCTCTCTTGAGTATAAAACATGAGAAAAAGGATTAAGAGCACTAAATTACATAATTCAAGGCTTAAATAATCCAAAAACATACTAAATGTGGGCTTAAAATATGTTACTTTTACGTTTTATCATTGGGACATAAAGTTTGTACCTCCCACTGCAACTTCAAGGGAATAACATTTGGTTTTTTCCATCCAATCTGTTACCACTCAGAGGTATAGAATTTGTATCATCTTCAATCAATTTGATCTGTGACACCATTCCCTGGGTGTAATGACCAGATGTATGTGCCTGAAATTTGCATGAATGTAGGGTATCATTTTTCTTTTATCGAGAATGATCCCCTTTTACACTTGGGTTGACATTGCTCGTCATTTGTCGAGATGGTATCACCGACGCAATATTTCCAACCCTTAGGCTTGGTGAGTTCTAAACAATAGTCCTGTTTCAGATTCTCATATTATTTAGAAGCTTCTAGAGTAATATGCGAAACTCCTTTTATGAAAATATTATTAGTCCATTAATCGTTATTTCAATATAAAATGCTTGAAAAAGATCACAACAATGGACGAGAAAGAAATTAATCAGGAGCATAGCTTGAAACAAATAAGTTAATCAAAGATAACCCAGGCAATAAAAGAAAATTGATTGGGGTGTATCTTGAAAAGAATAAAGTAATCAAAGATAGCCAAAGCCATAAAAGAAAATTGATTAGGGTGTATCTTGAAAAGAATAAAGTAATCAAAGATAGGAAATTAAAAATAGGTAAGATAGAAGCTAGGTGCCCCAGATATCGTAGCCTGACCTTCTCTGTACAAACTTCTTGAGGACTATTTTGAGCTCAATACATGTTTAAAGGATCCGGAGTACTTTGTCAATGCCCCAAGACATAGCATACTTCATAGCAAGACTACCACATGCTCTATCTTTGATCAAGATTTGTGCCGCCCTTTTCGGGTTTTCGGCTCAAAACCCCTTTGGTCTCAAAGCACCTGCGGGTTTTCGCCTTGGCCTCTCCTCTTTTTTTTTTTTTAATTTTGATCTCAAGGTGCCCTTTGCGGGTTTTCACCTTGGCCTTTCCCTTTTCAGGTAAAATACTTCTTGATTGAACCTGAATTCGCCGGATTGGGCAAGTCTTCCCCATCCATCTCGGTCAATATCCATGCTCCTCTAGAACAGGCCCTTTTTTTACTACATAAGGTCCTTCCCAGTTTGGCATCTGCTTTCCTCTGAAATCCTTTTGTATAAGAAAATTTTTTTCAACATCAGGTCCCTTTCGTGGAATTCCCTAAGATGAACCTCGTAAGCTCGCATCATCTGGCCGTGACAGATAGCTTTTAACCTTTTTTCCTTCGATTAGGTTCAATTGGCAAAACTGTTTCTATTCTAATGAGAAATGTGTTGCCCCAGCGAAGGTTCTAACCGACGTTCGAAAAGACAGAGGGTAAATGGTAACTTCTTTATGTCAATGTTTACAAGTCTCAGTCAATTTTCCCATGATCCTTGTTTTGTTGTTTTTGTTTTTATTTCTTCATTTTTTTTGCTGCTTTCACTGTACTGTGATATGGTGTCTGATCTTGCAAAATTTTGAAATTGTCCCTTTTTAGCACTCTTTGTCGGCATCTGATTTTTTTTTTTAAATTTGATGACTATCGACCTTGTAACATTGGAATATGAAGCTACTTCCACCCTCTTAGTGAAGTAAACGATGACCACGAAAATGAATCGATGCCGACTAGAAACTTTTGACGAGATCGGCCCTATAACATCCATGCCCCACATATAGAAAAGTCTGTGAAGAAAATAGAAGATCACATAAATCTTGTCTTCTTCAATTCAAAATTTACGGTATAACTGATGCGATCCCTTTCTATGGTAGACCAACAGTACTTGATCCTCATGTTTAGCCCACGTCTTAGTAGCCCAAGCATGTCTTGATATGATCATACAAAAGCATCTTTGAATTCTTGAAAATAACTCAATGATGTCTCGCCTTATTTCTGTGGTGAGCTAGGCTTCGATCTTCACCCCTTTCCTAGGCTCGCAATGTCCATTTACCCTATGTAAGGTAGGATCTATTTTTCATCATGTTCTACCATCCTTAACAAATCAGAAGATAGGTTATAATCTCTATCATCTTCAAAGTCCTGAGATCCCTCTAAACACATATCTTACTTGAAAGGAGACTCTGAGTCAGTAGCGGCGTTGCTCACATCGTTGATATCTAGAGACCTATTGTAGGTTCAAAGGAAAATTCCAAAGAATAAATGATTCAAAGAATAATTATTTGTATGGTTATGAATGAAGAATGAAAGAATACTTGAAAGAAAATCCAAAGAACAAACAAAAGAAAAAAATTAAGAACAATTGTTTGTTCAATATGAAATGAAGAATATTTGCTCAAAAAGATGCATTTTATTGAAATAAAAATTTTGGACACAATCCTATTTCACAAAAGGGTTTTTATTGCCTCTAGGCTTAAGGCAACAAACGTGTTTTGAATATTACTCTAGATTAGCTCTAAAAATACAGGGATCTCTTCCACAGTCCATTATTCAAAACACTCCCAAGTACACAAGGGCTTGGAAACCTCGTTCCCTGGTTCCCTCTTCGCTTTTGATTTCTTCAAGGAGTCACAACTTTCTTGTCTCCTCCTTCAATTATCGCATTTACTGCCTCGTCAAAGTGATCAAGTTCTGATGAAACGTCAAACTTTACAATTCCCATTTTAATAAACCTTTCGACCAACTTTTTAAATGTAGTACAATTTTCAATTGAGTGACCCGTTATTCCCACGTAGTACTCGCATTGGGCTTTCTCATTATACCATTTTGGGAACGGAGGTTGCACGGGTTCTGAGTAGGACAGAGACACCACATGCACATCAAAAAGATTCTGATACAACTCCTTATATGTCATCGGGATGGGTGTGAATTGGAGCCTTTTTGTATTTGGCATTGAATTGGATTCTTGCCTTGAAGAGCTTTGATAGCTAGTGGTTACAGCCCTCGGCTAGCCTACGGTGACTGATTTGGGATGCATGCTCAGGATACTCACTTTATTTTCCTTGTTTCTTGGGGCTGATCTTTTGGCACTTTCTCCCGTGTCTATCGTCCCACTCTTTACCGCATTTTCAATCATCTTACTGGACATTACTATATCTGAAAAGCTTATGGTGGCGCTTCCCAACATATGGTTAATGAATGGGGCTTTTAGAGTATTGATGAAAAGCATTGTGATCTCCTTTTCTAAAAGCGCGGCTGAACTTATAGGGCAACTTCCCTCCATCTTTGGGCATACTGCCTGAAATTTTCATTCGATTTTTTCTCCATGTTCTGTAAAGTGATTCTGTCCAGGGTCATGTCTGTCACATGATTGTATTGCTTTATAAATGCTTGCGCTAGGTCTCTCCACGAATTAATCCTAGTACAACTCAGTTGATTATACCACTTGGATGCTGCCCCTACCAAACTATCTTGGAAGCAGTGGATCAGCAATTGATCATTATTAACATACCCAGTCATCCGTCTACAGAACATGGTAATATGAGTTTCAGGGCAACTAGTCCCGTTGTATTTCTCGAATTCTGTAATTTTAAACTTGTGAGGAAGCACCAAATTTGGAACCAAACTCAGGCCCTTAGCATCAATTCTATTGTGGTTATCAACATTTTCCAAGGCCTTGAATTTTTCTTCCAACCATTTACAACAGTCCTCTAACTACCTTGGCAATTTAGTTATTGCCCCTTCTCTCTCTACTATATCCAAATCAAGGATAACAGGATTAGCCAGGTTATCTCCTGGGTTAGATCCTGAGCCAACTTGGAAGTTCATGGGCACTCCAGTATCAGCTTGATCTTGTTGAGGCCTAATCGTGACAGATGGCCTTTGAGGATGCACCTCAAGTTGTATCTGTGTATGTGGTGGGGTGAAACCCGAAGGATAGTCTTTATTATCTTCTCCAGCATTAGTCATAGGGCCTTTTCCCTTGTCCATTGCCCCATTCAGTAGCTGAGTCATTTGAGCCACCATATTCCTCTGGGCTTCCATCATTTGTTCCCTCATATCTTGTTGGATCTTTGCCAACTGCTCTTGCAGCTTGTCTTGCATGTCTCTCTGGAACTGTTCGAGTCTTTGATCCATATTTTTTTGTCTTAGCGCGAGGACCGTAACGATGTTTAGTTACCAGATTAACTTTTTCTCTTTTTCTAAAATAACTTCAACTAATTAGGGTCCTTCTATGGATTTTAATGCATATGATGCGATGTAATGCAAATACATGAAATGAATGCAAAAAGAAAGAGAGGCGTTGATTCTGAATTCAATTCCATTAGAACAACTGTTCTAGAAAATAAATTCTTTTACATAAAACGGATATTTATACGGCCTTTCCCTCATATTCCAAGCGAAGACATTGATCCATTTCTTCTTATCTGGATATTAAGGTCCAATCTCGCGAACTTTCTAACAAATGTCTCTACTAGCTCTTTTTACTTGATCTGGGCCACAACTCACTGCTCACTTATTTCCATAATGCTTGTTAGCCTCTTCAAGAAAGCCAAGACGTGGTGATTCTCGAATAGTCTTTATCAGCTTGAATCCTTGGGCAATAAAGTCTTGTATTCCCTCACGGACTATCAGTCTTCTCTCATTGTGTTTACTTGGACCATATTCGGACGACAGTATTATAATCCACTTTATCAAGAAATCCATTTTCTCATGACAAACTCTTCTATTTAGCAATCGAATTTGAATCAACACCTCTTTTCTATGATGTGAATGCAATTCAATCAAAACAAAAGAGAACACGTTAGCACAAGAGAAATAAATAACAAAATAGGGCACCTATCTGGGTGACCACTAGGGTTTGGCATAGTTCCACCTAGGGTAAGCCCTTAGGATCACTATATGTGGTTTAGTTCTAAAGAAAAGGTACTTGAACCAGTAGATTCCTCAATCTTCACCCATTATAGGCTCATACAGATCGAGTTCAGTTCAAGGGAATACATTTCCCTATGGTTGCATGGAGATGAAAATCTCACGAAGACATAGGTACAGATGTATCCCGAAAGTGATCCACTATCCTGCACGGAGGTGAAAACCTCACGAAGGAGTAGCTTCTCACTCCCATTTAAAAGGGTCTGACCACAACGGTCATGCAATGCAATGTAGAAATACTTTACAAGATTAAAACAACATGCAATAAAAAACATCATAATTTTTCAAATTGGATTTTCAAATTTAGACAAAAGGACAGGAAATAATCAATTTTACGGCTTGAATCTCTTATTGGTTCCCCAGTGGAGTAGCTAAGCTGTCGAAACCATTTTTTTTCATTTTGAAAAAATGGGGGGTCGACTTTAAAAACGAGAATGGAGTTGCCACCAATCTTTTTTCGAGGTGTGATCGGGTCACCTTGAGATTAATCATTTTAATAAAACATTTTGATTTATTAAAATAATGATTTTGGTCTACAAATTTGAGAAAACGGGCTCGGGAGTCGGTTAGTACGAGAAAGGATTAGCACCCTCGTAACGCCCAAAATTGGTATTTAATTGATTAATTAATGTCCTAATGTCAAAAATTTGAAAAGACTTTAAAACACGATCCTTTTGATTTTTAAAACTTATGTCCTTTAATTTTAAATGGACATTCAATTATTTCGATTTTAAAAGAAAAATCAAAACTTAGTAAGTTAGAGCACGATCTTTCGAATTTTCTAAACATCGAATATCATTTGCTTTTTAGAAATCCTTTCCTCGAGATGACAAAACGTCGCATCCAGTGAGTTAGGACACAACATCTTAAATTCCCGAGAATAGGTTTTTTATTTAAAAATTCATATGTTTTAATTTCAAAAAGGGTACTGAATCATTTGGACTTAATGAGAAAAATTGAAACCCAGTAAGTCAGGGCACAGTTTTCTCAAAACTCCCAAATATCTAATATTGCCTTATTTTTAAATTTAAAAATCATGGGTTTTGAAATATGAAGGTATATTTGGCCACATTAATAAATAAAGATTAATGAAGTTTTTTAAAAAAATAAAAAATCTAAAAAACAAATAAAAAAAACTGTACCAAGCTTTCAAATACTAATGGACAATGTTAAAACAAATAATGTGAAAGAAAAGGATTTTGAAATCGACAATAAAAAGTAATTTAAAAATAAATTCATGTATAAAAATTTTAAAGTAGGTAATATATGTAAAAGTTTGAAATAAATCCAAAAAAAAGATAAAAATAAATAATATATGAAATAGTAATATATAAATGAATTTCAAAATGAATATTATATAAGAAGTAAGTTTAAATAAGTAATAAATAAAACAATATATATATCAATCTAAATAAAAAATATACAAAATGGCTTAAAGAAAATGATATGTGACAAATCCTAAAAAGATACGTATAAGTTTAAAATAAACAATATATGAAAACTTAAAATAGATAATATAAAACAGTTTAAAATGATATAAAATAAAACCACTTTAAAATAATCGTTATATAAAACAATAAGAAAAATGAATGATATATAAAATAATTTAAAGTAATAATATAAAAAAAACTTAATCAAAACAAAACTATTTAAAATAAGTAATATAAAAATAATAAAATAAAACAGCTTGAAATAAATACCACATAAAAATTTGGAATAAATAAATAAAATACAAATTTGCAAAAGTGTGAAAATAAAATAAATCTCTATACAGAAATAATAAATAAATGAATAAAATAAAAAGAATAATTAAACAATTAAACAATTAAATGGATAAATAAAAAAGGTTGAAAAAAAGAAGAAGATGAATGAAGAATAAAATAAGAACAAACCATAGAAAATAAGAACGCAAAAGGGAGAAAAATTTGAGTGAATGCTCTCAAGAATTCTTATTGCTTCCCCAAAACTCAAGTGTGTTCTACAATGAAGGGAGAGGCCTTTATTTATAGTTGAGTGATAAACCGTAATTATAACATATTTTAATCCCACATTTAGTATGCTTTTGGATGATTTATCCCTTGATTTATGTAAAAAAACTGCTTTTAATCCTTTCTTTTCATGTCTTATACCCAGGAAAGCACCCGAGGATGAAAAGAAGGTAAAATAGGCCCAAAACGAAGTAAATGGGCCATATCACGAAATCGACACAGCCTGGCCCAAATCCCACACGGCCGTGCCTCGCCGATTATCTAGAGCACAGCCTCAACCCCGACTTACATGACCGTGCCTCAAAGTAGAAATTCGAACACAGCTTGAAGTCGAGCCACACGGGCGTGTGCCATGGCCGTGCCTCTGTCGCTAGAATGAGCAATTTCAGTCGAAAAAGGATACTTAGGGAGAAATAACCGCATTCCAAAGAGCCTATATATATCCCCTAAGTGCCACCTTTGAGAGGGCGTCGAGTTAGGCCAAGGAGCCAAGCCGGAAAGGTCAGAATTGTGGGAATCACTCGAAGTTAGCCAGTTGATCCATCCCAAGAAGCCGGAATTATACTTAAGACGGTGGAATTCTCCTTCAATTCCTTCAGGGAGTTTTAGGGATTCCTTATGTTTTGCTTTATCTTTTCTCTTGAGATATTTTCTTATTTAGTTATGAACCAAACCCCTCAGATACCTGAAGGGGATGAAACCTAGATGAATCTTGTTATTTGATTTTTGAATTATATGATAACTACTTAGTTTGTTCTTAATTATACATGCTTAATCCAAATCTGATGTGCTTAGGTGGAGGAGGAATAAACCTTGCTTAAGAGTAGATCTAGCGTAATTAAGCGGAGTTGATCGAACGCCTAGAGATAGGGTTACGAGATTTCGCCGAATTAGGGTGAAACCTAATATGGGAATCCATAGATCGATTTACTGCTATTCTAGGGGGTTATTATAAGAGAACGAGAGTTCCACTAATTAACCTAGGGTTAGACGTTACTCGCCTCGAAAGAGGGTTTAATATACGTTAGGGAGTCTTACGGATCAAGCTAAGTAAATAAATCATATGATTCAGGGTTAGATAACAAGTGAAGTCTAGGTGGATTCTTCTTGAGGGTATCATCATGATCAATTGAGTTTTTCTTCAAGTTATTTCCCAATTCGTTCTTTTCGTCTTTGTCCTTAGCTTAGTCGTCGTTAAATTTAGATTAAAACAACTTCACTCTATTTTTAAGGCTAAATAATAAAAAGAAAGTTAGTATTAATACTTTTAGTTCCTTTGGGTTCGACAATCCGGTCTTGCCTAAGCTATACTACTGTTTGATAGGTACACTTGCCTTTAATCGTTGTCAGAGTTAGTTTCTAGGTTCGATCATTCTCTTTATAAATTTTAAGACTCTGATCACAGCGATCAAGTTTTTGTCGCCATTGCCGGGGAACTAAAATATTAAGAAAACTCTAATTTTATTACTTTAGCCATTATTTTTATTTTCCGTAATTTATTTTTGTTTTTAGGTTAATTTCTAATTTTGCTAATTTTTCTTCTCTTTTCTTTTCAGGTGCCTCTAGTTTATGACTAGAAGGAACCCGAGAGGACCTTTAGTATACGACAGTGATATTGAAGCAACCGCTCTAGGAATCGCTGAGAAATTAGGCGAGCCCTAAATTACACAGAGGAAAATCAAGAAAGCAGATCCAATCTTACTGAAGGGATGGACGAGACTATTCTACAACCCCATGATGTGGGGGACCGCAACGCTCCTCGTACTATGTTTGATTATGCTAAACCACATCTAACAGGAGCAGAATCAAGTATTGTTAGGCCCGTTATAGCTGCTAATAATTTTGAATTAAAGCCTAACACAATACAAATGATTCAATAGTTTGTTCAATTTGATGGTTTGCAGGACGAAGATCCAAATACTCATATAGCTAACTTTTTAGAGTTCTGTGATACCTTTAAAATAAATGGTGTTTCTAATGATGCCATACGTCTTCTGTTATTTCCCTTT
Source organism: Gossypium bickii (assembly GCA_025503065.1). Lineage (NCBI taxonomy): Eukaryota > Viridiplantae > Streptophyta > Magnoliopsida > Malvales > Malvaceae > Gossypium > Gossypium bickii. Next base: position 15,308,008 of record CP106713.1, on the reverse strand, counting down.
TCATTAAGGAATAAAGCCAAACAGTGGTTAAACTCGTTACCACGAGGGTCAATCACTACATGGGAACAAATGACCGAAAATTTTTTGTTAAAATATTTCCCATTGGCCAAAACGGCCAAATTACGGAATGATATCTCTTCTTTCGTGCAGATGGATTTAGAAACGTTATACGACGCATGAGAGAGATACAAGGATCTCTTGAGAAGGTGTCCACACCATGGTTTACCCTTGTGGCTCCAAGTCCAAGCATTCTATAACGGTGTAAACCCTTCAACGAGACAACTAATTGACTCGGCCACTGGTGGAACCCTGAACAACAAAATGCCTGTAGCAGCGTACGAGTTTATTGAAGAGATGCCACTGAATAATTATCAGTGGCAAGTTACAAGGACGAAACCGACAAAATTAGCCAGAGCTTTCAACATAGATACAATGACCATGCTATCAACACAGATGGAGATAATGAATAAAAAGCTTGATAATTTGTGTTCTTCGCAGGTACATCCAGTAATGCAGTGCGACACAAGTGGAACCGTGGTGAATCCTGAGTACCCACCCTACCAACTGGAAGTAGAAAGCGAACAGATGAACTATATAGGTTACAATTTCAGATTTAATAATAACCCTTATAGTAATACTTGCAATCCAGGTTGGAGGAACCACCCAAATTTTTCATAGGGAGGCCAAGGAAATTAAGGAAATCAAAGGCTACAACCTTCTCAAAACTTCCAAAATCAACCTTATCCACAAGAGAAGGAATCAACCCTCGAGGAGATGCTAGTTCTCGGCAGACACAGAACAATGTCTCCAAGAAACTGAGAGAACAATTAAAAGTAACGAGAGCCGAATCGGGGAAATTACTAGGTCAATCAAAAAAGTCACCAATGCAGTCGAACGACTCGCAAAGCTAATGTCAGAACGACCGCAAGGACGTCTACCAAGCAACATTGAGATTAATCTAAAGGAGAAAATTCAAGCCATAGTAGCTCGGGAAAATACAGAGATAGACGAAACCATCTCACAACAAGAAAACAAGGTAGACAAAGGTAAAGTAGAGGTAACGCAAGAAAAGCTGAAACCGGTAATTAAGGAATATCAACCTCGCATACCTTACCCCGAAGCGTTAAAAAGAGACGATTCAGAAGAATAGTTCGGTAAGTTTCTTAAACTTTTAAAGAAATTACATATTAACTTACCCCTTCTTGAAGCTTTCTTTTAGATGCCAGACTCGAGAAAATTTTTAAGACAGCTCTTAACAAACAAACGCAAATTAGATGAAGAGCCACACGTGGTACTCAACGCAAAGTGCTCAGCAATTCTCCAAAATAGACTACCACAGAAATTAAAAGATCCAGGGAGTTTTACAATTCCATGTTTAATTGGTAGTCTAACTATTGATAATGCATTAGCTGATTTAGGGGCAAGTATAAATGGCATGCCTTATTCGTTGTTTAAACAACTAGGTCTAAGGAAACCCAAACAAACTAGGATGAGTATTCAATTAGCTGATAAAACTGTTAGAACTCCTAGGGGTATTATCGAAGATGTTCTTGTCAAAATCTATAAATTCTTTTTCCTAGTAGACTTTGTTGTCTTAGACATGGATAAGGACAATTCAATCCCTTTAATTTTAGGAAGACCTTTTCTAGCAACTGCCAAGACTAAAATTGATGTTGCCAGAAGAGAACTCATACTTTGTGTAGGTAATGAGACAGTCACTCTTCAAGCTCTCGACTCAGCCAGGACATCGAATGACCAAGGTAAGAAAGAAAAATCCATTGATAACCATTCGATTAACCCTTCTTTTCAGGAAGCACTAGAAAAGGGCACGATTGAACCTGATCTTGAATACAGTGCCAACAAAGGAATAGATCATGAGGAACAAAAGGTTTAACCCGATGAATTAGACGAGTGGAAAACGCACTTCAAGGAAAAATTAGGGATACAAGAAACAGAGTCAAAACCACTCTACTAGATAGGCAAGTCCAAAAGCGAAAATCAGGTATTATTAGACCTATGACCATCTCCTCCGGACCCTGACACAAATAAAGAAATCATTTTTAAGGTAATCAATGTTCTTTAACACAAGATAGTCAAAGTAAGCAATCCTAATTTTGATGCTCTTAAAGTAAATGTTACTCGACCAAACCCATACAACGAACATAAAACGGATAATATGAGGGAAGATATTCAAACCTTTAAACCTCCCTGAATTTTTCAAACATGAGGAAAGTCTAGCTTAAGACTATAAACGAGCGCTTCTCGGGAGGCAACCCGAGCACTAATTTTACTAATTTTTGCATTTATTTTTATTTTTCATTATTTTTCTTTTTTCTCTTTTCTCTTTTAATCTAACAAGAAGTGTAGATTTCCAGGCCACACGGCCTTCCACACTGCCGTGCCCGTGGCCGTGTGGACCACCGAAATTTTCGTACTGATATAGCAGAAGCCGTGCGAACCAGTTCAACCACCTCCCGACATTACGAATCCAACTACTCTCCCCCACGGGCACCGACAGCGTGGCACGGCCGTGCCTCTCGGCCGTGTGAAGCTACTGACTTACATAGCACGACCAACACACGCCCATGGCTCCCAACCGTGCCTACATACTGACTTATCGAGCACGGGCGTAGATGGATGAAGTACGGGCATGGGACAAAAACACACTCCAACACACGGTCGTGCTAAGCACCGTGCAAATCGACACGCCCCCGGTCCACGGGCGTGGGAGCATGCCAGATTTGAAACTCTATTTAAACCCTACAAGCCCTTCCTCCTTTCCCCATCTTCAGTCTTCCTTTTTTTCCTTTCAAAATTTTTTCCCTTTCCAGACTCTTAAGCCATGCCAGAACCATGCCGAAAAAGCAGAAGCAACCCAGCATAGTCTCCTTAACAGAGACCCTACACATAAGTTCATGCCGGCCGCTTCATCCAAACAACAGGCCAAGGGTCTTTGAGACCAATTAGTTTCTATTTTTCGTTTCTCTTTCCTTTCATTCTCCCTTTCTTTAATAATCTTATGCTTAATTTAGTTTAACTTAATTTAGTTTCTTAGTGTCAGGTTCACTAGGCTACTTGGGAATCACGCCGACCACCACGATAACCACGCCACTTTCGCCACTGCCAGTACCTCTCCAGCCTTAGAAGGCACATCCACCTCGCGAACCATCCAACAATAAGGACTCTTCGGTCCATTTATCTTTTATTTTCATTTCGTTTACATTTTTGTTTCCTCTTTCTTTATCTTTCTAATCTTTAATTATATATTTAGTTTATTTTAAGTAGGTCTTAATAATTCCTGGCTACTTCTCAGAGCGCTACCCAATTTCTTCATCTAGCGCAGGTTCGTCATCCAGACCGACCATCAACACCACCAAAGACACTCTTCCAAGAAAACATCCAAAATTCAGGGAGTAATTCTTCCCCCTTCTCTTTTTATTTATCCCTTAAATGTTAATATCTATCTTTGTACATTGAGGATAATGTACATCTTAAGTGTGGGGGGTGAATAATTATTTTGAGAAAATGCCTAACTTTCTGCATTATTTTCAAACCCTGAGGATAAAAATGCCTAACTTTTTGCATGATTCTCAAATCCCTGATTTAGTCTCGTTTTTGAGCAAATTTGTCATATTACTAATTAGGATGAAATTTCTAATGATTTATGATTTTTGTTGACGTGTTTTAGAACAAGTCATAGTTTAATTGTGCATTGATGATTAAATTTGAAGAATATTAGGGAATCAAGCGTGATAAGTCTAATTTTCAAAAATTTAAAATTTTAGGTTGTTAACCTGAATTTGAATATTATCTTGAAGTTTGAAATTTATAAGGTTGATGTCAAAAACACCCATAATTTTTGTGAGACTTTGAGCCTTATAGAGCATACATTCTTTTTCATGCTCACTTTTATTAATTATAAGTGTGTCAACTATGAACTGTTATTCTAGAACTTGTCTTGATTATAATGTCAAGACCACAGTTATGATTTGATATTCCGAGATGATAAAGACACTTAGGTTTTAACCCACTTCAACCACTAAAAAGCCTACCTTCATAATTAACCCCTAGTGAACCCCGTTGATCCTAACAACCCTTTGTATTTGTTATCACCCTTCCTTTTAACTACCCCTTAATCGAGATACGATTTGATTAGTACCTCAGTTTTTATTATGAGTTGAAGTTGTCTTTATTAGTTTGTTTTTAAAAAAAAAATCAACATCAAATCAAAGTATATTCAGTATTAGTATTATGAAGAGTGAGCTTATACAGTTAAAGTCAAATTATCAAAAGAAAAAGCTCGTATCAGTAGGTTTATTATTATTTTCAATTAATGTAATTATTGTCTCAGAAATTTTTAAGTAGGTGCTTGTCAATTCAATCTCGATTCTAACCTTCTAATTCAGCCTTTATCTACACCTTTAAACCTAGCCCCGTTACAACCTAACAAAGACCTTTTGATCTGTTTATCATATCATTTTACAGTGGTGGAGATTTGATTTTCAGGTAAGCCTATGGGATTAACTTTTTAGGTTCGACTTATGAGTGCTTAATTTTGACCCTTAAACACTTTTTGAGTGTTTTGAGTGAATCTTTTATGAGGATGTCAATCCTTGTAGATTTTCAATTAAAGGTAATTATTTAGATGAAGGGAAACACCTCTATTTTCGTGCTACAAATGAATGACTTATCTTGTTTAAATCTTTAGGACTCTTTGAATTGAATTATCCATGTATAAATTATCTATGAATTAGGATAAGGCATTGTTGATAGGAATTATGAACCATGGAACGTTCGTTTTAATTGTAAGTTGAGAATTTTGCTTGAGGACAAGCAAAAGCTTAAGTGTGGGGGTATTTGATAAATTGTAATTATAACATATTTTAATCTCACATTTAGTATGCTTTTGGATGATTTATCCCTTAATTTATGTAAAAAGGTGCTTTTAATCCTTTCTTTTCATGTCTTATACCCAGGAAAGCACCCGAGGATAAAAAGAACGTAAAACGGGCCCAAAACGAAGTAAATGGGCCATATCACGAAATCGACACGGCCTGGCCCAAATCCCACACGGCCGTGCCTCGCCGATCACCTAGAGCACGGCCTCAACCCCGACTTACACGGTCGTGCCTCAAAGTAGAAATCCGAACACGGCTTGAAGTTGAGCCACACGGGCGTGTGCCATGGCCGTGCCTCTGTCGCTGGAATGAGTAATTTCAGTCGGAAAAGGATACTTAGGGAGAAATGACCGCATTCTAAAGAGCCTATATATATCCCCCTAAGTGCCACCTTTGAGAGGGCGTCGAGCTAGGCCAAGGAGCCAAGCCGGAAAGGTCAGAATTGTGGGAATCACTCGAAGTTAGCCAGTCGATCCATCCCAAGAAGTCGGAGTTATACTTAAGATGGCGAAATTCTCCTTCAATTCCTTCAGGGAGTTTTAAGGATTCCTTATGTTTTGTTTTATCTTTTCTCTTGAGATGTTTTCTTATTTAGTTATGAACTAAACCCCTCAGATACCTGAAGGGGATGAAACCTAGATGAATCTTGCTATTTGATTTTTGAATTATATGATAACTACTTAGTTTGTTCTTAATTATGCATGCTTAATCCAAATCTGATGTGCTTAGGTGGAGAAGGAATATACCCTGTTTAAGAGTAGATCTAGCGTAATTAAGTGGAGTTGATCGAACGCCTAGAGATAGGGTTACGAGATTTTGTCGGATTAGGGTGAAACCTAATATAGGAATCCATAGATCGATTTATTGCTATTCTAGGGGGGTTATTCCGATCTAAGATTGCATATCATATCTTCTAAGATTGCATCTCATATCTAAGATTGCATATCATATCTTCTAAGATTGTATACCATATCTTCTAGGATTGCATATCATATCTAAGATTGCATATCCTTGAAGATTGTGTTCCCATATACATTAAGCTTGTAGATGGACCTTCAATCTTTTCAAGTAATAGGTTATTCCGATTGGGCCAAATGATATATTTTCGACTGGACTTGGACTTTGTTTTATTATTTTGGGTTTATTATTTTTTGTATGGGCCCGGGCTAAATTGGCCTATTACAGTAAGGTTGAAACACCTTATTCTAATCAATATCAAATATTTGAAGTGTAATAAGGTTGAAAAACCTCTACAATAAAATAAAAGAAGTGTAGTTCTATACGAATTTTGCTTTTATTTTATTTTACCACTGTATTTTATTTTAACAAGAATTCGGGTCACTCAATTCTAACAATTTGTAACATACTTCTCAAGCCCTCTCGAGTCTGTTGGTGAGTACACTGAAACCATAATGCACTTGAATTCGACTTATTTATTTGACCTCGCCATTTCTCCTATGCCTATGCAAGAGAAAAACTCGAATTACTTATATATGGTGGTGGTGGATCTTAAAAAAAAATGTTAAAAGAAATGGAGAAGGGAGGAAAATAGAGTGAGAAGTAGAAGACAATAAAAAATAAAGAATATAAAAGAAAAAAAACTAAATTGCTCAAAACAAAAAAATATGGGGACCGATTGTAGAAACTAACCTAAAATTTTTGTTTGAAATGATTATTTAACATGCTACGTTACCTTACCTTTACACCGTTAACAGCAATTTACGACTCAGTGACTAAAATGTTACAATGCAATAACGTAAGTGACTAAAATGTAATATTTCAAACATAAATGACTAAAATGTAACCTGAGGTAAACAAAAGTGACTATTTTAATAATTTACTCATTTATTTTATAATTTTTATGCTTATTCTATGATGTATCTCATTATCTTTTATCTCAATCTATTTTTATATTTAAAATTTTAATTCCAAAATGATTTTATTAAATTTAAAAATAAATTTTCATTTCATGATAATAAATGATACTTTAAAAAATAAATTTATGTAATTATTTTAAATTAAATATTATGTCAATATTATATTGAATATTATTTTTATAATTTATAAAAAGATATTTTTTTTGATATAGATGGAAAAAATATTATTATTTAACTTTTATTTTTCATTTAAAGTAAACATTAATAACCATACCAATAATAAATAAAAATATTATTTGATATATTATTATCATTTTTTATTAAATTTTAATTATTTATTAAAAGGCCATTATTTAACATAAGTATAGTTACAATAGTTTTAATTAATTTATTAATTTTATAAATGTTAGATGATTTAAATTTTTATTTTATACAAGTTACTTCTAATCTAATGTCCTTAACGGAAATTTTCTCATGTTATTACTCTCCAACTCAATACTACAGTTGCGTTTGAATCAAAACACATATCACACCATTAGTTTTAATCTCCTCGCTATAGTACTCAGTCTCATCATTACAATAACTAACCTTACGGTCATCGTAGTTTTTAATCTCACCGGAGTCGATCTCACTGTCCATCCAAAGGAAGCCTAAGGAGGGAGGAAGCTTGAGAGACAATTCACCTGGTGGGCTGAGAGTCGTAAAAGTGGTTTCAGTTGTCAAAGGAGTTGAGAGTTTAGAGATCAGTTGGAGAGTAAGGTAATTGTCTACCTTGATTGAGCTTCAGAAAGATATTTAAGAGGATATCATAGGTTACGTGTCTTCTATTGGTTTGGTGGGTGTCATTAAAGTATTGTAGCCTAGGTTCTTGATGTAACATAGTGATAAAGCCTGTGAATGATTAGTGACAACAATCTTATCGGATGAAGACAATAAATTAACAAGGATTGCTAACTAAATGTGGCCCGTTCTTTGGGGAGTTAGATCCAACACATACATATTAATATTATTTAATTCATTAAATGAACTCAACTATAAAGTAATGTCCAAAGAATTACATCATAATCTAAAATGTTAGTAAATAGAATTTGGGTAAAAAATCATAGGTGAAGAAGGAACTATGGTCCATAATGTTGGCTAGAATACCTTGGTTGTGAATTGCTTACCTAGGGAATGTTACACCTCTGTTTTTCAGACTGGAGCTCATTGTCCTTCATTCCCAATCTCCAAAAAAATCACCAAGTTCATATATATTCTGCTAATAGCTTTTGACAATATTTTTTGTAATGCTACACACATTAAGTAGAATGAGATTCAGTTGGGCAATAGATTGTTTCTACTCTTCTAGTAAAAAAACAAATTCAATGAAATTTGAAGAATTCTTCAGATATGAAAGGTCTTTATTGTGTTGCTTGATGTTGCAAGGCAAGCTCTCTCATTTCAGGCTGGAAATTTGCAAGAAAATATATTCAATTTTCTATGCTTGAAGGACAAATTTGGTGTTGTTTGTGTGTGTTCAACAGCTTTTCCCTGAAAAAGAAATCACTAATGTGACCATATTGTTCGAGATATATAAGAAATTTGTCCTCCGTTGTTGCCAGCTCAAACATTCAAGGATACCAATACAAACTCTCTTTGAGGTATGCTCATTTGAAGAGACTAATTGAATTTTAGGGACATTATGGCGTAAAATTACTTACATATTCGCAAATAGTGTTGTACTTGTTGTGTATGAAAATATGTTTGCTACCCTATATTATTGTTGATTGCTGAGCGCAAGAGGTTCAGAAGTCAAAATTGGGCATGGGAACCAACCATGTGTCTATTTGAGATGGTTAAGCAATGTGCAGGCAACCAATTATATGTATTATGTGGAATGTATTTTTAAGAAGATGAGATGTTTATGCTACACAGTTGTTTAGGGAAAACAGATGGTGTATTCGCAACACAATTACATTCTATAGTTAGTCTATACAACAACTTTGTTGCCGAAATTCAAATCCAGTCTTGAGTTTGCAACCTTGCAAATTTTGTTTATTTGGAGGGATTGTTTGCATTGCAATATTGGATGGTCTGTCATGTGTGCTTGTTAATTAAATATTCATCCCTCACATGGTAAAACCATTTGCTCTTTTCCACAACTATTCCATTCATTTGGTAATTTTAGATACAATTAGTTCATAATTTCACATGTGTCGTATAAAATTTATTAGCATAAGAAATGTTACAATTATGTTTTTTCTATGAGTGTTAGTAATTTTTTATTTGTATTTATAAGTATAAGCAGCGAAATAGAATATTTATGTTTGTAAAAAGAGACCGTATAAAAACATTGGAGTTCAAAACAAGCCTTTAAGGTGATTTAAGATATAAAAAGGATAGTTCTCTTAAGGATAAGCAACAATTTTATTTTCATTTTAAGGGAGTTTTTAGTCATTGGTAAGACAAGTTAGTTGAATGAGAGAGTGAAATAGTTGATGTTAAATTTTGTAATAATGACGTCGTAACAATTAAGTGATTCGTTGGGTTTAAATCATTATTTGTATAGTGATTCAATAATACATTCATTTCTTGAATGAATTAGTATCCAATTCATTCGTGAAATTCAAAATTGTTCATTATCAACATATTATATGAAGACAAATACGAATTAAACAAACAAATCCCAATAACCTAAGTGGATACTAACTAAATTTTTGTTTAGTCTGTTCTCGTAGCACATCTGTGTCTATTTTTGTAGCATGTCTTTGTTTTGTTTAGTTTCTTTGGTCTTTTCTATGTTTTCTGTTATGTTGTTTAGTTTGGCCTAGTGTTTTGATCAATTTCAATATGGCGTCAGATATAATGAATTTGCGGTTAGATGATAGGGATAATGAAGTGTGGTAGATCGATCCGACCAAGTAAACTACTTTGAAGCAGGTTTCTATTTCACAAAATAATATATTGGTCAGTCCTGTTATACAGGCCTATCAGGCACAATGAAAATATTATGTTGGAGTGCTCGTGGTTTGGGAACTCCACGGTCTATATGACGTTTAAAACACATGTTGTGACATGTGCGTCCCTACATTATCTTGTTTTTGGAGATTAAATTGAATAAAAGAATAATGGAAATAGTTTAATAGAGGTATGGTTTTACGAATGGGATCGGTATGGAAGCACTAGGCACTAGGGGCGGTCTATCATTAGGTTGGACGAATGATTGTTCAACCACTTTGAGCAGTTTCTCCTTTTCACATGTAGATGTTATTTGCCAAAGTATAACACCGTATGCATGAAAAGTTCAATCTCCTCTTACTTCATTAATGAGAAGGGCTTACATATTTATTACAGATAATAGAACTAACAGAGTAACAGAAACCTTAACAACCTAACTAACTATTAGTTATTTGTTAACTCTATCATGCCCCGAGCTTGCCAAACTTCTTCCCTCACTTGTTGATCCACTAAGTAACACTTGAAGTCGACTTGTAAATTTACGGAACTGACTTGCTGGTAAGGGCTTGGTTAAGATGTCTGCAACCTGTTCTTGCCCTGGAACATGTCCAATTTGGAACAAACCTTGTGCTACCTTTTCACGGACAAAGAAGAGATCCAACTCAACATGTTTGAATTTGGAATCTTTGTCTTGGATTCCTCGCCACGGCAACAAGCAGAAATTGAATCACACACCATACAAGGGCCTTGCTTGAGGAGCAACACCTAGTTCACATAACAAAGACTGAAGCCAAACCATTTCAGTAACAACATAAGCAAGACTTCGATACTCAGCCTCCGCAGTTGAACGAGAAACCACCTGCTGTTTCCTGGAGCTCCAAGACACCGGACTTCCTCCAAGAAATACACAAGAACGGATGTTGACTGCGATCATCTATGTCGATGCCCAACTAGCATCAAAGAAAACCTTCAAGTATGAGTTTTGAAGACTTTGTAAAGGTCGGACTAAGATCCAATGTACCACGGAGATAGCGTAATATTCTCTTCACAGCTTGAAAATGTGTATCCATGGGTTGATGTAGGAATTGACAGACTTTATTCACCGTATACGCTATGTCTGGGCGAGTGATAACCACATATTGCAACGCCCTACCAAACTCCTATAGAGAGAAGCATCGAAAACAGTGCACCTGCACGAGCTGATAATTGTGACGTGGCCACCATAGGTGTCGGAACAGCTTTGGAGTTGTCCATGGATGCTTTTCGCAACAAATCACAAATGTATTTTCTTTGATTAAGAGAAACCCCGTTGCTAGTATACTGAACCTCAATACCAAGAAAATAGTTGAGTCGGCCAAGATCCTTCAAGGAGAACTTCGCATCAAGTTGTCGAACAAAATACTCAATAGTAGTAGAGATGTTGCCAGTGACTATGATATCGTCGACATAAACAAGGACATAGAGCAGCTCCTGGCCTGAACGACGAATGAAAAGTGAGCTGTCAGACTTGGAAGCAACAAAGCCAATGGCAAACAGAAACTCTTTCAACTTATGAAACCAAGCTCTAGGTGCTTGCTTAAGTCCATAGAGCGCCTTTCTTAACCTACATACTAGCTGCTGTCCATCGTGCCCTTTTTGCTCAAACCCCGGAGGTTGCTCCATATAAATTTCTTCTTGGAGATCACCATTAAGGAAGGCATTATTTATGTCGATCTGTCGAAGAGACCACCCCATGGAGACTGCAAGAGCGAGAACAACCCGAATGGTCGTTGGTTTGACCACCGGGCTGAAAGTTTCTTGGAAATCCACCCCCGCTTCTTGGAGATACCCTTTTACGACGAGGCGACCCTTATATCGGGCAATGGGGCCATCAGCGTTGCGTTTGAGTTTAAAAATCCACTTGCATCCCACTGCTCGGCGTCCTTCAGGGAGAGGCACAACATCCCATGTATGATTAGCAAGTAATCTTTGCGCATACTCGGTATGATGCAAACATGCAGACCAAGCTAGATGTTGAAAAGCTGCCGAAATAGAGGTGGGTTCATCATCTTCCGAAACGTGTACAAACACTTTGGGCTTGAATATTCCATTTTTGACCGTGTATCCGCATGGGATGAGTATTGAGAAGCGGCACAAGTAGAGTAGGAGATGCGGTAGAGTAGGAGAGCGATGGGAGCGAGCTTCTACATCGGACGAGAGTGTCTAGGAACTAGCATTGCAGATGACTGTTCATTATTATTTGCAAAAGAAAAATTTGTTGGAGGAGAGGCACAAGATATATCAGGAGCAGGAACCGCTTTAGGGGGTACCACCGGAAAATGAGGGCCGACACCGAGCTAATTTCGTTGAAGAAGAGGAAGAGTGGAGAGAAAAACCATTCTCGAATGGAAATAATGTCTCACAAAGACAACATGCCCGGAAAGAAAAACTCTACCATCTTGTCAAGACACTCGATAACCCTTTTCTATTCAAAGACTACTCCAAGAAACACACATTGAAGCGGACTGATCATGGAGCTTATGATGATTATAAGATCGTAGGCATACGCACAACCAAAGACTTTGAGATAGGAGTAGGAAGGTTTGACTTGGTACAATAGCTCATACGGGCTCTCCTGCTTCAAAAGTGGTGTTGGTAGTCTATTGATCAGATGAACACTATGGGGAACGCGCGCCAAGACCGAAAGCCAAAGGTACTCCAGCTTGAGCCATAAGAGTCAATCCCATATCCACAACATGTCCATGCTTTCTTTCACTACCCCATTCTCGCTCGTCGAAGTGTGGGGACACGTGTGCGATGTTGAATTCCAAGACGAGCAAGTTCTCGAGAAAGTGATCGATACTCCCCACCCCAATCAGATTGAAGAACTTTGATGGAACGGCCAAATTGAACACTCACCATTTGTTTGAAGTGAACAAAGCACTGCAAGACTTCAGCCTTAGATTTAAGAAAATAAATCCAGGTAAATCGACTGTACATATCAACAAATGTAACATAGTACAAAAAACCATTCGATTTAACATGGGATGGACCCCAAACATCAGAAGCAACGACTTCAAAAGGTGTAGAATACATTGTGTTAGAAGGGCTGAAAGGTAGTTTATGTGCTTTGCCTATTTGACAAGCTGAACATATAGAGGAAACACTATTCTTATCAAAGGGAATATTACAACTATGAAGAGCAAGGCCAAGAACAGTAGAGCATGAATGTCCAAGTCTCCTGTGCCATAATTCTGTGAATGAAAACTGCTTTGTAGTACATAAGTGAGCTGAGGCGGATGGAGAAGAAGCACCAGTAGTTCGAATAGGTGGTTTAGAAATATCAAACCGATAAAGGCCTTCATGCATGTGGCCCACTAGGAGAATCTTCCTTGTCCTTATATCCTTCACAAAACACAGGAACGGATGAAATTCAAAATAGACAGCATTATCTTTAGCAAACTGTCCCACAGACATTAAATTCTTACAAACAGTAGGAACATGGAGAACTTTTTGTAGTCGCAAAAGTCGAGAGCCAGACACCATATGAGAAGCACCGATATTAGCAATAGGAACAGACAAGCCATTTCCCATAGAAACATGAGACATACCAGATATAGGAGTAACGTTTGAGAGTGAAGTAACATCTGGAGTGACATGATTAGTTGCACCGGAGTCTGGATACCAAACTTGATTAGAGGACCGAGAGGGTAGCATAGACGAACAGCACGGGCTGCACTTGTGAGAAGAAACACCATGATCTTCTACCTGATGGTAATTGACAGAAGCTGACTGATGCGAGTGACCGCCGGAATAGTTTTCATCAAATCTATGATAACAAGTCTGAACCAAATGCCCAACTTTTCCACATAGGTGACATTGTGGCCGAGAGCGAGACCACCCACGACCATTCATTCGACCCCTGCTACGAGACCAGCCACGTCCATTGCCCCGAGTACTCGACTTATACCCACGCTGATACTGCCCTGTAGACTCATGATGTACCGAGCGATCAGGAAAAGAATCTTTTAAACGAGTAACCATGTTGGCTTGTAATGGCGTTTCAGTCACCAACTCAAGTTGTCGAGCCTCGCAATCTAACAGTATGTCAGTTAAGAGGTCAAGGGTGATTGGAGTAGCAGACGCAAACACTCGAATGGATTCATATTCTATTGATAAACCAGCTAAAACAATGCTAACTTGTTCTTGCTCAGTGATATGACTGCCTGCAGCAGTAAGAGCATCACTCATCATTTTTACCTTGGCCAAATATTCTTTGACAGAAAGATCGGCTTTCTTGATAGAATATAAAGCATGGCGCATTCTTGAAATTTTGACAGCCGATTTTGCACCAAATCGTCGTTCAATAACTGTCCAGACATCAAAGCTGGTCTTGGCCGTCGTAAGATGCACAAGAATTTCATCGGTAACTGTAGAAAGTAACGAAGAAGCAAGGAACTTGTCCTGCTTCTTATGAAGAAGATATGCTGGATTAGCCACTAGGTGCCCATTAGAATCAGGAACGAAAGACTCAGGAATAGGAATCGTGCCGAGTACAAACCCCTCAAGGTCATACCCCTCAAGAATCAGTAAAACTTGATGCTTCCACAGCAAAAAATTATTTTCACCGAGCTTGACTGTCTCATGTTTGGAAAAATACTGGATGCTTGAGGAAGATAAAGAAGTCTGACCTGGAGAAGGAAACACCCCTTCAGTGTTGGAGGAATGTCGCGGTGTATCGCCCATGAAAACTCTTCAGGAAGCAGGATCGAAAACAAGAAGAAGTATGTTTGGCTCTTGATACCATGCCAAAGTATAACACCGTATGCATGAAAAGTTCAATCTCCTCTTACTTCATTAATGAGAAGGGCTTACATATTTATTACAGATAATAGAACTAACAGAGTAACAGAAACCTTAACAACCTAACTAACTATTAGTTATTTGTTAACTCTATCATTATTTCTACTGATTTGGACGAAGCTTGTTGGAGATTCACAAGTTGTTATAGCGAACCAGACGCTAGATTTAAAGGTAGGTCTTGGGATTTGTTAAAACATCTAAGACAAGGTCAATCTCTCTCTTGGTTAGTGGTTGGGGATTTCAATGAAACCGCCTATTCATATAAGAAAGTTGGTGGTAGGACTCGAGAGGAGAGGTATGGCTCAGTTTCGAGAAACGTTGGAGGAATGTGATCTTTGTAACTTGGGTTTTAAGGGCTAATGGTTTATATGAGAGAGGGGAGATTATCAGACAATAACATCAGAGAACGTTTGGATAGGGGTGTCAAATACGTGCTGGTAGCATTGATTTCCTAAATACAAGGAGTTGCACTTAGCTCATAGTTTCTCAAACCATTGCCCGATTTTAATCATTACTGCAGATGATGAATAATCTCAGTTTTTGAGAGGACGGGAGAGACATTTCCGATTTGAAACATGGTGGGAGTTAAAACTCGAGTGAGAGCCGAAAATTTGTAAACTATGGGATTTAGTAACTGGTGAGATTCTGAGTCGACTCAATCAGTTGAGTTATGGATTATCGGATTGGAGCTCAGTTTAACAAAAGACAAAGTTAAAACTGTCAAGGGTTTGTAATGTCACCGGTCAAGGGTTTGCAATGTCACTTAGAGAGTTTAAATGAGAAGAACCCAGATAAGGATGTTTTGGTAGAGACTCTTGATGTGAAATTGACTCTTAACATTGAGGCGAATTAGGAGTGATATTGGAAACAATGAGTATGGGTAAATTAGCTGAAACAAAGTGATAAAAGTACAACATTTTTTCATAGCTTTGCATCAAATAGGAGGGGAATTAATAATATCGAGGGATAACAAGACAATAATGGGAACTGGATCCAAGATGACGAGGATTTGGCAGGTTTAGTGAAAACGTACTGTTCTAAATTGTTCACCACAAATGGGATTTTTGATACCAATCACCTTTTGGCGAGAGTTTAGCATTGTATAGATGATGATATGAACATCAAATTGACATCTCCATATATAGTAGAAGAGGTGGTTGCTGCGCTCTGAGATATGCACCTACTGAGGAGTCAAGTATGGATGGATTTCTAGCTTTTTTCTTTTAAAACTGTTAGCAAATTTTTGGGAATTATGTTAGCTCTTATTGCTTGGCGGTGTTTAATCATGAGTGTACTATTGGCAAATTGTTGGGAATGATGTTAGCTCTTTGAACGACATAATGTTGGGTCTAGTGTCCTAAGTATAATATTTTCGTCTGTGTATACTTGTAGTTTTCAAACAACTTGATTTAATAATAATATCTATTAATTACTTTGATACCTTTTATATATTTTCTTCAATGTTTTTGCACGCAAAGAAAATAGAAGCAAATATTGACTCATTAGTTATCTAACGTTTAACTAATACTAAATGGTATTACGTGGTCAAATCATAATATGAAAAGGGTAATTTGTATTAGTAGATACACCTAAACATGTCCATAGTCTAACCAAAATGAACAAACCTATTAAAAGACTAATATGTCATCTATCAAGTACAATTGGGAAAATGTTTTGTTATGAGCATTAGAGCAGATGACTCCCAAAGGATAGAGACATAGATGTGACTGACTGAATGGATAGTACATCAGACATGAACCAAGCAGAATAGATTCTAGATTCGTTTATGAATTTATTCACTTGCGACATTAATTGTGTGACATACCTTAATCCTGAATGAATGACGGACTATGTATGTATGACTCGTATACTTTGATGTAAGTAAAAATTTGAGTTCAAATAGATAAAGAACCAAAAGCTGGTGTGTTGGGCATACTATTTCTGCAGTATGTAGCATCATTCACAATAGAGGAATTCATAGCCCAACTAAAGATTAAATGATATTCTCCCATTGGCATTACATGACAGATGAAAAATAAATGTGACCATGGATCGTTTGTCTTTGTGATAAATGACTTTATTACTATTTGATAATAATTGACTTTTCATGAAGATGTAATAGCTATAGTGAGATAAAATATAATCATATTGGGAGAATGAATTTATCCCCAATAGATTAAGGATATCTTATAAGGGTAACACACTTATGACAAGGTCATTGGACGATCACTAATTAAATAACTTTCGTAATGATATGTAATTAGGGAGAGCTTAGTCACGATACTATAGTGGAATGACTTCGTGACTAAATGAGTTTATAATTAACAGGCGAAAAGATGAAACTTAATTAAAAATTATTTGAACCGTAATTATATATGTCTAATTGGTCCCTCCATTAGATCGTTGAAACCATAAATGAATTGCATATAGAACTAAAAAGACATGGATGAATGAAAATTATGAAGTTAGAGAAATGGGTCACATTCATAAATGAATGCGTTTTCTCACTGAGTATAAAATTGACTTGAGAATTAGCTGGAGGTTTTCGAATTATTATTTAATTAATTACAATTAAATAATTGTAGTTCAAAAATGAAATTAAATTAATTAGTCATTATAAATCTATTGAATATGAAAAATAAATATATTTCCTTATAGATTCTTTTATGGTAAAGTCGTCAAGACTTTAACGAAATTAGAATTGTATTGAAAAAATTATTTAATTAAGAAATTAATTTAGTTAATTAAATTAATTAATTAAATAGTATTTGTTTTGGGAATAAAAAATAAATATTGAGTTGAATTAAATTATAAAGTGTTGGATCAAATGTTTAAGAAACACATATAATTGGACCAAATACATGAGATCTAATTCCCCTCATTTTATGTGTGAGGGCCCCCACCTCTTCTAATTAGATTAGAGAATATTTTTCTGTTAAATAAAAATTATTTATGTTATACTTATTCAACCAGGATTCTCTTATCTTATCTCTCCCTATAAATAGATCTGTTAACAAGTTTTTACACACAAGTTTCATATATTATTATATTGGCAAAAAGTAGTGATAAATTATTTTCTAAGTATAAATTCTATTTTTTGAGAATTATAATTTTTATCGGATTTTATTTGAGAGAATTTTTTTACTGCTGAAAATAATTAAATTGTTTCTTATTATGTGTTTGATTCTTATTGCTTGAGCCACATTCAACACAATTCAGGGTACGAAGATAACAGAGAAAGTCATTCAGTTGAAAATTTAAAACTATTTAAATTCATCTCATTCAAAGCATAAGTATTTTCAAAAAAATTTATAGTTATAAATATCACAAACCAACTCAAATTTCAACAATTTTAGACTTCTGCTATGACTAAAAACCGTTTTTTAAACCAAAATTGCTAACACATAAACTATATGAACATTGTATTGATCCTTAAGATTTCTTGTCCGTGAATTATGACTTATAAAATTATTTTTAAGGTTATCGCCAATAGATTACAAGGTGTTCTCCCGTAATGTATTGATTGGGTGTATAGAGTGCTTTTATCCCTGGGAGAATAATCTTGGATAATATTTTAATTGTTTGAGATGCTAGACTCTTATAGAAAAAAAAAGAATCTACCTTTGCCTTGAAATTAGACACATGCAAAGCATATGATCTGGTTGAATGATCCTTTGTGGAGGCAATGTTGCACCAAGTGGGGTTTCTTGATTCCGTTGTTGATATGATAATGCATTGCACTATTACGGTGACATACTCGGTTGTTCTTAATGGAAAGAGGGGGGAGATGTTCTTACCTACAAGAGGTCTTTGACAGGAAGACCCGTTGAGTCCCCATTACAGGAAGACCCGTTGAGTCCCCATTGAGTCTTTATTTATTTTTGATTTGTAGTGAAGGGTTCTCTATGTT
Source organism: Gossypium bickii (assembly GCA_025503065.1). NCBI lineage: Eukaryota > Viridiplantae > Streptophyta > Magnoliopsida > Malvales > Malvaceae > Gossypium > Gossypium bickii. The sequence continues at coordinate 15,289,544 of CP106713.1, read as the reverse complement.
GTTCAATTTAGCGAAAGAGGAAGGAAGAATCATGGGTACTCGTGTTTGTCATGGTGGACCAAGGTTAACTTGCTTTTTGCATACGAGTTTTGTAAGGTTACGGTGAGAAGGGCATCGAATATTAAGGATATCATAGAAGATTATCAACGTTGTTCAGGTCAATGTGTGAATTTTGATAAAAGCCTTATTTATTTGAGTGAATGTTACTGATGACCCTCGGCTTCGGATAAAATTATTTTTCAGGTTCATACTGGAGCGTTATCCTCGACGGTTGGGAGGCAGAGAAGGAGGCGTTTCAAAGGTTGAAGGAGTGCATGCGCAGCAAAGTGGAGAGCTGGAGTGGCAGGCTGTTATCCCAAGGAGGTAAGGGAGTGTTTATAAAGTCAGTTTTGCAGTCCATTCCCACGTATGCTATGACTTGTTTTCTGTTACCGATTTTGCTCTACCGAGAGATGGAAAGAATTTTGAGCCGTTTATGGTGGGCTAAATCTAGTCATAAAAAGAGCATGCATTGGTGCTCATGGGCTCAGCTTTGTGCATCAAAAGGAACGGGAGGTATGGGATTTCAAAATTTGGGGAAGTTTAATATTGGCATGTTGGCCAAGCAGAGGTGGAGGCTCTTGACTAATCCTAACTCTTTAGTGGCACAATTTTAAAAGCTAAATATTTCTCCTCTACTGATTTTCTAAGGGCAGAGATGGGTGTTAACTCTACTTGAAGTATTTGAAGCGCTCAGAGGGTATAAGAGGTGGGGCTCCGATGGAAGGTTGGTGATGGACGCTCCATCTCAATTTTGAATGATTGTTGGCTCCCAGGAGTAGGAAACTGCAGAATTCAATCTGATCAGAATAGTAATGAGTTCAATATGGTTTCTGATTTAATAGTACCTAATGAGGGGAGATGGAATATACTGTTGGTGAGAAGTCTATTTTCGAAGGAAGAGGTCAAGAGGGTATTATGCATTTCAATTGCTGCATCAGGGCAGGAAGATGTGCAAGTATGGAGTGGGGACAAACACTGGAATCTACTCGGTATGGAGTGGCTACAAGTTGATTGCATCAGATAATTTTGATCCTATTGCTTCTAGTCTACAGGACCAGTTTATGAATTTCAATTGCAAGGCCTTATGGGCAATACAAATCCCACCAAAAATAAAGATACTTGCTGGAGACTTGTTAGGAATTTTATTCCGATTATGGATAACTTATTATACAATCTAAGGATTGCTTCAAGCCCGCTATGTCCAAGATGCCACCTATGTCCCGAGTCAAGTGTGCATGTAGTGAGGAATTGTTGTTTCACTCGCAATGTATGGGAGGAATTGGGTATTTCTTGGCCTGCACAAATGGACGATAGCGAGTTAGTTGATTGGTTCAGCTTTTACAGGGGAGGGGGTCTAACATTAAAACAGTACCTCTGTGTTACAATATAGGCACTGTGGAATTCTAGAAACAAATTAGTTCATGAATCTATTACCCAATCTATGGATTCGTTGTTACCTTTGTGAGAGCGCATGTAGCAGAACTGCATATGATTGGCCAGGACCAAACGCTTGTAATAAGAACTCGATCAATAACATGGAAACCACCGGCGGATCCGTGCCTCAAAATCAATTTCGATGCAGCATTTCAGAAAGATAGACAAAAGTCTAGTTCAGGAATAATCATTCGAGATACAGGAGAGATTTTGGCAGCGTGGTTTCAAGTGAATGACCATGTACCTGATTCTTTTGTGGTAGAAGGGGTGGCAGCGGTCTAAGCTCTACGCTTTGCTGAAGAACTGGGATTTCGAGATGGAGAGGACAGATCATGTGGGAGTGCGCTGATTAAAGATGGAAAGCAAATTGGAGCAGGATTTAGGTTGAGTTGTTACATGCAGCACAAGAGGGAAACAAAGCGGCTCACTTGCTGGCCCAGGAGGGTCTTAGACGACAGTGTTCTGAGTTCTGGATAGAGGAGGTTCCAGGTATCGCCTCTGAGAAACATGAATCGATGACTGTCTAAGATAAGGTTGTAGGAAACTAGTGGTCGGGCGGATCATTCATTATCTCTTTTGCTCTGGTGCTAAATTGGATCAAATTTGGAGTAGCAGCGAAGACGTTTTGGTCGATAAAGATGAAAGGAAAGAGAGAGTGGAAAGCTTTTCTTATTTCTTGTATGTTTTATCTGATATGTATCTTAGTTTTCAGCTGGCTATTCCTATAAAAATTCATTCATCTCTGAATAGGGAACTTCAGGTGCTGTTATCTGTTTCTTATATCCCTATTTTATCTCATATTAATTAAATGGTATGGTATTTAAATAATTTAATATAATAATACATCAATTTTAAATAATTAATATCAACTATTTGTAAATTTGATGACATATAAAATATAAATTAATTTAATTTTTTTATATGTTTTTTAAATAAGAGGATTTTGATAATATTTATTTTCAAATGCAAAAACTAAAAATACCTAAAGTGAAACAACACTTTTTGATCGCATTTTTTTTTCACTATAGAAGTCAAATTTCTTTATTGTTTCTGCGATGAAACATTTTAGATTTCGACAACAATGAAAAACCATTCACACTTTTGCATTAAATGAAAAAACTAAGAAAATAGGAATAAATGGGCAAAGTAGGACATGATTGTTGCACTCTAGATGCATTTGTGAATAAAATTGATTGTTGTTTTGAATATACAAAGTTTCTTCCTAATTGGTTTAAGTTTGAATATCATTTTAAATTGTATAAAATCTAAACACTTTTGTTGGTAATGTAACTTTACCATTTCTTCAACTCAGCTATTTTTTTCTAACTCCTCCCTAAAACCCCTTCCATTTATAAAATAAAATAGGGTACAAAAACTTACCCAAATTCAAGTATTTGGATGATTCATGAAATATAAGCTTAAAAATCGTGAATATCCAAAATTGAATCAAATTTTTTATTTTTCTTTAATATAAATTAATTTTAATTTTATATCTAAAACAATGTTAAAAATTATTATTTTTTAAAAAATATTTATGAAAAATACCTTGAAATTTTATAAAATAATATTCAAAAGCACATTTTATCAAAGTAAGTCTAAAAATCAAAACAAAAAATTAATATAAAAAAATCGAGAACTGAAATAAAGGATGGGTGAAAATTTTCTATATAATAAAATATTTTTAAAAATTTGATAATTAAAACAATTGAGGTTTTAGTTGAAAGTGTAAAGATAAGACATTAAAAATTATGATTTTTGTGCTCGAATCCTATTAAGTGCATTTTTTTTATTTTGCATAATTTAGAATGATAAAAATACACTCATAGTAACAGCAAGATTATGACTTTGGTTAAAATGATAAAGTTAAAATATTAAAAACATAGTAATAATTTGCAAATCCCATCAATTGCATTTTTCTAAATTTTACATAATTTAAAATGTTAAAAATATCCTCATAAGAATGTTTCTTATTTTATTAAAAGAAGGGGTTTTGATAATTACTTAATTAAATTAGGATTTGATTAATAAAGTGGCACCAACTCAGCCAGCCTTTTAAATATAGTATAGATGCTAGTTATTTACTTATTTTTATAAAAGGGAGGGTTTTCAATAATTATTCAATTGAATTGAGATTAAGTTGATGGGTGACACTAGATGTATTTATGAGTCAAATTGAGCCAAGTACAGGTCAGGTTTAAGCATGATATTAACATTTTTTATACTTACCCAAGCTAGGCTCGATCCAAAATATGGGCCTAAAAATTTTTCCGAACTTATTCTTATTTGTAAATGGCTAACTCAAACTCGTTTTAGGCTTGTCCATATTATTTTTAAATTTTTAAAAAAGTATTTTTATATATAGACATCTTAGCATTTTTTCAATTTTTACATTATAAAGTTATATATTACTATAGATTTAGTTTTTATGTGTTATAAGTGACATAATATTATATATTACAAATTCTGAAAATAGGTTAGACTAGGTTTAGCTCAGGTTTTGAATGTTCGAGTTTGAGCTCAATCCATATTATAAATGAGCCTTTTTTTTCTTCAAACTATTTTCTAGATTTAATATTTTTACTTAAATCGTCCAAAATTTTAGGGAGACTTTTGAACTTGGTGTAATAGTCAGGCCAATGAAGTAGTTTGGGTGACACTATCTCATTCAACTTTTTAAATATAGAATTAGATTACAGCACACCATAATGTGGGTAAAAACAATTAAGTTGGAAGAGTATATGTTTAGTGTCTTGGGCTCAAATTCTTTAAATAATATTTGGATTTTATATAAAAAGATAAAAATTCCTTATATTAATATTTATTGTTCAACTAAAATGAGAGTTTTTTTTTAATTATAATTTAACAACTGAGTTGATACCTAATTTTAGATGACATCAACTCAGTTAAAATCTTTACATATAATATAACTAAATTACTTACTTTTTATGCCTTAATAAATTGTAAATTTTAATTTAAAACAAATTGTTTATGGAATTTGAAAAATATGACTTTAAAAATTTTAATTAATTAACTTTTAAATATATATTTAAAATTTTAATTAATTAAAATATTTAAATAGTCGAAATCAAAATTTCAAAATACAATAAAAATCTTAATTATTATAGAGGGAGCATTATATACACTACTGGTATTAAATAGCCCAAATAGTTACATCTTTAACAATTTAGATTAATATGTTGACCTAAACTTTTTTTAAAAACATTTTTTCTAACGCAAAAAAAATCTATGATCAAGATAATTAAACATAGCAGTGGGAACATGACCATAGTCAGACTTAAAATTAGGGATGAAACCAGGAATTTTACTTTGGGCCTAGGTTAAAATTTATAAAATTGGAGGGACCAAAGCTAAAATTATGTGTTAAAATGAATTTAATTGAATTATTAATTTCTTGGAAGGGCCAAACGTAACACTCCTTATTTAATCCGATCGCCGGATTCGAATAACAAAATGCTATATTCGTTATCGAAGCAACCTCAATTATTTAACATTCAATTTGAATCATTAAACAAGTAAATACAAACATTATAAGTGATAAATACAAATTTAACTATTTTTGAATTTTATACGAGTTTATCAATACTCTAATATTAACTCAAGATAAAAAATAACCTAATTGTAAAAATTTCAAAACATCGATTCATCATTGTAACATGGAGAGATTCCTCCTCACGATGCAATGAAATAATTTTGGTTTTTACTCAAGCATCTTAAATATAATTTTTTTTTTTTTTTTTTTTTTTTTTTTTTGTTATTGATGAGGTAAACCATAGAAATAAATTAGGTGTGGAGGTGAAAGTCATGATTGATGGGAACAAAGAGGAGAGACGTGGGCTGGGAAGTCATTTCGGTGGCATTTAATATTTCCTCAAGCAGGTCATGAGTGCTTCCTCTTACGTACATTTCCATTTCAGATCTCCCTCTCCCACTTTTGTCTGCCGTTCCAATTACTTCCGTCTCTCCCAATTTTAGAAACCCTAAGTTGCTCATCTAATTTTTTTTAAATTTAATTATTTAAAATAAATATTTATAATTTCAAAAATAATGGTTAATTATATATGCAACATTATATTCATAATTTTATTTTAGTATTCAATTTTTAGATCGTTTTTATTTTTAATCATTTAAAAATATATATATTTAAATATTGATTGAGATAAAAAAATATTAATGAAAAATAATAAAAATTAAAACAATGCATTCAAAAATTATTAAATTGTGCTTGTTTACTCCATCATCATAAGTTTTAAATGTTGAAAATTTAAACTTTAAAACGTTAAAATCAATTAAATAAATTATTGAAAATTTTTATTCTATAATAATGTCAATCAGTTTTTACTATAATATTGAAATTACTTAATTTAATCTCCTTTTAAAATTAAAAATTTATTGATGGATGACCAATTTGGGTAGTTTCCTTTCAGAAAATTTGAAAACTTAAATTTAATTTAGATCTTGGTTTTAAAATTTTAATTTTAGATTTAATTTTAAGCTTAATAATATAAAAGTTCTTCAAAAAATTTAATTAAATCATTCTCAACTTTTTGCACCTAATTGAATCATAATAATTTTAACCAATGAGACTTTTTGGCCAACATTGCTTGTTGAAAACTAATGGCAACTTTGACATGACTATTAAAAGCGATTAAGTCAGGAACGAATGTTGATGTAACAGTGCCACATCAACAAAAATAAAAAGAAATCAAAATTTTCAAAAAAATATAAATTATTTATTCAGATTCATTTTAAATTATAAAAAATCATTAAAAATTATAAAATGACATAAAAAATATAAAAAACGCCATTTCTTTCGTGGAATAAAGGTATCATGTTTTATGAACTACCAAAAAAAATTATCATGTTTTAGGAAAAAAATAAATTTCTTTTTTCATTTATTTGAAAAAGTGAAAGTCAATTTTGTTGTTCGAAACACCGAAAATCTCACCTGTTTTCTTTTCAGATTCACTAGCGATTTCCATGAGCCTTCATGTGTTAAGGGTTTTTATACCCAAGGGAACACCATGTTATCAAAGTCTCTTCTCCAATTTTCACACCTTTAAATGTTTCATTTCTTTCAAATGAAATAACAAAGAAATTTGGAAGAAAAATAAAATTACCTTTGAGTTTTTAAAAAAAAAAATCCGTCACAATAGTTATTTCATGGAAATTTAATAATTTATAATGATGTTTTAATGACTTTTTATAAATGAATTGAGATAAATAAGTGTCTAGATTCAAATTAATCTAGATAACAACTTACTCACGTTCTTTATGAACTTGAATTTTTATTTTTATTTTAATTTTTTTTGAAAAAGTTGAAATTTTTTTTACATCAACATTAATTGACTGGCTCAGCAGCCTTTAACGATCACATTAGCACTAGTTTCTAATAGTCAACATTGGTTAAAGAGCCTTATTAGTCAAATTTGTCGCTTCAAAGACTCAATTGAATGCAAAAAGTTTAAATTTAAGGACCTTTTATACCATTAAACCTTAATTTACAAAATTTTACACTCAACATTCTAATTATTACAACATAACAAAACACAAAAAATAATATCATTGTGATATGAATATTCAAATGTATGAAAATGTAAGTAAAATAAATTATAAAAATTACATAAAATATATTACTTTTATGTCCAAAAAATATAAAATATATTACTTTGAAAATAATATTCTTTATACAATAGAAACTCAAACTCACCCACCCAGACACCCATTTAAACTGCCATATAAGGACGGCCTACGAATAGATTTCATGACTTTAGGGATATGGTTAACACTCTTGACTAATAGACTTTGAAAAGAATTAAAACAGAAAAAATACAAACAATAATGACACAAAACAGGACGCAAGTGCTATTAAATAATTGAAACATGACACAATAAGAAAAACAAAACTGAGTCTTAACTTAATTACAATCGACATTGTTGCCAGATAGGAGGATGTGTGTTCTAGTGTATTAAAGTGCAATTATTCTCTTATTTAAAGGCGAGATAATTTTAAGCATGGTATCAGAATAAAACTTTCATAAAAAAGTTACAAACATATTAAAATTTAGAGTAAACTACCTAATTAGTCGCCCAACTTTTAGGGCATTTTCATTTTAGTCACCCAAACATTAAATCTCTAACAGCGGTTAACTATACACACCATATTATGTTTACACTTTCATTTTAATCACCTAACTTTTAGGTTGCTTTCATTTTGGTCACCTAAACAATATTTTTCTAAAATAATACACAGGTTTTTTACCTCAATCAATACTTTAAAAAGATATTTTTGGATGACCAAAATGAAAGTGTAAACATGATATGACATGTACACTTAACCACTGCTAGAGATTTAATGTTTGGGTGATTAAAATAAAAGCGCCTAAAAGTTGAGACAATCTATCCATTTTCAAAGCTAACAATGGGAGATTATGAAACATGAATGCTCATTGAGCTAACATCAATGCTAATTATGTGAAGGCTATTACCATGATCCAAATTGGTGGAATTGATAAAAGAGATAAAATGATTTGGCATCACTTGGTTATAAGCATCTACAATATGAAACTTGGTTATCATTTTCTTGCAAGGGTTTTCGAACATCGTCAAATGATTGGTCCAACCACAATGGAAAGAAATGGATTGTTCTTCTGTTTGGAATATCAGAAATCCACATAATATCAAGATTTTTATTTGGAGGGCATGCCACAACCCCCTTGCTTTTTATGAGAATCTCTAAAAAAACACAACTCAATATCTCTAGGATGTGCTCATTGTGGTGGAAGAATGAATCCATGTAACTCATATTTTTCTTTTGTCACATTATAAAAATTGTTTGGAGGGCCTTGAATTTCCTCTATGCTCCTACTTTAAAGGGGTTCAACTCTTTTTTTTTTTAATTGGTGGTTGAAGAATAATCATAAGCTCTTCGAGTTTGGGTCTTTTTCAAAGACTAGCTTGATAGCTTAGGTGTGTTAGAGCTTGTGGAACTTGAGGAACAATTGGATTTTTAAAAGATATCCTAATAATCTAATTAAGGTATAGAATTCCAAGATGGATAAGTTCTCGAAATTCACCAAAGCTACTAATCCTCAAGCGCAAAATGGGTCAACTACTAGATCTCTTGTAACCTCTTGGAAACCCCTACCTTTGAATGCAATTAAGGTTAATTGTGACACTTCTTTCATGCGACACTCGAACACAGTGGGGTTAGTGGCAGTAGGTAGAGATAAAAATGGGAATGTTTTCGACGGAATCAATGTATAAGCTGTATCACCCATTGTCCAACCCGATCGCCAGATCTGAGTTACAGGATGTTACATTCATTATCAGAACAAAAACAGTCAATTAGGTAGCATTTAATCATTCACACATGCAATTAAGCATTAATCACATTCAATTTATGTTAAACAATTATTTATGAGTCTTATACGAGCTTACGAAAGCTCTTTTGTTAACTTGAGCATAAAATAGGATCAAATTGAAAAGTTTTGAAAATTCAATACCGATGTCGTGACTTCATCACCTCCAAGTCAGGACATCACCAACATAGTAAGTTACGTAATGATTTCACGCAATTCGATGTCGTGATGTCACTTATTGTCGACCAACGTTGCGACAAGAGATGTTGGTCATTGAGACATGGCCTCAGTTTTTGGCAAAATGTACATTTTTGTACTTATTCCGTAGCTTCCAACCAAAACCTTTCAACATGTTCACCCAATTACCACTTCTACAAGATTCAAAACATATCAAAACTTGCCAAACAAGTTCAAACATTCAAATTCAACCTCTTGTCAAGACATTCAATACCTATTCATCAATTAGATTTAAATAATTCAAATGTCATTAAAACATAACAACCAAGGCATTCAAGCTTACCACCAATTTACCTATACATTTACTTTATACCTTATGAACCTAAATGACCTTATTATGAAACAACACAAAACATACATTAAACATACATCCAAGCTTCACATTCAATTTTGCAAACTCTAAACATGATCTCAATTTAATCAAAACCAATTCATGACATCTCATACATCCAAATACTAATTTCACCTATTCCAAAACTACCAAAACATGTTATTCCAGTTCACAACATGCAAATTTGCACATATTACATATCAATGGCTTATAGGCCTTAAGCATAAACATCAACAATCAAGAATAAGTCACATATTACAAGTATAACTTTAGGTACCAATTTCCAAATACACATTCATCTTATTCATTCATTAACCAAGCTACCATTTCTACGTCAATTTATGCCATTCCACATGCCAAACCTATAATAATAGATCATCTGTAATAGCCCGCTTTCAGTAGTGCCAAAAACAGTGATTTCGACCACAATTCTGACTAGTGTGTCAGTGTTTTATTAATTATTAATTATTTATAGGGTTATTATAAGGTCATATCAAAATTTGGTTAAGAAATTTTAACATTTAGATAGTTGATTCAGTAAAAAGGAATAAATAGTAAAAGTTGTAAAAGTTAGTTTCTATTTGTTAAATGTGTTAAATGGCTATGGAAATGTAAATTAATGGACTTAAATGGTACATAAACCATATAGATAGATAATGGATAATTATGGACAATGTTTTGTTAATTATTAAGTTAATTATAAAAGGACAACATAATAAATTGATAATTAAATAAAAAAATTAAACAAATTAAATGATGGAAAGCCATCATCTTCTTCATTTTACATTAGCTATGAACCGAAACCACCATTTTAGCTAAAAGAACAATCGGCCAAGCTTCAATTTCATGCATGGTATATAATTATTGCCCCCTTTTAATGATTTTTATGTTTTTATGACCATTTTAGCTTAATCTAGCTAACTCGGGGACTAATTTGTAAAACTGTTAAATATTGTAGATTATGTCATTGATGAGTCGAGGTGTTTTTGAAGTTTGATGATAGATTATTGTAACAGCCCATTTTTCAGTGAAATCAGAACAGTGGTTTCGAGACCACAAATTTGAGCTGAAAATTAAATTTATTTTTATTTTATTTTATGGTCCGTAATATGATATAAATATCATGTGAGAATTTTGATAAGAAAATTTTATCGATTATGTGCTTAATTACGAAAAGGACTAAATTACATAAAATGCGAAAGTTAGATTCTAGTAGCTAGAATGATCAAATAGCTATGGAATTCAAAATTTGAGGTCCTTATATGATAATTAGACCATTAATGAAAAGTTAGTAGATATTTTTGGATGATTCATCCATGGAAAATTAGAAAAAGGCTATGGACTAAATTGGAAAGTGATAAAATTAAAAGATGATAAAAAATTAAATAGAAATAAAAATCATTTTATATCATCTTTTTTCCCAAATATTCCATAGAAACCCTAGGAAAGAGAAAGCAAGCTTTCTTGGTCAAATTGGTAAGTTTTCATGTCCCGTTTTTAGTAATTTTTATATTTTTGAGATCGGGAAAGCTTAATTTGTCTATTTGGCTGATTAATTTGAAAAGATATCAAAGTATAGAATTTTTACCATAGATGAATATGCTGAAACTATGAAATTTATGGTACAAAATGAAAGGTTGTTGATAGATAAACAACTTTTATAAAGTGAATTTTGATAAAAACTTGATTTAGGGATTACATTGTAAAAATGTGAAATCCATGGAAAAATTCTAAATTTTATAGAATACATGTGCTGTAAATTTTATATTGAAATTCTGGTTAAGCTTGAAATAAGGAGTAAATTGCATGAATTTCATTTTTCGAGCCTAGAAACGAAATCGTTATTTATTAAAAGTTTAGGGTCAAAATGGTAATTTTTCCTAAGATGTAAATTGGACTAATTTGAGTATGAATTTCATTAAATTAATGTCAAATTTACTCGTATAGATCCGGATAACTCGAATACGGAGTTAGAACGAGGAAAGGAGAAAATGTTAGATTAATAGACTTTATGTATACGAACATTTATCAAGGTAAGTTCGTATAACTTAGTTATGCATGTTTTTCTGGTTAAATTGAATTGTGTATGTGATTGTATAAATATATAAGTGAAATGATTTCATATCTAATAAATCCCGATAAATGATAATACCCGATAAGTGATAAATGATAAAAATGTTAATTATGTGCTTGAGTTGAATGTGAAAATGTGAATTACATAAATGCATAAATTTATGGGATTGAACATATACTCGAGAATTGCCTCATAGATGTTAAATCCCATTTGAATAAATGGAAGTCGAATGATAAATGTGTTTTTCCTGATAAAACTGCATGTGTTGCAGAATAGATTTAGCCGGACGGGTAATCTTGAAATAAACCTCTCGAGCATATGTTTTAATTAGGATTTAGCCTGGACTGGTAATCCTAATTGACAGGATTTAGCCTAGACTGGTAATCCAGAATGGACTCTATAGGGAATTCTTTGTCATATAAAGGATTTAGCCTGGACTGGTAATCCGAAAAAGCTTTTAGAGTATATGTTACAGCTAGAATTTAGCCTGGACTAGTAATTCTGCTGTATGATATGTGGATAGAGAGTGTACCTAAAATGGTACTACTGAATATGAATTGACGGACTATGGAATTGTACACCTCAAGTGTACTACTTGTGCATCTATCGATGATTTCAATAATTCAACGGGTAAAATTCTGATACGAAAAGAAAATAGATTTTTACATGTATTTACTTGAAAAATATGAAATGATGTTACATGAAATGGTTTGATGAATACGTTCATCTATTAGAATAGATTTGTACACCTTGAGTGTACTATCCGAGTGATTATCAATACTGTAATTGATTGTTGAGTAAAGTCCTGACATGAAATATACCGGAACTCAAGATGAATTAATATGAAATAAATTTGAGATACATGGAAATAATTTTTATATATGTTATCTGTATACATGTTGTGGAAAAACATATGTATATGAGAATCTGAATATTGTTGGACTCATATATGTGTTTCTTGATGTTTATATGAAATATGTGTTTAACATGGGTATTGAGAATATGTGTTAGGGCTTGTGACCAAATGGTTTGGTTATACCTTGCAATGTTTAACTTAAATGTGAATAGTTGGTAAGTTATTTACCAAGTTATACGGATTTACTAAGCATTATATGCTTACTACATTTTGTTTTTCCCTGTCTTATAGTAAATCGAAATGCTCGTTGGATTGGAAGCTTGGCGGAGATCACTCACACTATCCAACAATTCATTTCAGTATATAAAGTAAAACAATTAGGGTTATAATGACATGTATAGGTTAAATTGGTCAAGGAATGATATGTAAATATTTGATAATGACTAGCCATTGGAATGGCTAGTTATGGACATGCTTTGGTGTTTATGTATGAAAGTTATCATGGTATATGTTTAAAATGATTAATTGATATAAATCACATTGAAAAATGGATGAATGAATTAAATTAGTATAATTGACACAAAATGCACAAATGTGACCATTGTATATAGGTAAATATGAGTACAAGATTGATATGGAAATAAATTGTGGTGCTTAAAGGCATATTGGTTGAATGTTTATATGGCCATGAGAATGTGTTTAACTTTTGGAGCAAGTATAAGGCAAAAAGGGTGAGGAACAAGGCTTGGAAAATAGCCTTATTTTGTCCACACAGGTAGACACACGGGCGTGTCTTGACCGTGTGTGACACACAGCCTAGCACATGGGCGTGTGGTCTGGCCGTGTGTCCCCTACATCCTAAAATTTAGAAACAGAATGCTCAAAATTGAGCACACGGGCAAAGACACGGGTGTGCGTCATGGCCGTGTGAAACCTGCATCTAACTCGAATTAAATTAATTAACCACACGGCCTAGCACACAGGTGTGTGGCATGGCCATGTGGCGCAAGTCAGAGAGCAACCTAAATCGGACACGACTTGATGCACGGGCGTGTCCCTTGGACCACACGGGCGTGTGAGCCCTGTACTTTGGAAAATTTTTGAAATGTCACGAAAAATTCTTAGAGTTTCTGATTAAGTCCCAATTCGATTCTAATGCTCGTACTGGACCTCGAGGGTCCATTTAAAGGACGTTACGAATGATCTCGGTTAATGAATAGTGATTGACATGATTTATCTGAAAATATTCTGAAAAGTTTCTAAAACACTCTGTAACCCTATTCCGGCGACGGATACGGGTTAAGGGTGTTACATTTAGTGGTATCAGAGTTATGGTTTAGTTGGTTCTCAGACTGAACGTAGCATATGTAGAGTCTAGAAATACATGCCATTATGTAGCCTGTGATAGTGTGATATCTCTTGACTTTGATGAAAATTATTTTTCAAATAGACAGAGATGCTTTCCAATTGAGCTAATTCTGATACTGCTGGAAGTGATACTCACGTGCTTGAGTAAAAATATTACATATGATAAAAGAGGACTTATAAAGGTATGGATAAATATTTTATAGTGAACGTTGTTAATGATTAATGCTAAGTGATATGTGTGTATTTACGAAAGATAAATTTTGAGGCTTATTATCTCTACCCCCTTACCAATATAGTTTTATACAATGAAATTCACAAGATTTATATGGATTAAACTCATGAATGTGAAACTAAAGAGTTCAATGGCTGAATGATTAATGATGTAGTCAGAATCGAGAATGGGTTAGTAAATAAAGATTGGTTCTGAAGAGAGATATCACATTTTTCTAAAAACTGTTTAGGATATGCAATGCCTATTAAAGAAAGAAGTTATTTTTGAGAAATTGGTTAATTCAGATATGATATCTACAAATTGGACTAACTGAAAAATTTCTTCTGAATAAGCTTCGCGAGTGAACTGAATGATATGAGATTATTGATGACTATATATGTTAGTGGAATAGTAATGAAATTGCAAAAATATTGAATACAGTTGTTATAATCGGGTATATATTACAACAATCCCTTCTGAGTATTTTATATGGGTATTCTATATGTATTGTTATTCTCAGAAGCATGTGAAATTGTGCATGCTCAGATGCAATATTTATCGTATTGAAAGGCTAGTAAATTATGATAGATGGAATTACTGTGAGTCTGGTTGATTCATTAACGGCATAGCTCTACCTTACTTGGGTTTCTAATTCATCATGATTGATATAAGATTTAATGATAAGGTTCATATGATGTTATTTACTACTTCTACTGATTGAAGCCCTAAATTGCAAATATGCAAATTATATTGTATTTATCATAGTTGTTTCTTCCGATGTATACGTGATATTACTCTTCTGAATTTTCTCTGAGATATCATCAATCTCTCTATTATTTAAACATGGTTTATTTGAGAAAGATATTCATCGATCGAAGGTAAATACATTTATTACCGTAATAAATATTGACTCTATCATGAGGTATGGTGATAAAGATCACAGATTATAGAAACGAAATTACTGCATTGGTTATTCTTGGGCCCACTTTCAGTTCTCCCTCTTCTGATTTGAGGTACACTATTGATATTAAAGTGTTCCTTTATCTATACGGTTGAAATGTCGGTCATATTATTACACTATGGTTTTGAATCTATCTGATGGTTGTGGCTTTGGAAAAACTCAAAGCTTCAATGTTAATAATTGAAGTAGCTACATTGATGACATAGTTATTACAGAGAAGATGTAAGAGTTGAATAGGCCGATAAATATCAATAAAGTTCCGACCAGTTGAAAGCTTTGTTGATCAAAGTATTGATTCTGATTTAGCCTGAATTGGGTAAGGAACTTGTTATTACAGTAATGTAACATTGAATGGGATTAGACTATATCTTGATGCAGTAAGACAAAGTAATAGCCTGTACTTTTAGACAGTTAAAAACCACATGGAAAGAATTACTCGATATATGATCTAGAATTGAAGGCTATTGTTTTTGTATTGAAATCTGACAACATTACTTGTTTGGTGAAAAATGTTGTATATTCACCGATTATAAAAGTTTGAAATATCTGATGTTTCTAAAAGATTTGAATCTGAGATAGCGTATATGGTCTGAAATATTGAAAGATTATGATTTGATAATTGTATATCACTTGGAAAGAATGAATGTGGTTACAGATGTTCTAAATAGAAAATCTCTGTATATTTTGCAAAGCCATGGATATCGAATATGATTGTCTGATAATAACTTAATTTTAGCTGAGTATAGAGCTAAACTGGTGTCTCTACAACAGATCAGTGAAACTCAAAAAAGTGATAATGAGTTGTGAGTTAAATAGTACTGTGTGAAATAATTTCTGAATCAGAATTACAGAATAGATTCGGTAAATGTTTGTTAATCAGAGACATAGTTTATGGACTGAAGAAATTAGAGCTTATATTGGAAATTTTACATGAATAATCATAGTGGTACTATGTTTGTTTATCAGGAGAATGATAAAATGCATAATAATTTGAAAAAGATGTATTAGTAGCCCAGAAATGAAATGTGGTATTTTTGAAATTGTACCTAAATGATGGATGTACCAGTAAGTTAAGGATGAAATTTTCAAGATGTTTATAGTCAGAGAAAATACCGAAGTGGAAATGGGACAAAGTTACTATGAACTTTATGTTGGGATTATCCCTGTCTATGAAAAAGAAAGATGCTATTTGAGTAATTGTTGATTGTTTGACAAAGCCTACACATTTTATTCTGACATGAATGGATTTCTCGCTTGATAAATTGCTTGAATTACCTGTTTTTGAGATTGACAGATTATATGATGTGCTAGTTTCTGTTATTTCTAATAGAGATCTATGGTTTATATTCCGATTCTGAAACAAGTTACAAGAAACGCTGGGTACTGGTTACAGTTTAGTATAGTATTTCATCCTTAGATTGATGATCAATCTGAACATATGATTCAAATTTTAGAAGATATGCTTCAATGCTGTGTTCTTGAATTTGAAGGTAACTGAGAAAAGTATTTGCCTTGGGTAGAAATTACTTATAATAGTTAACAGTCAAATACAAAATTTTACTGTACAAGGTTTTATATGGTCATAAATGTAAAACTCCGATGTTTTGGACCGAGCTCAGTGAGAAAAGACACTACAGGAAAACATACTTTTTGCGGCCTTTTTTTTGGAGCTTCCACAAGCGCTGCAAAAGACGCCGCTAAAATTTGCGGCTGCTAAAGATCATGACTTTTAGCGGCGCTTTTATAGCAAACACCACAATCTATGTAACATCAATCTACATTTTTTCTTCAATAAATGACCAAAAAAGGGAAAAAAATACAAAAAAAGGGGCTATCAATAACAATGATAAGTTGCATAACAGATGAGCTCATTTTTGCAATCTTAACTAAGCCTACATCGAAAATATCTTAAGTCCAGAATAAAAGACATTAGCTACCATAATGTTGGCATAATTTGGCTAGAACGTAGCACTTTCAATTAGGGGTGTTTAAATAGTTAACCGAACAAAACTACTGTTAACCGAATTAACCAAATTTTTTAATTCTTTAACCGTTAATCGAACAGACATTTTTTCAAAAAAATTAATGGAATCGAAATATTCCGATTAATTAAGTCGGTTAACTGAATTAACCGAAATTTATATGTTTTTTTTTGTTCAAACAAGTATAAACATATAAAAAATTTGATAATGTTCATTTGACCAAATTAGTAATAGCCTAATACATATAATATGTAATATAATTTATTAAGTTCGATTAATTCGATTAATTACCAAATTTCGAACTAAATTAACTGTGAACTGAAATTCCAAAAAACCTTTAACCGACCTCTGACCGAACTAGATCGGTTAATCAACCAATTAATCGAATTAGATCAGTTCAGTCAGTTAATTCAGTTTTAACTAAAGTTTGAACACCCCTACTTTCAATAGTAATAAGGTAAGCTTAAATATTCATATATAACTAAGTGTAACACCATTTGGCCAAACCCTATCGCCAGGTTCGAGTCACTGGGTGTTATGATTGTTTTCGGAGCAGCTACGGGAATTCATGTGCTTTCTGACCAATTAAACATGTAATTCTACATTAAAATGTATTCACAACATGATACATAATCAAATATGGGTCTCACATGAGCTTATGAAAGCTCTTTTGCTAACCCGAATATAAAGCAAGATCAAAGTGTAAAGTTTTAAAGTGGACATCACGACCTCAAGTTTCCTCATCATGGCGATGTCATCATAGGGAGTCACGTTAAGACGACATGCATACCCACGTCATGATATCACTTATTGTCATTCGACATCACGACGTCAAAGACTTCTCGTCGTTATGTGCCAATTCATTAATTCTTCTTAATCCTAATATATAAACATAAATTCAGATACAAGTCATACTTAAATAAAATAAAATGGTAAGTTCCATAAGAACTTGTTCAAAATACGTAAAATGAATACTTTAGGGATTAGTCCACAATTTTAATTTTTTCTTGATCAACTCCACTTCGCTCTGATTCTTGATTTAAACAATCATTTATGGCATAAATCAATACCAAATTTTTATGATTTATGCTATGGTATGTATGAACCTATTTAATTTGATTTTTTGATATCCTTAAAGTTTTACATTTTATTCAATTTAGTCCCAAAACTCGAAATAGTTATAACTTTCAATTCCTAGCCTCAAATTAAAATCCAAATTTCACATATTCTCAAGGGACCTTAAAGTTTCTATTTATAACATAATATCATAACAAGTTTTACATTTACTCAATTTGGTCCCTAATGTAAAAAAAATTAACAATAAGCTAAATTAACTTTACAATCTAGTCCTTTTTCATATTTAAGCTTAAAATCTATCAATTTTCAAGCCTAATTATTCAAGAAATCAATAATGGAAACTTTCAAAAACTTTCAGAGTTCTACAAATTGATAAATGGGCTAGCTAATTAAAGTTCTCATGATCCTAAATTCATAAAAATTACAAGAAAAGGATTTGGAATCACTTTATGTAACACCCTAAACCCGACCTAGGTGTTAAGGCCAAGTCCAAGAGTTACATTAACATTGTTAGGAAAACCAACTTATATAAACACAGTTAAAAATCGTCTAACATATTATAACAATCATAAAACCCATTCGATAATTCAACAATCTTAGAAAGTCATAATACGAGGAAATACTGAAGCTACTAATAATATAAATAAAGGGGGTGATAAAGCAGATTGACCGAGCTTCCACTACGCCGACCCAATCAAGACTGTGAGCTACCTGGAATTTAGTCAACAACAAAATGAGTTGAGAATTCAGTGTGTAACCGATATAGATTCATTAGAAGCACAACTATAATAATAAATTCCTAAAATCAAGTTTCATTTAGAATCATGGATTATCCAATACAGATTTACACATTAGTTGAATAGCAGAGCAATTCCAGTTCAAATACAGAATAGATCATAAACAAATGTAGTTATTCCTACCCCCATCCGCTACACACCATCTCTGACCAACCCAACACACCAATAAGGGAGTTTAATACCCCTCTAACCCTACATACCATATAGTGTCGGTCCGATACATTCAATGTGATTGCGACCCAACAGCCAGATCAAATTGCAATAAAACGCCAGATTCACAAATAAATTACGGCTTAGCCATTGAATCAGAACAGATCACTTCCTACTTTACACAATTCCCACCCAATGTAAATGTAAATTACAGATGTCAAGAATGTACACACAGTCATTCATATTCAATTCATGGTTAGGTGGTACAGATCAATATCATCAGCAATAATCACAATTAGTATACATTTATATCATCAACAGCTCAGTCTCAGATTATTAGATAGCAACCCATACGGTCTAATAGAAATCATAAGTACACTACAGAAGGCCTACATTAGCTTTAGATGATGCTTATGGCCTTAGAGATAAATTCCAGATCTGACACATACACCTGTGTGGTTCCACACAGCCTAAACAACTAGCCAGTATGACCCCACACGGCCTGCCACATGCCTGTGTGCCTATCTGTGTGTCTTAAATGACCATACACAAGCCCGTATCATCCACCCGTGTGGTCCTAAATCTCAAAAAAATGAGTCATACGACCTGGGCACAAGCCCATGTCTCTGGCCCGTGTGGTCTTTAATAACAACAGTGAGTCAAACGGCTTGGACACAAGCCTTTGTCCCTGACCCTTGTGATCCTTTTCTTGTAATTAGTGAGTTACACGGTCTAGACACACGTTCGTGTCCTTGGCCTGTGTGAACCCTGCACTAACATGACCACACACAGCTTAGACACATGCCCGTGCTGCTCGTATTTGGTAGACAGTGAGGTACACGGCAGTGTGGCTCACACGGCTTAGCACACTACCGTGTGGTGTCGACAACCATGTTTTTTGGCATCTAAAATTTGTAAAAACTTGGGTTTACAGTACGCACCTAAGTGATTTTGAAGCAAAAACAACGTAGAGGATTTTTGAGACCTAAAATGAACAGTCAATAACCAATTAAGTAAAAGATCGTAACAATTTCCAATATTAACGTGCAACCAAGATCGTCAAAATGTTTCAACACAAAACCCCAACTCAACATAACAATTATCTCGGTACCAAACTGCAATTCACAAATCTAGAATGTTATAGGGACTGTTGTCCTTAAGACTTCCTCCTAAAGACATTAATCGAACACATGAACAAAGGATTCAAACAATTTAAGCAAGAAACTAATTTTTGGAAAAAATTACAACAACCAGCGATTTCAAAAATTAAACAACTGAACTAACGGAGTTAACAGAAACAAACTTACCCGACAATAACAACAGACAAAGAGTACGAATCTAAGCAGATGATAAGAAGAAAATAAAAGGAAACAAACTAACAAAGGGGAAAAGGAAAAGAAAAGAGAAAATAAAAGAAATGGAAAAAAGAAAAAGAAGGACGTTAAGTTAAATGCTTAAATCACCAGTTAGAAATCCAAAAATTAGCAAAAATATTTCTTAACGCATGTATCTAGACTCAAACACAGGACCAGATAGAATACGGAAGCTTAACCATCGAACCAGCAGACTCATTCTTGACATAG
The DNA here is from genome assembly GCA_025503065.1 of Gossypium bickii. Taxonomy (NCBI): domain Eukaryota; kingdom Viridiplantae; phylum Streptophyta; class Magnoliopsida; order Malvales; family Malvaceae; genus Gossypium; species Gossypium bickii. The sequence continues at coordinate 15,269,062 of CP106713.1, read as the reverse complement.
GTTTACACATAATTAAACTTAAATATGTAATTCAAAGACAGAGGTTAACTTAGAATAAACTAGAAAAACTTCTTAAGATGTGACTTGAACTCCTGACCTCGATCACATAAGTAGTGTACATAACCACAGATACAGAGACATTCAAATTTTTGAGGCGTTACACTTTAATGTTGATAGCTGAATGTCTTTGAAGCAACAAACCCCTTTTCCTTAAGTTTCTAATGTTTGGACGGTTGGAAGAAGAAGAAAAATGACAAATTTCTACTATCTCTTATTTTTATACTGTGCTTAAATGTTAATTAATTTTGTTTAATTAAGTTAACCATGTATTAATTAATTAACTAATTAATTTTAATCAAGGATTAATAGAATCTTCCATCATCTTCCACTAATTCCCATTGCAAAATGGGTTTATTCCCATTTAAAATATTCACCTTATTTTCATTTAAGTCCTCAAGCCTTTTGACAACTAAAACTGTATAGTGATTGGATTTTTACAATTTAGTCTCTAAACCTTAACTAACTACTAATTCAACGAAATTTCTTGATCAAACTTTAATATATTATTACATTATCCTTGTAAATATTAATATTAAATAATTATTGACTCGATTTATGAAAATGGGGTTCCAAAACTGTCTTTTCTGGTATCACTGAAAATCGATTTGTTACACTAAGCATCAAAACAAACACAACATATATCAACTTATACTACATCCATATAACTCATTTTAATGACACAAACCATTAACATATTATGAAATCATATCATTCACATGTTATTTAATTCAATGTACTAGCTAATTGATTCATTGAATTCTTTTCATTTTCTTTTAAAGTTTCTAGTTTCGAGTAGCTTGTTATGCTCGATGGAACCCTAGTAAACGGGCTCGGATACTCAGGAAAAATACACTAGACCAGTTGCTTATCTGAGCTAAATATATACACATCAGGTTACCTTTTCAGGCTAAACATTTATAATGACACATCAGGTTACTCGTTCGAGCTAAACCTGTGTCACATAATACTTGAGAATTTGAAACAAATGCTGGACCTTGATAACATCTATAATAAATCTCATACAAGAGCACACAAGACCCTATTGGCATGCCAATTGTATCCTAACCTTTACTAAGTTCACACGGCCATCTTTTACACATATAAACATCACATTTCAATTTAATCCAATTCTAGCCTTTCATATCAATTCACAACTAATTAATCCACAATCAAACATACATATATAAATCAAATACATAACAGCCTAAGTTAATAAATACCATTTGAACTTACCTGCTCAAAACACCAAACAAGTTGATTCTTCAGGGACTAATCAATAATTTTAACTTTTCCTTGGTTAACTCCGCTTTGATCTAATTCTAAATCTAAATCTAAATAATTATTTTATACAATCAATCAATACCTAATATTTTCATATTATGCCATGACATGAATGAACCCATATAACATCATTTTTTGATACCCTAGATTTTTACATTTTATTTAATTTAGTCATTGAATTTGAAATAGCCATAACTTCCAATTTTTAACCTCGATTTAAAATCCGACTTCTTATACATTCATTAGGGACCACTTACTTTCTATTTCTACTAAAATTTCACAAAAATTTTACATTTTATTCACTTTAGTCCTTAGAAACAAAACTAACAATTAAACGTTACAATCTAGCCCTTTTCATAATCTAAGCTTAAAATCTATCAATTTATAACCTAACTCTTCAAGAAATAAAAAAAATGATAACTTTCAAAAACTTCAACAGTCTTACAAATTGGTATATGGGCTAGCTAAATCAAACTCCCCTGACCTCAAATCCATAAAAATATATAAGAAAAAGGCTTGAATTCATACCTAAATAAGTGGTCGAATATTTGAATAACTTGAAGCTTTTCCTTGGTTTTCTATGAATGGTGGATGATGAAGGGGAAAAGATAAGAGATTTTCCACTAACATTTTCTATTTATACATCAATTAGTTGTTAATTAACTTTATTTAATTAGTTAAATTATGGTTTACTTAACATAATTAACTTTAATCAAATTTAAAGGAATCCCCATCATCACCCACTATTACATATTATAAAATGGTTTAGTTACCATTTTGAACCTTTGACTAATTGCAATTTAAGTCCCTAAGTTGTTGGCCAATTAAAAACCTATAACGACTAGACTTTTACAATTTAGTCTTTACACGTAAATTAACTATTTAATAGACAAATTTGATTGACCAAACATCAATATTCTGTTATACTAGCCTTGTAAATATTCATATTTAATATTTATGGAAATGAGATTCTGAAACTGCTTTTTTTGGGTACCACTAAAAATTGGGTTGTTACAGAAGCGAAGTTTTCTAATGTGTCTGTGGTTGAAACCTTAACGACAAGGTTAGGTTCCTTTCCCATTAATCAAAATGGCTAGAAAAATGTTATTGTCGAATACGAGTGCTTCTAGCATTGAGATATGTTCATGCCTCATTGAATTCTAACACTAAAAATTCTTGAGGTTTTTTCGTGTTCTCACTTGTTAAAATTATTTTATTCATTTTCACTTATTTCATTGCAAATATCTTAGGTTCATGATTTTTATTCTTTATTATCAAAATTGTTGTTGTTGTCACTAGCCTCATATTGTTGCAATTTATGATGATATTGGCAAGTTACTAGAGCCTAAGAATCGAGATGAGCAAGTCTAAAATGAAATTACTAAGGGCAATGAAACTAAAAGAAAGCCTCTTGTTTCCAATGTTGTAACACCTACTAACCAGTTGTTGATGAGACTGATATACATGTTACTATTATATTGTACCACTTGTTGGAGCACTGGACTTATTGTAAATACACATCATGTTGATTTAAAATAAACATCTTATTGATCATTACATTGGCTTATTTGACACAAATAAGGAGTAAAAATGGTGTGCCAATTGTTGTTGCATACTGGTGAATTGTTGGTTGATGAATATTTTGTATGGTGCCCACCTAATAAGATTATGTGATTATCTATTTTCTCTTTTATCTATTGTATGCAATTCAAAGATTATTTGTTATTGGGTTTTGCTAAAAATGTCAAATGATGATATTCATAAGATAAATTTTTTGTTACACTGAATGTTATATAGGTGTTGCAACAACTTGAATAACACTACAAGGGCCTAATTGTAGTTGATAAGTCTGACTTTGTATTTTTCTTAATCATTTTGAGATTTAGTTATAGCAAATTTAGATATTTTATTTGTAATGGAAAATTAGAATATAGAAAGCTCGTAATTAGTGGGATTTGATCTATAACTATTTAAAGATAGATATTTGGTCAAAATTTTGAAAAGGTTTATGATATTATCATCTTTATTTTGAAGATCTAGAAGAATATCATAATTAGATTTATTGGTTGGCTAGAGCCTATATACATAATCTACAATCCCCCATGAAGAGAACAACTTGAGACAATCAAATCTACTCAAAATTAGTTTTTTTTTCTTGATGCATTTTTTAGAGTTTTTTTGTAAGAAAAACATTTTGTTGCCTACAATACGAAAGTGTTTGAGAATAAGGAGTTCCTATATGTTTTCACTTAGAAGTGTACATACAATAATATTAAGAATCGTCATGCTTAAATTGGTGGTTATACGGTTAATTTAATGGTGGATCATTCTTTGGTGATGCCCCCTAGATGTAAGTTTATTTACCGAATTATGTAAACAATTTTTATGTGCTTGTGTTCATTGTTCTTGAACTGTTGTTCTCTAGTATTATACAAATTGTTCCAACAACCTAACAACAATTCATGTAACGACTTTCATTATAGACAATTTTCAATAATACAAAAATATTTTTATTTAAATTTAAATCTAAATACATAAATATTAATATAAAATATTTTTTTAAAATATATTATATTAACAATAAAACATGCCATCAAGCCAAATGAAATCAAGTAAAATTTTTTTCAACCCAAGTTGCAACCTGACTCACTCCTTAATAGGTTCATTTGAAGTTGAGTCTCTAAAGTCTCCTATTCAATTTTGCTTAATGGTCTCATTAATAAATATTAGGTAAATACGCCCTTTGGCCCTAGGAATTTAGTCACTTGTACCTAGTTGGTTTTAAACTTTTTTTTGAATTTAACTGGTACCTAAACTTAAAATATGTCACATTGATACCTGTGCTATAAAATTATTAGAATGATGATGTGGTAGTAACCGTCAATAATACAAAAACACTTGCATTCTCATATTATGAGACATGATAAACATTAATAAAATGAAAATAAAAATAAAAATCTTCAAATTTTATCAATTTATAAAAAATATTTCACGTCCAGAATGAATTTAAACAACTGAATATCCAGATTTAAATGAACCTAAACATTATGTTGTTCGGATATATTCTGAACCTGTTTTAATAATTTTATATTTTTAATAAAAAATAATTATATAAATATAAAAATATATATAAAATTAAATACTAACATATCAATACTTTACAAAATCACATGATAATATATATAAACAACAACATAAGAAAACGTTTTTCAAACATATTTCTCTCAAAACTCATTATTATTGATGAACATCAAAAGTCATTTTCAGCAAAATCTTTAAAAAGCCAAAAAAAGGAAAAAAAATGATGAAACATGTTGAAACTAGATTTTTTTCCAGCAAACCCCACAATTATTAAAGCAAAAACATATAAACAAAGTGAAATAATAATGTATTCTTTAGATTTTAGCAATAACAGAAGTGGATAGCTTTTGTTGAAATTTGAGAGAAAGCATGGTATGGTGAATTAAAATAAGTAAAGGTCTCAAAATGAAACGTGCACAACTTAATTAGAACAGTTTTAATGATTAAAAGCAAGTACACAGCGTCCATAAGCAAAAAGACAATCCCAAGTCTCATGGAAAGGGCAAAATATGGAAGCTTTGATTGGTGGGTTGGTTTACTGATAATTTTATTATTAAGTAAACATAAAACTATTGCATCTTTCAGAACCAAACAAACATGTATCTTCGTTTTCAGGAAGGGAGGACAGGTACTTTAATTTCATCACAGGAAATAAATATGTTACTTTTCAGAGTTAAGACCCACAAACACGTACCGTATATAGTGTAGCAGAAGACGTAAAACAAGTTAAATCTCCTGATATTATATTGTAATAAAAATGATAATATATTAAGAAAGCTGAATTACATCCGTGCATGCATGGATATTTGCAAAAACATGAGTCAAATAATTACTAATGTTAACCGAAACTCGTCTTGGAAACTTTTTTCTTCTTTTTTTAATTTGCCTAATCTACCACTGCACACCCCACTACCACTATAAGCAAGAAACACACACCCAAGAACCCAAACCAAACCAGACGAAATGATTAAGCTAGCTAATTATGAAGCTAGATATATAGTGGAAGGAAATGAAAATGGGACACAAATTACTAAGGACTGAAGAGGAGAGATACTGATTAAATTGGCGTTTTGACTTTGATCATCATGCATCAGTGGTAGTAGGAGCAGCAGCAGTGGCGGTGGCGGTGGAATTACAAGGGTTTTTCCTGGCTAGGTTGTGCTTGTTGTTGTGCATCCACACCTTGAGGACTCTTCTCTTCACCCCAATCTCTTGGCAGAACTGTTGCACCACTGCTTCTTCTTGCTTTTGGATTTTCCACCCTACTTTCTCTGCGAAGTTAAGCATTTTCTCCTTTTGTTCCTGGGTGAACTTTGTCCGGAACCTTTTCTTCATCAGCTGGAGTGGCCTGCTCCCCACTACCCCACCACCATCTTCGGGCTGTTCATCCGACTCTGAAGGGAGGGAGCCCATGTTGTAGGACATTATCATCTGGTGGGGTGTTGGTGCTGCTCTTGAGTGTATAAGAGTACCTGTGGGGTACCCTAAAGCCTCAGGTGGTAGGATACTCTTGTGGTGACCTAAGATGAGTTTCCTTCCAACCCTGCTGCTGAGATGTGGACTATGCAACGGGTAACAGTCAAATGAAGAGGGCTCACCTTCAATTTCTTTTCTGTGGAAGTTCCTATGGCAGTTACAGGCTGAGCAATTCAGGGCTTCAATGGTACCCTCCTCTCCACTGGGCATGAACTCACCACATCCATCTGTGGCATTGCCCCCCATGGCTGCTGCATGGTTCTTGAGGCACTCTCTGTACCTCACAGCTTTCTTGTAGGGCACATGATCGTCTAGGTTTGTGGACAAGGAGGAAGGGCCATTGGAAAGAATTGGGGGTGCTGAAGAAGGTATGATATGGTTGTGGGGTGCAGCAGGATCATGATGGATCATGTGCCCGTGCCCGTGCCCGTGCCCGTGCCCATGTCCCCCACCATATGTACTGTTCAAAGGAATTGGGATCTCTCCTTCTTGACTGGAAAGTTCCATTTCTAGGTATTATGTATTTTATTTGTGCTTTCCTTATTGTGTAAGGACTTCGAAGACCAAAAGAGGAGGAGACTGACAAGGTTGGAGTTGTGTTAGGGCAGGAGGCAAAAAATGATTAGAAAATAAAAGATCTATGCTTGCTTCCTTTGTTTATTAAATCCTAAATCCTAGGAGTTTTGTGGACAGCTTGTCAACTCTTGCACAGCATCAGAATAGAAAAACAATATTCTATCCCATCAATCCTTGGCACTGAGTCTGAGAAACCTTTGTTTCATGAATGCCCAAACCCCATAACCAAACAATAATATTAACTTAAACAAAGAAAAAGGAGACAAAGGGAGAAGGATGACCCACTATGCAGTTATAAATAAAAGCTTTGGCTATATATCAGGTTATTTGAGAAGCAGGTTATAGAGAGGGTTAGGGTATGGTGTATGTATCAGAGAGTAAGGCAGATTTGGATTGATGATGAGAAGGACAAATGAAAAAAAGGAAAAGAGTCAACAATAGAACCACCTAGGCTTTGAATTATCTCCCATCCTATTGTTCTCATAAGTCTAGGGTCAACTGGGAAAGAAGAGAAAACAAAAAGAAAAGGAGAGGAACAAGGCAAAGTGTGTGTTGACTCTATGTCTCCCTTGGAAATTAAGAAAACGATGGCTGTAAGAAGAGAAAGGAAGATCAATCTCTTACTTACTAAACTAATATTGATACAACAATGTCTTTTTTATTTTCTATTCACTCTAGATATGGAAATTAATAAAAGTGAAGACGACCCAGGGATGAAAGAACAATGGCAATCAATAAAGCAAAGAGAATAGAGGGTTTGAACTTAAAGAAATTTAAAAAAAAAAAAAAGAAAAAAGGGTAAAACAAGGGTGGTGAAGGAGGAAGAGGAGAAGAAAAGAGAGTTATTGAGAGGAAGTATTTGGAAGTGAAGGGCGCCGCTATAAACAGGTGGGTTACACAAGTAGTGAAGGCTAAAAAGAAGAAGACAGAGAGAAAGACAAGAGGAATAGTCTGTTTAAGTGAGTTGGGAGATAAAAATAAAGCAAAAAAAAAAAAAAGTGATTTAAGGTGCTTGCTTTGCTTGCACTATCAGCCATCAAGTTTACGCCATTTAGAGAGCAGTGTGTCAGAGTGTGCAGACACCACAATGGAATGAATATGAGAGAGAGAGAGAGCTATCCCCATCCCCCTGCTCATAGTATCAAAATTATGAATCATTTAATTACAAATTTTTAAACCTTTTTTCTTTTTTTGTTTCTTTAAATAAATTTAGCTGAACCCTTTGCTTCAGAAAATAGACATTCAAGCACAAGCATGAACACACAACTTTGCCCATGCCTTTGGCTCTCTTTTGATTGAAGTTTTTTCTTTCCTCTTTCAGTTTGATTATATATAGCAAAATTAGGGTTTAAGTAACTTCTGTTAATTAGTTGAAGACATTTAAAAAGAAGGGACTAAATGGTGATATCTGAATCTTATCTATAATAAATGTGGAGTTAATTGGGAGGTGACATACTTATCATGTGAAAGATTTATTATGAAGGATCCCATTTTGTTTTTTTTTTCTTTTTCCTTTTTAAACCATATCAAGATTTTAAATAGGAGTATAATTGAAATTTTCAAAATTATATATAATATCTCAAAGTCATTAAATTATTAGTAAATTTATATTTTGATTACTTAACTTCAAAAAATTATAAAATAATTTTTGAACTATTTAAAACTTTTCATTTCAGTCACTGGACTATAAAAATTGTTGTTATATGGCCTTCTCTGTATGTACCACTTCTACTAATCGAAAGCTCTTCTTCTCTTTTATAATTCAATTTTTTTTATTAACCAATTTTAAATGTCATAAATTTGTAAATCAAAATCTAAACAACTTTCTTATTTGATCTCTGACATTGATCGTTAGATCCATTTCGATCTCATGTATATTTTCTACTCGTCAATGAGTAAATCTATTAATTAGTAATAGTTATATAAAGAAATTGAATAGAAAAGGGATATGAAATTATAGGTTATTTGAAACAGTGGGTAGAGATGCAAAGTTGGTCGTTTTTTTTTTTTTTTTTTTTGATTCACAAATTAGTTGGAGAAAAGATTGAACCATAGTCTGACCTTTATTAAATTATTATTGAAACCACTTTATTCTTTATTTATCCATGCCTTTATTCCACACTCCACCACACTTTATCCTAATTCTTTAGTTTTTTGTTTTTTATCTTTCTCTTCTTGTCTCTTCTTCTACTACTTTATCTTCTTTTTTATTTCTTCTTTTCATGCCTCCATTACCATTTAGTTCATATTTACATATTAAATGTTACTAGTTGGGAAGGGTCCACAAGAATAAATGTTGGTTGATGACAGAAGCTTGATCACAATTTTCAAGAATTTGAGACCCAAATTTTTCTTTCTTTTAGGGAGGAGTGGAAAACATACATCCATCAATCCCAATCACTGCCAGCCCAGATTCTATGTGAATCATTTACTGCTTTCAATTTCTTTTTTACAAAAGAGATAAGATGATGTTTCATCTTCCAATTGGATCAATATCTCATAATTACCCTAAAAAATCTTGCTTCATTTTCCAAACTCCATTCTTATTAATATTGTACCTGGACAAACTTATTTTAATTCATAGGTGTCACCGGTCACTGCAATGTTTTAATCTCATTTGATTTATGTCAGACTCTGGAAATAACATAGCCCGTTGATCCCTAGAGCAATCTGTGTTGTATCTACATTTTTTTTTTGCCTTCTAAAGTTACTGATGATGCAACCCCCTACCTTATGTTTATATCCTAAACTGCTGGCTTCCACATAAATGATCCATACCAGTGATTGGTCGTCCAAGCCGCAAATATAATCACTTACATGATCTAGGTCACCACTATACTTGATTCCAAAATTTAATCCATACAACCACAAATTTAACCCATTTCCCTAATTCTTAATTTTTGACTTCCTAGTTTATTCTTCCTATTCTATGGATGTCTTGGTCTAAGGAACAAATAAGCATAAAGATCAATGTATACCCAGGAATCATTTATAGATATTGAGGTTTATCCATACCATCAGTAGCATAAACCCTAAAACACAGATAACATAACTTTATTAACCCATTTCTTTGATCTCTAACATTTGAATACTTGGTAACTTTAGATAATCCAAGAAGGTGAAGAAACCCCTCAAAAAGTTGTGACCTAAACCCTAAATCACCTTATTTAATTTATTTTAAAAGCAAATAACTTTTTAAAAGTGCTCATGCTTTTGAACAAACTTACCAAAAATTTCACCCTCGTTGAAAAGCCTTAACTCATTTTCCTAAACCGTAAATCCATGAAGACGACTGTCAAGTAACAGAACATGTGCTGAGTAATGAATCTTTCATCCAAGTTATTTTTGCTCTACTTCTTTTCGAAGCATTAAGAACTCTTAGCTTGTTTCCCTTACGACAATCCCTCAAGACTAACCCTAAACCCCAAACCTTGAATGCTTAATCCTAAATTAACACATTGGATAAATGACCTTCAATTTATTTTACTACATCATATTCTACCTTTAATCCCTTGTTATGTAACACTCATATCCCGTTCCTTTATCGGAATAAGGTTACAGAGAGTTATCATACAAGTCGGAATATTTTATTTCAGTTAGCAACCAACCATAAAAATTATTTCATAAATTCAGATAAGAGTCAATATAAAATAAATCATATATGTACGGGTCTTAACTCCAGCCTTTGTAGCTCTAAAAATAAATTACGAACATTCAGGGATAAAATTGAAATAAATCAAAACATTCAGGGAAAATTTGAAAATTTCGAAAACAGGGGTCACACGGTCATGTGGCCTGGTTGTGTGACACAACCTAGACCGTTTGGTGCAAAGACATGGCTGTGTGGCCAACCGTGTCTTAGACCGTGTACCTTTCAAAATGTCGCCACACGGTTTTCGTTGGCCATGTGCTAGCCCGTGTAACATTCGAAATAATGTCACACGACCGTGTTGCTGGCTGTGTGCTAGCCTGTATAGCATTTGATGTTGGGTCACACAGCCGTGCCATAGGCTGTGTGTCAGCCCGTGTAAAAACTGCACTTAAACACGCTCAGGGCACATGCCCGGATGTGTTGCCCGTGTGTGATACACGACCGTGTGATAGCCCATGTCACAGACCGTGTGTGCCCACAATTTACCCAAATCATGCTCATTTTTCACCAATTTGCTTAGGTACCTAAACACATTCAATTACACAACTTTATAAGCCAACAACCATATTCAATAACACTCAAACATGTCAAGAAATCAACCTATCTGCCTAACCAATGTGCCATCATTGACACCACAATACATTTCATAATATTTCACTTCCAAAGTTGCATATACAAGACACAATTTATACATCAAAAGCATCCATTTCATTTCATACCATAATTCAACATAATGTCAATATATTTCATTTTTGACCAACAATCTCAACTTAGGAAAAACATGCATATTTCCCATGATTTAATCAAACATAACAACACAAGCTAAAATGTAAACTTGCACAAAACTAAGTACCAATACAACATATCCAAAAGGGGTCCTATTACATGCCATATATACCAAATCAAAATCAAAGTCTACCAAGGATTCCCGAATAGTGTGATTTCTCATACTGATCCGATCTTTCGAGCCCATAAAAATGTAATCTATAAAAATGAACCAAATACATGTAAGCTTACATAAAAGTTGGTTATCCAACATCAAATGTGCATAATCTATCATTAAACATCAAAATACACAAATATCTAACATGGGTAAAATTTTAGACTTTGATTTTCTTTCAAATTAGTCCTTGAAATAGCTAAATCAAGTTACAACATTCACAAAAACGTAAAAATCATTAAAAACGGGACAAGGACGGACTTACAATCGAGCTTGAAAGTTGACCAAAACCCTCGCTATGGAGACTCTTCAAATTTCAGCACTAAGGGGTGAAATTGAAGAAGATGACATCTTTTATTTTAGTTTTATTTGTCTTTATTTACCATTTTACCAAAATGCCATTAATGCCAAACTTTGAAATTTCACCTAACCATGTCCATTTTTGTCCATATTAAAGTATAATGGTCTAATTACCATTAAAGGACCTCCAATTTAAAATTTCATAGCAATTAGACACCTCTAGCTTCTAGAACACACATTTTGCACCTTTTACAATTTAGTCCTTTTAACTAAATTGACTGCCCAAACATAAAAATTTTCGAATGAAATTTTCACGAAATCATTCCATAAAATTGTAGACCATAAAAATATAATAGAAATAAATTTTACTACGTCGGATTTGTGGTCCCAAAACCACTGTTCCGACTAGACCCAAAATCGGACTGTTATAACTCTCCCCCTTTAGGGATTTTCGTCCCCAAAAATCTTACCAGAAAAGAGGTTTGAGTACTGTGTTCTCATAGTTTCCTCAGGTTTCCACGTAACCTCTTCGACCCCGTCTCATTGCCACAAAACCTTCACTAGGGCTATACTTTTATTTCTCAATTATTTGACTTCCCGAGCTAACACTTTGATCGGTTATTTAACACATTCCATATCAGGTCAAATCTCAACCTTTGTCGGAAAAATTATGTGCAAAGGATCTGATCGATAACGTCGCAACATCAACCCATGAAACACATTGTGAATCCTTTCCAACTCTGTCAGCAAAGCAAACCGGTATGCCACTGGCCCTATTCTTTCAATAACATCATACGGCCCGATGAAACGCGGACTCAACTTGCATTTGCGACCAAATCTCAGAATTTTCTTCCATGGAGATACTTTCAGAAATACTTTATCACCAACTTGAAACTCAATATCTTTTCTTTTCAAATCCGCGTAGGATTTCTTTCGATCTGAAGCTGCTTTTAAATAGTCACGAATTACTTTCACTTTCTTTTCGGTCTCTCTAACCAAATCAACCCCGTGAATCTATCTCTCACTGAGCTCGGTCCAGTATAGCGGAGTTTGAAACTTGTAGCCATACAATGCCTCATACGGTGCCATCTTAGTACTCGAATGAAAACTGTTGTTATAAGCAAATTCGACTAAACGTAGATATTTTTCCTAACTACCTTCGAATTCTAAAACACAACATCGGAGCATATCTTCGACAATCAGAATCGTCCTTTTAGATTAACTGTCAGTTTACGAATAAAATGCGGTACTAAAGTTTAACTTTGTACCCAAAGCTTCTTACAACTTCTTCCAAAATCTCGACGTAAACCTCGGATCTCTATCCAAAATAATAGAAATAGGCACCCCGTGCAATCTAACAATCTCAGCAATTTACAATTCAGCTAGCTTATCAAGTGAATAGTCGGTACATATCGGAATAAAATGAGTCAATTTCGTCAATCTATCAACAACGACCCAAATGACATCTTTTTTCGGAGTTAGAGGTAACCCAGTTACGAAATCCATCGTAATTCTATCCCATTTCCATTCGGGTACTGTCACTAGCTGAAGTAAACCCGAAGATACTTGGTGTTCGGCTTTTACTTGTTGACAAATCAAACATCTAGAAATAAACTCTGAAATATCTCGCTTCACAGCCGACCACCAATACAATTTCTTCAAATCATTATACATTTTCGTACTGCCCGGATGAATAGATAGACAACCATTATGTGCCTCATAAAAAATCTTCTGAATAATCCCATTATTTTTCGGTACACATACTCTATCTCGGAACATTAAGCAATCATCAGAATTGATCCAAAAGTCTGAATCACTACCCGATCCACACTGAGCTTTTTTGGCTTGCAATTCACTATCACTTTTCTGAGCTTCACAAATTTGCTGAAAAAATACCGGTCTAGCTCTTAACTCAGCTAGAATCGAACTATCCTCAGATAAAGTCAACCTCGTATTCATAGCTTTTAGTAGCTCAAGCCATCTCCGTTGTTGCAAATTCAAGAATCCTTCTGAGTCTCAAGTTTTTTAAACTTTTATGATTCGAAAAGACATGGCATTTCTCACCATACAAGTGATGTCTCCAAATCTTCAAAGCAAACACAATGGCAGCCAATTCTAGATCGTACGTCGAATAATTCTTCTCATGCGGTTTCAACTGTCTCGAGGCATAGGCTATCACTTTGCCCTCTTGCATTAATACACATCCTAATCCATTCATTGATGCATAGCTATAAATCACAAACTCTTTTTCCAGTTTAGGTTGCACTAAAACCGGCGCCTCAGTCAATAATGATTTCAACTTCTCAAAACTTTGCTGACATTTTTCAGACCATTCAAACTTAACATCTTTTTGCAACAACTTAGTCATAGGAGTAGTAATCATCGAAAAACCTTTAACAAAAGGTCTATAATAGCCGGCAAAGCCCAAAAAGCTTCTAACCTCCGATGCATTTCTCGGAGGTTTCCAATAAACAATTGCCGAAATCTTACTCGGATCAACCCGAATACCATCTTCAGAAACAATATGTCCCCAAAAACTGACTTCTCGGAGCCAAAACTCACTTTTATTGAATTTAGCAAATAATTTCTTATCTCTCAAACTCTGCAATACAGTTCTTAAGTGTTCGGCATACTCAATCTCATCTCGAGAATAAATCAGGATATTGTCAATAAACACAACCACGAATTTGTCTAAATATGGTCGGAAGATTCGGTTCATCAAGTCCATAAAAAAAGCAGGAGCATTAGTTAGTCCGAAAGGCATAAGAAGAAATTCATAATACCCGTATCTTATTCTGAAAGCGATTTTTGGTACATCCGACTCTTTAACACTCAACTAGTAGTAGCCAAACCTCAAATCAATTTTCGAGAACACTGTTCCCCTTTAACTAAACAAACAAGTCATTAATTCTTGGCAAATGATACTTGTTTTTTATCGTTACCTTGTTGAGCTGTCGATAATCTATACAAAGTCTCATAGATCGGTCTTTCTTTTTTACAAATAATACTGCTGCACCTTAGGGAGAAAAACTCGATTTTGGAAAACCCTTATCTGTCAACTCTTGCAACTGAGCTTTTAATTATTTCAATTCAGTCGGAGCCATTCTATACGGAGCAATCGATATCGGTGAAGTCCCTGGCACTAAATCAATACCAAACTCAACTTCTCTAATCGGTGGCAACCCAGGCAACTTTTCTGGAAAAAATATTCGAATATTCACAAACTATTGATACTGATTCAAATTTCAATTCAGACACTTTTGTATTCAACACATAAGATAGATAAGCTTCACAACCTTTTCTTACATATCTCTAGGCAGACATCGAAGAGATCAAAATAGGTAACTCACCCGACTCATCTGAATCAATCCGAAGAATTTCACCATTTTCACATTTCAATTAGAAAATTTTTCGTCTAAAATTCACTACCACATCATGCATTGTTAACCAATCCATACCCAAAATAACGTCAAACTCATCAAATGGAAACAACATTAAATCAGCCAGAAAATAGTGACCTCGAATCATCAAGGGGGAATTCTTGCAAACTCTATTAACTAATACATGTTTGCCTAATGGGTTTGACACTTTAATCACAAACTCAGTAAGCTCAACAGGTAAGCTCTTACTAGCTACCAATTTCATGCAAACATAAGAATGAGTTGATCCAGGATCAATCAATGCAACTATATTAGTATTATAGAGAGAAAAAGTACCAGTGATAACATCGGGAGATGTCACTTCTTCGTGAGCACGGATAGCATAGGCTCTAGCAGGTACTCTAACCTCAGATCTTACAGTTGAATCTTTGGGCACACCTTTACTACTGGTCGCATTCCCCATCTCCCTCGAGGGTCTCCCTCTAGTGGCAGTGTTGCCCGATCTTGCATTCTAAATCTTATCTTTCTCAGCCATCTCAAGGCAGTCCCGAATAAAGTGGTCTTGTGAGCCACACTTAAAGTAAGCCCGGTCATTCATTTTACATTCATTGGGATGTCGCCTACCACAGTGTGGACGTTCAGGTCGATTTGATCTAACATTACCAACACTCGCTATTTAAGTTTTATTTGTCTTTATTTACCATTTTACCAAAATACCTTTCATGCCAAACTTTGAAATTTCACCTAAACATGTCTATTTTTGTCCATACTAAAGTATAGTGGTCAAATTACTATTTAAGGACCTCTAATTTAAAATTTCATAGCAATTATACACCTTTAGCTTCTAGAACACACATTTTGCACCTACAATTTAGTCATTTTAACTAAATTGAGTGCCCGAACATTAAAATTTTCACGAAATCACTCCATAAAAATGTAAACCATAAAAATATAATAATAAATTTGATTACATCAGACTTGTGGTACAAAAACCACTGTTTTGACTAGACCCAAAATTAGACTGTTAGAACTCTCCCCGAAAATCATTTCGGAAAAGAGGTTTGGGTATTGCTTTCTCATAGCTTTCTCAGGTTCCCACGTAGCCTCTTTGACCCCGTCTCGTTGCCACAAAACCTTCACTAGGGCTATACTTTTATTTCTCAACTATTTGTCTTCCCGAGCTAACACTTTTATTAGTTCATCACCATATACCATATCAGGTCGAATCTCAACCTTTGTTAGAGAAATTATGTGCGAAGGATCTGATTGATAATGTTGCAACATCGACACATGAAACACATTGTGAATCCTTTCTAACTCTGTCGGCAAAGCAAATCGGTATGCCACTGGCCCTATTCTTTCAATAACCTCATACGGCCCGATGAAACGCGGACTCAACTTGTTTTTGTGACCAAATCTCAAAATTTTCTTCCACGGAGATACTTTCAGAAATATTTTATCACCAACTTGAAACTCAATGTCTTTTCTTTTCAAATCCGCGTAGGATTTCTGTCGATCTGAAGCTGCTTTTAAACAGTCATGAATTACTTTCACTTTCTCTTCGGTCTCTCTAACCAAATCAACCCCGTGAATCTATCTCTCATTGAGCTCGGCCCAGTACAATAGAGTTTAGCACTTGCGACCATACAATGCCTAATACAGTGCCATCTTAATACTCGACTGAAAACTATTTTTATAAGCAAATTCGATTAAAGGTATATATTTTTCCTAACTACCTTCGAATTCTAAAACACAACATCGGAGCATATCTTCGAGAATCTGAATCGTTCTTTTAGATTGACCGTCGGTTTGTAGATGAAATGCGGTACTAAAGTTTAACTTTGTACCCAAAGCTTCTTGCAACTTCTTCCAAAATCTTGACATAAACCTCAGATCTCTATCTGAAATAATAGAAATAGGCACCCCGTGCAATCTAACAATCTCAACAATGTACAATTCAACTAGCTTATCAAGTGAATAGTCGGTACATACTAGAGTAAAATGGACCGATTTCGTCAATCTATCAACAACGACCCAAATGACATATTTCTTTTTCGGAGTCAGAGGTAGTCCAGTTACGAAATCCATCATTTTGTCCCATTTTCATTTGAGTACCATCACTGGTTGAAGTAAACCCAAAGATACTTGGTGTTCAGCTTTTACTTGTTGACAAATGAAACATCTCGAAACAAACTCAGTAATATCTCGTTTCATACCCGACCACTAATACAATTTCTTCAAATCATTATACATTTTCGTACTGCCCAGATGAATAGATAAACAACCATTTTGTGCCTCAAAAAGAATCTTCTGAATAATCTTATCATTTTTTGGTACACAAACTCTATGTTGGAACATTAAGCAATCATCAGAACTGATCTGAAATTCTGAATCACTACCCAGTTCACACTGAGCTCTTTTAGCTGGCAATTCACTATTATTTTTCTAAGCTTCACAAATTTGCTGAAGAAATGCCGGTCGAGCTTTTAACTCAGCTAAAATAGTACTATCCTCAGATAAAGTCAACCTCGTATTCATAGCTCTCAAGGAAAACAAGGACTTTCTGCTAAAAGTGTCTGCGACTACATTCGCCTTTCTGGGCTGTTAATCAATTACCAACTCATAATCTTTTAGTAGCTCAAGCCATCTCTGTTGTCGCAAATTCAAATCCTTCTAAGTCATCAAGAATTTTAAACTTTTATGATCCGAATAGACATGACATTTCTCACCATACAAGTTATGTCTTCAAATCTTCAAAGCGAAAACAATGGCAGCCAATTCTAGATCATGCGCCAGATAATTCTTCTCATGCAGTTTCAATTGTTTTGAGGCATATGCTATCACTTTGCCCTCTTTCAACAGTACACATACTAATCCATTCAGTGACACATCGCTATAAATCAAAAATTCTTTTTCCAGTTTAGGTTGCATTAAAATTGGTGCCCAGTCAATAATGCTTTCAACTTCTCAAAACTTTGCTGACATTTTTCAGACCATTCAACTTTAACATCTTTTTGCAACAACATAGTAATAGGAGTAGAAATCATCGAAAAACTTTAACAAAATGTCTATAATAGCTGGCTAAGCCTAAAAAGATTCTAACCTCCGATACATTTATCGGCAGTTTCTAATCAACAATTGTCGAAATCTTACTCGGATCAACCCGAATACCATCTCCAGAAACAATATGTCCCAAAAAACCAACTTCTCAGAGCCAAAACTTACTTTTACTGAATTTAGCAAATAATTTCTTATCTCTCAAAGTCAGCAATACAATTCTTAAGTGTTCGGCATGCTCAGTCTCATCTCGAGAATAAATCAGGATATCGTTAATAAACACAACCACGAATTTGTCTAAATATGGTCGGAAGATTCAGTTCATCAAGTCCATAAAAATAGCAGCAGCATTAGTTAGTTCGAAAGGCATAACAAGAAATTCATAATGCCCATACATTGTTCTGAAAGCGGTTTTTGGTACATTCGACTCTTTAACTCTCAACTAGTAGTAGCCAGACCTCAAATTAGTTTTCAAGAACACTGTTGCCCCTTTCAACTGATCAAACAAGTCATCGATTCTTGGATAATGATACTTTTTCTCTATCATTACCTTGTTGAGCTATCAATAATCGATACAAAGTCTCATAGATCCGTCTTTCTTCTTTACAAATAACACTGGTGTGTCCCAGGGAGAAAAACTTGGTGTTGCAAGACCAGTATCTGTCAACTCCTACAACTGAACATTTAATTCTTTCAATTTGGTCGGAGCCATTCTATACAGAGCAACCAGTATCGGAGAAGTCCCTAGCACTAAATCAATACTAAACTCAACTTCTTTAATCGGTGGTAACCCAGGCAACTCTTTTGGAAAAATATCTGGGTATTCACAAACTATTGGCACTGATTCAATTTTTAATTCAGACACTTTTGTATTCAACACATAAGATAGATAAGCTTCACAACCTTTTCTTACATATCCTTAGGCAGATGTCGAAGAGATCAAAATAGGTAACTCACCCGACTCATCTGAATCAATCCGAAGAAATTCACCATTTTCACATTTCAATTAAATAATTTTCAGTCTAAAATTCACTACCGCATCATGCAGTGCTAACTAATCCATACCCAAAATCATCAAACTCATCAAATGGCAACAACATTAATCAGCCGGAAAATAGTGACCTCGAATCATCAAGGGACAATTCTTGCAAACTCTATCAACTAATACATGTTTGCCTAAGGGGTTTGACACTTTAATCACATACTCAGTAAACTCAACAGGCAAGCTTTTACTAGCTACCCATTTCATGCAAACATAAGAATGAGTTGATCCAGGATCAATTAATGCAACTACATTAGTATTATAGAGAGAAAAGTACCAGTGATAACATCGGGAGATGTCGATTCTTCGTGAGCACGGATAGCATAGGCTCTAACAGGTGCTCTAACCTCAGATCTTACAGTTGAATCTTCGGTCCCACCTTTACTACTGGTCGCATTCCCCATATTCCTCGAGGGTCACCCTCTAGTGGCAGTGTTGTCCGGTCATGCATTCTGAATCTTGTCTTTCTCAACCATCTCAGGGTAGTCCCGATTAAAATGGTTTTGTGAGCCACACTTAAAGCAAGCCTGGTCATTCATTCTACATTCATTGGGATGTCGCCTACCACAATGTTGACATTCAAGTCGATTTGATCTAACATTACCAACACTCGCTATCGACGTAGTTTGGACTTTAGAACCCGAATATTGTTTCCCATGATCTCTGTTGGAATACCCAGTTGAAGCACTCGAATGAGCATACAAATCTCTCAATTTCTTAGACTGAGATTGAAATGACTTACTCATCGGCCTTTTTCTTGTAGCTCTAGGCTCAAACTCAATTTTCCTCTTTTTCTTGCTTAATTCTTCAGTTTTACAAGCTCGGTCGAACAGCATCACAAATTCTTTCAACTCAAGAACTCCAACTAACAATCAGATATCCTCATTCAACCCATCTTCGAACCTTTTGCACATGATAGCCTCGGTGGAAACACACTCTTGAGCGTACTTACTGAGCCTAACAAGCTCTTGTTCGTACTCGGTTACAGACATTCGGCACTGTTTCAACTCTAAAAACTCCTTACGTTTATGATAAATGAACCGTTGGCTGATATATTTCTTCCTGAATTCATCTTGGAAGAATTCACAGCTAACCCTTTCTCAGTACTTCTGATATAAGAGTTTTCCACCGCCGGTACGCTGAGTCTCTCAAGAGCGGTACAGCACATTTGAGACATTCATTCTGTGTGCAAGACGGTTCATCGAATACCTTGATGGAATTTTCGAGCCAAAATTCAGCTCTCTTGGGATCATCATCTTAGCTTTGAAATCTTTAGCCACATGCTTTTGGATCTTATCAACCGGTGGCTTATTCAATCTTACAAATTTCATACCTTGTGAAGCTACGGGAATTGAGGAATAGATGGGGGTGGAGGGGTTGAGCAGTCGAATTTGTTCGAACAAACTCCATATACCACTCGTTCATCATGTAGAGGAAGCCTTCTTTAGCCCCTTCTCTTTGACCAATTCTCACTGGTCTACTTTCAAATGGGGCAATCCCTTGAGCGGGAACTGACACATTACTTTCTACGTCATCAGCTTCAGCTCGATTTAGATCTTTTTACTATATGAAAACACAATTTAAAGTTGTCAGGAGTCATCACACTATCACTGTTCATTTATGGCATGTATAGCTAGACTCTTACACACGCTAAGTTAGTCCTAGAATCGACTAAATCGTAGCTCTAATACCACTAAATGTAACACCCCTTACCCATATTTAATACAAAATAGAGTAAGAGGCGTTACCAAATGTACAACACAAGCATCCATACAAATCAAATAACAAAATTTGCGTCCAAATTAAAACCATCTACATTCAATCATAAAGTCCCTAATACGTGCTTACGAGGCCCAAAATGTGTATTGGAAGTGGTTTGGGACTAAATCGAGAACTCAAGAAATTTTTACAAAACTTATAATTTTTTTTTGTTAAAATAGGGCTCACACGCCCGTGTGGTCCAAGGGACATGCCTATGCTTCAAACCATGTTCAATTTAAGGTGCTCTCTAACTTGTGCCACACGGTCGTGCCACACGCTCGTATGCTAGGACATGTAGTTAATTAATTTAATTTGAATTAAGTGCAGGTTTCACACGGCCAAGACACACGCCCATGGGGCAAGCTGTGTGTCGCACACGGCCTGAACACACGCCTGTGTGTCTACCTATGTGGTACCAAGCCTTTTTGTAACCCTTCCATTGCATAAACCTACACAACATCCTATAATACCAATTCAAGCATATACAAGACACCAAAACAATCACAACAAAGATATTAACATCCCATCCACATGCTAACATTTCTCATGCTTTAACATCACAATATATCAACACAAATCTTACAAGTTTCCGCATTCATGAATGGTATCAACATATAAATATACTTCCACCAACATAATCCATCATTCATGGCCATATACAAAACAAAATCATTAACCATCATAGGTCAATACCTTTGGTCAAATCATAGTGACACATATAACAAAATGACCAAGTCCCTATACATACCATAACTCAAAATATTGACATTTCTATGGTACCCAAAATAATGGTTGATAGTGTGAATGGATCTCCAACGATCTCTGATCCCGAGCTAGCTTGGTGACACTATAAGATAAGGGAAAGAAGGGGGAGTAAGCTATATAGCTTAGTAAGTTCATAGGCAAATAATAAACAACATTATTTATACATTTATCATATGCATAACGTAACATGAATCAACATAAATGTCATTAAAACCTCATGAACATAACATACTCAATCATATTCTTACCAATAGTTCATCATATACCGAATCTATTTCCTTTGAGTTTTTTCTACATACCTGTACTAACTTGTAACATAATCACATACTTTCTCATCTTTGACATACCCGTTGAACCACTTGGAATACTATTGGATACATGGAAATATTTGCACATAAGTGCCACATATGTAGCCAATGCTACCAAAAATCTCATAACACATATAAGCTTGCTCTTGAGCTATCCTCGGGCCTGCTTACACAAGCTGTCAGTCGAGACGTAGTTACGCAGTACTGCTCACACAAGCTTTCAAGTATTCGCAACATATGTCATTATACCTAGCCACCGATAGGACGTACAGGACCAACACCCGAGAAACATAAATCACATAATCATATATTCACATGGGTTCGTAGTGACATATCACTTGTATCCTAATCTATTCCTAAGGTTCAACCGGGATTTTCTCGCTTGTCGAAACTTCGTCAATTTCATCCATAGAGTCAATCATATAATTCATGCAATAATAAAAAATTATAAATACAATTATAACATTGCATTATTAACATGCGAACTTACCTCGGTACAAAAAGTAGTAGAAATGGACCGAATCGTCAAACACTTTATTTTTCCCCCGATCTAGGTCCAAACTTCATTTTTCTTTGTCTATAATAGAAAATTTAACTCATTTAATACTCACATTATTCAATATAGTCCAAAAATCACATCATTACAAAATTACATTTTTACCCCTAACTTTTCAACATTTTACACTTTAGTCCCTAGGCTCGTAAAATGAAATATAGTCAATTTCCTCAAACCCAAAGCCTAGCCTAACCATTGTCATACTCATAACAACCCACATTTCTCATTAAATCACACTTCTACTACATGTTTAAAAACTTTTACAAATAGGTCCTTTTTGACATTTTCATAAACAATCACTTAGTAAAAGTTGTTTATCCAACATTAAATGTGAATAATCTACCATTAAACATCAAAATATACAAATATGTAACATGGGAAATATTTTAGACTTTAATTTTCTTTCAAATTAGTTCTTGAAATAGCTACATCAAGTTAAACATTCACAAAAGGGTAAAAATCATTAAAAACGGGACAATGACGGACTTACAATAGAGAAAGTTGGCCAAAACCCTAGCTATGGAGACTCTTCAAATTTCGGCACAAACGGATGAAACTGAAGAAGATGACATCTTTTTTTAGTTTTATTTGTCTTTATTTACCATTTTACCAAAATACCCTTAATGCCAAACTTTGAAATTTCACCTAACCATGTCTATTTTTGTCCATACTAAGGTATAATGGTCTAATTGCCATTTGAGTACCTCCAATTTAAAATTTCATAGCAATTAGACACCTCTAGCTTCTAAAACACACATTTTGCACCTTTTTCAATTTAGTCCTTTTAACTAAATTGACTGCCTAAAAATCAAAATTTTCGAACGAAATTTTCACGAAATCATTCCATAAAACTGTCAAACATAAAAATATAATAAAAATAAATTTGACTATGTCAGATTTGTGGTCCCAAAACCACTGTTCCGACTAGACCCAAAATCGAACTGTTACAACTCTCCCCCCTTTAGGGATTTTCGTCCCCGAAAATCTTACCGGAAAAGAGGTTTGAGTACTATTTTCCCATAGCTTTCTCAGGTTCCCACGTAGCCTCCTCGACCCCGTCTCGATGCCATAAAACCTTCACTAGGGCTATACTTTTATTTCTCAAATGTTTCACATCCCGAGCTAACACTTTGATCGGTTCTTCACCATATGCCATATCAAGTCGAATCTCAACCTCTGTTGGAGAAATTATGAATCCTTTCCAACTTTGTCAATAAAGCAAACCGATATGCCACTAGTCCTATTCTTTCAATAACCTCATTCGGCCCAATGAAATGCGGACTCAACTTGCCTTTGCAACCAAATCTCAGAATTTTCTTCCACGGAAATACTTTCAGAAATAGTTTATCACCAACTTGAAACTCAATCTCTATTCTTTTCAAATCCGCATAGGATTTCTGTCGATCTAAAGCTGCTTTCAAACAGTTATGAATTACTTTCACTTTCTCTTCGATCTTTCTAACCAAATCAACCCCGTGAATCTGTCTCTCACCGAGCTTGATCCAATACAACAGAGTTCGAAACTTACGGCCATACAATGCCTCATACGGTGCCATTCTAATACTCGCCTGAAAAATGTTGTTATAAGAAAATTCGACTAAAGTTAGATATTTTTCCCAAGTACCTTTGAATTCTTAAACACAACACCGGAAACATTTCTTTGAGAATATGAATTGTTCTTTTATATTGACCGTCGGTTTGCGGATGAAATGCGTTACTAAAGTTTAACTTTGTACCCAAAGCTTCTTGCAACTTCTTCCAAAATCTCGACGTAAACTTTGGATCTCTATCTGAAATAATAGAAATAGGCACCCTGTACAATCTAACAATCTCAGCAATTTACAATTTAGCTAGCTTATCTAGTGAATAGTCGGTACGTACCGGAATAAAGTGAGTCGATTTCGTTAATCTATCAACAATGACCCAAACGACATCTTTTTTTTTCGGAGTTAGAGGTAATCCAGTTAAGAAATCTATCATAATTCTGTCACATTTCCATTCAGGTACCATCACTGGCTGAAGTAAACCCCAAGGTACTTGGTGTTCGGCTTTTACTTGTTAACAAATCAAACATCTAGAAAGAACTTTTGAAATATCTCGCTTCATAGCGGACCACCAATACAATTTCTTCAAATCATTATACATTTTCGTACAGCCCGGATGAACAGATAGACAACCATTTTGTGCCTCATAAAGAATCTTCTGAATAATCTCATCATTTTTTGATACACATACTCTATCTCGGAACATTAAGCAATTATCAGAACCGATTCGAAAATCTAAATCACTACCCGATTCACACTGAGCTCTTTTGGCTTGCAATTCACTATCACTTTTCTGAGCTTCACAAGTTTACTGAAGAAATACCGGTCTAGCTCTTAACTCAACTAGAATAGAACTATCCTCGGATAAAGTCAACCTCATATTAATAGCTTTTAGTAGCTCAAGCCATCTCTGTTGTCGCAAATTCAAATCCTTCTGAGCCATCAAGCATTTTAAACTTTTATGATCCGAAAAGACATGACATTTCTCACCATACATGTGATGTCTCCAAATCTTCAAAGCAAACATAATTGCAGCCAATTCTAGATCGCGCGTCGGATAATTCTTCTCATGAGGTTTCAACTGTCTCGAGACATAGGCTATCACTTTGCCCTCTTGCATCAATACACATCCTAATACATTCATTGATGCATCGCTATAAATCACAAACTCTTTTCCCAATTCAGGTTGCACTAAAACCAGCGCCTCAGTCAATAATGCTTTCAACTTCTTAAAACACTGGTGACATTTTTCGGACCATTCAAACTTAACATCTTTTTGCAATAACTTAGTCATAGGAGTAGTAATCATCAAAAAACCGTTAACAAAATGTCTATAATAGCCGGCTAAGCCCAAAAATCTTCTAACATCCGATAAATTTCTCGGCGGTTTCCAATCAATAATTGCTGAAATCGTACTTGGATCAACCTGAATACCATCTCCAGAAACAATATGTCTCAAAAATCTGACTTCTTGGAGCCAAAACTCACTTTTACTGAATTTAGCAAATAATTTCTTATCTCTCAAACTCTGCAATACAGTTCTTAAGTGTTCGGCATGCTCAGTCTCATCTCGAGAATAAATCAGGATATCGTCAATAAACACAACCACGAATTTGTCTAAATATGGTCGGAAGATTCGGTTCATCAAGTCCATAAAAACAGCAGGAGTATTAGTTAGATCGAAAGGCATAACAAGAAATTCATAATGCCTATACCTAGTTTTGAAAGCGATTTTTGGTACATCCTACTCTTTAACACTCAACTAGTAGTAGCCAGACCTCAAATCAGTTTTCAAGAACACTGTTGCCCCTTTCAACTGATCAAACAAGTCATCAATTCTTGGAAAAGGATACTTGTTCTCTATCATTACCTTGTTGAGCTATCGATAATCAATACAAAGTCTAACAGACCCGTCTTTCTTTTTTACAAATAATACTGGTGCGCCTCAAGGAGAAAAACTTTGTGTTGCAAAACCAGTATCTGTCAACTCTTGCAATTGAGCCTTTAATTCTTTCAATTTGGTCGGAGCCATTCTATACGGAGCAATCAATATCGGTGAAGTTCCTGGCACTAAATCAATACCAAACTCAACTTCCCTAATCGGTGGCAACCCAGGCAACTCTTTTGGAAAAACATCTGGACATTCACAAACTGTTGGCACTGATTTAATTTTCAATTCAGAAACTTTTGTATTCAACACATAAGCTAGATAAGCTTCACAACCTTTTCTTACATATCCCTAGGTAGATGTCGAAGAGATCAAAATAGGTAACTCACCCGACTCATCTGAATCGATCCGAAGAATTTCACCATTTTCACATTTCAATTCAATAATTTTCTGTCTAAAATTCACTACCGTATCATGCATTGTTAACCAATCCATACCCAAAATACATCAAACTCATCAAATGGCAGCAACATTAATCAGCTGAAAAACAGTGACCTCGAATTATCAAGGGACAATTCTTGCAAACTCTATCAACTAATACATGTTTGCCTAAGGGGTTTGACACTTTAATCGCAAACTTAGTAAACTCAATAGGCAAGCTCTTACTAGCTACCCATTTCATGCAAACATAAGAATGAGTTGATCCAGGATCAATCAATGCAACTACATTAGTATTATAGAGAGAAAAAGTACCACTGATAACATCGGGAGATGTCGATTCTTCGTGAGCACGGATAGCATAGGCTCTAACAGGTGCTCTAGCCTCAGATCTTACTGTTGAATCTTCGGTCACACCTTTACTACTGGTCGCATTCCCCGTATTCCTCGGGGGTCTCCCTCTAGTGGCAGTGTTGTCCGATTCTGCATTCTGAATCTTGTCTTTCACAGCCATCTCAGGGCAGTCCCGAATAAAGTGGTCTTGTGAGCCGTACTTAAAGTAAGCTCAGTCATTCATTCTACATTCACCGGGATGTTGCCTACCACAGTGTTGGCATTCAAGTCGATTTGACCTAACATTACCAACACTCTCTATCGACGTAGTTTGGACTTTAGAACCCGAATATTGTTTCCCACGATCTCTGTTGGAATACCCAGCTGAAGCACTCGAATGAGCATACAAATCTCTCGATTTCTTAGACAGAGATTGAAACGACTTACTCATTGGTCTTTTTCTTACAGCTCTAGCCTCAGACTCAGCTTTCCTCTTTTTTTTTTGCTTAATTCTTCAGTTTTACAAGCTCGATCGAACAGCACCACAAATTTTTTCAACTCAAGAACTCCAACTATCAATCGGATATCCTCATTCAACCCATCTTCGAACCTTTTGCACATGATAGCCTCGGTGGAAACACACTCTTGAGTGTGCTTACTGAGCCTAACAAGCTCTTGTTCGTACTCGATTATAGACATTTGGCCCTGTTTTAGCTTTAAAAACTCCTTACGTTTTCAATAAATCGTTGGCTGATATATTTCTTCTTGAATTCATCTTGGAAGAATTCCCGCTAAACCTTTTCTCTGACTCACCGATATTAGAGTTTTCCAAAGACCAGGTATCTTTGAGTCTCTCAAGAGCGATACAACACATTTCAGACATTCATCTGGTATGTAAGATAGTTCATTAAATACCCTGAAGGAATTTTCAAGCCAAAACTCGGCTCTCTTGGGATCATTATCTTAGCTTTGAAATCTTTAGCCACATGCTTTCGGATCTTATCAGCCGGAGGCTTATTCAATCTTACAAATTTCATACCTTATGGAGCTGTGGGAACCGGTTGAGGAATAGATGGGGGTGGAGGGGGTTAAGCAGTCGGATTTGTTCGAACAAACTCCATATACTACTCGTTCATCATGTGGAGGAAGGCTTCCTTAGCCGCTTCTCTTTGACCATTTGTCGCTGGTCTACTTTCAAATGGGGCGGTCCATTGAGCGGGTGCCGGCGCTTTACTTTCTACGTCATCAGCTTTAGCTCGATTTGGATGCTTTTACTATATGAAAACACAATTTAAAGTTGTCAGGAGTCATCACACTATCACGATTCATATATGGCATGTTTAGTTAGACTCTTACACACGCTACGTTAGTCCAAGAATCGACTAAACTGTAGATCTAATTCCACTAAATGTAACACCCCCTACCTGTATTCAACGTCAGTACAGAGTATGAGGCATTATCGGACATACAACACAAACATTCATACAAATCGAATCATAAAATTTGCGTCCAAATTAAAACCATCCACATTCAATCATATAGTCCTTAATACGAGCCTCGTTGGAAGTGGTTTGGGATTAAACGAAGAACTAAGGAAATTTTTACAACACTTAGAAAATTTTTTTCTAAAGTAGGGCTCACACGTCCATGTGGTCCAAGGAACACGCTCGTGTAACCTTGGGACACGCCCGTGTAACCCTGGGACACGCCCGTGCTTCAGACCGTGTTCAATTTAGGGTGCTCTCTAACTTGTGCCACAAGGCTGTGCCACACGCCCGTGTACTAGGCCGTGTGGTTAATTAATTTAATTCGAATTAAGTGTAGGTTTCACACGGCCAATGTAACATCCTAAAAATGGGGCTATTTGGAATTAAATCATTTTTCCTATGTTTGAACTGCTGTGATATTATTTATGGAATAATAAAGGTTAATTAAGGGCCTTGAGTAGGCTCGGTTTAGTAGAAAATTTCATCTTGAACTTTAAAGGCAAGGAGCCTTAGCAGGAGGGTGTTATAAGAATAAATGTGGATAATTTGACACAAAAATCAGCTTGGAAAAGTGGCAAAAAGAAGGCCACTTAAGAGCTAGTGTTGACACCACTAAGGGGAGCTAGGGAGCTGGTGTTCGAGTCGCGGAGTTCCCTTTTTTGTTATTTATTTGGACGGCATAGGGGGGGAGAGACTTCCTCTCTTTAAACTCTTTTTATTATTTATTATTTATGTAGATAATATGAGCATTTTAATGGGATTTTATTCTAAGGATAAATAAGGATATTAATTGGATTATTAAGGGATTATTGATTTATTATTTGGGATTAATTCAAATTATTTGAATTAAATTAAACAAGTGGTCAAGAGCAATTCAAGGAGATTGCCAAAAATTCAAACTCTTCCTAAGAAGAGTAGACGGCAAGCAAGAAGGGGGGGTGCCGAAATCCTTTATAAACACCTATCTACCATCTTGATTTTTCTTTTAGACATTTTTTACAAGTAGCCGAATTTCTTCTTCACTCCCTCCTCCTCCTCTATTATTTTCTCTCCACTCTCATTTTCTCAAAGAAACCAAAACTCTTCTCCTCTTCTTTGACCCTTGTCGAATCCTCATCACCTCCTATTGGCCGAATATTCCTCTCTTGTTGCCTAAACTCCATCTCCTTCTCCCACGCTTTTATTTTTCCTTTCTCCAATAAATTAAACCACTCCTTTGGTTTGCCAAAATTCCTCCTCTATTCTATAGTATTGGCCGAATATTAAGTGGTTAGATCTCTTGATTTTTTTGGGTGATCAATCGACTTGGAAAAAAAAGGTAAGTGTGTGGCCGGATACCTGTGGGTCTTCTCTTTAATATTCTACCAACTTTTATAAGGAAAAGTGCCAATTTCGACAATTGATTATTAAGGCCTCTAAACACTTTTCGATAATCAATCTCTTCTAGGTACTCCAGAATTTTAACCAGTCGACCCAAGCCTCTAATCCCTAGTGTTCGGTTTTTGGTAAGTAATGGTAAGATCTACTTTAGTAGTTATATGGTATTTATTTAAGCCGAAGGCTACTGATGTAAGTTATGGCAATGGCCGATTGTAGGGGAGCAAATACATAGTTTGGTGGCTAGTACTTTAAGGCAAGAAGGTAAGGATTCGGGTTCAAAAAGAGAACCCTTTTAAATATTTGGTTTGGCCGAATAGGCCATAGTACTAATCCTATGTTGGCCGAATATAGGTGCAGAGAGATCTGTGGTGACCAACGTTTCTTTTCGGGATTTAGACATCTCGTTGGTGACAGGTGTGTACACACACACGTTATAACTCATTAAGTGTGCTGAATATTGTGAATGCTAACCTTGATTATGTAGCATTGGATTTAATACCCAATCGGTATAAGTGGTGATTCGGGCAAGTACCTGTTAATATGATTTTGCTATTTTATGCTTTTGGAAAGCATGATGTATTGATACATGTGATAAATCTGGTTATGATTGTTTGACTATTGTGGGTTGAATGAGCGGAGGGGGCAGTGATAATGTGCCGACGGGCACCAGTGTTTTGGTAACACACTGTGACTACGGTCACCAAAGGTTTGGCACCTCATAGCGACTTGTCCCTGTGGTTAACACCACCGTGGGTTGGCCCCACTTGAGATATGGGATCGTCTGCCAGTGATTTGGTATCACACGATGGGTTGGCCCCATCAATTGATTTGTGTCTACGGACACCAGTGTTTTGGTAACACATTGTGACTATATGTCACCAGTGGTTTGGCACCACCGGTGGTTTGGTACCACAACGGGGTAGACAGTCGCGTTTGGTTGGCTAGGTTGGGTACCTAATATTATGCATGCTAACCGTTATAACTTGTGTATGAAATTGGTTTAAAACCGGGAAGGGTTACATCATCGAGTCTTGGTGACTCACCTTCTCCTTTACATTTTTTCAGTGACACGTAGATCGCGGATGTGGGTAGCCAAGTTGACTCGAGGTGGCCATGCAGTGGATTTAAATTAAATGAACTTTAATTTTAGTTATGATAAATTTTATTTCCGGTTTTTATTTTATTTGGATGTAATAAGGCCTCCTGATATTTTATTTTTGTTATTTTTCATATGTTGAATACTTGTTTTAGACTATGATTATCAATATTAAATTAAAGTCACATATTTTCTTAAATTAACACGAAAATGTTTTCATCGTGCCATCGGGCAAATTCGATATTTTATAATAACTTGGTTGAATTAATTTCAATTAAACTCTAAGTAAGGTTTAACATAGCAACCAATTGAAAAGGTTTTCGGCAACTAAAAATTTTTACTTAGTAAAAGTGTTTTCCAAAAATATATTCCACTGTAGCAAACTAGATTCGGCCATAGTGTTCGGGCCGGGTCTGGGTTGTTACAAAATTGGTATTAGAGCCCAGTTCAAAGCTCGGCTGTGGGGGCCCAAGGCCCAAAAATGTTTTGATAGGCCTTATGGAATGATTTTTGGTTTTTGAACAAAGATGGCCCGAGTCTCCTAAAACACCGATCCGCCTGTAAGTACATCTGAACTCCTTTGTGAATTATTTTCTGTAGAAGGGTAGGAAGCATGGAACGTAGATAGACTTATAGGAACTTGAACCCTAGGATTAGAGTACTCAAACACACAAACCAAACATAAGACATTAAAGAACTAAACCAACCTATAACTTAGTCATTGAGCTAGGGTGTGGTAACCCCTGTACGCATGTCTAGGAGTGGATCCGGAAGAGCCTGGTATTTAAGCAGTCCTCGTGACTCACCTCCTCTTCGCAGGTATCCTACCTGGTGCGTAGCTTCGGTTCACCCTAACTTAAAGGGCTCAGTGGTGTGGCAACCTCTGTGCGCATGTCTAGAAAGGTTCGGTGAGAGCTTGGTATTTAAGCAGTCCGCGTGACTCACCTCCCCTTCACTCGAATCCTGCCTGGTGCGTAGCTTTGGTTCACCCTGACCAAGAAGGCTCGGTCATAGGCCTAACATAATGACTAAAACCCGAAAGGGAACTAGCCACGTTTTGAAATGAATGAAACAACAAAAACCCTAATGTTTTCAAAACTTGTGCAATAAACTCTTTCAAAGCTGAGAACATCACTTTTACAACGTTTTTACCCTTAGGGGTAAAATTACTAAAATGCCCCTAACTCATAAAATATTAACTCAATGGTTTTGCCCAAAAAAAAATTCAATGATTTCACAAATATTCAAAACCCTGCTCTGCAAATCATCAATAAAATATTTTGGTTTTGGGAAATTACGAAAACGCCCTCAAGTTGCAAATTTACCGAAATGACCCTAGTTTTGAATTTTTGCGAGCATGACCTTTTAAAAGGGAAAAACCTTTCAAAAAGGGAACCCTCCAAGTTTTGTAATTGCTGAAACATCCCTGATTTGTTAAAATTACAAAATTGCCCCTGATTGACAAAATTACCGAAATACCCCTGGTTTCCAAAACGATGCCATATCTTTAAATTTTACCAATTTTCGAAAACATCCTCCAGTTCTCAAAGTGATTTGTTTTATTAAAATTTTACAACTTCTTCTATTACGAAAATATCCCTGTAGGAAAATGACGAAAATACCCCTGGGTTAGAAATGGGCAGAAATGTCCGAAGAGCGAATAGGTATGGAAAGTATTAGGGAATGGATACATGTACTCCTTTGTGTGAACTAGGATAGAAGACTGAAACCTTGTTTGCTCGAAAGAATCTCTAATTAAAATTCCTTCATAAAATTTCTTCGCGAATAATAAAGTGGAACAAACGCTAATGTATAAAATTTTTCTTAATCAGATTAAAAGCGCGGTAGATAGAATGAGTTCTAGAGGACGTGGATGCCGTGGGCGCAGTAGGGGTAGGATGACGGTGTCTGAACCCGTCAGGTCGGGTCAAGGTTCTGAAAATGAGGTACCAACGCCACCACCACCTCCTACTTTTAGAGCTGAGGAGTAGGATCAGACCGGTGGTGAAGCTGTATCGCAAGCTGTTTTGCGAGTCTTGAAAATGGTGGCTGGGGCTGGTGAAAATTTGGGAGCTCGAAAATCTGTTCCCGAGCGACTCCGATCTAATGGAGCGGAGGTATTCCGGGTGTGTCAGGAGTGGCACCCAGTGCGGCGGAGTACTGGCTAGAGTCAACTGAAAGGATCATGGATGTTCTTGACCTGACTGAGGAGGAAAAGCTGAAAGGGGCAGTGTCGTTTCTAAAGGATGAAGCGTATCAGTGGTGGCTTACGGTTTGAGATGGCGCTACGGCAGATGATCTGACTTGGGATCATTTCAAAACCACCTATCAGAAGAAGTATGTGGGCATCAGCTATACTGATGCTTAGAGGAAAGCCTTTCTAGGGCTAGTGTAAGGAACTAAGTCAGTAGCGGAATATGAGGCGAGTTTTTAAGGGTGAGTAGGTATGCTAGAGGCATCGTGGCTCAAACACGAACACGGCGCCGTGTGCTGCTTTGAGGACGGACTCAGAGATGATTTGAGGTTCTTGATTGCCCGCAGCAGTTCGTGAGTTCTCATCTCTAGTGGAAAAGGCTAAGGTAGCCGAAGGGATCAAGGAGGTCGTGAGGCAAAGTTATAGTAGGAATAATCAGAAGAGAGGATTTGGGTCTGCTGGATCA
This sequence comes from Gossypium bickii, assembly GCA_025503065.1. NCBI lineage: Eukaryota > Viridiplantae > Streptophyta > Magnoliopsida > Malvales > Malvaceae > Gossypium > Gossypium bickii. The sequence continues at coordinate 15,236,001 of CP106713.1, read as the reverse complement.
AGTGGTAGTGTCCAGAAAAAGGCTAGGCCAAGTGGGCCAAATCAGCGGCAAGCGGCCCATGACTACTAATCGAGGCCGACTCGGTGTAACACTGTGGAAAGACCCATTGGGGAGGTTGTTGGACCGGCGAAAGAGGATGTTTTGAGTGTGGGTCTTTGGAGCATCGGTCGAGAGATTGTCCCCGGAAACTAGCTAAGAATCAGCCAGAGGGGCAAAATCGTACTCAGGATAGAAATATGGGACCACAGAGGGGTCGCGATAGCGGTAGAGGAGGAAATGGTCCTAACCGAGGTCGTGGAACTCGTGGCGGAGGTTCAGCAACACAGGCTAGGCGGCTGGCTTAGTCTACGCAAATGAGGCGTCGCGAGAGGGTGACGCACCGGATGTCATAACCGGTACGTTTCTAATCTTTGGTCTTCCTTATGTTGCATTAATTGATGTGGGTTCGACGCACTCGTACATTGCTAGTAGTGTGGTAGGAACTATGGATCTAAACTCTGAAACTGCTTCTAGGGAGATGACTGTAGTTAGCCCTTTAGGTCACTCTGTAGTGGTAGACAAACTTTATAGAGACGTACACCTAGAACTCCAAGGGGTCGTATTTGTGGCTGATCTGATGGAACTACCGTTTGGGGAGTTCGATTTGATCCTTGGAATGGACTGGCTGGTTAAGTATCAGGCGAATTTGGATTGCGCGGCTAAGCGCATGGTTCTTAAGACGACTGAAGGTGATGAAGTGGTTATGATAGGGGATAGAAGGAATTACCTATCCAACGTAGTGTCTGCCTTGAAGGCTGAAAAGATGGTCACGAAGGGTTGTGAGGCATATTTGGCTCGAATCTGTGCTTTGGAAGCTAAGGAGTCAGTACTTGGAAAGGTCCGAACGGTTGGGGAATTCGCTGACGTGTTCCCAGAAGAGCTTCCGGGTCTGCCTCTAGATCGGGAAGTTGAATTCGGTATAGACTTGCTACCCGAACGCACTTTGTGTCTATAGCACCGTACCGAATGGCACCAAAGGAATTGGTGGAACTGAAGGCTCAAATTCAGGAGCTCTTGGATAGAGGGTTTATTCGACCAAGCATATCTCCGTGGGGAGCACCTGTGTTGTTTGTCAAGAATAAAGACGATTCAATGCGGATGTGTATCGACTACCGCCAACTGAACAAGCTAACGATCAAGAACAAGTATCCATTGCCTCGGATTGACGACTTGTTCGATCAACTGAAGGGTGCCTCGGTGTTTTCAAAGATAGACCTTAGGTCGGGTTATCATCAACTTAAGGTGAAGGAGGTTGATGTTCACAAGACGGCATTCCGAACTCGGTATGGGCACTACGAGTTCCTAGTGATGCCATTTGGATTGACCAATGCGCCGGCAGCATTCATGGACTTGATGAATAGGGTGTTTCAGCAGTACTTAGACCAATTTGTCGTGGTGTTCATAGATGACATATTAGTTTATTCTAAGACGAAGGAGGAGCATGATATGCATTTGCGCATAGTCCTACAAGTGTTGAGGGAGAAGCAATTATATGCCAAATTCAGTAAGTGTGAATTCTGGCTTAGGGAGGTGGCTTTCTTAGGTCACGTAGTGTCGGCTGAGGGAATCAGAATAGACCCTCGCGAGATTGAAGCGGTGTTGGATTGGAAACCGCCTAGGTTGGTGGCTGAAATACGAAGTTTTCTGGGTTTAGCGGGGTACTATCGGAGATTCGTGGAAGGATTCTCTTTAATAGCAGCGCCATTAACTAAGTTACTAAGGAAAGGTGTTCCATTTGTATGGACGGAGAAGCGGCAAGAAAGCTTTGATAAGCTAAGGAAAATTCTGACGGAAGCTCCGGTTTTGGTACAGCCTGAAGCAGGAAAGTTGTTTACCGTCTATTGTGATACATCCCATACTGGTTTGGGATGTGTGCTGATGCAGGAAGGGAAGGTAGTAGCCTATGCATCCCGTCAGCTAAGACCGCATGAGGTTAACTACCCAACGCACGATTTGGAGCTAGCAGCAGTTGTTTTCGCTCTGAAGATATGGAGACATTACCTGTACGGGGAGAAGTCGATAGTCTACACAGATCATAAGAGTTTGAGGTATCTTCTGACCCAGAAGGATCTAAACCTGAGACAACGTCGGTGGATTGAACTATTAAAGGACTACGACTGTTCAATCGAGTACCATCCGGGTAAGGCTAACGTGGTAGCTGACGCGTTAAGCCGGAAGGTTGTGACGGACTTAAGAGCAATGTTTGCTTGGTTGAGTCTATATGACGATGGGAGTCTTTTGGCAGAACTTCAAGTTAAGCCAACGTAGATTGAGAAGATTAAAGAAAAACAGTTAGGGGATGAAGGGTTGAACGCTAAGAGGGTACAAGTTCAGGATGGTGGTTTGGAAGGGTACAGTCTGTCTAGTGATGGAGTGCTATGTTTTCATGGGCGAGCATGTATGCCGAAAGATGTGGAGTTGAGGCGGGAAATTCTCCACGATGCACATAGCAGCCCATACGCTATGCATCCGGGAGGAAGCAAGATGTATGGAGATCTACGGAGAGCGATTACGGTGGCCGGGGTTGAAGCGTAAGGTAATCGAATTTGTAGGAAGTGTCGACTTGTCGCCAGAGTTAAGGTGAACACCAGCCACCATCGTACTACTTCAACCGGTAAAGATCCTCAATGGAAATGGGAGAGGATCACTATGGATTTCGTCGATGGGCTACCCCCGACGCCAAAGCAAGAAGGACACAGTTTGGGTGATTGTGGACCGTCTGACTAAGTCAAGACACTTCATACCTGGTAAGAGTGGATTTTTCTCTTGAAGCTAGCTAAGTTGTATGTGTCGGAAATAGTGAGATTGCATGGTGTGCGATGATCGATCATCTCGGATAGGGATCCCGATTCACGTCAAGGTTCGAAAGCGTTGCATCAAGCTTTGGGTACACGGTTGGATTTCAAGATGTGCTTCCATCCACGATCGACGGACAATCGGAAGGGTGATACAGATCTTAGAGGACATGTTAAGAGGATGTGTCTTGGATTTTAGTGGTAGTTGGGAGGAGTACCTACAGAGTTAGCGAATCGCTTATAACAATAGTTATCAAGTGAGTATTCGAGATGGCTCCATATGAAGCTACCAGATAGACGGAATGTCGTACTCAGACGTGTTGGACGGAGTTGGGGAACGACAAGTTCGGGTCCGAGAATGGTAGTAGAGGCCAAGACAAAGTCAAAGTGATCCGGCTCGCCTTAAGGAAGCGTTGGATAGACGTAAATCCTATCTTTGATTTAAAACGCAAGGAAATGGAGTATCTTTGTAGGAGACAAGGTTTTTCTCAAGGTGTCACCTGGAAAAAGGTGTTAAGATTTGGACGGAAGGGAAGCTAAGCCCAAGGTTCATCGGGCCATATACCGCTGTTGTAAAGCGAGTGGGACCGGTAGCTTACCACCTTGAATTACCGCGGAATCGGAACCAGATCCATGATGTCTTTCATGTATCGATGTTGAGACGGTATCGGTCAGATCCTTCGCACATTGTGCCAGTAGCAGAGATTGAGGTGAACTCGGATTTATCTTTTGAAGAAGAACCGGTTCAGATCTTAGATCGAGATGTGAAGGTCCTACGTAGGAAGTCAGTGCCCTTAGTGAAAGTGCTATGGCGGAACCATGGTACAGAGGAAGCTACGTGGGAACCCGAGGATGTGATACGGCAGCAATACCCCCATCTGTTTTAATCAGGTAATTTCGGGGACGAAATTTATTTTAAGGGGGGTAGAACTGTAACATCCTAAAAATAGGGCTATTTGGAATTAAATCATTTTTCCTATGTTTGAACTGCTGTGATATTATTTATGGAATAATAAAGGTTAATTAAGGGCCTTGAGTAGGCTCGGTTTAGTAGAAAATTTCATCTTGAACTTTAAAGGCAAGGAGCCTTAGCAGGAGGATGTTATAAGAATAAATGTGGATAATTTGACACAAAAATCAGCTTGGAAAAGTGGCAAAAAGAAGGCCACTTAAGAGCTAGTGTTGACGCCACCAAGGGGAGCTAGGGAGCTGGTGTTCGAGTCGCAGAGTTCCCCTTTTTGTTATTTATTTGGACGGCATAGGGGGGAGAGACTTCCTCTCTTTAAACTCTTTTTATTATTTATTATTTATGTAGATAATATGAGCATTTTAATGGGATTTTATTCTAAGGATAAATAAGGAGATTAATTGGATTATTAAGGGATTATTGATTTATTATTTGAGATTAATTCAAATTATTTGAATTAAATTAAACAAGTGGTCAAGAGCAATTCAAGGAGATTGCCAAAAATTCAAACTCTTCCTAAGAAGAGTGGACGGCAAGCAAGAAGGGGGGGTGCCGAAATCCTTTATAAACACCTATCTACCATCTTGATTTTTCTTTTAGACATTTTTACAAGTAGCCGAATTTCTTCTTCACTCCCTCCTCCTCTATTATTTTCTCTCCACTCTCATTTTCTCAAAGAAACCAAAAACTCTTCTCCTCTTCTTTGACCCTTGTCGAATCCTCATCACCTCCTATTGGCCGAATATTCCCTCTCTTGTTACCGAAACTCCATCTCCTTCTCCCACAGTTTTTATTTTTTTCTTTCTCCAATAGCCGAAACCACTCCTTTGGTTTGCCGAAATTCCCTCCTCTATTCTATAGTATTGGCCGAATATTAAGTGGTTAGATCTCTTCAGATTTTTGGGTGATCAATCGACTTGGAAAAAAAAGGTAAGTGTGTGGCCGGATACCTGTGGGTCTTCTCTTTAATATTCTGCCAACTTTTATAAGGAAAAGTGCCAATTTCGGCAATTGATTATTAAGGCCTCTAAACACTTTTCGATAATCAATCTCTTCTAGGTACTCCAGAATTTTAAGCAGTCGACCCAAGCCTCTAATCCCTAGTGTTCGATTTTTGGTAAGTAATGGTAAGATCTACTTTAGTAGTTATATGGTATTTATTTAAGCCGAAGGCTACTGATGTGAGTTATGGCAATGGCCGATTGTAGGGGAGCAAATACATAGTTTGGTGGCTAGTACTTTAAGGCAAGAAGGTAAGGATTCGGGTTCAAAAAGAGAACCCTTTTAAATATTTGGTTTGGCCGAATAGGCCATAGTACTAATCCTATGTTGGCCGAATATAGGTGCAGAGAGATCTGTGGTGACCAACGTTTCTTTTCGGGATTTAGGCATCTCGTTGGTGACAGGTGTGTACACACACACGTTATAACTCATTAAGTGTGCTGAATATTGTGAATGCTAACCTTGATTATGTAGCATTGGATTTAATACCCAATCGGTATAAGTGGTGATTCGGGCAAGTACCTGTTAATATGATTTTGCTATTTTATGCTTTTGGAAAGCATGATGTATTAATACATGTGATAAATCTGGTTATGATTGTTTGACTATTGTGGGTTGAATGAGCGGAGGGGGCAGTGATAATGTGCCGACGGGCACCAGTGTTTTGGTAACACACTGTGACTACGGTCACCAGAGGTTTGGTACCTCCAGAGGTTTGGCACCTCATAGCGACTTGTCCCTGTGGTTAACACCACCGTGGGTTGGCCCCACTTGAGATATGGGATCGTCTGCCAGTGATTTGGTATCACACGATGGGTTGGCCCCATCAATTGATTTGTGTCTACGGACACCAGTGTTTTGGTAAAACATTGTGACTATATGTCACCATGGTTTGGCACCACCAGGTGGTTTGGTACCACAACGGGTAGACAATGGGCGTTTGGTTGGCTAGGTTGGGTACCTAATATTATGCATGCTAACCGTTATAACTTGTGTATGAAATTGGTTTAAAACCGGGGGAAGGGTTACATACTGAGTCTTGGTGACTCACCTTCTCCTTTACATTTTTTTCAGGTGACACGTAGATCGCGGATGTGGAGCCGGGTTGACTCGAGGTGGCCATGTAGTGGATTTAAATTAAATGAACTTTAATTTTAGTTATGATAAATTTTATTTCCGATTTTTATTTTATTTGGATGTAATAAGGCCTCCTGATATTTTATTTTTGTTATTTTTCATATGTTGAATACTTGTTTTAAACTATGATTATCAATATTAAATTAAAGTCACATGTTTTCTTAAATTAACACGAAAATGTTTTCATCGTGCCATCGGGCACATTCGATATTTTATAATAACTTGGTTGAATTAATTTCAATTAAACTCTAAGTAAGGTTTAACATAGCAACCAATTGAAAAGGTTTTCGGCAACTAAAAAGTTTTACTTAGTAAAAGTGTTTTCCAAAAATATATTCCACTGTAGCAAACTAGATTCAGCCATAGTGTTCGGGCCGGGTCTGGGTTGTTACAGCCAAGACACTAGCCCATGTTCTAGGCCGTGTAGCACACATAGCTAAGACACACACCCGTGTCTCTACTCGTGTGCTATATTCTAGACATTATATTTTTTTAAAATTAAGGTGCATGGGACACACGGCCAATACACATGCCCTTGGGGCAAGCCGTTTGTCGTACATGGCCTAGACATACGCCCATGTGTCTATCTGTGTAGACCAAATAATGCAATTTTCCAAGCCTTTTTGCCACCCTTCCCTTGCATATACCTACACAACGTCCTATAATACCAATTCAAGCTTATACAAGCAACCGAAACAATCATAACCAAAATATTAACATCCCATCCATATGCTAACTTCTAGCATGCTTTCACATCATAATATATCAACACTAATCTTGCAAGTTTCCACATTCATGAATGGTATCAACATATAAATATACTTCCACCAACATAAGCCATCATTCATGGCCATATACAGAATGAAATCATTAACCATTATAGGCCACCTTTGGCCAAATCATAATGACACATGTAACAAAATGACCAAACCCTATACACGCCATAACTCAAAATATTGACATTTCAATGGTACCCAAAATAATGGTTGATAGTGTGAATGGATATCCGACGATCTTCGATCACGAGCTAGCTTGGTGACACTATAAGACAAGGGAAAGAAAGGGGAGTTAGCTATATACCTTAGTAAGTTCATATGAAAATAATAAACAACATTAATCATACATTTATTATATGCATAACATGACATGAATCAACATAAATGTCATTTAAACCTCATGAACATAACAAACTCAATCATATTCTTACCAATATTTCATCATATACTACATCTATTTCTTTTGAATTTTTTGTACATACTTGTACTAACTCGTAACATAATCACACACTTTCTCATCTTTGACATACCCATTGAACCACTTGGAATACTATCGGCTACATGGAAATATTTGCACATAAGTGCCACATATGTAACCAATGCTACCACAAATCTCATAACACATATAGGCTCGCTCTCGAGCTATCCTCTGGCCTGCTCACACAAGCTGTCAGTTGAGATGTAGCTACGTAGTGCTACTCACACAAGCTGTCAAGTATCGACAACATATATCGGTATACCTAGTCACTGGTAGGACGTACAGGACCAGCACCCAGGACACATAAGTCACATAATTACATATTCACATGGGTTCCTAGTGACATATCACTTGTATCATAATCTATTCCTAAGGTTCAACCGGGATTTTCTCGCTTGTCAAAACTTTGTCAATTTCATCCATAGAGTCAATCATACAATTCTTGCAATAACAAAACATTACAAATACAATTATAACTTTTCATTAGTAACGTACGAACTTACCTCGGTACAAAAAATAGTAGAAATGGACCAAATCGTCAAACACTTTATTTTTCCCCCGATCTAGGTCCAAACTTCGTTTTTCTTAATCTATAATATCAAATTTAACTCATTTAATACTCACATTATTCAATCCAGGCCAAAAATCACATTATTGCAAAATTACATTTTTGCCCCTAACTTTTCAACATTTTACACTTTAGTCCTTAGGCTTGTAAAATGAAATATAGTCAATTTCCTCAATACCCAAGCCTAGCCTAACCATTTTCATACTCATAACAGCCCACATTTTTCATTAAATCACACTTCCATTACATGTTTTACAACTTTTACAAATATGTCCTTTTTAACATTTTCATCAAAAAACACTTAGTAAAAGTTGTTTATCCAACATCAAATGTGCATAATCTACCATTAAACATCCAAATGCACAAAAATCTAACATTGATAATATTTTATACTTTGATTTTCTTTCAAATTAGTCCTTGAAATAGCTAAATCAAGTTACAACATTCACAAAAACGAAAAAATCATTAAAAACGGGACAAGGACGGACTTACAATTGAGCTTGAAAGTTGGCCAAAACCCTAGCTATAGAGACTCTTCAAATTTCGTCACTAAGGGATGAAATTAAATAAGATGACATCTTTTATTTTAGTTTTATTTGTCTTTATTTACCATTTTACCAAAATGCCATTAATGCCAAACTTTGAAATTTCACCTAACCATGCCCATTTTATCCATACTAATGTATAATGATCTAATTACCATTTAAGTACCTCCAATGTAAAATTTTATAGCAATGAGACACCTCTAGCTTCTAGAACACACATTTTACACCTTTTGCAATTTAGTCCTTTTAGCTAAATTGAGTGCCTAAACATCAAATTTTCGAACGAAATTTTCATGAAATCATTCCATAAAACTGTAGACCATAAAAATATAATAAAAATTTTACTACGTCAAATTTTTGATCTTGAAACCACTGTTCCGACTGGACCCAAAATCAGACTGTTACACTTTCATTTATGGTTAAGTGTCCAAGGAATGGTTTAGGGTTTGCAAGGGTTTTCGATTTATTATTATTGATAAATAGTTAAGGTTTTAAAGCTTATTTACAAGGTAAAAATATTGGTAAATTCGACAACCATGATTCATGATGCACAATACACTAAACTTAACACCTAATGATGTCGAGCTTAGTGCATAGTCCTTCCAAACAGTTGCAAACATTATGAATCTCTGAAAAAGGGAACTCTAAAAAAGAAGATTAACCTTGCTACCTATGGGGGTGGAGAGGTATTTGTATTAAATCAGGGTTGGGGTTTTATTGTAGCACCCCACACTCGACCTGATCGTCAAGTTTGATTATGAGATACCACATTTGTTGTCGAAGCAACTCAAACTAACCTCACATTCATTCAATATCAATACAAATATCAATTAATTATCAAATTTAAAAAATATTCATATGGCATATAAATAATTACAAGTCACTTAAAACACTTTTGAATCATTTTTAATTGAGTTCTAGGTATGTGGGGATGATCGGAACCAAGTTCAGGTCTTCGAAGGTCAAAACGAGTCAAAATAGGGGAGGAACCCCTGTCTAACATACTTGTATTAGTACAAGTCTAGAATTCAACTAGTAGAAGTCCCCGCTACTATTCATTTTGGCTACTAACTTTCTTCTATCGATACATTTGACCAACTGTACCGAAAAAAGTTGGTCGGGACCAAAAAATGACTCAAAACTATCCCAAAAAAACCAAATTATTCCCAAACATTATGAGACACCAAAAACAAGTTTTAAACATCATTCAAGCATCTTTAAACACCTTCAAACATATGAATTCAAACATGAACATCACTTTACCAATTTCATACTTCAATTTCACCTACTTAACTTGGAAGCAACCAATGGCACATAACATAACATTAGTTTAAGATCATGCATCTGGTCTGAATCACATAATCATATCCTTAAATAATTATATGATCATAGAACAAGCATAAATTTCATTTTCTGAAGCATAGAAGATACCAAGGCATCATAATTGACTAAAAGAAACTAATTTACAACACTAGGTACATGTAGACTCTATTTTAGCATTCAACTTATGATTCTAAGATTATTGAGCTGAAGTTTGAAACATGGATGTTTCCAACCTTTTTGAACCCAAAAAAGCTAATCGAACTCGTGCATAGAAACAAAAAAAATCCACACGCTATGCAAAAGAGCTCAGTGGTGCTAACATACTTTGAAAACAATGTATATTCAAATTTAAACATATAAATTAAATATAGAATCATTTTTAAACAAGTGCATATCAAGGTATCCTTGTCTCAAGTTCATTGCTAAACTTTCATACCAAATCCATGCTTGAGTTAAGTCTCGTATAACATCATCTCATTATGCCTTTCATGTCATATACTAGCATGTTTAGTATCAACAATTAAATTTAAGCATAACATTGATACTATCTCAATTTCATTAATAACCATATGGCATTCTCATATCACTGTTGATATCACAATTTCATGATTCAATAGGCATTTCATATGCATATATTCATCTTCTCCTTTCACAACCAAATCCATTTATTTGTTTTATAGCTATATCGACCGTCGTGGCTCATAATTCTTGAATTGCATGGTCTTTAACATGCTAATTTTCAATACATAAATATTAATATGCATTTTTTCTTAATTAACATTTGACATTCAATGTCCAAAGTCATTTAGCATATCATCTAATTTATAATCCCTATTAATTTGAAACAGACTCAAGACGGATATACGGATTAACCAACCATCATACAAATATAACTGGCACATCATTACATCATTGATACGTTCAAATTAATATGTGCTCCATGCCTTATCGGTATAAATCAAAGTAATATATATAAGTGTGCCTAGCACCTCATCGGTATGTTCGAAGTAATGTGCACTCTGCGTCTCATGGGTAGAAGCTAAAGTAAATCCCATATACTAATCTTACGACATGCCAAATATACCCAACTCTACTCAAGGTTGTTAATAGGGTATTCAATGTTTCAAAGTATATAGGTTTCACATGATATAAACTATTACATAGCAAATTCATATCATTCTCAAATCATTTGCATACCATTATATATCATTACTATGTATTCATATTTCATATACAATTAATATGGAAATTCACATCATTCACATATCAATTCCACATGTACACATATTTTTGACTTATCATTATCACATTCATCTCATAGCCTTTTTTTTATTTTAAAACACCATATACATGCAAATATATAAATTTTCATCACATTATAACCATTCATCATAACATATAGGACTTACCAAACATGAGACAAGTTGATGTGTTACCTTAATCAAGTTAATAGTTAACAATCTATATATGGAACTCAAAGACAAAAAAGTACAAATCAAAATAGAGTTACTTGTCTAGATCTTCGTCTTTCCTTTACTCCTCGACATCTTGACTTTGTCGTTAGCTTTGTTTGGTAATTCTGAAAATGAAAACAACATTAGTTTCACTTGAAACACATCACTAATTCATAGATTAAAAATTATTCAATTTAAACCCTCTAAGCCTTAATATCCAAAAACATTGTATCTTTCGATTTTATCAATCAAATCTTAATCCTACTTCGCATTCATTCACTAGAGACATCATTCTTTCAATCTATAGCGACATTTTTCAACAACTTTTATTTTATTCAATTTGACCCCTAATATCATAAAATTTTCTATAAAACTTAACTCAAATATAAACTTAATTCAACACTTCCTACAATTTTTCAACATGCACTTATCATAATCTAAAGCTAATTATCTACAATTCATCACTTTTAAGCTTTAATCCCATCAAATTCAACAATGGCATTTGGAATAAATATCAACAATTGAGAAATCTAATACTTGTGTTGAATAAACCAACCTTCCATGATCAATAATTCATAAAAATAAGAAGAAGAAGATGGGTTTCCCTAAGAAATTTAAAATGACTATGGTAAGAAGAACAATCAAAATTTTCTTTATTTCTTCTTTATCTTGGATGGAAAAACATAGAAGAAGATAATTAACATTCTCTCTCCCACTCATATTATATATATAATTAGTATTTAGTTAAGCTTAATTAAGTTTTAAATGAATAGCTATGATTTGATTTCATTAACTTGGTGGAATTTAATGGCCAAGATTAAGCTTAGCCATTAATCAAAATTTTACTATGGGTATATTGCATTTAAGACCTTGTTAAAATTACTATATAAGCCCTTTACATTTTATAAATTATAAATCAATAGCGATTGCACTTTTAAAATTTATTCCTTTTAATATAATTAACGAATTTCTTGATTTAATTACTCTATAGTCCAATGATATACATGTAAATCCATCTATACATAATTTCACTAACTCGATTTATGGAATTTTACTTCATAATCGCATTTTCGACACCGGCTAAAATCAAGTGATTACATTTATATTAGGGTTTAAGGTTAGACTGTTTGTTGGCCTAAACTAGACACTTGTGTGTTGCAATCGTTGCATTAAGATAAAATGACACTACACTAACCTTGAATCCAGCAAGTGTCAAGGTCAATACACTATTTGAATATTCTTGACTAAGACAATCTCTGATGGAATATATAAAGAACTCGTCACCCATACATGTTGAGGCATCTTCTGTAAAATTGTCATTTAAGGTTATTGAGTTTAAGGTTCAAGAAGTCTATAAATACTTGAGTTGCCACTTCCTCATTGGTCATCCAACAAAAATATTTATTCTCTAAACCTTAATCATTTCTCTAATCCTTAAATCATAAATTTAACATTAATATTTAGAGTTTAAGGTTGAAATGCCCCCATAAAAAACCCAAATCTAAAATTACAATACATTTCACTAAATAAAAATTTTAGGTTTGAACTTTAAGGTTAAGGGAAATGGTTTATTAGCATAGAATACAATTCCTATATGATTTTACTAATTTGACATCTTGATAAATTCATTTTTGTAGTGGTATTAAATTCATATATTAATTAGCTCAAAAACACAAATGTCACCATGACTAAGAGAACATGTTGTAAGGGATGATGTACATCATATGCATTGTATATTTTGATTTGACTCAAATATTATGTCAAGATTTTGATAATGTCAAAGTTATTGATATATTTGGATTAAAGGTTCATCTAGATGGGAGGGTTTGGGGCATTCAATGTGCATATTCAGTTTTGATTGATACTACGAGGGTATTTCTATTGGATTTGGTGCCCTTAGTGTAGTATAATCGTTTTGTATACTAGAAGCAAATATTGTCCTCAATGATTTTTCATGCAAAGAAACTAGAAGCAAATATTGGCTCACTTGTTATCTAATGTTTAACAAATACTAAATGGTATTATGTGGTTGGATCATAATATAGAAAGACAACTTGTATTGGTAGATGAACCAAAACATGTCCTTAGTCTAATCGAAAATGAGCAAACTGATTGAAAGGCTAACATGTCATCTTTCAAATCCAATTGGGAAGATGCTCTGTCTCAAGCATTGAAGCAAATAACTCTAAGAAGATAGAGACATAAATATGACTAACTGGACTGAAAATACATTGAATAGGACCTAAGTAGAATAGATCTTAGATCTGTTTATGGATTTATTCTTTTGTGACATTCATAGTGTGGCATACCTTAATCCTGAGTAGACAATGGACTACGTCTGTGTGACTCGTATACATTGAGTAAAAGTTTGCATTTAAATAAATAAAGAACCAAAAGTTGGTACGTTGGTTATACGACTTCTACAATATGTAACTGTTAGATCTGGTGTCCTAAGTGTAGTATTTTCGTCTATGTACACTTGTATTTTTTTCAAAAAAAATTGTTAATAAAACAAATTCATTGATTACATTAATGTACTTACTATAATTGTCCTCATATGGTTTTTGCACGCAAAGTAAAATAGAAGCAAATATTTCTCACTGATTATCTAATGTTTAAACCAATACTAAGCGGTATTACATGGTCAGATCGTAATACGGAAAGCCAACTTATATTAGTAGATGAACTTAAACATGTCCTTAATCTAAACAGAAATGAGCAAACAGATTGAAAGACTAATATGTCATCTATCAATTCCAATTGGGGAGATGCTTTGCCTTGGGCATTGGAGCGGATGACTCCTAGAAGATAGAGACATAGATGTGACTGACTAGACTGGCAATGCATTGGGTTCGACCTAATAAAAATATATCATGAATCCATTTATGGACTTATTCACTTTTGACATGTATAGTGTGGCATACCAAATCCTGAGTGGATAGTGGACTATATATGCATCACTCCTATACTTTGATGTAAGTAAAAGTTTGAGTTCAAATAAATAAGGAATTGAAAACTGGTGCATTGGGTATACGACTTCTGTAGTATGTGGCAGCATTCAGAACACTGAAATTTATAGCTTGAGACATGGATAAATGATATCCTCTCATTGGCATTACATGGTTGATGAAAGGTAAACGTGGTCATGGGTCATTCACCTTTGTGATGAATGACTTGATTACTATATGATAGTAATTGAAATTTTATGAAGAAAGATGTAATGTTTACCATGAGATAAAATTAGAATCATATTAGGAGAACGGATATTATCCCAAAGAGATTAAGAATATCCTATAAGGGTAACACACTTATGACAAGGTTATTGGACAAGCACTAATTGAGTTGCTTTTGTAATGGTATGCCATCGGGGAGAACTCAATCACTATACTATAGTAGAATGAATTTGTGACTAAATAAGTGTATAGTTAATAGGAGAAAAGCTGGAACTTAATTATGTTGGATCTAGTGTCCTAGGTCTAGTATTTTTAACTATGTACACATGTAATTTTTTCGAACAGATTGGTTACTAAAAAAAATTCATTGATATACTTTGTAAAATTACCTCACATGGGTTTTGCATGCAAATAAAATGTTGCTCATTGGTTGTTTAATGTTTAACTGATACTAAGAGATATTACGTGTTCGAATCATAATATGAAAAGATAGCTTATACTAGTACACGAACCTAAACATATCCTTGGTTTAATCAAAAATGAGCAAACCGATTGAAAGACTAATATTTCGTTTATCAAGTCCAATTGGGGAGATGCTTTGTCTTGGGCATCAAAGCAGATGACTCGCAGAACATAGAGACATATATGTGGCTGACTGGACTGGTAGTACATCAAATTGGACCCAAGAAGAATAGATCATGAATATGATTTATGAGTTTATTCACTTGCGAAATTCATAGTGTGGCATACCTAAATCCTGAGTGGATGATGGACTATATATGCGTGATTTACACACTTTGATGTAAGTAAAATCTTAAATTCGAATAGATAAAGAACCGAAAGGTGGTGTGTTGGTGTAAGACTTTTGCAATATCGAGCATTATTCACAACAAAGGAATTCATAACCCAAGACATGGGTAAATGAATCATGGCATTGGCATTACATGGTTGATGAAAAGTAAACGTGGCCACATGTCGTTTATCTTTATGATGAATAACATGATTACGATTTGATAGTAATAGACTTTTCATAAAGAAAGATGCAATGTTTACCATGAGATAAAATAGGATCATTTTGGGAGAATGGATATTATCTCAAATATATTAAAGATATCCTATGAGGATAACACACTTGTAACACCCCAAACCCGGCCCAACATTACGACCGAGTTCGGTATGTTACAGAGGAAAACATTTTGTAAAAAATCCCTTTAAGCCGATTTAAGTTTTGTCGAAAACCTTTCATTTTCAATTGTCTTGCTAAAACCATACTTAGTATGTTTAAAAATATTTATTAAGTCAAGTTGTTATAGATTTCAAATGTACCCGATGGCACGATAAAACATGTTGCGATTGAATTTGAGAAACCATGTGTACTTATTTTAATATCATAAAATAGCTTAACCAAATTATTCAAAACATGTAGAATAATAAAATAAAAACAATTCTAGAAGGCCTTATTACAACTTGATTAAAATAAAACCAACAATAAAATAAGATAAAATAAGATTCAAAGTTCGTTTAATTCAATTTTCCACTGCATGGCCACCTCGAGTCCATCCGGCTCCTCATCCGCGATCTACGTGTCACCTGAAAAATGTTAAAGGAGAAGGTGAGTCACCAAGACTCAATGTGTAACCCTTCCCCCTGTTTAAAGCAATCTCATACACAATTTATAACAAATTAACATGCACAGGCTCAATATGTACCCAACCTAACCATCCAAACACCTTTCTCTACCCCGTGTGGTACCAAACCACTGGTGGTGCCAAACCACTGGTGACTTATAGTCACGATATCCGTCAATACTTGTGGTGCCAAACCACTAGTGACCCGGAGTCACAATCAAATGACGGGGACAACCCATCGTGTGATTCCAAATCACTGGCGTCAATCCCTTAATATATTCCGTGGGGCCAACCCACTGTGGTGCTAAGCCACTAGGGCGAGACGCTATGAGGTGCCAAACCTCTGGAGGTGCCAAACCTCTAGTGACCGTAGTCACGAAATATGGTACCAAACCACCAGTGTCCGTCGACACGAATATCACTGTCCCCTCCTCTCATCAACCCACAGTAATCAATTATGTGCATATACAAAAATCATGCCAATAGGTTTATTTAACAACATCCGACAGAGTTATCACTGGCCATATATTATATGCCACACATACAAATGTTTCATGCTTCCCAAAAGCATCAAAAGAACTCATAACGACAAGGACTTACCTGATTCCTTGCTTATACCATTATGGTATTAAATGCAAATCTACATCATTCCCGATTAACACACACAATGAATTTGGCACAGGTAATTAATTATAAAGTGTGTATGTACACACCTGATGCCAATCGACAGCCCTAAATCCCGAAGAATCAAATCGGCCACACTAGACTTCGTTGTCCTATAATCGGCCAAACACAAGGTTAGTGCCATGGCCTATTCGGCCAAACCAAATTAATTCTAAAGGGGTTTCTTGTGAACCCGAAACCTTACCCAAATGCCTTTGAATATTAGCCACCACACTCCAAGTGTTTCTGCTTCCCTAAAATCGGCAATCACATCCCATGTTAATAGCCTTCGGCTTTCGAACACTAAATAAACAACTTACTAAAATAAATCCTCACCACTACCTAGCAAGTTCGATTGACAGAGAATGAAGGATCAGATCTACTGCTTTGAGACCCCGGAGTCCTAGGTGAAATCGGTTTCGATAGAAAGATTAGCCAACCATCAGTATATCTCGGCCCTTTTTCATTCAACCAATTCGACAGAGAACAAGAATTATAGGAGGAGAGTTTCGGCACTTCTTACCTTCACCAAATCGATTGACAACGGGAATCCAAAGAGATCTATACTACTTTTAATATTCGGCCAAGGTGCTTCAAAATAGGAGAAAGGAATTTCGGCACAAAGATGAGAAGTATATTCGGCTAGAGGGGAAGAAAAATAAATTAAAAGGGGATAGGAGGTTCGGTCACTAAGGGCGGAGAGTATTCGGCCAATGGAGGATGAAAAGAGAAGGAGAGAAGGAGATGGGGATTCGGCAAAGACTAAGAAAAGAAAATGGTTTTCGGCTTGAGAGAATGAGAAGGGAGAGGAAAAATCAAAGATGCAAAAGCTAGAGAATTTCGGCTACTTGCAAAATGAAGAAAAGAAAAAAAACTAAAAGATGAATAGATAGTTTAAGGAAAATTCGGCACTCCCCTCCTATGCTTGCCGTCCACTCTTCTCATGAAGAGTTCAAAATTTCGGCAACCTCCTTGAATTGCTCTTGACCAATTGTTTAAAATTATTCAAAATAATTTGAATACTCAAATGCCTACTTTTTCTCCTTGCCATCTTCTTAAGATTAATCAAAATTAAATCTAATTAAATCCAAATAATATCTTAATAATATCCTTATTATCTTTGAGTTTAAAATGAGAAAATCTCTCCCCCTATTGCCGTCCAATCTCTCCCCCCTATTGCCGTCCAACATAAAGACCAAAAAGAGAATTTCCACGACTCGAACATAGGCTCCCCCTTGCTCCTTGTGGCGTCAACTCTAGCACCTAAATGGCCTCCCTTTTGCCACTTTTCCAAGGCCTTTTTAGTGTCAAAAGTTCCCTCTTTTAACCTTGTAACCCCTACTTACTAAGGCTTCCTATCCTTAAAGCTTCCAAATAAAATTTTCTACTATTCCGAGCCTACTCAAGACCCCTAATCAAGTCTTATTACACCACAAATAATATCACAGCAATTCAAACACAAGAAAAATAATTCAAACCCAAATAACCCCAATTTTAGGATGTTACAGTTCTACCCCCCTTAAAATAATTTCGACCTCGAAATTACCTGATTAGAAGAGGTGGGAGTACTGCTGCCGCATCACATCCTCGGGTTCCCATGTGGCTTCCTCTGCACCATGGTTTCGCCATAGCACTTTCACCAAAGGTACTGACTTCCTACGTAGAACCTTTACATCTCGATCTAAGATCTGAACTGGTTCTTCCTCGAAAGATAAATCCGAGTTTACCTCAATCTCTGCCACTGGCACAACGTGCGATGGATCTGACCGATACCGTCTAAGCATTGACACATGAAAGACGTCATGAATCTGACTCAACTCTGCCGGCAGCTCGAGCTGATAAGCTACCGGTCCTACCCGCTTCACTACTGTATATGGGCCGATGAACCTTGGGCTTAGCTTCCCTTTCCTCCCAAATCTTAATACCTTCTTCCAGGCCGAGACCTTCAGAAAAACTTTATCTCCTACCGCATACTCCATTTCCTTACGCTTAAGATCAGCATAAGACTTTTGCCTATCTGACACTTCCTTGAGACGAGCCCGAATCACCTTGACTTTCTCTTGATCACACCAACTCGGACCCAAAACTTGTCGTTCTCCCAACTCCGTCCAACATGTAGGAGTACGGCATTTCCATCCATACAGTGCTTCGTATGGTGCCATCTGAATACTCGCTTGATAACTATTGTTATAATTGAATTCCGCCAATGGTAGATACTCCTCCCAACTACCATCAAATCCAAAACACACCCTCTCAAAGATATCTTCAAGAATCAGATAACCCTTTCCGATCGCCACGATCGTGGATGGAAAGTCATGATCAAATCCAATCGTGTACCCAAAGCCTGATGCAACGCTTTCCAAAACCTCGACGTGAACCTCGGATCCCTATCTGAGATAATTGACACTGGCACACCATGCAATCTTACTATCTCAGCCACATACAATTTTGCTAACCTCTGAAGAGAATAGTCCACTCTCACCGGTATGAAGTGAGCTGATTCAGTCAGACGGTCCACAATCACCCAAACTGCGTCTTTCTTGCTGGGCGTGAGGGGTAGCCCACTGACAAAATCCATAGTGGTCCTCTCCCATTTCCACTGCGGAATCTTTACTGGTTGAAGTAACCCTAATGGCAACTGGTGTTCAGCCTTCACCTGCTGACACATCAGACACTTTCCCACGAATTCAGTTACTTCCCGCTTTAACCCTGGCCACCAAAACTGTTTCCGCAGATCTCCATACATTTTGCTTCCTCCAGGATGCATAGCGTATGGGCTGCTATGTGCATCTTGAAGAATTCTTTGTCTCAAATCCACATCCTTTGGCATACAAGCTCGTCCTTGAAAACATAGCACACCATCACTAGACAAACTGTACCCTTCCAAACCACCAACCTGAACTTGCAATCTTCGCGCATTTAAACCATCATCCACCAATTGCTTTTCCTTAATCTCCTCGATCCAAGCTGGCTTAACCTGTAGCTCTGCCAAAAGACTTCCATCGTCGTATAGACTGAGGTGAGCAAACATCGCTCTTAAGTCCGTTACGACCTTCCGGCTCAACGCATCAGCCACCACGTTAGCTTTACGGATGGTACTCAATTGAATGATCGTAATCTTTCAACAAACTCAATCCATCGACGCCGCCTCAAATTCAAATCCTTCTGAGTCAAAAGATACCTCAGACTTTTGTGATCTGTGTAGACTATCGACTTCTCCCCATACAAGTAATGTCTCCATATTTTCAAAACAAAGACTACTGCCTCTAACTCCAAATCGTGCGATGGATAGTTAACCTCATGCGGTCTTAACTGACGGGATGCATAGGCCACTACCTTCCCTTCCTGCATCAACACACATCCCAAACCAAGATGGGGCGCATCACGAGAAATCAGTAAACAACTTCCTCTTCAGTCAGATCGTAACCGGAGCTTAGTCAAAATCTTCCTTAGCTTATCGAAACTTTCTTGCTACTTCTCCGACCATACAAATGGAACTCCCTTCCTTAGTAACTTAGTCAACGGCGCTGCGATTAAGGAAAATCCTTCCACAAATCTCCGATAGTACCCCGCCAGACCCAGAAAACTTTGAATTTCTGCTACTGACCAAGGCGGTTTCCAATCCAACACCGCTTCAGCCTTGCGAGGATCCACTCTAATCCCTTCCGCCGACACCACGTGACCTAAGAAAGCCACCTCCCTAAGCCAAAATTTGCACTTACTGAATTTGGCATATAACTGCTTCTCCCTCAATACTTGTAAAACTATCCGCAAATGCATGTCATGCTCCTCCTCCGTCTTTGAGTAAACCAATATGTCGTCTATAAACACCACGACAAATTGGTCCAAGTACTGCTGAAACACCCTGTTTATTAAGTCCATGAATGCTGCCGGTGCCTTGGTCAACCCAAATGGCATCACCAAAAACTCGTAATGCCCATACCGAGTTCGGAATACCGTCTTGTGAACATCAACCTCCTTTACCTTAAGTTGATGATAACCCGACCTAAGATCTATCTTCGAGAACACCGATGCACCCTTTAGTTGATCAAACAAGTCATCAATCTGAGGCAACGGATACTTGTTCTTGATCGTTAACTTGTTTAGCTGACGGTAGTCGATACACATCCTCATTGAACCGTCCCTTCTTCTTGACAAACAACACAAAGCTCCCACACGAGATATACTTGGTTGAATAAACCCTCGATCCAAGAGTTCCTGAATTTGAGCCTTTAGCTCCACCAATTCCTTTGGTGCCATTCGGTACGGTGCTATAGACACAGGTGCCATTCCGGATAACAAGTCTATACCGAATTCAACTTCCCGATCTGGATGCAGACCCGGGAGTTCTTTTGGGAACACATCAGTGAATTCCCCTACAGTTCGAACCTTCTCAATTGCTGACTCATTAGCCTCCAAGGCACAGATTTGAACCAACAACGCCTCACAACCTTTCTTGACCATCTTCTCAGCCTTCAAGGCAGATACCACATTGGATAGGTAATCCCTTCTATTACCTATCATGACCACTTCATCACCCTTAGCTATCTTAAGAACCATGCGCTTAGCAGCGCAATCAACCTTGCCTGATACTTAACCAGCCAGTCCATTCCAAGGATCAAATCGAACTCCCCAAACGGCAGTTCCATCTGATCAGCCACAAACACTACCCCTTGGAGTTCTAGGGGTACGTCTCTATATAGCTTGTTTACAACTACAGAGTGACCTAAAGGGCTAATTACAGTCATCTCCCTAGAAGCAGTCTCAAAGTCTAGGTTCATAGTCTCTACCACACTACTAACAACGTATGAATGCGTCGAACCCACATCAATTAATGCAACATATGGAAGACCAAAAATTAGGAACGTACCGGTTATGACGTCCGGTGCGTCACCCTCCTCGTGACGCCTCGCTGCATAGACTAAACCAGGTTGCCTTGCTTCTGTGTTGCCTGCCCCTCTTCCCGGAATTCCGCAACCTTGATTAGAACCATTGCCTCCTCTACCATTACCACGACCCCTCTGTGGTGGTCCTATATTTCTAACCTTAGCACGGTTCTGACCCTCTGGCTGATTCTTAGCTAACTTCCGAGGACAGTCCCTTACACGGTGATCCAAAGATCCACATTCAAAACATCCCCTTTCACCGGTCCAACATCCTCCCCAATGTGATTTCCCACAGTGATTACACTGAGCTGGTCTCTGATTAGTAACCATGGGCCTCCCTGTCTGATTTGGCCCACTCTACCTAGCCTGTTTCGGTGCATTACTACCCGATCCAGACGACCCAAATCCTCTTTTCGGGTTATTTCTACCATAGTTCTGTCTTACGGACTCCTTGACCCCTTCGGCTACCTTAGCCTTCTCCACCAAGACAGAAAACTCCCGCTCCTGCTGTGGAGCAATCAGCAACCTTAACTCATCCCTAAGTCCGTCTTCAAAGCGGACACAATGATCATGCTCTGTTGACACGATTCCCCGCGCATAGCGGCTCAAATCAAGAATTCTCCGCTCATACTGCATACCACGCACTTATTTCCTTGTACCAACCCCAGAAAGGCTTTCCTCTGAGCATCAGTGTAGCTGGTGCCCCCATATTTCTTCTGATAAGCAGCTTTGAAGTACCCCCAAGTAAGGTCATCTGCCGTAGCACCATCCCGAATCGTGAGCCACCATTGATATGACTCATCCTTTAGAAGCGACACCGCTCCTTTCAGCTTCTCCTCATTTGTCTGATCGAGATCGTCCATGATTCTCTTAGTCGACTCTAACCAATATTTCGCCGCACTGGGTGCCACTCCCGATACAACCTGGAATACCTCAGCTCCATTGGATCGGAGTCGCTCGGGAACGGATTTCTGAGCTTCCATTCCCCCACTAGCCCCAGCCACCATCTCAAGGACTCGCAATACAGCTTGCGATACTGCCTCACCCCCTGTCTGATCCTGTTCCTCAGCTCCAAAAGTTGGGGGTGGTGGTGGCGGAGGTACCTCATTTTTCGACCCCTGAACCGACCTAACGGGCTCTGACAAGGTCATCCTGCCTCTACCGCATCCACGACGTCCACGTCCTCTAGAGCTCATTCTAACTATCGCGCTTTAATCTGATTAAGAGATTTTTATGGATTAGTACTTTGTTTCGCTTGGTTATTCGCGAAGAAATTTTATGAGAAGAGTTTAACAGGGATTCTTTCGAGCAATCAAAGTTTTAAGTCTTCTATCCTAGTTCGCAGAGAAGAGCACATCCATTCCCTAATACCTTTCATACTTATTCACTCTTCGGCCGTTTCTGTCTGTTTCTATCCTAGGGGTATTTTCGTCATTTTCCTACAGAGGCATTTTCGTAATAATTCAAAGAAATTTTAAAACTTTAATAAATCAAGGCATTTTGAAATTTCCCAAGACTGGAGGGTATTTTTAAAAATTTCGCAAATTAAAGGTATTGCAAAATTTTTTAGAAACTAGGGGTATTTTGGTAATTTTGTCACTCAGGGGTAATTTTGTAAATTCAATAAATTAGGGATATTTTAACAGTTGTAAAACTCTGAGGGTTCCTTTTTGTGAGTTTCCCTTTTTAAATCGATGATGTTGAAAATTTTAGAAACCAGGGTCATTTTGGTAATTTTGCAAGTTGAGGGCATTTTCGTAATTTCCAAAACCAAAGTATTTTTGCTAATTTGCACAGTAGGGTTTTTGGATATTTATAAAATAATAAAGTTTCGGGTAAAACGATTGAGTAGTTGGCATTTTATAAACCAAGGGCATTTTGGTAATTTTACCCCCTAAGGGCATTTTTGTAATTTTCACAAATCAAATTTTTCAGAAAATGTTGTAAAGATGGTTGTTCTCAGTTTGAAAGAGTGATTTTAAAAGTTTTGAAAAACTAGGGTTTTGTTGTTTTCTTATTTTTCCCAAAAACATGGCTAGTTCCCTTTCGGGTTTTAGTCATTATATTTAGCCTATGACCGAGCCCTCTTGGTCAGGGTGAACCAAAGCTACGCACCAGGCAGTATTTTAGTGGAGAGGAGATGAGTCACGCGGACTGCTTAAATACCAAGCTCCCACCGAAACCATTCCTAGACATGCGCACAGAGTTTGCCACACCACTGAGCCCTTTGAGTTAGGGTGAACCGAAGCTACGCACCAGGTAGGATACCTGCGAAGAGGAGGTGAGTCACTAGGACTGCTTAAATACCAGGCTCTTCCGGATCCAATCCTAGACATGCGTACAGGGGTTACCACACCCTAGCTCAGTGACTTAGTCATAGGTTGGTTTAGTGCATTAAGTCTTATGTGCTTCGTATTTGAGTATTCTAATCCTAGGGTTCAAGTTCCTAACAGACTATTCTACGTTCCATTCCTACCCTTTCTACAAGTAATAATTCATACAGAAGTTAGAGGTACTTACCTGGGCGGATTGGTGCTGGAGACTCGCTGCCATGCTGTCTAAAACAAAAATCATTTTCAAAAAGGCCTACCAAAACATTTTGGGCCTTGGGCCCCCACGGTCGAGCTTTGAACTGGGCTCTGATACCAATTTTGTAACACCCCAAACCCGGCCCAAACATTACGACCGAATTCGGTATGTTACAGAGGAAAACATTTTGTAAAAAATCCCTTTAAGCCGATTTAAGTTTTGTCGAAAACCTTTCATTTTCAATTGTCTTGCTAAAACCATACTTAGTATGTTTAAAAATATTTATTAAGTCAAGTTGTTATAGATTTCAAATGTACCCGATGGCACGATAAAACATGTTGCGATTGAATTTGAGAAACCATGTGTACTTATTTTAATATCATAAAATAGCTTAACCAAATTATTCAAAACATGTAGAATAATAAAATAAAAACAATTCTAGGAGGCCTTATTACAACTTGATTAAAATAAAACCAACAATAAAATAAGATTCAAAGTTCGTTTAATTCAATTTTCCACTGCATGGCCACCTCGAGTCCATCCGGCTCCTCATCCGCGATCTATGTGTCACCTGAAAAATGTTAAAGGAGAAGGTGAGTCACCAAGACTCAACGTGTAACCCTTCCCCCGGTTTAAAGCAATCTCATACACAATTTATAACAAATTAACATGCACAGGCTCAATATGTACCCAACCTAACCATCCAAACACCTTTCTACCCCCGTGTGGTACCAAACCACTTTGGTGGTGCCAAACCACCGTGACTTATAGTCACGATATCCGTCAATACTTGTGGTGCCAAACCACTAGTGACCCGAAGTCACAGTCAAATGATAGGGCTAACCCATCGTGTGATACCAAATCACTGGCGTCAATCCCTTAATATATTCCGTGGGGCCAACCCACTGTGGTGCTAAGCCACTGGGACGAGACGCTATGAGGTGCCAAACCTCTGGAGGTGCCAAACCTCTGGTGACCGTAGTCACGAAATGTGGTACCAAACCACTGGTGTCTGTCGACACGAATATCACTGCCCCCTCCTCTCATCAACCCACAGTAATCAATTATGTGCATATACAAAAATCATGCCAATAGGTTTATTTAACAACATCCAACAGAATTATCACTGGCCATATATTATATGCCACACATACAAATGTTTCATGCTTCCCAAAAACATCAAAAGAACTCATAACGACAAGGACTTACCTGATTCCTTGCTTATACCATTATGGTATTAAATCCAAATCTACATCATTCCCGATTAACACACACAATGAATTTGGCACAGGTAATTAATTATAAAGTGTGTATGTACACACCTGATACCAATCGACAGCCCTAAATCCCGAAGAATCAAATCGGCCACACTAGACTTCCTTGTCCTATAATCGGCCAAACACAAGGTTAGTGCCATGGCCTATTCGGCCAAACCAAATTAATTCTAAAGGGGTTTCTTGTGAACCCGAAACCTTACCCAAATGCCTTTAAATATTAGCCACCACACTCCAAGTGTTTCTGCTTCCCTAAAATCGGCAATCACATCCCATGTTAATAGCCTTCGGCTTTCGAACACTAAATAAACAACTTACTAAAATAAATCCTCACCACCACCTACCAAGTTCGATTGACAGAGAATGAAGGATCAGATCTACTGCTTTGAGACCCCGGAGTCCTAGGTGAAATCGGTTTCGACAGAAAGATTAGCCAACCATCAGTATATCTCGGCCCTTTTTCATTCAACCAATTCGACAGAGAACAAGAATTATAGGAGGAGAGTTTTGGCACTTCTTACCTTCACCAAATCGATTGACAACGGGAATCCAAAGAGATCTATACTACTTTTAATATTCGGCCAAGGTGCTTCAAAATAGGAGAAAGGAATTTCGGCACAAAGATGAGAAGTATATTTGGCTAGAGGGGAAGAAAAATAAATTAAAAGGGGATAGGAGGTTCGGTCACCAAGGGTGGAGAGTATTCGGCCAATGGAGGAAGAAAAGAGAAAGAGAGAAAGAGATGGGGATTCGGCAAAGACTAAGAAAAGAAAATGGTTTTCGACTTGAGAGAATGAGAAGGGAGAGGAAAAATCAAAGATGCAAAAGCTAGAGAATTTCGGCTACTTGCAAAATGAAGAAAAGAAAAAAAAAACTAAAAGATGAATAGATAGTTTAAGGAAAATTCGGCACTCCCCCCCTCTGCTTGCCATCCACTCTTCTCATGAAGAGTTCAAAATTTCGACAACCTCCTTGAATTGCTCTTGACCAATTGTTTAAAATTATTCAAAATAATTTGAATACTCAAATGCCTACTTTTTCTCCTTGCCATCTTCTTAAGATTAATCAAAATTAAATCTAATTAAATCCAAATAATATCTTAATAATATCCTTATTATCCTTGAGTTTAAAATGAGAAAATCTCTCCCCCCTATTGCCGTCCAACATAAAGACCAAAAAGAGAATTTCCGCGACTCGAACATAGGCTCCCCCTTGCTCCTTGTGGCGTCAACTCTAGCACCTAAATGGCCTCCCTTTTGCCACTTTTCCAAGGCCTTTTTAGTGTCAAAAGTTCCCTCTTTTAACCTTGTAACCCCTACTTACTAAGGCTTCCTATCCTTAAAGCTTCCAAATAAAATTTTCTACTATTCCGAGCCTACTCAAGACCCCTAATCAAGTCTTATTACACCACAAATAATATCACAGCAATTCAAACACAAGAAAAATAATTCAAACCCAAATAACCCCAATTTTAGGATGTTACAACACTTATGACAATCATAGATGAAGTTGCTTTCATAATGGTATGTTGTTCGGGAGAGCTCAGTCACGATACTATAGTGGAATGACTTCGTAAAATAAATGAGTTTATAATTAATAGGAAAAAAGCTGGAACTTAATTATAAATTATTTAAGCCTCAATAATATATATCCAGTTGGTCTCTCCGCTAGCTTGTTGAAACAAAAAATGAATTGCAGGATGAGTTAAATGAACATAAATAAATATAAATGATAAAGTCAGAGAAATGGGTTACATTCGAAAATGAATGTGGTTTTCTCACTATGGAAATGACTTGAGAATTAATATATGGTTTTTCGAATTATTAATTAATTAATTAAATAAAGTTCAAAAATATATTTAAATTAATTGGTTATTGTGAATCCAATTGAATATAGAAAAATTAAATACATTTTCTCATAGACTCTTTTACGGTTAAATTGTCATGATTTTAACAGAATTAGAATTGGATTGGCAAAATTAATTAATTGAAAAATTAATTAATTTAAATTAATTAAGAAAATAATATTTAATTTGGGAAATAAAAAATCTGTATTGGGTTGAAATAAATTATAAAGTGCTAATTTAAAGTCCAGAAAGCACATATAATTGGACCCAGTACAAGAAAGGTCCAACTCCCCTTATATGGAATACATGGGATGACAAACCCTAGTATTCCCATATAGGGTTGGTGCCCTTCTCCCTAAATAATAAGGTGTTGGAGATTTTTTCTATAAAAATAATATTATTTGTATTCTACCACTTCAACTACAATTCTACCTCTCTCTAAAAATAGATGTCACTGTTAGACTTCAAATCATTTGACTCTCAATCGCATATGTCCAATTGGTCCCTCCGCTAGCTCATGGAAGCCATAAATGAATTGCATGTTGAATCAAATGGTGAAAATGAGAAAATGGAAAACATTTGGAAATGATTATGATTTTCTCCAAAATAAAAATGAAAATGGAGAAATGAAATCATTTTGAAATTAATGTGGTTTTCTCCAAAATGAAAATGACCTAGAAGTGAATTTATTTTTTTCGAATTAAATGAAGTTCAAAAATGGAAAAAAATAATTTGGTCATAATGAATCATTGAATGCATAAATATTAAATATATTTTCTCATAGATTCTTTTACGGTAAAGTCGTCACTATTTTAAATAAATTAGAATTGGGTTGAGAAGATTATTTAATTGGAAAATTATTAAGATTTTTATTTGGGAAATATAAATACAAATATCGGGTTGGATCTAATTATAAAGTATTTGATTAAAAGTCTAAGAAGTATCTGTAATTGGATCAAATATGGGAGAGGCCCAAAAGCCCCTCATTATGGCAAGTCCTAGTATTATTAACTAGGGTTGGTACCCCCTATACTCCTAGATAGACTAGGAGTTCATTTTTCTGGTTGAAATAAATTTATACATTTCAACAAGGCTTTACCTCCTCTCCCTATAAATAGATGACACTGGTAGGGTTATTTACATAACTTTAAGATATTGTTACTCTGCCCGAAAATAAAAAGAATTTATTCTCAACTATTAAATTTATTTTTCAGAATAACAATTTTTTTCGGTTTCTATTTGAGAAGAGATATTTCATTTTCACACTAAAGAAAAGAAAAATATTTCTAGTTCTGTGTTTTTATTTGAATTGTTCAAGCCCACACTCGAAATAGTTCGTGGTACAAGAATAGTGAATAAGGTCATTCTCTTGCAAGCCAAGAATGATAAGGATCCATCTACCCTAAAACACAGGTGCGAATTCAGTTTATGGTTTATTACTATAAATATCACAAACCGAATCGATTTTCAAATTTTAAAATTTTCACGATGTAAGAAAACCATTTTTGAACCAGATTTTTTCCAACAGTAACATCATTCACAATAGTGGAATTCATAACCCAACTACTAGATAAATTGTAACACCCTAAACCCGGCCCATACGTTTTGACCAGATCTAGTATGCTACGGGTTGTACATTGAAAACTTTTGCTTTGTTGGTTTCAGAAATCATAAGTTAATTAGACAATATTTGAATAAATAGGTGACTTTTTGAAAATAAAACCTTGTATTACTATTATTTTGAATAATTAAACCTTTGACAAAAATTCATAAGTTGCAAATATTAAAAAAACTAAGCAGTGAAATATAAATTATGGGGCCTTATGTAATATCCGGGATTTAGGGCTTGTGCATTTTTGCTTAAATATATGTGGAAGCATGCCTGTGTGTAATTTGAATGTGTTTTATGAATTTAGAGTGTAGGTGAATGCCTTAGAAATTATCAGATTTTAAGTTTTGAAGTGGAGCTAAGCTTGATAAGCCTTAAGAGAATTTGTAGGGGAAATTAGACATAAAAATGGGCTTGTTAAAGTGGCAAGGAGGCGCCACTTAAAGCCCTAGCAAGTGACGCCACAAGCAGTGCAAGGGGGCCTAGGTTCGAGCAGCAAGTGATGCAATTAGGAGTTTTCTTTTACAGCAAAGATGGGCAGTGGTGGATGGCATTGAGAGACTGGGGGGATGAGCTTTGGATGTGATTAAATTCCTTTTAAAATTCGGCTAAAGGGAGGAGATAATTGTTGTTGTATTTAAATTATTTTGAATGGGTGAAGAAGAGAAGTTTTAGGAGAAAAACAAGGGATTGAATAGAGAGAGTAAGAGTTGGCCGAATATGGGGCTTTGGAGGATGGTATTTTCGATTTTGGTAATAGTAGGAAGGGTGTGCCGAAATTCATTCTTTTCTCATCTTTCCCTTTGAGCCAAAAATCTCTAATTCAACTTGTGCTCTTTTCTTTTGAATTCCTCAGAAGCCGAAAGTAGGATTCTCCTGACCATTGCCGATTCTCCCTAAAGCCTCATACTCTTCCTTTTCATTGTTGTTGAAGCCGAATCTCCCTATTGTCAATCATACCGAATTACTAACTCTTTTGCTATTCTCTTCTAAGCCGAAAGATCACTTCATTGACACCCATTGAAACCGATTACTCCTAAGCACCGAGATCCTATCATCTTTCTCATTGGAACCAAGTTCGCTACTTCAGGATCTTCTTGTCGATTTCTTGGAGAGTTTGACCACTTGCGTTTTGGTCTTTCTTTTTCGGTAAGGAATCTCTTCTATGTCGGTTTACTATTCTTTCCTTTCTCTGACTGAAGAAATCAAGACTCTAATCACATTGTTGCTCTATGGCCGAAACTCTAAAGGAGGGTTTCGGGATTCTGTTATTGTCGACTACAAGGGAGGAGGTCTTCGGGATTTCAAGATCTAAGGTAAGCGAGTGTGGTTTTAGGCCGAAGGCCACTTATTGTGTTTAAATGTTAGAATTCGATCTAACATATGCCTATAGGAATTTCGACAGATACCACAAACAAATGACAATTTCGGGAATTAGATCCGCAAGGTAAGTGAATATGAATATTCGGCCAGAGGCCATTTTGTCTATTAATGTTAGCCGATTCTAACTATGATTATTTAGGGGCAAATCGACAGGGATAAAGAGAGGTTTCGGGATTTGATTAGTAACCAAATCGGCAGCAAGGTAAGGATTTTGGTTGTGATAATTCTTCAGGATTTGACTGTTTAGCCGAATGGCTTTTTGCTAAAGTGCTTAGTGTTGGCCGAATGTAGGAACTAGGGATCTAGAGCATTAGATCGAGACTTTCGGGTTTAGTGAAAGCGATAGTAACCAGGTGTGTAGCCCTACACTAATTACTGATAGATTTATGGTACTAATGTTATGTATATGTTGATAATAATATGAAAATATGGCCAAAGGTACCATACAATGGTACAAAGGTTCAGGTACGTAACCTTTAATATTACGTTAATAAATGTTATGAACATTTGGAATATGGCACATATGTGAAATGTTATGAATATGGAATAAGGTATATGGCATGATTCTTGCATGTGTGTGTTATGCATGGGCATATGGGTGATATTGAAAAGGAGAAGTGATCTGGTGGTTTTTACCACAATATCTGGTGACTTATGTCACATAATCTGAATGTGGTGACTTATGTCACATATTGTTATCTGGTGACTCTGTCACATTATCTGGTGGCTATGCCACAATTTATAAGGGCGATGTGCAAGTCGTCTGCAGCGATTGCCTTCGATGGTGTGTAGCGGATGGAGGGTCGATTTAGTAATCCCCACGGTGTGATGGCAGGTACGGGTGATGTGTAGAGGATGGATATTTAGGTTTAGGTTCGGGATTGCATCATTACTTATATTTGTTATATATATGTGGTTTGATATGCCTAAATCGTTGGGACTTTGTGTTGGCTGTTACACACTGAGTCTGTTTGGCTCACCCCTTTATGGGATGTCTTTTCAGGTGACACTCAGTAAATGGACCGGGTCGGCAGGGACTTAGTGGTGGCCAATGCTCAGCTCAGAGTTATCTTATTTTTAGTTTTTATATTTAAGATTCGGATTCATTTCGGGTTATGCTTTGATGTAATAAGGCCATTACTATTAACTGTTTTCAGCAAGCATTTTATTTGGTTTATTATGCGATTATTATTAAATCAAGATTAAATAATTTTTCTTAAAAATTAAATTTTGAATGTTTTGACACCTAAACACAAACGATTTTCAATTTAATGTTAAACTCTGAAAACTCGGCAATACTTTTAACTTATTGATTTCAAGTTCAAATAAAAATATTGTTTTAATAAAATCTAGTTTTCAAGGACAACACCATTTTCAATTTAAACTCAACACAAATCAAATTTTCTTCAAAACCACACAAATTTTCCGAACTAACTAACAAGTTTTTGAAATGATTTACTCGAGGAGCATGTCAGATCCGTCGAGGCTCGTGGGCCAGGTTTGGGGTGGTTCACCTTATTACATAAATATTCCAAAAAATTAAAACTTAAAGAAAAGCCGAAATAATCTATAAAAAAAATAAAAACTTGATGACCCATCGAGTCCGTCTTGGCTCCCATGTCCACAATCTACTGCTCATCTGAAAGAGTGGAGAAAACTGAAAGGGTGAGTCACCAAGACTCGGTGTATAAATGTCGGACACAGTGACCTAAGGCCCACAAACACATTATGAGCCCTGGCCCATACATAGAGGCAACAATCATAATTACATGAAAATAATGAATGATGAATAGCCCAACCCATCCTAGAATTCCATCCTCTACACACCAACCCGTACCAACCATCACACCTTGGGGATTT
This sequence comes from Gossypium bickii, assembly GCA_025503065.1. Taxonomy (NCBI): domain Eukaryota; kingdom Viridiplantae; phylum Streptophyta; class Magnoliopsida; order Malvales; family Malvaceae; genus Gossypium; species Gossypium bickii. Next base: position 15,204,066 of record CP106713.1, on the reverse strand, counting down.
CTAAAATCAACTCTCCATCCGCTACACACCATAATGACAGCCGTACTGCGTATTCCTATTAATCAGGAATCATTAAACGTGGCATAGCCACCGATCACTATGTGACCTATCATTTGAAGTTGTGGTTTAACCATTGATCACCAAGTGACCTATCATGCACTTCCCCTTCATTATCATAATCCCACCCCATACATACACACGTAAGGAAAACATCACACAGGCTTTCATATATATTTCGATACACAGAGATTTTTATGATTACGTACCTGGCATCCTTGCCTAACCCCTGTTAGGGTTTCATTCGACTGTCTGCACAGCCTCTTTCTAGCTATTTAGCCCATAACGTATATAGATAGATATGCATACAGGTTTAATAGTGTGTTAGAGATCTACACACCTGATTATCAGTAGAACAAGACTTTCTATGTCGACGCTATCCGTAGCCGACACAATCGCTATCTACCTAAGGTGTTGTTCAGAGGCTGGTAACGAAACATTAGGTTAAGGCACAACTAACGAAAAGGAAACGATTGATCATCTTAAGGAGAATTGAAATCCTTACCTTGGAATCCCGAAAAGTGATATGAGATTCAGGGGCTAGTGTTTCCCGCTTTTAGATCTAAGAGATCTACTTCACTTCCCGAATGTCGCCCAACAAGAGAATACATAATACCATTAAACCATTAGCTTTTCGGCTTTGTCTTCCAAAACCCAAAAGAGAAAGTGAAGAGATAGAAAAATCGGCACTCACCTTTACATAAAGAATTTGACTACCTCTTAGACATTTCTGCTTTTTGAGAAGATCAGAAGAGAAGAAGAAATTTAAGTAGTTTCGGCTTTTTGGTTGAAGAAATCGGCAAAAGGAAATAGGGGTACTCGGCTATGGAGATGAGAAGAGAGTTTAAGGTTTCGGCTTTTGAAAGAAAAGATGTTGAGAAGATTGGGAGGTTTCAGCTTCTGAAGAAATCAAAAGAACAGAACTTGCAAAGGGGGACTGAGAATTTCAGCACAGGGAAAGAAGAAAAGAATAGGGTTCCAAATGCCAGAATTAATGAGCTATCCCCCCTATTTATAGAAATTTCGGCACTTACCTATCAAAACCCGAAAGTGCCCTTCTTGATAACTAACAGTTAATCAAATAGTAGGGGAAATTTCGGCACCTCTTTGCCATAAAGAAACCGATTCCTTCCCTCCTCTAGTGATGGAATTTCGGCCAACACTGCACTCAGCAGATAGCTCCTATCTTTTCTCCTTTATCTTAATCTATTCATACCTTTAGAAGAGGTCTAGATAACACCACCTCTCCCTACTATTATCAGAATAATATTGACATTATTCAAACAAATAAATCCTATTTTAAAGCATCCTAGCCGACTCCAACTCTGCTCATTTAAATGCCGAAAATTACCTAACTTTAATTAAAATAATTGAGCTTCATGCGACTCGAAGTTGAGCCCCCTCAGTTGACGCCACCTCCCTACACTTTAAGTGGCGCCACTTTGCCACTGGGCCACAAGCCCATTTGTGTCTTAAAACACAGATAACATCTTTTAAGCCCCATCCTAACTGCTTTCCACTAGAGTGCCCAAACAGAAAAATTTAACTAAGGCCTCGGCCCAACCTTGAGCCCAATCTGAACCCCTTAAACCTTTTAATTAACACATTAAGCGTAACACACATCAAATGCAAAGGCCCATTAATTCAGGATGTTACAGTTCTACCCCCTTAGAGAAATTTCGTCCTCGAAATTTCCAACTACAGGAACAGTCGTAAAACCTAACCTACAACACTACGCTCACGCTGTGCACTCTGATTCCAATAACCCTCTATCCAGCAACTCCTGAATCTGCGCTTTCAATTCTACCAACTCCGTTGGTGCCATCCTATACGGAGCAATACATACCGGTGCTGTTCCTAAAAGAAGATCGAGACCGAACTCCACTTCACGATCCAGGGGTAATCCCGGAAGCTCTTCTGGAAAAACATCAAGAAATTCCTTCACCGTTCTAACGTCCCCAATAGTTAGTTCTTTGGCTTCTAGAGCCCGAACAAACATTAAAATTGCCTCGCATCCTTTTCTCACCATCCTTTCTGCTCTTAAGGCAGACACCACATTTGACAAACAGTTCCCCCTTTCACCTATCACCAATACTTCGCCACTTTACCAATAGACTCCTTGTACTCATTCTACCGATTCACGTTTATCTGATTAGAAATTTTATGAACTATTAGTTTTCTTCCACTGATTAACCACGAACAGTTTTATAAATAGTAGTTTTAAGAGTAGTTCTTTCGAATTCGCAATTATATCTACGATTCAGTCTCAAGTCCGCATCTTCTAGTTCTAGGAAGCACATACATTCAATCATCAAACATCAACATCCAAGTAACATCCACGAACTTACATTCATCATGTAGGGGTATCTTTTTCATTTCACTACCCGAGGGTATTTTCGTAATTTATCCTACGGGGGTATTTTCGTAATTTTCCAAAATAGGGTTCCTTAATGATTTTGTAAAATAATGATATTTTGGTAAATTTACAATCCGGGGTATTTTGATAATTTTACAAATTAAGGGTAATTCGGTAATTTTACAAAATAGGAGGGCTGGTCCCTTTCGGGTTTTAATTATAAATTTTGGCCCGCCAACAAGTCCTTATGACTAAGGTGAACAGTCACTACGCACCAGGTAGGATTCCAGCGAAGAGGAGGTGAGTCACTAGGACTGCTTAAGAACCAAGCTCGAAGGCCATATCTTCATCCAAAACATTTTTCTCAAATTCACATCAAATTCTCGAAACACTACTAGACCCATTTCACAACCCAAGTTTTGAACTGGGCTCTGATAGCAAAATGTAACACCCCAAACCCGGCCCATACATTTCGACTAGATCTGGTATGCTACGGGTTGTACATTGAAAACTTTTGCTTTGTTGGTTTCCGAAATCGTAAGTTAATTAAACAATATCTGAATAAATAGGTGACTTTTTGAAAATAAAACCTTATATTACTATTATTTTGAATAATTAAACCTTTGACAAAAATTCATAAGTTGCAAATATTAAGAAAAACTAAGCAGTGAAATATAAACTATGGGGCCTTATTACATAAATATTCCAAAAAATTAAAACTTAAAGAAAAGCCGAAATAATTTATAAAAAAAATAAAAACTTGATGGCCCCTCGAGTCCGTCTCGGCTACCATGTCCACGATATACTGCTCATCTGAAAGAGTGGAGAAAAATGATATGAGATTCAAGGGCTAGTGTTTCCGACTTTTAGACCTAAGAGATCTACTTCACTTCCCGAATGTCGCCCAACAAGAGAATACATAAAACCATTAAACCATTAGCTTTTCGGCTTTGTCTTCCAAAACCCGAAAGAGAAAGTGAAGAGATAGAAAAATCGACACTCACCTTTACATAAAGAATTCGACTACCCCTTAGAGATTCCGGCTTTTTGAGAAGATCAGAAGAGAAGAAGAAATCTAAGTAGTTTCGGCTTTTTGGTTGAAGAAATCAGAAAAAGGAAATAGGGGTATTCGGCTATGGAGATGAGAAGAGAGTTTAAGGTTTCGGCTTTTGAAAGAAAAGATGTTGAGAAGATTGGGAGGTTTCGGCTTCTGAAGAAATCAAAAGAAAAGAACTTGTAGAGGGAGACTGAGAATTTCGGCACAGGGAAAGAAGAAAAGAATAGGGTTCCAAATGCCAGAATTGATGAGCTATCCCCCCCTATTTATAGAAATTTCGGCACTTACCTATCAAAACCCGAAAGTGCCCTTCCTGATAACTAACAGTTAATCAAATAGTAGGGAAATTTCAACACCCCTTTGCCATAAAAAAACCGATTCCTTCCCTCCTCTAGGTGATGGAATTTCGGCCAACACTGCACTCAGCAGATAGCTCCTATCTTTTCTCTTTTATCTTAATCTATTCATACCTTTAGAAGAGGTCTAGATAACACTACCTCTCCTTACTATTATCAGAATAATATCGACATTATTCAAACAAATAAATCCTATTTTAAAGCATCCTAGCCGACTCCAACTCTGCTCATTTAAATGCCGAAAATTACCTAACTTTAATTAAAATAATTGAGCTTCATGCGACTCGAACTTGAGCCCTCTCAGTTGACGCCACCTCCCTACTCTTTAAGTTGCGCCACTTTGCCACTGGGCCACAAGCCCATTTGTGTCTTAAAACACAGATAACATCTTTTAAGCCCTATCCTAACTGGCTTTCCACTATAGTGCCCAAACAGAAAATTTTAACTAAGGCCTCGGCCCAACCTTGAGCCCAATCTGAACCCCTTAAAACTTTTAATTAACACATCAAGCGTAACACACATCAAATGTAAAGACCCATTAATTCAGGATGTTACATAAATGATATTCTCCTATCGACATTACACGACAGATGAAAAGCAAATGTGGTCATGGGTTGTTTGTCTTCGTGATAAATGACTTGATTAGTATTTGATACTAATTAACTTTTCATGAAAGAAGATGTAATGGTTACCATGAGATAAAATAGGATCCTATTGAGAGAACAAATTTATCCCAAAGATATTAACGATATCCTATGAGGGTGACACACTTATAACAAGGTTATTGGACAATCACTTATTGAGTAGCTTTTGTAATGGTATGTAATTAGGGAGAGCTCAGTTACGATACTACAGTGGAATGACTTCATGACTAGTGAGTTTATCATTAATAGGAGAAAAATTAAAATTTAATTACAAATTATTTGAGCCTTAATTATATATGTCCAATCGGTAACTCCATTAGCTCATTGAAACCATAAATAAATTGCGTGTAGAACCAAATGAATATAAATAAATGAAAATAATGAAGTTAGAGAAATGATTTGCATTCACAAATATATATGTAAGGATTAGGGAAATGAGTTTTTCATAGGTTTCAACTTCCGTAAGGGGTTACTAATTCGACATCCTTTCGTTTGATAGATTCATTACTACATTGTTTATGTCAAACTAAAGTCAAAGTTCAAAGATATAGAAGTTACCAACACCAATAAAACATGGTACATACCATGTGCATATTTTCTGTTGAAAGATACCTCATTCAAACACTCACATAACATGTTGTCGGGTCTTATACACAGTAGAAGATACCTAAGCCAGCACTAGTTGAACATGTTAGAATAGATGATGCATACCATAAGATTTGTGAATAGTGTGCTTATTTAGCTAAAAGTTACATTTGTTACCAACATTAAAATGATTATCTTATTAAATTTTACTTAATTCGTTGTATATTAAATGTTATGTAATGTTACAAATATAAATGTGATTAAAGAAAACTATGGGATTTCTTCTATTTTGTCCCATGTTAAATATAACATTATAATAAATTATTGAAATCATAAACAAATAATTTAATAACTAAATTGGTAAACCCAAAATGATATATAATTAAAAATTCTTACGCTAATAGGATCAAAATAACTCAAAGTGTTTATAAATAATGGTCATTTTATATGTTGTCACAGTGTATGAGTTCCACATCTCCGTGGTTGATGGTTTAGAGTTGGATTCCATCATGGTGGAAACTAGATCAGAGCATCTTTGTCATAACCATCATCTGTTTTACACCTCGGTGGAAAGAAATCAACTTGTACACCTAGGTGGCCCATCAGAGAATAATGATGCAGTGGATAAATGGGCTAAGGTTTCTATATGCTTATCAGATCAAAAAATTGTGTGATTTTCAAATTTGTAAGTTTCGTTTTCATCATCAATTTCATAAATGTGAAAAAGGGGTGTTGGCTTAACTAGATCCCTTACCAATATAAAACAAGAACCCACTCAGATACTATGTTGAAAGGATACGTGCGACCAATATGAACTGGTTGGTAGCTCTGACATGTGGCTCTAGGTCGAATTTTTACATAAGTGGCTCGGGATGAATAGGTTGGGTTGCTCAGCTATGAAATCGTTGGTGTGTCCATTGGCGACTCAATGGTAACTTGTGGGTAGTCCTCTTTTGCAAAAAACCATTGTTGACCCATCTACTTAGACCACTAAATATATATCTCAAAGGATAAAAAATTATCTCCCTAGATAATATCCACATAGATGGAATGTTGAACTCACTGGTCGCAAAACATAAACCCACTACGTATGCTCTGTGGGCCAATACTTATCTTACCCGCTAAAATCAATCGATGTTTTCTAGCTTATTCTAAATATCTTGGACCAACCCAAACTATTGTTTCACCTGGTTAAGGTGGTGGCACTACACAATGTGGAAACAAATGATGGGCACCCATGAATAACTGATAAACCGTAATATATACATATTTTAATCCCACATTTGGCATACTTTTGGATGATTTATCCCTTGAATTGTGGAATTTGATGCTCCTAATCCTTTAATTTCGTGTTTTATACGTAGGAGAGTATAGGAAGATGAAAAGAATGAGAAATGGGCCAAAAACGGAGAAAATAGGCCAAAGAAAGAAATCCACACGGCCTAGAATTCACCACACGGTCGTGCCACTTTAGTAGACTTGAACACGGCCCAGGGCTTGATTCACACGGGCGAGCCATACGGGCGTTTCCCTGCTGTGACTCGTTTTAATTCCACTCGGAAAAGGATACTTAGAGGCAAAGAAAGACATTCTCAAAGCCTATATAAACACCCTAGAGGGCAACCTAAAGAGGGGGGTTCAAGAGTTCGACAGAAGGCCTCTGTCAGGGCTTTTGATAGGAACGAAGCTAGAGAGAGCTGAAATTAGGGAATTACTCCAAGAAAGCCAGTTGATCCATCTCAGAAGCCGGAATCACACTCAAGACTGAGGATCTTCCCTTTAATTTCCTTCAGGGGATTTTAGGGTTTTCTTTATGTTTTTAATTTAATTTCTTCTGAGATGTATTCTTTCATAATTATAAAATAAACCTCTCAAATTCCTGAGGGGGATGAAACTTAAGACGGATCTTGTTATTGTTTTCTGAACTATTTGATAAATACTTGATTTGTTCTTAATTATGTGTTCTTAATTCTTACTTTGATATTTCAGGATATTGATTCAAGTATTGATGTAATTAAGTAGTGGAGCAAAAGTCCCTGTTTAAGAGTATATCTAGTATATTTAAGCGGAGTTGATTGCACTCCTAGAGATAGGATGACGAAAATCTGTCGGATTAGGGTCAAACCTAATGTGGGAGTCCATAGGTTGAGTTAATGCAACTTTAGGGGTTTTAATTAGAAAGAGATTTCAATTAATCAACTTAGGGTTAGATGTTAGTAGCCTTGAGAGAGGTATTAATATAAATTAGGGAATCTTACGGATCAAGTCAAGTGAATAAATTGTCTGGTTCAGACTTAAATAACAAGTGAAGTCTAGGTGGATTCTTCCTCAGGTATTGTCTTAACCAATTGGTTTTCCCAAAAGAGTCTCCCCAATTCATTCTCTGTGTCTTAGCATCTTTAGCTTAGTAATTAGTTAGTTTTAGATTAAACACCAATTCCCTTAATTCTTAGGCTAAATAATAGAAAGATAGTAATTACTAGTACTCATGGTACTTGAGGATACGATATTTTCGGTCTTGCCATAGCTATACTACAAAACGATAGGTTTGCTTGCCTTATTCTTTGTCATAGTTAGTTTGGACACGATCAAATTTTTGGCGTCGTTGCCAGGGACTAAGATATTAGGAACACTTGATTTTTATTACTTTAGCCATTCTTTATTTTTGCAATTAAATTTTATTTTTACTTTTCTAAATTTTCTTCTTTGCTTCTGGCAGGTATTCTAGTTTATGACTCGAAGAAACCCATTAGGACCTCTACTTTACGATAGTGAAATTGAAAGCACACTTTACAGAAATCGAAGAGAAATAAGGAGAAGCCTACAATACATACAAGAAGAGCAAGAAGACGAAATTAATACTACCGAAGAGATGGCTGATAAAAATCCGCTACCTCCAGTGGTGTCCGAAAATCATGCTCCTCGAACTATGTATGATTATACTAAACCTAATTTAACAGGAGCTAAATCAAGTATTGTTAGACCTGCTGTCGCTGCAAATAACTTTGAACTAAAACTTAACACAATTCAAATGATTCAGCAATTTGTTTAGTTTGATTGTTTGCAGGATGAGGATCCAAATATTCACTTTGCAAATTTCTTGGAAATTTGCGACACCTTCAAAATAAATGGTGTTTTTAACGATGCCATTCGCCTTCTGTTGTTCCCATTTTCATCAAGGAACAAAGCTAAATAGTGGTTGAACTCGTTACCACGAGGGTCAATCACTACATGGGAACAAATGACCAAAAAATTTATGTTAAAATATTTTCCTCCAGCTAAAACGGCCAAAATGAGGAATGATATTTCTTCTTTTGTGCAGATGGATTTAGAAACACTCTACGACACATGGGAGAGATACAAGGATCTATTGAGAAGGTGCCCTCACCATGGGCTACCTCTATGGCTACAGGTTCAAACTTTTTACAACGGTGTGAACCCCTCAACTAGGCAGTTGATTGATTTAGCCACCGATGGAACCCTGAACAAAAAAACACCTAAGGTTGCCTATGAATTCATTGAAGAGATGTCACTGAATACTATCAGTGGCAAGTCACGAGGACAAAGCCAATAAAAGCCGCTAGTGTTTTCAACCTCGACGCAGTGACCATGCTATCAAACCAGGTAGAACTGTTGATCGTTGTTTTGTCGAGTCTTAAAATTTATAATGAGAATGATCGAACCTGGAAACTAACTCTGACAATGATTTAAGGCAAGTGCACCTATCGAACAGTAGTATAGTTAAGGCAAGACCGGATTGTCGAACCCAAAGGAACTAAAAGTACTAATACTAACTTTCTTTTTATTATTTAGCCTAAAATAAGGTGAAGTTGTTGTTTAATCTAAAATTAACTAACTACTAAGCTAAAGACACAAAGACAAGAATAATGAATTGGGGAATACTGTTGGAAAAACTCAGTTGATTAAAATGATACCCTTAGGAAGAATCCACCTAGACTTCATGTAACAGTCCGATTTTGGGGCTAGTCGGAACAGTTGTCTCGGGACCACTAATTCGAGGTTGAGGAAAATTATTTTAGTATTATTTTATGTGTTATGGTATTAATATATGACTGTATGGAAATTTTGGAGCTTTAATTTTAGCAATAGCACGATTAATTGAGAAAAAGGACTAAATCGCATGAGATGTAAAAGTTTTATTTTATAAGGTGGGGGTACCTGATAGCTATAAAATGTAAAATTAGAGGATTTTAAAGTGCAATTAGGCCATATAGAGTGTGTTGGCAGGCCATAGGAAGCTAGGGGAGACAAGAGCATTAATTTTAGTCAAATTTGGTGACATTAGGTGAATAAAAACGAATAAAATAAGAGAAGTAAAGAGAAAGCTATCATCTTTTTACCTCTTTTCTTCTTCCACCAATTTTTACACTCAATAAAGGGCTATGGAAGCTTGAAATTTTCAGCAATCATCAATCCTTGCTAGTAAGTGATTTTGGCGGTTTTATTTGATAATCTTTGTACTTTTGGAGTCCCCAAAGCTTAAGCTAGCTAATGAGGGGACTAATTTGAGATATGGTTGAGAGTCTACGGACTTACCATGAGAGTATTCATGTTGTTTGTTAAGTTTTTATGGAGGAAAATGAATGATAGTGACTTAAGGAATAACTTTTGTGAAAGGTGTTAGCATGAAAACACCTAAATAGGACTTGAATGCAAAGATTTAATTTGTGTCATAAATGCATGAAATAGTTGGAATGGTGAGTAGTTGTAAGAGGAATAAATGTTCATTTATGCTTGTTTATCGAGAAAATGTGATGAGAAATAATTCACGAGCCTAGGGGCAAAATCGTAATTTTACCAAAATACAAGGGCAAAATGGTCATTTTGCCCAAATGTAGATTTCAATGCATTATGATCATAGAATGATCTGAACGAATTTAGTTTCCTTATTATAGACCAAGAAGAGCATGGAATCAACCTTGACCGTGGAAAAGGCAAGGTGACGGATTAAGTCGTTGGTTAACACTTTTTGCATCGAGGTAAGTTTATGTGTAAGCAATGTATACTTCCGTAAACATTATGTGGTTAATTAGTGTATGGCATAATTGAGAACATGTGTGGTTTTAGTAGATTGAATGTAGTAGTTATTGAGTAATTATTGTATGAATAATGAAATAATCATATGAAAGTGTAATGACGACACTTGATGGTGGGCTGTGTGCGATACCACCTTGTTGTTTAATTACGATGGGCTAAGTGCGATACCATCGTCTATTTATCATTTGGTGGGCTGTGTGTGATACCACCATAATAATTCTTTTGGTGGGCTATGTGTGATACCACCCTAATAAAGACTGATGGTGGGCTAATTGCGAAACCACCGAACGATCTGACCATGAGTAATGCATTTAGATGTGTTGTTTTACGTGATTTTGTGATGCTAAGTGTAGGGGATCCGATAATGAATGTATGCATTATCCTTGTGATGTGGTTAGAGTACGTGAAAGGAGGATATGAGTAAGCATGATCATGAATGTAGATTGTTTCTTGTTTAGTGCGAAATGCTATGAAATTATTTAATATATGTTGATATGTATTATATTGTTTACATGTAAATTTACTAACCTTAAAGCTTACTCTCCCCTTTTCTTTCCCTTGTTTTATAGAGCTTAAAAGCTGAGCCGGGATACGCCGGTAACCAGGAGACCGCCCACACGTCTGTTCACTTCGGTATAAATAGACTTAGTGATTTTGTGTATGGCATGTATAGGAGCTAGACTAGATAGATTATTTTGTTATTTTGGCCAAAGGTTTATTAGCTCCTGCTAAGATATTTATTTTGTAAATTGCCAAGAATGATGGCATACTTTATCATTTATGAAATTACAAAGTTATCAATGAGAGTACATGTTGAATTAAAAATGTTATTAGTATGTTGAATGGACTCATGTAGTATAAGATATAGGGGTGCTAGAAGATGGATAAACAGCCTTGTTCTGTCCACATAGGTAGACACACGGGGGTGTGTCTAGACCGTGTGTGACACACGGTCAGCCCACGGGCGTGTGACTTGGCCGTGTGTCCCCTGCATGTTAGCATTTTAAATGAGGATAGACCACGGACTATCCACACGGGCGTGTCAAGGCCATGTGAATATAGTCAGTAACCTCCTACGGTTTGAAGACACGGGCATGTTGTGAGGGTACACGGGCGTGTCCCATTTCACATGGGCGTGTGCCCTAACCGTGGTGTTAAAATAGAATGTAACAGTTTTAAGCACGGGCTGAAGACATGGGCGTGGGTGCAAACCCACGGGCGTGTTACATGATACACGGGCGTGTGATCCCTGTATAGAAAAGAGAAAAATTTTAGGAATCGAAAAAATTTCGATATGGTCTCGAAAGCCTTCTCGGGTACGAAAATAGCCTAGTAAGTCTAGAATAAGGCTGCCAGAGTAATGTAGGAGCATAGTCACATTGGGCCTAAGTGGTGTTTAAGTGGCGTTGGTTTGGGTAATACCTCGGGCTCGGTTCCAGTGTGAAACTTGGGTAAAGGGCGTTACACTTCACTTGTTATCTAACACTGAACCAGACGATTTATTCACTTGACTTGATCCGTAAGACTCCTTAAGCTATATTAAACCCTCTCTCGAGGCGACTAACGTCTAACCCTAGGTTGATTAATTGAAATCTCTTTCTAATTAAAACCCCTAGAATCGCATCAACTTGATCTATGGACTCTTATATTAGGTTTCACCCTAATCCGGCAAAATCTCGTCACCCTATCTCTAGGCGTGCGATCAACTCCGCTTAACTATGCTATATCTACTCTTAAGCAAGGACTTTTGCTCCACCACCTAAGCACATCAAACTTGAATCAATATCCCGAAAATATTAACACAAGAATTAAGCACACATAATTAAGAATAAATTAAGTATTTATCATATAGTTCAGAAAACAATAACAAGATTCGTCTTAGGTTTCATCCCCTTTAGGTATCTGAAGGGTTTAGTTCATAACTATAAAAGAAAACATTTCAGAAGAAAAGATAAAACAAAACATAAGAAATCCCTAAAACTCTCTTAAGGAATTGAAGGAGAGATCCGCTGTCTTGAGTAGAATTCCGGCTTCTTGAGATGGATCAACTGGCTATCCTCGAGTGGTTTCCCCCAAATCTAACATTTCTGGCTCAGCTCTTTGGCCTAGCTGACCACCCGTTTCGACTTCTGCCCAACTCTCCTTGCAAGTTGCCCCCTTGGTTGTTTATATAGGCTTTGAGATGCCTTACTTGGTCCCTAAGTATCCTAATCTGAGTGGAATTCCTACTAGGGTGTTTGAATAGGCTTTGGAATGTGTTTCTTTGCCTCCAAGTATCCAAATCCGAGTAAAACTCCTCTTGGCCACGGTAGGGACACACCCATGGCACACACCCATGTAAATCATGGCCAGGCCGTGTTCGAACCTGTTGAATGGGGCACGGCCGTGTGGTCTTGGGCCCAGGCCGTGTGGATTTCGTGATATGGCCCATTTACTCCATTTTGGGCCTGTTTTCTGTTCTTTTCGTCATTGGGTGCTCTCCTGGGTATAAAACATGAAAATAAAGGATTAAGAGCACCAAATTACATGATTCAAGTGGTAAATCATCCAAAAGTATTCTAAATGTGGGCCTAAAATATGTTACTTTTACTGCTTATCACATGCCCCCACACTTAAACTTTTGCTTGTCCTCAAGCAAAATTCTTAACTCATAATTAAAATGAACTTCCTTGATTCATAAAATTCATCAATCATGCTTTATCATAATTCAAAGATAATTCATACAAGGATAATTCAACTCAAAGAGTCCTAAAGATTCAAACAATCAAAGTCATACATTTATAACATGAAAACATAGGCGTTTCCCTTTACCCGAATATTTACCTCTGATTCAAAATCGACAAGAGTTGACATCCTCACTAAAGATTCACTCAAATCACTCAAAGTGTTTAAGGTTCAAAATTAAGCACTCAATAAGTCAAACATGAAAAGTTAATCCCATAGGCTTGCATGAAAATCAAATCTCCACCACTGTAAAAGGAGATGATACACTAATCAAAAGGTCTTTAACAGGGTTGTAAGGGGGCTTAGGTTAAGGGTATGGATAAAGGCTGAATTAGAAGGTTAGAATCGAGATTGACCTGACAAATTACCTAACTAGAAATACGAACTAATAATAAGTAATTGCATCAAATGAAAATTTGAAATACTAATACTCTAATACAAGCTTTTTCTTCAAGATTTGAAATTTACATGCATAAGCTCACCTAACATAGAACTAATAATGAATATACTTCGTTTTTTTTAAGAATAAACAATTATAATAATAAGAAATAACTTTATAATTGAAATATAGAACATAGTTAGGAAATTGTTCTAAATCAAATCTCGACACAAAGGGTAGTTAAAAAGGAATGGTGATAACAAATACAAAGGGTTTTGGGTTAAAATTAGTGGGTGAGTTAATAAAAAGGGTTGTTAGGATTAAACGGGGTTCACTAGGGGTTAATTATGAAGGTAGGCTTTTTAGTGGAGTAAGTGGGTTAAAACCTAGATGCCTTTATCACCTTTGTATATCAAATCATAGTTGTGGTCTTGACATGTATAATCAATGCAAGTTCTAGAATAACAGATCAATGTTGACACACTCATAATAAAAAAAACAATTGAGCACGAAAAAGAATATATGCTCTAATAGGCTCAAAGTCTCACAAAAATTATGGGTGTTTGATGTCAACCTCGTAAATTTCAAACTTCAAAGTAATAATTAGATTTAGGTAAAAAACCTAGAAAAAAATTTTAGTTTCTGAAAAAAAATAAACTTATCATGCTTGATTCTCTAGTATTCTTCAAATTTAATCATCAATGCACAATTATCAATGACTTACTCTAAAACATATTAACAGAACATCATAAATCAAAGAAAATTTCATTCTGATCATAATATGAGAAACTTACTTTAAGACAAGATATCATTCAGGGATTTTCAAATAATTCTATAGTTAACTCCCCTGCACTTAAGATGTACATTGCCCTCAATGTACAAAGATAGATAATATCAAAATAATCATAAAATCATAATATGGGGAGAGAAGTGAAACATACTGAATTTTGGATAAAGCCAATGAAAAGAAACCGGATAGGATTGGAGGTGAACGTGGGGAAGCATCTTGAACCGTTTGAAATTAAGTCCTCGAAGCAGCTGTTCTGATTTTATTGAATCCTAAGCTAAATCTAAATGGCATGAAGAATAAGAAGAAAATAAAGAAAATAAAAATAAAAATAAAAGTAAAAGTAAATAATGGAAAATAAAAGAAGAAAGACAATTGGAAAAGAAAAAGGAAGAAGGGGGTTAAATTTAAATTATGGATCTGGTGGTTGCCCCTGCCCTTGTACCTTCCTGTGGTGGCCACACGGCCACGGCCACGGCCACAGCCGTGTGGTACGGAAATCTGCACTTTGGTTAGTTTATGGTTAGGTGCTAAAAGGAAAAATAAAAGTAATAAAAAATAAAAAATAAATAAAAAATGTAAAAATGGGGTCCGTGTTCGGGTTGCCTCCCGAGAAGCATTCGTTTATAGTCTTAAGCTAGACTTTACCTCCCATTCGTATGGCCATGGTGGTTGGAGGAGGTGAAAATCCTTTCTCATGCGATCAATTCGGTTATGGATATATAGTTCAAGTCGAGTAGTGTTTACCTCAAAAGTGTTGAGTCTAGGATTGCTTACCTCGACTGTGCCGTATAGGAAGACATTAAGTACATCAAAAGTGATTTCTTCATTTGCCTTGAGGTCTGAATTGGTGATTCGAGGGTCTTCCTTATTCAACAATACCTGATCCCCTATTTTGAAGTGATTTATTGTTCCTATCAGCTCGTCTGGGGTTTTCTTCGGTTTCACTTCGTGTATTCCTAGTTTCTCTTTAAAGTGTGTTTTCCAATCGTCTAGTTCATCGACCTGAAGCCTTAGTTCTTCATGAATTATTTCTTTATCAACACGAGGTCTAGGATCTGGCTCAGTTAGGTGATTTCGTGAAGCTTCCTATAAAGAAGGTTGAACCAAATGGTTATCAATAGAATTAACGTTCGTACATTTATTACTCGATGTCCTAGCTGAGTCAAGAGCTTGAAGAGTGATTGTTTCGTTGTCTACATGAAGTGTGAGTTCACCGAATTCTTCCTCTGTGTGTTCTTTCTTTATTGTATCGGGATATGGCACATGAGCTTGGCACTCTGTATTTACCGAGTTCGGTAAATCATGGCTTACCTCAACCTTACCTTCACTTACCACAGGTTCTTGCCTTGGGTCAGATTCCATTAACCTGTCACATCATGAGCTATTACGGCTTGAATTTTCTCTTTTGGGTTAGTTTCAGTGTTGCTTGGCAAGCTGATTCGCAAGCTGACCTAACTGATCCTCGATCCCTTAAATCGATGCTTCTTGTTTCGTTTCTATATTTTGGTAGCGTGTTTCTATGTTTGCTATAAATTTTGCCAGCATCTCTTCAAGGTTCGACTTATTTTCCTGTTGGTGAGGTGGTTGTTGAAAATTTGGAGGAAGTTCATGTCTTTGGCTACTTTAATCATCCCACGAGAAATTGGAATGGTACCTCCAATCTGCAATATAAGTGTTATTATAAAAATTATTTTGAGGTTTAGAATAGTTACCCATATAGTGGACTTGTTTGTTCTCCAGCCATATCCGTAGGGTGGGTACTCAGGATTCGCCACGCCTCCTGGGTTCGAGTCATATTGCATTACTGGGTGTACTTGCGAGAGACTACACAAACCATCGATCTTTTTATTCATCATCTCTAGCTGGTTAGATAACCTAGTGAACACGTCGAGGTTGAAGTCACTGGCTGCTTTAGTAGGAATTGTCCTCATGACTTGTCACTGATAATTATTCAGTGCCATCTTCTCTCTAAACTAAAATTATCTGCCAAAAGCAAAATAGAGGAAAAATTAGCAAAGTAAAATAAAATAAAAATAAATTGCAGAAAAAAAATGGCTACAGTAATAAAAATAGACCTTTCTTAATATTTTAGTTCCCCGGCAACGGCGCCAAAAACTTAATCGTTGTTTTGTCGAGTCTTAAAATTTATAATGAGAATGATCGAACCTGGAAACTAACTCTGACAATGATTTAAGGCAAGTGCACCTATCGAACAGTAGTACAGTTAAGGCAAGATCGGATTGTCGAACCCAAAGGAACTAAAAATACTAATACTAACTTTCTTTTTATTATTTAGCCTAAAATAAGGTGAAGTTGTTGTTTAATCTAAAATTAACTAACTACTAAGCTAAAGACACAAAGACAAGAAGAATGAATTGGGGAATACTGTCGGAAAAACTCAGTAGATTAAGATGATACACTTAGGAAGAATCCACCTAGACTTCACTTGTTATCTAACACTGAACCAGACGATTTATTCACTTGACTTGATCCGTAAGACTCCCTAAGTTATATTAAACCCTCTCTCGAGGCGAATAACATCTAACCCTAGGTTGATTAATTGAAATATCTTTCTAATTAAAACCCCTAGAATCGCATTAACTCGATCTATGGACTCCTAAATCTCGTCACCCTATCTCTAGGCGTGTGATCAACTCCGCTTAACTATGCTAGATCTACTCTTAAGCAGGGACTTTTGCTCTACCACCTAAGAACATCATAATAAATATCTCGAAAATATTAACACAAGAATTAAGCATACATAATTAAGAACAAATCAAGTATTTATCATACAGTTCAAAAATCAATAACAAGATCCGTCTTAGGTTTCATCCTCTTCAGGTATCTGAAAGGTTTAGTTCATAACTATAAAAGAAAACATCTCAGAAGAAAAGATAAAACAAAACATAAGAAATCCCTAAAACTCCCTTAAGGAATTGAAGGAGAGATTCGCCGTCTTGAGTAGAATTTTGGCTTCTTGAGATGGATCAACTGGCTATCCTCGAGTGGTTTCCCACAAATCTGACCTTTCTGGCTCGGCTCTTTGGCCAAGCTGAGTACCCGTTCTGGCTTCTGCCGAATTCTCCTTGCAAGTTGCCCCCTTGTTTGTTTATATAGGCTTTGAGATGCCTTACTTGGCCCCTAAGTATCCTAATCTGAGTGGAATTCCTACTAAGATGTTTGAATAGGCTTTGGAATGTGTTTCTTTGCCTCCAAGTATCCAAATCCGAGTAAAACTCCTCTTGGCCGCGGCAGGGACACGCCCATGGCACACGCCCGTGTAAATCGTGGCCAGGCCGTGTTCGAACCTGTTGAATGGGGCATGGCCGTGTAGTCTTAGGCCCAAGCCGTGTGGATTTCGTGATATGGCCCATTTACTCCGTTTTGGGCCCGTTTTCTATTCTTTTCGTCATTGGGTGCTCTCCTGGGTATAAAACATGAAAACAAAGGATTAAGAGCACCAAATTACATGATTCAAGTGGTAAATCATCCAAAAGTATTCTAAATATGGGCTTAAAATATGTTACTTTTATGGTTTATCAACTGTTAAGTAAGAAAATTGATGGTTTGTGTGGTTCTTCGCAGGTACATCCAGTTATGCAGTGCGATACGAATGGATGAGGGATGAATAATATAGAATACCCATCTTATAACCCGAGCGCTGAAAACGAGCAAGTTCACTATATGGGTAATAATTCTAGACCTTAAAATAACCCTTATAGTAACACTTACAACCCAGGTTGGAGGAACAACCCTAATTTCTCATGGGGTGGCCAAGGAAACCATAGACAACAACCCCTCCCCGGCTTCCAACAGCAACCCTACCTACAAGAAAAAAAGTCGAGCCTTGAGGAGATGCTAACAAAATTTATAGCAAAGTCAGAAACCCATTTCCAAAACACCGAAACAGCACTCAAAAATCAAGAAGCATCGATTCAAGGGATCAAGAACCAATTAGGGCAACTTCCTAAGCAGTTCTCTGAACGATCACAAGAAAACCTGCCAAGCAACACTGAAACTAACCCAAAGGAGCAACTTCAAGCAATAACCGCTCATGATAGTGAAGGGTTAGATGACACCAATTTGAGGCAAGAAAATATGGTAGAGGAAGGTAAGGGTGAAGTAAGCCATGATAAGCAAAAACCGGTAATTAAAGAGTACCAACCTCGTGTGCTCCCAATGCGATGAAGAAAGACAACATAGATGATCAATTCGATAAATTTCTTAAACTTTTAAAGAAATTACATATTAATTTACCGTTTCTTGAAGCTCTTTCCCAGCCGCCAGATTCAAGGAAATTTTTAAAAGAGCTTTTGACAAACAAGCGGAAGTTAGACGAGGAGTCGCATGTGGAGCTAAATGCAGTGTGCTCAGCAATTCTGCAAAATAAACTACCACAAAAATTAAAAGATCCAAGGAGTTTTACAATTCCATGTTTAATTGGTAGTATATCTATTGATAATGCTTTAGCTGATTTAGGGGCAAGCATCAATGTTATGCCTTATAAAATGTTTAAACAGCTAGGTCTAGGGAAACCCAAAACAACTAGGATGAGCATTCAATTAGCTGATAAAACAATAAGAATTCCTAGGGGTATAATTGAAGATGCACTCATGAAAATTGATAAATTTATATTCCCAGTAGACTTCGTTGTTTTAGACATGGATGAGGACAACAATGTTCCTTTAATTTTAGGAAGACCCTTTTTAGCAACTGCTAGAACTAAAATTGATGTTGGTACAGGTGAACTCATACTTCGTATCGGTGACGAAACGATCACTCTTCAAGCTCTTGACTCGGCTAGGACATCAAGTAATAAAGGTGAGAATATAAATTCTATCAATAACCATTCGGTTAAACCTTCTTTTCAGGAAGCACCACAGAACTACGCAACTAAGCCAGATCCTAGACCTCATGCCAACAACGAAATAACTCGTGAGGAACGACGACTTCAGATTGATGAACTAAACGAGTGGAAGACACATTTCAAAGAGAAATTAGGAATACATGAAGAACCAAAGCAAAACCATGTCAAACTTAAGGATAAGCTAACCAAATTTAAGATAGGAGATCACATATTATTGAATAAAACAGACCCTCGGATCGCCACTTCAGACCTTGATACAAACGAAGAAATCCCTTTTAAGGTACTGAATATCTTTCCATTCGGAACAGTCGAGGTAACTAATCCTAAGTTCGGCATTTTTAAGGTAAACACTACTCGACTCGAACTATATAGTAATCATAGAACTAATAGCAGGGGTGAGGAGTTTCAACTCCTCAAACCACCATGAATACGAGAATGAAAGGTAAGTCTAGCTTAAGACTTTAAACGAGCACTTCTCGGGAGGCAACCCGAGCACTAACCCCACTAATTAGTTTATTTTCACGTTCTTTCATGTTTTAAAACACAGATTACCATACCACAAGGCCTTGCACACGAGCGTGGCCATGGCCATCTGGACACCACGAATATGTACATGGGCGTGGCGGAAATCGTGTAGAAACAGGACGAAAATTTTCCCCAAGACACGGGCTCCGACTAAACGCTATGGCCGTGCGACGCGGCCATGGTCGAAACTGCCTAAAGAACACGGGCTGAGATAAATCCACAAGGCCGTGCGAGGCGATCGTGGTCGATATTATTAGCTTTTTCACATATCCCGCCACCACCACCTCTAGATCACTCTGACGATGAAGACCTTTTGAGTCCTTTTATTTTTCATTCTTATTTTTATTTTTATTTTTTTATTTTAGTTTATTTTCCTTTATTATTAAACTCTTTAAATTTTTAAGTATAATTTGATTTCTTTTATCTTTACTTGTTTAACTCTCGAGTAACTATAAGAAACATCCATTAAATAAGAACTCCCTAAAAACTTTACTGATGACTTCGCAGTTTAAAAAGATTCAAGATGCCACTCAAGGAACGAACACACCACCGGAGTGCTCCCCACCACCTTCACCTATGCCTAGTCATCATGTTCATCATTGATCATCCTCCAAGGATTTCATCCATAATTTAGGAAGTTTCACCTCTCTCCTTCTCTTATAACTTTCTTACTAATCATTATCTATCTTTGTACATTGAGGACAATGGATGTCTTAAGTGTGGGGGGTTCAACTATAGTATCATTTGAAATTCCCTGAATTATGCCTTGTTCTTAAGTAATTTTCTCATATCACTAATCAGAATGAAACTCCTATTAATTTATGATTTTTATT
Source organism: Gossypium bickii (assembly GCA_025503065.1). Lineage (NCBI taxonomy): Eukaryota > Viridiplantae > Streptophyta > Magnoliopsida > Malvales > Malvaceae > Gossypium > Gossypium bickii. The sequence goes on along the minus strand of CP106713.1, from coordinate 15,183,835 downwards.
GATTTTTTTTGGATCAAGTCATAGGTAATTGTGCAATGATGCTTTAAACTTTAAGATACTAGAGAATCAAGGATGATGAGTCTATTTTCAGAATTAAAAATTTGTTAGGTTGTCTACCTAAATCTAAATATCACCTTGAAATTGAAATTTGCAAGATTGACATCAAAAACCATATTTTTTGTGAGATCTTGAGCCTTTTAGAGCATACATTCTTTTCTTGCTCACTTTATTGATTATGAGTGTGTCAATATTGATTTGTTATTCTAGAACTTACTTCAATTATACATGTTGAGACCACATTTTTTATTTGATATACTGAAATGATAAATGCACCTAGGTTTTAACCCACTTACCCCCAAAAGGCCCACCTTCATAATTAACCCCTAATGAACCCCTTTGATCCTAATTAACTGTTTCTTGATATACCCTTAATATTAACCCAAAACTCACTCTTTTTAATTCTTTAAAGAATTTCTCCTATTGTGTAAAACCCTTTTTGTTGAGATTTGATTTGAAAAGTTTCCTAACTATGTTCTCTACTTCAGTTGTAAATTCTTTCCTATATTCATATGATTTGTTCTTAAAAAAAATTTATTATCTGAAGCATGTTCGTTTGAGCTTATACGTTTAATTTCACTTTTTGAAAAGAAGCTCGTGTTTTAGCGATTGATGTAATTATTCATTATTAGTCTATTTTTCTAGTTAGGTAATTTATCAATTCAATCTCGATTTTAACTGTCTAATTTGGCCTTTATCTACACCTTTAACCCAAGCCCCATTACAACCATTTAAAGACTTTTTGATCTGTGTATCACATCATTTTATAGTGGTGGAGATCTAATTTTCATGCAAGCCTATGGGATTAACTTTTCATGTTTGACTCTTGAGTGCTTAATTTTGAACCTTAAACACTTTGAGTGATTTGAGTGAATCTTTAGTGAGAATGTCAATTCTTGTCAATTTTGAATTAAAGGTGATTATTTAGGTAAGGGAAAAGGCCTATGTTTTCGTGCTATAAAAACTATGACTTTGATTGTTTGAATCTTTAGAACTCTTCTAGTTAAATTATCAATATATAAATTACCTATAAATTATGATGAAACATTATTGATGAAAATTATGAGTTGAAGAAATTTAATTTTAATTGTGAGTTGAGAATTTTGCTTGAGGACAAGCAAATGCTTAAGTGTGGGGGTATTTGATAAACCGTATTATATACATATTTTAGTCCCACATTTGGCATATTTAGTCCCACATTTGGCATACTTTTGGATGATTTATCCCTTGAATTGTGGAATATGATGCTCCTAATCCTTTAATTTCATGTTTTATACGTAGGAGAGTATAGGAGGATGAAAAGAACGAGAAACGGGCCAAAAACAGAGAAAATGGGCCAAAGTAAGAAATCCACACGGCCTGGAGTTCGCCACACAGCTGTGCCACTTTAGCAGACTCGAACACGGCCCAGGGCTCGATTCACACGGGCGTGTCTCTACCATGACCCGTTTTAATTCCACTCGAAAAAGGATACTTAGAGGTAAAGAAAGACATTCTAAAAGCCTATATAAACACCCTAGAGGGCAACCTAAAGACGGGGGTTCGAGAGTTCGACAGAAGGCCTCTGTCAGGGCTTTTGACAGGAACAAAGCCAGAGAGAGCTGAAATTAGGGAATTACTCCAAGAAAGCCAGTTGATCCATCCCAGAAGCCGGAATCACACTCAAAACTAAGGATCTTCCCTTCAATTTCCTTCAGGGGGTTTTAGGGTTTTCTTTATGTTTTGTTATTTAATTTCTTCTGAGATGTATTCTTTTATAATTATGAACTAAACCTTTCAAATACCTGAGAGGGATGAAACCAAAGACAGATCTTGTTATTGTTTTCTGAACTATATGATAAATACTTGATTTGTTCTTAATTATGTGTTCTTAATTCTTGCTTTGATATTTTAGGATATTGATTCAAGTATTGATGTAATTAGGCAATGGAGCAAAAGTCCCTGTTTAAGAGTAGATCTAGCATAGTTAAGCGGAGTTGATCGCTCTCCTAGAGATAGAACGACAAAAATCTGCCGAATTAGGGTCAAACCTAATATGGGAGTCCATAAATCGAGTTAATGCAACTCTAGGGGTTTTAATTAGAAAGAGATTTCAATTAATCAACCTAGGTTTAGACGTTAGTAGCCTCGAGAGAGGTATTAATATAAATTAGGGAATCTTACGGGTCAAGTCAAATGAATAAATCGTCTGGTCCAGAGTTAAATAACAAGTGAAGTCTAGGTGGATTCTTCCTCGGGTATTGTCTTAATCAATTGGTTTTCCCAAAAGTATCTCCCCAATTCATTCTCTGTGTCTTAGCATCATTAGCTTAGTAATTAGTTAGTTTTAGATTAAACATCAATTCCCTTAATTCTTAGGCTAAATAATAGAAAGATAGTAATTACTAGTACTCTTGGTCCTTGAGGATACGATATTTTTGGTTTTTCCATAGCTATACTACCAAATGATAGGTGCGCTTGCCTTATTCGTTGTCATAGTTAGTTTGGACACGATCAACAACATAAAGTGGTCATATGTTGATGATACGAACCGGCTCGAGATGAGTCGAGACGTATGCGGGTTGCCCAATCGTCTATGAGGAGGAACCAAGCCTTCGAAAAATTATCGAAAAATATGGATGAGTTTGCGGAAGCTTTAAGTGAACAAAATAGGTGGAAGGTTCGGTTTGATGAAAAGAAATGAAAATGGATAAATAAAAAAATAGATAAAGGATAATTTTGATGGAGGTGGATAAACGAACTTAAACAAGAAGCGATTCAACACTAAAGAGTGTCACCCCGAGTTCTATAATGTTTAAGGTGGATAAATGGTAATCGATGATGAAAATGGAAATACGAACTTAACTTAAGAAAGATTCAACACTATATAATAGTGTCACCCCGTTTCTTATATCGTTAAGGTGGAAAGATGAGGATAGATTGATGAACGCCACACCATTGAAATTTGAATGAATTTACCCTTAAATTTGTTGAGAAATTTTCTCTCAAATTTCGTCCAAAGATTCGTTGACTTATCTATCTAGGTAGTGGCGCCAACAGTTTCTTTGTTTATCCGAACTTATCACGTTTTCGTGTGGCGTTCGAAACTTTATACCGAGGTTCCTATCTCTTTAGATAGTGGGTCGAGGTCTCATAATTCTTTCCAAATTAACTTAAAGTCTTATAAGTCTCGGGTCAACCTTCATCCGAAGTTTGGTTCATTCTTGACCTTAAGTTACCGATAATCCTATAACCCGACTTGTCCATTTCTTTCATAACCGAGCCTCCGTAATCCATAACCACCTTCTATCGAGCCCTTCCTTGTCTACCGCCCTTTTAAAAAAAACCAAATTTTCTAGCCCTTTCCGAATCCGAACGAAACCTTCTTGTTTAACGATCGGGCAATCTTACGACTCGGATCAATTCACGGAACCGGGTTCATATCATGTTGCCTTGTAAAACATCCATAATCATGTTGTCCAAGTATGATCGCCACCCAAATTGCCAAAATTTTAACAAAGTAGAACTATATTCTTCTTCTCTTTTTTTATGTGAATAATTACTTCTATTGAATAAGACCAGCATACTTTTCATTGGCTAGCCAATCGATTTCTTAACACATCCAAGTGAGGTTTCTTTTATAACAATTAATATCCAAGCGACCCCTAAATTTATTCAAATATTAAATGCAATGGAACATTACAAATATTTATCATTTAAAGCATTCTAAAATATTTAGTATGATTGTATTTTTACCCGTGCATAAGATGGAACTACTTATGACTAGGAAATGATAAGAGCTAATCTCGGCATCTGTATCTAATGCCCAATTCTGCAAAAGTAGGCATCATCTTTTATTTCATTGATTTGATGTTGACCCACCTTACAAAGCATGTTGTGCAAAGTCGCTAAAGTCATTACCTCCAACAAAATGTACCAACCATATTAAAATCTCCCAATAGAGAGAGATACATGGCATATACCTTATTGCCAGACCTGTTTGGAACTCTAAATTCATCCTACCATTCAAAGCATTCAATCTTTAGTATTTTGATCATTTTGCTCTACAGTTTCATGTAATGGAGTGGTTGGATTGAGAAGTCTCTCCAACCATGTGCATTTCACTGATTTTTATGCAATTCTTTCTCATTATTATATGATCTAACACCTAATAATTGATAACATAACAACTCCATGTTGATATAGTTGGTCATCCACACTAAATGTTCTTGCGTTATAGTGGTTTCCCTGCATAGACAATGAGATGTATGAGTTTCTAGCCTCCATCTTTCCAACAAGGCGATAAGCAACTCTGTATAATTTCAAATTTCATTATTGTAGATGTTGCAAATAAACCAATGCTATTTAAGCAGTTTGGATATGCCCATTCAACACTGAAAAGCTTAAATTTTGTTAAGTATAAACAATTCGATCTCTTTGTTGTTCCAAATATAAAAAAAAAAATATTTAATTTTGTAAACTCTTTGAAAATGTTTCATAATAATAAAATTTAATTGTATTAAAATCTAATAAGAACAAAATTAAAAAATAAAGTAAGTCATTTGACTATATTTATAGCATGGTAAGCTATGTGTTCTTGAAACCTTAGAGCGACCATTGTTTTTGGATAAGAGTAGAAAAACTAAGGGGTTTTCTTTTTGCAAGGAGTGCGAGTGTTCGGGTTTTTTGGAGAAATTTTTTGTTGAAAAAAAAAGGAAAATAGGTTGAGGTATTTATAAGATAAGACCTGTGCACCCATGAATTTCAAGTTTTTTCTATAGCCAAATTCATTTATAAATTTGGTTTATTTATCCTGTAGACCCCTCCTAATTTTACCCTTGTTTTAATACATCCCCCAATAACCTTTAGTCCTAATTACTAACGTGTTTTCTATTTACTCTATTTTTAATCTATAATTTAATGTCAATAATACCGACCCGATTTCCAAGATGTGACAAATTGAGCTGATTATACTTATGGGTAATAAATATATGGTCAAAATTGATTCGCTTGAACTTGACAACTTTAATGTCAAGGTGTTTGTATGACATAATTGTCGAAAATACCCTCAATGTTTATGAGTTTTTGGGTTTGAGCCCTTAACTTTTTTTTTTTTGGGATTAACAGCCTCAACGTAATTATTTTTTAGAAATCAACCCAATTTTAACGGGAAACGTGAATTGACCGTTAGTCAAACCTCAGGTCAACTAAGTAGCCTATTTGGGGTGCCACATAAGCACGAGGTGACGTCATTTATAAACAAAATTGTTTAACATTTTTTTCATTTTGTTTCAATCTTATTCTTTCTTCTCCTATTTCTCTCTTCCCCTCTAACTACTGTCACCGTTGTGTCCAACCCCCACTGCCACCGTCTTTCCTCTCACTCCTCACTATTCCAACCCCCCACCACCTTTCCCTTCCCTCTCACACCTCACTATTGTAAAAAAAAAAAAAAGAACTCATCGTTCTAAAAAGCAAAAAGAGGACTCACTATTGTAACCTATTTTAGGGTTTTGATTTTCTTTTAAATTAATAAAAAAAACTAGAAAAATCAAACGTTACTTTGTTTGGTTTAGGTTTGCTTGATTTCGGTATATTTGATACCTTTCTTTGCTTTTCAATTCATCTATACATTTATTGCTTCACCTTCTCTAATTTTCTCAAGAACCAAATAAGGGAAATTTGGGTTCTTATTCTGAAAATTCAATGACTTTCAATGATGACGAGGGAATAGAAGTTGGGAATTTTACGTACCTTTCTATGGTTATTGGTTGCTATTTTTCTCAAATGGGTTGGCCCTTTTTTCATGGATAAAGTCAATACATTTTTTTTATCCCCAGATTCAAGCCTTTGTTGCATTGCTTTGTTTATTATCTATGTGGATTGTTAATGGTTAGGTTTATTTGGGGTTTTCTTTCTTTTCTTCAATTTTTTTCAATAGGATGAAAGATAGTTGCACACGCAAAAAGCTTGTTTCGATGACAGTTGATAAGGCAAGGGAAGTGAAAGGGTTTCCTGGTAAGTGGAAGACGATAATTTTGAAACTAGAGAGAATCCCTTCGTGCTTATTGGACTTATCGACCCATCCTTGCTTTTCGAAAATGCTCTTTGTAAGGAACAATTGCAAGCTATTTCGAAGATATTGAATGGAGTGATTGAATTGGCGAATTTATGCTTGAAAGAGAAGTATGATGGGAAGCTTAAGAAGATTGAAACAAAATGAAAAAAATGTTAAACAATTTTATTTATAGATAAAGTCACCTCCTGCTTATGTGGCACGCCAAATAGGCTACTTAGTTGACCTATGGTTTGACTGATGGTTAACTTACGTTTCTCGTTAAAATTAGGTTGATTTCTGAAAAATCGTAACGTTGAGAGTGTCAATCTAAAAAAAGGGTTAAGGGCTCAAACCCAAAAACCCATAAATGCTTTTAAAAATTATGCTTGTTTATATTGTACTTCTATATACTCTTCTGCTCATAGTCAAGACATAGATTCTATGAGAATTTGACATTACACTTATTTTAATACCCTTCCGAAAAATCTATTTGAAGAATTAACTTCTCCATTTACATATTTGATTTTTTTTTTTTAAATTATTGAAATAAAATAAAAACCAACCCCATGGTCTTTTTCCTTTAAATTTTTAAAAACTATCACATTCAATTTGTATGAAATCAATATATTACCAATAAAATATCATACTTGTTAGAGCATGATGCCGCCAAGGTATTGTTTGTGTCATGGTCCGAGAAGATAAAAGTGTAGCCATGGGTGCAAGAGAATATTTTCAGATTTTTAGCCTATTATAATTATAAAAATAAGAAAACAAGAAAAAAGAGAATGTATGTTGTTATCATGTTTTCATTTGCTTTTTGGTTATCAAACATAACCAAATTCTTGAAGTGATTAGAATATACCCTCTCATACATATTCTTTAATAGTTTGCAATATTTTAACTAATATTATTGGATAACAAAGAGCATACTTTTCATAATATATAATAGATTAAAAAGTAGGTAGCTTAGTTTATTATAATATAGCGAAGAAAGGGAGATTGTCTTCAATCAAAACAACACAACTAAAGTTGTCCCGCCTTAATTTTATTACTTTTAAGAACCCAACTTTCTTCTCATAATAATCTAAAATAAAACCCAACTTCTCCTTTTAGCTTTACATGCCTTGTCTTAGGTAACCAAATCTTCCTTTAAGATACCAAATCACCTACCTACTTGCATTTCTTTCCTTTGTTTCATCCTCATTTCAGACCACAAATCTGCGCATAAATTGTCTAATTTGCCCTTTATTCCTATACACTTCAGTTTTTTGACTTTTAATTTTTTTTTAACATTAATTTCATTTTAGTGATATGTTCTTTTTTACAATACTTAGAACTGCTCATTGTCTTTTCCCAACCATTGAATAAGAGAATAATATGCTTCAATGCATGAAAACCCATATCCTCATGCATTGATGCTAATTGAGTTAGTTTATTTATTTATTTACTTGATTTAAAAATTAAAATCTAATTAATAACATTGTTAATTGATTTATATTACATTTCATTATGTGCTAGCAATTGAACACTAATTTATAGGCATAATGCATAATTTACTGGTACTTAAAAGGCTTTTATTCATCCAAGTGAAAACATTTAAAAATATATAAATAAAATTATATAAAATGTAAAAATAAAATATAAAAAATAAAATATTTATAACTTTGAAGAGTTTGATTGGTTATAAATTTATTTCCTCTCTTCAATTTTTCCACCCACCAATCAGCCTTCAAAATTTTCAGTGGATTTAGCTTGAAGAGTTTGACTAGTTCAAATAAATTTTAACCAACATCGTCCCCTGATCCTTACTACCCAGCATCCTCTAGTTGCTTCTCCAATCTCCGCCCCCTAATCAGTGCCACCATCAACACTGCCCCTCCACCAAGACCAGCTCAACCTTCTTCACATCACCATGGCGTCAGCCAAAGCCCTATACATTCAAATCCTGCTGCAACTAAGCCCCCTATAGCTGAAAAATTGAAGAGTTTGATTGGCTATAAATTTATATAAAAAATTATTATAATTATTATATCTTTTACCATTTATATAATTTATTATATTTTAAATAAGTTTTTAAAATATATATTTTAATAATTTTTATAAGTGCTTTCACTTGGATTTACCAAATGGCTACTTTTGATTAGTGGAAGAAGGGGATTTTTTTTTTTTTTTTTTTTTTTATGATCAGAGTTTTTTTGGGTGAATCATGTAACAGAAACAAATTTTAAGTACTGAACCGTTGTACAAAATTCTTTAAGTACTAAACTAAGAAAAACCACGTATTTCAGGGGACAAATGATTCATTAAACCTAATTTGTAAATTATATTTTTCAATATTAAAATATTATATATTCAAATTCAATAGAAGTTCTTTAATAGGGTTATCAATTTGAAGAGTACAAGGACCAGGCATAATTAAACCTATATAAATTAATTGATTATATATCTTTTAATTTATAGCATTGTATATAAAATCAAGTTAGTCAATATCATACTGGTGGATCTATCATTTTTTCATATATTAGTATGTGCTAGTTAGTGTTTTTTGATGTACCATTTTAGATTTATTGATATTTTTAAAATATTGTTAATAAATTATATATACATACAAATATACCTCAATTATATACATATAAAATATTTATAGGCAAATATAAATTTTAAAATTATTAATTAAGTTGAATAACTTAATTTTATGTTTATGTTTTTTATTTTTAATGTGTTTATAAAAAATTAAAAATAGTTAAGATAAATTTATTAAAGATTAGTTTAAAATATTAAAATTTTGTACCAATTGCCATGAACTAGTACAAGTTAGTATTGACCAAAATATACCAAAAATATCAAAATTTTAAACATAATATTTCATAATTATTGAGGCAAAATGAACTGAGAGTTATTGTGCGGCATTCAGTAGTGCCAAATGCAGACTGCCACTGAGTTGGTTAAAAACTTGTCTTATTTGGTTTGACAATTTAATGAAGAAAATCTTTGTTCATGGTTATGTATTGTTATATTGAAGATACTTTGGTCCATCTATGGAAACCAATCCTTGGTAACATGAAGATGAGATTGGATTATTGTGAATCAATTAAGTCCTTGGAATGTGGAGATCTGATCAAGATAGTTTTATTGATTTTGATTTTGGATAGCATATCTTCAAGTGATTTTATTTTATTATCATTGATATAATAGTTGTTTTCAAGGAATACTTTGTATTCACTTAGATTCTATGTTAGCAAGCCAAAATTGATATATGCTTTTGGGGCTTGTACAGGTTTTGTATGAGAGCTTATTGATTGCACTCTAATCTGTTCATTTGAGGAATTGTTCTATGAGAGAGTACAAATTGAATTGTAAATATTGTTGAGTATTTACTGCCCAAGTTCTTGAGGGGATTTGGAGGTGAGTGTTCTAGTCTTCAGGTACATAGGTGAGATATTTATACTTAGAGAGTGATAAAGTGTGAATAACATGTATTCGTGATAAAATATAGTGGAATTACTCACTGAGCTAGGCTCTACAAACATAGGGAAACTGAATTGCGTAAACAAACCTTGGTGTTATCTCTGTTTTGTTTGCATGATTTTTCATAGTGCCAAGTCGTAGTGGCCACTGCAGTCTATCACTTCCATTGATTTTGTTTATTAAGCAAACAAGCAACTTAAGGGAGCAACAATTGGTATCACAACAAACACTTAACATATCTAGTGGTGAATCCTGGTGTTGTTTTTTTCTTACGAAGGAAGGTTCTTCAATTACTCATCCATCTATACTTGAGAATGGAAACTATCCCTATTGAAAGGCTAGGATGAAAGTCTATATTGAGTCAGTTGATGAGAAAGTCTGGTGCTCTATTCTCACTAGATGGCAAGGTCTTACTATTGATTTTGATGCTAGAAAGGTTCCTAAGTTTGAGGGTGAATGGACTATGGAAGAATAGAGAATTTCCAATGCAAACTCTAAGGCCCTATATGTTATATTATGTGGCATTGATATGCAAGAGTTCAAACGAACTTCCAAATGTATTGGCCAAAGGAAGCTTGCAAAATTCTTCAAACTACTCACGAGGGAACTAATACTATCACACAATTCAAGATGCAGATTGTCTACCAAATTTGAGACCATAAGAATACAAGAATCTAAGACAATTGGTGAGTTTCATTTTAAGTTATGCGACCTGTCTAATTAGGATTTTGCTCTTGGAGAAGAGTACTCAAACTCTAAATTAGTGAGAAATGTCTTAAGGTCACTACGTGAAAAATTCTTTACCAAAGTGACTGCCATTGAAAGGCTAGATATCTAGAGAGCTTAAAGATTGATGAGTTGATAGGATCCCTACAAACTTTCGAGTTGAACCTTGATGAGTGCAAGAATGTTAAGCCTAAGGGAGAAAGGAGCATTGCACTCCAAGTTGTTGTTCTAGTGTCAATTCCCAATTCCTCTACTATAAAATAACATCAAGAGCATATTGCTCTACTTATTCAAAACTTCAATAAAGCATTTAAGAAGCAAGATAGGAGGTTCTAGAAGTTTAAGACGTTAAAGAACACTCCTGAGAACAAGAATAAAGGTGTTCATGTCAAAGAGGATATTGAGAAAGATAAGAGAATGGCATCCAGTGCTATGAATATCTTGGCTATAGACATATTTCAGTAGAGTGTGCTAACACTCTTAAGAAGAAAAAAGAAGTGTTGCGTGCATGATGGAGTGATGAGGACACTTCAAGCAATTCTAAGTTTGATGAGGAACAAGTGAAAAACTCTATTACCTTCACTTCAAGTGTACTATCTGGTTTTGAAGTCGAGACAGATGATGATTTTGGTAGAGGTTTTGAGAATGAGTTCTTGAACACATACAAGACCATACAGAGTAAATAGGAACATGTAACGCCCCAAACCCGACCCGATTCACCGGGTCTAAATTTCGAGTGTAACTACAAAAAAATTAATCATTAACGAAAAATAATTTATAATTTCCTAGTTCTTTAAACATGTTCTTTGACATTTTAAATTAAAAATTTAATTACAAGAAAACAAGGGAAGTATTTAAAATATCTCTGGTTACATCAATATTGATACAAATCTTTACAAGTTAAAAGTTTATTCCATACAAACTCAAAATGTGTATTCCAAGACTACACCACATATCCGCTATATGCATAATAGCCCACTTTGCCACCACCTTAGCGTGCTCCTAGCTTTGTCCTTCCAAGAGATGTATCATCTTAGATACCTGAAAAGCATTAAAAGATCTTGTAATTAAATGGGTACTTAGTGAGCTCATTAACTATACTTTGGTGGATACTTTGCAATCTTGCTCGAATTACTATGTTAACCATCATTTTGCATCATTTATTTTGGTGGATACCACAATTGTTTTATCATTCTCTTATATATCAATTGTCATGCTCTTATCATACTAAATCTTTCTTATCTATCTAACTAAGGAATCCTTCCAATTGTTTCATAAATCTCTTGTCCCATAATAATTTCTTAACAGTACATACCCTCATAAACCACTTCTAATAATCATTGCCTTAACTTATACTCTTATCTCAAACAGTTGTTCACTAACATTTATCACAATGGATACATATATGTTTGGTGAATACTTACGTAGAATATAATACTATTAATTCATACTCGGTCATATCCTTATTCAATGCCACACATATCCATACTAATAAATCATTGTTTAGACCACTCTGACGAATTCTATGTCATGATATATCAGAATCCCATAATTTAATAGAACATTAACTCTGGTTCAGAATAATTTTAGAAGAAAATACAATACCCATCACTTTCTATATTTATATATCATCACAATGGATACCCTTCTTAACACACAGATATAAATCTTTTTTTCATAGAACCCTTAAAACTTAGTCCTTCATAACCCAAAACATATCAAGACCTCACCTTAGCTTTACTTATTATAAAACTAAAAGAATTTACTCATATCTTACTATACATTCCTGAAAATTTACGCCAGATAGGCCTAATGATCTGTCGTAATTCAGTGTAGCAGATTAAACTAGTTTTCACATTTAAGGACCTTGAATACAAGCATTTCCATTAGGTTTTAATTAAGTTTCTTTATTTTTACTTACATTTAATAAAATGTGCAAATTGAGTCTTTTATTGACCTTAAAGGCCGAATGAGGATCAAGGAAGAGCTAACATACTTCGTGAGTGTACAGGAGACCATTAGAAGGCATTTTGGGCCAATATTAGACTTTATGTCACAACATGGGAGATCTGATGTCGCAACATAGAGAGCAGAATAGACAAAGAACGAAACTGCCTTCAATGTCGCAACACTAGCTGAGGATGTCGCGACATACCCTTGAAGACATCTCAAGGAAGAGCATACTGACTTCAATGTCACGACACGTGTCCTAATGTGTCATGACATTGACTCTGTAACAGGAATAAAACACGAAACAGGGGTGTTTTGGTTTGCACAATAGAACTTAAAGCTCGAAAATATCAACTTACCTAGGGTTAAAGACAATGGCCACCTGAAGGTTATAAATAGACCTCTTTAGCACATATGATGGACAACATTCAGTTGCCTAGATTCTTTCTATAGATTTAGTTTTGCTTTCTTAGGTTTTCATAGTTTTAGTTTATTTCTTCTTTGTTTTCTTTCAAGAGATCTGATTGTAAAGGAGATCAACTTCTGTGGCTTCTCGCTATTTATCAATATCAATCAGGCTTTTCTTAAACTCTTTCTATTTCAATTTATTCCCTATGATTAATTCTTTCATTCATTCCACGGTATTTATGAAAGCCATGAGGAACTAATCATTCTATGGGAGGTTAGCGAATGGAGGCATAATCTTTTAACTATTTTATAGGGTTACTCAACAGATCAACTGTTTAGGAAAGGAAGAACGTGAAATAAACCCTAAGTCTGACAACCCTGGAAAGTTATCAAGGTAAGAATTAACTTAAAATTGGTATTGCACATCCGTGAACACTTTTACCCCAAGTCAGTCTGGACTGTGAGGTCGAAAGATAAGTAGTTCTTGTTGATTCATTGAGTTAATGGAATATCAGAAGATCCAGCTACGTTAGCGACTAGTTGGTTAACGAGAAACCCGAGAAGATAGTTGATTTGGATTGTTCAAGCAAGCTAATCATCCATCTTCAGATTTGATTCACCTTATTTCTCTCTATCTTTTGCAATTTTAATTCTTTTAATTTATTTTATTTTATAGTTTAAAAACCCTAAAAATTATTTCTTATTTTATTTTCGTACTATAATTGATTTAAAAGTATTAATTAGATTCTTAAGTGCTTAGATTAAGATTGATTTAGTACTCGCCTCCCTTAGGTACGATCCTCGGAGTACTCACCTACTTTGTTGTAAAATCTACATTACAACTCAACAGGTATACTTGCAGATATCATCTCATAACTTTTCATTTTATTGCAGTATTCACACCTTGGAGGTTAGTATGTCCGGAGGCGGTCATGTTGTTGGCGCCATTGCCGAGGAGGCAACATCACTAGATTGATTTTAACTTTTGCATGTTAAAGAATAATTAGGAAGTTTGTAGGTTATAGTTACGACTTTCAATTCTATTAAATAACACTTCTAACATTTGTTTAAATTTTAGGAATACTAGACACAAAATAATCAGTCAGCACAAAGTCATGGATGACTTCTATTATATGTGGCCCGATGAAAACTTCGATTATGACAAAGATATTTACGAAGATGGAGTCTAGAAGATTGGGAAATCTAGAAGAATCAACGATTATAATGCTTGAATTAAGTCAACTCCGAGGAGAAACCCTAGATTATCCCCAAGATAATAACGACCGCAATGATATGCCATCAAAAAGGTACCAAGACGTACCAAGTCCGAAATTGCACAGAAAGAAGAATGTTACCATAGGTGCTTATGAAGAAGGAGAAACCTTAGACTACTATCCATTCTAGCCGACGAAAAACTATTTAAACGAATTAAATAAAGTTTCTAAAAGAGGAGACTGGAGCTAGCTGAGGAAATGGACTGTAACACCCCAAACCCGGCCTAGACGTTATGGTCGTATCTGGCAATGTTACACGATAGTGCTTTTGAAACCTCGTTGTTACGATGAAAACATTCCATATTATTATCTTTAGTAAACCTTTGTTAGAACTTAGAAAGTCGTCTTTATTCATTTTAAACACTTGTTTTGAAACATCCCTCGTTGCGGAAGCTTTAATAAAATAGTCTAGGTGATCATGCATTTAGGAAATACTTTAACTTTTTGAAAACCGAATTTCCTACGACCAGCAAGTATAAATCCATAAAGTAAAATAAATAAATAAAAACCCAAATATAAAATCAAATTCCTAGAGGGTCCTTAAATTACAACCCAAATAATCAATAATAATCAAATCATAAACTATAAATTGAAAACCATGAAGTCCAAAAATTATTGTGGTCACCGCTGAGTCCTCCGTCGCACCGATCCGTCTAAGTCTAGGGATTACCTGTGCACATTAAACAAAAAAGGGTGAGTTTACGTAAACTCAGCGTGTAATCCCGCAGAAACAAACAAACAATCAGTATTCACAGTGCGTAGTTGAACAGTCTTGGGCCTAAGCCCTTTTTAGTATCAGTGACAGTTTAGGCCTTAGCCCATCTCAGTACAATGTTAAAAATGTAGTAGGGTCTTAGCCCATCACAGTATCAATAGCAGTAACAGTTATACAGTAGCAAAATCCTACCCAACCAGCCTCTACACACCATCTTCGTCCAACCCTACACTCCATGTGGGGATATAATCAACCCACCCATCCTTACACTCCAAGTAGTACCGAATGCGGCACAAAACAGTGTTTACAGCTGAGCTGCCAGTAAATTAGATTTAAAGGCTTTCAGTACACTTCCTCCGAATAACAACCCCCAACCCAATGCAATGCAACATACAATGGATGACATGCTATTATGCAATTTCAGTACATATACTCAATTTAGATATTAACATGCTCAGTACAGATATCATTCAGTCAATTTCACACATTTAGGGGTTTAAGTAGCACTTACCGACCCTACAGTAAGTTCACAGTCGACTTGGGCGCAACCTTAAAAACATTTCGGTAAAATGGGCCCACACTCTCATGTGATCTAATTGTGTGACCCACTCAGCTCAAATTAGCCTTGGCCGTGTGATCCATTTATAAAGTAACCCATGCTAGCTCAATACACATATATGTTTTCACTATTTACTTATATGTTCATTCAAAACTGTCTACTTGAGTCATTATCACTAAATTATTTATATCTTGAGCTACGGAATTCCAAATTAAGATCCTCTTGATGTTTTTGAAACTATACTCAAATACCTTCCTACCATAAAATTTTCAGAATTTATAGTTTATCAAATAAGTACAGTAAAATCTTTAAAGTTATCCTGATTCTGCTTTTTGACAGCTTCGACCTTTACTTACTAAAAATTATTTATCTCTTAGTACAGAATTTAGATGATGTTTCCATTTGTTTCTATTGAAAATAGACTCATTAAGGATTTAAAAATATAAATTTAAGCCCCTAATTATTTTTTTAAAATTTTTTATGATTTTCTAAAGTCAGAACAGGGGAACCCGAAATCATTTTGACCTTATCTCACAAAATTTATTATAACTCATGATTTACAATTTCATTGCTTACATTATTTCTTCCATGAAATACTAGACTCAATAAACTTTAATTTCATATTTTATTCAACCTTTAAATAAATTTACACTATTTTTGATGATTTTTCAAAGTTAGACTACTGCTGCTGTTCAAAACTGTTTTAGTGCAAAATGTTGATTTCCTAGTTTTTAACACCCTTATTTCCTTTCTCTATAATTTTTTGCATCATTTTCTCTTATTTTGTAACAGTCCGAATGTGACGCTAATCGGAAGGGTGGTTTCGAGACCACGAATCTGAGTCTGAAAAATATTTAAATATTATTTCCTATGTTTATTATATGTGAATTATTATGTGTGAAAGTTTCGTATGAAAATTTAATTGTTTGTGTGCTTAATTTAATAAAAGGTCTAAATCGCGTAAGTGGTAAAAGTGGCCAATTATTCAATTAAGTGGTCAAATCGATTTGTCTACTTTTGTACGTGGCCTTATGATGAAAATTAACCATTTAGAAACTTAGTGGACGGCATTGTTATTTAAGTGATCACTAATATGTTTTTTTTTATTTATATTATAAGTTAATTTTTATATTATATTATATGTTAAAGTTATAAAACATCATAAAATAAAAGAAACATGCATTACCTCTTTCCTTGGCCGAATATGGGATAAGAAAACACCATAGTTGAAGCTCAAGGTTTCGGCAATAAGAAAGCTTGATTCGGGTATGTACTTTGTTTAGTTTTCGATAATTTTTACGTTTTTGAGATCGTTGCTTCAAATACTTCAAGACCCATGCTTAAATTTTTAATTTTGATGAATATTTTGAAATGTGCCATTGATGAGTTCATGAGTTTTATGATGATAGTTGATAAATTATGAAAGATATATGTTAGATTAATATGTTTTGTATTGAGATTTTTGGTGATTTTGAGTAAATAGGGCTAACTTGAGAAAATAAATTTTTGAGGGATTAAAATGCAAAATAAATGAAATGCATGGACTTATATGGCTATGTGGAAGATTCGGCCTAGCTATATTGTTGGGAGATTTTGCATATTTTGTGTTTTGTGCAAATAGGACTAAATTGTAAAAATGTGAAACATTAGGGGCAAAATGGTAATTTGCCCGTTTAGGTGTTTTTGAATTAAATTGAAATGAAATGTGCTTGAATGAGCTTAAATTGAGTATGTTTAGATCAAGAACAAAGAAAAATGGACTTGGATCGGGGAAAGACGAAAGTAAACGAATAACCGGTTCTTGTCGTCCGACGATACTCGAGGTAAGTCTTTAAGCAAATTAATATCGTTAATATTGGTTACAACCTTGATTATATTTTGAATTATGAATTTATAAGTGTGAAATAGGCTAAAGCCGAATATGATAAGTGATTTTTAAAAGTGAAAGGTAGTTATATTTAATTAAAGTTGATATGTGAAAGTAATATGCATTATGTGTGAGATGTGATATTGGTAATATGTACTGTGTATGATATGGTTTATTTATATTGATACTCGGGCTTCAAGCCTAGCAGGCCTTGTGCCGGTGAAATGTATCGGGCTTAATGCCTAGCAGGCCTTGTGCCAGTGAAATGTACCGGGCTTAATGCCTAGCAGGCCTTGTGCCGGTGAAGTGTATCGGGGTTATTGCCTGGCAGGCTAAATGCCGGTGATTAAATTTCAGACCTCAGGTCTAGCAGGCTTAGTGCCGGTGTGTATTCAGGCTTATTTGCCTAGCAGGCTTAATGTCGGTGATTTATTATAATTAAAGGATACATGGATCACTAATAAAGTGGAATGCAAATATGGTAAGTAAGCTAAATGTTCAGGTAAGTATAAGCTTCATAGTTGCAAGGATTAAAGTAAGTTATTATATTACTATTCGAAGTGAGCAATATGTGATATAGTTGAAGTATTATTGTAAGATTTTTTTTTTAAAAAAATGTGCTTTTGGTCTTATAAATAATGAGTAGGATAAATTGGAACTTAATCTTGGTTGTGCTTTGAGATTCGGCTATATGTGTAAATGTTATATATGAGGGCAAATAGATATATTTGCATAAGTGTTTGATTGATTATTTGTGGTTAACTGTATATTGTACTTACTTGATCTGATTATATGTGGACACATGTTACATATAAGTATATTCGGTGAGTTTGCACCATTAAGGTGAGACAAGAATATTTTGATAATGTCAAAGAAAAGTAAGTAGTTTTTGGCATTAGTGAACCATATATGTGTTAAGCTTTAAAAATCTTATAGTATTAATTATGGCTTTGATAATGCTTGAATGATTATTTGATTTAATACTTTTGCTTAAGGCTTACTAAGCTAGCAAGCTTACTCTGTGTGTGTTCATTGTTCTGTCTTATAGATTTTGATCAAGCTACGAGCTCAGGGGATCGTCAGCAAAGTCATCCACACTATCAATCTATTTTGGTACTCTTGAGTTTGGATTTTAAACTAAAGGCATGTATAGGCTAAACTATGTTTTGAATTAATACATTTTGTTATTGTATATGTTTATGGCCATGCGAAAATGGCTAAATATGATGTTTAAGTCTATATATAATCGGTCATGGCATATAAATGAGATGTGTTTGTCATGTTTTGTTATGGTAAGTGTTTAATTATGTTTGGTGGTGAGTGAAACTCCTTTTAAGATAAATGTTAATGATATATGCGAATGGTAAGTGTGAAATGTTTGTCTTTTATAAAAAGTTTCAGCATGAAGTAGTTATTTGTGGCTTAAGGTTATTATATTAAGTAGGCTGATATAGGTAGTTGTGGATTACATATTCAGTTATGAGGTGAAATATGAATGATGAATGTGTACTACTTTTAACTTGATATTTTATGCTATGAACATGATTAACAGGTTTGAGTTGGTATGTATATGTCGAATAGGTATTTGGATGGTTTGAGGATGTGATACGGTAGGTATGATAATTTATACAATAGTAGAAATGATTTATATAGGTTATATTAACCGTTTATATATGAAATAAGTTAGTTAATTTGATGGTATTAAATCGAATATATATATGTATGTGGTCTTAGGTTAGATGATAAAATTCTATGTTATGTATTTAGGATTGTCATAATTGCATATGGTTCAAACATGTGTATATACATCTAATTTTAAGCTTAAGTGTTTCGAACAAGAAAGGACATACAATTTGTTTTAGTTGGATGTGAGCATGTTATTATGGATGTATTAATTTTATAGTTGTTGGAAAAATGCAAATGTACAATTCTGGCTTAGATGGATTAGGATATGTTGTTAATGTTTAAGTGTGTTATGGAAATACAAACTCGTATCTTTTTAATAGTAGAAAAGGGATTTTTGTTTGTCTAGTATATTAAAAGTTAATAGATAATATATTTGACTATGCTGAGTTGTGATTTGTATAGTAATGCCTCGTAACCCTAATCCGGTGATGGATATGGGTAAGGGGTGTTACATATTTCTCGATAGCAAGTAATTTTGGCTTTTCGCTGAACCCCGTTTTCTGCATTTTAGGTACACACCTGGTATCATTTTAATGCCTGATCACTCCCGAGCACTTCAAGGCCTAAAATCAAGATACTCAACATCAATTTAACAGATTTACAATGAACTGACAACCAAGAACGAACAGAAACCCAACTTACCGCCAATGATAACCCTCCGTTTAACTATTGTTAAGACGAGAACATTGAATTCACCAGTCCGAGCCTCCCCCTACGCTCAAATCGTAGAGAAAAAACATTACCACTTCAGTCGCTAAGAGATTCATGACAAAAATGAAGAGAAACACTTATCGAAACTAAGCGAGCACTATGTAAGAGCCCAAAATTGCCCGGGCCCGAATAAACCAAATCCATTAAACAAAAAAAAAGCAATTAAAGAGAAATAAATTAAAAAACCAATAATAGGTCCAATAATACAGTCTCTTCACAATATTCTTCAGCCCAATTTACAAAACAGTTACACGGGCCCCAAACCTTTAACCCATTTACAGGCCCAAGCTATTTTGGCAACCAGAAAACCCTAGGGGTTTCTGGAAGTAAGTAGCGCCGCAAGCCCCTTGGCGCGTGTCTCAACGCGCGACCTTTCGGCTACCGCCTATCACCACGCGTGACCGTTCGTGACCTGCTCGTGCCACGCACCCCACCCACGCGCGCCCCTTTGGCTTCTCGCGTGCTCCATACGCGCGCCCTTTCAGATCCATACGAGCGAATCCCACGCGCACCCCATGGTCTCGTCACCTCCTCTGTCAGTATGCGTACGTTTTGCCTTCAGCGCGCTCAAGTTGTACGACTCTCTGCACCCAAGCCGCGTTCGAACCTGCAAACAAACGCAAAAGAAAGCACGACAGCAACAGAAAGAAAAAGAGAAAAAGAGAAAATTGTTGTATATTTGATTATTCTTTTTTAAGGATTCGACTATAAAAAGGTCGAAAAAAAAGATTGTAAAAAAAGCGGGGGATTGCAATAGAAACAAAAAAAAAAGAGGAGATTTTCAAAAAAAAAATGTAGTCTTTCCTGCTTCGTTTTCTCGTTTCTTGTGATTTCTGCTTCTTTTTTTTGGATGTGTAGGGAAGTGTTTTAGTGTAATAGAAAGGAGGGTTTTTTGGTTTTCATAAAAAAGGGATTCAAAGAAAAGAAAGGGGGTTTACCCGTGTCCGTCACCGTCGTCGATGCCCTTTTGCTTCGTCGAAATCGAAGTTGAAAGGGGGAAATCGGGGCTAGAGTGTGAAAGCCTCTGTGCCCACCATCAAACACCGTTTACAGTGGCGCTTTGGTGGTCGGATTAGGGGTTGGTTTTGGCTTGCGGCGAGGACGAGAGGAAAGGGCTAGGGTTTCATTAGGGGAAGTTAGCAGAGAATTAGGTTTGTTTTGTTTGCGGCTAGGGTTTCAAAAAGGGGAAGAGGAGGCCTGCAGAGTGTTTAAGTTGAATTTATAGGTAGATTAATCTTAACGAAATGACGGCGTTTCAGGCTCAGTCTGATAGCCTTGAAACGGCGTCGTGTAAGCGCCCAGACCCGACCCGATTCGGAATTCGGAGACCCACGTGTTTCTTCTAAAAGGGATTATTTGCGCGTTTAGTCCCCCTTTTCCTGTGCCGTTGTTTAATCAGACCCTAGGTTTTATTTTATTTGTTTTTTCAATTAGTCTCTATAATTTAAGCGCCATTTCGACTTAGTCCACTCCGAACGCAGCGTTTTGAGCCTTAAAACTATTTGTTGGTCTCGCCCCTGGTTGTTTACGCGCATTTCAAATCGGTCCTTACGCATTTTAATGTTTTTTTTATTTATTATAAAATAGCTATTAAGTTTTGTTTCTGTTTCAATTAAATACCCTTTTGATTCCATATACAATTTTTGCCTTTATTTAACTTATTTGCTAATTAGATTTTAAATTATTTTATTATATGAAAAAATTATATTCATACCATTTGTTTTTTTTATTATTGTTCATATGTGTTGATTAGTTTAACATGTTTTAATATTATTTATTTAAAAATTATTTTCATAATATATAATTGGTTCCTTTTTGTGTATATCATTCTTTCAAAATTATTGTATATCATAATTTTCTCTTGTATATGTTGTATGTCATATTTTCTCTTCGATTGTTAATTTCGTCGTATAATTTCTGCTAGCATGTGAATTGTGATTTGTTAATTCGTACCTAATTACTTGTGATTCATCGTTGTAATGATTGATGTATGGATTAATACATTGTTCTGTGTACTAGTATTCCATTGTATCTTACGAAAGATGTAATGTTTTAGCGTCATTTCAGTTTTAAAATCATTTTTACTCAAAGTTTTTTTTAATCATAAGGCAATGCTCGTGTTGGGAGGTTTCGAGAAATTCGTGCTCTAACTTACTGAGTTCCGATTTTCCTCGTTAAAGCCTAGCAACCAAGTATCCTTTCTCTATTAAATCAAAATGCATGATATTTTAAATAAAAAGCTTATTCTGGGGAAATTGAGACATTGCACCCTAACTCACTGAGTATGATGTTTTATTTTTCTGAGATAAGAATTTCAAAATAACAAAGGCAATATTCTGTATGCGGGAATTCTGAGAAATAGTGCCCTAACTTACTGGGTTGCGATTTTTCCTTTGACCCAAGTATTTGAATATCCTTCTTATTTTTAAATGAATGAGTGTTGAATGTCGAAGGATAAATATAATTTTGAGAATATAAAATGTTGTGCCCTAACTTACTGAGTACGACACTTTATTTCTTCGAAATAAGAACATTCGGCATCTAATATGATGTTGTTCAAATATATCTTAAATAAATGGATCGTAATCTAGAATCTTTTCAAATTTTCGACATTAGAACATTAAATAATCAATTAGGTACCAATTTTGGGCGCTACGAGGGTGCTAACCCTTCCTCGTACGTAACCGACTCCCGAACCTGTTTTCTTAGATTTCATAGACCAGAATTATTGTTTTAATAAAAATGTTTTATTAAAATAATACATCTCAAGGCGATCCGATCACATCTTAAATAAAAGATCGGTGGCGACTCCATTTCTATATTTTTTAAAGTCGATCCCTGTTTTTCTAAAACCCGATTTTAAAAATGGTTTCGACACACTAATCGTGTGCTAAAACGAAGGAAAATAAATGGATTAGGGAAAAATCAAGAAAAATAAAAAGAAGAGAAAAATGGAAAAACTCAGAGAATTTCGGCAAGAGGAGAGGGAGAAGAATAGACGGCAGAAATTTTTTTATGAAAAAGGAGCCAAAATTCGATTATGGGAAAAAAAAATAAAATCCCGATAACCCACAAAATCCCTTAATCTTCTCCCCTAATTCCCACTTCACATCCACTAAGAATCCCCCTATTACACAACTCTATCCCGAAATCTGAACAAAAAAAAAAATACCTTTGCCTGCGCAGGGATTTAATCACAAGACCTCCACCATAAAAACACACCACTTAACCACCAAACTAGCAAGCCCATTTTGATGTAATTTACCCAACATTTAAACTTAAGCCATTTGCACAAGGTTAAGGCTTTATTTATAAAAATACCAAAATTTGCCCAAGTAAGGCTTAAACTTGGGACCTCTCACACATACCCAAAACACATAACCGCTGAAGCAAATAGACATTGTGTGTCACACATACACGAAATCAAAAATTAAAATTTTAGGGCGTTACATGGACGGTGAATTGAAGAATCAAATATATCAAAAACTCATCATCTTAGAAATCCTGAGTAATACTAACAAAGCGGAATCACAAGAACAGTATAAGCTAGACCTACCAACAGAGACGATGATAGTTAGGACCGAGTTAATAGAAGAATGTTTATCGATTCAAAGGCTCATAGAAAAGAAAGACAAGAAACCAACAATCCCGAAGGATGATCTGAATTGACCGTTCTTTTCGTATCCATAATCTTAAACCAAGCACCCCAGAAGTTTATAGATTCGAGAATTTTCTAGCTATTGAAAGGAGTGGGAAAATATATATTGACAAAACTTACGATCATATAGTAGGTTACCATCAGATCGAATAGTCAGTGTGTATAAATCTCAAGTTATAGTCGTTATGGAATGTTCGATTCTTCCAAAAACCAAATAAGGGAATTATCTGCAAGCCAATGAATGGACTTAAAAGCCTGTAGGGACAGAACTTCAGTGGTACAATACAATATTTTTTCTCAATTTCTCTACCAAGCCCATTACAAATTTCTCCTGAAAAGCCATACCTGATCGATGAAATTGATAGAGACCTCATAGGCAACAATTGTGAGAAGTAATTTTCAAAATTCTTTCAAAACAAAAAAGTTGAATATCCAGTAAAATTGTTGTGTGAGTATATGGTTTCGCCAATGACCAATAACAAGTAGACCATAAAGCAACAACCACTGCAAGGAAGGCAATAATTCCGACTTCCACTAGCCCTTCAAACAATGATGAAGGGTTCAACATGAGGATGGTTGATCATCTAACATCCTCTATTGTATCACATAATCGAGTGATAACCAACATGAAGGCTAAGGTAAGGATCATTTAGCAAATTAGGGACAAAAATGTAGCACTAAAGAAAGATTTGCACTGCAAGTGATACTTGCACAATTATTCACTCAATCTAGTGATCTTGTACTCTTGATTCAATGTAGTAACTTACTCCTACATGTTTGTATCAATATTCATTTTTGCCTTGGTCCAATCAAGAGAGTAAGGATATTTAGCATTTTGTTGGCAATTTTGTTGAAAAAAAAATAAAAAAAAAAGAGGAGTAGAGTATAGATGATGGGGAATAGAAGTATATATGGAAGCTACTGGTTTGAGTGTTGTTGCTTGCTATATAGGAAGTATATGTCCTTTTGATGATTAATGAAGTTGATGGTTAATGAAGTTATTTACGTTTCCAGAAGAAGATATTGCTAACATTGAATATGTATCAGACCTTGTGGTGTTCATTTCTTTTTCTTTTGAACTTATTTGATTTGTCTGTATAAGTGAGATGATGATACTTATTTGTTGATATTGTTACTATGGATGTTGTGGAATTACTGAATTGATTTGGAACTATGATGATATTATGCTATGGTATATGTTTACTTTGATGCACTTTACTGTATCTGCTACTTAGATATAATTTAGTATTTTGATTGTTAGTGTGAATTCTAGACTCGTCATTAATAGTTCAAAATTACTATATTATGTTCTAAGTTAAGGTAAGTAGAGCAAGGTTGTGTTGAGGGGGAGGTTTTGTTGACTATGGTAATTCGCTTCCCATGCTGTTTGATTTTGTTCATCAAATTGCCAAAGGGGGAGATTGTTAAGGCAAAATGAACGGAGAGTTGCTGAGTGGCACTGGACAGTGCCAATTGTATACTACCACTGATGTGGTTAAAAACTTATCTTATTTAGTTTGACAATTTAATAAAGAAAATCTTTGGACTTAGTTAATGTTTAATGCTTAAACTTTTAATACTTATTTGTGATTAATTGGGTGTTAGGAAGAGTAGGGGTTAAAATGGCCTCCCCACAGGGGATCATGCAAGTTGATGTTCCTTATTCTTAAAACTACATATAAAAATGTTCCTTAAGCTTCAAATGTTGGGAAATTTCATTTCTTCTACTGTTAGGATTCGGACCAACCATCAATCATTCTACCTTACCTCATCTTCCACTCATTGCTATTTAAATGCTTTTCTTCAACTACATCTTTTTTTTTTTTTTTTTTTTATATATAGCACCTTGCTTTTATTAGTTTCCTTCTACTTTTATACATGTTGAAATATAAAATAATAAGTAAAATCAATACTGAACATGCATGTGTCTCTAGAATTACCTAGTACAACATGTTTCTTTTGGTTTCATGAAAGTAGAGTAAATAATAGCAGATTAAGACGAAGGGTTTGCTTCACATGCAGTTCATGTTCATGGCTTTATGGACCACAGTAACATCAATTTGGTGGACAAATTCCTGCAATTTTTTAGTCCAAGCAAAGAGCCACCACTGTCAAAAAATAAAAAAAGCTGAAACATATCATATGCAATTTTATTATGACCAACCTTAAGTCTAACAAGATATTTCCCACCATTCCTCTTTTTGGAGTTTGAAAACTTGTTCCTTTACACAGAATGTCCCATTTAAATAATATTTGGTTTGGTTCTTTTGATTTTATTGGATAATTTAAATACGTTATTGAGTTAATTAATAATATATCAATAAAATGAAAACTCCTAAATTTCATTGTTAATTGTAGCACTTTTTGGGTTAAATGATGACAAACTTTAAATTTAATATTATGGAGTAGAGAGAGGTGTGTAAGAGAAGGTGTAGTTTGTGAAAGTGGACCCAGCCTGGCTTAGGCTAGTATGATTTTGGGGGCTTTGCCGAAAAGAGTAGGTTGTATTGGCTTTTAATATTTGTCTGGACTTGGAGATAAGACTTAAAGGCCACATTAGCATGAGATTCAAAGCTGCACTGCCAATAAAGTTCATTAGCCTTTCCTTTTACACTATCCATCTCTTTCTTCTCTGCCCACTATATTATGTACCACCAAACCATACATCGTACCTCTCCACTCTCATCTAATTTTAAACCTCTATGGATTTCATTCTAAGTTTTTGTTTATATTAACTTCACTTCACAACCCTTTTTCTTTTATCCTAAAAATGGCTCATGTTCTTATTTCCAAATTAACAATCAAATATATTTTTTATTAGTAATTGGTTTCTCTTTTTAGAAAAAACATTAGTCTCTTTATCTCGAATACGTTTCAAGATTAAAATTTTAGGGTCTTAAGTGTTCAAGTTCGGATTTCATCTATGTAAACTATGTGTGGGTAAATTAGTTTAAGTTAAGTTAATTATTTAGTTCAATGGTCATAATGATTTATTATGATAGTAACCGCTGATATAATTATAAGTATAAAAATTGTTAATATAAAAGCATTACATTATTCCGTAGGATTTTTCTTAAAAAGGATTTTGTTTTTTCAAATTTATTTTTTATTGGAGAGGCAAGGATGATAATGATGGATGATTAGGGTTAGGAAGGGGGAAAGGGGAATTTGTAATAAATATTGAAGACGCGGCATGATGTAAAAGTAAAAAGAGTAGGAAGAAGGAAAGAAAGCATTATTAGTAGAGCATGAAATAGTAGGGAATTATTCAAACAAGTCTATTAACCTAAATTAATTTGATGAAAAAAAGGGGAAACATAGAAAGAGAGGTATGGGGCCACATGAAAAAAATTATTTCTTGAAGAACTCCATTGTGGTATTTAAATTCACTTTTGACACCCAAATTTACATCTTTTAAAGAATGTGCCACTGTTTGAAAAGTAAAAATATGTATATAATTTTTAATTATATTTATTAAGTTTTAAGTGATGGTTTGACACTATGGAATTCACTCGTATAAAAAAAATACAGAAGATACATACAATTAACCCCAAAATGCATGAATGATGATTAAAGAGCAAAGAGAAAAGGGAATCTGTAATAATAATAAAAATGAAGCAGCATTAGATGTAAAGGTAGAAGACGCATGAACCCAAGTCATTCGACACTTGCCATTCTTCTTTTATTTTCGTTTAATTGTGGGTCAAACTATTTGGTGAGTTCTAGGACTCATTTTTTCATTTTTATTGCATCTAATTTAATTTTAATGTAATTGCATAAGGTAATAGACTAAATGATTTGAAGGAAATTTTTCAAAAAGTAAAAATAAAAAAATTGATGATGTTAAATTTTGTATGATAGTCAAAGAAATTCGAAATCTATTTAAAAAAAAAAAAAAAAAAAAAAGCTGGAGATATGTTGATAAAAATAGAGATGTGTTTTTTTCCTAAAGACGAAGGCAATGATAGTGCAAAGTTGTATAAGGGGCTTAGAAGCTTTGGTTTTAAGTTGATACTGAATGTTTCACACATGGTTCACATTTCTTTGATAAATTAAGTTCCATTTTCAATATTAATGAGGTTCTAAGTGGAAAAGGCAATGGAGTTTCAGATTTTGAATATAATTTGGGATGGGATAATCTATCGGTTAAGGTCATATCCTTTTATTAATCAACTAATATACCTAGCCTTACTTCTGACATTACATTGGAGTATTATTATAAAATGACTCTTAGTTTAACATTATTATTTCAAATTTCAAAAAGTTGGAAACTATTTCTTATTTCGCCATACCGAATCATGGTTGGGTGATTTCCTCCTCTCTATTTGAAGAACAAAAGAACGTATTTTACTTGGATAGGTTGGATGAATGGACTCCCGATGTTCATCAATATACTCATATTTTACAATTATTTTATTTTTATAAAACCCTTATTCCACAAGCAGTAATAGAATAATTACTCTCCAATATGTACATATAAGCTAAGTTGAACTACTACTCAAGATGCTTTTAGATGTTTTATTCATGTCCCATTTTATTATTTTAAAAATATAAAATGTTTTTAGATTAATATTTATATATTTCATGGTTAAAAATGTAATTGGGAAGGAGGGGCCTACCCAACATGTGTGATTCTTATTTGTAGGTAACCAATTTTTAAATATGTTTGAAACGTTTTCCTTATCTTTTCATTTATTTATTTTTAAATATATCTTAAAATTATGATAGAAAAGTGTAAATATGATATTAGTGTTTTATTTTATAGAAATGAAAGTAATTTTATTATTATTTTTTACGTAAGTTAACTTCTACATTTTGAACACATTTCAAAATAATAGTCTTCGTGATTTCAATATTTTTATTTTTTTTATTACGATAATAATAATTTAATTTTAAATCTTTCCTATTATTTAAGATTAGATTTATTTTGATATTAAATTAAGTTCCTGTTAAATTATTTTAAACTAATTCAAAATCATAACTATTCATTTTATTTTTATTAAATAATAATTTATAATTAAAATGATAAAATGTTTAAAAAAAAACATTTTTTATATTAGAACATATTTTAAATATTAAATCATGCTTAATTTAGAATTCAATAATAATGTCTTTTTGCTATATTAAAAATGTTTTTAAAATATAAGATAATAATTTCATTTTAAAGCATTGTAAATATTTTATTTTTAAAAATAAATTTTTATACAACATATATTTGTTATACCTATATCACATACTCCTACATCTATCCCTAAACTATGCTATGCGTGTCCGATAAACCAAACTACACAATCAACAAACCTTCTACCTTTTACCACATGCAAACATGAGCTCAAAAAAACCTCATGCCACTTCATATCTCTGCTAAGCATACATGATACACGTGGAGATTCAGAGTCATTAATTACCCAGCTGCCCTAAGACGTCATATCCTAGGACGTCACTGAAAGAAAATCAAATATGATCTCATTGTCAGCAATATCTAAAAAGGTAAGCAACTCTATCTTCCAGTATAAAAATTGAAGAAAGCCAAGTCCCCTTTCTATATCAAAAAACTTCTTTCCAAACTTTCTCACCAAAGATCGACCCCCTTTCCAGTGGCTTTCTACCCCCACAAAGGTGAACCATCATACAATCCATCTCTTCCTCTCCTTATTAAACTCACTAGTTAACAATATTAAATAATTAAAAGTAAGACTTATTATCAATGACACTAAAGTGAAGCTAACTACTTTAAAAAAGATTCTCCTTTGAGTTTGTTTTGAATGAGGCCATAGGAATCAAAAAGAGGCAAGAAGGAGATGAGGAATAAAGGAGCCTAGCCTAGGTTAAAATTGATTATATGCCCCATTCCAACTCGGTTCAAGCTCTACTGGATATGTCAGTTTGGTTCCCACTTCAAATTGTTTACATCGTAGAATATTTTAAAACCCTAAAAGAATGTATTGTACTCAATGGTCCGAATTTGAATGAGAACATAAAAGAGATCAACAATAAAGGAGCCTAAACCTATGCTACCATTAAATGGGAAATTTGAGCCACACCTTTACTCCAATTCTTATTTTGGAACTCTATTGTGGACACTTCTTTTATTATTACTACTACATTTAGTTGGTTTTTAATTTTTTTTGTTTTGTTTACTTAAATTGGTTGTAAAATATAATTTTGTTGGTTTTTTTATTTTTATTTTTATTTTGTAATTTGTAAATGGAATGATTTGGGTTGGATTTTGGTGTTTAGGATTAGGTACATAAAAGTGCTAATGAGATTAAGTATGAGTATTAAGGTCCAGAAGTTTATTATTCCACTTCACAAAATCTATAGGAGTCCAAAGATGAAAGGAGAAACAAAAAAATATTACCGCTATGTAAACAAGAGTTTAAAAATAAGTATTACATAGTTTTTAAGAGCATTTTTTTGGGAAAAAAAAAAAGAGAATAAATTCTTCGCTTTTTAATTCCATTGACCAAAAGATGTTAAAGCTACATAAATTATTTGCATTGTACTCATTATTATCAACCAAGAAAAAAATATGTAATGAGCATAGTACAATAATTCCATATTGATCCGAACTAATCTATATCGATAGTGATTCATCCTTCCCGAACACAGCATACAACTCATTCTGTGCTCTCAAAGTGTGCTTATTCTCCCATTTTTCCTTACCATGACAAGTATTTTGTGAAATAAAATAAAAAAGCGTTAAAATGCCCTCTTGACCCAACCCTAAACACTCTAATATCCTTTTTCAAACCTACTCCCATTTTGAGTCAAAATCGAAAGATGGAAAATAGATGCATCTCATCGAGGCTTTCGTAGTGACTAAGGGAGTCAAAAGACCAAGAAGTGAATTATTTATCAGCCGAGCATTCCTC
The DNA here is from genome assembly GCA_025503065.1 of Gossypium bickii. NCBI lineage: Eukaryota > Viridiplantae > Streptophyta > Magnoliopsida > Malvales > Malvaceae > Gossypium > Gossypium bickii. Next base: position 15,153,844 of record CP106713.1, on the reverse strand, counting down.
TTACGGCTAGATTCAATCTCCGAGTCTCTGAAAGAAAAAGAATTTCATGTTCTTTTGAGAAGGGAGGATTGGGTGATTGCAATTTTCTCCGGCAAATAAAACTTTTGCACATTTTCATGAACAAGATCCATATAGACACATAGATTCATGAATCCCTACATCATAATTGAAAGAGTCAATAGAAAAAAAAAAGAAATGAAATTGATCAATATCTCTCTCGAAACAAATGAAAGGGAAATGAAAACTGAAACATAAACCAAAGATCAACCAAGCCATCTCGGAGACTTGCAATCACCAAATGTTCAAAAATTTCTTTATTCAATCCTTTTCCTTCTTGTTGCTGAATATCTCGTATCTTTTCGTTGTTTCCCAAGCCTATAGTTCCATCATTCATTACAATCAATCAACTAAGCCTATTTAAAAGAATAATCAAACTAAGTTCACTAATCCCAATCAATTTGATGAAATCAGTTTGATTTAATTCAACTTAATCGGTTACCCTTGCTTATATATGACAATATGAAGCACGTACCATCAAAAAATTGCTTGTTTGCATCAATAGTATTTTCACGTTACAAGCCGTTACAAACCAGACGCAAAAGACCTTAAGTTTTATATATATATATATATGTATGTATGTATATGTATTAATTTTACCCTAGTTTTTATCAAATTGAACTCAAATCCCGAATCTCAAATTATTTCAGATTTAAATCACTTCAAATTCAGATCCTTTTCATCATCCTAATTTTTTAAATAAGTTCAGATCAAATTGAAGGGTCTCAAATCAGAACCAACGGCTTTTCAAGTTGAATCTCATTTTCCCACCACTTTGGAGCATTTATGGTTGTATATTAAAAAGAGAATATATAGAAAATAACCATTTCTAAACCTGTAATCCCACAAGGTTTGGAAATTAAAACTCTAAATCCAAAGATTAAACAGCCAGAGTGGAGCATTACCTACATGCAAAACATGGGTCATTAAACCTAACGGTAATGGTAAAAGTAAAACTGTTGCCAACCTATTAGTGTGAAAAAGAAAAAAAGGAAATTGATAAAGCAATGGTTAGCACTTAGCAGTTCACCCTAAATGCATTACCCAAAACCACAACTAATTTATCACCAAAATTGGATTTTGCTACTAAGGATATATTTTGAGAACGTACCTCAGCTTTTCATAAACATTTTTCTGAATTCATCATTCGCTTTTGGTTTCTCATCTTCCTCTTTCTTGGTTCCTGGCTTGCTAGTAGTCCACCCAAGTGGTTTAACATTTCTAGGCACCACAAACGTATTTTTCCCCTTCAGTTGAATGCTCTCAAAATGCTTACGAGAATGTGGTACCTGGGGAGCTACACTTGAACCCTTTGAGATTTCAACAGATTCTTTAGATGCAGAACTCCCTTCAATTCCACTCTGATTGCTATCATGTTCTGCAATTTCAGTTTAGACACATAAGAGACTAACCAAGCAAAGCTATGATGTAACAAGGATAAAGCAAATCGCACAAACGCATACACATATTATATGTAACGATAAAAGCAAAGGGAGAGAAAATAAATGCAACTGTAATAAACAAAACCTGAAAATCACCTTGATAAAAATGCAGAAACTATCTGCATAATCAACACATTGCAAAGCAATGGGACTTAATAACACAGCTCCAATACATACAAAATATTTAGACATACCTTTTCCACACTGGAATAATTGGAAGTGCAGGGTAGGAGTGTAATTAAGCTGAGTCGAGCTCAAGCTGTGAGAAGCTCGAGCACTACTCAACTCGAGCTTGATTGAGTTCCACTTTTAAAGCAAGCTCAATTCAAAATAAAGATCAAACTGTTAAAAGCTCACTCACTTAGGTTCAATTACCTGGTAAAAGATAAAGCTTTGATTCCCATGCTCAATTTTAGACTCAATTATTTTTACTCAAGTTCGAGTTCTGGTTGGCATGGAAATTTTTCAATAATAATATATAAATAAAAATATACATAAAAATAAAAAGCTCGATTAGGCTCGCAAGTTATTACAATCAAGCATTAAGATACTCAAATTTGACTCTCTCAATAACTCAAGCTTGACTTGACAATCCAAATTCAAGAATTTTCCAAGTTGAAACTGAGTAGCTTGTAAGTACATGCATCTCATTTACGGCCCTAGTAGAGTTTAAAATGTATGCAAATTAATTCTGAGGACAAAATAACCTCTGAATTTATCAAAAGGATAGAAGAACTATCCCTAACTGCCGAAATTGAAAAATCCTTCAATTTAACTACTTAGAAAGGAGTGCCTACATATGCCTAGAAAATGTTTAAACTGTGGAACTATAAGGAATTAAAAAATAATAATGATAGAAAGGTACTTTTAGATATTCATCCCGTGCTACTTATGCAAAACCAAAAATGCTAATGGAGAGATCAACCAAAGAGTTTATTCTGTTACTTCATTGTATTCAGTGGGGCTTATATTTGGTACTTTTAGTTTATGTGAATATTGGCTTTTTTTCTTATTGTTCTCTTATATTTTATTTAATATTTCTTGTTTTCCTCAAGAATGCAGAGTTGAAGTTTGTTGTCAAGCCTAACCTCCTCATTATGCCACAATACATATGAATATTCCATTTTCTATAATAAAAATAAAAAAAAAAAAAAAAAAAAAAAAAAAAAAAAAAACCTATAATAAGATGCAGAGCCAATAGAAATAACAATGCTAAGGTTCTTTTCTTTCATCTTCTCTAAAATTTATTGCCTTATAACTAGGAAGGTCAAGATGTGGAAAACCATAGAGCTTGAAGATTAATGCTAGATATAATTTGTCCAATTGTTCTAGAAGCCCCCTAGAACTCCATCCACCTAACACTTAGCAGAAAATTAACCAAAAAGAAATTTAGGATATTCAAGATTGAGTACCATCTATTATGGAGTTTGAGCTCCAACCAATCTCAAGCAAACATCATTAAAAGAAACTCGGACTGAGGCTTTGCTTGGTAGAATGGAAAGAAATTGGAAGGATGAAAAATTGAAAGGGTAGAAAATTAGAAGGATGGAAAACATAATTCTTCTTTCCATAGGTGTCCTTGGTAGGAAAGATGGAAAAATGGAAAGAAAAGTAACTTTCTTTCCATCCATTGCTTGGTAGAGATGAAAAATGAAAAGAACGAAAATAAAGCATTTGAAAAATGCATAATTTTGAACTAATATACACCTCTCTCTCATTTTCTTTCCTCTCATCATTCCAATTTAGAAGGATTGCTTTTTGTGCATTAGGATGGAAGATGATCATCTCTCCTATTTTCTTTCCTCTCACTTTTCTTACCAACCTAGCACACTCAAAATTTATTTTCTTTCCCCTTTTCCACTCCCTCCTCCCATCCCTCTGCTATTCCACCCAAGCACACCCTTAAGGAACATAACTCAAGCTTCATAAGACTTACAAACTGGTGAAACACTAGTAAAGAAAAAATACTAAATAAGCCTAAAGCAATCTGAAATTTCTTAGAAAACCCCTTATTCTATTATTTTTGTCGAGTCCTTACGTTGACAGAAAGATTTCACACGAACTTTAATAACTGTTAGGCTTGTAGCCAACTAGAATCTTATGCACTCGTGAAAGATGACACAACTTTTCATGAGTGTATTTAGTATTTCACCTAACTATACCTTTTTGAATCAGAGCCATCCAAGGAGAAGAGTATAGAGATTTACAATCATCTTCAAAGTTACATAAAGAAATGTGGTGATCTTATGTTCATGGGGAATAGGGTAAAACAGAATTCCACAAGCGCCTAATAAAATAGCACATAAACTTAATATCTAGTTATATTTCACATATTTATTACATTTACAATCATGTACTTATGGTTTCATCAGGCCTGATCCTGAACTCATTAATGCAAGTCTGCAACCAAGTTCACAGCAAGGCCTGTTCCAACCTAGCAGCAAACTTGTCTATAACTTACAAAAAGGAAAAGGAAAAGAAAAATAAAATCCTATATTTCAAACATGTGAAAAAGTTGCTACAATTGTCCTTTATAATTAAATCCACTTCCAGCTCTGCTCCAGCTTCCTCTCAGCATATCATTCATTCTAGACATTTTCTTTTCCATTTGTTAGAACGGAAAAAAAGTCTTCAGGAATTAACTATTTCATTTCAAATTTAATATACATGCACATGATAAATTGCAGATAAAGGAAGTTTGTGATGCCTTCTAGTAAATTAGGCATCTGCTGCAATAGCTTGAGAAGGTATATGAATTATTGCATAATCAAGAGAAAGTGTTCATGAAGATAGGCATTCACCAGATGTAGTGAGAGCACCAGATTCTCTCTTGCCTCGCTTTGGATTTGAGCGTGTAATGCTCAACTTCTTGCCAAGCAACATTTGCTTATTCTTTGCTAGAGCTGCAGCAAGGTGTTCTTCATCCTTAAAATCCACATATGCCAATCCCTTCAAATTCCAATTAAAGATATGAATCTTAAGTATATGTTCAGCCTGGCTGATGAAAAGAATCTTAAAATTCATGCAGTATGTCGATTTTGACCCAAATTAGGAAAATAGGGTCCTAGACCTTAGGTATTGTTGTATAAATTTTCTACTGATTCAAAATCTTAACAGCAAGTGCTAAATTCTTAGTTTCTGAAATTTTAGGAACTAATCTATAATATAACATTGTTTGGTACACATACTATTGTGGATTGAACGCTCGGTAAAATTTTGTACTTCAAAAGAGAGATGATCTTATAGATTTTTTTTATTTAAAAGTTTGAAAAGAGAGAAACTATACCTAAAAGTGAAAATTTATAAGGTTATAAAAACCCTTTAAATAAGATTGACTGAATAAATAAAGTTTTAACTACTTCACAATAGTTTTTAAGAATTTTCCATATAGTGGCTTCTAAATGACTTAAAACACGATGAGAAGTTAAATAATTGACAAATTTTATATTCAATAGATTATCAAAATAAAATCTCAGATATGTACCAAAAATATTCAAGGAGAATCTAGTATATTCATCATCTTTCCATAGTAAACCATTAGACTTAATAATGTTGAATATGTGAGATAATCTTGCGGGGGAATATCAGTTGTGAATGGCAGAAGTAAACACAAAAATAAGAGAAGACATCCTTTAGCAAAGAATGATATCCACATAGCTTGGGATTGCTTAAACGTGATATTCCTCATAGAAATTATATCTACTTAAGTACTAAAACCTAACTAAGTTTGTATCACAAGTGAGGCCAACTAAACTGCAAAATTGGAAGGAAGAAAAATCTAATACAAAACATGAATTAGCAAAGATATATTAGTCTTTCACTTTCTCTGAAAATATGGATTAAATCCACATCTTTTCAAACTTCTATTTTCACCTATTTTTTCTCTACTTCAAAATGGTGATTGAGTTATATTCATACTTCTTCTCTATTTTATATTTTCTCTTTTTAACAAGTGTATTTACATTTTCAAGTAAATATATCTTTCTTTTTTTCTTTTTAATATAATTGTTTATTATTTCACCAACAAAGTGGCTTGCCAAAGACAATCTACCAAAAGAGACAACAAAAACTGCTTGTAAAAGCAAGGTTTTCAGAACCAGACCAGTGGTCGAACCAGTCCAGACCACCGTTTTGACTAGTTTGTCCAGACCAATTGAATAAATTATTTAGAAAATCATAAAAATTTAAAATATATATATTAAAAAAATAGAGAAAACAAGTTCAACCGGTTTTTTTAGCCTGGTTCAACTGCCTGTTCAACCAATTCATACCAGTTTGAAAGCCAACCAGGCCAACCCCTTATTTCGGACCAGCACCCTGACCAGTTCTGAAAACAGTGCGTAAAAGACATTCGACTGTAAAATACATAATCTGCTACTTAATAAAGATTGTAATATGGAAAGTGCAGCCTGAGCACCAAACTGACATCTAGTAAGCATCTAATGAAGACCGCTTCATGCTTCATTTCTAACATGGCAGTCACGGACACAAGAATAATTAAGAGGGCACATGCATGTCTGCATACACAAATTCAGAGAGAGAGAGAGAGAGAGAGACCCTTGATTTTCCAGTGAACTTGTCATGCAGAATTCGAATTGCAGTGACTCCACCAACATCACTAAAGAATTGCTTTAGATCTTCATCTATTGCCTGCCAGCCAAATAGATAAGCTTGTCTTTTAGTTTGTACAGAATATGAAGAAAAGTAAGTGTGACTATTTCTTTGAAAGCAGGAAAACAATGAAGAACAGCATGAAGGGTGTCAACTAACCCTAATGTTAAGATTTGATACAAATGCAGTGCACTGATCTGTATATAATCTTGTTTTACTAGAATAAGTGTCTTTCACCAGCTGCTCGTTTACTTGTTCCTCAAGCTTGCCCTTTTTCTCTTCCCTGTCATTTGCTTCAGCTAACTTCAGCCCTCGTGTGTTCTCTTTCTCATGCAATTTCTTCTGATTTTGAGTACTTTTCTGCCGCTTAGCTGGAGACTGTTCATCAATTGCGATTGAACCCGATTTCCTCTTTTCACGAGCAGTTTCCTTAAGGGGCTGCTCCCTTTGATCTGTCACTTCAGTTAAAGATTTAGATTCTTGCTCTAACCTAAACAATCGCAGCTCCTCAAGACGAGGCATAACCTGAAAAATTGAACGGAAAACAGAAAGTAATTCCAACTTTGGTAAAGGCTTATGACAACAACAGCTTATGACATCCCATGAAAAGAGGAAAAGGTAAATACAGTAAACACAAACAAATTTAATAACTTTTTGCTAAACAAAGCCAAAAGGCATATTAAAAAGCACAGTTCATCTTTGTTTAACAGGGATAAAATGTGTTTCAAACTTCCCCCTGAAACTCAAGAAACTAAATCAAATACCGCTGTCCAAGACTAAATAGAAACATATATTTTACATTTATAATGCAAACAAAATTTGTAGCATAATACTAAACATAGAATAACAAAAGTAGACCAGACCTATCATTTTTTCACGGGACACCTTGTGGCAAATCTCCCACCTAACCAGTGAGTAGAGAATGCAATAAAATGTTATCTTCCTTGATTCATCAGGAGAACAGATTTAGGAAGTTGACAGCTTAGAAATGATAATAGACAAAATAACTACCTAAACCAGTGGTAGGCCAGTTGATGGTGAAACCAGGTGAGGTTAGGATTTCAATTTTTACTCCACATAAGTATTATGTTTTTTTAGAAAAAAATAAAACAAAACTACTTCACATGTTATAAAATACTTCTTTGAAATGTTAAATAAGTATTACTGGCTGAATAAAGTTCTTGACAATTTCCAGAATGGATTTTTCTACTTGGTCATCTATATTTATTTATTTTGATTTAAACTTGTCTACATGGAAGCGGAATTCCATAATTTTACGAGGAAATGTGTTAACGGTGTGAAGTAAAACTTTTATAGGAACAGTAAATAACAGGAAAAATATAAAAAGCCATACCTTTTGCACAGCATGGTCAAGATCATCCAATGTTCCAAATTCCCTCTCAAAGCGCAACCAAGCATGGCAGATATCCTGAATGATTCTGTTTTTTAGGAAGGAATGTATCATCTAATTTACAATACATCTAAAGAGCAATTGAACAAAATTCAGGAGTAAACCCAAATGAGTAACAAACATTAACATTATCAAACCATGCAAATTATATTTTCAATAAACATGGAAAATGTACCTCCGAACTTGTTCCACTAAATCTTTTGCTGTAGCATCTCTTGTATATGGCCCTGGCTTCATTTATATGGCCTAAAGCAATTTCCATTGCTATATAACCTTGCCATGCTTCCAACATTGAACCACTGCACAGGCAGATGCATTCTTGAATCCTGTGAAACATTACATAACTAAACAACTAAAGAAAAATTCAAGCAAGTTTTCGATGGTCAAACCAGGTTTTAAGCAAGCTCCCCCAAACACCACGAGCAGCAGTTAAATTGTTATTCAATTTAAGCTCTAAGCAGGCCCAATAAGCATGCAAACGCAATAAACCATCAGTGTTCTTCAAGTGTGGTGATAAGTAATCTGTTGCTTGCTGAAATAAAGCCCACGAAGTCAAACTCAAGCATACAAAAGGGACTTACTGCTAGCCATCATAGCATGAAGATAAGAATTCTAAAATGTTTTTACATGCAACGAAGACCATCAACAAGGCAAAATATTTATGTGCTTGATAACCTTAAGTCACACTTAACTTTAACCATGAGTCCTTTTAAACATGGAGAAGAAGTACACATGCAAACCTGAAAAGATTCCCTAATCAATGAATAGTTCAAAACATCATCTCCTCTGGCTGATGAAATTCTACGCCTTAGGCCATCCACTCGAGTGAGGAACAAATCAAGGTACTACAACAAACAAAAAAGATTAACTATTCAAAGCAAGAGTACTAATATATTAATTCAAAACATAATTAGAGAAATAAAAATCCACACCTCCTCAAGGGTCGAAAATGTGCATTGCACGGACTTCTCAAAGGCCTGAAACAATTTTAAAAAGAAATTCAATAAAATAGGCTTAAATAGAACAATGAAACGATCAAGGTATTTTACATATTCCTTAATATAAACACGTAAAGAAGATTTCCCCCTCAAAATAGTTCCAGAAATTACAATAACTTATAAAACTTCTAATCGTTATAAAAGCCAAACAGCCAAAGTCAACAGAGCCACCATGAGAAAGCAAGGGCATTCAGTTGATTTGGATGTGGAAGTAAGATCATATTACATGATCAAGAGAACATGGAGAAAATAACACATGCAGAAGTTAGCATGGGGGAACCGTGAATTTGAACTATTGTTTTGCCAGCCCTGGTTAAATTCTCTCACCATTTTCACTTCCTTCTTTTGATGTGGTAGTAAAACCTAAGGGCAATATTTGACCAGCAGAAAAAAAAAAAGCTCATTTTTCCCTGTTAAACTACTTCCTAGAAAAACCTCCTAATGCTCCAAGCAAAAAACCTGGGTATCAAATGCAGAAGCTTTATGTAGTAAACAGAAAATCAAAGCTACTATTCATCAACCAGTAAACAAATTTCTCCTCCAATGATGAGCAAAGATTAAACTTCAAACAAACATCTGAATGTAGTCCAAACAGAATAAGGAGGACATTGTCTCCAAAAATAACCACAACATACAGCAGATATCTCTTTCTCAGAAGCAAGACCATGCTCCAAACATAGCAAATACCGAACCCAAAGTTCTCCAACCCAGGGGCAATTTCTTGTCGCCCTGGAATAAACATCCTTCACAACATTGCCTGCCTAAAAACAAAGGAAAAGGGAAAATAATTGCTACTAACGCAAATTCAAGTATAAGAGGTAAAGGAAAGAACTTTGACAGTTAATTGAATAATAGCAAGTAAAACCAGGAACCTTTAAGGTTTTATCAAGATAGCGAGTATAATCAAGCCAGAGATCACTTGATACAGGAAAATCAGTTATGGCACGTTCATACAGACTTTGGACTCGTGCTGGATCCCCAAAGGATTTTTCAAAATCTAAGTAGCCCTGCAACATTTGATTTCTTTAATCAATTTAACCAGGCAGAGCAATATGAAGAAACCAAATTTAAGGAAGTGCTTTAAAACATACATGAAGAAACCAAACTGATTTTAAAGTTACTATGGAATGAAAGAACTTTCACCCTATAGAGATTTTAAACGATACCATAAAATGTTGATATCTTTCAGACTCAGATGTACCCTGTCTTGTAATATGTTCTTCAAGATGAGCACGGGCATTGTACATCTCCTCTGCCTTCCGGTAAGATGAAGCAACACGGGAGGAAATCCCATCCACATTGTCGGATTCTGCATCAAGAGAATTTCCTTGTTCCACCTCCCATGCCTTGTAGGCTAGGAGAGTAGACTTCATGTTAGCAAAGGGAATAGACAACCGACGATGGAATATACTTCGAATGCGCTGGACCTGTTTCTCCTTTGCCTGAACGAATGGTGGATGGATAATATGCAGTCAAGCTCAAAAACATGGTCTTCAGCGGAAGAGAAGTTTATAAGCGTAAAGAAAATAAGTATCATATTGGGACCTGAATGTCTGATTGGTCAATGGTTTGTAAAATAGATTGCTCAAACTGAGTGTATGCATCCCATATTTGAGAACCTTGAGCAACATGTAAAGCAGCAGCAGTAACAGCACGCTCAAAAAGATTTCTAGCCTTTGAAATCCCGTCAACCGAATTATCACATACTTTTGGATCATGTTGTAGCACATAATTTAGGTACTCACGCCAAAGGGGGATAGACAAATACTCAGAGATGCCTCTCTCGTAAAGCTTCTCGACTGACTCGGAATCGGAATCATTCAGAAGAGAAGCTTCATCTTTGGCCCATTCCACCCACATTGCTGGAGTCAATGGAAACAATACATTCATATTTTCCCTAGCTTCTCGTAGCTTCTCTATTTCACCCCTTCTCCTCAAAAGCTTTATGTACTGTGAAATCAAATGAAAGCAGTGCAATAGTAGTAATATTAGGGAAAGGGAATCTTGTAGTTTTCCTTTGACTAGCGAGGAAGAAAAGTATGATTAATATACCAAGACATGGGCGTCGTAGTTGGAAAGATTGGTAGAGAGGTCAGACTCTAAAGCTCGAAGCTGCTGTGCCTGCTCCGCTTCGTCTTCTGAATCGCTTGAGTCCGAGTCGCTACTGAGTTTCCTACTGCTCTCAGGGTTTTGAGCAGTGTCATCTTTTATGGAAACTGAGGATTTCTCAAAATCCATTCTAGTTTCTTTTGCTTCGCTTTTTATTTTTTTTCCTTCTTTCGTTAAAAATAACTTCATTTCCTTCGTTCCTAGAGAAAGTAGGATTTTGGATTTAATTTAGGTAAATTACACCAAAATGTCACTCAACTTTGACTTAAGTTTCGTTTCAGTCACTTCTACCTTTCAAAAAGTTACAAAACACTCACAAATTAACAGTTATCGTTAAAGGTGTTAATGAAATTACATATGACAAGTTTACCAGCTAACGTGGCAAGTTGACTTGCCACTGGTGAAGCAGCTCCATTTTCCTCTTCTTCTTCTTATTGCCTTAATTTTAGTTCCCAATTTTTTGTTTTCTCCCTAAAACAATTCGGGAGACCCAATGAGTTCAAAGCTTTCAAAACCTACAATCTTTTATACATTTTTCGAAACAACCCATCGTTTTCATTCTCTCTCAAATCCATCTCAACCATTGCAAATCAACAATCGTTTACAGTCTCTTACCTCATAAAAAACTGTGGGTTATCCCCAGAATCCGCCATTTCAGCCTCCAAATACGTCAACTTCAAAACCTCGAATAAACCCGATTCCGTCATCGCCTTGTTGAAGAACCATAGATTCTCGAAAACCCAAATCGCAACCCTCATTAAGAGACGGCCATGTGTGCTTGCATCTGATGTTGAGAAAACCCTTTTGCCCAAAATCACTTTTTTGAACTCCAAAGGCATTTCAAGCTCTGATCTTGCCAAGTGTTTATCTAAATGTCCATCCCTTCTTATTCTTAGCTTAGAGAATAGAATTATCGCTTCTTTTAACTTCCTCTGCGATCTACTTCAGTCCAATAACGATATCCTTGGTGTTCTAAATTTGTTTCCTCGTATGCTTTTGTATGATTTCGATTCTCACATTTTGTCTAATAGTAATGTTTTGAGACAAAATGGAGTGCCTGAGCTTAACATAGTTAAAGGATTTCGTCGGGTTCCTAAAACATTCTTTTATACTCCAATTCAATTCAAAGAGATTGTAGAGAAAGTAAAGCAAATGGGGTTCAGTCCTGAGAGGTTTATTTTTATTTTAGCTGTTACTGTTTTGGGTTCAATGAGCAAATCCACTTGGGAGACAAAGTTTGATGTTTATAAGAAATGTGGTTGGTCTGAGGAAGAGATTTTAGATGCTTTTAAGAATCATCCCTTGGTAATGGCTGCTTTGAGGGTAGAATTAAAGCATTGATGGATTTCATTGTGAATGTAATGGGATTCAAGGCTTCATTTGTTGCTAAGCAACCCTATTTGCTAGGATTGAGCTTGAAGAAGAGAATTGTTCCAAGCAGGCTGAGTAAAATTCGATTCAATTCGAAAAAATTGAAAAAAATTTAAATTTCGAATTATTCGAATCGAGTTAATCGAATCAACTCGAATTTTAAGTTTCGAATTTCGAGTTCGAATCGAGTTAAATTTTCGAATTCGAATAATTCGAATAAATCGAATATAATATATTTTTATTTTTTTTAAATTTTAAATTTTTACTTAATTATTTTAACTCAATTTCTCAAGCCCAAATATTTTATTTTTATCCCATTTCCCAAGCTCATAAGTGATCAGCCCAAAAATTTATTTTTCATAACCCAATTTTTCCCCCAAATCAAACCCCCAAGCACTAACACCAACAACAGGTAAAAATTCCATCGTCTCCTCTACCACTCCAACTCCAAACCCTAAATTAATTTTCCTCTTCTTTGTTCTGATTCTCAGGCTCTCAGCTGCACCTTTCACTGGTATGTCACTAAGTTGTCTAATCTCTTTTTCTACTCTTCAATTCCATATTTCTTGTTCTTGAGTTTTTCTTCTTCCTGCTTTACTTTTGGTGTGATTCATGCAAGCTAAAATAGTTTTATTATTGTCCATAGATTTATCACTTGTAATGCTGGGCAGTCATTAGATAGGAAACCCTTATCTTAAAAATTCTGATCGGGACCCATTACCAGCACCCTCATTCCCCTAATCACCCATTACTTATAATGTGGTTGGTTCTGTTTCTAGATTCTAATATGTAATATCTGTCGAGTTAATATGTTTTCTCTTTTTCCCATGAAACAAGGCAAGGAGAGTCTTGTGATTCAGTTTGCAAGTCAAATGGACAATCATGTGTACTAAACAAGCTTTTGATACTTAACCAGTGTGACATGTAAGTTCTTCACCGTCTTCTTTCCTCTTTTATCATGTGGCTTTGTGGTTCATTATTTGCTTTAGTGCATGGCTAATATCTTGTGGAGTGTATTCATCTGTTTGGTTGATCTTCCTGCAACTGCAGTTAGGTATATTATAGAATCCTTCTTGTTATTGCACTTATCCAGTTATCTATTGTATCTTGAGTTGGTTGAATATTGTCTATGTTTTTACACATTCCATCTTCATTTATAACATCAAGGAGGAAAGTATAGGTATAGTCAAACAGGGAGGTTGTTAACAATTTGTGCTTGAAGTTATTTTATAGTGTTATGTCTCACGTGCTTTCGATAACTTCTTTTCTTAGACTTTGGTTTGTTTTTTTCTTTATAAACAGTATCCAGAAATATATGAGCTAGCATGCCTGGCAAGCGTTGGACCCGATCAACCTGCTGAAGTTGTAGATGATGCTCCCAAAATTTTGGTATGTTTCCTTTTTCGTAATGCTTTACATTTGCAAAACTGTGTATCAACTAGAAAATTGATAAGATAGAATTTTTAATATGTCTATTGAAACTTTCATGACTATGTAGCATACATAATCTCCTGTTGCTTATCTTGCCGTGGAAGTAAATTGAAGTGTGCTAAACTGATTGTTATGCTCATAATTGAAATAATTACTTTCTACTTGGTTTTTTTTTTCTTTTATGAAAAGCAAATCATGTCATAGAAAATGAAGGCTTATCAATAAAATGAGAAATTTAATGCTAAAAGTTGAGAATGACATATTCCCTGTCTTTCAGAATCCAGGAGCATGCTTGTATACTCGAACACAATCAATGCTATCTTGTGATGGTTCTCATCGGCATACCAGGAGACTTTGTCCCTGTGCATAGTGTATCACCTTGGTGAGTTTGGTTCTTTTATTGACTATTAGGAATTTTTTTCAATGTCAGAAGATAACTGCATTGTTGCTGTGATCTTGTTAGAATATTGGTGGGACAATTTCAGAGTTGAATCATGTCTTAAGTCGGGCTATTTTTAAGATAAGGGTTTCTTGCTACTCCTATTTCAACGGTTGCCTCAGAAAGTGCATTAGTACAGGTGGACGTGTTCTCGATAGGTTTAGAAGTTCTCTAACTCCTCTCATGGTCAAGGCTTTGGTTTGTACACAAGATTGGCTTCGGAAATCTAATGATGCCATCAATCTTGAAGATTATATTGATGAACTTCAAACCATGGAAGATGGTAATATATAAATTTTAATTTATAAAATAAGCTTTTGTGTTATTTATATTAGTAAGCATACTTTAACTAACACTTTTGTTTTTAAATTTGCTAGACTTATCAAAAATACCTGAAGATCAAGAAGGTAATATACTTAGCATTAGTTTATAAAGTTAAATGTTTATTAAATTTATTTTTGCTAACATTTTAACCATTTAACTAACTCATTCAATACTTTTACTAGATGTTTCAAGATTATCAATGCCAACGGTGTTTGAAGCACAAGAAGAAACTTAAACTATTCTATAATGGTTTTTGAACTAATGTGTTATTGTTATTAGTTTGGTTTGGTTTGTTTTTGTTGTTGGTTAATTTAGGTTGATGTTGTGTTGCTTTTGTTTATTCACTTATTTACTTCAATTTTTTGTTGTATGATCATGTTTAAAAACTTTAAATTTTTTTTTGAAAAATTACATAAAAATAAAGAAGACTAAAGTCATTTTTTTAAAACTTGAATAAATATATTCGATTCGATTCGAATTTTGTCTCATTCGACTCGATTCGAAAAAATTTCAAATTAAGTTAGGATGATAAAATACGATTCGAAAATTCGATTAACTCGAAAATTTTCGATTCGATTCGATCGAATGCTCACCCCTAGTTCCAAGGGGTTTGTTTGTTAAAGATCTTATATCAAAGGGTTTACTTGCAGAAGTATCGGGGTTGACGACATTGTTTGCAAGTTTAGAGAAGGTGTTCCTTCAGAGATTTGTGTATTGTTATGAAGAAAAAGCTTCTGAGCTGTTAAAACTGCATGATGAGAAATTGAACCTTGCTGCTGGGGAAAAGCTTAAGACACCAAAATAATAGAATATATGTTGAGATATTTTCTTTATCAGTATTCTTCTCTGTCATAACTTAGATTAGTTGGTTGCTTACTCGAGATTAGCGATAGAAAGGCATAATTATGAATTTCGTAGAAGCTGTTGCTTAATATATCTGTTAGCCGTCAAACATGGCTGATGAAGCTTTAGAAAGAACAATTGAATCTTTAGAAGAAGAAGAAGAAGAAAATGGAGCTGCTTCACCAACGTGGCAAGTTATTGCCACATCAGTTGGTAAACTTGCCACGTCAGCAATTCCGTTAACACCCTAACGGTAATTGTTAATTAGTGACTATTTTGTAACTTTTAATTTACATCTTTTCGATTTGGTCCCTTTTTTAAAATAAATTAATTTTATTGTTTCCTAAACAGCAGCCCAAACGAAATCTTTTTTTTAATTTGAAACTTCAATGTAATATCACCCATCAACATTTTATTAGTGTTATTCAATAGGAAGATTTTTTTTTTTTTTTTTAATGTTTAAATTAAACATTCAATATAAATGTAATAAATACTTTAAAATGGGTTCAATAAACCATTAAAATGAAAAATTCAGGCTAATTAATTTTTAAAATTAAAATTTACTTTTATCAAACAAACAACATAATTATTATCCCCGAAAACATAATTATTATTAAATTTTATTAATAGTTGGATGAAAATTTTGTAATTTTTCATAATTAAACAACTAAAAAAAGAAAAAAAAAACATAATTAAATGACTACATTATAAGTGTCATTCGTTCATCCCGGAAAGGGAATCAACTACACCTATCATGTGGAGTAGTTTCACTAAATAACCTTCCATTCTATTTGAAAGGAGGTAAATGGGACCATCTATGATTGCCAACAGAATCAGAATGAAGATGCAAAACCCAGTTCAAATTTGAATCAGCTGAATTACATTACATCTATATTAATAAAGCCTGCAATAAAATTACATTACTCCTAACAAAACCGTGCAGAATACAAAATTCTCCAACCTATGAACCTGTAAACCAAGATTACAAGTGAACAAAGTCGATATAACTTTTCACAACCTAATCAGCCATCTTGTATACATCACTCCTGTGAAAGATTATACTTCAGCTGAATAGACCAAGGTTCAATTGTTTTGCATCATATAAACCTGGATAGTGTGTATTTGGATCGTGGCTCTTCATCTCACTCCTAATATCTGCAATAGGGTCCAGCAGAAAATATCCGCATTATAATTTATAGTAGACAAAACTTGTGTTTGGACTAACATGATACGACTTCTTTTACTGACACACTGCACTTTGCACCTTCATTTCTATATGCTTTGAACTATGAGTTGCAAAAACTAGAAGACACTTTTGAATGGAAAACAAATTAGCATACAATATTTGGAAATCATAATCTGCCTAATGTCAAAGAAGACAAAAGCACTCACAGTTTGTGGCAGATTTCTTTCAGATATCTAAAACCAAATTTTTAGAACTTGAAACAGCGTTCCAATTTTTTCCCCTTTTTATTACTTTTCCTTTTTAGTAAGAGACTTCTCATTAAAATGCACAGTTGCAAGGAGGACAAACCCCGTATTTGCAGTAGATTTCATAGGTGTTGAGCTCTCCAATCAACTGCAAAGTTCTCATCACTGTCACTGTCACTGTCACTGTCACTGTCACTAGTTGACTCTTCACTGTTAGCTTCCTTCCCCCTCTGACGCTTATTTGATCTAGAGGTCTCCAATTCCAGTTTCCTCTTCCACAATGTTTCCACTTTCTGCTTGTAAACCCTGAGTGAGGAAAAAGATGATAAATAAACTAGATGACTATAATAAGAACTTGCCTTTTTATTCACAGTTAAAAAAGGTGGATGAGTGCCACAAACCGTGACAAGCACAAAAACTTACTTTTGCTCCAAAGATTCAGCCTCTTCAATCATTTCAGCTGCATCAATCTGCATGTTGAAAACCATATATTACTTATAAGTCTATATTGCAAACTGAATTACAAGGCAGGCAAAACAGCCGTAGTGGGTCTACAAGGAGATAAAAGGACCTAACCTCCTCTTCTTCCATACGGTTGTCCACCTCTTGCAAATCTTCTTGAATCAACTTTTCAAATTCCTTGTACTCATCTCTGATCAGGAAACAGAATTAGTCAAGGTTATGTCCCAAAAAGAAATATAAAGGTAGGAGAAATTTGGAGCCAATTATCTATTGCAAATTAAATCTTAAGGAGATGTGCATCTCAAAAATCCCAGATTTTTATGTCACTGATTGGTGAATCATATGAAAACACCAAAATGTTTTCCACTGTGCAGTGACCTCATATTTTTCTTCATTTCCCTTAATTTCCTTTTAACTTTCAAATGTTAAGAGAAGCTTATCATGCAAAATAAATAGTTGGGTACAAAAATATAATTAACTCATGCCACCCACATGATGAAGGGGAGGAGAATACTTTTAACAAAGAATCATTTAAATGTTGAATATTTAAGGTTTAAGAGTCAAAAGGACAGTACCTATGTCCTGTGAGGATGATATTTTTTTACTTCCTCCACTACTTGTACATATTTACAATTATTTAGCACTCCGTTCACATTTTAATTAAAAAGTAATTTATCCTTTAGAAGAGTAAACAAATCAGAGTTGAGACTATGATGATGATAATTACTATGATTTCTAAACTCCTATGTAAGCTATTGTACAACTATTTAAAAGTCCACTTAAACTTCAAAATAAACAAATATTATGGTAATTATCTTTAGTAATCATAAATATTTTATACCATCCAAACCACAGAACCATAAAATGGACATAGTCTTGAGAGGCTAAAGAGAAGGATCTGTGTGACTTTAAAACGAGTGTTAGAATTTTAGAATTTAGACAGTTGAATGCACTGACTTGGGCAGCAAAACCAGGAGTTTAGATGGTTAATGAACATCAATCGAGTATCTTGAAGCGGTAGTTCAAAACTAGCTCATATTGCAGAAGCTATTCCAACACTTGTCTTTGGTACAAGAGATTTAAGAAGAGTACAATAACAAAGCTACAATAAGGGTATGTTCAGTGAGCAAGATGATGAATAGAATAAGTATTTCTATCCCCCAATTAGTGTTAACCTGATGAGCATAGGATAATGAATAGGATCCCGTAATGCAGGATGACTCAACAGGTATCTTCTTCCTTTTTTTCTTAACTTATTGGATACCCTTGTTTTTCTATTTCTCTTTGCATCTCTAAAAAGTTTTTTTTTTTTTTTTTTTTTTTTTTTTTTTTGCTAGAGGACTGCATTTAAAATATAATCATATAGCGAGGTAAAATAGACTAATCACGAAATATATCCTTACTTGAACCCTAGCACACAATATGTAGAAAACAAAAATCATCCTACCATTTTCTTAAGCTTACACTCAGTAAATAGGATAATCTCATCTAATGCAAACTACTTCATTATCTTTGGTTTTATGCTATTCCAACCCTAGTAATATATTTCCTTTAGACAATTATAGTTGGACATTATTCGGTAGTAGTCCTGCAACCCTAAACCACAGTGTTCTAGTTCCAACTTCAATTTCACATTTAGCCTTTATCAGTATTTTTCTTACTGTTTGTGTTCTTTCATTGTTTCCACCTCTGAATCGCATTATAATCTTTATCCTATTCTCTGTTTGACATGTCCAAGATTAGAACAGAATAATTTCTGTTTGGTGTGCAAGATGAAGAATAGTACGATTATTTGACCAATACATCTTTCTAAACCAATGAAAGTTAAATGCAATTTTTTCTATAAGAAAAAGCAAGTTGTTAGGGGTAGAACAGAAAGCATACAAATAAGGGCTTCTAATCCTCAATATTAACCCATAAAAAGCCTCTCCATTTCAAGAGAATTGAGTAAATTTCATACAAGTACGGTTATCCAATTAATTATACTAGTATCCTCTTAGCAGTGAAACGTGGTTTATCCTATGTTATCTATCAACTCTTGTATATCACACACACTTAATTACAAATAGGATTCATGTAAACTTAACTAGCCTCTCAAGAGCAACTTTACACACTATTATCAGCTAATTACGAAGAGCAGGAAAGTAGTTGTGCTGGCAAAGCTTGAACTTGAACACTAACGTAATTTGTTTATCATAGTTTCTTATATTTGAATCCCCCTTTAAAACAATAGCTTCCGAGAAAGATATAACATTCAAACCAGAAAACAATGGATTTTAAATATGCATGACTGCATTAAACTAGGAACTTACTTCACATCTATCTTAACAGGCTTAATGCCACGAGCACGTAAATCAGCTTCCTTATTGTCAAAGAATCCTTCAGGGAGAGCTCCCTTTACTTGCTTGGTTTCTGGAGCACTAGCCTGCTCTGAAGCCTGTATATTCTCCCTAGGAGGCTTCATGGCATTCATAGGTAACTTGGTATCATCCTTATCAAAGAAGTCATCAGGAAGAGATCCTCTAACGTGGTTTGTTTTGGTTTCTGGAGCACTAGCCTGCTTTGCTGCCAGTTTATTCTCCCTAGGAGGCTTCATAAGATTCATAGGTAACTTGGTTTCATCCCTATCAAAGAAGTTATCAGGAAGAGATCCTTTCACTTTCTTGGTTTCTAACTGTGTGACCTGTCTTGACTCAGGAGGCTGAGTCATCTTTGTTTGAATGGCACTGCTTTGAGGACAACCATCCTCTTCGGTCTCTGAATATAGAGACTCCTTTGCATGAGTTTGTGCTGAAATTCCAGGCTTTTTGTTTGAACTAGGATCTGGCAACTTTTCAATCTCTGTTACAAAAGTGAATTAATTATGTCAAGTCTAATTACCATATCATGTCACCTACAAATTACAATAACAAAAACAGCTTCCAAACAAATCAGAAGAAATAAAGTGCACATCATACCTTACATTCTTTGTCGTGTCAACTTAGAAAGAATAGTTATTCTAAGAAAACTTTAAATCCAGAAACAGAAGCTTATTTTAGCAAAGGTCTAATTTGGTGTAATTATGACGCAGAAGCTTAAAAAATATATATATATTTTATTATTTCAGTTTATTTTATTTAGTTTAAAGTATTATATATGTTTTATTGACAGCTAGGATTATTATTACTTGGGGGTTAAGCTTAGGATTATTAATTAAATTTTATTTGCAAGGACGAGTAGAAACTTTGTTAGAAAGTAAGTCTCCTATATATATTCTGTAACAGAATTTACAGCAGCAAACTTCTATTATTATTTCTTTGAATTTAATAAAGAAACCTAGAGGTTTACTATAACCCTAAGTTTTCTATAGTTCCATCTTCTCTCCTATTCGTTTGTTCAGCCCTAATTCTTTAATTGTTGCTGTTTTCTTCCCCAACCTACATCAAATTAGCCTTCATCTTAAATCAGACCCATAACTGTTTCATACTTCAAATCCAAACCTTTGAATTATATGGATACCAGGATATTACTACTAAGCGATTTCACACTTGTTGACACTTGTAAACATGTACTCCAGATAAAAAATATAATCATTGTACTGTTCGTCACTTGCATAACTTAAATCATCTATATATCTGAACCTTTTAAATATAAGGGACCCCCTTGTTATTGGACGGGCACCTTCATTATGGTTTGATGCATACCGTATCTTACAAAATGAATATCAACAATTAGTATAATTTAACATATGATGTTCTCCATATTACAAATCTTAGACCAAAAGCAAATCTTTTCACCAGCAAGCAAATGAGTCTGACAAATCAAGAAAGATAACAATCTGAGTAATCAGTTGCAACAACTGTTGCTCCAACTACAATAACTTCTTACTGGTTCCAACCGAAACCACAAAAGGGAGTCAGATGAGGCTATCAGTAGCATTAACCAGTATGGAAGATATCCTTACAGATTGAACAATCGATTGGAACCAACGTTAGGGTCTGGCAGGGTGTGCAGTACATAGCTGGATTTCCTGACCTTTGATGGGTCAGAGGTCTCATTGATTTGGTTACACCGATGAGATTTTTTTTTTTTTTTTTTCCAATCAGCATACAGCAGAAATAGACAAGGTTAATTTGGTAGCTTTTCATATGTTGGGTGAGGTGCAACTATGGTACTGTCAGAGGGAGCAGGAGGAACCAAATCTCACATGGATAGTATTCATAGAATATTGCACTGTGAGATTTGGCATACGACTACACAGTAACTCTTTAGGTAAACTGGTTTACTTGAAACAGATTGGAAAAATTGAGAAGTATCAACATCAATTTCAAAGGTTGTTGGCAGGTGCTAGTACAGCGTGAGTGGACCAATGGGTGACTTGTTTACTGCAGGATTAATGGACTCAATTAGGCTTGTTGTGAGATGCAAAATCCCCCAACCCTTGTTCAGACAATGAACATGGCACAAGCCTTTGAGAAGAAGCAACAACACTGTTAAGAGAACACTGGCAACACATGGACTAGAATATTAAAGACACCAACATGGCAGCAACAGTTCCCCTTCTATTGCTAAAAAATAACTCTGGGAATGATGAGATGGCGGCAATAGGTTTAAGTCGAAGTGGTGCGACTCCTCACTTTGTTAAAAAGTTGACTGGTGTAGAGATGGAGGGATAAAGAGACAAGGGCCTTTGCACAATTGCGATGAACCATACTCACTTGAGCATCAATGTAAAAAGCTATTTTGGTTAGAGATAAAGGATCCTAACGGTATTGTGCAAAACCAAGATGAGTAGGGGAACTAAAATATCCTTGCATGCGATAAGGGGCAAAAAATATGCACAAACTATGCAATCACTAGCTTGCGGACAAGCTCTTTTTCCAGGATGAGAGTAATGTTATGAATGCCTTAGTGGGCAAGACAAGAAGTCAGATGTGCCAAAGATGGAAAGAGCTTCTTACAAATGTTTCATGCTCTAAAATAATAATAAAAGTATTTATATCTATCTATCTATCTATCTATCTATATATATATAGAGAGAGAGAGAGAATATGTCCTGGCCATGCATATTTGAAATTTTAGGAATTGCCAGATGACCTTATTAATACATGCAATTTATTGACCTAAAAGCATTGAAGTCTGTATCATGCATTTAATCTTTTCTGTAGATAATAAGATAAAGTGAAGCTTGATGCTAGTATCAAAAGTAGAGCAACCTACATTTTAGTTAGGGAATCAATCTAAATGCAGTCAAAAACAAAATAAAGCCGAAATCAATAGCTCTTACCAGTTGTTTGCTTCTCCATCCCATGATTATCAAAAAACCTTGGAGGCAGACCAGATTGCGTATTGCTAGCTTGAGTACGCCTAGCAGCATTAGCTTTCAAGGTATTAATTGCCTATTCCAACATGAAGCCTCTGATAAGTATTTCAACTAAGATGGATAGAAGTAAGCTAGCAAAGAAATCATGGAACAAGTAATCAATGAGAAATGAAACTACAGACAATAGTAGTAAAACCCGGGGGAGAATTAAGTTTGATTCCAGAGGTATTGAATATTTGTTCTACCTCTATTTTATGCCTACCATAATAGGAAGCCTCAAAGCTGAAAGTACTTTAAAATTTTCCCTAAATTATGAATTAATTCCAAGAATATTTCAAGTTAACTCATAACTATCATTGCAATAGTTCTTTTTTTTTTTTTTTTTTTTTTTTTTTTTATTTGCATTTGCAGGTAAATATTAATATATGTACACATATATATCCATGCATGTATGGTATCTAAATGACCTTACCGAAACTGAATGAATACATAAATCAATGAAAAGGTTACTGTCAACAAGAAATTGGTTTGAAATCCATATCCATCAATCTGATTCAAAGGAAGATAATAAGGGCAGGACATGTTACTCAAAGGTCATATCTGGTGCAACTAAATTATTCAAATTTATATATCACAATCAGAGAAATTACAGAGTTTACACAAGTTGACAACTGTCAAAAGCACATTCCAAAACCCTTTCAGATTAAGGATGATAAAAAATAGACAGAAGAACATATGCCGTAAGACTGAGGAGGCAAATAAACAGAGCATGTTCTAGCTTTAATGTACTCAAAACTTTTCCTCAACCTTGCAGAAGTACACAATATATTGGCAATAAAAAACCAAACTCAGCTAATCCAACAAAAGTACTTCCTTAAACTTCAAAGATTATAAAAAAAGAACATAGCATATATATTTCAAAGCAAGAAAAAGTAGTATCAATATTCTTTGTTAACGTTGTAGCATTCTCACCACACTCCATAAACCATCTTATGGTCAACTATCTCCAAGACCTAATCAATTACCTAAAGACTGCTCCCAAAGGCACTCAACATCATCAAACATGCCTGGTGAGCTCTCGCATTAGCATTATAACAGCATTTTGAACCTACCTTAGGCAGAGAGTTTTTGTCAAGATTCTGAGGGTCATACAGGGAAAAAGACATTACCTCATGATGTTTACGAGAAGCTTGGTGTGCATCCCAATGGGATACAGATTTCAAAACAACATCACAAACCCGACAGACAGGTTGGTCAGATTCATTGTAACTGCATGTGCAAAAGCAAAGAAAGAGAAATTACTGTCAAAAAACAAAACATAACTAATTTAAGTATTATATAGCAACCAACTTTAGAAGATGAAAATCAAAACCACCATGAACACTCTATATATAGAACAATGAGGCAGATTTAAAGAAATTATACCAAAAGAAGTACCAATTCAAATTATGTTTTCATCCGTTCACATTGTACACTTAATAGACAATGACAAGTATAGACTTTATACAAGCCTCCAAAAACTTAGAAGCAACATCCTCAAGAAAAAAAAAGATCTAATTTTAGAACATAACCATGAAAATAATCGTAACATTTAAGATTCATTTCAAGAAGCAAGAAGAAATCCAATGCAAGCATGACAAAATTTTCCCCACAGAAAATTACCCCTTACCCCAAGTTCCAGAAGGATACATTTCGGACCAATCCTTTAGAAAACAGACATTGAAAAGCAAAAAATATATATTACAAGAAAAAAAAAAATAGAAAAGCATTGCCAGAACATAATATTTTCATTTCATGGCTAAAGTATATTGTAATGAAGTGATAAATTTACCTGATAAGGGGAGAATCTATGCGCTTCTCTTTCTTTTGTGCATTCAATTTGGCGCGAAACAACGCCTTGTTCCTCCCTTGGGCATCCATTTCCTCTTTACAACCTTAAAAATCAATAAAACAAATTCTTCTAAAAAATCGCAAATAATTGCTTCTTGAGTAAATAAATTTGTATAATCAGCGTTATGAAAGGCATAGATTATAACAAATTCACAACAATAGAGAGAAATCAAGAAATAAAAAGGCTAAATTACAAGGTTAAAATTAATGCTTTAATAACCCACCAATACACTGCCCTATTAAATTTCCAAAAAGTATTCATAAAATTAAAGAGAAAACAGAGAGACGGGGACAAATCAAAAAAATGTAGAAAAGGAAAATATAAGACCAAATAATACAAAGAAATAAACAAGTAAATTCTGAAAGACAACTGAAAATTTAATATATATATATATATATATAAAATACAATGAAGTAACAGTACCTGGCCTCTTGAATAGTTGGAAATTGGATTATACGGAAGACGAAGACGCAAGTTACGCGTGAAAGAAAAAGGAAGAAGAAGAAGAATAGGTGGCAAATCGAGAGAGAAGAGAAAGCTGCAGTTTCCTTTTCCCGGTAGAAAGCCAAAAAGAAAGGGAGAAAAATGTCGTAACCTAATGTAGAGACACCAATGTCATCTACGGTCGAAACCGGAACAAACCGACCAGGGACGGATTGAACCGGAAGCAAGCAAGTATATCGGTTCGAATAGAGTCATCAAATTAATTTTTGACGGGTAAAGTATAAAAATGGTGACCAAATTATTGATTTTATTCTATTTTTATCATTTAATTATTAATTTTTTATTTAATAAATTAAATATTTTTGTAATTATTATATAAGTGATGAGAGGTTGATGCTAGTTTTTTTATTAGTCTAATAATACAATTAATTTTACATATTTTATTAATTTAATTTTAAATATAAAAAAATTAATAAATTTAATTTTTAATATTCACAAAATTCGTAATTTTAGTTTAAATTTTACTAAATTTAATAAATTCAGTTCTCAATATTTATAAAAAGACAAATCTTAAATTTTAAAAAATTTGTAAATTTTGTGAATTCAGTATTTAAAGCAGAGGTAATCTTTGTTACTAATAGTCTCCAACCTTAACGACCAAGAAGAGCAATGTTGAACAGTTTCATATTGCGTAAACCTATACCACCCATCCCCTTAGGCTGACAAAGAGTTCTCCCCATAAGCATGAACCAAAATTTGCCACTTTCCTTTCTAGCCCACCAACTTCTATTGAGCTTCGATTGCATCTCTCTTAACACCCCATCAGGAGCAAGGAAGATCGACACAGCATACGTGGGAATGGCCTGGAGCACAGCTTTAATCATAACCTCTTTACCACCATAAGATAGAAATCTTTTAGTCCAGCTTTTTGATCTGCAGGACATTCCATTAATATCATCCATAAAATTTAAGTACCAAGTAAAATTTTACAAATCTTAAATTCAGTTCTCAATATTTTAGTCGAGCTATTTGATCCGCAGATTTGGGCCTAATTATCACCAGCTTTCAAGTACCAAGTATTCATAACGCCATTCATTAGCAACAAACCAACAACCATGTCCCTGGAGGCGGCCATTCAAGCACCAGGAATTCATGCCCATGCCCCTGGAGTCGGCCATTTTCTTTTGTTCCCATTTTTTTCTAACTTCAATTGTAACTGTATAATGAACCCAAAAAATTTGTGGTAAATAGATTAAAATGGTGGTTTATTAAAATAAAAAAAATGTTTAAAGTAATTACATTTTTATTGAAAAATTAATCTTATAAGCCCAAATTACTTTATTTTACTTTATTTTATGTAAGGTTAGGATTGGACAAAATGTCAATATATTTCGAGTCGAGCCGAACTTAGGTAAAGACAACTTTTAAAAGCCTCTTATCTAGGTTCAGCTTAAATTTGTCTCAACTCAACCCATAAACAGCTTTAATAGTGAGGGCTAAACTTATTAATTTTTTTTAAATTTGAACTAAGATGACAAATTTTGTGAACATTGAAACTAAATTTATTAATTTTTTTATTTAAGATCAAATTAATAAAATATGTAAATATTAGAGAGTTAAATTTATTATTAGACTAATTTCAAATAGATCTGGAATTTACTCTTAAAATAATTAATAACTATTATATAGTCTTTCTTTAAAAAAATAAATTTTGACATAATATGTTTTAAGTTATTTTTACAATTTTAAATACAAATTATTTATTTTTATATCATAAAATTTTAAAAATAACTATAAATTAAATAATTAGGTAAGTAGTGAGTAATTGAGATGAATCCATCATAATTAAAGACCCTGGGGGACTGAATTCCGTATTTTACTCATATTGGAAGTTGGAAATAAAAAGCAAAATACCAAAACCTGTTGGAAAAATTTAAAAGGTTGTTTTACAGCATGTCTCAATGGATATGTCTTTTCTGAAGCGTATACACTTCCCCTCTAATCTCTTATTCACCCGTAAAAAATATGATCGAAGCTTAAAATAAAACAATTGCCAAATTCCAGCAGAAACTTTACATCAACTTTCCTATCATCAACCTCACATGGCTTGAAAGGAAAATTAAATACATAAATATCTTATATATTTATATCTAAAAGAAACAAATGACATCAAGAAACCCAATAGATTCAACATTCTAGATCACCTTCTACATTTGTTTTGTATTTTCTTTGATTTCCCACACTCGCCAAACAATGAAAATCGTCTAGTTCTGCATGATCGAACCGGTGTTCCCTTGACCTGTTACAAGAAACACGATCATGTCTTTTTTGCATAAGCTTGAAACAAATCCTGTGGCTTTTATATGTTGACAGAAACAAGGGAGGGGGAGCAACAGCCTACCTTCGCCCTTCTCCGGGGCTTCGGGTTATTCCAACAGAAAAGCCCACTGCATCCTCCAGTTCCTGACCCAGATTCATATCCACTAAAGAAAAACCATGAATGAGCAGCAAGTACACAACATGAAAACAAGTGGTAGCCTATTTCCTTTCAAGTAGAAAAGAAATTAAATAACCATCAAACCGTGCTAAAACAGCGTTCCAATGGATTAAATATTTCGGTCAGTTGGAACAAACATAAAACAGATCCCTTATTCTTACTATTAGTTGCGGTATAGTAAAAGTGATTCACGTTAAATACAAAGTCAAAGACTTAACATTTTGTACATTATTAGTCTTTTTTTTATATATATTTTCATAGTTAACTTTCACTACAGTTTAATAACTTTTTCATCTTAATTTATAATTAAGGACAATTTAGTAAAATGTGCTTTTAGGTAATCATAAATTTCGTCAACCAAACAACAAAATCTTATATCTCAGCCAAATGAGCCAAACAGGGTAATCTAACATAGCCAGTAATGTGCTAAGCAATCATACATTCCAGTAATCCTACTACTAGAGATAATCTTATATTTCATGAACCAAACACCCCTAATAGTATCAGCTTCTAGTTCTAGTGAAAAGTAATAAATCACTACAATACTAAATGGTTTCAGGAATGTTCCCCGGCATGAAGACTTTTTATGACCTTCTTTATGATAGTATCACTATTCAGTTATTGCACTGACAAAACTAACTAGATAAATGTCTTTGAATCAACAATTAATATTTGAAGAAAGAATTGGTAAATGGTAAAAATAATAGGCAAAACCAGTAATGGTATCAGGCAGACTTACAGGTTTTCTTTGCTTAAATTGCTGTTGTGCAGCAAACTGGGAGACATGGGATAATGATCAGCCCTTCTACCTAGCTGGTCCTTCTGAATCTCTTGTCCATCATTTGTTTTCAAAATTTTAAGCTCCCTGTTTAGTTCCTCATCCCATTGCTGAGAGGAGAATGCCGATGAATCCATTGATCCCAAATTACTTTGACGATAGACCTCTTGAGGCAGAACCTGATTTTTTTCAGGCTTCAACCGACTCAATGATCCAGGAGTGCCTTTCTCAGCAGCCTGTAACCAGGCAGTTTCTAACCTTTGCTCACGTATAATGGATTCAATTCTTTGCATTGGAATCTCTTGCCTACTCTCCTTTGAGCTGTCAATGTCATCTTTGCCTTCAGCAAGTAATTCAGGTGTTCTCACAATAGATTGTGAAGAATAATTAGAATAATCTTGTACTCCTCTCAGTTTACCTTCCAAATCACTAAAACTTCCCTTGGATACCTTACGCGACTCCTGATGTAAGTCTAAACTAGAAATACCATCTAGTACATTCTTGGGAATGGCCTTTCTTTCACTTCCAATGCCGGCAGCAGTTTCAACCTGCTGCAGACTTTCCAGCATCTCAGCTGGATTTGCATGATTTAAAGAAATCCCAACATCAGCCAAGAGAATTATTCGAACTTCTACATTACGTCTCATCACTATTTCAATAGAGTTTGTAATACTGCTTAAAAACCTCTCAGCTCTCGACTTGATATCTCCATCCGCAAATGCGAGATATGCAATTAGAACACCTGCTAGCAGAAAAACTAAGAAATAAATAGAAAAATATAATGCTATCCTAAAACATAAAGTTCTCTATCAAACAGATGTTAGCATGAACATAATTATCTGGATAAAGAAACAAGAGATGGAAAGGAATAGGTAGAAGTACATATACAGATGGAATGTGCCAACTATTTTAGTTGGACTTTATATTCATTCAACCTTCAGATCTTGTTATAAGGTGTAACAAACTTCAAAGACTAGAAAGTCAAGGATTTTTCCCTGAAGGAAACACACAAAACATACTACAGAGAAGGCATAACACATACTACAATGTATCTCTCCCTGTAAGAATTGCCATCCTTTTGTTGTTGTAATAACATTTATGCATCATAGACCTTTATGGTCTATCTCAGAAATATATTGCTCACAAGCGGACTACAGCAAGATTGATGTGACGAATTTGATGTAATTTTATCAAGAAAATTTATATATCATTGAGAAATATGCAAAATAAAACAAAATAACTTAAAGTCTACCTTCATCTTCAGCAAGAGACAAAAGCTTCCCATGAGCAAGTAGCAGCTGTCTCAGTGTCTTTGAGTGACACTTGTTAATACACTTTGCCCAGATATCATCTAATTTTTCAGAATTTCTGCAGGCAAGTATCATATTTCCATTTAGACTATTGTCACATGCAGCAGGTGTGGCACTACCATCCAAATATCGACCATGTGAAGTTTTGGAATTGGAACCATAACCATCAATCCTTGACACTAATTCTCCCTGACGAGTGGAATTTCCATTCACAGATTTCTGTAAGGATGCAGAAGTTGATTTCCAAGGCATACACTGAATTCCAGACTTTGGCTTGTAAGCTATAGCTTCCCTTGAAGTGCTTTGCAGGTCATCCTCAATTGCCTTGGAGCTCTGCCTCCGGCTGCTGCCTGACTGAGACAGATCCGGTGAAGGCAATGAACCAAGCTGTAGCAGAGTTGCTGTAAACCATGTTGAGCGTTCACTTGAAACCCTTAGTTGTTTCTCAGCTTCTGAAAGAAGCTTTAAAGCATCTTTTAACCTCTCCACTTCTGCTTCAGTCACTGCAGCAGACACCAAAAGATCAACATGGATATATTTCAAAATAATAATAAGAAAAGTGTAAGAATAGGATTAAATATGATAAGCACTGCAAAAAATTAGCCCTTAGAAAATGCAATAGGAGCCTCCTCTCTTTCACATCTTCAATGTCATTGAATATTACCTAAGGGAGTTTATATAGTTATAGGGAAAAAAAAAAAAAAAGAAAAAAAATATCACATGCATCTCCAATCTAAGGAGCAGCAAATACAAATTAAGCATATTTCCATAAAGCACATACCAATATATAGGTCATTTATTGCCCTAGTGTATTCCATCCCAGATTGGATCCTACTCCGTGTTATAGAGCAATGCAGGACAACTTAAAAATATTGCTTGGTTTAATGCATTAGTTAAATGATAATAACTAAGATAGCTAAAAGTGAAAAAGAACATTAAAACAACTGTTGTAACACGTTAACAAGAGATTTAATCAGTAGACAAAAACCTCAACTTGAAGCAAACAAATTCATATGTTACTATTTGACAGGACCAAGAACAAAATTGATTTTGATTGGCATGTAAGAATAAAAAAGTTGGGTATTTCTTATTTTGGTTATGAATAGAATAGTAAAGAGAAACTAAATTACGTAAGGCCTTCTTAAAGACATTTGAATAGAAATGGACTACTCCAAATACAAAGAAACCAAATGAAATGAGGTATAGTTTCAAGTTTCGGAACTAAGAATTAGGTAAAAATAAGAATAGAGCTACAAAAGATTTCTTGTCTTATAAAGGCATAGGTGTTTATTTTATTCTTCAATGGAGAAACCACATTCTAAGTGTTTACTGATATCAATATTCAAGCAAACTAAAGGGAATGTAGATACCGTATAGAAGTAAACTCCTATCCAGTTCAACTATTTAGGTTCAATTTGCTCCAAATAACTAAACTTCAACATGTTATATGTCCGTCAATTTTTTTTCAGAAAACCATGATATATCTTATTTGTGACTTGATTTTTTCTTGCTTCTTTTTCTTTTTTTCTTTCTTCCTAGTTATTTTGATCTTCACAATGATTTTTGTTATCATCAATGCTGACTTTAGTACATCCAACTAATTATAACATAATTAGAATATGTAGGTGCCATTTTTCAAATAAAAAAGCTTCCTCTGCTATCAAAGAAACAAAAACAAAGTAATTGGATGACACTCACAAGCTCGTCCACCAAAGAATGAGTGACTGTACTTAGAATCAACAATATTGTAAGTTCCAGCAATGATATCCATAATAAGGCTGGCCAGTTGGGACATCAAAACCATTGGATCAACCCCAGAGTCCATCAACTCTCTAGCTCTTTTCACTGTTTCTGCCGTATCAGATGACATTGCTAATTCCAAAAGTTCCAATAACTTCTCATCTGAAACAACCCCTACCTGCAGGAAGAAAGTTATGCAAATAATTCAACCTGTTCATATGTAGAAAATTATTACAAACTCTGAACATTATAGTTCTCCTTATAAAAGAGACTTGCCAAACATACTATATTCCAATATGTTATTCTACTAACCATAATTTTACAGCAATCATGAAATGACCAACTAAAACCTGAAAATGAAATAGCTGTGACAAGGAAGCATTTTCAAGCATACTCACAAGTTCATTTACAAGAGATGCAGTGATTCTTTTACCCAACAAACTTAGCTGGTCTAGCATTGTTTCTGCATCACGAAGTGAACCATCTGCATTCAATGCAATTAAATCTAATGCATCTGATTCAACCTCAAGATTCTCATCAGCAGACATCTTCCTCAACCTGGCCATGATATCACAATCTTTTATTTTGTTGAAGAGATACTTTTGACATCGTGATTGCACAGTACGTGGAACATTGTCAAGATCAGTTGTTATGAATATGAACACAAGACGTGCTGGAGGATCTTCAAGGAATTTTAGCAATGCCAGCCATATCTTAGAGGGCAACAAATGGCACTCATCAATAACAAAAACCTTATATTGAGATGAACTTGAGGCGAGCCCTGTTGACAGGCTTTTCAGAAGATTCCTAACTCGATCAATTCCTCTTCTATTGGTGCTATCAAATTCCCAAAACTCCCTGCATTTCCCGGAAATGAACTCAGTGCATTCTGTACAACAGCCACAAGGCTTATCATCATCAGTAGTCTGACAATTCAAAGCAGCAGAAAAAATTCTGGCAGTTGATGTTTTTCCAGTCCCACGGGGACCTTGGAAAAGATAAAAGGGGGCAATCCTTCCCTTTGAAACAGCATTCATAAGTGATTGTACCACAATATTCTGCCCAATCAGTTCATCAAAGAACATTGGTTTGTATTTCTGACTTAAGCTCTTAATATTTTCTGGCGTACCCTCCTCCTCAGCTTCTCCAGTAAGAGCTACAATCTCTAACCCATCTTGACTCCTACAGCTTGATGACCATCTCCTTCCATCCAATCTACTCAGGGCCTCTAAATCAAGCTCTCCAAAGTTTGTAGAGAGCTCATCATCACTACACCTAGTTCCAATGGATGACCCGCCTCTTCCATCAGCACTATTGCTAAGCAATGGGAGAACACCTTGAGCGCTTCTCAAAGCGTTTTTCCGCTTATTGGAAAGTGATAATGATCGTCTATGTCTATGGTACATGGACTGACTTCCGCAGAGAATGCTACTTCCTTTCCTTCTTAAAGTATCGGAGAGAGAAGGAGAATAACAACTCCCACAAACCACTCTATGCTTTGGGGTCCTCTTTGTCCAATAACAAGGAATCCCACATCCTTGCCGACCTGGCAAATCCAAAGGGTCATCCACATCGTCATCTCCATCATTCAATGAAGTCGTGGTCGCATCCCATGAGCCAACAACGCTTGGGTTGTGGTTGAAATACTTGTTATAAGAACTAGTTGACAACGCAGGAGTGCTATAAGAATAAGAAGAATCTTCCTTTCTGTCAGCCTTTAACAACCTAGAGGATGAATGTGGCCAGTTCTTAGGCTTGAGCTTGAGAAGCAGTGGGGATGCCCCTGAAATCTTGCGAAAATCCTCGGAATTACTATAATCTTCAGTGTCATCAGATTGATCAACAGAATCATCCCTTCCTAAACTTAAAGCCAATGCAGGATGAGCCTTGAGCAATTTTCTGGAATAAACTGAATTTCTATTAACACCATTCTTTTTTTGTTCAAATCTAGAAAAAACATCAAAATTGGAACCATTTTTCTTACTATTCTTGTTGGCCCCCAACATTCTTTTGGCTGACGGTGTGACCAATGAGACGAGATTGGCATCTCTACACCTGAACAACATTGAAGCAGATCGACTCTCACCCAAACAGGTATCACTTTTAGAATCCCCACATTTCCTGGCATCGCTCAAGCTATTTTCATCCACGCTACCTTGAATCCAAGAAGAGGACTGATCCCCATCATCCCCATCATCAAAATCATCATCATCCTCCCCATCATCATCCACATTTACTGATGAAGATTTCTGACTCCTCCAATTATAAAGGAAAACCCTCTTATCTTTCTCATTGCCATTACTATTAGAAATACGACCATGACCATTGCTTTCAACTCTAAAAGGTAACAAAGATAAATCCAAATGAGCATTCCCATTTGACCTACTTAAACTTTCACTACCTAAATGATTTCTTGAAGCAGTACAAGTAGAAGTCGATCCTGTACCTGCCGCTACTGCTGCTGCTACAGATCTAGAGGAATTGATAGGGGATTTCCAAGAAGAAGTGGTCCCCGGATCTCGCAAAACTCGAGCAGCTTTCCGGATTTGAGTCAGCTCCTTCTTCAAGTGCAGCCTACTTGGATCAGGCATTCTCAAATCTGACATTTTCTTTCTTCTTCTTCCGGCCTCAAATCAGCTAAACAAGAATCAACCCACTAAAAAACACTTTTAAACACTCTACATTTCTATCTCATTCTTCACATCCATAAATTCAGATGGAAAGAAACAAAAAAAAAAAAAAAAAAAAACATAAAATGTTTTGAAAGATAGTGTTATTAGAAAGGCAAAGGAAAGGTAAGGAAGGGTTTGAATGCGAGCAGATCTGACAGGTGTTGTTACGGACAGAGTCTTGTAATGAGTTGATGTAGTGTGGGTCTCAGATTCTAATGTATGAAAGAAAACTGGATTTCTTTTTTCTTTACAAATCCTAATCACTTTCTAGGGTTTTTTGTCGCCTTTTAGTTGGCGCCCCAAATGAAATCTTTTAAACTTTTTGCTGTGTTTTTTCTTTTTCCTTGTGAAATGAGTAAAATAACTCTAATTCTGCTTCCATTCTTTCAAACCCCTTTATAAATTTGATTATTTAGCATTTTTAATAAAAAGAATTTTACTCAGTCCCACTAAATAAGCAAATAAAAATATTGTTTTTCTGAATTTGGTGTTACACAATTCTTCAACTCTATTTCTTTTCTTACAAGCCTTTAAATTGATTGTTTCAGCGAGTTTTTCTATTTTAAATGTGTGTTTAAGAAAAGAAAGTTTGATGGTTTTATAATTAGATTTCATTCTTGAAATTTTACAAGGTAAAGAGTATAGGGACTGAAATCAAAATTAAACCAACTAAAAAAATTTAAGCGGAAATTGGGAAATGTGAAAGTGGGAAAACTCCCTCCGACCGCGGAGAGCACGGGATACAACTTCTATTGTGCTGTCACCTTGTCCCTCTTTCACCTCAAAATTTCTTTTACTTTATTTTTTTTCTCCGCAAGTCACGTTATTTTAACACTTTTGATTAATGTATGTATTATAAATAGCCAAAAAAGAATTAAAATTTACTTAAATGAATATATTTATTAAAATTTTATAAAAATGAAAAGAAATTTTGATCGAAATCTAAAGTTAGAGTGTTGTGGAAGAAAAGTCTATCAGCAGTCGAGCACCACTTAAGCATATTCTGTTATTTTTAGTTATTTTATTCGCGGTAAAATATTACATTTTGGGTCTTTTAGTTTTACGAATACGGTGCATTTTGTTGGGACGATTTGTTTACAAAACGACTCGTTTTGATGTTGGCAATTGTTTAAGTAAAATGATGCGGTTTCAGACACCTAGACTAATAGATGCCACGTTGTTTTGAAATTGTTATTCCACACCATTAAGGCACCAATCAAGGAGTAAAATGGTTGTTAAGGATTTCATTGACAAAATTCTCAGTCTCTTCCTCTTTGAATTTTCTCTTTACTTTCTTCTTCTCTTTATTTTCTACAATTTTTTTTGTTTTTTTCGTTAGAAAGGTATCAAAGCTACTCAGTCCTTATGGCCAGCAAAGGCCTCACCACCAGGCTTCAGAAAGATATGGGATTGTTGCAGCAAGAGCTATCTCAGTTGCAGTTGGAGGTTACTTAGATTGACACCAAAATCGACTCACGCTTGAAAGACTTCCATGAAAATGTCAAAGGTAAGATTCGTTCAGAACTTCATTCACTCTTTAAGTAGTATTTTGGACAGTCATCATCTGCTAATGTGTGGAAGTTGGGTTAGGCAAGGGAAAAGGTATCTTAGGGGGCCCTTCCTCGTGGTTTCCATCAAAGGAGCATCTAGTTATGTCCTTTATGCCAGATTTAGGACATATGAATACATCTCCTCGATCAACATGCATTGAATCAGTAAACAAACCCTTTAAGTTGGATTGTCCACGTTTTGATAAGGTAGACTGCTTGAGTAATTTTTGAAGCTAAGTGTGTGGGAGACCTAGCTAAGGTTAGAATGGTGATGTTTCATTTGGATGGGAAAGCCTTGGATTGGCACCATTTCTTTATGCAGAGGCAAGGGGGTTTGCATCAACTAACTTGGGAGACTTATGCTCGAGGGTTGCAGGAAAAGTTTGGGTCTGGCACCTTCCTGAATCCAATGTTTGAGTTGGTTTCCCTTAAACAGCGATGTGTTTCAGACACCTTCAACCTCCTGTTCGATTACAAGACCATAGAATTCCCTTAATTGTTGAAATCCAAGTGGTGAAGGTGAGACTCTACAGGTATTCAGCAATTCAGAAGGCTGAGATAGAAAAACTTGTCCAAGAAATGCTACAGGCTGGAGTGATCAAGGATAGTAACAGTCGATTTGCTTCACCTATTGTAATGGTGAAAAAGAAGGATGGTAGTTGGAGGTTGTTCATTGATTATAGACAACTCAACCAACTAACCATCAAAGACAGGTTCCCCTATTATTGAGGAACTACTTGATGAGTTGGGTTAGACTTTCTTCTTTTCCAAATTAGATTTGAGATCAAGCTATCACCATATCAGAATGAGCAAGAAAGACATATAAAAGACTGCTTTTAGGACCCATGAAAGGCACTACGAGTTTATAGTGATGTCATTCGGCTTAACCAATATACCCTCAAACTTTTAGTCATTAATGAATTCTATTTTCAAGAAGTTATTAAAAATATCAATCCAAGTTTTTTTGATGATATACTAGTGTACTTCAGGGATTGGTCAGAACACCTCTGACACCTAAGAAAAGTTTTGCAACTTCTAAGGGTGAACCAGCTGTATGCAAAGAAAAGTAAATGCAATTTTGGCACCACACAAATTGAATGTCTGGGCATCTTATTGTTGTAGGAACAATTAGTCTAATGCATTATTAGTCTAGTCAGGCATATTTATGTCTCTATCTTCTAGGAGTCATCCGTTCTAATGCTCAAAACAAAGCATCTCCCCAATTGGACTAGATAGACAATATATTAGGGTGGGTTTGGAAGGGAGGTGCATTTACCTGCGATTAGTGTAAAAACAACGGTGGCAGTAAAATCAGATATTGTAGCGATACTGTAACGTGAGACAAAAATTAAGCTAAATGCACCCCACCGCCCATCCAAACCCACCATTAGCCTTTCAATCAGTTTGTTCATTTCTGATTAGACGAAGGACATGCTTAAGTTCATCTACTAATACAAGATGTCTTTCTGTATTACAGTTCAACCATATAATACCGTTTAGTATTAGCTAAACATTAGATAACCAATGAGCCAATATTTGCTTCCATTTTACTTTGCGCGCAAAAACCATTGAGGACAATATATAAAGGGTATTAATGTAATTTGTGGATAATTTTATTAAACCAATATTCATAGTTTCGATCTCTTATACGTACCATGCACATATCATTTTCTCAATATCATTTTAAATATTTAATCAACAAGAATACATAATTTCACATATTACTCATCATAATGCCATAGTTTTTAACATCATAATTTCATAGTAAGGTACATATGTAAATACCTGGAAAATTTTCAAATGTACGAAAATTAACCAAAACATAGTCAAACATATTTAAAGTATCATTTATCCACTAAAAAATAAATAGACTTATTTACTCAATTATATTCATGAAAGGATGACAAACATTACTTCATTCATTTCATTATACTTTCATAGTCTCAATCATATCTTATACATCTACCTATCTTTCTTAACAATAAGTGTCATTATAGTCAACTAAATTTATCATGATACAATTTAATTCATTTTTATAATACAATATATATTAAGTCCTTTTATACTTGATCACCAATTAATCATCCATGTCCATTGTTCAACAATAAACATTTAGTTATTATTTATTTTTATTTTTATTAAAAATCATTACATGTAAATAACACACCCATCATTAGTAAACTATCATCATTTTAAACA
Organism: Gossypium bickii; assembly: GCA_025503065.1. Lineage (NCBI taxonomy): Eukaryota > Viridiplantae > Streptophyta > Magnoliopsida > Malvales > Malvaceae > Gossypium > Gossypium bickii. The sequence continues at coordinate 15,116,532 of CP106713.1, read as the reverse complement.
TTATATTTTGATTCTTCCATGTTTGCACTCATTGAGGCATATCTATCAATTTCAAACTATCATTTATCACTAACATTATTATAAGATTAACTACATAGTAGATATATGTAAAGAAGGCAAATTACACTAGCACAAATCGATTTCGTTTTTCGTCGTCCGTTTTGTCTTTGTCTCTTAATGTTTCGACCTTGTCGTTAGCTACGTACGTTAATTCGTTTTCAATATAATATTAGTTCATATTCAATAAAAGCATAACCAACAATCACGCATAATTGTACACCTTACAATTAAGTTCTTTTTAACATTAATGTTTGAAATGCGCATATGTCGTTATTTGTTCTATCAAACCAAAATTTGACTTAGTATTTATTCACTAGGGACCTCAAGCTATCAATCCATAGCGTTTATTTCCATTAGTTTTCATTCCTTACAATTTGCTTCCTATTAACACATAATTAATTATAAACTTTAAACTTAAATCAAGCTTAATTCAAGAACTCCCACCATATTTCAAACATGTTCGTCACATATCTAAGCTTATTCAACCAAACATATCATGATTTCAAGTTCAAACTCTAATTGTTATTTATCATGGCATCATCGACTAACTCACATAATAGCAAAAATCAACCAATAGATTGGTTAAACCAAGCTTTCATCCTTAAAAATCCAAGAAAATTATCAAAGAAAGAGCTTATTTACCTTAGAATAAATGGCCGGTCATGGGAGGATAAAAACCAATTATTTTCTTCTTCTTTTCCTAGAGACAACAATGGATGATAAAAATGATGAAAATTTTGGTTTTCCTCTCTCTCGCTACAAGCTTTATATACATATCATTAACATATAATTTAACCTTAATTAACTTCTAATTAATCTAATCAATAGCTAATATTTAATTACAAATCATTTGGTGCTTTTTAATGGCCATGATCACCTTAATAATTTAACCATAAAATAACCTTGGTCTAATAGCAATTTAGATCCACTTCTCAATTTGATCCTTATAATTTTTCGGATTAAATTACTTAATAAAAAATATTATAAATTCATACTTAACACAAATACCTCTCGATTAACAATTCCATTTATTTGATTTACGAATTTTAGCTTCGAAACTGCATTTCTCAACACCGATTAAAAATTAGGTTGTTATAGATATCATAGATTTGTTGCCAAAAGTTGCATTCAAAAGGATGGATTTATTTATAAAGAGACATTCTCAACAATCTCTAAGAGAGACTCTTTAATAGTTATTATGATATTAGTGAACCATTATGATTTAGAGTTACACCAAATGAATATGAAAATCATTTATGGGTGTCGAAACCACTAAATATAAATTTTTACAATAAAATAACACTATATAGAAATATAAGGCAGTAAGGTCGAATCCATAGGGATTATTTAACACCCCTAGCCCATATTCGTCGCCGAATTAGGGTTACGGAGCATTACCATAAAAACGACACATTTAAACATAAATTTATTCATTATCACAAACATATCATAAGTCAATTATACATACACATTTCATCCCTATATCGAGGCCTCGAGGCCCTAAAATACCTTAGAAACGATTCAGGACTAAATTAAAAACATTAAGAAAATTTGAGAAAAATTTGCAAAACATGGGTCACACGGTTGAGACACACTCTCAGGCCGTGTAACAATCAAACTAGTCCCAACCCACGTCCTCACCCATGTAACTCACTAAGTAGGCACACACGACCATGCCACACGCCCGTGTGCCAGGCCGTGTGACACTCGAAATTTCCCTACACGTTCATGTGCCAGGACATGTAACTAACTGACTTTCACCCTAAGCACTCAACAAATGACACACGACTGTGTCGCCAGGCCGTGGGTCTCACATGGCTGAGTCACACGCACATGTCTCAGGTCGTGTGCCCCCTAAATGAACCTTAATCAACAAGTTTACCAATTCAAACTTACTTGGACTCTAAGTAAACCATTTACTAATCAAAAGGCCTATTCAAAGTGATATTAATCAAGCCAAAAACATGCCAAGAAAACATCTTAAGTGCCTCACCAATGTATCCTTATTGATACCACAAGTATATTGATAAACTGTAATATGAACATATTTTAATCCCACATTTAGCATACTTTTGGATAATTTAAGCTTTTAATTGTGGAATTTGGTGCTCTTAATCCTTTGTTTTCATGTTTTATACTTAAGAGAGCACCGGAAGATGAAAAGAACGAGAAACGAGCCTAAAAAAGAGTAAATGGGCCATATCACGAAATTAACACGACCTGGGCCCAAGCCACATGACCGTGCCACCTTAACAGACTCGAACACGGCCTGGCCACGATTCACACGGTTGTGTGCCATTGGTGTTTCCCTACCGTGACAAAGAGGAATTTTACTCGGATTAGGGTACTTAGAGGCAAAAAAGCCATTCCAAAAGCCTATATAAACACCCTAGAGGCCAACCTTCATGGGGCGTCCAGTGAGGCCGAAGAGCCAAGCCAGAGAGGCCAGAATTTTGGGTTTACTCGAAGAAAGCCATTTGATTCATCTCATGAAGCTGGAGTTATACTCAAGATGAAATATCTTCCCTTCAATTTCCTTCAGAGGGTTTTAGGGTTTTTCTTATATTTTGTTTTATATTTTCTTTTGAGATGTATTCTTTTATCATTATGAACTAAACCCTCAAATACTTGAGGGGATGAAACCTAAGATGAATCTTGTTATTGTTTTCTGAACTATATGATAAATACTTGATATATTCTTAATTATGTGTTCTTAATTCTTGTTTTAATATTTCAGGATATTGATTCAAGTATTGATGTGCTTAGGCAGAGGAGGAATAGACCCTGTCTAAGAGTAGATCTAGCATAACTAAGCGGAATTGATCGCAACCTTAGAGATAGGACGACGAAAATCTGCCGGATTAGGGACAAACCTAATATGGAAGACCATAGATCGAGTTAATGCAATTCTAGAGGTTTTAATTAGAAAGAGATTTCAATTAATCAACCTAAGATTAGACGTTAGTAGTCTCGAGAGAGGTATTAATATAAATTAGGGAATCTTACAGATTAAGTCAAGTAAATAAATCGTCTGGTTCAGAGTTAAATAACAAGTGAAGTCTAGGTGGATTCTTCCTCGGGTATTGTCTTAATCAATTGGTTTTTCCCACAAGTATTTTCCCCAATTCATTCTCTTTGTCTCTGCATCTTTAGCTTAATAGTTAGTTAATTTTAGATTAATTAATAATTCTTTTAATTCTTAGGCTAAATAATAAAAAGAAAATTAGTATTAGTACTTTTGTTTCCTTTGGGTTCGACAATCCGGTCTTACCACTAAACTATACTACTGTTCGATAGATGAGCTTGCCTCAATTGTTGTCATAGTTAGTTTCTAGGCTCGATCATTCTTTTTATAAATTTTTAAGACTCTGACATTAACGATCATATATACAATTGTACATAAAAATAAAATACCAAACACAACTTATCAATTCATCAAATCTAACACCTAACCAATGTACCTATCATAGGTACCTCAAACATAGCATGTCATTAACACATATCATTCATATTTGCATTGGAACATCTTACCTCATTCACAAGTATCATATAAGTTAGCAATTTTACACATAAGATCATACTTAACATTTTACATATCCCAAAACATTAGTAATGACATGCAAGCCTATTACATACCATATAATCCGAAATAAATGTTCCAAAAACTACCAAAATTTATGGATAGTGTGATTTGAGTGTCGATCGAATCGTCCAATCTTTCGAGTATTTACAAGAACAACAAATAACACAGTAAGCTTAATGAAGCTTAGTAAGTTCGACGTATTAAAACGATAAATCTTACCGAAGTAAGTAAAAAAATCAAATAATAATACAACCATGAATGTTCCCTGCCATCCACAATCTCAACCGGTAAATCATAAAAGTTCAATTCAATACTCAAATTTACGAAAAATCCATCAAAATATTTAAACAATATACCTTATCGAGATTTTTAACTCGATAAACAACTTACGGATAAGAGTACATGGACAATCCCACCAAAACACACCAGAAGCTCACAAGAGCTAGTCCATCTGAAACACACCAAATACTCATAAGAGTTAATCCATCTTAATCACACTAGTGGCTCTGGATAACTAATCCAACATAAACACACCAAAATAAAGAGTATAACACGAGGGCTCTCAACAAATGCTTAATCTCAGTTTACTTGGGAAACATATATATATCACTCCACAACCTTTCCATTCCCCCATAACACACCATATCTCGATTTTACTCTATCCTGCGTTCAATCCGATCCAAATATAGAATTTCAACAATTTTTATCAAATAACTTACAGCATTTATAATCAAATATAATTAACACATTACATCTTATCATCAAACATTCCATAATATGCTAAGTTATTTACTGTACGAACCTACCTGAACTGAATTGTAGGACCTGCAAAAATTCAGGGACTATTCTATAATTTTTCTTTTTCCACGAGTATCAACTATTTCTTGATCTAAAATATAAAATTCTTCAATTATTAGCTTACATTTCACCTTCCAATTCATTTTACATTTTATATCCTTTTTATTTTTCAAATTTGCACAATTACTCCTAACTTTTACAACTTTTGCAATTTAGTCACTTAACCCGAAAATCATCAAATTAACCATTTTTATCAAGTCAATATTCTAGCCAAATATATTAGGCCCTTAAAAAGTCCCTAATAAACATCAAATTCACTATCAAACCCTAAAATTTTGACATTTTAACAATTTAGCCCTAAAATTAAAATCTAACAAAAAATCACTTCACAAAATCATCAAACAACACAACCAAAGCTTCAAATACATGGTTATCAACAAAAAAAAAATTCAAGATTCATCAATGGATACTTTTAAATTCTTTGATAGATTCAAAAACGAAGGTAAGGACTAGCTGGACCTAGTTACAACGATCTTCAAAATATAAAAATTACAAAAAACAGACAAAAATTTCACTTACATGCAAGGTTTCTATGCTTAGCCGATTCTCAAGCTACCATTTCAAGGTGATTTCGGCTATGGGAGAAGTAAAAATGAAGAAGAAAGCTTTTTTTTTTCTTACCATTTGTTTATTTAATTTCATTATAATTATCATTTTGCCATTAAAAACTTAATATTTTTATCATTTTAATACCATTGCGATCCAACACCAACTATTAGGGACTAATTGCTACATTGGTCCCTTCTCATGTAGTTATTAAACTATTTAATCATTTAAATGCACTAATTATTAACTTTTGCACCTTTTTTAATTTAGTCCTTTTTACTTATTTAACTATCTAAACATTAAAATTTCTTAATCAAATTTTTAATGTGACACTAATAACTCCATAAATATTTTAAAAATAATATTTACAAGTCGACATGAAGAAAATTTGTGGTCCCAAAACCACTGTTCCGTCACCACTGAAAATTGAGCTATTACAAACTGGTTATCTAATTTTGCCTTTTCTCGTGACCAAAATTATTATCGCGTAACAGTCATTCCCACGACCTGTGCGTTGCAATGTTGAAAATAAAGAGGGGGTTTTAGTTGATAAAGATAATAATATAAAAATATAAAAAATAAAATAAAAATAAAAGAATCGTGATTGCAAAATAAATTAAGCAAAATAAAATATATTAAAGCTTAGCCTTAGCCTCAGTACACTCCGAATCTTAAACCGATCCTTGAAAAATGGTTTTTCTCTTCCAACCGATAAGTTGGTTATAACGATTGAGAATTCCCCAACAATCAACATTTACTTTTGTAGTCGGTTCCAGTACGACTTGCAAATCAACCCTTGTTGAATTTCTAACCACATGACACGTGCCCGTAATTTAAGACTTCGATAGTCTTGCGATTTGAAAAGCTCAACTCGAATCAACGACTTCAATCACGTGGGTCATTTAAATTCGATTTCTATCTCCCTTGATGAAATCCAACTAGCTTTTTCTAATTGAACACGCCAATTTGTTCGCGGGAATTTGAATTTCGCACGGCCGATTCAACCTCTCAACTCTACGCAAAACAACTCCAACCTAACGCGCGCTTTTTGAATTGAAATCGAATCAGCTTTAAGAGACGAATTTGTACTATCTCATATACCAAAGAGATAGTGAATACCGTATCAAAAGATTTTTAGTTTGGGTTCATATCTTACGATTGTTTTGTCATGGTGATAACCAGGCCAAGGCTAAAAAGGAATCATGCTGATTGGAAACTAGAAATTGTTTTAGAGGAAATGGTAGGAAGTAGAAAGGGAAAGGGACTTGAAAGGTAAATTAGCCAAAATATTGGAATTGAGAAAAAATATTGGCAGAATGCTAAATTCCTACTGACGCAAGAAATGAAAAAAAGAAAAAGAATTGATTTATTCCAAAACCCAGTATGTTCTCAAGTGTTATCAACATTAGGTGTTTATACATATTTCATGCTAAAATTTAACATGTTTATCTTAAGATAATATCAACTAAAATCAAAAATAAATTTCAAATTTAAGCTAAAATCAATTTTAATCCTTTTATAGGATATTAACAATATCAAAATAATCTGATCTTTATCCAGCAAACCACTAAATTTTCAATCCTTCGATTTGGCCCTCCTTTTTACTTTTCGTTTCAATTTAGCCCTTTTTGTATGAATTTACAATTTCGGCACACCAATTTCATTCCTGATAAGAAAAACTCAAGTTTGGTAGCATCTTATTCAATAATTAGCCAAAAATAAATATATTAAAAATACGAATTTATCTTACTATCAATCATCTTTATAAATGGAGATCTTAATAAAGAAGTTTATATGAACCAACTAGAAGGTTTCTTAGTTGAAATTATATGTCACATGGTGTGTAAACTTAACAAGTTAACACATAGATTAAAATAAGATTCACGAAAATTCTACATCAAGTTCAATGATACTATAAAGTCTTTCAATTTTCAAGAAAGCATCATTAATTTGTGTATATATCAAAAGATCAATGGGAGCAAGCTCTTTTTTTTTTTTTTTTTAATTTTATATGTTGACAATATTTTACTTGTTGCAAATTATTTAGGTATATTGCATAAGACAAAAGTTTTTCTCCCGAATAACTTTGGGAGGGACATTTTATAGGATAGTAATTAAGATATTCTATGATTGACCACAAGGATTGTTAAGATTGTCTCAGAAAAAACTATATCAAAAAATTTCTAGAGAGATCTAACATGAATAATTGTTCAACAGGATTTGTTTTTAGCAAAAAAAGGGTCAAATTTAGTGTCACACAATATACACAAAATATGTAGGAAGGAAAGAAATAGAACCAATTCCATATACTTCTAAGGTGGATGGTTTGAAAAAAAAAAAAAAAATACATGCTCAAGTTTAGAAGATTCAACCATCTAGAAGTAAATGGAAATTTGAATTGTCATTGAATTTCCAATAGAAATCCACTTTTGGCTATTTATTTTTACTTGTTAAAGGAAACATGTTAGGGAAATGTGCTAAATAATCTATCATTGCATCATCTATGACAAAAGTAGAGTTTGTGGCATGTTTTGAGGTCATTATGCATCATTATGGTTACATAACTTCCGTCATAACTGGGGCAAGTCAACAACATTACTAAGCTGCTGAAAATTTATTTTGATAAATCTACATTATTAATTTTCTCCTAGAATGAAAAATGTTCCACAAATGCAAAATATATGAAATTAAAATATTTTGCCATTTAAGGAACAATGAATGTTTACAAAGCACATTAAAACTAATCGATTTGTTAACTAAAAACTTATAACCAAAGACATTTAAAAAAACATGTACATAGAATTGGTCTTATGATAATTTGACACTTGGAGTCAGTTACTATGTTTTTGATATAAAATTAACAAATTTTCTGTTTATCATGTTTGTGTGCACACAATTTATTTGAAATTATTTAAAATAAGGATTATATTATTGACCAAGATGTGATATCTATGTCACTTAAAGACATGTTACATTAAGTTGTAATGTTGTGGTATATGACTTAAACTATACACAACTCTCATAATTCACAGTAATATGGTAATAATGATGAATATTATATTTTGTCATGGAACCGATTAAGATTATCATGGAACCAGACAGTAAATTTTGGGAATTTCTCAGAATGGTTGCTACATTTAACTCATCAAATGAAAATAGGAGATTGGTGTTCTGTGCACAGTGGGCTATGTGGACGGGTCGGAATAAAGAAGTACACGAAGGCATGAAACAAAATAATCAGAGTACTGTTCAGCAGATTTTGAAATCAATACATGAGTTTGATGAAACTATGAAGAGTTTACCTGAGAAGAGGGATGTTGTGGGAGTATGGTGTCCGCCAGATTCAGACATTTTCAAGATCAATTTTGATGGGTCTTCCAAAAACAACACAAAAGTTTCATACACAGGGCTGGTGGCTAGAAATTCTAACGGTGAGGTTATTGCATCAAAAATTAATTTGAACCAACACATACCTTCATCATTCGCGACGGAAGCCGTAGCATGCAAACAAGCAGTGCTCCTGGGTGTGGCTCTGGGTTTTAAGGACGTTTTGATTGAAGGGGACACCCTATCAGTCATCAAAAAACTCCAAACTGATTTGGAAGATAGATCAGCCATCAGGTCTTATATCAGAGATATTTTGGAGTTAAAAAATAGTTTTGAAACCTGTCGATTTGTACATGCATCAAGAAATAGAAATGGAGTGGCACATACTCTAGCATCAGAAGGGTTACGAACGGGAGGAAGTACTTATTTGGTTAATAGTGTCCCGAATTTTACTGCAGCAGCGACCGAGAGAGATCGAATGGGGCAGGATGAGCAGAACTAAAAGAAGGGGGAAGAATGGTCTATATCTAAAGTTTCTGGAATCATTTTTGCTCAGGCATTGTTTCATTTCCAAAGCAGCTTCACCAAATAATTTTTGTTGGTTTTCTTTGATTTATTTGGTTTAGTTTATTAATTGGGTTGGTTTGCGCTTTTTCAATATGTACAAGTCCGAGGGAGTTTCTGTTCCCTATGGCTCTTTTATTGCACCTGATAAGTGCTTTATAATATTCCAGCTAATTATTTTTTTAGAAAAAGAAATATTTTTAAAATTTTTAATTAATGATTTTTTTAAAATGTAATTTGAATATATAACCCTTAAAATATTAGATATATTTGAATTAAAATTTCAAAAAGGATGATATTAACATTAAAAATTTTACATTAGCATTTACAATTTAAAGTGAATTAAAAATGAGAGAAGAAAAATGAAAGGATAAAAAAAGTAATAATACTTTTGAAAGTATTTTTGGCTCAAGAAAAACTAGAAATTTTAGTTTCTAAATAAAAGTATTTTTGAAAAACCACTCATTTCGCTCAAAAATCATTTGTTCAGCACAACTTTTCTTCTAAAAATATTTTTCAAACTAAAATTATTTTTTAAACATTGTTAAACACAGATTAACCCCAAAACTTCAAAAGCAAAAACAATCTTTTTCTATTTACCAATTCCGATGCCTCCTCAAAATATAATCTTTTCTTCTCTTTTCTTTCTTTACCTCGTAATCTTGGATTTGAGGCACTAGTGATATTTTCTGCGGACTTCAATTTGAATTTGATCTTTCTCTTCTAAATTTACAATATTTTAATAGTGTTTATAGATTAAGTTAGATTTGAGTCGAGTATAAGTATGTTATTAATATATTTTATATTTGTTTAAGTCTAATTCTCTTTGAAATATTGACTTAAAATTTTGTTTAAACCTGTTCATATTTGTAAATGATTAGTTTAAACTCATTTTAGGCTTGTCCATATTATTTTTTAAAAAATTTTAAAAAGTATATATTTATATTATTTTAATATTTAATAACTTTATATATTTTTTATTTATTATAGTTTTATATATAATCATTTTAAAAAAAATTTAATATTTACATTTTAGTAGTATTATATAATATTATAAATTTAATTTTTATGTATTATAAATTACATAACATATATAACATAAAACATGAAAAGTGGACAGGGCCAAACTGAGTTCAGGTCTTGAATGTTTAAGCTCAAAGATTCATATTTTAAACAGAACCCAAACCTATTTTTTGGACACAATATTTTCACTTAAACTCTTTCAAATTTTGAGCATACCTTTAGGCCTGGGCGGGTAGCCCAACCTATTAACAGTTTACTATTTACATGCTTATGTTTTTTTGCAAGAATATTTTGCTTTTTTTTAATAAAAGAAATATCCATAAAAAGAGAATTTTAATTATACCGAATTATTGTTGTTGGAGTAACTCATTGGTAATATTTTAAGGATTTAAAAAAAATAATTTTTATAAACTTTAAAGTTATGTTTGGACAATAAATTTTAAAATTTTGGAGATTTTTAAAATGCTAGTATTTTAAATTGCATCATTTTAAAATACAGGTATTTGTGGTTATTGTTGGATAATTATTATTACAAAATAAAGACTTAGCACGGACAAATACAATTAATAAGGGAAAAATAAATAAATAAATATTGTGTCGTGGAGAATCACTGTCTTAGAAGCGATTTCGCCCTGATCGGTGTAATCGGAAATTGACCTTGACCCCCAGGGTTAACACAATGATTTCAAATTCGTATACCCGAATGGGAAAGATAGAAAAGAAAAATTGATATTGTTCTTCTTAAGTTTACAGAAAATAATATCAAAAATAATTTTAAAGGTAGTCGAAAATTTGCCCGGAAAAAAACCCACACTAAGATCAATCCCTAGGAAAGTTTGGAAGGATCACAGACGGTCCTATTTAAAACCCAAACTCCTAGAGAAACTTCTTTTAAAGTAATATTTAGTAAAATAATAAAGAATGACAAGGGAGACGAGAAGAGTGATAGAGGCTCTGATTTTTGTTACTTGTAAAAATGAGGAGAAATGAATCCTATTTATAGGATTCTCAAAGGGGCAAAATGATCCAAAAAATTTAACGTCCATATTGTAATGGTCAAATTTCAACGACCATATTGTAATGGTCAGATTCCAACAATCGTATTGTAAAGGTTGGATTTTTGCATTACCGACATTCCTCCACTAATGCAAAAGAATTGGAATTTTTTGTAAACACGGAAAAAGATAAAATGTGAGAAGAGAAACAATGAAATTAGTCGCTTAAGCACTAATATCTTATGGATTTGAACTAGTATGTAGTGAAATGAATGATTCTTCTTTTTAACAAGTGAACGAATCTTGAACTTGTTAAGATAGGGGTTAACTAATGACACACGACTAATCTTAGATCTAATTGATGTTCTACGATAGATCAACAAGTTTTAGCCAATACACCTCAAGATACTAGTAAGTGTTCTAGAAAGACTGCCCAATGTCTTTTACAGAAGGTGACTAGTTCTTCACACTTGCGTAAGTGATTTCATCAAGACTATCTTACTATAGACCACTCGAATCAGTACTATGAAACCATTAAGAGCAATTAATACATTCATCCTATCAAATTTAAATTCGGTGAATTCATCAAATCCGTCTCAATAGGAGCACCCAAAATTTAGGATACGAATTAATTAAGAGTAATAAACTTAACCTCACATGTCGGTGAATTTTTCAAGTCCATCTCAATATGACCACCCAAGCCTTGAGCTACGAATTCATTAAGAGTAAGAACTTCATCTTATGCATTTGTCATCAGGATATGTTAAGTGTACACTATGAGTCTTTCTATGGTTTCGTTTGACCTCATTGAATTTAGAGAACTAAGTTGGATATCCACCATAAATTCCTCAAGCAGTGGGCTTAAGACCTATCCCCCTCGACAAATGAAGAATCATTTTCCTACTTATCCCTTTGGTTAGAGAATCAACTAGATTCATTTCAGAACTCACGCACTCCAAAACAAGTACTCTACTCTTTATTAAAGGTCTCACAGATTCATATATTATTTAAATATGCCTATTATTACCATTGTAAGCTTAGAAAAAATGAAAAAATTGAATACAAATATTTACGTGAAAAAACCTCTTCGAAGAGTATAAAAAAATCACGGGCAAAGAAAACTTTACTAAAATCGACAAAAACTGAAAATGGAGTACAAGATAGAGAAATAAATAAATATTGAGCCTGAAATACAAAGATTTCCCTAAATTTCCACAAACTCTCTTTTAATTTTATTGTTATTCTAACTATCTAGGGTTGCTAAAGGGCCTATTTATAGGTTGAAATTTGTGTAAAAATATGACTAAAATAATTAGAGTTAGATTGGGAAAATATAGAGTTTAACTAGGAGAAGAAATCCAATTAAGTAGGAAACACATTGCCATGTCCTGGTGTCATGTTTGGCTCATCATTCGTGTCGACGTGACATAAGATCTTCCTCATCATGACGTCAACGTCTATTTGACCGAAATGCTAGGTACACTCCACAGTATATGATTTATTTTTAATCATATAAAATATAAAAATATTAGAATTAAAAAAAATATTTTGAAGTTTAGTTTTTTTTTCTTTTCATTTTATAGTGAGACAATATATACGAAATAAAGCAACATTAGGAGAAATACTAAAAAAACAAAGCGTAGGATATGAATAGAGAAATTGAATTACTGAAATCTTGATTTAAGATTTCTTGCAAATTTTGAAAATCTAAATTTATTTCTAGGAAATTGAAAATCTGGATAAAAATTCAAAGGTTTAATGTTTTATTTTATTTCACTTAAAATACATCCGGTAAAATTGAATTTTGGCAATGAAAAAGTATCGACGTGGCAGCAAAGAATGGACATTTGAAAAGATATTAAAGAAAATCAAGAAAGTACAAGGACCAGTTATTACATTAGAAATCTTTAAAAGTTGAATGGTAGAGAAAGAAGGATGGAGTAGGGAATTGAATATATATTAATAAAAAAGTTCATTTTTGTCCATTAATGGTAAAAGAATTTAATTTCGCTCTAGGGGGATGTATTTATAAATAAAGAAAGAAAAAATTGACTCACTCACTCATGGTGGGGTAGTTTGAACCAGTTTCCTAAGATTTTCAATGATCATAACTAACTTGGTATTGAGTCGATTCACAAAACACTTGGGAAGCCATCCTGCAGGATCTAACTGCATCACCATAATTACAAAACACAGAATTATATATACTCACCTCACCTGCTCCTTATGTTTTTTGTGAAAAAGGAAAGAATATACCTGAAGGACGTAAGTAACAAGACAGGAGTTTAAATCATCAAGCTTCTCCACAACCCACCCTGACTGCACCAATAACCCTCTAATTGCATTATTTGGCTTTGGAAGCAATCCAGCCGCTATTTCCTTTGGCAGTGACGCCACTGCTACAACCACAGTGCCATCCTCCATGCTTTCACGTCGCTCGTAAACTATGAATTCTCTTTTTCTGAACAAAGCCTTGGAGTTTTCTCCAAACTTGAGACGAATAATGCTTAAGTTATCTTCAACGTCTTTTATATATCTGGCTTCTACCAGGTCAGGGTCCCATTGCTGTCCACAATAATCAAATTTCAATATTTATGTTGAATTCAATCATTACTACCATTTCCACACCCTTGCCTGATTACACTCATTAATTTCTTTAATAGGGTACATTCAGAGTGTATGACAACTCATATATTTAAGGAAAAGGGATATTTCATTAAAATTCATAGTCTAGTATAGGAGGAACACATATATTTTACAGAAAATGAAAAAAAAAAAAAAGTTATAATACCTAGCTAATGCCACCAATTAATGTAAAACAAAAGAATCAAAAATGACCTTGGCAGCATCTATAGCATTGGCAACGGTGATGAATTGCTGGGGTGAGACAGATCTGAGCAGGCAGCGACTACGGAAAATGTGAAGAGAGCCAGACCTGCGTTTGGATATCTCTACTCCATTGTCAAGGGTGAGGAGGATCTTCCATCCATCTCCACAATCATTGGAAGCCGACATTAACAACTCCTGCACACAGCTCTCACTTGCAAAGTGCACGTATCTTCTTAGAGACTCCTCGCTGATGCTCCTTTTCACAACCAAATTAAATTAAATGCCAGAAATATGAACACTCAAACTTAAAGCATAGCTTCAACAAAGGCATGCAATATTAATAATATCAAAACACAAGATCAGCCAACGATTTATTACCATGACTGGCTGCAAGCTACGGAACTAGTGTTCATTGGTCCTCTTTAACTTTCACTTTAGGAATAGGAGGATTATTTTCATGTGTGTGCATATATAGCGAACTCTGATAACTACAAGGGCAGGGTGGTGAAGAGAGTAAAATAATTAGTGGAGGTGGGCCGAGGTGATTGCTATTCACATGCGGTGCCAGAAGAAGCTCCATGATTAAAACTGCTGCAGGCTAGGTCTGGATCTCTGGATATAGATAAAAGTTAGATTCTTTACTTCTAAAAAAGGGACAAGAAGCGAAGGGTAGGGAAGGTGACGCACATGGATTGTTGGTAGCTTTAGAGAAACAACAGAGAATAAAACCAAAGCCACACTAATTAATGGGGGCTTTGAGCTCAATAGATTAGTTGAACTTGCCTGTTTATGGGTGACACGCAGTCTATTTAAACACCCTCTTGAATCATGAGGTCCCCAGTCACATGCAACTGCGGCACCCAAGTTTCAAGTTGCCATAGACAAAAACATGTGGCTAGGTCCTTCTAACCTATGCTGGATTGTGTTGAATATTTCACTTTTTGGCAACCACATCCTAATTTTAAGTATTATTATCCAAAATTTTCAGATACTCATTAATTGCATGCATTGGGTAGATTGTCCGGATAAAACAAAGAGAAAAGAGATTTAACTAGCAATATTAATCACCTCGGCTTGGTTGTTCTCCAAAGAAATAAACGATTAACCATGAAATGTATTCCATTCTCATGAACGGTGATAAGTGCTAAAAGTAACATATTTTAACATCATTCTTAATATGTTTTTGGATGATTATCTGATGTTAATTGTGAATTTTATATTTTAATGCTTAATAGAGTACTTGAGAGCAAAAGGACCAAAGAACGAGTGAAAATCGGAGCAAGCTGCAGGAGTCACACAGGTTGAACCATTTCACACAGCTAGATCACATAGATGCATTATAGATCATGTCGATTTCATGGAATTGCACACCAAACTACGAAAAATTGCAATTTTTAGGTTTTTCGGGTATTCTAAGAAATATATATGACAGAAATAAGAAGAGATGAGAGGGTTGTTAAAGAATATTTAAAAAAATAACTCGAAAAAACACCATTCAAGCTGACTTTGAAGCAAATTTCTGTCAAGATTGAATATTTATTAATAAGTTATCATGAATTTCTTTATTTTTTCCGGTTATACTATATATTGGATATTTTTATTTTCAAATATGAACGGATTTTTTAAATACCTAGGGAGATGAACCATATAATAGATTCTATCATTTAATTTTTATTTTACGCAATAAATTCTTAGTTTCTTGTTCTAAATTATGTGTGCTTAATTTTTGGTTTATATTTCTAGATTATTGATCTATGTTTGATGTGCTTAAATCGATGTTTAAATAGATCATGTTTAAGAGTAGATCTTGCAAAATTGAGTGGGGTTGCATGTAATCCTAAAAATAGAACGATATAAATCTAACATATTAGAGTAAAATCTTATAGGGAAATCCATAACACGAGTTAATGCGATACAAGAGATTTTAAATAGAAAGAAATTTCAATTAATCAACCCAGAGCACAAGTTAATACAAATCAAGATACCAAGTAAAATAATTATGTAATTTAGATTGATAGTGACAAATGAAATATAGTGAATTATTTCCTGGGTATTGTTTCGCTTCTTAATTGTTACTCGATTATTGTTGTGATCCGTTCTTTTTCGTATTCATTAGTTAATTAATTTAGTTAATTTTAGTTTTAATCAACCACTCGAATTATTCAGTTAAATAATAGAAAGACTGTAATTACTAGTACTTTTAAGTTTTCATGGAAACAATATATTTGCTCACCGTAACTATACTATTAATTGATAGGTTCACTTGCTTTAGTCTAATTTTTAGTTAGTTTCGTTGACATCAAACGGAGATCAAATCCCCAACCACATGATTAAAAAGATAAAATGAACAACCATCACACATCACCTCATGATTTATAGTTTGTTTATTTTCAATACTTATGTTAATATTTTTACTTTTTATTTTTAAACTTTTTGGAGATGATATTTTTACTTAAAACTTTATTAAATATTATCTAAATATAGTTTTGATTTGTTATAGGAAATATCTACATTTTGTATAACTTTGTCGAAAAATTCCCTTGCATTAATAAACTTTGAGAAAATAAAAATATATTTTGTAATTAATAGACTTATTTGTTGAGGAAAATATTGAAGGATAGAGAATCTAACTTTACGCAAAGGGTTGGAACTTTTTTTCTCTTTAACGCGAAATTACTCGTCCTTATGCACATTTTTAATGCAAAAGAGTTGCATATATCACATTTTGCTTTCGAGCTAATAAGTACTTTTGGTTTTCGGAAAATCATTTTTAAAGCCAAATAATATTTTAACCTTATTTATAATCCAATGTGTTTTATTTAATATTTATATTGAGCATACAATTATTTGGGTAAACAACATTAATAGTCACCTAATTATATTTTTTTTTCTTTATTAGTCACTTAACTATCTTGAATTTTTTGGTGTTTATAATCTTACGTTAGCCAATTAATTACCAAATAATATAATATCAAATAGTTGGATGATCATTTTGTAACTTTTCATAGTTGAGTGACCAAAAAAGAAAAAAGAAAACATAGTTAGGAGAACTCTTTTATGGTTTACCCCAATTATTTTCCTATTGAAATTTATTTCAAATATATAACATTATATATTTGAATTTGTAATGATTATATTTTAACAATATTTAAAATATAGATTATATATTCAAATTAAATTTTACAATTAATTAATATTTATTTTTTACAAATATTTAAAAGTTATATTAGTATATCAAAATAGGCATAATTGTAAAATGACATAATTGTCGAAAATACCCTCAATGTTTATGGGTTTTTTTGTTTGAGCCCTTAACCTTTTTTTTTTGGATTGACACCCTCAACGTTATGATTTTTCTAGAAATCAACCCAATTTTAACGCGAAACGTGAGTTGATTTAGGAAATAATATTTTTAAATGAGATCTTAGCAGTTGGTAGCGATGCGGATTCGACAAAGGAGGTTTATGATTTGTGCTTGGTTCGGTGTTTCCTCACTACAAGTGTGATCTATTTCTCGGCAATGAGAAGTACGATGGCAAATTTGTGGCATCCTGTGAAGGGAGTACATATTTCAGATCTAGGAGAGAAATTATTTTTGTTCCAAATTTTTCATAAAATGGATTTGGAAAGAGTGCAAAATGGATCGCCATGGACTTTCAATAGTCACCTTTTGGTGTTGCATCGTATGATAGAGGGAATGGATCCACTAAAAGTCCCGTTATTATCTATTTATTTCTGAGTGTAGTTTCATGATTTGCCATCGGGATTTTTTCTGAATGAATAGCAAGACAATTGAGAGATTTTGTGGGGGGGGTTTATGGAGTATGATACAAAAATTTTGGAAAGGGGTTTTAACAATTATAGGCGAATTCGTCTTTTGCTTGATGTTGCTAAAAAGAAGGAAGAGGCTAATGTGCTCGTCGAGTATTTGTTCATACACCGATTTCAAGTAGGTTAACCCTATTTTGCTTTTATTATAGATGCCCGGGTCACAGTGATTCTTTCTGTAAAATCAAGATGGAGTCCAAAATTGATGTTGTGGAAATGGGTTGGGATTTGTCAATTCGTGCTCAGTCAAAGAGAGCTTTGGAAATGAACAGCATATGGCTAAAGGGAGAAAGATGAAGAGGGTGTGGAGGAACAATGTCAGATAAAGTTAATCCTATGTTAGGGTGAACTTGGAAGGAGAATCAAATGGTAGGTCCGATCAAATAGCAATGGAACATGATTTTAAGGAGTGTCCTTTAGAGGGGGTGAAGGAAAGAAACAACCATGAAGAGAATAAGGTTATCGAGGTAGGTCGAGAATAGATGACTCTATGGGAGGAAGAAAAGGAATGTTGATAGTTAAACCTCATTATTTATTGACGGCTGTTAAGGGGCAAGCCGATCTATCGCAATGAAACTCTTGAGTTGAAATATCCGTGGGTTGGGGAGCCCACAGGCTGTTAGAAGACTTCGAAATTCACTGAAGATGTATAATCCCTAATTGGTCTTCTCTATAGAGTCTAAACTGGATGGTAGACGGATGAAAATAATGAGGAGACGATGTGGTTTTGTTAATAAGATTGAGGTGGCGACTGATGGTTTTCGTGGAAGCCTTTGTTTAGCATGGAAAGAGGAACTAATTATCACTTTACGTAGTTTCTTTATGAATCATGTGGATGTGGTGGTAAAAGGGAATGAAGAGGAGAGGGATTAGAGATTTATGGGTTTATATGAAACCTCGTTTGCTAGGAATAGGAGCGGCTCATGGAATGTTTTTAGGAATTTGGGGAATTATCAAGAACTCCCATGACTAGTGTGTGGGGATTTTAATGAAATTATGTATTCTTTTGAGAAAGTGGGGATATTCCAAGGATGAGCGGTGAATGAAGACGTTTTGGGAAGTTTTGAAGAAGTGTTGTTTATTAGATGTGGGCTATTCTATGACGTGGTTTACATGGGAGAGAGGGAATTTGCCGGAAACTAATATTCGAGAACGATTGGATAGAGGCGTGGCTAATGATGGTTGGTTGGGTAGATTTTCGAGTGACAGTATTCAACACTTACCCCATTCCTTTTCTAATCATTGCCCACTTTTAATACATCAAATACGGAAAGAAATCTGAGGGGTAATTAAAGATTTTGCTTTGAAGCATTGTGGACAATGGAAGAGTCTTTCAAAGGAGAAATAAAATGAGTTTGGGAATTGAGTGAGGGGGACATATTTGTTAAGTTAGAGAGTCTTCGGGTTGAACTGGGAAGTTGGGCAAGACAGATACAGGAAAAACGACACGGTTTGAAAAAGGCTTTAACCAAGAAATTGGAGCAATTATTGGTTGTAGATCGGGATGATGGGAATTTGGTAGAGCTTATTAACAGAAAAGTTCAATTGAATTGGGAGATTGATAAGGATGAAGCTTTCTGGGAACAAAGAACGAGAGTTAATTGGTTAAAGCAAGGGGATAGAAACATGGTTTTTTTTCCATAATAATGCTTCGCATCGCATGAAAAAGAATATGATTAAATGTTTGGATTATGGAGGTGGAAGGGTAACTAGGGAGGGGACAAAGATGGCAGAAATAACAAGGGTTTTTTTTGAAGAATTGTTTACGACAAAGGGGGTGGGTAAGTTGACACATATTTTGTCCGGGGTGGGGATGTGTATTACTGATGATTTGAATACTGTAACACCCATATCCCGTTCCGTTATCGGAATAGGGCTATGGAGTATTACCGTACAAGTTGGAACATTTCATTACAATTAGCATCCAATTATCATAATAATTTCATAAATACAAATAAGATTCAAAATAAAATAAAACGTGCATTTACGGGCATTAAATCGAACTTTCGAAGCCCTAAAAATAAGTTAGGAATATTCAGAGACCAAATCGGAACAAATCATAACATTTAGGGAAAAATTAAAAATTTTTAAAATAGTGGTCACACGGCCGTGTGACACTATTAAAGTTATGTGGTGTAGGGACATGACCGTGTGGCCAACCATGTACCATTCGAAATAAATTCACACGGCCGTGTTGTAGGTCGTATGCTAGCCCGTGTAACATTCGAAATACCCTGTGTTAGACTGTGTTCAATTCGATGTTGGGTCACATGGCCATGTCGCAAGCCGTGTTCAAAACTATTTTGAGTCACATGGACATGTCGCAGACCATATGGATATTGCACCTAAACACGTTCATAGCACACGCCTGTGTGGCTGCTCGTGTGTGACACATGGCCTTATGTACCCAAATATAACCTAAATCATACTCATTTTTCACCCATAGCTTAAGTACCTAAACATTTTCAAACATACATCTTTATGAGCCATTTAGCACCTTCAAGAGCATTCATTTCATGTAAACACAATCAACCTAAGTGCCTAAACAATGTGCCATCATTGACACCACAATACAATTCATATCAATTCACTTCTATAGTTGTATATACAAGTCTCAAATTACACATCAATTCTACATTCAATTCATTGCATACCATAATTCAACATGATATTATTTCATTTCATTCATGACCAACAAACTTAACTATGATGAAACATGCACAACATCACAAGCTCAAAGTATAATACTTGCACAAATCTAAGAACTAATACAACATATCCAAAAGGGTCCTATTACATGCCATATAACCATACAAAAATAAAAACTACCAAAGGTTCCCAGATAGTGTAATTTCCCAAGTTGACCTGATTTTCCAAGTTCACAAAACGTAATCTACAAAGATAGAACCAAATACAAGTAAGCTTACATAAAGCTTAGTAAGTTTGTTTGATTAAATGAAAAATCTTACCAACTTAAACAAGATAAATCAAATTTGTAATTAAGCAATGTAATTCCCCTCAATCACCATTTTCAATAGATAACTAATAATCCGAGCATTACTTCAATGTATATTTCTGAATCATCACTACCATGAGCTCTTTATTTTATATAATTAATGGATATAGCTCATTTAAGCTAACATTCAATATTTTAACTGGTTCATGATGTTGCTCACACAAGCTGTAGAGAATCCACAACACATGCAGGACCTTAAACCATCGCCACGGTTTATATCACTGTTTTAAAGCTTGACAGTAATCTCCGGCCCAAAGCCTAATAGAAAATTTGTATTCCACTTTACTCATTTTCAAGGTCATATTACGTAAAATATCAATTGTAACATTATATTAACATAGAATATACAAGGATCAATAGAATATACAAGGATCAATAGAAATATAAATAACCATACGAACTTACAAGACTAATTTGTAGAAATGCCAAAGTACAATGACTACTCAGCAACCTTTTCTTTTCCACGATTGCCAACTCGTTCTTGATCTAACATAATAAATTCATTCAATTAACCAATTCAACAGAAAAAATTAAATCACCTAATATAATTAAGTCTTTTTGACATTTTACAAATTTTCCCTCAACTTTTCACTTTTACTCAATTTAATCCCTAAGCCCTAATCATGCAATTCCACCATTTTTACTTAGAATCCAACATAACCAAACCTCTTAAAATCTCAATATAGCTGATATATGTTGTTAATTTACAACAATTCCTTTTAATTTATCATCTTTAACAATTTAATCTTTTAACATTAAAATCATAAAAAATTACTATGCAAAATAGTTTAATCTAAAAACAAGGCTTATTAATCTTCCATAAACATTCATTAACTGCTCAACTCATCAATAGCAAGAATTATAACATTTAACAATTTTACAAATTGGTCCTCGAGTTAGCTAGATTGAGCTAATACGAGCTCAAAAACATAAAAATTACTAAAAACGGACAAAGTTTGCTTACCTAAACACCAAGCCAAAGTTTGGCCAAATATGTTCTTTTCTCCTCTAGAGTTTTTCAATGGTGAATTGTAAAGAAGAAAATGACATTTGATTTTAGCATATTTTGCTATAATAAGGTTATTTACCTAATTACACATTTACCCCTTTTATAAACAATTGACATTCATAAATTTTAAACCCACTATTGTCCATAATAATAGTAATGGCTTAACTACCACTCAAGTCCCTTAATTAATCTTTTTATAGCTATTTAATAACCTTAACTAATGGAGACCAACTCTCATAATTTTTACGATTTAGTCATTTTTACTTAATTAACTATCTAAACTATAAAATTTTCATATCCAAATTTTAATAAAATACTAATGACATAGTAAATGTTAAATAATTAACATTTACAGATGATTATGTTAGAGTTGTGGTCTCAAAATCACTATTTTTAACGTGACCAGAAAATAGGCTGGACGATGTTAACAGGAAAATATACAGAGGAATAAGTCTTTGCGGCTTTAAGGGATATGGGTCCATCAAAGGAACCAGGTTTGATGGCTTCCCAACATTATTTTATCAGATATATTGGCATATTGTGAGATGTGATGTAAGTCTTTATTGTTTGGGTGTTTTTAATTATGGTAGGAAACTTGACCCTGTGAATGTTACGAATATTGTTCTCATACCGAAAATCCCTTATCCTACTAATATGGCAAATTTTAGACCCATCAGCTTGTGTAATGTTATATAAGATAATAGCAAAAATGGTGGCTAAACAATTTCAAAAGACGCTCAAAATGCGTTTTGCCAGGACATCTGATTTCGAATAATGTATTGCTTGCTTGTGAGATTTTGCATACTTTTAGGCAAAAATGATTTGGAATGAGTGGTTTTATGGCTTTAAAATTGGACATGACTAAGGCATGTGATCGAGTTGAGTGGAGTTTTCTAAGGGCAATGATGGAACAAATGGGTTTTGCATAGGCCTTGGTGGATATTGTAATGAAGTGTGTCTTGACGATCTCCTATTCTGTTAGTATTAATGGGATCATGGGGGAGCTCTTTCGACCTTCTAGAGGGCTACGATAAGGGGACCCTTTAAAGCCCATTTCTATTTCTAATTTGTAGTGAGGGGTTGTCTTCTCTCATGAGACTTGTAGTTAGAGAAAGCTTGATAAAATTAGTAAAGGGGAGTAGGAGTGGGCCTCAAATCCCCCATCTACTCTTTGCAGATGATTGCGTTCTTTTTTAGGGAGGCTTTAGATAAGGGTAAACATGTCATTAAATGGATTTTGGAAGAGCATGAAGTCTATCCAGGACAATGTGTGAATTTTGAAAAGTCCATGGTATATTATTGTGCAAATACTTGTAATATGGTTAGAGTGCAAATATCGACAGAATTGAGAGTTTGATACTCAAATAACCTGGAGAGATACCTAGGTCTTCCTAATATAGTGGGTAGAAATAAAAAAACTTCATTTCAGGTCTTGAAGGATCGGATGAAAAGGAAATTTGATGGTTGGAGTACGAGATTTCTCTCACAAAGGGGCAATGAGGTATTTATAAAGTCAGTACTTCAAGCCATACCGATGCATTCAATGGCTTGCTTTTTATTGTCAAAGTCTTTGTGTGGGGAAATAGAGAGTATTGTGGCAAGATTTTGGTGGTAGAAGGGTCATGTGCGAAGGGGTATTCACTGGTGCGAATGGGAAAGAATGTGTGACTTGAAAGAGGAAGGGGGTTTGGGTTTTTGAAGTTTTAAGAAATTTAATGTGGCTCTTTTAACCAAAAAAGGGTGGAGACTTATTAATTATCCTTTAGTTGTTCGGGTTTTGAAAGCCTTGATCTAATATTTTCAATGTTAGTTTAAAACATAGGGCGTCGTATACTCAGAAAGGTATTTGGTTAGCGAAGAAGTTGTTGTGTAATGGGATCGGATGGAGAGTGGGTATGCGAGAAAAGATTTCAATTGTTAATCATGCATGGATTCCCGGTTCAGATGATTATAAATTAAGCAATGTGGTTCGTAATGATAATTATATGCTTGTTGCTGATTTAATTGATAGTGAATAGAGAATGGATGAGGGAACATATTTTTGATACTTTATCGAGTGTCGATGCGACCAAAATATTAAGAATCCTATTGGCTAGTATTTCTCATGAAGACGTGATGGTGTGGAGAGGCGAGCCTTCAGGGGAATTTTCTGTGCGAAGCGCCTACAAACTATTACAAACTGGTATTTTTACCCTTACTTTTAATACGGCATAGACCAATGCTAGAGAATTATATAGGAAGCTATGGAGCCTAAAACTTCTGGCTAAAATCAAGATTACAATGTGGTGAATTTCGAAGAATTATATTCCTCTTTTAGCGAATTTGCATTTTAAATGACCTGTGTCAAGTCTAATATATCTGAGGTGTGGTAGTGCAGATGAAACTTTGGACCAGGTTTTCTATGGTTACCTTGTAAAAATAGAAGTTTGGAATTTATTAGGGTTTCATGAGATTGTATCAAATTTTGACCAGGGATTTTTCGAATGGCTTACTTGGGTCTTCAGTGAAGGTTTGGTTATTTAAAGGCGAGTATTCTGTGTTGCATTATGGAGCTTGTGGATAGAAAGAAACAAGAAGTTGCACGAAAGAATCAGTAAAACAGATAGGGAAATTGTCACTTCCATATCTTGTTATATAACAGAATTGGAGAATGACAAGGTAAGGGAAGTTACTAGGCGATGTGAGGGCAGGAAATAGGAACCTCTTACAAGGGCGAGAATTAAAATAAACTTTGATACAGCGTTTGCTAAAGTGTAACAACCCGATTTTAGCTAAATCGGAACAGTGATTTCAGAATCACAAAATTGAGGTCAAAAAATTATTTTAATATTATTTTATGTGTTTACAGCATGATAGCATTTATGTGTGAAAATTTCGTAAGCTAATTTTATCGTTTAATAGCTCAATTTGAGAAAAAAGACTTAATCGATTAAAATGCAAAAGTTGCATCCCATTTGTTAAAAGTGTTTAATTGCTATGATTTATTAAACCAAAGGTCCTTATGATGATATTAGACCATTGGTAGTGTAAGCGGACAATTATGACCATCCATTATATGTTTATATATGTTATAAGTTAAGGTTAATTTTGGTATTTATTAAATCATGTTAATATTAGTAAAACAAAAAGGAAATTTTTGTTCATTTATCATCTTATAACTGAAAAAAATTAAGAATAAAAAGAACTAGGGTTCTTCATTTGGATAGACAAATTCAAGCAATTGAGGTACGATTTTGATCTGTTTTTTACGATTTTTATGTTTTTGTAATCGTTGCAGCTCAATCTAGCTAGCCTGTACCTTAATTTTTGAAACTGTTAAAGATTTTGAGAGTTTCCATTGTTGAATCTATGAGTTATTTGATCTTTAATGTTTCAATATGAAAGCTTGATGATAGATTTTGATGTTTTGTAAAGTGATTTTTGACAAAAATGTCAAAAAGGGATTAAATTGTGAAATATGCAAATTGAGGGGTTTAAATGTGAAATAAATGAAAGTTTTGGGCTGCTAGGGGTCCCTATGAAATTCATCTTGCATGTATTTGGTTTGAATTATGTGAATTTTGTATATTTATGAAATATAGACTAAATTGAGTAAATGTAAAAGTTTAGGGGCTAATATGTAAAAATGCCCAAATATGTGTTTAAGGATTAAATTGAATGAATGAATGATTAAATGAGTTAATTTTGAATACATATAGATTAAGAAAGAAAAAATTCAGATTTAGATTGGGGGAAAAGCAAGGTTATCAAATAGTCGATCATATTCGTTAGTTCCGAATACAAGGTAAGTTCGTATAAATGAACTTAAATGTGTATCTATTTATTGAATGGATGAAATTGAGATAGTATTTATTCTATTGGATGAATATTTAGATATTAAATGAAATGTACAAGTTGAGTAAGGCAAGTTGCCGAATAAGACCATAGGCGGGCTATGGCAATTGAATAATAAGACCATAACTGGGTTATGGAATGTGAATAAAAGACCACGGCAAGGCCTTGGCAATATATATAAAAGACCATAGTTGGACTATGACATCGAAAAACATCAATGAATTTGTATCGAAAGCATATTATAAACCGGAGCAGTTTGACAAGAGTATTGATGAGAAATAGAAATGTATCAGTACAGGTATGTATGAAAACTATTCAAGTAACGAGATAGATGGAGTTGAGAAGTTATGAATGACGATATGGATAAATTTTATGATAGCTCATGAATTGATGTTTTAAATGTTTATGATATAATCCATTTTGAATTGCTAATGAATGTTGTGATTACTTTATGTTCACATACGAACTTACTAAGCTTATAGCTTACCATGTGTACTTGTTTCGATGTTTTATAGTTCTACGAAGCTAGCTCGGATCCAGGGATTGTCGGAGACTTCATTGCACTATCAGTCATCTATTTTGGTACTTTTGAAGTTATGTATATATGGTATATGGCATGTATAGGCTTGAGTTATTTTAGTATGTTTGATGGATATGTATTTTGGCCATTTGTGATGGTATAAGATGTTAATCTTGGTGATGCTTTATGAAAGTGAAATGGTTCTACTTTTAATGTTTGGTAATAGACTTATAATGAGTGAATGGTGTTGAAGTGATTATGTATTTTTGAATTGGTTTAGTTAGATGAATTATATATGTGAATTATACTTAGTAAAGCAAGATAATTTGATTAGTATTTGAATAGGTAAATGGTATAGAATTGAATATTGACTTAGTTGAAATAGATATGGTATGATTGTGTATTGGTTGATGAACTTTGGCTGCTGATTTGTGACTTAAAATGGTACAAATTGAGTTTACTTAGGTATGTGCAAAAATGGTGGCAAATTGGCTTTGCAAATGGCCTATTTTTGTCCATACGGGCAGAGATACGGGCGTGTGTTACAGCCGTGTGCGCACACGGTTAAGTTACACGGTCGTGTCCCCTAGTGTTGAAATTGAGTTAAATTCAGTATGCTCCACACGGCCTCACACATGGGCGTCTGATTGGCCGTGTGGCATAAGTCAGTATACCCTCTAAAAGGCACACGGCCTAGCACACGGGCGTGTGACTTGGCCGTGTTGCATAAGTCAGTATACCCTACAGGATTTGCATGGCCTGGCACACGGGCGTGTGTGGCCACTTCGAAGGGCACACAAGCTAGACACACGGGCGTGTGGTCGGCCGTGTGACCCAAGTCAATATGTATGCCCTGTTTCTACACGGCCTGAGACATGGGCGTGTCTGGAGCCGTGTGAGGCACATGGCCTGTTCATACGGGCGTGTGACCCTTGTATGATTGAAAAATTTCTAAGGTTTTCGAAACTTTCATATGTTATCGTTTTAGTCCCAAAGCACTTCTAGAGCATGTTTAAGGCCTCGTAGGCCCTCATAAGGGACAATATGAATATGATTGAATGGCATTTGAGTATGAATGCATACATGTATGACTTATGTATGCTAAATGATGTTGATTGATCGGTAATACATCGTAACCCTATTTTGACTGTGAATACGGGTGAGGGGTGTTACAGAAAGTTGTGGAACGACCTACACCACTTTCACACAAAGCACATGCATAATTTTGATTAAAGTTTGTTACTATAAATATCACAAAGGCTCGACTTTAATAAAATTTTAAACTTTTGTTATGCCTAAAAACACTGTTTTCTAAACCGATTTTTCGAACAATAGTGATTAAACATGTTATTGAAATATGTTAGTCGAATATTCATACAAATTTCATAATCAAATGGTTAAGACCATGAAATAATTTCAATGAAAAATCATATATATATTTAACTTAGGCTCTAATACCACATGCAAATTTTTTATGATCAATATATTATGCAAATTAAGTTTTTCATCTTGCATAAATAATGATTTTTAGAATATTTAGAATAATATGATTTTCACTAATATAGAGAAGTATTTGATGCAAAATTGAAGTCGACCATTGAATTTGACGAAGAACACCACAAGGAATTGATTTCTCCCTCTTGACCTTTTCCTTAATTACACAAATCCTCAGCAACGAAAGTTATAACTTTTATTTGTTTTTGTATATAACCCTAATAGGTAGAGAGATGATTAATTTATAATGATCAACTTTTAAATTGAGCTACATGATTTTAGACTTATTTGGATCCACATAATTGAGCTAAAAAATATTACAAGTGCGATATAAATTGGTTTGAATATTTTATAGTTTTTAGGAGATTAAGCTAAAGAACGTGAAGAGCCTTTAATATCAACTTTAAGAGTAATCTCTGATTAAGTTGAAAAAAAACAAAGAATGAGAAAGAGAGGATCGTGAGAGAAAGAGTTGAGTAATATTAAATGTCATGTTTTATTTTTATTAATTTACTTTTTATTTATATTAAATATTAAATAGCCCATTATTTTATTTTAATTAAATTGCCATGTGTCATCATTTAATTGGTTTCAACAAAATTTAAAACAAAACTAATAGTTGGACAAAAAATTTTAACAGAATCAAAGTTTAGTTATCACTTTTGGTAAAAAAAAAAAATTTAGATACCTAAGTGAGAAAACTTTATAATTTAGGGTTAATTTTTCATTTTCTTTGGGTACATTTGCAAGACCATAAGTTAAGAATGGCTTTGAGTTTCAGAGATCGTGGCCAAGAGAAGCTAATAATGGCTTTGGATGCACATGTAGCCCATTGCTTAGTATCTTTCTTGAGATGTTAGTTGTTTACTTTGCATTGTTGGATCGAGATCGCTTAGAGGAGGTGCTAGATGTCTTCAAAAGTCGGTTGGAGTTTTCATCCTGTATTGGTTCGACCAAGAATAATATTACTCTAAATTTTGTCTTTATTGGGCAGTCCAAAGCAAATGATGTTTGTTTTGAGGAGAAGCAAGATACAACAAAGAATAAGAATCTTGACTTGAAGCATGTGGGATGATTTGAAACTTTTGACCTGAAAAACATGAGAGCTATTAGGGCCTAGAGCAATGGCTGCACTACTAATACCACCGTTGATTTTGCACTTGCAAGTATCAAGATAGAGGGTCAAAAGTGGAACCTTATGATCCAAATAAGTGTTCTTTTTTAGTATGAGGATGGGGATAGAAGAGGTTTCAGTGTCAAAGAATGCATAATTGATTGGTTGATTGGTAGAAATCATAAATCCTTATAAGTGTTCCTATCAGGTTAGGGTTGATATTTTTGAAGATTAGCTTATTTCTAGATTTTTAGATAATACAGAGAGTGTTAACAACAAATGTGTAAAAAAAGTTGGAAACGTGTGAGTTGATGTCATTTGATTTGAGCCATTGGAGGAATTAACTAAAGGTGGAGGGGGCATTGAGAGAGTTTCATCGAAGTGAGAGAGGAGAGCAAAAGCTTGAGCGAATTGGCATTGAAGAAAAAATCGCTCAAAAATTTCCCTATTATTTCGCAAATTAGGTAGGCAGGATCCACTAGAGACAATCACCTTGAAAGTAGATACTTAGTAGGGAGACAATTATTGTAGATCTTTCATAAGAAAACTGATTTTAAGTGGAAGTTTGAATTGCTAAAGGTTCTTTCTATACCCTTTTAGAAATGGGTGAAAGATATGATTTTTTATTTAATGTTTTATAAAATATATAAAAGAACTAAAAAAGTATATAAATATATAAAAAACTAGAAAAAATGTCTAGAATGAATTTAGATAAATGATTGTCCATATGTTTGACTATGGACAATTAGCAATTTAAGTTAATTTTTGATGTAAATTTTTTTTATACTCTTTTATTAATTTATATATCTTAATTTTTTTAAAATTTTATATATTTTTAATTTCAAAATAGTAATACAAATAATTTGATATTTTATGAAAAAATAAAATATATTAACTTATTAAAAATAAATCTGGACAAATGAGTGTCAAGTTCCAATGTATCTGAATAACTATTATCCAAATTCATTATTGATTTGAAAAAAAAATTATTAATTTTTATATTTTTAAATATTTTTTAATTTATATGTGTCACTTAACAAAACATAATAGGAGATTATCACTTAACACTATAAATTGATTATCAATTCCATATAGACTAACCATGTTAATGTTAGGGTATTAATATAGTTACCAGGACATATGTGACTAATACCAAATAAGTATTTAACTTGATCGCTGTTAGCGGTGAGTTTGGTTAAGGTTTAGAAGGTCAATTCCCAAAGGAAACTTCTAAGAAAGTTCCTTTTAAAAACAAAGAGTGAGTGGGGCGACGACTCGTATGGGAAATCAACGCAAAGTCCTTGCCGTCGTTTCGTTCATCAACCAAGCCATCGGTGGTTGGATTTCCCCCTGCTTTGCTGGTAAACCAAACAATCTAACTGTCTTTGTTTTTGGTTTCTTGTTTTATTTTTCTTTTCATTACTGGAGGTTTTGTT
This sequence comes from Gossypium bickii, assembly GCA_025503065.1. Taxonomy (NCBI): domain Eukaryota; kingdom Viridiplantae; phylum Streptophyta; class Magnoliopsida; order Malvales; family Malvaceae; genus Gossypium; species Gossypium bickii. The sequence goes on along the minus strand of CP106713.1, from coordinate 15,086,496 downwards.
CCCTGCACAAAACAATCCAAATAACAAATAACAAAAAGCAATACACAATAAACGAAGTTCAATTTGGCCGTACAAAATAAAGAATCTGGCATTTTCTGTTATTGTGACAGAATGATATTGGAAGCGAATTCCTCCGCTTTTTGTGGATTCCCCTCTAATCCACGTTCATCCCTTGCTTCTCTACGGTTTGCTGCTGTTTGATTTTCCCTTTTCTTACTCTGTTTTGGTTTGCTTGTTTTTGAAAACTTAAGACAAGTTTAGAAAGAAAAAAGACAGTATATGAAGTAAAGATTTGGATGTGGTTTTCATAACACTAGGGTTCTTCTTTCTGTATTCCAGGTGGCCCAACTTTGTGTACGGCGATTGTGCCATTGTGTTGGACTGGCGAGCCATCTCCCTTGCGACAGTTTTTCTGCTGAATAGCAATCTCCAATATGAGCGGCACTTCATCCGGAAATGGTCTCCTCCACCTCAATGACGTGGAGGCTGGCCTTTCTAAGGACAATGCTGATCTCGACCATCACCTTGATCCTGATGCTGGCACCTCCGATCCCTTCGACATTGCTCACACCAAGAATGCTGCCCCCGAGACTCTCAAGCGCTGGAGGGTAATCCCTTTTTCTCCGTCTGTATAATTGTCTCTTTCTCTACCTTTTTTCTTCTCTCATTGTAATTGTAAAAAAAGAAAAAGTTGTTATATACTATTTAGTGGTAATTAAATGAACTTCCATTTTCACTTGTATGTTTAAGCTTTTTTTTACTTGTTATTCTTTGCAATGGGTTAGGGGAACTTTTTAGTGATGCTTTGAATGTTTAAATGCAAGCTTGGAATGATTAAATTGCAAGTTTTTATTTCTTATGTAATGCTTGCTTGGACTAACATCAGGGTGGGTGTTCAGTGTGGAATTTTTGCCCAAGTTACCATCATGTTATAAATATGTGAGCAAACAGAATGAACTGAACTGAATCGTGGGTGAAACATTATGCTGGTTTTAGGTATCATGCTGCATTCTTTGCATCAATCACTATGTTGAATAGGTGGTTTCCAATTAAGTGTACAGTATGATCAGTCTGAAAATGGCTGCTCTATGTTTAGGCCTTCTTTTCAGGATTCTCACTATATCATTAATCCAAAGGTAGCGTAATGCCCTGCTACAAACTTAAATATTCAGCAGATGCATTGCTGCAAACAGGAGATAGATTGAGGGCCTTAGATGTGATTTGCTGCTTCTTTCCCTCCAAACTATGTAGTGACCAAGCTAATTTTAGAATCATGATGCTGTTGCAATTTAATTTCATTTTCTCCCTTTTTGGTTTTGGCTGTTTTTAAGTATATTTCTAAAGCTAAGTCTTATCTAGGATTATGCTTGTTGAGTCTTACGGCTGATATGTCAAGGTCTCATTGTAATTGGGTTGGAGCTTTGGGCCTTTTTAAAAAAAAGAAATTAATTCATGCCTTTTTAACCAAGTTTTGCAAATTTCATATTGCTTTTGATTATTTGCTATCCCATATTCAATTCATGATTTTTTCAATATTTTTTTAATGCATTAATTATCTGTTAGTTTGTGGTCTTTGGGTAAGATGAGGAGAGGGGGACACTTGTTTTTCTTGGAGCTTGGGCTAATTTTTTTCTTCTTCTTTTACAGCAAGCAGCGCTTGTGCTAAATGCTTCTCGTCGATTTCGCTACACTTTGGACTTGAAAAAGGAAGAAGAAAAAGAGCAAAGAAAGAGGATGATAAGAGCTCATGCGCAAGTCATCAGAGTAATTTTAAATATTTTAGTCAACATTTTAATTGGATCTTTTTTTCCAGTAAAGTTGAACTGATTTCTGCTTGTTTCTGCAGGCAGCATTGCTTTTCAAATTGGCTGGGGAAAATCAAATTGGTATGCTGCTTTACCAAAACATTACCTATAGTTTTTCTCCACAATTTTTTTTTTGTTGACTTTCTTTGCTCTTGCTTTCTCTCCAATGTCCAATTTTAGTAAATAGTAGCAATATAATGGTTCCTTGCAATTTAGCTTGCACAATGGGGAAGTGCTTGGAGAAACATGAACATAAAATAGTGCACAGGAATCCTTTCAAATAAGAATTCATTGCTCAAGTGGTGAGAAATAAATTATGTCTTCTAGTTACAACCATTTACTGTTGAGTAGGGATGTAACATATAAGCCAAGGTAATTGAGAGCTACTTGGGCTTGACCTGATGTTAAACCAAGCTTAATTGATATAACTATGAGTCAAACTCGAGCTCATGGGGATGATGAATTGGTTGAGCAAAGTTTAAGTATTTTGATGTTTTTACTTGAGCAGTTTGCAATCTTAATAGGACATTTTATACTATTAAGATAATATAAACATATATGCTAATACAAATACTCCCGATTTTCATTGCACCTGTCTCTTCTTTTCATGATGCCTCAAAACCACACTATTTTTCCATTTTTGCACCTAATGCTCTTACACTTTCTTTGCTACCTAGTTTTGTATTTTTATTTTTTACTTTGTCTTCATGTTAACATATCTGTGCAATTTCAGTATCAGGTGCACCAGTTGCATCACCAAGTGCCGGTGATGATTATAAAATTGGATTAGAACAACTTGCATCCATGACCCGTGATCATAAGTTATCTGCACTTGAACAATATGGTGGAGTAAGTTATCTATACATGTAATTTTCCTTATTTACTTGGTGCTTTTTTTATTGTTAATGTCTGTTATTCTTGGTGAATTCCTTCATCAGGTTAAAGGGTTGTCAGGTCTGTTGAGAACAAATTTAGAGAAAGGAATTGATGAGGATGAAGCTGATTTATTGAACCGGAGGAATGCGTTTGGATCAAATACATATCCACGGAAAAAGGGGCGGAGTTTCTGGGTATATTATTTTCTTTGAAGTCCTTATTTTTTTTCTTTCAAATCTTGCAATTATGGTTGAAATTTTACTGATACCGATTGATACCTATGCTGTTTTGTAGATGTTCCTCTGGGAGGCATGGCAAGATTTGACCCTTATCATATTGATTATAGCAGCTGCTGTGTCACTGGGGTTGGGAATAAAGACTGAGGTAAAACATTTCTTTGCTTTGAATTTACTAATGGTATGTTTGGATTGAGGATATGGAAGCGAAAGGAAAAGAGGGGATATTGGGGAAGTTTTTCCTTCATTGGGATTGCAGTTGCACAAAAGGAAGGAAAGTGAGGGGAGCTTTGTAACCCTCCATTTTCTTTTGTTTCCCTTCCTTTCCCCCCAAATTTAGGGGAACTGAAAAATATAACTTTCATTTCCTTAAAAACTCCCATTTTTTTGGTTCCCTAAATTTGGGGAAAAAGGAAGGGAAGGGAAATTATTAATATTTAAAGGCTTGATATGACTATTATGTTGCTATTGCCTGTTCCATTTTATTACTTTGCATTGATTTTACTTTTTCTTTGTTCTTCTCTTTATCCTTACTGGTAATTGTTTTAATTGATATCATTTATAGGGTTTGAAAGAAGGATGGTATGATGGGGGTAGCATTTTCTTTGCTGTTTTTCTTGTTATACTTGTTACAGGTATTAAATTTGATAATTCTCCGTAAATAGAATGCAATTTGTATCAAAGCACCTTCCTGTAATTAAAGTTTGGCTTAGTTGTATAATGTTAATGCTTTTACAAGCAGTGTAATTGTTATACTGCAGGATGATCTGTATCTAACTTTTTTTTAAAACAATTGTTTACCAGCTACTAGTGATTATCGTCAGTCACTTCAGTTTCAAAATCTAAATGAGGAAAAGAGAAATATCCAGCTAGAGGTATTTGTTACTTCTTGCTTTATGACAACATCCATTTTTAGCATTTCTATAGTTACCTTAAAATTTGGTTATTTTTTTAATGTCCTTTCAGGTCGTGAGAGGTGGTAGAACTGTAAAGGTTTCTATATATGATCTTGTTGTTGGTGATGTTGTCCCGCTAAAGATTGGTGATCAGGTGTGTTTCTCAGTTTTTCTCCAGGGCATTGATATTCATGTGCACTTGGACTAAATAATAGTTTGATGCTTTTGTTAGGTTCCTGCTGATGGAGTCTTAATCGCTGGCCATTCTCTAGCAATTGATGAATCTAGCATGACTGGAGAAAGCAAGATTGTAAGTTGCTTGTTTGGTAATGCATTTATCTAATGTTAGGCTTCATTGTTTTAAGCACAAGGTTTCTTGTAGGTTCACAAGAATCAAAATGACCCATTTTTGATGTCTGGCTGCAAAGTTGCTGATGGTTTTGGTACCATGCTGGTAATTAATATCTTGCATTTTTTCTTTACTTGGTGCTCATTGTTAACCACTTTGATTATTGCTGGTAACTTATTAGTTCTATAGGATGATGTTTGCCAGGTCCTCTAAGCTTCTGTCTTTCTTGTTACGGAGACTGTAGAGAGATAGTAGGAACTGGTTTTTTTGGCATCGTACTTACGTTTCTAATTGTTGATTGATCTGTCTATTATATGGGGGTGCGTTTTATTGAGAAGCTGTGTAAGCTGGTTTTGGTGTGAGATAATCTTTCTTTTCTTATCTCTTATCTCAAATTATCCTTTGTGTTTCATTTATTACCTGATATGATTCTTGTATAGAGGTAGTAGTTTGAGAAAGATTGTTAGCGTTGATCACTTTATGAATGGCAACTAGATTTTGATTTGTTAAGTATGCGTTGGTAAAATGTTCTTTTCTTGTTGGATTTGAAAAAAGTTTCTGTTTGATCTGCCAAAAATTGTAAGGTTTATAGGATGAGTTGTATAATGTTTGTTTTAAGCTAAGAAGAACAGAAAAAAATTGATGAATTTAATTTGGTGTGCTCGACATGTGGCACTTGATTATCTGTGTCTTAACACTCCGTTTATGTCTTTAGTAGGGAGTTTGTCTTTTAGAAGAGGTCGTCTTTTGTAGATTCTGATCTTTCTTCACTATGCTTTTGATCTTTCTTTAACATCTTGGATAGCTTAGCCTGGTTCGCTGTTTCACTTTCAAACCATTGAAATGTCATCTTTCCTAAATTGTTTGTAGGTGACTGGTGTTGGAATCAATACTGAGTGGGGACTGTTAATGGCAAGTATTTCTGAGGATACTGGTGAAGAGACCCCCTTGCAGGTTTTAGTTTAGTGTATCTTAATAATACCTAGTTCCAATTCTTACGATGTATCTTAAGCTTACTATTTATAACACATTGTAGGTGCGGCTGAATGGAGTTGCAACTTTTATAGGCATAGTTGGGCTTTCTGTAGCTGTTTCTGTGCTTGCTATTCTTTTGGCAAGGTATGCTAAGAATCAATAACTTATTACTCATGCTAGATGAATTGCATGCCATCTAACGTCTTACTTTTGATTGGTTTCTAGATACTTCACTGGAAATACCGAAGATCCAGGTGGAGCTACACAATTTATTAAAGGACGCACTAAATTTGATGATGCATTTAACGATGTTGTTAAAATTTTTACAATTGCAGTAAGTACACCATAGTTCATTAGGTCTTGTTTGGTATAGAGGGGAATGAGATTGTAATTATTAAGGATTATAATAGTGTGACAATAGAAGGGAATGGCATATGAAATAGGTTTATTAAAATAGAAATACATCTATGCTATTACGTGGTGGGAGTAACCGTGTCTGGTTTCACAAGTAATAACAACTTGTTGAAATTACCAAAAGGAACAAATAAACAGAAGTGGACCAAAGTAAGCATATAACTGTTTTGCCATCCTATAAATGATTTGGGTCTCAATTTTATTTGATTTTTCCCATAAATTTCATGTTCCTCCTGCACTATATTTAGCACTTGAACAGAATAGCTAATCCCATGAAGCAAAGGTGACGTTAATATATTAATGTTTATTTACTAGCAAGTCCAAGATTTTCTGACTTGACTTGTTCAGGTTACAATTGTTGTCGTTGCCGTGCCTGAAGGCCTTCCTTTGGCTGTTACCTTGACGTAAGTTTAATTCGTAGCTTTTGGTACCTATGCATTAACAATTGAATTCATGCTGTTGAGCATATTTTGTGCTTCTTTCCTACTCTTTTATTCATGGTTCTGTTCTTACATGAACTTTCACAGTCTTGCATACTCGATGCGGAAGATGATGGCGGATAAAGCTTTGGCAAGTTCATTAATTCTACTTTTAGATGTTTTATGTCCACGATTGCTTCTATGATCAACGTGTTTTTCTTTAATGGAATGTTTATCTAACAGATACAGATACACAGGTACGCCGGCTTTCAGCTTGTGAAACCATGGGCTCCGCAACAACAATTTGCAGTGATAAGACTGGAACATTGACTTTGAATGAGGTTAGTTCTATATGGTTTTTGTTACGCCACTATGATTTTGTGCTTTCTGTTTTCACACTTGATAAATGGGGAAATGTCCAATATATGTTGGGCCCCTTCAATTGGAAAGAGGCTTCCAGGAGGCAAGTATTGATAAAAAAGTGTAAAAAAGTTATTGCTTTCTTTCTGTTAAATCAGATAGGGTTAGGGCTTATATAACCTTTTAGTTTCCTTATATCTTCTTGGTTCCAATTGTAGTGAAAATATATTGCAACCTTTGTCCAGCCCACCTTATTTATGCCACACTCTCTGAAAGGTTCTCGCTCAGATCTAGTCCATTCGTTGCATGCTATTAAGTGTTAACTTTTTTCAATGAAAACAAGCACTACATGTGAAAAGTCTCTACAGTAGTGATGATGATATATACACACTCTTGATTGCAGTATCTTCATATCTTTCTCACCTTGAATTTGTACCTGATCTTAATCATTGACAAATTCTTCTTGTGTCTTTTTTTTTTCTTCTTCTAATAATGCCATATTTTCATCCTTGCTGCATGGCTTTGCCTTATCAGGGTTGCTCTTATTCGGTCAATTCTTTTACATGGCTTTTAAAGATGTTTGGTTTTTGAAATTTATTTAGCTGTTTCAATTTTTTAATCCAGTTGTTTGATAGCTTTAGATTTCAGTCTGATTAACTAGTATGACAGATGACTGTTGTTGAAGCTTTTGTTGGGAGAAAGAAGATAAATCCACCTGCTGATTCTTCTCAGTTGCACCTATCAGTTGTGTCTCTGTTGAGTGAAGGAGTTGCACAGAGTACCACTGGGAATGTTTTTGTGTCTAAGGTAAGATTGTCTCTGTTCATCTAATTCATTATGCTAAGGTCAAGAGATAAATAATTATTATGCTTAAGAAAATATTAGTTTTGGCTTAAATATTTTCAGTAGGCAATGACCTTTGCTTCTGACTTATCTATTGGTTCTTGTGATTATAGTTGATATTATTCATAAGTCACACTAGAAATCTCTTTGAATAACATTCATTTTCCAGGATGGTGATGATGTTGAGATTTCTGGATCTCCCACAGAAAAAGCTATCCTTTCTTGGGCAATAGAGGTACCCCGTAACTTGGTCTGTCATCTACTTTTGATTTAATTTGCTTTTACATACTAACCATTGCAAATTATATTGTAGTTGGGGATGAAATTTGATGCTATCAGATCAGAATCCACTATTCTTCATGTTTTCCCTTTCAATTCAGAGAAAAAGCGAGGTGGTGTTGCATTACGACGGGTAGTGGCTTCAGTCTCACTTCTTAATGCTTTCTGAATTTGTTGATGCTCCTATGTTAGATGATTTAAAATGCTATTATTAGAAGTAACAAAAAAGAATTACTTTCTTTGTTTATGGCTAAAACACTAATGGCCTTCTGATGATTTCTCTCCTAGGAATATTGACATTTTTGTGCATGTTTATTTTGCATTAAATTCATATTTGAGCAGTTTGACAGAAGCATCTTGGTTGTTTCCTCAATTTACTTACTTTTTGATAGACAGGTTTCTTAGGCTGGATTTAGAATAAGACATTTTCTACAACACCAGTTTCTGTTTCAAACATATCAAAGTGTGATTGGATTTTAAGGATGAATTAAAATAAACACTGTTAACGGCATTGAATGAACATTCAATCAAATATTGTGAAATGGCAACATTTTGATTCCGTTTATAATTGATATTGTTAGTTGATTATAGGACCGGAATAAGGACATGAATGGTAGAAACATCTGTTGTCCAGGCCTTCTTGACCGGGTAATGCAGGCTTGTCTTTTGTTTTGTTAAGCTGGTGGATCAGGAAATAAGTTGGCTAAATATAGTCTGCTTAATAATTTGGTATTGTGGGATTTGTAGTACTTAAGGTGAAAAGTAAATCCTTAAAAAATGTAGAGAGAAAAACTAGGAGAGAAGGAGAAGAGAGGAGAGTGAAAGGGGCAGCTTAAGCTTGAGAGGCAGCATAGATGGAGGTCTTATGAGGGTTTACTAGTCTGGCACCTCCATGCTGAACTGTGCCAAGCAGAAGTGGATCAATTTGCCCCTCCTGTGCCAAGTGAGGCAAGAGCCAGATCTTGGCCCACTCAGCTGTGGGAATGAAGGGATAAAGGAGGGAAAAAAAAAGAAAATTAGGTTCATTTTAGCAGGACAAAAAAGTGGTTCTGTTGGGTGAAATTATGTTTGGGTGGGTAATAGAATTTTTGCCTTTTCAATTTTTGGTGAAAGAATAATTTTAAAAGAGGGGGAAGAAAGAAAAAGAACGAAGCCAATGTGAAAAATGAACAAAAACATGAAAATTATTATTATGGTCTGCTTCTGGTTTCTCTTTTTCCCTTCTTTTTTTTTCTTTGCTTGACTTTTAATTGTTTTCTTATCATTTGTTTATAATTAAGAAAAAAGTAGTTTTAAGTTTTTTTATTGATCTATTGTTTTAAAATTTAAAAAAAAAAAGTTTTTGCAATGCCACAGCAAAATGTGGTGGATTTGCTAGTATTTTATCATTGTTCAGCCTATGAGATATGAATCTTTCATATGTGATTTGTGATTTTTGGGCCTAGGAAAACTGAGAGTTCTTAGCTGTCAAGTATTTGACTTGCCCATGCACTATGATGCTTACTTGATCACGTCTTTTTCTTGATGGGAATATAGCTGAAGTGCTCAGGTCCAAGCTCATTTTAGTAGAATTTAGTTAAGGTGATTGAGAACATTAAAAAAAAACGAAGCTTCTTTGCCTAATATTTTGAACATACCATTGATATTAGTAATTTAAACAATCTCCTTTAATATATATACTTACCTATTTTCTTATGGCAGTCTGATGCAGAAGTTCATATACATTGGAAGGGAGCAGCTGAGATAGTTTTGGCTGCATGTTCTGGATATCTTGATTCAAATGGTTGCCTGCAATCCATGAATGAGGACAAGGTTAGTGATTATGCATTTTTACACACACAAGCACATGCATGCACTATTGAAAGATTTCCTGGGTTAAAAATAAGGGAAGTTCCTCTCATTTGCAATACACAGACACAATTTGAGCTCCAAAATTAACTTTAGCTTTGAGCTCTTTTTACTGTTTGTATATGTTCATAATTTTTCTATTACATAATTATATTAGTATTATATATTTGCATACAACAATTTTAAGGTGTTTTTTTTTTTCTGATCCCTAAATTTGTTTTATCTATTTCATTGTTACTGCTAAAACCGGTGTAGCTGCTAGAAACTTTATATTGTCTGCAGTGCAAAAGTAGTGCTTGCTTGAGTGAAGTAAGATGCAATATGTATGTGTCTGTGTGTATATTTATAAAATAAGTTCTAAGATATCTGGTTATGATAATAGAATCTGAAAGTTTCATTTTCTTTTGTTGGTCAATATGGAAGATTTTCTTGTGGGCCAATATGCATCAGTTCCCTCTAACCATAAGTCATGGCTAATGATTTGACATCAGTATATGCTTCAACTTTTATGTTTAACCATCTTTCTGCAGGAATTTTTTGAGGCTGCTATTGATGAAATGGCTGCAAATTGCCTGCGCTGTATTGCCCTTGCATACAGATTGTGTGAACAGGAAAAAGTTCCTAGTAATGAAGAGAGCTTTGATGATTGGGTCTTACCTGAAGATAACCTTGTTTTGCTTGCTATTGTTGGTATAAAGGTAAACTTTTTTTAGTATGGATTCCCCACTTTTACCTAATGATACTTCCCCATAATGGTTGTTCATCTATTAGTAGCTTGACTATCATTGTAGCTTTGACTTTGTGTTTGATCTACAAATGAGTTTATGATAAGCTGCGCTGAATGACGATATGGAACTTTGTTTCTGAAAGAAAGCAATTGCTCTTTTCTCTTTTAAGTGCAACATTTTTATGATATATATCACTAAACAAAGTGTTACTTAGGTAGATTAATTCTGCCACAAAAGGAGAGCTTTTGCAATGGTTAATGTAACCTGTATACCGTAGCTTTTCTCCTTCTTTCCCCACTTTAAGCATTATAGTGCCATTCTTTTTGTGCATGTTGGAACTTAGGAGTGCCTTTAACGATTATCTTATTATGTGTGCTTTCTGCCATACAATGATAAATATGCCAAAAATAAATGGAGGAATGCCTATTATTAGATTACAACCATCTAAAAGTGGATTTCCTTGTACACATTAAACAAAAAGGTTCTTTATACAGCTGAACTATGCTCTTTCTTTTCCTTATAATTATTAGTTTGGATACGTTTTTCAAATTTGATGTTACTTTTGGTGCTGAAATTCTAGTGTTCGTATTTCCATGTATACAAAGGCAGTTTGGAAGTGTTTAGGGAGTTGCCGTTTTGTTCAATTATGTGAATTAATCATGATTATCCTGCTTTATTGAGCTAGACTCATGTGCAAAGTGGAACTTCTTCCTCTTTTAGCTTAATATGATTTTCACCTGCAGGATCCTTGTCGCCCAGGTGTTAAAGATGCTGTGAAAATTTGTACGGATGCTGGTGTTAAGGTAATTTTGATGGCTTTGTAAGATTAGCTTCAGAATTTATTATATCCTTGGTGCCCAGAATGCTAGTTGTAGACAGTTTGGATGGTCAAGTTTCCATTTTTTTAGAAAAGAAATTAAAGATTTTTAATTACTATAATTTAGAATGAATACTTGGAATTTTTGTCAATGATAATTCCTTATATGAGCTACACACACTTTGATACTGTTTTTCTGATGCGCATGTCGTCCGATCAGTCTACTCTGCTTTAGTATGCGCTAGGGAAGAGAGGGATGATTCTTCTCATCAAGTGTCCCAACAATGGACTCACTATCTCAATCTAGCATATAACAATTAAATTACATGAAAATCATGAAAATCATGAAATGGAACCCTAACTTTTTGAATCTTTAGGTACGCATGGTCACTGGAGATAATATCCAGACAGCACACGCAATAGCTTTGGAGTGTGGGATACTTAGTTCTGCACAAGATGTTACTGAGCCCACTATCATTGAAGGAAGGGTGTTTCGTGCTTTAACTGAAAAAGAAAGAGAACAAGTGGCCAGGAAAATAATGGTATCAATCGACTATGTTTCTATATTGGCTTTAGATCCTGTTATCTTTCTCCAAGTGTAGAGCATATTTATTGATTCAAGCATAAAAGAGTGGTTAATTGGGGGTATCATGCAGGTAATGGGGAGATCTTCTCCAAATGACAAGCTTTTGCTTGTTCAAGCCTTACGCAAGGGAGGGGATGTTGTGGCTGTGACTGGAGATGGTACCAATGATGCTCCTGCACTTCATGAGGTTTGTTTTTGTGGTTAACTGACAGATTTATTTATTTATCTTGTAATGATGATGCATTAGGATGCATATTATATTTGGTAAGAATTGGCGGTGTGTTTGATAAACTAGTGAAAGTTGAAATTTTGAATGGTTTTAATTTTTCAATATGTTCAATAATTATTTGTAGGAACTACTTGATGGAAGATTTTCAAACAATAATTGCTGAAATACTTAGTAGCTTTTGCTACTTAACGTATTAAGTCAATTTAAGACATTTTTTTGAAATGCAATATCTTATATTCTTTCCTTTTTAACTTTTATGAATTGAAAATAATTATAAAACTATATTTCTAACTTATAAAAGATAAATAAAATATCCAATAAGCATGTAATTTTCAATTGCATACTAAATTACCTTTATAAGGTAAATTCTGTATTTAAATTTTCTAACTAAAATTCATCACTTAATTTATCATTATTGAATTTGTTTAGTTATCAAACAGTACCTTAGTATCTCTGTGTATGCTTAAAATACTTGCATATTCACTATGGTTCTGATTAACAATTATGCCCTTTCCAGACTAATTTGGGCATTCACCAATGTTATAATGTAAAAATTGTGAGTGTGTCAGTGAGTCATAGAATTTGAAAATAGTTCTTTTGCTTACTACCAGCTATGTGAAGTTGTGAACCATCATGGACCAATTACCTTTCATTCAAGCAGCTTTGTTGCTAAATCTAATGAACTCATACTCTGCCTCTAGTACTGATTGCTGATTACACCATGTCTTCCATAGCTTAATTTGCTGATCTCCACATTTTTAAATTTTATATTCTGTTGATTGCTTTTTTACTTTTTCTGTATTTTAGGCAGATATAGGTCTGTCTATGGGCATTCAAGGGACTGAAGTCGCAAAAGAAAGTTCAGATATCATTATATTGGATGATAATTTTGCTTCAGTTGTGAAGGTTAGCATGAATGTTTCATTCTTTCACATGGATATTATTGTTTCAAATTTCCAGCAATTGTAGCTCAGCCTTGTATTCCTAATGTAGGTTGTTCGCTGGGGTCGTTCTGTGTATGCCAATATTCAGAAGTTTATACAATTCCAGCTTACTGTGAATGTTGCAGCTCTTGTAATCAATGTTGTGGCAGCAATATCTTCTGGTGATGTTCCTTTAAATTCGGTGCAGGTACTGCCCTTTCTTGTAATCGATGAAATTTGGTGTTTTAGTTAACTGTTCAAAGGAGTGTTGAAAGTTATGCTTAACATTAGGACCATAGTATCATAATAGACGGTATGAATGATCTAGGGATTTCATTTGTTGGGCGCATCAGTGATGGTTTAAGTTTTGTAGATCAATGTTATCTGAACTGGACCGGACTTGGGTGGGACCAGCGATATGGACTGGTTGAGCCAAGAACCAATACAGACTGGTTCAACCAGGCTAAAAAACTGGTTGAATTGGTTTTTAATATTTTTATTAATTTTTGATGATTTATTTAATCTAACCATCCAAACTGGTTGGACCAGCGAACCGATGGCCTGACTGGTTCAACCACTGTTCCAGTTCTGAAAAGCTTGTTGTAGATGGGTTGGTTTCATAGTTACCCGGAATCTGATATGTCTCAGAAGCTTTATGGGACAGGGTATGCTGTTTAGAAAATGTTGTGTTAAAAGGGGTATAGGTTTGGTTGATAGCTATTTCATGTTTTAGTTTGAAATAAAATAGCTGTGGCCTATATTTTATAATTATTGGTGATCATAAGCAATTTTTAGCAAATAAATTATTTTAATTGAATGAAGGTGATGAGGAGGGTTGAAGTGGTTTTTTCAAATTAAAAAGGTAATGAGCTTTTATTTTTCTCCAAGATTATAAATGGACTTTTCTAGTTTAAATTCATTAGGGGCTTTCTTATCATCTAACCCTCTCCCAAAAAGGAAAAATTGAACATTCTTATTTACTACTAAATAAAATCATAATTACTTGGTTGGCCCTCTCAAAATAAATTTTTTATTTCTATCTATAACTTAAATTTATGCATTATAAATTAATAAAATATGTTGTTATTTGTCTTTTTATTATACCTACCAATCATTATTCATAAACTCTAGATTAATGATTTGTTATAAATATAAGTCACAATCATGTAAGTTTAAACTTTTTCCAAAAACTATTGTTTTCTACAAAACTTTGACCAAATCAGATTTTCTTAATGCTTTACTGTTCATTTTTTAATTCACAGCCTACACTATAGCAGTTAGTATTATTATCTGCCGCTCTTCCCCCACAAAGAAAAAAAAGTGCTCAGCCACTGTTTTTATGTTTAAAAATGGGTGTTATGGTTTAAAAGCTTGTATGACATTTGTATATTTGGGTTCTGACAAGGGGAAGGTTTTATTTAATTTCCTGGAATTTAGTTTTGGGGTGCTGGGCCATGAATTAAATAGCTGTTCACTGATCATTTTGTCATTCTGTATGTGGTGATTGAACTTAAAAGCTAGTGAGCGTGCATGTTGAATAAAGTTCAAAAATCATATTTCTGTTAGGGTAGAGATAGGAGAAAAACGAGTAGGATAAGTTACTCTATGGTCAACCTATGAAGATATGTACTTTAAAACATCTCTTTATGAAGACAAAAAATTGAATGATTGAATTCTTTTGCTACAGTTACTATGGGTTAACCTGATCATGGATACACTTGGAGCACTTGCATTGGCCACTGAACCTCCAACAGACAACCTTATGCATAGGTCGCCAGTTGGCCGAAGGTTTGAATCCTTTCTCATGTGAACGTTTCATGTAATTTGAATCATAGCACTCTAGTTCTATAATTACTATCACTTGTGCAAGCATAGATGTGGCAATTGTCTTTAAGATTATTTATTGATCAAAATTAACTTATTTCTGTTTCTGATATCTTTTTACAAATATTTTAATCTTTATCTGAGAAAATATTCAAGGTTTTTGCTTTTTGTGGAATTTCAGAAACATTTTACATTTGGTTTGTCTTCAGAACATTACTGAATGGCACAAAGGCAGACAATTCTACAATAATTCCTTTTTACTGCTGCTCAATTCTTGGATTATCTTTGTGAAAGAAATAAAGTGTCCACCTCATCTGGATTGTTTTTACATCTTCATATAATTTTTATTGTCAAATATTCAAGTATTTTTGTTTTAATCTAAGGTCACCGACACAATGAATATTTCCAGCTAGCACATACTGATATGCTGCTGATTTCATTCACCATAACTTATGGTCCTAAAATGTCAAATGGTCGTGTTTCTTTTCATTTGAATATTTTCGGTGATTTCAGTTAGGGAAGGAAGCTTTCAGCAAAAAATAAAACCTGTCTTCTCAGTCGGCAGTATTTCTTTTTTTCTAAAATTGATTTCTGTAGGAAATGAAATGCATGTTTGCATGCAGAAACATTGATGTAGAATCAAGCAGGCAAATAGTAAGGGGATTCAGTGGGGAGAAAGGGAAGGGTTCAACTTGCTTTTCAATGTCACTGTATTCTGTTTTAAACTTGTCTACTCTTTCAAGCTAGTCTTTTTTTTTTTTTTTTTTTTCAAATTCAAGCTAGTATATACATTAGTTATATATTATTAGAAATGACTGAATGTAAATATTTACATTTAGTTGTCTTTAATTGTCTAGTTGATCTTTTCATTGTCTTGTGTTGTTGATGTAAATATTTTACTTTTCCAGAGAACCCTTAATTACAAACATCATGTGGAGGAACTTACTAATACAGGTACCTGTTCGTTTTTGGTCCTTGCCATATGACTAATTATTTTCACCTGTTAACTTTTTACTTGTCTTAGCTTGTGCCGCCTTGCAATTTATTTGATGAGTGTTGCTAACCCAGACCAAGGTCTGGAATATAGCTCTATGTTCCATGTTCTCTTATGATGTTTTCACATGTCATTTCAGGCTTTATATCAAGTCACTGTCCTCCTTGTGCTCAACTTCAGAGGCATGACCATTCTTCAGTTGGAGGGTGATGGTAGCAGGGAACATGCCTATAAAGTGAAGAATTCTTTGATATTCAATGCATTTGTCATGTGTCAAGTAAGTACTTGTTGACAAGTTGAGATTTTGGGTCTATTTTTGGATTTGTTGCTATTAGTTCACCGTCAATTACACATTTGGGTGCATAAGCTATAGTTAAATTCTTGACTTGGTACCTAAGTTGAAATATTCTCAAGTAGACGCTACAATTTTGTCATCATCTCCATCAATTTGCAAACGTGACTAAGGCAGTAAAAAATGGATGACATGTCCAGAAACAGTCTATAACCTACATGCCATGTCTAAAGGGCACTTGTTGCAACTGGATGATTTGGACTTGTGAACAGAGTATACATGACTGCTGAAGCATACCTATCTAAATAATTTTTACATGGTGTAAAGCTTAAGGTTGATAGCTGTTCAAATTGCAGATCTTCAATGAGTTTAATGCTAGAAAGCCTGAAGAAATCAATTGCTTCAAAGGAGTGACTAAAAACTACCTCTTTATGGGAATAATTGGATTCACTTTCATACTTCAGGTGATTAATAATCTCATCCTTTTTTAACTCAATCCATGGACTGTTCTGCTTTGTTTGTGGTCCTCATTTTTAATTGGTCTACTCATGTTACTTTTTCCAACTCTTTTGTAGATAATCATCATCGAATTCCTTGGAAAGTTTACCTCAACAGTGAGACTTGATTGGCAACTGTGGCTTGTATCCCTTGGCATTGGCATTATCAGGTAGTTTCTCGCTGTTAATTTTAGTCTCCAATTACCTTCATTGATTGTTCGAATATTGGTATGACCTGTTACTATTTAGTGCTAATGCTAATTGATGTGGTCAAACACAACTGAAAAGTTTTTTTCCCTCCTCATTGCAAGAGCAGTCAGTAGTAAATCTCTAAGCCTAGTTTCCAACTGTCAAATATTTAATTAGTTTTGCCTTGGAAAATGCTTCATTAACTTATTTACCAAAACCGAGAGAGTAATATATATAATGTTTGTAACCTTCATTGTCTGGCAATTATCTTTTGAAGCTGGCCTCTTGCAATTGTGGGAAAGCTGATTCCGGTTCCCAAGACACCGGTTGCCTCGTACTTCATAAAGCCATTTCAACAATGCAAAAGATCCAGGGATGCATGAATTTGTTATTTCTGTTGTTCCTTGCTATTTAAGTAAAATTGACAATCTGAGAATTGCTAAAGCTTGTGTATAGAAAGGGTTGTCTAACCGCAAAGCGGTTGATTGCATCCTCACTTAGAAGGCAAAACAGAACAGAAGAAAATATGCTTGCCTGAGTGTAATCAAGGCAACTGATTCTGAAAGATCATTTATGTATTTTGTACAAGGTTGAAGTGAAGGCTAAATTACAGATATGGTTTAAATTATGTTTTGATCATCGAACTTTAAAAAGTTACGATATGATCACTAATATTATTTATTTGCTGTATTTTGGTCATCGAGTCGTTAATAGTATAATGACAAGCTGACATAACATGTTATATCATCATATTATAAGAAAATTTTAAGTTAAATTGCACAAGTAGTACCTACATATATATTTTTTTCATTTCGAGTAACCTCTTCTTTCCCCTGTTCTCTGTTTTCTTTAATGACCCTAGCCATTACTTATAAAATAAATGGATAAGCAGAAAACGAATAACTTATGGCATAGGAAACCTGCAACCACACACAAGCAACATTTGTGTCATAAGTAGATAAATATTCTAAAGACAAATATAGTAAGTTCTGAAATGAAGGTTAAAGGTTAAAAGTTAAAGCACCATGTATACCTGTTACTGGTACACAGACAAAAATAAGATATCTAGGTTAGACTGGAAACTCAAGTAGAATTTAAAGATGGCTAACCCCTAATTGTGAACAATATGGTTATATAAACTCATCAAGTAAAATATTTATCATCCCGAGCAAATGTAGAAATAAATGGTTCAACTTGACAAAGAAGGAGAACTTGCCCTATATTCTTTGAAATATTCAACTCTCCATCATAAAACAATATCCCAAGCCATCGAAACCAGGATTGGCCTGTAATTTCCTTGCTTGCTTTAATAGAATGGATGAATTAGCTCCCCCGTAGTTCCAATTAGGCAATTCAAAGTTTCAAACGACTTGCCTTTAACACGGCTAACACTCTGGAACCTTCTTCAAGCCTTTTACCACCATTGGATCATGCAACTGAAAACACTATTGTACCTGCATACCAATGATTGCAGAAGTCTGACTTGCACTCACCAAATCAATGAACAATGAAGAATCACCAGTAACAGAGAAAGTAAACTGGAGCAGAGCAAAGCAGACTGATATTCCAAAGTCTGAGACGTGTCTAGAGAAGTCAGAATCCATTCAATATTTCAAATAGCTGATTTCAATTGTAAAAATCAATCAACTCATACCAGAGTACAAATGCAAAGTACACATTTATCACGCGTTAGAATAGCCTATACTATTATAGTAATCACAATACTGTAAAGCGGTAAAAGTACCATGAAAGCCTCTATATTTAGAGGCGGATTAAATTTTGGTCTCTCTATTTAAAAGATGGGCAAATTAATCTTTATACATAAAATGTGCAAATTAGCTCATCCATTAAATTTTATCTGTTAAATGATGACGTGAAATATTAAATTATTAATTTGGTCCCTGAACTATAGCTAAAATATCAATTTTATTTTATTTTTAAAAATTCTTAACAATAATTTTAAAATATCTAACAAAATATTAAAAATAAATATAAATTATTAAAAATATATTGAAACTATTAAAATTCATGTTAAAATATTATATTTTTAAAAATAAAAATTATAAAAAAATTCTAAAAATTCAAAAAATATATATGTAAGAAAATCTAAAATATTTATCAAATTTTCATGTTAAAACCCAGAAGCCATGGTCTTTTTACAAGGATTTCTTCTTTATTTTACAAAATTCAAAAAAATAAAAAAAGATTTCTCATGCTTGATTGAAGCAAAAAATAAAAAAAAATAAAAATTTTAATTATTCATTTTCCAATTTCTTATGCTTTCGCTAATATTCAATTTCATCTTTATTATCCATGCTTCCAACTAAAAAGTACATAAAAATTTATTTAATCTTCATCTTCATATTTTTGTAACTGAACTTTTGAGAGTAAAATCTTAATAAATAAAGTAATCTAGTTGATGCATAAGAACAGAATTACAAATTGGTGAATAAATTGAGTTTAACTCATGTCTTATACTAATAATTTTTAGTGAATTACATTCTAAGGAACCAACTTGTGATTCAAAATTTATTTAGCTGGATGGTCTACCAATTTAAATTTCAACGGATG
Source organism: Gossypium bickii (assembly GCA_025503065.1). Taxonomy (NCBI): domain Eukaryota; kingdom Viridiplantae; phylum Streptophyta; class Magnoliopsida; order Malvales; family Malvaceae; genus Gossypium; species Gossypium bickii. Next base: position 15,067,546 of record CP106713.1, on the reverse strand, counting down.
TGTCTTTTCCCCTTTTTGGTAGACAACCAATCTGTCGTATCCAATTTTTACCACACAAGTTCATAGAATCTAGGACAAATATAGAGCAGTGGTATGGTAGTTGTCCGTCCTTGTACACTAGAGAAAAACAAGATATTGAGTGTTGACTTTTGAATCTGGTCGTCTCAAACATGATGATAATGATTATGAATGAATGAATTAACAGTAAAAATGGCACATACACAGGCAGTGGGAGAGAACAAACTCAAGCTGTATTCTTACTGGGGGAGCTGTTAACTTACTGAAAGAGATAACATCAAGATGAAGATAATAAGGAAAGGAAAAACTAAGATGATGAGTAAATTGATTCATAATCTAAGAGAACTAAAAATAGGCACTAACAACTAGAGAAAAAATCTAAACAAAATAAATCCATAATCTTTAACCACTAAAACTTTGATGTGCATCAACTATTTGCCTAGAAATAAGGAAAACAATCCGATTTTATTAACAATCCCTCCTTTAATTTGAAAAACTCCATAAACTTCAGTTTACTTGTGCCATTCTTCAAACAGGATCTTCCAAAGTGCAAATTCCCATTAACCTCTTCAAATATTAGAAGGAAAACAATTTGAGAGGTTTGGTAAATATGTCAGCTAGTTGATCTTTGCTCTTGTAGTACTTGAGATTAATTGCCCCATCATTGTTAAGATCTCTCAAAAAATAGTACTTTACATCAATATCCTTGCTTCTACCATGTAATACTGGATTTTTTGGGAGTTTGATAGCTGAATTGTTGTCACAGAAAATTGTTATAGCTCCCATTCTTTTAAACTTTAGCTCCTCCAAGATTTTCCTCAGCCAAATAACTTGACAAGCACAGACTGTTGCAGCAACAAATTCAGCTTCAGTCATTGACAAAGTAACAATGGATTGTTTCTTGGATGACCATGAAACAACTCCAGTTCCCATCATGAAAACATAACCTGAAGTGCTTTTTCTATCATCCAGATCTCCTGCAAAGTCACTGTTAGTGAACCCAAATAAATTTGAATTTTCACCTTTTCTATAAAATAACACAAAATCCTTGGTTCCTTGCAAGTAATGAAGGATTCTCTTGATAGCCAATAAATGCATCTCTGTAGGATTCTCCATAAACCTACTAATCAAACTCACAGAATACATTATGTCAGGTATTGTACCAATCAAGTACATTAAGCTGCCAATGATATGCTTATAAAGAGTGCTGTTCACTTTCTTTCCCTCTTTTTTCAACTTCAAACCGAACTCAATAGGGATGCTTGTTGGACTGCAATCCTTCATATCAAACCTGTTTAGAATATCTTGAACATATTTCCTTTGAGAAATAAATATTCCATCAACTAATTGCACTACTTCTATGCCTAGAAAATAATGCATCATACCAAGATTTGACATTTCAAACTCAATCATCATAAACTTCTTGAATTCATTAAACATGGAACTATAGTTTCCAGTGAAAATAAGATCATCAACGTATAAACTCACAATAAGCATTTTCTTTTCATCGCCAGTTTTAATAAAAAGAGTAGACTCATAAGGACACTTGGTAAAACCAACTTTCAAGAAATAAGCCTCAATTCAACTATACCAGGCACGCAGGGCTTGTTTCAGTCCATATAAAGCCTTTTTTAGTTTATAAACCTTATTTTCACTTCCATGTTTAACATAACTAGTAGGTTGTTCAATAAATACCTGCTCTTGGAGCTCACCATGTAAAAATGCCGACTTCACATCTAACTAGAAGATAGGCCAAGAGTACTGGGTTGCACGGGAAATCACCAATCTGATTGTATCATGCCTTGCAACAGGAGCAAAAACTTTTTTGTAATCCACCCCAAACTCTTGCTTATAACCTTTGGCCACTAAGCGCGCTTTATACTTGTCAACTTCTCCATTCTCCTTAAACATTGTCTTGTATACCCATTTGACACCAATTGTCTTCTGCCCTTCTGGAAGCTCAGTCAACTCCCATGTATTATTCCTTTCTATAGCTGCAATCTCTTCATCCATTGCCTTTCGCCATTTCAACTTCTTCATAACATTTTCAAATGTTGTTGGATCACAATCTACAAATAAGGAAAAGTGGATGATTGGATCTTCAGTTTGACCAATGCCAGTTACCTCAAAATCTCCCATCCAAGCTGGTCTCCGTCGAATATGACTAGGATGAGGTTCTGTTACTTCTACTTTGATGGTTGTTGGAGCATCATTTGGTGAACTCTCAAGCTCAAGTGCTGCTTGAGTCTGCTGATCTAAAGACCGCTACCTTTCAAATTCAATTTCAGTGTCAACAAAGGTTTGAGAAGGTTGCTGGTCATTCTAATTCCAAGTGTTCTCCTCATAAAAAATTACATCCCTGCTAATCACAATTTTCTCCGTTAAAGGATTAAACAATTTATATGCTTTAGATGTTTCACTTACACCTAAAAAGAAAAACTTCACTCCTTTGTCATCAAGCTTCTTTCTCTTTGCATTTGGAACATGTGCATAAGCTATGCAACCAAAAATTTTGAATTGATCTACTGCTGGTCTCCTTCCACTCCAAGCTTCTTCAGGTGTCATGTTTTGAAAAAAAAAATTCGGGCTTCTTTCAAGACATGGATGCTCCAATTTACTGTCTCTGGCCAAAACCGTTTTGGGACCCTTCCACTAGCAAGCATGCTCCTCATCATATTCAGTATGGTTCTATTTTCCTCTCCGATACGCCATTTTGTTGGGGGGTTTATGTAGTGGTAAGCTCTTTTTGAATGCCATGACTTTTACAAAATGCTTCAAATTCCTTGGAGCAATATTCTCCACTACGATCAGTGCGAAGAGCTTGAATGATTTTCTCAGTTTCATTCTCGACAAGTTCTTTGAAGCTAGTAAATGCATTAAATGCTTCTGATTTCTCCTGCAAGAAGTAAACCTACGTTTTCTGGGAATAATCACCAATGAAAGTAAGGAGATAATTTTTACCTCAATTAGATGATGGTTTTGTTGGCCCAAAAATATCTGAATGAACCAATTCCAGCATACGTTTTGCTCTCCAAGACTTTCCTTTGGAAAATTGTTCACAATATTGTTTGCTAACAACACAATCTTTACACACCTGGAATGGAATGACAATTTGAGGAAGACCGCTGACCATCTTTTTCTGTCTAAGAGTCTTCACACCCCCTAAATTAAGATGACCATAGCGGAAATGCCAAAGCCATGCGTCGCCGTTCAGTTTAACCATCAAGCAAGGTTGAACACAATCAATCACCAATGGAAACAACCTGTTGGTACTCATAGGAACCATTACAATAGCACCTCTGGAAGGATCATAAATTTAACAAACACCTTTTGATATCGTGATCACATATCCTTTTTCTTGCAATTGACTAGCACTTAACAAGTTACTTTTTAAAGCAGGCACAAAGAAAACATTGGAAATTGTCTCTACAAAACCATTCTCGGTTCTTGTACTAATATCACCCTTTCCCACTACATCTACAATAGATTTATCTCCAAAAGACACAATAGTGTGAAAGTCTTCGTTTAGGTAAGAGAAAGAAGACTTATTACCGCACATATAGTTGCTACACCCCGTATCCACATATAATAAACATGAGTTCTGCGGCTCCTCTTGCTTATTATGAACTGCCATCAACAAGGTTTCAACTTCTTTTTTCTAAAAAATTTGACATTTATCCCTTTTCCTTGTCATTAGACAGATTAGTACGTCATTCAGAACGATAATGATCAAACTTATAACATCTAAAACATTTTACCTTGATTTGTCAAATTGTTGATCCAATTATTTGCCTTTATCATTTGGTTTGGCATGCCTACCACCATCTTTATTCCAACTGTCTCCTTTCCTTCTTCCCCTTCCTCGACCTCTATGCTTTCAAAGCCTGCTCTATTGAGGTAGAAGTTCTGTTCATCTTCTGCTCATGGACCAACAAGGAGCTTTGAAGTTCATCAAGAGTGAGTTCATCAAGAGTAATGAGTTGAAGCTTTCAAAGCCTGCTCTATTAAGGTAGAAATTCTGTTCATCTTCTGCTCATGGACCAATAAGGAGCTTTGAATTTCATCAAGAGTGAGTGCATCAATATCCTTGGATTCTTGTTTCATTCATCTTCTCACCATGAAATTGCATATTATTTGAGATTCTCATGGTTCATGCACAATAGCCAGTAATAGACTCACCACCCTTCATCTGAAGAACCTCAAAGTCCCTCCGTAATGCCTGAAGCTGTGCACGCTTCACTTTGGAAGAACCTTGATATTTTATATTTATGGAGTAAATATCCTTAGAAGTTTCTTTGCAAAGAATGGTTTCCAGGATCGAACCAATAACTTGAAATAAATAATTCTTTGCTTTCAAATCTTTCAACTTCAGCCGTTCTAGGTCCTTTTGCTGTGCTTCTGTAAGCTTTTCTCCATCTGTTAGTGCTGCTACACTGTGCTCAATGACCTGCCAATATTCCTTAAACCGCAAGAAGTTCTCCATCAACATGTTCCAATGATCATGGTGACCATCAAAACGTGGAATAGCTGGTTGCACAAAATTTTAAAAAGCCATAGGAACTTTTTCCTCTCACCCCACTGTTAACTTACTGAAAGAGATAACAGCAAGATGAAGATGATAAGGAAATTGAAAACTAAGATGATGAGTACATTGATTCATAATCCAGGAGCCTATTTATATAGGCTTTTACATAACAGAAAACTAAAAATAGACACTAACAACTAAGAAAAAACTAAACAAAATAAATCCGTAATTTTCAACCACTAAAACTTTGATGTGCATCAACTATTTGCCTAGAAATAAGGAAAACAATCCAAATTTATTAACAGGAGCTCCTGCTGCTGCCGTATCATTATTGCCCTTAACCTCAAAGGTAGCTTTCCTGTTGGTTCTTTTCTCCATTTTAGTCTATTACTTGCAACTTTTAGTTTCTGCGTTCTTTTCATTTTGCAGGTCTGGAATACTAGTACATACCCGTTAACTTACTTAAGGGGAAGCAATTCAGTCCTGGTCAGAACTGTTTTTTTGTTTTTTGCTGGTTGCACTAATTCATTAATTATTGTAATTAAAACATTGTGGAAACTTGGAAAATGGGTAGAATTCCAAAAGCTGAATCCTAGTGGGTATGTGCCGGTGCTGGTGGATGGTGACATTATCATTTCAGACTCTTGCAATTTTCATGGTCATTTTCCTGTTCCACTACCCTATTCTTTTCATTACTTCGCTTGAATGGTTTGCTTTGGATAAATAGGAATTTTTATGCAACAGTATCTGGAGGAGAAATACCCTCAACACCCTTTATTGCCATCTGATCTTGCAAAGAAGGCACTCAATTTCCAGGTCTCTGCTTTCCTTCTTTGATTCACTTTTTCTTTACCCTTTCTTTTCCTTGTCCTACTTAGCTTTGTATGATTAAATAACTATGTTTTACTAATTTGCGCTACACTAATGAGTACTCGCATCATTCTATAGGCTGCAAATATTGTTTGCTCTAGCATTCAGCCTCTTCAGAACCAAATTGGTTCGTCTCTCTTATGCGTTCATTTCATTTATGAAAGCAGGCAGATCTTCTGTTTTGGTATTATTAAAATATATAGGAATTGCATTTGAGTTGCCACTTTCCCCTTTCTAGGAGTACATTGAGGAAAAAGTAAGTCCAGATGAGAAAATTCCTTGGACAAAATTTCATATTGAGGAAGGCTTTGAAGGTAAGTGATTAGTAAGGCATTCTCCTAAGATTAAATGCCATAAGGATTATTGTTTCCTCTAGTGGATTTAGCATTTGATTTGATTAATGTTTCTTTGTTTCAGCACTTGAGAAGCTGTTAAAAGATCATGCTGGAAGATATGCGACTAGAGATGAAGGTTCCTTGGTTTGTTTCATTCTCTCCTGTTTATATATACAACTTCATGCTCAGTTTACATGGTAAATCTGTAAAACTTTATAATTTTGATATTATGCATACAAAAAACTTAATATTGCATAAATAATAATTTTAGGATTTTTAGAATAATAAAATTTTACAAAATATAAAGATTTACCTGATAAGGAATTGGAGTCGACCATTAAATATGACAGAGAAGAACACCACGATAAACTGATTTCTTCTTGACTTTTTCTCTTGATCACACAAATCTTAAGTGATGTAGTCTATAATTTTTCTGTATTTGTTTTTTTTTTGTTTGTTTATATAACCCTAATAGATAGATAGAGATAGATCAATTTATAATGATTTAATGTTTAATCTGATACATTCATCAACTAAGCGAATGATCGAACAAGATTTAACTTCTGTTAAAGTATAATGCTTAATCATTTTAAAATGGGCTACTTGATTTTAGACATAATTGAGTCCATAAAATTGGACTAAAATATTACATTCTACCACTTGTCTCAATGTAAAAAAAATAAAAATAAAAAATTAATAGAATAAATGTTGAGGGCATAGAATAAATATATAACATTGATCATTATTATCGTATTATAGTGAATTGTAACTGTGAGTTATGAATTTTGTATATAGTTTAAATCACATATCCCTTCCATATGCTATAACATTATAATTCAATATATAATAGGTCTTTAAGTAATATACATATCAAATCATGACCACAATAATATTTTATAAAGATTTTTCTATTTCAAATAATTTCAAAATTTATCAGCACATAATTACATTAAACATAAAATAGGTCAATGTTATATAAGAAACACAATAACTAAGTTCAAAGTGTCTCATTATCATAAAATATAATTCATTAATACAACCCACAGATATTCTATGTAGATGTTCTTTACATTGTTTTTGTAAGACTTCAGTTAACATATCTACAATCATGAGATCGGTTCAAATGTGTTTTATAGACACGTTTTACTTCTGAACTTCCTTCTTAACAATAAGATATTTTAATTTCATACGTTTTGCACTTTTGGAATATTTGTTGTTACTGGAGAAAATACTACTATGAAATTATCACAATAAATTTTTAGCGACTTAGTAATGGTGTTAAGTCGACTACCCAAGTCCCAAAATAAGTTCTACAACCACAGTTCATGAATTGTCGGGTCAAAACATGCCACAAATTCTGCTTCCATCATAAATGATGCAATAACATATTATTTAGCATTTTCTATGATTTGAATCTTTTAATAAAAAAAAAATAAATAGCCAAAAGTGTAATTGTTGCTATCTAAAGCATCCACTAAAAAAAAAGAAAATTTAAGTTCAAATTTACTTTCAACTACTTAGATATATTGTAAATGAGCATGTAATTATTTGTTCAAACTGCTCATGACATAAGTATAAGGGATCGATTTATTTATTTTTATTCTATATCATTATTTGAACATTGCATGAGACTAAATTTATCCCCTTTTTGTATAGGAACAATTCCTCCTGAACAATTATGCATATTAAATCTCGATATAACTCTTAGATATATTTGTATGAAATAATCCTAACAATTAATGTGATATATCATGGTACATTTTATTTCCTTCACATTTGTATGTTTAAGAGAAAAAATTTTGTATCATGCAATAAACTCAAATAATTTGCAGCAAGCAAAATATTGTCAAAGTATAGAATTAAGTATATAAACTTGCTTCCATTGATCTTTTGATATATACACCTGCCAATAATGCTTTCATGAAAAACAAAAAACCTAATGGCATCATTAAACTCGATGTACCACTATCTTGACACTTGTTTAAGTCCATAAATTGATGTATTAAGTTTACATCGTTGGAAAAAATTTAGTTTGAAAACAATTATCTATCACAGCGGAAAAATAAAAATTTGAAAATCGAGCTGGTTTGTAATATTTATAGCAATAAACTTTTCTCGAAAAGTACTTGTACTTTGTGCGAGACAAATTCTTGTCATTTCCGACTTAACCTAATGGCCTTCTCCGTTATTCTCGGACCATGAATCGCTTCAAGTGTGGCCTCGAATAATCACAAATCAAACATATAACCAAAAATAACTTTCTTACTTTCAATAGGAAAGTAAATTTCTCTCTAATTTCTATAGAAATAAGTAGAATTGTTATCCTCGAAAAATAGAATTTATACTTAGAAATAAATTTTGACTATTTTTTAGCAGAATAGCAATATTGAAAACTTATGTGTGAATAGATCTATCAGTGTCATCTGTTTATAAAGAGACACATAAGAATACTAGTTGAATTAGTAGAACAAAATAATACTTATCTAGTAGAAAAACAAGTCCCCTAGTTCTACTAGGAGAGAGGGGCGGCTAACCCTAGTGGGTCCAATTACATGTGCTTCTTAAACTTTTAATCTAACACTTTATAATTTATTCCAACCCAATACATATTTTTCTATCACAAAATAAATATTATTCATTACTAATTAGATAATTTTCTCAATCAAATTCTAATTTCGTTAAAGTCATGACAATTTTACCGTAAAAGAATCTATGAGAAAATATATTTAATTTTCATATTCAATAGATTCACAATGACTAATTAATTTAATTTCATTTTCGAACTTCAGTTATTTACTTAAATAATAATTCAAAAAACTTAAATTAATTCTTAGGTCATTTCATACCAAGTGAGAAACCACATTCATTTCCAAATGTAACTAATTTCTCTAGTTTTATCATTTCTATCCATTTTTGTTCATTTGATTTTATTTTCAATTAGCTAGCAAAAGGAACTATTGGACATATGCAATTAGGGATCAAATGATTTATAATTAAGTTTTAACTTTTCATCTATTAATTATAGACTAATTTAGTTATAAAGTCATTCCACCATAGTTTTGTGACTAAGCTCTTCTTCATTACATACCATTACGAAAGCTAGTTCATCAGTGCTTGTCCAATGACCTTGTCATAAGTGTATTACCCTCATAGGATATCTTTAATATCTTTGAGATAAATCTATTTTCCAAATATGATCCTATTTTATCTCATAATAACTATTATATCTTTCTTTATGAAAATCAATTACTATCAAATAGTAATTAAACCATTCATCATAAGGATAAACGACTCGTCACCACGTTTACTTTTCATCTATCATGTAATGTAACACCCCCAAACTCGGCTCACAAGCCCTGACCGGATCTGGTATGTCACTGCGGAAAAAAAAAATGTTTGAAAATATTTTAATTTAAGAGTGAAAACATAAAATTTTGTTAACTTTTGTAAAGCCTTGTATATTTAAAATTTATAAGTAAAACTTTATTGTCACACCTTTCCGGGTTTTAAAACTTTAATAGATATTTCAAAATGTAAGTTCTTTGAAAATAACTCATTTCCAAATCATAACTCAGTTATCATTCCATCTTAAAAGTAAATAATAAAGATACTTAATAAATATACTTAAATACTTTAATGGGCCTTATTACAATAAACACTTAACCAAAATACTGAGAATATAAAATATGTAAATAAATAAAAACAGTTTCTGCATGAAAATCTGCTTCTGCATGGCCACCTTTGTATCCACTCCAGCCCGGTCCGATCATCATATGTCACCTGCGATGTTGGTAAAAATTGGGTGAGTCATACAGACTCAGTGCATAGTTATTTCACATGTCTCCACACATATGGCCTTGGCCCATATCCACACAGTCCATATAATCAGTCATGCAAAAATGCATCCCAACCCATCCTAAAGTCCATTCGTTACACCTACCTTAGCAGACCTGCTGCTCAAGGCCGTGGCTAATCCACCGATCAACTATGTGATCCCACATATCTTACCTTGGCAGACCTGCTGCCCAAGGCCGTGGCTAATCCACCGATCACCTGAGTGATCCCACATATCTGTATCCACGAGGTGACTCGAGGTCATCCTCATTCCACGGTGATGCACACAGCTATCATCCGCCGAGATGTGGCACCTAGCCAACACCTCCCTTGATGAAGCACGTAGCTAACATCAAGCGCTAATGTAGCACAAGGCTAACATTAGACCACGTACATAAATATGTACACCCTGTCCTTCTTTGTTCAAATCCTAGGCCCCATACATGTATCATGACAACATATCACTTGAAACAAATATACATCACATGCCATCACATTTTCATACATATATCATATGTAAATTAACGTCATAAAATACTGACTTGGTTAATCGATTACCCATCATGGGTTTCCACCATTTTATCCATTATTGTCGGCTACCACACATCATACACATTTATATATATAACACATGTAAACAATCAAGAGAACAGTGCGATAACTACGCACCTTTTAGCACAGTCTACTCAATCCCGAAACCTACGTCTAAACGATTTGCACCTTGCGATTGTTGCACTCCTTCCTTAATGCCGATTTGGTCTTTTACCAAATCCCGAAGGCTTTGCTTATTCCTGTTGACTAGCCCCTAGGTCGAAGTCCCGAATCCGTCACTTGCTCCTGAATTTGTCGATCTCCCTTGATGTTTAAAACCCGAGAAATTTCCTTTAATGCACCCACCACTCACGTTTGAAGAGAGTAGTCGACAACAAGGAAAAAGTGCTTGATTTTTGGCTTTTAGTCTAAGAATGAATCGGCCCCAAAAGAAGAGATGCAATCGGCTATGGCCTCAAATGGTGATGAACTATTCGGCAATAGTGAGTTTGAGGGAAGGATTTCAGCTTCAAATGAAAAGAAGAAAAAGAAGGGATTCCTTTAACTAACAATTTCGGCAAAAGGAGAAATAAAATGAAGAAAAAGAATTTCCAAAGGATAATCACCCTTATTTATACTACCCAATTCGGCACACACACCCCCTATCTATGCCTCAAAACCGACTAGGCACCCAACAAGAATCCCACATTCGGCCACCAACCTTCCTCCTATCATATCCCACTTTCTTCTCCTCCTTTATCTCTTATCCTATCATTTAAAATAAATCAAACACAACCCCAATTATCTACCTATTTAAACTAAATAAAATAAATCCACACTTATTCAAAATAAATTAAATAACCCCCATTCATCCACTATTTCAATATTTAAAACAAATAAAACAAAATCCCCAATTATCTACCCACTTAAAATAAATAAAATAAATCCACACTTATTCAAAATAAATTAAATAACCCCCATTCATCCACTATCTCAATATTTAAAACAAATAAAACAAAATCCCCAATTATCTACCCACTTAAAATAAATAAAATAAATCCACACCTATCCCACTCTTTAGCCAAATTTTAAAATAAAAATAAGCCTTATCTCATCCATTTAAAAGTCCAATGCCGTCCAACTCTTTCCCCCTCACTTGACGCCAAAATGAAAAATAAAAGCACACTTTGCTGCCATCAAGACTCGAACCCAGGCCCTTCTCCCTTGCTCCTCAGGTAACGTCCCAAGCCACCTTGCCACATGGTTTCCTTGTGTCATAAATTCCCACGCAAATTTCCTTAAGACTTCCTTGCCTAGCTTTCCTTTTTTTTTTTACCTTGACGTAAAAGTAAAATAAAACAACACTTATGCTGCCCTCATGATTCGAACCTCCTCCTTTCTCCTTGGCTTGAGGTGTCACACTCCAAGGCCCTAAGTGGTGCCTTGCAGCCACTTTACCAAACTCAATTTCATGTCCAAAAACGCCTAAAAATTTCCTTAAGGCCTCCTTAGCCCAATTCCTCTTTTTAACGCCAAAAATAAAAGCTCCCAAGTGCAATTTCTGCAGCTCGAACCTCCTCCCCCTGGGAACTCCTCTTGACGCCAACTCTTCTGCACCCTAGGTGGCGTCCCTTGCCACTCTTCCAATTGCTTTCTTATGTCATGCTTCGCACCGAATTTCTTTTAAAGCCTCATTTACCTAGCTCCCCCTATTTAACACTTAAAACAAATTTTTTTTTCTAAAACGCTTTCCTACATCCTTGGGTTCTTAAAACCCTTAAAACATATCCAAACACACTCCAAGCCTACTATCACTTGAATTATGCACTAAATGCATAACCCCTAAATCCGGGATATTACATGTAATGTCAATAAGAGGATATCATTTACCGATTTCTTGGTTTATGAATTCAACTATTGTGAATAGTGCTACAGACTATAGAAGTCGTATACCCAACGTACCAACTTTCGATTCCTTATCTTTTTGAACTTAGGCTTTTACGTACATAAAAGTATACGAGTCATACATACATATCCACCATCCATTTAGGATTAAGGGATGTTACACTATGAATGTCACTACTTGGGTCCTGTCCGATGTATTGTTAGTCTAGTTAATCATATTTATGTCTCTATCTTTTGGGAGTCATTCGCTACGATGCTAAAGACAAAACATCTCTCCAATTAGACTTGATAGATGACAAATTAGTCTTTCAATCGGTTTGCTCATTTTCAATTAGACTAAGGACATGTTTAGGTTCATCAATTAATATAAGTTTTCTTTCCATATTATGATCCGACCACGTAATACCGTTTAGTAGTAGTTAAACATTAGATAACTAGTGAGCTAATATTTACTTCCATTTTGCTTTTAATGCAAAAATTTGCAAAAACCATTGAGGACAATATAAAAAGGGTATTAATGTAATTTATGGATAAATTTATTAAACCAATTTGTTCGAAAAATACAAGTATACAAATAAATATACTACACTTAGGATACAAGACCAACATACACACCATAAGACAATTTTCTTCAATTGAGAAATCTTCAAGTTAGTCCACATGAAATTTTTTCCTAAAGATCTCCATTTACAATTTCACATCCCTTTGGTGTAAGTCTAAATCACAATAAGCCACCAATATCATAATAATTCTTGAAACACCCCAAACCCGGCCCACGAGCCTAGACCGAATCTGGTATGTTCCTTAAGTAAACCGATTCAAAGTTTGTTTGTTTCTTGGGAAAAACTTGTGCGATTTTAAGAAAAATATCGTTTTGGGTTGGGCTTGAGTTAAAAACCCATTTATTTTATTTTAAAATCCAATTAATTAAGGTGACAAAACAATTAGGGTTTAATTTTAAAGAAATAAAATTTACTTAACTTTAATTGAATATAATTCGTAACATAGTGATTAAAGAAAAAATAAAAGTAAAGAAATGTAACTTATGGCCTTATTACATCAAGTAAAATCCCAAAATAAAATGCTAAAATACTTAAATAAAATTAAATATCCATATTGAATAAAAATTCAAGCTGAGCATGGCCCTCCCTAAGCTTCTGCCGAACCCGGTCCATTATTGATCGACACCTGAAAAATAGTCCCACAATGGGGTGAGTCAACAGATTCAATGTGTACACAACACTAAAATTCAATAGATCAGGCATACATTTTCATATCAAATACTTATTCATATAACAGATAAAAATGATGATGCAAACCAAACCCAAACCTAGGTGCCATCCGCTACACATCCCCGTACCTGCCAGTCACACCGTGGGGACTACTAAGTCTACCCTCCATCCGCTACACACCATCGAAGGCAGTCACTGCAGTCGACGTGCTAATCGCCCATATAAAATTCGTGGCATAGCCACTCGATATAATGTGTCATGAGACACCACATTCGAATAATGTAACCGGTTACCACATTCGAGATAATGTGACCAAGTCACCACATTCGAGATAATTTGACCGAAGTCACCACATTCAGATAGTGAGACCGAAGTCACCACATTCACTTCTCCTTTCTCATATAACCGAATGCCCCATATTATTCATATTATGCATATCATACTTAAATTCACATTCATGTCACTTTTCACATGTTAAATATAACATATTTCGTAATCCTAGTAGGAGTAGGAAACGTACCTGAGTACTTTGTACCATAACATAGTACATTAGCCACATTCTTATATTTTCATATTAGGACATATCACAAGTTTAAGCCATACATCGTATTAAAAGATAGTGTGGGGTACACACCTGATTCAACAGCAAATTCTTTGAGATCTCGAAATCTGATCTACCGCTTAGATCATTAATCCCTACATTTGATTAATCACTTTAAAAAGCCATTCGGCCATAAATCCAAATCCTAGTAGGATTAGTATACTTAAACTTACCTTGTTGCCGATTTCACTATAAATCAAATCCCGAAAACTTTGTAGTATTCCTTCCTTAAAATCCGGCTAGCTACCAAATCATTTAACTAGGTCAGTTTCCGGCTTTTGAATAAATAGGAAATAATTCTAAATACCAAAAATAAGCCTTGGCCGAATACTTCATATGCTTACCTTGTGGATTTTAAATCCGGAATCTCACCGAATAACTAGGGAACATGTGGCCTATGGTATACCTTCGGGAAAAGAACTTCTCCTTCCTTGTAAATCCCGAAAGATCTCTTCAAAGTTTCGGCAACAAGACATTAGTGGGGTTAGTCCTAGATTTCGGTAAATCTTAAAAGAAAAAAGATGAAACCAAATGAGACTTACCCTTACTTGAAGAAATCGATTGCACCTTCACTTCAGTCTTCAGAGATTCGGCTATGGCTAGATGATGATCTCACAACTTTCGGCTTTTGGAGGGATTAGAGAAGGAAGAATAAAGATGGAGGATTCGGCTAGAACACAAGGTATTTCGGCTTGGCAAAAATAAAAGAAGAAGAAGATTTGGTGAAGAGAATTTGACAGAGGCTTTCAAAGAACAGAAAATAATGCAGAATGGCCTCTCTTTTCCTTTTATAGCCGAAATTACTAAGCTAGAGTCCCTTACTTGGCCACCACTCTTCTATTTTGACAGCTTTATCCCTTTAATTTAAAATAATTAGAGAATAATCCTTTATTATCTCTTCAAAAATAATCCAAATTAAATCCCTTATTTATCACCTTATTAATCGAATATTTATGAAAATAAAACTCCTCCTTTCTAGAAGGCTTGTGCCGTCCACCTCGAAGCCTCGAAGCAAAAATAAAACTTCCTTTATTTGCTTCCCAAGTGACTCGAACTCAGCCCAACACCTTACATGTGGCGCCATTTCTAGAGGCCCTAAGTGACATATTCAGCCACTTTTCCAAGCCTTGTTTGTGTGTCAAATTTCACCAACTTTTTCTTTTAAGGCCACCTTGCCTTAATTTCCTCTTTTAAACTTTAAAACTCGACATTTTTAAGTCATTTCTAAGTTTCCAAAAATTTTCGTTCGGCTCTATAAACTTGACATTTCCTTACATTTCCAAGTTTCCAGAAATGTTTACTTTCCTCTTTATTCCTTTACATTTTCAGGACATTTCCCTACATTTCCAAGACAAGACATTTCCTTACATTTCCTTGCATTTCCTTACATTTCCATACATTTCCTCACATTTCCTTACATTTCCTCACATTTCCATACATTTCCATATATTTCCTTACATTTCCTTACATTTCCATACATTTCCATACATTTCCTTACATTTCCATACATTTCCTTATTTCTAGAATTCACATAACACATTCATAATTCATAAAACATGCCATTTTACCACATGGTTCCTTGTGTCATGCTTCACACGGAGTTTCTTTTAAAGCCTCATTTACCTAGCTCCCCTTTTTACTTAAAAACCAATAATTTTCCAAAGCTTTCTTCTTCCATCCTAGAATTCTAAAAACCCTTAATACACTTCCAACACTGCCAAAACCTACTAACTCATGAATTAGGCACGAACGCATAACCCCTAATCTAGGATGTTACAATTCTAATCGTGTCTGAAAGTCTTAAAATTTATATAACGAATGATCGAGCCTAGAAATTAACTGTGACAATGACTTGAGGTAAGTTCACCTATCGAACAGTAGTATAGTTTAGTGGTAAGACCGGAATGTCAACCCCAAGGGAACCAAAAGTACTGATACTGATTTTCTTTTTATTATTTAGCCTAAGAATTAAGGGAATTGTTGTTTTAAACTAAAATTAACTAACTATTAAGCTGAAGGTGCTAAGACACAGAGAAGGAATTGGGGAAAATACTTTTGGGAAAAACCAATTGATCAAGACAATACCTGAGGAAGAATCCACCTAGACTTCACTTGTTATTTAACTCTAAACTAGATGATTTATTCACTTGACTTGATCCGTAGGGTTCCCTAATTTATATTAATACCTCTCTCGAGGCTACTAACGTCTAACCCTAGGTTGATTAATTGAAATCTCTTTCTAATTAAAACCCCTAGAGTTGCATTAACACGATATGTGGACTCCCATATTAGGTTTGACCCTAATCCGACAGATTTTCGTCATTCTATCTCTAGGGTTGCGATCAACTCCACTTAACTATGCTAGATCTACTCTTAAACAGGGAATATTCCTCCACCGCCTAAGGCCATCAATACTTGAATCAATATCCTGAAATATTAAAACAAGAATTAAAAACACATAGTTAAGAACAAATCAAATATTTATCATATAGTTTAGAAAACAATAACAAGATCGTCTTAGGTTTCATCCCCCTCAGGTATTTGAGGGGTTTAGTTCATGTTTAGTAAATAATACATCTTAGAAGAAAGTATAAAACAAAAATAAGAAAAACCCTAAAACCCCCTGAAGGAAATTGAAAGGAAGATCTTCCGTCTTAAGTATGATTCTGGCTTCTTGAGATGAATCAACTAGCTGTCTTCGAGTAAATCCCATAATTCGGCCCCTCTGGCTTGGCTCCTCGGCCTACTTGAATCGCCCCCTTTTAGGTCACACTTAAGGTGTTTATATAGGCTTTCGGAATGTCTTTCTTTGCCCGTAAGCATCCTAATCCGAGTGGATATAAAACAGGTCACGGCAGGGACACGCCCTATGTGGCACGCCCGTATGAATCGAGGCTAGGCCTTGTTCGGGTTTGCTAAAGAGGCACGACCGTGTGGCTCAGGCCCAGGCCGTGTGAATTTCGTACTTTGGCCCATTTTCTTCGTTTTTGGCCCGTTTCTCGTTCTTTTAATCCTCCGGTGCTCTCCTAAGTATAAAACATGAAATTAAAGGATTAGGAGCACCAAATTCCATAATTCACAAGGGATAAATCATCCAAAAGTATGCTAAATGTGGGATTAAAATATGAATATATTACGGTTGATCAAATTCTTAAAGATTCTTAACTATTGTTGAGAAAGTCTTTTTATTGCTAGACTCATCACTTTTTATCGTTTGTGAAAACGAAACTAGAACTTTACTGATTCCAATACCAAAATATGAATCTTGCAAATAAACCACATAATCATCATGAAAATTTGATTTTCTTTGAATCATTTGTACTTTATTTCATCAAACCTTTTTGAGTTAGCTTCTTTTATGGGTGTTTCATCATTTAAATGTTGTTCATCATTATTAGGAAGCTCATAAATTATTGGAACAACATTTATGATAGTGGCAGATAAAAGAAAACTTATAGGTAAAGAAATCTACTTTAATTTCTTGTATATCCACAACTTACTTTGAAGCACTTTCACTAACTTCATCATTCTTATAGAATCTTGCAAATGCACTTGAATTTTGTCCCACTTTAGTGTATTTCCCAACATATTCATCACATCTACTTTATCTTACTATTTTTAGTTTTCTATCTAATTGCATTCAAACCTCATTAATGTATACCTTAAAGGCATCTACTACTTGAGATTTTTCATTATGTAAACAGATGTAATAATATCATAAAGATCATAAATAAAAGTGATAAAATATTTTTGTGAATTAAAAGATAAAACATCAAAAGGTTGACATATAATTTGTGCATTATTTCAAGAAGTTGGGTACTTCTTGTGACGACTTTTTTAGTATGTTTAGTTTGCTTTCCCTTAATACAATCCACATATACACTAAGATCAATAAAATCTCGATTTGGTAGAATCTCATTTGGACTAATCTTTCTAATCTTTCTTTGGATACTTGACTTGAACGTTTATGCCACAAGTAAGAAGAATTTTCATTTAGCATATTATGTTTAATTCCAACATTGTTATAATTAGCAAATAAGGATTTGTAATTCTTTTTAAACTAAGCTTTGCTTTTTTTTTTTTTTGTGGGGGAGGGAGAAGAGGGGGCAATCTTTTTATAGTGTCCTATTTTCTTACAAAAGTAATATTTATCTGCCATTCATTCCTTTTTCTCGCCATTAAAGACATTAGTAGGTGTGTTTTTCTTTTGCTTAAGTTTGTTGGCTTTCGCCTTAAGTCCTTTGTTAGGTCATTGACTACAAGATTGATGGAATAACTTCCTTGAATATTTAATCCTACCTCCTCTTGAACAAGCTTACTAAAAATTCATCAGCATCCCACCTATTTTTAATATTGTTATAGTTAATTTGAAATGGATCATAATTCGAAAGTAGTAAGTTCAATTAAACTGCATTAAAAAAGAGTCATCAACCATCATCTAAGGTCTTTAGCTTTGTTGTAATATTAGTTATCTTAATGATATGTCGACCTATCAAACTTCATGGTCGTGAATTGTTCTATTGAAATACCAATGAGTGACTTGTTCGTAGAACAAAAACATTTTCCACAAATATAAAATATTCTTTAGCACTTTTACTTTGTCTAATTTTAAGAAGAAGAAGAAGAAGCTTAATTTGTTAGGTCGTTCACATTGTTTATCGTACAACTTCTTTTCCTAATTAGTTTATGTTAGTAATAGCAGCAAATTTATCTTCTAATAGTACTAAGTCAAGATTCAAAACATCTAAATTGAACTTTACTTGTTCACTTCATTTAAAGAAGTTTGACCCATTAAATAAGGCAATAAATAATGCATGTGAATGAAGCAATATGACTACAAAATAATAGGCAAATGCAAAACAATACATAATTGTTCAAAACATTAAATTTACTTTATGAATCCACGTAAGCAAACAATTTAAACTATATCTTAATTCTCCTTTGGGTAAATGCTATAATATACTATCATAAATGAATGTTAGTAACTTTAATAGACAAATAAATAACATCAAATATATACATTGTCTTTAGACACAAAAGATATATATATCTAACAAAGATATTAATTTTGTCACTATAGTTTTCACTATTTCTAGAATAAATTATTCATTTTTGGGTAAATTCTGAAGTTCTAATAGTAAAAGTTAATTATTAATCTACGAAAATTTCTAATTTGGCCACTTTGATGACAAATAGATTATATACATTACAAGGAATCAAATTAAACAATTTCAGTTTTAAAAGACAAGAGCTTTAATACTTATTTGTGTAAAAATACTTAAAACCTCATAATTCAATCTATCTTAATTTTATAGTAAAGTTTAAAATCAAATTTACGAACTATTAAACTAAATATAATTAGTGCTATAAATAAATAGCAATTGCATACTAAAGCAATAAAATCCAAGTAACCTTTACTCCTTCAAAAGCATGGCAACATAATGGAAATTTATCCATAACCTCTTATTGAAAATCTCATCCATCAAATTATCAAAGCAAAAGGCAAATTCTCATTCTCTTTCTCTCTCTCAATAAAAAGCAAAAACTTTATACTTTCAATGTCGCAACTTCAAAGAATTAAGAGAGAATTTTATTCATAAAACACTCGACCTTAAATCAAGGATACATAATACTATATAATATCAATTCACGCATTAAGCCTTTTAAAGCTATATTTACCCATGCTCATGGTCCGTAAAATTATAGTACAAAAATGCAAAATATTATAATACATATTTAACTTATATTCGTAAAATCTTAAAAAAAGAACATTAACATAAATAATTAAAACTAAAAAAATCAATATAGATCAAAATTAGAGATTCTAACCTACAATCGTTGTACATGAAGACTAGGAGTTCATTTAAAACAATAAAACAGTACAATAAAACCATATCAATCAATGAAAAGTCATTTAGTCTTCAACGTGGATCTGGTACCACATGTAAAACTTTATGATTTTGATATTTTGCGAACTAAAAACTTAATATCTCATAAATAATAATTATAGGATTTTTAGAATAATATTATTTTTGTGACACCCCCTACCCGTATCCGTTGCCGGAATAGGGTACGAGGCATTACCGAAATTTACTGAACATTTTCAAATAATTTTGAGTCATTTATTATTTATATTCTGAAACTAATCATAACGTCCCTCTATTGGGCCCTCGAAGCCCAAAACATACATTAGGAACCAACCGGAATTAAATCGGGATCATAAGGAATTTTTTGCAAAATCCTAAAATTTTCCTACATTGGTTAGCGTACTTTAATATTGGCAAACTTATTTTCTCGACATGTCTCACTTGAATTTATTACTTGTCCTAATATACATAATTTTCCTTGTATCAACGTATCAAAGATAGTCTCATATTTACCTGTCATGATACATATCATTCTCTTGCTCTTTCTTCATAAATATAAATTATTCAATTCATTATGACAATATTTCATGTACCATCATTTTCATGAGTTTAGTGTATATTTATTCCTGTAGCAGTTCATAATCTTGAATATGCATAATTATCAGGCAAGTTTCACATACATGTATTTTCCATGTCATATTTCAATATATCAAATGATTATCATTTTTATGCATTTCAAGTTTAGTTTCATGATTTCAAGTACTTGCCATTTTCTATATCTATCCCGTTGAATTTCTCGGATTTTTGATGGATTTCCAGTAGTACATTTATAGTGTACAATCCCGGGTCCTCAATTCGTACACATATGGGTATACCCTTTTTCCAGAGAGCACACTCCCGTGAACCTCATCCTTACAGCGGGATTACTAGTCCAGGCTAAATCCCTTGTAAGAGAGCACACTCCCGCGAACCTCATTTCTTACAGCGGGATTACTAGTCCAGGCTAAATCCCTTGTAACATATGCTCAAAGAGTATTGTCGGGATTACCAGTCCAGGTTAAATCCCCTGCAACGACAATTACTCTAATGAGCTTGGATCTGAATTACCAGTTCAGGCTAAATTCAGACTCTAATTTGGATTACCCGTTCGGGCTAAATCCGTTTTCCACATATTCTTTGGGAGGGCTATATCAGGATAGGATCACCCGTCTGGGCTAGATCCCTTTTTACCGTCAATTCCTTTTTAGAAATCCATCGAATTTTCCTTTCATTAAACCGGGATTTATTTTCCATTTTCATCAAGAATATCAATACTTCATCAATTATCATACAATAAACATCCAAATCATATTCACATCAATAAAAATATATTTCAAGTTACACGAACTTACCTCGTTGCTTGTTCATGTTTATAGTTTCACTAATCCGATGTCTTTTCTTTTCTACATTCAAGTCTCGTATTTGAGTTATCTGAATCTTTATAAATAAATTTGATCATCATTTTCATTCATTTCATATTCAGATACATTCAATTAATGCTCTAGGAAAAATTACCATTTTGCCCTTAAGCTTTTAATTAATGACGATTTCATCCTTAGGTTCAAAAAAATAAAATTCTTGTAATTTAATCCTTGTTCAAGCCTAATTATTCTCATATATATTGATAACAACCCATGAATTCTATGAAATATCAGAATTTTCCATAATTTCAACACTGTTCAATTTAATCCCTAAAACATGTTTTCAACCGATCTTGATCTAAATTAATAATTTCATTCAATTTTATAATTTAAATAATAAAATAATCCATTTCATGCAATTTGGTCATTTCTGACATTTTTACAAAATTTCTCATAAAGTTTTACTTTTATTCAATTTAGTCCCTGAGCCTAGAACATGCAAATTAGCCATGCTAGCTGAATATTCATATATATATATTCCTCCTCCTCCTCTCCATTCCACATCCTTAATTTATATAACGTGCTTATAAGTAACATTATCTATGATTTCACTATTTACTCATAAAGTTATTCAAAGCTGTCCATTTGCATCATAGTCACTAAATTATTTATATCTTGAGATAAAGAATTCCAATTTAAGATCCACTAATTTTACCTGAAACTAGACTCATATATTTTATTACTTTTGGTTTAGCCAATAAGTACAATTTATTCTTTAAAATTACCCTTATTCTACTGTCTGACAGTTCCGACCCTTCTTCACTAAAAATTAATTATCTCCTAATACAGGATTTATATGATATTTCCATTTGTTTCTATTGAAAATAGAGTCACTCAGGATTTTAAAAATATAAATTTAATCTCCTAATTATTTTTCTCCAATTTTTTATGATTTTCCAAAGTCAGAACAGGGGAACCCAAAATCATTCTGACCTTATCTCACAAAACCTATTATATATCATGATTTACAATTCCATTGCTTACATCATTTCTTCTATAAGAAACTAGACTTAATAAGATTTAATTCCATATTTTATTCATCCTCTAATTAGATTTCTAAAATTTTTGGTGATTTTTGAAAGTTAAACTACTGCTGCTGTCCAAAACTGTTTTAGTGCAAAATGTTAATTACCAAGTTTATAACATCTTTATTTCCTTTCTCTACAATATTTCTCATCACTTTCTCTTATTTTCCTTCACCAACATACCAAGAACATAAAACCTTATATAAGAAAACTCTACATTAACATCATTTTCATGCTTTTTCCACAATATCAAACTTAAAAATATATTGAAATTTTAATGTTCTTACCTTGTCTTATTGATTTCAATCTTTAACTTAATTTTCTCTCTCCTCCAGCTTTTATTTCTTGAATCAAACTTGATATTCTTTCTCCCCATAGTCTCCTTGTCATATTTCTCTCTTGATGGCTATGGAAATTCTTTTGAATTCTAAGTGAAAATGGTGGATTTTTGGTGAAAAGACCAATTTGTAAAGAAAGCAAAACTTTCTTTCTTTCTCTCTTCTTCTCACGTTGGTGTATGAGAAAGATGATGATAATTCTTCATCTTTCCTTCCTTATATACTAAATAAATAAAAAAATAAAAAAATATCTCATTAAAATATTAATAAAATAATATTTATCTAATTAAATAATTATAAAATATCATCAACATCATCATTACTTTCTAGATTTCTCTCTCTTCCAATTGACCATTTTGCCCTTTGTGATCTTTTAAAATTCCATCCTTGAATCATCACATAATTTGGTAAAATTATGATTTAGTCCCTCATAATTCTTTACCCATTCAATTTGGTCCTAATTCATCCATTTTTCTTAGTTTCTAGATCATTCCACCCTTAAAATATTTTCACTATTGGTCCTTCAAATTTTTCATATTTACACTTTAACCCCTCAAGTTTTGAATATTTACTCTTGGGCAACAAAACTTTTTTCACTTTTACCATTTAGTCCTTTCTTGAATTAATATATCATAATATACTTCTCAATGTTGTCATAACTCCAAAATTTTCCTTTTTGTTGCTTTGTTTCCTTATTTTACTATATCAAAGATAATATCTTACTGTAAAAATTTTCGGGGTATTACAGTTTTAACAAAATATAAGATTTACTTGGTGTGAAATTGGTGTCGGTCATTGGATTTAATGAAGAATACCATGATAATTTGATTTCTTCCTCTTTAACTTTTTCCTTTAATTACACAAACCCTAAATAATGGAGTCTAAATTTTTTGTATTTTCTTTTGTGCAACTCTAATAATTCAATGGAGGATTAATTTATAATGATTAACATTTAATCGGTATGTCTATCAAATAACTGAATGAACAAATAAGGTTTAACTCCTACTAAAGCATAATATTTAATCTCTTTAAATTGGATCACTTAATTATGCCTATAAAATTGGGCTAAAATCTTAAAAATTAATGCACAAATCAGAGTTTTGGAAGGCTTGTATCTTTGTTGCATATTGTAGATCAAAGGGTTTTTGGCATCACTTTGAATGAATGTGGTTTGATTGTTTTGTTAGGTTGAGACAACCAAGTGTTAGGAAAGGGGGGGGGGAGGTTGAGGATATGAACACTAAAAAAGTCTCTTTGCTTGCAAAGTTTGCAATTGAAGATCTGGCAAAAATTGTTATACTTTCATGCAACAATGTGTGACTAGGAAAATGTAAGTAAGGCATCATCTAGTGTTAAATATGTGATCCAAATTCATTTTAAAAAAAAATAGTGGTAAAATAGGGGATTTGCGAGGCCGAAAGCTGCAGCCCATCACAGATCCCCATTAAGTAAGATACTGGACTGGGGTTGCAATCGGGGTGCGGCCCTAGTGGTACGGTACGGGCTGTACGAGTGAAATCCGAATAGAAGTATACTTTCTTAGTTTGATATTGTTTTGAATAAGGTGTTTCAACCTTACTGTATTACTTCTACTAGCTGTTGATTAGAATAAGGTCTTTGTAACCTATAAATAGACGTGGTCTATACTCCTCTTGAGTTATTCGAATTCGACATAGTGAATTATCTTCTCCTTTGGTCGTGATTTTTTTTTCGAAAGGGTTTCCACGTAAAAATTTGTGTGTCCTTTATTTTTATTTTTATTTCCTTTTTGATACATTGTCACTATCGACGTTCTATTTTTCACATCTAATTTCCATTCAACCCCTAAAATATATATGCCTTTGCATATCGGATGAAATGAGTTAGCAATAGATTTAAATTTTGTTTGACATTAGCTAATATCATTAACCCTTTAGAAGTTCACTTCTAATGTACCATAGAATAAGGAATATCTAGAACTATTTATTTAGAAATGTTCTGAATATATACATAAATATGACTGGTTGACTTTATTTGCAGGCAGATTTGTTTCTAGCACCACAGCTTCATATTGGGATTAATCTATTCAATGTTGACCTGGTAATTTGTTTATTCAATTAACTACTATTTTCTCCATCTAATTGATATTTGTTCACTTTTAACTCATTTGAAGTTTCCATTGTTCTCTGCACACACAAAATGTATGCATCTCTGGCTTTTCTATTTGCTCTTAGGTTTCAAAATTTTTTGTGAGTTAAATATTGCTTCACATTTAAAATCTTTGGCATTTTATGCTAGAATTCCATTATTGATAAAAGTTTTCCATGGTTTGAACTTTTGAAGTCGATATGTCTTTTATGCTTTAGCTCCAATAGTTTTTCTTGCTAACATGACTTCTCTTTTTTCTATTATTTTGTAGGCAAAAGTCCCACTTTTATCTAGATTAAATGAGGCATATAGTGAGCTACCAGAAAAATGGTATGCCAGAGAATCAGCCGGATGCTCCTTCAACATAAGGCACTCATTATGATGGTAGATGGGACATATCTATTGTTGAATGGTCCATTTGTTTGGTGGCCGGAAATCTTGAACAAGGGCTCTTTGTTGTTCCTTCCGAATATTATCAATAATAATAAGGATTATGTAGTCCAGAACTAGAAGTTAAAGACATGCTATATATATATATATATCCGAATTTGGTGGTTTTCTCGATCTCCATATTCACGTCTTTATTTGCAGAAATAATATTAGGTTAGTTCGAAAGTCTCAAATAATTGGAAAGACAGATATTTAATGTGCCATTGGAACTACTTATGTTGAAAGAAAATAGAATAATGAATTCTAGACATCCTGCTTAAAAATATTCAAGAGAGTTCATCATTCGTTTACAATTTATTATAAATCTATGCACGTCCTATGAGACACCAATGAAAGCTCGAAACTTGACTTATAATCTAACCATGTAAAACAATACATAGCATGTTTTTCAAATAATATTTAATCACAAGAATTCGTATACTATTTACTTTGCAATCATCGAATAATTTTGCTAAATACTCGCAAATCTAGATTCAAATTTAAAAAAACTTAACGTAATTTACTAAAAATAGAAAATATTGTAAAGCCCCACTTAAATTAAGCATTGCCCTCCATGTTTAAAAGCATAAAGAAAAGAGAAACTTTCTCTATTTAGGCTTGAATCTACAACTAAGGGCAGTCGCCTCTCCACAATCAAATCAAACAATCTTTAAGGTGAGCCTACAAAGACACAAAAATCCTAAAGTAACAAAATAATTATTACAAAATCCAAAAATAAAAATAAACTTGAGTTCAAGCCCCTCAAAATTAAAATTTGTAAACTTTTATGTTAGTTGAGATTGCTGGGTTCTCAATGTTCTTTCACTCATGCTTTCATCAACTCCCTTGGCCACTCATCTAGTGCATTTTCATGGTTGAAACTTTCTTCCTCCTCAGATGAGGACAAATTTGCTAAATCTTCCATCCTCTCCTCTTCATTCTCATGAAGATCATAAAAATGGCTTTTGCCGTTCTCTATCAGCTCAATCTGATGCTTTTCACGATGTCCTTTGGTTAATTATATCTGTAGGTGTTCTAATTGCCTTTGGTCTTGTGATTCCATGTTAAATCTTAGCTACATGTTGGCATCCACCAATTTCTCTTTTACTTGGACCATACTACTCATGGTTTCTCACACTGCAACGAGATTAAGCTATCATTAGAACTTCCGACAGTTTAATCGTGGAATTGATGATCTTCCCCACATTGATGGGTTTCCCTGCCAAAAGTAATGTACAAGTATGGAGCATTACGCATACAACTATTTTTATTGTTAGTTGGTAGCCGTTTAGAACATATGAACATGAAGAAAAACTTGGAAGTTTACAAGTGGAAATCACGACTTAGAATAAGTGTATCCTTCACTCTAACTAAACTTCCATGTATCCCAACCCTATGTCAATGATTTAATTATCTCATTCAAATCATAATCAACTTAATAATCTATACTATGTCTAGGGTGTCAAAAACTATGTTAATAGTTCTTGCATCAAAAGCCACTTTTCTTTCTCGCACAATAACCTCATTACAGGCCAAATTCAAATTAGCATAAAATTTTCTAACCACCGTAGACTAGGAACAAATGGTATAATGATAAATTTAGCTCTCAATTTTACTTCTTTTTGTCAATTTGATTACTATTCTTTTTGTGAGCTAAATTTAGTCATTAATCTTTAAAAATGAGTCAAATTATTTTTTTAACAAAAAATTTGATTAAAACATTAATTATTCAATGATGTTGGCGTGGCAACTTGTGTGATTGTCTCATGTGTACTCCATGATGACATGCCACTATTTTATTTTATATGTCATGTAATAAATAATTTAAAAATTATAAAAATATTCAAAAAATAAAAAGTTCATAAAAATACAAATAGAATGAAGTACACGAGGATTGTCAAATATGATGTCATGTTTAAAAACTTGTGTGATTGTCTCATGTGTGCTTCATGATGGCATGTCACTATTTAATTTTCTTGAATGATTGGCTAAATTTACCATTGTGCCTTCACAAATTTATCCCGATAAAATTAAGCTATTTTATCCACTATGCCACTCATCATTTGAGTCGTGCTAGGGACTGAACTAGTATAGATATTCCTCGACTTACCTTTTGGTATATTTCACTAGCTTTAACAAATATGAATTGTGAGGGCCCAAATCTATTTGGCCCAAATAGAAACAAAAAAAAAAGTCCATTTACAAAAAACATGCTGGCCCAAATTACAAACCCAAACCTAACCCAAGTCTACTCAAGCGCAAACCAATATTAAACCCTAAAAGGCCCAAAACAAAAATGACAGAAACCCTAGTTCCTTAAGGCTATCCGCGCTTCAGCGTCGCCCAAGGTCTGACGCCTCATCTGCCCTTTCACCGAAATGGCAAGGCATGGCTCCCCAGTGCTGTTGATCTTGCCATGGATACCTGCAAAGAAAGAACGAAAGAGCAGAAACAACATGGAAGCAAAAAGTAGAGAAAAAAAAAAGAAAAAGAAAAATGAAATATTGTAATTAAAATGGCTATAAAAGCCAAACTCTTGTAAGATTCAAAAGGAGGATATACAAATACAAATACAAAAAAAAAAAAAAAAATAGCAACAAGTTTAGTCATTAAAAGCGACCTTTCAAGAAATCAAGAAACCAAAAGGTTTCTTAAAAATCATTTAGGGTTTCGTCATTTTACTTCAAATCGGGGTCCCAGAGGGTTAAAAAGGGCTAAAAAGGGTATTTTTTTTGTAGTTCCGGCCACCGGAGGCGATGGCCGCCGTCGCCGATGATTGGTGGCCATGGCAGACTTGCGACGGCTCAATGGCCAGACTGAGGGAAGGTTTGAGAGGAAAAAAAGGCTTAATTTTTTTTAAACATCTAAGCTGAAATGAAATTTTCAAAAAAAAAAAAAAAAAGGGCTTAAATAGGCATTACCAAAAGAGGTCGTTTTGGCCAGGGTTCATAAGTCCCAAAACAGTGTCGTTTCAGGCCTGACCAGCCGACCCGATCCGGATCCCCTGGGATTCGCGTGTTTTCATGAGAATGGTCTATTTGCTGCTTTAGTCCTTTCGCCTTTGAACCCTTTTTAATGTTGTCCTAATTTCGTTTTTTTTTTGGATTATACCATTTAATTTTAACTTGTTTTCAGTTCAATCCTCAGTTTGTTGACCTTCTGGGGAATGATAAGTGTCCTGGGGTTTAGAATAATTACCCATTTAGTCCCTGTTTATTTTTGCATTTTTTATTTTAGTCCTTTATTTATTTGTTTATTTATTTTTATATATAATTTATGCTTTTAATTTCATTTAAATTTCAATTCAATCCTTCATTTATTTAATTTCACCCCTTTATAAACTATTATTTATTTATTATTATTTCTTTAACTTTTTTTTAAAATACTTAAAATTTATGTTATTTTTATTTCCTTTTATTGTGCATTTTTTACCCTTGTTATTATTATTATTATGTTATTATTCACATTAATATTATGAAAGTAATCATGACATGATTGTCGCTATTATTACTATAAATTGATGTATTTACTATCATTATAGTTGCATTATTATTACTCACTAGCATAACATTTTTTTATTTTATCTTTTATTTTATTTATTTATTTATTTATCTATCATTTTAATATCATCATTTCATTTTTTACGCTACTATGTTACTTCATTTTGCTAATATCCATGCCGTGTATCGTGTTAAAATATATTTATCCATTTTATTACTAGGCCTAGACAAATTAAAAAGCATATCATTTTAAAAGGTTACATTCGTTCTACCTAATGAATAGGAAATATTTAAAACCGAGGCAATATTCATTATTTTTGAGATTCAAAGAGTCGTGCTTCTAACTTACGGAGTATGGCTTCTTTCAAAAACTGAAGTAATCAAATATCCTATTTAAAAAATAAAAAAACGAGATTTAGGTAACGATCAAATGGTGATTATTCTTGTTTTCGAGGATTCAAAGCATTGTGTCCTAACTTATGGGGTACATTCTCGACTAACTCGAAATAAGACCTTTTCGTAAAATTTAATTTAGCTAACTGATTTTGATTAAAAAGAACCTCATGCAAAGAGGGATCATATTTTAATTTCTCTTCAAATTTTCCACTTTCGACATTAAAACATCAAGTAATCAACCAGGTACCAATTTTGGGCGTTATGAGGGTGCTAACCTTGCCTCATACGTAATCGACTCCTGAACCCATTTTTTGGATTTGTAAGACCGAATATTACCGTTTTAGTAAGTCTAAAATTTTATTAAAGTGACCGAGTTTTGAGGTGATCCAATCATATCTAAATGAAAAAGGATTGGTGGCGACTCCATTTTCATTTTTAAAATAAAAGTCGATTTCCAAATAGGTTTCAATAGCTTGGCGACTCCATTGGGGACAAATAATAGAGTCAAGTCGCAAGTTGATTAATTATTGGTCTTTTTGTCAGTAATTGATAATTCAGTTTAAATTGATGATCCCTTCCTTGCATTTCATCCTTCATGTTTTATTTTAGTGGTAAATAATATCTTTGTTATCTCGGGATACACAATGATTTAGTATGTTTGCTTTATTCGTTCGAGTTTCTCTTGGTATATTTTTTGCACATTGCATGGCATATTCGTTCCATTTTACCCTTCTTAAGTGGGAGTGAGAAGCTATTCCCTCGTGAGGTCTTCACCTTTGTATAGGATAGTGGATCACTTTTGGGATACATCCGTACCCATGTCTTCTGAGGTCTTCACCTCCGTACAGCCATAGGGAAATGTATTCCCCTAAACTGAACTCGATCTGTATGAGCCCATAATGGGTGAGGATTGAGGAATCTGCTGGTTTAGGTACTTTTACTTTAGAACCGAACCGTAGAAAATGAGCCGTAAAGGACCTACCCTAGGTAGAACCATATCAAACCCTTAGTGGTCACCCGAATATATGTTTTATTTACTATTTCTTGCTTTGTATTCTAGCTTTGTATGAAATGTATTGACTTGTTTTGTTTTGTTTTAGCTGTGATTGTGTTGCATTTTTTATCATAGAAAAGGGTTTTGATTCGCGTTTAGTTACTAAATAGAGAGCTTATCATGGAAAAAGGGATTTCATAAATAAAGTGAAAGACAATATGGCCGTACGAATATGGTCTGAGAAAACACAACAAGAGAAGGGTGACAGCCTAACGGAGGGGTATATGTCAGAATTATGGGATTTCACCCACATTAGTGCGACTTAAAATAATCTTCAAGAATTGAAAGAAATATGAGACCAATGATGATGAAATCAAGCAGTTACTCTACCATGAATATGGTGATTTGCCTTATTTACTCTATGTTAAAGTGGATAAGCACCTATTTCGAGCTCTTGCCCAGTATTGGGATCCTGCCTAGAGCTACTTCACTTTTGGGAAGGTAGACTTGGTGCCCACTGTAGAAGAGTACACAACTCTATTCCGTTGCCCGAGGATTCAAATCGACAAAGCTTATTCTAGAGCTGCAAATGTCCCAAATTTCTTAAAAAGACTAATGACCATAACTGGGATGAGTGAGCAATGGGTCGTGGCCCGGGTTAAACAAAAAGGGGATAGTAAATACATCCTTTGGAAAAGTCTGCTAGATTTGATCTTGGTACATCCGGATGCGAGGAAAAGAGTCAACGTTTTAACCTTGAGTATTTATGGGTTGTTATCTTTCTCAAAGCACTAGGGCACGTTGATGATGCAATTTCAGATCTATTTGATTGGCTTGACGAAAGGGTCATGCTCGTCTCGATAATTTTGGCTGAAACTTTTAGATTTTTAAGTGCATGCTGAAGAGTAGGTACAGGAGGATTTATCGGATGTGCACAACTCTTGCTAGCCTGGTTTCATAGCCACTTTTGGAAGGTAGAAAAAGTCTCTTATCGAGTGTTCTCCGAGGACTACTCTTCGTTGAAAGAATTCGTGGCTATCCCAAAACAAGACAACACTTCTGAAGAAAAGTGGATGGCAATTCTCCAGAGTCTTCAAGACGAAGACGTTGAATGGAGGGCCCCTTGGATGATCCCTGATGAAATTTTGTACTGATGTGGAGACTTTGACTGGGTCCCTCTACTCGGGATATGGGGAGCTATTGGATATGCCCTTCTACTTGTATTGAGATAGTATAGGTCGAGGCAATTTATACCAGCAACGTAAGGGTTGACTCAATGTGAGTTTGTGTACAAATGTGACAATTACAAAAAGAAAGTTTGTGAAATTTCAAACGCGTGGAACCAAACTCACAAAATGAATAGATTTTTTGCGAATCCCATGAAGACCCCGGAATATGATCGGTGGTGGGGTAAAAGAGTCAATGACAATAGCTCTTCGGCAAGTCAAGAAAGTACCCGATCGATAGAAGAACACTTGCAAGTGATCCCATATGAATTAGAGATCGTAAAGTAAGACTTCGAAAAAAAGAGTTCAGAGCTGGGGAAAAGGATTGAAAAGTTGGAAGAGGAAAAGGTTCAGCCAGGATTAGACGTCGACATCCAAAAGTTAAAAGCTAAGAAATGAGAAAAGGAAAGAATAAGGCTGATGAAGACTTGGACAGCTTAAAAACGGATTATAAGAAATTACGTTTTTTGATAAGGACTGCCGGGTTGGGTAAAACATCGGAACAATGGTGGCAAGAAATCCAAGAAGAAAAAATTAAAGCTGATCAGTGGGAAATGAAATTCCAAGATGCTCGAGTCCGAAAAAAAATACTCTAAAAAGGGATTTGTTAGAAAGCCAAAATGAAAAGGTTGGATTGAGAGCCCAGGTAGCGGAATTAGATCAACATCGTCGTCGCAACTCTATGATTGAGTTGAAAGCAAGCCTAACTAAGATTGAAGAGTTGAAAGGAAAGATAGAAGAGCTCGAGGCCGCACTGCAAAATTATGAACTTCGAGTTGCGCTTCTTGAAAAGAATAATGAACATTGGAAAGAGCAACTGCAATACTCTCAAGGTCAGATCAGGGATAGAGATCACATCATGGGCGATGCTTTGACTCAAGTACAGGAAGTAGCCGACTATTTGCAAACCCTAGCAGTTCAAGCTGACATGCTAAGCTTGAGATAAGAATCAGATACATATCGGGGACGAGAATTAGCTTGGCTTCTTATGAAAGTCAAGGCTTTGAGTATTAGGGCAAGGTTGTATATGTAAAATATGTCCGTTTTATGTAAAGAAATTTGTTTTCTAGGAAAGTTGTTCTAATAGAATTGAATTAGAATCAATGCCTCTTTTTGCATTCATTTTTCATTAATCAGCATTACATTTCATCACATGCATTAAATTTCAGAAAAAGACCCTAATTAATCGAAATTATGACAGTTACCCTGAAAACCAACAAGAATCTGGCGACTAAATATCGTTATGGTACCTGCGGTAAAACCAAAGCCATAGATAAAAGGTTAGAGAGACTAGAACAAATTCAGGAAGAAATGCAAGATCAGTTGCTAGCGCAACTGCAGGACCAATTAGCTAAGGTATAGCAGGACATGAAGGACCAAATAGAAGAGTCCTAACGGAGCATAGTAAGCCAGTTGACCCAATTACCGATTTGAGGGATTGAAAAAGGGAAGAGTACTATGATTAACTTTGGGGATGATAATAAAGACTCTACATACCGCCCGGGCTTTACCCAGTGAATGTTCAATCCCAACCGGATACATTTCCACGAAGGGTACCAGTTACCATAAGACCACAACAATACCAGGCCGACACCTCAGGACCAGTGAATTACCTAACTGGCTCAGGTTCCAATCTCGGAGATAATTCGACCAACCTTGTTGTTCTAGATTTGGACGACATGGCGAAAATGGATAGAGCAAGAGTAGAATTGTCAGAACAGCTAGAAGATCGGTGGAAGTGGTTGGAGGAGAAATTCAGAGCTATGGAGAGTGTTGACTACCTTTGCGGGGTCAATGCCAAAGAATTGAGTTTAGTCCCTAATCTAGTGCTCCCACCAAAATTCAGAACTCCAGAATTCGAAAAAATACAATGGGACTAGTTGTCCTGAAGCCCATATCACAATGTTCTGCCGAAGAATGACGGGATACGTCAATAACGACCAATTAGTAGGGCATTGCTTCCAGGATAATTTGATCGGGTTGGCTGCCAAATGGTAAAATCATCTAAGCCATGCCAAAATTAAATCATGGAAAGACTTGGCACAGGTGTAACGCCCCTTAACCCTTATCCGTCACCGTAACAGGGTTACGCAGCATTACTAGAATTTTCAGAACAAAAACGAACAATTTTATATTAATATAACATACACATCATAATTTAATCATAATGTCCCTTTATTGAGCCCTCGAGGCCCAAATCACATGTTAGAAACTAATCGGGACTTAATCGAAAGTTCAGAATATTTTTGTGAAATTTCAAAATTTTTCCTAGTTACAGGGCTCACACGCCCGTGTGACCCAGGGACATGCCTGTGTGACCCTAAACACGCCTGTACTTTAGGCCGTGCCCAACCACGTGTAACTCTCTGACTTAAACAAAAATTAAGTGCAGTTTTCACATGGCCAGGGCACATGCCCGTGTACTAGGTCGTGTTCCTCACACGGCTGAGGCACACACCTGTGTCTCTGCTTGTGTGGTAATAGCTGAGCATTCTATTTTAAATTTTTAAGTTTGTAAGGGACACACGGCCTATCCACACGCCCATGTATAAGCCGCGTGTCTCACACGGTCTGGTCACACGCCCGTGTGCCAGGTTGTGTGGGCTCAAAATGAGCCTTTTACATCAAGTTTACCAACCCTGCAAATCTTAAATCTCAAGCAACACAAAAACCAAAAATTCAACCAATCCAAAACATGTTCAAATACATCTAAAACATGTCTAATTAATCATTCTAAGTATCTAACCAACATACTCTTATAGGTATTTCACATATACTAACCAAATCAATCCAATTAAAACTCATTCAAACCAATTCTAATTTCATACAAATTTACTACTAAAACTTATCATTTGATAACTTTAACATTTCATATATATATAACCTACCATTATCATATTACAACATCATTTATAAACATTTCCCAAAATGACTTACATAAAATAACCTAGGTACATGCCATTACCAAAAAGAAATATACTTTACCACTTTGAGTTCGAGATCAACTTTGGATATTGATTCTGTAACACCCCTTACCCGTGTCAGACGCTTGGACAGGATACGAGGTATTACCGGACTTAAACATATATATTTATACAAAATCGGGCTATAAAATTTCATTCAATTTAAAATCGCTCATTCACATGCAAATCGTCCCTTATATGGGCCCACAAGGCCCAAAACACTCATTGGGAACTATTCGGGACTAAACCAAGAACTTAGTAAACTTTAAGAAGACTTAAAATTTTTTCATCAAAACAGGGGTCACACGTCCGCGTGGCTTGGGACACGCCTGTGTGGGTAGGCCGTGTGATCACACACGCCCATGTCCTCAGCTCGTATAACTCTCTGTTTATGACGTCATCAACAAAATAGGGTCACACGGCCAAGTCACACGCTAGTGTGCTTAGGCCGTGTGGCGAATTAAATTCCAAAAAATAAATGCAGACTTCACACGCCCTGGGCACACGCCCATGTCCCGGGGTCGTGTTCTCTACACGGCTGAGACACACGGCCATGTCTCTGCCCGTATGGCTAAGAAAATGGCTATTTACCAAACCATTTGGCACCCTCATTTGCACATACTTAAACACAACTTCCACATCACATGAAATCTATAGCATAAGCACACACATATAAATAGGCATTACAACTCATTAACCAATATGAGCCACATTTCATGGCCGTACATAAAATGAATCATATAATCATTATGAACCCACACATTTGGCCAAATCAAATGACACATATACAATTGACTAAGTCCCTGTACATGCCATAAACTTAAAAGGTCTGTATTCACTTTTACCCCACGATGACAGCTTGATAATGTGATAGCATCTCCAGTGATCTCCAACTCGAGCTGGCACAAAACCCTATAAGATATGAGAAAGGAAGGGGAGTAAGCTACAATGCTTAGTAAGTTTGTATGAAAATAATAAGCAACTTATTAAAATGTTTTTCACTAATTCTCACAATATGTTCTCAAGGTAATACATTCATAAATGCATAAAATTTCACCATTCATTTATGACCATCCTGAGCTGTCTACTCGCGTTATAGTCACTAAATTATTTTTATCTGGGGCTACGGAACTCTAAATTAAGATCCGCTAATTTTCCTTAAAAATAGACTCACATATATTCTTACCATAAAATTTCCAGAATTTTTGATTCATCCAATCAGTACATTTTATTCTTTAATGTCTCCCCTGTTTCACTGTCTGACAGTTCCGACCCCTCTTTACTAAAAAATATTTTCTTGTGGTACAGAATTCGAATATATTCTTGTTTATTTATCTTGAAAATAGACTCATTAAGAAATTCAAGCATATAAATTTTATCCCTTGATTATGTTTTTACAGTTTTTAATGAATTTACCAAGTTAGAATAGGGGATTACGAAATCACTCTGACCCTGTCTTATAAAAATTCAAATATATCATAATATGAAATTCTTTTGCTTGCACCGTTTCTTTTATAAAAAAATAGGCTCAATAAGATTTAATTTCATATCTTATTCAACTTCTAATTCAATTTCCACCATTTTTTGTGAATTTTCAAAGTGATACAACTGCTGCTGTCCAAACTATTTTGTTGCTAATTTTACTCTATCATGTTTTCTTTGTATTAATTCTCATTTACACACATATAACACTAAAGTATATCCATAGTTAGCCATGCTAATATCTAGTCATCATCAAATGTTTATAAGCCATTCATTGGCCAATTTAACCTATACATCTACAACAAAGACTTGAACATTTCATTTCTCAATTTAATTTGGCTTAAACGCCTCACACATGATCATCAATCACATTTCCCACTTATTCATACATCATAAGCATGGTCTTATAATCACAAGGTCATTCTCATAGGTATAACTTGCTCGTTTACCTTCTTAACAAAATTCGATCACATCCCGAGCACATTACTCATGAGTGTATACATACATATACTTGCACTTAATCGTCACATATCACATATCAGACTCATTTCTCGTGAGGTACTCATGGGTACCTGTATCACTTCATCACATAAGTTTAGCACTTTTATACTCTTTAAACATAGACTTAGCTCTTTTTCATCTGTATATAAACTTAGCTCTTTGTTCGTTGAACTACTCAGAATATTGAAGGATACTTAATCTCATCATACATGAATCACGATGCCAATGCCATATCCCAGATATGGTGTTACATGGGATCACATCTTGATGCCGATACCATATCTCAGATATGGTCTTACACGGGATCTCATATCTCGATTTGCCATATCCCAATTATGGTCTTATACGAGATCGTATATAGATGTCGATGCCATGTCCCAGACATGGTCTTACACGAGATCTTTCTTTGGTGCCGATGCCAGGTCCCAGACATGGTCTTATACGGAACCTTCCTTGTCTCATGTTGTGATAATAGTATCCTTGCTATTTCGAATGTTCAACCGGGACTTCAACTTAACATATTTTCATCATACTGTCATTGAGGCATCATTAGTCGATTTCATAGAAATAATATCCATTTCACATAATATCAAGCAATTGAAAATATAAAAATATTATGTAGCTTTAATTTCACACAAACTTACCTCGACTTAAAATGGCGAAAGGGACCGAGTCGTCCAATATTCGTCTTTCCCCCCTTCTAAGTCCGAAACTCATTTTCTTTATCTAAAATATCACATTTGACTTATTAAGTTATGATACTATTCAATTCAGTCCAAAAATCATATTATAGAAAAATTACATTTTGCCCCTAAACTGTCATATTTACACTTTTTCCCCTAGGCTCGTAAAATGATTTTTATTCAATTTCCTTGTATTTTAGGCCTAGAAAAACCATTTTCATAACTATAGCAGTCCACAATTTGCATTCATTCACACATTTTCATGCATTTTTCAACTTTTACAAACTAGTCCTTTTATGCGATTTCATCGAAAATCACTTAGTAAAAGTCGTTTACTACACACCGAACATTCATATTCTACCATTAGGCATCAAATAAAATGCATGTCATCCATGGGTAAATTTTTAAACACAAACCCTGGCTCAAAATAATGGTAGAAATAGCTAAACCGAGTTACGGGGATCTAAAAAATGTAAATAACATTAAAAACGGGGCTTGGGTGCCCTTACTATTGAGCTTGAAAGCTTGAAAACCCTAGCCATGGCTTCCCCCATGCTAAATTCAGCCATAAAAGAAGATGGATAAGGGTTTTTGGCTTTTATTTTGTCTTTTAGTCCATTTAATTACCAAATTACCAAAATGCCCCTAACTTAAAAATATCCTATTTCACTTATCTCATGTCCATTTTTGTCCAAAAATTTAACCAATGGTCTAATTACCATTTAAGGACCTCCAATTTAAAATTTCATAGAAATTGGACACTTCTAACATGTGGAACTCAACTTTTGCACTGTTTACAATTTAGTCCTTTTGACTAAATTGAGTGCCCAAACGTCGAAATTTTCGAACGAAATTTTCAAGAAATCTTTCCATTAAATCGTAGACCATAAAAATATAATAAAAATAATATTTTTTCTCGTCAGATTTGTGGCCCCAAAACCACTGCTACGACTAGGCCCAAAATCGGGCTGTTACAGATTCAACGGTCAGACTTTAACCTATCCTGCGCACGAAAACAAACCGTACGTTGAGTATAAACTCAGTGGTATTTCTATAATTTGAATACTTATTAAACTGTAGTTTATAATATTTATATATATAAACATAAATAACAAAAATCATTTAAACAAATAATCAATTTCATAACACATCATTCATAACATTTTCAATTCTTATCTCTTACTATTTCAATCTCATAATTAATATTCAAATAACTTTTCTCAATAGGATACACATATCATTTCACTGTATCAATAACCATTTCATGAACCCATTGGTTCATGTATTTCAATTTTCATGTCTCAATTCAATATTTCAAGTCCAATTCATATTCAAATTCCTCCAATATCCTTCATATTTCCAATTCATTTATTTTCCCCTATTAACACGACTTGGACTTTGGCGAATATACGGATCCAACCAAAACACACCAGTATGGCACCCATTACCTCATCGGATAATTCGAAGTAATAAGTTGACACCCAGTGTCTAATCGGCCATGCCGAAGTAAGTTGGTACCTAATACCTCATCAATTTTATCCGAAGTAATAATGTGACACCTAGTGTCTCATCGACTCATGGTTGAAGTATCCCTGAACTCTTCCAATCCTATGGCATGCCAACTATATCCGACTCAGCCAGATACAGTTAATAGGTTTTTCAAATTACTTTTAAATTTTCCAATCAATACACATTTCAAATAATCACACATATTCTCATAATTCAATTCAATTCAATAAAATTCAATACCAATACATACCTCAATTCACTTACCATGTATATAAGAATAAATACGACAATTAATAATTAGATTCGGATTATAGAAATACAAACTGTAATTCTCAAGTTACTTCTCGTTAATCTTGTCTTTTCCTTTCTTAGCCGAGGTCTCCGACTTAACGTTAGCTACAGAAATCGAAGCAATTAAAATTTATCAATACACGACAATTTAACATTGAATATTTCAATTTATACACAACTTTTTCCTAAATTCCAATTTAGTCCTTAAATCAAAACTAACTCTTTTTCTTCCAAACTATTTCCATATCTTATTCAATTTCTTGTTTAAACTAATTTCAACTCTCTAATTTCACCATAAAATCCTAATTTTGAAATTCACTCAATTTAGTCCCCATTACTTAAAACTTATGATTTATTTTACAATTCAATCTTTTTCTCAATTCTAACTTGAAATTCTATCAATTTAACCCTTAATTCTTCAATTTATTCAACATGAACAGCATCTAAAAATTCATAATTTCAAAATTTCAACATAAATCAAATAGAATTTTGTTCTAGGATTCCAAAAACTCAAAAATTACAAGAAAAGGGGCTAAATTGACTTACCAATTGAACTTGGAACCTTAAAAACCATAATTTCCCTTTTTCTTTTTTTTATCTTTTCTTTCCCCTTATTCGTTCCAACTTTTGTTCTTCTATTTCTTTGATTTATTTATTATTTACTCTATGTTTATTCGAAACCAATCATTGTAGACCAACCAAGGACCATGACAACCAGCCATTAAGGCCCTTTGAGGCAAAAATCTAACTCAAGGATAAACACGGAAAAACTCCAATTCACACATATCCTGATGACATGTGGAGAGTTATATCAGAATTTGTTCAACGCATATGTAGTATCCCCGTTTTACTTATAACCCATGCAACCTGTAACACCCCTAACCCATGTCCGTCGCCGGATTAGGGTTACGAAGTGTTACTCTACTAACCAAATTCATTCAGTCACATGAATCATAACACGAAAGAACTGAAATTACGATTAACAAGTCCTCACAAAAATAATACTAATATCATTATACACAATAACGTAAGTAATTTTGATCAAACTACAAAATGCTATTCATTAGGTCATTTTTTAAGATTATGGCCGAATAAATTCATGTTTATAATGACCTTACTACCACAAAACAACCGTTACTAGAGCCGAACATGAATCATTTATATACATATTTCATTAATAATTAATAATAGTTTATTTGTATATACATCAACTTCCATATCAATTAACGAACTCAACTTAGAAATTAAACCATTTAACAAATCCCCAATCATAAATACATTCTAAAACATACCTTCCTATTTGTTTAATAACATGGCCGGATATATATATATATATATATATATATATATATATATATATATAGTAATTATATAGTATCTTGATCACTCATATATAATACCTAACAAAATATGAAATAGTCATTCATGATACATATAATATAATCTAACTTGCACATTTAATAGCACCAAACTCAAGCATAATTCAACCATATTCATGTATAAAGTATAGCCATTTTTGCATGGCCTTTATACATTATAAACAATACAAAACTCAAAAGGGTTAATTGAGCCTATACATGCCATAATTATCATAGCTTACTACATCCAAAGAGTACCGAAAGTAGATGATAGTATGATGAGCTTCCAAGTTGATTTCCAATCACAAGCCGAGCTCCCAAAAGTAATCTACAATTTTAAGAAAGTAACCAAGAACAAAGTAAGCTTCCACAGCTTAGTAAGATTCAAGCAAATCATACCCATACATATAAACTTATTCGAAATTTCCAAAAGAAAATATAATTCATTTACAACAACCAAATCGAATAGCCAAACTTTCAAAAGTTGAATTCATACCGAGTATACAACTCACATTTAAAGATTCTATCAATTATAAATTAATAGACATAATACTTACCTCTAGTTTACTTACCATTCCAAACTTAGCCATTCATGCATAATCATATGATAATATACTCCAACATTTCAGTATACGTAATTGCATTAGTAATAGAAGCCTTTTATTCAAACCTCCTACCTGCACACCTGCTAATTTGGTTTGGTAACGTATCGCACACACAGTGCCGTTACTTAACATTTTCGCGCACTTAGTGCCAATTTTACTATAACGTATCGCACACACAGTGCTGTTACTTAACATTTCCGCACACTTAGTGCCAATTTCACCGTAACGTATTGCACACACAGTGCCGTTACTTAACATTTCCGCACACTTAGTGTCATTGAGCCGGTTTCGCACACTTAGTGCCCGGTTACAATCTCGTACACATAGTACCTTTCACAGACCTATAATCCATTTTAATGTGCACACACATATACATATTCAAAATCTCATCCTTAGCAATCATGTATACGCACATATATGCAAGCATAACATTAGTATCTCATACTCAATATAACTCTCATATTCGGCTATAATACTATCATTTACTAACTTTACCTTGAACATATTCATATTATCATTTAGTACCTCATACATTACTTGCATCAAAGACATCTAAATATACAATTCATACACTCCAAATTGACCTCCAAGCAACCTCACCTTACATTAACTTTTATCATTTTCAATGACATATTCGACAACTTTAAAATTCAATGAGCTTACCACTCTTTCACATAGACTTATTATAAATAAAAATTTTATTAAACTCAATTGCTTAAAACTTTACCTCGAAAATCAACGGATTAAGCTTCCCGGCTATTCGTTTAATTTCACCTTCCCCCGATCCGATTCCGGTTCTTTTCATTCTTGATCTAAAATAATTCCGAAAAGAGCTCATTCAAATAAAATTTCATTCGTTTTAGCACCAAACACCTAATTGGATAATTTCGCAATCTATCACTCATATTTTGCATTTTTTTTACAACTTGCTACAAATTATCACTCGTTCAAAATATGTCAACTTTACACATTTGAGCTAAGGCCGAATGTTCCTCAAGTTCATTCAAGTCCTCAAATGCCATTCAATTTAATCATAACACATAATTATATAATTTACCATTTTGCCCCCAGAATTTACATCTTTTGCAATTTAGTCCCCAAAGCATAAAACACAAAATACATGAAATTTGGATTAATTTCTTAAGGGCCAAATTTTCCTCATCTTTATACAAGTCTATACAAACCATTTATTTTGGATTTCATACCCTCAACTATTTATTTTACAATTTAAAACACCATACTTCATTTCATCTAGATTTCTTACTCAAAACATGATAATTTCAAACATATACTAAACATTCTTCCATCAAACGCAACAAATCAAAAGCACTCATCCATGGCCGATTCTAGCACATGCTTCAAACTCAAAAATTCCAATAGGGGTTTGATAGTACTCAAGATAATGGACTCAAAAATGTAAAAATCTTTCAAAAACCATACTCAATACTAACCTTAAAGTGACATGCAGATGGCCGATTGAAGGAAAGCCTAAGTTCCTTCTTCTTTCTCCTTGTTTCATGAGGATGATGAAGAAAATGGGAGAAATAAACATGTTCTCTTTTAATCATTTTTTTTTATTACTTATCATCCACTATCTATTAAAATAAGTATATAAAATATACTATAATAATAAGCCATGATGCATGCCGTCCACTACCATTAAAATATAGGCCAATTTGTAACTTTAATTCCAATCAAAAGAAACCCTATTCAATTTAACCCTATTCAATTTAACCCTAAATTCCACAATAGCTATTATTTCCATACTTACTCAATTTAATCCTTTACTTAAATAATTCACTCAAACACACAATTTAATCTACGATATTTTAACATATGCATAACCATATAACATAGACATCAAATGAATGAAAAAAATATTTTGTAATTCAGATTCGTGGTTTCGAAACCACCGTTCTGATTAGGGTCGTAATTGGGCTATTACACAACCTCTATTCCTAAAGTGGTATGATGCGAATGCTCAATGCGAGTACCATGTAGGAGTAACGGGACACTCGATTGAGAACTGCACTACATTCAAGAAGTTGATTGAGAGATTCATCAGGATGGGGATTGTAAGGTTCAATGATCCATCAGGACCTAATGTGGTAGGAAATCTGTTACCCAGTCATTCTGACCAGGGGGTAAATATGATAATTGAGAGTGGAGGCAAGAGGACC
The DNA here is from genome assembly GCA_025503065.1 of Gossypium bickii. Lineage (NCBI taxonomy): Eukaryota > Viridiplantae > Streptophyta > Magnoliopsida > Malvales > Malvaceae > Gossypium > Gossypium bickii. The sequence continues at coordinate 15,024,761 of CP106713.1, read as the reverse complement.
AAAACTGATGTTGCAGAGGTGAAATCCCCACTAAAATGGGTTTGGCAAAAAATGATAGACATGGGATTAATCATTCTAGTTTCAGAGGAGATAACCAAAGAAGTGAGGAGCTACAGTGAGTTCCATGCTAAAGAAGGTCATGAGATTCAGGAGTGCACTGAATTCAGAGCTCTAGTGCAAAGTCTGATGGATGCCAAAAAATTGGAATTCTTCAAAGATGTCAAGGGCTTGGAAGGACGAGATATTTGCGCCTCAAAGGAAGGATTAATGGAGAAAGTCAACAAGGTCAATCACCCAATGGTGATTATTTCACGACCGAGAAGCAATTAAGTGGGAGCACAAGCTACCCTTGGCTTTTTCTTACAAGGATAGTAAAAGGGTTTCATGGAATTATGATTGCAACGTGATGGTCCTGGGAAAGGAGAACTCGATTGGCACTTCAGAAGGGGGCCAGGATATTGGTTTCTTCATGCGTAGCGTGAAGCGCTATGACTCTACAACTACAAAAACCGAACTGCTTAAGGAAAAAACCCTGGTAGTTGAGCATAAGAAAGAAAAAACGGTTAGACTTGAATCACCTATTAATGAGCTAGTAACTGAGAACGAGGCTAAGAAATTCTTGAAGTTCTTGAAACATAGCAAGTATAGTGTTGTACAACAACTACACAAACAACCAGATCGCATATCAATATTAGCCTTGCTGTTGAGCTCAGAGACACATCATAATGAATTGATGAATGTGTTAAATGAAACTTAGGTGACTGATAATATTTCTGTAAACAAGCTAGATCTTTTGATTAACAATCTGAGTATCGAAAATTTCATTTTCTTCAATGATGATGGAATACCTCTAGGGGCATGGGATCCACGAAGACTCCATACATCATTGCCCACTGCAAATGATATACATTTCTAGGGGTGTTAATCGACAATAGATTCGCGTTGAATGTCTTACCTCTATCCACGCTGAATAGGTTGCTAGTGGATAGATCTCACATGAAGGCGTGCCATAATATAGTGAGAGCATTCAATGGTACAGAAAGGAAGGTGATGGGGAGGATTGAAATATCACTCTTAATTGGTCTGAACACATATGAGGTGGACTCTTTGGTAATGAATATCAAACCCTCCTATAACTGCTTGCTGGGTAGGTATTGGATTCATTCGACTGGGGTAGTGCCGTCGTCACTGCACCAAAAACTATAATTAGTAACAGAGGGTCGACTGGTAACAGTAAATGCTGAAGAAGATATCATTGCATTCTTAACTAGTGACGCACCATGCATAGGAGCAGATAAAGAGGCAATAGAATGTTCCTTTTGATCACTTGAATTTGTTAATGTAACTTTCATTGTTGAAGGAAACAAGATCCCAATGCCAAAAATATCCAAAACCACAAGGATGGGTCTGTAGTTGATAGTTGGGAAAAGAGCCTTGCTTGGAAGAGGACTCAAAAAATACCTTCAAGGAAGAGTTGAGGCACCAATGCTGATGGACAAACAAGACTGCTTTGGCTTAAGGTACATGCCAGATGAGAGACAAAAGAAGAAGGAGTTGGAAAAGAAGCAAGAAAGAAGAAGAGCATGACTAAGCGGGGGAGAGGTCAAATGGGAACTGATGATCTTTCCCCATATATCTAAAACGTTCGTGTTAGGAGAAATCATTTATCCTGAATGAAAAATGTCTACTATTTTTATTTCAATTATACAATACATCCTTGTGTCTCATTTGGCAAATATTCTTCTATTTTTTCATGTTATTCATACTCATTCCACACAGATAATTATTCTTAGATTCATTTGTTCTTTGGTCTTCTTTTATTCCTATAACATGTCTCCAAATATCAATGATACGATTGATGCTGCTGTTGACTCAGAGTCTCCCTTTAAGTAGGATATGTGTTTAGGGGAACCTCAGGACTTTGAAGATGATCGAGATTGTATGTTATCTCTTGATTTGTTAAGGATGGTAAAGTAAGATGAGAAACAAATCCTACTTCACAAAGAGTCAGTGGAAATTTTAATCTTAGGAAATAAACAAGAAAAGAAAGAGGTGAAGATCAGAGCTTGAATCACTATAGAGATAAAGCGAGACTTCATTGAGTTACTCCAAGAATTCAAAGATGTCTTCGCATGGTCGTATCAAGACATGCCTAGTCTAAATACTGATATCGTGGTAAACTAGCTTTCCATAAAGGAAGAATGTAAGCGGTTCAATAGAAACTTCGAAGGATGAGGCCTGACGTCCTGTTGAAAATAAATGAAGAGGTCAGAAAATAATTTGACACTGGTTTCCTACAAGTGGTTAAATACTCGGGGTAGGTAGCTAATATAGTCCCCGTCCCTATGAAATATGGGAAAGTACGAATGTGTGTAGATACAGGGACAAAGATGCACTGCTCTCCTTCATGGATGGCTTCTCCGAATACATCCAGATAAAGATGCATCCTAAAGACATGGAAAAGACCACATTAATAACAATGTGGGGAACCTTTTGCTATAAAGTGATGCCATTCGGGCTAAAAAATACGGGAGCAACATATCAAAGAGCCATGGTAACTTTGTTTCATGATATGATGCACAAAGAAATCGAGGTTTATGTCGATTATATGATTGCAAAATCCTAAACAGAAAAGAAGCATGTGAAAGTCTTGAGGAGATTGTTTTTAAGATTGAGAAAATTCCAGCCAAAGCTGAATCCAACAAAATGTACCTTCGGGGTCATGTCGGGAAAATTTCTAGGATGTGTAGTCAACGAGAAAGGGGTCGAGATCGACCTAGATAGAGTCAAGGCTATATAGGAGTTGTCTCTGCTACGCTATCAAAAGGAGGTCCGGGGCTTCTTAGGGAGATTAAATTACATCACCTGGTTCATTTCACAACTAACCGAGAAATGCGACCCTATATTCCATCTCATTAAGAAACATAATCCAGGTGTGTGGGATGAGGAATGCTAGAGGACCTGTAACACCCCAAACCCAGCCTAGAGGTTAGGCCCGAATCCGGGAATGTCACATTAAAGACATAATTCAAATGATTTTGCTAATTAAAAATTTAAGGCCCCAAAGCCCAAAATACTTGGGTCTTGTTAAGTAATGAAAAAAAAACCCAATTTATAATTTTAAGTACTTCGGAAACCAAGTTTAAATGTAAGAAACTTATTTAGGTTTAATAATTAAGTAAATAGTTGAAACAACAAAACCCAAAATCTAAAGTCAAATCGGAGTACAAGGCCTTATTACAAGCAATGAAAATAAAATAATTAAACCATGTCTTTTGAAACAAATAAACAAAAACTTAAACATCTTGTAGTGTGGCTGTAACATCCCGAAATTGGGCCTAGTAAGATTGGGCCCAATGGGCTTTGAGCGTAGTAGTGTTTAAATTTTTGGAGAACAAGAGATCAGCTTAAATGCAAGTTGGACCTATTAGATAAGTGATTTTTGGAAGGTTAGAGGGCTTCCGTGAAGTCTCGGGATCGAACTTTGGCTTTGGGGAAATTTTGGTTTTAGGTGAAAAAAACCCTGGAAGTTGGCAGGTAGGCTAAGAATAAAATGTGGAGGAAAATGACACAAGTGGAGGTGTGGTGTAGTGGCAAAGTGACACCACTTAAGAGGCAAGGGGATAACGCCATAAGGAAGGAAGGAGGTCCAAGGTTCAAGTCTTGGCTCTTGCATTTTGGTTTTCTTTTTACATGGACTTTAGTATTTGGCTATAGATTCAAATTTAGTTGCGCATGGTTTAAGACACAAGAGGAGCTTGTGGCCTAGTGGCTAGCGGCGTGGATTATGTTGCAAGGGAGCCTGGGTTCGAATCTCGTGAGAAGCAAGGGAGTATTTATTTTGCGGTCAGGACGGAAAGAGTTTCAGTTGAATTTAAACTCTACTGACGAAGGGATCCCACATCGGAAAGATACAAAGAAGGAAGGTGGAGAGCTAGCTATGCAAAGAGCATTCTAGGAGGAGAGTTAATACACCTTGGAGGGCGTTTGGGCACAGGAATGTTCGGAGCGCGGATTAGCACCAGATTCCTATCAGGTGTGTAACTCTCTCTACTCTAGTTGTAGAGCAACAAATGCCGAAGTGCCGGTCACGGTAATAGTAGCCACACGAGCGTTCGAGTGCACGTGTAGGGCTTCGACGTGATAGTTGAGGCCATCAGCAGTATTCTTGTGGGTTGGGCTGCTCGGGCTGCGATGGGCCGAAGTGGCCCCAATGGGCCCTTGGGCCCTTATGAGTAAATTGTGCGATTGTGTAGTATATAGTGAACTACACTAGGTGGAACTTATATACATGGCTAGATTTGTGTTAGGTGGGCCACACGAGCATGTGGGCCGAATGGGCCGAAATCGAGTTTTAGGCCCAATCGTCCGGTACGACCGGAAATGGTAGCTAAGTCGCTGGGGCGACATTTAGGCCTTTGGGAAAGGCCATTGTAGGTGCAAAATTATCGATATACCCTTGGTGGGTAAATTAGGAAAATGCCCTTGGTGGGTAAATTACGAAAATGCCCTTAGTGGGTAAATTACGAGAATGCCCTTGGTGGGTAAACTACGAAAATGCCCATGGTAGGTAAAATTACGGTTATACCCTTAGTGGTTGATTAGCGTGATTATGTTGTTTTATGTCTATCTGATTATGATGGTAATACGTGATTATGTTGTTTTATGTCTATCTGATTATGATGGTAATTCATGTTATACTTATATTTGGTGTATGTTTAGCATACATGACGTACTGCATACACGAATTATTATGTCATATTGCACGGGTGTAATGAGAGGAGGGGGAAGGCATGATTCTAGACTGTCACCAGTGGTTTTGACCACACAGTGGGTTGGCCCCGCTTTTCATATTATTTATGACTAAGTCTCAGTGGTTTTGACCACCAGTGGTTTTGACCACACGTATATTATTTGTGACTGCGATAACCAGTGGTTTTGACCACACATGGATTATTGTGACTCGTCCCAGTGGTTTGGTACTACAGTGGGTTGGCCCCACATGTTGATTTACGGGATTGTCATCAGTGGTTTTGACCACACAGTGGGTTGGCCCCACTATATGATTTGTGGCTACAGTCACCAGTGGTTTTGACCACACTATATGATTTGTGACTACGGTCACCAGTGGTTTTGACCACCAGTGGTTTTGACCACATGGGGTAGACACAGGAGTTTGGATGGTTAGTGTAACATCCTAAAATAGGGGTTATTTGTGATTGAATTATTTTTCTTGTGTTTGAATTGCGGTGATATTATTTGTGGTATAATAAGACCTAATTAGGGGTCTTGAGCAGGCTCGGAATAGAAGAAAATTTTAATTGTAATCTTTAAAGATAGGGAGCCTTAGTAAGTAGGGGTTACAAAGTTAAAAGAGGGAACATTTGACATTAAAAAGGACTTGGAAAAGTGGCAAAAGGGAGGCCACTTAGGTGATAGAGTTGACGCCATCAAGGGAGCAAGGGGAGCCTATGTTCGAAGTCATGAATTCCCCTTTTTGCTCTTTATTTTGGACAGAAAGGGGAGAGAAAAAGGCTCAATTTTGATTTCAGGATAATAAGGATAATAATGTTTTAATTGGATTTTATTTGATTAATTCTAAGGAGAAAATATAGGCATTTGATTTATTCAAATTATTTTGAAACCTGTTTTGAAACCGATTCTGTTTAGGTGCCCGGGATTTTGAGGTATTTGATCCGAGCCTCCATTCTCTGTCAATCGGTCTTGGTAAGTGGTGGTAAGGACCTATTTTATTTATTTAGTGATTAAAAAGCCGAAGGCTATTAACATGTGATTGCCGATTATAGGGAAGCAGAAACACTTGGTGTGTGGTGGTTAGTATTCAAAGGCGTGTTGGTAAGGTCTCGGGTTTCAAATGATAACCCCTTGAGGTTATTTTGGTTTGGCCGAATGGCCTTGGTACTAACTTTGGGTAATGGCCGAATATAGGGCAAGGGAATCTTGTGTGGCCGATTGGTTTCTTCGGGATTTAGAGCTATCGTTGGCATCAGGTGTGTACATACACACTTTATAACTATGTAATGTGCTAAGTGTTATGTGTATGCTTAATCGGATTGTGTAGATTCAAATTTAATACCATAATGGTATAAGCAAGGATTCAGGTAAGTCCTTGTCGTTATGAGTTCTTTATGATGCTTTTGGGGAGCATGACATATTTGGTATATGTGACTTAAATATTTGGTTAATGATAAATCCAGTGTATGTTGCTAAATAAGGATGTTGGCATATTTCTGTTAAATATCATGGATTGATGTGGGATATATGAGTGGAGGGGGAAGTGATATTTGTGTCGATGGACACTAGTGGTTTGGTACCACATTTCGTGACTTCAGTCACCAGAGGTTTGGCACCTCCAGAGGTTTGGCACCTCATAGAGTCTCGTTCCAGTGGCTTAGCACCACGGTGGATTGGCCCCACGATTTATATTATGGGATTGATGCCAGTGATTTGGTATCACACGTGGGTTGGCCCCACCAGTGGTTTGGCACCACAATATGATGGATATCGTGACTTTAAGTCACCGGTGGTTTGGCACCACAATATGATGGATATCGTGACTTTAGGTCACCAGTGGTTTGGCACCACTAGTGGTTTGGTACCACACGGGGTAGAGAAAGGCGTTTGGATGGCTAGGATGGGTGCATGTTAAACTTAGTGCATGATTATTCGTTATAAATTGTGTATGATGTGGCATTAAACCGGGGGAAGGGTTACATATTGAGTCTTGGTGACTCACCTTCTCTTTTAACATTTTTCAGGTGACACGTAGATCGCGGATGAGGAGCCGGATGGACTCGAGGTGGCCATGCAGTGACAATGTGAACTAAAAGAACTTTGAGTTGTTTTTGTTTTATTTTGGATTTATTTGTTCAAGTTGTAATAAGGCCTCTTAAGATTGCATTTTTATTATTTTACATGTTTGGATAATTTATTTAAACCATTTAATGACTTTAAAGTGATTATACATGTTTTCTCAAAAATCGAACGCAAAATGTTTTTTTGTGCCATCGGGTACATTTGAATTCTGTAACAACCTGATTTAATATATTTTTAAAACAACACTAAGTAATGTTTTCTTCATACACCTTAATGTTTTTGACAAGATAATTAAAAATGAGGTGTTTTCACTAAAAATTAAATCGGTTAAAGAGACTTTTACAAAGAGTTTTCCTCTGTAACATACCAAATTCGGTCGTAATGTTTGGGCCGGGTTTGGGGTGTTACAAAATTGGTATCAGAGCCCAGTTCAAAACTCGACTGTGGTGGCCCAAGGCCAAAATGTTTTTGGTAGGCCTTTTTGAAATATTTTTGGTTTTGAACAGCATGGCACCGAGTCTCCGGCACCAATCCGTCCAGGTAAGTACCTCTAACTTTTTGTGTGGATTATTATCTGTAGAAGGGTAGGTATGGAACGTAGATAATATGATATGTGCTTTAAACTTTAGGACTAGTTACCCCAACAAAAGACATAAGACTTCAAAAGCCTAATTAAACAAACCTACGACCAAGTCACCGAGTTAGGGTATGGTAACCCTTGTGCGCATGTCTAGGATTGGATCCGGAAGAGCCTGGTATTTAAGCAGTCCTCGTGACTCACCTCCTCTTCGCAGGAATCCTACCTGGTGCGTAGCTTCGGTTCACCCTAACCAAGAGGACTCGGTCATAGGGTAAACATACTGAATAAAACCCGAAAGGGATTAGCCATGTTTTATGAACGTTCTCAGTTTTAAAATTTATTTACAATACTCCATTAAATAGTAGGAAAAATTTATTTTGGAAAAATTTCGAAATATTCTTGACTTACCAAAATTACCAAGATGCCCCTATTGGCAAAATTACAAAAATGCCTTTGGTTTCTAAAATTACCGTATTACCCCGATCTTAATCAAATCCTCTTACTTTTCAAAAGTATCCAAAATTATGTATTTCAAAATAATACCCTGACTTTGAAAATTTACAAAATTACCCCTGATTGTCAAAATTACCAAAATACCCCTGGTTTCCAAAAATTCTGCTATACCTTTAATTTGCGAAATTTTTGAAAGTACCCTCCAGTTTTGGAAATTTCAAAATGTTCTAAATTATGAAAGTTTTAAAATTTCTTTAATTTATTACAAAAAAATACCCCTGTAGGAAAATAACGAAAATACCCCTGGGATAGAAACGGACAGAAATGCCCGAAGAGTGAATGTGTATGAAAGGTATTAGGGAATGGATGTGCTCTTCTGTGTGAACTAGGGTAGAGGACTTAAAACTTTGATTGATCGAAAGAATCTCTATCAAACTTTCTTCATAAAATTTCTTCGCGGATAATCAAAGTGAAACACGTACTAATCCATAAAAACTTCTTAATCAGATTAAAGCGCAATAGTTAGAATGAGATCTAAAGGTCGTGGACGTCATGGATGCGGTAGGGGCAGGATGACCGTGTCAGAACCCGTTAGGTCGGGTCAGGGATCGGAGAATTAGGTACCACCGCCGCCACCACCCCCAACTTTTGGAGCTGAGGAGCGAGGATCGGTGGGGTGAGGCGAGATGCGCATCGCGTGTTGCGAGTCCTTGAGATGGTGGCTGGGGCAAGTGGAGGTATGGGAGCTCGGAAATCTGTTCCTGAGCGACTCCGATCCAACGGAGCTGAGGTATTCCGGGGTGTATCGGGAGTGGCACCCAATGCAGCGGAATATTGGTTAGAATCGACTGAGAGGATCATGGACGATCTCGATCTGACAAATAAGGAGAAGCTAAAAGGAGCGGTGTCGCTTCTAAAAGATGAGTCATATCAGTGGTGGCTCACGGTTCGGGATAGTGCTACGGTAGATGATCTTACTTGGGAGTACTTCAAAGCTGCTTATCAGAAGAAGTATGTGGGCACCATCTACACTGATGCTCAGAGGAAAGCCTTTCTGGGATTGGTACAAGGAAATAAGTCAGTATCTGAGTATGAGGCAGAGTTCTTAAGGCTGAGCCGCTATGCTCAGGGAATTGTGTCATCTGAGCATGATCGTTGTGTCCGCTTTGAAGATGGACTTAGGGATGATTTAAGGTTGCTGATTGCTCCACAGTAGGAGCGTGAGTTTGCTGTTCTAGTGGAAAAGGCTAAGGTAGCCGAAGGGGTCAAGGAGTCCGTGAGACGTAATTATGATAGGAACAAGCGAGAAAAGAGGCTTTGGGTCATCCGGATCGTAGTAATGCACAAAAGAGGCTAGGCGAGTGGGCCGAATCGCATGTGAGGCCTATGGCTACTAATCAGAGACCAGCGCAGTGTAATTGTTGTGGGAAGTCACATTGGGGAGGTTGTTGGACCGGTGAAAGGGGATGTTTTGAATGTAGATCTTTGGATCACCGTGTAAGGGATCGTCCTCGAAAGTTAGCTAAGAATCACCGCAGGTCGAACCGTGCTCGTGTTAGAAATGTAGGACCACCACGAGGGTCGTGGTAATGGTAGAGGAGGCAATGGTTCTAATCGAGGTCGAGGAATTCGGGAAGAGGGGGGGAGCAACACGAAGCAAGGCAACTTTGGTTTAGTCTACGCAATGAGGCGTCATGAGAGGAGGTAACGCACCTGGACGTCATAACCGCAGATGCGTTCCTAATTTTTGGTATTCCATATGTTGCATTAATTGATGTGGGTTCGACGCATTCATACGCTGCTAATAGTGTGGTAGAGACTATGAACCTAGACTTTGAGACCGCTTCTAGGAGATGACAAGAATTAGCCCTTTAGGTCACTCGTAGTTGTAAACAAGCTATATAGAGACGTGCTCTAGAACTCCAAGGGTAGTGTTTGTGGTCGATCCGATGGAACCGCCGTTTGGGGAGTTCGATTTGATGCTTGGAATGGACTGGTTGGTTAAGTATCAGGCAAGGTTGGATTGCGCTGCTAAGCGCATGATTCTTAAGATGGCTGAAGGTGATGAAGTGGTCATGATAGGTAATAGAAGAGATTACCTATCCAATGTGGTGTCCGCGTTGAAGGCAGAGAAGATGGTCAGGAAGGGCTGTGAAGCATATGTGGTTCATATATGTGCCTTGGAGGCTAAGGAGTTAGCAGTTGAGAAGGTCCGAACGGTATGGGAATTCACTGATGTGTTTCCAGAGGAACTTCCGGGTCTGCCTCCAGATCGGAAAGTTGAATTCGGTATAGACTTGTTACCTGGAACTGCACCTGTGTCTATAGCACCGTACCGAATGGCACCAAAGGAATTGGTGGAGCTGAAGGCTCAAATTCAGGAGCTCTTGGATAGAGGGTTTATTTGACCAAGTATATCTCCGTGGGGAGCACCTGTGTTGTTTGTCAAGAAAAAGGATGGTTCAATGCAGATGTGTATCGACTACCGTCAACTAAACAAGTTAACGATCAAGAACAAGTATCCGTTGCCTCAGATTGATGACTTGTTTGACCAACTGAAAGGTGCATCGGTGTTCTCAAAGATAGATCTTAGGTCGGGTTATCATCAACTTAAGGTGAAGGAGGTTGATGTACACAAGACGGCATTCCGTACAAGGTATGGGCATTACGAGTTTTTGGTAATGCCGTTTGGGTTGACCAACGCACCGGCAGCATTCATGGACTTAATGAATAGGGTGTTTCAACAATACTTGGATCAATTTGTCGTGGTGTTTATAGACGACATATTGGTTTACTCAAAGACGAAGGAGGAGCATGATGTGCATCTGCGTATAGTGCTACAAGTATTGAGGGAGAAGCAGTTATATGCCAAATTTAGTAAGTGCGAATTTTGGCTTGGGGAGGTGGCTTTCTTAGGTCACGTAGTGTCGGTGGAAGGGATTAGAGTGGACCCTCGCAAGGTTGAAGCGGTATTGGATTAGAAACTGCCTAGGTCAGTGGCAGAAATTCGAAGTTTTCTGGGTCTAGCAGGGTACTATCGGAGATTTTTGGAAGGGTTCTCTTTAATCGTAGCACTGTTGACTAAATTACTAAGGAAGGGAGTTCCATTTGTATGGTCGGAGAAGCAACATGATAGTTTTGACAAGTTAAGGAAGATTCTGACGGAAGCTCCAGTTCTGGTACAGCCTGAGGCACGGAGGTTGTTTACGGTTTACTGTGACGCGTCCTATACTGGTTTAGGATGTGTGTTGATGCAAGAAGGGAAGGTAGTGGCCTATGCATCCCGTCAGTTAAGACCGCATGAGGTTAACTATCCAACTCATGATTTGGAGTTAGCAGCAGTAGTCTTCGCTTTGAAGATATGGAGGCATTACTTGTATGGGGAGAAGTCGATAGTCTACACGGATTACAAAAGTTTGAGGTATCTTCTGACTCAGAAGGATTTGAATTTGAGGCAGTGTCGATAGATTGAGCTGTTGAAGGACTATGACTGCTCAATTGAGTACCATCCGGGCAAGGCTAACGTGGTAGCTGACGCTTTAAGCAGGAAGGTCGTGACGGACTTAAGAGTGATGTTTGCTCACCTCAGTCTATATGACGATGGAAGTCTTTTGGCAGAGCTACAAGTTAAGCCAACTTGGATCGAGGAGATTAAGGAAAAGTAATTGGTGGATGATAGTTTGAACGAGCGAAGGTTGCAAGTACAAGATGGTGGTTTGGAAGGGTATAGTTTGACTGGTGATGGTGTACTATGTTTTCAAGGGCGAGCTTGTATGCCAAAGGATGTGGGATTGAGGCATAGAATTCTTCAAGATGCACATAGCAGCCCATACGCTATGCATCCTGGAGGAAGCAAGATGTATGGAGATTTGCGGAAACAGTTCTGGTGGCTGGGGTTGAAGCGTGAGGTAATCGAATTTGTGGGAAGGTGTCTGACGTGTCAGCAGGAGAAGGCTGAACACCAGTTGCCATCAGGGTTACTTCAACCAGTGAAGATCCTCGCTGAAATGGGAGAGGATCACCATGGATTTCGTCAGTGGGCTACCCCTCACGCCAAAGGAAGGGACGCAGCTTTGGGTGATTGTGGACCGTCCTAACTAAATCACTCACTTTATACCGGTAAGGGTGGATTATTCTCTTGTGTCGCTGGCTCGTATGTTTGTTTAAATAGTGAGGTTGCATGGAGTTCCAGTATCGATCATCTCGGATAGGTATCCGAGGTTCACGTCAAAGTTCTGGAAAGCGTTGCATCAGGCTCTGGGTACACGATTGGATTTCAGTACAGCATTCCATCCTCAGTCTGACGAACAGTCGGAAAGAGTCATACAGATTCTAGAAGATATGCTAAGAGGATGCGTTTTGGATTTCATTGGTAGTTGGGAGGAGTATCTACCGTTGGCGGAATTCGCATATAACAATAGTTATCAAGCGAGTATTCAGATGGCTCCATATGAAGCACTATATAGACGAAAGTGCCGAACTCCTACGTGTTGGACGGAGTTGGGAGAACGACAAATTTTGGGTCCAGAGTTGGTAACAGGAACTGAAGATAAAGTTAAGGTTATTCGGGCTCGTCTCAAGGAAGCGGCAGATAGGCAGAAGTCTTACGCTGATCTTAAGCGCAAGGAAATGGAATATGCAGTAGAAGATAAAGTCTTTCTGAAGGTGTCGCCTTGGAAAAAGGTATTAAGATTTGGGCGAAAAGGGAAGCTAAGCCCAAGGTTCATCGGCCCATATACTGTAGTGAAGCGAGTGGGACCGGTAGCTTATCAGCTCGAGCTGCTAGCAGAGTTAAGTCAGATTCATGACGTCTTTCATGTTGTGCCAGTGGCTGAGATTGAGGTAAACTCGGACTTATCTTTCGAGGAAGAACCAGTTCTGATTTTAGATCGAGATGTCAAGGTTCTGCGTAGGAAGTCAGTACCTTTGGTGAAAGTGCTATGGCGAAACCATGGTGCAGAGGAAGCTACGTGGGAACCCGAGGATGTGATGCGCAAAGCATAATACCCCCTCTTACGATCGTGTAATTTCGAGGCCGAAATTATTTTAAGGGGGTAGAACTGTAACATCCTAAAATAGGGGTTATTTGTGATTGAATTATTTTTCTTGTGTTTGAATTGTGGTGATATTATTTGTGGTGTAATAAGACCTAATTAGGGGTCTTGAGCAGGCTCGGAATAGAAGAAAATTTTAATTGTAAGCTTTAAAGATAGGGAGCCTTAGTAAGTAGGGGTTACAAGGTTAAAAGAGGGAACATTTGACATTAAAAAGGACTTGGAAAAGTGGCAAAAGGGAGGCCACTTAGGTGATAGAGTTGACGCCATCAAGGGAGCAAGGGGAGCCTATGTTCGAAGTCATGAATTCCCTTTTTGCTCTTTATTTTGGACGACAAAGGGAGAGAGAAAAAGGCTCAATTTTGATTTCAGGATAATAAGGATAATAATGTTTTAATTGGATTTTATTTGATTAATTCTAAGGAGAAAATATAGGCATTTGATTTATTCAAATTATTTTGAATATTTTCAAACAATTGGCTGAGAGTAATTCAAGGAGTTGGCCGAAATTTGAACTCCTTGGAGAGGAGTGGACGGTAAGGGAGCTATGTAGAGGGGAAGGCCGAATTTTCCTAGTGAATTACTTCACCCATTCGGCTAGCATTTCATCTCTTTTGTTCTTTCTTTTTCATTTTCTCTCAAAGCCAAAACACCATTGCCATCTACCTCTTTTCTTCTTTTTGATCCTTGGCCGAATCACCTACCCTCTTTCCCTCTCTTTTTCTTCCTTTTTTCACTTAAAGACAAGCCTTGATTGTCATCAACCATAGCCGAACCTACGCCCTACCTCTCTGCCGAAATTGCTTTTCTTCCTGTTAAACTCTCGTTGGCCGAATAGTAAAGTGGGATAGATCTCTTCGGATTTTCTTTGTCAATCGATTGAAGAAGGTGAATGCTCTAGGCCGAATACCTATTCTTTCCCCTCCCCTTTTTTTGTCGACTTTGATGATGGTAAGAGCCGATTTCGGCACTTGTTAGCAAGGGTTCTAATCACCTGTTTTGAAACCGATTCTGTTTAGGTGCCCGGGATTTCGAGGTATTCGATCCAAGCCTCCATTCTCTGTCAATCGGTCTTGGTAAGTGGTGGTAAGGACCTATTTTATTTATTTAGTGATTAAAAAGCCGTAGGCTATTAACATGTGATTGCCGATTATAGGGAAGCAGAAACACTTGGTGTGTGGTGGCTAGTATTCAAAAGCGTGTTGGTAAGGTCTCGGGTTTCAAATGATAACCCTTTGAGATTATTTTGGTTTGGCCGAATGGCCTTGGTACTAACTTTGGGTAATGGCCGAATATAAGGCAAGGGAATCTTGTGTGGCCGATTGGTTTCTTCGGGATTTAGAGCTATCGTTGGCATTAGGTGTGTACATACACACTTTATAACTATGTAATGTGCTAAGTGTTATGTGTATGCTTAATCTGATTGTGTAGATTCGGATTTAATACCATAATGGTATAAGCAAGGATTCAGGTAAGTCCTTGTCGTTATGAGTTCTTTATGATGCTTTTGGGAAGCATGACATATTTGGTATATGTGACTTAAATATTTGGTTAATGATAAATCCAAAGGTATGTTGCTAAATAAGCATGTTGGCATGATTTACGTTAAAAATCATGGATTGATGTGGGATATATGAGTGGAGGGGGAAGTGATATTCGTGTCAGCGGACACGTGGTTTGGTACCACATTTCGTGACTTCATCACCGTAGGTTTGGCACCTCCGCAGGTTTGGCACCTCATGGCGCCTCGTCCCGCTGGCTTAGCACCACGCGGTGGGTTGGCCCCACGATTTATATTATGGGATTGATGCCGCTGATTTGGTATCACACGCGTGGGTTGGCCCCACCAAAGGGTTTGGCACCACAATATGATGGATATCGTGACTTTAAGTCACCAAAGGTTTTGGCACCACAATATGATGGATATCGTGACTTTAAGTCACCGTGGGTTTGGCACCACCAAAGTGGTTTGGTACCACGGGGTAGAAAGGCGTTTGGATGGCTAGGATGGGTGTATGTTAAACTTAGTGCATGATTATTCGTTATAAATTGTGTATGATGTGGCATTAAACCGGGGGAAAGGTTACACATTGAGTCTTGGTGACTCACCTTCTCCTTTAACATTTTTCAGTGACACGTAGATCGCGGATGAGGAGCCGGATGGACTCGAGGTGGCCATGCAGTGACAATGTGAACTAAATGAACTTTGAGTTGTTTTTGTTTTATTTTGGATTTATTTGTTCAAGTTGTAATAAGGCCTCCTAAGATTGCATTTTATTATTTTACATGTTTGGATAATTTATTTAAACCATTTAATGACTTTAAAGTGATTATACATGTTTTCTCAAAATCAAACGTAAAATGTTTTATTGTGCCATCTGGTACATTTGAATTACTCAGAACAACTTTGATTTAATATATTTTTAAAACAACACTAAGTAATGTTTTCTTCATACACCTTAATGTTTTTGACAATATAATTAAAAATGAGGTGTTTTCACTAAAAATTAAATCGGTTAGAGAGATTTTTACAAAGAGTTTTCCTCTGTAACATACCAAATTCGGTCGTAATGTTTGGGCCGGGTTTGGAGTGTTACAGTTAGGTTGGTTTTGCATGATTTGCATAATTACTTATGACTTGTGTAAGTGCTTGTTATTCTCGGGATAGGATTTATGCACTGAGTCTCGGTGACTCACCCCTTCCCTTATATTTTGCAGATGAGGCATAGATCGCGGATATGGAGCCGGGGAGGACTCGAGGTGGCCATGCACTTTACTTTCGGGTTTCGTTTTAAACTTTAATTTCGGTTTACATTTTATTTAAATTTGGTTTTGGATTGTAATAAGGCTGCTAAGTTATTATTTTGGGTTTTTATTTATCTGCTTTTGCGTTATCATATTATGCTTAAGTTAAATAACCCTGCATGCTCAAATAACCGGTAAAAATCAATGTTTTCAAAATTTTACTTCTTATCGGGATTTTCAAACCTTACCATCGGGTAATAATCTATACAAGATGATATCAAGATAACTTAAATGTTTTTCCAATCTAAGTTTTCTTCAAGATCAAAAGCGAACAAGTTTTAATTTAATTATGTCTAACTCATTCGGGTTTTAATCGAATCGCATGATTTTCCAAAATTTGAAACGACAAGCGGGTTTTCCAAAAATGAGTTTTCCGGGTTTCAAAGTAACAAAACATTTTTAACAACACTTTAAACGGGTTTCTACTAAACTCAAAACATCAAAGGGTTTTTCGATAAAGGTAAATTGGCAGACTTGTTTTATTCAAAATATTTTCACTCTGTAACATGCCGGATTCGGTCGTGGTGTGTTGACCGGGTTTGGGGTGTTACAATTTTGGTATCGGAGCCTAGGTTCAAAAACTCGACTGTGGGTTTGGGTTCAAAAATGTTTTCAAAGGATGGTTTGGAAAATGGTTTATAAAAATATATCTGTTTTCAGGAAGTATGGCACCCGAGTCTCCGGTACCAATTGCACTGTAAGTTTCCTGATACTTTGTTTTGTAATATGTTGTATTTTTGGTATCTATTCTGTGTGTTTGGTTTGGATGTGATGTTCGGATATAGAGTTGGTTGCATATGAAATATTTGTCTACTTTAATAGCTAGCTGTTTTTGAGTATGCGGGAGTTCTAAATTCCAGTTAACAGTATGTTAGGGTTATTGGAATCAGAGTGCGCAGCGTGAGCGCAATGTTGTAGGTTAAGTTGTACGACTGTTCCTGTAGTTGGAAATTTCGAGGACGAAATTTCTTTAAGGAGGGTAGATTTGTAACATCCCGAAATTGGGCCTAGTAAGATTGGGCCCAATGGGCCTTGAGCGTAGTAGCATTTAAATTTTTGGAGAACAAGAGATCGGCTTAAATGCAAATTGGATCTATTAGATAAGTGATTTTTGGAAGGTTAGAGGGCTTATGTGAAGTCCGGGGATCGAACTTTGGCTTTGGGGAAATTTTGGTTTTAGGTGAAAAAAACCCTGGAAGTTGGCAGGTAGGCTAAGAATAAAATGTGGAGGAAAATGACACAAGTGGAGGTGTGGTGTAGTGGCAAAGTGACACCACTTAAGAGGCAAGGGGATGACGCCATAAGGAAGGAAGGAGGTCCAAGGTTCAAGTCTTGGCTCTTGCATTTTGGTTTTCTTTTTACATGGACTTTAGTATTTGGCTATAGATTCAAATTTAGTTGCACATGGTTTAAGACACAAGAGGAGCTTGTGGCCTAGTGGCTAGCGGCGTGGATTATGTTGCAAGGGAGACTGGGTTCGAATCTCATAAGAAGCAAGGGAGTATTTATTTTGCGGTCTGGACGGAAAGAGTTTCAGTTGAATTTAAACTCTACTGACGAAGGGATCCCACATCGGAAAGATACAAAGAAGGAAGGTGGAGAGCTAGCTATATAAGGAGCATTCCAGGAGGAGAGTTAATACACCTTGGAGGGCGTTTGGGCACAGGAGTGTTCGGAGCGCGGATTAGCACCAGATTCCTATTAGGTGTGTAACTCTCTCTACTCTAGTTGTAGAGCGGCAAA
The DNA here is from genome assembly GCA_025503065.1 of Gossypium bickii. Classification (NCBI taxonomy): domain Eukaryota; kingdom Viridiplantae; phylum Streptophyta; class Magnoliopsida; order Malvales; family Malvaceae; genus Gossypium; species Gossypium bickii. The sequence goes on along the minus strand of CP106713.1, from coordinate 15,007,289 downwards.
TGCTGAAGTGCCGGTCACGACAATAGTAGCCACACGAGCGTGCGAGCGCACGTGTAGGGCTTCAACGCGATAGTTGAGGCCATCAGTAGTATTCTTGTGGGTTGGGCTGTTCGGGCCACGATGGGCCGAAGTGGGCCCAATAGGCCCGTGGGCCCTTATGAGTAAATTGTGCGATTGTGTAGTATATAATGAACTAGACTAGGTGGAACTTATATACATGGCTAGAATTGTGTTAGGTGGGCCATACAAGCGTGTTGGCCCGAATGGGCCGGAATCAAGTTTTAGGCCCAATCGTCCGGTACGACCGGAAATGGTAGCTGAATCACTGGGGCGACATTTGGGCCTTTGGGAAAGGCCATTGCAGGTGCAAAATTACCGATATACCCTTGGTGGGTAAATTACGAAAATGCTCTTGGTGGGTAAATTATGAAAATGCCCTTGGTGGGTAAATTACGAAAATACCCTTGGTGGGTAAATTAGGAAAATGCCCTTGGTGGGTAAATTATGGAAATGCCCTTGGTGAGTAAATTATGAAAATGCCCTTGGTGGGTAAACTACGAAAATGCCTTTGGTAGGTAAAATTACGGTTATACCCTTAGAGGTTGATTAGCGTGATTATGTTGTTTTATGTCTATCTGATTATGATGGTAATTCATGTTATACTTATATTTGGTGTATGTTTAGCATACATGACGTACTGCATACACGAATTATTATGTCATATTGCACGAGTGTAATGAGAGGAGGGGGAAGGCATGATTCTAGACTATCACCAGTGGTTTTGACCACACAGTGGGTTGGCCCCGCTTTTCATATTATTTGTGACTAAGTCTCAGTGGTTTTGGCCACACGTATATTATTTGTGACTGCGGTCACCAGTGGTTTTGACCACACATGGATTATTGTGACTCGTCCTAGTGGTTTGGTACCACAGTGGGTTGGCCCCACATGTTGATTTACGGGATTGTCATCAGTGGTTTTGACCACACGGTGGGTTGGCCCCACCATATGATTTGTGGCTACGGTCACCAGTGGTTTTGACCACACTATATGATTTGTGACTACGGTCACCAGTGGTTTTGACTACCAGTGGTTTTGACCACATGGGGTAGACACAGGAGTTCAGATGGTTAGGTTGGGTTTGCATGATTTGCATAATTACTTATGACTTGTGTAAGTGCTTGTTATTCTCGGGATGAGATTTATGCACTGAGTGGTTTGGCACAAGTTTTAATTTAATTATGATGGATATCGTGACTTTAAGTCACCAGTGGTTTGGCACCACAATATGATGGATATCGTGACTTTAAGTCACCAGTGGTTTGGCACCACCAGTGGTTTGGTACCACACGGGGTAGAGAAAGGCGTTTGGATGGCTAGGATGGGTGCATGTTAAACTTAGTGTATGATTATTTGTTATAAATTGTGTATGATGTGGCATTAAACCGGAGGGAAAGGTTACACATTGAGTCTTGGTGACTCACCTTCTCCTTTAATATTTTTCAGATGACACGTAGATCGCAGATGAGGAGCCGGATGGACTCGAGGTGGCCATGCAGTGACAATGTGAACTAAATGAACTTTGAGTTGTTTTTGTTTTATTTTGGATTTATTTGTTCAAGTTGTAATAAGGCCTCCTAAGATTGCATTTTTATTATTTTACATGTTTGGATAATTTATTTAAACCATTTAATGACTTTAAAGTGATTATACATGTTTTCTCAAAATCAAACATAAAATGTTTTATTGTGCCATCGGGTACATTTGAATTCTGTAACAACCTGATTTAATATATTTTTAAAACAACACTAAGTAATGTTTTCTTCATACACCTTAATGTTTTTGACAAGATAATTAAAAATGAGGTGTTTTCACTAAAAATTAAATCGGTTAAAGAGATTTTTACAAAGAGTTTTCCTCTGTAACATACCAAATTCGGTCGTAATGTTTGGGCCGGGTTTGGAGTGTTACAGTTAGGTTGGGTTTGCATGATTTGAATAATTACTTATGACTTGTGTAAGTGCTTGTTATTCTCGGGATAGGATTTATGCACTGAGTCTCGGTGACTCACCCCTTCCCTTATATTTTGCAGATGAGGCATAGATCGCAGATATGGAGCCGGGGAGGACTCGAGGTGGCCATGCACTTTACTTTCGGGTTTCGTTTTAAACTTTAATTTCGGTTTACATTTTATTTAAATTTGGTTTTGGATTGTAATAAGGCCGCTAAGTTATTATTTTTGGGTTTTTATTTATCTACTTTTGCGTTATCATATTATGCTTAAGTTAAATAACCCTGCATGCTCAAATAACCGGTAAAAATCAATGTTTTCAAAATTTTACTTCTTATCGGGATTTTCAAACCTTACCATCGGGTAATAATCTATACAAGATGATAACAAGATAACTTAAATGTTTTTCCAATCTAAGTTTTCTTCAAGATCAAAAGCGAACAAGTTTTAATTTAATTATGTCTAACTCATTCGGGTTTTAATCGAATCGCATGATTTTCCAAAATTTGAAACGACAAGCGGGTTTTGCAAAAATGAGTTTTTCGGGTTTCAAAGTAACAAAACATTTTCAACAACACTTTAAACGGGTTTCTACTAAACTCAAAACATCAAAGGGTTTTTCGATAAAGGTAAATTGGCAGACTTGTTTTATTCAAAATATTTTCACTCTGTAACATGCCGGATTCGGTCGTGGTGTGTTGATCGGGTTTGGGGTGTTACAGTGGCCATCTCCGAGTCCTCTCCTACATCGAGCCATTTACTGAGGATCACCTGAAACATTAAATAAAGGGTGTGAGTTTTGAAACTCAGTGTGTACAACTCTTGGCACTCAATTCAAAATACAATTATCATATTGTCCTGAGCCTTATCAAACTTGGTGGTCTTGGGCCTTGGCTCACAATGACCTCATATCATATCATATCATAACATATCATATGTAAAATAGGGTAATGCAAAACCCTCCCCAAAAATCCATCCGCTACACACGATTTCCCTTCCAACCCTACACACCTGTGGGGATTTCTAAATCGACCCACCCATCCTCTAGACACCAAAGGTAGCACTCACAGCGGTACTACTCAACGTTGTAGCAAAGCTGCTAATCATATAATGGGCTTAAAGCCACCGGTGGATCCATGGTCGTCAAGCGACTATGCGATCCTTAAATCTTCCTCCATACCATAATTCCACCCATATGCATCCTAATCAGAATATCATATGAATGCAACATGCACATGAGTAACATCCACAAAACTCATACTCATCACATAAGGGTATTTTCGTCATTTCACAACCCAAGGGTATTTCCGTAAACCTACTCGATAGGGGTATTTAGGTAATTTTGCAAAATAGAGGTACTTTGAAAATTTTGTAAATCAGTGATGTTTTGGTAATTCTGCAAACCAAGGGTATTCTGGTAATTTCACAATTCAGGGCTATTTTAGTGATTTTATAAATCTAAGGTTATTTTGGTAATTTTCAAACTAAGGGTATTTTGGTTATTTTCAAATCAGGGGTATTTTAGTCCCTCTCGGGTTTAGTTATGAACTTTAGCCCATTAACAAGTCCTTGCAGCTAAAGTGAATAGACACTATGCACCAGGTAGGATTCTAGAGAAGAGGAGGTGGGCCGCTAGGGCCGCTTAAGTACCAAGCTCTCCCTAGATCCAATCCTAGACATGCATATGCCCGTTACCACACTCTAACCTAGCGACTTGTCCACGGACATGTTTAATTATTAGAAAGTCTTATGCGGTTTAAGAGTTGATCAGTACTAAGCCTAAAGTCCATAAAACCCTAGCATACTAGTCTACGTCCCCATAAAGCCTATCAACCTATTTTACATTCATATAACCCATAATGGCCTCATCACATTTTTATGGCCCAGTAGGCCCAAATCTTAGTCATATGACCCATTAGGCCCAAAATAAATCCAGAACATGTAACATGCATGCCTAATCCAATTCATATCATCAAATTAATCCATTTCATCAAACTTAGCCTCAGGGCCCACCGGGCCCATTTAGCCACTTTTGGCCTTTTGGCTTTCCAGCGTTGCCGGTATGTGTGTGTAGTGTTTGTACACACCTGGTTCCCGCGACGTGCTATTCTATCCTTAACCTTGAACTTACAACCAACCAACCTTCAATCAACCACTTATACTTAATCAAAATATTTACTCAAAATCCAAAGCCTTACCGTAATCTTACCGTGTGCCACCGGGTTCTAATAGCCTTTTTTTAGCTACTAATCATGAGTATCCCTTAGATCTGCACTTACACATACATCATTAAAATTCGAGTGACTCATAATCCATACAAGTCACCCATATAGATCTCACACACATTCGGCCATTCACTTAATCCACCATCGAGTTGAGTACACTTACCCTTGCTGACGATCCTACCACGCTTGCGATCTTTGAACCTTATCCTTGTTATCACAGAGTTAATGACAGGACAGTTAGATAGCCTTTCAGATTTTAGAAAAACATACAAAAGAGGTTAACCGAATACTTACCAAATCCACTTTCGATCTTGCGGCCTAAATTCAGCTTTTGAGATTAGTATGGTGACAAAGATAATTCGGCACCAATAGGGAGAAGAAGAGGAGAAGTGATCGATTAGAACTAAAGGTGAACAAGAGAAGGAATTTAAGAAGAGAAGGTATGGGGAATTCGGCTAGAGAGGAAACCAAAATTTCGGCAAAGGAATGATGGGGTTTTTTTTTCGACAAATGGAAGAATTCGGCTGAGGGGGAGAAAACAAAATTCCAAGAACCTCACAAAGGGATTCGGCACCTCCTTTTATAGCCAATAACCGAATCCTACCTTCCCCTACAGTCCAATTCGGCACCAACTCTTCCCACCTCTCATCTCCTAATTTTTCTCCATGATATCTCCCTTATCTCATCCGAAATTCCCTCCTTTATCAACTCACAAGACCAATTCAAACACTTCAACACAAGAGTCCAAATTTCACACAACTCTGGCTGTCCACTATGCAAAATAAGCACTCCAAAAACACCTTAACACTACTCGAACCTTAGACCTCTTCACGCCACCTTGTAGCTCCCCAAGTGACGCCACATTGCCACTGGACCACAAGCCATTTGTGTCCTATTTTCCCCTTAATCTGCTTAAGAGGCCTAATGCCTGAGACTAGGGTCCACTAAAGCAAGAAAAATAAATTTTTCCCTATGGTCTTCCCTATCTCTAAGGCTTCAAATAATCCTGATAATACCTTAAAATTAATATTCTAAGTGCTACTCCTACATAACAACCTCAGTGTACAGAAATTTAGAGCCTCGAGATTTTTGGGGCGTTACAACCCAATAGGCCCAAATCTACTAGGCCCTAATTCCGGGGGTTACAAGACCTTTGGCAGGGTCAAACATTACTTATCCAATACCCAAGTGCTGATGCCACCTAGCCCAGATAAGCAATTGATACTGTACTTGACAGGATTTAGGAATTCTATGAGATGCATGCTTGGCCAACATGATGAGTCAGGGAAGAAAGAAAGAGTGATAGATTACCTCAATAAGAAGTTTACTAAATGTGAGACGAGATACTCATCAATCTAGAAGTTGTGTTGCTCTTTAATTTGGACAACCCGAAGACTAAGACAATACATGCTGTACCATACAACTTAGCTTATCTCAAAAATGGATCATTTAAAGTAAATGATGGAGTCTATCGCGTTAAATGAAAGAATGATTCGATGTCAAATTCTGCAATTCGAATTTGATATAATATATGTAAACCAAAAGACAATAAATAGGAGTGCAATAACAGACTTTCTAGCTAGCAGAGCTCTAGAAGATTACGAGCCTTTGAACTTTGATTTCCTGAACGAGGATCTGATGTATGTTGTGACCACTGAAGAAGGTGCTCAAGAAGAATATCCCTGGAAACTAAATTTTGATATGCTTCAAACGCTATGGGTAATGGAATTGGGGCAGTCTTGGTATTCCCAAATGGAGATCATTATCCTTTTCCCAGTAAACTTGATTTTGATTGAAAAAATAATATGACCGAATACGAAGCATACATCATGGGTATCAGTGTAGCCATAGAACGCAATATCAAGGTACGAGAGGTATATGGGGATTCTGTACTAGTGATCTATCAACTCAAAGGTAAATGAGAGATGAGAGATCCCAAGTTGATCGATTATTGAAGGCTGGTCCTTGAGTTATCTAAGGAGTTTGATGACATCACCTTCTGCTACCTCCCGCGAGATGATAATCAGTTGGCTGACGCCTTGGCTACCTTAGCTTCCGTGGTTAAAGTAAATAAACAAGAGGATGTAAAACCTATCTAGATGAGTATTGATGAGGCTCCAGCCCATTTTTACAATATTGAGGAAGAAAAAAAGGATGATCACACTTGGTACTATGACATATTGTATTACATAAAGAATCGTGATGTAACGGCCCAGTTTAAGCTAAACCAGAACAGTGGTTTTGGAACCACCAAATTTGATGTCAAAAAAATTATTTTAATATTATTTTAAGTGTTTACTGTATGATAGAATTATTGTGTGAAAGTTTTGTAAAGAAATTTTACTGTTTGAATGCTTAATTCGGTAAAAAGGACTAAATCACGTAAAATATAAAAGTTGCATTCTACTTGCTAAAGGTGTCAAATAGCTTTGGTTTTTAAATATGGTGGCCTTAAATTATAATTAAACCATTTGAGGTGAGTGGACAATTTTGGACAACCATTAAATGTTTTTTATGTTATAGTTAAGGTTAATTTTGGTAATTGATAATTAATGTTTATATTAATAAAACAAACATAAATTTTAAGGCTATCATCTCCACCATAGCTGAATATTGAAGAGAAAAAGAAGACATTTTAGGGTTCTTGAATTCGACAGACTCCTAGCTTGATTAAGGCACGATTTTAGCATGATTTTTGATAATTTCTATGTTTTTGTAATCATTGCAGCTCAATCTAGCCAGCCCGTACCTTTAATTTCTAAACTGCTAAAGATTTTGATAGTTTCCATTGTTGAATCTATGAGTTCTTTGATGTTTAAGGTTGAAATATGAAAGCTTGATGATAGTTTTACATGCTTTGTAAAGTGATTTTTAATGAAAATGCATAATAGGGATTAAATTGTGAAAAGTGCAAATTGAGTGGTTGAAATGTGAAATAAATGAAAGTTTTAGGCTGCTAGGAACCTATATGTAATTCTTCCAAGCATGGGTTTTATCGAAATTATGTGAATTTTGTGTTTTGTGAAATAAGGACTAAATTGTAAAAGTTACGAAATACTTGGGAAAAAAGTGTAAAAGTTCTTTAAAGTTTGATGTGGACTAAATTGAAAGAATATGTGATTGAATAAGTTAATTTTGAATTCATATAGATCAAGAAAGAAAGAATTCAGATTTAGATCGGGGGAAAAGCAAGTTAATTGAGTAATCGATCCAATCTGTCAATTTCGAATACGAGGTAAGTTCGTATATGGTAATTTCATTATAAGTGAATGTTTATTGCTTTGATATTATATAAAATCTGAGTACGAGATTACGAATAATCTTTGAATTGTGAATACGACTCTATGGATACGTTCGACGATGATTCAACAAGCGTGAAATCCTGGTTGAACCTTAGGAATAGTTAGGATGCTAGTGACATGTCATTAGGTTATTGTGTTGGCTTCGGGCCACGATATTGGCACTTCGGGTGCGAGTTATACCTTGATTTAGCTTCGGCCATGGTATAGGTATTTCGGAGATAAGTTACCTTGATTTGGCTACGGGCCATGGTATAGGTACTTATCGATTGAGATCATTGAATATTTGATTTCTATTCCAAATGGTTCAACGGGTAAATAAATGATGTGATTGAGAAAGAGGTTAGTATGAGGCTATACAGGTATGTACAGAACCTATTCGAGTATTAAATAGTGAAAGTTCGATGAGATTGCAATTGATCTTGTTTTGAGACATGAGAAAGGTTTGTAGTTAATGAGTATATGGTTTTGTCATGTGTATTTGGTTAATTTGCATTCATTCGATGGATTAAGTTATTCACGTATGAGCTTACTAAGCTATGAAGCTTACTTTGTATTATTTTCCTATGTTTTATAGAGAATCAATGCTAGCTTGGTTCTGGGAGTCGTCGAGAACATCTTTGCACTATCAAACATCTAAGTTGGTACTTTTGAATTATACATATATGGCATATGACATGTATAGGCTAGATAGGGTATTTTGGTTGTGATTATAGCCATGAGAGTTGGCTTGTAAATGATGTTAATTTTGATGTTTGTTTGGCTGTTAGAAATGGCTTGTAAATGTAACAATCTGAATTTGACCCTAATCAGAACGGTGGTTTCGGGACCACGAATCTGATTTTGAAAAAATATTTAAATATTATTTTTTGTGCTAATTATATGTGAATTATAATGTGTGAAAGTTTCGTATGAAAATTTGATTGTTTGTGTGTTTATTTTAACAAAAGGACTTAATCGCATAAAGTGCAAAAGTTACAAACTATAGTGAAAGGTGCTAATGTGATAGTGGCTTTTTAATATGAGGTATCAAAAGGGCAAATAGCCCATTATTAATGTTAGTGGACGGCTAAAGTCACCTTTGTCCTTATTTTATATGTTAATAATATTTAGTAATAAAGGGTATTTTGGTAAAGTAAGTAAGTTATCATATTATGTTAAAATAAAACAAAATAAAGGCCATTATATCCTTTATTTTCTTGGCCGAATGTGGAGGAAAGAACAAGGGTTTGGTTCCACTTGAATTTCGGCACTTATAATCTCAATTTCAAGGTTAGTTTGATTTCGGTTCTTGATAATTTTTACGTTTTTGAGATCGTTTCTTCGAATATTAGTTGACTCATGTTAGAATTTTTGAATTTGAGCATGTTTGATATTCGGCCATGGTTAGATGTTTGTGTTTTATAATGTTTGATGGAAAAAATATTAAAAGTATGATAGAAATTAACATGTTTTGAATTGAAAATTTTGGTGAAATTGAGTATTTAGGGCTAAATTGTAAAAATAAATTTTAGGAGGGGTTCAATTGCAAAATAAATGAAATGCAATTGTATGGATGTATGGAAGATTTAGCCCTAAAGAATTGAGTGCAAATTATATGTATTTTGTGTTTTGTACATAGGGACTAAATTATAAAAGTTGTAAATGTTAGGGGTAAAATGGTAATTTGCCTATTTATGTGTTTTGGGACTAAATTGAGATGAAATGTGCTTGAATGAACTCATTTCAATATGTTAGATCAAGAACAAAGAAAAACGGACTTGGATCGGGGGAAGGTAAAAGTTATCGAATAGCCGGTCTTCGTTGTCTGTCGATAGTCGAGGTAAGTCTATAAGGAAATATATGTCGAAAGTTATTTATGTAATCTAATAAATGTTGAAATTTGAAAATTATGAGGATATATATGTGAGATTGCCGAATGTTGGTGGTATAATATTGGATTCATTTTTTTTATTTAATGTAATGTGATTAAGCTTATTCGAATTTGATATGTGATAGTATTATGAAATATATGTGATATATGTGATTATGGTTTTAAAAAAAATGTGTATGGAATGGTTAATCATGTTGATACTCAGGCTTCGAGCCTAGCAGGCCTTGTGCCGATGATCTATATTGGGCTAAATGCCTAGCAGGCCTTGTGCCAGTGAATTATATCGGGCTTATTGCCTAGCAGGCTAAATGCCGGTGTTTAGATCTTGGACCTTGAGTCTAGCAGGCCTAGTGCCGATGTGTGTGCGATTCGAGCTAATGCCGAGCAGGTTCTATACCGGTGAGTTTTAAATTCCGAACTTCGATTATGTAGTAATAAAGTCATGAAACAAATCAAGTAAGCTTAAGCTTTTGAAAATGAATTTGTTAATTCGGCTACAAGGTATGCTTTTCATACTTTAATGTTATATATATGCTATGCTGATGAGTAAATAAAATGATGAAAGAAATGTGTTATACATTTGGTTGTGGAATTTGTATATAAAATATGCCATGTGGTTACTGGTTATTCGAAAGCATGAGTGTGGCTAAGATGTTCAAGTAGGTGTATTTATATACATAGATATGTGTTAATTTATGTATATTCGGTAAATGGTGTATTTGGTAAGGAAATGAAAGTTATTAAGTTAAGTGAGGTAATGATACTTTATTATGGTGAGTTTATAAGTAAGCCATGTATATCCAATGTTATGAATCGATTGTATATAATGATTGAATGGTTGAGTGTTATAATGTAGTTGCTTAAGACTTACTAAGCTAGTAAGCTTACTTTGTGTGTGTTCATTGTTTCATTCTATAGATTTCCTCAAACTACAGGCTCCGGGGACCGTCATTGAAGTCATTCACACTATCGGCTCATGTTGGTACCTATAATGTTTAGACTTTTGTTCTTAAGGCATGTATAGGCTAGCTAAGTTTTCAAATGATATTATGATAATGTATAAAAGCCATGCGAAAGTGGCTAGTTGTTGAATGTTAATGTTCGACGGTATACTCTATCCTTGATGTAATATGCGTGTATGTTTTGCTTGGATGACAAATGAGGATGTGATATAAATAATTTATGCTAAATAAGTATGTTTGTGCATGGGTGATTGTTATGAGGTCATTTTGGTATAAGTCTTGTTAACTTATGAAAAGTGGACATGAGTAGTGATATGTCAAGAATGGGATGAGTTTTGGTATGCATGACTTTTGGATGTTTATTATAAAATGTTATTAGGTTTAAGCAAAGAAGTTAATAATGGATAAATGTTTAAGTCAAGGCAAGCAATGTGTTTGTTAAGCATCATTTAGAATTTATGTGCGTGTATTAGCCTTGGTCATTTCATGAAATATAAATTATGTTATGCAGTGCATGTATATGTTAGACTTAGCTTATGAGAAATATCCAAATGAAACTATTATGCTTGAAGAGTTAAATGTTTAAGCTTACTTTTGAAATGGCAAATGCGCATATCACTATGATGTATATATATAATTAGCTATGTGTGATTGCTTAATTTGATTGAGTATTGGATCTATCTAAACTTAGTATGAGCTGTGTAATGTACCTGTAATTTCCTATAGGTATCCTTGCATATTTGGCCAAGTAGATAATTAGGTGTATAATATTTATTGAGCTTGTATGTCCGGACATATGTCATTGTAATGAGCTTGTTTATTCGGCCATATGGGAAAAATTTTTAAATCATGTGTTTCTGTCTTATAGTAAGTTAAAATGAGATGATATTTGAATTATGTTTATGTAAATCAATTAGATATGATTGATTTGTTTGTTTGAGTACTTCATAAATCAATAAAGATATGATAAATGAGGTTTATGGTATTTGCATTGTTGTGTGGTATTATTGAAATGTACATAGCATAATCATTTTGTGTTCATCCATGATCATATTGTAAATGACTTAGTTTAGTGTATTAAGTATGTATAACGCATATGTGATTGTCTGTTTATAATTGAATCTTTTAATAAGGATGTTTAACTAAGATTAAATTGATTGAATAAAAGTTTTGTCTTATCTGGTAATACCCGTAACCCTAATCCGGTGACGGATACGGGTTAAGGGTGTTACAGTAAATATATATATGTTTTTGTTTGTATATATAGCAATGAGTGATGGTTTATTTTGGCATGTTTGGTATGAATATTGTAACATCCTTAAAATAGGGGTCTGGCATTTTTGTGTTGTTGCATGCGTTTAGCTCGCTTAGCTTGTTATTTAGGTGTGTTTGGGGGTCCTAGGGAGGCTCGGGTTCGAGCCAGAGCTTTGGTAAAATTTTTCTTTTTGGGCACTTAAGGGGGAGAGCTAGTGAAAGCAGGCCTTAAGAAGAATTGGTGTTATTTGGATGTCACAAGTAGCAAGGTGGCCTAGTGGTTGGTGTCACAAGGGAGCATGGAAGGGGGAGTGGGTTCGAATCCCATATGCTGCATTTTGGGAGTTTCATTTTGTGCCAGGATGGAGAAGTGGTGGAGTTGGCATTGGACTCTTCTAGGAAGAATTTGAATTGGTCAAATGGGTTTGAATCAGTGGTGGAGAGGGGATTGTGGAGCAAAGAAGGGAGTGAATCAAGGGATTACTGTGGAGTGGAGGTGTTTGGCCGAATATGGGAGTAGTGGGAGGTGAGTTTTGGTTGGGAGTGTTTTGGTAGGCAAATTCGGCATTTAGGGAGAGGGGAGTGTAAACCAAAACCTTTTGGAGAGTGTTGTACCGAATTCTTATAGTTTTTCTTTAGTATTTTTTGACGTTTTGTGCTTTTTACCCATAAGGCATTTCAGGTCATTTTCTTTTCTTTGTTAACCAAAATCATTCTCTTCTTCTTTTCTCCAAAATTTGAAGTTGTTCCTAGTACTCCTTGCTATTAGCCGAACCCTCCCTCACTCATATTATCTCTCTTTTCATTCAATTTCCCTCTTCTTCTACACCTTTTTCTCCATAGTCGAATCTCAGCTTGCCCCACTTTCTTTTCTTTTTCTTTCTTTCTTATTCTATTCTAGAGCTGAAACTCCCTTCTTGACTTTTGCTGCTTGTGCCGAATGTTATATCCCTATTCGTCTCATCTCTGATCCAAGTAAGTGTTCCTCTTTTGCTAGGTTCTTGCTTTGTTCACTCCTTGTTTCCTTACTAAAAGCCAAATTTTTCATCCTGTTGTTTTTCTTTGACCAAGGCTGAATCTAAGTTCCCTCTCTATCTTGGATCTTGTTCAGTTTCCTTTTGGGTGAAAGCAGAAATCTTGGTTGTGCAGCCAACGATTTGGTGGTACTTTGGTAAGTGTATTTTTTTGGCCGATTAGGGGGTGGATAATTTGAGTGTTACTTTATGGGTTCTTAAGGCTGAATGGCCATTACTTTGTTGTCTTGGAACAGTATTGCTAACTTATATTTTTTTAGGGATGCAATTTCTTAATCAAAGGGAGTAGACCCGTTATTCCGGGTATAGCAAGGAAGTGCAGTATTCTTGGTAAGTAGTGTGCCGTGTTGTCGCTTTCGACCTTAGAGTTTGACATTTTCTGATCGAGACTTTCTTCATGGAGGTTTGTGGTAGCCGTACTAAGGGAGCATTGATTAAGGAGCCTAAGGGGAGTGGACTCGTAGCCTCTGCTCCTAAGTTCAAACGACGTAAGGTGTCAGCAATTCGGGATTTCTCACCGGGTTGTGGAAAGGAGTCGACATCCGATTCGATTAAGAAAATTGTAGTGGTTCATGATAGTGAGGGTAAGTGTTAGTAAATCGTACGGTTAGCCGTGGATTATGGGTCTCCCATTGTTTTGCTGTAAGCTAATAGTATGATGTGTTGACTTAGGTGACGTTGATCGAGAGTGTCAAGTTCTCCACATAATCAGGTGTGTAATTTCACCCTCTTATTCATTTGTTGTGTATTATTTTGTTAGTCAGTTAAAAGTCGAAATACCTTATTAGGTAAGCTAGGAGATTCCTTAGTGGGTGAGTGTGGAAATGGCCAGGTGAGTAAATGTATGATTATACCCTTTTGGGAAGATTTAGCATGACTGTGTATTCCGTTTATCTGTAATATTGGTATGTTCATGCATGCATTAACTTATTATGTCATGATATGTTGCATGGGGTGGGATATGATATTGATGATCGGGGAAGTGTATTTCGGTGGCTCTGCCACATATTTTGGTGATGAGCAGTAAAAACTTGATCGCTGCAATCAGAGCTTTAAAACTTATAAAAGAATGATCGAACCTGGAAACTAACTCTGACAACGATTAAAAGCAAGTGTACCTATCGAACAGTAGTATAGCTTAGGCAAGACCAGATTAATGAACCCAAATGAACTAAAAGTATTAATACTAACTTTCTTTTTATTCTTTAGCCTAAAATAAAGTGAAGTTGTTTTAATCTATATTAACGACGACTAAGTTAAGGACACCAAGACAAAAAGAACGAATTGGGGAAATAACTTTATGAAAAACTTAGCTGATTAAGACGATATCCTCAAGAAGAATCCACCTAGACTTCACTTGCTATTAAACCCTTAACCATATGATTTACTTACTTAGCTTGATCCGTAGGACTCCCTAACGTATATTAAACCCTCTCTCGAGGCGAATAACGTCTAACCCTAGGTTAAATAGTAGAACTCTCGTTCTCTTATAATAACCGCCTAGAATAGCAGTAAATCGACCTATGAATTCCCATATTAGGTTTCACCCTAATCAGGTAAAATCTTGTAACCCTATCTCTAGGCATTCGATCAACTCCGCTTAATTACGCTATATCTTCTCTTAAGCAGGGTCTATTCCTCCTCCACCTAAGCACATGAGATTTGGATTAAGCATGCATAATTAAGAACAAACTAAGTATTTATCATATAATTCAAAAATCAAATAACAAGATTCATCCGCTTCAGGTATCTGAGGGGTTTTGTTCATAACTAAATAAGAAAACATCTCAAGAGAAAAGATAAAAAAAAAACATAAGAAATTCCTAAAACTCCCTGAAGGAATTGAAGGAGAATTCTGCCTTTTTGAGTATAATTCCAGATTCTTGGGATGGATCAACTGGCTAACTTCAAGCGATTCCCACAATTCTGACCTTTCCGGCTTGGCTCCTTAGCCTAGCTCGACCCTTGACAGAGGGCTTCTGCCGAACTCCCCCTTTCAAGTTACCTCATTGGGTATTTATATAGACTTTGTGATGCTTTACTTGGCCCTTAAGTTTCCTAATTTAAGTAGAATTCCTGCTAGGGTGTTTGAATAGGCTTTGGAATGTGTTTCTTTGCCTCCAAGTATCCTTTCCCGAATGAAAATGCTCTTTCCAGCGACAGGGGCACGGCCATGGCATACACCCGTGTGGATCATCTTTAAACCGTGTTCGAATTTCTAACTTGAGGCACGACCGTGTAAGTCAGGGGTCAGGCCGTGCTCTAGGTGATCGGCGAGGCACGGCCGTATGGGATTTGGGCTAGGCCGTGTTGATTTCGTGCTAAGGCCCATTTACTCTGTTTTGGGCACGATTTATGTTCTTTTCATCCTCGGGTGCTTTCCCGGGTATAAGACATGAAAAGAGAGGATTAAAAGCACCTTTTTTATATAAATCAAGGAATAAATCATCTGAAAGTAAGCTAAATGCAGGATTAAAATATGTTATAATTACGGTTTATCAAATACCCCCACACTTAAGCTTTTGCTTGTCCTCAAGTAAAATTCTCATCTTACAATTAAAACGAACTTTCCATAATTCATATTTCCTATCAACAATACCTTATCATAATTCATAGATAATTTATACATGGATAATTCAATTCAAAGAGTCCTAAAGATTCAAACAAGATAAGTCATACATTTGTAGCACGAAAACATAGGTGTTTCCCTTCATCTAAATAATCACCTTTAATTCAAAACCGACAAGGATTGACATCCTCACAAAAGATTCACTCAAATAACTCAAAAAGTGTTTAAGGTTCAAAGTCAAAGAATCACTCATAAGTCGAACTTGAAAAGTTAATCCCATAGGCAAATCAAATCTCCACCACTTTAAAATGAGATGATAAACAGATCAAAAGGTCTTTGTCAGGGTTGTAACGGGGCTAGGGTTAAAGGTGTGGATAAAGGTTAAATTAGAAGGTTAGAATCGTGATTGACTTGATAAATTACCTAACTAGAAAAAATGAACTTAATCTTACATTAATTAAAAACTAATAATACGAGCTTTTTCCTTGAGAATTGGAATTTGAACATGCAAGCTCACTTAATCATAGAACTAATAATAAATATACTTCGTTTCTTTTTAGAACAAACTATCATAATAATAAGAAAGAATTTTTACAACTGAAATATAAAACATAGTTAGGAAACTTGTTTAAAATCAAATCTCGACAAAAAGGGTAGTTAAAAGAAATGGTGATAACAAATACAATTGGATAGAATTAGTAGGTAAGTCAATAAAAGGGTTGTTAGGCTCAACGGGGTTCACTAGGGGTTAATTATGAAGGTAGGCTTTTTAGTGGAGTAAGTGGGTTAAAACCTAAGTGCCTTTATCATTTTGGTATATCAAATCATAACTGTGGTTTTGACATGTATAATCAAGGCAAGTTCTAGAATAACAGTTCATAGTTGACGCACTCATAATCAAAAAGTGAGCATGGAAAAGAATGTATGCTCTATAAGCTCTATAAGCTCAAAATCTCACAAAAATTATGGGTGTTTTTGACATCAACCTTGTAAATTTCAAACTTCAAGATAACATTCAAATTCAGGTTAACAACCAAGAGATTTTTTTTGTTTTTTTGAAAATTAGACTTATCATGCTTGATTCTCTAGTATTCTTTAAATTTTATCATTAATGCACAATTATCAATGACTTACTCTAAAACATATCAAGAAAAATCATAAATCATCAAAAATTTCATCCTAATTAGTAATGTGGGGAAATTACTTAAGAACTAGGCATAATTCGGGGATTTTCAAATAATACTATAGTTAACCCCCCACACTTAAGATATACATTGCCCTCAATGTACAAAGATAAATAATATCAAAATAATCATAAAATCATAAGATAGGGAGAGAAGTGAAACTTCCTGAATTATGGATGAGATCCTTGGAAGAGGTGGAAAATACGCTGGAGGTGAATGTGGGGTAGAAACTTGAAGCGTTTGAAATTGAATCCTCGAAGCAGCTGGTCGAATTTTATTGCGTCCTAAGCTAAATCTAAATGTCATAAAGAATAAGAAAAAAAATAAAAATAAAAAATAAAAAAAGAAATAAAAATAAAGTAAATAATGGAAAATGAAAGAAGAAAAACAACTGGAAAAGAAAAAGGGAGAAGAGGGTTAAATAAAAATTATGGATCTGGTGGTTGCCCCCTCGCTTGTACCTTCCTGTGGTGGCCACACAGCCACGGCCACGGCCGTGTGCAAGGCCGTGTGGTATGGAAATCTGCACTTTGGTTAGTTTATGGTTAGGTGCCAAAAGGAAAAATAAAAGAAAAAAATGAAAATGAAAAATAAAAATGTAAAAATGGGGTTAGTGCTATGGTTGCCTCCCGAGAAGCGCTCGTTTATAGTCTTAAGCTAGACTTTACCTCTCATTCGTATGGTTATGGTGGTTTGAGGAGGTGAAAATCCTTTCTCATGTGATCAATTCAGTTATGGATATAGAGTTTAAGTCGAGTAATGTTTACCTCAAAAGTGATGGATTTAGGATTGCTTACCTCGACTGTGCCATATAGGAAGACATTAAGTACCTCAAAAATGATTTCTTAGTTTGCCTTGAGGTCTGAATTGGTGATTCGAGGGTCTTCCTTATTCAACAATACTTGATCCCCTATTTTGAAGTGATTTGTTGTTCCTATCCCTATCGGCTTGTCTAGGGGTTCCTTCAATTTTTCTTCGTGCGGTTTTGGTTCCTCTTTAAAGTGTCTCTTCCACTCTTCTAGTTTGTTGACTTTAAGGCTTTGTTCCTCATATAATTCTTCTTTATTGGCACGAGGTCTATGATTCGGCTCAGGTTTGTGGCTTTGTGGTGTTTCATGTGATGAAAGTTGAACAAATTTGTTATCAACTGAATTTACTTTCTCACCTTCATCAGTTGATGTTCTGGCCGAGTCAAGAGCTTGTAGACTGATTGATTCGTCACCTATACGAAGAATGAGTTCTCCTGTACCAACATCAATTTTAGTCCTGGCATTTGCTAGAAAGGGTCTTTCTAAAATTAAAGGAATCGAATTGTCCTCGTCCATGTCTAAAACGACAAAGTCTACTAGGAATACGAATTTATCAATTTTGATTAGAACATTTTCTTTTATACCCCTAGGAATTCTGATAGTTTTATCAGTTAATTGAATGCTCATCCTAGTTTGCCTGGGTTTCCCTAGACCTAGTTGTTTAAACATTTTATAAGACATAACATTGACGCTTGCCTCTAAATCAGCTAAAGCATTATCAATAGATAAACTACCAATTAAACATGGGATTGTAAAACTCCTTGGATCTTTTAATTTCTGTGGTAGTTTATTTTGTAGAATTGTTGAGCACATTGCGTTTAGCTCCACATGCGATACCTCATCTAGCTTCTGTTTGTTTGTCAACAGCTCTTTTAAAAATTTTCTATAATCGGGTATCTGCGAAAGAGATTCGAGAAACGGTAAGTTAATATGTAATTTTTTTAAAAGTTTAAGAAACTTACCAAACTGTTCCTCTGTGTTGTCCTTCTTTATTGCTTCAGAATGTTGTATACGAGGTTTGTACTCTGTAATTGTCGATTTTGATAATTCATGGCTCACCTCAACCTTACCTTCACTTACCACAGGTTCTTACATTGGGTCAGGTTCCACTAACCTTTCACTGTTGTAAGCTTGTACGGCTTGAATTTGCTCTTTTGGGTTAATCTCCGTGTTGCTTGGTATACGTCCTTGCGGTCGTTCGGACATTAACTTTGCAAGTTGTCCGACTGCCTTAGTGATTTTCCCAACTTGGCTCTTGATCTCTTCAATCGATGTTCGTTGGTTTGTTTCAGTGTTGCTTGGCAAGCTTTCTTGTGGTTGTTCTAAGATCAGCTTAGCAGGCTGACCTAACTGATCCTCGATCCCTTGAATCGATGCTTCTTGTTTTGTTTCTATATTTTGGCAGCGTGTTTCTGTGTTTGCTATGAATTTTGCCAGCATCTCTTCAAGGTTGGACTTATCTTCCTGTAAAATTTGGAGGAAGTTCCTGTCTTTGGCTACTTTGATCATTCCACGAGAAATTGGGATGGTACCTCCAACCTGCATTATAAATGTCATTATAAAAATTATTTTGAGGTCTAGAGTAGTTACCCATATAGTGGACTTGTTTGTTCTCCATGCCATATCCGTAGGGTGGGTACTCAGGATTCACCCCGCCTCCTGGATTCGAGTCATATTGCATTACTGGGTGTACCTACAAGAGTCTACACAAACCATCGATATTTTTATTCATCATCTCTAGCTGGGTAGATAACCTGGCAAACACGTCGAGGTCGAAGGCACTGGCTGCTTTAGTAGGAATTGTCCTCGTGACTTGCCACTGATAATTATTCAGTGCCATCTTCTCTATAGACTAAAATTATCTGCAAAAAGCAAAATAGAGGAAAAATTAGCAAAGTAAAAATACAAAGAAGAAATAAAAAATGATAATGAAAATAAAATGCAATAATAAAAAAATGGCTAAAGTAATAAAAATAGAGCTTTCTTAATATTTTAGTTCCCCGACAACGGTGCCAAAAACTTGATCGCTGCAATCAGAGCTTTAAAATTTATAAAAGAATGATCGAACCTAGAAACTAACTCTGAGAACGATTAAAGGCAAGTGCACCTATCGAATAGTAGTATAGCTTAGGCAAGACTGGATTATCGAACCCAAAGGAACTAAAAGTATTAATACTAACTTTCTTTTTATTATTTAGCCTAAAATAAAGCGAAGTTGTTTTAATCTAAATTAACGAAGACTAAGCTAAGGACACAAAAACAAAAAGAACGAATTGGGGAAATAACTTTTAGGAAAAACTTAGTTGATTAAGACGATACCCTCAGGAAGAATCCACCTAGACTTCACTTGTTATTAAACCCTCAACCATATGATTTATTTACTTAGCTTGATCCGTAGGACTCCCTAACGTATATTAAACCCTCTCTCGAGGCGAATAACGTCTAACCCTGGGTTAATTAGTGGAACTCTCGTTCTCTTATAATAACCCCCTAGAATAGTAGTAAATCGACCTATGGATTCCCATATTAGGTTTCACCCTAATCCTGCAAAATCTTGTAACCCTATCTCTAGGTGTTCGATCAACTCCGCTTAATTACGCTAGATCTTCTCTTAAGCAGGGTCTATTCCTCCTCCACCTAAGCACATCAGATTTGGATTAAGCATGCATAATTAATAACAAACTAAGTATTTATCATATAATTCAAAAATCAAATAACAAGATTCATCCCTTTCAGGTATCTGAGGGGTTTAGTTCGTAACTAAATACGAAAACATCTCAAGAGAAAAGATAAAACAAAACATAAGAAATTCCTAAAACTCCTTGAAGGAATTGAAGGAGAAGCCCGCCGTCTTGAGTATAATTTTGGCTTCTTGGGATGGATCAACTGGCTAACTTCAAGCGATTCCCACAATTCTGACGTTTCCGGCTTGGCTCCTTGGCCTAGCTTGACTCCCCGACAGAGGGCTTCTGCCAAACTCCCCCTTTCAAGTTACCTCATTGGGAATTTATATAGACTTTGTGATGCTTTACTTGGCCCTTAAGTTTCCTAATTTAAGTAGAATTCCTGCTAGGGTGTTTGAATAGGCTTTGGAATGTGTTTCTTTGCCTCCAAGTATCCTTTCCCGAATGAAATTGCTCTTTCTAGCGACAGGGGCACGGCCATGACACACGCCCGTGTGAATCATATTTAAACCGTGTTTAGATTTCTAACTTGAGGCACGACCATATAAGTCGGGGGTCAGGTCGTGCTCTAGATGATCGGCGAGGCACGACCGTATGGGATTTGGGCTAGGCCGTGTCAATTTCGTGCTAAGGCCCATTTACTCCGTTTTGGGCACGATTTATGTTCTTTTCATCCTCGGGTGTTTTCCCAGGTATAAAACATGAAAAGAAAGGATTAAAAGCACCTTTTTATATAAATCAAGGAATAAATCATCTGAAAGTAAGCTAAATGCGGGATTAAAATATGTTATAATTACGGTTTATCAGTGACTGCCATCGAGGTGTGTAGCGGATGGAGGGTTGATTGTAGAAATCCCCACAGGTGTGTTAGGTTGGATACGGGTGGTGTGTAGCGGATGGATTACTAGGCTGGGCTGGGTTGCATTGCATTCATTATCTGTTATACCATGTTGATGGGGCTCCGGCCCAATTCGTTTCCGTTTGGGCTTGTGCCAATTTGCTGATGTGAGGGCTAAGGCCCAATTTGCTTCTGTGGGCTTAGGCCCAATTTTGTTTGAGAGGGGAATTACGCACTGAGTTCTCGTAACTCACCCCTCTGCTTTAACTTTTCAGGTAATCCCCAGCAGTAAGGATTCGAAGTCGAAGTGGACTCTGTGGTGGCCGTACGTCATTACTTTAGTAAATTTCGTTTTACCTTACTTTAAGTTTTATTTTAAAATTGGGTTTATGTTTTGTAATAAGGCCTTTGAGATTTATTTTTGTTTTAGTTTTTAATTCGGTTATTATTCTCTATTAAACCTGCAATATGGGATTTTCTAAGATATTAATAACTGTCTTCCAAAATGTTAACAAACGGTTTCTCAAGCTATAATTGAACAAACACCGGGTTCTTCTAAACGTCGAAAATCGTTTTCAAAATATCACATGCTCGAAATTCACCGATGCAGATTTCTGTTATACACATGATTTTACCAATCATTCAATCTCAAATCTTCTAATAAAAGCAGTCTTCCAATTAATCACAACTTTTCTAAAATGGACATTGAGTTAAATGGGTTTTTATAAACAAACGCGTAAACTCGAAGTTTTAAAAAGAGTACGAACATTTTAACAAAACTCGCAACTTTCTTTAACAACCCTTCCATGTGACATGCCAGATCCAGTCGGGACGTTTAGGCCGGGTTTGGGGTGTTACAAATATGGTTATGGTTTTATAGTTGCTCAAATGGTTAATTGATTTGTAGAGTATAAATGCTTGAGAAATGCTTTGATGAAGTATGATTTTAGAAGTTAAGTTGATAAGTATTTGATTAGGTAAATGGCATTAAATTTAATATTGAATTTGGTTGGAATGGATATAGTATGAATTGTGTAATTGGTTGATGATTTTGGCTATTTAATTGTATGATGAAATGGTACCATTTTGGTTGTTTAAATGAGCATGAGTTGGGGTGGAAAATTGGCCTTGCAAATGGCCTATTTTTGTCCACACGGGTAAAGACACGGGCGTGTGTCTCGGCCGTGTGTGACACACGGTCATGTTACATGGCTGTGTGTCCCCTGATGTTGAAATTGAATTGAAGTCAATATGCTCCACACAGTCTCACACACGGACGTGTGACCGGCTGTGTGGTACAAGTCAGTATACCCCCTAATTGGCACACGGCCTAGTACACGGGCATGTGACTTGGCCGTTTTGCATATGTAATAGTCCAGTTTAGACCTTAGTCAGAACAGTGGTTTCAGGACCACAAATCTGAGTTAGAAAAATATTTTAATATTATTTTTTATGTTTATGATATGTGTCTAAGCATGTGTGAAATTTCTGTGAATTAATTTGTCTGATTGGGTGCTTAATTTGATAAAAGAATTTAATTGTGAGAAGTTCAAAATTTGCATGCTTTTTGTAAGGAAATCTATTTGTTAATGTCTTTATTATATGAGTCCTTAAAAGGTTATTATGCCATTATTAGTAAGTGGACATTTATATCCATGCATTATAAGATGATAAAGTTGTTTCATTAATGGTATATTGGTCATTTGTAAATTACATGATTATTAATGAAACAAAAGCATGAAAATGGCATGGTTATGATCTTTAGTGCCGAAAATTAGCAAAGAAAAAGAAGAAAGAAGAACATCTAGGTTTCAGTTATTAAAGTTTTTGATTCAAGGTTAGTTTTTGTTCAGTTTTTGATAATTTCTACATTTTTGCAATCGTTGCTTCGCATACTTTGAAACCCATGTCTTAATTTTGAGAATTGATGATGATTTTGAAAGGTGTCATTGATGAACATATGAGCTTTGAAATATTTGATGATGAATTATGAATGATATGTGATAGATTAACAAGTTTTGTCTTTGAAGTTTTGGTGAATTTGACTAATTTGGTTGTAATTGAGAAAATGAAAATTTGAAGGACTAAATTGTGAAATAAATGAAATGTATGGACTGATTTGAGCATGAGAAAACTTTGGCTAAGCATGGGTGACACGAAAGTTGGTATATTTTCTGATTTTGTGAAATAAGGACTAAATTGGCAAAATGTGAAAATATGAGGGCTAATTTGTAACTTGCCCTAAATATGTGTTTTTGGATTGAATTGAATGTTTTGGTGAATAAAAGGGTTAAATTTGAATATGTATAGATTAAGAACCGAAGAAAACAGACTTAGATCGCGGGAAATTGAAAGTAATTGAGTAGCCGCGTCTGTTTTCATTAAACCGAGCTCGAGGTAAGTCGATATACAAATAAATGTATTTGAATTGATTTATTTGTGAATATATGAAATTTGAATTGCTATGAATAATACTCGAAATGATGAATATATGGATTCTGAGAAAGTATCGAGAGATGGTTAATGTCCGAGAAGTCCCTTCTGAACCTAGGAATAGATAGGATAGTATATGTCATGACATAGGTGTCCGTTATGTGATATCGTGTAAGACCACATCTGGGACGTTGGAATTGATTCGAGATTTCGTGTGATACCACGTCTAGGACATTGGCATCGATATGAGATTTACGTGTAAGACCATGCCTGGGACATTGGCATCGTATTGATTCGTGTAAGACCCTGTCTAGGACAGTGGCATCGATATTTGTTACTTGTAAGACCATGTCTGGGACGTTGGCATTGTCCGACTATTCCGAGCATTCTGAGTAACCTATTAGATTCTGAACAGTTCAACAGGCAAGTCCGAGAAATGAACGGCTATGTGATTTGTATATCTGTTTCAGGTACGCTTGATATGTACACATTGTATGTATAAGAAGGTAGGTATATTCATAAGCTTACCTAGATAAGTTATGTATTTGAATATGAGAATGAAAATGTGCTACATGAATGGACAAGCTATGATCCAATAAAGTATATGGTGATATGTAAGATTGAAAGATGAATGGCTAAGTGAATGTGCCAAGAAGAATTATGACTATGCAATTGAACTATTAGTAAATCTATATCAATTGTATGCTTTAAATGTTTATATGCTATGTTTATTTGTATATGACTTACTAAGCTTTTGAAAGCTTACTCTCTGTGTGTGTTTACTCTGTTTTATAGGTCGTCAAAGCTACGAATGGCTCGAGAATCGTCAAGGATCATCACCACACTATCAAACTTCACTTTGGTACTTTTGAATGTGTATATAGCTAAATATGGCATGTATAGGCTAGTCGTTTGGTATATATTTGAGATGTAAATAGCCATGTGATTTGGCTAGGTAAATGTTGGTAATATGCATGAGTGAATATGGTATATGATGCATGTTTTGGTATGGCTTGATGGCAATGAAATGGCCTTATGAATGGTAAGCTTATTGATGTATTGATGCCATAGTGATTTAGGCTTAGTTTGAATGAGCGGTGTGTTTACCTCCGGTGAGGTTAAAAACAGTGGTGGTGGTGAGTTTAGTTACTGTAGTGGTGAGATTGGATACTGTAGCAGTGAGATTAGAAACAATCGTGGAGTGTGTGTTTGGATTCAAACGCAGCTGTAGCGGTGATGTGAAAATATAAAATGACTAATAAGGACATTAAATTAAAAATGATATATAATAGAGTTTTTTTAAAATTATTTTACTTTTACGAAATTATTAAAAATAGGTAAATTTATAAATTTATTTAATAAAATATGTTTATTAAAATGTTTATTTTTAATATTAAAATGTGAGGACTTATGTGGCAATTAAGCCAATTTTATGGTTAATGGACGGCATTGAATGATGGAATGCATAATTATATGTTTTTATATATTAAAAACATTAGTTAAAAGTTATATTATATTTATTTTATATTATAGATATTTTATAATAAAAGAAACAAAAGTGGTGGTGGATATTCATTCATCCATTCTTACCACCGAAAAATACCAGAAGAAAAAGAGAGAAAGCTTGAGTTAAGCATTCAGTACTTGCAAGCCAAATTAAGGTATGATTTGGTTTCGGATTTTGATAATTTTTACGTTTTTACAATCGTTGCTTCGAGAGCTACAAAACCCATGTATTAATTTTGATTATTGATGATGTTTGTGTGGTGTGGTTAGAATACAAGAGAAGGAACGCTAGAAGAGCATCTGGTAGGGGTTAACAAGAATTCTTGCCTGGAAAACAAAGGACTTAGGTTAAAATTGTAAAAAACCATGTTGACTGGGGTTTTGTTTTTCATTGGAGCTGAAATCTCCAGCCAAATTTCAGCCCCCTAGTGTGATTGTAATGCTATCTCACTGGACCTTCATGTTGATCCAAACAGCAGTGCAGTGAGATTGGTAGCAGCAACTGCACCTCACTGGCAACAACTGCTGAACCAAAGGCAGCCTTAGTGAAGTTGTGGATGAATTATGCTCGGATTTACATGTGAATTGATTGTGCAAATTGACATGTTTAGAAATGAGATTGAATGGGATAATATGATGACCATTTGGTTTGTTTTTGGTTGCCATTTGTATTGAGAAATATGCTAGTTTATGCTTGTAGGGATGACCCAAGTGTGGGTGGCATTTTGGCCTTGAAAATGGCCTATATTTGCCCACACTGTTTAGCGCACGGGTGTGTGGCTCGACCGTGTCCCTAATGGTTGAAATTTAAAACAAGTCAGCATCGACCACGGGCTAGACACACGGGTGTCTGACTGGCTGTGTGGTGCAAGTCAGGATCGACCATGGGTGAGGCACACGGGCGTGTCCACGGCCGTGTGGATAAGTTAGTATGTATGCCCTATTTTGACACGGCTTAGACACACGGGCGTGTTGAGGCCGTGGGAGGCACACGGCCTGCCCACACGGCGTATGACCTATGTAACTTAGAAAATTTTTTAAATTTATGAGAAATTCCATATGTGTTCGGTTTAGTCCCAACTCTATTCTAAGCATGATTAAGGTATCGTTGATCTATTAAAGGGACACTTGATTTGCGTTTGATGAATTGTATTATGAAATGTCCGTAAAAGTTTTCCGATTGTCCAGTAATGCCTCTTAACCCTATTCCGGTGACGGATACAGGTTAGCATAAGTCAGCATACCCTACAAGTTTGGCACGACCTAGCACATGGCCTGGCACACGGGTGTGTGTGGCCACTTTGAAGGGCACACGGGCTAGAAACATGGGCGTGTGGTTGGTCGTGTGACCCAAGTCAGTATGTATGCCTTGTTTTCACACGGCCTGAGACATGGGCGTGTCTGGAACTGAGTGAGGCACACGGCCTGTTCACACGGGCGTGTGACCCCTGTATGGTTGAAATATTTCTAAGTTTTCCAAAATTTTTGTATCTTATCGGCTTAGTCCCGAACCATTTCTAAAGCATGTTTAAGGCCTCGTAGGCCTTTATAAGGGACAAAGTGATTGTGTTGAATGATTTATGAGAATGTATGCTTCATATTGTGTATTGATCGGTAATACTTCGTAACCTTACTCTAGCTACGGATACGGGTTAGGGGTGTTACACATGAATACCCTGAGCAGGCAATCGAGAATGATAAAAGGACGGTAAGAAGGTTGGGGAACGAGTATATCCTAGATGGAGAGATCCTATACAAACAAAGAAAGGATCAAGTGCTACTAGGATGTGTGGATGCCATTGAGGCCAAGAAAATCTTGGAAGAAGTCCATGAGAGTGTTTGTGGAACACATGCTAATGGTTTTACAATGGCTAGACAATCATGATATTCGGATATTATTGGTCTGCCACGGAAGGGAAATGTATCAATTATGCCAAGAGGTGTCATCAATGCCAAATTTACGGAGATAAAAAATTGTGCGCCTCTCTCACCTCTTCATGTTATGACTTCTCCATGGCCTTTCTCTATGTTGGGCATGGATGTCATTGAGCCGATCTTGCCAAAAGCTTTCAATGGGCATCGATTCATATTTGTGGTTATCGATTAGTTCACCAAGTGAGTAGAGGCTGCTTCCTATGCCAATGTCACGAAGTTAGCAGTCAGCAAATTCTTAAAGAAAGAGATCATATGTCGGTATAGAATGCCAGAAAGGATCATATTTGACAATGCATTGAATTTTAACAACAGCACGATAGCGAAGGTCTATAGTCAATTCAAGATCAAACATCACAACTTATCACCATATTGCCCAAAAATGAATGGTGCTGTGGAGGCAACCAATAAGAACATTAAGAAGATCGTGGTAAAATGACAGATACTTATAAAGATTCACATGAGAAGTTACCATTTGCCCTCTATGCTTATTGAACGTCTGTCAGAACCTCCACCTGGGCAACACCTTTCTCATTGGTTTATGGAATGAAGATGATTTCACCCATTAAAGTCGAGATTCCTTCTTTTTGAGTTTTGTCAGAATTGAAGTTATATGAAGCAGAATGGATCCAATCTCGATATGATCAGTTGAACTTGATCGAAAAGAAGAGGCTAAAAGCTATTCGTCATGGTCAGATGTACCAAAAACGAATTATGCGAGCTTATGGAAAAAATGTTCGCCTCAGAGAATTCCATGAGAGGGACCTGGTATTGAAAAAGATCCTACCCATACAAAAAGACTTCAGAAGAAAACGGATGCCAAATTGGGGAGGACTTTATGTAGTAAAGAAATCCTTTTTTGAAGGAGCATTAATTCTCACCAAAATGGATGGCAAAAGCCTACCCAATCCCGTGAATTTGGATTCAATCAAGAAATACTTCACCTAAAAAAATAAATAAATAAAAAGGGGGAGGAGAGGCGAAGGCAAAAACCTGTAAAGGGTGTCTTGAGACTAAAGGAGTTTTGAGTTGAAAACCCAAAAAGGACGGCTAAAATTTTGATCAAAGATGGGGCATGTGGTAGTCTTGTCCCCTCAGAAGTAACAAGGAGGAGAAACTTTCAACGAAGTACTCTAGATCCCCGAGACACATATCATTTTACTCGCTTTGTGTTTTAGCGTTGTCTGCAATTTTGATTAATCTTTTCACTTAAAGCTTTGATCTCAATAAATTTCATCTTATCCATTATCATGACCTTTTTCAAGCATTTTTGCATTGAAAGAATGATTAATGGACTAACAATATTTAAGTAAAAGGATTTTTGCACATCTCTCTGAAAAAGTTCTAAATAATATAGGGACCTGAAACAGGACCACTAATTAGAACAACCAAATTTGAATGTTGGAAAGATCTTGTATCAAATAGTCCAAATTGTAACTACCTCTTCGAGTTCTTTATAAAAATATCATATTTGAACAGGAAGTCATGGTAACACATCAGTGATAGAACCTTGACGAACAATGAGCGCTGTTAAACTAAGCGCTAAAAAGGGGATCATTCTGAAAAATAACATTCTACATTCATACAAATATTATTCATATGTATGTAGTTAGGAGCATTTGATTCATTCTGATCATGACATCCTAATTGCTTGGTATAAAATATAGGCCTATGAAATGGATTTTACAGGTCCTGTTCCACAGAGAGCGGTGTAACAGATCAGTGAAACAAATCTTATATCCTTGAAGTTGCAGTGGTTCGGATTGAAGCTACAATTTCTATACCCCTAAAGTTGCAGTGAGTTGGAATGAAAATACGATGGCGAATCTTATCTCCCTGAAGTTGTGGTGGAGCAAGATTAGTTACGAATCTTATATCCCTCAAGTTGTAGTGAATCGGATTGAAGTTACAATTTTTATACCCTTGAAGTTGCAGTGGGTTGGAATGAAACTACGATGGTGAATCTTATCTCCCTGAAGTTGCATGGAGTGGGATAAAGCTACAAATCTTATTTCCCTGAAGTTGTTGTGGAGCAAGATGAAACTACAAATCCTATATCCTTGAAGTTGCAGTGGATCAGATTGAAGCTACAATTTCTATACCCCTAAAGTTATAGTATAGTGAGATGAAGCTACAAATATTATCTCCGTAAAATTACAGTGGAGCAAAATGAAGCTACAAATCCTATATCCCTGAAGTTACAGTGGATCAGATTGAAGCTACAATTTCAATACCCCTGAAGTTACAATGGGTTGAAATGAAACTACGATGGCGAATCTTAGCTCCTTAAAGTTACAGTAGAGCAAGATGAAGCTACAAATCCTATATCCCTGAAGTTACAGTAGAATAAGATGAAGCTATAAATCCTACACCCCTGAAGTTGTGGTGGGTTGGAATAAAGCTACAACAACAAATCTTATCTCCTTGAAGTTGCAATGGAGCAAGATAAAGCTGTGATACCAAATCCTGCGTAAAGTTGTAGCGAAATGGATACACTAAAGTAGAGTAACAAATGAACTAAAAGAATGGGTTATTTGAAAAAGGGAAGCACTACAGAAGTCGAGATTTAACGAGATCGAATAGAATTGGTCCTCTTTTGAGCTTTTTTGCAACACCCCTTACCCGTATCCGACGCCAGGATAGGGTACAAGGCATTATCGGACTTATTCACAAACAAACATTCAAAACCGAGACATGAATTTCCACTCAAATTTTAAAACTTTTCAAAACATTCATATCGTCCCTAAAACGAGCCTACGAGGCCCGAAACATGCATCAAAATTGGTTTGGGACTAAACTGAGAACTTTGGAAACTTTTGGGAAATTTAGAAAATTTTTCATGTATAAGGGGTCACACGCCCGTATGGGTTCGGGACACCCCCGTCTGATCCGAAGACACGCTCGTGTTCAAATTAGGGAGCTTTCTGTTTATGACGTCATCATTAAATTAAGGTCACACGGCCAAGTCACACACTGTGTGCTTAGGCCGTGTGATCGATTATATTTTCATAATTTTCATAAAATAAGTGTAAACTTCACACGGCTAGGGCACACGCCCGTGTCCGAGGCTGTGCCCTCCACACGACTGAGACACACGCCTACGTTTCTACCCGTGAGCATTCTATTTTGTAACAATTAAGGTGCAGGGGACACATAGCCAGAACACACGCCCATGGGGTAAGCTGTGTGTCACACACGGACTAGACACATGCCTGTGTGTCTACCCGTGTGGACAATTATAAGGCTATTTACCAAGCTTTTTTGCCACCCTTCCATGCACCAACCTACATAATGAAACATAGCACCAATCCAAGCATATACATTCAACCCAATCAGCACATACAAGGCATCCACATATCATTTACATGCTATCATTTATCACATACAAACATCACATACTTAACATCTCAAACCATTCAATTTCCCCACATTCATGAAAACATCATCATATGTATATATATATGATAAACTGTAAAAGTAATATTTTAAGCCCACATTTAGCATGCTTTTGGATGATTTAAGCCTCGAATTATGTAATTTGGTGCTCTTAATCCTTTGTTTTCATGTTTTATACCCAGGAGAGCACCGGAAGACGAAAAGAATAGAAAATGGGCCCAAAATAGGGTAAATGGGCCATATCATGAAATCAACACAGCCTGGGCCCAAGACCACTCGGTCGTGCCTCATTCAACAGACTCGAACACTGCTTGGCCACGACTTACACGGGCGTGTGCCATGGGCGTGCCCCTACTGCGGCCAAGAGGAGTTTTACTCAGATTTGGATACTTGGAGGCAAAGAAACACATTCCAAAGCCTATTCAAACACCCAAGTAGGAATTTCACTCAGATTAGGATACTTAGGGACCAAGTAAGGCATCTCAAAGCCTATATAAATACCTTAGGGGGCAACTTAAGCGGAGAGTTCGGCAGAAGCCGGAACCCAAGGCTTTTGTCAGGGGGCGTCCGACTAGGCCAGAGAAGGCAGATTTGTGGAGAATTACTCGAAGATAGCCAGTTGATCCATCTCAAGAAGCCGGAACTATACTCAAGACGGAGGATCTCTCCTTCAATTCCTTCAGGGGGTTTTAGGAATTTCTTATGTTTTGTTTTATCTTTTCTTCTGAGATGTTTTCTTTTATTATTATGAACTAAACCCTCAGATACCTGAGGGGGATGAAACCTAAGATGAATCTTGTTATCGTTTGCTGAACTATATGATAAATATTTGACTTGTTGTTAATTATGTATTCTTAATTCTTGTTTTGATATTTTCGGGATATTAATTCAAGTGTGATGTGCTTAGGTGGAGGAGCAAAAGTCCTTACTTAAGAGTAGATCTAGCATAATTAAGCGGAGTTGATCGCGTGCCTAGAGATAGGGTGACGAGATTTTGCCGGATTAGGATGAAACCTAATATGGGAGTCTATAGATCGAGTTAATGCGATTCTAGGGGTTTTAATTAGAAAGAGATTTCAATCAATCAACCTAGGGTTAGACGTTGGTCGCCTCGAGAGAGGGATTAATATAACTTAGGAAATCTTACGGATCAAGTCAAATGAATAAATCGTCTGGTTCAGAGTTAGATAACAAGTGAAGTCTAGGTGGATTCTTCCTTGGTGTCATTTTAATCAATTGGTTTTTCTTCCAAGTTATTTTCCCAATTTCATACTTCTTTGTCTTAGAGTCTTTGGTTTAATAGTTAGTTAATTTTAGATTAGACAAACAATTCATTTAATTCTTAGGCTAAATAATAAAAAGAGAGTTAGTATTAGTACTTTTGGTTCCTTTGGGTTCGACATTCCGGTCTTGCCTTAACTATACTACTGTTTGATAGGTACGCTTGCCTCAAATCGTTGTCATAGTTAGTTTCTAGGTTTGATCATTCTTTATATAAATTTTAAGACTTTGACATCGCGAAAACAATGATCAAGTTTTTGGCCCCGTTGTCGGGGAACTGAAATATTAAGAACGCTTAATTTTTATTACTTTAGCCATTTTTTTATTGCAATTTATTTTCATTATTATTTTTTATTTTTATTTTTTTACTTTGCTAATTTTTTCTCTATTTGCTTTTGGCAGATAATTTTAGTTTATAGAGAAGATGGCACTGAATAACTATTAGTGGCAAGTCATGAGGACAATTCCTACTAAAGCAGCCAGTGTCTTCAACCTCGACGTGGTCACCAGGTTATCTAACCAGCTAGAGATGATGAATAAAAAGTTTGATGGTTTGTATAGTCTCTCGCAGGTACACCCAATAATGCAATATGACTAGAATCTAGGAGGCGTGACGAATCCTGAGTACCCACCTTACGGATATGGCATGGAGAACGAACAAGTCCACTATATGGGTAACTATTCTAGACCTCAAAATAATTTTTATGATAACACTTATAATGCAGGTTGGAGGTACCATCCCAATTTCTCGTGGGATGATCAAAATAGCCAAAGACCGGAACTTCCTCCAGATTTTCAACAACTACCTTACCAACAGGAAGAGGGGTCGAACCTCGAGGATATGCTGACAAAATTTATAGCAGCCTCAGAAATACGTTTCCCAAATACAGAAACATGTTTCCAAAAGATAGAAACAAAACTTGAGGCATTGACACAGGAGCGCAATGATCAAATCGGGCAACTTGCTAAGCAGATCTCTGAAAGCCCACAAGGAAGCCTACCAAGCAACACCGAAACTAACCCAAAGGAACAAATTCAAGCTGTAACAGCTCATGATAGTGTAAGGTTAGTGGAATCTGACCCGAGGCAAGAGCCTGTAGTAAGTGAAGGTAAGGTAGAGGTAAGCCATGATTTACCAAACCCGGTAATTACAGAGTACCAAGCTCGTGTGCCATACCCCAATGTGAAAGAAAAAGACCACACAGAGGAACAATTCGGTAAATTTTTTAAACCTCCAAAGAAGTTTCTTATTAACTAGCCGTTTCTTGAAGCTCTTTCGTAGATGCTAGCTCCTAGACCTCGTGTCGATAAAGAAGAAATTCATGAGAAACGAAGGCTTTGGATCGATAAACTAGACGAGTGGAAGACACACTTCAAAGAGAAACTAAAAACACACGAAGTAAAATTTTTGAACAAAATTTTCGTGAAATCATTTTGTAAAACTGTAGAGCATAGAAATATAATAAAAAATAAATTTTACTACATCAGATTTGTGGCCCCGAAACCACTGTTCCAACTAGGCCCAAAATCGGGTTGTTACAACTCTTCCCCCTTAGGGATTTTCGTCCCCAAAAATCTTACCAGAAAATAGGTTTGGGTACTGCTTTTGCATAGCTTCCTCATGTTCCCACGTAGCCTCTTCCACACTGTGTCTTTGCCATAAAACTTTCACTAGGGCTATACTTTTATTTCTCAATTGTTTAACTTCCCGAGCCAAAATTTTGATCGGTTCTTGACCATAAGTTATATCAGGTCGAATCTCAACCTCTGCGTAAGAAATCACATGTGAAGGGTCTGATCAACAACGTTACAGCATAGACACATGAAACACATTATGGATCCTTTTCAACTCTGTCGATAAAGCTAACCGATATGCCACTGGCCCTATTCATACAATAACTTTATACGGCCCAATGAAACATGGACTCAACTTGCCTTTACGGCAAAATCTTAGAATCTTCTTCCATGGAGATACTTTCAGAAAGACTTTATCTGTAACACCCCAAACACGACCTAGAAGTTAGGCCCGAATCTGGCGTGTCACATGAAAGTGTTTTTCAAAACCATGTTTCTTATTGTTAAAACTTGTTTGAGAGTTAAAGCCTCTTTGTTAAAACACAAAACACTTAAGCAATTGTTATCCACTTGCAAACGTAATTACTTTTAAAACTTTTTCTGATGTGGAAGCATATTTAACATAAATAATTTACGAAAATGTGATGTTTAAAAATTGAGTAGCAGAAGCATTTTGAAAACGTTGCGGAAACGTAGTGTTTTGAAAGAAGTTATCATTTTGGAAATCGTATCCCACTTTTAGCAGTTAGAAAACATTATAAATAAATATTAGAAATAATAAGTTAAAATTAGAGAGGCCTTATAACAACCCAAATAAAAATATTTAAAAGTAAATAATCAAAACAACAAGCGTAAGCAGTGTGTGGTCTTCTCCGAGTCCCTCGCAGCTCTAATCCGTCTAATGCTGAGGATTACCTGCACAATTAAAAACAGGGTGAGTTTATGAAAACTCAGTGTGTAATCCCCTTACTAGAGTAACAATCAGTTGAGAAGCCGAAGGTGCATATACTGTACTATCTTGACTGTTGATCGGCATTATGACGAAAAGCTGAAATACCGGCAAACGAAATCAATACCACCGAAGAGATGGCTGTGAATAATCCGCTACCTCCAGAGGCGGCCGAACATCATGCTCCTCGAATTATGTATGATTATGCTAAACTTAATTTAACAGGAACTGAGTCAAGTATTGTTAGGCCTACTATTGTTGCAAATAATTTTGAACTGAAACCTAACACTATACAGATGATACAACAGTTTGTTCAGTTTGATGGTTTGCAGGATGAGGATCCTAACACACACTTAGCAAATTTACTAGAATTCTATAATACCTTCAAAATAAATGGCGTTTCTGATGATGCCATCCGTCTTTGGTTATTTCCCTTTTTTTTGAGAAATAAAGCCAAACAGTGGTTGCATTCTCTTCCATGAGGATCAATTACTACAGGGGATCAGATGACTGAAAAATTTTTATTAAAATATTTTTCGCCGGCTAAAACGGCCAAGTTGAGGAATGATATCTCTTCTTTTGTGAAGATGGACTTAGAGACACTTTACGACACATGGGAGAGATACAAGGATCTATTGAGAAGGTGCCTTCACCACGGATTACCCTTGTGGCTACAGATCCAAACTTTCTACAATGGGGTAAACCCCTCAATTAGGCAATTGATCGATTCAACCGCCGGTGGAACCTTGAATAATAAAACACCTAAGGCTGCCTATGAATTCATTGAAGAGATGTCATTGAATAACTAATAGTGGCAAGTCACAAGGACAAAGACAACAAAAGCTGCCAGTGTTTTCAACCTCGAAGCAGTATCCATGCTATCAAATCAGGTAGAAACGTTAAATAAAAAGGTTGATGGTTTATGTAGTTCCTTGCAGGTACATCCGATAATGCAGTGCGAAACAAGTGGAGGTGTGGCGAATCCTGAGTACCCATCCTATGGACATGGCATAGAAAGCGAACAAATGAACTATATTGGTGGCAATTTCAAATCTCAAACTTTGGTTTAACTAGGCAAATCACAGTAGATCGTTCTAGTGAAGGCAAGTGATAGTAAATCTCATGATTAGGTGTTTGGAATAGTGGTCTCCCAATTCTTTTGCTAAGTGAGTTAACTGTGTGTTATGTTTTGTATAGGTGAAGACGCTTGTGATTATTTAGTACTCTACGTAATAAATGTGTATCCGTATACACTGTTCTTTGCCTCTAAGTACCCTAATCCTCTAAGTACCCTAAAAACAGGCTTTTAGAATGGCTTTCTTCGCCTCTAAGTACCCTAATCCGAATGAAACTCTTCTTTGTCATGACAAGGACACGCCCATGGCACTCGCCCGTGTGAATCGTGGCCAAGCCGTGTTAGAGACTATTAAGGAGGCACGGCCGTGTGGTCTTAGGCCCAGGCCGTGTCAATTTCGTGCTTTGGCCCATTTGCTCTGTTTTAAGCCCATTTCTCGTTCTTTTCTTCCTCCGGTGCTCTCCTGAGTATAAAACATGAAAACAAAAGATTAAAAGCACCAAATTTCACAATTCAAGATTTAAATCATACAAAAGTATGCTAAATGTGGATTAAAATATGTTCAAACTACGATTTATCAGACCCATTCAACCCAAATCTAGCCACAGATATGAGATTCACATAGTCCAGTCCAATATTTACTACACAATCATACAACTTATCCGATTGAGCCCATGGGCCCATTGGCCCTTCATGGCCCCTTTTGGCCCATCATGGCCCAAACAGCCTAAACCCACAAGAACACTCATGATGGCCTCAACTATCGTATCGAAGCTCCCACACGTGCGCTCGCACGCTCGTGTGGCTACCATCGCTGTGTGATCGGCAGTTCGGCATCTGCCGCTCTACAGCTAAAGTAGTGCGAAATACACACCTGATAGGAATCTGGAGTTAATCCGCGCTACGAACACTCCTATGCCCAACGCCAACCAAGGTATGCCTACTCTTCTCATAGATCGCTTTATTTAAAGCCAGCTTCTCGCCTACTCTCACGCTAGCTTCCCGATGTGGGATCCCTCCATCAATCTTCCAAAACCGTCCCAAATTAGCAAAATAGTCACCTTTCACATGCAAGGGGTTTCGAACCTCAGACCATTAGGACACTCCACATGCCACTTGCCATCTTTACCAGTAGACTCATTGTGTAACAAAACAAGCATAACTAAATATAAGTCTATGGGCCAAAGTCTAAGTTCATTTAAAAGGAAACCAAAATATATTGCAAGCATCAAGACTTGAACCCAAGCTCCCTTACACCCTTTATGACGTCTTGCCACTAGACCACTCACTTCCTTGTGTCATTTTTTCCACATTTTATTCTTAAAGCCTACTTACTTACTCCTAGGGTTTTATTCAGCTAAAACCAAAATTTTTCCTAAAGCCGAGGTTTGAACCCGGGACTTCATGGAAGCCCCCCAGCCTTCTAAAATCACTCACCTAATAGGTCCAACTTGCATTAGGGCCGTTCTCTTGTTCTCAAAAATTTTAAACGCTCCCATGCCCAAGGCCCAATAGGCCCAATTCTACTAGGCCCAAAAATTTAGGGCGTTACATTGTCACCGACCTGAAATTTGATTTCTTTTCTTTTCAAGTCTGCATACAACTTTTGTCTATCTTAAGCGGCTTTCAAGCAATCTTGGATTACATTTACTTTTTCTTCAGTTTCCCTAACCAACTCAACCCCGTGAATCTATTTCTCTCTAAGTTCGGTCCAATACAAAGGTGTTCGGCAGTTGCAGCCATATAATGCCTTATAAGTCGCCATCTTTATACTCGACTGAAAACTGTTGTTATATGTAAATTTGATCAATGGTAGATATTTCTCCCAACTACCTTCGAATTCCAGAACACAACATCGTAGCATATCTTCAAGAATCTGAATCATTCTTTCAGACTGACTATCGGTTTGCGGGTGAAACACGCTACTAAAATTTAACTACATACCCAAAGTCTCTTGTAACTTCTTCCAAAATCTCGAAGTGAACCTCGGATCTCTATCTGAAACAATAGAAACAGAAACCCCGTGCAATCTCACAATCTCAGAAATGTACAATTCAGCTAACTTATCCAGTGAGTAGTCAGTACATACCGGTATAAAATGAGTTGATTTTGTCAATCTGTCAACCACAACCCATACGGCATCTTTTTTTTTTCGGAGTCAAAGGCAAACCCGTTACAAAATCCATTGTAATCCTGTCCCATTTCTATTCAGGTACCATCACTGGTTGAAGTAAACCCGAAGGCACTTGGTGTTCGATTTTTACTTGTTGAAAAATCAAACATCTCGAAACAAACTCTAAAATATCTCGTTTCATACCTAACCACCCGTAAAATGTCTTCAAATCGTTATACATTTTTGTTCTACCCGGATGCATAGACAAGCAACCATTATGTGCCTCACGGAGAATTTTTAGAATAAGTTCATCATCTTTCGATACACATATTCTACCTCGGAACATCAAACAACCATCGAAT
The DNA here is from genome assembly GCA_025503065.1 of Gossypium bickii. NCBI lineage: Eukaryota > Viridiplantae > Streptophyta > Magnoliopsida > Malvales > Malvaceae > Gossypium > Gossypium bickii. The sequence continues at coordinate 14,969,925 of CP106713.1, read as the reverse complement.
CCGATATGGAAATCTGAATCACTGCCCGATTCAAATTGAGCTCTCTTAGCTTGCAAATCACTGTCGCATTTCTTAGCTTCACAAATCTTTTGAAGGAACAACAGTCTAGCTCTCAACTCGGCTAGAATCGAACCATTACTGAACAAAGTCAATCGTGTTTTCATCGCTCTAAAAGCGAACATAGATTTCCTACTGAAGGCGTCGGCGACCACATTCGCTTTACCCGGGTGATAACCAATCACCAACTCATAGTCTTTCAGTAACTCAAGCCATCTTCGTTGCCGTAAGTTCAAATCTTTTTTAGTCATGAAGTACTTCAAGCTCTTACGATCAGTAAAAGCATGACATTTCTCACTGTACAGATGATGTCTCCAAATTTTCAAGGTAAACACAATAGCAGCTAGTTCCAAATCATGCGTCGGATAATTCTTCTCGTGCGGTTTCAAATTTCGAGGCATAAGCGATCACTTTGCCCTCCTGCATCAATACACATCCCAATCCATTTAGTAATGCGTCACTATAAATCACGAATTCTTTTCCTAGTTCAGGTTGTACTAAAATCAGTGCCTCAGTCAATAATGCCTTCAATTTCTCAAAACTTTGCTGACATTTTTCAGACTATTCAAATTCAACATCTTTTTGCAACAACTTGGTTCTTGGAGTAGCAGTCATTGAAAACCCTTTGAAAAACCAGCTGTAGTAACCGGCTAAGCCCAAAAAGCTTCTAACCTTGGATACACTCTTCGGTGGTTTCCATTCAACTAAAGCAAAAATCTTACTCCGGACAACTCGAATGCCATCACCAAAACAATTTGCCCCAAAAATCTAACTTCTCTGAGCCAAAACTCACTTTTATTGAACTTAGCATATAACTTTTTTTCTCTCAAAATCTGTAAAACAATTCTCAAATGCTCAGCGTGCGTGGATTCATTTCGAGAATAAATCAGGATTTCATCAAAGAACACAACCACAAACTTATCTAAGAATGGTCTGAAAATCTGATTCATCAAGTCCATAAAAACTGCAAGAGCATTCGTCAATCTGAAAGGCATAACAAGGAATTCATAGTGCCTGTACCTTGTTTTGAAAGCGGTTTTTGGCACATCCGACTCTTTTACTCTCAAATGATAGTAAACAGATCTCAAATATATCTTCGAGAACACTGTCGCTCCATTCAGTTGGTCAAATAAATCATCAATCCTTGGCAAAGGATACTTGTTCTTAATGGCTACCTTATTGAGTTGTCGGTAATCTATACAAAGTCTCATAGACCCGTCTTTCTTCTTTATGAACAATACTGGAGCACCCAGGGAGAATAACTTGGTCTCACAAAACCCTTATCTGTCAACTCTTGCAACTGAGTCTTTAACTCTTTCAATTCGGTCGGAGCCATTCTATACGGAGCAATAGACATTGACGAGGTCCCTGGTACTAAGTCAATACCAAACTCAACTTCTCTAACTGGTGGTAGCCTAAGCAATTCTTCCGAGAACACATCCGGATATTCACAAACTATCAGCACTAATTCAATTTTCAATTCAGACTCTTTTGTATTCAACACATAAGCAAGATAAGCTTCACAGCCTTTTCTTACATATCTTTGGGCAGATATCGAAGAAATTACAACGGGTAACTCACCCAGTTCATCTGAATCAATCTGAAGAATTTCACCATTTTCACATTTCAGTTCAATAATCTTTCTTTTACAGTTCACTACAGGATCATGCAATGTCAACCAATCCATGCCCAAAATAGCATCGAATTCATCAAATGGCAACAACATTATATTCGCTGAAAAACAGTGACCTCGAATCATTAATGGACAATTCTTGTAAACTCTATCAACTAGAACATGTTTGCCTAAGGGGTTTGACACTCACAAACTCAGTAAATTTAATAGGTTAGTTCTTACTAGTTATCAATTTCACACAAACATAAGAATGAGTCGATCCAGGATCGATCAATGCAACTACATTAGTATTATAGAGAGAAAAAGTACCAGTGATAACATCGGGAGATGTTGCTTCTTCACGAGCACGGATGGCATAAGCTATAGCAAGCTTCGGATCTCACAACTGTATCTTTCGTCACACCTTTACTACTAGATCCATTTTCGGTATTTCTTGGTGGCCTACCTCTATTAGCAGTATTATTCGGCCTCACACTCTGAAATTTTTCCTTCTTAGCCATTTCAGGACAATCTCGACTAAAGTGCTATTGAGAGCCACACTTGAAACAAGCCCGATCATTCATCCTACACTCATCGGGATGTCTTTTTCCACATTATTGACATTCGGGTCTGTTGGACTTTACATTGCCCACACTCGCCATTGAGGTGGCTTGAGATTTAAAACTCAAATGTTGCTTCTCACGATCTTTGCTTGAGTACCCCCCTGAAAAATTCAAACGGGAATACATTTCTTTAGACTTCTTGGATTGAGATGGAAACGACTTACTTATTTGTCTTTTCTTTGAATCTCTAGCTTGGAGATCAGCTTTTCATTTCTCTTTGTTTAATTCTTCAGCTTTACAAGCCCATTCAACTAATACCAAAAATTCTTTCAGCTCTAAAATCAAAACTAACACACGAATATCCCCATTCAATCCATCCTCAAATCTCTTACACATGATAGCCTCGGTGGAAACACACTCCCGAGCATATTTACTAAGTCTGACGAATTCCCATTCATACTCGGTCACTATCATACGAACTTGTTTCAACTCAAAAAATTCCTTACATTTCTAATCGATGAACCGTTGACTAATATATTTCTTTAGAAACTCCTCTTGAAAGAATTCCCATGTCACCCTTTCTCTCGGTACCACCGATACCAATGTATTCCACCAGTGGTATGCAGAATCTCTCAGAAGCGAGATAGCATACTTTAAACACTCATCGGTGTGCAGGACAACTCATCGAATACCCTGTTGGAGTTTTCGAGCCAAAACTCGTCTCTTTCGGAATCATCATCCACATTAGCTCCAAAATCTTTAGCCCCATGCTTTCGAATCTTATCAACCGGGGGCTTATTCATTCTTACAAATTCCATACCTAGTAGGGCTACAGAAACCGGTCGAGGAATAGGTGGGGATGGAGGAGGTTGGGTATTCGGATTTGTTCAAACAAATTTCGTATACCATTCATTTATCATATGGAAAAAAGCTTCCTTGCCTCTTTCTCCCTGACTAACCGTAGGAGGTCTACTATCAGATGGCGCTGCCGCTTGAGCGGGAGCTGGCGCGTTACTTTCGACTTCATCAGTCTTAGCTCGATTGGGATCTATTACTACATGAAAACACAATTTAAAGTTGTCAAGAGTCATCACACTATCACGGTTCATTTATGGCATGTATAGCTAGAACATTACACACGCTACGTTAGTCTGAGAATCAACTGAACCGTAGCTCTGATACCATTAAACTTAACACCTCTTACACGTATTCGACATCGGGATAGGGTACGAGGCATTACTGGACTTATTCACAAACAAACATTCAAAATCGAGACATGAATTTCCACTCAAATTTTAAAAATTTTCAAAAACATTCATATCATCCCTAAAACGAGCCTACAAAGCCCAAAACATGTATCGGAAGTGGTTCGAGACTAAACCGAGAACTTTGGGAACTTTTGGGAAACTTAAAATTTTTCCCATGTATAAGGGGTCACAAGCCCACGTGGGTTCGTGACACGCCCGTGTGATCCTAAAACATGCTCGTGCTTCAGGCCGTGTTCAAATTAGGGAGCTTTCTGTTTATGATGTCATCATCAAATTGAGGTCACACGACCAAGTCACACGCCTGTGAGCTTAGGCCGTGTGATCGATTATATTTTCATAATTTTTCATAAAATAGGTACTGACTTCACACGGCTAGGGCACACGCCCGTGTTCGAGACCATGCCATCCACACGGCTGAGACACACACCCGTGTCTCTGCCCGTGTGCTTATTACTGAGCATTCTATTTTGCAGCAATTAAGGTACAGTGGACACACAGCCAGAACACATGCCCATGGGGCAAGCCGTTGTCACACACGGACTAGACACACGCCTGTGTGTCTACCCGTGTGGACAATTATAAGGCTGTTTACCAAGCCTTTTTGCCACCATTCTATGCACGAACCTACACAACAAAACATAGCACCAATCCAAGCATATACATTCAACCCAATCAACCACATACAAGGCATCCACATATCATTTACATGCTATCATTTATCACATACAAACATCACATACTTAACATCTCAAACCATGCAATTTCCCCACATTCATGAAAACATCATCATAGGTATATATATATACTTAACCAATATTAGCCAATATCAAATGGCCATTTACAAAATAAATTATCAACTATTGAAGCCAACACATATGGCCAAATTAATAATGACACATAACAAAAAGACCAAGTCCCTATACATGCCATAACTCAAAATATTGAAATCATAAGTACCCAAAATGATAATTTGATAGTGTGAATGGATCTCCGACAGCCTCCGATCCCTGAGCTAGCTTGGTGACACTATAAGACAAAGGAAAAGAAAATAGAGTAAGCTTTAAAGCTTAGTAAGTTCCTAAGCAAATAATAGACATCATAAACACACATTTATCATGCAACTATCATGAAATGAATTAACATAGATGTCATTATAAATCTCATAGTCCAACTTGGCATGGATATTATTAGAAACCTTAACATAATATCTTGCACAATCATAACCTTACTAAGAGATTCTTCAAATATCGAGCTCATTAGGAATAAGTCTTACGTACATACATGTACCAATTAGCAACATACCATTGTGTTTCATAACATTAACATTTCTATTACATTTCTCATTGATCCGCTTAGAATACTAAAGGATAATCGGGAAATCTCACACATATAATACCATACCAATGCCATATCCCAGATATGGTCTTACTTGGGATCTCATATCGATGCCAATAGCCCAGCTATGGTCTTTCACAAAATCTCATATCAATGCCATATCCCAAATATGGTCTTACACGTAATCTTAAATAACCCTAATGTCATGACATTTGTATCCTACCTATTCCTAAGGTTCAACCGGGATTTCTCGTTTGTCGATTTCATTCAAGAGTAAATCACAATTTATATAATAATAAAGAAATTAAAGCATAAATAACAATGCATTATTTACATATGAACTTACCTCGGTACAAAAATAGCAGAAATGGACCTAATCGTTAATAACCTTATTTTTCCCTTGATCATGGTCCGAACCCAGTCTTGATCTATAATAGAAAAATTAACTTATTTAATTATCACATTGCTTAATTCAGTCAGAAAATCACATTATGTAAAAATTACCGTTTTTCCCCTAAACTTTGACATATTTATATTTTTACCCCTAGGCTCGAAAAATGAAATCTATTCAATTTCTTCGATTCCCAAGCCTATCCAATCCTCTCTTATACTTATAGCAGTCCACATTTTTCATTTAATCACACTTTTACCCACATTTTATAATCTTTTTACAAATAGGTCCTTTTATTCATTTCCATCAAAAATTACTTAGTAAAAGTTGTTCATTACACATCAAACTTTCATTTTCTACCATAAAACATCAAAACACATGCATGTCATACATGGGTAAAATTTTAAACATGAACCCTACTTCAAAACAATGGTAGAAATAGAAAGATCGAGTGAATACGACTTTAAAAACATAAAGAGCATTAAAAATGGGGCTAGGATGTACTTACAATCAAGCTTGAAAGATGGCAAAACCCTAGATATGGTGTTCTCCCAAGTTTTGGCCAAGGTTGAAGAAAGATGAGCAAATTTTGGCTTTGATTTTCCCTTTTTATTCTTTTATTTACTAAATGGCCAAAATGGCATTCACTTAAAACTTTGAAATTTTATCTCACCATGTCCATTTTTGTCCACTAACTTAACAAATGGTCTAATTACCATCTAAGGACCTTCAATTTAAAATTTCATAGAAACTGGACACCTCTAGCATGTAGAACTCAACTTTTGCACTTTTTATAATTTAATCCTTTTTACTAAATTGAGTGTCCAAACGTCAAAATTTTCGAATGAAATTTACACGAAATTATTTCGTAAAATTGTAAACCAAATAAATGTAATAAAAAATAAATTTTACTACGTCGGATTTGTGGTCCCGAAACCACTGTTCCAACTAGGCCCAAAATCGACCTGTTACACGCTCCTTTCTCGTTACATGACTACAAGCAAAGAGGGGTAGCTGTAAGGGCCTAAATCTGTCCGGCCCAAAAAAAAACAAACAATAAATAAATAAATAAAGTCCATTTACAAAAAAACATATTGGCCCAAATTACAAGCCCAAACCTAACCCAGGTCTACTCAAGCCCAAACCAATATCAAACCTTAAAAGGCCCAAAACAAAAAATGACAAAAACCCTAGTTCCCTAAAGCTATTCGCGCCGCAGCCTTTGCCTCGTCAGCAAGCTCGTCGCCCAAGGTCTGACGCCTCATCTGCCATTTCATCGAAATGGCAAGGAGTGGCTCCCCAGTGCCTTTGACCTTGCCATAGATACCTGCAAAGAAAGAACGAAATAGTAGAAATAGCACAAAAGCAGAAAGCAGAGCCGAAACAAAAAGAAAAAGAAAAAGAAAAATGAAATATTGTAATTAAAATGGCTATAAAAGCCAAACTCTTGTATGATTCAAAAAGAGGATATAAAAATACAAAAAAAAAAAACAACAACAAGTTTAAAAAAGGTAGTTCGTTTTTATCTATTTTATTTTTGTGAAAATGTAAATAAATAAATATTATTTCTCACCTGTGCCACTTTGTTCTTCGCCGTGCGAGGCTGAGGCCATTGTCTCCGATGAAAGACAGTCTTGTCGAAGTTTCGTCGAATGAGAAAATAAAATTGACCCTTCAAGAAATCAAGAAATCGAAAGGTTTCTTAAAAATCTCTTAGGGTTTCATTGTTTTACTTCAAATCGGGGTCCTAGGGGTTAAAAAGGGCTAAAAAGGCATTTTTTTTTTTTGCAACTCTGGCCATCGGAGGCAACGGTCGCCATCGTCGATGACCGATGGCCGTGGCGGACTTGTGATGACTCAATTGCCGGATTGAGGGAAGGATTGAGAGAAAAAGAAGGCTTAATTTTTTTTAAAAAAATCTAAGCTGAAATGAAATTTTCAAAAAAAAATGGCTTAAATAGGCATTACCAAACGATTTCGTTTTGGCCAGGGTTCATAAGTCCCAAAACGGTGTTGTTTCAGGCCTGACCCGCTGAATCGATCCGGATCCCCTGGGATCCACGTGTTTTCGTGGGAATGGTCTATTTGCTGCCTTAGTCCTTCCGCCTTTGAACCCTTTTTAATGAGGTCCTAATTTCGTTTTTTTCTTTTTTAGATTATACCATTTAATTTTAACTCGCTTTCAATTTAGTCCTCAGTTTGCTGACCTTCTGGGGAATGACGCCTGTCCTGGTGTTTGGAATAATTACCCATCTGGTCCCTGTTTATTTTTGCATTTTTTATTTTAGTCTTTTATTTATTTGTTTATTTATTTTTATATATAATTATGCTTTTAATTTCATTTAAATTTCTATTTAATCCTTCATTGATTTAATTTCACCCATTTATGAAATGTTTTTTAGTTATTATTATTATTTCTTTACCTTTTTTTTAAATACTTAAAATTTGTGTTATTTATATTTCCTTTTATTGTGCATTTTTTTACCCTTATTATTATTATTATTATTATTATTATTATTATTATTATTATTATTATTATTATTATTATTATTATTATTATTCACATTAATATTATGATAGTAATCATGACATAGTTATAACTATTATTACTATAAATTGATGTTTTTACTATCATTATAGTTGCATTATTATACTCACTAGCATAAATTTTTTTTATTTTATCATTTATTTTATTTATTTATTTATTTATTTATTTATCTATCATTTTAATATCATTATTTCATTTTTTTACCAGCTACTATGTTACTTCATTTTGCTAATATACATGCCGTGTATCATGTTAAAATATATTTATCCATTTTATTACTAGGCCTAGACAAATTAAAAAGCATATTGTTTTAAAAGGTTACATTCGTTCTACCCAATGAATAGGAAATATTTAAAACCGAGGCAATATTCATTATTTTTGGGATTCGAGGAGTCGTGCTCTTAACTTACGGAGTATGGCTTCTTTCTAAAACCAAAATAATCGAATGTCCTATTTAAAAAAATGAAAAACGAGATTTAAGTAAGGATCAAACGGTGATTATTCTTCTTTTCGGGGATTCAAAGCATCGTGTCCTGACTTACGGGGTACGATCTTTTCTTCTCGACTAACTCGAAATAAGACCTTTTCGTAAAATTTAATTTAGCTAAGTGATTTTGATTACAAAGAACCTCATGCAAAGAGGATCGTATTTTAATTTCTCTTCGAATTTTTCACTTCCGACATCAAAACATCAAGTAATCAACTAGGTACCAATTTTGGGCGTTATAAGGGTGCTAACCCTTCCTCATACGTAACCAACTCCCGAACCCATTTTTTGGATTTGTAATACCGAATATTACCATTTTACTAAGTCTAACGTTTTATTAAAATGACCGAGTTTTAAGGTGATCTAATCATACCTAAATGAAAAAGGATTGGTGGCAACTCCATTTTCATTTTTAAAATAAAAAGTCAATTTCCAAATAGGTTTCGACATGAATCACTGGATTTTAAAAGAACGCTTTCTTTTCGAAGGATTCATTATGAAACACAGTTCAATATTTCAAAGAAACAACCACAATTACTTATCATCAAGAATATTAAAAGTTAGCAAGATCTCACCGAATTATTTTACAGCTTCTTATAGTTCTTCCTTGACATTCTTCGACTTGGAAATCACCTTGCTTACTTAGAAGGTGTTTGGTATTGAAGAGAAATTAAGGTAACAATGCAAAGAGAATAGAAAATTTTGATGTGAGTTAGATGAGAAAGATGAAGAAGGGTTTTAGTAACGTAGGAGTGAAGTAATAAGATGTGAATTAGAGTTTTAAGTCAAGCAACGCAGATCCTCCTTGAAAAAATAATAATAAAGCTGAGGTGGCGCTACAACTTCTAAATTTTGCACTGTGGCATCAGTTAGTGGTGGGGGATTGTTTGACAGTTTGGCCTCGTGGTGGCCCCTCGTTGCGTCACGGCAAATTCTTATGGTACTGAACCTCCTTATCGTGCTAAGCATAACATCGCGACGTTCCCACTTCAAAATTTTTTCTTCAATCTATCGCTCCAGCTTCTTGAATTTTTTTGTCTAGCTACTACCTTCTAGAGCCACGACGTGAACCTACGACCTTGAGGTTCAAATATATTGTTTTTGCATTTTGACACCTTTCTTATCATGAACTTGCATTACTCAAAATCATCTCCTTGATCACCTTTAGCTTTAATTATCTACTCCTACACTCAACAAACTCAGATATAAATGTAACAAAAAAAAAAGTAAATAAATAAAAACATTAAAGAAAAAGAAAAAGACAACTATGTCTTGATCCATCGAAATGGCGAGTTTTCTCACTTGGCTTTTCAGGTTGTGAAGTGTTGCTTTTGCGTTCTATTGAAATTTAAGGGAATTAGTAGCAGTAGTATTCACTATGTCTTCTAGAGACATATCTGGGGCTTGAGGCTGTCGAGGAGGAGCCTTGGTTGGTATGGTGGATTGTATGGGAGCTTCACTCCGTAGTTGAGATTAGAGTGGTCCCTCCATCCATCATTTTAAGTGCTAGAGTACGAATCATGTCGTCTTCGAGGCAACCTTAGAAAGTTTCTTATAGCGTCCACTTGTGTTTTGGAGTCGTCATGTGAGATGGAACATTCATCAGTTGTATAATCAGGAATCACACAAATACCACAAACTTGAGTTGGAGTTGTTTTTCTTGCAATAAGATTTTGAATAATATTAGTAAGCTTACCAATCTTATCTTCTAAAGATGGAGTACTTATCTTGTCAATTTGTCTTGTCAGTTCCACATTAACTTTAAATTGTTGTTGTTAGAGTTAGTGCTCTAAGTGTAGTATATTCATTTATATACTTGTATTTTTCAAATAAATTGATTTAATAATATCCATTAATTACATTAATACAATTTGTTTATTATCCTCAATGTTTTTGCACACAAAGAAAAATAGAAGCAAATATTGGCTCAGTGGTTATTTAACGTTTAACTAATACTAAACGATATTACTTGGTTAGATCGTAATACATAAAAACTTGTATTAGTAGATGAATCTAAACATGTCTTTAGTCAAATTAGAAATGAGAAAATCGATTGAAAGAAAAATATTTTGTATATCAAGTCTAATTAGGGAGATGTTTTTCCTTAAATATCAGAGCAGATGACTCCCAGAAGATAGAGACATAGATGTTACTGATTGGACTGATTATATATCGAACATGACCCAAGTAGAATAGATTCTAGATCTGTTTATAGATTTATTCACTTTTGATGTTCATAGTGCCACATACCTTAATCCTAAGTGGATGATGGATTATGTATATGTGACTCATACACTTTGATGTAAGTAAAAGCCTGAGTGGAATCACTTCGTAATTAAATAAGTTTATATTTAACAGGCAAAAAGCTGAAACTGAATTACAAATTATTTGAGTCTTAATTATAACACCTCAAACCCGGCCTAGACGTTATGGCCGAATCTGACAATGTCACATGATAGTGTTTTAGAAAACGTAACCGCGTTATAACCATTTTTAGGCATCTTACGCTATCGTCAAAATGTGTCGTTTATCTATTCATTATCCATTTTCAAAACTTTATACGTTGCGGAAGCTTTTAAAACAATTTGCAAGGTCGTACGTATTTTGATAAACCTTTGTATATTTTGAAAACTTACGTCTTGTCCTACTGCTAGTAGTTTATAAAATAATGATCCCAAATTTTAAACAAAAATCCGAAAGGCCTTGTTACATAAAATTTACCCAAATATAACCAAATCATAATTAAAAATAAACCGTGAATAAGTGTCCAAAATCGTGGTCACTGTCGAGCCCTCCGCTACACCGATCTGTCTACTGCTGGGAATTACCTAAACAGATTAAACAGAAAAGGCTGAGTTTTCGCAAACTTAGTGTGTAATCCCACAGAAAACATGCACACAGTAATATCAGATGCAAACATAAATTCACAGTTCGGGTCTAAGCCCATTTCAGAAATGGTGTGGACTTTAGCCCACTCAGATACAGAATCAGATGTGTTCTAGGGCCTTAGCCCATTTCAGACATAATAAGCAGATTAGATAGAATAGCAGAATCCTACCCACCAACCTCTACACACCAACTCCGTCCAACCCTACACACCATGTTGTACCGAATTCGGTACATAATCAGAAAGTTGCAGCTGAGCTGCCAGATAACAGGCTTAAGAGCCTTCCAGATACTTCTTCCAAATATCATCAACCCATCCCGATGCAATGCAACATACATAACATGACATGTTTTATGCAAGTTAGTTCATACATTCAGATATCAGAAATCATGCTCAATACAGAAATCAGAAAGTCAAGTCACATAATTAGGGGTCTAGGTAAAGCTTACCGACCCTACATTAAGTCCACAGTCGACTAGGGCAACCTATGCAACCTTACAGAACATTACAGAAAAATGGGCTCACACGCCCATGTGGCCTGCCCGTGTGGGCCCACACGGTCCAAATTGGCCTTGGTCGTGTGGATCACACAGCCGTGTAATTCACTCGTGTTGGCCCACATGCCCGTGTGGCCCACATGGCCTAATTGGTCGAGCCCGTGTGTAGCACACGGCCTTGCCCAACCGTCACACGATCATGTCGCTCGCGCACAGCCTGGCTCATCGATCACACGGCCGTGTAGTGAGTAATAGTCTTGCACACAACCTACCACACAGACGACCACATGCCCGTGTGGCGTCTACAGTGAGGTTTTTAGTTTTCAACGAAACCTCGTTTTCTACGTCTCTAGGTACACACCTGGTTTGTTGTCTACTCAAAAGCACTCCTGAGATCACCAAAACCTAAGATTAACCAATCAAACCCTGAGTTAGTCTCTTAAATCGCTATAAAAATGAAACATCTCGCAAAGGACAACCCTTTGATTAACCAAAAACCCTTACCTTAGCATGAATAACGATGCTTACAAAACAATTAAGGTGCTGATTGTAACCTTCCAGCCCCTTGAATTCCCCCGAAACGTGATACAAAATAGGAATAACGAAACTGAGGTGTGATGGGCAACGAACAGGAACTGAAAACAAAAAGAAAGCGAAAAGAATAGGAAAAACGGCAGGGCAACAGGATACCAACGTCGGTTTCTTAGGAGAAGGGTAAATTTTGCAAAAAGAAAATAACAGAAAAGATATATCCTTTTTCTGACAACCTCCAAATCTCCTTACTATCAGATTTCTAATCCAACACAAACTCTTTGGACGTGATAGATAAAAATAATACTCACGCAGGGATTCAAACACAGGACCACCACCAACCTCAACATTCCCCTTAGCGACTAGACCAGCAGGCCCATTCTGTTAATTACTTACGCACTTTTACTTATAAGACTACTAACCAGAGTTTGGGCTTTATTCATAAAAATACAAAAATTTACTGAAGTTGAGACTTGAACTTGGGACCTCCCCTACACACCAAGAACACATAACCACTGAAGTAGACACACATTAATGTCAAAATTACAAAAGCCAAATTTAAAGAAAAATAGGGTGTTACATTAATTATATATGTTCAATCGATCCCTCCACTAGCTCATTGAAACCAGAAATGAATTACATGTAAAACCAAACAAACATAAATGAATGGAAATAATGAAGTTAGAGAAATGAATCACATTCACAAATGAATGTTTTTTTTTTTTTATGTATACAAATGACTTGAGAACAAACATAGATGAATGGAAATAATGAAGTTAGTGAAATGAATCACATTCACAAATGAATATTTTTTTTATGTATACAAATGACTTGAGAATTAATTTAAGGTTTTTGAATTATTATTTAGTTAATTATAATTAAATAATTAAATTTTGAAAATGGAACAAAATTAATTAGTTATTATGAATCCATTGAATATAGAAATTAAATATATTTCCTCATAAATTTTTTTATGGTAAAGTCATCATGAATTTAATGGCATTAGAATTGGATTAAGAAAAATTATTTAATTGAGAAATCAATTTAAATAATTTAATATAATTAAATGAATAGTATTTATTTCAAAAATAGAAAAACTATTGGATTGTATTAAATTATAAAGTGTTGGGTAAAAAGTTTAGAAAACACATATGATTGGATCTAATACATGAGAGGCTCAATCGGCCTTACATAAACATGCGAGGGGTGGCAACTCTAAAGGAATTGAGATGGTGTGTCACCCCCCTCTTCTAGCTAGATTAGAAGACTATATTTCTATTAAATAAATATTATTTGTGTTATACTTATTCAATCAATATTCTTCTATCTCTCCCTATAAAACAACCACTCTCTAGTTGAGTCAACTAATGAAAAAGAAAAAGTGCGAAGTTTTATTTGTTCCTCAGTGACTCCTTGTGGTTTCATGCTCAAGCAAACCATATGAAATTCCTTGATATGTTTGTGAGAGTTCTTGTTTTTTAGGCCATGAAAGGTAGGGAATAAATGTATTAGGCTCGATTTTAGTTCGAACGGTGCCTCCATAGTCAAGTAGGTGATACATCGTGGTTGTTGCTCATCTAATGTTGCAGGAAGTTGTCTAATAGTTTGATTGGGATCCATAACGTCTCTTTCAAGAGGCAATTCTTTGTCGTTCTCTGTAGTTACTCTACTTCCTTCTCCTGTTTCATCGTCGTGTTAGAATGTGAGACATCTGGCTCTTTTAGTCATTTGCCTCATTTTATTGCCTCTCTTCATCTTACATGAGTAGTTTTTTTGATCTCTAGGTCAAACACAAATGGATCTTTTGAATCTGACCTGGTTATAAAGGAAAAGAAATTTAGATAGTGCCAGCCCTCGACAACGACACCAAAATTTGATGGGTACAGAATCCATAAAATATAAATTCCTACACCTAAAAAAATGTAAAATAATAGTATAAGGAGTAGAGTGGATTTTAAAAGGACTGAAGTATCTAAATTTGATGTTTGTTTTAACCAGGATGAATGGTTAGGCAGCTTTCGTGCCTACAACTTGTGTTGACTTGTACGAGAAATAAAAATAGGGGATTAAATCTATAATTAAATAACAAATAATAAATATGCAGTAGAATATGCAGAACGAATTCAAATTTGAATAAATAGATAAGGCGATGCTTTAGCTTTGGGCACGATTTTGGCTTCAACTTTGAACTGATCTTAAACAAGCTATTTTCACTTCTAATCATAAGTCAGCTATGTGATCGAGGAACAACCTCAGACCACCAACCCATTCGTTTGTAAATTAACTGTGGAAACAACCCAACAATTAACCTTTATCAAGCGAACAACCTACAAATAAGTTTTCACAATTTAATTCCTCAACAACCTTGTATACTAAAAGAATCCAACTCAAATCAACAACCTCAATTTTACTGGTCATTTAAACTTAACCATTAACTTTCTTAAAAAATCTAACAACTCATTCAAATGATTACTTACGTCAATTTATTATTTGATAGATGAAATACAAAAATTACAAATTGTATCGATTTGGATACGGATTCAAACCTCAAAGTTTTCGCCCGAATTAATTATTGACTCAAAACCAAAATCAAAATTTAGTTACTCATAGAAATGATGATGGCAATAAAGTATAGTTTTAATAAGGAAGGGATGAGAAAAGCGAAATAATGGTGATGAATTCCACTACCCTGGGACCAAACACTGAAAAGATAATTAAATTTACTTTTAATAATTGTTGCCAAACCTAAAAAGTGGGGCAAATTACCAAAAAATGCCCCTTTTTTTCAAAATTTATGGAAAGGGACATGTTTTCCAATTATTTACCGGAATGGGCCATTTACAGTAGTATCTAGTAAAATAATTTTGAAAAGACGTTTCTGAACAAATAGTAACCAAAACGCTTCAAGTAGGATGCACTGTCAGCAAGAGTACTAAAAAAATCTCCCATGTGGACGCTCTTTTGCTACAGTAGTCTCTGGTAAAATAATTTTGAGAAGACGTTTCTGAACAAATAGTGACCAAAACACTTCAAGCAGGACGCACTATCAAGAGTACTGAAAAAAGCTCTCACGTGGACGCTCTTTTTCTACAGTAGTCTTTAGTAAAATAATTTTGAAAAGACGTTTCTGAACAAATAGTGACCAAAACGCTTCAAGCAGGATACACTATCAGCAAGAGTACTGAAAAAAGCTCCCACGTGGACGCTCTTTTGCTACAGTAGTTCCTATTTGTCCTTAGACTAAAAATGAGCCAAATTTCATTCTCAGGTTGCATAATAGAAATTGAGGCAAAAGTAAAATAGAAACTGAAGATGGGTGAACGTATTAGCGCTATTATTTACTATGATGGTAAGGTTTGTGACACCGAAAATGGTGTTGTTTTTTTATCGGAGAATACAGCGCGACTGGTTTTTAATCAGAACATAGATTTGACAGAACTTCACAAAAGAATTAGGCGTAAAATCTTCAGAACAACGCCAATGAAAGTTCAGTCTATTAAGTATAGATTTTGTACTTCGATTGATCCCATGAGATATGATCATTCGACATCAAAGGTCCTTGGAGCTTGGAGGTAATGGTGGAGACTCATCTTGCTAGTGGATCACCCTATCTTGAGGTATATGTACAATTTTCATCGCCAAGTCATCTTTCTTCGACTTCAACATCTACTGCTGTTCGAGGGGAATACACAACCCCAAGCCAACACTCTATTAGTGGGAGGTAGAATACAGAATCGTCCGTGTTTGGTGGTAGTATGGAAAACATAACCCCTGCACGACACTCGGTTGGTGGATGGGACATGCATATCCTATCTTTGACGTTCGATGCTAGAAATACGTAATGGGGAACGTAATCAAATTCTAGTGGTTGGCAATCCACATATGATTGGGGACGTTACGAAAGTTGTTTAAAAAGGGGTAATGTACTCCTCATGACATCCACCAGCGAGGGGACCTCGTTCGTTGCAGATGATGGTGGGTCGGATGATGAGTCCGATATTGATCCACCTCGAGAGCCCGGCCCCGATGGTACAGAAGTTGCATTATTTTCTAAACTGGAGCCTGTTCTAACCATACCTGAAGATGTTGAAGGGGGTTCAGATGAAGAAGAAGAAGATCCGCGATTCAATGCGTACTCGCCTCCAGCCCACATGCATAATGTCGATCTATCTCAAGACAATGCGTTGGAGTTTCCTGAACTGCCACACAGAAGGCGTGACCCTACAAGTTCGTCATTGGATTCGGGTGAATTAGAAGTTGGTAAAGAGTTTTCCAACAAGGATAGTTTTCTTGGTGCATTGAAACAATATAGCATCGAGAACGGGGTTAACTATAACGTGGTTAAATCCAAACTCGATAAGTACGAGGCCAAGTGTACAGTGCAAGACGATACATGTTCATGGAAAATCATGGCCTCGTTGAGGAAAAGGACAGACTTGTGGGAGATTAAAAAGAACAAAGGTCCACATACATGTCTTGCTGGTACAGTATTACTACGTGTTTAGGGTTTTTGAATAATACTGATATTACGTAATGTTGTATTATTTAACGTACTTCGTTGACAGGTGTTTCACAAGATCATCTTAAGATGGATTCAGATATGTTGGCTAGCTTAATAATACCGACGATGAAGGCGGATCCCAAGACTTCAGTGCCGGTCTTAATTGCTAATATTCGTAGCCAATTGGGGTACACGCCCTCTTACCGCAAGACTTGGATAGCTAAGCAGAAGGCGTTGGAAAAGTTGCATAGTTGGTGGGAAGCTTCATATAATGAAGTGTGGCAGTAGTGTTAGGTGCTAGAGAGATATGTCCCAGGTAGCATAACAGACCTTGAAACGGTACCTGCGTACTACAACGATAGATTGCTCCGTGGATGCCAAGTGTTCAAGCGTCTGTTCTGGACATTTAAGCAATGCCGAGATGCATTTCTATACTGCAAGCCGTTGGTATAGATTGACAATACCTTTATGTATGGTAGATATACGCATCAGCTATTGCTAGTTGTGGCACAGGATGCCAGTGGGAGAATCCTTCCAATTGCGTTTGCAATAACACCGGGAGAGTTAGCTGTTGACTGGGATTTCTTTCTATCTAGGTTAAGGAGGCAAGTCTGCCCCCAACCTGATATATGCGTTATATCAGATTGGGGTCTTGAAATACTAGCCGCAATAGAGTGACAGGGAAGCCTATGGCGTCGCACACACTATCGATATTGCCTAAGGCATGTTGCGTCCAACTACTACAGGCAACATCGATTTACAAGTGAACAACAGCAAGTGACCAACATGGGTATGTAATATCTATTAATATAATTTCGTTTGTAATATTCAATTTATTCTTAATTGAAGAGTGGTATGTAATATTCGCTATCAACTTACATTGGCAGGGTACGAGATCAATAATGACCATTTTCACGATATTTTGGCGATTTTGCGCTCAGTTAACGAAGAAGGCGCAAACTACCTATGCAACATACCTTTCGAACAGTGGACACAAGCATACGACGGCGGCCTACGATATGGTCATATGACCTCAAACCTGGCTGAATGCATAAATTCTGTTCTAAAAGGAACGCGTCATTTGTCGATAACATCGGTTCTGCGAGAGACATATTTTTGTTTAGCGATACTATTTCCGAAGCGAGCAGTGAGTTATAAAAGTCAAATGCAGGGAGGCCATATATGGTGCGTGAAGGTATTGTGAGAAATCAACAAGGCGAAGACACGGGCCAACACCATGCACACAGTGTGTCACAATCGCAACAACCTATGGTTTCGTGTGACAGAGTTTGACAGACCGAACCAAGGTATTGTTGGCGGGCAATATTGTGTACACTTGAGAAATAAGACCTGCGACTGTGAGATATTTGACGCACTTTGTTATCCATGCACTCATGTAATTGCAGCTTGTCAGAATCTCCATCTTGATCCCATGAGCTATGTCGACGAAGTGTACAAAATAGAATACATGTACAACATGTGGAGACACGTATTCCCACCAGTACCAGATGAACGTAGTTGGCTGTCTGTATCGCTTGCTCCGTCTAAGCTATTACCGGATAGAGAACTGTGTCGCAAACCAAAAGGTCGACCTTGCTCGACTAGAATACATAACAATATGGATATCCGAGAAAAAGCCAACCAATGGAAGTTATGCAGATGGTGTAAGAACCCAGGCCATACATCTCGCTCATGTCCAAATCGAAATAGTTGATAGTTTCCTTATCATTTTTGTCTCTTGATGGCTATGAAAATTCTTTTAATTTCTTGATGAAAATGGTGAACTTTTGTAGAAGGACTAAGTTGCAAAACAAAAAAAAAGTTATTCAATTAATCTAAAATATCACCATCATCAGTATTATTCAAAATTATCTTTCTTGCTAAATGATTATTTTGCCCCTTACGATTCTTCAAAATTCCTACATTAGATAAACACGCATCTTGATAAAATTACAAATTAACCCCTCATACTTTTTCACTTATTCAATTTAGTCCTACTTCATCCATTTCTTCTTAGTTTCTAGATATAAAAAATAAATTACAATAAAAAATAAAAAACAAAATTTATTTTATTAAAGATATAAAAAACAAATTACAATAAAAAAATAAAAAACATTTATTTTATTAAAGATATCAAAAATAAATTACAATAAAAAATAAAAAAAAACAACATTTATTTTATTAAAGATATAAAAATAAAAAACAACATTTATTTTATTAAAGATATAAAAAATAAAAAAACAACATTTATTTTATTAAAGATATAAAAAATAAATTACAATAAAAAATAAAAATAACTTTTATTTTATTAAATATATAAAAAATAAATTACAATAAAAAATAAAAAACAACATTTAATTTATTAAAGATATAAAAAATAAAAAACAACTTTTATTGTAATAAATGAAACAATATAAAAAAGTTTACACAAATATATTAAAAAAATCAATGTGGGTGCCAGTCGGAATCAGTGCCACATGGGGGTGGTCAACGATTACGCGCTGGATTCCTCCTTGTTCCAACTTTCGACGGGAGTTGTGGTTGCTCCGGCTGGGGGTCTGGTGGTGGGTGTTGGGAGGATGACCCACCTTGATAAAATAATAAATGCGGAGGTGTTTGCATCACCCATGGCGGAGGTGTTTGAATCCCATAAGGCATTGGAGATTGGTAAAAAGAAGAGCTCCCCGACGGCGCCTCGTGCGATCGCTCATGCGACGGTGGCCTACAGATCAGCAGTCCACTCGGAGTAGTCAGGAACGGACTCGAATCGGGCCATGCATTCCAACCTGTCATAGGATTGGGAAAAGGAAACATATAGGGGTTAGGATACATATAAGGGCTAGGATACGCACCTGGCATAACCAGAAAAGGCTGTGATGTGGGTGTTGTCGGCTAAAGTGTTGGGCCCGGTGACTGTGTGGGCGCTGTTGATGGGCCCGGTGATTGTGTCGGCGCTGTTGATGGGCCCGTCCCATCATCCCTTCTCCTTGGATTTAAAGGGCCCTGTCGTTCCTTTGTACACAAAATTGTCGCCGCCTCTCCTCTTCTGACAATAAATACAGCTTGCCATGGATCCTAAACCATGGCATGTATTCCGGCACACACGCTAACTCAGGAACGATGATCGGCTTCCGAGTAGGTATATAATCATACCGGTTTTCCCACAATTCAATAAATGCTGACCAAAATCTTGGTCAATCTGTATGCAAATGCCGTAAGTCGACTTTGTGCTCATCATCGAGCACTTCAAGTGCCACGGGAATCAGTTGTCAGAATCTAAATTGACGTAGAACCCGATCTAACTGGTGCATTTCCACGGTGGCATAGTTGACCAATGGGACTTTCACATGCCAAATGTTCGAATTTTGAAAGAACTCATCCGGAATTACTGCCCGAATTGACGGATCCTCATATGGTGTCCATTCAAACTATATTAACATGATAAAAATATTAGTTATATACTAAATACTAAATATTAAATACGAAATACGAAATATGAAACTACTATTTTATTACGAAAATATATTTTATTTAATACTTACTTGTGCTTCCGACTGTTGCTCTAATAGAAGCCATATATCTTCAAGCGAGGTAGGTATTCCAACATAACTTGCCGAATGGTTCCACCTAATTAAATAAATTTTTAGCATACAATTATATTTTAAATCTACGTAATAATTGTAAAATCTAATATTAAATTTACCTCGTTATGAGTGGGAATGTATATGGGTGGTCCACTCGAGGACGTAAAAATAGAAAGTGAAATCGTGCCCATGATTGCAGTAGTGATAGGCAACCTCCAATTTTCACTTTATTCGGTCGTGTCGCCCCGCACATCTCCCGATACAATTTCGCTAGCACGCCAGACCCCCAACTCAATTCACCGGCTGCTCTAAAATCAATGAGTTTCAGCAGCCATCTCAGATGTACGAGGTTTCTTGACGAGTCTGGCATCAAATAGCCTCCAATCATCCCAAGAATGTATGCACGAGCATATCGTATTCTTTCTAATTCGGTCGAATCATTATCCAGCTCCGGGAATATGTCTCGTAACCAGCCCATCTCGATCTGACCTCCGTTAATGTTATCCGGAATAGCACCTAAAAGCTCGTAGCATACGGCTCCCCAATCACCATAAGTTACGGACCCGGTGACTACGTACTCATCCACCGGCAATCCCAATTGCAAATGCACGTCTTTTAGAGTGATAGTACACTCTTCGCATAGAAGATGGAAAGTGTGCGTCTCAGGTCTCCACCTTTCTATCAACGCACTGATCAGCTTTGGGTCCAACTTGCACCCCCGGCCTATCGTGGCCACGTGCCAAAAACCCGCTTCCCGGAGGTAATTCTCGATCAACAGCGATGGCAGACCAGACATATTGCGAATATAGCATTGCAACACCCGATCTACAGACTATTTAAAAATTATAAAATAAAAATTAATTAAAATTGCATAAACCTAAAAAATATTAAATAGTATTGAAAAATTAAAATTATAACTTACCATTGTCATTTGATCGACGGAGATGTGTTTATTGTCGAGACGAACTAATTGTCCGGCCATTGCTAATACGATCGAATATTTTTAATTAAAAAAACTATTTCAAAAAACTTTTAAATAGGGCTTTTTTGTAAAAATTAAAAGACTTTTGTGAAATTTGAGAGGAACTTTAAAGGAATTTGAGAGAAAGTTGAGAGAAATTTGTGAGAAAATTGAGTAAAAATCTTTGTGTGAAAAAAATGAAAGGGTGGGGGGTTTTATAGTTTTTTTTTTACCATTGGAGGCCCATCAGTAAAAAAAAATGACCGTTGGAAGCAGGCAAAACGCGTCCCTGAGGGAGCGTTTTTGCCATGTCAGCAAAACGCGCCCTCAAGGACGCTATTTATGCTGATGTGGCAGAAAACGCTCCCTTATTGACGCGTTTTCCTGTTGCATCCCCTGACTTCGCGCTGACATGGACGCGTTTTTGGGGAAAATGACCCATTCCGATAAATAATTGAAAAACATGTCATTTTCTTTAAATTTTGAAAAAAAAAAAGAATATTTATTGGTAATTTACCCCAAAAAGTGGCTGCAACATCCTCATCCTTATCATTTTCTTTAAGATTTTAAGTAAATTATTTAAAAATGTATCATTAATGAATGTAAAATTTTTAATTTTTTTAATTTAACAAATCATATTCTTATTCTTTTCAAATATATACCGTATTGAATTTCAAGTGCTTTATTTATAATATGTGCATCTCATTCTTATCATTTACATAATAAATAAAATCTAAATCTAATATTTGAATCATAACATAAAATTTTTTAAAAAAAATTATCTAATAAAATAGAGATAAAAGATAAAATCTAATACTAACATCACTCCTACATATATTACTTTTAGTGAAATTAAAATTAAAAATATGTTAAGATGTAAAAAGTCTCATTATTGAAACTCCATATGATGACATAATTATCAAGAATATTCATCGTTCCAAGTTAGATTCGAGTTGTACTAATCATGTTGGTTATTTAAATTTTATCTTATTATTATAATTCATAAAAAAAAAAAATCCCTTTGCCCAAAAATATATTTTAGGGACCCACATTTCTAACCTTTTCAGATTTGTAGCGACTTAAACAAAATCCAAAGACATCATATCCAAAAATTCATAGAAATTAAGAATATAAATAACAAAAGCTTCGTGGTGTTATCGTAATGAAAGTGACTTCATTTCCAAATTTTTCTTCTTTTTGTTTTCTTCTTTCCATGCTTTTAAGTTTAATAAATGGTAGTAATGGATACCAGATAAGTTTGTAATGTTCATTTCACTTCATCATGGCTTACACATTTTGGATTTTCAATAAAATTGGGTTCAATAGGTTGAGTTTTCTTTCTTACTTTTTTTGCCAATAGTGGTCACATAATTTGTACAACGGTTTAATTTTGGTTATCCGAAATGAAATTCTTACGATTATCACTTAATTTTTAAGATGTTTTCATTATAGTAAGACGCTTGACTTTACACGAGACCATGTTTACTCATTTATTTTGGTAACCCTAAACCCTAAACTTTTAAGTCGCTTTTATCTTGATCATTCAAAATAATATCATTTTTTAAGTATTGAATACGAAAGGTTATTGTGAAAAAGTGATAGAAACTAAAATAATGCATTAATAAATAGTTAAACTCAAATAACTCACATTAACAATTGCTTATGCAACCCATTTTTCTTATAATGTGATCTTGAATTTTTCATGTTAAGCCAAAATCAAAGCAAAATCTTTACAATTAGTTAAACTAATTAATTTTATCTTCCATCCCAAACAAAATTTAGAATTCTTTTCATTACTTCTTTACCCAAACGAAGAACAAGCAATTAATTAAATTAATTCCAATGATTTTTTCTTTGTTTTTAACTTAGCATGGAAGATTCAATATCATATAACCAAAAGAAATTTAAGTTTCATAACAAATTATTAAATATGGGTTAATTGAGTTGATTCCATTAAGATCTGAAAACATAAAATAAAATTTTAAAATGGCATAATGATTTATTTGGTCCTCCAACGTTTTTGTCTCCTCTTTTAGCCATTGAACTTGCATTTTTTTATTTATCAAATCACCCTAAAATGAATGGAAAAATAAACATTTTTTAACTTTGTTGATGTAGCATACACATGGATTGCCACGTGGATAACACATTAGCATTTAATTAAATTTTAAAAATTCAAAAAATCATTAAAAAATATAAAATATATTTTTAAATATGTTTTAAATTTTGACATATCATCCACGTGGCAATTCACGTATATGCCACATCAGCAAAGTTAAACAAATGTTAGCTTTTCCATCCATTTTGGGGTGATTTTGACAAAAAAAAAAATTCAAGTTCAAGGGCTAAAGAGGCAAAAAATAAATTGAGGGTTAAAATAATTTTTTTGTAAAGTTTGAGGGCCAAAAAATCATTTTGCCTTTTAAAATTTAGAAGGAGATTAATTATATTATAGTAACAAATTAGTTGATATTATCATTGGATAATTTTTTTTAACAATTTATTTAATTGGTTTAGATGTTTTGAAATTTCAAATTTCAATATTGAAAAAACAAATTAGAATTTTCTTTAATGGGTTAAACAAGTACAATTTAACCATTTCTAATGCATTATTTTAATGGGTAAATTACACCAACAGTCACTGACAAAACAGTTACTCTGATTTCTATTCAGTCACTCAGGTTTCTATTCAGTCACTCAACTTGCGAAAAATAACAAAACAATCACTAACATTATCGAAAAGTGACAAATCAGTCACCCGTTAACATTTTCCATTATAGGCCTAATGGGATAGGTGACGTGGCCAGTTAACTTGCCACGTTGGACGAGTCAAAGTTTCAATTCAATCGCTCAAATTTAAAAAAATAACAAATTAGCCACTAACGTTATCGAAAAGTGACAAAGTAGTCACTCATTAACATTTCTCGTTACAGGCCTAATGAGACAGGTGACATGGTCAGTAAATTAGCTAATGTGGCTAGTTAACTTGCCACGTTAGATGAGGCAAAGTTGAGCGGTTATTTTTTTTTTTTTGTCTTTCCTTTTCCCTTTTTTAATAAATGGTCCAATATTTTTACTTTTTGCGTAATTGACCCAATATATTTATACTTCTTCTTCTTTGGCGTCACCATTGTTGACCTCCAAACCACCACCTTATCTTTTTTTTTTTTCTTTTTCAACCCCCCAATAGAGGAGGCATTATGGTTGGGATCCGATTGTCTTTTTTTGTTGCCCAAAGTCATTAACTCTAAAAAAAACCAGATCGAAATGAGATTGAAGACAATTTGGGGTCAAACTATTAGTGCCCACAACCAAACCAGTGAGGATAAAATCCTGTAAAGCAACATTCAAGCAATTCAAGAACCAAAACGACTCGAGTTTGTCGAGATCTTCATAGGATATGATGATATAAACAAAAGGATTGTTGGTTAAGCTAAACAACACTAACTTCATTGCCAACATTATCAAGTTGCATAAAACAAAATCAGAAGCAAAACAAGGGGAATATCTAAATAAACCAAACAATCGATTGAACCTGTGATTTTCAAGAACAAATGAAGCGATTCCTCCAAAGGGACAAACGAATACTGACAAGTGAAATTTTGGGTCAGGTCAATGATTAGCAAGATCCCAAAGTCAAAATCGAATTGAGTATTGTAGCATAAGAGGATGAGAGATGGATCAGAAGAAGAGCGATGGAGATGGTCAGTAACGAAAATTGGGGTTGAGGTGAGGTAAGCCCAGTCATTGAAAAGGGATTTGAATCGAGTCACAGATCTAAGAGGTAATCTAGAAAGGATATCGAAAATGGCATTTTGGGTTAATGACAATAAGGAAGCCATGGTTCTCTACTTTGTTCCTGAACAAGAAGAATTCATTCAATGGTTTTATTTGTTCTTCTTTTTGGGTGTCTGGTTTTTTTTGAAAGTTAATAGGATTGATTTGTTGTTTTTTGAAAGTTGAGTGACTGTTTTATCATTTACCCTTATATATTTTTTGGGTTGGAAATAGAGTGGTGGTCAGTTAACTGCCATATCACTTTTATGTGACGTCTGTAATGAAAAATGGTTAAAAGAACTGTTTTATTATTTTTCAAAAGTTAAGTGATTGAATTGAAACCAGACTAACTGTTTTGTCAGCTACCTCAAAGTTGAGTAACTGTTGGTATAATTTACCTTATTTTAATTTCTACTATTGTTCCACTTTAATCCTTAATGTCATTTTAGCTGGACAAATACTTAAACATAAAATATTCTTTTTGGTGACCAAAATAAAAGTACAAACATGATTTGGCGTGTATAGTTATCCACCATTAAAAAATTTAACGCTTGGTTGACTAAAAAAAAAAACTAAAAATTGGTGAGGAAATTGCAATAATATTAGTTTAGTGATCAAAATGAAAGAATCCTAAAATTTTGGTGACCCAATTGGGTAGTTTACCGTTTAAATTTGTCCTATCCGAATTTTACCACGCAAGTTCTTAGAATCTGGTACAAATATAGAGCCGTGGTAGAGTTTAGAAGTTGACCGTCCTTATATCCTAGAGAAAGAAAAACAAGATACTGAGTGCTGACTATTGAAATCGGTAGTCGCTGCAGATATGGTACAGTCTTCTCTAATTATCTTTGTTACATTGGTATGATAGTAATGATTTAACAGTAAAACTGGTACATACACAGGCAGAGGGGGAGAACAAACTCAAGCTCTATTCTTACTGGAAGAGCTCCTGCTCCTTCCGTATCAGAATTGCCCTTAACCTCAAAGGTAGCTTTCCTTTTCTTTCTTAGGGCTTTTTTTCCTTCCGTATCAGAATTACTAACAACTTTTAGTTACTGGGTTCTTTTCGTTTTGCAGGTCTGGAATACCAGTACATACCCGTGAACTTGCTTAAGAGGGAGCAATTCAGTCCTGGTCAGATTTTTTTTTTTTTCTCTTTGCTGGATTCACTAATTTGTTTCTAATCCATTAATTATTGTAATTAAAACATTGTGGAAACTTGGAAAATGGGTAGAATTCCAAAAGCTGAACCCTATTGGGTATGTACCGGTGCTCGTGGACGGTGACATGATCATTTCAGACTCTTTTGCGATTTTCATGGTCGTTTTTCTGTTTCCACCCTTTTCTTTTCTTTTATTCTATTCAGTATTTAGCTTGAATTGTTTGTTTTTAATAAATCAGAATTTTGATCTAACAGTATCTGGAGGAGAAATACCCTCAACACCCTTTATTGCCATCTGATCTTGCAAAGAAGGCACTCAATTTCCAGGTCTCTGCTTTCCTTCTTTGATTCACTCCTTCTATACCCTTTTTTTCCTTGTCCAACTTAGCTTTGTATGATTAATTAATCATGTTTTACTAAGTTTTGCTACACTAATGAGTACTCACATCATTCTATAGGCTGCAAATATTGTTTCCTCTAGCATTCAGCCTCTTCAGAATCTAGCTGTACTGGTTTGTCTCTGACTGAATTTCCCTGTTTTATGCATTCATTTCGTTTCTAAGGCCGCAGATATTCTTTTTTGGTATTATTTATATCTAACAGGAATTGCGTTTGATTTGCTGCTTTTCCCTTTTCAGAAGTACATTGAGGAAAAAGTAAGTCCAGATGAGAAAATTCCTTGGACAAAATTTCATATTGAGAAAGGCTTTGAAGGTAAGTGATGAGTAAGGCATCATCCAAATAACCATCCTCCTAAGATTAAATGCCATCAGGATTATTGTTTCCTCTAATAGATCTAGCATACCGATTTGATTAATGCTTCTTTGGTTCAGCGCTTGAGAAGCTGTTAAAAGATCATGCTGGAAAATATGCGACTGGAGATGAAGTTTCCATGGTTAGTTTCATTCTCTCCTGTTTATACATGCCTTTGAACTAATGTGGTTTGATTTTATTTTATTATATATATTTTTTTGTTTTTTTTGTTGGGGGGGGGGGGGGGGTTTGCTTCCTGCAGCAATATGTGAGAAAATGTAAATCAGGCATCATCTAGATGCCATTCTGCCCCCTGAACTATATATGCCTTTGGATTTCAGATGAAAAGAGTTAGCCATAGATCTAAGTTCTGTTTGACATTAGCTAATATCATCTTCTGTTGCTTGTTATGAAACCCTTTTAGAAGTTCTCTCCTAATGTACTGTAGAATAAGAAATATCTGAAACTATTTATTTTGAAATGTTCTGAATACATACATAAATATGGCCTGTTGACTTTGTTTGCAGGCAGATCTGTTTCTAGCACCACAGATTCTGGCTGGGATTGAACGATTCAATGTTGACATGGTAATCTGCTTATTCCATTCACTACTAGTTTCTGCATCTAATTGTTATTTGTTCACTTTTAACTCATTTGAAGTTGCCATTCCTCTCCGCACACTCAAGCGCAGGCATGCATTCTTGGCTTTTCTATTTGCTCTTATGCTTCTGAAATTTTTGTGAGTTAGAGGGAGAAATATTGCTTCATATATTACCACTAGAAATCTTTGGCATTTTATGCTACGATTCAATTTTTGATAAAGTTTTCCATGGTTTGAACGTTTGAAGGCCTCAAGAAGGGGATATCTCTTTTATGCTTGACCTCCAACAGGTTTTCTCACTAACATGGCTTCTTTTTTTCTATTATTTTGTAGGCTAAATTCCCACTGTTATCTAGGTTAAATGAGGCATATAGTGAGCTACCAGAATTCCAAAATGCTAAGCCAGAGAATCAGCCGGATGCTCCTTCAGCATAGGGCACTCGTTAAGATGGTGGATGGATGAGGTACATATCTACTGCTGAACTGTCCATCTGTTTGGTGGCTGGTAATCTTCAACAATGGCTCTTGGTTCCTCCCGCGTATGATCAATGATAATAAGGCTTATGTAGTCCAGAACCAGAAGAAAATGAAAGACATATGATATATATATATATATATAGATAGATATATATGCCATGTTTATCCGAATTTGGTGGTTTTCTCGATCTCCATATTCTTATCCCTGTTTGCAGAAATGTCATTTAACTGTAGTTCATTTCATTTAGAATCTCCGCTCTTCCTTCGAACCATGAAAAGCAGCTACAACAAGAACAACACATATATATCATCTGCACTATTGAGTAAAATGCTCGCTCATGTTAGCCTTGTTTATATATATATATATATTCGAGATTAGCCTTATTGTTAAATACACAGGACAGAAGCCTAACTAATTTGTTGATATACAAAGTCTTTTTTAATTAAGTTTACGAGTGGATGCCAGCAGTGCTACCAGACCAAACTATCAGCCCAAATTGACAAATGTTGTAGGTTCTATTCCTAAATTGGCCTTGCCCTTTTAATTTTGGTCCAAAGTGGTACTTTAATTATCAATTTTGTTTCATTTTATTCAAAACGTGAATAGTGTCTAATAAGAATGTGAGATGCTGTACTTTTTTTTTTTAGGTAAACAAGGACAAAAATGATAGCGTAGGTATATTTTTGAAGAAAACCAATGAACTTGGGTATAGTTATGGCTAAATTTATCAATAAAACTATAAAA
Organism: Gossypium bickii; assembly: GCA_025503065.1. Lineage (NCBI taxonomy): Eukaryota > Viridiplantae > Streptophyta > Magnoliopsida > Malvales > Malvaceae > Gossypium > Gossypium bickii. Next base: position 14,941,188 of record CP106713.1, on the reverse strand, counting down.
ATTGAGGGTTAAATTTATGATTATGTTAATAAAAAAAAGTTAACGGACTGAAAATTAATGATTCAAACAGTAGAAACTGAAAATGAGGAATTTAAAAACAAATTTTAGCAAATAAATCAGAAAAAGGATTATCTTTAGAATTTAACTACCAAAACTTATATAAAGGGGATTAATATCCAGATGCACTACTAGTAGTGGTAAAGTTAAAATACTTACAGATATGGGGACGCTTGGGTTGTAATAGAAGTAGTTGGAGTAAAAGAAGTGATCAATTTTATGTTCAATAATGGCATATTCATTACGGCATGTCCCGATAATAGCATATATGTCTCAAATTATGGATTTCCGAAACAAAATTTTGTTAAACTAACCAATAATCTTCACCTATATACAATATTAAAATTCTTATCAAATGACTTGTAATTCCATCTTCCACAAACAACTACACGGTGTCCAGTCACCTATTCCTTAAATCATTTTCTAAATCTTATTGCACAAAACTTTCTCCAACTGTGTTGTTTTGGGTAAGGTGGCGATTATGTTTTTGTTTGTAAAATGTTTGCATTGTGTGTAGATAATAATCTATATGGACTTCTTTTACTAAAATACGCACACACAAAAATATATGGACAAGTAAATTAAATTGTTGGCTTATACTGTCGCAGTCTATCCACGATTGACCTCATGTTGTATTTCTACATCAGTTTGTTATCGCGATATATATATTAGTTTCTAATGTTACATGCGTTGCATTTAATTTTTAATTATTTTTTAAACAATATATTTTTAATTCTTGTTAATTTTTAAATAATATAAATTTGAAACTATTATAAGAAATTAAATTATAATGTTTATTTGAAAAAAATATAAGCAAAACAACAGCAATTATAATAATAGTTCAAGATAGGAAAAATATTTAAATTCAATTAATAAACACATTTAATAATAATTATTGAAAAAAAATATGGTTTTAAGAGTACTTGCTTCACACAGTATAATCTTATAAAAAAATTTTAAAAAAATAATATCATAATATTATATTATTTCATAATCAATTAAAATAATCTTCGATCACTCTCTAGCACCATTGTTATTCAAATTTGATTCGATATTGCCTCTTCGAAGAATCATTGCTTTAATTTTTCATTCTTTTTATTATTATATAATTTTAACTTATTAATGCTAAAAATATTTATTTTTTTCTGGTAATTTTTATGAGATGCTACTTGATTGAATACGCTTAACTACTAAATGCTATTTATAAAATTAGCTTAAAATTTAATTGGTATATAATACTAATATTAATTAAATAATAATTAAAATGTTTAGAATTCTATTCAAGTAATTACTTTATTTTACGTCAATAAAATTAACACAATTTTTATATGTAAAATATTTTTAGCTAATAATGGTAAATTAAATTATAATTATTACAATTATTATTCTATATTTTATGCTCAGATATCTATTCAAGTAAGAACTCTATTTTAAAATTAGCACAATTAAAGTTAATTGAGAAATATGATGGAAAGTAAGGGGTATACTCATTAGTTCAAAAGTTTTTTCAAATTCATACTTTTATATATTATATATATGTGTGTGATTGTTAGCTTTGATTTTATTAAATATTGATATATAATTAATTTTACATATTCATTTTAAGTATGAAATATTATTAAAAATATCATAAAATATTTTTGGTCCAAAATAAACTAAAAAACATTTGTTTAAAATGTTTTGATTTATATCTAATATTTTGTTTAGTTTAGTTAAAATAATTTGAAAAATATTATAAACTCATTTTAAACATTTTTGTACAAGAGGTAACAGATCCCTCAAACATAGGCCATGGAAGTCTATAAGTGACAAAAGTTAGAATTATTCTATCGTATTCGATATGAGCATAAAAAATTCTAAAATTATCCTTAAAAACTAATAAATCAAAACTTATTAGATGAAGTAAGCAAGTGATACAGAACCTCTATAAATCAAGTCACTTATCATTTTTAAGTATCAATTCACCCTCTTTTGATAAATCTGATCTTCCCAACACAATAATCCCTAAACTTCAAACATTTTAATTAAAACCTTAAAGTGTCATTATTGTAAATCCTAATGTAAGCTTGGATACTAAATGTTAGCTAATGGCTCAACTAGAATGTTTTAATGTTTGGAGATTAATTTAGATTTGGCATAATGATAATTTTAACTCCTAACATTTACTCTTTTGGTCACTTTGACCTTAATTCTGTTTTTTTGGATCACTTTAGCTCTCAACTTTTAAAATTTAATCAAAAATATTTTTCTTAAATGAAAAAGTTAACTAGGTGATTAACATTTTAATGACATTAACATGACAACTTGTCTAACAATTCACATAAACTTGTTCAAAAAAATAATAATTCAAAAAGTTCATAAATGTTTTTAGAAAAACTATCCATGTCCGTAGTAAAGTACATGTATAGACTACCACATGGGTTGCCACGCCAATGCTATTATATTTTTAACAATTTAGTCAATTTTTCATTCAAAAGAAAGCAATTTAATTAAATTTTGAATATTAAAAGCTAAAATGATGAAAAAAAGTAGAACCAAAGTGACAAAATGGGTAAAGGTCAGGTGCTAACTTTATCTTTATGCTAATCGTTTAGAGAATATACTTAATTATTAGTAAATATTATATGTAAATTGGGTTCGAATGGTGGCTAGTTTTGAATCCGAGGGCTACATTCTATACCATGTCATTGTGGATAAATGCAATGAAGTATATGTTAGCATCGTATTTAAATCTTTTCGTAGTTACTTTATGAATAAACCTTGTCGCTCTGGTAAAAATGGTCCTAGTCCACTGTTCCTTTAATCTACCTATTATTGGGGATGAAAAAATAGGTTGAACATGCTGACATTTACTTAACCTCTATGAGGTTGCTTTATGAATATCAACTTTGTCATTAGGGTGAAACTAGGCATAACTCAAAAAAAAAAAAAAAAAAAAAACTAAAATTGAACTTGTTATAAATTTGCATTCATAAGTATGGATGTATAATAAAATTATAATATGTGACGATAACCAATCACATTGTTCTCTTTCTTTCTTTTTTATCTTGCTCTTCTTATATATATATATATATATATATATATATATATATATATTTGATTATTAGAGATTTCGTTAAGCATATTTGTTGAATGATTAAGTTTGATTATGGAATAATTATAATGAAGAAATGATTTAGAATATTTACAAAGTTGAGAAAGTATTGTTTCTTATTGAGTAATTATACTTGAAGAATAGTTGCTTACTACAAGAGTTGTTAGAATTGAAAGATGGTTGGCAATTACATGTGCAACTCCATACTCTCCATTTTAATGAATAGCTTATGAGCTACTAGTTTGTAGCTAAATATTTCAATATATCCTATGAATTACTTCTAATCTTTTTTCTAAATCAATGAAATTAAAATAATAAAAGATTTGGAGTGTAATAATAATTAAATTCGATTTTAGTTAGGTTAAATAACTCTATAATTATCTTAAATGAATAAGTTTTTTTCAGATACCTATTTAATACGAATTAAAATCATGGTATTCTATCTTTTACCATAATATAAGAAAAACTTTAAAACTAAACAATTAGAGATTAATTAATAATTGAAATTGAAATAAAGAAAAATCCAATCTAAATAGACCACTCTACTTGCAGTTGTAAAATAAGAGGCGGCAGCCACAAAGTTGCGAGCGCAATGAAGCATACATTGCACGCCCACCTCAAAAATGTGTGAATATGCGGTTCTTCCTGCATTCAGCAATTATGTTTAACGGCATTTCACTCTATAAAACACCTATGCCCTATAAATCATCCCCTCTCTCTCTTTCTACCCCTATTTTTTTTTTTTTTTACTTAATCATATAATAACTTTTTTTTTTAAATTATCATATAATAACTATAATCTCATCTACTATCTAAATGCATTTATATTTTTTAAAATAAAAAATTTTCTTTAAATTTATTTTAGTGTAAATAAAATTAATTTTTTCAATACTCATAATAATTCCATCAATAATATTATTTTTAAGATTTGGATATAAGTTATATTTTATCGTGGTTTGTTAGTAAATGCACTCATATAATAAAAGACAGAACAACTGACCATTCACCAGCAACAACATGGAAGTACGTACGACAATGTGTGGTCGATATCTTCATTGGGGAGGTTCGTATGTCAGCTTGTGGATGACAATGGGTCCAACCAACCCAAGCTTACCGCACTTCCGCAATACTCTCTTAACAATCTTTCTCGATATTCAATCATGCCATCATCATTCTCTTCTCTACAGTATTAACTCAGCGTCCACAAAACTCCATTTTAGCCCCCCCAGACCCTACTGAATTGAAGATTAAAGAATTTTCATTTTTTTGAAAAAACTATCAAGCTTCGGTTGCAATCTGGATTCTGGAAAACGGAATCTTTTTTTTTCCTTCAAAATCTAACAATATATGAGCGCTAAAGTGATAACAAAATCTATTCCTTATCCTTCCTTCAGTTAAATTACAGCTGCATACCCTATCTATCTAGCTAGCTAAACAGCAGCAAGAATTAATCACTCAAGGAATCAAACCACCTCATAATTAATGCCCTAAATCCCAGTAGAGAAATAAATACAAATTAGCAGCAACATATAGTAGATATAATATAAGCAATACTGTGGCGCCTACTTGAAAGGATTGTTATACTCCCTATTTGGTTCTGGGATTGGGTTCCACTCCCACAACCGGTCCGAGAAGGCCGTTGGACTTGGAAGTGCGCTGGGTAGCACGTTGAGGGAAAGCTGTTGCGGTTGTGCCTGTGATTGTGGGGGCAACGTAGAAAACTCCGATTGTGGTTGATGTTGTTGTTGATGGGGATGGGGATGATTTGTATTGTAGTATTGCTGCTGGTTCAATGCAACTTGTTGGTAGCTTACTAGTCTGTGGAGGTCGTCGACAACATTGGATGGAACAGAAGAAGAACCTACTGGAAAGAGAGTAGTCGAATTGGGGAGTAAAGAGCAGCAGCCTTGCTTTGACTGATTCAAGAACATTCCTTCCCCTTCCATTCCAGATGGCAACCCAAGTGTTGTGCTAATAGGAGGCATTGGACGGTACAGGTTCTGCTTGGAAAGTCCGAGAGCTGTTGTGACATCAGAAGTACTAGTACTGCTGCTTCCATCAGTTTCAGTTAACTTTTCAAACTCCATTTGTTGTGGTTGTCCTCCTCCAAAAGCTTGAAACCTTTCCATGGCTTGTTGAGCTGCCTCTTGGGGGTATTTCTTCTCTGACTGTTGTCCTCTCGATGACTCTGCTGACCGCCTAGTTGGTAGGCAACGGGGGAGTGATGGGTGATCTTCCACTCCAGGTCTCTTGTACACACGGCAAAGCGATATTTCAGCCTGAAAATCATATTATAGGGTGCTGGTGAAGAGAACGACGAAGCTTTTTTCCATGGAAGATAAGCAGCCTCAACTAAATGTTTTTCGACATTGAGCATCGGTTACAGTTGTGACTCGGAAGCAGTAATAGTAGTATTGAATACATGTAATTAAGGTCTTTTGGGACTCATTCAATCTAAAGTTCATGCAGCTTCCTATCTGTCTTTTGATAGAAACAAATTTTTAATGAACAAATCAATTAATAACAACAAAACTGGAAATCCATCTGTCAGTTATATTAGTACTATCTTATCTTTTTTGTCTTGCCCCAAAAGGAGCACAACCTTGCAATTATTCATTTCCTGACGGATCCAGCTGAGTACTAAAACCGAAACTTCTGGAACACTGACAACCATTTTTAGACTTAGAATTTTCTAAAAGAGAAATTAGGGTTTAGGGAAAGGAGAACAAAGACGTGGATTGTGTAAACCAAAAGGTTTTTCTGTAGTGCATCTGTATATATAGCAATATTGATGGTAAAGAGAAAGGCGTGTACCTTTTGGTAGCGTTCAGTTTCGTGGTGAGGCAAGCGATACTCGTTCATAATCCAACTGGTTCGGATACCTTTGGGAGCTTTTCCGGAGTAGAAGACTAGGGTTTTCTTGAGACCAATTGATCGAGAGTTCTCACCTCGAATCATGCGGTCAGCTCCCGTTGCCTTCCAGTAGCCGGATGTCGTAACACGATTAGGGCGATCCCCGTTTCTGTACTTTCGGTCTCTAGGCACATAGAAGAACCATTCTTTCTCTCCTATTGCTGCCAAGGCTGAGATTGGCCGCCCGGAGAATTCACATATATACACACACAACACCAAAGATGAATCACTGTGATTGTCCTATCTTGCCGAAACAGCTATTAATATTACAAATATGTATGTATGTATGTATGTATGTATGTATGTATGTATGTATGTATGTGTGTGAGCGTGTGATTTAGGAAAGTCGTTTTATACCATACGATGGAAGCCCACACATTTGAAGATTGATGAAGAAAAAAAAAAAAAAACACAAGGAAAGAAATCAAGACTCAAAGGGAAACTAAGGATTTGTAGTTTTACCGGGAAGCTCCCAAGGGTCATAGCGATATAGATCAAGAAAAGTAATGAGCTCCACGTTGAAGCGCTTGCCCTCAACCTTACGGCGAAGGTAGAACTCTACAAGCTCTTCCTCCGTAGGATGGAATCGAAAACCAGGCATGACCATGTCGTGTTCGTGTTCATCTTTGCTGTTGCTGCTGCTGCTCATGTTGTTGTTGTTGAGGTCGTCGACGACGTTAATGTTGGTATTATCGTTGGGGTCGTTGCTCATGATGGCTGCCGGTGGTATTGCCATAAACTAATTAACCAGAAACTATGTCAGCTCCGAGCTCCTACCCTCTTAGTTTAGACACTGAGAGCTTTGTATTTGAACAAATCGAGTAATGTAAGTGGTGGTAGGTTAAATTTCCTCACTCTTTTATATTGAAGGTGAGGAGAAGACTGAGAAAATGAAAAAAGAAAAGAAGAGAGAGAGAAAATATGGAGGGGCGTGTTAAAAAGATCTACATAGCTTTCAGGCCCTACACTACATGGGAAACGGTACGCCTAAAGGTGTTTAAGATGGGAAAGTGACATGTCAAATAGACGACAGGGTGGCCACACCAAGTAGCAGAGAGCGGTGCCCTTGGACCTTTCTTCCTTTTAACCTTAGAATTTCTATTTTCCCTGTTCTCTCGTTATAAAATTAAATAATTAGATTTAAGGTTATTATTTGATGTGCATTTCAACTCCATTCAGTAATTCATTGATAATAATAATAATAATAATAATTAAATCTCAAATTTTCATTCTTTAAACATAATTCATGGATAGACTGTTAGAATAAATTGTAATTTCATAATTTTAAAAATATTAATTATTATAAAAGTTATAAATAATACTTAAAAAATATATAATACTTTAGCTTAAGAAAGTATTCGAGAATATGATTACTAATAAAATTACAAACAAAATCAAAGCAGTAAACATATACTCTTTGTTATTAACAATCGGTCCTTAACCAAGTATAATTAATAATAAATTTAGTATAAAAATTTAGAATAAATACTATATAATTTAGTTTTTTTTTTATAATTAGAGAGGAGAATGGAATTATTTGGGATCGAACTCAAGCTCTCATAATTACAACATAATCCTCTTACTATTGGGCCAAGAGTTCATTAGTAGGTCAAATGGTATAAGAAATTCTCTCCTGAATAAAAATTTTAGATTATTTAAACAAGATTAGTAAAATAACATATAATTATATTTGAAAAAAATAATATATGTATATACCTAAAATTAAAATGTTATTATTATTGTATAAAAAAACTTTTTAAACTTACATAATGTACAAGCATGTTTGAAAAACCATAAGGTAATTGAATTCGATTGTAATTGCTTTAAATTCTCACCCTCTCTGAAGAATTGTAGACTATAATTCAGTGGGGTCTATTAATTAATTACAACGGTTACCCAAACAGTTATCCAAACAATAGACAATTTCAAACAATTACATCCAAATTCAATTACTAGTTGTATTTCCACCAGTGTACTTGTTAGAATTTTTAAACTTTGATTTAATTTATAATTTTTTAAATATGTTTCTTGAACGAGGTGAAATTTTAAAAAAATTATTAACAACTCAAGAAGAAATAATTTTTTTTTAAAAAAAAAAGAGAAAACAATTAAAACTGCAAAATTTAACATAGATTTATTCCCTAACCTTCCAACTTTATTACAAATGATCCAAAAAAGAAATCATGTGCAAATTGTGTAAGTATAGACTATAGAGGTTTCCTTTCTCAAGTAATACAAATTCCAAATGTTAAGGTTTCTATTTATACATCCATGTGGCTTAGCCTAGTTACCCAATGTAAGAGTTGAACTTATTGAACTCAACAAAATTTCCCTTTTGAGTCAAAGGTTCCAATTACCTTGGTCTTGTCTAACTCTCTTCCTTTTCTCTATTTTGGTACCTTCAAGTGTTTCCTAATTGAATGATTTTATTGTACACTTTGCATGTCTTCCTAACATCCACAAACTATCACCATTCTCCTCAATGAATAATGTTTTTAGTAATTTACATTTCAGCAAACTAATAAAGTTGAATCAAAACATTCTCACATGCTTGATTCAGTTCATGCTGTGAAATGATAAATCATACTCCCACTTTCATCCTTAATACTATATTTGATATATCTTTACATTTGAGTTTACATTAATGAATTTATGTAATTATACAAAATATAATGATTTTTTTATATACGAATACATTAAGTTCAAAATGAGTTACTCAAATAAAAGTTTATCATTTGCTTCCTGAAAGTTCAATTTCGAATGAATTTTATAGGTGAACACCCTTTGATCATAGATCCACCAAATCAATTACGAGAATTCAAAAATGATGATTTCAATATTATTAAAATATAAATAATATAAATATATTTTAATGTATTAATAATATGTTGTATATACAACTAAATTGTTATACTAGTAACTAAATGTCTTTTGTATATATAAGATGCCTTTAGATGAAGAATTTAAAATTTTATTAGAGTATTCTTGGATGAAGAATTTTAAAATTTTGGAGATTTTTAAAATGCTAATATTTCAGAATTCTTGAATTCAAAATACTAGTTATTGTCATTGTTTAGTCTAGATAAATAGTTTTAAGAAAACTTGGGTTATTTGAATTTTATAAATTAAAAAAAACAATCTTAAAAGAAAAAAATTAAAGATATTAAAAATGAATAATATAGAAAATATTCAATATGGATATTATTAGATTTATAGAAATTTATAAATTTTTTAATAAAATAAAATTTTAAAATATATACTAAAATTAAGTAAATTGAAGTTTATTTATTTTTATTTTATAGTGAGACAATGTGTATTAAAAATAAAATTATGAGGAATTTAAAAAGAAAAAAACACAAGTGCAATTTGAAAAAGGAAATTGAATCAATTAAATCTCAACTTAAAGTTGTTCCTAAAATTTCAATTTCTTCATTATTTTTTCCCAGTCAAATAAATTAATTTTTAGAATTTTGATATAAATGAAATCTATCCTTTAAATACTGTATTCAAAGAGTGTTTGGATGGAGGATATGGAGTGCTTTCATTTGTATCAATATTTTTACAATTCTAAAAGTGAATTTATTTGTTTGGATAAAAATTTAGTGAATCTCAATTTTAGCAGCTCAAATTTTCTTTTCAAATTTCATCTAAATAGGTGATTTTTCAAAATTTTCTATAATTATATTTCATTTAACACATAGATAATTACTAAAACTTCAAAAAATTGTTTTTATTTAATTCTAATATTTATATTTAAAATTTTTATTTTATTAAAAATATTTATAAAATTTTACCAATATAATGATATACAGATTATTTTTTATTTTATTATAATTATTCATATTTTTTAATTCTTAAAAATCCAACAGCCTAATTTTTATGAAAACAATTATTTATCCAAACAAACTATGATTAATGCTATCATTATAAAAATCTCTAAATTTTTAAAAAGAAAAAAAAAATCATCCAAGCATTCTCTTTGGGGGTTTTAAAATTCTAACCTTTTAGAATTCATCAATATAAAAGCTAGTAGTTATAAATACATTGTTTGCTTTAGAAGTATTTAGGTTGGAATGATGATTTTAAAAACAAATAATGCAATATGATATCATTAGATTTGTAAAAGTTTATAAATAATTTCAATAAAAAAGGATATTTTGATATTTATGTTTATCTATTTTATAATGTGGAATTTTGAAAAAAAAAACAATATCTTTAAGTAGAATTTGAAAAAAGAATTTTGTCCTGAAATTCTTTATAAAATTTGAAATTTTCTATTATTTTTACTGAGAAAGTTTGAAAAAATGGAATTACTCTTCAGAAATTCTCACATTTGTTTAAAAATTTGGACCACTATAACTTAAAAGGTCAACGCAAGTTGTGTTTGAAGTGAGTATAAAAAAAAAAAAGATTATATGAACAAGTGGTTAAAAATAGCAGCAGATTTGAATTAAAATGATGATTGATGCGAGGGTTTTAACTATGATATCAACAAGAGATTTTAAAAATGTAAAATTTAAATGGATTGAGGAATATTAAATACAGGAAGAGCAGGCAGTGAAAGGAAAATAAGTGGTAGGGAGATTGAAGAGGTACATAAATAGAATGGTAATAATTGGTAGAGTATGGTTCGGTCAAGAGAAACCCGTGACCACTCCTCATCACTACCGCCTCTTTCTTTTGTTTTCTTTTGTTTTCTTCTGCTACTCGCTTTCTCTTTCTTTAATTGTTTATTGTTCCTTCTGCGCACACATATATGATACGCCTGTTTTCTAAATATGCGTATCCATCTTTTTGTTTCTCTATTTCGCTTACACCCCCTATACTTCCAACTTTTCTTCTCCCATTTTTAAAAAAATTCAAATTATATAAATAAATTCTTTTTCAAAAAATTAAATATTTTTTTGGTATAATTATAGGTATTCTCACTTTTAATCCGTTTTCCATTCTGAATTTAATCATATTTAAACTGGAGGTGATATGCAACTAAAATTTTCTCAACAATATCATATTTTTAGAATTTTATTTGTGTTATGTGGGTGGGTTATCATGATTCATTTTCTTTGGTTTGTTAGTACAATGTTGGTTTTCAATTGTAACCTTGAATGTTTATTTTGGGAGGTTCTTGTTTTATTTAAGGTGTGTATTAGTTGCCTTATCCCTTGTTACCTTACCTCCTACGAGGTTTTATATGATATATAATATAAATTATTTTTACTGAAAAAAAACTTTGAATCAAATGGAAATCTTTTGCATCAAAAAAGAGTCTAAATTCAGTAAAATTATTATAAAGGTCTCTATATTAGGACTCATATTGTATTTTGTTCTCTCTACTAAAAAAAATAGGTAAATTAATCTCTGTAAGTTAGATTAAAAAGCAAATTGATCATTTTTGTTAAAGAAATTATTCATTTGTTTTGTTAAAAACTAGTGTAGTTGACGGAATAACCAGGCAGTAACATGTGGCGTGCCACGTTTATCTCATGATGATGTACAAGGGTCAGTCTTTAACAGTGGAAATGGATAATAGAATATCATGTTTGCTCTTTGATCTAACATACAGAAACTAATTTACTTATTTTTTTTTGAGTAAAGAGAACACAATGCAATCCAACTAATATAAGGACCTTTATAATAATTTTACCATCCAAATTCACATGCATTTTTTTGTGATTCAATTATACTTCAAGGTATTGTTGACAAAATGTTTATAATTATAAAATAAATCCAACAAGTTGCTTCCAAATCCTTTAAAGTAAATCTTTCGAATAGATTTTTTTTTTCTATGATACACAGGTTAATTGTATATATTAACTAAAATATAATTTATTTGTAACTTAATATTAAATAATTTAAAAGAATTGATGACACAAAGAAAAATATATGTTTAAAATGAAGAAATTAAAATGCTACACTAAAATATATAATGTTAGGAATAAAAATTAAACAAGAAATAGGCTTTAAGCTTAATGGTTAAGGGCGAAGCTTTCCCTTTGTGTTCTTAGGTTCAAGCCACTATTTTCCTAAAGCCATCATTTTATTTTCAGCAGCAATAGGTAAATTGCCGTACCGCCCCTTAAGGTTTTCAAACCTTAGGTATTTAGTTCATTTTTTTCATGATTAGACTTGTCATCTTGTTTTGTTCTCAATTCCTATTAGAATTTTGCCTCCTTTTCTCTATTTCTTCACTTTTTTCTTTTCTTTCCTCTTCTTTGCATCATATTTTTCATCTTTTTGCTGTGGGTTATTTTGTTTTCCCAGATTAAAACATCTTCCATTCAATCGTTTTTCTACTGATTTCGTAATTGTCATCAATAGCATCCCAATCTTTGCCAAGAAATAGTAAGTGCACCTCGTTATGAAGTTTAGATCCCGAAATTTTGTAGTATTTCTATCTGACACTAATCTTATGACCGATTAAACAATCTTTTATTGTTCTTGCTAACTCTTTTATTAATCTTTTCAAATCTTGAAATGAATTGTTAATTCTCATGTAAATGCCGCTTGAAGGACCGTATTTAGGTGAAACAGATCAAAATCGGTGTGAGGAATGTTGATTGGACTCTCGGTGAAAGGTGTGTGTTCTTCCCAAGTGAATTGGTAGTGATCGTGTGTAGGGTTAGGGCCACACGGCCACCACACGACCATGAACCTTTGTAAACCCTAGGCCAGTTCGTGAATCACATGGCCACAGCTCTTTCACACGGTCGTGTCTCTCTTGTAGGGTAATTTTAATGTTTACCTCACGACCACAGTCTGTTACATTGCCTGGCCGCACGACTATGTAACCTCTCAATACAGCCTATAGCATTTCATACGGCTTGGTCACACGGTTGTATGACTCTTGTTTTATAGTTTTGTCCAAAATTTTATGAATTGTTCTGTTTATCCCCTACACAATCCCTAAACTATTTTTAGAGTTTTATTTCTCTCAATTGAATCCCTAATAATATGTATATTGGAATCCATGATCTGAGTGATTGAATAATTATTGTTATATACATGATATGGGAACAATGTATGCCTACTACTACCGTTAAACCAAATACATGTTAAGCAAGTTTATTGCTACTGTAATGATTTGTTATAATACATGTTAATTGCTACTGTATCGACTTGTTATAAGCATGTTTATTGCTCCGTACTGATCTATTATAGGCATGATATTTGCTACTATATCGACTTATTATAAACATGTTATTGATACCGTATTGATTTGTTATAAACATGTCATGTTGCATTGCATGGGGTGGGACGTTATAAATGAAGGAAGAGTCAGCAGTTTATTTGCAACTACCAGTGGTTCATCCAAAACTTACTAGTAACTTTTATCTACATCGATGGGTGGTCATCTAACCCTTTCTTGATCAGTTCGTTGTTGTGTTCATCGACGACATCTTAGTTTATTGAAAAACCAAAACCGAACATGATGAATACCTCAGGAAAGTTTTGCAAATCCTCCACAAAAAGGAACTCTATGTGAATTGAGTAAGTGTCAATTCTAGCTTAAAGAAGTCATGTTTCTTGGTTATGTAGTATCTGCAGAGGGTGTCCGCGTAGATTCAAAAAGAACAAAGGTTATTCTGGAATGGAAAAAAACCCAAAAACGTTTCTAAAATATGAAGTTTCCTTGGTTTAGTCGAATATTATAGGAGATTTGTTGAAGGGTTTTCTCTAATTACTGCTCTTTTAACCAAGTTGTTGAGAAAGAATGTTTCATGTAAAAGGACGGATGATCAACAAGCTAGCTTTGAAAGCTAAAAGTTGTGTTAACTCAAGCTCTCGTGTTAATTCAACCTGAGTTGGGAAAATAATATGTGGTGTATAGCGACGCATCCTACACTGGTCTTGGTTGTGTGTTGATGCAAGGAGGAAAACTAGTTGCTTATGTGTCGAGGCAGTTGAAACAGCATGAGTGCAACTATTCGACTCATGATTTGGAGTTGGCAGCAGTGATATTCACATTAAAAAGTTGAAGGCATTACCTATATGGTGAGAAGTGCTATATTTATACGGATCATAAGAGTCTCAAGTATCTTCTCACCTAAAAAGTGTTAAACTTAAGGCAACGGAGGTGAATAGAATTATTAAAAGACTATGACTGTATGATTGAGTACCACCTCGAAAAAGCCAATGTAATGCGTATGCTCCAAGTAGAAAATAGATGATCGTTATAAGAGCAATGTTTGTTAGGTTAAGTCTAATGGATGATGAAAGCTTACTAGTTGAACTACAAGTGAAACCCACCTTGGCTAATGAGATTAAGGTTAAACAAAAATTAGATGTGTCCTTATTGCCGTGGATTAAGTAGGTGAAAGATGACAAACTAAAGATTATAGGTTTAATGGTGATGGTATTTTTTGCTTTCGAGGAAGGTATTGTGTGCCAAACGGTAATGACCTAAAATAGAACATACTTCGGGAAGTGCATAATATCTCTTATGCCATACATACTAGAAGAAATAAGATGTATCGGGATTTAAGGGAATTGTACTGGTGGCCTAAACTGAAACGAGACGTGGCAGATCTTGTAGCTAAGTGCCTAATGTGTCAATAAGTGAAAGCTAAACACTAGTTGCCTTTAGGATTGTTATAACTGATTATAATACCTTAGTGGAAGTAGGAGTTTATAACAATGAACTTTGTTAGTGAGTTACCTTTAACATGCATTAAGAAAAATTTAATTTGGGTGATAGTAGATCGATTAACTAAGTTAGCTCATTTCTTACCTATCCATACGGATTATTCTTTAAAAAAACTAGCTAAATTATATATTTTAGAGATTCTAAGGTTTCACATGTCAATTATTTCAGATCGAGATCCTCGTTTTGCATCTCATTTTGAAAAAAGCTACATGAGACACTGCGTACTCGTTTAGATTTTAGTACTGCTTTCCATCCATAAAATGATGGACAATCTGAGCGGGTTATTCAAATCTTAAAAGATATGCTAAGGGGTTGTATTATCGAATTCCACGGTAGTTGAAAAAAAACATTTGCCTCTAGCTAAATTTGCCTATAACAATAGCTTTCAATCAAGCATACAAATAACACATTATGAAGCCTTGTCGAACACCATTGTGTTTGACTGAATTGGGAGAAAGAAAAATTTTGGTCCCAAAGTGGTATAGGAGTTTGAGAGGAAAATTAAATTGATCCAGGAAAGACTTATAGCAACTTTGGATAGAAAAAAGTCGTATGTGGACCTAAAAAGGAAAGACATTAAATACAATGTCAGAGATTAAGTCTTCTTGAAAGTGTCTCCATGGTGAAAAATGTTGAGGTTCGGATGAAATGACAAGTTAAGTCCTAGGTTCATCGGACTTTACAAAATTCTTAAGAGAGTCGGTCTAGTGACATACCAATTAGAATTTCCTCCAGAACTAGACTTTATTCATGATGTATTCCACTTCTCCATATTGAGATGATACTGCTCCGACTCTTCCTTTATCATTCCAATCGAAGAGATTGAGGTGAGATCAGATTTGTCCTTTGAGGAGGAAACCATACAAATTCTAGATCGTGAAGTAAAAGTTCTAAGAAGGAAACATATCCTATTTGTTAAGATTTTATCATGGAACCATAGCACTGAGGAGGCTACAGAGAACTAGAGGACTCAATCTGTCAATAGTATCATTATTTATTTGAACCAAGTAAATTTCGAGGATGAAATTCCTTGAAGGAGGGAAGAATTGTCACGCCCCAAAATATGGGAGGTTAATTGTAATAAATAGACAAGAAATGAGCCTTAGGCTTGATGGTTAAGTGTTACTCCTCTATCCTATAAGTCCTAGGTTCGAGTTTCATTCCTCCCATTTCTTTTCTTTTAATTTTCAGTAACCTAGGATAAAAGCCACACTAAAATATATATCGTAAAGAATAAAAACTAAACAAGAAATAGGCATCAGGCCTAATGGTTAAGAGCTAAGCTTCCCCCTTGTGTTCCTAGGTTCTAGCCACTCCTTCCCCAAAGTAATCATTTTATTTTCGGTAGCAATGGGTAAATTACCATGTCACCCCTTAGGATTTTCAAACCCTAGTATTTAGTTCAATCTTTCCCAATTAGACTTGGTATCTTGTTTTGTTTTCAATTTTTATTAGAATTTTACCTTTTTCTCTCAATTTCTTCTCTTTTTTATTTTCTTTCTTCTTATTTGCATCATATTTTTCATCTTTTTGCTATCGATTATTTTACTTTCTTAGATTAAAACATCATCCATTCAATCATTTCTCTATCAGTTTCATAATTGCAATAAATAGCATCCCAATTTTTTGCCAAGAAATGGTAAGTACACATCGTTTCGAAGTTTAGATCCTAATTTTCATAGTATTTCTATCTGACGCTAATCTTACATCTGATTAAACAAATTTTTTTATGGTTTTTGCCAAATCTTTTGTTAATATTATCGAATCTTGAAATCAACTATTAATTTGCGTGTAAATTTTGTTTGAAGGACCAAATTTAGGTGAACTGAATCAAAATTAGGTATGAGGAATGTCGATCGAACTTCCAATGAAAGGTGTGTGTTCTTTCCCAAGTGAATCAGTGGTGATTGTTTGTGGGGTTAGGGCTACACAGCCTCCCACACAGGCATATGGACCACACGACCACTATACAACTATGTGCTTCTGTAAACCTTAGGCTAGTTCGTGAATCACATGGTCACAACTCTTCCATACAACCTGCCATATGACCGTGTCTCTCTTGTAGAGTATAACGTTTACCACATGATCACAATCTGTTACATGACCATGTAGCTCTTCCACACAGCCTATTATCATCTCACACAACTATGTGATATTTGTTTTACAGTTTCGCCCAGAAATTTATGAATTGTTCTGTTTAGTCCCTACACAGTCGTAAACTATTTTTGGAGTTTTATTTCTCTCAATTGAATCCTTGATAATATGTATATTGGAAATTATGATTTAAGTGACTGAATTATTATTGTTATATGAATGACATGAGAACAATACATGCCTACTGCTATCGTTAAAACAAATACATGTTAAGCAAGTTTATTGCTATTGTAATGATCTGTTATAAAGCATGTTAATTACTACTGTATCAACCCTGTTATAAGCATGTTTATTGCTACCATATTGATCTATTATAAGCATGATAATTACTACTGTATCGACTTATTATAAGCATGTTATTGCTACCGTATTGATCTATTATAAGCATGTCATGTTGTATTGCATGGGGTGGGATGTTATGAGTAGAGGAAGAGTCAGCGGCGTATTTGCAATGACTAGTGGCTCATCCACAACGTATTTCAGTCGACATTTTATCTGCAATGACTAGTGGTTTAACCACAATGTATTTTAGTCGACAATTTATTTGCAACGACCAGTGGTTCATCCACAACGTACTAGCAACTTTTATTTGCATTGATAGGTGGTTCTCACCTATATTTTTATTACTAGCAGTTCATTTGCAACGATTAGTGGTTCATCCATAACTTGATGTAAAGGTGGATGAGTTCTAGTGAACTCCTACTGTGGTGTGTAGCAAAGTTGGGTAGGATCTATTTTGATAAATTGAAACTGCATCATCATTTATGAGCATGTGCATACATAAACTAAGAATTCTGAAATATTATGATATTGATGTGTTAATATAAAGATTTGATACTCCGAGTCGCAATATAAGTATGATTGTTATGAGAATTGCTATTTTGTGTGAGTCATCTAATGTTTGCACTGATTTACTTGTGATAGGATTCACACTAAGTTTCTTAAGTTCACCCCATTTATTTCCATCTTTACAAATACGCCATTAGGTTAGGGTATGGACACGACATCTGGAGGGTCTCAGCTTGGAATCATTTTTTTAAAAGTATTTTAGATTTATTATATGAAATTTCTATTATTCAGAGATTGTATTGTTTTATTTTTGAACTATGACATAAGTCTTAAGTTTTGGGTTATATAGAAGGCATGGCATTTGATTTGACTTTAGGATGTTCAAATATGTATTTTAATTATTTATGCATGATATTTGGTTTTTATTAAAACTATGTTAGATATCACTTTTTCGCTGCATGATCATGTAAATGAGGTTTGAAAAATACATAAATATATATAAATCTAGAATCCAACTTTTACAAAATAATCATTAAAGATCAATCGTCTTCCAAAATTAAAGCAAATGTTTTAAACAATTGTTTCCTCTAGGTCATTTCGATCGTCCATGTAATCTTCCAAATTCGAGCTTAACGTTTAGGCCAAATTGGGGAGGTTATAGAGAGAACTATTTCCTAAAATAATATGATGTAGTTTTATTTTGTTTCTTTCATTGACAAAAAAAAAAAAAAAAAAACACCCAAATCATCGTGTTTGTGCTCATGTAGTTGCAATATTTTTAGGGTGAAAATGTGAATTATTGGAAATTTTTTAATCTAAAATTAGGGGAATTTTTAATATTTGAAAATCTAAAATTATGGAGGAAGTTTTAATTTTTTAGGGCTAAACTTCAACATTATACATGAACTTTGATGCAATTTGCAATGTTATATATCAACTTTAATTTGGTGCATTTGTATACACCAAACTTTAATTTTGGTTCGATTTTCACATTTCACTAACCCTATTGTTTATGTGACATAATTTTCCCTTAAGTCATGTGTAAAGTGTTGACATGACATTTTATTAGGTTAAACATAAATAAATTTAAATTACTTCTACCTAGATTAAAAAAGATGAACACACTTGGGAAAATGATTTCTTATTTCCTCCAAGAAATCTGTTTTTTTTTAATCTAGCTGGAAATAATTTCAGTTTATTTGTTTATTTTTAAGCTAATAAAATGATATGTTAGCAATTTACACACAACTTAACGGAAAATTGTGCCACAAAAGTAACAGGGTTGGTAAAATGTGAAAATTGAACCATAATTAAAGTTTGATTTATATAAATATACCAAATTAAAGTTGATGTATAATATTTCAAATTGTAACAAAGTTCATGTATAATTATGATACTTGTCTTATTTTTTTATCAATTTTAAAAATGCTGATCTAAAATTACATCAAATTATTCAAATTAAGGAAAAGTTTTAATATTTTTCTAAATTAAGAAAATGCTTATGTAAAATTAAGTCAAGTTTTAATATTTAAATAGATTATTTTTAAATATTTGATTATTCAAATTTATTTTTTCTTAATTTTATTTAAGTTAATATAAATATATAAAAATATATTTAAATTTATTTAAAATTAATGATAAAGTCTAATAAATAGATAAATGACCTAATTAAAAAAAAACTTTGTTTTGAAAATTTGAAAAAATCCAATGTATTTACATTGGGGACCTAGAAATGCAAACACAGATATTTGAGATAAAAACAATGGAAGGACTTATAAGAACCCATAAAGTTTCTTTAAATAATCCAAATCAAGTTTTAATATTTTAATAAACACTCAACAACCTAAACCGACCCCCATTTTAACCTCCACTAAAGACAAAATTAAGCCCGTTAAAGAACAAAAAGAGAAGTGAAGACTTGGAAGGTTTTTTTTTTTTTAATGATTTGTAGGACGAGGTGAAAGAGATTATTTCAAGTAGTCGCTATCAGAGTTAGATGGTCGGTTTGAAAACGCTTTAGAATCAAATTTTGGGGTTTAAATATATAGGATTAGGGATTATTTCAAGATTCACTCCGAATGAGGAAAATAACATCACTTCACCAATCCCGAAACAATGGTGGCTGTGGCGACGAAAGAGTTGTTTCGAGAGTTAGGGTATTTTTCATTGATAAATAAGTGAATAAAGGTTTTTTTTTTCTTAGAAACTTTTTGGTAAAATTTTATTAATTTTAGAAATAAAAAAATGAATTTTTATATAAATTTTTATTTATCAAGTGTGACATAATACAATTTTAAAATATCATATATTATTAAAATGAGGAAAAAAATTGTGACCAAATTAAAGTTGAGTTACTAATGTGATTTCAAGAGAGAATATCAAATTCGAAGTTAAACATAAAATAAAACGTTCTAAAAAAAACATTTTTATGTTGGGTTTATAGATACAATGGAAAGGACTTACTAATTAAGTAAAAAAATATTCTTTTTTAGAAATTATCTCTTTCTTTTCAAAAGAAGGAGACAAATTTTAAAAAGTATACTGTAAATAACTTTGAGCTTGAAAATTCATTTCACAAGAGTTAAGACTTAAGAGTGTTAGTTAAATACTAACTTTAACATTTGATGCTTGAATATCACAAACTTTTGCAAATACCAATAACAGAGTTTAGTAGAGAGTCAGGTGGGTAATGATCTTAAAATGATAAATTTTTAATTTAAATTTTTATAATTTATAAAATTTTAAAATAGTACTAATAAAATTACATTTTATTTTTTTCAAAATAATAAAATTTGATTTAATTATTTAAAAATTATAAAAATATAAACTATAGAAATGATAAAATGATATTTTCATTATCGTAAAAATAAACAATTTAATTTCGACTCCTATTTCTTTTTCTTTTTTTTAGCTTCACTGATGTTAATTATGTCTTAATTATAACATCATCTCATGAATGTATGAAATAAGACATGATATTATCCTTTTATTTGAACCAATATATTATCTTAATTATGTTTAAATCTTATGTATGCGTTAATTAAAACATGATCTTATCCTACATCACTAACCACTTATTCAATGTAAGTCATTGTTGGATTTAGGGTTGAGTGATATTTTTTAAAAATTTTTAATTTATTTGTAATAATTAATTTAATTCTCCATATTTCTATATTAATTTTGAGTGTTGGTATTTGTACTTTATTTTGATAAAATAATTTTTTATTTTATTACTTTTGAACATTGTTCAGTAAAGTTTCAAAACATTTCATAAATATTTATAAAATAAATTATTTTTTAGTAAATAAAAAAAATCAATAACTACTATATTATCTTTTTTGAAAAATATTTTTTATATATAGAATTTTAAAATTATTTTAACTATTTTAAATATAACATATTTTCATCATAAAAATTAAAATAATTATAATTAAATAAAAATAGAATTCAATTCAATTTGAGCTTGTGATCCAAAAATCATTCAAACACCATGATTTAGAATGGTTTTCGATTTCTCAATTTTTTGCTCAATTCATATTGGGGTTTATCGAAAACTTATCCTAACCTTTTCGAAATTGAAGTTTTCAATATTTACCTTTGTATTTTACCTATCATTCAAATAAGTCTTGACTTAATCAAATCGCAAGCTTAATCCAACAATTTTATCCTATTGTGTGTGACATATTAAGTTATCAACATGTTGGCAATAAACATAAGTCAATTTGGTTAAAAGAAACTTACATTTACTATCATGGGTGGATCAGTCTAACAGCCACTATGTCCATCCAAATGTCGTAGAGTCATGATAACGTCAAACATTCTTTCACTAAACAGACTCTCTATGTGTGAGCATTTCACCATATATTCTTGAATGCGCATAAGCTACTGCAGTGTCACTAATGCAACATTCTAATTAGAACTTGTAACATATGGTTAATTTTCGAGCATAAACAAAAGGATAATATTATTAAGGCCATTCGTGAGCAATTTCATGAGCAATGCCAACTACAACTGGCACTGCAAGTTAAGTATATTTGTCTTATTTGGAGTTAGTAATCTTTTGGACCAAAACATTTGGACCGTGACCTTTGCTGATATTTTGGATATACGTTGGTCTATCTTTGAAGATCAATTGATATAGAGAAACATGTATTAAAGATTGGCTTGAATCGGATCAAGCAACCAAATTTCTTATTTTAAGGAGATTAGGTTGTCGATCTATCTTGGACTTAATGAGGAAATTGCTTATGCTTTTTTAGATGCTACTTTGATGGGAAATAATGATTATATTGATCTATTATGTTAGCAAGTCAAAATATTGTTCTTGAGACTTGTATAGGTTTGAGATAGAGAGTTTTGCACTTAATATGATTATTAGGAATTCATTAATGGGAGTGCATTTTTCTAAGTAAAAAAAAGTGACTTACTTGGTTTAGGAAAACTTAAGAGGAGAATAATCTAAATTTTAGGTGGAAAAATGAGGGTGTTATACCATTAAAAGAGAGTAGATTATCTCTCTAGGTAAGGCTTCGCAGATGTAACAAAATTGAACTGTGTAAACAAGTGTTTCGCATTCTTTGTTGTTCTTTCGCAATGCTACTTGTAGTTGCCACTGCTCCCATGTTATTGCACCTACTGACTTTGTTCTTTCAAATATAATATCTTTTAACTAGGGGTGAGTATTCGATCGAGTCGAGTCGAAAAATTTTGAGTTAGTCGAGTTGACGAATCTTATTTTAACAACCGAATTCAATTTGAAATCTTTCTGAATCCAGTAAAAAAATTTCGAGTCGAGTCGAGTCGAGTTAACGAATCCTATTATTTATACTCAATGTTGCGTTTACATGGGCTGATTATTTAACTAGTAGACGAAGTACAATATTATTTAACTACATAAACAATATAATTTACTAAATAATTACATGTAAAGAACTATTTCAGGCATGCAAAATAACTACACATAATGTTGCAGGACAATCTTTGTGGCCAAAATTCGAGTCAACTACATAAGCTATTACACCCCACACATAATTGTATTTACATAGTGCATAATTATGCGTCAAGAACTATCTTATATACAAGGTAACAAAATGAAATACCAAAAGTATGATAAAGGGATACATGCCATTACTACACAAAATATGATATAACAAAATGATACACTAAAAGTATGATATAGATGGTCATGATGTGACGCTCCAGGACTCAAATTCAACAAAATAAATTCAAGCTTCCTGCACAACAAAATCAAGAGTTTAACCAATTGTTTTGACCAAATCAGAGCAAATGCAAGGTTGAAGTTTCCATAAGCATTAAAAAAATATCTATTTCAAAAAGTTAAAATCAAACTATCTTCAAGCTTCATCTTCTTCGAACACTGTAGATAGTACCGAAAATTCTGTAACAAAAATAAAAATGTATTCTTAAATTATGAAAATCTTTACTAGACAAATTAAAATAAATATTCAATTTTGTGAGTTGTAGTTAAGTATGTTATCATCTTCATGTTTCGATAATTTTGACAATTCTAATAAATATCAAAAAGAGAAATTTGTTAGTTAAATTGTGAGAATGTTTATAAAAATAAATAAAATAAGCAATTAACTTTTTGGATTAAAATTAGTCCCTTACCATCATCTATGTTTTGAAGTTAGTTTACATACTCCTCAAGATTGATAGGATCTTTTAATCTTCGAAGCCAATCTTGTGTGCACACCAAAGCCTCAACCATAGAAGGAGTCAAAGAACTTCTAAAATTATCTAGAACACGTCCACTCGTGTTGAAAGTACTTCCGGATGCAACGGTTGAGATAGGAATGGATAACACATCTTGAGCCATTTTTGCAACAATTGAGAATCTTGGACTATTAACTTTCCACCACAATAACAAATCAAATAAATCTGAATTATTTTCACAATTTCCTTCCAAATATCTACCCAACTCAGATTTACTTTCCAAGCCAACACGTTGCTTTTTCTTCATATATTGTTGCATGACTAAGCCTATCTTTTTTTTTACTTGATCTATTTCATTTTCACTTGAACTTGGAGTTCTAGTAGGAAAATTAGATTCAACTTCAATGTTAATGTGATGATTTCCCTCAACAATTTCAGAATATTCATCAAACAAATAATGCAATTCTCTATTAACCATCCTTATAATGTCTTTTGTAATAGTAGGAAAAAGCAAGTTGACTCCAAATGCAAGAAAATCCATTTTGACTCTAAATAAATAAGCAAGTTCATCACTTTTCAATCACTCCAGTACTTCTTGTACTTGTCATTCATTTTTGAAGCCATAGACATTATGTCTAATCCCCAGAATGTTTCCACCCATCGAGAAGACAATGCACATCTGTGACTACTTCAAAAAAAAAAATATTAGAGGTGACATGCAATGATCCAGACACTTTCAATGTAAGTTCATAAAAACGCTCAAACACTTTTGTAACTCTTCGAACATTTTCCCAATCATCACATGTGGGGACTTCATATCCAGCACTAAGGTCTAGAGAAAAGTTATGATCATCATGAACATAAGCTTCAAACATATATTCATATTTTTCAGCAACATTTAACATCATATAAGTTGAATTCCATCTAGTAGGAACATCTAGACATAAATGAGCCTTAGTACCTACCATTTCTTCTTTTGCTCGACGGTTGAATTTAGACAACCTTGATAGTGATGCTCTAATATATCTCACAGCTCCTCTAACTCAATCCACAGATATAAAAGCATCCTTAACCCCTTTCTGAACAATGAGATTAATAATGTGTGCCGCACATCTCATATGTATATATTTACCATTCACAACACAAACT
The DNA here is from genome assembly GCA_025503065.1 of Gossypium bickii. Taxonomy (NCBI): domain Eukaryota; kingdom Viridiplantae; phylum Streptophyta; class Magnoliopsida; order Malvales; family Malvaceae; genus Gossypium; species Gossypium bickii. Next base: position 14,916,712 of record CP106713.1, on the reverse strand, counting down.
TTTCGATGAACCAACTTCTTTCTCAAATAATCAACAGCAACATTGTTAGACGATGCGTTATCAATAGTAATAGCAAAGACCTTTTCAATCCTCCAATCCCAAAGACATTTCTTAAGAGCTTGACTAATGCTCTCACCTCTATGAGCAGAAATTGGACAAATGTTTATTCTCTTTTGTAACTTCCACTCATCATCTACCCAATGAGCTGTTAGAACCATGTAGGATACCCTTTGCAATTAAGTCCAAGTGTCTGTTGTCAAACAAATTCTACTTGTCTCTTTTTGAAAAGATTGCTTTAATATATTCTTCATGGAATTAAACAAATCAAGACAACCTTTTTCTAATTTTCCAACGAGATGGAAGATGAAACCTTGGTTATGCTATAGAAATTAAGAACTTAAAACCCTCCCCTTCTACAAATTTAAAAGGAAATTCATCCACAATGATCATATAAATGAATACATTTCTAATATCATCTTGATTATACACCCAAGTTGACAAATCTACATTTTCTTGGCTAGATTTTGTAAATGCAAGTTCTACTTGCTTAAGATTAGAGGTATTACCTCGGGGTTTTCTTGAGCAAGTCTTCAAATGGTTATTTAGATTGGTGGTAGAAGCCCTAGTTTCCATTGAGTAAGTGGCATTGCAACTATTCTCCCCATCTTTTGTTGAGTATTTGTTGAAATGTTGCCAACAAGGTGCCTTTGATTCGGTCTTTCTTCGAGTATTTCCCTTCTTTGTTGTGCAGACAACTTTAGTAGGAGAAGTAGGTGTAGCTTCTTGTAATGCTTTTTTGCTTTGGGACTTTTGCGATGATATTGAGTCATTCATCTACAAAAATAAATATAACCAATTAAAATTACAAAACGGTCAAGGGCCATAATTCCATCAAAGTTTTATACTCATAGATACGTTCCACACAAATATCCATCAATAATTTATATTAAAGCATTCAAAATTAACCTAAAACAAAAACAATAGAGTAACTTACTTATAAAATATACTAATTTAACTTATTGAATATATTAACGAAACTTATAATTGAGTAAATGTAACAAAAGTTCAAAAAAATTAAAAATAAAAACCAAATTCTTAAAACTCTTATTTGAAGAGTTGTGGTTCACATAAATAATAATCAAAAGGAATGAAATTTACAATAAATAATATAAAAATAAATCAATAATCAAAGATGAAAGAAGCCATAACACTTATTTTGGGCTTTACTTAGATATATCATTCGACTATATATACAAAGTTGAGCTATAAACAAATCAATAATCATGTCTTTTTTTAATAGACACAAAAAGTTCATACCTATTGATAAACCATAATTTAAACATATTTTAACCTTATGCTTGGCTTAATTTTGGATGAATTTTCATTAGATTTGATGAATTCAATGCTCCTAATCCCTTAATTTCATATTTTATACTCAGGAGAGCTTAGGGAGTTGAAAAGATTGAGAAACGGGCCAAAATGGGACAAAATGAACCTACATCAGAAATCACATGGCCTGGACTATCGTCCACGGGCAGATCACAGGGCCGTGTGTGGCGAGCAGAATCGAGCACGGCCGAAGGAGTCTACCACGGGCGTGTCCCTGTCGACCCTAGGTTTAATTCTATTCGGAAAAGACTATTTGTGGGCCAAGAAAGGCATTCCAAAGCCTATATAAACACCCTAGGGTGCAACCTAAAAAGGGACGTCGATTAGACGCCCAGCAGAAGGCAGATAATACTCCAAGACAGCCATCGGGAATAGCTTAGGAGAAGGATTTCCATCAAGACTGAAGATCTCCCATCAAGTTCTTTAGAAGTTTTTGGGTTTTCTTTTGTTTTGTTGTTTTCTCTATTTTAAGATGTTTCCCTCTATCAGTATGAACTAAATCCCTTAAATACCTGAGGGGATTAAACCTAAGACAGGTCTTATTATTATTTGATTTATAAGATAAATATTTGTTCTTATTCTTAATTGTGAGTTCTTATTCTTGTTTTGATAATCAGGTTATTGATTCAAGTCGAATGTGCTTATTCAGTGGAGCAAAAGTCCCTGTTTAAGAGTAGATCAACACAATTAAGTGGAGTTGATTGCAACCCTAGAAATAGGGCGATGTAAATCTGCTGGATTAGAGTTAAATCTAATAAGGGAATCCATAGATCGAGTTAATGCGACAATAAGAGTTTTAATTAGAAAGAGATTTCAATTAATCAACCTAGAGTCAGTTGTTTTTAGTCTTGAAAGAGATATTAACATAAATCAGGGATTTCTACGGATTAAGTCAAGTGAATACATCATATGAATCAAAAGTAATAAGTGAAGTCTAGGTAGATTCTTCCTTAGGTATTGCCTTTATAATATAAGTTGTCTAAAAGTATTTTCCTATTTTTTTCTTTGTCGTGTCTTTAATTAAGTTTTAGTTTAAAGGAAATCACTCTAATTCTTAGGCTAGATAATAAAAAGATAGTAATTACTGGTACTCTTGGTCCCTATGGATACGATATTACCGGTCTTACCATAACTATACTATTGAACGATAGGTGATCTTGGCTTTATTGTGATCATAGTTAGTTTTAGACCACATCAAACTTTTGGCGCCGTTGCTGGGGACTAAGATATTAGGAACACTAAATTTTTATTTCTTTAGCCATTTTATTTATTTGCAATTTATTTTTATTTTAACTTTGCTAATTTTACTTTTATTTGCTTCTGGCAGGTAATTTTAGTTTATGACTAGAAGAAACCCGTCAGGACCCTTGATTTTTGACAGTGAGATAGAACATATCGCTCGTAGAAAACGAAGAGAAATAAGGCGAAGCCTACAATACATAGAAGAAGAGCAAGAAGATGAAACCAATACTACCGAAGAGATGACTGATAATAATCCGCTACCTCCTGTGGTTGCCACAAACCCGGTGAATCAAAATCCTGCTCCTCGTACTATGTATGATTATGCTAAACCTAATTTAACAGGAACTGAATCAAGTATTGCTAGACCTGCTATTGCTGCAAATAATTTTGAACTGAAACCTAACACTATACAAATGATTCAACAATTTATTCAGTTTGATGGTTTGCAGGATGAGGATCCAAACAATCACTTGGCGAATTTTCTAGAATTCTGCGACACTTTCAAAATTAATGGCGTTTCTGATGATGCCATTCGCCTTCGGTTGTTTCCCTTCTCGTTGAGGAACAAAGCTAAACAGTGGTTGAACTCTTTAGCACGAGGATCAATCATTACATGGGACCAAATGACTAAAAAATTTTTACTTAAATATTTTCCGCCGGCTAAAACCGCTAAGTTGAGGAATGATATCTCTTCTTTTGTGCAGATGGATTTAGAGACACTTTACGATGCATGGGAGAGATACAAGGATTTACTAAGAAGGTGCCCTCACCATGGGTTACCTTTGTGGCTACAGTTTCAAACATTTTATAATGGTGTGAACCCCTCAACTAGGCAGTTGATTGATTCAGCCGCCATTGGAACCCTAAATAACAAGACCCTTGAAGCGGCTTATGAGTTTATAGAGGAGATGACACTGAATAACTATCAATGGCAAGTTATGAGGACAAAGCCAACAAAAGCCGCCAGTGTGTTCAACCTCAACACAGTGACCATGCTATCAAACTAGGTAGAACTTTTAAATAAAAATATTGATGGTTTGTGTGGTTCTTCGCAGGTACACCCAGTGATGCAGTGTAATACAAATGGAGGAGAGACGAGCAATACAGAATATCCACCCTACAACCCTGGCATAGAAAACGAACAGATGAACTATATGGGTAATAATTCTAGATCTCAAAATAACCCTTATAGTAACACTTACAATCCAGGTTGGAGGAACCACCCAAACTTCTCATGGGGTGGCCAAGGAAATTAGAGGCAACAACCCCCTTCAGGCTTTCAACAACAACCTTACCCACAAGAGAAAATGCCGAACCTTGAGGAGATGCTAACAAAATTTATCGCGGTGTCAGAAACCCGTTTCCAAAACACCAAAACAACACTCAAAAATCAGCAAGCATCAATTCAAGGGCTCGAGAACCAATTAGAACAACTTGCTAAGCTCATATCTGAACAACCACAAGGCAGCTTGCCAAGCAACACTGAAACTAACCCAAAGGAGCAAATTCATGCCATTACTGCTCACGATAGTAAAGGGTTAGATGAACCAAAATTGAGGCAAGAGAATGTTGTAGAAGAAGGTAAGGTTGAGATAAGCCATGAACAACCAAAACTGGTAAGTACAGAATACCAACCTTGTATGCCATATCCCAATGCGACAAAGAAAGACCACACAGATGAACAATTTGGTAAATTTCTTAAACTCTTAAAAAATTACATATTAACTTACCGTTTATTGAAGCTCTTTCGCAGATGCCCAATTCAAAAAAAATTTTAAAAGAGCTTTTGACAAACAAACAGAAGTTAGACGAGGCGTCGCATGTGGAGCTAAATGCAGTGTGCTCAGTAATCTTACAAAATAGACTACCACAAAAGTTAAAAGATCTAGGGAGTTTTACGATTCTTTACTTAATTGGTGGTTTATCTGTTAATAATGCTTTAGCAGATTTAGGGGCAAGCATAAATGTTATGCCTTATAAAATGTTTAAACAACTAGGTCTAGGGAAAACCAAATAAACTAGGATGAGCATTCAATTGGTGGATAAAAATATTAGAGTTCTTAGGGGTATAAGCAAAGATGTATTAGTAAAATTGATAAATTCATATTCCCAGTAGACTTTGTTGTTTTAGACATGGATGAGGACAATAATGTTCCTTTGATTTTAGGAAGATCCTTTTTAGCAACTGCTAAAACTAGAATTGATTTTGGTACAGGTGAACTCACACTTCGTGTAGGTGACAAAATGATCACTCTCCAGGCTCTTGAGTCGGCTAGGACATCGAGTAATAAAGATGAGAACATAAATTCTATTAATAACCATTTGGTTCAACCCTCTTTTCAGGAGGCACCGCATAAATACACAACTGAGCCACATCCCAAACCTCATGCCAACAAAGAAATAAATCATGAGGAGCGAATGCTTTAGATCGATGAACTAGACGAGTGGAAAACACATGTCAAGGAGAAACCAAGAGCACACAAAGCAAAACCTAGGTAACTCCATAACAAACTTAAAGATAAAGCAAACTACTTCAAGGTTGGAGACCGAGTTTTAATGGATAATATAGATCCTCATGTTGCCACTTCTGAACCTAATGGAATAACTCCTTTCACGGTACTTAATACTTTTCCATACGGTACAGTCGAGGTGACTCATTCCCAATTTGGCACCTTCAAGGTAAATTGTACTCGTCTAAAACCTTATTTTAATACAATTGATAACAAGAACGAGGAGTTTCAACTCCTCAAACCACCATGATTATGCGAATGAAAGGCAAGTCTAGCTTAAGACTTTAAACGAGTGCTTCTCGGGAGGCAACCCAAGCACTAACCCCATTAATTTTCATATTTTTTATTTTTAGCACCTAACTAAAAACTAACCAAATTAATAAAACGTGGGTTTCCCTACCACACAGCCTTGCACATGGGCGTGGCCGTGGCCATGTGGATACCATGAATACGCACATCGGCTTGGCAGAGACCGTACGAACCAAGGACGATAATTTTTCCCAAAACATGGGCTGCGATAAAATGCCACGAGCGTGTGACACGCCCGTGCCCCTAAGCCGTGGTCGACATTGATCAATCAACATGGGCATGGAAACCTCTACACGACTGTAGGAGAAACAAACGAAGCACAACATGGCTGTGTGACCTAACACGCTCAAGGCACACGGGCGTGGGCAGTGACTAGATGCCTGATTTCTATTTAAACCCCCTTATTCTCACTTTCTTCCCCAATTCTTCTTCTCCCAACCTTAGCCACCACACCCCTTTCTTCTACCATTATCTTCTCCCTTCATTTTCCTTTCCTCCTTTCCCTTGCTCTTTCTTTACACCACCACCACACCAACTACCATCCTTGCCACCGTACACAAAGATTAAATACTAGAGGCAAGAGAAAAGCCACCATCTCCATGTCAAAAAAGTGAAAGGATCCTGGCACGGTATCTCCGTGCACGACAACTCTATATAAGTTCATGCCGGCCGCTTCATTTACTCGACAAGACAAGGACTTTTGAGTTCATTTATTTTTTTCTTTTTCTTTTATTTTCATTTTTAAATTCTCTTTTTATCTTTCTTGTCTTTAATGTATATTATTATATTTTGATTTCTTTAATTTAGGTTCAAGGGGCTGTTAAGGAATGACCACACCCCCACCAAAGTATCCACCTCCACCTTCACCTCTGACCAACCTTCCGTTTCTTTTCTTGACTCTATCCAAAATTTAGGAAGTTCGCTTCTCTCCCTATCTTATGATTTTCTATATTATCGATATCTATTTTTGTACATTGAGGACAATGTAAATCTTAAGTGTGGGGAGGTGTCAACAATAATGAATTATGCCTTGTTCTTAAGTAATTTTCTCATATTACTATTAGAATGAAACTTTTATTGATTTATGATTTTTTATTGATATGTCTTGGATTAAGTCATAGATAATTGTGCATTGATGGTTTAAACTTTAAGACATTAGAGAATCAAGCATGATAAGTCTATTTTCAGAATTAAAAATTTATTAGTTTGTTTCCCTAATCTTAAATATTACTTTGAAGTTTGAAATTTGCAAGGTTGACATCAAGAACCATAATTTCTAGGAGATTTTGAGCCTTTTAGAGCATATATTTTTCTTGCTCACTTTTTTAATTATGAGTGTGTCAACATTGATCTGTTATTCTAAAACTTGCTTCAATTATACATGTCGAGACCATGCTTTTAATTTAATATACTGAGATGATAAAGGCACCTAGGTTTTAACCCACTTATTCCACTAAAAAGCCTACATTCATAATTAACCCCTAGTGAACCCTTTTTGAACTAATAAACCATTTCTTGACTCACCCATTAATATTAACCCAAAACCAAATTTTTTACTTCTCCTTCTTTAACCCCCCTTTATGTCGAGATTTGATTTGATCAGTTGCCTAACTATTTTCTCTATTTCAGTTGTTAAATTCTATCTCATTATTGTATGTTCTTATTTCTTAAAAAAAAAAAAGAGTTGGATATTTATTCATTATTTGTATTATGAGCTTTAACTGTTAATGTCATACCTTTAGAAGGAGCTCGTGTTATTAGTGATAAGTTTTCAATCAATGTAATTATTTAGTATTAGTTATTTTCTAGTTAGGTAAATGGTCAATTTAATCTCAATTCTAACCCTCTAATTCAGCCTTTATCCACACCTTTAAACCCAAGCCCCGTTACAACCCTTTTTAAGACCTTTTGCTTTGTGTATCATCTCATTTTATAGTGGTGGAGATTTGATTTTCATGCAAGCTTATGGGATTAGCTCTTCATGTTTGACTTTTGAGCGCTTAATTTGAACCTTAAACACTTTGAGTGAATCTTTAGTGAGGATGTAAATTCCTGTCGATTTTGAATCAGAGGTAATTATTTAGGTAAGGGGAAACACCTATATTTTCGTGCTATAAAAATTTTATGACTTAGATTGTTTGAATCTTTAGAACTCTTCTAGTTAAATTATCCATCTAACACCCCAAACTCGGCCTATTCACGCCGGCCGAATTTGGAATGCCACTGCGGAACACTTTCAAAAATATTCTTACTTAATAGTCAAAACTGTGGAAAAATTTGTTTCCTTTAATAAAACATTTTCGTGACTTGAAATGTTCTAAGTAAAAATTGAAGTTTGTTGTAAAAATATCGGATTCAAACTTTACTTGAGACAATAAAGCCATTTGCAATCAACATTTAAATTGTCCATCTATAATAGAGCATAATAATAAAGATGCTTAATAAAAGTACTTAAATTCTTTAATGGGCCTTTTTACAGTAAACATTTAATCAGAATAATAAAATGTAGATAATTAATCAAAATATCCTTTTTGCATGAGAATCTGCTTCCGCATGGCCACCTTTGTATCCACTCCGACCCGGTCCAAAAATCACGATCACCTGAAAAGTTTAGAAAAATTGGGTGAGTCACCAAGACTCAGTGCATAGTTAGTACACATGTCTCCACATATGGGCTTGGTCCATATCCACACAGTCCATACACATGAATATACAACTATGAAGCCCATATCCACATAGCCCATACATATGAATATACAATTATGAAGCCTATATCCACATAGTCCATACACATTTTTATACAATTATGAAGCCCATATCCACATAGTCTATACACATGAATATACAACTATGAAGCCCATATCCACATAGTCCATACACATGAATATACAATTATGAAGCCTATATCCACATAGTCCATACACATTTTTATACATTCATCAATAATCATTTATTAACGCAAATCACTGAGAGGTTAATACCATAACCACTAACCTGATTATTCGATCACTCCCTTGGGTATCCATCATCTTAACCCTAATTTCGGCTAACATGCACAACATATACATTTACATAAAATAACACATACAACACATATAACAAACAAAAGAAACAGTGCGATAACTACGCACCTGACTATAGCGAGATCCTGATCTATTGAATCTAACAAAATCTAAAGTCCCGAAACTTGTCCTACTGCTGTCGATTTGCCTTTATAACCAAAGTTAAAAATCGGTTAGCCACTTAAATACCAAAATGGCCTAAGGCCGAATAGTACCACCACTTACCTTGAGCACTTCAATTCCTGAAAGACTCCTTTGTGCTCCTTAACACTAGCTACACACAAAAAGAGCATATCACTATAGCCTTATACACATTCGGCCACCCCTAAAACCAAGGTCAACATTCGGTTATTATCAAAGCCCAAAATATAGCCTATGGCCGAAAGTCATATTTCCTTACCTTGCTTATTTCGAACCCGAAACACCACTTGTTCCTGTCGATTTGCTCCCGAAGTTATCAAAATTCCTACTAAAACATTGTTAGAATCGGCTAATACCCACATCTATGAACAATGGCCCTTGGTTGCCGAATACTACAAACCATTCACCTTAATCTCCACAAATCCCAAAAGCTTCTCTTTAAACGTTCCTTCACGTTGGCTACCTTCACAAAAACACATATCATGCCATAAGCATAATCGGCCATCCTTAAACCAAGGCTTAATCCTTGATTCGGCACACTTAAAAGTAAGAGGACCTAAACCGATTGCTAGGATAGAAAACACTTACCCTTGTACGCTGCTTTGAAGTGACTAAGGAAGAGTAGGTTCCGGCTAATCCACAAGAAGTATTCCAGCTTCTAAAACTTGTAACAAAAGAAGAAGAATGAAGCTCGCTTGAGATTTGGCTATGACTCCTAATTGATGAGTAGACATTCGGCCATGGATCAACATAGAGGATTTGGCTTTTGTTAACAATGTGAGTAAAGATTGGTCTTGGGAAAATGATGATTCGGCTAAGCTAGCAAATAGGAAGAAAAAGAATAAAATACAAATAGCCTTAAAGCTCCTTAAAGTTTCGGTCACAAACAAAAGAGAATGGAAGCTGAAACTAGATAGCTTTTTCTCAAAAAGAAAATGGCAGAAAAAGAGAGAAAGGAGAACAAAATTCGGCACACACACTAAGCATACTTCAAAGCCGAAAAATGCCACCCCAATAAGCCCTATATTCGGCCACCACCCTTAGTAACCTTGGAAAGGGAAGAAGAAAAATTTTAGAAGAAATTCGGCACCTTCAACAGCCCCCAAAACCGACCAAGCAAGCTCCCAAGAGAAAGCTCATTCGGCCATGCATCACATTGGAGGGAAACAAAACCAAAATTTAAGAATTTTGGCCATGCTTTTTGCTAAACACAAGGCCGACTAACTCCCATGCTTCCCACGACCATGCTCTCCTTTTTGCTAAATTCTAACATCAATTACCAAAATCACAATGTTTAATCATTCCCCCATACTACACCATTTCCTATACATAATATAATAATAACCCATCATCCTTCAAATAAAAAAAAAAAATAAAGCAATAAGATAAAATGCCTAGCCCATACTCCATCAGTATAGAAAAAAATATATAAAAAAATGCAAAGATGCATTAAATGCCCATGCAAAGACTGACTTTCTCACATCGGACCAAAAGAAAAACAACCCCAGTGTGCGCTCCAAAGTCTCGAACCGAGACCGAGGAAGCATCTCTCACCTTCTCGCCACTCGACCATTGCGCATTTCATGCCAATAAACGCGTCGAAATTCTTTTAAACTATCCTTCGCTGGCTCCTTATGCTTTAGCGCTAAAAGCAAAATAAAATGCCTCAAGTGCGACCCTCAGGACTCGAACACGAGTCCTCCTAGCCGTAGCTTCCAAGCAACGTCCTTAGCCACTCGGCCACTTTGAATTTCATGACATAAACGCACCGCGATTTCATTTTAACCCTTTCTTCTTGAGCTTCCCTGAGCCTTAACGCTAATCAAAAATAAAAACACTTGCGCGCCTCCATCAGGGCTCGAACGCCCAACCTCCAAGCCACAACTACCCCTCGCGCTCTTAGCCACTTTACAGCTAGTTTGTTGGTGTTACAAACCCGCCAAAATTTAATATAAAGCCTCCTTCAAAGCAGCGCCATTTTGCAAAATAAAATGCTTATGCCACGCCCAAGATTCGAACTCCTGACCTGATTGTGGGGTCACTCCCAAGCTTTAAGTGGCGCGTGGAAACCACTTTACCAGGGCAATTCATATGTCATGACATGCCAAAAATATTTCTTTAAGGCCTTCTTGCCTTGTTACACCTTTTTAACCCAAAATTCCAAAAATTTCCAAAATACTCCCTTTTAATCCGAGAGTTTTAAAAACCCCTAAAACACATTCAAACCACTCTTAAGGCCCACTAACACTTGAGTTATGCTCCAAACGCACAATCTCTATTTCAGGATATTACAATCCATGTATGAATTATCTATGAATTATGATAAGACATTATTAATGAGGATTATGAATTAAGGAAGTTAATTTTAATTGTGAGTTGAGGATTTTGCTTGAGGACAAGCAAAGGCTTAAGTGTGGGGATATTTGATAAACTGTAACACCCAAAACCCGGCCCATGCGTTAAGGCCAGATTTGACATGTCACATGAGAAAAATACATTTAAGTCCTTTTCATTCATACGTAAATAGATTTGTTAAAATCAAGAAAACAAATTTGATTTGAAACATTTGATAAAATACTACTAACTTCGAAGATTGATTAATAAATCGATAAATTTGAAATAGAGATCTTATAAACCGTGACTTTTGAAATGTCGTAGATAATTTCGAAAGAAAGTTCGAGTCAAATCATTAATAGTTCGAGAGAAAATTTTCGTGTTAAAAATATTTGTAAAATTTTATTTTGAAATCCATTTGTTAATCGATTTTGGAAACCATTATTTAAGTTTTTAGAAAATTCCCTTTTTAAATAATATAAGGAAAATAATAAAAACATCCTAACCATAAATAAAAAGTAAAAATAGTCCAGAGGCCTTATTACAACATAAAACCCAAAAAAGTAAAAGTAAATAAGTAATGTAAATAGAAATTCTAAAGTTCAAGAACACCATTTTTGAAGTATGGCCTCCATCGAGTCATCCATGGCCCAAGTCCACGTCATTGAGCATTTCCTACAAGGATTAAGAAAAGAAAGGGGGTGAGTTACAAGAACTCAGTGTATAATCCTTTTATCATTGTCCACTGGCTTGAACTCGTTTAGCAAAAATTTGGGCCTGAGCCCATATAACAATAACTTTGGCCGAAGCCCATTTACAAAACAGAATATATCAAATGAATCAAATGAATGTAATGCAATCCCAAACCAACCTAATGATCTATCCGCTACACACCACCCGTACCATCCAGCACACCTGTGGGGATCAAGTCAACCCACCCTGCCAATACACCAATTGCAGGCATTTAGCTATTTATTATATATTCGAATTATGGTCAAGCCACCAGAATCATAGCGAATCAAATTATCAATCAAATTTGTGGCAGTGCCACCGGAATTACTTCTCTTCAACATTTTCCCATCCCATGCAAAAGTATGCATATGTAACATACATAGTAAATGATATTACAAATATAAACAACAATTAATATCTCAGAGATCCATTACAAACAATTTGACCTATTAACACTTTGCAAAATCGGCCCATTAAGGCAGTCTATCAAATCGGCCCATTAAGGCAATATAACAATTCAGCCTCTTAAGGTAATATAACAATTCATCCCATTAAGGCAATATAACAATTCAGCCTATTAAGGCAATATAACAATTCAGCCCATTAAGGCAATATAACAATTCAGCCCATTAAGGCAATATATCAAATCGGCCCATTAGGGGCATTTCCATAATTCCGCCCATAAGGGCATTTTCGTAAATTGAAAGTTCTACCCACAAAGGATAATTCACTAATCTTGCAACCTAGGGATATTTCGGTAATTTACCCTCCAAAGGTATTTTGGTAAATTTCGCAAACCAGACTTAACTACTAATTTGGGGCATAAAAATTAAAATTGTCCATCTGCGTCATACTGACCAAATTGACTATAACTCGAGTTAGAAATCTCAAAATCTAAATCCGTAAATTTTCCTTGAAACTAGATTCATATATATTCTTACTACAATTTTTCCAGAATTTTTGGCTTAACCATTTAGTACAGTTTATTCCTTAAAGTTTCCCTTGTTTCACTGACCAACGGTTCTGACCTCTCTTACCTAAAATTCAAATATCTCACTGTACAATTTTCATATGCTGCTCCCAATTATTTCTATTGAAAATAGGCTCACTAAGGAATCTATACATATAAATTATAACTCATAATTCACTTTTTAAAATTTTAAATGATTTTTCCAAGACAGATCAGGGAACCACGAAGTCATTCAGAACCAGTCTCACTAAAATTTAGATATCTCAGAATATAAAATTCCTTTTCCTTATCTGTTTCTTCCATATCAAAATAGACACAGTAATATTTAATTCAATATATTATTCACTTTCTAATTCCCTTTCTCCTATTTTTCATGATTTTTCGATATCACATCACTGCTGCTACCTAAAACTATTTCATTGTGAAATATGGTTACTACTACGAACATACGCACGCCCAAGTGATCACAAACGTCGGTTCTCGATTTTTTTTGGTATTTCTACCAAATCACAGAATATTTCATGTAAAATTCAAAGAGGTATGAGATTACACACCATTTCATCCATGTATTCAGAAGGGTATGGGATTACACACCTTATTGATTTCCTAAAGAATCATTCTTTGTTGACCTACTATATCATATGATCAACAAGTCGATCGATCGAACGACTTAGTCCCTAAAACATAATCAGTTAGTCACAACCACTATTATCCCAAAAATAACTTAAACGAATACAGAACATTTTCAAATAATCCATGAAGAATTCCTTACCTTATCGATATTGGATCCAATTTCCACCGTTTGACTTAGGGCTAGAACGATACACAGCTTCCCACTTATAACACTACGAAAAGTAGGGTGATTAAGACATGAAGGAGAGGAAAATAACAACATTTCAGTTAAGATCGAGATTTACAACCAAATAGTGATAAATACCTATTCGGCTAGAAAGAAAGAATATGAACATAGAAAAGAATTCACTTACCGATTTAATCGAAGAAAAGAGTGTCAACCCAATTTAGGAAAAATGATAAAGAAGAGATGAAGGTTTCGACTATGGAGGAAAAATGAGCAATAATATTCGACTATGGTGGTATGGATTAGAGAAGAAGAAAGAAGACTTGAAGTATTTTGTGAAGAAGAAAAGAAAAGAAAAGAAAAGTGGAGAGGGAGTGCTTACTAGCTTCAGTTTTCAAAAAAAGATGAGCGAAAAATGATTTAAGGGTTAAGGCAAAACAAAGGAGTAAGATAAACAAATGCACTAGGTGTTTAGGCCAAAACGAAAAGGGAAGAAAAAGATGTTGGCAAAGAAGAGTACCCAAAATGCTAAAAGAACCAAAACCTTATCATGCACAAAGTTTTGTAAAATGACCCAAGAAAATTCGGCTTCCCCCATTCCCTAACCAATACCTTGTATTCATCTTTACCAAAAAGATGAACATTGACCAACAAAATCTTTCCAAAACTTCACCCATGAAAAAGGCCAACATGCTCCCTTATCTTGCCTTTTTCTTTTGATTCCTTTCCTTTCCTTGTTTCCTTAGCCATCATACCATAATTAAAAAGTCTTACTTACCATATTTATGCCTTGGCCGACACTTACCATATAGCATAAAAATTTAACCCAAAATATTTGCTCTAGGTGGGATTCGAACCTTAGACCATTAGTACACTCAACACGCCACTTGCCACTTTACCAATAGACTCCTTGTGCTAGTAAAATGCACACTTATTTCTTTAAGTCTTGATGCCACTTGCCTTCTCCCCTTAAGTGCTCAAATACAAAAATTTACCTATAGTCTAACTTGAACTCGAAACTTCTTAGAAACCTCGTAACTTTCCAAAATCACCTTCCTAATAAGTCCAACTTGAAATAATGTCGTTCTCTTGTTCTTAAAAATTTGAAACACTCCTACGCCCAAAGCCCATTGGGCCCAATTCTTCTAGGCCCAATTTCGGGATGTTACAATTCTACCCTTCTAAGAAAAATTTCATCATTGAAATTTCCATCCTATTACTAAACGCACCGCTCAACTCACACCACTATGCTTTCACTGCTCACTCTGATCTTAATAACACTAATGTACTTTTAACAAAATCTTGTATCCTATTTCACACAACCAAACATCTAACCACATAAGTAAGCCATTATCTACCACTTATACCTAAAATTTTCTACATTCAATCATCACGTCCAACCAAAACATACCTGACTCGATGTTGATGAAACAATCTCGAGCCTTATGCTTCTTAGACCCGCATCTCAAGCATGCTCCTGACCTCCTCCAGCATTCTCCCGGATGACGCCTCTTGCAAAAATCACAAGCTGGAAAGTTTGATCGTGCCTTGACATGCTTTACAAAACGAGACTGCGACCCAAAAAAAATCGTGATCTAATTTCTTCTTACAGCTCACAGACCCAACTCGAAGTGCTTCACCGATTCCTTTAACCTCCTCCAATACTTCCTTAAGTATCTGAGTCAGCTCATCAACCCCAGCTCGATCATGAGATCCCGTCTCAGCCACTGGCGATGCCAACGCCTCTCTTTTGGAAACATGCCTCGGTGCCGAAGATCTAGTCCTAGCACCTCGGCCTCTAGCACGTCCACGTCTACCGCGTCCACGTCTTCTAGCGCTCATGTTCACTAAGTCGATATAATCTGATTAAGAGTTTCATGAATCATTATACTATTTCAGTGTTTATTAAACAATATTTTATGGAGTATAAGAAGTAAAGTTGTTTTCGCAACACGCATCCTATAGTCTCAATCTCTATAGTTTCAGTTCCTAAAACTAAAAGCTCTAGAGTATTCTATTCGTGGAAATTTTTTTACCACAGTACTAACATAATAATCATAAAATAAAAACAGATACTTACTTGACTTGGTGCCGGATACCCGTGGCGCCATACTTCCTTTAGAGCATGCATTTATAAATTAAAATTCAAATTGCTTTGGAAAACGCTTTTGAACCCAAACCACAGCCGAGTTTTGCAACTGGGCTCTGATACCATAAAATGTAACACCCCAAACCCAGCCCATGCGTTAAGGCCAGATTTGACATGTCACATGAGAAAAATACATTTAAGTCCTTTTCATTCATACGTAAATAGATTTGTTAAAATCAAGAAAACAAATTTGATTTGAAACATTGATAAAATACTACTAACTTCGAAGATTGATTAATAAATCGATAAATTTGAAATAGAGATCTTATAAACCGTGACTTTTGAAATGTCGTAGATAATTTTGAAAGAAAATCTGAGTCAAATCATTAATAGTTCGAGAGAAAATTTTTGTGTTAAAAATATTTGTAAAAGTTTATTTTGAAATCCATTTGTTAATCGATTTTGGAAACCATTATTTAAGTTTTTAGAAAATTCCCTTTTAAAACAATTTAAGGAAAATAATAAAAACATCCCAACCATAAATCAAAAATAAAAATAGTCCAGACGCCTTATTACAACTTAAAACCCAAAATGGTAAAAGTAAATAAGTAACGTAAATAGAAATTCTAAAGTTCAAGAACACCGTTTCTGAAGTATGGCCTCCATCGAGTCATCCATGGCCCAAGTCCACGTCACTGAGCATTTCCTACAAGGATTAAGAAAAGAAAGGGGGTGAGTTACAAGAACTCAGTGTATAATCCTTTTACCGTTGTCCACTGGGCTTGAACTCGTTTAGCAAAAATTTGGGCCTGAGCCCATATAACAATAACTTGGGCCGAAGCCCACTTACAAAACAGAATATATCAAATGAATCAAATGAATGTAATGCAATCCCAAACCAACCTAATGATCCATCCGCTACACACCACCCGTACCATCCAGCACACCTATGGGGATCAAGTCAACCCACCATGCCAACACACCAATCGTAGGCATTTAGCCATTTATTATATATTTGAATTGTGGTCAAGCCACCAGAATCATAGCGAATCAAATTATCAATCAAATTTGTGGCAGTGCCACCGGAATTACTTCTCTTCAATATTTTCCCATCCCATGCAAAGTTATTCATATGTAACATATATAGTAAATGATATTACAAATATAAACAACAATTAATATCTCATAGATCCATTACAAACAATTTGGCCCATTAACAGTTTGCAAAATCGGCCCATTAAGGTAGTCTAACAAATCGGCCCATTAAGGCAATATAACAATTCAGCCCATTAAGGCAATATAACAATTCAGCCCATTAAGGCAATATAACAATTCAACCCATTAAGGCAATATATCAAATCAGCCTATTAGGGGCATTTCCATAATTCGGCCCATAAGAGCATTTTCGTAAATCGGAAGTTCTACCCACTAAGGATAATTCGCTAAACTCGCAACCCAGGGGTATTTCGGTAATTTACCCTCCAAGGGTATTTTGGTAAATTTCGCAAACCAAACTTAACTACTAATTTGGGGCATAAAAATCGAAACTGTCCATCTACGTCATACTGACCAAATTGACTATAACTCGAGTTAGAAATCTCAAAATCTAAATCCGTAAATTTTCCTTAAAACTAGATTCATATATATTCTTACTACAAATTTTCCAGAATTTTTGGCTTAACCATTTAGTACAATTTATTCCTTAAATTTTCCCTTGTTTCACTGACCAATGGTTCTGACCTCTCTTATCCAAAATTCAAATATCTCATTGTACAGTTTTCATATGCTGCTCCCACTTATTTCTATTGAAAATAGGCTTACTAAAGAATCTATAAATATAAATTATAACTCATAATTCACTTTGTACAATTTTAAATGATTTTTCCAAGACAGATCAGGGAACCACGAAGTCATTCAGAACTAGTCTCACTAAAATTTAGATATCTCAGAATATAAAATTCCTTTTCCTTCTCCATTTCTTCCATATCGTAATAGACACAGTAAGATTTAATTCGATATCTTATTCACTTTCTAATTCCCTTTCTCCTATTTTTCATGATTTTTTGAAATCTCATCATTGCTACTACCCTTATTATGAAATATGGTTACTACTACGAACATACACACGCCCAAATGATCACAAATGTCGGTTTTCAGTTTTCTTCGGTATTTCTACCGAATCACAGAATATTTCATGTAACATTCAAAGAGGTATGAGATTACACACCATTTCATCCATGTATTCGGAAGGGTACGGGATTACACACCTTATTGATTTCCTAAAGAACCACTCTTCGTTGACCCACTATATCGTCTGATCAACAAGTTGATTGATCGAGCGACTTACTCCCTAAAACATAATCGGTTAGTCACAACCACTATTATCCCAAAAATAACTTAAACGAATACAGAACGATTTCAAATAATCCATGAAGAATTCCTTACCTTATCGATATTGGATCCAATTTCCACCGTTTGACTTAGGGCTAGAACGATACACAGCCTCCCACTTATAACACTACGAAAAGTAGGGTGATTAAGACATGAAGGAGAGGAAGATAACAACATTTCAGTTAAGATCGAGATTTACAACCAAATAGTGATAAATACCTATTCGGCTAGAAAGAAAGAATATGAACATAGAAAAGAATTTACTTACCGATTTAATCGAAGAAAAGAGTGTCAACCCAATTTAGGAAAAATGATAAAGAAGAGATGAAAGTTTCGACTATGGAGGAAAAATGAGCAATAATATTCGACTATGGTGGTATGGATTAGAGAAGAAGAAAGAAGACTTGAAGTATTTTGTGAAGAAGAAAAGAAAAGAAAAGAAAAGTGGAGAAGGAGTGCTTACTAGCTTCAGTTTTCAAAAGAAGATGAGCGAAAAATGATTTAAGGGTTAAGGCAAAACAAAGGAGTAAGATAAACAAATGCACTAGGTGTTTAGGCCAAAACGAAAAGGGAAGAAAAAGATGTTGGCAAAGAAGAGTACCCAAAATGCTAAAAGAACCAAAACCTTATCATGCACAAAGTTTTGTAAAATGACCCAAGAAAATTCGGCTTCCCCCATTCCCTAACCAAAACCTTGTATTCATCTTTACCAAAAAGATGAACATTGACAAAAAAAATCTTTCCAAAACATCACCCATGAAAAAGGCCAACATGCTCCCTTATCTTGCCTTTTTCTTTTGATTCCTTTCCTTTCCTTGTTTCCTTAGCCATCATACCATAATTAAAAAGTCTTACTTACCATACTTAAGCGTTGGCTGACACTTACCATATAGCACAAAAATTTAATCTAAAATATTTGCACTAGGTGGGATTCGAACCTTAGACCATTAGTACACTCAACATGCCACTTGCCACTTTACCAATAGACTCCTTGTGCTAGAAAAATGCACAGTTATTTCCTTAAGTCTTGATGCCACTTGCCTTCTCCCCTTAAGTGCTCAAATACAAAAATTTACCTATAGTCTAACTTGAACCCGGAACTTCTTAGAAACCTCATAACTTTCCAAAATCACCTTCCTAATAAGTCCAACTTGAAATAATGCCATTCTCTTGTTCTCAAAAATTTGAAACACTCATACGCCCAAGGCCCATTGGGCCCAATTCTTCTAGGCCCAATTTCAGGATGTTACATAAACCATAATTTACACATATTTTAACCCCATGCTTGGCTTAATTTGGATGAATTTTCATTAGATTTGATGAATTCGATGCTCCTAATCCCTTAATTTCATGTTTTATACCCAAGAGAGCTTAGGGAGTCCAAAAGATCGAGAAACGGGCCAAAATGGGCCAAAATGGGCCTACATCAGAAATCACACGTCCTGGACTATCGTCTACGGGCAGATCACATGGCCATGTGTGGCGAGCAAAATCGAGCACGGCTAAAGGAGTCCACCACGGGCGTGTCCCTGCCAACCCTAGGTTTAATTCTATTCGAAAAAGGCTACTTGTGGGCCAAGAAAGGCATTCCAAAGCCTATATAAACACCCTAAGGGGCAACCTAAAAGGGGACATCGAGTAGACGCCGAGTAGAAGGCAGAAAATACTCTAAGACAACTGTCGGGAACAGCTTAGGAGAAGGATATCCATCAAGACTGAAGATCTCCCATCAAGTTCTTTAGAAGTTTTTGGGTTTTCTTATGTTTTATTGTTTTCCCTATTTTAATATGTTTCCATCTATCAGTATGAACTAAATCCCTTAAATACCTGAGGGGATGAAACCTAAGATAGATCTTATTATTATTTGATTTATAAGATAAATACTTGTTCTTATTCTTAATTGTGAGTTCTTATTCTTGTTTTGCTAATTCAGGTTATTGATTCAAGTCGAATATGCTTATTCAGTGGAGCAAAAGTCCCTGTTTAAGAGTAGATCAACACAATTAAGCGGAGTTGATTGCAAACCTAGAAATAGGGTGACGAAAATCTGCCAGATTAGAGTCAAATCTAATAAGGGAATCCATAGATCGAGTTAATGTGACAATAGGGTTTTAATTAGAAAGAGATTTCAATTAATCAACCTAGAGTCAGTTGTTTTTAGTCTTGAAAGAGATATGAACATAAATCAGGGAGTTCTACGGATTAAGTCAAGTGAATAAATCATATGAATCAAAAGTAATAAGTGAAGTCTAGGTGGATTTTTCCTTAGGTATTGCCTTTATCATTTAAGTTGTCTAAAAGTATTTTCCTATTTTTTTCTCTATCGTGTTTTTAATTAAGTTTTAGTTTAAACGAAATCACTCCAATTCTTAGGCTAGATAATAAAAAGATAATAATTACTAGTACTCTTGGTCCTTGTAGATACGATATTACCGGTCTTACTATAACTATACTATTGAATGATAGGTGCGCTTGCCTTTATTGTGATCATAGTTAGTTTTGGACCACATCACCTATCATTGGCAAACTATATTTCTTCAATATTTAAACATATACTGGAGTGAGATTTCTATCATTTCAGCTAATGTTTGTAATGGATAGAGATTAATAAATTATTTTAGCCTGCAAATCATTCTCATCCACATGTTTAGGAATAAAATTTGAAGGAACTAAAATTCCGCCAAGCTTGTCACATATAGCTTAAATAAATGTAAACATTATTAGGCATCAACAGGTTAAAGGTCTGTGATTTCTAGTTTTGGCCAATACATACTTTATTTCAAACACACTATCAGAAGATTTATGATTCACGTGTTGTTTAAGATCAAAAAGTGCATGCCTAATACTTATCAAAAACAAATAATGCAGTGGGTCATGTTCGTTTTCAACTTTAATAAACGTGAATACAACAACTTCATCCATGGCCTGATCTTCATTTGGAATGGTGCATTAAAGCAGTTATATCTGTTTCATTTTGCTTCTGCAAATTTAATTTATTCAAAGAGTTGATTAGTTAATTTGAATTGGTTTTTATAATATATATATATATATATATGCATGACTTAAATAAAGCTAAACATGCTAATAGTAGTTAATTAAACTCTGAATAATGAGAAAGAATAACAGAAACCTGGAAACCTTGACTAGTAAAGACGCGCCCTTAAATTCATAGAAGGCAGGCAGGCGAGGCAATCTTCAAATGAGAATTTGTTAAATGTGTGATGAGCTAACTCAGTTGGGATTCCCTTTAGCATTGATATTTAAATTCAAAGGTGGAATTTCGATTTTACTTGCCGTAGAGAGTGATTGTTGTTTTATGCGATGTCAAAGTCTTAAAATTTATATAAAGAATGATCGAACCTGAAAACTAACTATGACAATGATTTGAGGGAAGCGCACCTATCGAACAATAGTATAGTTAAGGCAAGACCGGATTGTGAAACCCAACAGAACCAAAAGTACTAATACTAACTTTCTTTTTATTACTTAGCCTAAGAATTAAAGAATTTGTTGTCTAATCTAAAATTAACTAACAACTAAACTAAAGACTCTAGGACAAAGAAGAATGAAATTGGGAAAATAACTTTAGGAAAAACCAATTGATTAAAATGACACCCAAGGAAGAATCCACCTAGACTTCACTTGTTATCTAACTCTGAACCAGATGATTTATTCATTTGACTTGATAGTAAGATTCCCTAAGTTATATTAATCCCTCTCTCGAGGCGACTAACGCCTAACCCTAGGTTGATTAATTGAAATCTCTTTCTAATTAAAACCCCTAGAATTGCATTAACTCAATCTATGGACTCCCATATTAGGTTTCACCCTAATCCGGCAAAATCTTGTCACCCTATCTCTAGGCTTGCGATCAACTCCGCTTAATTATGCTAGATCTACTCTTAGGCAGAGACTTTTGCTCCTCCACCTAAGCACATCACACTTGAATTAATATCCCGAAAATATTAACACAAGAATTAAGAACACATAATTAAGAACAAGTCAAATATTTATCATATAGTTCAGAAAACGATAACAAGATTCATCTTAGGTTTCATCCCCCTCAGATATCTGAGGGTTTAGTTCATAATAATAAAAGAAAACATCTCAGAAGAAAGGATAAAACCGAACATAAGAAATCCCTAAAACCCCCTGAAGGAATTAAAGGGGAGATCCTCCGTCTTGAATATGATTCTGGCTTCTTGAGATGAATCAACTGGCTATCTTCGAGTAAATCCCCACAAGTCTGCCCTCTTTGGCCTAGCTGGACGCCCCCTGACTAAAGCCCTAGGTTCCCTCCGTTTAGTCATACTTTGGGTGTTTATATAGGCTTTCGAATGTGTTTCTTCGCCCCTAAGTATCCTAATCCAAGTGAAACTTCTCTTTGTCACGGCAGGGACACGCCCATATCACACGCCCGTGTAAGTCGTGGCCAGGCCGTGTTCGAGGCTGTTGAATGAGGCACGGTCGTATGGTCTGGGGCCCAGGCCATGTGGATTTCGTGATATGGCCCATTTACTCCGTTTTGGGCCTGTTTTCGATTCTTTTTGTCATCCAGTGCTCTTCTGAGTATAAAACATGAAAACAAAGGATTAAGAGCACCAAATTACATAATTGAAGGCTTAAATCATCCAAAAGCATGCTAAATGTGGGCTTAAAATATGTTACTTTTACGGTTTATCAGAGAGCAAGATGAAGATTTAAAAAAAAAGCATAGTAATTGTTTTTAGAATGTAAAGGCAAAAACTAAAATATTGTGAGAATCAAATAGACTAAAAAAGGTACTTGATGTCGGATTCAAAGCAATAGGCACTGTTATCTCTCTTTTGTTAGATCAGAAGACTTTCATGAGCCCGAGTTTCAGACATAATAAAAAAAAGAAGATTATACTCATCATGCTTGTTAATTTCTTCACAAATCTCCGACTAAGCAGATTACTTATATTTCAAAAATATTATAAACAAAGGCAGCCAAGTACTGAGAGTGCAACATGGAGTGAGAACTGATAGGCATCATTAGATGCTCTATATGTTTAATAGAGAACCAAGGAGAAAAAGGAAATATACAAGGTTCTATTGTTCTAGAATGAACCTCCCATGTTCTCGACACAAAGCCATTACAGAACCAAATAGAATATGCCATTATAGAACCAAACATGAAAACACTCACTCACTAACACGCACAAAGCCAAAAAAAATGAATTACAGTCTCACCTTAAACAATTGATTGTTGTAACATCCTGGATTATAGCCTATGCATTAGTACGTCTTATGTGTTATGGATGTGATGTGTGCATTTTTAGAATCGTGGAAATGTAAGGAAATGACTTGGAAATGTAAGGAAATGTCTTCTCTTGGAAATGTAAGGAAATGTCTTGGAAATATAAGGAAATGTCGTGGAAATGTGAGGAAATGCTTTAGAAATGTTAAGTTTAAAGTATTAAAAGAGGAAACGGCTGCGGGGTGGTCTTAAGAAAATATCTAGGGAAATAAGACATAAGAACCAGCTTGGTAAAATGGCTACAAAGGCGCCACTTAAGGGCCTAGCAAGTGACGCCACATACATAGGCAAATGGGCCAAGGATCGAGTCACATGGGAAGCAAATAAAGAATTTTATTTTGCTGTAAGGATGGACAGAGGTGGACGGCACATGGCTAAATTTTAGGAGTTTTATCCCTTTTATTTTATTTAAGGATAAAAGATGATAAATGAGGAATTATTCTTTAATTAGGAAAATAAGGGAGAAGTGATGGCCAAGTAAGGGACTTTGAGTTTAATAATTTTATTTAAGTAAGGATAATTGCTTGAATTATCTTTTATTTTAGGTGATAATTAAAGAGATAAAGCTATCAAAATAGAAGAGTGATGGCCAAGTAAGGGATTCTAAGTTAGTAATTTCGGCTACTAAAGGAAAAGAGGGCCATTCATTCTTTCTTTCAACTCTCTCTCTCTGCTGAATTCTCTCTAGCAAATAACTCCTCTCTTCTTTTTTATTTTTTGTTTTGCCAAGTCGAAATACCTTGTGCTCTAGCCGAATCCTCCATCTTTATTCTTCTTTCTCTTTTCTTACTTTATACCAATCAAAAAGCCGAAATCAAGATCCTTCTAGCCTACATAGTCGAATATTGTTAAAGGCTCAAGCAAGGATTGCCGATTCCTAAAGTAAGGGTAAGATCTCATTCGGTTTCATCCTTTTTCTTTTAAGATTGCCGAAATCTAGGACTAACCCCATTAATATCTTGTTGCCGAAACTTTGAAGAGATCTTTCGGGATTTACTAAGTGTCGACGATAAGGAAGGAGAAGTTCTTTTCCCGAAGGTACACCATAGGCCGCGTGTTCCCTAGTTATTCGGTGAGTTTCAGGATTTAAAATCCACTAGGTAAGTGTCTATAGCATTTGGCCAAGGGCCATCTATGATGATTTAATGTTAGAATCGAATCTAACATATGTGTATAGGTATTTCGACAGATAATTAAGACAAGGGATACTTTCGGGATTTGAAATCGCAAGGTGAGTGCAAAAGTACAATCGGCCAAGGTCTATTTTGGTAATTAGATCTATTCTTTATTTGTTTAAAAGCCAAAAACTAATCAAGTTAAATGATCTAGCGATGGCAGATTGAAGGAGGAGTAGTAGCATAAAGTTTTCGGGATTTGGAGTGATAGTCAAATCGGTACCAAGGTAGGTTTTAAGTGTACTAATCCTATTGGGATTTGGATTTATGACCGAATGGTTTTTTATTAAATATTCCTAGTGTTGGCCGAATATAGGCATTGAAGATCTAAAGCGGTGAGATCGGATTTTCGGGATTTGAAGTGAGTTGCTAAGATAATCAGGTGTGTACCCCACACTATTTCTCAATAAGTTGTATGGCATGTTTAATAAATATGTGTATGTGATATTGAGAATATGAAAGTGTAAGAATGTGGTTAAGGTACCATGTTATGGTACAAAGTACTCAGGTACGTTTCCTACTCCTACTAGGATTATGAAATATGTTATATTTAACATGAGAATAATGATAAGAATGTGAACTTTGGAATGTTAATGCATAATATGATATGGGGCATATGGGTTATTGAAAAGGGGAAGTGAATGTGGTGACCTAAGACCACGAAATCTAAATGCGGTGACCTAAGACCGCGATATCTGAATGCGGTGACCTAAGACCGCGATATCTGAATGCGGTGACCTAAGACCGCGATATCTGAATGTGGTGACCTAAGACCACGATATCGGAATGTGGTGGCCTAAGACCACAAAACTATAAGGGCGATGAGCACGTCGACTGCAGCGACTGCCTTCGATGGTGTGTAGCGGATGGAGGGTCGACTTAGTAGTCCCCACGGTGTGCAGGTTGGTACGGGGAAGTGTAGCAGATGGCTAATTAGGTTTGGGTTTGGGAATGCATCATTAATTGTATTCTATGACTTGAATGTGTATCATTTGTATGCCTGATTCTATTTGGACTTAGTGTTTGTACACATTGAGTCTGTTGACTCACCCCGTTGTGGGAACATGTTTCAGGTGATGAACAGTGATGGACCGGGAGGGCAGGACTTATGGTGGCCATGCTCAGCGACAAGTTTTATTTTATTTGGACATTTTATTTCATTTAAGTACTTTAAATTTATTTTGGGTTTTTTTTTTATGTAATAAGGCCATATTGAATTATGTTATTTTCTGTTTTATTTACTATGTTACGAAATTTTATTAAGTCAATTTAATTCAAAATAAACTTTAATTATTTTGTCACTTGAAATTAAATGGGTTTCAGCATAAAATAAATTTTTTTTCAACTCGAGCCCAACCCAATTCGAACTTTCTCCCAAAATCACTTAAAGTTTTTCAAAGTGCAAACGAATTTTAACCGGTTTACTTCGAGGAACATACCAGATCCGGTCCAGGCTCATGGGCCGGGTATGGGGTGTTTCAATTGTGGTTGTGGCTTGTGGAACCGTGGTCGTGTCCTGGTGGGACAAAACAAGAAGCCAAAAATAGGTAAACAGTTAGAAGGGGGGTCGTCACTCATCAAGTGTAGGGAAGGAAAGGAGAAAGGAAAAATGGGGGAAGGGATGGAATTTGGAATGATGGGAAAGAAAGTAAGCTATAAGGCTGATGATAAAAAATCTTAATTTAAAAATTAAAATTTATCAAAATGACGTAGTTTTGCCCTTTCTTATTCAGATTTTCGGATAACTCGAATTTTGTAATTCATATCCGAGTTAAACCAAAAATTGTGATTTTTTTTATTTGAGTTAATTTAAATAACTTGAATAACTCGAACTATTTAATTCAAAAATTTTTTTTTTGAATTTTTCAAATCAAGTTAGATTTTGCTTACCCATACTGTTAACAATCCTCGTATAAGATGACTGGGTAACCAAGCCAAAGGACTATCATATGAGTGTTGTGTGAGAACAATTTTCAAACACTCGGGTGGTTATGTAACACTTGCGAATTATTTGAGAATCGAAAAAGCCAATTTTTGTATTGAACTTGTGAACCAAATTATTTTGGAAAGTCAAAATGAGAGATTTCCAAGAATAAGCATCATGTTAAGTTTTGGGTTATTAATTATTGATTATTTGGAGTAATACGTTTAAATTAGTGGGGTGTGAGGTAGGAACTAAATTGTAAGGGTTGCAAAATTCTTAGGATTAATGTACAAGTATGTAAAAGATAGATTTTCATTAATAAGGGGTTTAAAAAGGTAATTTTCAAAAGGGCTCATTAATAGATAGACGAATGGAGGAAATTGAAAAGATAAACGATTATGATTTAATTTTTTTTCAACACAATTTCTCTCTATTCTCTTGTCCATTTTCTAAAATCTTGATTTTAATATTTTAATCTTGAAAGGTAAATGTATTTTCCAACAAATTATTCAATGTATTAAGCATTAAACTTGATTTCTCATTTTCTTTTCATTTCTCCCAATTTTTGAAAGAACAAGGAAGTGATAGGAATTGATTCTTGTTCTTTTTTTACTTTGATCCTTGAAAATACATCTCGGTAATGATGATTTAAATTCTATTTAATGATCATAATTTTTTTATTGATTTCTTTCCATTTCAAAACTATGTTCTTGTTCTTGGGAGTTAGAGAGTAGTGATTCTTGAGTTTTTTTCTTCTTTTTTAGGTCATTCTAATTATGTTATTGAGTTTAGAATACAATTAGAAATGTAGCAATTAGATTTTATTTGAGTTTAGACTTAGTTCTTAATGTTGGATGTGGTGCCCTAAGTGTAGTATATTTGTTTGTATATTTGTAATTTTTTTGAACAAAATTGGTTTAATAAAATTATTCATGAAGTACATTAATACCCTTTGTATATTGTCCTCAATGGTTTTTGTAGGCAAAACAAAATGGAAGCAAATATTAGCTCACTAGTTGTCTAATGTTTAACTAATAGTAAACAGTATTACATGGTCAGATCGTAATATGGAAAGAAAACTTATATTAATAGACGAACCTAAACATGTCTTTAGTCTAATCGAAAATGAGTAAAACGATTGCAAGACTAATATGCTGTCTATCAAGTCCAATTGGGAAGATGTTTTGTCTTGGGCATCGAAACGAATGACTCTAAAAAGATAGAGACATAGATGTGATTGACTGGAGTGACAGTACATCAAACATGAGTGTCTGTGCATAAGATATAATAGCAGAATCTTTTGTTCCACTTCAACTGTTACCCGCATTTCTAGTGTTTCTGGGTGGTCTCCCTCTCGCAGCCATATTACTCGAACGAGTATTCTGAGCCTTTTCTTTATCGGACCTTTTTGGGTAATCTCTGAGGAAATGATCATAGGAACAGTACCAGCACTCGTTACAAATGTAGCCTGAGGTCTCAAACTCAAATGCTGCTTTCCTTTATCTCTCCTAGAATAACCACTGAAGTTGATAAACGACTGTGAAAGTTTTTGATCTCTTCGATGGAGATGAGAACGATTTTGCTATAGGTCATTTTCTTGTGTCACGAGCCTCAGAATTGACTTTTCTTTTTTACTTTACTAAGTTCTTCGACTTTATGTGCTCTATCAACACAAACCACAAATTCTTTCAGCTCAAGAATTTTGACTAGCAACATAATATCCTCATTTAAACCTCATTTAAACCATCATATCAGGTAGACATGATAGCCTCTGATGGTATGCATTCCGGAGCGTACTTGCTAAGTCGCACAAAATCTCGTTCGTATTCAGCCATAGTCATATGACCCTGTTTCAACTACTTAAATTCTTTGTGTTTCTTGTTGAGGAACCTTTGACTTAGATATTTCTTTCTAAACTCTATCTAGAAGAATTCCCAATTCACACAGTCATTCGATACTACCTCAATCAAGGTGTTCCACTACTGATAAGCTGAGTCTTTGAACAGAGAAATGATACACTTTAAGCATTCAATCGGTGTACAAGATAATTTATCAAAAACTCTAACTGTATTTTCCAACCAGAACTCAGCTCTTTCTAGATCATCTTCGGCTAAACTGCGAAATTCTTTAGCCCTATACTTTTGAATATTATCAACCGAAGGCTTGCTTGCACGTATTTGTTCCAAACCCTGAGGAACTACAGGGCTAGGTTGGGGTACGAGTGAGGGTGGAGGTCATTGAGCCAACCAGTTCGTTCTTACAATCTCTGTAAACCATTCGAACATTATATGGAAGAAGGCTTCTTTAGCCTCACCTCTACCGCCCTCGGTCACGGGCCCACTATCATTAGAAGCTGCTTCGTGAATAGAGGCTTACGCGTTACTTTCAGCCTCATTAGAATCGACTTAGTTGGATGACATTTTATTTATATGAAAACATAGTTCAATTTGATTCAGGAGTTATCACACTATCACAGGTTATATAATGGCATGTATTTCTAGACTCCATACATGCTATGTTCAGTCCGAGTGCCGACTAAACTTGGTTCTGATACCACTAAATGTAACACCCCTAACCCGTATTCATCACTAGGTTAGAGTTACAGAGTATTACCGATCAATTGAAAATCATGCAACATTCTATTATTCAATAACTTAAATATATATCATTAACCATTCAATCATATACATTTCATCTCTAAATTGAGCCTTCGAGGCTCTGGAAATTGCTTGGGAGCAATTCAGGACTAATTTGAAATAAATAAGTTTAGTAAAAACATACAAAAATTACCCGGCCGTGTGGAACCTCCTAGGCCGTGTAACTTTCGAACAAGGGACACACTGCCTTGTAACTTTCGAACAAGGGACACACAGCCGTGTCCCAGCCCGTGTCCTCACTCGTGTAACTCTTTGAGTAGGGTCACGCGGCTTTGTCACACGCCTGCGTGCCAGGTCGTGAAACTCTGTGAGTTGCCCCACATTCCTGTGTGTAATAAACCTCAATTTATACATATTTTAACCCCATGCTAGGCTTATTTTTGGATGAATTTTCATTAGATTTGATGAATTCGATACTCCTAATCCTTTAATTTCATCTTTTACACTCAGCAGAGCTTAGGGAGCCGAAAAGAACGAGAAACGGGCCAAAAAGGGATAATGGGCCTACCTCAGAAATCAACACGGCCTGTACTTTCGCACACAGGCATACCACACGACCGTGTGTGATGAGCAGAATTGAACACGGCCTAAGCCATCACGCACGGGCGTGTCCCTACCGAACCCTGGTTTAATTCTATTCGAAAAAGGCTACTTGTGGGCCAAGAAAGGCACCCCAAAGCCTATATAAACACCCTAGAAGGCAACCTAAAAGGGGGAGGCCGAGTAGAAGGCAGAAAATACTCGAAGACAGCTATCGGGAGCAACTTGAAAGAAGGATCTCCATCAAGACTGAAGATCTCCCATCAAGTTCTTTAGAGGTTTTTTGGTTTTTCTTATGTTTTGTTGTTTTCCTTATTTTAAGATGTTTCCTTCTATCAGTATGAACTAAACCTCTCAAATACCCGAGGGGATGAAACCTAAGATAGATCTTATTACTATTTTATTTATAAGATAAATAATTGTTCTTATTCTTAATTGTGAGTTCTTATTCTTGTTTTGATAATTCAGGTTATCGTTTCAAATCGAATGTGCTTATTCCTTGGAGCAAAAGTCCCTGTTTAAGAGTATATCAACACAATTAAGCGAAGTTGATTGCAATCTTAGAAATAGGGCGACGAAAATGTGCCAGATTAGAGTCAAATCTAATAAGGGGATCCATTGATCAAGTTAATACGACAATAGGGGTTTTAATTTGAAAGAGATTTCAATTAATCAAACTAGAGTCAGTTGTTTTTAGTATTGAAAGAGATATTAACATAAATCAGGGATTTCTATGGATTAAGTCAAGTGAATAAATCGTATGAATCAAAAGTAATAAGTGAAGTCTAGGTGGATTCTTCCTTAGGTATTATCTATCTCATAAAGTTGTCTAAAAGTATTTTCCAATTCATTCTTTGTCGTGCTTTTAATTAGTTTTAATTTAAAAGAAATCACTCTAATTCTTAGGCTAGATAATAAAAAGATAGTAATTACTAGTACTCTTGGTCCTTGTGGGTACGATATTACCGGTCTTACCATAACTATACTAGTGAACGATAGGTGTGCTAGCCTTTATTGTGATCATAGTTAGTTTTAGACACATCAAGTTTTTGGCCCCGTTGTCGATGACTAAGATATTAGGAACACTAAATTTTTATTACTTTAGCCATTTTTTTTTATTGCAAATTATTTTTTATTTACTAACTTTTCTTTTCTTTGCTTCTGATAGGTATTCTAGTTTATGAGTAGAAGGAACCCGTCAGGACCATTACTTTTTGATAGTGATATAGAAGGTACCACTCGTAAAAATCGACGATAAAAAAGGCAAAGTCTACAATACATAGAAGAAGAGCAAGAAGATGAAACCAATTCTACCGAAGAGATGGCTGATAATAATCCGCTACCTCCGGTGGTTGCCAAAAATCCCGCCCCTCGTACTATGTATGATTATGCTAAGCCTACTTTAACAGGAACTGAATCAAGTATTGTTAGACCTACTGTTGCTGCAAATAATTTTGAACTGAAACCTAACACTATTCAGATGATTCAGCAGTTTGTTCAGTTTGATAGTTTGCAGGGTGAGGATCCAAACAATCACTTGGCAAATTTTCTAGAATTTTGCTATACTTTCAAGATTAATGGTGTTTCTGATGATGCCATTCGCCTTCGGTTGTTTCCTTTCTCGTTGAGAAACATAGCCAAATAGTGGTTGAACTCGTTACCACAAGGATCAATCACTACATGGGAACAAATGACCGAAAATTTTTTACTTAAATATTTTCCGCCGGCTAATGGCTAAGTTGAGGAATGATATCGCTTCTTTTGTGCAGATGGATTTAGAGACACTTTATGATGCATAGGAGAGATACAAGTATCTATTAAGAAGGTGCCCTCACCATGGGTTAACTCTATGGCTACAGGTTTAAACCTTTTACAATGGTGTGAACCCCTCAACTAGGCAATTGATTGATGCAGCTGCTGGCGATACACTTAAAAACAAAACATCTGAGGCTGCTTACGAATTCATTGAAGAGATGTCACTGAATAACTATTAGTGGCAAGTTATGAGGACGAAGCCAACAAAGGCAGCCGGTGTTTTCAACCTCGACGCAGTGACCATGCTATCAAACCAGGTAGAATTTTTAAGTAAAAAGATTGATGGTTTGTGTGGATCTTCGCAAGTACATCCAGTGATGCAATGTGATACGAATGTAAAAGGACTGAGTAATACAGAATATCCATCCTACAACCCTGGCATAGAAAGCGAACAGATGAACTATACGGGTAATAATTCTAGACCTCAGAATAATCCATATAGTAACACTTACAATCCAGGTTGGAGGAACTATCCCAACTTCTTATGGCGTGGCCAAGGAAATTAGAGACAACAACCCTCTTCAGGCTTTCAACAGCAACCCTACCCACAAGAGATGAAATCGAACCTCGAGGAGATGCTAACAAAATTCATCGTGGTGTTAAAAACTCATTTCGAAAACACTGAAACAGCACTCAAAAATCAGCAAGCATCGATTCAATGGCTCGAGAACCAAATCCAACAACTTTGTAAGCTCATATCTGAACGACGACAAGGCAGCTTGCCAAGCAACACTGAAACTAACCCAAAGGAGCAAATTCATGCCATTACTGCTCACGATAGTAAAGGGTTAGATGAACCAAAACTGAGGCAAGAGAATGTTGTAGAAGAAGGTAAGGTTGAGATAAGCCATGAACAACCAAAACTGGTAAGTACAGAATACCAACCTCGTATGCCATATCCTAATGTGACAAAAAAAGATCGCACAGATGAACAATTCGGTAAATTTCTCAAACTCTTAAAAAAATTACATATGAACTTACCGTTTATTGAAGCTCTTTCGCAGATGCCCAATTCAAAAAAAAAAAAAATTTAAAAGAGCTTTTGAAAAACAAACGGAAGTTAGACGAGGCATCGCATGTGGAGCTAAATGCATGTGCTCAGCAATCTTACACAATAGACTACCACAAGAGTTAAAAGATCTAGGGAGTTTTACGATTCCTTGCTTAATTGTTGGTTTATCTATTAATAATGCTTTAGTAGATTTAGGGGCAAGCATAAATGTTATGCCTTATAAAATGTTTAAACAGCTAGGTTTATGGAAAACCGAACAAACTAGGATCAGCATTCAATTGGCTGATAAAACTATTAGAGTTCCTAGGGGTATAATCGAAGATGTACTAGTAAAATTGATAAATTCATATTCCCAGTAGACTTTGTTGTTTTAGACATGGATGAGGACAATAATGTTCCTTTGATTTTAGGAAGACCCTTTTTAGCAACTACTAAAACTAGAGTTGATGTTGGTACAGGTGAACTCACACTTCGTGTAGGTGACGAAACGATCACTCTTCAGGCTCGTGACTCGGCTAGGACATTGAGTAATAAAGGTGAGAACATAAATTCTATTAATAACCATTTGGTTCAACCCTCTTTTCAGGAAGCGCCTCGAAAATACACAACTGAGCCACATCCTAGATCTCGTGCCAACAATGAAATAACTCATGAGACGCGAATGCTTCAGATCGATGAACTAGACGAGTGGAAGACACATGTCAAGGAGAAACCAAGAACACACGAAGCAAAACCGAGGTAACTCCATAACAAACTTAAAGATAAAGTAAACTACTTCAAGGTTGGAGACTGAGTTCTAATTGATAATACATATCCTCGTGTTGCCACTTCAAACCTAATGGAATAACTCCTTTCACTATACTTAATACTTTTCCATACAGTACAGTCAAGGCAACTCATTCTCAATTTGGCACCTTCAAGTCAAATTATACTCATCTAAAACCTTATTTTACCAAAATGGATAGCAGGAATGAGGAGTTTCAACTCCTCAAACCACTATGATTATACGAATGAAAGGTAAGTCTAGCTTAAGACTTTAAATGAGCGCTTCTCGGGAGGCAACCCGAGCACTAACCTCACTAACATCTATATTTTCGATTTTTAGCATCTAACTAAGAACTAACCAAATTTATTTGCACAGGATTCCCTACCCATATGGTCTAGCACACGGGCGTGGCCCTGGCCGTGTGGCCACCATGGGTAGGTACATGGGCGTGGCAGAGATCATGCGGAAACAGGACGAAAATATTCCCTAAAACATGGGCTCCGACTAAATGCCACGGCCGTACGATACGGTCGTGGTTGACACTGAGAAATATGCACGGGCGTGTGACTCGCCCGTGTCTGTAGGCTGATAAACCATAATATGTACATATTTTAGTCCCACATTTAGCATACTTTTGGATGATTTATCCCCTGAATTGTGGAATTTGATGCTCCTAATCCTTTAATTTCATGTTTTATACTTAGTGTAACACCCCAAACCCGACCTACGAGCCTCAACCGGATCTGGTATGTCACGGAGTAAAAACGTTTTAAAAAATTTGGATTAACAGTGGAAATCTGAAAATAATGTTGTAGTTTATAAAACGGTGTCTATTAAGACTCAGGTGGGATTGATTTTTCTGTTATAAACATGGTCGAGTTGAAACCTTTGAAAACATGGTTCGTTTTAAATTTTTTTTGAAACATCGGGGTTACCGTTAACTTGGTAAATTTTGTTACCCGATGGTAACATCCTTGAAAACGCGTACGATTACTTATTTTGAAAACATCACTTTTTAACCGAGTTGTTTAACAGTTTATAAGATCGTTGGTAACATAATAGAAACAAAGTAAAGGCAACTACTTAAACATCAATAATAAGCGGCCATATTACAAACCAAACCAAAATTTAGTAAATAGTAAACTTTAACGGTACGAACTAAAACTTCAAATCCGAGGAACAAACATGGCCGCCTCGAGTCCTCTCCGGCTCCATCTCCGTGATCTACTCACCTGCGAACAGACATGGGAAGGGGTGAGTCACCAAGACTTGTGTATAAATCTCCAACCCGAAAATACAACTCATAGACAAGATATTAGTAAGACATGCAATTATGCAATCCCAAACTAGCCATCCATACTCCTTTTCTTACCCCGTGTGGTACCAAACCACTGGTGGTGCCAAACCACTGGTGACCGAACTCACAAATATCAAATGATGGGGCCAACCATCGTGTGGTGCCAAACCACTGATGACCATAGGTCACAATATCAACATGTGGTACCCAACCACTGGTGGTGCCAAACCACTGGTGACCGAAGTCACAAATATCAATATGTGGTGCCAAACCACTGGTGGTGCCAAACCACTGGGACTTCGTCACAAATTATATCAACGGTGTGGTCAAAACCACTGGTGGTACCAAACCATTGGTGACCGAAGTCACAAATATCAAATGATGGGGCCAACCCATCGTGTGGTACCAAACCACTGGTGACAGTCATAGAGATCATCTCCCTCCTCTCATCAATCCCACCATCATCATGCTCACATAACAAGTATCATGATCCCATATATCATGCATTCATATATAGCATAGCCTTTAACAGCATATGATGGCGTACACAATATACAACATAGATCAAGTAATAGGGGACTTACCCGAAATCCAAGCTTATGCCCACAAGGCAAAGTTACTACATGAGAGGTTATATATATACATATATCATCGTAATAACAGTCTATACTAGTAAAGTGTGTAAGAGTTTACACACCTGATTAAACGTAAGTCTAAGCGAATCCCGAACTACTTGATAATGAAAACCCGAAGAATCTATCTACCGCACTAGATTTCCTTGACCCTACATTCGGCCAAACCATATGGTCATTAATAAGGCCATTCGGCCACACCATTATCTCCCGAAGGATTGAGATAATGTAGGGCACTTAAACCTTACCCTTTGCTTTTCGAACGCTAATCACAAAATAAGATAAGTAAGACCATTCTTCCCCTACAATCGGCCAACATCACAACTTAGTCATAGGCCATATTCGGTTTTACCCACATAAATCCCGAAGGATCTGTCGCTTATCATTAGTACTCACCTTAACCGGTTTGGTCTCCAACCAAAACCCGAATCCCCATACTCCACTTGTAATCAGCTACAGCTTGAAATCACATAAATAGTTAGCCTTTGGCTTTTAAACTAATTAGCAACAGATTTAAAAATATTGAGACCTTACCTAGATCGATCACCAAATCCAGAATATCCACAGCGTTAGACTGTCCTTCTTCCTACAATCGGCCTTAATCTCATTAATATGAGTCATAGGCCATTCGGCCATAACTATAAATCCCGAAAACCAAACAAAGTCATTCGGCCATGTCTACTTACCCTTTACAAACCGATTGGAGAAGAAATCCCAAGAAGAACCTATGCCCACTTGATATTCGGCCAAGTAGGAACAAAAGAAGAAAAGAGATTCGAAGAATTTTGGCACTTGTGGACTAGGGAGAATTCGGCCAAACAAAAAGATAAGAAGAGAAAATCAAGCAGAGAATTTTGGCACTTTAATGGTGAAGAAAGAAAACACAAAAAGTGGAGGGAGTTCAATGCTTAAGATTCGGCCATGGTGTTTCTTTAAGGTAGAAAAGAGGAACAGAGGTTACAAGATTCGGCTACCACCTTAGTTGCAAAAATAGGGCATTCAATCAAATAAGAAAAGATATAGAATCAAGGTTGAAAGAAGAAAAGAATAAGAAGGGAAGATGAGAAGAAATTTGGCAAGGCATTAAAAGAAAAAGAAAAAGATGAATTTCGGCACCTCCCTTGCTAACTCAAAGCCGATTGTGGATGCTCCTAAGGGAAAAGCTTTATATTCGGCCAAGCTCAAAATTGAAGGGAAGGAAAAATGAATTTTTGGCCATGCTTTCCTTTGCTAAACACAAGGCCGGCCATCCTTCCTTCCCCATCTTTTTGAAAATTTCATCACCATAAAAAAAATTAAACATTGTTTAATCATTACCCCATCACCATACATAAAATAAAACTAACCCATACTTCCTAACAATACTAAAATAAAACTCCCCATCATCCTATGCATATAATAATAATAATAATAATAATAATAATAATAAAATAACAACTACCCCATCAAGCTTTGCTTCATGCGTGCATGTGCCCATGCAACCACTAATTCACGCTTGCTAAAAGAAAAAAATAAAATCCTCCAGCTGCTGCCCCCAGGTCTTGAACCCTAGACCTGGAGAAAACTCCCTAAGCCTCCAGCCACTCTGCTAATGTGCCTTTCGTGACATAACTCGTCAAAATTTTCTTTTAAGCTATTCCTCGCTGGCTCCCTTTTGCTTTAATGTCAGAAGCCAAAAATGAAAGCGTCCAGTGCTTCCATCAGGACTCGAACGCGAGTCCTCGCTGCCACAGCCCTCAAGCAGCGCCCTTAGCCACTCGGCCAAGGCGATTCTTATGCCATAACCTCGCCAAATATTTCCTTTAAGGCTTCCATGCCTTGCTCCCCTTCCAGACGCAAAAATAAAAACCTATGCGCCCCGCGTTACTCGAACCCCCTCCTTCCTGCGCAATCCTCCAAGGCCCTTAAAGCAGCGTCCCAAGCCACTTTACTAAGCCTAAGTTCATATCCATAATTTCTAAAATTTTTCCTTAAGGGCTCCTTAGCCCAAATTCCCTTTTTAACCCAAAATTTTCAAAAATTTTCTAAAGCTTCCATTTTAAAACCTAAAGTTTTAAAAACCTTCAAAACACATCCAAACCACTCTTAAAGCCTACTAACACTTGAGTTATGCTCCAAACGCACAACCCCTAATTCGGGATGTTACACTTAGGAGAGCATCGGAGGATGAAAAGAACGAGAAACGGTCCAAAAACAGAGAAAATGAGCCAAAGTAAGAAATCCACACGGCCTGAAGATAACCACACGGCCATGCCACTTTAGCAGACCTGAACACAGCCTGAGCTTGATTTACATGGCTGTGCTACACGGGCGTGTCCCTGCCGTGACTCGTTTTAATACCATTCGGATTAGGTTACTTAGGGGCCAAGAAAGACATTCTGAAAGCCTATATAAAAACCCTAAGTGTAACCAAAAAGGGAGAGGCCGAAGGGTGAAGCCGGAGAGGGCCAAATTGTGGGATTTACTCGAAGACAACTAGTTGATCAATCTCAAGAAGTCGGAATCATACTCAAGACGGAAGATCTTCCCTTCAATTTCTTTTAGGGGGTTTTAGGGTTTTTCTTATGTTTTGTTTTATACTTTCTTCTGAGATGTTTTCTTTTATAAACATGAACTAAACCCCTCAAATACCTGAGGGGGATGAATCTAAGATGGATCTTGTTATTATTTTCTAAACTAAAAAATAAATACTTGGTTTGTTCTTAATTATGTGTTCTTAATTCTTACTTTGATATTTCAGGATATTGATTCAAGTATTGATGTGATTAGGCAGTGGAGCAAAAGTCCCTGTTTAAGAGTATATCTAGCATAGTTAAGCGGAGTTGGTCGAACTCCCAGAGATAGGATGACGAAAATCTACCGGATTAGGGTCAAACTTAATATGGAAGTCCATAGATAGAGTTAATGCAACTCTAAGGGTTTTAATTAGAAAGAGATTTCAATTAATCAACCTAGGGTTAGACGTTAGTAACCTCGATAGAGGTATTAATATAAATTAGGGAATCCTACGGATCAAGTCAAGTGAATAAATCATCTGGTTCAGAGTTAAATAACAAGTGAAGTCTAGGTGGATTCTTCCTCGGGTATTATCTTAATCAATTGGTTTTCCTAAAAGTATTTCCCCAATTCATTCTTTGTGTCTTAGCATCTTTAGCTTAGTAATTATTTAGTTTTAGATTAAACAATAATTCCCTTAATTCTTAGAATAAATAATAGAAAGATAGTAATTACTAGTACTCTTGGTCCTTGAGGATACGATATTTTCGGTCTTGCTATAGCTATACTACCAAACAATAGGTGTGCTTGCCTTATTCGTTGTCATAGTTAGTTTGGACACGATCAAGTTTGTGGCGCTGTTGCCGGGGACTAAGATATTAGGAACACTTGATTTTTATTACTTTAGCCATTATTTTTATTTATTTGCAATTTTATTTTTAATTTTTTACTTTTCTAATTTTTCTTTTTCTTTTTTGCTTCTGATAGTTTTATTTTAGTTTATGACTAGAAGGAACCTGTCAGGACCCTTGATTTTTGACAGCGATGTAGAAGGTACCGTTCGCAGAAACAGAAGAGAAATAAGGTGAAGCTTACAATACATAGAAGAAGAGCAAGAGGACAATACCAATACTACCGAAGAGATGGCTGATAACAATCTGTTACCTCCTGTGGTTGCCGCAAACCCAGTGAATCAAAATCCTGCTCCTCGTACTATGTATGATTATGCTAAACCTAATTTAGCAGGAACTGAATTAAGTATTGTTAGATCTACTATTACTGCAAATAATTTTGAACTGAAACCTAACACAATTCAGATGATACAACAATTTGTTCAGTTTGATGGTTTGCAGGATGGAGATCCAAATAACCACTTGGTGAATTTCTTAGAATTTTGCGATACTTTCAAAATAAATGCCGTTTCTGATGATGCCATTCTTCTTTGGTTGTTTCCCTTTTCGTTAAGGAACAAAGGTAAACAGTGGTTGAACTCGTTATCACGAGGATCAATCACTACATGGGAACAAATGACTGCAATTTTTTTGGTAAAATATTTTCAGCCTCCTAAAACGGCCAAGTTGAGGAATGATATCTCTTCTTTTGTGCAGATGGATTTAGAGACACTTTACGATGCATGGAAGAGATACAAGGATCTATTGAGAAGGTGCCCACACCATGGGTTACCCTTGTGGCTACAGGTTCAAACCTTTTACAACGGTGTGAACCCTTCAACCAGGTAGTTGATTGATTCGGCCGCCGACGGAACCCTGAATAACAAAAC
Organism: Gossypium bickii; assembly: GCA_025503065.1. NCBI lineage: Eukaryota > Viridiplantae > Streptophyta > Magnoliopsida > Malvales > Malvaceae > Gossypium > Gossypium bickii. The sequence goes on along the minus strand of CP106713.1, from coordinate 14,877,370 downwards.
ACCTGAGGCTGCCTATGAATTCATCGAAGAGATGTCACTGAATAACTATCAGTGGCAAGTCATGAGGACAAGGCCAACAAAAGCCGCCAGTGTTTTCAACCTAAACGCAGTAACCATGCTATCAAATCAGGTAGAGATGTTAAATAAAAAGATTGATAGTTTGTATGGTTCTTCTGTAACATCCTGAAAAGGGCCTATGCATTTTCAGTTTAATTGTACGAAATGACCTATCCTATGTGTTATGAATATATTTTTGGAACATTTTTGGAAACTTGAAAATGCATGGAAATGATTTAGAAATGAACATTTTTGGAAACCTGGAAATATATGGAAATGATAGGGTTAAAAGAGGAAAGTGAACATTTTTGGAAACTAAGGAAATGTAAGGAAATGATTTAGAAATGATTCAAAAGAGGAAAGTGAACATTTCTGGAAACTTGGAAATGTAAGGAAATGTCAAGTTTAAAGAGGCAAACGAAAATTTTTGGAAACTTAGAAATGACTTAGAAATGTCGAGTTTTAAAGTTTAAAAGAGGAAATTAAGGAAATGGGGCCTTAAGAGAAAAAGTAGGTGAAATTTGTCACACAAACAGGCTTGGAAAAGTGGCCTGGAGATGTCACTTAGGGGCCTCTGGAAATGGCGCCACATGCAAGGGTGTTGGGCCTGAGTTCGAGTCAATTGGGAAGCAAATAAAAGAAGTTTTATTTTTGCTTCCAGAAGCCAGAGGTAAACGGCACAAGGCTTGCAAAAGAGGAGTTTTATCCTCTTTAAAATTCGGCTAATTGGGAGATAAATAAAGGATTTAATTTGAATTATTTTCAAGAGATAATTATGGGATTAAATTCTTTAATTTTGAATAAAGAAAGAGATAAAATTATCACATAGGAAGAGTGGTGGCCAAGCAGGGGACTCTAGCCTAGTAAATTCGGCTAAGGGAGGAAAAGTAAGGCCAATTTTTATTTACTCTTTCTCTTTGCTTTTGCCGAATTTCTCAAGAAAATTCCTCTCTCTCTCTCTGCCAAATTTCCCTTGGTCTAGTAGCCTCTCTTTCATCGATTCCTCTTTTCTTCTTCTCTTCTTTTCTCTTCTACTGTCAAAGCCGAAACCTTTTTGATCCCTGTCTAAGTCTCCATAGCCGAACCTAGGTGGGACTTCAAACAAGGGTGTGTCGACTTCTTCAAGAAAGGGTAAGATCCAATTCGGTTCTCATTCTTTTCTCTTAGGCTTGTCAAAAACTAAGATCTAATCTCTACATTGTTTTATGGCCAAATCTACAAAGGATCTCTCTCGGGTTTCTACAACAGTCGACTACAAGAAGGAATATTTCGGGATTCATAAGGATCTAAGGTAAGGCAAGTGTTGGCCAAGGGCCATTTACTATGATTTAATGTTAGAGATTGGTCTAACATGTGGCAATGTGATTTCGACAGATACCAAGGGTAAATAACACTTTTCGGGATTTGAAACCATAAGGTAAGAAACTATAAGATTCGGCCAAAGGCCTTGATTTATGTTTTGATGATTAAGATTAAATCTAACGTAAGGTTTTAGGGATTTCGACATTCCTAGGAAAACAAGGAACAGTTTCGGGATTTGTTGGTGTCCCAATCGGCAACAAGGTAATAATACTAATCTTGCTAGGATTTGGATTTATGGCCGAATGTTTTTTTTAAAGAAGTAAGTGATTAATCAAATGTAGGGGTTAAGGATCTAAACGGTAGATCAGATCTCGGGATCTCAAGGAATCTGTTAAGCAAATCAGGTGTGTACCCCATACTAACTTTTAATACGATTTATGGCAACATTTAATATAAGTATGTATAAGTATGAATAAGAATGTGAATACGGCTAAGGTACCTTATTGTGGTACAAAGTACTCAGGTACGTTTCCTACTCCTACTAGGATTACGAAATATGTTATATTTAACATGTGAAAAGTGACATGAATGTGAATTTAAGCATGATATGTGTAATATGAATAATATGGGGCATTCGGGTTATATGAAAAAGGGGAAGTGAATGTGGTGACTTCGGTCTCACTATCTGAATGTGGTGACTTTGGTCACATTATCTGAATGTGGTGTCTCATGACACAATTATCTGGTGGCTATGCCACAAATTTTATATGGGCGATGAGCACGTCAATTGCAACGACTGCCTTCGATGGTGTGTAGCGGATGGAGGGTTAACTTAGTAGTCCCCACGGTGTGCAGGTTGGTACGAGGATGTGTAGCAGATGGCATCTAGGTTTTCGGGTTGCATCATTATTTTTATCTGTTATATGTATTGACGTGTGACATAATAATGAATGCCTGATCTATTAAATTTTAGTGTTGGTTACACATTGAGTCATTGACTCACCCGTTAATGGGAACATGTTTCGTGTGACGAAATGATGGATGGACCAGGTCGGCAGGAGCTTAGTGGTGGCCATGCGAAGTTCAGATTTTCCTTATTTTTGGACTCTTGTTATTTTAAGTATTTTATAATTTTATTTTGGGTTTTTATTTGATGTAATAAGGCCACAACTGAACTAAGTTACTTTCTATTTTATTCGCTTTGTTTCGACATTTATATTTATTAAATATTAAGTCAATTTGATTTAAAATAAGCTTTCAATATTTTGTCACTTGAAACAAATGAGCTTTCAATATAAAACAAACTTGTTCTCAACTCAAGCCCAGCCCAATTCGAACTTTCTTCCAAAATCACTTAAAATTTTTTTCAAAGTGCCAACGAATTTGAACTAGTTTTTTTTGAGGAACATACCAGATCCGGTCAGGACTCGTGGGCCGGGTGTGGGGTGTTTCATCTTCGTAGGTACATCCAATGATGCAATGCGAGATGAATGGAGGAGGGATGAGCAATACAGAATGCACATTACAACCCGAACGCTGAAAACGAACAAGTTCACTATATGGGTAATAATTCTAGACCTCAAAATAACCTGTATAGTAACACTTATAATCCAGGTTGGAGGAACCACCCTAATTTCTCATGGGGTGGTCAAGGAAATCAAAGACAATAACCACCTCCGGGCTTCCAACAGCAACCTTACCCACAAGAGAAAAAGCTGAACCTTGAGGAGATGCTAACAAAATTTATAGCGGTGTCAGAAACCCGTTTCCAAAACCCCGAGACAGCACTCAAAAATCAACAAGCATCGATTCAAGGGATCGAGAACCAATTAGGGCAACTTGCCAAGCAGTTTTCTGAACGATCACAAGGAAGCCTACCAAGCAACACTGAAACTAACCCGAAGGAGCAACTTCAAGCAATAACCGCTCATGATAGTGAAGGGTTAGATAAAACAAAATTGAGGCAAGAGAATGTGGTCGAGGAAGGTAAGGTTGAGTTAAACCATGATAAGCCAAAACCAGTAATTATAGAGTACCAACCTCGTGTGCCATACCCCAGTGCAATGAAGAAAGACAACACAGATGAACAATTCGGTAAATTTCTTAAACTTTTAAAGAAATTACATATTAACTTATCGTTTCTTGAAGCTCTTTCGTAGATGCCAGATTCAAGGAAATTTTTAAAATAGCTTTTAACAAACAAACGGAAGTTAGACGAAGAGTCACATGTGGAACTAAAAGCAGTGTGCTCAGCAATTTTGCAAAATAAACTACCATGAAAATTAAAAGATCCAGGGACTTTTCCAATTCCGTGCTTAATTGGTAGTTTATCTCTTGATAATGCTTTAGCTGATTTAGGGGCAAGCATCAATGTAATGCATTATAAAATGTTCAAGTAACTTGGTCTCGGGGAACCAAAACCTACTAGGATGAGTATCCAATTAGCTGACAGATCTATTAAATATCCTAAGGGAATTATTAAAGATATACTAGTAAAAGTTGAAAAATTTATATTCCCTGTTTGTAACATCTTGAAAAGGGCCTATGCATTTTCGGTTTAATTGTACGAAATGACATGTCTTATGTGTTATGACTATATTTTGAACAATTTTTGGAAACCTGGAAATGTATAGAAATGTTAGGTTTAAAAGAGGAAAGTGAACATTTTTGGAAACCTGGAAATGTAAGGAAATGTTAGGTTTAAAAGAGGAAAGTGAACATTTCTGGAAACCTGGAAATGTAAGGAAATGTCAAGTTTAAAGAGGGAAACGAAAATTTTTGGAAACTTAGAAATGAAAGGAAATGTCCTAGAAAATGTTAAGTTTTAAAGTTTAAAAGAGGAAATTAAGGCAAGGTGGCCTTAAGAGAAAAAAGTATGTGAAATATGACACACAAACGGGCTTGGAAAAGTGGCCTGGAGGTGCCACTTAGGGCCTCTGGAAATGGCGCCACATACTAGAGTATTGGGCCAAGGTTCGAGCTGCAGGGGAAGCAAAATAAAAGAGTTTTATTTTGCTGCAAGGAGCAAGGGAGTTGGACGGCACAAGGCTATATTTTAGGAATTTTATTCTCTTTAAAATTTGGCTAAATGATGGATAAATAAGGGATTAATCTTTTTTTTAAAATAAAGAAATAAGAAGGGAAATAAGGATAAGTGTTGAATTATCTTTTATTTTCTTTTGGGTGATAATTAAAAGATAAAATTATCACATATGAAGAGTGGTGGCCAAGCAAGGGAGTCTTGGCCTAGTAATTTCGGCACAAGGAGGAGAACTAAGGCCATTCATTCATTCTCATTCTCTATTCTCTCTGCCGAATTTTCCTAGCAAAAATCCACTCTTCTTTTTTTCTTTTTCCAAAGCCAAAATACTCTATGTTCTAGCCGAAAACTTCTTCCATTAAGAGCCGATTCTTTCTAAGCCTAATATCCTTCTCTTTTTATCTTGAAACCGAATACATAGGTGGCTCATAGCCGACTATTCTCTAAGTCTTAAGCTAAATTTTTGAGGACTCAAGGAAAAGGGGCTGTCGATTTCTTCAAGGGTAAGATAAAGTTTGATTTCTATTTTTTTTTTCCTTTAAGGACTTGTCGAAATTTCAAAGGCTAATTCTTATTTTTATTCTTTGACCGAAATCTTAAGGAGAGATTCGGGATTTTGGCCTATTGTCGATTTCTAGGAGGAAGATCTTCGGGATTTCAAGGGTTTACGGTAAGTCATGTATTCGGCCAACAGCCATTGATTATGTTTAAGTGATTAGATTCGGATCTATCATATGTGTATAGGGATTTCAACATCTCCATAGTCAAGTGGTGCTTCGGGATTTAAGATTTAGAATGTAAGTACATTCGGCCAAGGGCCTATTTCAATATTTAGACTTGTTCTTATCTGTTCAAACTGAAAACTAATCAAGCTAATGGATTTAGTGGCTAGCCGATTATAAAGAGGAAACACTACAAGTATCGGGATTTGTTTAAGAAATAAATCGGCAACAAGGTAAGATTTTTGTCACTAAGATCCTTTGGGATTTAATCTCATAGCCGAATAGACTTTTGCTAAACATCAAAGTGATTGACCAAATGTAGGAATTGAGATCTAAAGTGTTAGATCGGGTTTCAGGTTCTCAGAAAAGCATTAAGCGAATCAGGTGTGTATCCCACACTAACTTTTAATAAGATTTATGGCAATATTTAATATGTGCATGTTTATAAGAATGTGAATATGGCTAAGGTACCGTGTTATGGTACATCGTACTCAGGTACATTTTCTACTCCTACTAGGATTACGAAATATGTTATATTTAACATGTGAAAAGTGACATGAATGTGAATTTATGTATGATACGTATAATATGAATAATATGGGGCATTCGGGTTATATGAAAAAGGGGAAGTGAATGTGGTGACTTCGGTCTCACTATCTGAATGTGGTGACTTCGGTCACATTATCTGAATGTGGTGACTTCGGTCACATTTTCTGAATATGGTATCTCATGACACAATTATATTATCTGGTGGCTATGCCACGAATTTTATATGGGCGATGAGCACGTCGACTGCAGTGACTGCCTTCGATGGTGTGTAGCGGATGGAGGGTTGACTTAGTAGTCCCCACGATGTGCAGGTTGGTACGGGGATGTGTAGCGGATGGCATCTAGGTTTGGGTTCGGGTTCATCATTATTTTATCTGTATATGAATATGCATGTGATATGATAAGATATGCCTGATCTATTAAATTTTAGTGTTGGTTACACATTGAGTCTGTTGACTCACCCCGTTGTGGGAACATGTTTCAGGTGATGAACAATGATGGACCGGGACGGTAGAACTTGTGGTGGCCATGCTCAGCTTGAAGTTTTATTTAATTTGGACATTTGATTTTATTTAAGTACTTTATAACTTTATTTTGGGTTTTGTTTGATGTAATAAGGCCATAATGATGATTTTATATATTTGTTTTATTTACTATGTTACAAATTTATGATAATTAAAGAATAAGTCAATTTAATTTAAAAGAAACTTTTAATATTGACACCTAAAATAAATGGGTTTTCAACATAAAATAAACTTGTTTCCAACTCGAGCCCAACCCACAAACAAACTATCTTCAAAACACACAGTTTTTTTTCAAAGTAACAAAAGAATTTTGATCCGGGTTACATCGAGGAACATACCAGATCCGGTCCAGGCTCGTGGGCCGGGTTTGGGGTGTTTCAGTTTGGTATCAGAGCCCGTTTCAAACTCTCAGCCTGAGGCTTAAGGCCCAAAACATTTTCAAATCGAGCCCAATTGAGTTTTTATGGAAGTATTTCTGAAAATAAGCAGGTTTTCTGGCATGGCACCTAAGTCTCCGACCCGTAGTCCTCCAGGTAAGTCCCCCTAACCATATGTGTGCTTTATGAATTGTAGAAGGGTAGAAATGAAATGGAACGTAGAATAGTATGATAGGTACTTGAACCGTAGGACTAGTTTACTCAAACACAAATACATAAGACTTAATTGCCTAACTAAATAAACCTATGGCTAAGTCAACCGAGTTAGGGTGTGGTAACCCCAGCACATGTCTAGGATTGGGTCCTAAGAGCACAGGTATTTAAGCGATCCCTGACTCACCTCCTCTTCGCAGGAATCCTACCTGGTGCGTAGCTTCGATTCACCCTAACTCAGAGGACTCAGTAGGTGTGGCAACCTCTGTGCGCATGTCTAGGAATGGTTTCAGTGGGGGCTTGGTAACTTAAGCAGTCTATGTGACTCACCTCCTCTCCATTCGAATCCAACCTGGTGCGTAGCTTTGGTTCACCCTGACCAAGAGGACTCGGTCATAGGCTAAACATAATAACTAAAACCCGAAAGGGAACTAGCCGTATTTTTATAAAAAAAAACCCCTAGTTTTTAAAACTCTTAAAATTTCCTTTTTAATTTGTGAGAACCATTTTTACAAAATTTTTCAAAAATTTTTTGATTTATGAAATTACAAAAATACCCCTAGTGGTAAAATTACAAAAATGCCCTTGGTTTATAAAATGTCCAACTACCCAACAGTTTTACCAAAAATTTCATTATTTTATAACAAGTCCAAAAACCCTAATTTGCAAAATATCAAAATACCTTGATTTTGGAAAATTACAAAATTGCCCCTAACTTACAGAATTACCAAAATGACCCTGGTTTCCAAAATTTTTGCAACATCATCGTTTGGAAAGTAAAATTCTCAAAAAGAACCCTCAAAGTTTTGCAAAATTTGGAAATACCCCGAAATTATTAAACTTTACAAATTTACCCTGGTTTATTACCAAAATACCCCCGAGATTCAAAATTACCGAAATACCCCCAGATTTTAAAATTTTCCAAAATACCCTCGGGAATTTAAAATTACCAAAATACTTTTTGACAAAATCACCAAGGAATTGTTTTCTTTTGAAAAATTACGAAAATACCCCTGTAGAACAAATTATGAAAATACCCCTTGGTAGTGAAAAAAAAAACAATAATGAAAACTACAACATTTCTCTGAATGAACGAAAGTTCATAATTGATTGATGGATGTATGAATGAAAAGACTGTGTGCATGTATGAATTCGAAAGAACCACTCCTAAAATTCTCTTCATAAAACTTCTTCGCGGGTAATCAAGTGAAACAAAGACTAATTCATAAAACTTCTTAATCAGATCACGACGTTAGAAATGAGCTCTATAGGACGTGGTCGTCAAGGACGCGGTAGAGGCAGGATGACCATGTCAGAACCCGTTAGATCGGGTCAAGGGTCTGACAATGAGATACCACCGCCACCACTACCCCCAGCTGTGGGTGTTGAGCAGCAAGCTCAAACGGGGATGATCTTTGTATCGCGGCAGTCGTGGCCGCGAGTTTTGGAGTTGGTGGTCGTGCGCGGAGGAAATTCGGGAACTCATAAGTCGGTACCTGAGCGACTTCGTGCCAACGGAGCGGAAATGTTTCGTGGAGTATCTGGAGTGGCACCCAATACAAACGAAGATCGTTGGTTGGCAACCGCGGCGTATCATGGATAAGCTTGATCCGACCCCTGAGGAGAAGTTAAAAGGAATGGTGGCACTGCTACGCGATAAAGCGTACCAATGGTGGTTAACTGTTCGGGATGGTGCCACAGCTGAGGATCTGACCTGGGACTATGTTAAGGAAGCGTATCAAAAGAAGTATGTTGGAACCAGGTACACTGATGAACAAAGGAAAGCTTTTTCTGGTGGTTCAAGGAAACAAGTCCGTTCGCGGAATATGAGGCTGAATTTCTGAGGTTGAGCCGGTATGCTCGAGGAGTAGTGGCAACTGAGCATGAGCGCTGTGTCCGTTTTGAGGACGGACTAAGGGATGATTTGAGGTTATTGATAGCACCGCATCAGGAGCGCGAGTTTTCTGCTTTAGTAGAAAAGGCCAAGGTGGCCGAGGGAATTAAGGATGCTACAAAGCAGACTATGGATCGGATTAGGCCAAAAAGAGGTTTTGGATCTTCTGGGAAGGTTCAAAAGAGGCCTAGAGTTGATGGGCCGCGAGCTCAGCAAGCTAGTACAGGATGGCAGTATCGTCCTTGTGAGCATTGTGGAAAGAAGCACTTAGGGGAGTGCTGGAAAAAAACGGGAGGATGTTTTAGGTGTGGGTCCAAGGACCATATGCTCAAGGATTGTCCTAAGAAACCAGACGAAAGTCGATCAAGACTCAAAATGTTAGCCAAATTTGGTAGAGGCGGCGCGGCGGCCTCGCAAGGTCGTGGTTCGAATAATAGAGGTAACGGTGCTGGCAGAGGACGTGGAACACAAGGCAGAGGTGCTGCTAACACTAAGGCAAGGTAGCCGAGTTTGGTTTATGCAGTTCGCCAGAGGGATGATAGAGACGCGCCGGATGTTATAACCGGTACGTTCCTTATTTATGGCAAGCCTTATTATGCCTTAATTGATGTGGGCTCGACCCATTCTTATGTTGCATGTGGTGTAGTGGAAACCCTAGGTCTAGACTCTGAACTTTCTGATAGGGAGATGACTGTAGTAAGCCCATTAGGCCAAACTGTAGTAGTGGATAAGATCTTTCGGAGTTTACCTTTAGAGATTCAGGGAGTGAACATTCGGGCTGATTTAATGGAACTACCCTTTGGGGAGTTTGAACTCATACTTGGAATGGACTGGCTAGTATAGCACCGGGCCGTGTTGGATTGTGTGGCTAAACGAATGGAACTAAGGACCCTGGAGGATGAAGTAGTAGTAATGATTGGAGAAAGAAGAAACTACCTATCTAACGTAGTTTCAGCGTTAAAGGCTGAGAAAATGGTTAGGAAATGGTGCAAGGCATTTTTAGCCTTCGTAAGTGCGTTAGATGGAAAAGAAGAAGGTGTCAATGGAGTTAGAATGGTAAGGGACTTCATAGATGTGTACCCAGAAGAATTACCAGGAATACCCCCAGATAGGGAGGTGGAATTTGGAGTAGACTTGTTACCGGGAACAGCTCCTGTGTCAATCGCTCCATACCGAATGGCGCCAAAGGAGTTGGTTGAGCTCAAGGCTCAAATTCAAGAGTTACCGGATCATGGGTTCATTCGACCCAGTGTGTCTCCATGGGGAGCACCGGTCCTGTTTGTAAAGAAGAAGGACGGAACTATACGTATGTGCATAGATTATCGTCAGTTGAATAAGCTGACCATTAAGAACAAGTATCCTTTGCCAAGGATCGATGACTTGTTCGATCAGTTGAAGGGGGCCACGGTTTTCTCAAAGATAGATCTATGGTCAGGATATTACCAGTTGAAGGTAAAGGAGGCAGATATCCATAAGACTGCCTTTAGGATAAGATACGGCCATTATGAGTTTGTAGTAATGCCGTTTGGGTTGACGAACGCTCCAGCCGCGTTCATGGATATGATGAACTGAGTTTTCCAACCCTATTTGGATAGGTTTATCGTCGTGTTTATTGATGACATTCTTGTGTATTCGAAGTCAGAGGAGGAGTATGATGAGCACCTACGGATAATGTTACAAGTATTAAGGGAGAAGAAGCTCTATGCCAAATTCAGCAATTGTGAATTTTGGCTTAAGGAGGTGGCATTCTTAGGACATGTAGTATCCGCAGAAGGTATAAGGGTGGATCCTAGGAAGATCGAAGCAGTGTTGGATTGGAAACCACCTAGGTCCGTAGCTGAAATCCAAAGTTTCTTAGGTTTGGCAGGCTATTACAGAAGGTTCATGGAAGGGTTCTCGTCAATAGCCGCGCCTTTGACAAAGTTGCTAAGGAAAGAAGTACCCTTTGTATGGACGGATAAGCAACAGGAGAGCTTTGAAAAGCTTAAGAAGGTGTTGACGGAAGCTCCAGTGTTAATTCAACCGGAGGTAAGGAAGGATTTTGTGGTGTACTGTGACGCTTCGCATACGGGATTAGGATACTTCCTAATGCAAGATGGAAAAGTAGTCGCTTATGCGTCTCAGCAGTTAAGGCCGCATAAGGTTAATTACCCAACCCATGACTTGGAATTGGCAGCGGTGGTTTTCGCCCTTAAGGTGTGGAGGCACTACCTTTATGGAGAAAGGTCGATAATCTACAGAGACCACAAGAGCCTTAAGTATCTGTTGACTCAGAAGGAGTTAAACTTGAGGCAGCGAAGGTGGGTGGAGTTATTGAAGGATTATGATTGCTCGATAGAGTACCACTCGGGCAAGGCAAATGTAGTGGCTGATGCCCTAAGTCGGCAGGTTGTGTTGGATCTAAGGCCTATGTTCGCACACTTGAGTCTGTATGATGATGGAAGCCTGTTGGCAGAGTTGCAAGTCAAGCCCACATGGCTGAATGAGTTGAAAAGGGGACAGTTGGCTGATAAGGACCTAAGTGCTAAGTTGCAGCAAGTACAAAACGGAGAATTAGAGGATTATGGCGTTAATGATGAAGGAGTATTGTGCTATAAAAGAAAAGTCTGTATACCGAGGGACGAGGAACTAAGACAGAGGATTCTTCAGGAGGTGCATAGTAGCCCTTATGCTATGCATCTGGGAGGCACTTAGTTGTACAGGGATCTAAGAGAACAGTTTTGGTGGCCTGATCTTAAACGGGAAGTTACTGAATTCGTGAGGAAATATCTGACGTGTTAGCAAGTTAAGGCTGAACACCAAGTTCCATCGGGATTACTTCAGCCAATCGAGATTCCACAGTGGAAGTGGGAAAGAATTACCATGGACTTCGTTAGTGGGCTTCCCTTTAAGAAGGACTCAGTATGGGTAATAGTGGACCATTTGACTAAGTCCGCGCACTTCATCTCGGTAAGAGTTGATTATTCTCTTCAGAAGCTGGCCAAGTTATATGTGGAGGAAATTGTAAGGTTACATGGAGTACCAGTATCGATCATCTTTGATAGAGACCCAAGGTTTACGTCTCGATTTTGGAGGGCACCTCATCAAGCTTTAGGCACTAAGTTAGACTTCACTACGGCTTTTCATCCATAATCAGACGGGCAGTCTGAACGGGTTATACAAGTGTTGGAGGATATGTTGAGAGGCTGTGTGGTGGATTTCCGAGGAAGTTGGGAAGATTACTTGCCTTTAGCAGAGTTCGCCTACAACAACAGCTATCAGGCTAGTATTCGGATGGCACCATATGAAGCATTGTATGGTCGGAAGTGTCGAACTCCTACTTGTTGGACTGAGTTAGGAGAACGTCGAGTTTTGGGCCCAGAGTTAGTGGTAGAAACTGAAGAGAAGGTTGAGATAATCAAGGCACGGTTAAAAGAAGCCTCTAATAGGCAGAAGTCGTACGCAGACCCTAAACGGAAGGAAATAGAGTTTGAAGTGGGAGATCAAGTGTTTCTGAAAGTCTCACCTTGGAAGAAGGTGATGAGGTTTGGTCGCAAAGGGAAGTTAAGCCCAAGGTTTATAGGGCCCTATCGAGTAATCGGCGAGTTGGACCAATGGCATACCGCCAGAGTTGCCACCGGTTGCAAAGAGATGCACGAAGTATTCCATGTATCCATGCTACGTCGTTACCGATCGGATTCATCTCATGTGGTACCGGTTGAAGAAGTGGAGTTAAGGCCGGACTTATCCTATGAGGAAAAGCCGATTCAGATATTGGAACGTGATGTGAAAGTGCTACGGAGGAAGTCAGTTCCTCTAGTCAAAGTGTTATGGCGCAACCATGGATCGGAGGAAGCTTCGTGGGAGCCAGAAGAGACAATGCGACAACAATACCCTCAATTATTTTAGCTAGGAAATTTCGAAGACGAAATTGTTTTAAGGGGGTAGAACTGTAACATCCTAAAAAGGGCCTATGCATTTTCGGTTTAATTGTACAAAATGACATGTCTTATGTGTTATGAATATATTTTGAACAATTTTTGGAAACCTGGAAATGTATGGAAATGTTAGGTTTAAAAGAGGAAGTGAACATTTCTGGAAACCTGGAAATGTAAGGAAATGTCAAGTTTAAAGAGGGAAACGAAAATTTTTGGAAACTTAGAAATGAAAGGAAATGTCCTAGAAAATGTTAAGTTTTAAAGTTTAAAAGAGGAAATTAAGGCAAGGTGGCCTTAAGAGAAAAAGTATGTCAAATATGACACACAAACGGGCTTGGAAAAGTGGCCTGGAGGTGCCACTTAGGGCCTCTGGAAATGGCGCCACATACAGGAGTATTGGGCCAAGGTTCGAGCTATAGGGGAAGCAAAATAAAAGAGTTTTATTTTGCTGCAAGGAGCAAGGGAGTTGGACGGCACAAGGCTATATTTTAGGAGTTTTATTCTTTTTAAAATTCGGCTAAATGATGGATAAATGAGGGATTAATCTTTTTTTTTTAAAATAAAAAAATAAGAAGGGAAATAAGGATAGGTGTTGAATTATCTTTTATTTTCTTTTGGGTGATAATTAAAAGATAAAATTATCACATATGAAGAGTGGTGGCCAAGCAAGGGAGTCTTGGCCTAGTAATTTCGGCACAAGGAGGAGAACTAAGGCCATTCATTCATTCTCCTTCTCTATTCTCCCTGCCGAATTTTCCTAGCAAAAATCCTCTCTTCTCTTTTCTTTTTCCAAAGCCGAAATACTCTATGTTCTAGCCGAAAACTTCTTCCATTAAGTGCCGATTCTTTCTAAGCCTAATATCCTTCTCTTTTTATTTTGAAATCGAATACATAGGTGGCTCATAGCCGACTATTCTCTAAGTCTTAAGCTAAATTTTTGAGGACTCAAGGAAAAGGGGCTGTCGATTTCTTCAAGGGTAAGATCAAGTTTGATTTCTATTTTTTTTTTCATTTAAGGACTTGTCGAAATTTCAAAGGCTAATTCTTAGTTTTGTTCTTTGACCGAAATCTTAAGGAGAGATTCGGGATTTTGGCCTATTGTCGATTTTTAGGAGGAAGATCTTTGGGATTTCAAGGGTTTACGGTAAGTCATGTATTCGGCCAAAAGCCATTGATTATGTTTAAGTGATTAGATTCGGATCTAACATATGTCTATAGGGATTACAACATCTCCATATTCAAGTGGTGCTTTGGGATTTAAGGTTTAGAAGGTAAGTACATTCGGCCAAGGGCCTATTTCAATATTTAGACTTGTTCTTATATGTTCAAACTGAAAACTAATCAGGCTAATGGATCTAGTGGCTAGCCGATTATAAAGAGGAAACACTACACGTATCGGGATTTGTTTAAGAAATAAATCGGCAACAAGGTAAGATTTTTGTCACTAAGATCCTTTGGGATTTAATCTCATAGCCGAATAGACTTTTGCTAAACATCAAAGTGATTGACCAAATGTAGGAATTGAGATCTAAAGTGTTAGATCGGGTTTCGGGTTCTCAGGAAAGCATTAAGCGAATCAGGTGTGTATCCCACACTAACTTTTAATAAGATTTATGGCAATATTTAATATGTGCATGTTTATAAGAATGTGAATATGGCTAAGGTACCGCGTTATGGTACATAGTACTCAGGTACGTTTTCCACTCCTACTAGGATTACGAAATATGTTATATTTAACATGTGAAAAGTGACATGAATGTGAATTCATGTATGATACGTATAATATGAATAATATGAGGCATTCGGGTTATATGAAAAAGGGGAAGTGAATGTGGTGACTTCGGTCTCACTATCTGAATGTGGTGACCTAGGTCACATTATCTGAATGTGGTAACTTCGGTTACATTATCTAAATATGGTGTCTCATGACACAATTATATTATCTGGTGGCTATGCCACGATTTTTATATGGGCGATGAGCACGTCGACTGTAGCGACTGCCTTCGATGGTGTGTAGCAGATGCAGGGTTGACTTAGTAGTCCCCACGGTGTGCAGGTTGGTACGGGGATGTGTAGCGGATGGCATCTAGGTTTGGGTTCGGGTTGCATTTTTTTATCTTTATATGAATATGCATGTGATATGATAAGATATGCCTGACCTATTAAATTTTAGTGTTGGTTACACATTGAGTCTGTTGACTCACCCCGTTGTGGGAACATGTTTCAGGTGATGAACAGTGATGGACTGGGACGGCAGAACTTGTGGTGGCCATGCTCAGCTTGAAGTTTTATTTAATTTGGACATTTGATTTTATTTAAGTACTTTATAACATTATTTTGGGTTTTGTTTGATGTAATAAAGCCATAGTGATGATTTTATATATTTGTTTTATTTACTATGTTACAAATTTATGATAATTAAAGAATAAGTCAATTTAATTTAAAATAATCTTCAAATATTTGACACCTAAAATAAATGGGTTTTCAATATAAAATAAACTTGTTTCCAACTCGAGCCCAACCCACAAACAAACTATCTTCAAAACACACAGTTTTTTTTCAAAGTAACAAAAGAATTTTGATCCGGGTTACATCGAGGAACATACCAGATCCGGTCCAGGCTCGTGGGCTGGGTTTGGGGTGTTTCACTGTTGATTTTGTTGTGCTTGACATGGATGAGGATGTTGAGGTGCCTTCAATTTTGGGACGCCCCTTTTTAGCTACTGCTAGGGTTATTATCGATGTAGGTGAGGGTAAACTTGCAATAAGGGTAGGCGACGAGGAAATCGTTTTTCAAATTTACGATGCTATATGATTTTCTAGAGAGCAAGATGATTCCTGTTATTTTATTGATGCCGTTGATCATTTTATTCGAGATTCTTCATAGGAAATCATACATGACGACACGTTGGAACTTTGTCTCACTCAAGGTGAGGGGGCAGATGATGATACCTATGAATTGAATTCTAATACATCTTCTTCTAGACAAAAGAAAGACGAGGGCATTAAAATCAACGACGAACTAAAACAAAAACCTCTATTGAAGAGTCACCTAAATTGGAATTGAAACAGTTACCAAATCACTTAGAATATGCATTCCTCGGGGATAATTCTACGTTACCAGTAATCATCTCTTCAGAACTGGAACCCAAAAAGAAAGAGGAGTTGCTACAGGTACTAAGGGAACATAAAAGAGCCATAGCTTGGAAAATTTCCGACATTAAAGGAATAAGTCCATCGTTTTGCACCCACAAAATTTCAATGGAAGATGAGTATAAACCATTTGTGCAACCTTAAAGATGATTGAATCCCAACATGAAAGAAGTTGTTAAAGCTGAGGTAATTAAACTTCTAGATGCTGAAATAATTTATCCTATTTCTGACAGTACTTGGGTAAGTCATGTGCAGGTTGTTCCAAAGAAAGGAGGCATGACTGTTGTAGCTAACGACAAGAATAAATTGATTCCTACACGAACAGTCACAGGTTGGAGAGTTTATATTGACTATAGAAAGTTGAATGACGCCACCAGAAAAGATCACTTCTCTTTGCCATTTATTCATCAGATGTTAGAAAGATTATCTGGGCATATGTACTACTGCTTCCTAGACAGACTCTCTGGCTACTTCCAAATCCCAATAGCTCCTGAGTATCAGGAAAAGACAACATTCACATGTCCATACGATATGTTTTCTTGTTGTAGAATGCCTTTTGGATTATGTAATGCTCCTACTACTTTTCAGCGCTGCTTGCTAGCCATTTTTGATGAACTCGTGAAAGATATTATGGAGGTATTTATGATGATTTTTCGGTATTTGGTAATTCTTTCCATCTTTTCCTTAAAAATTTAAAATGAGTTCTAATGAGATGTGAGGAAACGAACCTTATGCTTAATTGGGAAAAGTGTCACTTTATGGTTCGAGAGGGGATTGTGTTAGGCCACAAAATTTCTAGTAAATGGATTGAGGTTGATAAAGTAAAAGTTGAAACCATAGAAAAAGGATTGAGGCTGATAAAGCAAAAGTTGAAACCATAGAAAAATTACCTCCTCCTATTACAGTTAAGGCTATTCGAAGCTTTTTAGGACATGCTGGATTTTATCGAAGATTTATTAATGATTTTTCTAAAATAGCTAAGCCTTTAACAAAACTACTAGAAAAAGATGTGCCTTTCGATTTTGATCAGGAATGTTTAGATGCATTTAACACCTTCAAAAATACATTAATAAATGCCCCAATTATAATTGCACCTGATTGGAATTTACCTTGTGAACTAATGTGTGATGCAAGTGATTTTACAGTAAGTGCAGTTTTAGGACAGCGGAGAGACAAGCATTTTCAGCCAATTTATTATGCTAGCAAAACATTGACGGCTGCACAAGAAAACTACACCACCACAGAAAAAGAATTACTAGCTGTGGTTTTTGCATTTGACAAATTTAGACAATATTTGATATTATCTAAAGTTGTCATTTACACTGACCATTTAGCTCTCCGTTATCTTTTAACTAAATCTGATGCAAAACCTCAACTCATAAGATGGATTTTACTTTTACAGTTTGTAGACTTGAAAATATGCATATCGAAGAACTCGATGAGAGTGAGATAAATGACTCATTTCCTTAAGAACAACTATTTGCTATATCTAACTCTGAGGTACCTTGGTTTACAGACATTGCAAATTATTTAGCTGCTAACATCCTACCAAAAAGGTTAACACATCATCAAAAGAAGCGATTCTTTGCTGATGCAAAAAACTATTTTTTGGAGGACCCTTTTCTTTTTCGTATATGTGCAAATCAAGTAATTTGGAGATGTGTTACAAAGGCAGAAGCAAGCATTATCTTTGAACATTGCCATTCAGGACCTTCAGGAGGACATTACAGCCAGATCAGGACAGCACATAAAACGCTCGAATCAGGTTTTTATTGGCCTACCTTGTTCAAAGACGCTAACAGGTATGTTGCTTCGTGTGATAGATGTCAGAGAACAGGTAATATCTCTAAACGCGATGAAATGCCTCAAACATACATGCTATCATGCGAAATTTTTATGTATGGGGTATTGATTTTATGGGCTCATTTCCCTCTCATTTTGGATTCAATACATCTTAGTAGCAGTGGACTATATGTCAAAATAGGTGGAAGCTCAAGCTTTACCTACTAATGATGCCAGAATGGTAGTGAGATTTCTTAAGAAACTCTTCTCTCGATTTGGAACACCCAGAGCAATTATTAGTGATAGAGGTACTCATTTTTGTAATACTCAATTTAACAAGGTCTTAAAGAAATATGGAGTACACCACAGAACAACTACCCCTTATCACCCTCAAACCAGTGGACAAGTGGAAGTAGCAAATCGAGAGCTTAAGCGTATTCTAGAAAAAAAGGTTGAATCAAACAAGAAATATTGGTCATTAAAAGTAGACGATGCTTTATGGGCCTATAGAACAGCATTTAAAACCCCCATAGGAGCATCCCTATACAAACTTGTCTACGGAAAAAGTTGTCATCTACCATTTGAATTAGAGCACAAAGCTTTTTGGGCTATAAAATTCTTAAATTACGATATTAAACCTGCAGGTAAAAGGAGAATGATGTAGTTGAACGAGCTAGATGAATGGCGAGCTAATACCTACGAGAACTCACATCTATATAAGGACGCAACAAAGCGACGCCATGATGCTCGTTTAAAGCAACCGAAGCAATTTGAAGTAGGAGATTTAGTATTCAAGGCTCAAATTGTTTCCTGGAAAGCTGAAATCAAGATGGTCAGGTCCATTCTTAATCAAAACTATTTTTCCCTACGGCACAATCGAGGTAACTCATTCGACTCGTGGCACATTCAAGGTAAATGGTCAGCGATTGAAAATTTATAATAGTGAGGATTTTAGGATATAAGAGAGGAGCTTCAGCTCTGTGAACCTTCATTCAGAAATGAAAACAGGGTAAGTCTAGCTTAAGACTTTAAACGAGTGCTTCTCGGGAGGCAACCTGAGCACTAATATCACTAACAATCATATTTTTGGTTTTAACATCTAACTAAAGAACTAACCAAATTAACAGGCGCGTGATTTCTCATCCACACGGCACAGCACATGAGCGTGGCCGTAGCCATGTGGAAACCATGGGGAGAGACACAGGCGTGGCGGAAGCTGTGCGAAACAAGGAAGAAATTTTTTCCCCAACATAGGATGCTATAGAAGAGCCACGGCCGTGCGATACAGCCGTGTTTGATTCTGAGTAAATGACACGAGCGTTCAACACGCCCGTGGCCCTAAGCCATGGTCGAAACTGAATAAGGCACACGAGCATGAGTAAGAATGACATGGGCGTGCCTCTGGACTAGGGTCGATACTGTTAAAATGACACGGGCGTACGACACGCCCGTGCTTACAAACTGTGTTCGAACCTGTCAAACTAACACGGGCTTGGGAACTATAACACGGGCGTGTGAGAAGTGAACTAAGCAATACAAGGTGATCGTTTGTCAGAGTCTTAAAAATTTATAAAAAGAATGATCGAGCCTAGAAACTAACTGTGACAATGACTTGAGGCAAGTGCACCTATCAAACAGTAGTATAGCTTAGCGGTAAGACCGGATTGTCGAACCCAAAGGAACCAAAAGTACTAATACTAACTTTCTTTTTATTAATTACCGTAAGAATTAAAAGAATTTTTATCTAATCTAAAATTAACTAACAATTAAGATAAAGATGCAAAGACAAAGAGAACGAATTGGGGAAAATCACTTTGGGAAAAACCAATTGATTAAGTCAATACCCAAGGAAGAATCCACCTAGACTTCACTTGTTATCTAACTTTGAACCAGACGATTTATTCACTTGACTTGATCCGTAGGATTCCCTAATGTATATTAATCCCTCTCTCGAGGCAACTAATGTCTAACCTTAGGTTGATTAATTGAAATTTCTTTCTAATTAAAACCCTAGAATTGCGTTAACTCGATCTATGGACTCTCATATTAGGTTTAACCCTAATTCGGCAGATTTTTGTCACCCTATCTCTAGGCGTGTGAGCAACTCTGCTTAACTATGCTGGATTTACTCTTAGGCAGGGTCTATTCTTCTTCTACCTAAGCACATCAGTACTTGAATCAATATCCCGAAAATATCAACACAAGAATTAAGAACACATAGTTAAGAACAAATCAAGTATTTATCATATAGTTCAGCAAACGATAACAAGATTCATCTAGGTTTCATCCCCCTCAGGTATTTGAGGGTTTAGTTCATAATCGTAAAAGAATACATCTCAAAAGAAAAGATAAAATAAAACATAAGAAAACCCTAAAACCCCCTGAAAGGATTGAAGGAGGGATCCTCTATCTTGAGTATAACTCCGGTTTCTTGAGATGAATCAACTGGCTTTTTTCGAGTGAATCCCACAATTCTGGCCTTTCTGGCTCGGCTCCTTGGCCTAGCTGGACGCCCCTTGAAGGTTGGCCTCTAGGGTGTTTATATAGGCTTTTGGAATGGCTTTCTTTGCCTCTAAGTACCCTAATCTGACTGAAACTTTTCTTTCTCATGTCAGGGACACGCCCATGGCACATGCTCGTGTGAATCGTGGCCAGGCCGTGTTCAAGTCTGTTGATGAGGCACGGCCGTGCGATCTTAGGCCCAGGTCGTGTTGATTTCGTGATATGGCCAATTTACTCCGTTTTAGGCTCGTTTCTCATTTTTTTCATCCTCCGGTGCTTTCTTGAATATAAAACATGAAAACAAAAGATTAAGAGCAGCAAATTACACAATTCAAGGCTTAAATCATCCAAAAGTATGCCAAATGTGGGATTAAATATGTTCATATTACGGTTTATCACAAGGCCGTGTGAGGCGGCCATGTAACTCAACACGCCCAGGGAACACGGGCGTGTGCCACAACCCATATGCGCCTAATTTCAAAATTTACAAAACAAACAGGCTGAACAATAGGCACACGGGTGTGGCCCTTAACCGTGTGCCCTATTTCTTATTTAAACTAACCTATTATTCATCTTTTTCAAAAAAAACTTTCTCCCCCAAAGCCCTAGCCACCCTCATTTCCCCCTCATCTATTCCAGCCACCGGCTCTATCTCCTCCTTCCATCACCTTTTTTTTCCTTCCTCCTTCCTTTTCTTCCTTCCCTTCTTCACAGCACGCAGTCCACGCCCGTGTGAGGTCGACACGCCCGCACAACACAACCACGACCGTGCGCCTGCTCCCACCACCTCATCGTACGTAATGACTCCCCCACATGGGAAGAAAACCACTGTCCCTGCCTTTAAAAAGCGAAAGGGACCCAGTACAACCTCCTCAAGCGCCTTCGCTGATGTGCGCCATCCATTCCTATGGTTTCCTCCAAGATCGCAGGAGGACCTTTATCAGATACTTCGTGCGCGACCCCTCAGCGTGGGGAGGTGCATTGATTGGGCCACTTTGGAGCAGGTCCAATTAGCCGACGATGTACAGGCTCTCCTGACTACCGACCCATGGGGAAAATTCTTCGAGGTCATCGAGCTCACATATCTAGAGCTCACTTTGGAGCTCAGTTCCACGTTCCACCTTCAGACGGTGATAACGTGCCACGATGACTCCGGCACGATCTAATTTTATCTCGGAGGTATTGTACGTAAACTGTGTGTCTCACAATTCGGGGCCGCGTTGGGACTCTACACCGACGAATTCATGGAGGATAATAAACTAGAAGACCTCCACCGTCACATCCATAAATCCCCCTTTGCCTGTTGGAACAACATAGCCCTCGTTTCGGCCACCTACGACCTCAGTCGCTCCAAGGCGACAGCTCTCGCCCCATCTCTGAGGTACTTACATGCTATCTTAGCTCATACACTGACAGGTAGGTGAGAGTGCACCAACGTCGTAAACAGTCACGATGCCTACTTCCTATGGTGCATGGAAAACGAGCACGTCTTCGACCTACCCTATTTCATAGCTCGTACCATTCAACATCAGACGGAGCAACATAGGAGAGGGGTTATATCTATGGGTCCATACATCATGCGCTTGGATCAATATTTTGGGCTCCTTAACACCGCCACTCAGTTTTCCTCACTCACACTAATAGGACAGGTGTCCCCACAGGGCATCCAGACGATGCTACACATGAGGATGATCAAGTGTCTCCGTGGGACCGATCCTCCCCAATATTGTCTAGCTCATACCACCGAGGAGGATCCTGAGGACATTACTGATGAAGTTCCTCCACCACACAAGGTGCCACCATCGAGGCATCACCCAGTTCATGCGGCAGCTTCTCTATCAGACATATTTGAGCGCTTGACATGATTCGAGCAGCAATGCTTCCGGCGCTTTGACCACATTGACACCACCCTCCACCAGATATGTCAGCACCTTCACATTTCATTGTCGCCCCCACCTCGCGACCCTACCAATGACGAGGACCTTTGAGTCCTTGTATTTTCTTAATTTTCATTTTTTGTTTTTTTTTCTTAATTTTCATTTTAGTTTTCTTTCTTTTATAATTAAACTTTTTAACTTTCTTGTTTAAAACTTTTATTGGTATAGTTTAATTTCTTTTATCTCTGACTGTCTAACTCTCGAGTATCTATAACGCAATCATTAAATAATACTCCTTAAAAAGTTAACTGATGACTTCGCAGTTTAAAAAGATTCAATGTGCCACTCAAGGAACAAACACATAACCACGACCACTGCCAACTTAAGAAATCCATCCAAAATTCAGGAAGTTTCACTTTTCCCTATCTCTTATGATTTATTGCTATTAATCTCTACATATATATCTTTGTACATTGAGGGCAATGTACATCTTAAGTGTGGGGGGTGAATTTTTTTTTGAAAAATTCCTAATTCTCAAATCCCTGAATTATGTCTTGTTCTTAAGTAATTTTTTCATGTTACTATTAGAATGAAATTTCATTTGATTCATGATTTTTATTGATATGTTTTGGATTAAGTCATATGTAATTGTGTAGTGATGATTTAAACTTTAGAGGACTAGAGAATCAAGCATGACGAGTCTATTTTCAGAATTAAAATTTTGTTACGTTGTCTACCTGAATCTAATTATAACCTTGAAGTTTGAAATTTACAAGGTTGATATCAAAAATCCATAATTTTTGTGAGATCTTGATCCTTTTAGAGCATACATTCTTTTGTGCTCACTTTTTTTATTATGAGTGTGTCAAATTGAATTGTTATTCTAGAACTTGCTTCGATTATACATGTCGAGACCACACTTTTGATTTGATATACTGAGTTGATAAAGGCACTTAGGTTTTAACCCACTTACTTCTAAAAAGCCTACCTCCATAATTTACCCCTAGTGAACCCCTTTGATCCTAACAACCCTTCCATTAATTTACCCTCAACATTAACCAAAAAAAAAAAAAACCTTTTGTTGAAATCCCCTTAATTAATTTGACCCCTATTCTGTCGAGATTTGATTTGAACAGATTACTTAGCTTAACTATGATTTCCATTTCAGTTGTTAAATTCTTCATTATTACTTGATTGGTTCCTAAAAAAATCGAAGTATATATTAGTTCTATGTTAATTGACCTTATACGTTTAAATTCAACATCTTGAGAAGAAGCTCATGTTATGAAATTTTAATTGATGTAATTATTCGAGTCTTAGTTCATCTTTCTAGTTAGGTAATTTGTCAATTCAATCTCAATTCTAACCCTCTAATTCAAATTTTATCCACACCTTTAACCGAAGCCCCATTACAACCCTTAAATTTTGATTTGTGTATCATTTCATTCTATAATGGTGGAGATTTGATTTTCACGCAAGCCTATGGGATTAACTTTTTGTGTTTGACTTTTGAGTGCTTAATTTTGAACCTTAAACACTTTGAGTGATTCCAGTGAATCTTTAGTGAGGATGTCAACCCTTGTCGATTTTGAATTAAAGGTAATTATTTAGGTAAGGGGAAACACCTATGTTTTCGTACTTTAAAAACTATGACTTTGATTGTTTGAATATTTAGAACCCTTTTGGTTAAATTATCAATGTATAAATTACCTGTGAATTATGATGAAATACTATTGATGAATATTATGAATTGAGGAAGTTCATTTTAATTGTGAGTTGAGAATTTTGCTTAAGGACAAGCAAATGCTTAAGTGTGGGGGTATTTGATAAACCATAATATGTATATATTTTAATCCCACATTTAGCATACTTTTGGATGATTTATCCCCTGAATTGTGGACATGGATGCTCCTAATCCTTTAATTTCATGTTTTATACTTAGGAGAGCATTGAAGGATGAAAAGAATGAGAAACGGGCCAAAAACAGAGAAAACGGGCCAAAGTAAGAAATCCACATGGCTTGGAGATAACCACACGGCTGTGCCACTTTAGCAGACCCAAACATGGCCTGGGCTCGATTCACACGGTCGTGCTACATGGGCGTGTCCCTATCATGACTCGTTTTAATTCCATTCGGATTAGGTTACTTAGGGGCCAAAAAGACATTCCGAAAGCCTATATAAACACCCTAAGTGTAAACAAAAAAGGAGAGGCCGAAGGGCGAAGCCAGAGAGGGCCGAATTGTAGCATTTACTTGAAGATAGCCAGTTGATCCATCTCAAGAAGCCGGAATCATACTCAAGACGAAAGATCTTCCCTTCAATTTCCTTCAGGGGGTTTTAGGGTTTTTCTTATGTTTTGTTTTATACTTTCTTCTGAGATGTTTTCTTTTATAAACATGAACTAAACCCCTCAAATACCTGAGGGGGGTGAAACCTAAGATGGATCTTGTTATTGTTTTCTGAACTATATGATAAATACTTGATTTGTTCTTAATTATGTGTTCTTAATTCTTGCTTTGATATTTCAGGATATTGATGCAAATATTGATGTGCTTAGGCAGTGGAGCAAAAGTCCCTGTTTAAGAGTAGATCTAGCATAGTTAAGCGGAATTGATCGCACTCCTAGAGATAGGATGACGAAAATTTGCCGGATTAGGGTCAAACCTAATATGGGAGTCCACAGATCGAGTTAATGCAAATCTAGGGGTTTTAATTAGAAAGAGATTTCAATTAATCAACCTAGGGTTAGACGTTAGTAGCCTCGAGAGAGGTATTAATATAAATTAAGGAATCCTACGGATCAAGTTAAGTGAATAAATCGTCTGGTTTAGAGTTAAATAACAAGTGAAGTCTAGGTGGATTCTTCCTCGGGTATTATTTTAATCAATTGGTTTTCCCAAAAGTATTTCCCCAATTCATTCTCTGTGTCTTAGCATCTTTAGCTTAGTAATTATTTAGTTTTAGATTAAACAACAATTCCCTTAATTCTTAGGCTAAATAATAGAAAGATAGTAATTACTTGTACTCTTGGTCCTTGAGGATACGATATTTCCGGTCTTGCCATATCTATACTACCAAACGATAGGTGCGCTTGCCTTATTCATTGTCATAATTAGTTTTGACACAATCATAGGCCATGGTCGATACCGATCAAGCAACATGGGCGTGGAAACTGCTACATAGGCGTGGGACAAACGAACGAAGTATCACACTACAGTGCGACACGGCTGTGTGACAAAACACGCCCAAGGCACACTGGCGTGTGCCACAACCATGTGTCCCAATCTCTATCTAAACCCCTTTCTCCCATTCACTTTCTTCCCCAAATCTTCTCCCCCCAAACCTTAGCCACCGCACCCCTTTCCGACCACTGCCCTCATTCTCCACTTTCTTCCCTCCTCCTTTCTTTCCCAGCCCAAAAACCTCTATTTGCCTTTTCTTTTCCCGTTTTCTTTCTTCTTTCTTTTTCCTTTTCCCCTTTCCCTTATTCATTCTTTACACCACCACCGCACCAACCACCATCCTTGCCACCGTTGATCACTTTTTTTCCCCTTTATTTTTGAATTTATATCTATTTTCCATTATTTATTTTCATTTTCTTTATTATGTTGTTTCATTCTTTATACCATTTAGATTTAGCTTAAGGTACCATAAGTTCATGCCAGCTGCTTCATTAATTTGATGTCAAGAGGTTCGAGGTACTGTCGTAGTATCCTCCCCCACCTTCCATGTAACACCCCAAACCCGGCCCATTCACTACGACCGAATTTGAAATGCCACTGTGGAAAAACGTTTGAAAAATATTTTTACTTATAGTAAAATATGAAATTTTCTATGCCCTTGGAAAAACATTGTGTAATTAAAAAGCCCATTAAAAAAAATGTTTAGTTATTACAAATTCCCGGATTAAAACATTTACATATATATATATATTTTAAATAAATAAGTTGCTAAAAATAAAATTATTGGCATATAGTAATTTAATTAAATCAAGCCATAATAAAAATATTAACAAATATTATAAGTGGCCCTTATTACATCAACAAATTTCCCAAAATACTGATAATATAAAAATTCGTAAATTAACTGAAACATCTTCTGCATGGGCCACCTCGTATCCACTCCAACCCGGTCCGAGCATCATGCATCACCTGTAAGGTTTAGTAAAATATTGGGTGAGTCAAACAGACTCAGTGCATAGTTATTACGCATGTCTCCACATATGGGCTTGGCCCATATCCACACAGTCCATACACATAAATATGTAATTATGAAGCCCATCCCAACCTAAGTCCATCCATTACACCAACCTTAGCAGACTTCCTGCTCAAGGCCACTGATCACATCGTGATCCACATATCCTACCTTGGCAGACTCGCTGCTCAAGGCCGTGGCTGAGCCACTGATCCCGTAGGCATACCAATCAGTCCACGGTGATGCATACAGCTATCAACCGTCGAGATAGGCACCTAGCCAACACCTCCCTTGACGTAGCACCTAGCTAACATCAAGCGCTAATGTAGCACGAGGCTAGCATTAGACCACGTACATAAACATGTACACCCTGTCCTCCAATATTCATATCCCAAGCCCTCATCCACATATATATGATAAAACATCATTTAATAGAATACATATATAACATGCTCATCTCCATTTCATATATTTAACAGTAATCATTTAATAACATAAAATGCTGACCTTGTTAATCGTTTACCCATCAGGGGTATCCACCATTTTAGCCCCTTATCTCGGCTATCATTCATAACATAGCACATATACATTTTAATATATTTAAAAACAATCAAAAGACAGTGCGATAACTACGCACTTGATTACTTAGCGAGATCCCGATCTATTAAATCTAACACAATCTAGAATCCCGATACTTGTCCTTATGCCTGTCGATAGACCCCTATCTCTTCCAAATCCTGAAATCACACTCTTGCACCTTTAATAGTCGAAATCCCTTAGATGATCGAATCCAAGAGACTTCCTCAATGCTTCCTTCTTTCGGCTACACACACAAAAGCACATACTTAATGGCACTATGACATTCGGCCATGTTATAACAACCAAGACCAATCACTTGGTTTTTGACATACCAATATAAGAACTCAAAACCAATTGTTTAGAGTGACGATTACTTATCACTACACTTGAGACGAAATTAAGAGCAAGAGATCGGCAACACCATCCTAGGAGATTCGGCAATGGCTTTAAAGGCAATGAGATATTCAGCTCTTGAAAAAAACAATGGTAAAGAAAAGATGCTTGATGAGGCTTACTTAGAAATTTGGCTAATGCTCTTAAGAGGTATTCGGCTATACAAGAAAATTAGTAGAAAATAAGGTTTTAAGAGAAGAAAAAAAAGAATAAGAAGAGAATGCAAAAGGGATTCGGCAATGGAGACTAAAAACAAATAAAAAGATGGACACACTCCTCAAGCAAAATTCGGCACTTATTTGCTCCCTAATGTGATAAGTTTTATCCTTTAATTATCCCCCCATTTGAAATAAAATAACATTATCTTCCATCCTATCTTTCAGCCACCTCTTCAAATAAATAAATTAAAATAATAACAATACTTACCCTTCCAGCCGAATTTAGCAACAAACATTAAACTTATCCCCATCCATTTAAAATTAAAAACAATACCTATTTCCATCTTATCCCTTATCACCTCTTCAAATAAAAAAATAAAAGGAATAAAACAATATTTATTCCATACTTCCAGCCGAATTCAAAGACAAAGCCTCCAAACATCTTCATCCAATTTAGAGCCCACATGCTGTCCACCACCTTTCCAATCTGCCACAAAATAAAATATAAAAATAAAACACCACCTTGTCGCCCATTAAGCCTCGAACCCGAGACCTGCTAGCACCCATGCTGCAGGTAGCGCCCTCCCACGCCACTCTGCTGCTGTTCTCTTTGTGTCATAAACTCCCCCCATATTCTTTTAAAGCCTCCTTCCCTAGCTCCCTTGTCTCAACGCCAAAACCAAAAATAAAATGCACCCTTTGCAGCCCCCATGATTCGAACCCCCATGCTCAAGGCGTCCCCCAAAGCCCTTAAGTAGCGCATGGAAGCCACTTTACCAAGGCGTTTCTTGTGTCTAAAAATGCCGAAAATTATTCTTAAGGCCTCCTTAGCCCACTTCCCCTTTTACACTTAAAAAATAAAATTTCTCCTATAGCTCGGGCCTTCCCCTAGCTTATCACTAGCACCTAAAATACCACAATTAACACCATGATGACCACACTTATGCAAAATAATTTAATAAAATTTTACCCCTATTTCAGGATATTACATTCCACTCTGCCCAGATGTAGTAGGTTTCTTTTCATTTACTCCATCCAAAATTCAGGAAGTTTCACTTCTCTCCCTATCTTATGATTTTATTACTATATTGCTATTATCTATCTTTGTACATTGAGGATAATGTACATCTTAAGTGTGGGGAGGTTAATTATAGTATTATTAGAAAATCCCTGAATTATGCCTTGTTCTTAAGTAATTTTCTCATATTACTATTAGAATGAAACTTCTATTGATTTATGATTTTCATTGATATGTTTTGGATTAAGTCATAGGTAATTGTGCATTGATGGTTTAAACTTTAAGACATTAGAGAATCAAGCATGATAAGTCTATTTTTTCGTATTAAAAATTTGTTAGGTTGTTTCCCTAAATTTAAATATTACTTTGAAGTTTGAAATTTATAAGGTTGACATCAAAAACCATAATTTTTGTGAGATTATTGAGCCTTTTAGAGCATACATTTTTCTTGCTCACTATGTTGGTTATGAGTGTGTCAACATTGATTTGTTATTCTAGAACTTGCTTCGATTATACATGTTGAGACCACACCCTTGATTTGATATACTGAGATGATAAAGGCACCTAGGTTTTAACCCACTTATTCCACCAAAAAGCCTACCTTCTTAATTAACCCCTAATGAACCCTTTTGAGCCTAATAAGCTGTTTCTTGACTCACCCACCAATATTAACCCAAAAACCAAATTTTTATTTCTTCTAATTTATTGACTCCCCTTTTGTCGAGATTTGATTTGAGCAGTTGCCTAACTATGTTCTCTATTTCAGTTGTTAAGTTCTTTCTTATTATTGTAAATATTTATTCTTAAAAAAAAGTTGGAAATTTATTCATTATTAGTTCTTTATTACTTGAGCTTAAGGGATTAATTTCACATTTTGAGAAGAAGCTCGTGTTTATTGTAATTATTCAGAATTAGTCTATTTTTTTCTAGTTAGGTAAATTGTCAATTCAATCTCGGTTCTAACCCTCTAATTCAGCCTTTATCCATACCTTTAACCCAAGCCCCGGTACAACTCTTTTAAGACCTTTTGATTTGTGTATCATTTCATTTTATAGTGGTGGATATTTGATTTTCATGCTAGCTTATGTGATTAACATTTCATGTTTGACTTTTGAGTGCTTAATCTGAACCTTAAACACGTTGAGTGATTTGAGTGAATCCTTAGTGAGGATGTCAATTCTTGTCAATTTCAAATTAAAGGTAATTATTTAGGTAAGGGGAATCACCTATATTTTCGTGCTATAAAAATTTATGACTTAGATTGTTTGAATCTTTAGGACTCTTGTAGTTAAATTATCAATGTATGAATTATCTATGAATTATGATGAAATATTATTGATAAGGATTATAAATTGAGGAAGTTAAATTTTAATTATGAGTTGAGGATTTTGCTTGAGTACATGCAAATGCTTAAGTGTGGGGATATTTGATAAACGTCAATTTATACATATTTTAACCCCATGCTTGACTTATTTTTGGATGAATTTTTATTTGATTTGATGAATTCGATACTCCTAATCCTTTAATTTCATGTTTTACACTCAATAGAGCTTAGGGAGCTGAAAAGAACGAGAAACAGGCCAAAAAGGGACAAAATGGGCCTATCTCAGAAATTAACATGGCTTCGGATTTCCGCACACAGGCAGACCACACGACCGTGTGTGATGAGTAGAATTGAGCACGACCCAAGCCATCACGCACGGGCGTGTCCCTACAGAACCCAGGTTTAATTCTATTCAGAAAATGCTACTTGTGGGCCAAGAAAGGCATCCCAAAGCCTATATAAACACCCTAGAGGGAAACCTAAAAGGAGGAGGCCGAGTAGAAGGCATAAAATACTCGAAGACAGCCATCGGGAGCAGCTAAGAAGAAGGATATCCATCAAGACTGAAGATCTCCCATCAAGTTCTTTAGAAGTTTTTTGGGTTTTCTTATGTTTTGTTGTTTTTCTTATTTTAAGATGTTTCCCTCTATCAGTATGAACTAAACCTCTCAAATACCTATGGGGATGAAACCTAAGACAGATCTTGTTACTATTTGATTTATAAGACAAATACTTGTTCTTATTCTTAATTGTGAGTTCTTATTCTTATTTTGATAATTCAGGTTATTGATTCAAATCGAATGTGCTTATTCAGTGGAGCAAAAGTCCCTGTTTAATAGTAGATCAACACAGTTAAGCGGAGTTCATTGCAACCCTAGAAATAAGGTGACGAAAATCTATCGGATTAGAGTCAAATCTAATAAGGGGATCCATTGATCGAGTTAATGCGACAATAGGAGTTTTAATTAGAAAGAGATTTGAATTAATCAACCTAGAGTTGGTTGGTTTTAGTCTTGAAAGAGATATTAACATAAATCAAGGATTTCTACGGATTAAGTCAAGTGAATAAATCATATGAATCAAAAGTAATAAGTGAAGTCTAGGTGGATTTTTCCTTAGGTATTGTCTATCTCATAAAGTTGTCTAAAAGTATTTTCCTAATTCATTCTTTGTCGTGCTTTTAATTAGTTTTAGTTTAAAAGGAATCACTCTAATTCTTAGGCTCGATAATAAAAATATAGTAATTACTAGTACTCTTGGTCCTTTTGGATACGATATTATTGGTCTTACCATAACTATACTATTGAATGATAGGTGCGCTTGCCTTTATTGTGATCATAGTTAGTTTTAGACACATCAATGTGCCAGGCCGTGTTTTAGACCTTGTAACTCACTGACTCGCATACAAAAGAACTCTCAGATGACACACGGCTGAGTTACACGCTCGTGTCACAGGCTGTGTGAACCTAAAAGTTACTTAAAATCCAACCATTTCAATAGTGTATCATGCTTAACTTCTCAAGCCATTCATGCACATATCAAAGGGACCTAAACACACATCAAAATTCCATTTCAAAATCCTATTTCAACCAACTAATATGTCATTCAAAGGTACCACAATTAGCATCCAAACACCAAATACCTAAACTTGTCAATATAGCCGTTTAACTAACATGCAAACAGAGTTCATTTAGGCACAATACGTAATAAAAAATGACCATTAACATCCATCACAAGCATACCAAAAGTAGCCTTATATACAACCTCTTATAATTCTGTAACCTTTTCTTTATATCATTACACACACGAGCTGTGAAATAGGCCTGCTCACACGAGCTGTAGGTCGAAATGTAGCTACAAGATGCTGCTCACACAAGCTGTGGAGTATCCGCAACAAATGCAGGACCTCATCCATCAGTAGGACATTCAAGACCAACACCCGAAACATGAAATCCCTAATGACATCCCATTTGTATCCTAAGAATTCCTAAGGTTCAATTGGGACTCAATATTCGTCAATTCATTATCATATTGTCACATTTATATATCAATCCTTTTACATTAAATATAGCATAGAAAACATTCAATTTAAATAACATTAACACAATTATCGTTCATACAAACTTACCTCGATAATTAGGGCGTAGTAGATTAATCGAACTAGTCCAAAGTTATAACTTTTCCTCGATCTAAGTCCGAATGTGGTTTATCTTGATATCCAAGCAATTGAAGTGGCCGAACCAAAGAAATCTAAAATGCCTGTTCTTGCTTTCAATTTTCGATGGAAGAAGATGAAGCCAGTTTAGTTTTATTTAATTTAGCTTTTAATTACACATTTTCCTTTTTAACCTTTAATTATTATCAAAATTTCATTAATACCATGCCATGGACATCCACTATCTCATTAAATGGTTTATTTACCATTCAAGTCCTTTAGTTTAAGATTCCATTGCCATTAGATCCCTTTAGCTAATAGAACTCAACTTTTTTACTTTTTACTATTTAGTCCTTTTTACTTAATTAATCATGCAAACATCAGAATTTCTTAACAAAATTTTAATATGACCTTACTATAATCCCATAGTCCTTAAAATAATAATAAAATAATAATTCACTTGTCAGAATTGTGGTCCTGAAACCACTGTTTCTGATATCATTGAAAACAGGTTGTTATAACACCACCCTTATGTTGTCTATTTTTGAGTTTTGGGCGTGTCGGTCCCTCCGTTTTACTCATAATTTCTCAATACGTCCCTAATAAGTTCCCTCTAGCTATCTAAGTGCTTTATCCTACTCTAATTAAAACTTTCTAACCTAATTAAAATAAAAATTTGAAGTTCAAATGTAAAAAAATTTACAAAAAATTTTTCATAGTTTATTGACGAAATTAAGTATGGTTTTAGGACTCATCTGGTAGCCCTTGCATTCCATGCATCATTATTTTTCTCTTTTGCAATCGCTTTGGTCCATCCAACAATCAACTTTTTTTCTGGTGTCTTTCCACTTGTCACGTACTTGTGACCTTTTGGTACCTATACACATCGATTAGAACCGTAACTTTGACCAAGGTTGTTAGGTTGCTAAAAGAATTACAAAATAATCATCCCCTAGTTTATTTTCATATTCCGCATTTTGGGAATCATGGCCACATTTGAATACTTCTATTTCACTATCGATCTTCATTATTAGCATATTCTTTTCAAGATCAATGGTCAATCTAGGAAAAAAACATCGACAGGGATTATAAAACTCCTACCTTTAACCAATACATCTTCAAGTACACCTTTGGGATTTACAAGAGACCTATCGGCTAACTGCAGTGTAATTGGCATATTTTTTAGCTCCCCTGATCCAAGTTAAGTATGTGGATAAGGGCATATATGTTATACTGATCCCTAAGTCACAAAGTGCCTTGCTAAAATGTTTATTCCCTATCTCCACGAAAATTGTAAAAATTACCAAATCTTTTAGCTTCATTGCTAATTTTCGAGCAATTGTAGCATTACAAGAAGAGTCGATTTTTATTTGCTCACCTTTTTTTAGCTTTTTATGCGTAGACATAATTTTTTTAGGTATTTAACACACTTTGGTATCTTATCAATAAGATCTAGTAATGGAAAATTTATGTTAATGGATTTGAATAAATTTAGTAAACTTATGAATTCCTTCTCATTCCTTGGTTGCTTGTCCTCTAACTTCGATGGAAACTGTATGTTCTTTGGCACTAGTTCTGAGCGTGGAGTATTTTTAGGTTCAGTTACCGGATCGAATATTTTTTTTGTGTGTACTCCCGTTTCTCGCTAATCAAGGTTTTGGTCTTTTGGCTCGACTTCATCTTCCACCTTATTGGTGAGCTTTTCCGAGTTCACTAAACATTTACCCGAACAGAGTGCAATTGTATTTACATGCTCTTTGTCGTTCTTTCGAGGATTGTTCTCAGTATTACTTAGGATACCCGTGCCCATTTACCTCCGCATCTTATTCAATGTGCTCACGATATTGCACATCTCTTCTTTTAATTCAACAAAATTGGTATGAGTCTGTGCGTATTCGATCTTTATGTGTTGAATGTTGGACCTCATGAGTTGCATCTCATTTTCAATTCAGTGCAAGCATTGACTGCAACCAATATGATCGTTACCCATGGATCTCTCTTGAGATCTTTGCAAATACGGTTGTAACATCCCAAAAATGGGGCTATTTGGGATTAAATTATTTTTCTTATGTTTGAACCACTGTGATATTATTAATGGAATAATAAAGGTTAATTAAGGGTCTTGAGTAGGCTCGGTTTAGTAGAAAATTTCATCTTGAACTTTAAAGGCAGGGAGCCTTAGCAGGAGGGTGTTATAAGAATAAATGAAGGAATTTGGACACTAAAAAGCCCTTGGTAAAGTGGCAAAAGTGAGGCCACTTAGAGGACTACATGTGACGCCACCAAGGAGCAAGGGAGAACCTTGGTTCGAGTTACAACAATCCTCCTTTTTGCATTATGTTTGGACGGCACAAGTGGGAGAGCCTTCCTCCCTTTAAACTCTTTTATTAAAAGATAATATGAGCATTTAAAATTAGATTTTTTATTTGTTCAATTTTAAGGATAATAAGGAGGCTATTTTATTTATGGATTATCATGGGATTAATTAGAGTTGGCAGAGGAAAAATAGGCATTTGGGTATTCAAATTATTTTGAATACTTTCAAAGGGAGTTTAGCCGAAATTTGAACTCTCCCTAGGGAGAGTGGACGGCAAGCATAAGAGGGGGGAACTGAATTTCTTTGTTATTTTCTTCATTATTTCGGCTAAGGCTCCATCTTTTAATTTTCTTCTCTTTATTCTCTCAAAACTAAAAACCCTTTTTCTTTTAGATCTTGGCCGAACCTCCTATACTTCACCCTCCATCTATTTCTTTTCAACCTTAAACAAAATCGAATGCACCATTGATTCTTTCCCATCTTCTTTTTCCCTTTTCCTGTTTTCTTTATTGGCCGAATACCCTCCTCTTACATGTCGAAAATTCTAAACACCTTCTTCCTTCATTATTTTTCTCTCTAGTGAAGTACTCCACACCTTGGTGCCGAAACTCTCTTTTCCCCATTTGGTGTATCTTTGGCCGAATATTAAAGCAAGGGTAAGTATGCCGAAACTCTTTTCCATGTCCCATTCTCTCTGTCGACTTGGTTAATAGAGAAGCTGAATTATTTTAGCGACTAATCAATGATAGAATCGGATCTATTTAGGTACCCGGGATTTTGAAGTATTCGATCCAAGCCTCAGTCCTTGTAAATCGATTTTGGTAAGGATCTGTTCTTTTTGGTATTCGATTAAGCCAAGGGCTACTAATAATGATGATGACCGATTGTAGGAAGTGAAGCGATTGTGAGAACCGATGCCGAAGTGAGTACTTAGAGGCAAATAGGTAAGGTTTGGGTTCAATTGGTAACCCCTTTAGATTTATTTGATTTGGCCGAATAGGCCATAGTACTAATCCCATAGTTGGCCGAATATAGGTGCAAGTAGATCTTGGGTGGCCATTCTTCTTTCGGGATTTAGACTTCTCGTGGTGAGACAGTGTGTACATACACACTTATAGCAATTAATAGATTGTATTAAATACATGTTGTATGTAAATCGCTTGATGTAGATACTGATTTGGTACCTTAACGGTACAAGTGAGGATCCCGTAAGTCTCTCATTAATATGAGATCATTTTAATGCTTTTGGGAAGCATGGCTTATTGATACATGTAATAAATGTATGAGATCTGTTGATAAATCGTTTAACTCACATGGGTTATATGAGAGGAGGGCGGTGATATTATTGTGCCGACGGGCACCATGTTTTTTGTAACACACTCGTGACTACGGTCACCAGAGGTTTGGTACCTCCGGAGGTTTGGCACCTCATAGCGACTTGTCCCCGTGGTTAACGCCACCGTGGGTTGGCCCCACTCGAGATATGGGATCGCCTCTGCGCGGTGATTTGGTATCACACGCGATGGGTTGGCCCCATCAATCGATTCGTGTCTACGGACACCGGTGTTTTGGTAACACATCATGCTTATATGTCACCAAAGTGGTTTGGCACCACCGGTGGTTTTGGTACCACAACGGGGTAGACAAAGTGGCGTTTGGATGGTTAGGTTGGGGACATAATATTATGCATGTTAATTGTTATATGTTGTGTATGAAAATGTTTTAAAACGGGGAAGGGTTACATCTCGAGTCTTGGTGACTCACCTTCTCCTTTACATTTTTCAGTGACACTTAGATCGCGGATGTGGAGCCGGTTGACTCGAGGTGGCCATGCGATTGGATTTGAATTAATTAAACTTTAAACTTCGTTATTTTATTTTATTGTCGGTTAAATTTTGTTTTGAATGTAATAAGGCCTCCTGATACTTTATGTTTGTTATTTTTCATATGTTGGATACTTTGTTTTAAACTATGTTATTATTATTGAATTAAAATCACATGTTTTCCAAGTTAAAATGAAAATTTGTTTTTAACGTGCCATCGGGCACATTTGGAATCTTATATTAACTTGGTTTAAATAAATTTTTTTAATAAACACTAAATAAAGTTTTTACAAGACATTCAAACAAAAGGTTTTCGGCAACTAAAAATTTTACTTAGCAAAAGTGTTTTCCAAAAATGTTTTCTACCGTAACAAGTCAGATTCGGCCTTAAAGTTTGGGCGGGTTTGGGTTGTTACAAAATTGGTATCAGAGCCCAGTTCAAAGCTCGACTGTGGGGGCCCGAGGCCCAAAAGTATTTTGGTAAGCCTTTTGAATTGTTTTTGGGTTTTTAAGCAGCATGGCCCGAGTCTCCGGCACCGATCTGCCCAAGTAAGTACATCTAAACCTTTTTGTGAATTATATTCTGTAGAAGGGTAGGAAGCATGGAACGTAGATAGACTTATAGGAACTTGAACCCTAGGATTAGAGTACTCGAACACACAAACCAAACATAAGACTTAAGGAACCAAACCAATCTATGACTTAGCCATTGAGCTAGGGTGTGGTAACCCCTGTACGCATGTCTAGGAGTGGATCCGGAAGAGCCTGGTATTTAAGCAGTCTGTGTGACTCACCTCCTCTTCGCAGGTATCCTACCTGGTGCGTAGCTTCGGTTCACCCTAACTCAGAGGGCTCAGTGGTGTGGAAACCTCTGTGCGCATGTCTAGAAAGGTTCAGTGGGAGCTTGGTATTTAAGCGATCAGTGTGACTCACCTCCTCTCCACTCGAATCCTCGCACAGTGCGTAGCTTTTGTTCACCCCACCAAGAGGGGCTCGGTCATAGGCTAAACATGATGATTAAAACCCGAAAAGGGAATTAGCCATGTTTTCGAAAATGAATAACACAACAAAAACCCTAATTTTTTCAAAACCTTTGCAATAAAATCTTCCAAGCTGAGAACATCACTTTTACAACGTTTTTCTCAAAAAACTTGATTTGTGGAAAATTACAAAAATACCTTTAGGGGTAAAATTACTAAAATGCCCTCGGCTCATAAAATATCACCCAATGGTTTTGCTCAAAAATTTCAACTATTTTACAAATATTCAACTACTTAGCTTTGAAAATCATCAACAAAATATTTTGGTTTTGGAAAATTATGAAAACGCCCTCAAGTTACGAAATTACCGAAATGACCTTGGTTTTGGAAATCTTTACAAACATCACTATTTGAAAAGGAACATTTTCAGAAAGAAACCCCCGAGTTTTGCAAATCTGTTAAAAATATCACGACTTATTAAAATTACGAAATTGCCACTGAATGACAAAATTACCAAAATACCCTGGTTTCAAAACGATGCCATATCTCTAAATTTTCTGATTTTTCAGAAAAACCCTCCGGTTTTGGGAATTTCAAAACGACCTACTTTACTAAAGTTTTAAAACTTCTTTTATTACGAAAATACCCCAGTAGGGAAATGACGAAAATACCACCAGGTTAGAAATGGCGAAATGTCCAAGAGCGAATAGGTATGGAAAGTATTAAGGAATGGATGCACGAACTCTTTTGTGTGAACTAGGATAGAAAAGCTCAAAACTGGTTTTGCTCGAAAGAATCTCTCGATTGAAACTCATCCATAAAATTTCTTCGCGAATAAGAAAGTGGAACAAATGCTAACGCATAAAAATTTTCTTAATCGATTAAAAGCGCGGTAGATAGAATGAGTTCTAGAGGGCGTGGGCGCCGTGGGCGCGGTAAGGGTAGGATGATGATGTGCGAACCCGTCAGTCGGGCCAAGGTTCGAAAATGAGGTACCACCGCCACCACCACCTCCTACTTTTAGAGTGAGGAGCGGGATCGGGCCAGGTGGTGAGGTAGACGCATACGGTTTTGCGAGTCTTGGAAATGGTGGTCAGGGCTAGTGGAAATTTGGGAGCTCGTAAATCTGTTCCCGGCGACTCGATCCCAACGAGCGGAGGTATTCCGGGTGTGTCGGGAGTGGCACCCAGTCGCGTGAATCTTGCGCTAGAGTCAACCCAGAAAGGATCATAGATGATCTTGACTTTGATCGGGAGGAGAAATGGTCCTAACCAAGGTCGTGGAACTCGGGCGGAGGGTCGGGCAACACAGAGGCTAGGCGGCTGGCTTAGTCTATGCAAATGAGGCATCACGAGGAGGGTGACGCATCGGATGTCATAACCGATGCGTTTCTAATTTTTGGTCTTCCTTATGTTGCATTAATTGGCGTGGGTTCGACGCACTCATACATTGCTAGTAGTGTGGTAGAGACTATGGACCTAAACTCTGAAGCCTTCTAGGGAGATGACCGTAGTTAGCCCTTTAGTCACTCTGTAGTGGTAGACAAACTTTATAGAGACATACCCTAGAACTCCAAGGGGTAGTATTTGTGGTGATCTGATGGAACTACCGTTCGGGAGTTCGATTTGATCCTTGGAATGGACCGGTGGTTAAGTATCGGTAATTTGGATTGCGCGACTAAGCGCATGGTTCTTAAGGCAGTGAAGGAGATGAAGTGGTTATGATAGGTGATAGAAGGAATTACCTATCCAATGTGGTGTCTGCCTTGAAGGCTGAAAAGATGGTCAAGAAGGGTTGTGAGGCGTATTTGGTTCGAATCTGTGCTTTGGAAGCCAAGGAGTCAGTAGTTGGAAAGGTCCGAACGGTTGGGGAATTCGCTGATGTGTTCCCAGAAGAGCTCCCGGGTCTGCCTCCAAATCGGGAAGTTGAATTCGGTATAGACTTGCTACCCTAACGGCACACTCGTGTCGATAGCACCATACTGAATGGCACCAAAGGAATTGGTGGAGCTTAAGGCTCAAATTCAGGAGCTCTTGGATAGAGGATTTATTCGACCAAGTATATCTCCGTGGGGAGCACCGTTGTTGTTCGTCAAGAAGAAGGACGGTTCAAGGCGGATGTGTATAGACTACCGCCAGATTAACAAATTAACGATCAAGAACAAGTATCAGTTGCCTCGGATTGACGACTTGTTCGATCAACTAAAAGGCGCCTCAGTGTTCTCAAAGATAGACCTTAGGTCGGGTTACCATCAACTTAAGGTGAAAGAAGTTGATGTTCACAAGACAGCATTCAGAACTTGGTATAGACATTACGAGTTTCTGGTAATGCCATTTGGATTGACCAATGCGCCGGCAGCATTCATGGACTTGATGAATAGGGTGTTTCAGCAGTACTTAGACCAATTTGTCGTGGTGTTCATAGACGACATATTAGTTTATTCTAAGACGGAGGAGGAGCATGATATGCATTTGCGTATAGTTCTACAAGTGTTGAGGGAGAAGCAATTATATGCCAAATTCAGTAAGTGCGAATTTTGGCTTTGAGAGGTGGCTTTCTTAGGACACGTGGTGTCGGCTGAGGGAATTAGAGTAGACCCTCGCAAGATTGAAGCGGTGTTGGATTGGAAACCGCCTAGGTCGGTGGCTGAAATATGGAGTTTTCTGGGTTTAGCAGGGTATTATCGGAGATTCGTGGAAGGATTCTCTTTAATCGCAGCGCCGTTAACTAAGTTACTAAGGAAAGGTGTTCCATTTGTATAGACAGAGAAGCAGCAAGAAAGCTTTGATAAGCTAAGGAAAATTCGAGCGGAAGCTCGGTTTTGAGTACGACTGAAGCAGGAAGGTTGTTTACCGTCTATTGTGATGCATCCCATACTGGTTTAGGATGTGTCTTGATGCGAGATGGGAAGGTAGTAGCCTATGCATCCCGTCGATTAAGACCGCATGAGGTTAACTACACGACGCACGCGACTTGGAGTTAGCGGTAGTCGTCTTTGCTCAAAGATATGGAGACATTATCTCATGCGGGAGAAGTCGATAGTCTACACGGATCATAAGAGTTTGAGATATCTTCGACCCGAAGGATCTAAACCTGAGACAACGTTGGTGGATTGAACTATTAAAGGACTACGATTGTTCAATCGAGTACCATCCGGGTAAGGCTAACGTGGTAGCTGACGCGTTAAGCCGGAAGGTTGTGACGGACGTAAGAGCAATGTTCGCTCGGTTGAGTCTATATGATGATGGGAGTCTTTTGGCAGAACTTCAAGTTAAGCCAACATGGATCGAGAGGTTAAGGAGAAGCGATTAGTGGGTGAAGGGTTGAATGCTAAGAGGATACAAGTTCAGGAAGGTGGCTTAGAGGGTACAATTTGTCTAAAGATGGAGTGCTATGTTTTCAAGAGCGCGAGCATGTATGTAGAAGGATGTGGAGTTGAGGGGAAATTCTCCAAGATGCACATAGCAGCCCTACGCTATGCATCCGGGAGAAAGCAAGATGTATGGAGATCTCACGAAACATTACGTGGCCGGGTTGAAGCGTGAGGTAACTGAATTTTTGGGAAAGTGTCTGACGTGTCAGCAGGTTAAGGTTGAACATCAGTTGCCATCAGGGCTACTTCAACCGGTAAAGATCCCTCAATGGAAGTGGGAGCGAATCACTATGGATTTCGTCAGTGGGCTACCCCCTACGCCCAGCAAAAAGGACGCAGTTTGGGTAATAGTAGACCGTCTAACTAAGTCAGCTCACTTCATACCGGTAAGGGTAGACTATTCTCTTCAGAAGCTGGCTAAGCTATATGTGGCGGAGATAGTAAGATTGCATGGTGTACCAATGTCGATCATCTCGGATAGGGATCCCAGATTCACGTCAAGGTTCTAGAAAGCGTTGCATCAAGCTTTTGGTACACGGTTGGATTTCAGTACAGCCTTCCATCCACAGTCTGACGGACAATCGGAAAGGGTGATACAGATCTTAGAGGACATGTTAAGAGGATGCGTCTTGGATTTTAGTGGTAGTTGGGAAGAGTACCTACCATTAGCGGAATTCGCTTATAACAATAGTTATCAAGCGAGTATTCAGATGGCTCCATATGAAGCCTTCAGATGGGCGAAAATGTCGTACTCCTACATGTTGGACGGAGTTGGGAGAACGACAAGTTTTGGGTCCAGAGTTGGTAACTGAGACTGAGGATAAAGTCAAAGTGATTCGGGCTCGTCTTAAGGAGGCATCAGATAGGCAGAAGTCTTACGCTGATCTTAAGCGTAAGGAAATGGAGTATGCGGTAGGAGATAAAGTCTTTTTGAAGGTGTCGCCTTGGAAAAAGGTGTTGAGATTTGGACGGAAAGGAAGCTAAGCCCAAGTTTCATCGGGCCATATACTGATTGTAAAAAGCGAGTAGGACCGGCACTTATCGCCTAGAGTTGCCGGCAGAATCGAATCGATCCATGACGTATTTCATGTATCGATGCTGAGACGGTATCGGTCAGATCCTTCGCACGTTGTGCCAGTAGCAGAGATTGAGGTGAACTCGGATTTATCTTTTGAAGAAGAACCGATTCAGATCTTAGATCGAGATGTCAAGGTTCTACGTAGGAAGTCAGTGCCTTTAGTGAAAGTGCTATGGCGGAACCATGGTGCAGAGGAAGCTACGTGGGAACCCGAGGATGTGATACGGCAGCAATACCCCCACCTCTGCTAACCAGGTAATTTCGAGGACGAAATTTATTTTAAGGGGGGTAGAACTGTAACATCCTAGAAATGGGGCTATTTGGAATTAAATTATTTTTCTTATGTTTGAACCACTGTGATATTATTTATGGAATAATAAAGGTTAATTAAGGGTCTTGAGTAGGCTCGGTTTAGTAGAAAATTTCATCTTGAACTTTAAAGGCAGGGAGCCTTAGCAGGAGGGTGTTATAAGAATAAATGAAGGAATTTGGACACTAAAAGCCACAGGTAAAGTGGCAAAAGTGAGGCCACTTAGAGGACTACATGTGACGCCACCAAGGAGCAAGGGAGAACCTTGGTTCGAGTCACAACAATCCCCCTTTTTGCACTATGTTTGGACGGCACAAGTGGGAGAGTTTTTCTCCATTTAAACTCTTTTATTATTATTATTAAAAGATAATATGAGCATTTAAAATTAGATTTTTATTGGTTCAATTTTAAGGATAATAAGGAGGCTAATTTATTTATGGATTATCATGGGATTAATTAGAGTTGGCAGAGGAAAAATAGGCATTTGGGTATTTAAATTATTTTGAATACTTTCAAAGGGAGTTTAGCCGAAATTTGAACTCTCCCTAGGGAGAGTGGACGGCAAGCATAGGAGGGGGGAACCGAATTTCTTTGTTATTTTCTTCATTATTACGGCTAAGGCTCCATCTTTTAATTTTCTTCTCTTTATTCTCTCAAAACTAAAAACCCTTTTTCTTTTAGATCTTGGCCGAACCTCCTATACTTCACCCTCCATCTATTTCTTTTCAACCTTCAACAAAATCGAATGCACCATTGATTCTTTCCCATCTTCTTTTTCCCTTTTCCTGTTTTCTTTATTGGCCGAATACCCTCCTCTTCTGTTGCCGAAACTCGAAAACACCTTTTTCCCTCATTATTTTTCTTTCTAGCCGAAGTACTCCACACCTTGGTGCCGAAACTCTCTTTTCCCATTTGGTGTATCTTTGGCCGAATATTAAAGCAAGGGTAAGTATGCTCAAACTCTTTTCCATGTCCCATTCTCTCTGTCGACTTTGTTAAATAGAGAAAGTTTGAATTATTTTAGCGACTAATCGGTGATAGAATCGGATCTATTTAGGTACCCGGGATTTTGAAGTATTCGATTCAAGCCTCAGTCCTTGTAAATTGGTTTTGGTAAGGATCTATTCTTTTTGGTATTCGATTAAGCCAAGGGCTACTAAAAATGATGATGATCGATTGTAGGAAGTGAAGCGATTTGTGAACCGATGCAAAGTGAGTACTTAGAGGCAAATAGGTAAGGTTTGGGTTCAATTGGTAACCCTTTAGATTTATTTGATTTGGCCGAATAGGCTATAGTACTAATCCATAGTTGGCCGAATATAGGTGCAAGTAGATCTAGGGTGGCCGACTCTTCTTTCGGGATTTAGACTTCTCGTGGTGACAGGTATATGTACATACACACTTATAGCAATTAATAGATTGTATTAAATACATGTTGTATGTAAATTTTCTTGATGTAGATACAGATTTGGTACCTTAACGGTACAAGTGAGGATCCCGGTAAGTCTCTGTTAATATGAGATCATTTTAATGCTTTTGGGAAGCATGGCTTATTGATACATGTGATAAATGTATGAGATCTGTTGATAACTGTTTAACTACTATGGGTTATATGAGAGAGGAGGGCGGTGATTTTGTGCCGACGCACCACGATGTTTTGGTAACACACTGTGACTACGGTCACCAGAGGTTTGGTACCTCCAGAGGTTTGGCACCTCATAGCGACTTGTCCCTGTGGTTAACGCCACCGTGGGTTGGCCCCACTCGAGATATGGGATCGTCTGCCAGTGATTTGGTATCACACGATGGGTTGGCCCCATCAATCGATTCGTGTCTCACGGACACCAATGTTTTGGTAACACATCGTGACTATATGTCACCAGTGGTTTGGCACCACCAGTGGTTTGGTACCACAACGGGGTAGACAGTGGCGTTTGGATGGTTAGGTTGGGGACATAATATTATGCATGTTAATTGTTATATGTTGTGTATGAAAATGTTTTAAAACGGGGAAGGGTTACATCTCGAGTCTTGGTGACTCACCTTCTCCTTTACATTTTTCAGGTGACACTTAGATCGCGGATGTGGAGCCGGGTTGACTCGAGGTGGCCATGCGATGGATTTGAATTAATTAAACTTTAAACTTCGTTATTTTATTTTATTGTCGGTTAAATTTTGTTTTGAATGTAATAAGGCCTCACGATACTTTATGTTTGTTATTTTTCATATGTTGGATACTTTGTTTTAAACTATGTTATTATTATTGAATTAAAATCACATGTTTTCCAAGTTAAAGCGAAAATTGTTTTTAACGTGCCATCGGGCACATTTGGAATCTTATATTAACTTGGCTTAAATAATTTTTTTTAATAAACACTAAATAAATTTTAACGTTATTTTACTTATTCCGTGAATCGGAGGCGGGGCACGGCTCTCTTTTGGACCCAAGGTCGGCTTGTTGATCGATCCGGCGGAAGACATTGTCAGGTGGGGAGTTTGGCTGGGGCG
Organism: Gossypium bickii; assembly: GCA_025503065.1. Taxonomy (NCBI): domain Eukaryota; kingdom Viridiplantae; phylum Streptophyta; class Magnoliopsida; order Malvales; family Malvaceae; genus Gossypium; species Gossypium bickii. The sequence continues at coordinate 14,833,249 of CP106713.1, read as the reverse complement.
GCACATCTGTTAAAAGATAACGTAGGTGTCCTAAGATGAGCTCAACGAGAACAGAAATCTCGTGTGGAACAAAAGGTTTTCGGCAACTAAAAATTTTACTTAGCAAAAGTGTTTTCCAAAAATGTTTTCTACCGTAACAAGTCAGATTTGGCCTTAAAGTTTGGGCCGGGTTTGGGTTGTTACAAATTAATGTATCGAGCCAGTTCAAAGCTCTCTATTGTGGGGGCCCAAGGCCCAAAAATGTTTGGTAGGCCTTATGGAATGATTTTTGGGTTTTTAAGCAGCATGGCCCGAGTCTCCTGCACCGATCCGCCCAGGTAAGTACATCTAAACCTTTTTGTGAACTATATTCTGTAGAAAGGTAGGAAGCATGGAACGTAGATAGATTTATAGGAACTTGAACCCTAGGATTAGAGTACTCAAACACACAAACCAAACATAAGACTTAAAGAACTAAACCCACTTATGACTTAGTCAGCGAGCTAGGGTGTGGTAACCCCATGCGCATGTCTAGGAGTGGATCCTAAGAGCACGGTATTTAAGCGATCCTCGTGACTCACCTCCTCTTCGCAGTATCTGCACAGTGCGTAACGGTTCTGCTCACCCTAACTCGAGGGCTCGGTGGTGTGGCAACCTCTGCATGCGCATGTCTAGAAAGGTTCGGTGAGAGCTTGGTATTTAAGCGATCCGCGTGACTCACCTCCTCTTCACTCGAATCCTGCCTGGTGCGTAGCTTTGGTTCACCTTGACCAAGAGGGCTCGGTCATAGGCTAAACATAATGATTAAAACCCGAAAAAGGGAATTAGCCATGTTTTTGAAAAAGAATGAAACAACAACAAACCCTAATGTTTTCAAAACTTGTGCAATAATTTTTCAAATCCGAGAACATTATTTTTACAATGTTTTTCTCGAAAAACTTGATTTGTGGAAAATTACAACAATACCCTTAGCGGTAAAATTACTAAAATGCCCTCGGCCCATAAAATATCAGTTCAATGGTTTTGCTCAAAAATTTCAACTATTTTACAAGTATTCAACAACTTAGCTTTGAAAATCATCAGCAAAATATTTTGGTTTTGGAAAATTACGAAAACGCCCTCAAGTTGCAAAATTACCGAAATGACCCTAGTTTTGGAAATCTTTGCAAACATCACTATTCGAAAAGGAACATTTTCAGAATGAAACCTCTGAGTTTTGCAACTGTTAAAAATATCCCTGACTTATTAAAATTACGAAATTGCCCCTGATTGACAAAATTACCGAAATACCCCTGGTTTCCAAAACGATGCCATATCTTTAAATTTTGCCAATTTTCGAAACCATCCTCCAGTTTTGGGGAATTTCAAAGTGATTTGTTTTATTTAAATTTTACAACTTCTTCTATTACGAAATACCACTCGTAGGAAAAATGACGAAAATACCCCCAGGTTAGAAATGGCGTAAATGTCAGAAGAGTGAATAGGTATGGAAAGTATTAAGGAATGGATGCATGAACTCCTTTGTGTGAACTAGGGTAGAAGACTGAAACCTTGTTTGCTCGAAAGAATCTCCGATTAAACTTTATCCATAAAATTTCTTCGCGAGTAATAAAGTGGAACAAATGCTAACGCATAAAAATTTTCTTAATCGAGTTAAAGCGCGCGGTAGATAGAATGTGTTCTAGAGGACGTGGGCCGCGTGGGCGCGGTAGGGGTAGGATGATGGTGTCAAACTCATCGTCGAGTCAAGGTTACAAAACGAGGTACCACCGCCACCACCACCTCCTACTTTTAGAGTGAGAGCGAGGATCGGGCCGGTGGTGGTGGTCATATCGCATAGCGGTTTTGCGAGTCTTGGAGATGGTGGTGGGGCTGGTGGAAATTTGGGTGCTCGGAAATCGTCCCCGGCGACTCCGATCTAACGGAGCCGAGGTATTCGGGTGTGTCGAGAGTGGCACCCGTCTGCGGCGAGTCTTGGCTAGAGTCAATCGAAAGGATCATGGATGATCTTGACTTTGATCGAGGAGGAAAAGGCGAAAGGGTCGTGTGTCGCTTCTAAAGGATGAAGCGTGCCGGTGGTGGTGACGGTCCGAGATGGAGCCACGGCGAGATGATCTCACGTGGGATTACTTCAAAACCGCTTTTGGAGAAAGAAGTATGTAGGCACTAGCTATACTGATGCACAAAGGAAGACTTTTCTGGGACAGGTGCAAGGAACTAAGTCAGTGTCAGAATATGAGGTGGAGTTTTTAAGGCTGAGTAGGTGTGCTAGAGGCATCGTGGCTACTGAACACGAGCGCTGTGTCCGCTTTGAGGATAGACTCCGAGATGATTTGAGGTTACTGATTGCCCCGCAGCAGGTTCGTGAGTTCTCATCTCTAGTGGAAAAGGCTAAGGTAGCCGAGGGGATCAAGGAGGCTGTGAGGCAAAGTTATAGTAGGAATAGTCAGAAGAAAGGATTTGGGCCAGCTGGGTCAAGTGGTAGTGCCCAGAAAAAGGCCAGACAAAGTGGGCTAAATCAGGCGGCAAGGCCCATGACTACTAATCAGAGGTCGACTCAGTGTAACCGCTGTGGAAAGACCCATTGGGGAGGTTGTTGGACCGGCGATAGAGGATGTTTTGAGTGTGGGTCTTTGGAGTATCGGGTCAGAGATTGTCCCCGAAAACTAGCTAAGAATCAGCCTGAGGGACAGAACCGTGCCCAGGGCAGAAATGTTGGACCACCACAGAGGGGTCGTGGTAATGGCAGAGGAAACAACGGTCCTAACCGAGGTCGTGGAACTCAGGGCAGAGGTTCAGGCAACACAGAGGCTAGGCAGCCTGGCTTAGTCTACGCAATGAGACGTCGCGAGGAGGGTGACGCACCGGATGTTATAACCGGTACATTTCTAATTTTTGGTCTTCCTTATGTTGCATTAATTGGCGTGGGTTCGACGCACTCATACATTGCTAGTAGTGTGGTAGAGACTATGGACCTAGACTCTGAAACTACTTCTAGGGAGATGATTGTAGTTAGCCCTTTAGGTCACTCTGTAGTGGTAGACAAACTTTATAGAGACATACCCCTAGAACTCCAAGGGGTAGTATTTGTGGTTGATCTGATGGAACTACCGTTCGGGAAGTTCGATTTGATCCTTGGAATGGACTGGCTGGTTAAGTATCAGGCGAATTTGGATTGCGCGACTAAGCGCATGGTTCTTAAGACGGCTGAAGGAGATGAAGTGGTTATGATAGGTGATAGAAGGAATTACCTATCCAATGTGGTGTCTGCCTTGAAGGCTGAAAAGATGGTCAAGAAGGGTTGTGAGGCGTATTTGGTTCGAATCTGTGCTTTGGAAGCCAAGGAGTCAGTAGTTGGAAAGGTCCGAACGGTTGGGGAATTCGCTGATGTGTTCCCAGAAGAGCTCCCTAGGTCTGCCTCCAGATAGGGAAGTTGAATTCGGTATAGACTTGCTACCCGGAACGGCACCTGTGTCGATAGCACCATACCGAATGGCACCAAAGGAATTGGTGGAGCTTAAGACTCAAATTCAGGAGCTCTTGGATAGAGGATTTATTCGACCAAGTATATCTTCATGGGGAGCACCGGTGTTGTTCGTCAAGAAAAAGGACGGTTCAATGCGGATGTGTATAGACTACCGCCAGATTAACAAATTAACGATCAAGAACAAGTATCCGTTGCCTCGGATTGACGACTTGTTCGATCAACTAAAAGGCGCCTCAGTGTTCTCAAAGATAGACCTTAGGTCGGGTTACCATCAACTTAAGGTGAAAGAAGTTGATGTTCACAAGACGACATTCAGAACTCGGTATGGACATTATGAGTTTCTGGTAATGCCATTTGGATTGACCAATGCGCCGGCAGCATTCATGGACTTGATGAATAGGGTGTTTCAGCAGTACTTAGACCAATTTGTCGTGGTGTTCATAGACGACATATTAGTTTATTCTAAGACGGAGGAGGAGCATGATATGCATTTGCGTATAGTTCTACAAGTGTTGAGGGAGAAGCAATTATATGCCAAATTCAGTAAGTGCGAATTTTGGCTTTGGGAGGTGGCTTTCTTAGTACACGTGGTGTCGTCTGAGGGAATTAGAGTAGACCCTCGCAAGATTGAAGCAGTGTTGGATTGGAAACCGCCTAGGTCGGTGGCTGAAATACGAAGTTTTCTGGGTTTAACAGGGTACTATCGGAGATTCGTGGAAGGATTCTCTCTAATAGCAGCGCCGTTAACTAAGTTACTAAGGAAAGGTGTTCCATTTGTATGGACGAAAAGCAGCAAGAAAGCTTTGATAAGCTAAGGAAAATTCGACGGAAGCTCGGTTTTGGTACACTGAAGCGGGGAAAGTTGTTTACCGTCTCTTCGTGATGCATCCCATACTTGGTTTGGGATGTGTCTTTGATCTGAAGAAGGGAAGGTAGTAGCCTATGCATCTCGTCGATTAAGACCACATGAGGTTAACTACCCGACGCACGATTTGGAGTTAGCAGCAGTTGTCTTCGCTCTAAAGATATGGAGACATTATCTGTACGGGGAGAAGTCGATAGTCTACACGGATCATAAGAGTTTGAGGTATCTTCTGACCCAGAAGGATCTAAACCGGAGACAACGTTGGTGGATTGAACTATTAAAGGACTACAATTGTTCAATCGAGTACCATCCGGGTAAGGCTAACGTGGTAGCTGACGCGTTGAGCCGGAAGGTTGTGACGGACTTAAGAGCGATGTTTGCTCGGTTGAGTCTATATGATGATGGGAGTCTTTTGGCGGAACTCCAAGTTAAGCCAACGTGGATTGAGGAGATTAAGGAAAAGCAGTTAGTAGATGAAGGATTGAACGCTAAGAGGGTACAAGTTCAGGATGGTGGTTTGGAAGGGTACAGTCTGTCTAGTGATGGAGTGCTATGTTTTCAAGGGCGAGCATGTATGTCGAAAGATGGGGAGTTGAGGCGGAAAATTCTCCACGATGCACATAGCAGCCCATACGCTATGCATTCGGGAGGAAGCAAGATGTATGGAGATCTACGAGAGGCGATTTTGGTGGCTGGGGTTGAAGCGCGAGGTAACTGAATTTGTAGGGAAGTGTCTGACGTGTCAGCAGGTTAAGGCTGAACACCAGTTGCCATCAGGGCTACTTCAATCGGTAAAGATCCCTCAATGGAAGTGGGAGCGGATCACTATGGATTTCGTCAGTGGGCTACCCCTGACGCCCAGCAAGAAGGACGCAGTTTGGGTGATTGTGGACCGTCTGACTAAGTCAGCACACTTCATACCGGTAAGGGTGAATTTTTCTCTTCAGAAGCTAGCTAAGCTGTATGTGTCGAAAATAGTGAGATTGCATGGTGTGCCAGTATCGATCATCTCGGATAGGGATCCCAGATTCACGTCAAGGTTCTGGAAAGCGTTACATCAAGCTTTGGGTACACGGTTGGATTTCAGTACAGCCTTCCATCCACAGTCCGACGGACAATCGGAAAGGGTGATACAAATCTTAGAGGATATGTTAAGAGGATGCCTTTTGGACTTCAGTGGTAGTTGGGAGGAATATCTACCATTGGCGGAATTCGCTTATAACAATAGTTATCAGCGAGTATTCAAATGGCTCCATCTGAAGCCACAGTATGGGCGTAAGTGTCGTACTCAAGCGTGTTGGGCGGAGTTGGGTGAGCGCGAGTTTTGGGTCCGAGTTGGTAACGGCCGAGGACAAAGTTAAGGCGATTCGATCTCGTCTTAAGGAAGCGTCGGATAGACAGAAATCCTATGCTGATTTAAAACGCAAGGAAATGGAGTATCTTTGTTGGAGACAAGGTTTTTTCGAAGGTGTCACCTTGGAAAAAGGTGTTGAGATTTGGCCGAAAGGGAAGCCGAGCCCAAGGTTCATCGGGCCATATCTGATGGTAAAGCGAGTAGGACCGGTAGCTTATCGGCTAGAGTTGCTTGCGAATCCCGAATCGATCCATGACGTATTTCATGTATCGATCTTTGAGAGCAGTATCGGTCGAGATCCTTCGCACGTTGTGCCAAGAGATGCGAGATTGAAGTGAACTTCGGATTTATCTTTTGAAGAAGAACCGGTTCGAGATCTTAGATCGAGATGTGAAGGTTCTACGAAGGAAGTCGATGCCCTTAGTAAAAAGTGCTATGGCGGAACCATGGTACGCAGAAAAGCTACGTGGGAACCCGAGGATGTGATGAGGCGATAATACCCCCACCTCTTTCTAATCGGGTAATTTGGGACTAAATTTATTTTAAGAGGTCTAGAATCGTAACATCCCAAAAATGGGGCTATTTGGGATTAAATTATTTTTCTTATGTTTGAACCATCGTGATATTATTTATGGAATAATAAAGGTTAATTAAGGGTCTTGAGTAGGCTCGGTTTAGTAGAAAATTTCATCTTGAACTTTAAAGCGAGGGAGCCTTAGCGGGAGGGTGTTATAAGAATAAATGAAGGAATTTGGACACTAAAAGCCCTTGGTAAAGTGGCAAAAGTGAGGCCACTTAGAGGACTACATGTGACGCCACCAAGGAGCAAGGGAGAACCTTGGTTCGAGTCACAACAATCCTCCTTTTTGCATTATGTTTGGACGGTACAAGTGGGAGAGTCTTCCTCCCTTTAAACTCTTTTATTAAAAGATAATATGAGCATTTAAAATTAGATTTTTTATTTGTTCAATTTTAAGGATAATAAGGAGGCTATTTTATTTATGGATTATCATGGGATTAATTAGAGTTGGCAGAGGAAAAATAGGCATTTGGGTATTCAAATTATTTTGAATACTTTCAAAGGGAGTTTAGCCAAAATTTGAACTCTCCCTAGGGAGAGTGGACGGCAAGCATAGGAGGGGGGAACTGAATTTCTTTGTTATTTTCTTCATTATTTCGGCTAAGGCTCCATCTTTTAATTTTCTTCTCTTTATTCTCTCAAAACTAAAACCCCTTTTTCTTTTAGATCTTGGCCGAACCTCCTATACTTCACCCTCCATCTATTTCTTTTCAACCTTAAACAAAATCAGATGCACCATTGATTCTTTCCCATCTTCTTTTCCCTTTTCTGTTTTTTCTTTATTGGCCGAATACCCTCCTCTTACATTGCAAAATTCTAAACACCTTCTTCCTTCATTATTTTTCTCTCTAGCCAAAGTACTCCACACCTTGGTGCCGAAACTCTCTTTTCCCATTTGGTGTATCTTTGGCCGAATATTAAAGCAAGGGTAAGTATGCCGAAACTCTTTTCCATGTCCCATTCTCTCTGTCGACTTGGTTAATAGAGAAGCTTGAATTATTTTAGCGACTAATCAATGATAGAATCGGATCTATTTAGGTACCCGAGATTTTGAAGTATTCGATCCAAGCCTCAGTCCTTGTAAATCGGTTTTGGTAAGGATCTATTCTTTTTGGTATTCGATTAAGCCAAGGGCTACTAATAATGATGATGACCGATTGTAGGAAGTGAAGCGATTTGTGAACCGGATGCCAAGTGAGTACTTAGAGGCAAATAGGTAAGGTTTGGGTTCAATTGGTAACCCTTTAGATTTATTTGATTTGGCCGAATAGGCCATAGTACTAATCCCATAGTTGGCCGAATATAGGTGCAAGTAGATCTAGGGTGGCCGACTCTTCTTTCTGGATTTAGACTTCTCGTGGTGACAGGTGTGTACATACACACTTATAGCAATTAATAGATTGTATTAAATACATGTTGTATGTAAATCTGCTTGATGTAGATATAGATTTGGTACCTTAACGGTACAAGTGAGGATCCCGTAAGTCTCATTAATATGAGATCATTTTAATGCTTTTGGGAAGCATGGCTTATTGATACATGTGATAAATGTATGAGATCTGTTGATAACTGTTTAACTACTGTGAGTTATATGAGAGGAGGGGGCAGTGATATTGTGCCGACAAGCACCAGTGTTTTGGTAACACACTGTGACTACGGTCACCAGAGGTTTGGTACCTCCAGAGGTTTGGCACCTCATAGCGACTTGTCCCTGTGGTTAACGCCACCGTGGGTTGGCCCCACTCGAGATATGGGATCGTCTGCTAGTGATTTGGTATCACACGATGGGTTGGCCCCATCAATCGATTCGTGTCTACGGACACCAGTGTTTTGGTAACACATCGTGACTATATGTCACCAGTGGTTTGGCACCACCAGTGGTTTGGTACCACAACGGGGTAGACAGTGGCGTTTGGATGGTTAGGTTGGGGACATAATATTATGCATGTTAATTGTTATATGTTGTGTATGAAAATGTTTTAAAACGGGGGAAGGGTTACATACTGAGTCTTGGTGACTCACCTTCTCCTTTACATTTTTCAGGTGACACTTAGATCGCGGATGTGGAGCCGGGTTGACTCGAGGTGGCCATGCAGTGGATTTGAATTAATTAAACTTTAAACTTCGTTATTTTATTTTATTGTCGGTTAAATTTTGTTTTGAATGTAATAAGGCCTCCTGATACTTTATGTTTGTTATTTTTCATATGTTGGATACTTTGTTTTAAACTATGTTATTATTATTGAATTAAAATCACATGTTTTCCAAGTTAAAACGAAAATTTGTTTTTAACGTGCCATCGGGCACATTTGGAATCTTATATTAACTTGGCTTAAATAAATTTTTTTAATAAACACTAAATAAAGTTTTTACAAGACATTCAAACAAAAGGTTTTCGGCAACTAAAAATTTTACTTAGGAAAAGTGTTTTCCAAAAATGTTTTCTACCGTAACAAGTCAGATTCGGCCTTAAAATTTGGGCCGAGTTTGGGTTGTTACAACGGTGGTTGATATGGAGGGTTTTTTCAGTTTGAAGCTAGGTTTCCACTACGTTGATTACCTCCCCACTTTAGATTCAGATGGTCCTTCCAACTGGGGTTTTACATGTTTGAACTGGGATTTCCATCCTTATTACCCAAGTAATTCACTTCCATTGATTGGGTTTCTGAGTACGATATGTATCTTTTAGCGACATCATTCATCGATGGCTGAAAAATGGTCTTTAGATGATGTAAACTTTCCAAAATTTGTTGATACTTGTTGTAACACCCTATACTCGGTCCAGTCGCCGAACCTGAGCTATAGGAATTTACAATAGAAAAATGGAACATTCACAGGCAATTTTTTCCATAATACTCAATAATCAATAAATAAAAGTTAATTCCATGTTAAACATGCATTTCAATCAAAACTATGTTTTACTTGGGCTTATGAAGGCCTTTGAACAAGTTCAGAACTAAAACGGGACCAATATGAAACATTTGCAAAATAACAAATAAAAAAGCAAAACAAGGGTCACACAACCGTGTGGCCAGGCCGTGTGACAGGGTAGAGACCGTGTGGTGCAAGAACATGGCCGTGTGGTCAAGCCATGTGACAGAGGTCAAACTGTGTGAAAGGAGACACATGGCCGTGTCTCCAGACCGTGTAACTAACTGATACTGTGAAGACCTAAAATTACCCTGAATGTGTAGCACATATGGTCGTGTCAACCACCCGTGTGTGACAAATGGTCGTGTGGTAACCTGTGTACAACATAAATAACCTGTTTCAAGCAATTTCCATACCATTTATACCAATTGACCTATAGTGCCATTTAACACCATTCAGACTTACTCCAAAATATGTACATTACAAGACTAAACATCAATTTACTAATCATACAAACAAGCAACCCATATGCCCTCATTGGCACCAACAATTCAACCATTAAACAATAAGGAAAATTTACCATTCTTGACAAGCTAATCATACCTAAACATTCATATGCAAGCATTATTTCTTTAACTAGAATATCTAAAGGCAAAGTTTAAAATATAACCTAAAACTTTATACCAATTTTATCAAGCAAAACATACCATAACTACCAATGCCTTTAATCATTTCATATCAGAACTCAATTAGACCAAATGTAAACATTTAACTAACATACCAAAGTCCATTTCCATTTTATGCTTTAAATTAAACAAATATTTAAAACAATCCATGTCTTTGCCATAATTATCAATATGCTAAATTACCATATGCATATATTTAAATATTTATATTCATTCAAATAGAACCATGCCAAACCACAAACACAAGCCTAACATTTCAATTTAATCCTCCTAAGTACATACCATAAATAATCAAGCTTGAAACATCAAAAGTATACCGAATCGAGAGACGACATGTGTCTGCTTCTCGCTAATCGGATTAACATGTTCCGGACAGTTCAAAATCTAAAGAAAAGTAGTAACCCGAGTAAGTATGCTGATACAATATGAATAAATAACTTAACCATTTAACAATTACATGAATCAGTATGAAACAAATTCACCTATCATAACATTCAAAACATCAACCATATGAGATTTAGTCCAAACCACATATATAATTTCAAATGGTAAAATTCCAACTTTAACTCAAAATTCATCATAAATCCATTTTCCAATTTACCACTTTGCAACACTTTCATCATTAAAAGTTTCATCATATATTCTTGTCATATTCATTCATATCAAGACATTGTTCAACAATTCCAGGTCAATAAGTAATGAGCATACAGATATTCAGAGAGTTCATATTTCATCCACATTAACGATACAATTTCACACTATATATCCTTTGATTTTTCCGATGGAACTTTGTAAAAGAACTCAATACACGAGTGTAGGAAACATTTATTTCTCATTCAAGCTAGTAGGGTACAAAAAAATATGTGTCATGAAACACCCCACACTCGGCCTACGAGCCTGAACCGGAAAATCGAAGTTCTTTATTACTTAGAGATAATTTGTGTATTTTTCGAAAGATATTGGTTTTGGGTTGGGCTCAGGTTGGAAACCCGTTTACTTAATTTTAAAAGAACAATTATTTAAAGTGACAAAGAAAAACAATCTAGGGTTTATTTAAGAAATATGTTTTTAAACAATCATTAATTTTAAAGTAATTCGTAACATAATAATAAAATTTAAACAGAAATGAAGTAATCAAAATTTGGGCCTTATGGCCTTATTACATCAAATAATTTCCAAAATTAAAATGAAAAGTACTTAGCAAAAATAAAGTCCAAATCGTTTATTTTTCTCCTGCGCATAATACCTTCACTCTCCTGCCGAGGCCATTCCATTACTGCTCATCACACGAAAAATAGTCCCACAAGGGGTGAGTCTCTGAGACTCAATGTGTACACGAAACTAACAATCAACAGATCGAGCATACATATTCATATCAAGTACATATTCGGATCAAATGATGCAACCCAAACCCAAGCCTATTTGTCCATCCGCTACACACCACCCACACGGCCACTGCACACCGTGGGACTACTAAGTCGACCCTCCATCCATTACACACCATCGAAGCGATCGATGCGATCGACGTGCTCATCGCCCATATAATTTGTGTCATTAGACACCATATTCAGATAATGTAACCGAAGTTACCAAATTTAGATAATGTAACCGAAGTTACCATATTCAAATTATGTGACCGTAGTCACCATATTCCATTGGTGAGACCGAAGTCAACACCTTCTTCCTTTTTCACATATAGCCCAAAATGCCCCAAATATTATTATACCATGCATAACATACTTATTTCTCATTCATGTTACTATTCACATGTTTAAAATATATCATATTCGTAATCCTATCAGAAGTAGGAAACGTACCTGGGTACTCTTTACCACATTTGTGGTACTTAGCCACATTCTCATTCTTATGCATATTCATATATTAAAATAATTATTGCCATAATATATTGAAAGTTAGTGTGAGTACACACACGATTAAACTTAATAGATTCCTTGAAATCCAAGAGAATCGATCACGCTTTAGATCTCAAATCCTACATAAGTTAATCACTTTAAAAGACCATTCGGCCACTTTTCCAAATACAACTAGGATTTGTATTACTTACCTTATAATCGAATTGATTTTAAGAATCAAGTGCTTGGATCTTTGTATTCCTCCTTGTGAATTCGGCTAAACATTATATTACTCCATAGGTTAGTTTTCGGCTAAATAATAAATCCAAACATGTAACATAAGCCTTAGCCGAATTTCTTAGCACTTACCTTGTGATTCTAAATCTCGAAAAGTAACCCTTGGCTTATGGAGATGTTGAAATCCCTTAGATCCGAAATCCCAAAATTCCTCCTTTGGTAATCGGCCAAGAGACACAAAGGGATTATTTCCTAGATCTTGATTAAAAGAATTAGAAGAACAAAAATTCATTGTTCTTACCTTAGATCCTTGACCCTTGTATTCAACAATTGTAGAAACACAGAGATCCTTGTAGATTCGGCCAAAATTGCTAATAGAATTAGTACCACGATTTTCAATAAAAAGAGAAGGAATATAAATTGATTGACCACGGATCTTACCCCTTTTGATGTTGTAGTTGATTACTTCCTTACTTAGAGTCACAGAGATTGGCTATGGAGTTTAATCAGTGTATCAAAAGAAAAGACTTTTGGCTTGACAGATGATGAAGAAAGAGAAGAAGAGAAGAGGAGAAGAAAATTCGGCGAGAGAGGGTTTGCTTAGGAAATTTCGGCCACACTTGGAAAAGATGAGAGAAAATCTTTTAATTCTCCTTCTTTGCCGAAATTACTAGGCCAAGAGTCCTTGACTTGGCCACCACTCTTCCTTGTGATAATATTATCACCTTATTTAAAAATAAATAAAGAAAAATCCTTTTTATCTCTTCTAAATAATCTAAATTAAAAAGCTTTTATTTATCACATTATTATGCAATATTAATGGAAATAAAACACCTCTCTTTTTAAACACATGTGCCGTCCACCCCTTAGCCTGGGAAGCAAAAATAAAACTTCATTTATTTGCTTCCCTTGTGACTCAAACCCAGGCCCATGCCTTTTGCACATGGCGCCATTTCCATAGGCCCTAAGTGCCATCTTCAGGCTACTTTTCCTAGCCCGTTTGTGTGTCAAATTTTACCAACTTTTTCTTTTAAGGCCATCTTGCCTTAATCTCCCATTTTAAACTTTAAAACTCATAATTTTCGGGTCATTTCCAAGTTTCCTAAAATTTTCGATCGGCTCTGTTTACTTGCCATTTTCTTACATTTCTAAGTTTCCTAAAATGTATACTTTCCATTTTTGGATCATTTCCATTTTCATTTCTTAGTTTCCAAAAATGTGTACTTTCCATTTTTGAACCATTTCCTTACATTTCTGGGTTTCCTAAAATGTTCATGTCCTAATGCATTTCAGTTTCCAAAATGTTCAGTTTCCAAAATGTTCATTTCCATTTCCATGCATTTTCATACATTTACGAGTTTCCAAAAATATCAAAAATTTATTCATAATGCTTAAGACTTGTCATTTCATACAATTAAACCGAAAATGCATAGGCCCTTTTCGGTGGATGTTACTGATTCTACCCCGCTTAAACAAAATTTCGTCCTCGAAATTTCCTAACTAAACAACTGAGGGTATTACTGTCGCATTGTCTCTTCTGACTCCTACGAAGCTTCTTCCGATCCATGGTTGCGCAATAACACCTTGACTAGTGGTACTGACTTCCTCCGTAGTACTTTCACATCACGTTCCAGGATCCGAATCGGCTCTTCCTCGTAGGATAAGTCCGGCCTTAGCTCCACTTCTTCAACAGGTACCACATGAGATGGATCCGATCGATAGCGACGTAGCATGGATACATGGAATACGTCGTGCATTAGATGCAACTCTGGTGGCAACTCCACTTGGTATGCCACTGGTCCAACTCACTTTAGTACTCGATAGGGCCCTATAAACCTTGGGCTTAACTTCCCTTTGCGACCGAACCTCATTACCTTCTTCCAAGGTGAGACTTTCAGAAACACTTGGTCTCCCACTTCAAACTCAATTTCCTTCCGCTTAAGGTTTGCATACGACTTCTGCCTATCAGAAGCTTCCTTCAACCTTGCCCGGATTATCTCAACCTTCTCCTCAGTTTCTGCCACTAACTCCGGACCCAAAACACGACGTTCTCCTAACTCAGTCCAACAAGTAGGAGTTCTACACTTTCGACCATACAATGCTTCGTATGGTGCCATCCGAATGCTTGCACGATAGTCATTTGTTGTAGGCGAACTCTCGGCTAAGGGCAAGTAATCTTCCCAACTTCCTCGAAAATCCATCACACAGCTTCTCAGCATGTCCTTCAACACTTGTATAACCCGTTCTGACTGCCCGTCGGATTGTGGATGGAAAGCCGTAGTGAAGTCTAACTTAGTCCCTAAAGCTTGATGAAGTGCCTTCCAAAATCGAGACGTAAACCTTGGGTCTCGATCGGAGATGATCGATACTGGTACTCCATGTAACCTTACGACCTCCGCCACATACAACTTTGCTAATTTCTGGAGAGAATAGTCAACCTTCACCGGAATAAAGTGCGCGGACTTAGTCAAACGGTCCACTATCACCCATCTTTGAGTCCTTCTTAGTAGGCGTGAGGAAGCCCACTAACGAAGTCCATGGTAATTCTCTCCCACTTCCATTGGGGAACTTCGATTGGTTGAAGCAATCCTGATGGAACTTGGTGTTTAGCCTTAAGTTGCTGACACGTCAGACATTTTCCCACGAATTCAGTCACCTCTCGTTTAAGATCGGACCACCAAAATTGTTCTCTTCGATCCCTATACAGCTTAATGCCTCCGGGATGCATAGCATAAGGGCTACCATGCGCTTCCGGAAGAATCCTTTATCTCAACTCCTTATCCTTCGGCATACAGACCTTTCCCTTGTAGCACAATACTTCCTCATCATTGACGCCATAGTCCTTTAATCCTCCTTGCTGTACTTGCTGTAACTTAGTACTTAAGTCCTTATCAGCCAACTGTCCCTCTTTCACCTCCTTTAGCCATGTGGGCTTGACTTGTAACTCTGCCAACAAGCTTCCATCATCATACAGACTTAAATGAGCGAACAAAGCCCTTAAATCCGACACAACCTTCCTACTCAGGGCATCGGCTACCACATTCGCCTTGCCCGGATGATATTCTATCGAACAATCGTAGTCTTTCAGTAATTCCACCCACCTTCGTTGCCTCAAGTTCAACTCATTTTGAGTCAACAAGTACTTAAGGCTCTTGTCATCTGTGTAGATAACTGACCTTTCTCCATAAAAGTAGTGCCTCCAAACCTTAAGGGCGAAAACCACTGCTGCTAGTTCCAAGTCATGGGTTGGATAGTTAACCTCATGAGGCCTTAACTGCCGAGACGCATAAGCGACTACTTTTCCTTCTTGCATTAGCACACAGCCTAACCCCGTGTGTGAAGCGTCATAGTATACTACGAAATCCTTGCCTGCCTCTGGCTGAATTAACACTGGAGCTTCCGTCAGCACCTTCTTAAGCTTTTCAAAGCTCTCCTGTTGCTTATCCGTCCACACAAATGGTACTTCCTTCCTTAGCAACTTTGTCAAAGGCACGGCTATTGATGAGAATCCTTCCACGAACCTTCTGTAATAGCCCGCCAATCCTAAGAAACTTCGGATTTCAGCCACAGACCTAGGTGGTTTCCAATCCAACACTGCTTCAATCTTCCTAGGATCCACTCTTATTCCTTCTGCGCGATACCACATGTCCTAGAAATGCCACCTCCTTAAGCCAAAATTCACACTTGCTGAATTTGGCATGAGCTTCTTCTCCTTAACACTTCCAACACATCTCTGAGATGCTCATCATGCTCCCCCTCCGACTTCGAGTACACCAAAATATATCGCGATGAACACAACGACGAACCTAACCAAGTAGGGTTGGAAAACCCGATTCATCATGTCCATGAACGCTTTGGGCGTTCGTCAACCCAAACGGCATCACTACAAATTCAAAATGACCGTATCTTGTCCTAAAAGCGGTCTTATGAATGTCGACCTCCTTCACCTTCAATCGGTGATATCCCGACCTTAAGTCTATCTTGAGCACACAATTTGCCCCTTTCAAATTTGGTCGAACAAGTCGTCTATCCTTGGCAAAGGATACTTGTCATGATGGTCGGTTTGTTCAATCGACGATAATTTATGCACATACGCATAGTTCCATCCTTCTTCTTCACAAATAGGACCGGGTGCTCCCATGGAGACACACTGGGTCGGATGAACCACGATCCAACAGTTCTTGAATTTGAGACTTGAGCTCTACTAACTCCTTCTAGCGCCATCCGGTAGGGGCGATTGATCAGAGGAGCTTTCTGGTAGCAAATCTATCCCAAATTCCACCTCCCTATCTGGGGGTATTCCTGGAAATTCCTCTGGAAATACATCCACGAAGTCCCTTACCGTCCTAACTCCACCAATACCTTCCTCCTTCCTACCTATCGTAGTAATGAAGGCTAAGAATGCCTTACACCCCTTCTTAACCATCTTCTCGGCCTTCAGCGCCGAAACCACATTAGACAAGTAGTTCCTCCTTTCTCCGATCATTACTACCACTTTATCCTTCGGGGTTCTTAGTTCCATCCATTTAGCCGCACAATCCAACACGGCTCGGTGTTCTACTAGCCAATCCATTCCGAGTATAAGTTCAAACTCTCTGAAAGGTAACTCCATTAAATCAGCCCGAAAGTTCACTCCCTGAATCTCTAGGGGTACATTCCGAAAGATCTTGTCTACCACTACGGTTTGGCCTAATGGGCTTACTACGATCATCCATCTGTCAGAGAGTTACGAGTCTAGGCCTAGTGTTTCCACTACACTACATGTAACATAGGAATGGGTTGAGCCCACATCAATCAGAGCAAAATAGGGTCTGTTAAAAATAAAGAACGTACCGGTTATAACATCCGGCGCGTCTCCTTCTTCCCTCCGACGAACCGCATAAACCAAACCCGGTTGCCTTGCCTCAGTATTTGTAGCACCTCGGCCCTGTGCTTCACGGCCTCTGCCAACACCATTACCTTTGTTGGCTGAACCACGACCCCGTTGAGGCTGCTGTCCGTCTCTCTACCCGGCTGACTAACATTACGAGCTCTGGTCGGCTCTCATCGATTGCTTAGGACAATCCTTAAGCATATGGTCCTTGGACCCACACTTGAAGCATCCTCCGTCTTTCTCCAACATTCTCCCGGTGCCTCTTTCCACAATGCTCACAAGGGCGTCTAATCGCCACCGTACCGGCTTGTTGATTCCGTGGCCCGTCAACTCTAGGCCTCTTATGACCCTTTCGGATGGCCCAAAACCTCTTTTGGGCTTATTCCTATCCACGGCCGCTTGGTAGCATCCTTGATTCCTCGGCCACCTTGGCCTTTTCCACCAAAGCGAGAATTCCCGCTCCTGATGCGGTGCTATCAACAGTCTCAGATCGTCCCTCAATCCGTCCTCAAAACGGACACAGCGCTCATGCTCAGTTGCCACTACTCCTCGAGCATAGCGGCTCAACCTCAGAAATTCCGCCTCATATTCTGCGACAGACTTACTCCCTTGCACCAACCTCAGAAAAGCCTTCATTTGTTCATCTGTATACCTGGTTCCCACATACTTCTTTTGGTATGCTTCCTTAACGTACTCCTAGGTCAGATCCTCGGCCGTGGCACCATCTCGCACAGTTAACCACCATTGATACGCTTCATCGCGCGTACGATTGCCACCATCCCTTTAACTTCTCCTCGGGGTCAAGTCGAGCTCATCCATGATGCGTTAAAGTCGCTTCCAACCATGATTTCACCATCTTCGGGTGCCACTCCCGACACTCCACGAAACATCTCGGCTCCATTAGCTCGGAGCCATTCGAGCACTGATTTCCGGGGTTCCGAATTTCCACCGCACTGACACCACCAATTCCAAAACTCGCAAAGACACGACTGCGACACACGGATCTTCCGTCGAGAGCTTGCTTTGCTCAACATTAACAAATTGGGTGGTGGTGGCGGTGGTATTTCATTGTCGGACCTCTAACCCGATCTAACGGGTTCCGACACAGTCATCCTTCCTCTACCTCGTCCACGGTGACCACGTCCTCTAGAACTCATTTCCTAGCGTCGAGATCTGATTAAGGAATTTTATGGATTAGTCATTGTTCCACTTATTTACCCGTGAAGGAGTTTTATGAAAAGGGATTTAAGAGTGGTTCTTTCGTATTCATACAAACACACAGTCTTTTCCATTCATTCATTCATCCATCAAACAAGTATGAACTTTCGTTCATTCAGAGAAACGTTATAGTTTTCGTTGTTGTTTTCCACTACCCAGGGGTATTTTTGTAATTTTGTCCTACAGGGGCATTTTCATAATTTTTCAAAAGAAAAAACATTCCTTGGTGTTTTTGTCAAAAAGTATTTTGAGAATTCAAAGTCTCGGGGTAATTTGGAGAAATTTTAAAATCCGGGGGTATTTTGGTAATTTTCGACCTCAGGGGTATTTTGGTAAATCATCACAAATCAGGGTAAATTTCTAAAATTTAATAAATCAGGGATATTTCAAAAGTTGTAAAACTTTGTGGGTTCTTTTTGAAAATTGTTCCTTCCAAAA
Organism: Gossypium bickii; assembly: GCA_025503065.1. Classification (NCBI taxonomy): domain Eukaryota; kingdom Viridiplantae; phylum Streptophyta; class Magnoliopsida; order Malvales; family Malvaceae; genus Gossypium; species Gossypium bickii. The sequence goes on along the minus strand of CP106713.1, from coordinate 14,814,808 downwards.
TGGAGATGTTGCAAAAATTTTGGGAATCAGGGTCATTTTGGTAATTTTGTAAGTTAGGCACAATTTTGTAATTTTCCAAAAATCAAGGTATTTTAATATTTTACAAATTAGGGTCTTTGAATGTTTATAAAATAATGAAGTTTTGGCAAAATCGTTGAGAAGTTTGACAATTTGTGAATCAAGGGCATTTTGGTAATTTTACCACTAGGGGTATTTTTGTAATTTTTGAAAATCAGAAAATTTTTTTTCGGAAGATCTTGTAAAGATAGTTTTCACCAATTAAAAGAGTGATGTTAAAAGTTTTAAAACTAGGGTTTTGTTGTTTTATTCTTCTTTTTTTTTTTTTCAAAACATGGCTAGTTCCCTTTCGGGTTTTAGTCATTATGTTTAGCCTATGACCGAGCCCTCTTTGGTCAGGGTGAACCAAAGCTACATACCAGGCAGGATTCCTGCGAAGAGGAGGTGAGTCACTAGGACTGCTTAAATACCGAGCTCTTAGGATCCAATCCTGACATGCGTGTCTGGGGTTACCACACCTATCTCGAATGACTTAGCCATAGGTTTGTTTAGTGCATTAAATCTTATGTGGTTTTGTGTTTGAGTAATCTAGCCCTAGGGTTGATGTTCCTATCATTCTATTCTACGTTCTATGCCTTTTCTACCCTTATACAGTTCATAAATCACAGAATCACACATAAAGTTAGGGTACTTACAGTGGATGCTGATGGTCGGAGACTTAGGTGCCATGCCAGAACACCTGCTTTATTTCAAAGAAAATCATTTGGGCTCGAATTAAAAATGTTTTGGGCCTTAGCCCATAGGCTGAGAGTTGAAAACTGGGCTCTGATACCAAACTGAAACATCCCACACCCGGCCCACGAGCCTGAACCGGATCTGGTATGCTCCTTAAGAAAATCGGTTTTGAAGTTCTTTATTACTTAGAGATAATTTGTGTATTTTTCGAAAGATATTGGTTTTGGGTTGGGCTCCGGTTGGAAACCCGTTTACTTAATTTTAAAAGAACAATTATTTAAAGTGACAAAGAAAAACAATCTAGGGTTTATTTAAGAAATATGTTTTTAAACAATCATTAATTTTAAAGTAATTCGTAACATAATAATAAAATTTAAACAGAAATGAAGTAATCAAACTTTGGGCCTTATGGCCTTATTACATCAAATAATTTCCAAAATTAAAATGTAAAGTACTTAGCAAAAACAAAGTCCAAATCGTTTATTTTTCTCCTGCATGGCCACTTTCACTCCTGCCAGGCCAGTCCATTCTTGCTCATCACACAGAAAAAATAGTCCCACAAGGGGTGAGTCTCTGAGACTCAATGTGTACACTGAAACTAACAATCAACGAGATCGAGCATACATATTCATATCAAGTACATATTCGGATCAAATGATGCAACCCAAACCCAAGCCTATTTGTCCATCCGCTACACCACCACGTGTACTGCCGGTCACACAGTGGGACTACTAAGTCGACCCTCCATCCGCTACACACCCTCAAAGGCGATCATTTGCGATCGACGTGCTCATCGCCCATATAATTTGTGTCATTAGACACCATATTCGAATAATGTAGCCGAAGTTACCAAATTCGGATAATGTAACCGGTTACCATATTCAAATTATGTGACCGTAGTCACCATATTCCATTAGTGAGACCAAGTCAACACCTTCTTCCCCTTTCACATATAGCCCAAAATGCCCCAAATATTATTATATCATGCATAACATACTTATTTCTCATTCATGTTACTATTCACATGTTCAAAATATATCATATTAAGTAATCCTATCGAAGTAGGAAATGTACAGGTACTCTTTACCACATTTGTGGTACTTAGCCACATTCTCATTCTTATGCATATTCATATATTAAAATAATTATTGCCATAATATATTGAAAGTTAGTGTGAGTACACACACGATTCACTTAATAGATTCCTTGCAATCCCGAAGAGAATCGATCACAGTTTAGATCTCAAATCCTACATAAGTTAATCACTTTAAAAGACCATTCACCACTTTTCCAAATACAACTAGGATTTGTATTACTTACCTTATAACTGAATTGATTTTAAGAATCAAGTGCTTAGGATCTTTGTATTCCTCCTTTGTGAATTCAACAAACACTATATTACTCCATAGGTTAGTTTTCTACTAAATAATAAATCCAAACATGTAACATAAGCCTTAGCCGAATTTCTTAGCACTTACCTTATGATTCTAAATCTCGAAAAGTAACCCTTGGCTTATGGAGATGTTGAAATCCCTTAGATCTGAAATCCCAAAATTCCTCCTTTGGTAATCGGCCAAGAGACACAAAAGGGATTATTTCCTAGATCTTGATTAAAAGAATTAGAAGAACAAAAATTCATTGTTCTTACCTTAGATCCTTGACCCTTGTATTCAACAATTGTAGAAACACGAGAGATCCTTGTAGATTCGGCCAAAATTGCTAATAGAATTAGTACCCTAATTTTCAATAAAAAGAGAAGGAATACAAATTGATTGACCACAGATCTTACCCCTTTTGATGCTGTAGTTGATTACGTCCTTGCTTAAAGTCACAGAGATTCGGAATCAGGTATCAAAAGAAAAGACTTTTGGCTTGACAGATGAAGAAAAGAGAAGAAGAGAAGAGGAGAAGAAAACTCGGCAGAGAGAGGGTTTGCTTAGGGAAATTTCGGCCACACTTGGAAAAGATGAGAGAAAATCTTTTAATTCTCCTTCTTTAGCCGAAATTACTAGGCCAAGAGTCCTTGACTTGGCCACCACTCTTCCTTGTGATAATATTATCACCTTATTTAAAAATAAATAAAGAAAAATCCTTTTTATCTCTTCTAAATAATCCAAATTAAAAGCTTTTATTTATCACATTATTATGCAATATTAATGGAAATAAAACACCTCTCTTTTAAACACATGTGCCGCTCCCACCCCTTAGCACAGGAAGCAAAAATAAAACTTCATTTATTTGCTTCCTTGTGACTCGAACCAGGCCCATGCCTTTTGCACATGGCGCCATTTCCATAGGCCCTAAGTGCCATCTTCAGGCCACTTTTCCTAGCTCGTTTGTGTCAAATTTTACCAACTTTTTCTTTTAAGGCCCTCTTGCCTTAATCTCCCATTTTAAACTTTAAAACTCATAATTTTAGGGTAATTTCCAAGTTTCCTAAAATTTTCGATCGGCTCTGTTTACTTGCCATTTTCTTACATTTCTAAGTTTCCTAAAATGTATACTTTCCATTTTTGGATCATTTCCATTTTCATTTCTTAGTTTCCAAAAATGTATACTTTCCATTTTTGAACCATTTCCTTACATTTCTGGGTTTCCTAAAATGTTCATGTCCTAATGCATTTCCAGGTTTCCAAAAATGTTTAGGTTTCCAAAAATGTTCATTTCCATTTCCATGCATTTTCATACATTTCTGAGTTTCCAAAAATATCAAAAATTTATTCATAATGCTTAAGACTTGTCATTTCATACAATTAAACCGAAAATGCATAGGCCCTTTCCAGGATGTTACATGTCAGGTTATTTGTCCAAGCTAAACCATTAAAACAAAAATAGATTACCAGTCCAGGCTAAGTCTGTGTCACATGTATATCCGAGTTCGCAACAATGCTGGAGCGCGATCCAGAACGTGAAGAACTATCTCAGAATTCAATTTATTTTACATAATCCAATTCCATTTCAGCAGTTTATATATATAATTAACAACATCTAATAATGAACAGTAACCACAAAAAGAGTTTGAACTTACATGTCAAAGTAGTTTAACTATCAAGGACTAAATGATAATTTTTCCTTTACCTACCAAAGTATAGTTTAATTCAATTTATGCATTTAAGCATTTAAGCCATTTTAATCACATTGTACAAATATACCCCTAAAATTGTATATTTTATTCAATTTAGTCCCTAAACCCAAAACTATCAAATTAAAGACAATTAAACTTAAACCAAGCTAACCAAATTTCCTATAAACCTTGAACAGCCCATATATTACTCAATGTCAAAATAATTCCATGTAATTTTACTAATTTAAAAATTCAACCCTTCATCGTTAAAATTACTAAAAATTTCTTTATAAAATAGTATTATTTAGCTATCAATCTTACAAAACTAGCGGAAAAAATAAAACTCTCACAAATTCAATAATGGCACATTTCACAATGTTTAACAGTTTCACAAATTAACACCCAGATTAACTGGACCTAATTGCAACAATCACGAAAGTGTAAAAATTACTAAAACAGGTCCAAAAAATACTTGCATGCAAGGAATAAAAATCAGTCAAGTTCTCCAAGCTTTCATCCATGGAGTTTCGATGTTGAAAGAAAAAAAAAGAAAGTGGAAAATGATTTTTTGTTTTTATCTTATTTTTTATTAATTATTTAATTATAATAATAAAATAATAAACAAAAATGACAAATTAGGTTCCACTAAATGTCCACCATCTTTGGAAAGGGTTTATTTGTCACTTAGACCTTTGCACAATCATTAATTAAACCATTCAACTAAGAAAAATCAGTACGGATTAACTTTTACAACTTTTACAATTTAGTCCTTTTTCCTTAATTAAATATTTACGGGCTCAATTTATAGAAACATGGTCTCAATACCACATTTTCCAAAACCACTTGACTTTAGAGACAAAGCATTTGAACTTAACTTTTCACTCAAATAATTAAAATTATCAAACCAAATCAAAATCAAAATTTAAATTTAATATAATATTATATTTGACTCATAAATATTAAATAATAATATTTACAAATTTATTTGTTAGATTTGTGGCCCCAAAACTATTATTTTCGATACCACAGGAAAGCAAGCTAGTACACTTGTCGTCTTCCTTGACCACCTTAGTCATTGACGACTTTTGGCTATATGAAAAAAGTGCTTGTTCGGCCACATGTATGAGTTCATAGCCATGTCCTTAATCAATTGATAGGCTCGCTCGTAGGTATTGTTCACGAAGGCTCCGACTGATGTGTCATCTAAGCCTGTTCTTAAGCTCCCATCCAATCCATTATAAAGGATTTGCAATTGGAATCAGTTTTGTATACCGTGATGTGGGCATTTTATAACCTCCCCAACCTAGCCTAGACGTTAGGCGCAAATTTGGGAGATTACATTGGCCACTGGAATGTCCTATTAGTTATCGAGATTTATAAATAGTTAATTTAAAACACTTTGTTTATTTTAAAAGAACATTTACTTTATTTTCAAAAAAGCTGGCGAGTTATATAAAGTATTAGTGACTTCTTTAAGAAAAAACTAGTTAATTTTCCATTTATTTATTACTCACAATTTTATTTATAATTTAGAAGTGGAAAAGTGATAAATAAATATTTCATGCCTTAATTTATAACATTTAATTTATTAAATAAAACCATATTTTAAAAACTATATTTCATGCCTTAATTAAATAAAACCATATTTTAGAAATAAATTAAATGTTATGCATGCTAAAGAAACCCTAAATATGAGTCCCATGTCACAAAATAAATATAATATAACAATTAAAAACAACATAAATTATAAAAATTATAATTCAGATTAACGATTTTTTATATCACTTCATTTCACTATTTCAAAAGCCACAGCTTTATATGTACATGCTTATGAATGGAAATGCGATTTTTTTGATATAACAGAATAAGGTCCTACCTAACTCCGTTACACACCTCACTTATGAGTTCCCCAAAACTCATCTACCATAACACTCTGGGTTGTGGATAAACCGTCGTTCATTTCCAGTTACTACCACTTCTTGTAGCTACACAACATATTTGCAGATTAAAAAAACTGTCACTTTGTTCCCGATTGAACCAAACTATTTGTAGTTACTACCACTTGTTTTGAGTGCACAATATATTAGCAGATTAAACAAACTGCACTTGGTTCATGATTGAACCACATATTTACAGTTACTGCCACTTGTTGTGAGTGCACTTTATATTTGTAGATTAAACAAATTGGGACTCGGTTCGTGATTGAACCACACTGTTTGTAGATTAAACTACCACTGTCCCTCTGTACATATCATTCCACCCCATGCAATGCAATATGACAAGCTCAGTTCATTTTACTTATGCTTATAACTATGCTTTTAACAGAACAATACGGTAGCATTAAATATGCTTATAATAATTAAATTTAGTAGCAAATAATATGCTTATAATAGACCAACTCAGTAGCAAAAGTCATGTTTAATAAGTGTTCGGTTTAACGGTAACATAAATATAGATGCAATTGACATATGTATTATTCACAATTCATGAAAAAATATATAATATTAATTCAGTCAAATAGATCATGGATTATAGCATTAATAATATAATCAGAGCTTAATTGAATAAAATAAAACATTAAAAATAGTTCGGGAACCACTCAATGACTAAATTGAAAAAATCATAAAATTTTGGGCAAAATTATAAAAATTTTAAAGCAGGGGACACACGGCCATGTGGAAGGCTGTAGGCCATGCAAAGGGGTTACATAGCTGTAACATCCTGAAAAGGGCCTATGCATTTTCGGTTTAATTGTACGAAATGACATGTCTTATGTGTTATGAACGTTTTTGGAAACCTGGAACTGTATGGAAATGTTAGGTTTAAAAGAGGAAAGTGAACATTTTTGGAAACACTGGAAATGTATGGAAATGTTAGATTTAAAAGAGGAAAGTGAACATTTTTGGAAACTTGGAAATGTAAGGAAATGATTTAGAAATGATTCAAAAGGGGAAAGTGAACATTTCTGGAAACTTGGAAATGTAAGGAAATGTCAAGTTTAAAGAGGCAAATGAAAATTTTTGGAAACTTAGAAATGTCGAGTTTTAAAGTTTAAAAGAGGAAATTAAAGCAAGGTGGCCTTAAGAGAAAAAGTATGTGAAATTTGACACGCAAACAGGCTTGGAAAAGTGGCACCGAGATGCCCGATTAGGGCCTCGAAATGGCGCCACATACAGAGTATTGGGCCAAGGTTCGAGTCTGCGGGGAAGCAAAATAAAAGTTTTATTTTGCAGGAGATTAGCAAAGAAAGGGACTGCACAAAGGCTATAATTTAGGAGCTTTTATTCTTTTATTTTTAAGAGAGAAATAGTGGATAAATAAGGGATAAATAATGGATTTATTTTAGATTATTTTCAAGAGATAAATAAGGAATTATTCTTTAATTAGGAAAATAAGGGAGAAGTGATGGCCAAGTAAGGGACTTTGAGTTTTATAATTTCGGCTAAGTAAGGATAGTTGCTGAATTATCTTTTATTTTAGGAGATAATTAAAGAGATAAAGCTATCAAAATAGAAGAGTGATGGCCAAGTAAGGGATTTTAAGCTAGTAAATTCGGCTATAAAAGGGAAAGAGAGGCTATTCAGCATTATTTTCTCTTCCTAGAAAGCCTCTGCTGAAGTTTCTCTGCAACCCCTTTTCTTTTCTTTTCTCTTCAATTCTCCACAAAGCCAAAGGCAGAGCCCCCTAGTCTTGCCGAATTTTCCTAAGTTTTATATCTTCCTCTTATTTCTTTGAAAAATCAGAATCCTCTAGTGTTCATCAAGAAGCCGAAATTGTTGATCACACTTAGGCTATAGCCGAATATCTCAAGGAGTGCCAAGAAGGAATACTATTGGTTTCAGTAAGTGGGGTAAGGATCACTGTCATTCGATTCTCATTCTTTCTCTTTTAGACTTATTGAAATTTAGGAACTAATCTCTATTATTAATCTTGGCCGAAACATAGTAGGAAGGTTTCGAGATTTAAGTATTATCGACTACAAGGAAGAAGAAGTTCTTTTCTCGAAGGTACACCATAGGCCACGTGTTCCCTAGTTATTCGGTGAGTTTCGGGATTTAAAATCCACAAGGTAAGTTTTGAGTTATAACAATCCTAATAGGATTTGGTTTTATGGCCGAATGGTCTTCGTTAAATTAGTAAGTGATTAATCAAATGTAGGGATTAAGGATCCAAGCGGTAGATCAGATTTCAAGATCTCAAGGAATTTTCTAAGCGAATCAGGTGTGTACCCCACACTAATTCTTAATAAATTTTATGGCTATGTCTAATTAAAATATGTGATATTAAGAATAAGAAAGTGGCTAAGGTACCATGTTATGGTACTAAGTACTCAGGTACGTTTCCTACTCCTACTAGGAATATGAAATATGTTATTCGTAACATGAGAATAAGAATGTGAACTTTGGCATATTAATGCATATTACAAAATGGGGCATATGGGTTATTGAAAGGCGAAGTGAATGTGGTGACCTAAGACCACGAACACGGTGACCTAAGACCGTGGTATCTGAATGTGGTGACCTAAGACCACAGTAATCTGAATGCGGTGACCTAACACCGCGATATCTGAATGTGGTGACCTAAGACCACAAATGCGGTGACCTAAGACCGTGATATGGAGTGTAGTAGAAGGAGGGTCAACTTAGTAGTCCCCACGGTGTACAGGTTGGTACGGGGGAGTGTAGCGGATGGCTTATTAGGTTTGGGTTTGGGAATGCATCATAATTTGTATGCTATGATATGAATGTGTAATATTTGTTATGCCTGATTCTATTATGATTTAGTTGTGTACACATTGAGTCTGTTGACTCACCCCGTTGAGGACCATGTTTGGTGATGATGAACAGAATGGACCGGGACTAGAACTTGTGGTGGCCATGCTCAACATGAAGTTTTTATTTTTATGGACTATTAATTTTTAAGTACTCCGAATTATTTGGATTTATTTGATGTAATAAGGCCATAAGGCCATAGTGCACTATTTTATTTCTGTTTTATTTATTATGTTACGAAATTTTTATTAAGTTAAAGATTAAGTAATTTACTTTAAATGTATTCTATATGTTTTATCACCTAAAATTTAAAAGGGTTTTCATTATAAAACGATTTTGTTTTCTACTCGAGCCCAACCCAAAATAATATTTCTTTCAAAACACACTATTTTCCCAAAGTAACAAAAGAACTTTGAACCGGTTTACTTGAGGAACATACCAAATTTGGTCAAAGCTCGTGGGCCGGGTTTGGGGTGTTTCAATAGCCATGTGGCCAGGCCATGTAACAGACTGTGGCTATGTGGAAATTGCAAAATCCACCTATAGAGAAGACACGAATCGTGTGGTAGGCCGTGTGGTTCATGAACTAAACTAGGGTTTCTTTTAGATATGTGACCCAAATTCATGTTAAAAAAATACAAGTGGCAAAATAGGGGGATCTATGAGGGCGAAGGCCGAGGGGTCGCAATCGAAGGTGTAGGGGCCAGAGGCCCCCACAGTACGATATAGGCTGGAGTAGAGAAATTCAAATAGAAGACCATTTTTTCTGTTTGATGTTGATTAGAAGAAGGTGTTTTAACCTTACTGCATTACGTCTATTTGAGAATATGGTTTTACAAGCATATAAATAGACGTAGTCTACTCCTCTTATAATTATTCGAATTTGACATAGTGAATTTTCTTCTCTACTTATGGTTTTTTGCAGTAAAGATTTCCACGTAAAAATCTGTGTGTTCTTTATTTTTCTTCTCTTTTCTTTACGAACATTACCATTATCAATGTTTTATTTTTCTTAGTTTCTAGGGCACATTGTCGTGTGGTGGGCCATGTGTTCCACCCATGTTGTTCACACGCTTGTGTGGCAGATTGTGTGGCCCTATCCTAGACATGATTTTGCCCCAATTCACTTGTAAAAGAACACACACCTATCATCAGGATCTTGAATAACATTCCTCGTGTTCAAATCTAGTCTGATGAATCTAAAACGGGTCCTTCAAATGACAATTTCATGCAGTTAATGTTTGATTTCCAAGATTTATCAAGATTTGTCGATTTTAACGAAAGATTTGTCAAGAACCGTGAAAGAATTTCTAATTGATTTGAAATATTAATATTGGATAGAAATTCTATGAAATTTGTGGTCTAAATTTTAGAATGAGATGCAATTACTGAACTTGATGGGAATTACAGAGGCTATCGACGATGAATTTGAAATTTGGTAGAGAATTGATTTTATCGATAATTGGTTTGATATCGAAAGAAAAATAATTATCAACAATTAGGATGAAAAGGTGGTGTAAAGAAAAGGGAAAAAAAGAATAAATAGAAAGATAGAGGGAAAATTCTATCAGGATTTGAAAAGGGGAAAATTGAAATTCTAATTAGGAAAAGAAGAGAAAAAGATGATAGAATTCTAAGTATATTGGGATTTTGAGGAAGAGAAATATATGAATTCTAGTTAGGAAAGAATTGAGTCAATTCCTAGTGATTGTGAACCCTAGGTGCTGTAGTTGCAATTTTTCCCAATATTTTGTTGAAATTTGAAATTAAAATTAAAAGGGAAGAAGAGGAGACTCAAACCTTGGTCACTAGGCCTAAGCTTATTTCTTATTTAATTTTTAACTCAAATAATATTTTTTTGAGTGTGGCTTTTATCCTAGGTTGCTAAAACCTAAAAGGAAAAGAAATGAGAGAAAGGTGACTCAAACATTGGCTTCTAAGGAAGAGACACCAACACCCAGCCACTAAACCTATGTCTTATTTCTTGCTTATTTTAGTCACTCAATTAAAACACACTATTTTCAAATTAACCTCGTAATTAAGTTTCATTTTAAATTAATTAATATAATAATACTTGATTGTATTATTTTAATACTTTTAATTAATTATTTATGACCTTAATTTTGGTATCTGTTCCAAACCCACGATTTATAAACGCACAAAGATAACCTTATAAATCAGGGCGTGACCACTCTCAATTTTCAAAAACTTGATTCTTCTAACTCGATTTTTGGGGTGTGACACTTTTCCTAAGCAATGATTTGAAGCTTTCTCATGCTTTATGTAATGTCTCTCCTTCAAATTGCTTAAAATTAGCAATGTTACGCTTGAATTGGATGGTTCAACTAATTGGGACAAATTTATGTAAGAATTTCCCTGCTAAATCATCTCATGTCGTTATGAAACCCAAATCTTGTGAATTGAGCCATTTATAGGCGTTTTCAAAAAGCCAGAACGAAAACAACCGGAGACTGATCGCGTCATCAGTTACTCCATTATATTTGAACGTGTTGCACAACTCTAGGAATCTTTTTAAGTGCTTGTTCAGGTCTTCCATCATCTTAATCTAAATTGCAAATTATTTTGTATCATTTGGATGGTGGTTGTCTTAATTTCAAAATTGTTTGTGTTAATTTTTGACCTCTCAATACTACATCGAACATCGTCTAAAGTAGGTAACAAATATTCACGCAATGTCCTCTCTTGTCGAGCCATCAATAGCTCTCTTCGGATCTGTGTTAGTGGTTCGTTGTGTTCTTCAAACAGTGGGTTTCCTCGCGACAAGTCAACTACCACCGGTGGGTTTCTCTCCGGTTCAAGATCTGGTTTGATTATAATAATTCAACTCCAAGTCATATACCAAAAATCAAATAAAAATAAATAAAAAAATAAACCAAAAATTAAATAAAAATAAAAATATTTTCTATAATCTTATATTTTCCTATTTATCCTATCAAATGTAGAAAAATTAAATTCAGGTCTAATGTTGAAACCTCCTCGGCAACGATGCTAACAATTTGTCCCTCGCTAGACGTGCAAATGTCTATACTTAAAATACTATAGCAAATAAATATCTACTTAAATAGCGGTGTCCACAAGTATATGAGTCAAATTGTAATATAGTAAAGAATGTTATAGAAAAACACTTCGGGAAGCATTCCGTGAATCGTACCCAAGGGAGATTGAATTAAACTTAAATTAATTTTCTAGACTAACAGGGCTAAATAGTACTAATTTAAAATTATATTACGAAAACCAAATTAAAATGAATTAATTAACTAACATAAAATTATCTAAAACTAAAAATCAATCAATTAACTATAAAAATTGAATCCAATAAATATGGAAGGAGATCAACTCATTTAAGTGTTCCTAATTATCTTCAGAACTTGAGTTTTATCGAGTTAGTTGTTAATTAACCAGTTAGGCGTCTAACTAATTAACTAATCGACCAATACATGCTTACCTCTCAGACTCACTTTCTTGACCGGGATGAATTATGATTTACTTGGTAAACTTATCTCTCGATCTCGTTTATCCTAAATTACTTCCTAGGGGTATCACTTCCTTGGGTTTAATCGCACATAATTTAAATAAACTAACCCAAATTTTAAACCCTAATTCACCAATTAATTAGTCACACATCCAGCTGTTAATCTCCCTAAGGAAACTAGCTACACATGGTTCTAGAAGCAATATTCCCTAAACTCATATTTAACATACAAAATAGTAAATTAAATAAAAGTAAGGAATAAGAAATAAATCTGTTTATATGTCGATTTGTGATCGGAAGCAAAATCTCCTTTAACATTTGTGAACACTTCAATTGTAATTGGAATCCATAAAGATATAATGAAAAACTACTAAATTAAAGGCTTGGATTGAAATCGAATCCAATTTAAACAAAAACGAAAAGTGTTTAAAGGACTAAATTGAAATAAAATAAAAACTAAATTAAATCCCAAAAACTAAGTGGCTCACTTGGCTAAGCCTCCTAAAATGAGGTTAAACATGTATATTTATAGAGTTTATGGTTTGAACTAATTAAGGTAACTAAACAACTCAAAAATCTGATTAAGTTACATTGTACGGACAAAGATACCTATACTTAATTTTCTAATCATTGCTTGATGTCATGACACCATAGGATCAATGTCATGACAGTGCCTTCATTTTCTAGATATTTTGGCTTCAAAGTCTGGTATTCCTGCACCACTCATTGATATTGCAATGCTATAGTCTTCCTTCATCTTCTAACCTGAAAAAAATGCCCTACCTACTAGATAGTCATTAGATCACCCCCTAGACCCATAGTGGCCCATTAGGTCATTACATAACTCAAAATTACGTAAAAACGCTTATTTTTCATAATTTAAACTTACGAAACTAAAAAATGAAAATGAAATAAAAACATATAAAATCACTACAAAAACCTCATCAAGTGCAAAAAAATCTTAAGTTGCCACAACAAATTGTGGCAGATCACCAACCTTTTTGGTGGACTTCACTTGGTGCTATAGCCAAGCTATGGTTTTATACAACCTCAACCCATGTTTAACATCTTGACGGACTTTATTGTTTTCCATTGTCGAACTATGGTCTTACACCTTACAACATCATGTTAAATGTCCTGACGGACTACCCAGTGTTTATTGTGTTGGTGAAGCCCCCATGTTTCCGTAATTTATCTAAGGACTTACAAATGTACCCGATGTTTAACATACTCGTAGATTACCCCGTGTTCACTGTTCGGGCAGAACCTATTGGTTTTCATTGTCGAGAAATGGTCTTATAAATTAAACCTCTTTTGCGGTGTTGCCCTGTAAGACCTATATATCGTTGTCACAGTGTCGCCCCATAGAGCCTACAGGCTGCCATCACATTGTTGCTTGATGGAACCTAATAACTATCATCACAGTGTCGCTCCGAAGGATCAATCGATAATCGTCATCATAGTTTCATTCTAGTGAGACATTAACTAACCATTTCGTGATACCGTATAACTCTTTTGAATTCCCATTTCAATTTGCCCATTCCTTCATTACACAAAATATTCCTATCTCCTTCTACTTCGTCAAGGTAAACTCCTTCATACTTTGTTCACAAAATACCCATACATTGCATGCAATGAAAATACTGAATACATTATATATATAGTATGCCTGATGAGTCACTTAACTAACTAAACTCATGACAAAGGCAAGCGCACCTATCGAATAGTAGTATAGCTACGGTGAGTCAGGAATATCGGGTCCACAAGGATTAAAAGTACTAGTAATTACTATCTTTTTATTATCTAGCCTATAAATTAAAGGGGATGTTTTTAATCTAAATTTAACTAAACTAATTATTAAGAACGCGACAGAAAATAGAATAAGAAAATACTTGATTATATCCAAAGAAAAAGACAATACCTAAGAAAGAATCCACGTAGACTTCATTTATTATTTTGAATCTAAATTTGACGATTTATTCACTTGTCTTGATTCGTAGAAATCCTTAAATTATGTTAATATCTCTTTCGAGAATAAGAACAACTGACTCTAGGTAGATTAATCGAAATCTCTTTCTAATTAAAACCCCTATTATCGCATTAACTCGATCTATGGATTCCCTTATTAGATTTGATTCTAATCCGGTAGATTTATGTCTTCCTATTTCTAGGATTGCATGCAACTCCACCCAATTATGCTAGATCTACTCTTAAACAGAGACTTTTGCTCCACTGAAATAAGCACATCACACTTGAATTAATATCCTGGAAATATTAAAGTAAGAAATAAGCATACATAATTGAAAACTAGAACAATTATTTATCATATAATCCAGAAAATCAAATAATGATATCCATCATGGTTTCATTTCCCTAGGTATTTAGGGAATTTATGTAACACCCCAAACCCGTCCTAGACGTTACGACCGGATCTGGCATGCCACATAAAAGGGCTGTTTAAAACTGCGCGTTTGTTAAAAATTTTGAGTTTAATTATTTATTCGCTGGTAATCCTTTATTTAACATTTTGGAAAATGATTATTAAGGGTTTAGGAGATTCTTGTATTGAACATTTAATAACAATAGGCAGTAATCAAATTAAAAGCTAAACCAAATAAAATACCAAATTTAAAGTAATAGTGGCCTTATTACAAAATAAAATCCTAAAATTAAAATAAGTTCAAATTAAAACGGAGTTTACGAAAGAAGTGATCGTAATGCATGGCCACCTCGAGTCCGCCCCGGCTCCAAAACCCGCGATCTATGAATTACCTGCAAAAATTTAAGCTGAAGGGGTGAGTCAAGAAAACTCAGTATGCAATCACTCCACACCAACCATAGCTGGGCCCGAGCCCATTCAAATACCAACTGGGCCTTAGCCCTTACAAATCACTTTGGGCAAAGCCCATACAGCATCAGACTGAGCCTTGGCCCATTTAGTAGAGAATAGCAGATAATCAGATATCAATACAATGTGATGCAAAACCTACCCTAACCTAGATTTCCATCCGCTACACACCTCGCGTACCAGCCAATCACCATTGGGGATTTTTACAATCAACCCTCACCGCTACACACCATTGATGGCAGTCATGCTACTTATCGTCAGAATCATGACAGAGTCACTAGAACAGATCGTGGCAGAGCCACTACAACAGATCATGGTAGAGCCACTACAACAGATCATGTCAGAGCTACTACAACAGATCATGGCAGAGCCACTACAACACTTCCCCTTTCATTATATCCCAAGCCCATGCAACATGTCGTGACATAATAATTTGTGTATGCAGTATGACATGTATGCAAATCATATATCAAATATAACATATGAAGTGGATTACCATCATAATCAGAATAACAAATATAACATAATCAAGCAAATCAACCTTTAAGGGTATAACAGTAATTTACCTTCCAAGGGTATTTCCGTAATTTACCTATCGAGGGTATTTCAGTAATTTTACGCCTATAGTGGCCTTTTCGAAGGCCTAATGTCGCCTCGAGTGATTCAACTACCATTTCTGGTCGTACCGGACTATTGGCCTTAAAACCCGCTTTCGGCCCGCTAGGGCCCACACGCTCATGTGGCCTACCTAACACAAATCTAGCCACGTATATGAGATTCACCTAGTCTAGTACACTATATACTACACCATCATACAATTTTATTCAATTGGGCCCACTTCGGCCCATCGTGGCCCAAGCAACCTCAACCCACAAGAATACTACTGATGGCCTCAACCATCGCGTCGAAGCCCCACACGTGTGCTCGCACGCTCGTGTGGCTACTATTGCCGTGATCGGCACTTCGACATTTGCCGCTCTATAGCTAGAGTAGAGAGAGTTACACACCTGATATGAATCTGGTGCTAATCCGCGCTCCGACCACTCCTGTGCCCAAATGCCCTCCAAGGTGTATTCATCCTCCTCCTAGAATGCTATATATATAGCTAGCTTCTCACCTTCCTTCTTTGTATCTTTCCGATATGGGATCCTTCAATCAGTAGAGTTTAAATCCAACTCAAACTCTTCCCGTCCAGACCGCAAAATAAATACTCCCTTGCTTCTCATGAGATTCGAACCCAGGCTCCCTTGCAACATAATCCATGCCGCTAACCACTTGGACACAACCTCCTCTTGTGTCTAAAACCACGTGCAACTAAATATAAATCTAATGCCAAATTCTAAAGTCCATTTAAAAAGAAAACCAAAATGCAAGAGCCAAGACTTGAACCTTGGACCTCCTTCCTTCCTTGTGGCGTCACCCCTTGTCTCTTATGTGGCGTCACTTTGCCACTACACCACACACTCCACTTGTGTCATTTTTCTCCACATTTTATTCTTAAAGCCTACCTACCAACTCCTAGGGGTTTTTCCACCTAAAACTAAATTTTCCCTAATGCCAAAGTTTGATCCCAGGACTTCATAGAAGCCCTCTAACCTTCCAAAATCACTTACCTAATAGGTCTTACTTGCATTTAAGTCAAACTTTTGTTCTCCAAAAATTTAAACGCTACTACCCTCAAGGCCCATTGGGCCCAATTCTACTAGGCCCAATTTCGGGATGTTACAAATCTACCCCCTTAAAGAAATTTCGTCCTCGAAATTTCTAACTAACTAACAGTTGTACGTCAACCTACAACACTATGCTCACGCTGCGCACTCTGATCTTAATAACACTAATATACTTTTAACTAGAATTTAGAACTCCTATACATACTCAGAATTACCTAGCTATTAAAGCAGACAAATCTTCCATATGCAACCAATTCTATATCCAAACCAAAACACACACAGAGCAAATACCAAAAGTACAGTTATAACATCATCATATCAACAATCATAAAATAAGAGAACTTACGAATTTGGTGCCAGGGACTCGGGTGCCATACTTCAAGAAAACATATATATTTTCTAAACCATTTTCCAAACCTAGGCTCTGATACCAAAATTATAACATCCCAAACCCGGACTAGACGTTACGACCGGATCTGGCATGTCACATAAAAGGGTTGTTTAAAACTGCGCGTTTGTTAAAAATTTCGAGTTTAATTATTTATTCGCTGGTAATCCTTTATTTAACATTTTGGAAAATGATTATTAAGGGTTTCAGAAATTCCCGTATTGAACATTTAATAACAGTAGGCAGTAATCAAATTAAAAGCTAAACCAATTAAAATACCAAATTTAAAGTAATAGTGGCCTTATTACAAAATAAAATCCCGAAATTAAAATAAGTTCAAATTAAAACGGAGTTTACGAAAGAAGTAATTGTAACGCATGGCCACCTCGAGTCCGTCCCGGCTCCAAAACCCATGATCTATGAATTACCTGCAAAAATGTGAGTCAAAAAGACTCAGTGTGCAATCACTCCACACCAACCATAGCTGGGCCCAAGCCCATTCAAATACCAACTGGGCCTTAGCCCTTACAAATCACTTTGGGCAAAGCCCATACAGAATCAGACTGAGCCTTGGCCCATTTAACAGAGAATAGCAGATAATCAGATATCAATGCAATGTGATGCAAAACCCACCCCAACCTAGATTTTCATCCGCTACACACCTCCCGTACCAGCCAATCACCATTGGGGATTTCTACAATCAACCCTCACCGCTACACACCATTGATGGCAGTCATGCTGCTCATTGTCATAATCGTGACAGAGTCACCAGAACAGGTCGTGGTAGAGCCACTACAATAGATCGTGGCAGAGCCACTACAACAGATCATGGCAGATCCACTACAGCACTTCCCCTTTCATTATATCCCAAGCCCATGCAACATGTCGTGACATAATAATGCGTGTATGCAGTATGACATGTATGCAAATCATATATCAAATATAACATATGAAATGGATTACCATCATAATCAGAATAAAAATACAACATAATCAAGCTAATCAACCTCTAAGGGTATAACAGTAATTTACCTTCTAGGGGTATTTTTGTAATTTACCTATCGAGGGTATTTCAGTAATTTTACGCCTACAGTGGCCTTTCCGAAGGCCTAATGTCACCTCGAGCGACTCAACTACCATTTCCGGTCGTACCAGACTATTGGGCCTAAAGCCCACTTTCGGCCCGCTCGGGCCCACACGCTAGTGTGGCCCACCTAACACAAATCTAGCCACGTATATGAGATTCACCTAGTCTAGTTCACTATATGCTACACTATCATACAATATTATTTAATTGGGCCCACGGGCCCAATGGGCCCACTTCAGCCCATCGTGGCCCAAGCAGCCTCAACCCATAAGAATACTAACGATGGCCTCAACTATCGCGTCCGAGCCCCCACACGCTCGCCGCACGCTCGTGTGGCTACTATTGTCGTGATCGGCACTTCGGCATTTGCCGCTCTACAGCTAGAGTAGAGAGAGTTACACACCTGATAGGAATCTAGTGCTAATCCGCGCTCCGACCACTCTTGTGCCCAAACGCCCTCTAAGGTGTATTCATTCTCCTCCTAGAATGCTATATATATAGCTAGCTTCTCACCTTCCTTCTTTGTATCTTTCTGATATGGGATCCTTTAATCAGCAGAGTTTAAATCCAACTCAAACTCTTCCCATCCAGACCGCAAAATAAATACTCCCTTGCTTCTCATGAGATTCGAACCCAAGCTCCCTTGCAACATAATCCATGCCGCTAACCACTTGGACACAACCTCCTCTTGTGTCTAAAACCATGTGCAACTAAATATAAATCTAATGCCAAATTCTAAAGTCCATTTAAAAAGAAAACCAAAATGCAAGAGCCAAGACTTGAACCTTGGACCTCCTTCCTTCCTTGTGGCGTCACCCCTTGTCTCTTATGTGGCGTCACTTTGCCACTACACCACACACTCCACTTGTGTCATTTTTCTCCACATTTTATTCTTAAAGCCTACCTACCAACTCCTAGGGATTTTTCCACCTAAAACCAAATTTTCCCTAAAGCCAAAGTTTGATCTTGGGACTTCATAGAAGCCCTTTAACCTTCCAAAATCACTTACCTAATAGGTCTAACTTGCATTTAAGTCGAACTCTTGTTCTCCAAAAATTTAAATGCTACTACATTCAAGGCCCATTGGGCCCAATTCTACTAGGCCCAATTTCGGGAAGTTACAATTTAGTTCATATTTTGAGAGGAAAACATCTCAAAATTAGGAAAACAATAAAACATAAAGAAACCCAAAAACTTCTAGAGAAATTGAATGGAGATATTTAATCTTGAAGGAGATCCTGCTTCTGAGTTGAATATGTTGGCATTCTTCGAGTAAATTCTTCGTTCCACTCTCCATGTTCCCTTAGACCCTCCTCTAGTGTGTATTTATAGACTTTAGAATGCTCAGAAACCCTAATAATTAGCTTTTTCCGCGTGTTTGGGACACAAGGAGCTATATCGACATGGGCTGGCACATGGGCATGTGGCCAGCCCATGTGGCTCACACGGGCGTGTGCTCAGCCTGTGTGGTTCTTGAAAATAGCTCATTTGGTTTGATTTTGCTCGTTTTCCGCTCATTTTGGTCCCCTATGCTCTCCTAAGTATAAAAGCATGAAATTAAATTATTAGGAGCATCAAATTCACTAAATTATATAATAAATCATCCAAAAACATGCCACGTATGAGATTAAAATATGTTATTTTTATGGTTTATCAATGCCACATGTTCAACTCCATGTAATATCCATCTGACATTCAAAAATCATACTTAGTGAAACACCCCACACCCAGCCCACGAGCCTGAACCGGATCTGATATGTTCCTTAAGAAAATCGGTTTCAAAATTATTTGTTACTTAGAGAAAGTTTGTGTAATTTTTAGAAAATTATCGATTTGGGTTGGCTTAAGTTGGAAGCCCATAAATTTTATTTGGAAATCCATTTAGTTAAAGGTGACAAAATAATTTGGGGTTTACTTAAAAAAAATAATTTTACTTAAACTTAAATTATAAAATAGTTCATAGCATAGTAGTTAAAGAAAATAAAAGTAACTAAATAAAACTATGGCCTTTTCGGCCTTATTACATCAATAATTCCCAAACTTAAAAACTTAAAATACTTAATAGAAATAAAGTCCCAAATATTAAAAATCCTTTCTTCTTGTGTGCATGGCCACCTTTAGCTCCCGCCACCCGGTCCATTATTGCTCATTACCAAAAATAGTCCCACAAAGGGGTGAGTCAACAGAATCAATGTGTACACAAACTAACAATCAACAATTCAGGCATACATGTTCATATCAAAGACATATTCATATAAAAATGATGCAACCCAAACCCAAGCCTATTTGTCCATCCGCTATACACCACCCGTACCTGCCAATCACACCGTGGGGACTACAAAGTCGACCCTCCATCCGCTACACACCATTGAAGGCAGCCGCTGCAGTCGACGTGCTCATCTCCCATATAATTTGTGTCATTAGACACCATATGTAACATCCCAAAATTGGGCTTAGGAGAATTGAGCCCAATGGGCCTTAAGCGTAGTAGCGTTTGAATTTTTAGAGAATAAGAGATCGGCTTAAATGCAAGTTAGACCTATTGGATAAGTGATTTTGGAAGGTTAGAGGGCTTCTATGAAGTCCCGGGATCAAATATTGGCTTTGGGGAAATTTTGGTTTTAGGTGAAAAAAACCCTAGAAGTTGGCAGATAGGCCTTAAGAATAAAATATGGAGGAAAATGACACAAGTGGAGTGTGTGGTGTAGTGGCAAAGTGACGCCACATAAGAGACAAGGGAGTGACGCCACAAGGAAGGAAAGAGGTCCAAGGTTCAAGTCTTGGCTTTTGCATTTTGGTTTCTTTTTGCTTGGACCTTAGAATTTGGCCCATAGTTTATATTTAGTTGCGCATGGTCTAAGACACAAGTGGAGCTTGTGGTAAAGTGGCTAGCAGTGTGGATTATGTTGCAAGGGAGCCTGGGTTCGAATCTCATGAAAAGCAAGGGAGTATTTATTTTGCAGATTGGACGGCAAGAGTTTTAGTTGAATTTAAACTCTACTGAGGAAGGGATCCCACATCGGAAAGACACAAAGAATAAAGGTGAAGAGCTAGCTATATAAGGAGCATCCTAGGAAGAGAGTAAACACATCTTGGAGGGCGTTTGGGCACAAGAGTGGTCGGAGCGCGGATTAGCCCCAGAGTCCTATCAGGTGTGTAACTCTCTCTACTCTAGTTGTAGAGCGGCAAAATGCCAAAATGCAAGTTACACGGCATTAGTAACCACACGAGCGTGCGAGCGCATGTGTGAGGCTTCGACGCGATAGTTAAGGCCATCAGTAGTATTCTCGTGGGTTGGGGCTGCTTGGGCCTTGATGGGCTGAAGTGGGCCCATATGAGTGAATTGCATGATTGGTTAGTATATGTTGAACTAGACTAGGTGGAACTTATATACGTGGCTAGATTTGTGCTAGGTGGGCCACACGAGCATGTGGGTCCGGATGGGCCGAAATCGAGTTTTAGGCCCAATCATCCGGTACGACCGGAAATGGTAGCTGAGTCGCTAGTGGCGACATTAGGCCTTCGGAAAGGCCATTGCAAGTGTGAATTTACGATAATACCCTTGGTGGGTAAATTACGAAAATACCCTTAGTAGGTAAAATTACGGTTATACCCTTTGAGGTTGATTAGCATGATTATGTTGTTTAGTTCTGGCCGATTGTAGGGGAAGGCTTGATCTCGCATATCTCGGGTTGTGGCTAGTGCTCGAAAAGTGTTAAGGAAGGGGGATCTAGTGCGTTAGATCTTGATCTACTGGATTTGATAGTCGCATTAGGAACCCGTGTGTGTAAACTAACACGCTTCTTGCTTTGTATATGTTTGATAAACCGATTGATTGGTAAAATCGAAACAAAGATGGTTGAGTGATATGATACCCTATGGGGTATGTGCACTGATTCGTAAGTCTGTTTCATTATGAGTACTCGTTATTGATACATGATGTCATGATTTATGATGTATGTGCTATGAGATGCAACGTTAAACATTTTTGCATGATTTGAATACTATACATGAGTTGGTATGATGATGGGTGATATGAGAGGAGGGGAAGTGATATTTGTGTCGACGGACACCGTGGTTTGGTACCACATTGTGACTACTGGTCACTAGAGGTTTGGCACCTCCGCAGGTTTGGCACCTCATAGCGCCTCGTCCCAGGGCTGGCTTAGCACCACGAAGGGTTGGCCCCACGCTTTACATTATGGGATTGACGCCAAAGGATTTGGTATCACACGATGGGTTGGCCCCATCACTTGATTCGTGACTTCGGTCACCGGTGATTTGGTATCACACGATGGGTTGGCCCCATCACTTGATTCGTGACTTCGGTCACCAAAGTGATTTGGTATCACATTTGTGTCTTTGGGACACCAAAGTGGTTTGGCACCACAAGTATTGACGGATATTGTGACTTTAAGTCACCAGGTGGTTTGGCACCACC
Organism: Gossypium bickii; assembly: GCA_025503065.1. Taxonomy (NCBI): domain Eukaryota; kingdom Viridiplantae; phylum Streptophyta; class Magnoliopsida; order Malvales; family Malvaceae; genus Gossypium; species Gossypium bickii. Next base: position 14,792,292 of record CP106713.1, on the reverse strand, counting down.
AAAGGGTTTGGTACCACACTGGGGTAGAGAAAGGTGTTTGGAAGGCTAGGTCAGTGCATATCGTAACTTGTGCATGTTAAACCGGTTTATGATTGGTGTATGATGTTTTACTAAACCGGAAAAAGGGCTACACACTCGAGTCTTGGTGACTCACCTTTTTCTTTTAACATTTTCGTGATGCGTAAAGATGGACCGGGTTTGGAGAGGACACAAGGTGGCCCATGCAGAAGAAGATATTTGGATTATTTTTAGCATTTTTAATATTGAGTATTTTGTTTTAAGTATGGGTTGTAATAAGGGCCTTACTATTATTTTGGTATTATTTTAATTATGGCTTGATTAAACTGAACCACTATGTGAAGAGGATTTTATCTTAGCAACTCGCTTATTCAAAATAGTATTTAATAAAGTTTAAATTCGCATAATTTTATAACACTAAGGTTTTTCATATTACTTTAAATGGACATGGTTTTCAAAAGTTAACAAACTTTCATGATTATTCCAAGTCAAAAAGATTTTCAACCGTCTTTCCGCAGTGACATAACCTGATCCGATCAAGGCTCGTGGGCCGGGTTTGGGGGTGTTACAGTTTGGTATCAGAGCCCGATTCAAAACTCGGCTTTGAGGGTTTTGGGTCCAAAAACATTTTTTTATGGGCTTTTCAAAGATTTGGGCTTTCATAATAATTTTTCAGTTATTCGGCATGGCACTTTGTATCTCCGACCCACACCCACTGTGTAAGTAACTCTACTTGATGAATTGATTTATATGTGAATATTATGGGCTTTTATGGGAACGTAGATTAGTGAACTAGGATCCATTGAACCCTAGGACTAGTCTACTCAAACACATGCATAAGACTTAAGGCTACTAAACAAACTCAGTGAAGTAAGTCACCGAGTTAAGGTGTGGCAACCATCAGACGCATGTCTAGGATTGGTATTCAATGAGAGCTTGGTATTTAAGTAGTCATAGCGACTCACCTCCTCTTTACTCGAATCCTACTCAGCGTGTAGCTACTGCTCACCTTAACCAAGAAGACTTGTTCATAGGCTAAACCAAGTATTAAAACCCAAAGGGATTAGCTTTACTGTTTTAAAACCCTTAGTTTTAAAATTTTCAAACTTACCCCTTTGGTTTATAAACCCTAAATCTGATTTTGAAAGACGTTTTCTCGATTTACCAAAATTTCCAAAATGCCCCTAGTGGCAAAATTATAAAAATGCCCTTGTATTGTAAAATTACTGTACTACCCTCAACTTCATTAAAATGATTTTACTTTGCAAAATACCAAAATCTCAAATTTCAAAATGTTAAGATACTCTGGTATGGGGAAATTACAAAAATACCCCTATGTTGAAAATTACTAAAATGCCCCTGACTTTCAAGATTTTCGGTTTAACTCCAATTTTAATAAAATTTCCCTACTTTGCAAAAGTATACAAAAATGCTATTTTCAAGATACCCTGATTTGAAAATTTACAAAATTACCCCTGATGAACAAAATTACCAAAATGCCCTTGGTTTCTCAATTTTCATAATTCCCTCGATTTTTACTAAAATGTTCTTACATTATGAAAATATCAAAAATTTCTGTTTTACAAATATCGAGATATCCTAATTTGGGAAATTTACGAAAATGCCCTTAACGTCCCCAATTACTGAAATAACCCCGATTTCTCAAATTTTTGCAACATCTCCGGTTTGAAAACAAATTTTTCAAGATGACCCCTGAGATTTTGTAAACTTTGAAATATCTTTAATTTGAAAACTATTTTCAAATTGACCCTGAGTTATTATCGAAATACCCCTATAGGAAAATGACGGAATTACCCTGGGTTGGGAATGCTCAAGAAAGTGACATGGATGAATGACTGTGTCTTTAGTGCAGTATGTGAATGTTTGAATTAGAACAGAGAACTTGAGATGAAACTTTGATTGCTCGAAAGAACGACTTCCGAAACTGCTCATAAAATTTGCTCGTGGATAAAACAAAGGAACCAAATTTCTAATGCATAAAACTTTTAATCGATTAAATCGCGACGCTAGATATGAGTTCTAGGGGACGTAGTTGTCGCGGACGTGGTCAAGGTGGAATCACAGCTTTATTAAGATCAGAGTGCACAGCAAGAGCGTAGTGTGGTAGGTTAAGATGTGCGATCATTAGTTAGTTGGAAATTTCATGACGAAATTTCTTTAAGAGGGTAGATTTGTAACATCCCAAAATTGGGCCTAGGAGAATTGAGCCCAATGGGCCTTAGGCGTAGTAGCGTTTGAATTTTTAGAGAATGAGAGATCGGCTTAAATGCAAGTTAGACCTATTGGATAAGTGATTTTGGAAGGTTAGAGGGCTTCTATGAAGTCCCGGGATCAAATATTGGCTTTGGGGAAATTTTGGTTTTAGGTGAAAAAACCTAGAAGTTGGCAGATAGGCCTTAAGAATAAAATATGGAGGAAAATGACACAAGTGGAGTGTGTTGTGTAGTGGCAAAGTGACGCCACAAGGAAGGAAAGAGGTCCAAGGTTCAAGTCTTGGCTTTTGCATTTTGGTTTCTTTTTGCTTGGACCTTAGAATTTGGCCCATAGTTTATATTTAGTTGCGCATGTTCTAAGACACAAGTGGAGCTTGTGGTAAAGTGGCTAGCAAGATGTGGATTATGTTGCAAGGGAGCCCGGGTTCGAATCTCATGAAAAGCAAAGGAGTATTTATTTTATGGATTGACTGCAAGAGTTTTAGTTGAATTTAAACTCTACTGAGGAAGGGATCCGACATCGGAAAGACACAAAGAATGAAGGTGAAGAGCTAGCTATATAAGGAGCATCCTAGGAAGAGAGTAAACACATCTTGGAGGGCGTTTGGGCATAAGAGTGGTCGAGAGCGCGGACAGCCCCTGCAGTCCTATCGGTGTGTAACTCTCTCTACTCTAGTTGTAGAGCGGGAAAATGCCAAAATGCTGGTTACACTAAGCATTAGTAACCACATGAGCGCATGAGCGCATGTGTGGGGCTTCGACGCGATAGTTAATGCCATCGTGAGTATTCTCGTGGGTTGGGTTTGCTGGGCCTCAATGGGTCCGGTGGGGCCCAATGGGCCCGTGGGCCCATATGAATGAATTGCATGATTGGTTAGTATATGTTGAACTAGACTAGGTGGAACTTATATACATGGCTAGATTTGTGCTAGGTGGGCCACACGAGCATGTGGGCCCAGATAGGCCAAAATCGAGTTTTAGGCCCAATCGTCCGGTACGACCGGAAATGGTAGCTGAGTCGCTAGTGGCGACATTAGGCCTTCGGAAAGGCCATTGCAAGTGTGAATTTATGAAAATACCCTTGGTGGGTAAATTACGAAAATACCCTTAGTAGGTAAAATTACGGTTATACCCTTTGAGGTTGATTAGCATGATTATGTTGTTTAGTTCTGGCCGATTGTAGGGGAAGGCTTGATCTCGCATATCTCGGGTTGTGGCTAGTGCTCGAAAAGTGTTAAGGAAGGGGGATCTAGTGCGTTAGATCTTGATCTACTGGATTTGATAGTCGCATTAGGAACCGTGTGTAAACTAACACGCTTCTTGCTTTGTATATGTTTGATAAACCGATTGATTGGTAAAACCGAAACAAGTATGGTTGAGTGATATGATACCCTATGGGGTATGTGCACGATTCGTAAGTCCGTTTCATTATGAGTACTGTTATTGATACATGATGTCATGATTTATGATGTATGTACTATGAGATGCAACGTTAAACATGTTTGCATGATTTGAATACTATACATGAGTTGGTATGATGATGGGTGATATAAGAGGAGGGGGAAGTGATATTTGTGTCGATTTTGGACACCGGTGGTTTTGGTACCACATTGTGACTACGGTCACGGAGGTTTGGCACCTCTAGAGGTTTGGTACCTCATAGCGTCTCGTCCCAGTGGCTTAGCACCACAGTGGGTTGGCCCCACAGTTTACATTATGGGATTGACGCCAGTGATTTGGTATCACACGATGGGTTGGCCCCATCACTTGATTCGTGACTTCGGTCACCAATGATTTGGTATCACATTTGTGTCTTTGGGACACCAAAGGTTTGGCACCACAAGTATTGACTGGATATTGTGACTTTAAGTCACCGTGGTTTGGCACCACCAAAGGTGGTTTGGTACCACACGGGGTAGAGAAAGGTGTTTGGAAGGCTAGGTGGGGTGCATATCATAACTTGTGCATGTTAAACCTGTTTATGATTGGTGTATGATGTTTTACTAAACCGGAAAAAGGGCTACACACTGAGTCTTGGTGACTCACCTTTTCCTTTAACATTTTCAGTGATGCGTAAAGATGGACCGGGTTTGGAGAGGACACAAGGTGGCCCATGCGATGAGAGATATTTGGATTATTTTTAGCATTTTTAATATTGAGTATTTTGTTTTAAGTATGGGTTGTAATAAGGGCCTTACTATTATTTTGGTATTATTTTAATTATGGCTTGATTAAACTGAACCACTATGTGAAGAGGATTTTATCTTAGCAACTCGCTTACTCAAAATAGTATTTAATAAAGTTTAAATTCGCATAATTTTATAACACTAAGGTTTTTCATATTACTTTAAATGGACATGGTTTTCAAAAGTTAACAAACTTTCATGATTATTCCAAGTCAAAAGATTTTCAACCGTCTTTTCCGCAGCATGACATAACTCGATCCAACAAAGGCTCGTGGGTAGGGTTTGGGGGTGTTACACCATATTTAGATAATGTAACCGGTTACCAAATTCGAGATAATGTAACCGGTTACCATATTCATATTATGTGACCGTAGTCACCATATTCTCGCTGGTGAGACCAAGTCAACACCTTCTTCCCTTTTTCACATATATCCCAAAATGCCCCAAATATTATTATATCGTGCATAACATACTTATTTCTCATTCATGTTACTATTCGCATGTTCAAAATATATCATATTCGTAATCCTATCGTAAGTAGGAAACGTGCACTGGTACTCTTTACCACATTTGTGGTACTTAGCCACATTCTCATTCTTATGCATATTCATATATTAAAATAATTATTGCCATAATATATTGAGAGTTAGTGTGGTACACACTGATTCGCTTAATAGATTCCTTGAAATCCCAAGAGAATCGATCATAGTTTAGATCTCAAATCCTACATAAGTTAATCACTTTAAAAGACCATTCGCCCACTTTTCCAAATACAACTAGGATTTGTATTACTTACCTTGTAACCGAATTGATTTTAAGAATCAAGTCCGGATCTTTGCATTCCTCCTCAGTGACTTCTGGCTAAACACTATATTACTCCATAGGTTAGTTTTCGGCTAAATAATAAATCCAAACATGTAACATAAGCCTTAGCCGAATTTCTTAGCACTTACCTTGTGATTCTAAATCTCAAAAGTAACCCTTGGCTTATGGAGATGTTGAAATCCCTTAGATCCAAATCCCAAAATTCCTCCTTTGGTAATCGGCCAAGAGACACAAAAGGGATTATTTCCTAGATCTTGATTAAAAGAATTAGAAGAACAAAAATTCATTGTTCTTACCTTAGATCCTTGACCCTTGTATTCAACAATTGTAGAAACCTGAGAGATCCCTTGTAGATTCGGCCAAAATTGCTAATAGAATTAGTACCTTGATTTTCAATAAAAAGAGAAGGAATACAAATCGATTGACCACAAATCTTACCCCTTTTGATGCTGTAGTTGATTACTTCCTTGCTTAGAGTCACGGAGATTCGGCTATGGAGTTTAATTAGGTATCAAAAGAAAAGACTTTTGGCTTGACAGATGAAGAAAAGAGAAGAAGAGAAGAGGAAAAGAAAATTCGGCAGAGAGAGGGTTTGCTTAGGGAAATTTCGGCCACACTTGGAAAAGATAAGAGAAAATCTTTTAATTCTCCTTCTTTAGCCGAAATTACTAGGCCAAGAGTCCTTGACTTGGCCACCACTCTTCCTTGTGATAATATTATCACCTTATTTAAAAATAAATAAAGAAAAATCCTTTTTATCTCTTCTAAATAATCCAAATTAAAAAGCTTTTATTTATCACATTATTATGCAATATTAATGGAAATAAAACACCTCTCTTTTTAAACACATGTGCCGCCCACCCTTAGCCTGGGAAGCAAAAATAAAACTTCATTTATTTGCTTCCTCAGTGACTCGAACCTGGCCCATGCCTTTTGCACATGGCGCCATTTCCATAGGCCCTAAGTGCCATCTTTAGGGCATTTTTCCTAGCCCGTTTGTGTGTCAAAATTTACCAACTTTTTCTTTTAAGGCCCTCTTGCCTTAATCTCCCATTTTAAACTTTAAAACTCATAATTTTAGGGTCATTTCCAAGTTTCCTAAAATTTTCGATCATTCTCATTTACTTGCCATTTTCTTATATTTCCAAGTTTCCTAAAATGTATACTTTCCATTTTTGGATCATTTCCATTTTCATTTCTTAGTTTCCAAAAATGTGTACTTTCCATTTTTGAACCATTTCCTTACATTTCTGGGTTTCCTAAAATGTTCATGTCCTAATGTATTTCCAGGTTTCCAAAAATGTTCAGGTTTCCAAAAATGTTCATTTCCATTTCCATGCATTTTCATTGTAACACCCCAAACCCGGACAAGACACCACGTCCGAATCTGGTGTGTTACGGGGAAAACGTATTTGAGAGGTTAGATTTTTTTTCACTTAAAAGCTGGGTGAAAACATAATGTATTTGAAGAAAATCTGAGTAGACTTGTTTGAAATCAAATGGTGTATTTGAAACCCGGAAGTCTTGAAAACTTACCCAAAATGTGTAGTTAAAACGAGTTCATTCCATTAGGAATTCAATAGTTTCTTAGTATTACTTAAAGCATTTTTGAACTTAATAGAAAATCGAGTTTGATTTCGGAAATCATTTGAGTTTACTTTATATCAAAACATAGTGTGATACCCGATGGTATAGTTTAAAACACATTGCGTTATAATTTTGAAATCATTGTCTTTCCAAATTTTAGTAAAATTCATACCAAATTATTTTGTTAAGGCATATGCAAATCTAATTAAAACATAAACATCATAAAACATAAATCAAAGGCCTTTTACAAATCCAAATTAAAACCCAAATAAAGTAGATAAGCTAAAGTACCCAAATTGAATAGTCTGAGCACAACTTTTATTAAAGCATGGCATGTGCACCCCGAGTCCATTTCGGCTCCATGTCCGCGTCTACGAGTCACCTGAAATATCAAAGGAGAGGGTGAGTCGAATGACTCAGTGTATAAATCCCGCTCCCGATGAAACAACATGCTAACACACATCATACATAGCAACATAATTAATGCAACCCGATCCTAACCATCCGTATCGCCTTTTCTACCCCGTGTGGTACCAAACCACTGGTGGTGCCAAACCACTGGTGACCCAAAGTCACGATATCCATATTGTGGTGCCAAACCACTGGTGACCCAAAGTCACGAATAATCCAATGATGGGGCCAACCCATCGCGTGATACCATATCACTAGCGACAATCCCGTATCTCTCTCAAGTGGGGCCACCCACGGTGGTGTCAAACCACGTGGACGCGAGTCTCAATGAGGTGCCAAACCTCTGGTGTCCCAAAGACACAATGTGGTACTAAAAACCACCGGTGACCGCAATCCACAAATCCGATGATGGGGCCAACCCATCGTGGTGATACCAAATCACCGGCGCTAATCCCAGTATAATCAATCAATCAGGGGGCCAACCCACCGTGGTACTAATCCACCGGGACGAGACGCTGAGGTGCCAAACCTCCGTGACCCAAAGTCACAAAATATCACTGTGGTACCAAACCACTGGAGGTGCCAAACCTCTCATGTGCCAAAAATTACCAAAAATAATCCTTAAAACCCCCCTTGGCCCGATCCCCTTTTTCACACTAAAACTCTAAAAATTTTCCAAGTTTTTCTCTTACATTACTCGAAATGCTTTAAAACCTCAAAACACCTCCAAGCATACCCAAGAACCTTCCAAACACCCACATCATACTCAAACCGCATAGCCCCTAAACCAAGGTGTTACAATTCTACCCTCCTAAAAATAATTTCGTCCTCGAAATTCCTTGGCTAGACTAACGGTCCACGCCCCAGCTCTCTAAACTTACACTATCACTGCACAAGACTCGATCTTAAAGAGCTAACATACCTTCTAGGCACCGTTTCAAAGTTCATACACAAGGTTCCAACACTTACAAGCAACAAAATAAACAATCACCCACACGAACAAAACAACAGGAAATACTCCAAACATAAAATACTTACCAGCTGACACGTCAGGCACATCATTATCCTCTCTCCGGCGAACCGCATAAACCAGACCTGGTTGCCTTGCCTCGGTGCCACCATTACCGCGGTCTACTGCCCCCCGACCTCGGTCGGAACCATTTCCTCCATGGTTCGGACCACGACCTCTCGTCGCTTGCTGACCACCTCTGCCTGGTTGCACATAACCTTGACCTTCTATTCGAGTCCTATTCGGATCGTGGGGACAATCCTTAACTAGATGAGTTTTGGACTTGCATCTGAAGCATTCCCGAACTCGATTCCAGCACTCGCCAATATAATACCTTCCGCACTGCGCACACGGATGATCTGGATTTCCGGTGGCCGGCTTAGCAATATGAACAGGAGTCTCAACCCTCGGTCTTTTTTGGACCCTCTCAACCACTTCTGGCGATCCAACACTTCTCTTATCCCGGTTCCTTTCTCTATTGTGCCTCTCAGCCTTCTTGACCTCCTCAGCTATTCGAGCTTTCTCCACTAAAACGGCGAAGTCTCTTTCCTGATGCGGAGCAATCAAAACTCGCAGCTCATCCCGCAGACCATCTTCAAATCGGACACATCTCTCATAATCCGTTGCCACGATGCCCCGAGCATACCGGCTTAAACGTAAAAACTCAGCTTCGTACTCCGCTATCGACTTGCTACCTTGCACCAAATTGAGGAACGCCTTCCTCTGAGCATCCACATAGCTCGCTCCAACATACTTCCCTTCAAACTTGATCTTAAAGTAGCCCCAGTCCACTCGATCCGCAGGGGTACTTTCCTTAACCGTGAGCCACCACTGGTAGGCATCATCCCGCAGTAACGAAACAACACCCTTAAGCTTCTCCTCAGCAGTTAAGTCGAGATCATCCATAATCCTTTCAACTGCCTCCAGCCAGTACTCTGCCACATTTGGAGCTACCCCAGACACTCCTCTGAAAACCTCGGCTCCATTCGCCCTAAGTCTCTCGGGTACCGACTTCCGATTCCTATTGCCCACATTGGCTCCTGCCACTCGTTCGAGTACCCGTAGCACAGCTTGTGACACTACGTCGTCTCCTCCAGTCTGATCCTGCTGTTCAACCTCAACAGCTGGTGATGGTGCATCGCTTTCTGACCCATGGTGTGACCCAACTGGTTCCGATACTGACATCCTGCCCCTACCACGACCACGAGTATTGCGACCACGCCCCCTAGAACTCATATCTAGCCTCGATTTAATCTGCTTAGAAAGTTTTATGGATTAGAAATTATTGTTTCACTGTTATAACCACGAGCAATTTTATGCAATGAAGTTTCCGAGAGAAGTTCTTTCGAGCAATCAAGTTTCCTTCCTACCCAGGGGTAATTTCGTCATTTTTTCTAAAGAGGGGTATTTCTGGTAATAACTCAGAGTCAATTTTGAAAATAGTTTTTTCCAACTTCAAAATTTACAAAATCTCAGGGGTCGTCTTGAAAATTTTTGTTTTTCAAACAAAGTGTGTTGCCAAATTACTGTGCTACCCTCAACTTTTGATAAAATGATTTTTACTTTACAAAATACCAAAGTTCCGAGGTTTCAAAATATCAAGATACTCCAATTTGGAGGAAATTTATACGGATGGAAATATGTGTTGTGGTTATGCACTGAGTCAGTGGACTCACCCTTTTCATTAACCATTTCAGGTGACGCGTAGTTGGATCGGGTTCGGAGAGGACACAAGGTGGCCAATGCAGAAAGAAGAATTCAAATATTTTAAGTTTATTTATACTAAGTATTTGATCTTTTAAATATTGGTGTAATAAGGCCTTTTGGTTTTTTTTCATTTATTTTAGGAATTACTTTATTATTATTTTTATTATGGATTGTTTAAATCAAATACTTTGTGAAGGATGATTTCATTTTAAATAGCTTGCTTATATGCTAAAGTTTAATTTTGGGCTTTTTATAATATTTTATAACAACAAAAGATTTACTTATACTTTTCCCAATAAACACTATACTTAAAAGTTAGAATATTTCCATGTTTATTCCAAGGCAAAAGTTTTTCAACCGTTTTCCGCACTAGCATAACCAGATTCGGTCGTAGTGAATGGGCCGGGTTTGGGGTGTTACATTCATGCATTTCTGAGTTTCCAAAAATATCAAAAACTTATTCATAATGCTTAAGACTTGTCATTTCATACAATTAAACTGAAAATGCATAGGCCCTTTCCAGGATGTTATAGTTCTACCCCCCTTAAACAAAATTTCGTCCTCGAAATTTCCTAACTAAACAACTGAGGGTATTGCGGTCGCATTGTCTCTTCTGACTCCCACGAAGCTTCTTCCGATCCATGGTTGCGCCATAACACCTTGACTAGAGGTACTGACTTCCTCCGTAGTACTTTCACATCACATTCCAGGATCCGAATCGGCTCTTCCTCGTAGGATAAGTCCGGCCTTAGCTCCACTTCTTCAACAGGTACCACATGAGATGGATCCGATCGATAGCGACGTAGCATGGATACATGGAATACATCGTGCATTAGCTACAACTCGTGGCAACTCCACTTGGTATGCCATCGGTCCAACTCGCGCTTTAGTACTCGATAGGGCCCTATAAACCTTGGGCTTAACTTCCTTTGCGACCAAACCTCATTACCTTCTTCCAAGGTGAGACTTTCTAAACACTTGGTCTCCCACTTCAAACTCAATTTCTTTCTCGCTAAGGTCCGTGATACGACTTCGCCTATCGAGGCTTCCTTCAACCTTGCCCGGATTATCTCAACCTTCTCCTCAGTTTCTGCCACTAACTCCGGACCCAAAACACGACGTTCTCCTAACTCGGTCCAATAAGTAGGAGTTCTACACTTCCGACCATACAATGCTTCATATGGTGCCATCCGAATGCTAGCCTGATAGCTGTTGTTGTAGGCGAACTCAGCTAAAGACACATAATCCTCCCAACTTCCTCGAAAATCCATAACACAACCCCTTAACATATCCTTCAACACTTGTATAACCCGTTCAGACTACCCGTCGGATTGTGGATGAAAAGCTGTAGTGAAGTCCAACTTGGTGCCTAAAGCTTGGTGAAGTGCCTTCCAAAACCGAGACGTAAACCTTGGGTCTCGATCGGAGATGATCGATACTGGTACTCCATGTAACCTTACGATCTCCGCCACATATAACTTAGCCAACTTCTGAAGAGAATAATCCATTCTTACTGGGATAAAGTGCGCGGACTTGGTCAAACGGTCCACTATCACCCATATTGAGTCCTTCTTAGTAGGCGTAAGGGGAAGCCCACTAACGAAGTCCATGGTAATTCTTTCCCACTTCCATTGGGGAATCTTAATTGGTTGAAGTAATCCCGATGGAACTTGGTGTTCAGCCTTAACTTGCGACACGTCGACACTTTCCCACGAATTCACCACTTCCCGCTTAAGATCGGACCACCAAAATTGTTCCCTTAGATCTCTATACAACTTGATGCCTCCAGGATGCATAGCATAAGGGCTACCATCGCTTCCCGAAGAATCCTTTGTCTCAACTTCTTATCCTTCGGCATACAGACCTTTCCTTTGTAGCACAATACTCCTTCTTCATTGATGCCATAATCCCTAATTCTCCGCTCCGCATTTGCCGTAATCTTAGCACTTAGATCCTTATCACCAATCGCCCTTTCTTTCACCTCATTCACCATGTGGGCTTGACTTGTAACTCGCCAACAAAGCTTCCATCATCATACTGAGACTTAAATGAGCAAACAAAGCCCTTAAATCCGACACAACCTTCCGACTTAGTATGCGCTCGCTACCACATTCGCCTTGCCCGGTGGTACTCTATTGAGCAATCGTAATCCTTCAACAACTCCACCCACCTTTGTTGCCTCAAGTTCAACTCCTTCGAGTCAACAAGTACTTAAGGCTCTTGTGGTCCGTGTAGATCACTGACCTTTCTCCATAAAGGTAGTGCCTCCAAACCTTGAGGGCGAAAACCACTGCTTCTATTTCCAAGTCATGGGTTGGATAATTAACCTCATGAGGCCTTAACTGCCGAGACGCGTAGGCGACAACTTTTCCATCTTGCATTAGCACACAGCCTAATCCCGTATGCGGCGTCACAAGACACCACAAAATCCTTGCCTCGCCTCCACCGAATTAACACCGAGCTTCCACAAGACCTTCTTAAGCTTTTCAAAGCTCTCCCATTGCTTATCCGCTCACACAAATGGTACTTCCTTCCTTAGCAACTTTGTCAAATGCGCGGCTATTGACGAGAATCCTTCCACGAACCTTCCTGTAATAGCCCGCCAATCCTAAGAAACTTCGATTTCACCCACGCACCTAGGTGGTTTCCAATCCAACATCGCTTCAATCTTCCTAGGATCCACTCTTATTCCTTCCTGCGGATACCACATGACCTAAGAATGCCACTCTCCTTAAGCCAAAATTCACACTTGCCGAATTTGGCATAGAGCTTCTTCTCCTTAACACTTCCAACACATCTCGGAGATGCTCATCATGCTCCTCCTCCGACTTCGAGTACACCAAAATATCGCCGATGAACACAACGACGAACTTATCCGTGTAGGGTTGGAAAACCCGATTCATCATGTCCATGAACGCGGCCGAGCGCTCTCAACCCAAACGGCATCACTACAAATTCAAAATGACCGTATCTTGTCCTAAAAGCGGTCTTATGAATGTCACCTCCTTCACCTTCAACTGGTGATATCCTGACCTTAAGTTTATCTTCGAGAACACAGCTGCCCCTTTCAGCTGGTCGAACAAGTCGTCTATCCTTGGCAAGGGATACTTGTTCTTGATGGTCAGTTTGTTCAACTGACGATAATCTATGCACATATGCATAGTTCCATCCTTCTTCTTCACAAATAGGACCGGTGCTCCCCATGGAGACACACTGGGTCGGATGAACCCACGATCCAACAGTTCTTGGATTTGAGCCTTGAGCTCTACTAACTCCTTTGGCACCATTCTTGTATGGAGCGATTGACACAGAGCTTGCTCCCTGTGAGCAAGTCTATTCCAAATTCCACCTTCCTATCTGGGGGTATTCCTGGTAATTCATCTGGGAACACATCTACGAAGTCCCTTACCGTCCTAACTCCATGAACACCTTCATCTTTTCCTCCCAACGCACTTACAAAGGCTAAGAACGCCTTACACCCCTTCTTAACCATCTTCTCGGCCTTCAGCGCCGAAACCACGTTAGACAAGTAGTTCCTCCTTTCTCCGATCATCACTACTACCTCATCCCTGGGGTTCTTAGTTCCATACGCTTAGCCGCACAATCCAACACGGCTCGATGCTCTACTAGCCAATCCATTCCAAGTATAAGCTCAAACTCTCCGAAGGGTAACTCCATTAAGTCAGCCCGAAAGTTCACTCCCTGAATCTCTAGGGGTACATTCCGAAAGGTCTTGTCTACCACTACGGTTTGGCCTAATGAGCTTACTACGCTCATCCTGCTCATCGAGAGTTTTGAGTCCAGCCTAGTGTTTCCACTACACTACATGCAACATAGGAATGGGTCGAGCCCACATCAATCGTGAGCAAAATAGGGTTTGTCGAAATAAAGAACGTCTTGTTATTACATCCGTCAAGGCCACCATCCTCCCTTCGGCGAACCGCATAAACCAAACCCGGTTGCCTTGTTTCGCATTAGCAACACCTCTACCCCGTGCTCCACGGCCTTTGCCAAAGCACCATTACCTCTCATTGGCGAACCACGACCCGTTGAGGCCGCTGCCCGCGCCTACTAGCCCGACTAACATTCTAAGTCGCCGCTTCGGCTCTCGTCAGTTGCTTAGGACAATCCTTAAGCATATAGTCCTTGGACCCACACTTAAAGCATCCTCCCGTCTTTCTCCAACATTCTCCCAAGTGCCTCTTTCCACAATGCTCACAAGGGCGATACTGCCAGCCTGTACCAGCTTGTTGATTCCGTGGCCCGTCGACTCTAGGCCTCTTATAACCCTTTCCAGATGGCCCAAAACCTCTTTTGGGCTTATTCCTATCCACAGCCTGCTTGGTAGCATCCTTGATTCCCTCGGCCACCTTGGCCTTTTCCACCAAAGCAGAGAATTCCCGCTCCTGATGCGGTGCTATCAACAGTCTCAGATCGTCCCTTAGTTCGTCCTCAAAACGGACACAGCGTTCATGCTCAGTTGCCACTACTCCTCGAGCATAGCGACTCAGCCTCAGAAATTCCGCTTCATATTCCGCGACAGACTTACTCCCTTGCACCAACCCCAGAAAAGCCTTTCTTTTCTCATCTGTATACCTGGTTCCCACATATTTCTTTTGGTACGCTTCCTTAACGTACTCCCAGGTCAGATCCTCAGCCGTGGCACCATCTTGCATAGTTAACCACCATTGATACGCTTCATCGCGTAACAGTGCCACCATCCCCTTTAACTTCTCCTCAGGGGTCAAGTCGAGCTCATCCATGATGCGTTCCATCGCTTCAACCAAACTCGCTCACCAGATCGGGTGCCACTCCCGACACTCCATGAAACATCTCTGCTCCATTAGCTCGGAGCCGCTCAGCACGTGATTTTCGGTTCCCAAATTTCCACCCGCACTGACCCACCAATTCCAAAACTCGTAGCACGACCGCGACACAAATCTTCTTCTCCGCTTGAGCTTGTCGCTCAAAGCACCCACAAATTGGGGTGGTGGTGGCGGTGGTATTTCATTGTCGGACCCCTGACCCGATCTAACAGGTTTCGACACGGTCGTCCTTCTTCTACCTCGTCCACAGAGACCACGTGTAACAGACCAATTTTGACCCTAATCGGAACGGTGGTTTCAGGACCACGAATCCGAGTCTGAGAAATATTTTTAATATTATATTTTGTGTTTATTATATGTGAATTAATGTGTCTGAAAGTTTCGTAGAAAAAATTTATCGTTTAAGTGCTTAGTTTGATAAAAAAGGATTTAATCGCGTAAAACGTAAAAGTTGCATGCTAAAGTGAAATGTACCAATTTGATTGTGGCTTTTTAAGTGGATGTCCTAAAAGGGCAATTAGCCCATAAACCATGGTAGTGGACGGCAATGGACCACACTAACCTCATGATATATGTTAGTTTAATTTTTATAATAGGGTTATGTTAGTAAATTATAAATAATGTTAATATATGTTAAATAAAACATAAAATAATGCCACTATCATCTTCACTTCTCTCATGGCCGATTGTTAGCTAAAGAAAAGGGGTGGGGAAAGCTTTGAATTTCGGCAATTAGGAAGCTTGATTAAGATCAAGAGCAAAGAAAAGCGGAATTGGATCGGGGAAAGACGAAGGTTCTCGAATAGCCGATTTACACGGTCTATCAACAACCAAGGTAAGTCCTTAAGTACTTATATGTTAAAGAGTTAATTATGAACATGTTAAAGGATGAAATTTAATAATGTTGACTATAAAATTTTGTGTTAGCCGAATGTAAAGGTGCTAAATTGGGTTAAATATATTTTGTTAATGTGATTTGAACAAGTATATGTTTTCGATATGATATGTGAATGTAATATGATGTATATGATTTGGTTGTGATGTTAGCATTAATAAATATGTATTGAAGGTTTAATTATGTTGTAATTCGGGCTTCGAGCCTAGCAGGCCTTGAGCCGGTGAGTAATTCGGGCTTCGAGCCTAGCAGGCTTTGTGCCGGTGAAATAGTTCGGGCTTTTAGCCTAGCAGGCCACGTGCCGGTGAAACAATTCGGGCTTATTGCCTAGTAGGCTTAATGCCGGTGATATACTTTGGACCTTAAGTCCAGCAGGCCTAGTGCCGGTGAATGTATTTGAGCTCTAAGTGCATGAAAATCAAGTTATGAACATATCAAGAAATTTCGGTTTAGAAGCATGATTCGTATAAATTCGACAGAGAGGTACGTATTTTATAGTTGTGTTACTCAATAAAATGACAAACAAGTATTCGAGTAAGTGAAAGTTTTATACATTAATTTATTAGAGATGAATGAATATGTATATGCAAATCATATCATGTGATAGTAAATATTTGGAAGCATGAATGTATTTAGTTGATTGGATAAGCATATGATATGTACATAAGTCTGTGATATACTTGATGATTGATGTATGTGAATAAGAAAGGTAAAGCTTAGTATTAAGTGCATCAATGATATTAAGTTGTTTCGGCTTTATAAATAAAAGAGGTTATGTATTATTTATGTTCGGATTAGTGATAGAAGATATTAATTCGAATGGTTGTATGTATTTTACTTAAATAAGTATATGTTTACTTAAGAGTTACTAAGCTAGCAAGCTTACCGTGTGTGTGTACTCTTATCTACCTCTCTTTTATAGATTTTTTTTTATTCAAGCTATGGACTCGAAGGATCATCCAAGAAGTCAATCGCACTATCAAATCTTTTGGTATATCTATCTTAGTTTTATTCGAAAGGCATGTATAGGTTAGACTTAAGTGTTAACTATGATATTTTGAGTGATTGTATATAACTATAATATAGCCTTGAGAAAAAGGCTTATTTTATTTGGTTAACTTAAGTTTTTATTTTCTATGACATAATGGTTGGAATTCAAAAGTTAAGCTTAGTTATATGTATGATTCGATGAATGCTTAATGTGCTTGGTTTGTGGCAAATTTATACCTGGTTTGTTCATGCATATCTAGGTTGATGTATGTATATAGAATGTATGTTTGTGGTTAAGATGATTGTATGTACTTTGGGTTTAATATGTACAGGATGAATAATGTTCATGTTTGGGTTGAGTTCGTTTATAGGTAATATGGCCATTCGAATATGGCTAGTTCTTTTGATTAAGTTTAATTCCTATGTTCTTGATATAATAGATTGATTATAATATTAAGTGATGTGAAATTCGGCCATGGTTTAATCATGTATGGAATGTGGTCAAATAATATGCCTAATAAATATAGTTGTGATGCATTTAAGATAAGCATGATATATTGATATGTTTTGCATTTGTTTTGATTTGGTTCGAATGAGGTGGATATAGTTGAGATGATGTACTTTGGGTTATGAATTAATTTGGTCTTTTTGGATTATTAAAGATGCCATGTTAATATTGATGAATGGTAAGTTATTAGTAAAATATGTACATATGCCCTTGTAATAATCATAATAAACTGAATACTTGAGTTCGATTTGTGATGGCTAAGTATGATTACAAATTGTACTGACAAAGGTTAGCTTAATATTGTATGGTAAAGCTCCTTGTGCTACCTTTGAACCCATTTGTTTTTATATAGCCGAAATAGGTGATAGAGAGGAATTGGTTTGTTAAGGTGATTTATGCTTGGTAATTAACATGCGAATAGGATATGAGTCACATGGTTAGTGTATATACATCTTTGAATGAATGAATAATTTCAAAATAGTTAATAAAGTGCTTATAATTTTTTTTGTGGTTTATAATTTGCTTAATTATACACTATGGATTGAAAATGCAATATTGCTTGTGGTTGTTAATTCATATATCGGTATGTATGCTGACATTTAAAAAAAAAAAAAGAAAAAGGTTCAAATTTTGTTAAGTAACACCTTGTAACCCCAATCCAGCGATGGATACGGGTTAGGGGTGTTACATTTGATTGGTATCAGAGCTTACAGTTTAGTCGATTCTAGGACTACCGTAGCGCGTGTGAGTTTAGCTATACATGCCTTTATCATATATCGATAGTGTGGTGACTTCGACATTCGAATCGTGTTTTTATATAGTAAATGGACACCGATCCCGAAAGAGCGTAGCGGATGATGTATAGAGTGTAGCGCTGACCGCACACACGGATCGATCTTGCGTGAGACTCTTGACCGGGCTTCGGTAGCCACGAGGGGGAGGCTAAACAAGCCTTCTATCAGATGATGAACGAGTGGTTTACCTAGTTTATTCAGACTAACCCGGCTGTACACCACCTCTACCCCCGAATAATCCAACTCCGATTCCTTCAGCACCCCCGATGATAGATCCGATGAGATCTAGTAGGCCTCCAGTTGATAAAATCTGGAAATTTGGGGCCGAAGAATTCTAGGGCCAATGATGATGATGACGCAGAGCGAGCCGAAATGTGTCTTGATAACACTATTCGGGTATTAGATGAGCTATCTTGTACTCCAGATGAATGCCTGAAGTGTGCTATATCTTTACTTCGGGACACTGCATGTCACTGGTGGAATACACTAGTATTAGTGGTTCCGAAAGAAAAAGTGACATGGGATTTCTTCCAGAATGAATTCCGCAAGAAATATATCAGTCAAAGATTCGTTGATCAAAAACGAAAAGAATTTCTTGAATCAAACAGGGCGAATGACCGTGATGTAATATGAACGGAATTTTGTCGCCCTCGCAGGTATGCTAGAGAGTGTGTTTCTACTGAAGCTATTATGTGCAAAAGATTTAAAGATGGTCTGAATGAAGATATAAAGTTGCTTGTTGGCATTCTTGAAATTCAAGAGTTTGTGACACTAGTTGAGCGAGCTTGCAAAGTCAAGAGCTCGGGAAAGAGAAAAGAAAGGTGAGACGAAGCTAGAGACATTCGTAAGAGATCTTCTGATAAGACCTTCCATCCCACATCCAAGAAGTTCGTAGATGACTACAAATTGACATAAAGCTACTTGATTTACCTAGACGTGATCGACCTCCAATGGGCTCTGAGCTACCTCGATGGCCGATGTTGGAAACGCCCACGTAATAGAGTTGAATGCAAACACCGTGGGAAATGGCATTCCGGAGTCAGAGATTCCATGATCGATCTTGCTTTAAAATGGATCGCCGATCATTTTATTAGGGAATGTCCGATGTTAGTTGAGCGAATACAATTCGTAATATTAAGTCGAGCAACACGTCGGTCATGAGGCGCCCACCCGCATATCTGTGCAACGGAGGTGGTAGTCGTGAGGAACGAAGAACACCGCAGCTTCGATTCGAGGCTAGAGCTCCACTAGAGAGCTTATGCTACACGAGCCAGAGATGATGCTTCCTCTCCCGATGTCATTACCGGTACTTTCACCCTTTATGATACTACTGTGATTGCACTGATTGATCCTGGTTCGACTCATTCATATGTGTGTGAAACTTTAGTATTCGGTAAGACTCTGCCAGTTGAGTCTACCGAATTTGTAATTCGTGTGTCCAACCCTTTGGGTAGATGTGTGCTTGTTAATAGAGTGTGTAGAGGTTGCCCGTTGATGATTCGGGATTATTGCTTCTCAGCCGATTTAATGTTGTTGCCCTTCGATGAGTTTGATATAATTTTGGGTATGGACTGGTTAACTTCACATGATGCAGTGGTGAATTGTAAAAGAAAGCTTATTGATTTGAGATGTCAAAACGGTGAGACCATCAGAATTGAGTCCAGTGATTTAAGTGGGTTTCCTACAGTAATATCTTCGATGTTAGTCCGGAAGTATGTGAGAAAAGGGTGCGAAGCTTATTTGGCTTATGTACTGGATAATAAATTATCTGAGAAACAGATTGAATCTGTATCGGTTGTATATGAATACCCAGATGTGTTTCCTGAAGAACTACCGGGTTTACCACCAGTACGAGAGATTGAGTTCGGCATTGAATTAGTACCGGGAATGACTCCGATTTCGATAGCTCCGTATCGGATGGCACCTACTGAGTTAAAAGAGTTGAAAGCGCAGTTGCAAGAGTTAACAGATAGGGGCTTTACATGACCGAGCTTCTCTCCTTGGGGTGCACCAGTTCTGTTTGTGAAAAAGAAAGATGGAACGATGCGAATGTGTATTGATTATCGGCAACTGAATAAGGTAACTATAAAGAATAAGTACCCGTTACCTCGAATTGATGACTTGTTTGATCAGTTGAAAGGGGCTTCAATATTTTTGAAGATAGATTTGAGATCGGGCTATTATTAGTTGCGAGTCAGAGATACAGATGTGCCAAAGACTGCGTTCCGGATGAGGTACGGACATTTTGAGTTTCTGGTTATACCTTTTGGACTCACTAACGCACCTACTGTTTTTATGGACTAATGAATCAGGTCTTCAGACAGTTTTTGGATCGGTTTGTAGTTGTGTTTATTGATGATATACTAATCTATTCTAAAGATGAAACCGAGCATGCCGAGCATTTGAGCTTAGTGCTACAAACTTTGCGAGACCAACAACTGTATGCAAAGTTTAGTAAGTGTGAGTTCTGGATGAATGAAGTCAGCTTTTTGGGTGATGTTGTTTCAGCATCAGGTATTCGGGTGGATCCAAACAACATAACAGCTATACTCGATTGGAAATCACCAAAGAATGTTTCCGAGATCCGAAGCTTCCTAGGCATTGTGGGATATTACAGACGATTTGTAAAAGGTTTTTCTGTAATAGCTACACCTTTGACAAAGCTACTACAGAAAGATGTCAAGTTTGAGTGGTCAAAAAAGTGTCAGAAAAGTTTCGAGCAGTTTGAAAGCCCTTCCGACCAAGCTCCAGTGTTAGCTCACTTTGAATCGGGTAAAGAATTTATGGTTTTTAATGATGCTTCTTTGAATGGGTTGGGTTGCGTTTTGATGCAGGAAGGCAAGGTTATAGCCTACGCTTCGAGACAATTGAAGCCGCATGAGAGAAATTATTCGACTCACGATCTGGAATTAGCAGCCATTGTTTTCGCATTGAAAGTTTGGCGTCACTACTTATTCGGCGAGAAATATCACATTTATTCGGATCATAATAGTCTAAAGTATTTGATGACTCAGAATGATCTAAATTTGAGACAACGCAGATGGTTAGAATTGTTGAAAGACTATGAATTGGTGATTGACTACCATCCGGGAAAAGCTAACGTTGTTGCAGATGCGTTAAGTCGAAAATCATTGTTTGCTTTTTGTACAATGAACGCATAGATAGCTATGTCTGGTGATGGTTCGATCATAGCCGAGTTACAAGCAAGACCGATGTTTATTCAGCAAATTTGTGGTGCACAGAAAGTTGACAAAGATTTGATTGCTAGTCGAATTCAGTGTGAAAAAGGTGCAGAATCAGATTTTCAGATTGATGCAAATGATTGTTTGAATTTTAAAAGCCGAATGTGTGTTCCGAAGAACTCCGATTTGATACAGATGATTCTGAGTGAGGCCCATAGTGGTCGACTATCGATACATCCGGGTAGCACGAAAATGTATAACGATTTGAAACAGTTCTATTGGTGGCCTGGCATGAAACGGGATATATCTGAATTTGTTTCCAAGTGCTTAATCTGTCAGCAAGTAAAAGCGGAGCATCAAGTGCCATCTAGACTACTTCAGCCAATCATGATACCCGAATAGAAATGGGATAGAATTACAATGGATTTTGTATCCGGTCTTCCTATGACACCGAGTAAGAAAGATGTCGTCTGGGTTATAGTTGATAGACTGACTAAATCAGCTCATTTTGTACCAGTACGTATAGACTATTCACTTGATAAACTTGCTGAATTGTATGTATCGCAGATTGTAAGGTTGCATGGTGTACCGAGTTCCATTGTTTCAGACAGAGACCCGAGATTCACATCGCGGTTTTGGAAGAAATTGCAAGATACTTTAGGTACTAAACTTCATTTTAGTACAACCTTTCATCAGCAGACAGACGGTCAGTCTGAGCGAACTATTCTGATACTTGAGGACATGTTGAGATGTTGCGTTCTCGAGTTTTAAGGTACGTGGGAACGATACCTACCTTTGATTGAATTTGCGTACAATAATAGCTTTCAATCTAGTATCAAAATGGCGCCTTATGAAGTCTTGTACGGGTGAAAATGTCGAACACCATTATATTGGACTGAGCTCAGCGAGAATAAGATACACGGGGTTGATTTGATTAAAGAAACAGAACAGAAGGTAGCTATTATTAGAGGCAATTTGAAAGCTGCTTCGGATCGTCAAAAGTCCTATGCTGATTTGAAACGTAAAGACATTGAATTTCAGGTCGGAGATCGTGTATTCTTAAAAGTTTCTCCGTGGAAGAAAGTACTCTGATTTGGTCGGAAAGGTAAGTTGAGTCCGAGATTTATCGGACCGTATGAAATCATCGAACGTATTGGGCCTGTTGCTTATAGATTGAAATTGCCCTCTGAGTTAGAAAAGATACACGATGTATTTCACGTTTCGATGCTTCGTAAGCATAGATCAGATCCGTCTCATGTGATCACACCGTCAGAGATTGAAATCCGATCCGATTTGACATATGATGAAGAACCGATCCGTATCTTAGCTCGGGAAATGAAAGAGTTGAGAAATAAGAGGATTCTGTTAGTAAAAATATTATGGAATAGACACGGAGTTGAAGAGGCTACGTGGGAGCCTGAGGATTCAATGAGGCAGCAATACCCGAAATTGTTTAACGGTAAGATTTTCGAGGACGAAAATCCTTAAGGGGAGAGTTGTAATGCACCAATTTTGACCCTAATCGAACGGTGGTTTCAGACCCACGAATCCGAGTCCGAGAAATATTTTTAATATTATATTTTGTGTTTATTATATGTGAATTAATGTGTCTGAAAGTTTCGTAGAAAAAATTTATCGTTTAAGTGCTTAGTTTGATAAAAAAGGATTTAATCGCGTAAAACGTAAAAGTTGCATGCTAAAGTGAAATGTACCAATTTGATTGTGGCTTTTTAAGTGGATGTTCTAAAAGGGCAATTAGCCCATAAACCATGGTAGTGGACGGCAATGGACCACACTAACCTCATGATATATGTTAGTTTAATTTTTATAATAGGGTTATGTTAGTAAATTATAAATAATGTTAATATATGTTAAATAAAACATAAAATAATGCCACTATCATCTTCACTTCTCTCATGGCCGATTGTTAGCTAAAGAAAAGGGGTAGGGAAAGCTTTGAATTTCGGCAATTAGGAAGCTTGATTAAGATCAAGAGCAAAGAAAAGCGGAATTGGATTGGGGAAAGACGAAGGTTCTCGAATAGCCGATTTACACGGTCTATCAACAACCGAGGTAAGTCCTTAAGTACTTATATGTTAAAGAGTTAATTATGAACATGTTAAAGGATGAAATTTAATAATGTTGACTATAAAATTTTGTGTTAGCCGAATGTAAAGGTGCTAAATTGGGTTAAATATATTTTGTTAATGTGATTTGAACAAGTATATGTTTTATATATGATATGTGAATGTAATATGATGTATATGATTTGGTTGTGATGTTAGCATTAATAAATATGTATTGAAGGTTTAATTATGTTGTAATTCGGGCTTGAGCCTAGCGGCCTTGAGCCTGAGTAATTCGGGCTTGAGCCTAGCGTGCTTTGTGCCGCGGTGAAATAGTTCGGGCTTTTAGCCTAGCAGGCCACGTGCCGGTGAAACAATTCGGGCTTATTGCCTAGTAGGCTTAATGCCGGTGATATACTTTGGACCTTAAGTCCAGCAGGCCTAGTGCTGGTGAATGTATTTGAGCTCTAAGTGCATGAAAATCAAGTTATGAACATATCAAGAAATTTCGGTTTAGAAGCATGATTCGTATAAATTCGACAGAGAGGTACGTATTTTTTAGTTGTGTTACTCAATAAAATGACAAACAAGTATTCGAGTAAGTGAAAGTTTTATACATTAATTTATTAGAGATGAATGAATATGTATATGCAAATCATATCATGTGATAGTAAATATTTGGAAGCATGAATGTATTTAGTTGATTGGATAAGCATATGATATGTACATAAGTCTGTGATATACTTGATGATTGATGTATGTGAATAAGAAAGGTAAAGCTTAGTATTAAGTGCATCAATGATATTAAGTTGTTTCGCTTTATAAATAAAAGAGGTTATGTATTATTTATGTTCTGGATTAGTGATAGAAGATATTAATTCGAATGGTTGTATGTATTTTACTTAAATAAGTATATGTTTACTTAAGAGTTACTAAGCTAGCAAAGCTTACCGTGTGTGTACTCTTATCTACCTCTCTTTTATAGATTTTTTTTGATTCAAGCTACGGACTCGAAGGATCATCCAAGAAGTCAATCGCACTATCAAATCTTTTGGTATATCTATCTTAGTTTTATTCGAAAGGCATGTATAGGTTAGACTTAAGTGTTAACTATGATATTTTGAGTGATTGTATATAACTATAATATAGCCTTGAGAAAAAGGCTTATTTTATTTGGTTAACTTAAGTTTTTATTTTCTATGACATAATGGTTGGAATTCAAAAGTTAAGCTTAGTTATATGTATGATTCGATGAATGCTTAATGTGCTTGGTTTGTGGCAAATTTATACCTGGTTTGTTCATGCATATCTAGGTTGATGTATGTATATAGAATGTATGTTTGTGGTTAAGATGATTGTATGTACTTTGGGTTTAATATGTACAGGATGAATAATGTTCATGTTTGGGTTGAGTTCGTTTTATAGGTAATATGGCCATTCGAATATGGCTAGTTCTTTTGATTAAGTTTAATTCCTATGTTCTTGATATAATAGATTGATTATAATATTAAGTGATGTGAAATTCGGCCATGGTTTAATCATGTATGGAATGTGGTCAAATAATATGCCTAATAAATATAGTTGTGATGCATTTAGGATAAGCATGATATATTGATATGTTTTGCATTTGTTTTGATTTGGTTCGAATGAGGTGGATATAGTTGAGATGATGTACTTTGGGTTATGAATTAATTTGGTCTTTTTGGATTATTAAAGATGCCATGTTAATATTGATGAATGGTAAGTTATTAGTAAAATATGTACATATGCCCTTGTAATAATCATAATAAACCGAATACTTGAGTTCGATTTGTGATGGCTAAGTATGATTACAAATTGTACTGACAAAGGTTAGCTTAATATTGTATGGTAAAGCTCCTTGTGCTACCTTTGAACCCATTTGTTTTTATATAGCCGAAATAGGTGATAGAGAGGAATTGGTTTGTTAAGGTGATTTATGCTTGGTAATTAACATGCGAATAGGATATGAGTCACATGGTTAAGTGTATACATGCTGTGAATGAATGAATAATTTCAAAATAGTTAACAGTGCTTATAATTTTTTTTTGTGGTTTATAATTTGCTTAATTATACACGGTGGATTGAAAATGCAATATTGCTTGTGGTTGTTAATTCATATATCGGTATGTATGCTGACATTTAAAAAAAAAAAGAAAAAGGGTTCAAATTTTGTTAAGTAACACCTTGTAACCCCAATCCAGCGATGGATACGGGTTAGGGGTGTTACACCACGTCCTCTAGAACTCATTTCCTAGCGTCGAGATCTGATTAAAGAATTTTATGGATTAGTCATTGTTCCACTTATTTACCCGCGAAGGAGTTTTATGAAAAGGGATTTAAGAGTGGTTCTTTCGTATGCATACAAGCACACAGTCTTTCATTCATTCATCCGTCCATCAAACAATTATGAACTTTCGTTCATTCAGAGAAACGTTGTAATTTTCATCGCTGTTGTTTTCCACTACCCAGGGGTATTTTCGTAATTTCGTCCTACAGGGGCATTTTCGTAATTTTTCAAAAGGAAAAGCGTTCCTTGGTGTTTTTGTCGAAAAGTATTTTGAGAATTCAAAGTCTCGGGGTAATTTGGAGAAATTTCAAAATCCGGGGGTATTTCGGTAATTTTCGACCTCAGGGGTATTTTGGTAAATTTTCACAAATCAGGGTAAATTTGTAAAATTTAATAAATCAGGGATATTTCAAAAGTTGTAAAACTTTGTGGGTTCTTTTTTTTTTTGAGAATTGTTCCTTCCAAAATGGAGATGTTGCAAAAATTTTGAAAATCAGGGTCATTTTGGTAATTTCATAAGTTAGGGGCAATTTTGTAATTTTCTAAAATCAAGGTATTTTGATATTTTACAAATTAGGGTTTTTGAATGTTTATAATGAAATTTTGGCAAAATCGTTGAGAAGTTTGACAATTTGTGAATCAAGGGCATTTTGGTAATTTTACCACTAGGGGTATTTTTGTAATTTTTGAAAATCAGAAAGTTTTTTTTTTTTGGAAGATCTTGTAAAGATAGTTTTCGCCAATTAAAAGAGTGATTTTAAAAGTTCTAAAACTAGGGTTTTGTTGTTTTGTTCTTCTTTTTTTTTTCAAAACATGGCTAGTTCCCTTTCGGGTTTTAGTCATTATGTTTAGCCTATGACCGAGCCCTCTTTGGTAAGGGTGAACCAAAGCTACACACCAGGCAGGATTCGAATGGAGAGGAGGTGAGTCACGCGGACTGCTTAAATACCAAGCTCCCATCGAAACCATTCCTAGACATGCACATTAGAGGTTGCCACACCACTGAGCTTTCTGAGTTAGGGTGAACCGAAGCTACGCACCAGGTAGGATTCCTGCGAAGAGGAGGTGAGTCACTAGGACTGCTTAAATACCAGGCTCTTCCGGATCCAATCCTAGACATGCGTACAGGGGTTACCACACCCTATCTCAGTGACTTAGCCATAGGTTTGCTAAGTTCATTAAGTTTTATGGGTTCTGTGTTTGAGTAATCTAGCCCTAGGGTTCAAATTCCTATCATTCTATTCTATGTTCCATGCCTTTTCTACCCTTCCATAATTCATATAATCACACAAAAGAGTAGGGGTACTTACCTGGTGGACTGCGGGTCGGAGACTCAGGTGCCATGCGAGAAACCTGCTTATTTTCAGAAATACTTCATTAAATTCATTTGGGCTCGATTTGAAAACATTTTGGGCCTGAGCCCACAGGCCGAGAGTTTAAAACTGGGCTCTGATACCAAACTGAAACACTCCACACCCGGCCCACGAGCCTGAACCGGATCTGGTATGTTCCTTAAGAAAATCGATTTCAAAATTCTTTGTTACTTAGAGAAAGTTTGTGTAATTTTTAGAAAATTATCGATTTGGGTTGGCTTAAGTTGGAAACCCATAAATTTTATTTGGAAATCCATTTAGTTAAAGGTGACAAAATAATTTGGGGTTTACTTAAAAAAATAATTTTACTTAAAATATAAAATAGTTCATAGCATAGTAGTTAAAGAAAATAAAAGTAACTAAATAAAACTATGGCCTTTTCGGCCTTATTACATCAATAATTTCCAAACTTAAAAACTTAAAATACTTAATAGAAATAAAGTCCCAAATATTAAAAATCCTTTCTTGCTGTGCATGGTCACCTTTAGCTCCTGCCGACCCGGTCCATTATTGCTCATTACCCTGAAAAATAGTCCCACAAAGGGGTGAGTCAAAGACTCAATGTGTACACAAACTAACAATCAACAATTTCAGCATACATGTTCATATCAAAGACATATTCATATAAAAATGATGCAACCCAAACCTAAAGCCTATTTGTCCATCCGCTACACACCACCCGCACTGCCATCACACCGCTGGACTACTAAGTCGACCCTCCATCCGCTACACACCATCGAAGCGCAGCCGCAGCGAGTGGGCGTGCTCATCTCCCATATAATTTGTGTCATTAGACACCATATTCGAATAATGTAACCGGTTACCAAATTCGATAATGTAACCGGTTACCATATTCATATTATGTGACCGTAGTCACCATATTCCGCTAGTGAGACCAAGTCAACACCTTCTTCCCTTTCACATATATCCCAAAATGCCCCAAATATTATTATATCATGCATAACATACTTATTTCTCATTCATGTTACTATTCACATGTTCAAAATATATCATATTCGTAATCCTATCAGAAGTAGGAAACGTGCACAGGTACTCTTTACCACATTTGTGGTACTTAGCCACATTCTCATTCTTATGCATATTCATATATTAAAATAATTATTGCCATAATATATTGAGAGTTAGTGTGGGTACACACCTGATTCGCTTAATAGATTCCTTGAAATCCCGAAGAGAATCGATCATAGTTTAGATCTCAAATCCTACATAAGTTAATCACTTTAAAAGACCATTCGGCCACTTTTCCAAATACAACTAGGATTTGTATTACTTACCTTATAACCGAATTGATTTTAAGAATCAAGTGCTTGGGATCTTTGTATTCCTCCCTTGTGAATTTGGCTAAACACTATATTACTCCATAGGTTAGTTTTCGGCTAAATAATAAATCCAAACATGTAACATAAGCCTTAGCCGAATTTCTTAGCACTTACCTTGTGATTCTAAATCTCGAAAAGTAACCCTTGGCTTATGAAGATGTTGAAATCCCTTAGATCTGAAATCCCAAAATTCCTCCTTTGGTAATCGGCCAAGAGACACAAAAGGGATTATTTCCTAGATCTTGATTAAAAGAATTAGAAGAACAAAAATTCATTGTTCTTACCTTAGATCCTTGACCCTTGTATTCAACAATTGTAGAAACCTGAGAGATCCCTTGTAGATTTGGCCAAAATTGCTAATAGAATTAGTACCCTGATTTTCAATAAAAAGAGAAGGAATACAAATCGATTGACCACAGATCTTACCCCTTTTGATGCTGTAGTTGATTACTTCCTTGCTTAGAGTCACGGAGATTCGGCTATGGAGTTTAATCAGGTATCAAAAGAAAAGACTTTTGGCTTGACAGATGAAGAAAAGAGAAGAAGAGAAGAGGAGAAGAAAATTTGGCGAGAGAGGGTTTGCTTAGGAAATTTCTACACACACTTGGAAAAGATAAGAGAAAATCTTTTAATTCTCCTTCTTTAGCTGAAATTACTAGGCCAAGAGTCCTTGACTTGGCCACCACTCTTCCTTGTGATAATATTATCACCTTATTTAAAAATAAATAAAGAAAAATCCTTTTTATCTCTTCTAAATAATCCAAATTAAAAAGCTTTTATTTATCACATTATTATGCAATATTAATGGAAATAAAACACCTCTCTTTTTTTAAACATGTGCCGTCCACCCACTTAGCACAGGAAGCAAAAATAAAACTTCATTTATTTGCTTCCCTTGTGACTCAACCCGGCCCATGCCTTTTGCACATGGCGCCATTTCCATAGGCCCTAAGTGCCATCTTCAGGCCACTTTTCCTAGCCCGTTTGTGTGCCAAATTTTACCAAATTTTTCTTTTAGGGCCCTCTTGCCTTAATCTCCCATTTTAAACTTTAAAACTCATAATTTTAGGGTCATTTCCAAGTTTCCTAAAATTTTCGATCATTCTGTTTACTTTGCCATTTTCTTATATTTCCAAGTTTCCTAAAAATGTATACTTTCCATTTTTGGATCATTTCTATTTTCATTTCTTAGTTTCCAAAAATGTGTACTTTCCATTTTTGAACCATTTCCTTACATTTACGGTTTCCTAAAATGTTCATGTCCTAATGCATTTCCGTGTTTCCAAAATGTTAAGGTTTCCAAAAATGTTCATTCCATTTCCATGCATTTTCATACATTTCTGAGTTTCCAAAAATATCAAAAATTTATTCATAATGCTTAAGACTTGTCATTTCATACAATTAAACCGAAAATGCATAGGCCCTTTCCAGGATGTTACACTTAGAAATACTCACATACTTATACAAGATTATGCAATCACACATGCTTCATCATCATTTTGCACATATCTACAGACCTAACAATCCAAAATAGTCACAACACAAATCATTTGACCACTCATTCTCATCAACCACCCAAGGCAATATATAGAAACTCACCTTGTTTCCTTTAACCTTGACAACTTAGCTTGTCAAAACGCTAGAGCCTGCTTCGTTCTGGCAGCAAATCCCCAATTTCTTCACTCCCAAACTTCAATTCACATGACGAATGCAACATGCAGAGCTTTTTTCAGCTACCTTCTCTTCTTCTTCAAAACGATCGGAGAAGACATTGACGAGAAGGATATTACCAACTAAATTTTAGAGATTTCTGTCCTCCATACCCCTATACCTCTCTCTCTCTCTCTATATATATATATATAGCCAAGGTTGCATGGTTTCCTATTCGATTTTAGCCTATCATTGCCAATCATTTTGTCTCCCACTATGGAACCATCTGGTTCCATCCTAACCAAACAAGAATTGAGATCCAATTAATCATAATTTAGCCACTAAAATTTCTAAATTTCCCGGTGAAGCTCAAAAATTCACTAACCCTTTCAATTTAATCATAACTTTCTTTAAATTTTGGGTTAATAAGGATAATCGGGTGTTACATAATGGAAGAATTTTAACATTCCTATCAATCACACTTAATTTTGAAATATGAAAAATAATAGGAGTAAGTTCCTAGACATAAAAGTAAAGGATCTAAATTCCAAAAGTAAGAAAAGTACAGGGACGTAGAACACATTTTAATCATTTTGGGTGTCTAATCACACACTAGTATGTGACTTCTCAAATAACTATTTTAAGTTTTCTTCAGTGTATTCTTGATTTCAAATACCTTTAATGATATTCCAAAATGGAAATAACATATTAATGCTGGTTGACACTTTGAAAGTTTAAGAAATGAGTTCTCTAACATTATTTCACTAATTTGCAATAACATTTAATTCATTCATTCATTCATTCAGTAAAACTTAGAATTTTTCATTTTAAAGTCAAGATGCTTGATTATAAGGAATGATTTTTTTCGAACATCTTCTTTCTTATACTTCTTTTCAATAGCAACTCATAACTCCATTTTCATAATGAAGTCCATTAAATCATTTAATCTTTTCAGCATAGATTTTCTTTTTCCTTTCGACACACATGAAATTGGTATTTTTAACTTGTACGAAATTTTTTTTAATTGAAAAATCAAAAATTAAGGCAAGACATTTCTAAGAAACTATATTAAAATAGTTAATTTTCCTCTATTATGCAGAATGATTGTGAAACCCTATTCTTAAGATACAATACCTTTATCTCAAGAAGAACAAATTGTATGTTGCACTTTTAAATTGTTTTAAATCAAAATGAATCTTTTGAAATCTTTTGGAGTTGC
This sequence comes from Gossypium bickii, assembly GCA_025503065.1. NCBI lineage: Eukaryota > Viridiplantae > Streptophyta > Magnoliopsida > Malvales > Malvaceae > Gossypium > Gossypium bickii. The sequence goes on along the minus strand of CP106713.1, from coordinate 14,761,164 downwards.
TACAATGTACTAAGGGAAGTGGCAACACCTAGCATTATATCGACAAAATAGTAGCCTGCCATTGTAGCACCCCAAACCCGGCCCATATGTTTCAACCAGATCTGGTATGCTACGGGTTGTACATTGAAAACTTTTGCTTCGTTGGTTTCGGAAATCGTAAGTTAATTAGACAATATTTAAATAAATAGGTGACCTTTTGAAAATAAAACCTTGTATTATTATTATTTTGAATAATTAAACCTTTTGACAAATTTTCTTAAGTTGTAAATATTAAAAACTACTTAGGTGAGTATAAACTATGGGGCCTTATTACATAAATATTCGCAAAATAAAAACCAAAAACTTAAAGAAAACCTAAAATAGTCTAAAGAAATAAAACTTGATGGCCCCTCGAGTCCGTCTCGGCTCCCATGTCCACAATCTACTGCTTATCTGAAAAGTTAGGGAAAATAATAGGGTGAGTCACCAAGACTCAGTGTGTAAATCCCGAAAACACATAAAAGGCTTGGGCCCACAAACACATTATGAGCCCTGGCCCATACACAATGGCAACAATCATAATTACATGATAGATAATAAATGATGCATAGCCCAACCCAACCTAGAATTCCATCCTCTATACACCAACCCGTACCAACCATCACACCTTGGGGATTTCTACAATCAACCCTCCATCCGCTACACACCATAACGACAGCCGTACGGCCTATTCCTTATCAATCAGGAATTTTAACGTGGTTTTCTACCACCGATCACCAAGTGACCTAGCATTTCATTTCGTGGGTTTTCTACCACCGATCACCATGTGACCTAGCATTTCATTACGTGGGTTTTCTACCACCGATCACCATGTGACCTAACATTTCATTACGTGGGTTTTCTACCACCGATCACCATGTGACCAATCATGCTCTTCCCCTACAATAACATAATCCCACCCCATGCATACACATAAAAGAAACATCATGCAGATTTATACATATTTCGATACACATAGAGAGTTCTATGTTTACGTTCACAACAACTTAGCATAACCCCTTTTTGGGTTCCATTCGACTGTCTATACAGCCTCTTTCCGGCTTTTTAGCCCATAACATAAATATATAGACATACATACAGGATTAATAGTGTGTTAGAGATCTACACATGACTATTCATACAGCCTCATTTTCTGACTTTTCAGCCCCTAACAGGTATAATACAAAATAAAACTTATGTGATAAGGATCTACATACATGATTACTGATAAAACGATGCTTTTTATATCGACACTATCCTTAGTCGACACAACTTCTATCTGCCTAAGGTGTTGTTCAGAAGCCGGTCCACAACCAAGTGGCCAATCTCGAATGACAGATACTGCTCTTTTCTTAAACTTAGGGATTTTCTCCTTTGCCTGATCCATATTTAATTCCATCACAAGTCCTTATCAGAACTACTATCACAATATTTAATCGTTAATCCTCATTATAACATTAAGATATTGTATATAATGATGAAATCTAATAGAAATCTAGGAAAATCTTCTTACCTTAAAAATCCCGAAAGTGGAGACTAGCTATTTTCGGCTTTCAGATCTAATTGACCAAGCTTCCTTCAAATCCCGAATTTTCGCCCATCATATAACCATTAAACTATTAGCTTTCGGCTTTTGCTTTTCAAAAATCGGGAATAGATCATGAAAACTAATCAAAAATCGACACTTACCTTAGTCATAAAAGATTCGGCTAGCACTAGAGAGAGGATTCAGTAATACCAATGGAAGATTTAAATGCCGAAAGTGTAGAACTAATTCTCAAATAGGATGAATAGAAGAAAAGACTATGGATGCTTCGGCTTTTTAGAAAAATCAGCACAAGGAGGAAGAAGTGGAGAAGAGTTTCGGCTTTTGGAGAAATTGGAGAAAAGAAATTAGAGAGGGAGCGGCTAGGGAATTTCGGCACAATGGGAGAGGAATTTAGGGTTTTCAGTGTCAGAATCAAGGAGCTAGCCCCTCTATTTATAGATATTTTGGCACCTACTGCTAAAAACCGAAAATGCCCTTAAAATTCAAGCTAAAAGAGAGGGGAAATTCGACACCCTCTTTGCCATGCAGTATGAAACACCCCACACCCGGCCCACGAGCCTGAACCAGATCTGGTATGTTCCTTAAGTAAACCGGTTTTCAAATTCTTGGTTACTTAGAGAAAAATTGTAAATTTTGGAAAACATTATTTTGGGTTGGGCTTAAATTGGAACCTATTTAATTAATTTTTGAAAAGCCAACTTAAATAAGGTGACAAAATAGTTTTAGGGTTTATTATTTTAAAAGAAATAAATTTACTTAACTTTAATCAAAAATGAATTGTATCATAATCAAATAAAAATAAACGGAAATAAAGAAAAAAATCCAACTGGGCCTTATGGCCTTATTACATCATTCAAACCCAAAATAAAATTTAAAGTACTAAAATTATATAAAGTCCAAATTTCTAAATAAATTCTTCAAGTGATGCATGGCCACCTTTAGCTCCTGCCGACCCGGGTCCATTACCGCTCATCACCTGAAAAATAATTCCCCAACGGGTGAGTCCACAGCACTCAATGTGTACACAAGATACTAATTTTCAACAAATCGGCATACAAGTCATATCAATTTCATGTTCATATAAAATAAAGGATGATGCAACCCAAACCCAAGCCTATTTGTCCATCCGCTACACACCACCCGCATTCAACCTGCATAATCGTGGGGACTACTAAGTCGACCCTCCATCCGCTACACACCATCGAAGGCGCCGCATGACGACGTGCTCATCGCCCACACTTACGTTGTGTCTTTAGACACTATATTCGATAATGTAATCGGTTACCATATTCAATAATGTGACCGTAGTCACCATAATTCGCTGGTGAGACCGTAGTCATCACCTTCACTTTCTCCTTCACATATATCCCAAATGCCCCAATTATTACATATCATTCATATCATACTTAAATTCACATTCATGTCACTTTTCGAATATAACACATTCATAATCCTATCAAAAGTAGGAAACGTGCACTGGTACTTTTGCCACATTTGTGGTACATAGCCACATTCTCATTCTTATGCACATTCACATATTAAAATAATTATTGCCATAACAAATTGAAAGTTAGTGTGAGTACACACCGATTCGCTTAATAGGTTCCTTGAAATCTCAAGAGAATCGACCACGATTTAGATCTCAAATCCTACATAAGTTAATCACTTTAAAAGACCATTCGGCCACTTTTCCAAATACAACTAGGATTTGTATTACTTACCTTGTTACTTGAATTGATTTTAAGAATCAAGTGCCTGGATCTTTGTATTCCTCCCTTATGAATTCTACTAAACACTATATTACTCCACAGTTAGTTTTCGCTTCGATAATAAATCTAAATATTTAAAATAGCCTTGGCCGAATATCTTAAACACATACCTTGTGATTTCCAAATCAAAAGGATTCCTTGCCTTATATGATCATCGAAATCCCTAATACTTCATGTTAGATTTAATCCAACATTAAAAACATAAATCGTAACCCTTAACCGTATATTCATATATCTTACCTTAGATCATTGAATTCCCGAAAGATTCCTCCTTGTATTCGCTCGGTTGTAGAAAACTTGAGAAATCCCTTGTAGATTCGGCCATGAACAATAGTAGAGATTAAATCTCCGCTTTTAGACAAGCCTAAAAGAATAAGAACCAAATCTAGATCTTACCTTTACTTGCTCGAAATCGACAACTCCTTCATCACACCACAACGATTCGGCTTTGGCGAAATTTCTGGCTTGACAAATGAAGAAAAGAAAAGGGAAAAAGAGAATAATGGCGAGAGAAAATTCGCAGAGAGAATAGGAGAAACTTTAGAGAATTTCGGCAGAGGTTTTCTTGAAGAGAAAAGAATGAATGAAGAATTGCCTTACTCTTCCTTTTATAGCCAAAATTACTAGCTAGAGTCCTTTACTTGGCCACCAATCTTCTATTTTGATAACTTTATCCTTTAATTATCATAAATAAAAGAGTTTAATCCAATATTTATCTCTTCTAAATAATCTAATTTAAAAATCCTTTATTTATCACCTTTTTAATCGAATATTTATGAAAATAAACAACCTCTTTCTAGAAGCATGTGCCGTCCACCTCAGTCTTTCTGGAAGCAAAAATAAAACTTCATTTATTTGCTTCCCAAGTGGCTCGAACCCAGGCCCATGCCTTTTGCACATGGCGCCATTTCCATAGGCCCTAAGTGCCATCTTCGAGCCACTTTTCCTAGCCCGCTTGTGTGTCAAATTTCACCAACTTTTTCTTTTAAGGCCACCTTGCCTTAATTTCCTATTTTAAACTTTAAAACTTGACATTTCTAAGTCATTTCTAAGTTTCCTAAAATTTTCGATCGGCTCAGAAACTTGCCATTTTCTTACATTTCCAAGTTTCCGAAATGTTCACTTTCCATTTTTGAATCATTTCCTTACATTTCCTAGTTTCCATAAATGTTCACTTTCCTCTTTATTCCTTTACATTTTAGGACATTTCCTACATTTCCAAGACAAGACATTTCCTTACATTTCCTTGCATTTCCTTACATTTCCATACATTTCCTCACATTTCCTTACATTTCCTTACATTTCCATACATTTCCATACATTTCTTACATTTCTTACATTTTCTTACATTTCCTACATTGCCTTACATTTCCATACATTTCACACATTTCCACACATCTCCATACACTTCCATACATTTCCATATATTTCCATACATTTCCTTATTTCTAGAATTCACATAACACATTCATAATTCATAAAACATGCCATTTTACCACATGGTTCCTTGTGTCATGCTTCATACTTGAGCTTCTTTTAAAGCCTCATTTACCTAGCTCCCTTTTTACTTAAAAACCAATAATTTTCCCAAGCTTTCTTCTTCCATCCTAAAATTCTAAAACCCTTAATACACTTCCAACACTGCCAAAACCTACTAACTCATGAATTATGCACAAACGCATAACCCCTAATCTAGGATGTTACGAGTTCTACCCTCCTTAAAAATAATTTCGTCCTCGAAATTACTTACTAACAAATGTACCATCCTTCTCACCGCACTATGCTTACGCTGCACTCTCTCCGATCTTAATAGAACCATCATACTTTCTAGGCACAATCTCTAAGTTCACGTCCCTAGAACTTATTTCTAACGTCGCGATTTAATCAAGTTAACGAGTTTTATGCATCAAAACTTTTGTTTCACCGATTAACATGAAACGATTTATGAAAAAGTATTTAAGAGTGGTTCTTTCGTATTCATACATGCACTCAGTCTTTTCATTCATTCATACATCTAACAATCAATTATGAACTTTCGTTCATTCGGAAAAATGTTGTAGTTTTCATTGTTGTTGTTTTTCTACTACTTAGGGGTATTTTCGTAATTTTGTCCTACAGGGGCATTTTTTGTAATTTTTCAAAAGAAAAAGTTCCTTGGTGATTTTGTCAAAAGTATTTTGGTAATTTCAAAGTCCTGAGTAATTTGGAAAAATTTTGAAATCAGGGGTATTTTGGAAATTTTTGGCCTCGTGGTATTTCGATAATTTTTCGTGAACCAAAATTTGTAAAAGTTAACAAATCAGGGATATTTTAGAAGTTGTAAAACTTTGAGGGTTCTTTTTGAGACTTTTATTTTCCAAAACGGTGATGTTGCAAAAATTTTGGAAAACAGGTCATTTTGGTAATTTTGTAAGTTAGTGGGCAATTTAAGTAATTTTCCAAAATCAAGATATTTTTGATAGTTTGCAATTTGAACATTTATAAAATAATGAAGTTTTAGCAAGACCATTGAAAAGTTTGACATTTTGTAAATCAAGGGCATTTTGGTAATTTTACCACTAAGGGCATTTTTGTAATTTTCACAAATCGAAATTTTTCTAGGAAATTTTGTAAAGATAGTTTTTACAAATTTAAAAGAAAGTTTTAAGAATTTTAAAACTAGGGTTTGTTGTTTTGTTCTCCTCTTTTTTTTTTTTTTTTTTTTTAAACATGGCTAGTTCCTTTTTCGGGTTTTAGTCATTATGTTTGGCCTATGACCGAGCCCTCTTTGGTCGGGGTGAACCAAAGCTACGCACTGGTAGGATTCGAGTGGAGAGGAGGTGAGTCACGCGGATCGCTTAAGTACCAAGCTCCCACCGAAACCATTCCTAGACATGCGCACGGGGGTTACCACACCCTAGCTCGAAGACTTAGCCATAGGTTTGTTTAGTGTATTAAGTCTTATGTGTTTTGTGTTTGAGTAGTCTAATCCTAGGGTTCAAGTTCCTATCATACTATTCTACGCTCCATGCCTTTTTACCCTTCTAATGTTCATAACATAATTCACATAATCACCCAAATGGTTGTGGTACTTACCGTGGATCATGGTCTGGAGACTTAGGTGCCATGCCGAATACCTGCTTTATTTCAAAGAAAATCGTTTGGGCTCGAATTAAAAACGTTTTGGGCCTTAGCCCACAGGCCGAGAGTTTAAAATCGGGCTCGATACAAATCAAACACCCCACACCCGGCCCACGAGCCTGAACCGGATCTCGTATGTTCCTTAAGTAAACCGGTTTTCAAATTCTTGGTTACTTAGAGAAAAATTGTAAATTTTGGAAAACATTGTTTTGGGTTGGGCTTAAATTGGAACCTATTTAATTAATTTTTGAAAAGCCAACTTAAATAAGGTGACAAAATAGTTTTAGGGTTTATTATTTTAAAAGAAATAAATTTACTTAACTTTAATCAAAAATGAATTGTATCATAATCAAATAAAAATAAACGGAAATAAAGAAAAAAAATCCAACTGGGCCTTATGGCCTTATTACATCATTCAAACCCAAAATAAAATTTAAAGTACTAAAATTATATAAAGTCCAAATTTCTAAATAAATTCTTCAAGTGATGCATGGCCACCTTTAGCTCCCCGCCAGACCTTACCCATTACTGCCATCACCCAAAAATAATTCCCCAACAGGGTGAGTCCACAGACTCAATGTGTACACAAGACTAAATTTTCAACAAATCGGGCATACAAGTCATATCAATTTCATGTTCATATAAAATAAAGGATGATGCAACCCAAACCCAAGCCTATTTGTCCATCCGCTACACACCACCCGTACCAACTCGCATAACCGTGGGGACTACTAAGTCGACCCTCCATCCGCTACACACCATCGGCTGCGCCGCTGCAATCGACGCGTGCTCATCGCCCACTTACGTTGTGTCTTTAGACACTATATTCGAATAATGTAACCGGTTACCATATTCAATAATGTGACCGTAGTCACCATAATTCGCTAGGTGAGACCGTAGTCATCACCTTCACTTTCTCCCTTCACATATATCCCAAATGCCCCAATTATTACATATCATTCATATTATGCTTAAATTCACATTCATGTCACTTTTCAGAATATAACACATTCATAATCCTATCAAAAGTAGGAAACGTACCTGGGTACTTTTGCCACATTTGTGGTACATAGCCACATTCTCATTCTTATGCACATTCACATATTAAAATAATTATTGCCATAACAAATTGAAAGTTAGTGTGAGTACACACCTGATTCGCTTAATAGGTTCCTTGAAATCTCGAAGAGAATCGACAACAGATTAGATCTCAAATCCTACATAAGTTAATCACTTTAAAAGACCATTCGGCCACTTTTCCAAATACAACTAGGATTTGTATTACTTACCTTGTTACTGAATTGATTTTAAGAATCAGGTGCCGGATCTTTGTATTCCTCCCTTATGAATTCGGCTAAACACTATATTACTCCACAGGTTAGTTTTCATTTCGATAATAAATCTAAATATTTAAAATAGCCTTGGCCGAATATCTTAAACACATACCTTGTGATTTCCAAATCACAAAAGGATTCCTTGCCTTATATGATCATCGAAATCCCTAATACTTCATGTTAGATTTAATCCAACATTAAAAACATAAATCGTAACCCTTAACCGTATATTCATATATCTTACCTTAGATCATTGAATTCCCGAAAGATTCCTCCTTGTATTCGTCAGTTGTAGAAACTTGAGAAATCCCTTGTAGATTCGGCCATAGAACAATAGTAGAGATTAAATCTCCGCTTTAGACAAGCCTAAAAGAATAAGAACCAAATCTAGATCTTACCTTTACTTGTTGAAATCGACAACTCCTTCATCACCACAACGATTCTGCTTTTAAGCGCACTTTTTATTGACAAATGAAGAAAAGAGAAGAAGAAAAGAAAAGGGAAAAAGAGAATAATGGCAGAGAAAATTCTACAGAGAGAGAATAGGAGAAACTTTAGAGAATTTCGGCAGAGGTTTTCTTGAAGAGAAAAGAATGAATGAAGAATAGCCTTACTCTTCCTTTTATAGCCAAAATTACTAGCTAGAGTCCTTTACTTGGCCACCACTCTTCTATTTTGATAACTTTATCCTTTAATTATCATAAATAAAAGAGTTTAATCCAATATTTATCTCTTCTAAATAATCCAATTTAAAAATCCTTTATTTATCACGTTTTTAATCGAATATTTATGAAAATAAAACACCTCCTTTCTAGAAGCATGTGCCGTCCACCTCAGTCTTCTGGAAGCAAAAATAAAATTTCATTTATTTGCTTCCCAAGTGGCTCGAACCCATGCCCATGCCTTTTGCACATGGCGCCATTTCCATAGGCCCTAAGTGCCATCTTCAGGCCACTTTTCCTAGCCCGTTTGTGTGTCAAATTTCACCAACTTTTTCTTTTAAGGCCACCTTGCCTTAATTTCCTATTTTAAACTTTAAAACTTGACATTTCTATGTCATTTCTAAGTTTCCTAAAATTTTCGATCGGCTCTGTAAACTTGCCATTTTCTTACATTTCCAAGTTTCCAGAAATGTTCACTTTCCATTTTTGAATCATTTCCTTACATTTCCTAGTTTCCATAAATGTTCACTTTCCTCTTTATTCCTTTACATTTTCAGGACATTTCCCTACATTTCCAAGACAAGACATTTCCTTACATTTCCTTGCATTTCCTTACATTTCCATACATTTCCTCACATTTCCTTACATTTCTTTACATTTCCATACATTTCCATACATTTCCTTACATTTCCTTACATTTTCTTACATTTCCATACATTTCCACACATTTCCATACACTTCCATACATTTCCATATATTTCCATACATTTCCTTATTTCTAGAATTCACATAACACATTCATAATTCATAAAACATGCCATTTTACCACATGGTTCCTTGTGTCATGCTTCACACGGAGCTTCTTTTAAAGCCTCATTTACCTAGCTCCCCTTTTTACTTAAAAACCAATAATTTTCCAAAGCTTTCTTCTTCCATCCTAAAATTCTAAAAACCCTTAATACACTTCCAACACTGCCAAAACCTACTAACTCATGAATTATGCACAAACGCATAACCCCTAATCTAGGATGTTACACAGTAGCTGAATTTTACACTCCTCTAGGTGATGGATTTTCGGCCAACACTTCCCTTGAAGATAAGCTCCTAACTTTTCTCCTTTTTATCTATGATATTATCACTTATAAAATCCACATAATTTCTCCTATTTTTGAGCCTTGTAGCCGTCCACCTCTACTAACCCTAGTGTCGAAATTTAACTCACTTATATTAAAAGATTTGGGCCTCATTAAACTTAATATTTGGGCCCCTAATTCCTTGTGTGTGGCGTCACCCTTATCTTCATTTAAAGTGCCAAAATTGACCTAAAAACATGGGCTCCTTACGACCCAAAACTTGTTCCTTTTTAATTGTTAATGATGCCACCTTAAAATAATTTAATCTGGGCCTTTGCCTAATTCTAAGCCCAAATTTAGACCCCTTTTACCTAAGTTAACATATTACACCTGTTCTCCCATTAAACACATAGGCCCAAAAATTCAGGATGTTACAGCCATAGTTGGAAGATATACAATTTATTGAACCCAATCCTTGAGCTTTGTTGATATTGTGGCATGATTCATGTCCATCAATGAATATCAATTCACTTGGAGTAACATTTCCTAAGGAATGGATAATTTCATTTATATTAAACCCTTTGGATCAAGGAAGTTGAACCAGATCAAAACTTGATGGCTTATTTGCTAATAGTCTATTTTACTTTGTTCATTAATATTATATTATATTATATTATATTATATTATATTACAATTAGCTATTCTAGTTGCTATTTAGAAAGGGTTGTGATTCATCTTTAATATGTTAGCAACTTTAAAAAACCATTTAATATTTGATAGACTTGTATAGGTTGATATACTAAGTATTGAGAGCACATATCTATTTAGTAAGGACCGTTTCTTGTTAGAAAGCAATTTTTTTTTTTTGTAAAACCTTTATGTGTTTGATTTTACAAGCTAAGTTCTCAAGTAGAAAATTTAATGGTGAGAGGTCTAGTTTTTGGGATACAAAAGTGAGGATTCTTTATTGAGGCGTGTTAGAACTAAGCTCACTAGTTGGATTTATTTCAAAGATAGTGGATTCATCTCATTAATCTAAGTTCCACAAACTTAGAGAAACTAATCCGCATAAACAAATTAGTGTCCCTTGTTTTCATTCTGGTTGTCACATTTATTGCATAAGTGCTCACTTACAACGACTTGAAAATCAGTGCAGTCGAAAGCGGTTGCTTCAAAATTTTGTTTTTCGATGATAGAGTGTAACGCCTTGAATTATTAAAATCTATTTTTATAAATTCTATCATAAATGAGTATCTACTTCAGTGGTTAAGTGATTTGTGTATGGGTTTGAAGTCTTGGGTTCAAGTCCCATTTTTGGGAATTTTGCTATTTTTGTTCCTAGCCTTATCCTTGATTTCTTGACTTATACTATATTTTCGGTCAAATCATATTAGAATGAGCTTGTTGGTTCAAGTGGTAAGTGTTACCTTGCCTCGGGTTTTGCGTTTGAGCCCCTGTGTAAGCGAAGGATGATAATTTTTGCTTCTGTGTATGAATGCCAGTAGTGTAGTAGAGATTTGGAGGGATTGAAATTCTGTGGTAGTTGGATGAGAGTTAGTGGGTCGATTTTAGTATGATTGGGTTGTTAGTGGGGGAGTTTCAATTTTATTTTTATTTTTAAATTTGTTTTTCCAAAATTCCCTTTCAATTTCACGTTACTCTTTTCCTCTTTCTCTGTGTAATTTCCTTCTTCTTTTTTTCTATTCTTTTGTTTCAAAATAAAACAGTGCGTTACCATTTGTTCGATCAACATCCTTGTCTTGTTCATCATCTGCTATTGTGTAAATTTCTGGTTGCGGTTCATTTCAGTAAGTTATTTGGTAGGTATAGTTTTACTGTTTCATGGTTGGTCACTAATGGGGGATTTTTGTTATTCTAAACGGGGGGATTTCTGTTGATGGCGTTTCGTTTAATTCTCATTTAGGGGAAAGTCTAGAAATGGTTGGTGTTCCTCTAGCGAATTGAGTGTTTTGATTTTTGCTCCTAACGGTATGTAGGCATGTGCGTCATCAGTTTTGAGAGGTTAATTCACGATTTATTCTTGTTGAAATTATAAATTGAGAACTAAAGTAATTGTTGGGATGCTATTTCGGAGGTCTCGGGGTTGTTTTCGCATCAAAATCAAGCCAGGTGTGCAACGAAAAACTCGAAAAATGGTGATCGGAGAAAGCCAAAATTGGGGCATGTCAATACTACACGGGCATGTGTGGGCCGTGTGCCAGGTCGTGTGAGGCACACGGGCTAAGCCATTTTGGGCATGTAGGCCCAAATTTAGAATTTTTTCCTAGGGTCATACACGTCATTTCGATTGACTGTGGGCCTTTCGTAGGTTCTGTATTTGTTGTTATAGGCCCTAAAGCATGGAAACTGCTAGTCTGTTGGTCTGAATTTGACGTAAACAACACTTAAACACATGTAATGAGATGTGATATGTTTGAATTGTTATGTATAAGCATGTTTAGTAGCTATTTTATGACTATGCATGTGATATACATTATGTTATCTATTATTCTGCTATATTTGATATTCTGTTTGTATCTGGCTATGGGGCGAGATTTATATTATGAGGAGGAAGTGTACTGTGTGAGGCGATATCTCGCCAATATATTGGCAGCATTGCTGTGATTATTCTGAAAAGTGTCGTATAGACACTATGCGGTGTGTAGGGCTAGGTGGGTGTTTTATACCCAACATGGTGTGTTGGGATGGTCAGAGCTGGTGTGTAAAGGATGGGGGTGTGATTATATTTCTACATATCTATTTCTGTATTACTCTGATCTGATTCCGATTTCGGTATGAAATAAGTCTGCATCTGATCTGAATGTATCTAAATCTGAATTCTATTTTTGTAAGTTACACATTGAGTTTTAAAACTCACCTTCTGTTTGTCCGATAATTTCAGGTAACCCTCAGACTTAGGCGGGTCAGTGCAACGGAGCTTGGTTGTGTCCACATTGTCATAAAACTACTTTTACTTTAAGATGGCTTACTTAAATTTTCTGTTTTGAGAGTTTTGTATATTTTGGACTTTCCAGACTTTTGGGACTATTTTTGGTTTCAGATTTTTGTTTTGGTTTTCTAGTATAACGATTGATAAAACGATTTTTATGAAAACGATAAATTTTTTGAAACTAACAATTTTCAAGGAAACAAAATCAATTTACCAAAATATAACGTTTTAAGAAATTCCGCTACAAAATATTCTATTTTATTGAAAAACGTAAATGAACAATGATTCTAAGTTAAATAAGTATATCAACACGTTTTCCAAACAAATCAGGCATACTAAGTAAAACGGTTTACGATGGTTTCAAATAAAAAGGAAGTTAGATTTATAATGTTTCTTCGTAACACTTCCGGATTCGGCCATAACGTCTAGGCCGAGTTTGGGGTGTTACATAGAGTCACTGAATATTATTTACTAATATTTACGAGGGTATTTTAGTATTATACTGAAGTTTGGTTTAATAATTTTGGTTATTTGAAAAGTTAGACAAGGTACATGTGTATCGGTTCTAAAGTTAGTGGTTGGGAAATTGAGGTACCGATACCTCATTTTCGTAAATCAGACTCATAAATATTTTTATTAAATATTTACGAAGTTATCTAATATGTGAATTGAATTTTAGTTAGGTAAATTTCAAATAAGTGATAAATTAAGGTACAGGGACTTTTATAACAATTAAACCATCATAATATTGATTGTGGACGGTAATGTATCTTATTATAAAAGAAAATGTGGAATTTATGATAAAAATTAATAAAGAAAACAAATTATAAGAAATAAAATATACATTAGTGGAATGGGAGAGAAAAAAAGTATTCTTTCATCCTTATACGTCGAATGTTGAATAGGAATAAGGGATAATTGGCCTAGGGTTCTTTATTTTTCAAGCTTCAATTGGTTAGTTAATTTAGTCCCTTTTTTGTAATTTTTATATTTTTGAAATCCCGAGAGCTTAAGCTAGTTGACCCAGGTTGTATTTTACGATATTCTTAAAGTTTGAGGATGTTTCCCGTGTTGAATAGTTGAAGTTTTAAGGACCAATTTGATAGATTTTAAGTTTCGTATTAAAGAGGACTATATTATAAAGTCAATTGATGATTTTGTGTAATAAGGATTAAATTGCATAAATTTCAAAATTTGCGGTAGAAATGAAAAATATGAGGTTAAATTAGGCCTAAAGTGAAATCAAAATAAAAATTTGAGGCTTAATTTAAAAGTTATGTTAGTCTCGATGTTAGGGGCTAAATTGAATAAAATGCAAAAGTCACATAAAATAGCAATTGAATGTGAAATTGACGGTGTATTGATGACTTGGTATATTTATGTTAATCTGTAGCTAACGTTGACCCATATTCCTCAAAACGGAAAGGAAAATAAAGTCATCGATAAATAGCTCGGAGTTATGATTTGTATTTCTATAACCTAAACCTTTTCAGTTACTGCAATTTCGAACTGCATTGCATGGTAATAATATAAGGTAAGATGGAAACGATTGAATGAGTTGAATTGAATCGATTTGAATTAGTTGGTTGTGATAAGGACTAAATTCAATAGATTTGAAAATATGATATATCGTTATATTTGTGAAATTGAATTCAATTGGTGCTGAATTATGCTGTCACATATGTGATTAGATGATTGTTAATGAATTGAAATAAGGGTGTATAGTGGATATCCATTTATAAGCTTGGAATTGTGGGCTTGACATTGTACAATTTAATCAATTCGATTGATATTGGGAAAAAAATATATATGCTGCAACTATGACAAATCGGTTTAAGATATGTAAATAGATTTAATATTTAGGTGATGTATATGACTTGTAGATTAACATGTTAAAATGCATTATAAACTTTATATTATGTTTTAATGTTCAATTATAGAAATACTGCGGAGTATACTCAGCGTATAGTTTTGTTTTCTGTGCACAGGTTACGTACTTAAAGAATTTATTGTCGATCCACCATCCAACAACAATCTCAAACTCAAGTGTTGATGAATGGTTATTTTTGGTCTTGGCATGTACCTAGGATGTTTTATACTTAAAATGGTCATTTTTGTTGCTTGTTGACATTTTTAGACTATGCATAGCATATATGTATAAATGTAATGACTTTACACATGTTGTTGATGACTTATAGGTTGCTTGGATTATATGTCTAATATCCTTATGGTTGAGGAATTATCATGCTATGTAATATGTTCTAGTTGATGCTTGGATGTGGAATGATGCATGGTATGCTTAGGTGATGTTTTGGTAAGTTTGATGCTTAAAACATGAGATTCATTTAAAGTTTATTTTGTGCTTAAGTAGGTGATAGTGAATGTGTTATTTCATGTTAATGAATTGGTATTTAGATGTTCTAATGGTTGTGCTTTGAAAGATGGAAATTGTTGAGGTGCCTTGAAGGCATGTTGATTGGATTGATTATATTCATGTGGTTTGATTTAAATTGTGAATTGAGGTGCCAATTTTTGGAATATTGATTAGGCACTTAAAATGGTGTTTATAAATGATGATATTGGCTTATTTTGAATGCTTTTGAAATGGTTGAATTTGGTTCAAAAAGGATGACTTGTAGCCTAAGTGAAGTATGCTAGAAAACTTGTTTTGAAAGGTAACCACAGGTTCATATCACCTGAGACATGGCATGGCACATGACCATGTGCCATACACGGGCTCATGGCACAATCGTGTAGTCTGTAAAAATTTAGGTGATTTTGGTGCACACGGATATAGTTAGTTACATGGTCTAGTGGCATGGCCGTGTGACCCATCTCATATGGGCTTGGTTATCGCACATGGTCAAGGGACACAATCGTGTGACCCATTTTTCCAAATGTTTCTCAACTTTTTGTTTAAGATTTAAATTGATCCCTGTATGTTATTGAGTTGATTTTAAACTTTTATAAGCTCAACATTAACCTGAAATTGATTGAAAAAATTGATAATTTGATTGTTTATATTCTATGATAATTAACTAAAATTTTGAATTATAAGATGCTTGTAAACATTTCGTAATTGTCGATTACACCTTATTGCTCGAGTCCGTCGACCAAATCAGGTAAGGGGTGTTATATCACTTCTGTTGTCAATTCTTCTTATATTCTGTTTCTCGCAAGTTTAGTAACTTGTTCAAGCCAACAATAGTATCAGAGCTACCCATTAAACATAGCTAGTGGCAATTCTTGATGTTGCTAATTGAAAGACATGGAAGGATAATTAACCAATCAAACCTTGAGACCTTGAGAATGCAAGATTCTGAGACCCTAAGATGATTCTATACTAAACTTTGAGATTTTACGAAACAAGATTGTAACACCCCAAACCCGGCCCATTCACTACGACCGAATTTGAAATGCCACTGCGGAACACGTTCGAAAATATTCTTACTTAAGAGTAAAAACCGTTAAAAATTTGTTGCCTTTAATAAAACATTTTCGTGACTTAAAATATTCTAAGTAAAAATTAAATTGTTCTAAAAATACCGGATTCAAAACTTTATTATACATACTTAAGAAAATAAAATCATTTGCAATTAATATTTAAATTGTCAATCCATAATAGAACATAATAATAAAAATACTTAATAAAAATATTTAAATACTTTAATGGGCCTTATTACAATAAATAATTAAACCAAAATACTTAATAATAAACTGATTGAAATAATCAAAACATCTTCTCATGGGCCACCTCGTTATCCACTCCACCCGGTCCGATCATCATATCACCTTGCGATGTTTGATAAATAATTGGGTGAGTCATACAGACTCAGTGTATAATTAAACCACTGAATTCCACCCACATGTTAACCACATATTAACCCATATATCAGATAACAAATATAATATTTACATATTACCACATTCTGGCTTGGCCCATATTCATATCACATTCATATAATAGGGTAGATAACCACATAATTTCCACATACTGGGCTTAGCCCATTTCCACATTGATCCACGTTCATATATTGGGCTTGGCCCTTTTCTTAATAATCCACATATCAACTGGACTTGGCCCATTTTCACATATGTTCACATACAAAATCATGCAATTATGAAACCCAACCCAAACCTAGGGTCCATCCGCTACACACCCTTTATCCAAATTACCACACACCGTGGGGATTATCAAATCACCTCTCCTTTTTCACTTCAAAAGGCATTCCATGCCGTCCACGTGCAATTAAGCACAATAATCCACAACGCGACCTCAGCCAGTGCCAATCTACGATGTAGCCGTAGCTAACACCAAAACCACGATGGGACACATAGTCACTCATCAACCACGATATGGCACATAGCCGATATCAACCACGATGAGGCACATAGCTACTCATCAAACCATGCGAACTTAATCGCAAATAATCCACAACGTGACCTTAGTCAACGTCAATCCACGATGTAGCTCAAGGCTAACATCAAACCACGTACTCGAAGTACACCCGTACCTTCTTTCATATCCCACCCCATGCACATGCACATATAATAACGGCATAATAATAAATGCATGCACATGTTATTAAGGCAATCAATCATATTTCCATAGGCATAGTCACATTCACATCGGCACTTTCACATTCTTATCAACAGATAATACTAACCTGAATATTGATATACCCCTTTTTAGGGTAATTACCACATAACTGCCACTGCACTGGTTAGCACATAAATCACACATGCAATTATAGCAAAAACCCGGAAAACTGTGGGTTAATCACACACCTGACTTTCTAGCGAAATTCTGAACTACTCGAATCTAACACAATCTAGAATCCCGATACTCTGCTTACTTGTCGATTAGCCCCTAAAAATCATAATACACAATCGGTCACACTTAAACTTATAAAATGGCCTATGGCCAAAACTATATACCACTTACCTTGCTTACCGAAAATCCCGAATCACCACTTAACTATGAAACTGTCAAATCCCTTGAGTACTCCAAATCCAAAACTCCTTTAATGCTTCCACTATCGTTGCTTATGCGAAGACTAAAAGAGAATGGATCCCGCTTTTAGAACTTGCGATAGAAGGAAAAGAATACGCCTCCTTTGAGATTCGGCTATGGTTATTAATAAAAGAAAAATACAAATAGAAGAAAAGCACTTACAAGGTTCGGCTAAGCCCTTCAAATGTTGATGGAAAAGTCGGCCACAAGAGAAAGAAAGTGTATTCGGTTATGATGTTTCTTTTGGGTGCCAAGCAAAGAAAAGAGAAAGGAAACTTATAGGATTCGGCTAATGCTAACAAATAGAGGAGAAGAAGAGACACGATTGGCCTTTTTGGCTTCTTAGAATTCGGCACAATGAGGGAGTGAGTTGAGAGGAGAATTTCGGCTGAAGGAAAAATAATTGAAGAAAAGAATTCCAACAGGTGATCACTCCTATTTAACTACACAATTCGGCATACGTATCTCCACTTATCAAATCCAAATCAATCTCTTATTTCCCTCTTCAATACTTATCCAAAATAAATTGAATAAGTCAACATTTATCCATCTCCTATTTAATCTCTAAGCTTATTTAAAAATAACTAAATTAAAACAATTATTATCTTCTCCTTAATCTTCTATCTATCTATCTAAATAAAATAAAATAAAACTTCAATTATCAAATCCCAATTTAATCTCTTATTTTATCTCTTTTACACATATTCAAAATAACTAAAATAAATCTTCAATTATCCTACCCATCTAAAATAAATAAATAAAAAAAACAATTATCTATTATCTACCAACTTAAAATAAAATAAAACCTTAATTATCTTCTTATCACCTTTTTAATCCAAATAAAATAAACCTACCATTATCTAAAATAAAATAAAACAATCCTTATCTCCTACCTTCCAAATTAATTCTAAAAGGATTTAACAAGCCTTATTCTCTTTCAATTAAAAGTCCAATTGTCGTCCATTGCTTCCTTCTTTCCTGGCGCCAAAAACCAAAAATTAAAACACCCAACTGCTGCTCCCCCTCCTCGAACTCAAGACCTGCTGGAGCTTCACTGCAGATAACGCCCCAACCACTCTGCCAAGACGCCTCTTTGTGATATAATTCACCCTGAACTTCTTTTAACACCTCTTTCCCAAGCTCCCCCTTGTCCTAGTGCCAAAGCAAATTAAAAACACGCCCCATGCTGCCAACGGGATTCGAACCAAGGCCCTTGTTGCCGCAAGCCGCATATAGCGCTCCAAGCCACTCTGCCGTGGCGGTTTTTATGACATAAACCCGCCATAAATTCTTTTAAGACCTCCCAAGCCAGGCTCCTACTTAACGCATAAAAATAAAATCCCATTCGCTTCCTCTACAACTCGAACCAAAGACCTGCGCCAGGCATCACCTCCAGGCCCCTTAAGTGGCGCCTTGCAGCCACTTTACCAAGGCCTGCTTTATGTCCAAAGACCACTGCATATTTCCTTAAAGCCGTCTTCAGTCCAACCTCCTTTCTTGACGCAAAATACAAAAATAAAACACTCCCATGCTACCCTCAAGACTCGAACTCTGCACCTTGTTGTTGTCGCCATTCCTGTGCCTTAAGTGGCGTCCTTAAGCTACTTTACCAAGCCCCCTTTCATGACCCAAAACACCCACAAATTATTCTTAAGGCCTCCTCAGCCTAATTTCCTCTTTTTACACTTAAATCCAAAATTTTTCCAAAGCTTTCACCTTCATTCTAAAGTTCTAAAAACTCTTAAAACATCTCCAAATACCCTTAAAACCCACTAGCACTTGGGTTATGCTCCAAACGCATAACCCCTAATCTAAGATGTTACAAAGATTTTGCACTTAGTGAAGAATATTCCAACAATAATTAGTTAGAAAAATGTTGAGATATTTACTTGAGAGATTGTAATCAAAGTTGCTATTATAGAAGAAGCTAAAGACCTTGAAAATCTAGCTATAGGTAACCTCATAGGGTTTCTATAGACCTTTGAAATGAATCTTGCTAACGCCAAACATAATAGAACCAATGGTGAAAGAAATATTGCTCTTCAAGTGGGAGAAGAAGTACCAACTTCCACTACTATTGCAATTGAGGAGCTTGAGGAGAAAATTGCATTACTCACTTAGAACTTCAACAAGGAATTTAATAAAGCAATCAAGGGGGACTAATGAGGTTTGAGTCTATTAAGAATATTCCCAAGAATAGATCCAATGATGTGGTCATCAAAGAAGAAACAGAAAAAGATACAAAAAAAGGTGTCTAATTCTATGAATGTCAATGATATGGTTACATCAAGATTGAGTGTGGTAACACTTTAAAGAAGCAAAAAAAGTCACTATGTGACTTAGAGTGTTGAAGATCCATCTAGAAACTTATACTCAAATGAAGACTATCTCATCAACTATGTGCTTTTTACAACTAGTACAGCCAAAGGATCTAAAGTTGATTTTGATGAAGAACTTTTGAAGACCTACAAGATCATAATAGGCAAATGGGAGTAGATTTCTGATGTGCATGCTAAATTACTACAAGAAAATGGTCGTTTGAAAAAAGAAAATTCAAGGTTGATCAAGCATATCGAATTTAAAGAACCACTACTTGTGTAGAACTTGACAACCTAATGAAAACCCAAAACAAGTTTGCTGCAACCAAGCTTATGCTTCAAAAAATCCTTACTGTAGGAAAAAAGATCTAAGCAAAAGTGGAATTTGTAACATCCTGAATTAATGGGTCTATGCGTTTAGTATAGGAATATGTTTAATATGTTAACTTAGGTAAAAGGGGTCTACATTTGGGCTTAGAATTAGGCAAAAGCCCAGATTAAATTATTTTAAGGTGGCATCATTAACAATTAAAAAGGAACAAGTTTTGGGTCGCAAGGAGCCCATGTTTTTAGGCCAATTTTGGCACTTTAAATGAAGATAAGGGTGACGCCACACACAAGGAATTAGGGGCCCAAATATTAAGTTTAATGAGGCCCAAATCTTTTAATTTAAGTGAGTTAAATTTCGACACTAGGGTTAGTAGAGGTGGACGGCTACAAGGCTCAAAATAAAAGAAATTATGTGGATTTTATATGTGATAATATCATAGATAAAAAGAAGAAAAGTTAGGAGCTTATCTTCAAGGTAAGTGTTGGCCGAAAATCCACCATCTAGAGGAGTGTAAAATTCAGCTACTGCATGGCAAAGAGGGTGCCGAATTTCCCCTCTCTTTTAGCTTGAATTTTAAGGGCGTTTTCAGTTTTTAGCAGTAGGTGCTGAAATATCTATAAATAGGGGGGCTAACTCCATGATTTTGACACTGAAAACCCTAAATTCCTCTCCCATTGTGCCGAAATTCCCTAGCATCTCCCTCTCCAATTTCTTTTCTCCAAATTTCTTCAAAAGTCGAAACTCTTCTCCAATTTTTCCTCCTTGTGCTGATTTCTCTAAAAAGCTGAAGCATCCATAGTCTTTTCTTCTATTCATCCTATTTGAGAATTAGTTCTACACTTCCGGCATTTAAATTTTCCATTGGTATTGCCGAATCCTCTCTCTAGTGCTAGCCGAATCTCCTATGCTAAGGTAAGTGTCGATTTTTGATTAGTTTTCAAGATCTATTCCCGGTTTTTGAAAAGCAAAAGCCGAAAGCTAATAGTTTAATGGTCTTATGATGGGCGGTAATTCGGGATTTGAAGGAAGCTTGGTCAATTAGATCTAAAAGCCGAAAATAGCTAGTCTCCACTTTCGGGATTTTTAAGGTAAGAAGATTTTCCTAGATTTCTATTAAATTTCATCATTATATACAAGATCTTAATGTTATAATGAGGATTAACGATTAAATATTGTGATAGTAGTTCTGATAAGGACTTGTGATGGAATTAAATATGGATCAGAAAAAGGAGAAAATCCCTAAGTTTAAGAAAAGAGCAGTATCTGCCATTCGAGATTGGCCACTTGGTTGTGGACCGGCTTCTGAACAACACCTTAGGCAGATAGCAGTTGTGTCGACTAGGGATAGCGTCGATATAGAAAGCATCGTTTTATCGGTAATCAGGTGTGTAGATCTCTAACACACTACTAATAAACCTGTATGTATGACTATTTTTAAATATTATGGGCTAAAAAGCCGAAATGACGCTGTATAGATAGTCGAATAGAACCCTAAAAGGGTTAGGCAAGGATGCCAGGTACGTAAACATAGAACTCCCTATGTGTATCGAAAAATATATAAGTCTGCATGATGTTTTCTTTATGTATGTATGCATGGGGTGGGAATGATGATATTGAAGGGGAAGTGTATGATAGGTCACTTGGTGATCGGTGGTAGAAAACCCACATAATTTAATTGTAAGGTCACATAGTGATCGGTGGCTAAGCCACATTTAATGATTCCTAAATAACAGGAATAGGCAGTTCGGCTGTCATTATGGTGTGTAGCGGATGTAGGGTTGATTGTAGAAATCCCCGCGGTGTGATGGTTGGTACGGGTGGGTGTGTAGAGGATGGAACCCTAGGATGGGATGGGTTATTAATCATTTATTATTTTGATGTATGATTATGATTGATGCCTTATGGGCCAGGGCCCATAATGTGTTTGTGGGCTCAAGTCGTTGTGTGCTTTGAAATTTATATACTGAGTCTTGGTGACTCACGCTTTCCTTTTCTCTACTCTCCAGATGAGCAGTAGATCGTGGACATGGGAGCCGGGACGGACTCGAGGGGCCATCAAGTTCTATTTCTACAAATTATATTTTCTTTAGAACTTCTTTAAGTTTGTTTTACTGTTATTTGAGGAACAGTTATGTAATAAGGCCCTAGCTTTTATTCAACTTAGGAGTTTTCTATGTTATGCAACTTATGAATATACCACAAGGTTTACTTACATTTATTAATAAAATAGAAAGAGGTTTATTTTTAAAAAAAATCTCTCTTTTATTCAAATTTAATTAATTTAACTCGTATTTTCAAAATGCGATAAATTGTTATGTGTTCGATAACATGTCGGGTCTGGTCGAAACGCATGGGCCGGGTTTGGGGTGTTATAGAATTGGTTATGTAGACAAAGGAAAGGTTTCCATCAAGAGTCCCATTATTTTTGTGAAAGCAACAAATAATGGAGAATCTAGTGAGTGCTCTACCAAGCCTGTTGGTTAAAACCATGAAAAAGGTAATGACTCTCCATAGAGTGATTTTCCATTATTATGGTACCCCTAGACATATCAAAGCTCAATGTTTCAAGATGTTATGTGATTTGAGATGGAGACGAGAAGTACCCATTTCTCATGGCAGATTACCTATGAAAGAGCAAAAACATGTTTGGATGAAGAATGAGCAAAAATGTTTGCTTGTTGCACATCAATCACTAAAGTCAACCACGGATGATGTGTGGTATTTCGACAATGGCAGCTCACAAAACATGACAGTTAATCAAACCTATCTATCTAAGTTTGAAGACTTCCATTCCGCTAAAGCTACATTTGGAGATGGAAAGAAGTGACACATTCTTAGAAAAGGTCCATTGAATGTTCTTTGAATGCCCAAACTAAAGAATGTGCTTCTTGTGGAGGATCTAAAAGCTAACTTAGTAAGTATTAGTGAATTGTCTGATCAATGGATGATTTAAAATTTTACCAAAGACCAGTGTCTAATATCATCTGAGTTAGAAGAGAAAATCATGGAAGGGGCTTACATATAGGACAATTGTAACAGAGTGATCTAATCAGTTAAATACAACTATGCAAATGTTTTAGATTTGGAAGTGTGACATGAAAAGACAGGCCATATCCATTATAAAGGACTTCAAAGATTGGTCAAATATGAAGCCGTTAGAGGGATTCCAAAGTTTAGTGGCTCGATTCCTAAGGTTTACAATAACTTCTTGAAGGGTAAACAGCACAATGAAAAGCTTTAGAATCTGTCTCACATCCTAACCATACCACCCCTTGTTGGATCTGGTTCCTTTTCATCTATGTACACTTGTAATTTTTGTCGAATAGATTGGCTAATAAAATTATTCATGAATTATATTAATACCCTTTGTATATTGTCCTCACGTGGTTTTTGCATGTAAAGAAAAATAAAAGCAAATATTAGTTCATCGGTTGTCTAATGTTTAACTAATACTAAGCGATATTATGTGGTCAAATCATAATACGAAAAAACAACTTATATTAGTAGGCGAACCCAAACATCCCATTAATATAATTGAAAATGAGCAAATTGATTAAAGACTAATATGTCTTCAATCAAGTCCAATTGGGGAGATGCCTTGTCTTGGGCATTAGAGTGGATGACTCCCAAAATATAGAGACATATATGTGGCTAACTGGATAGATAGTACATCAGATTGGACCTAAGGAGAATAGATGTAACAATCTGTTTTTCAATAGTGTCAGAAACAATGGTTTCGGGACCACAAATCCGATGAGTAAGTTCTTAAATATTATTATTTAATACTTTCAAGTAAATTATGGCTTTAAAAAGGGTTTTGATATGGTAATTTATGCTATTCTAATGATTAATTAAGTTCAAGTGCTAAGACACTAAAATCAAGTGATTTTAGAAAATGAGGTATTAGGACCTCGTTTCTATAAACCGAGCAATATATATTTTTATAAATATCTAAGGAGTTTTATTAAGCTTGTTTTAAAGTTTCGTTAAGAAATTTTAATGTTTTGATTGTTAATTAAGCAAAAAGGACTAAATCGTAAAAGTTAAAAAATTCAATCGCTATCAGTTTAAAGGTGTAAATTGATTAAAGAATTCTAGTTGGATGGCCTTAATGAGTCATTTATCCATACCTAAGATGGTGGGACGGTTTTAAGCTTAAAATATTTTAATTTTATATGTTTTATAAGTTAATTTATTACTATAATAAAGTAAAAAGGTTAATAAAGTAATAATAATACAAAAGTGGCCATCTTCAACCTTAAGTTTTCTTCGTCTCAACCAAAAGCCATGGCTATGGAGAATTTAGGTTCGGCCATGTTTCACTTTATGCATGTAAGTCCGTTTTAGCCCATTTCTTAATAATTTTTATGTTTTTGATATCGTTGCAACTAGGTCCAACTAACCCGTACCTTTGATTTTGAAATTGTTAAAGATATTGAATGTTGCCATTGATGAATATTTGTAATTTAAATATTAAATGATAAATTTGAGGTGTTATTTATTATTTATAAGTATTTTGTTAAGTGATTTTGATGAATTAGCCGATTATGGATTAAATTGTTGAAATAGTAAAAATACAAGGACTAGATGTGAAATTGTTGCAAAATTTGGCTTTATTGGATGCCATGAATATTCAGGTTGCATGGGTTTGCATTAAAAATGGTTAATTTGAATGTTTTAGGCTCATGGACTAAATTGAATAAAAATGAAAAGTTGAGGGCAATTTTGTAAAAATTTTAAAATGACTAAATTTCATAAAATGGAGTGATTTTGCTGTCTAAATTAATAAATTTAATGAAATTATTAATTTAGATCAAGATCGAGTGGAAAATCGAGGAGAATAAAAATTTACCAAAAAGCCCTTGTACTTTGACATTTCTACAATTTAGTCAGGTAATTTTGTAACACCCCTCACCCGTATTTGATGCCGGAATA
This sequence comes from Gossypium bickii, assembly GCA_025503065.1. Classification (NCBI taxonomy): domain Eukaryota; kingdom Viridiplantae; phylum Streptophyta; class Magnoliopsida; order Malvales; family Malvaceae; genus Gossypium; species Gossypium bickii. The sequence goes on along the minus strand of CP106713.1, from coordinate 14,736,091 downwards.
TGGTTATGGAGCATTACCAGACTTTCAAAGCTTTTAAACATACATTTCATATACAATTTAACAATTCAAATACAAACCAATCATAATCAATCATAGTGTCCCTTAAAGAAGCCTACGAGGCCTTAAACATGCATTGGGAGTGGTTCGGGGCTAAATCAGAAAATCATGAAATTTTTCAACACTTAGCAAATTTTTCTCCAAAACAGGGGACCCACGCCTGTGTGACCAGGCCGTGTGTCTCACACGGCCACCAGACACGCCCGTGTCACAGGCCGTGTGGATATTCGAATTGGGAGCACATGGCCGTGTGTCCCCTGTTTTGGAGAAAAATTTGCTAAGTGTTGAAAAATTTCCCAAGTTTCTGGTTTAGTCCTAAACCACTCCCAATGCATGTTCAAGGCATCGTAGGCTCATTTAAAGGACACTATGATTGGTTTGTATTTGAATTGATAAATTATATATGAAATGTAAGTTTAAAAGTGTTGAAAGTCCGGTAATGCTCCATAACCCTATTTCGACATCAAATCGGGTGAAGGGTGTTACATTTACTGGTATCAGAGCTATGATTTAGTTTATTCTAGGACTAACATAGCGTATGTGAGAGTCTAGCTATACATGCCATAAATAAACTATGATAGTGTGATGACTCTTGACGTTTTAAAATGTGTTTTCATAAAGAAATGGATCCCAATCGAGCTATAGTTGATGAGGTGGAGAGTAATGCGCCTGCTCCCGCCCAAGGGACAGCGCCGTCTAATTCTAGACCTGTAATGGGCAGCCAGGGAGGAGAAGCTAAAGAAGCCTTATTCCAAATGATGAACGAGTAGTTCACTCAATATATTTGTACGAACTCGGTTGCTCAACAACCTCCACCCCTCCTAAGCCCCAACCTATACCCGTAGCTCCTCAAGGAGTCGAGCTTTTAAGATTGAATAAGACTCCAGTTGATAAGATCCGTAAACACAGGGCTGAAGAGTTTAGAGCTAATGTTGATGATGACCCTGAGAGAGCAGGGTTTTGGCTTGAAAATACAATTCGAGTGTTTGACGAGCTTTCTTGCACACCACCTGAATGTTTAAAGTGTGCAATATTCCTTCTGAGAGATACCGTGTATCAGTGGTGGAATACATTAGTATTGGTGGTGCCGAGGGAGAGAGTCACCTGGGAATTCTTTCAGACCGAGTTTCGAAAGAAATACATCAGTCAACGGTTTTTAGATCAAAAGCATAAAGAGTTTTTAGAATTGAAACAACGCCGCATGACTGTAACCGAATATGAAAGAGAATTCATATGGTTAAGAAAGTATACTCGAGAGTATGTTTCTACTGAAGAGATAATGTGCAAGCGGTTTGTTGATGGGATGAACAAAGTTATTAAACTGCTAGTCAGGATTTTAGATTTAAAAGAATTTGTTGTGTTAGTTGACTGGGCTTGCAAAGCCGAAGACTTTAGCCAAGAAAAGAGAAAGGCTGATTCAGAGGCAAGAGACTCGAGGAAGAGATCGATGAGTAAATCTTATCTATCCTCGTCGAAGAAATCCAAAGACTATTTTAACCGATCGATAGCTTCAGTGGGATATTCCAATAGAGATCATGGAAAGCAATACACCAGCCCTAAAGCTCAAGCCACATCAGTATCGAGTGTTGGCAATGTAAAAGACGTTAAGCCCAAGTGTCAACAGTGTGGAAGATGACATTTTGGAGATTCCTGGGTGAAAAATAATAATAGAGCTTGTTACAGTTGTGGTTCATGAGATCATTTTATCAGAGATTGTCCCGAGTTAAATGAAAAAGATAAATCTCAGAATGTAAGATCAAGTAATACAGCTTCACGAGGGAGGCCGCGAAGAAATGTGGGAAATACAATTGGTAATCGTGGTACAACAAGAGATTCTATAGTAAGATCTGAGGCCAGAGTACTTGCTAGAGTTACTCTATTCGCACTCACGAAGAAGCGTCATCACCAGATGTTATTACCAGTACATTCCCTTTTTACGACACTAATGTTATTGCATTGATTGACCCTGGATCGACTCACTCATATATATGTATAAATTTGGTCTAAATAGAGTTTTCCTGTGATTAAAGTATCGAACCCTTTAGGTAAGTATGTACAAGTTGATAAAGTATGCAAGAACTGTCCTTTAATGACTCGGGGTTACTGTTTTCCGACTGATGTGATGCTTTTGCCATTTAATGAGTTCAATGTAATTCTGGAAATGGATTGGTGGACTTTGCATAATGCTGTTGTGAACTGTAGACAAAAGATTATAGAATTGATGTGTCAGAATAGTGAATTTCTTCATATTAACTCAAATGAATCAAATGGATTGACTGTTATGATTTCGTCTATGTTAGCTCAGAAATGTGTAAGAAAAGGTTGTGAAGCTTATCTTGCTTATGTTTTGGATACAAAAGTGTCTGAATCAAAGAATTTCCAGTTGTCTATGAATATCCAAATGTGTTTCCTGAAGAATTGTCAGGGTTGCCACCTATTAGAGAGGTTTAATTTGCTATTGAATTAGTGTCGAGAACTTCACCGATATCTGTAGCTCCATATAGAATGGCTCCGACAGAGTTGAAAGAGTTGAAAGTCCAGTTGCAAGAGTTAACAGATAGAGGTTTTGCACGACCGAGTTTTTCTCCTTGTGGTGCGCCAGTATTGTTTGTTAAGAAGAAAGATGGATCAATGAGAATGTGTATTGATTATCGTCAACTCAATAAGGTTATGATAAAGAATAAGTATCTGTTGCCAAGAATAGACGATTTGTTTGATCAGTTGAAAGGTGCAACAGTTTTTTCAAAGATTGATTTGAGATCAGGTTATTATCAGTTGCGAGTTAAAGACTCAGATGTGTCGAAAACTGCGTTTAGAATGAGGTACGGACATTATGAATTCCTTGTTATACCTTTTGGACTAACTAATGCTCATGCTATTTTTATAGATTTGATGAATCGGATCTTTAGATTGTATTTAGACAGATTTATTGTTGTGTTCATTGATGATATTTTGATCTATTCACTAAATGAGTCTGAGCATGCTGAGCATTTGAGAATTGTGTTGCAAACCTTGAGAGATAAGCAATTATATGCTAAATTCAGCAAATGTGAGTTCTGGCTCCGAGAAATTGGATTTTTGGGACACATTGTTTCTATGGAAGGCAGAAGAGTTGATCCAAGTAAGATACCTACAGTTATTGACTGGAAACCACCTAGAAATATGTCTGAGGTCGGAAGCTTTTTGGGATTGGCTGGTTACTATCAACGCTTCATTAAAGGATTCTCGATGATTGCTACATCAATTACCAGATTGTTACAGAAATATGTAAAATTTGAATGGTCTAAGAAATGTCAACAAAGCTTCGATCATTTGAAAGCATTATTAACTGAAGCACCAGTGTTGGTTCAACCTGAATCAGGTAAAGAATTTGTGATTTACAACGACGCGTCATTGAACGGTTTAGGTTGGGTGTTGATGTAAGATGGAAAAGTGATAGCTTATTCTTTTAGACAGTTGAAACCGCATGAGAAGAACTATCCGACACACGATTTGGAGCTGGCTACTATAGTTTTTTCATTGAAAATTTGGCGTCATCATTTGTTTGGTGAAAAATGCCACATCTTTACTAATCATAAAAGCTTAAAATATATTATGACTCAAAAAGATTTGAATTTGCGACAACGGAGATGGCTCGAGCTACTAAAAGATTATGAGCTGGTGATTGATTATCACCTGGGAAAGCGAATGTAGTCGCAGATGCTTTGAGTAGAAAGTCGTTGTTTCCCTTGAGATCAATGAATACACAGTTGACATTATCTGATAATGGGTCGATTTTGCTGAATTAAAAGTAAAACCAGTATTTCTTCAGCAAATTTGTGAAGCTCAGAAATTTGATAGTGATTTGCAAGCTAAAAGAGTGCAATGCGAGTCGACTAGTGATTCAGAGTACCAGATTGGAGTCGTAGATTGTTTGATGTTCCAAGTTAGAGTCTGTGTAACACCCCTAACCCGTATTCTCTATCCGAATAGGGTTACGAGGTATTATCGATCAATACACATTATTTATCATACAATACTTATACAATTACGCATTCATACTCAAATACCATTCAACACAATCATATTGTCCCTTATAAGGGCCTACGAGGCCTTAAACAGCTTTAGAAGCGGTTTGGGACTGAATTGATAGCATACGAAATTAATGGAAAACTTAGAAATTTTCAATCATTCAGGGGCCACACGCCTGTGTGAACAGGCCGTGTGCCTCACACGGCTTCAGACACACCCGTGCCACAGGCCGAGTGGAAATAGGGCATACATACTGACCTAGGTCACACGGCTGGCCACATGCCCGTGTACCCTTCAAAGTGGCCACAAACGCCCGTGTGCTAGGCCGTTTACTAGGCCATGCCAAACTTGTAGGGTATACTGACTTATGCAACACAGCCAAGTCACACGCCTTTTTGCTAGGCCATGTCCCATTTAGGCGGGTATACTAACTTGTGCCATACGATCGGTCACAAAGCCGTGTGTGAGACCGTGTGGAGCATACTAACTTCATTTTAATTCAACACCAAGGGACACACAGCCATGTAGTATGACCATGTGTCGCACACGGATGAGACACACGCCCGTGTAGACAAAAATAGGCCATTTGCAAGGCTAAATTGCCACCCTTACTCATGCTCACCTAAACAACCAAAATGGTACCATTTCATCACACAACTAAGCAGCCAAAATCATCATTCAAATGCACAAATAATACCATATCCATTTCAACCAAATTCAATACTCAAGTCGATAAAAAATACCTATTCAAATACTTATCAACTCAACTTCTAAAATCATACTTCACCAAAGCATTTCTCAAGCATTAAACTCCATAAATCAATTTAACCATTTGCAACTATAAGCCATGACCATTTTCATACTAAACATACCAATATAAGCCATCACCCATGGCTATATTCACAACCAAAATACCACAAGTAGCCTATACATGCCATATACCATATATACACAACTCAAAAGTACCAAATAAATGTCTAATAGTGCGATGATGTTCCCGACGACTCCGGATCTGAGCTAGCCTTGATTCACTATAAAACATAGAAAAATAACACAAAGTAAGCTTCATAGCTTAGTAAGCTCGTATGTGAAACTTAATTCATCATATAAATACATATCAACCAATTATACATAACATCACTACATACACATTAATTACAAACCTTTCTCATGTCTCAAAACATGATCAAATTCCATCTCATCGAACTTTATCTATTTAATACTCGAATAGGTTCTGTACGTACCTGTATCACTTCGTACTAACCTCTTTCTCAACCACATCATTCATTTATCCATTGAACCATTCAGAATAGAAGTCAGATACTCAAGGATCTCAATCGATAAGTACCTATACCATGGACCAAAGCCAAATCAAGGTAACTTATCCCGGAGTACCTATACCATAGCCCGTAGCCAAATCAAGTTAACTTCTTTCCGAAATACATATACCATGGCCCGTAGCCAAATCAAGGTATCACTCGCACCCGTAGTGTCGATATCGTGGCCCGAAGCCAACACATCTGATATGCATGGCCCGAAGCCAACACATCCGATATGCATGGCCCGAAGCCAAATCGGTATATCATCTTTTAACATATCATTAGTATCCAAAATCTATTCCTAAGGTTCAACCGAGACTTTTAGCTTGTCGATTCCATTTTCGAATATATCCGTAGAATCGTATTTACAATTCATACATTAATAACAATCTCATAATCACAATTTAGGCAATATCAAAGCATTTATCATACATTTATAAAGAAATCGTCACATACGAACTTACCTCGAGTACGAAAACAGCGGAATGAGTCAATTACTCGACAATCTTGCCTTTCCCCCGACCTAATTCCAGATTCCTCTTTTCTTGATCTAAATATATTCAATTAACTTCTTTAATCAACCACTCATTCAAATTAGTCCAAAACATGCATTTAGGCCTATTTGCACTTTAGCCCCTAAACTTTCACATTTAATCAATTTTGTCCCTCTTTCACAAATACACAAAATTCACATAGTTTCTTAAAACCCAAGCTTGGTCGAATTTCATATAAGTCCCTAGCAGCCCAAAAATTTCATTTATTTCACATTTCAACCACTCAATTTGCACATTTCACAATTTAATCCCTATTGATCGTGTGTCAATCGAGTTTTAAAATTTATAAAGAGAATGATCGAACCTGGAAACTAACTCTGACAATGATTTAAGGCAAGTGCACCTATCGAACAGTAGTATAGCTTAGGCAAGACCGGATTGTCGAACCCAAAGGAACTAAAAGTATTAATACTAACTTTCTTTCTACTATTTAGCCTAAATATTAAGTGAAAGTTTATCTATTCTAAAATTAACTAACTACCAAGCTAAGATGCAAAGACAAAAAGACTAAATTGGGGAGATAACTTTTAGAAAAACTCAGTTGATTAAGACGATACCCTCAGGAAGAATCCACCTAGACTTCACTTGTTATCTAACACTGAACTAGACAATTTATTCACTTAGTTTGATCCGTAAGACTCCCTAACGTATATTAAACCCTCTCTCGAGGTGAATAACGTCTAACCCTAGGTTAATTAACAGAAATCTCTTTCTACATTAATAACCCCCTAGAATAGCAGTAAATCGATCTATGGATTCCCATATTAGGTTTCACCCTAATCCGGTAAAATCTCGTCACCCTATCTCTAGGCGTGCGATCAACTCCGCTTAATTATGCTAGATCTACTCTTAAGCAGGGACTTTTGCTCCTCCACCTAAGCACATCAAATTTGGATTAAGCTCACATAATTAAGAACAAATTAAGTATTTATCATATAATTCAGAAAACAATAACAAGATTCATCATAGGTTTCATCCCCTTCGGGTATCCCAAGGGTTTAGTTCATAACTATAAAAGAAAACATCTCAGAAGAAAATATAAAAGAAAACATAAGAACTTCCTAAAACCCCTGAAGGAATCGAAGAAGAGATCCGCCGTCTTGAGTAGAATTCCGGCTTCTTGAGATGGATCAACTGGCTATCTTCAAGTGATTCTCCACAGATCTGGCCTTTTTGGCTCGGCTCCTTGGCCTAGCTAACCGCCCCCCTTTCAGGTGATACTTAGGGGGTTTTTATAGGCTTTTGAAATAGGTTTCTTTGTCCCAAAGTATCCAAATCCGAATGAAATTGCTCTTTGCCACGATAGGGACATGACCATGGCACACGCCCGTGTGAATCGTGGTCAGGCCGTGCTCGGACTTCTTTAATGAGGCACGACCATTTGAATCGAGATCAGGCCGTGTTCTAGTAGGAATGGTGGCACGACTGTGTGGCTTGAGGTCCAGGCCGTGTTGAATTCGTAGCTTGGCCCATTTTGGCACGTTTTGAGCTCATTTCTTGTTCTTTTCATCCTCGGGTGCTTTTCTGGGTATAAGAAACGAAAAGAAAGGATTAAGAGCACCTTTTTACATAAATCAAGGGATAAATCATCCAAAAGCCTACTAAATGTGGGATTAAAATATGTTACTTTTACGGTTTATCACCTATTATGCATTTTTATCAAAAATCACTTTACAAAACATGAAAATCTATCATCAAACTTTCATATTTCAACCTTAAACATCAAAGAACTCATAAATTCAACAATGGCAACTCTCAAAATCTTTAATAGTTTCGAAATCTAAGGTACGGGGTAGCTAGAATATGAAGCAACGATCTCAAAAACATAAAAATCATCAAAAATGAATCAAAAATCGTACCTTAATTGCTTGAATTAGCCTAGACGAAAGAAAACCTAAAGCTTTGGCTTTTCTTCTCTTAATATTTGGCCAAGGAAGATGATAAAAGAATAATTTTGATTTTGTTTTACTTATTATAACTTAATTAATCAATTTACTAATATAACCTTTATTATAAACGTATAAAAACATATAATGGATGTCCATTAACCTTTAAAATGATCTAATTACCATTTAAGGCCATCATATTAAAAAGCCAAAGCAATTTGACACCTTTAACAAATAGAATGCAACTTTTGCATTTTACGCGAATTAGCCATTTTTCTCAAATTGAGCAATTAAACGATAAAATTAGCTCACAAAATTTTCACACATATCAAATAACATGCTGTAAATACATAAAATAATATTAAAATATTTTTTTGACATCGAATTTGTGGTTTCAATCTGTGTACCAAAAAATCCAAAGTTGATTCAAAAAATCTTACACGAGGCACATAGTGGTTGTTTATCCATTCATACTGGAAGTACTAAAATGTAAAATGATTTGAAACAACTGTATTGGTGGTCGGGTATGAAACAAGACATTTCTGAATTTGTAGCAAGATGTTTAGTGTGCCAGCAAGTTAAAGCTGAACATCAAGTGCCTTCGGGTTTGCTTCAGCCTGTGATGATACCGAAGTGAAAATGGGATAGAGTGACTATGAATTTTGTATCGAGATTACCCCTGTCTCTGAAAAAGAAAGATGCAATATGGGTTGTCGTTGATCGACTGACGAAATCCGCACATTTCATTCCAGTATGTACTAACTTTTCCCTTGATAAGTTGGAGGAGTTATACATTTTTGAGATTGTTAGATTGCACGGAGTACCGATTTCAATTATTTCAAATAGAGACTCAAAGTTTAGGTGGTAGTTTTGGAAGAAATTGCAAGAAGCTCTAGGTACAAAGTTGATTTTTAGTATAGTTTTTCATCCGCAAACCGACGAACAGTCTGAGTGAGTAATTTAGATTCTCGAAGATATGCTCCGATGTTGTGTTTTGGAATTCGAAGGTAATTGGGAGAAATATTTGCCGTTGGTTGAATTTGCGTATAATAACAGCTTTCAATCGAGTATAAAGATGGCACCGTACGAAGCTTTGTATGGTCACAAATGCCGAACACCATTGTACTGGATCAAGATTAGCGAGAAACAGATTCATGGGGTTGATTTAATTAGAGAAACCGAAGAGAAAGTAAAAGTAATTCGTGATTGTGTGACAGCAGCTTCAGATCGTCAGAAATCCTACGCGGATTTGAAACGAAAAGATATTGAATTTCAAATCGGTGACAAAGTGTTTTTGAAAGTATCTTCGTGGAAGAAAATTCTTAGATTTGGTCAAAAAGGCAAATTGAGTCTGCGTTTCATCGGGTCGTACGAGATCATCGAAAGAATAGGGCCAGTGTCATATCGACTAGCTTTACCATCAAAGTTAAAAAAGATCCATAATGTGTTTCACATATCGATGTTGCGTCGATATTGATCGAATCCCTCACATGTGATTTCTCCATTAGAGATTGAGATTTAGTCTGATATGACATATAAAGAAGGACCGATTAGAATTCTAGCTCGAGAGATTAAAGAATTGAGAAATAAATGCGTAGTTTTAGTGAAAGTCTTGTAGCAATGTCACAGAGTTGAAGAGACTATGTGGGAGCCCAAAGAATTTATGAGAAAACAGTACCCTAACCTATTCACTGGTAAGATTTTCAGGGACGAAAATCCCTAGGGGGAGAGTTGTAACAACCCGTTTTTGGTCAAATAGGAACATTGGTTTTGGGACCACAAATCTGAGGTTAAAATATTTATTTTATTATTATTTAAATGTTTACAGCATGATTGAATGATCGTATGAAAATTTCGTTAAGAAATTTTATTATTTAAATGGTCAATTTGAGAAAAAGGACTAAATCGCGTAAAGTGCAAAATTGATATTCTATTTGCTAAAAGTGCCTAATAGCTATGGAACTTAAAATAGGAGGTCCTTATGTTGTAATTAGACCATTAATAGCATGATTGGACATATATGGACATTAAATGGATGATATTAAATGGTTTATATTAAGGTTAAATATGCAAATTGTTAAATAAGGTTAATGAAATAAAACCAAAATAAAACAATCATCTTTTAATTCTTCCTCTACTGATTGTGGAACTAAAAACCTAGCCATTTTAAGCTTGAAATTTCAGCAATTTCATTTGGCTATTAAGGTATGATTTTTTACTCTGTTTTTAATTATTTATATGTTTTTGTGCTCGTTGGATCTAGTATTAGCTAGCCTAGGGACTATTTTGCAAAACTGCTAAAGATTTTGAATATTTCCATTGATGAATAAGCTTGTATTTTGAATTTTCTTGATAGATTATGAATGTTGATTCAGAGTTATATAAGTTTTGTTAAGTGATTTTTAGTGAAAATGCAAAATAGGGATTAAATTGAGAAATGTGAAAAATGTGTGGTTAAAATGTGAAATAAATGAAAAATATGGGCTACTAGGGGCATAATGGTAATTCAGATAGCATGGTTTAGTCTTGAATTTCATGAATTTGTGATTTTGTGTAACAAGAACTAATTGGTGAAAAATGTGAAAGTTTAGGGGTAAATGTGTAAAATAGCCCTAATGTATATTTTGGATTGAATTGAATAAATATTTGATAAATTTAGTTAATTTTGAATACATTTAGATCAACCAAAAATGGAATTCAGACCTAGATCGAGGGAATAACAAGGTGTCAGATTAGTTGATCCGCGTTATCGTTTTTACGTCCGAGGTAAGTTCGGATATAACAAGTGTTATTATAATTATGCTTTAAATGTTTTGATATTGCATAAATTGTGTATACAAGATTAAAGTTATGTTTGATGATGATTCGGCTATATATGGCACTTACTGTGTGAGATCGAGATAGCTTCGGCTATGTATGGCACTTAGTGTGTGATTTGAGATAGTGATAAACCGTAATATATACATATTTTAATCCCACATTTGGTATACTTTTGGATGATTTATCCCTTGATTTGATGAATTCGAGGCTCCTAATCTCTTAATTTCATGTTTTATACTCAGAAGAGCCTACGGAGTCAAAAAGAACGAGAAACGGGCCAAAAATGGAGTAAATGGGCCAAAGTAAGAACTCCACACGACCTAGAGTTCGCCACACGGCCGTGCCACTTTAGTAGACTCGAACATGGCCAGGGCTCGATTCACACGGGCGTGTGCCATGGGCGTGTCCCTGTCATGACTTGTTTTAATTCCACTCAGAAAATGATATAAGAGGCAAAGAAAGACATTCCAAAAGCCTATATAAACACCCTAGAGGGCAACCTAAAGGGCGGCATTCGAGAGTCCGACAAAAGGCCTCTGTCAGGGCTTTTGCAAAGCCAGAGAGAGCTGAGATTAGGGAATCACTCGAAGAAAGCCAGTTTATCCATCTTAGAAGCCGGAATCACGCTCAAGACTGAGGATCTTCCCTTCAATTTCCTTCAGGGGGTTTTAGGGTTTTTCTTATGTTTTGTTTTATACTTTCTTCTGAGATGTATTCTTTCATAAACATGAACTAACCCCTCAAATACCTGAGGGGGATGAAACCTAAGACGTATCTTGTTATTGTTTTCTGAACTATATGATAAATACTTGATTTGGTCTTAACTATGTGTTCTTAATTCTTGCTTTGATATTTCAGGATATTGATTCAAGTATTGATGTGCTTAGGAGTGGAGCAAAAGTCCCTGTTTAAGAGTAGATCTAGCATAGTTAAGCGGATTTGATCGTACTCCTAAAGATAGGACGACGAAAATCTGCCAAATTAGGGTTAAACCTAATATAGGAGTCCATGGATTGAGTTAATGCAACTCCAGGGGTTTTAATTAGAAAGAGCTTTTAGTTAATCAACCTAGGGTTAGACGTTAATAGCCTCGAGAGAGAGGTATTAATATAAATTAGGGAATCCTACGGATCAAGTCAAGTGAATAAATCGTCTGGTTCAGAGTTAAATAACAAGTGTAGTCTAGGTAGATTCTTCCTCGGGTATTGTCTTAATTAATTGGTTTTCCCAAAAGTATTTCCCCAATTCATTCTCTTTGTCTTAGCATCTTTAGCTTAGGAATTAGTTAGTTTTAGATTAAACATCAATTCCCTTAATTCTTAGGCTAAATAATAAAAAGATAGTAATTACTAGTACTCTTGGTCCTTGAGGATACGATATTTCCGGTCTTGCCAAAACTATACTACCAAACAATAGGTGCACTTGTCTTATTCGTTGTCATAGTTAGTTTGGACACGATCAGATAGCTTCGACTATGTATGGCATTTAGTGTGCGATTTAGGATAGCTTCTGCTATGTACGGCACTTAGTGTGCGAGATATTGGGTATTCAACGGTATTCCGAATATCTATGAGCTTGTTACGAATTGGTACACGTACGAACATGCATAGTATGAACTTTAAATCGAAGAAGTTACGAAGTTTTATATAAGCATATGAATAAGCATGTGAAAGGTTTGTTAGTAATCATGAATTACATGTTAATAAGTTTAACTTGATGAATGATGTATTTGTGATTAGTTAAGTTTATATCATACGAGCTTATTTTGTTTATTTTCCATGTCTTATAGTGATTTCAAAGCTAGCTCGAATTCGGGGATCGTCGGGGGCTACGCCACATTATCCAACTATCACTTTGGTATTTTGAGCTTATGGTTTGGTCATATTGTAACAGCCTGATTTTGGGCCCAGTCGAAACAGTGGTTTCGGGACCACAAATTCGACACAAGAAAATTTATTTTTATTATATTTTTATGGTCTAAGATTTCACGAAACGATTTCATGAAAATTTCGTTCGAAATTTTGACATTTGGGCACTCAATTTAGTTAAAAGGACTAAATTGTAAAAAGTACAAAAGTTGAGTTCTACATGCTAGAGGTGTCCAATTGTTATGAAGTAGGTCCTTATATGGTAATTAGACCATTTTTTAAGTTGGTGGACAAAAATGGACATGTTTAGGCATGTTCCCAAAGTTTTTGATTAAGGATATTTTGGTCATTTAGTTATTAAAATGAATTAAAAACAAAATTAAAAGCTAATTTTTGTCCATCTTCAACCCCTTGGCCGAAACTTGCATGGAGAAACCATGTCTAGGGTTTTTCAAGCTTCCAAGCTCGATTGTAAGTTCGTTCTAACCCCGTTTTTATTGATTTTTACATTTTTGAAATCCTCGTAACAAGATCTATCAATTTCTACCACTAATTTGAGATATGGTTAAAGTCTAGGGTTTTGACCCATGATGGATTTGTGTGTATTTTGATGTTTAAAGGTAGAAATGCATGTTTATGGTTAGAGAAATGACTTTTACTAAGTGATTTTCGGTAAAAATGCCTAAAAGAACTAATTTGTAAAAGTTATAAAATATGTCATAAAAGTGTGTTTTAATGGAAATTGTGGGCTGTTATAGTTATGAAAATGGTTCGGCTAGGCTTAAAGTACAATGAAATTAATGAAAATCATTTTACGAGTCTAAGGGCAAAAGTGTAAATATGACAAAGTTTAGGGGCAAAATGTAATTTTTCCAAATATGATTTTTGGGCTGAGTTGATGATTATAATGATTAAATAAATTAAATGTGTTGTTTTAGATCAAGAAAAACAAGGTTCAGATCAGATCGGGGAAAAATAAGCAATTGACGAATAAGTCCTTTTCACCGATTTTGCTTTCGAGGTATGTTTGTATGTAAATAATGGATCGTTTTTACTTACGTTTTTATGTTTTGATATATTTTATGAGATGTGGTTGAATATTGAACGAAATTGATGAAGTACCGAAATGTGAGAAATTTCCCGGTTGAACCTTGGGAACAGAATAGGATACAAGTGACATGTCAGTAGGGACCTATGTGAAATCTATGTGAAATGGTGACTAAGTGAATCCGGGTGTTGGTCTTAAGTTCTACCAATGGCTGGGTATACCTGTATGTGTTGCAGATACCTGACGGCTTGTGTGAGCAGCACTGAGTAGTAACGAATGACCGATAGCTTATGTGAGCAGACCTGTGAAAGTGAATAGCTCGAGAACGAGCCTCTATGTGAAAAGTGATGTGAAGTAGCTTTGGCTACAAGTGTGGCACTTATGTGCAAACTTCCGATGTATCCAATAATATTCTGATGTGTTCAACGGGAAAATGACTAAAGTGCAAATGAATGTGAATATGTGACAGTTAAGTGCAGGTATATGTATGTGTACACTCACGAGCAATGTGCTCGATATATGATCGAATTTTGGTAAGAATATAAAGCAAGTAAGTTATACCTATGAGAATGATCTTGTGATGACCTTGTGATTATAGGTCTATGCTTATGATGTATAAATATGACGGTTAAGTTTTTGTTATTGATGTATAGGTTAAATTTGCCAATGAATGGCATGTAAATATTTGCAAATGGCTAGTAATGGATATGCTTTGGTGTTATGTATGTGTAAATGGAAGTTGAAACAAAGAAATCATGAAAGAGTAAAATTAGAAATAAAACAGTTTTGAACAGCAACAGTTTTATAAATTTGAAAAATCATTAAAATTTGTGGAAATTGAATTATAGGTTAAATAAGATATGGAATTAAATCTTATTGAGTCTATTTTCACATAAAAGAAACGATATAAGAAAAAGAATTTCATATTCTGAGATATCTGAATTTTTGTGAGATAGTGTCAGAATGATTTCGGGATCCCCTATTTAGACTTGGGAAATCATTAAAAATTGTGAAAAAATAATTATAGGTTATAATTTATATTCTTAAATTCCTTAATGGATCTATTTTCAAAAGAAATAAACAGAAACATCATCCGGATCACGTACGAGGAGATAATTAATTTTTAGTGAAGAGGGGTGGGAACTATCACACAGCGGAACAGGGGTGATTTTAATGAATAAAATGTACTTATTGGCTAAACCAAAAATTCTGAAAATTTTATGGTAATAAGGTATGTGAGTCTAGTTCTAGGAAAAATTAATGGATCTTAATTTGGAGTTCCTTAGCTCAAGATATAAATAATTAAGTGACTGTGACTCGAGTAGATAGCTTGAGATGAACATAAGTAAATAGTGAAATTTTGTGCAATTATGATTGTATTACCTTGAGAACATATTGTGAGAATTGGTGAAAACATGTTAATAAATTTCTTATTATTTTCATACGGGCTTACTAAGCTATATAGCTTACCCCCTTCCTTTCCTTTTTCCTACAGTGTCACAGAGGCTAGCTCGGGTTAGAGATCATCGGAGATTCTATCACACTATCAAGCTTTTGACTGGTATCAATGCCTTCAAGTAATTTAAGTCTATGGCATGTGTAACGCCCCGAATTTGGGCCTATTAGGATTGGGCCTTGTACGTGGGAGTCGCTAGGAGACTGCACATAAAAGTTTATGTGTGCAAGAAATTCACAAATTGCATGTTTAGTTTGGTGGCTAAGTGATTTAGAAAGAGTTTGGAGTGTTTGAGGAGTTCTCAGTTCAAACTAGGGCTCTAGCAAAAATTTTAGTTTTTCCCTTTAGGTGATCTTGGCGTTAGCTTGAAGGCCTTATTAATATTTGAGGATAAAATGTGACACAAGGAAGCATGTGGTCTGTGGCAAGGTGGTGTTAGGAGTATGCATGTGGTCTAAGGTTCTAGTCATGGCGTGCACAGAATTTTTGGTTGTATCGTGAATAAACCTAGATATTAGCGTGAAAGCTCTATAGAATATTGAGGATAAATTAGGACACGATTGAGCTTGTGGCTTAATGGTAAGTGGCGTGATAAAGCTTTAAAAGGGGGCTGGTGTTCGAGTCACACTTGGAGCAAAAAAGGTATTTATTTTGCTGCTATCGCCAGTAGAGAAGTAGAGGTGGACTGGAACTCTACTAGGTAAGGTTTGAATTGGTCATTGAGTGAATCAATGAGGATTTCATGGAGGGATTAAGGATGTGATTTATGGAGGAAAAAGTGGAGTTTGAGTTGGTGTGGTATTATGCCGAATTTGCTTAGGAGGTACTCAGAATTTTGGTGGAGGGTTATTCCTCAAGTCTCGGTTTTGTGTGTTTTTCTTTTGCCATTTGGTTTTTGTGCTTGTTGGTGTCGAATTCTTCTATTGCCTCCTCCTTCTGCTACTCGTTTTCTTTGTTTTTCCTTCCCTATCTCGAAGCGCTACTTTCTTGGCTGTTTAGACACTTAATTTTTGTGCCAAAATAGAATTTTGCTTCTTCCCCTTAATCTTTTTTCTTTTTGGCTTCCTACAAGTTATTGAATCAATTCTCTTTGATCTTTTTGTGGTCTTCTTGACCTAATATTCCACCTTCTCCCTCCACTCTTTCGATTTTGTTGACTGATGGATCACCCTTTTTCTCTGGCTTTTGGAATTGGGTGTGTTGGCCGAATAGTCTTTCTCCCCCTCTCTTAATTCTTTTGGGATAGCAACTCTTTCTCTTCACCTTATTGCTTTGACCGAGTATTCCTTTCTTATTAAGTAACTTTGCAATTCGGGAATTCCATAGGCCTGGTGGTTAATTTCTGGCAGCGGCGTAGGGGTGTAGCCTTCTGTCGATCGATCAAGGTAGGTATTTAGAGTTCTTTAATAAATATGATAGCGTAAGGATTTCTTGGATATTGTTATGGTTATACAAGAAGGGGATTGATGACAAATGTGTTTGAATGTAGGCTTTGGCTCGTAGGCGGTTCACTCGACTTCGTTAATAGGTGTGTATTTTACCCCGTACCTGATAGTCGGCTGATAAGATGAAGGTGTGTAACAGTACCCTGTATTCAATAGTCGGCGAGAAAACCGATAGAGTGTGTGTAACCACACTCCTTCTAATTGTAGATTGACAAAATGTCGAAAAGCCGGAATACCGGTGAATGATGCCACACGAGTGTGCGATCGCACGTGTGGTGGATCAAGCCCACGAATATGGTCGTAAAATGGTTGAGGCCACCATGAGCGTTCTCATGGGCTTAGGTCGCTTTGGGCTACGTTGGGGCTGAAATATGCCCAATGGGCCGGTGGGCCCCACGCGAAATAAATTTACATATTGTGGTAAATGTTAGACCGAGCCGTGTAGTCCACATGGCTAGGGTTATTTTTGGGCAATGGGCCATATGGGCCCACTGGGCTGGTGGGCCTCACACAGATAAAATGCATGTTATATGGTTTCTATTGGTTTGAACTGTGTTGTTTGTATAGCCGAGGCTATTTCTGGGCTAATTGAGCCACACGAGCGTGTAGGCC
This sequence comes from Gossypium bickii, assembly GCA_025503065.1. Taxonomy (NCBI): domain Eukaryota; kingdom Viridiplantae; phylum Streptophyta; class Magnoliopsida; order Malvales; family Malvaceae; genus Gossypium; species Gossypium bickii. The sequence goes on along the minus strand of CP106713.1, from coordinate 14,719,015 downwards.
CATTTGGGCCGAGTAATGGGCCTTAGGCCCATTTACACCGTTATGACTGTTTAGGTTACTTAAGTCGCTCGAGGCGATGGTGAACCTTCTGTTAGGTCGCTGAGACCCTGGTTTGTAAAATTACCGAAATACCCTCGGTTTGCAAAATTACTGAAATACCCTAGTTTGTGAAATTACCAAAATACCCCTAGTTTGTAAAATTACCAAAATACCATCGATTTGTGAAATTACTAAAATACCCTCAGTTTGTAAAATTACTGAAATACCCCCAATTTGTGAAATTACCGAAATACCCCCAGTATGTAAAATTTCCAACATACCTCGATTTGTGAAATTACTGAAATACCCATGGGTTGCCAAAATTATCGAAATACCCCTGTAGGGTAGAATTACCAAAATACCCATGAAGGGTAGGATTACCGAAATACCCTTATAGTGTAAAATGACTATTTTGCCCTTGTGGGTAAAGGACTGACTTAGACTATGAATTTGACTGATTTGACTATGATCGTATGACTGTGTTTAAACTAACTTGATTGTGGTCGTGTGATTGATATGCTTTTAAGATATGTCTAAATTACTGTTACTGAGCATGGCCATTTTGCATACACGTGTAATGATTGAGCATGACATATACGACATATTGCATAGGGTTGGGACATTGATACGGAGGAAGTTCTGATAGGGTCACACGGGTCACATGAAACGACTGTGGATCTAGTATTGATCTGTTAAGGTCGCACGAGTCGCATGAGACGATTGTGGACCGACGGACGGCTTAAAGCCGCGTAATCTGATTTTGGCTCTATGCCAACCTAGATATAGCTCTGTGCCATCTTGATTATGGTATTGTGCCAATCGTATTTACCCGTGGCTATGTGCCTAACATATATATATTGATGACTCTGTGTCGTTCATAATTACCCATGGCTGTGTGCCGATTATATTACCGTCGCTGATGGCTATGTGCCAAACTTATTACAGTTACCGATAGCTTTGTTCCATCCTGATTATGGTTTATAACCATTTTGTTTATGCTTTTAGCCATTCTGTTCACGGCACTAAGCTGTTCTGATGACTTAGTGCCGCAACCAGTGCTAAGCTTGGTGTGTTGGATGGGTGGGTCGCTTTTATCCCCACAGGAGTGTAGGGTTGGTATGGGTGGTGTGTTGGTTGGATCGGGGTGGGATGCATCCTTATACTATTGCATATCTATTTATGAGATCTGTCACTGTATTGGGCTTAGGCCCACTTGTTCTGTTATGGGTTTGGGCTAGGCCCAATTGATTCTGTTATGGGTTGTGACCCAAATAATATTGTAGCGGGTTTTGGCCCACGTATGCTCAGCACTGGATTGTACTGTTACTGTTAAAGGGCTTTAGCCGAGACTGTTTCGGTTTCTATTTTTGTATATTGACTGCTACTCTAGTAAGGGGATTACACACTGAGTTTTTGTAAACTTACCTCGTTTTTAACTGTGCAGGTAATCCCCTACGTTATGAGGATCGGTGCTGCGAGGGACTTAGAGGTGACCACATGACTGCGGCTGTTATGCTTTGGACTTTATATATGCTTTAAATTTTATTTTAGGTTTTAATTTCTGTAATAAGGCCCCTCTGGATTTAATTCTGAATTTGGGATTTTGTTACATTTTATCTGTTAGACGTAGACGAATTTTCAACCCAATTACTGGTTTCAAAAACATACGTTTTAAACTTCTTTACCTTAAATTAGCTTCCGCAACTAAAAGAGATTTTTAACGAAGTTAATAATGTTTTCAAAAGTGATTAACTTTTCAATGAACCACCTTTTGAAATTGAACGAACACAAACTGAGACTTTAGTTTTTAAATATTAAGGAAGGTTTTCAATGAAAACATGGTTTCTGAAAACACTTCAATGTGACATGCCAGATTCGGGCCTAACTTCTGGGTCGGGTTTGGGGTGTACAGCATGTATAGGGACTTAGTCATTTTGTGTATGTGTTATTACGTTTTGGCCAAATGTATTGGCTTGTAATAATTAAAGGTTATTGTAGTATGTAGCCATGCTAATTGGCTTATATTGGCTAATTGATTGTAAGCCTATATATATTATTTATATGCCAATGTCTTGTGATGTGAGATGTGTTTGCATGATACATGATGAGTTGTGGGTTATGGCCTAAATACTTAATGGTTAAATGTGCTAGCAGTCTTGATGTTGAATGGCTAAGTATGGATCAATAGTATGGTATGATAATTAGATATAATTATGCATGTATAAGAGTTGTTGAGAATGCATATTGAGTGCGACCTTGTTTTGAAGAAAAAATTTCTAAGTGTTGTGAAATTTTCCAAAGTTCTCGGTTTAGTCCCGAACTGCTTCCAAAGCATGTTTTGGGCCTCATAGGTCCATATTAAGGAGTCTATGATTGAATATGAAAAGTTTTAATTTTGGATGGAAATTGTTTACTCGGAAATGATCGGTTATATGTGATTAAGTCTGGTAATGCCTCGTACCCTATTCCGGCGACGGATACGGGTAAGGGGTGTTACACATATGGCATGTATAGGAACTATGGTCATGTTGGTTATGTTTGGTAGTGAGTTTTGCCATTTGAGCTGGCTTGTAAATGTATTTGTTTTGGTTTGTGTATATAGCCATGAAAGTTGGCTTGTTTTGGTATATTTGAGTATAGTGTATGTACATATAAGTATATGACTTATATTATGAGGTTTGTGGAATTAGTATCATGCTTTTGAATTGGTGCAAAATGGTTTATGTTTGGTAAATGTTTATAGATGTGCTAATGTTACTTGTGATGTGTTTAATGTTGATTGGAAATGGTTGATGAATTGATGATGTTTGTGATTGAGGTTTAGGCTAAGAAATACTTAGATGAAATGGTAGGAATTATGTTTGATTTGGTTGTTTTGGGTTGCCTATTATGCTTTGTTTTGGTGCCATATGTGTAGGTGAATGTGTGTACCAAATGCGGTGGCAAAATGGCTTGGTAAATAGCATATTTTTGTCCACACGGGCAGATACACAAGCGTGTGTCTTAGCCGTGTGTGACATAGGGTCATGATACACGGCAGTGTGCCCCCCTGGTGTTGAAATTGAAATGAAGTCAGTATGCTCCACACGGTTTCACACACGGGCATCTGGTTGGCCGTGTGTCACAAGTCAGTATACCCCTCCTAATTGGCACACGGCCTAGCACACGAGCATGTGACTTGGCCATGTTGCATAAGTCAATTTACCCTACAAGTTTGGCACGGCCTAACACATGGCCTGGCACACGGGCATGTGGTTGGCCGTGTGACCCAAGTCAGTAACCTCACTTGTTTGGACACGGGGTAGGACACAGTCTGGGACACGACCATGTGCTCTCAATTCGAATGTAACAACCCAATTTTGGGGCTAGTCAGAACCACTAATTCGAGGTCAGAGAAATTATTTTTAATATTATTTTATGGGTGATGGCATGATTATATGAATTCATGAAAATTTTGGTGAATTAATTTTAGTGATTTCATGCTTAATTGTGAAAAAGGACTAAATCGTATAAAGTGTAAAAGTTTTATTTTACTAGCTAGAGATGCCAAATAGTTATGGAATATTAAATTGGAGGTCCTTAATGTGCAATTAGGCCTTTAGGGGAGTGTTGGCCGGCCATAGGGACAAAGATGAGACATGGTCAATGGTTAGGTAGTGTTTGGTGACTTAATTGAGTAACAAAATAAAACAAAAAAAAGAAAAGCTATCATCTTTTTCATTCTCCTTCTTCCTCCACCGGAAATATCAGCCAAAGAGGGGTTTTGGAAGCTTGAAATTTTCAAAAATTTACACTCCTTGCAAGTAAGTAATTTTGGTGGTCTTTCTTGATAATTTTTTATACTTTTACAACCCCTAAAGCTTAAGCTAGCTAATGAGGGGATTATTTTGTAAAATGGTTGAGAGTCTAAGGTTTTTCCATGTGAATATTCATGTTGATTTTTGAAATTTTATGGAAGAAAATGAGTCTTGGTTGTTAAATACACAACTTTTGTGAAAGGTGTTTCCATGAAAACACCTACAAGGACCTTTTTGTAAAGGTTGTAAAATAAGTGGTAAATGTGTGTAATAATTGAAATCCTGAGTTGCTATAAAAGGGACTATGAACTGACTAGACTTGGGAGTGTGAAAAATGAACACATTTCATTTTACGAGCCTAGGGGCAAAATAGTAATTTTGTGAAAGTATAGGGGCAAAACGGTAATTTTTCCAAAATAGGAATTTTGGAGTGATTTGATTAATATGGTTATTTAATAAGCTAAATGTGTCATTATAGATCAAGAAGAGCGTGGAATCAACCTTGATCGAGGAAAAGGCAAGGTTTCGAACTAAATTGCAAATTGACATATTTGGTACCGAGGTAAGTTTATGTATAAATGATACATCCTTTTTACTTATGTTTTTTTCATATTAATGCAATGTGTGAAATGTGAATGAATATTATTGATATCTATTAAAATGATAGAAAGTGAGGAAATTCTCGGATGAAACTTCGGAATAAGAAAATGATACGAATAAAATCCATGAATAAGTGATTATTGGTGGGCTGTGTGCGATACCACCGTATTTATCTTTGTTGGTGGGCTGTGTACGATACCACCATAATTATCATTGTTGGTGGGCTGTGTGTGATACCATCGTAATTATCATTGTTGGTGGGCTGTGTGCGGTACCACCGTAATTATCATTGTTGGTAGGTTGTGTGCGATACCACCGTGTTATATGATTATTGGTGGGCTGTGTGCGATACCACCGTGTTATTTATTAATGGTGGGCTATGTGCGAAACCACCATGTATCTAGTATTATTCCGAAGTGTTCATCGAGAAACTTTGTCTAAGTGAAATTTCATGTCGCTTTGTGGTGATAAGTGCAGGGTATAAGTGCATACAAATGTGAGCAATGTCTTATAATATGTGTTTAGGATGTAGTAAGATTTGAAATGAGTAAGTATAATTATGAGGATCTAAACTGTTCTTGATTAGTAAGTAATGTTCTTGATTGATAAGTATGTGGTATGATGTTCATTGTTTACATATAGACTTACTAAGCTTAAAGCTTACTCCCTTCTCTTTTCCCTTGTTTTATAGTGTCGAAGAGCCAGCTCGGGATACGGAGACTGTCGGAGGATCACCCACACTATCCACACATTTGGGTATAGTTAGATTTAGCATTTGAGTATGGCATGTATAGGGACCTAGTCTTTGATTAAAAGTCATATTGTTTTCGCCAAATGTGTTGGCTCATTTGAAGATAAATTCTTTTGTAGAAGGCCATAGTTGATGGCTCTTTCTTATTAATCTATGAAATGATAGTGTTATTCATGAATAAGCAAGTTGCATGGTTGAGTAATTGGTATATTTATGCATGAATGATTTGGTTACTAGATGTGGTTTATGTTGGTGCAAGTAGGAGTGACAGAAAGGGGCTTGGTAAATAACCCTGTCCTCATCCACACGGGTAGACACAAGGGCGTGTGTCTAGGCCGTGTGTGACACACGGTCTGCCCTATGGGCATGTGGTTTGGTCGTGTGTCCCCCTACATCTTAAGTTGGCAAAAAAAATGTGCAGTAGTAACCACATGGGCTGAGACACGACCGTGTGTCTCAATCCTGTGAGAGACACGGCCTTAGGACACAGGCATGTGCCCAGGCCGTGTGAAGTTTGCACTTGAATTTAGGAACTTAATTCGCCACACGGTCTAACGACACGGGCGTGTGCCTTGGCCATGTGACCTTATTGGGATGATGACGTCAGAACAGAATGTCAAGGTTTTTGCACACGGGATAAGACACAGGCGTGTCATGGCCGTGTGAGGGACATGGACGTGTGTCAGGCTGTGTGAAAACCCTTGTAGGTTCGAATTGAGAAATACATCTACACTGGTGTGGAACACGGGCATGCGATATGCCATATGGGCGTTTTAATTACATACATTCATTTCAGATAATTACAAGTATCTGAAAGTTTGATTCTAATTATACGAACTTACCTCGTATCGCTCGGATAATAAATATCGGCTAATCGTCAACCTTTCCTTTTCCCCGATCTAAATTCAATCCTTGCTTATCTTGATCTATATATATTTCAAAATTAGCACATTCAGTATTCAGTCTATTCAATTTAGTCCAAATTTCACTTTAAGGCATTTTTACACATTTGCCCCTAATATTTCACATCTTTTACAATTTAGTCCTTATAACATAAAACTGCAAATTCATGCAATTAATAACAAACCCATGCTTATCCAAATTTTAATGGACCCCCTAGTAGCCCATATATTTTATTTATTTACATTTTTACCCACATAATTTTACATTTTCATAAATTAATCCCTTTTTGACATTTTTATCAAAAATAACTTTACAAAACTAGTAAATCTATCAATAAACCTTCATAATCTAACATCAATATCAATTTCCTCAAACATTAAACAATGGAAACATGTTAAATCTTTAATAGTTTTGAAATCAAAGGTACGGGCTAGCTAGAATATGAAGCAACGATCTCAAAAACATAGAAATCATTAAAAACCGAGCAAAAACGAACTTACAATTTAGCTCCAATGTGACCGAACCTTCAAAGTATTTTCATGGCTTTTCTAAGCCCTAGTTTTTCAGCTAGGAAGATGATAGTAAGTTAAAATTGTTTTGTTTTATTTTATTAACATTAATTACTAAATACCAAAATTAACCTTATTACTTAATCAAAATTATACTAATTGTCATGCTATTATCATCCACTAACCCACAAATGGCCTATTTACCGCTTAAGTACCTTTTCTTTAATGTTCTATAGCTATTTGACAGTTTTAGCTAATAGAACACAAGTTTTATACTTTACAGGATTTAGTCCTTTTTACCGAATTAAGCATTCAAACAGTAAAATTTCTTTACGAAACTTTTACACAATAATTCTATCATGCTGTAAACTTTAATAAAATAATAAAATAAATATTTTGACTTCAGATTTGTGGTTCCGAAACCACTGTTCTGATTTGACTAAAAACGGGTTGTTACATTGATGGTTGAATTGCTTAATTATTTTTTAAGTTAACAATGTTAGGTTAAGGGGATTATACTAATGGGGAGCTTTGTTGTTTGTTGGTTAACTTCCTACCATAATATTGTATTGCTTAGAAAGTTTTTAATTGGAGATATTGTTGACATATTTTGAAGTTGCAGCAATGTGCTAACAAAAGTGCTAACTTCCAACACCACCATGACAAAACAACAACATGTCATATTTGGAAGGTTGACAATTTATTGAATCAAATCCTCATGCTATGCTAATATTGTGGAATGATTCAAGCCTATCAATGGAGATCAATTCACTTGGAGTAACATTTCCTAAGGATTAGATCGAATCAGATCATTTATATCAAATCTCTTGGATCAAGGAAGTTGGATTAGATCAAGACTTGAATACTTATCTCTATCAACAGTCCATTTTACTTTGGTCATTAATGTTGTATTTTATTTAGCTATTTTAGTTGTTGTTTATAAGGAATTGTGATTTATCTTCAATATGTTAGCAAGTCTCAAAAAAGTTTTATATATTTGAGAGACTTGTATAAGTTGATGTGTGGTGTATTGAGAGCACCTATCTATTCAGTAAGGAACATTTCTTGTTGGAGTGCATTTTTTACTGTAAAACCTTTGTGTGTTTGGTTTTACAAGCTAAGTTCTAAATGAGAAAATTTAGAGGTGGGAGGTCTAATTTTTTAGATACAAGAGTGAGCATTCTTTATTGGGGTATGTTAGAACTAAGATTACTAGATGTATTTGTTTAAGAGATACTGGTCATCTTACTAAGCTAGGTTCTACAGACATAAGAAAATCGAATTGCGTAAACAACTTTGTTGCCCCCTGTTTTCGTTGTGGTTGTTGCAGTTATTACAAAAGTGACCACTTCTGCTGTCTCTCTTGTTCATATTTTGTTTCTCACAAATTTAGTAGTTAATACAGGCCAAAAAATTCTATAAAATACTTGAAAAAGAATTTTTCACTAGAAATTAATTGGAATGAAAATTGAATAATCTAACTCTGATTCAAGCATCTATTTATAATACACTAATAGCTGGTTAAGTGCCTTTACAAATGAAGGCCACTTTTAGGTTTTAAAGCCAAGATACCTATTCACAAGCAGTGGCAAATTTGGGGGGCCTAGCAGTGGCCCTGGCCCCCCTAAAATTATAAAAAATAATATTTATTATTTAGTCCCTTAATATTTGAAAACTTCGGCCCTCCTTAAATTGTTGTTTGGACCCCCTTTCCAATTTTGAACATTAAAAAAATCTTTATTTATAAAGTTTTTTCTATATAATATTTTTTAACTTTTTGACTTTAAATATTTATATAATATATTATTGTAATCAACGTTAATATAACATTAAATGTAATATTGATATATTTCCAACTTTCTTTTTTTAGATGATAGTTTTTAATATAATATTAAATGTGAATTTAGGTTAAAATTCAATTTGTTAACTAGTGAAAAAGAAGTCTCTTTTCCTATTGCTATTAACAACTATTGTCATCAACGTTTGTCCTTCAAACATGGCTTCGAGTTCATCTTCTAAGATTTTTCTTTTCATCTTTTTGCAATTTTACAAATGTTTTTATTGTGTTTTAAAGTTTATAGTTTAAATTTATTTTATAGTTATTAATTTTTTTATCTTTTAAGATATTGTAGTTACGAAGTCGAAAACAATTGATTCATTTTTTAAAAAGAAAAGTGCAGAGACTACACAATCACCTTCAGAAGCATCACAAATTGAGGTACCACCTTCATTGTTTGTTCCTTTGAACTCTGATGCTCGTCTTTCTAAAATTCCTAGAGTTGAAGATGAGGCACTTGATTTGTCTAACTTAGAACGTGAACCTGGGTTACGTAAGCAAATATATGAGTATCCGGTTAATATGCGTGATGAAATTCGAAAGGCTTATGTTAAGGCTGGACCATGTCAACCTATTCTTTCAGAATATCCTACTTCCAATTCAAAAAAGCATCCTTTTTATTTTCAACCATCATGGTTTAAACAATTTTCCTAGTTAGAATATTCACCTTCTAAAAATGCAGTATTTTGTTTGTCTTGTTTTCTTTTTAATAGCAATCCAAGTAGTCGTATTGGATCAACTACATTTACTCATAATGGCTTTAGTAATTGGAAAAAGGTACACGATGGATGCAACTGTACTTTTTTGACACCTATGGGAAAAGATCCGAATTCATTGCATACAATGCACAACGAGCTTATTTAGATTTAATGAATCAAGCTCAACATATTGAAGTATCAATTGATAGACAAACTACACAACAAATTTTAGCTAATCGTCTACGTCTGAAAACTAGTATAGATGTTGTTTGATGGTTGTCATTTCAAGGGTGTGCTTTTAGAGGTCACGATAAAAGCTCGGGATCAAAAAATCGTGGAAACTTTCTTGAATTGTTATCACTATTAGCATTATATGATGAGAAAGTTGAAGATGTTTTGAAAAGTGCTATACAAAATGGTAGTTATACTTCTTCAATAATACAAAAAGAAATATTGCAAATTTATGCCAGTAGAGTTCATAATGTAATTCGTGAAGAAATTGGTGACAGAAAGTTCAGCATTATTGTAGATGAAGCGAGAGACAAGTAAAAAAAAGAGCAAATGGCAATTATTTTGAGTTTTGTTGATAAACAAGGACAGGTAAAAGAACAATTTTTTGATATAGTCCATGTTAAAGATATTGCATCATTGACTTTGAAGAATGTGATTTTTAATATTATCTTGCAACATTGTTTTAACATACAAAACATCTGAGGTCAAGGCTATGATGGAGCAAGCAATATGCGTGGGGAATTTAACGGCTTGCAAGCTTTGATTTTGAATGATTGTCGATATGCTTATTATGTTCACTGTTTTGCTCATCGTCTTCAGTTAGCATTGGTTGCAGTAACTAGAGGAGTGGCTGAAGTGCATCAATTCTTTAAAGACTTGTTTGATATAGTGAATATTGCTTCGGCTTCTTTCAAATGACATGATGAATTACAAAAAGCCCAAGAAGCTAAAATAACTCGTTTGGTATCCATCATTAAGTTAGCAACTGGAACAGAAATGAATCAGATTGGCACTTTACAACGTCTTGGTGAGACTCGATGGAGTTCTCATTTAAATTTAGTTACTAGTTTACTGAAGATGTACAATGCTACTAGCACAATTCTTGAAAATCTAAAAAATACCGCTTCTAACTATTCTCAGCGAAGAGATGCTCATAACACATATAATAGATTAAGATCTTTTAAGTTCAATTTTTACATTCATATGATGAAGGTAGTTTTAGGGAAAACTGATAACCTTTGTCAAACTTTACAACATCGTTCTCAAGATATATTAAATGCCATGAGTTTAGTTTTGACAACGAAAGATTTAATTCAAAAGTTGAGAGATGATGGATGGAATGAATTGTTGAAAATGTGATATCTTTTTGTGAAACTTGGGAGTTGGATTTTCTAGATATGAATGCTCAATACATTGTGGTTCATAGTTGCAACAACAAGGAAGATTTACAGTGGAGCATCATTATCGAGTGGGTATATTTTTTGCTATAATAGATACTTAGTTGCAAGAATTGAAGAGCATGTTTAACAAAAATGTTGTCGAGCTTCTCACCTTACTACAGCTTTAGATCCTAAGGAGTTTTTCAAGTTATTTAATATTGATAAATTTTGCATTCTTGTAAACAAGTTCTATCCAGAAGATTTTTCTCAACAAGAGAAAGAATGTCTCCCATGTAACACCCCAAACCCGGCCTAAAACACCAAGGTCGAATCGGAATGTTACTGGGAAAAATGTTTGAAAAGAGTTCGGTTTTGAAGATGAAAATAAGCTTTAAGTTCTACAACAGATACTCCGTTTAAAATGGGTTTGTCATTCGAAAATAGTAGTTTGCCGGGGAATAAAACTTCCAAATTCGAGTGAAGTCCAAGTCATTATTTGAACGATATTATAAGAAAACAAATTGTTCGTGAGTAATCCGAGTTTGAAAACTTTAATTTGATTTTTAAGTCGCAAATGTTTCAAAGTCATTTTTAATTAATAATCCGCTAATAATTCTAACTTAAAACCATAATAAAAATCCCGAAACATTTTAAGCAGCCTTATTACAATGAAAATATCCCAAGAAGTAATTGAAAATTTAAAATGTATATAGAAATAAAAGCAGCTTCTGCATGGCCACCTCGAATCCACTCTAGCCCGGTCCAAAGTATCATGTGCTACCTGCATTGTTTGAAAAACAGGGTGAGTCGTTTTGACTCAATGTGCAATAAATCCACATGTGTCCACAAATAGGCTTAGCCCCAAAACCACATCAAATCGTTATACCACATGTTATGATGCATTATGCTAACCCAACCCAGCCTAGTATCCATCCGCTACGCACCACCCGTACATCCAACCACCACACACCGGGGGATTACAAATTTGACCCTCCATCCGCTACACACTCTTTGGCAGTTTATGCCGATAGACACACTGCTCAAAGTCCACTTAGTGGTCTAGCCACTGATCCACGTGATTAAAATCACCAATATCCATGATGAGACTCAAGGTCTTCATCAATCCGCGATGTGGCTCAAGGCCAACATCAACCCACAGTGAGGCTCGAGGCCATCACTAATCCACGTACATAAATGTACACAATTCCCCTTATTCAATATATCCCGAACCCCATGCACATGCAGCATACTATGATGGAATGACAACGTAATCATATGTATAACATGCTTACAAAGATCTACATATATCCGTCCACATTTTGATATAGGAAATGTACTAACCTGATTACCGAATTACCCAATATGGGTAACAATCCCACCACAACCACTATTTCGACTACCACACATATTACATGCATTTAATTAATTAAACAAGGAAACAGTGTATTAACTACACACCTGATAACCCGTAATACCACGCCCTCTATGTCGACACTATCGCTAATCGACACTACCGCTATTTGCCTACGATTCTGCTCCGAAGCTAGCCCACACCCCGGTGGCCAATTCCGAACCGCTGAAACTGACCGCTTCTTGAATCTAGGGGTAGGGACTATGTGTCCAACCCCTTTCTCTCCTTGGCTGATACTCGAATCCATCAAACAAAGTCTTTGGTCAGAAGAGCCGGGTTAAAACCTTAAATCAGATCTAAATGAAACCAAATAATATCTTAATCGAATAACCTTACCAAAGTCGACCCAAATCTCAAAGGCTCTCACTTGAACTTGAAGGTTGTCGAAATCCCTACACGAGCCATGTTAGATTAGTCCTAACATTTATTGTCCAAACGGAATGGCCTTTGGCCGAACCAAATACCTTCTTACCTTGATTGATCAAATCCCAAAAGATCCTTAATACTTCTAACGCCGGCTTCGAACAAAAGAAACACCAAGTTAAGGCCCTGATCAATATTCGGCCACACTCAAGAACCAAGGTTAGCTTTTGGTTTCGACAACCAAAGAAATAAAAGAGAAAGATCTAGATAAAAGAGGATTCCTTACCACGATTACTAGAAACCAACGGAGAGATATTTGACCGAAGATGGATGACAGTGCTTCCCTTAGAAATTATCAAACGAAGACAATTACCACACTCAAGTAAAGATTCGTCTACACTATAAGGCTTGAGAAATAAATAAGATAAGAAGAGAAAACAAGAACGAAAGAAAAGAGATGGCTAGAAAGTTCAGCTATGGTTCCACAAATGAGAGGTACATTCGGCCACCAAGAGAAAGAGGTGAGGAGCTATTCGGCTTTTGCAAAAGTTGTGAGTGTTCAAGGCTGTCGAAGTGAAAAGAAGAGAAAAGAGGGTAGGGGAGAGTTATGCTTCGGCTAGAGAGGCTTCAAGAAAGAAAATAAAACTTCAAATGAAAAAGGGAGAAACTGTGGTACTTTCAGCTTTTGAAGATGAGAAGAAAAAGATGAATACAAGTGACCCTAATGGTCTTCTAGGTTTCGGCTAATAGTCAAAGAGAGAGAAAGAGAGTTGAGATGCTTAGTGTGTTTTTTTTCGGCACAAGAGAGGATGTAAAGAAAGAAAACTAAAGCCAAAAAGTAAGGGACACACCAAATGCCGAAAATGTTACCCAAGGCCAACCCAAATTTCGGCACACTTAGCCCCCCCAAAACCGAATGCACCCACTCCCATACACCACTCAAGAATTCGGCTAACACTCCCAAGCCAACACTCCTCACAATTTCCTCCTCAATTCCCTCTACATCACTCATTCAAATGAGTTTGAATCATTCAAACTCCACAAATAACTCTCCACCACTCATTTGAATAACTTGACCAAGTCTTCCACTCCATCCTTCCAGAGTTTGATAGCCGTCCAACACTCCACCTTACCTGAGCCGAAACAAAATTAAATAAAGCTCCCTTGTTGCTACCTCCAAGATTCGAACCCTCTCCCTCAGCTTCCCTTGTGACGCCACCACTTCACTTCTTGTGTCTCTAATCACCACTTTTAATCCCTTAAGGCCTAGCTCCCCTAGCTCTCCCCTTATCAGCTTCAAACCAAAATTTCACTAAAGCTCCTACTTAGCCTCAAGATTTCCCGAAGCCCCCAAACACACTCAAGCATGCATACAGAGCATACTAACACATAAATATGATGTAAAATACGAAGCCCCTAAATCCCGGATGTTACAGTTCTACCCCCTTAAAGAAATTTCGGCCTCGAAATTACCTGGTCAAAATAGATGAGGGTATTGCTGTCGCATTGCCTCCCCTGGCTCCCACGAAGCTTCCTCTGAACCATGGTTCCGCCACAACACTTTGACTAGAGGAACTGACTTCTTCCGTAGCACCTTCTCATCTCGCTCTAAAATCTGAATTGGCTCTTCCTCATAGGACAAATCTGGCTTCAACTCAACTTCCTCTACTGGCACCACGTGAGAAGGATCCGATCGGTAACATCGTAGCATCAAGACGTGGAACACATCATGCATCTGCTTCAATTATGGAGGCAACTCTAACTGATACGCTACTAGTCCAACTCGTTTCAAAACCCGATAAGGCCCTATAAACCTGGGACTCAGCTTACCCTTACGACCAAATCTCATCACTTTCTTCTATGGTGAAACTTTTAGAAACACATGATCACCTACTGCAAACTCTATCTCTTTTCGCTTAAGATCTGCATAAGATTTCTGTCAGTCAGATGCCTCCTTCAGCCGAGCTTGAATTACCTTAACCTTCTCTTCCGACTCTACCACTATCTCCGGACCTAAAACATGACGTTCACCCAACTCTGTCCAACAGGTAGGAGTCCGACACTTCCGCCCATACAACGTTCCATATGGTGCCATCTGAAAACTAGCTTGATAACTGTTGTTGTATGCGAACTCTGCTAAAGGCAAGACTTCCTCCCAACTACCTCTGAAGTCGATAACGTAACCCCTCAACATATCCTCTAACACCTGAATTACCCTTTCAGACTGGCCGTCCGTCTGTGGATGAAATGCCGTGCTAAAGTCCAACCTGGTGCCTAATGCCTGATGCAACACCCTCCAAAACTGCGATGTAAATCTAGGGTCCCTATCTGATATGATCGATACTGGCACCCCGTGAAGCCTCACAATTTTTGCCACATACAGCTTCGCTAACCTCTGCAGAGAATAATCTACACGAATAGGTATGAAATGAGCGGATTTTGTCAATCGGTCCACGATTACGCATACCGAGTCTTTCTTAGTAGGCGTAAGAGGAAGCCCACTAACGAAATCCATGACGATTCTCTCCCACTTCCATTGTGGAATCTTCACCGGTTGTAGTAACCCCGAAGGCACTTGATGTTTAGCTTTGACCTGCTGACACGTCAAGCACTTTCCCACAAATTCTGTAACTTCCTGCTTCAATCTAGGCCACCAAAACTGATCTCGTAGATCCCTATACAACTTACTCTCTCTAGGATGCATAGCGTAAGGGCTACTATGCGATTCCCGAAGAATCTTCTGCCTCAACTCCACATCTTTTGGCATACAAACCCTACCACGGTAACACAACACTCCGTCACTGTTCACACTGTAGTCCTCTAATCCCCTATTCTATACTTGCAGAAGCCTAGCCCTCAAAACATCATCCACTAACTATTTCTCTTTTACCTGACTTATCCATATCGGCTTCACCTGCAGTTCCGCTAACAAACTCCCATCATCATACAAGCTAAGATGAGCGAACATCGCCCTCAGATCCGATACTACTTTCCGGCTTAGCGCATCTGCCACCACATTTGCCTTTCCTGGGTGGTATTCAATCGAACAGTCGTAATCCTTTAACAGCTCCACCCACCTTCGCTATCTCAAGTTCAGTTTCTTCTGAGTCAGCAGATACTTTAAACTCTTATGGTCCGTGTAGATCACCGACTTCTCTCCATACAAATAATGCCTCCATACCTTCAAAGCAAAGACCACTGCAGCCAACTCCAGATCATGCGTTGGATAATTGACTTCATGTGGCCTCAACTGCCGAGACGCATAGGCAACAACCTTCCCCTCCTGTATCAGTACACAACCTAACCAGGTATAGGAAGCATCACAATACACCATAAAATCTTTCCCTGCTTTAGGCTGAATTAAAACTGGAGCCTCTGTCAAAACCCTCTTTAGCTTCTCGAAACTGTCCTGCTGCTTGTCCGCCCACACAAAAGGTACTTCCTTCCTCAACAACTTAGTCAAAGGTGCTGCTATAGAGGAAAAACCTTCGACAAATCTTCTGTAGTAACTGGCTAACCCCAAGAAACTACGAACTTCTGCCACCGACTTAGGTGGTTTCCAATCCAATACCGTCTCAATCTTCCGAGGATCCACTCTTATCCCTTCCGCAGATACCACATGACCCAGAAAAGCAACTTCTCTCAACCAAAATTCGCACTTGCTAAATTTGGCATATGACTTCTTTTCCATTAAAATCTGCAACACTACTCGAAGATACGCATCATGCTCCTCCTCTAACTTGGAGTATACCAGGATGTCTTCTATGAACACCATGACGAACTGGTCCAAATAGGGTTGGAACACCCGGTTCATCATATCCATAAATGCAGCTGGTGCGTTTGTCAACCCGAACAGCATTAATAGGAATTCATAACGCCTGTATATAGTCCGGAAAGCCGTCTTTTGAATATTCGCCTCCTTCACCTTGAGCTGGTGATACCTCGACCTCAAATCTATCTTCAAAAAGACCGCAACCCTTTTGAGCTGATCAAACAAGTCGTCTATCCTTGGCAGCAGGTACTTGTTCTTGATTGTCAGTTTATTTAACTGGCAGTAATCTATGCACATACGTATAGATTCGTCCTTCTTCTTCACAAATAAGACCGGTGCTCCCCATGAAGACACACTGGGCCGAATGAAACTGCGATCTAGCAACTCTTGGATCTGGGCTTTAAGTTCAACCAACTCCTTCGGCGCTATCCTGTAAGGAGCGATAGACACCGGAGCCGTACCTGGCAGAAGCTCGATTCCAAACTCCACCTCGCGATCCGGAGGTAACCTTAGAAGCTCTTTCAGAAAGACATCTACAAACTCCTTCACTGTTCTAACCTCCCCCATAGCTGCTTCCTTTGCATCCAAAGCGCTAACAAACATTAAGAATGCCATACACCCCTTCTTCACCATCTTTTCCGCTTTAAGAGCAGACACCACATTAGACAGGTAGTCTCTCCTCTCACCTATCACCAACATTTCGTTGTCCTCGGGAGTCTTCAACGACATGTGCTTAGCAGCACAGTCCAAATTCACACGATACCTTACTAGCCAGTCCATGCCTAGGATCAAGTCAAATTCTCCAAATGGCAGCTCCATCAAATTAGCCGGGAACACTGATCCCTGAACTTCTAAAGGCACATCTCTAAAGAGTTTATCTACCACTACTGATTGCCCTAAAGGACTAAGTACAGTCATCTTCCTAGAGGCAGTTTCAAGGTTCATATTCAAGGTTCCAGACACCATACTAGCAATGTAAGAGTGAGTCGACCCAACATCAATTAAAGTAGTAAAGGGTAACCCAAGAATGAGAAACGTACCCGTGATCACATCTGGTGCATCCCCCTCCTCACGACGTATGGCTACGTAAACCAACCCAGGCTGTCTTGCCTCTGAGCTCCCAGCACCTCTGCCCGGTGCTCCATGACCTCGGCCAGAACCATTCCCTCTTTGGTTCGGACCACGACCCCTCGACATCTGTTGACCACCCTACTTGGTTGCACGTACCCCTGACCTACTGTTCGAGTCCTAGCCATGTCTTGAAGACAATTCTTAATCAGATGATCCTTTGACCCACACTTGTAGCACTCTTTATTTCTTCCCCAGCACTCTGCTACATGAGACCTCCCACACTGAACACATAGTCGGAACTGATTCCCAGCAGCTGGTATAGAAACACGAACAGGACCCTCAACCCTAGGCTTTTTCTGAAAACCCCTCGATGATGCTGACTGTCTAAAACTCCTTTTATTCCTGCCTCTGTCCCTATCTCTGTTCTGTCTCTCAGTTCGCTTAACCTCCTCGGCTATCCAAGCTTTTTCTACCAAAGTGGCAAAATCCCTCTCCTGTTGAGGAGCTATCAACACCCGCAGCTCACCTCGCAGCACATCCTCAAACCTCACATAGCGCTCGTAGTCAGTTGCAATAATTCCCCGAGCGTACCGGCTCAGCCGCAAAAATTTTGCCTCGTACTCCGCTACTGACTTACCCCCTTGCACTAAGTTCAAGAATGCCATCCTCTGTGCATCCACGTAACTAGCCCCGACGTACTTTCCTTCAAACTTCACCTTAAAGAAGCCCCAATCTACTCGATCCACCGGAGTACCCTCTCTGACAGTGAGCCACCACTGGTAGGCCTCATCCCGAAATAAAGAAACAGCGCCCTTCAACTTCTCCTCAACAGTGCAGTCCAAATCATCCATAATCCTTTCAACTGCCTCTAACCAGTACTCCACCACATTCAGAGCTACCCCCGAGACACCCCTAAATATCTCGGCTCCATTTGCTCGAAGTCGCTCAGACACGGACTTCTGGGCCCCAGTACCCATATTTGCTCCCGCAACTCTCTCCAAAACCCGCAGCATATCCTGAGATACTGCATCATCTCCACCGGTCTGATCTTGAAACTCAGCTTTCACAGCTGGCGGCGGCGTCTCATTCCCTGATCCATGACCAGACCCAACTGGTTCCGATATAGTCGTTCTGCCTCTAACACGCCCACGTGCATTACGACCACGTCCCCTAGAACTCATGTCTATCGTCGCATTTTAATCTGTTTTAAGAAATTTTATGCATTATCTTTCTTTCCACTGTTTGATTAAAAGAGTAGTTTTATGATATAGAATTTCAAGTTATTCTTTCGTAAAGAGCACACATTCCTAAAGGTTTCAGTCTCTAAAGAGAATATCCTAAATTCTAACATCCACAACAATGCATTGTATATCCACCTCCACTCAATTCATTTAATAGTTAGAAGACTTACCTGCTGACCTGGGCCGGAAGATTCGAGTGCCATGCCTTCACAAGTCCATTCCACGAAAAATTTCTTTCAACTAATTTTGAAAACCAAATTTTGGAAATGTTGTAGGCCTCAAAACCCAAAGGCCGAGTTTAAAATTTGGGCTCTGATACCAAATTGTAACACCCCAAACCCCGCCCAAAACACCATGGTCAAATTCGGAATGTTACTGGGAAAAATGTTTGAAAAGAGTTCGATTTTGCATATGAAAATAAGCTTTAAGTTCTACAACAGATACTCTATTTAGAAGGGGTTTGTCGTTCGAAAATAGTAGTTTGCCGGGGAATAAAACTACCAAATTCGAGTAAAGTCCAAGTCATTATTTGAACGATATTACGAGAAAATGAATTGTTCGTGAGTAATCCGAGTTTGAAAATTTTGATTTGATTTTTAAGTCGCAAATGTTTCAAAGTCATTTTTAATTAATAATCCGCTAATAATTCTAACTTAAAACCATAATAAAAATCCCGAAACATTTTAAGCGGCCTTATTACAATGAACATATCCCAAGAAGTAATTGAAAATTTAAAATGTATATAGAAATAAAAGCAGCTTCTGCATAGCCACCTCGAATCCACTCCAGCCCGGTCCAAAGTATCATGTGCTACCTGCATTGTTTGAAAAATAGGGTGAGTCGTTTTGACTCAATGTGCAATTAATCCACATGTGTCCACAAATGGGCTTAGCCCCAAAACCACATCAAACCGTTATACCACATGTTATGATACATTATGCTAACCCAACCCAGCCTAGTATCTATCCGCTACGCACCACCCGTACATCCAACCACCATACACCGGGGGATTACTAAATCGACCCTCCATCTACTACACACCTCTTTGGCAGTTTATGCCGATTGACACACTGCTCAAAGTCCACTTAGTGGTCTAGCCACTGATCCACGTGATTAAAATCACCAATATCCACGATGAGACTCAAGGTCTTCATCAATCCACGATGTGGCTCAAGGCCAACATCAATCCACAGTGAGGCTCGAGGCCATCACTAATCCACGTACATAAATGTACACACTTCCCCTTATTCAATATATCCCGAACCTCATGCACATGCAGCATACTATGATGGAATGATAACGTAATCATATGAACATAACAGATATCCATATATAACATGCTTACAAAGATCCACATATATCCGTCCACATTTTGATATAGGAAATGTACTAACCTGATTACCGGATTACCCAATATGGGTAACAATCCCACCACAGCCACTATTTTAGCTACCACACATATCACATGCATTTAATTAATTAAACAAGGAAACAGTGTATTAATTACACACCTGATAACCCGTAATACCACGCCCTCTATGTCGACACTATAGCTAATCGACATTACCGCTATTTGCCTACAATCCTGCTCCGAAGCTGGCCGACACCTCGGTGGCCAATCCCGAACCGCTGAAACTGACCGCTTCTTGAATTTAGGGGTAGGGACTATGTGTCCAACCCCTTTCTCTCCTTGCTGATACTCGATTCCATCAAACAAAGTCTTTGGTCAGATGACCCGGGTTAAAATGTTAAATCAGATCTAAACGAAACCAAATAATATCTTAATCGAATAACCTTACCAAAGTCAACCCAAATCCCGAAGGCTCTCAGTTAAACTTGAAGGTTGTCGAAATCTCTACACGAGCCATGTTAGATTCGTCCTAACATTTATTGTCCAAACGAAATGGCCTTTGGCCGAACCAAATACCTTCTTACCTTGATTGATCAAATCTCGAAAGATCCTTAATACTCCTAACGCCGGCTTCGAACAAAAGAAACACCAAGTTAAGGCTCTGATCAAGATTCGGCCACACTCAAGAACCAAGGTTAGCTTTTGGTTTCGGCAACCAAAGAAAGAAAAGAGAAAGATCTAGATAAAAGAGGACTCCTTACCACGATTACTAGAAACCGACTGGGAGATATTTGATCGAAGATGGATGACAGCGCTTCCCTCAGAAATTATCAAACGAAGACAAACACCACACTCAAGTAAAGATTCGGCCACACTATAAGGCTTGAGAAATAAATAAGATAAGAAGAGAAAATGAGAAAGAAAGAAAAGAGATGGCTAGAAAGTTCTGCTATGGTTCTACAAATAAGAGGTTCATTCGGCCACCAAGAGAAAGATGTGAGGAGCTATTCGGCTTTTGCAAAAGTTGTGAGTGTTCAAGGCTGTCGAAGTGAAAAGAAGAGAAAAGAGAAGAGGGGAGAGTTATGATTCGGCTAGAGAGGCTTCAAGAAAGAAAATAAAACTTCAAATGAAAAAGGGAGAAACTGTGGCACTTTTGGCTTTTGAAGATGAGAAGAAAAAGATGAATACAAGTGACCCTAATGGTCTTCTAGGTTTCGACTAAGAGTCAAAAAGAGAGAAAGAGAGTTGAGATGCTTAGTATGTTTTTTTTCGGCACAAGAGAGGATGTGAAGAAAGAAAACTAAAGCCAAAAAGTGAGGCACACACCAAATGCCGAAAATGTTACCCAAAGCCAACACAAATTTCGGCACACTTAGCCCCTTCCAAAACCAAATGCACCCACTCCCCTACACCACTCAAGAATTCGGCTAACACTCCCAAGCCAACACTCCCCACAATTTCCTCCTCAATTCCCTCTACACCACTCATTCAAATGAGTTTGAATCATTCAAACTCCACAAATAACTCTCCACCACTCATTTGAATAACTTGACCAAGTCTTCCACTCCATCCTTCCAGAGTTTGATTGCCGTCCAACACTCCTCCTTACCTAAGCCAAAACAAAATAAAATAAAACTCCCTTGTCGCTACCTCCAAGATTTGAACCCTCTCCATCAGCTTTCCTTCTGACGCCACCACTCATCATGCTAGGTGGCGTTTCCTAGCCACTTCACCACTTCACTTCTTGTGTCCCTAATCACCACTTTTAATCCCTTAAGGCCTAGCTCCCCTAGCTCTCCCCTTATCAGCTTCAAACCAAAATTTCACTAAAGCTCCTACCTAGCCTCAAGGTTTCCTGAAGCCCCCAAACACACTCAAACATGCATACAGAGCATACTAACACATAAATATGATGTAAAATATGAAGCCCCTAAATCCCGAATGTTACATCCCATATGAGTTGAAGCATTATGAACTTGATGTATGTAAGCATCCTGATTTGAGAAAAATATCAACACTTTCTGAACTTTGCAGAAGCTTAGTTGAGAGTGGAAAGTCAGTCACGTACCCACTCGTTGATAGATTGATTCGTCTTATATTGACTCTTCCTGTTTCAACAGCATCCTCAGAACGTGCTTTTTCTGCTATGAAGATTGTGAAGACTCAACTTTGTCGCAAGACGGAAGATGATTTTTTAAGAAGTTCTTTGGTTGTGTACATTGAGAAAGAAATTGCAGAAAATTTTGATATAAACGAAATAATTGATGATTTTAGTGAGGTTAAGGATCGAAGAGTGCAATTCAAATAAATTTTAAGATTTCTTTCTAGTTTATTTTTATTCATTAAATTATTTTTCTTTAATTATTTTTATTTTTAAATTTATTATTTTTCATTATCTCGGCCCCCTCTTGAAATTTACTGGCTTCGCCCCTGTTCGCAAGGAATGTCCAACATCCCCATTCTTCTACCTCTTTTCAATAGCAACTCATAACTCCAATTTTGTAATAAAGTCTATTGAATCATCAAACCTCTTAGCATAGAGTGATTTTGTGCTTTCGACATCCATGGAATAACTATTCTTAGCTTGTACGGAATTTGTTAGATTTGAAAATAGTTATTTTCTTTCAATTATGCAAAATACCATGAAACCCTATTTTTAAAATACAATACCTTTTTCTCAAGAAGAGCAAGTTGTATGTTGCACTTTAAAATTGTTTTTGTAATGAATCATAGAATGCTTGAAAAGAAATTTTTCACTTCTTTAGAATAAAAATTGAATAATCCAACTCTAATTTAAGCATTGATGTATATTGCACTAATATTTACTTAAAGTTCCTTTACAAATGAACACGACTTTAAAATTTTAAAGCAATCAAAACAACACATAGAATGGAAATCACTTTTCCAACCGGAACAGCACACCTTTCTATTGGAATCAGTTTTCCAACCGGAACAACACACCTTTCTATTTGAGATGGAAAAGTTTAAACCCACTGGATCTCACCACTCATACCTTGAATTTTCTTTTAATTATCAATCTTTTTTTCTTTATATAATTTGTTCTAAATGTGTATATATAATATATAATTACGGTTTCTTTATAAATATATAAAAACAAAATTTTATACCATTTTATTTGAAAATATTATATAAAACAGACATTCTAAAAATATCCACATAATCATGTCGAAATAATAAATAAATATGTAGAATATGATTATCTGAGGAGATAAAGAGGGGCCACTTAAGTAGATTGATCCATGCGAAGTGATATCTTTTTCTTTTCTTTTTGAGGGACGTTTGTCCAATAAAACTAGTGGCCTGGACCAATTTGGCGGTTGTCAACCCACTTGTTTGCCACTTCCACTGCAAATTATTGCAATTTTGTTCTTAGCTAAAATTTTCAACCCCAAAGCGTGGTCTCTTATTTCCTCGTCATCCCAGTTTGGGTGTCTTAGATATCTAAAACAGTGTTAAAAAAAGATTCCTTTATATACAAATATGGTATGGTATGTATAAAACAAAAAGTGAGTGTTAAAATCACGAAATTAAATGCAACAGTTCCAAAGAGAGACGAGTGATGTTTTGAGAGGGACCCCATATTTTTTTTTTGGGGGGGGGGGGGGTTGCAGCCAGTCACCGACCTATACAGGACTCTGTGACTGTCAAGGCTTGCATTTGAGCCGTCCAACCAATGTTGTAAGCCCTTAAAACCGACGTCCAGACACAACTCAACTTTAAGTATTTAATTCCTTGTCTTTATTACCCACAAAACTACAAAAACCTACTTTTTTGATATTCCTCCTGTGCATTCAAATTAATAAGAGCCTATCTATGTGTCAGTTTCACATATAATCCCTAAACATGTGGCTCTTGTCTAATTCTGCCAACACTAAACAATGACGTTTTCTTGTTCTATCTTTTTGTACAATCTTCTTCTCATTATTTCTAACCTCAAGGAATATCTATATATGACTTTTAGCTTTATTTGTTCCTTGTCTTTTCCTAATTTGTGAGGTTGGAGAAAAAAAACTATCATCATCTAAAAATTTGTTTGTTTTAAAATAATAGATTTTATAATTTAAATTTAGTGTTTATTTTTAACACTTAGTGGTGTTTTTTTTATTTTTCAAAAAGAAAAGAAAAGGAAATTAAGGGAAGAGGAAACGAATATGATTTTGTAGGTTTTTCAATACAAATAATCAACTTTTCTTTTTCTTTTTCTTTTTTTCAAAATTGTTTGTGTTGGGTAATATTTAGTAAATATTGCTTCTTTGATTAATTATCCAAAACTCTTTAGAATGAATTTGATTTCCCAAAATTATGTTTTGATCTATGGCCAATTTGTTAGCCCTTGTTGTATTGCTCTGGTTGACCTTGTTGAGTAATAAAGATTTCTTACTTTTCATAAATAAATAAAGGTAAGCCCTTGTACCAACGTCCAGACATAACTAAATTTGACATCTTTTAAGTCCTTATCTTTATTGCCCACAAAACTACAAAATCCAACTTTTCTTTATATTCTTCCAATGCATGCATATATAATTGAAATGAACATGAATCTATCCCATTCCTAGTCTATATGTCAGTTTCATGTGGCATTTGTATAAACAAGAATAGCATAATTGTTAAAATTAGATTGGGTCATTCAATTCAACCATTTAAACAAAAAATTATTAGGTTTAACTGTTCAATGAGTAGTATAAATCCGGTCATTAACTATCAATCGAAATTGATTTATCTCTCGAGAGTTTAGAAGTTGATTATATTGCAAAACTGACTTTTGATAGAAATGAAGATCTTCACTTAGTTAATGGGATTCCTTTAAATTTGATCAGACTTTTGTAATAACTTTGTTCTCATCAAAAAATTTGAGTGAAAAAATTAATTAAACCAAATTTAGCTACAATTTTGAGGTTTTATTATATTTTTATATATTCAAAAATCTAATATCTTATTTGAAAACCAAAATTTAGGAGAGAAAAAAGTTTGGATTTAGATTTTTAAATCCAAACATTTTGTTTGAACAAAATCCAACTAACATAAAAGATTTAGAATGATAAAAAGATAAAATCTAAAATAATTTTTTTTTCTCAATCCATTTCAGTTAGAGTTGTTTATGGGTCGATTAGGTAGGCTTGACCTGATTTAGACTAAGTTTGGACAATACTATTTCTACTTTAACTCAAATCGATCCGGTCCAAATTTGATTTAAATAATAAAAATTATTAAATTTAATTATAAAAATATATAAATATAAATATTTAATTTTTTTAACATTGTAAACAGTGAAATCAGCTTTTAATTGTGATTTATGACTTGTTTTTGTTACTCAAACTGATCTTAAAAGTTAATTAGTTATAATTAATGTTGACAATCCGCTTTTCAATCCCATAAAACATCCAGTTTGACCCTAAGTGTATATCCCAGTTTACGTAATCAGCAGGGAAGATCAGTTGATGAACTGGGTGAGCAACAACGGCAAGTCGTAAACATTAATATTTTAACGAATATGTTTACTTTTTTATTAATATTTTATAGATTTTAAAATAAATATCAGTTTAAAAAGTATTAAAAATATGCTTTGATTTATTACCTAATCACCTAATAAATTTTCTCATTGTTTAATTGTACACATCAGTTCAATTAAAAATTTTATTGTTTGATTAAATTTAAAATAAAAATATAATATAGGGCTATAAATACTTGAATATATTCTTTATTTGATTTATCTGTCAAAATTGTTATTTTAAATATATAAAACATTAGTTTTTATATTTTTATGTCTTTTTTATAACAAAGCTTAATTTATGTTGTATTAACTAAATAAAAAATAAAATGTGTTTCTCTTTTGCCCCGTTATGGGAACATGTTAATTTCAAAGGCTATTTTTTTTTATTTAATGAATACCCCCTCGCATCTCTTGGCTGGCTTTTTCAAGTTTTTAAAAAATTAATATTTTAAATTTGTAGCTTCAAATCGATATTTACAATCAAAAATTGAGCAGTGCCGGAAATAGTGCTACTAACAGTGCCAACTGTTTCAGGCATTGGTGAAGAACAAGGTGGAGAAACAATGAACACTCAATATGTTTTCATAGTTTGCTTTCCCTACATCTATAAGGCCTAGTCCAGAGACATAATCCACTATCTTAGCAACTCGTACAATAAGGGATTACAACTTCTTACACTCACCATATAAGGCTCTTCACTTTTGTACCTAGGATTTAGAAAGTTCTCCTCCAAGTTTTCCCCATGAAACCTTAGGACACTAACCAAGTAAGACACTTGATTTTTTACTCAGTGCACTAAACAAAAACTTTTCTCAATGAACAATAATAAGTTCTCTCAATTTCGTACACCACCTATATAAGTCCCTTCAATTTATTAGGATTCGGTATTTGCTAACATACTATATCAATTACAATCAATCTTCCCTAGAAACAAGCAAGATAATAACCATAAAAAATATCTTCAACCAGCTCAGGGTAAGTCTTGAATCTTTAGGATATACTTCCAAGTTTTGCCCGATACGATCTAATACACAAAACTTAGGAAGTTGATTGTTTTGATTCAAATTTAAATCAATCTCCAAGATATGTTGCTATGTGTAGCTTGGGCATTAAAGATGGCCAGTTGTCACCCAAAGTATCAGCTAGAATCAAAGCCCAAGGTTTTTTGTTGCCAAAATTTGTTAACTTAAACATGGTAAGCTTTCTGAGCTGGCAGTGCCACAACTAGTTGGCACTAATCTAGGCATTGCTTAAAAGCTGCCTTAACAATCTTTCCTTTCGGAAAAATTTAGAAAAAGAAACCATAATTAAAGAACATTTTAAAACCAGATACAATTGCTCCCCCTAAATAACCCTTAATTTGTTATACTCAACTAATGGCATAATCAAGCAAGTCAATCATTAATGCAAAAGAAATAAGGATCGCATTAATAATGAAAGTACACTAGGAATTATATTATAGTAAGCAAACAAAAAAAAAGGTTCACAAAAAATAACCAACAGAAAGAGCTTTAATGTCTCAAAAAGTACAAACCCAAAAATATGCAAAGACATAAGAAAAAAAAAAGAACTTCAAAAAACAGTGGTAGCAATGCATCAGTGCCAAATCTAAGTTGTAACAGCCCATTTTTAGTCATCAAAACAGTGGTTTCGGGACCACAAATTCGAGTCCATAAAGAAAATTATTTTAATATTATTGCATGGTATGCATTATAATAGGAATGTCGTATAAAAATTTTGCTAAGAAAATTTTACCGATTACATGTCTAATTGGATAAAAAGACCAAATTGCATGAAATACAAAAGTTGTGTTCTAGAAGTTATAAGTATCAAATAGCTATGGAATTCAAATTTTGAGGTCCTTATATGGCAAATAGACCATTAAGAGGAGTTAGTAGATAAGTATGTTTAGTCATCCATGGAAAATTAAATAAAAAAAAGGACTAAATTGGAAAGTAAAAATAATAAAAGATGATAATTGATTAAATAAAGAAATATCATCTTTTTCATCATCTTTCCCAAAAAAATTTTATGGAAACCCTAGCTAAGAGAAGAGAATTCAAGCAAGCTAATTTGGCTTAATTGGGTAAGCATTCTTGTCTCATTTTTAGTAATTTTTATTTTTTCGAGTTCGTAATAGCTTAATCTAGTTATCTCGAGGATTAATTTGTAAAGATATCAAAGTACTAGGGTTTTTCCATGGATGAGTACGTATGAATTATGAAGTTTTATGGTAGAAAATGAGAAGTTGTTGATAGATAAACAACTTTTGTAAACGGAATTTTGATGAATTTGTGATTTAGGGATTAAATTGAAAAGTTGTAAAATTCATGGAAAAATTCTAAATTTTATGAAATATATGGGCTGTTAATGTTACATGTAAAAATCGGTTAGGCTTGGAATAAGGATTAAATTGTATGAATTTCATTTTCTGAGCCTAGGGACGAAATCGTCATTAATTAAAAGTATAGGGGCAAAACGCTAATTTTTCCTAGGATGTGAATTGAATTGAATTATATTAAATTGAGCTAAATTTACTCGTATAGATCCGGATAGATCAAATATAGAGCTAGATCTAGGTAAAGAAAAAGTAACGAATTAGTAGCATACAAGTTCACGAATATTGTCGAGGTAAGTTCGTGTAACTAAATTGTGTATATTTATACCTTTGAATTGGATGTTCTATATATGAATTTTATAAATGTCATTTGTATGAAATTGATCACATATCCGATAATGCCTGATAAATAATAAGTTTTGTTTGGATAAATAATATTCGATGGATACAGGGTTCCCGAATTGGTTGTGGTCCTACATATGTTGCGGACACACCATAGCTCGAAAGAGCGTCCCGTTATTAGCCCTCCCGAGCTTCCCCTTATATGGTTCTTGCGAGCTTCCCTTTAATAGCTCTTCGAAGCATCTCGATCGGTCGTGATCCTACATGTGTTGTGGGCACACCGCAGCTCTTATGAGCACCCCATTATATGGCTCTTTGTAAGTTTCCTTATTAATGGCTCTTCGGAGCTTCCCGATATGGCTCGCTTGTACTTCTTGATATATGGCTATCTGGAGCTTCCCGATTAATGGCTCTTTGGAGCTACCCATTATTGGCTTGCATGAGCTTCCCGATTATGGCTCTTATGAGCTTCACGTTATATAGCCCGGATAAGCTTTCCGTTATATGGCTCACATGAGCTTCCTATTATATGGCTCGAGAGAAGGCTTCCCCTTTATGTGCTCGTATGAGCATTCCTGAATATGAATTGACGGATTACAGTTTTGTACACTTCGAGTGTACTACCTGTGTATCCATCGATATTTCAAATAAATTCAAGGGGCAAAGTTCCGCCATGGAATAATCTAAACTTGAGATGAATTATTATGGAAATGTATATGTTATATGAAAATATGATGTGGAAAACATATGTATATGAAAATTGTTACATGATGAGCTCATCCTTGTTTCTTGATATTCACATGAAGTACATGAGTAACATGTTTCTTGAGATTATATGTGTTTAGGCAAATTGCCAAATTTCTTTAGATGAATTTTGCATGTTTACTTTAAATGTAAATGAATAGTAAGTTAATTTCCCATTATACGAACTTACTAAGTATAATATTCTTACTCTATTTTATTTCCCTCTGTTTTATAGTAATTCTGAAGCTCGTTAGGTTGGAAGCTTGGCAGAGATATCATCATACTATCCCTCGGCTCATTTCAATATAACTAGTAAACTCATTTTGGTTATAATGGCATGTATAGGTTTATTAGCCAAAATATTAGCATGTAAATGTGTGATTTATAATAGCCATTTGAATGGCTTATGATTGATATGTTTTGATGTATATATAAGTAGATTTATCATGTTAGAAGAATTGAGCTTGATTTTGCATATATGCATTTGGTTATTTAGGTAAATATGAACACTAAGTAGACATAATAATAAATTGTCATTTAAGGTGCTTAAGAGCACATTGGTTGTGTGTGGTAATATATTATGTTTGAGGCATGATTTTGGCTTGGTTTGAATGTCTTGAATTGGTTGGTGAATGTGTTTAAGTGCTAATGTAGGTGGAAGACAAATTGGGTGAGAAATGTGGCCTTGGAAATATCCTATTTTCGTCCATACAGACAGAGACATGGGCGTGTGTCTCAGCCTTGTGTGACACACGGCCTAGCACATGTGCGTGTGTTTTGGTTGTGTGTCCCCTGCATCTTAAAAATTTCAAAACAGAATGCCCAAAATTGATCACAAGGGCGTGTGGCTTGGCCGTGTGACCCCTACACCTATTTAATGCAAATTTTCATGTTCACACGGCCAAGCACACGGGCATGTAACTTGTCTGTGTGACCCAAGTCAGAGAGTTACATGGGCTGGACACGGCCGTGTTCCCTATTTCAAATGCCCACACGGCCTGACGACAAGGCATGTGTACCCTGCACCTAGGAAAAATTTTGAAATTTCGCGAAAAATTCTCCGAGTACCAGGATTAGTCCCGACTTGTTTCTAATGTATGTTTTGAGCCTCAAGGACGAATATAAAGGACTTTATGAATAATATCTAACATGGATGTTAAATAATTTGAAATTTCTATTTTTGATTTATTTATTCTGGTAATGCTCCCTAACCCTGTTTCGGCGACGGATACAGATTAGGAGTGTTACATAAATAGACACTCTTACTCCTCTTTTTGTTCAAGAATTTTGGTAAGATTATACTAGAGTAGTTTGGATAAGAGATCATTTCTCAAGGCTTTGGATCAATAAACATTGGCCTGAAGTTGTTAAATGGCCTTTTCCTAGGAGGAAATATCAATATTAAGGTGTTGAAGGATCCTCTGCTGAAAGACTGAAAGTTAGTTTGAGATACCTTCTTCAGTGCCAATTCCAACAAACACTATTTCATTTGGTTGAACCATAACATCAAGAAAAAATTTAGGAACTACAATCAAGCGTTTCCTTTCGAGCCATTTGTATGAAAACTTTAATTCCACAAGCTTCCTTTCATAGTTTTCTATGGCCAAAACAATTACAAGATTCTTCTTATAAAGAATTTAAAAAATAAGATAAAACAAAGAAAGACTTAGGTTGGGGTAAACACGGGTAGCATGTTTGATGGTTTCTTGAAATATAAGCTCTCCCAGATTAAACTGAATCACATTATAGATCTTCTTAGCAGTATGGCCATCTTCTTGGAAATTGTATTCCTTTAACTATTAGGAACCCAATTTCTAGTAGCAACAACAAATAACTAACATAAGTACGCTCTAAGGTGGAAAGCTTGTAGCTAAATTAGATGCACTCCATTAGTGATTGTTTTTGTAACAGCCCGTTTTAAGTCAAATCGGAACAGTGGTTTGGGACCACAAATCCAATGAAAAAATTTATTTTATTATTATTTCAAGGCTTACAAATGATTGAATGATTGTGTGAAAGTTTCGTTCAGAATTTTATTGTTTGGTTGGTTAATTCGGTAAAAAGGACTAAATCGCATAAAGCGTAAAACTTGAGTTCTAATAGCTAAAGGTATTAAATGGCTATGAAATTAAATAGTTAAGGGATTTATGTTGCAATTATCCCATTGATAGCATGAGTGGACATAGTTGGACATGGTTTAAATGATTTTTACATGTTCTAATAAAGGATATAATAATAATTTATAAATTAACATAAGTAAAATAACATGAAATTAAAAGTGGTCATCTTTCTTTGTTTTCTCCACCGAAACTAGAGAATGAAATAGCCCTTGTTGACGATTTTCATTCAGCCAAGCTTTGAAGCTTAATTGGTGAGTGGTTTTAGCTCGGTTTCTAATGATTTTTACATTTTTGATATCGTTGCAACTTAGTCTAGCTAGCCCGTACCTTTGATTTTGAAACTGTTAAAGTATTTGAATGTTGCCATTATTTAATGTTTGAATAAATAGATGTTTGATGAAAGATTATGAAGGTTTAATGATAGATAACCAACTTTTGTAAAGTGATTTTTGACAAAGTTGTTATTTAGGGATTAAATTGTAAAATGTTGGAATTTTGTGGTATAAAGTGTGAATAAATGAAATATATAGGATAATAAGGACTTTGTTAAAATTCGGCTAGCATGGGTTATGGTCTAATTGTAACATCCCGAAATTGGGCCTAGCAGAATTGAGCCCGATGGGCCTTAGGCATTATAGTGTAAAAAAAAAAAAATTTAGAGAACGACTTTAGTGCATGTTGGACCTATTGGATAAGTGATTTTTGGAAGGTTAGAGGGCTTCTATGAAGTCTCGGGATCAAATATTGGCTTTGGGGAAATTTTGGTTTTAGGTGAAAAAAACCCTGGAAGTTGGCAGGTAGGCCTTAAGAATAAAATATGGAGAAAAATGACAGAAGTGGAGTGTGTGGTGTAGTGGCAAAGTGACGCCATTTAGGGGGCAAGGGATGACGCCACAAGGAAGGAAGGAGGTCCAAAGTTCAAGTCTTGGCTCTTGCATTTTGGTTTTCTTTTTGCTTGGATCTTAGAGTTTGGCCCATAGTTTATATTTAGTTGCGCATGGTTTAAGACACAAGAGGAGCTTGTGGCCAAGTGGTTAGCGGCATGGATTATGTTGCAAGGGAGCCTGGGTTCGAATCTCATGACAAGCAATAGAGCATTTATTTTGTGGATTGGACGGCAAGAGTTTCAGTTGAATTTAAACTCTACTGACGAAGGGATCCCACATCGAAAAGATACAAAGAAGGATGGTGAAGAGCTAGCTATATAAAGAGCATTCCAGGAGGAGAGTTGACATACCTTGGAGGGTGTTTGGGCGCAGGAGTGGTCGCGCAAGCGGTTTAACACTGCACTCTATCGTGTGTGTAACTCTCTCTACTCTAGTAGAGTAGTAGCGGCAAATGCCGAAGTGCCGATCACGGCAATAGTAGCCACACGAGCGTGCGAGCGCACGTGTGGGGCTTCGACGCGATAGTTGAGGCCATCAGTAGTATTCTTGTGGGTTGGGCTGCTTGGGCCGCGATGGGCCGAAGTGGGTCCAATGAGCCCGTGGGCCCAATTGAGTAAAATGTATGATGATATAGTATATAGGGAACTAGATTAGGTGGAACTTATATACGTGGCTAGATTTGTGTTAGGTGGGCTACACAAGTGTGTGGGCCCGAATGGGCTAGAATTGGGCTTTAGGCCCAATAGTTCGGTACGACCAGAATTGGTAGTCGCGTCGCTCGAGGCGACATTGGGCCTTTAGAAAGGCCATTCTAGGTACAAAATTATTGAAATACCCTTAGCGAGTAAATTACCAAAATACCCTTGAAAGGTAAATTACGAAAATGCCCTTGGTAGGTAAAATTACTGTTATACCCTTTAGAGTTTGATTAGCTTGGTTATATCGTATTTGTTATTCAGATTATGATGGTAATACGTTTCATACGTTATTTTTGATATATGATTTGCATACTTGTCATACTGCATACACGAATTATTATGACTGATGAACATGGCATGGACATGGGTGTGATGAGAGGAGGGGGAAGATATGTTTATTTGTGACTTTGGGTCACCAGAGGTTTGGCACCTCATAGCGACTCGTCCCAGTGGCTTAGCACCACAGTGGGTTGGCCCCACATTTGATAAAACGGGATTGTCACCAGTGATTTGGTATCACAACGTGGGTTGGCCCCACATATGGATTATTCGTGACTTTGGGTCACCAGTGGTTTGGTACCACAGCTGATATTCGTGACTTTGGGTCACCAGAGGTTTGGCACCTCATAGCGACTCGTCCCAGTGGCTTAGCACCACAGTGGGTTGGCCCCACATTTGATAAAACGGGATTGTCGCTAGTGATTTGGTATCACAACATGGGTTGGCCCCACATATAGATTATTTGTGACTTTGGGTCACCAGTGGTTTGGCACCACAATTATATTGATATCAGTGACTTTGGGTCACCAGTGGTTTGGCACCACCAGTGGTTTGGTACCACACGGGGTAGATTTAGGAGTTTCGGATGGATAGGTTGGATGGGTTGCACGACGTGCATATTTGCATATGAATTTGTGTATGAGCTTAACATCTTTTGGATGGGGATTTACATACTGAGTCTCGGTGACTCACCTCTTAGTTAATTTTGCAGGTAATCATTAGATCGCGGATTTGGGAGCCGAGGCAGACTTGTGGTGGCCATACAATGTTTTTCTCGTAAACTCGTTCTCTTAGTTAAACTTATTTGTAATTGGGTTTTTGTTATGTAATAGGGCCACTTTAACTGTATTTTTGGTATTTTTTTTAGTTTAGCCTTTAATATGATTATTGCCTATTGTTATCAAATGTTCAATACGGGAATTTCCTAAACCCTTAATAACAGTTTCCAAAATGTTAACAAAATGATAACAAGCGAATAAATATTTGAAGCTCGAAATTTTTAACAAACGCGCAGTTTTTAAACAACCCTTTTATGTGACATGCCAGATCCGGTCGTAACGTTTAGGGTGGGTTTGGGGTGTTACACTAATTGTGTAAATTTGAATTTTTATGTGTTAAGGACTACATTGTAAAGAACATGAAATTTTAGGGGTAATTGTGTAAATTTGCTAAAGGTGAATTGTGGGCTAAATTGAATGGAATGAATATTAAATGAGTTAATTTTGATATTATATAGATCAAGAAAAGAAAAGATTGGAACTAGATCTGGGAAAAGGAAAAGTTGACGATTAGCCGATAGTTGTTAACCGAGCGATACGAGGTAAGTTCGTACAATTAGTGTAACGCCCTGAATTTTGGGCCTAAATGTAAGGGGTCTTGGGCATAGGGGGAGTGAGGAGTCGCACATATGTAGTGAGTTGTGCAATTTAGTGACAAGAATGGGCCTATTGGTCCGGTGGATAAGTGGAGTGTTATTATGCTTGAGGTCTTGTGTTCGAATCCCTGTGTGAGCTAGAGAGATATTTTGTGCACTTTTTGTTTATTTCATTTAGATATTATTTTATTATAATAATTACTTGATATTTTTGTTATTCTAAAAATTATTATTATTAGTTTTTTTTAAGTTGCTATTTTGATGTTTCTTCTCCCTTCTTCTCAATGTTTTTCTTTCTTTTGTTTTTTTCTTACTGCTTAAACGTTTTTAACTGGGGTTTCGAGATTGTCACTCCTCTGCCATTCTCTTCATCACCAAATCAGGTGTGGGATTCGAATCTGGTTACTACTTTCTGCTCTTAAATCGATTGCTATCTTGTTTTAAAAATCCCTTTCCTTTGGCTTTTCGTAGTTATGTATTACCCCTTCGTTTTTTGAGTTTTTAGACGATAGAAGTAAAGGGAAATCATTATTTTCTAATATATGTTGATAGGGTAAAGGTTAGGGATTTTTACGGCGGCCAAAATAGTGTTTTCAGGGCTAAATTGGAGTGGTTTAGTAGCCTCCCTAACGGCCACACAGCCTGGCCACATGGGCGTGTGGCCGATGTGGGATTTTTGTCGGAATCCACACAGCCGTGTCCTCTGAGCACACGGGCGTATGAGTTTGGGGAAATAGGGATTTGAAGTCACACGGCAGTGTAACTGATTTGGGGGCTAGGGATTCTACACAGGCGTGTGTTATGGGACACAAAGCCGTGTCTGATGGCCACATAGCCTTGCACCAATATTAGGGAAATTGGATAGTGAGTTATACAACCTATTCACACAGTCGTGTCCCTGCACCACATGGGCGTGTGCCTATGTCACACGGTCGTGTGCCATCCCTCACACGGGCGTTTGGATCCCCACACAGCCTAGATTGCTCCACACGACTAGAGCACACAGGCGTGTGGCTCTAACTCACCAAATTTTGATTTTAGGTCAAATCGAATGCCATTGTGAGTCTATGTGTTCCAACCCTTCGACTAAGCTTACTGAGGGTGAATATGATTATGTTCTGACTTTTAATTATATACTACTTGTAAGTGAATGTGTCCTACGCTAGGTACTGAATCCGAGTGCATAAGTGTGCACGTTTCTATAACTGATTGACTGACTGTAAGTGACTGCTTCTGAATGATTGCCTGAAATTGTATTCTAAATTGGTGCATCTATATTCATACATCTGCATACATATATTTACATACATACATCTGCATATAAAGTATTTTGGGTTGGGATTTTAAAGAGAAGGAAGATTTACGATTTGGCAGTTTAACTGCATACTGAAGCCCCTAATACTCAGAGGGTCGAGGGCAGTCCCAATACCCTGAGGGTCGTGGACGATTTGACTGTACTGTGGATTTTTGCACTACACTATACAACACATACGTCAGCATCGCTGCATATCATTGACTGATCTGGCAGTTTTACTGCAACTCATCGTTATAGTGGATTACCGCATTGCACTGTATTACATGTACATTAGCTACGCTATGTACCACTATCTGATCTGGCAGTTCATACTGCGTATCTGCATTGCGGTTTACCATATTGCACAGTACAACTTATACGCTAGCTTTGAAGGGTAATATATGAGACTGGTAGTTTATCTGCACACTGTTAGCCCCAATTCCCAGAGGGTCGAGGGCGGTCCCAATTCCCTGAGGGCTGAGGACAATGCTAATGATCATCATTGCCGGGCAACCCAGGATGACATCCTATGAAGTATAAGGTTGGATGGGCTTTTCGAGGTCCTACTTGGAGTGTAAGGATGGGTGGGTGATTAAATCCCCACAGTAAGTGTAGGGTTGTACGGAGATGGTGTGTTGGCTGGATGGGTGGGTTATGTTATAACTCATTTGCACTCATATGCATCTGAATGAATCTATGTGACTGAATGTGACTGTACTATTCGACTGAAATGTCTGATTGATTGGTTTGGCTGAATGTGATACTATGACTGAATGTGATAATATGACTGAATGTGTTACCGATCGACTGAAAGGCACGTGTGCCTATGCAATTTCTGTAGACTTTCTCTATAAATGTCTGACTGAACTGTCATTGTGATAGTGTGACTGACTTGTGAACTGTTGCTATTGTATTTGAATAGCACGTGAGGTTAGGTGTGTCTATTTGTTCTATATGATTGTAAGGTATATATGGAGTGTCTATTGATGTTGGACGAACTCGCTTAACTGTTATCCGTCTGTAAGTGTGTTCTTCTTCTGAACTGTGTCTAGGTCTCTATTTCTGTTTTTATAGTTTAACTGATTTTGATCTCACACTGAGCTCAAGTAGCTCACCCCCTCTTTTGTTTTCCCTTTTAGGTACAGTTTTGGAATCTGGATGCTGGACTCAGTACGCGGAGGACTCGGACATGCTTGTGAACAACAATTGAGCAGTTTGTGTTTTCTAGTTTTTACATTTGGTTTTGAACTGTAAAGATTTATAATACTGTGGTACCATTACTATTTTAAACCTTGTTCGTACATTATGTTTTGTTATGTTTGCAAACGGTATTTTTAAAAGATTAAACGTTTTGGTTTGTTTTGAGATAAATATTTTCAAAAATGGAATTTTGAACAACTGGTTTTTGTTAAATTTTCCTATGATCACTTCGGTGATCAATGTAGCATCCTGGATTCGGTCTAGACTTTTAGGCCGTGTTTGGGGTGTTACAATTAGAATCAAACTTTTAAATACATGTAATTATTTGAAATGAATGTATGTAATTGAGTAAATGATCTACTTGAAATTCGAATGCCTTATTGATATAGTCTGATGATTACCGAGCCCCGTTTGAACCATAAAAATTCATAGGATATGAGTGACATGTCACTAGAGTTACCATTTAAGTCGAGATCCTGCATATGTTGCGAACTCACCGCAACTCTTATGAGGTTACTGATATATCAGCTCGTAAGAGCTTACTATTCTCAGCTCGTAAGAGCTTACTATTCTCAGCTCGTCAGAGCTTACTGTTCATCAGCTCAGGACGAGTTCACTGATCATAGCTTGAAAAAGTGAATATGATGATGTATTGATGAATTACCTATTAATACATTTAGTGTGTATCACCCGTGTATTTATCGATGTTCTATTAGGTTCAACGGGAATAATTTTGTTAATGCTTATACGGATGAATTAACAGTAGGGCTTTGGCAATGTATGTGTAAGACCATAGTTGGACTATGGAATCAGAAAATCGATGTATTTGTTTCGTAAGCATTTATAAGCCAGAGTGGTTTGATAAGAGAATTGTTGAGAAATAGATAAGTATCGGTACAGGCACGTACGGAAAACTATTCGAGTAATGAGTTAAAGGAGGTTGAGAACTTATGAGTTACTATGTAGTTACATTTTATGTTAACTTAGTGATTGATCTTTAATGCAGTATATGTTATCTACTTGAAATGCTAATGAATGATGAGATTATTTTATATTTATATACGAACTTATAGCTTATTTTGTTTATTTTCTTCTATGTTTTATAGTATTTCGAAGCTAGCTCAGATCCGAGAATCGTCAAGGGCTTCATTGTACTATCGGACATTTATTTTGGTACTTTTGATATTATATGGCATATAAAGGCTTTGGACATTTTGGTATGTTTGATAAATATGTATTTTGGCCCCATTTGAGCTGGCTTATGATGATGAATTTGATAATGTATATAGATGTGCCAATGGTATTGTTTTGATTGTAGGATATGACTTATATTGTGTGTTTGAAGTTGGGTTTATGATTCTTCATGATATTAGGTAATTTGAATGGTAAATGATTGATATTTGAGAAGTTTTATGCTTGTGAATTGGTACATGATAATGCATGTTTGGAATGGTTTAGTAAATTGAATTGTATATGTGAATTAGGTACATAGTTAGATGGCAATTTTTGACTTGTATGGTTAGTAATGAAATGGTATGAATTGAATATTTTTTGATGATATTTGGCTGCTTATTGTATCTTGAAATGGTACCATTTGAGTTATGTAGGTACATGCAAATTTGGGTGGCAAATTGGCTTAGTAAATAGCCTATTTTTGTCCACACGGGCAGAGACACGGGCATGTGTCTCAGCCGTGTGTGACACATGGTTATGTTACAAGGTCATGTGTCCCCTGGTGTTGAAATTAAAATGAAGTCAATATGCTCCACAAGGTCTCACACACGGGAATGTGATTGGCCATGTGGCACAAGTCAGTATACCCCTTAATTGGCACACGGCCTAGTACACGGGCTTGTGACTTGGCCATGTTGCATAAGTCAGTATACCCTACAGGTTTGGCATAGCCTAGCACACAGCCTAGCATATGGTCGTGTGTGGCCACTTTGAAGGGCACACGGGCTAGACATACAGGTTTGTGGTTGGCCGTGTGACCCAAGTCAGTAAGGTCACTTATTTGGACACGGGGTAGGACACGGGCTGGGGTACGGCCATGTGATCCCATTTCGAATGTCCACACAACCTGTGACACGGGCGTGTCTGGTCACACGGGCATGTGTCCCTTGTTTTGGAGAAAAAATTTCTAAGTGCTCAAATTGTTTAAAGGTTATCGGTTAGTCCCGAACCACTTTCAATGCATGAATAGGGCTTCATAGGCTCGTATTAGGGACATATTGATTGAGGTTGATTGACGAATGTTTGTATTGATGAAATGTATGCTAATAGTATGTATAATTGAATTGTAAGTCTGGTAATGTTTCTTAACCCTATTCCAGCATTAAATTCAGGTGAGGGGTGTTACAGGTCAGGTTGTAATATCATTACAATGAAGTAGGTAAGTACTCCGAGAGTTGTACCTAAGTGAGGCGACTTAATTAATTCTAACCTA
Organism: Gossypium bickii; assembly: GCA_025503065.1. Lineage (NCBI taxonomy): Eukaryota > Viridiplantae > Streptophyta > Magnoliopsida > Malvales > Malvaceae > Gossypium > Gossypium bickii. The sequence goes on along the minus strand of CP106713.1, from coordinate 14,680,046 downwards.
AACATAAATAGATCTAATTAGTACTATAAATGGATTATAGTATGATTAATAAATAGGAAGGTTATGGTAATCTATACTAATAATGAATAGAACATAAAGAAAACAAAATAAAGAAATAAATCACAAAAAATAAAATAATAATATATATATAATATGGGCATAAGTGATTAGCTCACTTCAGTAATCATAACCAACCGTCGATTCGGGTTTTCTTGTTCAATCAACTAGTCAATACCCCAGCAGGATCTTTCGATCTTCCACTAAGATACTTGGTCGGCAAGAACTACTTATCTCTCGACCACACAGCCCAGACCGGTTTAGGGTTAAGGTGTTCATAGATAGGCCATTCCAAATTTGGGTTAATTCCCACCTTAATGACTTCCTATGGTTATCAAACCTAGGGTTTAGGTTCTTCCTCTCCTGAATAGTTGATATACTAAGAAACCCCCATAGGAGGATTAGTTTCTCATGGATCTAATAAGCAATAAAAACTTGATAGAAAGAATAAACATGAATAGAAATTCAAGAGAATAAAGTTTAGAAGAAGCCTAATTTGTATTAGAATTTAAGCATAAAATCCTCACATAGTTTGATGGTATTTCACAAATTTGTTTTCCCCATGAAAGCAAATAACAAGAATTGAACTAAAATCTAAGCCTAAGAGAAAGGAAAAACTAAAGACTAAATCTAAAGAGAAAATTACACAATATGAAAGGTGTACCTAGCATGTGTTAAATGAGCTTATTTATAGACTTTAGGATGGTCGTTGTCCTTAACCCTCAGTCAATTGTAGTCCTTGTGCTTAAGATTTGATTATGTGGACCAAAATGCTCCTAACTCGAAATTATTTCTCATACAGAGGCGATGTCGCGGCACACCAAGTTTTGTGTCGAGACATTGAGGGCAATATGCTCATCTTTAGGATGTCTTTAAAGGTATGTCGTGACATCCTCAGGCTATGTCACGACATTGAAGGCAGTCATGGAATTCTTCTATTCCGCTTTCTACGTTGCAACATCCAATGCTTCGTGTTGCAACCGAGTGACCAGTATCGAGTTAGCACCCTTCTTATGGTCTCCTGCACACTCACAAAGTATATTAGCCCTGTAACACCCTGAATTTGGGCCTAGTAGAATTGGGCCTATTGGGCCTTGGGCATGGGAGCATTTAAAACTCTTATGAACAAGAGAATGACATTAATACAAGTTGGACCTATTAGGTGAGTGATTTTGGAAGGCTAGGGGGCTTCCATGAAGTCCCGGGTTCAAACCTGGGCTTTAGGAAAAATTTTGGTTTTAGGTGAATAAAACCCTGGGAGTAACTAAGTAGGCTTTAATTATAAATTGTGGGAAAAAAATGACACAAGGAAGGGAGTGGTCTAGTGGCAAGGTGTCATTAAGGGTGTAAGGGAGAGCTTGGGTTCAAGTCTTGGCGCTTGAAATTCATTTTGATTTTCCTTTTAAATGAACTTAGACTTTGCCCCATAGGCTTATATTTAGTTACGCATGTTTTAAGTCACAAAAGGAGCTTGTGTTGTGGTGGCATGTAGCGTCTGGAGCATAGGAAAGGCCAAGGGTTCGAATCCCATTGCAAGCAAAAAGGGATATTTATTTTGCTAAGTTGGGATGACAGGTGGTTGTGATGCAATTAAACTCTACTGAAGGTGAAATCTCACATCAGGAAGCTAGCATGAGAGTAGGCGAGAAGCTGGCTTTAAATAGAGCGATCTATGAGGAGAGTAAGCAGACCTTGGTTGGCGTTTGGGCATAGGAATGTTCAGAGCGCGGATTAACCCCAGATTCCTACCAAGTGTGTATTTCGCACTAGTCTAGCTGTAGAGCGGCAAATGCTGAAATACCGATCACACAGCGATGGTAGCCACACGAGCGTACGAGCGCACGTGTGGGAGCTTCGACGCGATAGTTGAGGCCATCATGAGTGTTCTTATGGGTTTCGGCTGTTTGGGCCACGATGGGCCAAAATGGGCCATGTGGGGCCAATGGGCCCGTGGGCCAAATCGGATAAGTTGTATGATTGTGTAGTAAATATTGGACTGGACTATGTGAATCTCATATCTGTGGCTAGATTTGGGCTAAATGGGCCACACGAGCGTGTGAGCCCATTTGGGCCGAGAATGGGCCCTAGGCCCATTCGCATCATTATCTCTGTTTAGAATACTTTGGTTTAACTGGGCAAATCGCAGTTTGATTGCTCTAGTGAAGGTGACAGCGCTCGTGATTATTCAGTACTCTACGTGATAAGATGTGTATCCGTATACACTGTTCTGATTGTTAATCGGTTGAAAAGCCGAAGGTACCTATATTGTATTATCTTGACTGTTGATCGGCATTATGCCGAACAGCTGAAATACCAACGAACGATACCATACGAGCGTGCGATCATGCGTATGGTAAACCGAGCTCACGGAGCGTGAGCGTGTGATGAGAAAGGCCACCATGAGCGAATTCATGGGCGTGGGCCATAGCGGGCCACTTGGGATGGAATGGGACTCGATGGGCCCAATGGGTCGTAGGGCCCGTGAATGCAAGTTAGACTGTAAAATGAGAGATAGGGAGGCTTGTCATGACACGCGCATGGCATGGGCCATCCTGGGTCTTGATGGGCCGAGAGGGCCCGACGGACTCGTGGGCCCATTGGGTTGAATCTCACTGTTAAATGTGAAATAGACAAGCTTATCAAGTCGAGCACACGACTTAGGTGTTTTGGGCCCCGTAAGGCCGAAAGGGGGCCGTGTGAGCCCAATGGGCTTATAGGCCCACACAAATGAAATGTCTGTGATATGATGAGTTATTGATTTAGGCTGTGCGGTTGCAGAGCCATGGTTGTTTCTAGGCTAAATGGGCCACACGAGTGTGTGGGCCCACTTGGGCAGGGTAATGGGCCTTAGGCCCATTTTCGCCGTTAATTTAATTTAGATTTCCTAAGTCGCTCGAGGTGACGGTAGACCTTTTGTTAGGTCCTTAATACCCCCAGTTTACAAAATTACTGAAATACTCCCGATTTACAAAATTACCGAAATACCCTCGAGTTGTAAAATTATCGAAATACCCCGGTTTACGAAATTACCGGAATACCCTAATTTATAAAATTGTCGAAATACCCCAGTTTACAAAATTATCGAAATACCCCAATTTACAAAATTACTGAAATACCCTCAGTTTGAAAAATTACTGAAATACCCTCGGCTTGCAAAATTACTAAAATACCCTTAGTTTGTAAAATTATTGAAATACCCTCGATTTGTAAAATTACTGAAATACCCTTAGTTTGCAAAACTACTTAAATACCCTCGGTTTATAAAATTACTAAAATACCCTTGGTTTGTAAAGCTACTGAAATACCCCTGTAGGGTAGAATTACCGAATTACCCCTGTATGGTAGAATCACCGAATTACCCCATAGGGTAGAATTATTAAAATACCCCTGTAGGGTAGAATTACTGAATTACCCCTGTAGAGTAGAATTACTGGAATACCACTAAAAGGTAGGATTACTGAAATACCCTTATAGGGTAAAATGACTGATTTGCCCTTGTGGGCAAATGACTGACTTGTGCTATGACTTGACCGATTTGACTGTGATCGTATGACTGTGTTTTAACTAACTTGACTGTAGGCATGTGTCTGATATGCTGTTAATATGTGTTGTAATGACTATTACTAAGCATGGCCATTTTGCATACACGTGTAATGATTGAGCATGACATACACAACATATTGCATTGGGTTGGGACTTGTGTTGGAGGAAGTACTGTACTAGTGGCTCTGCCACGTTTTACTACTCTAGTGGCTTCGCCACGTATACTGATTTTAGTAGCCTGGCCACGTTCACTGTTATTAGCAGCTCTACTACGTTAGTACTATGTACCGGTGGCTTTGCCACGTTTTACTGATTTAGTGGCTTTGCCACGTATACTGATTCTAGTGGCTCAGTCACGTATATTGTTATTAGCATCTTTGCTGCGTTGTTATTAACAGCTAGGCTGCGTTATTGGTGTGCTGGCTGGGTAGGTCGACTTGGTCCCCACATGGTGTGCTGGTTGGTACGGGTGGTGTGTTGGCTGGGTGGGTCGACTTAGTCCCCACATGGTGTGTTGGTTGGTACGGGTGGTGTGTTGGCTAGATTGGGTGGGATGCATCCTTATACTGTTGCAATCTGTTTATAAGATCTGCCACTGTATTGGGCTTAGGCCACTTGTTCTGTTATTGGTTTGGGCTAGGCCCAATTGATTCTGTTATGGGCTGTGACTCAAATGATATTGTAGTGGGCTTTGGCCCACGTAAGCTCTGAACTGGACTATACTGTTATTGTTAAAAGGCTTTGGCCCAGACTGTTTCTATTTCTGTTTCAGTATACTGACTGTTACTCTAGTAAGGGGATTACACACTGAGTTTTGTAAACTCACCCCATTTTTAACTGTGTAGGTAATCCTCAGCCTTAGACGGATCGAAGCTGCGAGGGACTCGGAGGAGACCACACACTGCTTATGCTTGCGGTTTTGATTATTTACTTTTAAATATTTTGATTTAGGTTGTAATAAGGCCTCTCCATTTTTAACTTATTATTTGTGATTTTTATTTATGATGTTTTCTAACTGCTAAAAGTGGAATACGATTTCTAAAATTATAACTGTCTTCAAAACACTACGTTTCCGCAACGTTTTCAAAATACGTCTGCAACTCAATTTTTAAACATCACATTTTTGTAAACTGTTTATGTTAGATATGCTTCCGCAACAGATAAGATTTTAAAAGTAATTACGTTTTCAAGTGGATAGCATTAGCTTAAGTGTTTTGAGTTTTAACAAAGAGGCTTTAACCCTCAATCAAGTTTTAACAACAGGAAATATGGTTTTGAAAAACACTTCCATGTGACACGCCAGATTCGGACCTAACTTCTAGGCCGGGTTTAGGGTGTTACAAGCTCACCCTTAGGCATCATTCATCGCCTAAGTTCAATAAAAGATTCAAATTACACACTTTATTGAACTTAAGAAACTTACAAAGATGTGATTAAAAACTTAACTAAAATGCTTATATTCAAGCTCCTAAAATGAAAAAACTAGTTTCATCTACTACAACAAATTACAACAGATCAAACTCCCCCATACTTAAGTCATTGCTTGTCATCAAGCAAAACAAACAAAAACACTAAATGAAAAAAACGACCCTTGAGCAAGTATGGTACAAGTGTTAGCTTTGAAGCACATACACACATATTTCATATTCACACATAATCTTGGCATGAGGTATAACTGACTTACCACTTTTGATATCAAACAACTACGCTCAGTCCTATTCTCCACTGGTTCACAAATAAAATGGTGTTGAATGTCGATGTGCTTAGTCCTAGATTATCGCAAGATTCTTCGGGTAGTGCCTGGGTAGTGCCACTCTAAAATCTGCCATCATTTGTTTTATTCAAAGTAGCTAAACACAATAACTTCCTACTGCAATACACTTTTCCTCGACTGTTAAAAATGAGATAGATGCTTGCTTCTTGCTATACCAGGATACAATAATTAGTCCAAGGTAAAAATAGCCTCCAGAGGTGCTCTTTTGGTCATCTACATTACCTACTCAGACTGTATCACTATACTCGACCAAACTCATAGCACTAACCTTAGACATTCATATCTTAAAATAAAGTACACCAAGAACATACATGATGTGCGTTTCACAACTTTAACATGTGACTCCTTAAGGATGGATTAATAATGAGTAATAACACCCACACTAAAACTCAAATCAGGCCTTCTTATTGTCAAATAAAGTAAAATTCCTATCGTACTCTAATAAATGCTAAGAGTAGTGGGCACTCCTTCGTGTACTAGTCTTCTCACGTGGTGACATAGAGATCCCTATTGGCTTGGCTCGTTCCATTCCAAACTTTTTAATCAAGTTCTTTGCATACTTTTCTTGTGACAAGAATATACGATTCTCAAGTTATGTTATCTAAATCCAAGGAAGTAGGATAATTCTCCTAACATAATCATTACGAACTAGTTATGCACCATATTCATAAAGTTTTCCTTAGAACTGACAAAAGTAAAGCTAAAGATTATATCATCTACATAGATTTGGACTACAACTAAAGCACCTTGATGCCTCTTCATGAAGAGAGTTTTGTCTATTAATCCTCTTTGATACCCTTAGCGGAGAAAATATAAAAGTCTCTACTACCAAGCACGAAGGGCCTACTTCAATCCATAGAGAGCTTTATTGAGTTTGGTCACAAATTCAAGATCAAATCCCTTAGGTTGTGCAACATACACTTCCTCTTTCAAAAATCCATTGAGGAAGGCACTTTTGACATCCATTTGGTAGAGCTTAATGTTAAGATGAGAAGTCATCACTAACAACAATCTTCTGGCCTCCAATCGAGCAACAAGAGCAAATGTTTAATAAAAATCAATTCCCTCAACTTGTGTGTATCCTTGTACAACCAGTCTTCCCTTATTGCAAGTTATAAACCTCTTCTCATCTATCTTGTTCTTAAAAATCCATTTCGTCCCAATGATTTTACAGCCTGTGGGTCTCAGCACCAATTAACATTGTAACGCCCCGAATTTGGGCCTAGTAGAATTAGGCCTATTGGGCCTTGGGCATGGGAGCGTTTAAAATTTTTAAGAACAAGAGAACGGCACTAATGCAAGTTGGACCTATTAATGAGTGATTTTGGAAGGTTAGAGGGCTTCCAGGAAGTCTCGAGTTCAAACCTGGACTTTAGGAAAATTTTGGTTTTAGGTGAATAAAACCCTGGGAGTTAGTACGTAGGCTTTAAGAATAAAATGTGGAGAAAAATGACACAAAAGGAGTTGTGGTCTAGTGGCAAATGACAACACATAGGAGACAAAGAAGTGATGCCATAGAGGAAGTAAGGGGTCCAAGGTTTAAGTCTTAGCGCTTGCAATTCATTTTGATTTCTTTTTAAATGAACTTAGACTTTGGCACATAGGCTTATATTTAGTTGCACATGTTTTAAGTCACAAAAGGAGCTTGTGTTGTGGTGGCATGTAACGTCTGGAGCATAGGAGAGGGCAAGGGTTCGAATCCCATCGCAAGCAAAAAGGGATATTTATTTTGCTAAGTTGGGGCGGCAAGTGTTTCTGATGGAATTAAACTCTACTGAAGGTAGGATCCCACATTGGGAAGCTAGCAAGAGAGTAGACGAGAAGCTAGCTTTAAATAGAGCGATCTATGAGGAGAGTAGGCATACCATGGTTGGCGTTTGGGCATAGGAGTGTTCGGAGCGCAGATTAGCTTCAGAATCCTATTAGGTGTGTATTTCACACTTCTCTAGCTGTAGAGCGACAAATGCCGAAATGTCGGTCACACGGCGATGGTAGCCACACGAGTGTGAGAGGGCACGTGTGGGAGCTTCGACACGATAGTTGAGGCCATCATGAGTGTTCTTGAGGGTTTAGGCTGTTTTGGAGATGATGGGCCGAAAGGGGCCATGTGGGGCCAATGGGCCCGTGGGCCAATTTGAATAAATTGTATGATTGTGTAGTAGATATTGGACTGGTCTATGTGAAATTATCTATGGCTAGATTTGGGCTAAATGGGCCGAGAATGGTCCCTAGGCCCATTTGCATCGTTATCTTTGTTTAGAATGCTTTGGTTTGCGAAATTACCAAAATACCCTCAGTTTGTGAAATTATCGAAATAGCCCCGACTTACAAGATTACTGAAATACCCTCGATTTGTAAAATTACCGAAATACTGCTGATTTGCAAAATTATCGAAATACCCCTGATTTGTGAAATTACCGAAATAACCTCAGATTGTAAAATTATCGAAATACCCCTGATTTGTAAAATTATCGAAATACCCTTGGTTTGCAAAATTACTGAAATACCCCTCAATTTGCAAAATTACAGAAATAACCCCAATTTACAAAATTATCAAAATACCCTTAATTTGTGAAATTACCGAAATACCCTCGGATTACAAAATTACCAAAATACCCCTGATTTGTGAAATTACCGAAACACCCTTGGTTTGCAAAATTACTAAAATACCCTCAGTTTGCAAAATTACTAAAATACCTCTGTAGGGTAGAATTACTGAATTACCCCTGTAGGATAGAATTACCGAAATACCCCTGAAGGGTAGGATTACCGAAATACCCTTATAAGATAATATGACTATTTTGCCCTTGTGGGTAAATGACTGACTTAGACTATGAGTTGACTAATTTGACTGTGATCGTATGACTGTGTTTTAACTGACTTGACTGTGGTCGTATGACTGATATGCTTGTAATATATGTTAAATTACTGTTACTGAGTATGGCCATTTTGTATACATGTGTAATGATTGAGCATGATATATACGACATACTGCATGGGGTTGGGACAAAATTACGAAGGAAGTGTACGGCCCATTGCCGTTCTAAACAAGGCTTTCAACCTTTCTGCGATATTTATGGCTTTTAGCCGTTTTGTTAACCGGCAGCAATGCTTCGTTATTTATGGCTTTTAGCCATTCTGTCTACGGTGTCGAGCCATTCTGTTGACTTAGTGCCGCAACCGGTGCTAAGCTTGGTGTGTTGGCTGGGTGGGTCGACTTAATCCCCACATGGTGTGTTGGTTGGTACGGGTGGTGTGTTGGCTGGATCGGGTTGGGATGCATCCTCATACCATGGCATATCCGCTATGAGATCTATCATTGTATTGGGCTAGGCCCACTTGTTTTGTTATTGGTTTGGGCTGGGCCCAAATGATTTTGTTATGAGCTGTGACCCGAATGATATTGTAGTGGGTTTTGGCCCACGTAAGCTCTGAACTGGACTGTACTGTTACTCTTAAAAGGGCTTTGGCCCAGACTATTTTTGTTTCTGTTTTGTATACTGATTGATGCTCTGGTAAGGGGATTACACACTGAGTTCTTGTAACTCACCTTGTTTTTAACTGTGCAGGTAATCCCCAGCGTTAGGAGGATCGATGCTGCGAGGGACTCGGAGATGGCCACACATTCCATTAAGTTATTTATAAGTACTTTGTTTTGGTATGGTTTGTAATAAGGCCTCTTAAAGTTTTTGGATTTTAAATGTTAGGTTTGGTTGTATTTTAATTTGTAGTTGTTAGAAGTAAATCACGATTTTCTAAAATTTTAACTGTTTTCAAAACACCGCTATGTTTTCGCAACATTTTCAGAATGGTTCCGCGACTTAATCTTTTTTTTCGTAAATCAATCACTTTCAAAATTAGCTTCCGCAACTGAAAAGATGTTTTGGGAATAAAACTAGTAATTCTTAATAATAAACTAACGTAACTGGGATTTTATTTAAACTTTCTCAACGAAGGGTTTTCAGTGAAAACATGGTTTTCGAAAAACACTTCAATGTGACACGCCGGATTCGAGCCTAACTTCTAGGTCGGGTTTGGGGTGTTACAAACATACTTCATCTCAATGAAACTAATGAAGTTCTTCCTATATAGCTTGAATCCAATCTTCATCTTGAAAAGCTTCTTCTACCTTCTTAGGCTTAACTTGAAAGGTCCAACAAGCAAACCTCACCATATCCTTGTGGTTTGTTCTAAGCCTCCCACTGGTTCTTACCCCATTTTTGATATCACCAATCACATCACTAATTGAATGGTTTTTCATGACTCTGGATTATGGTTGTAACTATCACCATACTTGGAATTTTTCTCTCCACTGGACTCCTCAGTCTCACGAGCTTTGAATTTATTTTTCTCAATTGCTTGGGTAGTGCCTAGAGGAGCGGACACTAGTTCAAACACTCGCTATACCATTCCATATTCATTTCTAGCATCTTTATGAATGGATTCATCATCAATAACAACATTAATAGACTTCACTACCTTTTGTGTACGCTTGCTATACACACATCTTGTTAGAGGTTGAATAGCCTAAGAAAAGTCCTTTATCACTCTTCGAACTGAACTTCCCTTAATACTCTATATCTTTAAAAATGTAGCACAACTCTAAAAAAAATGAAACTATTTTACACTTGGCTTCCTTCCTCTCCACTAATGAGTCATTATAGTTTTTGGCTTCAAGTGAATTCTACTGATGACATATACATCTGTGTTGACAACTTCAGCCCTGAACTTGAGTGGAATGCTCTTATTGTTCAACAGGACTAAAGCCAATTCTTGAAATGTCCTATTTTTTCTCTCAACTACTCTATTTTGCTGTTGAGTTTTTAGAGCAAAAAAATATCATGTTTTATTCCTCGTTCATCACAAAATTTTGAGAATTCTTCATTCTCAAATTCCCTTCCATGATTGTTTTTTATTCTCAAAAGTGTGCCCATTGGTACTCCCTTTCTCATTCATCAATATTCTACAAAGTTTCTAAACTTCCCCAAAGGTGCTAAATTTTCCCTAAGAAAGCTAACCCAGTTAAATATAGTTTAATCATCTCACAAAGATGAATGTTCCCTTACCATCAATACTCTCAAATTGCATTTGTAACACCCTATACTTGGTCCGGTCACCAAGCCCAAATACGGGATGGCACACCACTGTCTCAACTCATGTACATCACGTGGAACACTATTTCTAAGCAAAATGTCCTTATATTGTTCATATAGGTTTTAGGTCACTCAACTAGATAATTAATATTGTTACATGCAAATCATACAATAAATAGTCTTATAAACGAGTGTTAACATGCATAAGGTCTATTTAGCAAAATTCTCAAAATGTGTCCATAGGTATCAATACTGACACTAGGGTATTGATATTTTCTTTGAGTGGCATTGATACCACTTGGAAAGAAATGATACCAAACTTGCAATCTATTTTTTGACTAAAATCTCAAAGCCTCAAAAACTATCGGTACCTGTCATGAAATATCGATACTTTAACCTTGAGTATCGATACTCCAGAAAAGGTATCGATACCAAATCTCTATTTTGTTTTCCTATATGTTTTAAAAGACAGAGGTATTGATTTTAAAACCCGAATATCGATACCTCTGCTACTGAATACAAAAATGTAGCATACATGGGTACATAACCATTCCAAATATGTTCCTAGTCGTTATGCATCAATTACTAAATCAAATAACCATTCAAACGACTTAACCAATAGTTCAAAACACCAAAAATGAGTCCGAGCAAGTATCATCATGCCATCATTAATATTCATAAACCTAAGAAAGTTTATAAACTCATAAATCCTTAAAAATAAAAGCAAAGTTGGCAAATAATCCAAACACATCATGGCATTAAACAAGTCTACCACATTGCCTTATTCCCTAATACGTAAATAATAATTGAACACCTATGGTAAATATCAAGTCATCAATGGATGTCTCCCTCAGAAACCACACCGCTCACACTAAAAATTACTAATCTGCATATGTTGAAAAGAGTGGGTGAGCTTCACCGAGCTCAGTGAATGAATAAAATAGCCACAACGCAAACATGCCATCATGCATCCACAAACAACCATACACTCGCAAATACGATGCTCTTAAGTCTAATAACATATAGTACTATAACATGTATTATCTAATAGTTCATTTGCATAACAGATAAATACTCATTCAAGCAATTAAGACATGAAATACATATATATAAGATGATTTGGGAATTCTACATATACTCTATTAAGCATAGAACGTATTTTATACAGTTACATAACATATGGTAGATTGGCACTTGAGTTATGAAACATATAATGAGCTCTATCATCACACATCAGATACACGGATTTCCATCACACCACATAAACTCATAAAGTCAAACATGTCCCATAAGTGAAGTATATAACTAACACTTTCCTTATTTCCCCTCTCATGTCTCGTTAAATGAAGCTTAGCTCACATTCCCTTATCTCTCCAAACATGTGTCAGGGCTTCAATGCTCAAAACCACTGTATATATAATTGAGTAATCACAATCCTATGGCATTCTAACTATATCCAACTATTTCAAGATCACAAGGCCAAAATATTTGAAACAATCACATAACACTTACCGATTATCCGTACACTATCACTGCATGTTATCATCTTTTGCAAAACACTATCACTATTATATAAAATATATATCATGTATACATTTGCACTTTTCACAACAGTTAACATATCCACATATCACATACTTGAGCTTCTTATCAATATGCACACAAACATAATCATATAAGCATATAAACCACAAACAAGTATATATACAAGAAAACTTACACTCAGAATTTAAAGTAGGGGTTTAGGCTACTACTAAATTCCCAAATAACACATGACTCATGTCTATGAGTAGTGATTCCAAACACTCACCACTTTATGCTTTCGCCAAAAAGCCAAAAACTCGACTAACTCTTCCTTAACTCGTAGTAAGCTCTAATGAATCCGAGGCTTCACACACAAAAATCATACAATAAACACAATCAAATAACAACCAAGGATTTACTGAAACCAACTAAGACGCAAGCCTAAGTTAGGTTCCCATGTAACTCAAAACCATTAACATAACAAACTTTAAATTCCAATATCTCGATCTATACTCAGTCTTTTTGCCTAAAACCAGTTCTGCTAATCTAATTAATCATCTACAACTATTTCTTAACCTTTAAACTATGCTAAACTACTCAATCCATGGTATCGACTTTTTCGACATTTTTATGGCAATTTTCATGAAAATCCATTAAAACATTAGAACTATTTAATGAAACTTCAAAATAAGTTTAGAAACCTCTTAACTATGTTAAAACAAGTTGAAAAACACTTTGAAACCATGTTTTTTTCTCAAAATCCCGAAATCCACCATTAAAGACCCAATTTTTGTCTTTTACTTGGAACATGCGATTTAAGAGCTAATAATTCAATTTTAAGGACTAGATACCATGAACAACTCATAAGAATTTGAAACAATACCACTGATTGAAGAAAATCAAACTTTTGAAACAAATCAGAGAAAATCCAATAACTTGACAATGGTGAAAGTAATGGAATTTTTGGTGTTTTTAAAGAGATTCTAAGGATGTTTAAGGCTTGGGTGTTGAGAGAAATCAAAAGATCGTAGTTTGGCAATCAAAAATCAATTGAGAGATCAAGAGAATGGCAAGGGACGGCACAACTTTGTGTTGAGGAAAAACCTATCATGAAATCACATTGGTGGGGAAAGAAATAGGCTGAAATTTTGAAATCTAGGCTTATTGCCTCTTAAAAGCTCACATTTTTTACTCTGTTTCAATTTAGTCCTTTTTCTAAAATTAAGGGTTTCTAAATCACTTTTTCAAAAATTACTTTAACAGCTAAGATGCCATAGCCAAATATAATTTCGATTTACCATGCTACAAAATTCCAAGCACCCTAGAACTAAAATTCCTAAAATATCCTTAAAACTCCAAGGCCTTATTTCGGGATGTTACAACATTAGTCCATTTAGATCCATATGAAGCAAATTTAGTGGGGCAATGGATTAGACCAGCTATAACTGGTTGTGAGACTCCCTATGTTGTTGTCTACTGAGATGACCTCCATAGACCTTAGGCACTACTCCTCCTAACTTATACATATAATTTCCATGGTTTTTAAAACATTATAAATCAATTTTAAACCTCATTTAAACTTGAAATAGAAGGCATAAACATTTTAAGTCAAATACTGAAATAAAGCTTCATTAATGTTGAGCTACTTGGTAGGAAATATCATTTCTAGTGTATTAAAATTTGACTGCCAAATTATAGGCTCAATTTACATTTTATTGGTTATTGGCCATGTAACAACCCAAATCCTAGTGGTATTGGAAAATTTGGTTTTAGAATCTTATTTCTATAAATCGAGTTTATAAATATAAAATAAAAATAATTATAAATTTAATATAAAAATATAATAAATATTGGTTAAGTAATTTAGCCAAAAAAGTAGTTATTTAAAGCTTAGGGACTAAATTGTAAAATTTCAATCGCTATTGAGTTTTAATTAACAAATAGCTTGGGGCCTAGATAGAAATTATCCAAAGGACTAAAATGGTTATTTAACCATTATTTAACATGGCTTAGTGGATGATAATGATGATTTCCATTAAGTTAATATTATAATTAATATATATATAATTGTCTTAATCAAGTAAATCAAACATGATTAGTTAATTAATTAAAACTTAATTAAGGTACATATAGCCAAGTTAGTGGATGAAAGATGAAACTTCATCTTCTTTGCCAACCACCATTTGAAACAAAAGGAGAAAAACTCCATTTTTAAGAGTTACATTCGACCATCAATTTATTTAAGGTAACTGTTCATTTTTCATTTAACTTCTATAGATATATGATCATGGGCTTGACTTAGCTAGATCATGTATCAATTTGTTCACTTTTTGAAACTTTAGCAAGTTTTCATTGTTGAGAAATTCATGAATTAGGCTTGAAATTGATAGAAATTAAGCTTATATCATGATAATGACTAAATTGTATAGCTAAATAAGCTTGATATTTATTTTTGTGACATTAGGAACTAAATTGAATAAATTTAAAATATGTCATGAAATTTTGTTATGAATAGAAATTATAGGGTCCCTAATGAAAGAATGTGAAAACGGATTTTGAACTAACGCTAAATATCGAAAGACATGCATATCTCGAGTATAAGGACTGAATTGAATAAAATGAAAAATATGATTGGCTTTGTATTTTAATGTGAATTAGATGAAATTCAATATTATTTATTTGTTGAATTATCATACATAACTAAAGACGCCGGGCCGTCAAGAGGGAAAGGAAAAGCGAGAGCGTCGGCGAGTGACACAAGGATTCGATTTGTACTTTTATGATTCGAGATCAATTTATTTGTTTGTATATTCATGTTAATTGCATTATTGAGTATCAAGGTGAGCATATAATTGTCGTATAAATTGAGTCGCTATGATTGATACTGAAACTAAAGATATTGGATTGAATTGAGTAAAATACAAAGTAGCAAGATTTAATTGATACATGATATGTGATACGAAAATGGATTGAAACATGTTATACGATATGAGAAAATTGTGAATTTATGATGAATTCAGAATTATGATATGTGAATTGTATAATGTAATTGAAAGATTGGTTACCCTATTAGCTGTTTGGACAAGGTCAGACATAGTTAGCATGTTATATGATCAGGTAAAATGATTAGAAACCATCTTTGTCAGCAAATCGGGTTGGTAGAATGTACATATGTTAATATTCATCATTTTTGGGCAACCTAGGATGACAGAATAATCAAATTGTGAAAACCGTCATTTTCGGGCAACCCAAGGTGGTCGTATGTACATGTTCCAGTAGTCATCATTGCTAGGCAACCCGAGATGACAAAGTATTAAATCCGTGTATCTGTTTTAAGACTATGTCTGGTTAATAGGGTTATAAAAATATGAATTGGTAATATGATAAATGAGATAAATGTTGTTGAATTAGTATGCTTGTGTTTATGTGAAATGTGAAAAACGACAGCATGTGAAAGACCATGCAAACCAGTTTAAACAAGCCCTGCAGGTCGAGTCAATAGACTCGATAAAGAGAATCAAATCATAAAATAATGACGGAATAGCATTGAATGAAAATTAGTTTGAATTTCTAATAGGTACATGAATGTATATGTTGGAATTGAACGTCGATAATGATAATGTAGAAAGATCACAAAGAAAAAGAAAGAAAAATAGAATACACAGATTTTATGTGGAAACCTATTCGGGGGAAAAAACCACGGGCAGAGAAGAAGAAAATTCACTAATGTCGAATTCGAATGATACAATAGGAGTATAGACTACGTCTATTTATAGGTTTGAAAAACCTTATTCTAATCAACATCTAATAAAAGTAATGCAGTAAGGTTGAAACATCTTATTGAAATCAATATCAAATAGATGAAGTAAACTTCTATACGGATTTCACTTGCACAGCTTGTACCATACCATCCTCCCAGTTCCCCTTATCTTGCCATTGTATTTTTTTTAACCAAAATTTGGGCCATACAACTCTAACAGTATATGTATGAAATTGAAATAGATATGTTTGCATCTTTGTTAATAAAAAGAATGGCATAAAATGTTAGTTTGATCATCAAAGGAAATGGTGAGTTTGATCATCAAAGGAAATGGTGTAAGATAACAACATTTGATCATTGAATATGTAATTTGATATGTTTGATTTATAGCATATACTAATCAAATTCTTTTAGTGAGTATGCTATTTTGCGACTTGAATCATGAAAATACCACTAAGCTTTATCGCTCAGCGTATGGTTTATTTATTCTATGTGCAGCTTTAGTTGGATCTTGAAGTCCCAATAGGTGTTTTAGCATCCGACCAGTAATCCTCAACTCATAAATTTCTTATGATCCCTTTTTGTTTTTATATATGGAGAGTACAAAGGTTTTGAGTCGTTTTGTATTATAAATGATTAAGTCAAAAGTTTGAATAGTTATGTTAATTTGAATTATGTATATAATGTTGGTCAATGTGGATGAACTTGGCATATTAGTTGAATGGTAGTGATTTAGAAATGGAACATATGTTGAATTTCCAATTGGATGTTTTGAATAGAAATGGCATTCTCCGAAAAGAAAAAAATATCATATGGGCAAGTGAAAGTGGTTTTGTGCTAATCTTCTAGAGCTACAACTATCTGATTGTACCCCGAGCATCAATCCTAAACAATAATACTCACATATCGCAAGCCTATCCAACATCTGGTCAATAAATGGTAGTAGGAAATGGTCCTTCAAAGTTGCTTTGTTTAGTTTCCTGTAATCCACACAAATTTGCCAGCCTATAACTGCCTTTGTTAGAATCAACTCGTTATTCTCATTCTCTACAATTATGATTAACCCTTTCTTTGGTACACATTGAATCAGACTCATCCACGAGCTATCAAATATTCGATAAATAATCATCGCATCTAACCATTTGATGACTTCCTTCTTAACTATATCTTTCATAATCGGGTTTAGTCTTCTCTTATCATCAATCAATGTCTTTTCACCATCTTCTAGTAAGATTTTGTGCATACACAAAAACATACTGATACTTCAAATATCAGTGATAATCCATTGGATTGCCTTCTTCAACTTCTTCAACACATCAATCAACTTTTCTTCTTGTTTTTCAGTTAACTGAGCTAAAATGATAATAGGAAAAGTCAAGGAATGACTCAGATAGACATATTTCAAATGGGAAGGAAATACTTGTAACTCCAATTTAGGTGGTTCCTCGATCAACATCTTTGGTTGTGTGTACTCACGAGACGCTAACTCAAATTATTCGAATCAAGATTGTGAAGTGAATCCCTTCGAATTGGCCTCAAACAAAGCCAAACATCCACCATCTTCATCACCATTAAGTAGGTCAAATACTAAAATACGTTCAAACAGATCATCTATAAAGTTAAGTTCCTATTCTGTTATGCGTTTAGTGCATAATTCATATGTTAGTGGGCTCAGTGAGTGTGTTTGGTGGTGTTTGAGGGGCTTTGGAAACTCTAGGATGGAAGGGGAAGCTTTGGAAAAATATGGAAATTTTTAAGTTAAAAGGTGAATTGGCTTAAGGACGCCACTTAAGGCTTGGGCAAATGACGCCTTGAGCAGGGAAGTTCGAGTCTTGGTGATGGCATGGGAGTGTTTTATTTTTTTCCTTTAGCGTCAACAAGTGAAACTGGGCTAGAAAGGCCTTAAAAATAAATGGTAAGGATTTCGGACATGAAAGACAGTTTGGCAGAGTGGCTAGGGGCATTATTACAGCTTACTTAATGAGGTCCCATGTTCGAGCAACGTAGGCAGCAGGGAAGGGTGTTTTTATTTTTGGTGTTTGGCGCTAAGGCAAGGGGGAGCTAACGATGGAGCTCTTAAAAGAAATTGTGACGAATTTATGTCACAACGAAGACGCCATAGCAGAATGGTTGGAAGCGTGGGGTGTTTCCAGCAGGTCTTGGGTTCGAAACCTAGGGGCAGCAACATGGATGGATTTTATTTTTATTTTTGGCATCCAGGAGAAGAGGTGGTGGTCTGTACATGGGCTCTCAAATGGATAAGGATAAGCTTAATGTTTGCTTTTAAATTCGGCTGGAAGAGTAAGTATTATTTTTTTTTATTTTTTTTATTTGAAGAGGTGGCTAAGTGATGGGATAAAGGATAAACATTGTTTCATTTTATTTCAAATGGAAAGATAAAGAATTATCACAAAAGGGGAGATGGCTGAATGTAGGACTCCTAGGGGCTTTCATAATCGGTTTGAGTTTAGCAAGGGGGTGCCGAAATTCTTCTAATTTGTTTTCTTTTCCTTCCCAATTTGTTTCCTGGCCGAATTCTCCCTAGCTCTCATTGGCCAAAATTCTTCAAACCCCTCTCTTCTTTTGTTCTACTTGGCCGAACCTATCACCCCTCTCTATTCAAAACTCCATCTTCTATCTTGTGTTAGCCGAATATCTTTATCAACACTTGGGAGCCATAGCCAAATCTCTTGGTAAGTAAACTCTCCCTTAACAATCGGTTTTGACTTATCTTCTTTAAGTGTGCCGAAAGTATGAGACTAAGCCTTGATAAGGTTGGCCGAATGTCTTTTTAAGACAATAAGTGATGTGCTCTCTTGTGTGTTGTTAATGTTAAGGTCCATTGAAGGAGTCTTTCGGGAGTTGATTCTTCAAGGTAAGGCATATATACTATTCGGCCAAGGGCCTTGATTATGGATATAAGTGTGCAAGCCAATTCTAACAAATGTTTTGGTAGGGATCTCGATAAGACAAGTGACAATTTCAGGATTTCGGTAAGATTGGTAAGTGGTTAGACATATTCGGCCAAAGGCCATTTTTGGTATCTGAATATAACCAAATGTGCACTATGGTTTTAGGGGCTTTTCGGCAAAAGGAAAACAGAGGCTTTCGGGATTTCAATTTGCTTCGGTAAGTGATAATAAAAATTCGGCCTAGGGCCATATTTTGGTTATGGGCGTGATTAGTCTTCCGGGATTATTAGTTTAGCCGAATAAGGCTTTTTGATACTAACCTATAGTGGACGAATGTAGGAGCAATACGGGAATACGTTTCGGGATTTTGTGATATCGCATAGATTCGGGATTTCTCCTTAGAGCTTCGGTTAGCAGGTGTGTAAAACTCTTACACACTTTATTAGTGGGCATTGTTTTTTGTTACCATTAATTACTGTGGTAGTGATTTGCCTTGTGGGCATGAGCATGGATTCCGGGTGAGTTACTTATGACTTTAAATATGTTATATGAATGACATGATGGGTAATATGCTATGCCATGATTTATGTGCATGATATATGATAATATGTTACACATGATGTGAGCATGTTGGTAATGGAATTAAAGAGAGGAGGGGGAATATTCTCTATGGATCGGTATCACCGTGGTTTTGACCACAAGATGGGTTGGCCCCATCAGTTTAATTGTGACTTCGGTCACCAGTGGTTTTGACCACACCGTTGATATAAATCGTGACTAAGTCCCAGTGGTTTGGTACCACCAGTGGTTTTGACCACATGTTGATAATTGTGACCTATGGTCATCAGTGGTTTTGACCACACGATGGGTTGGCCCCATCACTTGATTTGTTACTCCGGTCACCAGTGGTTTTGACCACCAGTGGTTTTGACCACACGGGGTAGTTAAAGGAGTATGGATGGCTAGTTTTGGGTTGCATGGTTTGCATGTCTTACTAATATTTTGTGTATGAGTTTGCACTTCCGGGTTGGGGACTTATCCACTGAGTCTTGGTGACTCACCCCTTCCCATATCATTTTGCAGATGAGTAGATCGCGAAGATGGAGCCGGAGAGGACTCGAGGCGGCCATGCTTGCTCCTTGAACTTGAATTTTTATTTAGCACCGTTAAAGTTTATTATTTACTAACTTTTGGTTTGGATTGTAATAAGGCCGCTAGTTGTTATTTTGGATGTTTAAGTAGTTGTTTTTACTTTACTTCTATTATATTATTAATGAATTTATAAATTGTTAAATAAGTCAGTTAAAAGTAACGTTTTCAAAATAAGTACTTTTACGAGTTTTCAAAGATGTTACTGTCGGGTAGCAGCATTTACCAAGTTAACTATAACTCCGATGTTTCTAAAAATTTAAATGATCAAATGTTTTTTTAAAGGAAAAAGGGTTTCAACTCAACCATGTTTATTAAATCAACCCCATCTGAGTTTTTAAAAAAAAGACACCGTTTTTATAACTTTAATTTTTTTTCAGATTTCCACCTGTTAATCAAAATCTTTCAAAACGTTTTTACTCCGTGACATACCAGATCCGGTCAAAGCTCATGGGCCGAGTTTGGAGTGTTACAAAATTGGTATCAGAGCCCGATTTAAAACTCGACTGTGGGGGCCCAGGGCCCAAAATATTTATGGTAGGCCTCTGTGAAATATTATGAAAATGGTTTTTGTTTTGAACAGCAGGGCATCGAGTCTCCAGCACCAATCCGCCCAGGTAAGTATCTCTGACTGTTCTGTGAATACTTGATAAGGGTAGAAACGGAATGGAATGTAGATTAGCATGATAGGTATTTCAACCCTAGGATTAGTTTTCCCCAACACTCACATAAGACTTAAGGGACTAAACAACCCTATGGCTAAGTCGCTGAGTTAGGGTGTGGTAACCCCTGTGCGCATGTCTAGGATTGGATCCGGAAGAGCCTGGTGCTTAAGCAGTCCTAGTGACTCACCTCCTCTTCGCAGAATCCCTGCAGTGCGTAGCTACGGTTCACCCTAACCAAGAGGACTCGGTCACAGGCTAAATTCGATCATTAAAACCCGAAAGGGATTAGCCATGATTTTATGAAAACCCTAGTTTTAAAATCACCACAGTACCCCTTTAAATCATAGCAAAAATTTAATTTTTTTGAAAATTTCCAAAATATTTTCGACTTACAAAATTACCAAAATGCCTTAGTGACAAAATTACGAAAATGCCCTTGGTTTCTAAAATTACCGTATTACCCCGATTTCAATAAAAATTTTCTTACTTTACAAAAGTATCCAAAAATCCTATTTTGCAAAATAACACCCTGAATTGGAAAATTTACCAAAATTACCCCTGATTGACGAAATTACCAAAGTAACCCTGGTTTCCAAAATTTCTGCCATACCTCTAATTTGGGGGAAATTTTTGAAAATACCCTCCCGTTTTAGAAAATTTCAAAGTGCCCTAATTTATTAAGATTTTTTTTAATTTCCCCGATTTATTACAAGCATACCCTTGTAGGTTAAAATTACGAAAATACCCCCGAGTAGTGAAATGACGAAAATGCCTCTACACGTTGGATATGGTCTGTGAATGTTGTTTGTGTGATGGGTGTACTTAGAACTATGAGATAAGCCTGAAACTGGAATTATAGGTAGATTCGACTTCGAAAGAATCACTTCAAAAACTATTTCTCATAAAATTACTCGTGGGTAAGCGAATGTGAAAAATTATTAATAATGCATAAAATTCTTAATCGATTAAACGCGAAAGAGAAGAATGAGTACAAGAGGTCGTGGGCGTCCCGCCGGCGTGTGTGGTAGTAGGGTAGGATGACCTTGTCGGAGCCGATGGGGTCCTGGTCATGGGTGCGAAATGTGATGCCGGATCGCGCGGCGACGGAAACCGAGTTTCGGGACCGCATGTGTGGTAACGATGTAGTATCCCAAGTTGTACTATGAGTGTTGGAATGAGTTACCGAGGCAGGCGCAGGTGTTGGAGCCCAAAAATCCGTGGTTGAACGACTCCGGGCTAACGGAGCAGAAGTGTTTAGAGGAGTTTCTAGAGTGGCTCCCAACACGGTGAGTATTGGTTGGAGGCAACCGAACGCGAATAATGGATGATTTGGATTTCTCGGTGAAGAGAAGTTAAAGGGGGTAGTGTCTCTCCTCGGGATGAGTCGTACCAATGGTGGCTCACGGTCCGAGAGAGGGTGCAATGATCGGTGATATCACCCGGGATTATTTTAAGGCGACATATCGGAGGAAGTATGTGAAATTTGGTTATATTGATGAGCAAACAGTAGGCGTTCTTAAATTTGGTGCAAGGGAATAAGTCGCACTGCAGTAGTGAGGCTGAATTTTTGAGGTTAAGTAGGTATGCTCGGGTATGGTGGCCACGAAGATGAAGCCAGCGCGCGTAGGGTTCGAGGTTAATCGCACCTCGAAAGTGAAAGGGAATTTGCCGCTCGTGGAAAAAGGCTAAGGTAGTCAAGCGAGATGAAGCGAATTGAGAGGCGAATCGGGACAAAAGTAGGGATAAAAGGAATTTTGGGTCTTCGTGGTCCATTGGAGGTTCACGAGAAAAGGGCTAGATTTGGGAATCGAAAAGAGCTACAAAGCTCGCTTCGGTGGCCACCTCAGTGTGGTAGATACGAGAAATCCCACTCGGGGGAGTGTTGGAATGGTAATCGAGGGTGCTTTGAGTGTGGATCAATAGAGCACCGGTGGGTAGGGATTGTCCGAGAAAGTTGGTTAGGACTCAAGCCGAGGTCAAGGACGTGGTCAATTCGGGAGGATGGCCAAAGAACCTCGGAGGATGAGGTGCGGCTAGGGGTAATGGTAATGGTAACGGGCGTGGCCGAGGTGCTGAAGGTGCAGAGGCGAGGCAACCAAGGTTGGTTTATGCAGTTGGCCGTCGCGAGGAGGAAGATATGCCAGATGTAACAACGGGTACGTTCCTTATTTCTGGAATACCCTTAATTGCTTTGATTATTGTAGAGTTTTCTTGTATTGCTAGTGAAGTGCCTGAAACCTTGGATGTGAACTTAAAAATTGTGCCTAGGAAGTAAGATAGTTTTAGTAAGATCAGAGTGCGTAGCATAAGCGTAGTGCGGGGAGTTAAGATGTACAATTATTCGTTAGTAAGTAATTTCGAGGACGAAATTATTTTTAAGGAGGGTAGAACTGTAACATCCTAGATTAGGGGTTATGCGTTTAGTGCATAATTCATATGTTAGTGGGCTCAGTGAGTGTGTTTGGAGGTGTTTGAGGGGCTTTGGAAACTTTAGGATGGAAGGGGAAGCTTTGGAAAAATATGGAAATTTTTAAGTTAAAAGGGGAATTGGGTTAAGGAGGCCTTAAGAATAATTTTAGGCGTTTTTGGACATAAGAATCACCCTGGTAAAGTGGCTTAAGGACGCCACTTAAGGCTTGGGCAAATGACGCCTTGAGCAGGGAGGTTCGAGTCTTGATGATGGCATGGGAGCGTTTTATTTTTTTTTTTTTTTGCGTCAACAAGTGGCCCAGGCTAGAAAGGCCTTAAAAATAAATGGTAAGGATTTCGGACATGAAAGACGGTTTGGCAGAGTGGCTAGGGGCATTATTACAGCTTGCTTCATGAGGTCCCATGTTCGAGCAACGTGGGCAGTAGGGAAGGGTGTTTTTATTTTTGGTGTTTGGCGTTAAGGCAAGGGGGAGCTAACGAGGGAGCTCTTAAAAGAAATTGTGACAAATTTATGTCACAAAGAAAACGCCATAGCAGAATGGCTGGAAGCGTGGGGTGTTTCCAGCAGGTCTTGGGTTCGAAACCTAGGGGCAGCAACATGGATGGATTTTATTTTTATTTTTGGCGTCCAGGAGAAGAGATGGTGGTCTGCACATGGGCTCTCAAATGGATGAGGATAAGCTTAATGTTTGCTTTTAAATTCGGCAGGAAAAGTAAGTATTATTATTTTTTATTTTATTTTTTTATTTAAAGAGGTGGCTAAGTGATGGGATAAAGGATAAACATTGTTTTATTTTATTTCAAATGGAAAGATAAAGAATTATCACAAAAGGGGAGATGGCCGAATGTAGGACTCCTAGGGGCTTTCATAATCGGTTTGAGTTTAGCAAGGGGGTGCCAAAATTCTTCTAATTTGTTTTCTTTTCCTTCCCAATTTGTTTCCTAGCCGAATTCTCCCTAGCTCTCATTGGCCAAAATTCTTCAAACCCCTCTCTTCTTTTGTTCTACTTGGCCGAACCTATCACCCCTCTCTACTCAAAACTCCATCTTCCATCTTGTGTTAGCCGAATATCTTCATCAACACTTGGGAGCCATAGCCGAATCTCTTGGTAAGTAAACTCTCCCTTAACAATCGGTTTTGACTTATCTTCCTTAAGTGTGCCGAAAGCATGAGACTAAGCCTTGAAAAGGTTGGCCAAATGTCTTCTTAAGACAATAAGTGATGTGCTCTCTTGTGTGTTGTTAATATTAAGGTGCATTGAAGGAGTCTTTCGGGAGTTGATTCTTCAAGGTAAGGCATAGATACTATTCGGCCAAGGGCCTTGATTATGGATATAAGTGTGCAAGCCGATTCTAACAAATGTTTTGGTAGGGATCTCGACAAGACAAGTGACAATTTCGTGATTTCGGTAAGATTGGTAAGTGGTTAGACATATTCGGCCAAAGGCCATTTTTGGTATCTGAATATAACCAAATGTGCACTATGGTTTTAGGGGCTTTTCGGCAAAAGGAAAACAAAGGCTTTCGGGATTTCAATTTGCTTCGGTAAGTGATAATAAAAATTCGGCCTAGGGCCATATTTTGGTTATGGGCGTGATTAGTCTTCCGAAATTATTAGTTTACCCGAATAAGGCTTTTTGATACTAACCTATAGTGGACGAATGTAGGAGCAATACGGGAATACGTTTCGGGATTTTGTGATATCGCATAGATTCGGGATTTCTCTTTAGAGCTTTGGTTAAGCAGGTGTGTAAAACTCTTACACACTTTATTAGTGGGCATTGTTTTTTGTTACCATTAATTACTGTGATAGTGATTTGCCTTGTGGGCATGAGCATGGATTTCGGGTGAGTTACTTATGACTTTAAATATGTTATATGAATGACATGATGGGTAATATGCTATGCCATGATTTATGTGCATGATATATGATAATATGTTACACATGATGTGAGCATGTTGGTAATGGGATTGAAGAGAGGAGGGGGAATATTCTCTATGGACTGTCACCAGTGGTTTTGACCACAAGATGGGTTGGCCCCATCAGTTTAATTGTGACTTCGGTCACCAGTGGTTTTGACCACACCATTGATATAAATCGTGACTAAGTCCCAGTGGTTTGGTACCACCAGTGGTTTTGACCACATGTTGATAATTGTGACCTATGGTCATCAGTGGTTTTGACCACACGATGGGTTGGCCCCATCACTTGATTTGTGACTCCGGTCACCAGTGGTTTTGACCATCAGTGGTTTTGACCACACGGGGTAGTTAAAGGAGTATGGATGGCTAGTTTTGGGTTGCATGGTTTGCATGTCTTACTAATATTTTGTGTATGAGTTTGCACTTCCGAGTTGGGGACTTATCCACTGAGTCTTGGTGACTCACCCCTTCCCATATCATTTTGCAGATGAGTAGATCGCGGAGATAAAGCCGGAGAGGACTCGAGGCGGCCATGCTTGTTCCTTGAACTTGAAATTTTATTTAGCACAGTTAAAGTTTATTATTTACTAACTTTTGGTTTGGATTGTAATAAGGCCGCTAGTTGTTATTTTGGATGTTTAAGTAGTTGTTTTTACTTTACTTCTATTATATTATTAATGAATTTATAAATTGTTAAATAAGTCGGTTAAAAGTAACGTTTTCAAAATAAGTACTTTTACGAGTTTTCAAAGATGTTACCGTCGGGTAGCAGCATTTACCAAGTTAACTATAACTCTGATATTTCTAAAAATTTAAATGATCAAATGTTTTTTTAAAGGAAAAAGGGTTTCAACTCAACCATGTTTATTAAATCAACCCCATCTGAGTTTTT
This sequence comes from Gossypium bickii, assembly GCA_025503065.1. Taxonomy (NCBI): domain Eukaryota; kingdom Viridiplantae; phylum Streptophyta; class Magnoliopsida; order Malvales; family Malvaceae; genus Gossypium; species Gossypium bickii. The sequence goes on along the minus strand of CP106713.1, from coordinate 14,654,324 downwards.
AAAAAAAAGACACCGTTTTTATAACTTCAATTTTTTTTCAGATTTCCACCTGTTAATCAAAATCTTTCAAAACGTTTTTACTCCGTGACATACCAGATCCGGTCAAAGCTCATGGGCCGAGTTTGGGGTGTTACATAGTGAGTTCACTATTCTACACATTAATCAATGTTTTACCAGTTACTAAAAAAGGTCTCCCTAAAATGATTGGTACTTATTTATCTGCTTCAAAATCCAAAACAATGAAATAAACTAGAAATATAAATTTATCCATACATACCAGTATGTCTTTAATCTTTTCTTTAGGATGTGCTAATGATCTATCTGCCAGTTGGAGTCTAATAGTAGTCAGTCTGGCCTCACCAATACCCAATCGTCTAAACATAAACATAAGCATCAAGTTGATACTCGCTCTTAAATCGCACAAATCCATTCTACAATAGGAGTCTCTAATGTTGCATAGTATGGGGAAACTCCCTAGATCCTTCATCTTAGGAGGAATCTTATTCTAAAAAATGAGTTACACTCTTTAGTTAGGGCAACGATTCTGAATTCCCCCAACCTTCTCTTCTTAGAAATAAATTCATTCATAAATTTTGCATAGTTAGGCATTAGCTCAAGGGTTTCCATAATCGGAATGTTAATATGCAACTGTTTCAACACAACCAAAATTTTCTTAAATTGAGTATCTTGTTGTTGCTTCTGGAACTGTTGAGGATAAGGAGGATGTGGGATTTTAAATTTGTCTGGACCACTTTCTTACGGTACAACTGCAACCTTGGTATTCGATGTTGATTTCTCAGGACTACTTTGTTGAGATAATGTTTCATCAAAGGTCACGGGAATAGACTTTTGCAATGTAACAACCCTTACCCGTATTTGACGCCAAAACAGAGCTCGAGGCATTACCGGATTTATAACACAAACATTCATATAAATCGAGTCATACAATTTGTGACCAAATTAAAATCATTCACATTCAATCATAAAGTCCCTAATACGAACCTACAAGGCCAAAAACATGTATTGGAAGTGGTTTGGGACTAAACCGAGAACTTCAAAAAATTTTATAGAACTTAGAAAAAATTTCATGTTACAGGGCTCACACGCCCGTGTGGTCCAAGAGACACACCCGTGCTACAGGCTGTGTTCAATTTAGGGAGCTCTTTGACTTGTGCCACACGGTCATGCGACACGCCCATGTGCTAGGCCATGTAGCACACACGGCTGAGACACACGCTTGTGTCTCTACCCGTGTGCTCAATCTGGACATTCTGGTTTTCCAAAATTAAGGTGCAAGGGACACACAGCCTGAACACATGCCCGTGGGGCAGACCGCGTGTCACACACGGCCTACACACACACGCGTGTGTGATCACTGTGAATCAGAGCTTTAAAATTTATAAAAGAATGATCGAACCTAGAAACTAACTCTGACAACGATTAAAGGCAAGTGTACCTATCTAACAGTAGTATAGCTAAGGCAAGACCGGATTGTTGAACCCACAGGAACTAAAAGTACTAATACTAACTTTCTTTTTATTATTTAGCCTAAAATAAGTGAAGTTGATTTACATCTAAATTAACTACTAAGCTAAGGACACGAAGACAAAAAGAATGAATTGGGAAATAACTAGAGGAAAAACTCAGTTGATGATGACGATACCCTCAGGAAGAATCCACCTAGACTTCACTTATTTTTAAACCCTGAACCATATGATTTATTCACTTAGTTTGATCCGTAAGACTCCCTAACGTATATTAAACCCTCTCTAGAGGCGAATAAGGTCTAACCCTAGGTTAATTAGTGGAACTCTCGTTCTCTTATAATAACCCCCTAGAATAGCAGTAAATCGATCTATGGACTCCCATATTAGGTTTCACCCTAATCCGACAAAATCTCATCACCCTATCTCTAGGCGTACGATCAACTCCGCTTAATCATGCTAGATCTACTCTTAGGCAGGGTCTATTCCTCCTCTACCTAAGCATATATGACTTGAATTAATATCCCGAAAATATTAACACAAGAATTAAGCACACATAATTAAGAAAAAACTAAGTTTTATCATATAATTCAGTAAATAATAACAAAATCCATCATAGGTTTCATCCCCTTCAGGTATCTAAAGGGTTTAGTTCATAACAAATAAAGAAAACATCTCAAGAGAAAAGATAAAACAAAACATAAGAAATCCCTAAACTCCCTGAAGGAATTGAAGGATAGATCCACCGTCCTAAGTAGAATTTCGGCTTCTTGAGATGGATCAACTGGCTATCTTCGAGTGATTCCCACAAATCTGACCTTTTCAGCTTGGCTCCTTGGCCTAGCTAACGCCCCCTTTCAGCTAATACTTAGGGTTTATATAAGCTTTCGAAATACGTTTCTTTCTCCCTAAGTATCTAAATCTGAGTGAAATTGCTCTTTCCAGTGACAGGGACACGGCCATGTCACACGCCCGTGTAACTCATCTTTGGGCCGTGTTCGGATTTCTTTAATGAGGCACGATCGTGTAAATCGGGGGTCAGGCCGTGTTCTAGTAGCTCAGTGAGGCACAGCCATGTGGGCTTTGGTCCAGGCCGTGTCGATTTCTTCCTTGGCCCAATTTACTCTGTTTTGGGCCCGTTTCTCATTCTTTTTCTCCTCGGGTGCTTTCCTGGGTATAAGACATGAAAAGAAAGGATTAAAAGCACCTTTTTACATAAATCGAGGGATAAATCATCCAAAAGCATACTAAATGTGGGATTAAAATATGTTACTTTTACGGTTTATCAAATACTCCAGCACTTAAGCTTTTGCTTGTCCTCAAGCAAAATTCTCAAATTACGATTAAAATGAACTTTCCATAATTCATAATTCCTATCAACAATGCCTTATCATAATTCATAGATAACTTATACATGGATAATTCAACTCAAAGAGTCCTAAAGATTCAAACAAGATAAGTCATGAAGTTTGAGCTCGAAAACATAGGTGTCTCTCCTTATCTAAATAATTACCTTTTAATTCAAAACCGACAAGGATTGACATCCTCACTAAAGATTCAATCAAAGCACTCGAAGAGTTTAACGTTCAGGATAAAAGCACTCATAAGTCAAACCTGAAAAGTTAATCCCATAGGCTTGTCTGAAAATCAAATCTCCACCACTATAAAATGAGATGATAAACAGATCAAAAGGTCTTTATCAGGGTTGTAACGGGGCTTAGGTTAAGGGTATGGATATAGGCTGAATTAGAAGGTTAGAATCGAGATTGAATTGATAAGTTACCTATCTAGAAATACTGGAACAATAATAAATAGTTACATTACTGAAAAATAATAACCCTAATAATACGAGCTTTTCCCTCAAGATTTGATATTTAAACATGTAAGCTCATTTAATTGCATAACTAATGAATATACTTCGTTTTTTTTAAGAACAAACTCAAGTAATAAATAATTTCAACTATTGAAATAATATACTTAGATAGTGAATCAAATCGAATCTCGATATAAGGGTTGTTAAAAAGGAATGGAGATAACAAATACAAAGGGATTTTGGGTTAATATTAGCGGGTAAGTTAATAAAAAGGGTTGTTAGGCTCAACGGGGTTCACTAGGGGTTAATTATGAAGGTAGGCTATTTAGTGGAGTGAGTGAGTTAAATCCTAAGTGTCGTAATCATCTCTGTATATCAAATCATAAATGTGGTCTCAACATGTATAATCGAGGCAAGTTTTAGAATAACAGTTCATAGTTGACACACTCATAATCAATAAAGTGAGCACGAAAAAGCATATATGCTCTATAAGGCTCAAAATCTCACAAAAATTATGGGTGTTTTTGACAACATCCTTGTAAATTTCAAATTTCAAAGTAATATTCAAATTTAGGTTAACAACCTAATAAGAATTTTAATTTTGAAAATTAGACTTATCATGCTTGACTCTATAGTATTCTTCAAATTTAATCATCAATGCACAATTATCAATAACTTACTCAAAAACATGTCAATAAAAACCATAAATCATCAGAAATTTCATTCTAATTAGTAATATGAGGAAATTACTTTAGAATAAGACTAAATTTAAGGATTTGAGAATAATGAAAAAATTTAGGCACTTTTATCCCCAGGGATTAAGAATAATGCAGAAAGTTAGGCATAATAACTATTCACCCCCCACTTAAGATGTACATTGCCTTCAATGTACAAAGATAGATAATAACAGGTAAGAGATAAATCAAAAGAGAATGGGAGAGGTGAAACTTCCTGAATTTATGGATGATTTCCTTGAGTTGGAGGGGTCGGTCTGGATGACGAACCTGTGCTAGATGAAGAAATTGGGTAGCTCACAGAGAATTAGCCAGGAATTATTAAGACACATTTAAAATAAATTAAATATATAATTAAAGATAAGAAAGATAAAGAAAAAGGAAACAAAAATGTAAACCAAATGTAAATAAAAGATGGATGGACCGAAGGGTCCTTATTTGTGGATGGTTCGCGAGGTGGTGTGACCTCTAAGGCTGGGGAGGTGCTCGTGGTGGCGGAAGTGGCGTGATTCCCTAGCAGCCTGACGAACCTGACACGACGAAACTAAAATAAGTTAAACTAAATTAAGCAAAAAATAGTCAAAGGGAAGGAAATTGAAGAAAAAGAGAAAAGAAAAATAAAAACTATATGGTCTCAAAGACCCTTGGCTTGTTGTTTGGATGAAGCGGCCGGCATGAACTTATGTATTAGGATCTCCCTCGGGGAGATTATGCTTGGCTACTTCCGCTTCTTCGGTATGGTTCTGGTATAGCTCAAGAGTCTGAACACGTTTTCTAAGGAAATAAGAGAAATTTTGAAAGAAAAAGTAGTAAGAAAGAAGATGGGGAGAAGGGGAAAGGCTGTAGGGTTTAAATAGAGGCTCAGTTCTAGTGCTTTCCCACGGCCGTGGACTAAGTGCTTGTCGAAGCGGCCGTGTGGCTAAACGTGTTGATTCTCCATGCTCGTTTTCTGCCAACAACGCCTGTGTCTGAGAAGTCAGTATGTTGGCATGGTTTAATAGCACGGGTGTGTTCTACCTATGGTTGATAAGTCAGTAGCTTCCCACGGTCTTGGGGCACGGCCGTGCCACTTTGTCGGTGTTCGTGAGGGAGTGGTTGAGTCCGTGATTTCAAAAATTAGTTGGGACTAATTTACACGTCCTCTGCTATGTCAGTACGGGGATCCTTGTGGTCCACACGGCCACAGCCACGACCGTGTGCAAGGCCGTGTGGACCAGAATTCTGCACCCTTAGTTAGTTAAAAGTGAGGTGACAAAAAGAAAGAATAGAATAATTAATTAAAATGAAAAATATAGAAGTTAATGAGGTTAGTACTCGGGTTGCCTCCCGAGAAGCGCTCGTTTATAGTCTTAAGCTAGACTTTCCTTGTATTTGAAAAAAAAATCAGGGAGGTTTAAAGGTTTGAATATCTTCCCTCATGCTAGTAGTTGTATATTTTCTTGATAAAGTTTAAGTCGAGAAGTGTTTACCTTAAAAGTGTCGCATATTGGATTGCTTACCTCGACTGTTTCGTGTGGGAAGATATTGTGTACCTCAAGAGGAATCTCTTTGTTTGCTTTCAGGTCTGATGTAGTGATGCGAAGATCTGCTTTGTCTAACAGTACCTGGTCTCCTATTTTGAAGTGGTTTGCTGTTCCTACGAGCTTTTTTGGGTGCTCCTTCGGTTTTGCTTCTTGCAGTTCCTGTTCTTCTTCGATTTGTGTTTCCTGCTCTTCTAGCTTATCGACCCTAAGGCTTCGTTCATTACGTAATTCTTTTTCGTTGATTCTGGGTCCATGATTCGGCTCAGGTTTGTAGTCTTGTGGTGTTCCCTATGGTGAGGGTTGAACACTTTGATTATCAACTGGATTGACTTTCTTACCTTCATCGATTGTTTTCTTCGCTGAATCAAGAGCTTGAAGACTGATTGATTCGTTACCTACACAAAGTATGAGTTCTCCTGTGGCAACATCAACTTTAGTCTTGGCAGTTGCTAGAAAGGGTCTTCCTAAAATTAAGGGGATTGAATTATCACCATCCATGTCTAAGACAACAAAATCTACTGGGAAAACGAATTTATCGATTTTGACCAGAACATCTTCGATAATGCCCCTAGGAATTCTAACAGTTTATTAGCTAATTGAATACTCATCCTAGTTTGTTTGGGCTTCCCTAGACATAGTCGTTTAAACAATGTATAAGGCATAACATTTATACTTGCCCCTAAATCAGCTAACGCATTATCAACAGTTAGACTACCAATTAAACATGGAATTGTAAAACTCCCTGGATCTTTATTGCTTTAGTGGTAGTCTATTCTGTAACATTACTGAGCATACTGTGTTCATGTAACAGTCCGATTTATACCCTAGTCAGAACAGTGGTTTCGGGACCACAAATCTAAGTCTGAATAATATTTTAATATTATATTTTGTGCCGTTGATATGTGGTTTAGCATGTGTTAAATTTCCGTAAGTTAATTTATCTATTCGTGTGTTTAATTTGCAAAAGAATGAAATTGCATTGAATGTGAAAGTTGCATGTTATTTGTTAAAGTATTAATTTGGTGTGGCTTTGTAAAAGTGAAGGCCTTAAGTGGCAATTTGGCCAAAATATTAGATAGTGGACGGCAATGTGTAAATCCATTATGTTTATATATGATTATTTTATATGTTTTGTTAAATATATATGTATTTTATATTGTATATTAATATATTATAATAAAAGAAACATAGTTAGTGGATGAATGAAAGACAATCATGCCCTTATTCCTTGTTTGTTTTAATTGTTTAATGAAAGGTTAATTTTGTAAATGAATTAATAATATATGTTATTACATAATAATCATAAAATATGGCCATTTTTCATCCTATTTGGCCCAATGTAGCTAAGAAAGAAAAGAAGAAAACAAGCTTTGGTTTCGGCACTTATTTAGTTAAATTCAAGGTATGTTTTCGGTCGGTTTTCGATAATTTTTACGTTTTTGTAATCATTGCTTCGAGAGCTATCAAACCCATGGACTAATTTTGAGTATTGATGATGTTTTTGAGATGAGCTTTTCACGAACTCATGTTATTTATGATGATTTATGAGGTTAGATGAAAGATATGTATTTGATGAATATATTTTGTTCTTGAATTTTTGATGAATTTAGCTAAATAAGGTTAAATTGAGAAAATAAATTTTTGAGGGGTTAAAATGCAAAATAAATAAAATGCATTGACTTATATGATCATAAGGAGGGTTCGGCCTAACTATGTTGTTTTGAAATTTTGCCTATTTTGTGTTTTGTATAATAGGGATTAAATTGTGAAAATGTGAAACATTAGAGGCAAAATGGTAATTTGCCCATTTATGTGTTTTGGGATTAAATTGAATAAAAATGTGTTTGAATGAGTTTATTTTAAATATGTCTAGATGAAGAACAAAGGAAAACGGATTTGGATCGGGGAAAAACGAAGATAATCGAATAGCCGATCTTTGTTGTTAAACGATATCCGAGGTAAGTCTCTAAGCGAATATATGTCGTAAATTATTTACGTAATTTAATAAATGCTGAAACTTGAAACCATTGTGACTATACATGAAATTGCCGAATTTGGTTAAGAAAAATATGTGATTTGGTTGAATTATTCGAATGTTAGAAGTATTTGAATATTTGTATGATGAAATTTCAATGAGAAAATAGTTTGACATGTGAAATGGTTCATGTGAGATATCTTTAAGTATTACTATTCAGGCTTTGAGCCTAGCAAGCCTTGGGCTGGTGAATATATCGGGCTTTATGCCTAGCAGGCTTATTGTCGGTGAATAAATATCAGACCTTGGGTCTAGCAGGCTTAGTGCCGGTGTAAAATTCAGGCTTATACGTAGCAGGTTTTATACCGGTGATAAAATATCAACTTGTGGCTTATGAGAGTACATCGTGACGTGTTTATGGGACAAGTAAGTTGATAATACGAGTTATTGATTATTCGGCCATGCAGGTAAGTGCCTACGAGTTATTTAATTGAGTTTCTATATTCGATCAATTAAGTAAGCATATATGTGAGTTTGGTTAAGCAAGGATGTGACTAATGACTATATATGCATATTCGGCCTTTGGTTATGTGATCATAATATCTTTACATGGATATTGAATATTTAGTTATATGAAATGTTGAATGGATAAGTGTATATATGTTCTTGTATGTGGCTTATTGAATGATGTGCATATGAAATGAGTATATGGTTGAAAGTTGATACTTACTATTTGAATCTTAAGCCGAGATAGTAATTTATTTGTTAAAGGTAAGTTAAATAAGGTATTGGGTTTCGATAATGAGTTACCATGTGTGTTCTGTTAAAGCTTAATTGATATTAAGTATTTGATCTAAAATGCTTGAGAGTTCAATTGAATTACTTTTAATTGCTTAAGACTTACTAAGCTAGTTAGCTTACTCTGTGTGTTCATCATTCTGTTTTATAGACTTTGACCAAGCTATGAGCTCAGGGGATCGTCTACGAAGTCAACCACACTATCAACTTATTTTGGGTACTTTGAGTTTGGATTTTGGATTAAAGGCATGTATAGGCTAGACTAAGTTTGAACTATAAATTTTGTCCTTGTATATATTATAGCCATGCGAAAATGGCTTACTATTAATGTCAATTGTTTTGATGCTTTATGTTCTAAATCATTACATGTGTGTTTATCCTATTTGGATTATAAGCATGGTTGCCATGTGAGTTCTTTATAAGCATAAATATATAGACATAAATATGATTTGTTATGAGGTAATCTTAAAGGTCTCAAGTTGTGTTTTGGAAGTGGAAATGTGTGATTGTTGAATATAATTGGGTCGGTAGATTCGGTCAAGACATATAGGTGTTCTTGTTGGATTATAATTCGGTTATTTATTAGTGAAAATTTTCTATGTTTAGGTATGCATTCGGTTATAAAATAAGATGATTTGATATGTTCACATGCGTACATTATAAGCATGTTTTTATATGGATAATATTAGTATTTGAATAGAGCATGGAATGAATGGCAAAGTGTATTCATGATCATGCTTGAATGGTTCATTTTGATGTAATCAAATGCGCATAAGATTTTTTTTTAATGTTAATGAGATATGCTTGATCATAATACGAAGTTATTAATGTCGTATTTGCTTATGGATAATAAGTCGTGTATAAGTATGTAAAGAATTATGAAGTAAAGTGTTGAAATTATGTTAGGTATTCGAATATTATTAAGACAATATGCATATGATTCGAGTTATGTGTTTTGTAAAGTATGTATATATTGTATAACTTTGTGGCATGTTTATTTGTTTGAAATATGATGATATACATGGTATGGGTTCACGTGAATTTTGAGGTATGATCCATATGTATAATATGAGCAAGAATATGTGTTTAATATTTAATTAGCTATATGCTTTATATATATATGAATATGACTCGTGTGAACGTTTGGTTCTGCACTTGTGTTCGGTAATACCTTGTGACCCTAATTCGGCAACGGATAAGGGTTCAGGGTGTTACAGTTCAATTCCACATGTGGTTCCTCGTCTAATTTGCGCTTGTTTCTCAAGAGTTGCTTTGAAAATTTTCTCGAGTCTGGCATCTGAAAAAGAGCTTCAAGAATAGGTAAGTTGATATGTAATTTCTTTAAAAGTTTAAGAAACTTACCGAACTGTTCTTCTGTATCGTTTCTTTCCATAGCTTCGAGATAAGGTACGCGAGGTTGGTACTCTTTGATTACCGGTTTTGGCTTTTCTTGTGTTACCTCTACTCTACCTTCTTCTACCTTGTTTTCTTGTATTGAGTTGGGTTCAACTAACCCTTAACTATCATGAGCTGTAATGGCTTGGGTTTGCTCTTTTGGGTTAATCTCCGTGTTACTTGGTTGACGTCCTTGCGGTCGTTCAGACATTAACTTTGCAAGTTATTTGACTGCCTTAGTGACTTCCCTTACTGGCTTAGTAAGTTCCTTGACTCTGTTCTTGTTCTCTTCAATCGATGTTTGTTGATCTTTAAGTGTTTTCTCTGTATCTTGGAGACGATTTTCTGTGGCTGCCATGAATTTTGTCAGCATCTCTTCGAGGTTTGGCTTCTTCTCTTGCGGATATGGCTGATTTTGGAAATTTTGAGGAGGTTGTTGTCTATGATTTCCTTGATTTCGTTGTCCTCCCCACGAAAAATTTGGGTGGTTCCTCCAACCTGGATTGTAAGTGTTACTATAAGGGTTATTATTAGATCTGAAATTATTACCTATATAGTTCATTTGTTCGCTCTCTGCTCCCGGTTGGTAGGGTGGGTACTCAGGATTCGCCACAGTTCCACTTGCGTCGCACTGCATTACTGGGTGTACCTGCAAAGAACACAAACTATCAAGCTTTGTATTCATCATCTCCATCTGTGTTGATAGCATGGTTACTGTGTCTATGTTTCCTTGTAACTTGCCACTGATAGTTATTTAGTGACATCTCTTCGATAAACACGTAGGCTGTTTCAGGAGTTTTATTGTTTAGAGTTCCACCGGCATCTGAATCAATTAATTGTCTCGTTGAGGGGTTTACACCGTTATAGAAGGTTTGGACTTGTAGCCACAAGGGTAAACCATGGTGCGGACATCTTCTCAAGAGATCATTGTATCTCTCCCATGGGTCATATAATGTCTCTAAATCCATCTGCACAAAAGAAGAGATATCATTCCGTAATTTGGCTATTTTGGCCGGTGGGAAATATTTTAATAAAAAATTTTCGATCAGTTGTTCCCATGTAGTGATTGATCCTCGTCGTAGCGAGTTTAACCACTGTTTGGCTTTATTCCTTAATGAAAAGGGAAATAACCGAAAATGTATGGCATCATCAGAAACGCCATTTATTTTGAAGGTATCACAGAACTATAAAAATTTAGCTATATGTGTATTTGGATCTTCGTCCAGCAAACCATCAAATTGAACAAATTGTTGAATCATTTGTATTGTGTTAGGCTTTAATTCAAAATTATTAGTAGCTATAGCAGGCCTAACAATACTCGATTCTGCTCCTGTTAAATGTGATTTAGCATAATCGAACATAGTACGTGGAGCATTGTGTTCCCCCACATCATTGGGTTGTGGAATATTCTCGTCCATCCCTTCAGTAGGATTGGGTCTGTCCTCTTGATTTTTCTCTGTGTCATTTAGGGCTCGCCTGATTTCTCTGTGATTCCTTCGAGCGGTAGCTTCAATATCACTGTCGTATACTAAAGGTCCTCTCGGGTTCCTTCTAGTCATAAACTAGAGGTGCCTGAAAAGAAAAGGAAGAAAGAAAAATTAGCAAAATTAAAATTTAACCTAAAAACAAAAATAAATTGCAGAAATAAAAATAATGGCTAAAGTAATAAAAATAGAGTTTTCTTAATATTTTAGTTCCCCGGCAACAGCGCCAAAAACTTGATCGCTGTAAATTAGAGCTTTAAAATTTATAAAAGAATGATCGAACCTAGAAACTAACTCTGACAACGATTAAAGGTAAGTGAACCTATCGAACAGTAGTATAGCTAAGGCAAGAACGGATTGTCGAACCCACAGGAACTAAAAGTACTAATACTAACTTTCTTTTTATTATTTAGCCTAAAATAAGTGAAGTTGATTTAATCTAATGTAAATTAACTATTACGCTAAGGACACGAAGACAAAAAGAATGAATCGGGAAATAACTAGAGGAAAAACTCAGTTGATGATGAAGATACCCTCAGGAAGAATCCACCTAGACTTCACTTGTTTTTAAACCCTGAACCATATGATTTATTCACTTAGTTTGATCCGTAAGACTCCCTAACGTATATTAAACCCTCTCTCGAGGCGAATAACGTCTAACCCTAGGTTAATTAGTGGAACTCTCGTTCTCTTAATAATAACCCCTAGAATAGCGAAGAAATCGATCTATGGACTCCCATATTAGGTTTCACCCTAATCCGGCAAAATCTCGTCACTCTATCTCCAGGCGTGCGATCAACTCCACTTAATTATGCTAGATCTACTCTTAGGCAGGGTCTTTTCCTCCTCCACCTAAGCACATCTGACTTGAATTAATATCTCGAAAATATTAACACAAGAATTAAGCACACATAATTAAGAACGAACTAAGTTTTTATCATATAATTCAGTAAATAATAACAAAATCCATCATAGGTTTCATCCCCTTCAGGTATCTGAAGGGTTTAGTTCATAACAAATAAAGAAAACATCTCAAGAGAAAAGATAAAACAAAACATAAGAAATCCCTAAAACTCCCTGAAGGAATTGAAGGAGAGATCAACTTGCTATCTTCGAGTGATTCCCACAAATCTGACCTTTTTGGCTTGGCTGCTTAGCCTAGCTAACCGCCCCCATTCAGCTAATACTTAGGGAGTTTATATAGGCTTTCGAAATACGTTTCTTTCTCCCTAAGTATCCAAATTCGAGTGAAATTGCTATTTCCAGCGACAGGGACACGGCCATGTCACACTCCCGTGTAAATCGTCTTTGGGTCGTGTTCGGATTTCTTTAATGAGGCACGACCGTGTAAATCGGGGTTCAGGCCGTGTTCCAGTAGCTCGGTGAGGCACGACCGTGTGGGCTTTGGTCCAGGCCGTGTCTGTAAAACCCCAAACCCGGCCCATGAGCCTTGACCGGATCTGGTATGTCACGGAGCAAAAACGTTTTGAAAGATTTTGATTAACAGGTGGAAATCTGAAAAGTTATTGAGGTTATAAAAATGGTGTCTATTAAAAACTCAGATGGGTTGATTTTATAAACATGGTTGAGTTGAAACCCTTTTTCCTTTGGAAACATTTGATCATTTAAATTTTTAGAAACATCGGAGTTATAGTTAACTTGGTAAATTCTGCTACCCAGTGGTCAAAACCACTGGTGACCGAAGTCACAATTAAACTGATGGGGCCAACCCATCTTGTGGTCAAAACCACTGGTGATAGTCCATAGAGAATATTCCCCCTCCTCTCTTCAATCCCGTTACCAACATGCTCATAACATGCTTAACATCTTATCATAAATCATGCATATAAGTCATGTCATCATGTCATTCATATAACGTATTTAAAGTCACAAGCAACTTACCCGGAATCCATGCTCATGCCCACAAGGCAAATCACTATCACAATAGTTAACGGTAACATAATAAGCATTGCCAACTAATAAAGTGTGTAAGAGTTGTACACACCTGTTTATTCGTGAGACTAGCAAATCCCGAACTATGCTAGTGAAATCCCGTGAAGTTGTTTCCCCTACAATCGGCCAACATACATACTTTTAGATCTAATAGCCATTCGGCTATACTAATAATCCCGAAGGATTAATCGCACCTGAAATATGGCCTTGGGCCGAAACTTACTATCACTTACCAAAGCGAGTTTAAATCCCGAAAGCCTTTGTCTATCAGCCCCTAAAACCATAACACACATGCGGTTACCACTTAAATACCATACATGGCCCATAGCCAAATATAAGCAACCACTTACCTTGCCTATCGAAATCCCGAAGACTCCTTCAGAGAACCTTAGCGTCGGCTACACACAAAATATACACTATTAAGCCCCCATACATATTCAGTCAACCTTACCAAGGCCTATTCCCAAGCTCTCGGCATACCAATAGAAAAGTAAAGGAACCGAATACCAAATAGGAGCACTTACCACCCTTTGCTTACCACAAACGATTACTTCCCGGAATCACCCTCTACAGAGAATCGGTTGGAGCAACTTGTGACCGAAGGCACTCTAATTGTGATGAGAAAGAGAGTAAAGAATGGCTATAAGGTTCGGCTACCACCTTATTTGGAAGAGATATAAAATCAAGGTTTCAAAAGAAGGATGAGAAGAATTTTGGCAAAGAACCAAATAGTTTGAAATAAAAGATGAATTCTCTTTACTAAAAATCAGCATACACTCCTTAATCACCTTTCAAAACCAAAAATACTACTCTAAAGAGTCCTATAATCGGCCATTGCTCCCTAATGTGATAACTTTTATCCTTTAATTATCACCCATTTAAACTAAATTAAAAAAAAACAATATTTATCTTCTATCCTATCTCTTAATCACCTCTTCAAATAAATAAATAAAATAAAATAATAATATTCTACTCTTCCAGCCGAATTTAAAAGCAAAACATCAAGCTTATCCTTATCCCTTTGAGAGTCCATGTGCAGACCACTAGCTCTCTCTCCCTTCACGCCAGCATGCAAAAATAAACCACCCATTTGCTGCCCACGCTACTAGAACATGGGACCTGCTGGAACCAGCTTATAGGTAACGCCCCAGGCCACTTTGCCAAGACGTTTTTTTTGTGATATAAACTCCCTACAATCCCTTTTAAGAGCTCCTTCCTTAGCTCCCCCTTGTCTTAACGCCAGAAACAAAAATAAAACACACCTTGTGCTTCCATCGTGACTCGAACTTGAGTCCCCCCTCCTGCTTGGGGCGGCATTCACCAAGGCTCTAAGTGGCGGCCCCAAGCCACTTTACCACTTCGTCTTTCATATCCGTAATCATTGCCATTTATTTTTAAGGCCTTCCTAGCCCAACTCCCCCTACATAACACAAAAATGAAACTCCCCAGCGCAACTTCGGTAGCTCGAACCCTCCTTTGCCGCACCCTTCCTAGCTCCTTAGGTAGTGTCCCAAGCCACCCTATCACCTGTTTCCTTGTGTCATGCTTCGCACCAAATAATTTTTAAAGCCTCATCACTTAGCTTTTTCTTCTCAAGTGCTAAAAGAAACTTTTGGCCCTAAGTCCGACCTAGCCCGGGGTTATGACTAGACCCTAGAATATGTCAAGCAATCATAGCATACATGTTCCTTCAAGCACGCACATGGAAAAAAATAATTAAATTGCAAACAGCCCCTAATTCAGGATGTTACAGTGTCGATTTCTTGGCTGAATTTACTCTATTTTGGGCCCGTTTCTCATTCTTTTTCTCATCGGGTGCTTTCTTGGGTATAAGACATGAAAAGAAAGGATTAAAAGCACCTTTTTACATAAAACAAGAGATAAATCATCCAAAGGCATACTAAATGTGGGATTAAAATATGTTACTTTTACAGTTTATCAGTGTGCTTACCCGTGTCGACAAAAACAAGGCTATTTACCAAGCCATTTTGCCACCCTTGTTCACACATTACTTACACCAATTCAAGGCACAAACACAACATACTTAGGAAACCAAAACATCCACAATTGTGGCCAACACAATAGCAATATCTATCATATTCACAACAATTATTAAGTCACAATTGACTACTTTCAAGGTACCTAGTTGTACACGAATTTATAATCTCCTCAATAAACCACACTGCCAAAAATCACACAATCATGCCATAATTAGAATTTCAAACATTTCATATTCACTAGGCATACCATGATCATATCATTATAGGCATTGACACATACATGAATATACTTAGGCTTACAACCATGATAGCCCAAATAAACCAAGTTACATGGCCAAATATCAAATCAAGCATTTGACAATCACAAGCCAACACATTGGCTACAATCACAATGACACATTTATCAAATGACCTAGTCCCAATACATGCCATAGACTTAAAATGCTTGAATTCATTAATACTAAAAGTGATAGCTTGATAGTGTGATAGGATCTCCGGCGAACACCAATCTGAACTAGCTTAATAACCCTAAAAGACATGGGAAAGGAAGGGGGTTAAGCTATATAGCTTGGTAAGTTAATATCAAAAAATACAATACATTATTCACACACACTTGGCATACAAATAACTTAACAAATATTAACATAAATGTCATTAAAAATTCACAAACACAACTTACTCAATCCCAATCTTACCAACAACTCATCATATAAAGAACACAACATATTTTCACATGAATGTCATTAAACTTCATAAGTATAATTTTCTCAATCACATTCTTTCCTATAACTCATCATATGAATAACATAACATATATCAATATAAATGTCATCTAAGCTTCATACGCACAACTTACTCAATCACAGTCTTACCAATTGTTCATCACATACTGAGCTCATTTTCTTTAAGTTTTTCGTACATACCTGTACCATCTCGGAACATATTCCAATACTTTCTCATCTTTAACATACCTATTGAATTCCCCGTTGAACTACTAGGAATACTAAAGGATACTCGGGGGTCTCATACATACAGTACCGTACCAATGCCATATCCAGATATAGTCTTACATGTAATCTCATATCGATGCCAATAGCCAGCTATGACCTTACACGAAGTCTCACATCGATTCCATATCCCAAATATGGTCTTATACGAAGTCTCATATCGATGCCATATCCCAGATATGGTCTTACACATAATCTTAATCACCCTAATGTCATGACATTTGTATCTTATCTATTCCTAAGGCTCAACCGAGATTTACTCGCTTGTCAAAACTTCATCAATTTCATCCATAGAGTCAATCATACAATTCATCCAATAACAAAACATTATAAATAATTTTATAATGTTGCATTATTTTCATACAAACTTACCTCGGCATAGAAATGGCAAAAAGGGCTAAATCGTCAATTACTTATTTTCCTCCGTTCTAACTTCGAACCTCATTTTTCTCTATCTATAATATCACATTTAGCTTATTTAATCATTATACTATTCAAATTAGCCAAAATAAATTACATTTTTTCCCCTAAAGTTTGACATTTTTATAATTTAGTCCCTAAGCTCGTAACATGAAATGTACTCAGATGCCTAGCCGAACCTTAAACATGCTTGTAACAGTCCACAATTTTCATTTATTCACATTTTTACACCATATTTTATAACTTTTACAAATAAGTCCTTTTAGGCATTTTTACCGAAAATAACGTAGCAAAAGTCATTTATCAAACACCAAACATGCATTTTATACCATTAGACATCAAAATACATAAACATCCATCATGGTTAAAATTTTATACCTTGACATCTCTTCAAATTGATGGTAGAAATAGAAAGATCGAGTTACAACGACTTCAAAATGTAAAGAGCATTAAAAACGGGGCTAGAACGGACTTATAATATAGCTTGGAAGCTTGAAAAACCTTAAACATGTCTTCTCCATGTAACATTCAGCCAAGGAAGAAGAAGATGGACAAATTTGGCTTTATTTTGGCTTTTTAATTCATTTTCATTACCAAATTACTAAAATATCGTTAATGAACAACTTTAGAAGCATGCCAAACCATGTCCATTTTTGTCGACTGATTACTGTGAATCAGAGTCTTAGATTTATAAAAGAGAATGATCGAACCTGGAAACTAACTCTGACAACGATTTAAGGCAAGTGCACCTATCGAACAGTAGTATAGCTTAGGCAAGACCGGATTGTCGAACCCAAAGGAACTAGAAGTACTAATACTAACTTTCTTTTTATTATTTAGCCTAAAATAAAGTGAAGTTGATTTAATCTAATCTAAATTAACTACTAAGTTAAGGACACAAAGACAAAAAGACTAAATTGGGGAGATAACTTTTAGAAAAACTCAGTTGATTTAAACGATACCCTTAGGAAGAATCTACCTAGACTTCACTTGTTATCTAACACTGAACTATATGATTTATTCACTTAGTTTGATCCGTAAGACTCCCTAACATATATTAAACCCCCTCTCGAGGCGAATAATGTCTAACCCTAGGTTAATTAATGGAAATCTCTTTCTCTATTAATAACCCCCTAGAATAGCAGTAAATTGATCTGTGGACTCCCATATTAGGTTTCACCTTAATCCGAAAAAATCTCATCACCCTATCTCCAGGCGCGCGATCAACTCCGCTATTATGCTAGATCTACTCTTAAGCAGGGACTTTTGCTCCTCCATCTAAGCACATCAAATTTGGATTAAGCTCACATAATTAAGAACAAACTAAGTATTTATCATATAATTCAGAAATCAAATAACAAGATTCATCATAGGTTTCATCCCCTTCGGGTATTTGAAGGGTTTAGTTCATAACTATAAAGGAAAACATCTCAGAAGAAAAGATAAAACAAAATATAAGAAATCCCTAAAACTCCCTGAAGGAATTGAAGGAGAGATCCGCCGTCTTGAGTAGAATTCTGGCTTCTTGAGAGGGATTAACTGGCTATCTTCGAGTGATTCCCCACAATTCTAGCCTTTTCGGCTTGGCCCCTTGGCCTCACTAACCGTCCCCTTTCAACTGACACTTAGGGGGCTTATATAGGCTCTTGAAATAGGTTTTTTCGCCCCAAAGTATCCCAATCCGAATGAAATTGCTCTTTGCCACAACAGGGACACGGCCATGGCACACGCCCGTGTGGTCAGTCTTCGAGCCGTGTTCGGATTTCTTTAATGAGACACGACCGTGAGAATCGGGGTCAGCTTGTGTTCTAGATGATCAGTGAGGCACGGCCGTGTGGGTTTAAGTCCAGGCCGTGTCAATTTCTCTCTTGCACCAATTTGCTTCGTTTTAGGCCTGTTTGTCGTTCTTTTTGTCCTCCAGTGCTTTCCTAAGTATAAGATATGAAAAGAAAGGATTAAGAGCACCTTTTTACATAAATCAAGGGATAAATCATCCAAAAGCATGCTAAATGTGGGATTAAAATATGGTACTTTTACGGTTTATCAAATACCCCCACACTTAAGCTTTTGCTTGTCCTCAAGCAAAATTCTCAACTTACAATTAAAAAAAACTTTCCATGATTCATAATTCCTATCAACAATGTCTTATCATAATTCATAGATAATTTATACATGGATAATTTCAACTCAAAGAGTCCTAAAGATTCAAACATTATAAGTCATACATTTGTAGCACGAAAACATAGGCGTTTCCCTTCATCTAAATAATTACCTTTAATTCAAAATTCGACAAGGATTAACATCCTCACTAAAGATTCACTCAAATCACTCAAAGTGTTTAAGGTTCAAAATTAAGCACTCAATAAGTTGAAAATGAAAAGTTAATCCCATAGGCTTGCCTGAAAGTCAAATCTCCACCACTGTAAAATGAGTTGACCAACAGATCAAAAGGTTTTTAACAGGGTTGTAACGGGGCTAGGTTAAGGGTATGGATATAGGCTGAATTAGCGGGTTAGAATCGAGATTGAATTAACAAGTTACCTATCTAAAAAATAAACTAATTTAAAATAATTACATCAATTGAAAACTAATAATACGAGCTTTTTCTTTTGATAATTGGACTTTAACTGTATAAGCTCACTCTTCATAACACTAATACTGAATATACTTTGATTTTTTTTTTAAGAACAAACTAAGTAATAGAGGATAAATTCAACTACTGAAATAATATAATCATGTAACTAATCAAATCAGATCTCGATATAAAGGTAGTCAAAAAGGAATGGTGATAACAAATACAAAGGGTTTTGGGTTAATATTAGTGGGTTAGTCAATAAAAAGGGTTGTTAGGATCAAAGGGGTTCACTAAGGGTTAATTATGAAGGTAGGTCGTTTAGTAGAGTGAGTGGGTAAAATCCTAGGTGCCTTTATCATCTCTGTATATCAAATCATAACTGTGGTCTTGACATGTATAATCAACGCAAGTTCTAGAATAACAGTTCAATGTTGACACACTCATAATCAATAAAGAGATCACGAAAAAGAATATATGCTCTATAAGGCTCAAAATCTCGTAAAAATTATGGGTATTTTGATATCAACCTTGTAAATTTCAAACTTCAAGATAATATTTAGATTTAGGTAGACAACCTAAAAATTTTAAGATTTTGAAAATTAGACTTATCATGCTTGATTCTCTAGTATTCTTCAAATTTGATCATCAATGCACAATTATCAATGACTTACTCAAAAACATGTCAATAAAAACCATAAATCATCAGAAATTTCATTCTAATTAGTAATATGAGGAAATTACTTTTAGAACAAGTCTAAATTCAGGGATTTGAGAATAATGAAAAAAGTTAGGCACTTTTATTCTCAAGGATTAAGAATAATGCAGAAAGTTAGGCATAATAACTATTCACCCCCCACACACTTAAGATGTACATTGCCCTCAATGTACAAGGATAGATAATAACATTTAAGAGATAAATCAAAAGAGAAGGGGAGAGATGAAACTTCCTGAATTTATGGATGGTTTCCTTGAGTTAGAGAGGTCGGTCTGGATGACGATCCTATGCTAGATGAAGAAATTGGGCAGCTCACGGAGAATTAGCCAGAAATTATTAAGACACTTTTAAAATAAACTAAATAAATAATTAAAGATAAGAAAGATAAAGAAAAAGGAAACAAAAATGTAAACCGAATGAAAATAAAAGATGGATGGACCGAAGAGTCCTTATTTGTGGACGGTTTGCGAGGTGGGTGTAACCTCTAAGGCTGGAGAGGTGCTGGCGGTGGCGGAAGTGGCGTGATTCCTTAGCAGCCTGACGAACCTGACACTACGAAACTAAAATAAGTTAAACTTAATTAAGTAGAAAAGTAGTAAAGATAAGGAAATTGAAGCAAAAGAGAAAAACTAAATAAAAACTAAATAGCCTCAAATGTTCTTGGCTTGTTGTTTGGATGGAGCGACCGGCATGAACGTTTGTATAGGGGTCCCCCTTGAGGGGACTACACTTGCCTTCTTCCGCTTCTTCGACATGTCGATGTGTAGATCAAGAGTATAGAGACTTGTTACAGAGAGGGTGGAAAATATGTGGAAAAGGAAGAATAAAAGGTGGGTGTGGGAAGAATAGAGAGAATGGGGAGGGTTTAAATAGAGTTCAATTCTGGTGCGTTCGCACACCCATGGACCGAGGGCGTGTCGATGTACACAGCCGCCTCACACGGACGTGTGTCAAGGCGTGTTAATTCTCCATTCCCGTTTCTTTAGTCTGCCACGCCCGTAGGTTTCAAGTCAGTATCTTCACACGGCTAAGGGCACGGGCGTGTCCTACCCGTGATTGGCAAGTCAGTAGCTTCACACGGTCGTGCGACACGACCGTGCCACTTTGTCGGTGCCCGTGGGGGAGTGGTTGAGTCCATGATTTTGAAAATTAGTTGAATCTGACTTGTACCGTCCTACCATGTTAGTACCAAGATTCTTAAGGTACACACGGTCTCGGCCACGACCGTGTGCAAGGCCGTGTGGCCTGGAATTCTACACCCTTCGTTTAAAGTGAGGTGACAAAAAGAAAGAATAAAATGATTAATTAAAATGAAAAATATAGAAGTTAATGAGGTTAGTACTCGGGTTGCCTCCCGAGAAGTGCTCGTTTATAGTCTTAAGCTAGACTTTCCTTGTATTTGAAAAAAAATTAGGGAGGTTTAAAGGTTTGAATATCTTCCCTAATGCTTACAGTTCTATTTTCTTGATAAAGTTTAAGTCTAGAAGCGTTTTCCTTAAAAGTGCCAAAGGTTGGATTGCTTACCTTGACTGTTCCGTGTAGGAAGATGATGTGTACCTCAAGAGGAATTTCTTCGTTTGTTTTAGGGTCTGATGTGGTGATGCGAAGATCTGCTTTGTTTAACAGTACCTGTTCTCCTATTTTGAAGTGGTTTGATGTTCCTACGAGCTTTTCTGGGGGCTCCTTTGATTTTACTTCGTGTGGTTCTGGCTCTTCTTTGTGTATCCCTAATTTTTCCTTGAAGTGTGTTTTCCACTCGTCTAGTTCATCAGTCTGAATCCTTTGTTCCTCATGAGTTATTTTTTTTACAGGGTTTAGGATCGGGTTCAATTATGTCCTTTTGTGGTGCTTCTTAAAAAAAAGGTCAACCGAATGGTTATCGAAAGAATTCACATTCTTACCTTTGTTGTTAGATGTTCTAGTCGAGTCGAGGGCTTGAAGAGTAACTGTCTCCTTGCCTACACAAAGTATAAGTTCGCCTACATCAACATCAATTTTAGTCCTGTCAGTTGCTAAGAATGGCCTTCCTAAAATTAAGGGGATCGAATTGTCCTCATCCATGTCTAAGACAACAAAATCTACTGGGAAGACAAATTTATCGACCTTTACGAGCACATCCTTGATTATACCCCTAGGAGTCTTGATAGTTTTATCAGCTAATTGGATGCTCATCCTAGTTTGTTTTGGTTTCCCTAGACCTAGTTGTTTAAACAGTTTGCAAGGCATGACATTTATGCTTGCCCCTAAATCGGCTAATGCATTTTCTATAGATAAACTATCAACTATGAATGGAATTGTAAAACTCCCTAGATCTTTTAATTTCCATGGTAGTCTATTTTGTAGGATTGCTTAGCACTTTGTGTTGAGTTCCACATGTGGTTCATCGTCTATCCTTCGTTTTTTTGTTAACAGCTCTTTTAAAAATTTTCTAGAGTCTGGCATCTGCGAAAGAGCTTCGAGTAGAGGTAAGTTAATATGTAATTTCTTTAAAAGTTTAAGAAACTTACCGAACTGTTCCTCTGTATCGTCTCTCTTTAATGCTTCGGGATAAGGAATGCGAGGTTGGTATTCTTTAATTACCAGTTTTGGCTTTTCTTGTGTTACCTCAACTTTTCCTACTTCGACCTCGTTTTCTTGTATTGGATTGGGTTTGTCTAACTCTACTTTTTCCTGAGCTGTGATGGCTTGGATTTGCTCCTTTGGATTAATCTCAGTGTTGCTTGGTAGACGTCCTTGTGGTCACTCGGACATTAACCTTGCAAGTTGTTCGACTGCCTTTGCGACTTCCCTTACTAACTTAGTAACTTCTCCGACTCGGTTCTTGGTCTCTTCAATCGATGCTTGTTGATCTTTAAGTGTTTTCTCAGTATTTTGGAGACGATTTTCTATGGCTACCATGAATTTTGTCAGCATCTCTTCAAGGTTTGGCTTCTTCTCTTGCGGATATGGCTGACTTTGGAAGTTTTGAGGAAGTTGTTATCTTTGATTTCCTTGATTTCCTTGTCCTCCCCACGATAAATTTGTGTGGTTCCTCTAACCTGGATTGTAAGTATTACTATAAGGATTATTATTGGGTCTAAAATTATTACCTATATAGTTCATCTGTTCGCTCTCTGCTCCCGGTTGGTGGGGTGGGTGCTCAGGATTTGCCACAGTTCCACTTGTGTCGCACTGCATTACTGGGTGTACCTGTGAAGGACACAAACTATCGAGCTTTTTATTCATCATCTCCACCTATGTTGATAGCATGGTTACTGTGTCTATGCTGAAAGCTCCAGCTGATTTTGTCAGTTTCGTCCTTCTAACTTGCCACTGATAGTTATTCAGCGACATCTCTTCAATAAACTCGTAGGTTGTTTCAGGAGTTTTGTTGTTCAGAGTTCCACCGGCGGTTGAATCAATTAATTGCCTCCTTGAGGGGTTTACACCGTTATAGAAGGTTTAGGCTTGTAGCCACAAGGGTAAACCATGGTACGGACATCTTCTCAAGAGATCCTTGTATCTCTCCCATGCGTCGTATAATGTCTCTAAATCCATCTGCACAAAAGAAGAGATATCATTCCGTAATTTGGCCGTTTTGGCAGGTGGGAAATATTTCAATAAAAAAATTTCGGTCATTTGTTCCCATGTAGTGATTGATCCTCGTGGTAGCGAGTTTAACCACTGTTTAGCTTTATTCCTTAATGAAAAGGGAAATAACCAAAGACGTATGGCATCATCAGAAATGCCATTTATTTTGAAGGTATCACAGAACTCTAAGAAATTAGCTATATGAGTATTTAGGTCTTCGTCCTGCAAACCATCAAATTGAACAAATTGTTGAATCATTTGTATTGTGTTAGGCTTTAATTCAAAATTATTAGCAACTATAGTAGGCCTAACAATACTCGATTCTGCTCCTGTTAAATGCGGTTTAGAATAATCAAACATAGTACGTGGAGCATTATTTTCCCCACATCATGTGGTTGTGGATTATTCTCGCCCATCCCTTCAAAGAGGATTGGATCTCGCTTTCTTGATTTTCCTCTGTGTAATTTAGGGCTCGCCTAATTTCTCTGCGATTCCTTCGAGCGGTAGCTTCAATATCACTTTCGTATACTAAAGGTCCTCTCGGGTTCCTTCTAGTCATAAACTAGAGGTACCTGTTGGGAAAAGAAAGAAAGAAAATTTCAGCAGAAATAAAAAAAATTTCCCGAAAATAAAAGTAAATTGCGAAAAATAAAAATAATGGCTAAAGTAATAAAAATAGAGCTTTCTTAATATTTTAGTTCCCCGGCAACGGTGCCAAAAACTTGATCGCTGTAAATCAGAGTCTTAAATTTATAAAAGAGAATGATCGAACCTGGAAACTAACTCTTATAATGATTTAAGGCAAGTGCACCTATCAAACAGTAGTATAGCTTAGGCAAGACCGGATTGTCGAACCCAAAGGAACTAGAAGTACTAATACTAACTTTCTTTTTATTATTTAGCCTAAAATAAAGTGAAGTTGATTTAATCTAATCTAAATTAACTACTAACTTAAGGACACAAAGACAAAAAGGCTAAATTGGGGAGATAACTTTTCGAAAAACTCAGTTGATTTAAACGATACCCTTAGGAAGAATCTACCTAGACTTCACTTGTTATCTAACACTGAACTATACGATTTATTCACGTAGTTTGATCCGTAAGACTCCCTAACATGTATTAAACCCTCTCTCGAGGCGACTAACGTCTAACCCTAGGTTAATTAATAGAAATCTCTTTCTCTCTTAATAACCCCCTAGAATAGCAGTAAATTGATCTGTGGACTCCCATATTAGGTTTCACCCTAATCAGACAAAATCTCGTCACCCTATCTCTAGGCATGCGATCAACTCCGCTTAATTATGCTAGATCTACTCTTAGGCAGGGACTTTTGCTCCTCCACCTAAGCAAATCAAATTTGGATTAAGCTCACATAATTAAGAACAAACTAAGTATTTATCATATAATTCAGAAATCAAATAACAAGATTCATCATAGGTTTCATCCCCTTCGGGTATCTGAAGGGTTTAGTTCATAACTATAAAGGAAAACATCTCAGAAGAAAAGATAAAACAAAACATAAGAAATCCCTAAAACTCTCTTAAGGAATTGAAGGAGAGATCCGCCATCTTGAGTAGAATTCTGGCTTCTTGAGATGGATCAACTGGCTATCTTCAAGTGATTCCCCACAATTCTGGCATTTTCGTCTTGGCTCCTTGGCCTCGCTAACCGCCCCCTTTCAGCTGACACTTAGGGGGTTTATATAGGCTCTCGAAATAGGTTTCTTCGCCCCAAAGTATCCAAATCTAATTGAAATTGCTCTTTGCCACGATAGGGACACAGCCAAGGCACACGCCCGTGTGGTCGATCTTCAAGCTGTGTTCGGATTTCTTTAATCAGACACGGCCGTGTGAATCGGGGTCAGGCCGTGTTCTAGATGATCAGTAAGGCACGGTCGTGTAGGCTTAAGTCCAGGCCGTGTTAATTTCTCCGTTGGCCCAATTTGCTTCGTTATGGCCCGTTTCTCATTCTTTTCATCCTCCGGTACTTTCCTGAGTATAAGATATGAAAAGAAAGGATTAAGAGCACCTTTTTACATAAATTGAGGGATAAATCATCCAAAAGCATACTAAATGTGGGATTAAAATATGTTACTTTTACGGTTTATCATCCACCAACTTAACAAATGGACTAATTTACCATTTAAGGAACTTTAGTTTAAAATATCATAGCAATTGGACACCTCTCACATATAGAATTCAATTTTTCCACTTTTTGCAATTTAGTCCTTTTGAATAAATTTAGTGCGCAAACGTCAAAATTTTCAAACGAAATTTTCCCGAAATCGTTCCATAAAACTATAGACCATAAAAATATTTCCCCCGGATGCCGTAGCTAATCGAGTAGCTTTAGAAGCATGTGTACAAGCTCGTAATGAGGGACGTGACCTTGCCTGCGAGGGTAATGAAATTATCCGCGAGGCTAGCAAATGGAGTCCTGAACTAGCTGCTGCTTGTGAAGTATGGAAGGCGATCAAATTTGAATTCGAGGTAGTGGATAAATTAGATAAAGTAAAGTAACTTCATAAATAAAATTTGAATTCGAAGTAATGAATACTTTGTAATCCAGTAATTACTGTCGGTTTGTTGAATTGCAATTAAACTCGGCCCAATCTTTTACTAAAAGGATTGAGCCGATTCTATTCTCTATATTTTTTATAGATATATTTTTATCTAGATATACAAGATCTTAAATACAAAAATAAAAGACTAAACACAACTCAAATTTTCTCCTGGGTCCATAATTAATCCTATGTATGGATCATTAGGATTGGTGTATTCTTTTCTATCCTATATACCACTGGTTTGGATCATGGATCGAGCCAAGCATTACAACTTCTTCTACCCATCCCGTATGTTGTCCTTTTGGGTTCGTGTTGGAATAGAAACTTATTGTATTGTATTAGTAGACGAGATTTTACGAAAAGGTTCTTGAAAAGGTTCTTAATAGGATAAAAATTTCTTTTTCAATTTTTTCAAAGGCGAATTTTACACAACATGGGGAAATCACTATTTCAATTGAAAATTGATATTTCTAATTCAAAAGAAAAAAGCTCTATCATATATAATGAATCATACTCTGTGTTCTCACAAAAGAGAACCGCTTTCTTTCAATATTCACTCATTGTTCACAATAACCCTAGTGATTGTATCTAGTATGCGATATTCGATAGGAAATAAAATATTCAATTCATTTTTCATCAAATGACTATTCATCTATCAGATTTCATGATATAATAACAACGAATTTTTCTTCGTCGGATTTGTGGTCTCCAAACCACTGTTCCAACTAGACCCAAAATCGAGCTGTTACAACTCTCCCCCTTTAGGGATTTTCGTCCCCGAAAATCTTACCGAAAAATAAATTTGATTTTCCACGTAGACTCTTCTGTCTCGTGACACTGCCAAAGAACCCTCACTAAGGTTATGCTCTTATTTCCCAACTTTTAAATCTCTCGTGTCAAAATTCCGATCGATTCTTCATTATACAACATATCGACTGAATCTTAACCCTTATCGTAGAATTCATACTCAAAGAGTCCAATAGATACCATCGAAACATAGATACACAAAACACATTTTGAATCTTTTTCTGAGTTAATACTTTTGGAAGCATGCTATCGTTGAACAGGAATTTTATATCCTCATGTTTCAAGTTCACATACGTTTTCTGACAATCTGAAGTGGATTCTAAACTGCCACGAATCACTTTTACTTTCTGTACTATTTCTGATCGGATAGTCTTTGAAACAAAAAACTCAACTAATCTATCATGTTACATACCCGATCACCAGAACATCTATTTCAAATAATTGTACATTTCATTACTCCCTGAATGAGAAAACGAGCTACTACTGAGCTTTGTACAAAATTTTCTGCATAAGCTCTGAATTACTCAGTGCACAAATTCTATCTCAAAATAATGATAACAGTCATCAAGTCCGACCTGAAATCCAAAATCAAAAGGCGTCTCACACCGTACTCATTTAGTTTACCACTCTGAAACACCCCACACCCGGCCCACGAGCCTGAACCGGATCTGGTATGTTCCTTAAGAAAATCGGTTTCAAGGTTCTTTGTTACTTAGAGAAAATTCGTGTAATTTTAGAAAAATATTATTTTGGGTTGGGCTTAGATCGAAACCCACTTATTTACTTAGAAATCATTTAATTATGATGACAAAATAGTTTAGGGTTTATTTTTAAATAAATAATTTTAACTTGAACTTTAATCAAAATTAGTTCGTAACGTAGTAAATTAAAAGTTAAACAGAAATAAAGAAATCCAACTTGGGCCTTATGGCCTTATTACATCAATCAAAACCCAAATAAAATTTAAAGTACTGAGTAAAATAAAGTCCAAATCTCTAAATTTCTCCTTGCGATGCATGGCCACCTTTAGCTCCTGCCGACCCGGTCCAATATTGCTCATCACCTGAAAAATATTTCCCAACGGTGAGTCAACCAGACTCAATGTGTATACGACACTAAATCGTAATGGAATCGGGCATACAATAGTCATACATTCGCATATAAAATACAAGTTATGATGCATTCCCAAACCCAAACCTAATTGTCCATCCGCTACACACCCCCGTACCTGCCAAACAAACCGTGGGGACTACTAAGTCGACCCTCCTTCTGCTACACACCAATTTGCGGGCTTAAGGCTCCGCATCTATGGTTTTAGGAAACCACTTTTCAGATTACTGTGGTCTTAGATCACCACTTTTCAGACATCGTGGTCGTAAGTCACCATTTTTCGACATCGTGGTCTTAAATCACCACTTTTCACTTCCCTTTCAATATACAACCAAATGCCCCATTAATATGCATAATATACCATAGTTCAAATTCTTATCATATTCTCATGTTACAAATAAGATTTTTCATATTCCTAGTAGAAGTAGGAAACGTACCTGAGTACTTAGTACCATAACATGGTACTTTAGCCATGCTCATATTTCTACTAACATATATTTTAATATATGCAACCATAATTCATATTACAAAAATAGTGTGGAGTACACACCTGATTCGTTTAACGAAATCCTTGAATCCCGAAGAAACCGATCTATTGCTTTAGATCTTAATCCCTATATTCGCCAATATTCAAACACATTAATAAACCTTTTTTGACCTTAAAACCAAATCCTAGTAGGATTTGTATAATAAGACTTACCTTGTTGTTGATTTTTCTCAAATCCTGAAACTTCAGAGAATCCTTCCCTTGCAATTGGCTAGGTACCCAAAACATGTAACGAATTAGTTTCTGGCGTTTAAACGAATAGGAAACAGATTTACATACCGTATAGAGCCTTGGCGATTGGATCTATGCACTTACCTTATGATTCCAAATCCCAAAAAATAACCTTGGCTATGGAGATGTTGAAATTCCTACACACGTATGTTAGATCTGATTTTCAAATCACTTAATAAACTTAATCAAATGGCTTAAACCAAGGTTTTTCTTACCTTAAATCCTTGAATCTTGAAACTCTCTTCCTGAATAGCCGAAATTCCTTAGATCTGAAATCCTGAAATTTCTCCTTTAATATTCGGCCAAGAGACATCCAAAAGGATCAGTTCCTAAATCTTGATTGAAAAAGATTAAACACAAGAATCCATTCTTACCTTAACACCACAATGACGGCACCTTTGTTTGAAGCCACAAAGATTCTGGCTATGTAGACTTAGACGATATCAAAGAGGTTTCATTTGACAAATGAAGAAAAGAGAAGAAGAAAAGAGGAGAAGAAAATTCGGCAGAGAGAGTTTGCTAGGGGATTTTCAGCAGAACTTAGAAAAGATGAAAGAATAGCTTTAATTTTGGAAATCCAGGGGTATTTCGGTAATTTTTGACCTCAGGGGTATTTCGGTAATTTTCCACAAATCGGGGTAAATTTGTAAAATGTAATAAGTCAGGGATATTTCAAAAGTTGTAAAACTTTGAGGGTTCTTTTTGAGAATTTTACTTTTCAAAACGATGATGTTGCAAAAATTTTGGAAATCACATTTTTTGGTAATTTTGTAAGTTAGGGAAATTTTGAAAATTTTCAAAATCAAGGTATTTTTGATGGTTTATAAATTAGGGTTTGTGAATGTTTATAAAATAATGAAGTTTGGCAAAACCGTTGAGAAGCTTGACATTTTGTAAATCAAGGGCATTTTGGTAATTTTACCACTAAGGGCTTTTTTGTAATTTTCATAAATCAGAAATTTTTCGGAAAATTTTGTAAAGATGGTTTTCACAAATTTAAAAGAAAGTTTTAGGAATTTAAAACTAGGGTTTGTTTTTTTGTTCTTTTTTTTTTTATAAAACAAAACAGCTAGTTCCCTTTTGGGTTTTAGTCATTGTGTTTAGCCTATGACCGAGCCCTCTTAGTCAGGGTGAACCAAAGCTACGCACCAGGCAGGATTCGAGTAGAGAGGAGGTGAGTCACGCGGACTTCTTAAATACCAATTTCCCACCGAAACCATTCCTAGACATGCGCACAGAGGTTGCCACACCACTGAGAGGGTGAACCGAAGCTACGCACCAGGTAGGAGTCCTGCGAAGAGGAGGTGAGTCACTAGGACTGCTTAAATACCAAGCTCTTCCAGATCCAATCCTAGACATGCGTACAGGGGTTACCACACCCTAGCTCAGTGACCTAGCCATAGGTTTGTTTAGTGCATTAAGTCTTATGTGGTTGTGTTGAGTAGACTAGTCCTAGAGTTCAATATTCCTATGATTCTATTCTACGTTCCATGCCTTTTCTACCCTTATACAATTCATCAATCACATAATCACACATAGAGTTAGGGGTACTTACCTGGTGGACTGCGGGTCGGAGACTTAGGTGCCATGCTAGAAAACCTGCTTAGTTTCAAAGAAAATCATTTGGCTCGCTTTGAAAATGTTTTGGGCCTTAGCCCACAGTGAGAGTTTTAAAACTGGCTCGATATTAAATCAAACACCCCTACACCCTACCCACGAGCCTGAACCGGATCTGGTATGTTCCTTAAGAAAATCTGTTTCAAGGTTCTTTGTTACTTAGAGAAAATTCGTGTAATTTTAGAAAAATATTTTTTTGGGTTAGGCTTATATCGAAACCCACTTATTTACTTAGAAATCATTTAATTATGATGACAAAACAGTTTAGGGTTTATTTTTAAATAAATAATTTTAACTTGAACTTTAATCAAAAATAGTTCGTAACGTAGTAAATTAAAAGTTAAACAGAAATAAAGAAATCCAACTTGGGCCTTATGGCCTTATTACATCAATCAAAACCCAAAATAAAATTTAAAGTACTGAGTAAAATAAAGTCCAAATCTCTAAATTTCTCCTTGCGATGCATGGCCACCTTTAGCTCCTGCCGACCCGGTCCAATATTGCTCATCACCTGAAAAAATATTTCCCCAGCGAAGGGAGTCAACCAAACTCAATGTGTATACGACACTAAATCGTAATGGAATCAGCATACAATAGTCATACATTCGCACATAAAATACAAGTTATGATGCATTCCCAAACCCAAACCTAATTGTCCATCCGCTACACACCCCGCACACTGCCAAACACACACGTGGGGACTACTAAGTCGACCTTCCTTCTCGCTACACACCAATTTATGGGATTAAGGCTCAGCATCTCGTGGTTTTAGGAAACCACTTTTCAGACATCGTGGTCGTAAGTCACCATTTTTCAGATTACTGTGGTCTTAAATCACCACTTTTCACTTCCCCTTTCAATATACAACCAAATGCCCCATTAATATGCATAATATACCATAGTTCAAATTCTTATCATATTCTCATGTTACGAATAAGATTTTTCATATTCCTAGTAGAAGTAGGAAACATACCTGAGTACTTAGTACCATAACATGGTACTTTAGCCATGCTCATATTTCTACTAACATATATTTTAATATATGCAACCATAATTCATATTACAAAAATAGTGTGGAGTACACACCTGATTCGTTTAACGAAATCCTTGAATCCTGAAGAAACCGATCTATTGCTTTAGATCTTAATCCCTATATTCGGCCAATATTCAAACACATTAATAAACCTTTTTTGACCTTAAAACCAAATCCTAGTAGGATTTGTATAATAAGACTTACCTTGTTGTTGATTTTTCTCAAATCCTGAAACTTCAGAGAATCCTTCCCTTGCAATTGGCTAGGTACCCAAAACATGTAACGAATTAGTTTCCGGCTTTTAAACGAATAGGAAACAGATTTACATACCAGAATAGAGCCTTGGCCGATTGGATCTATGCACTTACCTTATGATTCCAAATCCCAAAAAAATAACCCTTGGCTATGGAGATGTTGAAATTCCTACACACGTATGTTAGATCTGATTTTCAAATCACTTAATAAACTTAATCAAATGGCCTAAACCAAGGTTTTTCTTACCTTAAATCCTTGAATCTTGAAACTCTCTTCTCAATAATAGCCAAATTCCTTAGATCCGAAATCCTGAAATTTCTCCTTTAATATTCGGCCAAGAGACATCCAAAAGGATCAGTTCCTAAATCTTGATTGAAAAAGATTAAACACAAGAATCCATTCTTACCTTAACACCACAGTCGACGGCACCCTTGTTTAAAGCCACAAAGATTCGGCTATGTAGACTTAGACTGATATCAAAGAGGTTTCGGCTTGACAAATGAAGAAAAGAAAAGAAGAAAAGAGGAGAAGAAAATTTGGCAGAGAGAGTTTGCTAGGGGATTTTCGGCAGAACTTAGAAAAGATGAAAGAATAGCTTTAATTTTCCTCCTTTAGCCGAAATTATCAATAGGAGAGTCCTTTACTTGGCCACTACTCCTCATATGTGATAATATTATCTTTTAATTGTCACCTTATTTAAATTAAAAGTATTTAATCCATCATTTATCTCCTCAAATAATCCAAATTTAAAAATTCTTTATTTATCAACTTATTATTCACATATTTATGAAAATAAAACATCTCCTTTTCTAGAAGCATGTGCCGTCCACCTCAGCTTTCTGGAAGCAAAAATAAAACCTTCTTTATTTGCTTGCCCAGTGACTCGAACCCAGGCCCATTCCTCTTGCATATGGCGCCATTTCCATAGGCCCTAAGTGACATCTTCAGGCTACTTTTCCAAGCCTGTTTGTGTGTCAAATTTCACCAACTTTTTCTTTTAAGGCCACCTTGTCTTAATTTCCTATTTTAAACTTTAAAACTTGACATTTCTAAGTCATTTCTAAGTTTCCTAAAATTTTCGATCGGCTCTGTAAACTTGCAATTTTCTTACATTTCCAAGTTTCCAGAAATGTTCACTTTCCATTTTTGAATCATTTCCTTACATTCCCTAGTTTCCAAAAATGTTCATGTCTATGCATTTCTAGGTTTCCAAAAATGTTCATTTCCATTTCTCTTTCATACATTTCCGAGTTTCCAAAAATGTTCATAGAACATGTCACTTCGTACAATTAAGCCGAAAATGCATAGGCCCTTCCCAGGATGTTACAGTTCTACCCCCTTAAAATAATTTCGTCCTCGAAATTACTTACTAAAGAATAATCGATTTGTCCTAACTCACCCCACTACGCTATTGTCACAAGACTTTCGATCTTAAAGAACTATCATACTTTCTAGGCAC
The DNA here is from genome assembly GCA_025503065.1 of Gossypium bickii. NCBI lineage: Eukaryota > Viridiplantae > Streptophyta > Magnoliopsida > Malvales > Malvaceae > Gossypium > Gossypium bickii. Next base: position 14,621,256 of record CP106713.1, on the reverse strand, counting down.
ATTCTCTAAGTTCACATCCAAGGTTTCAGTCACTTCACTAGCAATACAAGAATAAGCTAACCCTATAACAAGGAAAGCAATTAAGGGTATTCCAGAAATAAGGAACGTACTCGTTGTCACATCTGGCACATCTTCCTCCTCGCGACGGCCAACTGCATAAACCAACCTTGGTTGCCTCGTGTCCGCACCTTCAGCACCTCTTCTTGGTGCTTCACGTCCACGGCCCGAACCATTTCCTCCATGGTTCGGTCCACGACCTTGCTGAGGCTGCTGTCCACCTCTACCAGCCTGACTAACATTCTGAGTTGCCGGTCCGCTTTCATCTAAGTTCTTAGGACATTCCTTGACCACATGGTCCTTGGACCCACACCTAAAACATCCTCCTGTTTTCCTCCAACACTCTCCCAAATGCTTCTTTCCACACACATCACAAGGTCGATACACGCTTCTTCGATCGATCCAAATTACGACCTCGCGCCCATCAACTCTAGGCCTCTTATTCCCAGATGATCCAGACGATCCAAAACCTCTTTCTGGCCTATTCTGATCAGTGTTCTGCCTTGCAGAATCCTTAATTCCTTTAGCCACTTTAGCCTTTTCCACTAACGCAGAAAATTCCCGCTCCTGATGCGGTGCTATCAACAATCTTAGATCATCCCTTAGCCCATCCTCAAAATGGACACAGCGCTCATGCTCAGTTGCCACGACACCTCGAGCGTCACTCGGCTCAACCTCGAAATTCAACCTCATATTCTCAGCAACCGACTTATTTCCTTGGACCAGCCCGAAAAGCTTTCCTTTGCTCATCGCAGTACTGGTTCCCACATACTTCTTTTGGTACGCTTCCTAACGTACTCCTGTGTCGATCCTCACCGTGGCACCATCCCGCATGCTTAACCACCATTGATACGCTTCATTGCGTAATAACGATTGCCACCATTCCTTTAACTTTTCCTCGTGGTCGATTAAGCTCATCCATGATGCGCTCCGTTGCTTCCAACCAAGATTTCACCAGACTGGTGCTACTACTCAGACACTCCTCAAACATCTCGCTCCATTAGCTCGTGAGCCGCTCGTACGCATTTTTGAGTTCCCGAATTTCCTCCCGCACTGACCACCAATTCCAAAACTCGCAAAGACAACGTGTGACACAACAAATCTTCCCTCGTCCGAGCTTGCTTGCGCCAAAGACCCACAAAAAGGGTGGTGGTGACAAAGTGGTATCTCATTATCGCACTCTTGACCCGATCTAACGGGTTCCGACACTCGTCATCCTTCCTCTACCTCGTCCACGACGACCACGTTCTCTAGAGCTCATTTCTAGCGTCGAGATCTGATTAAAAAGTTTTATGAATTAGTCATTGTTCCACTTATTTACCCGCGAAGAAGTTTTATGATAAAGGATTTAGGAGTGGTTCTTTCGTATTCATACAAGCATACAGTCTTTCCATTTATTCATCCATCAAACAAGTATGAACTTTCGTTCATTCAGAGAAACATTGTAGTTCTCATTGTTATTGTTTTTCCACTACCCAGGGGTATTTTTGTAATTTGTCCTACAGGGGCATTTTCGTAATTTTCCAAAATAAAAAGTTCTTCGGTGATTTTGTCAAAAGTATTTTGGTAATTTCAAAGCCCCGGGTAATTTTGGAAAAATTTTGGAAATCCAGGGGTATTTCGATAATTTTTGACCTCGGGGGTATTTCGGTAATTTTCCACAAACCGGGGTAAATTTGTAAAATGTAATAAGTCAGGGATATTTCAAAATTTGTAAAACTTTGAGGGTTCTTTTTGAGAATTTTACTTTTCAAAACGATGATGTTGTAAAAATTTTTGGAAATCAAGGTCATTTTGGTAATTTTGTAAGTTAGGGGAAATTTTGAAAATTTTCAAAATCAAGGTATTTTTGATGGTTTATAAATTAGGGTTTGTGAATGTTTATAAAATAATGAAGTTTGGCAAAACCGTTGAGAAGCTTGACATTTTGTGAATCAAGGGTATTTTGGTAATTTTACCACTAAGGGCTTTTTTGTAACTTTCACAAATCAGAAATTTTTCGGAAAATTTTGTAAAGATGGTTTTCACAAATTTAAAAGAAAGTTTTAGGAATTTAAAACTAGGGTTTGTTGTTTTGTTCTTTTTTTTTATAAAACAAAACAAATGGATTTCCTTTGGGTTTTAGTCATTGTGTTTAGCCTATGACCGAGCCCCTCTTGGTCAGGGTGAACCAAAGCTACGCACCAGGCAGGATTCGAGTAGAGAGGAGGTGAGTCACACGGACTGCTTAAATACCAATTTCCCACCAAAACCATTCCTAGACATGCGCACAGAGGTTGCCACACCACCGAGCCCTCGAGTTAGGGTGAACCGGCTACGCACTGTGGTGGGAGTCCTGCGAAGAGGAGGTGAGTCACTAGGGATCGCTTAAATACCAAGCTCTTCCGGATCCAATCCTAGACATGCGTCTGTGGGTTACCACACCCTAGCTCAGTGACCTAGCCATAGGTTTGTTTAGTGCATTAAGTCTTATGTGGTTGTGTTGAGTAGACTAGTCCTAGAGTTCAATATTCCTATGATTCTATTCTACGTTCCATGCCTTTTCTACCCTTATACAATTCATAAATCACATAATCACGTATAGAGTTAGGGTACTTACCGTGGATCATGCATGGTCTGAGACTTAGGTGCCATGCCGTAAAAACTCCGCTTAGTTTCAAAGAAAATCATTTGGCTCGCTTTGAAAACGTTTTGGGCCTTAGCCCACAGGCCGAGAGTTTTAAAACTGGGCTCTGATACCAAACTGAAACACCCCACACTCGGCCCACGAGCCTGAACCGGATCTGGTATGTTCCTTAAGAAAATCGGTTTCAAGGTTCTTTGTTACTTAGAGAAAATTCGTGTAATTTTAGAAAAATATTTTTTTGAGTTAGGCTTATATCGAAACCCACTTATTTACTTAGAAATCATTTAATTATGATGACAAAATAGTTTAGGGTTTATTTTTAAATAAATAATTTTAACTTGAACTTTAATCAAAATTAGTTCGTAACATAGTAAATTAAAAGTTAAACAGAAATAAAGAAATCCAACTTGGGCCTTATGGCCTTATTACATCAATCAAAACCCAAAATAAAATTTAAAGTACTGAGTAAAATAAAGTCCAAATCTCTAAATTTCTCCTTGCGATGCATGGCCACCTTTAGCTCCTGCCGACCCGGTCCAATATTGCTCATCACCTGAAAAAAAATATTTCCCCAACGGGGTGAGTCAACCAAACTCAATGTGTATACGACACTAAATCGTAATGGAATCAGGCATACAATAGTCATACATTCAGACATAAAATACAAGTTATGATGCATTCCCAAACCTAAACCTAATTGTCCATCCGCTACACACCCCCGTACCTGCCAAACACACCGTGGGGACTACTAAGTCGACCCTCCTTCCGCTACACACCAATTTGCGGGATTAAGGCTCCGCATCTGTGGTTTTAGGAAACCACTTTTCGATTCATCGTGGTCTTAGATCACCACTTTTCAGACATCGTGGTCGCCACCACCACTTTTCGGGACATCGTGGTCTTAAATCACCACTTTTCACTTCCCCTTTCAATATACAACCAAATGCCCCATTAATATGCATAATATACCATAGTTCAAATTCTTATCATATTCTCATGTTAACAATAACATTTTTCATATTCCTAGTAGAAGTAGGAAACGCACCTGAGTACTTAGTACCATAACATGGTACTTTAGCCATGCTCATATTTCTACTAACATATATTTTAATATATGCAACCATAATTCATATTACAAAAATAGTGTGGAGTACACACCTGATTCGTTTAACGAAATCCTTGAATCCCGAAGAAACCAATCTATTGCTTTAGATCTTAATCCCTATATTTGGCCAATATTCAAACACATTAATAAACCTTTTTTGACCTTAAAACCAAATCCTAGTAGGATTTGTATAATAAGACTTACCTTGTTGTTGATTTTTCTCAAATCCTGAAACTCCAGAGAATCCTTCCCTTGCAATCGGCTAGGTACCCAAAACATGTAACGAATTAGTTTCCGGCTTTTAAACGAATAGGAAATAGATTTACATACCAGAATAGAGCCTTGGCCGATTAGATCTATGCACTTACCTTATGATTCCAAATCCCAAAAAATTAACCCTTGGCTATGGAGATGTTGAAATTCCTACACACCTATGTTAGATCTGATTTTCAAATCACTTAATAAACTTAATCAAATGGCCTAAACCAAGGTTTTTCTTACCTTAAATCCTTGAATCTTAAAACTCTCTTTCTGAATAGCCGAAATTCCTTAGATCTGAAATCTCGAAATTTCTCCTTTAATATTCGGCCAAGAGACATCCAAAAGGATCAGTTCCTAAATCTTGATTGAAAAAGATTAAACACAAGAATCCATTCTTACCTTAACACCACAGTCGACGGCACCCTTGTTTGAAGCCACAAAGATTCGGCTATGTAGACTTAGACTGATATCAAAGAGGTTTCGGCTTGACAAATGAAGAAAAGAGAAGAAGAAAAGAGGAGAAGAAAATTCGACAGAGAGAGTTTGCTAGGGGATTTTCGGCAGAACTTAGAAAAGATGAAAGAATAGCTTTAATTTTCCTCCTTTAGCCGAAATTATCAATAGGAGAGTCCTTTACTTGGCCACTACTCCTCATATGTGATAATATTATCTTTTAATTATCACCTTATTTAAATTAAAAGTATTTAACCCATCATTTATCTCCTCAAATAATCCAAATTTAAAAATTCTTTATTTATCAACTTATTATTCACATATTTATGAAAATAAAACATCTCCTTTTCTAGAAGCATGTGCCGTCTACCTCAGCTTTCTGGAAGCAAAAATAAAACCTTCTTTATTTGCTTGCCAAGTGACTCGAACCCAGGCTCATTCCTCTGCATATGGCGCCATTTCCATAGGCCCTAAGTGACATCTTCAGGCCACTTTTCCAAGCCTGTTTGTGTGTCAAATTTCACCAACTTTTTTCTTTTAAGGCCACCTTGCCTTAATTTCCTATTTTAAACTTTAAAACTTGATATTTCCAAGTCATTTCTAAGTTTCCTAAAATTTTCGATCGGCTCTGTAAACTTGCCATTTTCTTACATTTCCAAGTTTCCAGAAATGTTCACTTTCCACTTTTGAATTATTTCCTTACATTTCCAAGTTTCCAAAAATGTTCATGTCTATGCATTTCTAGGTTTCCAAAAATGTTCATTTCCATTTCGCTTTCATACATTTCCGAGTTTCCAAAAATGTTCATAGAACATGTCACTTCGTACAATTAAGCTGAAAATGCATAGGCCCTTCCCAGGATGTTACACACTCACTATCACATTCTTGAGGTTCTCAATCTTTCAAAGAAAACATCGCCTTAGCTTCTAATTAAGCTACATTTAAACCATCATCAAATAAGATTAGTCGTGTATCGAATACCCACAAAATAATCAAAGGTTTTCCATTCAATCATTTGCAACTATATAAACTTTCCCAAAGGTTAATCGATAATTTAAACTCTTGGAATCAAGAAACATATGAAATTTTTCGTTGAACAACCAACGTCATCAAATTCTCAACACAAACATAGAAAGTGGCCGACTCTAAATCACCCCTCAGACAGTTCCTTTCATGTAATATCCCGGGTTAGGGGCTATTTTTGTGTTGCATGATATTGTATGTGTTTGGTAGGCTGTGTTGTTATTTCAGTGTTTAGGGGCTTGATTATAGGCTAGGTGTATGCCTGAGGGAATGGGAAAATTTTGGTTTTTGGGTGTTAAGTCAGGGGAGCTGTTGGAGCTGGGGTACAAGAGTTTTAATTGTGGTTCTGTTGCACAAAAAGGGAGCTGGTGTAGTGGCAAGCTAGACGCCACTAAGGCTTGGTGTGGGTAACGCCTAAAGCAAGCAAGGTGGTCTTGTGTTCGAGCTGCGAAATTCTCCATTTTGGCATTTATTTTGGACGGCATGGAGGAGGAGTTGGTGGCGCTTCAAACTCGCCATTGACTTGGTCATACCATTCAAATGGAAGGTGGAGAGTAAATTGGGGAGGTGGACTTGGTCAAGCCGTTTGAAATGGTGGTTGGGAGTGAATAGGGGGATTTGGCCGAATGTTGGGGAGTTGTGGAGTGGGTGGACGGCTTGGTGGTGTGTTGTAGTGGGTAATGCCGAAATTCAATTGGAATTTTGAGGCATTTTCATTCAAGTTGGAAGACTATTCTTTCTTTCTTTTGTCATTGAGTTTTCAAGAGAATTTCTCTCATTCTTTTACTCTTGGAACCGTAAGACCAAAACTCAAAAGGGATTGCCGAAAGTTTCATTTTATTTCTTGTCTCCTAAAGTGTTTGTAGCCGAAAGTTCTTGAGCCTCAAGCTAGTACCTCTTTTTGTCCCTTTTGGCCGAATCATCATTCCATTTCTCCTTCTTATCTTCTTTTGGAGCTAAGCCGAAACTAGCCTTCTCATATCTCATTTTTTTTTGTTGTTCGTTTTCCCTTCCCTTTTTGAAACACTAAAAGCCGAAATTTACCTTGCCTAAACCAAAAATTCCTATTCATTCCTTCCATTTCTTGTCATCTCAAGAACCGAAAAGCACCTACCATTTTTCCATTTTTCTTTCTTTTCTTCTCAAACTTTGGCCGATTCTTTCTTCTTTATCACATATATCCCTTGCTTTATTTTAAGTCTAGACCGAATTCTCTTTGGTTCAAAGTATTGACGGATCCATCCCTTCTCCTAGAAGTTGTAGTGGCCGAATATCAGTGGTGTTTTGGAAGCCTTGCCGAATGTGCTTTGTTCCTCTCCATATTCTTGGTAACCGAATCTATCTTCTCTCCTAGAAGTCCTCTTTTGGCCGAATATTGGATATTGGTAAGCCTTGGCCGAATGGCCATTTAGTTTCTTTCTTTTTCTTAATCAATTCAAGTTGTTTTAAAATCGTATATGACAACTATTGATGAGTGTCATCTTTTATGTTGGAACAATCGCATCATAGGACAACGGGGACTTCAAGCGATCAAGTGGAGTTTCTACCTTGGTTTAACCATTTGATAAGTGGTGGTAAGAAGAGTAGTTGTTAGTCTATTCTTTTGGATTTCAATAAGATTAGGATTCAAGTGGATTAACTGTTCATCTGTTATGGTGTAGCCGATTGCTAAGGGAGAAGCATTGTTGGTTCAGGGATTTGGTAGGAAACCAAATCGAGGAGTAAGGTAAGGGTTCAACATTAACCCTTGAGTGTATATGTCTTTGGCCGAATGGTTTTAGTGCGTAATGCTATGTTGGCCGAATGTTGCGGAGTTAGTAACGGGGACTTAGATCGCTTTTGTCGATTTCTAGACTCGTGTTATCAGTGTGTAACTAACACCTTGATACTTAGTAATATTTTTAATAGTAAACCGATTTGCTTCTGTTAAAACTATAACAAATATGATGGACAAGTGAATACCCAAATGGGGTATGTGGACGATCTCGGTAAGTCTGTTTCTATTATGAGTACTAATAATGAGGTATAATATCATGACCTATGTTTTGTATGTATGTTTGTGATGTTTGGTATGTTGGCATAATATGCATGACTTGCATGAGATGCATGATTACATGAGTATGGTATGTTGATGGGTGATACGAGTGGAGGAGCAAAGTGATATTTTGTCGACGAGCACCAAAGTGCTTTGTGTAGCACACTTTGTGACTTTGGGTCACCAGAGGTTTGGCACCTCCGAGGTTTGGTACCTCAAATCCTCGTCCCCAGTGGCTCAGCACCACGCAGGGGTGGCCCCACGATGATTATACGGGATTGACGCCAAAGTTGTTTTGGTAACACACGATGGGTTGGCCCCATCACCGATTTGTGACTACGGTCACCAAATGCTTTGGTAGCACATTGTGTCTTTGGGACACCGAGGGTTTGGCACCTCATTGTGACTTGTCCCCGTGGTTTGACCACCGTGGGTTGGCCCCACTTGAGATATGGGATCGTCTGCTAGTGTTTTGGTAACACACACGATGGGTTGGCCCCATCATCGTTGGATTTGTGACTTCGGTCACTAGTGCTTTGGTAGCACAATTGTGTCTTTGGACACCAGTGGTTGGGTACCACATTGACGGATATTATGTCTTTGGGACATCGTGTTTTGGTAACACATCGTGATCAGATGTCACCAGTGGGTTTGGTACCACACGGGTAGAAAGGAGTATGGAGGGTTAGGATCGGGTTGCATTGATTGTATTGCTATGTATGATGGGTGTTAGCATGTTGTTTTATCTGGAGCGGGATTTACACATCGAGTCACTCGACTCACCCTCTCCTTTGACATTTCAGTGACTCGTGAGACGCGACTTGGAGCCGGGATGGACTCGGGGTGCACATGCCATGCTTTAATAAGAGTTTGCTCAGACTTTTGCATTTGGGTATTTTAACTTATTTATTTTTATTTGGGTTTAATTTGGATTTGTAAAAGGCCTTTTTATTTATGATTTACGATGCTTATGTTTTAATTAAATTCGGTATGCTTTAACAAAATAAGTTGGTATGATTTTCACTAAAACTTGGAAAGATAACGAATTCAAAATCATAACGCAATGTGTTTTAAACTATACCATCTGCATCACACTAAGTTTTGGGATAAGCAAATACAAATGGTTTTCAACTCAAACCTGTAGTTCTTCTAAGTGTAAAAGTGTTTTATGTATCACTAGGTAACTAATGAGGTTTTAAATGGTTTAAACTCGGTTTAACTACAAATTCTGGCTAAGTTTTCAAAATCTTCGGGTTTCCAAATACATCAACTGTTTTTTTTCAAACAAGACTACTCCAAATTTGTTTTCCCACACTGTGATTTCACTCAGCTTTTAAACGGAAAATCTAACTTTTCAAAAACGATTTCCCCGTAGCATGCCAGATTCGGACGTGGAGTATTGTCCGGGTTTGGGGTGTTACAATTGTGGTATCAGAGCTAAGTTCAAAAGCTCGGCTGTGGGCTTGAGGCCCAAATTGTTTTCAAAAGTTCGTTTTAAGTGTTTTTGGGATTGAATACATGGTTTACAAGGCATGGCACCGAGTCTCCCAGCACTTGATTCGCCTGGTAAGTAACTCTAAACTCTTCGTGAATTATTATTTGTAGAAGGGCGGTGATATGGAACGTAGTTAGATTTATAGACTGGAACCCTAGGATTAGATCACTCAAACACTCGAACTAAAGCATAAGACTTAAAGCACTAAACCAATCTATGACTCACCACGGGGCTAGGGTGTGGTAACTCCCATGACGCATGTCTAGGAGAGGATCCTAAGAGCTTGGTATTTAAGCGGTCCTCGTGACTCACCTCCTCTTCGCAGTATCCCACAGTGCGTAGCTCGAGTTCACCCCGACTAAGAAGGCTCACCATGAGACTTAACCTAACGACTAAAACCCGAAAGGGAATCACCATGTTTTCTGAAAATACAACAACAACCCCTAATGTTTTTATACTTTTCGCAATAAACTCTTTCGAGCAACCGAAAATGTCATATTTACAACAATTTTCTTGAAAAACCCGATTTATGGAAAATTACAAAAATGCCCTTGTGGTAAATTTACTAAAATGCCCTCGGTTTATAAAATAGCAACCCAATGATTTTGCCCAAAATTTCAATGATGTTACGTAAATTCAAACATTCTGCTTTACAAAATATCAATCGAAAATTTTGATTTTGGAAATTTACTGAAAATGCCTTCAGTTTGTGAAAATTACTAAAATACCCCTGGTTTCCAAAACGAAGTATTTTACAAAATTTTTAAAGAACCCTCTCAAATTTTTGGAATTTCAAATTGACCGGTTTTACGAAAGTTTAAAATATCTTTTATTACGAAAAATACCTGTAGGAAAATGACGAAAATACCTTTGTTTAGAAATGGGCGTGAATGTCCAAGAGTGAGTAGGTGTGGAAAGGATTAAGGAATGAATGTATAATCTCTTTTGGATGAATAGGATAGAAGATTGAAACCTTGGTTGCTCGAAAGAACCCCTGAATAAACTCTATTCATAAAATTCCTTTGCGGATAAGAAAGTGGAACGATACTAATGCATAAAAATCTTTTTAATCGTAAACGTAGATCGTTAGTCATGAGCACTCGAGGCGACGTGGTCGTAATACTCGTGGTAGAGGTAGGGGTAGAATGACGGTTTCAACCCGTAGGATCCGGGCGGGGTTCGTAAATGAGATGCTTGCCCGCCACCACCGGAGGAGGTGGTGAGTTCCAAGATCGATCGGGGACGATGCGATTGTCACAGCGCGATGCCGCGGGTGTTGGAAAGAGTAGCCGTGTGTAAGTGGTGGTGCGGGAGTTAGGAAATCGCTCTGAGCGACTCGGCCTAACGGGCCGAATTCTTCCGAGGTGTATCGGTGTTGCTCTAGCAGCTTCGCCGAGTATTGGGCGAGGCAACGGAGCGGATCATGGACGATCCGACTTGACGATCGAGTAGAAGTTAAAGGGCATCGATCGCTTCTTCGGGATGAGTCATATCACGGTGGCTCACCGTTCGACAACGATGTGGCGGTGAGGATCCGACATGGGATTATTTTAGTTGTATATCAAAAGAAGTACATCGGGGCTAGTTGCATCGACTCCCAAATAAAGCATTTCGAGGCTCGCTCGTGGAGTAAATCATGTTCTTGAGTACGAGGCCGAGTTCCTGGTGAGAGAGGGTATGCCGGGGGCATTGTAGCCACCGAGCATGAGAGGTGTGTTCATTTCGAGGATGGTCTCATGAGACGAGTTGAGGCCGCTGATTGCTCCACAAAGGAGCACGAGTTTGTTGTCTTAGTCGAGAAGGCTAAGGTAGCCGAAGGTGTTAAGGAGCCGATAAGATGCAGAGCATGGACAGTGAGTAGGCTTAAGAGGAGCTTTGGGTCTTCGGATCGCCCGCAATCCGCAGAGAGAGCTAGACCGAGTGGCGCGTAGCCGATCGCTAGGTTTGTTGTCGCGCAGCGTGGACCGCCGCAGATGTAATCGCGTGGAAATCTCATTGGGGTGGTTGTTGACCGGTGGAAAAGGTTGCTTCGAGTGTGGTTCTCTCGGATCATCGCATTAGGGACCGTCGCGTAGGATGGCCGTGGATTCGATCCCGAGTCGTCGGCCGTGTCGATTCAGAGGTAATGGACCGCCACCACGCAGGGGCCGTGGTAATGGCGGAGGTGGTAATGGATTTGGTCGAGGTCGTGGAGCACCGGCGAGAGGTGCGGTAGTTCGGAGGCACGATACTGGTTCGTGTATGCAAATAGACGCCGCGAGAGGAGGCGACGCACCGGGCGTAATCACCGGTACGTTTTTGATTTTTGTTCTCCTCTCTATACCGCTTTAATTGACTTGGGTTCCACGATTCGTATGTTGCTAGTAGTATAGTTGAGACCATGGACTTAGATTCGAGATATCTTCTAGACAGATGATCCGCATTTAGCCCCTCTAGGTCACTCAGTAGTGGTAGATAAGTTGTATAAGGATGTACCCCTAGAACTCCAAGGGGTCATTTTTGTCACGATCCGATGGAACCGCCGTTTGAGGAGTTCGATCCGATTCTCGGGATGGATCGGCCGGTGAAGTACCGTGCCAAGGTGGATTGCGCGCGCTAAGCGCATGGTCCTATCGACGGATAAGGAGATGAAGTGATTATGATAGGTAATAGGAGAGATTACTTATCCAATGTGGTATCGGCATTAAAAGTCAGTAAAGATGGTCGGGAAGGGTCGCGAAGCGTATGTGGTTCATGTGTATGCCTTGGAGGCTAAAGAGTCTCGCCGCTGAGAAGGTTCGCATCATGTTAAGGAATTTGTTGATGTGTTTCCAGAGGAGCTTCCGGGTTTGCCACCGGATCGTGAGGTAGAGTTTGGGATAGATCTCGCTACCGTGGATCGCGCGCGCCAAAGTGTCTATTGCTCCATATAGGATGGCACCAAAGGAGTTGGTGGAGCTTAAGGCTCGGTTCGGAGAGTCGTTGGATCGAGGCTTCATTAGGCCAAGTGTTTCGCGCGTGGAGCGCGCGTATTATTCGTCAAGAAGAAGGACGGCTCGATGCGGATGTGTCGACTACCGCCAACCGAATAAGTCGACGATTAAAAACAAGTATCCGCTACCACGGATAGATGACTTGTTTGATCACCAAAGGTGCATCGGTGTTTTCAAGATCGATTTGAGGTCCGGGTACCATCGCTTGAAAGTTAAGGAAGCGTATATCCATAAGACAGCGCTTTGGACTCGATGCACGGGCACTACGACTTCTCGTAATGCCGTTCGGGTTGACTAACGCCCGGCAGCTTTTTTATGGATATGATGAATAGGGTGTTTCAGCATGATCTCGGACCGCTTCGCCGTGTGGTTTTTATTGACGACATCTTGGTTTACTCAAGGTCGTAAGAAGAGCATGATGCACACTTAAGAGTGGTGTTGCAAGTTTTGAGGAGAGAAGCAACTCTATGCTAAGTTCGAGTAAGTGTGAGTTCGCCAGAGAAGTGACGCTTTTGGGTCATGTAGTATCACCGAGAGGATTAGAGTAGATCCTCGGAAGGTTGAGGCGGTTTTGGATTGGAAGCCTCCTAGGTCGGTCGTTGAGATTCGAGTTTCCCGGGTTTGGCGGTGATACTACCGAAGGTTTGTTGAGGTTTCTCGTTAATTGCGCACCGGCGACTAAGTCATTAAGAAAGGGAGTTCCGCTCGCTTGGGTGAGAAACAAAGCAGGAGAGTTTTGATAAGTTGAAGAAGATCTTGACCGAGGCTCTGCTTTAATTCAACCCGAGGTCGTAAGGAATTCACGATTATCATCGCGACGCTTCACACACGGGATTGGGTTGCGTCTTTGATGCAGAGGAGGGTAAGGTTGTGGCTTATGCTTCTCGTATTTGTGAGGCCACACGAGGTCAACTATCCGACGCACGATTTAGAGCTAGCACCGTAGTCTTCGCTCTAAAATCTGGAGGCACTACTTATACGGTGAGAAGTCAATCGCCTACACGCATCATAAGAGTTTGAAGTATCTATTGACTCGAATGATCCGAATTTGAGGCGGCGTAGATGGGTTGAATTGCTCAAGGACTACGATCGCTCGATTGAATATCATCCGGCAAGGCTAACGTGGTGGCGCGCACGCGTTGAGCCGTAGGTTGTTTCGGACTTAAGAGCTTTGTTTGCCCATTTAAGTTTGTATGACGACGGAAGTATTCGCGAGCTGCGCAGTTAAGCCTACTTGGGTTGAGCAGATCAAAGAGAAACAGATTGGAGGATGAGGTTCTGAAGTGCGCGAAGGTTACAAGTGCGCGAATGGTGGTTTGGAGGGTTACAAACTTGTCCGTGATGAGGTTCATGTTTCCAAGGAGGGCTTGTATGCCTAAAGATGTTGAGCCGAGGCGAAGATTCTTCAGACGCACATAGCAGCCTTATGCTATGCATCCCGGAGGTAGTAAATGTATAGGATCTTAAAGAGCGCTTTTGGTGGCCTCGGCTTGAAGAAAGAGGTGACAGAGTTTGTTGGGAAATGTCCGACTTGTCGCAGGTCAAGCGCGAACATCGCTTGCCGTCGGGTTTGCTTCACTGTGAAGATTCCTCGATGGAAGTGGGAAAGGATAACTATGGATTTCGTCGCTGGCTTACCGCTTCGCCAAGCAAGAAAGATTCATTTGGGTTATCGTGGACCGTCTCGACTAAGTCGGCCCATTTCATTCCGGAGAGTGGACTATTCACATCGAGATTGGCGAAGCTTTATGTGTCGAGATAGTAAGGTCGCACAAAGTTCCGCTTCGATAATCTCGGATAGGGATCCTGTGTTTACGCCGAGGTTCGAGAGCGCTGCATCGGCTCTGGTACGCGCTTGATTTCAAAGACGGCTTTTCACCCGCAAATCGACGGTCAATCGAAAAGGGTTATTCGAGATCTTGGAGGACATGCCGAGAGGTTGTGTCTTGGATTTCGTGAGGTAGTTGGGAGGAGTTTCTACCGTTAGTGAGTTTGCCTACAACAACGCTTACTGCCAGCGAGCATTAAGATGGCTCCGTATGAGCGCGCCATGGCGGGAAGTGTCGCTCACCTACATGTTGGACAGAGTTAGGTGAACGCCGCTTGTTAAGACCCGAGTTGGTTGCTGAGACAGAAGACAAGGTTAGGTTGATTCAGTCTCGTTTGAAGGAAGCTTCGGACCGGCAAAAGTCTTATGCCGATCTTAAACGAAGAGATATAGAGTTCGCTATGGGAGATAGTGTTTTCTTAAAGGTCTCACCTTGGAAGAAGGTGCTGAGGTTTGGCAAGAAAGGCAAGCTAAGTCCGAGGTTCATTGGGCCGTATAAGGTGTTGAGGCGAGTTGGACCAGTGGCGTACCAGCTTGAGTTGCCAGCAGAGCTTAGCCAGATTCACGACGTTTTTCACGTGTCGATGCTTCGGAGGTATCGTTCAGATCCGTCGCATGTGGTAGCAGTGGAAGAGATCGAGGTGAATCCAGACTTATCTATGGAAGAGGAACCTGTGCAGATTCTAGATCGAGATGTGAAGGTTCTACGTAGAAAGTCTGTGCCTTTGGTTAAGGTACTTTGGCGGAATCATGGCGTGGAAGAAGCCACGTGGGAACCCGAGGATACGATGAGACAGCAATACCCGCAACTCTTTTGACCAGGTAATTTCGAGGCCGAAATTATTCTTAAGGGGGGTAGAACTGTAATATCCCGGGTTAGGGGCTATTTTTGTGTTGCATGATATTGTATGTGTTTGGTAGGTCAGGTTTTGTTATTTCGGTGTTTAGGGGCTTGATTATAGGCTAGGTGTATGCCCGAGGAATGGGAAAATTTTGGTTTTGGGTGTTAAGTCGTGGAGCCGTTGGAGCTGGGTACAAGAGTTTTAATTGTGGTTCTCATTGCACAAAAGGGAGCTGGTGTAGTGGCAAGCTAGACGCCACTAAGGCTTGTGTGGGTAACGCCTAAAGCAAGCAAGGTGGTCTTGTGTTCGAGTGCAAAATTCTCCATTTTGGCATTTATTTTGGACGGCATGGAGGAGGAGTTGGTGGCAGTTCAAACTCTGCCATTGACTTGGTCATACCATTCAAATGGAAGGTGGAGAGTAAATTGGGGAGGTGGACTTGGTCAAGCCGTTTGAAATGGTGGTTGGGAGTGAATAGGGGGATTTGGCCGAATGTTGGGGAGTTGTGGAGTGGGTGGACGGCTTGGTGGTGTGTTGTAGTGGGTAATGCCGAAATTCAATTGGAATTTTGAGGCATTTTCGGTCAAGTTGGAAGACTATTATTTCTTTCTTTTGTCATTGAGTTTTCAAGAGAATTTCTCTCATTCTTTTACTCTTGGAACCGTAAGACCAAAACTCAAAAGGGATTGCCGAAAGTTTCATTTTATTTCTTGTCTCCTAAAGTGTTTGTAGCCGAAAGTTCTTGAGCATCAAGCTAGTACCTCTTTTTGTCCCTTTTGGCCGAATCATCATTCCATTTCTCCTTCTTATCTTCTTTTGGAGCTAAGCCAAAACTAGCCTTCTCATATCTCATTTTTTTGTTGTTCGCTTTTCCTTCCCTTTTGAAACACTAAAAGCCGAAATTTACCTTGCCTAAACCAAAAATTCCTATTCATTCCTTCCATTTCTTGTCATCTCAAGAACCAAAAGCACCTACCATTTTTCCATTTTTCTTTCTTTTCTTCTCAAACTTTGGCCGATTCTTTCTTCTTTATCACATATATCCCTTGCTTTATTTTAAGTCTAGACCGAATTCTCTTTGGTTCAAAGTATTGACGGATCCATCCCTTCTCCTAGAAGTTGTAGTGGCGAATATCGGTGGTGTTTTGGAAGCCTTGCCGAATGTGCTTTGTTCCTCTCCATATTCTTGGTAACCGAATCTATCTTCTCTCCTAAAGTCCTCTTTTGGCCGAATATTGGATATTGGTAAGCCTTGGCCGAATGGCCATTTAGTTTCTTTCTTTTTCTTAATCAATTCAAGTTGTTTTAAAATCGTATATGACAACTATTGATGAGTGTCATCTTTTATGTTGGAACAATCGCATCATAGGACAACGGGGACTTCAAGCGATCAAGTGGAGTTTCTACCTTGGTTTAACCATTTGATAAGTGGTGGTAAGAAGAGTAGTTGTTAGTCTATTCTTTTGGATTTCAATAAGATTAGGATTCAAGTGGATTAACTGTTCATCTGTTATGGTGTAGCCGATTGCTAAGGGAGAAGCATTGTTGGGTTCAGGATTTGGTAGGAAACCAAATCAGGAGTAAGGTAAGGGTTCAACATTAACCCCTTGAGTGTATATGTCTTTGGCCGAATGGTTTTAGTGCGTAATGCTATGTTGGCCGAATGTTGCAGGAGTTAGTAATCGGGGGACTTAGATCGCTTTTGTCAGGATTTCTAGACTCGTGTTATCAGGTGTGTAACTAACACCTTGATACTTAGTAATATTTTTAATAGTAAACCGATTTGCCTGTTAAAACTATAACAGTATGATGGACAAGTGAATACCCAAATGGGGTATGTGGACGATTCGGGTAAGTCTGTTCTATTATGAGTACTAATAATGAGGTATAATATCATGACCTATGTTTTGTATGTATGCTGTGATGTTTGGTATGTTGGCATAATATGCATGACTTGCATGAGATGCATGATTACATGAGTATGGTATGTTGATGGGTGATACGAGTGGAGGGAGCGGTGATATTTTGTCTTGAGCACCAAAGGCTTTGGTAGCACACTTTGTGACTTTGGGTCACCAGAGGTTTGGCACCTCCAGAGGTTTGGTACCTCGCCGTCTCGTCCCAGTGGCTCGATTACCACGCTGGGTTGGCCCCACGATGATTATACGGGATTGACGCCAAAGTTTTTGTAACACACGATGGGTTGGCCCCATCACCGCATTTGTGACTACGGTCACCGTGCTTTGGTAGCACATTGTGTCTTTGGGACACCGAGAGGTTTGGCACCTCATTGCGACTTGTCCTCGTGGTTTGACCACCGTGGGGTTGGCCCCACTTGAGATATGGGATCGCTCTGCTAGTGTTTTGGTAACACACGATGGGTTGGCCCCATCATCGTTGGATTTGTGACTTCGGTCACCGGTGCTTTGGTAGCACAATTGTGTCTTTGGGACACCAAAGGTTGGGTACCACATTGACTGGATATTATGTCTTTGGGACATCGGTGTTTTGGTAACACATCGTGGATCAGATGTCACCAGTGGTTTGGTACCACACGGGTAGAAAGGAGTATGGAGGTTAGGATCGGGTTGCATTGATTGTATTGCTATGTATGATGGGTGTTAGCATGTTGTTTTATCGGGAGCGGGATTTACACATCGAGTCACTCGACTCACCCTCTCCTTTGACATTTCAGTGACTCGTGAGACGCGACTTGGAGCCGGGATGGACTCGGGGTGCACATGCCATGCTTTAATAAGAGTTTGCTCGGACTTTTGCATTTGGGTATTTTAACTTATTTATTTTTATTTGGGTTTAATTTGGATTTGTAAAAGGCCTTTTTATTTATGATTTACGATGCTTATGTTTTAATTAAATTCTGGTATGCTTTAACAAAATAAGTTGGTATGATTTTCACTAAAACTTGGAAAGATAACGAATTCAAAATCATAACGCAATGTGTTTTAAACTATACCATCGGGTATCACACTAAGTTTTGGGATAAGCAAATACAAATGGTTTTCAACTCAAACCTGTAGTTCTTCTAAGTGTAAAAGTGTTTTATGTATCACTAGGTAACTAATGAGGTTTTAAATGGTTTAAACTCGGTTTAACTACAAATTCTGGCTAAGTTTTCAAAATCTTCGGGTTTCCAAATACATCAACTGTTTTTTTTCAAACAAGACTACTCCAAATTTGTTTTCCCACACTGTGATTTCACTCAGCTTTTAAACGGAAAATCTAACTTTTCAAAAACGATTTCCCCGTAGCATGCCAGATTCGGACGTGGAGTATTGTCCGGGTTTGGGGTGTTACATTTCATGTGATTTTATCCTTCTAAAAGTATAAACTATCACTTTACATTCTCGTATTAAAACACATTTTAATCCGTTCAATAGTGCATCACTGAAAAATCACAAGTTCTTCACTCAATTTAAACTGAACTCAGAACCAGTGTTTCAGTTAATAACACCTTCATCAGTTTTCAACTTTGCCAACCTACAACAGACCATTCAAACTTTCACAAATCTGATAACTTTATCAA
The DNA here is from genome assembly GCA_025503065.1 of Gossypium bickii. NCBI lineage: Eukaryota > Viridiplantae > Streptophyta > Magnoliopsida > Malvales > Malvaceae > Gossypium > Gossypium bickii. The sequence goes on along the minus strand of CP106713.1, from coordinate 14,603,015 downwards.
TCAAAATAGCTTTAACTCATAATAATGTCATCCAATTTGAACTGATCTAACAGATACATCCTTGTATCACACTCTTTTTTAATATAAATTCTTCATTTAGTCTGTTCGTCAATTTACCCATGAATGTACAAGATTTTATCTTCTTACCTGAGGATAAGCTTAAATGCATATAACTCAAATTACCTTTCAACTCACCAGCTCGCTTAGATAAAAATACTTTGTCGATCTCAACTATCAAATAATATCATATCAAAAAATTCCCTTCTTCATGCTGTTAAAACAACTTAACCATACAATCTTTCAAAATTTCCTCATATGCTAGTCAAAGATCTTTACAATCATATTAGCTCAAGGAAACAAAATATCTTGGTTGAACTCATTGACCTTAATCAAACTTACCTGAGAAAAGAAAACCATCATACAATTTGAGCTTGAGCTTCCACTATCCATACCTTTACTGATGTCAATTCCTTTCATGAAAATTAGAGAAATCTTGGTACCAGAATCACTACGTTCCCATAATCAAAGCAGGAATACACTCATAATAGACATAGTTATCACAAGCCAAAAAACACACTTTAAAGATGAGTCATGATTGAAAATTTACAAAATAAGGATGATAAGAAGACCGAGATAAAGAAATCCAAAATGCGATACCATATTGGAAGTCCGAGAGCATAACTCATAAGAAAATAATAAAGATCTTGGCAATTCCTCAAAAAAAAACCAGAAGAAAAACAATGCTTACACGCTCTGGAAACAATTATAACAGAGGTAATATATTTTCCAAATATATATATAAAACAATATCCAGTAGAAACGAAAGAATAGCCTCACATAAATTTTCACCAACAACTTTTATTCCAAACATAATAGAATAGAATCCCAAAAAGAGAGCTAAGATATGTTGATCATCAACCAACCAGACCAATAGTACTTTCATTTAACATTATAATCAGCTCGCATTCTCATACAATAAGAATTTCATTAGAAAACGAACAATCACATATATATCTCTGAGGATAAATGAATATATAAAATACCCAAGAGAGATCATCATAATCTATTCAATAACAACTATTACACTCAGACATCTTTACGATTCAAATATCATTTCTCTGACTAATTCTGTCATCACTAATCTCGTATGATTCCATTCACTAACGAAAATCAATCCGGAAGAAATTCCAGCAAATACATACTTTAGACATCATACCTGAATGAGTCGATTAGCCGAGATTAACTTTTTCTTTAACCGTGACATCGCAAAATCTGAATGATCTTTAGAATAACCTGGCATCTTTTCTAGAATTGTATTCACCTGCCAAACTATTCTTAACTCTGACCACATTATTAGTTATTCTGCTACTGAACTCTTTAGTCTCTTCCTTGTGAGTTCATTCAACTTAAATCTCATGAAATTTCGTTATAAAATACCACATTGGTAAGGGGGTGAGGTCGTAAAGCCTCTAAAACGACTCTCATAAATACACACATATAACTTAGCATTTATCATATACATAGTATCTTCACAATCATATAATTCACTTCAAGCTAATTTAATATGCATATTTATGTCACACAAACTTTCCGATTACCTTTATTCAAACAACTGTACTTAAACATATATTCCATAAATTTGAGTAAGTTTACTTATCGCATTCACTTAATCAAACAAGTTAGGCACATAACATCATATGAATGCCAAATAAACATAGATGAGCTTACCACAATATAAACTTTCATTTCATTTCACCTTTCCATATTTCAATAATAATTCCCATTGAACTATTGTAATTTCGATGGACACTCGAGTAGTACTCAAGGTATGCATGTCAGCAGTCAGTCAATTCATATTTAAAAGTGTCGCTTTTGACACGTATTCATGGAGCACACTCTCAAGCCATATATGACATAACAGGATTGCCAATTCAGGCTAAATCCTTTCGATAACGTATGCTCTAAAGGCATTACTCTAGATTACCCGTTCGGGCTAAATCCATTTTATAACATATGCTCGAGAGGGCTTAATTCAGGTTTACCCTTTCGAGCTAAATCTTTTTTGCAACATTTAAAACATTTATCTGTTTCGTAAAATCACCATAATCCATTAAAATACAACGTTCAACCGAAATAATGTCATTTTATCCATATTTCTCGAATTATGGTTATTTCATTCTGTACATCATCACATACATACCATGAACTCTTATTCATACATTTCCAAGTTTCGACCCATTACAAACACATTTTCAAAAATCTTAGTATCACTTTCAGCGTTTTCGAAACTAGCAAAGGTTGGAAAGAATCTCTGCCTCAACAAACAATTTCATCAAATTCGGGAGATATCACACTATCACAGGTAGTAATATAGCATGTATAGCTAGACTTACATACGCTACGTTAGAATGAGAATCGACTAAGCTATAGCTCTGATACCACTAAATGTAACACCCCTTACCCTATTTGACGTCGAAATAGGGCTCGAGGCATTACCGGATTTATAACACAAACATTTATACAAATCGAATCATAAAATTTGTGTCCAAATTAAAATCATACACATTCAATCATAAGTCCTTAATACGAGCCTACGAGGCCCAAAACATGTATTGGAAGTGGTTCGACACTAAACTGAAAACTTTAGAAAATTTTATAAATCTTAGAAAAAATTTCATGTTATAGGGCTCACACGCCCGTGTGGTCTAAGGCACACGACCGTGTGATCTTAGGACACGTCCGTGCTACAGGTCGTGTTCAATTTAGGGAGCTCTCTGACTTGTGCCACACGGTCGTGCCACACGCCCGTGTGGTAGGCCTTGTAGCACACACGGTTAAGAAACACGCCCGTGTCTATGCCCCTGTGCTCAATGCTAGACATTCTGTTTTTCCAAAATTAAGGTGCAGGGGACACACGGCCGGAACACATGCCCGTGGGGCGGACCGTGTGTCACACACGGCCTAAACATACGCCCGTGTTCCTACCCGTGTAGATAAAAACAAGGCTATTTACCAAGCCATTTTTCCATCCTTGTTCACACATAACTTACACCAATTCAAGGACATAACATACTTAGGCAACCAAAACATCCACAATTGTGGCCAACACAATAGCAACATCTATCATATTCACAACAATTATTAAGTTACAATTGACTACTTTCAAGGTACCTAGTTGTACACCAATTTATCATCTCATCAATAAACCACATTGCCAAAAATCACACAATCATGCCATAATCATAATTCCAAACATTTCACATTCACCCAGCATACCATGATCATATCACTATAGATATTGACACATATATGAATATACTTAGGCTTACAACCATGATAGCCCAAATAAACCAAGTTACATGGCCAAATATCAAATCAAGCATTCGACAATCACAAGCCAACACATTGGCTACAATCACAATGACACGTTTAACAAATAACCTAGTCCCTATACATGCCATAGACTAAAAATGCTTCAATTCATCAATACCCAAAGTGATAACTTGATAATGTGATAGGATCTTTAGGGAACACCAACCCGAGCTAACTTAATAACCCTAAAAGACATGGGAAAGGAAGGGGGTAAGCTATATAGCCTTGTAAGATCATATGCAAATAATACAAAACATTATTCATACACTTCACATACAAATAACTTAACAAATATCAACATAAATGTCATTATAAATTCACAAACACAACTTACTCAATCCCAATCTTACCAACAGCTCATCATATAAATAACATAACATATTTTCACATGAATGTCATTAAATTTCATGAGTATAATTTGCTCAATGACATTATTGCCTAGAGCTTATCATATGATAACATAACATATATCAATATAAATGTCATCTAAGCTTCATACGCACAACTTACTTAATCAAAGTCTTACCAATTGTTCATCATATACTAAGCTCATTTTCTTTGAGTTTTTCGTACATACCTGTACCATCTCGTAACATATTCCAATACTTTCTCATCTTTGACATACCCGTTGAATTTCCCGTTGAACCAGTTGCAATACTAAAGGATACTCAGGGATCTCGTACACACAGTATCGTACCAATGCCATATCCCAGATATGGTCTTACATGTAATCTCATATCGGTGCCAATAACCCAACTATGGTCTTACACGAAGTCTCACATCGATGCCATATCCCAAATATGGTCTTACACAAAGTCTCATATCGATGCCATATCCCAGGTATGGTCTTACACATAATCTCAATGACCCTAATGTCATGACATTTGTATCCTATCTATTCCTAAGGTTCAACCAGGATTTACTCGCTTGTCGAAACTTCCTCAATTTCATCCATAGAGTCAATCATACAATTCAGGCATTAAAAAACATTATAAATAATTTTATAACGTTGCATTATTTACATACAAACTTACTTCGGCATAGAAATGGCAAAAAGGACTAAATCGTCAATTAGTCATTTTTCCCCGTTCTAACTTTGAACCTCATTTTTCTCAATCTATAATATCACATTTAACTTATTTAATAACTATACTATTCAAATTAGCCTAAAATCATATTATGCCAAAAAGTACATTTTTGCCCTTAAAGTTTGACATTTTTACAATTTAGTCCCTAGGCTCGTAAAATGAAATGTACTCAAGTTCTTCAATACCCATACCTAGCTGAACCTTATACATGCTTATAACAGCCCAAAATTTTCATATATTCACATTTTTACACCATATTTTATAACTTTTACAAACAAATCCTTTTAGACATTTTTACCAAAAATCACTTAGCAAAAGTCATTTATCATACACCCAACATGCATTTTCTACCATTAGACATCAAAATACACAAACATCCATCATGGGTAAAATTTTAGACCTTGACATCTCTTCAAATTGATGGTAGAAATAGATAGATCAAGTTACAACGACTTCAAAAATGTAAAGAGCATTAAAAACGGGGCTAGAACGAACTTACAATCGAGCTTGGAAGCTTGAAAAACCCTAGACATGTCTTCTCCATGTAATATTCGGCCAAGGAAGAAGAAGATGGAAAAATTCGGCTTTATTTTGGCTTTTTAATTCATTTTAACTACTAAATTACCAAAATGCCCTTAATGAAAAACTTAAAAAACATGCCAAACCATGTCCATTTTTGTCCACCAACTTAACCAATGGTCTAATTACCATTTAAGGACCTCTAATTTAAAATATCATAGCAATTGGACACCTTTAATATATAGAATTTAGGTTTTGCACTTTTTGCAATTTAGTCCTTTTGACTAAATTGAGTGCCCAAACGTCAAAATTTTCGAACGAAATTTTCACAAAATCGTTTCATAAAATAGTAGACCATAAAAATATAATAAAAATAATTTTTTCTTCGATAAGTTCTGGTCCCGAAACCACTGTTCCAACTAGACCTAAAATCCGGCTGTTACATGTAATGTAGGGATTTCATCATTGGGTTAAATTTTCTCCCTATTCCAAACAATGGAGGGTTCATTTTCAACTCCAAAATCCATGGACTCCAACTTCCTCCCATTCCTCAAGGTAACGACTTTGCAATGTTCTTTACTCGTATTTCTCGAATTTTTTGTGTCGTTTAATAAAGCACCTTGGGGTCTACTTCTCAGCTCATTGGTTAGCTATCCCACTCGATTTTCGAAATTCTTCAACATTATTACTAGCTTTGGATCAGTGCATCATTTTTGCCATGTATGCCTTTAGTAAATTCTCAAGATTTCTCGAAGGTTCAGTTGGTGGAAGTTTTGAAACTTGTTCAGAGTATCCCAGCTGATAATTTGGTCTTGTTGGCATATGAGCTTCAGACCAGTCCTTTGATTTCCCTATTAAAAATTCAGATGATTCCACCATGAAGGATTGCAAAAATTTAACTGCAGACCACTCTGATTCTGATTTCCTATGTAATAGATAGACTTTGGATTTGACCGATAATTCTCATAAACATGGTTGTCTCCACAATATGCACAAGAGATATTCTCGAACTGGTCCAGGTGCTGACCTGTCAAGTTACCATTGGACCCATTTACAGTTATGTTCTTAAGCATAGCAGACATAAAATATACCTGGGCTACCAAAGAAGTGCATCAACTTCATGTACTCCTGCCACACTCCTTCCTATGGTTACTTGAGAAGTTGGCCACAGAAAATTGTTGCTCAAAATCCTTTCAAGAATTTTATATGCTTCATTGTACGATTTAGAAAGAAATCAAGCTAATAGAATCAAGTAACTAAGCTGGGGGCTCAAGAAAGATGTACTCGAATTAGAGTAGTAAAAATTAAAATAAAATAGAATAATTAATTAATTAAAATAATAATAAATAATTAGGTTAATAAATATATATTAGTAAGGATTAAATTGAAAAAAATTTTAAATTAGAGGTCCAATGTGAAAATAAAGAGTTTTAATTAAAAAGGGGGTTAGTTTAAAAAAATGGAGAATAGAAAGGGTCCTTAGAGGACATAAACCAAATTTTGAAAATTGGTTAGCTATATAAGAACACCCACCATCCCTTCCCTCCACACTTTGATTCATTTGAAATTTTTGTTAGATCCAAATTAGGAGTTTTCTCTCAAAAATTATCTCAACTATTTTGATTTTCTAAGCACCCAAACACATTTTTCTTCTTCAATTTCAAGAGAAACTCATCCTTTCTCCTTCAATAGTCTATTATTTCCTAACACATTTTTGCTTAAATTAATCCAAATCTCGTGGAGTTATTCAAATCAAAGGTAATAATCTGATTTCTCATAGTTTAAATACATAATAGGTGGTTTTAATTCAAGTTTTTATATATCTCAATAAGAATTCGTAAGATCTATGAATTCAAAGTTTTTTTGCCTGAAAATGGTAGATCTCGTAAGAGTGAGCTAAGTGGTTGTTTTAAAACAATTTTCAACTTGTTTTAATGTAATTAAGAGTTTTATGAACTAGATTTAACAAATATTTATTAAATTTGAACGGGTCAAATGATTTTTCTTCTATTTGATTAAAAACGAACGTGGTTTTTCGGAAAATGAATATTTGTGGAATTGTGTGAAATTAGAGGTATATTGTAACACCCCTCACCCGTATTCAATGCTGGAATAGGGTTATGGAGCTTTACCAAACTTATTAAACAATTAAACATTCATTTCACATACATTTCCAATTTCCAAATAATCATCATTCAACAACATACTTATCGTCCCTAGTATAAGCCTACGAGGCCTCAAACATGCATTCGGGGTGGTTAGGGACTAAACCGATAACTTAGGAAACTTTTGGAACACTTTAAAAATTTAGCAAAAAAAAGGGGGACACACGCCCGTGTGGCCCGACCGTGTGTCTCACACGGCCAAAGACACGCCCATGTCACAGGTCTTGTGGACATTCGAAATGGAATCACATGGCCGTGTCCCAGCCCGTGTTCGACCCCGAGTAACTCTCTGACTTAGGTCACACGGCCAACACACATGCCCGTGTGGCTAGCCTGTATGCCCTTAAAAGGGCCACACACGCCCATCTGCCAGGCCGTGTACTAGGCCGTGCCAAACCTGTAGGGTATACTGACTTATGCCACACGGACAAGTTACAGGCCCGTGTGCTAAGCCGTGTGGAGTATACTGATTTGATTTTTAATTTATCACTAGGGGACACACAGCTGTGTAACTTAACCGTGTGTCACACACAGCTAAGACACACGCCCGTGTCTCTGCCCGTGTGGACAAAAATAGGCTACTTATTGATAAACCGTAGTTATAACATATTTTAATCCCACATTTAGTATGCTTTTGGATGATTTATCCCTTGATTTGTGTAAAAAGGTGCTTTTAATCCTTTTTTTTCATGTCTTATACCCAAGAAAGCACCCAAGGATGAAAAGAACATAAAACGGGCCCAAAACGGAGTAATTGGGCCTTAGCAGCTAATCGACACGGCCTGGCCCAAATCTCACACGGCTGTGCCTCGCTGATCACCTAGAGCACTGCCTGACCCCTGACTTACACGGCCGTGCCTCAAAGTAGAAATTCGAACACGGCTTGAAGTCGATCCACACGGGCGTGTGCCATGGCCGTGCCCCTGTCGATGGAATAAGCAATTTCAGTTGGAAAAGGATACTTAGGGAGAAAGAATCGCATTCCAAAGAGCCTATATATATCCCCTAAGTGCCACCTTTGCGAGGGCGTCGAGCTAGGCCAATGAGCCAAGCTAGAAAGGTCAGAATTGGGGGAATCGCTCGAAGTTAGCCAGTTGATCCATCCCAAGAAGCCAGAATTATACTCAAGACGGCGGAACTTTCCTTCAATTCTTTTAGGGAGTTTTAGGGATTTCTTATGTTTTGTTTTATCTTTTCTCTTGAGATGTTTTCTTTATTCATTATGAACTAAACCCCTCAGATACCTGAAGGGGATGAAACCTAGATGAACCTTATTATTTGATTTTTAAATTATAAGATAAATACTTAGTTTGTTCTTAATTATGCATCTTTAAACCAAATCTGATGTGCTTAGGTGGAGGAGGAATAGACCCTGCTTAAGAGTAGATCTAGCATAATTAAGCGGAGTTGATCGAACACCTAGAGATAGGGTTATGAGATTTTGCCGGATTAGGGTGAAACCTAATATGGGAATCCATAGATCAATTTATCGCTATTCTAGGGGGTTATTATAAGAGAACGAGAGTTCCACTAATTAACCTAGGGTTAGACATTATTCGCCTCGAGAGAGGGTTTAACATACGTTAGGGAGTCCTACGGATCAAGCCAAGTAAATAAATCATATGATTCAGGGTTAGATAACAAGTGAAGTCTAGGTGGATTCTTCCTGAGGGTATCGTCGTGATCAATTGAATTTTTCTTCAAGTTATTTCCCAATTCGTTCTTTTTGTCTTTGTCCTTAGCTTAGTCGTCGTTAATTTAGATTAAAACAACTTCATTTTATTTTTAAGGCTAAATAATAAAAATAAAGTTAGTACTAATACTTTTAGTTCCTTTGGGTTCGACAATACTGTCTTGCCTAAGCTATACTACTGTTAGATAGGTACACTTGCCTTTAATCGTTATCAGAGATAGTTTCCACGTTCGATCATTCTTTTATAAATTTTAAAGCTCTGATTTCAGCGATCAAGTTTTTGGCGCCGTTGCCGGGGAACTAAAATATTAAGAACACTCTATTTTTATAACTTTAGCCATTATTTTTATTTTCAGCAATTTTTTTTATTTTTTAGGTTAATTTTTAATTTATCTAACCTTTCTTTCTTTCTTTTCTTTTCAGGAACCTCTAGTTTATGACTAGAAGGAACCCGGAGGACCTTTAGTATACGACAGTGATATTGAAGCAACCACTCGTAGGAATCACTGAGAAAGCAGGCGAGCCCTAAATTACACAGAGGAAAATCAAGAAGGCAGATCCAATCCTACTGAAGGGATGGACAAGAATATTCTACAACCCCATGATGTTGGGGAACGCAACGCTCCACGTACTATGTTTGATTATGCTAAACCACATTTAACAGGAGCAAAATCAAGTATTGTTAGGTCTGCTATAGCTGCTAACAATTTTGAATTAAAGCCTAGCACAAAACAAATGATTCAACAGTTTGTTCAATTTGATGGTTTGCAGGACAAAGATCCAAATACTCATATAGCTAACTTTTTAGAGTTCTGTGATACCTTCAAAATAAATGGTGTTTCTAACGATGCCATACATCTTCGGTTATTTCCCTTTTCATTAAGGAATAAAGCCAAACAGCGGTTAAATTTGTTACCACCATGGATTTAGAGACATTATACGACGCATGGCAGAGATACAAGGATCTCTTGAGACGGTGTCCACACCATGGTTTACCCTTGTGGCTACAAGTCCAAACATTCTATAACGGTGTAAACCCCTCAACGAGGCAACTAATCGACTCAGCCACCGGTGGAACCCTGAACAACAAAACTCCTGAAGCAGCATACGAGTTCATTGAAAAGATGTCACTGAACAATTATCAGTGGTAAGTTACAAGGACAAAACCGACAAAATTAGCTAAAGCTTTCAACATAGTCACAGTGACCATGCTATCAACACAAATGGAGATAATGAATAAAAAGCTTGATAATTTGTGTTCTTCATAGGTACATCCAGTAATGCAATACGACGCAAAAGGAGCAGTGGCGAATCCTGAGTACCCACCCTACCAACCGGAAGCAGAGAGCGAACAAATGAACTATATAAGTAACGATTTCAGATCCAATAATAATCCATATAGTAATACTTACAATCCAGGTTGGAGGAACCACCCAAATTTTTCATAGGGAGGTCAAGGAATCAAGGAAATCAAAGGCAACAACCTCCTCAGAACTTCCAAAATCAGCCCTATCCACAAGAGAAGAAACCAACCTTCGAAGAGATACTGACAAAGTTCTCGGCAGACACAGAAAAATGTTTCCAAGAAACTGATAGAACAATTAAAAACAATGAGAGACGAATTGGGAAAATTATTAAGTCAGTCAAAGAAGTCACCAATGCAGTCGAACGACTCGCAAAGCTAATGTCAGAACGACCGCAAGGATGTCTACTAAGCAACACTGAGATTAATCCAAAGAAGCAGATTCAAGCCGTAACAGCTCAAGAAAAGCAGAGGTAGACGAACCCATCCCATAACAAGAAACCAAGGAAGAAGAAGGTAAAATCGAGGTAACGTAAGAAAAGCCAAAACCGGTAATCAAGGACTATCAAGTTTGCATACCTTACCCCGAAGCCTTAAAAAGAGACGATTCAGAAGAACAGTTCGGTAAGTTTCTTAAACTTTTAAAGAAATTACATATTAACTTACCTCTTCTTGAAGCTCTCTTCCAGACTCGAGGAAATTTTTAAGACAACTCTTGACAAATAAACGCAAATTAGACGAAGAGCCACACGTGGAACTCAACCCAAAGTACTCAACAATTCTAAGAAACAGACTACCGCAGAAGCAAAAAAATCTAGGGAGTTTTACAATTCCATGTTTAATTGGTAGTCTAACTATTGATAATGTGTTAGCTGATTTAGAGGCAAGTATAAATGTCATGCCTTATACATTGTTTAAACGACTAGGTCTAGGGAAACCCAAACAAACTAGGATAAGTATTCAATTAGCTGATAAAACTATTAGAATTCCTAGGGGTATTATCAAAGATGTTCTTGCCAAAATTGATAAATTTGTTTTCCCAGTAGACTTTGTTGTCTTAGACATGGATGAGGACAATTTGATCCCTTTAATTTTAGGAAGACCTTTTCTAGCAACTGCCAAGACTAAAATTGATGTTGCTACAGGAGAACTCATACTTTGTGTAGGTAATGAGGCAGTCACTGTTCAAGCTCTCGATTCAGCCAGGACATTGAATGACCAAGGTAAGAAAGAAAAATCCATTGATAACCATTCGATTAACCCTTCTTTTCAGGAAGCACCAGAAAAGGGCACGATTGAACCTGATCTTCAATACAGTGCCAACAAAGAAATAGATCACGAGGAACAAAGAAGTAGGGATACAAGACATAGAGTCAAAACTACTCTACGAGATAGGCAAGACCAAAAGCGAAGATCAGGCCTACGATTATCTCCTCCGAACCCTGACACAAGCAAAGAAATCCTTTTTAAGGTAATCAATGTTCTTCAACACAAGACAATCGAGGTAAGCAATCCTAATTTTAATGCTCTTAAAGTAAATGCTACTCAACCTAAACTATACAACGAATATAAAACGAATAATATGAGGGAAGATATTCAAACCTTTAAACCTCCCTAAATTTTTCAAACACGAGGAAAGTCTAGCTTAAGACTATAAATGAGCGCTTCTCTGGAGGCAACCCGAGCACTAACCTTACTAATTTTTGCATATATTTCCATTTTACATTTTTTTCTTTTTTTTCTTTTCTCTTTTAATCTAATAAGAAGTGCAGATTTTCAGGCCACACGGCCGTGCCCGTGGCCGTGTGGACCACCGAAATCTCCGTACTGACATAGCAGAGGCCGTGCACGCCAGTCCCAACCACTTCCCTATGTCACGGATCCAACCAACCCCCTACGGGCACCGACAAAGTGGTACGGCCGTGCCCCTAGACCGTGTGAAGCTACTGACCTGCCAACCACGGGCAGAACACGCCCGTGTCTTCAACCCGTACCAATATACTGACTTGTCAAAAACGGGTGTGGCTTGCGGAAGAACGTGCATGGAGAGCCAACACGCCTAGGCACACGGCCTACACTTACTAGAGAAAGTGCAGAACTCTTTGAGTCATTTAGTGTGTCTGGAGATTCGTTTATCCAATGCATATAATTTATGAATATGTTTCAAAGTCACAATTTGCCAATATATCAGTATCCAGTGTTAAGTGTTATGTCATATTATCATGCGAGTTGTTTTACCTGTATAGCATGCTTACTATCAGCCTGATTGATGTGTTTATTTATAGTATGTTTGAGCACTCACTAAGCTTAAATAAGCTCACACTCCTTACCTAAACCTTGCAGATAAGTAGCTCACAGGGTAAGTGGTGAAGTGAACTGTCCAAGTGATCCATTACAAGGCAAAATCCTCTGAATATGTGATGTGTTTCTAAACCCCTAAAAAGAAAGGCAATCTGGGACTATTCCAAGGGATTAGACTTAGATTTAGATTTTAAATTAATTTTGATGGATTGTAATTGGACATTACGGATTGGTAATTTTGGATATTTGGATCTTTTATAATTGCTTGATTCAATAATTTAATGTTTGGCCTATAATGCATGATGATTATGTGATAAATTGATGAACTAATGAGCAACTACAGCCTAAGGAGTTTGTCGGATAAAGAGGTACGTCCTTAAATCTTAAATTGTTTTAAATCGATGTAATGACTTAGTATGCATGAGAAATAGGTTGTGCTATACAACATGAATGTCTATGATCTATCTAATTATATAAGATTGGGTAAATAAAAACATGTTAAGGCTTACAAGAGTAAGGACTTCGCCAATTGTAAAAGGGATGTTATATAGAATAACAAATAAGTTGTGTAGTAAAATGACTTATACCGGGGTAGAGTTCACCAAAATATAGAGTTCACCAATAAGGGGTTCGCCAATAATAAGAGATTGCAGGGTACGTTGCATAATAGTGGTTAGCAAGGCAGGTTGCGAACTTGGTGTTCGCATGGTAGGTCTCGACTTGAGTGTTCACTAGGTCGCTTGCGAGCTGCTAGGGTTTCCAGTTGGGTTTGTCGCGAGGTGTGGTTCGCGGGTTTTGGGTGATTGATTTTCTTGAGTTTTTTTTTTTTTTTTGATGTTTTGGATTAGAAAAACATGTGTAGGATTTTAAATACCAAATAATTTGATATATGTAATGTGTGATTGGCTAGATGGTGTGTTTCATGGTGGTTTAACGGAGAGTCACTTTGATGGCTAATATGACGTTAAAAATTTGGGGCAGAACGTCTCGGTCAAGTTTGGGACACCACATGAAGCATCTACCACCATTCTCGTCTAAGCATTGAGACCATCATAGAAAGTCTCCAACTAAATGCAATGTGGAATACAATGGTGAGGGTACTTTCGCAATAATTACTTGAACCGCTCTCATGCATCATATAATGATTCGTCATCAAGTTGTTGGAATGTGGTGATTTCATTTTGATGTTTGGCATTCTTGATAGGAGGAAAATATTTCATCAAAAATTGTCCAACCAATTCTTGCTATATAGTTACTGAATCAAGCAGTAATGAGTTCAACCATACTCGTGCTCTATCCCTCAAAGAGAATGGAAATAACTTCAATCTCAAGCTATCCTCTATCACACCGACCAATTTGAATGAGTCACTCACCTCAATGAATAAGTGTAGATGAAGGTACTGATCTTTAGTAGGCGACCCATTAAATTGGCCCACCGTTTAAAGCATTTGGAACATGATTAGAATCAATTCGAATTGAGGTTTCTAAATTTTGGGTATCACAATACCCGAATTAAGCTCATTGAATAGAGGCACAGCATATTGGCGAATGGCACAATCTCTGTCATCAGCAACAATGACCGATTTTGAGCATTATTAGCAGCTCCTCTTTAATCTTGGGGTGCAGTATTCATCTTTGTAGCTTGTTTCTAATTTACTTTGTAACACCCCAAACCCGGCCTAGACGTTACGACCAGATCTGACGCGTCACAACAAAGTGTCATTTGAAAACCGGGCTTGTCGATAATAGCTCATCACTAAATTCTAAATCTCTTTGAAACGTTGAGGTTGTAAAGCCAAAAACTCGTTATTCACTTATTGGTCATATCATTTATTAATTAGGATTAAATATCGCGGAAGCTTGTTAATTTTCTTTAGAAACCGTTATTGTTTTGAAAACTCGTGTTTCCTAGCCTGGCAGGTAGAAATTAATAGAAAATAAAAGTTTAAACCCCAAATGGCCTTATTACAAAAATATCAAACCCAAAGTAAATTATTTGAAAAGCTAGCCATAAAAAAAACTTGAGAACATGTGGCCACCTCCCAGTCCCTCACAGCACCTATCTGTCTAAGGCTGGGGATTACCTGCACAGTTAAAAAGGGGTGAGTTTACAAAAACTCAGTGTCTAATCCCCTTACTAGAGTAACGATCGATATCTGACGTAAAACCTAAGCGATGCAGGCCAAAGCCCATTTAACGATAAATAATATAGTAGTACGATCTAAATAGTATACATGGGCCAAAGCCCACTACAATATCATTTGGGTCACAGCCCATAACAGAATCAATTGGGCCTAGCCCAAACTAATAACAGAACAAGTGGCCTAATCCCAGTACAGAGTCAGATCTCGTAAACAAATATGCGCAGTATGAGGATGCATCCCACCTCGGTCCAGCCAACAAACCACCCGTACTAACCCTACACTTACGTGGGGATAAAATCGACCCACTCAGCCAGCACACCACTATTAGCACCTGTTGCGGCCCTAACCGAAATCGCAGCAGAGCTGCTATTATATATATACGGCTCTGAGCCTTCAGTAGCGGTATTATAATTGGCACAAAGCCATCAGTAACTGTAATACGATTGGCACATAGCCATCAGCGACGGTAATATAATTGGCACACAGCCTTGGGTAAATATGATCGACACAGAGTCATCGATATATATGTTAGGCACATAGCCACGGGTAAATACGATTGGCACAAAGCCATAATCAAGATGGCACAGAGCCATATTTACGTTGGCACATAGCCATAATCAGATTACGCGGCTTTAAGCCGTCCGTCGGTCAACAGTCGTCTCGGGCAACCAGTGCGACCTTAACAGATCAATGGGATTTGAACCCTTGCCCTCTCCTATGCTCCAGACGCTACATGCCACCACAACTGTGACATAAAACATGTGCAAATATTTATAAAACCTATGTGCCAATGTCCAGATTCTTACAAGAGCCAAAAATTAAAGAAATTCTACAAAAGCCAAGATTTGAACCCAAGCTCCCTTACACCCTTAATGACGCGACAACCACTAGGCCACATGCTTCCTTGTATCATTTTTTTTATCAAAATAATTTAAAATGCCTATATCCAAGCATACAGGGTTTTATTCACTTAAAACCAAAATTTTTGCTAAAGCCCAGGTTTGAACCCAAGACTTTTCCAACACTTCTCAATACCCTTAACTATTGAAGCAAACATTTAATAGTGCCATTTCCTTGCACAATTAAATACTTATTTACAGCTTCCTTATGGACCCATACTCAAGGCCCAATACTTCTAGGCCCAAATTCGGGGCGTTACATGCTTGTTCTCTTCTTCTACTTCTAAAAGTACGTTCAATTTCATGATCAACAGGAAGTAAATGACTGTTACTCAGCATGGCCGTTTTTCATACGTGTGTAATGATTGAGCATGACATACACAACATATTGCATGGGTTTAGGGCATTGATATGGACGAAGTTCTGATAGGGTCGCACGGGTCGCATGACGATTGTGGATCCTGTATTGACCTATTAAGGTCACACGGGTCGCATGAGACGACTGTGGACCGACGGACGGCTTAAATCCATGTAATCTGATTATGGCTCTGTGCCAACCTAAACATGGCTTTGTGCCATCTTGATTGTGGCTTTGTGCCAATTGTACTTACCCGTGGCTATGTGCCTAACATATATATCGATGACTCTGTGTCGATCATATTTACCCAAGGCTGTGTGCCGATTATATTATAATTACTGATGGCTTTGTGCCAATTATAATACCGCAACTGAAGGCTTAGAGCCGTATATATATACTACTAGCTTTGCTATAATTTCGGTTAGGGCCGCAACAGGTGCTAACAGTAGTGTGTTGGCTGGATCGGGGTAGGATACATCCTCATACTGCGAATATTTGGTTATGAGATCTGACTCTGTACTGCGCTTAGGCCACTGGTTCTATATTGGTTTAGGCTAGGCCCAATTGGTGTTGTTATGAGCTATGACCCAACTAATGTTGTAGTGGGCTTTAACCTACGTATGCTCTGATTTGTACTGTATTGTACTGTTACTGTTAAACGGGCTTTGGCCCAGACTGTTTAGGTTTCTGTTTCTATTTCTGTATACTGATTGTTACTCTAGTAACGGGATTACACACTAAGTTTTCGTAAACCCACCCCGTTTTTAACTGTGCAGGTAATCTCCGGCCTTAGACGGATCGGTGCTGCGAAGGACTCCGAGAAGGCCACACATTACTTATAGTTTCCGTTTTGATTATTTACATTCAAGTATTTTGATTCAAGTTGTAATAAGGCCTCTTTAAGTTCTAGGTTTTAACTCTGGGTCTTTCTTTACTTTGGTTTATATCGGTTAGAAATAAGTCACGGTTTTTCAAAATGATAACTATTTTTCAACAACACTATGTTTTCGCAACATTTTCGGAATGCTTTCGCGGCTTAATCTTTTTCGTAAATTGATTACTCTCAAAATTAGCTTCCGTAATAAAAAGATATTTTGGGAATAAAATTAATAATCTTTCAATGTACAAAGGTTTTTCAACGAAAACATAGTTTTGAAAAAACACTTCAATGTGACACGCCAAATTCGGGCCTAACTTCTAGACCAGGTTTAGAATGTTACATTTAGTGGTATCAGAGCCTGGTTGCAAAACTCGACTGTGGATTGGGTCTTTAAAATTGAATTTCTGAAAGTATTGTTTCAAAAAGGCTTGAAAAGATTTAAAGTTCTGGAATTGTATTGACCGTTTTCCAAAAGTGTGGTACATCGAGTCTCAGGCACCGAATCCTTAAGTTTTTGAAACTGTTGTTTATTTTCGTTGAAAAGCAGTAGATAAATATACTGTGATTTCTTAGATATTAGAAGGTATGGCTACACTTCAACTTAGAGTTTGTATTTATTCTGTGTATATTCTGAAAATGATTTGCGTGCAATATCCATTCGGTCTGATGGATAGATAGTGTGGTGCGTGCTTGTGTTATTAAGATCAGAGTGTGCAGCGAAAACATAGTGTGGTAGGTTAGGATGTGCGACTGTTCCTATAGTTGGAAATTTCGAGGACGAAATTTCTTTAAGAGGGTAGAATTGTAACGCCCCGAATTTCGGCCTAGAAGTATTGGGCCTTGTGTATAGGTTCGTAAGAAAGCTATAAATAAGTATTTAATTGTACAAGGAAATGACACTATTAAATGTCTGCTTCAATGGTTAAGGGTCTTGAGAAGTGTTGGAAAAGTCTTGGATTCAAACCTGAGCTTTCGCAAAAATTTTGGTTTTAAGTGAATAAAACCCTGGATGCTTGGATATAGGCCTTTTAAATTATTTAGATAAAAAAAATGATACAAGGAAGCATGTGGCCTAATAGTTGTGGCCTCATTAAGGGTGTAAGGGAGCTTGGGTTCAAATCTTGGCTCTTGTAGAATTTCTTTAATTTTTGGCTCTTATAAGAATCTGGACACTGGCACATAGGTTTTATAAATATTTGCGCATATTTTAAGTCACAAAAGGAGCTTGTGTTGTGGTAGCATGTAGCGTCTGGAGCATAGGAGAGGGCAAGGGTTCGAATCCCATTGCAAGCAAAAAAGGATATTTATTTTGCAGTTGGGACGGCTTTGGAGGATTGATAGAGGGATCCCACATCGGGAAGCTAGCATGAAAGTAGGCGAGAAGCTTGCTTTAAATAGAGTGATCTATGAGGAGAGTATGCATACCTTGGTTGGCGTTTGGGCATAGGAGTGCTTGAAGCGCGGATTAACTCCAGATTCCTATCAGGTGTGTATTTCACACTACTCTAGCTGTAGAGCGGCAAATGCCGAAATGCCAGTCACACGACGATGGTAGCCACACGAGCGTACGAGCGCACATGTGGGAGCTTTGATGCGATAGTTGAGGCCATCATGAGTATTCTTGTGGGTTTAGGCTGTTTGGGCCACAATGGGCCGAAAGGGGCCATGTGGGGTCAATGGGCCCGTGGGCCCAATCGGATAAGTTGTATGATTGTGTAGTAAATATTGGACTGGACTATGTGAATCTCATATCTGTGGCTAGATTTAGGCTAAATGGGCCACATGAGCGTGTGGGCCCATTTGGGCCGAAAATGGGCCCTAGGCCCATTCGCATCGTTATCTTTGTTTAGAATACATTGGTTTACAAAATTACTGAAATACCATTGGTTTACAAAATTACCAAAATACCCTTGGTATTTCGGTAATTTTACAAATCAGGGTATTTTGGTAATTTTGCGAATCAGGGGTATTTTGGTAATTTTACAAATCGAGGGTATTTCGGTAATTTCACAAGTTAAGGGTATTTTAATAATTTCACAAGCCGTGGTATTTCGGTAATTTTACAAGTCAGGGGTATTTCGATAATTTTACAAACCGAGGGTATTTCGGAGATTTTACAAGTCGAGGGTATCTTAGTAATTTTGTAAACCAAGGGTATTTCAATAATTTTGTAAACCAAAGGTATTTCAGTAATTTGTAAACCAAGGTATTCTAAATAGAGATAACGATGCGAATGGGGCCCTAGGCCCATTCTCGGCCCAAATAGGCCCACACGTTCGTGTGGCCCATTTACCCCAAATTTAGCCACAGATATGAGATTCACATAGTCCAGTCCAATATTTACTACACAATCATACAACTTACCCGATTGGGCCCACGGGCCCCACATGGCCCCTTTCGACCTATCGTGGCCCAAACAGCCTAAACCCACAAAAACACTCATGATGGCTTCAACTATCGCGTCGAAGCTCTCACATGTGCGCTCGCACGCTCATGTGGCTATCATCACCGTGTGACTGGCATTTCGGCATTTGCCGCTCTACAGCTAGAGTAGTGATAAATACACACCTGATAGGAATATGGAGTTAATCCGCGCTCCGAACACTCCTATGCCCAAATGCCAACCAAGGTGTGCTTACTCTCCTCATAGATCACTCTATTTAAAGCCAGCTTCTCGCCTACTATCATGCTAGCTTCCCGATGTGGGATCCCTCCATCAATCCTGCAAAACCGTCCCAACTGCAAAATAAATATCACTTTTTGCTTGCAATGGGATTCGAACCCTTGCCCTCTCCTATGCTCCAGACACTACATGCCACCACAACACAAGCTCCTTTTATGACTTAAAACATGCGCAAATATTTATAAAACCTATGTGCCAGTGTCCAGATTCTTATAAGAGCCAAAAATTAAAGAAATTCTGCAAAAGCCAAGATTTGAACCCAAGTCCCTTACACCCTTAATGACACCACAACCACTAGGCCACATGCTTCCTTGTATTATTTGTTTATCAAAATAATTTAAAAGGCCTATATCCAAGCATCCTGGGTTTTATTCACTTGAAACCAAAATTTTTGCTAAAGCCCAGGTTTGAACCCAAAACTTTTCTAACACTTCTCAAGACCTTAACCACTGAAGCAAACATTTAATAGTGTCATTTTCTTGCACAATTAAATACTTATTTACAGCTTCCTTACGGACCCATACTCAAGGCCCAATACTTCTAGGCCCAAATTTGGGGCGTTACATGCTTGTTCTCTTCTTCTCCTTCTAAAAGTACATTCAATTTCATGATCAATAGGAAGTAAATCAAAAATTTTGTCCACGTTCATAAACTAATAACACATGGAAAATCACAAAAATTACTAAAGTGAAAACAAAAGAAAATTAAACCAAATTGCAAAATAATTAATTTCACAAATAATGACTAAAATAGTCCCCAAAAATGGTGCCAAAAACTTTTCACGAGATTAATAAATATGTGCAAGTGTACACAGTCGTCAACAAGTAATAAACTAGTGAGTATTAGAGTTATCATATCCATAAGGGTTGGTTTAAAACAATAATCGTAAAATTAACTAATAATCAATTTGGTAAGTAATAGAAATATGAGTGAATTGAGTTAACTAGGTACTTATATTAAATTTAACTAAGTATGCAAACAAATTAAAACAATAACACAAAATGTAATAGCAGTGAAAACAGTGACACAAGTTTCAATAACAATGACATGAAAGGCTAGAACAATTATTTCCCCTAACATGCAATCATAAAAAGCAATACTGTAGAATGCTACGGTTATGCTGCGGTAATATGGTAGTTTACTAATCTGGAATCCACTGGTTGTAGGCTTCTCTCGAAGTCATTACATTAAATCTTATAATCACCTTAACATATGTCTATGCCAAGTTAACCTCAAGATCATAATTTCAAGCATTGTTCCTAAGGATTATTCAAGGAAACAATATATTTCTATACCGTTACAAATTTAATTATTGGAAGGAATAAACATGCACCTTTCAAGTTGTATGTCTATTAATTACCATCTTCTTAGATGTAATAATTAACTCAATTGCTAACTAATATTAACTATGCTTTAGCAAGTGTTAAACGTGAAAACCACTCGAATAAATAAACAGCCAATTGCACAAAACATTATTAGCAAAGCATCAATAATTCCATGCTAACGATCCATAAATATTCTAGCATAACAAATTTAAGTCATAATCATAAAAGTAAAAACCAATAAACAAGTTGTAGTTATGATTTAAAAACAACAGAGAAAGAAAAGATGATTAGTCGACTGTCGGTGGTTCTCCGCAGCTAGGTCACGTTTGCTTCCTCAAAAACTCTCTATGTCATTCTCAACCTCAATGCTTTCACTCTTGTGTTTTGATTTTACTGCTCTCAAATTCTCTGTGTTGTCTTCTACTCTTTTCTATCGTGTTGTGTCTTGTTCACAACTTCTTGCCTCTATTTATACTATTGAGTTCCATTGACTTTCTCTTCTTTGTTTCCTATTTTTAGGCGTCGATTCCTTGAATTTCTCCATGCTAGTAAGTGGTTTCCTTAATTTCCTCTAGGCTAGTTGGTAGTTCCCTTCATTTTTGCTTCCCACAATCTAATGGTAGACTAAGTCCTCTATGTTGGAGATTGACTAATCATGCTTCAGCTTGCATGCCTGCGAACTATCAAAGTGTGATATGGGAACTGCGACATGCATTCTCCAAGAATGCAAGTTGTGGATTGTGAGCTCCATGTAGACGAGCTGGTGAAGTGCAAGCTATGCATGCGAGCTAAGAACATGAGCTGTGAATAGAGAGCTTGCGAACTGAGATGCTCAAATTGAGACTTGCAAACTAGTGAAGTGTGAGTTGTCTCCAGGCAATGCATACGAGCTGGTGACATGTGAGCTAGGCATGCGAGCTTAGAATTGTGGACTATGTGCTCCATGTTGCAAGCTCCCTACCAACAAACGTTGCTTGTGAGCTGTAAAACATGCGAGCTAAGCTCAGCAAAGTGATAATTGCAAGTTGTCCACGAGCAATGTACGCGAGTTGCAGTTACTTTTTTTATGCGTGTTGACTCCGTTTTCTCTATTGTCTTTTTCCTTTATTTTTCCCAATAGCTAGCTTGTTCCTGTCAGTCTTAAGGCTTGCAGCGCTGCTACGACTTTACTATGGCATTGAGTGGACTTCAATAGCTACCTTTAAATATAAATTTGCATATTTTAGCATGAAAAATTGACCAAACATGTAATATTCAAGTAAAACCTTTCAATATCGAATTTTCATCATAAATATACAAAAATAGCTACTAAATAGTTATCAGTCCCTCTTAACTCACTTGAAATATAAGCTCAAAAGTACTTAAATAGCACTATATATTAGCATTATCATATACACATCTACAGATTTGTCGTAACCATTGAAAATTTCCGATAAAGCCAATCTTGGCACTCGTTTACTAGTGTTATCCACAAAAACAACAAAACAACATTGTTGATTCAGTGAAATTGATGCTCTATCTCTTATTATTAACCTTCTAATACCTTCCTCCCTTGAGTTAGTTTAATATTAGGGTAGTGGTTGAGCACTGATCTATAATAGGTATTAGTTTATATAAAAAAAATAGATGATTTAACGTTTCAAAATTTGATCTTATTATGTAACCAAGTAGGAGATTGTTAGAATATGAAGAATAACAATTAGACATTAGGTAAGCCCAAATTAAAAAGGTATAATGATACATTTAGCCAACAACGTTTACATATTTTGTCAATTTGGCTCTAATTATTTTTTAATTAAATTTGGTCATTAATCTTTCAAAAAATGTCAAATCTCTTTTTTAAAGGAAATGTTGGCTAAAACATCAAATTTTTTTAACGATGTTAGAATGGCAATCCACATGTATTTCTTACTTACATGGCCCTATTTGTTATATATGCCACGTCAAGAAATAATTTAACATTTATAAAATTATTTAAAATTTAAAACTCAAATATATATATAAATATATATATATAAAGTTCATACAAATTCAAAAAAAAAACAGCATGAACTACACAATAATTGCCAAGCAAGTTGTCATGTTTAAAATTTTAAGATTTGAGTTAGTATTCCTATTAAAAACAACAATTTATCTATCCTACCTTAACCAGTGGTTGAGGGTTCGATCCTCATCCTGGGTATGGAGCAACTTTGAAACTCGTGACCAGCGTCTACCTCTTTAACGAGCCTATAGAACACAGAGGATTAGTCATTGGGCTTGCTTCAATGGATACCTTAGGAAACCAAAAAAAAAAAAAAAAATTTTGACTCTTTTTGAAAAATTGATGGTCAAATTCGCTTATTTTTAAAAGGTCAAAGACCAAGTTTAACTAAAATATGAAAGAATAATGGTCAATTTAACAAAAGATAGAAACATTGAATGTTAAATTTATCTTTATGTCAATTAATATTTATTCAATACGATAAGGCTATTAAGATTTAATTATCTAATAAAATATAATTAAATATGTGTAAATAATCTAATAATTAATGTCTAATTTATGACGAAGTAATTAGAAATTATGAAAAAAAATGTGAAAGCTATTTTATACAACATATCCAATCTTTAAAAAAAAAAAAAATCTCCCCTAAACTCTAAACTTTATGGTAATTCGAAATATAAAAACTATAAGAGTCGAGAATTTTGAGACAACTATATACCCTTGCATACCTAGTGTATTATTCATAATGATCCCACATTATTAATCTCGATAGAATAAAGTTTTATTGCAGTTTTTAACATAAATATGTGGGCTTGTATTAAATGTGATTAGGTATTGACTAACATCCAATCAAGAGATGGAGTTAAAATTTGTACTCATGCGGACGATCATTTTTGGTAGTTTGGAGCTCATCATATTGGTGGTAGGAGTTGCATGCACTTTATGATGGTTGAAGAAAATAGATTTGCAAAATAAACAAAGGAGAGGTGAAGTTGGTGAAGTCATAATTGCCATAGAAATTTGGTAGTCCAAGTCCAGCCCCAGAATAACACTCAAAAGGACATTATGATGAACTGCAATCAAGGTAGAGGTGGTGAGACCCCTCCAACAATCAGAAGATATGTCAGTTATGGAAGGTACTGAAAATAATTTAGAAAAGATATTTTGTTTATGTGTTAGTTGAAGATATGGGCTTATAATATTGCCGACTCATAATTGCAGAAATGCAATATGAAAAGGGGTGGTGAACAATTGCAATTTGTAGTTTGTGCATGTGAAACGACAAAGCAAAACAGAAGAGAGTGGAGAGGTAATATCTTAAAATGGGCAAAGGCATCATCATCAATCAGCCATCATCGACCATAATAAAAACATGGTGGGGTCCACTCCCACCGTTGGATTTTAATGAAGAAGTCAAAGCTTGACCGTCAGACAAGACTGGACAGCAAAGATCGGGACCCTCTCCGGTTTGACTATCAGACATGATGAGTTGATTGATTCATTTACTTTATTTGGTTGTTCTTCGTCTCTCTAGGTAACACTGGAACAAACTTTAGTTTTTTGTCATTGAATGTTACCTGAGACCTTGTTGTTGTTATTACAATCTTTTTAATGCAAAAGGGGTGAAGAAGGGTGTCTCAGATAATAAGGAAGAAAGCAGGCATCTCGTGATTCAGACACACACACTCTCTCTCTCATAGTTGACTCCCACTACTTCCGCCCCTAATTACTCAAATCAAACAATGCTATTCTGTCCTTTTTCTGCTCCCTCGGCTTTTGCATTTGAGAATTAAAAGAGTAAATTTTGATATCGTATCCACCCCTTTTTTCTTATTTACAGCCGCCCAACTCTCTTCTAAGATGACCATGTTACGTTAATATGGGAGTGTTTTGTATACAGTTATGGGAATTGCATATCATATGTTTAATTAGAAATAATTTATAATTTATAGTGATTATGGATATCCCTTTCAAACCAAAGTTATATAATATGTAGCTGGGTATTTTTAAAAATGGATTTATCTTCAACTCCATCATCCAAAACTGATAAATACCAGTATTTCTATTATTTCTTAAGATTATTCAACAACTTCATTTACTTCACTTGTAGTAATGCACTGGTGGGAGGATAAATAAAATTAAATATAAATTAAGATTCCCTTGAGATTTGGAGTTATATAATATTAAACGCAAGGTGGTTGGTTGTAAATTTATCTTTTAATTTGTTATCAATCTTCACTTTTTTTTTTTTAGATTTTTTTATTTTATATTTTAATTAATTTATTTTCCATTGCAACCTTATTATTAGCTGTTCAAAAGAATAGTAAATTTTAAGTTGGCTAATTAATTTCATAAATGAGGCAACAGCAAGGATAATTTCATCTAATACCCAAAATACCAACAATCAGGTAAGTGTTGATTCTATTAATAAAATATTGAAGTCTTAGTTTCAATAATGAAGAATTGATTGCTCAACAGCCGCAAGGGTAAGCTTTACTATTTTACTTTATTAATAAAAATTTTGTATGGAGAGAATGGATGAGGGGTCCAACTCAACTCATACAAAACAAATCAAATATTGGTTGTCTATTAGTAATGTGAGTTGGGATATTTGCAATCATTTTATCGGATTCCAATTCTACATATTTTTAATATTTTTTATGCTCTTCTTTATCACTTATAAATCTCAAATCATCATTCCAAATCTTAAGGTTTGATGAAAAATATTTACTAATCCTTGAATGAATTTTAAATAAAAAAACAACTTTAATTATTATTATCCTATTCTTTTTTCTTATTTTCAACATTTGTATCCAATAGTTTTCGATTAAATATAATATATCTTTTAAAGTTATTATAATTGCAATTACAAAGCTACATCTAAATAACTATAACCATAATTAAATATTGCAAAGTACCATTGGATCGGTAACCCTAAACCCTTGAAATTTTAAACTTTCATTAGTGTAAGTTTATTTTTAAAGAATGGTTATCAATGAAAATTATACTTTGTTTCTGTTTTCCCTTGTACTTTTTGTTTGCTTAATATTTTTTATACAAATACATGTTAAATATTTAATTATTTAATTATAATATTAACTCATATTTTAGTATTTTTTCCAGCAGAAACAACTAATTAATTTTATATAAAATAATCATTTCAAAATTAATACATAACTAAATTGAAGTTAAATATATATTTTTTTTATGAAAGCACTTTAATATAAATAGTTAATTTTTAATTATTTTGTAATTAAAAACAAATAAACTAATAGAAAGTACACAGATAATTAAATAATTACAATGAAAAAATTATATTTTTATTTAAAATTTGCTTAGTAAGTAGATCGTAAAGGGCTTATGTATTTTTATTTTTTTTAAAACCCCTAATTGTTACTAGTAAAATGTTTATTTTAACAACCTCGTTATAGGTTCTAATCATATTTGCTCTATTTGATACAATGTTTAGAACTACTCATAATCCCTCCCCAACTCATAAATAGAAGTATAATGCACTTCAGCATATTTGAACCTACGTCCTCTTGTATTGACAACAAGGATATGCCAATCAAATTAAAACTCAATCGACAATAAAATATATTTATTGATTGTTCTAAAATTATTAAATAATATTAAAAAACTAAAATTAAAAAAAAAAACATACACATCATTACTTGTAAAATTAAAAACTCGATGAGAATAGCATGTACACAAAATAAAGGAAAAGGTGGGCAAACACGGGTGAACCGAAACCATTAAACGTTAAGACAACCTAAAATAAACATGGACCATAAGCTGTGATGGGCATTCACTAGAATAGCACGGCCTACCTTCTACATTTTGCCACCTACTCCTATACTTTTCATACTGTTTTTTTTTTCAGGATAATTGCTTTTCACAATGTTTTTATAAGTAAATAATTTAACCATTATTCTTTAAATTAAATTTGACTATTAAAAAAGAGTAAATTGCTTTTCTTTAATAAAAATATTAACTAAATATTAATTTTTTAACAATGATAACGTAGCAATCTATATAAAAGTTTGTGTCTATTTCATATTACATGATACTATTTGCCTCATAACAAATAATTTAAAGATTGTTAAAATATTCAATTCAAAAAATTATAAAGTCCAAAATCCAAAAATATATGTCTCATTAAAATTTTAAAAAA
This sequence comes from Gossypium bickii, assembly GCA_025503065.1. NCBI lineage: Eukaryota > Viridiplantae > Streptophyta > Magnoliopsida > Malvales > Malvaceae > Gossypium > Gossypium bickii. The sequence continues at coordinate 14,576,127 of CP106713.1, read as the reverse complement.
AATAATATAAAGAAATAGTATAAAGTACACATGGATTGTCATACAAATTGTCATGTTTAAAAAATTAACGTTTTCTCAATATTTCTATTAAAATAACAATATTTCAACTTTTGTTAAAAGATTAATGAAAAAATTCAACTCTTTTTTAAAATTTTGATAAATAATTCAACTCTTTTTAAAAAATTGACAGCTAAATTGACAAAAAATAATAATAAAAGTTAAAATTTATTTTAATCTATTTAATATGTTTAAATTTGATATTTAATTTTTATATTTTAATTTTTAACATAATTTACTCTCTATATTTTTATAATGTTATTAATTAATTCAAATAGATAATATCATTAACTTTTCAATTAAAATGTTATGCAATTATATATAATTTGAAAGCAAATTTTAAATCCAAAAAGCAAAAGGATTAAAAAATAAAAGCACGAGATTTTAAATTTTAAATGTACGAAATGACTTAAAATCAAGGTTGTTTCAACGGAATCATATTGATTAAAATATCAATCCAAAAAGATACATTAGATCAGTTGACTTAATAATCGGTAGGCTTATTGAATATTTTCCTATTTTTTTATAATTTCAATTAATGACTACCAATTCAACTATTGATTTGGTTATGAAAACATGACTTGGACTATATTTTAATATTTAAGTTTTTGTTTTATAGTTTGACGCAAACAAATAATCAATCTAACACAAAGAAAAAAAAAACCGTACTAATAATAGCTATTTTCTTTCTTTTTCACTATTTTTCTTCCATATTTCCATGCATTTAACGATAATCATGAAGTCCAATTGAAGATAAGATAAAAATAATCGAGGGAATCATAACAATAGTTACATCTTCTGATAATATAAGATCATGCGGAACTTTTAATAAACGTGCGTGAGCACCACTTAACACTCTCAGTTACGTGTAGCTCAAACATGGGTAATGTGGGAAGAAAATAACAAAACCTAAGTTCTTATGCATGGACAACTCACACAAATACAACCTTATAAAAAAAAAGTATTCTAACCTATATAACATGATTTATTAACTGTAAAATTTTTAAATAAATAAACAACACTGTAAAAAGAATTATTACATGGAGAAACAAGAGTAAAAATAATTTGACATAAATACACCCAAAATACATGGATTGTCAAATCTAGACAAGTAGAAATAGCAATGACAAGAAGATTAGAATGAGTTAAGTAGTTACCAATTCACTACTTCCATCAGAATTGTGCTTACTATGATTTATGAGCCAGGTATACCCAATATGAATATCACTTATCTAGGTATATACCAAGATTAGCATTTTGATTATGCAATATTCAGCTGAGAACAATAACAACAAACCAGATCCCAATAGCTAGCAGGACTCATTCTCAGAAAGCTGTCTTCTTAGATCCTTAAGAGCATCAACAACTTCAGTATCGAGATTGTGCTTCAATAGTTTACCTTGAAAAGAAGTAGATCTGAAGAAGGTGAAAACATGAATCAAAATCATTTTCATGTCAAACCTACAAAAGTACACTTCATCCAATAATCAGCCTAATATCAACATACTTGAGTTTGATATTGAGTCAATTATTGCTAAATACTTTTGGTGCGCTGTAATCAAGATATTACTAAATTTGGAAAGTACTTATCTTAAAGTTTAAAAACATTGAGACTTCTGCTAAGTTGAAGGATATCACAAATCTCAAATGAGATGTGAGCTGTGAGCTGTGAGCTGTGAAGTCGAGTAGGCTAAAAGATAAGTCTACAGGACAAGGCTTAGCTTAAGTTGCCAAATTCTGCTTTAAAAAGGGTTATAACATTAACAGTCCAATCATAGTATGATTATTTTCTTTATGAGATGTTGGAATATGATCCCAAGGCCAAAACCGTGTATGCTCATTGCATTTTGCCTTCACTTCTACCCACAACCAAGAAACTACCCACAACCAAGAAACTATGTATAATGGTCATTAACAAATTCTCTCTGCATAACATGATAAAGGGGTTCCACTAGAGACGTCACAGGGAATAATCTCAGAATTTATCATTAATGCACTAATACACTATCACCGAACCACATTCTGCCACTTAAATCTTTCAAAATAGATACAGATTATTTTTAATGAAGTGAGATAAAGTGGTTCACTGGCATCGTATTATACAATGTTAGTGCATCAAATACAAATTCTTTATCTCAAGCCATTTTATAATACCTACAAATATGACTTTACAAGTCTAGATTCTCATTTCATGATTGAGCATTAAACCAAGGATACCTTAGACCATCTCCATTATTTCACAGAAGTCATGTATCTTTAAAAAATTTGATATTCCTATGTTGGCGGATTTATTTGTTTGAAGCAGAGTAACTATTTCAAAGTACGGAGAACATATACATGTATCATCATTATTAGCTATTAGATTATTCCATTAGCTCAGGCCCCACGAGATCTCTAGTGAACCTTCTCATCAAGCTTTCGAGACAAAACTTGTCATAGATCTCTTAAAATGACCAATATTCCCTTGTTTCTATGGACTCATGTTAAGAAGCTAAGGCCACTATGTATTATGATTTTGGCATTAGGGCCCATCTTTATACATGGTGTGATGTTTGCCTAATGTGAATCATAAGTTCAAAATGCCCTTAGTTTGTTTCTATGGGTGCATGAGATGGAGATAAGGCCACTACATATTATGATTTTGGCATTCTCTTTCAACATGACGTGATATTTGCCTATGGTCAATCGTAAGTTCAACTGGTAGTATGATAATTTTAAAATGAGTACCTAAACCACACAGTGGCATGCATTTATTTATTCTTTTAATTTCTTAGGTGCAAATTTTTGTAATTTCATTCCAATGGGAGAAAACCTTTGTTCTTGAAGCATCCTCTCAACCTCCTTCTGTGAAGCTTTAATCTACACAATTAAAGAGAAACCATCAATAGAAATTATGGTATACAAACAATCTTCCAATAGAAAAAAGATAGACAACGATGACAATCTGTCATAGCATGGATACAATTTACATACAATACTTCAACATAAAAGGGCTACATCAAAGGTAAAAATTTGTCATAACATGGATGCTTATCTCTTATTCAGATGAATGATATCAAGTAGCAATACTTTGTAAGAAAGACTAGGCTCGACCATATGGGTATGTTCTCTCTAGTTTTTTAACTTCTTGATGATCTAGAAAGGAAAGGACTTATTAGACCATAAAAGAAGACATGGTCCTCTTAATCATCCATAACCATAGGATGGGGGCATTGCCGATTAAAAGAAAGGAAAATCCAATATATAATTAGGATTGACCCTCTCTTAAGAATAATAATAAGTGAAATTTACCGATACATGTAAGTAGATGAATGCTTCAATCCTCATTAACTAATACAAGGCTAGTTACTCCATTACATTAAATTGACGATATTTTCTTTGCATAAAACAGTCTCTCTCGCACACGTGCTAAAGTAGCAGCCATAGCACATACTAACTAAAAGGTTTTTACAAGCTTATCTCTAGCTCAGTAAGATATTTATCATCTTGGTGTGATTAGGATTTATTCATTATTTTGGGTAGATTATAATTTGCTTATTATTTTTTATGATTCAAGAGTTAGGATAAGATATTACAAGTAGCTGTGATGATATATCAAGACTAGAAAACTCTCAGTAGCATTTTGAAAGTTTAAATTTTAATAAAACACCCAAATGTCTTCCCTTCCTCTGAGAACTTCTATTTTCAATTGCTTCATTTTTATCTTGTAAGCATGATTTGGTTTAGAGCAAGTGATGGAGAATCGCTTAGGCTTTGTACTTGTATCAGAGAGAACTTAATCAAGGCTTATCATTTTTATCTTGTCGCATGCAGTTTACATTTGGCTGCAACAAGAACCAATGGGAGCCTAGATACATATGAATGGAAAATGCATGATATTAATTAGGTATTTGAATACTATGTCGAACTGCTATAAAATGTGTATGAAAAGATTCCAGAAGGTGCCCACATCTAGTTTGACATACCAAAAGGTAGTCTCATTGATAAACCTGATTTTGGTGAGGAAAAAAACCTGTTCATGATATTGGACCTGCAAGTCATGTGGTACAAGGTGGATTGAAGGAGTAGTTGGTGCATGCCCTTGAATTAAAAGAGGGGGAACTAATGTCGAAATGATTGATTTCCTTAGCAAGATGCATGTTGAATAGCAAGATTATGATATTTAAAACCTATCTATGATGATATCCTGAAGATAGTGAAGAGACTGATGTCTATCTAGGTTAAGGAGAGTATTTGGTTGTTCATAGAACGAGAGCCACATCCTCAGAAGAAAGGGAGGATCAAAGGCAAGTTGAAAATCTCTTATATATCTCAAGGGGCACAACGTCGGGTGAAAAATAATGAAGTGAAAAGAGTTGACTCAGTTTCTACAATCGAAACAGATTCTATCGAGAGAGAATTCAATGCTGGACTTGAGTAAAAGCAAGAAACATTGAGGCATGTAACAGTTTAAAGGTGATGCAACCTTCTAGAGGAAAGCTACTTGCAGTCAACATGAAAGCTAAGTTTGTGAAAGTCGTTGCTGAAAATCTAGTTCTCGTGGTTTTAGGTGAAACAAGTAATGCTAAAATATCTTTAAAAAAGGAGAGAGTCTTGGCGAAAGAGGCATGAATGAGGACTTTCTACTAATAATTGGCTATGACTGTTGTCCCAGACTTGCATCTTATTCTGATGAGCTCAACCATTAATGCCGATTTGTTCTCTAAACGTTTGCCTAGAGCTTATGTTAGAAGGGGAATGCATGGGAGTTTACTTATAAGGTATACACCTTTTTTGGATATTACTTTTGTGTGCCAAGTATGCATTCAGCTATTTTGTCCAGATTGTGCAAATGCTTACTAGATAGGATACTTTACAAGCAATCCTTCAACTTCTAGCTATTCTGTTAGTCATACAAAAGCACCTTCTGGAAATAAAGGTTTGCCAAACCCAACAAAACATGTTTAACATCCTCATGTGAAGATGCTAATTCTGAGGATTCTGGATTACGTGCAGCACTCCAACACGAAATGCTACTAAGACGAACAAGTTAGATCTAGGCTTCTCGAATCCTTATTCTCCACATCCCTTTCAAGGAGCAAATAAAGTTTCGCATGCCCATGGAGATAGACTAAGGATATTAGTTATTGGCACCATGGCTAAAGCTCAAAGAACACTCAATTTGGCATCTTATGAATGAGACGTGGAGCAATATATGCACGTATATGCTGTTGCATATTCACTTGCTTGCTTAACTGATTTGAATTCATCCATTGGAGACAACCATCAATTTCCACCATTGTCCACTTCTGAATATAACTTACGCCTTACATTAGAAACTGACATGTCTGATGGAAAGAACTTGATTGTTGTTATCTACAATTCTTTGGGATGGAAAAGAGAGGATGCAATATGTCTTACGGTTGTTAATGAAGCTGTTACTGTTCATGATCAAGAGGGAAGAACAATTGAATCACAGCTTGTTGCAATAGATGCCTATGTGGACCTAAGCTATCATGCTAGAGCATATTTAGCAGTTGGATCAACATCAAAAGAAGTTCATAGTGTGAAAGAAACTTCAAGGCAGAGGCCGACCTTTATGGTGGCTTAAGGCCCCCCCTAAATTTTTTGGGAATTTTTACTTTTCCTTCAAATTTTTAGAAAATTTTAATTAGGCCCCCCAAAATTTTTAGAAAATTTTATTTTTCTCTTAAAAGTTTTTTGAAATTTTTAGTTAGCTTCCCTTAATGTTTTGAAAATTCCCATTATACCTTTTAATTTTTTTTGAAAATTTTAATTAAGCTCTCTTAAAATTTTTGAAAATTTTCAGTAATCTTGTAGGTTTTAAAAATTTTAATTACACCCAAAAATATTTTTAAAAAATCATTCAAAAATTTTACTAGGTCTCCAAAACTTATCCCAAGATTCGCCACTGCCTTAAGGGCTGAAAGTCATCTATATCTAATATGGCGCATTAAGTTTTCCAATTTTATTCTTTACTTAATTTCCCCCTGTGTGGCTGCCGCAAGATCAAAGTTTAACAGTTAAAACTTTGGCCCTTTTTCCATTCATGTGTATCCCTCTTGACTTCGATCTGCAACTGTTCTTTGTCATTCTCTCCTTCACTTTGTTTCACAACAATATTTTATCCGGTGGAGGCGGAGGTTTGAGATGGCGGCTAACGGAAATGAAGGGCCACCTTCAGTTGAAAAAAGAAGAGCAAAAGAGGGGCACCACAGACGCAGCTTTGATTGGTAAAGAGCGAGCCAAAATTTTTTAAGTTTTGGTCTTAGCTTTAGGGTTTGGCCATACTGTCTGCCCCCTTCAATGTTTAGTTTTTGTTTTTGTTTTATTATTTTAGGCTTGGATGAGTTGGGTTTATAAAATTTTTTTTCGGTTTGGACCTCTTTTTTTGCTTTGGGCCGGGTCTTTTTTCAGTTTGGGTCATGATATTTGGCCCAAAAATATAAAAACTGGTTCAACCAGTCTTTTACGATTCATCCGGTTCAACCGCAGTTCACACCATTTCACAAGTCAACTGATTCCCTCTCTTATTCTGGACCAGTACACCAGCTAGTTCCCAATGTGCCTAGTCCGACCAGCCAGTCCGGCCCGGTTTCGATAACAATGGTGTTAAGTTTGTAGGTGCAACATCACCTTCCAAGCTTTCCTCTCTACAACCTACTCTAAGGGGGCCAACAATTGGTATTCGAGGCAAAGTAATCTTTGCCTTTGAAGCAAATGGATCCTAAAAATTTGGGGTCAGGTTTAACAGATCTATTCCTGAGGGCAATGACCTTGGTGGTCTTTGCGAAGAAAATATGGTTTCTTCTGTGCTGCTACCTCACTAAGCTCGGATATTTCTGAAGGTGATATTGGCAAGCCAGTTGCTAATGATCCTTTTGAGGTTGCATTGAATGAAAGAAAAAGCAATCCCTTGAGACAGAAAAGTCTAGCTGGAAATACAGATAGGAGACTAGCTATAGAAAAAACAGGCATGGAAGTTCTTATATGAACGTTGAATCAAGAAGTTGCAGTTAGACAGTTCCTCACAGCAAAGGTCAAGGATTTGGAAGTGCAACTTGAAACCACTAGAAAGAATTGTTATGAAACATGCAACCTCAAAAGGAGTTACTTTGGAAGCAAAGTTTGGATATGGAATTGAAATTAAAGAAGAACAGGATGATATGGCACATGTTGGCTCAGCAAAGTTATTAGTCATGAAGAAGAGGCTGCAAAGTGCTGATATAGAAATTTATGCTGAAGCGGTGAAAGTTTTCTCACCGAGACAAGTTTTCCTAGGGGGAATGACACGAGAGCTTTATTTATTTTAATATTTTATTATTTCAGTTTTATTTTATAATATTTTTTTAAGTACTAAATAATTTTTTGGATGGCTAAGATTATGTTAAAAAAAAACTTTATTTTCAAGAAACTCCAGTAACTTTTCTTGCAAGAAAGTCTATTATATCAACCCTAAGTTCTTTACAGTTCCAACTTTCTAACTCATTTTACAGCCCTAATTCTTTTTATTGCTGATGTTTTCTTCCTTAACCACATCAAGCTTCTAGTTGAGCTATATGTGAGAGGGATTGTTAAGTAGTATTATCCTACAGCTGTTAAGTCTTGGGTTCTATGATTTTATATTCAAATTGGTCAATCCACTTATTACCTACTGGTTTTAAGTTGAATAATTAACAGATACAATTTTATTTTTCAAGTTTTAATTAGCTTTTTGATGATGAATGTTTTGGGTGAGGCATTCAGTGTTGTAGTTTTCTCCCTCTGTTGATTCTTTTTAACTTTCCCCCCTATTTTTCTATTTATCCCCTAATTTCATTTTTTTTTTCCTCCCTAAATACTTATGTTTAGTTCTGATATTACTTCAAATTTCTATTTGCTAATCTCTTTCCCTACTTGTTCCACATCAATTTGGTATTAGAACCTAGAAGAGCTTTACTGTCAGCATATTCTCTACATCTATAGGAAGAAAAAAGAAAAGGAGAATACATCCAGCTAAATCAAAAAAAGAAAAAGAACACTGCAGAAAGGGAGACAATTAACAGATTGTTTTAATGACGATGTCCACATCACGATATTCAGGAACCCATTTCCTCTCAGAGAGCCTGAGGATGTAGCTGTACTGGAGAGAATAGTAGTGCTCCCCAAACTAATTTGATGATAGATGACTTGGGCATTAGAGATGGATTAAAAGGTGGAAACGGGAATGAGATCACTGATACTAATAGTGTGACTGCTGAGTGTTAGTCATGTTTTCCATGTAGCAAATACATTATCCCAGTGGCATGCTTTTGAGCCTTTTTGTTTTCTCCACTAGTCTTCTTAAGGCATTTTATTGGTGGCAGTAAGTGTTGGTGATGCATTTGTTGCTTGCTTCCTGTCTAGACAACAATTCCTATTATGGGTTCCATGGAGCATAATAGTGTTTGCATTAACACTTTATGGAGTCAAGTTTTTCCAACCAAGGGTGACTGATGGACTAGGAATTCCTATAGATGAAAGAATGTTTTTTGTTATCCAATCTTAAGGACATAAATATGTTCAAAAAGTACCATAAACAGGACAAAGACTTTGATCACAATTCATCAAATATAACCTTCAAGGACAACTAAGGTTCTAACAGAAGTTTCTACTCACTACATGGGTTATACTGATTAGGTTCAAAATGCCAAGGAAGATCTCAAAAGGTGATTCCATGATTTCAATCTTGAGGCAATGGTTTTTCTAAGAGGAGGAAAATCTTCATGTTTACCTTTTGTTCTTCGATATTTGCCATCTAGCTGTTGTTACAATGTAATTATTTATTATTTGTTTAAGATTTATCAGTAAGGATGAAATGTTATCAATAAATTTTATAACATCTTGTGAGTGTTAGCTTTAAACTGATTCGTTAAATATTTCATGTTCGATTCTATTGAGTTCCTCAAAGGTTGAGTCCCTTTTCATGACAGAAGATGGTTTTTTCTAGTATTGCAAACCTATTTCACAACAAAGAAACTGGACAAATAACAAGTATAACATCAGTTTGCTCATGACAAGATAACTATGTTTTCTAACAGACTCACACCAATAATAAATTTCATATGGGCACCTAATTTAAGTGGAATGCAAAAATGCAGCACTTGGTTGGAAAAATGCCTCACCTCAGAAACCAATGCCTTGGAGCTCCAAATAAAGGCTCCCTGAACAAAACCATTAACATAAATAAGTCCAATGAATAATCTAATAGACCGTTCCCAAACCATTGTCAAAATAGATTACACCTGCCTAAAATAATAATACAAGAGATAAGCATCCCCAACAAGTATCAAGACAATCAAGCAGCTACTTGATTCTAAAACCCTAATTTCTTACCCAGTATAAGTTGGAAGATCCACCTCTGTCATTTATTGACTAATCACGCTTTTGTTTTTAATTGTAACACTTCACAATTAAAGATAATGTGGATGAAGATCCCTTTTAGCATCACTTTATCACCAAGGATACTAGGGGAGTACTCCAACCATCATCAGTGGCATCTTCTTAGTTGCTATGATTTAAGCAACCTACTCATAGTTTCTACACATAAGTTGCAACATCTTACTAAAGGAAGCTGGACTATATTTGTTATACATAGGGTGGAGAAATATCTATCTTAATGATAGTAAATACATAATGCTCTGGAATTTCCTGGTCAACCTGTGATGCAACTTTTTAGCTGTGACCCCAAAGAATCCTTAGATGTCAAGCTTACTTTACAAAATATGATTTGCCATACAGCCATAGTACTTGTGGTATGACTCATAAGGTACTGTGTATTCTACAAAATTTTGTGATTGATACAGTGTACTCATACTTCAACATCCTTTTACCTACTTGTTACATCAGCATCTCATAGTACATGGGCATCCCAAGTATTGAGCAAATTCAAATTTTAGATGAGCACATAGCAGAAAATACCATCAGATAATTATAGCAAAGTAGAATGTCATGATTGCTACAACAGAATAATTTCTTGATCATAAGGCAATGCTCACCGCTCCATGTGCTGCATGCTGCTGACAATGATCAGAAGTCACAACCCAAACTTTGGGGCACCCATCCTCCCTCAGAGCTACAACCTGATATATATTTGAGATGTACACTAGAAGTCACTAACAAGGAAATAGTTCATTTATTTTACAGAAAGATGCATACTGAAGGTGTCATGGAAAAGAGTGAGCAACAGATGTTATAGGAAATACCTTACAGGGCAGACTAACCTAGATGCATAACTGATACTATCCCCTAATGCTGAATGCATAACTGGAACTATCCCCTAATGCTTACAGTTTATCAGAGGAGAAGCAACTTTGTTATGAGACTTGTCAGATACTCTCTAACATATTCCAAACCATCATGCCTAAATTCCAGAGTAAAATTTACCTGGAGGCCTCAACATTAAGAAGTGTTTTTATTTTCCCAATGAAGTTTAGGGGAACACATAAGAAGGATATGCTGCATGTCTTTGGAAGATACTTGTACCATCCATTCATAATAATCCTAGAAGGTTCTCGAGCAAATGAAAAACATGATTTGTAGCTCGTTTTCCTTTTTGTCCAAGAACATAATTTATAGTTTAATAATCTAAAGAAGAGAAAAGTAAAACTCTACAATGCAACGTGAAAAAAGGAAGCATAATGAGGCATGCTAAAATCAATCCTTTTATTCTTCTATATATAAAACCAAATATGCTAAATAACCAGTAAAGAAACAATCGAAATTCTCAACGAGTTGTTATCTCAAACCTCCTTTTCAATCCATGCATCAGCACAAGACTCTCCTGAGTAAACTATATCAATGCTGAAAATTGGAAATTATTAACATCAGAAATCAAAATCTTATAGAAAGAAAAGAAATTCAGTTATATAAATAAGGCAACATTGAAATATGAAGTATTTAAGACCATGCTGCCAATTCAAGGCACATTATGCACAAACCATGGCTCTATGTTACTGGATTTGATGCAAGTGTTGGATACAGTATGTGTCTAACAAGGACATGCTCATTTTTTGTAAGATTTTGCATATATATGGAGGGTTTTATCATCATACCCCTGTTCAAATATGTGTTGGACAACGAGTACTTCAAGAAAAATGAAGAGTCAAAGCAACATATCTACAGCTAATTATTGAAGTTTCAGTCGCTCAACAACCATCCATATCAAGGAATGACTCTTCCTATTACTTTTTTCTTTTCTTTTCAATAGACTTTTAACTTCTGTAGAAGATACACTGCCCTACATGTTCTATGCATTTCATGCAAAAACTATAGACACCACTAACATACACTCATAATACAATGAATTAAGGTCATTCCCAAGGCCTGACTAGTCATACTAACACAAATATAGAGGAAAAAGGTCAACATAACCAACACTAGAGATACATAACTGTTGAAAAAAATGTGAAATCCCTTTATTTTAATGAATGATTAACACCTCTTTCAAATTGGAGACTAAAAGTCCAATTTTTTGAGCCTCGTCTTAATATCTATTAAACAAAGGGCAGAGTTATGCATGCAACTTCAAGTATATTGTCTGACTAATGAATTCTTGCACAGCTACCAAGTGATCATGAAATATGGATTGACGTGAGACATGATGTAAAGCATCAGACATGCCAATGTTTGAATAGGAGAAGTAAAGAACAAATGTAGAATAAACTAAAAACCATTTTGCTCGGAGTCCTAAAAAACCAAAATGAAAAATAGCAGAGGATAAACTTAAGAAAAGTTAGTAACAATGCAGATTTGTTGATTTAGCAGCAAAGCAATTCATAATCATACAAGCATGGAGTTTTAAGCTGGATCCAGCATAGAGGTGCTCATGGGCCGGGCCAGGTTTGGGTTGGGCCCATGCAAGATATCTAGACCAATTTTTCAAGCCCAAACCCAGCCCAGCCTGAAAAATGAGCTTACTTTTTTTCCGAAGCTCAGCCAAATTTAAGAAAGGTCAACCCAGGTCCGACCTGCCCATATTTTATTTTTTAAGATTAGTTTTTTATTTAAAAATAAGTTTTTTAAAATATAATACACTAAATGCACTAAAAAAGGCTAAAATAAAAGTATTCAAAAACATTAAAAAAGCATTTTATTAAAAAACAAAAATAAATATAATAATGTTTTATTGTATTAAATATAATTTTATATTTTATATTTTATATTTTATATTTTATATTTTGGCTTGGGTTATTTAGTTGGGTAAGTTTTTTCCAGGTTTTGCATAAATGGGTTTAATTGTTATTGGGTTAGTGATTTAATATAAATATAGATAATTATTATTTAACATATATAATTAATATAATTAACTTTTATAACATAATATATTCAGACCGAGTCGGGCTCAGGCAAAAAAAATCTTACCCAAGACTCGGGCCATATAAAAAACTGGTCTTAAATTTTACCCAAGCCCATTTTTCTAGACTCGTATTTTTGTCCAAACCGTCCTATTTTTGGGTGGGCCTTCGGGCCTAAGCAAGTGGCTGACCCATGAGCAGCTCTAATCCATCAAGTAGAAAACAGAAAATGTAAACCTAATCAAAATAAAATGAAAATCAGAATGAAGATTTCCAGTAGAAACAAGCAAGTACATCATAAGTCATAACAATGATAATGTTCTGATAATAGGTTACCTAGAATTACTAAAAAAGAAAAAAAACTGATCCATCTATACGTAAAGGAAGTTCCCTGGTTTATCAAAACAAGCATGTTTAGCATAGATAAAGATATTTCCCAGTAATGAACTTAAAGAGTAAAAGAGGACAGAAATTATTTTAGATAATAACAGAATCAGAATTATAAGTACCCAGCAAAAGTTTCCTTGTGTGTAGGAAGTCCAGACATCATAGCGTCAAATACAACAACCACTTTAACCCCTGAAAATATTTCAGAAGTAACAGAGTTAGCACATTAACAATTCAGCTGAGGCATCCTATCAGACTAGTAAACTTGAACCTTGCTCCTACATAACCCCATGAATCCGATCAGAGAGCTATAGGACATTAACAATTGGTAAAAAAGAATTAAAGGAAGTTTTTCACAAAAATGTGTGATATTAATCAAGTAACATAATTAATACCTTAATAAGTTATTGAAGATACTGAAGCAGAAAGGTGAGTTAAATTATAATATTCTAATTGGTGCATAAAATTAACTTACTTTTGCTACATGTTTAGATAGTTAACCATCATTATAATATTAACTTACTTTTGATACATGCTATAATTCCCAGTGAAAACTAAGAACTAGAGCATATACAACATATTTAGTCATTCCACACAGAGATGCGCAAAGGTTATATATGGAAGAAGCAAAGCATAAACCTCTTAGCATACTAAAAGTTATAAGTTCATCTATTAGTTTTTGGCGAGCAATGTCAAGCCTCCCTTTCATAAAATGCTTCTTCAGCTTCATCCAATAGCCACATACATTGTAACCATCGACGAGCAATACAGGGACAGCATCATCTAAACCCTGGTTGGTACTGTAAAAACTTTTAGCACCAAGAAGCTGAAAAGTGAATTGATTCAACAAATGATCAAAGAAATAAACATAGACAGTGCTTACTAATAAAGGGTCGTTGTAGGATCACGATAAAGCTCTATGTCTTCAGGAAGCTCCTCCTTTTGCACCTTCTTTCTCCGATAACTAGTTGCAGGCTTAGGTGCACTAGATTTACTCTTTTGGAATTCCTACAGGAATTTTTCTCATATAATTAAAGAATTTAAGATAAAGGGTTTACAATAAAACAGCAGCTTAATGCTTACATACCTTCCACAACCTCAAAAACTCCAAGTTCTGCTTGACATTGGATGTGATTCTTGGAGGAGCTGATTCAGGACCCTTACCCTATCAATGGTAAAGCTAGATTGTCAGAGACAGTTTAGTCTAAATGGAAGGGCAAAGCTCCAAATAATCTGAAGAAAAATTGGTCCAAAACAGAACCTTATGGGGAGAAGGAGAAGAGGACTTGCTGAGGATGACTGCCAAACCCTTATAGCTAGCGGAATCGCTGCAGCAATAATGAAGTGAAAGACTGATAATTCTCATCTTCCGGGAAGACCACTACATCATTAGCTCTGTCCCTTTCCGTCGCATTTAACCGGAAAACTGAAAAGCCTCTTTCTGCGATCTACCGCTAAGTTCCCTACGGATTGGAGAGCTTCCTAGAAACACATCATAATTATTCTCGTTACTTTTTTATGGATGACCGGTTGGAAAGAAACATCACCACAAGAATTTTCCAACACCACCAGTTTTCATGCAGGGTTTTTTATAAAGAATCCCTAAACTTAACAATTTTTACCAACTGAGTCCCTAAACTTTTTTTCAGTCCATTTTTATTTTGTAATTTGACAAAAAAATTTGGGAAAAATTAAGATTAGTACCTGAACTTGTCCACTTCTCTCAAATTAGTACCTATTAAATTTTTTCCTAGATCCGTAACAAAATTTTACCTGAGCCAAAAGTCGTTAAGCGCAAGGCAAGTGGCAAAATAAAATTGCGACACTTGCCCTACATAATCTAAACAAATTTAAAAAAAAACTTTTTTTTTACTTTTCTCCCCCAATTTTTTGTTGTGTTTCTTCTTCTCTTAATCTTTCTTCTTCTTCCTTCAACCCAAGTTACTACCTTTGTCGCCATTGGTGGTTAGCTTCCTTTTTCGCCTGAAAATGGTATCGGAGTATAGCTCTCTGTTCACTCACCACCACTGATTTATAGAGAAATGGGAGTGTACTTGAGTCTTAACCTTATTTCACTGTAATTTTCTACTTTTGTGGTTTGGAAAAATTCCAAGAAAATAGAAAGGGAATGGTGGCCATGGCTTTGCAGTGATTTAAAACAATTGCATCGGAGTCTACCTGAGTCTAATTTCGTAAACTGCAAAAATCCCAAACAAGATTTAAGAAAAAACAAAAACCAGAACAAAAAATACAGAGAAAGGGGAGACCAAAGATCCTTACAATCCCAAAGAGTTGATTTGAAAAGTGATGTTGCCATCAGCAAAAAGAAAGAGTTGTATTAACATTCGGAGAGTTACGGTCACAGAAGAGACGATCTCGGTAAGCCAAAACGACGTAGTATTCAAAAAAAAAAGAATACTACTGTGAAAGAAGGTAGTAAAGGAAATGATAGGATTTGTAACGTTCAAGAGGGCGCTTATCTAGGGTAAAATACCCAAAAATACCTAAAAAATAATTTAATTATGGAAAAGGGCCAATTCCAAAAATAATTATGGAAAAGGGCCATTTCACCCCAAAACGCGTCCATGTCAGCGCGTTTTGGGGTGAAACGGCAGCAAAGCGCGTCCCTAGGGGCACGCTTTAGCCCTACAACGGTAAAAAAAAAACCTATAAAAACCCTCCAACCCTTTTATTTTTTTTCACACTTTAATCCTTATTCATTCTTCTCTCAAATTCCTCTCAAATTCCTCTCAAATTCCTCTTAAAATTCTCTTTAAGTCCTTCAAACTTCCTCTAAAATTTCAAAATAGTCCTTTAATATTTACAAAAAAGCCCTTTTTTAATTTTTTTAATATATTTTTTGAAACTTTTAAAATTTTTGATCGTATTACAAATGGCCGGGGAATTACTTCGTCTAGACAACAAGCACATCTCCGTCGAGCAATTGAAAATGGTAAGTTTTTAATTTTAATTTTTCAATATTTATTTAATATTTTTTAGGTCTATGCAATTTTAATTAATTTTTATTTTATAATTTTTTAAACAGTCTGTAGATCGGGTGTTGGAATGTTATATTCGCAACATGCATGGTCCTCCATCGCTGTTGATCGAGAATTACCTGCGAGAAGCGGGTTTTTGACACGTGGCCACGATAGGTCGGGGGGTTCAAATTGGAGCCGCCTTTGATCAGTGCGTTGATAGAGAGGTGGAGACCCGAGACGCACACTTTCCATCTTCCATGCGGAGAGTGTATCATCATTCTGGAAGATGTGCAATTGCAGTTGGAATTGCCGGTGGACTGGTCGGTAGTTACCAGGTCCGCAACTTCTGGTGATTGGGGAGCCATATGCTACGAGCTTCTGGGTGCCATTTCGGATAAAATTCAAGGAGCTCGGATCGAGATAGCCTGGTTACAAGACACATTCCCAGAGCCGAATGAGGGTTCGACCGACATAGAAAGAATACGGTATGCTCGGGCATACATTCTTCAGATAATTTGAGGCTATCTGATGTCGAACCTTTTTAGAAACCTCGTACACCTGAGATGGCTGCTAAACTTGTTAATTTCAGAGCAGCCGGTGAATTGAGTTGGGGGTCTACCGTTCTATCGAGGTTGTATCGAGAGATGTGCGAGGCGACGCGGCCGAGTAAAACGAAAAATCAGAGGTTGCCTATCGCTACTGCAGTCATGGGCATGGTTTCGATTTCTATTTTTACGTCATCGACTCGACCACTCATATTCATTCCCACTGATAACGAGGTAAATTTAATGTTATATTTTACAATTATTTCGTAGATTTATAGTATAATTGTATGCTAAAAATTTATTTAATTAGGTGGAACTATCCGGCGAGTCATGTTGGAATACCTACCATTCGACCACCCATATTCATTCCCACTGTTCGAAATGAATATTGCACAGGTAGTTTGCGTCTTCGTTGTTACCTGAGCGCAAACTCGCCAACATCTCCTGAAAACGGTCCTTATTGATCTCGTACCCTACCAATATACATTGATAGCGAATATTACATACCACTCTTCAATTGAGAATAAATTGAATATTACAAACAAAATTATATTAATAGATATTTCATACCCATATTGGTCACTTACCATCGCTGACTTTTAGATCGATGTTGCCCATAGTAGTTGGATGCAACATGCTTTAGGCAATATCGATAGTGTGTGCGATGCCACATGCTTCCCTGGCGTTCTATTGCGGCTAGTATTCCAAGGCCCCGATCTGATATAATGCATATATCAAGTTGGAGGCAGACATGCCTCCTTAACCTAGATAGGAAGAAGTACCAGTCATCAGCTGACTCCCCCGGTGTTATTGCGAACGCAATCGAAAGGCTTCTCCCACAGCAGTCTTGTGCCACAGCCAGCAATAGTCTATGCGTATATCTACCATACATAAAGGTACTGTCAATTTGTACCAATGGCTTGCAGTATATAAAGGCATCTCGGCATTGCTTAAATGTCCAGAACAGACGCTTGAACATTGCGCATCTACGGAGCAAACGATCGTTGTAGTACACCTGTTCCGTTTCAAGGTCTGTTATGCTGCCTAGGACATATCTCTCCAGCACCTGACACCACTGCCACACTTCATTATATGAAGCGTCCCACCGGCCATGCAACTTTTCTAACGCCTTCTGTTTGGCTATCCAAGCCTTTCTGTAAGAGGGCGTGTACCCCAATTGGCTACGAATATTGCTAATTAAGGCTGGCACTGTAGTCTTAGGATCGGCCTTCACTGTCGAGATTATTAAGTCAGCCAACATGTTTGAATCTATCTTCGGATGATCTTGTGTAACACCTGTCAACGAAGTACGTTAAATAATGCAACATTACATAATATTAGTATTATTTAAAAATATTTAACACATAGTGGTATTGTACCGGCAAGACATGTATGTGGACCTTTGTACTTTTTGATCTCCTACAAGCCTGTCCTTTTCCTCAACGATGCCATGATTTTCCATGAACATGTTCCATCTTGCACTGCACACTTCGCCTCGTACTTATCGAGCTTGGATTTAACCATGTTGTAGTTAACCCCGTTCCTGATGCTGTATTATTTCAATGCAGCAAGAAAAGTATTTTTGTTGGAAAAATAGTTACCAACTTCTAATTGGTCCGAATTCAACGAAGAAGTTGTACGGTCACGCGTCCAGTGTGGTAGTTCAGGAAACTCCAATGCATTATCTTGAGATAGATCGACGTTATGCATGTGGGCTGGAGGCGAGTACGCCCTGAATAGCGGATCTTCTTCTTCTTCGTCTGAACCGCCCTCAACATCTTCAGGTACAATTAGAACAGGCTCTGGTTCAGAAAATAATCTAACTTCTGCACCATTAGGCCCGAGCTCCCGAGGTGGATCCACATCGGATTCATCGTCTGACCTTCCATAACCTGTAACAAACGAGGGCCCTTCGCCGTGAATGTCGTGGGGAGTACATTATCCCTCCTTAAGCATCTTTCGTAACGTTCCTAATCATATGTGGATTGCCAACCACTAGAAGTTGATGACGTCCCCTAATATGTATTTCTATCATCGGACGTAGAAGGATAGATATGCATGTCCCATCCACCAACCGAGTGTCGTGCAGGAGTTATGTTTTCCATACTACCATCGAACACGGGTACTTCTGTATTTTGCCTCCCACTAACAGAGTGTCGGCTTGGGGTCGTGTATTCCCCTCGAACAGCAGTAGATGTTGAGGTCACAGAAAGATCACTTGGAGATGAAAATTATACATATACCTCGAGATAGGGTGATCCACTGGTAAGATGAGTCTCCACCATTGCCTCAAAGCTCTGAGGACCTTTGATGTCGAATGAGCCATATCTCACTGGATCAACCGAAGCGCAAAATCTATACTTAATAGACTGAACTTTCATTGGCGTTGTTCCAAATATTTTACACCTAATTCTTTTACGAAGTTCTATCAAATCGACGTTCCGATTAAAACTCAGTCGCGATGTGCTCTCTGATAAGAAAATAACAC
The DNA here is from genome assembly GCA_025503065.1 of Gossypium bickii. NCBI lineage: Eukaryota > Viridiplantae > Streptophyta > Magnoliopsida > Malvales > Malvaceae > Gossypium > Gossypium bickii. Next base: position 14,557,355 of record CP106713.1, on the reverse strand, counting down.
CATTTTCGGTGTCACAAACCTCACCATCGTAGTAAATAATAGCAATAATACGTTCACTCATTTTCAGTTTTTTTTTCTTTTGCCTCAATTTCCCTTATGCAACCTGAGAATGAAATTTGGCTGATTTATAGTCTAATTTTATCGGAGACTACTGTAGCAAAAGAGCGTCTACGTGGGAGCTTTTTTCAGTCCTTCTGCTGACAGTGCACCCTACTAGAAGCGTTTTGGCCACTGTTTGTTTAGAAATATCTTCTCAAAATAATTTTACCGGAGACTACTGTAGCAAAAGAGCTTGGGAGCTCTTTTCAGTACTCCTGTTGATAGTGCACCCTGATAGAACGTTTTGGCCACTGTTTGCTCAGAAATGTCTTCTCAAATTAATTTTACCGGAAACTACTGTAGCAAAAGAGCGTTCACGTGGGAGCTCTTTTCAGTACTCCTGCTGACAGTGCATCCTTCTTGAAGCGTTTTTGGCCACTGTTTGTTCAGAAACGTCTTCTCAAAATTATTTTGCCAGATACAACTGTCACAAAATTCAATTAATTTTTTGGGCTAATATATTTTGCCCAAAACCCTAAATATATTTTTACCCTAGCCCAGAAACCTTAGAATATCATACTGTAATTGGACGGGGGGAGGGCAAAAATACATCCACGTCAGCGTATTTCCCTGGTGATTCAAAGAAGAAAGCGCGTCCCCCAGTGTGCGCTTTCTTCGCTTGCTTTCCCCAAAAACGCTACCGACGGGACGCGCTTTGGGAAAACGGCCCTTTTTCGTAAATATTCTTGAAACTGGCCCTTTTCCGTAATTAAATTACTTTTTGGGTATTTTACCCGCTTATCTATCTCAGAAATAGCAGTAATTAATTTTTGCAGGAAAAAAAGGTAGCAACAGCATCAGCTTCTATGTTGACCATCGTTGTTTTGATTCCACGTGTTCCCACAGTCATTAAAACCACACTCTCTTTTGCAAAACATTTGCAAAAGATAATACATTTACAAAACATCCCTAATCAACTGTCAAATTCATTTGCTAACTTAAAAGAGAATTACAAAATCTCACGTACCAGCTGAAAATGCTCCAATACAAATTCATGTCCTACTAAGGTAAATTATTAGTGCAAAATAAAGTAATCAATGCCTGAAACGTGGAGGACCAGTCAATTCCAAAGATAAAAATCCTATAAAAGAAAAGGAGCAAATATTTAAAATGGTGTTATTGTGAAGGCAAGTGCCCAAAAAGAGGCCAATGATATAACTAATCAAAAAACCCAAAAGGAGATTCAGGTACCTAAAAATGGTGATAACGAAGAGATCTTGATAACTGATGTTACTTCAGAAAAAAATAGAACCGGAAAAATATAGTTATCGGCAACAATTTTACTTATAATATTGTTATTTAAATAGAAAAAGAAAATGTAAATCCTGAACCTAAGTCTATTGAGGAATGTAGAAATCGAAAAGATTGGTCAAAATGGAAAGATAAAATTCAAGCAGAATTGAATTTACTTTCTAAACGTGATATTTTTGGACTTGTATTTCAAACACCAAACGATATAAAGCTGATAGAATATAAATGGGTATTTTTGTGAAAACGAAACGAGAAAAATGAAATCATAAGATATAAAGAACAACTTGTAACACAAGGATTTTTACAAAGGCCCGACATTGATTACAATAAGATGTAATCACGTTTAGATATTTTATTAGTTTGATAGCACGTGAAAAACTTGACATGCATCTAATGAATGTTATTAGAGTCTATTTGTATGGTACACTTAATAGTGAAATTTATATGAAAATCCCTGAAGAATTTAAAATCCCTGAAGGATTTAAAATCCTTGAAGGATATAGAGTTTCTTGGAAAAATTGTTGGATCAGATTAAAGAAAAATTTATATAGATTAAAACAATTTAGACATATGTAGTGTAACGACCCGAAATTCGTGGGCACCAGAAAAAAAAAAAAATGTGTTATCGGGCCTCCGTCTTAGTAAATCGAGTTAGTAAATAATCATTAGGAGTAATTATGAGTCTAGTAGTGTGCTTAATTAGATTTTTCTTTAGTGAATTTAGCTTAATTGAGAGTAATTAGGAAAAAGGATCAAATTGAATAAGGAGTAAAAGTCTAATTGTAGATTAAAAGAAAATAAAAAGGACCAAAATGGCAATTATGCCATTTAGCATAAGTTGAGGCGGCATAAGCTTAAAAAAATCTGAGATTTTATGTGTTAAAATATATTATTAATATTATTAAATAATTATATTAATATAATATTATATTATATAATAAAGTAAATAGTAAATGAAATAAAAAAAGAAAACAAAGAAGAAGAGAAAGAAGAACAGAGAGCATACTGAAACAAGCAGAAAGAAAGAAGAAAAAAAGAAGGAAAAAGGAAAAACTAAAGATTCAAGGTTTTAAACTTTAAAAGCTAAAAAGGAACTCGAGGCATCAACCCATAAAGGAAAGGAGAAGGTTACTGAGGAATAATCAAGCAAATTCGGGTTTGTATTACTATAATTCAAGCTATTTATTTATTCATTAAATATTAGATTAATTTATGGATATGGTAAGTAAATTATAAGGTAAGTGTTTTTATTGAAATTGAATTGTATCCGGATTGATATGGAAAAGTGTAATTAATATTGAAATTGAATTTATTATGAAAATGAAAATGAAATTGAGAATCAAATACCCTATTAACTAGTCGGGCCGAAGTCGGATATAATTGGCATGCCATAGGACATGGAAGAGTACGGGATTTTGCCGGCTTATCGATCGAGCACTTACGTGCGTCGACTCATCATCTTATTCGTTATTCATCGATTCGACACTTTGTTTGTGTGTGATATCGTTATCATATCACAATTCTGAGTTCAACACTTTGTGTGTTGAATATCGATATTGTTATTATTATTGCGATTCGACACTTTGTGTGTGTCGTATCTCGTTACCGATTAAGGCACATTGTGCCGTCTTCGAGTGTTGGGTTGGAATCAGTGTATCCGTTAAGGTCCGAGTCCATTAATAGGGGTAAATAAAGAAAAGGTTAAATTGAATAAAATGAAATGGTTGAGCCATTGGAAGAAATGCGAAAATAGAACATGAACCAAAAAATGTGATTGAAATATGAGCATGAGAAAAGAAAGTATGAACCAATTGGTTCAAGAAATGGATAATGGCTCAACATGATTGTGTATTATTTCAATTGTTAAATAGCTAAATTTGAATTGTATGAATATATTGAGAATGATAAACTTATGTTTGAATTGGGTTAGTTAAATTAAAGTTATATGATTTAATGATATGATTATTATGTTTATAATTTGAATTATGGTAATACCACTTTGAGTATATGTATACTCGCGTGACGCAGTTAACTTCCGTGCGCGGGTTGTAGAAGTCAAATCAAACCAAAGATCCGAAGCGGACCCGACTTCAAAGAAACCTTTGGTGATGTATATTTCCTTTTATAATGTGGTATGTACGTAGGTTATGTTTAAATGTTATTATGTTTTGAATGTAAATGGTTAAAAATGTTAGTATTACAAGTTTAAAAATTATAATGAAAGGAGTATATTTATTTTAATCTAACTAATATTTTGATAAATTTAAGTTGATATTATATTGATTGAGTTTGATTAGAAGGTATTTAGAATAGAAAATGAATTTATCAAATGAATTGGTTAAATTGGTTGCTTATTGAAATGAATACGATTTATTTTACTGAGGTTTTATATATTAATAAGCGTAAATGTCATTAAATTTATATTAAACAAAATTTATATTTGCAAATTGTCCGATATGTCCGTAGAATGCTTCGTAACCTGTTCGCGATGGTTCGGTTAGGGGTGTTACATTTATTGGTATCGAGCTATCGAGTTTAGTCGATTCTCGGGCTAAATCGGGCTCGAAAGTGAGTCTAGAAGTACATGCCACTATTGAGTCGAAGGTTTAGTCGGGTTTTGGATGCTGATATATATTTATTTGATTTTGTTTTATAGATAAAATGTCGATTTAAAGAATGTATGATGTTGAACAGAAATGCATACTGGAAATCGAGAAATTGAAGAAATCGAATCATTACACCTCATCAGAACTCAGTTAAATAACCAACCTCCTAATGTAAGAAGAGAAAGAGATAACTCACAACTCATTAAGAGCTATAGCCGATGCATTGCAACATGTAGCGAAATCTGCACTCACTATTACATCATCGGTACCTACGGTTAGACGGGCCCCGATTAAAGAGTTAAGAAAATATGGTGCCACGGAGTTTTCGGGACTAAGAGGTCTTGATCCGTCTATTGCCGAGAATTGGATAGAATCAACAAAAGAGTTTTGCAACAATTAGATTGCACCCTCGAGAGAATCGATATGTCTTTGTATCATTGTTACAAGGGAAGCATATCTCTGGTGGGAATCATTTGTTAGACATTTACTGGGATGATCGGGTAACTCGGGATTTGTTTCAAAAAGAATTTCAAAAGAAGTATATTGGGGAAATGTATATTGAAGAGAAAAAGCAAGAGTTTTTAATGTTGAAACAGGTAATATGTCGGTATTGGATTATGATCGAGAGTTTACTAGATTGAGCGGTATGCTTGAAATATATTCCAACAGAGGTGATAGTTGTAAACGGTTTTTACGGGATTAAGAGATGAAATAAAACTACAATTAGTGTCCCAATGAATTCATCGAATTTGTTGATTTGATCGAACGGGCCAAAATGATAGAGCAAGTCTTGGGACTTGATAAAAAGTCGAAAGCAGATTGGATTGACCAGAAACGAGTGGGAGCAACTAGTTCAAATCCACTACCAAAAAGATCTAGAGAATTCGAGGTGGGTTGGAGATCAAGCTTTCGATCTGATAGAGGTGACGGAAACAGAGGAAAACAGATTACTATTTCCACCGGTAGTGTAAAAGCTCCACCCCGGGAAAATGAATATCCTGAATGTAACTATTGTGGAAAAAGACATTTTGGTGAATCTTTGGAAAATTGGAGGATGTTTTCGTTGTGGCTCTACTCAACACTTTATTAAAGATTGTTCGAAAACTTCGAGTAGTACACCTACCACATCTCGAGAGATCGATGATCGATCGCCAGGGTAGAGGGAATGTCTAGAGGAGGTTTTGTTTCGAGGAGAGGAGGAGCTAGTAGAGGCAGTGATATAGCTACACAACAGTCAGAGGCTAGAGCACCAGCCAGAGCATACGTAGTTCGGACCCGTGAAGAAGGCAATGCTCACGATGTGGTGACAGGTATATTTTTATTGTATTCTGAGCCTATTTATGCTTTAATTGACCCGGGTTCATCACATTCATATATTAATTTAAAATTAGTTGAATCGGGAAGTTAGAATCAAAATGTCTAGAGTTTTCATAGAGGTGTCTAGCCTTTGGGACAAAAACAGTGTTAGTGAGCACGTATATGCCTGAGGTGCCCGTTAATAATACATGATAAAATGTTTCACGTGGATTTGCTTATCATGGCCTTTTGGCGATTTTGATATCATTTTGGGTATGGATTGGTTATCTGAACATGGGGTAGTTTTGGATTGCTATAAAAAGAGGTTTAGTATTCAGGCAGAAAATGGGGACAGAATTGAAGTGAATGGCATCCGTACCAGTGGTTCGACACGTATCATTTCAAATACTAAAGCTAACAAGTTATTACAAACAGGGTTGTTCAAATGTATTTGGCATATGTTATTAATTCGATTCGATGGGAAGCCAATGCAAACCAGATTAGGATCAGATCGAGAGTTTCGGATGTATTTCCGGAAGAACTACCGGTTTACCACCGATAGAGAGGTTGAATTTGCTATTGATGTGTATCCGTGCACAAAGACCAATTTCTATACCTCGCCGCATCAATGTCGCCATCTTGAATTGAAAGAGTTGAAGGTGCGATTACAAGATTTATTAGATCGAGGATTTATCCGACCGAGTATTTCACCTTGGGGAGCTCCAGTATTGTTTGTTAAAAAGAAAGATGGTTCTATGCGGTTGTGCATTGATTATCGATAGATTGAACAAAGTGACAATCAAGAACCCAGTATCCTTTGCCTCGTATAGGCGACTTGTTTGATCACCAAAGGAGCTTCAGTATTTTCTAAAATTGATTTGAGATCCGGGTATTATCAATCACCAAGGTGAAGGAAAGTGATGTGCCTAAGACCGCCTTCCGTACTCGTTATGGCCATTATGAATTTTTGGTGATGCCGTTTGGATTGACCAATGCTCCAAATTTGCTTTTATAGATTTGATGAATCGCATTTTCCAGCCGTATCTAGATCGGTTTGTGGTGGTTTTTATTGATGATATATTGGTATATTCAAAAACAGAGGCGTAACATGATCAAGATCTTCGAAAGGTTTCTGATTCTGCGGGAAAAAGCAGGTTGTATGGGAAATTAAGTAAATGTGAATTCGTTTATCCAAGTGGTATTTTTAGGACATGTGGTATCTGCTGATGGGATTAGAGTTGACCCAAGAAGATCGAAGCAATTGTTCAAATGAAAGCGCCAAAGAATGTGTCCGAGGTACGTAGTTTTCTCGGTTTGGCGGATATTATCGAAGATTTGTAAATGGATTCTCGAAAATAGCAATGCCGATGACTAAACTACTACGTAAGAATGTTCCTTTTATCCGGGATGATCGATGCGCTGAATAGTTTTGAGACTTTGAAGCAAATGTTGACAGAGGCACCTGTATTAACATTACCAGAGTCGGAAAAGATTTTATTGTGTACAAAGTGATGCTTCTTTGAGTGGTTTGGGTTGTGTATTGATGCAAAATGGAAAGGTTATTGCATATGCATCTAGACAGATTGAAGCCGCATGAACGTAATTACCCGACACATGACTTGGAGCTAGTCGCAGTAATTTTTGCTTTAAAGATTTGAAGACATTATCTTTATGGCGAGAAATGTTACATTTACACGATCATAAAAGTCTCAAATATCTGCTGTCATCACGAAAGATTTAAATTTAAGGCAAAGACGGTGGATCGAGCTTCTAAAAGATTATGATTGTGTTATAGATTATCATCCAGGAAAAGCAAATGGGGTACTGAAGCCTTGAGGCAGGAAAGCTGCGATTGAATTACGAGCAATGTTTGCTCGGCTCAGTGTTAATGATGATGGAAGCTTGTTAGCCGAGTTAAAGGTTAAGCCAATGATGTTAGAGCAGATTAAAGCAAATTTCGGATGGAAGATGTCAAATTATTAAAGAAAAGAGAAATGGTTCGAATGGTACAATCGAAAATTTTAGTATTGATGAACATAATTGTTTGAGGTTTCAAAATCGAATTTGTGTTCCAACTACTTCGAATTAAAGAAGATGATTCTTCAAGAAGCACACGATGGTACTTTTGCGTTGCATCCGGTGGAACAAAAATGTATCGTAATTTAAGGGAGCACTATTGGTGGCCGTGAATGAAGAAAGATATAGTTGAATATGTCAAGAAATGTTTGACTTGCCAACGAGTAAAGCGCGAACATCAGTGCAATCGGCGTGGTTACTCGATCTATTAGTATTCCCGAATGGAAATGGGATAGTATTACTATGGATTTTGTTACGGGTTGCCAACGCCGAGAGCAAAAAGAATGCCATTTGGGTGATAGTTGATCGACTTACTAAGTCCGCTCATTTCATAGCGATCGGGATCGATTGGTCTTTACGAAGCTTGTTTGAAGTATATATCCGAAAATTGTGAGATCGCATGGCATTCCAAAGATCTATAATTTCCGATCGAGATCCACGATTTACATCGAGATTTTGGAAGCGATTACATGATTCTTTGGGTACTTTCGGCTTAATTTTAGTATCGCATTTCATCCACAAACCGACGGACAATCAGAACGGGTAATTCAAATTTTAGAAGACATGCTTCGGGCTTGCATTATTGACTTTGAATCAGGTTGGGAACGATACTTGCCATTAGCTGAATTTGTTTATAATAATAGTTATCAATCTAGTATTCAAATGGCTCCATATGAAGCATTATATGGTCGAAGATGTCGATCACCGGTATGTTGGATAGAGTTGAATGAGAAAAAGATTGTTGGACCTAATTAATTCGGAGACGTAAGAAGTAGTTAAAAAGATCAAAGACAGGTTGAAAGTAGCTTTTGACAGACAAAAGTCTTATGCAGATCTAAAGCGACGAGATATAGAGTATTCTGTGGGTGATAAAGTGTTTTTAAAAGTATCACCTTGGAAGAAAATTTTGAGATTTGGTCGCAAGGGAAAATTAAGTCCTCGTTACATTGGGCCATATGAAGTAATTGAAAGAATCGGACCGGTTGCCTATCGATTAGCTTTACCTCCTAATTACGTAAAATTCATAATGTTTTTCATGTTTCCATGCTACGAAAGGTATCGATCGGATCCATCTCATATTATTTCTCATCAAGACATTGAGATTAGACCGGATTTGTCATATGAAGAAGAACCGGTTCAAATACTAGCTCGAGAAGTGAAAGAATTAAGAAACAAACGAGTCCCTTTGTAAAAAAGTATTGTGGAGAAGCCATAATGTAGAAGAAGCAACTTGGGAACTGAAGAAACTATGAGAGCGCAGATATCCTCACCTATTTCGGTAAATTTCGAGGACGAAATTTATTAAGGGGGGGAGAAATGTAACGACCAGAAATTCGTGGGCACCAGAAAAAAAAAAATGTGTTATCGGGCCTCCGTCTTAGTAAATCGAGTTAGTAAATAATCATTAGGAGTAATTATGAGTCTAGTAGTGTGCTTAATTAGATTTTTATTTAGTGAATTTAGCTTAATTGAGAGTAATTAGGAAAAAGGATCAAATTGAATAAGGAGTAAAAGTCTAATTGTAGATTAAAAGAAAATAAAAAGGACTAAAATGGCAATTATGCCATTTAGCATAAGTTGAGGCGGCATAAGCTTAAAAAATCTGAGATTTTATGTGTTAAAATATATTATTAATATTATTAAATAATTATATTAATATAATATTATATTATATAATAAAGTAAATAGTAAATGAAATAAAAAAAGAAACAAAGAAGAACAGAAAAAAGAACAGAGAGCATACTGAAACAAGCGGGAAAGAAAGAAGAAAAAAAGAAGGAAAAGGAAAAACTAAAGATTCAAGGTTTTAAACTTTAAAAGCTAAAAAGGAACTCGAGGCATCAACCCATAAAGGAAAGGAGAAGGTTACCGAGGAATAATCAAGCAAATTCGGGTTTGTATTACTATAATTCAAGCTATTTATTTATTCATTAAATATTAGATTAATTTATGGATATGGTAAGTAAATTATAAGGTAAGTGTTTTTATTGAAATTGAATTGTATCCGGATTGATATGGAAAAGTGTAATTAATATTGAAATTGAATTTATTATGAAAATGAAAATGAAATTGAGAACTCAAATACCCTATTAACTAGTCGGGCTGAGTCGGATATAATTGGCATGCCATAGGACATGGAAGAGTACGGATTTTTGCCGCTTATCGATCGATCACACTTACGTGTCGACTCATCGTATTATTATCATTATCGTTATCGATTCGACACTTTGTGTGTCGATATCTTTCGTCTATTGCAATTACTGAGTTCAAAGACTTTGTGTGTTGAATATCGATATTGTTATCATTATCGATTCGACACTTTGTGTGTCGTATATCGTTATCCGTTAAGGCACATTGTGCCGCATTTAGAGTGTTGGGTTTGGAATCAGTGTATCCGTTAAGGTCCGAGTCCATTAATAGGGGTAAATAAAGAAAAGGTTAAATTGAATAAAATGAAATGGTTGAGCCATTGGAAGAAATGCGAAAATAGAACATGAACTGAAAAATGTGATTGAAATATGAGCATGAGAAAAGAAAGTATGAACCAATTGGTTCAAGAAATGGATAATGGCTCAACATGATTGTGTATTATTTCAATTGTTAAATAGCTAAATTTGAATTGTATGAATATATTGAGAATGATAAACTTATGTTTGAATTGGGTTAGTTAAATTAAAGTTATATGATTTAATGATATGATTATTATGTTTATAATTTGAATTATGGTAATACCACTGAGTATATGTATACTCAGCGTACGGTTGCTTCCGTGCGCAGGTTGTAGAAGTCAAATCATCGAACCAAAGATCCGGCCGGACCCGACTTCAAAGAAACCTTTGGTGATGTATATTTCCTTTTTATAATGTGGCATGTACGTAGGTTATGTTTAAATGTTATTATGTTTTGAATGTAAATGGTTAAAAATGTTAGTATTACAAGTTTAAAAATTATAATGAAAGGAGTATATTTATTTTAATCTAACTAATATTTTGATAAATTTAAGTTGATATTATATTGATTGAGTTTGATTAGAAGGTATTTAGAATAGAAAATGAATTTATCAAATGAATTGGTTAAATTGGTTGCTTATTGAAATGAATACGATTTATTTTACAGGGGGTTTTATATATTAATAAGCGTAAATGTCACGAAATTTATATTAAACAAAATTTATATTTGCAAATTGTCTGATATGTCCGGTAATGCTTCGTAACCCTGTTCCGGCGATGGTTCGGGGTTAGGGGTGTTACATGTAGTACAATCATCTTAGTGAATATTTATTAAAAGAATATTATAAAAACTATTCAATTTGTTCACGTGTCTTTATAAAAAGGTTTGGATCAAATTTTATGATAATTTCTGTTTATGTTGATGATCTAAATATTATTGGAAGTTCTGAAGAGTTTCAAAATGCAATAAATTGTTTAAAGAAAAAATTTTAGATGAAATTGTCGAAACCATTTTAAAATCCATTTAGAAAATGGGGATCGACTTTTAAAATGAAAAATGAGAGTCGTCACCAATCCCTTTTTATTTAGGTGTGATTGGATCACCTTGTAAAACGTTTTATTTAAAGCATTTAATTTTGGTCCACGAAAAGCCAAAAAACGGGTTCGGGAGTCGGTTACGTATGAGGAAGGGTTAGCACCCTCATAACGCCCAAAAATTGGTACCTAATCGATAGAATAATATCCAAATGTTTGAAATTTAAAAAGTTTTAAAATAAGATCCGTTATTGGAAGGAAAACCAAGACTTACCTATTTCAAAGAAATAAAAATACCATACCCAATAAGTTAGGATACAGCATCTCATAACTTCGAAGCTAGGTACATCTTATTTTAGAAAATTCTTACCTCGAAACACAAAACATCATACCCAATAAGTTAGGATACATCGTTTTGAATTCCCAAGAATAAGGTCTTTTATTTGATTTAAAACTTTGAGATTTCTTTGTTCCGAAAGAATATAAACATCACATCCAGCACGATTGGACACGATATTTTTAAAACCTTGTAACTAAGATCATCTCATAATTTATAAAACTTGAGCAATTTTGACTTAAAATTTGAGAGTTCTTCGATCCGAAAGAATATAAACATCACATCCAAGCACGATTGGACACGATATTTTTAAACCCTCGTAACTAAGATCATCTCATAATTTATAAAACTTGTTAAAAGGATATTTAGTTATTTAGCCAAACGGAAAATCGAAACCCAGCACGATTGGGCACTATTTCCCGAATTTCTAAATACCAAAACATTGCCTTATTTTAAAAATCTTTAAATAAAATATTAATTTTAAAAATATAATTTTTATTTTAAACAATAACCATGTGACAATATTGCATTTATACACTATCGAACATAAATATTAAAAGCAATTAAGACATACTATCATTTCATATTTATAATAATGTAGAAAAATAACTAATAAAAATAATTACATAATGGCAAACGTAAATAAATAAATAAGAGAGTATGGGTAGATAAAATATATACATAATAATATTAAAAATGGTTATAAATAAATAATATACATAGTATGTTAATCATAAAATTATATATGTAATAAATAATATAAATAAAATAGGTTATATATTATAATAAACTTTATACAAAACAAAATTTTAAAACTAATATAAAATATAATACTTAAAAGTATAATAAATAATATATGAATATTAAATAATATATAAATTATTAAACCAAAGTAAAATAATATATAATTATTAAATATATATATAAAAATATATATATAAAAAATAATACATATAAATATATATATAGATTTTGTACTATTAATAAATAAGGAAATAATATATAATATTTAATAAGGTAAAATAATTAAATATAATATAAAATAAAAGGATAAAAAATCAAACAAATAAACAGGGATTAAAATAGCAATTAAAATAGATTAAAAGAACTAAATTAAAACACGCGTTAAATCACAAGGGTTTATTGTGTAATTAATCTCTTTTTTAAAACGGTGTCGTTTAGATTTTAAACCTTTTGGAGCCCGAGGACCAGATTGAAATGAAATAGAAATTTCGAGGCTAATTTAATAAATAATAAAAGTCTGAATTAAACTAAATTGAAAACAATGAAATTATAGAAGGACTAAAGGGGTAAATTTCCCATTTTCTGAAAACATGCGAATCTTGCTCGGGTCTCCGGGTCAACGCGCGAGTCGTCTTGTTAAACGACATCGTTTAAACGCTTATTGGGTTAAGCGAAAACGGCGTCGTTGTATAATGTTATATAAGTTAAAACTTAGGCAAAAAAAAAAACATTTAGAAACTTGTTTTAAAAAAAAAATTAGAAACTCTCTCAATGCTTCTCGTCTAGGCTCCACGCCGGATGTTCAAACCACCTCCCAACGCGCCTCACGCGTTGTCACCTTCGGTGGCGCACAGGTAAAAACTTTCCCTCCTTTGTTCGTTTTCTTTTTTAACAGTAAAAATAAAAAACGAAAGTAAAAAAATAACATAAAAAATCACCTCGTAAAAAATCTTTATTCTGTTTCAATGTCTTTTTTTTTTTTCATGTATCCCCCTTTTGTTACAGGTTTTTAGGGCTTTTATAGCCTCAAAAATAAAAATAATAGGAAAAAATCTTTTGCCATCTTTTTTGTTTTTGTTTCTGTCTTCTTCCTTTTCTTGTGCAGGTCATTAGCGAGAATCTTGGTGGCGAGGTCGTTCGTGCGTTGATGACGGCGTGGAAGAGGGCTGATAGAGTGCGAGGTAGCAGATTACGGCGCAAAACTGGGGCAAAGCTTGCGGCGCCTAGGGTTTCTGGGAAAACCCTAGGCCACCGAAGGTGTTTAAGATTTTGGGCCCCTTTGGACCGTATAAGTTTTGGGTTAGTGGGGTAGTCTGTTTGGGTTGCCGAGTCAGTCTGTTTGGGCTTGAGTGTAATGGGGCTCTGGGTCTGTTTAAGTTTTAGGTCCGAGTGTTATTGATAATAGGTTAGGGGTAATCTGTTGGTAATGGGTTATTGGGCTAGGGTGTAACTGGGCCACGGTAGTTTTATTGGTTTTGGGTTTGGGTATATTTGGGTTAATGTAATTGGACTGTTTAAAATAAACATTGGTTTTATTTTTTTATTTTTTTATTTTTTTCAAAGCCCGGGCAAAATTGGGCTCTTACAGGAACATCTTGGAAAAACAAAGTTTTTAGCGTTTAAAAGATGAATCCATGTCCATTAGTCAACTTATACGGAAAAGATCTTAAAGAAATTTACATGGATAAAACACATCCATTGAGTACTCCAATGGTTTTTCGATCATTAGATGTGAATAAAGATAAAATTCATCATTGCAAGAATGATGAAGAATTTCTTGATCTTGAAATACCATATCTAAGTGTCATAGGAGCATTGATGTATCTTGAAAACAACACAAAACTTGATTTAACTTTCGTTGTAAACTTGTTAGCAAGATTTAGTTCTTCTCTAACATGTAGACATTGGAATGAAATTAAACATGTATTTAAATATCTCAAAGGGACTATTGATCTTTAGTTATTTTATTCAAATTATTCAAAATCCCTATTGGTTGGCTATGATGATGTTGGATATTTATCGGATCCACATAAAGGTAAATCTCAAATGGGATATTTATTTACATATGGAGATACTGTCATATTATGGCGTTTAACAAAACTAACATTAGTTGTCGCCTCTTCATATCATGCAAAAATAATTGCAATGCATGAGGCAAGTCGAGAGTGTGTTTGGCTAAGGTTATTGACCCAACATATCTAGAAGATACGTAATTTGCCTTTTCAAGAGAATATGTCAACTATTTTATACGAAGATAATGCAACATGTATATCTCAATTAAACGGTGGTTACATCAAATGTGATAGAATGAAATATATGTCACCAAAATTATTTTTCACTCTTGATCTTGAGAAGAAATGTTATATAGAAGTTCAACAAATTCGTTCTAGTGATAATTTAGCATATCTTTTTACCAAGGCATTACCGACTTCAACATTTGAAAGACTACTACACAAGATTGAAGTGCATCGACTCAAAAATGTAATGTGATGTTGCCATTAGGAGGGAGTCAAAAACATATTACACTATTTTCCTTTAACCAATTTTTTGTTTCATTGGTTTTCATGGTAAAAGTTTTTAACGAGGCAACTTATAATAATAGATTATGTACTCTTTTCCTTCATTAGATTTTTATCCCATAAGGATTTTCCTAATAAATTTTTTTATGAGACATTTTCATTGATGGATATCCAAGGGGGAGTGTTGTAAATCCATTGATAAATAGATGTCCATAACCCCCTCAAATTTACCTTATTGTAACCCCTAAAGAATGATTGCCTATAATCCCTAAATTCATTAGTTTGTAACCCTTAAATTATTTATAGGGTACTTTAATGTTGGTCCTTAATACTTTATAACTTATGTTACTTGAAGCCCTATAAATAAAGGGCATGTACAAGCTTATTATATCCTAAGTTTTTCTCTTTTAAACTTTGTATTCTTTGTGTAGTTTTATAATAAATTTCAATTAATTTGTCTATGCTAAATGGATTTAATTCTTACTATTTACATAGGAATGGAATCCAAGCCATAGGACTAGAAAAAGAAGAGAAGGGGCTTCCATCTGGTGTCAGGATCAGTCCAAGAATGCGATGGACAGCAATACGACAACGGCTGTAGTTGTGAAGGGAAAGAAATAAAGAAAAAATAGAATATATTTTTATAATTGAAATGGAATCAATTAATCATATTAAAAAAAGTAATTAGGAAGAAAAGTAGTATTTATAATTAAATATATATTTGATCAGGAAATAAATATGTAACGTCAGAAATTTAGATAAATTTTAAATTTATCAATTTTGATTTTTTGAACTTATATTATGTATAAATATCAATTTTTTTAAATTTTCAATTTCAAATTTAAATTATATTATATCATTTATGTTTATCAATTTTATGAACTTAAGGTTTTGAGTAACATTAAAAAAATTAATTATTTTTCCAGTTGATTTAGAAATTACTTAATTCATTAAAAACCTTTAAGTAAAATTAAGTAATTTTTTCTTATTATTCACATGATATTCCCAGCCACTATTCCCTTTTATATTTTAAGTAAACCTAGCTTGATTTTAGGTAGGTCAAGGTATAAAGATTAGATAGAAACTTGAAACATAAAGCTTAATGATTAATAATTTCACTAGTTGGTGAGAGTAACACAAGTAGTTGAAGGTTCATGGGTTTGGTCCACTATACTGCACTGTTATCGATAGTGTAGTTTCTCCCGCGATACTCATTCCAGTTGGCATGCTTTGATAAGATCCTTTCACCATTCTATTCATCGGTGTGGTATTTGTGGGCTCATGCTTGCTTGCTTCACCTTTTCGATCCGTGAACCACTTGTCCAATGACGATCGCACAAACTCCTTAAACAGTCCTTCCTTCAATTGACTACCCATCTTTGATTGTGTATCATGCAACCATCAAAACACACAAGCTAAGGCCACTTCACTCATGGATAAACATATTTGTGTAGAAATACCTACCAGTGTGACCAAAGCATACAAAGGCAAGGTGCTGTAACTGCATAGAACTTGAACCATTACACTGCAAAAACCAAAAAATTCTGTAAAACAAGTAAATGGACTTTGAAATCATCAAATGTCAAATGTTTTTACCCCATTATAAGTCTAGGGATGATATAGCTCATTCTTTCCATGATGCATGAATGGAATCCATATGTACACTGTATGAAACAAACTAGATCAGTAATATACATAGCCAAAGAGTTTAAAAAGCCGACATTGCTAGACATACCAATATCCAGAAGAAGAATGCAAGCTCAAATGCATTTTGAAAGAGAATAAAATGAATCAAGTGAAGAATGGTTCTAGGCTTTTCGAACCAAAAATGTGTGTCGGAAGGTTTAACTTGTGTAGCTTCACTCACATCCACCTCTTGCGCTAAGCGAGTGATAATGTGTTTTAACTTGGTTCCCACGAGAACTAAAAGCTGTACACCTCCATTCAACTCATGTTGGAACATTTTCAAAATTTATAGTTTTCCAATAACTATAAATGAATGGGTATAATTAATTAAAAGATTATATCTTTTGATTTTTTGAAAAAGAATTATAATTATTTAAATAATATTATTTGAATAGTTATAATTAAATGAATAATAATGTTTTTATTTTAAAAAACATTATTATTCGAAAAAAATACCTATTGATTAAATATATCTCTATAAAGAGACATGAAAATTCCTATAAATAGGAATCAGATTTCATTTGGAAAAAATCAACAATTCTAATATTCTTTCTTTCTTCCTTCATTTTCTAATATTGTTAGATTGTTCTATAAAGTATTCTCACAGAAATTCTTTATAGAAATTGGTTTTCTTGTCATATATTGCTCGATGTGTAGTGGGCTATTCTCGTCAAGTGCAAAAACATAAATAGCCATTGGCTTCATTGTATCCTCGAGGTTAATTTGCTTGGAACTCGTTTGCACACCAAAGATAGGTGGGGGCGAATATAACCTTAAAGATAGTGATTTAATACACGCCTTGGAGCCTTGTCCTATTTCTTCTTCTGTTCGAGTTTTTGTTCGTGTGTTCGAGATTTTCCTCACCGGAGTTTTGTACTAACAATTTTAAGGTTATATTTCATAATGACTACCGCAACTCACGAAAGTGGAACACTAAGGGAGTTGGCTTCCAATTTTGTCAAACTTGATCGGTTTGATGGTGGCAATTTCCGACGATGGCAGAAAAAGATGCACTTCTTATTATCAACTTTGAAGATTGCATATGTTTTGGATACCCCAAGACCTGAGGAGACTGAAAACGATTCTGTTGCTGCAACCCGAGAAAGACAAAAATGGGACAATGCTGATTATATGTGCATGGGCCACATATTGAATGGTTTATCTGATGGTTTGTTCGACACCTACCAAAATGAGGTCACCGCTAAAGAATTATGGGACAAATTGGAGACAAGATACATGACCGAAGATGTTACAAGTAAGAAATTTCTTGTCAGTCGTTTCAATAATTATCAAATGATTGATGGTCGTTCTGTTATGGAACAATTTCGTGATATTGAAAAGATGCTGAATCAATTCAAACAATATGATATGAAAATGGATGAAATGATTGTTGTATCCTCCATAATAGACAAACTTCCTCCATCTTGGAAAGACTTTAAAAGAAGTCTAAAACATAAGAAAGAGGAAATATCTCTTGAGGCTTTGGCAAATCATCTTCGTATTGAAGAAGAATATCGAAAGCAAGATCGAAATCTAAATTACAAAAATGCCAAAGTGCATGTTACGGAGGAAGTACAGGACTACTAAACCATTCAAGAGAAAGTTTAAACAGATCGATAGAGCACCTAAGTTTAAAAAGAAACAAAAGGGCTCATGCTATCATTGTGGTAAGCGGGACATTTCAAGAATGAATGTCGATTCTTAAAGAAGAAATCATCTTCTAAGGTCGACAATAACGAAAAGTTTGTTGCAATGATATCCAAAAATTAATATGGCACAAGATGATAATACATGGTGGATTGATCTTTGGAGCAACCAAACACGTGTGCAAAGACAAAAGCATGTTCACAAAGTTTACACAATGTGAAAATGACAATGTCTTGTACATGGGAAATTCTTCCACCGCAGACAATCAAAGGCAAAGTGTCATTGAACTGCAATTCACTTCTCGGAAAGGTTTTAACCTTAAATGATGTATATTATGTACCGAAGTTAGAAAGAATTTAGTGTCTGAAGTCTGTTAAATAAGTTTGGTTTCAAACTTGTTTTTGAAATGCGATAAATTTATTTTATCTAAGGAGGAATTTTTATAGGAAAGGGTATATGTATGAGAGTATGTTCAAACTAAATATTATCAATAAGAATGAAAAAACTATTTCTCGCTTATATGATTGAATCTTTTTGTTTATGGCATTATAGATTAGGTCATTTGAATTATAGAAAATTGAATGACATGTATAAGTTAGATTTAATTCTGCTTTTTAATAATAATATTGAAAAATGCAATACATGTATGTTGACTAAAATTACAAGAAACCCTTTCCCTAAGGTTAAAAGAAAAACAAAATTGCTTGATTTAATACATAGTGATTTATGTGACATGCATAATACTCCTACATTAGGTGGAAAGAAATATTTTGTTACTTTTATTGATGATTGTTCTAAATATTGTTATGTATATTTATTGCATTCGAAAGATGAAGCGCTTGATAAATTTAAAGTTTATAAATCTGAGTTGAACTTCAATGTGAATCATTTATCAAGTGCTTAAGATCGGATAGAGGTGGAGAATACTATAATCCAAGTTATTTTGAATCCACTTTGGGATTGTCCATCAAGTTTCAGCCCTTTATACACCACAACAAAATGGTGTAGCTGAAAGGAAAAATAGAGTATTAACCGAAATGGTAAATTCAATGTTATCATATTCGTGTCTTGGACAAGGTTTTTGGGGAGAAGTTGTTTCTAACGACTTGTCATATATTGAATAGAGTTCCTAATAAGGAAACTAAAATAACTCCTTATGAACAATGGAAGAAAAGGAAACCAAACCTTAATTATTTGAAGGTTTGGGGTTGTAGAAACTATTGTCAAAGTTCCAACACCTAAACGTAAAAAGTTAGGTGAAAGAGGAATTGAATGCATATTTATAGGATATGTACATAATAGCAAGGCATATAGGTTCATGGTAATTAAACCAAATGATTCAATTTCAATTAACACTGTTATTGAATCAAGAGATGCTATTTTTGATGAAAATAGATTTAATTCTATATCAAGACAATTACAAACCACAACAATTGATTCATTCTTCAAATGAGAATGAGATTCCATTGAAACAAATTGATAATAATGGTGAATCTTGTCAAGAATTAAGAAGAAGTAAGAGGATTAAAAAGGTCAAAGATTTTGGACCAGATTTCATGATGTTTCTTGTAGAAGGAAAAGGTGAAAGTATATACAATAAGATACCTTATTGTTACAATACGTAATCTCGATCCTATTACATTTGAAGAGGCAATGAAATCTCAAGACTCTACTTTTTGAAAGAAGCAATAAATGATGAGATGGATTCAATAATGGGAAATCAAACTTGGATCTTAGTTGATCTTCCACCGGGTTCCAAACATATAGGTTGTAAATGGATCTTCAAAAGAAAATGAAGGTTGATGGAACCATTGATAAGTTTAAAGCAAGGTTGGTAGCCAAAGGTTTTACACAAAAACAAGGTATTGATTACTTTGATACCTATGCTCCAGTAGCAAGAATTGCTACAATTAGACTCTTAATATCACTTACATCTATATATAATTTGGTTATTCACCAAATGGATGTTAAAACTGCATTTTTAAATGGTGAATTGGAAGAGGAAGTGTACATGGAACAACCTAAGGATTTGTTGTTCCAGGACAAGAGCATAAGGTATGTAAGCTTGTTAAATCTTTATATGGACTTAAACAAGCACCAAAACAATGGCACCAAAAGTTTGACAATGTCGTTTTAGCTAGTGGCTACAAAATAAATGAATCCGATAAGTGCATATATAGCAAATTTGAAAATGGAAAAGGTGTCATAATTTGCTTATATGTAGATGACATGCTTATTTTTGGCACGGATTTGGAACAAATAGAAAACACAAAGAAATTCTTGTCAAACAACTTTGCTATGAAGGATATGGGTGTAGCAGATGTTATTCTTGGGATTAAAATAACTTGAGATGAAAGCGGTATAGCTTTATCACAATCACATTACATTGAAAATGTGCTTAAAAGTTTGATCTTTTCAATCTGTATACCAAGATCTACACCCATGGATCCTCAAATAAAATTAGTATCTAATGCTTTGGTAGGAAAATTGATCAATTGAAATATGCAAGTCTAATTGGTTGTCTTATGTACATAATGACTTGTACAAGACCGTATATTGCATATCTTTGTTGGGAAATTGAGTAGGTACACAAGTAATCCAAGTAATTTGCATTGGCAAGCATTGAATAGAGTACTTAGGTACTTAAAGAAAACTATTAACTATGGATTGTGTTATAATGGATATCCTCCAGTTTTAGAAGGGTATTCGGATGCTAGTTGGATTACAAGTTTGGAAGATCATGCATCTACTAGTGGATGGATCTTCATTCTTGGTGGAGGAGCCATTTCTTGGGGTTCCAAGAAACAAACATGTATTCTTCGATTCCACCATGGCGTGAATTTATTGCATTAGCATTGCATCTAAAGAAGCGAGAATGGTTAAGAAATTTGCTTTATGATGTACCTTTATGGCCTAAGCCAATTTCACCTGTTTCTATCCGTTGTGATAGTCAGGCTACTCTAGCAAAGGCATATAGCCAAATATATAATGGAAAGTCTAGACACATTGGATTAAGACATAGTTATGTCCGACAATTAATCTCTGATGGAGTGATCACTATTAATTATGTGAGGTCAAGTGAAAATTTGGCGGATCCTTTGACAAAAAGTCTTGCTAGAGATGCAGTAAAAAGGACCTCAAAAGGGATGGGACTCAAGCCCATTAATTAGAGTCACCCATGATGGAAACTCGACTCAACGCTTGGTATAACGTCAAGTCTTGAGTTCAATGAGATAAAGTACATCATTAGTATGTGACTCATTAGCACTATAAATAAATCCATCCTAAGATTAAAGTGCTAGGTACCCGTAAATGATAAGGGAAGGATGAGTAATGTACTCTTAATGGACCCATAACATAAATATGTTAGAGTGTTATAATTACGGGAACACTTTTGATGGGATCTACCTATGTGAGTGGAAGTGTGGCGCTTCTAGGGGCTCAAGGGCTTGGCTCGACAAAGACTCATGAAAAGAGGACACGACACACATGGCCATAATAGTGTCCCTAGATATTATGCATTGACCAATGTTGAAATCATTGTGTGAGATGTGTTCGGTTAATCAAATGAAATAGTTGGTTCAAAGCTTAGTCTACCATGCAATTTTGATTAACTTTAACATGTTTTCACTAAGTGAAGGTTCAATCGTAAGATACCTTCATTTATGCAAATTGATTTCAAGAATATCAAAATCTAAAATATTTTGAAAATGGGGAGATTGTTGGAACATTTTCAAAATTTATAGTTTTCAATAACTATAAATGAATGGGTATAATTAATTAAAAGATTATATCTTTTGATTTTTTGAAAAAGAATTATAATTATTTAAATAATATTATTTGAATAGTTATAATTAAATGAATAATAATGTTTTTATTTTAAAAAAACATTATTATTCTGAAAAAATACCTATTGATTAAATATGTCTCTATAAAGAGACATGAAAATTCCTATAAATAGGAATCAGATTTCATTTGGAAAAAATCAACAATTCTAATATTCTTTCTTTCTTCCTTCATTTTCTAATATTGTTAGATTGTTCTATAAAGTATTACTGCAGAAATTCTTTATAGAAATTGGTTTTCTTGTCATATATTGCTCAGTGTGTAGTGGGCTATTCTCGTCAGTGCAAAACGCAAATAGCCATTGGCTTCATTGTATCCTCGAGGTTAATTTGCTTGGAACTCGTTTGCACACCGAAGATAGGTGGGGGCGAATATAACCTTAAAGATAGTGATTTAATACACGCCTTGGAGCCTTGTCCTATTTCTTCTTCTGTTCGAGTTTTTGTTCGTGTGTTCGAGATTTTCCTCACCGGAGTTTTGTACTAACAACTCAAACAATTAATGTCATCTGACTCTCAATAATATTTCTAAACCACTGATTATGGCTAATTAATCTACTTACAATGACAGGGAGAAACGATAACCAAAAATACGTATGCCACCCTGCTTGGAAATATACAAATATGTTAGGACTACATAGAATCTCATACATCGAACACTGTGTAACCAAAAGCACTGCTATACCATTTAGATTAAAAGAAAATTACCTTCCACGTTCAATAGCAAAAACACCACCACAAATAGCCACAGGTACCAGCTATATATATGTGACACAGGATGAAATATTAGTAGGGGTTATGTATCTTAAACTTAAAATAAACCTGATTTTAAAGAAAAAGAATTGATCACTTTATGCCAACAATCTTTTTGAAGTCCACTTCAAGTGTCCGAATCATGTACCCGTGAAAATCAAAGTTTCTATGACCTTGAGTCTGTGGGGAGAAGAGGTAATCGGTAACACCCTTTTCATAAAGCCATAGGCAAAACTAATTGTTCCTAAGAGTATTATTGATGATCATGATGGTTTAGGGACTTAACTCTGATAAACCCTTCTCGAAGTGCTAAGTAGTCTGACTTGGTAACAGAATCATAAAACTGTTTGAAGAATGACATCTGCCAAAACAACATATGCAATTGATGTCATATAGTGATCATGTCAAAATAATGCTTAATGTTTACAGCTATATATATATATAAGTTATATTCTCAAGGAACGCAGGTCCAAAAAGCCTTATTTGAAGAGGCAAGGTGTGGTTCACAGGTTGGCTACCTTGAAGACAGCAAAATTTAACGCATTTACATTTACCAGAATAATATAAATAACTACAAAACTTACAATCCAGCTCACAACAACTGCCCTTCTCCAATATCATTGTGCATGTCGTGCAAAAAATGTATGATGAGGATCGGTATCCTCTGCTGGACCAGATAACATGGTTAACAACCATCTTACCAAATAGAAATCAAAGATAGCTTAGTTTGGAATTTTTTATTCTTGTCACCATTTCCATGTTTCAAAATCGATTCTTCCCACTGCTTCCATTGTCGTATCTGCATAAGATGAAGAAAATTTACGAACTTCCTTAGTCTGTAGGGTTGAAAAAAAGAAAAAAAAAAGGATTTCGAGTACTTGCCCAACAAAACAATCTTATATATCACCTAAGTTGTCCCTGCTAATAGTTTCGTTTACCTTGATTATGTATACTTGCATATGTAAAACATATTACTAACCAAAGTTGTAGTTATATAAAGACAAAACATACTTTGAAATAAATAATCTAATTTGTAAGAAGTAACAAAACATCACCCTTGCTCTTCCAAGAACCATCGTAATGACGCAGAATATCACGTGAACAATTGCCAATACAAAGATGAAAATGTGCAGATGATGTAATGCTTCCAGTGACAATAAGGGGACCTTCCCCTGAGATAAAAAAAAAGAAGGAAAGAAAAGAAAATCAGATTTGAGCACGATTTGGAGCCAAAATCAGATCAATCTCTTCTGGAAATGTTTAGTGTTGTCTGCAGTTCATTAATAATGTATTTTTCCATTCAAAGTAAGGAAATGAAGCTCACAAGGATAAAGATTTGGAGTGAGTTGTTATATTCATTCTACATGAGGTAACTTTTTGAATATGGTTTGGTGTATATATAGAATCTCGAATATACACACAGATATTTTGAGAATATATTGTGTTGTTATATAGACCTAGCAATTCATGTATCTGTGTCATGTGTGTGTGGTGTAATATATGCAATGCAAAATCATAGCATGGAGGAAGAGATTGAGCATTTACGAGGTGCCTTATTGAAGTCATATTAGTCAGATAGTACCCCATAAGTTAAGTGACTCCACACCATATGCTTTAACAAGCACGAGCACAGTATTGGAAACTTAACAATTTTGTGAGACCATGATAATATACCTCACGCGAACAATGGTCTGAGCTGCTATCTGTGGAGAACAAGCGCCGTCTATTGTTTATAGCTTGAGAAGTATATTCTTCATGAGTTTTCTCTTCACTATGCCTCTTGCATGGAAGCAGACTAGTTGCGAAGTAAGCCGGGATGCAAATTTCACTTACTAGACCTTGAAAGACAGTTAATAGAAGGGAAATGAATCCTAATAGCATCGGCTCTGTCAACAAACATCAGTAAGGAATTGGTTAGGAAAACCCATAAACTTACAAATTCAAGGCATGGTGAAGTTATATACACCGTGTTTACTAGCTTGGGAGATTATTTGTAATGAAATCCTTCCCATATTCCTTTTACCTCATTAATGTTGCATATTTAAATATGCACTGTCTTATGACAATAACATGAGCTGCCCAACAATTAACTTAAAAAATTTCTAGCAAGCTAATATGAGAAGAGAGAAAAAGTAAGAAAGCAAACCTTCTTTCAATTTTTGTAATGCTTCAAATAGTGCATCTTGTTTCGTATGCTTCAAGTACTGGGTTGCCAAACACAAAACAATGGAAAGATTTTCTTAATTTCATACAATGTGATATTATACTAGTTAAACATAGAGGAGGAGCAAAAAAACCTTCCCGAGGCGATGAAGACCTCGTTCAGCGATAATAGATATGAGAACAATGGTGAAACAGACAGCAGCTACCACCCAGGTTGGTGTAAACTCGAGAGAATTGGACTCTTCTTCTGCTGACATAACTTAATCCAATACAATGTGCCAAGAAATAAAACAAATGCAATACTGTCGTATGGTTGCTGTCACCAATATATAAAATGCCTTAAAGAGGAAGACGAGAGGGTGCCTAAAGAATAAGCATATACAAACGCGAGGGAAAAGAATTTAACTGAGGACAGTTAAAACGGCCAAAATAAAAATAATAATAAATTGCCAAAGAATCAACCAAGTGACAAGAAAAGAGCAAATCTCAGTCACAGTTGATAGGAATAACTTGAGCTGAACCCACATCTTTTCTTTTTCTTTGTAACACAGCTACCCTAGACTCTGCTACTAACCCACCCAATCCTTTACTCTCCAATTTTCCGGCCCCGTCGATAGCTTGGCTGTTTCCATGCACCAATTTTACCACTTCAAAATTTTGTATTACTTTGAAATCATTGAAAGCGGGGTACACAAGTCATCACTATACGCTTAACTTGCCATTTAGAAATCAAAAACAAAACCTTGAGATACAAAGAAAAGAGGAATAAAATACACAAAAACCACATACATTCTGATTCAAGCACACTCCCGGTCTGGTTTGTGAGAAATACTTAAAAGGGAGAAAAGACCATAAATAGTGAACTGTTAAGGCGAGATTTCCATGCTCTGAAAACGGCAACCATTAGATATTAGACACATTTATTGTTAAATCAATTTAAGTGTTTAAACTCGTGTTTCAAAGAATACAGTATTGATATCATACATATACACTATGTAAACGTGAAATCCAAATGGACTTCATATTCAAATTATCAGATCCTGAATGCTAGTCCTATTCTCCAATCTAATAGCCAAACCACCATCAGTTTACTGCAGCTTTGTTCCATTGCACATCTCCTTCCTCGCCCTTTGCACTACTTTCACTTTCAAGGTCATCAAGGTGCCAAAAAACACTTACAAAATCATAAGACTAAATCACACAAAAAGGAAACATTTAAAGGATCTAAAAGCATATTTATGGCTTCCAAGGTGCTGGAGGTGGTGGCGGTGTGGGAAACATTGGTGGAACTGCAGAAAATATGGTATTCTTGTCAATTCCAGTTGACTTGTCACCAGACAATGCCACAAGTGCAGCAACCAAACCAGCATTGCCTGCAAGAGTTGGTTCAGTGTAGTTGTAGTTGGTGCGAACATCGTGAAATCCATCATGCTTGTCAGGTCCAGCAACCATGGCTCCCACAAGCGTATTCGGGTTTGGCTTTTTTGAATCTCTCCATTTCCATCCCCCCTTACAGTTATATCTAATCTTATTCTTAGGGATAGATGCACCTCTATGGTGAACATGTTTTGGGTAATGGTTACCAAAACCCACAACATAGCTCATTTTCCGAGGATTTTTGCCAAGGATGTAATCCATCTGCAAAGTAAAAGCCGAAGAAACAAAATTATTAGCTAGCAGCCTTGGTATGATTCAAGATCAAGTGGTCTGAAATATTTCTCCTGGACTATCTTTTGAAAAAGAACAGACAAAAACATACCTGGGTTTTGGCAAATTCACGCAAGACATCAGTTGAATAGAAATTGGGACCACAATACCATCCAGGTGTATCAGCAGCATCAAGATAATCACTGTATAATGCGGCTAAGAAGGCTGCATTGACAACATACTGCAGAGGCTGAGGCCTACCATGGTTTAACTGAATCAAACCGCCTGTTAAATGTCCAAAGTTACCAAGGTCAAAGAAAGGTACATAGCAAACACAATTGAGTATGACATGGTTAACAAAAGCAGGAGATATGTTTACCTTTAGTTCTATTAAAGCTAGTAAAAACTGGAAGGAATGAGCACATAACTATGCTGGTTTGATTGTGAAACGTTCTCAATATTTCCTCATATGGATACCCAGGGCTTAAAAACAACCTCAACCGGCTCAGAAGCACCTAAAACACAAAACATTGGTTATATTAGTGATGAACATAAAAGCTATCTCCAAAAGGTTCTATCGCTAAACAATGACAAAAGTTGATAAACCCTGTACAGGCAGACTGGGACAAGTAGTAAATGTATAACCTGTTACTGCAAACAGTGACGTACACAATTAGGCACACTAGTTAAAAATTAATCCGTCTAGGAAGCATAAGTAGCAACTTTAACAGCCTTGAAGCTAGCTAGACCAGATACAGGAAATGTATGATCAAAGATTTTGTAGTACAATGATATACAAAGAAGAGTAAAAAGATCAAGGAAACAAATGATTAATGACAAAAAATGAGCTTAGTGCTGAGTGGCCATGATGCTTCAAATATTGTTAAGACTATTTGATATCGAAGACAAACAATAACAAAGAAACAAGATCTACGATAAAATTTTACCCCTATGAATATAGGGCAAAAAACTGGAAGAAAATTTCCAAATGGTAGAAAGATAGCTAATTGATTGTATCAAGAAAATTCATCTAAATTGCATTTGAATATCATATAGCTGCAAACAACACAAACCAAACCTAATATACAAGTTCTGAGAAAATTTTTTCCAGAAAAGCCTTGCATCAAATAACCAAATAGTGCAGACAGTAACAAAAGGTACAAGAGTAGAAGACAACAGCATAAAGTTACCTGAGCACCAGCAAGCTTGTTGTCCCAGCTAAGAACGCCATAATCTGGGCCTCCCCAGAATGCACCAGCATGCTTGGCAAGTTTAGGATGAGTAGCCAACTGAAGGTAGGAAGAATTCCCAGTGGCGTAGTACAACCAAGCTCCACCCCAAACAAACTCATCCCAGTAACTGGAGGAGTTATAAAAGAGGGCAGGGTCAGAACCACCAGCACTATATCTGCCTCTTTGATCCCTGGCAAACTGAAAGACTGTCCGTGCACCATGGACAAGCTTTTGAGAGTACGCCTTGTTGTCTTTGAAAACAATGGAAGCAGCAGCCAAAGCAGCAGCCATTTCAGCAGCAAGATCGGAGCAGCTGTGACATTCATAGACAGGGCGCGGGTAATCAATGTCCTCAGGGCGCATCCAGCAATAATGATCATTGGGTGTGGTACTGCCTCCGGATGTATCTCCTACTCCAACCTATAAATTTATAACTTAGCATCGATAAATGGACAAAGAACAATGAAATAAGGAATAGTATCTGTATAATTATACCTGCGCTGCAATCTTATCTATGGTATCAGCTGAATTGTTGAAGGTCTTGAGCAGATAATCAGTACCCCATTTGATAATCTCCTTAACATGATTGAGTTCACCGGCAGCCTCGTATTTAGCACTGTACTCAATGACGCTCCAGCTCAACATGGTCATGGCAAAAGATGCAGGGAAGTTGAACTTGATAGCATCTCCAGCGTCGTAGTAACCGCCGACCAGATCCTTCATTGTAGTGCCGGGATCGGACTTGCCATCTCGGAGGCACGAGTTTCCTCTCCAGGACACGTTATTATGCTTCGGTAACTTCCCGGCTGCAGTGCATTTATAAATTAGATTATTACCATTATTATGGGTCAGGAAAGACTGACATTGTCGCAACAAAAGCTATTATTATACTATTATATACCCTAAAAACATGGGTTTAATCTGATCTGACCAATATCCAACTTAGATCTGATAACTGAAGCTAAAACTGAAGGAAGAGAAACGTACAACGCTGAGCATTGAAGAACATGAGGGCTTTGTGAAGTGCGATAGTGTAGTTATCAGGGGGAGGCTTGCCGTGGTGATGACGTGGAACGGTCTTGACGATTAAGGTGATTAATCCGGCAAGGACGGCTGAGACGACCAAGGTCCCAACCGTCCAGACAAAGATCTTGCGGCTGACAATGATGCACCCGAGATCAACGTACTTCTTCTTCTTCTTCTGCTCGCTGGGGCCAAGCAGCCAGCTCTGCTGCGTCTCGTCCAAAGGGCGAGAGAGCGCAGCCCTGTCCAGGTCTTGCAGATTCCTACTCCTGTCATCATCAGTGGCGGAATCAGCCGCGTTTATCTCCAGCGGCCCTCCCCAGGGATCTCTCCCGTACATGCTCATCTTGATTAAAAGAGGAATAGACAAAAGTAAAGAAAAATTATAAAGTATAAACCGCAATGGCAGCACCGACAGATGAGATGAGAGGAAGAGGAAGAAAGTGGTGTGATAAGAAAATGGGGCAAGTAAGCAGTGGCTGCTGTTTTCTGTTCTTGTCTTTATTGTTACTTTTTTGGAGTTGGAGTGGGTGCTAAGTTAATATTGAGCTGGAATATTTTGGTTGCTTGGCCCTCACACCCTAATCTTTGCTCCTTTTGCTTTACTATTACTCTAAACTACAAATATTTTATTTTAACATCCAAGCAAAATCTTAGTTCTAAAAATGCATAAAATCTTGGGTTTGGTTGATGAAACTGACAGAGGGACAAGGACTGCGTAGCTGTAATCTTGCCTTGCCTTTTTCCACAACCCAGTTCTTCCTCCAGCTAACGGTAGGTCTTCTTTTTCTTTCACCCCATTTTATTTTCTATCTTACACAAAATTTTATAATTTAGGAAAAAAAGTCATGTCAGTATTCTTCAAAATTTTGAAATTTAATACTTGTAAAATTTAAGTCCGACAGCTAATATGTAAGCTTAAATTTTTACTTTTAAATAGTAAGATAAAACATATTTAAATAATTGAGTTAAGACTCAATCAACGTTTAATATATATAAAGATTTTAACTGAATTGATATTATGTTTCAACTTAGTTGTTAAATTGTGAAAATATCATTACTTTAACAAAATAGTAAATATTGATTTGAGGATATTTTTATTTTAAATGAAAAAACTTCATACTTTTCAACTCAAAACGTATACGATAGCAAATTTTGATTTTCATGTCAAATTTAATAAATATATTGCACAATTATTTCCACTAATATCATAGCTTAACATAACTTATTAAAAAAATTATTTGATACACTGTCACTCCACCAATAAAACAAGGCCGAGAGATAGTAAAATAAAAATTTTAAAAATAGATTGTGGATACTACCCTAATATATTGTTTATAAATGCAAATACAATTTTTTTTATTTGATGATACAAATAATTTACTTTTAATTAATAAAAGTAAATTATCAAACAATATAACTAACTGAAGTTTCGGTTTGTTAGCTGAATAGATTTAATTTAAAATTTTGAAGTTAAAAAGATAATGACGGAACCAATCCTATAATCTTCCTTACCAGTATAATTAAAAAATTAAATGCTAGGAAATTAAGAATATTGAATTTAAATTATAAAATTTGTTTGATATATTAATTTAAAATTAATTATGAAATATAATTAAATTATTTGATAAAGATAAAATTTAAATTATATATTTTATCATTATTTTTTAAACATTTCACCTAACAAAAAATCAAAAGAAATTTTTTTATAAAATAATAAAATAAAACAAAATTGAATTGAATTACTTGAAAATATTTTGATAAGTAATTTTTATCTATTTATTATTTTTTGCACTTTTTTATAATAAAAAATCTATGGAATGATTTTAATTTTAAATTATCAAATATATAAAAAATTTAAGATTATTATTTTCCAATGATTTATCAAATATGAGTTCAATTAATCTAAATTATGTCTAAAATATATATAAAAAATTATATATTCTAACGAAGTTAATTATTTAATAATAAAATCTTGATAATATAATCCTTGTCTAATCTAAAAGGAATTCCGGGTCCGTGCCACGTGGCGAACATACATTCATTCTCTCCATTATTAATACAAAGGGCTCAACCTATTTTTTCATCAACCAAACCTTGACCGACATTACAAGACATCTATTTGTTGCTCTGTAATCAATTTGTATTTTGTTTGCCACGTGCCCGGTCTGGTCCTCGCCTATGCTGCTTTATTGTTCCGGTCCTCCATTTATTCTTTCTCTTGCCCAGGCTGTCTCTGGGATCCAATAACTTAATTTTTTGGTTAAATTTTGTTATTAGTCCTTGTACTCTATAAAAGTTGTGGATTTTATCATTGAACTTTAATTTGATCAATTTAATCCTTATATTTTTTGAATTTTTTATTTTTAGTCTTGACCGAAAGTGTAGTTGTTAAATTTGTTTATTTAAATTCAATTATTAATCTTGTACTATGCGTATAATTGTAAATTTAGTATATATTCTTTAATTGGATCATTATAAATCCCTATACTTTTTTCGAATTTTGAAATTTCAATCTTATGCAAATTATAGTCGTTACTCGCTAAGCCATTAAATGAATTTTTAGTGAGTAATATGTAGAAATAAGAAGCTAATATAGTGTTATACAGATATAATATGTTTAGCACATTAGATTTTGAAAATAATAGAATTTAACTCAATAAATTTAATAGAAGTTTAAAATTAAAAATGATTAAAATAAAATATAAGGTTTAAATCTATATCTCCGATAACTAACAATGGATTTTTATTTTATTTTAAATTTATAAACTTTTCTTTTTGTAAATTGTAATTTGAAATACATTAATTAATACGGTTTTGTAGTGAGAGGATGGATACTACTAAAATTAAAAATTCAATATTTTAGTTTATCATTTTGGACCTTGAAAAGAAGGCAGGATTGTAGAAATTTATTGAATTTGAATTTTTATTATTTATAGTGGAAGTTTATAATCGCTCTACCTTAAGTTTCCTCTAAAATTAGGATCTACATTCACTTATTAAAAATGTATTACATTCTGCGCTTACTTAATAAATAAAAAAGAATGGCTAAACTCCTAATTCTCTAAAAACCGTCAATGGATGTTTCATGAAGAATCCCCACTGAAGTCCTTATTCAACATGGACTCTTTACGCGTCCAAACATTTTTTTACCATTTCTGTCATCCCAAATATTTTGTCCTAAAAACCATCATTTCTATTATAAGATTCCAAAACCTGTGGAAATGAAAGAGTCCTAAAATTTAGTTGAGATGAGCATTGGTATCGCAAATCATCCACAAAATGGTTAAAAATATGTTGAATGTCCAGAAAATTAAAATAAATCTGTGTTATGATTAAGTCCTAATTGATTTTCATTTAGACACATGGATGATTGGAACATGAAGAAACGAAGTCTTCGTGAAAAACCAATAAATTTTCTAATCAATTACGAAGCTAACACATGTCAAGTTAATATTATTGTTGGTCAATGTTAAAATTACTGTTTCATAATTATTTTTTTTTCTAATTAATAGATAAATGATATTTTTTTATATTATTATGGCTTAAAAATAAAATAATTAAGTGATAATATTAAATAATTGTTTTCTCTCTAATTTATTAAGCTAATAAGAGATAAATATAAATAAAAGAGTTTAGATTCTTGTAGAACAATCAAATGAAGTAGTTAGATTATACAAAATTCTCTTTTATTCAATTATTTGGCACTATAAAAATGGTCTTCATTTAAACACACACAAGTTCAAAAACCCCATAATATCTATACATAAATCTTGAAGAGTCGAAGAACTTGAACAAATTCTAACAAACACTATATTTGTTCTGAAGAAAAGTCATCTTCCAATCCAATGAAATTAATGAGAGGAAGACAAAAGACGTTTTTGAAGTAAGCCACCTTTTGATCTAAATTAACTTTAGAATTGAGGTCAAAACTCATCTTAATAGCAGTCACCATGACACTTGAAGCAGACTCAACCATTCAATATCAAGTTTAGACGACCCTTGGATCCAAACTCTCTCTAAACCTGTTTTTAAGATCAAGTCTCGACGATTCTTGAATCTGAATCATATTAAATTCTCAAGAAAGCATCTAGCCTTCAAGTTCAAGTCTCAACGACCCTTGAAGCAAAATACATCCTTTCGATATCAATTCTAGACGACCTTTAAATCGAAACTTCATCAAATAGATGAATCAAAGGAGTTTCTTCGTATTTAAGAAATTTCCAGAGATTGTAAATTTCTTTTTGAAGTTATCAATAAAATTTGGAATCAAATTTTAAAGTAAACTTTCAGCTCGAAATTTGCATGTACAAATTTTTGGCACACTTGGTGGGACAATTTTTGTCTTTCATTTATTCTCTTGAAAGTTTAAAGCTCAAAGTTACAAAGGACACAGAAAATCGTCATAAACAAGCCAGCTCACAAGCTCGCTCAAGTTAATCATGCAGGTCAATCGGTTTCATCATCAAGCACCAATGTCCCTGCTCATCCTTATTGCACTGGACAGATAACAAAAGCCTTTTTAAAGTTATTCAAATAAACTTATTCAATGCTTAGTGACAATCTTATTGGGATCTACTACCTTCAATGTAGTGATTGTATTTATATAATTGTAATATTTTGAACACATTGGTTTATAAAACTCCATCACCATTATAATCTTTTGTATATTGTCTCAACAATTTTTGCACATAAAGAAAAAATGAAAGCAAATATTAATTCACTGGTTATTTAATGTTTAACTAATATCAAGAGGCATTACATGATCGGATTGTAGCGCGAGAAGACATGTATCAAGTTCGGATTGGGAGATACATCATATTGGGTATTAAAGTGGATAACTCCCAGAAGATAAATATATAGATGTGACTGACTACACTGACAATTCATCGGATAAAACCCAAGTAGAATAGATCCTAGATTTGTTATGAATATAGGGTCCGTTTATTTGCATGCAAAATATTTTCCATAAAATATTTTCATTGTTTTACGGTGTTTATTTAGTGAAAAATGAATTATCAAATGAAATCATTCTCCAAAAAAAGGGTAAAATCAATGTTTTTTTAAGGAGAATGTCTTACCAAATCTTTTTCCGTAAGATATTTTCTAAATTGATAACACTCTGTTCACTGTTGAAGAAACAAAAAAGGGAAGCTTTCATAGCAATAAAGGAGAAACTCTCTTCACCGTCGAAGGAAATAATCTCTTATATTTTACTTTATATATTTTTACAATTTAGTTCCTGAAATCCAAATTTTTACTATTCTACAATTTAATTCCTCAAAAGCAATTTTTCTCATTCTATAGTTCAATTCTAAATCTCATTTTGTAAAGTTTTGCAAAACAGTCCGTTTTCTAAAGTTTATAGATTTTATAATTTAGTCCTTACAACTAAAATTGTCAAATTTCCAGAAATAAGTCCTTGATTTTTGAACAGTTAAACTTTCATATTCTATTTCTAAATTTGTAAATTCTCAAATAATGTAAATTAGTCCTAAAACTCAAGTTTTGAAATATTTACTGTAATGGCCTAAATTCAAGGTTATCGGAACAATGGTTTCGTAACCATAAATCCGATTTAAAGAGAAATTTATTTTAATATTTTTGCATGAATATTTATATGATAGGAAAATCGTATTAAAATATCGATAGAAAAATTTTACCGATTTAGTGGTTAGTTAGAAAAAGGAATTATTGAAGGAATTGGGTAAAAACAAGGTATCGAGACCTTGATCTCATAAAATTGAGTAGGAAATATTTTTATAAATATTTATAAAATGTTAGTAATATAGTATTAAAATTTCGTTAGAAAATTTTAACGTTTGAGTATGTAATTAGATGAAAAGGACTAAATTGTAACAAATACAAAATTATGAAAAATGATTAGATAGTTTAAATGATAAAAGAAAGAGGGCTTAAAAGGAAAATAGACCCAAGGTCTAATTGGGCTGGATGGCAAGGGTATGAAATCAGCAAGAAGATAAGGAGAAATAAGGGTAAAATGGGAAAATAACAAAATTTGCTAAATAAAACTAGGACTAAATAGGGATATCTAGAAATCTCTTCATTTTTCTTCACTCTCATCAGCTAAAAACGCCATAGGAGGGATATCTAAGCTGGTATATCATAATTTTTGAACCAAGTAAGTGAATCCTTGCCTATTTCTTGTAATTTTGTGTTTTTAAAGACTTTTACAACTAGGTCCTACTATTAAATTCATTAGTCTTTGATTTCATGGATGAAATTGAAAGCCACCATGGTTGGTTTATGTAAGTTTATGATGAAATAGCATGAAATTTAAGCCTTAATTCATTTAAGAGATGATTTTATTAGGTAATTTCAATAGAAATTGATTTTTGGGACCTAATTATGAAAGTGTTTGGAATTAAAGTCTATTACTGAAATTATGATTTCCAAAGGTTATAAAGTAGTTTAAAGTGATAGAATAAAGTGTTAATTGAAAAAAATAAGCTCAATTGAGAGGTTAATTGAGCAGGGACGAAATTATCATTCATTGAAAGTTTAGGGGAAAAATGGTAATAACCAGCTTGCACTAAAACAGTTTTTGACATCAGCAGTAGTCTAACTTTGAAAAATCACCATAAATTGTAGAAGTTGAATTAGAAGATGAACAAAATATGAAATTAAAGCTTATTGAGTCTATTTTCATATGAAAGAAACAAGAAAATAAAAGAAGTTCTGTATTTCGAGATATTTAGATTTTTGTAAGACTGGTTCAGAATAAATTCGGGTTCCCCTGTTTTGACTTTAGAAAATCATAAAAAATTGAAGAAAAATAATTAGGAGCTTAAATTTATATGTTTAGAATTCTGAATGAGTCCATTTTCTATAGAAATAAACGGGAACACCATCTAATTTCCGTATGAAGAGATAATTAATTTTTAGTGAAGAAGAGTCAGAACTGCCAGATAGCAGAACAGGGGCAACTTTGATGAATAAACTGTACTAATTGGCTAGGCTAAAAATTCTGGAAATTTTATGGTATAAAGAAATGTGAGTCTAGTTTCAGGAAAAATTAACGGTTCTTCATTTGGAGCTCTGTAGCTCGAGAAATAAATAATTTAGTGACTGTGACTCAAGTAGACAGCTTTGAATAAGCTAAAAATAATAATAGAATTATAGAAAATGCTACATGTGAACATGAAATGTATTGAATTGATGATTGAATTTATTTATTTAGATCCGGAAAACTCAAATACGAAGCTAGATCGAGGAAAGGAAAAAGTCCCGGATTAGTAGATTTTATAAACGAACTAGTATCGAGGTAAGTTCGTGTAACTTGAATTATATTCTTAAATGCTTGAAATGTATGTTATTGATGTGAAAATAATTTGAATGTTCATTGTATGAAGATTGATGATACATTAATATATTTGATAAAAAGGGAAAGAAATCCCGGTTGAATGAAAGGAAAATTCGATGGATCTCTGAAAAGGAATTGACGGTAAAAAGGATCTACCCCGGACGGGTGATCTTATCTTGATATAGCCCTCCCGAAGAATATGTGGAAAATGGATTTAGCCCGGACGGGTAATCCGAATTAGGTCTCAATTTAGCTTTGGTGTAAATTCGGATCCAAACTCATTAGAGTAATTGTCGTTGCGAGGGGATTTAGTCCGGGTGGTAATCCCGACAATACTCTATGAGTTTATATTGCGAGATTTAGCTCGACCGTAATCCCATTGTAAAGATGAGGTTCGCGAGTGTGCTCTCTGAAATGAAAATGTGCGCACATGAATATGAATTGATGGACCGGGTTTGTACACTAAAGTGTACCTCTGAAAATCCATCGAAATTTCGAGTAATTTAACGGGATAAATATGGAAAAATAACAAGGAAATGGAAATCATGATATTGATGAGCTCATCAATCATGGCGTGTATATTATTGATATATGGAAATTAATCGACTAACTTGGATGTTGAGTTTGTGAATGTTAGGGTAATAATGCATTGAGTGAGTATATGAATGTTTATTGCTTGTATTGAAAATACTAGGTAAGTATAATTCTTGTTACATGGGCTTACTAAGCACAAAGTGCTTACCCTATTTCCTTTTTCCTTGTTTTATAGTGTTAAGAGCTCGGAGATCGGATCGGTGGGAGACTCATCACACTATCAACCCCAGTATTTCGGTATTTAAAGAAACTTTAGTTTGGAAATGAATGGCATGTATAAGCTAATAAAATAAATGTTAATATGAAATGAATGTAAGGTCAGCCATTGGTATGGCTAACAAATTTCTAGTTTCAGTATGTAATGAGGTTATCTTATAAATTTGCATGGATCTATTTTGAAAATATGTTGAATTGGATTGGTTGGTAGGAATTAGTTTCGGCTTAAATATTTGCAGGGAAGACTAGATTAATTATAAAGGGGTTATATTGAGTAAAAAAAAAAAATTGTAAACTCCGGTAATGCCCCGTTCCCTATTCCGATAATAAATACGGGTAAGGGGTGTTACATTTACAATTTAACCCTTATAGTTTCAAACTTTACTATTTTATGCTCAACTTTCCAATTTTTCATATTTCATAATTATATAGTTTAGTTACTTCATCAATGTTTCAAATTTCACTACTCAAACCCTAAGAATTTGAAAATTTATAAAATTTACAATTTGGTCCTTACTTCGATTTTTATCAAAGTAAATAATTTTCAACTTACTCATCCAAATAATATTCAAAATAAATATTTACTCATCCATAAATCATTTTTCGGAAACTATTTTCAGTGAAACAAATGGAACCTTATTCACTTGTGATTTTTATAGTGTGACCTACCTTAATCCTAAATAAATGACAAACTACGTAACTTGTATAATTTGATGTATTGATAGCATGTGTTCAATTGGCACTCTTCATGTATTAACATTAATAATGAGTTGCATAAACTATTTTTTTTAAATAGATTACTTTTTTTAAAAATATTTTTTTGATGTATCATTTATTTATCAATTTTAAATTTATCAAATTATCATGGTTGGCTTGACATTTATATAGATAAATAATTTATTATCATTAATTTTTTAAAAAAAGTTATCATTACAATTTTAATTATTCAAGATATAATAGTTAACAATTATATAAGTTTTGCATATTAATTTTAAGTAGCTTTTAATATAATTGTTAATTTTTCATAACAAATTCCATAGTAAAAAAGTATCTTTTAATTTATATATAAAAAGATAAAATTTTTAATTTACAGATTATTTTTTATATTTTAATATAATTTTAAAAGAATTTATCATATTTTTTTCTAAATTAAATTTTTTGCTAACCCAAGCATCTGTTGAAAATTTTTAATTAATAAATTATAAAAATTACTTAAGATTTCTTAAAGGAATGTTGAAAAATATATAATATGTGAAAATAAAATTGCAACACAAATGATTTTTTAAAGCTTTTTAAGTTTATTATCTTTTCCTATTTTTCAAAATTTTTACATATTATTGTGTTTAAGATAAATGATTAGTTAAATAAACTAATATTTGAAAAAAAATAAATTTTCCATTAAATTTAACCTGTATAAAGAAATAAATTATTTAATTATCTTTTAAAATAAAAAATGTAAAAAATAGATAAAAGAATGGAGATGCACCAATTGTAGTAGATGTAATATATGGATCTTATTATATTAAATACATATCTTTTTACTTTACAAAATCATATCTATTTTATTTTTTAAAAGTATATTTTGACAATAATATTAATTACCTAAATCTTAAATCAAAATTTTTAAAAATGATATCAAATTAGCCTTCAATTTCCATCCAAAAGATATTTTTTTATTATTTGTAGAAAAGTGAATCCGAATGGAATATTAATCTAACAAAAACTGAACTTAAAAATTACATTCCAACCATGATTATTTGAATCGATTGATTATTTGAATCGAATTAAAAATTGATTGGATATCTATTCAATAAAAAACTTTGAAATGATTGGTGTAATTTTTATTTTAATAAATTATTTAATAGATGGATGTAAACCAAACAAACAAATGAATTAACAAATTTCACCAAAGCTCTGTATGTTTCACTGAAAATGACTTACAGAAAATAATTTACTTTTCTGGAAAAACTAATATGTTCTGCTGTTTGGATTGTTTGGTAGATTTCTTAAAAATATTTCATAAAATTTGACTTTTTTTTATTATTTAATTGAATTTATTTTTATCTATAATTTTATATTTTATATTGTTTTTGCATATATTAAAAATATTATGTTAAATTTAGATTCATTACAACGACATTTTTTAATTACATAACTACCAAGTGAGTATTTTTATTTAAAAATGTGACATCAACAAAATTGATAAAAAAATTTAACGATGTTAACAATTGGACTTGATTTTCAAATTTGAAAAATAAAGGGACTAAATTCTTAAAAATAAAAGTATAAAGACTAAATTGTAAATCTGTGAAGTGTATATAAACTTATGACATATTTTAACCTTTATACTACAAAACATTTATTATTAATATATTTATAATTGTAATAAATAATTATTATTAAAATATTGAATATTGAATATTTTCAATAATATGTGAATAATATTAATTAAAATTATTATTAAAATAAAATTGAAATATTAAATAAATTATTAAAATAATAAATTGTATTTATTATATTAATAATTTTTTATATGGCTAAATATAAATTATTAAATATGTACTTTTAAGAATATTAAAAAAATTAATATTTTAATAATTTTCAATATTTTTAAAAATAAAAATAAAATTTATTATCAGTATAATAATATTAAATTTATTATATTATTTATAGATGAAATTTTTTCGAAAAATGACTTCTTCTTTTTGAAAGAGTTTATTTTAAGTTGTAAGCCATTATTTTTTTTGTTGACCAATTTATTTTATATAAAAAGAATATAAAAACATTTTTCTTAAAATCGTTTACATACAAACAAACTAACTGATACTAAAAGTTTCATTCCAAACAAATTCATTAAGAATTATTGCTTTCCTTTCGTACCAAACGAATATAATGACTAAAACAAATTAAAATTTAATCCACAGAAGAGGAAAACCAAATCATTAGAGTTTCACACTTCCTCTGTCAGAACTCAGAAGTCAGGTGGTAAAACCCTAGCGAAGCAATGCCGGAGCTTCCAGAGGTAGAGGCAGCAAGAAGAGCGATAGAAGAGAACTGCTTGGGGAAAAAGATCAAGAGTGCGATTATAGCCAATGACTCTAAAGTCATCGAAGGAGTCTCCTCCTTGGACTTCAAGTCCGCTCTCTTAGGCAAGACCATCGTCTCTGCTCACCGGAAGGGCAAGAACCTCTGGCTCCACCTTGATTCCCCTCCTTTTCCCACTTTCCAGTTCGGTACGCTTCCCTTAAAAGCCCTAGAAATTCGTTTTTTTTTTCTATTTTCTGCTCATTTTCTTTAAGATTATTATTATTATTATTTTGTTTTAACCAAATGTTGGTTGAACGGATTTCAGGCATGACCGGTGCTATTTATATAAAAGGCGTTGCTGTTACAAAATATAAGAGGTGATGTTCTTTTCTGGTTCTCAGTATGAAGTATTTTTACTTCTATTATGTTTTGGTTGTCTCGGAAGCAAAATGCAAGACCTGTGCTTGCATAAAAAACTGGAAGACATTTTAAATTATTATAAGTTTGGGAATTTCTATTATTAATAACAAAATGTAAGATTTTGACTTTTACTTGAACTGATTATTATTATTATTTTTAAAAATGTTACATTTTATCTTCTTCTTCTTTTTTCCCCCTTCCATTTTGGTTTTACTTAATTAATAATTAATTGGAAGCACCAATAGTGACACCTACATTGATTAAGAAGATTTCATGAGCTATTGAAGGTATTGCATCAGAGAGATGTTTAATTTGTTAAGTCGAAAGGGATTTTAGGTCATATTGTTATAATTGATGTTTGGTTAGGAACATTATGGTAGTAATCTTAACATCTTTAATACATACAGGTCTGCTGTAAAAGACAATGATGAATGGCCTTCCAAATATTCAAAGTTCTTTGTTGAAGTAAGAACCATTGCTCTTTCCCTTGGTAATCCTATATGTTCTGTGGATTATCTTTTCTTTAAGTTATCCTTGAATATCGTCATTCAACATTTGCAATCTTTAAAATTTTAGTAGTTTTTTTTTTTTTTTTTTTTTTTTTTTTTTTTTTTTGTAGTTTGTTTTCATATGACATCTTCTTTGCAGTAACCTTGGCACTTAATTTAACATAGCATATAATTGTTGAATCCTATATGTCTCTTCAAAGGTGAAGCTTCTCTATATATTTCTTAAGTGACAAATGTATTGGTTTCTAATCATTTTAATGCTCTCCTATTTCATTTTTTTTCATGATGTTCACAAGACCTGTATTAGATTCTTTCTATATTCTTATTTTGAACTTCCAATTGGGTTTTCAAGACCGGATGAACTTGGACGAGTAGATATGAAGGAAAATACAAATTCTGAAGCAGGTTTATGGTCATTTGGTGCAGTCGGTTTCCCAGTAAAAATGGTCATTAATGGGTCATTGTTTGATTTTATTATATACTCTTTTGTATTGGGCACTCAAAGGCCATTGTCTGCAGTTAACGAAGAGAAAAAACTAAAATGTATTATTTTAAGTGATTTTCATCTTGTTTGATATGTTTGTCTAATAATCCAAATAAGCACTTAGAATTAGCAATAAGTTCTTCTGTATCTTAGTGAAATTATTGAGGCTATATACATGGGGATTTACCCTGATCGGAATCAGTATTGTCAAGGCATGTGCCTAGGTGTGCATGCTTGCACCTAGGCCCACAAGCACCAGACAAGAAAAGCGCCTTAGATCCATTTAGTTGAGGTTCATTTGATCAGGCACATGCCTTCTGCGCCGAGATACTTCTTTTCTGTAAGGTGATAAGTGTTAAAAAAAGCTTGCCTGTTTTCACTTTTCTTTAATTCCTTTTATTTTTTCATTTTTTTATTTGATGTACCTTTACTGGTAAGAAATAGAAAGTATCAAACTCGCTATTTCTCAATATTTGAGTATTCAACAACAGACATGGACCATAAGGAGATCATGCATATTGACCTACAAAAAAATTTGCATGTTTGTAAATAAATTAGACCTGATTTTTAGAGAGACTCGTACAAAATACACATATAAATATTGTTATTTACTCCATGTGCGAAAGCATTTTTTATGCCTTGGTCTTGAGGCATTTTAAGGGTTTTACTGCCTTGTGCCCTTGACAATATTGATTTGTATGCTCTTTTGCAGCTAGATGATGGTTTGGAGCTATCTTTCACTGATAAGAGGCGATTTGCTAGAGTCCGCTTGCTCAAAGATGTATTTCAATTTCTAATTTATTTAGTTTGTTGAGTTCCTACAGTTATTCATGTTTGGTTTATATCTTGAAATGATTTGGTTGGTGCAGCCTACATCTGTGCCTCCAATATCTGAGCTTGGTCCTGATGCACTGTTTGAGCCTATGACGATTAATGAATTTACTGACTCCTTAAGCAAGAAGAAGATTGGCATTAAAGCTCTATTGCTTGATCAGGTTAAAACTCATGTGGTCATGGTTTTTCTTTTTTTGTTGTCATAATGGTTTTATGTCTATAGCCTTGTATTAGCCTTCAGTTCTTTTATTGTTTCTTTTCCTACTTAACCTCATATTTGTAACTAGTAGCTTTTCTTTTTGGTTAAGCTGTTACGAGATTATGTGAAATGGTAGCTTTTGTGTTTATCCTGCTCACTAGTTCTTATATTGATTTTTTTTTTTTCATTTGCCATAAGCGAATTGCCTAAATGTATTAGACATTATCTTTATTCTTGTGATTTTTTTTTTTTCTTTTTCCTTCCAGTTACTTGTCCCGTTTCCTCCCTCACTAATTCCTTGTAAGAATGAAATCAGGTTGCTGCATGCAATATGAAATTATATGCGTGTAACTTTCTCAGTTTCATTTTCGGTTCATGACTCAAGCCGGAATACTGTCTCCATTACTTGATTTTGGTGATTCTCAAAGCTTGTTCTTGGAGATCAGTATATTGTAAGGGCAGGACTAGGACATGGAGCAATTTGCTTCAACATAATTAATGACATTAGACTCTGTTTAGGTGGATGCAGTGTACTTAAGTTGCTTTTCTGCAGTACATCTCTGATTCATATCCTTTATTGAATGACTGAAGCCTTTTTTGTTCCATGTAGCTAGCAAATATATTTAAAGTTACTTGATTTTTCTATTGTTTCCTCTTATCAGTTGCTTTTTCTTGTGCTCCTGTTTTGATGTGTTATTAACCTAGCATGAATGACTTCCATCCAGTTGAATCATCCTCACTGTAGCACTTAGGTCTGGTGTTTTCTATTGGGAAAATGTAGAAAGGCAAAGTTCATCCTTGATATTTTATTGATGGCTGAGCTACCCCGAAAGGGTGCAAGTTTCCCTTTCCCTTAAACCACCACCTTGATGACTGAGCTTTAC
The DNA here is from genome assembly GCA_025503065.1 of Gossypium bickii. Classification (NCBI taxonomy): domain Eukaryota; kingdom Viridiplantae; phylum Streptophyta; class Magnoliopsida; order Malvales; family Malvaceae; genus Gossypium; species Gossypium bickii. The sequence continues at coordinate 14,514,455 of CP106713.1, read as the reverse complement.
CAACTCAGTTGGCTGGCACATTCTATTTCAATTATGATTGCATTTTAAGGTCGTGAAACAACTGTCGTAACCCTCTCTGCCCTTCATAGGTTTTTTTTTTTGTTTGCACCCCCTCCGCTGGGAAATTAAATTTGTAAGATGTCCCCTATACATGGATTCAGGTGCAGAATATGAATCTTCTTTGGTGATGGCAGTTCTGACTTGACAATGAAGAAAGTGAATAGCAGAGACAATGGATGATTGCTGGGTTATATGAACATCAAGTTAAAACAACCCAATCCATATATTGACCAAAACGTGAAGTATAAGAGGAATTGAGGAAGTTATTGGTCTGGAAAGATACAGAGAGGATGAAGAAGAAAAAAAATGCAAAACAGGAACATGAAATTGTTTTAGAGATAGAAGGAAGATAGAGGGTTGAAACTTGAAACCAGCTTTAGTATGAACCAATTTTTTCTTACACAGCAGCCTGCTTTTGCCTTCTCCCATTCATTTCGAATGAGATCATGGTTCTCTTTTGGTGAAGAAAAAAGAGAGAAGGAAGACGAGAATGATGGAAGATTCTAGACAAGTCTACCTGATAGGCTTATGCCTTTTGGTTCTTTAGCTAGCTTTTCTTTTAGAAAAGTAAAGGAAAAAAATTCCAATTATTCTAGATACAGTATCTACTTTGATGTGCTACTGTTGTTTCTAATTCTCTATTTCTCTGATTAAAAGTAAAAAGTTCTTTGTTAACTTTTGCAGAGTTTTATCTCAGGAATTGGCAATTGGATTGCAGATGAAGTGCTATACCAAGTGAGTGCACCTTTTTAAACATAGACCCATGATATAGGATCTTATATGATCCAGATAGGGCATATTTCTAATGCATAGTTTTGATATTATAATCCAAATGAAAATTTTTCAATGTTTGTTGCACTGAAAAAGTAGAGCTTCCACTTGAGGTTGAGGTTACCATATATATATTGCTTTATCCTTGACATAGTTTGAGAGAATGCAAGTAATGATCTTAAAGTTGCATTTCAAGATAGCTTGTTCAGTCTCTTATTTAGTTTGAAAAGTTTTGGAGAAATAGAAAATATTGAATTTAGATTCATTGATTACAGAAGACTGACCTCATACAATGTCATGTTTATCACTGGTTTAATACTACGAGACATTTTCTTTTGAATACACAACATTGTCTTGATGCATCTTGATGACTGAGCATAAGTTTTAGAGTGCCGGGAATTCAAAAATAGATATCAAGCATGCTATATGTTTCACTCTTTTTCTTCTCAGTCTCCACAATTTTATCAAAATATGTACGGAGTATATTTAAGAGAATGATTGCTCGTGTATTTGGGCAACAAACCAGAGAGCAATACAAATAATACAATTAATGGGACCAACTATATTGGAGTTTTAGTTTTTGGGGTGGAAGGGGTTTTTTTTTTTGGTTGGGTGTGTGTGTGTTAGTTTTATTAGTTTTTTTTTTTTTTTTTTTTTTTTTTTTTTTTTTTTGGGATTGAAGGGAAGTATATTCTCCTTTGACAAACAGCAACTTTACTCATTTGAAGGGCTTTTAATAGAGAGGTTGACAAGATGAGTTGAGTGTGGCTGTTTGGTAAGGTGGTCACTAGCCTCCCAAAATCAATCCCCTCCAGAGTGAAGTTTGGTTTTACTAATATGTGATGAGAAATATAAAATATATTTCTTGAATGGGCAGCTATTTGGACTCAAAAGTATTTATATAGCTGTTACAAGTTTATCATAGAATTTTCTATGTGGCAGGCAAGAATTCATCCTCTGCAGATTTGTTCCAGCCTGTCCAAAGAAAACTGTGCAACTTTACACAATTGCATCAAGGAGGTAAGTGTTGACCCATCTTGTAGTTGGTAATATTTTATGTTATAATTGTGCGTTCTTCATGGAAAATATAGAGGAAAATATTTGTAGGTCATTCAGTATGCTGTTGAAGTTGATGCTGACTGCAACCATTTTCCTTGTGATTGGTTGTTTCATTTTCGGTGGGGCAAAAAGTCTGGAAAAATTAAGGGTAAGATACCTCTCATGAAACTGATAATCGTGTTGAAAAAATTGTTTTTACAGGTTATTGAAAAAGCAGTTGAAGTTGGGGCAGATAGTAGTCAGTTCCCTAGTAATTGGATATTTCATTCTCGCGAAAAGAAGCCTGGCAAGGCTTTTGTTGACGGTCTGGCTCCTGAACCTATATGCGTCTTCTAGCATTATCTCCCATCTCCTTTCATTGTGATAAATTGATACTTTCCTTCTAAATGCATGTGTCAGCTCTTATGTGTACACAACATGCATGTAAAACTGCTCATTGTGTTGTATTTCTTTATTGTATGTTGATTATGTTGGAAGATATGGTGCTTCCTAGTTTTATTTTCATCCATTAAACACTGTGGCTGTTTACTGATTGATATCAAGTTATGAATATTGCCATTCATGTTTATTAGCCCTTTTTTTCCCTAGAAAATAATGAGCTTCCTTTTAATAACAGGGAAGAAAATTGATTTTATCAATGCTGGTGGCAGGGTAGGTCATTTTAAAATATAATTTATGTTGGTCCATCAAGTGCCTTGTTTAACTGTTCACTTTCTCGTACAGACATCTGCATATGTACCGGAGTTGCAGAAATTGAGTGGAACAGTAGCTACAAAAGCAGCAGGTAAACCTAGAAAGCAGGCTTCAAAGAAAAAAGGAGGTGATGAGGCTGAGGATAATGATGATGATGAAGATGGCGTTGGTGATGAACCTACGAATGAGGAAGAGGAAAGCACTAAAATTACCAAACCTAATAAGGGGGGAAACCCTAGAGGTCGTGGTAAAAAGCCCCCTAGGAAAAGAAAAGCCAAAGAGAGTGATGATGATGATGAGGATGAAAGTGGTGGTAACAATGATGGTAGCAGTGAAGAGCATGATGAAGATCCGACAGAGAAAGGTAGGAAGGTTAAAACTAATACTAGTAACAAACAAGCGAAGACTGTGAAGACATCCAAGCGAGCAGTGAGTAGTCAAGATGGTAAGAAGCCTAAGAGAGCAAAGTAGGTAGCTGATGAATCATTTAACGTCTCCAGATATGTCTGCCCAAGTTTTGTAAGAATGGAAGGGCGGTGTCATGTTCTTGCAACTAGTATTGCTTGTTCAACGTTGTTATTAGATCACACTTGGCTTAAATTCTGAATCGGCAGCTACCTTGTACTGCAGCTGTTTGTTGCAGGGTATTTTGAAAATTTTCAGTGTGTTTTAAGTTATTTGAAGTTTGAAGCTCTAAACAACCTATGCATAGACTGATAGCTGCAAGTCCGGATCACTTTTTTTGATTCCTTGGCTTTGAAGTGAGCATTATTTAAGATGTTGGGTATGGAAGTTTGGAATGGAAGCAAATGAAATCATAAACCTCCAAGAATAGGAAGAGATTGTGTTGAGGTTGGTTGCTGTGGTTGCAAAGTTGTAATTTAATTTTGGCGTTGGTCCAACGCAAAAAGTGAAGTGGATGCGTGGACTTCTTTAATCCTTTCCAGCATCCACGCATACGCTAGGACTTGGGTGCAACTCTGTTTTAAAGTTGAATTAAAGCTAAGCTTGTCCTCAAGTCATTAAATTTTATTCTCTCAGTTTTAGGATAAATAGTGATGTTGGAGTTAAAATATATGGTATTTCAGGATGGAAATGGAGGAAATGGTGTAACTTGGATTCGGAAAAACAAATAAATAAACTGGGCAATGCGTGGACTTTTTTGTCCTTTGACCCTCAGAGCCGTTGAGCAATAGACATACTACTCCAAACTCCCAAGTCTAGTTATCAAAGAGTAAGATCCCATTTTAGCATTTTCTCTTGTATATATAATTGTGAATGACTGACCAAAGGGGTAAGTATTAAGCCTATTTCTATAATATAAATGTAAATAATTATTATTAATAATGAATTATTTGATAAAAATAAAAAAATAAAACCCAAGGTGTTAATTATGGATGGTATTTTATAAAACTAACCCAAAAAAGTTAATTAATTAATTACGTAAATGACTTATTTTTTTGATAAGATATGTAAATATCCTAAAATCTATAGTAAAAGTTAGTGAAGCCAAAATGTTTGACGTCACCAACATGCCACGTCAGCAATCGGGATAAAAAAATCAATTTTTTTGGTGGAGTCATGTAGAATGACGCCATCTGTATAAATACTAGGGAAAAAATGGGGGGGGGGGGAGGGGGCGACTTTAAACCAATTTTCTTTTTCTGGTGGAGCCAAATAATTTGGCGCCATTAGATTCCAACGTCTCTTCTACCTTTTTTCCTTTTTCTATTTTTTAATTTTTTTTGAAATTGTTTATTATTTGTTTTATAATATTTTAAATGTTTTATAATATTTTTTTATTCAAACTTTATTTAAATTATATTTAAAATTTTAAAAAATAAATGGCTCCACCACTTTATTACAAGTGTAATTTTTTTTAAATATGTTTTTTTAATATAAAAAATTAAAATTTGATATTTTACATTCTTTATGGATTCACCACTTGGTTCTCTAACATATATAGAATGGTGAAATTGTTATGTTTAGTAGGAGAATTCAAAAATTTTGTTGAAGAGTAACGAGGCGTTTTTGGTGTACGTTCTTTTTTATAGTGAAATTGTAGAAGATGATGTTGGTTGTGTATTTCAAGGTCGGCAAAGAGTAGGGTTGCAACTCAAAAAAATGTGAAGCTGATAGAAATGAAAAGGAAGATCAGTGTGAAAATAGTTATTCGTTGTGGAAGGGCGACGTTCATATTATTTTACAAGTTTTCAATCTCTATAGATCCGTTAAAATTTTGTGAGATGCAACTGTTAGATGATGATGACTTGGGCACTATGATGGAAATATGGTGGTTGACTGGAAGTGAGAACCCCCAACCAATTGAGTTATTTGCTGAGTTAGTGGACTTAGAGCCTGTTGAGAATGTTAGTCTAATAAGTCAACCTTGCGAATTTGACTTTGATTTTAATGTTGGATGGATAGACCAGTTAGAATGCGGAAGGACATCGTAGATACCCAAAAATCCAAATTATTATGGGAGTTCGTATAACAACTCTACCCCCGATCCCCGTCTACAAATACATCCGGAGGTGATAAAGAGCACAGAGGCTGACATTGGAGAAAGGGCCACTAATGGTGAAGATTTTGATCAGGACATTGACGATTTTAGTGACCCTGATTTTAACATCCCGGTTTAGACCCTAGTCGGAACAGTGGTTCGAGGCCACAAATCTGAGGTCGTAAAAATATTTTAATGATATTTTCTGTGTGAATGATATGTGATATAGTCTGTGTGAAAATTCTGTGTGATAATTTAATCGTTTATGTATCGAATTAAGAGAAAAGACTAAATCGCATAAAGAGTAAAAGCTGTGTGCTGATTTATAAGTACCTAAGTGTTGATGTCTTTATATTGTGGGGGCCTTATGAGGGAAATATGCCAATATTTAGATGGTGGATGGTTAAATGACTTATAAACCATAATATTAATTTGTCTTATATGATAATAAAAAGGTTAGATATGTCATTCATGTATTAAAATGTTATATTATGATAAAACATAAAAGAAAAATGGTCATTTTTACTCATCTTTTGACCGAAAACAAGAGGAAGAAGAAAGGGTTTGAGAGTTTGTGATTTTCGGCACATATTTAGCTTAATTCAAGGTATGTTTGAGCTCGGTTTTTGATAATTTCTACGTTTTTGTAATCGTTGCTTTGTGCTTTACAAAACCCATGTTGTAATTTCATGAATTGATGATGTTTTGTGATGAGCCATTGATGAACATTTGAGCTATGTGCTAGTTGGTAGTAAAATATGAGAACTTGGTGTTGGATTAACATGTGTTGTTTTGAATTTTTGGTGAATTTAGCTAATTAGGGATAAATTGTGAAAATAGTAAATTGAAGGGTTAAAATGTGAAATAAACGAAATGTGTGGGTTTATATGGATATTAGTAAAATTCGGCTAAGCTTGTGTTAGGTGAAATTTGGTGAATTTGATGATTTTGTGAATTAGGGACTAAAGTGTCGAAATGTGAAATTATGAGGGCTATTATGCAAAATGCTCTAAATTTGTGTATGTGGACTAAATTGAATGAAATGTGATTGAATGGATTGAATTTAAATGTGTATAGACCAAGAGAGAAAAGGTTCGAATCGAGATTGAGGCAAAGATAAAGTGCTCGATTAGTCGACCGTATCGATAGTCGACGTCCGAGGTAAGTTCGGATATAATACATGTTATTAAGATATGTTTAGTATTATGAGATAAATGTGTATATGTGGATGAAATCGAGATGCTATGTGCAAGGATAAGCTGATGGCACTAAGTGTGCGAAATGAAAAATTAAAACAGAAATGAATGGCACTGAGTGTGCAATGATACGAAAGCTACGGCTTATTGACTTGACACTGTGTGTGTGACACCGAGATAGGTCGGTTAAGAGACTAGGCACTAAGTATGTGATAACAAAAATGTTACGATTATGCATATAGCACTATGTGTGCGATTATATTGAATGGAAATTAAAGGATGACCAACAAGTATTATCGAGCTTTGAATAGTTTGGTGGTTTAACAACTATGAGTAGCTAAGGTATGTATTGAACCTTTGTGGTTGATGAGTATAATCGAGCTATGATTGAAGAAATGAGCATTTTAATTATAGATGATATGGTATGAGTATGTGAGAAATGATCTTTGTGATGGCTATTGTATATGTTAATTTGAATTGGTGATATTATGTATTATGTTAAGAACTTACTAAGCTTTATAAGCTTATTGTGTGATTTGTTTCTCTTCTTTGCAGTGTCAGTAAAGTTAGCTCAGATCAGAGGATCGTCAGCTTCTCAGTCACACTATCGGCAATCTATTTTGGGGTATTTTGGAAAGATGTATATATTTAAGATATGGCATGTATAGGCTAGTCATTTGAATCATGTTTGAGACTTGTGGTAGCCATGAGATGTGGCTAGATATGTGCTAGTTTTAGCATGAATGACTTGGTATATATATGTAATGCATCTTTTGGCATGGTTTGTGGTTTGAGAGGTTGACTTATGAATGGTAACTTGGTGTTGATAAAATGCTAATATGAATTAGTGATATTGAGAAGAAATGATGTTTGGTATTGAATGTATTATGCTTGTGATGATATGAGTTTTAGTCTTTGATATTGACATGGTTGGAATTGATATTGAATGCATGATTTGAATGGCTATTTGGTATGTTTTTAGTTGCCATATATGCTTGATAAGTGTTGGTAAATGATACTTATAGGTTTGAACCATTTGGTTGGCATTTTGGCCTTGTAAATGGCCTATAATGTCACACGGTTGTGGCACACGGGCATGCCTTAGACCGTGGGTAAATTGACAGGATGCAGCCTAAAATCACACGGCCTCGACACGGGCATATCATCTGGCCGTGGTGTGCAAGTCAGTAGCTAACATAAAAATACACGGCCTAGACATAGGCGTGCTTGGTGGCCGTGGAGGGGAAGTCAGTATATGATCTAAAAGTACACGGTGGCACACGGGCCTGCCTAATGACCATGTTGGCATAGTTGTATAGACATGGAAGGACACGGGGGTGTCTAGAGGCCGTAGAGGGAACACGGTCTCCTCCTACGGGCGTGTCTCCCCTGAATTTTAGAAAAATTTCAAATTTTTATGGAATTTTGTATGTATCTCAGTTTAGTCCCGACTCTGTTTATAAGCATGCTTAGGGTCTTGATGGCTCATTTAAGGGACACTATGTTTGTAATTGAATGCGAACAGTAATGATTGACTTTGTGTTGAAATTTTTGGATGTTAAAGGTTTCGTTTGATTGGTAATGCCTCTTAACCCTGTTCCGACGACGGTCTCAGGTTAGGTGTGTTACATTTTATTGGTATCAGAGCTATGGTTTAGTCGATTCTCGAACTAACGTAGTGAGTGTGAGTCTAGTTATACATGCCATATTTGAAATTGCGATAGTGTGACTAAATCTGACATTTGAAAATGTGTTTACATATAGTAATGGATCCCGATCGAGCAGTTGCTGATGATGTAGAAAGTAATGCGCCTGCTCCCGCTCAAGGGACATCGCCGGCCACATCTAGAAAAATGTGAAAATGTGAGGGATATTTTGAAAAATGCCCTAAATATGTGTGTTTGGATTAAATTGAATAAATTGGTGATTGAATGAGTTGAATTTAATATTATATAGATCAAGAAAAGAGAGATTTGGATCGAGATTAAGGCAAAGACAAAGTGCTCGATTGATTGACTTGTTTCATTATTTTTACGTCCGAGGTAAGTTCGTGTATAATACGAATTGTTTAAATTGTGTTCATATATTATGTAATGAATGAATACATGTGGTTGATGAATTAGTACTGTTATATGTGGATTTGAGTGTTGTGGCACTAAGTGTACGTAAATAGAATTGATACAGTGGTGAACGACACTTTGTGTGCGAAATAAAGAAAGCATCAACTATATTGATTGGCACTATGTGTGCGATACCGAGTTAAATTTGGTTTAATGTAGAGGCACTAAGTGTGCGATGATATTAAAGCTTCGGCTAAGAAATTGGCACTAAGTGTGTGAGTAAATTGAATGATTAATAAAGATTGAACGAATTGTGGTATTGAGCATTAAGTAGCAAAAGTGATCGTTAATTAAATGTTGGCATAGGTATGTACGGAACCTATGTGGTTAATGATATTATATATGGATAAATTGATGATTATGTGAGTAATGACTATGAATAAGATTGTATATCATTGTGAATTGAACTAAGTGATAGTTTATTTTGTATATTGAATTCGATTTGTTGAGTAAAATTGTATTATATGTCGAACTTACTAAGCTTTAAAGCTTACTGGTGAAGTTTATTTTTGTTTTACAGTGTCATTAAAGCTAGCTCGGATCCGAGGATCGTTAGCGACTCAATCACACTATCGGCTATCTATTTTGGTAATTTTGGAAGTTGTAAATTTGGTATATGGCATGTATAGGCTAGTGATTATGGTATGTTTTGAGATGCATAGATTTTGCCATGTGATATGGCTTGATAGATGAATGATCTTAGAATATGTCTTGGATATGTGAGAATAATAATTATAATGTGTATATGTGACTTTGTGTGAATGATCTTTAAGATATGTTTTGGTGATATAGAGGTAGTATGTTTCATGCTATAAATTGGTAAGGATTGAATGATGTTTGGATTACATGTTTTTGATGTGTAGTTGATATTTTGGATTGGTATATTTGAGTTAGAATTTGAAAGTTAAATGAATGGTGATGTTAAGAGGTTAAATGGTGCATGTTTTTGTATGTCTTGAGTATATTTGGAGTATGAATTTGGAATGGTTGATGCTTGTAGGTGTGACCCAAAGTGTGGGTGGCAAATTGGCCCTGCAAATGGCGTATATTTTCCCACACGGTTGAGCACACGAGCGTGTAGCTCGACCGTGTCTCTTAAGTTTACAAATCGAAGCAAGTCAGGCTCGTACACAGGCTGGACACATGGGCGTGTGACTGGTCGTGTGAAATAAGTCAGTGTCGACCACGGGTCAAGCACATGGGCGTGTCTTCAGCCGTGTGGACAAGTCAGTATGTATGCCCTATTTTGCCATGGCTTGGATACACGGGTGTGTCTGAGGCCGTGTGAGGCACATGGCCTACCCACACGGGCGTGTGGCCTCTGTAGCTTTGAAAAATGTTAAGTTTTGAAAAAAAATTGTATGAGCTCGGGTTAGTCCCGACCCCTTTTTAATTCATGTTTAAGGTCTCGTAGACCTTATTAAAGGACTTAGTGACGTTGATTGATTACGATTTAATGTTGTATGAGCTATGAAAGTTAAAGGTTTTGATTTGATCGGTATTACCTCATAACCCTAGTCCGGCGACAGACACGGGTTAGGGGTGTTACAACGCATGGCCGTGTGTCAGACACGGCTGAGACACACGCCCGTGTCTCTGCCCGTGTGGACAAAATAAGGCCATTTCCAAGCTTTATTTCTCACCCAAATTGCCTTCCACCTACAAAAACACTTAAACATGTTCACCAACCAATTCAAACCATTTAAATCAAGCCAAATTCGTATATTAAGTATGACATAATATCACCTATATGCATATTGGACTTAATGTGCTAACTCAATTTAACCATCAATATAACTATATGCTTTGTATCACTTAACCATTTCAAAAACATACCAAGGATGAAAAAATTACACACAAATATATATATTTTTACTTCAAAATATAACTATTACAAGCCATTCCAATGGCTAGTTCCAACCAAAATATTTCTTCTTTATGCTTAACTTAGCTTATACATGCCATTATACCAAAAGTTAGCTTGCTTTATATATCGAGAAGTCCAAGGGATAGTGTGATGTGTCTCCAACCAAGTTCCAACCTTCACGAGCTTTGGAGTACTATAAAACAGAGGAAGTAAAATAGAATAAGCATATTATGCTTAGTAAGTTCGTATAACAGAAAATTGACTTACCAATTATTTACATTTAAGATAAGTGTACAAAATTCATCCAAAGAAATTTGGCAATTTGCCTAAACACATATGATCTCAAGAAGCTTGTTAGTCATGTATTACATGTAAACATCAAGAATCAAGGATGAGCTCATCATGTAATAACTTTCATATTCATATGCTTTTCATATCATATTTCCATATAACATGTGCATTTCAATGACAAATCATCTTAAGCTCAGTTTAACCATGTCAGAACTTTGCCCGTTGAATTTATTTGAAACATCGATGGATACACATGTAGTACAATCGAAGTGTACAAAACTTTAATCCGTCAACTCATATTCAAGGGTACCCATTAGGGCACATAATCAGGAATGTAACATCCCGGTTTAGACTCTAGTCAGAATAGTGGTTTCGGGACCACAATCCAACATTGAAAAATTTATTTTATTACTATTTTAATATTTACAGCATGATATTAGAGTTGTGTGAAATTTTCGTAAATAAATTTTTTCGTTTAAGTGGTGAATTCGGTAAAAAGGACTAAATCGCGTAAAGCGTAAAAGTTGGGTTCTATAAGTTAAAAGTGTCAAATAGCTATAGAACAATAAAGGAAAGGTTCTTGTGTGATAATTAATCCAATTTTGAGTTAGTGGATGATATTTGGTTTGGCATTTGTGTAAATTTGATTAATTTTAAAGGTTAATTTAGTAAAAAGGTAAATAATGATAATAAAATATAATAAAGCCAAATTTCATCTTTCTATTCATTATCTTCCACCGGAAATGAGAAAGATGAATAGCCATGAAGCTTCAAGCATTCGGCGAAGCTTCTTAGCTTATTGGTAAGCCTGTTTTTGTTCGGGTTTTAATAATTTTTACGTTTTTGTGATCGTTTCGAGTGCTAGCAAACCCATGATTTAATTTTTGGAATTGATGATGAATTTGAAATTTTCCTTTTTTAATAATGTGATGAATTTTTAGTTGATGATGAAAAATAAATCTTTGATGTTTGATTATCATGTTTAATAAAGTAATTTTGAGTGAAAATGTCAATTTTGGACTAATTTGTGAAATGTGCAAAATATGAGGTTGAAATATGAAATAATTGAAAAATATGGGCTGTTTTAGTAATAAAGAGAATCCAGATAGCATGGCTATTTAAGTAATTCTGTGAATTTTGTGTGTTTGTGTAGTAAGGACTAAAGTGCATAAATGAGAAATTTTAAGGGCTAAAGTATAAAATGTCCATTTATGTGTCTTGGATGAAATTGAATGAATTGTTGAATAAATTAGTTAATTTTGATATTATCTAGGTTGAGAAAAGCGGAATTCGGATCTAGATCGAGGAAAAATCAAAGTATCGGATTAGTCGACCTAATTCGTCGTTACAGTAAACAAAGGTAAGTTCATATTTTAATAGACATTACAGAATCATGTTTTAAATGCGTATTATTATTATGATTTAATTCAATTCCAAATGGTAATGCAAATGTATGTATATTGAGTAAGAAATATATATATGTCATTATGATATTGAAATGTTCGAGAAGCAGAATATATAAATACGAGAAAGTTCTGATAACGTGACGACGATCAAAAAACCCCGTATGAACCATAGGAATAGTTAGGATACATATGTCATGACATAGGATTCCGATATGTGTTATCATGTAAGACCACGTCTGGGACATTGGCGTCGATTTGAGATTTACGTGTAAGACCATGTCTGGGACATCGACATCGTATATGATTTCATGTAAGATCCTGTTTGGGACAGTGGCATCGATATTTGATTACATGTAAGACCACGTCTGGGATGTTGGCATTGTACGAGCTTTTCGAGTTATCTGAGTACCCTATTGATTCCGAACGGTTCAACGGGCGTTCTGAGAAATAAGTGAATAAGTGAATGACATTCCGATTCAGGTACGTTGATATGTATGCAATATTTGATAATGAAAGGTAAGTATATATATGTGCAAAGAATGTTATGTGATGTATATGCAAATGAAATGTGAATATGTGCAAATGAAATATGAACAAATGAATAAGTTGTGGTTTATAAAGTGGCATATGTGAAATTGTCAGATATTTTATAAATGAAAGGTGAATTTGGGTATAAATGTTGAGATAAGATTCATATGAAAAAGAGATATATGACTAGATGAGTTATTCTCTATAATGTGCTTATTTGGTTTAAGAAAGTGAGATTGGAATGTTATATGAGAATCAAATTGACTAAGCTTGGGAAAGCTAAATTTAGAAAGTAAATAAGTATATTATTAAATGGTGATGATTTGATATGAAGTTGTGTTTGACATGTAAGATATCATATCATGTTTATGATATTGTAATAAAATTATTTGTTATGTTAAGTTTATTAAAATACGTGCTTACTAAGCTTTCAAAGCTTACTCTGTGTGTTTTTCCTATGCTTATAGATTTTCGGAGATTTGCTCGGGTTGAAAGTCGGCGGAGATTGCATCACACTATCTGGCTAATGATTTTGGTAATTATACACTTTATGACTTGGTTATATGGCATGTATAGGTTTTATGATTGATTGATGAGTAGTTGTAATTTGGGAAATTGATGTCTATGTATTTGATGCAATTAGCCATGTGATATGGCTTGATAATGATTGTGAATATGGTAAATGTCAATTATGTTTTGTGATGCAAAGTTGGTATATAATTGATGAATGGTTAGTATATTGAATTGGTAAGTTTTTGGATGGTGTTTGTATAGATATGTTTAAGGTTAAAATATGATAAATGGTACATAAGTTGGTATGCTTGATATGCATTTGAACGGTTAGAAAAGATGGACATTATTGGTATGATTTGGTTGCATTTTGAGGGTATGAAATGTGGTTGTTTGTGCTTGTAAGATTGACCCAAAATGGGTGGCAAAATGACCTTGTAAATGGCTTATATTTGCCCATACGGTTGAGCATACAGACGTATGGCTCGACCGTGTCCTTCGTGGTTGCATTTTAAAACAAGTCAGTTTCGACCACGGGCTGGACACACGGGTGTGTCCTCGGCCATGTGGTCAAGTCAGTATGTATGCCATGTTTTGCCACGGCTTAGACACAAGGGCGTGTCTAAGGCCGTGTGAGGCACACGACCTGCCCAAACTGGCGTGTGACCTCTGTAGCTTTGAGAAATGTTTAATTTTCAGAAATTTTCGTATGTGTTTGGTTTAGTCCCGACCCCTTTCTAATGCATGTTTAAGGTCTCGTAGACCTATTTAAGGGACACTTTGATTTGATTTATTAAATTATGATGTGTAATGTTCGTAAAAGATCTGATTTTTTCGGTAATGCCTTTAACCCTAGACCGGGGACGGTTACGGGTTAGGGTGTTTCAAGGAAGCACTCTCTCGAGCTATATAACAGGAAGCTCATGTAAGCCATGTAACAGGAAGCTTATCCGGGCTATAACAGGAAACTCATAAGAGTTTAAAACAGGAAGCTAATTGAGCTTAACAGGTAACTCTGAAAAGTTATTATCAGGAAGCTCCAGAGAGCCATATAACAGGACACTCACAAAGAGCTGCGGTATGTCTGCAACACATGCATAATCAATACCAATCATGATGCTCTCAGGAACCATGTAACGAGAAGCTCAAGAAGGCTTATAACAAGATGCTCGTAAGAGTTATGGTATGTCCGCAACATATGCAGGACCACAACCAATACGGGAAATCCTGTATCCATCGAGTTTCATCCATTCAAACGGAACTTAATATTTATCAGGCTTTGTCATGTATGTAATCCATTTCATGTACATAGTAATTACACAATTCATATATATACAACATTCAATTCAAACATATAAATATACACAATTTAGTTACACGAACTTACCTCGTCATTTGCTCGCATACGAAAATCTACTAATCCGACACATTTCATATTCAATTCAATCCAACTTACATCTTAGGCACAAGTACCATTTTGCCCCTATACTTTTAATTAAGTTTAATTTCGTCCCTAGGCTCGGAAAATGAAATTCATGCAATTTAATCCTTATTCCAAGCCTAGCCAAATTTTCCATATAACATTTTACAGCCCATGTAATTCATAAAATTTAGAATTTTTCCATTAAATTTACATCTTTACAATTTAGTCCCTAAATCACAATTTCATCAAAATTCTCTCTACAAAAGTTGTTTATATATCAACAACCTTTCATTCTCTACCATAATTTCAAAATTTTACCATACTCATCCATGGTAAAATTTTAAAACTATGATAACTTTTCAAATTGATCCCCAAAACAGATAGCTTAAGTTATTACGATCTCGAAAATGTAAAAATTACTAAAAACGAGACAAGATTGTTTACCTAATTAAGCTTGCTTGATATCTTTTCTCTTAGCTAGGGTTTCCATAAAAGTAAATTGGGGAAGATGTTGAAATAAGATGATACTAGATTTTTATCATCTTTAATTATTTCAATTTCCAATTTAGTCCTTTTCTTTTCTTGAATTTCCATGGACGAGTCATTATAATTATCTACTAACTCTATTTAATGGTCTAATTGCCATATAAGGACTCAAGTTTTGAATTCCATAGCTATTTACTCCTTCTAGCTAACTAGAATTCAACTTTTGCATTTTATGCAATTTGATCCTTTTTATAATTAAACATGAAATTGGTAAAATTTTCTTATTGAAATTTTCATACGTCTTTCCTATCACAATGCAGACCATAAAATAATATTAAAATAAATTTTCTTTCTAACTCAGATTTGTGGTCCTGAAACTACTGTTCTGATTTCACTGAAAATAGGTTGTTACACACGTAGATACATTTGATTGCGGTTGCACAAGATAGTAATAGAAATGTACTACCGATTGCTTTCACCCTCGTGGAGGTTAGAGAACTCCTAATCGTGGGCATATTTCACTTGAAACTTGCAGAGGCATGTTGTCAGGCAAGACAACATTTGTATTATCTCCAACATATCGAAGGGCCTTGTTGCTGTAATTCGGCAATTCGAGGTTCCATGGAGGTCTGTCTACTATATTCGTCACATCGATGTCAACTTCCACAATGAGTACAAGAACAAAGGTTGATGCAAATGAATCATGAACATGGGTAAAAGTATCGTATCTAAATTCGTATTTGTAAATATTTCGAGTCCATTTCCTAATTGGGATGGTAAGGTGTTTTATCGGAATACATATGTAGGATACGAGCTGGAAGCACACTGATTCAGACATAAGTTGGCGAGATTAGAGACTGATATGATGAGGTCCAAACCTTCTTTTAGACAGTGGTTGGGTAGCATGGAGCCGTGGCAATGGGCTCAATATTTTAACGAGGGATACCGATACAATCATATGACGACCAACCTCATTGAGACCGTTAACTCCTTCTTGAGGCGTAAGCGTCACTTTCCAATTTCAGTGATTTTTTCAGCCATATTTTATAGGCTGGCAACCTTAATGCCAAAAATGAGGTTGAAATAAGCAAAATAGTTGGAGGCAGGACACGTGCACGTCGAAGATATTAGGGAAGCCATGAAAGAGAATGCTCAAAGGGCAAGGTCGATAAATGTAGAACTATATTCCCAAAACTTGGAAACTTTCCAAGTGACAGAGTACATCGTTCATCGGTTGGGGATCCTGCCATGGTCCTACGAAGTTGATCTCCGAAACAGGCAGTTGGAGTGCGGGATGTTCCAAATACTACTGTACCTGTGTTCGCATGTGGTTGTAGCGTGTACTACCTACAATTTGAATGTTGAACAATATATCGACGGTGTGTACACGCTTGAATGTACATTGTGTATTTAGGGTAACGAGTTCCCCATATTAAGGGATGTATCGACATGGAAAGTACAACCGCCTACATTCGAGATGTTGCCAGATCGGTCACTACATAGGAAAGTTAAAGGTCGACCGACAACAATGAAGATTCAGAATAACATGGATATCAGAGAACAAGTCAATACAAAGCTTGCACCCTATGTATAACAATTGGCCACAATCGGAGCAAGTGTCCCTATGGAAACGTCTATACTGGTCAATCTTCACGGTTTGAAGGAAATTAAATGTTGTACCCGCTGTTTGCATTTTATAATCTTGTGGAAATAAAGTTTGTATTGTTTAGTGTCAAGCTTTTATTTAAAATTAATTGTTGCAACTTTTAATACTTTAAAAGATATTATAAGTTATACAAAAAAGACTAATACATACGTTGTGGAATTATAAACCAATACAAAAAATATTACATAACACTTGAAATTTACATGTATCAAAATTGGAATAAATCGAGAGTGATATCATTTTTCGGGTTATAGCAGTTTATGGGCCTCCGTTGACGGGGTGGACGTTGAGGTGATATAAACTACTCTGCGACCCATCATAAAAAGCGCCAACCCATTGGTCCGATCTGTTTAAGGGTTGGTCCTCCTCCGCCATATGTTGATCCTTTGGGTTGAGCTCCTCCATAGATTGACTTCTACGTCTATAGCCGTGATTCAGTACTATCATAAGTTTCCCACTATATAAATAAACGTGCCATCGAGTTATGTACCACTGTATGTATTCAGTCGAGGGTGTAACAGCCCGATTTTGACCCTAATCGAAATAGTGGTTTCGGGACCACAAATCTGAGTCCGAAAAATATTTTAAAATTATTTTCCGTGTTTATTATGTGTTAATTTATTTGTGCTAAATTTTTCTGTTTTAATTTTGTCATTTAGGTGTCCGATTAAATAAAAGGATTTAATCGCGTAAAATGTAAAAGTTATAAATTAAAGTGTAAAGTGCTAATTTGATAGTGGCTTTTTAACATGGGGTCCTTAAAGGGAAAATAGCCCATTTCTATTGGTAGTGGACGGCCTAAGGTCAAGAATAACCTTATTATTATGTTTTATATAATAATTTATTAAAGGTTAAAATAGTAATTTGTCAAATCTAATATAATTAAATAAAATAAAACATTAGCATAGCCATTATCATCTTTTAAAGTGACCGAATATAGCTAAGAAAGAAAGCTTTTATGTTCTTCAATATTTCGACAACAATTTTGGCTTAATCCAAGGTTAGTTTTGTTCGATTTTTGATAATTTTTTATGTTTTTGAGATCGTTACTTTGAGTACTATCCAACTCATGTCTTAATTTTTTATTTTGATGATGATTTTGTGTTTTGCCATTGATGATACCTTGTGGTTTTTGTTGTTTGATGATGAAATATGAAATATATGTGTGTTAAATTAACAAGTTTTGTCTTTGAGTTTTTGATGAATTTGAGTAATTTGGACTAAATTGCAAAAATAAATTTTAAAGGGACTAAAATGTGAAATAAATGAAATTTTAGGCTTGTATGAGGACTAGGAATATTCGGCCCTTGTATGGTGTACTCAAATTTTGTGTATTTTGTGTTTTGTACAAAAAGGACTAAATTGTAAAAAGTGTGAAATGTTAGGGGCAAAATTATAATTTGCCTATTTATGTGTTTTTAGACTAAATTGAATAGAATAGCATTTAAATAAGCTTAACTTGAATATTTTTAGATCAAGAACCAAAGAAATTGGATTTGGATAGGGGAAAGACAAAAGTAGTCGATTAACCGATTTCACGGTCGTCGACGTCCGAGGTAAGTCAATAAGCATTTAAATGTTGATATATCTATGAATATATATTTGTTATGAAATGATTTAAATTATTTGAATTTTGAATGGCTATAGCCGAATGTGAATATGGTTAATTGGCTATCTTCCGAGCTTGATTCGATCGAGATTCGACATCTATAAGCCCCATACGAAACTTAGGAATAGATAGGATACATATGTCATGACATAGGATATCTGATATGTGTTATCGTGTAAGACCACGTCTGGGACGTTGGCATCGACTTGTGTTTACGTGTAAGACAATGTCTGGGACATTGGCATTGTATTTGATTCGTGTAAGACCCTGTCTAGGACAGTGGCATCGATATGTGATTACATGTAAGACCACGTCTGGAATGTTGGCATTGTACGAGCTTCCGACTATCCGCGTATCCTTTTGAATTCTGAATGGTTCAACGGGCAAGTGTAAGTGAAGGCCAATGTGAAAATCGAGTTAAAAGGACTCAGGTATGTAAATTAAACTGTGTTATGAAAATTAAGGTAAGTTGAATGCTTAATTCATTGTATAAAAGTTAAAGTATGAGTATGTGAATTATGTGTAAGTTTGTAATTTAATGTATTCGGCCAAAGAGTTTTATATATGATTTTAATATTGAGTTTTGTGTAAGCTATTATGAATATGTTTAAGTTATCTATTTGATTTGTATATGAAAAGATTTAATGTTAATTTATATTCATACTTTGTATATGTGATTTTGGCTTAATTGGTTGATATTAATTTGCTTATGACTTACAAAGCTTAAATAGCTTACTCTGTGTTTTTCTGTTTACTTTTGTTTATAGATTTGGATATACGTTACGAGCTCGGGGATCGTCAGCAAGACTATTCACATTATTGACAGTTTCCTTTGGTATTTTACTAAGTTAAAAATTTAATATATAGCATGTATAGCATAGTAAAAGGTGGAATAGGAATTAAGTACTTTGTATGTAATTAATAGCCATGCGAAGATGGCTTATCTTCTTTTGATTGATTTGGTTTCTATGTTTATGGTTGATAATGGTCATTGAAAAATAAGTTTATACTTATGCATACGTGATTATGGTAGATGTTCATGACAGGTAAGTGTGTGTTATGTTTTATTTTAAGTTAGACATATTGAACTTGGTTATGTGATTAATATATGTATATTGGTTATGATTTGTATGATGGATTGAATTAGATAAGAGGTTACCCGAAACCGAATGTATACATATAGATATTTTGGTTGTGGTTAAGTGATATATAAATGTATATTTGTTGTGCATTGTGTGATGGTTTGATTTGTTTATTAGATGGACTAAGGCCGATGTTACATATATTGTGTGTGGTTAAGTTACATATATTGTGGTTGATGTTAAGTGAAAGGCTTGTACAGATAATTTTTGTGAGTATGTATAATAGTATGATGCGATTTGGTTTTTATTATATATATGTTCGAATGTGGAAATTAGGTATAAGGTTATGTTTAGTCAATAAGTCATTGATAATTGAGTTTGTTTTAATAAGGTTAAATATTTATGTATTCGACCATGGTGTAAAATTATGATGGATGATTACATGCGATGCAAATGAATTTAGTTTTGTAATTAGGTTATGAAATTTGTATTGGTAAATGGTAAATGTTAGATGTAATTTTGGTTTGTGAAATAAAGGATATGTCTTATGATTAATTGGTTTTATAATGTGATAGAAAATTGACTAGGAAATTATGTATGTATTTATATAAATATTCGGCTATACTTGCTTAAAATATCTGATGGTTGTCAATAATTTGTTCTTTATGGAATAGTTGTGAGATTATAGAAAAGTGAGTTAATATGTTATATAAGAATGTGTGTGTATTGGTTTTGAAAGGTAACATGATTAGGTACATCATTCACCTTTTTAAATGGTTGATATGCTATATAGATTAACTAAGATGATTTATATGATATTCGAATAGAACATAAAATGAATGACTAGATATGTGGTTTATTTGGTTAATGATATATTAATATGATTAAGCATATGGTGAGTTGGTATTTGTTTAGTACAAGATAATAATATATGTTAAATTTATAAAGATTAGTATGATTTATTGAAATAGTAAAATGTGCAACTTTATTCTGTTTGGATGATTCAGGATACAAATATCAACTTTGATTTGAATGTTAAGTATGTGAATTGGTATGTTATATAATGATCACTTTTAATAGTAAATGTAGAAATGTGGTTACAAAAATTGTATGACATGTGTGATATGTATTAATAGTATTGTTATACTCAGCTTAAATGTAATGTGTTATATTTTAAAAAAAAAATCAAATATATATATGCCTGTTTTGAGTTGTGTCTTATCTGGTAATGCTCCGTAATCCTAGTCCAGCGACGGATACAGGTTAGGGGTGTTACAGAGGGACTGAAGTCAAACATGCAAGAGTGCATCTCAGGCCGCCTGTCGTACAGAGCATTCCATAGTACTATATAATGTTGATGTTCCACACTCCAATCTATTGCATCATTCCCTCTCAAGGTCTTATCGTGGACATCAGCAAATTGTTGTGGATAAACTGGCACAAATTGTCTACACCCAAACTATTGCATAACTCGATCGGCGTTGTACCACTCAACCGTTGAGAAGTTGAGCACTAGTGTGTTAGTGCACCACACATGGGCTTCGGTGTGAACCCACTGAGGAATAAAGGTTGAAATGTTCGGTGTAGAATACAACATCCACAAGAACTGCACAATATAGCATAATGAGTCAAGTCACATCACACACTACAAGTGGATAAGTTAAATTAACGTTACTTAAACCATATTAATATATATTACTTTCTCTCCGGCAAACGCCTTTATCATTTGGTAGTAAATGATTAATGTCTGGCTCGCACCAATTCTCGGAGACGTGGCCCATCTAAAACCGAAACAAACACGTTAGCAATTAAAGTTGGGAAAATATTATCCACACTTATAAGTCGTTAAATGTTAAGTATAATTTTGTTTTTACCTATTTACAAGTGGCGACGAATATGGTTGGTACCTAACAACCGTTAGAAACAGCATCCTGTATAGAGCTCAGGACTGCAACAGACCCACACAACCAACCATGTTACTAACCCCATGTTTTGTTGCTCGGCAAAGCTTACAATACAATATGGTCAACACTGCTGATCCCCAGCTGTAAGTACTGGTACGAGAGAAATCCTCCGATAGAGGTAAGTACTTTAAGCGGGCCCTACTAGACGTGTTGTCTGACATAAGTACCCCCGGATCAACTGCATAATATAGGCTCGAGCAGTACACATCACCTCATGCTCAGTGGCAATGCTTGATAACTCCTTAAAATTTGCTTTCAATCATGCCAATGTCAAGCATGTGAAATTCTATTCCCCATCATTAGGGGACCATCCAAGTAATCTGTGGCATAGTACTGAAGGTTCCAACACTTTTCTTCGGCTCGTGACCACAACACTGTCAACTCGTAACCCAAGTTGCATAGTGACGTCTTCCAATGTGATAGTGCACTCCCCGCACGACATAATGAAGGTGTAGGTCTCCGTACACCACCGCTCAACCAAGGCAGATATTAAGTTCAACCTCAAGTTAAACCTTCAAATCAATGCGACATCCCCAAATCCCGCCAAATGTAAGTATGGCATAATCGGCTCGTTCAGATCGTACTTGGGAAAATGAAACCGCAACCTCAAAACCCGATACCCATCCTATATGGTAAATTTTTTATAAAAATATGATAAATCAATCATCTATATAATTTAAACATAAAATTATATATTGAAAAGAAACTAAAAGCTTGAGAAAACAAAAACATCACACTAATATTATACCAACTAGCCATTCTAAGTATTTTTTTTATTTAAGTTAAATTAAATGAGTAATAAAATATTAATAATAGAACGAAGATTTGTCATAAATATTAATAATAACACGTAGAGATCAAATGTGATTTTCAAATCTCTTTGAAGCTTAAGTACCGTCAATTCTCCTTAATTGTTATATCATCATCATAGATAAGCATTAAAACAAAAGGCAACCATATAACTACAAAAAGTACATAAAAAAATGTCCTAAAATAACATAGGTGGTATGGGTAAATATAAAAAAAAACATATTTTTATTGAATCAATATCTATAATAATACATAGAGTTTTACATATAATATAAATTAGGCATATTCAAACTCGAAAATTTATCATACATATGAGAACTTTTATAAATAAAAAAATATTCGTTCGTTAAAGATAAATTTAATAGTAACTCTAATAATTTCGAGCTTGATTCAATTTGATTTGAACACTTATAATATAATATATAAATTAGTTGAAGCTAAATTAATATATATTCCTAGTTTCCTCATGTGAATGCGATTTTTAGTTTTTATTTAGGTGGTGTCAAATTAGTGGAAGACAAATGTAACTTTTTTGTCCACAAATGGAACCAAACACAGCAACAATATAAAATTAAGCAGAAGATCGTCATGTTAAAAAAAATTATGAATGTGTCATAAATTAAAAAAATTTATTATTAACACATAGAGATCAGTTTCATGCAAAAAAGATTTAAAAAAGGGTTAATAATAACCAAATAGAGATCAGTTTCATGCAATCAAAACATGTTGAGTGAAGTAGCGTTGAGCAAGAAAAAACGAGAAACTAAAACGAAATTTTTTTATTTAATTTATAATTAATTTTACTATTTCGTTGATCCTTAATGAAGTGTGATCCATATTTACTCGAAAAACATTTTGATATTTGCATAATTTAAAAAAAAATTACATAAATTAAATATAATTAATTATTATATTACAATAATTATAAAATACAAAATACAAACTATAAATACTTTACGAGTTTTTTTTTTCTCTTTTCTTCCTTCTCTTCTTCTACAAAATACAAAATATTTGAACGGGGGACCAAAATCCCACCTTTTTAAATTGAGACATTGTTTTTTCTTCTCCCTACTTATTTCTTTTTTTTTTTCTTAAACTAACAATTATTAACATTATAAACCTATTGACTAGTCACATCACTGGTGTCTGACCAATCATAATATATATTTTTAATTCTTTAATATACTTTATTTAAAAAAGTCATAGTTTTTTGAACAAATAAATCCTTTTTTTATTTTTTTTCCAATTAATTCAACTTTCACTTTTTTTCTCATTTTTTTCAACTTTTATTTTTTATTTTTTGGTCCTCCATTTTTTATTTCTATTAAAAATGTCAATTTAATTTTCTTGATTTCACATTACATAAATTATTTACATAAAAATTATATTTCGCAAAGTAACTATCAATTTACATTATTCAAAAGATATATTTTACAAAATATAATTTTACATTTCAAACATTCTAAATAGTTTCACTTAACTTACAATATATCATTTACAACATCGAACAACTTTCTCAATACTAAAAATAAATAAACGATTTTTTTTCAAGACTGACAATATTGTGTCTTACAAACAAAACATAATTAAACAATTTTATTCAAAACTAACATCATTCTATCTTACAAATTGAAAAATAAATTGTTTAACCGTAACAAAAGCGACTTTCTCGGTGTTATTAAATTGTAGCTTGAATGTTATCGATATTGATGATCTCACATGTGCGGTTCGATTTGGGATTCCTTTTAACCTTCAAACATCCCATTGACCTAGGGAATCTCAAATAATCCACCTGTTGGTTGCATAACCAATTTGAACCCGTTATGATCCTACCACAACCAATGAAAACACTTACATAACCAATTTGAACTCGTTACTAAATAAGTAATTGGCATCCGAAAGTAACCATTAAATTTACCGGTGTCAAAGCTCCACCGAATTATCGTTAAACAAAACATACCTTCAAATTAAAAAAAGAAGAAGAAGAAGAAGAAGAAGAAGGCTTCTCATATCTCTCCCATTCATCCTCTAATAAAGTATAAGTAATTTTTTTTTCAACTCATATTCATGTATCATTGAGAGGTTTATATATATAAATTTGGTCACGCTAAATAGAATGGCTCCATCAAATAAAATATTATTTTTAAAAAAATATAAATATAAAAAAATTTTAAAAAATACTGGTGGCGCCGTTTAAAATGACTCTACCAAAAAATTATACATAAAATATTATAAAATAAATAATAAAGAAATAAAGAAAAAAAAAAGTAGCACAGGCGTTGGAATTGCCAAATTATTTGGCTCTACTAGAAAAAAAAGAAAATTTATTTAAAGCCCCCAATTTTTTAAAAAATTACAGTATTTTTTTAATATTTATACAAGTGACGTCATTTTATATGATTCCACCAAAAAAATTAATTTTCTTATCCTGATTGCTGACATATTAGTGGCGCCAAATATTAGCTCTATCAACTTTTACTGTAAATTTTAGATTATTTATGTATTTTATCAAAAAAAAAAAGTAATTTACGTAATTAATTAATTTGTTTATGTTAGTTTTATAAAAAAGCCTATTTTTATTGGGTTTCAAATTGGTAGCCCAGTTCTGTCTGTCAAAATAGCTGATTGGCGTTGAGAGAAGTGAGACTGATGGAGGAAGCAAAAGGAGTAGTGAAGCACATATTGTTGGCGAAGTTCAAAGATGAAATCCCACCTGAGAAGATTGAGGAACTCATCAAAGGCTATGCCAATCTTGTTAATCTCATTCACCCCATGAAAGCTTTCCACTGGTATGTTATCCCTTTTTGCTTCATTCATACCTTTCTTTTCTTTTAGATTGGGTATCATTATATATAAGTAATTTTGAGATCCACTTCTTGGTGATGGATCCGTGGTTTTAGTTTGAGGCTTAAAACTGATGGATATTTTAAATGATAATACTAGCCCTTTTTCTAGTTGTAATTTGATAACCCAGAGGCTTCAATCTTCATGTGTTGATTTACAAAACAGTAGGAAAACAAACCCATTTCTGATCCTGCCTTTGGGCAAAATCAATTCCATGATGACAGGGGGAAGGATGTTAGTATTGAGAACCTGCATCAAGGGTTCACTCATGTGTTTGAATCCACATTTGAAAGCACAGAGGGGATTGCTGAGTATATAGCTCATCCTGCTCACGTGGAGTTTGCAAATCTGTTTCTCCCCAGCTTGGACAAGGTCATTGTTTTTGACTACAAACCCACCGTTGTACGTTGCTAAGTTACAAGCATAGTTCTGTCTCAATGTAGCTTTTGTCCTGCTCATGGCAGTAGTTATTTTGAATAAAGTTTGACATCTTCTACTATGAAATGCATCCATCCCTAGTGGTCAAGGCAAAAGTTGGTTGGTTTTATCTTCTATAGGTTTTACATACAATAATTCCTTGTTGAGATTGTGTTTTGATGTATTCTTGAGCTGAGTTGAGACTAAGCAATAAGAAGCTTGAGTTTGAGATAAACCCAAATTTTTGATTTGAAATTCGGCTTTTAAGCTAAAGCAAATTTCATTTTTAATATTTTGAACTAAAAAAAAAAACTGAATTATTAGATTAAGGTGATATGGAAAAAGGTTAGACTAGAGTGAGTGATCCTAAGGATTTTTTATTTTTAATAAGCCTCCTCTGCAGTTTGAACATTTTTAAAAATCATCACTAACATATATTGGATCACTGTTAAAAATTAGATTTAAGTGGCGAGACCATGTGTTTGTATTTCTTTATTAAAAACAAAAATGTATTTCATGCCCATATTAGTTGTAGTAGTAAATTGGGATGGAATAACTTGGAAGTTGTGGATGTGTATTGCTGTATTCCTCCAAAATTGCACATTCCACCTGATACACTTTGGGTGAGCCTTCCTATGTTTGTGAATTTGAGAATGGTGAAAGGCTATCTCGTCGTTGGTATTTCTTATTCCTAAATTGATTAAATATTTTGCATTTAAAACTAGAAGGTGGGTGTTCCTTTGATTAAATATATTGATGTTGTACTTAAAAAGTAAAATGTATATGCTTAGTAACACAATTATAGCTTACTCATACTTGGTGTTACATAAATTTTGGTGCTAATCGGATTTGTTCAGTAATGAACTGTATTTATCAAGTTTATTTACGAGTTAATACCATTTATTTAATAATTACAAATATTTTTTATGTGCATATTTTAAAAATAAATCTTCTAATATCAATGTCATCTTGCGTGATCATCAGACTCTTTAGTATTTGCTTTCATTCCAAAAAAATTGCTTAATTAAAGATTTTTTTAACACCAATAACATAATAATTAATATGTTATACTATTTTTTACCCTCTTAAAGGCAATTATAACACACAAAGACAATAAAAATAAAGGGGTATAACTTTTTTCAGATAAAAATTTATATTACGGGTGCAATTATATCTATTAACTTGACAGTTGGGAATTTTAAGTCTGATACGAAATTAACGCCCAACTGTTACAACAACGAGCACCCAACCCAAACTAATCCCAAATCCCAAATCAGCAACAACAGGAGCAGGAACAGGCTTAGCTCAACACTTCTGAAAGCTGGAAAGTGAAAACTGCAACTGCATCCTGTAAATGACTCGAATGAAGGTCTTCCGGAATGGGAGCACTGAACACCGTATCATAGCAGCTTAACTGCTCATCATGCGTTCGACTTCCGCTTGTATCTGACAGCAACAAATTGCATATCTCATCCGCCATCTTTGAATACGCCACCCTGCACCATCACAGATATCCAATCACTACCCACCAACTAAGCTAGTTAATTGATGTAAGCAGGCACATAGAGCAACTAACTTATGCCAAAAACCAGATCCTATAAGAGCTGTAGCTGAGATGAAAGCATTGGAGACGTTGCTCTCAAGTTGATAAGTAGTAACTTCTATCTGATTTACACCAAAATTCATGCAAATATGGAAAAATAGAAACAGTAATACAACTACATATCAATGACTAAACCCTTTTTTACCCAACATATTCCATAGCACATCATTTTAGTAGCCATGAAAAGAAAGGGCTCCAATGAAATGAGCTGACAATCGCAGGAACATTAATTCAATATCATTTAAGCTTCATAATTTTCCCACTTCTGTGATTAGGTACTTGACAAATTTCATACAACAGCTAATGAGAAGATGTGAAAGGCAAAGAACAAGAAGGCTTTGGTGTCAAATTTCCATTGAAGCTGTGAATAAGCTATAACATATCACCAAAAAAGGGAAAAAAAAAAAAAAAGGGAAATAAGCTGAACTTATGAAAACTTGTTATGCAGACATAAGCTAGCTACCAGAAGATATCATTTTATTTCGGGTTATATTAAAAAGGAACGTATTTATATGGATTAGCCAGCCCAGACAGATAATTCCGACACCACAGAGTACACTTTAGTCCATTTAATAGCTAAGCTAGTTAACAATTTCACAATTGTGCAATTGTAATACAAAACTGAGTCTCTCCGTTTGCACCTCTTTTAATTACAGGAAGATTAAAATGGATGGAATAATTCCTTAAGCTTGTCTGTATCTACTATTAGTTTAGTTCTAATCCCCTTGTGTTTTCATGTTGATCAATACCAGTCAAACTTAATGCCATCACAAACTGAAATTTTGTATTAAAACTTAGACATGTGATCATTTCCATTCTATATTCAGTTACGATCAATCAATCTACTTTTTTTATTACTAAAACTCATAAAAGAGATTAACAAAAATACCTAGCATCAACATGTAACCTGCCACCCCAAACTGCTGAGGACTCATTCAAACAGCCAAGAAAGTCTCTACAAGCTGCATTTTTGCTGTCGAGGGAACCCTGAAAAGTTCACCAGCAGCACTTTTAAAAGGAAATAAATAAAGTTCGCTGATATTTTACAAAACAACAGCTTATGGGTGCCATTGCTTAATCTATTACAAATCTAATAGGGAGATGTGGAACAAATAAAATCACGAAAAAAACGGCATCATCATTATCCCAGCCAATTCCAAATGTTGAAAAATAACTCATGATTTAATCACAGAGACACACAATTAGAATATATTCTTTGAGCTGACAAGCTTTAAGCATTTCAACCATAATTTATGTCAATAGAAATAAACACCTAGCATGCAACTTAGCTAAACAGCAAAGCAGCTTTCAAGTGAATTCTTCCGAAAGCAACAAAGGTAAAAGAGTATGTGAGCCACAGCCATTACTCACAATTCACCCCCCACCCCAACCCCTAAAACAAACCATGCAGCACTACCGCACCAGTCCCTTTGGGCAAATGAAGGTAATGCCTCTGCAACCTAGGTTTAACTAGGCAGATCCGTTCTTGTTACTATGGCATAAATTTGAAGGAGAGTCATGTATTTTAGACTTGCTACACTTCGCATATAGTGGCCACCCCATTAACTAGTTTAGTCGGGAAAACATGACTCAAGGTAAGGACTGCACTCAGCACAACCCCATAACCAAGAAGCCGTGTTCACAATAACAGGAATGATATTCACCAATAAATGAAGCATCCAACAAACTTTAGCTTATATTCAGATCTAGATTCTATGGCCTTGAAAATTTGCACGAGTTTCTTACAAGTTCAGCCATAGTATTGTTATCCTCCTGGAATGAACTTCTTAGCACATAGAATGAAATATATATTCCAGCTCCCAAATCCCAATTTTCAATTTCAGACTTGTGGTTCTCCATGGACGTGGCAATCCTCCATACCTCTGAGTCCTTGGCTGCATTGAAGAGAAAATAAGACTTGGATTAACCATACCAATGGTATTGAGACTTATCAATTATTACAGTGACCCAAAATTGTTTACATTCTTCAATCGAGCATGAATATCCAAAAAAAAAAAAGGTTTTTGAAACAAATTTAAACAACTAAGATTGACCCTAGAAGTTAGTAGTAATCAGCATCTATAACTACATGACTCTGAGTCTGAAAATAGTGAGTTAAGTGAGCCACCCACCTCCAATGTGATGAAATACATCCATGCACGGGCATGGGATTTTATACTCTCAAATACATCAATACGAACAGAAAATTCATAGAACGAATTGCTAAACCCCCTTGATTGTATAGCTTAAATAGCATTCTCAAGTTTTCAAGAATAAGCTCTTTTCCCCTTCAAACATCATCTTTCCAGTAGCATATAGACTTTCTTTCAGTAAATGTTTTACAAGGCTAAATGGAAAATTTTAAAGGTGGGAAAGAGGTAGCTTGTATGTAGAGAACAAATGATTCCTAGGTGATTCTGTCCTGCTATGCTATATTGTGTTTCACCATATCCATAATACACAATTCCTTTGAGGTCTTAACCATATAACTTTGGTAGGTCGCATCAACATCAGTTTTTATGTACTATAAATTTTATATGTTGTTTTTTTTAATGTTCAGAGGAAGAGAAAAGGGGGAAAGGGGGAGACCTTGAATTTGGTTTCAAGTCACATCAATGAGGCATTAGAAACAAATTTGAACAACTAAGATTGACCCTAGAAGTTAGTAGTAATCAGCATCTATAACTACATGACTCTGAGTCTGAAAATAGTGAATTAAGTGAGCCACCCACCTCCAATGTGATGAAATACATCCATGCATGGGCATGGGATTTTATGCTCTCAAATACATCAGTACGAACAAAAAATTCATAGAATGAATTGCTAAACCCCCTTGATTGTATAGCTTAAATAGCATTCTCAAGTTTTCAAGAATAAGCTCTTTTCCCCTTCAAACATCATCTTTCCAGTAGCATCTAGACTTTCTTTCAGTAAATGTTTTACAAGGCTAAATGGAAAATTTTAAAGGTGGGAAAGAGGTAGCTTGTATGTAGAGAAAAGGATTCCTAGGTGATTCTGTCCCGCTATGCTATATTGTGTTTCACCATATCCATAATACACAATTCCTGTGAGGTCTTAAACATATAAATTTGGTAGGTCGCATTAACATCAGTTTTTATGTACTATAAATTTATATGTTGTTTTTTTTAATGTTCAGAGGAAAAGAAAAGGGGGAAAGGGGGAGACCTTGAATTTGGTTTCAAGTCACATCAATGAGGCACTAGAAACAAATTTAAACAACTAAGATTGACCCTAGAAGTTAATAGTAATCAGCATCTATAACTACATGACTCTGAGTCTGAAAATAGTGAGTTAAGTGAGCCACCCACCTCCAATGTGATGAAATACATCCATGCATGGGCATGGGATTTTATGCTCTCAAATACATCAATACGAACAGAAAATTCATAGAATGAATTGCTAAACCCCCTTGATTGTATAGCTTAAATAGCATTCTCAAGTTTTCAAGAATAAGCTCTTTTCCCCTTCAAACATCATCTTTCCAGTAGCATCTAGACTTTCTTTCAGTAAATGTTTTACAAGGCTAAATGGAAAATTTTAAAGGTGGGAAAGAGGTAGCTTGTATGTAGAGAAAAGGATTCCTAGGTGATTCTGTCCCGCTATGCTATATTGTGTTTCACCATATCCATAATACACAATTCCTGTGAGGTCTTAACCATAGAAATTTGGTAGGTCGCATTAACATCAGTTTTTATGTACTATAAATTTTATATGTTGTTTTTTTTAATGGTCAGAGGAAGAGAAAAGGGGGAAAGGGGGAGACCTTGAATTTGGTTTCAGGTCACATCAATGAGGCATTAGAAAAGAAAAACAATAACAGTATAACAAAGGTCATATGGCACGTATGAATTACTTAATTTGCAATAAGATCATACCAGACAAGAACAAT
The DNA here is from genome assembly GCA_025503065.1 of Gossypium bickii. NCBI lineage: Eukaryota > Viridiplantae > Streptophyta > Magnoliopsida > Malvales > Malvaceae > Gossypium > Gossypium bickii. Next base: position 14,483,637 of record CP106713.1, on the reverse strand, counting down.
GCATGAGCAACTGAAGTCATGAAAATAGAATGAGCCTTTTGCCAATTTTCACATTTCAGAAAGTGCTCAAGAGCCCTTGGCAAATCCCCATGGTAATTGTAATAAACTGCCTGCATCATAAGAGGGAAATTTTCTTAATTGGAAAACAACACTTGAATTCCAAAGAACCTTTAGGAGCTCTCTCTCACATCATACATCCCACACATAGACAGAGATACAGTGACAAGCATACAGCAGGACAGATCCAGATTGTTAGTAATTTAAAAGGAGTTAATCTTGAAAAGAAAAAATATGATATTTAAAGATTCCACTCAACCTTTCGGAGCTCTTTCTCTCTTATCATAAACATACATTCCCACATCCCCACATGGACGCAGATACAGATACAAGCATGTGGCAGGGCAAAGTCAACATGGCTAGGAATTCTGAAAGGAATTCATCTTAAAAAACAAAGTATGAGATTTAAAGATTCCACCCAAGCAGGATGCTGATATTCTGCCATTATGCACATAATCTAAATTAATGATGGATCTAACCCAAATTGAGTATCTAATGTAACAGCAAAGCTCCAAATGTTAGCATGGAATGACGCTCATGCTGGACCAACAAGTAGTAAAATACAAAGGCTTCAAATACACAAAACTAGAAAAAAATCATCTAGAAACAGAAAACATACCATAGCTTCATGCAACCACTGCAAAGGAATACCCAAGTCCTCAATAAATCGGCGCTGTGATTCTTGTGAACTCCAAGATTCACAATATTGGAACAGAATTTCCCTAATAAGAGTAGCTTGAAGGTAAGGATAATCATCAAGGTAGGGCATGTGAAGGGCTACATAGATAGCCCAGTGACACTGCTCCTGACATAGTAACTGGGATACAAGTCCCATGTCAAGTGCTTGAAGATCATTAGAATGGAAAGCACCAACAGCTTCCAAGATTGCCCGCTGATGCCAGATCATATGGTAGTCAAGGGGATCATGTGTTGAAGAGAAGGTGCTAAACATTGCCTTCAGAGAACATAGTTGACTCTCTTCACTGGCATGCAGAAGCATAAGATAGTATGAAAGATCAAATCTTTCCACTCTGCTCAAATTTGCATTCTCTTCAACTGGTCCTTCATCAATATAAATTGGAACAGGAAACGGAGCTTTTCCATCATCAAGAAGGTGCTGATAAGTTCGAAACACAACAGGCAAAGCAGTATCTGAAGGTAGGTGATACCACATTAACAATCCTAGGAATCTCTTCCAGTCAATCTTAATACCATGCAAAGCACCATGAATATTGCCAGCAAGCAACTCATAAAGCCGAATCCTGTCCTTCTCGATGAAATTGAAGTCCAGACCATTAATTCTCCAAATATCAAGCTGTCTTGAAACATCAGAACGATTAACTGTTGATCCACCAGCCTGGCTTAGTAAACAAGCCAATCTAACATCTCCTTTAGAAGCTGCCAGCTCCACAGCTGCATCAAGTTGTCGCCCAGTCAAGCGAAAGAATAGATGTTCCAAATAACCTGAATCGTTCACAGAGCTTACTTCTTCTTGTACACGGTGACATACACTTTCTTGCAGCCAACAACTAAACTCGGCTCTCCTAATAAGAGGAAGTGCTTCCAGGTCTACTTCTGGAGGACCTTCCTTGATATCTTGCATCATATCTTCCTCATTATCAGCATCCATAGATTTCAGTTGACCAGTATTTTCCCTCTCTGAGAAAAGAACTTTAATCAATTCCCACACCATCACTTGATGCATCAAAACCAAGCGAGCAGAAGAAGATAAACCAGGAACCTCCAACTGCCTCTCAATAATGTCTATATAGCTCCTACAAATGCCAGAAAGCTCTAAGCGATTAGAAACAACCTTCAGAAGCTTCAGCTGAAAGGACCCAACATCCACTTCATTTTCTTCATAATTTAGAGCTTTATGAAGATTCAACGGAGCATCAAAAGCAAAGTCAACAAGTTCTTTCTTTACTTTGCTATTTTCATCTCTAATTACCTTATCAATTGCCACTTTTTCTACATTGATTACAGAAGATAATACTCTTTGGCCATCATTACTACCTACAGGTGCACCAGAGTGCACAAGAATGCCACTTGGCCCCCAACCTACACGAAATGACCTACCCATGAACAATGCTGCATCAACTATATTGTGAGAATGGCTTCCAGTGACAGGTGTCTCTTGTTTGATGTCCAACTTGAAACCTTCCCTTTTTGTTGTCTTCAGTGGCAAACCCTTATTTTCTTGTGTCATCAAAACAGTTCCAGATGAGCTTGAATCAAAAGTACCAGAGTTGTACTCAAGCAAAGCAACTGGGGTTTTCCGTACAACAGGTGGGCTAGTCCTATTGGGCATCCTCTGGCTAGAGTTATGCAAAGAGGACCTTATATATTCTTTAGCAAAGGCCTGCTTCTGATTAGAACCTGTTCCTCTAAAATCCTCAATGTCCTCTTCTTCCTCAACAGGAAACATCAACATCCTCATTTCTCTCATCTTAACAGGGTCCAGCCCAAGATGGGCAGGAAGAGAATGAGAAAGCAGTGGTCCATTAGTATCCAGTTGCATATCTTCATCAATCTCAGGATTCCCACCACCATTCATTACCCCAGGATCTTGTATAGCCCCAGTTGTGTCATCCATTATAATATCTTCCTCGTCATCTTCACTCAACCCAAATCTGCTAAAATGGTCAACCAAGAATTTCCATTCGCCATTAGCAGGGTCAAATGCAATGAAGTGTGCCCCTTGACTCCTCATACTCTGTCTTAATTTCTTAACAATACTATCTACTTCCTGCTTTTCCAAGCCTAAATTTTCAATCTGAAGTTTCAAAGTTACCTCGGCAGTTTTGTTAAGGCCTTGACCAACCATAGGCTTATTGCTTTCATCTTCATATACAATTACTTCATGCCTATGGAATTTCACAATCTGATCTAAATCCAACCCTCTAACATCAGTTTTCCCAAAGAATTTTACACACCCATAGCCAGATCTTCCAACCACAAAATCCGGAACACGGCTGCAATAACCAGGTTCCAAGCGTTCCATTCTTACCATATCTTCCAAGCAAGGCTCCATATAATAATCAGGGGAATGTAAACTGGGTAAAGATTCCTCTATCCTTCTCATAACATGTGGCAAAAAATCAGAAATTGCAGATATCTTTCTCTTCTTGTATAGTGTAACATGTAAATCAGAATTTTCTGTATTGACGTCTGTCCCCCTTCTAGATATTTCACTTGCTGTACTATGAATTTCACACAAAGTCCCTGCAACTACAACTCAGAGATTGAGTAAATTCATACAAACTAACTTGCATCTCCAATTAGCTCAAAAATAACAATAACAACAACAATAGTAATGACAATAAAAACAAGCCAAGCAAACAGATGCCTTAAAACCATTCTAAAAATACTATTCCCAGCAAAACCTGAATGAGACTCTATTTGGGAACAAAATTCAGTTCAAAGTTCAAGCACAAACATAAGCACACGCTGATACGACCCACATTTTATCTCTCCAATTTCTCAAAAAAAAAAAGAAAGAAAGAAAGAAAGGAATCTCAGAATCTTAAAACTTGGAAGATCTATGATTCCTACATAGAACATCCAAACCAACAAAATCTGGGTATCAAACAGACAAGACCTAGAAAGTTAATAGCTAGTTGAATTCAAGAACACCAAAAGAGAAAAAAAAAAAAAAACGAAACATTGAACTCTAAACACCAAATGAAAGCAATTTTTTTTATTTGAAGAGCATGACTGATTTGGATTAATCCCAAGTTTAAAACCCAGATACATTATAAAGAGAAAGAAAGAGTGAGGGAATTACCTGAAGCCATAGCTGCAGAGTGAGGGTTTATTAAGGGTTGTAGATCCTTGAGAGTTGAATCAGTTGAAGGAGAAGGTGGGGAAGTAAAAGCAGAGAGAGAGAGAGAGAGAGAGAGACAGAGAGGAATGGGAGGGAAAGGTTTTTGGAGGGGTGGGTTTTGGCGTTTTTAGTAATTAGACAGTGAATGAGGCAGTGAGGGTTGAGGTCAGGGTTTGGGGTTTTCGATCCTATAGTCAATCCAACATGCGAATTTTATTTTCCCCCCCGCACCCTCGTTTCAGTGTTCATGATGGGTTCCGTTAAACTGTGATTATGCATTGGTAGAGTCAGATCGAGTCAAACGTTCGAAATTTAAAAAAAAAAAAATCAATTGTTAGTGTTTATGAGTAATATATATTAGAGTTGAATTAAATCAATATAAAGTTTAATTAACAAGTGTTGAATGTAGTTAGGAGATATGGTACTTTTAAGGAGAATGTAAGTTTGAATATTATTAATAACATTATTAGGTTAATCTCTGACTCAAAACATGAATTGTAAAACAAACATGAAGAATATTAAAAAAAATCAATATATTTTACAAATAGATGGTGGATGAACATAAGATAGGAAGGAGATTACTGCAGTGTCTTGTTGGTTAGGAACCAGCTCATGAACAACTTGACCAATTAATCAAAAGACTAGATAGATCCTTCGGAATGTATAGATACCACGCCTGGGCAGCGTGAGAAAGAGTAATAGAGAAGGTATTGCATTTGATCGCATCAAAGGCACCTATGATATTCATATGATTATTGTAATACGCTAGGTGGTCCTCCAGGTTCCTTACTCTACTATAAGAAACCTCGACTAACTTGAAGGAAGTTGAGATGTTGAAGGTTAACAAGTGTGGGGCAAGAGGCTTGTTGGAGTAACTTTAAGAAGTTTTGTCTGTTTTGACCCTTTTTACTTCTTATAACACTTCCATCTCTCTTCCAAAGAAACATTGTTGACATGAGTGTGCTGCAAGGTAGCTGGTTGATTATTATTAATGGGTGGGTCATTGGGGTGAAAATGCTTAAGATCTCTACAAATGATGGATTGAGCCTCATTGTTTGGATGAATCAAATTGTTTTTCTTGGGGACTTCACGGGCTACTTAGAGTTTAGCTATCAACTGCTCATTTTGAGCATTCCGTTGATCTAGAAGTTGTTGATGCTTTTGTTGCTCCTTGAAGCGGCGCTTCTATTGCAAAAATTGCTCTTCTAAACATTGCATATTCTCCTGCATCCTTAAAAACTTGTTTCTAGGACCCAGAAGGTTATAACACCCTTAACCCACATTCGTCATCGGAATAGGGTTTCAGAGCATTACCAGAACTTATCGATCAAACAGACATAAATTTATACATTGATATCACATAATATTCAGGTCAAAAGCCAATTAAATTCATACATAATGTCCTTTATTTGAGCCCTCGAGGCCCAAAATATATGTTAGAAACAAACAGGGACTAATTTTGAGACTCAAAAAAATTTTCATAAAATATTAAAAATTTTCAGAGCTGCAAGGTTCACACACTCGTGTGGTTAGGCCATGTGTCTCACACAGTCCAGTCACAAGCCCGTGTGTCTGGCCATGTGGACTCAAAATGTACCTTTAACAACAAGTTTACCATTCCCTGCAAGCTTGAACAATAAGCAACTCAAAAATCAACCGTACAATCACATTAAAACACGATTAAATACCTTTAAAATATGTCTAAACAATCATTCTAGTTTCCTAACCAATGTACCTTTATAGGTACTTCACATGTATTATCAAAATAATTGAAATAAAACATCATTTAAGCCAATTCTAAAATCATGCCAATTTCAACCCAAATTTGCCTATATCATTCTCACTTATGCTTCAACTTAAACATTCCATATTAAACCTCAACTTAACACATATAATCATGTATATAAGTAACCAATATCATTTTACAACATCATTTACATTCACTTCCCAAAATGACAAGCATAAGACATCCTAGGTACATGCCGAAACAAAAGAAATATACATCACCATGTTTTGAGTTTGGGATCGTTGATGGATGCTAAATCGATGATCACACTTAAGTACCTAACTTGCGCATGGAAAACAAAATTGTACGCTGAGTATAAACTCAGTGATATTTCTATAATACGAATATTTAAAAAATATATATATAACATACTCATTTAATCATACAATAACAATAGCTCTTCAATTAATCAATTCATAAATAAATCATTCATAACATATTCAATTCCCATCATTTGCTATCTTAATAGCTTTTCACAATATGATGTACAATCTATGTGTCTCATTTTCATTTCACATTCAATGTTTCCCATTACCAACCATGTTATCATTTCATTTAATTACCCCTATTAAAATGACTCGGACTCAGACTCGGACTTGAATGGATATACGGATCCAACCAAAACACACCAGTTTGGCACCAAGTGCCTCATCGGATAATTCGAAGTAATAATTTGACACCCAGTGTCTCATCGGCTAAACCGAAGTAAATTGGCACCCAGTGTCTTATCGAATATATCGAAGTAATAAATTGACACCTAGTGTCTCATCGACTCGAGGTCGAAGAATCCCTGAACTCTTCCAATCCTATGGCATGCCATCTATATCCGACTCAGCCCGATACAGTTAATAGGGTTTCAATTCACAATTCAAATACAATAATATCAAATATTCAAATTTCAAATTATCCACATATTCATATAATTTCAATTCAATATCAAAATGCTAAATACTCACTTCAATCACTTATCATAAACATTTAATCAAAATACAACAATTAATAATTAAATTCGGATTATAGAAATACAAACCAGAAATTCCGAGGTATTCCTCATCGACTTTATCTTTTCCCTTTTTAGTCGAGGGCTCCGGTACGGCGTTAGCTACGGAATTAAAACAATTAAAATTCATCAATACAATACAATACTTTATATTTTTTCAAAATTAATTCCATATTTTCATTCAGTTTCCACTTTAGACTAAATTCAACTCTCTAATTTCACTTAAATCCCTAAATTTTGAAAATTTTACAATTTAGTCCCTTCTACTCAAAATTTACTATTCATTCTACAATTCAATCCTTTTTCATTTCTAACTTAAAAATCTATTAATTTAGTCTCTAATACTCTAATTATTCAACATAAACAATATTTAAAAACTCAATAATTTCTAAAATTTTGACATAGGTTGGGTAGTATTTAATTCTAGGATTATAAAAACATAAAAATTATAAGAAAATGGACTAAATTAACTTACCAATTGAGCTTTGAACCTTAAAACCCTAATTTTTCATTCTTTTTCTTTTTCTCTTTTTCTTCTCTGTTTCGTTCCTATTGTTTTGTTCTTTCAATTCTTTTTCTTTCTTTTATTTATTTTGTTTATTCTTTTATTTATTATAATATAATATAATATAATATAATATAATATAATATAATATAATATACTTAAATATTAAGTAATACATATATTATTATTTTATACTTATGTATATTATTTTTACACTTGCTATTTATTATTACCATACACTTGTTAGGATAAGGATTATTTACTTCTTTACTCCCTTTACTTTTCTTTAATTTATAATTCAACTTTCATTCTATATGCAATTTAGTCTTTTTACCTAATTACTCTTAATTCAAGCTAATTCACTTAACCAAGACCTAATTAACCACACAACAAACTTCGTAAATATTTTTAATAAATATTTATGAATCTGTTTTACAAAAATGGAGACTCAAAAATACACTTTCCGATTACCCGTGACTATCGGGTCGTTACAGAAGGTTGTTGCTGGAAGGCTTAGTTTAAAGGAGCGGTAATGGTAGTAGTGGCAATAGTGATTGCTAGTTGGGGAGATTGAGCAATAAGATAGGAGGAGAGGGTATACTATAAGTACTGGGCAATGAGTTCTTTTAGGTCTTGGGAGGAGGCACTAGTTTCATGGGTTGCACATGGGAGCTCGCAACCATGACACATTTGTGCGATCCATCATGTTCAAGGGAGGTCATTTGGCCCAACTGAATTGACCCGTTGCTTGGAGAGATTGAAGGCTCATCTACAAAGCATGACAATTATAGAACGTAATCTCCAAAGATATACAATCTTAGATATTACTTGTAACCTTAGAAGATATGATTTTGTAATCTTAGAGATTTGATTTGTAGATAGCTTTTAATTTTAGCCGTTGATAGACTTTAATCTGTAGCATTGAATTGAAGGCCCATCTACAAAGCATGACAATTATGGAACGTAATCTTTAAAGATATGCAATCTTAGATTTTACTTGTAATCTTAAAATATATGATTTTGTAATCTTAGAGATTTGATTTGTAGATAGCTTTTAATCTTAGTTGTTGATGTACTTTAATATGTAGCGTTGAATTTGGGGAGGCCTAACTATAAATAGAGGTCTCTCTCCCTAATTGTAAATCACTTCAGTTTTTAGTAATAGAATTCTTGAGAGCATTCACTCAAGTATTCTCTCTTGTGCTTTTGCTTTTCTGTGGCTTTGTTCTTATATTTCAAGTTTATTCATCTTCGTCATCTTTGAGTTGCTTTCGCTTTGCGTTGGTGCCTTAGAGGAATTCTGCTTGAACCCTCAATTGTTGGGAGTTAGATTGACTTAGATGCTTTTGAAGTGAAAATTTCTCCTAATGCTGTACAAATTACGAGGCTAAAGTTCTAACCCGTTGACACTAGAGGTTGGTTGAGAATTGAAAGATGTTGGTGAAGCAAGGCTAAAGACTGATGGCAGTAAGATCGTTGGGAATAACTGGGATAATGGTGGAAATGGTTAGAAAATTGATAGGAGTAGAGCAGACTGAGAGAACAACCATAGATTCTAATAAAAGGGGATTGGAAGTCTGAAAGGATGCTAGTGGTTGAGTTGTGGTAATAGGGTTTTGGGTTGAAGGGGAGTTGAAAGTAACGGGATAAATGGTGTTAATTGGAGTTGAGGAGTTTGCTGGGTTGGTAGAGTTGGTTGGATATGCTGGCTTAAAGGGAGCATCGATATGTGAAAAGGAAGCCACGGTGACTTTTTATGCTCACTGCACCAATTGTTGATAAGGGTATCAATGGAATGAGTCAGGGAGGAGGATATGGTGGTGCTAAAGAAGGTCGATTCACCCTAGTAAGGTGGAGAGCCGGTAGAGGTATGCAAGTAAGGAGGTTGAGGATAATAATGTGGATATGAGTGCTTAAGGGTCGATCATTTCTCCATCGTGCTGAAAGGCATATATAGTGGAGGTCCTCTCGTAGGTAGTGCTGAGGTGGTGAACTTGTTACCAATAAGTCATAATTGTGGAATGTATAGAGGGTTGCATGTGATGGGGCTCATTTTATCATTCATTTTGAATTGTGGGCCTAAAGGGCATGTTCACATTAAGAGAAGTGTTCACACTAGAAAAACAGGTGCTTTGAGGAGCTAGTAGCCTATTCATAAAGATAGATGGATAAGGCCTTTCTAAGGGAGAGGGTAGTTCATTCACAGGGGTGAACGACTTATCCTCAAGAGTAGGTGATTAGGACCCTTTCGAGGAGATCAAGAGGTTGGATGGTAGTAGGACTTACAAGACACTAGCCATCTGATGACCACTCGGACAATGGAGAGCGGAGGGTTGCTTGTGGGCACTTTTCAGCAGGCTTGCTAGATGCACATGTCCCAAGACAAAGAGGGTATAACAACTTGCATTGGAATATGATTGCCATGTATTGACTTATATGTAGCAGTGATTAAACTTCTATCAGATATTCGTTTAACATAAGTTCAAATCGTGTAACCACCATCCCCACCTCTAATATTGTATAAAAAAAAAGAATGCTATTGTCATGATTCATGCTAATGAATCTTTAATGGAGTGATAATTAGACTAGATTAACATATAGGTATTGGATTTATCATATTGGCTAAGTGAAAAAAATGTTAGAGATTTATTAAGAGACTACAAGTATAAATATAGTGCAACCACATGCACAATCACAAGTACACTATAATTATAAATATATATTCGAGTTTTTACAAAATAAAATTAAATGAATATAATGCATAAATGGACAAAAAACCAAAATAAATTGAACAAAACCTACCGATCAAATTGAACTCATCCATAATAACTGTGTATGGTAGAATTCGAATTTGAGTACTCAAAGATCTAGAACCTCAACCTTTGCCAACAATATCAAAACTTCTATAATAAAATGTTGGAATTAATGTGACTCACTTGATAAATATATTATATGAGAATATTTTTTTGAACAATTTCATTATAAGTTCTGATTATATGTGTTTTTTTATGAAACAATGCTTAGAACTACCCATAACCACTCTCAACCCATAAATAAGAGGATAATGCGTTTCATTGCACTTGAACCCATGTCCTTCTTTATTGGTAATAATGCCTGTGCCAATTGAGTTATGACTTAATCAGCATGGTAATATTTTTTTTAATAAACATATTCAAGTATATAATTATTTTAATTTAAGAATTAAAAAAGAAAAAATATATCATTAATTTATAGCCACTACATATACAATTAAGTGTGTCAAACATATTTCATGCTTAAATGATTGCATCTAAATCATCTCATGGGGCTACACCTACATTGAAGCATCCTCCATTCTATATTAAACCCAATGCTTAAATGGTTGCATGTAATCATATCATGGGGCTAATAATAAAAAAAAGACCCAATTAATCGTGAGCTTTATGGGTTAAGAAAAACGTGAGTTGAAGAGAAATTGATAGCCGAATGACCTGGGCTGCGTCGACCAAGAAACTCCCGCTCCTTCGCTCATTTACACTCTCTCTATTCCCAACACCTTCACCACTTTTCCAATATATAGATCCCCACAACTTTCATTTTCTCTCTGTTATATGTATATTTTTTTCTTGTACTATACCAACCCCAACTAATTAATCTTTACAAATTACTCGTTAACAAAATCAAAATAGAAAACTAGTAATTAAGTTGTTCTTCTTGATTTCATTTTCTTTGAAAAAAGAGTTAAAAAATAAGTAGCTGAAAGTTTAACGTGTACTTTTTTTGCTTTGCATGCAAAGATAAAAGAAAGAAAGAAAGAAAAGAGACTGCATTTTCTTTTTTCTTTTTTAAATTTATTTTTCTAGGAAAGTAATTTGAAGAAGAGAGAAAGATGGCGGAAACCAGCGTCGGCTTGGAAGATATCAAGAATGAGACCATCGACCTTGTAAGTGTTTTCTTTTGTTTCTGGTAAATTTTCTTACGGAATTTAATTCAAATATATAGTTTATTATTATTATTATTATTATCAATATTCATTTCTTGTTTATAATTTCATTCCAAGTTTAGAGTTTGATTTCCAACTTTCAATGCAGGAGCGAATTCCTGTCCATGAAGTGTTTCAAAAGTTGAAATGCACCAGAGATGGCTTATCAAGTGAGGAAGGCCAAAAAAGGCTACATATCTTTGGTCCTAACAAGCTTGAAGAGAAACAGGCAAACACCCTAATTTAACCCTCTTTATTTTCTCTTCTTTCCATTTTGTTTATGAAAAAAAAAAAAACAAACAAACTGAAAATCTTAAAAAAACTACATTAAACAGGAAAGCAAGGTTTTGAAGTTCTTGGGATTTATGTGGAATCCTCTGTCATGGGTGATGGAGATTGCAGCTATTATGGCCATTGCTTTGGCTAATGGAGGAGTATGCTTATCGCTTATCGCTTATCGCTCTTTCTTTCTTTCTCTTGTACTTGAACTAATTCACTTCGATATGAAATCTCTAATTCTATGGATAAATTCAGGGCAAGCCCCCAGACTGGCAAGACTTCATTGGTATTGTGGCATTGCTCTTGATCAATTCAACTATTAGCTTCATTGAAGAAAACAATGCAGGCAATGCTGCTGCAGCACTTATGGCTGGTCTTGCCCCCAAAACAAAGGTGCTTAGGAACATCAATAACTTCAATTTAAGTAGAACTTACTTGTTTGAATGTTTCTAATGTCTCTAACCATTTTTGCATGTTTGAATGATTGAAGGTCCTAAGAGATGGAAAGTGGAGCGAGCAAGAAGCTGCGATACTGGTACCAGGAGACATCATCAGCATTAAGTTGGGAGATATTGTCCCAGCAGATGCACGTCTCCTTGAAGGTGATCCACTCAAGATTGATCAGTCCGCCCTTACCGGTGAGTCTTTGCCTATAAACAAGAATGCAGGGGATGAGGTATTCTCTGGTTCTACCGTCAAGCAAGGGGAGTTAGAGGCTGTTGTTATTGCCACCGGCGTGCACACTTTCTTTGGAAAAGCTGCTCACCTTGTTGACAGCACCAACAACGTAGGGCACTTCCAGCAGGTAATCTCAGGAGCTGTTTTCCAGCAAACAACCTCTTTTATGGTGAAGATGAATACTAAAAGGATCTTCATTTTTCCTCGTGTGTTGCATGTCTGGATATGAATATTGGGATATGATCCTAAAAGGATCTTCCAAATATATGAAAAAGCTTGAACATACATGTGTCTGATAAAATCAAGTCTGAGCAACATATCTTATGCTTGATGTGCACTAAATGGTGATTGTTTCATTAGGTGTTGACAGCAATTGGAAACTTCTGTATATGCTCAATTGGGGTAGGGATGCTTATTGAGATAGTGGTGATGTATCCAATCCAACAGCGCAGGTACAGAGACGGAATCGATAATCTGCTGGTGCTTCTCATTGGAGGAATTCCAATTGCCATGCCAACAGTTTTATCTGTGACAATGGCCATTGGATCTCACCGGCTTTCACAACAAGGAGCTATCACTAAGAGAATGACAGCTATTGAAGAAATGGCCGGAATGGATGTACTCTGCAGTGATAAGACTGGGACACTTACTCTCAACAAGCTTACTGTAGACAAGTCCTTAGTCGAGGTTGGTCCTTGAATTGGAAGTTAACATCAATTATGGATTGATGATGTATTCATCCCTTCACGGAGAACCATGTTGTGAGATTTCAGGTTTTCACAAACGATGTTGACAAGGACATGGTTATTCTACTAGCGGCAAGGGCTTCCAGGGTTGAGAATCAAGATGCTATTGATGCCTGTATTGTTGGAATGCTAGGTGATCCAAAAGAGGTCAGCTAAGATTGACAAAAACAACCCCCTTTCATTATGTTTTTGCTCATCAGTCTTCAATGTTCAATTGATTTGCAGGCCAGAGCAGGTATTACCGAGGTCCATTTCTTTCCGTTTAACCCAGTAGACAAGCGTACAGCCATGACATATATCGAGGCTGACGGTAGTTGGCATCGAGTCAGCAAAGGTGCTCCAGAGCAGGTAAATGGATCGACTTACATTGTACCAATGCTTTCCATATCATCTCCGGGATTTAAATTACAGTTGCGGTTGTAACTTCGTGTTGTTATTACTTGACATAAAATCAGATTATTGATCTATGCAATCTCCGAGATGATGTGAAGAGGAGAGCTCATGATATCATTGCTAACTTTGCAGATCGAGGGCTTCGCTCTCTTGCTGTGGCTAGACAAGTAATATTCTGTGTTCTTTCTCCCAAACTTAATTTCAATAATGGAAAGAAAAAGGTCATTATGAAATGGACATTTTCATATTGTAGACTGTGAAAGAAAAAAACAAGGATGCCCAAGGAGAAGCATGGGAATTTGTGGGTATACTGCCACTGTTCGATCCTCCAAGGCATGATAGTGCGGAGACAATTCGTCGGGCTCTAAATCTTGGTGTCAATGTCAAGATGATCACTGGTGATCAACTAGCCATTGGCAAAGAAACTGGTCGCAGGCTCGGTATGGGAACCAACATGTATCCATCATCTGCTCTCCTTGGCCAAAATAAGGGTGACACTATCGATACAATCGGTGTTGACGAGCTTATTGAGAAGGCTGATGGTTTTGCAGGCGTCTTCCCTGGTACGTTCATTTTTATTTTTCTAAAATGCAATATTAGTTTGATGGTCTTTGAAAACTCACTATTTTCCTCATTCAGAGCACAAATATGAGATTGTTAAGAGGCTACAGCAAAGGAATCATATTTGTGGCATGACTGGAGATGGTGTGAATGATGCACCAGCGCTTAAGAAGGCAGACATTGGAATTGCAGTGGATGATGCAACTGATGCAGCTCGTGGTGCATCAGATATAGTGCTAACAGAACCAGGACTTAGTGTCATTGTGAGTGCTGTTCTAACAAGCAGAGCCATATTTCAGAGAATGAAAAACTATACCATCTATGCCGTCTCCATTACTATCCGAATCGTGTTAGGGTTTATGCTCCTTGCTCTTATTTGGAAGTTCAATTTTTCGCCTTTCATGGTTTTGATCATTGCCATACTGAACGATGGAACCATTATGACCATTTCCAAGGACAGGGTTAAGCCATCTCCTATGCCTGACTCATGGAAGCTCAAGGAGATATTTGCCACCGGAATTGTCCTCGGTACCTACCTTGCTTGCATGACTGTTGTTTTCTTCTGGGCTGCTAACGATTCCAACTTCTTTCAGGTAAGAAAAACATCAAACACTCTTTATAAAACCATAGCAAGAAGAACCAAACATCCACTGGAAACATCTAAAGGTTGATAATAATAATAATAATTGCAGGACAAGTTTGGGGTAAGATCCATTAGGCACAATCAAGATGAACTTACAGCTGCTATCTACCTCCAAGTGAGTATAGTGAGTCAGGCACTCATTTTTGTCACTCGTTCTCGAAGTTGGTCTTTCATCGAACGTCCTGGTCTCCTCCTCGTGGTTGCCTTCATTTTGGCCCAACTCGTGAGTTATATATATGAATATATAAAATTCCACTTCAATTTGTTAGAATATATATATAATTGTAGCTAGAATTGGTATAAACTTTTGGTTTTTGGATTCACCATTTTAGATAGCTACACTCCTTGCTGTTTATGCAAACTGGGGCTTTGCCAGAATCAAAGGCATTGGCTGGGGTTGGGCTGGCGTTATCTGGCTCTACAGTCTAGTCTTCTACGTCCCACTTGACGTACTCAAGTTCTTGATTCGCTATTCTTTGAGTGGAAAGGCTTGGGATAATTTACTTCAAAACAAGGTATCTAATCGACTCTAATCAAATCACTCCTTTCAAAACAAGGTTTTTTCCTTGTTCAGATAAGTATTTATGTTTGATATCAATCTATATAGACTGCCTTCACAACAAAGAAGGATTATGGAAAAGGAGAAAGGGAGGCACAATGGGCAATGGCACAACGCACCCTTCATGGCTTGACACCACCTGAAATGACACAGCTCTACAACGAGGAGACCAACTATAGAGAACTGTCAGAGATTGCTGAACAAGCGAGGAAGCGTGCCGAAGTAGCAAGGTTGAGGGAACTTCATACACTCAAAGGGCACGTTGAATCTGTAGTTAAACTCAAAGGACTCGACATTGACACCATCCAACAGCACTACACTGTTTGAGGGAAAGAGTGGAACTGGGTGTTGTTGTAATGTGCCATGAAAAGCTTGGAAGGTATGAAGGAGGAAGAAATTTTTAGGGTTTCCGAAATCAGCATCTATCCTATTATGAATTTTTGTAGTTGGTTAAGGAAGGCATGGTATTGGAATAATGTTTTGAATAATTCAACATAAGAGATTGTCGTATAGCTATCTCTGACAATCCTTGGCTGGAATATGGCAATGATTTTTATTACATCATCAGTTTTTTTTTTTTTTTATCTCTTCAAAATCGATCTTCTCTAACTGCACTAAAGTTTATGGTTTCGTCTAAATCACGGACCAACCTAGAGAGAGGATCGGTTAAAATATTCTTTCACTATATTTCATTAAGTCAACCAAGATTAATAAGCTTGCATGTTCAAGAGTCGCCGAGGGTGTTCATTATAATCATCATGGATCCTTCATTTCATTTTTGTTTGTAATTAGGGATGAATATCAAAATTATACATGAATTTTAATGTATCGTGCAATTTGATACGTGAACTTCAATTTGGTGCATGCATTTATACACGTGAACTTTAATCGTAGTTCAAATATATACATGACATTTTAATTTTGATTCAATTAAGTATATTTAAAGAAATAAATATATCAGTTTATTTTTATATGGGATAAATATAAATATTGTGCAATATATAAACATAAAACAATGCAATACCAATAATTGTGTTAATAATTTGTGAAAATTGAATTAAATAGAAAATTCATGTATAAAATTCCACAAAATCAAAGTTGATGTATAATTTTAATATTTATCCCTTTGACTTTTTATATTATAATTTTCTATACTTTAGCATTATACTGGTACTACAAATGAAAATATGTTGTTGTAGGAAGAATTTGCAGGGCTTGAAAATTAAATTAGACATTTTAGTTGCAAAACTATTTTCAGAAGGTATAATTCCAAATTTAACTCTTGATGTTTGTATCATTTTTTAATTTGACCTTTATTTTTTTAAAAATTAAATTTGACCTTCAACCTTTAAACAATAGTTGAATTTAATCATTAACTTTTCAAAAACAATCGAATAGGAATTGCTATTTTTTAAAGTATTAAAGTATCGACTAAAACATTAAAGTTTTAAAGATGATAGTACGCATGGCAATCATGTGTACTCATGCTTCTTCTTCTTTTTTTTTTTCCCAACTTTTATGAACTTTCTATATATATATTTATGAATATTTTATAAATTTTAAATTATTTGTTGACGTGACATATAAAATAAATAATAACATCTCAACATAA
Source organism: Gossypium bickii (assembly GCA_025503065.1). Taxonomy (NCBI): domain Eukaryota; kingdom Viridiplantae; phylum Streptophyta; class Magnoliopsida; order Malvales; family Malvaceae; genus Gossypium; species Gossypium bickii. The sequence continues at coordinate 14,467,031 of CP106713.1, read as the reverse complement.
AATACATACAGATTGCTAGACGAGTTGCTATGTCAATATCATTAAGAAAATTAATGTTTTAGTTAACATTTAAAAAAAACAATTTGATTATTTTTGAAAGGTTAATGATCAAATTTAGCTAAAAAGGAATTAAGGTTAAATTGACAAAACATGTAAACATTGAGGACCAAATTTGTCATAATGCCAAATAAAATAAAACACTATTTATCTTATAGCCACATCAACAAATAATTTAAAAAATATAAAATTATAATAAAATTCAAAAAAAATTGCATGAAGTACAAATGGATTATCATGTTTAAATTTAACGTTTTAGTCGGTATTTTTATTAAAAAACAAATTGATTCTTTTTGAAAGGTTGGTGATCAAATTCAAATTTTTTTTTAAGGTTTGAAAGCCAAATTTAACTTAAAAAATAAGACCCAAAAATAAAGATGAAATTGATAAAAATGTAAAAGTTAAGAGTTAAAATTGTGATTATACCTGACGAGATGGAATAACATCCGCATAATAAATTCAAAAAAAGAAAAATAAAAAAAAGGAAATTCATGTGGGGTAGTGAGACCAAATGCAAATGCAAAACATGAGTAACTGTACTACCACTTATCCAAACCAGAGGCAGCAATCTAGAAGGAGCAGAGGCCTTCGTTCCACGTCAGCACCATAGACCCTCCTATCAGATTTCTCATGAGCCAGCCTATGAAAACATCCACATCCACCTTAATTATAGTATCCATTTCATCTTCCCTTCCCTACTCCTCCGCCAACATGGCCCCATTAGCTCCTTCCCTCGCCAAATCTGAAATGCTAGGTAACCCTCTGAATTTCAGTGTTTGGGCCAAGTCATCAGCTTCCACACCCTCAAGCTCTGCCACATTCAAGACTGTGGCTCTTTTCTCCAAGAAGAAGGCTGCACCTCCTCCCAAGTCCAAGGTTGCTTCTGTCCCCCAGCCAATGAAGAGCTCGCTAAGTGGTACGGTATGTGCTAGCTGCAACCATATGGCTAAACCAATTCAACTTAACGCATATACTTGATCATTTGTTGCATATTCAATCAGGTCCCGACAGAAGGATTTTCTTGCCGGAAGGGCTGTTAGACAGATCAGAGATCCCTGAATACTTGACTGGAGAATTCCCCGGAGAGTGCGTATTATTAAGTTAGAATAAGATTTATAAATATTACTACATTCATTCATGATGATATTTATTTTATTCAGCTATGGATACGATCCGTTTGGCCTGAGCAAGAAGCCAGAAGACTTTGCCAAGTAAATTAATACTTTTCCTTTCAAGGGATGAATACAATACTTAAGGAATGAACATATATTTATTGAATGCAGATATCAAGCATTTGAACTGATGCATGCAAGGTGGGCGATGCTTGGTGCAGCTGGATTCGTCATCCCAGAAGCCTTTAACAAATTTGGTGCCAACTGCGGCCCTGAAGCCGTTTGGTTCAAGGTTTTAGCTTTACTATTTGGACTATAACTGTATATATGGAATTAATGTGTTGGTTGAACGTTGATACACCATACCTGCATTGCAGACAGGAGCTCTTCTCCTGGATGGTACCACCTTGAACTACTTCGGCAAGAATATCCCTATCAACCTTATTGCTGCTGTCATTGCGGAGATCGTTCTTGTTGGTGGAGCTGAATATTACAGAATCATTAATGGCTTGGTGTATATATATATATATGCCTCTCTACTACAATTATGAATAGTAACCTTTTACCAACCAAACATTATTAATTAATTAACAAAATCTTGCCATAATTTATTTAGGAATTGGAGGACAAGCTTCACCCTGGAGGTCCATTTGACCCACTTGGGCTGGCCAAGGATCCTGACCAAGCAGCTCTGCTCAAGGTGAAAGAGATAAAAAATGGTAGACTGGCAATGTTCGCCATGCCGGGTTTCTACTTCCAAGCCTATGTCACTGGAGAAGGTCCCGTTGAGAACCTTGCCAAACATCTCAGTGACCCTTTCGGGAAAAACTTGCTCACCGTCATTGCTGGAACTGCTGAAAGAGCTCCCACCCTCTGATTTTAATACTATATTTTATTATAATCTGCAACACTACTCGTCGCTTGCGTCATTCTATGCATCAATCGCTTGTACATCCATCTAAGCTAGCACTTTAATCTTGAGTTGAGGCTTCAACTTCAATTTTCAACTGAATTTAATTAGAAAATTTTAAAAAATATTAACAATTTTAAATAAAATAAAAGAGATTCAAATCTATTATCTATAAAAGTAAAATGGATTCAAATAATATGTTCAAGTATCAGAACCTTTATCCACAAAAGTATAATGGAATCGGATGATGAATATGTCGAAGAAAGTAATGATAATATCCAGATATGAATATTATCTAAATCTGCAATATTCAATTTTGTAATAGGTAAACCGAATATCTACAGTTATCCAAATTCACACCTGCATTTAGCTAATGCTAAAGAAAGAATATGAGACATTCTCAATTGGGTTTGTTAAGCAAGCCTCAAACATGCATAACGGAAGCATACATAAAATAGCCAGCAGCTTATTGGAAAGAAACTGAATTGCCTGTTCCTATTACCATTCCGAGAGCCAATCCCCATGTCTCCACCAACTTTTGACATAGAATGAATCAGAGATTGCTTTGTCCTGTATTTCTACATGAATGAAATCTACCCTTTTAGATGATCAAGCTTGTGTTGATACAGAAATTTCTTTCCCCTGTATAAAGCCATTTCAGAATAAATTCTGCATGTTAGGTCTTAGTTTTGTTAATTGTTATGTTAGTTGAAGCTAAATATAAAAGGTACCGTTTGCACTCAATATTAGGAGCAGATTTACTCCATCATTGTGGGATCATCCTATCAGACGGACCTCTTCAATTGCCAAATCTCATAACCCACTTTGCCATCAATGATTTTGTATCACCAGTAGCCTCTGCAGGAGCAAGATCCACTCTTGAAATGATGGAAGCGACTTGAATCCCTTAATATGATTTCATTATCAATGATCATGGATATGTAAGTTAAGGCATTATGGCAATCACTGCAGACCCGCAGGTTCTTAGTGATATGGATAGGCACCCCAGGAGTAGAGACTAAAATGCCATAGGCTAGAGCTAACTTCTCACTATGTTCAAAAAGAAGATCACCTTTCTCTTCATCATCCACGTCATGAAGTGCACAGTTCGTCTCGGGAACATACCCAATTGCCTTGATGCGTTGAATTAAGTCAGCAAGAAGTTCGTATATCTGTTCAAATTGTGGATGAGACCTGTCACCCACATAGAAGGTTGCAGTGCCTCTCTTTCCTTGGACCCAGCTGCAACCTGGTCTCTTTTTGAACCCTGAATATTTCATCAAAGATCGGACCCTGGCCACATCTCTCCAACGCCTTGCATTAGCATATATGTTAGAAAGCAATGTATATGACCCATCATTCTCTGAACCCAATTCCTGAAGCTGGGCTGCAGCATATTCTCCAAGTTCCACATTTCCATGGATCCTACAACCACTAAGTAATGCAATCCATACGATTGCGGTTGGCTCCATGGGCATGCTGTGAACAAGTTCCAGAGCTTGACCAAACCGACCAGCACGGCCTAAGAGATCAACCATGCAAGCATAATGATCCAATTCAGGGGTGACACTGTACTCAGTATGCATGCTTTCAAAGAATCTGATTCCCTGGTCAACCATACCTGAATGGCTGCAGACATAGAGTAAAACAAGAAAGGTAATACTGTCAGGAACAAAACCTGCTGCTCTCATATCATCCAAAACCTTGATAGCTTCTTCTCCATAGCCATGCATACCATAACCAGTTAGTAACGACGTCCAAGAAACTGAATTCCTGTGCTGCATATTGTCAAACACAACCCTAGCAGCATGTATATCACCGGATTTGGAATACATATCTATGAGACAATTTTCCATAAACAACATTACCGATTCGTAACGATTGCGTAATATGTAAGCATGGATCTGCTTACCAAACCTTAGTGCTGCCAAATGAGCACAAGCCATCAAGGCACAACATATGGTAAAAGTATTTGGCTTCATAGAGTTACCTTCTTGGAGCATTTCAGAGAAGAGCTTCAGTGCATCGTTTGCTTCTCCATGCTGCGCATATCCACCAATCATGACAGTCCAAGTCACAACATTCCTATCACTTGGTGCAACTGAATCAAACATTAAACGAGCTACATTTGTACTTTTGCACTTAGCATACATGTCAATTAGACCATTAATCACCATGAGATCTTCTCCTGGATCATTCCAATCGTAGTTCAAAACACATTTGATTGCATAACAGTGAGTTTCCTTCCCCTGAAGTAATGCTTTAATAGAAGCACAGCCTGAAAGAACGGACACAAGCGTAACGACATTGGGTTTAGAACCACAAAGTTGCATTTGCCTAAATACCCCCAATGCTTCATAGCCATGACCCTTTTGAGCATAGCCTGCAATCACAGCACTCCAAGTCACAACATCCAACTCAATTTTCTCCTCTTTCATCTTCTCAAACAAACCCAGAGCCTCTTCAAACCTACCAGCCTGAGAATACCCAGTAACCATTGCATTCCAAGAAACAACATCCTTGACCTCCATACTTTCGAAAACCTTATTTGCCTGCTCTATCATCCTACATTTTGCATACATATCCATCAAAGCATTGCCAACAAAAACATCCTCAAATAAACCTCTCCTCAATGCAAAAGCATGCAGTTGCATACCATGTAAAGACGCGCCTAGAGATCCACAAGCAGGTAGCATATTGACAAGGCTGACGATATCTGGGTGGGTTTCGGAGTCATCCATCATTATTCGGAACAACTCCACCGCATTCTTTGCATCCCTGCTTTGCGTATAAGCAGCAACAATAGAATTCCAGGAGACGATATCACAAATCCCTTTGTCATGCATTTCCTCGAACATCTGTCGCGCATCGTCCAACTCACCGCAACGAGCATACATTGCCACCAGCGCATTACAAACAAAGACATTAGAGTCAAATCCAGTGGTGGAGACAACAGCATGAACAGCTGCGCCACTGCGGAAGGAGGGAAGCTCGCCGCAGGCTTTGAGGACAAAAGGGAAGGTGTAATGGTCAGGAGGACAGTGGAGCCTTAGCATCCTGCGGAAGAGAAAAAGAACGTCATGGGAAAAGCCGAGGCGAAGAGAGCGTCGAATAATAGTGTTCCAGCAGAAGACTACAGAGGTAGAAGGGGTTAAGCGTTCGAGAATGCAGATGGAATGAGAAGGGGCATTGTGGGTGAGGTAAGCGGAAACGAGACGGGTAGTGAAATCTTGGTAGAGACCCTGGACAAGGAGTTGTTGATGGATGAGTTTGGCTTGGACAAGAGAGTTGCATTTTTGGAGGAGTGTTGTGGTGATGGGGGTGAGTGAGATTTGATTTTGAGCAACGGCTGACGAGAAGAGGGAAATGGTAATAGCGCCGCCACTGGGTCTGGGTTTGGATTGCAGAAGAAACTCAGGTTTGGTGTTGGCGCGGGAAAAGGAGCGGAGCATGCTCAGCTCAAGTGGCAGACGAAGATGGGAAGTGAGCTGAATGGGAGGCACAAGTTGCTTAAGTTTAAACTGAACGACAAAGATTGTGAAAGAGTAGTCGGTGGCTAAATTGTAATGGATTTTGTGTTACATCAATCTCTACTGGATTTCACATCTGCCCTTTTATTGTGCTGCACCATTATTGTTACTTTGAGCGCCCCAATCTCTCGTTGATGGATTTGCAATGGCTTTTATTGCTACCATTTTCCTTTTTGGGGGGCTAACAATGATTTTTATCAAATTCAATCATCAACAAAAGGCATAATATCAATCTTTAACCTCTACATTTTTATCGCTTTTTTAGCTAAATTTTTCACTCAACCTTTAGTATCCATCCTGTAGGAATTGGTCTGATTGAGTTTAAATTTTTCAACAGATTATTTTGTGCATAGTTTTGTGCTCATGATCTTTACTTCCTACATAAAAGAAAAAAAAAGATAGGTTAAAGTATAATGAAATTAAATAAATAAAAAAGTTGAGAAATAATAAAACAATAAATAAATAATGAATTCAAAATTAATAAAATGAACCAAATTAATCAATATTCCAACCTCGAGTGCGAGTTGACCTCAGTTTCAAAATTGATCACGGACTATGAATTTTCTTGCTTATTGATAAGTTAGTTATAGTGATTGAAGAACAACCTCAAACCACCAATCCTTTCTTAATCGTAAATTAACTACGAGAACAACCCGATAATTAACCCTTACCAAGCGAATGAACTTGAAACCAACTTCCACGATTTAATTTCTTGACAGTCTTATAAACTAGAAGAACTCAACTCTAATTAATGATATCAACTACAAGGATCATTTAAATTAGAGCACCTGATCTCATGGCGTCACCCAACTGTACTTCCAATCAAACCACACCAACTCGTTCTTAATTTAAGACCAATAAATTACATTCTCATCATTTCAAAAGTTTCTCCAAATTCGTAGTTTTGTATATACTAGTTTCAAATGTCACATGCGTTGCAAATGGTTATGCGTTTAATTTTTAATTAATTTTTTAAATAATATATTTTTAATTATTTTAATAGCATAAAGTAGTATTCATCGAATTTTTGAACATAATTAAAATATATTAACTTATTTCAAAATTTAGATATTGTCATAATAAAAAATTAAATCATAATCAAAGCATTTTTTATCATACTCAATCTATAATATAATTTTACTCAATATATTTAATACAAAGTAACACTATTCAAAAAATAACTAACTAATATATATTAATTATTTTGATTATTCAAATATAGTGCTAACAAAAATAATTATTAAAACATTTGTACAAATTATAATAAATTGATATATTCATAGGTGCCGAATTTACCAAAAATAAATATTACGAATAAATAGAATATAAAATTCACAATATATATATAGGGTTGATCTCATAAGGATTGATTTGATTGAGTTCGAATTTCTAGCTCTCGAAATGCTTCATGGATGGTTTTGCGTTCATGATCTTTACAATTATGCGTAAAATAAATAAAGAGAATTAAAGTTTAAAAAAATAAATAAAAATTGAAATTAGTGAAATAATAAAATTTAAAATTAAATAGAATGAATCAAATTAATGAAAGTTTCGTTGGTCTTGGTTTTAGAATTGATCATAGACCATGAATGTATTCTCACTTATTAATAAGTTAGTTATAGAGATCGAGGAACAACCTCAAATCACTAATTCTTCCTTAATTGTAAATTAACCGCATGAACAATCTAAATATTAACCCTTAGCGAATAATCTTTGAAAGCATCTTCCACAATTTAATTCTTCGGTAGCCTTGTGAATTAAAAAAACTCGACTTTACTTAATGATCTCAACTACGTGTAATGTGTATCATTTAAGTTAGATCACTTGATCACATGACATTACTCAATTACACTCTCAATCGAACCATGTCAACTTGCTCTTCAGTAAAATAATTCAACAATTACAGATAGAATTATTTTTATCAACTGTGTTTTATTTTGTGTCTTTCTTGAAATAATTTCAAAAATAATACTATGTGACGATCTTCTTTATCTTTATACGAAGTAAAAACAAATATCAAAATGAAAAGGATTAAAGTGTAATTTCGAAATTCAATTCTTATTGACCTTTGGTTAGAATGTACTTCAATTACTCATAATAAATAAATAAAGGAAATAAGAAAGAAAATAAGAAAAGCAGTGAAATTTAGCAACGGTGGCTGCCAACAAAAAGATGGCGCAAAGCTTAAAAGAAACTAGCAAAGTCAATGGCAATAAACACTAAAATTAGTAGTATTGTGCACAAAATTCTATCAAAATAAAGCACATGAAATTCTCCTAATAATCAGTACATGCTTGTCTATGTATTTCCATCATTCAATTCAAGATCATCATTTCATAGTCTTATACAAATTAAGTGAAGATGTCTATGTAAAATGACAACCCTTTCGACTTGCAATCTAAACAATAGGTGTGAAGATTTTTTTTTTCAACTAAGCATACCCAACAATTTTAACCATTCGTCAATTACGTCCATGGAACCAAACTTGTTAGGACACCAATTACCATATTCAACTTCTTTCTCTTTTTTCTCAAAAGTTATTTAGAGTATCATCGAGCCTTTTGATACGAAATGAGATGACAATCCAAATATCACATCTCGATTACTCACCCAACAAATCTCTAAATGACAGTTAGCTCTACTCATAATTGTCATGGTTAGCAGAGTAAGCTAATAACTTAGCATGCTTTTGATCTTTTCACCAAAATGAGACGACAACTCAAATACCTCACCAAATTACTCAATTGATCGTAATTCTTTAAAAAATCACTCATAATTTTGGTTATAAGTGAACTTCTTATTGATTTTTTTTTTTTTTGAGAAGAACAAAAGTGGAACAATATTTTTCACATAACAATGTCCAAACAAGTTATAATCAATGTCAACATCCAAAGAATGATCATTAATCACACAAAAATCATCCTAACACCATTTAATCGATCACCATATTACAAGGGCAAGACAAAAGCATTCATTTACCATACACCTAAATATAGATGAGTAGAGGCTATTGAGGAGGAGGATAGAACGTTTTGTCTCGAATTGCTACAATAAGTTCAGTGAGTTGTTGACTTAGGGCATCAAGTTGAGCTTCCATTCGCTCGAGTCGACTTTTGATGGAAGTAGAGCCCGTAAAATAATAAATAAAAACAATACAAGGTAATAAATAATAAATTATAGGGTAAATTATACCAAAAATCACCCAATTTTGGGGTAGCTGACAAAACAGTCACTTAAGTTTCATTTCAGTTACTCAACTTTCGAAAAGTTACAAAACAGTCCTTTTTTTTTGTTTTCCGTCACAGACGTCACGGCAAAGTGACATGGCAGATGACGGCGTCTTTGGTGTCAAAAAATTGTCCAGATGGCCAGTTACTCTCACTTTAACAGCCCTACCAGCACCATTTTAGGGTTAGAAAAAAAGAAAAAGAAGAAGAAGATGAGGAGGAGGAAAAGAAGAAAAAGAAGAAGAAGAAGAAGAAGAAAAAGTAGAAGAGAAAAAATAGAGATGCCTAAAGTGATTCCAGTGTGTTATTGTGGAACCCTAGCCAAATTAAACACGTCTTGCTCCAATGACAACCCAGGTAGGAGGTTTTTTGGGTGTAAGAAATTTGGCAGTGGATTTCAAAAACCATGTCAGTTTTTCAGCTGGTTTGATCCACCATTGACACCTCGTTCATGAATTGTTCTGTTGGGTCTTCTGAAAAAAGTGAGGACATTGGAGGATGCAAGGAGGAGGGAGAGAAGAACCTGGTTTTTGGTGCTTGTATTTGTAACGTTTTGTTGTTTTCAAACCTTAAAAATCAGCTTATGTTATTGTTGTTAGCATTGAAAACCAGCTTATGTTTTGTAATCTTGTTGTTGGTATATTGTTGCTTATGTTGGTATACATGGCTGTTGGTATATTGTTGCTTAACATATGTTATACATGGCTGCTGGTATACATGGCTAACCAGCTCATGTTGTTGTTTACAAACACTTGAAAGACTTGAAATGGGATATTTTTGTTGATTACAAATTATTTTTGTAATATTTTTGTTCTTACAATAGTTAGAAAGAATGTTTAATCTTCATTTCATTTGTATTTCTCAATACTCATATATCAGAAAAAGATAACAGATGGAAAAAAACATATGTATTTCTCAATTCTCACACATTTGTTTTTTCAATACTCATATGTTAGAAGAGAAGAGATAACACAAGTAGCATGGATCAATGTTCATATATTAAGGCCAAAACACCAAATTGTTTACAAAAGGAATGAGGGGCAAAATATTGCCAAATTTTCCTACAATTCAACACAATTGAACAGATGTGAATTGTAGGGAAATTTACAAAAAAAATCAGTGACTATATGTCTAAGTTTATCAACAGTAGCAATCATAGGCAAATTTACAAAAAATTTATCTGCCTAAGTTAATAAATCAGTAGCAGGCAAATTTACACATTTTCAAAAAGTTAACAAAAGAAGGTCTGTTCACATCATTATCAATGATCTGTCATGGATGAATCTTGAGTAGGAGGCATCCATCTAACACTGGTTGGTTTTCTCTTGAATGAGAGCTTTTTTGTTAGGGCAGCTTGTTGATGAGTTGGGCAGTAGGTAACTGAGTTGAGGCAGCCTGTTGAGTTGGGTACCCTCTTGCTGATTTGGGGTAGCCTGTTGCTGAGTTGGCACACCAACTTTATGTCTTTTGACCTATAGGAACAAGAGAAATATGAAAAACAAAATCATAAACAGAAGTATCCTATAACTTAACTTAAGGCAAATGACTTACTGGAATATTTTGGCCAACTTCCTCTTTGCAACTCCTCTTATTATGGCCTATTCTTTTGCATTTATTGCACCTCATGTCCCCCCTCTCTTGCTTAACCTTTTTGTTATTTGTGGTTCATCAGGTTCTTTCCTTCTCACCTTAGTAGGTCTGCCAGGTGGCCTTCTTAGTGTAGGAGGCAGTATTGGCAGCATGTTTGACAAAGTGGCCCATTGTTTAGGACCCCTTACTGGATTTATAAAGTTAGAGTAAACTTGAAGTTAGGTTTGCTTGGTGTACCAGGTTTATACATTGGTCTCTAGGAACTCATCTTTTAGATGATTGACAGCCAATGCATGTATGCAAGGGATGCCAGTGAGATCCCAATTCCTGTAGAAGCAAGAATTCTCAACTAAGTCCACCACATGCTGGCTGTTAGGAGCACATTCAACCTGATATTTGTCCCCACCAGCATGTGAGGTAACACACCTAAAAAATAGTCAGCATGCTTGGTTAAAAAATAATCACTAAAACAACATTGTGAGCATATTTTTTTAGTCAACTGCTCACAATGTTGTTTTAGTGATTATTTTTTAATATGCATGTAGTGAGTATTTTTGTAATAGTCAACATGCATATTAAAAAATAGTCAACACACCAACAATCAGTGTATGTATATTAAAAAAATTCACCAAAACAGCATGTGACCAGCAACATGAAGTCAAAATAAAGGCAACATGAAGTCAGAATAAAGGCATCAGAAAGATTAAAAATGGTAACTTTACCTCAATGAATCTTTTATATTTACATCCAGCTTTTTCTTGATCTTTGGGAACATCATTTCTTTCCATTTGTCAGCTTTTTCTTTCTTCTTGACAATAAGCAACATAAAGCCCTTATTGTTTCCATCATGGTCAGAATAGGTTTCCCTCTTGCTTCCAGTATCATCTTTCAGTAAACAACATAAATTATTAGCGAATTGCTAATGATTAGTAAGAAACATAAAACATAGGGGTTTACCTTGTTAAATGATTTAGAAAGATTATTCACCAACATGTCAGAATGACTCCTAATTGAGAAGTGAGACCTTGACCAGTGAGTAGGGTTCTTTTCCTTCAACCATTCATAAGCATGCTAATTGGTTTTCCTCAATTCATCTATGGCATCCTCAAAATCCCTTGTAGTGCTTGCTTTGGCAACTTTCCAAAGTAAATCTTTCAATTCCTTTGTTCGGAAACCAGCCTTCTTGAAATTGGCATGTAGGTGTCTAACACAGTGTCTTGTTTCTGCATTAGGAAACAACATACATATTAGGAGTCCCTAAAATTAGAAAAAAAACAGTTTAATTCTTTGACAACCCCTAAACAGAAACAACATAAAAAAATAAATAAATGGAGTTTTACCTTTTGTTTGTCAGACATGAAAGATATTTGGTACGAACTCACAATTTCCAAGTCTATTGCAAGCAATTCCAAGAACCAAAGCCATGATGCTTGGTTTTCACTTTCGACAGCAGCATATGCAAGAGGATAGATGCCATTATTTGCATCTATACTAACAACTGCAAGCAAGTAGCCACCATAGTAGTGCTTCAAGAAATATCCATCTAAACCTGCTATCCTCCTACAACCAACTTTATAGCCATCTTTGCATGCCTGTAGACAGACATACATCCTTTGAAACAACCTGTTATCCAAATAATAGATTGTTGTTGTTCCCTCATTTTGTGTCCTAACCTCCAACAAATACTCATAAATCTTCTCATATTGAGCCTTATGGGCTCCTTCAATTAATTTTAATGCCCTAAGTTCAGCCTTCCTACATTTGGTTAGTGAGACTATGCAACACAAATCTCTTTTGACATCTTATTGTAATGATTTCAGAGAATAATCAGGATCAGCAATGAATTTTTCTTTATAATGTTCACCTATCCAAGCTGAGGTTACATTCTTATTTTTATATATTTTAGAACAAGTATGGTTAGGGTTTGAACTCCTAATTTGCCAAGTCTGGTCAGTAGGTCATTAGGGTTTAGTCTAGAAGCCCATATGAACCAAGAACATTTTTCACTGCAGACTGCCTTTAACCTTTTTAAATCATTTTTAGGAAACTTAATAAAATAACTATTCAATCTCCCATACCGCTTGGCAGCTTCTTTTAGACTGTCTTTAGACTCAAATAACATTCCAACCTTAACTGTCTTTAGACTCAAATAACATTCCAACCTTGAGTCTAGGATTACTCATGCCATTCTCTAGGTTGAACTCAGGCCAATTTTGGCCATCTGAGTCAGATTCATGTGCACTATCTAACCTTCTAGAATCATCACTATCACACAGTTCATCTGCTCTTATACCATCCATGTTTAAACCATCTAAATTAACTCTTATCCTATTAGACACATCACTTTCAGATGCAACACTACCAGACATATTACTACCAGACATGTCTTCTTCATTCTCATTAAGATTGTCATCAATTAAACCTGTCAAACAAAGTACTCATCAATAAAAGCAGACAACATAGGCAAACACTTTAGCCATTTCTGTCAAATAATAACCAATACAAAATACCCAATAATTTAATACAAACACAACCATTTCTGTCATGCACATGGCAGACAACAACCAATACAAAAATAATTTAATACAAACACAACCATTTTTGTCATGCACATGGTAGGCAATAACAGACAATAACCAGTACAATAAAGAAGGTAAATAACAAATTTTGATTTTGCCATATACAATATAGCAGCTTGGATACAAACAATGGGAGATATACACAACAAGCATCAGTTTGATAATTGCATTCATACAATGGCAGATACAAACAATAAACATCATGCACACGGCATACAATACACATTATATGTCATACACTTTAATAACCAAACCCTAATCTATCATGCACATTAATAACAAATTTGAAATCAAAATCAGAATCAGTGAGTGTTTCAAAATTGAAATCAAAATCTAAATAGAAATCAAAATCAAAATCAGAATCGAAATCAAAATCAAAATTGAAATTGAAATAACCCTAAATCGAAATAACAACATTGAAATCCAAAAAATTTAAAATTAAATGCAACAACTTACCCGTTAAAGTGGACGTAACAACATTGGTAGCTTCTCTTCTATTGCCTATTGTCGCTGAGAATCAAAAACACTGAATGGTTTCTGGTTTCGTCTTTTTTCTCCCCAAACAAAAAAGACCAATCATACACTTTTAATAGATTATTGAATCGATTTCTAACCCTAAACCCTTCTTAATCGATTCCCAAATCAGTTTCAACCCTAAAAAACCCCAAATCACAATCGAAATTTCCCCAAATCGATTTTTTTTCCCCAAACCCCCTAAATCATAATCTATTTCTAACCCTAAAACTAAACTCATAACCCTTCAATTTTTTCCCTAAACCCGCCCCAAACGAAGACCCCTCAGTCGCTTCACCAACGTGGCAAGTTAACTTGCCACATCAGCTGGTTAACTTGCCACGTCAGCGGTCCCATTAACCCCCTAACGAAAATTGTTAATCAATGACTATTTTGTCACTTTTTCATAACGTTAGTGACTATTTTGTAACTTTTCAAAAGTTGAGTGACTGAAATGAAACTTAGGTGACTGTTTTGTCAGCTACCCCAAAACTGGGTGACTGTTGGTATAATTTATCCTAAATTATATGGTTCCCTCTCACGAGCACTTTTTATTAATGTTGTTAACTTGACGACTTTTTGAGATTAGTATTTTGATTCTCCTAAGATGAACCTATCCACCTTGTGCACTTGAGATCCGTTGTAGAAAAGTTTTAATATTTGATTGTTGATCTTGAAGCTTTTTTTGGGTTTCTTCGCTTTTGATTTCCACTACACAATAAAAAAAATATTTAAGTGACATCAAAAGGACCAAACTATTTTAGTTCGTAGTTAACTAGAAAATTTTTCTAGTATGGAGTCATAAAGTAAGTTTTTTTTTTCCTACTAAAAATTGTTTTCAAGTTATTAGTTGATCATGAAATGCCTTTTTATCCTTGTAAATTCGTACATTGTCATGTGTCTATTCAAATTTCTTTTAGTTTTTGTATGTGCAATTTTCGAGACTCGCTTGCTACTTTCAATTCCATGTTGCATGGTTTGATTGACCAATAAGTTTTGTGCTTGAGTTCAACCGAGAGATGACACAACTTACCAAAAACAAGTCGATAAAGTGGCATGTCAATAAGACCCTTGTAAGTTGTTCAATAAGTTCAAAGTGCGTCATTTAATCGGAGATTTCAATCATTGCTATCTGGTTTGATAATCTTTTTCAAAATAGATTTGATTTCTCGAGACTTCAACTTAACCTTTAATTTGTGGATGATATGTTGCGGCAATTATCCGCTTCCATGAGAGCATCGACAACCTTATTGCAAAAAAGAGTCCAACGATGGCTAATCAATGCAGTTGTAATTGCTTTAATATCACCATTACAAGCTTCTATCCATAAATGACAACTAAAAGTAAAATACCAAATGAGGAAGTAAAAAGGGCCCATAAAATCTATCTCCACACATTAACATAAATGGGGGTTAATCACATTTGATTTCTGACCTAAATTACTTACCCTTTGCCATTTCTCTCAAATTCTACGCAATGTATAACCATCACAAAATAAACCACATTCAAGCACTTTATCAGTAATTCGTTTACTTGTCGCATGCATAAGAATTATTTCATTTTTTTTAATTTCGAGTTAATTAAATTGTGGTATGTAAGTTTTTTTTTTTAAATCAATTTGAATACGTAATTTAATTTTTCAACTTTAGGTCAAGTTGAATTTTACAACTCAAATAACTTGAATAACAAATAGATATAAATATCTCTTAGGGCCCTAATAGTTTTAAAAATGTGTGAATCGGTCCCTCATAAAAAATTATAAAATAATCAGAACAATCTTTGAAAATTCAAAATATATATTTTAAAAAATATATAAAAATATTAAATTATAATATTATTTTAAAAATTCAAAATAATAAATTGAAATCTTTAACAAATAAATTATCAAATCAAGTTTATCATACTAATTATCTTGCGTTTTTCTCTCTCTCTTATTTTGCTTTAAAAGAGATTTCAAATATATATATAATACCAAATTAATGTTCTTTAACTTGGAATTTAGTGATATTGTTAATAAAGATTTTATTATGGTTGATTTATTCTTTTTCAAACAAAGTTATTTGAATTGAATTAATTTGACTCAATTTTTATTTCACTTGACTTAATTTGAAAAATTTTCAAATCGAGTTAGAATGATAAAATATAATTGTCAACTTGACTAACTCGAAAATTTTCATTTGATTTGATTGAAGATTCAACCTTACATACTAATACACGAGTCATAATTCATGTAATATCAATCACATTTACCAAGAAAATAAAGTTTGTAAAACTTTTTAAAGTTAAGTATAAGTAATATAAATTATTTATTGTTTTAATATTTATCAATTTATTTTAAAATTTTTATATATTATTTGTAAATCCATTAAAATAAAAAATATGAATTAATTTAATTATTAAATATATAAAACAATTGGGCATTATGAAAATCCTCCATTGAAAAATGTGTTAAAAAGAAAAGATTTAATTAAAAAGAAAAAACGAAGGGAGCCATAGAATATCAAGATGGATGAATGATTGAAAATGGAGTAAGGAGAGACACAGGAAAAGCTGAAATCACAACCATACATTGAAGTAGAGGCTATATTATATCCCTATCCGCTATCCTATCCGTAATCTCATCCTCTCGTTTCCGATTCAGTCATCCACCAATTACCTTACTTACTACTCTGCTCTGCTCTCTTCTACTTATTCAATCTAAAACCTCTGTCATCTGTCTGTCTCTCTGTTTTACTCCACAACCACTATCACTACCATTATGGCTTCGGCTACTGTTTCTGTAGCCAAACCCAACCTTCAGATTCAGGTTCAGCTTTACGCACACCTCTCCTCATATTCCTACTCATCTGATGCATTGCGTACTCCTCATTCCAATATTGTTTCTTTTTGTTTCAGGCAAAAGGAAAGGGTGTTGGTTTTGCAGATTTCTCAGGCCTACACAATTCCTCTACTAGCCTTCCCTTTGCCAGGAAAACCTCTGATGACTTCCATTCACTCGTTGCTTTTCAGACATCTGCTGTGAGTTCCTCCATTTCACGCTTTTCCATCTTCACACACATTCCTATTCCATTTTCATTATTTACATATGATGGTTATAAGACCTGCGGGAGAAACGCTTTCTCCACTAAGTTTTACCATTTTATCACGTACTTATACGACAGATATGATGGTTATAAGACCAGAAATCACCTTGTTAGTAATACAGTATCATACTCACGACTGGTCTGTCAGATCGATAGTGAAACAAGAATATCGAATATGAATTCTCTCTTTATACAGAAACACTTTGGTTCATGTATAATGTGCTGAATCCATTTATATCCTTAACCCTCTTGTTAAAAGTTCAAATTACAAATGAGTTTTTTCTTTATTTAAAGACTTATATGCGTTTGGGTTTTGGACCCGTACTGGTGTTTGTAGCTAGGAAGCAATAATGGCGGGTACAGGAAAGGGATGGCAGAGGCAAAGCTAAAGGTGGCTATAAATGGGTTTGGTAGGATTGGCAGGAACTTCTTAAGGTGTTGGCATGGCCGTAAGGACTCCCCACTTGATGTCATTGCCATCAATGACACTGGTGGTGTTAAGCAGGCTTCTCACCTTCTCAAATATGATTCCACCCTTGGCATCTTCGCTGCCGATGTCAAGCCTGTTGGCACTGATGGCATCTCTGTTGATGGCAAGGTTATCAAGGTTGTTTCTGACCGCAACCCTTCCAACCTCCCATGGGGGTAAGAGTTGAAATTTTAAATGCATCACATTTTCATATATACAACATTTGTTTGGCTTCAATCAAACTGATAAAGATGATATTATAGGGACCTAGGAATAGATCTAGTCATCGAAGGAACCGGTGTGTTCGTCGATAGAGAAGGTGCAGGTAAGCACATTCAAGCAGGAGCCAAGAAAGTGCTGATTACTGCCCCAGGTAAGGGTGACATCCCCACCTATGTTGTTGGAGTGAATGCTGACACCTACAACCCAGATGAGCCTATCATCAGCAATGCTTCTTGCACCACCAATTGCCTTGCTCCTTTCGTCAAGGTTCTGGACCAGAAGTTTGGTAATTCCTTTTAACACTATATTAATATAGATGATATGCCCTATTACGAGTTTCTGACTAATGCTAATGTAATATATATGACAGGTATCATCAAGGGCACCATGACTACCACTCACTCGTACACCGGTGACCAGAGGCTACTTGATGCTAGCCACCGTGACCTCAGGCGTGCTAGAGCCGCAGCTCTCAACATCGTCCCGACTTCAACTGGTGCGGCAAAGGCCGTGGCCCTTGTACTCCCTACTCTCAAAGGCAAACTTAACGGCATCGCATTGCGTGTACCAACACCAAATGTGTCGGTGGTGGACCTAGTGGTCCAGGTTTCAAAGAAGACGTTTGCTGAAGAGGTGAACGCTGCTTTCAAAGAGAGTGCAGAGAAAGAGCTACAGGGTATACTTTCAGTGTGTGAAGAACCCCTTGTTTCAGTGGATTTCAGGTGCTCTGATGTGTCCTCCACCGTTGATGCATCACTCACCATGGTCATGGGAGATGACATGGTTAAGGTGATTGCTTGGTATGACAATGAGTGGGGCTACTCTCAAAGGGTTGTGGATTTGGCTGACATTGTTGCCAATAGCTGGAAGTGATTTCAATGTGCTATACATACATATATGCATAACAATGTCACCGATGGTTGATTTTTGCATGCTCACTTCATTTTTATTCTTTCGGCTTCAGCAATTTCTCATTTTGTCAAGGCTACTATATAATCTGTAATGTAATGTGGGATACATACATTCTCTAATATGCTTATGGAATAAAATTCTTACTTTAGCATTCATGCTCAAGGCCCCTACCTATATCAATTCTCGTAATGAATGCTTGGTGACCATTTTTTTCTCTAATACGAAATGAGAGTAAAACCCAAATTGAAAAAAACCCATGTTAAAAAATTTGTTTATAAAGAGTCACATATTTTTAAATTTTAGAAGAGTTGACCATGCTTTTTCATTGAAAATGAATTGAAGAGGACTGCCTAGAAAGAAAATAACTGAAATGGAAATTAAGGGGAAGGTGCTAGATCCAACACCATTCATCCTTGTAGAAGTAACACAGGTCCTGACATGAAGAGCATATTTTATGAACTACTTCAAACTACCAAATCTGCTTCAGCAGAATTTAAGACACAATCATTCGTAAACAAAAGCTTTTACATTTTTGGCTTCTTTAACCATGTGTGATGTGATGACCTGAAATAAAAAGGGGCTAACAGATAAAAGGCACGCAACTTCAGCCACCATACTTTCTTTTCTTGAAGTTCTTGCCTGATGGCAAAGAAACAACATTATACCGTGAATTACCAAGTTCTCGAGGAATAACAGCTCCAGAGGATTTTAAAATATCTACCAACTCCGGAATCAATTTCTTATCCTCATCGTTCACAAAAACAATTGCATTACCCTCCTCCCCTAATCTTGATGCCCTACCAATCTGATGCACATACTCCTTAATGGAATTGGGCATATCAAACACTATCACCTGTCTCACAGCTAAAAGATCGATTCCGCGACCCAAAATCCCAGTAGACACAACTACTGATACTTCTCCAACTAAAAACATCCTCATTATTTCCCTCCTTTCCTTCATGGACTTCGTCCCATGTATTGACAAAGCTTTAATTCCAGTGGTGGCTGTAATTGCATCAGACAGTAGATCTGCCCCTGCTCTGGAACCCACATACACCACAGCAGGTGGCCTAAAATGTTTACTCCTTAATATGTCAAAAAGCTTTTGCTTTTTTTGTTTTGACTCAACCCAGATAGCTAGCTGCTTCACAGCCTTACTCGGCCTGTTAGGCTTGCCAATAGAAACAGTAACAATATCTGTTGCCATACAACTTGCTATTTTCTCCACGTCTTGTGAAATTGTTGCAGAATACATCAGTAACTGGGGTTGTGACAGAGCCCTAAAAATCTGCATCACCTGGTCCCGGAAGCCCCTTTGAAGCATGCAGTCTACTTCATCCAGACCAAATATCTTTACGTCACTTAGTTCAATATCTTGCTTGGTTAAAATATCAATAAGCCTGCCCGGTGTTCCAATAATTAGTTCCACTCCTTGCTGAATGCGATAGAGTTGTCTAGCAATGGGATCTCCACCAACCACAAGTGCAGTTTTGAAAGGCAAACCTTTTCCAAGCAACTTAGCTTGGTCCTCAACTTGGATACCTAATTCCCTAGTTGGTGTTAGAACCACCGCTAATGGCTTTCTGAGATTTGAGTTGTTGTTGGGGTAAAGTTTTGCACAAAGAGAAATAATAGGAATAAGAAAGGAAGCAGTTTTCCCAGAGCCTGTGTCAGCTGAAACAAGAAGGCTTCGTCCATCTAAAGCAGCTGGGATTACTTGCATCTGGACCGGTGTTGGCATGACATACCCTGCAGTTTCTATATTTTGTACGAGCTTCTGAGGAAGACCACAGGAAGGAAATGCCAATACTGGAGCAGGAATCACACCTCCTTTTACATGGATTTCAAGTTTGTTTCGAAGCAATTCAGCTTGATCACAAGTTAAAGATGGAGAGCCTGACCTATCAACAGAATCTCTAACATAAAAGCATTCATCAGTAGCAGGTAATCTCTGAGTAGATGATGAGCAAACTGGCAATGAGTTAGCAATCCTGAGGAGTAGAGTTTGTTTACATTCCAAGCTGCAAATATCATCATCTGTCTCATCACATACATACTCGCCATAGCGCCCGCAAATAACACATTTAGGTTCATCCGCCAGAGCATCTCTCTGATCTTTAGAATTCAGTTTAACATCATCATCTGCACAATAGATGGAAAATTCAATGTAGTAAATAGGTAAGTCTGAGCTTACTATTCCAAGAAGCAAACAAGAAAAAAAGGAAAAAAAAGTGTCATGAATGGTCACACAACATGCAAAGCTGAAGGTTCACAAACAGAACAAAAAAGGAACTTGTAACACACACAAAAGCATGCACAAAAAATGAAACATGATAAAGAAGAAAATAATGGATGGCTTAGGGCACATTTTGGAAAGCTTGTTTTCTGTGTTGTTTGTCTGGAAATACAACAAAAATTGCGTTTATCAGCCAAGTTTTGTTTCTAACTTTGAAAAATAATAAAACAGAGCAAACAAACACGTTTTCAGTTTCAATAAATTAAAAATAAAAGAAAACAAAGACTTACAACTTTCGGAATTCAACTTCCAACCGCTTTTACTTAAGTACTATTTTTTGTATCATTGTAACAAAAAGCATAGCAAATAAACGTGTTTTCAGTTTCAATGAATTAAACATAATAGAAAACAAAAATCTCTGGAAACATAAAACATTGAAAAAGAGGCAAGAACCTGAACGACCCCTTAATTACAAATACTGGCAATAAACCAAAAATAAGGAGTAGAAAGCACTACAAAGCAAAATAAGATAGCCAAGATATGGGAAATACACTACAAGAATCAACAGGGAAATAATTTAACAAGTCAAAAGTGGTGTATAATTACCAATCCCTTGATAAATATC
The DNA here is from genome assembly GCA_025503065.1 of Gossypium bickii. Taxonomy (NCBI): domain Eukaryota; kingdom Viridiplantae; phylum Streptophyta; class Magnoliopsida; order Malvales; family Malvaceae; genus Gossypium; species Gossypium bickii. The sequence continues at coordinate 14,445,966 of CP106713.1, read as the reverse complement.
TTTCTGTAATACTGAACTTTCACAAGGATCATTTCCATTTCCACCCTCCATGACATAAGCTGGTTAAAAAAGATCTAATTGGCAGAAATTCAATCATGAAACAAGGTGTAAAGCAGAATACAAATGCAGCCAGCTGTGTGGGAATAGCAGACAAATGGAGTACTAAAACCCAATGAAATATTTATTATCAGGCAAAAAAAGGGAAACCAAAAAAAATCAATGTCACTTGGAAATGGATATTCTACATGAAAGTTGATTATAAAGAATTGATTTATACAAAACAACCAAATGAAAAAAATGAAGATTGTAAGAGAAAATGATGAGGAGACAGCTAGACAGGTATAGTAAGTAATAGTGAAATCATTGTCATTTGCCACGGGTTAAAGAGGCAACCACATTCACTTAGATATGAGAAGAAAAGGGTAGATGAGCTAACATATTGAAAGCTATTGGCCGTTTGATTTCACTATCAGGATTCAGGACAGGATCATCCTCTTTTCGCTCTAACCCATGAAAATAAACTTCATTTAAACTAATTATTCTCTTATTAATAGCATTATAACTAGGCTATCAACAACAAAAAGAAATAGGGGTAGCGACTTAGACAACCTGCACGGTAAAAAAAGGTTAAGCAGCCATTGCTAATCATCTTGTTTCCTCCTTGCGGAACAGAATTCAACACTTTATAATCTTACATTTAATATATTAGTGTTACCAGTATTTGATATGCAATAATCATCACAATCAAAAGTTTTGTGAAAGCAAAAAAAGACAAAAATAAGTTATGGGTATGCGGGCAGACGAATGCAAATCAAGGTCGCCCAGATTTAATTTAGTTTCCAAAGGGGGAAATTATATATACAGAAAAGAAATAGAAGGAAGAAGAAAGGCGCGTACCGAATAAAGGGAACTGGAATTCGAAAGGCCTGGCCTGGCCTCTCTTTAGAACTTATAACTACCAGCAATCAACTATGGAGGTTCAGCCTATTTCCTCTTCTGCAATCTGCGGTATGCACCTGGAAAATTGTTAACGTCAGGAATTGGAACGCCAAAGGCCGAAACAGGAAGACAGGAAGCGAACTCACGCGCCAACCTCTTCAACCCAACCCAACTCAACACATAGACAATATGAGTCTAATCATAATGGATTTGTTTATTTCAGTTTATTCTGTAAAATCAACTGAGCAACTTGGGCTAAGTCTACCTTTCTTTCCTATCCCCGAATTGCGTAACCCTAAGAGATGGTAATGGAGTTTGGACTGGAATAGGTATTGTGAATTCACCATCACTATATTATTAACATGTTTTACTTCAGCGGTGTTGGATGGAATCGAAATAAATATTTTTTTTAATTAATCGAATTGATAAATTTTATTTATTATTTTAATTTGATTTAAATTTTTTTTAAATCAAATCAAGATGAATCGAATAAAATTATTCTAGTTAAATTAATAAAATTAAACATATTAAATTAAAATTTTGTTTCAAAAAGTCTTTCAAAGCAAAATAAGAAAATAATAATAATTAATCTAAATAATTAATTTATTTATTTAGGTCTCAAAATTTATTATTTTATAATTTTTTTATATATTTTTAAATTTTTATAATTTTTTAAAAAAATATGAATTTTTTAATTTTTATAAATATTTTAAATTTTTTGTAATTTTTGTTGAGAGAAAGACCAATTGACTCAATTTTAAAATTGATAAAAACCAAATGTATATTTACACCAATTAATTATTCGAATTATTTAAATTGTAAAATTAATCTTGACTCTAATTCAAAACTCGAATTACTTATTTGAGTTTACTTAAAAATAATAATAATTTAAATAATTCAATTCAATTAATTCAAAATTGTATCTGTTAGAGACTCCCCAACACTCTGCCATACATGTTAAAATAAATAATATAATTCATGAAATTTATTTATAATTTTGTTTGTTTTTCAAATTATAAAGAACTTACCCTATGACCCATGTTACTGATAAGGTTTTATTGACGATTTAGCTGCTAGATTATACATCCTTTTCACTTTAATACTTAATAGTCACCTGGCTATTTAAAATACTATTTTATCCCAATTTATCTCTTACAAGTTGGAATTAAACCTTTCGAGATGAACTAAGACAAAATAATAATTTAACTATTAGATTGAATTAAAAAACTTAAGGTTAAAGTATGCCACATGTCCTTATACTTTTTACAATTTAGAAATTAGTCTTTATACGTTTATTTTCAGGAATTTAGTCTTACTTTTCCTATTTCAAAATTCAAAGTCAATTGTTAATATTGCTATTTTATTTTTTGTTAAATTTGTTCATGTGACATTTTGATATAAAACATATTCACTTATAGCAATATAACTAAAAAATGACATCATAATAAACCTGAATTTAACAAAATAATTTGAACGGTGTTAATAGTTATACCTAGATTTTGAAAATTGAAAAGTAGAGTGACTAAATTTCTAGGAAGTTTAAATATGCCAAAGGTCCTTGTACTCTTTTAAAATTTAAAATTTAGTCTCAATACTTTAATTTTGAGACATTGAGTCTCTGTACTTTTTTATTTAAAAATATGGGTCCCTTCATCTAATTTTTCCGTTAAAGTAATCATTGGGGTAAAATTGAATTATGCAACGAACACGAACGAAAAATGAGAAAATTGGACACATATTTATGTGGAAAAACCTTTCTAAAGAGGATAAAAAATCACGAGCAAAAAAAACTTCACTAAAACGACAAAAAAAAACTGAAGAGGAGTACAAGATGGAGAAGCAAACAAATCCGAAATTTCCAAAATACGAAGTTCTCTCGAAATTCCCACAAACTCTCTCTTAATTTTTGTTGTTGAATCTCTCACTCTAGGATTGCTAAAAGCCTTATTTGTAGGCTATAATTCGTGACTAATCTGATTAGAAATATCTTAGAGTTATTAGAGTTTGACAGGGAAAAGATAGCAGTATTTAACTAGGAGAAGAAACCCAGTTGTGTGGGGAATATGTTGCCACATCATGATGTCGTAATCAGCTCGTTGGGACGTCACTTGTTGCATCGTCGGGACGATAGGTTCTTCTCGTCTGGAAGTCATGACCCACGTCGTTAGGACGTCGACTCTTACTCATAACAACATCGTCGTCTATTCAATCGAAATGTGAGACACACTCCACAATGATGTCAAAGGTAAAGTAACTTTTTTAGCCCTCAACATTTACAACTTTTTGTCAATTTGGTCCTTCTCCTTTAAAAGTGCATAAAAAATTAATATATATATTCCATATTTTAAATAAAAATATAAAAATATATTTTTTAAAAAATAAAATTTATGAAAAAAACTCTTTAAAATTAAAAAACTAAAAACTATTTTTTTTTAAATATAAAAATCCAAAATTCAATGTTATCTAAACCAAATTAGGCCAAGCAGTCGGATTGGTTGGATTGAGAACCAATTGGAGTAACGGTCCTGTTTGAGGTAAAAATCAATTGACCCACGAGCCATGTACGAATTGGTCGAATTGAGCTAAAAAAATGATTATACCGGTAGTTGAATCAATTTCAAATTGGTTTGGCCAATTAGTTTCCAAAACCAGTAACCTGATTGGCTTAAAAGCAAATTATTAAAAAAATAAAAAATAAAAATATTTAAAATTATAAAAATCGATTCAACTTCTAGTTTAATTGTTTTTTAACCTAGTTCAACTAGTCCATGTTGATTCGTAAGTCAACCAATTTTTTACCTATCATAGAATCGATACCCCAGTCGGTTCTTGGTCTAACTGATTTAGTCTAACTTAGATAATATTGAATTTTGGATTTTTTTTTAAATTTTTAGAAAAATATTTTTTTTGAATTTTAAAGAGTTTTTATTTTTTCATAAAATTTTATTTTTTTAATTTTTTTTAAAAAGTGTAATATTTTTTAATATAAAAATGTAAAGTTTTAAAAGCATTTACGTACTTTTTAAGGGTATAGACCAAATTGACAAAAACCTGTAAATGTTGAGGGCTAAAAATGTTTAAAATTTTTAAAAACCAATTGATCCTGAACCAATACGAATTGGTTGAACCAGGTTAAAAAACTAATTGAATTGACAGTTAGAATCGATTTCTGTATATATTTTTTATTTTTAATAATTTATTTGCTATGAATCAGTCAAACTAGTCGTTTAGGGGACCAATTGGTCAAATCAGTTTTCAAAATTGATTCTGTTATTGATTCAACCGGTTTTTCTATAACGGTTCAAGGGCAAACTAGTTTTTTACCTCTCATCGGACTGATACCCTAGCCGGTTCTTAGTCCAACTAGTTGGTTCAGTCCGATTTAGATAAATTGAAATTTGGAAAATCTTATATATTTAAAATAATTTTTATTTTTGAATTTTATTTTTCATAATTTTTTTATTTTTAAAAATTATAATTATACTTTTTTATTTAAAATATGAAAATTATTAATTTTTTTTAAATTATACTTTTAAAGAGTAACAATCAAATTGACAAAAAAAAAACTATAAATATTGATGGCTAAAGAAATTATTTTAGCTTTACTATCATTTTTCATTCACTTTAATGAGAAAAATAGAGGAAATGACAGCTAAATAAGGCATATATGCCGATTTTTTATTTGGCCTTTTAGGCTATTTTTTTTAATTTAAGGAAATAGGTTGTTTTTGGAGAGAGTGTGTGAAAGCATGCCCAGCTCATTAGATTTTTTTTTATGGTTAGGATTTTTTAATTTTGTTAGGGTTAAGGTTTTTTAAGAATTAGAGTTAGGGTGTTAGGGGTAAAATCGCGAAAGTTTATTGATAGCTTTGAGGGGTTGGGGATACGATAACGTGACTCATAACACATACATTTCATGTCATGTCAGGATAGGACCATTACCTCAGAAACCCATCCTGTGCAAGTTAGGTCTCGGGGTGACAGTGTTTGATATGGTCATGGGCCGAAGTTTAAGTGGAGGTCCCAGTCGGGGATCATCATATAGTTACAGGTTTAAGTATAACCGGGGGCTAGTTGACTGTCATTATGCAGTTACGAGCTCAAGCTTTTTGGATACCTGCAAATTATGGTTTATATATACCATACATAAGACTGAGGTCACAATCATAGGGAAAAACGAAGGGCTTTCTGGTGTAATCAACGTAACTTTTTTCTCTATTTCCAGGAAGTTGGTATCTTTAACCTTTCATTTTTATTCAAAGGTTGACACCGAGGTGGATAAAAGAGGGTTCTCAAAAAGAGAGTGGATGTTCCGTCAGAGTAAATGCCAAACTTGGTTCAGCACGACAACGGTTGTAGTTATTAATGAGTTGTTTAATAACGACAATCGTTGTCGCCCCAAAAAGAGTATCACCTTTACTCCAACGTTACAGTTGCTACCCGCCTAAGAGTCTTCCTCCGTCCACGGCGGTGTTGATATTCAAATAAGAAGAAAGATTAAAGATACTAGTTGTTTGGGAATGGAGAAAAACATTATGTCGATTACACCAAGAAGCCCCACAATTTTTCCTTATGATTATACCCTCAAACTTATAAATGGTATTTATAAGGGAAAATTTTCGGGTATCTGAAAAGTTTGAGCTCGTGGCCGTGTAATGATCATCAATTGGCTCCCCTGCTATACTCCGATTCATGACCGCATAATGGCCGTCGATTGAGATCTCTATGTAGACTTTCACTCGTGATTGTACAAAGCAAAATAACCCCAAAACCTAACTTCCACATGATAGGTTTCGGAGGTAATGGTCTCATCTTGGCAGGATATATAAAATGTGTATGTCTCGGAGAAATATTACATCATTGATGACTCAAGACTACCTTGAACAGGAAATTATATTAGCGAAAAAATTTTTAACACTGAAGCGAGGAACAAAATGAAGAGAGAAAAATATTGTAAAATGGGGGGCTAGAGGGCGGGAGATATGCTTTTTGAATAATGAAGTATAGAGGAGGAGCCCCCTTTTATAGGACAAAGCAAGAGTGAGATTGCAAGGAAAAAATCTCGTGGTCGAAAACGTGTTGCAGGACCAACGTTTTCATCGATTATATTCAAAACATGCTTCAAAATTGCCAAAATTTATTGGGGTCAAGTACCTTTTTTTTTAGGCTTTATGAAAATGTTAGTGAAAACTCATCCAGTTGGGCAAACTTCTATGCTAACATGGCAAGAAAGTACATCTAACTGGACGAGTTTTCACTAACATTTTCTTAAAGCCTGAAAAAAAAGTACTTAACCCTGGTAATCTCAGGTAAAATGTGAAGCACGTTTTCAAACACTAAATGCCCTCTAAAGCACACATCTGATTTCAATTAGTGATCTATGAAATGCATTTTCGAGCATCGAATAGTGTTTCATTATCATTACTTGAGGAAAGTGCTTCATCAGAAACGAATTTTGAAGCACGCGTTACCTCTCTCTTAGTTATATTTTTCTATTAAAGGACCAAAATACTCAGAGCTTAGGCACGCAATAAATTCATATCAAACATTGAAGAGTTAAGTTGCGAGAGTCGTCTGCATTTCTTTAGATAACCGTATGAAGATTTATTTTGTAGGAAATATCCAATTCGTTTTAAATTGCAATGAGTCGATGAATGAAATTCATCATTTACTGCGACGGTCAAATCTTTAATACTAAAGTTGGGGTCATATTTGCAGGAGCCCAATACGTGGAATTAGCTTTCAACTGTACCATTCAATTGCGTGAGCTACAGATTAGAATAAGGAAGAAAGTTGGGGGTTTGATTCAGGGAAGAATTTCGAGCTTGTAATATAGATATCTTGTATCGGTTGACCCCATTAAGTAAAACTATTTGATGTGAAAGGCGAGCTCGAGCTAGAGGTGGTCATATCATTGTATTGCTCAAGCGAAAATACTGTAATAGAGTTATATGTCAAGTTTGTCGAGGCTGATGGAGTCGGTCCATCTTTAGCCACTGTTGTGACTAATATTGGAACTAAAGCTAAAGCAAAAAGTCCTACTACACGGTGGTGCGGTGGGTTCACTGGTTTGTTACAAAGTTCCTACTATGATGTCCTTGAAACATCAATGGGTAGACACTCTTCGGATTTCGGCACTGATTTCAACTTCAGTGGCTACTATCAACTAGGGTATGAGCGTAACCCAAACCTTGACACCAGAGCAAGACATTCAATTAGTGCATTCGATTTCAACTTCAGTGGATCAATTTCCTAGGGTAGAAACACTTATATGGGGGGCCATCAACCTATACCGTTTCACAATCTGGTGCAGATTTTGTCGGGTACTTAAGGTATAGAAGAATTAATGATTTACTCCTTACGATATGGTCAGGCGAGAATACATCGAACCCTTTAATTGAAGATGACAATGAATGTGCAGATTTAGAAGAAGGTTGTAATAGCCTAATTTTCAGTGGTGTCAGAAATAGTGGTTCAAGACCACCAAATCCGAGGAGTAAGCTTGTAAATTTTATTATTTAGTATTTATGAGTCCAATGAGTTTCTGTTCTGCTCTTTTGAGCTTATGTTTAACCCTTATGGGTTTCTGTTCAACTCTTATGAGCTTTCGTTCAACCCTTATGGGTTTCTGTTAAGCACTTATGTGCTTCCGTTCAGCCTTCGGGCTTCTAAAAACAATGTACTCTTATCCATAAGCCATTCTCCGATTTGGTAAGATTTGGTAAGTGACTTATGTAATTGAAATTAAAGATATTGATTTGAAAGAAGTGTGATCTTCGATTAAAATTATGATTGACAGGGAGATTGTATGAATAATTTGCTTATTTGATTTGTTATATTAGGTTCGGTAAGATTTACGTTTAACCCATCGAACTTACTAAGCTTCATTAAGCTTACTTGTATTGTTTAATATCCTTGTAGATTAACGTGAGGTCGAGAAATCGGATCAACACATCAAGTCACATTATCCCATTCATCCCGATAGTCTTTAAAATGTATACTATGGCTTATATGGTATGTATATGGTTGGTATGGATTTGACTAAAGCTTGGTTTGTATAAATGTTAGGAGTGAAGTTTTGTTTAAATAATCAACTTAAGTGTATATATGTTGGTTTGGAAATGAAGTAAATTGAAATGTGGGTGTGAATGATATATGTTTGTATGCATGTAATTAATAGTAAATTTTAATAAATTAATAAGATGAATTAAATAGGTAAGTTTAAGTATTTGAGTATAAGTGATGTTATATTATGCTAAAAACATGAATTTGGCTTGTTTTGAATGCTTGGTTGGGAGCTAATTGATGTGTAAAAATGTTGTGTTTAGAGTGCTACCTAAAAGGGTGAGAAAAGTGGCCATGAAATGACCTATTTTTGTCCACACGGGCAGAGACACGGGCGTGTGTCTCAGCCGTGTGTGGCACACGGCCTAGCACATGGGTGTGCGGTCTGACCGTGTATCCCCTGCATCTTTAAAATTGAGAAACAGAATGCCCAGGTATTTTCACATGGCCTAGCACATGGGCGTGTAGCTTGGCCGTATGACCCCTGCACCTTAATTTTATAAATCAGTGTGCTCACACGGCCTAGTACACGGGGGTGTGACTTGGCCATATGACCCAAGTCAGAGAATTACACGGGCATGGACACGGGCTGGGACACGGCTGTGTGCCCTACTTCGAATGCCCACACGACTTGAGACACGGGCATGTCTCTTGACTGTGTGAACCACACGGCCTGGTCATATGGGCGTGTGTCCCTTGCACCTAGGAGAAATTTTGAAATTTTGTGAAAAATTCTTTGAGTTTTCGATTTAGTCCCAACTTATTTCTAAAGTGTATTTTAGGCGTCGAGGGCTCATATAAGGGACAATATGAGTGATTTATGATTAGTTTCTGATATGTATGTTAAATAATATGAAATAGTCATAATAGATTTGAAAAGTCTGGTAATGCTTCATAACCCTGTTTCGGCAATGAATAAGGGTTAGGGGTGTTACACAGGTGCAACAGAGGAAGAAGGGACAGCGATGTAGTTGACAGATCAGAGAAAGACTCTAATCCAATCCGATAGTTTAGTCTGGATTGTAACACCCCCTACCCGTATCTGTTGCCGGAATAAAGTATGAGGCATTACCGAGGAGTACGGAACACTTACGGATAATTTAAACCATTTATCGCTCAAATACTGAAATTGATTATAAAAGTTTCTTTAGCGGACCCTCGAGGTCCAAATCATGCATTAGGATCGGGTCGAGACTAAATCAGAATTGTATGAAATTTCTCGCAAAATTCCAAAATTTATTTCGTTTACAAGAGTCCCACACCAGTGTTGCTAGGCCGTATGGTAAAGTTAATTTTCACAAATAAGGCTATTTTTCAAACCATATTTCTCACTCATTTGATCATTATTCTTCACCCACATTTAATACATACCAAAACCAATTTAAGGTATTCAATCGAGCCTTATACTTAATACCATTTGTTAGTCGCACACTTCATATAAATAACAAGAAACGTATATATAGGCTCAATTCTCATTAAATTTCTCTTGTACTTATACTTTTTCACATTATGTATTCATATAACATATAACAACCATACCTCTGTATTTCATGTACATTTTTATAACAATTTGTCTTGGTTTTAAACTACTTCATATTGGAGTTTTACTTATCAAATCATTTGAAACATCATCTTCTCACATATAGTGAACTTGAGGTGTATAATTCTATAATTATGAATGAACACATTTATCAAACATATGCCATGTTTTTATATATATCATAGTCTCATATTTCCATGTATCAATTACCATCAATTCCTCGTATTTCGACTGATACATGTAACAATTCATAAACAAGCAATTCACTAACTCTTCCTGCCAATCATAATTTAAATTGACAAATCACTTATTGATCCCGATTTCAATGTTCACTAAAATCTATCATATAAATTTGGATGTACGTATCCACCAAAAAATTCCATGTATAGGTATCATCATCTCATATTTCCACATACATTTACTTTCCATATTATGAACTCAAATAACATATACAAGACGTACCAATGTATTTCAAATACGTTTTCATAATATTTCATTTAAAATTCAAATTATTTCATATTAGAACTCTTCTCATTAACTCATTTGGAATACCAATTCATACGGACAATACACTCAAGGGTGTACAAATATATAATCACAAATGAACTCATTCATCAACCAAGTTCTATGTTCATGTCTCATCAACTCGTATTTCCTTATATCACATAATATATACCATGATTGATGAGCTCATCAATACCATGATTTCCATTCCCTTGTTATTTTTCCATATTTATCCCGTTGGATTTCTCGGAATTTCGATGGATTTTCAGGGGTACACTTTAGTGTACAAATCCGGGTCCGTCAATTCATATTCATGTGCGCACATTTCCATTTCAGAGAGCACACTCCCGCGAACCTCATCTTTACAGCGGGATTACCAATCCAGACTAAATCCCCTGTAATATAAACTCATAGAGTATTGTCGGGATTACCAGTCCAGGCTAAATCCCATGCAACGACAATTACTCTAATGAGCATGGATCTGAATTACCAGTCCAGGCTAAATTCAGACTCTAATTCGGATTACCCGCCCGAGCTAAATCCATTTTCCACATATTCTTCGGGAGGGCTATATTCGATAGGATCACCCGTCTGGGCTGGATCCTTTTTACCGTCAATTCCTTTTCAGAGATCCATCGAATTTTCCTTTCATTCCGCTGGCATTTCTTCCCTTTTTTATCAAATATATCAATTTTCATACAATGAACATTCAAATCATATTCACATCAATAACATACATTTCAAGCATTTAAGAATATAATTCAAGTTACATGAACTTACAATTCGATTTTTATACCATAACGAAAATTTTAGTTTCATAATAAATATTTGAAATAAAACATTATATCATTTCTATTTCAACATTTATCGATTATAATCAGGCATGTGATCAATTTATACATAAGTCATTCATATATTTTCCTCCTCCTCCTCTCCATTCCACATCCTTAGTATAAATAACACATTTGTAAGTAACATTATCTATAATGTTTCACTATTTATTTATGTGAATATTCAAGCTGTTCATCCGTGTCATAGTCACTAAATTATTTTTATCTTGAGATACAGAACTCCAAATTAAGATCCGCTAATTTTACCTGAAACTAGACTCACATATCTTCTTACCATAAAATTTTCAGAATTTTTGGTTTAGCCAATAAGTACAATTTATTCTATAAAGTCACCCTTGTTCCGCTATCTGACAGTTCCGACCCCTCTTCACTAAAAATTAATTATCTCATCGTACAGAATTTGGATAATGTTACCGTTTGTTTCTTTTGAAAGACTCATAAATTATAACCCATAATTATTTTTCTCCAATTCTTGATGATTTTTCAAAGTCATAACATAGAAACCCGAAATCATTCTGACCTTGTCTCACAAAACCTATTATATCTCATGATTTACAATCCCATTGCTTACACCATTTCTTCTATAAGAAACTAGACCTAATAAGCTTTAATTCCATATTTTATTCATCCTCTAATTCGATTTCTACAATTTTTGGTGATTTTTTAAAGTTAGACTACTACTGCTGTCCAAAACTGTTTTAGTGTAAAGTGTTGATTTCCATTTTGCCCCAAATTTCATAGTTCATACAATTCAGTCCTTGCCCAATTAACCCCTCAATTGAGATAAAATTTCTAAATTAATACCTTATTATATCATTTTAAACTACTTCCTAACCCTTGAAAATAAGAACTTTAGCATTAAACCTTAATTCTAAACTCTTTTACAATTAAGTCCTAAAACCAATTTCCATCAATTTTACTTGATAAAATCATCATATATCAAAATTAAAGTTTAAGTTCTATATTTATTCATCATATTCTTCCAGAACTCAACCATAGAAACTTTAAAAATTAGCCATAGAATTAAAAACTAATGACATAGTAAGTTGGACCCAATTGTAAAAGTCCAAAAACATAGAAATTTCAAAGAGAAAGCAAGAAGTAAACTTACATAAAGCTAGAGTATGAAAACCAACTTAAACCCTCTTCCATTGCTGTTTTTCAGCTGATGAAAATGAAGAGAAATGAAGAGAATTTTAGATATTCCAATTTGGTCCCATTTTTTATTTAGCTAATTTTGGTAATTTTCTAATTTTGCCCTTATTTCATCCATTTGCTGATTTTTCTCAGCTATTGCCACCCAAAATATCTCTTTTGGGCTTATTTGCACTTTAAGTCCTTCCTCATTTGACAATTAAGCTATTTAATCCTTCTAGCAACTTTTACACCTTTTTCAATTTTATCCTTTTTATTTAATTAACCACTCAAACGTCAAAATTTTCTAACCAAATTTTAATACTACCTTATTGACATTTCATAAATATTCATAAAAATATTTATGACTCGGCTTATAACACCGAGATCTCGATACCTCTTTTTCTCAATTTATTGACCAAATAAATCTTTATAAAACACAATTTACTATTTCAAAAATATTTTAAAAGCTACATTTGGCTCGTAAATATTAAATAATATAATCTACGAGTTCATTTGTCTGATTTGGTGGTCTCGAACCACTATTTTCGACATCGCTGAAATTTGGGCTATTACAAGGATGGTTCGAAATTAGCACTTTTTGGGGACAAGAGTAGGTTCCAATTAAACTAGAACCTTGTGTTTCTGACGATGACTATTCTAATAATACTCTGAGCAGTTCAAGGCATATGAACATCTGCCCCATATGACCAACATCGACCTCTCTGTCGAGGGTGGTTTAGAATTCAGATAGCTACCACACAGAATATTTGACCATGCAAGCTCGTTGTTAGATGTCCAAGTATTAGAAGTTGACATGAAATACCCCAAAAAAGGTGTTTTTCTTGCTCCACTGAAATGATACAACTTTAAGAATAGTGTGAACTATCATGTCACGAAATTTCGTTTGAAGAAATTCGAGGGAAATTGCATAATATGCAACGGGAGTGCAAATGGATAATCATGGTATATTTTTAGAAGAAGCTGGGCTTGTGGATGATAAAGAAGTATTCCAGTCCACATACATGTGTTGTAGCATGTGCGTGATGTGTTCACCCGATATTCTAACATAATGTGTATTGACTGAGGTATTTTTTTTTCACAATCACGTAACTTTAACTCGTATTTTGCAGGTGTAAGTCAGGATCATCCAAGGCTAGACTCCAACATGATATCTAAAATTATTATATAGGTAGTGAAGACGAGTTCCAAGATTCCTATCCCAGTGTTGATTGCCAACATTCGTAGCCAGAAACAAACACATGCCATCGTATTACAAAGCATGAGTTTCAAAACAAAAGGCTATGGATAAGTTGTATCACGACTAGGAAAGGTCATACAAAGATTTATAAAAATGGTTTCAAGTACTGGATCGGTATATACTAGGTTTCTTAACCGATATAGAAACGCATCCAGGGTATTTCGGCAACCGTCTAGCCTCTAGGAAAAAAATATTCTACCGATTCTTTTAGACCTTTGATCAATGCAAGGAAGCTTTTCGGCACTGTAAGTTTTTGGTGGAAATTGACGACACCTGATTGTATGGGAGGTATGAGCATCAATTGTTGATGGTCGTTACCAAGGATGGTAATCGTAAGATTTTGTTGATAATGTTTACAATAACTCCAAGAGAAATGGCAGATGATTGAGATTTTTTTCTTAGTCGATTGCGCCGTCATATTTGCCTTTAGCCCGGCATATGTGCCATTTCCGATAGGGGACCAGGAATCTTAGCCGCTATTGAAAGACATGGTAGCCTTTGGGATCGCATGAAACACCCCTAACCCATATATGTTGCCGGAACAGGGTTACAGAGCATTACTAGAAATTTATAGATCAGATATAACCATTTCGTATCATTTAACATTCATATCAGAAAACAATTATAGTAAATCATATTGTCCCTTATATGAGCCATCGAGGCCTAAAATATGCATTTGAAATAAGTCGAGACTAAACTGGGTATTCAAAGAATTTTTTGTAAAATTTCAAAATTTTTTGAAAATAAAGGAGACACACGCCCGTGTGGTCAGGTCGTGTGGCTCACACGGCCAAGAGACATGCTTGTGTCTCAGGCTGTGTGGGCATTCGAAATAAGACACAAGGCCGTGTCTCAGCCCGTGTCTGTACCCGTGTAACTCTCTGACTTAGTTCACACTGCCAAGCCATATGCCCATGTGCCAGGCTGTGTGAGAAATTTTGAGCATTCTGTTTTGAAATTTTAAAGATGCATGGGACACACAGCCAAAACACACGCCATGTGCTAGGACACACGGCTGAGACACACGTCCGTGTCTCTACCCGTGTGGACGAAATAAGGCCATTTCTAGGCCACATTTCTAACCCAATTTTGGCATCAACCTGTCATAACAAATTTTCACACTTACAAACCATATCAAAGCACTCAAAACATGCCAAAATCATGTCTTTAACATGACATATTACCACATACAACCAATATGCTCTTAGGCACCTCAAATGACAATTTATTATTATGTCATCCTAATACTCATATTTATCTAGGTACCAAATGCATAAATGCATAATCAAATTCGTGCTTCTAACATGATAAATCTACTTATATATATATTAAAACATAACTATTATAAGCCATTCCAATGGCTAGTTACAACAAAATACTTATAAGCCAACATTGGCTAATTAACCTATACATGCCACTATAACCAAATTAATTTACTATTTATACCGAAATGAGTCGATGGATAGTGTGAGTGATCTCCGCCAAGCTTCCAACCCAACGAGCTTCCAAATACTATAAGACAGTGAAAAATAAAACAGAGTAAGCTTTTAAGCTTAGTAAGTTCCTATAACGGGAAATTACTTACCATTCATTTACATTTAAGGGAAGCTTACAAAATACATCCAAAGCAATTTAGCCAATAGCCTAAATACATATCCTCATCAAACAAATTAGTCATGTATTTCGTATGAATTTCAAGAAACATGAATGAGCTCATCAAATATCAAATTTCCATGTTCTTAAATTTCCCACATATTGTATTCACATATATCAATTCTATGTATTTCAAAGTTATATGAGAAATGATTCATTTAGAACTCATATTTTTTTTCTCATGTCAGGATTTTTGCCCGTTGAATCATTGAAAATATCGATGGATACACAGGTAGTACACACAAGGTGTACAAAACTATAATCCGTCAATTCATATACATGAATGCTCATGTAGACATGTAAACGAAAAGCTTTTTCAAGCCATAAAATGGGAAGCTCATGTGAGCCATGTAACGGGAAGCTCATTCAAGTTGTATAACAGGAAGCTCATAAGAGCTATAATCAGAAAGTTCAAGTGAGCCAATATCCGAAAGCTCCGGAGAGCCGTTAATGGGGAAGCTCATGAAAGAGCCTTTAATCGAGAAGCTCTGGAGAGCCATATATCGGGACGCTCTTAAGAGTTGTGGTGTGTCTACAACACATACAATATCACAACCAATCGGGATGCTCCGAAGAGCTATTAACGCAAGCTTCTGAGAGCTAATAACGGGACGCACTTTCGAGCTGTGGTGTGTCTGCAACACATGCATGACCACAACCGATTCGGGAACACTATATCCATCGAATTTCATTTATTCAGACGGGACTTAATACTTGTCGATCATCGTCGAATATGTGATTAATTTTATATACGTGGAAATAATACAATCTCATACATACAATTCAATTCAAACATATAATATACAATTTAGTTACACAAACTTACCTCAACAAGTGTTCGTATACACAAAATCTACTAATCCGACACTTTTTCTTTTCCACGATCTAACTCCGTATTTGGTATATCCAGATCTAATTGAGCCAAAATAAACTTGTCTATCTTCAAGCTTCAAACTAGGGTTTCCATGTATTTTTATTTGGAAAAGATGATAATATGACGATATTTTACTTTATTTTATTATTTATCATTTTTTTATCTTTTACTTTCCAATTTCATCATTTTTTTAATTTAATTTTCCAAGGATGAATCATCATACTTATCTACTAACTCTTTTAAATGGTCTATTTGCCATATAAGGACTTCTAATTTTGAATTCCATAGTTATTTGATCCCTTTAACAACTAGAACCCAACTTTTGCATTTTATGTAATTTGGTTCTTTCCACCTAACTAGACAAGTAACCGATAAGATTTTTTTACGAAATTTTTATATGACATTTCTATCATAATGCAGGCTATGAAATAATATTAAAATAATTTTCCTTCCAGACTCAGATTTGTGGTCCCGAAACCACTGTTCTGATTTTTACTGAAAATGAGCTGTTACATCGCACGCTTCATAGGCATTGTATAAGACACGTCGACTCCAACTACCACTCAAAATGTTCTTCGAAAAATAAGTGAGATCAAGTCATTGACATGGGTATTTAGTTGCCACTATTTATACAATCATGCTATATCATATTTCGTTCATTGTTTGCATTCATGGGTTTACTTTTCTTGACAGAGTACGAGCTCATCCAACATCATTTCTATGATATGATGGATAACTTGCGTGCTATCAACATTTACGATGTAGTGTACCCACCAACATATCATTCAAATAGTGGACGCAATCGTATAATGGGGGTCTATGGTATAGGCACATGACAATGAACTTTGTCGAATGCATCAACTCCGTACTAAAGAGGACTCGTCATTTCTCGATATCCTCGATTGTTAAAGAAACATACTTTTTCCTGGTTGTCTTATTTCCAAAACGGGAGATGACATATGCTGGGCTGATTACAGGTGGACACGTTTGGTGCGAGGATGCCATTCAAGAAATTAAATGAAATATAGCAAGAGCGAACACTATGTATGTAATGTGTCATTCGCGTTGAAACATGCTATTTCGAGTCACAGAGTATGCTAGGCCCGACCAGGACATGTCAGGGGCATCATATCATGTTGATCTATCAAAAGGGATTAACGATTGTGGGAGATTCCAAGCACTTTAATTTCCATGCACACAGTTATAGTGGGCTTGGACAACAATAATGCATTGAGACTGATGTGTAGTTGATTGAAGACAAAGTGTTGTCATTGACATAGGGATGTCAAAAATCAATGCATGAGTATGTGCTAGAGAACAACATATTAGACTGACTCACTATGAGTATGTTTCTTGGATTATTATGTAATAGTCATAACATTACTCATAGTGATAACTATGTATATGATTCTCAGACTTGAGATCATCATTATCTCAATATCGTAAGTCGTATATTTTGATACAGGCAAATGTCTTCCGTAACAGGTTGTACTAAAAAAATTGATGTAGGATACGCCACAATATATGTAGTGGGATATGGTTGATCAATATAAGATTCATCCCTCTACATAATGGGAGTAATATCTTAGGTTACTTGATTGAGTGAGACTAGAAATGTATGGTCATGCTCAAATAAGTTGAAATGATATATCATACTTATTTGTTTATTATAGTCTACTTGAGATATCAAGAAACATGAGATTGGATTATGCAAGTGTGACTGTTCCATGACTTGTATCCAATCTAGATATAAATGACAAAATGATGTAATACGTGAAAAGTTTATCACAGAAAGGTTATGTCAAATTACAACTTCTTGTAACTTAGGTGGAAATGATGCATTGCTAAATGCCATTCATTGCTTGTATTATTAGAAATGTTCTAGTATTACTATTAACATTAAAATAACCGACAAGGTCACACCTTATGGTTAAAACAAACAAAATCGAAACACAGTTGGTATTGTGTTTAGCTGTCACATGAATTAAATTAATTATTGAATTAATTTAATTTAACAGTTAAATATTAAACAAATTAAATGTAAAAACTTATTGTACACAAATATAAAATATAGATAAAATTAATATATGAATTTGATTCATATAAAATTTTAACAGAATATAGTTTGCTAAAATTATTATAGTTTGCTAAAATTATTATAATAAATGATTATAATTATGATTTCGATCAAACATTAAAACATGGTAGTTATAGTTTTTTTTGGAAAGAATATAACGTTTTTAATACTTTCCATATGTTATAATTCTTTTTGGAAAGAATATAATGTGTTTATTACTTTCCATATGTTCTCTATAAGATTGATTTCATTTTCAATATATGTATACCAAAATCTCCAATTAGGGTAAGTGTATTTTAAAAGAAAATTGAGAAAAGATGTTTAGCAACCCTTTTGGGAGATTATTCTCTGGAATAGTTCCAAGAGAGTTTTGTCGTTCGTTTTAATATCGGGCGGACTACGTAGAGGCAAGAGCGTTTTCATTGTGGTTTGGAATCAACATCAAATCAGCAACATCCTTTCATCGTTTTCGGTTAAGAATGTATATCTTTAAGCTTATTTCAACCTATTTCGTTCCTTATACATGGGTTTATGGTTGTGGATTACTGAAATATTTTTTTCGCTACATCATGGGGCATACCGATGGTCCCAACAAAACTAGTGGTGTCGGCTCTTCCACTGGATCGTGACCATCGTCCTCATCTTCCTTGTCTTCACTTCCACCCTCATGCTCATCTTCATATCCACTATCATTTTCGTCTTCATCTTCATCGCCTTTCTCCATGCTTGAGTACAGTGCCGTCATAACATTCCATTGTGTGTCCTCCACTCCACGAGAAGGTGGTTGCGCCGATGACCTACCACGATAAAAAAATGGCACGATGGGTGTTTGTGAGACGATCGAGGAATAACAATATGATGTCGCAAAACCCAATACGTCGATATCCGGGTTGATACTGGTATTGATAATGACATCGTGTCACCATCAGAAATGGTACTAGCGTTGGCATTTGGCTCAGCAGTTGCGTTGGCATCGACATTGGCATGGGGCTGTAGAATGTTGGGAATGAAAGTGCCCCGAAATATGTACCTGTGGAAGGGGTAGAAGCAGGGTGTTACGGTGGTGCATAATATGGTGCTTGTGAAAAAAACACGGGGTTAGTAAAATTAATAGGAATAAGTGGAGCGAATTGACCGGGATGTAGCATAGACATCAGTGGCACATGTTGGGTCGGAGCCGGTGACAAACTCATCGTGGCACCATTTCCGAACCTACGCTTCTGGGATGCTCGTCGTTACCTCTTCTGACGAAGTTGCCTACTCCTCGCCTCCACCAATAGTAGATACAACTTGCTGGCGACTCTAAACTAGAGCATGTACTCCAAACAGGCCGTCATGCCTGATGAGAAAATGGGTTCACAGATAGGTAAGAATTCCTTCATACGATCCTAAATGTCGATGTACTTTTTGTAGTAATCTTATCAATTCTCGTCATTCTTCCCCAGCAGATCCAGCTTATGCAATGCTTCTATGTCTCGTGGTGGCGGTGAAATTTATTGCCTCCTAAATTGTTGCATCACTCGATCTGATTCATGTATTTCCACTGTCACGTACACTATCAACGACACATTCACGTCCCACATACTCCGATTGGCCAAAAATTCCGACGGGATAAATTTTATGATATCTGGGTCAGTGTATGACACTCATTCAAACTACAGTGCACAGTAGTAATTTTATTATGTCCGGAATTTATTTTACAAATCATTGCGCAATTATTATAGGTTCGAAAAAAATAAGTAACTAACCTTAGCTTCTGACTGTTAATCTAACAGCAACCGGATATCTTCAAGTTGCTTAGGTAGTCCCATGTATCTAGACTTATGATTCCACCTATACAAGCGATATGTTAATTCAAGCATATAATAAATAAACAACATTTACTATACAAACTACATATTTATTAAAAAATGATGTTTACCTTGTCACTAATTGGAGCATATATGGGTCGTTCACTCAGGGACATAGAAATAGTAGTCGCCACCAGGCCCATGAATGCAGCAGGAGTAGGCAACCAGCGATTGACATCTTATCTGGTTCCATAGCCCGACACAACTCCCGGTAAAATGTGGCCAACACAAATAATCCCCAACTCATTCATCTACTTTCTTTGAAGTCAACTAGGTGCAGTAGCCACCTTATGTGTACCAAATTCCGAGATTTATCGTGCATTAAAATACCCCCAATCAACCTCAATATGAATGCTCGAGCGTATTATTCTTTGACGACGTCAGACTCACCCTTAGTAAGATTTTTGAAATTGGTTTCCAACCACTTTATATCTATTCAACCATCATAAAACTTATTTGGCACATTCCCAAAAATGCCTCACAAAGGTCCTCTTTATCGGGAACGACCGCTGACTCCGTAACGACTGGCCCATCCACCTGTAAACCGAGTTGTAAAGCTACATCCTCAAGTGTGATTATACACTTGTCGCATAGAAGATGGGAAGTGTGTGTCTCGGGCCTCCATCTTTCCACCAATGCATTGATGAGTGTAAGATCGAGTTTGCAACCCCTAAGCATGTGAGACACGTGCAAGAATCTCGTGGCTAGCAAGTAACCACAAATTTTGGTATCTGAGCTTTTTGACAGGTTATGTATGAACCCCTCCAAAATACGATTATCTGCCTATTTATATCGATAAAAAAATTAATTTAAAATATTTTCAATTTAAACTTTCATCTTACCATTATCGCTTGAGTGGCGAAAGTGTACTTGTCGTCGAAACGAAACAGAGGGGTTGTCATTCGTGAAAATTTAATTGTCATTCATGAGAATTTAATTGAAACGAATAATATACGAAATAATTAAATAAAACTATAATATTTTTAAACAGGTGTATCAAAAAATTTAGAACAAAAATTGAAAAAATTGAGAAAGTTGAGGGAGTTGAATTTGAGTGAAAAGAATAAAAAATTATCTAATATTTATAGAAAAATAAAACTTATCGTTGGGCCCTTAAAAATTTTTACCGTTGCTATCATTCAAAGAAATAACATTGGTAATTAGATATGCTTACACACACTCTACTTAAAATTAGTCCCAGAATTTAAAAAAAAAAAAAAAAGGACCTAAGGCCAAATAAAAAAAATGGACATATTGGCCGGAAAATGACAAGAGTTTTAAATTAATAAATCTCAAAAACTAAAATATATTTCAAAAGTTACGTTATTAAACCTTAATTGGGCAGAGAAAATGAAAGAAATTGGATATAATTTGAAGGACTCAATTAAGAATAGTAATAAAGTCAGTCGTCGACTTTTCTTACTTCAGTTGTCCGTCGTTAAAAATCGCTGCTTCATTGTGTTTCCTTCTTCTCATCTACTATTTTCCTATACTACTTTTTCCCCCTTGGCCATTGGAGAAGAAGATGCAGTGCCTCTCCTTCAACATCAATTCATCGTCCCCATCATTTCCCACCTCGCCTCAGTCTCAATCTCAAACTCAAATCGGTCTCAATTCTTGTCCTCCACAATCCCAAGGTAACGATTCTATGACCTATCTCGATGTTATTTTCGTTGGCACGGGTAGCATTTGTGTAAATGCCTCAATCAGACTTGCTTTCTTCTATCAGGGAATTCCGCTGACGCAACACCCAGATCCAGCTCCAGCTCCACTCAGCTCTCGCCCTCCTTCAATATCAGTCATGAATACACTCTCGCTTTGCAGGCCAATTCTTACAATGAGATACGCTCCAGAATTGAAGATCAAGTGCTAGTTGAGAATGCAATTGAAAGCGAGGATATGGATAGCCATCAGCTGCATTTGTCTCAGGTACTGCACCCCAACAGAGAATGCGTCCACCAAGCTCTTCGCCACACCAACCCTAAGGCTACCCTCACTCGCTTGGTTTCTACCTACTTTGATCACAGCGAAGACATCAGCACTCTCTGCCTCGCGCTCTACCATTGCATATCTCGTGCTCGTACTCTTTATGCTCCTATAACTGACCTTCTTCAAGTATTCCCCTATGACCTAAGTTCCATCAATCTCTCACAATGTAACTGGGCCTTCGATATTTTCCTCCAATTCGATAGCCTCGACAACCCTTTCCCTTCTCCTGAATCCCATAACTTCAATGAAATGCGTCGCAGTTTCTCCCTGCTCAAGGAGCAGCTTGATCAGCGTCTCCACAAATCCCGTTCTAGAGGTCGCTTCCTGCGCCGTGCAACTACTCGTTCTGCCATTTGCCTGATTGGCACTGTCGTTGCGGTTGCCGTTACGGCCGTGGTTATATCCACTCATGCCCTTGGTGGAATTGTAGGCCTTATCGCTACCCCACTTTGTCCCATCAATATCCCAAGTCATCTCAAGAAGAAACAGCTTGCTCGTACGGCTCAACTGGATGCTGCTTCCAGTGGAACTTTTTTCCACATCAAAGACCTTGACACTATTGTCTGCCTTGTTGACTGGTTACATGCTTCAGTTGAGAACGACAGGGATCTTGTACGGTTTGGACTGGAGAGGGGTAGGGACATATACCCCATATATGAAGTTGTGAAACATCTCCGCAATAACCACAACAAATTTTTTGATCAGCTCAAAGAACTTGAGGAGCATATATGCCTATGCTTTAATGCTGTCAATAAGTTCAGAGCTAAGCTCCTCAACCAGATTCACCTTCATCAATCTACTGACTCATGATGGATTGGTAGCTATATTCTTCCTATTACTTTCACTGTCAATGTGTATAGCCATACACTCAACATAACATGCTCTGACTATCGCCACTAGCCCTGCTTTTTATCTTTGGGGTCTCTATTGTCTACAGTGATGTCACTGATGTACAAGACAACTATGGAATAGCTCAGGCTCTTACTTACCTCCATTTGTTTGTTTGTTTGCTCATTGGTTACCTCCATTACTCATTCAGACATCAAGCCAAGCATTGTTCTGCTTCAAGTTCTCCTACATCTCAGTTCCTACAATGTGAGATGACTTGAATGTGAAGCAGAGCACCGATATGGAGTGGATGTTTATGATTGCTTTGCTGCATTAGATTTTCATCTCTTTCATCAGCTAAGTAGTATAGTTAATGCACAAGCAATGTAGATAAAATACAATACCTAGTATTAGTGAAAGGCTTTTGTATTGTATAGGCCACCAAAATTGGTAGTGGTTTAAGACCATAAACTGAATAAAGAATTTTGTCTTCTAGAAATTCTTGTTTAACTTTTTTGATTTCCACATCTGTTCTCCTTTGAACTCTTGTAAGTTTTGTTTAAAATATTTTAATACAAAAAAATCAAACATTGTCAACTTAATTTAATCCTGTCCTTTTATCAAAATTTATAAAAAGGCACATGGGTTCTATATTCCTAACATATCAATGTTATGTTTTAGGAGGTAAGTTGGGTTGCTTCTACTTTGTGAGACCCCATGTGGATGCCAGTAGTTGATACAGTGCAAATACACTATCTATCTATCAATAGAGTAGCGGATTGGACAGCTAAACATGCTAGAACAAGAAGTAATTTTAATGATTGGGTGCAACCAACTAATTCCACTCCTTGTTTTGCAAGTTTTTCTCTATACAATACAAGTTTGCAATTCGTTACAAAGAATAACATATCAATTATATCTCCACTAACACCCTACTACTTTATTATTATTTTTTCAAATAAATAAATTACAAGCACATTAGTTCCTACACTCCTGGGTTTTTGAATGGAATTCAACAAAGATAGAAAGCATGCTTGTTAATGGTATTACACTAACAAGCTTTACTGAAGCTATTAAACTGAATTGTCAGGGTGGCAGCAATGCAAACATGCCCTTCTTCTCTTCCATCTGAAACCAAAAGGAAAAGTTGCATATAATGTGGTTACTACTACAATTCTCACCACTCTCCACATTACTTACCAAGCAAGGCAGCATGCTTCGTCATTCAGTTTGAAATGAACCCTGTCTTGCCTTCAGAACTAGTTCTTCAGTGGTCACTCCAATTATCTCATTTGCACGTGTCAATCCCAGACTCGCATATTTCCCAGTAGGATCCTGCATATCAATATCCAACAAATGAATATCTATGTATAAGTATAACCCATGTAAACATAATCCAGTTTGTTTGGACCTTAGAAATAACTTTCAACTTCTCTAGCTTTGCAAGTGCATCATCCACATCAAAGTTACAGCTCTCCCCAAACTCCTCTCTAAGTAGATCCTCACACCGTTGATCCAATTCCTATATCATATTATGCAATATAATTACTAAAGGATATCCACATAAAAACTTTAAAAAGATGTTGATGCCTAGCCTAGCATACCCTGGCTGTGGCTTTACCTTGCTCCATTAGTATAAAGAATGCAATGATTACCTCTTTCACCTGCACACAACATTATCATTCAGAATTAAGGCTTATAAACCTTCTCTTGCTATCAATGTGTGATACAATTATAAAACAAATGAAGAATGCATACTAAAGAAAGGAAGTAACTTACTTCCTGTTGAATCACGTCATCACACAAGTGAAGTAAAGTGCCCCTTCCACTATCAAGTTGCTTTTCATACATGGACTGTGTTATTAAATTCTGATATGCAGCCAAGTTTGCTTCAAACCTATGTGGCAATATGAGAAACAATAATATATAAATCAAGGCCCCTGATAAATTACTATGCATTAACATGGTGAAGAGCAGCATATGACATATTACACAATAAGCGAAGCTGGACGAAAACGTACGTTAAGTAAGTCTTAGCACAGTAACCAACCACAGTTGACAAAATGGCAAAAATAACCCAAAGATCAGCTTTAGGCATTTCAAGAGAAGTTATTACTGCAACCTGTGAAGTAAGGCGGAGTAATAGCCCATTGTATTAATATGAATACGGTGAAGGGAAGAGAAAAGAGATGAGTGATTAACTGACCAGTCCCACTAGAGCAGAGGCAATGAATGTGACCCAGTCCATGGGAGTTAATCCAGGATTTTTCTTTTCAGGCTGTTAAAAGAACAAACAAAAAGGAATGTGATGCACAATGCCACAAGCAGTATAAGCACTAAAAAGAACTAAGAGAGACTCACAAGGACTATTTCCAGATCTGCCATTGGAATATTTTTAAAATGCTTTATATTTATTCCTCTTTCCTTTTCTCTTCCTTCACTTTTTTTCCTGCAATTTCATCATACTTTTTAGATGTCTCTTCATGTGTAGCAGTATAAAACTAATATAGAAATACACCAGTTCCACATCCGCAACAAATTTGTGGTTAGCCAGCAATGACTAAATGCCATATCAAGCAATAAAGAAACTAAGGCTAAGGCTCCTTTCAGGATACTGTTCCAATAATCAATATGTTACTGAATAAATGCCATATCAAGAAACCAAGTAGGATAAGATGCAATAGACAGTACCTGTAAACAACAATTATCCTATCAAAAGTAGGTTCTTGAATTGTAGTCTTGGTAATCAAGTTGCGGATGCTGGAATAAGAAAAGTTATTGAGTCTAAGAGGAAGCAAATGCATAAATATTAGTAAACTCAAGCTAAATATTAACTGCATGTATTGCAATTTTTTTTGCAACTTGTTCAAAATGTAAACCATCCTTGAAGGTGCTTAGAAAGATACTATGGTAGATATATGTTCCTGAATCCTGAAAGAAGAAAACTCTTTTCCAAAATAACAGAACAGAATATATAAAGATGGCAAAGTGACAACCTTAGTTCCATTTTTTCAAGACGGATGCGCTCAACATGCAAATCTGCACTAATGTCCTCATCCTTCCTTGGTACTTTCTTACGTGCCCTTCCTAATTTTTTGCCGAAAATCTTGTCCAACCTGCAACCAACACATACCTCCAGGGCATCAAAAGGAAGACAAAATGCATGAAGCAATCAAGAGGAGATGTAGATACTAAAAGCATCTCATAGTCATGACCAACTTTATAGTTTATGCAGTAAAACATAAACAACTCATATAAGGTAATGACTGTCCAGAACATACTCACCTAGTTCGCTTCATAAGAAGTGTCCAAAGACGTGCAATGATAATGTCTATCTTCTCCAGAAAAAAAAAATTAGTTGTTCGATCGATTCCTATCCCACGTCTGAAGATAACGTACTAAGACAACCAAAAAAATTATATTTAGCTTGACAAAGAGAGAGTGTTGAACTAATACTTGTAAATTAATTATGTACAAGATGTCTTAGTATGCTGGTACTGAATTGGCTTGTATGCTAAGATTGTGATGACAACCTTATCAGCAAAATCTGGAAGGTTATCTTTGGGATGCTCCGCAAAATATTTCTTTAGAAGTGCCTTGTCAATCTGAATTCAGTAAAAAAACACCATAATGTAAGAGAATCCAAATCCTAATGATAAATATGCATTAGACATGAAGTTGCAGATGACCTTAGCTTCATCCACTGTTATGGGAAGATTAAGAAGATATTGCCCTGCAGTTGCAACATCAATCTCCTCGTTTGAAACTATCTTAAAATTACTCTTCTCCATCACCTGTATTCCAAACAAACACAATCTGGTATGGTACTAGTAGTATCAATTTGTATAACGAGCAAGAATCCCTTACCTGAAATAAATATATCAAGAAATTCTGCTCAAGTACATCAATTTCTTCAGGAGATAAATTCTGTTGCTGCAATTTCTTAGCCCCATATACAGGGTCAAAGAGGGAGTATAATTGCTGCAAACATAATAAACTCAACCGAAATTATAAAACAAAACAAGAAAAAAGGAACAAAGGGGGGGTTATGTTATGTTTGTAAAGAAAAAGATGAATACCATCAAATCCTCAAACTGAAGATGATACCATGCTCGAATTGTGTACTCAACTCTCTTGGAGAACTTTACAAACTCAGCCCTATCTGCACTATGTTCTGTAAAGACGTAAAATGAACATGATGATGGGATTGTATAGTGTTAGAAGATAATGCAACATGAGGAGGGAAAATGGATTAATACGAATGAGGTTGGACAAAGTCATGATGAGCTTAGGCTTGAGAATGGGAATCACGGATTCACGCTCTAATCGAATGACTTCCTTCTTGATGCCATTGGCCTTGGACTTAAACATTGTTCCACTGATTTCAGAATGTCAGCAATTCAACCCAAGGATGAAGCAACAACTAACATATCCAAATTTCCATGTTTTATTATGAGGTTCATGGAAAAGGCCGGAAACCAAGGCCGCAAGGCTAGTTCCTAACGTAAGACTCGTAACCAACATCTTAACTATTACTTTTTACAGTTACTTCTCAATTTAGTCCTACTTTATGAAAACTTAGAATTTGGTTCTCGTATTTTACAAAAACTGAGAAGTTCATCTAATTGTTGGTAAACAATGAACTTGAACAGCTGACTTTTGCTAATTTAATGCATATAAACTACTTAACTGCAAATTTTCAGGTCATAAATTTAACTACAAGATTTAATATTATTATTCAATTGGACCAATTTCTCAACTTTTATAAAATATGAGAACTAAATTCTAATTTCTCAGTCCCTGGAATTAATTACTATTTATGTCACTTTCAGTTTAAGTTCAAAATATCTTGTAATCCTTTTTAGATTTATGCTATATTTTTGTTAGTATTATGTAATTATATATAAAGAAATTTTCAACATATAGTACCTTATTTATTTCTGTAGTATTATGTTCCTTTTATTTAGATTAAATAAAAATGGCATGCACTAATTTATTCTATAAAAGAATTATTCAATTTTAATTTAGTTTTTTTAAAGAAAAAACATTAAAGTCAAAATGTATTTGGGTTAATTTAAAATCAGATTAGTATCAGTTTTTTTTCCCAGTTATGTTGCATTTAAATAATTTAACATTATATTATAACTTACTGTAAAAATAACATAATAAATGATAAATATTTTATGTATTTAATAGATATTTTTGTTGCCATTTTTGAACAAGTTAGTAATTTTTACATATCATAAATCAATATAATACCCTTTTAAATAAATCATTTTAGTAATTTAAATTAAGATTGCATATGGTATTATTAATCCTAATAATGAAAATTAACATTACGACTTCTAACTTTATATATATATATATGTACATTAGATTTTGATTTAATGATAAAGTTGAGGGTTTGTGAATTTTAAGAATTTTAATTTAAATTTTTGTGTAGCCGATTGAATATTAATTCGATTGGCATCGACATTGTTCTAGTGCAGGAGGAAGTGAGTTCAAGTATGCTAAAACGCATTATCCTCCTATTTAATGTTGGGGAGTGTTTCAAAAGTTGAAATGCCTCGACTGATTCAGTGGAACCTTCGAAGACCTTTTGCTCTTATTTATGATTTGTTTCTCGATGTTTAAATTTGTCTCTCTCATTTATTTCACTTACCCTAAATTCCTTAACCTTTATCTTTAGGTTTGTCATTGTCTCTTTTTTTTAGTCAATAAAACTGATTGATATTTATTACTGCGTGGCCCAAGGCAAAATAAATAAAAAGGAAAACAACAACCAAAGTAGATGAAACGACAAAACAGACATAAAGCAAACAAATCAAAAGAAACAGCTGTAAAACATAAAGAATGCCTAGAAACAGCAAAACAAAACCAGGAATAGAAACCGCCTGCGCCAACAGCAATCCACAATCAACCAAATATCAGCCAAAACATTTCTTCTCATTCAGATAATCAGATGAGAGGAGAGAAGAAAACAAACGCTCTGAAAACACAGTGGAGATTTCCCGAACCTTCTCCACCATCAAAGCATATTAGAAAACTCCCTGAAGCCGATGATTCCAAGCCAAACGGTCCTTCAACGCCAACGTCTGAACAGAATCCGGCACTCCGTCACTCCAAACACTAAAAGCCTGCTCTCCGACCTTCCAAAGCTAGAGTATGAGCCGCATCATTTACTAAACGAGGTACAAAAAGGTAAGATATTTCCTCAAAGCCAGCTTCCAGGAAGAAAATATGTTGTGTGATCAGTCGAAGAACTGATTTGTCGTTCTGTCTTTTCTTGATGCTTTTAATAACAGTTAACGAATCTCCTTCCAAGACTACTCGCCGGAAGCCCAACACTGCTGCCAGAATGAGAGCCCGTTCGCATGCCCTTGTCTCCGCCACGAAAGCATCAGTCACATCCTTGAAAAGATAAGTCTCCGCCCCCACTATATCTCCTGCTGAATTTCTGGCTAAAACCACAGTTATAGCAAGTTTAATATCATTTTGGAAAGCCGCATCAAAGTTAAGTTTAATAAAACCAATGTCAAGGGGTTTCCAAATCTCATTCACCAAAGATCTAAAAGACGGAAAGAAAATCTCCCGATTAAGATTAAGTTCTTGACTATAACCTTTTAAGAACCCTAAAATTTCCCGCAAAGAAAACTTAACACCTTCATGGAATAATTTATTCCTACGATACCAAAGCCCCCATAAAGAAAGGGCCATCATTTGTCTTTGTTGTTCATTTGCTGCAGAAAAAGTATTAGCAAAGCAGATCTTACCACCTATCGACGATTCAAAGGAAGGGGCCACGATGTTTAGAGAGTTCCAAACAGACTATAAAATTTCACAATACCACATAAGGTTATCAGCATCCTCCGGACCTTTTTTACAATGAGGACAAACAGTCTCCACACTCAGAGTCCTGTGTGCCAAGTTGCAAAGATGAGGCAGAAAATTATTAAACAACCTCCAAATGTAAATTTTTATTTTAGCTGGAATGTGTAAAGCCCATAAAGATTTGTAAAATTCAGAGTAGATCACACCATCAGGGAAGGTGACTGTAATGTTCTGTAAATGTTCTGAGGATAGAACCCGATACCCACTTTTAACTGTGTTCTCCCCAGAACCTTCATACTTCCATACCCTAAAGTCCTCCGACTGACCCTCTGTAATAGGGATAGAAAGAATATGTTTTGCAGTATCTACATCAAAAATGTTAAGAAGGAGCTCTTCATTCCAGGTAAACGTCTCACAATTGATCAGCTGATTCACAGTTGTCCAATTTGGCAAAATCCGTTGTATTGAAACTCTATTGTTCTCTCTTCCAGGCAACCAGGGATCATTCCAAATATTGATTCCAGAACCATTTCCAACTCGCCACAACAATCCATTCTCTGTCAACTCCCGAGCACTGCAAATGTTACGCCAGGTAAACGAAGTGTAAGATCTAATTTTAGCTGCTAAAATATCAGAGTGAGGGTAATATCGTGCTTTTAAAACTTTGGATAAAAGACACTTAGGCTGGGTTAAAATACACCAAACCTGTTTCGCTAATAAGGCTTTATTAAACAAAACAAGATCTTTAAAACCCATTCCACTAGCATCTTTCGGTTTACACAATGGCTCCCATCCGCTCCAATGAATACCCTTTGAGGATTTATTATTGGTACACCAAAACTTATTCATAATCCCTTCCAGCTTCCGACAAAATGATTTCAGCATAAGAAAGCATTGCATAGCATAAAGTGGAATGGCTTGCAAAACCGACTTGATGAAGACTTCCTTTCCTCCAATTGATAAATAACGCAGACTCCACCGTTCAATCCGTTTCCTGAAACGATCCGCAAAATTAGCAAAAGCCCAAGATTTCTTTCGACCAACCATCATAGGGAGAGCTAAATATTTCTCGGGATTATGAGCCACCCGGACTCCCAACATATTGACAATGTTTTCTTTGACTTCAAGATTCACATTGGCCCCAAAATAAATAAGAGATTTTTCAAAATTTACCCTCTGACCAGAAATCAATTCATATTCATTGATAACATCTCGAAGCGCTTCAGCTCCCTCACACGATGCGTCACCAAACAGTATGCTGTCATCTGCAAAGAACAAGTGATTAATAGAAAACCTTGCTCTACCAATAGAAGCACCCTTCATCAAACCTTTTTGCTTGGCTTCCTCAATAAGAATAGAAAAACCCTCAGCACATATTAAGAAAAGAAAGGGGCTAAGAGGATCCCATTGTTTTAAGCCCCTTGAAGGAGAAAACCATTCACTATTACACCCATTGATACTCACAGAATAAGACACTGAACAAACGCATCTCATAATGAGAATAATCCACTCCTCATGAAAACCCAGATGTTTCATCATCCCCGCCAAGAAATCCCATTCAACTCGATCATAGGCTTTACTCATGTCAAGTTTTAGCGTAAAATTCCCTTTTTGGCCTCTTTTTTTTCATTTTGAGAGAATGAAGGACTTCATACGCAATTAAGACATTATCCGAAATAAGTCTACCTGGGACGAAAGCTCCTTGAGCTTCATTAATACAGTTCCCAACACATCACTCATCCGAAAAACCAAAACCTTCGCAATTATCTTATAAATAACATTACAAAGGCTTACAGGTCTAAACTGAGACATGTTCTTCTGTTTTTCAACTTTTGGAATCAAAACAATACGGGTTTCATTGATACCACCTATTTCACAATCACCATTGAGAATAGATAAACAATAAGATGAGATTTCAGGCCCAAGAATATGCCAGTACCTTTGAAAGAAAATAGCAGGAAATCCATCAACACAAGGAGCGTGTAAGGGCGACATCATCTTAACAGCATGGGCGATCTCATCAGCAGTGAACTGCTTAATCAAATTGGCATTCATACTTTCAGTGACTTTTTCCTCCACTAGGCCAAATAAGTGATAATCTGGACCCATATTAGAAGCCGTAAAAAGGTTTCCAAAATAATTTGAAGCCAGCCTTAAGAAATCATCAGTCGAGGGTAGTTGTCTACCATTTTCATCTTCTAAAGCAAAAATTCGACCACGGAACTGTCGATTAACTGCCACTTTATGAAAGTAGCTTGTATTGCGATTTCCATTCTTCAACCAATTAACACGAGCATGTTGTTCCCAAAAGAGTTATTCTTTATCTGCTTCCCAGTTAAGACTCATCTAGACATTTGTAATTTCGGCTAAAATTTCATCGGAAGGATCTTGGTTATAAAGATAATTCAATCTGTCTTCAAATATCACGCGTTGTTTCCTATCCATCCAATTTTTAGAAAAACTCCATTGTTGTAATCGTCGACCTAGTTTCTCAAGCTTCACGTCGACACTTCCTGAATCCTCACCCCACCATCCTTTAATCAAATTCTCAAAAGAACTATCCAAACACCACTTAGCTTCTAAGCGAAGGGCCTCATACGATTATAATGATCATTATAGAACTTGCTAATAGTGTGGAGAAGAATAGAACAATGGTCTGAAAACGAATGACCCAAATGTTCCAATTGATAATTTGGGAAAAGATTCACCCAATCAAAGGTGGCAACCCCACGGTCCAATCTTTCCCGAATATTAGAGGCTAAGAACTTTCCTCTTTCCCATGTGAACCACCTCCCAACAAAGCTCAAATCACTGAGATTGCAATCTTCCAGAGTCGTTCTAAACTTATTCATCTTCCTTTTCGATCTAAGACGACCGCCTTTTTTCTCAAAAGAATTAACAATCTCGTTAAAATCTCCCAACACAACCCACGGTAAGTTTTGATCGTGACTCAAGCATCTAAGTAAATTCCATGATTCATTACGCCTTCGACCGTCAAGATTACTATAGAACCCCGTTAAACGCCAGACCTCCCCACATTTATTGTCATGGATTTCAGCATCAATATGGAAAGATGAAAAGCTCTTAAGATTCACCAAAGAGTTCCCTTTATATCCCAAAGATAAACCCCACTAGAACTAATTGCGCCAACGTCAATACCATTTTAAAGCCGCACTTCAACCTCACCTCCTCCATTCGCTTAGAACTTAATTTTGTTTCCATAAAAAATAAAATTCGGGGATTAATGGCTCGTAATTTGTTCTTGAGTCTATTAACAGTTCGCGGCCTCCCCAAACCACGAACATTCCAACTTATTATTTTCATAATGCTCGGTTGCTCTGAGCATCAGAGCTAGCCGTTAAATCAAAAGAACCTCCGTCATTAGTAGCGCCCAAAAGAACCTCCACTCTTCGCTGCCTCTTTTTTCCTTCTAACAAAGCTATTGGACCCTGTTCTTCATCCAAAACTAAGTCCATGGGCCCCTTAACCACACCACCAATATTCGAAGGATCTATACTCCAATTACACCAATTAGTATGCCCATTAATAATTTGTCGGTTTGACCTCAAAGTAGTGGAATTAGGATTAAAAGATTGATTCCACAAATCTTTCCCAAAATCCCGCTTAGTAAAATTCTCAGAATTAATAGGATTTCTTTGATTGGCACCTTTCAAAAATTTAGAACTGATCTAAGATCCATCCGCATCCCGTAGTCACAATCATTCTCCTCATCTACATGTCTCTAGATAATGACCACGGGGAAGTGATGAACGATATTATGATGGGAAACCAAAGAATGATTTCATTCCTCTTAATCTAGAGACCAATGTTAGATTGCACGATCGCATCACAACTTTATCCCTCATTGGGAAGTGATCTCCGATAGAGAAATGAGATGAGATAGGGGTTGTAACAGTTCGTTTTTCAGTGGTCTCGAAAACAACGATTTTGAAACCCGATTTTTCCAATGATCGAGTTCGTAATTATTATTAATTAATATTTATGAGTATATTATAGTTTTATATTGAATTAAGGTCTGATAATTTTATTGAACGGTAAGTAATTAAGGTATAAGGATGAAATCGTAAAAGTTGTAAAAATTAATCGCTATTGATTTTTATTAGTTAAAAGGCTTAAATAGAAACTGTTCAAGGGTTTAAATCGCAATTAGGCCATAATATAATAGCATGGATGGTTAGAGCTTGATTTTAGCCTTTTTTTATTAAAAAATAATTAAAGTTAAAATAATGAAATCAAAACATTAATTAAAAAAAACAAAAATGGAAAGAAAGAAAAAGAGTTTCATTCTCATCTTCTCTACCAAAAATCACCATTGAAGGAAGAAAAGAGAGCTTCAAAAATTCCATAATATTTGGACCTTGCATGTAAGTAATTTTGAAGTCTGTTTTTTTTTGTAAAAAAATTATGTTTTTGATATCGTTGTAGCTTGATTTAGTTAATCCTGGTAATATTTTGCAAAATTGTTAAAGATTTAAAATTTTTTATTGTTTCATTTTGAAGCTTTTGATACTAAATTGATATATTTTAAGCTTAGTTATTAAAATGACTAATTTGTAAAGTGAAAGTTGTTAGTTTTGGACATATGAATCAAATTGTAAACAACTTGTAATTTATGTTAAATTTATGTAATTATAGATATTTGAAGGTTGTTAAAGGATATGACTGAAATCGGATTAAAAAATGATGCTTGAATGTGAAAGATATGATTGTTTCAGTTTTAGGGACTAAATTGAATAAAATACAAAACTTTAGGGAATTTGTGAAAAGTTAAATTAAATTATCATATGCATGAAATAAGATGGTATAAGGTGTTTGAAACTGATAATTTGTAATGGATTACCATATAGATCAATATTTGAATCAACTGGAAATTAATCGAGGAAAAAGAAAAATTATGGATTAGTCCCCGACATCGCACTTATTGTTGGTTTGGTCAGGTAAGTTTATATCGTAAGTTATATATGTAAATATAATAATTGTCTTGAATTATGAATTTATATTTTGTGAATGTATTTTGAATTGTATGCAAATTGACACAAAAAAGGTTAGAAATGGACTGAATTGTAAAGAATTGATCTAATGTGTTAAATATAGTTGGATGAATGTAAGAAAGGATTGGATACAATTGGCATGCCAATAGGGCTATTTGTGCACTATATGAGATTGTAAAAGAAATGATATAAAGTATTTTGATGTACAGAGAAATCAATGATTATACCAGAATCTTGCATTTGTGGTGGGTTACCGAATTATGTCTCTATAGAGACTTTGGTGTGGTGGAGAGATGTACTATTATATGATATGGGTGCCTACGGACCTTGCACTTCGGTGCCCCGGTGTGGTGTAGTTACTTTAACAAGTAACCTAGTGCGATGTAGTTACCCGCGTATCCATATTTGTCTTATTTATTACCTCAGGTTAAACAGTTAAAGAAAAGGGAAAATGACTAATTGTTAATATGTAGTTAGATATGATATGTTTATATGATGATGAATTAATTTTAATTATATATAGTTTCTTACTCTGTTGAAAAGTACTAAATCAAAATAGCATGTAAATATGAAATGTTACATGTTTTGAATGTCTAATGAGCTCATCTTGTTATTGTGAAATGTTATAACAGGAAATTGAGTTAACATAGTTATTTTGATGTGTTTAGTTATGAATTGAGGTAAGTTACCACTTAAATACCAATGAACTTACTAAGCATTCATAATTCTTACTTTGTTTCATTTTTCTTTTTCTTTTTTTTTTTCTGTAGAGGTCATTTGGTGGAATGTGTCGATTACTTCACCTTAGAGCTCATACTATCCAGCTTCTAACTCGATAGATCTTTAAATGTTTTAAATACGGTTATGTGGCATGTATATAGGTAATGTTATTCATGTGTATTTACTTTGAATAATGGTGTTTTTGAATCTCAATTGTGGCTTAACTTCGAATGCTTATATATATTATGAAATCAAGTGTGAATGATGA
Organism: Gossypium bickii; assembly: GCA_025503065.1. Classification (NCBI taxonomy): domain Eukaryota; kingdom Viridiplantae; phylum Streptophyta; class Magnoliopsida; order Malvales; family Malvaceae; genus Gossypium; species Gossypium bickii. The sequence continues at coordinate 14,410,570 of CP106713.1, read as the reverse complement.
CAAGATGTTAGGCTTTAGTTAAAGCATATGAATCATTAAGATAATGAAGATGCTTGAATACTTTTTGATAGTAAATGGCATTCTTGACCGCCTCTACCTCGTCCTCATAAGCGGGGTAAAGAAATCAAAAAATAAAGACAACAATTGAATAAAATATTATGTTCGATGTCTGCAAGTTTAACAGGTCAGTTGTAATATAATTGTACAATGAACTACAAGAGTAAACTGAGGATCGAACCCAAGAGAGTTGACGATTGAACAATTTCTACTAACGAGCATGCAAAATATGAAGTCTAACCAACTAGTCGCTAAACATTATAATACAACAAACCATAAAGTCAATAACAATTATACTAAATTATGAGCTAGCTACCAAGGACTAAATTGTAAGATATGCAAAGTTATGAAAGTAGCAGATAAATAACAAACGATGGTTGATTGATTTCGATGTGATTCACCAATCCTTGAATTATGGATCTATATTGTTTAAACTCCTAAAGTGGTTCCATTTTACCTCTCGATCTCAATTTTACCAAATTAGACAAGTTAATTCGGTTTATCTCTCGATCTCATCAGCTAACCCGAGACTAACGAATTGGTGCTCAACAAGATTACCTTTCGGCCTCACTTGCTTATATTTTCCCTTAAGGATGTCAATTCTAAGTTTTTAAGTTCATTCAAATTAGTCCAATTTATTACAATTTAGTCTTTCATCCAAAAATCAATTTATCCGCATCTACATCAACCAACCCATTTAGAGTTTACTTACCCATATTAAAAACTAAGCTAATAAACATGAAAGAAGAAACCATTGCAGCCATTAACATAAAACTTTAGAAAAAGATAAAAAATTGGATTTTTAAGATATAAAACTTGAAAGAAAAATAAAGATGAGCATTCAATGTTGAAATGAAAGCTAAGAAACATAAAAGGTAAAGTCTTTAACAGATTGAACTATAAGAAACTGAAATACATTAAACTAAAAGGTTGAAATGTCATTACAAGAAAAAAAAAGGACTAAAGGTGCAAATAAACTTAAGCTACAATGTTAACTAACTTAACAAACTATAAGAACAACAAGAACAATAAGAAAAAATGCAGAAAAATGAACTCTACAACTATGGAGGAAGATGAAAAATAGGAAACCCTAGAAAAGTGTAGGGAAAACTATAAAAATCATAAGAGAACACTATCAAAAACTAAGCCTAAGAGTGTCTCATCTCTCTCCTCAGACAAATTTGGTTGTTTTTGTAACACCCTATACCCAACCTGATCATTGGGTCCGGGTACCAATGTCACAATTAAATCGTATTACTTAACAGACTTCCTAACATGAATTAATTACAATTTAAACCATGCGAATTTTCAAGCCCAATGTAATCCATGCAACTTTATTTTAACTTTTTTTAAATGATAACCTTTTTTTTGTATTTAAAACTTCAATTTAATTTCCCTATTATACAATTATTAGAATTCTTATAATTATTTTGCCCCATTGGACTTGTATATTTAAAATTACAATGACTTGGAACTTAAAGTCCAAGGCACAGCATTTAAGGGTGCCCCTCTATATACATGATACAGCTACAGTGCCATTTGCGTGGACTTGGGGTATCTGGCTTGGTCCTTCCATGGTCTTTGAATCATTCCTTAATTTTGCATTCTGGGTAGTACAAAAGAAAGCCTAGATGAACTTAGTGAGGTTCTATACAATAGTACTCATAGAAAACTCTTAATTTGATGAGTAAATAATAATTAATGCATAGAGTTAAAACTCCTTGAATGACTTAAGAGATCACGCATGTTTGACATGGCGTCGCTTACACTTTTACGTGTCTTGAACTAACCGTCGGCAGACATGTCAAAAAGTGTAGTCATAATCGTACTTTCCCAAACACCATTTTTATGGGGCTTAACCGATGTGGCGTCAGCTCAAACCTTCACGTATTTCTTTTTTATTTTACTCATCATAGAGTAACCATATGTGTGAATACATATATTGATGACCAACGTTGGCAGACTATCAGATAACTCGCCATGACTATTGGCTTCTTACCTTGATCCCCTTATTCCACATTGAGCCCAATTCTAAGTTTGTCTGCTTATTCTCAACAATGTAATTATTGTGACTTATTTTATATACGAATCTCTCCTTAAAGGATAACTCATTTACTAACGCCCTTATTGGTGGCTTTGGATATGGATCATGTATGGTGGATTGGCACCCCACTTTCACGATGGACTCCTACCTACCAGATAATCCCATAGGACTTCCCCATTTAAGTTCATTCTACCAAGATACTTCCAATGTCAATGGCCTTCATCATGGACTATCTCTTCCTTAAGTTGTCCTTGGCAAACTTCTACATCTGCTAGTCCCCTATGGACTATCCCATGCCAAAAAGTCTGGACAGACACCTTCTTTCTTTGAAAATCCCTGGTGGATATTATCGATCCTTCAGCTTTGAGACATTCACTTCTTCGGGGTCCTTTAGCAATTTACCCACTTTTCTCGCTACCCCTTTATCGACCAGCAAATAGGATTTCAACTATAATGATTTATTCTATATTTTCTAAGGCAATGATGGTTCTACATCAACTCAGGTGGACTTTTAATGGAAAATACTAGATTTGTTCATATGTTAAAGGAATTTCCCCTTCTTCTTACAGATAACTGCATTAAGACACTTTTATCAATTCCCCATACCATCACATTTTAGTGGACCTCTTATTACCCTATTTCTCCATGTTCTCAGTCACGCTACGATCATTCTGTCTTACTACTCGCCGTACGAGTTATACGAAAACTTCCCCTTTTATGGCCTGGCAGTCTTCCTGGTTCAATGTCCTAGCGGACTTCATATGTTGTCATAGCCTAGCTATCAGCTATGGTCTTACACAATATGGTTCCATGCACCTATGATTCTAAAGAATCAGTAAACCTCTTTTGAGGTGTCCTCCCAAAGGACCTATATATTGTTTACACAGTGTCGTCCTGAAGGACCAGTCGATAACCATCACCACGGTGTTGCTCCATAGAGTCGATAGACCATTGTCACAATGTCGCTCTAGCGAGCTAGTAGATATCATTCCACGTTGCCGCCCAAACTCCCATGAATCCCATAACAATCCGCCCATTCCTCCAATACATCAATTTTTCCTATCTTCAACTAACCCGCCAATGTACTTCCCTCCGTACTCCGCATATGACATAATCATGCATTATAATCCAGATAATACTACCTTAAGGAGTACGCCACACTATATTACAACCATATTCAGTTCTATCATACATACATACTTGCATATTTTCATGAATTCGAACTACCTTGTATATGTATGTCATGCTCATACACCGAAATCATATACTATCATAGGTTTCAAACGAAACTCAAAGAAGATAAAAACACAAATTACTCAAGCAAAAATCATCCCTAATCAGCCAAGAATAGAGTACAAAAATTCACCTTACATCCTTTGTCCTCGCCAGCTTAGTTTGTCCAAACGCTAGAGCCTCCTTCGTCCTAGCAACTAAGCATGACAACCATTTATCGGCTAAACCAAAGTAATTCAAACCTTAAAGCCTAAAACCCAGCTTATAAAAACTTATCAAGAATCCTTACACTCTCTCTTCCTCTAAACCACGAGTATAAAAAAGGTAAGAAGGCTTACAAGTTCCTTAGATTCTTTACTTTCCAAACTTGAGTCACACATTTATCGCCCCATGCAGAGCTTTCATAACCTCCTCTTTTTCGGAGCAACCGAAGAAGATTTTACAAACGAGAAGGAAATATAAGCTAATTGAGAAGAATTCCTTTCTTACACACATACATATATAAATCCTAATTTTGCACAGTCTCTATAGTTCATCGTAGCTATCCATCGCTAATTATTTTCTCCCCCATTAATGGACTAGGCGATTCAAATGTAACCGAACCAAAATTAAAATCCAACTATTTACAATCCAACCACTTAAATTTCTGAATTCCCTAGAAGAGCCCGCCAACTTTTATCTTATTCAATCAACTCCCCGTCTATTCTTTAAATTCAAATACTTAAGAGAACTGGGTGTGGCAGTTTTTAGTAAGAATGTTTTAACCCTCTTTGTACCCAAAATTCCCTTGTATGAGCCTTTAATGTTTGGCGCTTCGGTTGAAATAAGACTACCCTTGGCATCATTTTTTGTCCCCTCATGATGTTGGTATCGCGATACCCAATGATAGGATGTCGCGATACCGTTGACAAGCTTGACATAGGGTGCTCCTTTGGGAAATAGGTATTACAATGCCTAAAGTGGATATCGTGATACCACTGTAGGTAGTCTTCATCTTTGGGACCTGTCGGGGATATCTCGATTCCAAGGGTAGTATATCAGATACCCTCTCATTTGGTGATGTTTTTACTAGATTTCGACCTCCAATATGATACCCACTCGATTTCAAGGGTAGGATATGGCCATATCGACTCAATCATAGGTTAGGGCCCCCAATGGCACAATTGGCCAATTTGGGTCTCAAAATAAGTAAAAAGAGACATTTACACTTATTAAATCGAAATTCTAAAAACTACAAAAAGATACTAATTTGCTCGAAAATAAGCTCCATAAATATAACAAGAAAGCCTAATTTGCTATATCAAATTACGACAAATCAATTCTTTATATGAGTAATGGTTAATGATTTCATAAGTTGACATGTTTAGCAAAATACTTATTTGATATTCAATGTTTTGATTGACTTGTAAATGGTCAATGGTATGCATAGTTGGTATATGAAATTGCCATGTATGGAATAAGTGCATAATTCAAGTGGTATAAATTGCTTAGGTAGAAGTTTGATTGTGATGGTGTAATTGCCAAAATAAGTTATGTTGGATTTGGTGATTTGAGGTTTTTGGTATGCTTTAGAATAGGTTTTATGCAAGTTGTAGTGTGCTTAAGGCACCATTTATGTTTGATTTTGAGTTGGGTGTGAAAGAGTACCAAAACATGAGATTTTTGGCCTACTGGCAAAACATATCAATACTATAGATGGAAATATCGGTGATTTACCAAATGAATAGTAGTTTACAACAATAAAATACCAATTTGGTATCGATACCAATATAAAGTATCGATACTTAACCCCAAAGATTGATACTTTATAAAGGTATTAATACGAATTGGCTTATGTTCAAAATTTTGAAAATGGCAGAATGTCAAAACGATATCGTACCAAATTTAGTATCGATACTTCCTAATAGGGTATTGATACCTTATTCCAAGTATCGATACTCATGTATTTTAAATTGATTTTTGAAACATCGAAGCTAAAGATGCTATCGGTACCTAACTTGGATATCGATGCCTATACTCATATTTTGAAAATTTTACAATTTGGTCCTCATTCATGCTTGAGTCAACTTTAGAGCTTTCATAAACTCGATTGAGTTTCAATTTTGCTGGTATAATGTGTTGTGCATGCATTTATTTTAAGAATTGATGATTTGATGATTTACTATTGAGATTTGAATGTGAAATGCTCTAGTGACAGAAGTAGATCTTGTAACTCAGGTCCGGCGACCGAGCCAAGTGAGGGGTGTTACAAGGACGAAGCTAGAAAAAAATTTCAGGGGGTGGAATTAAATTGTATATTTTTACGATAGTAAAAAAAAAAATTCACCATTTTAAAAGCCTATATCTTTATAATTTTTAAAGGATTAAATCAAATTTTTATCATTTTTGAGAGGCCAAAGCACAATTTTATCATTACTAATTTAAAATTTTATAAACTATAGAGAGTCCTAAAAAACAAATTTCCATTTTAAGGGGGTCGGGGCCCCTGTCAGACTCTTCAGCTTCGCAACTAAGATAAGGGTCCATTGAAGGACCATTCGAGGTGTACGAGTTGGAAAGGAACATATCTCTGTTAGTGTTCAAAAGTGAAAAAGATAAGATGAAGGTCCTAGGTATCATCCCATACTTTGTTATGGACTGCCACCTGGTTTTGAAAGAGTGGCTCATTGAAGGTAGTATCAAATATATGGATTTTAAACATCCAAGTTTTGGGTGCCCATTCAACAAAGAACAAGAGAAAACCTTTTAAACATAGATGAGGTGCTTTTTAATATAACCGATGGTTGATTTCAAGAACAATGATAATAGTTTCAACTAGAATAAGATAATGAGACTTAACCCTCTGCCTATATTACTAGATTTTTATTATCCTTATGGATGGTTAGGCCATACCTTCAAAAGCTATTGGGCCATTGTTGAAGAAATGAGGAAAAATATTTACGAAGAATGGATGCGAGTGTTAACCTCCAATCGAAAAGGTTTCAAAGATAGGTTAAACCCCAAGCTGAAATTGTTTAAGGAAGATGAGTCACACATGTTTGAAAGGCAAATTTGCTCGAAACTCAAGACATATTTTTCTTCAATATTAATTGAAGACAAGATGGAAGAATCATGCAAAGCATACAAACATAATGATAATTCTGATAAGGCTTAGAAAGCAAGACACTACTAATGTTGGGGTCAGAGGACGAAACCAAGATAAAACTTTGGGCAAATATGAATGGTAGTAAAATCAATAAAAATCATTGTTAAAATAATTTCAAAATACAGAAATATGCAATGGGTAAACTACCTAGCCAGTCACCTAATTTTTTTGATGCTTTCATTTTAGTCATCCAAATAAATGAACTTGCAATTTGGTCACTGTCATTACAATAATTTATTGTTCTGGTCACCCAATCGTTAAATCCCTAACAATGGCTGACTATGCAGTTCATTTCATCATTTTTTACTTTTTTTACTTGTTACTGTTCATTGTTGTATTACTTTGTTTTCTTATTAATATAGAGGTGACAAAGCATTTTATAGTTAGGAGTGTCAATATCAAGAAATGGTTTTAGATAGAGAGGAGAATTGAGGATTTTCATTTGCTGATGCTTTGATAAATTATTTTTCAATTACAAAAATGGGTTGAGGAAGAAGATGGTGAACATTAACGGGCCAAAAAAAGTTAAAAAAATGACATGGCATGCATAGTTAGTCGTTGTTAGAGATTGAACGATTAAGTGACCAAAATGATGATTTATTGTAACAACAGTGACCAAATTGCAAGTTTTTTAATTTGAGTGATCAAAATGAACGCACCCAAACAATTGGGTGACCAACTAAATAGTTTACCCCATATTCAATCAATTAAAATAGAGCACATCAATTTTTCATATCACAAAGCCATCTATAAATGAATCTATATAAAAAGTTTCAGTAATTCTTTTTCGATACATAATAGCAAATAATTAGAGGAATTTATTGTCAACCTTGTTACAAAACTTATTTTTTAATGCATTTTAATATTCTTCCTTTTGAAAGAAACATCAATTATTAATGATTTTTTTTCATCTTTATAAAAGAATTCTAAAAGGATTGAAATTCTTTGTTTATCTCCTATTAATTTAATTTAACTTAATTAAAGATAAAAAAATAATCACACATGATAAATTTTAATTGGTCCAAATTCTCCTTATAAAAGAAGCATCGTCTCAAAACTTAATCGTGTACACTGTTTTTTTTAGTTTAAAAAGTGGTTAGGTCTTGAAATTAAGTTTGTTTCTGATGCTAAATTTTTTTTTTTTTTTGAATTGTCTAGACAAGATATGTAAGTTTCACATGATGTCATCAAGAAACTATTTTTTTATTCGAACTAAACTTTTGATTGAAACCACATTGTCTGTATGGTCTTTTTTTGAAAGATCAAGTCATGACGTAATTCAATTTTTTTTTAGATCTACAGTGCTAAGGAGCATAATATTTTTTGGTTATAAAAAAACATTTTAAGCCTATGTTTGGAACTAATGTGACAATTTAGGCTCATGCGTAAGAGTGTTGCTTTACGTTAATCTCTTTGAAGTTTGAATAGAATTCAACTATCTTTACTTTAATAATTTTGAAGAAGGCAATTACCCACATTCGATGGAGATCCTCCATTGTAATAATGCTTAAAGCCAAGATGATAGGATAAAATGAGCTAAATTTTATGGTTCTATCCAATATATATTGAATTGAGAAATTGTAGTGATTGATGTAAAGTTTAATAATTTTATTTTTTCTTCAAACTTGATTTTTCCTTCTTTCTGGAGTTATATATTCTCGTCTTTCAAAATAAATCACTTCTTAAAAAAATGATTAATTAAGAAATTATATCTGCAATAATTGAGAGCATTTACTTAAATCAAGTTCTCTAGGTCATTTTATTTTTTACAATCTAATCAATTTTACTTTAAAAACTCCTCAAACATACTTGGAACATCAACATCAAGGAAATGATACTTCTATCCTTGCCTATCTTTCAATGTGACTTTGCTTATTGTTATTATTATTACTTGACTAGAAATAAGTTTCGCATTTACAATCATAGCTAATCAATATCATTATCAGTTAAAATTTTGCCCCCCTTGTGAATTTCTTGCTATGGAGGTTGTTGATTCACATTAGTTTCTATGCTTAATTCTATGTTATGATTTTAACTAGCTAATTCTTTAAAGGGCTTTAGCTTAATGCCTTGGAGAACATAACGCAAGCCCTGCATATGTCAATAGCAAAGGACTAATTTTTTTCTTTGCAATTCCAACTTAGATTCCTTCAACAATGGATGTGATTGACTACTGACTCATCCTTCCATTGTCGTGAGCTTATGAGCTCAATCCTACTAATAATGCAACAAGTACTACAGAATCAGTTCCTTCCATTGTCGTGAGCTTATGAGCTCAATCCTATTAATAATGCAACAAGTACTATAGAATCAGTTGAAAATTTCTTAAGTTGTTCCTAGCTATCAATCATCCCAAATTCAAGATCAGTAAACTAAAAGAAAATATTTTTTTTAATAATCATATAACTGCTTCACCATGAGATCTCCATTAGTACCGACACTATTACAAGTTTCCATAAAATGCACATGTTAACATGGATTTCCATTTCCATCGAATTGGTGAAGCTTTGGAGGTTAATAATTTTCAAGCATCATCAAACATTCAATCCTTTAGTGCATGGCTTTACGTAAGTATACGAAGGCAGAACAACGCTTTCAACTTGATCCTTGATAAGCTCCTTGAGTGATGGTGAAACATTTTGAATTCCTTCAATAATATTTGTAGAAAATTTTCACCACTTCCTTGATGGACTTGATTTTGAGTTTTGCTAGTAGGAGTTTAGTTGTTCCCACTTAGACGTTCAATTTGAGCCATTATGAAAGCGATTTTTTCACTCATTTGAGTGATTCCACGATTTTTGCAAAATAAGTCATTTGTTCCTTAAGGGAAGCAGTGCTACTTGTAAGTACAGCCACAATGTTCAGCTTTGATGTTGAGGTTTCACAAGTTGAATTTAATTGTTATTATTTTTTAAAATTTCAAAAAATATAAAAATAAAGTTATCAAAATGCATAATAGAAAAAATAGAATTTGTAAGATTTTAAATCTAGTCGGGGACTGGCTCGCAATAACTCCAAGCTTTCTGCTCCATTGAAAAGAGAAAAATATTATCGTCAAGTAATTAATAGCTAAGCAATGAAGTGCAGCTAACAAACTATAAATAGAATAGCAAATTAATAGTTACTTCCATCTAAATCAAAATTTATCATTGTTTAATGAAGTAGCAGTATATATATATATATAGTACTAGGATCTCATAGGTATGTACAAAAGAAAAACAAAACCCTATCTTAATCATCTGAGAGTCTTTGTATTGTCTACTCCGCTCCTGCAAATATGCAGAGTTGTAATAGCAAATAGTAACCTACAACTCTCTTCTACTTCCCAAATAAATATAATTTAAGAAGGAAGCATCACATGAAGTTTGCAATTCAGCAAGATGATATCTCATCAGCTCATCCACTATCTTTGTTGGTTCCATGACCTCAAATACGGTTTCCCCATTGCCAATTGATCATCATGCAAAGCAGCAACAGCATTCTGATGTGCCATGCTCATCCTTCCCATTTCATCACCCATCACCATCATACTGGCATCACGAACCCCTAAATAATCCTGTGGATAACCACCCGCTTGCTCCATACTATTTTCATTTATTCCATTGCTCCTCTGTTGAATTAAATGCTCCGTAGAGCCCATTGATCGATAAGGGTTTCTTGAACCAAGTTGGTTACATTGAGATACAACACTAAATAGACTCTGATCCGTATTGCTTTCCCTTGAAACCGCAATACTCTCACTAGGCCCACTAAATCCATCTGAACCAGCCCATCCTCCACCAGCTTCAGCTTGTTGCTCTCCAGTAAACCAGCTCTGATTCAACAATTGTCCACCATTCAACTGATGTTGAAAGGGTGCTGACATGTGGGCAGGATTCATACCCCAATCCTGCATATTCCCAGAAGGCAAGTGTTCTTGCCTTGGGGGCAAGTATCTACCCCGAGATCCATCAGAGTAAATGTTTCCGGACATGTTTTGTTGCACAAAAACCTCATCCTGCCTCTTTTGGCCCTCTTCTAGAGGCAGCGATGGTCGCAACTGCCCTTGATATTGCCCATTAAAATCACCATCTTCCATCAACACATTCTTCGGGGCCTGGAAATCTAGCCCATCCTGTTTCTGCTCACTATGATATGGCAAAACTACCTGATCCTTGAAGAAAGATGGAAGCAGCTCACTTTGGTCTTGATTTGTGTAAGAACTAAAGGAACCATCTTCAGAGTGTCCATGTAACAAAACCTTCCCTGTACTTTCTTCATGCAAGCCTGATTCCAGATCAATCATATGGTTCTGCCGGTCCGCATTGGCTTGATGAGCAAGTGGCAATCCACTACAAGATGTGTAGTCATGGCCCTCAGTTGAATCATGGTAAGATTGTGGCATGCTATATGCAGACCAGACATTCTCTGTAGAAGAGACATGAACTTCCTGATTAACAGTTGCATCAGCAGTTTTCAAATTCTTTGAGCGCTCAGATAGATCTGAAAAAGCAATATCTGATTTCAAGAAATTCTCTTTGTTTTCAGACTCAATCTCCTCACAATTGCGCATATTACCACTATCAATAGAAGAAACCTGCTGTGGCGACTGATTCTGTGGCAAGGCCAGAACAGACTCCTCTTCCATGCTGGATTCCCTGTCTGTTGCTTCAGCATCCTTCTGACCCTCAAGCAACTTCTCAGGGATCTCTTTCTCTACATCTTGAACATCCAATTTTATACCAACATTATCTTCCTGATCATGGAACTTTTCGGTATCTTGCTCCACTTCATCCTGACACACCAACAAAAAAAATCAAGATCATAGTAGCAACATAGAAGATATTCAAAACCACATAACAATAGAAACACAGATCGAATGAATTTAGGGAGTATCAAACAAACAACAGTTGTTCAAATGCATAAAAAGGGAAAAGGGAGCAAAGGACAGAGAATTAAACCTCAAATGCTGGATTTAGTTTTTCTTCTATATCCTGCTCCAACAACTTGGCTATTTCCCATTTCTGTAATTGTATTTCTCTCCGGCTTGCATATGCTTCCGGGAGATCTTCCTTCACCAATCTCAACCTATTTAAACAACTAGTTTGAGAAAAGGTATGATGAAGACTATCAGAGTTCAAGAAAGGATTGTTTGCTTTAAACTCACCAATGTTCATGCAAATTCCTCATTTCTTCTTCCACAAATGTATCATATGGTAGCACATGCAAGCTATCAATGTCACCTAAGACATGGTTGAGAGACCGAGACTGAAGGCTTCTACCAGACTGCCTCATATTCTTAATCAGTTCATGTTGCTTCTTGCTAATCTGAAAATATCAAAGGCAGTTAGTTGGTAATTACCATAGAAAAAACTTGAGAGTGTGAGAGAGAAGGCAGGGTAGTAATAAATTCTGAAGAAATGCTTGTTTAAAGAATATAGTAAGGGCAAGACAAATATGCAAGCCATCACTAGGACATTTCAGTAACTGTTCTAGCCCCATGGTATAATCCAAGATCTGAGAGTTAATTTACCGTAAAGGATCCAAAGTGACAACATACTAGAGTAGTAATCCCACAACCATATTAGTATAAACAATCAGCTAGGCATCTGGACAATGGTTCAGCCCATGAAAACCCATAAAAGAAGCTTCACAAGTTATATGCTTGTGTTTTCTAATCAAGAGTCCAAAAAATGACTATTCCAATACCAGAAAGGATAAAATCTCATCCAAGGAGATAACATATCAAGATAAAAGCACCCCATCAATATCTTACAATTTATCCTAACTGAAGTAGTCGCTAACCTTAACATATGACATGTATTTGGCACCATCACTCTGCTGGATATTGCACTTGCGTATCTTGTCACCCTTTCTGGGTTTTGCTTCCACAGTCTGTGTATGATCCAGAGCAGTCAAGAGACCTCTACCTTTGTCCTTGATGAAACCTTTCTTGTACATTCTGATATACATCACAAATAATAAAATTCATGCACCATGGAGTTAAAATAAACTGAGTAAAACTAAATGAAATTAGTGCAGCCACCATAACAAATTTCAACCAGGAGACCTAAGCACAGCAGAAAGTTTCTCAAACATAGTTACAGTTCACAAAATTTCTATTTCAGGAAAAATGACAAGATTGAGAACCACCAAAACCACAAATAAAGAAACAAATGAAGCAAAAAGTGATCCTAGGAGCTGAAAATAGCACTACAATCAAAGAAATTTCAACAAGGATATCAGCAACATAATTTCCCTCATGGTGTTTAAAAATACCCACACAGAAGTTTATACTTCAAACTTCTTAGACAGCAAGGTATTTTTTTTCTTTGTTAGGCACACAATTTATAGATAAAAGCAAGTAATGAGGAAAAGCTATTAGCTGCAAAAGAAGCCAACAAAAAAAAACAAGATATAATTTCTTAGGCTCAGAATTCAAGGATATTCCACCAAAGATGGGGATGGAGAAAAAAGATCCAAGGTGAACTTTGCTGATCTGCTCTATAGAATCACACCATTTACATTTGTAAAACCCACTACGAAGAATATGAGAGCTACAATATTTCATATATTGTCTAAATAAATGAATCCCTTTTGTAGGTAACAGAGAACCTATGAAGGAACTACAAAAGGCAAAGTACTAAACTCAGGCAAAGCATACTTTAAGAAAGCAATTTTCAAACTCTCACCCTTGTGAACTTCAACAAGATGGGCAAAATGACAATAGATGCAGAAAGGTGGTTTACCAGGGAAGGACATTACCTTCTCTGTAGTTCTCCTCCCTTCACAACAGAAGAATTTTGGTTATCACTACTGCATGCTCTCTCATCCGCAGCCCATGAACAAGATTCAGAAGTACCTGTAGCATCCTGCTCAAGATTGACAAGCTTAGATTCATTCGAATGTGAGAAAATCCCTTTCTCACTAGCCCTTCTTGACCTACCAAAGAAATTGCAACCCAAAAATGAGATTTGATCTAAACACAAAAAAGGGAATTAAATTTTCAATAAAAAGTGAATAAAGAAAATTAATCCTTCATTTTTATTGTTTTGAACAACCAATTAGAGGAGGAAATGTCCAAATTGAACAACCTCTCGCGTTCAAATTCTCTATTAACAATGACACCAAATAACAAGTTCCCGAAGTAACATCCTTGACAATGTATCACACGGAAGAATCTTTCTCTGCTAAAGCCTATCACTTATACTCTGAAATATGTAGCAAATTCTAACCTCCAAAACTTATGCACAATTTCTTGTTCTGGGTCTTTGCAGCTTTCCCATTTAACCTTCAGTTTCTGCAAATAATCTATAATACTGCCACAAGAAGCAAAACAATGTTGCAATCATATAATCAGCATCAAATGAACCTGGAACAAGAATAGCTTCTATTCATAGGTAAATTTAGCTATATGTTACATACTCATTGTGGTAGTCCTGTAACTCGGAGTAATACGCTTTCTTCTCGTCCTTTAAACGTTGTTCCTCCTGAATAACAGCATCAGGGTGCAGATAACCCGAGCAAAGTAATGAACCCCTGCAAACACAAATTCCAGTCAAATCTAGCAGAATCAAACCCTACATTAGAACCCTCAAATACTATATCTCCTGAAAATAGAACAAGAAAAATAACACATTACCCCAAGAGCTGAAACTTCTCCGTATACAAGTAGAAAAAATGCAAAACACATGCAAGCATTTATGCAGAATTGTATTTGTGATGCATGTAATGCATGGCCAATAGAAGCTACAAGTAGAAAGGATTCATTCTTCACGGTGGGAAAAGGTGTCAAAAGCAATACACATATATACTTGCCATTTAAGAAAAGGATTTCCAAAGTGAAAGTTATCCCCAGCAAGCAATGCTTGCAGAACATGCTCTTTGTCAGTTCCTGTAGGAAGAAACTGCATCAGATGATTTCTCTCGTTTTCAGACAGAAGAGTCTGCCAAACCTGTAACAATTTCATGTAAATTCCATAAAGTATGAGCTCAGCATACAGAGGATACTGGAAGCAACTGTGATAAAGAATAATAAGGATATTACCTCATAAGAAAGCACCTCTGTCAGATTCTCTAAGTCAAAAATTTCATGAGGAAGAGTCAAAACATCCGCCAAAACTCTGTGGTAATGTATTGTGGAATCTGTAAATGGCCTCAAGTGCCTCCAACATAAGCCAATTTGATCCCTTTTAGCAACAACTTTTTTTTGGTTCCCATCCCATTCAAGCGAAATACAAGATTTTGGATTTAAATCATTTTGCAGTGAGTCAAGTTTTTTCCTTTTTGTTCTGTATTGGTCTTTAAAATTGCAGCCAGCAATGCTGGCTCCATTCAGCCGCTTTCTCTGTCGATCAGCAGCCATTAGCACCAAATGTCAAAAGAATGGAAAGAAAAATATTTTAGCAATGTACAAGGAGTTACGCTCTTGATCATACACACCGAACATCTTCCTGCATGAAAAGAAAGAAAACCATCACTGAATTGAAAGCCACCAAGGAAAGCCCTTGAATCATCAAAATGATAGCAACACATAATTAGTTCACCTTTGAACCAGAATAATTCAGAAAATTGTCTAATAATTCGAAGCACAACGCAACACATCCAGCGCTTCTAAATTCATATACAAAGTTCAAAATAAACCAGGAAACAGAACTAAGCATGTGAGAAAATTAAAAATTGAAGTGATATTGTAACAAAAACCACAAAACTCAAACCAAACCCAAAATAAACAGTAACAATAACAAATGTTTCCAAACTTCTAATTTGGTTTCTTGCACAACATCATATGAGGGAATAGTGCACTCGGGAAAGAAACATAAGATGAAGCCAACGGAAGCAAGTACAGCAACAAAACTAACCCAGTTAAAAATTTCCCATTTACACACCAATTATTCAGTCAAACATAGTATATCAGTAATTGTAATCGATTTAACTCAGCATTCAGTAAGCAGCACATAGCAAATAATACAAGTTATAGAAACTCTATCCACAATTAAAAAATAAAATACACAACTCAAATTCAATACATACAAACAAACAGACAAAAAATTAAAAAAAAAATCATAAAACAAATTCACTAATTAAAATAGCAGGCAGTAATCAAAAGGAGACAAATTGGATAAACGTAACTTACTATTCTCAAATAAAAAACAAGGAAACCCTAAAAATAACAAAACCCAAAAAATTCATTTTGGGTAACAAAAAAAAGAAGTAGGAAGAAGGAAGCCGGAACTGAGGCAAAAGAAGAAGAAAAACAAGTTAGGGAATGGGCAGAAAAAGGCGGCGCCTGGTAAAAAAAGAATAGGCAAGAGAGAAAAAGGCTTAGGAATTATCCAATAGAGAGACAGAGAGGAAAATAGAGAAATAGTGCAAGTAATACATACAAACAAACAAGGAGAAGAGAAGGAGTTAGGAATTGGGGCAATCAGACGGGTGCGGTTTCTCGGAACCGTTATGTGATGAGAGCATTGAATCGTTCATTCGCGTGCGGGGGGGCTCGGCTCTTGGCTTCTCTGGCTCTAGCCGCTTCCTACTCCTGTGGCTCTCCTCTCCTCTCCTCTCCTGCACACTCTACTTGTCTTGTGGCCTCTCAGTCGCTCGCTGCACTTCCTTTTTCCCCTCTACATATTCCTTTTTATTTTAGGGTTAATTTACTACATGTCCTCAAACTATAGTCCAATTTTTAATTGATCTCTAAATTTTATAAATATTTTAATTGAATTCTCAAAATATCAGTATTTTATCAATTAAGTCCTTCGATGCTTAGCCGTTACAATTTAATTCAAATATTAAGCGAAACATATTTAAAATACATGTATCAAATTATAAAGGTGTGCACTTATTAAATGGAAAGTTTGGACTAGACTTTTTAAATAAATAAACAATTTTGGTAATTTTCATGTGTATTTTATAACTCATATTCAGGGTTTAAGGTTGCCCTCCTAATAATGTTATCTCCAAAGTCAAACCCTATTTGGGTTAATTGGGTACCAACTCAGTTAGAAAATTACAAAAATGTTATTTCATAATTAAAATAAGTCATATTATTCGAGGGTATTCTTGTCTTTTCATTTTAACAAAAGTCAAGAAAAATATACATATACTAGTATTTGAACCCACACTAATTGGATGAGTAAAATCTTAAATTTATCACTCATCCAAAGTTATTTTTTGATATTTTTTATACATTTTTTTAATATGCACCAATTTGTATATATTAAAAATGTTGTTAATTGAGGTGGTGTTACAACTCATCTCGACACTAACTCACAATTGATAACAAAACCATAATAAATAATCAAAGTGCATTTAGTATTGTTTATCTGATGAATTTATGTGTTTAAATATTGTTTTACTCGTAATTTGATCTAATTTTTTATTTTAATATCATATATACTTCAATATGTATTATTATAATTAATTTATTTCAAACCATACATTTTATTTTTTATTATATGATATTTTTAAACAAACATCTATACTCTAAATTTATAATTTTCACATACGATAGAATTTCTATTTTTAATAATTTTTGAAGTTAATTCTAGTTAATATTTTATATATATATATTGGATGCTACAATGTTGCCACTTAGGGGGCTCGGATTGGATATTTTGTTTTCCAAGTACCTGTAAAAAGTCTCTTTCTTTATACAATATAAAAAGATGGCAATAGCTTACGGAAATGGTTATTATAATTTTTTTTAATTAGACTTTTTTTTTCTAATATATATATATAAACAGTTAGATAAAAAAAATCGAACAATTTATTTTAAAATTAATTTTTGAAGTTGACTTTTTTTAACTTAATAATATAAAAATATTAATTTATTCATCATTAATGATATGTTTTTAAAATTAGATCATAAAAATAAAACATTAGTTCAATTGTTAATTTCTAATTAGTTTCATATCATTCTCTAAATTGATACTCAATCCGCCGTCTCATTTAATTAACAGAAGTTAGATGTATTCTATTTTTAGACACCTCAATCTATTTTATTTTTTTTTTGTTTGTTTAAATGAGATAGATGGTTTGATATTTAATGAAATTTAACAGTGCACGTTAGAAATGTGCAAAAAGTTGTGATTCTATTATATGTTTATTTATTAATTAAAAGTATTTATTTCCTAGTTGATGTTTCGGCTTGGCTTTTAGCCTAGTAGTCTAGTCTGCTTGAGCTTGATTTTTGGATACGGGGACTTTTTGGCCCTATAGTGAACGTTTTATCCTTTTGCTCTAACCATCATTTATTATACACAAATTAAACTCATTTAATTTTTTCCAATGTATTAAATATTCACAAAATAATTTAATTATAATTATTAGAATAGTATTTGCATTTTCTTGTAATTAAAAATAAATTTATTTTTTATATGTGTTCGTTATACCTTTTCACCATTTGGACACGGGCTAGCATCAGAAGTATCATTGACTTTCCTGTTGACTCCATTTGAAATTATGCCTTGTTTAACCATTCGTCTTTAGTATCTTTAGATGAGACCATTTGTCCCTTTCTCGAAGGAGTTAGCAACCTATTTTTTAGATATGAACATTCTTCAGGTGTAAACACTCCTTTAAGGCTATGAAGGGCCCAACTGGGCGTAACAACCTCGTACTGATTGAATGAATAACGAAATTGGCCCAATGGTGTATGTCTTTTATGCATTGAATGAGGATAATCTTCTTCATTGCAATCTTCCACGTCATACTAATGGACAAGGGGACCTCTCCTATAAATATATTGATCAACGATGAAGAAATGATCGATTCCCAACACTCTAAAGTTACTTTGAGCAAATTACCCTCTTAATTAGCCTATCCTCTCATCTTAGTTCTAGATCTCAACCTTTAGGTGAATTGACCTCCACAACGCCACATTGATATCTCATTTTTATTCCTCATTGTCTTCCTCATTTATTGTACATTATGCCAACAACTGGTGTGGTAAAAATGACCATGGTGACTGGTTTAGGACTTACGCAGAAATTAGGGGCTCGAAAGCTTCATATACTTATTGCTTCCTAGTTGATGGCAAGACAAATCCAATGAGAGCATGATGTTAAAGACCTTATTTTAACTAAATACTACCCAATAGTAATGAAACTATTGTAGAACTTTCTAGAAGTCTAAGTTGACAAGGTTCTTCGATTCACGCACACAAAAGCTAACTCTTTGTCTAAAGTTGCATCAGCAATAAGAATTCAAGAAAGGGATAAGATCTTACTAGAGCACAATGAGATCCCAAACTATGAGTCAGTGAGACAAGTCTTCAACATAGATTTTAGAAGTACATGGATGACGTCATTGATAAAATTCTTATCTAGTGATGCAACACCCTCCAACCCTAAATAACTTGATCACATTTCACATCTGGCTTCCCGATACACCTTTATTAATGAGGTCTATACAATAAAGTTTTTTTGCAGCCACTCTTGAGATGCCTAGATCCATCCGAAGCCAAGTACGTGATGCGAGAGGTTCATGAGGCTATCTATGGCCACCATTTGGGGGCAAAAGCCCTGACCAAAAAAATTTTACGGCAGAGGTATTATTGGCCTACCATGTAAAAAGACACAACAACCTTTTTCCATAAATGCAAATCCTACCAGAAATTCTTACTTATACCCCGCGCACCCGCTAAACCCCTGCATACCATTTCGAGTCCATGGCCTTTTGCAACGTGAAGCTTTGATATTATTAAGTCATTTTCGCAGGCCATAACACAAAAGAAGTATATTGTGGTTACCATAAAATATTTTACAATTTGGATGGAACTGAAAGCATTAGCCATCATCATAGAAAAGCAAGTGGAGAAATTTGTCTAGAAAACCATCATATGCAAATATGGAATCCCACACCTCATCATTGTTGATATGGGACACAATTCCAAAGAAAGTTCAAAGAATTTTATGATAACCTTCATATAGCTCTAGTACACAGCTCGATCAAGACTCCCCAAACGAATGGGAAAGCGAAAACTACTAATAAGAAGATTATATAAGGCCTAAAAAAAGGGGAAAATGCAAATGGCAAATGGTTGGATGAATTGCCTGGTATTCTTTAGTCTGTGCGAACTATATCACATTCAGGGATAAGAAAAATCCCTTTAAACCTTATGTTTGGCACCGAGGTTGTGATACCAGTCGAAATTATCTTTAGCGCACACCAAGTGGTTCAGTATACTGATTAGGCCAATGAAGTCAAACTTCAGGAGAACCTAGATTTATTGGATGAAGTAAAGGATCAAGTAGGGGTGTTCATTCGGTTAACCGACCAGTTAACCGACCCGAATTAGCATTAACCGAATTAACCGACCTTTCAAAATTTTTAACCGTTAACCGAACCGAAATTTTTTCAAAAAATTAATCGACCAAAAATTTTTCTTGTTAATTAGGTCGGTTAACCGAATTAACCGAAAATTATATATTTTTAATTTTTGGTTAAAAATTACCCGAATTAACCGAATTAACCGAATTACCCGAATTACCCGAATTAACCGAATTACCCAAAATAAATCACTACATAATTAAAAAGATTACATAAGTCCTTCAATCACTACATAATTAAATTATTTTGGGAGTTAAATTATTTTTATTTATTAAATTATTTATAATTTTTATTTATTAAATTATTTGTAATTTTTATAATTTTTATTTGTTATTTGTTATTTATTAAATTATTTATTATTTTTATTTATTAAATTATTTATAATTTTTATAATTTGGTTGGGTTGGGTAATTGGGGGGTTGGGTAATTGGACTTGGTTGGGTAATTGGGTTTGGTTGAATATTTGAGTTTGGATTGGATTGGGTTAGTGAGCCTTTTATATAATATAATTTTATTTATTAATTTTTTCGGTTAAACCGAAAAAATTCGGTTAACCGACCGGTTTCGAACCGAATTAACCGTTAACTGAAAAATTAAAAAATAATTAACCGACCCCCGACCGAAAAAATTCGGTTAACCGACCGATTAACCGAATTCGGTCGGTTAACCGAATTTTTTCGGTTTTACCCGAATTTTGCACACCCCTAGGATCAAGCATCAATCCGATTGGTCATCCGAGCTCAGCAAGTGACATAGTAATATAATTTGAGGGTCTATAGTAGATAATACCAAATGGAGGATTTAGTAATGCGAAATGCAAAAGCTATCCAACCAGCCAGTCAAATAGGAAAACTGTTAGTTACTTGGGAGAGACCCTACCGAGTCGTAGCAGCATTGGGATTTGGAACATATAGACTTGAATGAACGGATGGCATCCATGTCCTAAAAACAGAGAATGTTTGCAACCTTCGCAAACTTTACACGTAATATTTTATAAGTTCCTACATTTTAAAATTCATTCACAACAGAGTAATTTTTATGAACATCTACACAAACGGGTAGTAGAATTACATATATCTTGCCATAAATGTTACATCTTGTTGTTTATGCATGCTTCTCATTAGCACAATTTCACATGTTACACATTTTAGTGTAAAGATTACTTATTTTATATATCGAGTAAGTTTACACTCTATAGAAACTGGGATTATTTTGTTTTGTCATCCCAAGTTCTTCTGCAATAATTATTTTTAGTATTCGTTTATTCTACCATCACTGGTTGCCCGAAAATGATAGTTTTCAATATTTTTCCGCACTATTTATTCAATTATCCCATATTGCCCGGGAACCGTAGCTAGCAAATCACTATATTGATGACCTTATGGCATGCCAACTATATCCGGACTACATCTAACATCATTTAATGGGGCATTAACGTTATAATCACCATTGTAACATATATTATTGTAATGCCAATGTCCAAATCTTTATATTCACATCCAAAACAATTTCAAACATTTACCACATAATTCAAATATCACCAATAGAATCTATTACTCTTTAGTTTTTAGGGGGAAAATACCATTACCTTGATGCATAGTCACACTAATTATAACGAGCAATTAGTCTACAAAAGTAAATTGAAATTGAATTATAGAAGCACAAACTGCAAAAGCTAAATGATATTTGTCTTTTCCTTTCCTTTCCTTTTGCCTTTAACATTCCATTGTCGTCTTTAGCTACATTCGATATTACGTAAACGTCATTAATCACACAACTTAATGAAATCAAACATGAATGCATTTAAGTCAATTAGTTATTTACTACTTTAATATTCAAAACATTCATATTGCACAATCTATTCAATTAAATTTTTATCCGACTTAATAAACATAATACAAAGACTTTCTAATTTTATTATTTATTAACAAGCCCTAAAATTTTCACTTTTTACAAAATAGGTCATTAATAAAACATAACTAAATCAACTCATTAAAACTAGTTCAAGCTTAATTCTACATTTCTTATTACACTCTATACATATTCTTTCCTTAAACTACCTAGCATCACTCATGCATGGCTTTAAGCTACTATCACCAAAATTTCCATGTTTTTCCAACAATGAAAAACTAAACAAAAACTCATTAATTCACAAATTTATCACTTGGATATTCATTATCTATCGTTCCTTATCTAATTCCCAGCCAAAAATTAAACAAAAATTGTTACCAAGTCCTTTATGCAAGGTACAACAAAAGAAAAAACCCAAAGCTTTTCCCTTTCCTCTCTAAACTTGGACAGTGAGAATAAGCCAATTTGGTGTCTTGATTTTTGTTTTATTCTCTCCCTCTTTCCACTAAGCCATGTACATATTATAATTAATTTTTCGTAATTTTTAATTTGATAAATTTTTAATCAATGGTTATAATTTCTTCATGTTAAAACTAGTGGAGATTAATGCAATTGATCAACATATGCCACTAACAAATTTTGATCATGTAGTAATTGCTTAGAACGAAATTTTTAATAGTTCAACAAGGGCTTGATCTAAGATCCTAACCAAATTCCTTCTTTTAATGTACCCTGCAATTTAGTCCCTGTACTAATTATACTAACTTAATTAATTTAGTTACTAGTTAATTCCATTTCATGTTCTTATGGTCAACTTATAACTTCATCATTTTAAATTCCAAGACATTTCAACTCAAAATTTTTAGTCCGAAGTCAACTTTTTTTTTACACCACAAGAATTGGGTCATTACAATTAACGAATAAAGGACATAAAACTTCTCACTCTAATAAGACATACATTTAGCATTTGAGACTTGATCATGTTAACTAAGAAAGAATCATTAAACTTATGAAAGATGACATATTAAGTTTGCTTAAGGAAATTTACCTTTCACAATGTGAATATTGCTTGGAAGGTAAGATGACTAAGCGATCTTTTAATGCAAAAAGAACGAAGGTCGTCAAACCTTTAAAAATTTGTATACATTGATGTATGCTGCACCATGAACATTAGTGCTTGAGGTGGTTATGATTATTATGTAACCCTTACAAATAATTATTCCAAATAGGAGTATGTATACCTAATGCACCACAAGAGCGAAACCTTTGGTAAATTCAAATAATTTTGTGTGGAAGTGGAGAAACAATTAGGTTTACCCATAAAGACACTTCGGTCTAATCGAGGTGAGAAATATTTATCAAATGAGTTATTAAGTTATCTCATAATGAATATGATATTATCCCAAATAACTACATTTGACACTCAACAAAATGACATGGCAAAGGGAAGGAATAGAACTTTGATATACATGGTGCAATCGATGTTAAGTTATTCACAGTTTCCAATTTTTTTTGGGGGGGGGGATATGCTTTAGAAATGACTTGATGTATTCTAAAGGATATGTCAATTAAAGTCGTACCTAAAACTCCATACGAATTATGGCATGATAGAAAGTTAAGCCTAAAAAATTTTAGGATTTTGGGATGCCCAGCCCACGTATTGGAAAAAAGATGCGAGGAAGTTGGATTCACAGATAAAATTGTGCATGTTTGTGGGGTATCGTAAAAGAATGAAGGGTGATTTGTTTTATATCTTGAAAGAGTAAACAATTATAGTATCGGCTCATGCTACCTTTCTTAAGGAGAGTTACATGAATGATTTTAAACCTTAAAGTAAAGAAGTACTTAAGGAACTTCCAAAAATACAAAAAGCCTTACAGTAACAATTCTGGAACCAACTCCTAATAGTAGACCTGCAAACAATCAACAACATAGGGAGCTTCGTCGTAGTGGAAGAGTCTCTATTAGGCTTGAGTTCTTCCAGTTTGGCAGAAGTTCTTTAAACACTAAGTCTACCGAAATGAAGATAATGACCTACTTATATTTGACGAAGAGGTGCAAATTGTTTATCCTAATCTCTAGGAAATATCTATGAAAGCTAAGATTGATTCTATGAAATCCAATTCAGTGTGAGAACCTGTAAACTTATCGAAAGGGTTAAAACTCATAAAGTGTAAGTAGATCCACAAGAAGAAAAGAAATATGGATGGAAAAGTGGAAACTTATAAGGCCAAACTTGTAGCAAAATGGTATACTTAAAAAGAAGATATCATTTATGAAGAAACTTTATCTCCGGTAGCCATGCTTAAGTTAATCCGCATATTGCTATCCATTATGGTGGCTCTCGATTATGAGATCTAACAAATAAATATCAAGACAACATTCTTGAATGACTATCTTGAAGAATGTATCTATATGGTGTAATCCACCAAATATATAGATAAAAGAGATGAGTAAAAAGTTTGCAAACTAATTATATCCATATATGGACTTAAGCAAGCATCCCGTTCATAGAATTAAAAATTTGATATGAGATCAAAACTTTTTGATTTGAGCAAAATGTAAATGAACCTTATGTTTATAAACATATTGAGGATAGAAAGATGGTCTTTCTTGTTTTATATGTTAATAACATTCTACTCATTAGAACTAACGTAGGGATATTATCATCGACTAAACTATGGTTAACTCAATAATTTAGAATGAATGACTTGAGAGGAGTTAACTTTGTTTTAGGTATTCAAATACTAAGGGATTGAAAGAACAAAGTGATAACATTATCACAAGCTTTATACATAGATAAAATATTGGAATGTTATGTAATGACCGACTCAGAAAAGAGAACTCAATCTTTTATATCAGGCTTTCATCTTTCTTTGGAGGATTGTCCTAAGATAGCGAAAGAAAATAGAATACATGAGAAATGTTTCTTATTCCTCGGTAGTAGGAAGTCTCATGTATTCTATGTTATGTACATGTCCAGACATTTGTTTCGCAGTAGGGTTGGTGCGTTAATATCAGGCAAATCCTAGTCCAATATACTTCTAAGCAGTTAAGTATATACTTAAGTATTTATGGATAACGAGAGACTATATGCTTATGTATACAGATGAGATCTTACTCTTATAAACTATACCGCTTCTAACTTCTAAACGTGTCGAGATTCAAGGAAATCAACATTGAGCTGTGTATTTGTTTTAAACAATGGGTCCATAGTATGGAGATGTGTCAATCAAATTTGTATTGCTAACTCCATCATGAAAGTCGAATATGTGACTGCTTCTGAGGCAATAAAAGAAGCAATATGGCTTTGAAAGTTCCTTACGAATCATAAAGTCCTTCTTGGTATTGGAAAAGTTATGACATGGTATTATGATAACAATGCAACAATAGCTAACACCAAGGAAACCAAAAACCACAAGAGGACAAAGCATATTGATAGAAAGTATCACATCATAAGGGCAA
The DNA here is from genome assembly GCA_025503065.1 of Gossypium bickii. Classification (NCBI taxonomy): domain Eukaryota; kingdom Viridiplantae; phylum Streptophyta; class Magnoliopsida; order Malvales; family Malvaceae; genus Gossypium; species Gossypium bickii. The sequence continues at coordinate 14,385,464 of CP106713.1, read as the reverse complement.
CAATAATAGACGAAATAGTGAATATAGTCAAAGTCGCATTAAAGGACAATTTTACAAACATATTTATTAAGACTCCAATAGCTAGGTGTTTTAAGAAATATGTAGAGTGTATGGGAATGCGAAATATGATTCATCTGCTTCACAAAGCCAAGTGGAAGACTGTTGGATCTAGTGCCCTAGGTGTAGTATATTCGTTTGTATACTTGTATTTTTCAAACAAATTGGTTAATAAAATAATCAATTATTTACATTAATATTCTTTATATAATGTCCTCAACAATTTGCATGCAAAGCAAAATGGAAACAAATATTGGCTCACTAATTATCTAATGTTTAATTAATATTAAGCGGTATTACGTGATCGAATCAAAATATAGAAAAACATCTTATATTAGTAAATAATCAAAACACGTCCTTAGTCCAATTAGAAATGAGCAAGCCAATTGAAAGACTAAGATGTCGTCTATAAAGTCCAATTGGGGAGATTTTTTTCTTGAGAGCATCAAAGTGGATGACTTCTAGAAGATAAAGACATAAATGTACTAATTGCACTGACAACACATTATACACTACCCAAGTAGAATAAATCCTAAATCTGTTTATGGATTTATTCACTTGTGATGTTCATTGTGTGGCATACCTAAATCCTGAGTGGATGATGGATTATGTATGTGTGACTTGTAGACTTTGATACAAGTACAAGCTTGAGTTCAAATAGATAAATAACCAAAAGCTGGTGAGTTCGGTGTACGACTTTTGTAGTTTGTAGCATCATTCAAAATAATAGAATTCATAGGCCAACTAAAGGGCAAATGATACCTTTTCATTAGCATTACATGATAGATGAAAAGTAAATGTGGCCACGGGTAATTTGTTTTTGTGTTAAATGGTTTGGTTACTATTGGATAGTAATTGACTTTTCATGAAGATATAATGATTACCATGAGATAAAATAGAATTATATTGGGAGAACAAATTTATTCCAAAGAGATTAAGAATGTTTTATGAGGGTAACACATTTATTAGAAGGTCACTAGATAAGCATTGATTAAATAGCTTTCGTAATGGTATGTAATTAGGGAGAGCTCTGTCACGATACTATAGTGAAATGGATTCGTGACTAAATAAGTTTATAATTAATAGGTGAAATATTGAAACTTAATTATAAATTATTTGAGCACTAATTATATATGTCTCATTGGTCCTTTTCAATTGAATGTAGAACTAAATGAACAGAAATAAATGAAAATGATGAAGTTAGAGAAATGGGTTACAATCACAAATGATTGTGTTTTCTCACTACGTATAGAAATGACTTGAGAATTAATTTAAAGTTTTCGAATTATTATTTAATTAATTATAATTAAATAATTGAAGTTTGGAATGGAATTAAATTAATTACTCATCATGAATCCATCGAATATAGAAATTAAATATATTTCTCATAGATTCTTCTATGGTAAAATTGTCATGACTTTAATGGAATTAGAATTGTGTTGAGAAAATTATGTAATTGGGAAATTAATTTAGCTAATTTAAATAAATAAAATTATTTTGGGAAATAGAAAACAAACATTAGGTTGGATTAAATTATAAAGTGTTTGATTAAAAGTTTAGAAAGCACATATAATTTGACCCAATACAAGAAAGACCTAAATCCCCTTTATCATAAGAGAGAGGGGTGACAACCTTAGTAATATTTACAAGGGTGTGCCACCTATTACTCTCCTAGTTAGACTAAGGGAGTGTTTTCTATTAAATAAATATTATCTATGTAACCATTATTAAGCTAACATTGTAACAACCTATTTTCAATGAAATCGGAACAGTAGTTTCGGGACCACAAATCCGAGCCGAAAATAAAATTTATTTTTATTTTATTATATGATACGTATTACGTTAGAAATGTCATGTGAAAATTCTGATACGAAAATTTTATCGATTATGTGTTTAATTAGGGAAATGACTAAATCGCATAAAATGCAAAAGTTGGATTCTAGTAGCTATAAGGATTAAATAGCTATGGAATTCAAAAATTGAGGTCCTTATATGGTAATTAGACCATTAATAAAAAGTTAGTAGATATTTTTGGATGATTCATCCATGGAAAATTAGAAAAAGGCTAAGAACTAAATTGGAAATCAAAATTATTAAAGATGATAAATTAATTAAACATAAATAAAAATCATTTTTATCATATTTTTCCCCAAAATATTCCATGGAAACCCTAGGAGAGAGAGAAGAAACTTTCTTGGCCAAATTGGGTAAGTTTTCTTGTCTCGTTTTTAGTAATTTTGATATTTTTGAAATTGGGATATCTTAATCTATCTATTTGGGGGGTCAATTTGAAGAGTTATCAAAGTATGGAAATTAGGTCATGGATGAATATGCTAAAAATTTGAAATTTACGGTAGAAAATGAAAGGTTGTTGATAGATAAACAACTTTTACAAAGTGATTTTTGATGAAAACATGATTTAGGGACTAAAATGTAACTTTGTGAAAATTGAAGAAAAATTCTAAATTTTGTAGAATATATGTGTTGTAAATTTTATGGTGAAATTTTGGTTAGGCTTGGAATAAGGAATAAATTGCATGAATTTTATTTTCCGAGCCTAGGGATGAAATGGGAATTTATAGAAAAGTTTGGGGCAAAATGGTAATTTTGTCTAGGATGTAAATTGAGTCCACTTGAATATGAAATGTGATAAATTGATGTAAAATTTACTCATATGAATCCGAATAGACCAAATTCGGAGCTAGAACGAGGAAAGAGGAAAATGTCGAATTAGTAGATTTTATGTACATAAACATTTTTCGAGGTAGTTCGTGTAACTAAATTATGTATGTTTATATGATTGAATTAAATGTTGCGTTGTGAATTGTATAAATACCATATATATATGTGACATTGAAAATGTATCTGACAAAGCCCGATCAACGATAATGCCCGAAAAATGATAAATGGTAAAAATGTTACCTTTTTATGCTTGAATTGAATGTGAAATGTGTTTATTTGAGTATTGTGAATATTATAAATGTATGAAATAATTACATACCTGATAATGCTTGAAAAATGTTAAATCACGTTTGAATAAATGAAAATCGATGGATATGTGATTTCCTGAAATGAATGAGGTATTGCATTTGTTGCTGAAGAGATTTAGCTCGGACGAGTAATCCTATTGACCTTATTTATGAAAGGATTTAGCCTGGACGGGTAATCCTGATATAAGTCCTCTCGAGCATATGTTATGGATTGGATTTAACCCGGACAGGTAATCCAGATCAAGCTCTTTAGAGCATATGTCATAAAAAGGATTGAGCCTGAACTGGTAATCCTGTTGTATACATGTGAGCTCGAGAGTGTACTCTCTGAAATAGTACCTTATGGGTACCATTGGACATGATTTGACGGATCTTGATTTGTACACCTCAAGTGTACTACCTATGTATCCATCGATATTCCGAATAAATTCAACGGGTGACAATCCAGACATGAGAAGATATGAAAAATAAAATGAGTTATTACATATATCCGTCTGAAGTACAAGAGAATGATGATACATGACGAGTAATATATGAAAGTATGAGATGATGATATTTGTACATGGAAATTATTTGATGAGAATGTTCATCCTTGAGTATAGACTTGTACATCTTGAGTGTACTACTACTCGTGTGACTTGATACTTCGAATGATACGAGTAAAGTTCTTATATGAAATAATCTGAACTCGAGATGAACTGTTATGAAATTATACATGTAATATAAAGAGATGATTTAGACATGTTAAATGAATATATGTTGTGGAAATCATATGTGCATGGAAACTTGATTGTTGTTGAGCCCATATATGTTTTGATGTATTATGGAATATATGACTAACAAGGGCAATGAGGATATGTGTAGGGCTTGAGGTCAAATTAATTGAATATGCCTTACCTAGTTACCTCAAAATAGAATGAATGGTAAGTTAAGTACCATGTTATACGAACTTACTAAGCATTATATGCTTACTTAGTTTTATTTCCTTGCTTTAGAGTAAATCGAAAGCTCGTTGGATTGGAAGCTTGGTGGAGATCACTCACACCATCCATCGGCCCATGTCAGTACAATATGGTAAGTCAAGTATGGTTATATTGGCATGTATAGGTTATATCGGCCATATTGGCATGTAAATATAAATGATTATTGTAATCTAGCCATTGAAATGGCTAGTGATGATTATGTTTTGGTACATGTATATATGCATTTAAGTTTATGTTATGGAGATAACATAAGTGTTTATTATTGATTGATTGAGAAAAGTTAAATGATTATGCTTATAAAAAGGTAAGATTAAAAGCATGAAAGCATGTAATGATATGCCTTGTTGAATGATAGAGTTTGCTTACTTTGAATGCTTGAAATGGTTGGTATTTGGGTGTAAGTTTCATGCAGGAATTTGGTATGATTTTGGGTGAGAAATGAAGCTAGGAATGACTTTATTTTGTCTACACGGGCAGACACACGGGCGTGTGTTTAGACCGTGTGTGATACACGGCCTGGTACATGGAGGTGTGGTTAGGCCGTGTGTCCCCTGCATCTTAAATTTGTGATAACAGAATGCTTAGAATTGAGCACATGGGCAGAGACATGGGTGTGTGTCTCAGCCGTGTGCGCTACACGGCCTAAAACACGGGCGTGTGTCTTGGCCGTGTGAAACCTGCACCTAATTTTGAAAGAATTTAATTAACCATACGGCCTAGCACACGGGCGTGTGGCATGGTCGTATGCACAAGTCAGAGAGTTACACGGGGTCGAACACGGCCTGTAGCATGGGCATGTCCCATGGCCACACGGGCTTGTGAGCCTTTCTATTTGGAAAATTTTTGTAATTTCGCGAAAAATTTTTAGAGTTTTTGATTTAGTTCCGACTTGATTCTAATGCTCATATTAGGCCTTGAGGGTCCATTTAAGGGATGTTATGAATGATTTCGGAAAATGAATAGTAATTGACTTGAAATATCTGCAAATGTTCTGAAAAATTCTGGTAACGTTCCGTAACCCTGTTTTAGCGACGGATACGGGTTAGGGGTGTTACAAAGATTCTCTTATTTCTGCCTATAAATAAATGACACTAATAGAGTTATTTACAAACAATTTTCATATATTGTTATTCTGCCAGAAAGTAGTGAGAATTTATTTTCTACGAATAAATTCTATTTTCTAGGAATTACAATTTCTACTAGATTCTATTTGGGACAATTACTTTCATGCTTAAAGTAATTGAATCGTTTTTTGTTCTATGCTTGGTTCGTATTGCTTGAGCCAACACTCGATGCAATCCAGGGTACGATGATAGTAAAAAAGGTCGTTCGATTGAAAGTACAAGTACTTTTCGAGAAAAAAATTATTGCTATAAATATCATAAAATGACTCGATTTTAAAAAGTTTTAAAATTTCGCTGTGACTGAAAATCGTTTTCTAAATTGGAATTTTCCAACAGGTAACACACTAATGGCAAGGTTATTGGACAATCAAAATTATAAGTTGCTTTCGTAATGTTATATGATAAGAGAGAGTTTAGTTATGATACTTTGTGGATTGTCTCCATGACTAAAGAATGTTGTAATTAGTAAACGAAGAGTTGTAACTTAATTATAAATTATTTGAGCCCTAATTATATATGCCTTATATGTCACTCTGCTAGCTCAACACAACCCTATATAGATTGCATTGGAATTGATGCAGTGAATGAATGAAAACGAAAAATAGATAAATAAATTGCATCTATCTATAATGAATGATTTTCTTACAAGGAACAAGTGATGACTTAGTGATTAATTTAATTTCTTTGAATTATTATTGAATTTGTTATAGTTAAATAATTAAAGTTCAAAGTAAATGTTAAATTAAGTAGATATTGTAGCTTTACAAAAGGAGACAATTAAATTTTATTTATGCATAGATTCTAGTTTGGTAAGGTCATATGACTTCAACAAAATTAGAATTTGATTGAGAACATAATTTAATTGAGTGAATTGATAATATTTTAAGAATAAAAAATGATTATTAGGTTGAATAAATTATATGAATTGATTTAAAGATTATATAATATATAATTGTATTCATATATGGATGAACCCAATAAAACCCATTTAAAATGGGATAGGTGGCAACACCCAAGGTTGTTAGAAGGGCTGTGCCATTGCCTACCATGTAGTCCCAATGGCATTGTATGTGTTTCCTGTTTAAATATTTTTAATGTTTCTCCTCTTGTTTAAGTAGAACTCTTGTGAATTTGCCATATAAATAGGGGCTATGGACTAAATCAAAATATATCATATTGAGTGTAGTTACTCTGTCAAAAAATAGTGAGATTTATGGCTCCCAAATAAATTCCATTTTCGTGATAACCCGCGTTAGATTTCTTACCCATAAAGAGAATTAATTTTCTCCACTGGAAGATTAAAAGGTTTTCATTGTGTGATGGGTTTGTGAATTAGACCCACTTTAAGCAAACTAAGGGTTTGAGAATAGTGAAGAATATCATATTAGTTGAAATTCAAGAAACGACCAAAACCACTAAGCTGAAAACACATATAATAATTGGATATATTTTATTATTATAAATAATACAAAGGCTCAATTTAAAAAAAAAATAATAATTTTCTACTGTATAAACAAGCACATTTTCTGAATCAATTTTTTCACCACATGCATCTTTATGCGAGATTTCATTTGAGTATCCAGTTCTCCTAAAGGAGTGAAGTCCTCAAGTTTTTCGTTTGTTTCAATTTTAGATAATGAAAAATTCTTCATTCCAGTTCTTTTGCATTTAGGAGCAACTGGAAACAACTATTCCCTCCTTTCACCATATTTTTTCTAAAGCATATTTTGAAAAAATTGGTATGAAAAAAAACAAACCACTAACATTAAGCATGTGCTCAGTAATCGAGGAAGTCATAAAAAAATTCTATAAATATATTTTGAAAAGATTTCTCACTTGTGTATGACAAGCTTATATGTAAAAAACTTGCATATGACACACTTTTAAGAACTTTAATTAACATGACATTGTTGGTTGGAAGAATTTTTTCTGGTGGAAAAAGTAGCAAGCTTTCATGAATCTCCTAACTTAAAGTTCGATACATAACTTTCCTTTGGGCATCATCTAAAAGTAGAAGATTAAAACAACCGCATGTATTAGAGTAAATACAAAACAAGTCATCAAAATAGATAACATTCGAGGGAGAAGAAAGTTAAAAATTATTCTGCAATCGTGTTAACGTATTCTCACATTTGTTTCTTTCATTAAAGACATACTTTAAAGAACTAGAACTTATAGGATGGAGGAGCATTCTGCACTCATCAATCAAGGGAGATAAAAAAAAAAGTTATAATTAGAAGTATTTTTCATAAAATAATTCACAGTAGTAGAATTAACTCCAATCTCAAAGTTCAAAATATTTAACTATTAAACTAAGGTAAGACCATCTCTAAGAGCCCATAGCTACTCTTCTACACTAGTTATTTTAGGAATGTGACGGAAAGTCCTAACAATCTAATTGCCATTATGGTTTCAAATAAGTGCACCTGCACCCGTTTTACTCGGGTTTTCCAAAGTTGAACAAGTCATGTTAAGTTTAAACCATCCACACTGAAGAGGTTTTCAAGAGATAGATGAAATTGGGGAGACTTTTCCTTTAAAAGAAGGGAAAAAAAGCCACAAATTTACCGACACTCAAAAAGACTCTTTGTACGAATCTCCCTATTGTCTTATTGTGACCAAAAATCAATATGTTCTGATACAACCAGATTTCAAAGTAAATAAGATAGGCCAAGGAATCCGTAGGGACTTTTGACCCAAGCTTTAGATGAGATATTAACCTCATGCTAGTCGTCCCAATTTTCCTAATGCAAAGGCATGCGTTGGAAGTAATTATAGATAGAATCCCACAATTGTTTAGAAGATTGGTGGTCCCGAAGTAAATGTTGAATACTCTCTTGGTTATTAGAGCAAAGGGGGCAGAGATCCAATATATCCATACCCCGAAGGACCATAAATTATTTAGTAGGGAGGGCTTGTAACCCATACTTCGAGAGAAAAAGTTTAATTTTTGAGGTAATTTGGCTTTCCATATCAAATTCCACAAACTTGTATCCCAAAGCCAAAGAATATGCAGTAACAAGAGTAAAAAAAGCTGAACTTGACAGTCCCCAATAGAGGAAATCGCCACTCAGGTTGTGTTTGGACTAAGTCGGGGAGAAGATGTGAATAAGGGGCTTATTAATCCATTCCGTCTTTATAACTACACACATCCCCCGGGGGTTTGGAGGAATAAACAAATATAACAAGGGTGTTAGAGTAATTGCAGGGTCAATAAATCTAAATTCGGTCAATATGCGGTAGATTCTCTCTCTACCTTTCCTCAATAATAAGCCCCGTTGGCTGAAAACGCAAACGCAATCACCGAACACCACACTCCCCATTCCCCAATCCCCAAACCCAACTTTGAAGATTTTCATGTCCATCTTGCCCTCACAAGTTCAAGGTTCCACAGCGTCGTCTTCCCAATCTCTCCCTCTAAACCCTAATCCCAATCATGGCAACCTCCAATCCTCTCCTCCCATCTCCTTTGGATCTCTCCACGTCTCTGATCCTCTCCCTCTCTCCGCTTCTCCTCCAGGTATTCCTCCTTCCTTATTTATCCCTTCTTGGTTTCTTTGACTTCTTCGTCGAATCCTAATCTGGGTTTCTTGTTTTCTATCATTTTAGTGCTGTCCTAGGTCGTAATAAAAGTTTTTTTTCCTTTTTTATTAAAACCTAAAAATTACATTTTTTTATGGCAGGCCCCTTGGCTTCCGATGCACACGGTTCAGCTGGATCCTCCAAAGAGGTAAGTTTCATACTAATGCTCGTGGATCCCATTTTGTTTATCCCTCCTGAATTCTGTTATTTTAACGAAAAGGTAGGGTTAAATGGTAAAACTTTACAACTGTTATGCGTCCTTGTCAACTTTTAGGGAACTCAAACATTGGAATGGAAGATTCATGATGTTTAAGGCGTTAAAGTTTATCCATTCATTGCTAATAAGTTAAAATTATCCTTCTTTTCTGTTAGGATCAGTTGAGTGAAGTTGACACGCCAAATGTTAAGACAACTTCACTACACAGAAACAGAGGAAAAAATTCCCATTCTAGAAGGAAAATATCCGAAGATGTGGTTTCTACTCGAAATCATAAAGGCACGGTGGCTCATGGAAGTGCTATACATTCAGCAGGGAGAAGAACTCAGATGATGAATGGTAACCACTTGCTGAATTTTCATTATGACCCTATTGCTCGCTCTCGTCCACAGCCACGGGGACCTCCTCCAAGAAGGCAGCGGAAGATAAAACCTTATAACAAAGATTTGTTCCTTCAGGCAAATTTCAAGTTTGTTGTGTTGGATACTGGAAATTACATGCCTGAATCGATGGATCCGGATAAGATGTTATTATGGGAGGATATTATTTGTGTGAGGTATTCTACCCCATTTCCAGTGCAGTGTCCAATTTGTTTGGAACATCCTCAATGCCCGCAAATAACCTCATGTGGTCATATTTTTTGCTTCCCGTGTATTCTGCAATACTTGTTAATGGGTGAGGAGGATCATAAACGTGAGTGCTTCAAAAGATGCCCCTTATGTTTTGTAATGGTATCCCAGAAGGATCTGTACACCATCTATATTGAGGATGTTAGACAACATTGTCTAGGTGATACTATAGAGTTTATGCTTCTAACGCGACAAAAAGATTCATTTGTTCCATCTCAGAAAAGTAAAATAGAGATGAGCTCCGTGCAGTCTGGTGAGAGGGACATATATGACCCCTTTTCAAAGTTCACATTTACTTCAGATGTTGATCTGTCTGTCAGACAAGCTATGTCAGATTTAGATGGCTGGTTGGCTAGGGCAGATTCAGGGCTTGTTGATGATTTAGAAAAGCTTCCATATGTTTGTGCTGCAATGGAACAATTAGAACAGAGGAAGAAGTATTGGAATGAGCACCGAGCCACTGATAGCTATAAAGCTTGTATAAACACTGTTTCTAAGGTGGAGTCTGATAGACAGACTTCAAGTGCTTCCAAAGGTAATGGTGATACACATAGTTTCGGAGGGAGGGCACTACCTGCTGGGGCTGATGAGCACAATAAGCGCCTCCATAGCTTAAGAGCAGACATTTCAAATGGAGGGAATGGTTTGGATCAAAGTGTTGTTGTAGTTGAATCTCTAGATGCTGAACACACATTTTTTTCTTCATCATGTGAAGAAAGCAAGAATTTGCAAGAGTGCTTAGGTGGCTCTAAAGATGCAAAGGACAATGACTCTTACAGTTTCTACCAGGTGACTATAATTTAAGATGGTAGCTTGAATTCTATATTTCTCCATTCTTATTGCAATTTCATATATTTTGGGAAAGGAAAGAGCTGTTTAAATTGTGAATCAGTTTATAGGTAAAAATTCTCAGTACTTGTTGCCTTTGTCTTTGCTGATATTGGTTCTCATGAATGATGGTATAACTTGTCAGCAGGGGCTAAGTTAGAAACATTGGTACATTTTTTAAAATACCCCAATTTTTGTTGCATGTGTAAGTTTTTAATACAAATTAAAGTTTAAATGTTAAAAATCTGTAACATTTCTTTCAAAAAAAGAAAGAAAGAAGAAAAAACTGTAATATTTGGAAGTAATTAAAATACGCATAGAACAATTTCATATTATAAAAGAAAAATATAATACTTCATACATTAAAAAACTAAAAAGTAAAATTTGTTTTAAATATTGTTCTTATTTAATTTTTTTTTTCATATGTTTTTCCCTATTGAAAATATAACGAAAAATATCAACACAATATGTAAATGTATCAATTTGATTGATTTAAAATGTACTAAAGAAAATTAAGCTGATAAAATAAATAAATTATAAATTCTATTGAAGGGAAGTCGAAATAAAAATTGAGGGTGCCAGACATAATTTTTCCGTGTCTTTTGGTAATAAAATAAGAAGATATAAGGGATAGAGAGAAATTAATAAGAATTTAGTCAGGGGCCAATGAACCTTACCTGTTAGCCCCTCTCTAGATTTGCCACTGGTCTTATGTGTTAAATATTTACGCTTTGTAGTTTCTTGCAGGCAGTGGACGGGCAGCACATCATTCTCCATCCTTTAAATGTGAAGTGTCTCCTACACCATTATGGAAGCTATGATTCACTTCCGCACAGGTTTGAGGAAACCTTGGTTTATCAACCACCATGTGTATTAAGACATTGGATAATGAAATTTAAATATGTAGGAATCTTTGACTGGGAAAATTGAAAGAAAAAGAAGAGCATTTGAAAAAAATACTAAATCTTGGTGTCATTTTTTCTTGTGTATTGCATGCTAATGAAGGTTGTATAGCTGTTGGAATTTCCTTTGTCATGCGTGTATATATTTCTTTCCAAATGGTTAAAAAGAAGTGCATTATGACATTTTCTTTTTGATTGCCAGTGTGTTTCAGTTTTGTCTTTTTAACTAGAATTCTGAATTTTCAGAGTAAGTGGTAGGATTTTAGAGTTGGAAACTATCACTCAGTCTGAGGCAGTTAGGAGGCGTTATCGCTACTTAAGTCATTTTTCCTTAACAACAACTTTTCAGGTATGGTTTTATATCTGCATGATTGGTTATCACTTCCAGATCTTGCTTTGTTTATCATTTTTAAAAGTAGCCTTCTATTTCAGCTTTGTGAAATTGATTTGAGTGGTGTTCTTCCTCCTGATGCTCTGCATCCATTTATGGATGAGATCAAGAAGCGTGAAAAACAGAGGAAGCAGCTGGCTAGAAAGGTACCATTTTATGTATGCTTCATTTAATACACTTGCAACGTGCAAGGTTTAATTTTATTGGCTGGAATCAAAGTCTTCTATAATGTGACTGAGTTTAAATCTGCAACATTAATTCACTTCATTACGGTGTTTAAAGTTGTTTAAGTTTGGAGTCAAAAGGGAGCTTTTTAATTGTGAAAGGGCTATAACTATATTTGTCGCAAATTGTAGTTCAAAGTTTTTCTTTTAATTGTAATTTTATTAATTTTTTAGAAGGTGTAACTTGAATTTGTACATGCTTTTAGATTCAGATATTTTATTCTTATTTATAGGAGCAAAAGGAGAAAATCAAGGCTGAAGTTGCTGCTGCAGTACAGTTTACACCTATGATATCTAATTTCGGGCACTGCTCTTACAATGATTCCCCCACATTCTCTATGGATGACTTCGAAGGTAATACTGTGTTTAATTAATTACAATATCTTGCAGTTGGTCCTATTAGCATCCGTTGCATTTTATTGTGGGATCTTTGGTCATGTTTGGTCCATCTGGACCCAATAACATTATGAGGAACTTGTACCATGTTGCAATGGTTTACTGATTGGTGGGGTCTAAATTTACCATGTAAAGGTTGTTGTAGCCAAGTTCATTCTTTGCTACTTAAAACTTTTCAACGCATGAATGTATCATTACTGTATTTAATGATTTTGGTCTCCTTTGTCAGCCCTTGGAAGTTCTACTGTGATATCATCAAGTCCCCCAGTTACTGGGGAGAGGAAACTGTTTTCAAATGTCACGAGGCTTGGTTTTGCTGCTGCACATGATTCTCCTTCGTTGAAAATTGAGGAAGGAAATGGTATGCATAACAATGAGGGGGCAGCCGATTCCACTGGTGCAGCTGGTAATTCTCTGATGCTGATATTTAATATCATTTGTGCTGCTTGATATTCTAGACAAGGATATGATCAAAGTGTCCTGTTTCTCCAGTTGTGCATATGATGTGTTTGTTTTAGTAATCGGTTTCTTAAATACCTAAGCCCTCCCTGGATTAACCTGCTCCCATTTGTGTTTTCTCAGGCTCTAGAATTTCAGACACACCATCATTTGCCAATGTGATATCTAGGGCAAAGGCTGCTGAAAATTTGCAGACGCCTAAGATGAATGAGATAGGAAAGAAAGGAAAGAAAGGAGGGCGGGTCCTTTTGTCCACAGCTGGTGGTCGACGCTATTGACATTTGGGCCTGTACTCTACTCCCAACTCTGTTTAGCCATCATAACCAAAGAAACTGAGTAACTTTTGTGTGTAGCCTTTAATATCTCATCTTTGTGAATTAACCTGACTGGCTTTAGGAGACATTGGAAGAATAATATGTTAACTAGCATTACACCATTTCCTGTTATGTAAATCCATGATGCACTGGGTTTTTCCATTTCACGGAACTAGAGGGTACTGCAATTGGGGACTTCAATTACATGTTCAAATTCTTCCTTTTTCTCAGAATTTAAAGGTCAGGTAAATCCATGGTACACCTGTGGATTATTTACTAGTGTAGACTGTCAAAAGACTTGCATTGCTGAAGTCCTTGTTTGACATCATGTTCCAAGTTTAAACCTGTCATGGGCATTTTAATAAGAAAGAGATCCAAGGACACACAATTTATGAGAATTCAAACTGATTATAGAGCCGTTTGAATGGTGGAAATGATAATAAGTAATTAAGAAAACTATAACGCCCGTAATAACAAATATATTGCAAAAAAAAGAGAAATAAAAATAAAGAATACATGGGCTTTACATGGAAACTCTCTCGGGAAGAAAAAAACCATGGGTAAAGGAGAAAAAAATTCATTATGTCGAATTCGAATGATTACAAGAGAAATAGATTATGTTTATTTATAGGCTTGTAAAGCCATATTCTAATGGGAGTATAATAAGATTGAAATATTGGAGTTTAATAAGGTTTAAAAATTTTATTCTAAAATAAAATAAAAGAAGAGTGGTTTTTTAAATGGATTTTATTTTTATTTTATTTTACCACTGTATTTTATTTAAATAAGGATTCAGATCACTTAATTCTAACAATTTCCACCTCGACACTAATTCTCAATGAACAAATTTTTCATCGCGAACTCTCAACGAACAAATTCTCCACCTCTTCCATAAAACCCCTTAAGGGTTTAACTTCAACAATGAACACCAACCAAGTCTAAGCAATGCTCAAACTTGTTTATAGAAAGTGACTTAGTCATCATATCTACAGGATTTTCATGAGTATTATTTTTGCTCAGAACAATATCACCACGAGCAATAATATCACGAACAAAATGATACCAAACACCACTGTGTTTTGTTCTCTCATGAAACATTTGATCTTTTATAAGGAAGATTGCACTCTGACTATCACAAAATACTGTACTGATTTGAAGGTCTTCATTGAGTTCACTAAAGAGTCCCTTCAACTAAATAGCTTCTTTACAAACCTCAGTAATCACCATGTACTCAGCTTCAGTGGTAGACAAAGCAACTATAGTTTGCAAAGTGGCTTTTCAACTGATTGCACAACCTCCGATTGTAAAGACATAACCTGTGAGAGATATTCTTTTATCAAGGTCTCCAACAAAATCAGTATCAATATACCCAATTACTCCATCTCTAGTTCTTCCAAACTGTAAGCAAACATCAGTAGTACCTCGTAAGTATCTTAAAATCTACTAAACTGCTTTCCAATGTTCTTTACCGGGATTCGCCATGTATCTGCTAACTGCACTGACTGCATATGATAAATCTGGACGTGAACAAACCATAGTATACATGAGATCCCACTGCACTAGAGTATGGAACATGTGACATGTACTCAATCTCATCATCTGATTGTGGAGACAAAGCTGATGAAAGTCTGAAATGGGCTGTTAAAGGAGTACTAACAGGCTTAGCACTCTGCATATTGAACCTACAAAGAATTTTCTTAATGTACCCCTTCTGACTTAGGTACAATTTACTTGCTTTTTTATCTCTGAAAATCTCCATACCATGTATCTTCTTTGCTAGTCCCAAATCTTTCATCTCAAATTCTTCACTTAGTTGGGTTTTGACCTTTCTTATCTCTCCTTTTATCTTTTGCTGCTACCAACATGTCATCAACATAAAGAAGTAGATACACAAAAGAACCATCACTGCTTTTCTTAAAGTAAACATAACTGTCAAAACTACTTCTTTTGAAATCACGATAAGTCATAAAGGAATCAAACCTCTTGTACCACTATTTTGGTGACTGTTTCAAACCGTAAAGGGACTTTTTCAGCAAGCAAACATAGTCCTTTTTTTTGAGACTGTAAAACCCTCTGGTTGTTGCATGTAAATATCCTCCTCAAGTTCTCCATGCAAAAAATGCAATTTTTACATCTAACTGTTCAAGCTCCAAATCATGCATGGCCACAATACCAAGCAAAGCTCGAATCGAACTATGCTTCACAATTGGGGAGAATACATCTGTGAACTCCATTCTTGGAATTTGACTGTAATCCTTTGCAAAAAGCCTTGCTGTATATCTAGGTTCTTCAACTCTTAGAGTCCCTTATTTCTTTTTAAACACCCATTTGCAAAGAACAACCTTTTTATCTTTAGGAAGTTTCAGAAGATCCCATGTTTTGTTTTTGTGGAGTGATTCTATCTCTTCACAAGATCCATTTTTCCGAGTCTTCACAGCTAACCGCTTCAGAATAATTAGATGGCTCTTGGTTTGCATCTATATCTTCAGCCACATTTAAAGCATAAGCAATTAGATCAGCCTCAGCATACTTTTTTAGAGGTTTAATTTCTCTTCTAGTTCTGTTTTTGACGATAGAGTATTGTGGTGAAGAAGCAACTCTATTCTTAATTTTTGTACTGGCTTGAGGAGTCGACTCTGTATTAATCTGATGCTCCACCTGCTTTTGATTTTCTTTATTGGAAGAGTCTTTAAGAGATAAGTTAGGTAGCATAGTAGTTTCATCAAAAACATCTCTGCTAATCACAACTTTTCTATTTTCAGGACACCATAACTTATACCCTTTTACACCAACTTTATAACTAAGAAAAACACATTTAATGGATCTCGGTTCCAATTTTCCATTATCAACATGAGCATACGCAGGACACCCAAAGATTTTTAAATCAGAATAATTAGCAGGATTACCAGACCATACCTCTTGTGGAGTCTTTTTCTCAATGGCAACGGATGGAGATCGGTTGATCAAAAACATGCGATGAGAGGTCGCTTTGGCCCAAAACGACTTTGGTAAGTTAGCATTTGACAAAGATACATCGAACCTTCTCCATGATCATTACTGCTCATTCGTTCGCAACGCCGTTTTCTTTGTGGAGTATATGACGAATCGTCAAGTGTCTCATGATCCCTTCGACTTGCACAGCTTTATTAAACTCATCGTAATGTAACTCTAAGCCATTGTCTGCATGCGGAGGTATTTCATTTGTTTTCCAAAGATGTTTTTCAATCATAGTTTTCCAAGACTTAAATGCGGAAAACACATCGCTTTTTCGCCTTCAGAAGAAGAACGCCCAAACTTTTCTGGAAAAATCATCAATAAAAATTAGCATATAATTAGCTCCACCTCTCGAAGCCACTCTGGATGACCCCCACAGATCAGAATGAATATACTCTAATGTTCCCTTCATGTTATGGATTCCTCTGGTGAATCGAACTCTCTTTTGCTTCCCAAAAACACAGTGCTCACAGAACTTCAGTTTGCAAATTTATTACCCACCAAGAAGTCCTCTTTTGCTCAATTCTGCCATGCTATTCTCACTTATATACCCTAGGCGCATATGTCAAAGTTTAGTAATATCATCACCTGACAAGGAAGAGGAAGCGACAGCTGCATCACTAATAACAGTAGAACCCTGCAAAACATATAACTTGGCAGTCTTTCTCTGCCCTTTCATCACAATAAGGGAACCTTTGGAAATCTTTAGAACCCCACTTTCAGTTGTATATCTGTACCCTTTTGAATCAAGAGTATTCAACAAAATTAAATTTCTCTTCAATTCTGGAACTTTTCATATGTCACTAAGTATTCTGACAACTCCATCAAACATCTTAACTTTAATTGTTCCAACACTTGCGATTTTACATGAAGCATTATTTCCCATCAAAACAACACCTTCAGACACTGTTTCGTAAGCTGTAAACCAATCCCGATTGGGACTTATGTGAAAGGTGCAGCCTGAATCAAGTATCCACCCCTCGCTCACTTTAGAATTGTTGACAGAAGAGACTAGAAGTTCACTATCGTTGTAGTCTTCTACAACATCAGCTTCATCGAAATTTTTTGGTTTTTTTCCCTTTTGATTCGGAGCCTCCCTTTTGATCTTATTTTGTAGCTTATAGCACTCAAATTTAATGTGTCATTTCTTCTTGTAGAAGTTACAAGTTTTACCTCTATTTGAAAACTTCGATCTACCCTTAGATTTACTGCTAGGATTCCTTTCCTATGTCCTTCCACGATCATCATCAGCATTCCGATCTTGTCTCCCACGAGTAATGAGACCCTCTCCCTGGGAGTCGGTGTTAACCATAATATGCTTCATTTTATCATACGAGGTCAAAGAATCATAAACCTCATCAACTGTGAGAGCCTCGCGGCTATATAAAATCGTGTCTCTAAAAGTTGAATAAGACGGGGGAAACAAAAAAAGTAGAATCAACCCTAGATCTTACTTATCATACTGAACCTCCATGGCCTCCAAGTTTAAGAAAATTTCTTTAAACAGTGTTAAGTGTTCATGTACAGATGAACCTTCTTCCAAACGATGAGCATAAAGACGTTGCTTCATATGCAACTTGCTGGTTAGAGTTTCCGACATACATATTTGTTCCAGCCTATTCCATAATAAAACAGCGGTCTTATCCTTCATCACATCCTGCAAAATTTCATTGGACAAATGCAGATGTAGTTGTGTTAATGCCTTTCGATCCTTACGCTTCTTCTCTTCATCTGTTAATGTCGAAGGCATCTTATCTATCCCTAGCAAAGCATCCTCCATATCTATCTGCACAAGAACTGCTTGCATCTTAATCTGCCACAACGTAAATCTGGTGTTGCGATCCAACAGTGAAATTTCATACTTCAAATACGCCATTACTATGATCGAGATGAAAAACCCGAAAGCTCGAATACCAATTTGAGAAAAATATAATGTCGGTAATGACAAATATATTGCAAAGAAAAGAGAAATAAAAATAAAGAACACATAGATTTTACGTGGAAACCCTTTCGGGAAAAAAACCACTGGCAGAGGAGAAGAAAATTCACTATGTCGAATTTGAATGATTACAAGAAGAATATGCTATGTCTATTTATAGGCTTGTAAAGCCATATTCTAATAGGAGTGTAGTAAGATTGAAACAACTTATTCTAATCAATATAAAATCGATGGAGTTTAATAAGGTTTAAAAACCTTATTCTAAAATTAAATAAAAGAAGTGTAGTTTTATATGGATTTTACTTTTATTTTAATTTGCCACTGTATTTTATTTAATAAGGATTCGAGTCACTTAATTCTAACAGTAATAAAATAAAAAATATAAAGGAAGAAGAGAGTAAAGTTTCCACAACATGACAACAGAGCAATTGTATTACAGTGGTGCAATAAACAATACATGTTTTGAAGCCGGCGGTATTGCAGACATGAAAAGTAGTTGTAGAAGCTGAGGAGTTATTGACAGCTCGCGTGGTTGATGCTTGGTTTAGTGAACAAAGTTGTATATAGAAATTGTTTGTTAGGCCCCACATGGTTGTATATTAACCTAATCTATTCTCTCTCTCATTCACCTCAGCACGGTCTTCATGTGCCCTCTTGCTTGTAAGTCCTCTTAATCCAACCTGCTGAACTCATAAACACATTTCTACTCTATTATGTCGAGGACAGGCAAACAAAGCATGAAGAAGACAATAATGCATGAAATTCAAGACCCCAAAATTATGCAACAATAAAACTGCATTACCCTTACTTCACTTTTGGGCTTGGCTTGATTAGACATGGAAACAGTAAATATAGAGACACAATGAATACACATTATAATCTACTTTTCCTAACTATCAACGACAGTGAGGGACCCATGCTCCTTGAGAATGTCAAAGATGACTTTGGTTATGGTCTGCGTTTGCTCTGGCGGCGTTTTCAATTCGATTGGCTTCATTTTCGGCTTGGGTTTTGTTGAAAAGTACCGAATCATACTCCCAAACATCTTGTGTCCCTAAATTTGCAGTAATAGGGTAGATGAAAATGAACTATAACAAGTTTACTAATAGAGAGGACAAAAAGGAAAAAAAGGCTTACCTCCTCTCACCCTACTATTGATTGCCGATAATTCAAATGACAAGAACCGAAAAATGAAAAAAAAAAAGATAGATGGGTTGAGCAACTAAAATTTAAAAAGATATTCATGTCTATTCTTAAATTAAATGTGGACAACTAAAATTATAATTTACATAAGGAAAAAAAATCATAAAAATTTAAAATTAAGTGGAAACTGAAAACATCCTTATTACATAAATTTTATATATATATAAAAGGTAGCAAATACTTGATTTTCAACTTTAAATTTATTGGATGTTTTGTTTTGCCCAGTGGTGATGTTAATCTCCGGGCTGGTTATTAACTGTCTTTTTCTCCTTCTCAACTATCTTTTCTTTCTTTTTTCTTTTCATTCATTTTACATGTTTTCTTTCGTTTTAGTTTGCAGATATATTTTGTGGGTACCTTTGTTGTCTTCACAAGTTGTGATAGATAGATGATAGTGCCTGTCATTCACTAAAACTCCACCAGTCACCAATAATTTTTCTTGAAAAGTAGGTGGCTCTTTGTCAGTTTCTTAATATGTTTTTATATGTTTTTTTTTGTTTATTTTCCCATTATTTAATAAGTTTTCAATTTTAAAAGTTGTTGTCTGCTCTTATAGCACGTTTTTTTAGTCATGCTTATGCATATAACCTTACTTTTACAAGTGATTTTAAAGATGGTTTTGTTGTCATCCTTTCTAGTTTGGTAAATGCTCGAATCTTTTATTGATTTTTGCTCGCCGTTTGGACTATCCAGGGTTGATTTTCTTATTGTATTAAGTGCTTGCAATTACTCCAGATATGTTGTGCTCGGGCTTTGATAAAGCCAATTGTCGACATGTCATGATGTTGTATTGATGCTAATGTTAAAGCCTTTGTTGTGTTGATGGAGTTTGTCCTTCACCATCTACGGCGAATATTTATTATTATTATTTCTTCAATTGTATAGTTTCAGTCATGGAATAAATTAATGAATTTACTTTTAAAAAAATAAATTTATTAATATCACTTAATTAATAAACTTACAAAACCCCATATTAAAAAAAAAATATCTTCCGGAAATTCAAGCTTCAGATAAAAATAGTACAATACCAGAAAAACCAGTATAAGATGTTATAAATAATCTTCAGATTAAGTTCAGCGAGGAGAAAGAGTTTGAATGAAGTGAGCAGGCCAAGAATAGGTGAGTAATGTCGAATTTGGGCTGCCCTTTTCATCCGCATCGAAATCACAAAGTTTCTTGAAGCCTTCTCAAGAATATGCAATACCATGTACGGCTCTCAACCTCATAAACATTAAATCTAGTTGTTGGAGGTCGATATATTCCCCAAAGTATCGACAGTACCTTCCAAGGTGATCTTCCCATTCATCGGGCATCGGCAAATCTCCATCATCTATGTTGAAATACGGAGAAGTATTGCCCCATACATTAAGCCAGTAAATGGCGCCATTGCAGAACACCGCACCATCAAATTCCGTGTGGATTTGGGCAATGAAAGACTTACCAAAGAGTCTCCAAGAAGGAGTCTGATATGAGTCTATTTCGATCTGTTTGGTCCTATAGCTTGAGTCTGGTTCATCCCAAATGTCGAGACATACAACTTTATAGTTGGTGGGATCAAACGCAATATCCTGATTACCAGGTACAGGAATTGTCGAAACCATTTTTTTGTTTGGAAAACGGGCTGACGTTAAAAAGAAAAACGGAGTCGCCACCAACCTTTTTAGAAGTGTGATTGGATCACTTTAGAAAATATTTTGGTTTACGAATTTTAAGAAAACGGGATCGGGAGTCGGTTACGCTCGAGGAAGGATTAGCACCCTCGCAACGCCCAAAATTGGTACCTTATCGATTGATTAATGTCCTTAATGTCAAAAATTAGAAAAGAGTTTAAAATGTGAATCTTTTAAAAATGTTTGGATAACTCGAATTGGATATCAAAACTCTCTCGTTCTGAAGAGATGAAATACCACATCCAGCACGATAGGACACGATGCTTCAGACCCTCGATACCAAGATCATTTCATGATTTCCAAAATTCATGTATTGCAATTTGGAAAAAGGTATTTCACTATTTGGCTTAACTAAAAACCGTAACCCAGCACGATTGGGCACGGTTCCTTGAATTTCCAATCATGAAATATTGCCTTTATTTAAGAAACACGATAAAAGAATCTTTAAAGGATATTTAGTTGTTTGGACGAATAAAAAATCGAGACCCAGCACGATTGGGCACGAATCTCTCGAACTTCCAAACACGAAACATTGCCTTATTTTCAAAAACATGATCAAAATCTTTAAAGGATATTTAGTGATCTAGACGAACGAAAAATCGAAGCCCAGCACGATTGGGCACGATTTCCCGAAGTTCCAGACACGAAATATTACCTTTGAAACCCCTTTTTTATGAATTTGAAAAAACCAAAAATAAAAACATTGAAATGTAAACACGGTAATAATAAGGGAGAATAATAATGGGAATAATAAACATAACAATAAGAATAATAAGAATAATAATAACATATGTACATATATAAATAATGACAAACAAAAAAAAGACGATAATAATTCTAATGAATAATTTAAAAAATTAAAAAGATATAGTAATGGTGATGTTAAAATAATAATTAGAATAAGAAAATATATACTAAATTAGTAGTAATAATAGTAACATTTGTAATAAAAATAATAGTAAATATAGAAATATGAGAAATAAAAAATAATAATAATAATGGTAAAATAATAATAATACATGGGAATATAATAATAATAGGAAAATAATTAAGAATGAAAAAAACTATATTAGTAATAATATTAAAATAATAGTATTAGTCAAAACATAATAGCAAAAAAGGGTATATCGATAAAAAAATAGATATAATAATATATAATAAAAACAGCAACATATATAATAATGAATATAGAAAGAATATAATTATAATAATATACATATAAAAAAGTGGTAATAAAAAATATTTAAAAAATAATTAATTAAATGGTAAAATAGCAAAAATAAACGAAAAAGGACTAAATCGGATCAAAAACAGAAGCGTGGGGGCGAATTTAAAACACAAAAAAATAGAAGGGTTAATTGCACTGCGCGCGAGACCTGGAGGGTCCAAAACAGCAATTAATCCCTTCCCTGAAACACAGCGTTTTTTATAATGCTTAAAAAACTAAGAAAAAACCATTTTTTTCCATGTCCTTTGACAAATTCATTTAACAAAAACAAGAGACCCTTTCATTTCTACTTTTCTGTCACAAAACAGAAGGCCAAGAACCCCCACCCCTTTTGTTCATTTCCAGGGTTTGAAACCCTTTAACCCTCCATGCGCCACCGTGACACCACCAATTAGGTGTCCGATCGTCCGCAAGAACGAAAACCCGGTAAGTTTCCTCTTTTTATTCTGTAGATCTATTATATTAAACGGGTTTTTTGAAAAAAAGAAACGGGAAAGAAACTATACATAAGTAACAGAGTTAAATAAAAGAACGAAAAGAAAAAAAAGGAAACCTTTTGATTCTGTTGTTTTGATCTCTCGTAAAAAACTATTTGCTCGTGTGTTTTTATAAAATCGTGTAAAAAAAAAAGGTGTATACTACTTTATACTCTTTTGTATTGCTGTAAAAATCGACCCTAACAAAACAATCCCCCCCTTTTACATTCGATTCTTCCCCTTTTTATAGCCTAAAAATCCCCTCAAAATAGAGTCTCATCCCAACTACAATCCCTCTTCTGTGTTGTATTGCTTCCTACTTTGTAGGTTTGACTACCGGAGGCGTGGAGGTGCACGATTCGGAGGGCGTGGTAACGTGGCTCGATGGACTGTTGGCGGCGCGAAGCTACTGTGGCTAGGGTTTCCAAAACCCTGATTTCCGTTTAGGTTGTACCGGGCTGTTAATTTGGGCCTAGCTATTTGGGTTTTTAATTGGGTCATGGACCATTTGTATTGGATTGAATGAATTTTGGGACTTTATTTGGTTTGGGCCCCGA
The DNA here is from genome assembly GCA_025503065.1 of Gossypium bickii. Classification (NCBI taxonomy): domain Eukaryota; kingdom Viridiplantae; phylum Streptophyta; class Magnoliopsida; order Malvales; family Malvaceae; genus Gossypium; species Gossypium bickii. The sequence continues at coordinate 14,362,301 of CP106713.1, read as the reverse complement.
GTTTAAAATTGGGCCTTACAGCTGCCCCTTTTTGCTAATTATCGTGTATTGAGGATAGGGCAAAGACTTTAGAAGGGCCAATTTTGCCTTATCTCGTTAAAACTTGACCTCTTGACGCTTCTTCTCTTAAAATAGCTTCACTTTAAACCACTGCCTCCTCAGGGGCATAAGAGTTTTGTTTCAATCTACTTTGCTACTGCTTATGATTTGTAATTTTCAGCTTGTTACCCTACTGCTTAGGGGGTTAAGGCTCATCGTCTTCGATCTGTCACCCTATTGCTTAGGGAATTAAGATCTGTAATTTTTGGCCTGTTACCCTACTGCTTAGGGGGTTAAGGCTCATCGTCTTCGATCTGTCACCCTACTGCTTAGGGAATTAAGATCTGTAATTTTCGGCCTGTTACCCTACTGCTTAGAGGGTTAAGGCTCATCATCTTTGACCTGTCACCCTACTGCTTAAGGATTTAAGATCTGTAATTTTTGGCCTGTTACCCTACTGCTTAGGGGGTTAAGGCTCATCGTCTTCAATCTGTCACCCTACTGCTTAGGGAATTAAGATCTGTAATTTTCGGCCTGTTACCCTACTGCTTAGGAGGTTAAGGCTCATCGTCTTCGATTTGTCACCCTACTGCTTAGGAAATTAAGATTTGTAATTTTTGGCCTGTTACCCTACTGCTTGGGGGTTAAGGCTCATCGTCTTCTATCTGTTACCCTACTGCTTAGGGAATTAAGATCTGTAATTTTCTGTAACTCCCATCAATTTTGCTACATTGTCATCTGGGGAACCTACCTATAGAATTGATTTTATGGGGTCTATGCTTATGCCAAATGATTAGGATGTCATGATTGAAAAATGCTCCTAACCAATGTATTGCGAAATGAATAGATGCATGCAAAATGTCATGAGTATGATCCAATTTTTTAACTTTTGGGTTATTATTGCTCGCTGCTTGTTAGGGCAATATTCCCGTTGTATGCCTTCTTGTTTCGCCGATACTTCTAACACAGAGAATCAAGATGTCGTCACATCGCTTGAAGACTCTTATTTCGGGGTTCCAAGCCCTTAAGCACAGTGAGTTCTAAATAATTGTCCTGTTTCAGATTCTTGTATTATTTAGAGACTTTCAGAGTAATACGTAAAACTTCTTTTGTGAAAGCATTATTAGTTCAGTAATCATTACTTCAATATGAAATGCTTGGAAAAAGATTATAGAGAAGAATAAAACTGAAATTTATTCGGGATAAAAATCCGTGAAGAATGGATTGAGCAAGAGAAACAAATTTTGCTGAGGTACAAAGCGAGTAAGAGTGGAATTGGTGCCCCAGATATCCCAGTCTGAGCTTCTCTGTACGTGCTTCTTAAAGACTATTCTGAGTTCAACATGTGTCTAGGAGATCTGTGGTGTTTTTTCAATGCCCCAAAGATGTAGCATATCTCCTCCTTGTTAATTCAGGTATAGGATCGCTAGCGCATGCCCCAAACATTTGAATCGCCCTTTACGGGTTTTCAATTCAAAGCTCCTTTGGTATCAAGGTGCCCTTTGCGGGTTTTCACCTTGGCTCATTTTCCTTCTTAAGCGAAATACTTCTTGACTGAGTCCGCATTAACTGGATTTGGCAAACTTTTGCCATCCATCTCGGTTAGTATCAATACTCCTCCAGAAAAGGCCTTCTTTACAACATAAGGTCCTTCCCAATTAGGCATCCACTTTCCTCTGAAGTCTTTCTGCATAGGGAGAATCTTTTTAAATACCAAGTCTCCCTCATGGAATACTCTGGGGTGGACCTTTTTGTTGTAAGCTCTCATTATTCTCTTCTGGTACATTTGACCATGACGGATGGCTCTTAACCTTTTTTCCTCAATTAGATTCAGTTGGTCATATCGAGATTGAACCCATTCTACTTCGTCCAACTTCAGCTCTGACAAGACCCGGAGAGAAGGAATTTAACCTTGATAGGTAAGATTGCCTCCATCCCATAGACCAAAGAGAAAGGTGTTGCCCCGGTGGAAGTTCTAACAGATGTTCGATAGGCATAGAGGGCAAGCAGTAACTTTTCATGCCAATATTTGTAGGTCTCAGTCATTTTCCCCACAATTTTCTTTATATTTTTATTAGCCACCTCAACGGCACCATTCATTTTCGGGCGATATGGCGACGAGTTATGATGCTTAATGTTGAACTGACTGCAAACCTCCGCTATCGCACTATTGTTCAAGTTCAACGTGTTATTAGATATGATCCTTTCCGGCATACCGTAGCGACATATGATTTCTTTCTTCAAGAACTTACTAACTGCCATCTTCGTGACATTGGCATATGAAGCTACATATAACCATTTGGTGAAGTAATCAATGACCACGAAAATGAAACGATGTCCACTAGAAACTTTCAGTGAGATCGGTCCAATAACGTCCATGCCCCACATTGAGAAAGGCCACGGAGAGGTCATAACATGAAGAGGTGAAGGAGGCACATGGATCTTGTCTCCATAAATCTGGCACTTGTGGCACTTCTTGGCATAACGGATGCAATCTCCCTCCATCGTGGACCAGTAATACCCGAATCTCATTATTTGTCTGGCCATTGTAAATCCATTGGCATGCGCCCCACAAACACCATCATGGACTTCTTCCAGGATTTTCTTAGCCTCAACAGCATTGACGCATCTTAACAACACTTGATCCTTTCTCTTTTTATTCAAGATCTCTTCATCCAGGACATAGTCATTGGCCAGTCTTCGCAGTGTTCTCTTATCATTCTCTGTAGCTAGATCTGGGTATTCACGAGTCTTTACATATCACAGAATGTCATGATACCAAAGATGATCATCTTTTTCCTCCTCGTTGATATTGCAGCAGTGAGCCGGAGCCTCACAGATACTCATTTGAATAGGCTTCATACCCTCTTGCTCCTTTACTCTGATCATAGAGGCCAATGTGGCCAAGGCGTCAGCCATCTGATTTTCATCACGTGGGAGGTAAAAGAACGTAATATCATCAAACTCATCAATTAGCTCCAAAACTAACCTTCGGTAACTGATCAATTTGGGATCTCTTGTTTCCCATTCTCCTTTGAACTGATATATCACCAACGCGAAATCTCCATATACCTCTAGCACCTTGACTTTGCGATCTATGGCTGCTCGAATTCCTATGATACATGCCTCGTATTCTGCCATATTGTTCATGCAGTCAAAATCCAACTTGCAAGTGAATGGATAATGGTCTCCGTTTGGGGATATTAGGACTGCCCCAATTCTATTACCAACGGCATTTGACGCTCCGTCGAAGTTCAACTTCCAGGTATGATCTTCTAGGGTATATTCTTCAGTTGTCGCTACAAACCCCGGACCTTAATTGGGAAAATCAAAGTTCAAGGGCTCATAGTCGTCTAGCGCTCTACTGGTTAGAAAATTAGCTATTGCACTCCCCTTCATAGCTTTCTGGTTCACATAAACTATGTCAAATTCGGAGAGCAGAATTTGCCATCGGGCCATTCTTCTATTCAGAGCGGTTGACTCCATTATATACTTGAGAGGATCTAGCTTCGAGATTAACTAAGTCGTATGGTACAACATGTACTGCCTTAACCTCCGAGTTGTCCAGACCAATGCGCAGTATAATTTCTCAATTTGTAAGTATCTCATTTCACACTTAGTGAATTTCTTACCGAGGTAATATATCGCCTTTTGATTCTTCCCTGTTTCATCATGTTGGCCAAGCACACATCCCATTGAATTGCCGAATACCGTCAAATACAGAATCAATGGTCTATCAGGACTGGGTGATATTAACACTGGAGTATTAGACAAGTATTGCTTAATCTTGTCAAAAGCCTTTTGGCATTCGTCGTCCCAAATACCTGGGTTGTGTTTTTTAAGAAGACGAAATATTGGGTCACATTTCTCAGTCAATTGCGAAATGAACCGAGCAATATAATTTAGTCTTCTCAGAAAACCTCGGACCTCCTTTTGAGTGCGCGGCGAAGGCAATTCTTGTACAACCCTGACTTTATCCAGGTCGACCTCAATTCCTCTTTCACTGACCACAAAACCAAGCAGTTTTCGTGACCTAGCCCCGAAAGTACATTTGGTTAGATTGAGCTTCAGCTGGAATTTCCTCAACCTCAAGAACAATTTTCTCAAAACCTGTATATGCTCTTTTTCTGTTCAGGATTTCGCGATCATATCATCGACGTAGACCTCAATCTCCTTGTGCATCATATCGTGGAACAAGGTTACCATAGCTCTTTGGTATGTTGCTTCTGTATTCTTTAATCTAAATGGCATCACTTTGTAACAAAAAATTCCCCATAAGGTTATAAAGGTGGTCTTTTCCATGTCTTCAGGATGTATCTTTATTTGATTGTATCCAGAGAACCCATCCATGAAGGAGAATAATGAATACCCTGCCGTGTTATCTACCAAAGTGTCGATGTGAGGCAGTGGGAAGTTGTCCTTTGGGCTAGCCTTGTTTATGTCCCTGTAATTGACACACGTCCGTACTTTCCCATCTTTCTTAGGAACATGAACAACATTGGCTACCCATTTCGAGTAATTCACAACTTGTAAGAATCCAGCGTCAAATTGTTTTTTGACCTCCTCTCTTATCTTTACTGCAACATTGGGTCTCATTCTTCGGAGCTTCTGTTGGATCGGCTTACATTCTTTCTTTATGGGGATACGATGTACTGCAATATCAGCGCTCAAACCAGGCATGTGTTGATATGACCACGCGAAGACATCTTTGAACTTTAGCAGAAGTGTAATGAGATCCTGCCTTGTTTCCTTATTTATGCAAGTGCCAATTTTCACCTCTTTCCCTTCTTCCAGAGTCACATTCCTAATTGTCTCTTTGTGAGGTATGATTAGCTTCTCTTCCCGCTCTACCGTCCTTAACAAATTCGGGGATAAACTACAATCCTCGTCATCTGTAAAATCCCAAGATCCCTCTAGACACATGTCTTGTTCATCCGAGAATTCTGGGTCCATAGCAGCGCTCCTCATGACATCAATATCTGGGGACCTACGGTAGATATGAAAGAATACCCAGTGAATCTAAGAATGATTTATCTATATGTTATGATTATGAATGGAATGAAAGGGAAGGAAAAGAGTAACTGCCCAGTATGAAACAAAAAATGCATTTTTATTGGAAATAAAGTTGTTTGAACATGAGCCTATTTCACAAAAGATCTTTATTGTTTCTAGGCTTAAAAAAACAAGTGTGTTTTGAACATTACTCTATTTTAGTTCTAAAAACTACAAGAATTTCTTCTGCAGTTCAGTTGTCCAAAACACTTTCAGGCTCATAAGAGCGAATACCCGCTAAGTTTTCTTCCTTCGATCCCTCTTCAGACAGGTCATTGATACTCAACATCTTCATCATATCTTTGGCCGTTTCTTCATTCATATTCTCCGGTCCTGAATGGATAATTCCTCCCGACACGAACGTAATAGATATATGGGGAAAAGTCATTGATCCCCATTTAACCTCAACACCATTTAATCGTGCCCTCCGTCCCTCACGTTTCCTTTCTAATTCCTCTTTTCTTTACTGGGCATCCAGCCTATGCCCCAAACCAAAATGATCGTGCTTGTCAACCAAACTTGGTACTTCAACCCGTCTCTGAAGGTATTTTTCGAGTCCTTTCCCAAGCAATGCTCATTTTCCTACTGTCAGCTGTAAGCCCATCCTTGTTGCTTCGGAGATTTTGGGTACCGGGATCCTGCTTCCTTCGATGATGAAAGTGGCATTTACAGACTCTAATAATTGGAAGGAACACTCTATTGCCTCAGTATCATTTTCGATATATGGCGCATCACTAGTAACAGATGCGATGATGTCCTCCTCTACATTTATAGTTATCAACCGGCCTTCTGTCACCAACTTTAACTTTTGGTGCAATGATAATGGTACGGCTCCGGCTAAGTGGATCAAGGGCCTCCCCAATAAGTAATTATAAGAGGGCTTGATGTCCATCACGAGGAAGTCTACCTCGTATGTATTTGGCCTGATAAGGAGAGGTATCTCAATCCTCCCCGTCACTTTTCTTTTAGTGCCATCGAATGCTCTCACTATGTTTTGGCATGTTTTCATATGAGAGCTGTCTACAGGCAACCTGTTCAGCGTAGATAGGGGCAAGACATTCAGTGCCGATCCGTTGTCAATTAATACCCCCGGTAGTGTATACCCTTTACATCGGGTAGTGATATGTAAAGCCTTGGTGGATCCCATGCCTCCCGGCGGAATTTCATTGTCACTGAAAGAAATAAAATTTTCCGCACTTATGTTACCAATAAGACGATTTAACTTGTCCACCGAAATGTCATTGGTGACATAAGTTTCATTCAACACCTTCATTAGCGCGCTACGGTGTGCCTCCAAGTTTAAAAGTAAAGCCAGTACCGATATACGTGCTGGCTATTTGTGTAATTGTTCCACCACACTGTAATCACTATGCTTCAAGAACTTCAGAAACTCCTTGGCTTCTTTCTCTGTTACTAGTTTATTAACCAGTGGTTCTATCTTCTCGTCTCCTCCTCTGATCACGGAGGATTTCCCTTCAATGTATTCGGCTTTTGAGTTTGACATGTCGGCCGAACTCTCCTTCCCTGAAATTGTCACAGTGCAATTGTAATCTCAAGGTACCCTCTTGTTATCTTTATAAGGGAAGGTCACGGGTTTTTAAATTACAACTCTTGGTGCCATTTTCGCACTTGCTTCGTTAATCCTCGGTCGTGTGATAATCACTACTGGGTGATTGACCCTAGGGACCTTTTCTGCAGACCCTCCTTCTATGGCGCATATGTCATCTCCTTCTGTAGAGTCAAAGAACTCTAGCTCTTTATTATCCATTAACCCTTATACTAGGGCTCTAAATTCGTTGCACTGCTGGATCTCATGGCCTTCCTTATTATGGAACTCACAGTAGTTACTTGCATCTCGGGATTTGCTTCCCAACTCTTACGGACCTAGTCCTTTTTTGCTCATTTCCTTCCAAACCTCCCTTAATGGGGTTCTTACTTCAGCAACCGTCTGCTTGATTCTCCTCCCTATGTTCTCGACTATCGCGTTTACCCTTTTATCAGTGTGACTGGGTAACAAATTTTCCACACCAGGTATATCGTTGAACTTTAAAACACCCGCTTGGATAAGCTTTTTGACTAGCCTTTTGAATGAGATGCAATTTTCTATGGAGTATCCTGCTACTTCCGCATAGTATTCACACTGAGCATTTGTGTCATACCACTTAGGATATGGGGGTTGCAACAGTTTCAAGTAGACAGGGGCTACAACGTGTACATCGAACAGAGTTTTATACAACTTCCCACACGTCACTGGTATGGGAGTAAACTGGAATTTCTCGGCATTCTGCCTTGTGTTGGGCTCCTGCCTTGGTGAGGCCTGCTAGCCTGCGGCGACCGCTCTTGGCTGACTGACAGTAATAGGTTTTGGATAACCCGAGCTCACGTTACCTACTTCATTTTCCCTCTTCTTCAGAGCTGATTTTCTCGCGTTCTCTCCAGCTTCTATTTTCCCACACCCTATCGTGTTCTCTATCATTTCGCCAGACATCACTATGTCTGCGAAACTCTTAGTTGCGCTCCCCAATATATGATTGATGAAAGGTGCTTTCAGGGTATTAATGAAGAGCATGGTCGTTTCTTTTTCTAGCAGTGGCGGTTGGACTTGTGTAGCGACTTGCCTCCACCTCTGGTCATATTTTCTGAAACTTTCGCCTGACTTTTTCTTTATGTTTTGTAACGTGATCCTGTCGGGTGCTATATCAGTCATATGGCCATAATGCTTCATGAAGGCCTGTCCTAAATCCTTCCAAGATTTAATTTGGGTGCGACTTAGCTGGTTGTACCATTTAGCCGCGGCTCCAGTCAGACTATCCTGGAAACAATAAATCTCCAACTGGTCATTGCTAATATATCCCATCATTCTTCGGTAGAACATTGTAATGTGGGCCTCAGGGCAGCTAATCCCATTATATTTTTCAAATTCTGGCATCTTAAATTTTGGTGGGAGTACCAGATCAGGGACCAAACTCAACTTTTTGGCATCTACCTTGCCTTGGTAATCAGCACTTTCCAATGCTCGGAACTTCTCCTCCAGCCATTTGCATCGATCCTCAAATTCCTTTGGGAGCTCCGCTTTTACTTTTTCTCCTTTTGCTACATCATCGAAGTCAGGGACCATTGGTTTTGCCAAATTGACTTCTGGGTTAGAGCTCGAGCCTGCCGGGAAGTTTACCGGTGCTGGGGTACCAGATTGGTACTGGGGTTTGATGTTGACTGACACTCTTGGTAGTTGAATCTGGAAATTTACCCGGGCCGAGCCTGGAGATAAGTAGAATCTTCATTATCATCTCTGGTATCAACCATAGGGCCTTTCTCCTTATTATGCCCTCCAGTCAGCAAATGTGCCAACTGGCTCATCATGCTCCTCTGGGACTCCAGCATTTGATCCCTCATGTCTTGTTGGATTTTAGCCAACTGTTCTTGCATCTGAGCCTGCAGTTGGTCTTGCATCTTTTTCTGCATCTGCTCTAACCTCTCTAACCTTTGATCCATAGCTTTCGTTTTTTTAGTGTAGTAGCGGTGTTCCAGGATAACTATAATACGATCTCTGGTTAATAAGGCTCTTTTATGATATTTAATGCATATGATGCGATGCAATGCAAATGCATGATATGAATGCAACAATAAGAGGAGTCGATTCTAGTTCAATTTCTTATAGAAAACTTATTTAAAAAACAAAATCCTTTACATAAAACAGAGTCACATATACGACCTAACCATTATACCCAAAGGCTTAACTTTCTTAAAAAAGCTAGCTAACTCTTGACCCCGATCTGACTCTAGCTCATATACCATACTTAACACATCAACCTGAACCTCCAAGGTTTGTAGATGGTCGGCCACATCTTGTATCTGAACCACGGCTTCACCCATAACGTAGTCTCTGTCCCTGACCTGGTTCTGAGACCTTTGAAGCCGTTCTTTCCACTGTTGGTTATCTGCCTCCAATAGTTGGATCTGGAGCTCACTATTTTGCAACGCTGTTTCAAGCTCTACCACCATCTCTTTCAACTTTTCAATCTGGTTTAGGCTAGATTCTAGCTTCACCGCAGAGTTACGACACAATGCCTTCTCTAGTGCCGCTACTCGGGCCCTTAACTTCTCATCCTCACTTTGACTCTCACCCACAGTCTTTCTCAGAGTATCTTTTTATGCTTGAGCATCATGAAACCTCTTCTTCCACTGATCAACCTTAGCCTTCTCCTCTTGAAGTTCTTGACGCCATTGTTCTGAGGTTTTACCCAACCCAGCAGTCCTCATCGATGAGTGCAACTTTTTGTAATCGGTCTTCAAACTGTCCAAGTCTTCTTCGGCCTTTCTTTTCCCTTTCCTCAGTTTCTCGGCCTCTGATTTTTGGACATCAATATCTAGCCTCAAGTGCACCTTTTTTTCTTCCAATTGTTCTATCTTTTTCCCTAACTCCGAATTTTTACTTTCAATGTCTTGTTTTAGGATTTCCAACTCGGAAAGGACTATTTGCAGGTATTCCTCTATCGGTCGACCACTCTCTTGTAACGGTCTAGGGACATTATCATTGATTCTCCGACTCCGCATGCATTATATTCGGGGGTTGCCATTGGGCCTACAAAAACTCTCTTCATTCGGTGAATTTGCTTCCAAGCTCAGAAACCTCTCGAACTTTCTTCTTATAATTATTCCCCCTATACAAGAATTCAAACTGAGCTAGCCCATGCGTCGCCGGTATAAACTGTCTTTACTTGTACTGCCTCAGCACAACCAAAGGAGTATACCCAATGGCCCCCTAAATTCCTAGCAGAGGAACCCAATCATAACCCCCGCATCGATAGAGAATTTCGTTGGGAATGAACCAATAAGCTCTCCATTCAACGTCCTTTTCTTGGAGGTTCTGAAGAAGCGCGATCCAGCTTTCTTTTGATATGTCATCTCTTTTGGGTGTAGCTGCCAACTCCTTTAACGGGGAGTAATTCTCAGAAAAAACCCGATAAAAAACTCTGTCTACTTTCTAGAAATGTCTTTGGAACCAAACCAACAATAGCTACGTGCATCCCATGAATCTACCTTCACCTGCCCCCCGACATGCGTTCAAATATCTAAATGTTTCGGCAATAAATCACTGGTACTGGCGTAACCCCATTGTTAAGTTGATCGAACAAGTCAGTAACCGCTTCATCTATATGTTTCAGAGCTTTGGGGAAAATTACCAAGCCGTAGATACTTAAGGCGAACATGTCAACTTTCCTCCTGGTATCTGGATGTGCCATAATAAGTTCCCTCAAGCTCACCCAAGGAATACATTTCGCTTCACTTTTTTGTTGAATTCGTGTCGTGACCCACTGTTCACTCATCCCAGTGATACTCATCAGCTTTTTTACAAAAGTTGGTGCATTAATGGCCCTGAAATAGACTTTGTCAACCTGAATCCTTTGGCTACGAAGAAAAGCCATGTACTCTTCCACAGTAGGCACCAAATCTACCTCCTCAAATGTGAAACAGCTATAAGCAGGATTCCAATACTGAGTCATAGCCCGAAACAAGTGTTTGTCAACTCTGATGTCCAATAAGTAGGGTAGATTACCATAATTAAGGTAAAAAGCTGCTTGGTTCCTTCATCCCAACAGGCCTATATATCCCTTAATTCTTGGAGTTCATTCTGTGTGTATTGATGCGAGTGAAGTCCCCTAATTCTGATGTATACCTCTCGGCTAGACTATCCCCCTTCTCAAGTTGTGTCTTCTCTGACCATATACGCACGGCCGCATTATCCTCTACATTATCAAGGAATTCATTCTCCATAACAAGCCTTCTAATTCAGTAATTAAAACAGGAATTGACGCCTTTTAAGTATGAAATGACATGCAAACATGGCCAAAATAAAACAAGTTAGTATCATATAATAGTAACCAAAGCAAGTGAAAAAAGTCAAACCACTATATGGGTGGCCACTAAGGTTTAACATGGCTCTACCTAGGGTGGGCTCTTAGGGTTCACTATATGTGGTTTAGTTCTAAAGAAAGGGTACCTGAACCAGCAGATTCCTCAATCCTCACCCATTATAGGCTCATACGAATCGAGTTCAGTTCAGGGGAATACATTTCCCTATGGCCATGCGGAGGTGAAAACCTCACGGAACCATAGGTACGAATGTATCCCGGAAGTAGTCCCCTAGCCCATGCGAAGGTGAAAACCTCACGAAAGCATAGCTTCTCGCTCCCACTTAAAGGGTGTGACCACAACGGTCATGCAACATGAATGAAGAGATATCCCATGTGTCTCAAACCAAAACAAATATATGATGCGACACAAACTCATGCAAATGGGAAAAATGAAAAAAAAATTTATTTTCGATAAAAAGGACATTAATCAACCAATTTTACGGCTTGACTCTCTTATTGGTCCCCAGCGGAGTCGCCAAGCTGTCGAAACCATTTTTTTGTTTGGAAAAACGGGCCGACTTTAAAAAGAAAAATGGAGTCGCCACCAATCTATTTTTTGAAGTGTGATTGGGCCACATTTGAAAACATTTTGGTCTACGAATCTTAAGAAAACGGGTTTGGGAGTCGATTACGCACGAGGAAGGATTAGCACCCACGCAACGCCCAAAATTGGTACCTTATTGATTGATTAATGTCCTTAATATCGAAAATTAGAAAAGATTTTAAAATATGAATCTTTAAAAAATGTTTGGATAACTTGAATTGAATATCGAAACTCTCTTGTTCCGAAAAGATGAAATAGCACATCCAGCACGATAGGACACGATGTTTCAAACCCTCGATACCAAGATCATTTCGTGATTTCCAAAATTCGTATTGTAATTTGAAAAGGGTATTTCACTATTTAGCCAAACTAAAAACCGAAACCCAGCACGATTGGGCACGATTCCTTGAATTTCCAATCATGAAATATTGCCTTTATATCAGAAAATCCGGTCAAAATCTCTGAAGGATGTTTGGTCATTTGAACGAATAGAAAATCGAGACCCAGCACGATTGGGCACAAATCTCTCGAACGTCCAAACACGAAACATTGCCTTATTTCCAAAAAACACGATCAAAATCTTTAAAGGATATTTAGTGATCTTGGCGAACGAAAAAATCGAAGCCCAGCTCGATTGGACACGATTTCCCGAAGTTCCAGACACGAAATATTACCTTTGTGAAAACCTTTTATGAGTTTTTAGAAAAAAAACAAAAATAAAAACGTGGAAATGTAGACACGATTAATAGGGAATGACAATAATGAACACAAAAGGGTGAAAAAATAAACAATAATAATAATACTACTAACGAAATATAACACTAATAATAAATAATTAATAATGGATATAAAGATAATGGTAATAATATTAACATTACTAAAAAAATAGTAGTAAAAGAAATAAAGATATATTGATAATAATGAAAATAATAGATATAAAAATAATAATATATAATAAAACAATTAAAGTAAACCATAATATATATAATAATAGATATAATAGTATGTAAAAAAAATAATAAAGAAAAATACTAGTAATAAAGTAATATAATGATAAATATAATAATAAGTATAGTATAGCAGTAATAGTACTTAATAATAATAAAATGATAATAAATAGTAAAATAAAAAAATAATAAGAAAATGATAAAATAATAGTATGAATAAAACAATAGTAATAAAAGAAAATAAAAGTATTTGATAATAATAAAACAATAGATATAATCATAATATATATAAAAAAATAAAGTAAACAAGTATATACATATAACAATAGTAGAAATATAATAATAGTATACATAAAAAGTGGTAAAAAATATACTAAAGAATTAACTTAATGATAAAATTGTAAAACAGTAAAAAAAAGATTAAATTGAAGCAAAAATGGAGACTCTAGGCCAAATTTTAAAGAAAACGGAAGAATTAGGGGCTAAGTTGCAATGCGCGCGCAACCTTGGGGGACTAAAATAACAATTAACCCCTCCCCTGAAACGGTGCGTTCAGTTGAGGACCTAATTGCAGTGACAAATCAGATTTGGGAAGAACAGAAAACTTGGAGGGGGACGCGATTAAAACCAAGTGCAAAGGAGAAAGACAAGACGCGCAATTTACCCATTTAGGGTAAATGCGCGAGGATCCTGGCTTCGGGTCGGACCATTGTGCGGAGCCCCCCTCCCCATAAACGGTGCCGTTTGCTTTGTTTTAAAACCTAAAAAGAAAACCAACATTTTCATTCCCCATTTCTGCTTCAACAAAGGCCGAAACCCTCCCCCCTTTCTTGTTTATTAGGGTTTCAGCCCCTTTTCTTTGATTCCTCTTTTCTATTTCGAAACAAAACCAGGAGCCCCCCATGCGCGCATCGACGACGGCGGTCAAAGGAGCCCAGTGAGTCCCCCTCTCGATTCTTTTTTATGCTTAAAATTTGTATTTTAAAATAACGAAAATATAAGAAACAAAATAAAGAAAAACCAAACAGATATGGAAATAAAAAGGAAAAAAAAAGAGAACCTTTTCAGGGTTTTCTTTGATTCTGTAGTTGAAAAAAAGATAGTATATTGCCTCTGTTTTCTATATCTGAACCGTTGAAAAAAAGGATCCTCTTTACAGATCCCTATTTCGGCTTTTATAGCATTCTATTTTACAACTAATCTATTCTATTTTGTAGGTACGTGATCAAGCACGTTTCTGATGTGGTGCCGTGGCGACGGAAATTGCAGGCACGGAGACGACGTGGTCGTGGCGTGGAGTTCTTTGCCGGCGCAAGCAAGGATCAACTGCTAGGGTTTTTCTTTTTGTTTATTTTTTTTTGTTTTCTGTTCTGTTTGGGCTTTGAAATGTATTGAGCTACTATATTATTTTTGGGTTTTTTAATTTTAGCTAATGATACTGGGCCCGGGCTAAAATTGGGCCTTATAGGAATCATAACAAATTGTTTGGTTGTAGTCACAATTGTACCTTATAAAAGATAGAAAGCTACTGCATAATAGGAGTCCATTGCATGATTGCACAACTTTCAAACCTCAAGGCCGGTTAAACCAAATCTAGGAACTTGAAGGAAGCATCAGTTAATGATTTGTTTCCAAGAGCGATGAAAACCTTGGTTTCTGAGGCCCAATACGGAAACAAAATTTGGGATGGAAATGAGAGTACCAGATTACCAGATTCGAAAAGAACATTAATCTCACCATATTTGATTTTTTAATAGAATGTCTAAAATTACTCATAGCCCCTCTCCAATCCTTAAATAAGAAGATAATGTACGTTAATACATTCGAATTCACATCCTTCTACACTGACAATAATATCGATGCTAATCAAGCTGAGACTCAGTCGACAAAAATTATTTTTATTTATATTTATTAGGATCAATATTGAAGACTTTATTAAAGTATGGTTCCTTAATGCATTGTTTTCTTGAAAATTTTTATATTTATATTAATATAAATAAATTATTGTTAATCAATTTAATTAATTTAAAGTGTTTTACTTATTGTTATATAGTATAAAACCTCACAAGTCACACCATAAATAAACTATAATATATGTTTTATTAAAATAAAATAATACCTATTATTTATTTTATTATGGTCAATCGTGAATTTTTACTAATTATGATTATTTTTATTAAATTAATTATAAACTAGTATTATTTTAAGTAATTATTTATATAATAACCTTTTTCCTCCTCTAAAGCTAAACCATCTCCAAATTCCCTTAATGATATACATGTCTAAATTAAGGGGAGGAATAGATGACATTTTTAGCAAAAAAATTTCAAATGAAAACTGGAATGATAAATAATTCCAAAATTAATATGTTGTAATAAATCAGTGGATAGAATTTTTATAAAACTTTCATTGGATATCGGTACAAGCCGTATTCTTCTTATTCTTTACTCTTAATATTGTATCATAAAAAGTTTCTGTTTGTGTACTTTTTTTTAAAAAAAAAAAATTAATCTTGGTTATGGATAGCTTTTTTCTCTATTCAAGGTTGTTTGAATTAGATTGGATCGACCAATCGAATCAAGAATTTGGGGCATTAGCTTGAAGAAAGGCATTAAATCATAAATTGATTGAACTAAGTTATTATTATTATAAATTTTTAACAATTTATTTAATTAAACCTAATGAATCAACTGAACCAATAAATTGGTGACTTAACTGGTTCGATCACGATTGTGAAAATATTACCTACACTTTATAAAAAAAGAAAATATTAATTGTAATAATCACTTTTCAAAAAAAATAGAAAAAGAAAAAGTAAAAATCAAATTAAAATAACGGTCACCCGACCCATCCAACAATAACTTCAGCTCCATGTATTTGTTTCAAATCCACGACCCCCTCCATTTCATCTTCTCTTCCTGTTTCAGATCATTACAACAACATACTCAAAAATGGGCTCCACCGAATCCCAACATGTAGTCGGACAAGAAGAAGACGAAGACGAGGAGGAAGAACAAGACAACAATGAAGCAAGATCCAAGATGAGGGTACCCCAAAACAATGGCTTGGTCAAGGAAGTGGTCGAACAAGAACCCGAAATGTCACCTCGCCATGCATCCACATCCCCCCTTTCTCCCCAGCTTTCTTCATTTGGTACTCCTCGGATGGGTCCCTCACCCAAAGCGTGGGACCCTTTCAATGCGTTTGGTCCACCTCCTCCGGTTTTCTCCCGCAATTTTCCCTCGGATGACGATCGCATGCTAATCGAGGTTTATTTGATCAACCATGGAGAGAGTGAGCTGGATTTGAGGCCTGATATTGTGGGTGGAAGATATGACGCTGCCGCTATGACCTCTAATGGGAAACGCCAAGCCAGGGCATTGGCTGTGTTCCTACATTCTCAAGGGATCAGGTTTGATGCCATCTATTGCTCTCCCTTGGATCGGGCTAGATCGATGGCTCTTTATGTTTGTCAGGTAAATGCCTCTTTTTTAAATTCAAGTAAGTGAGGGTTATAGAATCGTTTAATTAGAAGGAAATTTTCAGGCTTTAATTGTTATTTTCTTCGATATAAGAATATTCCCTGAGCAAACCGAGAAAGAAGAGAATCAAATCTATCTACTGATATACAACTTCTTAATCGGGATCGATATAGTATATATGATGCCTTTTTGAAGTAGTGATCAAACAACAGAGTGAGGTTATGTGCTAGGAAGGGATTGGTTCTCTGATGTATGCAAAGTTAATAAAGATTAATGACTGCGAATACACAGGTTCCTCATGCATGATTTATGATTATATAAGGTGACATTCATGCATTCCTAATAAACTTAACTACTTTTTCACATCTTTTAAAATCATGCAGGAGATGAATGTTGCAGAAGCAAAGATACAATCCTCTGATGCACTTATGGATCTGAATATGGGGCATTGGGAAGGGTGCATCAGATCAGAAATATATACACCTGAAGTTTTGAGTCTAAGGGAAAGATACCAACATGATTTTTCTGCACCTGCTGGAGAATCTCTCAGACAACTGGAATTTCGAATGATTCAGTTCTTGAATGGGGAAGTCCTTGGTCTTCCTGAAAAGTTCAGATCTGAATTCTTCTTACACCAAAATGAGAGTCGACGATCTACAAACCACAGCACCCGTGCTCAAAACAACTCAGTTCATGGACAACCAAAGAAGAAATCTGGTAAGAGCAGGCTAAAAACTGTGTCGGATATGATCGAACATGATGCTGACGATGAAATGTCTCCTCGGGTAGCCAATAATCAGCCTGGCCTTCCTAACTTAACTGTCAGGACTTCCTCTCTTCCCGGCACCTCCTCTTGTGTTGGCATTTTTACACATTCCCTGCCGATTAAATGCCTCATCACGGCCCTCCTTGGGTGCAGCTCCATAATGTCACATAAGATCTGCATAGAAGACTCTTCCGTGACTGTTCTGCAGCATTCTTGGAAAACTGGGTGGCAGATAAAACAGTTGAATGATGCTACACATCTTAGGCTTCTTTAATTGGAGTTTGGGACTTGATCTAATCCTACAGCAGCAGCAGCCTAACTGCAATCTGCAACTCATGCTCTAACTTCTTATGCTTCTACAATCTACACTATATGTGTGTTGTAGCATCCAAATTTTGATATTTTTTAATTCAAAATTCACGCTATCCAAATCGTAATAGAAAGAGTTGTTTTGGAAGTTGATGTTGGTATTGGAAAGATTCTTTTGATTGGTAGTGTTTATGACAGATGATTTTATATACCTCAACTGCATTAGGTTAACATGATTGTTGTTTATATGTAGAAACATGTTTATGATCAAAGACTAAGTAACATCTCTATTGGTTCAACTCGGTTATAAAATTTCGAATTCAATGTTTAGTTTAGGTATGTTGGTGGAGGATGGATGGCAACATCTCAACCAACTTGGTGTCTAAAAACAATACTTATTTGCTTAGTTCACCAGTTCCGATTCTTAATTAATGCTATCAAACAATACCCTATTAGAAAAATATTATAGCCATCACTCCTTGGAAGTAGTTAGACTACAACTAATCCATGAAGATAATGTATATTTTAAGATTTTTTTTTAAATTACAATAATAGGGTATAGCCCGAGCAACCAACGCAACTAGAACCCAGGTCACATCTAGGGCGGTGAACACTCTTGACCATTAGGCTATCACATGGAGTTCTATTTTAAGACTTTTTTAAGGCCTAAGATTTTAGATGATTAAATATATTATTACTACCTATTTAAATTATTAATAACACTCTAGATACCAACTCAATTAGGAAATTAAATAAATATTCTCTCCTAATTATAAAATAAATCATATTATTCAATAATATTTTAGTCTTTTCATTTTAACAAAAACCAAAACAAATATGCTTATATGAGATTAGAATCCGCACAAATTAGGTTGGTAAAATATTAAATTTATTACTCAACCAAAGCTTACAATTTTAAAGTTTTATTATTTATTATATGTTATTTTTAAACACATATCTGTGTTCTAAATATATGGTTTCCAAATATCTCTAGTTTATTTTAAGAATGTAAGCCCATAACAATATTCACACTAAGGCCAAAGATTTTATTACTACTAATTTTATCTTTTTAAAGTGTTGATTTGATATATTAAATTTGATTCGAATAAAAGAATATGATATGATCAGTTCAAATATGATTTTCATTTAATTTTATCATAAAAAGACAACAACTTAAAATCATTTAACCCGAACATAAAAATGATTTAAAGAATTACTTGAATTTAAATAAAATATTATTTTTTTTAAAAATAATTTAGTAAATAATACCTACAACATAAATATAGATTTGGTGTAACTTATAACTAGTAAAATATAATTACCATTTAGAATTATGATAGAGTAAGCAATTGCGATTTAGTACTTATAAGTGATCATATTTTTATATTTGTTCTCTTATTATATGTTCCTAAAGTTTATTTTAGTTACATAATTTTTAGATTGTTACACTTTGGTCACCTATCCCGAAATTTCTAACAAGAGATGACATGGCCTATTAATTTAAAGGATTAATAGCTATTTTGTTACTTTTGAAAAATTTCTTATAACTAAAATTTATAAAACTTATAAAAAAATTCTTAAAACTTAAAAAAAATTAAATTGAATAAAAATATAAAAACATTTAAAAGATCATAAAAAATAAAAAGAATTAGTATATAAATTATAAAAAATTAAACTTAAAAAAATATATGTAAAAAATTTTAAAAAATAATAATAAAATTAACTGATAATTTTCTTTTTCTACCTTCTTGCAACAATAGAACCCAAATTTAATTAAAGAAAAAGAATCCCATATCTTCATTGCTCTCCTCTCTCTTCCGTAAATATAAAAATTATAACAATTCAATGACTATTACATAATTTTTGAAAGTTTAATAATTAAAATATAATTTTAAATAAAATTGATATAATTTATCCATAAAAAATATTACCATGAAAAAGAAATATATTATTATAACAAAAATTTTAGTATGAGAATAGTTTGAATTATCATTAAAATTTTTAAATATATTATAAATACATTAAAGTAAAACTGGTCTAGTTACTTAAATTATTTGTTAAAGGAAAAAAATATCAGTATGAATAAACAATTTGTTGAACTGATCTCACCTATCTTAAAAGCTTTCCCCTCTCTAGAA
This sequence comes from Gossypium bickii, assembly GCA_025503065.1. NCBI lineage: Eukaryota > Viridiplantae > Streptophyta > Magnoliopsida > Malvales > Malvaceae > Gossypium > Gossypium bickii. The sequence continues at coordinate 14,343,109 of CP106713.1, read as the reverse complement.
GCTGATATGTTTTTTTTTTTTTTTTTAGAGGTGTTTTTGGAATATTTAGACCACTTTAATAAGTTTGGGTTTGGTCTGAAAAATTATTTTTTTTTGCTTAAATTTGGCTCGATTTAAGAAAAGTAAATTTGAGCTTGGTCCCACCTGTTCATATTTGACTTTTTAGATGAATTTTTATTTAAAATTAAAATTTTAAAAAAAATATACTACACTAAATCCACTAAAAAAAACTAAGATAAAAAATTTTCCAACACATTAAAAAATATTTATATTAAAAAATCCTACCATAAATACAATAAATGTTTTATTATATTAAAAAAATAAATAAGTATAATAAGCATTTTATTGTATTAAATATAAATATTAAAATTTTATATTTTGGGTTGGGTTATTTAGTTGAGTAATTTTTATTTAGGTTTTGGTTGTGGATTTAATTGTTATTGTATTAGTGATTTAATATAAATATAAATATATAATTATTATTTATCATATATAGTTAATATACTATTGTTAACATAATATTCAGGTCGAGTTAAGTTAAACTTTAGCCAAATTCTTGCCCTAGGCCTAAACTATATAGAAAATAAACATTAAGTTTGATCAAAGTTCATTTTTCAGGCCTCATATTTTGTCTAAACTCTCTTATTTTTCTTATGCTTCAAAAATAATTTTTCTTAAGGTAAAATATGTTAATTATCAAATTAATATTTGAGTTTCAACAAGCTGAAAAATTAGATATAGGTTTAGACAAGTTTAAATGTATTTTTTCATTAGATATAGGTTTAGACAAGTTTAAATGTATTTTTTCACAAACTCTCGAAGTGACAATTCTTTTTATTTTAAATTTGTTGAGAGTTCGTCAAACTCTTTTAGAAAAATTCTTTAAAGTATCATTCGTTTGGAACTAACGGACCTCTCAATGAGTCAACATTGTCCGTGGATCATACCAAGATTTTGTCTCTTGTCTTCACTGATTACTTTGAAAGTTTCACAAGAGAAAGCATCGAGGCATTAAGGCTTTTTGATGCTATATAAGGGGCAAGAGTTCAAATCCTCGCTATGAGTTATTTGCATTCCCATGATAGATGGTCATGCGCTCATGATCTAATGCCTTGGGGTGTTCCTCATCATAAACCTTTCAAGAATTTGATCGACGATGAGAGACAAGACTTGACACAATCCAAAAATAATACCAATTTATTAAAAGGTCTATTAACTCAAACAAAAAAACACTTCAAAAATTTCTTCTCATCAACAAAAACTCATAACAAAAAATTTATAAGTAAAATTTAAATAAAAAATTAATTAAAAAAAGTGGAAGGGGCTGCGCATTTACAAAGGTTTTTTTTTTTTTTTTATAAGATTAAGGACGATGACCTTGCCACCAAGTGAGGTCACCCAAATAATGTTCTAAAGATCTCATCATTAATGGTGAGATTTTTTCATTCTAAAAAATATTTTGTTAAACAATTTTTTGTATATTTTATATTTAAAAAATAAAAAGATAATATTAATATTTAAAAAAAAAAAAAAAAAGAGTGATGGAAAAGAACAAGAGGTACATGAGATGAAGAGTGAATAAAAATTGGGATGCCAACCCCACCAACCAAAGTCCAGTCGTAGTAGACAGACTCCTCCGTCTGGTGTGTTAGGTCCCTTAACCAGTGGCCTACCCCCAACCCATATGGACCAAAACCAATATCTTCAGTGCAAGAAACGTACCTTTATACACATATCTTACTAGTTTTCTCCACCATTTCCAGCCTGTGCCAACTCCAATCCCTTTTCATATCATTTTCATTTATTTTCAGCTATGCCAACTCCAATGAACCGCAGCCACATGCATTTTCATGTCATTTTCATTTCCTTTAACAAGTAAAATTAAAATTGTGACTCCGGGTCTTAAAATTTCCCTTATATATATATCTAACAAATTCATTCATACCATTACAAAGTAGTGACTGACATCGAGCTACTACAATCCTCGTTCCAATATTTTTCTAGTTTTTGGTTACTGCAATTTCCTGCTGCGAGACCTGACAATTTTCTTCAGTTTACTCTGCAAACTTAATATCTCATTACTCTCCTCCAGCTTTTTCACATGGTTTGTTTCCTCAGAGTACTACGTTTCTGCTTTCATATCCAATAGATATGCTTAGTTTCGTTTCTCAGGTTAATAGATATATCGTCTGAATCTGATCATATTTCTTATTTATGATTTAGGGTGCAGAGACTATTGAAGGTTGTGCTATAATGGAGAAGTCCAATGGCAAAGTGTCCCTGCTTAGTGTGAAGCAAGGAGAGCCGACCCTGGTTTGTCCCGCTGAAGACACGGAAAAGGGTCTTTACTTTCTCTCCAACCTTGACCAAAACATTGCAGTGATTGTTCGCACCATATATTGCTTTAAGTCAGACGAGAAAGGGAATGGAAATGCTGCTCAAGTGATCAAGGATGCTTTAAGGAAGGTCCTTTCCCATTACTATCCCCTTGCTGGGCGGCTAACAATCAGCTCGGAAGGGAAACTGATTGTTGACTGCACCGGAGAAGGGGCTGTCTTTGTTGAAGCCGAAGCTAACTGTAAGATGGAGGAGATTGGTGACATAACAAAGCCTGATCCTGAGAGTCTTGGGAAGTTGGTTTATGACATTCCTTGTGCAAAAAGTATACTAGAGATGCCACTTCTAGTGGCTCAGGTAAGTAGATTAATTACAAAGTCTAGTCTATTGTACTTTGTACTCAACATTGAATTATTTCCAATTCTCATGTGAAATTTTAATTCAGGTGACCAAGTTCCAATGCGGGGGATTTGTGCTTGGACTGTGCATGAACCATTGCATGTTTGATGGCATTGGTGCTATGGAGTTTGTCAATTCATGGGGTGAAACCGCACGAGGTTTGCCTCTAAGTATCCCTCCATTCTCCGACAGAGCCATTCTGAAAGCTAGAAGCCAGCCTAAGATAGAGCACCTGCATCAGGAATTTGCTGAAATAGAGGACAAGTCCAACACTAATGAGCTTTACAAAGATGAAATGCTTTATAGATCTTTCTGTTTCGAGCCTGAGAAGCTCGAGAAACTAAAGAAAGACGCTATGGGAAACGGGGATCTTGAAAAATGCACGACTTTCGAAGCTCTTTCGGCATTCGTATGGAGGGCTCGTACCAATGCAATTAACATGCTGCCTGACCAACAAACCAAGCTTCTCTTTGCCGTTGATGGCAGGCCTAAGTTCAATCCACCTCTACCAAAAGGCTACTTCGGCAATGGCATAGTATTGACAAATTCCATAAGCCAAGCAGGTGAGTTATTAGAGAAACCACTTTCACATGCTGTGGGGCTGATTCAGGACGCAATTAAGATGGTTACAGATGATTATATGAGGTCAGCCATAGATTACTTCGAGGTGACAAGAGCTAGACCATCTTTGTCATCAACCCTCCTCATCACCACATGGTCTAGGCTATCTTTCCACACTACAGATTTCGGATGGGGAGAGCCTGTTCTATCCGGACCAGTTGCACTGCCGGAGAAGGAAGTAATCTTGTTCTTATCTCACGGCAAAGAGAGGAAAAGCATAAATGTTCTTTTAGGATTGCCAGCTTCTGCTATGAAGGTCTTCCAAGAACAGATGAAGATTTAGATGACAAGAATATTAAATTAATGTCGTTATACCCTCTCTTCTATTTCATTACTTTTTTCTGGTACTCAAATGTCTTTGTGGTATATTAGTATATATGTTCGTCCTTGGACATGCAGCTGATGAGCAAATGAGGCCTGATCAAATACCAAGTAAAGCTGGTATGGGGTCAATGGGACATCAAAGCTGAAAATCCATGGCTAAATTTAGGGTGGTTTTAGAGGAGGCACATGATCAATTTGAATTTGTCTTCCACACAAGTTATGTATCTTTGTTTTTTTTTTTTAATTAAAATCTTATGACATATGTTGTATTTAATTCTTTATTCAGAAGTGCACACATAAACATGCATATACGTGTTTACACAAAAGAAAGGCAAATGGAGAGAAACAAACACATACATATGAGAAACACAGATGTTAGTTCACCTAAAAAAGAGAAACATGTTTCATTGTGGTTGTTCTTTTATGCAATAAAGTAAACCCAATTTTTGCATCAGATAGCAAAACAACTCCAAAGAGTAATAATATTGGGTTCAAGAGAGTCGGTACATTAATAAAATATCAATTCCATTCTGGAAACTTTAATAAAATATATTATTCAAAACTAATTAATAATAGGACATAAATTATGTATGTTAATAAAATGTATATAATAAATTTAAAATGTTTTTCTACTGTAATTAATTTGGCTTAATAATTAATTACGAAAAATGTATAGAAAATAATTAATTACGAAAATAGGCATTTGTTATTCCAACGATGTCGCCTGAAAAATTGGCAGGACGAAATTGATGACTTAAAATATTGAAGGACCAAATAGGAAATTTCCCGTTTTGGTTGGAAGTGGAAAAAGGGCCTTTAAGGGTGGCGGCACCAAACTTTAAATAGATAAATTGCTTCATAAACCCCCTTATTTATTATTTTCTTCATAAACCCCTTTTATATTATTTGCTTCATATATAATTCAGAGTTTCATGCTCCATGCAATTCAACCTACTTTCATGATTTTGTGCCTGGTACTACGTGTTTTGGCATAACTTTTGTTACGCCACTTTGAGCCTAAGAACTAGGAAGGTGTTTTGCCCTTATGACTTTTAGTGTTCCCTATGCAAGCATCAATGGTGCTTTCGCATATCATGTCATAACAACAATTATGTAAGTCCATTGCAGTCACTGTTTTCGTGTTTTGTATTTTTGCTGAGATGAGTGGAGCAATTATATTTGCCTTTGGTAGGGGGATAATTAGCCTTGAATGCATCTATTTGTTGGTGTTTATGACAAGGTTGAACCAGCTGAGCAGCTAGCTTGTACAGCAAGCCTCGTTGCTTGGTGAAGAAATAAAGCAGAAATATGCTAAGAAAACAAGAACAGCAACGAGAAGCAACAAAAAAAATGAAGCATAAAATTGAATGAAATATGATATTTTTCATTACTAAAACATCTTTGGCATGCTGCCATTACATATATCAGCTATTGACAAAGCAAATCAAAGCTAGCTTTCACCTAATGCTTACCTAATCCCACTAATTACATTGAAATAAGAAAAACTTGACTTGCACGCATAAACAAAGCTGATTTGTCAGCTCAATCACCACCTAATTACATCAAATATCAGCCTAACATAGTTCTAATGAAACTAAACTACATTATATCAACAAAATATTACAAAATAAACCAAAAACAACATCTGCATGGCCACCTTTTACTGCACGCATGTCTTTGCTTCTTTGGTCTTTGCATGAAATTGCATGGAAGGCCAACTTCTAACACTCCTCCTTGGTCTCCATGCTGCTAACTCCTAGCTCATTCCTCAGTTTAATGAACCTTGTTACATTGAGGGCCTTTGTGAAAATATCAGCAATCTGATCTTCAGAATTGCAATGAATCAGTTCCACCTCTCGAGCTTGTTCCATCTCCCTTACAACATGTAGCTTGATGCTAAAGTGCTTGGTTCTACCATGGAAGACAGGGTTCTTTGCAATTGCAACAGCAGACTTGTTATCACAAAAGATCTCTGTTGCTCCCTCTTGATGGAGGTTCAAGTCAGCTAGAATTTTCCTCAGCCATATGGTTTGATTAACTGCAGTAGCAGCAACAACATATTTAGCTTCTGCTGTTGATTGAGCTACCATCGATTGCTTCTTTGAGCACCAGCAAAACATTGCTGATCTAAGACTAAAAACATAACCAGATGTGCTTTTCATATCATCCATTGAACCAACCCTATCAGTGTAGCCTATCAACTTCATGTTTTTAGCCTTGCTAAACTGTAAACCATAGCTCAAGGTGCCTTTGATGTACCTGAGCACTCTTTTTGCTGCTTGAAGATGCTGCTTGTTGCAGCAATGCGTGAACCTCGATAGCATACTCACAGCAAACATAATATCTGGTCTAGTTGATGTCAAATACAGTAGGCATCCCAGTAGGCTTCTATAGGCAGATTCATCCACTCGGTCATGGTCATCTTGGCTTGACAGCTTCATTCCAATAGCCATAGGTGTGCTTGTTGGCTTGCTATTCTCCATAGAGAATTTGCTTAAGATCTTTATATCAAATGTCTTCTATCTCAAGAAGATTCCACTTTGAGTTTGTAACACCTCCATTCCAAGAAAGTATGTCATCTGCCCCAAATCAGACATTTCAAACATATCCTTCATTTTGGCCTTAAAGTCAGCCAACATGACTTGGTCTCCTCCTGTCACCAAGAGGTCATCGACATAGAGAGACACAATAAGTTGTGTTTCAGCTTCTTCTTTCTTGACATACAGTGTTGGCTCACTTATGCTCATTTCGAATTCCAAACTGATCAGGTAGCTGTCAATTCTAGCATACCAGGCTCTAGGAGCTTGCTTCAAGCCATATAGGGCCTTTTTGAGCCTGTAAACCATGTGTTCCTTGCCAAAAATTATGAATCCTTGAGGTTGGTCAATGTAGATCTCTTCTTCAAGGGGGCCATTGAGGAAAACAGACTTCACATCAAGCTGGTGTATGCACCATTGCCTTTGTGCTGCCAAAGCAACTAACATTCTTATGGTGTCAAGCTTGGCTACTGGTGCAAAAGTCTCTATGTAGTCCAGGCCATATCTTTGGCTGAATCTCTTGACAACCAGCCTAGCATTCAACTTGTACAGACTCTCATCTGCATTTTGTTTGCCTCGAAAGACCCATTTCACCCCTATAACCTTCCTCTTTGTAGGCTTTTCAACCAACTCCCATGTCTGATTCTTCTCTATCATCTTGATTTCATCAAGTATGGCTTGTTTCCAGCCTTGATGACCTTCAACTTCTTCAAAGCAGGTTGGTTCTACTATGGCCACTTGTGCCCTTTCATAAATTTCTGCTAATGGCCTTGTTCCCCTAACTGGCTCATCATCAAAGTCTATTTCTGAACCAACTTGTTCAGGTTCAATCTGACCTGCTATGAGTTCTTCAGAAGTAGCCTCTGGCTGATTCTTCTCCCAGTTCCAGCATGCCTTCTCATCAAAGACCACATCTCTGCTCACTTGGATCTTTTTTGTTGAAGGATTTAAGATCCTATAACCCTTCTTGACTGAGCTGTAGCCTACTAGAACACCAGGTTGGGCCCTCTTTGATAGCTTGTCTCTCTTCACAGATGGCACTTGAGCATAGCATAGGCAGCCAAAGACTTTCAAATGAGCCAATGATGGCTTGACCCCGAACCAAGCTTCAAAAGGTGTCTTGTGAGCTAAAGCTTTTGTTGGAAGCCTATTCTGAAGATAAAAAATAATGTTAACTGCTTCATCCCACATGATTTTGGGCATGTTCTTCTCAAACAGTATGCACCTAGCCATATCTAGCAAGCTTCTATTCTTTCTTTCACTGACCCCATTTTGCTGAGGTGTATAAACATTGGTCAGCTGATGTTTGATGCCTGCATTATCACAGTGAGCTTGAAACTGAGCTGAGGTGTACTCAACTCCATTATCTAACCTTATGGTCCTTAATTTGCAGCCTGTTTCAGTTTCAACAGCTGCCTTGAACTTTAGGAACTCCTGAGCCACTTCTGATTTTTACTTTAAGAAATAAATCCAGCAAAATCTTGAATAATCATCAATGAACAGAATGAAATACCTGTTACCATTGAGTGATTCAGTCTTCATGGGACCACACACATCAGTGTGTACAACTGAAATTTTTCTAAGGCTCTCCAGCTTGATTCGAGGGAAATGGTTGCCTGGCCTGTTTCCCAAGTTGGGATACCATACAGACATCATCATGCTTCACTGAGTTGGTGAAGTTTTCGACCAAATCTTCACTGACCATCTGAGCCATCGATCTGAAGTTGGCATGCCCAAGCCTTTGGTGCCAAAGCTTGGAATCATCAATTGAGGCTGTGCAAGCTAAGTGTGAGTCACTTGGCCAGTTGACTTCAAAGCACTTATCAGTCATTGTGATTGTCATGAGGCTTGATCCATTTGGATTAGCAATTTGGCATTCATTGCCCTCAAACACCACTGAGTAGCCCTTGTCTAGCAACTGAGCTATGCTGAGTAAGTTTCTGTCAATTTCAGGTACAAGCAATACATTTGAGATGAGCTTGTTACCTGTGGAAGTGCATATCAACACATACCCTTTGCCTTCAGCCTTGATGAACTGACCATTGCCAACTTTAACCTTGGTTTGGCAGCTCCTGTCCAAAGTTTTGAAGATGGTTGCATCTGGTGACATATGGTTGGTGCAGTCACTGTCCAGCAGCCATCCTTTTGAGCCATTCTCCTTTGCAGTTGAGCATGAGACTGCAAAGACATGTTCTTCATGGTCACTGCCTTCTTCATCTACTCGAGCTTTAGCCTTTTGCTGTTGATGTTGAGCCTGCCTTGGTCTGTCATTGTTCTTGAAAACCCTTTCAACATAACCCTTCTTCTTGCAATGTTGACATATTGCATCTGGCCTAAACCAGCATTTGTCTTTAGAATGACCTGATCTTTTACAATACCTGCAGAGTTGATCACCACCTCTTGCAGTATCAGGCTTAGGCCTATTTTTCCAAGTCTTTTTACCTTTATAGGCAGTGGTGCTCGAGTCTAGTTTTATTTTGGCTTGAAAGGTACCTTTTTGGTGCTCCTCCAGTCTACTGGCCCTCTTTTGCTCCTGAGCATACAGAGTATTGATGAGCTCTGCTAAGGAGATGTCGGCCAAGTCTCTTGAATCCTCATGGGATGAGATTTTTACTTCATATTTCTCAGACAATGTTGAGAGCACCTTCGCCGCAATTCTTGCCTCACTGAATTGTTCTCCTAGCAACCTTATGCTGTTGACCATAGCCATAATTCTATCTGAGTAGTGCTTCACTGTCTCTTCTTCCTTCATCTTCAAATTCTCAAAATCTCTTCTCAAGTTCAGTAGCTGCTGCTGCCTTGTCCTCTCTGTGCCTTGGAACTCCTCTTTCAGTTTGTCCCAAGCCTGCTTTGGTGTTTCACAGGCCATGATCCTTGTGAAAATCACATCTGACACACAGTTTTGTATGCAAGACATGGCCTTGTGCCTCTTTGTTCTCTCATCAGCATTTTACCTGATCTGAGCCACCGTGGGATTGGCTCTAATTAGAGTTGGCTCGGCATCTGAAGTCACAACTTTCCACAAATCAAAGGCCTGTAGGTAAGTCCTCATCTTGACCACCCATATGTGGAAGCCCTCTCCATTGAAGACTGGTGGTGCAGCTGGTGAGAAGCTTGCAGCCATTCAATTTCAAGTTTAACAGCAACAGGTCCTCTAAGACAAAAGCTCTAATTACCAATTGTTGGTGTTTATGACAAGATTGAACTAGCTGAGCATCTAGCTTGTACAGCAAGCTTCGTTGCTTGGTGAAGAAACAAAGCAGAAATTTGCTAAGAAAACAAGAACAACAACGAGAAGCAACAAAAAAAAAAATTGAAGCATAAAATTGAATGAAATCTGATATTTTTCATTACTAAAACATCTTTGGCATGCTGCCATTACATATATCAGCTATTGACAAAGCAAATCAAAGCTAGCTTTCACCTAATACTTACCTAATCCCACTAATTACATTAAAATAAGAAAAACTTGACTTGCACACATAAAAAAAGCTGATTTGTTAGCTCAATCACTACCTAATTACATCAAATATCAGCCTAACATAGTTATAATGAAACTAAACTACATTTCATTAACAAAATGTTACAAAATAAACCAAAAACAACATCAGCTGCACATGGAATAACAGCTTCTTCTTGGCTCATCTGTATGGCCACCTTTTCTGCTGCATGTGCTGCTTCTTTGGTGCTGCATGAGCTGTATGAAAGGCCAACTTCTAACACTATTCATTTTTAAAATATACATTAGTGACCCTATAGGGAAGTTACATGCTTACATTTGTTTTGCAGCACTTTCCTGAGGTATTCTGTAACAAGTCTGGTTTTTACATAAAGAAACTATACTTGTTTTGGCCCCTAATCAAAATGGCTCTCCTCAAGTTATGTTTTTGTTTGTAATTAAAGGCTTGAAGCTGGGGTTTGAGAACAAAAGAAATAATAACCCCAAAAAGTGCAGTGTTTTTGTGTGGTTGAATTGTATGGAGTATGAAACTGTGAATTATATATGAAGCAAATAATAAAAAAGGGGTTTATGAAGGAAATAAAAGAAAATAATAAATAAGGGGGCTTATGATGGAATTTATCCATTTAAAATTTGGTGCTGCCACCCTTAACGCCCTTTTTCCGGCCGCCAATTTGCCAGGCGACACTGTCAGAACACTGTAGCAAATGCCTATTTTCGTAATTAACCTATTTTCTATATCTTTTTCATAATTAATTATTATTTTTATATTATTTAGGTAAAACCTATATTTTCATTACTTTTTTAACAAAAAGACTAAAGTACCCTAAAAATTATAAATTTTTTTAAAAGTTATGAAATGACATTTCCGTAATTTTTCTAACTGAGTTGGTGACCCAATTGAGGGTGACACCAACTCAGTCGGGAGCTTAAATAATGGTATAGATAAATACACAAATTTGGCAAGAGAAAAGATTTTATGTTAAAAGTTATTTTTTTTTAATTTACTAAAAAAATATTATTGGTGTGGTGATAAAAAATTTGTTTATAATTTCATTAAATACAAATTCAATATTTGAACATGTTAATTTTTGGTTCTTTTATTTAAAAACTATATAAAAATATGAAAAAAAAAGATAATGAAAATAATAATAGTACTCATTTAATAAAAGGGTATATTAATTATTTCTTAACCGAATTGGTCCACGATAATAATGTTCATTTAAAAAAATGGTTATATTAATCATTTCTTAACTAAATTAGTACCCGATTAATTCATGACACCAACTTAATTAAATCTTTTATTAATGGCTTAATGGTGTAAAAAACCTACAAACTTTTCAAAACAAAGTAATTAAGCCATTGTTTTTTTCTTTTTTGCACTCAATTGGGTATTTAAATTTTCAAAATGCATAAAAAAGACCCTCAGACTTTTCAAAAAAAAAAACACTCAATTAGGTACTTAATCCGCAAAAATGCATCAAAAATGACTTTTGACTGTTAACTTTAACAGTTGATCGTTAAAGTTAACCGCCGTTAATTTTTTTTAATTAAAGCCATCATGTGGCACAACCACGACGTGTCATGTGACAAAAAATGATAAAAAATAAAAATTATTAAATTTTAATAAAAAAATTAGACATTAGAAAAATTGAAAAAAATAGAAAAATATAGAAATTTTTTTATAAAATTTTATAAAGCCGTAAGAAAATTATAAAGAAATATAAAATTCGTAAAAAGAATTATAAAAATTATCGTACCAAAAGAAGTATTTTATAGTTTTTCTATAACTTTTATTTATTTTTATTCTGTATCGTTTTTCGCCACGTGTCAAGCCGCGTTGCGTCACGTGATGACTTTAACTGAAAAAAATTGGGGCGTTAATTTTAACGGTTAACGATTGAAGTTAATGGTTAAAGGCCTTATTAATGCATTTTTTTATAATTTTTAAATATTATTTATTAAAATTTATTTATTATAATTCTTTTTGCCACATGTCACGTCGGGGTTGTGGCATGGGGTGGCTTTAATTGAAAAAGTTAGAGACAACTAACTTTAACGGTCAAATGTCAAATAGCCTTTTTGATGCATTTTGACAGTTCAAGTACCAAATTGAGTGTAAAAAAAAAAAAAAGCAGGGGCTTATTTGTTTTTTTGAATAAATTTGAGGGGTTTTTAATATTTATTTAAAACATATATTATGATGTCCTTCGAGTGAGTTAAAACTAGTATAAATAAAAGCACATACATAATAATTAAAACTGAAATAAATAAAATAAAATTCACTTTTCTTCTTTGAAAGTTTAAAATAAATTAATAAGTATTGCGTGTAACAGAATTTGAGTTGTGGGTATAAAATTAGGAGAACTTGAATTCTATAGTTGTTGAAATGGATTAGGCAAAACCAGAATAAATGGACCATTTGTGAATCATCAAACAAAAATGTATATTCCTAACACTCAAGCCAATAGTTACTTTTTTTTTCTTCGGTACAAAACAAAATCACATAACTAAACAAAGTAAGTAGGTTATGTGGACCCGCAACTGCTGTTGCTCTTCCTGTATGGCCAATGGTTAATGTCAGCCATTATCGGGGCTAATTTCCATTGAACTTGTATTTTCTCGAGGAAATTCTTTTCCCATTTCTTGGTTGGGTAATACACCCAACAGCATTGGATGCGTAGTCTTCTAAGTTGCCATAAAATATATCGAGTAAGGAGCAGTTTGACATGGTGTTTGCTTGGTCCTTGGTAAGTGGTAGCAAATTAATTTTACAGGATTAGGGTTGATGCCATGGATTGCAGGTGCTACACTATAGTTTGATGTGTTTATGTTGTACCAAAGAGAAAGGATACCATAGTACGGTTGTAGTTGGATTCTTGGGACGATGTCAGGGTTGAATAGCACCTGTAATTTGGATTAGTGTTAGAGCTAGTAAGTAGTTAGATAGTTAACAAGTCAGTAAGCCAAGTTGTTATAAAGCTAGAAGTCTGTTAAAGAGCAGTCGATGATTCAAAGCTCTATATATACATTACCAAAATGTACAAAGAAGGAAAGTAATCAAGATTCAGAATATAAGTTAATCTTTTGCAATTCAATACTTTTTGCTGTGCCGTTCATCTTAATCTGTTGCAATTCAATACTTTTTGCTGTGCGGTTCATCTCATTAATCGCCTTCCTACTGCGGTTCCCAAAGGTTTATCTCCGTTTAAGGCTCTTTATGGACGTGATCTCACTTACGATCACCTTCGGGTCTTTGGATGCAGTTGTTTTCCATACTTACATCCATTTGCAGCACATAAATTGGAGTTTCGTTCTCAACCTTCTATATTTTTAGGCTATAGTGCTTAACATAAGAGTTATCAGTGCCTTTTACCGAATGGTAAAATAGTCATTTCTCGACATGTTGTATTTGATGAGAATAGGTTTCTGTCCTTTGAGCATGGTTTACGGGATACAGTAATGACCTCTGGTACGTCCGTTTCAACAATGGTACCTTTTGTTCGAACTATTTCGTCTCGATCTGTGGAGACCGTCACATCATCACCACCTATGATCAATTCATCGCCAGCTGATAGTTCTGCCCCATCTTCGTCTGGTGTTACTCTTGAGCCTCATCACCCATGTGTGTCAAATAATGAGGATTCTTATAGCCTCAATTCATCCTCATCGACTGGTGGAACGAGTTCTCCCCTGCTCGTGACCAACACTCATCCCATGGTAACTCGGGCTAAAGCAGGTATTTTCAAACCAAAAGCTCCGTCTGTTGAAGCTGTAGAACTATCTACGATTGAGGAAGCCCTATCTACTATTGAGTGGCGTGCTACTGGTCAAGCTGAGTATGATGCTCTTGTTAGTAACTCTACATGGGAGCTAGTAGCTCTACCACCAAATCGCAAGATCATCGAATGCAAGTGGCTGTTCAAAATCAAAAGGAACCCTGATGGCACTATTGCTCAGTGATAAACCATAAAAGTAACACATTTTAATCCCATGCTTAGCGTGTTTTTGGATGTTTTATTATACAATTTTGTGAATTCGATGCTCCTAATCCTTTAAATTCATGTTTCTACACTTAGGTGAGCATAGGAAAGCAAAAGGAGTGGAAAACGGGCCAGAATCGGACAAAACAAGTTGTCTTAAAGATCCACACGGCCAAGCCAATACCACACGGGTTGAGCACATGCCCATGTGAACCACACGGGCTGGACACACGCCCGCGTGCCAGCCCGTGTCAATCGCGAACCATGTCAGATTTGCACATGGCCTGGGCATTCTTACACGGGCTGATCACACGCCTGTGTCCCTGTCGCACCCTGTTTCGTTTTCCCGCAGAAAAAAGCCAATTTTTATGTATTTTAAGCATTCTAAAGCCTATAAATACATACTATAAGAAGACCTAAAGGACACACAGAGTAGAACGAAGAAATTACTCGAAGGAAGCTGTCAGAATCATCTCGAAAGCAGATCCACTCCAGGATTAAAGATCTCCAGTCGAATTTCCTTCAAAGTTTTATTGGGTTTTTCATGTCTTGTTGTTTTCTTTATTTTGAGATGTTTTCCTCTATGATTATGAACTAAACTCCCTAAATACCTAGGGAGGATGAAACCTACGATGGATCTTGTTATTTAATTGTCTGAATTACATGATAAATACTTGTTCTTGTTCTTAATTATGTGTTCTTAATTCTTGCTTTAATATTTTCAGGGTATTAATTCAAGTTTGATGTACTTATTCAGTGGAGCAAAAGTCCCTATTTAAGAGTAGATCTAGCATAATTAAGCGGAGTTGATTGCAACCCTAGAAATAGGATGACATAACTCTGCCAGATTAGAGTCAAATCTAATAAGGGAACCCATGAATCGAGTTAATGCGACAATAGGGGTTTTAATTAGAAAGAAATTTCAATTAATCAAGCTAGAGTCAGTTATTCTTAGTCTCGAAAGAGATATTAACATAATTTAGGGATTTCTACGGATCAAGGCAAGTGAATAAATCGTTTGATTCAGAATTATAATAATAAGTGAAATCTAGGTGGATTTCTCCTTGGGTATTGTTTCTCTCATTGGTTTTCTTCGAATACTTTCCCAATTTTATCTTTGTCGCTCTCATAGTAAATTAGTTAGTTAAATTTTAGATTAAAACACCCCTTTAATTATTAGGCTAAATAATAAAAAGATAGTAATTTTAGTCCTCATGGATACGATATTCCAAACTCACCATAGTTATACTACTGTTCGATAGGTGCGCTCGCCTTCGCCGAATTATTAGTTAGTTCGTGAGATCATCACTCGGAGGAAGGCTCGATTAGTAGCAAAAGGTTGTTCTCAAGTTTCTGGCTGTGACTTTAAGGAAACGTTTAGTCCAGTGGTGAAACCTACCACTGTTAGAGTTATCCTATCCGTTACTATTTCTAAGGGGTGGTTACATTGACAGGTAGATGTCAATAATGCTTTTTTAAATGGTGACTTGGATACTGAAGTGTTTATGCAACAACCTCCAAGTTATGTTCAGTATGATTCGACTGGAAACCCACTTGATAAACCATAGTTTACATATATTTTAATCTCATGCTTAGCCTAATTTTGGATGATTTTCCATTGGATTTATCGAATTCGATACTCCTAATCTCTTAATTTCATGTTTTATACTCAGTAGAGCTTAGGAAGTCAAAAAGGACGAGAAACGGGCCAAAAAGGGACAAAATGGGCCTACACGGCCTGGACCACCGTAGACAGGCGGACCACACGGCCGTGTGTGATAAGCCGGATTGAACACGGCCTGGGCTATCGATGATAAACCGTAATTATAACATATTTTAATCCCGCATTTAGCTTAATTTTGGATAATTTATCCCTTGATTTATATAAAAAGGTGCTTGTAATCCTTTCTTTTGATGTTTTATACCCAAGAAAGCACCCGAGGATGAAAAGAACACAAAACGAGCCCAAAACGGAGTAAATGGGCCTTAGCAAGAAATTGACACGGCCTGGCCCAAAGTCCACACGGCCGTGCCTCGACGAACACCTACAGCACGGCCTCAACTCCGCCTCACACGGCCATGCCTCAAGTTAGAAATCTGAACACGGCCTAGAGTCGATCTACACGGGTGTGTTACATGGCCGTGCCTCTGTCGTCAGAATGAGCAATTTCAGTCAGAAAAAGATACTTAGGGAGAAAGAATCGCATTCCAAAAGCCTATATATATTCCCTAAGTACCACCTTTGAGAAGGCGTCAAAGCTAGGCCAATGAGCCAAGCCGAGAAGGTCAGAGTTAGAAAATAATGCGAGGATAGCCAGTTGGCCCATCCCAAGAAGCCAGAATTATACTCAAGACGGCGGATTTCTCCTTCAATTCCTTCAGGGGGTTTTAGGGTTTTCTTATGTTTTGTTCTATCTTTTCTCTTGAGATGTTCTTTTTATTCATTATGAACTAAACCCTTCAGATACCTGAAGGGGATAAAACCTAGATGAATTTTGTTATTTGATTTTGTAAGTTATATGATAATTGCTTAGTTTGTTCTTAATTATGTTGCTTAATCCAAATCTTATGTGCTTAGGTGGACGAGGAATAGACCCTGCCTAAGAGTAAATCTAACATAATTAAGCGGAGTTGATCGAACGCCTATAGATAGGGTTATGAGATTTTGCCGGATTAGGGTGAGACCTAATATGAGAGTCCACTGATTGATTTACTGCTATCCTAGGGTGTTATTATAAGCGAACGAGAGTTCCACTAATTAACCTAGGGTTAGACGTTATTCGCCTCGAGAGAGGGTTTAATATAGGTTAGGGAGTCTTACGGATCAAGCTAAGTAAAAGAAATCATATAAATTAGGGTTAGATAACAAGTGAAGTCTAGGTGGATTCTTCCTGAGGGTATCGTCGTAATCAACTGAGTTTTTCTTCAAAGTTATTTTCCTGTTCGTCCTTTTTGTCTTTGTGTCCTTAGTATAGTTTTTGTCAATATAGTTTAAAGCATCTTCACTCTATTTTTAAGGCTAAATAATAAAAAGAAAGTTAGTATTAGTACTCTTAGTTCCTTTGGGTTCGATATCCGGTCTTGTCTAAGCTATACTACTGTTTGATAGGTACACTTGCCTTTAATTGTTGTTAGAGTTAGTTTCCAGGTTCGATCACATTCTTTATAAATTCTAAAACTCTGATTTACAGCGACCAAGTTTTTGGCGCCGTTGCCGGGGAACTAAAATATTAAGAAAACTCTACTTTATTACTTTAGCCATTATTTTTGTTTTTATTTTCAGCAATTTATTTTGTTTTTAGTTTAATTTTTAGTTTTGCTATTTTTTCTTTCTTTCTTTTCTTTTTAGGTACCTCTACTTTATGACTAGAAGGAATCTGAAAGGTCCTTTGGTATACGATAGTGATATTGAAGCAACCACTCGCAGGAATCGTCGGGAAACTAAGCGAGCCCTAAATTACGCAGAAAGGGAGGAAGAAGACAGATCTAATCCTACTGAAAGGATGGACGAGAATAACCCACCACCAAACGATGTGGGGGAACGCAACGCTCCATGTACAATGTTTGATTATGCTAAACCATAGTTAACAGGAGCGGAATCAAGTATTGTTAGGCCTGCTATAGCTGCTAATAATTTTGAATTAAAGCCTAACACAATACAAATGATTCAACAGTTTGTTCAATTTGATGGTTTGCAGGACGAAGATCCAAACATGCATATAGCTAACTTTTTAGAGTTCTGTGATACTTTCAAAATAAATGGCGTTTCTGATGATGCCATACGTCTTTGGTTATTTACTTTTTCATTAAGAAATAAAGCTAAACAGTGGTTAAACTCGTTACAACGAGGGTCAATCACCACATGGGATCAGATGACCGAAAAATTTTTAATGAAATATTTTCCACTGGCCAAAACGGCCAAATTAAAGAATGATATCTCTTCTTTTGTGCAGATGGATTTAGAAACACTATACGATGCATGGAAGAGATTCAAAGATCTCTTGAGGAGGTGCCCACACTATGGCTTACCCTTGTGGCTACAAGTCTAAACATTCTATAATGGTGTAAACTCCTCAACAAGGCAACTGATTGATTCAACAGCCGGTGGAACCCTGATAACAAAACTCCAGAAGCAGCCTATGAGTTCATTGAGGAGATGTCATTAAGCAATTATCAGTGGCAAGTTTCAAAGACCAAATCGACGAAATCGGCAGGAGTTTTCAACGTCGACACCATGACCATGCTATCAATGCAGCTTGAGATGATGAATAAAAAGCTTGATAGTTTGTGTTCTTCGCAGGTACATCCAGTCATGCAGTGCGACACAAATGGAACAGTGGCGAATCCTGAGTACCCACCCTACCAACCGGAAGCAGAAAACGAACAGATAAACTATATAGGTAATAATTTCTGATCCAATAATAATCCTTATAGTAACACTTACAATCCAGGTTGGAGGAACCACCCAAATTTTTCATGGGGAGGTCAAGGAAATCACGGAAATCAAAGGCAACAACCTCCTCAAAACTTCCGAAATCAACCCTATCCACAAGAAAAGAAATCAACCCACGAGGAGGAGCTAACAAAATCGGCAAACACAGAAGAACGCTTACAAGATATTGTGAGAACAATCAAAAGCAATGAGAGTCGAATCTGGAAATCACTAAGTTAGTAAAGGAAGTTACTAATGCAGTCGAACGACTCGCACAGCTCATGTTAGAATGATAGCAAGGACGTCTACCAAGTAACACCGAAATTAATCCAAAGGAGCAAATTCAAGCCATAGCAGCTCAGGAAAATGCAAAGATAGACGAACCCATCTCGCAACAAGAAGACAAGGTAGACGAAGGTAAAGTAGAGGTGACACAAGAAAATCAAAAACCGGTAATCAAAGAATACCAACCTCGCATTCCTTATCCCAAAGCGTTAAAAAGAAACGATTCAGAAGAACAGTTTGGTAAGTTTCTTAAACTTTTAAAGAAATTACACATTAACTTACCTCTTATTGAAGCTCTTTTTCAGATGCCAGACGTAAGGAAATTTTTAAGACAACTCTTGAAAAACAAACGCAAATTAGATAAAGAGCCACAAATTGAATTCAACGCAAAGTGCTCAGCAATTCCACAAAATAGACTACCACAGAAATTAAAAGACCCAGGGAGTTTTACGATTCCATGTTTAATTGGTAGTCTAAATATTGATAATGCGTTAGCTGATCTAGGGGAAAGCATAAATGTCATGCCTTATTCACTATTTAAACGACTAGGTCTAAGGAAGCCCAAGCAAACTAGGATGAGTATTTAACTAGCTGATAAAACTGTTAGAATTCTTAGGGGCATTATTGAAGACGTTCTCGTAAAAATCGATAAATTTGTTTTCCAGTAGACTTTGTTGTTTTAGACATAGATGAATATAATTCAATTCCCTTAATTTTAGGAAGACCTTTTCTTGCAACTGCCAAAACTAAAATTGATGTTGCCACAGGCGAGCTCATACTTTGTGTAGGATATGACTCAATTAGTCTTCAAGCCCTCGACTCAGCCAGGTCATTAAAGAACCAAGATAAGAAAGAAAATTCTTTTGATGACCATTCAATTACACCTTCTTTTCAGGAACCACCGGAAAAAGGAACGATTGAGCCGGATCCTCAATTCAATGCCAACAAAGAAATAACTTAGGAGGGGAAAAGGATTCAATCCAATGACTTAGACGAGTGGAAAACGCACTTCAAGTAGAAACTAGGGTCACACGAGGTACAAAGCTTTAGGGTCGATAAATTTGAAGAGCAACAGACACACGTCAAGGAAAAGTCGGATCCACACAAAGTAAAAACTGAAGAACCACCAGAAGAGCTCGTGGGGACATCAAATCACTTTAAAATAGGAGACCAGGAACTGTTAGACAAAGCCGATCCTCACATCACCACAACAGACCTGAAGACAATAGGAGAAATTCTTCCTAAGGTACACGATATCTTCCCACAAGGAATAGTCGAGGTAAGCAATCCGATATTCGGTAATCTCAAGGTAAACGCTTCTCGACTTAAACTTTGTCAAGAGAATAAAACCATAAGCATGAGGGAAGATATTCAAACCTTTAAACCTTCCTAAAAATTTGAGAAAAGTCTAGCTTAAGACTATAAACAAGCGCTTCTCGGGAGGCAATCCGAGCACTAACCCTATTTCTTTTTACATTTATTTGCATTTAATATTACCTTTCCTTTTTTTCTTTTTAAACTAACCAAAAATGTAGGCTTTCCAGGTCACACGGCCTTACACACGGTGGTGTCAGTGGCCGTGTGGACCACATAAATCGCCACACTGACAGGGCAGAGGCTGTGCAAGTCTGTTCAACCACCCCCAACGTCACGGATCCAACCAGCCTCAATACGGGCACCGACAGAAGGGGCACGCCACCCTTCAACCGTATGAAACTACTGACTTCCACACCACGGGCAGAACACGCCAGTGCCTACAAACCGTGAGAAGCTACTGACTTTTCAAACACAGACGTGGGGGTCCAAAGCACGGGCATAGGGTAACAACACAACCAGATACACGACCGTGCGAGGCGACCGTGTAAATCGACATACCCTAGGACCACGACCGTGTAGAAGCATCAAATTTGAACCTCTATTTAAACCCCTCACCTCTTCCTCCTCCTTCCATCTAATTTCTTCATTATTTTCTTTGCTTTTTACTCTCCTCCATCTCAGATTTATCTACTTACTAAGACTCTAGATCCTTGAGCAAGCTAACACCATGCCGAAGAAGCGGAAGAAGCTAAGCATTGGTTCCTCAAAGAACGATCAACATGAGTTCTGCCGCAGCCTTCTGCCTCAACACTGCCCAAGGGTCTTTGAGACCAATTACTTTTTATTTTTTCTTTCTCTTTTGCTTCAATTTCCTTCCCTTCTCCTTTATTTTCCTTATTTAAGCTTCTCTACTGCTATTTTCGTTTAATTTTCTTTTAGTCTCTTAGTGTTAGGTTCAAAAGGCTGCTTGGGAATCACGCCGACCACCACGATAATCTCTTCACTTCCGCCACCGCCACCACATGCCCAACCTTAGTGTTGATTCCCGCCTTGCTAACCATCCTTCAATAAGGACTTCGCAGTCCATTAATATTCTCTTTTCATTTTAGTTTTCTTCTTAGTCTCATTCCCTTTAGTTTGTTTTTCTTTAATTTTATATTTTGTTTATTTTTATTAGGTCTTAATAAATCCTGGCTACTTCTTAGAGCGCTACCCAATTTCTTCACCTAGCCCAGGTTCGTCATCCCGACTGACTATCACCGCCACCAAAGACACTCATCCGAGAAAACATCCACAATTCAGGGAGTAATTCCTTCCCCTTCTCTTTTGATTTATCCATTAAATGTTATTATCTATGTTTTTACATTGAGGACAATGTACATCTTAAGTGTGGGGGGTGAATAGTTATTCTGAGAAAATGCCTAACTTTTTTCATTATTTTCAAACCCTGGGGATAAAAATGCCTAACTTTCTGCATTATTCTTAAATCCCTGAATTTAATCTTGTTTGAAAGTAATTTTCTCATATTACTAATTAGGATGAAATTTCTAATGATTGATGATTTTTTTTAACATGTTTTAAGAATAAGTCATAGTTAATTGTACATTGATAATTAAATTTAAAAAATACTAGAAAATCAAGTATAATAAGTCTAATTTTCAAAATTTAAAATTTTTAGGTTGTTGATCTAAATTTGAAAATTACCTTGAAATTTGAAATTTACAAAGGATGATATCAAAACACCCATAATTTTTGTGAGATTTTGAGCCTGATAGAGCATACATTTTTTTTCTTGCTCACTTTATTGATTATGAGTGTATCAACTATGAACTGTTATTCTAGAACTTGCCTTGATTATATATGTCAAGACCACAGTTATGATTTGATATACTGAGATGATAAAGGCACCTAAGTTTAACCCACTCACTCCACTAAAAAGCCGACCTTTACAATTGACCCATAGTGAACCCCATTGATTCTAACAAACCCTTTTTATTGACTCATCTACTAATATTAACCCAAGGCCCCTTTGTATTTGTTATCCCCATTTCTTTTGACTACCCCTTAATCGAGATTTGCTTTGAGCTAGTTACCTAAGTTTATTATTCTGGTAGTTAAATTTATCTTGTATTTAGTTTGTTCTTAAAAAAAATCGAAGTAGTCAATATTAGTGAGTATAAAAAGTGAGCTTATACAATCAAAGTCTATTTCCAAAAAAAAAAAGCTCGTATTAGTAGAATTATTTTCAGTTGATGTAATTGTTATCTTAAAAATTCTTAGGTAGGTAACTAATCAATTCAATCTCGATTCTAACCCTCTAATTTTAGCCTTTTATCCACACCTTTAACCCTAGCCCCGTTACAACCCAAACAAAGACCTTTTGATTTGTTTGTCATCTCATATTACAGTGGTGGAGATGTGATTTTCAGGCAAGCCTATGGGATTAACTTTTCAGGTTCGGCTTATAAGTGCTTAATTTTGACCCTTAAACACTTTTTAAGTGATTTAAGTGAATCTTTTGTAAGGATGTCAATCCTTGTAGGTTTTGGATTGAAAAGGTAATTATTTAGATGAAGGGAGACACCTATGTTTTTCAAGGTACAAACTCATGACTTATCTTGTTTGAATCTTTAGGACTCTTTGAGTTAAATTTATCCATGTATAAATTATCTATGAATTATGATAAGGCATTGTTGATAGGAATTATGAATCATTGAAAGTTCGTTTTAATTGTAAGTTGAGAATTTTGCTTGAGGACAAGCAAAAGCTTAACTGTGGGGGTATTTGATAAACCGTAATTATAACATATTTTAATCCCACATTTAGCTTAATTTTGGATGATTTATCCCTTGATTTATATAAAAAGGTGCTTGTAATCCTTTCTTTTGATGTTTTATACCCAGGAAAGCACCCGAGGATGAAAAGAACACAAAACAAGCCCAAAACGGAGTAAATAAGTCTTAGCAAGAAATTGACACGGCTTGGCCCAAAGTCCACACGACCGTGCCTTGACGAACACCTAAATCACGGCCTCAACTCCGCCTCACACGGCCGTGCCTCAAGTTAGAAATCCAAACACGACCTAGAGTCGATCCACACGGGCGTGCTACATGGCCGTGCCTCTGTCGTCAGAATTAGCAATTTCAGTCAGAAAAGGATACTTAGGGAGAATGAATCGCATTCCAAGAGCCTATATATCTTCCCTAAGTACTACCTTTGAGAATGCGTCAAAGCTAGGCCAAGGAGCCAAGCCGAGAAGGTCAGAGTTAGGAAATAACGCGAGGATAGCCAGTTGATCCATCCCAAGAAGCCGGAATTATACTCAAGACGGCGGATTTCTCCTTCAATTCCTTCAGGGGGTTTTAGGGTTTTCTTATGTTTTGTTCTATCTTTTCTCTTGAGATCTTCTTTTTATTTATTATGAACTAAACCCTTCAGATACCTGAAGGGGATTAAACCTAGATGAATTTTGTTATTTGATTTCTAAGTTATATGATAATTGCTTAGTTTGTTCTTAATTATGTTGCTTAATCCAAATCTTATGTGCTTATGTGGAGGAGGAATAGACCCTGCCTAATAGTAGATCTAACATAATTAAGCGGAGTTGATCGAACGCCTATAGATAGGGTTACGAGATTTTGCCGGATTAGGGCGAAACCTAATATGGGAGTCCACTGATCGATTTACTGCTATCCTAGGGGGCTATTATAAGCGAACGAGAGTTCCACTAATTAACCTAGGGTTAGACGTTATTCGCCTCGAGAGAGGGTTTAATATAGGTTAGGGAGTCTTACGGATCAAGCTAAATAAAAGAAATTATATAATTTAGGGTTAGATAACAAGTGAAGTCTAGGTGGATTCTTCCTGAGGGTATCGTCGTAATAAACTGAGTTTTCCTTCAAAGTTATTTTCCTATTCGTCCTTTTTGTCTTTGTGTCCTTAGTATAGTCTTCGTCAATATAGTTTAAAACAACTTCACTCTATTTTTAAGGCTATATAATAAAAAGAAAGTTAGTATTAGTACTCTTAGTTCCTTTGGGTTGGATATCCGGTCTTGCCTAAGCTATATTACTGTTCAATAGGTACACTTGCCTTTAATCGTTGTCAGAGTTAGTTTCCTGGTTCAATCACATTCTTTATAAATTCTAAAACTCTAATTTACAGCGATCAATCGACCACGGGCTTGTCTCACGGGCGTGTCCCTGCTGACCCTAGGATGAATTCTATTTGAATTAGGATACTTATAGGCCAAGAAAGGTATCTCGAAACCTATATAAACACCCTAGGGGACAATCTAAAAGGGGACGTCGACTAGAGGTCAAATAGAGTTCGACAGGATGTCAAATAGACGCCGAGTAGAAGGAGAAAATACTCCAAGACAGCCGCCGGGATCAGTTTAGGAGAAGGATCTCCATCAAGACTGAGGATCTCCCATCAAGTTCTTTAGAAGTTTTTGGGTTTTCTTATGATCTTATTATTATTTGATTTATGAGATAAATATTTGTGCTTATTTTTAATTGTGAGTTCTTATTCTTGTTTGATAGTTCAGGTTATTAATTCAAGTCGAATATGCTTATTCAGTGGAGCAAAAGTCTCTATCTAAGAGTAGATCAACACAATTAAGCGGAGTTGATTGCAACCCTAGAGATAGGGCGACAAAAATCTACTGGATCAGGGTCAAACCTAATAATGGAATCCATAGATCGAGTTAATGCGACAATAGGTGTTTTAATTAGAAAGAGATTTCAATTAATCAACCTAGAATCAGTTGTCAGTAGCCTCGAGAAAGGTATTAACATATATCAGGAATTTCTACGGATTAAGCCAAGTGAATAAATCGCATGAATCAAAAGTAATAAGTGAAGTCTAGGTGGATTCTTCCTTAGGTATTGCCTATCTCATATAAGTTGTCCAAAAGTATTTTCCCCAATACGCTCTCTGTCGCATGCATAGTTAGTTTAACTAGTTAGTTAATTTTAGATTAAAAATAAATCCCCTTAACTATTAGGCTAGATAATAAAAAGATAGTTAATACTAGTACTCTTGGTCCTTGAGGATACGATATTCCGAACTCACCACAGCTATACTACTGTTCGATAAGTGCGCTTGCCTTTGTCGAAATAATAGTTAGTTTCGAAGTCCATCACCGTTTGTGTGCTGACTGAAGTAAGCTATATATGGTCTTCGTCAAGCCCCTCGTGCTTGGTTTGAGAAGCTGAAGTGTTTCCTTGTGTCTATTGGTTTCTTCGTCTCAAAGTCTGATACATCCTTATTTTTTTGGATCAAGACTGACTCCACACTCTATGTTCTGGTATATGTTGATGACATTATTATTACTGGAAGCGTGACTACTGCTATTGAGTGGTTTGTTCGGTTGTTAAATGAGGAGTTTTCGCTCAAGAACATTGGTGGTCTCCACTATTTTCTCGGCATAGAGGTAACACGCTCTCCCTCAGGATGTCTTCACCTTTGTTAGACAAAATACATACGTGATATTCTTGCTCGAGCATCAATGACCAATGCAAAAAGTGTCCACACTCCAATGGTTAGCTCGTCCACTCTCTCCAAGGAGGATGGCAACCGATTAGAGGTCTGACTGAGTATAGGAGCCTTGCTGGTGCTCTCCAATACGTTGTAATTACTAGGCCCGACATTGCATATGTAATAAATAGGATATGCCAGTTTATGCATAACCCTACCACAGTGCACATGACTGCTCTAAAACGCATCTTGTGGTATTTGTGTAGGACTCTTGACCTTGGGATTGTGTTTCGGCCGTCCGCCCGGCTTTCTTTAGTTGCATATGCTGAAGCTAACTGGGGGTTAGATTTTGATGACTATCGGTCAACTTCAGGGTATTGTGTTTATTTTGGATCCACTCTTGTGTCATGGTGCTCTAAAAAGCAACAAGAGGTTTCTCGCTCCATGGCAGAGGCAGAATATAGGAGTCCTATTGCAGCCATTAGTAAGGTTACCTGGTCACTTTCTTTGCTTCAGGAACTACAGATTAAGTCTGATGATACTCCAAATATTTGGTGCGATAGTTCTAGTGCTGTTGCAGTTGCAGCCAACCCTGTCTTACATTCTAAGTTTAAACATGTAGAGCTCAACTTGTTTTTTGTTCGTGAGCAAGTTGTGGATAGGTCTATTTTGGTTGGTGAAGTTCCCGCATGTGTTCTCACTAAGCCACTGTCAGTGACGGTTTTTTCTCGGTTTAGAAATCTTCTTCGAGTCTTACCTGTCGAGAAGATAGGTGAATGTTAGAATTAGTAAGTAGTTAGACAGTTAACAAGTCAGTAAGCCAAGTTGTTATACAACTAGAAGTCTGTGAAAGAACTGTTGATGACTCAAAGCTCTATATATACATTACCAAAATGTACAAAGAAGGAAAGTAATCAAGATTCAAAATAGAAGTTAATCTTTGCAATTCAATCTTTCTAATTGTACTATTCTCTTATTCTATCAAAACTCAACCGTATCTAGCCTTTAACAATTAGTTCGCATCATTGTTGTGCTGATAAGGTCTATTGTCTGTTGTGTTTGAAAAGCCAAGTTGAATTAACCATGATTTTGTATTAGAGAAACATATAGCATTCCTATGTTTCCATAATTGCCCAACGGTGGATATCCAGCCTTTGATTGTTGATTTGCCAATAGTTAACTTTTAAGAGGATAAAAAAGAAAATAGAACTAGGAAGAAGCTAGGTCATAATTAATAAAGAGTTGAAAGTATATTCTGTGTTAGCTAATCACTAACCACAAATCATAGAGTTCATTGTTAGACTAATGAGTAAAGTTAATTAGTAGTTAAAGGTTAGCTGATAAGTCAGTTAGGGTTGTTAGTCAGTTATCTAAAACTGTTGCTGCTATCTGTTAGCTTACTGATTGTATAAATACTTTACTCAGTCATCTTTCACAATAAGAAAAAATATTATATTGAGGTTCATTCACTTTAACATGGTATTAGTTGTCTTCTTCATCCTAGTTACACTCGTAGGGTTTTATGGAGCTCTCATCTAGTCAATCTGTTCATTCCGCTGTACCAGAAATAGCGTCCAATGTTGCTGACAGTGTCGACAGTAGGTTCCTTTCAACCAAGAAGATTAGTGTGTTTCTTGATGATTCTAACTACCTCTTGTGGCGGCAGCAGGTCCTTCTTGCAATCAAAATATATAAACTTCAGTCTGTTTTGGATTCTCGTACTGTTACCCCACCACAGTTCATTTCAGGAGAAGATGGTGTTCTTCAAGAAAATCCGAAATTCAGTCGTTTTGAACAGCAGGATAGTGCATTGGCTTCTTAGATTCTGTCTTCTGTAAGCCCTACTGTCCTTCCTCATTTCATAGGGTTGGATACAAGTGCTAATATCTGGAACGCGATCACCACCTTGTATGGCTGTAAAACCACCTCTCGATTCATGTTTTATCGATGTGCGCTGCACTCTCAACGTAAGGGAGATCTGTCCATGAAAGATTTTTTGATGAAGATTAAAGGTTTTTGTGATAACCTTGCCAGTTGTGGAGAAGTTATCAGCCAGCATGAGCACTTGACAGCTATTCTCAATGGTCTACCACCTGAGTATGAATCGGTTATAACCATTATCACAGCTAGTCAAATACCTTACACCGTTCAAGGAGTTACAACTATGTTGATTGATACAGAAGCTCGCCAGCAAGTCTCTATCTTTGAGGTATCTAGCTCGGCTAATGCAATAACTCATTCCCCTGACAAGTCTACAAGCTGTTCTGAAACTCCTGTATATCACCCTTCTTCAACTCGAGGTCGTGGGTGTGGTAGATCATCTAGGGCCCGCATTCAATGTCAGCTATGTGGGAAAATAGGTTATCTTGTTGACCGGTGTTATCATAAGTTTGACACCAATTATAAAAGTACTGGATATAGACCCCCCAATGCACAGGAAAATGTTTGCATGGTTGGATCAGGAGCCATGGCACCAATGTGGATGTCACCTACCATGCCTCTATGTACATCGCCTGTTCCTCATCCTCAAGCGGGCTAGTACTTCCAACCTGGTTCAGTCTCTCCATGGACTAACCCATTTATTGTTCCTTCGACATCACATGTTAGAACTTCAGCTCCTAATACTGCTCAACCTCAAGTCTGCTTTGCTACTCCAGAGACAGTTAGAGATAATGCCTGGTATCCTGATTCAGGTGCCACCCATCATTTGACAAAGTCGACTGGTTCTATGACTAACAGTTCCTCGAGCAATGGTCCAGGTAAAGTAATTGTTGCTAATGGTGATGCCCTACCTGTGTTGGCTACTGGTCAGTCTTCTTTGCTCATTAGAACTCGACCATTGTGTATGCGCTCATTGTTGTTTGTACCTAGTATAGTTAAAAATTTATTATCAGTATCCAAGTTTACAAAAGATAATCAGGTGATATTTGAGTTTCTTCCTACACAGTGTCAAGTGTATGATCTTCAAACCAGGGAGGTCCTTTTGCGTGGATCCGTGCACCATGGACTTTACAAACTACATCTTCCAAATGCATCCAGGAGTGCTTCGGTTGAGTCATCAGAGTTGGCACAATGTTTTTCAGCTACACATTCTGTTCCCTTACATATATGGTATTCTCGACTAGGACATCCATGTAAAGATGTTCTCACTAAAGCTCTGCTTCATTGTAACATAGCATGTGATAAAAATAAAGTTCCTCTTAATTGTGTTGTCTGTCATCTTGGCAAAGAGTATAATCAACCATTTGTTATGTCTACGACTGAGTATTTTGCTCCTCTTCAATTAGTTATGGCTGATGTCTGGGGACCAGCACCAGTTTCTTCAAATGGTTTTCGATTTTATATGGCCTTTACCGATGCCTATACGAGGTATACATGGGTATATTATACGGTAAAAGTCAGATGTGTGTGGCATCTTCATTCAGTTTCATAAACAAGCAGAGAGATCACTTGGTGTAAAGCTTAAAACCTTGCAAACAGATGGAGGGGGTGAGTTTCAGGTGCTGAAATCATACTTATCTCAACAAGGAATTGTGCAACGACTTACATGTCCATACACTTCTGCCCAAAATGGACTTGTTGAACGGAAACACAGACAGATAGTTGAAGTTGGTCTGTCCATGCTAGCTCATGCGTCAATGCCTTTAAGTTTTTGGTCTGATGCCTTCACCAGTGCCATCTATCTTGTTAACTGATTACCTTCTTCATCTCTTGGTAAAATTTCACCTTATGAAAAACTCTTTAAGCTTAAACCACAATATCATCCACTTAGAGTTTTTGGGTGCTTATGTTTTCCCAATCTCAGGCCCTACAATAGGCACAAACTTCAATTTCATTCCACCCCCTGTACATTCTTGGGTTACTCCCCTCTACACAAAGGCTATAAATGTCTTGACTCTAATGGGAGACTATATGTTTCACGGTATGTCACTTTCCATGAGGATATTTTTCCCTTTAAAAATAAGAGTCTCCAAGTCAAGCCATCCTTACCAACAACAAAGTTAAGTTCCAGACTCCTTGTCTCATCCACCTCACCTACACCTATCATATCATCTGACACTACAATTAACTCCCCAGCCCAATCTTCCTCCCCTGTCAATCATCCTAATCTACCTACTCCACTAAATCATTCATCTTGCAATCCTATGCCCAGCCCTCATTGTCCCACCCCACCTATTCAATCTCGTCCATAGCCTTTATCTTCTCTTAATGCTCATCACATGGTTACGAGAAGCAAAGCGGGGGTTTTCAAACCTAAAGCATACATGAGCTCAATTCCTTCCCCCTCTAATGACGTACCTGTCACAATTCATAAAGCAATGCGCCATGAGTGTTGGCAAACTGTAGTCCAGTGTGAATTGCAAGCTCTTGTCCTCAACAATACATGGCACTTGTGTTCTCTTCCTGCCAATCGCCAAGCAATAGGATGTAAATGGTTATTCAAAGTGAAAAAGAAAGCTGATGGCTCCAACGACAGGTACAAAGCTCGACTAGTAGTTAAAGGGTTCTCACAGCATGCTGACTTGATTTTCGGGACACCTTCAGTCTGGTTGTTCGCGCAATTACTATACGCATCATTCTTGCTATAGCTATCATGAGAGGATGGGATTTGAGACAACTTGATGTCAACAATGCCTTTCTGAATGGTGAGTTGACGGAAGAAATATATATGGAGCAGCCTACTGGGTTTGAAGTGGAAAGCCAGACGGGTTCAAGGTTGGTTTGCAAGCTCAACAAAGCTCTCTACGGGCTTCTTCAAGCACCTCGAGCATGGTTCCAAACTCTCAGACGGTTTCTAGTTGATACACTTGGTTTCTCTGCCTCAAAAGCTGACTCTTCTTTGTTCATTAGAACTTCCTCAAATTCATGCATGTTTCTCATGGTATACTTGGATGACATTATACTCACTGAAAGCTCTAACAAGGACGTCGATGATGTAGTGACACAACTTCATAATAAGTTCGCACTTAAAGATATGAAGAAACTCAATTTTTTCTTGGGCATTAAAGTTCAGCACTGGGCTCAAGGAATTGTTCTCAATCAAAGGCGGTATGTTCAAGAAATTCTTCACAAAACTGGGATGTCGAGTGTTGCATCTACTCCCACACTCATGGTTGGCACACCTAAGCTTGTTGCATCGGATGGTAGTCCACCCCTTGCTGATGGTCAGTTATATCGGAGTGTTGTTGGTATGCTTCAATATCTGTGCATCACATGACCTGACTTAGTGTTCAGTGTTAACAAGCTAAGTCAGTTCATGAACTCACCTACCGAGAATCATTGGAAAGTAGTTAAAAGAGTATTGCGATATCTTGTCGGGACATTGGATCATGGTCTGTATTTCTCTCGAGGACCGTTCAACATAGTATGCTATTCCGGGCCTCCTCGGTTGAGGACAGAAGGTCAACTACAGGCTAGGTGGTTTATTTAGGACCTAACCCTGTTGCTTGTAGCTCTAAAAAGCAAGCCGTCGTGTCACGTTCTTCTACTGAAGCTGAATATCGGAGTTTAGCGGATTGTGTCTCTGACTTGTTATGGGTTAAGCAGTTATTAGATGAAGTTGGTGTGATGCAGGTTCAGTCACCAGTAGTTTGGTGCGATAATACCTCTATAGTGTCAATGGCTGCGAACCCTACTCACCATGCACGTATCAAACATGTCGAGATAGACTGATATTTCGTCCGAGAGAAAGTTCTTGATGGCTCTATATAAATGAATTTTGCTCCATCAGCATCTCAAGTGGCTGATGTTTTTACAAAACCAATCACACCAAAGCATTTTACTGATTTTAGACATGCTCTACAGGTTTTTGGCAGTCATGATCAGTATAAAAGTCGAAGGGAAAACGGGGAGAATGTTAGACTAATGAGTAATGTCAGTTAGTAGTTAAAGGTTAGCTGATAAGTCAGTTATGGTTGTTAGTCAATTATCTAAAACTGTTGCTGCTATCTGTTAGCTTACTAATTGTATAAATACTTTACTCAGTCATCTTTCACAATAAGAAAAAAATATTATATTGAGGTTCATTCCTTTGTTATGTTACTTTAACATGTTACTTTAACATCATTGATCATGATGCTCTTCACATATAGTTGTGTGAGATACTAATTATGAAAAAAATACATGCAAGAACAAACGAAATTGAATTATAAAAAATAAAAAAAATGCATGTTTCTTCTCTATGATGGCACATTTAATTCATACCATCCAACCCAAGCAGCTTAAGTTGCTGTCTAAATCAATAAAAAAACACTAACCAATCGTTTTCTTGGTACAAAAACATTTTTAAGGCTAAATAAGTTGAATTTCTTTTTTTTCTTAATTATAAATGTTGAATTAATTATTTTTCTTCCCCCCTGGGTTTCCATCAAACAGATCATCAATATAAGTCTCTATATCCTCAGCCTGGAACTTGATGTACTTCTCCGTTTGTCGTCCAGGATCCAAGTATTGAGAGTATCTTCCCAAGAATGACCTGTAGGCTGGTATCACCACTGATGCTATGGACACCCTCAGCTCTGATTGCAGTTGCTTGTCGTACACCACCCAAGTACTTTGAGTCCTATGTATTTCATCGAACATGGCGTTGAAGCTTTTGAATTTCTCTTTCAGCACCGGTTTCACCACCTTTCCCCGCACATTCAGTCCGTCATTGCTTATGCAACCCAGCAGCTTGGTCCACGTTTCTCTTTGGTAGCTCTTATGGTAGTTTCTAACATCAGACGATCTTTTGCGGCACCAATTATCCCCTACCACTTTGTGGAGCTCTACTGTTCCTTTTATCTTTTGCAACATGTAACGTCCGTTGTTCATCATGAAGATGCAGCTCAATGAAATATCCTTGTAAAGCTTTGACTTCGCCTCGATAGCTGAATCTAACAAATCCATGATTCTCATCAACTGCTCTTGAAATGGGGGTCGATCTTCTCCGGCATCATTCTTCTTGTACTTTAATGAGCGGCTCTCGTAATCCCGAGGCCTGCTTGTTGAATCAGCTCTTTCAATCTTGGAATGATCTTTGAAGACTTGCTCTATTGTATCCTTGTACTCGCATGCATACTTGAGATAGTTCATTATGTAGCGGGTTAATGGATGAACCGCTCCGCCAGCAACTGGGGTTTTGCCTGTATCCGATTTGATTGAATTCTCAAGATCACAGAATATGCAAATCGCAGACTCACCGATCCTACAACGGCATGTCGTTGTTTCCGTCCTGAGTTCATTAGCGCATTCCTGGGGAAACACGCTATCAATGGCAAAAAGATTATCGCGCAAGGCCTCGTACATATCGAGAAATTTAAAGAGCTTCTCCGTGGTAAGCTTACAAAAGGCAGCTGCTTCAGGGAAATTGAGAAATTGGATGAACAAGCCACGTGCAAGGTTAGTGATGATTGTTTCATATAAAGAAGGATGACCGGAGAAGATTGTTTCAGCCAACTTGCGCTCGGCAGGGAAGTGGACATTGGCACATTGTTTAAAGATGGTGATCCATGGAGGTATGTCCCTTTCCAATAATTCCCATGGCATCTTTTGAGCATCATCTATACTAATCTTCTCGAACCCAAGATTCTTCAAGGTCTCCCCAATTATATGCATCCTACAGGTCATGTAAATCTCACGACATTCAAACTCATGTCCTCCCGAGATCATCTCCATGGCTATTTTATTCATGTAGGCCAAAACTTGGTCAGAATACTCTTGTAACTTGGATTCCTCAGCAGGTTTATCTTCACCTTCACCAGCTTCAGTGCCTTGATCTGCAGCTGTTGCTGCTGCAACCTCTTGTTTCGGATCAGGTTCCACGTTTCTTAACTCTTCCAGGAGATACTTGAATTCGTCCTCCAGATAACACAAAGCACGAAAATGGATCCCACAAATGCGGTTGATTAAAGGGCCCTGCTTGGACTCCGGTTTGATGGGTGCTGATAGATCCTTATACAGCTTTAATATCTGCCTAACAACTTTGAAAAACAATGGATCATCCTCAGGAGGTTGTTGCCCCTTCACTTTTGTCTCAGCAGCAGTGGATTCAAGCTTAGATATTTTCTCTTCAAGAAGATCCAAATACTTTTCAATGAACTCCGGGATCTCTAAACCTTTATCTTCAACCTCCTCCTTTTCCTTCTCCTCCTTTTCCTCCTCTTTCTTCTCCTCCTTTCCTTCCTCCTCCTCCTCCTTCCCCTCCTCCTCCTCTTTCTCCTCCTCCTCCTCCTCTTTCTTCTTCTTCTCCTTCTCCTCCTCCTCTTCCTTCTTCTTCTTCTCCTTCTCTATCTTCTCCTCCTCCTTCTCCTTCAAGATGGTGGAGAGATTTGACAAGAAATGTTCAATATCTTCAAAGGCTGTTTCAAGGGTATATGGTGGAGGAGTAGGTTCTTCAGGTTCGCCTCCTTCATTTTCTGCCTCTTGAGGCTTTTCTTCAGTTTCAGTTCTATCAGTCTCAGTTCCCTCTGGTTCCTCTTTCTCATCTGCAGCTGCCTTTTCTTCTTTATTGTCAACTTCGGACTTGTTTTCGTCGCCATCTGCCATTTTAAAACTTGATGACTTTTCATCCTTTTCCATGGCTAAGTTTTTACAAGAAGAAAACAGTAGAAGGAAAGGCCACAAAAAAACGAAGATACGAAGGAGGAAACTATTGTTGCATTGTATATTCTTTTTTACAAAAGAAAGGAATTAATTTGGTGTAGTTTTTAATTTTTAATTTCTATGAATTGAAATAGAAATGGTCATGGTGGTGGGGGAAATGTAGGGACAGGAAATTGTTGTGGAACATGATAAGGAAAGAGTTGATTGATCCGTTTTTAGGAGGGTTGACCAATGCAATGCGCCCCATTACCCCTATTTTGGCATCTCTTTTCCCCTGCTTCTTCGCTTCTTCTAACAGGATTTTTTGGTATTTATTTCTTATATATATGGGGCACCTTCTATTACTTGATTCACGCTTTATTTAAGTTGATTGAGTTGATGTTCTATGCATAAATATGCATAAAGTAATTGATTCACACATGATAAATACGTATAATAAATATACATAAAATAATTGATTTAAATTGATAGAGTTGATGTCCCATGCATAAATATACATAAAATACTTAGTTTAAAATGATTGAGTTGATGTTCTATGCACCTTCTATTATTTGATTCACACGTAATAAATACGTATAAAATAATTAAAAACTCAAAACTTCAGTTTTTTATGTAGAAATATTAAACAGCTAAGTGTTGGTAAGTTAAGGTTTTAACTGGACATATGAAGGTGACACAATGAGTTTCCAAGACGACATTGATGATACCAATACTTGGGTGGCATGTAGAGTTTAATTGGGCCATCATCTAGTAGCTTATATTTGCAGTGCCAATGTTTCGTCAAGCTTTATGGCTCTCTCTTTTTTTATTAATCCTCTGCTTTGGTGCCTAACAAGTATTCCTACATGGATTCAAAGCTTTTTAGATATCCACAATGTAAAATCTCTATGTAAATATTATACAAATCTATATATTTATATTGTACTTTTTTTTTTGTTTTTCATTTTATAAAAATAATTTGTTTTTAATTTTGATTTTTTTTAATATGCTTAAATTTGAGACTTATCTTTGTATTTTAATTTTTTAATATAATTTGATATCTATATTTTTTATAATATTATTAATTAATCAAAATAGTTAATAGTAATTTTTCAATTAACTCCCTAAATTTCATCAAATTCTAATTCCGACTCACAACCTTCTAGACACTTATAGAACAAAACATGGAACTCAACATTTGCATGGAGATTACCAAGATGTGAAGGAGCGTTCTTAGAAATATGCTATAAACATAATGTGTCATGAATCATGAAAGACTTATTCGATTGCTTTGTTAATTACATGATCCTAATCAGTCATTATAGTCTTTGGTGACTGATTACCCATTGATTGCAAGAAAGACTTCAACAACCATGCAAAAGAAGCAACAGTCTCATTTAACAAAAACGTACACCCAAACATTACAATTTGTCGATGATGATTAATCCCTACGAAGGAAGCACATACCAAATTATATTTGTTTGTATGACAAGTTATGTCAAAAACCAACATCTCCAAACCGATCATAATCAATTCTTGATCTACCATCTATTTAAAAGAAGTTTGTTATTCGATTTTCTTGATCCACTCGAACGGTGTAAAAAAATATTGGATCTTCAATTGCTTTGACTTTGACCATTCCCGACTTCAATCATCATCGCCGTCTGTTTGTTAATGTAATTATAACAATATCTTTTTGTAAACACAACATTTCAAATTCCACCTACTTCATTTGACATGTAAAAGTAAACATATGTAGAACATATACCAACACTAACCATCAAATTAATAATGTTATCTTTACTTACTAAACCGGTCAAGCTGATTTTTGTAGATGTCTTTTTGAAGGAGTTGAAAAATAAAAAATAAAAATTATTGATTTTAATCCCACAAAAATAAAAACATAATTCTATAGTGAAGAATAAAGCCTAGAATTAAAAAAAATAGAAGTAATATATTGACCGTGAATCTTAATTATATATCTCGTATAATTTGCTTTTATATATATATGCAATCATGATTGAAATTGAATTTTGTCCATACAGAATTTGGCAGAATTAAACTAAATTCAACAAATAATGCCACATACAATCCAAGTAGAGAAGATCATAGAAAAGCAATATAATTTAATTATGTTTAAAATATAAAAAGAAAGCTAAAACTTATGATTGAGAGGTGCTCTGAAGCTAAAGATTTTGCTTCTGATGAAATGATATCTTGGAGGACGATGTTGCGTTTCAGGGTTTGTTTTTATTGTTAAAAAAATTAAAAAAAATCTTTATTTTATTTTTTTATAAATATTTTTTAAGAAAAAAAAGAGGGAAAGTTTTTTAGAAGTTTAGTTCAACTATACATATAATGTAGAAAAAAAGATGATGTGTCTTATTTTTACCGAGAGAGATTATAAATAATGTAATGAGAAGAATCCATATTTGGAGTCACAATTTCAAAGGAACAACATTTATGCTTTTCCCATCCTTGTACCAATTTTTAGAAAGCCATCTTATATCATATTGCAACATATCACAAGAAACCCACTCATATTTTTTAATGAATTTTGTCTTTTAACTAGAAAACATGTGATAAGTGCTAAAAGTAATATGTTTTAATCTCATTCTTAATGTATTTTTGGATGATTGTTTGATGTTAATGATGAATTTTATGCTCCTAATCCTTTAAATTCATGTTTTTATACTTAGGAGAGTATTTTGGAGCAAAAAGAGCAAAAAACAGGCGAAAATTGGAAAATCGGAGCAAGTCACAAGAGCCACATAGGCTATACCATTCCATACAGCCATGTGGCAGGCCGTGTCAAATTCACAAATTTGGACTCTAAACTGTGGGAAAACGCGATTTTTTAGGTTTTTCGTGCATTCTAAGACCTATATATGACCAAAAAAAGAAGAAGATGAGAGTGAGGCGTCATAGGATATTCAAGAAAACAACTCGAAAAAGATCATTGAAGCCGATTCTGAGGCATATTTTCATCAAGATTGAAAATTCTCTTTTGATTTCTTTGGAGATAATTATGAGTTTCTTTATTTCTTGTGGTTATATTATATTTTGAATATTTTTATTTGCTAGCATGAACTAGTTTTCTAAATACGTAAAGAGATGAACCCTATGATGAATTCTGTTGTTTGATTTTTATTTTACGCAATAAAGACTTGGATCTTCTTCTAAATTATGTTTGTTTAATTCTTGGTTTAGTATTTCTATATTATTGATCCATATTTGATGTGCTTAAATCAGAGGAGAAATAAACCCTGTTTAAGAGTAGATCTAGCGTAATTGAGTGGAGTTGCATGCAATCCTAGAAATAAGATGACATAAACCTACTAGATTAGAGCCAAATCTAATAGGGGAATCCATAGATCGAGTTAATGTGATAATAGGAGTTTTAATTAGAAAGAAATTTCAATTAATCAACCTAGAGTCAGTTACTTTTATTCTTGAAGAGATATATTAGCATAATTTAGGGACTTTTACGGATCAAAATACTAAGTGAAGAAATTACGTAATTTAGATTGATAGTGACAGGTGAAATCTAGGTGAATTCTTTCCTGAGTATTGTTTCGCTTTTTGGTTGTTTACTCGATTATTTTCTTGATTTGTTCATTGCCGCGTTAGTAGTTAATTAATTTAGTTAATTTTAGTTTTAATTAATCATTCGAATTTATCAATTAAATAATATAAAGACGGTAATTACTAGTACTTTTAGTCTTCATAGGAATGATATATTTACTCACCATAGCTATACTATTAATTCATATGGTGCACTTGTCATAATCAAATTTTTAGTTGGTTTACGACTACACCAACATGAATGTCTCAAGACAACATGAAAATTAAGAAAAGAACGAATATGTTAATATATATTAAGATATCATAAGATGTAAAATAATAGTTGTTTAGTGTTCCAATTTAGCCCACCTAATCTAAAGAGACAAATCACCTCTTGGATAGCTTACATATTAATATTATGTTATATCTTTGATTAAACTTGTTCATGGGTCAGGCCACTTGCTTAAGTTTGAAAGTTCATCCGAAAAATAGGAGAGTTAGGACAAAATATGAGACTTAAGAAATTGACATGGTAAAATTTAATGCTCATTTTCTTTATGGGCTGGGTATTGGATAAAATATTTTGCTCGAGCTCGACCCAAATATATTATATTATAGAAAACTTTATATTAATTATACTGTTGAATAATAATTATATATATATTTATATTTATATTAAGTCACTAATCCAATAACAATTAAATTCATTACTCAAAACCTAAAAAAAGCTTATCCAACTAAATAACCCATCCAAAAATATAAAATTTTAAAATTTATATTTAATACAATAAAATATTTATTATATTTATTTTTTTAATATAAATACTTTTTAATGTGTCAGAAATTTTTTTTAGCATTTTTTAGTGCATTTAGTATATAATATTTTTTTAAAATATATATTTTTAAATGAAAACTAATCTAAAAAGAATCAAATATGAGTTGGACGGGTTTACTTTTTTTAATTGGGCCTGGGTTGGGTAGAAAAGTAAGCCCATTTTTTGGGTTGATCCAAACCCTAACTTAAAAAATTGATCTAGATACCTTGCATGGACCCAATTCGATCCGACCCATTAACATCTTTATTCTTGATCTAATTAAGTATTAAATAATTTTCTAGAATCTTTTTATTAAATTTTCTTAGAATTAATTATGGTCAACTAAGTGAGGAATAGAATATGATGCTACTTTCTTTATTACAGATCACATGTAATAGTTAAATAATAAAAATAATCTAACAAATAATTAGGCTTAATATAACATTTGGTTTTTGAATTTAATACTTTTTCTTAATTTGGTACATAAACTTGACACTTTTTCTTAAGTTGGTATTTAAACTTTTTGGGGTCCAATTTGGTACCTGAACTTGACTCTTTTTCCTAATTTGGAACCTTTTTTTTTTTTTGTTCGATTTGATACTTATCAAACGTTTTACAAATTACTCCAATATGCTAACAAAGTTAATTTTTTTTTATGAAGTAGCAAAAATAATCAATGTATGACCAACATGTGACAAATGATATGATATTTTTTGTATTTTCTATGCTCAATTACTTTTAGTTTTATTTATTTGTTAATTGAAAATAATGAATTTCTTTTAATTTGAGGTTTTTAAAAATCTTTTTTTCTTATTTAATATTAATTCGTTAAGCATAACTCAATAGCTTTTTTTTAACATGAATTTTCTCTAATACTGACAATATTTTTATAGCATAACCAAAAAAAAAAAAACATCGTTAGTGTTTTTATGTAATTTGTATAACATTTAATAAATTTAGGTACCAAACTAAACCTAAAAGAAAGCTTAGGTGCCAAACTAAGAAAAATATGTCAAGTTCAGGTACCAAATTGGGCCCAAAAAATGTTTAGGTACCAAATTAGGAAATATGTCAAGTTCAAGTACCGAATTGGGCCAAAAAAAAAGTTTAGATACTAAATTAGGAAAAAGTGTCAAGTTCAGGTGCCAAATGTTATATTAATCCAATTCATTAATAATTTTTTTATTGAAAGGCTGGATTTTATTAGAACGAAATGACAACGTGCAATAACTAGAATTACAAAAAAAGAAAAACAACAAAGAAAACAAACAAGCCTTAAATGAAAAACCGATAAAATAAGAAACAAAAGCCCAACCACAAATGAAGAGCCTTCCCCGACCAAAACTGAATATGCAAGAAGAAGAAAAGCTCACAAAGTAACCATCCGATGCCTGTAAAGAGAGAAAAAGAAACTCCGGCATCTTTGACGATCTCTAACAACCTGTCATTCATTCCGTACCAGTTGATGAGAAGAAGCACACTGATAAAATGAGGTTCGAGACAAGTACCACAACTGATGAAACCCAAACCAAACCACCCATTGCCGATCTCCAGCCACCCACCACGCCGTCTATCGCAACACGAGTCACCCACGCCCCAAAGACCCTATATCGAGCCAAAAGCCAAAAGGCGAACACCTCAACCACCCCTTTTCACTTTCCATGATGTCCAAAATTGTCTATGAACCATCCTCGACCCACCAAGTAGCACATCGAAGGAGAAAACCTTCTCTTGCCAACAGGTGAGCAAACCAATTACCTTCACGTTTGATATGCTGATAAATGCACTTCTTAAAAGCCAAAGAAATTTGCTTTAATTCCCAAGCATAGGGACTAACTTCCAATAGATCAACGCTAGCAGACTGGAATTTTGAAATGACCATGCCTTGGGTCACCCTTAACCTCCATCGATCTGAAACCCATATCCTTCGCAAACTGAATCTTCTGTAATCCAGCCTAGGCCTCTATAGTCAACGGAGAGGAAACATACTCATTCCAAAAATAGGTGGACCCCATAAGCAAACCCGAGGCATTGTGAATGACAACTCCCTCCTGTAGCACCCAACTGATTGGAAAAACTAGCATCGAAGTTAACCCTGATAAAAGGGTCCATGGGTAGTTGCCAAAACCCTAAAATTTGAGTGGGTCGAATGACTAAAGCTATGAATAACCGTTCCAACTGTAGAACATGTCCCGAAATAAAGGTAACCATATCTTGTCTTGACTATCATATCTTCTCATGGACCAAAAGATTTTGTGAGTACCATAATTCCCAAATTGTGACTACGATGGTTAATCGTGTTGTAGGGGTACTTCCAGATAATAAGAGATGTTGCGCCCATGCCGCCAAACCCTTATCAGAAAGATCTGGTTACTAGGAAAAACCCTAGTCCAACCACACGAGAAGCACTAATGGGCAATCTCGACATGCATGAAGAGGAGTTTCAGCATCGGTGCCACACCTAGGACACATTACATCCACCCTGCAATTGACGACGGAACATATTAGAATTAGTGGGTACAAAATTATGTAGAAATTTCAAAGTTGTATTCTTAATTTTCAAAGGTGTTTGAATTTGCTAAAGTTGTCTATACATGGATCTAGTACCCACACTCACAACATTATACCGATCCTCATCTGATTCGGGATAACCACAAAGAAAGAGCCGATTACCACTCTTCATGGAATATTCCCTAAACTTTTTGAGGCGCCACTGCAATCTGTCAACCGTACCATGTTGTGCCAATGGAAGGCGAAGAATCTTCTGAGCGTCTTGGTAAGTAAACATCGAGCGCACAAGATCCAATTTCTAAGTCTGCATATCAACATCAATTGAATGAATAGATAAATGAATCCTGTTTTCCACATCTACCAACCTTGCATCCATCAATTCTATTCTTTTTCTCATTTAATTTTCTTTTCTTCATTTAGTGACGCTCATGGAACTAATGTTAGGGGTATATAGCAATATTTTGTATATTAATGTTTGGTTCATGAACAAAACACCTATAGGAAAAACCAATTAAAAGGTCTAGCAATAACAATCTCATACATCATCTTCTTTTGGAATTTTACCAATACATAACCTAGCATTAGGAGCCTTAATTTGGTTGATTTGATTACTAATTATATATAGGATTATCATGGGTCTGGTCGGATTGGGTTTGGGCCAAGTCAATGTAAAAGTTTTGGTTCGAGTTTGGTCTGGCCCAAAAAATGGGCCTAAAATTCAACATAAGCCCAATCTAAATTAAAATGCTAAATCCAAGCCCAATCCAACTCACCCGTATTAAATTTTTTAGATTAATTTTTATATAAAAAATATTTAAAAATATAATACATCAAATGCACTAAAAACATTAAAATAAATGTTCCCAACCAATTGAAAATACATTAAAAAAATTTGTATACTTAAATAACACTAAAATAATTGCAACTTAACAAGAAAATGCCTCTAAAGTAGTAGCAAAATGAATAATAAAACAAGAGCTATACAATTTCAAAATAATAACAATAAAATAATAACAATATAATAGCAAAATGGTAGCAAACGAGCAGTGAAATGTCAGCCAAACAGCAGCAAAATAATTGATTCGGGCCAGGCCCAGGCCAAAAAATCCTACTTAAGGCTTGACCTATTTAGAAAAAAAAAAATTTTGTTCAAACCCATTTTTCAGGTCTATTTTTTTACCCAAACCTTCTTACTTTTAGGACAGATCTTCGACCTGGACAGATGGCCCGACCCATAATTAGGTCTAATTATATCTTATATTCATTAATTGAATTATATAAACATTAATCATTGCAACGCGTAGGTTTGTGCAAGTATACACAGTCGTTATCAAGTAATAAGTAAATATAAGAGTTATCGTCTCCACATGGACTATATATGTTAATAAAATAATTGCAAAATTAAAGACTACGAATTGGTAAGAAAACACAATAATTTTCATGTGATGGATAAATTTGATATTAACTAAATGCAAATGAGTTAATCTAAATGCAAGGAATGAAATGAGATGGTTAAGCAGCAATTTCACAAGCTTCAACAATAATAACATGAATGAGCTAGAACAATTCAACATTTGACTCTATTCATCTTTCATCATGTTTAACAATATCCAAAAAGTATTCCATGGCAACTCGATTTTTCATTAACTTGAAACCAGTTATAAGTTCTTTCAAAATCTTTTACTAGGAAAAAACTTGCATACTACCATGATCATATTTAACTAAGGGTTTCTTAGAGTTATATGAAATAACAGGGATAGGTTAGGTTTGAAACACTTTAATCACACAAAGTTAAAAGTTATGCAAGGTAATAGAGTTCTCTCGAGTTATTACGAACCTTTAATTTAATCGGGTTAGAATCTAAATTAAGTATGCATATTTCAATTATTGTGTCCATTAATCATCATCTAGCTGGGATTAAAACTAATTCTAATACACTCAATCACATTTTAATGAATGAAATACATGCATGAGTTTAATTGAAAGCATGGATGATTGAGGCACAAACATCATAAACATGAATAAAATGAACTTCATCAAATTAATGTAATCATTCTAACTGAAACAAAATTAAGCTATCATTGTTAATGGAAAAAACATTAAAATAATTTGCGAACATGTTTAACAACTTCGGCAGTCTTCGGGAAATCAGTCTTAGTGGCTTCCTCTGATCCTTGTGTTTGCTCATTCTTAAAGTGCTCCTCAAGGTGGCCGACCAAGAGAGAATTTTCTTAAGGAATTGCTAGCTAAGGGGAATGGGGAGAATGAATGGATTTATGCGTAAAAAATGAGGATTTATGCGTAAAGAATGAAAAATGAACAAGTGAATAATGAAAAATGAATGGATTATTGATGGATGAGGGATGGTGAAGTGAAAGGTAGTATTTATAGTGGATGGAGTGTAACACCCCCTAACCTTAAATTGTCGTCGAAACAGGGTTACGGAGCATTACCAGACATATCAGACAATTTACGAATAATTCATAAATAAATTAACATACCTGGTATAATTTAATCATTAAATCCCTATAATGGACCCTCGAGGCCCAAAACATGTATTAGAAGTGGAACGAGACTTGTTCGAATGCTCCAGAATTTTTTCATGAATTTCTAAAATTTTTACTAGGTGCAGGGCTCACACGCCCGTGTGGGCCAGGGACACGCCCGTGTGTCTCCATGACACGCCCGTGTTGACATTCCATGTGGCTTACACGGCCAGGACACGTCCGTGTCCTTTACCCGTGTCACTCTCTGACTTATTGTTCATGAATAAATTGATTTCACACGGTCAAGCCACACGCCCATGTGCTTAGTCCCTGTAGATTTATTTTCAATTTAAATCTAGTGCAGTTTTCACACAGCCATGACACACGCCCGTGTTCAAGGCCGTGTCCTTCACACGGCTGAGACACGCGCCCGTCTCTCTACCCGTGTGCTAAAACCTGGGTATTCTGTTTCCAAAATTTAAGTTGCAAGGAACACACAGCCAGACCACACGTCTATGTGCTAGCTGTGTGTCTCACACGGTCTGGTCACACTCCCCGTGTGCCAGGCCGTGTGAACTCTATATGAGCCATTTATACTAACCTACCCAAACCTGCAAATTCAAACCGAAACCAATCTAATACCAATATTTCAACCAATACATTTGCACACTCAATATACCAAAATCATGCCTAAAACATTGACTTAATAATATGACTAATAACATTCATAATATCATTTAAGATTAATTCATATTCATCATTCATTTCCACTTTTTTTACTTATAACAAATATGTTAAGTGTATCATAAAGCTTTCATGCCTTCTCATTAAATCCCAACTCAAACATTATAAATCATTCTTTAGAACCAAAAATTACAAGACATATACATGTGACCTATACAACACCTAGTACATGCCACTTTTACCAAAAAAGAAAATTTTACATCACCAAGGTTGTGCTGAGGTCAGGATCAATTTGGATGCTGAACCGGGACCTTTGACTTCTACTAATCTGTGCACGGAAACAACCGTACGGTAAGTATGTCTATACTCAGTGGTATTACCAGAATTCAAACTAAATAACATTAATGTTCTATAAGTATCAAGTATGTAACTGTTGGAACGCCGGAACCCCATGGCGCAGCAGAATAAAACTAGATCCAGCGATCCAAATCAGGAATCCATGTGTGAGGAACGAATCGGGGTGAAATAAAGGTTTCGA
Source organism: Gossypium bickii (assembly GCA_025503065.1). Lineage (NCBI taxonomy): Eukaryota > Viridiplantae > Streptophyta > Magnoliopsida > Malvales > Malvaceae > Gossypium > Gossypium bickii. The sequence goes on along the minus strand of CP106713.1, from coordinate 14,298,773 downwards.
AATTACCAAAACTTCAATCTGAGTAGACAGCGACGCCTTGGCAACAAGAGTTTTGATCTCTTCATCGAATCGACCACAACCTTTTCCGATGTCGGCCTCTACGTGATCCACCCGGTTTGACTATGAACGGAAGAAATCTCCAAAACTATTTTGGAGGTTTATTTGCTTGACGGCTGCTAGACCTAACAAGTAATCATTTAGGGTTTTTCATTTCTAGCTTTGTCTCCTTTTAATACCTTTTATAATGGGTGCCTTTCTCATTGGGCCTTTTATAATAGGTATCCTCTTAATTGGGCCTTTTATAATTGGTATCTCTTGAATGCATTACAAGATTAAATAAATACAATAAAGTTTTTAACCGAAAATTATAATTACGTTAATTATATCTGAAAATTATAATTACATTAATTATAATAAGGATTTCGGTAAACTATATTTATTTAAATTTATATATGAATCAAATTCATATATTAATAAAATTATGTTATCATTATGTGTACAACATTCTTGTACATATAATATGTTCAATATTTGATTGCCCAATTAAATTAATTCTTTAATTAATTTAATTCATGTGACAACCAAACACAATACCAACTATATTTTATTCCGTTCATTTCAACCATAGGGTGTGACCACAGTAGGTTCTTTGCAACGTTAGCGATAATAATAGAACGATTCTATTGTCACGGACAATGAGTGGCATCTAGCAATGCATCATTGCTACCTAAGTTACAAGAAGTCATGATTCGACATAACCATTCGTGATTAACCTTTCATGCATTAATCCTTAAGTCCTTTATCTCTCGAGCGGATACAAGTCATGGGATAGTCACACTTGCATAGTCCATCCCATGTTTCTTGGTATCTTGAGTAGACTATGATATACAAATTAGTATGACATCTCATATCAACTTATTTGAGCATGGCCATGCATTTCTAGTCTTACTCAATCAAGTGGCCTAAGATATTACTCCTATTATGTAGGAGGGACTTATCCTTTATTGATCAACCATATCCTCTATATAGATTGTGGTATATCCAACATCGACCTTTATAAAACAACTTTTATTCTGATTATGCGTTTGATCAGTCAAAATATACAACTCACGATCTTTGGGATAATAATGATCTCAAGTCTGAGGATCATGTACATATTAATCACTATGAGTAATGTTGTGACAATTATATAATAATCCAAGAAACATACTCATAGCGGGTCAATCCAATATGTTGTTCTCTAACATACATATTCATGCATTGATTTTGACACTCCATATCAATGACAACTCTTTATCATCAATCAACTACATGTTAGTCTTAATGCATTATTATTGTCCTAGTCAACAATAATACTCGACTAAGGATCTTTTAAGAATAATCATATTATTCTCGGGACATTATTATAAAACAGGTTTATTTATACACACGAAAAGAAAAAGCAAATAATAATGACAACGCTTTATATTAATAAACATGGTAAATTAAGTATGTTATTACAACCATCTCACGATTTATCTTTGGGCATACTCTTACAATCTCCCACTAGCACTAAGACCAATCACTCATATATCTAATACCAAGTGACTTAGTGTGGCGATCATGCTTCCTGGCATGTCGGAGGCTTGGTCGAGGATCGACAATGTTATCATCCGAAGGTACTCTGATATCTCTACATCCCCGATCGATAATCTCTCGAATAAGATGGTAGCGTCTAAGTATATGTTTGGATCATTGGTGAGATCTGGGGTTCCTTAGCTTGTGCAATAGCTTCATTGTTATCACATCGAGCTCTATAGCATCCGATATGCTAGGCACAACCCCTAGTCCATAATGAACTTCTTGATCCAAACCGCTTCTTTTCTTTGCCTCACCGGTCGCAATATACTCAACCTCTGTTGTAGAATCGACTCTCGTACTTTGCTTTGAACTCTTCCACCTCAAAGCACCACCATTAAGGTAAAACACAAAACCTCGTTTGCGACCGAGAATCATCCTTGTCGGTTAGAAGCTGGCATCAGTGTAACCTTTTACACTTAACTCTTCCTCACCTCCATATAATAGGAACGTATCCTTAGTTCTTCTTAAGTACTTAAGGATACTCTTGATCGTGGTCCAGTGACCTTTACCGGGATCTACTTGATACCGCCGCCATACTTAAGGCATACGAGACATCCGGGCAGTACATAACATAGCATACATGATAAATCCAATAGCGGAAGCATATGGAATTTTACTCATACGTTCTCTCTCTTGTGGAGTTGAAGGACACATTTCCTTCGAGAGTGAAATACCATGTCTCATAGATAGAAATCCTTTTTTAGATTCTTTCATACTGAACCTTTTTAGTACTTTATCTATGTATGTACTTTGGCTTAGACCTAGTAGTCGTCTTGATCTATCTCTATAGATCTTGACTCCTAAGATATAAGTGGCTTCGCCCAAGTCCTTCATAGAAAAACAACTTCTTAACCAAGTCTTAATAGACTGCAAGGTAGGTATGCCATTTCCCATGATAAGTATGTCATCCACATATAGTACCAAGAATGTGATAGTGCTCCCACTAACTTTCTTGTAAACACATGGTTCATCTTCATTTTTGACAAAACCAAACTCTTTGATTGCATCGTTAAAACGAAGATTCCAACTTCGAGAAGCTTGCTTTAATCCATAAATGGATCTTTGCGACACATATCTTTCTAGCATCCTTTGGATTTACAAAACCTTAAGGTTGTGTCATATACACATCCTCTTCAAGTTTCCCGTTAAGGAAAGCTGTTTTGACGTCCATCTGCCAGATTTCATAATCATGAAATGCAACTATGGCGAGCAAGATCCTGATGGATTTAAACATAGCTACAGGAGAAAAGATTTCATCATAGTCAACACTATGAATTTGGCGAAAACCTTTAGCGACTAATCGCCCTTTGTATGTTTGTACATTACCATCCATGTCAGTTTTCTTTTTGAAAACCCATTTGCACCCTATAGGTTTAACCCCTTCGGGTGGATCAATCAAAGTCCATACTTGGTTTTCATACATGGAATCCATCTCAGATCTCATGGCCTCAAGCCATTTCTCAGAGTCTGGGCTCGTCACCGCTTCTTGATAAGTCCTAGGCTCATCTTGATCTATAAGAAGAACATCACCATGCGTTGCAATGAGAAATCCATATCTCTCAGGTGCACGGCGTTCTCTTAAAGATCTGCGCGGTGGTTGTGTTTCTACAGCAGTTGTTTGTTCCTCAATTTCTTGTGGAATTTTTTGTTATTCAATCTCTGGTTCAGTGGTATCTTGTGATTCTCAAATTTCTTCAAGTTCAATCTTTCTCCCACTTCTTTTTCTAGAAGTAAATTCTCTCTCTAAGAAGACACCAGTTCGAGCAACAAACATTTTGTTCTCAGTGGGATTAAAGAAATAATATCCTTTGGTTTCTTTTGGATACCCCACAAAAATACACCTTTCAGATCTGGGTTCAAGTTTAGTAGACGTCGGCGTTTAACATAAGCTTCATGCGTACCTAAATTTTCATAAAAGACATACTAGGGCGTTTTCCACCACATCTCATATGGCGTCTTTTGAACCGATTTAGATGGAACACGATTTAGTGTGAAAGCAGCTGTCTCAAGTGCATATCCCCAAAAGGAAGTCGGTAGATCAGCATGACTCATCATGGATCGAACCATGTCTAATAAAGTTCGATTTCTTCTCTCAGATACTCCATTCCATTGAGGAGTACCAGGAGGAGTAAGTTGTGAGACAATCCCATATTCTTTCAAAAGATCATCAAACTCTAGGCTCAAGTACTCTCCACCTCGATCAGATCGAAGTGACTTGATAGTTTTGCCTAGTTGATTTTGTACTTCATTTTGAATTCCTTGAACTTTTCAAGGGACTCAGACTTACGGCGCATGAGATAAACATACCCATATCTACTGAAATCATCGGTGAAAGTAATGAAGTAGTGAAATCCACCTGCGGCTGTGTATTTATTGGTCCACATACATCGAATGTATTAGGTCCAATAAATCACTAGCTCGCTCACTTTTACCAAGAAAAGGAGATTTAGTCATTTTTCCCAATAAGCAAGATTCACATACTTCAAATTGTTCAAAAACAAATGAATTCAAGAGACCATCTTTATGGAGTTTGGATATGCACTTATGTGGCCCAAACGACAATGCCAAAGATAAGTTTGATTTGAGTCATTTATTTTAGATCTTTTAGTATTTATGTTGTAAATGGGATTCGTTTGATCTAAAATATAGAGGCCATTAATTAATTGCGCCGAACCATAGAAAACATTATTGAGATAAAATGAACAACAATTATTCTTAATAATTATCTCAAAACCAACTTTGTCTAAACAAGAAATTGAAATAATGTTTAGTCAAACTGGGCACAAAATAAAAATCCTCTAAACATAAATCATGTCCACTAGGCAAAGATAAAGTATATGTTCCCACAGCTAATGCAGCAACTTTTACTCCATTTCTAACTCGTAGGTCCACATCTCCTCTAGCCAAAGTCCTACTCCTTTGTAGTCCCCTGTATGTGAAGTACAAATATGAGAACCACAACCAGTATCTAATACCCAAGAAATAGTAGTTGATAAATTAATATCAATAACATAAATACACCAAGCGGACATTCCGCTTGCTTTAGCCTTCTTGACTTCTTCAAGATAGACAGGCGATTCCGTTTCCAATGTCCAAACACCACAATGAAAATAGCTTTCCTTCCTTGGACACCCCACCTTTAGGTTTCGGTCACGACCTTTCCTTTTCCAAATTTGGGCTTACCTTTGCCCTTAGGTTTTGTTTGAACTTTGGCCTTTCCCTTGCCCTTGTTATTACGGACCATCAGTATGGGCTTGGGTCCAATCTTTTTCAAGTTGCCTTCAACAGTTCGTAACATACTGAGCAATTGTGGTAGAGTCTTGTCAATTTCATTCATATTGAAATTGAGGACAATCGGGTCAGTAGCTATCCGCAACGATTGTAAAATAACATCGGTGGCCAACTCTTGGCTCAATGGAAACCCAAGCTTAGATAGGCTTTCAATATAGCCAATCATCTTAAGGACATGAGGTCATACTGGGCTTCCTTCAGCCAACTTACATTGGAATAGGGCCTTAGAGATATCAAACCTCTCTTGCCGTGCTTGCCCCTGATAAAGTTCTTTCAGGTGCTCGATCATATCATAAGCAACCATGTCCTCATGTTGCTTCGAAGTTCGAGATTCATATTGGCAAGCATAAGACATCCAACATCTATCATGTCATCGAGATACTTCTTGTAAGCATCTCTATCGATCCTCGAGGCATTAGCGGGTGGTTCATTAGGAAGTGGTTGTTCAATGACATATAATTTCCGTTCTTGTTTAAGGACAATCCTAAAGTTACGGAACCAATCAAGAAAATTCAAACCATTCAATTTGTCCTTCTCAAGGACCGATCGCAATGAGAGTGTGCTAGTGTTTGCAGCCATAATATATCTACAACAATTAAATATGCATGTGAGTAAATTTACCAATTTTATATCAATCATTAAAAAGACTTTATTAAATGATATTCCCACTATTTTATTTCAAAATTAATAACCCTCGTATATTAATTTCAGAAAAACTTTCTCAAAAGTATTTCTAGTAAGTTAAGGATCCATATTTCACCACTTCTTAAGTCAGCTTTGGCTTTACTTTTAAGATTATGGTTATTTAGGTAAGCAACATTTGCTAATTACATCATATGTAACTCCTAATATTTGGTGAACAACTCTTGTTCTAATCATCTTATGATTTATCCAATTTACTTGCCTCTAGGTTTCTAATCCTATTAGAGTAACCTAGTTAAGTCATTAACCAATTTTTTAACCAGCGAATATCACTTGTTTATTCTTCGCGTTTAACCAAGATAAATGCTAGTACTTCGCTTTGGCAGAACCTACATAGTATTGATCAAGGCCTTAACGAGGGCAAAATTGGAAGGCCATACTGACTTAATATTTTAATAGAGGGATTTTATTAAGGTTGTTGCATCTCACCAATTATGGTCTATTTTAGCCCATTTAGTCTTCTAATCGATCTCATCAATTAATAGGGTTTATTTTCTTCAAGTTTTAATATATATAATTGGCATAGACATCCATAGCATCTCATACATGAATAAATAAAGCAATAAATAAATGCAATAGTTATAGCCCATAAACTAAGGTGGTTCAACCCAAGCCAATGGGAAAACCAAAAAGAAACCTAAAGGTGTAAGCCTTTCAGAAGCTATCATTCTCAATCATTGTCCCACCTTCCTTCTCGTTTGGCCCACAAAGAACTCTTGCAAATTACAATATCTGAAAACTCGTTTTACATACGAGGGAATAAGATGAGAAGAGAAATACAAGAGAATAGTAGTAAGGCATTTACACGCAGTAGTATTTAAAAAAATACAACCTTTTATCGAATGGGTCATTGGGCTATAACTATGCATTTCAAACACCGTGCATGTCAAAAATAGCATACATAATTCAATATTTTTTTTTAAGATGAATTATAAAATATCCTTTCAACCTTTTGTGGCCCCGCAGATATGGACTGAGGTATGCGGCGTGAGACCCTGTGATGCATTTAATCGCATACCCCAGTCAAATGAAACCTCACGATTTGATAACTTTTTATCAATAGAATCGTGTTTTTAAGATTTTAATCCTTGAGGTTTCATATTGGAACAACCCTTGTTCCACTAGCCGATTAACACTTACTGAAACTATAAATACCACCGTCGCATTATTACGATTTGTTAATAGTTAACAAAGAATAACATAAAATCAAGTAGGCCACAACACCATGATTAACATTTAATCAATTACCGAAAGGAACAGTTATCAGGTTATGCTTAAACGATTAAACAATCAAAAATACAATAAGATCAAAACATGAATCTCATACAATTGCATCACCCAAGTATTTAAACTCGAAGTTCAGTATCACACAAGTGGCTCGATACCACTTGTTGGAACGCCAAAACCCCATGGCGCGCGAGAATAAAATTAGATCCGGCGATCCAAATCGAAAAGAATCCATGTGTGAGGAACGAATCGGGGTGAAATAAAGGTTTCAAATTACCAAAACTTCAATCGAGTGAGACAATGACGCCTTGGCAACAAGAGTTTTGATCTCTTCATCGAATCAAGCCACAACCTTTTCCGATGCACGCTCTACGTGATCCACCCTTTTGACTATGAGCGGAAGAAATCTCTAAAACTATTTTGGAGGTTTATTTGCTTGACAGCTGCTAGACCTAACAAGCAATCACTTAGGGTTTTTCATTTCTAGCTTTGTCTCCTTTTAATACCTTTTATAATGGGTGCCTTTCTCATTGGGCTTTTTATAATAGGTATCCTCTTAATTGGGCCTTTTATAATTGGTATCTCTTGAATACATTACAAGATTAAATAAATACAATAAAGTTTTTAACCGAAAATTATAATTACATTAATTATAATAAGGATTTCGGTAAACTATATTAATTTAAATTTATATATGAATCAAATTCATATATTAATAAAATTATGTTATCATTATGTGTACAACATCCTTGTACATATAATATGTTCAATATTTGATTGCCCAATTAAATTAATTCTTTAATTAATTTAATTCATGTGACAACCAAATACAATACCAACTATATTTTATTCCGTTCATTTCAACCATAGGGTGTGACCCTGTAGGTTCTTGCAACGTTAGCAGTAATAATAGAACGATTCTATTGTCACAGACAATGAGTGGCATCTAGCAATGCATCATTGCTACCTAAGTTAAAAGAAGTCATGATTCGACATAACCATTCGTGATTAACCTTTCATGCATTAATCCTTAAGTCCTTTATCTCTGGAATGGATACAAGTCATGGGATAGTCACACTTGCATAGTCCATCCCATGTTTCTTGATATCTTGAGTAGACTATGATATACAAATTAGTATGACATCTCATATCAACTTATTTGAGCATGGCCATGCATTTCTAGTCTTACTCAATCAAGTGGCCTAAGATATTACTCCTATTATGTAGGAGGGACTTATCCTTTATTGATCAACCATATCCTCTACATAGATTGTGGTATATCCAACATCGACCTTTATAGAACAACTTTATTCTGATTATGCGTTTGATCAGATCAAAATATACAACTCACGATCTTTGGGATAATAATGATCTCAAGTCTCGAGGATCATGTACATATTAATCACTATGAGTAATGTTGTGACAATTACATAATAATCCAAGAAACATACTCATAGCGGGTCAATCCAATATGTTGTTCTCTAACACACATATTCATGCATTGATTTTGACATTCCATATCAATGACAACTCTTTATCATCAATCAACTACATGTTAGTCTTAATGCATTATTGTTGTCCTAGTCAACAATAATACTCGACTAAGGATCTTTTAAGAATAATCATATTATTCTCGGGACATTATTATAAAACAGTTTATTTATACACACGAAAGAAAAAGCGAAATAATAATGACAACGCTTTATATTAATAAACATGGTAAATTAAGTATGTTATTACAACCATCTCATGATTGATCTTTGGGCATACTCTTACAGTAACAATGTAAATCATAAGAATTAATTTACATTCAAATTCATACTTTATATATAATAATTCATCAACTGATATCATATATTAACAATTCGAATCCTCGATCTGTAACACCCCTTACCCGAGACCGTTGCCAGAGTCGAGCACGAGGCATTACTAAACTTTACTACTAATTCGGCATAAAATTTAAAACTGTCCATCTGCGTCATAGTCACTAAAATATTTATATCTGGAGATACGGGACTCCAAATTAAGATCCGTTAATTTTCCCTGAAACTAGACTCATATATCGTTTTACAATAATTTTTCCAGAATTTTTGGTATAAAGTTTCCCCTGTTTTACTGTTTGACTGTTCTGAACTCTCTTCACTACGAATCAAATTACTCTTTGTACAGAACTTAGATGGCCTCATTGTTTAGCTCATTTGAAACTAGACTCATTCAGGATTTCATACATATAAATTTTAAACCACAATTATTTTTGTGCAATTTCTAATGATTTTTCAAAGGCAGAACAGGGGATCACGAATTCATTCAGGACCAGTTTCACTAAAATTTAAATATCTCATTATTTCCATTTCTTTTGCTTACTCTATTTCTTTCATATGAAAATAGACTCAAAGAGCTTTCAATTCATATCTTATTCACTTTCTAATTCCATTTCTTCTATTTTTGGTGATTTTTCAAAATCACGTCACTGCTGGAATTCAGAAACTGTTTCATTGCAAAATATTGTTAACTAGTTTATAACATCTTTACTCTATCTCATTTAAACTCTATACATGCCATATAAATCTTCAAACATAAAACAAAAGCTACCTAAATTGATCCGGATAGTGAGCTTTCTTGTGATGATCCGATCTACCAACTTCTCTTTAATTCAATCTACATAAAAATATCAAACACACACACGAGTAAGCTTGATGAAGCTTAGTAAGTTCATAGGTTCAAAGTAATGCTTACCACACATAATATTTCCAAACAATAACAAAACATTTTCTAAAGTTCCCTGCCATTCACAACCATTGTTAAAATACTTCTCATAGTTGAGACATTTGATTCACTCATTTTATATTACTTTTTATCAAATTAGGAAATGTCTTACGAATTTGAGTACGTCGTTGCTTAGTGCCACGTTTCACAACTCAGTATGGTTAATACCATACCTACATTTCACAACTCAGTATGGTTGATACCATACCTACATTTCATATCTCAGTATGGATGATACCATACCTACATTTCACAACTCAGTATGGATGATACCATACCTACATTTCACAACTCAGTATGGATGATACCATACCTACATTTCACATTTTCCATGGATTAACCATGGTCTTATCCGTCAATTCATCACATGTCACGACACGAACGTACTCAATTCTGCGTTTTTCCTAATTTGAATTACCGCCATTTGTTCTTTCATTTTATCATATTTTCCACAATCCCACAGCAAATTCACATTTACAGCACATTATATCATTCAATCTTTCACAAATAAACATATAAATTCAACCATATGAACTTACACTACTGATTTGTAGAAGATTTTGAAATTTAGGGACTACTCAAGCAACTTTTTCTTTTCCTCTTTCTTCTTTGGTTTCTTGATCTATAATGTAAAATATTTTCACTCATTAGCATATATTTCATTTCTATTTCACTTCACAAATTATGCTCTTCAAATTTCAAAATTGCACTTTTACCCCAAAATTTACAGTTTTTACAATTTAGTCCTTGCTCAATTCAGCCATCAATTGAACTAATTTTTCTCAATCAACACTTTATTCTATCATTACAAACAATTTCACAACCTTTGATATTCTGAATTTCAATACCAACCTCTAATTCACAACTTTTTCACAATTAGGTCCTAAATATCATTTCCTATCAAAATCACTTAATAAAACCACCTTAATATGAAATTATAATTTAATTTTCATAATAATTCATCATAAACTTCCATTTCTCAGCAAGGGTAACTTTTAATTTTACCCACCAAATCAAAAACTAATGAATTCTATAAGTGGATCTAGTTGTAAAAGTCATAAAAACATAAAAATTATCAAGAAAAAGCAAGAATCAAACTCACATGGTGTAAAAATATGAAAACCAGCTTTCTCCAGACTTTTTATGGCGTTTTGGCTGAGAAAATATGAAGATATCTCTAGGTTTTTCAATTTTATCTTTATTATACATGTTAAAATCACAAAAATTCCAATTTTGCCCCATTTCCCTTATCTCCTGCTGATTCCCTTGCCTTAGCCGTCCAACCTTCTCACTTTTAGGTTTAATTGCTCTTTAAATCCTTTTCTTTTAACACTTGAGCTATTTAATTCTTGTAGCAATTTTGCATTTGTTACAATTTAGTCCTTTTTATTTAATTGACTACCCAAACATTTAAATTTCTCAACCAAACTTTAATATTAACTTAATAACACTCCATAAATATTTCTAAAAATATTTATGGCTCGATTTTCAAATTCGAGGTCTCGATACCTCGTTTTTGACCCATTTGACCTAGTAAATTCTTTTAATTCACCAAATTCACCAATCCACAAATTCTTCTAAATTCTCATTTGACTCATAAATATTAAATTACTATCTTACTCAATTTTACCTATCGGATTTAGTGAACTCATATCACCATTTCCGACACCACTGAAAATTAGGCCGTTACACGATCAATTCATGAACCTTAGGTTTATGCTTGCAAATCTCATATCTCAATTTCAATTCACATTTCAATTCATAATTCCATTTTCTTATACTTTCAGTAGATCAATCGATCAAACTCATTCAATTTTCTCATTTCATTTATTTACCCCTATTAACAAGATTCGGACCTTGGCAGATACACGGATCCAACCAAACACACCAGAACAATCCAACCAAACACACCAGAATAATCCACCCAAACACACCAGAACGGCACTAAGTGCCTCTTCGGATAGTACGAAGAAATATAGTGACTTCATTGTCTCCTCGGCTAAGCCGAAAAATCCCCAAAACCTTTCAATCCTATGGCATGCCAACTATATCCGACTCAGCCCGACTAGTTAATAAGGTATTCAATTTTCATATTTTAATTCAATCACTTTCTCATATTAATTACAATTCAATTCAATACATTTTTCCACTTTCCAATCAATAAACCATCAATTTTTTGTACATTGATGCGATCGTTAAGAGCACCAAAAATATCCTATCCCTAATAAATAATGAAAGAAAATAGTAAAAGGGAAGTAGGGTCAAATCCTTAGGGATTGGTTTGCAAAATATCCTGTTTCGTGAAATCCTGGTCAGAATCTTGCCCAAGAAAACCTACGTTCCCGAAAAATAAAAAAACTGAATTAAAAGTTGATCTTTAAAAAAAAAGCAGAATTTAAAGTTGACTGAAATTGTGATTATGAGAATTAAAACAAAAATAAAAAAAACAGAGTTGAGAAAATAAAGAGATTCTTATGTGGTGAGATTCCAGCCTCCAGTTGCCTAGATCCGTCTTGGGCTCAATCCTCGGTGTAGTCAGGCCATTTTGCCAGGGCCCATTCAGAAAAAGAAAAACAAAATAAGAAATAAATGTCCATTTTTTACAATCCTTTTACAAAAAACCCAATCTAAAGCCCAATTTTAATAAACCAAATACTGACCCACTACCCAAATACACCCGGGCCCAAATCCTACTCAGACCCAACAGACTTTAGCTAAAACCCAAAACTCAGACGGTCCAAAATAGCCCAACTCCTAAACCGAAATCAGAAGACATAGGGTTTCTGAAACCCTAGGCGCCGCAACCAGATCCAGCCCTTGCGCCGCAGCACTCAACAGCTCCAATCGCACCACAATCCGCACGCAAACCCCGCCATCGCCGAGATCTTCTCATCCACCTACAAAAGGAAAGGAAATCGACAGCGAACAAGGCAATATTTTTATTTCCTTTTTATTGTTTCTTTCGAAGGCCATAAAAAGCTTTACAAACCAACCAGTAAGAGGGGGATTTTTTACACCATATACACAGACATACACACGAAAAATACAAAGAACAGAATATACAGAGATACAAAAAATAATCGAAGATCAACAAGGTTTTTTTTTATTCTTTTCTTTTCATTTTCGATTATTTTTATTTCATATTTTGTCTTTTTTTTTTTTGAAACTACATATATAATATATATAATATATAGTATATAAAAAACTCACATTTTTAAATTAGGCCACGATGAAATGTGGCGGCGGACACCGAAATGACAGTGAGAGATCGCGCGCGAGCCTCACGTGGGAGCTAACTACTGGAATCGCTCAGTAGGGAGAGGAGAGAGCTCCTCTCTGTTTTTTTTTTTTTTGAAATGAGAAAGAATGTTTTTTTTTTTAAATTTTCACATTATATACCACCCCTAAACGGCGTCGTTTAGGGCTGAGGCTAATAGCCCCAAAACGGCACCGTTTCATGGCTCCGACCAGTGCGACCCGACCCGCCATCATAGGATCCGTGGGTTTTTCAATTAAATGGGCTATTTGCGCATCAAGCCCTTCCGCAATTTTTAGTTTTTTAATTCAGTTATCTTGTATTTTAAATTTACCCCAAACTTTCATTTATAGAATCAATTTCGTCCTTTTTCATTTCTTTTATAATTTTCATTATTTTATTATTAATTTTATTATCATTATTGTTAATTTTGATTTTTATTATCATATTATTATTGCTTTTACTATTATTATTTTATTATCATTATTATTTTATTACTAATACTTTTTATTTTACTATTATCACTATTATTATTATCATTACTTTTAACATTATTATTCCTATTTTTTATTATTATTTCATTAACAATTTTTTTACTATTATTTTTCCTATTAGTATTAGTATTATTATTATTATACGTACTATTATTATATTTATGACTATTATTATTATTTTTAATCTTATTATTATATTTTCTATTATTAGTATTATTACTATTTTTATTACCTACATTATTATTGCTATTTTTTATCATTTCTATCATTTTTGTTATTAATATTACTTTTACCTTAACTACTATTATTATTTTTATTATTACTATCAATTTTAATATTCTTACATTATTTTATTATTATTAATACTATTTTTATTATTTTTTTGCTATTATTTTTATCATTATTTTCATTATTATTTTATTTTATAATTGTTAATATTATTTTTATTATTATTTATTTATTAACATATTTCTATTTTATTTTTTTAACTATTATTATTTTATACATATTATTTATCTATTTGTTAATTTGATATTAGCTTCATTTTTGTTATTATTTTCTTTCTTTCTATTTACTTATTTGTTTATTTATTTACTATTATTTTTATTTAACATTTTTTTATTATTATTGCCTTCATTATTATTATGTATATTATTACCCACACTTTTATTCCGTTGTGCATGTTGCCATTATGATTTATTTTTCAATTATATTATATTTTCTTTGATGCATCGAAAATTTGGTTTTGAAATAAGCAAATAACCCGCGTTCTAGGGTTCGAAAGAAATCGTACCCTAACTTACTGGGTTGCGATTTTCTTCTTCGAGTCCAAAGAATCTATTACTTTCCTTTTAAAAGTAAAATAAAAACTTATTCTCGAGAATTCAAAATTGTCATGTCCTAACTCACTAGATATGACGTTTTGTCATCTCGGGATAAGGATTTCAGAAAACAAGGCAATGTTTTATGTTTGGAAGTTCGACAAATTGTGCCTTAACATGCTGGGCTTCGGTTTTTCATACGTCCAAATAACTAAATATCCTTTTAATTTCGTGTTTTGGAAAATTAAGGGACGATCTTAGTTTCGGGGGATAAAATGTTGCACCCTAATGTACTGGATGTGATATTTTATCCTTTTTGAACAAAAGAGTCTTAATATTTCGAAATGGGTTATATAAACATTCTTTAAAATAAATTGTATTTTAAAATCTTTTCAAATTCTTGACATAAGGACATTAATTAATCAATTAAGTACTAATTTTTGGCCGTTACGAGGGTGCTAATCCTTCTTTGTACGTAACCGACTCCCGAACCCATTTTCTTGTATTTCGTGGACCAAAATCAACATTTTGAAATAAACGTTTTATAAGGTGGTCCAATTACACCTAAGTAAAAAGGGATTGGTGGCGACTCCCATTTTCATTTTTAAAGTCGATCCCCGTTTTTAAGCAATCTTAAAAATGGTTTCGACAGCTTGGCTACTCCGCTAGGGACATCATCAGAGAGTCAAGCCATAAATTGATTATTTTTGTCCTTTTAAAAAAATTAAATTTTGATTTTGATTTTAGAATTTGATTTTGATTCTTTCACCGTATGAGTTTGTGACATGTTTGTTATGGTTTGGGTCTCGTAGGGTACTCTTGCATCATATTGCATGACCGTTGTGGTCACACCCTTAAGTGGGAGTGAGAAAGTATGTCTTCATGAGGTTTTCACCTCCGCATGGGCTAGTGGAATGCTTCCGGGATACATCTGTACCTATGTCTTCGTGAGGTTTTCACCTCCGTGCAGCCATAGGGAAATGTATTCCCCTGAACTGAACTCGATCCACATGAGCCTATAATGGGTGAGGATCGAGGAATCTGTTGGTTCGGGTACCTCAACTTTAGAACTAAACCGCATATAATGAACCCTAAGAGCCCACCTTAGGTAGAACTATGTCAAACCTTAGTGGTCACCCAGATAGGTGTTCTATGTTATTTATTTTTTTTCCTGTGCTAATTTTTTTTTTGTTTTGATTGCATTGCATCCACATCATAGAAAAGAGACGTTAATTCAAATTCGATTACTAAATACAATAGTTTGTCATAATAAAATAGATTTTTTGATAAAGTGGATTATAATATGGTCTTCCGAATATGGTCCAAGTAAACGAGAGAAGACTGATAGTCCATGAAGGAATACAAGACTTTATCCTCCAAGGATTCAAGATGACAAAGACTATTCGAGAATCACCACGTCTCGGCTTTCTTAAAAAGGCTAACGAGCATTGTGAGGTTAAGTGAGCAGTGAGTCGCGGCCCAGATCAAGCAAAAAGGAGCTAATAGGAGGCATCTATTAGAAGTTTGCAAGATTTGACCTATGCGAAGAAGGGGATTGATGTTTTTGCTTGGAATATGAGGGCAATGCCGTTTATGTGATCCATTTTATGTAAAGAAATTTACTTTCTAAAAAAGTTTTTCTAATGGAATTGAATTCAGAATCAACGCCTCTCTTTCTTTGCATTCATGCATTTGTATTACATCACATCATATGCATTTAAGTCCATAGAGAGAGCCTAATTAGTTGAAATTATAACAGAGAGAGAAAAGAGAAAGAGGAAGGAAAAATTTGGAAACTGAACATCCTTACGGTACACGTGCCAAATCAAAGAAAATGGATCAAAGGTTGGAACAATTTCAAAGAGATATGCAAGATCAGATGCAGGAGCAACTGGCAAAGCTCCAACAAGAAATGATGGACCAAATATTGGAAGCTTAGAGAAACATGATGGCTCAAATGGCCCAGATGATGAGTGAGGCAATGGACAAAGGAAAGGGTCCCCTAGTTAATGCTGAAGACAACGAGGACTTTCCTAGAGGTTTCACCCCACCACATGTACAACCTGAGGAGTATCCCCAAAGGTCACCTGTCACGATTAGGCCTCAACAGGGGCAAGCTGATAATAGACTGCCCATGAACTTCCAAGCCGGCATAGGATCCAACCTAGGAGATAACCCTGGTAATCCCGTTATCTCTGATTTGGATATAACAGAGAGGGAAGGGATCAGAACTGAATCTTCAAGACAGTTGGAAGATTGTTGTAGATGGTTGGAAGAAAAATTCAAGGCTTTGGAAAATGCCAACCATCATCATGGTATTGATGCAAAGGACTTGAGTATGGTCTCGGATCTGGTACTTTCTCATAAATTCAAGATGCCAGAATTTGAGAAGTATAATGGGACTAGTTGCCCTGAAGCCCACGTCACTATATTCTGTAGACGCATGACTGGTTACGTGAACAATGATCAAATTTTGATTCATTGTTTTCAAGACAGTTTAGTGGGGGCAGCGTCCAGGTGGTACAATCAACTCAGCAGTGCTAGGATTAGCTTCTGGAGAGATTTGGCCCAAGCCTTCATCAATACAATCATGTCACAGACATAACGCCTGACAAAATCACTTTACAAAACATGGAGAAGAAGTCAAATGAAAGCTTCAAGCAGTATGCGCAAAGATGGAGGGAGGTTGCCATGCAAGTTCAGTGACCACTCCTATAAAAGGAGACTACAATGCTCTTCATCAATACCTTGAAGGCTCCATTCATCATTCATATGATAGGAAGTACCACCAAGAGCTTTGCAGATATAGTGATGGCAGGAGAGATGATTGAAAATGCCATAAGGGGTGGCAAGATTGAAGCAGGGGAAACCACTAAAAGGTCTGCTCCTAGGAAAAAGGATGACAAGATGAATAACACGAGTACATACAACAAAGGGTACTCAAAAGTAATTACTATTAACCAGCCAAGGGTGATCACTGCTGGGCAACAAGGGTCGGTGAGACAAGAGTCAGGCACAAGGCAAAACTTTGAAAAGCTCCAATTTACACCAATCCCAATGACGTATAAGGAGCTATATCAAAGTTTGTTTGACGCACACGTGGTGTCCCCATTTTATTTGAAACCGTTGTAACCTCCGTTCCTAAAATGGTATAACGAGAATGCCCAATGTGAGTACCACGCGGGAATAAAAGGGTCATTCAATTGAAACCTGTACTACGTTTAAAAAGTTGGTTGAAAGGTTCATTAAAATGGGAATTGTGAAGTTCGACGATTCATCAAAATCTGATCACTTTGACGAAGTAGTAAATACGATAATTGAAGGAGGAGACAAAAAAGTTACGACCCTTTGAAGAAATTAAAAGCGAAGAGGGAATCGGGGAACGAAGTTTCCAAGCCCTTGTATACCTGGAAGTGTTTTGAATAATGGGACTGTGGAATAGATTTCTGTATTTTTAGAGCTAATCTAGTAATATTCAAAACACGCTTGTTGCCTTAAGCTTAGAGGCAATAAGAACCTTGTTGTGAAATAGGCTTGTGTCCTAAATTCTTATTTCAATAAAATGCGTCTTTTTGAACAAATATCCTTTTATTCTTTCCAATGTATAGATTCTTTTATTTTTGGACTTTCTTTCAAATATTATTTTATTCATTCATATCATACAAATAACCATTCTTTGAATCATTTATTCTTTGGAATCTTCCTCTGAACCTACACTAGGTCTCCAGATATCAACGATGTGAGCAACGCTGCCACTGACTCAGAGTCTCCTTTCAAGTAAGATATGTGTTTAGGGGGATCTCAGGACTTTGAAGATGACAGAGATTGTAACCTACCTTCTGATTTGTTAAGGATGGTAGAAAAGATGAAAAACAGACCTTACTCTACAAAGGGTCATGGGATATTATGAGCCTAGAAAAGGGGTGAAGATCGAAGCCCAGCTCACCACAAAAATAAGGCAAGACATCATTGAGTTGTTTTCAAGAATTCAAAGATGTTTTTGCACGATCTTATCAAGACACGCTTGGGAAATATTAAAAGGTGTTTAGAGAACGTGATAATGGTTCTACAATACTCAAGCCAATCATGAGGATTGGGTACTGTTAATCTACATAGAAGGGGATGGCACCAGCTATGCCGTATTTAAAGAGACAAGATTCATGTGCCTTCTCCATTTTTTCACAAACTTTCCCTATGTGCGTATGGATGTGATGGGGCCAATTTCGTCAACAGCTTTTAGCCAATATTGATTCATCGTCGTAGTCGTCGTTTACTTTACTAAGAGAGTGGAAGTAGCTTCATATGCCAATGTTACAAGGTCGAAGTCATTAAATTCTTAAAAAAAAAACATCAGGCACCGACAAAGAATGCTAAAAAGGATAAAGTCAAAAGTTTGAAGTTTGTTCAAAGATCAAACACCACATTATAGAGCAACGAAGGCAACCAAAAAGAAAAACAAAAAAAAAACAAAACAAGGATTGTAGAAAAGGTGACCAAGACTTGTAAGGATTGGCATAAAGACGTTACTATTTATCTTCTATGGTTATCAAACGTTGGCCAGAATTTTTACTGGGGCAGCATCTTACCCATTGGTTTATGGAATGGAAGAATTGTTGCCAATTGAAACTAATCAAAGAAAAGGTTAAAAGTTATCCATCATGGTCAGATGATGCAAGCTTACGATAAGGATGTTTATTCTAGAGATTTCCACGAGGAGAACCTGATCTTTCTTTTACAAAAGGGTTTCAGAGAAAAGTAGATGCCGAACTGAAAAAAAAAACCTTATGTTGTAGAGGAGGCTTGATATTGACTGAAAAGAAAGCCAAAAACTTGCTCAATCCGGTGAATTCAGGTTTATTCAAGAAGTATTTTACCTGAAAGGAGGAAAGGCCAAGGTGAAAACTCGCAAAGGGCGCCTTGAGTTCAAAAAGAAAAAAAAAAGAGAGGAGAGGCCAAGGCGAAAACCCGCATAGGGCGCTTTGAGACCAAAGGGGTTTTGAGCTGAAAACCCAAAAAGGGCGGCTCAAATTTTAATCAAATATAGGGCATCTGGTAGTCTTGCCATGCATGAATTAAAAATGAGGAAGTATGCTATGTTTTGGGGCATTGACAAAGTATTCTGGATCCTCTAAACACGTATCGAGCTCAAAATGGTCCTCAAGGAGTTTGTGCAGAGATGCCCAAGCTGCGATATCTGGGGCACCTAGCTTCTATCTTACCTATTTTGAATTCACTAACTTTGCTTACTTTATTCTTTTAAATATACACCAATCCATCTTCTTTGATTGCCTTGGTTATATTTGATTAGCTTATTTGTTTTGAGCTATGCTCTTGATTAATTCCTTTCTCATCCATTGTTATGATCTTTTTCAAGCATCTTATATTGAAATAATGATTATTGGACTAATGATACTTTTATAAGAGGATTTTCGCATATTACTCTGGAAGCTTCTAAATAACATGAAAATCTGAAGCAGGACTATTGTTTAGAACTCACCAAGCCTAAGATCTGGAAACATTGAAAGATCATTATCTCTTCGGATTTTTATTGGATAAGACATTTCGTCGGTGATACCATTTCGACAAATGACGAGCAATGTCGACTCAAGTGTAAAAGGGGATCATTCTCAAGAAAAGAAAAATGATACCCTACATTCATACATCTGGTCATTACACCCAAAGAATGGTGTAACAGATCAAATTGATACAAATTCCATACCTCTAAGTGGTAACAGAAATCAAATGTTATTCCCTTGAAGTTGTAGTGAAAAGTACAAACTTTATGTTCAAGAAGGTATAGTGAAGAGGACTCTAAAATTACAGTAAGGCAAGCTTACTGAGCAGAATATGATCATTTCTTTGGGTTTTCTGTCAAAGATACCAATTGACCAAGAAAGAACCTTGATGAACTATGAGTAATGACAACCCATGGGGATCATTCTCACATTTCCAATTTGGAGCATTTGATTCATTCTGATTATTGTATCCTAATCGTTGTACAAAAAAAAAAAAAAGGAAATCACTCTCATAACATTCTGCATTCATGCAAATGTCATCTATAATACATTTAGTTAGGAACATTTGATTCATTTTGATCATTGTGTCCTAATCATTTTACAAGGGATCATTCTTATGACATTCTGCATTCATGCAAATGTCGTCCATAATACATTCGAATCTACAAGACAGGTCCCCCAGAGAACGGTGTAGTAACATCGGTGAATTCACCAGTCCTATCTCCCTGACCAGCAATGGGATAGGTCGAAGATTGTAGATCTTGTTACCCTAGGCAGTAGTGGAACAAGATCGAACGACGAATTTTATCTCCATGAAGCAACGGACCAGATTTAAGCCATCAGTCTTATCTCCCTCGAGATGGTAGTGGAGCAGGCTGAAGATTGAAGTCTTCCTGAAGATAGTAAGAAAGCAAATTAGAAAGTTCAGATTTTGTTCCATCGAGATGGTAGTGGAGCAGGCTGAAGATTGAAGTCTTCCTGAAGATAGTAACGATGCAAATTGAAAAGTTCAGATTTTGTTCCCTAGAGATGGTAATGGAGCAGGCTGAAGATTGAAGTCTTCTTGAGATAGTAAGGAAGCAAATTAAAAAGTTCAGATTTTGTTCCCTCGAGATGGTAGTGGAAAAGACTGAAGATTAAAGTCTTCTTAAAGATAGTAAGGAAGCAAATTAGAAAGTTCAGATTTTGTTCCATCGAGATGGTAGTGGAGCAAGCTGAAGATTGAAGTCTTCTTGAAGATAGTAAGGAAGCAAATTAGAAAGTTCAGATCTTATCTCCCTCGAGATGGTAGTGGAGCAGGCTGAAGATTGAAGTCTTCCTCAAGATAGTAAGAAAGTAAATTAGAAAGTTCAGATCTTATCTCCCTCGAGATGGTAGTAGAGCAGGCTGAAGATCGAAGTCTTCTTGAAGATAGTAAGGAAGCAAATTAGAAAATTCAGATTTTGTTCCATCGATATGGTAGTGGAGCAGATTGAAGATTGAAGTCTTCCTGAAGATAGTAAAGGAGTAATTTAGAAAGTTCAGATTTTTGTTCCCCCGAGATGGTGGTGGAACAGGCTGAAGATTGAGGTCTTCCTAAGATAGTAAGGAAGCAGACTGAAAAGTTCAGATTTTGTCCTCTCGAGATAGTAGTGGAGAAGATTAAAGATTGTAGATCTGGCATTCCTGAGATTGCAGTGAAGCAGATCGAAGACATTAGGCTGGCATCCCTGAGTTTGCAAGGAGCAGATTAAAATAGCAGATCTTATCTTCCTGAAGTTGCAGGAAGCAGATCGAAGATATTAGCCTGCCTCCCTGAAGTTGCAACGGAGCAGACTAAAGACAATAGATCTTATCTTCCTGAAGTTACAGGAAGCAGATCGAAGATGTCAACCTTATCTCCCTGAAGTTGCAGCGGAGTAGACTGAAGATAGAAGATCTTATCTTCCTGAAGTTGCAGGAAGCAGATCAAAAGCATTTTCATTCTTATCTCCCTGAAGTTGTAGTGGAGTAGACTGAAGACAGAAGATCTTATCTTCCTGAAGTTGCAGGAAGCAGATCAAGATATTAGCCTGCCTCCCTGAAGTTGCAACGGAGCAGACTGAAGACAATAGATCTTATCTTCCTGAAGTTGCAGGAAGCAGATCGAAGATGTCAACCTTATCTCCCTGAAGTTGCAGCGGAGTAGACTGAAGATAGAAGATCTTATCTTCCTGAAGTTGCAGGAAGCAGATCAAAAGCATTTTCATTCTTATCTCCCTGAAGTTGTAGTGGAGTAGACTGAAGACAGAAGATCATATCTTCCTGAAGTTGCAGGAAGCAGATCAAAAGCACTTTCAGCCTTATCTCCTTGAAGTTGCAGTGGAGTAGACTGAAGACAGCAGATCTCATCTTCCTGAAGTTGCAGAAAGCAGATCAAAGACCCTTTCAGCCTTATCTCCCTGAAGTTACAACGGAGTAGACTGAAGATAGCAGATTTGGCATTCCTGAAGTTGCAGGAAGCAAATCAAAAACATCAAATCTTATCTCCCTGAGTTTGCAGTGGAGCAGATCGAAAATAGTAAATCTGGCATTCCTGAAGTTGCAGGAAGCAGATTGAAGACATCAGACTAATTGAAATCAAGATAAATTTCCAATACTGTTAAAGTTGCAGTAGAAAAGGCAAGGACTAATAAGTCGAGGCTCGGCAAAGACCGGGCAAAATTGGACCTTCTGTTGTCTTTGCTCTATTCTCATTTCACGATAATGAGCAAAGAGGGGCAGCTATAGTCAGCCCCCTTTGCCCGAGCCCATTCAAAAAAAAATAAGAAATAAATGTCCATTTTTTATAATCCTTTAACAAAAAACCCAACCTAAAGCCCAATTTTAATAAACCAAATACTGACCCACTACCCAAATACACCCGAGCCCAAATCCTACCCAGACCCAACAGACCTTAGCTAAAACCCAAAACTCAGACGGCCCAAAATGGCCCAACTCCTAAACCGAAATCAGAAGACCTAGAGTTTCTGAAACCCTAGGCGCCGCAACCTCATCCAGCCCTTGCGCCGCAGGACTCAGCAGCTCCTCGCGCCCACCAATCGCGCCGCAATCTGCGCGCAAACCCCGCCATCACCGAGATCTTCTCATCCACCTACAAAAGGAAAGGAAATTGACAGCAAACAAGGCAGTATTTTTATTTCTTTTTATTGTTTCTTTCGAAGGCTATAAAAAGCTTTACAAACCAATCTGTAAGAGGGGGATTTTTTACACCATATACACGGACATACACACGAAAACTAAAAAGAATAGAATATACAGAGATACAAAAAATAATCGAAAATCAACAAGGTTTTTTTTATTCTTTTCTTTTCATTTTCGAGTATTTTTATTTCTTATTTTGTTTTTTTTTTTTTTTGAAACTACATATATAATATATAATATATAGTATATAAAAAAACTCACATTTTTAAATTCTCAGCACAAGATATCACGGTGGCGCGGCGATGGTAGACGGCGACGACGAGCCTCATGAGGCCTGCAGGAAATCGCCTGGCAGGGGAGAGGAGAGAGCTCCTCTCTTTTTTTTTTTTTTTTTGTTTTGAAATGATAAAGAATGTTTTTTTTTAATTTTTCACTTTATATACCACCCCTAAACGGTGTCGTTTAGGGCTGAGGCTAATAGCCCCAAAACGGCGCCGTTTCATGGCTCTGACCCGTGCGACCCGACCCGCCATCATAAGATCCGCGTGTTTTTCAGTTAAATGGGCTATCTGCGCATCAAGCCCTTCTGCATTTTCTAATTTTTTAATTCAGTCCTCTTGTATTTTAAATTTACCCCAAACTTTCATTTATAGAATCAATTTCGTCCTTTTTCATTTCTTTTATAATTTTTATTATTTCATTATTAATTTTATTATCATTATTGTTAATTTTGATTTTTATTATCATATTATTATTGCTTTTACTATTATTATTTTATTATCATTATTATTTTATTACTAATACTTTTTATTTTACTATTATCAATATTATTATTATCATTACTTTTAACATTATTACTCCTATTTATTATTATTTCATTAACATTTTTTTTTACTATTATTTTTCCTATTATTATTAGTACTATTATTATACGTACTATTATTATTATTATATTTATGACTATTATTATTATTATTATTAATCTTATTATTATATTTTCTATTATTAGTATTATTACTATTTTTATTACCTACATTATTATTGCTATTTTTTATCATTTCTATGATTTTTGTTATTAATATTACTTTTACCTTAACTACTATTATTATTTTTTATTATTACTATCAATTTTAATATCCTTACATTATTTTATTATTATTACTACTATTTTTATTTTTTTGCTATTATTTTTATCATTATTTTCATTATTATTTTATTTTATAATTGTTAATAATATTTTTATTATTTATTTATTAACATATTTCTATTTTATTTTTTTTACTATTATTATTATTATTTTATACATATTATTTATCTATTTGTTAATTTGATATTAGCTTCATTTTTGTTATTATTTTCTTTCCTTCTATTTACTTATTTGTTTATTTATTTACTATTATTTTTATTTAACATTTTTTATTATTATTGCCTTCATTATTATTATGTATATTATTACCCACACTTTTATTCCGTTGTGCATGTTGCCATTATGATTTATTTTTCAATTATATTATATTTTCTTTGATGCATCGAAAATTTGGTTTTGAAATAAGCAAATAACCTGCGTTCTAGGATTCGAAAGAAATCGTACCCTAACTTACTGGGTTGCGATTTTCTTCTTCGAGTCCAAAGAATCTATTACTTTCCTTTTAAAAGTAAAATAAAAACTTATTCTCGAGAATTCAAAATTGTCATGTCCTAACTCACTGGATATGTCGTTTTGTCATCTCGGGATAAGGATTTCAGAAAACAAGGCAATGTTTCGTGTTTGGAAGTTCGACAAACCGTGCCCTAACGTGCTGGGCTTCGGTTTTTCGTACGTCCAAATAACTAGATATCCTTTTAATTTCGTGTTTTGGAAAATTAAGGGACGATCTTAGTTTCGGGGGTTAAAATGTTGTACCCTAACGTACTGGATGTGATATTTTATCCTTTTTGAACAAAAGAGTCTTAATATTCCGAAATGGGTTATATAAACATTCTTTAAAATAAATTATATTTTAAACTCTTTTCAAATTCTCGACATAAGGACATTAATTAATCAATTAGGTACCAATTTTTGGGCGTTACGAGTGTGCTAATCCTTCCTTGTACGTAACCGACTCCCGAACCTGTTTTCTTGTATTTCGTGGACCAAAACCAACATTTTGAAATAAGATGCTTTATAAGGTAATCCAATCACACCTAAGTAAAAAGGGATTGCTGGCGACTCCCGTTTTCATTTTTAAAGTCGATCCCTTTTTTTAACCAATCTTAAAATCGAAACTCAGCTTTTAGATGACCTACGAGCTCCAAGAATTTAGACTTACGAATTTAGGGAACCTGACTCTAGCCTGCAATCACATTTGTGGGATCGTCTATGCTAGATCAACGCTTCTCAATGGCGAATCCCACGCCATTTTGTCTCTTGGGGTCGCCAACCTCTGACGCAGTAAGTTAACGAACCGAATGTGCAATCCTTCCAAAACATACAAAGCGACTGCCTTTACATACGTTGAAAAGTTTACTTCTTAAGAGACATGGACGGAAGCGTCAGCCCTGTAGTGCGGAGAAACAATGAATACTTGGCGAGAAGGCTAAGTACGGATTCTAAGCCTCAAGAACCTTTTTTTGGGGAACATCGACAACCTTCGACTAGATGGGTTTAATGGCTCATGGTTGTGGTGTAAAAAAAATAATTATAAAAATGGAAAAGAGAATTTTATTGAAAGAAAATATGGAAAGAACAAAAGCCTAGACTTTTGAGGGGAGAGTGTTTGCAGATAAAGATGGATGCATTTTGAGTCACTTCACCCCCTATTTATAGCTAGGGGAGATAGTCTAATCCTACTTAAACTCCTAAAAGATAAATACATTTAATTGAAGATAAATAAAATAAAATTCTAAAATTAAATAATCTTTAATAATTATCTTAATATTAATTATCCTAATATAATTAAAATAGAATTTGATAGAATAAAATCTCTTCTTTTTGCATTTCAACCCTTATGTCCTCCATGCTTGCACTTTTGGCACCAAATTTTCCCTGTGTCGCACATTGGCCCATTTTATCTCTAAATTCATGCTTTTGGCCCTTAATTTCGCTTTTGCCTCCAATTTAGTCCCTATGAGATAAAAGATCATAAATAGCTCAAATTAGCAGGATCATACTCAAAATAAACACATAATTAATACATAAAAATAAGTTATTCTAGAGTATTATCATACATAATCATACTTTATCTTAATTTCATTCATTTCAATATTGATACTTACCTTATAATTTACTTATCAACTACATATAAATTTAACATTTAACATTTAATAAATAGTAGTTTAAATTATAGTAATACAAACCGTGATTTTCTCATGTCTACTCCTTCTCTACTTTCTCTTTCCCCTTCTTACTCGGTGCCTCTGGTTCTTTGTTAGCTACAAAAATTAAAATAAAAATAATTTACACTATTAATGCAACACTAATTTATATTAAATAATTGAATTTCTATTCAATTTCTACCTTAATTTCAATTTGGTCCTAATTACACTCATTTACTTTTCTAACTTAATTCATACTTTATTTCTACTCAATTTCCTACCAAATTTAACTTAACTATCTAATGTTCATGATAAAACCCTAATTTCAAATTTCTTTCAATTTAATCCCTCAAATACCAAACTTATAGCTTACTTTACAATTTAATCCTTTTATCAATTCTAACTAGAAATTCTATCAATCAAACCCCTAATTCAACAATTTGTCCAACATGAATCATGTTCAAAAATCTAGGAACTTTCAAAATTTCAACTCAATTTCAACAAAACTTTGTTCTAAAGCTTCTAAAACATCAAAATTAAAAGAAAATGACTTAATTAACTTACCAATTAAAGCTTAAAGCTTCAAAACCCTAGTCTTTCCCTTTTTCTTTTCTTTCCTTTTTCTTTCTCCCCTGTTCTTCTCTGTTTCGTTTCATTATTCTTTCTTTTTCTATCTTTATTTCTTTTATTTGCTTTTAATTATATAATATAATAATATTTATTTATATTATAAGTAAATGTATAATAAATACTAATATATGTTTATTATTATTCTACATGTATTTCACTATTACCACACACTTGACACTTATGGTTTAATTGCTAATTTAGTCCCTTCATTTTTCTCTATTTTATAATTCAATTTTTACCCTTTATTCAATTTAGTCCTTTTTCCTAATTACTCTTAATTAAGTTAAATTCACTTAATTGAAACCTAATTAGACACACCACTAGACTCGTAAATATTTTTAATAATTATTTATGAGTTCGGGGAGGCCCGATAATGTACTTTTTCGATGCCCGTGAATTTTGGGTCATTACATGGAGGGCTTGAGAGGTTGTTGAAGATTGCATGAAAATCCCTTGATTTTCTCATTCTCATGGCCGACCATGAATTGTGGGATGCATGGTTGGGAAGTTGTTGATTGGCCGATTCTCCCTTGATTCATGGAATAGGTTGGATAGTTTTGGTGGTGGAAGTTGGGGGATAATTTGTGATCTTTTTGCAAGTATAAGGACCTCAATTTAATTATCCCAAAACATGATTTTTAGGCTGCTCTTGATGCTTGTCGAATTTAAGCTTCTCTTGTAGCCCAATTTAAGACACAATTAGATTTCTTTTCAACAACCAACTTCAACTAGGTCAAAGTCAAATTTCTTAACCCAATCATGCTCTAGCCGTCTATATGACTTGCTCATGTGTGACATTTAATTTGCTCCCATGTTTAGTCAATTCCATGGTCACATTGCAATATATAAATTGCATTATTAAATATGTAGCAATATAAAATAAATTTTATGCACAATTAACTGTAAAAATTAATAAAATTATAAATTTATTAAAATCATGCTCAATGTCTTAATATAAATTAAATTAACATAATTTGCTAACAATATACTCAAAATTTGATCAAATATTAAGTAAAAAGATGTTACATAACATAATCAAAATTGATAAAGAAAAACTAAATAATTTGGGTTAATCCATTTTGTTTTCATAAACTAAGTTGAATTTTGGTATAATTAATTGATTAATCCATTTAAAACCAAAAAGTAAGAGCCGTAGCGTAAGGTAGCAAGTAGGTAGTCCACCTCAACCCCATCTTTATCCATGTGCCCAATAACTCCCACGTTCCAAACATTGCAGAATTTTATAATATTTTTATGTAACTATCATCCACTGGATCACAGGCATCTCTATCGTGGAAACACATCATCTTCCTCATCCAATTGCTTCTTACCCTTAACAATCTCTCTAATTCTAGTTTTAGTCACTCTTCATTTTCAATTTCACATTATTTGGAACTTGAATATCTTTCTTAAAGTAAATCTTTATATTTCCACTTTAATGTCATTAGTTAGCAATGCTATTAAAGAATAGGATTAAATTATGTTAAATTAAAATGAAATGATTAAATATTAAAGTTTAACATAATAAAGGGACCAAAATGAAATTAGACCTAATAAATGTCAACATTATTTTGTCAGCCACGTGTCTGTTGGTAACATCGTACGCCACTTGGATGGTTCTTTTATCTTTGGAGAAATTAAATAAATTAGAGAGAAAATTCTTCCAGATGCTAATTCCTTTTATAAGATTTCCAAATATGAAAATTCTACCATACAACATTCATACCTACTTTTTATTCCATCTATAACAGATCATGGGCGGGATGATTTGTTCAGACTCGAAGATTTGTTCAAAAAGTGAGACTATTTAGATAAAAACATAGATCTAAAAATGGATTTTGACAAAAATAAAGTTCGTTTTTTAAATTGGTCGAGCATCAGGTAAGATTTTTTAACCTGGGCTCGACTCGATCTAGCTCGAATTGGCCTAATTCTTTTACTATTGTTTTGCGGCTGTTTGTTGCCATTTTGATGTTGTTTTGCTACCAATTTTCTATTGTATTACTATTATTTTATTATTATTGTTTGAATATTATATAGCTCTTATTTTATTATTAATTTTGCTACTAGTTTAGAAATTGCTAAGTTGCAACTATCTTAGTGTCATTTAAGTATAAAAACTTTTTTTAATGTATTTTCGATTTGCTGGGAAATATTTATTTTAATATTTTTAGTGTATTTGATATATTATATTTTTAAATTTATTTTTATATAAAAATAATAATATAAAAAATTAGTACGGACAGGTCAAGCTCGAATTTAGCATTTTTTATTTGGGTTGAGCTTAAACAAAATTTTATTTGTTAATGTCACTGACGTCCCTAACCTCAACCAAGTCCCAGAAAACAACGCTTCTCTATCTTTCTACTCGTCTCGTTTTAATTCCGAAGGTGCATATATATATATATATATAGCTTTCATCTTTATTATAATATCTCGTTTTAAACCCAAACTTAAAATTTTACATTAATCTGATCCCAACTAACCCATAATGAATTTAAACCAAATTCGGTAAATGTGATGGATTCTTTTTCTATTTCTGTGATTTTTTTAATTACAAATAGCGATTAGCGTGGTTGAATTATCACATTTGAGACGGTAAATACCCTTTTTAATTATAGACGAATTCAAAAAAAAAAAAAGATAAAAATTTAATAGAAGTAATTTATTGAAATTATGTCCCGGTCTAGTCAATAAAAGTTCCTTTTAATAAATAAATTAACAAAAATAACCAAATTTCAAGAGATAAAATCGCCGTTAAACTTAACGGAATAAGGTGACATGTCAAACAGTGAGTGGGTAACTGAAGACGGAAGCCGACGTTATAACAAAGAATATCCGAAGGCATAATTTAGGGTTTGGAAAACGGGGAGAGAATATTCTAAATTCTGATTTTAAGATCCCTCGTTTCCTGACCTCCATGGAACCCCCTCCCTCCTTTAAATACACACACCCTTCTTCTCCAAATCCTCACAATCAAACAAACTAAAGATCCTTCATTTTTCCCTCTCTTACTCTAGACCCCTTTGTTACAAGATAAATGGCTCTTAAAGCTGTTAATGTCACCGACGTCCCTAACCTCGACCAAGTCCCAGAAAACAACGCTTCTCTGTCTCTCTACTCGTCTCGTTTTAATTCCGAAGGTGCATATATATATACATATACATATAGCATCCATCTTTATATTAATATCTGGGTTTATTCTTCTTTTTTGGCTAATGATGGTTATATATATATTTGTTCGTGTTTAGGGCTGAAGTTGAACAGTGAAGCAACGTTTAAGGTACCGAAGTTTTTGGTAATAGGGCATAGAGGGCATGGGATGAATATTTTACAAACCTCTGATTCGAGAATGAAAGCCATTAAAGAAAACACCATTCTTTCCTTCAATTCCGCTGCTAAATTTCCCATTGATTTCATTGAATTCGACGTTCAGGTAACTCTTCGATTTCTTGGGAACCTTTTTGTTTTTTTGTTTTTAATTACCTTGAGATCTTGCTAGAACACGTGAAACTGCGTTGTTCTGTGGACAAGCGTCGTACGTTCGCCGCGTACGACAAGATGTTCTGTCTTAATCTGAGTGGATAGGGTGGATAATATGATTCATGATTGGTTTGTTTCTTCCCTCACGTGCCTACAAGCGCGTTTCCAAAAAAAAAATTTCCCCAATTTTTTCCTTTTAAAAACAGGAAAATAAAATAAAACCCTGAGTTTATATTTCCTTGGAAAGATTGGAGTCTTTTTTTCATTATTATGAATTTTCGATTTCTGGTTCTTATTTTCAAATGAAAGATTACTGATTTGTGTTTATTTTCTTGGTGGGTTTTCTTTGGGGGTGTTTTTTTTTTTTAAAATTAAAACAAAAAAGATTTTGATTTTAAGAAACTAAAAAAGAAAATAAAAAGCTATGGAGGTGATGAAAAACTGGCCATGAGACAATCACAGGAAAGTAAAGAAAGCCATTGTGGTTTTTTGTAGGTGACGAAAGATGACTGCCCTGTCATTTTCCATGACGACTTTATCTTCTCTGAAGAAAATGTAAGTTATATATTTTCCTTCAAAACTTGCATCTTAATTAGCAAGGTTATTTAAGCTTATTTACTGTGTTTATCAAAATTAAATTTTTATTTCAGGGTACTGTCTTCGAAAAAAGAGTCACAGAGTTATCTCTGGAAGAATTTCTATGCTTTGGACCCCAGAGAGAAGCAGGGAAACAGGGGAAGAGTTTGTTGAGGAAAACCAAAGATGGGAAAATTCTCAACTGGAATGTTGAAATTGATGATTCATTTTGTACATTGGCTGAAACCTTCCAGAAAGTTGATCCTTCTTTAGGTTTCAATATTGAATTGAAATTTGATGACCATATTGTTTATCAGCAAGACCATCTCATCCATGTCCTCCAAGTCATCTTGCAGGTACATCAAAGGAGGCGGCTTTTTTTTTTTTTTCAACATTTGGTAATTAGAAAGCCTTATTATAATATAGGAACTTTATCATGTCACAGGTGGTATCTGAGTATGCTAAAGATAGGCCCATAATCTTCTCTAGCTTTCACCCTGATGCTGCTCAACTGGTTAGGAAATTGCAGAACACTTACCCTGTAAGGACTCCAGCTACAATTTTATTATTATTTTTTTATGCATCATATACAATTTTATTGATGTTTTGAACTTGGAAAAATCAACAGGTTTTCTTCTTAACAAACGGCGGGACTCAAGTTTACTATGATGTAAGAAGAAACTCCCTGGAGGAGGCCATAAAGGTGTGCATGGAAGGAGGTTTACAAGGGATTGTTTCTGAGGTCAAAGGAGTGTTCGGAAATCCAGGAGCAGTGCCTAGGATCAAAGAGTCTAAGCTCTCTCTCCTCACATACGGCAACCTTAAGTAATTTCCTAATAAACTTCAACACGTTTTAATTCTGATGTTAACATTGTCAAATAAACGCATCCCTTTTCAAATCCGTAAAGAGTTGATTGCTTGGAAGGTTGGATCTAATATAGAATTAAACTTGTTATTGCAGCAATGTGCCTGAAGCTGTTTGCATGCAACATTTGATGGGAATTGATGGAGTGATAGTTGATTTTGTTCAAGAGATCTCGCATGCAGTGGATGACATGATTATCAAGCCTTTAAATGAGGGATTAAGAGAAGGGGACGAGGAGACTGAGACCAAGTCAAAGCTGCAGTTCTCACAGCAGGAGCTCTCTTTTCTCTTAAAGTTAATTCCAGAGTTGATACAGCACTAAATTGTCCCTACCACTATTAGTTTTTTTGTTTTTTTACCAACTTTACCTTTTTTTTTTTAAATATTTTGGGGCTGTCTTGCTGGATTTCTTCTAAGAAGTCAAGGTGACATTTTTATGTATAAAATACATAATTAATCCATTACTTTTAATGCCTTTACATTAAAAAAAATCACAGATTGCAATTAAAATAATGAGTAAGTCCCTCTATATAAATAGCAAAATAATTTTTTTTTGTTAAAAAATTAGTCCACAGAAAAAACCAGCTTGATTTTTAATCGAACTATTAAAGAAACAAAATGCAATATAGGTATCTCAACTGTATTTAGAAAGAAGATTAAGGATAAGACATATGTGTATGAACACTGATACAACTGCTATTTGAAAAAGCTGATCTATCATAGTTTCAGTTCAGTTGTGTTTTGTCGTCACTGTGAAAATTACATATTTGATATTGGGACTCATACTCAGCACACGTTAACAGAAGAGGGGAGAGGGAGGGAAGGATAATGGAATGGAGAATAAGGTGCCATTGTATTAAAGGAAGAAATAAAAAATAAAAAGAGTTGATGCAAACCATGTGTGAATGATGTAGATGTCCACATTTTGAGAAAAAGTTGTATAGCTAAAGGTCTTAATTGCATGTGGAAACTAGAAATCCATGGATAGAGGGGCAACTGGCAAGGTTCTCGTTGTGACTATAGTATAACCAAACCATGGAATTGGTTCTTCATAAGCTGTTTCATTTTTGTTTTTCAGGATGAGGTTACCAAAGCTTGAACCTTGATATTTGGTGCCAATATATCAATTTTTTTTCCTGTCAACAACATAAGAGAATAGTGATTAAGGTCTCTTGATTGAAATTAAAAATGAAAATGTTGTGGTGCATGGTTGGGTTGGTTAAAATGATTGGAGAAAATATTGGTAAAGTCCAAGTGCAAACCTTTGAAAATTAGTGTGGTATTGGAGGAATTAACACTGTTGTGTTGCATTAAAAATGGTTTCAAAATTCAAGCGCAAATCTTGGTAAATAATCATAGCAATCAACATGTTTGAACAAAACCCAATAAGGTGATGAAGCAATGAGTACAGTACTCAGAAAGGATTATGGCGATGAGCATTACAAAATCGCTAGTGGATTGAGGCTTAGTTTGGATGAACGGTGTGTTTACTTTCGGTGAGGTTAAAAACAGCTGTAGCGGTGAGATTAGTTACTGTAGCGGTGAGATTGGACACTGTAGCAGTGAGATTAAAAATAGCGGTGGAGTGTGTGTTTAGATTCAAACGCAGCTGTAGCGGTGAGGTGAAAATAAAAAATGACTATTAAGGATATCAGATTAGAATTGATATATAATAGAAGTTTTAAATTATTTTACTTATATAAAATTATTAAAATATGTAAATTTATAAATTCATTTAATAAATTATTAAAATGTATCTTTAAAAATACATTAAATTGAAAAATCTAGCTTTAAACATTTCATAAATCTAGCTTTAAACAGTAAATTGAAAAATACATTTTATATAATTTTAAATTTAAAAACACATTTCTA
Organism: Gossypium bickii; assembly: GCA_025503065.1. Lineage (NCBI taxonomy): Eukaryota > Viridiplantae > Streptophyta > Magnoliopsida > Malvales > Malvaceae > Gossypium > Gossypium bickii. The sequence continues at coordinate 14,265,198 of CP106713.1, read as the reverse complement.
TGACATTTATACATTTTTTGAAAACACATTTATGTAATTTTAATTACAATTAAATAGTGTAAAATTTCAAAATTATGAATTTGGAATAAGATTTTTACTTTACAAAAATAGAAATAAATATTTAATAGATAATTATTTTAATATTATGAATATGGTTAATGAAATTCTAATAATTTATTTTTAAACTTTGTACATATTCAATTGGGCATCAAACCCAAACCCAAACCCAAATTTCAACAACTATTCCCACAATCACGCTTTGTTGCCATCACAGATCTCCTCCTTCGCCACTCTTTATTCCACCCTACAGTCAAACTCCTTGAGAAATCCCAAAAGCTCTTTGATTTCTTCGTGGGTAAAATCATCAAGGCGTATGGGGATAGAGGTAATATTAAAGCTGCTATCTTCTGGTTTAATAAATCGAAATCCTTTGAGAAAGATAAGTATTTTTATTTACTGCTATTTCTCAATTGCTTTGTTTAGGTTAATGGGGTTTTGGAATTTGATAGATTTAAGGAAAATGAGGTGTTTTCTAGTTTCTGCAATTGCATTGGGATGGTAGAATGCATGGAATTTTGGTAGCTGAGAAAATGTAGGAAAATTATACTCAAGTAGTTCTCATTTTGTATGGGTGTTTTTGTCTCTTGGAAATACCTACTATCTCACTGGGTTCAATTGCTGCTGAAACCCCCAGCATCTTTTCAGCATCTCAGTGTGGTTAAAATGTTTTTCACTAACAAACTCAATATCATCCAAAGAGGTGACCGGTGAGGTTGCACAAAATCCAAGAAGAAAAACTCACCTCCCTGGAGCCAAACGGGCATCCAAAGGGAGCCTGAGTTTGATATTAAAATAGTTGATGTCACTGAAGAGAAATTCACTTAATCAGCAAGAAAATAGTGGATTCTGATCTAGTTATTGTGATTAGAACTATGAAATTGGCTTGCAGGAGCAGAGTACCAGTCATAGTTGCAAATAGATGTGTTAATGAATTGGGTCGGATCGAGTTTGAATCGGACTTATGTAAAGCATTTAGATTAATTTTTTAAGTTTGAGTTCTCATCGATCTGAAAAATGAGTTTACTTTTTTGTCTATGTCCGGTCCAAATTAATAAAAGTAAACTCGGACTTGACCAGACCCACTCATATTTGAATTTTTTAGATTAATTTTTATTTAAAAATATTTTTTAAAAAAAAATATAATATATTAAATAAACTATAAAAACGTAAAATTAAGAATTTTTTAACACATTAATAAATATTTATATTAAAAAAACTCATAAATATAATAAAAGTTTATTATATTTAAAAAATAAAAAATATAAAAAATATTTTATTATATTAAATATGTTATAAAATAAAGAGAGATGAAGAGAATAAAGAACAAAGAAAATATGAAAGCAATAGAAAATGTATTTTATTGATCAAAAGGGGTGATTACAATGTTTCATCAGAGTCTCTATTTATAGGCATAAGAAGAAGTATAAAAGAAGTAGATATCTAATTCTAATAACTATTAGAATTTAAAGTATGCCAAAACTTTATCTTGATCATGATGGACATCCACTTAATAAGATATTCATAACACTTCCCATTGGATGTCCATTGGTAGATAGTGTGCCTTATTAAAATTTTATTAGGAAAAACCCTGTGAGAAAAAAATCTAATGAAAGAAAAAGAGTACACGATTTGCAATACGTATAATATAATATGTTGCCTCATTAAAAACTTTACCAGGAAAACCTAATGGGACAAAACTTCGGTTAAGAGAAAAAGAGTGCAACGCGTATTTACTCCCCTCATGAAAACATCACATATTTTTTCATATTCTAAGTATTCAATCTTAAATACTAGTTTTTCAAATGATTATTTGAATGTATTTGATAAGCGTTTATATTACTATTCTTTTAAAAGTTATGAGTGAGGGAAAATATTAGGGAAACATATTTTGATCTCTTGAAGAGTTTCAACAATAATCATAATAAACTTTAATCATAATCCTTCTATAAAAATACAAATAGGTATTTTGGATCATTTTATAATCCTCTTTCAACTACTATTGACTAAGTCAAATTTACCACATATGTTCAATTATTTCAATTCATATTAATGAATAATTTCCTGAGAATTTCAATATGCTTCTAACATTCTAAATCCTTCAAGGATTTTAATATAAACTTTACTATATAGTGATTCATAAAAGAATGTAACAATACCCAGTAGAGGCAAGTTAAATCTCTTATGAAATGTCAATTTAATAATATATCGAAAGATTATTCCATCCACCACAAAAGAATATTATATCTTTTCATAATCAATGTCAAGATTTAGCGAAAAACTTCATATTTTTATTTCGCTTTTACAAAACTACTTCAATTGCACCCTCATTGGCTTTATACCTTTAAATATTTGGACTACTGGTCCAAAAACACCACGAATTTAATTATACTTGAGTTGTGTCTTTCTATTTTGATCAATTTATTCCATATCTATATTTCTCAATAGATTTATTCAAAATTCTTCTTTTATTTCATTATTTCAATGATAATATTGCATGCAAAATCATTGTTGACCACTTTTATTATCCGGTTCCATAATTTTTCGAATTAACATAACTTATCGAGATCTTTTATTTTCATTATTTTAAAATGGACGATACTGACATCCTTTATCGTTCGAGCTTGCTTGTGCGCCTAACACTCCTAGTTAAAGAGCCTTTTTCTGATGAACTTTTAATAGAAGTAGGGATTTATAGCTAATTCTTAGGCTATCCCTTCGGGGATGTAGCATAGTTCCCCTAGTCCGAAATCGAATCTATACTCTGTCTTTAACCTTCGTTCGAGCGATGGAAAGAGTCTTTACGCAGGACTGGTATTATAAGTTTTCTTCTTTCTGGAGTTTTACTTATTGGTTATGTCTTAGGTCTTTTTTGGAGCACCCGCCTCCACTATTTGACTATCTAGAAGAATTTTCATCTTTGGAACTGATCAATCTATTATTTATTCTAACTGATTGTCCTACTGGGATTTTGATTCAAATTAAAATTTTATATGGTATATAACACTTGGTTATTCTCATTAAGCTTGTGAATACATCTAACGGTTAACTTGTAATGAGTTATCCTTATTGAACTTTTGGTTCAAATTACTCTCCCCCTAACTCATTACAAGTTATTATTTCTCTCCCCCGAATGTCGGGGAAACTATCGAATCAAAATTGTAATCACAAATCATTTTCTAATTGAATCTCCAATGCATTCAAAATATCTAGTAATATAAAGAAACTTGTAATTAATATATATTCTCAACTTTCTTTGAGGATTCACTCATCTTTGTGCGTTGTGGTGGAGTAATTGGAACATATATGCACATACAAAAATTCAAAGATAAGAAATATTTAGCTCTTGATTAAAAACCAATTGTAATGGGGAGTATTTATAACTTATTGGCTTGATGTGTACAACACATAAATCAACATAACTCATGTTAAAATAGGAAGTTTAGTTCTCTTAAGTAATGGTTTAGGCATTAATCAGAGGTGTTCAATCAATAATTTCTCTAAACCATTATGCACATAAATAACAAACTTTTACAAAAGTTTTTCAAACTCAATCAATAAAAAACTGAGATATAAACTCATTAGTATTAGCAAGAAGAATTGTCTTAATTGCATTATCTGAAATTAATTATTTAAACAAGCAATCTTGCAAACGACAGGTTGCAAGTTGATAACACATACGTGATTATTTTATAGATGCATCTACCAAAATCATATAATATTAAAATCATCCACATGGTGGTTGAATGAACCCATATTCATTTCAGAAATGCAAGACATTAAATCTCAACTTTAGCTAGTGAGTTTCTAATAATTAATTTTTATTGAGAACAAACAACATACGAGAATTCTTTTAAATTAAAAAATTTTCTGGTTCTTTAATGAATGTCCATATGAATTCTTAATTAATTTTCGCATCATATATGATCTAGAATGGTCTAACTGATTACGCCAAGTAGTAAATGCATTTGTATTAGTAAATTTCTAGTTTACTTTAACATGCATTTCAATTGTTCTAAATTGTAACAAACTGATAATTTTACTATCATTCTTTTTACTTTGTAATCACATATAAGTGCTATTGTGACATTTATTACTGGAAATGTCTAAATCAATGTGAATATTATAATGTCACTAAGTCAACAAAATAAATATAATTTCCAAATAATTATATACAATATTCACTTCAGGAAATATGCTAAAATATTCAAATATCTAAAAAAAAATTGCAACTTCAGATACATCCAACCATAACGAGTTTTAAATAGAATTATCATATTTTATTGCTCATAAATAGATCTTTCACAGCCAAATATTTTGCTTCCAACCTCTTAATGGGGATGATGACAAAAAAAGATCACAAAGATAGTCACAATCAGTTCAATTTAATAACAAGAGTAATCAATAACTCAATTCTCCCTTTTTTTTTCATCCTTTCAAAATAGATATTTATCTTCATTTACAATCTCAATATGATATCCATCACAAGATATTAATATATTAGCTCTTTTAGAGCTTCGACTGATTTTGTACTATCAAATATTGAAATAATATTTGTTTGTTTTCGTACCAAATAAGATAAATACTTTTTATCTATACTGATAGAATTTATTACTACATTCTCATATCCTTCCTTAAAGAATATTAACAGAAATAAAATATTTAAGTATATGCCACATATGTGACCAATAATATTTCATATCACATTGATAACATAAGTTATCTTTACCCTTTGAAGAGTTATCTTGAGAACTCTTATTGTTCTTTTATTTATTACTATGTTCCCACTTTTATTGGTCCATGAGTATATCTTTTATTTTCTTTATGTTTACATTCACTTCGGGGAATACAACAAATTTAGTAGGATAGACTTATAACCATCCCAATAGATTCTTTATTTCATAATCACCATTGCAAACATGAGTGAGATTTCAAATCAAAATCTATTTATTTGTGTTGTCATGATTAGTCTCCAATTATAATAAACATGATATAATAAATAAAACATAGTAAAATATACTTGAAGATTTTTTACATCATCGTCATCACCTTGACTATTATCAATAGCATTATTACAAGTAGTAAAACAACTTTGTTTTCGTAGTAACATTTATAATCTAATAGTAAAAATCATTTACTAAATAATCAAAATTTTCATGTACGATGCTTGAAAATTATCCGATACACATCATACCAAATTTCAATACCACATATATGTTATAAAATCTTATCTTGCTCTAATAAAATATTTATAAGTTCAATTTAAAAGATATCATACAATCATTCAACATTAACAAGTTAATAAGACTCAATAGATCCTATCAAATTTCCCTTTAATCAACAATGGTAAGTTAATAACACTTTCCACCATAATTAAAATTTCAAGAATATTTAATAACAAGAATTTAATAATCAAAACATCTAAATATTATACATAATATAACTTTAAAAAAACCTCAAAAAGAATGATTTACCAAAAAAAAAAAAAGAGAAAACATACCATATTAATAGCAAACATATCTAATCAACAATTATGTCTTTTACTTAAAAAAAATTTAACTTAGAAAGGCAAAAGTCAAATACCATCAGAAAGTGAAATTTATGTCAAATAAAAATTAATAGTAGCCATACCTTAATTGAAAAAGAAAATATGGTCGAAATATAAAAGTTTCTTACCAAATCTATACTTTACCCATGCTTGTACAATAAATCAAAGATCGGGAATAAGAACCATAATCCATTCTGAGATTAAATCTTACTTCTCAATTTCATATAGATAACGGTATTAAATCTTTCACCATCCTTAAAAAGTAAAATAATTTAATCAAAACAATGATAACGTATAATGGAAGAAGAATGAAAAATAATAATTAGATATGAAACATTAAATAAAAGAAACTTCCTGTAAAAACTTTGCATTTTCCCGTCAAAGATATTGAAAATCATGAAGGATAAATTTGATCGTCAATAAAAGGAACTATCACTTTGAGCAAGATCGTGTTGATAATGTGTTATAAAATAAAGAGAAATAGAGAGAATAAAAAACAAAGAAAATATGAAAGCAATAGAGGATGTACTTTATTGATCAAAGTGGGTGATTATAATGCTTCATCAGAGTCTCTATTTATACGCATAAGAAGTATAAAAGAAATAGAAATCTAATTCTAGAATTTAAAGTATACCAAAATTTTATCTTGATCATGATGGACATCCACTTAATAAGATATTCATAACATAATATAATTTTTAACATTTTATATTTTGGATTGGGTTATTTAGTTGGGTAAGTTTTTTTTTTTAGGTTTTAGTTAATAGGTTTAATTTTTATTTTATTAGTGATTTAAAATAACTTATTATTTAACATATATAATTGGCATTTGGCAATATTAACCAAAAATGTCAATAATAATTTTTACAATAGGCTATTTTTTTTTGGAAATTAAGGAAATAAGTCGATTTTAGAGGGAGTGTATGAAAAGATGCGTTTTCTACATAGTTGGCAGGAAAGTGCACCCAGCTAGACGCATTTTCCTCTAATTAGGCTGGTCTCACTTTCCTTTCTCTCTCCTTGGTTGTTTTTTCTTTAGGGTTAGGTTATTTAGGATTATAATTTTTAGGGTTTGGATATTTTTAGGCTTTAAGATTTTATGATTTTTTTATTTGTTAGGGTTTTTGGTATTTAAGGTTTTGAATTTTTATGTTTTTATGTTTTAAGGTTTTTTATGAGTTTAAGGTTTTTATGAGTTTAGAGTTTTTCTATTTTAAGGTTTTAAATAGACACTGTGAAAGCTTAAAGGTAGATTTGAGTTGTCGGGGATGCGATAACGTTCAGAGACACACACGTTTCATATGCCGTGTCAGGATGGGACCATTACTTTAGTAGCCCATCCTATGGAAGTCAAGTTCTAGGGTGATAGTGTTTTATACGGCCATGAGTTTAAGTGTCTGTAAATGTCCCAGTCGACGGCCATTATGTGGTCATGAGTTGGAGTATAACTTGGGAGCCAGTTGACAGAGGTTTCAAACTTTGGATATACCCGAATGTGGTGGCTTATTGACACCATACATAAGATTCAGGTCATAATCATAAGGAAAAACGAAGGAGTTTTCTGGTATAATCAACGTAATTTTTTTCTCTATCTCCGCCGAAGGTAGTATCTTTAACCTTCCTTCTTGCCACATCAGTTGAAAATGCATCCAGTTGGAGGCACTTTCAGTGCTTTTCTCTAACATGTACTGAAAAAGTATCCTAAGTGGAGCGCTTTCTCTCTAAGAATTTAAACACAAAATTTTAGCCACTCTACCATCACATATATCGGGATTCACAGGATATATTTTTTAAACCTATATCGATATTTGAAAATAATGCACTGGAATATTTAATCAAACCGAGCAGTTCGAGTTTTGATTATGATGTGAATTGAATTTTACAATTCGAATAATTAGAATATACTATTGTGTAAATACAATCCCTCTAAAAATCGAATTAAATAATTATTAATTTTACATCTCAACAAATTATAAAAAATTATATATAAAAAATTAAAAATTTTAAAAATTAATATATAAAACAAACCTAAATTCCCAAAAAACCCAAACCCAACTCAAAATATCCTAAACATTAATCCTAATTTTAAAAAACAAAACCCTAACCTTAATAAAATTTTACACATAGAACACGCTTCCAACTAGAAGCGTTTTCGTAAAGTCAATCTATTCCCGCTATTTTTCGAGAAAATAGCCTAAACAGTTTTTTTCGACATTTTTTGGAAATTCAATCTGAATTTGAGCCATAAACAATTTATTTAAAGTTCAAAACTCATTGTTTTCATATTTTTAATGAAAACATTAAAAACAACTTACTTTTTATATACTGTTTAATTTTCATTTTTTAAAAAATCATTTTTAAATATTTTAATGAAATATACTTTCTTTTCATTTTCTAAGAAAATAAAAAAGAAAATACCTTCTATTTCTTAAAACCAAACATAGCCTTCTTAATCATGAAGCAAGGTTGCACTAACATTGGTGTTAAGGCCACCGCTACTCCTAAGGTGAGTACAATCTTGGCTTTCATTGATTCTAATAAACTACCACTTTTACAGTTTAATATACATGCATCTTACCTCTTTTCTCTCTCAGAAGTGTCAACGATTTGATTTTAATTTATTGATTCCCATTTTTGGGGTTTGTTCCTTCTTTTTCCTTCTCAAGAGTTTTACCATACCATTGTACCGAGAGTCATAAATAGACTTAATCATAGGTTGGGTCATTTATTCGAAAAGTAAAAAGATTTGGACAAAAATATAAGTTCGAAATATAGATTTAAATAAAAAAATAAAATTTGTTTAGAAAACAAGTCAAACCTCGAGCAAGTCTTTTTTGGCTTGAACTCGGCCCGACCTGAATTTAACAAAAAAAAAAATTCTACTATTGTTTATTGTTGTTTTGTTACTGTTATGTTGTTGTTTTGCTACCATTTCTTTATCATATTGTTATTATTTTGTTGTTATTATTTGGATATTATATACTTTTGTTTTATTGTTAATTTTGCTACTATTTTAGAGGCATTTACTTGTTAAGTTGCAATATGTTAGTGTTATTTAAATATAAAAACTTTTTTATATGTATTTTCAATTTGTCAAAAAATATTTATTTTAATTTTTTTAACCTATTTGATGTATTATATTTTTTAAAATTTTATTATATAAAAAATAATCTAAAAAAATTAATACAAGTGAGTCAGGCTCATATTTAATATTTTCTATTCGAGTCAAATTTGGATAAAAAAAAAAAAAAGAGTCTAATCTTTTTACATTGGTCCAGCTCTAACCCGACCCGAAGTAGGAGGAGACATTTTGGATATGGTTACGAGGGTGATGGGCATGGGTCTAGATCTGATGCAAAGTTGATGTTTTTAATAAATGATTCATCATTTGTTCATGTATTTAAGCAAAAGATTAGTGGTAGAAGATGAAATTAAGTTTGGATCCCTATTTTCCTAGTCATAAATATCCATTTTGTATGGATGTTCATTGCTATATGTAATTGCTACCTTCAGCCTAATTGAAAACAACATTATTTTCTTATTTTTTCATAGTTCAGGTTTGGATCGAATTTGGACATGATATTAATACATTTTATTCTTGTCAAAGTCTGGCTTAATTCAAAATATGAGCTTAAATTTTCGTTAAATTCGCCTACATTTGTAAATATCTAACCCAAACTCATTCTTTTTTATAATTTTAAAATTTATTTTAAAATTTATTTTTTTAATTTTTTAATTTAATCAAATTTTATATTTAATCAACTTAATATTTTTTAGTATTTACATTATAATAATATTATATATTACTATAAATTTAATTTTTATGTATTATAAATTACGTAATATATATTAAAAAATAATATAATATAAAATATTACAAATTTAAAAAGAAATTTAAATTGGACTCGAGCCTTAAATATTCAAATTTGAGCCTAAACTATATTTTAAATTGACTTTTTTATGGTAAGGTGGAGTATTTCAAGATATTTTTAATTTATTTTTTAGTTGACTTTATTCACACTTCACACACTTTTTTCTTTTTAAGAATTGCAAGAGCCAATCAATTCCTAAAATAAAATATTAATAAATTATATTTACCTAGTGTCAGTCCCTTAATATATTATACTAAGTGATTATATTTTAATTTTGACATAATTTAGTCCTTAATTTTTATTATATCATTAATTATTCTAAACTTCTAACAATTTTAACTATGCCAATTAAAATAATGTCATGTATTTTTTCTTAAAATCACGGCTTAATCATCTTCTAACTAAGCATACTAATATAGATTCTTTCGTTGGAATGAGTATATTTAAGAACAAAAATTACTTCAACATTTTAACTGAAATTATTAACCGTGTTAATTATTTGGACTAACTAATTATTTCAAATTAAATTATAGTAATTATATCTCGAACCCGAGTATAACTGATTATATTTGCTCTTATTGACATAATGTCTAGAACTATTCATAGCCCCTCTCCAACTCATAAATGGGAGGAGCACTCATGTATTAACAACAATATCCATGCCAATCGAGTTAAAACTCAATCGACTGTATTTATTTATTTTTATATGTGTTATAAATTATAGATGTTATACTAAATTAAATTAATTTAACCTAATCAAATTATTTGGAAAATAATGACTAGTAAAATGTTTGTAAATCTTACACTTGCACTAGGGCAAGAACTGTAGGGACAGATGCAAATGTCTAATACACTTTTAGGACTAGTTGTAGCTAGCATGTGTCTAATTTCAATTATTAATTGATACATGGTTTTGAATTTACTATTATACTGTGCATGAACATGTATTAAAAAAAAGTAATTTTATAATTTTAATAGTTTATATTTTTATAATTTTTAAAGGATTAAATTAAATTTTTTATTATTTTTGAGGAGTCAAAGTGCAATTTTGCTATTGCTAATTTAAATTTTTATAAATTATAAAAGGACCTAAATAGAAAATTTTCTATTTTAGAAAAAGAAATCTATCATTGACCAAAATAAAATTAAAAAATTTAGAGAGGTGAAAGTTAAAAATTATATTAAAATAGCTTAAATTAAAATTATTAATTTTATCCATCTAGTAAAGTGGCTTTATTAATATGGAGGAAAGATTAAAATTAAAATGAGTCCATTTAACATAGGGATGGAGGCTTCTATTCATGGGAAAAAAATAAAAATTATATATGTATACGAATAATAAAATTACTAAATCGATCTCATAAATTAATTATAAAAAAATAAACAAACCAAATGTTTTAAAATAAAAAAAAATATTATTAGAAGATTTTGATGTAAACTTGTTGGAACATTTTCAAAATTTATAGTTTTCCAATAACTATAAATGAATGGGTATAATTAATTAAAAGATTATATCTTTTGATTTTTTGAAAAAGAATTATAATTATTTAAATAATATTATTTGAATAGTTATAATTAAATGAATAATAATGTTTTTATTTTAAAAAAAACATTATTATTCTGAAAAATACCTATTGATTAAATATGTCTCTATAAAGAGACATGAAAATTCCTATAAATAGGAATCGATTTCATTTGGAAAAAATCAACAATTCTAATATTCTTTCTTTCTTCCTTCATTTTCTAATATTGTTAGATTGTTCTATAAAGTATTATTTGAGAAAATTCTTTATAGAAATTGGTTTTCTTGTCATATATTGCTCGATGTGTAGTGGGCTATTCTCAAATCGATGCAAAACGCAAATAGCCATTGGCTTCATTGTATCCTCGAGGTTAATTTGCTTGGAACTCGTTTGCACAACCAAGATAGGTGGGGCGAATATAACCTTAAAGATAGTGATTTAATACACGCCTTGGAGCCTTGTCCTATTTCTTCTTACATTGAGTTTTTGTTCGTGTGTTCGAGATTTTCCTCACCGGAGTTTTGTACTAACAATTTTAAGGTTATATTCATAATGACTACCGCAACTCACGAAAGTGGAACACTAAGGAGTTGGCTTCCAATTTGTCAAACTTGATCGGTTTGATGGTGGCAATTTCCGACGATGGCGAGAAAAGATGCACTTCTTATTATCAACTTTGAAGATTGCATATGTTTTGGATACCCCAAGACTGAGGAGACCGAAAAACGATTCTTCTTTGCAACCCGAGAAAGACAAAAATGGGACAATGCTGATTATATGTGCATGGGCCACATATTGAATGGTTTATCGATGGTTTGTTCGACACCTACCAAAATGAGGTCACCGCTAAAGAATTATGGGACAAATTGGAGACAAGATACATGACCAGAAGATGTTACAAGTAAGAAATTTCTTGTCGATCGTTTCAATAATTATCAAATGATTGATGGTCGATTACATTATGGAACAATTTCGTGATATTGAAAAGATCTTTGAATCAATTCAAACAATATGATATGAAAATGGATGAAATGATTGTTGTATCCTCCATAATAGACAAACTTCCTCCATCTTGGAAAGACTTTAAAAGAAGTCTAAAACATAAGAAAGAGGAAATATCTCTTGAGGCTTTGGCAAATCATCTTCATATTGAAGAAGAATATCGAAAGCAAGATCGAATCTAAATTCGAAAATGCCAAAGTGCATGTTACGGAGGAAGTACAGGACTACTAAACCATTCAAGAGAAAGTTTAAACAGATGATAGAGCACCTAAGTTTAAAAAGAAACAAAAGGGCTCATGCTATCATTGTGGTAAGCGGGGACATTTCAAGAATGAATGTCGATTCTTAAAGAAGAAATCATCTTCTAAGGTGACAATAACGAAAAAGTTTGTTGCAATGATATCTCAAATTAATATGGCACAAGATGATAATACATGGTGGATTGATCTTTGGAGCAACCAAACACGTGTGCAAAGACAAAAGCATGTTCACAAAGTTTACACAATGTGAAAATGACAATGTCTTGTACATGGAAATTCTTCCACCGCAAAGAATCAAAGGCAAAGGGTGCATTGAACTCGCAATTCACTTGGAAAGGTTTTAACCTTAAATGATGTATATTATGTACCGAAGTTAGAAAGAATTTAGTGTCTGGAAGTCTCATTAAATAAGTTTGGTTTCAAACTTGTTTTTGAGGCGAATAAATTTATTTTATCTAAGGGAGGAATTTTTGTAGGGAAAGGGTATATGTATGAGAGTATGTTCAAACTAAATATTATCAATAAGAATGAAAATACTATTTCTCGCTTATATGATTGAATCTTTTGTTTATGGCATTATAGATTAGGTCATTTGAATTATAGAAAATTGAATGACATGTATAAGTTAGATTTAATTCTGCTTTTTAATAATAATATTGAAAAATGCAATACATGTATGTTGACTAAAATTACAAGAAACCCTTTCCTACTAAGGTTAAAAGAAAAACAAAATTGCTTGATTTAATACATAGTGATTTATGTGACATGCATAATACTCCTACATTAGGTGGAAAGAAATATTTTGTTACTTTTATTGATGATTGTTCTAAATATTGTTATGTATATTTATTGCATTCGAAAGATGAAGCGCTTGATAAATTTAAAGTTTATAAATCTGAAGTTGAACTTCAATGTGAATCATTTATCAAGTGCTTAAGATCGGATAGAGGTGGAGAATACTATAATCCAAGTTATTTTGAATCCACTGGGATTGTCCATCAAGTTTCACCCCTTATACACCACAACAAAATGGTGTAGCTGAAAGGAAAAATAGAGTATTAATCAAATGGTAAATTCAATGTTATCATATTCAGGTCTTGGACAAGGTTTTTGGGGAGAAGCCGTTTCTAACAGCTTGTCATATATTGAATAGAGTTCCTAATAAGGAAACTAAAATAACCCCTTATGAACAATGGAAGAAAAGGAAACCAAACCTTAATTATTTGAAGGTTTGGGGTTGTAGAAACTATTGTCAAAGTTCCAACACCTAAACGTAAAAAGTTAGGTGAAAGAGGAATTGAATGCATATTTATAGGATATGCACATAATAGCAAGGCATATAGGTTCATGGTAATTGAACCAAATGATTCAATTTCAATTAACACTTTGTTATTGAATCAAGAGATGCTATTTTTGATGAAAATAGATTTAATTCTATATCAAGACAATTACACCACAACAATTGATTCATTCTTCAAATGAGAATGAGATTCCATTGAAACAAATTGATAATAATGGTGAATCTTGTCAAGAATTAAGAAGAAGTAAGAGGATTAAAAAGGTCAAATATTTTGGACCAGATTTCATGATGTTTCTTGTAGAAGGAAAAGGTGAAAGTATATACAATAAGATACCTTATTGTTACAATACGAGAATCTGATCCTATTACATTTGAAGAGGCAATGAAATCTCAAGACTCTCTTTTGGAAAGAAGCAATAAATGATGAGATGGATTCAATAATGGGAAATCAAACTTGGATCTTAGTTGATCTTCCACCGGTTCCAAACATATAGGTTGTAAATGGATCTTCAAAAGAAAATGAAGGTTGATGGAACCATTGATAAGTTTAAAGCAAGGTTGGTAGCCAAAGGTTTTACACAAAAACAAGGTATTGATTACTTTGATACCTATGCTCCAAAGCAAGAATTGCTACAATTAGACTCTTAATATCACTTACATCTATATATAATTTGGTTATTCACCAAATGGATGTTAAAACTGCATTTTTAAATGGTGAATTGGAAGAGGAAGTGTACATGGAACAACCTAAGGATTTGTTGTTCTAGGACAAGAGCATAAGGTATGTAAGCTTGTTAAATCTTTATATGGACTTAAACAAGCACCAAAACAATGGCACCAAAAGTTTGACAATGTCGTTTTAGCTAGTGGCTACAAAATAAATGAATCCGATAATAAGTGCATATATAGCAAATTTGAAAATGGAAAAGGTGTCATAATTTGCTTATATGTAGATGACATGCTTATTTTTGGCACGGATTTGGAACAAATAGAAAACACAAAGAAATTCTTGTCAAACAACTTTGCTATGAAGGATATGGGTGTAGCGGATGTTATTCTTGGGATTAAAATAACCCGAGATGAAAGCGGTATAGCTTTATCACAATCACATTACATTGAAAATGTGCTTAAAAGTTTGATCTTTTCAATCAGTATACCAAAGATCTACACCCATGGATCCTCAAATAAAATTAGTATCTAATGCTGGTAGGAAAATTGATCAATTGAAATATGCAAGTCTAATTGGTTGTCTTATGTACATAATGACTTGTACAAGACCGAGATATTGCATATCTTTGTTGGGAAATTGAGTAGGTACACAAGTAATCCAAGTAATTTGCATTGGCAAGCATTGAATAGAGTACTTAGGTACTTAAAGAAAACTATTAACTATGGATTGTGTTATAATGGATATCCTCCAGGTTTTAGAAGGGTATTCGGATGCTAGTTGGATTACAAGTTTGGAAGATCATGCATCTACTAGTGGATGGATCTTCATTCTTGGTGGAGGAGCCATTTCTTGGGGTTCCAAGAAACAAACATGTATTATCGATTCCACCATGGCGTGTAATTTATTGCATTAGCCATTGCATCTAAAGAAGCGAATGGTTAAGAAATTTGCTTTATGATGTACCTTTATGGCCTAAGCCAATTTCACTGTTTCTATCCGTTGTGATAGTCAAAGCTACTCTAGCAAAGGCATATAGCCAAATATATAATGGAAAGACTAGACACATTGGATTAAGACATAGTTATGTCCGACAATTAATCTCGATGGAGTGATCACTATTAATTATGTGAGGTCAAGTGAAAATTTGGCGGATCCTTTGACAAAAAGTCTTGCTAGAGATGCGATAAAAAGGACCTCAAAAGGGATGGGACTCAAGCCCATTAATTAGAGTCACCCATGATGGAAACTCGACTCAACGCTTGGTATAACGTCAAGTCTTGAGTTCAATGAGATAAAGTACATCATTAGTATGTGATTTGTTAGCACTATAAATAAATCCATCCTAAGATTAAAGTGCTAGGTACCCGTAATGATAAGGGAAGGATGAGTAATGTACTCTTAATGGACCCATAACATAAATATGTTAGAGTGTTATAATTACGGGAACACTTTTGATGGGATCTACCTATGTGAGTGGAAGTGTGGCGCGCTTCTGGGGCTCAAGGGCTTGGCTCGACAAGACTCATGAAAAGAGGACACGCACACATGGCCATAATAGTGTCCCTAGATATTATGCATTGACCAATGTTGAAATCATTGTGTGAGATGTGTTCGGTTAATCAAATGAAATAGTTGGTTCAAAGCTTAGTCTACCATGCAATTTCGATTAACTTTAACATGTTTTCACTAAGTGAAGGTTCAATCGTAAAGATACCTTCATTTATGCAAATTGATTTCCAAGAATATCAAAATCTAAAATATTTTGAAAATGGGGAGATTGTTGTTGAACATTTTCAAAATTTATAGTTTTCAATAACTATAAATGAATGGGTATAATTAATTAAAAGATTATATCTTTTGATTTTTTGAAAAAGAATTATAATTATTTAAATAATATTATTTGAATAGTTATAATTAAATGAATAATAATGTTTTTATTTTAAAAAAAACATTATTATTCTTGAAAATACCTATTGATTAAATATGTCTCTATAAAGAGACATGAAAATTCCTATAAATAGGAATCAGATTTCATTTGGAAAAAATCAACAATTCTAATATTCTTTCTTTCTTCCTTCATTTTCTAATATTGTTAGATTGTTCTATAAAGTATTCTGCAAAATTCTTTATAGAAATTGGTTTTCTTGTCATATATTGCTCGGTGTGTAGTGGGCTATTCTCGTCGAATTAAAAAAACGCAAAATAGCCATTGGCTTCATTGTATCCTCGAGGTTAATTTGCTTGGAACTCGTTTGCACACCGAAGATAGGTGGGGCGAATATAACCTTAAAGATAGTGATTTAATACACGCCTTGGAGCCTTGTCCTATTTCTTCTTCTGTTCGAGTTTTTGTTCGTGTGTTCGAGATTTTCCTCACCGGAGTTTTGTACTAACAAAACTTGTATATAATATATTTGAAAGAAATAATCATTTAAAAACTTATTAAAAAATTAAATAAAAAATTTTCCATTAAGTCCAGACACGTACCAGCCGGTGGGTTGGCGGGCGAATAGAAAGAATGTGAGTGAACATTAGCTACCAAAAAGATTTGTGATGACAACAACCTTATATAGTAAAAAGGAAATGAATTGTAAGGATTGGTTGGATTATTAGAAAAGAATAATATTAATGATAATGTAAACAAAAAAAAAATCTGACACAAATCCATTATAATATGTTATAATCCCAATCAGCTTGTCAACTAGAAGAAGTTCAAGGCTGGCTCTGTGTCTGTCTGTCAAACATGGCCAATCTCATTAATTAATATACATTTTCAAAAATATTGGTCTGTCCTTGAAATTAATATATCATATATCAAGATTAGTGTGTTGGAACACGCATCTAGAGGCCTTGTGCTCGTCAAAATAGGATTTTCTAATTATGCTCATTTTTCATGGTTGACCAAGCTAAGAAAGGAACGGGAAAGAGTCATTATTTGTTGTTTTGTTATTAATGAGTCCATGACTGATGCAATCTTTGCTTAATTTGTTTTGAAATGGGTGCTTCTGGTTTTTGGACTGCGGCTAATGGTCATTAATTTCGGCATTCCCAATACCAAACCCAATATTGTCTTTTGATTGGAACATGCTTTTGATGGAACATGGAAACGGACGGAAGATGGTTCCTCCATTTCCTGCAAGCATTGCCAAAATCCTTGTAATATAAAAGTGAGGAGTGTTTTAGAGTTGTGAAAAAAATGAAATGTTTTTAGCTGATGGATAGTGGTTATTAAGATGACAATCTTATTTAGATGTAATATCATATCACCTAGAATTAGTAGTAAAGTTATGACAGTTAAATATGATAGAAAAAAATCTTCACAGGCATCTCATCATTAACTTTTAGTTGTGCAACATACTCTTTTGTCATTGATTTTATGAGATTAAGAATATGGTTGGGGAAATTTTTTATGTGAAAGACGAGGGAAAGTTGAATGAAGAGCTTCGTAACGAAGGAGAATGTTACTGGCATGTTATTACATTAACTCTTAATTGCCATTGTAACAGAACGAGTATGGGATAGTTTAGGAACCACATGGGAAGGGGACAATAATGCTTATTGGGTCGCAGCAAGTTGGACAAAAAAAATAAAATAATAGAGTAACTTAATTCATCATTTTTGTTGATCATTATCTTATTGGTTATCCTATGTCTGATTCGGTTTTCAAATGAACCAACAATTACATGGAGCACGATCTGGACCCTTGGATCCTTTCGAAGAAACCCATGAATTAAGGGGATTGAAATGAACCACACGTGGGGCTCACATTAGAAGGAGCAGAAAAGGACAAGGGGAGTTGGGTTCTCTTACTCCTTAAGAGTTATGACCAAAACCAAAAGTTTTCTTACACGTTTGTCTAAGAAACCACCCCCCTTCTCAACGTAAAGCAAGCAATGGAATGAGTTGGGAGACAGAGGAGGGAGTTGTTTGCTGTTTGGTCTCTCTATATAAAAGGCCTCCCTCTTTGTTCTTCTTCTCCATATTAACCCCCCCCCAAATAAAACCCACTTAACTTATTCCAATCTCACATGGGCTACTTTCCTTGATTTTCAATCTCAAGTTTTCTGAGAATTTTCAAATATGTTAAGTCAAAACTTTGTTGTGAATGGAGGGGTTAAGATGCCCATTGGCTTCAGATTCCATCCTACAGATGAAGAGCTTGTGGTTCATTACTTGAAGAGAAAAGCTTTGTGCCTTCCATTACCAGCTTCTGTCATTCCTGAGTTTGATGTTTTTCAGACTGATCCTTGGAGCATGCCAGGTTTGTTGCCCATTAATTTCTTTTTATCTACGAGGATTCCATGCTTTAGTTATGGAGTACATAGGAACAATGTCTATATATATATTTGCGGGTTGAGAATTTGTGGTATAGAATACAAGTGGTACTTCTCATGTTATCTAAAAGAACTTAATTTTTTGTGGGGGATTTTTTAGGTGATATGAAAGAAAGCAAGTATTTCTTTAGCACCAGACATGACAGCTACATTAACAATAAATGCAAGAGAGCAGCTGGGTCTGGTTACTGGAAGCCCATTGGCAAAGAGAAGCCAATTTTAGCTTCTGGAACCAATCAAGTAGTTGGGATGAGAAGAGCTTTGATTTTCTGTCAAAGAAAGTGTTCTAATGGGACTCAGACTCGGTGGCTCTTGCATCAATATAGCCTTGTTGACTCAGTGCCAACTCTTGATTCAACTCAGGTAATTAATATAAGTTGAAGGTAACCCCAAATATTGATTAGAACCATAATCTTAGCACTGGGTTTCCCATGTTTGCAGATATCCAGGAGTGAAATGTGTGGACCAGATTGGTTAGTTTTCCGAGTGTTTCAAAGGAAGAGAAGCAGAAGAGGTAAAAAACATGAAGTGGTTTCTCACAAAAGTGAGACCAGTAGTGCAATGAACATGCCTAGTTGTATTGATTTTACAGTGGAGGACAGCTCTGTGTTTGGTCCTCCTCCTCAACCTACTTCACCAAGTTCAACTGAAATCACTGAGGTTTCATCCCATGGACTAGATCAAGAAGAAAGCAGTTCTTTCATTACTAGTTACTATTCTAATGTATGAGGAACCAGTAAAAAAAAACAAGTTCCACTAAACTTTGTATCAGATACCTTTTAACTGTTGTGAAACAAATGAGATAAAATGCGCAAAAAGGACTTGAGAAATTGTGTTCTGCAAGCAAATCCCAAACCAGCTTCTTCTTCGTCGTTTTTCCCCTCAAATTTGAAGCAATTATGGTGATAGGGAAACTGGTGGCACAAATTATTGCTCAGTGTCTAAGCTTTTACCATCAAGAAGATGATCAAAAGTAGATAATACTATGAAACAAATACATACAAAATACAAGGCATCCAAGGAAAGAAAGGTTCTGCATTATCTAATCATAGCACGGTGTCAATGGTGATTGGAAGCTAAGGGCATCCGCACATGCTGATTCTCCCTTACGTTACAAGAACTCAATACCCTCCTAAAATATGCTTTCCATTTATCGAATCTATGTGACTTTCTCAGGCTTCTGTTATTCTCATCATTTCAAGGCTTTCAACCACACTTGAACAGTTAAAAAGTTAAAAAGAGATTCTCTTACTGTCTTTCAATTCAAAAGGATTCTCTTTAAAACAAACAAAGATAACATTTATTACATTTGCAGTTACGATAAATAAACATAACATTGTCGAAAACACGTCGCAATTCGAGCATTATAAACTGCAGAAAATGGATTTGTTAGTTTAGATATGATGAAACAAAGCGTGCAATCTCGTCAGTAGGACCCAAATGCAAGTTGGTTCAATTACAACGCACATCACAATGTCTATACTACATGTAATAATGTACAAACAGAGGACAGCAGATTTGAGATGATAGTTACCTAATTCATATCCTTTCTACATATATATGCATTGAAATGAAAACATATTACCTCTCAACCAACATTTTTGATCTGTTTGTTTGATTTTTTTTAACCACATTTAGACAAAACGACACTAAATAGATATCAGTTGCATGACTATTGTATGATTTGGATAAGAATCTGTGAATTCAAAAGTTATCAAGTCTCTAAGGAAAACCCCAATAAGCAGTTTCTTGCTTGTCATAGTGTGTGTTGACATTATCATGAAGCCAATTTGGTGTAAGGGGAGTACAAAAAAATAGTTGGCAGCTTGCGTTGTGAGAGATAGGGTTGCTACACAACTGCCGACCAAAGTTTCTTGTGGCAGTGGTTAAAGACGCCAAGAGAGAGATATGTGGGGTTGGCTTGCGGCTTTTATTGCTGACTTAGATGGTTCCATTCTGTTTTGTGAGTTAAGATTGAATCCACAGGGGCCTTACATGTTAGGGGTTCGTAATGAACATACAAACAAATTATGCAAGCAATTAAAGAATATGGTTGTAAAAATACATGCAAGATGTGCTAACATCTGTAACTCTTTTAAGGCATTCAACTTGGGGAGTTATGCCTCGTATTTTTTGACTTTTTTTTCTCCCAGTTAACTTTTTTTTTTAATTTCTTACTTAAACTCTTATTAGTGTATGTTATTTTAATATTATCTTAGCTACAAATTTTGCCTATAAATAGACCCTTTTTTCACCCTAGAAAGATAATCCATTATACATTCAGATATTAGCTTTTACAAGTTTTTAGAGAAGTTTGTGTGTACATTTTGAGAGTTCTTATTTGGGGTTTTAGGGTTTAGTTTTATCTCTATCGTTTGCACTCTTCGTTTTTGCCGTTTTAGTGAAATTATCTTTGCCTGTGATTTTTTATCTTCTTCAAAGGAGTTTTTTCACGTAAAATATTTGTGTTCGATCTTTTCAATTTTTTTCGTTATTTTACTTGTTCGCTGCTTAAACCGGATTTATCCCTAACACAACCTTTGATGCTCCTTGGCATTCTATTCCTCGATATTGAAATTGCTAAATCAAGAAGAGAGGCACTTTGGAAGATATGTTATAAACCACATATTCTAAATAAGAGTAGTTATGAACATAAATTATTTTGAATATGAACGTTCTTGAATGAAAATTGTTCTGAATATAACTATTTTCAAATATGGTGATTTTGAATAATAACTATATTATACCACCACTCGAACTAGACACATGGCACATTTAGAAAGTGTCAGTTGGAAACTTGAGAGCAAACCTTTTGCCCTCCATCCACCATGCCGTCCTCAATTGACTAACCACTTGGATCGGCTTCCCCTTGTAAACCACCCATTGATAGATGAGGTGTCCTCCCTTCATCTAGCCACTCACTTTTCAGAACACTCCTTTTAGGAACTATTAGGACTAACCTAAGCGTAATAGCCTCTTACTACCTAAAGGAATAACATAATAGGCCTCACTGTGCACATCCATCATGTACTTTATGATGGCAACCTCCTCTGTAACAACTTGTTACATCACACTAGCAGACAAATGGACCTCTCTTATAAATACCCTCTTAAACGAAGAAGAAAATATATTTTTCCCCTTGAGCAATCTTTAAGCACTTACATTCCAACCTAACTTCTTTAGCTCTAACAACCTTTTCCTTGTCCCCTTATTTTTCTTCGACTCTCCACCTGTTTAGGTGAATTGGCCTCGTTCAGACCACCACAATCTCCTTCCTATCTTCCCCTTGTTTTTAAACAAAAGATATTTTTACCAAAGAGAGATTAAATATAAAGATAGGAATAATATTTGATATACTATCAATTGAGAGTTTTTAAATTCCACAAGTAGAATCAGAAGATTGACAAGTATCCTATAGGAGTATAGTAAAATATTTTTTTTAAAAAGACTTGTGTCAACTTTTAAGATTACTTGTGGAATAAAAAAAAGTATGTTGTTAGTATACCAAATACTAGCCCATAAATTCAATTATTCGATGAGTATCTTCAGAATTGAGATTACATTTATATAAGAAACTACTAGAAGAACACAACTAAAAAAGGAAAACATTTAATATGAATTTTGTTATTATTTTTATATCAAAATGATTAATTTAGCAGTCAAATAACATAACTACCTCTAAAAGCTAAAGATGCAATGTAATCCCCTGAGTCACCTGTGGTTCACCTGTGGTTATTCTTAGGTAATCCCACAATTCTCGTTGGATCTCTCGTTTTATTTTTATCTTTGCATGCAAAACTTCATTATCACAAGAAAGGGCGTGGACTCTTTCCTTTGCTCACCTGAATTATTAGATTATACCCTTTGCCTCTTTTTGCAGGCCCTCTCCCTCTTTTAATGGGTTGTGGAATTTCAAGATTTGACATCACCAAAGAGGGAGACGCCTCGCAGTTATACACTCAATTAAGCCTCGTTCATCGACCCAATGATCGTGCCATTACCCATAGTCGCCTTGTTTCGAAGAAACCGTTACCCAACAAGAGGGAAGAGCATGCAAAAGGAGAGGGTATTCATAATAAGAAGGTGAATCCCGAGGAAAAAAGAATCAAACAAAGGGAAAAGGAAGTGGCCTTCGTTGATAAACAAGGTTTTGAGGATGATGTATATGATAGAGACGATGACATTTCATACACGCGATCACCAAGTTTTAGGGTATACTGCATTCCATCTCAATCTGAAGATGGTAATAATGAATGTGATCATAATCTAGAGGAAATAAAAGAATACCAACAGGTACATGTTGAAAATGACAAGAAGGTATGCATAACCAGCTTGTGGTTTTTTGTTAAGGGGAGGCTGGACTCTTTCTTCGGAGAAATCTTTGAGGTGTCGTTCACTTGGGAGTCGTCGGATCTCTCAACGAAAGGTATTGTCTTTGTGTTGGGGTTGTGTCCCCAACCTTTGTAGAGAGCCACTATACGGTTCACAGAAGGACGCCTCATGTGATGGAGATACAACCTGAGGCGCGTACATTCTTCATAATTAATATTTGCACAATACTAACACCTCTCCCATGAGTTTTACTTATTTTAACTCTACCAATTAAGGTGCCCTTTTCCATGAACCATACGACAACTCTCCGTGGAGGCTTGGGGACAAAATCCCGACACAAGAACAATAACTTTTGTTGAGGAATTCGTTAACTCCCAAATGAACAATACTTTGAAGACTTCTCTCAAAAGAGAGTCCAATTTCCTCTCAATAATTTTAAAAATTTCTAAAGTTACCAATCCAATTAGAGTTTTTCGCACTTTCATTCTATAAACCTACTAGAGCTCTCATAGAATGTATGCATATATTGTTTTTCAAGTTAATGAAGTACTAATATTTGGTTTGTTTAAGCAGAGATCAAGTATAGGACGAGGGAAGACAAATGGCAAAGGAGAAGAAAAAAAGATTTTCAAGAGCCATATATTTCGAAATATATTCCACTCCTCATGTTAGCAGCATTAAGAAAAAAGGCTTTCTGGGTGGTACATGCTATAACAAATATTCAGAGATGTGTTTTTATTTTTATTTTTCTCTATCATATAGAACAGGAAAAGTGATGTATGAGGTTTCTTCACAGGAACAGAATGGTTGTCCAGGTTAGTTTAGGGAGCAAGGATACAGATACCTAACAGGGGTATGAGAACCATACGGGTATTACCGGGTCATGTAATTTTCAAAGCTACCATGTAACTCAGTCTAGTAGTGGTAGCCTTGCTTCTTAAAACCATACGGGTATTACCTGATCATGTAATTTTCTCCTATACTCGCTTCTATTCTTTCATTTAACTCAATTCTATATCTTCAAATTACTTTAGATTTTTGGGGTTGTTTTCCTTCTTAACACACATTTCAAATGGTTACTTATTAGCAACTTTTTGTATTTGAAAAACAATAGAAATCTGGGTAAAATTATTATCGAGATTCGGATTATATTTTATTTTCTTTATTCAAATATTAGGCAAATTAACCTTTATATGTTAAAAAAAAAAAAAAAAAAGCAAATTGCTTATTCTATTAAATGATAACATAGAAAGGAATAATCAAGGTGGAACTAAATTTTTTTTATTTGAACAAAAGAAATAGAAGTATCGTGGAGGCCCCTATATTAGGAGTTAGATTATATTTTACCCCTTCAACTCAAAAATATGGGCAAATTAGTCCCTCTAAGTTAAATCAAATAGCAAATTGGTCATTCTATTAAAAATTTCGTTCATTTTTACAGTTAAGAGTTGACAAGGTTAATGAAGCAACCAGATAGTGACATATAGTGTGTCACACGTGCTTGATGCTAACATGTTAATATTTAAAAAAATTTAAAAATCTTTAAAAAAATATTTTTTTTATAATTATTTAACAGTTGCATCCAAGATGAACTCAGACATATTGTTGTTTGGATTCATTTGAACATGGACAATGATTTGTCTATGCTGGACATGGTTTTCTAAATGATTATAAAAATAAAATATGGAAAATCTTTTAAAAATTAATAACAATTATAATAAATTATTAATATTTAATGGAGACTATTTAAAAATTATAAAACAACAACGTCTGAAATGAACCTGAATAAATGATTGTCCAATCATTCTAGAGTAGTTTCTTAAATAATTAAAAAATAATTATACAAAATAGAGAAAATTATTTTAAAAAATTAAGAATTATAAGAAATTATAAATAACTTTTAAAATTTTTAAATGTTATTAAAACTATATATACACATATAGAATTTTTAAAGAATTCAAATAAGCACATATGTATCTTCTTAATCGAGTTGATATTTTTAATTAACCATGTTTATTAGTTATATGTTATTAATTTCTTATAATTCTTAATTTTTTTTATAATTTCTTTTAACTCAAATATATATATAAATATACACGATAGTAACCTTTCATAATAAGTTTATTATTATTTAATAATTTAATAATTATTTATAAATTCTTATATTCTTAATCATGGCTTATATGTCAAAAAAGTTCTTAAGAAAACGTAAAAAAAAATTTCAATTAAATTTCTGTATTAAATTTGCACTCAATTAAGCCCCTCTGTTAGCTAAAATAATTAATTCAGCCTCACCACGTTGACGGTTAAAATAAATTGATGCACCAATTAGATGGTGACACATGGAAGCTTATGGTTTAATCTAACATTTTTTATATAAAAATAATTAAAAATCTTAAAAATAAGAAAAAATAAGAAAAAATTACAAAAATATTAAATATGATATAAACTTATTAAAATTATAATAAAAACTATAATAAAAAATAAAAAAAACTTGTAAATATTATAAAAATAGATAAATTATAAAATTAATAAAACTTATTTAAATTAAAAATTATTAGAATTCTTAAAAAATAATTAAAATGTAAAAAAATTATAAAAAATAAAATTGATATAAACTTATAAACTTAAAAAAAAAATATTATGGCAAAAAAACATAAAAACTTAAAAAAAAAAACATAAAAACCTGAATTGGACTGGTTAGCCTGAAATCAGTAAGGATGTCGATCCGATTTTTTATTTTTTAAAATATTTTTTATCAAACCAAAATTTCATTATCCAACTATTAGCATATGTTAGGATGAAATATTCTAAGCAATATTTTCAAAACCAAATTGGCGACCTATCTGGTTCGGTCACCGGTTTTTCAGTTCGACTAATCCTTCTAGTTCAACTAAATAAAAAAATTTAAAAATCGGTTCAACCGTCCGGTTCACAGGTCAACCGCTCTAATGACTTTCTTCAGATTGATACCCTTCCCGATTTCGGTCTAATCGGTCTAACTTATTGATCTTGTCCATTTCTAAGTTTTATGATCTTTTTATAAGTTTATATAATTTAAATTTTTTTTATGATTTTTATAGAATTTTAATATGTTTTTATAAAATTTTATATGTTTTAAATATGTTTTAAATATGTTTTATTACTTTTATAATTTTTTTATAATTTATTATAATATTTATAAAAAAAATTTATAATTTGTATAAGTGTATATCAATTTTTTATTTTTAATATTTAATATTTTTTATATTATTTGATAATTCTTTTATTTTTATATTTTTTTATTTTTAATAATCTTTTATGGAAAAATATTAAATTAAACCAGAAACTGCCACGTGTCACCATCTAATTGGTTTGTTGATTTATTTTAATGGTCAACGCGATCAATGACGGGAACTGTTAACGGAAGAGTTTAATTGATTATTTTAGTTAACAACAAGGGCTTAATTGATTTTTTTGCATTTTCTTAAGAGCTTTTTTGTAAGCTTTTTTTAATAATTTTCTATAGTTTTGTATATTTTTTATAACTATTTGATAATTATTTAAGAAACTATTCCAAAATTAATTTGACAAATGGTTATTTCAAGTTATTTAAATCTAGACAACCAATTCTTTAGATGCTGTTTTTAATTGTTTCTAATATTTTTAATATTTTTAAATATTTTTATATAATTTTTTAGTTATTTAAAAAACCACACCGTGGGAAATTTTATTTATTTTTAAGATTTTTAATTTTTAAATATTTATTGACATGTCATTTATCACGTCAATATAAGGTCCACATGACACATCATATACCACTACCTAGTTGTTACGTCAGTCATGTCATTACTTAACATTAGAAATGAATGCAATTTTTAATAGAATTGTAATGCCCTCAACCTAACCAGATTCACAAGGTCCGGATCTTGGGTGTTAAATCACATAGTACTTAACAAATTTTTTGAACTATAGACAGACACTCATTACTTAAAACATTTCTCGTTATCATTTCTTTTAAAGACATAATATCAATGAAACTAAGGAAAGTATTTTAGAAATAAAATATTACATCAAACCAATTACATCTCATTACAATACAAACATTTTCTAAAGACTGAGTCTTAGTATATGATACTAGAATACACCACTTTTCTACTGTATGCATAATAGTCCACTTCGCCGCTACCTTGACGTACTCATGGCGTAGTCCCTCTTGGCGCAGTCTCTTACTACATCACCTGAAACAATAACAAACAATGTAAGTTCAGGAGAACTTAGAGAGAGTTAATACAAAATACATTGGCAGATTCTTTTATAATATTAGAAGAACATTTGTACGCTACCCTTCTTAACCACTTACTTCTGTTTGTGCGAATACTATCACAGTTTCAAGCTTAGACTTATACTCTTAATCGTATTAATTCTCTCTTAACTACTTGACTAACTTAAGATCCTTCTAGACATTACCTTAATCTCTTCTTTTTCTTAGAACCACAAAGGTGCTTTTCAAAGAATATCTCTTTAGGGCTTGTGTAACACCCCAAACCCGGCCCAAACGCTACGACCGGATCTGGTATGTCACTTAAGGGAGTTCACAAAACATATCGCATTTTGGAAAACAATTACTAGGTTTAAACCTTTATTCCGAAAGCTTAAGAATTCATTAAAGTATAAAATATTAAGTTATAAATTATCTTGATGGATTTTTAAATAAAAACTGAAATTTCATACATGTCTTAACTTAATTAAAAATATAAAACTTAAAAACCCAACATAACCCAATCAAAAATAATAGTCTAATGGCCCGTGGCCTTATTACAACCATACTTAAAATCTGCAAAATATAAAATAACAGACTAAAGCGTTTTAGTTGAATCCAATTGCTCCCTTTTGCATGGCCACCTCGCGTTCCTCTCCAGCCCGGTCCGATGCACTAGGTATCACCTGAAAGTGTTAAATTAAAAGGGTGAGTTGCGAGACTCAGTGTGCAACCCTCATACACCATTAGATTTGGGCTTTAGCCCCATAAAACAGAATAATTAACATACATAGCACAAAAATAATATGCAAAGCCCAACCCAAATCCTAGGTTTCCACCGCTACACGCCCCCGTACCAGCCATTCACACCATTGGGGATTTCTACAATCAACCCACACCGCTACACGCCTTGATGGCAGTCGTGCTGCTCATCATCAGATCATGGTCGTAGCCACTACAACAGATCACGGCAAAAGCCGCTACTGATGAGATCACGGTAAGAGAACCGCTACAATGAGATCACGGTAAAAAAAATCAACTACAACATATAACTTCCTCCTTTCATCAAACCCAACCCATGCAATCACATAAAACCATTATTCTTATATCATTTAATCAGAACATTCACTAACCTGGTGATTTGCTTTTACCCTCTTTGGGTTTCCGTTATTATACCGGGATTTCGGCATTTATCAAAACATATAAGACTTATAATCATATATTAATCAAACAGATCTAAATGGTGTGGAGAGTTACACACCTGATTAATGTCGATACCCTTGCTAGACCGATCTACAACTTTGCTCAAAAAGCCGGAAAGATGTGAAAATAGGGCCTCTCCTATATTCAGCCAAGGGTTAGTAAATCCCGAATTTACACGTTGAAACTAATAGATCTTCTTACCTTGAAATCTCGAAAGTAACACGATTCGAGTGCTACCGATCTATAACTTAGAGATCTATGCGATTGACTCCACTAAAGTTCCCTTAAGATTTCGGCACAAGTAGGCACCACAGAAGCAATTCGGCAATCACAGGAGATGAGATCTAGGGATTTCTGCTTTTAGGAAAATCCCGGAAAAAGTATGAACAAGAGAAGGCTGATGTGTCTTTGGCTTTTAAAATACTTGAGTGAAGAGTTTTGGTTTCTGACAGAAAAAGAGAAGAAGAAAAGAAAACAAGGAAGAGACTTGAAGATTTCGACTAGGAAGAAAAAGAATGAAAAGAGTTTCGGCTTTTGAATCAAAGTGAAGATGAGGGATTAGGCTTAGAGATTTCGGCTTTTGCAGAGAATGAAGAAGAAGATGGAACTTTAGGAGTTTTCGGCTTTTACTCAGAGAAGAAGAGAAAAGAATGAGAGAAAAACCCAAATGCCGAAATTGAAGAGATATTCCTCCTATTTATAGAAATTTCGGCACTTACCTAACCTTGCAGATAAATCCTATCTTTTCTCCTTTGTCTTAATCAACTGGCTCATCTAAAAGAGACTTAATTATCTCTAACTCCTCCCTCCTTTATCAACATATTATCCACATATTTTAATCATTGAAATCCCTAAATTTTAGCCTTTATCTGCTTATTATCCACATATTTTAAACATTAAAACCCCTAAATTTTAACCTTGTTGCCATCCACTCCACCTAATCCTAATGCCTAAAATTTAGCTAACTTAAATTAAAAGAATTGGGCTCCATGAAACTTAAATTTGGGCCCCTTACTCCCTTGTGTGGCGTCACCTCCTAAGATTGGGCCACAAGCCCACTTTGGTATTTTAAACATAGATACTACCTTTTAAACCCTATAATGCCCAAACAGATAATTTTAATCAAGGCCTTTGCCTAATTCTGAGCCCAATTTGGACCCCTATTACTTAAATTAACATATTAAACATATTCACCCATTAAACGCATAGGCCCAAAAATTCAGGATGTTACGGCTCGTAACATACATACAATCCTTTCATACATACACTGATCTCAGAATAGTTGATCACAAATATTGTTCACTGGCTGATACATACACATTTAGCGGATACTCACGCAGATTTAAATACTAGTCAAATCATATTCTTGTTTGATACCTTACAAGCCCACGCTAATAATGAATTATACAAATAATCCAATTGACATTCACACGATTTTATTACAGAACCCCAAATACTCAGAAATATAATGACTTAGATTCCATAAGATTTTAGAAGAAGATATGATACTGTTCAGATATGGCGGATACCAGATAACTCATATTCGACCCTACATAGTACAGACAAACTTAGACTAATGGATACTTATATCATTCATAACTACAAACACACCCAAATTCCAAACTAATAGGTTGTCATGGCAGATACCCTTTCTAAACATATAGATACACACTTCTTTTCAAGAAATTCCCTTAAGACTTATTCAATTACATCATTGATCTTATTCAACTATCTTAATTTCAGACATATCATAACATTATCATAACAGTACAGAGTAATAAGAATTTATCCAAAACTTATCATAAGGGCAGATAATCATATTCTACCAGACAGACTTAACAGAGTACACCATAAGGGCCAAACAGAATACACCACCAGGGCATCATACAGAATCACGTGTTTATTGTCCCAATGGACTTTCACAAAAGGTGCTATGGGTTTCTCCCTCATGAACTTATACATAAATTTCATGTATCATGATCTGCCAATTCGATCCACACATTATCGAAGGCTATACCATTAACATGCATACAGTCATATGTGTAACGACCTCAAAAGTATGGATATTGAAAAATGAGTTATCGGGTCTCCATTTTTAGTAAACGGACTCATAAAATATTTATTAAAAATGTTTACGAAGTTAGTTGTGTGTTTAATAAGGTTTTATTTAGGTGAATTTGACTTAATTAGAAGTATTTGAGAAAAAGGATTAAATTGAAAAAGGTGCAAAAGTTTAATTATAGATTAAAAGAAAGTATAAAGGACTAAAAAGGCAATTATGCCATTTTTAAATGTTGAGGCTGAAAAAAATCCTAGATTTTTTTAGTTAAAAACGTGTATATGGATATAGATATATATATTAGATATTAATTATAAAGTATGTTATTATATTATTATATTTTATTATTATATATATAAATAGAGTAAAGGAAAAAGACTAGAAAGATATAGAAACAGAGAAGAAACAGAGAAGTAAACGAAACAGAGAGCAGGGAAAGGAAGAAAGAAAGAAAAAGAGAAAAGAAAGAAGAAAAAGGAAAATTGAAAGTTTGAAGCTTGGAAGTTTAATTGGTAAGCTAATTTAGTCCTTTTCTTTTAATTTTGATGCTTTATAAGTTTTAGAACAAAGTTTTGATGAATTTAAGTTGAAGTTTTTGAAGTTTTAAAGCTGTTGAATATAGCATATGATGAACAAAAAGATGAATTAGTGGTTTAATTGAAAGAATTTGAAGTTAGAATTGGGTAAAGGATTTAATTGTAAAATAAGCTATAAGAAAACTGTTTTGGACAGCAGCAGTAGAGTAACTTTGAAAAATCACCAAAAATCGTAGAAGTGGAATTAGAAGTTGAATGAGATATGAAATTAAATCTTATTGAGTCTATTTTCATATGAAAGAAACAGGGAAAGCAAATGAATTCTGTAATTTGAGATATTTATATTTCAGTAAGACTGGTTTAGAGGGATTTCGGGATCCCCTGTTCTGACTTTGGAAAATCATAAAAAATTGGAGAAAAATAATTAGAGGCTTAAAGTTATATGATTAGAATTCTGAATGAGTCTATTTTCAATAGAAATAAACGTGAACATCATATGAATCTTGTATAAAGAGATAATTAATTTTTAGTGAAGAAGGGTCAGAACTGCCAGACAGCAGAACAGGGGTGACTTTGATGAATAAACTGTACTAATTGGCTAGGCCAAAAATTCTGGAAATTTTATGGTATGAAGACATGTGAGTCTAGTTTCAGGGAAAATTAACGGTTCTTCATTTGGAGTTCTGTAGCTCGAGAAATAAATAATTTAGTGACTATGACACAAAAGGACAGCTTTGAATAAGTTTATGAGTAAATGATTAAATTGAAATGTGAGCAATAGTAAGAAAGCATGAATTTATCATAAAATACATGTTTATTTTATAGTACAAGAAATTATTTGATTATTTTTAACATATAAATGTTATATGTTTATATGAAATTGAAGAAAAAGAAAAGGAAGGAGAGGACCGAATTGAAGGAAAAGGAAAAGAGAAGGTTAAAGAGTGAAGGAAGAAGAATTTATATCACCTCAACTTTTTGTTGTAAGTACTACAAGAATTTTAAATTATTGTTATTTATCCTTTTTGAAATATTTATGTGAATTATTTAAATACATGAGATTCAGCTTTAATGCCCAAGTAGACGAAATTAGAACTACTGGGATATTAGTGGCATGCCATTAAGGAACTTTAGCGCGCTCTCTGATATTAGCACGTTGGTGCTCTCTGATATTAGCACGTTGGTGCTCTCTGATTATTAGCACATTGGTGCTCTCTGTTCACTTGTGCATCATAATGCACCTCTGTATATGTTCCGTATATCCGATGTGTTCTATAAAGTCTACTTTGGGCTAAGAATGTGAAATGAGAACAAAGTGAATTACTGATGTGTTAAGGTAAGATTTATACTTTACAAAAGATAAGTTAAATTTTATTAAAGCAAGGCATAGTTGAAGAAACTTATATGTGAGTAGATATGTAATAATTGAATGAGTTTAAAATGCTTTGTGATGATCACTCACTTATTTATTCTTGTAGTGCTTACTAAGCCTTCACCGGCTTAACGCGTTTATTTTAACGCGTAGGTACAATTAGACTAAGAGAGAAGTCCAACTAAAAGATCGCTCATCTCATCACATCCTCAAGGGCTTCAAAAGTAGGTATTGTATTTTGTATTAAAATGGCATGTACATATGTAGTTCAAAGGTGTTCCCACGTGATAGGGACTAAAATATGGATTCTTGAAATTTTATCTATTTTCAATTATTTGAAGTATGTTGGTATATATGGAATGAATTAATAAACAATAAATATGTTATCAAAAATGGTTGGAAAGTTAAAATATTATATTCAAATGTTTTAATTAGACAGTATCTGGCCATAATTGTTTTGGCACCAAATGTAATAGTCTTATACCGGGTTTGCATAATTGAACCGGGTATAGGGGTATTACAATATGTTTCCATGGTCTCAAACCACATGGACTTACACACTTTCATATATCGTTAGGGGTGAGCATTCGATCAAATCAAATCAAATTGAATCGAATGAAAAAATTTTGAGTTAATCAAGTTGACGAATCTCATTTTATCATCCTAACTCGATTTAAGTTTTTTTCGAATCGAGTCTAGTGAAATGAAATTCGAATCGAATCGAATATATTTGTTCGAATTAAATTTACAAAATGACTTTGGATCCTTAAAACCACTGTCACCCACCATAATCAAATTTGTTATTAACTTTCATCCCATCATAATTTATTTATTAATATTTTATATATAGGTTAGCTTATTTGCTTGCTTAGTTGCTTCAATTATCTTCTGATTCTTTTAACTATGTATTTTGAAATTAAAAAAATGTAATTTCTTTGTAATAAAATTTATTTTAAAGATAAAATATGAAATTTATACCAATATAAAATTTTAACAGGAATATTTTATGGCATCATTAATAATTCAATTTTAACATAAATTTATAAAGATTCAGTATAATTAAACAATTAAATAATATAAATAGTACAAAATTTGAAATTTAATTTAATAATATAAATTATAGATATAAATAAAATTATTATTATTTAAGTTTAAGAATTTTTTTTTGATGATTTTGATTTTTGATTTGGGATAAAGGATGAGAAGTAAAAAATTAAGGGGAAAATAAAAAGTTTTAGAAGTTTAGGGGAGTAAAATTTTGAGGAAGAAATATTAAAAAAAATTGGGGGGGAATGGGTTTAGCGTAGAGAGGGGGTTAGGACGGGAGAGGAGTAAAAGTTTTAGGGGAAAAGTAGGAGGAAATAAAAATTTTGGGGAAAAGTAAACAGGGGAGTCACTTTTGGGGAGAAAATATTCAAAAAAATTGGGGAGAAAATGGGTTTGGGGGTAGAGGAGTAAAAAAATTGTGAGAAAAGTGAGAGGGAGTGAAAATATTGGAGGAAAAGTAAATAGGGGAGTAAATATTGGGAAGAAAATATTCAAAAAAAATTTGGGAGAAAATTGATTTGGGGTAGAAGAGGGGTTGGGATAGGAAAGAAGTAAAAGTTTTGAGAGGAAAGTAAATAGAGTAAATTTTAGAGAGAAAATATTCAATAAAATTTTGGGAAAAATGAGGGGTTGGAATAGGAGGGGAGTAAAAAATTTAGGGGGATGTAGATAAATGAGTAAATTTTGGGGGAAAAATATTTTTAAAAAAAATTGAGGGGGAGAATGGGTTTAGGGTAAGGAAGGAGGGTTGGGGTGAGAGTAAAAGTTTAGAGGGAAGTGGGAGGGAGTAAAAATTTTGAAGGGGAAAGTAAAAGGCTTGAAGGTTTGGGGTAAAAATGTAAAATATTATAGTTTGGTATTTGGTTTATTCGAATTATTCGAGTTATTTGAATTCGAAAACTTTACTCGATTCGAACTCGAAATTCAAAAAAAAAAAATTGAGTTGACTTGATTAGCTCGATTCGTTTAACTCGAAATTCGACTTTTTTTCGATTTTTTCAAGTCGAATCAAGTTTTACTCACTCCTATTTATTATTATCTGTCCGTCTAGTTTTCATCTTATTGGAGGCTACACTATGAGTGTTTTCATATCATACGATACAATGGGTCTCAACTTCATGG
Source organism: Gossypium bickii (assembly GCA_025503065.1). Classification (NCBI taxonomy): domain Eukaryota; kingdom Viridiplantae; phylum Streptophyta; class Magnoliopsida; order Malvales; family Malvaceae; genus Gossypium; species Gossypium bickii. Next base: position 14,230,721 of record CP106713.1, on the reverse strand, counting down.
TCTTACATTTAATTTCATATCGTGATTTGTCAATCTAACTGCCCTACCAAAGGCATCACAGAAGGACATTGCTCAACATCCACTTACCTAGATTTGTTCACATTTCTAACTAATTCATACTTTTCGTATATCAAACTTTACCTACATGCTTACTAATCAACTTCTTTTCAACAGAACTTTATACATATCATCACAACACATCTCTCATCTTTACTATACTTATACACTTACCAATTATCATATGTATCATCATTTTATATATATATATATATGCTTCTACTTGAACATTTCACATATAAGAGTCGGGATAGAGACTCACCTGATACTCACCTACAGTAGTTTGAAGTTCCAGACTCAGACATCATTTTCAAAACAGCAACAACAACTGCTAAAGAACATAGATTCACTATTACAACTCTTATACATACAATTTACTTATCATCTCAATCACTGACAACCTCATGCAAAGCCTAGTACTTAAAGTTTTACTGCTCATATACCACATACGGACTTACTCTTTCAAAACACCTAACATGCAAAGTTGTAACACTTACTCGAAGATAGAATGAACATTGATTAAACCAAGAACCTTAGCTTCCAGCTTAAGGAGGAAAAGATGATATTAGACTAAAGAAAAAGAATCAAAGAGTAGCATATTCAAGAGAGAAAAACTTTTTTAAAGAACCATTTTCACGCATATAAATATGACCCATCCTAGTTAGTGGAATTTAACAAGTGTCACATATTTTAGAATTTGTCTTTCTTAATGACTTACAGATTTCGAGAGAAACATAAATGAAAATCCTACATTATAGATATTAGACCAATCTATCCAGTTGATTCCTAACCAGGTTACTTTACAACCTAATTAGCACAATATTTAAGACAAATATGGTGTATTATACTTTTAGTGTTAACTCATACCATAATTACTTTTCCACTTAACAAAATATTTATCTAAAATAACAAAATAATTTGAAATAAAATCTTCACTTACTTATATAACGGTTACTATACGCCTACACCTGTTCTCCAAAAAAGGAAATTGGGCGGATTACACTTTGCCAAATAGATTGTTTCACTAGAATACGCCTAAATCTTGGACGCGCTAGACTTGGGATGTGACAAGAATGACTAATTTGCTCTTTGATCTAATGTACATGGACTATTTTACCCATTTTTTAGTAGAGTTTAAAATGCAATCTGAGTTCTAGTACATGAGCCTCTATGGTACTTTATCTAATCCTACTTATTCTTCAATTCCACATCACTTGCATTAAAGTTTTTTTGAAAAAGTCAAATAATCACTTAACAACACAAATAGATAGATTTTTTTTGATAGAAAAATAGATAGAATTTTTAACATAATGGTCAGTTTGCATTTTTTTCTAACATACATAGCCTTAATTATTTTGTTTTTAGAGTGGACAAAATGCAATTTAACTCATGGTACAAATGTTTACATGGTACTTTTACCTACAAATTTGCTATTTAATGGTTAATATTCACACTTGTTCTACAATATTATAGTTATAAATTCGAAATTGAATTTTATCTTTTTTGAAAAGAAAATACTAGTAATAGGAGTCATGAACAATAATAATACAAAGACATAGCACATAGTATAAACGATAAATAAATTATTACAAACTAATGTACAAATATCATGTCATCAAAGTAATCTTTAAAAAAAAAAAGAGAGAATGACAAACTGACAATAACTTCAACATTGAAATAATTCAGAAACAAACTAAAGATACATCAACTTGATTAAATCGTTGAAATTTGCATTCTAGCCTCGTCATCATCAAATCAACCCACCGCATTAGTGGTGCACAAAAGGCTGAGTCTTAAATGGTTTATCATTCTCCTCATCATCTTGAATCTATTACCATCACTATGATATATCATGATAAAATCCTTCGAGTGCAAATCCCAATGGCACTTTTACATTGACGTTAGACCATGACTAAAAATTAAAAGTAAAAAAAATCACTTTTAATTTTAAAGAAAACAGAGTAGACAAAATAAAAACCACAAAAAATAAAACCATAAAACTATAGAAAAAAATCACGATAATATGAATTGAAATTAAAAATAAAATAAAACTATGAAAAAGAATGTTGGAGAAACCGTGACCAGCCCAAAGGCCGACAACGTCGCCGATAAAGCAAAATTTAATTTAAGTTAAGCGGATAGAATTTTTAAATGAGAGGAATGATGAAATTGAATTTTATGGTAATCTATAATGTCTAATCCGCAAAAACACTATTCATTGCCATTCTAACATTTCACTCACTTGTTTTATTAATTATTTCAATTTAATATTAAGTAGACTCTTTTTGTTCTAATTATGTCGTTTAAGTAATATCCTTAATAATTCTACTAAGCTTTGAGTTATATTCTTTAAAATATTTTAATTAATTAATTTTTATAAAATATATTTATAAATATATTTTTTCTTATTTTTGTTGTTATTATTATTATTAAATAAGACCCACTTTAAATATAATTAAAAAGAATATTTTGAAACTCAAAGTTTCAATTTTTGCTTTCGTACCTTCTTTTATAATATATATATAATTATATTTTTTTTTGAAAAAAATCGTATGATGATATTTGATTGATAGGTTAAAAAACATAAAACCGATAATAATTAATTGATAGTGATAAGTTGTATTGGTTGCAATTTTGAGCCATTTATACATCTGGATTATTATGTGATGTTTAATATCCGTGTTGAATCCTTAAACAATCACGAAAAATTTGGTTATATTTTCAGTTATGTATGTAAAATTATGTTTGATTGACATGTTATAAAACTCGTAGTTATAAGGTAACAAATTTTTATCCTATAATTATAAATTTTTTTGAAAATATCTTATAATTATATTTCATTGACAGGTTAAGAAATATGAAACCGATAATAATTAATCAATAATAATATATTGTCTTAGTTGCAATTTAAACCCTTTATTACCGGTGTTGATTAATAAGATCATTTTTTAAAGAGTAATTATACAATTTTATATATTATCAATAAAATAAATATAATTATCATTATTGATTGATGTGTCGTTTGATGTGTTAATACATATCAATAAAACAAATATAATTATGAGTTTAAATTTTATATATTTAAATATTTTATTAATGTAATTGTACACCATTATTAAAAATTGTAAATAAATTCTAATTAAAAATGATAAAAAAAATTAGAACTCAAAAAATTAACTTAAAATTCAATGCTCCCTGTCAAGGGTGAATCTAACGGGGGTTGGGCAGGGCCGACCTCCTAAAATGTAAAAATTTTTCATACTTTTTAGCTTTTTAAAATTTTAAATTAGTAAAGATAAAATTATATTTTGACCTTCTAAAATTGATAAAATTTTAATTAATCATTTAAAAATTATATTTTTATTATTACAAAAATTACAATTTAATTTCGATTCCCTTAAAATAATTTTCTGGCTTCACCCCTCCTTCTTATATTCTTTTATATTATATATATATAATTCTTGTGCATTAAGGAAATTCAGGGAGAAAACATTTTTAATGCATAATCGTTGTAATTTTAATACGGTCATGAACATGTAATTAGAGTTTTTCTTCTTGCTATTTTTTTAACTGATGCATCTTAAAAAAATTCCAAACTTAAATTTCTATTTTCAAAATATATCATTATTTGCGAAATATATGCATGAGTGATGATGTTTTATTTGAGTACCAAGTAAACTATTAAAATAGTTACTTTTGTTTTTCTCATGTTACATTTTAGTCACTTTTGTTTGAAATGTTACGTTTTAGTAACTTATTTTAACGTGTTATAACATTTTAGTCACTGTGCCGTTCATTGCCATTAACGATGTAACGGGTAAGTTGACATGGCACGTTAAATGTCGATTCAAACAAAAAATTTAGGTTAAATTATATAATTGGTCCCCATATTTTTTTGTTTTGAGTAATTTAATTTTTTTTTTCATTCACTTCTACTTCTCACTTTATTTTCCTCCATTCTCCATTTTATTAACGTAAAAAAAAATTGCTTAAAACAAAAAAAGTATAAGGATCAATTATAATTTAACCTAAAATGTTTATATCAAATGATAATTTAACATGCCACGTCAGCTTTCTGTCAGTGATTAAAATATTACAACACGATAACATAAGTGACAAAAATATAAAATTTTAAACATAAGTGATTAAAATATAAGCGAGAATTTTAGTAGTTTAAGTGAGAAAATTATTTGGGTAGACAATTTCCTCCGAATAATAAATTTGATGGGGAATTGTGTAGGATTCAATCGCATAATTAAGTTGAAATGTAGACTTGTGAGATAGGAAAAATAGCAAAATATGATTAGGTAGTTTAGAGTGCTTATTTAATATAAAAGAGCTTTTGATTTTAATTTCGATAAAGATATTAAATATTAAAACTTTCAAATATATATTTTCACGAGTTAAATAATAGTTTTAAGAAATGAGCCACCTGTTTTAAAAATCTCTTCGCTCCAAGTGAATCGGGTTTTGCCATTGCCCCAGACTTGAAATTTCCAAAATTCGCTTCGCTTTTCATTTTGATTCTCCAAGCAAAGAGCTCACTGATTCCCTCTCTCTCTCTCTCTCTCTCTCTCTCTCTTTTATTTGGCTCGTTGCGTTAGGGTTTTTTTTAAAATGAAGTCTTCGTTTGGTAAACTTCGAAGATTTGCTCTCCACAAGAACGATGGCAAGGATAAATTAGATTTTTTATCAGCGGCTCATTTGGATGAGCTCGCTCAAGCAGCTCAGGTACTTTTCCCGTATATTATTTCCTTTTTATTCTCTCTTTTTAAAGTTATGCTTTGGCTTTGGTTTGATTTAAGTGCAGATTAAAGTTACTTTTCGAGTTGGGAAATTGGTTTTGATATTATTTCAACTGTAATTAAGTTAGGGTTGGATCGGGTTCGGTTGAGTGAAGCGATTTTCTAATGCCGTAATTTCGGAGATTTTAGAAATATATATTTGGAGAATTATTGCTTTGGGAGAACTGTAGAAATTTGAATAATTTAAGTTTCAAATACTCTAAATTATGAATCTTTATTATTATTATTGGTATTTTGTAAATCAGATTAGTCTAAATCCTGTATAGTTCAACGTTAAGAAAATCTGAAATGCTTAAGGATAGGAGAGAATTTAAATCCGGATAAGAATATCTACGGGGAAGTTGTAGGCTTCTATGTTTAATGATAGTTTACGAGCCCTTAGATTTATAATAGATGGTTTTAATATCTAAATTTTGATAATGAGGTAGAAAATAATGGATTACTAGATTCCAATATGAAAGAAAACTCTTAAACTTTAGCTGTGAAATATGATAGCATTACGCTTTTGCATTGCTATAGGACAGCTAACATCCTCTTCCTCTAAATGACTAATGCTTCTTGGAGATTGTCTTTAGTCAATTTGAAAGATTAATAATTAGAATTTTTTTTTTTCATTTGAATGCATTTACAGGATATGCAGGAGATGAGAAATTGCTATGATAGCTTACTTTTGGCAGCTGCAGCAACAGCTAATAGTGCATATGGTAAACATGTTATGTGTTATATTGTCATACATATTGATTCCTAGGTATCACTATGTTTTGTCATCCTGTGTGTTTCTAAATGGTTGGCTATGGCAATTACATGTTTCTAGCCAAAAGGAATTGTTAATTTTGAAGAAACAGTTGGTTTTAGAAATAACATGATCAAGTTTTTATTTTTAAGAAAATGCTTCAATATGAGCTGTTGTGTGGTCATGACATGTTTGCCAATGTGGAATCCATATGAATCCATAGAAACATAAGTTGCACAACTTTTACCCTGTAGAACAATCTAGAGGCCACCTTACTCAAGCAGTTAGATTACAGTAAAATCAGAGAAACTTAAGCTTTATGAAACATAGTGTTGAATGAATCTGCCTTTGACGAGATTTTTATTCAGAATTCTCAGAGTCACTGCAAGAAATGGGCTCCTGTCTGCAAGAAAAAAGACTGCTACCTGATGATGAAGAAAGCCGTAAGTAGAGTACTCTGCTTACCTAAGTTGCTTGTGCTGTTAGATCATTAATAGACACATATGTTGTGTATGATTTAACCTAGAACTTGAAAAGCTAAACCAAATTAAGGAATTGACCATTTCATTTGAAATATTCCTATTTTGTTAAATGAGGCTGCAGATCGCACCTAGCAATAGAACCTCCAATTGGTTCAAGTAACATCTGAAACAACTTGTTCTAGTCTAACCTTAATGCTTTCATTATGTACTTATATTCATTGGTATCCCCTCCCAATTTGCATGTGGACATTTACATGCCTTGATATCCCCCTTCCAGAAAAAAAAAGAACGAAATGGGTCAGAATTTCTACTTGAACGTAGGAACTTTCAGTGGGTAGTGCATACAATGATGTTCCTTAGTCAATGTCTTAGGCTTCGTGCCTTTCATTAAATTCTTATTCTTTCAATGTTTGATTTCTCTTGCATAAAAATACTTATGCTGCATCTGGGAAACAATTTCATCAAGTAACTATGCACTTGCAAGATTCTGTATGGTCTGTTACCTTCTTTTTGGTGGAATGGCGAGGGAGTGTCAGAAGATGGTTTCCCTGGCCCAAGTTATTGTGGTATAGTGGTTCTGCTGTAATTACATTGCACTTATTTGCAGGTAGGATCCTGTTAATGTTGGGGAACTTGCAGTTTGAACTCCGGAAACTTGTGGATAACTATGTGAGTTTTAATCTTATTTGTAACTTGAACAAAATAAACTTCTTGCAATTTGTTAAATGTTGCCTTTTCCGATAATCCTTTGTTTAGCCAAATTGATGCTCTTTGTGCTTCAGCGCTCCCATATATTGCTGACAATTACAAATCCGTCTGAGTCACTTCTAAATGAGCTTAGGACTGTTGAGGTTTGTTCATTTGAATCTCTATTGTTTAATCAAGAAATCAGGAATTTTCAACATTATTTCTTTTATGCCAATGATAATAATTTTACCTTCGTACATATTCTGTTACAACTATGGCCTTTCTCTTGTTTGCTGATGCAGGATATGAAGCGGCAGTGTGATGAGAAAAGGTCCATCACATTTTCTCTGCGTACTTTTTTTTGATTTGGTTATGTAAGTCTTTTTCTGAACCTGGTTCATGATCTTCAGAAATGTCTATGAATACATGGTGACACAACAGAAGGAAAAAGGGAAGTCCAAAGGTGGAAAAGGGGAAACTTTCACTTTGCAACAGTTGCAAACAGCTCGTGACGAATATGTTGAAGTGGCAACCCTTTGTGTTTTCCGATTGAAATCTCTGAAGCAAGGTCAATCCAGAAGTCTTGTAACACAAGCTGCTCGTTACCATGCAGCTCAGGTTTCTGAATTTATTCACAAGTTTCAAATGTCAGTGGCTTCTGCCGTATCATTAAGTTCAAAGCAGATAACCTCCTCCCCTCTTTTTATTTCTCTTTCTTGTGTGGGTGCAGTTGAATTTCTTTAGGAAAGGACTGAAATCACTTGAGGCAATTGAACCTCATGTTAGGCAAGTTACAGAACAGCATCACATTGATTATCAATTCTGTGGCCTTGAAGATGATGATGGGGAAGATGGTGAGATTGCCTATGACCCAAACAAGGACGTGGAATTAAATTTTGACAATAGAGCTAATGAGAAGGAGTTTGATGTTACTTCTGCATCAAGGAATTCAATGGAGGTCAGATTCTTATGCTATTGCAAATTTATTAATTCATTTTTGAAGCTATTATTGTTGTAAGCTAGAGTTGCACCTTTAAACATAAAGACTTGGACAAATGAGGTCCAAAAATTATCATATTTCACTTTCTCCTTATCCCCTATTTTTTCTCCATTTTTAACTACTAGTAGGATTGGTTTCTTCGGCCAGAATTCCATACAAATAATAGCTTATTTTGGTTAGTTTAGTGGTTCAATTCATTCTAGTTTTAGCGGATGGGGATGATGCCATTTTTGTTTGTGTGATATTGTACATTGATCTTTTATCGTGATCCATTTGTGTGTCTGTGTGTTGACACCTTCCTTTTATTCCTAAAATATAGTGGTTTATTCTCCAGGTAGATGAAGTAAGCACTTCATTTCCCCAAACTTTGAAGATGGAAAATGCAGAGGTAAATCACCATTGGTACAATTGTCTTTTTTGGCCCTATTTCGAAAAACAGGCATTCAAAGTATATATTTTATTATTTTCTAAATTAGAGCTGTTTCCTGAATCTCTATTAGTACATTTGTCAAGTTTGCTGCTCATATTATGTGGTTTTTTGAAGTATATATTTTTATTATTTTCTGCTGTTTGCCTTAGGCAAACCCGGTGAAAAGCCATGGGGATTTCCAGGTCTCAAGTAGGGATCATAGAGTGAGTAGCCATTCAGCCCCCATATTTCCAGAAAGGAAGCTTGATCCTGCTGAAAGAGTAAAACAGATGCTTCAGTCATCTACAAGAACGTCCAACACATATGTTCTTCCAACACCAAATGATTCAACATTTGCAGTTTCTTCAAGAACAAATAGCTCCATTTCGCACACAAAACCTACAAATGTAGCTGGGCATCCACACAATACATGGCATTCTTCCCCGCTAGAGCAAAAGAATCGTGAGAAAGATCCTGGCGATGGTCAACCATCAGAGTTTACCATCTTGAATTCTGAGTCAGGTCTCAAGGAGAACAACAGTAGTAATAGTACCTCTACACAACTACCCCCTCCTTTGTCTGAAGGACGAGAATCTACCCAGTTGGATTCCACCGAAGCCAAAAAAATAAAAAGAAAAGCTGTTTCTGGTCCATTAACTAGTAAACAATTGTCAACAAAGCCTATTTTATCAGCAACCAGTTCCATTCCATCAGCTGAACTTCCTCATTTAGCTTCTGCAGTATTTTCTCATTTAACAATTCCTCGATCATTATCACCTCCCAGAGTATCCCCAAGTGCATCACCTCCCCTTGTTTCTTCACCCAGATTAAATGAGCTTCATGAGCTTCCAAGGCCGCCTAATAGTTCAGTTGCCAAGTCAGCAAAATCTCCTTCCTTGGTTGGTCACTCTGCTTCTCTAATCTCGAGAAATCAAGAGCTTTCTGCAAGTAATATTTCTCCACTGGCAGTAAGTGGAGCATCTCGTCTACCTACTCCACCTTTGATAGTACCGCGAAGTTTCTCTATGCCAACTAGAAATCAAAGAGCAACGTTTTCCAGGCTTTTGGAGGCTCCACAAGTTCCAGATAAGGATGGAGAAGTTGCATTGCCTTCGTCAATGCCCACTAAACCAATACCCAGTGTTTCTGAAGTAGCATCTCATTCTGGCCAAATCATAGGTATTTCCAGGCTTCTGGAGGCTCCATTACCTTTTTTTATGCAAGTTGGTATTTTTATTTCCTTTCTTTTTTTTATCTGCCAAAAGTCTAGTTGTCATGTTTTATGATTGGGAGGGAAAAGGTTTGTCAAGTAGGGTATTTGATTACTATTTGTCACAAAATAATGTTGGAGTGTATGCAGGTGGAGCTGAGAAAGCTGATTCATTTGTGACGGGTTGAATCTTTAACCAGAAAGTTGGAATAGATGAGGTTTGGTGTGCAAATATGAGGTTTATCGACATGGTTAGCTAAGTTTCTCGTGCCAAATCTTGGTTAGGCTGGCAGGCATATCTATTTGTTGAGAACTAATGATAAGAAGTGCGCAAGATTGGAATGATTGTTTGTTGTTGCATACCACGTATATTGTCCACTGTTCACATAAGGAAATTGTGTTTTTTGTTGTTTGATATACGCCGCCATGGAAGCCACCCAAAGTGAAAAAAGGATTTGGCATTTGCATTAGATAAGCCACCCAGAACCAAGTGAAACAATTTTGCTTCTCAAATACTGGCTCTGGACGGCTGCTATGTAATGCCATGCAATTTGTCCCTTGTAGCATATGTTGTTATACTGGAATTGGATTGGTTTTGTATCATCCACCACCCAACCAACCTGGAAACTACTTCCTTTTCTCTCTGTCCAATACAAACATCTAATTTGGTTAACTTAACTTTGTAAATTTGGTTTTTGGAAAGAGTAAATTAAAGCTGAAACGTATATATTTTACTTTTAAGGCAATGATCGGAATAATAATTGGTATGAAAATGGTGGGTATTGTTTAACTAAGGTAAAGGCTTAATGCATCTTCATTATATACTAGAGACTCAAAACATTTCTATGTTAATGAATGGAAACAGAACATTCGGCAGAAGCCCCTAGTTTGGAATGCACAAAGGTTAATGAAGTTGGTCAACAAACATAGATTTGCCGAGTGGCTTGCGATTGTCCTTTTGATAGTAATATCATATGTTGTGGACTGTATTTTGTATGACATTTTTCTAAAAACTTTGTTGGATCTCGGGCAGTCACCTTGCCTGATCTTTTCTTCATGCCAGCTGGCCTGGCCAAGTATATCTTCACCTTGTTAAAAACGTTTGTAACTCACAGCAAGTTTCACCAAAAACTTGTTTAAGGATGGTTATCTTTTCAACGTATGCACACGCTTTGGTGTTAATGGAATCTATGCAGATTGTCTAGTTTAAAGTTTAGGGTTGTAAATGAGCAGAATGATCGGCGAACAATTCATGAGCATTTCAATTTTTATTTGTTTATATTTTTTTCAAAATAAATAAAATTTTGAGAACTCGTTAATTAAACGAATTGAACACAAAGAAAGCGTGTTTAATTCATTTATGCTTGTGAATATGTTCAAGCTTAAAAATAAATAAACATGAACAAAGGTCATTTGTTCAAGTTTGGTACCATTTGTTCTAAGGATAGTACATCAACATTTGTTATCCTTCCCTTTTCCTTTTGGGTTTAGCCTAATGCAAATAGACTTCTCCTTTTCTTTTTCCCAAATCTTTTTCTATTTCTAATCATTTTGAGTTTCTGGCAATCATTGTTTATTTTCCCCTCTTACATATATTTTTATCCTTTCCTCATCGTTGTCCTTTGGTTAGGGGTAATTGATTGGAACTCTTAGAAGATTTGAAGCGTGAAGTTTTTTCCTTCTCAGTTGGCACATGGCAATGCAAGAAAAGGGGATGTACTAGAGTGATTGTTTTTCTCGAATTTGGTTGTTGCTTTTCTCCAATATGGCTTTATTGGTTGAAGTAACACCATTTTATATCCCCTTAACTCCTCATCTTTTGGTTCCATGATTCATCATAAAGGAAGGAACCTTAATGGTTCCTCATTTTGGTTCAAGACTACTTTTAAGTGTCTTGCATGCAACAATCCCCTACTAGCTGCTGTTAAACCTTTCCGTTCACTCCCCTCAACTTATTTATCTACCAAGACAAACAGGAGCCTAATAAGAGATTGTAGCTGATTAGAGAGTAGTGATTCAAAGCATTCATCAAATGAAGAGAGCTTTATGCAATATTCTATAAAAGTGAAACTTTATTCGTTAAATAATGGGGGATGTTAAAAGAGGTTTTGTTATCTTATTTTACTAATATGATCTTACTATTAGCAGGGTGCATTAGAGCCAATGTTTTATTGCTCACTTACATGACTTCAGATAGTTCTTTGTGTGGTTACTCCAAAGATTGGTGAAAAGAGTTTGAAATTTACATGGCCATATGACGGTCTCCTTCAGGAATGGTGACTTCTATCTATTAAGGTTCAACAACATTTCTAACATCCATTTATCCATAAGAAGGGCCTGGGCACTTGATGAGTAGTTATTAAGGACTACTAGATGGGACCCTAAAATCTCACCTAATTTGGACATTTTTTTTCGCTATTCATGTGGTTATAGATTTGAGGTCTACCACTTGAATACTTGAAACTTTTTATTGCAACAAGATCAAGACAAATAGCAAGTAATGTCATGCATGTAGATTGGAATAGATACAATCCCAAGAACATAGGATACTTTAGGGTCCAAGTTGATATTAACTCCCTGAGATCACTCATTGTTGGGTATACCATTCAACATGATGATGGAGTGAGACAATGGGTGGTATTTTATTTTGAAGGGATTTGTAAAATGTGTATTAGATGCAACTCCATTGGTCACTCGAGAAACAGTTGTCCCCATGATGACCACAAGATTGATGATATGTTGAATGAACAAACGAAAAAGATCAAGAAGGTCTAGGTTATGAAACTGAGTTTGACATTAACCAAATACATCTTAGAGGAATAATCAAATCTAATAGGAGTTGAGGTCTAAGGTTGTGATTTGTACTAGTAGTTCTTATTGTTTCTAGAGGAACCAATTTCATTTTGAAAGGGATAATCAATGAGATGACGTTCGAAGGAATAAGAATTCCAACATTACAATGAGGTTTCACCTTTTTATAAAGAATTAGAGAAATGTAAGTGAGGATAGAACATAATCAGAAATAGGGTAGTAATACCTTTGGGAATATATTTTAAGGATAACCATCTAGCCTTGGTGGAAAATGTTACCCCTTCTCAAACCCCTTAGACTTTTGCAAGCCAATTTGTGAACGTAATTCCTTGATGTGCGAAAAGGTGCAATGATGGGATCAAAACTAACTATTATTTCGACAAAGGCAAGCGCACCTATCGAACAGTAGTATAGTTATGGTGAGTCTGGAATATCGTATCCTCAAGAACTAAAATTACTAGTAATAACTATCTTTTTATTATCTAGCCTAATAATTAAGGGGATTTATTTTTAAACTAAAATTAACTAACTAATTTAACTAACGAAATAATAACTATGAACATGACAGAAAGTGAATTTGGAAAATACTTTTGGACAATTTATGTGAGATAGGCAATACCTAAGGAAGAATCCACCTACACTTCACCTATTACTTTTGATTCATATGATTTATTCACTTGACTTAATCCTTAGAAATCCCTGATTTATGTTAATATCTCTTTCAAGACTAAAAACAACTGACTCTAGGTTGATTAATTGAAATCTCTTTCTAATTAAAACCCCTATTGTCGCAATAACTCGATTTACGGATTCCCTTATTAGATTTGACTCTAATCCGGCAGATTTTTGTCGCCCTATTTCTTAGGTTGCAATCAACTCCGCTTAATTGTGTCGATCTTCTCTTAAACAGAGACTTTTGCTCCACTGAATAAGTACATTTGAATTGAATCAATAACCTGAATTATCAAAACAATAATAAGAACTCACAATTAAGAATAAGAACAAGTATTTATCTTATAAATCAAACAATAATGAGATCTGTCTTAGGTTTCATCCCCTTAGGTATTTAAGGGATTTAGTTCATACTAATAAAGGGAAACATATTAGAATAGGGAAAACAACAAAACATAAGAAAACCCAAAAACTTCTAAAGAACTTGATGGGAGATCTTCAATCTTGATGGAGATCCTTCTCCTAAGCTGCTCCCGACGGTTGTCTTGGAGTCTTTTCTGTCTTCTACTCGGTGTCCCCTTTTAGGTTTCCCTCTAGGGTGTTTATATAGGCTTTAAGATGCCTTTCTTGGCCCATAAGTAGCCTATTCCAAATAGAATTCATCCTCATTTCAGCAGGGCCACGCTCGCGTAACACGCTCGTGGTAGACTCCTTCGGCTGTGGTCGATTCTGCTCGTCACACACGGTCGTGTGATCTGCCCGTGGTCGATAGTCCAGGTCGTGTGATTTCTGATGTAGGCTTATTTTGTCCCTTTTTGGCCCGTTTCTCGTTCTTTTTGACTTCCTAAGCTCTACTGAGTATAAAGCATGAAATTAAGAGATTAGGAGCATCAAATTCATCAAATTCAATGGAAAATCATCCAAAATTAAGCCAAGCATGGGGTTAAAATATGTGTAAATTATGGTTTATCAAATATCCCCACACTTAAACTTTTGCTTGTCCTTAAGCAAAATCCTCAACTCACAATTAAAATTAACTAACCTTAATTCATGATCCTTATCAATAATGTTTCATCATAATTCATAGATAATTTATACATTGATAATTTAACTAAAAGAGTCCTAAAGATTCAAACAATCTAAGTCATAAATTTTTATAGCACGAAAACATAGGTATTTCCCCTTACCTAAATAATTATATCTGATTCAAAACCGATAAGAATTGACATCCTTACTAAAGATTCACTCAAATCACTCAAGGTGCTTAAGGTTTAAATTAAGAACTCGAAAGTCAAACATGAGAAGTTAATCCCATAGGCTTGCATGAAAATCAAGTCTCCACCACTATAAAATGAGATGATACACAAATCAAAAGGTCTTAAAACGGTTGTAATGGGGCTTGGGTTAAAGGTGTAGATACAGGCTAAATTAGAGGGTTAGACTCGAGATTGAATTGATCAATTACCTAACTAGAAACAATGAACTAATAATTAATAATTACATCAATTTAACTTATGACTAATAAAACGAGCTTCCTCTAAAGATGTGAAATCAACTGTTTAAGCTCATAATCACTAATGAATAAATCTTCAACTTTTTTTTTAAGATAAGAACATGTAATGAAAAGAAAGAACTTTAACAACTGAAATAGAGAACATAGTTAGGCAACTATTCAAATCAAATCTCGACAAAAAGGGACGTCAAAAGATTAGGGGATTTTAAAAAAAAAAAATTGGTTTTAGGTTAATATTAATGGGTGAGTCAAGAAATGGTTTATTAGGATCAAAGGGGTTCACTAGGGTTAATTATGAATGTAGGGTTTTTGATGGATTAAGTGGGTTAAATCCTAGGTGTCTTTATCATCTTAGTATATCAAATCAAAAGTGTGGTCTCGACATGTATAATCGAAGCAAGTTCTAGAATAACAAATCAATGTTTGACACACTTATAATCAATAACGTAAGCAAGAAAAATATATGCTCTAAAAGGCTCAAAATCTCACAAAAATTATGTTTTTTGATGTCAACCTTGTAAATTTCAAACTTTAAAGTAATATTTAAGATTAGGGAAATAACCTAATAAAATTTTTAATTCTGAAAATAAACTTATCATGTTTGATTCTCTAATATCTTAAAGTTTAAACCATCAATGCACAATTATCTATAACTTAATCCGAAACATATCAATGAAAATCATAAATCAATAGAAGTTTCATTCTAATAGTAAATATGAGAAAGATACTTAAGAACAAGATATAATTCAGTATCGTTGATACCTCTCCACATTTAAGACGTACATTGTCTTTAATGTACAAAGATAGATATCTATAATATATAAAATCATAAGATAGGGAGAGAAGTGAACTTCCTGAATTTTGGATGGAGTCAAGGAAAAGAAACGGTAAGTTAGGCATAGATGAAGGTGGAGGTGGATACTCCGGTGGAGGTGTGGCCGTTCCCTTAATAGCGCCCTGAACCTTCAAAAACTGTGGAGTCATCAGTAATTGACTTCGTTATGGGTACTCGATAAGAAACAGTCAGAGATAAAAAGAAATCAAAATATACTAATAGAGATTAAAGACAAGAAAGATAAAGGGAAAGAATTTAAAAATGAAAATAACAGAAAAAGAAAAAAATAAATGGACTCAAAGATCCTTGTCCTGTCGAATAAATGAAGCGGCCGGCATGAACTTATGTAGATCGATCTCTTACAGGGGAACTGTGCTAGGGTCTTTTCGCTTTTTTGACATGGGGATGGTGGTTCTGGTTTTGCTTTTAGCCATTGAGTGATGGTATCAAGGATGGTGAAAAGGGAGAAAAATTATGGTGGCTAGGGTTGGGAGGAAAGGGGTTTGGGGAAGAAAGTGAGCAGAAAAGGTGGTTTAAATAGAAATCAGGTGCCTACGCTCGTGTTCCCTAGGCGTGTTAGGTCACACGGCCGTATCACACGACCGTATGGTGCCTCATTCATTTCTCCCACGCCTGTGTAAAGGTTGCCACGCCCATGTTGATTAATCAGTGTCGACCACGGCCTAGGGACACGGGCGTGTCTTACACCCGTGTGACTTTCTCAATGTCGACCATGGCCGTATCGCACGGCCGTGGCATTTTATCGCGGCCTGTGGTTTAGGTATTTTTCGTCCTTGGTTCGCACGGTTTTTGCCACGCCGGTGTGCAAATTCAGGGTGTCCACACGGCCACGGCCACGCCCGTGTGCAAGGCCGTGTGGTGGGGAAACCTGTTGGAAACACAGAAATTTATATACTTTTTCATGCCCTTTTTGACCCAAATTCATGCAATTTTGAGTAAATTCTTGTCGGAAAATAGTTAAATATATTAAAATAATTAAATTGTGCTAAAAATATGAATATGATGAACTTTAATTAATTTTATAGTTAATTTTGATTTATTTTGATAATTTTTGACAGATTCGCACAAAGGGCGAAAATCAGCTCGGTAGACACTGCTCGAAGAAAAAACCCGAGAAGCAATTTGAAGTATCAAGGCGAATTTATTTCCAGCCCAAGACGGTCCAATTATGAATATTTAATCATAATATAATTAATTTTAATTTATTTCCAATTTAATTTGGGTTAAATAAATTAATCTTAATTAATTATGAAAAATGCCCAGTTGAACCGCATCAGTTGAACCAAACCGGTTGAACCGAACCGGGCAAAGAGTTGGGCAGCCAAACCGTCCAAATTGCTGGCCCAAATCAGCTTATTAGCTGATTAATTAAGTTGCAAAGAACCCTTGAAGGCTTTTCAAAGTTGCATTCAAACCCCTCGAAATATTGTGGCTTTGTAGATTTGCCCCAGGCTATTTTTAGCAAAGTTGAATCCATCAACTTTGCCACATAGGTGGCTGGCCAAGGGAGGCCTCTTTTGCTGCTGCTATTTGCTATTTTTAGCAGCCTTGATCAGCTATAAATACCACCCCTTACTGATCATTTCAATCATCCCTCAAGCCTCCAACATTCTCCTCTCTCACTTTCTCTCAATTCCCATTTCCCATTTCCCTTTTTGTGTTCTTGTGCCGATTTCTCCTCTTGGAAAAGAGGTGTTTTCCCAGCCATTTGGAGCAGCAATTGGAGTGTTCGTAAACCACCTTGATAGCCAAGGCCAACGAAGAACGAAGAACGGAGCAATCAATCAAGCCACGGAGAAACACCGGATTTGCTTCTTGTTCCCTATCTCTTTAAATTTCGTTGTTGTTTTGACAAACATGTTTATGAATATTTATGCTATTGGGATGTTTAATTTAATCAATTTAGTTTGAATTTAATTCGTGTTGGGTTAATTGCATTTCGTTCTCTTAACTATTAAAATTGTGTTTATGCTGTTAAAGGCCTCGGTAAAATGTTTGATTAAGTAAAATCATGTTAAGTTATCTGGCAATATAATTGTTTAGATAGCTAATGAATTAATTATTTAAACGCATTGGAATTATAATTAATGGACACAATACTTAATCTGTGCATGTTTAATT
This sequence comes from Gossypium bickii, assembly GCA_025503065.1. Taxonomy (NCBI): domain Eukaryota; kingdom Viridiplantae; phylum Streptophyta; class Magnoliopsida; order Malvales; family Malvaceae; genus Gossypium; species Gossypium bickii. The sequence continues at coordinate 14,213,365 of CP106713.1, read as the reverse complement.
CTTTTAAGGTAGCTGAAGATTAAATTAGCATTGTACTTGGCGATACATATGCCTTGCATAACTTGCAGGATTGTTGTGATTAAGTTGTTTCAAGGTAAAAATACTTTGTTATCTCGCATGATCTTTTATATGCTTATTAGGTTGAATTAATTAGTTGAATCACATAGGAATATGCGAGAGATTGTTTAATTTAATAAGTATGTATGTGCAATAACATGTTTACTTTTAGAAGTCTGTTTAATCGATTGAATTTGCATAGAAATATGTACAAGAGATGAATGGATTTTTATTTGTAAGTATGTTCATAAGTTAGCAAATTATCGAGTTGCCATGTTTTAACAAGTATAAACACGAGTTTAATAATTCTAAGCAAGAAATGTAATTAATCCAACACAATTATATCATCTTGATTAAAATTAGTTTTTGAAATCGTGCATTAGAACTTTGTTTTATTTTATTTTACTTTGTTTTTCTCTTAGTTTTTAAATATTTCTCCAATCCAACTATTTTCCCTTCACCAAAGTGTTTGAAATCATTTTCATAAATAATTCTTTTACAGTCCCTGTGGGTACGATAACTCGACATTTACTTCTCACTTTATTACTTGTTACGATTGTGTACACTTGCACATTTCTATCGTTCCACCTGTGCTTCATTAAATTGGTTAGTTTTGAGTTAGGTGCTAAAATCCGAAAATATGACATTAGTGAAGTTAGTGTTCGGGTTGCCTCCCAAGAAGCGCTCGTTTAAAGTCTTAAGCTAGACTTACCCCTCATTCGCATAATCATGGTGGTTTGAGGAGTAGAAACTCCTCGTTCCTGCTATCAGTTCTATTATCAATATATAATTTGAGACAAGTAGTGTTTACCTTAAAAGTGCCGAACTTAAGATTAGTTACCTCGACTGTTCCATATGGAAAGACATTGATTACCTTAAAAGGGATCTCTTGTATTAAGGATTGAAGTGGTGATTCGAAGGTCGGTTTTATCCAACAATACCTGATCTCTGATCTTAAATTGGTTTGGCTCATCCTTGAGCTTGTCATAAAGTCGCTTTGGTTCATCGTGATTTCTTGGTTTCTCCTTGACATGTGTCTTCCACTCGTCTAGTTCATCGATTTGAAGCCTTCGCTCCTTATAAGCTATTTCTTAGTTGGCACGAGGTCTAGGATATGGCTCAGTTGTGTAATTTTGTGGTGTTTCTTGAAAAGAAGGTTGAACCGAATGGTCATTAATAGAATTTATGTTCTCACCTTTATTACTCGATGTCCTAGCCGTGTCAAGAGCCTGAATAGTGATCGTTTCGTCACCTACACGAAGTGTGAGTTCACCTGTGCCAACATCAATTTTAGTTTTAGCAGTTGCTAAAAAGGGTCTTCCTAAAATTAAAGGAACATTATTGTCCTCATCCATGTCTAAAACAACAAAGTCTACTGGGAAAATGAATTTATCAATTTTCACTAGTACATCCTCAATTATACCCTTAGGGATTCTAATAGTTTTATCAGCTAATTGAATGCTCATCCTAGTTTGTTTGGGTTTCCCAAGACCTAGCTGTTTAAACATTTTATAAGGTATAACGTTTATGATTGCCCCTAAATCTGCTAAAGCATTATTAACCAATAAACTACCAATTAAACAAGGAATTGTGAAACTCCCTGGATCTTTTAACTTTCGTGGTAGTTTATTTTGTAAAATTGCTGAGCACAGTGTATTTAGCTTCACATGCGACGTATCGTCTAACTTCCGTTTGTTTGTCAATAGCTCTTTTAAAAATTTCCTTGAATTGGGCATCTACGAAAGAGCTTCAGGAAACGGTAAGTTAATATGTAATTTCTTTAGAAGTTTAAGAAATTTACCGAATTGTTCATCTGTACGATCTTTCTTCATTGCATTGGGGTTTGGCACAAGAGGTTGGTACTCTGCAATTACCGGTTTTGGTTTATCATGGCTTACCTCAACCTTGCCTTCCTCTACTACATTCTCTTGCCTCAATTTTGGTTCATCTAACCCTTCACTATCGTGAGCAGAAACGGCATGAAGTTGCTACTTTAGGTTAGTTTCAGTGTTTCTCGGCAAGCTACCTTGTGGTTGTTCTGAAATCAGCTTACCAAGCTGACCTAATTGGTTCTCGAGCCCTTGAATTGATGCATGCTGATTTTTTAGTGTTGTTTCGGTGTTTTGGAAATGGGTTTCTGACACTGCGATAAATTTTGTTAGTATCTCCTCAAGGTTCGGCTTTTTCTTTTGTGCGTAGGGTTGCTGTTGAAAGCTTGGAGGGGGTTGTTGTCTCTGACTTCCTTGGCCACCCCATGAGAAGTTGGGGTGGTTCCTCCAACCTGGATTATAAGTGTTACTATAAGGGTTATTTTGAGGTCAAGAATTATTACCCATATAGTTCATCTGTTCGCTTTCTGTGCCAGGATTGTAGGAATAATATTCTGTGTTGTTGGTCCCTCCTCCATTTATATCACACAGCATCACTGGATGTACCTGCGAAGAATCACACAAACCATCAATTTTTTTACTTAAAAGTTCTACCTGGTTTGATAGCATGGTCATTGCGTCGAGGTTGAAAACACTGGCGGCTTTTTCCTCATAACTTGCCACTGATAGTTATTCAGTGCCATCTCCTCTATAAATCATAAGCCGCTTCAGGGATCTTGTTATTTAAGGTTCCATCGGCGACTGAATCAATTAATTGCCTAGTTGAGGGGTTTACACCATTATAAAAGGTTTGAACCTGTAGCCACAAAGGTAACCTATGATGAGGGCAGCTCCTTAGTAGATCATTATGTCTCTCCCATGCATCGTAGAGCGTTTCTAGATCTATCTACACAAAAGAAGAAATATCATTCCTCAACTTAGCCGTTTTAGCCGGCGGAAAATATATAAGTAAAAAATTTTCGGTCATTTGGTCCCATGTAGTGATTGATCATCGTGGTAACGAGTTCAACCACTGTTTAGCTTTGTTTCTCAACGAGAAGGGAAACAACTGAAGGCGAATGTCATCATCAGAAACGCCATTAATTTAAAAGTATCGCACAACTCTAGAAAATTTTCCAAGTGATTGTTTGGATCCTCATCCTGCAAACCATCAAACTGAACAAATTGCTGAATCATCTGTATAGTGTTAGGTTTCAGTTCAAAATTATTTGCAGTAATAGCAGGTCTAACATAATTGATTCAGTTCTGGTTAAATTAGGTTTAGCATAATCATACATAGTATGAGGAGCAGGATTTTGATTCACCGGATTTACGGCAACCACAGGAGGTAGCGGATTATTATCAGCCATCTCTTCGGTAGTGTTGGTATCGTCCTCTTGCTCTTCTTCTATGTATTGTAGGCTTCGCCTTATTTCTCTTCGGTTTCTACGAACTGTACTTTCAATTTCATTGTCAAAAAAGTAATGGTCCCGACGGGTTCCTTCTAGTCATAAACTAAAAGTTCCTGCCAGAAGCAAAGAAAGAAAAATTAAAAAAAAAGTATAAAAAATAAAATAAAATTGAATTGCAAAGAAATAAAATGGTTAAAGTAATAAAAATTTAGTGTTCCTAATATCTTAGTCCCAGGCAATGGTGCTAAAAACTTGATGGGCTCGAAACTAACTATTATTTCAACAAAGGCAAGCGCACCTATCGAACAATAGTATAGTTATGGTGAGTCCTGAATATCGTATCCTCAAGGACTAAAATTACTAGTAATAACTATCTTTTTATTATCTAGCCTAATAATTAAGGGGATTTATTTTTAAACTAAAATTAACTAACTAATTTAACTAACGAAATAATAACTATGAACGTGACAGAGAGTGAATTGGGAAAATACTTTTGGACAATTTATATGAGATAGGCAATACCTAAGGAAGAATCCACCTAGACTTCACTTATTACTTTTGGTTCATATGATTTATTCACTTGACTTAATCCTTAGAAATCCCTGATTTATGTTAATATCTCTTTCAAGACTAAAAACAACTGACTCTAGGTTGATTAATTGAAATCTCTTTCTAATTAAAACCCCTATTGTCGCAATAACTCGATCTACGGATTTCCTTATTAGATTTGACTCTAATCCGGCAGATTTTCATTGCCTTATTTCTAGGGTTGCAATCAACTCCGCTTAATTGTGTTGATCTTCTCTTAAATAGGGACTTTTGCTCCACTGAATAAGCACATTCGAATTGAATCAATAACTTGAATTATCAAAACAATAATAAGAACTCACAATTAAGAATAAGAACAAGTATTTATCTTATAAATCAAACAATAATAATATCTGTCTTAGGTTTCATCCCCTTAGGTATTTAAGGGATTTAGTTCATACTAATAAAGGGAAACATATTAGAATAGGGAAAACAACAAAACATAAGAAAACCCAAAAACTTCTAAAGAACTTGATGGGAGATCTTCAGTCTTGATGGAGATTCTTCTCCTAAGCTACTCCCGACGGCTGTCTTGGGGTCTTTTCTACCTTCTACTCGGCGTCTCCTTTTAGGTTGCCCCTAGGGTGTTTATATAGGCTTTAAGATGCCTTTCTTGGCCCACAAGTAGCCTATTCCGAATAGAATTCATTCTGGTTTCGACAGGGACTCGCCCGTGTGACACGCCCGTGGTAGACTCCTTTGGCCGTGGTCGATTCTGCTCGCCACACACGGCCGTGTGATCTGCCAGTGGTCGATAGTCCAGGCCGTGTGATTTCTGATGTAGGCCCATTTTGTCCCTTTTTGGCCCGTTTCTTGTTCTTTTCGACTTCTTAAGCTCTCCTGAGTATAATACATGAAATTAAGAGATTTTGAGCATCGAACTCATCAAATTCAATGGAAAATCATCCAAAATTAAGCCAAGCATGGGGTTAAAATATGTGTAAATTATGGTTTATCATGCAACCAAAAGATTTAGATGATGCTAATGCTTACCTACCCCTTTAAGTTCCCAAGCAAGATGCCATGCACATGAGTGTTAGGTGGGAAGGGAGCACAAATAGGTAGACAATTTGCTTCCAGAATTGTTGAATGTTTAGATTCCTAAAAGCCTTTATGTAGTACCCCACACCCGACTTGGTCGCGAATCCAAGTGTGTTATATCATGTTACATTGTCAAAGAAACTTAAACTATCTCATAATATAATCACAAAATTTAATCTATAATTATCATTCAAATCAATTAACCACCAATCATAATGACAATTACACATTCATCATGGAAAATATTCAAATTCATCTTTTTTCGAAGTTAAGCAACGTTAAATTTTGAGTTAAGACTAAAATCTAAACTTAGTTGTCAAATTTCAATGTTGTGTCTTGAGACAAAGAACCCCATGCCTCGAGATAGACATTTCTCTCGAGACAAGTCTGATTTCATTTTTGAGAATTTTTGCTTTGATATCAACATGGCTCAAGACACTAGATGTCGTGTCTTGAGGCAGGATCCTTTATGTCTTGAGACTAGGTCTCAAGACCAACCACCCTTATTTTCTTATTTTAGTTTCAATGTTTGAATGTCTCGAGACAAGGGGTTCTTGTCTTGAGACCTGGAACAGGGCAAAACTTAATTAGATTCGATATTTTCTTATCTCAAGACAAAGGCCACACTGTCTTGAGACCTAATGTAACACCCATATCATGTTTTGTTACGAGAATTAGAGTTACGGAGCATTACCGTACAAGTCGAAACATTTTATAACAATTTACATTTAATAATTAACTTAATTCCATATATACACGTAATATTCAAAATGAAATAAAACTTTCAATTTCGGGCCTTAAATCGAGCCTTCTAAGCCCTAAAAATGGGTTAAGAACATTCAGGGAAAAATTGAAAATTTTTTCTATAGGGGTCACACGATCGTGTGCCCAGGTCATGTGGCAGAGCCCAAACCGTGTCATTCCAGACATGGCCGTGTGTCTATCTTACACGCCCATGCGCGACCTCGCACGCCCGTGTGTTTGGACTGTGTACCTTTTGAAATAATTTCACACGACCGTGTCATAGGCCGTGTGCTAGCTCGTGTAACATTCGATGTTGAGACACACGGCCATGTCGCAGGTCATGTATCAGCCCATGTGAAAACTACACTTTTACTATTTTGAAACATGTTCAGGGCACAAACCCGTGTGCATCACATGGTCGTGTGACAACCTGTGTCTCAGGCCGTGTGTGCCCAAAAATGACCAAAATCATACTCATTTTCACCCAAATGCTTAGGTACCTAAACCAACTTTCAACACAAGATTATAAGATTTAAAGATGCATTTCAATAACACTTAAGGGATGCTAAAACAATCAATTCAAGACCAAACCAATGTGTCATCAATGACACCCCATTTCAAATGCATATAAATCTATCATCAAGCTAAACTTTCAAACCATAAATGAATACCATTACTAATATCAAAACTCATCAATTCATGCTTGATTAGCATCATCTGCTCATGCCTTAATTAGAATTAAACATACAAGTCTCAATAACTACTTAGGAAAACAACAATTCAAGAACATCAAACTATCACATATGAGTTTAAAACCATCGCCAAACATTCACTATTAGCCTATTACATTCTTTAGGCCACTACATAATTCAGTTGACTTACTATAGATCCCATAATTTCATAATTAACTCAAACCTAACTTATCATGCCATATTCCTTTAACTTACCATTTCTTGATTGAACTCGGGATCAAACATGCATACTTCATTTAATTGCTTCTTTCACAACATTAAATGCCCAACGCACACGCATTTCAAATACTATGAATCATTACAAAACGTAACTAGATGTTCTTATTACATGCCATATAAGCCAAGACAAATTCAAGGGTTACCAAATGATTCCTCGAATAGTGTGATTTCTTCGTGCTGATTAGATCTCCCGATCCACAAAACGTATCTACAAGGAAACAAGACAAATTCACAAGTAAGCTTTTATAAAGCTTAGTAAGTTCGTCAATTGAACAATAAAGCTTACTAAATTAACATAATAATTCAATTAATAAAATTTATAAATAATGTTTCCGATAATAAAGTCCTTAACAGAATTCTTGGCAATAAGGTTCTTAACAGAGTTCCTGTCAATCACAGTTCACAACAGGTGAGTAATGCTCAAAAAAATAGTACAAACTAATTTTCACAATTCAATAACATTCAGTGATCATTAAAGATAATGTCTGATGGACGATATACGAATACGAGTACACGGTTTACCATCCAGCACACTAGATGCTCATAAGAGCCAGTACCATCCAACATACCAGTAACACTACAATATCGCACGATAATCCATAACTAATGTAGGACCTCGGCATATCCAATGAACAGAGAATAACCAGAAATCACCTCCACTACTCAGATCAATCCCGTACCACAATCATAATAACCTATTGGCATGCCAATCGTACTCTATCATATGTTCATCGACTCAGGAGATATTAACAGTAACCAGTAGTTTATCAATCACTATCTCAGCTCTCGATTATCAAATATCAACACATTAGGCAACAATCACAGATAAATTTCAATTAATACATATAAATTTAAAACATATAGAATTAACTAAAGGGACTTACATGACTGATTTGCTGTAACGGTTCAAAATATCTTAGTCAGTGATCGACGTTGTGTCAATTCATTATTTCCATTTTCAATTACACTCATTAATATAATCCGACATTATACAATGTGGTTCACATAATACATTTTAAAAATGTACTAAAATTAAACTGTACGAACTTATCAGAATAAACTGCAGCGACGATAAAGTACAGGGGCTATTTGGTATTTCCTTATTTCCTTGGTTTCCCACTCGTTTAGGATCTAAAATAATATTTTTATTCAATTAAATAATTCAAATAGAAAAATTAACTCATTATATGCAATTAAGTCCTTTTTAAAATTTTATGAAATTGCCCCAAATATTTCACTTTTATTCAATTTAGTCCATAAGTCTCAAACATGCAATTTAACCTTTTTTTTTTCTTAAAACCCAATTCAGCCGAATCGTCTATGACCTCCCAACAGTCCATATTTTCAATTATTTCACCTAAGTACATGCTATTTTACCACTTTTACAATTTAGTCCCTAAACGTTAAAATCATCAAAAATCACTTAACAAAATTGTCCTATTTAACAACCAAATTTAATAATCTCTCATAAAAATTCAAGAACACATTAAAATCATCAATGACATAATACAAAACATTTGAAAATTTTACAAATTAGTCCTCAGGTTAGCTAGATTAAGCTAATACGAGCATCAAACACATATCAAATTGGAAACGCTAACTAGACTGAAGCTTCTCCATTTCCATCCATGGCTTTTTGGTTTGAAAGAATGAAAGAAAAGGATGATGATGTTATTTTATCATATTTAATTTAATTTACATTTAACCATTTACTAAGTTAACCTTTGTATTAAACTTATAAAATCACTAAAACATATCCATAGTTGTCCATTTAATGAATATATGGTTTAATTACTATTTAAGAAATGTTTAATTGCACAATTGGTCCTTCAATTAAATTAAATTCCAACTAAATAAACTTAATTACAATTTAATCCTAAACTAATTAGGGCTAAAAGAGAAAATAGCCCAAAGTTAGTGGATTAATCATATCCACCACCGCTTGGACCTTTTACCACGATTTAATTATCATTTTGGTCCCTTTACTATTTTAATCTATAGCGATTAACTTTTACCTCTTTTACAATTTAATCCTTTTACCTTAATTAGGCAATAAATCATCAAAATTATCAAGCCAAACTTCAATTCACATATAATCCGACTCTGTAAATATTTAATAAAAATATTTACAATTTTAAATTTCAGAAAGGAGGTCCTAATCAATAACCACTTGCCTTTAGAACTGAATCACTTATACTAACTTTTAATTCAATTGATTAAAATCATCAAATCAAAATTTAATATAAAAATTATTATTGACTCGTGTGATTTAAATATTAATTATATGAATTTACTCGTTAGATTTGTGATCCTGAAACCATTGTTTTTGGCACCACTGAAAAACAGGCTATTACACTTAAATATAATTGTCTTGAGACTATTTAGACAATGTTCTGAGACATCAAACATATAGATAGACAATAAGGTAAATTTTGTTCTTATGGTCTCAAGCCACATTCATGCCGTCTCGAGACTCAATGGTAAAATGACCTAAATGCACATTTTCAAGTATTCAAACCATACCAAAATATACCTTGTACATACCTAAACTTTACTTCAATAAGATAATCAATTTAACATATATAAACACAACCAAACATCATCAAGTCGTAACCATCAATGCATCCTTATCTAATCAACTAATTCACATATTTAAACATATATAATCTAGCATAATTATCTATTAATCAAGGAACGAAATTCACCTTGGTAAAACTTATATGCCCAGTATCAAATATACCAAAATGTTAACTTAAACATCATGCCCAAAACAACCTAGGTACATGTCATTTCAACACAAATATATATATACATACAAAGTAGGCAATTAGATAATTTCTGAGTTGAGCTTTCGAGTTGGGTGCTTTCTAACCTTGAATCTAGTATGATTATTGTCCTAGACCTGTACACTGAATAATGTATACTCAGTGGTGCTAACATGTAACACCCCTAACCTATCTCTGTCACCAGATTAGGGTCATAGAGTATTACGGCGAATAACAAATTCGATAATATTTAAAACAATTCAAAAATTAGTTTAAATATCATAAACCAATATTCAATTATTAATCATAGTGTTCATACAAAAACGAGCCTTAAATCAAGCCTACAAAACCTTAAAATCAATTTGGAGACAAACAGGGACTAATCTGAATCAAAACAAAAAAATATGGAAAAAAAATTGAAAATAGGAGTCATATGTCTATGTGACAGAGGTCAGCCCGTGTGGCCCCAAGCGTGGCCGTGTAGCCCCAAGCGTGGCCGTGTGGCTACTCCACACACATGTGTACTCAGACCGTGTATAATTCGAAAATAAAGTCACACGATTGTGCCCCCAAGCCATGTAACTAATTGTGCCTGTGTGAAAGATCCTGCACCAAAAATCAAACAACCACATGGCTGTGTCATACAACCGTGTGGCAGGTCGTGTGTACCTAAATAACTTCAAAACAAAGTTACTTCAAACACCATTTCTTAGGTGCCAAGCCATACCATTTCTAACTATTTTCACCTATTCAAAATGCAATCAAACATGCTAAAAACATACTAAATCATTCAACCTAATTGCCTAACCAGTGTACCTTCACTGGTACGACATTATAAATATAAACATCAACCATATAAACCTAAACAAATTAACTTCCATGCTTATACATTTACCAAATTAACATATATCACCAAATGCCCAAAATCATTACTTGAATTTCATCAATTAGCCTACCATGTATGTACTAATTCAACAATCCAACTATGTATATGTTATCAAATATCAAACCAACCAAAATACCATTAAGGATTTACATCAAAACACGAATTACATATTTCAAATAACACAAAACATAACCAAATAATCATAACCTACATATACCAAAGTCCTATTTACATGTAACTTATAACTAGACCAAAATGAACAACTAATCACCGAATAAGTTGTCAGATAGTATGATCTCCAAAAGCAATCCAATCGACATCTCGAATCCGATGATCTACAAGGAAGAAAAACTAACATGAGGTAAGCTTACTTAAAGCTTAGTAAATTTGAATTAAATATAAACTTTAACTTACTGTAAGGGTTGTTACTTAAATATTTCTCAACTAAATATCATAACAAGATCATAAGTTCATTATTAACTTATAGACATCACAAGTTTCATAAGGTTAGTGAGTTCATATTAACATAACATGAAATTTCTTATCATGTCATAGAACATTACAACTGAACACATTTAAAACTTAATTCAACCATCACCTATTCAATTAAAAACTCATATTCATTTCAAATATCCATATCTAATGTCCCTATTCATACATCTATTTTTATATAACCAATTTATTTAACCATTTCATGTAATCATTTCATATAACAATTTCATATAAACATTTTGTTTTACCATTGTCGAAACCATTTTTAAATCTGGGTTTTGAAAAATGGGGATCGACTTTAAAAATGAAAATGGGAGTTGCCACTAATCCCTTTTTACTTAGGTGTGATTGGATCACCTTGTAAAACATTTTATTTTAAAACATTTGATTTTGGTCTACGAAAAAACAAGAAAACGGGTTCGGGATTCGGTTACGTACGAGGAAGGGTTAGCACCCTCGTAACGCCCAAAAAATTGGTACCTAATCGATAAAATCATGCCTAAATGTTTGAGATTTAAAAAAAGTTAAAAAAGTGATCCTTTTTATTTGAAGGTAAACCAAGACTACCTATCTCAAAGAAATAAGAATGATAAACCCAATAAGTTAGGATACAGTATCTCATAACTTCGAAGCTAGATACATCTTTTTAGAAAATTCTTACCTCGAGATACAAAACGTCACACCCAATAAGTTAGGATACAACGTTTTGAATTCTTGAGAATAAGTTTTTATGATTTAAAACTTGAGATTTCTTTGTTCCGAAGGAATATAAACATCACATCCAGCACGATAGGACACGATATTTTTAAACCCTTATAACTAAGATCATCTCATAATTTATAAAACTTTGAGCACTTTTGATTTAAAATTTAAGAGTTCTTCGATCTGAAAGAATATAAACATCACATCCAGCACGATTGGACATGATATTTTTAAACCCTCCTAACTAAGATCATCTCATAATTTATAAAACTTGTTAAAAGGATATTTAGTTACTTCGCCAAACGGAAAATCGCAACCCAGCACGATTGTGCACTATTTCCCGAATTTCTAAATACCAAAACATTGCCTTATTTTAAAAATCTTTAAATAAAATATTAATTTTTTTGCAAAAATGTATTTTTATTTTAAACAATAACCGTGTGACAATATTGCATTTATACATTATCGAATATAAATATTAAAAGCAATTATAGTACATTAACATCTAACATAGACAATATAAAATACAACTAAAATAACTAAAGTAAAAATAGTAGTACAATAAGAATATATTAGTAAAATAATAATATAGGTTAATATAAAAATAATAGCAAAATTAAAAAACAATGGTAATGAAAATAATATAAATAATATTAACAATAAAATAATAAATTACAATAATAATACTAGGGTTAGTTATAAATAAAATAATAGTAGTAGCAATATCAAAAATAATATATATATTGTATAAAAAAATATAGTTAAAAGAATAAATAATATATAACTTTAAATAAAATTACATTTATAATAATCTAATACATATATTTTATAAAAATACTAAAAATAAATATGTATTATAAATAAATTTTATACCAAGTAAAATTTTAGAAAATAATATAATATAATACTATATAATATATAAATTAAAAATATAATATAATAAATAATATATTATTAAACTAAATAAAATGATATATAATAATTAAATATATACAAAAAAATACATATAAAATATATATATGGATTTCATAATATTATTAAATTAATAAATATAGAAAATAATATTTAATATGATAAAATAGTTTAATACACTATAAAATAATAAAATAAAATAAAAGGATAAAAATAAAATAAAACAAAGAAAGCAGGGGTCAAATAACAGTTAAAACAGATCAAAAGGACTAAATCAAAGCACGCGTTAAATTACAGGGGCTAATATGGAAATTAGCTTCTTTTTGAAAATGGTGTCGTTCCGATTTTTAGCCTTTAGAGAGCCCGAGGACTTAATTGAAATAAAAACAAACTTTTAGGGTCAAATTAAAATAAAAAGAATTTAAATTAAACGGAATTAAAAATAATAAAAAATCAGGAGGGCTGAAATGGCAATTAGGCCATCAAAAGAAAAACATGCGGATCTTTACCCCGGGTCAGGTCAACACACGGATCCTGTATCTGCTAAACGGCGTCGTTTTTTAAGTATTATATAAGTTAAAACTTAGGCAAAAAAATCATTTGGAAATATGTTTTTTTTAAAAAAAAAATTAGAAACGCTCTCAATGCTTCTCGTCCCCTGTCCGGAACAGCCATCAGGTTTCTTCCTTCACGCGCAACACGTGCTACCACGGGCGGTGGCCGAAGGCCAAACTTCTCCTTTTCAAGCCCGTCGAAAGGTAAATCCCTCCCATTTTATTTTTTAAAACTGTTTTTACATGCACGAATGTATAAAAATATAAAACAGAATGAAAATATTAAAGAAAAATAAAGAATCACCTCTGAAATAGAAATTAGTATTTTTATTTCTCTGTAACTTTTGCCTTTTATTTTTTGTGTTTTTCTGTGTGTATTTTGCCTATTCTCTCGTGTCCCTTTGTTTACAGATTTAATGAGTTTTTTATACCCTCGAAAATAAAAATAAAAAGGAAATAAAAGATTTTGTCCAGTTTTCTGTTATGATCTACTACTGTTATTTCCGTTTTTGTGCAGCAGAGGCGAAGATCTTGCGACGATGATGTGGGGCTGTCATGCATTGAAGACGATGTTGCTCGCGCCAATTGCGGCGCGATGGGTGCTGCCGGGCATAAAGGCTGGACTAGGTTTGCGGTGCCTAAGGTTTTGGAAACCCTAGGTCTTCTGATTTCGGCTTTGAGTGTTGGGCCGTTTGGGTCGTGCTTCACTTGGATTAGGGTAGGATCTGTTGGGTTAGTACTGGGTTTGGTGTTCGGGTTTGGGCTTTAAGGGTTATATTTGGGCTGGTGTCTGGTTTTGTACCATGGACTGTTTTTTTAAAAAAAAAACTTTGGTATTATTGTTTATTTCCAAGCCCGGTCAAAATTGGGCTCATACAACCATTTTTGTAACGGCCCAAAATTCTCGAGTCAACGTTCGAGTGTTGACCTGGGTTGGCAATGGATAAATTTATTTTGGGATTGGGTTTTGTTGGAATTAATTTAGGTGAATTTTGGACCTTTTTATAAGAAATTAAGGATGTTGGAAAGCTTGTGTGAAGTAGGGGGAAGACAGATGATTCATATGGTGATTTTACTATTTTTAAACAAAAGTCTTCTCCCAATTAATGGGAAAAGATAGCTTGGTAGATTGAGGCATGGGATAAAGTAGATTTATCCCTATTTTTTCCTATATTATAATCACCCTATTTTTTTTTCTTTTTACATTTTGATAAACCGTAAATATAACATATTTTAAGCCCACATTTATTATGCTTTTTAAAGATTTAAGCCTTGTTTTATATAAAAAGGTGCTTTTAATCCTTTCTTTTCATGTCTTATACCCAGGAAAGCACCCGAGGATGAAAAGAACACAAAACAGGCCTAAAACGAAGTAAATGGGCCTTTCCACGAAATCAACACGGCCTGGGCCAAGGACCACACGGCCGTGTCTCGACGAACACCTGGAGCACGACCTCATCACCATCGCACACGGCCGTGCCAAAGCAGAAATTCGAACACGGTTAGGTCTTGATTTGCACGGACGTGTGATATGGCCGTGCCTCTGTCGTTGGAAAGAGCAATTTCAGTCGAAAAAGGATACTTCGGGAGAAAGAATCGCATCCCAAGAACCTATAAATGTACCCCAAGTACCACCTTTAAAGGGAAGCGAAAGCTAGGCCAAGGAGCCAAGCCGAGAAGGTCAGAGTTAGGGATTAACGCAAGGATAGCCAGTTGGTTCATCTCAAGAAGCCGGAATTATACTCAAGACGGCGAAATTCTCCTTCAATCCCATCAGGGAGTTTTAGGATTTTTCTTATGTTTTGTTTTATCTTTTCTCTTGTGATGTGTTCTTTTTACATTATGAACTAAACCCCTCAGATACCTGAAGGGGGATGAAACCTAGACAGATTTTATTATTTGATTTTTTTAGTTATATGATAAATTACTTAGTTTGTTCTTAATTGTGTTTCTTAATCCAAATTTAATGTGCTTAGGTGGAGGAGGAATAGACCCTGCCTAAGAGTAGATCTAACATAATTAAGCAGAGTTGATCGGGCGCCTAGAGATAGGGTTACGAGATTTTGCCGGATTAGGGTGAAACCTAATATGGAAATCCATTGATCGATTTACAGCTTTCCTAGGGGGTTATTATAAGGGAACGAGAGTTCCACTAATTAACCTAGGATTAGACGTTATTCGCTTCAAGAGTGGGTTTAACATAGGTTAGGGAGTCTCACGGATCAAGCTAAGTAAAAGAAATCATATAATTTAGAGATAAATAATAAGTGAAGTCTAGGTGGATTCTTCCCGAGTGTATCATCAAAATCAACTGAGTCTTTTTCAAGTTATCCCCAAATTCATCTTTTTGTCTTTGTTTCCTTAGTTTAGTTGTCGTCAATTTATTTTAAAAGCAACCTTCACCTTCATCTTATTTAGGTTAACTAATAAAAAGAAAGTGAGTATTAATACTTTTAGTTCCTTTGGGTTCGATATCCGGTCTTGCCTAAGCTATACTACTGTTCGATAGGTACACTTGCCTTAATATCGTTGTCAGAGTTAGTCTCCAGGTTTGATCATTCTTTTATAAATATTTAAAACTCTGATTTTACAGCGATCACATTTCTTCATTTTTTTTTCTTCTTTTCTCCATCTATTTTTCCTTAGCAAGTCATGTAGAGGGAGAGAGATTTGAGTGAGTTCTCACCATTTTTTTTCATCCTCCAAATCTCAAAGAAGGTAAGGGTCTTGATCTAGTTTTTTTTTTTTAAAGTTCCATGGAAGAAAAAAATATCTATATTCATCAAGGATGAAGGTGGAGGTTTTTGGGTGTTTGGAAGGGTTTGAGTTTGGCGAAGTCTCTACCCATATTCTCATATTTTATTTATTTATTTATTTAAAGTATATATTTTTACATCTTATCAACTCTTATTTTTTGTGGGAAATCTTGTGTGTTACATGGTTATTAGTTAAAGAGAGTGGTGAATCTTCTAAAGCTAATGGTAAAGGCAAAGTGGTGGAGAGCTAGGCAAGAAACTTTGTTGGTGTTCTTCCATCAAGGTGGTACCCTCTAACTTTCCTGTCCTTCTTGATAAGTCATAAATATGATGCTTGTGTGATAATGCATGCATGTTATATGTCTTTGGGTGGAAATCATGTTTGGATGTTTAAAATGAAGCTAAAAACTTGCGAAATCTACCAGAAACAAATTATTATATGAATAGTAGGTCTAAAAATTATCCATAAATTCTGTAAAAATAATTAAAAAGTGATCTATACATCATTGTAACTGTGAGTCAGCCTAGTTTCGTTTAAAACAAACAGAAATCGATTTTGATTTGTATTTTAAAATATATGAAATTTTGAGTGTTGAAAGGTCATAAAAATCTGACAACAGAATTTTTATAAATTAGATTTAGTAGTGACTTTGAAAAATCACCAAAAATTTCACAAGATAAAATAGGAAGTGATCCTTATACCTCTATAACCGTACAAAAGTCTAGTTTTGTTTAAAACAAATGATGCTCAATTTAGAATTACATATTAAGAGTTATTAATTTTTTAATGAGAAAATGTTATAATGTCAAGGTAGCAGACAGTGACATCTCATTACTTAATATTTTAGCTGAAGTTGAAACGAGTATGAGACTCAAATGTCATGGTTGTATTTTTGTGATTATATGTTTGATGCTTTGTTTGCACTCAGCCTTCGGGCTCTAACCTAACTAGCAGCCATGAGTGGCGCTCGGGATAACCCTACGGACACCCGGGATTATTTGACTAGCGGCCATAAGTGGCACGAGACTATCTGGATACCCAATTATTTGAATAGTATGTGCAATCTAACAAGTTTGACAAGTTTGATATGCAAGCAATTTGGTTATATAGATTTAATGGCTCATGATTTAATTATTCGATACTCGTGTCATGTTTCTATGTATACATTTGATTTGCATGCTTATATTTATGAATTGCTTGAAGTATGGTAGATTTGTTGTGTACCACTGAGCCTGTAAAGCTCAGCCTTCGAATTGTCTTAATGTTCATCTTTGTAGACTTTTATTTGTGTCTGAGGAACATTATCGACGAGAGACTCCTAGCATCACGTATTCAGAGTATAGTACCTTATCTATTAGTGGGCATTGTATTCCTAAGGCCTTACTTGTATTTTTTTTTTTTTTAGATCTGTAACTCATTTATCATTTTTATTATTTCAACTATTTTGATATAAGATGATATTGGGGTTCCACATATTTTATATAACTACTTTTATTACTATTTTCAGTATAACTATGTATGGTATTTTTTCTTATATAAAATGTATTTCAATGTTTTAAAATTATTTGAAAATTTTTCTGGGTTACCCCGGTGACCTGATGTAGCGTCTTAGTATTGAGTACTCCGTATTCGGGATTAGGGTGTTACAATTTTATTTACACATTTAACACATATTCATTCTATATATCACATTTCTTTTCAATATTTCATATAAATTTCTTCATTCAATGCCTAATCCCATATAACCGTTTCGTATATTCTGTTTCATTTTATATATTTAACTCTCGATGGACTAAATGAAATAACATCGGATACACGAGAACAATGCTCACACAAAGTGTGCTTGTAACTGTAACTGTAACTATAATTGTATATGCTCACACAAGCTATGAAATGGGCTTGCTCACACGAGCTGTGGTCAAGATGTTAAACTACACAATGTTGTTTACACGAGTTATGGAGAATCTACAACAAATGCAGGACCTCAGCCATCGGTAGGATATCTAAGACTAGCATTCGAACTGTAATAATTGTAATGACACATCATTTGTATCCTAAATATTCAGAAGGTTCTCACAGGCCACATTAAAAATCCAAATAATATAACCTTATTCATCTTATACCATTATAAGTACACATCCCTACAGTTCCCATTTTTCAGATATAATAATCAATTAACTAACACTGCAATTTAGTCTAATTTTCTATTTATTATATATCACTAAATTTTACGCATTTCTATCATAAATAATAATTAACATATGACTAAAAACAACAATTAATAAGTTAAATCAATGTACGAACTTAGTTAAAAACGATAACAAACGCAATATCGACAACTATTTCGTTTACTTCATTTTTTCACGATTTGTGTCCGGTTGATTTGTTTCTTGATTTATATAATAATTTAATTTAATTATCTAGTTTAAGTACTTTTAAATATTAAAATTCATTTAATTGACCCTTTAATCAATATTTTATACTTTTACCTTAACTTTTACCTTTTATACAATTTAATCCCTAAACTCTAAACTTTCAATTCTAAAACAATTCCTCAATTTAATGTTAGCCGAATTTTCCATTATACCAAAACAACTCATATTTATTAAAATTTCACAAAGATTTCACACCTAATTAAATATTATATCAATTTAATCATTTAACTAAAAACTAATCAAAATCACTTTACAAAATAATCATATTTAATTATAAAGCTTAATAATCTATCATAAAACTTCAAAAACATCACAAATTCCTCCAGGACAAAATTCTAAACATTTAAAAGTTTTACAAATTAATCCCGAGTTAGCTAAATTAAGCTACAACAATATCGAAAACATAAAAATTATTAAAATAGATAATTGAGGGACTTAAATACAAAAGAAAAATGTTGACCGAAACTTCCAAACTTTAAAAATGGTGGTTCGGTTGGGGGAAGAAGAAAGAATGAAGATGACAACAAATTTCATGTTTTTTTTTTCTTTTATTATAATTATTATTTTAACTTTAATAATAAGAAAAATACAACCAAAATGTCCACTAACCGTCCCATTTTAATTAAAATAGTCAATTTACGATTTAGATCCTTGAATAAATATTAATCATGCATTTTAGTTAATAAAAATCAATACCGATTGACTTTTATAATTTTTACGATTTAGTTCTTTTTCTTTAATTAATTATCAAATCATTAAAATTTCTGGACCAAATTTCTGTTTACCTATATAATAAGTTAAACATTTACGGGCTCAGTTTATAGAAACAAAGTTTCGATATCTCATTTTCCAAAACCACTTCATTTTAGAGATAAACTAGTTGACCATTGTTAGCTGTCCATTTAACAAAAGTTACCAAATCAAAATTTATTAAAATACTATAATCAACTCGTAAATATTAATAAATACTATTTACAAACCACTAAAAGATGAATTATTACATAACATAATTCAGAAAATAAAGTATAAATATAATGAGAATATAATCCAATTATTATTTCAATAATAATCAATTTTTATCAATATGATTCTAATAATTATCTTTATCAAACCAAGTATCAACAATTAACTTTAAATCGTAATACCTTTATGGCAATTTCAAGTTTACATTCATGTCTTATTTACGTTAGCATACAATTGATGTTTTCAAGCTTAATTTATTATATCAACTAATTGGTCGCCTATGTTGGTATCATATCCCTCCATCACACCTTTTATCCCTTCAACACACCAATACACCTAAGTGCCAAACTCCATATCATATCCCTCCAACACACCGTGTCAACTAAATGCCAGGTCTGAAGGCATCGTATCATGATATTAATGTCAAGCCATTAACTTATTTTAAACAGGGTTTAATTACATACAAAGACATGGAATAATCACCAAAACTTCAATTAACTTCTTTATTATACTAGTTTAGTCCTTGTACTCACACATATTTTTAACTCAAATCTCAACTTTACCTTATAATTTCTCAAATAGTAAATTTCCCGACAGCTTGGTCTAAAGAACTGGACCTTGAATCGACACCGACAAAAAAACCCGGATCGTTAACACTATCTACAATATGATGCTTTCAAGGAAACTAGGACCTAGCTTGATAATAATGAAAGGTTTGCTTTATAAATGGAAAACTGGTTTTAGATGAGGAATGGAGTCGAGTAGGATGGGTGCAATAAGGGGCCAAGAGAGATATTAGGGTTACTGACTTGAACCCTAATACATTTACAGATGTAGTCACTTTTGTTGAGGAGAATGATGAGTTTGTACCATTTGTTGAAAATAAGAAAATTAATATCCCCTCCCCAATTGTCGAGGATGCTTGGAATGATGAGTAGTTTAGTGGAATTAAGATTGTTGCGTTAAAGATGGGAGTTTCGTATTTAACATATTTCAATGGATTAAAATGGGGTTATAGATTACATGGTTCAATGTGTTGATACAAGGGATTTTTTATTCCGTTTATTTGCAGTTCTGCCGGTTTCAGTTATAGATTTGTTGGTTGAAGATTGTAACGAATCTAGATCTTTTTAATTTATGAATTGATCTAGATCTTTTTAATTTATGAATTGGTTATTGTAATCGCTTAGTGCTGCCTTTTTTTTTATCAAAATAAAATAAAATTCAAGTTCTAAATAGGTTGAATAAGATCCCTTTCTTGAAACTTAAAAATATGACAGATTTAGATAATAATCTAGAGCCAACGTCTTGATATTGATGATTAAATGAATTGGTCTCAGTTCAATCCATATAGATGTAAAAATATTTTTTTAAATATTAAATTCAATATATGATTGGAATCTAGATAAATGTGGAAAAATAAATACCAAACATATTTTTATATTTCCATTATTAAATTTTTTTTATTTTTAATTATCATACGTATGTTTTTTTTTTTTTGAAAAATAAAGAGTATTTTCATAAACCAAATTAAGCCATTCTGTTTTTTTTTTTTTTTTACTGTTCTAACTTACTCTATATCAAGCTTGTACCCAAGTAATAATAGGGGTAAACTGTCAAATTGGTCACCCAATTTTTAAGGCGCTTTTATTTTAATCATACAAAATGAAATCTTTGTAATTTTAGCATCCAACTTTTAAGGCACTTTCATTTTAGTCACCTAAATATTAAAACTCTAAAGACAATTCACTGAATGTGTCACATCATATTTACACTTTTATTTTTATCACCCAACTTCTAGGTAATTTTCATTTTGGTCACCTAGAAAATATCATTTTTTAAGTATCAACTGGGGTAAAAAAGTTTAAGGATTAAAGTGAAAAAGCGGTAGAAACTAAAATAATGTATTAAAAAATTATCAAATTATACTTGTTTATCCCCTTGCCAAAAAGTCTAAATTTCTTTCTTTTTAATATTGAAAATTTTAATTTTGAAACATTAAAATCAATTAAACAAATTAGTATTATAATATTGAAAATAGTTTAGGTTTTGTTTTGCACAAAAGATAAAATTACTTAATTTAATTAATTGTAAGGATTTATTTTTTTTTTTTTGCTTTTAGCTTAAATTAAGTAATTAAATTAACTTCAATATCATAGTAATAAATCAAACACTATTAAGGGATTAAAATTTTTGTCAATGGGATAAACAAGTACAATTTGACAATTTTTTAATTCATTATGTTAGTTACTATCGCTTTTTCAATTTAATCCTTTTTTTTACCCTGATCAATAATTAAAAAAATGATACTTTTTTGGAGATCAAACTGAAAGTAACGTAAAAGTTGGGTGTGTAAATATAATGTGGCACGTATAGTCAACTCCGTTATAGATTTAACACTTGGGTGACTAAAATGAAAGTGCCTTAAAAGTTGAGTGATGAAATTGCAAAGATTTTATTTTAGGCGACCAAAATGAAAGCGCTCTAAAAGTTGGATGAACAATAGTTAGTTTACCCTAATAATAATAGAATTAAGCGAAACGATGGCGTTTCAAACTGAATTAGTAAAAAAAAAAAAAAAAATTCTCCTTTTATGTACTCTCGTCTGATTATTCAACTCCCTTATTTAACCACTTTCATTTCTTTTTGAAGTCAAACAAGGAAAAGAAAATCATTCAGCTCAGATTCATGGCTACGCTTATGACAAATCTACTGCTCAAGGCATGCATTGCTCTTTTCTTGATATCAGCTGCCACAGCCGTCGGCGACTCCCCCTTCATCATCGCTCACAAGAAGGCATCGCTCACCAGACTCAAATCCGGCGCCGAGCGCGTCTCCGTCTCTATCGACATCTACAATCAAGGCTTCTCGTGCGTTTCTCTCTCCCTTCTATTCAGATCTACCTCTAATTACTACATCCAGACGGAAATCCTGAAACTTTGAATCTATAATATATTTCACTTTGAATTCCACCTACCCTTACTATCTTATGTAGCTTATGATTTCGTTTTAGGCTTCGCATGATAAGCATCTGATTTGCATGTCTGAGAAAAGATTGATTTTTATTTTGTTTTTGCAGATGATTCAATTTTAGATAACATACAGAGAAATCAGTCGATTTAAATCGACTTTCTTTTATTTTATTAATTACTTGAATCTGAGAGAACTGCAAATCTGATCATTTTAATAAATAGAACAAAAATTATAAAGAAATGCATTCTCTGTGAACCATAATGACTAGGGAATTTTGTAACTATTACATTGGCATTTTGTTTTATTTTTCTTGTAGGTTTTCTGCTCTAAAATCTTGCCTGTTTCATAAATTTTCAATTTCCTTACTGTTGATTCTTGTATGGGGTTGATCTATCTAACCCGTTGACCATGAACTATAATCGGGGCTTGAGTTACTCTATGATCCAATATAATACTTCGAACAATATTACTGAAGATTCCAGAAGCTTCTGTAGTATAATATGAACTATAATTTTCTCTTTATTTTTATTTTATTTTTATCTTGCTTGAAGAAAACCTTTCTAAAACAAAAAATTTCAGGACGGCATATGATTTGAGTCTTGTGGATTATAGCTGGCCTCAAGATGCATTTGATGTTATCAGTGGCAATATTTCTCAGTCATGGGAGAAACTTGACGCGTGAGTATTTCCTTTCTGTTATTCCATTTAATTTGCTTGTCCTAGATCGTACTTTAATTAAATTGCAAAATTTTATGATCTGCAGTGGTGGTGTTCTATCACATTCATTTGAATTAGAGGCCAAAAAACAAGGCATGTTCTATGGTGGCCCAGCAGTTATCACTTTTCGCATTCCCACAAAGGCTGCTCTACAGGTTTGAGATCCATAAAGGAGTCTATTTTCTTTTCTTAAAAATTTAAGGTGAAGGAAAGAAGAAAAATGTGAACATAATTTGATCTGTGTGTTTTAGGAGGCATATTCAACTTCAATCTTGCCGTTAGATGTCCTTGCAGAAATGCCTCCGGAGAAGAAGTTTGAGTGGGTAAGTTTTGTTTACAATAACAATAAGCAAGGAATTCAAAGAATCTTTTCCTTCTTTCCGTGTTACTAAAGCCTGTTTGTTTTGTTTTTGTTTGTCTTTTTTGGAACTTGCACCAACCGTGACTGAATATTGAAGGCTAAGGTATGAATGGTTATTGCTATATTTTATTAAAATAATCATATGCTTCTAGAATCTGGATCCCAGAAAATGGAAGACATGCATGCAGAGAGTGCCAGATTGGGTTCATTTTTTGAACATCATTGTTGTTGGGATTAATTAGTAGTGGTTGAGTGTTGCTTCTTACATAACAAATAAAAATAGATGGATCCTTGATGGCCCATTCTTTAAGTTCTTAACCCCTCCCCCCACCCCCTCTTTTTTAAGTTTGATTTACAGAGTCCACAAACGGCTCCTTTACCTTTAAAATTAATGTGAACGTTGTGTGTCTGCAGAGGTTGCTGGCTAAGTATGGATCTCAAATCTCTGTGATATCAATTGTGGGTCTATTCATCTACCTGATGGTTACCCCATCAAAATCCGGTGGTTTGAAAGCAAGCAAGAAGAAGCGCTAAGTATTTGTAGCTGAGCTGAATACGTGAGCTTTACTTTCAATTTGCAGTTTCAAGAAGGTTTTTCTTTCTATTTTTTGCTTTTGTTGTTTTAGAACATGTTTGTTGTCGGAACTTTAGAATTAGATGGACATTAACTGAGTTAAGTGCAAGATGAATCAACTAATTCTCACTTCCTAGACCTTGACTTGATTGAAACATGTAATGCTTAAATAGAAGCAGGACTGATCTTGTAATCGGATGTCAGTTTTGAAATTTAGCACTTTTTTACGTTTTACCTGTTCAGTGTGTGTATGTATATTAGAATGCTATTACACTGCTTTAGATGTGACGAAGTGAATGAGAGAGTGATTTTAGAGATCAGACATGAACTCCGAGTGGCACTGCCTACAGCAAGGGCTCAGCTTGAAGAACAAGTGCTATGATGTAATGGTCTTAAAAAGGAAGGACTGTGTGTGCTAGAGTTGGTTTTAAGATATAATTGTTACGAAGCACATTTTATGGACAAAACTGCAAAGCCAACAATACCTTGCAGTGTGAAGTATATCTTTTTTTCCATCTTAGTACTAAATAATTTTTGATACGTAAATAATTTTTTCCTTGAGTTGATATCTATGTCAGTTCAATAGTTAAAGTCTATTTTTAAAAATAGGTTTAACTCATAAATTAGTACTTAACTATATGTTTTTTCTCAAGTTGGTATCTATTTTAGTTTGTCAAAATTGGTACCTAAATTATTATTTGATTACTCATTTTAACCATGTTATATTTGTTAAAAAATTTCTAGACTGCCATGTCATATAAATTTTAAAAAATATTTTTTAATTCTTTTATTTTATTTTACGTTATTTCTTTTTTTCTTCTTTTTCCTAACTTTATAATCTCTAGTAATGCTCAAAATTCTCCCTCTCAAAGGTCGAGATTTTAGTGTGTTGAACTTCAATGTTTGCTTGTTGGACTTGATGAGATCAAAAAAGTTTTTTATTGATCAAAATTAGTATTTTCAAAATCGGATTGAAATAGTCGCTCAAATTGCTTAGATTGAATTGCTTAATCTACAAATTGATAGAAATAAATTAAACCATGCTAAAAAATTAGTGAAATTGGTTTTTTCTATTTTTAAACATATTTTATTTTATGAGATTTTTAATAATTTATTTGATTGAATCGGACGAACTGATCAAATTGAGAATTAGCAGCTTGACTAATTTAAATATTACAATTGTTAATTAGTGAATTTTTTAAATAGGCTTAATGGTTTCACTAACGGTTGAACTAACAGAAGTATCAAATTTATAATAAAAAAATAGTTTAGATATCACTTGTATCTAAAAAAAAATGTTTAACTATCAGAAGAAAAAAGTACATAATTGTTTAGATAAAAGATTGTTATAAGAAAACTAATTTAATAGAAATTGTAGTTAATAGTTATAGTTCTTCGGGATGAAAAGTTATTATAAAAATTAAAAGGAATAAATCTTAACTTTGATTTAATGTGTGATTTTATATATGAATTTTAATTTTGTATAAATTTATACATAAAATTTTAATTTGATCCAATTCGTACGAACTATTAACACAAATATTGCTATAGCATCTTTTTATGTTTATATATTTTATACACATAATTATATTTATTTAATATAAAAAATAAATTGATGTTTTTATTTCATTAAATGTGTATGAATTAAAAGTAAAGTTTCATATATACATTTAAACTATAATTAAAATTTGATGTGTATAATTAAAAAATTAAAATTAAATATCTTTAAAAAATATATTATGAATGAAATTTTAAATTAAAATTTATGCTGGCAAAGAAAGAAAAAATAAATGAGGAATTGAATAAAATAAAGAAAGGGCTAGAAATGAACAAGTCCATTAGGATGAAGTGGCAGGAAATGATTGGAACAGGCAACTTGCAAAGCGATCAAAACTCAAAACACAAAACAGGACACCGTTCGCACAGGATTTGGGCTGTTCCGTTAAGAGTTTCAGGAGAAGAAGGTAGTAGAATAGAACCTCTCAAAGAGTGAGACACAGACAGAAAAAGCATCGAAATGAGTTACGAGAGAGGTCCTCAAGATCATTATCCTCCTCCCGGTATCATTCCTCTAACCCTCCATTCCTCTCCTTAATTTCCTCTTTTCATCTGCTTATATTTTCTACCACAGGTTATTCCTCTCCTTATCCCCCACCGGGCTATCCATCAGCCCCTCCTCCCCCATCTTACGAAGGCTATCCTCCTCCGCCAACTGGATATCCCGCCTATCCTCCTCAGCCGCCTCGCCAGCCCTACGACGGTTACCAAGGCTATTTTGCTGAAGGGTATCCACCTCCTCCGCCCCCTCAACCTCAGCCTCAATATCAACACTACCACCACTATGACCATTACCATTACCAGAACCAGTCTGATTCTGGCTGTTTCTCTTTCTTGCAAGGCTGGTATGCCTTTTTCTTACTCTTCCTTTGCTTTTGTGCTTAAGGATCTGCTTTTTTTATTTTTCCCCCTTTCTTTTTGCTTATTATGTTTAACTTAAATTGGAAAGTTCTAGCCTTTAGGGTTTAGTATTGAAAAAATTAATTCTGTGATCAAGCTCAAAAGAAACTAGAAAGTAAAAGGGAAAACCTTATAAGAGAATGGACTAAGAAAAAAGTTTATTGTGATGAAGGGTCTGCTTGTTTATGATACAAGGAATTTGATAGCATTAAAAATTTACATTTAGTCTAAGTTGATCTCATTGTAGATTATCATCTTTGTCATGTTACCCTACTCCCCCCCCCCCCCTTTTTCTTTTTCTTTTTTTGTAGATATATAAATTGTTTCATTTCGATTATACTTTAGCACTCTCATGGAAGGTCAAGGATTTAGTATTGCTGTATGTTGCATGAGTATATTTCTTTCATTTATATTGATATATATATATATATATGCATCCTGAATGGCACTTACATTTTAGATTAGATAAGCATCATGGATGTACAAAGTTATGTGTGATTTATATTTCTCATGTTCTGCCTGTTTTACCATAAATTATTGATGTACCTGTTTAATATGGATCAGTTTTATGAAGTTGAGACTAGATTGTCTGTGAAGAGGTGTAGACCAAAAAACTTATATTGATGAGAGTTAAAAAATGATAATCATGGAGGACATGGTTACCATCATGATTTGGACAGTTGTTTAAGATTTGCTTTAGAAATGCTAGCCAGGCATTCTTTTAAATGAAAAAAGCTCTCTCTTTGATACTGTTGTTGCATAGGGGTCTTTTATTAATCTAATTCCATTGTTGAATTTTCATGTAAAGTTCTTGAATATTTCTGTTCAAGCCTATGCTAGAAGTCTGCTAGCACATTTGATTGATAAATCCTGCTACAACATGTGCTTAGCTGTCAACTTGTATTTCAGTGTTTAAGGGCGTTCCTCATTTCATGTTTCAGAAGCTTGACATTCCTCAAGCTAAAGAGCCCTTTTCCACTTAATTATTGAATTAATTTTGTATCTTTTAGAAGGAAACAGGTCATGCGTGTAAGTTTCTAGAATGTTGCATGTGGAAATTCATTTGTAGTTATGGATAACACTATAGTTTCCTGGTGACAGACTTGGACCATTAGCTCATTACGTACTTGGTGTCTGTTTAATCCTTTTAGCTTGCTATCAAGTGATGTTAGGCTTGGATTAATAGCTGAACTTGAAGAACTGGTGTCTGTTGGCCACTTTTTGGCATTTTTAACTGATAGACCACAAATTGGATAATATAATGTTTTAGATGCTTTTGTTGTTATTGTATGCAATTTTTTTGCTGATGGCATAATGCAGTTTGGCTGCTCTATGTTGCTGCTGTGTGTTGGAGGACTGCTGCTTCTTCCTATGATATAATTCATGAAGGATGAGTTATTTCATTTACATTTCTGGTTCTGCTATGCTTTGCTGCTACTGTTTGGGAGGGGGGAGAAATGCCGCTAATAATGAGTTCTACCCGGCATTTATGGTAGTTGTTACTGTTCTATAAACAGTTGGTTGTATCAATTCCCTGCCTAATCCAATTTGATAGTTTATCTACTTTTGAACTTTGTAAACAGAAGCTTGCTTTATAAATATATTTGCTGGGTGTATCGATTATCTGTACAATTTGCTTCAACTTTCATCATACCGATGTTTCTGATGGCTCGTTTCTCTAATGACTTTCTATGAAGGATAGCTTTTGTTTCTCCTTTGCAAATGGATTTTTAACGTAGAAGAAATCTTTCATGATCATTCAGCAATGACATTATGTAATGGAAGTTTTATCTGTTGACTTATCTGCATAAGTTTATGTTTTTTACATAAGAAATTTTTGGATTGTGCTTTTGAAAATGAAAATTTACTAGTTTCCCTGTGGAAGCCATACTGTAAACTTTCTTAGATTGAGAAGTTTCTTTAATTGAGCATCATCCTTTGAATCACCAAAACCCAATTGGTAAAACAAAAGTCGATATAGCTTTCTAGAAAAGGCATATATGTCTTCCTTTTGCCCATGATTTGGACGACTATGATTTATTTTGAAGCTCAAGATAACTCAAGCGCTAGTAAGGGCTCATAATTGATATTCCTTGAGGGTCGTCTGAAAGTGGCAATGTCCAATTATACTTGAGGATTTAATTATTTGACATGGGATTTTCGCATGATCTTTCAAATATAGCAATATCAAGCATTTTCTGAAGATAAATATGAAGACTTTGTATATTATTCAAGACAAGGCCTTAGGAGTTAGGACATTGTCTACATCAAATCAACACTGGGGTTTTAACATGAAAAAGATGAAGAATAGTAGCATGTGCAGCAAATTTGCTTTTGGAGTTATAGCTACAAAATGAAATTACAATAATTGTTGTCCCCACTATGACCTATTATTATTTATTAACAAACATAATTGGAAGTGAAAGGCAAGATAGAGAGATATGGTTTTGAAAGTGGCCATTATCATTTCCATTTCAGATGCTCTTCCTTCCCATCATTTGCAACAACTGCTTCCATGTGAAATAAAGAAGCAAGTAGCTTTGGACTAAAGCCCAAAGGTATTATCCCCTTAAATCTTTTTTTTTTTTTCATTATAAAATTTTTAGATTGGTTTAAGAATCGAAAAGCATCTTAAAGTACAAGTTCCGGCATCCTCCAACTTAACTACATCTTGCAAAAACCCAGGATTCATCATCATCACCAAATAAGAGGCTTTGATTGAATTCTCAATGAAATGAGCTTTGGGGGCTGAAATTATTGCATTAACTGTTTGTAGTCCAACATGTTAAGACAACTTGTATATATGTATATATGAAGAGAGGAGGTCTGCAACATTAGATGTCCCTTTAATTGTCTCTAGTGGTCCGACTAATGGTCCAAAGACGAGCAAAACTAAAAAAGTCCCACATTTCATTTGATGGGAGTAATGAGGAAAAAAAATGGAGAAGGTAGAAGACCACAAAATTGAAGATTGATGTCCGTCAACTTCTAAAGAGTAAGTAAAGGCAAGCCAAACCTACCACTATGGCATTGGATATCCATTGTTAACCATGAAATGGTCGACAAACTAGGCTTAGAAAGGGCAAACTACATATAATATTGGCAAGTTCAGGGCTAAAGACTTATAAAAATAGGTGATTGCATGAACTATTGGCGTGCCAAAAAAGAAACAGTTAGTTTTATTTAACATTTTTTGAGAGAACTTTTAAACCTTGCATTCGTAATATTTTTAAGGAATATCCAAGTATTGAATCTAAAATTTATGTTAATAGAAGACTTAAACATAAATCTTGTCATTTTACATATGATTCAATTGACTGCTTTTTGAAATGATTGATTACATTAAATCCAATTAAACAAATGTCTGTTCCTTCTACCAAGACATGTGAGTTCCTTGTTCATGTCATGTGTAAATCAAAATCAAAAATCAAATTATCAATACTAACACTACAGCTTAAGCCAGAAAATTTTATGCTGGGGTAAAACACACATGTAGGTAATCCAAACGTGGATGTATTGTAAGTTGGGGTTGTTAATTACCACATTTGCATCATTGTCTTGTATAAAACAGTTAAGCAAGTAGTGGCATTATCTTCTACGAAACCGCTGGCTGCCGCTTTTTGTTGATTTTCTATCAATTAATAAAGCATTTATTTCCTAATTCTATTGTGATGGGGACTTTGGGTGGGTCACGTTCTCCTATGACGTTGGGTTGGGCCTTTGGGGGTCGTTTTCTCTTTTAGTTCACTAGTTGCCTGGGAGGAATAAGCAAGCATGAAGAATGACTAATCCAGTCCTAGTATCAACATGTTTGAAGAAACAAGCGTCATATAAGGATTGCCGAAGGAACTGGAAAAGGTGCAATTGAAAGAAGTGCCAAAGACTGAAGGCGATGCTGTGGTTCAGGCCGAAACTAGAGAGGTAGGAGTGTTGGATGGTTTAGGGAGTTTCGAATCAAATGAAGGGTCGAGTGCCAACAAGAGGAAGAGAGAGGAGGAACCAGATGCAAAGGGAGTTCTCGAGGTTTCACCTTCGACGAGGCTCTCAGACAGCGATGATGAAGATTTCCCCTGCTAGGGAAAACATTGATACCCAATATGCTTTAACTACTGTCGCTCTAGGTGGAAGAGACCCTGATTTTACCGAGGTTCAATAACACTGAAATGTGAATGTAACCAAAACTGAGGACACCGAAATACTGGGAAACTTTACAGGCCGCCAAGAAGATGCTGATGTGAGGGAGAACGCAAATCTTGAAGCTGTGGGTGAGCACGATTGTCTGTCACCGGTGATGAATGCGAGTAGGACTTTTGCTATTTCTATTTTTGTCTGAAAACTTTGCTGTTGATAATGATGTTCTTGTTTTTGAGCAAGAGCTGTGAGTTAGTTGGTATTAGGATAGAAGGTAGGACTTCTGCGAATGATGTTATTGTTATTCATATTGTTATTTTATCCAACCCATAAACACAAAAGTCGATTTAAGTTTCTTGATTGCGACTAAACTTCCACCGACTTTGTGCAAGAAATGGGCGACCACGCGAGATTACTCAGCTGGGATGGTGGGATTGCGGTCATGTGAAATAACCCTCTAAGGTGCACCGTCTTTTCTATGAATAACTAGTTTTTAACTTCCATCTTCTAAAAATGTAATAAATATTTTTTGTAGAGAGAGAGAGATGCCTTACTCAAAGAAAGCCGAACAAAAGCTCTCAGCATTGCATTAGAAAGCTTGCAGAAGGTTAAAGTAAGCAGTATAACCCCATCTGCATCTGCTCCTTATTTCTAACTGTTACAGAAGGGGGGATTGATCTTCAAATGAAATTTCATTTATGATCTAACTACTACAAAAATAATTAGTCTCCGTAGTTTGGAGGATAAGATCAAAACCATCCTCTCCTAAAACCAACAGTTTTTTTCAAAACAGAGCGACTTGATAAAAATGTTCTCAACGCAAAAAAGAATATCCTTCCACCAGCTTGACAAACCATTCCAGCAATCCTATGTTTACTTGTCCCCTACGACAACAGGTTTTCCAACATTCTATGCCTTGGCAGGCTCCACGGCAGCAGGTGCAGGAGCAACGCCACCAGTAGTTGGCCTGAAAGATTTTTGCATAAATCATATTAGCATAAACCACAAAGACATGAAATCTATATTGACTCTGCTGCTGGGAAGAACTTACAGTCCCACAAACACTTTGAAAGCATCATAGATACCCCACTGAGCTCCAGTTAGAGTTCCAATCATCACAATACGGAGGGGAAGACCACGGGTAAACAGACCCCATAATCCAAGCTTCTTCACAGCCTACATTGCCAAGAGATAGTAGAAGGGTCAAGGTAAAGTAAAAAAAACTGCTTCATAAATGAGAATTAAGTATCAAGCGGATCATCCAAGACACAGAACTTACATCCCCAACAGTTGCTCCTTTGGCATTGTTAAGGAAGGAGACAAGGTTGTCAGCAGGATGCGAAACAATAGCACAGAAGACACCAGCAACATAACCACCAGCAAAACTAACACCAAGCTGCAGATTTTTGCTGCATTGCTCCTTGGGAGTGGGAATACCATACTTGTAGATCATCTCAACAATAGTTTCAAAAGAAGCAAATTTCATCATGGTATCTGAAACAAAGAAAGATCAAATAAATACTCTTACACTTTGCTGCACTTAGCAAATGCTAGAACTGTGGACAGAAAAAGTGGGTTAGAGAGAAGGGGGAAGGGAAAAAAGGCATGACCAAATAAAAGTACAAGTTCCCAAGCAATGATAAATGATAATAAAAGCAGTACTCAGCAAACTGTACACGGAAAACTTACATGGAATCTGTCGGCCCCAAAGAGGAACAATACCCTTATACAATCTGCACAGGAAAATAGTTAGAAAGCTCATTCTGACAGACGTTTCCTTGTATTATTTAAACAGAACACTTAACATCGCGCATGGAAGCATACCCGAGAGCACCTTCAGATCTGACAAACTTGGGAAGACCATCAGACAGACCCCTAGCAAAACCAGGCTGGGTTTGAACCCTGACCTTGACTGCCTCAAAGGGGCAAAGTGCAACATCAGCAATCACCTCAGCAGATGCAGAGCCGGCAAGATATATGAGAGTCTTGTACTTGGCAAAATATTCAGGTCCAGCAAGGTCAGAATAGTACTTCTTGAAGAACTCATAGAATCCAAACTTGCAAGCACCCTGTGCGCTGTAACCAAGAAGGGTAGGAACCCAACCACGGAAGAAGCCCCTCATTCCTTGCTCCTTTAATAGAACTCCGAAACCAGATGAGATACTTTTGTACTTTGCAGGATCAATCTGGCAAAACATTCCTTATGTCATCAACTTAGATCATTCACCTTATTAATTACAGGTTACATAAAACTAAATCAAAGTAACATTAACTGTTCTATAAAATTTGCGTCTTATGTAGGATAAAAAGTCATCAGGTGCTTTAAATGTTAAACATTACAATAGAAAATAAACTAGATTAACAGCAACAAACAAAACCAAGTACTCATCTAACAAAGCTACCCAGTAAAACTCAGAAATCTGTCTACGAACAATAAAAGATATACAACTACAAGTGCGTTTAGGTACTACTGTACTAGTAAATAACATGATGCATAAAATTAAATTCGAGGAAATTATGTTTGGGCCTAGGACTAAAAAGGCTGAAAACCACCAAAACCTCGCCTAAGGGACAAACCCAATATCTCACCTGGAACAAATGAAGGTCAACCCCACACCAAGTATAATGAGAATCTGATATCTTTCTAAGTAAAGGTCTAATCATAAGAGTATAGTGGCTGATTCTCTTGAGACAAGGCATTACACTTAAGACACATTGGCACCCAAGTGGGACTGATTAGCAAGACAATCTATCCTCCCTTCACATCCAAGTGCACATGTCGAAGCCCTACTTGACACAAGCAGCTTCCCCAGTCTTGAGAAAGCGCAGGCTTAGGTGTGCATGCACCTTAGCACTAAACAAACAACGGCCCATTTAATCAAACCCTTTTGGGCAAGTCCATTTAATCAAACCCATTCGCGCAAGCCCGTTTAATCAGGTGGGTGTTTGTCCATCTAAGCTTGCTTTTTTGTAAGGCTATGGGCATAAAATAAAATGAATAAAAAGCCTTAACAAAGTTTTCTTTAAAAAAAAAAAATTCACTTCTTAAATTGCCTCAGGCGCAAGTTGCAGAAAAGCACTAGTCTGATTGAAGTAAAGCACGATATGTATGTGGGTTTTCCTGTGTCTATATATAGAGTGTAAGATATAATAAACTCTAAAGTTGAATACTCAAATATTGAGAAGTATGGAGTTTAATACTATCCATTTCTTACTCAATATTTGAGTATTCAACTTTAGAGTTTATTATATCTTACACTCTATATATAGACACAGGAAAACCCACATACATATCGTGCTTTACTTCAATCAGACTAGTGCTTTTCTGCAACTTGCGCCTGAGGCAATTTAAGAACCCAAGCACTTAGCACCTTGCGCCATCGACAACACTGAGCTTCCCACACAAGACCCTATCTTAAAGGATAAAAATAACCCAATTCCATTACCTTCTTCCCTAAGATACTTCATATAATGTTACTCCATTAAACCACTTCCACAGCACATAAACACTAATCCAACTACCTCTCATCTACCGTATGGACCTCCATTCCTTCTCCACAACCAGACTTTGCAACAACAAGGATCTAATACAAGATAACAGTTGAGAGATTTGAACCAAAAAAAATCAAATCTCAATTGCAACCGAAGTTATACTCTTAAATAGTTCCGTATTCCTATAAATGACATCCTAAAAAGAAAAACTTGAAATACAAGGTACCAAAGTCGAAGGGACAGAAGCCATAATCATCAATAAAACCGACAGACAGTGATTCTAGTTCTGGAACTGAAGCAGTAAAAACTAGGCACCAATCTCATAAGCAAACAACTTGTCAATCAAAATTCTCAAGCGAACAACAAGCTTAGCTCAGATCTAATCTTAAAAAACTAGCAAAATTAAAGAACAATAGAAGGATAAAAAAAAAAAAAAAAAAAGAGAGCCAGATCTGTAAACCTGCATATTACACTTGACGAGGTCAAGTGGAGTAACGGCCATGTGAGTGAGACCACAGCTAAGGATACCGCCAAAGGTACAAGCAGCGTAGAACTGAGGCGAATACATCTCGATCTTCTTCCCGGGCTCATTGGGGGAGGGGATCATGAAAGTTCTCGCCTTGATCGATGGCGAGGAAGAGGCCGCAGGAGCATCGGGTATAGTGGAGCGCGAAGCAGAGAAAGCAGGGCTGTTGGCGTTGAGGAGTCGATCCAGAGAGAGAGAGTTGGGAGCAGAAGAGTAAAGGAAGCTAGGGAGAAGTGATTGTTTGAAAGAATCAGAATCGATAGCCATTGCCGGAGGGGAAAAACGGAGAAATGGAAGCGAGAGAAGATGAAAAGCGAAGAAATTGGGATTCCCTTCGGATTTTGTTTCTCTCGCTTGCCAAACTCTGTGTTAAGACATAGATGTTTCCGGCTTTATTATTGGGCACTACAAAGGAAATGGGAAAGAAAACCCTCGCGTGCTTTATACGCACCATGCCTAATTGACCTTGTCATTTTATGTTAATTACGAAAATGGTCATTCCCTTTTTCTTATAAGGTTAATATACTGTTTCATACTTGAATTTAACTTCGGTATTCAATTTGGTACGTAAGGTTTTTTTTCCATTTTAGTATTTAATAAGTTTTAGAAATTACAGTTTAGTACCAGGTTAATGTATGTATGGATGTTAGAATAGAAGTTTGCAACATTAGACGTCCCTTTAATTGTCTCTAGTGGTCCCGACTAATGGTCCAAAGAGTAAGTAAAGGCAAGTCAAACCTACCATATGGCATTGAATATCTATTGTTAACGGTGGAAAAGATTGACAAAGTGGGTTTAGAAATACCAAACTACATATAATATTTGTAAGCTCAAGGCTAACCCCCTTAATATATGTAAAAATGGGTGATTGTATAAATCATTGGCTTGCTAAAAAAGAAACGGATGGTTTTGTTTAACATTGCTTGAGAAAACTTCTAAATCTTACGTTCATAATGATTTTTTTTTAAAGAATAAAGATGAAATTATTCAAAGATCAAATTTGAAATTAGTATCAAGTAAAAAAAGTTCGGTTCTACTGAGACAGGTCACTTCCTTGTTCATGTTTACAATCAAAATCAAATTATCAATACTAACACTACAGCTTAAGCCAGAATTTTATGTTATCCCATATATAAAACACACATGTATGTAAGTTAGGGCTGTTAATTACCAGATTTGCATCTTTGTCTTGTATAAAACAGTGGCATTATCTTCTACAAAACCGTTAGCTGCAGCATTTTGTTGATTTTCTATCAGCGAAATCTTGTGTTAGAATTGATTGTATTTGAACATAATAAAGCATTTATTTCCTGATTCTATTGTTGATGGGGGACTACGGGTGGGTGGCGTTTTCCTTTGACGTTGGGGGTCGTTTTCTCTTTTAGTTCACTAGTTGCCTGGGAGGAATAAGCAAGCATGAAAAATGATTGATCCAGTCCTAGTTTCAACATGTTTGAAGAAACAAGTGTCATATAAGGATGTTAAAGGAACTGGAAAAGGTGCAATTCAAAGAAGAAGTGCCAAGACTGAAGGCCATGCTGCGGTTCAGACTGAAACTAGAGAGGTAAGAGTGTTGGATGGTTTAGGGAATTTCAAATCAATGAAGGGCCGAGTGCCAACAAGAGGAAGAGAAAGGAGGAATAGATGAGGAGTGCTTCTGGTTTCACCTTCAAAGAAGACTTCAGACAATGATGATGGAGATTCCCCCGAAAGGGAAAACATTGATACCCAATATGCTTTAACTACTGGCGCATAAGTTCAATAACACTGTCAATGTAACCCACCGGAATACTGGGAAACTTTACAGGCCGCCAAGAAGCTGCTGATGCGAGGGAGAACGAAAATCTTGAAGCTGTGGGTGAGCAAGATGGTCTGTCACCAGTGATGAATGCGAATAGAAATTTTGCTATTTCTATTTTTGTCTGATAACTTTGCTGTTGAATGTTGATGATGACGTTCTTGTTTTTGAGCAAGGGTTGTGAGTTGGGTGGTATTAAGGGTAGAAGGTAGGGCTTGTGCAAATGATGTTATTGTTTGTGTGATAGGGTTGAGGCACAGTTCTTTACCAGCCCTCTCACTTGGCATTGGAACATTAGAGGTTTGTATCAAACACTACTAATTCACCGCTCTGGTTATGACTCAAACACAAAGTCAATTTAAGTTTCTTGATGGAGACTAAACTTTTGCTAAATTTGAGCAAGAAAATGGCGACAAAGCGAGATTTATATAACGTTGTAGGAGCTGATTGGGTCGGGGTGGTGGGATTGCGGTCATGTGAAACAACCCTCTAAGGTGCACCGTCTTTTCTATGAATAACTACTTGTAACTTCCATGAAATATATCTAAAAATGTAATAAATATTTTTTTGCAGAGAGAGAGAGTGAGATGCCTTACTCAAAGAAAGCCGAACAAAAGTTCTCAATATTACATTAAAAAGCTTGCTTAAGAAGGTAAAGTAAGCAGTATCGTCCCCAGCTGCATCTGCTCCTTATTTTTAACTGCTACAGAAGGGGGGGATTGATCTTCAAATGAAATTTCATTTATGATCTAACTACTACAAAAATAATTAGTCTCCGTAGTTTGGAGGATGAGATCAAAACCATCCTCCCCTAAAACCAACAGTTTTTTTCAAAACAGAGCGACTTGATAAAAATGTTCTCAACGCAAAAAAGAATATCCTTCCACCAGCTTGACAAACCATTTCAGCAATCCTATGTTTACTTGTCCCCCATGACAACAGGTTTTCCAACATTCTATGCCTTAGCAAGCTCCACAGCAGCAGGAGCAGGAGCAACACCACCAGTAGTTGGCCTGAAGGATTGCAGAAAAAACATTAGCATAAACCACAAAAGCATGTATATTAACCGAGTCTAGTGCTGGGAAGAACTTACAGCCCCACAAACACTTTGAAAGCATCATAGATACCCCACTGAGCTCCAGTTAGAGTTCCAATCATCACAATACGGAGGGGAAGACCCCGGGTAAACAGACCCCATAATCCAAGCTTCTTCACAGCCTACATTGCCAAGAGATAGTAGAAAGTCAAGGTAAAGTAAAAAAAACTGCTTCATAAATGAGAATTAAATATCAAACAGATCATCCAAGACACAGAACTTACATCCCCAACAGTTGCTCCTTTGGCATTGTTAAGGAAGGAGACAAGGTTGTCAGCAGGATGCGAAACAATAGCACAGAAGACACCAGCGACATAACCACCAGCAAAACTAACACCAAGCTGCAGATTTTTGCTGCACTGCTCCTTGGGAGTGGGAATACCATACTTGTAGATCATCTCAACAATAGTTTCAAAAGAAGCAAATTTCATCATGGTATCTGAAGCAAAGAAAGATCAAATAAATACTCTTACACTTTGCTGCACTTAGCAAATGCTAGAACTATGAACAGAAAAAGTGGGTTAGAGAGAAGGGGGGAAAGAGAAAAAAAAAAGGCATGACCAAATAAAAGTACAAGTTCCCAAGCAATGATAATTGATAATAAAGGCGGTACTCAGCAGACTGTACACGGAAAACTTACATGGAATCTGTCGGCCCCAAAGAGGAACAATACCCTTGTACAATCTGCAAAGGGAAATAGTTAGAAAGCTCATTCTGACAGACGTTTCCTTGTATTATTTAAACAGAAAATTTAACATCGAGCATAGGAGCATACCCGAGAGCACCTTCAGATCTGACAAACTTGGGAAGACCATCAGACAGACCCCTGGCAAAACCAGGCTGGGTTTGAACCCTGACCTTGACTGCCTCAAAGGGGCAAAGTGCAACATCAGCAATCACCTCAGCAGATGCAGAGCCGGCAAGATAGATGAGAGTCTTGTACTTGGCAAAATATTCAGGTCCAGCAAGGTCAGAATAGTACTTCTTGAAGAACTCATAGAATCCAAACTTGCAAGCACCCTGTGCGCTGTAACCAAGAAGGGTAGGAACCCAACCACGGAAGAAGCCTCTCACTCCTTGCTCCTTTAGTAGAACTCCAAAACCAGATGAAATACTTTTGTACTTTGCAGGGTCAATCTGGCAAAACATTCCTTATGTCAGTCAACTTAGATCAGTCACCTTACTAATTATAGGTTAATTAAAAACAAATCAACAAAGTAACATTAACTGTTCTATAAAATTTAAGTCTATGTATGACGAAATGTCATCAGTTGCTCTAAATATCAACCATTTACAGTATAATAAAAAGCTAGATTAACTGCATAAAAACAAAAACAAGTATTTCAGGAAATTATGTTTGGGCCT
Organism: Gossypium bickii; assembly: GCA_025503065.1. Lineage (NCBI taxonomy): Eukaryota > Viridiplantae > Streptophyta > Magnoliopsida > Malvales > Malvaceae > Gossypium > Gossypium bickii. The sequence continues at coordinate 14,174,728 of CP106713.1, read as the reverse complement.
AGGACTAAAAAAGGCAAGGACAAACCAGATATCTCAACAGGAATAAATGAGGTACAATCCCACATCAAGGATAACGAGGACCTGATTCCTTTCTGCGTAAAGGTCTAATGTATGATTATAGTGGCTGATTCTCTTGAGACAAGGCATTACATGCAAGGACACTTAAGACACTAGTCAATCACATAGGGATCCAAGTGGGACCAATTAGCAGGACAATGCATACTCCCTTCACATCCGGAAGCACATGTTGAAGCCCTACATGACACAAGCAGCTTCCCCAGTTTTGTAAAGGCGTGTTCTTTTTGGCAAGGAATGAAAAGCCTCATTAAAGTTCTCTTTAATTTCTTCTTCTTCTTTTTTTCACTTTTTTGCATTAGACATACCTTCACTAGTAAGAAATGGATAGTATTAAACTTCATACTTCTCAATATTTGAGTATTCAACTTGAGAGTTTATTATATCTTATGCTAGATATATAGACACAGAAAAAAAACACATACATATTGTGCATTACTTCAATCAGACTAGTGCATTTTCCACCTTGCGCCTGAGGCAATGTAAGAGCTCAAGCACCTAAAGTGCACCTTGCCCCTTTGACAACACAGAGCTTCCCACACAAGACCCTATCTTAAAGGATAAAAATAACCCCATTCCATCACCTTCTTCCCCAAGATACTTAATATTGTGTTACTCCGTTAAACCACTTCCACAGCACATAAACACTAATCCTACTACCTCTCATCCACCGTATAGACCTCCATTCCATCTCCGCAACCAGACTTTGTATCAACAAGGATCTAATACGAGATAACAGTTGAGAGATTTGAACAAAAAAAATCAAATCTCAATTGCAACCGAAGTTTTACTCCTAAATAGTTCCGTATTCCTATAAATGACATCCTAAACAGTAAAACTTGAAATACAAGGTACCGACGTCGAAGGGACAGAAGCCTTGATCATCAATAAAACCGACAGACAGTGATTTTAGTTCTGGAACTGAAGCAGTAAAAACTAGGCACCAATCTCATAAGCAAACAACTTGTCAATCAAAATTCTCAAGCGAAAAACAAGCTTAGCTCAGATCTAATCTTAAAAAACTAGCAAAAAAATAAACAACAATAGAAGGTTAAAAAAAAAAGAAGAGAGCCAGATCCGTAAACCTGCATATTACACTTGACGAGGTCAAGAGGAGTAACGGCCATGTGAGTGAGACCACAGCTAAGGATACCGCCAAAGGTACAAGCAGCGTAGAACTGAGGCGAATACATCTCGATCTTCTTCCCGGGCTCATTGGGGGAGGGGATCATGAAAGTTCTCGCCTTGATCGATGGCGAGGAAGACGCCGCAGGAGCATCGGGTATAGTGGAGCGCGAAGCAGAGAAAGCAGGGCTGTTGGCGTTGAGGAGTCGATCCAGAGAGAATGAGTTGGGGGAAGAAGAGTAAAGGAAGCTAGGGAGAAGGGATTGTTTGAAAGAATCAGAATTGGTAGCCATTGCAGGAGGTAAAAAAAACGGAGAAATGGAAGCGGGAGAAATGGAGAGCGAAGAAATTGGGATTCCCTTCGGATTTTGTTTCTCTCGCTTGCCAAACGCTGTGTTAGGACTCAGATGTTTCCGGCTTTATTATTGGGCACTGCGAAGGAAATGGGAAAGAAAACCCTCGCGTGATTTATACGCACCATACCTAATTGCCCATATCATTTCACGTTAATTACGAAAACGGTCAATCTTTTTTTATAGGGCTAATATACTATGTGGTACCTAAATTTAGCTTTAATATTTAATTTAGTGTGTGAGTTATTTAGTCTAATTGGGTACTTGAATTTGGTTCCAAAGCTCGGTTTGTTAAAAAAAATATTCAATTTAGTATCTGATTTTTTTCCAAATTGATACTTAATTTTTTTTATCCCATTCAGGGACAGAGTCAAAAAAATTGAGGAGTCAAAATTAAATTGTATATTTTTATAATAGTAAAAATATAATTTTACCATTTTAATAATTTATATCTTTATAATTTGTAAATGATTAAATCAGATTTTTATCATTTTGAGGGTCAAAGTGTAATTTATCATTACTAATTTAAAATTTTATAAATCTTAAAGGGGTCTAAATGAAAAATAATTCAATTTAGGGAAGGTCGGGGTCTTTGCCAACCCCTGGACTTCTCCACTGATCTCATTTAAGTTTTTGAATTTAGCTTCAAGATTCAATTTAGTAATTGAGTTTTTTTTCTATTCCAATTAAGTACCTATATTCTTTTTACTAGAGCAAGTGTACAAAATATTCATTGAGCCAAGCTGTGATGTTTGGTTTGAGTACCAAATTGAACATTAAAACCAAATTTTGATACCAAATTGAGACCCTAGTACTAAATTAAACTTTGAAAAAAAACTCAAGTACCAAATGATATATTAACTCTTTTAGATTAAATATGTATTGTTTACATCATTGATTTTGACTGAATTTGTACCAGCATATTCTATATGTAAATTACTCAAAAGCCACGTTAAAATCAATAACGAAGCAAACGTAATCTATCCTTTAAGGCAAATTTCAACAATTCAAGAAAAAATAATGAGTCAAATTTGAGAAAAATAATAATAATAATAATAATAGAGGGGCTAAATTTACAGAAAATAAACATTCCAAGGATGTCCTCTGAAATTTAACCTTGTTTTCTTTATATCTTTTTTATTCCTAACCCCGAGGCTGATTCCGGCTGGAGTTAGCTGGACTCGCTCTTCATTGGCCAACTCTGACGGCACCTCCAACCACACCACAAAACAGGAAAATAAAATTTAGATGCCTAATGGAAGATAATAAAAAAATCTTCAACCCTTTTAACATCATTATTGTCCCAGATATGATCTGAGTTTAAGTTGTTAATTGTATAATTCACGGAAAATATATATATTAAAATTTTCTTTAAATATTTTTTCATGTATTCAAAAGAAAATGTTCTTAATATATTATATATTTATATGATATATGATATATTAATAATTTTCTTTTTAATATATTTGACCCTTAAATTTTCACATAATATGTATTGTGATATTTGTATAAAAAAATTGTACAATTTAATACTTGTATTTTCTTCCATGTATATCAATCTACTCCAAAGCATGAATACTGATAAATTTATCTGTTGACTTGGCAACAAATAATAAATGAATTTCATGTGTATATTTTAAAAATCATTTTTACTTTTTAGAATGATGATTCGAATTTAGATTATTTTTTTAATAGATAAACACTCGATTAATACGTCACAATTTTATCATTATCTAATTTCTATTGTTGATTATAAATAGGTTTTATTTTTATATCCAAGTTGGTTTTTTTGGTCAAATTGATCAGTCCAAAAAACTTATTTTATTATTTAAAAATTAATTGATATTTTATATATTCTTTTTATAAATATATTTAAAAATATTTTTTATTTAATTTAAATTCCGGCCAACCTAACTCTGTTTGAAACACAAAAATCTTTATTCAAGCCAAACCCAAATTGAGTCGGGCAGGCTACCCAACCATTGGACAGGTTTTCCGTTAGCCCAATTGGTTTTTAACATCCAATTGGTTTTATATATTGATTCTAACAAGTTTGATATACCCTTAACCTTCTTTATAATAGTCACTAGGTTTATTATAGAACCGATTTTTTATGTTTTATTTTTATCCTGTATGACAATTTTTTTTTATCTATAATAATAATCATAAACTACAAAGTACACTTCTTTTTAAATAAGTTCTTTAAAACAACTTATTATCTTCATTTTAATAAACTTAGATTTATTCTTAAGTGAAATAAAAATAATAAATTTTAGTTAAAATTTTATATAAAACATTTTAATAATATTTTATTAAATAAAAATAATTTTAAATAAATAAAATTACATTCATAAATTTTTATTAAATATACAATTAAATTTCAATAATTGATAAATTATTCATATATTATAAATTTTTTTAAGTTGAATTTGTTTTTTAAAAAAAAAAGATCAATTACTGGGAATCGCATTCTCGTCCTATTCTTGGGAGAGTTAATTTGTCAGCACATGCTTGGTTTCTTCTTGTTACGAAATGCAGATTTCATTGTGCGGAACTTGTATTTTTATACACATTCTGACATGGGTGTCCTAATACAGATTAAGTAGTGATGGAAAATATTTTAGAGGTAGAAATTAAATTACAATTTTTATAATAGTAAAAATATAATTTATTATTTTAATAGTTTATATATTTATAATTTTTAAAAATTTAAATTAAATTTTTATTATTTTTAAAAGGGTCAAAGTATAATTTTACCTTTACAAATTTAAAATTTAAAAAAATTTATATGAAAAGTTCTCATTTTAGGGTCTAGCCTAGGTATGCCCGGCTAATACATGAAAAAACTTTAAGAAGAATTGAAAATATTGTTTGGGAAGCTAAAGCAGAAATACAAATAGGGTGGCTTGTAAGCGGGTCTTTCTAAAATAGAAAATTATTAATTTAAGTCTTTTAAAAAATTTAAAACTTTAAATTAGTAAAAATAAATTTACATTTTAATTCTTTTAAAAATAATAAAATTTTGATTTAATTTTTTGAAATCTATAAAGGTATAACCTATTAAAATTTAAAATTTAATTTTGGCCCTAACAAAATTTGTATAGGAACCTTGTTGGGGTAGTCCTGTTGAGTGCAAAATATGTTAATTTTTATGTTATTCCCAGCAGTATTTTGCATGTTTTGTTTTAGGATAATTGGTCGGAAATCATTGTTTGGGGTAAATCTGTTAGCTTGGAACAGTAATCCTAGTTGTGGAGGTGATTTTTTCGTTGTTTTTGTGCTGACTTCCCTTATCTATGTTTATGTTTTCCTACTGAATATATCCATAAGGAACATGAACCCCTATGGGCTGTGGCTATCACACTCAAATTGGCTACTCTTCTGTCAGTTAAATAACCAATATACAGTGATATAAAACCTTGTTAGTGGGGCTTTGAGCACTGTTTTTGAGACTTAAAAGTCAAATATTGTATGCAATCTTTTGTTATCCAACAATTCATATGAGTCCAGGAAGTCAGATCGCTTTGAACATCTTCCAAAAATGTAGATGCCAACTTCTCCCTATGAACCTGCAAGGTCAAATCCTCTCCCTTGGCTTGTATTTCCAAAACCCACTTCTCTAACCATTCCTTCACTTTCTCCCTATAATCATAACTCTTCATTTTTCATGAAGCACTGATTGATAAAGGATATGATCTAAGTTGGAAAAAGCTCGAGTATCCCGACACTCACCTTGAGTCCAAGCAACATAGGATATGAAAGCAAGTGACTCAACAAAAACTTGTCTATTTGTAACATTTCCATCATTTTCATGTTCGTGGACCAATAACTCTTTGAAGGCCATCATATCATTTATTCCTCCACAAAATATATAATTTCATATTTAAAATGCTAATACTAATCAATTTTGCTTTATGGTATGAAAATTTGCAAGAGACTAAAAGTGGGGATTGTTACAAGAATCTAGAAATCAGTTTATCCTGAAAATTGCATACACTATTACAGTAGTAAAACAACAGCACCCAAGCATCTCAGATGAGATTACTAGTTATTTTAAACTACATACACATATGTTTAAACAGTGGAAACGAATCTCATTACAAATAAGAAAAAGAGTTGCAGAAGAACAAGAATGGCAACATCAGGCTTAGCTGAAGTACAAGAACTCTTCCCCACAAACTCGCCTGAAGATGGTATGGGTCCAAAGGCTCCTGAATCTGGCCACTGTGGGGGAGCTTGAGAAGGGAAAAATGAGGACATATTGGGTGCATTCACATATGGGGAACCAGCTGGAGAGGCTGAAATAGCATGCTTACTGGTGACAATTTGCAAACTAGAAAAGATGATGACCAATGGTACAACAACAGCAAACAATTTAGAGGTAGCCATGGATGTCAGCTGCAAAAGTAGTGAAGGAAAGTAATCTCTTATCTGTATCTGAATATGGGGAAAGATAGGAGGATAAAGAGCTGAGGGTTGGGTGTGGTTGCTGCAGCAGCATCTCACGAGACACACTGTGGAAATGTTAAATTTCTACCTAAAATTTAAGGCATAATTATTAAAGCCTTTGTGGTTATTTGTTTCCTTGATCTGTTCGGTGGGTTGTGGTTAAAGAAGAGTGGTAAGATTCTCTGCCCTTTCTCTTTTATTATATATGTGTGTGTTTGTCGGCGAATGCCTGCTTGTCTGCCACATGATTAAGCTCTTGGATTTTGTACAAAGAGGCCTCAACCTGTTTTATTATTATTTTTGTTTTGTTTTTACTTTTTGCTGTATCCATGTGGTTACCACTTAAAAGCTCAGCCTTTCATTTGTAAATTACAACAGGCCCCTTAGTATTCAGTTAGTAAGACTGTATTTTAGTCATGGGAGTTTTCTGTAAGGATGGTAATTACAGATTTGGATATTACTTCATTCAACAGTGGAATCCTGTCTGCTCATTTGGGCCTTGTCAGTAAGATGTGCTCAACTCTCAACTGGACGTTTGGGTTCATGGCCGAAATAAAAAAAAATTTACGTAGGATATGAAGGACTTAAATTGAGGTCAAATCTTTTTGTATGTGTTTTGACTTTTTTATCATGTTTTTATTTTCTTTTCTTTTTTTCAAGTAAAATCTGTCTTAGTTATCTCATTTCTTGAGGTATTGCCCTTTACTTGCAAGGGTTCCCCATTTCTAGACTTGTGAATGGCAATTAACAACTTATTAAAAAAAAAGACTTATTAATTCAGTTCCTGCAATTCAATACAGAATGACAAATCTTTCAACAAAAAAAAAAGAATTGAAGACAGACAAAAGGCAAAGGCAGTTCCCTTTTGGCTTTTGTCATTGGCATTCACTCGTCTTTTGATTTCATGCCCCGTTTCTACCTCGTTTTTCTTGCACTAGGCTTTGTCTGTCACATTAAAAAAAAGTTATTTTTCTCTTCTTTTTAAGATACTAATAAACAAGTTCCACTGTCCAAAATTATCCAAATTTTTTAGATGAAAAGGTTAAACTTCTCTTTTTCAGGTAAAACAAAAGCTGAAATGGAGTGAATGCACATGATTCTTGGAATTCAGGCAAACAACAAACATGTTACTACTCTTAACCTTGGAAAAAGAAAGAGTAAGAATCGGGGTCATACATATTTTATACAGTGAAACAACTTCAACCAGCAACTTCTTCAATGTCATGGCTGCCTTGGACTTCCAAGAACAGGAGAGCTATGCCTATGTGTGTGTGGTGGGTCGTATCCTCAACATATTATTGTCTTTGATTGGGTTTTGTTTCTCAACTCTGTTGAGTGGGAATATTTTGTGCATGGTTGGACTCAACCTCTATGATCTATATTATATAAGTAATTTATGAGGGAAGATGATACAACTTAAGTTAGAGTAGTACCGTCCTCCCCATCAAATGCCATAAGTTATAAGGTCAAGTTCAACTATGCACAAACTCTTCCATTTTTAGAATTTCACCTATTCAAGTACTCTGAGACATTCTCAATTTGTGAATCTATTAAAATTTCATAAAATTAAGAGAAAACCCCGATGAAAACCAATACCAAATATGTTGAGGGACACCTCAATATTTTAACTAGATATTGCTGAACAAATTTAATTATTGGGCAGGCTATTTGCACCCTAGGAGACCGTAATAAGGAGGTGGCAAAAAATAATACAACCAAATATTAAGTCCTATAGTTATAAGTCATGCAGCACAAGAAAATGTGCGAGAATAGTCAACCTGAAAGGCTGCCACTAGGAGTGAATAACAATGAATGCTTAAGGAAAACTACAACATTAAGATACTCTACCGACAAACGCAGCAAATAAAGACAGAGACTTGATTGCGAACTGCAGAAATGGTGGAGCACAAATTTAATCTCAACAGTCAATTTCAATACACTCAAAATCTCCAACTTCCAAAAATGCAAGGACCACTGTAGTTTCACATTGCTGATTTCTTTCAAGTGACATGTTAGGAAATGCCATTCTTGCTCTATTTCCTTTAACTTTCTGTTTTAAGTTCTTGATCGTAAATTATTTATTTGATGAAATGTTACTTTTTAAGTATTTTAGGGAACAAAACTAATCAAATTTGTCAGCTTTGCTTTGTGCTAGAGTCCATGAGTTCTCACAAACCAAGGAAAAAAAAGAAGGCTCTCTTGGTATTAGAGTATTCACAATAAGTCTTCATTGCCAGGAAACTAAAAATAGGAAGAACATTAAAACTGTCATAGATTTCACGTGAAATTACTGAACAAAAATCAACAATGGGAGATGGCAATCCAATAAGGAGAACTCAACCTGAACCTTATTAAATTACAAGAGAGGCAGCAGCAACAAAAGAGATGTCATTTTGCTACTTATTGAACACTAGTTTATAAAGAAAATAACCTCAACATGCAAGAGTGAAAGGATTCTATCAGCAGAAGGGAAGAATCAGACATGAACGCTCCACTTCTCCCAGTCCTAAATGTTTTTACTGATTCACTTCAAACATGCATGCGAGTAGAAAGCTCAAAACAATGGGTAGAATTGAGAGAGTATCGTCATTTAAAGTTGATGAACAAAGCTCTTAGGCAAAAGTAAACTTCTGAAGCTTCGTAAAAGAAGTGGTTCTATGGTTTATTTAAAGCTTTAGTCGAGGATTCTTAAGCCGTTTGATGCAATAACTACTCATCAACTTGGAAATAGGAGATTATTAGGGGGCGTTTTCAATGCTTTTGGAATAGCAAAAGCACTTTTTCACCACACAAGCATTGAAGAACACTTGGCTTTTAGAGATTTTACGTTGCCTCAAGGTTAGAAACTGCAGTTGAAGAAGGCAAAAGCAGTACATTTGCTAGCACTGACACTTTTATGTTGAATCCAATTGTTTCATTAAGTACTATGAATGGTCTGAGCTAGAAAAGGTAAATTATGACGGTTTGGAAAACGAAGACTGCCTGAAACTGCACCATTTTAAAAGGGTCAGTCATGAGTCATCCTTTGCATAAAAAGCTTTCTAGAATAATTCATATGATGGCTTAAAGAAATCCGAGTTTGCCAAAGAATTTTGCAGAAATCTTGAGACAACACTCATATATTTAATCTTTGCTCAACATCAACTAGAAAATAGTTAATAACACATACTAAGTGACGTTCTCTTATAAGTCAAGCAGAGAGTAGATACAAATTCCATAAAAAAACATTAATTGGGTGATGAAAACTTTAGGAATAATAAATAGAGAAAAGTTATATATGGGGGTTCAACAAAGAAGGAAATAAGCTGAAACAGTTTTCCCGAAAAGGTAAGATCAACAGAAAAGAACAACTGCGAAGTGATGACATAAGAACTAGGTTCATATTTGTTAGCAGACTTTCTATTGTAGGAAAAATGAAAGCTTTTGGCATCCAGATATAATCAATAATTTGCACTTTATTTCTTTTAGAGAAATAAGAGTTCTTACTTCATATAAGAAGAAACTGGACATGTATGACTACAAGTTGCTATTTTTAATTTCACAAACAAACTGATTACCACTCCATCCACACCTAGAGAAGAAGACAATTAAATTTGCCTTGTACTAATCAACACACCTCTGAATCAAACCAGAAGATAAGCCCAAAACCAAGCTACTAGGCTGTGCAAAGCGCCACCTGCACATTCCACAGCAAAAGCAACAAGGCAGGAAACAGTTAAAACTTCTTTGAGGTCTATGGAGGATGCTAGTTCAACAAAAGGCAAGAATCAAGAAAAAAGCACCTCTGTAATGGAAATCCGGGTGATGCAGTGCAGAAAGAAGGGGGCAAAAATATCCATCCAGTCACCATAGATTTCTGAGAGGCAAATTATCCATTTTTTCTCACTATTTTTTTTCTCCAATTATACAATATTGAAAAGCATTACAAGAAAAGGAGGTCATCCTCTCTCAGCCATGCTACTTTTTAATCTTGCTCCCCAAGTTGATAACTTTACTCGCCTGATCCTTCGGAATCATCTTTAGCAGAGGGCTGCTGGTGGTGGTGGTGGTGATGGTTCTGATGTTGCTGTTGTTGATGCACTCTCGCCTGCCCCATCTGCTGATAAATCTGGGTCAAGGCTTGAGGATTTAGAACCCCAAAATGACCTTCTTGAGACAACCCAAGTTCCAAACCAGGGAGCTGTTGGTTAGCCGCACCCAGCATTGAGGTGAAACTCATCTGACCCATGGTAGTAGCTGTCAAGTCAAAACCAGGAAACCCAATCTTTTGAAGATAATTAGAACTTTCACTGCCTAAATTTGTTGTAGATGGAGCAGATGATGACTGAAACCCATAACCACTGACTGGGGGCCATGACCCTGCTGCCACATGATGGGGTCTCCCCAAATTGCCACCAACCATTCCCCAATTGGTCCTACTGCTCCCTGACCCTACACTGGACCCCCCTAAATCTTCCATCTTTTGGTGCAACCCCGCTGATAGAGAGCCCCCTTGCTGTGAAACTGAGGCTCCAGCAGCAGCCAAAGCAGATGCCGGTATCGTTCCGCTCCCCGTGGCGGCTATTATCGATGGTTCAGCTTGTTGTAACAACCACTGTATGGTTTCCCCATCAGATTTGTGACCCAATTCCCTGGTCAACTGAAAGATCCTAGCTGCACATAAGGCAGGCATCCTTATCCTTCTACCTCTTCCTTCAACTTTGATATGCCTGTCCTTGTTAGAACTCCTCTTTGGGGCCAACTGTTGTTTCTTCCCTTCTTCTTTATCTGCAACAACAACATCCTTCGTTTCAGCTGCTTTGCTCTCGCCCATGTTTTGAAGCTGTTCTTGTGGTTGTGTTGGCAGGCTCAAGAAGTTGGGTAATTCCTTAGAACCCTTGGGATCCATTAACGAGTAAAAAGGGAGCCCTCTTTGATTGAAATACACGGTGAGCTGAAAAAAACAATCCTAAACTTTCATAAGTTTTCACTGCTTTTGGCAAAGGAATCCGAAGACGAAGTATTATTTATTGAAATCCCAAAGCACTCCCGAAATGTCAAAATTTTTAAACTTGATTTCACTTTACAAGATGTCAATTTTTCTTCCCCTCTTTCTCGTATATGCTTTAGCCGGCTGGCTCTTTCTTGCTTGTTTCTTACCCTTCTTTTTCACTGTCGTAAAGGCTGGGGGTTTGACTGCTAGCTTTTCTTATATCATTGTAATTTTACGGTTAAAGTAATTAGAAGGTCCTATAAGATAGGGAGTGGATGAAATTATTCCCTTTATAATTAAATAAGTTAATATTTATAAAACTATTTTAAATTTTATCTTTTTAATTATAATTTAATTCCAAATAAAAATTTATTTACAATAAAAATATTAACGCCTTTAACAATAAATTATGCTTTTAAAAATAATAAATGTTAACTTTTTTTATAAAATAAAATAATTACGCATTAACCATCATATCTAGAATTCTCTTTTCGTAATTGATTTGTTACTATTAAAGGAATATTTTAAAAAATATGTAGGTCAATACGAAATTGCTTCATCAAATCGGCAAGAATTCTCTATTTCAACTTAGTATTATTAATTTTTTCAAACAATAAATTATTAGTCACCCGACTATTAAAAATTTTCATTTTAAACACTCAAAATAAAAAATTTACAATTAATCACTCATATTACATAATTCGATCATTTTAGTCACTTTGATTAAAATAACAATTAAAAAATTAATACAATAACAAATTTAGCTCTCAACTTTTACAATTTAATCATAATTTAAAAAATTATTTTCAAAAAACATAAATATCTTTTAAAATATAATAATAAATTTAAAAAATGTATAAAAATGTCAAGAAACGCCGTCCCCACCGGTTGTAAAAGCATTCTCATGAAAAGATTCTCGTCCGTCGTCGAAGCAATGGATTGCCGTTTGAATGTTATATCGGTGGTGTTTTCGGTTAATGATCTTTCGATTCTGAAGACGGTGACGGTTTCCGTTACAGGGATGAATTTTATTTTATAAGATAAAACAACGCCGAAACGGGCTGCTCTTCGGCCTCTTATAGCCCAAAGATCTTCGCCCATGGTTTTCCGGTCAAGGATTTTTCCGTTAACGTCGACTAATTTAGCATCTACGCCATGATCAACCAACAAACCGTCCAGCACCGCTTAAATGACCACCGACGCCGACAGTAGGACAAACCCCCGCCCGAAACCCATGAATTTTGAGTTGAAACCCAAGCTTTTAGGAACAAATAACGGCGGCGGAAACATGAGATCCATCTAAAGGAGTGATGATGATGACTGGTTTAGGGGTTGAAGAAGTGTTGAAACGGGCATTTCGAGTGTAAGCACGTAAAACTGAAGTATATGGAGGGTTGGATTTAGAGATGATAATGGAGGAAGCTATGTCGGTAGGAATGGATTGGGTTAAACATTGAAGAAGGAATTGATGAGTAGGATCTGAAACTGCCATTGAATGATAAAAGGTTGAAGAGAACCACAAAAATGTCAAGAAATAAAATACTTTTTTTTAAATATTTGTTATTATATTTTTAATTTTTTTATATATTTATATATTCCTTTAATTTTTTAAAATTAGTATCAATTTGAGATGATTTGTACATTTTGAGGATTACTTTTTTTTCTTAAAATTATAACTAAAATGATATAATATGTAAAAGTTGAAAGTTAAATTTGTTATACAGATTTTTTAACTGACACGTTTAGTTGTTTGTGATTTTAACGGGAGTAACCAAAATGACCAAGTTGTATAACGTGAGTGCTTAAATTGCAAATTTTTTATTTTGAAGTGATTTTTGAAAAATAATGATTTTTTAAAAAATTACTAGATTAGGTGGTTTTTTCAAAAAAAAAAAACAAGACTAGGCCGAAATAATGAAAACGCTTTTTCCCCTAATGGTTACTCCCAACGGCTATTTAAATAGCTATTGAAACCCAACTGACCTAGTCACTATTGATCGATCCACCAGTAACTGCATGTCCTCGAGAGTACCGTGCACTCACCGACTGGAAGATGGAATGTGTGCGTCTTGACTCTCCACATTTCCACCAATATGCTTACAAGTGTGGGATACAATTTACATCCCCTACCCATACGGGCCACGTTCAAAAATATTGCATCTCTCAAGTATGATTCGATTAAGGACAATAGAGGAGCAGGTAAATTACGAATGTACGTCTCAAAAATCTAATCTTCATACTACATATAAAAAAATACAAAATATTAAATTGTAGTATAACAATAAATTATTTAAATTAAATTAGATTAAATTCAATAAAAAAATTCTTATCATTTGTAATTGATCGATCGAAATGTACTTCTCATTCAAACGGATTAGAGATTTTGTTGTTTCTAATTTCGAGAAACATGAAATAAATTGTAATAGAAAAAATAATTTAAGAAAATCTTAATACAATCTTAATATAAAAAAAAGTTGAGAGAAAAAAAATTAAGTGAGAAATTAAGAGGAAATTGAGAGAAAAAAAATTAAGTGAGAAATTAAGAGGAAATTGAGAGAAATTCAACAGATATTTGAGAATGAGAGAGAGAGATAGGTGAGATTGAATTTAAAAAAGAAATGAAATGGTGGGGTTTACATAGAAAAAAAAATAATAGTCGTTAAGAGGTTAATTGTTGGGTTTTAATGATTATTTAAATAGCCATTGGGTGGGGTAGTCCTTGGGGAAACACACTTCCAAATGAAGGCGTTTTTGTTATTTCAACTTAATCCAATATTTTTTGAAAAAATAGCCTAATTTAGTAATTAAAAAAACGATATTTTTTGAGTTTGATTTCTTAAATTTTTTTTTTAATAATTAAATAATTATCTATATAATTTACCCTTTTTAAAAAACACAATAACTTAAATTGATATATTTAATACTAAAAATAAAAAAACCTCTCAAATACGTTTACCTTAATTTTACCCTACAATTTTACTTTTAAAAAAATCTCTAAGAAGTGTTAAATATTCTTTAATTCTCTATATATTTAGCAATTTAAAATTTGGTTTTTTTTTACTTTTATTTTAAATTTTTTAATTCTTTTATTTTTTTAATTTAAAAATTTAGTTCTAATCATTACCGTAATTAAAATCTTTTATTAAATTTATTGATGTGATATTTTAAATTTTTTTAAATCACTTGGTAATTATGTAAAAAAGAGAGAGATTACATTGCAAATGCAGATGTATTTTTTTCTTAGAAATACCTATTTAAACTCGGCAAGATAAAATACTTTTTTTGGTTGGAATGGCATTATGGTATTCTTAAAAAAAATGACATTGGCATTATAATTGAAATAATTAATAACATTAATTATTTAGACTAACTAATGATATTATAAAAGTCTAGGGACCAATTTATGTCAAAAATTAAAGTATATGAATTCAATCCAAGTTTTAGCATAGTATAGAGATCAAATTTGAAATTTAACCATAAGTAAAAAAAAAAAAAAAAGCAAGACAAAACCAAAAGATGCGTCCGTCTCTAAAGCAAGCATTCAAATTATATATAATTACGTAAAATTTCAATCGAAAAATTAACAATATTAACTCTTTAGACTAACTAATAACATTATAAAAACTTAGGGACCAAATTATGTTAAAAATTAAAATATAGAGATTAAATCTCAAATTCAAGCATAATAAAGAGACTAAAATGGAAATTTAACATTTTCTTATAATGCAAAGAAAAAGAGAGAGAGAGAGATTCATACATGTGTCAACAATGGAAGGCCCTTAGCGCTTTTCTTTTATATATAGTTGGAATTTTGGCTATTTTACTAAATTAATTTAAAAAAATTTAATATTTACAAAAATAACTCAGGTTTAAAAACAATCACAAAAATAACTCGAAATGAACAGTAAATTGGAGTTGTGGCCTGTCAATGGCATCACCCCCTTGTATTTTGAACCCATGATTGCCTGATAATTGTGTCAGGCTTTAAAAAATTATTTTTTTTGGTTCCGGCCTGTCAATGGCCAGAATCAAGGTTTTTTTTTATACCGTATAAAACTGGTATACAAAAATATTAAAAAAGAAAAAAATAGAAAAAAAATTTAGGTGCTGGCCTGTCAATGGCCGGCACCCCCTGTACCAGAAAAAAAAATTTAAATTTTTTTGGGTGCTGGCTTGTCAATGGCCATCAACCCCCTGTACCAGAAAAAAAAATTTAAATTTTTTTGGGTGTTTGCCTGTTAATGGCCATCACCCCCTGTACCAGAAAAAAAAATAAATTGAAAGTTAATTGGGTTTTGGTTTGTAAATTTGTGACATTCAAAGTTGTTTCATGAAAAAAATTGAAATGTAGAAGAGAAGGGAAAAGAGAATTTTCAATTGGTTCAAGCAATGTGAACAAAGAAAGCCATATAGTAGTGATTTTAACGATCCATTGATTTAAATGAAAACTTTTGAATAATTCAATGACAATTTTATAACTTTCTGAAGATGAGTGACCAAATCATAAACTTACCAATTGCTTAATGACCTAGAATATAGTTTACCCTTTTTTTATAATAAAATTTAGGGATAATGTAACTTTTGGCCCCTGAACTTGGCAAGTAAGTTCACATTGGCCCATGAAATTTTTTTATCCATTTGACCCCTGAACTTGAAAATTGTTATTCATTTAAGCCCATTTAATGATAGTGAAAAAAATTAGGGATAATGTAATTTTTGGCCCTTGAACTTGACAACTAGATTCACTTTGGCTTACTCTTTTTTTTGTTCACTTTGGCACTAGAACTTGACAACTAGATTCATTATTCTTGAACTTTAAAATTTTAAAAGTTTGATGATGTGGCACTTTGAGTTTAAAAAAATTATTTTTTTAGATGATAATATGGTACAATCTAAAGGTGTCATATTCAATGTTTTAATAAGCAAACCGAAGGTTGAACATGTTAGACCACCAGTTCATGATTTCAACCAGTTAGATCAATTCGATTGTTGGACCAACAATAATTAAATAAATAAATAAAATTCATAAAATATAAAAAAGTAAAAAATAAAAAATAAAACTAATTTTACTTGGCTTTTTAGATTTTATGACTTTTTAATTATTTATTTAATTATTGTTGGTTCGATAGTCGAATTAGTTGAATTGAGAACTGGTTGTCTAACTTGTTCAACCGTCAGTTTGGTTATTAAAACATTGAACATGACACTCTAAGATTGTATTGAATCATCATCTTTTTTTTTTTTTCAAGTGATGATGCGGCACAATCTCATATGGGCCACATCATCAAACTTTTAGATTTTTCAAGTTCAATGATCAAAATGGACCTAATTGTCAAATTCAAGTGCCAAACTGAACAAAACAAAAATATAGATACCAAGGTGAACCTAGTTGTTAAGTTCAGGGGCCAATGTGGCCTTACTTTCCAAGTTCAGAGGCCGAAAGTTACATTATCCTCATGTTTTTTTTCACGACCATTAATAGAATGAGATTAAATGAATAATAATTTTTAAGTTCAAGGGACAAAATGAATCCAAAAAAGGTTCAGGGGTCACTGTGAACTTATTTGTCAAGTTCAAGAGCTAAAAATTACAGTATCTCTAAAATTTACATGGGTGTAACATATCTTCATGATCATTAAAATATTTCATTTAATTTGGTTGAAATATAATATTTTGGTTAGAATATTTTATTAATTCATTTTTGTTATAGGTTTTTCTAATAACTCTCTAATTATTTCATAAATTTATAATAATAGATGAAAATCATATTTATTACTAATCAATTTTAATATTTGAATTTAATTAATCACCATTGAATTTTTTTTTAACAATTCAACTTAATTATGATAATTTGCATATATGATTTATCAATTGTTTCTTTTGAAAAATTTGATGGTTTTCATTATGAAAACAATATATATAGATATTTTAAAACTTGTAATGTGGTTTGATAAATATATATTTTATTTACTTCATTTTATACGAGTGTAACATTAAGGTTTTTATGCTTAGAATTACTTATAGTCCATTCTCAACCTTTAAAAAAGAGGATGATGTGTTTCACCGCACTTGAACCCATATCTTCTTATATTAGCAATAATACCGACTGAACTAAAACTCAATCGACTTTTGATAAATATTAATAAAGTTTGAATAGAATTAGATTGATTTTTGCAAAAGGAAAAGTAAAAGAACATTTTTTTAAATCAGATATATATCTTATTTGCATAAAATAAATGATGAAATTGTTTAAAGTAATAAAAGCAAAAAAATAAAATAGACCAAAATTTTAGATTCCGGTCAAAATGTAAGATTACATAAAGAAAGGTTGGTATTGAGATTATCCACGTGTTTTGGATGTTGACATTGTAAAGGAATGTTTAAAATACAAAAATGATAATCATACTCGCTGTGAATATAAGATTCAGCAACACAATGCTTTTTTTATTTTGAATTTTTGTTTGGTTTCTTATTTTTCAAAAGGATTAATTTTAAATATATATATATATATTTCATTATTATTAATAATAAAGTTAATAGAAATTTTTTGATAAATACAAACGTCAATTAATCTCACAAAATTCTTTTGAAAAGAAAAATAATTTATCAAAAAATTTAATTAAAATTAGAAAATTGAACCCACAAAATTTTTAAGAAAAATGATCTCACAATTAAAAAAAAACTTTTTAAAACAAATTAATTCATATAAAAATAAATTAATCTCTCTTCAATCAATAAACTAAAAAATTCAATAATATTTTCTTTCTAAAATTTATCATTTTTCTCGTACTCTCTAAAGTTTTTACAATATTGATGAGAGAAGATAATTTAATGATTTTGTAATAGTTTTACAATTAATTATATCATATATTGATTTATCTGACATTTTAATTTTTTAAAATTTGACCCATAATGTAAAATTTCTAGCTCCAACGCTATAAGCATTTACAATGTTAGATTGTGAAAGATGTCGTTGGGTGTAACAGCTGCTCAAAGGTCATCAACAAGGTTAATTCTTTGCATATAATTGGCATTAACCAGATTTTACTTGGACAATGTTGTGTAAGATGCCAAGGCTGGCTGAACACTTGTGTTTTCAACTTATAACCAAGGGCAATATCCAACTTGCTTAAACAAGACTTGAGCAAAAACAACATTGTAATCTAAAAATAGAAGAAATAATTATAAATATTAAATTTATTGAATGTCACCCTTTATAAATAAAAAATAAGTATATGATTTTGTTATAACAATCTAGCTATACATAGAATTGTACAAGAGTGGTGGTTCGAGCCTTTAAAAGGCCATGAAAAACTATTGAAATAGAAGTGATTCACATCGTAAGTAGTGGCGGATGTCAGCTTAGAAGTATTGTAGGAATTAACCTATAGAGACAGGAGAAAGTGTTCATCAAGTCAGAGAAATGATGAAATTGACATGTAAGGATCATGTGGGTCCTCTTATGTGATGTAGTGCTTTGACAATATTTATAGAGTTGATCTTGTATCTTCTTATAAGTATCCTTTTGCCCTAGTATTGAAAAGAGGTATTTATAGAATAAGGTCAGTTTTGCATGGCTTTCTATTGACGACGAAGTCGCGTTATAATTGATCTCACTAATTTTTTTTGTGAAAAAAGTATTTTATAAAAATACATTTTAATTAAAGAAATAGGAAATTAAACCCACATATTTTTTTTTTGAAAAAAATAACCCACAATTAAAAAAAAACTTTTTAAAACAAATTAATTTATATGAAAATAAATTAGTCTCTCTCTAATCACTAAAATTAAAAAGTCCATAGCTTTTTTCTTTGAAGATGTATCACTTTCTCTTAATCTTTCTTATTTCCTCTCTCACACACTCTAAATTTTTACAATATTGACAAGTAAAGATAATTCAATGGTTTTAACATATGAAGATACATATTTTTAATGGTTTTGCAATAGTCTTATAGATAATTATTATTAATATTATACATTAGTTTATATATTTTTTTAAAATATTTTAATTTTTCAACATTGACCCATTAGTCTTCTAGGTATAATTAGGGGTGAGTATTCGATCGAGTCGAAAAAAAAACTTTCAAGTTAGTCGAGTTGATGAATCCTATTTCAACAACCGAACTCAATTTTGAATTTTTTTAATTGAATCGAGTCAAATCGAGTTAACGAATCCTATTATTTATACTTATTATTGCATTTACATGGACCGATTATTTAACTAGTAGACGAAGTACAAAATTATTTAACTCAATATTACGTTTACATGGACCGATTATTTAACTAGTAGACGAAGTACAAGATTATTTAAGTACATAAATAATATAATGGTTTTGCCTTTTAACTTAATGGGTAAACATTTATCAAAACGACATAGTTTTATTTTTTCTTATTCGGATTTTCGGATAACTTGAATTGTGTAATTCATATTCGAGTTAAACCGAAAATCTTAATTTTTTATTCAAGTTGATCCGAATAACTTGATTAACTCAAATAACTCGAACTATTTAATTCAAAATTAAGAATTTTTATCGAATTTTTCAAATCGAATAAAATTTTGCTCACCCCTAAATATAACGGGTGGAGTGATAAATGTCAACTTAATCATTGGGTTAAAAAAGTGATGAATTAAGGAATATTGGCATAAATCTTTCTCATATATATTGTAGAGTCGTGTAAACTAAATTCATGTGACATGATATTTTAGAAAACTATTCTCCTAATGAAATTATGAAATTAAATTTAATCTAATTTTCTTTTAATCATCATCAACAGGTAAGATAAGGAATATAAATTGAATTCAAAGTTGAGTTTAATAATTTTTTTTATCAACTATACTAAGCCTTGATTGTTGTTTATGTTAAATAGGGTGGTACAATCATTCTTGAAAATTAGGTGGTGGTAAGAGCACCAAACGTCCAGCACCTAAAAATTTCAATCATCTTTCATCCACCAAAATTTAATAATTTACCTGCTTTTTCTAAAGCATAGCAACATCAGACCCATAAATGTTGGATGAGATTTCTTGATTTTAACAAAAGAAAAAGTCACACCCAGCTTTTGTTTCCATCAATCAGTCAAACATAACTTCCAAATTTGGTAGAACCATCTCTAATTGGCAGCACCATGGCTCTCCCCTAATCCTATCTATTCTTGCTATTGCTAGCTACAATTATTTCTTACACTTTTTCTTCAATAAAAATTAAATGATTTGGAGAGCTGGATGTCACACTCCACTGCTTCATTTTTCATAAGAAACACAGCCATCACTCTTCCCCTCTCAATGATTGCCTTGCTTAATTTTTTGGGTAGAGCCTATAATGTAATAATACATTTTTTTTATTTCCCTTTACCAAAAGAAAAATAAAAAATAAAAACGAAGAGCACACTCCAAATTCAACAATAATGTCAATTTTCATGATATAGAAAGCTATACAGTGATTGATAAGGCTTTCTAAAAAATATAAGCTGAAATTCAAACTAGACTTTTAAACACCATCACTAGCAGATGGATGACTACAGGAGCCAACCAAATTATACTGAATTCAACGATAAGGTAAAGTTTCATGCTATAGCTAGAGGTAGTGGTTCATACGAACAGAGAAGTTTATTGTAAAACCAACTTTGAGATTTCAGAGAAGTCTGATGACTCCAATTACTTGAGAGAGATTGTTGTCTTATAATCCACGATTGGAAATATACAAAAGAACAGACCTATATACAGAATCTAATACACCTTCCACTTCATACAATACACTTCCATGTGAGAGCAAGTCGATTTCCTAATCAACTACTCAGAGAAGGCCCAAAGTACATGCAAATTGGTGGATTGATCCTCAAGATAGAAAGTATGGCTGATGGTATTGTCCAAATACCGTCACCGCAAATTAAACCTGAAGCAACTGCACCAGCGTAATCCTCTGCTTCCTTCTGGTTAATTCGTTCCCATATAAACAAGATTACTGTTCCAACGAACATGTCGACCGCAAAGTAAGCTCCAATGTAGAATGGAACTGCCATAGCCATTGGAATAGGAATGAACTGTGAAATTTCCTTGGGAGTCACATCCCTCAAGAGGTTTACAAGAAAAGCACCAATGAAGAATCCGAAACATAAAGCCAAACAATGCTTGGGAAGCTCCGAGAAGCCCTCGATACCAAGAATGGCCATTTCCCTGAATATCACCGCATAAGGTGCTTTGTATGGACCATCAGGTGACCCAACTTCAAAAGCAGTCCAAAACATCCAGAATGTGAGTGGAGCAATGACACATCCCATGGCTGTTCCCAGTAACTGGCTCACAAACATAGACTTGGCTGATGATAGAGTAAGGTAACCCGTCTTGAAATCTTGCATTAGATCAGCTGCGGTGGAGACAATAGACATCATAACCCCACAGGCAGCCAAACCAGCCATGACTCCACCATCGCTTCCAACTAAGGAAGCTATAATGAAAAGACCAATCTTCCCATAAGTGGAAGTCAGGTTCCAGTCTGTAAGTCCAGTTCCATAAGAGTTGCAGAAGGCAAGAGCAGGGGCAATAATGTATGAAACAAGAACCAAATACCACTTTAGGGGTGGAAAGATTACTGGAATAGTAGCTGTTGATATAGCAGCCAAGGCCACATATCCAGAAGCAGCAAACCAAGTTGGTATCCTGTCTTTAAGAAATATGTCATCTCTTTTTCTCTGCTCTGCAAGTACTTTAGAACTCTCATTATCTGCGGAAGCACAACAATAGTTAAATAAACCCACAGTGGAGGACAGAATGCTTTAAGAACAATGAAAAAGATACTTGCATACACATTTTGCCTAGAAGTTCAGAAAAGATTCAGAAGTTTTGACAAGGCAAACTTACATATTCAAATTAAGGCACTAAAGTCGCATCTATCAATGAGTTTTCACCAAGAACTATGAAAAAATGTCATATTAGTAGAACCCACTTCCGGTGACTATGACTTCACTATTCCTAAAGCTAGGAAAAAAAGCAACAAAACAGAGAGATACATGCAATGCAAAGCAGCAGCCTAACCGTGGCATCCTCACAGATGGCCAAAAGAAAGAAAAAATAAGGCATCCTCACCTATAACCTCATTAACAATAGGAAGCTTGCTCTGCTTGGTGCTTTTGTTGCACATTTCCTTTGCAGATATATATATTATCTTGATCAAGTTGTAAAGACCATCCCCAAGGATAAGAGCAATAGCTATGAAGACCTGTGAAAAAGTCATGACCCAGAAAACCTCTTTAGATGAGTTACGAGAAAAGAACATTTCCATTAGGACAAAAGACTGAGCAGAAAACCAGAAGATGAGGGACAGAACCATCAAAACTCTCCACAACAGTAACAGAAGCAAAAGCATAAAAAATTTCACCGTACCTTATACCCATAAAGACCTTTAAAATTATTGCTTTCCAGGCCAGAAGGGTACCAATCACCGGCATGTGCAGAAATGAAGGGCCAGAGGAAACCCCATGATATGATAGCCCCAAGAAGAACTGAGCAGTTGACTATGTGAGGGCAAATAAGACCACAACCAACATAGGTTGGACTAAAGTCAAAATAGAACCTGTATGAGGGAGCCAGGTGAAGGCAACAATATTATTAAAACATTTAATACAGAAATCATCAATCATGCAGATGAGATTTTCCTCAAATCCAAATTAATGTCTGATTACATGCCAAGCTACTAGCATAAATCAATCAAGAAATGACATCTTGCATGCATTAGAACTATAGACATATGTATGGCTTTGGAATACATGCTAATCAAGTTTGAAATCTTTCTATGTCCTCTTTCTTTCTGTTAGTTCTTTTCCCTCAACTGGTAGCATATTAATCCTCTGAAGGACCAACTCACTACACATAAAATAATGCATCACATATGTTTTACCATCAACTTTACCTCTGTTTAATGGTAATAAAGGTCCCATTGCCCTTGAATAGTGATTCAAAAAGAAAGATCAAGTATTCTTATTAACATATACGAGCATTCTTTCAACAGGGGAAAAAGGAAAAAGTGGGAGTTTACATGAGAAACTAAATCTGACAGAACTTACGAGTTTCTGAACAACATTAAGCCGAAACTGGGAAAATTATCAAACCCACAGGAATCGCCAATACCACTGAAAAACCACTTGAAACAGCTCCAAATGAAACTTATGCTTAGATATTTTCCAAGACACTTGACTTGCTTCCTGTAAAATACCATAAATGTTATATATTTTGGCGTGTGCGTGGGTTTGGATGTATGATGTTTGTGTGTATATATATAATCCGGAAAAAAAACAATGTGGTTTTTAAATGTCAACACCATTCTCTCTAGTTATTTATAAAGCAAAGGTTATGATTTAAGCAGCTGTTTCATTAATGTTAATAAATGCATGATTGTTAGAACTATATAGACCTTCCATTCTTAATTATCTAAGTTTGATAACTTAATTAGAAAAACGAATTTCCTTTCCACTAAGTTTCTGATTAAGTGCTACATCAATGGAAACTGCATGTAGATCTATGAAAAGATAATGAGCACAATGTATGTAATAAGTACCCTGCAAGCTCAGCACCAGAGTGAGTATGAAAACTATTTATCAACATTGCTGTGGCAGTCCCACTTGGATATGTAAGTTTATAATCCAGTACCATTACCTGATACAATACAAAGATAGATTAGAAGGTTGAATTAGAAAATTACAACCACATACTGTGAGAAAACCTTCTGGAAGTGCACTCGTATTGGTAAAAGGATGGTCGTAACAATAAACAAAATATCATCACATCTAAATGACCAAGGTTTTTTTTAATCAAAGCACAAAAAATTACTGATATGTATAAACCTGTAACACTTAAAATCGATTCAACAAGGTTGAATATAAACAATGCCAAAATTAAACCAAAATTACAGCCACAGATACTTGAATAAAACTAAGTATACAGAGAACATCACTTTCACAACAAAAATGAAACTTTAACTGAAATCTAAACTATCTCATAAAAGGAGTTTATAATAAAGATTATAACGAGCAGTACCTTACGAAGGGGAGTAAGACTAAACAGCCCAAGGAAGCTGACAACAAAGAGAAAACCAGTCATCCACCCTAACCCCGGGTTCTTAATATCTTCAGCTCGGTTTCCAGGGTAATCAGCACCAATAAGTTTATATGTTCTCTCATCCATTGCAATCATATATGACCCAAACCCCCCTGTCAAAGATAAGATATTGCGGCAGAAGACGGAGCTAGTGAGCTTAAGATTCAATTTAATTACTTAATTTAACACTAAATCTAGAGCTTCCTCAGTCCATTTAATTACTTAATTTAACGCTAAGAATTAAGCTTCTTCAATACTTTTTAAGTTAAATCAATAATATGAAATTCTAACAACCTTACTAATAATTCTAATCATCGTTTCTTAATAATTTAGAGCTAAAAACTGATTAATTTCACTAAAAGTTGGAGGCGTTTTTCGCCAGAGCGAAACTTAACGGCCAAAATCAAGCTTCCAGTGCTTTAAACGGAACAGAAACAAGCTAATCATTTCTTAATCAGTTACGAATTTTAATCAAATTTTGCCAAAAGAAGGATCAAATTAGTTAAAAGCTGAAGGCTTTTTTTTTTTTTAGCATTTTACCACTAAAAGCAAGGCCATAACAAGCCACGACGCAAGTTTGAATGACGGTGTTTTCTTGTTTGGTAAAAGGTGAGACTTGAAACCCTAGCTTAGTCAGAAAACCGGTCCACGACTTTACAAAGAAGAATCCGAGCAACCCGGCGCCGACATTCAACGACGGAATAATCCCGACGGTTAAATTGAGCTTGTGCGTGATGATACAAAAGAGCGTCCCTAACAAGGCGCTTACCACGAGCCCTCTGATCGTTATTTGATCTTTCCATTCAGGGACGAGCTCCGACTCGATGCCGGCACCGTCGTCGATGCTTTCCTTGTCGAGAATCAACGGCTCCGATATCTCGGTTCCCATTATTTTTCGGATCTGGTCGGATTCTAGGGGATCTGGTCGGATGAGGGGATTTAATGGGGAAGAATTCTTTGGTCTTTTGCGGAATTGGATTGGTTTGAATAGAGACGGAAATTTTGGTAAAGGGGATTGAGTTCAAAAGTTTGTTGGCAAATCCAACCAATGGTAAGCCTTAGAGGTTGATTTTTCCAGTGGTAGACTGACGCGTGGCTAAACTAGAAAATAGTTCTCTTCCATTCTGAGTTATTATACAGCAGAAGCCCATGCGTGGCGTGTCAGAATTTACTGGGGACTCCCCCGCGCAAATCTTTATCTTAATTGGAAACTATTTTTTAAATATTCATTTTTTTATTGAATGGATGATATAAGTTAAAAATTTTTTTTAAAAGATAACAAATATTCTTATAATGTTTTTCTATATTTTATATAAAATTTATTAAAATATTTTTTTATATAAATATTTAGAGCTACCTGTAGTCTCTCTCTAATTAGATTATAAATGTGTTTTAATGCAATATTTATGTCAATCAAATTAAAACTCAGTCATCAATTTATTAAAATAATTTAAATCTATAGTAAATTAAAAAAACACGTTCATTCAATGATTTGAATCTATAAGTATGACCAAAATCCTCAAAAGCTTTTTTTTTTTATTGATCAGAGAAGGCAACACATTGCCTTAAATTAATAAGTTATTCATACATGTGAATCACCTAATAGTGTCTTTTAAAAGTAGTCTCCTAACATGAGGTGTAGGAACATCAACATAAACTAAATTAATATCATTAGGATGGCATGATTTGGTTAGCCAATCAACAACCTTATTTCTTTTCCTATTCACAAACGGAAACTTAACTGTTGAAACGTGACCGGACACTTCATTGATTTTCCCAACAAGAGTCATTGAATGTGTACTTCTGGAGCATTCTTTAATCATATCCATAGCCATCATGCAATTAGATGCGACAATCACCTTAGTGTAGCCTCTTCTTTGCATTATTTCTAAGCCATGTAGAATCATCCACAACTCAGTAACCACCGTCGAACCCCTCCCAACAAATCTTTAAAACCCTTCAATCCAATTCCCAAACAAGTTGCGTAATACTCTCTTAATCGTTGACCAGTTTCCATCCTACTAATCGCTTCATCGGTGTTGACTTTGATCCATCCATGGTTGGGTGGACACCACCTCTCCATCACAGCTTGGGAATCTCTAGATCTATTATTCTTCAGATTTGCTTCGATGATATGTTTAGCAAAACACTCGGTGCATGTTATCATATCTTCTACTTTGTCGATCGCCTGTTGGAACACGCACTTATTCCTATTTTTCCACAACATCTAACATAAAAGTCGCAAAGATGATTATAGACTCATCTCTACTCGCTCCAACCTGAAATTGTCCTCTAAGATTGGCAACCACCCATTAGGCCAAATCCAATTCAAAAAATCTAGAGACACAATCAACAAAGATCATCTACAACCATACTTCAGTCGCAAAAACGGCAATCACATAGAATGTGTAAATATGTTTCTTGACGGCCTCCACAAAGTATACACCCTGTGTTGTTAGACAAATTCCTCCTAAGCCTTTCACAATTAGTAAGGAGTCTTCAATGTAAAACTAACCAAAGGAAGTGTTTAATTCTAGGAGGTAGAGCATTATTCCATATTTATAGCTTATGTTAAGAATCCGTGATTGTTTTACTTAATAATATCATTTTCAGAGTTTGAATATTTAATCATTTTAATCAAAATCTCATTAATATTTAGATAAATTATTTACAAATATATTACTTTACATAAAAAATTTACATACACATAGTGAGAGTATCATAATTTAAAATAAAATAATAATTTTATTATTAAATCAAGAGATTATTAACTTAACTATAATTGTTATTGCTATTAATTTATTAATTTTACAAATGATAACATTAATGTTAATAAAATCAGATAAATCTTCAATTTTTAATTAATCAATTGAGTTGACACTTATTCAAATTATAATAATTAATAAAATAATTAATAATTAAAAAAATATATATTTGACTTAATGATATTATTTTTAACTTTAAATCTCATTTATTACAAATAAACAAATTAAAAAAAATAAAAGTATATAAAATTCGATTTTTTTATTTCTTAACGATCTTTTGCCAGTTTAATATTCTTACAATTCACTGATTGAGTCTTAACTTGTTTGGCATTAACATTGTTATTAGTGTAGGAGGACGTGGATTCAAATGCGCTGAAATACATTATCCTCCTATTTAAGGGCTAAGAAGGAATTACAGGTAATTCTAGACATTATATAAAAAAAATATAATAAGAACTTATAATGAGATTAATGTTTAAAAAAAAATTCTTCCGACTCATAGAGTTAGTTGCATAAAAAATTAATTATGATCCTCATTTGAAATTGGTTTTTAAACTTTAAAACATTCTAATTATATCTTCAAACTATTGATGTTATATCAATAAAGTCTTTTTGTTCCTAAGATTGTTAATTTAATCATTAAATAAGACGTCAGTTGTTATGTGACATAATTTAAAATAAAAATTTTAAATAAAATTTAATATTGTAAAAATATTAGTTTTGAGGTTTTTGAAACTTTTATAGAAACTACTGTTCACTCATTTTTTTTTTTTTAGCTTTACTTTAATTTTTAGTTTTTAATTCTAAAAGTCACACGATAATATTTTACTTTATTACTATCTATTACTACTTATAAGAGGAGGGTAAAAGCCTAACAACAACGTAATTAGCACGATTCAAACCTAAACTACGTCTGGGGCAATAAACACCTTAACTATCAGGCCAATATGGGGTTCTATATATTTAAATTATTAACTTGAATTTTTATTCATTTTAAATATTTAAAATATAAAAATATTTATTTAATTGGAATGGTTAATTATGTAATATAAAATGAATTATGTTGTTTGGGTTTCTTTTATTATTTGAATTGCTTATTGGGCTATTTAATTATGAATTTGTTTGTTGGTAGGCTTTTGCTATATTCTAGATTTTGGATTTAGTCATTTTATTTATTAAAATTTAATCTCTTTATTTTTTTAAATTATTCATTTTCAGTTTTTTTGTTGATTTTTTTTTCATTATTTTTGTTTAATCATAAATTTAGGCTTCAACTTTTATAATTTTTATTAATTTACCGCTTACTTGTTTTTTATACTTTAACAATTTTTATGGGATAAGCCAAGATGGTAGGTGTGGTAACAATTTTTTATATTTCAATTTGTATGCTATGTTATAACCTTAAAATTATATATATATATATATAGCTAAAAATTCATAAAAAAATCTAAAAATAAAAAATTATTTGAAGCAAAAAAAATAAAAATAAAAAATAGAAACTATAAATTGATAAATTATTTACATATTTTTTCTCTTCAATTTTATAATGGAGAAAATTATTGATTGGGTCAACAACATTTAATAAATAAATGTAATGGTTTTTTTATTTTTATTTGAAAGTAATGTTTTAAACAGTTATAAAATAGTAAATATTAAGAAAGAAGGAAAAGAAAAGAAAAGAAAAGAAGGTTGGCAATGTGAGATCATTTTCTGGTTAAATCTAAAGAGGATTGAAGAAAGAATGATGGTCAAAGAAGAAATGCGATTTTTTGGATTAAAAAAAAAAAATAGGGGTTAAATTAATAAAAGTGGTAAAGATTGAAAGCTAAAATTTTAAGTAGAGATAAGAAAAAGATTAAAAATGAGTAATTCAAAAATTAAATGAACCAATTGTAAGTAAAAGAGATTGATAAATGTAGGGACTACCAATTGTAAGTAATAATCTTTGGCTTAATCAAATTAAGTATTAATATTTATTTAGAATGTGTAGTTGTTTAATGGATAAACTATCAAAATAGTCACTTTTGTTTTCCTCAGGTTATATTTTAGTCACTTATATTTGAAATGTTATGTTTTAGTTACTTACATTATTGTGTTGTAACATTTTAGTCACGGAGTGTTAATTACTATTAATGCTAAGCTGACGTGGCACGTTAAATCATCATTTCAAATGATAATTTTAGGTTCAATTTATAATTGGTACCTATATTTTTTTCGTTTTGAGCAATTTAATTTTTTTTCTTTTATATTAAAAGAGATGGAGAAGGGAGGAAAATAAAGGGAGAAGAAGAAAAGAATGAAAAAAGAAGAAAAAGTTAAAAGAAAAAGAAAGAAATTGCTCGAAATGAAAAAATATGAGAACCAATTGGATAATTTAACCTAAAATTTTTGTTTGAAATAATGGTTTAACATGTTACGTCAGCTTACCATTACACCATTAATGGCTCGATTACTAAAATATTACAACATGTTAACGTAAGTGACTGAAACGAATATTTCAAATATAAGTGGCTAAAATATAACCTAAAGGACTATTTTGATAGTTTACCCTTGATTAAGTTATTTGGTAAAACAGCCAATACTCATATTAGGTGCCTTAGAATCAATGATTATGATTTCTGAGATTTCCCCTTCGTGCTTGCTACATCAAATGTAACCTAATTCTTAAATATTGATGTTTGTGTTTTATACCAATGCTTATTTAAGTTTTTATTGGATAAAAAATTTAAATTTTTGTTGTGCTTTTTAAGAAATCAATTCAAAATATTAACATCTCAATTTAAAAGAATTAGATTATTAAAATTTTATAAATTAAAAAATAATTATATTTAAAATAAATAATATAAGAATATATATATATAAATAAATTATATTCATTTTTTTAACATGAAATTTATTTATTAACGTAATAATTTTATAAATAAATTAATAATCTTATAAATAAAACAATTTAAGGAAAAGAAAGTTTGTGAAGAGGAATTAACAGATTCAACTTTTCCCTTTTTTTCAACATTAATAATCATATATTCAAGTTGGATCAATACAACTTGAGGGTATATGCAATTTGGGATATATATTTATACACATATACATATATACACACACAAGTGAGGATGAAGTCTTGAGATCCAGTACGTAGAAAGTCATGTTAACAACTTTGCAACCAATTCCTAGTTGGATAGTATGATGATGGAAGATGTGAAAATTGAAAAAAATTCAAAATAAGCGTTATTGATGGTGGTGCCTAGCACTTGGTAGATTTGACGAGAACTAAAGAATAAGACTGAAAGTATAATAAATAAATTATTGTTTATAAAATAAAATTAAAAAAAGGAAAAATATCAATCTGATTTAAGTTTTGTTTGTGAGTTTTTAAAATTATTTTATTTAATAAATAAATTTGATGTTAAAAAGGGAGAAAAATAGATATTCATTTATTTATAATTTTGTATGTATTTTTATCAAATTTATGTATTTTATCAACAAATGAACTTTTAATTATTTTTTTAAAGATTAAAATTTTAAAAAAAAATAAGAGTCAAAACTAAATTGACAAAATCTCTAAAGTTGGTTGTTAAATTTGTTGATTTTTTTAGAATTAAGACTAAATTGATTGAATTTGTAAACATTGAAGGGCTAAAATTATTATTATTCCAATAAAAAAAAGCTTCCATTAGTAATTTTAAACTTGAGTGACCAAAATAAAATACGCTAATAGTAGAGTGACTATTTTTACAATTTACTCTTTAGAGAGAAAAAAAGGGAAAACAATGAAAATTTGTAAAAGTTCCATGTGGGATTCACATGTGCACCATCAAATCTGGGGTTTATTTAGCCAACAGAAAGTCATGTATGTTGCACCCTTTTTGCTCTTGTCCTGGTATAGACAATAGCACACAGTAAAAAGAAAGGGGGGGGGGGGGAGGGGCACCCTTTCCCACTTTCTTCCATAAAATAGCAATTAGACATATTTTATGTCTACTTGGGTCTTCTCTCTCAACCTTTTTCTTCACTCATGTTCTTTAGCAGCTCAAAATGAGCACCCTCAAACCCAAAACCATGAAATAATAAATAATGAGCATCCCCTCAAAGCCCTACTTTACCTCAAATACAGTATAGGGTTTTTGATTGTCCAAACATGTTTCACCTCAATCAGTATCTGAATAATGAAATATTTCAAGCAATCATAATCAACAAAGACAAAATGTGGGTTGTATTATCCAAACAGAAAAAGAGTACTGGATATGGATGTGTCCAACACAACTAAAATTTTTAGGTGTTGGAAGATCGTATTCTCATACTTACGTCTTAATACGTATTGGATATAGGTGCTAGATGCGGATATTTAAAGTTTTTTATGATTAAATGAGCCATAAGAGAAACTTGTGTTTAAAGTTTCATTCACAAAGACAACAACAATGTTAGCTGTCATCAAATATACATGTAATGCAAGTAATACGGCCCTGCACTTTCACTGTTAGGTAATGATAGGGTATGACTGAAGATAAGTATTCAACACAATGGACCATGATTATAGGCACATGACAAAAAGTTGCCCTCACATCCAATTTTTTTTTTGTTGTGGGGGGGGGGGGTCTAGGATTCAAGTTGAAGACATTTTGGGGTGGCTTTTGTCTTGATGCGAACCATATCTTCCTCCTCGGTTCACTCTAACATCTTAGACTCTTAGATGCTTTGGGGTATACTGAAGTATCAGTGTCGGCAACCCTGTCTTATTGGCAAGTTTCTTAATCCAAAAATATAAATGCAAGAACAAGAGAGCATGTTAGTACCAATCTTCAATTGCTAAAAAGGCCTCATTATCATGCCTGCATCAAGTGCAAATTCATTATAAGTATCACCAACCATGTGTATGATAACGACTACGATGACATTACTGCATGGTGGAGTTCAGTTTTTTTCAATTTATGGAACCATGTAAAATCTAAAGAGACTTGATGAAATTGTTATCTATTCATCTCAAAAGTAAGGCTATATATACACATTTACATGGCTTAAAAGAGGAAAGAAATTAATCAGAAAATTCCCTATCATTTCCCTAGAATGAACCCTGATATCATGCATAAGATTTGTGTCTAATAATCTGTAACCAGCCTGTAACATCACAAGATATAGAGATGTATTACCATGATCATTCGCAATAAGGAAAGCAGGGAAATCTAGATTATAAAGTGAAACTTGCCTCTGCCCTATGTCCCATATGAGATGCCCATGTTCTCATTTTAATCAAGGTCTAAGATTATAATGAATTCTAATTAAGAAGAACAAGGAACATGGTGTTAACGAAATTCCATGAACAAAATTTATGAAAATGCATGATTATCGATTATCATCTTGAGTTGAATAATGTTGCAGATTTCACCAAGCTTCAACTGAACTAAGCTGTTGAATCAATAATTGCAGTTCCTAACATATAAGATTGTTTGAGCTATTTTAGCTGGAAAAAACCAGAATGACATCAGTACAATAGATGAGGACCTTTTTGAGGTAGAAACCTTTAAGTACGTCCCTAGTCCTCGTAATGGTGGCAGCATCCTACAAAAAAATACACATCATAAAGTAATTGTACATGATATGTCTAGTCTCATTGATCATATGCACCCAATTTGGATATGAATATGTTTTCATGCTTCTCAATGTATCATAATCTGATATAAGATAGACTTGGTAAAGTCATGGCTGTACCGATCTTGTATGCATTCAAGTAGCCATGCACATACTTCAACAATGCATGTAATGCAGGACAGAGATGACAGTCATGAAAGCAAGGGTCCAGGAACCACTCTCCAACTTTTCAATTTGATTTGATATTGCCAGAGACCAGACAACCAAAGTCTGTATTTTTCTAATTGTTTCTCTCTAACAATCACTGGCCGATTACTTGCTACTAGTATTGATGAGGAGATCCTGGATGTTTCGTGCATTATTCGTCTAAATTATATATCTCTACACATTCCTCCTATGAAAACCAAGACAATCTGACATCAAACAAGCTCTTCAAAGCGAGAAAAAAATGAAGGTATGTCTCCAATTCATTAGATTCTTACAGTAGCATAAATGTTTAAAGTCCTGCTAAGCTCACCTCTTACTGTTGTTGCTGCAGTTTCTAGGATGGATGCAGCATAAGTTACAGCAAACTAATATTGAGCCTTTCAAGGATTTCAGAATTGGTATTCCGACTTATTTCATTCACAAAGCAATCCTGGAGGCATGAAAATCATCACTAGATTGGATCAGCATAGCTGAATATGGATAATCAGTTGACTTGCCCAACACGAACTAAGGCATTAGTCATTAGAATCCCTCGCAGAGTTATATATAGATATAAAACAGATAGATTATAAACCTAAAACAGAGGCTAAAATATAGGCTCCTTACGCTACTGTTGAAACTAGGTGGTGACAGCCACATAGCTGAGTGTCAGAACTCGGTATCATTTTTCCTTTGAAGATTTTCTAATGTAGTAGCCACCCATCTTCATGGTCTCAGGTGTATCTTATTTCTCTTCATTTCATAATGGCTAAACTAAGTACATTAATATAAGTGCTTAAAATGAAAATTCATAAGTTCTGCTTAAGCACAACATAAATTCCTTTTTGTGCAACTGTTGTCTGATGTCTTTAAATTCCTGACTTCAGGGAACTACTGCACCTGTCTTTCAGCTTATTCATCCTTCAATGAGCAAGACTCCCATCCTAAGTCAACTTCCAGCTGTGGATATGGATCAAGATACACAACCCAGCGCAAACAGGAAAGTGAAAACTCCACAGATTTCAAAGCTGGTGAAGTAGACAACTTTGGAGATGAAACATCCACTGACTTTCTGACCATTGGAACTCTGGCATCCGAGTGGGCTATTGGCGAGCCTGAAACACCAAGATTCACCATGTTTTTGGAAAACATAACTGAGGAAAAAACAGAGGTGACAGAAAATGATTTGAAGGTCATCAATGATGAACTGGAGAAGTTCCTTGGGCCTGAAGCTGAAGAACATGGGTCTCATGAATCATCAGGAAGGAACAGTCTGGTTACCACAATTGCACTTAATGGTGCGCCAACGCAAGAAGTGAGTGCTGAAGAATATGGGAAGGCAATTGTTTGTCCACTTCAAGGATATCTGTTTGGGTCTTCGATAGAACTTCCAGAAACAAGATTTCAGGTAAAGAAAGAAAAGGCAACACTTGCAGAACTGTTCTACTGTACAAAAATTGCAGAAGAGAGTACTATGGAAAAATGTGGGAAAGAGGAAATGCAGACCAAACAAACAAGTAAACCTCTCAAACATTTCATCAAGAAGATTCTAAAAATGCTTCATGCTTCTTCAAGGAGTTCTATCTCTTTCACCAAAGAAACTAACTCTGTTTCAACCAAGAAAAAACTCCAAAAGGTGAGTCTTCTGTCTTCAGGGGCTGGATTCTCTAACTTTATAAGCATTTTAAAGGAGGAGGACCTCAATAATGTAAATTCCAATGGTGCATCCCTGCCTTCTGAAAACACATATTTTGTAGCATTGATATTAGTCAAAAAGTCTACAATAATTAAAGAGTACAAGGAGCAGAAGGTACAAGAATCATGTATGCCAATACCATAATTCCAAAGCCTTAGATTATAAACCATTCACTGAAAAACGAGTCAAACTCTGGCAAGTCAGAACATTTGAGTCCTAGAGTCTAGAAGTCCACAACATGGTCTTTTGTGGTAATAAAATAATAAAAAATAACATAATTCAGTGGCATATATTTCTGGGACAGTCTTTAACTATAATACTTGAATTTAGGATGAGCCTGCATTACGAGTATGTGTTTAATTTTCATTTTAAAGTTGTTCCTTATATTTGGAATATTATATTTTCGTACCTATGTTCAATTTCTGTGCAAGAATTGGACATCACAGCTTTAGGACTGAAAAGTTCAGATAATATAGACCTAACTCTCTATCAGCAAAGAATACTTATATCAGCTAGGGAGGATTTAGGTTTTGCCCTTTTAAACAGAACTCGGTACCTACACTAGCAAGTTCAGGAAAAAAAAAAAAAAAAAAAAAAGAAGTGAAAAACTGAAATTAACCACATGCTAACATGACATATCAACCTTTTTCTTTTGGTAATTTGCAAATTCTATGGATATTCCACTAAATCTAATTATAATATCACCATTGAAAAACACTTCTCGTTTCTTCCCTGAACATCGACATAGTCAACTGATAAGTCCTATGTTACTTGGACTTAGCTGATGTCGGATACAAGTACGTATCCAACTAAAGTATCCTCAATCTTTTCCAAGTTCATTCATACATTTGTAGAATCATAACTCATACAAATGGCTGAATATGTGATAGATATGGGTATTCAACATGGGACAAAAGAGAAGAGTCAGAGCAACATAAGACAAGTCCAACTCTCCATTTATTTTTATACCTTAGATGGAGCAGATCTAGGATAGTCCTTCAGATTAATTATTCTAATGAAAGGGGTAAAAGGATTTCTGACCACCAGCATGAGTTTTACTTTCAGTGTGGCTTGCAGGTCACTAGACTGTTTCACAGAAAAATCCATCCTGAAAGCTCTATAGCTGAAAGAGAATCAAAAGTTCAGCATAAGAATGAGATGAATAATACTCCTTACAATGATGGTGACAGTACTGATGGAGAGCAGATGCACCAAGTTGAAGTCAAGAACTGGTTTTCTCACGGATCAACATCCAGGGCAGGAACACAAAATACAAGTCCTTCTCAGTAATGCCTCAGCCTCAATATGGAGTTACTGGTTGTACTGCTGCAAGTTCAAATGGGGAGCACTGGATTAAAACAGAAGCAGACTGTAAGTATCATGCACCCCTTGACATTGATATAATCTTTTGGTATAAATTCCAGCTATCTAGTGCATTTAAATTAATTCCCCAGCCTCCAGCCCCCCCAACAGCCAAAAAAAATTATAGTATATAGTTACCATTGTTTATGTGGTTGATCCCAAAGTACATTCCATAAAACCGAAAAGAAAAAATAAAATCAAAACAATGATGTCGAAAGGGAAAACGGTCAAATGCATACCATCAGAATGTTGTACTGGACAAATATTTTTCTTGAAAAAGTACATAAATATAATTCAAGAAGTATTTGATACACCACCACAATTGATGTTCATAGTTAAACTATGAATAGGCAATATTTTTGGCATAACCAGAAATATATTGCTAACCAATATATTATTGTGATGTTAACGCAAAGACAGTAGCAATATAGACTGTATTGAGATTTGCAATAAAGTAGTTGAGCGATTAATTTTTTCTAACATATGTCTTCCCATATTCTGCTGCTGCCATTGTAGACTTGGTGTTGGAGCTGTAGAGAAGAAAGGACAACAAATGCTTACTAATAGCTTTCATCCTTCACAATAAGAATGTCAATCTTGTGTCTTCACAATATCAACTCCATTGTAATGTGTTTAGTGTTGATGAACTCCATAGAAGAAGCCTATTAGGAGACATCTATATTATCCTTCTGGGTGTCATAATAAAGTTGTTCACTTGGTTTCTCTAGTCTTCTGAAGAAATGCTTATGATTATTTTTAAGTCTCATCCAAATTCTTTCTTGAGATAATCAAGCAATGCACCCCAAAGAAATCCATCATTGAGCTAGAGCAATACCTGAATTTAGTCTGAAAACTTGAAGAAAGAGAGGACTATCAAACCTCAAAGTGAGAAATGTCAATAACCTAAGCAATATTCTAAACTAAACCACTAGCTGCTCTTCACTCAGAAATCCACCCATTTTCATCCTCCAAGATCGATCAACTAACTCTTCTAGCTCTCTGAAAATAAACCAAAAATGCTCCATAAGCTGAAAGTATTAGCACATACAATTGAAAGAGAATTAGAAACAACAAAGTTCGATTTATTGCATCTTGGATATCATCATATAGATCATAAAAGGGTTTAGGTACAACATATATAAACTTGGATTGTTTAAGTTGTACAACTCATTATTATAAAAGAGTTGTTAGAAGAAAACATTGGAATTGAATGAAGAGAGAAGGTTCTTACCCAGTTCTCTTTTACCCAATTATGACATACATAAGCTATATATTATAATACTAATATAACATTCCAATGGAAAAAAAACTAGAATGGAAATCAAAGACTTACTTGAGATCATGACTGACAACAAGTATGGTTAATTCTTTCTTCAGATGCTTCAAAAGTTTAACAACATCTGCACGTGCCTTCCAATCTGATTTTGCAGAAGCATAAGGAACAATAAGATTTAGAGGGTAAAGAAATCTGAAAGTGAACTATTTATAGACATGTCAAAGCCAAATTAATTAGTAAAATTTCTTGGTGCTTTTGAAAGCACTTCATAAGTCATGCTCTATTCACGAACTCTAGTTTCTAAACTATATCATAAACAGAAGATAACATAAAATGTAAGAAAACAAGAAAACAGAATAGAAAAAGCAATGCCATACCAAGACCAGCGAGAGGCTCATCCAATATTAATAAGTCAGGGACTTGTGCCTTCAGCCATCAGACAATGAAAAAGAACAACAAAGAAAAAGAATTATAACCAAAATAATTAGTGGCAGAAATCATGTCAAGATATAAATAATCACAAAAGAATTGGCATTATGAATATCCTTGTTTAAAAATTGTACAGCAGATTGCAAATAACTCTCTAGGTCCTTACTAATTGAATTGCAAGAGCAAGCCGTCGTTTGTAACCACCACTTAATGAGTGAGGATCTTTATCCAAGGAGATACCATTCAATCCAACCTAACATCATTTAAAGAATTCATCTTAGATTTGGCTAAAATGAAGGCTTTAAGAACAAATACCCACCAAAAGCAGTACATAGGTGAGAGGGAAAGTTTAATGACCCCAAGTAGATAAAAAAAATTATACGAGCATCCATACCCAATTAAACGCTCTTTGGAGATTTAATGCCAGATGCTCCTTCAATTGAGGTCCACCCCTTTGCCTTGGCCAGCCAAATGTAACTTCGTCAAGCACATTGTCCGCTACAAAATACCTAGCCAGCAACATATAGAACTTACAAGAAGTAAGAACATGAACAACGATAGAGAATAAATTAAGTTGACAATATATAAGAAGAGTTCAAACTACTAATTGGTATTAAACCAGTTAAACATTAACCAAATAAAAAGAAGCATTTTGCTTAGTGGGCATAAAACATTGCATTAATAACAGAAGCAAGAGTTTTCATCAACAAGATACAGTACCAGGAAAAACATGCATGTACATAAGACATCTTTGAAAGATTGCAAAAACAACTACTTAAG
The DNA here is from genome assembly GCA_025503065.1 of Gossypium bickii. Taxonomy (NCBI): domain Eukaryota; kingdom Viridiplantae; phylum Streptophyta; class Magnoliopsida; order Malvales; family Malvaceae; genus Gossypium; species Gossypium bickii. The sequence continues at coordinate 14,136,584 of CP106713.1, read as the reverse complement.
AAAACTCAAAAGTCCAGCAAACATGCAAAAGAAGACCCATGAAGAAAAATTACAAGAATGTAGCTATTAAGAGATCCAAAATCCAATCAAACAAACAAAGACAAACAGAATTTTTCAGTTGATATGATGTACCTCTCTGGGAACTGGAACACAATACCAACTCTTTCTGGAACTAATGATTTCGGAGATCGAGTTGGTTTGCCATCATCTGTATATCTCTGAATAAAAATAGAGCCTGACGTTGGTTTGCTCAATCCTGCAAGTAGCTGAAAGGAGAAAGAAAAATAAGAAGACATACAAGGTATATAAAGTGAATGATCAAAAGCCCACATATACATATATAGCAGACCTGCAAGAGCGTAGTTTTTCCACTTCCACTCTGTCCAAAAATTAAGCCAAAGCTGCAACAATTCACACAAACCATTTACTCCATAACAAAATATATGATACGACTTTGGATATGCTTCAATATAGTATAATTTGCGAATAAGGATAGAAGGTGCAGCAGGATATTCCAATGTTGTATGACCATTCTCTCTTTTTTTTTTTTTTTCCCCGAGAGCTTACATCCGATCAGCTGATAAATTGCCTAATGTTCCTAAGAGTATTCCCTATGCAACATTGATTTAAAAATAGTAATATTCTATTATTGACAAATAAAGCATTTACCTTTTCTCCGGAAGTGAAAAGCTAACTCCATTCAAAAGGTTAATCTGAGTCCCTGGAGGTCGATAATGAACATCCTTAACCTTGAAATGACAAGATGCATGGTTTCAGCAAAGTCCATCACTTTCAATATTACCATTCAATCAAAACAAGCAAACCCCATTAATAATAATATTAAAAAACCATCCATCTGCAAAATAAAACAGCTATAAAATACAAATTTAATAGTCATATTCACCAAATGCAATCCCCCAAACATGTTTAAGCTACTGCTATAATTATCAATTTGGTGCGTGCAAAATAATAACATCAAAATTATTACTCTAAAGAAAACTGACAAAATAAAAACAACAAAAAGAAACAATTAATTCCCTAAAACCATAAAAATAAGATTAAAAGAAAAAACTTACTTCCAAGCAAGAGTAATCACATGAGATTTTAATGACTGGAGTTCTTTTGAAGTTCAATCTGCAAAAAAAAAAAAAAAATACTTTGAACAAATTCCTTTATTCATAGGGATTAGTGACGTTCTGCTGGTTAACAAGCTTACATGGATGGCGATTTCGAGGAGATTAAGGTTAATGGCTCGGTAATTCTGGAACCGAATAAAGAAGACGCTGTGAAAGTAAAAGCCGCCATTCTTGGTCCGAAAATGAAGTGAAATTCAATATTAAGATTATCGAAATGAAGAGAGATGAGTGAGTAGGGGAAGAGGAGGAACACGGCAGTCGATGGTGGTGCAGCAGGCGTTTGGCGGGACTGAAAGTAGATGAGGCTTTGTATTATTTTTGGTGGAAATAGGACTCATTTTAATGGATCACCTCAATTTACCAAAAACAATCATTGGGCCACCGCAGCAAGCCCAAAAATAAAAATCTTCATTATGTTATAAAATAAAGAATAATAAAGAAAGATAATAAAGAATAACAAACATAAAATATCAAAAGAGAAGTAATTTTATTAATCAATACAATATTTACAATGCATATATAAAAAATATGAATGAAATAAATTTTTATTACTAAATTTCTAAAGTATATAAAAATTCTCATCTTAATAGACATCTATTTTATAATAATAAAATATTTATAACATTTCCCCTCAATATCCATTAATAGATAATGTGTAATGGCCTAATTTCTAATGATATCAGAAAATACGGTTTTAGATCCTGTTTTCGTAAAATTCAGAGTTAATATTTAGATGAATTGAAATTAAGATAGTTAATTAAGCCGAAATTGTGTTTAGTTAATACCCATAGACTAAATTATAAAATACAATTGCTATGGATTTTTAATTAGTAAATGGCTTGGGGACTTCAATTGGAATTAACCAAATATCTAAAATAGAAATTAGACCATGCTCAAACATGAGATACTGGACAGTAATGGTAGGAGTAGATTAATTTAAGTAATTAAGGATTTATTTAATTCAACATAATCAATTAAGTAATTAAAGGTTAATTAACATATAAATAACAAACAAAGTGGAAAGGAAGAGAAAATATGTCATCTTCTTCCCCAAGCTGTGAGAACCAAAAAAAAAAAAAAAAAGGAAGAAAAGAAGAAGCTTTAAGGGTTCAAACAATCAGCAAATAATTAGGTAATGCAATTAAGTAATTTTTTTTTTGTAATTTCTATAAATTTGAGGTCATGGGAGCTTGATTTAGCTAGCTCAAATACCAATTTGTGAAACTGTTAGAGTTTTAGAAAGTTTCCATGTTCTAAAGATTTAGGTGTTAAATTGATCGAAATTAAGCTTATTTTAAGAAAAAGGACTTAATTGTAAAGTTAAATTGCTAGTTTCGTACATTATGGACAAATTTGAATAAAATGTAAAACTGTTAAAAATTTTTGATTGGAATATGATGGGCTCGAAACTAACTAATATTTTGACAACGGCAAGCGCACCTATCGAACAGTAGTATAGCTTTGATGAGTCTGGAATATCGTATCCACAAGGACTAAAATTACTAGTAATAACTATCTTTTTATTATTTAGCCTAATAATTAAGGGGATTTGTTTTAATCTAAAATTTAACTATCTAATTAACTATGAGCGCGACAGAGAGTGAAGAAAGTAATCGAATAAACCAATAAATAACGACAATACCCAAGGAATAAACGATTTATTCATTTGCCTTGATCCGTAGAAATCCCTAAATTATGTTAATATCTCTTTCGAGACTAAGAACAACTGACTCTAGGTTGATTAATTGAAATCTCTTTCTAATTAAAACCCCTATTGTCACATTAACTCGATTTATGGATTTCCTTATTAGATTTGAATCTAATCCAGAAATCACATTAAACTTGAATTAATATCCTAAAAATATTAAAGCAAGGGTTAATAACACATAATTAAGAACAAGAACAAGTATTTATCATGTAATTCAGATAATTAAATAATAAGATTCATCATATGTTTCATCCTCCCTAGGTATTTAGGAAGTTTAGTTCATAACGTAAAAGGAAGACATCTCAGAATAAAGAAAACAACAAGACATAAAGAACCCAAAAACTTCTAAAGAACTTGATGGAGATCTTCAATCTTGGAGTGGATTTGCTTCCGAGATGAATCCGACGGCTTCCTTCGAGTAATTTCTTCAATCTCCTCTCCGTGCTCCTTTAGGTCCTCCCCTAGGGTGTTTATATAGGCTTTAGAGCACCTTCATTGGCCCACAAGTAGCCTTTTCTGAATAGAATTAGACCTGGGTTCGGTAGGGACACACCCGTGTGCAATAGCTTAGGCCGTGTTTGATTCTACTCGTCACACACGGCCGTGTGGTCTACCCGTGTGCGATAGTCCAGGCCATATTGATTTCTGAGGTAGGCCCATTTTGCCCCCTTTTTGGCCCGTTTCTTGTTCTTTTCAACTCCCTAAACTCTCCTGAGTGTAAAACATAAAATTAAAGGATTAGGAGCATCGAATTCATCAAATCTAATGAAAATTCATCCAAAAATAAGCCAAGCATGAGGTCAAAATATGTATAAATTATGGTTTATCATAATAGAAAATAGAAGTTTCCTAATGAATATATGTGAAATCAGATTTTAATTCAAAGGTCTAGATTGAAAGTTCTGCTTGTCTCGGGTTTAGGGACTAAATTGAATAAATTGTAAAATATGTGTAACTTTGTAATTGAATGTGAATTTGATCTGGAATTTTATTCGTATCTAAAGACGATGTAGGACCGCTGAAAGGGAAAGGAAAAGCGAGAGCCAACAACGAGTAACTCGAGTTTTCAATTTGTATTCCTATGATTCAAATCATTATAGTTGTTGCATATTTATACTGTTTTGTATAGTATGATATTGAGGTGAGTTGAAAATGATTACTTGGATTGAATTGTTATGATTGAGATTGGTTATCGAAATAGATGGCTAAATTGAATAGAATTGAAAATAGTGTAACTTGATGAAAATATGAAATTGCCTTTGAATTGGGTTGAATCATGTTATGTTATGTAATGAAATGATGAATTGGTTGATAAATTGAAAACGATGAAATATAAATGTAGTTATATAATGAATTGGATAATTGGTTACCCTATTAACTATTCAGGCAAAATCAGATATATTTGGCATGTCATAGGATAGATTGAGTATATGTTACTTCGGCTATATGTTGATGAGTGCTGGGCGTATTTTCCTCCAGACATTTCGATGAGTGCATGGCATAACTTTTATTTTGGTTATACCGATGAGCACTGGGCACAATCTATTTACTTCAGACGTTACGATGAGACATTGGGTGCCAAATTGGTGTGTTGGTTGGGATTTGTGTATCCGTTCGAGTCTGAGTCATGTTAATAGAGAACATAAATGGTGAATTGGTTGATTGATATTTGGAAAATGATTAAATGTTATAAAGTTGAATTATAGGTATTTATAAATGATATTAATTATTGATAGCATGTGAAAGACCATACGAACCGGTTAACGAGCCTAAGGGTCGATATGGTAAGATAACAAATGAATTGATTCGATTCAGAAACGAAATGTGATATGATTAAATGTTGAGAATTGAGTAGGAATGCAAATATTATTGGCATTAATGGTATTGGTATGATATGGATAATTAGACTGATAATTTAGGTAATGTATAATTGATCCATTTGATAGAATTGGTGTAATTTGTGGCATATATAGATATATGTTGATATGTTGATTGAGGATGAGCATGAATTGTATATGAATTGATTGTTATTAGGATCTGGAGTTGAATGTATGCAATTGATTGAAACTTATTTTATTTTGACTTGAATCATGAAAATACCACTGAGCTTTATTGCTTAGCGTACGATTTGTTTTCCTGTGCACAAGTTTAGGTACATCTCGAGCTTCCGAGCATTGAATCCAGCATCCAACCAATAATCCTCGACTCATCAATGTTTGTAAAGTCTCTTTTTGGTTCGTTATATGACATGTACCTAGTTAAAGTCAATTTTGATTTAAAATGTGAACATTTAATGTTTAAATGGTAACTTGACATGATCAATAGCTTAAATCCTTATAGTAAGAATTGGTATATAATGAAAATAGCTCAATTGTAGCCATTTTGGTTCTCACTCTAAACCCGATCTAGACGTTATGGCCGAATCTGGCATGTCACATTGAAGTGTTTTTCGAATATCATGTTTTCATTGATAACCCTTCTTGAAATTTCAAACTTCTTGCCATTTAAAACTTGTACAAAACCTTAGTTTGCGTTTGTTTATTTTTAATTGAGGTTCATTAAAAAGTTATTACCTTCAAAACCTTATTATTGTGGAAGCTTAATTTAAAACAAATGATTTACGAAAACGTGATATTTAAAAATTAAGTTGCGGAAACGTAGTGTTAGAAAATAGTCATTGCTTTGGAAAACCGTGTTCTAGTTCTAGCAGATATAAATCACAATCAAATCAAATCAAACCCCAAATTTAAAATTCAGAAATTATAAAGGCCTTATTACAACCTGAACCAACAAGCTCATTCTTAAGTAAAAGAGCTAAACAGAATAAAACTTGTGCAGTTGTGTGGCCCTCTCCGAGTCCCTCGCAGCTCCAAACTGTCTAACGTTGGGGATTACCTAAAAGGTTAAAAACGGGGTAAGTTTACGAAAACTCAGTGTGTAATCCCCTTATTAAAGAAATAGTTAGTATACAGAAACAGAATCAGTCTGGGCCTGAGCCCTTTAACAGTAACAGTACAGTGTGGGCTTTAGCCCATTACAGTAATAGTTGCAATTGGGCCTTAGCCCCCGTCAGCCTCGGTTGGGCCTGAGCCCATATCAAAAGTCACATATCACATATATCTGGGCCTAAGCCCATCTCAATATCAGAATCGATATATGCAATGCATAAATACCCAGACCAACCTTGCACTCCGTCTCTTGTCCAACCCTGCACTCCTGTGGGGATTAAATCGACCCACCTATCCCTACACTCCTTATGTAGCACTGGTTACGGCACTAACCAATATTGTAGCAGAGCTGTCAATCACATAATCGGCTTAAAGCCATCGGTGGATTCACAGTCGTCTCATGTGACCCGTGCGACCCTCACATATCAATCACTTCCTCTAATACAAGATCCCAACCCTATGCAGTATGTCGTGTATGCAGTATGCCATGCTCAGAATCAGTCATATCATTCACAGTTAAGTCAATCAAATCATAGTCATACAATCATAGTCAAATCAATCAAATCGTAGCACAAATCAGTCATTTGCCCTTGAGGGGCAAAATAGTCATTTACCCTCTAGGGGCATTACGATCATTTTACCCTACATGGGCATTACGGTCATTTTATCCTATGGGGGTATTTTGGTCATTTACCTTATGGGGGTATTTTGGTCATTTTACCTTACAGGGGTATTACAGTCATTTTACCCTACAGGGGCATTACAATAATTCTGCCCTATAGGTGTATTTCAGTAATTCTACCCTACAAGGGTATTTCGGTAATTCTACCCTACAGGGGTATTTCGATCATTTTACCCTCCAGGGGTATTACGGTCAATTACCCATAGAGGCATTACGGTCATTACGGTGCAAATGGGCCCAAAGCCCAATATTCGGCCCAAGTGGGCTCACACGCTCGTGTGGCCCATTTAGCCCAAATTCAATCACGGCTATGCGAACTACATAGCCTAGTCCAGTATTTACCACTTAACGTGGATTTTATCTGTGTGGGGCCTATGAGCCCATTGGGCCCACACGACCTATTTCAGCTAAACGAGGCCCAAGATCACGAGAACACTCGTAGTGGCCTCTACAATCTACCGCCCATGATTTGTGGGCTTGGTTTACCACACGAGCGATCGCAAGCTCGTGAAGCCTCGAATGCCGAAGTTTCGGCTTTTCGGCTTTTTCTGATTCATAGCAGAGATAGTGTGATTACACACCTTTTTACGGAGTCGTTCCAAGATCTACGAGCACCCAACCTAGAATCATCGAGATCCGATGTTAGTCCTTAATTTTTAGGGTAACACCCTCTTAATAACACTTAATCCAAAATACCTTTCTTACCTTGTTTGAATGAGGGTGACCTTAAATCCTCAACGCTCGCTGTTTAGAAACGATCACACGCCTTCGCTGCTTTCCTAAAGTACAGTCAAGAACCGATTAGAAAGTTGTAGGGCATATTCGGCCACCTCAAAAAACATGAGGTAACCTTATTACCTTACCGGACGTTTGAGAACGAAAGTGTGACTCCTCCAAACCGTTCACACTTCACCACTCCTCGAGGAAGACCCTAGAATCGCAATGAGTGCAGTACGTGAAGAATGAAATAACAATCGTTTAATGGGGTTATTCGGTTTTGGAAAAAAAATGAAACACCCCACACCCGGCCCACGAGCCTGAACCGGATCTGGTATGTTCCTTAAGAAAATCGGTTTCAAAATTCTTTTTTACTTAGAGAAAATTTGTGTATTTTGAGAAAAATATTGGTTTGGGTTGGGCTTAGATTGAAAGCCCACTTGTCTTACTTAGAAATCTTTTAATTAGGGTGACAAAATAATTTAGGGTTTTAAATAATTAATTCTACTAGGACTTTAAATCCAAAAATAGTTCGTAACATAGTAAATAAAAATTTAAACAGAAATAAAGAAATTCAACTTGGGCCTTATGGCCTTATTACATCAAATAAAACCCAATAATAAAATTAAAAGTACTTAAAAAAATATAATGTCCAAATGAAGTAAAATAATCCTTGCTGAGCATGGCCACCACTAAGCTCCTTCCTAGGTCCATTCTTTGTGCATCACCGAAAAAAATAGTCCCACAATGGGTGAGTCAACGAGACTCAATGTGCACACAATACTAACATTCAACAAATCGGGCATACAAGTTCATATCAAGTTCATATTCATATACAATTAAATGATGCAACCCAAACCCAAGCCTATTTATCCATCCGCTACACACCACTCACTGCACCGCCAATCACACCGTGGGGACTACTAAGTCAACCCTCCATCCGCTACACACCATCGAAGCGATCATTGCAATCGACGTGCTCATCGCCCATATAATTTGTGTCATTAGACACCATATTCGAATAATGTAACCGGTTACCAAATTCGAGATAATGTAACCGGTTACCATATTCAAATTATGTGATTTGTAGTCACCATATTCCATTGGTGAGACCAAAGTCAACACCTTCTTCCCCTTTCACATAAAGCCCAAAATGCCCCAAATATTATTATATCATGCATAACATACTTATTTCTCATTCATGTTACTTCACATGTTCAAAATATATCATATTCGTAATCCTATCAGAAGTAGGAAACGTACCTGGGTACTTTTTACCACATTTGTGGTACTTAGCCACATTCACATTCTTATACATATTCATATATTAAAATAATTGCCATATGATATATCGAAAGTTAGTGTGAGTACACACCTGATTCGCTTAATAGATTCCTTGAAATCCCGAAGAACGATCTACCGATCTAGATCTTTAACTCCTATATTCGGCCAATCATTAAAACATATTAACAACCCTATTTGGCTTAAAAACCAAATCCTAGTAGGATTTGTATTACTTACCTTGTTGCCGAATCAAATCCCAAAATTGTGGTATTCCTCCCTGAAATTCGGCTACCCACTAGATCCACTGATTTAATTAGTCTTCGGTTAAAACAAATAGATCTAATTATTTAAGAGAGAGCCTAGACCGAATATAACTTCTTACCTTGTGATGAGATTCCCAAAATCGATTCTTTGCTCCACTAGGGATGTCGAAATTCCTACAACCATAAGTTAGATTTAATCTAACTTTAACAAATAGAATATGGCCTTTGGCCGACCATACAGGTGTCTTACCTTAAATCCTTGAATTTCCCGAAACTCTTTCCTTGATTCCTTAGATCTGAAAGCCCGAAATCCTTCCTTGGATATTCGGCCAAGAGACATCCAAAAAGATTAGTCCTAAATCTTGATTGAAAAAGAAGTAAACACAAAAATCCATTCTTACCTTATTACCACAGTCGATGGCACTCTTGGTTGAAGCCACAAAGATTCGGCTTTGATAATAGAAACAGAGAGGAGAATAGAAGAATTTTGGAGAGGAAAATATGGTTGAAAGAGAAGCTACTTTGCTAGAGAAAATTCGCAGAGAGGGTTTTTGACTAGGGAATTTCTAGTGAGCTTAGAAAAGATGAGAGAATAGCCTTAATTCTCCTTCTTTAGCCGAAATTATCAGGCCAAGAGTCCTTGACTTGGCCACCACTCTTCCTTGTGATAATATCATCTATTTTATTTAAAAATAAAAGTGTTTAATCCATCTTTTATCTCATAACAAAATAATCCTTTATTTATCACTTATTTATTCACATATTTATGGAATTAAAACACCTCTAATTCTAGAAGCATGTGCCGTCCACCCTCTAGCTTATGGAAGCAAAATAAAACCTTCATTATTTGCTTCCTACGTGACTCGAACCCAGGCCCATGCCTCTTGCACATGGCGCCATTTCCATAGGCCCTAAGTGCCATCTTCAGGCCACCTTTCCTAGCCCGTTTGTGTGTCAAATTTCACAAACTTTTTCTTTTAAGGCCACCTTGCCTTGATTTCCTATTTTAAACTTTAAAACTCATCATTTCAGGGTCATTTCCAAGTTTCCTAAAATTTTCGATCGGCTCTGTTTACTTGCCATTTTCTTACATTTCCAAGTTTCCCGAAATGTTTACTTTCCATTTTTGGATCATTTCCATTTTCATTTCTTAGTTTCCAAAAATGTGTACTTTCCATTTTTGAACCATTTCCTTACATTTCTGGGTTTCCTAAAATGTTCATGTCCTAATGCATTTCTAGGTTTCCAAAAATGTTCAGGTTTCCAAAAATGTTCATTTCCATTTCCATGCATTTTCATACATTTCTGAGTTTCCAAAAATATCAAAAATTTATTCATAATGCTTAAGACTTGTCATTTCATACAATTAAACCGAAAATGCATAGGCCCTTTCCAGGATGTTACAAAAAAGAAAGAGCATACGCGCATTCGATTTTAAAAGAAAAGCAGAAAATGGATTCTGAACATTTACCGATTCTCAGAACCTTTGCAGTAGATCGACGCAGAGAAGGATTAACTATAGTGATGTTCAGCCAGCCCAGAATAGAAGATAAACGGAAGTTAAAAGAAGAGAAGGGAAGGTTCGGCTATGAGAGAAAGAAAGTATCAAAGATGAGGAGAAAAAATGACACGAATAGTCAGAAGGGAAATGACACGAGTGGTCAGTTTCGTAGTATAGATAAGACTTGAGAGAACCCAAAATGCAAAAAGTGGAAAACCCCAAACTCTCAGCAAATAAAATTGGCACCCTACTATCAACACTCAAAAAAACCGAACAAGGGGATCCTAGTGCCGAAAATGGTCTCTCTTTTCCCCCTAGCCGAATTTCACTAAGACCCTAGAGTCCCTCACGGCCACAACTCTCCTCACACTTCAAATTCCTTGAAAATCTCCACAAATCACTCCCCTTATCTCTCTTTGATATCCTCCAAAACAACTCCAAGACCAATTCAAACTTCACCTTGCAGAGTTTCAGTCCAACTCCACTTCTCCTGCTGCAAGGAAATAAAATAAATATTCTTTTGCATGCCCAGGGATTCGAACCTCAGACCACTAGTACACTCCACACGCCACTTTCCACCTTTACCAATAGACTCCTTGTGTCATGATTTTACCAAAAATATTTATAAAGCCTTTAAGCTAAGGCCAAGATTCACTTAAGAGTAAGAAGAAAATTTTTTGCTAAAGCCCAGGTTTGAACCCAAGACTTCTCCAACACTCCTAACTCTTCCTAAATCACTTAGCCACTAAAGCAAACAAGCAATTTGTGTCATTTTCTTGCACACATAAATATTTATGTGCAGTCTCCTAGCTGATCCTACGCTTAAGGCCCATTCCTTCTAGGCCCAAATTCGGGGCGTTACACTCTATACATATGAATGAATAGGAGTATTTGGTAAATGCTAAGAATGGTACAGATGTGAGATTTCAACATGCATATTTGAACTTTATGTGTATGAATGGTATGTTAACTATGTTAGAATTCATAGGATATGTGTTTTGGGTGTTGAAATTGTAGTACAAATGAATTTGAATTTTATAGGTGAATGTAAACATATACCAAAACTTGACCATTTGAAGTCAGTATGTCATGTCATGACGTTGAATGTCTATTGCCGCGACGAAACCAGGTTGTCATGCCACAGACCTACTCACTATGTTGTGTCACGACGAGGAACCTCATGACATCGCGACATGAACCCAATAATTTAAAAATATTAAAATGTGGTCATATTTTAACCTCGAGCTAGTTTTAGAGGTTTCGTAAGTTCGTATAAGTAAACTATTGTATATTGTATTGTATGCATGATTAGTTGAAATCGATCGTTTAATAGTATAAATTGAATGTAGTTGATCGTAGTTGCTCTGGAAACAAATATGACACATTGTAAATTGGATCTAGCGATCGGGTTGGATATCGAGGTGTTACATAATGTGTCTTGTTCAAACCTTACTAAGATAAAAATCCTTCTATAATACGCATAACATGCTGCCTCATTAATAAACTTACTAAGAAACCCTAATGTGAAAAACCTCGATTAAGAGAAAAAAAAGTACAACGGATATTAAATCTTTATCATAACAACATTAAATAATACCTCATATTCTATGCATTCCAATATTTAATACTAGCTTTTCAAATAATCACTTAAATGATTTTGATAAACATTTATTTCACCATTATTCTGGAAGTCATGAGTCAGGAAGAATTTTAGGGAAATATATTTTGATCTCATAAAAAGTTCCAACAATAATCATAGCAAAATTTGATTATGATCCTTCTACAATAATACATATGTTCAAATCAAATCCATAAATATTTACACAAAGGTATTGAAAAATTTCCTAGAAATTTCTATATGCTTCCAACATTTTAAATCCTTCAAGGATTTTAATAAAAACTTGAGTATATAATGATTCATATAAAATGTGTAACAACAATCACTAGACACATGTAAGATATTTCATGAATTGTTAGACTAATAAAATATGTAAAGGCTCTTGCATCCATCACAAAAGAATATTATATTTTCTCATAATCAATGTCAACTTAGTGAAAAACTTCATTCTCTTATTTCGTTTTTGCAAAACTACTTCATTTGTACCGTCACTAACTTTATACCTTTAGATATTTGGACTACTAGTCCAAAAACTTTACAAAATTAATTCTACTTGAATTGCGTCCTTTTAATTTTTTGACAAATTTATTCCATGTTTGTATTTCTCAACAAATTCATTCAAGATCCTGATTTTCTTTTATTATCTCAACAATATTATTACATGCAAAATCATTGTCGATAACTTTTCATTCTTGGTTCCACATTTTCTCGTATTAATATAAATTATTAAGATGTCTTTATTTTTATTATTTTCATATTTAATTTCAAGTACCTGAATCTCTTTTGGAGTTTTAATAATTAGTTGCGTCTTAGGTCGTTTCAAGAGCACATGCGTCCACTATATGACCAATGTGGCATAGTAAAGAAATTTCCATTTGGCACAATAATTATTTGCCACTTGGCACTATAATTACTTGCCACATGTCTTTATTGACTAAAGTTTAAAATGGATATTATTTCAATCTAATTTCCTTATAAAAATATATCAACATTGAATACCCATTCATATAACATGGATCATATATGTCAATAATCTTTGCTATGATTGATTTAGTCATAGATTATGAATTTTTTTTAAATATGTACACACTTAGTCCAATTTTATTTTAATCTTAATAATTAATTCCTTATACGATTTTTAATATCCAATATTGGAAAATACAAATATGTGCTTCACGTAACACCCCTAACCCGTATCCGTTGCCGGAATGGGGTTACGAGGCATTACCGGACAAATCACAACTTTTAAACAATCATAAAAACACTTAAGTCATATTAAAATATATTTATGTATCCACACAACATTTACGGATTTTATCTCAAAATTCAACTGAATTAAAACCGAACACATATACATATACATCTATATATATGACATTTCATTTCATAATAATATACATGCACTCACTAAACCAAAATCATATGCGGCATTATCATTATAGAACCATATCCGAACATGCTATATACATTTATTCAAGTCACAAAATAATGCACCATTTCATATGCTTAATTTACCGTATTTAAAATACAAATACATAATCAAATCACCAGTCGACTTTAGACATAAATCATGTTCTTCATTATCCATTTACTATGTACTAAAAACAACTAAACCATTAATTCACATCCATTTGACTATTATATCAATCACCATTTTCGATTCCAATAGATAGGTTCATAATATAATTGGTTAAATAACATTTTAATTACACATACACGGCATACAAGACTTATACACTTATTTCCATATAATACACATAGAGTGACATTAAGACTAAATCAAATATACAACTTATCTTATTATATATTTATTGTATATATATAACCATATTCATTTGAACCATTTTCGAACATTCATATTAAATCATACATACCAAATTCGTATACTAAGATCATGTTCATGTAACACCCCAAACCCGGCCCAAACACTGCAACCGGATCTGGTATGTCACTTGAGTGATTTTGCAAAACATGTCGCATTTTGGAAAATCATTTTTAGGTTTAATCATTAATACCGAAAACTTAATAATTTATTAAGTCATATAAGATATAAAGTTATAAATTGCCTTGGTGAATTTTAATTAAAATCCAAAAATCTTGTACATGTCTTAGCTTAATTTTAATCATAAAAATTAAAATGTCTAATAATTAAACTCAACTTAAACCCAAAAACATAAATAATAGTCTAGTGGCCCATGGCCTTATTACAACGAGGTTTAAAACCCATTAAATAAAAATATAAAATAAAATACTAAAGTCTTTTTGCTGAATCCAAATACTCTCTCGCATGGCCACCTTGCGCTTCTCTCCAGCCCGGTCCGTTGCACTAGGTGCTACCTGAAAATGTTAAATTAAAAGGGTGAGTCGCGAGACTCGAGCAGTGCAACCCTCGTGCACCATCGATCGGGCCTTAGCCCACGAGATCGAATATAGAACATAATATAAAAGATAACATACCTAAAAACCCAACCCAATCCTAGGTTTCCATCCGCTACACGCCACCCTTACCTGGTAGTCACACCATTGAGGATTTCTACAATCAACCCACATCGCTACACGCCATTGATGGCAGTCATGCTGCTCATAGTCAAAGTTATGACAAAGTCACCAGGCTGAAATGGAAAAAGCCACCAAAAACAGAGTTGTGACAGAGTCACTAGGCTAAAATGGCATAAGCCACCAGAAACAGAGTTATGACAGAGTCACCAGGCTGAAATGGCATAAGCCACCAGAACAGATCACTTCCCCTTTTTATCAATCACCCAACCCCGAGCATACATAGAAATCGACATGCAAAACATATCTTTTTAATAGAAACATTCATTGAAGAATGGCAGAAAACACTAACCTGATATTTAGCCTTTACCCTTCTCGGTTTTTCAAACGTTATGTCGGGATTTCGGCATTTAACAGAGTATAGCAGATTTATACTTATATATATACATAATAGCATTCAATCTAATGGTGTGAAAGTTACACACCTGATTAATGTCGATACCCTTGCTAGACCGATCTACAACTTTGCTCAAAAAGCCGGAAAAATGTGAAAATAGGGCCTCTCCTATATTCGGCCAAGGGTTAGTAAATCCCGAATTTACACGTTAAAACTAATAGATCTTCTTACTTTGAAATCTCGAAAGTAACACGATTCGAGTGCTACCGATCTATAACTTAGAGATCTATGCGATTGACTCCACTAAAGTTCCCTTCAGATTTCCGCACAAGTAGGCACCACAGAAGTAATTCGACAATCACAGGAGATGAGATCTAGGGATTTCGGCTTTTAGGAAAATCCCGGAAAAAGTATGAACAAGAGAAGGCTGATGTGTCTTTGGCTTTTAAAATACTTGAGTGAAGAGTTTCGGTTTCTGACAGGAAAAGAGAAGAAGAAAAGAAAACAAGGAAGAGACTTGAAGATTTCGGCTAGGAAGAAAAAGAATGGAAAGAGTTTCAGCTTTTGAATTAAAGTGAAGATGAGGGATTAGGCTTAGAGATTTCGGCTTTTGCAGAGAATGAAGAAGAAGATGGAACTTTAGGAGTTTTCGGCTTTTACTCAGAGAAGAAGAGAAAAGAATGAGAGAAAAACCCAAATGCCGAAATTGAAAGAGATATTCCCCTTTATAGAAATTTCTACACTTACCTAACCTTGCAGATAAATCCTATCTTTTCTCCTTTATCTTAATCTACTAACTCATCTAAAAGAGATTTAATTATCTCTAACTCCTCCCTCCTTTATCAGCATATTATCCACATATTTTAATCATTAAAATCCCTAAATTTTAGCCTTGTTGCCATCCACTCCACCTAATCCTAATGCCCAAAATTTAGCTAACTTAAATTAAAAGAACTTAAATTTGGGCCCCTTACTCCCTTGTGTGGCGTCACCTCCTAAGATTGGGCCACAAGCCCACTTTGGTATTTTAAACATAGATACTACCTTTTAAACCCTATAATGCCCAAACAGATAATTTTAATCAAGGCCTCTACCTAAGCCTGAGCCCAATTTGGACCCCTAATATTTAAATTAACACATTAAACATATCCACCCATTAAACGCATAGGCCGAAAAATTCAGGATGTTACAGTTCATGCATTACTTTCATAACCTCATATAATCCATACCTAAAACCGCATATTATACCAACTAATTATTTCACAAATAACCAAATCTATTACATGAACATATGACACAAACATTACTTAATCAATTTATATGTCACTTCACACTTCCAAACATATTTATTTCATTTATACTTTATAACATTCAAAACATATACATTCATGCCTTTATGAACCGAACCTAATTGGTCAAATGGCATAGTCGAACAACAATATACATATATATATTTACTAATTTCCCGGTTCATATTAAAATTATCCCGTAGCTTATAGATACATGAAACATAAATCCAAGACTTGTCTATCCAATATCATATTATTCAAACCGAAACATATGTTCATCCTCACACACAAACTATACCATAAAATGTACTTCCAAATAAGTTAATTTCATAACCGAATAACCTTAATACCATTCACTACTCAATACCTATTTATAAACCAATCATTTCAAGTATATAAACCATAAATATACTTTAAAACAATTTAAATCACAATCGAATACACATAAATATTAACCATCACATAAATCTCATTCATTAACCATATCTAATTTTCTTGAATCAAATCATATCAAACCACCATGGCAACTCATACCAAACATATCACACATATATATATCATGACCAAATTTCATAAACTTAAACATCATATTTAACCATTTTCGCATGGCTTAATAAGTACAACTTCAAGACTAACCAAAACAAATACTAGACTATACATGCTATAGGTTCGAAAATTCAAGCTTTAAAGGTGCCGAAATAGCGATCGATAGTGTGACGAATTTCTTTGACGATCCTCTAGCTCGTACCAACTTCCAAAATCTATAAAGCGTAGAGTAAGCATACATACAGTAAGCTTTCGCAGCTTAGTAAGCCTTAAGCATTGAAACATTTGAATATAAACTAAAATTTATCAATTCAAAAAAAAAAAAAATCATTAACAACTTATGCACATTACCAACTTAATATCATATATCAAGACTTATATGTTTTGTATTGATTTCACTTTCGTTAAATACTCAAATAAACATTAGTAGCTAACCATCACTTTCCTCAATACATATACATTTAAAAGGCCAAATACATATATGTTCAAATATGAAATCTCATAATTCATATTCACATGAACTCATACCATTAATTCAAGTATGCAACTTACCTTAATTTTCATAACATAGTATGAAAACATACTTGGGCATTTTTAACTTGATTTACACTCGATCTTAATTTATCATTGCTCGTTGAACTATTCGGAATTAAAAAGGATACTCGGATAGTTGAAAGGCTCGTACAATGCCAATGTCCCAGACGTGGTCTTACATGTAATCACATATCGATGCCACTGTCCCAGACAGGGTCTTACATGAATCAAATACGATGCCAATGTCCCAGACATGGTCTTACACGTAAACACAAGTCGATTCCAACGTCCCAGATTTGGTCTTACACGAAAAAACATATTGGAAATCCTATGTCATGACATATGTATCCTAGCTATTCCTAAGGTTCGTACGAGACTTTCAGACATCAAATCTCGATCGAATCGAACTCGTAACTTAGCTCCCAAGCTTAATTACATTTGGCAATGCATATATATATTCATAAATTCCAATTCATCATATAACATTTATATAATTTCAATTTTAACAACGTGAAATGCTTATAGACTTACCTCGGATATCGACGGATGGAATAAACGACTATTCGTTTATTTTTTACTTCCCCCGATCCAAATCCGTTTTCTTCGTTCTTGATCTAAATAAATTCAAATTTAACTAATTTAATCACACATTCATTCAATTTAATCCAAAAACACATAAATGGGCAATTTACCATTTTACCCCTGACATTTCACACTTTTTACAATTTAATCCCTATTGCATAAAACACAAAAAATACAAAATTTGCATATACCGTGCTAGGGCCGAATATTCATAAGCATCATACTAGTCCATATATTTTATTTATTTCACATTTAAGTCCCTCAAAATATTATTTTCACAATTTAGTCCAATTTACTCAAATTCATCAAAAATTCAAAAATAAACTATGTTAATCTAACACATATATTTCATATTTTACCTTCAAACATCACAAAACTTATGAATTCATCAATGGCATATTTCAAAATCATCATCGATTCACAAAATTGAAGCATGGGTTTTGAAGAACACAAAGCAACAATTACGAAAACGTAAAAATTATTAAAAACTGAACAAAAACTAACCTTGAATCAAAGAACATCAATGGCCGAATGTTCAAGGCTTTTCTTCTTTTATTTATTTTGTATTTTCGGCACCAAAAGATGAACAACTCCACCATTTTCATATTTTTGTTTTATTATAATCATATTATTAGATTATTTTCTATATTAACCTTTTAATTAATATTTGAAACTTTTATACATTAAGGTCATATTTGTCCATTGCCATCCACTATCTTATAAAATGGCTTAATTGTCTCATAAAGCCACTACATTTAAAAGCCATCTCAAATAAGCACATTAACATATAGAATGTCACTTTTACCTTTTATGCGATTTAATCCTTTTATTTAATCGGACACTCAAACGACGAAATTAAAACATGAAAATTTCACACAAGCAAATTCACACATAATAAACACAGAAAATAATTTTAAAATATTATTCAGACTCGGATTTGTGGTCCCGAAATTACTGTTTCGATTAGGGTAAAAATCAGACTGTTACACTTCAAGTCCGTAAAATTTAAAATTTACACATTCATTCGTGCACTCATTTTTTTAATTATTGAAAATTAAATTTCATACAAATATTTTTTTTCTTTAATAGATAAATGAGAAATATATCAAAGATATTATTGAAATCATTAAATTAATTTATTAATTTAGTTACCAATTGTATATTTTCTTTTTGAACAAGCATATTTTTTATATAGCTTTTCTTTAAATTTTTTGTTTAATAACTTAATTTACATAAAATTTTTCTCTTTCAATTTTTAAATTATATTATACCTCATTTTCTTAAGGAGTAAAGCTAAAATCATAATTTGGAGTAATATCAAATCATTCAAGTTTATTTTAAATATTAATCCGTCGTCTTAATTTATATTCCTTATAATTTAAACTATCATCATTTTAAAATTAAATATTTATATTATTTTTACATTTTCAATAATATTATTTATGAAATGTTACAAAATTTTGTGCCAATTTTTAATAATTTAATATAATATATTTTAATTAATACACACAATTAACCCTTGCATCGCATGGAGAAAAAAACTAATTGATTAATTATTTTCTTTTACAAGAATTTTCATTGTTGGAGCCAATTGATCTACCATGTTTTATGCATGTATTACTTTCATTTCTTTTAACATATTGTCCTTGTTAAGGCATTTTTTCATCTAGTGCCTGAAACAATGTCAACTAACTGCAGCACGGGTAACTCTATAAAGTTGCCATGTTTGGATTTATAAATTTTGGTAACAAATATGTTTGGGATGAGATCTACTTGGTTGATTGAGATACTTGTCAACCCATCCTTAATATCCAATCTAACCATGCATGGTAACTTGAAGACTAATTAGGATTAGATCAAAGCAATTGACATCCCTTAAACTAAGGAGAATATCGAATCTTATCTTGTCAAGAAAATATATCCTTAGTTGATAGAAGAATTATCATACAGATTTATGTAATATTTATCTTACTTAGTTCAAGGGATAATTGATTGTATAGAATTGATTATGTAACACCCCTTACCCAGTCCGGTTTCCAGATCGAGCTATGAGATGTTACTATAGTAATCAGAACTAAAAACATTAAAAGAATCATGCAATAATCATTCATATCTCAATCATGATCATATGATGTCATTAAAATAGAAACCGAAACTAAATCAAACTTACAAAAGCTTTATTGGTACCCGAGCATGAATTAGGACCAAATTGAAAAGTTTAGAAAATTTAGACTCCACGTCGTGACGAGACATTTCCCATGTTGTGACGTCACCAGACATTGAGTCACATCTCAACATCGGACCACTTGATGTCAGGACGTCATAGGCTGTTGGTTGATGTTACGACGAGAAGAATCTCATGTTGCAATGAGGACACTGTTTTTGGTAAAATTAGGTCATTTGGTACCTATTTCATGCTAAGCCACACCAAAGTCCCAAATGATATTTATTTTACCATTCAAACCTGAAACACCCCACACCCGGCCCACGAGCCTGAACCGGATCTGGTATGTTCCTTAAGAAAATCGATTTTCAATGTCCTGATTAACTTAGAGAAAATTTGTGTAATTAAGAAAAATTCGTTTTGGGTTGGGCTTAAATTGGAATCCATTTAATAAATTTTGAAAATCCAACTTAAATAAGGTGACAAAATAATTTTAAAAGAAATAAATTTACTTAACTTTATTCAAAAAAAATAATTTGTATCTTAATCAAATAAAATAAATAGAAATAAAGAAAATCCAACTAGGCCTTATGGCCTTATTACATCATTCAAACCCAAAATAAAATTTAAAGTACTAAATTTAAATAGAGTCTAAATTCTAATAAATTCTTCAAGTGTTGCATGGCCACCTTTAGCTCCTGCCGACCGGTCCATTACCGCTCATCACCGAAAAGTAATTCCCCACGGGTGAGTCCACTGGACTCAATGTGTACACAGATACTAATTTTCAACAAATCGGGCATACAAGTCATATCAAGCATATTCAAATCAAATAATGATGCAACCTAAACCCAAACCTATTTGTCCATCCGCTACACACCACCACGTACCAACTTTGCACACAGTGGGGACTACTAAGTCGACCCTCCATCCGCTACACACCATCGAAGGCGATCGCTGCGATCGACGTGCTCATCGCCCACTTATGTTGTGTCATTAGACATCAGTATTCACTTTGGATGTAACCGGTTACCACTTTTCACTTTATGTGACCGTAGTCACCACTTTACGTTGGTGAGACCGTAGTCATCACCTTCACTTTCTTCCTCCACAAATATCCCGAATGCCCCAATTATTTCATAACATATTTCACATACTAAATTTTCATTCATGTTACTAATCACATGTTCATAATATATCACATTCACAATCCTATCATAAGTAGGAAACGTACCTGGGTACTCCTTACCACATTTGTGGTGCTTAGCCACATTCACATACTGTTACATATTTACATATCTAATGATTGCCATGCAATTTATTGAAAGTTAGTAAGAGTACACACCTTTTTAAGCTTAATAGATTCCTTGAATTCCCGAAGTGAATTGATCACGATTCGGACTTTAGATCTGTTGACTCCTATATTCGGCCTATCATATATAAACACATTAATACCCTATTGATTTTAAAACCAAATCCTAGTAGGAATAGAACTACTAACACTTACCTTGTTGCCGAATTGGATGATTGTAAATCAAATCCCAAAATTGATAGTATCCTTTCCTTGAAATCGGCTAACACTAATTCATGTAATCATGTGAGTTTTCTACTTGCAAAATAATTCCAAATACCAAAATTAAGCCTTTGCCGAATATCACTTACCATACAAATTCCAAATCAAGAGGATTCCTTGCCTATATATGTCCATTCGAAATCTTCATGTTAGATCTAATCTAACATATACATCATAACCTTTAATCAAATAAATTTATCTTACCTTAGATCCTTGATCCTTGTATTCGATGATTGAAGAAACCCTTTTGATGTTGTAGTTGATTGCTCCTTTACTTAGAATCAACAAAGATTCGGCTTTGACAAGAGAAACAGAGAAGAAAATAGAAGAAGAAAAGATGGATTTTGCTTGAAGAAAAATTCGCAGAGAGGGGAGAGAGCTAGGAAAATTTCGGCAAAGAGGAAGCAAAAGTGAATGAGTAGCCCTCCCGCCTCCTTTTAT
Source organism: Gossypium bickii (assembly GCA_025503065.1). Classification (NCBI taxonomy): domain Eukaryota; kingdom Viridiplantae; phylum Streptophyta; class Magnoliopsida; order Malvales; family Malvaceae; genus Gossypium; species Gossypium bickii. The sequence continues at coordinate 14,114,705 of CP106713.1, read as the reverse complement.
AGCCAAAGTTATTAGCCTAGGAGTCCTTTACTTGGCCACCACTCCTCTTTTTGATAATATTATCTCTTTTATTTAAAAAATAAAAGCCTTTAATCCATCAATTATCTCCTCAATTATCTCTTTAGAAAATAATCCTTTATTTATCTCTTATTATTCACGTATTTATGTGAATAAAACTCCTTTATTTATCTATTATTATTCACATATTTATGTGAATAAAACTCTCTTTATTTATCTCTTATTATTCACATATTTATGTGAATAAAACTCCTTTATTTATCTTTTATTATTCACATATTTATGCAAATAAAACTCCTTTATTTATCTCTTATTATTCACATATTTATGCAAATAAAACTCCTTTATTTATCTTTTATTATTCACATATTTATGCAAATAAAACTCCTTTATTTATCTCTTATTATTCACATATTTATGCAAATAAAACTCTTCCTTTTCTAGAAACCCATGCCGTCCACCTCTGGCCTTACCTGAAGCAAAAATTAAACTTATTTATTTGCTTCCCAAGTGACTCGAACCCAAGCCCAACAGCTCTTGCACATGGCGCCATTTTCATAGGCCCTAAGTGACACCTTCAGGCCATTTTTCCAAGCCTAATTGTGTGTCAAACTTCTCCAACTTTTTCTTTTAAGGCCCTCTAGCCCTTATTTCCTATTTTGAACTTTAAAACTCATCATTTGGGGTCATTTCTAAGTTTCCTAAAATTTTCGATCGGCTCTGCAACTTGCCATTTTCTTACATTCCAAGTTTCCAAAATGTTCAGTTTCCTAAAATGTTCGATTTCTAAAATGTTCAGTTTTCCTAAAATGTTCGGTTTCAAAATGTTCTGTGTTTCCAAAAATGTGTACTTTCCATTTTTGAACCATTTCCTTACAATTCCTAGTTTCCATAAATGTTCACTTTCCTCTTTATTCCTTTACATTTTGAGACATTTCCTACATTTCCAAGACAAGACATTTCCTTGCATTTCCTTACATTTCCATACATTTCCTCACATTTCCTTACATCTCCTTACATTTCCATACATTTCCTTACATTTTCTTACATTTCCCTACATTGCCTTACATTTCCATACATTTCCACACATTTCCACACATTTCCATACACTTCCATACATTTCCATATATTTCCTTACATTTCCATAGATTTCCTTACATTTCCTTACATTTCCATACATTTCCTTGCATTTCCATACATTTCCTTACATTTCCTCACATTTCCATACGTTTCCTGACATTTCCTTACATTTCCATATTTCCTTACATTTCCATACATTTCATTATTTCTAGAATTCACATAACACATTCATAATTCATAAAACATGCCATTTTACCACATGGTTCCTTGTGTCATGCTTCACACGGAGGTTTCTTTTAAAGCCTCATTTACCTAGCCCCACTTTTTACTTAAAACCAATAATTTTCCAAAGCTTTCTTCTTCCATCCTAAAATTCTAAAAACCCTTAATACACTTCCAATACTGCCAAAACCTACTAACTCATGAATTATGCACAAACGCATAACCCCTAATCTAGGATGTTACAAAACCTATACAAAACCGACTTAAATACATACCAAAACATCCATTTAACCAACCAAAAGATTAACCAAGCCATTATACATGAATTTGACATTTTCTAAAGCATAACAACTAGTGTTTTCGTCTACCAATCAAACATAACTTATCATTCATATCTAACATTATTCAACCAAAAATCCTCATCAAAATATGCCATTCTATACCTTGACACATAACTTACCACAATACCATTAGTGAACATATAAGCTCACCACACAAAACTATCCAAATTCAAGCATTGTTCAAAGATCAAGCTATTACATCCATGTTTTATATCTAATAATGTCTAAATTCATTCACCATACATTCAAGCATACCAAGCTTAACATATTAACCAAATATCCACATTCCAGATTGACCATTTTCATGCTTCATGTATAACTACCACCATGCTATTAGGCACATATTTATACATTATACTTAAAGATTCACATTCAAAATGATATATATACATTACAATACCTATTGACATGCCACGTAATCGAGTTCAACGATTAAAAGAATACCGAGACAAAAGCTAGATAGTGTGAGCTATGGAGTGATCTGATAGTCGAGTTTTGCAAAAGATGACTACAAAATAAAAACATAATCGAGTAAGCATTTCAATGCTTAGAAAGTTCATAGTTTAGAACATTAACTCACCTCGATATACATTAACTAAATGGAATATCTAGATACATAATATCTTGTTTTCACAATTCACAAATATACGGTGAGCAACTCATTTGCAATTCATATAACATTTCAATCAAATCAGTATAACACATTCCAATACCATTTACTTCGATTTATCAAACATATCCACTATTATATCCATTCAATCAATGTAACCATTTTCCATTCACATCATATACATATCAACAGTCACATAAGTTCTCATTTGCACCTTTAAGCCCGATGAACTATAATAAACATATACGGATACACGGGTAACCACCAAAACACACCTAAGCACTGAAGTGTTAAGCTCGTAGGCTACACATCCCTCCAAAACATACCTGGATCTCTATAGAGATAATCAGTAGCAGTGGTTTCTATTGAGACAAATTCGGTAATCCGCAACAAATTTTGGATTCCAGTACAATCAATATATTTTCGTACGTCAATCACATTTCATCTATAATCCCATACAACACGCAAATAACCCTATTGGCATGCCAGTTGTATCCTATCCTATCGTTCATTCGAGCACAACTTACACAACAATATCATTTATTGTAACTTCAGTCCATTTCTCACTTTTTTGTACCAATTTGTATATAAATTCAGAGCATATTCAACCAACACAATATATAATTCAATCACAACATCTCAATTACATATACATATACATATACATATACATATACATATACATATACATATACATATACATATACAAATACATATACATATACTGCATTTTATGAACTTACCTAGAAAAATGATAATAAATGAGGTGTCAAGGACTAGTCTACAATATTCCCTTTTCCTCGACTAAGTTTCAGTTGATTTGATTCTTGATATGCAAAGACCGAACCTCAAGCTCTTAAAAATGGCTTCCTTAGGGTAATTTTGATTGAAGAAAAGATAGAGAGAAAATGAGAAAGAAGATGACAACTTTTTTTTATGTTTTAATTATATTTTTAACTTTTATTTAACATAATTTTTAAGGGTTAAATATAAAATTGGTACCCGAACTTGTCCATTTCTCCCAGATTGGTACTTAATGTTTTTTTTGTCCTAGATTGGTACCTTAACTTTTTTTTCCGTCCACTATATTGATACTTGAGACTAACGATGTTAATCATTGCTAACGTTGCAACATTGGCAAATCAGACATCGCCACGTGGCATCCTATTGTACCTTTTTTATTTTTTTCCCTCATTTCCTTTTATTTTTTTATTTTTATTTTTCTGGCTTTATCTTTTTCTTTCTTTCTTCTGTTAGGAACTTAAAAAATTTTCCCTCACTTTCTCACCATCCAATCAATTCTAAGTTGAAAAGTTTTGTTAATTTATCAAATTGTTGAACTAATGCCAGAAAAAATTGCAATCAATTTATTTCACAATTTCTAATATGTTTGTTTTTTAGAAATTAAGAGAAAAAAGCAATTAAACATATGAACTATTGAAATTAAACTCATTGGAAGTGTTACAATACATTGATGGTACTAGTATATAGAAAACCTTAAGAGTTTTATTAGGAAAAAAATAATACTAGCATTCAATTATGTTAGAGATGTGACCCAAATTCATGATAAAATAAAAAACAAATGGCAAAATACAAGTGTGCAAGAGAAGTTTGAATAGAAGTATACTTCCTCTGTTTAATGTTGATTTGAATAAGGTGTTTTAACCTTACTACATTACTTCTATTTTACTTTGATTAGAATATGATTTTACACACCTATAAATAGACATAGTCTACTCCTCTTGTAATCATTCAAATTCGACATAGTGAATTATCTTCTCCTCTACTTGTAGTTTTTTCCTCGCAAGGGTTTCCACGTAAAAATCTGTGTCGTCTTTATTTTTCTTTCTGTTTCTTTTGTGATTTATTGCCATTACGACTATCTATTTTTCACTAATTACAGAATAGTGTTGGATTACACAATTCTGGTTTTTTTTGGATGTACAATTATGCATAGCTTAGATCTGCAACATAAATGAAGTAGTGAGTTTTTTTTCATGGTTTGCTAGCGTATACCTGCAATCCTAAAGTGAGAGAATCTGTATTTAGTTTTTTTTACATGTTAAAAAAAGAAACTTGGGTCTCTTATGTAGCCATTGATGTGCAAAAAAAAAATATGTATTTTGTTCTTTCTCATATTTTCTCAGGAAACAAACAAAAAAAAAAAATCCAACTACCCAAAAACTGAAAAAAGAGAAACAAAATTGAATGAGAAAATCCAAAAATGAAGATGAATCAAGACTCTGAGTATAAAATAGAGATAACCCAAAACCTATGAGCTAAAAAGAAAGCAAAAAAAAAAAAAATACCCAATAGAAAAAAATCCAACTACCTAGAAATATTTTACTTGTCAGGTTTCAATAAGGAGCTCTTCATTTTGAGTTTATTGGGTAATCCAGATCTTTGTAGCTTGAATTTGAACCCACTTACTCTATGCCCGGGAGTCAAACTCAATACCTTCTACATCGAACAAAGAAGTAGTAGCAGTAGAGAAAAGATTTAGAAAAGGGAATTGAGAAGAAAAAAGGTGAACAGGAAAAAGAGAAAAAATGAGATTAGGAAGAAGAAACCTCATTTGGAAAAAGAAAGAAAGAAAAGAAATAGTTTTAAAAGTATTTTTATTGATTTTTAATATTTTTATTATAACATTATCATGACGTCATTTATTCTACGTGTCACGATCTTATTCCGTCACTTGTCTTGAATTTAACGTCGTTAGTCTCAAGTACCAATATAGTAGATGGACAAAAATTTTGAATACCAATCTAGGACAAAAAAAAAAAAAACTATAAGTACTGATCTGGGAAAAGTGGACAAGTTTGGGTACCAAATTTATATTTAACCATTTTTTAACATAAAAACAATTTAAATACTAAGCCTTACAACCCACTAATATAAAAAGTGGTAAATTGTCACATAAAACCTTAATAATTACCTTTTAAGCATTTTAAACTAATCAAAATCAATAATGATTAAATTTTGTGATTTTTACAATTTAGTCTTTATACCCTATTTAACAATCCAATCAACAAAATTATCGGACCAAAATTCAATAGAACACTAATATAGACTCGTAAATATTAATAAATAATGTATACTATCATGATCATTGAAAAACGAGATTCTAAAACTGCCATTTTTCGTACCACTAAAAATGGGCTACTACAGATTATGTTAGCAAGTCCATACTCATATAAAGTAAGCGAACTTGTATAGGTTTTGTATTGAGTTTAGCGAACCTATTTTTTTCAGTGAGGAACTTATTTAGAGAGTGCATTACTTTTGTAATAATTAAGTGTGCTGCTTGGTTGTGAGTTTCAAGGGTAAAACTTAAAGGGGGAGATGTTTAGATCTTAGGTACAAAAGTAAAACGTCTATATTGATGAGTGTTAGAGCTTGGATACACTTTTTGTATGAGGTATTAAGATAATGAATACTGAGCTTGAATAAACTTGTGGTATGAGGTACTAAAATAGTGAATTCTTTTAGGGCAAGGTGAAAATTGAATTATATAAACATCCCTTGTCATGTTTACTTTTTTCCATTTTACATTTCTTGTACTTGAAGTAGTTAGAACTAGACTTAGCATTGCTTGTTTTTGTAGTCAAATATCAATTCGAACCCATTAGTCTTATTGGCATTGCTTCCGGCACTTTTGTTGTTTTTAAGAGTTCCAAATTCTCTATCATTTTGGTTATCAAAATAATCAATTTTCATTAATTTTTAAGAAAACATCTCAACTTTTTTTCAAGAAGATAAAATTTCACATCAAACAAGTAATAATTTTTTAGCGGTATTAGTGTGGTTTGGACTAAGACAAAGGCAACAACAACCAAGCCAAAGTTGGAATGATAAAATTATTATTTTTTGGCATTATATATATAAGAGTTCGAGCCTTGTGTAACAATCCGATTTTCAGTGGTGACGGAACAGTGGTTCGAGACCACAAATTTTCGTCGTGTTGGCTCGTAAATATTATTTTTAGAATATTTATAGAGTCATTAGAATCGTATTAAAATTTAGTTTAGAAATATTAACGATTAATAGTTAATTAAAGAAAAATGGCTAAATTGAAAAAGGTGCAAAACTTGTAAATTAAAGCAAATAGGTGATGAAATGGTTTAATTAATATTGGAGGAAGGACTTAGGTAATAATTATGCCTAAATTAATATAGTGGGATGGCGTGTTAATGCAAAATAATAATATAGGGTAATCATAACGGCAAAATTGTAAATTACTTGAAATTAAAACAAAACAAATTGAAATTTTAAAGTTTCCTATTCATTCTTCTTCAAAGTTGGTCGAAACCACCATAGGAGGGAATTCTAAGTTCGATTTCTTCATTTTTATTGTGATTGAGTTCAATTTCTACCAGTTTCTTGTAATTTTTATGTTTTTAAGATCGTTGCAACTAGGCCCAACTAGCCTGTACCTTCATTTTCAATTCTGTTAAAAATTTTGGAAGTTTCCATTGATGAATATTGAATGTTTTTGACGAATATTAGGTATTTGGGGCCTTTATTATGCTATTTGATGAATTTATGAAGAGATTTTTGTTAAATGTTAATTTTAGGATTAAATTGTGAATATGTCAAAATATTAGGTTGGATAGTGAATTTGATGTTTATTAGGGGCTTTTTGAGGGCCTATAATATATGGATAATTTATTGATTTGAGAAAATTAGTTAATTTGATGAATTTTGAGTTAAGGGACTGAATTGCAAAAAATGTAAAAGTTAGGGGTAATTGTGTAAATTGAAAAATAAAAGGGTATTAATTGTAAAAGAGATTTTAAATGAATAATATGTTAATAATTGAGAAATTTTACATTATAGATCAAGAATCCGTAGATATTCAAAGAAAAGGAAAAATAGCAGAGTAGTCCCTAAACTTCTACCATTTCTACGATTCAGTCCAGGTAAGTTCGTTACATGGTTACTATTAATTTATTGAATATTACATACTATTCATTATTTTTTGAATTATGGATTTTATTGACCGAAATAGAAATACGGTGATTATTCAGGCTATGTGCCTAACAGGCTTTGTGTCGGTGATTATTCGGGCTATGTGCCTAGCAGGTTGTGTGCTGGTGATTATTTGGGCTATGTGCCTAGCAAGGTTTGTGCCCCGGTGATTATTTGGGCTATGTGCCTAGCAAGGTTTGTGCCAATGATTATTCGGGCTATCTGCCTAGCAGGCTATGTGCCAGTGTATTGAAAAATGCATTAAGTTAGTAGTTTCCGGTTAATTATAAATGAAACTAATATCGAACTTACTAAGCTTTTTGACGCCTAATAGTTTGATTTATTCTTGTAGGACCTTTGGAATCATTGCTTTAATTGGATCGAGTTGGAAGCTCGCACACTATCATTAACATCTTGGTAGTCATTTTGGTTCTTAGTAGTTGGTTTAAGTGGCATGTATTAGGAAAGGGTCTATAGTAATTGAATATTTTGTATGGATGTAAATGTTGTAAGTAACTTATTATGCTTGTTTCTAGTAAAAATAGTTAAACTTGTGTGCTTAATTAGGTAAACCTTTTGGAACATATATATAAATAGAAGTTGTATAAATCTTTTTGTGTCAAATGATGATGATTGAATACTTCAAGTATGCTATGTGAATTAGCTTAGTTATAAGTTATTATAATACTTAATTTTTGTTAAGTGTTTGGTATGCTTGGAAATATGGTGAAATGGTACTTTGTTGAGAATGACATATATGATGTTAATGATAGTAAATGAATGACATATTTTGCACCATTTGGTATATGTGGTAAGTAAACTCGATGATATGTATAATGCAAATATGTTTAGAAGTTAGTTGAATATTTTGGCCAAATTTAGTACATGATTATGCATATTACATGTTTTCATTTGAGGTGCCTAATGACATATTGGTTGTATGTTCGTATACCATGATTGATTAGTTAGAATATGCATGATCTTGGTACCTTATTATAGCTTGTATATATGTGAAATTTTGGTTGTAGGTGCATGCCAAAATGGGTGAGAAAAATGGCTTGTAAAATGGCCTATTTTCGTCCACACGGGCAAAGACACGGGCGTGTGTCCCCTGTAGCTTTTAAAGGGTTGCAAGTCAGGCTGTTACATGGCCTATCACACGGCTTGACACACGGGCATGTGGGGTTATTTTGAAGGGTACACGGCCTGACATACGGGCGTGTGGCTTGGCCGTGTGACCCAAGTCAGTGAGTTACATGGGCACGGACACGGGCTGTGACATGACCTTGTGTCCCTATTTCAAATACCTATACGGCCTAGCCACACGGTCCTGTGACCCCTGTAGTTTTGAAAAATTTCCTTGTTTCTTAAAAAATTCTTTGGGTTTCCGATTTAGTCCTGACTTGCTTCTAACGTGTTTTTAGGGCCTCGAGAGCCCGCATAGGGGACAATATGTATGATATGGATTGGTTTTAAAATGATTATTGATATGATTTGAAATGTTTGAAAATTATGCTCATTTAAATTGTAAACGCTGGTAATGCTTCGTAACCCTATTCTGGTAACGGATACGGGTTAGAGGTGTTACACATTGCGTTACCCATCTCCCTCTCTCAAATTTGTAATGATAAAAAAAATAAAAGAAAAGAAAGTAAAATTAAATCTCAAACTAAAGATAGTACATTAAAAACTCCAATAATACATAAAGACAATAGGTTAAACTATGCTTAAAGACTATATTATTTGCATATTTAAAATTTAATATTCTTATTTTTATTTCAAGGAATATAATTTATCTATATTTCAGATTTAAAATTGCCAGTTTAGGAGAGTGACCAGTGACTGCATGGAGGAAAAGAGGAAGACGACAGTCTATAACGATGCATGAGGCGTTTGGCGGGACTAGAAGTGGGATGAGACTTTTATTGTTTTTAGTTTATTTAGGACTCATTTTAATGGGCCACCTCAATTTATTTGCCTTTTTCCCCACATTTGTTACTTTGAAATTATTTGCAACAATTGAATTTTTGATTTTTTTCCTTTTGATATCTTGTGATTTAGATTGCATTTTTGAATATGGTGGTCGGTTTCGTACCATGACCATTGTGCATTGCCTTTTTTAAATTGGTGAAAATTTTGATTTGCAGTATCAACTTCTTCTATCTAATTCCATTTAAAAATATGATAATACTAATTAGTACATAAATAATATTAAAAATATAAAAATTCCAACTTTTTACTATTATGATAATAAATAATTAAATTTTAGCTTTTAAGAGTTAAAAGCTTAAAGTTAATTGTAACAAATGTAACTTTAAAGTTAGTCTATTTTTCAACGTTCTTTAAATTTAAAATATATAAACTAAAAAAATAATAGAAGTAACCTTTTCAAAACATTTGATATGTATGTATGCTTTTTTATTTTCATTCTTTTGGGTGGTGGGGATAATAGGATAAGAAATCATAAGTAGTTTCATTTAAATAACAAGGCATAAAGAAATAAATTATTTTAGTTCTACATTTAATTTTTCATCTCTTTTAGTTTTAAAATTTGTATTGTTTGTCAAATTATCTCAAAATGGATGAAAAAGTTAACCTCTGCTAACTTTGCTGATATGGTATCCACGTGACAGTCTACGTTTATGCCATGTTAGCATTGAAATAATTTAAAAAAATATTTTTTTATAATTTTTATACTTTTGATATTTTTATTTTTAATAAAATTTTGAATTTTTTTAAAATTTTGAATTTTTTTAAAATTTTAAAAAATAATTAATTACTGATGTGGCTGCCATATGGCAATCCACGTGTATATCACATCAACAAAGTTATCATACGTTAACTTTTTTAATCAATTTTTGGGTGATTTGACAAACAACGTAAGTTTAAAAGCTAAAAAAGACGAAAAATTAAATAAATGACTGTTGAGTATGACTCCTATTTCAGTCAACTTTGAAAAATAATCAGTCAACTATGAAAAATAATCTTCCTGTTAAACTCTATTTATTTGTTTCAATCAAACTCTGATTAGTCTAAATTATTTTCTTATTATTTGATCAATGAATTTAGCCTATAAATAGACTCTTTTACAACCTTAGAAAATACAACCATTAGAGATTAGAACTCATAACGCTTTTAGAGAATTTTTGTATTTACATTTTGAGGGTTCTTTGTTTTCGGGTTTTTGGGGTTTAGTTTATTTTATCTCCATTTGTTGCACTTTTCGTTCTTTTACCATTATAGTAAAATTATCTTTACCCGTAGTTTTCTATCCTCTTTGGAGGGGTTTTTTCACGTTAAATTTGTGTGTTCAGTTTTTCAATTTCTTCTGCTATTTTTACTTGTTTGTTGTTTAGATCCCCACCAAGTGGTATCAGAGCTAGTTTAATTTCGTAGATCAGCTCGTTCAGAGATGGCAGCAATAAGGTTTGAAATTAAGAAGTTCAATGGTGTCACAAATTTCAATCTGTGGCAAGTTTGGATGATGGCAATTCTAGTTCAAACCGGTCTGAAAAAGGTTATTACCGGTAAAAAGGTTGGGGATTTAAATCAAATAGAATGGGAAGAGCTTGATGAAAAGGCATTGTCTATAATCCAACTGTGCCTTGCGAATACAATATTGCAGGAGGTATTGATGGAGAAGACCTTATCCGCCTTATAGAAAATGTTAGAAACTCTTTATGCGACTAAGTCTCTGGCTAACCGTTTAGTATTGAAACAATGTCTATTTATGTTTCGCATGAACGAAGTTGAGCTTTTTAGAGATCACATCAATCAATTCATAACTCTTTTAAATGATTTAAAAAACGTTGAAGCTCAGATTGACGATGAAGATTAGACTATGCTATTATTGTGCTCTTTACCCTATTCATACAAGTCTTTTAGGGAGGCCCTAATTTATGGCAGTGACAAACGCTTGTTCGAAAATGTGAAGGGTCATTTGTTGAGTAGAGGCAAACTCGACAATGAGTTTGGTTCGGATAGCAAGGCAGATAGGCAAGCTTCTGTTTTGGTAGCATAAATGTGTCACTATTGTAAAAGGTTAGGTCACGTCAAAGCAGATTGTTATAAATTGTGAAATAAAAGAGCTGCTGAGAGTAACGAGTAAGATGTGGCTGGTGCTAATTTGGCTGATGAAAGCGGTGATGATTTCTTATTACTGTTAACGAGCGATAACTCTAAACTCATGTCTGAATGGATCCTAGATTCAGGATGTTCTTTCCACATGTGTTCCAATAGAGAATTGTAACACCCCTAATCCGTATTCATCGCCAGAACATGGTTACAGAGCATTACCGGAGATTACAAATGAAACGGACAAAAATTACAAACATTTTATAACAAATTAAAAATCACATTAGAACTAATCAAAATCATAAATATTGTCCCTTATACAGGCCCTCGAGACCCTAAATACGCATTAGAAACAAGTCAGAACTAAATCCAAAACTCAGAGAATTTTTTTCAGAAAACATTGAAAAATTTCAAAGCTGCAAGGGTCACACGGCCAATGTCACGCCCGTGTCTCAGGCCGTGTGGGCATTCAAAATATGGACACACGGTCGTGTCCCAGCCCGTGTCCGTGCCCATGTAACTCACTAACTTGGGCCATACGGCCAAGCCACACTCCCGTGTACTAGGCCGTGTACCCTTTGAAGTAATCTCACACGCCCGTTGTAATAGCCTGAATATTAGTGATGTTAGAAACTGTGGTTCGAGGCCACTAAATCTGGAACATGAGCTCGTAAATTTTATTATTTAATATTCATGAATTAAATGTGGTTTTTAAAAGATTTTTGAATTAGTAAATTTGTGTTTATAAAAAAATTATTAGGTCAATTAATTGAGAAAAAGTGATATCGAGACCTTGGTGTTATAAACTAAGCCATAAATATTTTTATAAATATTTAAGGAGTGTCAATATGGTAGTATTGAAGTTTTGTCAGAAAATTTTAACGTTTCGATAGTCATTTAATTAAAAAGGACTAAATTGAAAAAGTTGCAAAGCTTGCTAAAATGATTAAATAGCTTAATAGTAAGTAAATGAGGGCAAAAAGGGCAAATAGACCATCTTAAATGGCTGAGGCGGCATAACGTGAAAAAAAAAATCAAAGATATTTATGTGATTAGGGACAAAATTGGAATTAAAATAAAGTTTATATGGCCAAATGTTATTTTAATAGTTTCTAGACATTTTCTTCATCAATTTTCTGTAAAAAACAGCCCTTGAAGAGGGTCTTTCATATTTTAACTTCGAGTAAGCTCAATTCTTGCTTTTTCTTCGAAATTTTTATATTTTTTGACTTTTACAATTAGGTCTAATTTTTTATTTCATTAGTTTTTTATTTTGATGGAAATTTTGGAAGATACCATTGATAATTTCATATGATTTTATTATTTGATGATGAAATTGAGATGTTAATGGATATGTAAATGTATTTTATTAAAGAATTTTGAGTGAAATCATGATTTAGGGATTAAATTGTAAAGTTTTTGAATTTATGGAAAATTTTGAAATTTCATGGAATTCAAGGGCTACTATTGATATATATATGAAAATATTTAGGCTTGGAACAAGGAATAAATTGCATGAATTTCTTTTTTCGAGCTTAGGGATGAAATCGTCATTTATTAAAAGTTTAAGGGCAAAATGGTAATTTTTCCTACGATGTAAATTGGACTAAAATGAGTATGAATTACATGAAATTGATGTTAAATTTACTCGTATAGATTCAAGTAGATCGAATGAGGAGTTAGAACAAAGAAAGGAGAAAATGTCGGATTAATAGACTTTATGTATATGAACATTTATTGAGGTAAGTTCGTATAACTTAGTTATGCTTGTTTTTATGCTTGAATTGAATTGTGTATATGATTTTATAAATATAAATGTGAAATGATTACATATCTGATAAAGCCCGATAAATGATAACGTTTGAAATAAATGATAATACCCGTAAAGTGATAAAATGATAAAAATGTTATTTTTGTGCTTGAGTTGAATGTGAAAATGTGAATTACATAAATGCATAAATATAAGAGATTGAAAATATACCCGATAATTGCCTAATAAATGTTAAATCCCATTTGAATAAATGGAAGTCGATGGATAATGGTGATTTCCCTTATTGAATAAGGTCCTATATTTGTTGCTAAAAGGATTTAGCTCGAATGAGTAATCCTATTGACCTCATTACGGAAAGGATTTAGCTCGGACGGGTAATTCGAAATAAGCCTCTCGAGCATATGTTTCAATTAGGATTTAGCCTGGACTGGTAATCCTAATTGACTGGATTTAGCCTGGACTAGTAATCTGACAAAGACATTAGAGTATATGTTACAGTCAGAATTTAGCCTGGACTGGTAATTCTGCTATATGATATGTGGCTTGAGAGTGTACCTAAAAGGTGCTACTGATATGAATTGACGGACTATGGAATTGTACACCTCAAGAGTACTACCTGTGTATCCATCGATGTTTTCAATAATTCAATGGGTAAAATACTGATATGAAAAGAAAAGGGATTTTTTACATGTATCTATATGAAAAATATGAAATGATTTTACATGAAATGAAATATGGAAGTATGAGATGTTTATATATGAACATGAAATGGTTTGATGAATACGTTCATTTATGAGAATAGATTTGTATATCTTGAGTGTACTATCCGAGTGATTATCAACACTGCAATTGATTATTGAGTAAAGTCTTGACATGAAATATACTGGAATTTGAGATGAATTAATATGCAATAAATTTGAGACACATGGAGATAAATTGTATATATATTATGTGAATACATGTTGTGGAAAAACATGTGTATAAGAATTTGAATATTGTTGGGCTTATATATGTGTTTCTTGATGTTTATATGAAATATATGATTAACATGGGTATTGAGAATATGTGTTAAGGCTTGTGACCAAATGGTTTGGTTGTGCTCTGTATGTTTAACTGGAATAGAAATGGTTGGTAAGTTAACTACCAAGTTATACGGACTTACTAAGCATTATATGCTTACTCTGTTTTTACTTTTCCCTATCTTATAGTTAATCAGAAGCTCGTTGGATTGGAAGCTCGATGGAGATCACTCACACTATCCATCAATTCAATTTGGTATATAAGGTGAAATAATTATGGTTATAATGGCATGTATAGGTTAATTTGACTAAATCTTGTCTTGTAAATTGTGGTTTGAAACCTAGCCATTGGAATGACTAGTGATGATTGGTTTGGTATATTTATGAAAATTATGATATGATGATTTTGTATGTGTTAGCATAGTTTGACTTTGAAAATTTACCAAAAATTGTGGAAATCAAATAAGAGGTTGAATAAAATATGAAATTAAATTTTATTGAGTCTAGTTTTTAATAGAAGAAACGGTGTAAGCAATGGAGTTATAAATTATGGGATATAATAAATTTTGTGAGACAAGGTCAGAATGATTTCGGGTCCCCTATTCTGACTTTGGAAAATCATCAAAAATTGTAAAAACATAATTAGGGGTTCAAATTTATATGCTTAAATTTTTAATGAGCCTATTTTCAATAGAAGCAAACGGAAGCATCTTCCAAACCCTGTACTAAGAGATAATTAATTGTTAGTAAAGAAAGGTCGAAACTGTCAAGCAGCAAAACATGGGTAAATTTGAAGATTTTACTGTACTTATTGGCTAAACCATGAATTCTGAAAATTTTATGGTAGAAATATATTTGAGTCTAACTTTGGAAAAATTAAGCAGATCTCAATTTAGAATTCCGTAGCTCAAGATATAAATAATTTAGTGACTATGACTCAAGTGGACAGTTTTGCTATGAACAGTAATTTACTTGAATTATCTGAAAATGTTCAGTAATTATCGATAATGCTCTGTAACCCTATTTCGGCGACGGATACGAGTTGGAGTGTTACACCCGTGTGTCAGGCTGTGTGCTAGATCGTGTAACAGCCTGACTTGCAACCCTTTGATAAGTACAGGGTACACACGGTTATGTGTCACACACGGTTGAGACACATGCCCGTGTCTCTGCCCGTGCAGATGAAAATAAGTCATTTTACAAGCATATTTCTCACCCAATTTGTTATAAACCTACACCCAAAAATGCACATATACACAAGCTATAATAAGACATCCAAAACAAGCATAATCAAGCCTTATACAAATAGTATGATCACATACAAGCAATATACCCTTAAGCACCTCAAATGAAAACTTATAAACATGACTAATCATGTGTTCAATATAACCAACTGTTCAACGGACATATATGCATATTTACACCAAAACTTACCATGTAGGTCATTTAACAAAACATACCTTTTGGTACCAAAACTCCTTTCTAAAACTAGCATCAAATGACCATATAAATCATTTCCACCAAAACACCAATTTACCACAATTACGTCCTATCACAAAGCACATATTCAATATGCATATTCATTCCAAAAATTTCATCTTCCATAATTCAACCATACCAAGTTATTCATCAACCTTTAGAGAGAAATTATTTACATACCATATACTAGATTTATACTATCCTCAAAGTGCCAAAACACTAGCCAAACAAATGGCTAAATTATCAACAAAGCATATAGGCCAACATTAGCCAAAATAACCTATACATGCCATTATAACCAAAATTAAACAACCAAAAGTATCGAAAGAACTGATGGATAGTGTGATATAGCTTCGACAAGCTTCCAACCTGAACGAGCTTTCGATTCACTAAAAACACAGAAAATACACAGAGTAAGCATTTAAGCTTAGTAAGTTCGTATAACATAGAATTTAACTTACCATTGAGTTGCAAATTAGGTAAGTAAACATAGCATATCCCAACTTAATTTGACCAACTGCCTAAGCACATATTCAATAACATGTTAGACATGTAAAACACATATAATAGCCAATAAACATGGATGAACATAACCACTAAGCAAGTTTCATATACATGTATCATCCATTTCATGTTTCGATATATCATGTAATATCATTTTCATGTATCTCATGTATATACCTATAATAGTTTGTATCGAACTCATATCATCTCGTAACAGAACATTGCCCATTGAACCATTTAAAATATCGTTGGATACTCGGGATAGCTCACACATAGTGTGCTAAACTGTAATCTGTCAATTCCTATACATGTATGCTCATACGAGCTATGAATCGGTATGCTCTCATGAGCTGTAAATTGGTAAGCTCATACGAGCTGAGAATCGGTAAGATCTTGATGTGTCTCTAACTAACTATGACCACAATAAAGGTAAGCACACCTATCGATATATAGTATAGTTATGGTAAGACCTGTAATATCGTATCCACAAGGACCAAGAGTACTAGTAATTACTATCTTTCTATTATCTAGCCTAAGAATTAGAATGATTTCTTTATAAACTAAAACTAATTAAAAGCACAATAAAGAATGAATTAGGAAAATACTTTTAGACAACTTATATGATAAAGACACTACCCATGGAAAAATCCACTTAGACTTCACTTATTACTTTTGATTCATATGATTTATTCACTTGACTTAATCCGTAGAAATACCTGATTTATGTTAGTATCTCTTTCAAGACTAAAAACAACTGAATCTATGTTGATTAATTGAAATCTCTTTCTAATTAAAACCCTATTGTCGCATTAACTTGATCTATAGATCCCCTTATTAGATTTGACTCTAATCCGGCAGATTTTCGTCGCCCTATTTACAGGGTTGCAATCAACTTCGCTTAATTGTGTTGATCTACTATTAAACAGGGACTTTTGCTCCGATGAATAAGAACATTCGACTTGAACCAATAACCTGAATTATCAAAACAAGAATAAGAACTCACAATTAAGAATAAGAACAAATATTTATCTTATAAATCAAATAGTAATAAGATCTGTCTTAGGTTTCATCCCCTCAGGTATTTGAGAGGTTTAGTTCATACTGATAGAGGGAAACATCTTAAAATAAGGAAAACAACAAAACATAAGGAAACCCAAAAACTTTAAGAGAAATTGATAGGAGATCTTCAGTCTTAATGGAAATCCTCCTTCCAAGCTGCTTTCGACGGCTGTCTTCGAGTGTTTTCTGCCTTTTACTAGGCGTCCCTAATAAATCGTAAAAGTAACATATTTTAATCCCACATTTAGTATGCTTTTGGATGATTTAATCCTCGATTTATGTGAAAAGGTGCTCTTAATCCTTTCTTTTCATGTCTTATACCCAGGAAAGCACCCGAGGATAAAAATAACATAAAACGGGCCCAAAACGGAGCAAATAGACCATATCACGAAATCGACACGGCCTGGGCCCATGACCAAACGGCTGTGCCACGCCAGTCATTTAGAACATGGCCTTCCCCCGATTTACACGGCCATGCCTCATTAAAGAAGTCTGAGCACGACCTGGCCACGATCCACACGGGCGTGTGCCATGGCCGTGTCCTTGTCGCTGGAAAGAGCAATTTCACTCGGATTTGGATACTTGGGGAGAAAGAAATGTATTTCAAGAGCCTATATGAACCCCCTAAGTATCAGCTGAAAAGGGGTGCGGTTAGCTAGGCCAAGGAGCCAAGTCGAAAAGATCAGAGTTGTGGGAATCACTCGAAGATAGCTAGTTGATCCATCTCAAGAAGCCGAAATTCTACTCAAGACGGCAGATCTCTCCTTCAATTCCTTCAGGGAGTTTTAGGGATTTCTTATGTTTTGTTTTATCTTTTCTCTTGAGATGTTTTCTTTATTTGTTATGAACTAAACCCTTCAGATACCTGAAGGGGATGAAACCTATGATGGATCTTGTTATTATTTCCTAAATTATATGATAAATACTTAGTTTATTCTTAATTATGTGAGCTTAATCTAAATTTGATGTGCTTAGGTGGAGGAGGAATAGGCCCTGCCTAAGAGTAGATCTAGCATAATTAAGCGGAGTTGATCGCACGCCTAGAGATAGGGTGACAAGATTTTGCCGGATTAGGGTGAAACCTAATATGGGAGTCCATAGATCGATTTACTGCTATTCTAGGGGGTTATTATAAGAGAACGAGAGTTCCACTAATTAACCTAGGGTTAGACGTTATTCGCCTTGAAAGAGGGTTTAATATAAGTTAGGGAGTCTTACGGATCAAACTAAGTAAATAAATCGTATGGTTCAGTAATAGATAACAAGAGAAGTCTAGGATTCTTCCTGAGGGTATCATCTTAATCAACTGAGTTTTCCTAAAGTTATTTTCCCAATTCGTTCTTTTTGTCTTTGTATCTTTAGCTTAGTAGTTCGTTAATTTTAGATTAAAAGCAACTTCACTTATTTTAGGCTAAATAGTAAAAACAAAGTTAGAATTAGTACTTTTAGTTCCTTTGGGTTCGATAATCCGATCTTGCCTAAGCTATACTACTATTCGATAGGTACGCTTGCCTTTAATCGTTGTTAGAGTTAGTTTCCAGGTTCGATCATTCTTTTATAAATTTTAAAAGCTCTGATTCACAGCGATCAGTTCCCCTTTAGGTTGCCTCCTAAGGTGTTTATATAGGCTTTGGGACGCCTTTCTTGGCCCACAAGTAGCCTTTTTCAAATAGAATTAAACCTGGTTTCGGTAAGGACACGCCCGTATTCGATAGCCTCAAGCCATGCTCGATTCTGCTTGACACACACGGCCGTGTTCGATGGCTTTAGGCTGTGCGTGATTCTGCTCTTCAGACACGACCGTATGGCCTGCCCATGTTTGTTGGTCCAGGCCGTGTTGATTTCTGAGGTAGGCCCATTTTGTCCCTTTTTGGGCCGTTTCTCGTTGTTTTCGGCTCCTAAGCTCTCCCGAGTGTAAAACATGAAATTAAAAGATTAGGAGCATCAAATTCATCAAATCTAATGAAAATTCATCCAAAAATATGCCAAGCATGGGGTTAAAATATGTATAAATTATGGTTTATCAAATATCCCAACACTTAAGCCTTTGCTTGTCCTCAAGCAAAATTCTCAACTCACAATTAAAATTAACTTCCTTAATTCATAATTCTCATTAATAATGTTTCTTCATAATTCATAGATAATTCATACATTGATAATTTAACTAAAAGAGTCCTAAAGATTCAAACAATCTAAGTCATCAATTTTTATATCACGAAAACATAGGTGTTTTCCCTTACCTAAATAATCACCTTTGATTTAAAATCGACAAGAATTGACACCCTCACTAAAAATTCACTCAAACACTCAAAGTGTTTAAGGTTTAAGTTAAGCACTCAAAAGTCAAACATGAAAAGTTAATCCCGTAAGCGTGCATGAAAATCAAATCTCCACCACTATAAAATGAGATGATACAAAAATCAAAAGGTCTTAAAAAGGGTTGTAACGAGGCTTGGGTTAAAGGTGTGGATAAAGGCTGAATTAGAGGGTTAAAATCGAGATCGAATGGATCAATTACCTAACTAGAAAAATAACTAATACTGAATGATTACATAATTGAACTTATCACTACTACACGAGCTTCTTCTCAGAGTATGAAATTAAGCATTTAAACTCATAGAACTAAGTAATGTTTTTTTTAAAGAATAATAAGAACAAGTATTTATAACAACTGAAATAAAGAACATTGTTAGGCAACTGCTCACATCAAATCTCGACAAAAAGGGGCTCAAAGAATAGGAAAAATTCTCAATGAATCAAAAAGAATAGGTCTTGGTTTAAAATTAAGGATAAAAAAAACAGTTTATTAGGATTCAAAGGGGTTTACTAGGGGTTAATTATGAAGGTAGGCTTTTTATGGAGTAAGTGGGTTAGATCCTAGGTGCCTTTATCATCTCAGTATATCAAATCAAAAGTGTGGTCTCGACATGTATAATCTAAGCAAGTTCTATAGTAATAAATCAATGTTGACACACTCATAACCAACAATAAAGTGATCAAGAAGAGGATATGCTCTTAAAGGCTCAAAATCTCACAAAAATTATGGTTTTTGATGTCAACCTTGCAAATTTCAAACTTCAAAGTAATATTTAAATTTTGGGCAACAACCTCATAAATTTTTAATTCTGAAAATAGACTTATCATGTTTGATTCTCTAATGTCTTAGAGTTTAAACCATTAATGCACAATTATCTATGACTTAATCCAAAACATGATAAAAATCATAAGTTAATAAAATTTTTATTCTAATAGTAATATGAGAAAATTTACTTAAGAATAAGACATAATTCAGGGATTTTCAAATAATACTATAATTAACCTCCCCACACTTAAGATGTATATTGTCCTCAATGTACAAAGATAGATACGAGTAATATAGTAATAAAATCATAAGATAGGGAGAGAAGTGAAACTTCTTGAATTTTGGATGGAATCAAGAAATTTGATAAATTCGGGCAGAGGTAGGGGAGGATACTCCGGTGGTGGTGTGGTTGTTCCTTAAGAAAAAATAGCCAAAGATAAAAAGAAATCAAAATATACTAATATAAATTAAAGACATGAAATATAAAGGGAAAGAATTTAAAAATGAAAATAAAAGAAAAAGAAAAATTAAATAGACTCAAAGGTCCTTGTCTTGTCGATTCACTAAAGCAGCCGGCATGAACTTCTGAGGAAGTTGTGGTATATCTGTTGTACAGTGGTCGCACACAGGGAGATCACACCGGAATCTTTCCGCTTTTTCGGAAAGGGGATGGCAGCCTTTGGTCTTGCTTCGAGTATTAGTCATTGTGTATGGTGGCAAGGATGGTGGTTGGTGTGGTGGTGGTGTAAAGAATGAATAAGGGAAATGGGGAAAGGGAAAAGAAGGGAGAAAAACAATGGGAAAAGAAAAGGGAAAAAGAAGTTTTCGAGCTGAAGGAGAAGTGAGAAAGTGGAGAAAGTGGAATAAGGAGGTGGTGGCCGGAAAAGGGGTGCGGTGGCTAGGGTTTAGGGGGAGAAGATTTGGGGAAGAAAGTGAATGGGAGAAGGGGGTTTAAATAGAGATTTGGGACACATGCTTGTCACCCACGCCCGTGTGCCCTGGGCGTGTTTGGTGTGTAGAGGTTTCCATGCCCATGTTTCTTAATCAGTGTCGACCGCGGCCTAAAAGCATGGGCGTGTCGTACGCCCGTGTGACTTTCTCAGTTTCAACCACGGCTCTTTGGCACGGGCATGTCATACGCCCGTGTCATTTACTCAGTATTGTCCATGGTGTTAGGGCACGCCCGTTGATAAATGGAATGGTGGAAATGTGCAAGTGTACACAATCGTAACAAGTAGTAAAGTGACAAGTAAATGTCGAGTTATCTTACCCACAGGGACTGTAAAAGAATTATTTATGAAAATGATTTCAAACGCTTTGGTGACGGAAAAATAATTGGTTTTGAGAAATATTTTAAAATTAAAAGAAAAACAAAGTAAAAATAAAATAAAACAAAGTTCGAGTGCACGATTCCAAAAACTAATTTTAATCAAGATGATATAATTGTGTTGGATTAATAACATTTCGGTTCTTAGAATTATTAAACTCGTGTTTATACTTGTCAAAACATGGCAACTCGGTAATTTGCTAACTTATGAACATACTTACAAATAAAAATCCATTCATCTCTTGTACATATTCCTATGCCAATTCGATCGATTAAACAGACTTCTAAAAGTAAACATATTATTGCACATACATACTTATTAAATTAAACTATCTCTCGCATATTCCTATGTCGATTCAAACGATTAATTCAACCTAATAAGCATATAAAAGATTATGCAATGTAACAAAGAATTTTTACCTTGAAACAATTTAATCACAAAAATCCTGCAAGTTATGCAAGGCATATGTATCGTGAAATACAATGCTAATTTAATCTTCAGCTACCTTAGAAGAATTAAACATGCACAGATTAAGCATTGTGTCCATTAATTACAATTTCAATGCGTTTAAATAATTAATTCATAAGCTATCTAAACAATTATAATGCCAGACAACTTAACATGATTTTACTTAATCAAACATTTTACCGAGACCTTTAACAACATAAACACGATTTTAACAATTTAAGAAATCGAAATGCAATCAACCCAACACGAATTAAATTCAAGCTAAATTAATTAAATTAAACATTCCAACAGCATAAATATTCATAAACATGTTTGTCAAAACAACAACGAAATTTAAAGAGTTAGGGAACAAGAAGCAAATCCGGTGTTTCTCCGTGTCTTGACTAATTGCTCCGTTCTCCGTTCTTCGTTGGCCTCGGCTATCAAGGTGGCTTACAAATACTCCAAATGCTGCTTCAAATGGATGGGAAAATAGCTCTTTTCCAAGAGGAGAAATCAGTACAAGAACACACAAAAAAGAAAATGGAACAAAGGGAATTGAGAGAAATTGAGAGAGAAGAATGTTGGATGCTTGAGGTGTGATCTGAATGATCAGCAAGGGGGTGTATTTATAGCTGATCAAGGCTGCTAAAAATAGCAAATAGCAGCAGCAAAAGAGGCCTCCCTTGGCCGGCCACCTATGTGGCAAAGTTGATGGATTCAACTTTGCTAAAAATAGCCTGGGGCAAATCTACAAAGCCACAATATTTGGAGGGGTTTGAATGCAACTTTGAAGAGTCTTCAAGGGCTTCTTTTCAACTTAATTAATCAGCTAATAAGCTGATTTGGTCCAGCAATGTGGACGGTTTGGGCTGCCCAACTCTTTGCTCGGTTCGGTTCAACCGGTTCGGTTTAACTGGACTCTTTTTCCATAATTAATTAATAATAATTTTTTTAGCCCAAATTAAATTGGGAATAAATTAAAATTAATTATATTATGATTAAATCTTCATAATTGGACCATCTTGGGCTGGAAATAAATTTGTCTCGATACATCAAATTGCTTCTCGGGTTTATTCTTCAAGCAGTGTCTGCCGAGCCAATTTTCGCCTTTTGTGCGAATCTGTCGAAAATAGTCAAAATTAATCAAAATTAACTATAAAATTAATTAAAATTCATCATGTTCATATTTTTAGCATAATTTAATTATTTTATAATATTTAATTATTTTTCGACAAGAATTTACTCGAAACCGCATGAATTTGGGTCAAAAAGGGTATGAAAAAGTATATAAATTTCTGTGTTTCCACACCCCCAAACTTAATTCATTGCTCGTCCCGAGTAATGCACAAATTTGAAAAGAATTTTCTTGGAAACACCTTTGAAAAACTCCTTCAAAATAACTTTCTTCTCAAAATTATGACTTGAATATACTTAAGCTCAAAAATAAGAAAGTTTGACAATTATGCTACTCAAGTATATATATCGTTCAAATTAGTCTCAACAATTACTACAATAGAAAAATTAGACTAAATGTTTCTTAATAGAGACATGTTAATCCCTACCAATTTGATTTTAATCCCTTATTCAAAATTAAATTGCAATCATTAAGCTTAAGTGATGTCTTCATATGTTGAACAGAGCAATTTCTCTCCACTAATGTAGGTAACATTGGAACTTTGAATCAATAGGTCTTTGATAAGGTTGTAACATGGCTGGGCTTAGGGGTAGGTAAAAGATAGTCAAATTTTTAGTTAAAAGCCCTAGACTCAGCTTAAAATCGAACCTTCAGAATTCTCACCCTTGATACACCAACTTTTGCTCTTTCGAGCATTTATTTCGAGTACATGTTTTTTTTTCTTTTTTTTTTGTTTTATAAATTCTCAAGCTCAAATTCGAGCAATTGCTTCATGTACTACAATTTTTTTGAGCAATTGATACTTCTTTTCAACTCCCCCAAACTTATTTTCGAACGATATCCTGAATAGTACTGAGTCTAGTGTTTGGGACGATTTTAGAAGTATTGAAGAGAAAATTGATGGCTAAATATTGCATAGGTCCAAATAAAATTAGGCCATATAGTCTCAAAATTGGGTTTCAAAGGATAATTTTATCAGGACCAGCTTGAAAGGCTCAAATGGTCCAAACAATAGTTGCCTAGATCATTTCCAACGTTCCATGCTTCCTAGGATTTCGCCTCAAGAAATTACTAAGTCAATTCTAAAGACTTAAACTTTCATGCATGCCTAATTTTTTTCGTAGGGAACTAAAAAAAATTTTATGGTACGAATTTACATGCTTTATTAAAAATACATTCACATCTTTATTAAGCTAACATAATAAATTATTGTTATTAATACTGAAGTTTAGCATAAGTAACAAAATTTCAATTTATTGAACAAAAATATATCCTAATCATAACTAGAAGAAAATTTTATTCTGAGTGGAATCAATTCAAATTTTTGGTCCCCCTACTTAAAGTGAACAATGTCCTCATTGTTTAAAGTGAATAGATACTATACACCAGGTAGGATATTTAGAGAAGAGGAGGTGAGTCAAATTGACTGCTTAAGTACCAGGCTCTCTCTAAATTCCAATCCTAGACATGTATATATCTATTGCCACACTTTAGCCTTTGTGACTTGTTCAGATTTCATTCATGATTCCTATCTCTTGTTTTATTGTGTAAAAATAAAAATTCCTAATTAACCTAATCCTAGAATAACTTAAGAATAAAAATAAATTAAAGTTGGAGTCCTCCCTTTTTTATTTGTTTGCGGGTCTATCAAAATATGACTCATCTTTTTCCTTCCTCGACATTGGAGTCCATGGTTCAAGTATAAAGCTTGGAAATTCATGCACAAAAATAAACGGGTTATGAAATATATATTTTAAATGCGTCTCTGATTGAGTCATCCCGTATTTTTGAGTATTTCCAGTAATCTTGTTACTGCACTTACATGTGTTGCAGCATAGCCATTATACCAAACTGTTCACTTCGTGGAATGGTGCTAGATAAAGGGACTCTCAGCGTCAAACTTGGGAAATTTGTTAAAGGTGGTTTTAGTTTTGGGCAGGTGGGTGAGTGGCTGAGGGTTAGGGTTGAAGGGGGTGGCAGTTTTAAGGATAGTTTAGGTGCGGTAGTTGCTGACTTCGAATGAAGGTGTTTGGGGTGGTGATTCAGGGAGTTAAGGGCTGCAACATTAAGGGGTTAAGTGAGATGCACTATTGGGCTACTGGGGAGTTGTGGTAGAGCAAGGTAAGGGCTATAGGTTTGTGTGGAAAAGGGTTGAATATTTCCCTTCTTAGTAGTGTCTTAAACCCAATGGCAGCTCTTTTTTGGATCCTAAGCTCCTATACTGAAAATAAAAAGAAACTCAAAGAAATTAGTGCTTGGGTTAAAAGTTGACCCTTTGTTTAACAAAACAAATACTTAAATTCCTTGGGCTACTTAGAATTTTTTTTTTTGAAAAATTACATTAAATTAAAATCCCAGGAAATAATAGAGGGGTCACGGATGGTCTCGCTTAAATCCCAATCTCCTAGACAGAGTTTTAATTAATGCAATGAAGTAAAGAAAAATTTATCTAAGCCTACCATTTTATTCAAATGAAAAAAAAAAACTAAAAATATAAAATAACGATAAAGGAAGTGAAGAGAACTCCCTCCATTTTATTTAGGATCATCATTGACCATGGTGGTGTCAATGGCCATTTGTCATACCAACCATAACCATCTAAGAAGTAATCATATTCTTTCCCATCAAATCTGTCCAACATCTTATTAGGGAAAGGAAATTCGTAATGATCTTTCTTGGTGGCCTTTTTTAACTTCTTGTAATTCCTACAAATCCTCCAACCCGTGACTCGAGTATCTGCAATAATCCATCCAACACCCTTCTTGTGCCTTTCCAAAATCACAAGTGCCTCTTCTTCTTGATCTTTGGTGAACTCAACTGAAATAATGATAGGTAAAGTCAAAGATAGGCCCGAATAGTCATATTTCAAATGAGGAGACAAAATCTTCAGTTCCAGTTTAGCTGGCTCTTCAATCAATGACTTTGGTTGCTTATACTCTTGAGATGATAACTCTAATGATTCGAGTGGAACTTCTTGGCTGAATTCCTTCGAATTAGCTTCTAACCAAGCCAAACATTCCTTGTTTTTATCATCACTTGGTGAATCCTCCAGTAGAATATGTTCTAACGGATTGTCTACAGAATTGAGCTCCAATTCTGTAGAAGCAAACGATTCCATCTTGGAAATAGCAGAACAGTTTTCAACTACATCTAGGGATTTAGCAGCATCGAAGTCATTAAACGTCACCTTGTCATCAAAAATTTCTTTCAACTGAGTATCTCGTTGCTGCTTCTGGAATCGTTGAGGATGGCAATGGTGGAATCTTAGTTTTAACCGGACAACTCTTCCGTGGAAATTTTTCTGCATTTGACAAGGGTGTTAGATAATCAGAACTAACTGGCTTAGAGTTTACCTCATCAAGAATTACTGAATCTGACTTCTGTGATATAGGGGTTTCAACACTTGGTTGAACTTCCTCTTTGTCTTGAGCTACAACAGGCTCATCTTGAACCTCAACCACCTTGGGCTCCAATATCTTTCCACTTGGCAAAGAGATTGCTTTGCAATTTTCCTTTCCCAGATTTCTCGGATTCTCCATGTCACTAGGCAAGGTACCCTCTGGTCGGTTCCTAAGTTTAGTTGCAAGCTGGCCCACTTGATTCTCCAAAATTTTTCAATGTAGCTGCTTGGTTCTAGATTAAGGCATCATTCTTTGCCACGTATGCCTTCAGCAGATTCTCAAGATCACTTGAAGATTCAGTTGATGGGCATTGTTGCACTTCTTGAGAATATTTTGACGGATAATTTGGTCAAAATGGCATAACAGCGTCGCTATGATCCGCCTATTGATTAGTCTATGTAGAAATTGGATGATTCTGCCATGAAGAGTTGTAAAAATTTGATTGCAGACCATTCCAATTCTGATTTCCCATGTAATAATTTGACTCTTGATTCGATAGGCAATTTTCAAAGAAATGGCCATCTCCACAGTATTCACAAGAAATATTCTCGAACTGGTTTGGCTGTTGACTTGACAGATTACCATTGGAATCGTTAACAATTATGTTCTTAAGCATAGAAGCCATAGAGGATACAGGGTGCCAAAAGAAGCAAGTGTGTCCTTTTTATGTACTCTGCTTTGCTTCGTCTTTACGAGAGGCTCCTCGGTTGGTTGGCCAGTGATAGCTATTGCTGGCAATTCTTTCAATAATCTCGTAAGCATCGTTATAAGACTTAGAAAGAAGAGCTCCATTTGCCGAAGCATCCACCATCATTCTAGTATGAATATTGAGACCAATATAGAAAGTCTCCATTTGAACGCAGTAAGGAATGCCGTGATGAGGGCACTTTCGTAATAACTCCCTAAACCACTCCCATTCCTCATATAAAGATTCTTCATCAAGTTGCTAAATGAAGTGATTTCATTTCGGATCTTGGCGGTTAAAGATGGAGGGAAATATTTCATTAAAAAACGTTCAACCAACTCTTGCCATGTAGTTATGGAACCAGACGGTAGGGAGTTCAACCACGCTCGTGCTCTATATCTTAAGGAGTATGGAAATAACCTCAGTCTCAAGGCGTCCTCAGTGACTCCGACTAGTTTAAATGAGTCACTCACTTCCATGAATAGTTGAAGATGAAGATGTGGATCTTCATTAGGAATCCCACTAAATTGACCCATATTTTGCAACATTTGGAACATGACCGGCTTCAACTCGAATTGTTGTGCCTCAATTTTCGGTCTCTTAATACTCGGATTGAGCTCGTTGAATAGAGGAAATGAATGGCAAAGTTTTTATCATCAGCAACAATGATCGGATTGTGAGTATTATAAGCGAATGTTCCTCCTGGATTTTGTTTTGGATTTTCGAAATTCATATCTTCGGTCCTGCTTTGGTTCGCTTGTCTTCTCCTTTGTCAGAAAGTCCTTTCAATTTCAGGGTTTACAGGAAGTAAGTCAATAATTTGACAAATACTTTGAAACAAACACAAAAAAAAATGGAATTAAAATTTAACAGAAAAGAAAAAAAATAGACCAAAATGAAAAATTAACAATTTCACAAATAATGTCTTTTAAAACAATCCTCGGCAACGGCACCAAAAACTTGGAACGGTGGAAATGTGCAAGTGTACACAATCGTAACAAGTAATAAAGTGACAAGTAAATGTCGAGTTATCATACTATACGAGGATTTGTAAAAGAATTATTTATGAAAATGATTTCAAACACATTGGTGACGAAAAAATAATTGGTTTTGAGAAATATTTTAAAATTAAAAGAAAAACAAAGCAAAATAAAATAAAACAAAGTTCGAGTGCACGATTCCAAAAATTGATTTTAATCAAGATGATATAATTGTGTTGGATTAATAACATTTCTGATCTTAGAATTATTAAACTCGTGTTTATACTTGTCAAAACATGGCAACTCGGTAATTTGCTAACTTATGAACATACTTACAAATAAAAATCCATTCATCTCTTGTACATATTCCTATGCCAATTCGATCGATTAAACAAACTTCTAAAAGTAAACGTGTTATTGCACATACATACTTATTAAATTAAACTATCTCTCGCATATTCCTATGTCGATTCAAACGATTAATTCAACTTAATAAGCATATAAAAGATTATGCAATGTAACAAAGTATTTTTACCTTGAAACAATTTAATCACAAAAATCTTGCAAGTTATGCAAGGCATATGTACCGTCAAATACAATGCTAATTTAATCTTCAGCTACCTTAGAAGAATTAAACATGCACAGATTAAGCATTGTGTCCATTAATTACAATTTCAATGCATTTAAATAATTAATTCATAAGCTATCTAAACAATTATAATGCCAGACAACTTAACATGATTTTACTTAATCAAACATTTTACCGAGACCTTTAACAGCATAAACACGATTTTAACAATTTAAGAAACCGAAATGCAAGCAAACCAACACGAATTAAATTCAAGATAAATTGATTAAATTAAGCATTCCAACAGCATAAATATTCATAAACATGTTTGTCAAAACAACAACGAAATTTAGAGAGTTAGGGAACAAGAAGCAAATCCGGTGTTTCTCCGAGGCTTGACTGATTGCTCCATTCTCCGTTCTTCGTTGGCCTCGGCTATCAAGGTGGATTACAAATACTCCAAATGCTGCTTCAAATGGATGGGAAAATACCTCTTTTTCAAGAGGAGAAATCAGCACAAGAACACACAAAAAGAAAATGGAACAAAGGGAATTGAGAGAAATTGAGAGAGAAGAATGTTGGATGCTTGATGTGTGATCTGAATAATCAGTAAGGGGGTGTATTTATAGCTGATCAAGGCTGCTAAAAATAGCAAATAGCAGCAGCAAAAGAGGCCTCCCTTGGCCGGCCACCTATGTGGCAATATGGATTCAACTTTGCTAAAAATAGCCTGGGGCAAATCTACAAAGCCACAATATTTGGAGGGGTTTGAATGCAACTTTGAAGAGTCTTCAAGGGCTTCTTTGCAACTTAATTAATCAGCTAATAAGCTGATTTGGGCCAGCAATGTGGACAGTTTGGGCTGCCCAACTCTTTGCTCGGTTCGGTTCAACCGGTTCGGTTTAACTGGACCCTTTTTCAACAATTAATTAATAATAATTTATTTAGCCCAAATTAAATTGGGAATAAATTAAAATTAATTATATTATGATTAAATCTTCATAATTGGACCATCTTGGGCTGGAAATAAATACGCCTCGATACATCAAATTGCTTCTCGGGTTTATTCTTCAAGTAGAGTCTACCGAGCCAATTTTCGCCCTTTGTGCGAATCTGTCGAAAATAGTCAAAATTAATCAAAATTAACTGTAAAATTAATTAAAATTCATCATGTTAATATTTTTATCACAATTTAATTATTTTATAATATTTAATTATTTTTCGACAAGAATTTCCTCTAAACCGCATGAATTTGTGTCAAAAAGGGTATGAAAAAGTATATAAATTTCTGTGTTTCCAAGAAACCATAATTTAAACATATTTTAACCCCATGTTTCGCTTAATTTTGGATGATTTTCCATTGAATTTGATGAATTCGATTCTCCTAATCTCTTAATTTCATGTTTTATACAAAAGAGAGCTTAGAAAGTAAAAAAGGACGAGAAACGGGCCAAAAAGGGACAAAATTAGCCTACACAGCTTAGACCACTACACATGGGCAGACCGCACGGCCGTGTATGGCAAGCCGGATCGAACACGATATGGGCTACTAACAAAGGGGGTGTCACACGGGCGTGTCCCTGCCGAAATAAGGATGAATTCTATTTGGAATAGGATACTTGTGGGCCAAGTAAGACATCTCGAAGCCTATATAACCACCCTAGGGGGCAACCTTAAAGGGGAGTTCGAAAGGACATCGAATAGACGCTGAGTAGAAGGAGAAAGTACTCCAAGACAGCCGTCGGGGATAGCTTAGGAGAAGGATCTCCATCAGGACTGAGGATCTCCCATCAAGTTCTTTAGAAGTTTTTGGGTTTTCTTATGTTTTGTTTTTTTCCCTATTCTAATATGTTTCCCCTCATTAGTATGAACTAAATCCCTCAAATACCTGAGGGGATGAAACCTAAGACAGATCTTATTATTATTTGATTTATGAGATAAATACTTGTGCTTATTCTTAATTGTGAGTTATTATTCTTGTTTGATAATTCAGGTTATTGATTCAAGTCGAATGTGCTTATTCAGTGGAGAAAAAGTCCCTGTCTAAGAGTTGATCAACACAATTAAGCGGAGTTGATTGCAACCCTAGAAATAAGGCAGTGAAAATATGCCAGATTAGGGTCAAACCTAATAAGGGAATCCACAGATCGAGTTTGTAACACCCCTTACCCGTATTCGACACCGAAATAGGGTACGAGGCATTACCGGAATTACAAATTTATTTATCAAAAATTTTATATCATTTAACATTTATTTTTGAAACCAATCAAAAATCAAACATATTATCCCTTAAAACATATTTATTTTTCTTATTTCATGACTTACTTGAATTTATTTCTCGTCTCAACATATTTAATTACCTTTTATTTACATATTACAGATAATCACATATTGACATGTCATGATAAATATCATTCTCTTGCCGTTTATTCATAAACATATATTAGTTAATTCATTATATCAATATTTCACGTGCTATCAACTTATATTTCCTTATATCACATATTTAAAGTTACACTAACTTACTTACAGCTAAATTTGCGAAATACCAAGATTCAAGGGCATTTTGGTAATTTCCCATTTTCATCGATTTTTCAACCGATCTTAATCTAATTAATAATTTCATTCAATTTAGCAATTTTAAATAATAAAATAATCCATTCCATGTAAATTGGTCATCTCCAACATTTATACAAAACTAATCATAAACTTTTACTTTTATTCAATTTAGTCCACGAGTCTAAAACATTACAAATTAGCCATGCTAGCTGAATATTCATACATATTTTTCCTCCTCCTCCTCTCCATTCCACATCCTTAATGTATATAGCATTCTATAAGTAACATTATCAATAATTTTCAACATTTACTTATGTGAATATTTAAGCTGTCCATGCGTGTCATAGTCACTAAATTATTTTTATCTGGAGCTACAGAACTCCAAATGAAGAACCGTTAATTTTTCTTGAAACTAGACTCATATATCTTTTTACTATAATTTTTCCAGAATTTTTGGTATGGCCAATCAATACCAGATTATTCTTAAAGTTTCCCCTGTTTTACTGTTTGACTGTTCTGACCTCTCTTCACTACAGATCAAATTACTCTTCATACAAAATTCATATGACCTTCTTGTTTATTTCATTTGAAAATAGACTCATTCAGGATTCTAAAAATATAAAGTTAAGCCCCTAATTATTTTTCTCCAATTTTTATGATTTTTCAAAGTCAGAACAGGGGATCCCGAAATCACCTGAACCAGTTTCACTAAAATTTAAATATCTCATAATACAGAACTTATTTGATTTCTCTATTTCTTTCATATGAAAGTAGACTCAATAAGCTTCAATTTCATATCTTACTCAGCTTCTAATTCCACTTCTACGATTTTTGGTGATTTTTCAAAGTTACTCTACTGCTGCTGTCCAAAACAGTTTTGTTATAGCTTATTTTACAATTAAATCCTTTACCCAATTCTAACTTCAAATTCTTTCAATTAAACCACTAATTCATCATTTTATTCATCATATGCTATATTCAACAGCTTTAAAACTTCAAAAACTTCAACTTAAATTCATCAAAACTTTGTTCTAAAACTTATAAAACATCAAAATTAAAAGAGAAGGACTAAATTAACTTACCAATTAAACTTCCAAGCTTCAAACCATCAATTTCTCCTTTTTCTTTCTTTCCCTTTTTCTTCCCCTGCTTTCGTCTTGTTCTCTGTTTCATTTTTCTGGTCTTCTTCTTTTACTTCTTTTGGTTTATATATATATAATAATATAATAATATAATATAATATAATATAATATAATAATATACTTTTAAAAATCTGAGATTTTCTTACGTTAACCGCCTCAACTATGCAAAATGGTAAAATTACCATTTTGATCCTTCATAATTTCTTTTAATCTATAATTTAACTTTTACTTTCATTTCAGTTTAGTCCTTTTCATTTAATTTCCTACCCAAACGTTAAAATTTTCTAACGAAAGTTTAATAATAACTTAATGACACTCCATAAATATTTTTAGAAATATTTATGGCTCACTATATGAATTCGAGGTCTCAATACCTCGTTTTGGCCCAATTTTTTTCTAATTAATTCTTTGATTCACAAAATTCACTAATTTTAAAATATTTCTAAAATCACACTTAACTTATAACTATCGATTAACAAAATTTTCTAACTTTTAAATCAGATTTAGTGATCTCGAATCACTGTTCCGACACTATTAAAATTGAGTCATTACAATTCTTCCCCTAAAAAATTTAGTCCTCTCAATTTCCTTATTATTTTGATCATGAACTTCGTTATTTCTATAATTCTATAGCTCCTTTGTGCACATATTTATCTGATTTATCATTTATATCCATTCCATATCCTTTCAGTTTGCAATTCATTTTTAATTCAATATTGCGAACATACCTTATAAATGAAAAATTACTTACCTTTTATAAGAGGCCCAATAGATTCAATAGAATACTTAAGATATATGAAACAAATATAGAAGTGTTTTATTATTTACTATTAATCGATAGCACTTGATGAGAACCAAAGTGTTATTATCGGAGAATGCGCTAAAGTTCCTTAATGGTATACCACTAATATCTTAGTAGATTTAATCTCATTTACTTGGGAAAATTACATTATACACGCATGTCACTTTTACAATTTTAACATAATGCTTTTACATATCATTTTTTTTTTCCAATTTCACTTAAATGTATTCACAAATAAATTTAATTTCACTTCCTCTTCAATATACAATTCAATACTAATATTTATCCATCGATTAATTCGGTTTCCATTTAATTCATCAATAACGCTTACCTCATACTTCACTTACTATACGCATAATTTAAATTTAACATTTAATATTAAATAGTAAACATCAAGCATGCAACAATATAAGTCATATGTGTTAATTTATACTTTAATTTCATACCTCAACAATAGCATTTCATCAAATAGCATCATATATCATCTATATTATTTTTAATCAATTCATAAACCTTTGGTTCAAGTTTTCAATCTCATATCTCAATTTCAATTTACATTTCAATTCCTAATTCCACTTTTCCATACTTTCAATAGTTTAACCGATCAAATTCAATCGATTTTTCTCATTTCGTTTATTCAACGATTTCAATAATAATAATTTGATATTTTAACAAATTTATGAACCTTAAGTTCATACTTCAATTCTCACATTTCAATTCGATTCACAATTCAACTCATAATTTCTTACTCATATTTTCAATAGTTCAATCGATCAAATTTATTTAGTTTTTCTCATTTTAGTTATTCACCCTATTAACAATCCGGACTTTGTGATATACACTGATTCCAACCCAAACACACCAATGACGGCACATTGTGCCTTAACGGTACACAATATCGACACACAAAGTGTCGAATCGATAACGATAACGATATGATGATCGGCATGTAAGTGCACGATCGATGGTTTCAAAAAAAACCTGCACTCTTCCATATCCTATAGCATGCCAATTATATCCGACTAGTCCGACAAGTTAATAGGAGATCAATTCTCATTTTAATTTCACTTAATATTCATATCTACCCCTATTAACAAGACTCGGACTTTGGCGGATACGCGGATCAACCAAACACACCAGATTGGCACCAAAGTGCCTCATCGACTCAAGGTCGAAGAATCCTGAACACTTCCAATCCTATGGCATGCCATTTATATCCAATCTAGCCCGATAAGTTAATAGGGTATTCAAATCATCATTTCATTTTCATTTTTTTCTATTTCAAATTCACTTTTCCATTTCCTAATCAAGTATATAATTCAATGATTCACTTTGTTCTCATTTCACTTTCTTAGCCCAAAGTAGACTTTATAGAACACACCGGATATACGGAGCAGTCTGAGAGGTGCATTATGATGCACAAGTGAAACGAGAGCACCAATGTGCTAATAATCGAGAGCACCAACGTGCTAATAATCGAGAGAACACCGACGTGCTAATATCGGAGAGCACCAATGTGCTAATATCGGAGAGCACCAATGTGCTAATATCGAGAAGCACCAATGTGCTAATATCGAAGAAACCGACGTGCTAATATCGGAGAGCACCAATGTGCTAATATCGAGAGCACCAATGTGCTAATATCGAGAAACACCGACGTGCTAATATCGGAGAGCACCAATGTGCTAATATCGAGAGCACTAACGTGCTAATGTTCCTTAATATCCCAAAGAGTTCTAAATTTAGTCTACTTGGGCATTAAAGTTTGAATCTCATATATTTAAATAATTCACATAAATATTTCAAAAAGGATAAATAACAATAATTTAAAATTCTTGTAGTACTTACAACAAAAAGGTTGAAATGATATATGTTATTCTTCCTTCACTCCTTAACCTTCTCTTTTCCTTTTCCTTCAATTCGGTCCTCTCCTTTCTTTCTCAAATTGATTTCATATAAACATATAACATTTATATGTAAAAAGTAATCAAATAAACTTTCTATATTATTTAACAAAATAAGCATGTATAATATATTTTTATTCAATTCGTATTTTTAATTTATTGTCTAATCAAATTTAAAATCACTAATTACTTTTCAATCAATATACATTTCAATTACTCACATATTTTCTTTATTTAATTTAATTTGCCTTCAAATATTCAAATAATTCATAATTCAGTTACGTAATTTAAATAACTTTCTAATTTCGATTCATTCTACTTTCACTTCTTATTTCAACTAGTTTCACGATATTGCGATAATTCTTCATAGTTTAATGCAATACACATAACAATATTCAATAACTTCATGATTCAATTCAAGACACAAAATAATATTCGAGATTCCATAATTCGATTCGATGTCGAGTCTCAACTTGATTACTCAATCTTAAATTTATCATTTTACTAAATACTTACCTTAAAATACTTACCACACATAATTAATAAATTACACATAATAATGATAAAGTTTAAATTATAATGATACAAATATCATCAAAGTCTCTAACATATCACATTATCTCAAGTTATATATTAATAATAGCATATATTTCTAGACTTCACATATACTACATTTGGTCCGAGAACCGACTAAACCTAAGCTCTGATACCACTAAATGTAACACCCCTTACCCGTATTCGACACCGAAATAGGTGAGGCATTACTGAATTACAAATTTATTTATCAAAAATTTTATATCATTTAACATTTATTTTTGAAACCAATCAAAAATCAAACATATTATCCCTTAAAACATATTTATTTTTCTTATTTCATGACTTACTTGAATTTATTTCTCGTCTCAACATATTTAATTACCTTTTATTTACATATTACAGATAATCACATATTGACATGTCATGATAAATATCATTCTCTTGCCGTTTATTCATAAACATATATTAGTTAATTCATTATATCAATATTTCACGTGCTATCAACTTATATTTCCTTATATCACATATTTAAAGTTACACGAACTTACAGCTAAATTTGCGAAATACCAAGATTCAAGGGCATTTTGGTAATTTCCCATTTTCATCGATTTTTCAACCGATCTTAATCTAATTAATAATTTCATTCAATTTAGCAATTTTAAATAATAAAATAATCCATTCCATGTAAATTGGTCATCTCCAACATTTATACAAAACTAATCATAAACTTTTACTTTTATTCAATTTAGTCCCCAGTCTAAAACATTACAAATTAGCCATGCTAGCTGAATATTCATACATATTTTCCTCCTCCTCCTCTCCATTCCACATCCTTAATGTATATAGCATTCTATAAGTAACATTATCAATAATTTTCAACATTTACTTATGTGAATATTTAAGCTGTCCATGCGTGTCATAGTCACTAAATTATTTTTATCTGGAGCTACAGAACTCCAAATGAAGAACCGTTAATTTTTCTTGAAACTAGACTCATATATCTTTTTACTATAATTTTTCCAGAATTTTTGGTATGGCCAATCAATACCAGATTATTCTTAAAGTTTCCCCTGTTTTACTGTTTGACTGTTCTGACCTCTCTTCACTACGAATCAAATTACTCTTCATACAAAATTCATATGACCTTCTTGTTTATTTCATTTGAAAATAGACTCATTCAGGATTCTAAAAATATAAAGTTAAGCCCCTAATTATTTTTCTCCAATTTTTATGATTTTTCAAAGTCAGAACAGGGGATCCTGAAATCACCCTGAACCAGTTTCACTAAAATTTAAATATCTCATAATACAGAACTTATTTGATTTCTCTATTTCTTTCATATGAAAGTAGACTCAATAAGCTTCAATTTCATATCTTACTCAGCTTCTAATTCCACTTCTACGATTTTTGGTGATTTTTCAAAGTTACTCTACTGCTGCTGTCCAAAACAGTTTTGTTATAGCTTATTTTACAATTAAATCCTTTACCCAATTCTAACTTCAAATTCTTTCAATTAAACCACTAATTCATCATTTTATTCATCATATGCTATATTCAACAGCTTTAAAACTTCAAAAACTTCAACTTAAATTCATCAAAACTTTGTTCTAAAACTTATAAAACATCAAAATTAAAAGAGAAGGACTAAATTAACTTACCAATTAAACTTCCAAGCTTCAAACCATCAATTTCTCCTTTTCTTTCTTTCCCCTTTTTCTTCCCCTGCTTTCGTCTTGTTCTCTGTTTCATTTTTCTGGTCTTCTTCTTTTACTTCTTTTGGTTTATATATATATAATAATATAATAATATAATATAATATAATATAATATAATAATATACTTTTAAAAAATCTGAGATTTTCTTACGTTAACCGCCTCAACTATGCAAAATGGTAAAATTACCATTTTGATCCTTCATAATTTCTTTTAATCTATAATTTAACTTTTACTTTCATTTCAGTTTAGTCCTTTTCATTTAATTTCCTACCCAAACGTTAAAATTTTCTAACGAAAGTTTAATAATAACTTAATGACACTCCATAAATATTTTTAGAAATATTTATGGCTCACTATGAATTCGAGGTCTCAATACCTCGTTTTTGGCCCAATTTTTTTCTAATTAATTCTTTCAGTTCACAAAATTCACTAATTTTAAAATATTTCTAAAATCACACTTAACTTATAACTATCGATTAACAAAATTTTCTAACTTTTAAATCGATTTAGTGATCTCGAATCACTTTGTTCGACACTATTAAAATTGGGTCATTCTGAGTTAATGCGACAATAGGGGTTTTAATTAGAAAGAGATTTCAATTAATCAACCTAGAGTCAGTTGTTAGTAGCCTCGAAAGAGGTATTAATATAATTTAGGGATTTCTACGGATTAAGTCAAGTGAATAAATCGCATGAATCAAAAGTAATAAGTGAAGTCTAGGTGGATTTTTCCTTAGGTATTCCCTATCTCATATAAGTTGTCCAAAAATATTTTCCCAATTTACTCTCTATCACATTCATAGTTAGTTAATTTTAGATTAAAAACAAATCCCTTTAACTATTAGGCTAGATAATAAAAAGATAGTTAATACTAGTACTCTTGGTCCTTGAGGATAGGATATTCTGGACTCACCACAGCTATACTACTATTTGATAGGTGCACTTGCCTTTGTCGAAATAATAGTTAGTTTCAAGCTCCATCAAGTTTTTGGCCCCGTTGCCGAGGACTAAGATATTAGGAAAACTAAATTTTTATTACTTTAGCCATTTTATTTATTTACAATTTATATTTACTTTATTTTTAACTTTACTAATTTTTCTTTTATTTGTTTCTGGCAGGAACTTCTAGTTTATGACTAGAAGGAACCCATCAGGACCATTACTTTTTAATAGTGATATAGAAGGTACTGTTCACAGAAATTGTAGGGAAATAAGGCGAAGCTTACAATACATAGAAGAAGAGCAAAAGGACGATATTAATACTATCGAAGAAATGGTTGATAATAATCCGCTACCTCCTGTGGTTGCCGCAAACCCGGTAAATCAAAATCCTGCTCCTCGTACTATGTATGATTATGCTAAACCTAATTTAACAGGAACTGAGTCAAGTATTGTTAGACCTACTATTGCTGCAAATAATTTTGAACTGAAACCTAACACTATACAAATGATTCAACAATTTGTTCAGTTTGATGGTTTGCAGGATGAGGATCCAAACAATCACTTGGCAAACTTTTTGGAATTTTGCGACACTTTCAAAATTAATGGCGTTTCTGATGATTCCATTCGCATTCGGTTGTTTCCCTTCTTGTTGAGGAATAAAGCTAAACAGTGGTTGAACTTGTTACGACGAGGATC
Source organism: Gossypium bickii (assembly GCA_025503065.1). Taxonomy (NCBI): domain Eukaryota; kingdom Viridiplantae; phylum Streptophyta; class Magnoliopsida; order Malvales; family Malvaceae; genus Gossypium; species Gossypium bickii. Next base: position 14,075,634 of record CP106713.1, on the reverse strand, counting down.
AATCACTACATGGGAACAAATGACCGAAAATTTTTTGTTAAAATATTTTTCGTCTGCTAAAACAGCTAAGTTGAGGAATGGTATCTCTTCTTTTGTGCAGATGGATATAGAAACACTTTACGATGCATGGGAGAGATACAAGGATTTACTAAGAAGGTGCCCTCACCGTGGGTTGCCCTTGTGGCTAAAGGTTCAAACCTTTTACAACAGTGTGAACCCCTTGACTAGGCAGTTGATTGATTCAGCCACTGGTGGAACCCTAAATAAAAAAACCCCTGAAGCGGCTTATGAGTTTATAGAGGAGATGTTACTAAATAACTATTAGTGGCAAGTTACGAGGATAAAGCCAACAAAAGCCGCTAGTGTTTTCAACCTCGACGCAGTAACCATGCTATCAAATCAGGTAGAACCTTTAAGTAAGAAAATTGATGGTTTGTATGGTTATTCGCAGGTACATCCAGTGATTCAGTGCGATGCAAATGGAGGAGGGATGAGTAATACAGAATATCCATCCTACAACCATGGCATAGAAAGCGAACAAATGAACTATATGGGTAATACCTCAAAATAACCCTTATAGTAACAGTTATAATCTAGGTTGGAGGAAACACCCCAATTTCTCATGGGGTGGCCAAGGAAATTAGAGACAACAACCCCTCTAGGCTTTCAACAACAACCTTACTCACAAGAGAAAAAGCCGAACCTTGAGGAAATGCTAACAAAGTTCATCGCAGTGTTAGAAACTCATTTCCAAAACACCGAAACAGTACTTCAAAATCAACAAGCATCGATTCAAGGGATCGAAGAACCAATTAGGACAACTTGCTAAGCTGATTTCAGAAAGACCACAAGGTAGTTTGCCAAGCAACATTGAAACTAACCCAAAGGAGCAACTTCAAGCCATAACTGCTCACGATAGTGTAGGGTTAGACTAACCAAAACTGAGGCAAGAGAATGTGGTAGAGGAAGGTAAAGTTGAGGTAAGCTATGATAACCAACACCGATAATTACAGAGTACCAACCTCGTGTGCCATACCCTAATGCGATGAAGAAAGGCTACACAAATGAGCAATTCAGTAAATTTCTTAAAATTCTAAAGAAATTACATATTAACTTACTGTTTCTTGAAGCTCTTTCGCAGATGCCAGATTCAAGGAAATTTTTAAAAGAGCTTTTTACAAACAAACGGAGGTTAGACGATACATCACATCTGGAACTAAATGCAGTGTGCTCAGTAATTTTACAAAATAAACTACCAAGAAAGTTAAAAGACCCAAGGAGTTTTACAATTCCGTGCTTAATTGGTAGTTTATCTGTTGATAATGCTTTAGCTGATTTAGGGGCAAGCATAAATGTTATGCCTTATAAAATGTTTAAACAGCTAGGTCTAGGGAAACCCAAACAAACTAGGATGAGCATTCAATTAGCTGATAAGACTATTAGAATTCCTAGAGGTATAATCGAAGATGTACTAGTAAAAATTGATAAATTCATTTTCCCAGTAGACTTTGCCGTTTTAGATATGGATGAGGACAATAATATTCCTTTAATTTTAGGAAGATCCTTTTTAGCAACTACTAGAACTAAAATTGATGTTGGTACAGCTGAACTCATACTTTGTATAGGTGACGAAAAGATCACTCTTCAGGCTCTTGACTCGGCTAGGACCAAGTAATAAAGGTGAAAACATAAATGACCATTTGGTTCAACCTTCTTTTCAGGAAGCACCACGAAATTACACAGATGAGCCATATCCTAGACCTCGTGCCAACAGAGAAATAACTCATGAGGAACGACGACTTCAGATCGATAAACTAGACGAGTGGAAGACACATTTCAAAGAGAAACTAGGAACACACGAAGCAAAATCGAGGCAACACCATGTCAAACTTAAAGATGAGACATACCAATTTCAGATCGGTGATCAGGTATTGTTGGATAAGACAAACCCTCAAATCGCCACTTCAGACCTTGATACAAACGAAAAGATCCCTTTCACGGTGCTGAATGTCTTCCCATACGGAATAGTTGAGGTAACTAATCCTATATTCGGCACTTTTAAGGTAAACACTACTTGACTCAAACTATATAGAGGTCTTAGAACTGATAGCAGGGGAGAGGAGTTTCAACTCCTCAAACCACCATGAGATATGCGAATGAGAGGTAAGTCTAGCTTAAGACTTTAAACGAGCGCTTTTTGGAAGGCAACCTGAGCACTAACTTCAGTAATTTTCATATTTTTTATTTTTAGCACCTAACTACAAACTAACCAAATTAATAAAACACATATTTCCTAACCACACGACCTTGCACACGGGCGTGGCCGTGGCTGTGTGGACACCACGAGTAGGTATGTCGGCGTGGACAATAATTTTCCCAAAACACGGGCTGCGATAAAATGCCATGGCCGTGCGATATAGCCGTGGTCGACACTGAGAAAGTCACACGGGTGTGAGGCACGCCCGTGTCCTTAGGTCGTGGCCGACACTGATTAATCAACATGGGCGTGAAAACCTCTATACAGACGTGGGAGAAACGAATGAAGCAGTACATGACCGTGCTATACGACCGTGTGACATAAGACGCCCATGGCACACGGGCGTGGGAAGCCACCAGATCCCTGTTTCTTATTTAAAATCCCCCTCTTCTCACATTCTCCCCAAATTCTTTCAACTACCACACCCCTCTTCCATTCAATTACCTTTATCCTTCTATTTTTCCTTTCCCCTTTCCCTCATTCTTTCTTTACACAACCATTCCCATGTCTAAGAAGCGAAAGGACCCCAGCACAGTCTTCCCGTACGAGACCGATCTACATGAGTTCATGCCAGTCGCTTCATTTATCTGACAGGACAAGGACCTTTGAGTCCCTTTAATTTTTCTTTTTCTTTTCTTTTCTCCTTTATTTTCCTTCCCTTTATCTTTCTTGTCTTTAATTTATATTATTATATTTTGATTTCTTTAATTTAGGTTCAAAAGGCTATTAGGGAATCACCACACCACGACCCTAGTATCCACCTTCACCTTCATCTATGCCCAACTTACCGTTTCTTTTCCCTGACTCCATCCAAAATTCAGGAAGCTCACCTCTCTCCCTATCTTATGATCTTATATATTGTAGATATCTATCTTTGTACATTGATGACAATGTACATCTTAAGTGTGGGGAGGTTATTTAATTTATTATCAGAAATTGATTTATGATTTTTATTGATATGTTTTGGATTAAGTCGTAAGTAACTGTGCAGTGATGATTTAAACTTTAAGACATTAGAAAAGCAAGCATGATAAGTCTATTTTCGAAATTAAAATTTTTCTAGGTTGTTTCCCTAATCTTAAATATTATTTTGAAGTTTGAAATCCATAAGGATGACATCAAAAACCATAATTTTTGTGAGATTTTTTAGCCTTTTAGAGCATATATTTTTCTTGCTCACTTTATTGATTATGAGTGTGTCAACATTGATTTGTTATTCTAGAACTTGCTTCGATTATACATGTCAAGACTACATTTTTTATTTGATATACTGAGATGATAAAGGCACCTAGGATCTAACCCACTTATCCCAAAAATCCTACCTCTATAATTAACCCCTATGAACCTTTTTTTTAGCCTAATAAACCATTTCTTGATTCACCTTTAATATTAACCCAAGGCCCATTCTTTTTGATTCATTGAGAATTTTCCCTCTTGTTTTAACCCATTTTGTCAAGATTCGATTTGATCAGTTGCTTAACTATGTTCTCTATTTCCGTTGTTAAGTCCTTTCTTATTAATTGTTTGTATTTATTCTTATTCTTATTCTTAATATATATATATTAATTATTAGTTCCATGTTTTATGAGTGTAAACAATTAAATTCACATCTTTAGAAGAAGCTCTTGTTTTAATGTAATTATTCATTATTAGTTCATTGTTTCTAGTTACGTAATTTTTCAATTCAATCTCGATTCTAACTTTCTAATTCAGCCTGTATACACACCTTTAACCCAAGCCTCATTACAACCCTTTAAAGACCTTTTGATTTGTGTATCATCTCATTTTATAGTGGTGGAGATTTAATTTTCATGCAAGCCTATGGGATTAACTTTTCATGTTTAACTTATGAGTGCTTAATTTGAACCTTAAACACCTTGAGTGATTTGAGTGAATCTTTAGTGAGGATGTCAATTCTTGTCGGTTTTGAATCAGAGGTAACTATTTAGGTAAGGGGAAACACCTATATTTTCGTGCTATAAAAATTTATGACTTAGATTGTTTGAATCTTTATGACTCTTTTAGTCAAATTATCAATGTATGAATTATCCATGAATTATGATGAAATATTATTAATGAGGATTATAAATTAAGAAAGTTAATTTTAATTGTAAGTTGAGGATTTTGCTTGAGGACAAGCAAAGGTTTAAGTGTGGGGATATTTGATAAACCATAATTTACACATATTTTAACCCCATGTTTGGCTTAATTTTGGATGATTTTCCATTGAATTTGATGAATTTGATGCTCCTAATCTCTTAATTTCATGTTTTATACTCAAGAGAGCTTAGGAAGTAAAAAAGGACGAGAAACGGGCCAAAAAGGGACAAAATGGGCCTACACAGCCTGGACCACTACACACGGACGGACCGCACGGCCGTGTGTGGCAAGCCGAATCAAACACGGCCTAGGCTATCGACCACGGGCGTGTCACACGGGCGTGTCCCTACCAAAATAAGGATGAATTCTATTCGGAATAGGATACTTGTGGGCCAAGTAAGGCATCTCGAAGCCTATATAAACACCATAGGGGGCAACCTAAAAGGGGAGTACGACAGGATGTCGAATAGAAGCCGAGTAGAAGGAGAAAGTACTCCAAGAAAATCGTCGGGGATAGCTTAGGAGAAAGATCTCCATTAAGACTGAGGATCTCCCATCAAGTTCTTTAAAAGTTTTTGGGTTTTCTTATGTTTTGTTGTTTTCCCTATTCTAATATGTTTCCCCTTATTAGTATGAACTAAATCCCTCAAATACCTGAGAGGATGAAACCTAAGACAGATCTTATTATTATTTGATTTATGAGATAAATACTTGTGCTTATTCTTAATTGTGAGTTCTTATTCTTGTTTGATAATTCAAGTTATTAATTCAAGTCGAATGTGCTTATTCAGTGGAGCAAAAGTCCCTGTCTAAGAGTAGATCAACACAATTAAGCGGAGTTGATTGCAACCCTAGAAATAAGGCGACGAAAATCTACTGGATTAGGGTTAAACCTAATAAGAGAATCCATAGATCGAGTTAATGCGACAATAGGGGTTTTAATTAGAAAGAGATTTCAATTAATCAACCTAAAGTCAGTTGTTAGTAGCCTCGAAAGAGGTATTAATATAATTTAGGGATTTCTACGGATTAAGTCAAGTGAATAAATTGCATGAATCAAAAGTAATAAGTGAAGTCTAGGTGGATTCTTCCTTAGGTATTCCCTATCTCATATAAGTTGTCGAAAAATATTTTCCCAATTTACTCTCTGTTACATTCATAGTTAGTTATTTTTAGATTAAAAACAAATCTATTTAACTATTAGGTTAGATAATAAAAAGATAGTTAATACTAGTACTCTTGCTCCTTGAGGATACGATATTTCAGACTCACCACAGCTATATTACAGTTCGATAGGTGCGCTTTCCATTGTCGAAATAATAGTTAGTTTCGAGCTCCATCACCCGTATTAGTTTATCATAGTCCTGTGTTCTTTAATCACTATCAACCACGGCCGCATCACACGGCCGTGGCGTTTTATCGCAGCCCGTGTTTTGGGGAAAATTTTTGCCCTGTTTTCGCATGGTCTCTGCCATGCCAATATGCCTACTCGTGGTGTCTACACGGCCACGGCCATGCCCGTGTGTAAGGCCGTGTGGTAGGGAAACCTGCTCCTATTAATTTGGTTAGTTTTTAGTTAGATGCGAAAAATAATGTCATTAATGAAGTTAGTGCTCGGGTTGCCTCCCGAGAAGCGCTCGTTTAAAGTCTTAAGCTAGACTTACCTCTCATTCGCATACTTCATGGTGGTTCGAGGAGTTGACACTCCTCTCTCCTGTTATCAGTTCTATTCACTATATAGTTTGAGTCGAGTGGTGTTTACCTTAAAAGTGCCGAATGTAGGATTAGTTACCTCGACTGTTCCGCATGGAAAGACATTGAGTACTGTGAAAGTAGTTGTTCCATTAGGTTCAGAGGTGGCAATACGAGGGTCTGCATTATCTATTAGAACTCGATCTCCAACCTTAATATGGTTTGTTTTATTTTTAGGCTCGTCATGGAGTCACTTTGGGACGTGTTTGCTCGGTTTCTCCTTAACGTGTGTCTGCCATTCGTCTAGTTCATCAATCTGAAGCCTTCGCTCCTCATGAGTTATTTCATTGGTGGCACGAGAACTATGATGTGGCTCGATTGAATATTTTCGAGGTGCTTTCTGAAAAGAGGGTTGAACTGAATGGTTGTAATAGAATTTATGTACTCACCTTTATTACTCGACGTCCTAACTAAGTCACGAGTCTGAAGAGTGATCGTTTCTTCACCTACATGAAGTGTGCTGTACCAACATCAATTCTAGTTTTAGCAATTGCTAAAAGGGTCTTCCTAAAATTAAAGGAACGTTACTATCCTTATCCATGTGTAAAACAACAAAGTCTACTGGGAATATGAATTTGTCAATTTTCACTAGTACATCCTCAATTATACCCTTAGGAACTCTAATGGTTTAATCAGCCAATTGAATGCCCATCCTAGTTTGTTGGGTTTCCCAAGACCTAGCTGTTTAAACATTTTATAAGGTATAACATTGATACTTGCCCCTAGATTAGCTAAAAGCATTATTAATAGATAAACCACCAATTAAGTAGTTTAAAACTCCCAGGATCTTTTAACTTTTGAGGTAGTTTATTTTGTAAAATTACTGAGCACACTGCATTTAGCTCCACATGCGATGCATCGTCTAACTTTCGTTTGTTTGCCAAAAGCTCTTTTAAAAATTTTACTGAATTGGGCATCTTCGAAAGAGCTTCAATAAACGGTAAGTTAATATCTAATTTTTTTAGAAGTTTAAGGAATTTACCGAGTTGTTCATCTATATGGTCTTTCTTCATTGTATTGGGATATGGCACACGAGGTTTATACTCTGTCCTTACCAGTTTTGGTTTATCATGGCTTATCTCAACCTTACCTTTATCTGCCACATTTTCTTGCCTTGGTTTTGGTGCATCTAAACCCTCAATTTCATGAGTAGTTATGGCATGTAGTTGCTCCTTTGGGTTAGTTTCAGTGTTTCTTGGTAGGCTGCCTTGTGGCCATTCTGATATGAGCTTAGCAAGTTGTCCGATTTGGTTCTCGAGCCCTTGAATCGATGCTTGCTAATTTTTTAGTGCTGTTTCGGTGTTTTGGAAACGAGTTTCTGACACCGCGATTAATTTTGTTAGCATCTCCTCGGGGTTCGGCTTCTTCTCTTGTGGGTAGGGTTGCTATTGAAAGCCTAAAGAGGGTTGTTGTCTCTGATTTCCTTGGCCACCCCATGAGAAGTTGAGATGGTTCCTCCAACCTGGATTGTAAGTGTTATTATATGGATTATTCTGAGGTCTAGAATTATTACCCATATAGTTCATCTGTTCGCTTTCTATGCCAGGATTATAAGATGGATATTCTGTATTACTCATTCCTCCTCCATTCGTATCGCACTGCATAACTGGGTGTACCTGTGAAGAACCACACAAACCATCAATCTTTTTATTTAACATCTCTACCTGGTTTGATAGCATGGTCACTGCGTTGAGGTTGAAAACATCGACTGCCTTTGTTGGCTTCGTCCTCATAACTTGCCACTGATAGTTATTCAGTGACATCTCTTCAATGAATTCGTAGGCAGCCTTAGGTGTTTTGTTGTTAAGTATACCGCTGGCGACTGCATCAATCAATTACCTAGTTGAGGGGTTCACACTATTGTAAAAGGTTTGAACCTGTAGCCATAGAGGTAACCCATGGTGAGGGCATCTTCTCAACAAATCCTTGTATCTCTCCCATGCATCGTAAAGTGTTTCTAAATCCATCTGCAAAAAAGAGGAGATATCATTCCTCAACTTAGTCGTTTTAGCAGGCAAAAAATATTTTAGTAAAAAATTTTCGGTCATTTGTTCCCATGTAATGATTGATCTTCGTGGTAACGAGTTCAACCACTGTTTAGATTTGTTTCTCAATGAAAAGGGAAACAACCGAAGGCGAATGACATCATCAAAAACACCATTAATCTTGAAAGTGTCGCAGAATTCCAGAAAATTTGCCAAGTGATTGTTTGGATCCTTATCCTGCAAACCATCAAACTGAACAAACTGTTGAATCATTTGAATAGTGTTGGATCCTTATCCTGCAAACCATCAAACTGAACAAACTGTTGAATCATTTGAATAGTGTTAGGTTTTAGTTCAAAATTATTTGCAGCAACAGCGGGTCTAACAATACTTGATTCAGTTCCTGTTGAAGTAGGCTTAGCATAATCATACATAGTACGAGGAGCGGGGTTTTCGGCAACCACCGGAGGAAGTGGATTATTGTCAGCCATCTCTTCAGTAGTATTGGTATCGTCCTCTTTCTCTTCCTCTATGTATTGTAGACTTCGCCTTATTTCTCTTCGGTTTTTGCGAGTTGTACTTTCAATCTCACTGTCAAAAAGTAATGGTCCTGACGAGTTCCTTTTAGTCATAAACTAAAAGTTTCTGCCAGAAGCAAAGAAAGAAAAATTAGAAATGTAAAAAAATGAAAAGTAAAATTAAATTGCAATAAAATAAAAATTGGCTAAAGTAATAAAAATTTAGTGTTCCTAATATCTCAGTCTCCGGCAACGGCGCCAAAAACTTGATGTGTCTCTAACTAACTATGACCACAATAAAGGCAAGCGCACCTATTGTTATATAGTATAGTTATGGTAAGACCGGTAATATTGTATCCACAAGGACAAAAAGCACTAGTAATTACTATCTTTCTATTATCTAGCCTAAGAATTGGAGTGATTTCTTTTTAAACTAAAACTAATTAAAAGCACGACAAAGAATGAATTAGGAAAATACTTTTAGACAACTTATATGATAAAGACAATACCCAAGGAAGAATCCACCTAGACTTCACTTATTATTTTTGATTCATATGATTTATTCACTTGACTTAATCCGTAGAAATCCCTGATTTATGTTAATATCTCTTTCAAGACTAAAAACAACTGAATCTATGTTGATTAATTGAAATCTCTTTTTAATTAAAACCCCTATTGTCGCATTAACTCGATCTATGGATCCCCTTATTAGATTTGACTCTAATCCGACAGATTTTCGTCGCCCTATTTCTAGGGTTGCAATCAACTCCGCTTAATTGTGTTGATCTACTCTTAAACAGAGACTTTTGCTCCACTGAATAAGCACATTCGACTTGAATTAATAACCTGAATTATCAAAACAAGAATAAGAACTTACAATTAAGAATAAGAACAAGTATTTATCTTATAAATCAAATAGTAATAAGATCTGTCTTAGGTTTCATCCCCTGAGGTATTTGAGAGGTTTAGTTCATACTGATAGAGGGAAACATCTTAAAATAAGGAAAACAACAAAAAATAAGAAAACCCAAAAACTTCAAGAGAAATTGATAGGAGATCTTCAGTTTTGATGGAGATCCTCCTTCCAAGCTACTTCCGACGGCTGTCTTCGAGTGTTTTTTACCTTCTACTCGGCGTCCCCCTTTAGGTTGCCCCCTAGGTTGTTTATATAGGCTTTAGGGCACCTTTCTTGGCCCACAAGTAGCCTTTTTTGAATAGAATTAAACCTAGTTTCGGCAGGGACACGCCCGTGTTCGATAGCCTCATGCCGTGCTCGATTCTGCTTGACACACACGGCCGTGTTCGATGGCTTTAAACAGTGTGCGATTCTGCTCATCACACACGACCGTGTGGTCTGCCCGTGTACGTTGGTCCAGGCCGTGTTGATTTCTGAGGTAGGTCCATTTTGTCTCTTTTTTGGGCCGTTTCTCGTTCTTTTCGGCTCTCTAAGCTCTCCTGAGTGTAAAACATGAAATTAAAAGATTAGGAGCATCGAATTCATCAAATCTAATGAAAATTCATCCAAAAATAAGCCAAGCATGGGTTAAAATATGTATAAATTATGGTTTATCAGCTCTCACGAGCTGCAATGGGTAAGCTCATACGAGCTGAGGATCGATAATCATTAATGACATGTCATTTGTATCCTACGAATTCCTAAGGTTCAAACGGGGCTCGGTAATCATCGCACGTCGTCGGATATGCGATTGATATTTATACATGGCCATTATACAAATCACATACATATAATTCAATTAAAACATATAAATACACAATTTAATTACACAAATTTACCTCGACGAGTATACGTAGATACAAAGGCGCTTAATCCGAGACTTTCTTTTTGCCCCGATCTAACTCTGTACAAGGTCTAACTGGATCTATACGGATAAATTTAAATCAATTTAATATATTTCTCATTCATACTAGTCCAGAACATGTTTTTGGAAAATTACCATTTTGCCCCAGTATTTTTAATTTCTTTGCAATTTAGTCTATAGGCTCGAAAAATGAAATTCATGCAATTTAACCCTTACCCAAGCCTAGGCAATTTTTATACATATTAGCAGCAGCCATATATTTCATAAATTCACAAATTTCACCACATTATTTTCTAATTTTCAATTTAACCCCTAATTGATAATTCCATCTAAAATTCCTTTACAAAAGTTGTTTATCTAACAACAACCATTCATTTTCTATCATCAAAATTCAAAACTCATATATATTCATCAATGGTAAAACCCTAATGGTTAAACAGTTTCACAAATTAGTCCCTGAGCTAATTAGATAAAGCTACAACGATCCCGAAAACATAGAAATAATTAAAAACAGATTAAAAATACATACCTAATTGAAGAAATTAGGGTTGCCGAAAGTTAAGCTTCAACAATGGCTTCTCCCCTTCTATGTTCGGTTGAAAACAATTAAAAGATGATGGCTTTTTCATTTGTTTTATTTATTATAACATATAATTACTAATTTTCAAAATTAACCTTAATAATTAAACCAAATTTCAAAATTTCCAAGCCAACATCTTCCAATAACTCATAAATGGTGTAATTACCATATAAGGACTTCCACTTAAAAGCCATATAGCTATTTAATACCTTTAGCTATAAGAACTCAACTTTTTCACTTTATGCGATTTAGTCCTTTTCATCAAATTAAGCATGTAAATGGTAAAATTTCTTAATGAAATTTTTTATATGTATTTCTATCATGCTATTGATTGTAAAATAATAATAAAATAAAATTTTTTACTTCGAATTTGTGGTCCCATAACCACTTTTCCGATTTCATTAAAAACTGGCTGTTAAAAGAATGGTTCTCCACATACAGTTTGATTAAAGGTAGAGTTATGCGCATAGGAAACGATTCATCCAATAGGGTAATTGGTATTGTAACTGTTAAAATTAAGATGCACGATGGGATGATTAGGACACTATCAGATGTTAGGTATGTACCAGATTTACGAAAGAACCTCATCTCCTTGAGTATTTTAGACTTGAAAGGATGCATAATCAACATCAAGTCGAGTGGAATTAATGTATCTTGTGGAGATCTTGTTTTGTTAAAAGGTAAAAGGACTGACAGTCTTTATATTCTGGAAGGTTCTACAGTGATCGACAAAATCGAACGTCCTTCATCCGTTATGGAGTCGAAGTCAACTCATTTGGAGTGGAGGCAACTTGGTCATAGGAGGGAAAAATGTATGACTGTTTAGTTGAAGAGAGGTTCTCTTTTGGATGCAGGTCTTGAAAAGTTAAGGCATTGTGTTCATGAAAATCAGGCCCAGGCTAGTTTTGATTTGGCAGTGTACAAGTCAAAGGCTAGAAGTCTTCCAGTTTCTAAACACAGATTCAACTTAGTTAATTCCCTGCAGAGTTCAAGATAGGCCCATGGCAGGCTTTGGCAAAGCTGGCGTTGTGAAAATATGAGTCAAGGTGGAGATTTGTTGATTATGACTCATATTTCAGTCAAATTTGAGATATAATCTTCCAGTTAAACTCTGTTTATTTGTTTCAATCAGACTCTAGTTAGTCTAGATTATTTTATTATTATTTGACCTATGAATTTAGTCAATAAATAGGCTCTTTTACAACTTTAGAAAATACGCCCATTAGAGATTAGAACTCATAATACTTTTGGAGAAATTTTGTATTTACGTTTTGAGGCTTCTTTGTTTTCGGGTTTTCGGGGTTTAGTTTTTTTTATACTCTTCGTTTTTTTGCCATTATAGTAAAATTATCTTTACCCGTGGTTTTTTTATCCTCTTTGGAGGGGTTTTTCCACGTTAAATTTGTGGGTTCAATTTCTCAATTTCTTTTGCTATTTTTACTTGTTCGTTGTTTAATCGGGTCGATCCTCAACAATTACTAAAATGATTTTTTTGTAAAGTCAGAGGGTCAAATAAATCATTATGCTTAGTAAATGATTATTCAAAACTTTGATAGCGTATTACATCATATGAGATACGACTCCATATACCAGTCAAAAGACTGCTGAAACACTCGAAGTTGAGAAGGTCCACCATTGACATGCTTTGCCACGAGATCAGAAACACCATTACATTCTCTAGGTACATAGTCAACCTGGATTTTCCATCACTTTTGTAACATCTTTCCAATGTTTCAGAGTGTTGAGCATGCTTGGCTGTTCCTCTTCTCTGTTTGTACCAGTTGAACCGCCTATTTACTATCCGACTCTAATATTACTACTTGAGATAATTGGAAGCCTAGTTCTAACAACATTGAATCTGCTGCGAAGAGTTGCAATCGATTGACTGGAAGATGCTAAGATTGCGTTGCTTCCAAATCTGAACAGTGTATCCCATGCAATTTTGTTGGCCCCTAGAACCACTCAATTCTCCAATAATCAAGTTTGGAGAGACGTTGAGAAGAACTCAGATTGAGGCTGTTCTTCAACCAAGCACACCACACTAATCTTGGGAGAAGACAGTCTTAGAGAATGCAGCACTGAATCAACCGGGTTTCCACAGAGACAACATGATGGCAGTTCCGACATGCCTCGGCTATACCTACGCTCATTCTCCACATCACCAGTCGTTGAAAATGTCTCACTCGGTTAGGCACATTCGAACTCCAAATAACCTTTCATATTGGGTCCCGTGGATTCTAGCTGATTTGATAAAACAATTTGTACTAGCTGGATATTTGAATGATACATGAATGACTCCCTTTCCAGCTAATAGCGTCCCCCTGTAAGTGAGCGTTAGAGGGGATCGCTTGGTTAATGTTGGACAGTATTTCATGATCAAAAAGCCTTCAAGTTTGTATAGCTTCCATTCCCCATGTGGCGTTGCCATGGCTGAAACTGGCACAACTTCAGCATTATTAACAGGCCTTTGGAGATAGTGCTCCAGATGCTCCAATTCCGGGATCCAGTTTTCTTCCCAAAAGCTGAGTAATGATGAATTTTTATTTATGAATGTTTTATATAATTGATAAATATTTTGTATATGAAATTAATTTAATATTATTCATTGAATATTTATAAATATTTATCTATTAAATATTTGTTAAAAAATATCAAAAAATTCGAAATGACCCATTGAAATATTTTAATATCGATTTGTATAAATTTTAATTGAAAAATAATGCACCCCCAGAACAATATTAACAACGTGATATATATTATTATTTTTAAATATTCATACTTAATATATGTTCAACTCATTATATTAAAATGGGATTTTGAAGTTTTGTCTTTCACCCTTTACAAGAATTATTTAATGTTGCCCCTTGTGTTTGACTTGAAAGATTAACAAGGCAATGGTACAATAATTTTTTCGGAAGGTAAAAATATTATGGAAACTTTTGTATTAAGAGTTAGATTGTAATTTTTTTATTATTAAAAAGATAAATAAAATAGTCTTTGTATGTTAAATTAAAGATAAGTTAGTCATACTATTAAAATTTTCATTCACTTCTACTATTAAAAATTGGTTCTTTGAATATTAACATGAATATTATTAAAAATTTCATTCACTTTTACTATTAATAATTGGTTCTTGTATATCAACATGAATACTATTAAAAATTTCATCCATTTTTACTATTAAAAATTAGTCCTTGTATATCAACATGAAATGCACATGGCATGTCATGTTTAATTATCTAGTTATTCCGTTAATCACACCAGTTTTTACTAATAGAAATAGATAGCAATTTTAATAAAAATGATCAACTTATTTTTTAATTTAATATATAAAATCTAATTTATCTTTATTTTTAATAAAAAATAAAATACAATATTTCTAATACATAATTTTCATCATACTTTTACTTTCAATAAAATAAAAAGCTAAAAAAACCGAAATGTAGGCAAAGACTCTTGATTGATTTGATGGGATGAACCCCCCAGATTCCCAATATTAATCTAAATGGAAAATGATTAATTGTTAGTGGAATAACTTCAGGGGTTTTCTTATACCTTTTAGGCAGTTGATTTCGGCAACCCATTGATGATTTGAGGGTCCAAGGCATCAAGTTCAATAGCTGAATAGTTGATTATGTGATTGCCTCTGGGTTCCAGGCTCTTGTTTGCTAGATGATGGAGTATGTTGAAAGTTCATCGGTCTCTTTCTTTATTTGTTTTAATGTGCCAACTTTCTAGATTCATTCAACAATAGCAGCTGCTTCTTGGAATTTAATCCCAATGCAAACGCCAATCTTACAAAGTTAACCTTCATTTTTTTGGGTTCATCAGTTGGTTTTTTCTTTATTCATGTCAACATGGACTTTTTTATGTTGAAATGTCTAAATTCTGTAGATTGATCTGTTACTTTGGTTTAAGTCTCAATATCTAGAAATCTTTTTTCACTTGAAAAGTCCAATCTTAATTCAATATAAAAAACAAAAAGCATTAGATTCTTCCAACAAGTTTCAAAATTTTAACTTGTATGAATACGTTAGCCATTCTGAATTTTTATCGAAATATTCATTTCTCCATTCATACAAGCTTTTGTAATTAGTGATTTTTATTTTGGTAAAATCAAATATACACTTGAAAGAATTTAATTAATCAACAACGAAAGTCCTAGGTTTGAAAAGCTTACAACAAGACTTCCAAGGTTTTATTAATATAACATATTAATATAACATATCAATCTTGTATTGTCATTGTTCGTACCACATATTTCTTTCCCCTCTTTTACTCAAGTTTTTTAGAAACCTCTTAATAGAAATTTGTTTAAGTTTAGTATTGATGGATTGTCTCTTAGTAATTCGGGGAAGGCGAGAGCCGGTGCTCTCATTTGGGACCATCAAGGGAATTAGGTAATTGGCTCCTATAGACATATCTCTTGTGTTAGTAGTATCCAAATTTAATCGTGGGCACTAAGAGATGGGCTCCAACTAGTTAGATCGCTTAATTTCAATCACCTAAACATTAAAGTTGATGCCTCCATTGTTATTTTTCTAATGACTAATAATAATTTTACTAATTTGATTCTCTTCCTATTGGTTGATGTGTACAGGATGCTCCAACAATCTTTGACTACTAAATCTCTGCGGCATGTCTTTCGAGAAGGGAAAATGTGCATCGATGCTCTTGCTCGTTTAGTGAGTAACTTACAATGTAATCTCCTTCAAATAGTGTCTTGTCTTCTACATTATTTACCGTTTGTAATAATCCTCCTAAATGTTTGGAGAATCGACTACTTGCTGAGAAAAATGGTTGTTTTATGTATCAAGCTTGACTCTTTTAATATTTTATTAATTAATTTCCCTTTTCAAAAAAAATTGTATTGAGAATTTGTTAGATTAGATATATATGGTATATATGGTGACATATGTATAGATATATAGATATTTGTGAGGTATCCATTTAATAAGAAATTTATAGAAGTTTTTGAACAAAACAGATCTAATTGTTTCTCAATTGGCCAAATCGGTTCTTCTCTATTTTGAACTATTTTATGCAGTCAACTTTGGTATATGATGTTTGTAAAGAGTTTAAAAAATAGCATGGAATTTTACTTGTAGTTCTAGAAATGATTTTGGAAAAACGTCTCTGATTAATTGGAATTCTTTTTTCTCAATCAATGGAGAATGGAGGTATAGGGTTACAAATTTTAAGTATGCATAATAAAACATTTTGGTTTGCAATTTAATTACTAATGAAAAGGCTCTTAAGGTTAAAGTCTTGAAGAGTAAATACAAAATAGGGTTAAAGTCTTGTTCCTATGTTTGGTGCTTTTTATTTAAAGAAATAAACCATTATAATAATGAATTCAAAAAATCAAAAAACTTAATTTTGACCTCAAAAAATAATTTTGACTTCACCCCAGGTTTGGTGATGAGAATATGTCAATTTCTATGAATCTTAATAAGAGATGGGTATCTCACTAGAGACAAATCATTAAGAGGGGGGCATGTGGTTGCTATCAAGAGATGAATTTACATGCTATAAGGGATTGTTAAACCAAACTTATTTCGGAGGAAGTACAAGACAAGTTCTGTTCAGCAACTCTTAGTTGTTGATTAATTGATGATTTTGATAACTTATTACAGTTTAATCATGATGATATAAAATGGACTAAAAATTTCGATATCGCTTGAATTTGATAACGTTGTTGTAGTTGGATTGTTAAATTCTAGAAGAGTATGTGATAGCAACATAAGCCTTATTAGAAGCATTAGAGACTTATGTAATACACATTGCTAAGTTTGAAGTGAAGATGGAACCAATCATGCATTTGTTCTACAAGCTACAGCAACAGGGATTTGAAATTTGCTTTCAAGTGATGTATTTGGTATTAATTACCTAGGGAAGAAATTGTAATACATTATACCTAGTCCGGTCACCTGACCTGAGCTATAAGGTATTACAGCTATTAAACATTAATATCATTCAATATTTCAACATAAATAATCAACTAATCCATAATACAATATAAATGCTATTATTCAATGATATTCAATCAAAATCGAACCTTAATGAGCTTACGAAGCTCTTAAAATAACCTGGGAAAAAATCAGGACTAATTTGATACTTTTATGAAAAGATAGGTAAAAAGTGAAAACATGGGTCACATGGCCGTGTGGCAAGCTTGAGGTTGTGTGGTAATAAAACATTTTCATGTTGCCTAATGTGTCACAGATCGATGCTGTGTAGACTAGAGTCATACGACCATGTTGCTAGGTCGTCTGGTTCAACCTGCACCTAAATTTAACAAACTACATGGCCATGCCCTGCACCTGTGTGTGACACACGACCGTGTGGCAAACTGTGTCACAGGCCATGTGCACCTAAGCATACCTTTTAAACCAAACAATTTCACCTATAATCACTTATGGTACAAGTCACGCAATACCATCCATTAAATGTGGCACCCTAAACTCGGTCGGGATGGTCTGACTTGAATTTCGAATGCCACATTAGCCACTGAAGTGACGGTCCATTAAAACCACCACAAAGCACACCAACCACCAAACACACCTCACACAATTATTCATGGAATATTTGATAACCTAAAGTCATGCTTCCGTTGCGCAACTCTAATCATCAAGTCATTAGCATAATTCGTAAATTCAATTTTAACAAGCAAATATTCTAAAAGCTTCAATTGAACATTCATCTAAGTGATAGGGTATTTAAAAGTTTATATATGAAAGGATTTTAGAAACTGTTTTATTTAAAAACAAATTATTAAATCTAATTCGTAATGTAGTAAAACGTTGGAAAATACCATTTTATAAGGTTAAAAATAGTATAGTAGAGTAATATGTATAAATCTTATTTAGGAAGCTTCATTAAAACATCATGCATCTCTTCATAAAATCATCATCATTTATTTAGTTCACAGGCCAGTTACTATTTACATAATTTGTCCAGTTTTATATTTCATGCATACTAAACTCATGATTAATTTCCAAATCACACATAAAACACATAAGACTTACCTTAATAACCAACGGCTCTTCAGCCTACACTTACAAGTTAGTCGAAAAATTACTTATACCATTCATCAAGCATTCATAATCTACCATTCAATAATCTACATGAAGCAAAAGTAAAAGCTCCAAATCAAACCAATTAAAGAGTCCATAATGTCCAATTACAAACCATTAACAGTTCAAGTTTAAAACCCTCTAGATTAATCCCACATTTCCTTCCTTGTTAAGTTGGAAACACATCAAACATACTTAAGGTGAATTGACTTGCTTTGGATCACTTAGTAGTTCACTTCTCCTCCTCGTTTAAGATATATCCTTGTATTTTTAAACATAAAAGAATGTGAGATTTTTCAAGCTCAGTGAGTGCTCAAAGATTGCCACAAGTAGTCACAATATCCAAAGTTAAAAGAGAGCATACTATCACAATTAATCATGGTAAGCAATCAAGCATAACTCATAGCATTAACATTGATATGTTGGCACAATTTGATAATGAAGCATATATACAAAATATATTACATTGGATAATCAAATTTCCAAATACGACCAATATAATGTATAGCATAAAGCTATCACCCACCAAACACAATCAAATTTCCTTCTAAACACAACTATATATACCCTCCAAACACAACCAAATTTACCCTCCAAACACAACCATATATATAACCTTCGAACACAACCAAGTATACACTCCAAACACAACCAATATACTTTTCAACATATGCACTTAAACATTTATAGTTACTATTTTGTACACAACTTATGTTCATATCACATATTCTAGTCTCATATCATGCACTTACAAGTGCTCACCTTATGCTAAAATAGCCACAACATATAGATCTCATATAATGTACATAAAATCAATAAGACTCATATCATATTTAGTCATAAACACATAACATTTTCATTATCATCTCAATGTACATCACATAACATACCACGTTTAAGCATCATTTGCATACCATAATTAGTTTAGGTAGAAACACTTACTCATGGAACTTAATATAGGTGATTAGGCACCTAAGCTCCCCTTTAACACTTTGATTTGTGCATAATTGTAGCACACCAAACCACTGACTTTGCAACCTTGACTTTAATGGAAAAAGCTCAAATAAGCCTTTGATTATCTTTGTCCTTGCTTATAGAGCCTTCCAACGAGTCTGACACTTTGAATTCACATTAAATACATTACAAATACATTATAAACAACCTCAAATACATTTAAATCATATAAAAAATGCAGACCACAACTCATCTATCTTACTTATTGAAAACTAGCTAGTTTTGCTGAATATGCGATTTCACCACTCAAATCTAGTTTCTAAACCTTAATTTTGATTCCAAACATCCTAAATATCATCCAATTACATATTTAAATCATCAATTTTACCCAATTACACTGATCTAATTTTTTTCAAAAAAATAAAGCTTATGTGATCTTTAAAAAGTAGAAAACATTCAATTTGCTTAAATTCATTAAGGATTTGTTAATTTAAGATCAAATACCTTTTAATTAGATCAAAATGAGTTAGAAATCACTTTAAAACCAAATCTTAGCCAAGAAATATGATATCTACCATTTTCAAGCCAAAAATTAACTTAAAAACAAATGATATATTGAGATCTTGATTAAATCATTTAAATCTCAAATTGAAATAACATATCACTTCGTTTAATCATACAAAATTAGAATCTCACCTCGATTTTGCAAAATCAATGAGCTGTGGAGCTAATTCGAGCTAAAATGTGTGAAGATCTCTTGAGGATTTTAAGGATGAAAACATAAGTGTTCTTCAAAATTGAAAAGAGATTTTGTGTTTAAAAAACTTAGGAATAAAAAAAGATGAAGTAATTTCGGAAGAAAAACTTTGATTTGGTGTTTGACAAATTCTTGAAGAAGATGAAGAATGGGAGAGAAAGAGATGTGGGTGTTGTTAAAGAGGCAACCCATTTTTAAAAATTGGGCCATTGCCTATTTAACCACCTCCAGTTTCTTCCCTTTTCCAAATAGGTCATTGATTTTCAATTAAAACCAATTTCAAAATTATTTTCAAATCCAATCTCGTTGTTAAAATCCATTTTAAACAAATTAATTCCCGGAAACCTAATTTAACGTAATTTTTTTAATTCTATTTTTTAATATTTTATTTAATTAATTCTTAATTATTTTAATTATCTAACCCAATTACGATTTTCGATTCACTAACCCCCGATTTACTATCCTAATTCTACTAACCTGGTTTTTGGGATATAACATTAAACCTAAACAAAAAGCATCAATTACCAACCAAAATTCACCATATAACATCCTACCTAAGTGTCAAACCAATATGCCACAATTAGCACCACAATTCAAACATTAACCATTAGCATTTAATACCATTCATACCATAAAATCAGTACCCAATCAATCACATAGCATCATTGGTTCCATTGTTAACATAATACCAAACAAAGTTCACCAAGTTACCTAAAACATATATATTAATTCAACAATTAAAAATGCATTAGATACCAAAACATGCCTATACCATTACACACCACAAACAACCAAAATAACCATAAAAGAGTTACATCCAAACACATGTTTCATATCCCAAATGGCACAAAACATAACCAAAGTGCTTATAAACATACATAGCCAAAACTCTATTTACATGCCACTTATAACCAAGCCAAAATAAGTAAATAGCTGCCAAAAGAGTTGATTAATAGTGTGATCTCTAGAAATGATCCAATCGATAGCTCGAATTTGACAATCTATAAGAAAGAAAATGAAACAGGATAAGATTACTTAAAGCTTAGTAAGTTTGTAGAAATTAAACATCATATACATGTCATTTTAAAAATACTATTTGAATTTAACATAAACTAGAATTCCATACCTTGTTTCACATTTCCTAACATACCAAATGGTTAAATATATACATATAACATTAGCAAGATCTCAAGATACATATTTCACATACCAATTCACAACCAAAAAGTATATAACCATTCATGCCATGAATTCTATTTCTAGACATTTTATTAATTGTTTTGCCCAAAAAACTATAGTAAATTAACTTTGGATATGTGGGGAAATAATACTCAGAGAAGCTGACAATTGAGACATTAACCATTACATGATGCTGCTCACTCAAGCTGACGAGAATCTGCAACAAATGCTAGATTCCAACGATCAGTATGGTATCCACCACCAGTACATAGTACCTGAAAATATATCACTAGCACAGAGTGCCTAAAAACTGTAACACCAGTATATAATACTTGAAAACTGTAATCACCGGCACCTAGTGCTTGGAACACCCTAATGATATGCCATTTGTAAACTAATCACTCACTAACTCACATGGGCCTTAACTCATATTCCATAAACTTTTCATGTTTATAACCTTATACCATGATCAACTTGATTACATACATTCCATAGAATAACACAATTAAATTTAAACATGTACAATTGCCATACGTTACAATTAAGTCCCATTATTTCCACTTTCAAGACTTACCTTAATTAATCATGCTAACTATACACATATGAAATTTGAATTAAAATAATTAATAAGCATAATAAGCCTCATACGAACTTACCTAAACGAATCAGCTACCAACACCACAGGAAGGACTACTCGACAACTTTTCTTTTCCCGTGATTATTGATTAGTTAATCCGTTTCTTGATCTATATATAATAATTTAGCTCAATTAATCAATTCGACACCTTGAAATATCTAAATTCATGTATTTGACCCTTTAATGACATTTTACATTATTACCCTAAACTTTTACCTCTTATTCAATTTAATCACTAAAATCAAAACTTCTACATTTATCATAATTAAACCAAAACCACGCTAGCTTAATTCTCTCCTACACATATATAAACCCATAATTATTGAAATTTCACAAGAATCTTATGCTAAATTTATGAATTCTCGTTTTCGAGCTTCCATATACTATTTGTCCATAATTTTTTTCTTGAATGTTTCCAAGAAGAGATCTCAAGTCATTTGGTTCACAGTAGTCCATTGCTTCATAGTGTTCCACCAGTAATGGGCTTCGCTAGTGAGTAAGGACCTAGTGCATCCCAACTTTTCCTCTTCAGTACAAGACATCTGTTCAAGGATTTTCTCAACACCCTCGAGCTGATACTTAGTCTTGGTAGGACCAGTTCCTTTAACTCCACTAAATCTTTATCACCTAATTCTAGTAGTGCGTACTAATTACTCGATAGAGAGATTAGGTGTACTGATTTCAAACATTTCTAATAGAGATCCGTGATTTACCTCGAGATTTTGGAAGAGTCTTCAGGTAGTTTTGGGTTCAAAGCTTAACTTTAGTATGACTTATCATCCCCAGACAGATGGTCAATCAGAACGGGTAATTTAGATACTTGAGGAAATGTTGCGCAGTTATGTCATTGAGTTTGGTGGTAGTTGGGAGCGATATCTACCTTTAGTGGAATTTGCTTACAACAATAGCTACTAGTCAAATATTCTGATGGCACTGTTCGAGGCACTATATGGTAGGAGGTGTAGGACTCCTCTGTGTTGGTCTGAATTGGATAAAGGACATGTTGTGAGTTCGGATTTGATTCGAGAGACTAAAGAGAAAGTGAAACTAATTAGTGATAGATTGAAAGTCTCTTCTGACAAGTAGAAGTCTGACACAGATTTGAAACACCGTGATATCGAGTTTCATGTTGGGGATCAAGTGTTCCTTAAGGTTCCACATTGGAAGAAGGTTTTAAGATTCAAACGAAAAGGAAAGTTGAATCTGAGATTTATTGGACCCTATAAGGTTATTGAGAGGATTGGACCAGTAGTGTATCAGCTCAGGTTATACTGAACTTGAGCGTATGAACAATGTGTTCCACATGTCTATGTTGCAGAAGTATTGATCCGACCCGTCGCATATTGTTCGGTAGAGGAGACTTAGGTTTGACCTGATCTTACCTATGAAGAGGAACCGATCGAGATCCTAGCTCGTGAGTTTAAGGTGTTGCGTAACAAAACCATTCCTTTAGTAAAGGTTTTGTGGCATAATCATAAGATCGAAGAGGCTACTTGGGAAATCGAGGATATGATGAGACGTCAGTATACTTATTTATTCGGTTCAGGTAAATTTCAAAGACGAAATTTTTTTAGAGGGGGGAGTTGTCACATCTAGAAAACCAGGTTGGTAGAATTGGTATTATGTTGTGGGCTCGAGAGAAAAATCGGTCTAATATCATAGAAATTAAAATAGGATAAAATAATTAATTAAATAATAATGATAATAATAAAATAATAAAATAATTATTGGATCTAAAATTAGGTGGTGAAAATTAGGATTAGCTGATTAGTTATTAAATAACTTAAAACGAACTTTAAAAATAAAATAGAGTTTGAAAATAATTAAGGACAAATGCGTTTTAATTAAACTAAGGACTGATTTGATAAATAAGGGAAAATTGAGAGTTTTTAAAAGGTAATTTTTCTTTTTTTTAAAAAAAAAACTGCTCATCTTCTTCCTTTAAAAACCCTACGTCCCTTCCCTCCTATTTAGCTTCTTATTCAAAAAAATTTATCAAATTCAAGTATGATATTTTCACTCAAAATTAACTCATCCTTGGTGATTTCTTAGCTATCCAAACACCCCAACGCTTTCCAATTTTAAAGAAAAATCATTAATCCTCATCAAATTCGTCATTATTCTTCTCACGTTCAACTTCAAATTAGCTCCAAAACTTTTTTGTTTTATTCAAATTGCAGTAATGTCTTGACTTATTATGGTTAGATTAAGGTTTTTGTTTTTCTAATTCAGAATTTAATCAAATGTGTTGAGAGTTTTTAAGATTTAAAGCTTTTTAATCAAATTTCGGTTCAACAATGGTGAAATACGAAATAATGAATAAACCTACTTTTTTTGATTGATTTCTAATCTAATTTTAACTAAATAAGGTATTTGAACTCAATTTGATAGGTCAGTATCCAATTTTAATGAATTTCAAAATTTCCCCCTTTTGTATATTTATACAAGTTTGATTTTTAAGAAATTTTAAATTCATGAAATTAGGTAAATAAAGGTTTATATTAGTAATAATAGGTTAAATAAGATGTTTAGAAGCTTAATTAAGGTTTAAGAACAAAAACCGAGTGAGGAAACCTCATTTTTCGCCAAAATAAGTTGATTTTTGGTATGAGAAAAGTGAGCTTAGAGTGGTGATTTTGCTACTTTTTTTTTTTGGGTTTAAGGCCGTTAATAATGTGTTTTTATTGTATATATTTAATGTGAATGTGAAGTGTCAGACTCATCGAGAGGTTCTATGAGCAAGGTGAAAGGGAAAGAAAAGCTTGTTTGAGGTTGTTGTGCGCAATGCATCTACTAGGTGAGTGATCAAAATTGTGACTCTTAGGCACAATTCCCAAGTTTGAATAGGAGTTTAGGTTGGTTTAAACACCTAATAAACCTTCAAGAGTAAATATTCTTATTTGATCTACGTACTATTAAATTCGATGCTTGTTTATCGTGATATGTGAATCATGTGAAATATTAAGCATGTGTTATGTGTAAATGACAATGATTGATAATTGCTTGTTGGTTTTATGTACACCTAAATAATTTAATATAATTATGGCTCTTTTGAGCAATTGTAATAGCATTTGAGAGTGCATTAAAAGTGTTGATAAAGCGATTGAGAAAGTATTGTTATCAAGTGAAAGTTTGTATAAAACAGTGAGTGAATATGTGTATAAATGGATATTTTGGCATTGTGATTATTTGGAACCATTGGATATCATTGGTATATCATAGGATTGTGAGTACTCACCATTTTTTATTAAGGCATTGTGGCCCGGAGATAGCGTTGGAGAGATAAGGGAATGTCGAGCATAGCTCCATTCATTGTAGATAGCGTGGTGTGTTTGGAGATTGTGAGCATTCGTGCTACACTTACATGAAGATAACGTATAACTTTATGAGTCATGAGGAGTGTTTGGAGATTCGCTTATCCAATGTATTACCGATTATATATATGCTCCATGTCACATTATGCCAATATATCATTATGTTTGCTTTATGATATGTTTGATGCTATGCCATGGTTGCATGATTTAGTATGTTTTCTTTCAACTACGGATTTTATGTCTAATTGTGGCAATTCTTTGTGCACTCGCTGAGCTTTACCAAGCTCACACTCCTTACTTTACCTTACAAATAAATAGTTTGCGGGCTAGCGAGGAGGGTGGTAAATCAGTGATCCATCGCAAGGCATTTTTTTAGAGTATGTGTGTTAAACTTTTAAACTCCAAAGTGAAGGCAATGTGGATCGTTCCAAGGGTTTAGTACTGAAATTAGACTTTTTAAATAAAATTTTCAACAGGTTGTAAACGGACATTTCGAACTGTTTAATTTTTTGGGGGGATTTTGAATGTTTTAATTGTTTGTTTGATTGTTTGTCTAGATGGTTTTATTACTAGATTAATGTGATGATAATCAAATGAACTAATGATTTTTTTTTGTAGCTAAGGGAGACAGTTGACTATTAAGGTACACCCTATACCTTCTAATTGTGTGAATGAAAAAATTAATTTAGAAAAACATGCACATAGGACTAATTCCTATATGAAATATTATGCAAATGTGTGGTATGCATGGTTGGTTGGTGTGGTTCGTAAAGTTTTAAATGGAAAGTCACATCGATGGCTAATGTGACGTATGAAATTTGAGTTGGACCGTCCTGATTGGATTTGGGGTGTCACAAAATCCACATGAATTATTGCTCCCTATCCCCCTCCTCACACGCTCGACATTAGTAAGAAGGCGTTCTTTAATTTCCACGGAATTTGCCATAATCCGTCCTTCGGATTCCATGTTGTCTCGCGAAGTTTCCAGTATACATTTTTAACAAAGAAGGCCCCAGTTGTAGGCTCAGCCCATATAACTTTATCCTGACCTGCAAAAAGGTGCCGGGGGGATCCGCACAATCCTCCTAACTATCATATGCTAAATACTAACCCATTAAATATATTTGTTTTATTGACAATTTTAAAAATAATTTATTTTTAATAAACTTGTCATTGACAAAATTTTTAAGTCAAAATTTGCTATTAATTCTTATACTACGCATAAATTATGAATATAATTCATGTACTTTAATTTGGTTAATTTTAGTTTATAGGCTTTTACAAATTTTGAAATTTCAACCTTGACTTAAATGGTAACAATTAAATTCATTAAGTCAAATTATGCTACTGATCTCATAAGTTATAGATTTAGTCAATATTTTTCATTTTGATCCTTGAATAAAATGATATCGTTTAAGTACATTAACTAAAATAATAATAAAATTTGTGAGTATTATATAAAAAAATAAATTCACATAATATTACATATTTGTCCCATTAAAATGATTGATTACCATCATTGGGGTGTATTAATTATATTTGTACTCATAATTTCTTTTTTTATGGGAAAATTAAAAATGTCATTTCATATAGTCTTGGGTTGAGAAAACATGTGGAGATTAGGCTGCAAAATCTTGAGTATATGGTCCCAATTCCATTGGTTTGGAAAAGTAGATGGCATTTGGTGGAGAATCATATTATATACATATGCAGCCACGTCAATTGAGATTTGCCATTAATCTATGTCCACCACTACTAATATTTATATGTCAAAAAACATTATTTTCTTACATTCTATTAACTAATTATAAATGATCATAATTAGGAATTTAAAGCTGAAATATATCCATATAATGGGTTTCTTTTCGAAATAAAAGCTGCATTGGTATTAATTTGATGAAATTTCATGGAAACCGAGGAGGAGGCGCAGCCACACATTCACCCACCCATTTCCTTTAAGAAAACCACTAAATCTTTGAAAATTCTTTTATACATGTGATCTGTGTAATCCTATTTAATTTATTTTTATTTAACTACACTCAATATATATATTATAGTGATGTGTTTCATTTCATGATGATGACGGAGCCGCCCCAGTTTTTCCACCTTACTTTCTACTAATCAATTCGCTAATGGACTTGTAATTTTCCTTTACTTTTGAAAAATAAAATTAATTATGAATTTCATAATTTAGTTAATATTTTGAAATTCTAAAAAAAGATTTTTTTATTTTAATTTATCATAATCTAGTTCTCATATTTTATAAAAATTGATAATATAGCCTAATTTATAAATGCAAAACTTTTACTAATTTATTACATAGAAAATTTAATATTTTCTTATTTTTGTGCTATAAAAAAATTTATTTTTTTACTTTTAATCAAATAACAAAGTTTAAAATTTTCCTTTTCTTTTTCTTTTTCCATTTAAAATTTTCTTCTATTTCTTTTTTTCTTTTTTCTTTTTTACTTTTAATCAAATAACAAAGTTTGATAATTCAAAATTTTAATTATTTTCACGTAATTTAATTTTTAATTAAAATTAAATTAATATAGAGAATATATTATTTGTATTTGTATGTTTTTAAAATGTGATGATATGAAAATATTTTATTGGCCGTTAAAAATTAAATATTTTAGAATGATTGTAATTTAAGAAATTGAAATTAGAGAAGAATAAAAGAAAAGCAATCGTAGCGTCCACGAAACCTTTAACCCTATAAATATGCCCTTGGATTATTTTCAGCTTCTTTTACTGAGCTTTATGAGTTATATGAATTTGTACATATCTATTTAGCCTTCCAGTCCGCCGCCTCTTTTTTTGCATTAAACTTTCTTTGATCTTCTTCTTCTTCTTCGTTAATTATATATGGAGAATTATCAAATGTTTCTTCCTGTCTCTTTACAATCAAACATGACTCTTAATTCTCAAGTTTTTGACAATTTTCATGGGGACACCTCAAATGGGATGTTGTTGTCGGATATGAAGACAGACAAGTTGATCCAAGCAGCACAAGTTAAAGAGGTGGTTGAAAATGGGGGATTTGTTGGTTCTGAAACAGAGATAAAATCAGGTGGTGATTGTAATAAAAAGAAGGAAAAGAAGACAAGGAAGCCTAGGTATGCTTTTCAAACAAGGAGCCAGGTTGATATACTTGATGATGGATATCGTTGGAGGAAATATGGGCAAAAAGCTGTTAAGAACAACAAATTCCCAAGGTTTGGTTTGCTTTCCTTTTTGTTTCTTAATTCCTTCCATTGCATCTTATGCCCACAAAAGCACGATTTTGACCATAATGTTGCATGCACAGAAGCTACTATCGATGCACAAACCAAGGATGCAATGTAAAGAAGCAAGTCCAACGTCTAACCAAAGATGAAACTCTGGTCCTTACCACTTACGAGGGGGTTCATACTCATCCCATCGACAACCCAACTGACAATTTTCATCATATCTTGAGTCAAATGCAAATTTACACACCCTTTTAATATATATGAAACGACGGATTCATGCCTTGGTAAAGCTAGCCATACCAATCTTCACTTTCATCCTCACATGTGAAATACTGAACTAAAGTACTTTGTAATCTTAGGAATGTTTTTTTTTTTTTTAATTTGTTAGGAGATGGGGTATATGAACATGCAAAGCATTTTTGGAGTTATTTAGAGGTGGGGTATATGAACATGCAAAGCATTTTTGGAGTTATTTAGAGGTAAGTCAACGTGTTAAAAAAGAATTAATTATCTTCAATATGTTTACCATTTAGTTTATTGCATTTCAAACTTAAATACATGTAAAAGTTTAAGATACAATATTTTGTAAACTAAAATTTAATATTGAATAATATAATTTATCAGATCATTAGAATGATATAAACTCGGAATTAAAATTAATTATTAAAATCATCATCTCGATAAATTAATTTTTTTCGTCACAACTTTTTCTTTTGAGATAACCTTTAATTAATAATGAGGTTATAATTTTCTATTTTATTTTTAATGTATGTAACCTTAGTATATTGGTGGAGTATCAATTTGTTACAAGTTCAGGTAACCATGGTTGGTTGTGACAGTAAAAGAATAATGAAAGGGAGAAAGAAAACCAATGAAAAGTTGTTACTTTATTTATTTTTTATTATTATTATTATTATTATTATTATTATTATTATTTTAGCTCTTCTTTACATGAGGGAAATTATTTTTTTCCGTAATTACATTTTTTTTCTATTTATAAATAATTTTAATTCCTTAAATATGTTTGACTAGTAAAACATATAGGTAATCTTTATAAACACATCCTAAGCAATTAATCTCGGATAGAACCCCCACAGCATTGGCCATCAATAGGTCAATGACCTCTATAGGTAATAGTTATAAATGCATAATTCTCCATCAGAGAAAAAAAAAAACTCCTCTTTGCAAATTGATGCCACTAGAGAAATAATTGGTCTCAACCAACCAACTAGTAATTAATTAACAATAACTTCATTTGAGGGGAACTCTCATGTACTCTATTTCTTGAAGGAGAAGACCATCCCTTCCATCTTAACCTCTATTGATAGCATATATCAACATAACTCTAACAAATTCCAAATAATTCAGTTGAATTATATTTCTATCATTCACCCTACTTCTTTTCTCTTCCCTTCCATTTTTGTGTTCTTTTTTACTTCTTTTATCTTTTGTTTCTCTTCCAATTTCTTTCGTAGAAAGCTAGGGTATTAAGCTACTAGCTTTCCTTCTTCTATTCATCATATACCTTTTGTCATGGTTTCTTTTTTATTTCATCTATCTTTCTCTTTTCCTTTCAGTTTCTTTGCTTGAAAGCTAGGCTGTTAAGCTATAAACATTTCATAGCTAATCTATTAAGCAATTAACTTTGGTAACTAAGTTCGTTAGAGTTAGAACAAAAAACATGGATACTAAACTGTTAGAATACTAGCTTTTCACACACAAGCAATACCAACTAAATCTAGTAAAGATCCCTCGATAACATTAGCATTTTTGCTTTCATTGACCATACCATATATAAGATGATCTAGAAATTGGTCCACCTTACATATTCGAACTTGTGACATTAATTAGATGATGAAACATGATCGTACAATGTAGCACCACATGAAGTATGAAGTAGTGGATCCTAATGAACACATTCTCCTTGAAGATCATCCATTGAGATCTCAAACACACCGTGCGTGTGAATCTTTCTAAAGTAATCTTGGTACCTTGAATTACAATAAGCTCCAAAGAAACAAACTATCGAGCAGATAGAGAGCAATAGAAAATAATTCAATAGTTACTCTGATCCAAGACAATAGATTCCACAGTAGATCGAATCTATTTACCAAACTGAATTTACGCATCAATAATTAACAGATCAAACTATTTTACTAATCCACGAGCAACAAAGAAATAACTAACCACATTCACATCACCTCAAACTAAGATTAACAGAGTTAATGTATTGAAACTAGAAGTAGCAAAAATGAACAGATTGAAACTCATTCATCAGACTAAATCATCAAAGTGCACCAACTAGACCCAATATCGTTCAAGAATAACAGAAATAACAGAGCATAAAAGGCACAGAAAATTATTAACTACAGATGTCACCAGATTTAGCAAATACCTTCAAATGAAGATAGACAGATCTGCACCAAGAAGAGATGACAAGTATAACTAGTGACAAGAGAAGAAAAACTCAAAACTAGAAGTTGAATTGACAGTGCACACCTCGTGACTGATCTGATCAGGAGCTAGTGATCATTCAATAAGAAGCAACCTTATCCCCAGTTACCAACAACTTTGACTGGTACCATTTTAGAAATTCAAGTAATGAGATGGAGAAAGAAAACTAAGAGAAAAGTTTTTATTATTTCAGCTCTTCTTTTAAACGAATACAAGAAATGTATTTATAGCAAAACATTGGAGAGGTAACTGCTCTCAACAACCCTGTAACAAATAATAACCAACTCTAACAAATTCCAATGGTAAAATTAATTATTTCTATCACAATTTTTAATCATTTTATACATGTAACTTTTTTTATATTATCAATTTCACACGTGAAATTAGGTTCCTAGGTTGTCCAAAACGCATGAAATGCCATGCACGCATGCATGCACGTTCATCTTTCCACTGTTTTCTCTTCTATTCGGGCAATCGGGAAATCATCCGTATTAATTTGCTTTCGAAGAAGCTTCCCAAACATAACAGCTCCGTCAAATCAGTAGCTCATCATGTCAGATTTCTTACAATTTTTTTATTAATATAATATTTTTTTCATTAGTACACTTAATTTATTTTCCAGGTCAATCATTTATTTCCTTAAAGTTATTTTTACATATTACATACGCATAATTTATTTTTTGGTAAATTACAATAATAGGGTAAAGCCCGAATGAGAAATGTAACTAGCGCAACTCAAATCCAGACCATATTTAAGATAGTGAATACCCTTATCCATTAGACCATCACATGAGATTTTCACATGTGCATAATTTAATATATCAAAGAACCAATTTATACATTTTCTTGATAAAAAAATATAACTGATACATTTACTTATTTAAATTAAAAGTGATACCAAATAACTGGATAACAGGATAATAAGTTAAGAAGGAAAAAGAGGATTAAAAGTAACATAGTGCTTAGCTGTAGATGAGAAGTATTTAAGATCCTTTGAGGAATATATATATAGCAGCGCAGGTGTCAACTCTTGGTTGTTAACTTGTCAAGATTTAATGATTTTTATTTTTATTTTTAATAATCAACCATGTAATTAATATTTAAACATCCAATTAATATCTAAGCTTTGTACAATTTAACTAAATGAATTAAAAAGTTATGTTTAATGCATTTTGATATATGAAGATAATAATGTTAACTTTTTAATGTTTAATTCAAGTTTGAAAACTTATTTGATGAAAATTCACAATTAGCTAATAATGTTAACAATTAATTTTCATCAAATTAACTCTAAAATCGAAATTAAATTATATTTGATAAATTAAACACAAAATTAAGCAAATTCACAATTAACACTAATGTTATTCTATTAACAAAATCATGAAAAATTCAAACTTAATAATATTAACAATTAACTTTCATCAAATCAACCTGAAGTCCGAACTAAATGCTAAAAAGTAAACACGGTTAACTTTGGTAAAATATATAACTTTTGTTAAATACAAGTACCAAATTGAAAAAATATATATAGATAAAAAAAAAAGAATTTGGTGGTTATAAGTCAAAACAATTGAAAGCCCCCTCAGGATAAATTAATCAAGCACCCCGGCAACATTGTGACCTTTAAAAATGCAAGGCAAGGCATAACCAAAGTAGATGAAGGCTTTCACCCACTATTGGTCAGGTTTATTAAATAAATTAATTCGAAATAAAGAGTTGACAATTAAACAGGGCTAAAATAGTACAAATTTATCCCCAAAATTTTTAGCTTCTTATAATTTTATCCCAACTATTAATATAAATTTCTTACTTCGCTCTTCGCCCTTACATAAATAATATCCAAATACAAAAACGGGTATCTAGGGGTGTTAGCAAGGGCCTCAATCTCCTCTAAAATAGAAAATTTTTTATTTAAGTCTTTTAAAATTTTAAATTAATAAAAGTAAAATTATATTTTGACCCCTTAAAAATAATAAAATTTTAATTAATTTTTTTAAAAATTATAAAAATATAGACAATTCAAATTGTAAAAATTATAATTTAATTTCGGCCCCACCCAAAAAAATTTCTAGCTTCCCCGGTGCGAATACACCTAATGTAGTAAACGTTAGAATTTGAACAGCATTAAGCCTTTCCAGAATTGAAGCATGAATGAAAATAATGGGAATATAGAAGAAAGATAAAAGAAGACAAAATTGTTGTGACATTTACAGGCTAATTCAACCAGATTGATGGCATGAAGATCATATGAACAATGAACAATGAACATGAATATGAATGAAGTTAAAAAAGAAGACAAATATCGAAACCATTTATATATGCTTTACACCAAATATATATATATATATTTGTGTGAGAGAGAGAGAGATTGATATTGGCACGGCTCAATCAGATTAAAGGACTCAGGCCACTGAGAGATTTGATCGGATTGACCCGTGCCAACATC
Organism: Gossypium bickii; assembly: GCA_025503065.1. Lineage (NCBI taxonomy): Eukaryota > Viridiplantae > Streptophyta > Magnoliopsida > Malvales > Malvaceae > Gossypium > Gossypium bickii. Next base: position 14,042,572 of record CP106713.1, on the reverse strand, counting down.
CATCGTACACCACCTTTGAAACTATACCATCATCCCATGCAGCACTCACCATTGATGAATATATATATATGTAAGAAACCAGAAACTGTGTGTGAGATATATAGAATGGTTGGGATATGTTGGTTTATATAGGAAAATTAAAATAGTACTGAGCTGTCATTTTGTGTGTGTTAAAGAAATTTCATAATTTGATGCATTTAGTATGCGCAAAGACAAGTTTGATTTCTTCTTTTTACACCTAATTTGTCAATAGATATGGGTACATTAAAGAACGTAGCTAGCTGGAGGACCCTCATTTTGCATTAATTTAGTACTTAAAATTTGCTTTCTCATCAAACCATGCATCATCATCGCTCACCATCTTTACCTAATTTACCAACAAAAGCTATTTTTTCAGCTTCCCATTTTAAGCCAGAAATTTAGCTTCTCTTTTACCTATATATATATATATTATATATTCATTATTCAACCACATCCATATCTAAAGTTTCACTAATTATAACATCCCTTTACAGCTTCTACTTTTTCTCCTTCCTTACCGATATTCATAGTTGATATTTGCGAAAATTAGCCATGAGAGCTGCTTCTTGGAAAGGGTCTGCTCAAGACAAGCTAAACACGTGATAAGAATATATCTGTTCTAACTTCTAACTCTACATTTTCTTCATTTTCCGATAATGTATATATACACATAAATATTAAAATGAATGGATCATGAGTCTGGGTTTTACCATAAACTTCATTCTAATTCTTTTTTTTTTTTTTTTTTTTTTTGCAGTGATAATAGGGATTTAGAAAGCAATAGGATATGATTAGAAATATGGGAATATTTGATGCAGGATAGAGTTTTATGCACGGTTGGTGAATTAGAAGATTACATGTAATTAAAAGTGAAGTTAAAATATCAAAACCATAATAATTGAATATTCCAACACATCATTATTAATGTCTAATTTTTATTCTTAATAATTTAATATTAATTTATTAATTTTTATATCAAAATTTTAGGAGAAATCAAATACTAACTTTTAAAATATCTCATTGCATTGCATATTTAATGGGTTTTTTTTTAAATAAAAAAAAGAGTTTAATTGGCATTGGTATTTTAAAGACTTGTTTCTGATTATGGTGCCATAATGCCCTTCAGAAAATCCTTTGAAATAATTATTCTATAGAAGCTAGAACTCCAAACTAAAGTAGTCTGCAGTAATTCCAGTTTTACCGACTGCTGTGTAAAATGAATACTTTAATCCTCTTTTTCGCATTAATGAAAATTTTGACTTGGTTTCATTCAATTTTTATTGCATTGCCTAATACATGAATATAAGATTAACTTTTTTACCATTTATAGTAATAAATAATAATAATAACTTAAAACTTTAATTATTAAAGTTAACTTTAAACTTCAACCTTGGTTAGAGTAAAGTTTTTAACTTTAAACTTTAAAATGGAAATACTAATAAATAACTTAATAACAAATAAACAAAAGAAAAGAAAGAGAGGAAAATGAAAAGCAAAATCCTTAAAAGCTTGAGCTTTATTTCAAGCCGATTTAATGTCATTCATAAATAATAAATATTGAAAAATTTGAAAAATTACCCCAAAATAAGGATTCAAGCTTTGCCTTTTGTGTTATTACAAATACATAATTTATATAAAAAATGGTGCATCTACCTATAGTACTATAAACTTCCATGCTTTCAAGCTTTGCCTTTTGTGTTATTGAACTATTTTGTCATAGCGTTGGGGCTTCAAGTCTATACTTGTATTATGGGCTGCACAAAAGAGTTGATAATTAAGGTATAATTTGATAATTTATTTTGTTTACTTGGAGTCATTTGGCTCAACAGGACTGGTCCATTACTTAGAGAAACTAAAGGTCTGTCTATTCAACTTGATGAATATGTAAATATTTTAGTAATTTGTATTTTACCAGAGTAAATATTTCGTAATATTAGAAGATCTTGTAAATCTCTTACGAATTTCAACTTATAAATTGCCTTTAATCCCAATCATTTATGTTTTTTAAACTAGATCGTTGGATCATAGAGAGCTCAACTATAAATATAGTCATTCCCCTTATTTGTAATCACTTAGTTGTAATTCTTCAAAGTTGTCGAAACCATTTTTAAAATCGAGTTTTGAAAAATGGGGATCGACTTTAAAAACGAAAATGGGAGTCGCCACCAATCCCTTTTTACTTAGGTGTGATTGGATCACCTTGTAAAATGTTTTTATTTTAAAACATTTGATTTTGGTCTACGAAAAAACAAGAAAACGGGTTCGGGAGTCGGTTACGTACGAGGAAGGGTCAGCACCCTCGTAACGCCCAAAAATTGGTACCTAATTGATAAAATCATGTCCAAATGTTTGAGATTTAAAAAAGTTAAAAAAATGATCCTTTTATTTGAAGGTAAACCAAGACTACCTATCTCAAAGAAATAAGAATACTACACCCAATAAGTTAGATACAGTATCTCATAGCTTCGAAGCTAGATACATCTTTTTAGAAAATTCTTATTTCGAGATACAAAACATCACACCCAATAAGTTAGGATACAACGTTTTAAATTCCCAAGAATAAGGTTTTTTATTTGATTTAAAACTTTGAGATTTCTTTGTTCCGAAAGAATATAAACATCACATCCAGCACGATTGGGCACGATATTTTTAAAACCTCGTAACTAAGATCATCTCATAAAAACTTCGAGCAATTTTGATTTAAAATTTGAGAGTTCTTCAATCCGAAAGAATATAAACATCACATCCAGCACGATTGGACATGATATTTTTAAACCTCTCGTAACTAAGATTATCTCATAATTTATAAAACTTGTTAAAAGGATATTTAGTTACTTAGCCAAACGAAAAATCGCAACCCAATACGTTAGGGCACTATTTCCCGATTTTCTAAATACCAAAATATTGCCTTATTTTAAAAACTTTTAAAAATACAATGGTTTTGCAAAAAATGGATTGTTATAATAAACAATAATCATGTAACAACATTGCATTAATTATCGAACACAAATATTAAAAGCAAATATACTAACGTTTAAGATAGGTAACAAAGAGATAATAATAATAATTCCTACATTAAGGCAATTGTGAATTCATGATGAAGTATAAACAAATACAATAAATAATAAAATAAATATGAACATATTTCATGCAGGATTAATAAATAAAATAAAAAATATTACATAATATATGATATAGATAATGCAAACAATGTATAAATAAAAAGAATAGTATATAATGATTTTGAATAAATAAAATAAAATATAAAGAATATAAATGAAACATAAATATATTTTGTATAAAATAATATAATAACTAATTTATGAAAATAATATATAATTAAAATAATATTAAACAAAATAAAATGATGAAAAATATATATGTAATACACTAATCATAAATTTATAATAAAATAGATTAGGTACTATGAATAAATTTTATAAAAATAAAGTTTTAAAAATAATATATAAATCTAACATAATAATATATAATATACAAAATATAATAATATCTAAATTATTAAACAAGTAAAATAATACCTATAGTAATAATTAAATATATATATAAAAAATAATACATATAAAATATATATATATGTAGATTTCGTACTATTAATAAATAAGAAATAATATATAATATTTAATAAGGTAAAATAATTAAATATAATATAAAATAAAAGGAAAAAAATAAAACAAAGAAACATGGATTAAAACAGCAATTAAAACATATTAAAAGAACTAAATTAAAACACACGTTAAAATACAGGGGTTAAAAAGTTAATAATACCAAATTTCAAAACGGCGTCGTTCTGCTTATTAGCCTTTAAGGAACCAAAGGATCAAATTGAAACAAAGTGTAAATTTTTGGGCTAATTTAAAATAAATAAAAAAATGTCAAATTGGGTAAAATTAAAACAAATAAAATTTCAAGGGACTGAAATGGAAAATTTCCCTTTTAACCAAAACGCGCGGATCCTCTTCTGGATACCAGGTCAACGCGCGAATCCTACAAGCATAAACAGCGTCGTTTTTTAAATGTTATATAAACTAAAACTTAGGCAAAAAAATTCATTTAGAAACCTGTTAAAAAAAATTAGAAACTCTCTCAAAGTTTCTCGTCTGGGTTTTGATCCTCAGGCCTTCGGGGCCATAGCCACGCGCTACCGCGAATGGTGGCCGGAGGTTGAAGCTTCGTCGTCGCAAGGTAAAATCGCCCTTTTTTTATTGTTTATTTGTTTACTATTTAGAGGAAAAAGAACAAAAGAAGATAAAAATAAAGAATAATATGAATAAATAAAAACGGAAAGAAAAAAAAACCTCTGTTGTGAAATTTTGCTCTTTTATTTCTGTATTTGTTTGTGTATTCTCTCTGTTTTGTGTATAACAGTGTATTTCGTGTCCTTCTCCTTTTACAAGTTTAATCTGGGGTTTTTTATACCCAAAAAAATGAAAGAAAGAAAAGGAAATAAATCCGGTTTTTGCCTCTATTTCGCCTTTTGCTATGATTTTGTTTCCTTTTCTTCGTAGGTTGATGACGGAGATCTCGTGGTGATGACTAGACAAGGTTCGCACGCATTTGATGGTGGCTGATGGATGCGACGATTGCGGCGCGAGACTGGGGTATTGCGGCACAGTGGAAACCTAGGGTTTCCTGCGTCTGAAACCAACTGGGCCATTTGGGCCAAGGTTTAGATTGGGCCTGGGTAGGTAATTAGGCTTGGGTCTGTATTAGTTTGGGTTCTAGGCTATTGGTTCTGGCTCGGGTAGGCTATTTTAGGTGATGGGTCAATGGGTGTTTTGGGCTAGTTTTGTTTTGGGTATTTGGTTTTGTAAAGAACTGTTTAAAAACACTGGTTTATTATTTTTTTAACGGCTCGGGCAAAATGGGCTATTACAAAAGTAATACAGATACTATGAGAGCATTTACTCAAAACACTTTATGTGCTTAATTTTCTTGTGGCTTTTCTGTTCCTTTTTTGGCTTATTCACTTGAGAGTTTGCTTCTGTTTTATTTTGATACCTTAGAGAATTTCCATTAGAATTCTTTTCTTTTTGAGAAATAGACTAACTTGGACGGATTTGAAGTAAAGAAATCGCCTAAGGCTGCGCGATTTACTAGACTAAAGTTCTTATCCCGTGGCACTTGAACCTGCATTGCCAGGTAAAATTGTGTATGTAGAGCCCATAAAATCAATATGCTTTTAAATTGGGTAATATTGTTAGTCTAATTAAATATTGGATTGTTTTTTAAACTTAGGCAAACTACACTAGTGTCACGAGCCGCAGTTCAAAGCCCGTGACCATCGCACCAAATACATCCGATGAAGGTCTATTATGTAGATGGGGATCATTTGGCCCGCAAGAACTGGCCCGATTCAGTAACCTGTTGGAGAAGCTTGTCAGACTAAAGCCTAATTGGCCCGATAATGAATATATGACAACTTAGGATATTTTGGTAACTTATCTTAGAAGATTGATAGAATCATATCTTGTAAAGTGATAAACCGTAATATATACATATTTTAATCCCACATTTGGCATACTTTTGGATGATTTATCCCTTGAATTGTGGAATTTGATACTCCTAATCCTTTAATTTCATGTTTTATACTTAGGAGAGCATAGGAAGATGAAAAGAACGAGAAACGAGCCAAAAACGGAGAAAATAGGCCAAAGTAAGAAATCCACACGGCCTGGAGTTCGCCACACGGCGGTGCCACTTTAGCAGACTCGAACACGGCCCAAGGCTCGATTCACACAGGCATGCCACACGGGCGTGTCCCTGTCGTGACCTATTTTAATTCCACTCGGAAAAGGATACTTAGGCAAAGAAAGACATTCCGAAAGCCTATATAAACACTCTAGAGGGCATCCTAAAATGAGAGTTGGTCGGAGTCCGACAGAGAGTTTGACAGAAGGCCTCTGTCAGGGCATTTGACGGAAGCGAAGCCAGAGAGGGCTGAATATAGAGAATTACTCCAAGAAAGCCAGTGGATCCATCTCAGAAGCCGGAATCACGCTCAAGACTGAAGATTTTCCTTTCAATTTCCTTCAGGGGGTTTTAGGGTTTTTCTTTATTTTTTTTATTTAATTACTTCTGAGATATATTCTTTTATAATTATGAACTAAACCCCTCAAATACCTGAGGGGGATGAAACCTAAGACGGATCTTGTTATTGTTTTCTGAACTGTATGATAAATACTTGATTTGTTCTTAATTATGTGTTCTTAATTCTTTTGTTAATATTTCAGGATATTGTTTCAAGTATTGATGTGCTTATTCAGAGGAGCAAAAGTCCCTGTTTAAGAGTAGATCTAGCATAGTTAAGTGGAGTTGATTGCATTCCTAGAGATAGGACGACGAAAATCTTCCGGATTAGGGTCAAACCTAATATGGGAGTCCATAGATCAAATTAATGCAACACTAAGGGCTTTAATTAGAAAGAGATTTCAACTAATCAACTTAGGGTTAGACATTAGTATCCTCGAAAGAGGTATTAATATAAATTAAGGAATCCTACGGATCAAGTCAAGTGAATAAATCGTCTGGTTCAGAGTTAAATAACAAGTGAAGTCTAGGTGGATTCTTCCTCGGGTATTGTCTTAATCAATTGGTTTTCTCAAAAGTATTTTCCCAATTCATTCTTTGTGTCTTAGCATCCTTAGTTTAGTAATTAGTTAGATAAATACCAATCCCCTTTATTTTAGGCTAGATAATAAAAAGAAAGTTAGTATTAATACTTTTGGTTCCTTTGGGTTCGACATTCTAGTCTTGCCACTAAGCTATACTACTGTTCGATAGGAGCGCTTGCCTCAATCGTGGTGATAGTTAGTTTCTAGGCTCGATCATTCATTATATAAATATTAAAGATTTCAGACCACCATCAAATTTTGGCGCCATTGCCGGAGAACTGAAATATTAGGAAAACTGAATTTTTATTACTTTAGCTATTCTTAATTTTATTTGCAATTTATTTTTATTTTACTTTAACTTTTCTAATTTTTCTTTTATTTTGCTTCTGATAGGTTTTTCAAGTTTATGACTAGAAGGAACCCATCAAGACCCTTGATTTTTTACAGCGATATAGAAGGTACCATTCGCAGAAACCGCGGAGAAATAAGACGAAGCCTACAATACACAGAAGAAGAGCAAGAGGACGAACCCAATACTACCGAAGAGATGACTGATAATAATCCACTACCTCCTGTAGTTGTCGCAAACCCGGTGAATCAAAATCCTACTCCTCGTACTATGTATGATCATGCTAAACCTAATTTAACAGGAACTGAATCAAGTATTGTTAGACCTGCTATTGCTGCAAATAATTTCGAACTGAAACCTAACACAATTCAGATGATACAGCAATTTGTTCAGTTTGATGGTTTGCAGGATGAAGATCCAAACAATAACTTGGCGAACTTCCTAGAATTTTGCGATACTTTCAAAATAAATGGCGTTTCTGATGATGCCATTCGTCTTCAGTTGTTTCCCTTTTCGTAGAGGAACAAAGCTAAACAATGGTTGAAATCGTTACCATGAGGATCAATCACTACATGGGAACAAATGACCGAAAAAATTTTGTTAAAATATTTTCCGTCGGCTAAAATGGCCAAGTTGAGGAATGATATCTCTTCTTTTGTGCAGATGGATTTAGAGACACTTTACGATACATGGGAGATATACAAGGATCTACTAAGGAGGTGCCCTCACTATGGGTTACCCTTGTGACTATAGGTCCAAACCTTTTACAATGGTATGAACCCCTCAACTAGGCAGTTGATCGATTCAGCCACTGGTGGAACCCTGAATAACAAGACTCTTGAAGCGGCTTATGAGTTTATAGAGGAGATGTCACTGAATAACTATCAGTGGCAAGTCACGAGGACAAAGCCAACAAAAGCCGCCAGTGTTTTCAACCTCGACGCAGTGACGATGCTATCAAACCAGGTAGAACTATTAAGTAAGAAAATTGATGGTTTATGTGGTTCTTTGCAGGTACATCCAGTTATGTAGTGCGATACTAATGGAGGAGGGATAAACAACACAGAATATCCACCTTACAACCCGAGCGCTGAAAACGAGCAAGTTCACTATATGGGTAATAATTCTAGACCTCAAAATAACCCTTATAGTAATACTTACAATCCAGGTTGGAGGAACCACCTCAATTTCTCATGGGGTGGCCAAGGAAATCAGAGACAACAACCTCTTCCAGGCTTTCAACAGCAACCCTACTCACAAGAAAAGAAGCCGAACCTTGAGGAGATGCTAACAAAATTTATCGTGGTGTCAGAAACTCATTTCCAAAACACCGAAACAACACTTAAAACTCAACAAGCATTGATTCAAGGGATCGAGAACCAATTAGGGCAACTTGCTAAGCAATTCTCTGAATGATCACAAGGAAGCCTGCCAAACAACACTGAAACTAACCCGAAGGAGAAACTTCAAGCAATAACGGCTCGCGATAGTGAAGAGTTAGATGAACCAAAAGTGAGGCAAGAGAATGTGGTAGAGGAAGGTACGGTTGAGGTAAGCCATAATAAACAAAAATCGTTAATCACAAAGTACCAACCTCGCGTGCCATACCCTAATCCGATGAAGAAAGACCACACAGATGAACAATTCGGTAAATTTCTTAAACTTTTAAAGAAATAACATATTAACTTACCATTTCTTGAAGCTCTCTCACAGATGCTAGATTCAAAAAAATTTTTAAAAGAGCTTTTAACAAACAAACGGAAGTTAGACGAGAAGTCGCATGTGGAGCTAAACGCAGTGTGCTCAACAATTCTGCAAAATAAACTACCACGAAAATTAAAAGATCCAGGGACTTTTACAATTCCATGCTTAATTGGTAGTTTATCTGTTGATAATGCTTTGCTGATTTAGGGGCAAGCATAAAAGTTATGCCTTATAAAATGTTTAAACAGCTAGGTCTAGGGAAACCCAAACAAACTAGGATGAGCATTCAATTAGCTGATAAAACTATTAGAATTCCTAGGGGTGTAATCGCAGATGTTCTAGTAAAAATTGATAAATTTGTATTCCCAGTAGACTTTGTCGTTTTAGACATGGATGAGGACAATAATATCCTTTTAATTTTAGGAAGACCATTTTTAGCAACTGCTAGAACTAAAATTGATGTTGGTACAGGAGAACTCATACTTCGTGTAGGTGAAGAAACGGTCATCTTCAAGCTCTTGACTCGGCTAGGACATCAAGTAATAAAGGTGAGAATATAAATTCTATTAATAACAATTCGGTTAAACCTTCTTTTCAGGAAGCACCACAGAACTACACAACTGAGCCAGATCCTAGACCTCATGCCAACAAGGAAATAAATCATGAGGAACGAAAGCTTCAAATCGATGAACTAGACGAGTGGAAAACACATTTCAAGGAGAAATTAGGAACACACGAAGCAGAACCAAAGGAAAACCATGTCAAACTTAAGGATTAGCCAAACAAATTTAAGATCAGAGATCAGGTATTGTTGAATAAAATAGACCTTCAGATCGCCACTTCAAAACTTGATACAAACAAAGAAATCCCTTTTAAGGTACTGAATATCTTCCCATATGGAACAGTCGAGGTAACTAATCCCAAGTTCGGCACTTTTAAGGTAAACACTACTCGACTCGAACTATACAGTAATCATAGACCTGATAGCAGGGGTGAGGAGTTTCAACTCCTCAAACCACCATGAATATGCGAATGAGAGGTAAGTCTAGCTTAAGACTTTAAATAAGCGCTTCTCGGGACACTGACCCCATTAATTTTCATATCTTTATTTTTATTTTTATTTTTATTTTTATTTTTTACTTTTAGCACCTAACTACAAACTAACCAAATTAATGAAGCACAGTTTTCCCTACCACGCGGCCTTTCATATGGCCGTGGCTGTGGCCGTGTGGACACCACGAATTTGCACACCGGCGTGGCAGAGATCGTGCAGAAATAGGACAAAATTTTTCCCAAGCCAAGGGTTCCGACTAAAGGCCACGGCCGTGCGATACGGCCGTGGTCGACACTGATTCCTCAAACATGGGCGTGGCGACCTACACACGGGCATGGGAGAAGCGAACGAAGCTCGGCAGGGCCGTGTGAGACAACACGCCCACAGCACACGCGTGTGGGTGCATACCAGGCATGTTAAAACCCTAATTTTCAACACACACGGGTTTAAAACGAGCCACACGGGCTTGAAGATCCTCGTCCTGAGTATAACTCCGGCTTCTTGAGATGAATCAACTGGCTTTCTTCGAGTAAATTCCACAATTCTAGCCTCTCCGCTTGGCTCTTCGGCCTAACTGGACCCATCACTGGACTCCCCTTGAAGGTTGGCCTCTAGGGTGTTTATATAGGCTTTTGGAATGGCTTTCTTTGCCTCTAGGTACCCTAATCCGAATGAAACTCTTCTTTGTCATGACAGGGATACGCCCATGGCACACGTCCGTGTGAATCGTGGCCAGGCCATGTTTGGGTCCATTAAGGTGGCACGGCCGTGTGGTCTTGGGCCCAGGCCGTGTTGATTTCGTGATATGGCCCATTTACTCTGTTTTGGGCCCGTTTCTCTTTCTTTTCATCATCCGGTGCTTACTTGAGTATAAAACATGAAAACAAAGGATTAAGAGCACCAAATTTCACAATTCAAGGCTTAAATCATCCAAAAGTATGCTAAATGTGGGATAAAATATGTTTATATTACGGTTTATCAGCTCCTTAACCCTGTTTCGGCGACGGATATGGGTTAGGGGTGTTACATAATATTTAACAAAATTACATGTGCAGCTGTGGTAATAAACATTTAATGATTATTCGATTTTACATGTGAGCACTAGATCAACCCAAAAGAAGATTTTTTGTTTGAAATGTTTTTATTGTCAGTCTTTGATTACTACAATAAGATATTACTTACAAGTTAATATTTTTGTCCAAAGATGAAATATTACTGGAGTGTCCGGTATCTTGAGATGAGATTTACCTTTATTCTAGTTATTTTTGTTTAAATTTGAAATATTTTAAAACAAATAAATTCATATTTTAGCTTTGGGATTTAATTAATGATGTTTAATATTTTAAATAGATTAGTTGAAACAGAATGCCACCAAAGTGACCTCTTTTGCATAGATTAGTTTATTTAAAATATCAAGATGATTATTTGTTTCTGTGATTCATGTGTTTATTAATTGACTCAAAGGTAAGTTGATATTTGATAGAATTTTAATGACATTTGTGGTGATAAATGTGTAACAATTATAAGGTACTTTATGTAAGCAATGAGTTAGTCCAAATATTGATTCATTGTTTGACATAATTTATTGCCAATTGCTACAATAAGAGTATCGTTTACTACTAATATTACTATCCAAAGACTTGATATTAATATTGTGTTTGGTATCTTGAAATGAGATTAGCCACTGTTTTGAATTTATTGTTTACTTATAAATATTGATGTGAGCTTGGTTTTATCTATTTTGTTTTATATTCAGTTAGTTCATCTTATACTGCCACAATATCTGCTGATTTAAATTTTATACTCATGCTTAATGGGACTAATTTTAAGGAATGGAAAAGACACTTACTTATAGTGTTTGGTTGTATGGACATAGACCTTTCACTAAGGGAAGAACAACTTGCACCTGTCATTGCGGCAAATACCCTTGATGCTAAAAGGGATTTTGAAAAGAGGGATCATTCAAACCACATGAGTCTAATGATCATGAGCACAACATTCCAGAAGCCTCTAGGAAAATAGAATCTGAAGAGATTACTCAGGCCAAGGGTTTTCTTGACGAAATTGAGATTTTTTTTTTTTGCCAAAAATGATAAGGTTGATATGGCATCACTTCTAACTTTTATGATGTCGATGAAGTATAAGGGTCAAGGAAACGTAAGGGAGTACATTATGGAGATGTTCCATGTTTCTTCAAGACTTAAGGCACTTAAGATCAAGCTTTTTGAGGAATTGCTTGTTCTTATGGTTTTGGTATCGCTTCCAACAATATCAACTTATAAGATTTTAAGCTCAATCACATATATAACCTCAAATGTTCTCATTTTCATTTCAAACCAACTTATACCTTTTATTCAACTCATATACATAACTTAACCAACAATCAATGGCGTAAAATCACTTTTATATTCGCAATATTACCCAATGAAACTTTGTAAAAGAACTTCGTATACAGGTTAAAGTAATAGTGTCTGGTTACTCGTTAGGTTTGAACCTACATGATAAATAGTCTGGCTAGGGCTTAATATTCTTGTATTCTCAAGTCTGCAACAAATGCTAAACCTTGAAACCTGTGGGCAATAACCTGTAACTTCATATATGATACTTTTACTAATTTCATTGGGATTTAACCTCAAATTATACCGTTTCGCAACAATCCATTCCAATTTGATTCAATTCTCAATTTAAGAACTAATTTTAGCCAATTCAAGTTACTAATTAAATTAATGAACATGCATATAAAACTTGACAGTAAATTAAACATATTTATACCTTTTGAACTTACCTGATAAAACGATAACGCTTTGGATACCATGGACTATTCGACAGTTTTCTATTTTCGCCCATGTCAACAACTTGATTTATATAATAGTTAAAATTCAAAATATCAATATCAATCTCATAATAACACTCAAATTCATGCTTATAATCTTTTAATTCTATTTTACATAATTTATTTGAACTTTTATATTTTATTCAATTTAGTCCCTAAAATCAAAGCAAGTATAACTTTCACAATTGAGCACCGTTTTTCATTTCAATTTCAATATTATCCTTCTACATCCCTCAAAAATCCAAATTTACAAAAAATTAAAGTCACTTTTGACATATTCAAAATTTAGTCCCTAAATGCAAAAATTAACAAAATTTTCTTTATCAAATAATCATTAAACATTTTATAGCTTCCAAATCTACCATAAACGTTCAAAAACCTCAAATAATATCAATGGAAACTTTTTAAATCTTTAACAATTTTGAAAATAGAGAAACGGGTTAGCTAAACCTAATTGCAATGATCTCAAAAATATAAGAATTACGAAAAACGGAACTCAAAAGTACTTACATACATCGTTGAAAGCTTGGCTGAAGCTCTCTAACCTCAAAATTGGTGTTCTTCAATTGGAAAAGAAGAAAATGAAAGAAGATGATGATATTTTTTTGTTTTTATTAATTTTAACCTTTTATTATTTTATTATAACTTAATTTAACCTAATATAATTAAGAAAAATGTGAACACTAATCTTACAAACATTTAAAAGATGTTAAATTGATACATTAGGCCTTAATTAATTATTAATTAAGACATTTAACCATTATAAATCAATAGCGATAAAATTTTATGGTTTTTACGATTTAGTTCTTTTTCCTTAATTAACAATCAAATCATTAAAATTTTTGAACCAAAACTAAATAAACCTTGATAAAAACTCTGTAAATATTTAATAAAAATATTTACAGGCTTGGTTTATGAAAACGATGTCTCAATACCTCATTTTCCAAAACCACTTGACTTTAGGATCGAACCACTTGTACTTAACTAATTATCCCATTAAATGAAATTAAATCAAAATTCACTATATCATAATACTTGGCTCAAAAATATTAAATAATAATATTTATGAACTCACTTGTCGGAATTGTGGTCCTGAAACCACTATTTTCGACATCACTGAAAAATGGGTTGTTACATAATTACACAAACTATTTCACCTGCATTGTTTTTGTATATTAGTAATGACGTTGATTAAGTTGGTGTCACAACTCAGCTCGATACTAACTCAAAAAAATGAAAATATTATGGTAACCAATTAGAGTGCATTTAACATTCTTAATTTGATGCATTTACCCATTTAAATTTTCTTTTACTCACAATTTAAATTATTTTTTCTATTTTAATTTCATACATATTGCATATGTGTTGTTATTATTTTTTTTCAAATTTATGTTTTATTATTTATTATATATTATTTTTAAACATGCATTTGTGTTTTAAATAAGTAGTTTCCACACGCATGTGTCACGGGGCTAGACTTTTAGTCTCGCGATCCCTGCAGCCTTAGGCAATTCCTTAGCTTCAAATCCACTTAAGTCAACCTTACTCTCAAAAAGTGAGAATTCTCCAAGGAAATTCTCCAATGCTCTGAAAATAAAGCGAAAAAAACTCAAAGACAAAGAAGAAACGAGAGAATAAAATAAAGCTACAAGAAAGCAATAGCATGCCAAGTGTTTGAGTAAATGCTCTTAAAAGTATTCTATTACTTTGGATGATGTGATTAAAAATGAGGGGGAAGACCTCTATTTATAATTGACCTCTTCGAGATCCAACGGTAAAATTTAATTTACATCAACAGTCGAGATCGAAGCCAATCTAAAATTGAGATTCTTAAGGGATTTACACAATCCTCTAACATTACGAAATCAAATCTTCTAATATTACAAATCTTCTAAGATTAGTTTTCATATTGACTATGATAACCCTAGTTTTCCTTAAGTGTTTCACTAGGCCCCTAGGGCTTCAAGTAGATGGGCTTCTCCACATGTTCCACAAAACAGGTCAGTTCAAGTGGGTCGAATAAGCTCCATTTAATCAATTGATCTCTACGGTACGTACTATGTGCATTCGTTACGGGCTTTAATCCGCGGCCCTTGGTATATGCACGTGTGGTAAAACTACTGGATTTGGTGCCCTAAGTGTAGTATTTTCGTCTAAGTACACTTGTAAATTTTTCGAACAGATTGGTTAATAAAAATTTATTGATTACGATTAATATACTTTGTATTATTTTCATAACATAGTTTTTGCACGCAAAGCAAAATAGAAGCCAATGTTGTTCATTAGTTATCTAAATGTTTAACTAATACTAAGTATTACGTGGTCGGATCATGATACAAAAAGACAACTTGTATTAGAAGACGAACCTAAATATGTCCTTAGTCTAATCAGAAATGAGCAAAACGATTGAAAAACTAATATGTCATCTATCAAGTTCAATTGGGGAGATGCCTTGTCTTGGGTATCGGAGCAGATGATTCCCAAAAGATAAAGATAGATGTGACTAACTGGACTAACAGTACATCAGATAGGACCCAAGCAAAATAGATCCTGAATCTGTTTATGGATTTATTCACTTGTGATGTTCATAGTGTGACATACCTAAATCCTGAGTGGATGGCAGATTATGTATACGTGACTCATACACTTTGATGTAAGTAAAAGCCTGAGTTCAAATAAATAAGGAACCAAAAGTAGGTGTGTTGGGTGTAAACTCCTCTAGCATGTAGTGTCATTTACAACAGTGGAATTCATAGCCCAAAACATGGGTAAATGGCATTCTGTTATTGGCATTACATGGTTGATGAAAAGTAAATGTGGTCACAGGTCGTCTATCTTTGTGATGGATGACTTGATCACTATTTGATAGTGATTTACTTTTCATGAAGAAAGATGTAATGGTTACCATGAGATAAAATATGATCATATTGGGAAAATGAATATTATCTCAAAGAGACCAATGATATCCTATGAGGATAACACACTTATGACAAGGTCATTGAACAAGCACTGAGTAGTTGCCTTTGTAATGGTATGTCATTGAGGAGAGCTCAGTCACGATACTATCGTGAAATTGACTTCGTGACTAAATAAGCTTATAATTAATAGGTGAAAAGCCGAAACTTAATTATAAATCATTTGAGCCTCAACTTCATATGTCCAATTAGTCCCTACGCTAGCTCGTTGAAACTAGAAATGAATTGCGTGTTTGAATAAAAATGAACGGAATGAATAGAAAAAGAGAAATGGGAAACTTGCAGGAATGATTATGGTTTTCTCCAAAATGGAGAAATGGAATCATTTAAAAATAAATGTAGGTTTCCAAAAATGAAAATGGAAATTTGCAATCCTATATAAGATTACTTACAAAATGATTGAAGAATGAGTTTATGTTTTTTTACTATTTTGAAGCCCAAAAATGAAAATAAATCATTCGGTCATAGTAAACATATGGAGTTGTGACATCTTAAACGACTTTCTCGAAATTTTATCGGAGATAAAATTGTTAAAATTTTACCAATGGGTAAAATCGACAAAATTTTATTGGAGTAAATTGGGATGAGAAAATTATTTAATATGAAAATATTAAAGTTTATTTTAGGAAATAGAAAAACTAAATCTAGTTAGATCACATTACAGAGTACTGGGTCAAAAAGGCTCAAGAAGTACTCGTAATTGGACCTGATGTGAGAGAGGCCCAAAACTCCTCATATAAAACCCTAATAGAAATACAAGGGTGAGTCGTTCACCCCTCTCCTACTCTAGGCAGGGTGTTATTTTTCTATTTAAAATAAATTTTTATAACTCTACAAGGGTTCTACATTCTCTTTTTATAAATAGAAGGCGTTGGTAGAGCTATTAACATAAGTTTTCAGAGATTGTTATTCTACCGGAAAATAAAGAGAATTTATTCTCAACTTATAAATATATTTTTCAGGATAACAATTTTACCGATTTCTATTATAGAAGAGAGATTTTTCGTTTTCACCCCAAAAGGAGAGAACTTTTTCTAATTCTATATTTCAATTCAATTGGTTCGAACCCACACTCGAAGCAATTTGTGGCACGAGAATAGCAGAGAAGATCATTTGGTTGAAAGCCGAAAAACATCAAGGATCTGCTAACTTAGAATTGATAAACTACGCCTCCTTAATCTAATTAAGCAACACGGGCTTAAGTTTCAACTCAACCAATAGGCTGTCATTTTCGCATATACTAAGCTGAGCAAACATTGCTCTCAATTCAATCGCTGACTTCCGGCTTAAAACATCGGCAACAACATTTTTTTTTTCTGAATGGTATTCAATTATGCAATCATAATATTTCAACAATTCGATCCAATAATGTTGTCTTAGGTTTAACTCTTTTTGGGAGAAAAGATATTTAATACTTTTGTGATTCGTATAACTATGACAAAGTTAATTGGTTAACGACAAAAGAATGGTTGTTTCCTTGTTTTCCAAATATTATATATTGTATCTTGATTATTTTGATTAATAAAATTGCTCTAAAAGAGTTTTCTCTCATAAGAAAGGTTTCTTCTTCTTTTTTTTTTATAGACTTTTTGTTTCAATATTTAAGAATTGTTGATGAGGTTTATCATAACTTCAGTTTGTTTAATTAAAGTCAATTGGAAGGGTTGCTCAAAAGCCATTATATATCTTTATTGGTGTTGGTTCATCAAAGGAGGCTAGGTTACTTATTCATCTATCTTGCCACCATTTTGCCTATAATCTTCCATATTCAATTTCATCTTTTCATTATTCCATCTTTGTTTTTTATTTTTTTTCTTTAATTCTGAAAAATCTTGATCGATTCTTAATTTATTTGATTAAATTTCAAATATCTTAGAAGGCTTAAAAGTCCTTCTTGTTGTGACTTTCTTCTTTTCCAAGAAAGCTTATTGTACATTTAATTTACTTCGAGTTGATTGTTCGAGCTTCAAAAATTATCTCCAAGTTTTGCATCATTTTCTCAAAATGATGTAACTAAAAGGAAAGTTTATTGGAAGTTTGTTTGTTGGAGCAAGTAAGGATGAATTTGGCAAAGGAAGCTTTTCTAATGAATAAAATTTGAAAATTAAGAACAAGAATAAGAATTAAAGCCAATAAATTTCATAATTTAAGAAAATTAAACAATAAACAAAAATTAGAAGAATTTGTGGGAAGATGAAACCGATGGATACTGAATGGTGCAAAGGTATATAGAATTTTTTATACGAAATTTAAGAAAATCTTCTTTATCTCCAGTGGTCCTCTTCATTCACAGCCACCATTAACTCAAAACACATTTCTATCATCTTCCCTTTTCTGCAGTTTGAAATTTCTTCTCATCACTCTTGGCTTTAAATTGAAAAAGGAAAATATTAGTTTCGAAATTCTGCAAAATTTTCAACTTTTATAACATAAAAACTTTTCAAATATAGCACCATTGTTAGCAAGGGCGAAGCCAAAAAATTTTGTTAGGGGTCAAAATTAAATTTTAATTTTTAATAGTCTATATCTTTATAATATTTAAAAGATTAAATTAAATTTTCATAATTTTAGGGGGCGCTAAAGTGTAATTTTACCATTACTAATTTAAAATTTTAAAATTTTCTAAAGAGTCAAAACAACAATTTTCCATTTTAGAGGGCAGGGCCCTTACCAGCCTTCTAGATTCAACCCTAGTTGTTAGATGATTTTTTTTCATTTGTCACTCACCAGCAATGTTACTTCAAACTCATTTTAGTTACCCAATTTTAATAAGTTTTTATTTTGACAAATAATTTTGTTTGTAGAATTAATCTTATTTTTTTTCTAAAAAGGAGAAAATCTTCAGTTTTTACAATGTATTGAGTTCTTCACTATAACTTAAGTAATTCCTTGTAAAACCCAAGTTTTTCTAAAAAAATAAAACTAATTCTAAAAATATTAAATGAAATTAAAAATAAAAAAAGGTTTTTCTTGTGAAAATGAAAGCTTTCTCCCTAAAAATATCATTGTTATGTTATCTTTTTTACTAACAATTAAAATTAATTTTAAAAGAGAGAAAATAAAAAATTTAAAATGATAAAATAAAGAAATAAGTGATAAAAACTTATTAAAATTGGATAATTAAAACAAGTGTATAATAACATTATCATTAGTCAAATTAACAGCGCGTGATTAAAACTAGAAAATTAACTGACTCAAACGAAACAAAATAAAAATATAACAGAATGCTAAATTTGAAAAAAAAAAAAAAGTTTGTGACCAAAATGAAAACAGTGGAAAATTGGGTGACTAATTGTGTAGTTTACCCTTGTGGAAAAAAAATAATAAATAGGGTATTTGAGTAATTGAGTCCAGATAACAAATTGTCAAATTTTGTCTGTGGATATCATCTTACCTTGTCCTTATATATTAGATCCACAGATCTTAACAAAAATAGTAAATTTCCTCCAAAGATCAAAGCAAAACCAGGAAAGGGAAAAATGGACGCAATTGATTCAGTTTTCGATCCGCTAAGAGAGTTCGCTAAGGATAGTGTTCGTCTTGTCAAGAGATGCCACAAGCCCGATCGAAAGGGTTACTTATTTCTCTCTGCTTTTCCTATTATATTTGATTTTGTTGATTTATCAGAATTCTGATTAAAAGATCCGTTTTTTTTTTCTTTTATTTTTTTAGAATTTACGAAGGTGGCGTTTCGTACAGCGATCGGATTCGTGGTTATGGGATTCGTAGGGTTTTTCGTCAAGCTCATCTTTATCCCCATTAACAACATTATTGTTGGATCTGGTTAGGTGCGGTTCTATTCCTAAATATTTCTATTTTATTTTCCATTTTACTTTGTTGGTTTATTGTATTTTTTGGTTTCTATCTGTTGCTGGTGTAATATTGATCTGAATTTATTTGATTTAAAAAAAAAATTGAAGCACTGAAAATCTAAATCTCTGAATTTCTGAAAATCTAATCTCTGAATTTCTGAAAATCTAGTTTTTGGTTCCTCTAAGAGAATGAAAATTGTAGATTTTTTACTGGTGAAGATCCGGGAAATTGAATTAGTTTGCTAAATCGGAATTATTATTTTATTGATGAATCCTTGTTTGGCATCTCAGGGGCTACTATTATGTAGAAATTAGAATGTAACTGTTTTATTGCTTAATCTTCTCTTTGTAGGTGTTTTTTGTCTTCTTAGAGGGATATTGAACTGAACTGATTAATGCAATTGTTTCATTCTCTGTTCCTGGACTTTGATATGCGTAGGATAGAATATCTGTTTGACATGGGTATATTATTCAATTTTTTCCCTAAATTTTCATGTATTTAGGGTCTTATTCCTGTATCCATGTCGGACTCGGATGTCGTACATAGGGAATCTCAGAAAAATTAAGAGCTTGAGGCAACATAGGCTTCATAGATTTTTGTGTTCCCATTATAAAGATTAAACGATCAAGTTGCATTTCAAATTAATGGATTATGTGAGGTTAAGTTCGGAGTATGTTGGATGAGGTTGATTTTGAATCATATATATAGGTGAATGGCATCCTAAAAATGGCAGCTTAAAAAAATGATGGAGACATTAATTTTCACTACTTTGAATACAACTAACATAATTCACAAGCCCCTCATCTATGAACTATTGTACATTGGTTTATATTTCGCCTTATTTCATCTTTTGTCATGTTTAATTGTCCATGGGGCTGGCTGGCTCGCAGGAAGCATGAGAATCAGTACCAAGTTTCAGACTGTAGGCAAAAGATAGAAGTTAGAACTGGATGCAATTGACTGAGAGGTACATCATCTGATTTCATGAACTAATTCAAACTTAGACATGGAAATTTCTAGTTTTGTTTATATTCAATATGTTTGAGATTATTTTTGTTTTAGCATTGTAATAGAAACTTGTTGAAATAAACACAATCAGTCTGACCTCATTTCTTGGATATATTGATGGATTGTCAGAAGGCAAAAAGATCTTCCTATTTTATTTCATTGTTAAGACACTTGTAAAATGCGTATATTATCCTCTTGAGAATGTAGGCAACTGAAGGTGTGATTGGTTGAACAGAAAGGAGAGTGTAGAGTTGAAAGTTGAAAAGAAAATAAATTTGGCTTGTTCAAGAGAATTTAATCATTTTCTGCAGTCATTTCAAGTTGAAAATATAAGATAAGGGACGAAAGTTACTTCAAAATTTTGTTTTTTTTTTTTTTTTTTTTCAACTCGATAAAGCAATGGATGGAAAAAAATTTACTTTTATAATATTTATGTTTGTTTTATAGTTTCCAATTTCCTTTCTGCCACAACATAGACAGTAGATATAGAAAATAATAAAATGAAACCAGAGAAATTGAATACATTGTTGGTAGGTAAGCTAAAGTTATGTTTCAATTCTTAAATTTGGATACATGGCCATCACATGTAATCTTCCAACCAACCTCCAAATACATATAATTACTCGGAATAACTGAACCACACTAGAAAACATGACACACAGTCCAGGTTAGTTCCCAGGAAGCAGGAAATTCTAACCAATTTTTACAGTACGGAACTAATTGTAGCTAATCAATAAATCTAAATTGTCTACTCGTTTTTGTCTTAGGCTCCGTTTGTTTGCCAGTAAAATATTTTCCAGAAAATGATTTCTGGAAAATGATTTACTTTTCTGAAAAATGATTTACTGAAAATATTTTCTGGTGTTTGGATGAATCTGTGTAAAATATTTTCTGCTGTTTGGCAGATTTCCTGAAAATATTTTTCGGAAAAGCTATTTTTACATATATTAATAAATTTTATATTTTAAATTATTTTTACATATATTGCAATGATATCAAATTAAATGTATAATAATACTAATTATTAAGCTAAATTATTAACCGTCATAAAATGAAAACAACCAAGTCAAATTTTGTAATGTGTTAAAAACAAAAAACAATATTGAATAATTATAAACAAAAAACAATATTTGGTTAGTTCAACCATTTTATAGCAAGAAAGAAAACCAGCTTTTGTTGCTTATATAAGTTGCAAGATAACAAATTGCAAAGTTAAAGTTTCTTGTACATTTGCTTCAACCAATATTCCTATTTCAGACTATGCATTTTATAAAATCTTCATAGATGGGAAAAGAACTTCTCCTCCAATCTCGGAGAGCAGAAGCCATGGATCTTGAGCTCTGCTTACTAATCTTTGGTTAATTCCAATTTCACTGCCACCATTCTTTCTCTTCAATTCTTCAGAGAATCAATACTCTTTGAGCAAAATCTAATATGTTTAAAGATTGTTTATATCTACAGCCTGTTAGCAAAACACAGAGAACAAACTCATTCAAAATTAAGCTGATTAGACCTCAACATACAGCAGTAATCAACAGGCAGATAATAAAAAACCTCAATCCTCAATGCTAACAAGGTAATCATCAAAGCTTAAAGACCTTAAAGAACACACCTGCTATTGCAAATCAGCTAGGACTGAAAAGGCAGTACAATATTAAAGATCAATTACAGGAACTCTATTAAAAAGCACGTAAAAAAGCCAGGCTAAGAACCAAGTACTTAATCCAAATACATTTTTTCCCAGGTTTATAAACACAAACAGTTTCAAAGACATCAAGAAGAAGTGAATCCAAGCTTAAGCATGCTTAAGCTTTAAGCTTTAAGCATGCAAACGAAGGAAAGAATCTAACATTGTCCGTACATGCAGTGATTTTAAATAGATCATCTGCAGAAGGTTCAAGCACAAGCTCAAGCTTTAAAGGTGGAACTCAATCAAGCTCAAGCTCAAGCCAAGCTTCAAGCATCGAATTCTGAGTCAAGCTCAATCTAGAGCTCAACTCGATTATACCCCTAATTTCAAGTAGGCCAAGAAAAGGAAAATTCAAGATCCCATAAAGGTAATGTATGAGATTAGAAGCTCACCTTGCGCTTCAGTGTTTTGCCAAAGCCCTTTACCCATTTCTGCCGGCCAGCAGGGCCTTCTTCCAATGCACCAAAGAGTTCACCACTATCATAGGCAGCTAAGAGGTGGGCAAAAACTTCAGAAAGCTTATCTTCGACAATGGGTCTACCTTCAGGGCTGCAGAGTCAAAAACTTAAACGATATAATGATAGGATTTTTTGACATAAACCGAACCCCAGATCTTGCAATCTATTGTAACAGCTGTAGAATTTGCCTATTATCTAAGTTACTTGGACTTGAGTATGATTATCATATATGGGCATGTGGGCAATATGGGTATGTTCAATCTTTTTGAAGTATTTCCATGAAGTTAGAGGATCGTATTTCTGTACCCATATTCAGTTATGCACTGGACATGGATACTTGTCGGAGCAGCATAGGATATTATGGTATTTTTCAGATTCTAAACATCCCAAAGTCCCAAAATTTGTGACAGGATATATTAATCTGTTAGCAGTTACCACTAAATAAAACCAGTGAATTGAACATTGGAGAAAGCATAAGCATAACTTCAAAGCACGGTTCTAAATTTCTCTACACACTACTTCAAAGCACTTCCACTATTATTATCCATAAATTGAATATAGTACTAATATCTACACTTAAGGCTGTCCTGACATTTGAGACTGGTTAGAATGCACAAGCACAACCAAAATCCCATCATAAACAATTATCAAAGTTGGAAAACATACTGAATTATGTAATAAAGAACAGAACTTAAGGGTAAGAATTTGATAATCACCTCGTCAAAGTAGCATGTACAGGGTAAGACAGCAAGTTAGAGAGTGCTGTATCCGAATCAGTTACCAAGTCGATCCCATCCTTAAGCAGCTGAACTGCATCCTGTTTGTACATATTTACATACCATTATTTATCATAATCTAGAGCAAAAATAGAATACTTCCAAAATGTGTTAAAAGGAAACATACATCTACAAATGGCCCTTCTGACTCTGTTAGAAGCCCCGTACTCTTCCAGTGCTCACCAATAAGCTGGGACAACTCCTCAAAGGGAATCGCTCTTAAGTGCTGACCATTCATCCACCTTTAGTTTACAAGGAAGAAACAAATTAGAAAACAATATAAATGTGGCAACTTTTAGCAGACAAGAAACAGATAATTGTAGTTTTAGTTCTTGTATAGAGCTGTAAGCTAAAGTCGCAGAAAATTGTAAAATTCATTGGAGTTATCACTTGATCAAGCTTAGGACTTGCATATATAAATAACCAAGTATTCTCGCCCAAAGTAACAAAAATGAAAAAGAAATGGAACTTCAAAGTCCAACGAGCATGGATCCCACTAACAAACCAAGGATAAACTACCCATAAGAACCAACCAAACAACCTAATAATAGGTACAATGTCACTTCCTCAAAGAACAAGACAGATAAGTTACAGTATTACATGGAAAATATGACCATAAAGCCTACAGTACCAAGCTCAAACCTTGAATAGAGGTCCAACCTTAATGGCATGAACTAAATATAAACCAAACAAGAACAACGGCCATTATAGCTATTTCCTGAGAAGGTTTCAAACAGGCAACAGCGGAGACACAACATGAGCATAAACAAAGAGAACCAAAACTTGCTAGGCTGGCAATGAAGCAATACTGATAACCATGATGAGAATATTTACGGTAAGTTTAAAAAGAATTGCTGGCAAGGAACCATGTCTTAACACAAGCAGGATACATAAGAATATCTAAACACATCCTAGAATGCCTGCCTAGCCACCACTTCTTATTTATTGGTCTCTTTCCTTCAAAAGGGTAAACATAAATGGGAGACGGAGGCAAGTTGCAGGCTAAGTTTCTAGGTGCATGAAAATGCGATGGATTGAAGCATAGAGGCAAATCATACATATAGCAGCAACGCAATTAATCTATATACAGTGATTAAAAAATCAGTTGTCACATTTAGGGATCAAAATACAATTAGTGAACCTGGTTCTAAGTACAGATTCTCTTTCAAATTTCCCACAAAAAGAAAAAATTAATGTTCTTGCTGCAGAAACTTTGTATCAAATCACTGTGAGGCCAAATAAGTTGAATAAGCAAAAGTCAAATAACAAGGATTAAAATTCACATTGTAATTAAATTACCTGGAACTTCCCAATCCCAGGATATCCCCAAACCCAGAAACTAATTCCAATAAAAAAGCCATAAAAATTAGGAATCTTGTAAGGTAGAGAAAAAGAGCCAACGGAAATGGCTATATTGACGGTCTCTTTTTGCATGTCGTCTTTCATGTCGGCGCTTTTGATGATAACTTTTTTGGGTTCTGCATAAGCACCGGAGAAGGCTTCAATTCATCGATTTTCCGTTGTTTCACCATCAGAGCTCCGGTGGTGCTTCTCTTCGCTGCTTCAGTACTCATCCTGTTTCTTTCTTTTTCGTTTTTCAAATTCCAGAGTCAAAAGAAGAGAAAAAGAAAATGGAGAAACTCAGTTTTCACAAAATTCCAGTTTGCAACAATGGGATTTTTGTTTTGGAAGAAAATGAAAAATGGAAAACTGGAAATGATTCTGTCAGGTGATACTTTGGTGAAACAAGCAGCAGATAAAAGGAATTCTTCCTTTGGAAAATGTCTTACCGTTTAGAAATTGGTAAGAAATTTTCCGGAAATTATGAAGGGATTTACCCGTGTTTTAGAAAATGATTTCGTTAGGAATTCATTTTCTAACCAAACAAACACCGTAAATTGAGAAAAATATTTTCCCCTTATCAAACAGACCCTTATTTTCTTCCAGCAGTGTAGAAATATTGCAAATTGCCCCACTTTATAATTATATATAAAATGGATATATTCATTAAAAAGAGAAGTTAAACGACTAGACGGTAGTAGAAGTTTATATAACCTATTTTATAAATTTATGGAGAGGGAGACATTAGAAAGTAAAAAAAAATACAATACAAAAGCCAAAACCGATCAAATAAACTAAACTAGACTAAACCCTAAAAGTCTTCGTCCATCTTGAACTCATGGCTGCCACCATTACCATTCAAACTCGACATGACCGCCGCCTTTTGATACTCTCCAACTCTTTTCTCGAAGAAATTGGTTTTCCCTTGCAACGATATCAGTTCCATCCAATCAAATGGATTGACCACATTGTACATCTTTCCGTACCCTAACGCTCCCAGCAACCGATCCGCTACGAACTCGATGTACTGACTCATTAACTCGCCGTTCATCCCAACCAACGCGCAGGGCAGAGCATCGCATACGAACCCCCTCTCTATGTCCACCGCGTCCCTTACTATCCCCCTTACGCGTTCTTCACTCAGCTTTGACCGGAGGAGAGAGTACAGCAAGCAAGCGAAATCGCAGTGGAGACCTTCATCTCGTGAGATTAACTCGTTTGAGAAAGTTAATCCGGGCATTAACCCCCTCTTTTTTAACCAAAATATGGCACAGAAACTTCCGGAGAAAAAGATCCCCTCTACGCAAGCAAAAGCGATTAACCGTTCGGCGAAAGTTTCTCCGCCGTCGATCCATTTCATAGCCCACTCGGCTTTTTTAGCCACACACGGCACCGTCTCGATGGCACGGAAAAGACGGTTCTTTTCATCGGAATCTTTTATGTAAGTCTCGAGAAGGAGACTGTACATCTCGGAGTGGATATTTTCGATAGCAATTTGGAAACCATAAAAAGCACGCGCCTCGGAGATTTGGACCTCTTTCATGAACCGAACAGCAAGGTTCTCAAGGACTATGCCATCGGAGGCGGCGAAAAAGGCGAGAACGTGACTAATGAAGTGGTGCTCGTCGGCGGTGAGAGCTTCCCAGTGACGAAGATCGGAAGACAGATCGACTTCCTCTGCGGTCCAAAACGACGCTTCGGCTTTCTTGTACATTTCCCATACTTCTGGGTATTGGATCGGGAACATACAGAATCGGTCTGGGTTCGCGGCCAGCAGTGGCTCTTCTGGAATTGAAGGCATTTTGGAAAGGTGATGTAGGAAACTAGGGTTCTTGAAAAATGACTTTCTGATGAATAATTTGGGTAAAGAGAGAAAGGGTATTAATAGGAGAAAAGTAGCGCGGGATTTTGAAAATATTTTTGGAAGAAGCTTGCCGGGAATAAATCGTGGAGAAGGGATAATTAAGGTATTTCAAGTTAATATGTGTACGTGGCGTATTTTGATTGGGAGTTGACAAAAGGAAATTTGAAATTTTGATGGAGCGGATAACGGTCGAGCGTACAAGGGAAGCTTTTTGTTATGAAAATATTTCTATTTTGAAGCTTGGCGGGAAATATTATTGGCGCCGTTCAAGAATTTGATTTTCTTTTTGGAGTTTGAAACAAATGAGTTGGCAAAAAGTTTGGTGAAATTTCAAATTTTACAAACAAGTGGGAGCTTTCATTAAAGTCATGTCATCTCGCACGTTTTTACATGGTTTAGCACGTGTCAAGCGTCCTTTTTTTTTTTTTTTTTTTTTCGCTAAATGTAGTTATGCCGATTACATATGAATTTTAATCTGATAAACAAATTTTGAATTGATGTAAAATCAAATAGATTCTTGTCCACAGTTTTAAGATTTAATCATAAGTGATTCGAAATTTTTTCCAAAACTAATATTTTTAATTGTTTCAATTTTTAAGTACTTTTGATAATTTATAATAAAAATCACTTAATAGAAATTTTTTATAAAAAAAATGTAGAGAATGATAAGTAAATAAATTTTTTTATAGATATATTATATTTTTAATATTATTAGTATTTTTATATATTATATTTTTAAAAAATTGTATAAAAAATAATATCAAAAAAATAATACAGGCTAGAATCGGGTTTTAATATTTTTATACGGGTTGAGTTTGAGCAAAATATTAAGTGTATTTTTTGTACCGAGTCTAATAAATGAATCTAAAATTTTTGTTAGACTCAACTCAGTTCATGAACACCTTTAATCTAACTTTAGGAAATGTTGCATCTCAAAACGAATAGTTTTTGGTTAATAGTTAGTTATGAAAGGTTCAATATTTGTGGACATCCCGATAAACTTGAGGTGGAAAACTATCTTCAGGCATTCACCTAATACTTTCTGAAGTGACACGTATTTAGCCCAGGTGGTGTTTTAAAAATTGTCTCCCTAGGTTACATTCTTGCTCGTGAGTTGCTTGGGAGGTAGAACGATCGGAATGTGCATCACGAGTGGTTCAGCATGTTGATGGGCGTGAAAGGTTGCTTGAAGGCATCTAGAATATTCACAATAGATGCCGGACTAAACTGATTGCGCCTGGGAGTAAGAGCGATGATGAGCAGCAGTTTGCAAGAAGACTATATATGTCACTTTTTGTGTTACAACTTTTGAAGTTTTTGTGTGTTCCAAGTCTGTATCACCATTTGCAATCGTCGAGTTCTCTAATTTATGGACTTTTGTTCTATTTGCTTGCTCCAAAGCATTTTTGTTTGACCTTTTTTTTTTATGACGACCTGATTTTTTCGGTGTTGAAAAAATCAGTTTCGGGACGGAATATGGAAAGTCAAGATAGCTAAAAGGTTGAATGGAGAGAGTTAGGGGGTGAATATGAGATTGAGAAATCACATGAGCTAGTAATTAAATATACAGACTAAATCGTATAGTGGTCAAAATGAGTAAGAATTGAATTAGGAAATTTAGCAAGTCCTTAGGTGAATATCCAAGTTCTGATGGAATTGATCTACACCATTAACCATTACCAAAATAAATTATGACCACTGGATTTTAAATTATTAAATGAAAACATTTTATAATTGATAAAGGAAAGATAAAAGATGAAACCATTTTACATCGTCTTCTTCATTCGGCTACACAAAGAGAGAAATATTGCTTCAGACTTCCAACATTTGCCGTGAGCTATACATGAAAATTTGGTAAGCTTTTCTTTTAATTTTTGTTAGATTTTTTATAAGAAAAAAAAGGTTAGATAATGGTAACCCATACTTTAGATTTTTAAAATTTATGAAATTTTAATTGAGTTCTATTGTTGTAAATTTTAGACAACATAAATATTAAGTATTTAATCCATGCATGTTTTAAAATAATAATTGAAATTATAGAAGAATATGTTAAGAATATGGTAGGAAACATAGAATTAAGCTTTAATTGGATTAAATGACTAGATTTAATTATGGATTGTTAGGAACCAATTGAATAAAGTGAAAATTGTTAGAATATGTTGTCATGGAATGAAAGCTAGAAGTCACTAGTAAAGGAATATGAAACCGGTTCTTGACTCGATAAAAAATTTGAAAGTTACGAGTGTTTCAGACATTAGGAGTTCGAAGGACTAGATTGTAATAAATGCATTCATATTTAAATTATCATAAATCATGTTTGAATAGTGTAATTAATGAGTCTTCGTATTCGAGTTTAATTTCATAGCTAAAGACGACATAAAATCATCTCAAGACAAAAGGAAAGCCAAAGTTATTGATAAATAGTCGTTTTTGACTTGTGCTTCTATAATTCATTTTTAATTTCTAATTGTATTACCTAGCTAGTTGGTATTATGAACCTCGTAATATATATCAAAGCAACCTTATCTCACCTTAATGCTTGAGATGATGAATTTGATACTGCGCTTAATCAAATTATGTTATATATGTTTGACTTAGAAAGATATATATATATATGTTTGATGATAGACAATGGATCTTGATACCTAATTATGATGACATGTATTGTGATGATGATTATTTGTGATAAAGTCCCGTTAAACAATGCTAGACGTAATTCAAGTAGAGTTGCCATGTCATAGGGTCACCGATATAGTGATTTACTAGTCAACGTCGTCGGGCAACCCGGGATGGTAGAATAAAAAATACTAAAAGCAATTGTTGTCGGGCAACCTAGTGTGGCAGAATAAAACAGTCTCAATTCTCAAAGGGTCGTGGACTTATTCGTTATACAGGTTCAAGTATTCAACCTAATGTCTATCGTTGGTTAATAGGAGCCAAAATGAATAAATACTGAAAACGGTATTGAATGACAAAATGAATTGTTGAGTACATTATGATATGAAATTATGATTTATTGAAGTAGATGTTAACTGAGAAAGTTTTATGTGATTATTGATCTGGTGATGTATTTATGTGTTAAAATTCGTTTTACTCACAATTTCATGTATTTTTTTATTTTAATATCGTACATATTTTATGTGTTATTATTAATTAGTTTCAAGTCATACTTTCATCATTTATCATATATTATTTTTAAACCCTCCTTTATGTTCTAAGTACGTAATTTTCACTCATACGCGCGTGATAGGATTTATGGTATTAATTATTATACACCTACTCTAACAATGACACGTGGCAAAATATGGGACCACTTGGCAAAGACCCTTTGTTGGACGCGGCTCTTGAGCAACCTTTCATTAAACACCCTTTGTGGTGTTCTTCCATCCAAAACCATCCGCAACCAACCTCAATGAATCTCACTTAAACCATTTTAAGACTATCATAGAGACCGTCCGCTACGAACCCTCTATGGTGACCATTAAGGCATAATAACCTCGTACAACCTCAACGAGAAGAATATCACATAGTACTGCACATGGCAACAACTAACTTGTAACAACCCTGACACCTAGCCCACCATATGGGTAGGCCTACCTTTCATGTTGTCAATTACATGGCATTACTAGAAAAGGGGTATCGTCCTATATATACACCAGAGTATGAAAGACAATGGATCATTTCCTCCCCAAGAAAAACCTAAGTGTCCTACCAACAATATCCTTCTTCCTTTCCTCCTTCAACCTTTAACTCTCCGCTTGTTAGAGGTGAACCCTTCAAGTCACCCACCACCTTCTCCCCCTTGTTGAATACTTGTATCAACATTAATAATATTATTGATTAAACTGGTGTCACAAATTAACTCAACGCCAACTTAGGATTGATGACAACACCACAATAAATAATTGTAGTACATTTAGTATTCTTAATGTGATGTATTTACTTGTTTAAATCTCATTTTACTCGCAATTTAATATATATTTTTCATTTTAATATTATATATATTTCATATGTTATTATTCAAATCACACGTTTCATTATTTTTTGTATGTTATTTCTAAACACACATATTTGTTCTAAATATGTAATTTAACATGCATACGCATATGAAACAATTTTTAATACCTAGTAATAACGTTTAATAAATTTTGTTTGATATATGTGATTTTTTAACCTTAATTGAATACCAATATGATCTAGACTAAAATACAAAGTACCAAACATTAACCGATATCAAGTACCAAATAGATATTTAAACCTTACTATAATCTCTAACTTGCAACAAACACAGGAGACTAATCTAAGCTACCATGAGAATTTGTAATAAGAGAACTAACACTGAAGTTGTAAACTCAACTGTGCCTTTGGAGAAAAAGTAACTGTTTCATACAAAAAATAACTATGTATTTCTTTTACTTATTTTATCAATAAGGAAAAAGAAAGTAATAACTAAGATAACCATATAAATTTCAATGTGGAGTTGACATATAAGGACATTGCAAAGTATCCCTCAACTTATCCCGGTGGTGGTGGGGGTGGTGGCATTTGATATTTCGCAAACCCGACCCAAACAACAATGCCAATAGCAAGGACTATCCATCCAACTATGTCATATTTGAGATCATAGCTTTTCTTACCCTTTTTAGCATCCTGAAAAAAGATAAAGACAATAAATCCCAAAGCACTTTTCTTCTAACCTACTCTAATCATATGATTAGTTGATTGACACTTTGCTTAAGTGGTAAACTTCCTCTTACTATAACTCTTTCCTTATGCTCAAATCTCTAAAAAAATAATATACAAGCTTGTGGTTTTTGGCACCATCAAACTAAGCTATATAAAATTCACCGCTTTGACCAACAAATCCATGATGCAAATAATACAACAAAGAAACCATAAGTTGGATACTCTATTAAGGGCTTACTCATGGTGCATGTTATGCATGGATGCGTCAATGCATTTCCTTTAAATAACCACGGTAAATCTACAATGCATCAAACATTTTATGTTGTTTCACTGAAGCCGTGAACAAGTTTAAATGTAGATCAATAGAAAACAACGAGGAAATGAAAACTAACATTTTATACTTTACAATTCCAAGTGCCAATGTAGACAGTGCAAAAAATGAGAATTAATTAGGCAGTGCATGACAACATAAGCCACAGTAATAGGATAAGAAGATAGGAAGTGAATGTGCATATAGGATAAAGAGAAACATGATTATGAGGATTACCTTTGCTGAACTAGAAGAAGTAGCAGCAGAAGGTCCAACTCCAAGTATTTGTTGATCTAAACCATGCTTAAGGATTTCACGATGTAATTCAGGAGCCTGAGGAAAAGATAAACAATACTTGATAACATTCAAATGAACAAAAGGTAGAGAGGATCACATGGAACAAACAATGTAGGTCAGTTTGAACTTGACACCTCCCCCTAGACTCTTGGTTTTAAGAGTGAAATCTTTAACGTATTGACTTTACCAGCCAAAGTAGAAATTCTATCCCTTTTTATTTCTTTATCTTTATTATGGATGTATGCCTTTGGGATGCTTCTATTACAATAATTCTTTAACTTTATTAATTCTAACTTTAAGCAGTTTGTAAGAGATGAAAAATAAAATCTAAATCGTCATTATTCTATGATAAAATGAGAATACCTAGCTACATTCGTACACATCAATTTCACAGCATTGGGGAGTAAAACCAACCACTGGCAGCAATCACTACATGAAATCGCTACACTATCTTACTCAAATTCATATGTGAGTTGTCATATGACTATATGTTCATATTTTTCAAGTATTCAGAAAGTCTTTGGAAGGTAATATCCTCTTACCCATGTCTAAAACCATGTTGATCACATGTACCTCAAGGAAGCAACATGTAATAGCCCGATTTTCAATAGTATTAGAAAAGATAGTTCTGGAATCCCACTTCTGTAAGCCGAGCCTATAAATATTAAATATAAAGATTTACAGAGTAGGTATAAAAGTATATTAAAGTTTGGTCCAGTAGTTTTGTTAAATTAATAGTTAATTTGGGTTTAAGGACTAAATTGTAAAAATCCAATCGTTATAGGTTTTTAATTTGCCAAAGACTTAAGAACTTAAATTGCAATTAGCCAAAGGTTCAAAAATGATAATTAAACTCTCTTTTAACAAAGTTGTTAAGTATGACTCCTATTTCAATCAAATTTGAGAAGTAATCTTCTAGTTAAACTCTGTTTATTTGTTTCAATCAAACACTGATTAGTTTAGATTATTTTATTATTATTTGACCAATGAATTTAGCCTATAAATAGGCTCTTTTACAATCTTAGAAAATACACCCATTAGATATTAGAACTCATAACACATTTAGAGAATTTCATATTTACGTTTTGAGGGTTCTTTATTTTCGGGTTTTCGAGGTTTAGTTTTTATCTCCATCTTTTGTACT
This sequence comes from Gossypium bickii, assembly GCA_025503065.1. Classification (NCBI taxonomy): domain Eukaryota; kingdom Viridiplantae; phylum Streptophyta; class Magnoliopsida; order Malvales; family Malvaceae; genus Gossypium; species Gossypium bickii. Next base: position 14,009,617 of record CP106713.1, on the reverse strand, counting down.
CTTCGTTCTTTTGCCATTATAGTAAAATTATCTTTGCCTGTGGTTTTTTATCCTCTTTGGAGGGGTTTTTCCACGTTAAATTTTCATAGATCAACTCATTCAGATATGGTAGCAACAAGGTTTGAAATTGAGAAGTTCGATGGTGAGACAAATTTCAATCTGTGGCAAGTTCGGATGATGGTAATTCTAGTTCAATCTGGTTTGAAAAAGGTTGTTACCAGGAAAAAGCCTGAGAATCTAAATAAAACAGAATGGGAAGAGCTTGATGAAAAGGCCTTGTTTGCAATCCAATTGTGCCTTACAAAATACGGTATTGTAGGAGGTATTGATGGAGAAAACCTCATCCATCTTATGGAAAAAGTTAGAAACTCTTTATGCAACTAAGTCTCTGGCTAATCGTTTAGTGTTAAAACAACGTCTATTTACGTTTCACATGAACAAAGGTGAGCTTCTTAGAGATCACATCAGTTAATTCCTTACTCTTTTAAATAATTTAAAGAATGTTGAGGTTCATATTGACGATGAAGATAAAGCTATGCTATTATTGTACTCTTTACCCCCTTCATACAAGTCTTTCAAGGAGACTCTGGTTTATGGCAGAGACAAACTCTCGTTCGAAAATATGAAAGGTCATTTATTGAGTAGAGACAAACTAGACAATGAGTTTGGTTTGGATAACAAGGCAGATAAGCAAGCTTCCATTTTGGTAGCATCAAAAAAATGAGGCAAAAGGTGTCGCTATTGTAAAAAGTTAAGTCACGTCAAAGAGCTGCTGACAGTAACGAGAAAGATGTAGCTGGTGCTAATTTGGTCAATGAAAGCGGTGATGATTTCTTATTAATGTCAATGAGTGATAACTCCAAGCTCACATCCGAGTGGATCCTAGATTCGGGATGTTCTTTCCACATGTGTCCCAATAGAGAATGGTTCTCCACATACAGTTCGGTTGAAGGTAGAGTTGTGTGCATGGGAAACGATTCATCTAGTAAGGTAATTGGTATTGGTACTGTTAAAATTAGGATACACGATGGGATGATTAGGACATTCTCAGATGTCAGGTATGTACCTGATTTCTAAAAGAATCTCATCTCCTTGAGTATTTTAGACTTGAAAGGATGCAGAGTTAACATCGAGTCAAGCGGCATTAAAGTATCTCATGGCGCTTTCATTTTGTTAAAAGGTAAAAGAACTGACAGTCTTTATATTCTGGAAAGATCTACAGTGACCGATGAAATCGGACATCCCTCGTCCGTTACAGAGTCGAAGTCAACTCATTTAGAGCGGAGGCAACTTGGTCATAGGAGGGCAAAAGGTATGACCGTTTCGTTGAAGAGAGATTCTCTTTTGGATGCAGGTTTTGAAAAGTTAGGGCACTGTGTTCGTGAAAATCAAACCCGGGTTAGTTTTAATTTGGCAATGTACAAGTCAAAGGCTAGAAGTTTTCCAGTTTCTAAGCACAGATTCGACTCACTTAATTCTCTGCATGGTTCAAGATAGGCTCGTGGCAGGCTTTGGCAAAGATGGCATTATGGAAATATGAGTTAAGGTGGAGATTTGTTAAGTATGACTCCTATTTCAGTCAAATTTGAGAAGTAATCTTCAAGTTAAACTCTGTATATTTGTTTCAATCAAACACTGATTAGTTTAGATTATTTTATTATTATTTGACCTATGAATTTAGCCTATAAACAGGCTCTTTTACAATCTTAGAAAATACACCCATTAGATATTAGAACTCATAACACATTTAGAGAATTTTGTGTTTACGTTTTGAGGGTTCTTTGTTTTCGGGTTTTCGGGGTTTAGTTTTTATCTCCATCTTTTGTACTCTTCATTCTTTTGCCATTATAGTAAAATTATCTTTTCCCGTGGTTTTTTATCCTCTTTGGAGGGGTTTTTCCACGTTAAATTTGTGTGTGTTCAATTTCTCAATTTATTCCGCTATTTTTTTCTTGTTGCTTAATCGGGACGATCTTAACAAAAGTGTTAGTGGATAGTGATGAATTATGTATTAAAACATGATTAGTAAGTTGATTGAGGTTAGTTAAAATTAATCAAATTTTAATCATGGTAAAAAAAGCAATTTCGATGGAAGGAAAGAGAATTGAATGAAAAACAAGAAAGCTTCTAAGGGTTTTAAGCATTTGGTCTTTAATTTGTAACTGATTTTGAGTCATTTTCTTATAATTTTTATATTTTTGATGTAATAAAAGCTTGATTTAGTTAGCCCATGTACCAAATTGTAAAATTGTTAAAGTTTATTGAAGTTGTCATTGTTGAAAAAGGACTAGATTTGTAACATTTAATTATTAGTTTTGTACATAATGACTAAAATGAATAAAATATAAAGTTATTGTGAAATTTTGGTATAAATATAGAAGAGAGGGTCCCTAATAAATGTAATTGAAGTCAATTTTTAAACCGAGGCTCGAAATTGAAAGTTTTGGTCATTTCGAAGTTAGGGACTAAATTGAATAAAATGTAAAAATTTAGGGAAATAGAAAAATAAGATTATATAGGTTCATACATTTCATGGCATAATGTGTAAATATTTGATATTGATGTATTGTATGGAATAATTGTATATATCAAGAATTGGATCAAACCAAAGGAAATTGAGGAAAAGTTAAAATTGTTGATTAGTCGAAATTAACTTGTTTAGTGTTTTGAGCAGGTAAGTTCATATAGTATTTACTTACTTAGGTTGTTATATATTTGATTTATATAAATATATATGTGTGTTTGGTTGTGAATAAATCGGTAGTGGATTGGTATAAAAGGTGAGAATTGAACTAAATCAAAAAGTGATGTTTATATGTGTAATAGATGATCGTATGAACTTAGTAAAGGTTATGATATGATTGACATGCCAATAGAGTCTTATGTGCACTTGTACGAGATTGATTACATATGTTATCGAGGTCCAATATTTATTTCAAATTCTAGGATATATGCGACACAGGTTTAGCTTGAACGAGTAACTTGATGTGTTGTTATAAAGGTTTAGCCTGGACGGGTTCAGCTCGGATGAGCAATTGGTGTGGTGTAAATAACTATCTATCTAGGCCCGTTTACTAAAGTTCATCAGACGAAACAATTAAGTTGAAAATGAGAAATTGAAATGGGATGAAATGAATTTGTTGTTCTAAAGAAAAATGTTGAATTCAGCATAAACAATATATTGGAACAATGTCTTTGACATGTATTTGATTATATTATCCCTTGAGGAATGAATTTTAAATTAGTTATACAAAATGGCATGAATTGACATTATAATTAATTATGGTATCATATGGTTTGATTATACGATAATGTTCACCCTATTTATGTTTTGATTTATCATGTCTAGCAAGTAATGTCAAGTTATGGTAACTTGTGGTATCTAGATAAAAAGATAAGGTAAGTCTTGAATTGTACATATGAACTTACTAAGCATCTAATATGTTTACCTTGTTTGTTTCCCCTTTTCCTTGTAGACAGTCACATTGCAGAACTCATTAAGTCGGATCGTCTCGAAACTTACACTATCATCAAATCGGTAGCTATGAGATCATTTTGAATCTAGGGTTGTGGCAAATAGATAATTCTTGGTGTAAATTCTTAATGAGTAAAAGTCTTGATGAGTTCAAAATGATAATGAATTTGGTATATTATGATTTTGATTGTTGATCATAACATTTGATTTTGGTTAATGTATGTCTTGGCCATGTTTGATGCTTTTTGGAAGTTGTCTTATGAACCTATTTTAACTTGGTATGTTTATGTGATAAGATAAGATAAGTAAAAGAACTAATTTAGTGCCAAGTTGAAAATGGTATATTTGATTGCCATGGTCGAGAAATGTGACTAGTTCTTAAGATAAGCCATAGATGTACATAATGTGTCTAAATGTATACAACTGAAGTGAAATGGCATGATTCATTGTAATATAGTATAAGTAAGAGTTAGTATTTGAATGGTTAATTTTTATATCATAATGTCATTTAAATTTTTTGAGTTTAGTTGATGAATAAGTGTTGAATGCTTGTTAAGAGGTTGAATTGAATAATTAAGCTTGTTTAACATGGTTTGGTAAGCTTTGAATCAAGTAAAAGTTGTGATTTGTTGAACATGTTGAATGGTTGTAGTTGGAAACTATGAAATAGGTACTAAATTGTGCATTTTAACCAAAAATATGAGTCACATTACGACCTCGAACTTTTGATGTTGCAACGTCGCCATTACAGTGAGTGATGTCATGACGAGCTTAGACTTGTCATCTTGATGTGACATGCTATAATGGTCATGTCGTGGCGAGAACCTGTTGAAGTCGGGACTTCAATTCACACTTTTTAAAAATATTTACAATTTGGTTCTAATTTGTGCTCGGTTAACAAAAGAGCTTTCGTAAGCTCGATTAAGACTAAAAATTTATTGTTTAACATGAATTGAATGTGGCTGACACTTAATTGCATGTGTGAATGATTATTTACTGTGTATTTAACTGTAGTTGCTCTAGCAACGAATGTGGCACTCCATAACTCGGACCCAACGATCAGGTCGGGTGAGGAGTGTTACACAACATATCCTCTACTAACCTCAACATGCAAGGAAATAAAAAACAATACATACTTGAATTCTCAGAAACAACCCATTGCAAATACATCAAATGCTGATAAGATGAATAAAAAACTCCTATCAAAATCAAACAACGTCTACTTTCACAACTAAAAATAATATGTTGTAATAAGCTATTCAAAGTTACTAATTGTGAACCAATAAAACAAGGAAAGAGGGAAGGAAGTGGTGGTTTGGATAGTAGTTCACCTTTGAGTAAGGCAAAGAGCCACTAACTATAGGTTTTAATTCTGATGAAATAGTCTAAGAAAAAGAAGAGAGATGGAAAGCGGTATCAAGGGAGCTTAGTTGAAGACAGACAGACAGAGAAAGAGAGAGCTCATTTTTCCCTTTGACTTTGGGAGTGTATTGAAAGGAGGCCATTGATGGAACCCATGTAATGATACATTATTATTAGTATACGATTATGTGGATGCGATGGAAACAAACATGTGTGATGGGGATAGACATGTGTAACATAGATCACATGAAAGATAAGCATTACCTAAGAATAAACCAATATAAAGTAATGAGACCAAAGTACCTTGGAAGATATTTCGAGTGATTTGAGGTAAACTTCATTGGTCGGATCCTACAAATACACATTAACAAATTTTCCTTGTCAAACAAAGAGCATCAAGCAATAACAAATGTGTATAAATAGACACATCCAAACCTGTCGCAAATTTTAAATTACCTCATCAACTGCTTGCAAGAAGTATTTAGCAGCTTGTTTGAAATAAGGCCTCGCTTCATCCTCCGTTTTAGTCAGAAATGCTAAAGAAGTCTGAGCATTTCCAAAACACCATAAAGTTTCATGCTTTCTTGGGTTAATAGACAATGCCTGCTCTAACTTCACAATAGCATCTAATTTAAAAAATAATAATTAATATATAAAAAACCTAAATTCAATTCTCAATAGCAAAAAAGTACAGGCAATTCAATTGATGCTTCAATTAATTTATAAAATTATGAATATATATATAAGAACCTTGAATCATTTTCAGGGAATCTTGAGGACATTGACACTGAGACAATTCCAGTAAAGATTCGGCCCATCTGGTCAAGTTCTGCCAACAAAAGGATGAAAGAAAAACTAGCCAAAAATACATTTTAATTGAAAAAAATAAATAAAATAGATCCAAGAAAGGAGAAAGCAAACATCAGCGTCGTTAGGATCGGAAGTGTAATTGGCTTCGGAAATTTTACGAGCTTGCTCAAAAAAGAGCAGTCTATCAAGTTTGTTGGACACTTCCATCACTGTTCTTTTGAACTTCTTCTTTTGCTGGATCAATCTTTTTTTCTATAGGTATCTGTTACGGAGAAATAAATTTAGGAACAACAAATTGGAATCCGTGCATTTTAAAAAAATAAGTAGAAGAGAGAAAGAGCGACTCTAGCTTTCTATTAGCGACCTCGTTAGCAGCCATGAAGTTAGGAATTGCAATTTTTAGTTTTTCTAAAAAAAAAAGTCTGATTTAAAAACTAGAACTGGGTGTTCCAATTTTCTTTTATTTTTAAAAATGTAATCTAAGCTCAAATATATCATATTTTTGGCCCCAATATGGTTATGGTCATGGTCAGCTAGTGTGGAATCATATGTATATTACATATTTAGAATATTTATATGCATTGGAGTATATGGATTCGAGTGCGTTGAAGCTTATAATCCTCGTACTTGTGGATTGGGAGAGACTTTGGGTGGTTCTAGATATTATCTAACAAAAAGAACAAATATTATAATGAGATTATTCAAAAAAATATATTTATATGCATTAAAACTAATAATACACATAAATAATAAAACATATAATTTGAAATTAATAGTAACACATGCAAAAAATTAAATAGTTAAATGCATAATATTTAAAAAGGGATAATATATTTTTTGACTATTAAACTTGGCAACTAGGTACATTTTGGTATTTGTATTTTTTTTTGTCAACTTTGATATTCGAGTTTGGCAACGAGATCCATTTTAGTTTTTGAATTGGTACAGGAACAAGACCAATTTGGATAGATCAGAAATTGATCAACATAGCGATTCAAATAAAGAGGTTGAATTGATTGACTCGAAAACTGCTTAAAATTGGTAAAAATAAAAAACCAAGACAAAAACAAACACTTGAATAGGTTGAACCAGTTCAATAAGTTATTTAGTTAAAGATTTTTATGAATTTTTAATTAATTATTAATTATTGTTGGTCGAGAAGCCGAACCAATCGAAATGGTTAAATTTGGAACCAGTAGCCTAATTTCTTCAACCATCGGTTCGATTATTAAAATACTAGATGTGAGATTTTGAGATTTGACCACATCATCACCTGAAAATTTTATATAATTTTTTTATTTCAAGTGATGATGTGGGACAACCTCAAAGTGCCACATCATCAAAATTTTATATCTTTCAAGTTCAATGACTAAAATGGATCTAGTTGTTAAATTCAAATGTCAAATTGGACAAAAAAATTATAGGTACCAAAGTGAACCTAACTGTCAAGTTCAGGGACCAAATATTATATTCTCCCTATTAAAAATAATAAATGCATCCAAATCGTTTATCATTGTATTATTTTTTTTCTATAACACATCAAAATATTATCGAATGAAAATTCAATATTAAAATTCAGATTATGGTACACTCACGGCTTGTGTGAAAAACAAAATTATGTTATATATATTTGTAAAAGTTTATATAAATAATGAATGAGCTTTTAGTTGGATGATAAAGTATAAATGTGAACAAGAGATATTAGTTTAAATACTATTATGTGTGTAATTTTCTATTTTTATATAAAATGACAAAAAGAACCTCACACATGGTAGATTGTATTGTATTAAGTATAGATAAGCAATCTAGAAAATAAATTCTATTATATGTGTGTATTTTTCTATTTTTTTTATATAAAATCATAAAAATATCCTCAAAATGATATAATTTACTTCGTAAAATGAGGATATTTTTATATTTTCTCAACTGAATTGGTATCCAATTAAATCACGACACTAACATAATAAGAAACATTATAATAAATATAAATGGACTTGACTTTCTAGTTATTAATCTTCATTTACCACTGTTTTCAATTATATAAATTAAGGTTTTGTTTAATATTGCTTTAGCTTAATTAAAAAATTATTCTTATTTTTCCAAAGTGATAATTAACCTAGTTTTGATCAAATGTACTTAAATTTAATTGTTTTTACCTGTTCAACCCCCAAAATTAATTCTGTAGAAAAAAATTGCCCTAATTAAGGGCTTCCATGTCAACATTGTTTTAATTTGTTTTGAAAGGAAAAAAAATTATCCCTTCCCTCCACAAGGCTCGAAACTGACCGAGTTGTCGCGATATCCTCTTCTGGGTATCGCGACACCAACATCGTAAACGAGATAAAATTGGACAAAAATGGTAGTCTTTGTTCACCCGATCTACCAATCACCCAAGACTCGTGTAGGGCAATTTTGGCAATGAAAATCCATCAAAATGCAGCTTAAAACAGCCAAATTTGGCTGAGGAGGAGAGCGGCACACATTAGCTTAGTTTTAACCTTAGTTTTCTCTAGGTTTTCTCTTAGTTTTTTTTTCACTTTTTCTAGGGTTTATATTTCTCTTCTTCTTTCTTAGTTTTAGAGTTTATTTCCTACATTTACTTCTTGTTCTTAATGTTTTTAGTGTTAGTTAAGTTAGTTATCACTGTATCTTAGGTTTATTTACACTTTCAGTCTTTATACCTTGGTTGTAAGACATTTTTAGATTTGGATTAATGTATTTCAATTTCTTTTTCTTTCAATCCACTAAAGTTTGTTATTTTTATGTTTATTGCTTTATATTTTCCTGTTGAATGCTTTTAATTTCATGTTCATTAAGTTTTCTTGCACAAACATCCAAAACTTTTATATTTTTCTTAAGTTTTACTTTAATGACTGCTTTTCCTTTCATTTCCATGTTCATTCTCTTTATTTTCAGCATTAGTTGTTAAACCTAAAATGGGGTTTGGTTGATGCAGATGTGGGTAAGCTGTTTTTTGGACTAAGGTCTAAATCGTAATAAATTAGACTAAATCAAATAGACTTAAAACCTTAGGAAGTGACTCCCTTAAGGGAATATCTAGGAAAGTGAGATTGAGAGGTAATCTTGTTGTGCATCTATTCATTAGTCTCGGATTAACTGGTGAGATCGAGAGATAAATTGGATTAATTTGTCTAGGTCAATAAAATTGAGATCGAAAGATAAAATAGAGTCACTTAGTAATTTAAGCGATTTAAGTCCCTTGTTCGAGGACCGGCAAACCATATCGGAATCAACCAACAACCATTAGTAATTTATTTTGTTAATTTCTTAGTTTTGTACTCTTTGCAATTTAGTCCCTAGATTAGCATATTTAGTTTTCTTGCAAAATTTTATTGTTATGATTTGTCGTACTATAAAATCATATCAATAGCCGTTTAAACTCTAAAGTTTACGCTATCTATCAGTCAATCGTCATCTTTGGTTTGATCCTTGGAATATTATGATGTTTTATTGTAACAATACAAATATTACAACTGACCTATACGCTTACAGTAAAGTTGCGGTTATAAAATTGTTTTATAAGTTTTTTGTTTTTATGCGCACGTGCGAACATGATCACCTTTTTTATGGGTTAGGCTCGATGTTGCTAGGGATATTTGAGGCGGCATTGTTTTGCAACACTTGGCGTCACACCTCGAAATAAATAGGGTTAGATGAAATGATTAATCAATAAATGAGCCTTAGGCTTGATGGTTAAGTGTAGTGCATTCTACCTAGAGGTCTTAGGTTCAAACACCTCCTTCCCCTTCCTTTTTCCTTTTAATTTCGCCCCTAAGGTTTCAAACCCTAGCTATTTAATCATTCTTTTCCTATTTGGATTAAGATTGTCTTTTTTCAAATTCTAGTAAAATTTCTCTTCATCTTCATCTTCATCTTCATCTTCTATTTCTTTTCTTTTCCTCTTCTACACCATACTTTCATCTTATTGTTGTTGATTATTTTGCTTTCCCGTATCAAATCATCCCCCGTTCAATCATTTTATCGATATTGCAATTACCATCAATAGCATCCATAGCTTTTCCAAGAAATAGTAAGTACACCTCGTTTCGATGATTAGATCTTTATTTTCGTAATACTACTACCTGACGCTAATATTTCATTTGAATAATTAATCTTTTACAGATCTTGCCAAATATTTAATAATCTTGTGAAAATCTTGATACTGAATTTTAATCAATGCATATTTGTCATTGAAAGAATGAATTTAGGTGAATCGAATCAAATTTGATCATGGGAAGCATCAAACGAACTCGTGGTGAAAGGCGTATGTCTTTTTCAAGTGAACCAGTGGTGATTGTGTATAGATTTAGGGCCACACTGTCCCCCTCATGGGCGTGTAGACCACATGGCTACCACACGGCCATGTACACCAGTAAAATTTAAGGACTTCATGAACCACACATCATCAGGCTATTACACGGTCTGGTCACACGATTGTGTGACCCTTGTTTGAAAGTTTTACCTAGAAATTTATGATATGTTCAGTTTAGTCCTTATATATCACTTGAATTGTTTTTAAAGTTTTAACTCGCTCAACTTAGTCCCTGATATTGTGTTTGTTCTGGAATTTGTGATTTAATAACTAAATTGCTACTGTTATATTGTATAAGATGTGAATGTCATGTGCCTTTCGTCAATGTGATATTGATATTGTTAGTGATAATATTATTACCACCCTACTGAGTACATGTTAAGCATGTCTACTATTTCTACACCGTTCTGTTACAAAGCATGTCATATTGCATTGCATGGGGTGGGACGATATGAATAGATGAAGAGTGGCAGTTTAATAATCTGCAAACAGTAGTGGTTCGTCCATAACCTAGTGGCAGTTTATCTGCAAATGTTTTTATCCAGAAATACTGGTGGTTTACCCGTAATTTTTTTCACTAATAGTTTATCTACAAATCAATAGTGGTTTATATTTGATTTGTAAAATAAATCTAAAATGAAACTTAATAAACCGGGATCTATTATGTCAAATCATCAAGAATAAATCAAGAATAAAACTAAATGCGGAAGCGTACCTGAATCCGTGAATTCCTTGTAGTTTTACCGGATTTGGGAATTTGATCTTCCAAATTAGCACACAAGAAATTTAGAGAATATTTGCTCTCTCTCTTTCCTAATGATGGGATATTAGAAAAGATATCATGTGTATAATTTGGGGACCATAACCCTAATATTTATAACATTAGTATATTAGTTCTAATCAAATTCTAATTAGCCCATCATTAACTAGAATTTGATTAGAAGAGTATCTACACATATTTATCCCATACTTTATTTAATAATTAAAAGCCCAATAAAATTCTAACCAAATTAGATCACTTTTAATTTGGGCTAACCTATCATGATAGTGGATAATAACATGTAATTATCCTTATTATTTATGTGATGTCCAAATTTTCCAACAATCTCCCACTTAGACCACATATATATACTAATTACTTTTTATAATTACATGTCATTATATAACCTTATGAGCTCAAAATTTTACTATCATATCCAAAAGGTATTCCAAACAATCTCATCCATGAATTATGTTAACATAGAACCAAGGCGACTTTCTTTACATATATCGTAACTAAATCCATCCATGATCACGTATATTAATACAACCAAATGACATAGATCAAGTATGGATGTGTAGCATGGAAATTACATGCAATATGATCTAAACATGTCTATTACTGGTCTTCCTTAGTGAGATCAAACCTTACCAAAATCAGAGTGTAAATAAACCAAATAAACTTTATTTTTGTAGAAAATAAACTTAATATCGTTAAACTGAAATAACTGAAAATGTGTCTATAACATAAAAGCATTTAAAAATACAAACTCCCACTGAAACCAAATATCCTTTAAATGACATTACACCCATATGAGCAGTGTGCTCTTATAAAACCTTAGGTGTAGTTCCTTAGTAAGCGGATCCGCAATCATGGAGTTTGTCCTAATATGCTTTATAAGCACCTAACCACTCTGAACTTTTACTTTAACAACTAGGAACTTAAAGTCTATGTGTTTTTACTTTGATGTGTTCCTGTTACTACTGGAATAAAATATTGCAATTTGTTTTCACAATTTGCACCTTAGTGGAAAAATCTTATATCCATATTCCATCAAAATCGGAGTCTATATACCTGATGATCTCTAACTGATTAGACCTCCGATATGTGAGCATGTAATATTTTAATCTCTGAAAATACCTTATAACCCTATTGGATGCTATCCAATAGTCCAAATCAGGGTTGCTTAAAATATCTGCCTAACATCCAATAGTGTACACAATATTCCAATGTATACAAACCTGAACGTACATTAGACTTTCCACTGCTAAAAAGTAAAAAACTTAATGCATTTTTGTAATTTCAAAATCATTCTTAAGGTATTGATTGAGGCTATACTTATTATTAACAGGCAGTATGTCATTAACATATAAAACCAGAAATATGTACCTACTCCCATTAAATTTGTGATACACACAATCATCAACAATATTCATCTCAAAACCAAACGAAACAATTATTTGATGAAATTTATGGTACCATTGATGGGAAGCTTGTTTGGTTCATAGATGGATTTTGTCAATTTGCAAACCATATTCTTTGAGTCTTCCTACTCAAAATTTTCTGGTTGCACCATATAAATTGTTTCTTCAATGTCGCCATTAAGAAACACAGTCTTAACATCCATCTGATCTAGATCAAAATGAGCAACAAGCACCATGATTATCCTAAAGGAGTCTTTCAATGAAACTGGAAAGAAAGTCTCTGTAAAATCAACACATTCTTTCTGAGTATATCCTTAGTTACAAGACGCGCCTTATACCTCTCCACATTACCATTTTTATCCCTCTTGGTCTTAAATATCCATTTACAACCAATTGGATTTGCACCTCCAGGTAATGGGACAAGTTCCCAAACTTTATTGTCTCGCATAAACGTATACTCATATTTCACGGCATCAATCCACTTTTGAGAATTAGAACTTTTCATGGCCTGATGAAAGTTGATTAGATCATCTTCCATCATTCCATTATCATCCTCATGTTGTTGGAGAAATACAACATAAACATCTAGAATAGCATTTCTCCTTTCTCTTGTGGACCTCCTTAATGGCACTTGTTCTTGAGTTTGTTGAGTTTGTTCTTTTGGAACAATTATCTCATTTTGAATGGGGAGTTGTTCAACATTGTCTTGCAGAGATTCTGGATTCACTTCTTGATTAATGATAGGTATAAGAACCTGAACATCGTCAAAAGTGATAGTAAGAACTGAGTTAGAATCCAATTCCTCCTCAAAAGCAATGTCTCTAACCTTATTTCTCCCCCCAAACTCAACATCCTCAAAAAATGTTGCAGTTCCCGTATCAAGAATATTATTATGGGATCATAAAACTCATAGCCCTTAGATCGCTCAGAATTTCCTTAACCCTTAACTTTATAGACATCAAAGAAGTCAGAAGTGATGTCATTTCAACCTTATCATTTTTAGCAAAACGTTTCTTAATTTCGTCAAGGAAACTTTGGCTTGAGTAATCTTTTCATATTTTATGCCCTAAAGGCTTCTGAAATGCTGTGCCTCATGATCATTAGACTCTTGCAATTTGAACGATCCCACCTTTCAAAATCCCTTTTAATATAGGGGGTGCTTTCCGTAGTGAGAGGTGCAAGTAGTTCTTCCTTTAGTGCAAGGTCTATGTTCATACAGCCAAGCATTATAAATAAGTGTCTTTTCCATTCATTTAGTCCCATTAAGCATGGGTATAGAATTTATATTAGCAGATATTGTGGCAGTAGAATATGACTTAGCTGAATATAGAAAAAAATAAATAAAAATAAGCTCACATCAATATTCATAAGTAAACAATAAATTCAAGATAATGGCTAATCCCATCTCAAGATACCAAACACAACATTAATATCAAGTTTTTGGACAGTAATATTAACAGTAAGTGGTACTCTTGTTGTAGCAATCAAACATTGACAATAAATTATGTCAAACAATTAATTAATCTTTGGACTAACTTATTGCTCACATAAAATACTTTATAATTGTAACACATTTATCACCACAGATGTCGTTGAAATTCTGCCAAATATTAACTTAACTTTGGGTCAATTAATAAACGCATGAATCACAAAAACATATAATCATCTTAATATTTCAAATAAACTAATCTACACAAAAGAGGTCACTTTGGCGGCATTTTGTTTCAACTAATTTATTTAAAATATTAGACATCCTTAATTAAAATCCAAAATCTGAATTTATTTGTTTCAAAATATTTACCTTAATTTCATCTTTCAATCAAATTTGAAAGATAATTATATATATATTCCAAAACATGCATTAAACCAATCAAAGCATGCATATATTATATAACAAAACATATATATGAATCAATTTCTGTATATATATTTATATATATATTTTTAAATGTCATATAGGATTAAAATAATAATCACATGCCTTGCAAATATCAAACTAGATTATATTTATAAAACCTTAAAACTTTATTTAAAGAATCAAAACCCAAAAATTTATCAAGAATCTCAAAGATTCAACATAATATATAATTAAAATATCAAATCCATAAAGAATAAATTCATTCTCAATGATTCAACATGACAAAGCTCGGATGCCACTTGTTTGATTTGTAAAATAAATCTGAAATAAAACTTAATAAACCAGGATCTATTATGTCAAATCATCAAGAATAAATCAAGAATAAAACTAAATGCGGAAGCGTACCTGAATCCGTGAATTCCTTGTAGTTTTACCAGATTTGGGGATTTGATCTTCCAAATTAGCACACAAGAAATTTAGAGAATATTTGCTCTCTCTCTTTCCTAAAGATGGGATATTAGAAAAGATATCATGTGTATAATTTGGGGACCATAACCCTAATATTTATAACATTAGCATATTAGTTCTAATCAAATTCTAATTAGCCCATCATTAATTAGAATTTGATTAGAAGAGTATCTACACATATTTATTCCATACTTTATTTAATAATTAAAAGCCCAATAAAATTCTAACCAAATTAGATCACTTTTAATTTGGGCTAACCTATCCTGATAGTAGATAATAACATGTAATTATCCTTATTATATATGTGATGTCCAAATTTTCCAACAGTTTATCTACAATGCAATGTGTTACAAATGGATGAGTTTTTGGGAACTCTTACTTTGGTGTGCAACGAAGTTGGATATGATCTTTCTGATAAATCGAAATTGCATTGTCATTAATAAGCATGTGCATTCAAAACTGTGAATTCTGAAATATTATACTGATATGTTAATTTGAAAGTCCAATACTTTAAATTGCTATACGATTATGATTATTCTAGGAATTGTTATTTTGTATGTTTTGTCTATTATTTTACACTGACTTTTTGTCTATTATTTTACACCGACTTTCTTATGATTGGACTCACACTAAGCTTCTTAAGCTCACTCTCCTTTAATTTCCTTCTTTACAGATAACCCACAAGTTTAGGATGCAAACTTGACATATTTACAAATAATTTCTATTATTTCGGAACTATATTGCTTTATTTTAATTGTGGCATGAGACTTAAGTTTTGGGTTTATTTGGCCTACATGACATTTAATTTGATTTTAGGATGTTGAAACATGGATTTTGAATTTATTATGCATAAAATTATGGTTTTTTTTCATTAAAACTATTTTAAATATTACTTTTCTGCTACAATATCATGTAATTGAGATTTTGAAAAGTAAATAAATTGGAAATAAACTTTAAAACCCATCTTTTTTGGAAAATTTTATATTTTAGTGAAAATGAGATAACATGCTTAGTTTTTCTTCAAAAATAAGCAAATGTTTTTAAACAACTATTTTATAAACTTCGATAGTTCTACTAAGCCATTTCGTTGGCTAATGTAATCTTTAGAATTCAATAGTAATGTCTAGACCGATTTTGGGTGGTTACACTTAGAGGATTTGCTCGAGTTGACCTTGCACTTAGCGCATATTTGCTTGCACAGAATGCTTCCCATCTTCGAGTTTGCTAACTCTAACAGGTGTACAAGACTATTAAACTTGGGCTTCCATTCGGCTTTGGATGGCCTATAAGTTTGTAGAGGTTAATTGTAATTGTAATTGTGTACCACTTAATTGGAGGGTCCCTCTTGGTTTCCTCCCCTATTCCCTATGTAGTTTACCTCGACATAGGCCTTCTTGTGGCAGTTTCCCCAGCTTGTACCTTTATTCTGATGACTTACATTGATACACATTAGATGAGGCTGGTTGAGGGCTTGCGATCCAGAAAAGCTAAGTTTGAGGTGATTAAGCCTTTCGGGGATTTGCTTAAATTTATCATTGCCACCAGCCGCATTCTTGATTGACGGTTTAGCTCGACATGTGAACCGCTCAGTCGGTCACATATAGGAGTTTATTGTCATATCTTTAATGAGTTGACAACCCTCAGCACATGTCCTAGACATGAACGCCCACACAAATGTTCCTTCTAGGCTAGATCATAAGTTTCCATCAAGCCTATTATAAAAATTTTGTAATTGAAGCCAATCTTGTAAGCCATGGTAAGGGCATTTACATAGCATGAGTTTGAAGTGCTCCCATGCTTCATATAGTGACTCCCTTTCTAGTTGTCGAAATTTGGTGATATCCATCCGCAACTTCATTATTTTTCTCGAGGAAAAGTACTTGGCTAGGAATTGGTTGGCAAACTTGTCCCACGTATTGATTGAGACCATCGGTTGTGAATTCTGAATGGCATTACTAAAAATTTGTAATGACCGTATCGGGTTCTGAATGTAATCTTCATCACATCACAATTTTTCACATGCATTTGATAATACCCCGATCTGAGATCTATTTTAGAAAAAACTATTGCACCTTTCAATTGATCAAACAGGTCATCAATACGAGGCAATGAATTTTTTTTACTGTCACTTTGTTTTGATGTTGGTAGTCTATACACAATCTCAATGTACTATCTTTCTTTTTAAAAAAATAGTATTGGTGCAGCCCAAGGGAACACACTCGGGCAGATGAAACATATATCTAATAATTCTTGTAATTGTGCTTTAAGTTCTTTCAACTCAGTCAGTGCCATTATATACGGTGGGATTGATATCGGTATAATCTCAGGTATCAAATCAATAGAAAATTCAACTTCACATTCTGGTGGCAAAACCTAGCAATTTTTCAGAAAATATGTCTATAAATTCATTAACAACATATACCTGATCCAACTTCGATCCAAAATCCCGAGTATCTAGTATATAAGCCAAAAATGCTTCACAACCCCTAGAAATCATTTTCTGTGCATATATCATTGAAACAATTCTGAAAACACTGTTTAACTTACCCGACTCAACTAAAATTAGTTCACCTGTCAGGCATCTCAAATCGATCCGTGTCTGTCTATAGTTAACCACTGCATCATGTAACAATAACCAGTCCATACCAAGTGTTACATCAAATTCGTAGAAAGGCAATAACATCAGATCAGTGGGAAACTCACAGCCCTGGACTTTCAGTAGACATTTACGACAAATCAAATTTACTATTACACTGTGACCCAGTGGATTTGTGACTTGAATATCAAATTCAGTTCACTCGATAGGTAAATTTTTATCAGTGGCCAATGCAGTGAAATATATGAATGAGTTGATCAAGGATTAATCAGAGCATATACAGTAACATCAAAAAGATAAAATATACCCGTAACAATGTCAGGTACGGTAGCCTCCTCTTTGGCCCATATAGCATAAGTCCAAGCAGGTGCTCTAACCTCGAGTCTAGTGGTGGTATCTCTGGTATTAGTACGATTCATCCCTGTATTATTGCTCTGGTAAGATTTCGAACAATTTCATACGAAATGATCAGTTGCTCCATATTTGATATATGCGTCTGCTTTATATCTGTATTCGCCAGTATGGGGTTTACCACAAAAATCACACAATGATCTCGGGGCATTTCGAACACTAGACATATTATCGGCATGTCAGTTTTGAAATTTTGAATCAGGCTATTTTGGTTTGCTTCTACTCGAAAATTCTGATGATGCTGTAACACGATTATCTTCTTCTCTTGTTTTTTCGGTGGCAGCGCAGAAAATGTTCTAAGTAAGTTTCTGTTATTAAAGTCTCGCGCCTTTTTTTCTCTCTGTCTCTTATAATTAAAAATTTCTTCCATTTTCTGGGTCCGGTCAGACAATACCACAAACTGTCGTATTTTGTGCTACCTATCATCATTTTAATTTCATCGTTTAACCCATTTCTTCTCCCAAGCACAATCTCCCAAGCATACTTGCTGAGGTATGCAAACTTCCTTTCGTACTCAACCTTTGATTTATTTCCATGTTTCAATTCCAAAAATTCTTTCTTTTTTTTTATCCAGATATATTTAAAGAAATCCCAGTAAATATCATTTTTCGAGACTACTGCAGTTATTGTCGACCACCAGCTATAAGCTTCCTCTCTTAACAGTGATACAGCACGCCTAAGATAATCATTAGGAGAACAGGAAATTTCATTAAAACCTCGTTAAATAGTTTCAAGCCAGTACTCAGCTTTTGCAGGATCATCTTCGGATCTACTCCAAAATTCTTCAGCCCCAAACTTTCTGACTTTATCAACCGGGACTCATTAATTCAATACAACTATCGGAAGAGGTGGTGGCATCATTAGGGGTATAGTAGGAGGCATTACAGGAGGTGTCGTAGAAGGAGAAATAGGTGGTGCAAGAGAAGGCGGTGGTCGTAGAGTCACTGGGTTATTCCATGTATCAGTCCGAAGAACATATTTCTAACTTCATTTTTAGACAACGGTAGGATTGGTATACTGTGATTTGTACCGGTATTAGTATTGGGACATTACTGTCCACATCATTAGTTTCTTCACATTCAGTATCTGATGGCATCTTTTAAAATCTACAAGAAAACAGGGGTTAGACCGGACCAATTCATATCACACTAGCATAGGTTATATGGCATGTACTTTCTAAGTTTTAAACACATTACACTCAATTCAATAATTGATTAAATCATAGCTCTGATACCACTAAATGTAACACCCATATCTTGTTTCTGTTGCCGAAATAAAATACAATATGTTACCAGTCAAGTTGGAATAGTTAAAAATAAATTACATTTAATAACCAATTAATTCCATGATTACAAGTAATATTTAATATGAAAGAGATTATCCAGTTTTGAGCCTTAAAATCGAGCTTTTGAAACTCTAAAAGTAAGTTACGAACATTAAGGGACCAATTCGAAACAAATCAAAACATTTAGGAAATTTTCAAGTTAGGGGTCACACGGCCATGTGACCAGGCCGTGTGACAAAGCCCAACCCGTGTGTCTCCAACATGGTCGTGTAGCTATCTTATACGCTCATGTGAGACCACACACGCTTGTGTTCATGGACCGTGTAACTTTCTTATTTTGATCACACGATTGTGTGGTAGGCCGTGTGCCAGCCCATGTAACATTCAAAATACCCCCCATGATCATGTCACAGGCCCTGTATCTACTCGTAGGGAAATTGCACCTATACTGTTTTAAAACACACCCTGAGCACATGCCCGTGTGGGTTGCCAATATGCTTCACACAGCCATGTGACAGCTCGTGTCTCATGCTGTGTGAGCCCTAAAATGTCCAATTTAAAGCTCAATTTTCACTCATTTGCTTAGGTACCTAAACACATTCAATTGCACAATTTCATAGGCCAAAACCAACTTCAAACACACTCAAACATGTCACTAAATTCAACCTATATATCAAACCAATATGCCATCATTGACACCTCAATACATTTCATCGCATTTCACTTCCACCTTTGCAAATACAATTACATTATATAGAGATACCATAATAACTATTTCATTACAAGCTTTCAGTTATCACATAGCATAGCATCTCATACTTTTAACCATTAAATCACATTTTGGTAATGTGTAGATTCTCACAAGTCATTTAAGAACATATCATAAACATATCATATTACTCAAGACTAAGTAATTGACATAACTTATACATGCAGGGTCCTAAAACATGCCATATATACCCAAACAGAGAAACAAAATCTACCGAGGTTCCTGGATAGTGTGGTTTTTATGTTGACCCGATCTTCTAAGCCTTCAATACGTAATCTACAAAATGAACCAACAGAGGTAAGCTAGAATAAAGCTTAGTAAGTTCTTTTTATAATTTGATAAATCTTTCCAATTAAACATAGAAATCAATTAATATTAAACGTTGAGATTTCCATAATATGCAACCTATATCAACAATTAACAAGAAGTACAGTAGTTCAGTATATTCAATAGATAATGCTCGATTGAGCTTTATTCAGTATACCGGTAGATATCGCTCAGTTGATCTTTAATTAGTATATCCATAGATTTCGCTCAATTGAGCTTTATTCAGTATATCCATAGATTTTGTTCAGTTTAGCTTTATTCAGTATATTCGTAGATTTAGCTCACTTAAACTTTATTCAGTATATTAGTAGATTTTGCTTGTTTGAGCTTCATTAAGCATATAACACCGCATTCAATAGCAATGTATCAACAAGGAATTTAAAGATAGTTTGAAACATAATAAATGGACAAACTTACCAGATTAATTTGTAGAAATTTTGAAGTACATGGACTACTTTGCAATTTTTCCCTTTTTGCGATTATTGACACGTTCTTAATCTAAAATAATAGCTTCATCCAATTAATTAGAAATACAACAAAATTTGGTCATTTCATACAATTAGATCCTTTTGTCAAATTTACATAATTACCCCTCCATTTTCATCTTCAATTTAGTCACTAGGCCCTAATCACGCAAATTACCCATTTATCCTTAACACCATGTTAGCCAAAAGTTATATAACTTCATACCATCCCCTATTTGCAATAATTTCACCTCAAGTACAAGCAATTTATCATTTAATCAATTTAGTCCTTAAATGTGAAAACCCTCAAAAATCACTTTTCAAAATAACCTAATATATCAATAAAATCTCATATTTTATTAAAAACTTTAAGATATAACTCCATTCATCAATGACAACATTTAAAATATTTAACAGTTTCACAAACTGGTCATCGATTTAGCTAGATCAAGCTATTACGAACCCAAAAACATAAAAATTACTAAAAACAAGCATCAAAACACTTACGAATTGAAGCTTCAAAGTAAAAGCATGAAAACCCTAATTTTTCTTTTCTATTTTCGTGAATAAGATGGCCAAATTGAAATATAATTTTTAAATTTTTTTATTTGGTGTAAATAATATATATACTTTGGTTTTTTGTAATTATTTAGACTTGCTTAATTAACACTTAATAAATCACCATTAACCTTAATTAAACTTAATCATTTATACATAACATCATCTAATTACACTAACTAATTCCCCATGGGTTAAACTATGCATTTAACCCCTTTAATTTAACTACTCAACCTTTGCAATTTTTACGATTCAGTCCTTTTTACTTATTAAACTATCTAAACGATAAAATTTCTCAACAAATTTAATATGACTCTAAAGGCCTCGTAAATATTTTAATGAAATAATATTTACGAATTATTATGTCAGAATTATGGTCTTGAAACCACTGTTTTTGACACCAATGAAAATTGGGCTGTTACAAATATCATGATGTATTTCATTTAGACGTGATTGGGTGCATTCAGATTAGCTGGGCGATCCTAACCAGACGACAGCTAGTAGACGCATAATTGAAAAGTGCAATGCTCAATTTAGATCATTAAACCTGAAAAAGTTAAGGTGCATAATATCTTTAGTTAACTCTATTATCTTGCATAGTTTTATGTTTATGTAATTAAAATGTTGCAAACGTAAATGTCTATGTGACCTTGCATAAATGCTACGAAACCCTTAGTCTAATATGATCAGTAAAATGCATATTTTACTAAGTAAAAGATTCCGAGAGGACTTAATTTGGTTTCCAAACTCATGAAAGATCGAGTTGCCATGGAAGTATTTCCGAACATTGTTAAGCATGATAAAGCAAATTGAATTGATTAATATAATTATCCTAGTCCATTTAATGTTGATAGTTTTTGTTGCTAAAGCCATTCATCACTTTAGGTAAATTACATCTAGATTAAAATTGTATTGGCGATCACTCTTTGCATCTAGGTAATTTAATCATCACTATCCAAAATTATTGTGATTTTTTTTTTATATCAAATTGTGAATTTATAATTTTGTAATTATTTGGTTAAGCTTATACAATCCCTGTGGTGACGATAACTCATTCTTACTTAGTTATTACTTGAACGACTGTGTACACTTGCGCATACAAAAATTGTTACACCCACATGACCCAAATGGCCAGCCCGTGTAGCCCACACGGCCTAAATAGACCAGACCGTGTGTCACACACGTCCGTGTGGCGTCGACAATATACATTTTTGGCTTTTGCTGATTGCTATTTTTCACATTTTTCATTACACACCTGGGTAATTTTTTATGCGAATATAAAGATGAACACTCCGGTACTTATAATGACCGTCTAAACGAATTAATTATCTAATTTCCACTGAATCCAAATGCTAAAACATAATCCAACTTCGACACTTAAACTTCAATATCGAAAATACAACTATAACAGCAACAAATCTCCCCTAATAACAGCCACTTACCCTTAAGCACAACAATCCACTACAACTAAACCACTGGAGGGACACTATCTGCTCACAAATCTCCCCTAATCGATCATTAATAATGAACAAAAACACAGTAAAAAAACTCTTCACTTATCAAAAATAAAGAAACCCCAACCTACTCACCAAAATTAAAAATAAAACTTCCCCTACCCCAAAAACTTACCGAAATAGAACATCAAGGATGGATTTGAAAGTAACTATTTAAGAATATAGCCTAGATAAAGGCTTTTTCATTATTTATTAAGGAGACAATTGTTTTCATTAATAAAGTTTTCAACTCTGAGAGTTTGTTTCTCTGTGTAATATTTCTTTCTTGTAATTTTTAGAAGTAGTTTTCTTCTCGATTTTATTTAAGGAGTTGTGAGAATCCATTGTTCACCCTTCAATTTGCCAAAGACTGTAACAACCCATTTTTCAGTGAAATTAGAACAGTGGTTTCGGGTCCACAAATTTGATCCGAAAATAAAATTTATTTTTATTTTATTACATGGTCCATAATATGTTAGAAATGTCATGTGAAAATTTAGATAAGAGAATTTTACTGATTATGTGCTTAATTACGAGAAGGACTAAATCACATAAAATACAAAAGTTGAATTCTAATAGCTATAAGGATTAAATAGCTATGGAATTCAAAACTTGATGTCCTTATATGGTAATTAGACCATTAAAGAAAAGTATGTAGATATTATGGTGACTCATCCATGGAAATTTAGAAAAAGGACAAAGACTAAATTGGAAATTGAAACAATTAAATTAATTAAAAGATGATAAAGGATATCATCTTACTTTTTTTATGTCGATCTTCAACCTAAAATACATGGAAACCCTAGGAGATAGAGAAGAAAATTTCATGGCTTAATTGAGTAAGTTTTCTTGTCTCATTTTTAGTAATTTTGATATTTTTGAATCCGGGATAGCTTAATCTATCTATTTGGGGGATCAATTTGAAAAGTTATCAAAGTATGAAATTTGGGTCATGGATGAATATGCTGAAAATTAGAAATTTATGGTAGAAAATGAAAGGTTGTTGATAGATAAACAACTTTTACAAAGTGATTTTTGATGAAAACATGATTTAGGGACTAAAATGTAAAGTTGTGAAAATTGATGAAAAATTATGAAATTTATAGAAAATCTGTGCTGTAAATTCTACATTGAAATCTCGCTTAGGCTTGGAATAGGGAGTAAATTGCATAAATTTCATTTTTCGAGCCTAGGGATAAAATTGGAATTTATGGAAAAGTTAAGGGCAAAATGGTAATTTTGCCTAGGACGTAAACTGAGTCCAAATGAATATGAAATGTGTGAAATTGATGATTAAAGTTATTTATATAGATCTGGGCAACAAAAATTCGAGGTTAGACCAAGGAAAAGAAAAGGTTTCGGATTAGTAGATTTTATACGCAAACAATTGTCGAGGTAAGTTCGTGTAACTTAATCGAGCATGTGAATATTGTTAATTTAATGTTGTGTTTGTATGTAATATGACTTATATTTATGTGAATTAGTTGATTGCTATAATGAAAAATTGAATGCATGCTTGAAATGGTGGAAAAGGGGTTAAGTCCCGTTTGAATATTGAATTTCGATGAGTATATGTGCTTTCTCGAAATGAATGAGGTCCTGCATTTGTTGCAGACAGGATTTAGCTCGGACGACTAATCCTATTGACCTTGTTATAGAAAGGATTTAGCCCGAACGGGTAATCCTGATATAATACCTCTCGAGTATACGTTACGATTAAGATTTAGCCTAGACTGGTAATCCTAATTGAACTCTTCTGAGCATACGTTAAATAAAGGATTTAGTCTGGACTAGTAATCCTAGTATACGATATGTGGCTCGAGAGTGAATTCCTTGATTTAGTGCCCTAATGGGTACTCTTGAAAAATAATTGATGGGTTATTGAATCGTACACCTCAAGTGCATCACTTGAGCATTCATCGAAACTTCAATGATTCAACGGACAAAACTCTTGGCATGATAAGAGAATTGTGGAATGAAATGAATGATGTCTTGAAGGAAAATAGTATGATGAGCTCATCTATGTTTATTTGATGTATATGAAAATTTTGTGACTAACATGCTTGATTGAATGTTTGTATTTAGGCAATTTTGCCAAGTTGATGGAAACATGTTATTGTATGCTTACATTTAATAAACATGATTGGTAAGTTTAGTTTTCTGTTATACAAACTTACTAAGCATGTAATGCTTACTCTGTTTTATTTTCCCTTGTTTTATAGTGCTTAGAAGCTCACAAAGGTTAGAGATCATTGGAGCATCATCACACTATCCACTAGCTTATTTTGGGTATACATAGTAAAATCATTTTGGTATAATGGCATGTATAGGACAACTTGGCCATTAGTGGCTTGATAATGATGTTTGTAATCTAGCTATTGGAATGGCTAGTAATGATTGTTTTGATATACTTATAATGTTACATTATGGTAGCTACATATATGTTAAGTAGTTAATCAAATTATGTCTAACATGTGGATTGAACCAAGGTAAGATGGTAAACATGTATGCATGTAATGGTATGCCATGTTGAATGATGGAATTTGCTTAATTTGAATGCTTGAAATGGTTGGTATTTGGATGTAAGTTTTAAGTGCAAGTCAATGGTGTGATTTTGGGTGAGAAGTGAAGCTAGAAATGACTTTATTTTGTCCAGACGGGCGTGTGTCTAGACCGTGTACATGGGTGTGTGGTTAGGCTGTGTGTCCCCTGCACCTAAATTTTGAGAAAACAGAATGCTCAGAATTGAGCACCCGGGCGTGTGTCTCAGCCGTGCCTGGAACACGGGCGTGTGTCTTGGCCGTGTGAACCTGCACCTAATTTTATAAAAATTGAATTAACCACACGGCCTAGCACATCGGCATGTGGCATGGCTGTGTGCACGAGTCAGAGAGTTACACGGGGTTGAACACGGCCTGTAGCACGGGCGTGCCCCTCGGACCACACGGGCTTGTGAGCCCTTCAACTTGGAAAATTTTTGTAATTTCGCGAAAAATTCTTAGAGTTTTCGATTTAGTACCGACTCGATTCTAATGCTTGTATTGAGCCTCAAGGGTCCATTTAAGGGACAATATCAATAATCTCGGTTAATGAATAGTAATTTACATGAATTATTTGTAAATGTTCTGAAAGTTTCAGTAAGGCTCCGTAACCCTATTCCGGCGACGGATACGAGTTAGGGGTGTCACAAGGACTATTTCTTATCAGGGTTGATTAGAGCCATTAATTGAGTTTGTTGAGATTTATATCTCAACAGGTTTAATTTAACGTTTTTCATTCTATCCATCATATCCATCGGTTTACTCGTTCCATCATCCACTTTTAAATTTCATTTATTTATTATTTTAAATATTTATTCTTAGTTCTTAAATTTCTTCTTTTGTGTTTTGTTTTCTCTAATTTTTAAATTTGCTTTTAGGTCATATCCAAATCTTTATTTTTCGAGTCGAACAACTTGAATTCGATTATTCTTCCGCTTCCTTCGCTTCAATTCTCTATCACTACATAACCATATCATCTTTTTTAAGCATTGATAACTACTAAAACTATAAAATAACACGAAAGATGCTAAAAATGACTCAAAAACACAAATCTACCTCCTAAACACCTAAAACACAATTGGACACTAAAATAGCTTGATTTTACTCAAAACACCCTAAAATAACTGCAAAAAGACCTTAATTGTATATGTATCAAATAATACTTTTTCATAGATCAATTCCCATAAATAATGTGTATATATATATATATGAGATCAGGCATGGTAACTCCATATCATTATAAAATATAACAATTTATTGGCAATATTGAAAAATTATGCATGAAAGATGAAAATGAAAAGAAAATTAATTAAATAATTAAATTTATAACAACTTTCCTATTTTATAACTTAGTAATTAAATTAACAAAATTTTCAATCTCATTCATTTTTCATCTACCATAACAAGTAAAGCGTAAAGTAGTTATTAGCATTTCATTTCTTTGTAATTTCGCCATCATCATCGTCATCCAAAACAAGTTGTATCACCAACCAAAACCAACACACACCAAAAAGTTTCTCACACTATAAATCAACCATCATTTAATTATTTTAATCATATATACCAATGGCCATTATCCTAATCTAATCCTCATTTAATAATCTATCTATATTATATCATAATAAACATTTATTTTATGATTAAGTTTAGCTTCACAATTTTTTTATATAAATATAGTTAAATAATAGTAATTGTTTAATTAAAAGTTAAAATTCCAAGTGAAGGGTTTTTATTTTATTTCTATTACTATAAAATTATTGATTGATCACCAACTTAATTTGAAAAATATTGAATTTTTTTAAAGTTAATAAATATTTTAAGGGTGATTTTACAAGTTTTTATACAATATATTTAAATAAAATAACTTAAACCACTTTTTTAAGAAAAAAACTACCGCTCAAAAAAATCTCACTTAAGAACTATTTTCTTAGGGTGTATTTTGGTGTAGAATCTTTTTCCGAATTTTAAATATTTTTTATATTTTTAAAATGCTAGTATTTTAGAATTTATAAATTCAAAAGGTTAAGATTTGTAATTATTTTGTTTGGATAAATAATTAAAAATTAATAAAATTTTATAAATTAAAAAAATAAGAATAATTATATTAAAAATAAATAATATAAAAAAAATTCAATATGAACATTGTTATATTTGTAAAAAACTATAAATAGTTCTAATAAATAAAAATTTAAAAAATATATATTATAATTATATAACACCTTGATACTCAACCCGGTCGTCGGATCCAAGTTACAAGGTGTCCCATTTGTTGCCGAAGCATCTACAGTCGAATTACATACATTTTCAAATCAATAAACATTCAAAGGCAACAAAAAACATGCATATAATATGATACATCATCATTTCCGGATTTTATATAGGCTTACAAAAGCCTTTTTTGCTAATTCGAGGTTGTAAAAGGACCTAATTGTAAGGATTCTAAAATTTTAGGTTGACGTCGCGACGCCGGAGGTTATTCGTTACAATGCAACTTACTTTTTTGTGCTTATCGTGACATTGCAACAATGATGTTGCCACAAGAACCTTGCTCTGTTTCTCGTCACGAAGTCAAAAGTTAGTCGTCACGACATGACAATCTATTTCTTCCAAAATAAACCTGTTTACAAGTTAAAAGGGACGATCTATTGTATTTGATTCTCAAAGAATGTTTTTTAGTTATTTGGTTTGAAAACTATATAAAAGTACGAAAATAGTAAAATAGCCTTATAATAATATTAATTATCTTTTAAAGTAAGTGTATTTCAATAATTTCGTAATTGAGTTGATGTCGAATTGATTCGTGATACTAATTTAATTAATTATTATTTTATATAATAAATTTAAAATAAAAATATTTTAATAATTTCAGAACTAAAATGATGCAAGGGGAATTCAATGAAGTAGTAAGGATATTAGAGATATAGAATACTCAATTCAAGATTTTTAAAATAAAAAATCAAATAAGTTAAATATTAACGGAATTTATAGCCATTATTTAAAAAATAATGTTCCAGAATTTGGATAAGGATGAGCCCAAGGAAACAAAAATATCTTTAAAAATAATACGGAGGGGACCCACCGAAGCTAATCTCTCTCCTCCTTTGTTTCTGATCATATACATAATACATCATCCTTTTCAGTGCACCAAACACCGACCCAACCCAACCCCCACTCCAAAACCAACCGTCCCTTCCATCGCTTGCTCCCTCTTTTTCTCTTTTTACCTTTTGCTTCTCTCTCTCTCTCTCTCTCTATTCACTCATTTTTTCTTTTTCTGTAGGAAATCAATTCGAGCCTTTGATCATGATCAGGTTACAACAGGAGGTTATTTTTCCTTTTCTCTTTTTAATTTTATTTATTTTTTTAATTAATTTCTGCTTGTTGTCGACTTTCCCTTTCTCCCTGAAAAGGAACGTTATCGGATGAAAGTTTACAAAGTTTTAGGCTTGATCATGTCGTTAAAAGCGATGCCTGCCTGTGATTCTATTTCTGGGAGCTTCATATAGTATTAATTTTTTGGATCATTTTATTAGATTATAGTTTTAAGAACCTTCGGTTTACTTCATTTTCGAGGCTAAAATTTAACATTGATTTTTTCCCGCAAATTTTGTTTATATTGGAGTATGTAGTTTGACCTTCATAGTTCTTTGCTCTATATAATCTTACTTATTTATTTAAAGTATCTATCTCTTTATTTATTCATTCATTTTTTGTTCTTAATAATATTTTCTGCTCCTTTTTTAAGTATTATATGATATTTTTGTGTTTTGATTACTTCTTTTACCTGAAGCTAAAGCTTGGAGTGTAGGGATTTTAGATAGAAAATTGTGAAAAATAGAAAATATTTTAATTTTAGAATACAAGCTTTACTTAGAAATATGAAAAAGAAATAGTCCAACTTTTAATTTTTTTGAAAAAAATGGTTTAGAAAAAGACGGTTTTTGTAATTTAATCAAACTCATTGTAGTACCATCTAAAAGTTATAAAAATCATTCATTTGGCTGCTAACATCTTCTATATGATTTTCGAACTTCATTTTCTCGTCTTTAAATTGGTTTTCCTGTTGTCCAACCAATAGAATTTTTTTGGTCTCATACATGCTGTGTTCCAATGGTGGTTATGAATTGTTATATGCCTGGACATTTCTTTTCCTATTGATGATCATGTCAGCTGAATACTTATTCTTCTGCTCTCTTTCATATTTGTAGGGTGAAGTTAAGTGAAGTGAATGTTTCTGTATTTGGCAAATGAATGGATAGTGTCATGCTGCAGTTTTTATGAGATATATTGATCACTAGGTATTTCCTCAATGGGGGCTGCTTGTTCTAGGAAAAGAGACCAACTGGACAATGTAGATGGTTTCGACAGAGGGGTTTCGGGAAGATATTGCAAAAGTGGGAGTTCGAAGTGGTTAGCAACAACTTTTTCTAGATCTGTTCTAGAAATTCAAAGGGAGAAAAAGAAATGTCCATCACTTTTGGAATTATGCACCCATAAAATACGGGAGGTATTCATTTTGTTTATAGCTTGTTTTGAATCCTTCCTTCCTGTACCTGAACTGATATTCTAAGCTTGGTTCTTGAGCAGGATATAGATAATTATGTTTCATTTTCTACTCTTCCAAGAGATCTAAGTCAGCAGATCTTCAATGAACTAGTGAAGTCACAACGTCTGACTGATGTTTCTCTTGAAGCTTTTCGAGACTGTGCTCTTCAGGTAACAAGTTAAAACATCGGGCATGCTGGATTTCAAAATCATTGTCAAATATTTACTCGATTGTTGATCAGTGTAGTTGAACCATGATGCCTTATCTTCTTTGCAATAGGACCTTTACCTGGGAGACTACCCCGGGGTTAATGAGAATTGGATGGATGTCATCTCTTCACAAGGCTCATCCTTGCTTTCACTAGACCTCTCTGGTTCTGATGTTTCGGATCCTGGATTGATATATCTCAAAGATTGCGTGAACCTTCAAGATTTAAATTTAAATTACTGTGACCAGATTTCTGACCGTGGTCTAAAACACATCAGTGGTAACCTTTTAATGCTCTACGATTCTGATCTATCAAATGCCAAATATTCCATAATAGGAAAAAAATATTAAATAACAAGTATTTTGATTGTGACCTGTGGTGCAACATAACCAGGCAAATCTGAATTCTGGCCTAAGGTTTTGACAAATTGAATTTTATCTTTCAAAGTCGCTTCTCTGTTTATATTTTGCCCCCCCCCCCCCAAATTAGTGATTACTCTTCTAGTATTTCCTCAGCCACTTCATTAACTTGATACTAGATTACCTTATGACGCATATTTTGGTGACGAAAACACTTATGTTTCGCACTTGCAACGCTTAAAAGAAGATAAATATACAGAACTTTTTTTAATTGTTGGTGCTTTTTTTTTTTTTTGTGTGAAAGTACTGTTCTTACAGGAGGTGGGTAGTTCATAGTTGTTTTTGTATATGGTACATTTAAAAATAAATAGTTATATTTTTTTAAAGATATTGTATTAAAAATATTAAATGACAGTGTCACCCTTATTATAATATTTTAAAAAAAACTGGTTTTTTTGATATTTCTTAATTGAGATGCTGTTGAATTAACTTGTGATCCTAACTCAGTTAAGAGTTAAACTTTTAGTATAGATTCAACAATTTTGCATATCTTGGTAATTTTCTATGTCTGCATGTGACATAAAATCTTTTAGGTCTCTCAAACTTGAGGAGTCTCACTTTTCGGAGAAACAGTGCAATCACTGCACAAGGAATGGCCGCCTTATCTGGCCTAGTAAACCTGATGAAGCTGGACCTGGAAAAATGTCCTGGGATTCATGGGGGGCTTATTCACATCAAAGGTAGTTTTCTACTTGTATGATTATCTTGTCTCTACTTTTTGGTTTCTTAACAAGGATTTTCTCTGTTCCTGAGGCTGCAAGCGCTCCTGAGGAACATATTTTGGAAGAGTAGCATTCTGAACTTCCCTTCCATCTTTCTCCGCTTTTAGGGTGCATGATAGTTAGTTCAACTTCAGCTGATTTGAGTTGTTAGTTCTTAAAGTTTACTCTACACTAGTGGAAATGTTTGAATGACAGAATATATAAGGAGATGATATCATGATGGGTTTGGCCTTTCCCTTGACTAGTTAGCATATACTGAAATGCACTTCTTTGGGGTGTTATGTCTGCATGTTAGTTATGGATGTTGTGTTGGCATTATTTTATATTTGGCTTATGAGCTCTGTTTATCAATCTACAGGTTTGACAAAGTTAGAGTCTCTTAGTGTTAAATGGTGTAATTGCATAACAGATGCTGATATGAAACCTCTTTCAGGTGATTCTTACATTGTGTTTGCTACTGCCATTTGGTAGATTTTTCCAGAACATTATATTCTCCAGTTAACTCTCTTCTCATTTTCTATCTCCCACATAAATATAGTTGTGTTTTTACCTTCCTTCTGAAGAAACTTGTCTTGCCTTGACTTGAACTTGGGTTATATATATATATATATATTTCCCAATGACTCAACTGTGCTACCTTTGTCATAGGATTTAACAGTTGAAATTTCTCTTTTTGTAGCATTCCAATAGGCCATCATTACTTGTTGGAATCATATTTTTTTCTTTTCAATTGTTCTTGATCCTTTTCTTTTCTTTGTCTGGCCACATGATCGCATGAAGGTTAAGGGCACTTTTAAATGGACTCATTTTTTCCCTCTTTTACTTCTGCTATTGCTTTAATTTGCTGAGTAATACTAATATGAATTACTTAATTCATTTATGTATCTGCACTAACTTCTTTTATCATGTTTTAGGGCTTACAAACTTGAAAAGCTTACAGATTTCCTGTAGTAAGGTTACAGATTTTGGCATCACTTATTTAAAAGGTACTTCATGGCAATTTCATTTGCTGCGATACTTGACCTTATGGTATTAAGATGAATATGATAAATTGACAGATAGTTTCTTCTGTTGGGCTGCCCAGATTTGGGTGGATTTTTATGAGTCTACAACCCCCTCCCCCCCAAACACACACACATAAAGGCTTTAATCTAAACTAAGGTGGCTGATATTAGAAGGTTTGTTTGCTATATGCATGCCTAATTCCATCAAAAGAAAGTCATTTTAAACCTTTGGACCAGAATGAATCAGTTAGTTTTTTAAATTTCCTGCTTATGTCTCCTTTTCACTAATTCTTGGTTTACTTGCTTTTAATATCTTAGATTGGTATAGAATTTTGCCTTGTGGAAACTGGATTTTTGTTTTAGTTCATTTAACTTGAGAGTTAATGCTCGAGCGTTTTCTACTTATAGAAGGATATAGGAATTCTGTAGTTTGCTGCTACTGATTTCTGAATTATTATTTCCCTGAAATTGATTTTATTTCTAATCTGTTCCAGGTCTGCAAAATCTTTCTGTTTTGAACTTGGAGGGCTGCCCAGTTACAGCTTCGTGCTTTGATACTTTTTCAGGTATATATCTTTTCATCCATACTGCTAACCATTTTGAGCCAGATGGAATCTGGAACTGCAAATTGCAGCTCTGTTTCTGCTGTTAAAACGTGATGTTTCATTTAAATCATCCATTCCCTTGCCTTTTCCAGTTCAGTATTTTGGTGCTCGTGACAGTAACTGCTTTTGGGTTTTATAAATCTGTATGGGAACTCCTGATTGTGTTTCTTACTGATTTCTCTTTTAATTTCAACATTTTATCATGTTATTGTGAGAAAATTTCAAATTGATCGATCTGTTGTATAAAATTTAATTATTTATTGCTTCGGGTACTTTGACATAAACATGACATTCTTGACATTTTTCTTTTTCTTTTCGTAGTGCTTGTATCTCTGTTATTTTTGAATCTTAGCAGATGCAATTTATCCGATGATGGATGTGAGAAGCTTTCTAGTAAGTTTCATATTTACCCATTCCATGTTTGTAGAGTTAAAAAAGTTCTGAGATGGCCTTTGACTTATGGGTATTTTCTTTTGACAGAGCTTGGTAATCTGAAAGTATTGAACTTGGGTTTCAATGACATCAGTGATGCATGTTTGATACACCTAAAAGGTGCTCTCTCACGTTGTTAGATAGCATAATAAACTATGTATTTTTGTTTGATATATGTCGACTATACTATTTTGAAGATCTGAGAATGAGGAGGATATTGGTAGAAATGAAATTATTTATCTACATAATGAGATTATTCTTTGTGGAACATGTTATAAATATATGTATTTTTTGTGAAATTTCTTAAATTACTTTCATGGGACCTACAGTCCATTTCTTTTGTAATACTTATTCAGGTTTGACAAATTTGGAGAGCTTGAACTTGGATTCATGTAGAATTGGTGATAATGGGCTGGTTCACTTGACAGGTTATTTGCTGCAACTACAGTAACATTCATTAATATTTCCTTATTGTTCGATTTGGGGCAATATGGATCATATAAACATTCAGATTTATGCATATTTAAAGGGAAGGAAACAACTCTTCCAAAGAAGAGAAAAAAATGGGAAGAACTCGAGATAGAGCAAAAAGTTGAAGTTGCCCTCACAAGAAATTGAAAATTATTCTGTAGCTATTGGAATAAGTTTACAGGTTTATTTTCTCTTGGCAGTGGAAATTATTTTCTCTAGCAAAAAGTTGGTTGGGGTTGCCCTTGCAATATATTAGAAAGTCTTCTCTAGCTAGTGGAATAAGAATGAACTCCGGAGATTGAGCATAAGATTGTTTGGAGTTGCTCTCACAAGATATTGGAAATTATTCTCTCTAGCTAGTAGAATAAGTTTATAAGTTTTCTAAGGAATAAAATGGTTATGAGTTTATCGGAATAATAATATTTGCTTTTTGGATTTATTTGCAAGAGACTGCCTTGTAAGAAATGTTACCGTTGCCTTTGATATATGCGGTGAGGTATTGCCAATTATAGTTGAGTATTGCCATCGGAAACCTAATTAACCTTAGTCTATGTTTGTGAAGGAAATAAATGTTTTGAGATTCGAAATTGCTTCATTTTTCAAGTATAAATAATTTAACTAAATGTTCCCTGCCTTTGCTTGTTTTCATTTGTTAGTTCATCTGTTTACTACACTCATTTCATTAACATAATTTAATAGTCTGCCTCTTAAAAAAGCTGTTGTTTGAACACCCCAAAGAAGTGCTGATGTTTTCATGTAATTACTTTTGTCTGTTTAGGTCTTCAAAATTTGAAATGTTTGGAGTTGTCTGATACTGAAGTTGGAAGCAATGGTCTTCGCTATCTTTCTGGTTAGCTATCCACCTTTCTCTTTGTTTGACATCATTTATGGTTCAGTTTTGTTGGTAAAATGCTTTTAAATTCTCTGGTCTTGCCATCTATTTAGTTGATTCCTTGTTGCAATTTGCTCTGTGCTCCCATTTAATATCCTGATTTCGTAGCTTTCTTGAAGCTCAGGAGATTTTCCTTTCTGATATAGGTTTATCTGCTGTAGGGAGCTTTTAGAAATTAAGAACCTTAACTGTTTCAAGTTGATAAGATCCTAAAGTTTTTGGTGGTGATGAATCAATTATGATCTGGTGTAATAAGTATTGTAAGCAGTTGTTGGTGTAATGATTTACTGGAATATTCTCCTTCCTCTTTGCCTGGAGGAACGCTTGGCATTAAGTGGATGATACTCAGCTTTTGCTATTAGGATCCCCCCCCCCCCGGGACTTAATTGAAGAGTAAATGAGGGAGTAATAGTTAGATGTGTCAAATACGCCCAAATTTGATCAACTCAAGTTAGTGTCCAAACCAACTCGTTTTAACCTGTAGAAACTCAACAATCCAAACCCGAACCTGTTTAACCTGAAGCCAAATGATCCAAACCTATAATAATTCAAATTCAGAATGAGCGCAATCCGATATGACCTGAATCTAGAATGAGCCTGGCCTAAAATGGTCTGAAGTATGATTAAAAAATAATTTTATTAAAATAAATATTGAACAAACTTAGAGAAAGAATTTTTTCAACCTCACAATTTCGCTTGAGTCATCTCCTGTTAATATTATATCGTCCACATAAACGATGAGGATGCAGCATTTTCCCTTTTCCGAGTGCTTGTAGAACATGGTGTGGTCTGCCTATCCTTGAATGTAATTTCTGCTAGTCATAGCTTTTGCAAATCAGCTGAACCATACCTGTGGAGATTGTTTCAGCCCATACAAGGACTGTTTCAACTTACACACTTGGCCCTTGCTTTCTTCAAACTTGGGTGGGAAATCCATGTACACCTCCTCATTTAATTCCCTGTTGAGGAAAGTATTTTTTTACATCCAATTGAGTCAAGTGCCAATCAAGGTTGGCAGCAAGAGATAGGAGGACTCGAATGGTGTTTAGCTTGGCAATCGGTGCAAACGTCTCGTCATAGTCAAGACCATAAGTTTGGGTGAAGCCCTTAGCCACAAGTCGAGCCTTGTATCGGTCAATACAACCATCGGGTTTAAATTTCGTAGTGAAGATCCATTTGCATCCTACTGTTTTTTTTCCCTTAGGTAGATCCGAGACTTCCCATGTTTCATTGTTTTCGAGGGCCTTCATTTCTTCCATCACAGCTTGTCTTCGCTCAGCTGATTCAAGAGCCTCTTCTATGTTTTTTGGAGGTTTTACAGAATCAACACTAATCACAAAAACTTTGTAAGACTTAGATAAATTTCCATAGGACACAAACCGAGAAATAGGGTGTTGAGTGCAGCTCCTTGTGCCCTTTCTCACTTCAATTGGAAGATAGATGGATGGTGACGGAGGTGAGACTTCTGTTTCAGAACAGTCCTTGGTTGGGGATGCAATTGGCACTGCTGTATCAGTTTTAGGAGAACGATTCGTCGGGAGTGAACTTGTATTTCGGGAACCTGTTTTTGCTGTTTTCCTTGATCAGGGGGTTGTTGTACTTCGGTGGTGGTATTGTTATTGGGAAGGATCGTGCTAACTTCTTACTGCACAGGGGAAACAGGGATAGCACCTTGGTTGTTAGGCTTGTTTGTGATAGTAGTGGTAGGATCATGAGGTATAATGGTAGGATCATGAGGTATAATGAGGAGAGTATTAAGGGTCTCATCTTCATTGAAAGTCTCCCCTTGAAGATGAGATGCTGCAAAGTATGGTTCATTTTCAAAGAAGGTAACATCCCGAGAGACAAACATTCGGCGCAAGGTTGGTAAGTAGCACTTATAGCCTTTTTGTGTGGGGGAATATCCAATGGAGATGCAGGTGTGGGCTCGAGGATCAAGTTTGGATTGATTTGGTTGATGACTATGGACAAAAGCTTTGCAACCGAATATTTTGGCTGGAAGATTAGGAACACGAAATGGAGGAAAGGCCTTTAGAAGGGTATTTAGAGGTGTTTGGAAATTGAGGACCTTTGATGGCATTTGGTTTATGAGATAGCAGGCAGTGAGGACAGCCTCTCCCCACAAGTATTTTGGAACATTCATGGTGAACATTATGGCTCGAGCTACAGCAAGGAGATGTCGATTTTTTCTCTCGGAGATCCCCTTTTGTTGAGGAGTGTCAGGACAAGAGCTCTGGTGTATGATGCCTTGGTCAGAAAGGTATGGGCTTAGGACAGAGTTAAAGTATTCTCTCCCATTGTCAGTGTGGAGGGTATGTATGGTAGAGTTGAATTGGGTTCAAATCATTGAGTGAAAATTTTGGAATACTTTGGGTGTTTCAGATTTTTCTTTGAGGAGATAAACCCAACAGACCCTAGTGTGATCATCAATGTTATAAACCACCTAACCCTCGTAATATTTTTCACTCGGCTGGCTCCCCATGGGTCACTGTGGATTAATGAAAATGGTTGGGACAGGATATATGGTTTTAATGGGTATGGTACACGGGTATGTTTGGATAATTGGCAAATTTCACACTTCAAGGAATTAATACTTTTATTTCGAAATAACAACGGAAGATGTTTCTTCAAATACAAAAAATTTGGATGTCCTAACCTACGATGCCATAACATAATCGTGTCCTCTTTTGAAGTGGATAGAGCCAATCCCCCTTGTGTGCTGTCTTTATTCCAAACATATAGTCCATCAATTTTAGCAGTGCCAATCATTCTCCCCGATTTCTGTTCCTGTATCACAACCAATTGCAGAAAATTCACCAAGAACTTTTTTATCCTTAGTAAATTTACTGATTGAAAGTAAATTACAGGACAAGTTTGGGACATGTAGGACTTTATCGAGAGAAAAATTCTCTGTTATTTGAACTTCTCCTACTCCAGCCATAGGTGAGTAAGAACCGTTAGCTATGCGGATTCGGGACTTGTTATGACAAGGGGTTTAGGTGTGAAACAACGTGGAGTTACTTATGTGATCGGAGGCACCCGAATTGAGTATCCAAGAGGATTGATTATTAGATTCAAAGGCAATGTTGAGGGCAGTACCTTGAGTGGCTAGAGATCCATGAGCCGTGGAACTGCCAAGTATCTTATGGAGAGTCTCAAGTTGGGTTTTGGTTAGGCGAACATCGAGAACATTATCTGCAGCAGTGGAGGATAACAAGGGAGTCTTATGCTTCTGTTTTTTTTCAAGATAGCCATGGACTTTGAAGCACTTTTCCTTTGTATGACCAACACGGTTGCAGTGGTTACACCATGGTCTGATTGATCCAAAATTATTTCCAGCATGTAGTTTTTGTGGCTGTGGACCTTTGAGGATGAGGGCAGAGGTCTCAGTAGGCTGGTTGCCAAGAGATGTCACAGGTTTAGGTTCCTTTGAATCTCCCATCATGACAAGACGGCGCTTTTCTTCTCTTCTAACTTCTGCAAATGCTTCACCGAAGGTTGGGAGAGGTGATCGGCCCAGAATTCGGCCACGGACCTCATCTAACTCACGGTTCAGTCCTGCTAGAAACTCATAAAGACGTTCATTGTTGAGGTGAGTCATAAACTTGGTGTGTTCTAAGCCTTCACCCCAATCTGCCTCATAGTACATATCCAGTTCCTGCTACAAAATTTTCAGATTGTTGTAGTAGTGAGTTACTTCGAGTATCCCTTGTCGGATATCTTTTAACTTAAGCTTGATCTCAAATACTTGGGAGGCGTTTCCAAGATCCAAATAGTTTTCTTTGACTGCATCCCACATGTCTTTTGTAGTTTTGAAAAGGAGATAGGTGCAGCTTATATGGCCTTCCATCGAACTAATTAGCCAAGCCATTACAATTGAGTTGTTGAGTTCCCAAGTGGCATAAGTAGGGTCAGCTGTGGTTGGTCGTGGGATTTCTCCACTGATGTACCCTAATTTGCCACGACCACGAATCACCATAAGGACCGATTGAGACCATTGCAAGAAGTTCTTCCCATCTAGTCGATGATTATAAGGGAGGAATTAAGTTCACCTTGAGTGATTCCCTGATTGACATTCTGAGTTATTTGTGAAGTCTCAATTTCAGACAGAGTTTCATTGACATCACCTATGAGAGGAGGACTAAACCGGAGGGATTTTTAGGAAGGGAGATTAGAGATGAATGAGCAGGATCGAATGAATCCTAGAGCTCTTGATACCATGAACAAACTTAGAGAAAAGATTATATTATTTCTGCTAATTAGTTTACAGTTATAAAGAGAGCAATTAACACAATCAAGGAAATAGTTCCTAAAAAACAGTAACTTCCTAAGAATCAGTGATTGAGATTAGTTTTTATTTACAAGGGAACTTCTAGTAATAAGGTAAGTTTTCTGTCCTTAATCTTAGTAATTCCAAGACATATGATGTAACTTATTAATTTGTTCTGACTTCTAATATATAACTTGTTAATTGTGATTGTCATTTTGGATTCTGATGGGGTATGCAAAAATAGTTTGATATATACAAATTGATCATACTTTCATATTTGTTCTCTTATTTAAATGTATAAATAAATGTGTAATGTTTTACATTTAGCAATCAAATTATTATATATGTGTACGGTCTATGATTATATTATTATGATGATTTTCAGTATAGGATTAATTTAAAAAATTATATTGAAAAGTAATAACTATTTAGTCAGTTAAAAATATTTTTCAGTGTTTCACGCTTCTATATTATGGATTAATTGATTTAAATTTGAAATAAATTTTATTATATTCAATTCTAAATTTTTTAATTATTATTAAATTTATAACAAATTTAACTCACAATTATATAATTTGTTTAACTGACAACGCACTGGAGCTTTTGGAATAGAGCATTGAAGTGTTGGAAGAATATAGCGACAGACTAGAGTAGTGGAGTGCTAGAGCATTGGAATGCAGTAATGGAGCATTGCAGTAGTGTAGTGTCGGAATGCTGGAGAATTGGAGTAGAGTACTGAAGTACTGGAAGTGTGGAGTGCTTGGTTCAAGGGAGTGCTATTATCAGTGAGCGTTTTCAGTAGTGTAGTCTGCATTACTGCAGGCGATGTGTTATCAGGGAGTACTGTCAGTGTTGCCAAAAGAGCTGTTGCTGGAGTGCATTGCCTAATCAAGTTGTGCTTGTATGACATAATGCTAAAAACAAACAGCTAGTATATGTCTTCATGCTTGAGGTAAAACCTAGGGAAAGCAGATTAATGAAGACAATTTTAAGTTGTGAGAGAGCGGTCACCTTGTTTGTCTAGTCTAGAGAACTAAATCTTTCAATATGCTTATTGAGAATAGTACGTACTTGAACAATCTAGTA
Source organism: Gossypium bickii (assembly GCA_025503065.1). Lineage (NCBI taxonomy): Eukaryota > Viridiplantae > Streptophyta > Magnoliopsida > Malvales > Malvaceae > Gossypium > Gossypium bickii. The sequence goes on along the minus strand of CP106713.1, from coordinate 13,970,029 downwards.
GTTCTTATACTTGATCATTCAATTTTTATTGTTTTACTTGTAGGTTTGTGTAAGCTGGAGAGTATAAACCTGTCATTCACTGTTGTTTCTGATGGTGGATTAAGAGAACTGTCTGGACTAACGTCTCTTAAATCACTTAATCTGGATGCTCGTCAAATCACAGATGCTGGACTTGCAGCTCTTACAAGTAAGACTATACAAAGCAGTTGTCAAGGACAATTCCCTAAAGCTTTTCATGCTTCTTTCAATTTTTTGAGTAGGCACTTTTATCTGTAAACTATGATTTGATTATGAAATATGTTCATGTTTCTGCCAACAAGCTAATTGTCAGAAAACCAGTCAACAAGAAACACATGTTTCATGTTAAAGCTCTAAAAAGAAACTAAGGATATACATCAACTGTTCTTTGGGCTTTGGCAAGCACCTTAGGATGCTTTACTTTTGGATCATGTGCATACTAGGTTTATTGTATTGCTCTTATTTTCTTTTCTTCTTGAGGCAGGTTTGACTGGGCTGACTCATCTTGATCTTTTTGGAGCCCGTATCACAGATTCTGGGACAAGCCACTTACGAAGTATGATTAGTACTTAATTTTGAATTCCATTTCGTAAATAAAATTATTGTCTTTTTGGATGGCCAACCATATTGATAGTTTTGGAACTATGTTATGTGGACTCAGGATAGGGTGCTAGATATCTACTTAAGTATTGTATACAGTAAATTTTCTAAATTATTTCTGCAGCTCTTGTAATATCCATATGTGCTAGTGTAAGGTTGAGAGTCCATATAACATAGTTTAGGAACTCTCTCTATTTCCCTATAACAGATGCATCTCTGCCTTTGATGTCAATGTTCACTTTGCCCTTTGGGTGAAGGGTGTTGTATTAACAGCCTCTTATATTACCAATGTATTACAAGTCTTTTGATCTAAAAGTACACTGGATATTTTACTTTTTGAGAATGGATCATCTGCATACAGATTTGAAGAACTTGCGCTCCTTGGAAATCTGTGGTGGAGGATTGACTGATGCTGGTGTGAAGAATATTAAAGATCTTTCATCCCTGTCGCTGCTAAATCTGTCACAGAACTGTAACCTGACAGATAAAACTTTGGAGATGATCTCCGGTATTGCTGTGACTTTATACTTTGTTATTTTCCTATGTCGAAGGGAGGTGGTTGAGAATGATAAAATGTAGCTCGTGTATTATTGTAGACGGTAGAGTAATAGTAACCAAAGCGTTGGATCTGACACATGTAGTGCACTACCATTAATGCATTGCAGGGTTGACAGGATTGATCTCTTTGAACGTTTCAAATTCCCGTGTGACAAGTGCAGGATTGAGACATCTAAGGCCCCTGAAGAACTTAAGATCTCTGACCTTGGAGGCTTGCAAGGTCACGGCAAATGACATAAGGAGGCTTCAGTCAGCTGGTCTCCCTAATCTGGTAAATTTCCGCCCCGAGTAGTAATTATGGTTATGGTGGCGTTGATATGTTCTGTAGATAGCTTTTATTGGGGAGGGAGGGGAACACTGCTATCTGTATATGTGAAAAAGTTGAGCAGATGTTGGGACATATTTGTACATATGGGGTGATTGAAAGGTAGTTAAGGAAGCAGCTTAATTTACTTTAGTAAATTTAAAGGGAGGGGCTGAAATGGTCACTTTCTTTTAGGGCTGCGGTTTTTAGATGAAAGAAGAATAATCAAATTTCTGTAAATATGCTTTGAATGATTTATCAGCGGTGTGTGCTGTACTGGGTGAACTTGTGTACAGTTGTACGTACCGGCCCATTATCATGAATTTTATTTAGTTTGAATTATGCTTGAACTTTTCATTCTCCTTATCTTTATTTTTATTTTCAAGAATTAGTCTTACTTTTAAGATTTTTAATGGTACTTTTGTTTTGGTTAAATTTAGTTTCATCGTAACACATTTTTTATGTTGTTATTTTTTAATTTAAAACATTACATTTAACGAAGTTAATAAAAAAATGTCGATGGTAATGGTGATCAAGTTTTTTTAAAATACAAGTGGAAAGATAATTTTTAAATGGAAATTGAATTCATTTTTGGCATCAGTACTATATTTCGTCACTAATTGCGACCAAAACTGCTTTGTGTTGCATTGAATCAAATACATCCATTGATTGGGATCATAGAAAGATGTTAGTTTAGGTTATTATGGGAAGATCAAATATTATGCCCTGATTTTGGGTCATTTAATGGTGGTGACCCCTGTTAGGACAAATGCATATGTTTGTCATTCATGTTCAACCTATATACAATGAGTTTGAAGGACGATCTCCTCAACAAGGTAGGAAGGATCGCAACTTTCGTGGAAGCACACCGAAACCGATGTTTTGACGAATTTCGATAAGCATCTCGGGATTAAATTCAGCACGGGCTTGAATTTTATCGTTCTAGTTGGCTGCAGTTTTCATTTAGTCCATGTTTTCCTTGTTATACATTTTTCCCTACAAAAAACTGCGGACACCTTGGTGTTTCATGGATCAGCTCCTTTGATATCGAGTAGGAAAAGGTCATTGGCATTAACATTGGTATTGCTGGTTCCTATATACGTGGGTCTACAATGATCCCAAATATATGGACAGCTTTCAAGTTTACAGGGGCAACGACAGCTGTTTCGTTAGGTTTTACATTCCCAGTTTGATTGCATTGATGACAGGGAAACAAGACAAGGGTTTGAGGTCGAGCAGGGTGCAGAGATCTTTGTCATGGTTGATGTTAATATTGGCTATAACAATCGGGAACATCTATCTGTTGTTAGTACACAGTCAAATGGTTATGGTTAATTCTTAATGTGCCTGCCATTATGCTAGCATATCCCCATTGTTGTTCAATTTTTGCCTATGTTTTTTGTAGTTATGTTTTGAAATGTACAGTTCAAACTTGAAAATATAACCTAAAGGGTTTTCTTTGGAATTATAAATATTCATATATTGTATACATGTAAATTTTGTATGATAAAATCAGATTTTTTTTTTTCCTTCATTTAGAATTTTCCTTAGTGTTAAAAAATTCTTCTGATTAGTGTCACGGACAGCGATTAATCGTGGTAATGATTGTGCAAAAAGTGTCTCATGAAGTTCAATTGATTGAATTAAGTTCATTTGAATCATATGAATTTACCTTATTTGTAGAACATGTGGAGAGGTCTGTCTACTTGAAACCTTGGTAGATTAGTGAGAACTACCTTGGTAAATATGAAAAATAATATTAGAAGATTTGTAATTTAAAAAGATATGATTTTGTAATCTTAAAGGATTGATCTCAGTTGTAGATCTGTTAATGTAAATTAGTTTATACCATTGATTTTGGGAGCTCAACTATAAATAGAGATTTTCCTTTCTTTGTATTCTTTCTGGAGTAATAAAATACTTTGAGATCATTTACTCAAATACTTTGCATGCTTTTTTTTATGTTATTTTATGTTCTTTCGTTACTCATTTGTTTTGAGTTAGATTAATTTAGACAAACTTAAAATAAAAATATTGTTTAAGACCGTACGAATTGTCAGACTAAAATGACACTAGAATGAAGATGGTTGTAATCATGTTTTCTTAAAGCTTATTGCTTATGAAAGGATATTTTTATTAAAGTAAACGTCCAACATGTACATTTATGTTTTATATTTGTTTAAGGAAAGTATTTGGCTGTTCACGACCTTTTAATTAACTTATTATCTCGAGGTGTTCATTTTTGGGTTCTTAAAAAAGTTTATTTTTTAAAATATTATTTAATTTTAATTTTAATAGCAAATGTCTTTTTGTTAGGATATTATTATGGGATATTATATATCTTTTCATATATTTTAAAATATATTATATATATATTTTCTATTGAGTGATTATTGTAGTATACTCTGGAGGTCAATGAATATTAAAATGAATTACTCTATTCTTGTTATGGTATAAATAGCCTAGGTTCCTCTTTTATTTATTTATTTTTTTCTAAGTCGTTCTTATTTTTTGTTTTGCTTGGTGGCGCGAGGGTGTCAGCTTCCGGGTTGGCTATCAATTTTTTTTCTTTGTTCTCAATGACAGGTGGTGATTCTACTTCACCACCACCTAAAATTGAACCTAACTCTCGTTTTTCTTACTACTCCTATTCGATTAAAGCTCGACAATTTCGATGATTGGGCTTATGCTATTTGTGTTGCACTATCTTTGTGGCTTTTGAATGCATTAGATGATGAATTGGTTAGTATAATTTATCCAAGGACTACTGAAGAAGTGGCAATTGTAGAAGAGTAAAGGATGCAATTATGAACCAGTGTGGGCTTCAGATTACCCTTTGATTTGGTCATTTGTTTTTGTTGTTTTCTTGCCCCATTTGAGTAAAGGGGCTGAGGTGATAAATATGTTTTCTTGGTTTTCGGTTGAGGCTGAGTACAGGTATATGGCTTCCTTCATTTGTGAGCTCATGTGGCTAAAGACCTTGCTATTGGGCTTAGGTATTCATCATCCTAAAGCTATTTCTTTTTGTGATCGTCGATCTGCGTTGTATATTGCAATTGAAGTGGATTATTCCTTTGTTAAGGATGCAATTTAGGATAGGTTGATTGCACCTCCTTTTGTTCCTTTTGTTCCGATCGTCGTTCAGTTGGTTGACATCTTTACAAAGGTGGATATTATTTTTTAGGGATATTTAAATATATTGTATATCTTTTAGGCATATATTTAAGAATATATTATATATCTTTCCATATATTTAAGAATATATTTAGGAATATATTATATATCTTTCCTATTCTTACGTGACTATTACAGCATAAATATTATATATACTCTTTAGTTCTATGAAAAAGATTGAAAGAAATTACCTTATTCTTGTCACTCTCAAATACTAACATATTTTTTAGACAGATAAAGATTGAACATATATCGGATAGACTTAGCATTAGACCTAAGCCTTTAATGGCTTTGCAAGAGGAAAGTGAGCTGTAATAGCGTTGAAGCTTGTGCTTCACATTGTTCTTCAATGCTTAAATAATGATGAATTTAAGAGAAAATAAAATTGGAGATTTAGGAATAGTAAGAGCTGAAAAATGGTGAAGATGAGAATAGAGGAATACCTAACTTTTATACCTTGAAGGCGAATGTCCTTCATTTCATAGGTGTGTGTTGATGGCTAGCATGCTGTCAGTTTTCTCGCCAATGTCTCTAAGCATTTGTTATGAATTGGTATAAGAAACTTGTTGCTCAAATTAGTATTGTCATTGTAGTTTTAGTATTAAACTACAACTCTTTGTTTATGAATGATTAGGATTAATCATTTGCTTTGCTTTGGGATTTGCATTATCTCATAGTCCAAAAAAGTGGGCTCTTGTCCTTCTTACTCGAAATATAACTATTCAGTTTATTTGCATAATATTTCATTAAAAGAAATCGAATATTAGCATTTACAACAATTTCTCTAGGACGCCCTTTATAATCTCAAAAAGTAAAAAAATTGGGTCACAAGTTCCGTCTTAGTCTTTGCTATAAAAGAAAAAGGCATAGCAATCAACCATGTAAATTACCTTCACAGCCTCTTCATAGAAGCACAGAAACAAATTTTATAACTAAACTACGAGTTGGAATGCAATAATAATAAGTTAAACTGTAATAAATGCAAGTATATCTCTTTAATTAATATATAAAAATATTTAATCATAGTTAAGATGGTACATTACATCCCTCCGAATAAAACCATCAAATATATGAGCACTAAGCTCAATGACCTAATTTACTTGATATAGGCTCAAAAGTGCAGCAAAATTTGCAGCTAATGCGAGGGACTGCTTAGAGACCAAAATTCATGGAGCAAACCGATATAAAACAGGCATATCACCACTTTCATTCTGGCAAGTCAGTACTTCGGATTTTCAGTGATCTGAATCCCGAGGAAGACGAAATGAACCAGAAGCATATAGCATCTGATAAACTGGCCGTATTCTAATTGTTAAAATCAAGCTCAAGAAGCTGCCTAGACCACAGATGCCGGCTAAAACAAAGAAAGTGAGCCTGAAGCATTCAGGTCCCAAGCAGGTGGAACTTCCTTGCTTAGCAGCTTCAGCATCATAAACATAACCAGCAAGCAGACCTGAGAAAAGAAGTGCACCTACAGGATTTCCTAGCAGCATAAAGCTGTAAATGATACCAAAATGTTCCAAGCCGAAAAGTTCAGATGCTGTAGGAACCATGAGGTTATATTGAAATCCGTAGCAGATACCAAGCAAAGCAGTTGAAACATAGAGGGTACCACTGAAAGCTAATCCATACAGAACAAATGCTATGACCATAACTATTAGCGTGCAGGCCATCCACAATGTTCGAGGAATGGTTCTCGTCCTGCAAGAACACAAATCACTTAGAATAATGCCTCGTAAACAAGGGAAACTTCTAATATAAACTACTAAGTCTAAAGTCCGTGACTGGAACAAAGTTTGGATAGAAGTACTAGGAACATTTCCAAATCTTCAACTCAACCACCAACCTAAGAAACTGTTCCTTTCAAGCAAAATGTGTATGGACAAGGAATCATGACAACAAAAAATAAAGAGAATTTCGTAGTTCTCGCTCTGGTGTTGAATGATTACAGAAAAGGGAAACAAGATATTTAGTGAATAAAAATTTTATAATGAGAAATAACCTGACAAAGTGTTCTGAAAGAGCACCCGAGCCAAGACGACCAACGAAATTGCAGAAGCTAAAAAGAGAGAGCAATATTGTTGTATTCTCTACTCCAAATGCAAGTCCGATTTGAGCCAAGTTATTGAGAACAGTAACACCAGAACCAACTCCAAGAAAATATACAATCCAAAGAAGCCAAAAATCAGCCTTGATAAAAGCTTCATGAAACTTGAAGTCCTCCCCCCTCCTGGGTCTTCTTTTCTTCTTCACTGCCCCCTCTCCCTCAGCAAGAAGAGTTTCCACATCCGAGGCGTATTCACTTTCAAAGAAACTTCCAAGTTTTGAGGTTGATGAAGATGGAGACAACAAAGGAACAAATTGACTAGGAGCACCTTCTCCCTCAGCCAAATGCTCTGTTGAACCTGCCAAGGGTGTAATTGTCTCTGCATTGGCTCGAAAAAGTGTCATCTTGATCGGAATTCCAAGAGGAGAAAGCAAGAAGAGAAATACAATAGCAAGTAGTACATATGAAACAGCATCACTTAGAGAAACCTTGTCATATATAATTGTTACTGTGAGAAGATAGATAGCAAGCAAGACACTAGCAGCTTGGGTAAAAACAAAGTGGACATGAACTGAAGAGTCTTCTCCAGAAGGAGGAGTGCAAGGGCGAACAAAGTACATCATGGCCAAACATATAACTGGAATTCCAAGAGTAAGGAACAGCAGCAGTTTCGAAGCGGATTGTTCAAGCAGCAAGCTGTATAATACAGTATATACAGCGGCACTGATCCCCGAATAACCTTTGAGGATGCCAGCAACAGTACCCCTACTGAGGGGGAAATTTCTCATGTTAGTTACTAGCACTGCTGTGCTAAACCATGCATTACTATTAGAAGCAACCACAAGTGCGATCCATAACTGCCATGGCATGGAACATGGGTCAAGTAAGTACATAAAACATAAAAAGAGAATGAGAATGAGAGAAAGCAATAACTGTAAGCCATACTTTTCAAAACCATCTGGTGGGAGACGCTAACAAAAACCAAACTGTAATGTTACTTTGATATTTTCTTAGGGGTATCCATTAACAGCCACACATCTCTTCACATTCCAAACGAGACTGGGAATAATTAAGGAACATAAAATCCCATTTGAGAAAATGACCTATGAGATGCTTACCAGAAGCAACAGAGCTACTATTTTAACTTTCTGGTACATCAAAGAATGAAGAGCAAGAATAAATAGGTAGTGAAATAATTTACTAATTACAGGTTTGGAAATGCTCCAGTGAAGACCTAGGAGTATCAGTAAATTGCTTGTAGAAAACACAAAGTGAAACTGATCAACCAACAGTTAATACCAACATAACCAGACAAGAGAAGTGCCAGATTGGCATGAGTTTTAAGTCAAAACTTAAACAAGGTTAATTTCCTCCATCACTTATCTTCTTCTAAATCAACCCGTACTACTTATTGTTTGGATGGTGCGAGTGATCCAAAATGCTCTCGGTAATCTCCAAGGAGAACAGTTTGAAGTAGAAAATCTGGAAAGATTTTCCACTGAAGAAAGCAGGAAACACGGAAAATGGAGGTGGGGGAAAGAAAACACTTTTGTACAAGAAATGCATACCTTCAGAAAATAGAAACCAAAATCAGAGGATTGTAATACCAATTTAAGTGACTTAAAACAATATGATCATCATATCATTAGCACTCATTAACACTTAGGTGTGCTTGGTAGAAAATAAAATTTGAGTGTGCTTGATAGGAAAAAAAAAAGAAAAAAGAAGAGTAAACAAAATAAGAGAAATGATCCTAGTGTGTAAAAACAAATCATTTCAATTTGAAATGATGAGAGAAAATGAGATAGAGATATACATTTTTCAAAGGTTTTTTTTTTTCCTTCTCATTTTTCAACCCTATCAGCTATAGATGAAAAAAATTACGACAAAATATTTTTTTCTTTCTATTTCTAGTCTTTCAATTTTCCATCTTTGCAATTTTCTTTTCATTATACCAAACAAAGCCTAAAATTAGAACTACACAAGTTGCTTGATTCTGATTGCTAATAATCTTCTCAAGAGACTCATAAAACTATAAGCTCGTAATCATAATTCTGCTCTCAAAGATTTACTCAAGACTGTAAGTACCTTTGTCCCTCCAGTCCCACCCAAAACATACAAAAAGTTTTTGAATGATTTCTCCTTTGTTAGTGGATGAACAAAAAAAAAAAAAAAAAAAAAAAAAAAAAAAAAAAAAAAAACCACTTTTTGAGGTCATGAGATAAGCAGAATACCCCAAACTAAATGTTTAAAAGAAAACAATTAAGAACTTGGTGATATTTCAGGAGGCTTTCAGAAGAGAATTTATCTACCATTAATAACCTCACCAACAACCAATATTGTAAACCATGAGGAAAAAAACAACATTGACACTTAAAAATACATAATACAGAATCAGAAACCATAAATCCAATACTGCAAACTGGTAAGAATCTCTAGGCTGCTTTTTCAGGCAGGTATAAGGAGGGCCTACTTATAGATAAGCTTCAGGCTTAAAGCATCAAGACACAAAGATATAATTGATCTGCATATTACAAGACAGAATGGGATATAATTTTGCTTGAAGTCATTATTACATAACTTGATGAGCTTGGTATCAAGAACAATAGCACCAAATCATATTACTACTCAAGTATTCAAGTGCAGGTCATAAAACACTTTTTCTCCCAACTTTATGGTCTTTCGTGAGCTATTAAGATTAGATCTATTTGTTGTCATTCATGGGGCATCACAGTGTTTGAACAAGCTCCAAAGGAAACATATAAAGCAGATGATTTTCCTATATCATAGCAATCCCATCTCACTTTAGCTGGTTCTATCACACCATATACAAACTAAACTAAGATTTCCAATAATATTAATAGTAATAAAATAATGGAATCATCATGATTAAACAGTCCTCATGAAAACCTTATGGAGAAACAACCAAAAAGCAATTTGTAAAACCAATCCAATTAAGAAGAATTCACAGAATTAGACAATAATTGCAAATAGATAGACAACTGATAATAGAACAGATTTCAGTATAACTAATAATAAATAATAAAATAAAAACCAACGACTAATGTCATATAAAACTAAATTTAAAACTTAAACCCATAGAATTGAAACATAAAACATGTGATGTGAAGACTTACCACCCAGTAAGGTAGAGGATGAATAGTTTGGCTAACATCAAGCCAGATAACACCATATCCCAAGAAACAGGCAAAGACCCCAACAAGCAGCACAGTCCAAGGAGGGAAACGATTACAGGCAATACCAGGGAGGAGTCCAACACTCTCTCCAATATCATTTGCTACTCCCAAGAACGTGAGCTGTTGCTGACTGAACCCCGACACCGATTTCAGAGCAGAAGAATATAGTGTGAAGTTGGTGGCGTTCCCAGCTGATATCTGAACCCATAAAGCAGCTGCCAACCCAACCCATGGTGGTCTGCTCCCCGCTTTCAGCTTCAATTTTGCCATTTGCTAATCGCTATTGTTGAAGAGCTACTTTTTCTTGGTTGAACTTGTTTGCTGATGTAGTAAGTGGCGACGATCGCCTATATAAAAGATTAAAGAAACAGAGCTGTTTATAGAATTTATTACTACCACCAACTTTTTCCTTTTAAAACAAAAATATTTACTAGACTAGTAGTTTTTTTTTTAAAGATTTTCAGATATTTTCAATATAAATTTACACATGGATTGAAAAGGCTTTCGATTAAAATAACTCAATCATTCCCTTTGTCTTGTTCTTACTTTCTTTTCTTACGTACCCACACGTTCAGACGACGTTAAAGCTTGTGATTAGGCAAGGTGGGTTATTATTCCTCTAAATCCAAATTTCTCTGTTAAGTTTACAAGGGTTTAATTTATATTTGAAATCTAATATCTCTATTTTTATTTTATTTTTAGAGAATTTAATTTTTTTTATTTTTGGATTTTAAAATGTTAATCTAATTAGTAATATTATTAATTTTTTTATTAAATTGAGGTTTATTAAAATATTAATTTTTTTGTTATATGACTATTAAGTGAGCTTTTTTTTTAAATTTTATAATGTCATACTAATGAGTTTAACAGAAAAATTTTAACTATATTAATAATTTGACATAAATTTTAACATTTAAAAAGTTAAGGGGCTAAATTCTTAAAAATAAAAGTAAAAGAATTAAATTTCAAATGTAGAAAGAGTATAAGAATTTGAAACATATTTTAGCCTAAAAAATTATACTGACTAAAATAAATTTTAAAAAAAAATGTTAAGACTTAACTCGAATTTCAGACATTCTTTTAATTATATAATTTAATATCTAATTTAAATTTATTTGTACATAATTTGAATTATATGAAAATTAAATATATAGTACTATCTAATATTATAATGTCAACATTAAATAAAAATGTTTTAAATTGAAAGTTGCATGCGAACAACATAATTATTTGATTGAAAAATATGTTGAAAATATTTCTAAATTAAAAATATGATTGAGATCTTTGAAATTTTACATTACACACACAAAAAAAAAAAGTTATGGACTAAAACTCTGTTGGGTTTAAGTATTGGGTTATAGTTGATTGGGCTGAATCGTAGGTATGGGAATGAAAACGGTGCGTAGAGCAAGGTTTAATGAAATGCATCGTTTGGTCATAATTTTAGTATGTTATTTTAACTACTTTTGAAAGTTGCAATTTTATTTCTTTTCATCCCTATAAAATCGGTGCAATAGCAGTGTCAGTTATGGAATGAAAACTGTTATTCACACTAATTTCTCTCTTCTCCAAGTTCTGCTTCCTTCCTGTTTTTCGATTACGATCATAATAAGGTATTAAAGCTCTAACGTTCCTATGGCTGGGGATGGTGTTACCACACGAGGGCAGAAGGATGTGTTTGTGTTGTAATAGGATTTGGTGAAGGTGCAGGGTGACTTGTATCAACTGGATGCTAAGTGGGAGACTAAGCTGGAAGCTAGATTACAAGGATTCTAGAAGGATATGTGACAGGAAGTGTGCTCTTTGTTTGAGTAGCTTTTGGGAAACTTTTCCTCCCCGAGTGCAATAGCTGCTGCTAAAGGGAAAGGAGTCTTTATAACACCCCAAACCCGGCCCAAACACCACGACCGGATCTGGTATGTCACTTGAAGAGGTTTTTATGAAAACGCGAGCTTTGAAAAATTTTTTGAGTTATTTTTGAAACTCCAGGTTTAGTGATTCCTTTGAAAACTCAGTAAAAATTATGACTAGCCCATTCTTGTGTTTAGGTGGCGTTTGTAAACGCTATTCATGACATTCTAGTAATCACAAGGTTTTCTTATAGATTTCCGTGCGTAAAATCGTTAATTTAGTTTTGAGGAAAACCCCTTTTATTCATCATAAAAAGAAAACCTTTTGTCGATCAAGTTTGTGATATAAAACGTCTTAACAGTTAAACCATAATCAAAACCAAAATAACAGTGGACTTATTACAAATAAAAAATCCCCATAAGTAGCAAATGGTAAATGAAATAAAGTTTTAACTGATTAACCCTTGCATGGCCACCTCGAGTCCAATCCAGCCCAGTCTACTGAACTAAGAGTCACCTACAGTTTGTTTAAGCAAATAGAGTGAGTCACAAGACTCAGTGTGCAATTAGTCCACATAATCCACAAGTGGGCCTGCGCCCCAAGCACAATCGGCCAATCATAATAGCACATCAAAACAATCAACGTGGTAACCCAACCCAGCCTAATTTTCCATCCTTTACACACCGCTCCATATCCTCAACACACCTATAGGGATTTCTACAATCAACCATCCATCCTCTACACACCTCTTTGGCAGTCATGCTGACAGTCACACTGCTCAAAGTCGATATAACGTAGTCTAGCCACCGATAATTATGTGACCAAGTCACCAATATACAACAAGGCACTGAGCCATCAATTTAGTGTGACAGTGTCACCGATATACACTTCCCCTTCATTTCATTATCAATTCCCAACCCTATGCATATGCAGCATAATATAATAAACATGTTATATAACATCATACATTCAATGGCAAGAGCACGCACACGATCATGTTATCAACATTAATTATAAGGCTTAATCGAAAGACACTAACCTGGGGTTTCAGTTTTACCCTTCAGGGGTAACTTAATCACCATTGCCGAGATTTCGGCTTTCAAACATATCATATAAACAATTTATACATAAAAGGGAAAAGTGTGGTAATTACACACCTGTAAACACAAAGAACTAAACTATTGATCTCGTTAATGTTCTCACTCGCAGGGATCACAACGATCTACTTATCCCTCTCTGAAGTCGGCCCACAATCTGGTGGAAAGTCTCGAACGACTGACACCGCACGTTTTTTGAATTTAGGGGTAAAGAATACGTGTCTAACCCCCTCCTTTTCTTGACTAGTATTTGATTCCATGAAAACGATCTTGGTCAGAAGACCGGTTAAGGCATTGAAGCAGAGAAAATAATGATATACGCTCAGAATGGAAAGATTTCTTACCTAGATCGACAGAATCCGGAGGCTATTAAGCTTGGATTAAGGAGTCGCCGAAGTCCCTACACATTTACCAAATCAGATTCGGCTCTCCAAAGTATAGGTTAGAAGGAGTGGCCTTTCGGCCAAACGAATGGTATAAACCTCTTACCTTAATCGACCGATTGTCCCCTTAGAACCCTTCAACCACTGACTAAATGCAGGAAGAATATGAAAAGGAGGCTCCCCTACATTCGACCAAAGAACCTCAGTACAAGATTAACCCCATCGGTTAACAACCAGCAAGAAAACAAGAAAGAATCGAGAAAGAAGAAGACGCTTATCACTTAACAGGAAGGAACCGATTGAGAAAGTTAGGGAACAGAGTGACGACAATCTTCTAAGATAAGTACGAATGAAGAAGATGAACACGTAAGAGGGATTCGGCTAACAGAAACAAAATGGAAGATATGAGAAATAAGTAGATGTTTCGGCTTTGTATAGATGTGAAAGAAAACAAAAGGTGAATCACCAAGGTATAGGTTGAAGATTCGGCTATTAAGAAACAAAAGAGAGAAAAAGATGAAAATAGAGAAAGCAATAGGAGGGTTCGACTAGAGAGAAATGAACGATAAAGTAATTATGGAGTAAAAAAAAAAGAAAGAGGATTGTAAAAGCAAAAATCAAAATGGTGTGAAGAGACTCGGCTACACACCAAAGAGAATGATTTGATTCGAGAGAAAAATAAGAACAAATGATACTTGCTAAGAAGAGGTCACTTGCCGAAAATGAAGAAGGGGCTAAGAACATTCGGCTCCTTCAAAGTTTAAGCTACCCAAAGTGCACCCATAATGGCACATCTACACTCTCAAAACCAAAATGACCAAAAAGAAATTAGGCAAGGTTTCGGCACACCCCTAGCTACTACTAACCCGAAACCAATCCCCCCTAACAAGCTTCCCCAACCGGCCAACATCCTCACCAAGCTTCAAATCCCACATTTCCCTCCTACATTCACTCTCATCCCCACATTCAAATCGATTTGAAAGGTTTAACTTCCACCTTTCACTCATGGCCACTTATTCAAATTATTTGACTTGTTCAACCCTCACTCCTCAGAGTCCAAACCGATTCCACCTCCTATTCACCCCAACGCCAAAATAAACTCCAAAAAAATAATCCATGAACTCGAACCTGCTCCCTCACTGCTCCCTTGTGGCATCACTTACCAGCACTTTAAGTGGCGTCTCCTTGCCACTTTACCACAGCACTTCTTATGTCAACAACCACAAGCAATAAGACTTAACACCTGCCCCAACCAGCTCTCCCCTAAAGTGCCCAAAATTGAAATTTTTACCAAGGCTTCAGCATAACCCTGAGCCTTCCCAGGGCCCCCAAACACGCTCAAACAACAGGCAAAGCAACTCAACGCACAAAAGCATAATAAACGAAAAGCCCCTAATTCCCGGATGTTACAGTCTTGGGAGGGCCACCTCCTGGATTTATTCTCAAAGACCCTTTGGAAATGCCTCAACCTTGTGCCAATACCCTTGTACCTCGATCTGGTTCCCTTTAAGAGTGTCCCTATAGGTTGGAATGCCCTAGATTTGATGGTTTTGATTTCAGAGGCTGGTGGTCAGAGCTTGAACAATATTTTGCAACTGAAGGTGTGCCAAAATGTGACAAGGTATGGACTATTATACTGTATCAAAGGGTCGAACACTGGACTGGTATCACTTCTATGCACAGAGGCCTAGAGATCTGCACCTACTAGATTGGACATGCTACACTCACAACTTGAAGGAGCTTTTTGGATCTAGTATCTTCAAGGATTCAATGGTTGAGCTGGTGATAAACCATAAAAGCAACATATTTCAATCCCATGCTTAGCGTGTTTTTTGGATGATTTATTATTTAATTTAGTGAATTTGATGCTCCCAATCCTTTAATTTCATGTTTTATACTTAAGAGAACATGGGGGAACAAAAGAAGTGGAAAATAGGTCAAAATCGAAAAAAATGGGCTATTTTAAGGATCCACGCGGCCTGGCCATACTCCAATGTGAGCCACACGGGCTGGCCACATGCCCATGTGGTAGCCCGTGTTGATTTCGCACCCTGCTTCCCTGTTACGCAGCAAAACCTAATTTTTAGGGTTTCTGAGCATTTTAAAGTTTATAAATACATATTAGAAGAAGACCTAAGAGGACACACAGAGTAGAACAAAAAAATTACTCGAAGAACGCCGTTGGAATCATCTCGGAAGTAGATCCACTCCAAGATTGAAGATCTCCAGTCGAATTTCCTTAGAAGTTTTATTGGGTTTTTCATGTCTTGTTGTTATTCTAATTTTGAGATGTTTTCCTCTATGAGTATGAAATAAACTCCCTAAAATACCTAGGGAGGATGAAATCTATGATGGATCTTATTAATTAGTTATCTGAATTACATGATAAATACTTGTTCTTGTTCTTAATTATGTGTTCTTAATCCTTGCCTTAATCTTTTCAGGATATTAATCCAAGTTTGAAGTGCTTAATCAGTGGAGCAAAAGTCCCTATTTAAGAGTAGATCTAGCATAATTAAGCGGAGTTGATTGCAATCCTAGAAATAGGACGACATAAATCTGCCGGATTAGAGTCAAATCTAATAAGGGAATCCATTGATCAAGTTAATACGATAATAGGGGTTTTAATTAGAAAGAGATTTCAATTAATCAACCTAGAGTCAGTTGTTCTTAGTCTTGAAAAAGATATTAACATAAATTAGGGATTTCTACAGATCAAGACAAGTGAATAAATCGTTTAATTCAGAGCCGTAATAATAAGTGAAGTCTAGGTGGATTCTTCCTTGGGTATTGTCTTTGTCATTGGTTTATTCGATTACTTTCTTCACTCTCTGTTGCGTTCACAGTTAATTAGTTTAATTTTAGATTAAAAACAATCCATTTAATTATAGGCTAGATAATAAAAAGATAGTAATTACTAGTACTTTTAGTCCTCGTGGATATGATATTCCCGACTCACCATAGCTATACTACCATTCGGTAGGTGCGCTTGTCTTTGTCGTATTTTAGTTAGTTCGTGACGTCATCAGCTGGTCACCTTAAAGCAACAAGGTTCTGTCGAGCATTACCATGACCAGTTTGTAAGTATCCTAACACAACTGTAGTTACCTGAATCATATGCCCTCAGTATATTTGTTAGCAATTTGAAGTTGGAGATAAGTCGATACCTACAGCTTTTTAGACCAATATGTTGGAAAATTGGGTTTGGAAAACGCAATGTAAAATAAGTTTAAGGAAAAACCAGAGTTTTAAAATTTTTTTCCAAAACTAGAACTTGGTTGTGATAAATAAAGTTATAAACACTTAATCAAAATTATACATTTTTTAATCGTCTAAGACGACGCTTCGATCGAGTAGTCTTCTTCGTTATCCTCAAGCTCAGTTCTGTAGTGTAGGCTCACTTCGAATTAGAAAATTTTCCACAAAATTACTAGTAGGGTAATTTTGCAATTTCTCTAAACTTCTATGTCAAGTTGTAAATAAGAAAAATATCTCTAGAAATCTTCTAAAATAATTTTTTTGAAGAATTTTCTCTCTACAACTTTCTCTTAAATTCAAGTGTATGTAAAATAATGACACATAGTTCTCTTTATATAGGGAGAGTTTAAAGAGTTCAACAATGATTAAATTTAATGACTTTAATATTAAATTAATAAAATACTATCAAGATAAATATTAAATTAAATTTAATATTAAAACTATTGAAATAATATTATTTTTGGAATAATTAATCTGAAATCAAATTATCTGGTAAAGTCCCAGTAGGAGTGTAATTCTTTCATTACTCAACCACTGAAGAACCACCGCCAGCCACCAAAATGTTGTGGTCGCCACCTCCGACACGTCGTGTCCAGTGGTGCCATCGCAGGTGCGACACCCTTATAGCACATTGAGTAGGTTTGGCTGTTGCTGGTTCGGTCTAGGCCTAGTGACGACCCAAATGGTCTAGTCCTGCCACCGGTTGGACTATCGGTTCGACCAATTTTTGGGTATCAGTCTCGATTTTTGGTTCTCGAGACCAATTTTCGATCTCAGGTCCAATTTTTAAGTTCAATTACCCATTGGGTCAATTGTCTGACTTGAAAATTAATTTTCAAAAATATCATATTAATTTTAAATAATTTGATTAATTTATTTTTACTTGATCAAAATTAATTTTCCCAAAAATCATTTAGATTTTCCAAAATTTTCAACAAAATTTTTTAATCAAATTCGCTAGTTAAGCAATTCTCAGGACTGCCTAATTTAATTCCACATCGAATAAATCTACTCAATTAAATTATTTTTAAAGTCGTAGAATTTTTTTCTGATTCAAATGCAATCCGATCGAGCTTTTGTTAAGCTAGTGGAAGGACAAATCAGGTATATATAATTAGGCTCGAGTAATTACAATTATGTCTAGAAGTATCGTTTCAATAATTCAAAATTTACTTAATCATGGAGTCAGTCCACAAGAAGTACCATGATTGAAAATTCCTTATTGTATACTGATAAACCATAAAAGTAACATATTTTAGCCCATATTTAGCATGCTTTTGGATAATTGAAGCCTCGATTTATGTAAAAAGGTGCTCTTAATCCTTTCTTTTCATGTCTTATACTCAGGAAAGCACCCACGGATGAAAAGAACGTAAATTGGGCTTAAAATGGGCCAAATGGACCAATTCACGAAATCGACACGGCCAGGACTTCAAACCAAAATTTCTAGAACACGGCCTGGACCCCAATAAACACGGTCGTGCCTCATTAAAAGTCCAAACATGACCTGGCCATGATTCACACGGGCGTGTGCCATGGCCGTGTCCCTGTCGCTGGAAGAAGCAATTTCATTCGGGAAAGGATACTTGGGGGCAAAGAAACACATTCCAAAGCCTATTCAACCACCCTATTAGGAATTCTACTTAAATTAGGATACTTAGGGGCCAAGTAAGGCATCTCAAAGTCTATATAAACACCCAAGGGGGCAACTTCAAGCGGGAGTTCGGCAGAAGCCGAAACCGGCGTCAAAGCTAGGCCAAGGGGCCAAGACGAGAAGGTCAGAGTTAGGGAATAATGCGAAGATAGCCAGTTGATCCATCCCAAGAAGCCGGAATTATACTCAAGATGGCGAAATTCTCCTTCAATTCCTTCAGGGAGTTTTAGGATTTTCTTATGTTTTGTTTTATCTTTTCTCTTGCGATGTTTTGTTTATTCATTATGAACTAAACCCCTTAGATACCTGAAGGGGATGAAACCTAGATGAATCTTTTTATTTGATTTTTAAGTTATATGATAATTACTTAGTTTGTTCTTAATTATGTTGCTTAATCCAAATCTAATGTGCTTAGGTGGAGGAGGAATAGACCCTGCCTAAGAGTAGATCTAACATAAATAAGCGGAGTAGATCGAACGCCTAGAGATAGGGTTACGAGATTTTGACGAATTAGGGTGAAACCTAATATAGGAGTCCATTGATTGATTTACTGCTATCCTAGGGGGTTATTATAAGCGAACGAGAGTTCCACTAATTAACCTAGGGTTAGACGTTATTCGCCTCGAGAGAGGGTTTAATATAGGTTAGGGAGTCTTACGGACCAAGCTAAGTAAAAGAAATCATATAATTTAAGGTTTGTAACACCCCCAAACCCGGCCCAATTGCTTCAACCGGATCTGGTATGTCTCTAAGAAAAATTCTGTAAAACATGTCGTATTTTCAGAAAAGCCCAAATATATTTTATATAAAATATGCCTTTGTAAATAAAACCCAAACTTAATTACATGGCTTAGTTTAATTAAAATAAATGTTTCCAATAATTAAAAACAAAAATAAGTTAAACCCATAATAAAAGGAAATAAAAATAAGTTAGGTTCGATATCCAGTCTTGCCTAAGCTATACTACTGTGCGATAGGTACACTTGCCTTAATATCATTGTCAGAGTTAGTCTCCAGGTTTGATCATTCTTTTATAAAAATATTTAAAACTCTGATTTTACAGTGATCATATACTCTTTACGAAAGCAATTCATCCAACTACTTTATCCAATGACCTCGTAATGTGTGTGTTACTCTCATATGGTATCCTTAATTCCTTTGAGTTAAATTCGTTCACTCAATACAATCCTATTTTATCTTATTGTCACCATTGTGTCTTTTTAGTGAATAATATGATCACTGTCAACAAATGGCTATGATAAATCACTCGTTCGAGAACAAGAAACGCATGGCCACGTTCCATATTTATCAATCCACACAATATCAATGAGAGGATATCGTTAACTCTTTAACCAAGCTTTGAGTTCCATTGTTTCTAGTTAAGTCATGCCATACACAAGTCATGTACCCAACATATCGGTTATCGGCTCGATCATCTTTAGAGCATAAGCCTCTATTTATATCAAAGCACATGAGTTATATACATATGGTCAGTGACTAACTCAGGATTTAGGTAAATCACACAATGAACGTCACAAGTGAATAAATTCACAAACGGATTCAAAATTAATTCATCTTGGGTCCAATTTAATGAATCATTCTTCCTGATGAATACATCTATGTCTTTACCCGTGAAGTCAACTGCTCCGATAGCGAAAACTAGTCATCTCTCCAATTGGAATTGTAGACGATATAATAATCCTTCTAAGTATTTGAATCAAATGCTCATTTTGATTCTTTTATGGGATTACAGGCTCGTTTAGATTATCTACTAAAGTAAGTTGTCTTTCTTGCAATATAAACGTTCTTATAATGCCACTTATCATTAGTTTGAGCTTAGACAATCAATGAGCTAAAATTTACTTGTCATAATTTCTCTATGCACGCAAAACATAAAAGATAGAAACACAAAAGACACAAAAGACATAAAAGTGAAAAGTAAAATTAAATTTATTTATTTATTCATCGTTCAAATACATAGAAAATAATTGCATGTTTACTACAATATGAACACATTTCCTAACACAAGATCCTTGGTAGAAGCTTTCCGTATTGCTATATAGGTGGAAGGAATTTTAGGAACTACTCTTAAAAAGGGATTTCTAGTTGGCACTAGTTCATTTTCTATATTTAACTCACCACCACCCTCTTATGTTGCTACCAGACCCTCTAGTTATTCTCACTCGAGCTCATTTGATCAGTCAACTTAGTCATAATTTACAGGGTCAATAGCTTCAAAGGGATCCACCAAAAGCTTAAGTCCAGCCTTGATGGCTGAAAGTATGGGTGAGTAAAACTTGATTCAATTCGAAAAAATAAAAAAATTTCGACTTTCGAGTTCAAGTCGATTTGTATTTCACAATTCGAATAAAAGATTGGTGTAACTACCCTTTTGGTCCCTGTCAACTTTGAAAATAAGCAATTTGGTCTCTCTCAACAAAAATTTAAAATAATCTTTAAAATTTAAATTATGTATAAAAATTTCAAATTTTATATTTTTAAAAAATTATAATTTTTTAAAAATACTAAAAAATATAAAAAAAAGTTAAAATTTTAAAAAATTTCTAAAATAATAATTTTAGGGACCTAATTAATGATTTAAGTTTATCATACTCAAGTATCTTATTATTATTATTTACCTTTGAAAAAAAAATTCAAATATATATAGTTTCAAATTTATGTGCTCTAACATGGAATTAGTTATAATGTAAAAATATCTTTATTTGACATGTTTACTTTTTTAATTTAACTAGAACAATTTCACTTGATTCGACTTGACTCAAATTTCATTTCATTCGACTCGGTTCGAAGAAAATTTCAAATTGAGTTAGGATGATAAAATAGGGCTTATGAACTTGATTAACTCAAAATGTTTTCACTCGATTCAACTCGATTCGATCGAACGCTCACCCTAGCTGAAAGGAAACAAAAGAGACTTTATTTTTGGTGTGGTGTTAAGGATCACACTAATCACAATTGTGTCAAGAGTTAGTTGTATTATATGTTGTTAGAGTCACTAGGTGAGGATGAGTTTCAAGAGTGTTCAAAGCAATTGAAGGACCCTACTAGTGAAGGGGATCAAACAAAAATGCTTGTTTTTGCACGGATCTTAAGAGCCTCATACAATGAGATTTGAGGCAAAATTGGGATTAGTCAAAGCTATTTTTTTTGTGGACTCTAGGAGCACACACAATTTCTTAGATACCAGACTAGTTACCAAGTTGGTGCTACCAGTAGGAGAGCAACATCAATTAAAGGTCACTATGGCTGATGGTAGGTAGTTACTTTTGAAGGGATGTGGTGTAGTACTTGGCATCTAATGGCTTAGAAGTTGTGTAACCCAAATTCTTGTTAAAATAAATACAAGTGACAAGATATGGGATCTATGAGGGTAAACGTTGTAGCCCACCGTAGATCCCCAATAAGCAAAATATTGGATCGAGGTCATAACTGGGGGTAGCCCCTGCTGTACGGTACATACTGCACAAGTGGAATCCTTATAGAAGTTTACTTCATCTATTTGGTGTTGATTAGAATAAAGTGTTTTAACCTTACTTAATTACTTCTATTTAACTTTGATTAGAATAAGGTTTTAAAGCTATAAATAGATGTAATCGTCTCTCCTCTTGTATCATTTGAATTTGACATAGTGAATTTTCTTCTCTTTTTGCCCATGGTTTTTTCCCCGAAAGGGTTTCCACGTAAAAATTCTGTATGTTCTATTTTTCTTTTCTTTTTTTTTTTTGCGATACATTGCCATTATTGACGTTCTATTTTTCACAGGCTCCTTTCTCTAAGATCCATAACTTGGAATTTTTGTTCCATGGTGATGCATTTCTCTAATAAGGGTATTCCCTGCATAATTCAAGGTATTTTACTATGAAACATAGAGTTAATGAGTCAGAGATAGGTTACAAAGTGCTTTTCAATTATCACTGCTGAAATAGATCACTATGTTTTGTTGATGACTAGTGTTGACGAAGTAGTCCTATCTATCTATTTTCCTAGGAACCTACCAGAGGAGTTTCAGTTACTAATTGATGAGTTTATGGACATTTTTATGGTTCCTGCTAGTTTTCAACATAAGAGACTAAGACTATAAATTTCCTTTCAAGGATGAAGGGACAATGGTTACAGTTAGGCCCTATAGATACCCAATGATGCAGAAGACTGAGCAATATAGATTGTTTAAGGAAATGTTCCAGGACAGATGCAATCCTTTTGCTTCTCCAGTAGTGATGGCCAGAAAAAAATGACACGTGGAGGCTTTGTGTGGATTGTAACACCCTATGCCCGACCTGGTCGCTAAGTCTAGATACGGGATGCCACATCATCACCTCGTCTCATGTACATCGAATAGGAAGCTAGATTTAAGCAAACCAGTTGCCTTTTGATAACCCGTATAAGTTTTATGTCGTCCAAATAGTTAATTAACATTGTTACATGCAAATCATTCGTTAATCGGTCATACATACATCCGGAATCATGCATAAGGGCTAATTAGCAAAATTTCATAAAAATGTCCGTAGGTATAGATATGGACATTAAGGTATCGATATTTTCTTTAAGTGGTATCGATACCACTTGAGAAAACGATACCAAAAGAGCATACTGTTTCTCAGCAGAAATCCCATTTGTCGAAAATTATTGGTACAAGCTAAAAATTATCGATACTTTAGTCTCAAGTATTCATACTCAAGATAAGGTATCGATATCAGATCTCTATTCTTTTTTCCTATACATTTTAAAATAGATGTATCGATTTTAAATCCTGAATATCGATACATCCGCCCCTATGTAACAGCCCGTTTTTGGTCAAATCGGAACAGTGGTTTTGAGACCACAAATCTGAAGTCAAAATATTTATTTTATTATTATTTTAATGTCTATAGCATGATAATGTGATTGTGTGAAAATTTCGTTAAGAAATTTTATCGTTTAGTTGGTCAATTTGATAAAAATGACTAAATTGCGTAAACTGCAAAAGTGATGTTCTATTAGCTAAAGGTGTATAATAGCTATAGAACCTTACCGTTAAGGCTCTTATGTTGTAATTAGACCATTCTAATTGTGAGTGGACAAAGATGGGCATGCATTATAGGTTTTTAATGAATAATAATTAAGGTTAAATTGGTAAAAGATAATTAACTTATAATTAAATAAAACAAAAGCATAAAATTTAATGTGTTCATCATCATTAGCCGAAAATACAAAGAAGAAGAAACCATAGAAGTTTTTTTATGGTTCGACACTTTCAAAGCTAAATTGGTAAGTGAATTTGACTCGGTTTTTAACAATTTCTACGTTTTTGATATCGTTGCAACTAGGTCTAGTTAGCCCAGGGGCTAATTTGCAAAACTGTCAAAGATTGTGAATGTTGCCAATGATGAATATGTATAATTTTTTATGTTTGATTGTGAATGTTGCCAATGATGAATATTTATAATTTTTTATGTTTGATGATAGATTTTGATTAGTTGTTGATAGTTAAACAAGTTTTGTTAAGCGATTTTGAGTGAAAATACAAAAAAAGGGGGGATTAAATTGAGAAAATGTGAAATTTGGTGGTTAAAAGTGTGAAAAAAAGAAAAATATGGGCTGCTAGGGGCATAATAGTAATTTGGCTAGCATGGGTATAATTGGAATTTCATTCATTTGTGATTTTATGCAATAAAGACTAAATTGTGAAAAATGTAAAATATTTAGGGCAAAAGTGTAAATGTGTTTTAAAGTATGTTTTGGACTTAATTGAATGAATAGATGATTGAATAAGTTAATGTTGAATACATTTAGATTAAGAAAAGCGGAATTCAGATCTAAATCGGGGAAAAATGAAAGTTATTGATTAATCGACTCGATTCGCCGTTTTAACATCCGAGGTAAGTTCGTATGTTATAAATTCATTTTAAATGTATTTTATATGCTTAGATATAGCATGAATTGTGATTATGGGATTACGGACAAGTCAGAAATGATTCGATGAAGATTCGACAGTTGAAATCCCGATTGAACCTTAAGAATAGTTTAGGATGCTAGTGACATGTTATTAGGTATACTTCAGTTGGCTTCGGGCAATGATTTAGCACTACGTGTGCGAGATGAACTGATTTGGCTTTGGCCATGATATCAGAATTTTGGATAAGTTACTTTGATTTGGCTACAGCCTTGTATAGGTACTTATCGAGTGAAACCTTAAGTATCCGACTTCTATTCTGAATGGTTCAATAGGTAAATGAAGGATATGATTGAGTATGAGATTAGTACGAGATGATATAGGTATGTACGGAAATGAATTGAATATTGAAAACTATGAAATTGTTAAGTTTCTTGGTAAGTATATGAATGATCATTTGATAGCTTAAAATTCAATAAAATTGTTGTTCATTGTTTTCCATTATGTGAATGTTTAATGAATGATGTCAGTTGCTCACTGTTAACATACGAGCTTACTAAGCTATATAGCTTACTTCTTTGCTTTTCCATGTTTATAGTGATTTCAAAGCTAGCTCAGATTCGGGGATCATCAGAGACTTCACCACACTATCCACTGACTCTTTGGTACTTTTGAAACTATATTTTAAGTATATGGCATGTATAGGAGTTTGAGTCATGTTGATTATGTTTTGGTAATGATGTTGGCCAAGTGAATTGGTATTGTATATGTATATGTTTTGAGTTGTAAATATAGTCATGAGAGTTGGCTTAATTTGATGAATTTTGGTTGATATATGTGAGTTATATTTGTGAATTGATTCAAAATAATGTATGTTTAGTAAAGGTAGAGTTAGTTGAATTGGTATGATTTGATGGAGTAAGGTTTGAGGTTATATGCATATTTGTTGATAGTTAAGTTCATGGATGGATATAAGAATGACTTATATTGTGAGAATTGTGGTCATTGTTGCTAATTGGTATTATGAATGTCAAATTGATGATTTGAGAAAGTTGGTATGCTTGTGAAATTAGACCTAATAATGCATTTTTGATAATGGTCATTTTGATGATTGAGTAGACAAGAATTGGTATGAATTTAATTCGTATATTGTAATACTTATGTGCCTTGAATTGGTTAGTATTGAAATGGTAAGATTTAGGCTTGGTTTGAATGTTTTGGATTGCATATTGTGCTGTGAATTGGTGCCATTTAGGTTGTTTAGGTACATGAGATTTTGGGTGGCAAATTGACTTGGTAAATAGTCTATTTCTGTCCACACGAGTAGAGACACGAGCGTGTGTCTCAGCCGTGTGTGACACACGGTCATGATACACGACCGTGTGTCCCTTGGTGTTGAAATTGAAATGAAGTCAGTATGCTCCACACGGTCTTACACACGGGCGTGTGCTCGGCCGTGTGGTACAAGTCAGTTTACCCCATAATTGGCACACGACCTCACACAAGGGCGTGTGACTTGGCCGTGTTGCATAAGTCAGTATACCCTATAGGTTTGTGATCGCTGTGAAATCAGAGTTTTAAATATTTATAAAAGAATGATCAAACCTGGAGACTAACTCTGACAACGATATTAAGGCAAGTGTACCTATCGAACAGTAGTATAGCTTAGGCAAGACCGGATATTGAACCCAAAGGAACTAAAAGTATTAATACTCACTTTCTTTTTATTATTTAACCTAACTAAGATAAAGGTTGTTTTTTAAAACTAAATTGACGACAACTAAACTAAAGAAACAGAGACAAAAAGATGAATTTGGGGATAACTTGAAAAAGACTCAGTTGATTTTTATGATACCTTCAGGAAGAATTCACCTAGACTTCTCTTATTATCTAACCTTAAATTATATGATTTCTTCTACTTAGCTTGATCCGTGAGACTCCCTAACCTATGTTAAACCCTCTCTCGAAGCGAATAACGTCTAATCCTAGGTTAATTAGTGGAACTCTCGTTCACTTATAATAACCCCTAGGAAAGCAGTAAATCGATTAATGGATTCCCATATTAGGTTTCACCCTAATTCGGCAAAATCTCGTAACCCTATCTCTAGGCGCCCGATGAACTCCGCTTAATTATGTTAGATCTACTCTTAGGTAGGGTCTATTCTTCCTCTACCTAAGCACATTGGATTTGGATTAAGAAACATAATTAAGAACAAACTAAGTAATTTATCATATAACTTAAAAATCAAATAATAAAATATGTCTAAGTTTCATCCCCCTTCAGGTATCTGAGGGGTTTAGTTCATAATGTAAAAAGGTAATATCACAAGAGAAAAGATAAAACAAAACATAAGAAAAATCTTAAAACTCCCTGATGGGATTGAAGGAGAGTTTCGCCGTCTTTAGTATAATTTCAGCTTCTTGGGATGAATCAACTAGCTATCCTCGCGCTATTCCCTAACTCTGACCTTCTCGACTTGGCTCATTGGCCTAGCTTTCGCCCCTTCAAAGGTGGTACTTAGGGTATATTTATAGGCTCTTGGAATGCAATTCTTTCTCCCGCAGTATCCTTTTTCGACTGAAATTGCTCTTTCCAATGGACAGAGCACGCGGCCATGTCACACGCCCGCAAAATCGAGACTGACCGTGTTCAGATTTACGCTTTGCACCGCGGCGTGTGTCAAAGCGGTGGTGATGAGACCGTGCTCCAGGTGTTCATCGAGACACGACCGTGTGGTCCTTGGCCCAGGCCGTTTCGATTTCGTGGAAAGGCCCATTTACTTCGTTTTAGGTCTGTTTTGTGTTCTTTTCATCCTCGGGTGCTTTCCTGGGTATAAGACATAAAACGAAATGATTAAAAGCACCTTTTTATATAAAACGAGGCTTAAATCTTTAAAAAGCATATTAAATGTGGGATTAAAATATGTTACTTTTACGGTTTATCAGTTTGGCACGGCCTCACACACGGGCGTGTGTGGTCACTTCGAAGGGCACATGGGCTAGACACACGGGTGTGTGGTTGGCCATGTGACCCAAGTTAGTATGTACCCCCTATTTTCACACGGCCTGTGACACGGGCATGCCTGGTGGCCACACGGGCGTGTGACCCCTGATTTGAAGAAAAATTTTGCTAAGTATTGAAAATTTCCTGAGTTATCGGTTTAGTCCCTGTAACACCCCTAACCCGGCCCAAACACTACAACCGGATCTGGTATGTCACTTGAGTGATTTTACAAAACATGTCACGTTTTGGAAAACAATTTCTAGGTTTAATCATTAATACAGAAAACTTAATAATTTATTAATTCATATAAGATGTAAATTTCATAAATTGCCTTAGTGAATTTTAATTAAAATCCAAAAATCTTGTACATGTCTTAGCTTAATTTTAATCATAAAAATTAAAATGTCTAATAATTAAACCCAACTTAAACCCAAAAACATAAATAATAGTCTAGTGGCCCATGGCCTTATTACAACGAGGTTTAAAACCCATTAAATAAAAATATAAAATAAAATACTAAAGTCTTTTTGCTTTGAATCCAAATACTCTCTCGCATGGCCACCTTGCAACTTCTCTCTCTAGCCCAGTTGCACTAGGTGCTACACGAAAATGTTAAATTAAAAGGGTGAGTCGCGAGCCTCGATGTTGCAACCCTCGTGCACCATCGGACTAGGCCTTAGCCTACTGAGATCGAATATAGAAACATAATATAAAAGATAACATACATAAAAAACCAACCCAATCCTAGGGTTCCATCCGCTACACGCCACCCTTACCTGCCAGTCACACCATTAGGGATTTCTACAATCAACCCACACTGCTACATGCCATTGATGGCAGTCATGCTGCTCATCGTCAAAGTTGTGACAGAGTCACCAGTGAAATGGCAAAAGCCACGAAAAGCGAGTTGTGACAGAGTCACCAGGTGAAAAATGGCATAAGCCACCGAAATGCAATGTGACAGAGTCACCAGTGAAATGGCATAAGCCACGAGCATGCATCACTTCCCTTTCATCAATCACCCAACCCCAAGCATATATAAAAATCAACATATAAAACATATCGTTTTTAACCGAAACATTCACTGAGGAATGGCAGAAATCACTAACCTGATATTTATGTCTTTACCCTTCTCGGGTTTTCAAACATTATGTCGAGATTTCGGCATTTAACAGAGTATAGCAGATTTATTACGTATATATATATATTAGCAAACAATCTAATGGTGTGGGAAGTTACACACCTGATTAATGCCGATACCCTTGCTAAACCGATCTACAACTTTGCTCAAAAAGCCAGAAAGATGTGAAAATAGGGCCTCTCCTATATTCAGCCAAGGGTTAGTAAATCCCGAATTTACACGTTGAAACTAATAGATCTTCTTACCTTGAAATCTCGAAAGTAACACGATTCAAGTGCTACCGATCTATAACTTAGAGATCTATGCGATTGACTCCACTAAACTTCCCTTCAGATTTCGGTACAAGTAGGCACCACAGAAGCAATTCGGCAATCACAAGAGATAAGATCTAGGGATTTCGGCTTTTAGGAAAATCTCGGAAAAAGTGTAAACAAGAGAAGACTGATGTGTCTTTGGCTTTTAAAATACTTAAGTGAAGAGTTTCGGTTTCTGACAGGAAAAGAGAAGAAGAAAAGAAAACAAGAAAGAGACTTGAAGATTTCGGCTACGAAGAAAAATAATAGAAAGAGTTTCGACTTTTGAATCAAAGTGAAGATGAGGGATTAGGCTTAGAGATTTTGGCTTCTGCAGAGAATGAAGAAGAAGATGGAACTTTAGGAGTTTTCGGCTTTTACTCATAGAAGAAGAGAAAAGAATGAGAGAAAAACCCAAATGCCGAAATTGAAGAGATATTCCCCCTATTTATAGAAATTTCGGCACTCACCTAACCTTGCAAATAAATCCTATCTTTTCTCCTTTATCTTAATCTACTAGCTCATCTAAAAGAGACTTAATTATCTCTAACTCCTCCCTCCTTTATCAGCATGTTATCCACATATTTTAGCCTTGTTGCCATCCACTCTACCGAATCCTAATGCCCAAAATTTAGCTAACTTAAATTAAAAGAATTGGGCTCCATGAAACTTAAATTTGGGCCCCTTACTCCCTTGTGTGGCGTCACCTCCTAAGATTGGGCCACAAGCCCACTTTGGTATTTTAAACATAGATACTACCTTTTAAAACCTATAATGCCCAAACAGATAATTTTAATCAAGGCCTCTACCTAAGCTTGAGCCCAATTTGGACCCCTAACACTTAAATTAACACATTAAACATATCCACCCATTAAACGCATAGGCCCAAAAATTTAGGATGTTACAGTTCTACCCCCTTAAAGAAATTTCGTCCTTGAAATTTCCAACTAACTATTAATCGTACTACCTAAGTCTCACTACCATGCTTTCGCTGCGACTCCAATTCTAAACCCAAAATAAACACTTAGTACACTACGGTGAAATGCGCACCAAAGATTCACATCTAGGGCGTCCTCGTCCCCTTGTACTCATGCTATCGGTTCGCGTTTATCTGATTAAAATTTTTTTATGAATTATTGGTTTTCTTCCACTGATTATCCACGAACAGTCTTATGATTAGTAGTTTTAAGAGTAGTTCTTTCGAATCCGCAATTCAGTCACAAGTTCACCTTTCCTAGTTCTATAAACTACATACATTCAACAATCAACATACAGGCAACATCCATACATCCACACTCAATACATAGGGGTATTCTCGTTATTTCACTACCCAGGGGTATTTTCGTAATTTATCTTACAGGGGTATTTTCGTAATTTTCTAAAATAGGGTTCCTTGGTGATTTTATGAAATAAGGGTATTTTGGTAATTTACAATCTGAGGGTATTTCAGTAATTTTGAAATCCAGGGGTATTTCGGTAATTTTGAAATTCGGGGGTATTTCGGTAATTTTGAAAATTAGGGGTAATTTAGTAATTTACAAATCAGGGGTATTTTGGTTATTTTACAAGTCAGGGGTATTTTCAAATTTTTTTTACAAAACTAAGGGGGTATATATATATTTTAAAACAAGGGTATCTTGGAGAATTTGATTTTAAAAGAACAATAGTAGTGTTCAGGTGTTTGTGGGTTTTTGGTTGTTGTCATGCGTTGTATGTTTTTTTTTATAAATCTGGGGGTATATTTGCAAATCATAGATATCTTGGTAATTTTCAAAATAAGGATACTTTATCAATTTTGTGAAAATAGGGTGACTGGTCCCTTTCGGGTTTTAGTTATGGATTTTGGCCTGTCAACAAATCCTCGCGGCTTGGGTGAACAGTCACTACGCACCAGGTTGGATTCCAACGAAGAGGAGGTGAGTCACTAGGACTGCTTAAGTACCAGGCTCTTTCGGATCCAATCCTAGACATGCACATGCTTGTTGCCACACCCTAATCTTGCGACTCATTCACGGGTTTTGTTTAGTGAAATTAAGTCTTATGAGATTTTAGGAGTTGTTTCATCTAGGCCTAAAGTCCATCAAGTTCTAATCTAGCTAAACTATGTTCCATAAAGCCCATCAAGCCCACATATATTTCACACAACAGTTTAGAATACTTACCTGGCGGACTTGGGCTGGAGACGCAGGTGCCATGCCGAGAAAAACAATCCTGTATAATTTATAAACATGCAAAACCCATCTTTAGAAAACATTTTAAGCCCAAAACCCCAAAATTTGAGTTTTGAACCGGGCTCTGATACCAATTTGTAACACCCCAAACCCAGCCCAAACACTACAACCGGATCTGGTATGTCACTTGAGTGATTTTACAAAACATGTCGCGTTTTGGAAAACAATTTCTAGGTTTAATCATTAATATCAAAAACTTAATAATTTATTAATTCATATAAGATGTAAATTTCATAAATTGCCTTTGTAAATTTTAATTAAAATCCAAAAATCTTGTACATGTCTTAGCTTAATTTTAATCATAAAAATTAAAATGTCTAATAATTAAACCCAACTTAAACCCAAAAACATAAATAATAGTCTAGTGGCCCATGTCCTTATTACAACGAGGTTTAAAACCCATTAAATAAAAATATAAAATAAAATACTAAAGTCTTTTGGCTGAATCCAAATACTCTCCCGCATGGCCACCTTGCACTTCTCTCCAGCCCGGTCCGATGCACTAAGTGCTACCTGAAAATGTTAAATTAAAAAGGTGAGTCGCGAGACTCAGTGTGCAACCCTCGTGCACCATCAGACTGGGCCTTAGCCCACAGATCAAAATATAGAACATAATATAAAAGATAACATACATAAAAACCCAACCCAATCCTAGGTTTCCATCCACTACACGCCACCCTTACCTGCCAGTCACACCATTGGGGATTTCTACAATCAACCCACACTGCTACACGCCATTGATGGCAGTCATGCTGCTCATCGTCAAAGTTGTGACAGAGTCACCAGGTGAAATGGCAAAAGCCACGAAATGCGAGTTGTGACAGAGTCACAGTCGAAATGGCATAAGCCACTGAGAAGCGAGTTGTGACAGAGTCACCAGGCCGAAATGGCATAAGCCACCAGAACAGATCACTTCCCCTTTCATCAATCACCCAACCCCGAGCATATATAAAAATCAACATATAAAACATATCGTTTTTAATAGAAACATTCACTGAGGAATGACAGAAATCACTAACCTGATATTTATGTCTTTACCCTTCTCGGGTTTTCAAACGTTATGCCGGGATTTCGGTATTTAACAGAGTATAGCAGATTTATTACGTAAATATATATATTAGCAAACAATCTAATGGTGTGGGAAGTTACACACCTGATTAATGCCGATACCCTTGCTAAACTGGTCTACAACTTTGCTCAAAAAGTCGGAAAGATGTGAAAATAGAGCCTCTCCTATATTCGGCCAAGGGTTAGTAAATCCCGAATTTACACGTTGAAATTAATAGATCTTCTTACCTTGAAATCTCGAAAGTAACACAATTCGAGTGCTACTGATCTATAACTTAGAGATCTATGCGATTGACTCCACTAAAGTTCCTTTGATTTCACACAAGTAGGCACCACGAAGCAATTCGGCAATCACGGAGATGAGATCTAGGGACTTGGCTTTTAGGAAAATCCCAAAAAAAATATGAACAAGATAAGGTTGATGTGTCTTTTGCTTTTAAAATACTTGAGTGAAGAGAGTTTCATTTACGACAGAAAAGAGAAGAAGAAAAGAAAACAAGAAAGAGACTTGAAGATTTCATTTCACGAAGAAAAAGAATGGAAAGAGTTTGGCTTTTGAATCAAAGTGAAGATGAGGGATTAGGCTTAGAGATTTCGGCTTTTGCAGAGAATGAAGAAGAAGATGGAACTTTAGGAGTTTTCGGCTTTTACTCATAGAAGAAGAGAAAAGAATGAGAGAAAACCCAAATGCCGAAATTGAAGAGATATTCCCCTATTTATAGAAATTTCACACTTTACCTAACCTTGCAGATAAATCCTATCTTTTCTCCTTTATCTTAATCTACTAGCTCATCTAAAAGAGACTTAATTATCTCTAACTCCTCCCTCCTTTATCAGCATATTATAAACATATTTTAATCATTAAAATCCCTAAATTTTAGCATTTATATGCTTATTATCCACATAAAATAAATTCCTAAATAATAGCCTTTATCTGCTTATTATCCACATATTTTAAACATTAAAACCCCTAAATTTTAGCCTTGTTGCCATCCACTCCACCTAATCCTAATGCCCAAAATTTAGCTAACTTAAATTAAAAGAGTTGGGCTCCATGAAACTTAAATTTGGGCCCCTTACTCCCTTGTGTGGCGTCACCTCTTAAGATTGGGCCACAAGCCCACTTTGGTATTTTTAACATAGATACTACCTTTTAAACCCTATAATGCCCAATTAGATAATTCTAATCAAGGCCTCTACCTAAGCCTGAGCCCAATTTGGACCCCTAACACTTAAACATATCCACCCATTAAACGCATAGGCTCAAAAATTTAGGATGTTACAGTCCCGAACCACTCCCAAAGTATATTTAAGGCCTCATGGCTCTTAATAGGGACAAATTGATTGAGAATGAATGATTAATGATTAAATTGAGCAAATGTATGATAAATAGTTGTTTAATTATTTCGTAAGTCCGCTAATGCTCCGTAACCCTATTCTAGCGTTGAATACGGGTGAGAGATGTTACATTTATTGGTATCAGAGCTATGATTTAGTCGATTCTAGGACTAATGTAGCGTATGTGAGACTCTAGCTATACATACCATATATAAACCGTGATAGTGTGAGGACTCCTGACAATTGAAAATATATTTTTATATAGCAAATGGATCCCAATCGAGCAATAGCTGATGAGGTTGAGAGTAATGCGCCTGCTACCGCGCAAGGGATAACGCCGTCTGAATCTAGACCCGTAACGGGCAGCCAAGGAGGAGAGGCTAAATAAGCCTTCTTCCAAATGACGAACAAGTGGTTCGCTCAATATGTTCGAACGAACCCGACTGCTCAACAACCTCTACCCCCTCCTGTTCCCCAAATTGTACCTGTAGCTCCTCCAGGAGTCGAGATTTTAGGGTTGAACAAACCTCCAGTTGACAAGATCTGTAAACACAGGACTGAAGAGTTCAGGGCTAATGTCGACGATGATCCTAAAAGAGCCAAGTTTTGTTTTGACAATACTATCTGAGTGTTTAATGAACTTTCGTGTACACCAGCTGAATGCTTAAAGTGTGCTATTTCTCTTCTGAGAGACTCTGCGTATCAATGGTGGAATACTTTAGTGTCAGTAGTGCCGAGAGAGTGAGTGACCTGGGTATTCTTTCAGTCTGTGTTTCGGAAGAAATATATCAATCAACGGTTCCTTGATGAAAAGCATAAAGAATTTTTAGAGTTGAAACTAGGCCAAATGACTGTGATAGAATATGAAAGAGATAATCTGCAAGCGGTTTGTTGATGGGCTCAACGAAGACATTAAACTTCTGGTCGGGATTCTAAATTTGAAAGAATTTGTTGTGTTAGTTGAACGAGCCTGCAAAGCTGAATATTTTAGCCAAGAGAAGAAGAAAGCTGATTTAGAGGCTAGAGATTCGAAGAAAAGACTGATGAATAAGCCTTATCATTCTTCATCAAAGAAATCTCGAGATTCGTATAGCCGATCAAATCCATCAGTGGTATATCAGAATAGAGATAATGGAAATCTACATGTGAACCCTAAAGCTGTAGCTACCTCTGTCTCGAGTGTTGACAGTGTTAGAAATAACAAACCCGAATGTCAACAGTGTGGGTGAAAACATTTTGGAGAATGCTGGAATAAAAGTAGTAAAGCTTGCTTCAAATGTCGTTCTCTAGATCACTTTATCCGAGAGTGCCTAGAGTTAACTGAGAAATACGACTGCGAGAAGGAGACCACTGAGAAATACGGGAAATGTATCTAGTGGTAGAGGTATAACTAGGGACTCAGCTGTGAGATACGAGGCCAGAGCACCTGCTAGAGCCTACGCTATTCGCACTTGCGAAGAAGCGTCGTCCCCAGATGTTATTACCGATACATTCTCTCTTTACGATACTAATGTGATTGCTTTAATTAACCCTAGATTGACACACTCGTATATATGTATGAACTTGGTGTCTAAAAAGAGTTTACATGTTGAGTTTACAGAGTTTGTAATTAAAGTATCAAACCCTTTAGGCAAGTCTGTTATAGTTGATAAGATTTGTAAGAATTGTCCTTTCATGACCCGGGGTTACTGTTTTTCGGCTGACTTGATGCTTCTACCATTTAATGAGTTTGATGTGATTTTGGGTATGGACTAGCTGACTATGCATGATGCAGTTGTGAATTGTAGACGAAAGATTATTGAATTGAAATGTCAGAATGGTGAAATTCTTCGGATTAAGTCTGATGATTCGAGTGAATTACCTACTGTGATATTGTCTATGTTAGCTCAGAAATGTATGAAAAAGGGCTACGATGCATATCTTGCATACGTATTGGATACAAAGGTGTCTGAATCAAAGATTGAATCTGTACCTGTTGTTTATGAGTTTTCAAATGTATTTCTAGAAGAATTACCGGGTTTACCACCAATTAGAGAGGTTGAATTTGGTATTGAATTAGTACTAGTAACAACACCAATATTGATAGCTCCGTACATAATGGCTTTAACAGAATTAAAAGAGTTGAAAACTCAGTTGCTAGAGTTAACAGATAGAGGTTTTGCACGACCAAGTTTTTCGCCCTGGGAAGCGTCTGTATTGTTTGTAAAGAAGAAAGACAGCACGATGAGAATGTGTATCGATTACAGACAGCTAAATAAAGTGACTATAAAGAACAAATACCCTCTACTGCGGACTAATGATTTATTTGATCAGTTGAAATGTGCAACAGTGTTTTCAAATATTAACTTGAGATCGGGTTATTATCAGTTGCGAGTACAAGACTCAAATGTGCCAAAAACCGCATTTAGAACGAGGTACAGACATTAGGAATTCCTTATTATGCCTGTCAAATTAACTAATGCTCCTGCAGTTTTTATGGACTTGATGAATCGGATATTCAGACTGTATTTAAACAGATCCGTTGTTGTATTCATTGACGATATTCTAATCTATTCACGAGATGAGTCTGAGCAGGCCGAGCATTTGAGGATTGTGTTGCAGACTTTAAGAGATAAACAATTGTATGCTAAATTTAGCAAATGTGAGTTCTGGCTTCGGGAAGTTAGATTTCTGGGACATATTGTTTCATCAGAAGGTATTAAAGTTGACCCGAGTAAGATTTCTGCTATTGTTGACTGGAAACCTCCCAGAAAGGTGTCTGAAGTTCGTAGTTTTCTGGGTTTAGCGGGCTATTACCGAAGATTCATGAAAGGATTTTCGATGATTGCAACACCGATGAGACGACTACTTTAGAAAAATGTGAAATTTGAATGGTCAAAAAAATGTCAGCAGAATTTCGAACAATTGAAAGCATTGTTAACTGAAGCACTAGTTCTGGTTCATCTTGAATCGGGGAAAAAGTTTGTAATTTATAGTGACATGTCATTGAATGGATTGGGTTGAGTATTGATGCAAGAGGGAAAAGTTGTAGCTTATGCCTCCAGACAGTTGAAACCGTATGAAAAGAACTATCCGACGCATGATTTAGAGTTGGCTGCTATAGTTTTTGCATTGAAAATCTGTCTTCATTATTTGTACGGTGAAAAATGCCATATCTTTACTGATCATAAGAGTTTAAAGTATATTATGACTTAAAAAGATTTGAATTTGCGACAACGAAGATGGCTCGAGCTACAAAAAGATTATGAATTGGTAATTGATTATCATCCGGGGAAAGCAAATGTGGTTGTAGATACTTTTAGTAGAAAGTCTTTGTTTGCATTACGAGCAATGAATACTCAGTTGATGATTTGTGATGATGCGTCTATTTTTGCTGAACTAAAAGCTAAACCGATATTTCTTCAAGAAATCTAAGAAGCTCAGAAAAATGTCCGTGAATTGCAAGTTAAATGGACTCAATGTGAGACTATCCCTAATTCAGAGTTTCTTAATGGAATCGATAATTATTTAAGGTTCCAGAATAGAATTTCCATACTGAGAAATTTAGAACTCATTCTGAAGATCTTGCACGAAGCGCACAATAGCTGTTTCTCTGTTCATCCAGGGAGTACCAAAATGTACAAAGATTTGAAACAGATTTATTGATGGCAAGGCACCAAACGAGCTATCTCTGAATTTGTTTCTAAATGTTTGATTTGTCAGCAAGTCAAAGTTGAACATCAAGTACCATCGGGTTTACTACAGCCTGTGATGATTCCTGAGTGGAAATAGGATAGAGTTACGGTGGACTTTGTGTCGAGATCGCCCCTAACTCCGAAAGAAAGATGCTATTTGGGTTGTCGTTGATCAACTAATGAAATCTGCTCATTTCATATCGGTACGCACATATTACTCACTTGATAGATTAGCTGAATTGTACATTGCTGAGATTGTTAGATTGAACAGGGTGCCAGTTTTGATTATTTCGGATAGAGATTTGAGGTTTACTTCGCGGTTTTGGAAGAAATTACAAGAAGCTTTGGGTACAAAGTTGAATTTCAAAGACTTTCCATCCATCCACAAACCGACGATACCGAGCGATGGTCGATTTCTCGAAGATATGCTCCGAAGTTGTGTTTTGGAATTCAAAGGCAATTGGGAGAAATATTTTCTGCTGGTTGGATTTGCGTATAATAACAGTTTTCAATCGAGCATAAAGATGGCACCGTACGAAGCTTTTTATGGTCGTAAATGCCGAACTCCATTGTACTGGACTGAACTTAGCAAAAGACAGATTCACAGTGTTGATTTGCGACTGTTTAAAAGCAGCTTCAGTCGTTAAAAAATCATACGCGGATTTGAAACGAAAATGCATTGAATTTCAAATCGGTGAAAAAGTGTTTTTGAAAGTGTCTCAGTGGAAGAAAATTGTTAGATTTGGTCAGAAAGGCAAGTTGAGTCCTCGTTTCATCTGGCCATATGAGATCATCGAAAGAATAGGGCTAGTGGCATATCGACTAACGTTACCTATTGAATTAGAAAAGATCCACAACATGTTTCACGTATCGATGTTGCATCGATATAGATCTGACCCATCTCATGTGATTTCTCCGGTAGATGTTGAGGTACAGACTGATCTGGCGTATAGCGAAGAACATATCAGAATTTTAGCTCGTGAAATCAAAGAATTGAGAAATAAACGCATAGCCCTAGTGAAGGTCGTTTGGCATAAACATGGGATCGAAGAGGCTATATGGGAACCCGAGAAAGCTATGAGAAAACAGTACCCTAACCTTTCCACTGGTCAGATTTTCGAGGACGAAAATCCCTAAGGAGGGAAGAGTTGTAACAGCCTATTTTTGCTCAAATCGGAACAGTGGTTTCGTGACCACAAATCTGAAGTCAAATTTTCCTGAGTTATCGGTTTAGTCCCGAACCACTCCCAAAGCATATTTAAGGCCTCGTAGGCTCTTAATAGGGACAAATTGATTGAGAATGAATTATTAATGATTGAATTGAGAAAATGTATGATAAATAGTTGTTTAATTGTTTTGTAAGTCTGGTAATACTCCGTAACCCTATTCTGGCGTTGAATACGGGCGAGGGGTGTTACACCCTAGACATCAAAACACATCATACATATGCAATGAGCTCATCGCAAATCAAATTCTAAGTATCATGCATCACTTACTTCGATAAGTAATCATCTTACTGCTAAATTTATCAGTTCAAACCGTCAAAATGGGTCCAAGCAAGATACATCAAGCCATCATTAAAGTTTATGAACATAAGCAAACATATAAACTCACAAATTTCCAAAAACGAAATAACAAAGTCAGTAAATAATCCAAACATATCATGGCACTAAAAAAGTCTACCATATTGCCTTATTTCCCAATACGAATATAAATAATAGAGCACCTACGATCTTGGATCACTCTCTTTAAACCACACCGCCCACACCGTGACGTCACTAATTTACATAGGTTGAAATGAATGGGTGAGCTTCAACAAGCTCATTGAATGCAAGAATTTCCACAACGCAAACATGTTATCATGCAACCCAACCTATCATTTACTCACAAGTACCTCATTCTTAAGTCTAGCATCATATAGTATTAACTCATGCATCATTTAATAGGTCATTCTCATAACGCATACATATTCAATCAAGCATAGAACATGTTCCACATAATTACATAAATATGATAAGATGGCACTTGGATTATGAAACATATAGTGAGCTTTAGCATCAAACATCGGATACACGGATCTCCATTACACCACATGGACCCATAGAGTCAAACAAGTCCCAAAAGTGAAGCATATAGCTAACACTCTCCTTATTTCCCCTCACATGTCCCGTTGAATAGAGCTTAGCTCTCATTATCTTATCCCTCTAAACATGTCTTAGGGCCTCAACACCCAAAACTGTAACACCCCTAACCCGAATCCGTTACCGAAATAGAGTTACGGAGCATTACCGGAGTTTCAAATTTGAATAAAAAAACAATCCTTTACCTTGTAACAAAAATTATTTACCTTTCTAACAAAGGCCCAATAAATTAAACAGAACACTTAAGATATACTGAACTGATACAAAGGTGCATTATTATGCATTATTAAACAGAGAGCAGTAAAGTGCTATACAGACAGCACAGAAGTGCTAAACGGAGAGCACTAATGTGCTAATAATCAGAGAGCACTAACGTACTAATAATCAGAGAGCGCGCTAGAGTTCCTTAATGGCATGCCACTAATATCCTAGTAATTCTAAATTCCATCTACTTGAACATTAAAACTGAATTTCATACATTTAAATACTTTACAATTTTAATCCTTGTACCAATAATTCATATATTTATATATTCTCTATCTTTAATGCATGTGATATATTTCAAAATTCACCAGTCATGCATGTGATATATTTCAAAATTCATCAGTCATTAGTAATTTACTAATAATTCTTATCATGTACTTCATTTTTTACTTTTCAATTCCAATTTCACTTTCAATTTATTCACAACTCAATTTAATTTCACTTTCTCATCAATATACAATTCAATACTAATATTTTTCCATCACTCAATTTAATTTCCATTCCATTCAACAATAACACTTACCTCATACTTCACTTACCATACACATAATTTAAATTTAACATTTAATAATAAATAATTTGAATTATAGTAATACAACCGTACGTTAAGTATGTCTATACTCAGTGGTATTACCATAATTCTAATTATAAAAACTATAATAAATAATAAACATCAAACATGTAACAATATAAGTCATATGTGTTAATTTATACTTTAATTTCATATCTCAACAATAGTCTTTCATCAAATGGCATCATATATCATCTAATCAAATTATGAACCTTTGGTTCAAGCTTTCAATCTCATATCTCAATTTTAATTCATAATTCCACTTTTTCATACTTTCAATAGTTCAATCGATCAAATTCATTCGATTTTCTCATTTCATTTATTCAACTGATTTCAATATCAATAATTCGATATTTTAGCAAATTCGCGAACCTTAAGTTCATGCTTCAAATCTCACATTTCAATTCAATTCACAATTCAACTCATAATTTCTTTCTCATATTTCCAATAGTTCAATCAATCAAATTTATTTAATTTTTCTCATTTCAGTTATTCACCCTACTTTGACAGATACACGGATTCCAACCCAAACACACCAGTATGGCACATTGTGTCTAAAATGGTACATAGTACCTGATCAGTATACGACACATAAGTGCCTAAAACGACACATGAGATGCCTAATACGACACATAAAGTGCCTAATCGGCAAAGCCGATAAATCCCGTACTCTTCTAATCCTATGGCGTGCCAATTATATCCAACTAGTTTGACAAGTTAATAAGGAATTCAATTCTCATTTCAATTTCACTTAATATTCATATTTACCCCTATTAACAAGACTCGGACTTTGAAGGATACACGGATCCAACCAAACACACCAGAATAATCCAACCAAGCACACCAGAATGATGCAGCCAAACACACCAGAATATCCAACCTAAACACACTTAGAATAATATAAATCCTCCATAACACACCAGTATAATATAGCCTCCCAAACACACCTGTATATCATATCATATACTCCCAAACACACCAGTATATTATATCCTCCCAAAGACACCAATAAGGCATTAAATGCCTCTTCGGATAAACCAAAGCATATAATAACAGAATCATCTTCTCGGCCAAGCTATAAATCTCCTCATCACATCACAAATCCTATGGCATGCCACTTGTATCCAATCTAGTCCGATAAGTTAATAGGGTATTATTTTACTTTTTCAATTTCGAATTCATTTCCACAACAATTTCAAATATTCAAAACATCTATTATCTCAATTCACATATAATTCAATATTCACACATATTTTAATATATATCTTATAATTTAGTTATCAGCACAATATTTCGTGTAGCAATATAATTTATTTTTAGTAATACATATAACATAACATTCATCATTGTCATGTATTATAAAACATTTATTCATACCTTTATTAATTCGATTTATCATAATCAACTTTTATTCATATACTTGAGTAGCGTTTTCAGCATTATCGAAATTGGCTCGGTTAAGAATGCCTATCTATAAGTAAAATAAGTCTCATCAGAGTCGAAAGATATCACACTATCACAGATTATATAATGGCATGTATTTCTAGACTTCACATATACTACGTTCGGTCCGAGAATTGACTAAATCGAAGCTCTGATACCACTAAATGTAACGTCCCTAACCCAAATCTGTTACCGAAATAGAGTTACGGAGTATTACCGAAGTTCCAAATTTATTTATCAGATATTTTATTTCATCTAGTATTCATATTTGGAACCAATCAAAATCAAACATATTGTCCCTTAAACATATTTATTTTTTTCGTCTTACTTGAATTTATTACTTGACTCAACATACTTAAATTCCTTATATAAATGTATCAAAGATAATCACATATTTACATGTCATGATAAATATCATACTCTTGTCGTTTCCTCATAAATAAGTTAATTCATTATATTAATATTTCATATACTATCAACTCGTATTTCCTTATATCACATAATTAGATTACACGAACTTACCTAGCTAAATTGCAGAAATACCAAGATTTAGAGGCATTTTGGTAATATTCTATTTTAATTGATTTTTCAACTGATCTTGATCTAAATTAATAATTTTATTAAATTTATTAATTTAAACAATAAAATAATTCATTTCATTCAATTTGGTCATTTTTGATATTTTTACAAAAATTGCCTCTAAAGTTTTACTTTTATTCAATTTAGTCCCTGAGTCTAAAACATGCAAATTAGCCATGCTAGCCGAGTATTCATATATATTTTCCTCCTCCTCCTCTCCATTCCACATCCTTAATTTATATATCATGCTTATAAGTAACATTATCTATGATTTCACTATTTACTTATAAATTTATTCAAAGTTGTCCATTTGAGTCATAGTTACTAAATTATTTATATCTTGAGTTACAGAATTCCAATTTAAGATCCGCTTGATTTTTTAGAAACTAGACTAAAATATTTTTCTACCATAAAAATTTTAGAATTTATAGTTTAGCCAATAAGTACAGTAAAATCTTCAAACTTGACTCTATTCTGCTATTTGACAGCTTCTACCTTTCTTTACTAAAAATTAATTATCTATTAGTACGGGACTTGGATGATGTTTCCGTTTGTTTCTATTAAAAATAGACTCATTAATGATATAAACGTGTAAATTTAAGCCCCTAATTATTTTTATCCAATTTTTGATGATTTTCCAAACTCAAAACAGGGGAACCCGAAATTATTCTAACCTTGTCTCACAAAATTTACTATAGCTCGTAATTTACAAGTCCATTGCTTACACCGCTTATTCTATGAAAAACTAGACTCAAAAATATTTAATTTCATATTTTATTCATCCTCTAATTCGATTTCTACAATTTTTGGTGATTTTTCAAAATTTAACCTACTGTTACTATCCAAAACTGTTTCTTATAGCTTATTTTACAATTAAATCATTTACCCAATTTTAGCTTGAAATTCTATTAATTTAACCCCTAATTCACCAATTAATTCAACATAAACTATATTCAAAGCCTAAGAACTTTCAAAACTTCAACTTAATTTCAACAAAACTTTGATCTAAAACTTCTAAAACATCAAATTTAAGTAAAAAGGACTTAATTGACTTATCCTAGTTTCTCCTTTTCTTTTCTTTTCTTCTTTCTTTCCCCCTATTTCATTTGAACTCTCCGCTTCTATTCTTCTTTTCTTTCTTTCCATTCCTTTTATATTCTATTTCTTTTTTTCTTTAATTTTATTATAATAATGTTATAATAATAATATTAATTAATAAATATCTTTTGCTTATTATATAATAAAATATATAAATAATTTACAAGTGTATAAACATATATGTTACACATGTACCATTAATAATTATACAATTATCTTCATTCTAACTTATTTTAATAATAACAATCATAATTTAATAATTTAATATAAAACTATAATAATAATTACAATAAATATCTATCCAATTTAAATCTTATGAAAAATTACCATTTTCCCATTAAACTTTTAATTACTGACGATTTCGTCCCTAGGCTCGGAAAATGAAATTCATGCAATTTACTCCTTATTTCAAGCCTAACCAAAATTTCAATATAAAATTTGCGGCACATGTATTCTATAAAACTTAGAATTTTTCTTCAATTTCCACAACTTTACAATTTAGTCCCTAAATCATGTTTTCATCAAAATTCACATTGTAAAAGTTGTTTATCTATCAACAACCTTTCATTTTCTACCATAACTTTCAAATTTTGAGCATATTCATCCATGACATAACTTTTCTACTTTGATAACTTTTCAAATTAATTTCCCAAATAGATAGATTAAACTATCCCGGTTTCAAAAATATAAAAATTACTAAAAACGGGGCTTGAATACTTACCTATTTTGGCGAAGAAAGCTTGTTTTCTCTTTCCTAAGGTTTGCATGGAATATTTGGGGAAGAAAATGATATAAAATTATTTTTATTTCTATTTAATTATTTATCATCTTTTAATTTTATCACTTTCTAATTTAGTCCTTAGCCTTTTTTAATTTTTCCATGGATGAATCATCAAAAATATCTACTAAATTTTCTTTAATGGTCTATAAGGACCTCAAGTTCTGAATTCCATAGCTATTTAATCCTTCTAGCTACTAGAATCCAACTTTTGCATTTGATGCAATTTGGTCCTTTATCAAATTAAGCATGTAGTCGATAAATTTTTTTACGAAATTTTCACACAATATTATTATCATACTGTAGATCATAAAATAATATTAAAATAATTTTTCTTTTCAGACTCGGATCTGTGGTCCCGAAACCACTATTTTGATTTTATCAAAAATGGGTCGTTACAATGTATGTCTGGTGAAAGGCCACAAGATTGGGTGAAGTGGCTTCCACTTGTTGAATGGTGATATAATTCTATATTCCACACTGCTATTCACAAAACACTCTATGAGGCATTATATAGACAAACACTTCATTCTCACATGCCATATTTGGTT
Source organism: Gossypium bickii (assembly GCA_025503065.1). Classification (NCBI taxonomy): domain Eukaryota; kingdom Viridiplantae; phylum Streptophyta; class Magnoliopsida; order Malvales; family Malvaceae; genus Gossypium; species Gossypium bickii. The sequence goes on along the minus strand of CP106713.1, from coordinate 13,925,821 downwards.
GGGGCATCTTTGGTAGCCATTGTTGATAGAAGTTTGCAACATTGATAAGCTGCAAGGAAGTTGGTCAAGTTTCATCTAAATAAAGCATAAGATAGAATGAGACAATAGGCAAACAGGCACAGGACAGGCAAACAATTTGAGGTAGAGGACCTAGTCTATTTGAAGCTCCAACCTTACAGGAAATACTCTGTAAGGAGATTGATGAATCAAAAGCTAGCTCCTAGGTTTTTTAAATCTTTCAAGGTGGAAAAGAAGATAGGGAAAGTATCTTACAAACTGCAGCTACCTCAAGGCTCTCGAGTCCATCCCACTTTCTATGTTTCTCAACTTAAGAAACATGTGAGATCTTTTATTGTGTGAGTTGATTTACCAGTGATTGATGATAATGGATCTTGGGCCAAGGAGCCTATTAGAATCTTAGACAGGAGAATGGTAAAGCTTGGGAATGCTGCAGTCATTGAAGTATTGGTTAAATGGGAAAATTCCTTTCCAGAAGATACCATATGGGAACCTTTCTAGTAGATCAAATATTCTTCTACTCATATAGATCCTTGAGGACAAGGGTCCTCTTCGAAGGGAGAATATTTTTATAGACTAAAACTCATGTTGGGCCTGAGTATTGGGTTATAGTTGATTGGGTTGAGTCGTAAGTATGGGAGAGTTAAGTAAAACGGTACATAGGGTTTAATGAAACTCATCATTTGGTCATAATTTTAGTCTATTAATTTAACTACTTTTGAAAGCTTTAATTCATTTATTTCTTTTCATCCCTATAAAACCGATGTAATAACAGTGTCAATTATGGAATGAAAACTGTTGTTTACACTAATTTCTCTCTCAATTTCTTCTATCTTCTATCTTCTATCTTCTTCTTCATCTCCAAGTTCTACTTTCTTCCTATTTTTCGATTCCAATCATAACAAAAAAAAGTATAGTCATTAAAGCAACCTAATTGTTTGAGCTAAAAAAATCACTGAGAAGAAAACATTTTGAAATTTGATTCACCTCTGTGATTGGATTTTTATCTTCTTACCCAAAATGTTAAGAGTATAACATGATATTTATATAGCTAAGGTGGATTCATTTAATTATTTTAAGCATGATGTGTTCGTGTTATAATTTTTAGGGTAAATTACATTCAAAGTCATTAAATTATTAACAGATTTACGTTTTGGTCACTTAACTTCAAAATGTTACAAAATGATTATTGAATTATTCAAAAGTTTTTATTTAAGTCATCGAACTATTAAAATCTCTGAGGTATGGCTTTCTTTGTTCATATCGATTTCACCAATCAAAAGCGCTCCTTCCCCTTCTCCATTTTTTTATGAAACGGATTTGAACATCATGAATATGTGAACCAAACTTCAAACAACTTTCTTCTTCGATCTCCGAAACTAACCGTCAGATTAACTTGGTTCTAAGATATGTTCTTTTACTAGTTGATGGGTACTAATCCATCGTACTAGTCGTTGAATCATAACTTGAAGCTCACTAATCGAACTTTTTTTAAAAAAAAAATCTCAAAAAACCTAGTGACTTAAATAATGTTTTTTTTGAATAGTTCAATGACTTAAATGAAAATTTTTGAATAATTAAATGACCATTTTATAACTTTTTGAAGTTGAATAATCAAAATATAGAACTTACTAATAATTTTGTGACCTTGAGTGTAATCTATTCTATTGGTACATCTAATATAAGGTTTTGAAAGTATGAGACGAAAAACAAAAAATTCATTGATAAGTGGCCCTATTTATACAAGTAGAAAACTTAATAATATAAGGTTAGTTATTCAAAAACAAAAAAAAGATAAAATATTTAAATTCAAAATTAAATTCAAAATTTAAAAAGAGATAAAAACTAACTAAGACTTGGTTAAAGCTCATATCACTAATACACTCCCCTCAAGTTTGGGGTTGTGGAACAACATCTAACTTAGAAAGTTGACGAACAAAGGCAAGTTTGGGTAAGGCTTTTGTAAATGTATCAGCAAGCTGATCGGTAGCATGAATGTGATTGATTGGGAAAGTTTTCCAATCAACGTGATCTTGGACAAAGTGAAAATCAATTTCGAGGTGCTTCATCTTGCTACGCATAATAGGATGTTGACAACGATATGTGGGCCCTATATTATCACAAAAAATTGAAAAGTATGAGAAAGGTACCTGATGTTCTTGCAAAAGATGCAACACCCGGAGTGTTTTAGTAGCAACGATAGTAATAGCTCTATATTTAGCCTCAGTGAAGGACTTAGTTTTAGTTGGTTGTTTTTTGGACAACCAACTAATAGGAGTACACCCAAAGAAGAGAATATAGCTGTAGGGGAAAACTAGAGTTTTAAAATATTTCCAAAAATAAGAACTTGGTTGTGTTATCTAAGGTAATAAACACTTAATCAATATCATACATTTATGATTCGTCTAGGCTGAATGCTTTGATCGTGTGTTTTCTTCAATATCCTCGAGCTCACGTCTGCAGAATGTGGGCTTATTTCGAATCAGATTTCACAAAATCATCAGTGGGGCAATTTCATAATTTCTTTAAACTTCTGTGGTCAAGTTGTAAACAATAAGAATATCTCTAGAAATTTTCTGAAATAATTTCTTAAGAGAATTTTCTCTCTACAACTTTTCTTGAATTCAAGTGTATGAGAATAATGACCCATGCTCACTTTGCATAGGGAGAATTTAGAGAGATCAACTAGGATTAGAATTAATCACATTAATATCAAATCAATAAAATATTATCCAGATAAATATTAAATTAAATTTAATATCATATATTAATATTAAATTAATAAAATACTATCTAGATAAATATTTAATTTAATTTAATATTAAATTCCTTAAAATAATAGTATCTTTGGAAAAGTTAATTTGAAATCAAGTTACCTGGCAGAGTCCCACTAGGAGTCTAATTTTTCCACTACTCTACTACTGAAAAACCGTCGCTGCCGACCATCCGTCGGCTGCCTGATCGTCGCCATCAAAGTTTTTGTGCCCGACAGTGCCATCACCAGTACGACTCCCTAGCACCTTGAACCGTTGTCATTTTGCCCAAATGGGCTTGGCTGGTTTGACTGCTGCCAATTCGACCTGGGCTAGTGACAGCCTAATCGGTCCAGTCTAACCACTAGTTGGATCGTCACCTCAGTTTCATACATAGAACCCGATTCAACTAGTTTTTAGGTTTTGGCCTCGAGTTTTGGCTCTTCGGTTCAATTTTTGATCTCGGGTCCAATTTTCAAGTTCAATTACCCATTGGTCCAATTGGCTAACTTGAAAATTAATTTCCAATACCATATTTATTTTAATTAATTTGATTAATTTAATTTTAATTGATCAAAATTAATTTTTCTCAAAAATTATTGAGATTTTTCAAAATAAATTTTTAAGAAAATTCTTTAATCAAATTCTCTAATTGAATAATTCAGGCGACCACCTAATTTAAATCAACATCGATTAATTAAAATATTTCCAAAGTTGTAGAATTTTATTCTAATTCAAATGCAATCCGATCGAGCTTTTTTTAAGCTAGCAGAGGATCCAATCGGACATATACAATTAGGCTCGAGCAATTGTAATTATGTCCAGAAGTATCGTTTTGATGATTCACAATTTACTTAATTATGGAGTTAGAGATTAAAAACTCATTATTGTATACTCTTTACGAAAGCAATCCATCCAACTGCTTTGTCCAATGACCTCATCATGTGTATGTTACCCTCATATGATATCCTTGATTCATTTGAGTTAAATTTTTTCACTCAATACAATCTTATTTTATCTCATTGTCACTATTGTGTCTTCTTAATTATTAACATGACCATTGTCAACTAATGACTGTGATAAATAGCGCATTCAAAAACAAGCAACCCATGGCCACGTTCCATATTTATCAACCCACACAATGTCAATGAGAGGATATCGTTAACTCTTTAATCGAGCTTTGAATTCTATTGTTGTTAGTTGTAACACCCCAATCCCTAACGACCGACTGAGGCGTTACACGAAAAGCAGACTTATACATGGTTTCAAGGTATAACAAATGAACTAGGCATTAACTCGGAAAAAGTCCCTAAAGCACAAGTGACTAACTAGTATATGCCATAATGTATACGTAAACGAGTTTAAAACTTTCAGTTGAGATATTTCCTTTGAGAATACAATATTACTAGTAGTGGTCATAACCTATAAAATAATTTGGCTAATACAAGCAGAATACACTTCACAAAACATAATTCATAAAAGTTATTAAATCCTTCAAGGTTATCATTCAAATAAATCTGTAGTTAAATAAAAGTACTTTATTATAGATTCAGATTCAAATCAAAGTTACACGTCACCCCTAAACAACATATGCAAGTTACAAAACAAACACAGGCAAAGCTCACTACAGAGGTCGTTCTTTCTGGCTGAGTCCCTTTACAAGCTTACGACTATGTACCACTTAGAAAGAGAGGAAGGAAAAAGGGGTAAGTTCAAAAGAACTTAGTGAGCTCCAGAAAAGAAAAGACTCAACCCTTTAGATGAAAACAATAAGCAAAAATGATATTACAACTGTAAACTCATGCACATAGACTAATACACCAACTCTACACGCTGAGACATTCAGGCGAACACTCCCATATCATTGGTGAACACTTAACCACAGTCGATATCATTTACAAGCACACTTTAACATCGGACGAACTCTAATATCCGGTGTATACTTTCTTCCTTAACATCAAGCGACTCTAATATCGAGTGTATACTTTCTTCCTTAACATTAGGCGAACTCCAATATCGGGTGTATACTTTCTTCCTTAACATCGGGTGGATACTTTCTTCCTTACACCAAAGAGAACTTTAACCCTAACAGAGCTGATACTTCCCAACCAAATACAATCTTTTCTAACACATGTCTCTACATTTCAGACATCTCATCAGACTAAATCATACACACCTTCATTACGACAGATTTTGTACACCAAATACCAATACTTAACAAATACACTACGTTTCCAACACAGCAAACAGGTAACAGAACTTGAAACACCCCACACCCCACACCCGGCCCACGAGCCTGAACCGGATCTGGTATGTTCCTTAAGAAAATCGGTTTCAAGGTTCTTTGTTACTTAGAGAAAATTTGTGAAATTTTAGAAAAATATTGTTTTGGGTTGGGGTTAGATCGAAACCCACTTATTTTACTTAGAAATCATTTAATTACGATGGCAAAACAGTTTAGGGTTTATTTTTAAATAAATAATTTTAACTTGAACTTTAATCAAAAATAGTTCGTAATATAGTAAATTAAAAATTTAAATAGAAATAAAGAAATCCAACTTGGGCCTTATGGCCTTATTACATCAATCAAAACCCAAAATAAAATTTAAGTACTTAGTAAAAATAAAATCCAAATCTCTAAATTTCTCCTTGCAATGCATGGCCACCTTTAGCTCCCCGCCGACCCTGGTCCATTATTGCTCATCACACGAAAAAATATTTCCCCAACGGGGTGAGTCAAACAGACTCAATGTGTACACAACACCAAATCGTAATGGAATCAGGCATACAATAGTCATATATCCATTCATAAAATACAAGTTATGATGTATTCCCAATCCTAAACCTAGTTGTCCATCCGCTACACACCTCTGTACCTGCCAAACACACCGTGGGGACTACTAAGTCGACCCTCCTTCCGCTACACACCAATTTGCGGGCTTAAGGCTCCGCATCTGTGGTTTTAGGAAACCACTTTTCAGATTACTATGGTCTTAGATCACCACTTTTCAGATTACTGTGGTCGTAAGTCACCACTTTTCAGATTACTGTGGTCTTAAATCACCACTTTTCACTTCCCCTTTCAATAAACAACCAAATGCCCCATTAATATGCATAATATACCATAGTTCAAATTCTTATCATATTCTCATGTTACGAATAACATTTTTCATATTCCTAGTAGAAGTAGGAAACGTACCTGAGTACTTAGTAACATAACATGGTACTTTAGCCATGCTCATATTTCTACTAACATATATTTTAATATAAGCAACCATAATTCATATTACAAAAATAGTGTGGAGTACACACTGATTCGCTTAATGAAGTCCTCGAAAATCCCAAGAGAACCGACATGATTTAGATCTCAAATCCTACATAAGTTAATCACTTACTATTTAAAAGACCATTCGCCATTTTTCCAAATACAACTAGGATTTGTATTACTTACCTTGTAATCGAATTGATTTTAAGAATCAAGTGCCTGGATCTTTGTATTCCTCCCTTGTGAATTCATTTAAACACTATATTACTCCACAGGTTTAGTTTTCAACTTCGATAATAAATCTAAATATTTAAAATAGCCTTGGTCGAATATCTTAAACACATACCTTGTGATTTCAAATCCTTAAAAGTAACCCTTGCTGTGGAGATGTTGAAATCCCTACACACATATGTTAGATCCGATTTCCATATCACTTAATAATCTTAAATCAATTGGCCTTTGGCCTAAACCATGCTTTTCTTTCCTTAAATCCTTAGATCTGAAATCCTCGAATTCCTCCTTTATTATTCGGCCAAAAGACAACCAAAAGAATCAGCCCCAAATCTTGGTTGAAAGAGAATAAACAACAAGAATCCATTATTCTTACCTTATCACCACAAATGACTGACGGCACCCTTGATTGAAGCCACGAGAGATTCGGCTATGGAGACTTAAACAGAATCAAAGAGGTTTCGGCTTGACAAATGACGAAAAGAGAAGAAGAAAAGAGGAGAAGAAAATTCGGCAGAGAGAGTTTGCTAGGGGATTTTCAGCAGAACTTAGAAAAGATGAAAGAAGAGCTTTAATTTTCCTCCTTTAGCCGAAATTATCAATAGGAGAGTCCTTTACTTGGCCACTACTCCTCATATGTGATAATATTATCTTTTAATTATCACCCTATTTAAATTAAGAGCATTTAATCCATCATTTATCTCCTCAAATAATCCAGAATAAAAATCCTTTATTTATCAACTTATTAGCCGAATTTTAAAGAGAATAAAATTCCCTTTTTGAGAGCCTTGTTGCCGTCCATCCTTGTGCTTCTGGAAGCAAAAAAAAAAAATCTTTTTATTTACTCCCCAAGTGACTCGAACTCAGGCCCAACACCTTGCAGGTGCCGCCATTTCCATAGGCCCTAAGTGACATCTTCAGCCACTTTTCCAAGCTTTGTTTGTGTGTCAAATTTCACCAACTTTTTCTTTTAAGGCCACCTTGCCTTACTTTCCTATTTTAAACTTTAAAACTTGACATTTCTAAGTCATTTCTAAGTTTCCTAAAATTTTCGACCTACTCAGAAACTTGCCATTTTCTTACATTTCCAAGTTTCGAGAATGTTTACTTTCCATTTTTGAATCATTTCCTTACATTTCCAGGTTTCCAAAAATGTTTACTTTCCATTTTTGAATCATTTCCTTACATTTCCAGGTTTCCAAAAATGTTCATGTCCATTTTCATTTCCATGCATTTCCAAGTTTCCAAAAATATTCATTTCCATTTTCATTTCCAAAAATATTAGAAATTTATTCATAGTACTTAAGACTTGTCATTTCGTACAATTAAACCGAAAATGCATAGGCCCTTTCCAGGATGTTACAATTCTACCCCCTTAAAACAATTTCGTCCTCGAAATTTCCTAACTAAAATATTTGAGGGTATTGCTGTCGCATTGTCTCCTCTGACTCCCACGAAGCTTCTTCCGATCCATGATTGCACCGTAACACTTTGACTAGAGGAACTGACTTCCTTCGTAATACTTTCACATCACGTTCCAAGATCTGAATTGGCTCTTCCTCGTAGGATAAGTCTGGCCTTAGCTCCACTTCTTCAACTGGTACCACATGGGACAGATCCGATCGGTAGCGACGTAGCATGGATACATGGAATACGTCATGCATCTGTTGCAATTCTGGTGGCAACTCCAATTGGTATGCCACTGGCCCAACTCGCTTCGATACTCGGTAGGGCCCTATAAACCTTGGGCTTAACTTCCCTTTGCGATCGAACCTCATAACCTTTTTCCAAGGCGAGACTTTCAGAAACACTTGGTCTCCCACTTCAAACTCTATTTCCTTCCGCTTAAGGTCTCGTGCGATTTACGCCTATCGAGGCTTCCTTTAATCGTGGCGAATTAACTCAACTTTCTCTTGATTTACGCCACTAACTCGGACCCAAAACTCGACGTTCTCCTAACTCGGTCCAACGGTAGGTGTTCTACACTTCCTACCATACAATGCTTCATATGGTGCCATCCGAATGCTAGCCCGATAGTCATGTTGTAGGCGAACTCACTAAAGGCAAGTAATCTTCCCAACTTCCTCGAAAATCCATCACACGACCTCTCAAAGATGTCCTCCAACACTTGTATGACCCGTTCTGACTGCCCATCTGATTGTGGATGAAAAGCCGTAGTGAAGTCCAACTTAGTGCCTAAAGCTTGCTGAAGTGCCTTTCAAAATCGAAACGTAAACCTTGGGTCTCTATCGGAGATGATTGACACCGGTACTCCATGTAACCTCACGATTTCCGCCACATATAACTTAGCTAACTTTTGAAGAGAATAATCCACTCTTACTGGAACAAAGTGCGCGGACTTGGTCAAACGGTCCACTATCACCCATACCGAGTCCTTCTTAGTAGGCGTAAAGGGAAGCCCACTAACGAAGTCCAAGGTAATTCTCTCCCACTTCCATTGTGGAATCTAAATAGGTTGAAGCAATCCTAATGGGACTTGGTGTTGAGCCTTAACTTGCTGACACGTCAAACATTTTCCCACGAATTCCGTCACTTCTCGTTTAAGATCAGACTACCAAAATTGTTCCCTTAGATCTCTATACAGCTTAATGCCTCCGGGATGCATAGCATAAGGGCTACCATGCGCTTCCCGAAGAATCCTTTGTCTCAACTCATTGTCCCTCGGCATACAGACCTTTCCTTTGTAGTACAATACTCCTTCATCATTGACGCCATAATCCTTTAATTCTCCATTCTGAACTTGCTGTAACTTAGCACTTAGGTCCTCATCACCCAACCGTCCTCTTTTCACCTCCTTTAGCCATGTGGCTGGACTTGTAACTCGCCAACAAAGCTTCCATCATCATACAGACTTAAGTGGGCGAACATAGCCCTTAGATCCGCCACAACCTTCCTACTTAGAGCATCACTACCACATTTGCCTTGCCTGATGATACTCTATCGAACAATCGTAGTCCTTCAACAATTCCACCCACCTTCGCTGCCTTAAGTTCAACTCCTTCTGAGTCAACAAGTACTTAAGACTTTTGTGGTCTGTGTAGATAACTAACCTTTCTCCATAAAGGTAGTGCCTCCAAACCTTAAGGGGCGAAAAACCTCACGCTAGTAGTTCCAAGTCATGGGTTGGATAATTAACCTCATGCGGCCTTAATCGCCGAGACGCATCGGGCCGACTACTTTTCCTTCTTGCATTAGCACACAGCCTAATCCCGTATGCGAAGCGTCATAGTACACCACAAAATCTTTTCCTGCCTCCGGCTGAATTAACACTAGAGCTTCCGTCAATACCTTCTTAAGCTTTTCAAAGCTCTCCTGTTGCTTATTAGTCCATTCAAAGGGTACTTCCTTCCGTAACAACTTTGTCAAAGGCCCGGCTATTGACGAGAACCCTTCCACAAACCTTCTGTAATAGCCTGCCAAGCCTAAGAAACTTCAGATTTCAGCCACGGACCTAGGTGGTTTCCAATCCAACACCGCTTCGATCTTCCTAGGGTCCACTCTTATTCCCTCTGCGGATACCACATGTCCTAAAAATACCACCTCCTTAAGCTAAAATTCACACTTGCTGAATTTGGCATAAAGCTTCTTCTCCCTTAACACTTTTAACACCACTCGGAGATGCTCATCATGCTCCTCTTCCGACTTAGAATACACCAGAATATCGTGGATGAACACAACGACGAAACTATCCAAATAGGGTTGAAAAACCCGATTCATCATGTCCATGAACGCGGCTGGAGCGTTCGTCAATCCAAACGGCATCACCACAAACTCAAAATGGCCGTATCTTGTCCTAAAAGCGGTCTTATGGATATCAGCCTCCTTCACCTTCAACTGGTGATATCTCGACCTTAAGTCGATCTTTGAAAATATCGCGCTTTTTCACCGATCGAACAAGTCATCGATCCTTGGCAAAGGATACTTGTTCTTAATGGTTAGCTTGTTCAACTGACGATAATCTATGCACATACGCATAGTTCCGTCCTTCTTCTTTACAAATAGGACCGGTGCTCCCCACGGAGACACACTGGGTCGGATGAACCCACGATCCAACAACTCTTGGATTGAGCCTTGAGCTCAACCAACTCCTTTGGCGCCATTCGGTATGGAGTAATTGACACAGGAGCTGTTCCTGGTAGCAAATCTATTCCAAATTCCACCTCCCTATCTGGGGGTATTCCTGGTAATTCCTCCGGAAATACATCCTCAAAGTTCCTTACAGTTCTAACTCCACGGACACCTTCTTCTTTCCCACCTAATGCACTTACGAAGGCTAAGAATGCTTTGCACTCTTTCCTAACCATCTTCTCAGCCTTCAGCGCCGAAACTACGTTAGACAAGTAGTTCCTCCTTTCTCCGATCATTATGACTACTTCATCCTCCGGGGTTCTTAATTCCATACGCTTAGCCGTACAATCCAACACGGTTCGATGCTCTACTAGCCAATCCATTCCGAGTATAAGTTCAAACTCTCCAAAAGGTAATTTCATTAAGTCAGCCCGAAAGTTCACTCCCTGAATCTCTAGGGGTACATTCCGAAAGATCTTATCTACCACTACAGTTTGGCCTAATGGGCTTACTACAGTCATCTGCCTACCCGAAAGTTCAGAGTCCAGGCCTAGTGTTTCCACTACACTACATGCAACATATGAATGGGTCGAGCCCATATCAATTAGAGCAAAATAGGGCTTGTCAAAAATAAAGAACGTACCGGTTATAACATCTAGCGCGTCACCATCCTCCCTCCGACGAACCGCATAAACCAAACCCGGTTGCCTTGCCTCAGCATTAGCAGCACCGCGGCCCTGTGTTCCATGGCCTCTACCAGCACCATTACCTCTGTTGCTCGAACCACGACCTCGTTGAGGCTGCGGTCCTCCTCTACCCGCCTAACTAACATTCTGAGTTGCCGGTCGGCTTTCGTCTAAGTTCTTAGGACATTCCTTGACCACATGGTCCTTGGACCCACACCTAAAACATCCTCCTGTTCTCCTCCAACACTATCCCAAGTGCTTCTTTCACACACATCACAAGGTCGATACCGCCCTTCTGATCCAGCTTGCTGACCTCGCGACCCATCAACTCTAAGCCTCTTATGAACCTTTCCAGATGACCCAAAACTTCTCTTAGGCCTATTTCTATCCATAGCCTGCTTTGTAGAATCCTTGATTCCCTCGGCCACCTTGGCCTTTTCTACCAAAGCAGAGAATTCCCACTCCTGATGCGGTGCTATCAACAGTCTCAGATCATCCCTTTAGCCCGTCCTCAAAACGGACACAACGCTCATGCTCAGTCGCCACGACACTCGAGCGTGCACACCTAACCTCGAGAATTCACCTCATATTCTCGCAGAACCGACTTGTTTCCTTGGATCACCTCGAAAAGCTTTCTTTGCTCATCAATGTACCTGGTTCCCATATACTTCTTTTGGTACGCTTCCCTAACGTACTCTCGGTCGATCCTCGATCGTGGCACCATCCCGCACGCTTAACCACCACTAATACGCTTCATCACGTAATAAAGCCACCATTCCTTTAACTTTTCCTCCGGTCGACAAGCTCATACATGATGCGCCTCCGTTGCTTCCAACCAAGACTTCACCAGACCGGTGCTACTCCAGAACACTCCTCGAACATCTCGGCTCCATTAGCTCCTGAGCCGCTTCAGCACAATTTTTCGGTTCCCAAATTTCCTCCCGCACTACCCACCAATTCCAAAACTCACAAAGACACGACTGCGACACGGCATCTTCCCCGTCCGAGCTTGCTTTTTCAAGACCCACAAATGGGGGGTGGTGGTGGCGATGGTATCTCATTATCGCACCCTTGACCCGATCTAACGGGTTCCGACACCCGCATCCTTCATCTACCTCGTCCACGACGACCACGTCCTCTAGAGCTCATTTCTAGCGTCGAGATCTGATTAAAAAGTTTTATGAATTAGTCATTGTTCCACTTATTTACCCGCGAAGGAGTTTTATGTAAAAGGATTTAGGTGTGGTTCTGTCGTATTCATACAAGCATACAGTCTTTCCATTTATTCATCCATCAAACAAGTATGAACTTTCGTTCATTCAGAGAAACGTTGTAGTTCTCATTGTTATTGTTTTTCCACTACCCAGGGGTATTCTCGTAATTTGTCCTACAGGGCGTTTTCGTAATTTTTTTCAAAAGAAAACTTTCCTTGGTGATTTGTCCAAAAAGTATTTTGGAAATTTCAAAGCCCGGGTAATTTTGGAAAAATTTTAAAATCCAGGGGTGTTTCGGTAATTTTTCGCAAACCAGGGTAAGTTTGTAAAATTTACTAAGTTAGGAATATTCCAAAAGTTATAAAACTTTGAGGGTTCTTTTTGAGAGTTTCTCTTTTCAAATGGTGATGTTTGCAAAAATTTCGGAAACCGGGGTCATTTTGGTCATTTTGTAAGTTAGGGGCAATCTTGTAATATTTTTCAAAATCAAGGTATTTTTGATAGTTTGCAAATTAGGGTTTGTGAACATGTATAAAATAATGAAATTTTGGCAAAACTGTTGGGTAGGTTCACATTTTGTAAATCAAGGGCATTTTGGGTAATTTTGCCACTAGGGGCATTTTTGTAATTTTCACAAATCAGAAATTTTTCAGAAAATTTTGTAAATATGGTTTTCACAAATTTAAAAGAGTAATTTTAAGAGTTTTGAAAAACTAGGGTTTTGTTGTTTTCTCTTTTTTTTTTATAAAAAACATGGCTAGTTCCCTTTCGGGTTTTAGTCATCATGTTTAGCCTATGACCGAGCCCCCTTGGTCAGGGTGAACCAAAGCTACGCACCAGGCAGGATTCGAGTGGAGAGGAGGTGAGTCACGCGGACTGCTTAAATACCAAGCTCCTACCAAAACCATTCCTAGACATGCGCACAGAGGTTGCCACACCACTGAGCCCTCTGAGTTAGGGTGAACCGAAGCTACGCACCAGGTAGGATTCTTGCGAAGAGGAGGTGAGTCACTAGGGTTGCTTAAATACCAAGCTCTTCCGGATCCAATCCTAGACATGCGTATAGGGGTTACCACACCCTAGCTCAGTGACTTAGCCGTAGGTTTGTTTAGTGCATTAAGTCTTATCTGTCTTGTGTTTGAGTAGTCTAATCCTAGGGTTCAAGTTCCTATCATACTATTCTACGTTCCATGCCTTTTCTACCTTTCTAATATTCACAACATAATTCACATAATCACCCAAATAGATAGGGGTACTTACCTGGTGGACTGCGGGTCGGAGACTTAGGTGCCATGCCAGAAAACCTGTTTAATTTCAAAGAAAATCATTTGGCTCGCTTTGAAAACGTTTTGGGCCTTAGCCCACAGGCCGAGAGTTTAAAACTGGGCTCTGATACCAACTGAAACACCCCACACCCGGCCCACGAGCCTGAACCGGATCTAGTATGTTCCTTAAGAAAATCGGTTTCAAGGTTCTTTGTTACTTAGAGAAAATTTGTGAAATTTTAGAAAAATATTGTTTTGGGTTGGGCTTAGATCGAAACCCACTTATTTTACTTAGAAATCATTTAATTACGATGGCAAAATAGTTTAGGGTTTATTTTTAAATAAATAATTTTAACTTGAACTTTAATCAAAAATAGTTCGTAACATAGTAAATTAAAAATTTAAACAGAAATAAAGAAATCCAACTTGGGCCTTATGGCCTTATTACATCGATCAAAACCCAAAATAAAATTTAAGTACTTAGTAAAAATAAAATCCAAATCTCTAAATTTCTCCTTGCAATGCATGGCCACCTTTAGCTCCTGCCGACCCGGTCCATTATTGCTCATCACCTGAAAAAAATATTTCCCCAACGGGGTGAGTCAAACAGACTCAATGTGTACACAACACCAAATCGTAATGGAATCAGGCATACAATAGTCATATATCCATTCATAAAATACAAGTTATGATGCATTCCCAATCCCAAACCTAGTTGTCCATCCGCTACACACCCCCGTACCTGCTAAACACACCGTGGGGACTACTAAGCCGACCCTCTTTCCGCTACACACCAATTTGCGGGCTTAAGGCTCCACATCTGTGGTTTTAAGAAACCACTTTTCAGATTACTGTGGTCTTAGATCACCACTTTTCGACATCGTGGTCGTAAGTCACCACTTTTCAGACATCGTGGTCTTAAATCACCACTTTTCACTTCCCTTTCAATATACAACCAAATGCCCCATTAATATGCATAATATACCATAGTTCAAATTCTTATCATATTCTCATGTTACGAATAACATTTTTCATATTCCTAGTAGAAGTAGGAAACGTACCTGAGTACTTAGTACCATAACGTGGTACTTTAGCCATGCTCATATTTCTACTAATATATATTTTAATTATGCAACCATAATTCATATTACAAAAATAGTGTGGAGTACACATCTGATTCGCTTAATGAAGTCCTCGAAAATCCCAAGAGAACCGACATGATTTAGATCTCAAATCCTACATAAGTTAATCACTTACTATTTAAAAGACCATTCTGCCATTTTTCCAAATACAACTAGGATTTGTATTACTTACCTTGTAAATCGAATTGATTTTAAGAATCAAGTGCCAGATCTTTGTATTCCTCCATTGTGAATTCGGCTAAACACTATATTACTCTACAGGTTAGTTTTCGGCTTCTGATAATAAATCTAAATATTTAAAATAGCCTTGGCCGAATATGTTAAACACATACCTTGTGATTTCAAATCCTAAAAGTAACCCTTGGCTATGGAGATGTTGAAATCCCACACACATATGTTTGATCCGATTTCCATATCACTTAATAATCTTAAATCAATTGGCCTTTGGCCTAAACCATGCTTTTCTTATCTTAAATCCTTAGATCTGAAATCCCGGAATTCCTTCTTTATTATTCGGCCAAAAGACAACCAAAAGAATCAGTTCCCAAATCTTGGTTGAAAGAGAATAAACAACAAGAATCCATTATTCTTACCTTATCACCACAATGACGTGACACCACTTTGATTGAAGCCACAGAGATTCGGCTATGGAGACTTAAACAGAATCAAAGAGGTTTCGGCTTGACAAATGAAGAAAAGAGAAGAAGAAAAGAGGAGAAGAAAATTCGCAGAGAGAGTTTGCTAGGGATTTTCAGTGTAACTTAGAAAAGATGAAAGAATCGCTTTAATTTTCCTCCTTTAGCCGAAATTATCAATAGGAGAGTCCTTTACTTGGCCACTACTCCTCATATGTGATAATATTATCTTTTAATTATCACCCTATTTAAATTAAAAGCATTTAATCCATCATTTATCTCCTCAAGTAATCCGTAATAAAAATCCTTTATTTATCAACTTATTAGCCGAATTTTAAAGAGAATAAAATTCCCTTTTTGAGAGCCTTGTTGCCGCCCATCCTCAGTGCTTCTGGAAGCAAAATAAAAATCTTTTATTTGCTCCCAAGTGACTCGAACTCAAAGCCAAACACCTTGCAGTGCCGCCATTTCCATAGGCCCTAAGTGACATTTTCAGGCCACTTTTCCAAGCTTGTTTGTGTGTCAAATCACCAACTTTTTCTTTTAAGGCCACCTTGCCTTACTTTCCTATTTTAAACTTTAAAACTTGACATTTCTAAGTCATTTCTAAGTTTCCTAAAATTTTCGATCGGCTCTGTAGAACTTGCCATTTTCTTACATTTCCAAGTTTCCAAAATGTTTACTTTCCATTTTGAATCATTTCCTTACATTTCCAGTGTTTCCAAAAATGTTTACTTTCCATTTTTGAATCATTTCCTTACATTTTCAGGTTTCCAAAAATGTTCATGTCCATTTTCATTTCCATGCATTTCCAGGTTTCCAAAAATATTCATTTCCATTTTCATTTCCAAAAATATTAGAAATTTATTCATAGTACTTAAGATTTGTCATTTCGTACAATTAAACTGAAAATGCATAGGCCCTTTCCAGGATGTTACAGAACTTACCACTTAACATTCAACTTTTCCATTTTGTTAGAAATTATACATAACATTTAACATATACAAAGTCATATCAATTTACTCTTTTTAATACGTAACATATATCATATACAGAGTCATATTAACTTACTCTTTTTCAAATCTTTCACTGGTTTAAACCTCGGATCCCCCAATTACATATCAGAATAGATATTATATTTCTTATCATTTCAAACACTTGCATGTTCCTATGAGTTCAAGGTTTTTTTCCATGGTTAACAACTAACATGTCCTACCAGTGGTTCAACATACACGCCAATCTAGTTAGCAACTAACATGCGCTACCAGTGGCCCATCATATTCTCCCATTTGGTTAGCAACTAGCATATCTGTCATTCTAGTTTGCAACTAATATGCCTTACCAATGGCTTTTCATATCTGGATATCGATTTTATACCCAAGGAAGTTGTATCCATTTCATGCCACAAACACACACACATAGAAGATTACATGCAATAGATTCACAAAGTTCCATGTCGATGGATCCACTCGAGCTCTAAGCTATGGCAACCATAATTAGTAATATACACAAGATAGAAGGAAACTTAGAGAAGAAAAAAACAAATTGGATACTCACAGATAATTCCAATAAGGTTTGTTACACTATCTCTATTGCTACACGCACAAACCTTTCTTACTAATTGATTACTTGTTGAATTCTCTTCAACAAAAAACTCTTTCTTAAGTAGGATAATAGGGTATATCAGAGAAAAAGAAGAGAGAAGAAGAATCCCCATTACAAAAGTTTCACTGATATATATAACTTACACAACTCTCACACAACTTACACGTGGCTAACACGCAAAGCTAACTTATACTCTATTGTGGCCAACATAACCATTCTTAGCATCTCACGTAATAAAATAATCATAAACTTTAGGTAATTTCTAATTGGATCATAATAATAACTTAACTAAATCTGAACAGTAAACACACATTTTCAAACAGAAAGTAATCGAGTCCACAATCCCACAATCAACTACTGACATATACTAACAGAAAGATCTATCACACATCTTACCAAGAGAAGACACTGATTGGCCAGTTCCTCCCAACAACCACACCTAGACACAAAACCGGAAACCTAACACTTCACTCAAAGGCTAACACTTCAACCAAAATCAAGACAAAAACTCAAAGGCTAACCCTTCAACCAAAATCAAGACAAGCCTACTAGATTAATCTAATAGCCCACCACTCATGACGTATCAAACAATACAAAATACAACACTGGTGGATAGAACACAACTCAATCTTTCTTTAGCTTAATCTTAACCAACTATCTGCCCAAACAATTCACCAATCCATGGGTACGTCGCGCGGGGTATTACACTAGTAAAGTCATTCCATACACAAGTCATATACCCAACATACCGACTATCGACTCGATCATTTTTAGAGCATAAGTCTCCACTTATATCAAAGTACATGAGTCATATGCGCATGGTCAGTGGCTAACTTAGGATTTAGGAAAATCACACCATAAATGTCACAAGTGAATTAATTCTCAAATGGATTCAAAATTAATTCAACTTAGGTCCAGTCCAATGTATCATTCTTCTAATGAGTATGTTTATGTCTCTACCCGTGGAGTCAACTACTCTCATAATCAAGACTAATCATCTCCCTAATTGAAATTGTATGCGACATAATACTCCTTCTATGTATTTGAATCAAATGCTCACTTTGATTCTTTTACGGGATTACGGACTCGTTTAGATTATCTACTGAAGTAAATTATATTTCTCGCAATGTAAATGTTCTTACAGTGCCACTTATCATCAGCTTGAATTTAGCAATCAATGAGCTAATATTTGTTTGTCACAATTTCGCTATGTATGCAAAATATGAAAGACAGTAACACAAAATATCTAATAATAAAATGCGAAATTAACTTTATATATCTATCCATTGTTCAAATACATAGAAAATAGTTACATGTTTACTAAAATATGGACACATATCCCAACACATTAGTGGATGCACAATTTGTTGGGTCCCTAGCCCAATTTGCATATGCATATATGCAAAGCATGTTTTCAGAGTGATGATTGATTCATAAACCATAATCTACACTGTGTTTCAAGTATCAACGGATTCGTTTGACTACTTTCTAATGAGTTCTCTAGAAGAGTGGATAAACTGAGAGAGTTTATTTGCAATATCTTGTCAAGTGAAGAACAAATACTAGAGTTTTCCTAACACTCGTCTATACTATGTAGCATCAGTAAGATTGGTCCCATCATAAAGAGTTAACTGCTACGAAAAACAATTGGAGATAGCACACATTTACTATCTTGCATATTTGTTTCAATTAACAAATCAAGAACATAATTGAATTGGGTTAAGAACAAACCATTAGTGATATGAAGAACTTCAATTCCCCCAAAAAACTTTTGCATCCCAAGATCTTTAAGAGGAAAGTTTTTGGAGAGGGAAGAGATATCCTGTTGAACTATTATAGCATTGTTTTCGGTAATTATGATATCATCAACAGATACCAAAATATAAAGTGTAGCTATTGAATCTTGTAGAGTAAATAATGAGGAGTCACACTTGGATCTTTTGAATCCAACAGATAGTAAAAATTTGGTCAAATTCCTTGTACCATTGTTCGGGTGCCTACTTAAGCCCAAAGGTTGCCTCATAAAAACTTGTTCATCTAAATGACCTTACAGGAATGCATTATTGATGTCGAGCTGATGTAAAAGCCAACTTTTTTTGAACTACTATAAAAGAACCAAACGTACTATTGGTCGAATGATAATTCACACAAGTTGTTTAAGTAAACCCTTTTGCAACAAGACATGCTTTGTCACGATCAAGAGTACCATCCGATTTTGCTTGATTAGAAAATTTAATTTGCAATCAACAACACTGATATTAGGGTCATAAGGAATAAGTTCCCAAATGTTATTTCTGTGGAAAGCACCATATTTTTCCTTCATAGTGACTTGCCAATGAGTGTATTTAAGAGCCTATTTAAAGGTTGAAGGGACAACTTGTTGAAAAAGAATGGTCGTATAATCACTAAATTTTCTTGGTTTATAAATATTGTTTTATGATCGTGTAACCATACGGTTGGGTGGTGGATGGGAGTGAACAAGTTGATTTTGGGAGCCTAGGGTGGTGGGACTATTTTGGGTTTGTTGAGGTATCGATGCTTTCGAGATTATTTGGTTTTTCAGTTAGATTGGAGGTATAGTAAGAGAAGGTAGAGTATGGGAATTGGATGGAGATGAATTGGCAAGTCTACGTCACTAACTATAAGTGAGAAGAGGTTGAGTTAGGTTAGGTGGATGTGACTGGTTGGACCAAGAGGGAAAAGACATACCTGAAGTTGGTTGACACAGTTTTTGTTTAGTAAGAAATAAAGAACCGTGTGTAACGGCTGTTGGAGAAGCGGATGGTTGCAATCGTCAATGGCAATTGGTGTTAGAATATGTAGAGTTTCTAACGAGACATGAGAAAGATTTAGGGTGCTTTCGGTATCAAAAGGTGTGCACGAATCAATGTGATGGCCTAATGGTTAAGAGTGTTCATCACTCCAAGTGTGGCCTAGATTCAAGTCGTGCTGGTTGTTTAGGCTTTGAAACTCTATACCATAAGACTGAGGATAAGAGTCGAGACCTTGTAACTCTCCTCCACCATTGGCGTAGAAAGATAAAATTTATGTATTTTGATAAAAAGTTAGTCTATTACTTTTATTTGAGGAGCAGGCATTACAAAAAGAAAGGTTTTCTAATGTAGATAATGGTAATGAATTTTTGTTCAGAATAAAAATTAAAGTGCGAGAATTGGGGTGATCCAATAGTCAATGCCAAAGGGGAAAATAATTTTTGTTTGCAACAAAGTATGATTGAGGAGGGGGAAAATTAGGCCACACATAAAGCCTATTGTTACTTTGGCCAAACATCAACTGCATTCTCGAAATTAGATTCTTCACCAAAAAATGAAATGAAAAAAATTCAATAGATGTTTGATTATCTTTACAAAATTGAGAAATAGAATTGAGATTTTGTTTAATGAAGGGTACATAATGTATTGACAAGTTAAGAATTTAATGCTTACCAATTAGTAGTACTAGTGTGAGTAATAAGAATAATATTACCATCTCCCATAGAAACTCCCTCGTTGCCTTTATATTAATTAGCATTGGTAAGAGATTGAGGATCAATAGTAAGATGATGAGAAGTGCTAGTGTCGAAAAATTCGAGATGGAGCACGTTGTGCATTCCAAGATGCAATATTGGCCTTGGCATCTTGATGATTATGAGACTTGGAGTGACAAACATGTGCAATGTGACCATATTTATCACATAATTGACACTAAACACGATATTCAGTATTATTGGTGACTTGTGCACGCTAGGAACCTTGTTGTTGAGGACAAACCAATTGTGGTTGATAAGATTTACATTGATTGATGCAATTAGTATTGGACAAAAATTGAGAATGATTAGTGTTGCGTTGTATAGTTGTAGCAATGATAGGAGAAGACATTTGTTTCTCCTCATATTGGAGAAGGAATTCATGATCAACAAGTTTCTGAAAAAGTTCATATTTTATTGGTGTTGGTAGGTTTGAATAGAGGTGGAAACTTTTCGATATTCTAGACCAAGACCACCGAAGATCTTGATTGTAAGACTATAAATTCGTGTGTGACTTTTGTTTGCATATAAAGTATGCAAAAAGGCCCATGCTTTTTGTGAAGTATCAAAAGAAGCCATCATGGCTTGCTACACAAGTCGTGATCTTGACAATTGAGTCAATCTAGACAAAACCGAATGCGATAAGTAGGATTTTTTGGATGGCATTATTCTCTTCAACATGTTTTGGTGGAACGAGTTTGGTGCCATCAAGGTGACTTTATATACCATAAAAGGTTTTGAAAGAATGAAAAGAAAGGCTTCATTGATAAGTGACTCTATTACAAGTAAAAAACTGACTAGTCAAGTATTAAAAAAAAAAAAATCAAAAGATAAAATTTTCAAAATACAAATTAAATTCAAATTTTAAAAAGCTATAAAAACTAATTGTTGTTCGAAGCTCATATCACTAATAGCTGGCCTACCACTTTAAAAGCTCTTTATGTATGGGAACAAACAATGCATGCTCTCTACCACCTCCTCCTAACCTAGTTTGGTTTGGTTGAATAGAAGCGGTCCCAGACACGTGTTTCATGCCAAAAAGATGACATGACATTGTCTCTGCTCCATTCATGGTGAAATTGAGACCACACACGCAAAACACACTGTAATGATGTACAAAATTTAGATGTCTCCAGCAAGAAATTAAAAGATCCGGCTAACCTAGCATCAGTAATACTGCGCAAAATAAATGATACTGTTGTGAATCTGCACTTTTTATTTATTAACCACAAACAGAACAAACTTGTTTTGATAACTATCATAATTCGAGTCCGCATTTCTCCAGAAATATGATGATGAATGTAGCCTTGTCTTGAACAGAAGAATTGATCAAAATGCTAAGCATGTTCCAGACCCTACAAGTCTATAACAATATATTACCTAATGACACAAGTTATGAACTCTCCTCGGGAGTTCTCTCAAGCCCACAAACATCACCTGAGGCTGCTCCCTTGAACCGACTTTATTATAAATATATGCATCCGAAAACTGCTTATGCAGTCCTCAAGATCGCAGCTGTGACAAAATAAAGCTGATCTAGGTGTTCTACTAGAGTCTGTATAGATGACTATGCAGCACTCAAGCAATTCTCCCAAGTCCCGTATTTTGAACTAAAGCTGCCTCCCCCACTCAGTTTTGCATGATCAGAAATAACTGCTCGGGCACAAACATCCCAAGTCCTTGCTATCTCACCAAGTGACATAGGCTGCGAAAGGGTGCGCAGTGATATACTAAACCTAGACTTCGCTTTCACCGAAAGGTCTTCATTCTCCTTGCTGTGAAACAGAATATGAGATTAAAAAAATTATTTTCAAGCGAAAAATCAAATCTAGACATTTAGACTCAAACCAACTTGATCTTAAGCTGCTTACTGAGTTTTCCTTCAGATATGAATTAAATATAGTTAATGATATTTACAATTAACAATAGTTTAATCCTTGTACCAGATTCATTCATCCTCAATCAAAATAACAGGCCAGCAATCTCACATTCAAACATAAAAAAGATTATCGCTTTGCACTTTTACTTTTGGAAATTGTATTCAAATAAAATAAAGATGGGCAAACAGAGAAACAAACCATGATGTGTGATTATTTTAACAATAAGAAATCAACAGTTTAAAGAAGAGAAAGATTGGAATTCAAATGCAAATGTTTCCTCACCTGACTTCAACTGGGAACTTGTCTAATAGGATTGGAGAGCAATTTGGATAATTTGTGGGGACTAGCAAATGCAACGGCTGAATTGGTGACTGCATAGCAACACAGACGAGATAATTCAAAGGAAATCATAATACTTCAGGTTAAGACATCAGGTTCTTTCCATAATCTGAAAGCTTACCATTTGTGCCGACATGTACTGTGATTTCAGATTTGCACTGAGAGCCACAGCACTGAAAGAGCACTTGACAATGGTTCCTTCACCCCCTTCAGCAGTTGCAGCTGCTGCACCTGGATCAACATCTTCATCACTGATATCAACCACTGTGTCTATAAGCCGTTGATTTATTTCCCTTATTTCTTCCAAAAGGGCATGATTTGCCTGCAATAGGTCCCATGTAATCTTTTATATCTGATCATATAAAGCAAACTGCAGCTATCTCAGACAATACCAAGTCATATATAAAATTTCTCTTGTCTGCACCAGATAGCTATGCAGAAGTTGGATTCTTAGAAACCAAAATGCCAGGGTTCCCACTGACACAAGGTGATTTAACATCAGAAAGAAGAATGGCAGTCAGAAAAATATACTGCGTACATTCCATGCATTGCTGACCAATATAACTGCAGAAACTAGGAGGATTTTGGCTAAAAACCTCAGGTTGAATTTCCAATCACTTCAGACATTATATAAAGCTTGAAGGTCAAGATGACCATGAAATTTAGTGGCTGAATTCCAAGGGTTAGACATGATTTGATAGAATCTATAACTAATATTTTCATTACAGGTTTACTTGACTGAATTCAGAAGCATCTTATCTATGCTTGATAATTTATGCTTACCAATATTATACACATTACAAGAAACAGGAGAAAAGAATACCTAAGAACCATATGATTCAGAACAAGAATTAACAATGATGCATGTGTTGAAAAGGCCCACAAATTTTTCTTCACCAATATTTATGCTGCCATCTATTTTTACCTTAATCACAAGCTTAAATGTAACCAAGTAAAGACAACGATGACTTACGCCAAATATTTGAGTTCATACATACAAATTAATTTTTCTACAACATTTGTTAAAGCCTAACAGTGCATGACCTTTATCAAAAAATTTAAAATTTAAAATTCTTTTGTTAGGATATTTTGAACTATTATTTTGAATTCTTGTTAGCTGAGTATTGCTCTATAAATACTCTAATTTCAATCAATAAAAGTAGATTTCTCTTTGCCTTATTCTCAGTTTCTTTAAAGCCTTGGTAATAATAGGTACATTCTTTCCTTTTTATAGCTTCAATGAGCAATCTCCATAAACTTCAACCGTATTCAACTTGAACAAACTCATTCCTCTGGAATAAAATTAAAGTTTTTGCTCCTCAAGATATGCAGCAGATATACAAAGTTCTTTGACTTTAAGGTTATTTGAGTTACAGTTTCAAGATTTTTATAAATTTAATGTTTAATGGCTTCTAATGCGATAGGTACCAAAGTATTATGAAAGGAAAATATATACAAAGTAAGAGGTTTAGGTGTTTAATAATGAAACGAAAATATACTTTAAAACATTCCAAAATGGAATGATGAACATTCAATTTGGCATTAGTGGCAGTATATAGAAATTCAGATTAAATTTTTGAAAACAAGCACCTAAAAACACAGCAGAATACTTTTGTGGAAACATGCACCATGAGCAACAAATAATACCTCAATTCTTGGCCTCTTGACACTAGATGTTGCAGTTGACTCCAACTCAGATGTCTCTGAACCAGTCAACTGTTTGAAACTATCATTCAAACTGCCTGCAGATGATACAACATTTAGGGGCATGGCACTAGTGGAGCGCCTAATTTTCTTTGTGCCACTCATTCCATCTTGACTGATGAAATTTTTTGCTTGCAGACGACACTTTGTCATGGCAACCAGATCCTCGCCAACTGCAGCCCTAGACCCATTACCTGGGGCTGAACCTGCTATCCTGTCAGTCATGCTGACAACTGAGCCAATGTCACTTACAGATGCACCCAATGCTGTAGGTGAGATGGATTTCACCTAAAATTCACAGTGCATAAAAAAATCAAATTAATCCAATACCCTATTAAAAGAAGAAAAGGACAGAGAACTTCTAAAGCCTTCTAGAAAAAAATGGAAAAACAATAAACACAAAAGAAAGGGAAAGAAGTTTCAAGATTGAGCTTCACTAACTGCTTTTATTAAACGTTCAAGAGGTTGCTCTGTAACATTTGACTTGCTAGAAACAGCTGTCAGAGCATTAGCATGAGTTCCATCTGCACCACTGAACTCAGCAAGCAAAGGTGAGGCTGATATCCCTGGAGTGCCAATTGCAAGGGATTGGGAGCCTGTTTGAACACCAGTCCCTTGTTGATGTCCCAAATTAGCAACATTTGGGAGAGAAGTGCCTAGAACAGGTTTTTCAGATTCCCCGGGCATTGGTGATGGAGCCAAGGGAGTCGAAGGAGAAGGAACAACAAAAGGTGAGTTTGCAGATTGCAAGGGAGTGCCAGTTTTTGAGATAGATGGCAGGTTTTGCTGATCAACCTGTGGGGAAGAATGCTGAGGCATCTGAGGAGATGCAGCCTGAAGTAGCTGAGGTGAAGAAACAGGAAATTGAGAACCTGGTTTCAACTGTTGATGGGTATAAGATTGACGCTGGCCTGCTGGGAGATGTTGAAATACCCCTGGCTTAACACCCATCCCCTGCCTCATATCATTTACATCATTCATCTGATGCAGCTGGGACATCTGATGAGTGGACAGCTGTTGCTTTGCTTGCTGCTGCTGCCGCTGTTGTTGCTGTTGCTGCTGTTGCTGTTGCTGTTGTTGTTGTTGCAGTAGCTGCTGCTTCTGCTGTATATACTGGTGCTGCATTTGACGTTGTTGAAATTGTTGCTTGTACTTTTGTGACTGCAGCATTTGCTGTTCTTGCTGTTGTTTCATATGCTGATGCTGAAGCATGTTGGAATTTGACTGAAGAGGATTAATGCTTTGCGGCAGGACACTTAATCCACTTTGTGATGACAAACTGTTACTGTTAAAGTTTGTCTGCTGAGAGGTACTCACAGGATTCTGTTGCAAGGGTCCTGGAGCAACCTGCTGTACTGGGCCAAGGGCATTACCTTGTCCTGAATCCAAACTGGAGCCTGGCTGTAATGAATTTAACATGGTCTGCTGTGCTGTCGAAACCCCAGGCGACAAAGAATTGTGCTGCATGCTTGTCATGTTGTTAGGCTGCATTGTTGGCACAGAACCTTGTAAATTCATCGACTGCAACTGAGGGTTCATTTGATTATCATGAGACTGTGTCTGACTAATTTGCGATTGTTGTTGCTGCTGCATGGAATGCATATGAGGTGGAGGAAGCTGTCCTTGCTGCAGCACTGAGACAGGCTTCCTTGGCCTATTGGAATTTATAAAATTTATTATCTGCTTCTCATAAGAACTCAACTTCTCCTTGAAAGGGGGTGTTATATTGGCTCTGGAAACTGTTAAGAAACCTATGATGCGCTCCAACATGGTCTTGAATATTTTCAACTTTTCAAGCTGCTCAGACTTTGGCTGTGCTGGATTAGAATCATGCTGGAAAATGGAACACACAATTGTTTTTAAATGACCCAAATAAAATTACAAGCCACTATTTCACCATATTAAGCATAAGTGAGACCACTGGAGAGGGATTTAGGTAGAAACACAAAAGCAGGATGGGATAAAAAATTTTAAAGAAGAGCACTGAAGTCCTCTCTAAACTTTATCTGTAGATCCAGCATCTGAATATGGTGCAAAAGGGTTCTACCACTCTTTGGATGCTAGGAATGAATATATCAAGATTATGCAACAAATAAACCTACCTGCTGCAACTTGGTAGCAATTTTCTGGTACATCTCATTTAATTCAGGTAAGTATGTCTCCTTCAAGGTCAGGATCTGCAATATAAAATCAGGCAGAGACTGGTTAACTAACAATTAAACCACTCAGGGCATACATGTTTCATGGTTTATACGAAACATAAAGGTTTTTCCCTTTTTCTGAATAGCAGGCACTAAAAGATTTAAATCTTATTTTCATTCTTCTAAGACAAAGCCAAAAGATTCCAGTTCTTATTAACAGTAACAAAATAATAAAATGCCTTAATTTGTTTTACCAAATTTATTCTAAGTTGCTAATTCCTAGGTTTTATATTTCTTGTTAAGAGACACATCCTCACATACTCTAATATTCCCTTTTAGAACCACTTTCCTGAACCTAAAGCCAAGCTGTAAGTACGATATTATCTATAGCAAAATGAGTAAAGAAAGTTTTCACCTTCTGATATACCTCTTCTTGCCAATCACCTCCATTAGCAAGCCCTGTTTGAGCTGTGGAATCTAAAGATGCTAAAAAAATGCATAAACCGTGCGTGCATAAGTAAAATGAAAATCTTTGGAAGATGAAGAAGAACATTGAAATAGATAACTTGTAGAGGAAAGGTATATTTGAAAAAAATAAAAAAAATAAAAAACAACCAACTCCAATAGCAAATTAAGGTATACATGCATAGAAGGGAATGTTGCAACCAATAATCAAATTCCTATGCCATAAAATTCCATCAGACCCGCCATGGGGTACAACTGAAAGGCATTTGAAGAAATCATTGAACATTTTGGACATGAAAAATAAAAGAATTTCATTAGTAGTTCCTGCAACTAACCATGGATATCCAAGCTTTTTCATTAAGAAGCATACTTCCTACAATCCAATTTCAATGCCCTTTTTTCTTTTAGGATACCCTGAGATATCTGTCTACAGTACAAAAGCAGCCAATTTGTACTTCTGACTTCCTATTGTAACAAAACATGACTCACAGTTCAAATATCATTCTTATTTTTCAAGGCTACTTTTAAACTTTTCTCAAGCTAAAAACTAATATAACAAAGAAGAACAGTTGGAATAGATGTACATTATTGATAAGCGATCATGTGAAAGAAGACCTAAAACAAGTCAACCATTTCCTGCTATCAGCCTGTCATTAATTGAAAGATAAATATGCTAAAGCTAATAAGGGTGAGTCAAACTAAAGCATTAAAAAAATTATCGCCCAAATTAGACTCGAGGAGTACAAAGTTCACACAAAATTAATCAAATCTAAAGCACAAATCTCATGCCTGAACAAAAGCCACGAGGCTCGATCATAGCACCACTAAAACAATTTTGAGGCTCGAAATCCTTTTGGCCATTTCATGCATGTGTTAACCACCTTGCTTTTCTGGTAATTCATTTTGCATCTTTCAAAAAAAACACTCTTACATTTGCAAGTACATTGACCCTCTAGTTTGATGCAAAAGACTCATTGAATAAAAGAGAACCAATTGTTTGTTGATAAAGCAAAGAGATTAAAATCCAGCAGTTGACTGTGGTTTGACGAAACCATAGCAGAATAACTGCAGCAAAGCATTAAGAGTAATATAATTGTGCAGTCACAGCATTCAAAACCTTAGCGGTAGCATGGGTGACCACAATGCTTTTTGTATCATACAAAGCCAGGCAATGCCAATGATCAGCTGATGAAGGCATGGTTGCCAGTCATTATGAAAACATGTATTTTTGTTAGCCAAGGACTAATCATCTAAACAATATGTGTGATAGCATATCACAAGTTCAAAAGGATTTTCTATTCATCTCCCAAAGTTGGAAAGGAAATTTCTTTCTGGGTAGAAATGCAATGCAAAACAATAGCATCATCAGAGTAAAAATTGCACAGGTTAGTTAAATAACAAAGCAACCAAGCAAAGAACAAGAGTAGGTAATGGCATAGATTCAAAAACATACTTGATGATGTCTCCGGAACAGCTCTCTGTGATTGATACAACTGCTTTTGCTGCTCTGTCAAATTTTGTGATTGAAGCAAGGAACTTGATACTTGACCTGATGCTTGAAGCCTTTGCTGCATATTGTGTTGCTGTTGCAAACCCAACTGTTGCTGCAAAGTAGACTGTGTTTGCATCTGTGACATCAGTTGCTGCTGTGGCTGCTGCGATGTTTGCACTTGAGTTGGTGGTAACAAATTAGGTGAGCTCTGCTGCGTTTGTTGGAGTGGAACCTTAGGCTGGGGTAGCATGTGTAAAGATTGCTGATTAGCTTGCATGCTCGAGTTACCAGACTGGGCTCCAATCAAATGTGGCTGCTGCTGCTGCTGCAATCCTGAACTATTACTCTGAGGACCCAACTGTTGCTGATGGATATTTGACATATTGTTTTTTTGAGCCATTAACTGCTGCTGCTGCTGCTGCTGCTGTTGCTGCATATTTGGAAGATTGTTGGCCTGGCCTAGCAACCTCTGCTGCTGCATGTCTGCAATGCTGTTTTGCTGTCCTATTAATTGATTCTGCTGTGAATTTGCAGCATTTGTCTGTTGTCCCATAATGTGTGGCTGTTGATGCTGTGGCTGTGGAGGCTGATGCTGATGCTGCTGCTGAGACATCATTGACTGCTGTGTCATTGGTGTTTGTTGTTGATGAATACCACTACTAGCGGCCTGTTGTGCCTGTTGCTGCTGTCTAAACTGTTGATGCTGCTGAAGCATGGACTGACTTGACTGTTGTAAAGAAGATTGCTGATTGTGTTGAAGACCAGGAAGAGGAGTCGATTGCATGGAAGATTGCTGTATAACAGATGATGTTTGCATACCGGATTGCTGAGAAGATTGCAACTGAGTAGGTGGTAACAGGTTCTGTTGTTGCTGCATGTGAGACTGCATAAGTGAGGGCTGAAGATTTCCCTGTTGCATCTTTTGTTTTATAAGTTGATTTTGTAACTGCTGATGGTATAACTGCTGCTGTTGTTGTTGCTGTTGCTGTTGTGGAAGCACCTGTTGCCTTGGCATTTGCCGCTGCTGATTAGCAAACATATTGGAAGACATCCCTTGCCCCAATGAGTTCTGTGAAATTCCAGACATGTTCTGCATGTTGGTATTCTGGCCAACAACATTAGGTACAGGATTCTGGGTTAGACCAGAGACGGCAGGCATTCCAGATTGTAAACCAGCAGAACTTTGAACTCCAGCAGACGCCATGTTATTTGGGACACTCTGGGGTAACAGTTGTGCTTGAGATTGATTACTTTGTAAAGAGATAGGAATTGATTGCCCTTGACTGTGAACTTGGTTCTGCATGCCCTGAGAACCTACCCAAGAAATTTATATTCAGAAAGAGAAGTTAGAGAAGAACCCACCAGAACAAAATTGAGAAACATTTAGAACAAGATGAACAACAAAATACAAAACAATAACTATTTCATTCAAAAAGAAACTAGAATTAAAACATGCAGGGCAATTGAATAATACAACGAGGAAGAAAAAGAACGATGAAAAACTTATTCTTAGCACATACAAAGGTGCACGCAGCACTGAAAAACTACTGCTACCCTTCAATAGGGGACAACAATGATAAAACATAGGAAATTTTCATTCAAATAGCTTTTGACAGCAAATATGCAGATGTTGCAAGTTAAACAGCTCTGCATGTAAAAGAACAGAAGAGATAACTACATGGAAAGTCTACAAGCATGAAAGCAAAATGCTGTTTTTTGCTATTACCTGGATCAGGCGGTTTGCTGTTATTCCCTGTGTTGGGTACAGTACTCTGAGACTTGTTCTCCATTGTAAGCATCTTCAAAGATATTCTCTTTAGGTAATCAGACTGAATGCAGACAACAACATTGAGGTTAATTTATTATTCAAAAACAAGGTAAGGTTTTCAAATATGTTATATTAACCACACCTAATATTGAGTCTGCATTTAGCATCTTTTTTTTTTCCCCTCTCTTCTCTCTCTTCCTCGCTAGATTTCTACCTATATCTACTTCAAACATAGTTGACTAGGTAAGAAGTCGGAATGTGTACATGTCTATGCAAATTTATAGGACAAAAAAAGAAACAAAAAGATACACACGCAAAAAATATACGTAAACAACAAGTCCAAGCATGTTAAACTTTTTTATGATTACCTGGCTGGTCGCTGCAGTAAAAATCTTTTCCTCAAACCTTACAGCTATTTTCCTGAGTTCATTTAAACCCTCTTGACCGGAAAATGGAAGGTGCCTCTTCAATGTATCCATTCTACGTACATAGGGCATTCCATAAGTTATGATCACACAAATATGATACATGAGAGAAACTTCAAATGCTACATAAATGAATGCTACGGACCAAGTTGTCAGGTTTGTAAAGCAACACAAAATCAAATGAAAAACAACCAGGATGTAATATAAGAACCACAAAATTCTCCTTCCTAACTTTCTTAGGGCAGTCACATTTAAATATCATGAAGCCACAACATTGGATTTAACAAAGTTCACCAAAATAAACTATAACTATGATGGCCTTCATATATCAGTTACATTCAGATAGACCACACCATAATTGCCATTGTTCGGATAACAATGTAGAAAAGCAGCTCTGCTAGCGTCAATTACAGCAATAAGTTATTTAATGAATAGTCATAATTCAGTCAGTAAGAACAAAAGAGAACCACCAATTCATACTCCGCTTGAAGGAGATAACAGGTCCCAAGCTTAAAAGGAGCCAAAGATATAAAAGCAAATTGCATCCTTATTCAATCACATAAATTCGTTAAATGATGAATCTGAATATGCATAAAGTTGGACACAATAGCTCAGCCACATGCCCCCATCAGGTTCCAGATATGTGGTCCATATATTTTTTGTACCCAAACTCATGTTAAGGCTAAAAGAGCAAGCTTTGGTTCTCAAGCCATGTATTTACAAAACAAAGAAAACACGTTGGAAGAGGAAATAAGGCGTTATTAATGGGAATGTTTGGTTCATAACAATACTAACTAAGACTACGGACAACATGCCAAATACTCTCAGCAAGTTAAGTATAAGTATACTTCACCAAAAATAGTATCATAAAATTCACTTACATCTTATTGACGATTCTTTGTCGTGAATCTGGCTGCAACTGAGTTCTCCAATCACCTGGGTCCATGGTGGGCTCTCCACTGGGAGGAGTAGACCTCCAGTTATTGGTATCCATCAAATTCTAACAACACCAAAATAGAACAGTCACAAAACTTCCAGATTAATTGTTTTGTCATAAATTATAGATCACGAAAAAGAAAAGTAGTAAGTTTGGAAACAAATCACTCCTCAAGTATGCAAAAACATCTGACAAGGTTATGTAGAATAAACACTTCCCCATTTACAGTTTCCATCTCTTGATAACAAACTCAGGGTAAAACACATGGTTATAAAATGTCAATTTATATTTCCCCGTAGATACCAAAAAGCATAAATTTAAACATAAGAACAGGATTTGTATTTGGTAATGTTACAACATGATTTGGACATGATAAAGCTTTTGCAGCATCACTTTTAGCTCTAACAAAATGACAGGACGCCTTACCAGACAATCACAGACACCCTACAATTGAACATAAATCTTTCACTGTTAAGGTTCCTCAGTTTTGTGTGTGTGTGTGTGTGTCTATGTCCTAGGCCATTGGTTGCAGAACGAAGACACTAACTCCCTAAAACACCACCACTTCCACAACTAAATTAGAACATCACCGGAAAGCATATCTAATATTCAACTAATTGCTATTAAGTAAAGAATTAATAGTTAGCTGGCTTCCGAGAATGCTACCGAGGCTCAGGGTTATGAAAAAGTTCAGTAATCTTGAACAAAACCAACTGACATCTTCCCAATGAAATCAACGCCCTTAAGTAGAACTTTATCGTGTATTATGAAACGAAAAGAAGAAGAAAATTACAAAGATCAACAAAATTAATAGAAATGATAATTTGCTTTTGGGGTTGCTTTCATTTTCGGGAATCCAAATATTTTTCGATTTTTTTCACAGCAAACATTTTAAATAAATAAATAAATATATATACACACACACACACACACACATACATACAACGTTAATTGACTATTGAGATTAAAAGCGCAAAAATTTCATTCAAACAACTCAAAAAAAGAAACACGTTCAGCTAAGAATTAAGGCAACAGAATTATAAAACCTATAAAAATTGAATTTTTTACCTCAACGAAGAGCTCCCAATTGCAAAAGAGAGATCCGCCTCCAAAATTCCTCAAGGATTTTTCTCAAACACCAAATCCGCAGATTGAACTAAACACACGCATCCGGTTCTCTTTGATTATACAGAAAGAAATTTTTGAACTTTTTGTTTTGTGCGTCTAAAAGATGATCAGAGGCGGCTTCTTTTTCTTCAGAGAATCGGAATAATACAAAATCGTAACGCTTAAGAAAATAAGTATTTTTTTAATGAAAATAATGAGGAAAATCTTATGAGCGCTTATTTGTTTGGTTGAAAAGAAAGCAAAAGAAGACAAGATGGAAAAGAAAATGGAGACATTAAGAGAGGTCAGATATATAAACCGAAGTTTAGGTTGGGTTGAATTGGAAATTTCTTTTAAATCATGCAAACTTATTGATCAAATTCTATAAATAGTCCTTTATTTATTTATTTTGTTCGAATTTAATCCTTTTGCTATTATTTGGTCAAAATTTATCGTGGAGATTTTGAATTTGTTGATTCTAGTCTCTAAGTGAAAGAATATGTTGGTGAGGTGGTCCTTTGTGCTTTAATAATTAGTATGGTTTTCATCATGCTTTGCATTGAGTCAATTAATTTTTTAGACTAAATTATAGAGTAAAAATTTAAAGATCAAAATATGTTTTAAGTCTCTATACTTTCCGTTTTATATTTAATCTCAATATATTTTTTGAGAATTTATTCTCTTTATTTTTTAGATTTAAAAATTTAAGTTCAGTTGTTAATAACACTAAAATTTTTTTGTTCAATTCGATGGTGTGACATGTTGAAACTAGAAAGAAATACTCACTTGTTGCCCATGTCACAAAAAATTGCAATCTAATAAACTTGAATTTAATAGAGAATTTTAATAGTGTTGGCAATTCTTTAAAATTACTTAAATATTTTAATCAGAATAAGATATTTAGACTAACTAATGACATTAAAAAAATAGGGGGGCCAAATTATGTCAAAATTAAAGTATAGATATTGAATTTTAAGTTTGAGCATAATATAGGAACCAAAACTAAAATTTTACCATAATTATATAATCTTGATATAAGAAGTAAAAGGTTGTGTATTTTGACATTATGTCAACATCTTGAATGGAGTATTTAAATTAGCTATGATATTATAAAAGCTGAAGTAATAAATTATGTCAAAAATTAAGTATAAAATTAAATTTAAAATTCAAGCATATTATAAGGACTAAAACTGAAATTAAACTATTCTTTTTAAAATCTCGTACAAAGAAAACTTTACTTGTTTATTCGGACAAGTGACAATAGATTTATTTGCAGAATAGAAGGATCTGGACATTAGTTTATATATAGGATATGTATCCTCTTATCCCTCAATTTTAAGAAAAAGTCACATTGACTGACTTGATCTAATTACTAAGCGAATTAAATAAAAAAAGAAGTGCGTTATTGTTATTATTTATTTATGTATTTTTATTTAATTTATTCATTTTTCTGCTTTAATTACAAAATTTTTAATTTTTAATTTTTTATCAATTATTTACTAATCTTTAGATGAATTTATTAAATTATATACTTTAATTTAGAAAGTTGTAATCTAAAAGAAAATGACTAAAATATAAGAGTAAAAACATTAAAGGAAAAAAAATAATTTATCTCAATGTTAATATATATATAAAATTAAATTTGAATTTGAATATTTAACATGTTTTTATATATATAAAAATGTAAAAAGTAAAAAATAAAAAATAAAACATGTTGATAACAATTTTATACAATTACAGCTAATGAAGCATTAGTTTAATGACAAGGTTAAAGCTCTAGAAAATTCAAGATCTTAAATTCGAAACTCTCTCTACGTAAATTATGTGTGAGTTCTTAATTTATATTTATTCTGATTTATGTCTCACCCAGTATAGACCTTGTATAAATTTATTTTGGCCTAGATATTCTGGTTATCAATTTAATCGAGCTTTATAATGATTAATTATGGTTTTAATTATTCGAATTTATTCTTTGTAATTGCAACTGGGACTACGCTCATAACTTCCAAAAAAAAAAAAACTTGCATATATTAACTTAGTACAGGGGCAATTAGGCTAGTTGGGTTGATTTTGAGTTTTAAAAACTCTCAAACATTTCGAGTTCAAATCATTTTAGGTTCAGGTCATTTAAGTTTATCAATTGAGCTTTTGGGTCAATCATTGGCCTACCACAAATCGTAATGGCAGTTTAGGTAATTTTTGACACTTAATAAGTTTGTTTTCTAGATATTTTAGTATCTTTTATTGCATATTTGATTTTCTTAGTTTAGAGTTAAATTATTGCAAAATAAGCATTTTTGCACAATATTTCAAGTTAGTTAACCCATTGGGTCAATACCGGCCTTAAGGTAGTTTTCATGCTTTAATTGAGTGTGCAAAACATCTATTTTTAGGCCCAAAAGCATCAAGAACGATAGCCGAGTTGCAACACTAGCTTCCAGGGTCGCAACACAACCGAGCCAATTCAAGAATTTACATTCGAAGTTGTGTGTCGCGACACAAGTCTGACGGAGGGCAAAAACTTATTAAGAGTGTTTTCATCCACACAACCCATATTTAATGTGATTAAGGCTTGTATTTGACCTAAATTGAGCTACTAACTTTGCCTATGTACAGTTAAACATAGGTTAAGCTTTTGGCCAAGCCATTTTAGGGTTTAGTTATTAGATTTAGGATTTTAATTTAGTTTTATTTTCTTGTTCTTCCACTTGGATTTGATTTGAGTCCAAGTCTTCATTGTTAAGTATTTTCATAATTTTCTTTTACGTTTCTCTTGCAAACGATGATATCTTAACAATTGTTAAAGAATTTCGCGGATCCAAGCACATCCAGTTTATCAAAAGGATCAAATTCTATCCTTCTCTCGTTTTAATTTATTTTGTTTGTTTTGCATGATTAATTTAATCCTGATGAAGATAGTAATTGAATCGATAAGTGGCTAAGTCTTTTAGGGAGATTAACGAGTGGATGTGGGAGTGATTAACGAAAGAATGAGGTTTCCCATACAAATTAGTTGGTATAATTTTATGTTTGCTTAAACCCTAGAATTAACGACCCTAGGAAGTAATTTAGGTTAAACAATATCAAAAGATAAGTTTACCAAGTAAATCGTAATTTATCCCAGTCAAGAAAGTGAGGTGTTGGAAAATATGGACATCACATACATAATAAGGGTAATTACATGTTATTATTTACTATCATGAGAGGTTAGCCCAAATTAAAAGTGATCTAATTTTGTTAAAATTTTATTGGGCTTTAATTATTAAATAAAGTATAGGTCAAATATGCGTAGATACTCTAGTAATTGAGTTCTAATCAAATTCTAATTAATGATGGGTTAATTAGAATTTGATTAGAACTAATATGCCAATGTTATAAATATTAAGGTTATGGTCCACAAATTATACACAAGATAACATTTCTAATATTTCATCATTAGGAAAGAGAGAGCAAATATTCTCTGAATTTCTTGTGTGCTAATTTAGAAGATCAAATTCCCAAGATCAGGTAAAACTTAAAAGAATTCATGGATTTAAGTACGCTTCCGCATCTAGTTTTGTTTTTTATTTATTCTTGATGATTTGACATAATAGATCCTGGTTTATTCAGTTTTATTTTAGATTTATTTTACAAATATAACAAGTGGTATCTGAGCTTTGTCATGTTGAATTATTGAGAATGAATTGATTCTTTATTAATTTTAGATTAATTTGTTTTTCTTTTTTAATTTTATGGATTTGATATTTTAATTATATATTATGTTGAATCTTTGAGATTTTTGATAAATTTTTGGGTTTTGATTCTTTAAATAAAGTTTTAAGGTTTTATAAATATAATCTAGTTTAATATTTGCATATGATATTCGAAAGATGAAGGTTTATTTATTTATTTATAACCAATTGATAAAAATTGATTTGTGAGATTTCTTTCTCTTCTTTTCACACAATTATTTTATAATTTTGGTTAAAGTCATTATTAAATTAAAGTTACAGACTTAAAACTTTTTGCAATTGAAGAATTCCAATTGAGTTGTATAATTGGTTTTGAAAGTTAATTCACTTTATAATCGAATAAATGAATGTTGTTAAGATGTTTTTTTTTTTCTTTTTGCACTATTTGTTTTAAATGTTTTGTTTGTGGTTGAATGAATATGGAATTATCATCTTTGGTCTTTATGATGAATTATATTCACCGTTGAATTCAATTCATATATATGAATGATTACTTTTGGTTTCTGCTATAATTATTTTATATAAGTTTTAGTCCTTATGGAACTCGACTAAAATTAAAATATTTGGGATTTTTTTTTAAAATATGGTGGCTATGAATTTTCATTACTAGTTGCGCATATAAAGACTTTTATATAATTTGAGATTCTTTTTATATTTAGTGGTTATGATTTTTTTTTAAGTATTTGTGCATATAAAGAAGTTTTATGATAATGTATTTAGTCATGAATATAAATTTGAGTTTACATGAAATATATAAGGCAAGCCAGTATTATTTTTATATTATTATAATTGTGTGTATATATATTATATGCATATCAATGGTTTTGAGGATTAATGCATGATTATAGTTTGTGTGAATAGGTATTTATAACCATTATTCAATAAGATATTTTTTATAGTTTAATTGGTGAAATTAAGTTTTGATTGATATCGTTGAAGTTGTTAATTTTTTTTGTTATGGTTATATATTCAATTTTATGGGTGCTTTAGTGCAAATTCATGTCAACTATATACATATTTAAATATTTTGGTTTTAAGTTTGGTTCTATAATCTTAGGTTTTGGCATCTTATGGTTCCAAATATTTGGTTAAATTATGATGATATGGTTTAATGTTTGAATTGTGGGATATGTCAACTATTATGATTTTTTTTTTAGATTTATTGGCTTGAAAATATTTTTCAAGTATTCATGTGAATATCTGTTTAATCATAAATACAACTTTGGATTTACATGGTAAATTCAGGGTAAGTTTTTCTATTTGATTATGACTACATGTATGTGCATGAATTACTTAGGTGCCAAAATTATTAATACATGTGCTTGTTAATTATTTGGCTTTGAACCACTACATTATTTCTATTTGATTTTGATATATATGGTTTTGGAACAAAAAAGAAAAAAAAAGAAATAGTTAAAAATTAAGGTTTTCGGTTTTTTATTGCATTATTAAGACAACCTTATTTCGGGTTATTTTGGAGTCTATAAAGTAATAAAAAAATAGTTTTGACATTTGATTATTGGGTAAATTTTAAATTTGAATATTGGTATGTTTATATATATTTTAAAATAACTTAATTGAAACAAAAAGTCACCAAAGTGATTTTTTTTTTGCATAAATTATTTTGTTTTAAAATGTAAAAGGTTGTGTGCGTGTAACTTAAGCTATGTTATATTGATCGGTCCAAATAAATATTAATAATATTACATGTGCAACTATGGTAATAAACATGTGACAATTATTCGGTTTTACATGTAAGCAATATTGGTCCAAAGAAAGATTTATTGTTTGACATGTTCTTATTGTCAAAT
Source organism: Gossypium bickii (assembly GCA_025503065.1). NCBI lineage: Eukaryota > Viridiplantae > Streptophyta > Magnoliopsida > Malvales > Malvaceae > Gossypium > Gossypium bickii. The sequence goes on along the minus strand of CP106713.1, from coordinate 13,887,592 downwards.
TTTGATTATTACATCAATATATCACTTACAAGTTAATATTTTGTCTAAAGATAAAATATTAATGGAGTGTCTGATATCTTGAGATGAGGTTTACCTTTATTCAAATTATTTTGGTTTAAATTTGAAGTCTTATGTGAGGTTATTCATGGTTTATGATTTATTCAACTATTATTATATTTGCTAACATCATTGTAGTTTGTTTTGGGATAAAAATATATACATATATATATACTATTATCTTTTAATTTGATTGAAAGATGAAATTAAAAGAAATATTTTGAAACAAATAAATTTAGATTTTGGCTTTGGGTTTTAATTAATGATGTCTAATATTTTAAATAGATTAGTTGAAACAAAATGCTGCCAAAGTGACCTCTTTTGTGTATATTAGTTTATTTAAAATATCAAGATGATTATATGTTTTTATGATTCATACATTTATTAATTGACCCAAAGGTAAGTTAATATTTGGCAGAATTTCAACATCTGTGGTGATAAATGTGTGACAATTATAGGGTACTTTATGTGAGCAATATGTTAGTCCAAAGATTAATTCATTGTTTGACATAATTTATTGTCAATGTTTGATTGCTACAACAAGAGTACCGCTTACTGTTAATATTACTGTCTAAAGACTTGATATTAATGTTGTGTTTGGAATCTTGAGATGAGATTAGCCATTATCCTAAATTTATTGTTTACTTATGAATATTGATGTGAGCTTATTTTTATTTATTTATTGTTCTATATTCATCTTCTACTGCCACAATATCTGCTAATATAAATTCTATACCCATGCTTGCTGGGACTAATTTCAATGAATGGAAAAGACACACTACACCAAAATAGACTTTTAGCGGCGTTTTTAGTGGCGTTTTAAAGAAAAACGCCGCAAATATTATACATTAGCGGCGTTTTAAGGAAAAAGCTGCAAAAAAATGAACAATAGTGGCGTTTATTTACAAAACGCCGCTAAAAAGGACATATAGCGGCGTATATTTGTAAAAACGCCGCTAAAAGTATAAGCATTAGCGGCGCTTTTGAGAAAACACCGCTAAAACTATGAGCATTAGCGGCGCGATAGGGAAAATGCCCCTAAAAGTATGATCATTAGCGGCGCTTTTGGAAAAACGCCGCTAAAAGTATGAGCTTTAGTGGCGCTTTCAGAAAAATGCCTCTAAAAGTGTGAGCATTAGCAGCGCTTTTTGGAAAACGCCGTGAAAAGTGTGAGCATTAGCGGCGCTTTTGCAAAAACGCCGCAAATAATTTTTAAAATTTTTTTTGGGTATATATGATTGGCTGTTAAGGGTTTCATGGGTTTTAATAACAATATAAAAATATTAAAAAGTTAGCGGCATTTTTCTACCAAAAATGCCACAAAATATTTTTTATTTCAAAACCGGAACGACGTCATTTTAATAACAATATAAAAATTAGAAAAAGTTTGTGGCGTTTTTTAGGAAAACACCGGTAAATTTTGACTTATAGTGGCTGTAATGGCCTAAATTCAAGATTATCGGAATAATGGTTTCGCAACCATAAATCCGATTTAAATAGAAATTTATTTCAATATGTTTGCATGAGTCTTTATATGATAGGAAATATTTTTATAAATATTTATAAAATGTTAGTAATGCGGTATTAAACTTTCGTTAGAAAATTTTAACGTTTGGGTAGGTAATTAAATGAAAAGGACTAAATTGAAATGAAAGTAAAAGTTTAATTATAGATTAAAAGAAAGTATAAAGGACCAAAATGGCAATTAAGCCATTTTGTCTAGATTGAGGCGGTGAATTGAAGAAAAATCTGAGATTTTTAGTTTATTATTATATTATTATATTATTATATTATTATATTATTATATTATTATATTATTATATATAAAGAAAAGAGAAAAGAAACAAAAGAGATAGAAATGCAAAAGAAACAGAGAGCAAACGTGAAAGAAGAAAGAAAAGAGAAAGAAAGAAGAAAAGGGAAAATTAAAAGTTTGAAGCTTGGAGTTTAATTTGATCCGGAAAACTCAAATACAAAGCTAGATCGAGGAAAGGAAAAAGTCCCGGATTAGTAGATTTTATAAACGAACTAGTATCGAGGTAAGTTCATGTAACTTGAATTATATTGTTAAATGCTTGAAATGTATGTTATTGATGTGAATATAATTTGAATGTTCATTGTATGAAAATTGATGATACATTGGTATATTTGATAAAAAAAAAGAAGAAATCCCGGTTGAATGAAAGGAAAAATTCGATGGATTTACGAAAAGGAATTGACGGTAAAAAAGGGATCTAGCCCTGGACGGGTGATCCTATCTGATATAGCCCTCCCCAAGAATATGTGGAAAATGGATTTAGCTTGGACGGGTAATCCGAATTAGGTCTCAATTTAGCTGGACTGGTAATTCGGATCCAAGCTCATTAGAGTAATTGTCGTTGCGAGGATTTAGCTGGACTGGTAATCCCGACAATACTCTATGAGTTTATATTACAGAGGGATTTAGCCTGGACCGTAATCTCATTGTAAAAGATGAGGTTCATGCGAGTGTGTGCTCTCAAAATGAAAATGTGCGTACATGAATATGAATTGATGGACCGGATTTGTACACAAAAGTGTACCTCTGAAAATCCATCGAAATTTCGAGTAATTCAACGGGATAAATATGGAAAAATAACAAGGAAATGAAAATCATAGTATTGATGAGCTCATCAATCATGGTGTGTATATTATTGATATATGGAAATTAATGAACTAACTTGAATGTTGAGCTTGTGCATGTTAGGCTATTAATGCATTGAATGGATATATGAATGCTTATTACATTGTATTGAAAATATTAGGTAAGTATAATTCTTGTTACATGGGCTTACTAAGCACAAAGTGCTTACTCTGCTTTCCTTTCCCTTGTTTTGTAGTGTTAAGAGCTCGGAGGTCGAATCGGTGGGGAGACTCATCACACTATCAACCCCAAATATTTCGGTATTTAAAGAAATTTTAGTTTGGAAATGAATGGCATGTATAAGCTAATAAAATAAATGTTAATATGAAATGAATATAAGGTTAGCCACTGATATGGCTTATGTGTTGAAGTTATTTTATAAATATGCATGAATTTTATTTTGAAAATATGTTGAATTAGAATGGTTTCGGTTAAAAAAAAAAAAATTTGTAAACTCTGGTAATGCCTCGTACCTTATTCTCGATAACGAATACGGTAGAGGGTGTTACATTTGTTGGTATCAGAGCTACGGTTTAGCCGGTTTTAGGACCGATATAGCGAATACGGATTAGCTATACATGCCATTTAAATTATTTTTGATAGTGTGATATCTCTTAACCATTTAAATTGTGTTTTCTTATAGTAATGTCATCTGACCGAGCTCAATCTGAGGAAGCTGGGAGTCATGCTCCGGCTTCAATACAAAGAGAAGAAAAACTAGCGATGAGAGGCGCCCAGTGATAGAGGTCAAGGGGAGGAGGCAAAAATAGCCTTCTTTCAAATGATGAATGAATGGTTTACCCAATATATAAGAACTAACCCTACAATGCAAAGAAACTCAAGCTCCCCTCTGTTTCCTCCACCGCCTCCCGAGATTCCACAGTGCAGTGCATCGAATCTGTCGAGAAAAAGGAAAAGCTCCGGTCGATAAAATCCGAAAATATGGGGTAGAAGAATTTCGAGCAAAGATTGATGATGATCCCGAAAGAGTGAATTTTGGTTAGAAAATACTACTCGGCTTTTGGAGGAATTATCTTGCACGCCGAAGAATGTTTGAAATGTCTTTGTTTCATCGCTAAAAAGACACACTTATCATTGGTGGAATACTAAAGCTTGATTGTTCGAAAGAAGAAATTACATGGGAATTCTTCCGATCGAGTTCAAAAAGAAATATATCGACCAGAGATTCCTTGATCGAAAAAGAAAAGAATTTCTTGAAATAAAGCAGGCAATAGATCGATGATTCGAGTATGAAAGAGAATTTGTTCGGTTGAGTAAATATGCTCGAGAATGGGTACAATCGGAAGTGAAATGTGCAAACGATTCGAAGAAGGGTTGAATGAAGAAATTAAGCTACTTGTTGGAATTCTTGAAATTCGAGAGTTTGCTACACTAGCGAGCGAGCTTATAAAGCGAGAAGAATGGAGCAAAGAAAAGAAACAGTGAGAGGAAGCTCGAATTTTTAGTAAAAGACCAATGGAAAAATCTCGGTTTTACTGCTCCAAAGAAATTAAAGAAGTACCGGATCGTTCTACCTCAACCACTGGGTATTCGGATAGAGTGCGAGGTTCACAACGCACTAATTCAAGACCTTCCACTCCATCGATGACCGGTGTTGGCGGTGTTGGTACCCTGGCCGAGATGCCGATGTGTAATAAAGCTCATTTTGGTGAATGTCGATTTAAGAGCGGGGCATGTTACTGATGTGGTTCTTTTGACCATTTCCTCGAGATTGTCCGAGAAAGAAGTGAAAAAGAAGCTGAATATATATCGAAGCCAAGTAATCAATCTTGGAGGGTAGACCATCTCGACCATCCCAGTAATGTTAGTGGTAGCCGAGGAGCTACAAAAGATACTACAAGTAGGCTCGAGACACGAGCACCTCCTAGGACATATGTCATGCGTGCGGAGAAGATGCCTCAAAGACCGATGTTATTATTATCGGTACATTTTCTTTACTTGAAACCGATATTCTTGCATTAATTGACCCCTGGTTCTACGCATTCATATATATGTGTAAAACTTGCATGCGTTAAAGATTTATCTATTGAACCTCATCGAATTTGTGGTTAAAGTCTCGAACCCTTTGGCCAATCTATTTTGGTGGATAAAATTTGTAAAAATTGTCCACTTGATGGTAAGAGGTTATTGTTTCTGGTGATTTGATGTTACTTGCCATTTGATGAGTTTGATGTGATATTGGGCATGGATTGGTTAACTCAAAGATGATGCATGCGAGTAATCAGAAATGTAAAATATATTGTGTTGAAGTGTCGAATGGTGAATTACTTCGGGTTAAATCCGATTAGACAGAGGATTATCTCGATGTGATTTCGATTATTCTTGCTCGTAAGTATGTCAAAAAGGGTATGATGCTTTTCTTGCTTATGTATTAGATACTAAGGTATCTCGAGTCAAAGATTCAAGCGATGCGGTGGTATGTGAATTTTCCGATGTGTTTCGGAAGAGTTACCGTGGTTGCCACGAGAAGAGAAGTGGAATTTTCTATAGATTTGATTCCGGAACTACTCCGATTTCCATAGCTCCGCATCTAATGGCTCCTCTGCAATTAAAGGAATTAAAGACACGATTCAGAGAACTTGTTGACAGAGGTTTTGTCCGACCGAGTCATTCACCTTGGGGTGCTCCATTCTGTTTGTGAAAAAGAAAGATGGGTCTTTGAGATTGTGTATTGACTATCGACGACTCAATAAGGTAACTATAAAGAATAAGTATCCGTGCCCGGATTGATGATTTATTTGATCAACTGAAAAAGGTGCTACTATATTTTCAAAGATTGATCTCCGATCGGGCTACTATCGATTCTGACGAGTAAAGGAGTCGGATGTGCCAAAGACGACTTTTCGAGAACCAGTGCGGGCATTATGAGTTTCTAGTTATGCCATTTGGGTTGACTAATGCACTGCGGTATTTATGGATTTGATGAATCGGATATTCGGACCGTATTTAGATAGGTTTGTGGTAGTTTTCATTGATGATATTTTGGTTTATTCTCGAGATGAAGAAGAACATACGAACATTTGAGAATTGTGTTGCAAATTCTGCGAGAGAAACAATTATATGCTAAATTCGAGAAATGTGAATTTTGGCTTCGAGAAGTGGGTTTTCTTGGACATATTGTATCTGTTGAAGGCATCGGGGTAGATCCAAGTAAAATCTCACTATTGTCAATTGGAGTCCACCAAGATCAGATCGAAGTTAGAAGTTTCTTGGGTTTAGCCGGTTATTATCGGAGATTTGTACAAGGATTCTCTATGATAGCTTCTCCAATGACTCGATTATTGCGAGAAAGATGTAAAGTTCGAGTGGGTGATGAATGTCGTGAGTTTCAACCGATTGAAAGATCTACTAACGAAAGCACCAGATATTAGTGCGGCTGAACCGGTAAGGAATTTGTTATTTACTGATGATGCCTCATTAAATGGTTTAGGTTGTGTCTTGATGCAAGAAGGTAAAGTAATAGCCTATGCTTCAAGACAACTTAAACCACATGAAAGAAATTATCCGGTACATGATCTTGAGTTAGCTGCTATTGTTTTTGCATTGAAGATATGGCGGCATTACTTATACGGTGAGAAATGTCATATTTATCTCGATCATAAAAGCTTGAAGTATTTGATGACACGAAAGATCTGAATTTAAGACAATAGCAGTGGCTTGAATTGATAAAAGACTATGATTTGATTATTGATTATCATCCGTAAGGCTAATGTTGTGGTGATGCTTTGAGTCGAAAATCTCTGTTTGCTTTACGAGTTATGAATACCCGATTGTCTTTGATTGATGATGGTTCAATCTTAGCTGAATTGAGAGCTAAACCGACATTTTTGACAAAAATATGTGAAGCTCGGAAGAGTAATGAGAAGTTACAGTTTAAACGGGCACAATGTGAGTCGTAGTGCGATTCGAATTTCAAGTTGGGGTTGATGATTGTTTATTATTCGAGGGTAGGGTATGTGTACCCAAGAATTGAGCTCATATACGAAGATTTTACACGAGGCTCACAAAGGTACTATGTCCGTACATCCGGAAGTAATAAAATGTATAATGATTTGAAGAAGATGTCTTGGTGGCGGTATGAAACGTGATATTTACGATTTTGTATCAAGATGTTTGATATGTCAACGAGTTAAAGCGAGAACATCGTGTACCTTCCGGGTTACTTGACCAATTACTATACCTAATGGAAATGGGAAAGAATCACTATGGATTTTGTATCGGGGTTACCGTTGTCTCCGGAAAAAGATGCTATTTGGGTGATTGTTGACCGATTGACAAAGTCGGCACACTTTATTCCTAGAACGTATGGATTATTCTTTAGATAAACCGCTGAATTGTACATATCCGAGATTATCGGGTTACATGGAGTGCCTATCTCCATTATATCGAGATAGAGATCCCCGATTTACGTCTCGTTTACGGGATAAATTGCAAGAAGCTTTGGGTACTCGGTTGTATTTCAAGATCGTGCATTTCATCCTCGATGATGGCCCAATCGAGCGTGTAATTCAAGTATTGGAAGATATGCTTCGATGTTGTATACTAGAGTTTGAAGGTAATTGGGAGAGGTATCTACCTTTGATTGAATTTGCTTACAATAACGATTATCACCCAAAGATTAAAATGGCTCCATATGAAGCTTTGTATGGTAGAAAATGTAGAACACCATTGTATTGGACAGAGCTCGGTGAAAAGAAGATACATGGGGTTGATTTAATCCGGAAATGTAAGAGAAAGTGAAGGTTATTCGGGATAGTTTAAAAGCGACTTCCGATCGCCAAAAATCATATGCCGATCTTAAACGAAAAGAGATTGAATTTCGTGTCGGTGACAAGGTATTCTTGAAAGTGTCTCCTTGGAAGAAAGTTCTCCGATTCGGTCGAAAGGGTAAATTGAGTCCAAGATTTATCGGACCATATGAGATCATAGAAAGAATTGGACCGTGTCGCTATCGGTTGGCATTACCACCGAACTTGATAAAATCCATAATGTTTTTCATGTGTCTATGCTACGACGATATCGGTCGATCCTTCACATGTTATTTCTCCGACGTAAGTGGAGATTCAAATGGATATGACTTACGAAAGAAGAACCGGTCAAGATATTGTACACGGGAAACAAAGGAGCTTAGAAATAAAAAAATAAATTTGGTGAAAGTATTGTGGCAAAAGCACGGGATTGAGGAAGCGACATGGGAACCTGAGGAGGCAATGAGGAAACAATATCCAAACCTCTTTCTTGGTAAGATTTTCGAGGACGAAAATCCTTAAAAGGGGGAGAGTTGTAATGGCCTAAATTCAAGATTATCGGAATAATGGTTTCGCAACCATAAATCCGATTTAAATAGAAATTTATTTCAATATGTTTGCATGAGTCTTTATATGATAGGAAATATTTTTATAAATATTTATAAAATGTTAGTAATGCGGTATTAAACTTTCGTTAGAAAATTTTAACGTTTGGGTAGGTAATTAAATGAAAAGGACTAAATTGAAATGAAAGTAAAAGTTTAATTATAGATTAAAAGAAAGTATAAAGGACCAAAATGGCAATTAAGCCATTTTGTCTAGATTGAGGCGATGAATTGAAGAAAAATCTGAGATTTTTAGTTTATTATTATATTATTATATTATTATATTATTATATTATTATATATATATATATAAAGAAAAGAGAAAAGAAACAAAAGAGATAGAAACAGAAAAGAAACAGAGAGCAAACGTGAAAGAAGAAAGAAAAAGAGAAAAGAAAGAAGAAAAGGAAAATTAAAAGTTTGAAGCTTGGAGTTTAATTTGATCCTAAAACTCAAATACAAAGCTAGATCGAGGAAAGGAAAAAGTCCTGGATTAGTAGATTTTATAAACGAACTAGTATCGAGGTAAGTTCATGTAACTTGAATTATATTGTTAAATGCTTGAAATGTATGTTATTGATGTGAATATAATTTGAATGTTCATTGTATGAAAATTGATGATACATTGGTATATTTGATAAAAAAAGAAGAAATCCTGTTGAATGAAAGGAAAAATTCGATGGATCTCTCGAAAAGGAATTGACGGTAAAAAGGGATCTAGCCCGGACGGGTGATCCTATCCTCGATATAGCCCTCCCGAAGAATATGTGGAAAATGGATTTAGCCCGGACGGGTAATCCGAATTAGTCAATTTAGCTTTGGATGTAATTCGGATCCAAGCTCATTATAGTAATTGTCGTTGCGAGGATTTAGCCTGGACCGTAATCCTCTTTGTAAAGATGAGGTTCGCGGGAGTGTGCTCTCTGAAATGAAAATGTGCGCACATGAATATGAATTGACGGACCGGTTTGTACACAAAAGTGTACCTCTGAAAATCCATCGAAATTTCGAGTAATTCAACGGGATAAATATGGAAAAATAACAAGGAAATGAAAATCATAGTATTGATGAGCTCATCAATCATGGTGTGTATATTATTGATATATGGAAATTAATGAACTAACTTGAATGTTGAGCTTGTGCATGTTAGGCTATTAATGCATTGAATGGATATATGAATGCTTATTACATTGTATTGAAAATATTAGGTAAGTATAATTCTTGTTACATGGGCTTACTAAGCACAAAGTGCTTACTCTGCTTTCCTTTCCCTTGTTTTGTAGTGTTAAGAGCTCGGAGGTCGAATCGGTGGGAGACTCATCACACTATCAACCCCAGTATTTCGGTATTTAAAGAAATTTTAGTTTGGAAATGAATGGCATGTATAAGCTAATAAAATAAATGTTAATATGAAATGAATATAAGGTTAGCCACTGATATGGCTTATGTGTTGAAGTTATTTTATAAATATGCATGAATTTTATTTTGAAAATATGTTGAATTAGAATGGTTTCGGTTAAAAAAAAAAAATTTGTAAACTCTGGTAATGCCTCGTACCTTATTCTGATAACGAATACAGGTAGGGGGTGTTACAGTGGCGTTTCTATATAAAACGCCACAAAATATTTTTTATTTCAAAACCGAAACGACGTCCTTTAACTAACAATATAAAAATTAGAAAAATGTAGTGGCGTTTTTTAGGAAAACGCCGGTAAATATTGACTTATAGCGGCTTTTCTATTTAAAACGCCACAAAATATTTTTTATTTCAAAATCGAAACGGCGTCGTTTTAATAACAATATAAAAGTTGGAAAATTTTAGTGGCGTTTCTTAGAAAAACGCCGCAAATGATTGACTTTTAGCTGCGTTTCTAGTAAAAACGCCACAAAATATTTTTTATTTCAAAACCGAAACGACGTCGTTTTAATAATAATATAAAAGTTGGAAAATTTTAGCGGCTTTTTTTAGGAAAACGCCGCTATAGATTGACTTATAGTGGTGTTTCTAGTAAAAACGCCACAAATCATTTTTTATTTCGAAACAGAAACTACGTCATTTTAATGACAATATAAAAGTTGGAAAATTTTAGCGGCGTTTTTTAGGAAAATGCCACGACAGATTGACTTATAGCGGCGTTTCTAGTAAAAACGCCACAAAATATTTTTTATTTCGAAACAGAAACGACGTCGTTTTAATAACAATATAAAAGTTGGAAAATTTTAGGGGCGTTTCTTCTAGAAACGCCACAAAATATTTTTTATTTCGAAACGGACACGACGTCGTTTTAATAACAATATAAAAGTTGGAAAATTTTAGCGGCGTTTTTATCAAAAACGCCACTAATGGTTGCCTTTATTCAACCTATTTCAAGACAAAAAAAGCGTTATTTTGATCATTGTATAATAATTCAATTTTAATTTACGTTTAGTGTTTAAGTTTTTTGCCTTAGTGTTAAGGGTTTAGCATTTAGGGTGTAAAGTGTGGGTCGTAGGGTTTAGGGGTTAATGTTTATAGTTTAGGGTTTTAGTGGTTTAAAGTTTTTGATTTAAGGTTTAGTATTTATGGTTTTAGGGTTTATATGTTTATAAGGGTTTATGATTTAGGGTTTTATGGTTTATGGTATTTTAGAGTTTAGAGTTTATAAAGGTTCATGGTTTAGGGTTTCAGGGTTTATAATGTTTTAAAGTTTAGAGTTTGGGGTTATGTGTTTAGGGTTTTACAGGTCTTAGGGGTTTAAGGGCCGGCTTAGGGTCTGGATTTAAATAAAATGGTGTTGTATTGCTCCTTACATTCTGATCCATCATCCAAGTGGCCATCATGTATTTTTTTCGAAAACTCATGTAGTACTCTTTCATCCTCTTTGATCTATTATTATTTATCTAATTTTTTATATTATTTAATTAAAATAAAATTTATTTGTAATTTAATTTTTAAAATATTCAAAAAAATTAGTGACAGGTAGAAAAAATTTAGAATTAATAACATTAAAAAATATATGTTAAAAATGAAAAAAAATTAAAATACTATTACTTTTAAAATTTTTTGGGTATATGACTTATATATTATTTTTTAAAATTATATATTAAATAATTTATTATATAATGGTAAAAGAGATAATTATATATTAAATAATTTATTATATAATGAGTTAATTAGGTGTATAATGTAGGGTTTTAGTATTTAGGTATGAGAAATTAAATTAAAGGAATCTAATTAATAATTAAACTAATTTAAAGTAATCTAATTAATAATTAAAGTAAAAAAATTATTAATTTAAATTAATCTAATTAATAATTAAACTAAAAAAAATTATTAATATTGAATGTATTAGCGGTGTTTTTGCTCAAAAACGCCGCAAACACATTCCTAAATAAAACGATGCTGTTTACTTGGGGCTTTCGCGGCGCTAGACATAAAAACACCGCAAATGAGTAGTATTAGTGGCGTTTGTTTTGAAAAACGCCGCAAAAAACCATCAAAACGACGTAGGTTTTTAAGGGATTTTAGTGGCACTTTTTTAAAAACGACACAAAGTGAAATTTTTTTTTTTTAACAAAACGTCACCATTTTTTGTTTCGCTATTTTGTTTCCGTCTTTTAACAAAAAGAGCCATGCTGCAAAATCCCTAAGTTCTCAAATTTCTCTCCATCTCTCCATCTGCAAAATCCCAAAACAACAGAAGGAATCCCCCCCAAAACCCAATTAAGAAGAAACCCATCTCTCCATCTCTCCATCTGCTCTTATTTGGTTAAAATCCCTAATTTCTCTAATTTCTCCCCCCCAAAACAGCAGAAGGAATCCCCCCAAAACCCGATTAAGAAGAAACCCATCTCTCCATCTCTCCATCTCTCCATCATTTCTTTGCACGTTTCAACAGTACAATAATGCCCCATTTGAATCTCTCTTTGCTTCGATCTGGCCGTAGTCATTGTTGTTACAAATATTCCAATAACGATTAAGAAACTTTGTTGATTCTGTTCTCTTCTTTTTTATTTCACAGGTTTTAACTGACACTGAGCAATAATAGAATACCAAGTTCATCTTACTAGGTGGAAAGCTAACAAGAAAGCAGCCATGGATGGTATGTGAAGGTTTTTCTTTTTTTAGTTTAGATGTCTGTTATTGCAGTTTTAAGTAAATGATTTTTGGTTTTTAGTTTCTAAAGTTTTAAGGCGATAGCTTTTGCTTGTGATTTTACTTTAAATGTGAAAGATTTTTCATTTTTGTTATATTCTGGACTATGGCTGAATATAGTTATTGTTTTGAAATTGAAATTAGTACCTAGCAATTGTTAAATGTTTAACATAAATGTTGTGTTCATGTCTCTGCAAAGATATATGAATTTTGCTTTCTATCAATTCTAGTTATTGTTTAAAATTATGAATGACCAATACTCATTGACTGATTTTCTTTGTTACTTGCTGTATGGTTTCAGTTGATGCTAAGAAATAATTGAATAAGGAAGTCTTATAGCCCTTTATGTACGCTGCTAAAAACTCACTATTATTGGTCTATTGAACTTTTCTTATTTAACTTGTGCAATTGAACTGGCTGCATTTCATCATCAATAATCTTGTTTGATATCTCCAATGCTACCACATTTTCTATGTTCAAATGAAACTCTTCAAAATTTTGAGGCAATATTGGTATTTAATATTCATATTACAGCTCTTTAAATATATAAATATTAATTGGATATATATGTTTAATCATATGTAAAGTTTGAAAATTGTTTTATAGGAATTAAAAATTGAAATTGAAACCTGATAACATTGACAGTCAAATTGAAATTTGTGGTTTTACAATCAAATTGACAGTCGAACCTGATCTTTGTTTTATGTGTTTGGGTTAAGTACAGAAGCAATAAATTTCATTTTAACTGATTTACACTTGGTTTTGTTTTTGTTTAATGGGCAACCAATTTCTAGAAGCAATAAATTAGTACTGTCTTTCGCTCTGGGCTTCTCTCCCTCGCTTTCTACATTCTTTCAAAGCTCACATATCGTTTATCTTGAAGCTGAAATCATTCCTCGACCCAAGGTATTCTAATCTCATCTAATTGGTCTCCTTTTGATTCTTATAGTCATAGTATTTGATTGATAGGCTAATTACCCCAAAGCTCGTGCCTTTCAATTTAATTTGAAGATGAAACTTTGATTGCATGCTGTTTTTCTAGCAATGATAGTTGAGCTGAACAAAATATTATGAGATTTTGCAATCGGAGATAAGCTAGTTAATAGGGAGTACAAATATGTTAATGAATCTTTGGTTCTAGATCACTTGATAGCAGCAAATTTACTAATGCAATTTGTTGACCTAATTATTTATTTAAATGGGTTGATTTGCAAGTTGATACTTAATTCACTTTTATAAGAATTTGTAACGTTGTTTGTATTTCAGTTATTGCTTCCTACTGCTCCTGCAACTGTCGGATTGGATTTGCTGGTAATAACTTAACAGGTATGAAATCAATATTATTCTTATTTATATTCATTTTGCTGATTTATATTCATTTGATAGAAAAACATTATATATCCAATTGTTAGTCCAGATTATTAATCTTTTTTATTTCTGACTGCAGCCCCTGTTCCTTGGTGAGAGTGGAGTAGACCATCTTCTTCAAATTATTAAGGTACGTTTTAGTGCAAAATTCAGATCAGTAATAGTTATATCATGATGAATTTGTCCAAATTGTTGTCCAAATTGCGGTTTATTATCTTGCTTGGTTGATATATATCTTTGTTTGTTCTATTCTTTGTCAAAAAAAAAAAAAAAAAAGATTCAAAGTATATAGGCTGGAAACCTAACGGGTTGTCTTATATCTCACTTTGTAAGATATAACGGATCCTCCCGGGTGTAACAATGCCACGTCGATGAATCTTAAAGAATTTCTGTCTAAATTATCGCTTATTTTATTGCTTTATTATTAATAATATTTGAACAACCTCCAAATTGCTATCTAATCATGCCGCTTAGATTTTTTACAAGCTCCCGTGTATTATTTTTTAAAATTTAAGGTACGGTATGATATACAAAATAACATAAACAAAATATAAAAGTTAATTGTTAAAATATGTTATAAATTTTTTATATTTTAAATTTAATTCTTACACTTTTTATTGTTAAATTTATTGTTCTTAAATTGAAAAATGTAAAAATTACGTTTCTGATTAACTTTAATTTAATAATAATAATAATAATAATAATAATAATAATAATAATAATAATGAGACCTAAATTTTAAAATTTGTAAAATAAAATGTCTAAAATCATGCATATAAGATGATATACAATGATAATATAAAGTTGAATTTTGCAAGTTAAGATAAGAGATTAACATAAATTTTATATTTTAATAAATATTTTAACATAAATTTCATATTTGAATAAATATTTGCAAGTTAAGAAGAGATTAACATACTTTAATACAAATTGTCACTACATATATTATATATTATATTAAAGAATTTTTTGTTTTTTACTTTATCTTCCCTAAAAATTACTAATTACTAAGTACTAATTTTTTATATTAATAGTGTTAGGTTTTAATATTTAATAATTTCAATGTTTTCCAAAATGGTTTTATTATTCAAAATAAATTATTTTTTTTCAATATTTTCAATATTTGCAGCCAACCTCAAACGAAAAACTAAAACCAATTAATATTTAAAAAAAAACTACAATGTAATGCATGGCATATATGTTCACACCTCAACTGATTCTCGATTTGAAATTTTAATTTAACTTACATAATACATAATACATAACTTACATAAAATTATTTAACTTACATAATACATAACTTACATAATACTTATATAGATAAAAAAAAAAAGAGATTCAAAATATATAGGCTGGAAACCTGACGGGTTGCCTTATATCTCACTGTTAGATATAATGGATCCTCCCTAAGTGCAATAATGCCACGTATGATGAATCTTCAAGAATACATAACTTACTTAATTTTAAGATCAAAATTAATAACTTACATAATTTTAAGATCAAATTTCGTAACTTACATAAATTTAAGATCAAACTTCATAACTTACATAATTTACATAACTTACAAAGTATTCAATTATATATATGATCATATCATTACTTATATAAATTATAAATTAAAAATTTAGCCGTGTAATTAATTGTCAACTTTAGACTTCAACAACTACGAAATGGATAGGAGTTGGATGAAATTGTCAAGGGTAAGCAACGGCTATCGAAATGGAGTAGAAACTTTTCTGAATTTCGCATTTCAAAATGCAAGCCAAGAGAATATGATTCTTTGCCCGTAAGTGTAAGTGTTGCAATATCAATTGGCATTATCGTGAAGTTGTCTACTAATATCTAGGTGATTGATGGCTTTGTGCTGGGGTACAAAAAATGGTTTTTTCATTGAGAGTGTACATCTAGTGGAGCATCTTCATCGATGAATCTAGGTTATCCTCATAGTGCTTACAATCAGAATGTTAGAGATGATAACATGGAAGGCATGTTGCGGGATGCTTTTAATATGTGCAGTGATGGTTTCGGGTCATTTCCACCTGACTTGGGTGCAATCGATGATTATAATTTTGGTGGAAATACTTTCACCAGAAGGGGAAGAAGTGTACTGATGAATGACCAAATGAAGAAGCGGCGAGGTTCTACACATTACTTGGTGAAATGAATGAAGAAGCGTATGAGGATCAAAATTTTCCAAACTATCATTCTGTATTCGTCTTTTTCACTTGAAATGTTTGGGAGGTGGACCGAAACTTCGTTGACAATCTTTGTTAGAGAGTTTCGAAAGAAATGTTCCGCTTTTGCAAAAATCCTCAATCTTCCAAAGACATGAAGAAATTGATAAAAGATTTGGGCCTTGGCTACAACAAAATTCATAGTTGCCCAAATGACTGCATGTTGTATTGGGGCGACCGGATAAACCAACAGTGCTGTCATGTATGTGGTCAATCTCGTTGGATTAATAAAAATAAAGAGGATGGTAACGAGGATGAACACGATACACAGTCAAAGAAGCAACCAGTTAAGATTTTGCGGTATTTTCCGCTAATACCAAGGCTTCAACGGCTTTTCATGTCGTCGAAGACAGCCGAATTAATGACGTGGCACCGTGATGGACGAACCGATGATGGACTGTTAAGGCATCCTGCAGATTCTTTAGCTTGGAAATCATTTGACTCAAAATTTTCAAGTTTTGCAAGCGATCCTCGGAGTGTGAGGCTGGGGCTAGCAGCTGATGGATTTAACCACTACAAAATCATGAGTACTGCGTACAGTACTTGGCCGGTGGTGCTTGTTCCTTATAATTTGCCTCCGTGGGTTTGCATGAAACAATCATCTTTTATCTTGTCTATGATTATCCCTGGAGAGAAAGGGCCCGGTAATGATATTGACATATATTTGCAGCCACTTATTGAAGAGTTAAAACAATTATGGGTTGGTGTTGAGACATACGATGTGTTGAGAAAGGAGAACTTCAATTTACGTGCGGCTTTGATGTGGACTATTAATGACTTCCCGGCTTATGCTAATTTATCTAGTTGGAGTATTAGGGGACGTTACGCTTGTCTGTGTTGTGCTGCGCAGACATGTTCGCAATTGTTATATAATGGGAAGAAGTTCTCTTACATGGGGCATCGTTGGTGGTTACCGAAAAACCATAGATTTAGATTTCAGAGTGCTCAGTTTGACGGTACTGAAGAGTTCAGAGAAGCTCCTTCGCAGACTGGTGGATCCGAAATATTATTAATGTTAAAAGATATGAATTTCATTTATGGGAAGATGAATCAATCGACCAACCCGCAAAGAAATAGAAGATTTAGGGATAAATCTAATGATGAATCTGATGAAGAGGACGATCCTAATGAGGCGGACTTGTGGAAAAAAAGAAGTATTTTTTTTGAGTTGCCTTATTGGGAGCATCAGATCTTATGCCATAATCTTGATGTCATGCACATTGAGAAAAATGTCTGCGAGAACATTATTGGGACTATTTTGAATGTCGATGGAATGTCGATGGAAAATCGAAAGACAATCTTCAGAGTTGACTTGATTTAGTCCACATGGGAATTTGGCGTGAGCTTTATCCCCAAACATTTTCGAATATGAAATATCGGTTGTCGCCTGCTATTTTTTCAATGTCAAAGACGGAGAAAGAAGTGTTCTGTATGGTGTTGAAGGATATAAAGGTCCCGGATGCGTATACATCAAATATATCTCGATGTGTGAGTCTTAAGGATCGAAGACTATATGGCTTAAAATCGCATGACTATCACATCTTAATGCAAGACTTACTGCCAGTTGCTATGCGGTGCTGTATGTCGAAAAAGGTGATGTCTTGTGTAATTGAACTGTCAAATATAATGAAAGGCATTTGTGGTAAAATTTTGAATGTTTAAGAACTTAAGGCACTACAAGATCAAGCCGCATTGACTTTATACAATCTGGAGAAGATCTTCCCGCCTTCTTTCTTCACTATTATGGTGCATTTGTTAATTCATCTCCCGCGTGAAGCAATACTTGGTGGACCCGTTTTCTATCGATGAATGTATTCCATTGAAATGTCTTACTTTATTTGCAAATTATTTCTTCATTCATCTCAATGCCTTTGGTTGCAACTTTTGATAATTTTGTATAGCGTGTTTAGGTTCCTATCCAAATTGAAGTCTTACTGCCGTAATAAGCATTATCCTAAGGATCAATTCTTTGAGGCTACTTGGCGAGGAGGAATGTATGACTTTCTGTTCGAGGTATTTGGAAGATGTTGAAACAAGAATGAACAGATCAAGTAGAAATGCTGGGCTGACAGATCATAACTTGGCCGAAACTTATTTATTTCAAAGTTTTGAACTGATCGGCAAAGTCGAAATCGCAGAATTAGATGATAGATCATGGGTCCAAGCACATCGATATGTTCTTTTTCATCACGATTCAATGGAACCATTTCGGAAGTAAGTTCTAGAATTTATAAATACTCATCAATTATAATTTGTTTGTTTTCTAACAAAGTAAATCTTTTTTAAATGTAGTGAGTACAAACAAATATTGAGAGCTCGTTCACGATCTCGAAGATTAAATCGGTGAGAAATTAATAAGTTGTTCACAGAATCATTCTATGAATTGTTAAGCCAAATGGTATGCAATTTAAGTTTTTGTTGACAAGTAATAATATTTTCTCATAACATTTATAATTACTCGATTTACTTTCGATTTAATAGGTTTGGAGTCGGAATGAAGTTAATGACGAAGTTAAATGGCTTTCACAAGGTTCAAACAGAATAGTGAAAAGATATAGTGCTTTCCTCATCAATGGATACTGATTTCATACAAGGTATCGCGAGAGATTGAGGAAAACCAAAAATTGTGGAATCGTTGTTAATTCTTCAATTACAAGTTATGCTAGTGCTCGGGACAATAATCCTGTCGAGGGGAATCTGGAGTATTACGGACTTATTATTGACATCATTGAGTTGAATTATTACGGAAAATGCAAAGCTGTCTTATTTCGAGGTGATTGGGCTGATGTGAATACGGGTCGTGGAATTAAAAACGATCAATATGGCTTTACAATGGTACATTTCTCTCGATTGATTCACACCGAAGAACAACTGATAGACGAGTCGTATGTGTTTTCTTCTCAAGTTAAACAATTTTTTACTTGAAAGATCCAAGTTAAATTCTGGAATTCAAAAAAAGGAGAGGTATTACGTACTTCTAAAGTCTTATAAATTATTTGGTTTATAGTATTTACTATATATATAATTCAAATTCCATTATGTAGGACCGTGAGCAAGTTGGAACAACCAAAGACGAGAAAGTAAATTCACGCATTACCTGCAGTTCCGTAAGTTTTACTTGTGTAGCTGAGGCCGAGGTATTATAATTTATCAATTCTATCAAATATTAATTACTTTATACTATTAAATTATATTTTTTTTGCTAAAATGTAGGAAGCTTCGACTGGTCAAAAAGTTAGACGCGTTCAGCTTTTTGACATTACACATAGAAAGAAGGATGGATCTCCGATGACATCCGAAGTTGCAGAAATTTTGTTATATTTACTTAATAAAATTTTATTTATTATAAATATTTCTAATGTTTAATTATAATAGTTTAATTCATCGTTTATAGTTTTAAATTTATAATGTTATGTTATGTTATATTCTTTCTTATTTATATATTTCGTTTCTAACTCTTTCATTGATTTATTAGGATAAATTAAAGGAGAAAAAGGCGGAGTATGAAGCGGTTGGTTCGACTGATAGTTCTGTTAATCTTGAGGAGATTGATAACAGAATTATTATCGATGTTTTGGGTCCTGAAAGGTACGACTGCTTTGACTGATAGTTCTGTTAATCTTTAGTATATTTTTAATAGAATTCTCACTGATGTTTTTGGTCTTGAAAGGTATGGTCGGGTTCGACTTAAAGGATCTGGTGTTACCCCGACCCAATATTTTGGATCCGGCTCCCAGCAGTACATGCCTTCCTGAGGTCAATCTCGTGCTGAAGTTCAGAGGCTACAAGACTAGATAGCTTAGATGCAATAGAGCACGGTTGAGCAGAGGCAGCAAATTGCTGATGTTTAAAGAAAATATGAAGAACTCCAAAGAATGACTTAGAGCGAAAGCAAAGAAGAATGTGAGAGAGGCGGCGGCGGTGCGGAAAGCAGAGGCGACATCGATGCTAGCGAGCGAGCAGAATGTAGTACGAAAAGCTCCAAAGAATGGCTTGACATATGATGCGAGATGTTTCAAAGCGATTGCAAAAATCGCCATCTTAGACATTTAGTTTCTCGTTGTAAGAATGTTTTAACATTATTACATTTAACATTATTGTTACAATATTTTCGGTTATAATTCATTTAATATATTAAATTTCAAGTATCATTTAGAATTAATGTAATTGGTGTGATTTTTATGCTAAATTTGCTGTTTTGGGTTGAAATTACATGCAATATTTACTGTTATTGGTTGGTTTTAGTGCAGGAGGGGTATAATATTGAAAAAATTATACATCGAAAGTCTGTACAAATTAGCGGCGTTTGTAAAAAAGCGCCGCTAAAGGTCAAGACTTTTAGCGGCGTTTTTGGGCAAAGCGCCGCTAAAGGCTATGACATTTAGTGGCGTTTTTTGGAAAAGCGCCGCTAAAGGCCATGACTTTTAGCGGCGTTTTTTTGGAAAAGTGCCACTGAAGGCCATGACTTTTAGCGGCGTTTTTAGAAAAGCGTCGCTGAAGGCCATGACTTTTAGTGGCGTTTTTGGAAAAGCGCCGTTAAAGGTCATGACTTTTAGCGGCGTTTTTCTCGCAAACGCCGCTAAAAGTCATGATCTTTAGCGGCGTTTTTTTCTGATAAACGTCGCAAAAATTTGCGGCAATAGTTTTAGTGGCGTTTTTTGCGGCGCTTTGAACACTTTTAGTGGCGCTTATAAACGCCGCTAAAGGCCAAAACAACGCCGCTAAAAGTCTGTTTTGCTGTAGTGACACTTACTTATAGTGTGGTTGTATGAACATAGACATTGCACTAAGGGGAGAACAACCCCCACCTCTTACTGTGGAAAACATCCCTTATGTTAAAAAGGATTTTGAAAGGTGGGATCGCTCAAATTGCATGAGTCTAATGATCATGAAGTACAACATTTCAGAAGCCTTTAGGGGAAAATAATCTAAAAAGATTACTCAGGCCAAAGTTTCCTTGACGAAATTGAGAAACGTTTTGCTAAAAATGATAACGTTGAAATGACATCACTTCTGACTTCTTTGATGTCTATAAAGTATAAGGGTGAAGGAAATTCTGAGCGATCTAAGGGCTATAAATTTTATGATCCCATAATAAGGAATGTTTTTGAGACGGAAACTGCAACATTTTTTGAGAATGTTGAGTTTGGGGGGAGAAATAAGGTTAGAGACATTGCTTTTGAGGAGGAATTGGATTCTAACTCAGTTCCTACTATCACTTTTGATGATGTTTAGGTTCTCATACCTATCATTGATTAAGAAGTGAATCCAGAACCTCAATAAGACAATGTTGAACAACTCCTTATTCAAGATGAGGTAATTGTTCCAGAAGAACAAACTCAACAACCTCAAGAATGAATGTCATTAAAAAGGTCCACTAGAGAAATGGTCATAATAGCTTTAGTGGAATATTTTGACATTAAGCTACATCAGATGAATATTAAGTTAATGGTTTCTCAATGGTAACATTGATCATACATTTATATGGTGCAATTAGAAAGCTTTGTGTCTAATGAAGCAAAGTTAATCATTTGCAAAGAACTTCATCTATGGGTTTAAGCAAACTTCTCGTCAATAATATTACAAATTTTACCAAATGATTATCTCATTCGGTTTAGAGATGAATTTTATTGATAATCATATATACCATAAGTTTAGTGGGATTAAGGTTCTATATTTGGTTTTATATGTTAATGACATACTGCTTGTCAATAATAAGTATAGCATCAATTAATGCCCTAAGAATGATTTTGAGATTACAAAAAAATGTATTAGATTTTTTTACATTTTAGTAGTAGATATGTTCAGGTTTGTATACATTGGAATATTGTGTACACTATTAGGATGTTAGGCAGATATTTTAAGCAACCCTGGTTTGGACCATTGGATAACATCCAAGAGGGTTATAAGGTATTTTCATAGAACAAAAGATTACATGCTCACATATCGGAGGTCTAATCAGTTAGAGATCATTAGGTATACAGACTCCGGTTTTGATGGAATATGGATACAAGATTTTGTCACTAAGGTGCAAATTGTGAAAATAAATTGCAGTCTTTTATTCCAATAGCAACAAGAGCAAATCAAAGTCAAAACACATAGAGCTTAAGTTCCTGGTTGTTAAAGTAAAAGTTCAAAGTTGTTAGGTGTCTATAAAGCATATTATGAAAAACTCCATGATCTACTAAGGGACTACACCTAAGGTTTTTCATGAGCACATTGCTCATATGGGTGTAATATCATTTAAGGATATTTGGTTTTAGTGGGAGTTTGTACTTTTAAATGCTTTGATGTTATAGACACATTTTTAGTAACTTCGGTTTAAAGATATTAAGTTTATTTTCTGCAGAAATAAAGTTTATTTGGTTTATTCACACTCTGATTTTGGTAAGGTTTGATCTCACTATGGAGGGCCAGTTGGAAATAGACATGTTTAGATCATATTACATGTAATTTCCACGCTTCACATCCGTACTTGATCTATGTCATTTGGTTGTGTTAACATATGTGATCTTGGATGGATTTAGTTACGATATATGTAACAAAAGTCGCGTTGGTTCTATGTTAACATAATTAATTGACGAGATTGTTCAGAATACCTTTTGGATATGATAATAAAATTTTGAGATCATAAGGTTATATAATGATATAATTATAGAGTAATTAGTATATATATGTGGTCCAAGTGGGAGATTGTTGGAAAATATGGACATCACATATATAATAAAGGTAATTATGTGTTATTATTTACTATCATGATAGGTTAGCCCAAATTAAAAGTGATCTAATTTGGTTAAAATTTTATTGGGCTTTAATTATTAGATAAAGTATGGGTCAAATATGCGTAGATACTCTAGTAATTGAGCTCTAATCAAATTTTAATTAATGATGGGTTAATTAGAATTTGATTAGAACTAAAATTCCAATATTATAAATATTAGGGTTATGGTCCCCAAATTATACATAAGATATCATTTCTAATACCCCATCATTAGGAAAGAGAGAGTAGATTTTCTCTGAATTTCTTGTGTGCTAATTTGGAAGATCAAATTCCCAAGATTCGGTAAAACTTAAAGGAATTCATGGATTCAGGTACGCTTCCGCATCTAGTTTTGTTTTTGATTTATTCTTGATGTTTTGACATGATAGATCCTGGTTTATTCAATTTTATTTTAGATTTATTTTACAAATTTAACATGAGGTCGAAAGATAAGTGAGTATTAGTCGATTAATTAATTAGTAGAGGCCGAAAGATAATACTGGTTAGTTAATAATTAATTCACTAAAACAAACCTGAGTTTTGATGTTAATTACAACCATTGAAGCGAGTTAATCTTCTGTCTGTTAATTGAGATATTCTTTGTTGATTTATTTCTATCTAATTATTTTATTTTATTTCATAATATTAATTTTAATGTTCTTATTTATCGTAATATGATTTTTGGTGATTATTGTTTAGACCTATTATTGTAGAAGTAATTTTAAATTTAATCCATCCTCCCTTGGGTACGATCCTCGAAAGGTTTACCGGTGTTTCATTGTAGCACTTCTATATTACAATTTAACTCATATACTTGCGAACACCGCTATTTAATTCCTTATCTCTTGTTGTAGTATTTTATGTCCAAACGTTCGCACGTTTGGCGACGGTCAATCATTTCGAGTTCTTTGGATTTGACACTTGGTTTTACGTCATTTTTGGATATTCGATTGGTCATCTCAAGTACTAGGCATTTCAAATTTGTATGACTATTTCCTAGTCCTAGTCATTTCTAAGCATTTCAATTAAGTGAATTGGGTTGATTTTGAGTTTTAAAAACTTTCAAACATTTTGAGTTCGAATAATTTTATGTTCAGGTAATTCATGTTTATCAATTGAGTTTTTGGGTCAATCATTTTGAATTCTTTGGGTTTGACTGTAGCACCCTATACCCAACCTGATCGTCGGGTCCAAGGTAAAATATGCCACATTCACTGTCGGAGCAACAACGAACCAAATCAATACAATTCAAGCCATTAACAATCAAATAAGACACTATAAGCAAATAATATGATAAATAAACATTCTCGGGTCTTATATCAGCTTACGGAAGCTTTAATGTTAACCTGAGGTCGAATCAGGTCTAAATTGAAAATTTTCAAAACATGTCATGTGGGTATCGTGATATCCTAGGCTTAGTATTGCGATACTAAAGACAGTAGCCAAACTTCAAATTTAATCAGGTGGGTATCACGATATCCAAGGTTCAATATCGTGATTTCGAAGACAAGAGTCAAGTTTCCCAACCTGATGACCAAATTGCAAGGTTTTCAAAATGGAATAGAACTAATATCGCGATATCTAGGGTGCAGTATCGCGATATCGAGACAGTCCACTAAGTCTTACATTTGGAAAAATGTACATTTTTTTATACCTATTTCAAAGTTCTATTTCAACCATTCAAGATACATCAAAATACCATATTCAATTAATCCAAAACATACCTAAAACTATACCAAACAAGTCATTCAAATAACCATTCCATATCATATAGAACATATAGCAAAGGATTCAAAGACATACCAAAATTATATAGCCATTACATGTATCATACCCAAATTAAGCTATGGCAAATCTGCATTGCATATATATATATATGTATATATTACTTAACAAACATATATCATTTTTAAATATCAAAACCAACATGACTTAACCTATTAGGTACATGTTAATTAATAAAAAAAGCCAAAAATGAACAAACACTATTGATTTCGGGACCGTTGATTGGATCCTGAAGTCAATGCTCAAGAATCACGAACAAAGCCTGACTTGTGCATGGAAAACAAACCGTACGCTGAGCAAATCGCTCAGTGGTAAATCTATGATTCAAAATATTTATAGTGAACTATGGGCATAATTGCAAAAAATACCCTCAACATTTGGGGACTTTTGGTTTTGTGCCCTTGACATTTTTTTTATTGACACCCTCAATGTTACGATTTTTTCAGAAATCAACCCAATTTTAACAGTAAACGTGAGTTGACCGTCAGTCAAATGGCAGGTCAACGAAATAGCTCATGTGGCATGCCACATAAGCACGATGTCATAGATGACATCATCAAAACAAATTTTTTTCATTTTTTCCATCTTCTTTCTGTAATAACCCATTTTGCCCGGGCCCATAAAACAGAATAAAAAACAAAAAATATACCAAAGTGTCCTTTTACAGTCCTTTACAAAGCCCAAATTTAATTTACAAATGGCCCAAATACTAAGACTACTCAGCAACCCAAATTTAATAAACTCGATTAGCCCAACTAAACTAACCCATATGCAGCCCAAATGAGCCCAAATCTTCAGCAGTCTGGAAACCTAGGGTTTCCCAGGTTTCTTGGAAACATTTGCGCCGCAAGGGCCAGTATCCCAACCGTCGTTCCGCAAGCTTTGCGCCGCAAGCAGCAGCTCATCGATCACTCCGCCATCAACGCGCACGAACCTCACGCCATCGCCAAGATCTTCGTCCACCTGCAAAAGAAAGGAAACAATTCGCAGCAAAAAGGCAAAACAGTAGCAAATTCCTTTTTTACTTTTCTATTTTCAAGGCTATAAAAGCCTGATTATTTTGTATCAAAAACACACTGAGATATACGCAGAGAAAAAAAAACTCAATACACACAGAAATAAAAAAGGAAGGATCAAAATAGAATATAGATATTGTTCTTTAACAGAGGTGATTTTCCACTCTATTTTGTGTCATTTTTTATTTCGATTTATGCATATTTATTATAAAATAATACTATAATAAAAAAGGGACGAAATTTCATACCTGAGAGCCGCCATGGGCGACGGCGCGTAGGCGCGTGGAGGCGGAAGCCCCTAAGCCCGATGACCAGGCTCCGTCAAAGGAACTGAGGGCCCTTGAGAGCGTTTTTGAATATTTTTTTTAAAACAGGTTACTGAATGATTTTTTTACCTAGATATTAGTTTATATAATATTATAAAACGACGTCGTTTTAGCTTAAACAAATAAGCATTGAAACGGTGCCGTTTAGAAGGTTAGGATCCGCACGTTGACCCAACCAAGGGAGGATCCGCGCGTTTTCTTTGAATGGTCTAATTGCCATTTTAATCCTCCCGCGTTTTTTTATTTTTAATTAAGCTTTTTTTATTTTTAATTTAGCCCTAAAATTTCCTTTCTGTTTTAATTAAGTCCTCAAACTCTTTAAAGGCCAAAATCGAAACGACGTCGTTTTGGAAAGAAGGCAGAATTACCTAATGAGTCTCTATAACATGACGCGTATTTTTAATTTTGTAACACCCCAAACTTGGCCTATGCGTTAAGACCAGACTTGGCATGCCACACAATTCCAACTTACGTCCAGTCATCAATGCTTTTAATGAAAACAATTTTCAAAACGATTTTGAAGACGGAGTTTCTCAAAAATCGAGATTTATTTGAAAACCATGATTTTAAAACATGAGAGTTTGCAATTTTATTTTCAGAGAAATAATTGGTTAAAAACTTAAATAATTGGTTGAAATAAATTTATAAAAGAGTTTTCACAGAAATTTTACGAGTAAGTGATATTTAAGAAAAACCCTTTTTATACGTAAGTTTAAGAAAACATTTATAAGAATTAAACAAATTTCATTTAAGTAACTAAAACATATTAAAATCCATCCACGAATAAAAATCCATAATAATAATACCAGAGGCCTTATTACATTGCAATTGAAATAGTACTTAGATAAAAATACTTAAAAGAAGTTCAAAGTTTTTATAACTCATCATTCGTAGTATGGCCTCCACACGAAGTCATCCTCGGCCCGAGCCTCCATCAATTACCTGAGAAGGTTAAGAAAAACAGGGTGAGTTACTAAGAACTCAGTGTGTAACTCACTTACCGTGATCATTGGGCCAAAACCATTTAAGCATTTAATTGGGCTTGAGCCCATTTACAAATGTACAGTATATATAAATCAAATATAAAAATAATGCATATGGTATGCAATTCCCAACCAAGCCTAATTTCCATCCGCTACACACCACCCGTACCAACCAACACACCTACGAGGATCAAGTCAACCCACCCCACCAACGCACCAATAGCAGGCATTAAGCCAATTATAATATTTGTGGTAGAGCCACTGAACTAGATTGTGACAGAGTCACCGAACTAGATTTTGGCAGCAGGCCTTTCTTCTCTTCATCAATTATCCCAACCCATGCAGTCATGTATATATATATATAATGCTTAACAATATATTCATAAGGTAAATTTCAACAAAAAGCCCATATTACAAGTTATCAATTAGGCCCATTAGTCAAAATAGCAATTTGGCCCATTTAATGATCTAGCAAATTTTGGCCCATGTAACAAATACCAAGCGGCCCATATAGCAACATATCACATTTGGCCCATAAAGGGTATTTTTGTAATTCGGTCCGTAGGGACATTTCATAATTTAGCCCATTAGGGGCATTTTCGTAATTTGGCCCATAAGGGAGTTTTCGTAATTCGGTAATCGTACTCATTAAGGGTAATTTGGTAATCTCGCAACCCAAGGGTATTTCATAAATTTTACCCACCAAGGGTAATTCGTTTGGGCACAAAAATTGAAACTGTCCATCTGCGTTATGCTGACTAAATTGACTATAACTCGAGTTAGAAAACTCAAAATATAGATCCGTAAATTTTCTATGAAACTAGACTCATATATATTTTTACTATAATTTTCTAGAATTTATGGCTTAGCCAATTAGTACAGTTTATTCTTCAAAAGTATCCCCTGTTTCACTATTTGACAGTTCAGCCCTCTCTTCACAAAATCTCAGATATCTTATTGTACAGAACTCAAATACTGGTTTCGTTTGATCCAAATAAAAATAGACTCACTAAGGATTCTAATAATATAAACCA
Source organism: Gossypium bickii (assembly GCA_025503065.1). Lineage (NCBI taxonomy): Eukaryota > Viridiplantae > Streptophyta > Magnoliopsida > Malvales > Malvaceae > Gossypium > Gossypium bickii. The sequence goes on along the minus strand of CP106713.1, from coordinate 13,859,858 downwards.
TGTCCCATAATTGTTTTTCTACAATTTATAATGGTTTTTCCAAGTCAAAACAGGGGATCACGTATTCATTCTGAACCAGTCTTACAAAAATTTAAAAATCTAAAAATATAAAAATCCTTTGCTTTCTCTGTTTCTTTTATAAGAAAATAGACTCAGTAAAATTTAATCTGATATCTTATTCACTTTGTAATTCCTTCTATCCTGTTTTTCACGATTTTTCAAATACAAATCACTGTTTCTGACTGAAACTATTTTATTACAAAACATGATTATCACTACCATCATATGTACGTCCGAGTGATCACGGATGCGGGTTATCGGTTTTCTTCGATATTTCTACCAAATCATAAGATATTTCATGTGAACTTTCAGAGAGATGTGAGATTTACTCACCATTTCAAACATATATTGGGAAGGGTACGGGATTACACACCTGATTTTGATTTCCTAATGAACCACTCGTCGTTGACCACTATGTTCGAAGGTTGAATATATCGAGTGATTTGTCCCTAAAACATATAGTCGATTATTTCAAATTATTACTCCGTTAGCAACCAATCGAATATTAACTAATATCAATAATCCATAAGAACTCCTTACCTTATTAATATTAGATCCGATTTTCTCCGTTCGACTTAAGGCTAGAATGATGTTCGGCCTCCCATTATATCACTACAAAGAAGAAAAAGATCTTGTTGAGAGAGAATAAGGTGATGGTCTCTGTCAAATGACTATCCCGAACCAAAACATAGATTCGGCATTAAGAGAAAGAAAATAAAATATTGAGAAGAATACTTACCGATTGATCAAGAGGTGGATGTTAATATGGATGAGAAGAAGAAATAGAGAAAAGATGAAAGTTCGGTTATGGAGGAAAATATATGTTGATATTTGGCTAAGGGGAATAATCAAACACGAATATGTGATTTAATGATGGTATTGGTTTAGAGAAAAGAAGAGATTAGAGGAATGGTTAAAAGAAAGGATGGGAGGTTGGATGGATGATAGGTTGTTTGGCTATCCAAGAAAGATGAATAAGGGATGAAGGTTTTGACCAAACAAAAGAGAAGAAAGATTGAAAAAAATGCACAATTGTGCTAGGACGTTTCGGCAATGGAAATAGCAAATTGGGAGAAAAAGACACAAGATTTGCAAATAGGAAATTTTGCCAAAACCATCCACATCCATTCCCCTAAAAGTCAAAATTTGCCATAATTATGTTTTCCCCATTTTCTTCTCCATCATTCCTTTGCCATAATTGTGTTTTTCCCCATTTTCTTCTCCATCCTTCATTTGCCATAATTGTGTTTTTCCCCATTTTCTTCTCCATCATTCATTTGTCATTATTGTGTTTTCTTACCACAACACCCAAATAATTTTTTTTGGATATTACAATTCTACCCACCTTAAAGAAAATTTCGTCCTCGAAATTTACCTGGCGAAAAGAGGTGAGGATATTGTTGCCGAATTATGTCCTCAGGCTCCCACGTAGCTTCCTCCGCTCTGTGATTACGCCACAGAACCTTAACCAATGGCACAGTCTTCTTTCTTAGCACCTTAACATCACGGTCTAAGATTTTCACTGGTTCTTCCTTGAAAGACAAGTCTGGCCTTAATTCTACTTCTTCCACCGATATAATATGCGATGGATCCGATCTATAATGCCTCAGCATAGAAACATGGAAGACACTATGAATCTGACTCAACTCCGGAGGTAATTCAAGCTGATTGGCCACTGGTCCTACACGCTTTAACACACGGTACGGTCAAATGAACCTAGGGCTCAACTTGCCCTTCCTTCCAAATCTGAAAATCTTCTTCCAAGGTGAGACTTTCAGAAAGACCTAATCTTCCACTGCAAACTCAATATCCTTACGCTTCAGATCCGCATACGACTTTTGTCGATCCGAAGCTTCCTTTAACAGCGCTCGAATCACCTTCACCTTTTCTTCTGTCTCATATATCAACTCAGGACCCAACAACTATCTTTCCCCCAATTCAGTCCAACAAGTAGGGGTACGACACCTACGACCATATAAAGCTTCATAAGGCGCCATTTGGATCTTTGGATTGGTAATCATATTATATCGCGAACTCTCCGCCAGCGGTAGGAAATCCTCCCAACTACCTCTCAAGTCGATTACACAACCACGTAACATGTCTTCCAAAATCAATTACTCTTTCTCGATCGCCCATCCGATCGAGGATGAAAAGCCGTGCTAAGTTTAACTTTGTTCCCAAAGCCTCATGTAAAGCTTTCCAAAACCGTGATGTAAACACAGGATCCTCGTCCGATATGATAGACACTGGTACCCCATGCAACCTCACGATCTCAGATACATACAGTTTAGCCAACTTCTGCAGCGAGTAATCCGTACGAACTGGTAGAAAATGAGCAGTCTTTGTTAATCGATCAACTACCACCCAAACAGAATCTTTCTTAGTAGGTGTTAAGGGTAACCCACAAACAAAATCCATCGTTATCCATTCCCATTTCCATAGAGAAATCTTTACCGGTTACAATAAACCTGATGTAATTGATGTTCCGCCTTTACTTGTTGACACGTCAAGCACTTACCCACGAGATCAGTAACCTCCCGCTTTAACATTGGCCACCAATACTACTCACGAAGATCCCGATACATCTTACTTCCTCCGGGGTGCATAGCATAAGGGCTACTATGCGCCTCTCGTAGAATCATTTGTCTCAAATCCGAATCCATTGGCATACAAACTCTTCCACGAAAACATAACATGCCATCCTTGTTCAATCTAAAGTCCCCTATAAAACCACTTCCAACTTGCCGCATTAAAGGACCCAACTTTTCATCTGATAACTGCTTTTCCTTGATCTGTTCTAACCACAATGGCTTCACCTGAAGTTCTGCTAACAGACTACCATCCTCATACAAACTGAGATGAGCAAACATTGCTCTTAACTCCGACACTACCTTACGACTCAACGCGCGCCGCGCACCACGTTAGCTAGCTTTCGGGATGGTACTCGATTGAGAAGTCATAATCCTTTAACAACTCCACCCATCTCCGTTGTCTCAAGTTCAACTCCTTTTAGGTAAGGAGGTACTTAAGACTCTTATGGTCCATATAAATGATCGACTTCTCACCGTAGAGATAGTGCCTCCAAATCTTTAAAGCAAACACCACCGCAGCCAACTCCAAGTCATGAGTAGGGTAGTTGACTTCATGCGGCCTCAACTGACGAGAAGCATACGCCACCACTTTCCCACTTTGCATCAACACACATCCTAAACCCGTATGTGACGCATCACAGTAAACGGTAAACTCTTTTCCACCTCGAGTTGAATCAATCTCGCGCGCTCACAAAATCTTCTTCGCTTTCTTGAAACTTTTTTGTTGTTTATCAGTCCACACATACGGTACTCCCTTTCTCAACAACTTAGTTAGGGGTGCAGCAATCAATGAAAACCCCTCAACAAAGCGTCTATAGTAACCAGCCAATCCCAAGAAACTCCGAATCTCAGCCACTGACTTCGGTGGTTTTCAATCCAACACAACTTTTACCTTCCGAGGATCAACTCTTATTCCTTCGGTTGACACCACATGCCCCAAGAAAGTCACTTTCTTCAACCAAAATTCGCACTTACTGAATTTGGCATAAAGTTGCTTATCTCATAAAATTTGCAACACAATGCGCAAATGTGAGTCATGCTCTTCCCCATTCCTCGAATATACCAAGATATCATCTATGAACACTACTACGAACCGGTCTAGATAGGGTTGAAAGACTCGGTTCATCATGTCCATAAATACAGCTGGTGCATTGGTCAAACCAAACGGCATAACCAAGAACTCATAATGTCCATAACGAGTTCGGAATGCCGTCTTATGAATGTCTGCCTCTTTCACCTTGAGTTGATGATAACCCGATCTCAAATTAATCTTGGAGAAAACTGAAGCCCCTCTCAATTGATCAAACAGGTCATCGATTCTCGGCAATGGATACCTATTCTTGATCGTCAATTTATTCAACTGCCTATAATCAATGCATATACGCATCGACCTATCCTTTTTCTTGACGAACAAAATCGGTGCTCCCCACAGAGACACACTCGGTCGAATAAATCCTCGATCTAACAATTCTTGAATTTAAGCTTTAAGCTCCGCTAACTCCTTCGGCGCCATTCTGCAAGGAGCAATGAACATCGGAGCTGTTCCGGGCAAAAGCACAATCCCAAATTCTACTTCCCGATCTAAAGGTAGACCCAGAAGTTCTTCAGGAAAGACATCTGAAAATTCCTTCACTGTTCTCACATCTTCCACCGATAATTCATTGGCATCCAATGCACTAATGAAGGCTAGGAATGCTCCATACCCTTTCCGCACCAATTTTTCTGCCTTCATAGCAGATACCACATTTGCCAAAAAGTTCCTTCGCTCGCCTATCATTACTACCTTCTTATCATCCACAGTCCTTATTGACATCCGCTTTTCAGCACAATCCAACTGTGCCCGGTGCTTCACCAACCAATCCATGCCCAAAATAAGATCGAACTCACCGAAAGGTAATTCCATCAAATCCGCTAAGGATATTTCTCTTTGGATTTTTAAGGGTACGTCTCTGAACAATTTATTCATAATTACAGTCTGTCCTAAAGGACTAATTACCGTCATCTCTCTATTGGTAATCTCAGATCTAATATTCAAGTTTCCAGATATGGCATTAGCAACGTACTAGTGGGTAGACCCGATATCTATCAAAGTAGTAACAGGTACATCAAAGATGAAGAACGTACTAGTTATCACATCAGGTGCATCGCCATCTTCCCGACACCTGACCGCATAGACCAACCCCGACTGTCTTGCCTCCGAGTTACCTCTAAAGCCATTACCTCGACCCGATGCACCTTGACCACGTCCAACACCATCACCACCACGACCTGGTCCACGACCTCTCGGTGGCTACTGAGTACCTTTAGCTGACTGGGCATCAAGGTTATGAGCTTTTGGAGTCGTATCAGTCCGTCGAGGGCAGTTCTTATACTGGTGATCCTTGGAACCACATTTATAGCAGGCAACAGTTTTCCTCCAGCATTCCCCAGGGTGTCGCTTCCCACAGTTAACACAGTCTCGACTCTGATTGGTAGTCACGGGTGTTCTAGCTTGGGTTGGCTCATCATTCCTAGGCCTCTTCTGAAAACTTTTAGTGGAACCTGAATTCCTGAAGTCCCTCTTGCCTCTGCCTCTGTCTCGATTCTGACGTGCAGAGTTTCTAGCCTCCTCAGCTATTTTGGCTCTCTCCACAAGCTTGGCAAAAGTCCTTACTTGTTGTGGGGCTATCGATGCCGTAACTCATCATTCAAATTTCATCCTCAAAACGCATACGCGCGCTCATGATCGATCGGTTGGCACAATTGTTCGAGCATAACGGCTCAAGCGTAAAAATTCTGCCTCGTAAGCTGCCACCGACTTATTTCCTTAGACCAGATTCAGGAATTCTTTCCTCCGGGCATCCACATAACTTGCCCCGACATACTTTCCTTGGAATTCAGTCTTGAAGAAATCCCAAGTAACAAGTTCAGCCTGAGTGCCTTCTCGAACAGTGAGCCACCATTGATACGCCTCATCCCTCAACAAGGACACAGCGCCTCTTAGTTTCTGCTCGGTGGTGCACTCCAAATCATCCATGATTCGCTCCACTGCCTCGAGCCAATACTCCGCTACATTCGGAGCTACACCGGAGACACGCCTAAAAATTTCGGCACCACTTGATTTAAGTCGTTTCGATATTGGTCTACGAGCTGCTGGCCCAGTACTAGCTCCAGCAACCCTTTCTAGCACTCGTAACACTGCTTGGGTCAAAGCAATGTCCTCTCTCATGTGGTCGTGTAATCCAGTCTCACTCCCGGGTGACGCAGGTGCATCCATTTCTAGCATAAGACCCGGCGCTTCAGACGCAACCCTAGCACCTCGGCCTCTACCACGGCCACGTCTACCACGTCCACGTCCACGTCCTCTAGTGCTCATATGGGGTATTTCGGTTTAATCTGATTACAAGTTTTATGAATCAGTATACTATTTCAGTATTTATTAACGATATTTTATGAGATATAAGAGGTAAAGTTGTTTTCGCAATCACTTCTCAATCTCTACTGTTTTCAACACCTAAAACTAGAAGTTCTAGAGTGTTCCTATGATCAGAGAGGAACCTCGCCATACGTCACGAATTGGATGGCAGGCACAATTCTGACTAGTTCTCCGTACTATTTTTCTGCAGTTGAAAACTATCATGCCTATTTAGTGAAAAACTGGCTGGTTCTGGCTACCTTGCAGAGCAAACGAAATCTCCCAAAATCTCACAATAATAAACATTCAATAGTACTTACTTGACTTGGTGCCGGATGCTCGTGGTGCCATACTACCTTTAAAACATAAAGTCTAAAAATTTTAAAAAAAATTCAAACGATTTTTTTTTATTTTGAACCTAAACCACATCCAAGTTTTGAAACTGGCTTTGATGCCATAAAATGTAACTCCCCAAACTTGGCCTATGCGTTAAGACCAGACTTGGCATGCCACACAATTCGAACTTACGTCCAGTCATCAATGCTTTTAATAAAAACAATTTTCAAAACAATTTTGAAGATGGAGTTTATCAAAAATCGAGATTTATTTGAAAACCATGATTTTAAAACATGAGAGTTTACAATTTGATTTTCAGAGAAATAATTGGTTAAAAACTTAAATAATTGGTTGAAATAAATTTATAAAAGAGTTTCACGAAAATTTTATGAGTAAGTGATATTTAAGAAAAACCCTTTTTATACGTAAGTTTAAGAATAACATTTATAAGAATTAAACAGCCCCATTTAAGTAACTAAAACATATTAAAATCCATCCACGAATAAAAATCCATAATAATAATACCAGAGGCCTTATTAAATCGCAATTGAAATAGTACTTAGATAAAAATACTTAAAAGAAGTTCAAAGTTTTTATAACTCATCATTCGTAGTATGGCCTCCACACGAAGTCATCCCCGGCCCGAGCCTCCATCAATTACCTGAGAAGGTTAAGAAAAACAGGGTGAGTTACTAAGAACTCAGTGTGTAACTCACTTACCGTGATCATTGGGCCAAAACCATTTAAGCATTTAATTGGGCTTGAGCCCATTTACAAATGTACAATATATATAAATCAAATATAAAAATAATGCATATGATATGCAATTCCCAACCAATCCTAATTTCCATCCGCTACACACCACCCGCACCAATCAACACACCTACGAGGATCAAGTCAACCCACCCCGCCAACATACCAATAGCAGGCATTAAGCCAATTATAATATTTGTGGTAGAGCCACCGAACTAGATTGTGACAGAGTCACCGAACTAGATTTTGGCAACAGGCCTTTCTTCTCTTCATCAATTATCCCAACCCATGCAGTCATGTATATATATAATGCTTAACAATATATTCATAAGGTAAATTTCAACAAAAAGCCCATATTACAAGTTATCAATTTGGCCCATTAGTCAAAATAGCAATTTGGCCCATTTAACGATCTAGCAAATTTTGGCCCATATAACAAATACCAAGCGGCCCATATAGCAACATATCACATTTGGCCCATAAAGGGTATTTTTGTAATTCGGTCCGTAGGGACATTTCATAATTCATCCCATTAGGGGCATTTTCGTAATTTGGCCCGTAAGGGCGTTTTCATAATTCGATAATCGTACTCATTAAGGGTAATTCGGTAATCTCTTCACAAAATCTCAGATATCTTATTGTACAGAACTCAAATACTGGTTTCGTTTGATCCAAATAAAAATAGACTCACTAAGGGTTCTAATAATATAAACCATGTCCCATAATTATTTTTCTACAATTTATAATGGTTTTTCCAAGTCAGAACATGGGATCACATATTCATTCTGAACCAGTCTTAAAAAATTTAAAAATCTCAAAATATACAAATCCTTTGCTTTCTCTGTTTCTTTTATAAGAAAATAGACTCAGTAAGCTTTAATATGATATCTTATTCACTTTGTAATTCCTTCTATCCTATTTTTCATGATTATTCAAATACACATCACTGTTTCTGACCAAACCTATTTTATTACAAAACATGATTATCACTACCATCATACGTACGTCCGAGTGATCACGGATGCCGGTTATCGATTTTCTTCAATATTTCTACCGAATCATAGAATATTTCATGTGAACTTTCAGAGAGATGTGAAATTTACTCACCATTTCAAACATATATTCGGAAGGGTACGGGATTACACACCTGATTTCGATTTCCTAATGAACCACTCGTCGTTGACCACTATGTTCGAAGGTTGAATATATCGAGTGATTTGTCCCTAAAACATATAGTCGATTATTTTAAATTATTACTCCGTTAGCAACCAATCAAATATTGAATAATATCAATAATCCATAAGAACTTCTTACCTTATTAATATTGGATCCGATTTTCTCCGTTCGACTTAAGGCTAGAATGATGTTTGGCCTCCCACTATATCTCTACAAAGAAGAAAAAGATCTTGTTGAGAGAGAATAAGGTGATGGTCTCGGTCAAATGACCATCCCGAACCAAAACTAGATTCGGCATTAAGAGAAAGAAAATAAAATATTGAGAAGAATACTTACCGATTGATCAAGAGGTGGATGTTAATATGGATGAGAAGAAGAAATAGAGAAAAGATGAAAGTTCGATTATGGAGGAAAATATATGTTGATATTCAGCTATGGGGAATAATCAAACACGAATATGTGATTTAATGATGGTGTTGGTTTAGAGAAGAGCAAAGATTAGAGGAATGGTTAAAAGAAAGGATGGGAGGTTGGATGGATGATAGGTTGTTTGGCTATCCAAGAAAGATGAATAAGGGATGAAGGTTTTGACCAAACAAAAGAGAAGAAAGATTGAAAAAAATGCACAATTGTGCTAGGACGTTTCGGCAATGGAAATAACAAATTGGGAGAAAAATACACAAGATTTGCAAATAGGAAATTTGGCCAAAACCATCCACATCCATTCCCCTAAAAGTCAAAATTTGCCATAATTATGTTTTCCCCATTTTCTTCTCCATCATTCCTTTGCCATAATTGTGTTTTCCCCCTTTTCTTCTCCATCCTTCATTTGCCATAATTGTGTTTTTCCCCATTTTCTTCTCCATCATTCATTTGTCATAATTGTGTTTTCTTACCACAACACCCAAATAATTTTTTTTTTGGATATTACAAATTTAGTCCTTGTCATATTTATATTTATTATTTAATCCTTATTTCTTTATTTATTCTTAGACTTTTTATTTTCTTTTATTTTTAAATTATTCTAATATTATCTTCAATTATTTTATTTAAATTTTTATATTTTTATTATTTTTTGTGTATTAATCTATAAATAGTATAAATTCATATGTATTTTTTTATATATATTATCTCTCTCTCTCTCTCTATATATAAATATATATATCTGTTACTATATATTATTTTATAATTTGTATGTTATCTATATGATATACAAAATTCTTGTATTATTATATTATATTATATATTATTTTTAAAATCTAATTTTACGAAAAATTTAATTATATCATGTAATATATTATTTATTCTTAAATATATAGTTTCTTTTAGGTTATTAAATATGTTTTTATTTAAAATCATTTATTTATTTTGAAACGTTTTTTATTTATTTGTTCAAAATACATTTTTTTTATTCTTTTTTTTTTATATTTTTGCAATAATTATTTATTATTTGGTACATGTACTTGCATGGAAAGTTTAATATTGTATAAGAAATTTTCATGTTTGTTTAGTTTTTTTTTTCATCATTTATTGTTTTATATTTTATCTTTTATATGCTCTTTCATTTATTATTAATTGCCCTACTATAGTTATTTTAATAGTTGTTATTTTATATTGTCTATATTAATGTTAGTATTTCACGATTGTTTTTATATTTATACGATATTTTCATATGAATCATCGTTTAGAATAAAATACATTTTTTTTTGCAAAATCACTATATTTTACTTAAATATTTTTTAAAATAAGGCAATATTTTGGTATTTAGAAATTCGGGAAATAGTGCGCTAATGTGCTGGGTTTCTATTTTCCGTTGGACTAAATAACTAAATATCCTTTTCAATAAAATTTTGTAAATCATGAGATGATTTTAGTTACGAGAGTTTAAAAATATCATGTCCCAACGCGCTGGATGTGATGTTTGTGTTCTTTCGGAACAAAGTAATCTCAAATTTTAATTCCAATTATTCAGTTTTTTTTAGAAATCATACTTTAAATTTTCTAAATTTTCAACATTAGGACATGATTTTATCGATTAGGTACCAATTTTTGAGCGTTATGAGGGTGCTAACCCTTCCTCATACGTAACCGACTCCCGAACCCATTTTCTTGTTTTTCGTAGACCAAAATTAAATGTTTTAAAAATAAAACATTTTTACAAGGTGATCCAATCACACCCAAGTAAAAAGGATTGGTGGTGACTCCCACTTGTGTTTTTAAAAGTCGACCCCGTTTTTATCAAAATTTAAAAATGGTTTCGACACTTTCTTCCTCTCTCTTTCTCTCTTCCCCTTTAAAACATTTTTTTTCTTAATGTTTTCCCATATTTTCTCTCTTTCCAAACACATCTTTAGTTTTTTCTTTTTTTCTAGATTTTCTCAACGCCTCCATGAGTTAGTAGTTTTTTCTAATCAACACATTTTTGTTAATGAAATGGCCTATAACAAACATTCAAAACGGCATGCAAACTATTAAAATCCATTTTCTTCAGTTTTCTTACCATTTTCTTTAGTTTTCTAACCAACCAAACAGAATAAAACAAATCTATACAACAAAAAGAAGCTAACTTTATAGTGTTTTAACAAAAACCCAGCAAATCTCACATCCAATTTTATACTAATTTAGCTAGATCTACCAACTTTAACCTCCAAATTCAGCATTGAGAAAATCTAGGAAAGCATTGAAAAAAAAATGTGAGCATGATTCAGAATTGTTCGAACACATACTTTTTTTTCTCGATTTGAAGTTCAATTATAGAATAAGACGAGAAGGCTTATCTAGTTTTAAGAAATGTTGGGGATGATGTTGCGAACCTTCTCACTATGTTTGTCTTTATTAATTTGAAGGAGCTTGTTTGGTTTGTGCAGTTGGCCTCTATGGAAGGCCAAAAACTGTTATGTTTTTTAGAACATCCCTAGGAGTTTTTTTTAGTTGTGTGAACAGGGATCTCTCTACCTCTTTCTAGGGCTGGAAGTGACGGCAAAGATTCACTAAATTGGCAAAAACCTCTTTCGCCTTTGATCGAAGCTTAATTGTGATGCATAATTTGATATTGCAGTGATTTGCAGGGACTCTAATGGTGATAACACCCTTACACCTCTGCTAAAACCATTACAGTTCGTCAACTCTGTTCCTTGGCAAGTCAGAGAGGTTGGTCTCATGTTATTGTGAAGTCTTGATTGCCTGCAGCTTATCCAAAGATTAAAGAAGTCAGTTTCTTGTAAAGATTGGAGAATATTATGATCTTGTTGTAATATTGTTTTTTCTTGGTTAGCTGGTTTGACAGGGTAGATAATCTAAATCATGTTTTCTTTGTTATAAGATTGTAATATTGTGTTTTCTTGGTTAGTCACATGTTTCTCAATTCTGAATCATGTTCCTAAATAAGATAATCCAGATTTGGGTGTTTGGAAAGAGAGAAAATATGGGAAAGCATTGAGAAAAAAATGTTTTAGAGGGGAAGAGAGAAAAAGAAATGAGATGGAAAAAAATGAAAAAAATTTGTTTTGATGACATCATATATGACATCGTGCTTATGTGGCATGCCACATAAGCTATTTCGTTGACCTGCCGTTTGACTGACGATTAACTCACGTTTACTGTTAAAATTGGACTAATTTTTGAAAAAATCGTAACATTGAGGGTGTCTATAAAAAATGTCAATGGCACAAAACCAAAACCCCCCAAACGTTGAGGGTATTTTTTGCAATTATGCCTAAATTATGCAATGCATTTATTCAATAGTTAATTCAATCTACCATTTATACCAATTACTTTCCATATCATGTATTCATAATAGTACCAATCTTAAAATCTATCCATTCTATATTTACCAATTTACTTAACTTGTTTCAATTCATTTCATGTTTAATTCATCATATATAAGCACACAAATTTTACCAATTTTCATTTATCAATAAGACAATGGATACATAACATCAACATCTTTTTATTATCAATACTCATGCATAGCTCTTAACAAATTCCGAGCTTGATGACTCTTTCAATCACAACCGACCCCTTCAGGGCTCGTATTCATTCATATTACAAATACAATTCATATTACATTTTATTCTCCACATTTCCCAATTAATTTATTCATTTATAACCCTACTGACCAACAAAGGCTCAGAACGGATACACGTATCTGTCACCCCAGGTTGTCCGACAATGATGACGCTATACCAATATATAATACCACCACGAACCATAATTTATACATATTTTAACCCCATGCTTGGCTTATTTTTGGATGAATTTTTATTAGATTTGATGAATTCGATGCTCCTAATCCCTTAATTTCATGTTTTACACTCAATAGAGCTTAGGGAGTCGAAAAGAACGAGAAACGGGCCAAAAAGGGACAAAATAAGCCTACCTTGGAAATCAACACGGCCTGGACTATCACACACGGGCAAGACACACGGCCGTGTATGTCGAGCAGAATCGAGCACGGCCTAAAGTTATCAAACACGGCCGTGTGTGACAAACAGAATCAAGCACGGCTTAAGGCTATCGAACACGGGTTCTCCCTGTCGAATCCAAGTCTAATTCCATTCAGAAAAGGCTACTTGTGGGCCAAGAAATGTGTCCCAAAGCCTATATAAACACCTTAGGGGGCAACCTAAAAAAACACAGGGTAGGAACGCAGAAAATACTCGAAGACAGCCAACGGAAGTAGCTTGAAAGAAGGATCTCCATCAAGACTGAAGATCTCCTATCAATTTCTCTTGAAGTTTTTGGGTTTTCTTATGTTTTGTAGTTTTCCTTATTCTAAGATGTTTTCCTCTTTCAGTATGAACTAAATCCCTTAAATACCTAAGAGGATGAAACCTAAGACGGATCTTATTACTATTTGATTTATAAGATAAATACTTGTTTTTATTCTTAATTGTGAGTTCTTATTCTTGTTTTGATAATTCAGGTTATTGATTCAAGTTGAATGTGCTTATTCAGAGGAGCAAAAGTCTTTGTTTAAGAGTAGATCAACACAACTAAGCGGAGTTGATTGCAACCCTAGAAATAGGGAGACATAAATCAGCTGGATTAGAGTCAAATCTAATAAGGGAATCCACAGATCGAGTTAATGCGACAATAGGGGTTTTAATTAGAAAGAAATTTCAATTAATCAACCTAGAGTCAGTTGTTCTTAGTCTCGAAAGAGATATTAACATAAATCAGGGATTTCTACGAATTAAGTCAAGTGAATAAATCGTATGAATCAAAAGTAATAAGTGAAGTCTAGATGGATTCTTCCTTAGGTATTGCCCTTATCATATAGTTGTCTAAAAGTATTTTCTCAATTCATTCTCTGTCGTGCTTTTAATTAGTTTTAGTTTAAAAGAAATCACTCCAATTCTTAGGCTAGATAATAGAAAGATAGTAATTACTAGCACTCTTGGTCCTTGTGGATATGATATTTCCGGTCTTACCATAACTATATTATTAAACGATAGGTGTGTTTGCCTTTATTGTGATCATAGTTAGTTAAAGACACATCAACCACAAATTTCCCAACAACAATGGTTTTCTCAACTCAATTAATTAACGATGACTCAAAGCATAATATCTACCACTCTGGATTTCCCAAAAACGATGGTTTTACTCAGTACTCTAACCCTATGACATGTCAACTATATCCAACTAGGTCCGAACAGCTAATAAGGTATTTCATTTCCAATTCATTATGTATAGTTCAATTTACAATTCGCTAATCATAGATCAATTGACATATCTCAATTTCATAACTTATATAGCATGTTTCACTACAATTCCATGTCAATTAACAAATATCATGTAACACCCCCAACCATTATCCCTCGCCAGAACCAGGTTACGGAGTATTACCGGAGTTTACAGATCAAACAGACATAAATTTCAAACATTTTGTATCATATAATCTTCAGGTTAAAACTAATTAAACTCATACATGCTATCCCTTTTCGAGCCATCGAGGCCCAAAATACGAGTTAGAAACAAGTCGGGACTAATTCGAAAACTCAGAGAATTTTTCAAGAATATTAAAAATTTTCAAAGCTGCAGGGTTCCCACTGCCATATGGCCAGAATGTACCTTAAATAACAAGTTTACCATTCCCTGCAAGCTTGGACATTAAGCAATTCAAAAATCATTCGTTTAACCAGTTCAAAACACAATCAAACACATTCAAAACATATCAAAATAATCATCATAGGTGCCTAACCAATGTACCCTCATTGGTACCACATTTTTATCATCAATTTATATTATCAAAACATCATTCAAATTCAAATTATAAACATACCTAATTTAATCCATTTTACCTAGTTTATGAATATTTAAACATCAATTTAACATGCCATAATAAAACTTCAAAAAAACAAACACATGTTTATATGTATATACCAAACAAATATTAAATTTATAACCTCATTTACATTTAATCCACAAAATAACTATTATTTAGACACCTTAGGTACATGCCGACACAAAGTTGGATGCTGAATTGGCGATCAAAATTAAGTACCTAACCTGCGCACGGAAAATAAAATCGTATGCTGAATAAAACTAGGTGGTATTTCTATAATCCGAATATTTAAAGATAAGTAATTACAAATATACAATTGAAATATAAACACATATTAATATTTAAATATTACAACAACCATATCATATTTCATTTGTTTCACAAATATCTCAATTCTCATACTCGCTATATAAATAGTTTTTCACAATTCATTTCACATTTCATTATACAATTGCATTATCCATTCCATATTTATTTCGTGAGTATATAACTCATATATTCCATATATTTGCAACATATTTCACATTCTATTTTCAATTCACTATTTCACTTACATTTCTCATACCATGCCATTTCAATATCAATTATAAAACTTTATTATTCATTTACCCTTATTAACACAACTCTGACTCAGACGGATACACGGATCCAACCAAACACACTAGTTTGGCACCTAGTGCCTCATTGGATAATTCGAAGTAATAAATTGACATCCAGTGTCTCATTGGCTAAACCAAAGTAAATTGGCACCCAATACCTTATCGAATTAAACCGAAGTAGTAAATTGACACCTAGTGTCTCATCGACTCGAAGTCAAAGAAGTCCCTGAACTCTTTTAATCCTATGGCATGCCATCTATATCTGACTCAGCTCGATACAGTTAATAAGATTTAATTTCACAATTCAAAAACAACCAATATCCAATATCAATTTTTTATATAGTCACATATACATATAAATTCAATTTAATATCAAAATGTCAAATACTCACCTCAATTACTTACCATAAACATTTAATCAAAATACAACAATTAATAATTAGATTTGAATTATAGAAATACAAATCAGAAATTTCGAACTATTTCTTGTCGACTTTATCTTTCCCCTTTTTAGTCGAGGGTTCCGGTACAACGTTAGCTACAGAATTAAAACAATTAAAATTCGTCAGTACAACACAATTCAATTTCATATTGCATATTGCAATTTTTGCTCAATATTTGCTTAATTTTCAATTTAGTCCCTAAACTGAGACTAACTTTATTTCTTTACAATTAATCCTATATTCTCACACAAATTCCATTTTAAACTAAATTTAACTCTGTAACGACCCAAAATCCGTGGGCACCGAAAAAAGTGTATTATCGGGCCTCCGTTTTAGTAAATTAAGTTAGAAAATAATTATTAGGAGTAATTATGAGTATAATAGTGTGATTAATTAGATTTTTATTTAGTGAATTTAGCTTAATTTAAAGTAATTAGGAAAAAAGATCAAATTGAATAAAGAGTGAAAGTCTAATATGGATTAAAAGAAAGCAAAAGGGCTAAAATGGCAATTAAGCCATTTGGAATGAGTTGAGGCAAAGAAAAAAAGGATGATAAAAATCTAAGATTTTATTGTTTTATTATATTAAATTATAATTTATATCATTAGTGTATAGTTTTATATTAGATATATATATTATATTATTATAATATAATAAGTAGATAAGAACTACAATGAAGTAAAAGCAAAAGCTTAAAAAAAAAAAAAGATAGTAACAGAGAGCTCTCGACACAGAGAAGAGAAAGAAGAAAAGAAAATAACAAGGGGAAAATAGGGATTTTAAAGCTTGAAGTTTAAATAGGTAAGTCAATCAAGTCCTATTTTCTTAATTTTTAATGTTTTAGAAGTTTTAAAGCAAGATTTTGGTGATGAATTTCTTCCTTTTTATTAAGTGGCATGTACTAGATAGTTATATGAATTATAAACATACATAAAGTTAAATGATTTTGGTTGTATATAAATGATTATATTGTTTTGGATGAGGAAAACGATATGAAGTTATAAAATGATAAATTTGGTATTGGTTGATTTGGTTTGAATTTGCAGGGGGAGTTAGGTAAAAATAAGTAGAAATGCTGCCGAAATTTTTATAGAATTTAAAAAAAAAAATTAGAAAATTCGAATAAGTCACATTCTACTTTTAATAAATGTTTTGGGCTTTGAAAGTCAATTATAGGGACTTATTTAATAATTATACTATAAATGTTATTTTATTTGTGAATTATTTGTAATTAGTCTGATATATCTGGTAATGCCTCGTAACCCTATTCTGGCGACGGTTTAGGGTTAAGGGGTGTTACAATTGTTGGTATCAGAGCTTATCAGGTTTAGCCAATTCTCGGGCCAAATTGAGCTCGAAAGCGAGTCTAGTAGTACATGCCACTTTTGAGTTGAAAATTGAGTCGGGAATCTTGGATGCTGACCTATTTATTGTTTTTGTTTTATAGATTAGAGATGTCTGATGAACACATTGATGACATAAATGAAGAAATGTTCACTGGGGATGAAGAATCATATGGTTTAGATGAAACCGAGTCAGCTACACCCAGTGTAAATCCAATCAGAAATCAGCCTCTCAGAGTAGAAAGAGAGAACATAGGGAGAGAGATGAAAAAGGTAGAAATGATTATGATGTAGTGAGAGTTTTAACTGATTTTCTTCAAATGAATATCGAGTCTATACCGCTACGACGTCAGTACTGCTCCTGAGACAGCCCCTATTAAAGAATTAAGAAAGTACGGTGCCACGGAATTTTCAGGTCTGAAAGGAGTTGATCCTTCTGTAGCGAAAAATTGGATGGACGTAACAAAAAGAATTTTACAACAGTTAGAATGTACGTCACGAGAAAGTCTGTTATGTGTTGTATCTTTATTACAAGGTGAAGCATATTTATGGTGGAAATCTGTGATTCGACATTTACCGACTGATCAAGTAACATGGGATCTATTCCAAAAAGAATTTCAAAAGAAGTATATTGGGGATATGTATATAGAAGACAAGAAACAATAATTTTTGACGCTAAAACAAGGTGAAATGACAGTAGTGGACTATGAACGGGAGTTCTCAAGACTTGGTAGATATGCATCAGAGTTTGTACCAACTGAAGCAAATAGTTGTAAAAGATTTTTACGGGGATTAAGAGATGAAATAAAATTGCAATTAGTGTCCCAGCGAATCACTAAATTTGTTGATTTGATCGAGCGGGCAAAAATGGTAGAACAAGTTTTGGGATTAGATAAAAAGCCTGAAATGACTAAATTGACTGGGAAACGAGTTGGAACTGCTAGTTCTAATCCTTTACCAAAAAGATCTAGAGAGTTCAAAAGTGGTTGGAAGCCAAGTTTTAGATCTAATCGAGGTGACAAAAGTCAGTGTAAAGAGACTACTATTTCTACTGGCAGTGTAAAAGGGCCTTCACGGAACATTGAGGTTCCAGACTGTGAACACTATAGGAAGAAACACTTAGGTGAATGTTGGAGGATAACTCGACGATGTTTTCGATGTGGGTCTACAGGTCATTTCATTCGAGATTGTCCAAAAAGTGAAACTGTCACACCGGCAGCATCTCAGAGATCAGTATCGTCTGCTAGAGGTAGAGGTATGTCCAGAGGAGGTTTTGTTTCGAGGAGAGGAGGAGCTAGTAGAGGCAGTGATATAATTACACAACAGTCAGAGGCTAGAGCACCAGTCAGAGCGTACGTAGTTCGGACCCGTGAAGAAGGCAATGCTCATAATGTGGTGATAGGTATATTGTTATTATATTCTGAGCCTATTTATGCTTTAATTGATCCGGATTCGTCACATTCATATATTAATTCAAAATTAGTTGAATCAGGGAAGTTAGAATCTGAAATTTCTAGAGTTTTCATAGAGGTGTCTAGTCCTTTGGGACAAACAAAGATTAGTAGATAGAGTATGTCCTGAGGTGCCCGTTAATAATACATGATAAAATGTTTCCTGTGGATTTGCTGATCATGCCTTTTGGCGATTTCGATATCATTTTGGGTATGGATTGGTTATCTGAACATGGGGTAGTTTTGGATTGCTATAAAAAGAGGTTTAGTATTCAGGCAGAAAACGGGGACATAATTGAAGTGAATGGCATCCGTACGATGGTTCGACACGTATCATTTCAAATATAATAGCTAACAAATTATTACAAACAAGGTTGTTCAAATGTATTTGGCATATGTTATTAATTCCGATTCGGTTGGGAGCCATGCGGCAGATTAGGGCAGTATGCGAGTTTCGGATGTATTTCGGAAGAACTACCGGGTTTACCACACGATAGAAAGGTTGAATTTGCTATTGGGGTGTATCCAGTGCATGCAGATGCAATTTCTATACCTCCGTATCGAATGTCGCCATCGAGTTGAAAGAGTTGAAAGTGCAGTTACAAGACTTATTAGATCGAGGCTTTATCCGACCGAGTATTTCACCTTGGGAGCTCGGTATTGTTTGTTAAAAAGAAAGATGGTTCTATGCGATTATGCATTGATTATCGACAGTTGAACAAAGTGACAATCAAAAACAGGTATCCTTTACCTCGTATAGACGACTTGTTTGATCAACTTAAGGGAGCTTCAGTATTTTCTAAAATTGATTTGAGATCCGGGTATTATCAGCTGAAGGTGAAGGAAAGTGATGTGCCTAAGACTGCCTTCCGTACTCGTTATGGCCATTATGAATTTTTGGTAATGCCGTTTGGATTGACCAATGCTCCAGCTGCTTTTATGGATCTGATGAATCGCATTTTCCAGCCTTACCTAGATCAGTTTGTGGTGGTTTTTATTGATGATATATTGGTATATTCAAAGACAGAGGCAGAACATGATCAGCATCTTCGAAAAGTTTTACAGATTCTGCGGGAAAAACAGTTGTATGGGAAATTAAGTAAATGTGAATTTTGGTTGTCTGAAGTGGTATTTTTAGGACATGTGGTATCTGCCGATGGGATTAGAGTTGACCCGAAGAAAATCGAAGCAATTGTTCAGTGGAAAGCGCCAAAGAATGTATCTGAGGTACGCAGTTTTCTTGGTTTGGCTGGATATTATCGAAGATTTGTTAATGGATTTTCGAAAATAGCACTGCCAATGACTAAGCTATTACAGAAAAATATTCCTTTTATTTGGGATGATCAGTGCCAGAATAGTTTTGAAACTTTGAAGTAAATGTTGACAGAGGCACCGATATTAACATTACCAGAGTCGGGGAAAGATTTTATTGTGTATAGTGATGCTTCTTTGAGTGGTTTAGGTTGTGTATTTATACAAGATGGGAAAGTCGTTGCATATGCATCTAGACAGTTGAAGCCACATGAACGTAATTATTCGACACACGACTTGGAGTTAGCTGCAGTAATTTTTGCTTTAAAAATTTGGAGGCATTATCTTTATGGCGAGAAATGCTACATCTACACAGACCATAAAAGTCTCAAATATCTTCAGTCGCAGAAGGAGTTGAATTTAAGGCAAAGACGGTGGATCGAGCTTCTAAAAGATTATGATTGTGTTATAGACTATCATCCAGGAAAACCAAATGTAGTAGCTGATGCATTGAGCAGGAAAGCTGCAATTGAATTACAGGCAATGTTTGCTCGACTTAGTATTAATGATGATGGGAGCTTGTTAGCTGAGTTAAGGGTTAAGCCGATGATGTTTGATCAGATTAAAATAGCTCAGATGAAAGATGACAGATTATTGAAGAAAAGAGAAATGGTACGAAAATGGTTCAATAGAGAGTTTTAGTATTGATGAACATGATTGTTTGAGGTTTCAAAATCGGATTTGTGTTCCAAATCTATCAATTAAAGAAGATGATTCTTCAAGAAGCACACGATGGCGCCTTTGCATTGCATCCTAGTGGAACAAAAATGTATCGTAATTTACGGGAGCTTTATTGGTGGCCAGGGATGAAGAAAGATATAGTTGAATATGTCAGTAAATGTTTGACTTGTCAACGAGTAAAGCGTAACATCAGTGCCGGCAGTGTTACTCCAGATCTATTAGTATTCCCGAATGGAAATGGGATAGTATTACTATGGATTTTGTTACGGGGTTGCCACTATCGGCGAGCACAAAGAATGCTATTTGGGTAATAGTTGATCGACTTACTAAGTCTGCTCATTTCATAGCAATCAGAACTGATTGGTCTCTATAGAAACTTGCTGAAATTTATATCCGAGAAATTGTGAGACTACATGGTATTCCAGTGTCTATAATTTTCGATCGGGATCCACGATTTACATCAAGATTTTGGAGGCAGTTACATGATTCTTTGGGTACTCGGCTTAAATTTAGTACTGCATTTCATCCACAAACCGACGGACAATCAGAACGGGTAATTCAAATTTTAGAAGACATGCTTCGGGCTTGCATTATTGACTTTGAATCAGGTTGGGAACGATACTTGCCGTTAGCTAAATTTGTTTATAATAATAGTTTTCAATCTAGTATTCAGATGGCTCCCTATGAAGCATTATATGGTCAAAGATGTCGATCACCGGTATGTTGGACATGAGTTGAATGAGAAAAGATAGTTGGACCTAATTAATTCGTGAGACAGAAGAAATAGTTAAAAAGATCAGAGACAGGTTGAAAGTAGCTTCTGATAGACAAAAGTCTTATGCAGATTTGAAGCGACGGGATATAGAGTATTCTGTGGGTGATAAAGTGTTTTTAAAGGTATCGCCTTGGAAGAAAATTTTGAGATTTGGCCGCAAAAGAAAATTAAGTCCTCGTTACATTGGGCCGTATGAAGTAGTTGAAAGAATCGGACCGGTTGCCTATCGATTAGCTTTACCTCAGGAATTACAAAAAATTCATGATGTTTTTCATGTTTCCATGTTAGAAGGTATCGATCGGACCCATCTCATATTATTTCTACTGAAGATATTGAGATTAGTCCGGATTTGTCCTATGAAGAAGAACCAGTTCAAATACTAGCTCGAGAAGTGAAAGAATTAAGAAACAAACGAGTTCCTTTGGTAAAAGTATTGTGGAGAAGGCATAGTGTGGAAGAAGCAACTTGGGAACCGGAAGAAACTATGCGAGTACAATATCCTCACCTATTCTTAGGTAAATTTCGAGGATGAAATTTATTAAGGGAGGGAGAAATGTAACGACCCAAAATCCGTGGGCACCGAAAAAAATGTATTATCGGGCCTCCGTTTTAGTAAATTAAGTTAGCAAATAATTATTAGGAGTAATTATGAGTATAATAGTGTGATTAATTAGATTTTTATTCAGTGAATTTAGCTTAATTTAAAGTAATTAGGAAAAAGGATCAAATTGAATAAAGAGTGAAAGTCTAATATGGATTAAAAGAAAGCAAAAAGGGCTAAAATGGCAATTAAGCCATTTGGAATGAGTTGAGGCGGCAAAAGGATGATAAAAATCTAAGATTTTATTGTTTTATTATATTAACTTATAATTTATATCATTAGTGTATAGTTTTATATTAGATATATATTATATTATTATAATATAATAAGTAGATAAGAACTAAAATGAAGTAAAAGCAAAAGCTTAAAAAAAAAATAATAATAGAGAGCTCTCACACGAGAGAAGAGAAAGAAGAAAAGAAAATAACAAGGGGAAAATAGGGATTTTAAAGCTTGAAGTTTAAATAGGTAAGTCAATCAAGTCCTATTTTCTTAATTTTTAATGTTTTAGAAGTTTTAAAGCAAGATTTTGGTGATGAATTTCTTCCTTTTTGTTAAGTGGCATGTACTAGATAGTTATATGAATTGTAAACATACATAAAGTTAAATGATTTTGGTTGTATATAAATGATTATATTGTTTTGGATGAGGAAAACGATATGAAGTTATAAAATGATAAATTTGGTATTGGTTGATTTGGTTTGAATTTGCAGGGGGAGTTAGGTAAAAATAAGTAGAAACGCTGTCGAAATTTTTATAGGATTTAAAAAAAAAAATCTAGAAAATTCGAATAAGTCACATTCTACTTTTAATAAATGTTTTGGGCTTTGAAAGTCTATTATAGGGACTTATTTAATAATTATACTATAAATGTTATTTTATTTGTGAATTATTTGTAATTAGTCTGATATGTCTGGTAATGCCTCGTAACCCTATTTTGGCGACGGTTTGGGATTAAGGGGTGTTACAAACTCACTATTTTCACTTAAATTCCTAAATTTTGAATTTTCACAATTTAGTACCTATTACTCAAAATTTACAATTTATTCTACAAATCAATCTTTTTTTCATTTCTAACTTAAAAATCTATCAATTTAATCCCTAATATTAAAATTATTCAACAATAACAATACTTAAAAACTCTATCATTTTTAAAATTTTGACATGGGTCGGATAGTATTTAACACCGGAATTCTAAAAACATAAAATTACAAGAAAAATAAACTAAATTGACTAACTAATTGAACTTTCAACAATTAAAACCTCTAAAGCCTTGGGATCCTTCTTTCTCTATTTCTTTATAGATCAAAATATATATTTATTTAATTGACAATAAATATTTTAAAAAAAATTACCAAACAACAATATCCATCAAAAAGTAAATAATTTTCTGAAGTTATTTTTAGTAAAGTAAACGGATTCTAAATGGCACTTATTTTCTTAAGCGTTACGCTTTTGTATTATTCATATTCTCTGAAAAAAAACAAAAGCCTCTGATCATCTTTTAGAAGCACAAAACAAAAAACTTAAAATTTTCTTTCTGTATAATCAAAGAGAACCGGACGCGTGTGTTTAGTTCAATCTGGGGATTTGGTGTTTGAGAAAAATCCTTGAGGAATTTTGGAGGCGGATCTCTCTTTTGCAATTGGGAGCCCTTCGTTGCAGTAAAAATATCAATTTTTTTATCATTCCGTTGCCTTAATTCTTAGCTGAGCTTTTTTTTTTTTTGAGTTGTTTGAATGAAATTTTTGCGTTTTTAATCTCAACAGTCAATTAACGTTGTATATATATATATATATATATAAAATGTTTGCCGTGAAAAAAATCGAAAAATATTTGGATTCCCGAAAATGAAAGCAACCCCAAAAGCAAATTATCATCTCTATTAATTTTGTTGATCTTTGTAATTTTCTTCTTTTCGTTTCATAATACACGATAAAGTTCTAATTGAGGGCGTTGATTTCATTGGGAAAGATGTCAGTTGGTTTTGTTCAAGATTACTGAACTTTTTCATAACCCTGAGCCTCGGTAGCATTCTCGGAAGCCAGCTAACCATTAATTCTTTACTTAATAGCATTAGTTGAATATTAGATATGCTTGCCGGTGATGTGCTAATATAGTTGTGGAAGTAGTGGTGTTTTAGGGAGTTAAGTGTCTTCGTTCTGCAACCAATGGCCTAGGACATAGACACACACACACAAAACTGAGGAACCTTAACAGTGAAAGATTTATGTTCAATTGTAGGGTGTCTGTGATTGTCTGGTAAGGCGTCCTGTTATTTTGCTAGAGCTAAAAGTGATGCTGCAAAAGCTTTATCATGTCCAAATCATGTTGTAACATTACCAAATACAAATCCTGCTCTTATGTTTAAATTTATGCTTTTTGGTATGTACGGGGAAATATAAATTGACATTTTATAACCATGTCTTTTACCCTGAGTTTGTTATCAAGAGATGGAAACTGTAAATGGGGAAGTGTTTATTCTACATAACCTTGTCAGATGTTTTTGCATACTTGAGGAGTGATTTGTTTCCAAACTTACTACTTTTTCTTTTTCGTGATCTATAATTTATGACAAAACAATTTATCTGGAAGTTTTGTGACTGTCCTATTTTGGTGTTGTTAGAATTTGATGGATAACAATAACTGGAGGTTTACTCCTCCCAGTGGAGAGCCCAACATGGACACAGGTGATTGGAGAACCCAGTTGCAGCCAGATTCACGACAAAGAATCGTCAATAAGATGTAAGTGAATTTTATGATACTATTTTTGGTGAAGTATACTTATAATTAACTTGCTGAAAGTATTTGGCATGTTGTCCGCAGTCTTAGTTAGTATTGTTATGAACCAAACATTCCCATTAATAACGCCTTATTTCCTCTTCCAACGTGTTTTCTTTGTTTTGTAAATACATGGCTTGAGAACCAAAGCTTGCTCTTTTAGTCTTAACATGAGTTTGGGTACAAAAAATATATGGACCACATATCTGGAACCTGATGGGGGCATGTGGCTGAGCTATTGTGTCCAACTTTATGCATATTCAGATTCATCATTTAACGAATTTATGTGATTGAATAAGGATGCAATTTGCTTTTATATCTTTGGCTCCTTTTAAGCTTGGGACCTGTTATCTCATTCAAGCGGAGTATGAATTGGTGGTTCTCTTTTGTTCTTACTGACTGAATTATGACTATTCATTAAATAACTTATTGCTGTAATTGACGCTAGCAGAGCTGCTTTTCTACATTGTTATCCGAACAATGGCAATTATGGTGTGGTCTATCTGAATGTAACTGATATATGAAGGCCATGATAGTCATAGTTTATTTTGGGTGAACTTTGTTAAATCTAATGTTGTGGCTTCATGATATTTAAATGTGACTGCCCTAAGAAAGTTAGGAAGAAGAATTTTGTGGTTCTTATATTATATCCTGGTTACTTTTCATTTGATTTTGTGTTGCTTTACAAACCTGACAACTTGGTCCGTAGCATTCATATATGTAGCATTTGAAGTTTCTCTCATGTATCATATTTGTGTGATCATAACTTATGCAATGCCCTATGTACGTAGAATGGATACATTGAAGAGGCACCTTCCATTTTCTGGTCAAGAGGGTTTAAATGAACTCAGGAAAATAGCTGTAAGGTTTGAGGAAAAGACTTTTACTGCAGCAACCAGCCGGGTAATCATAAAAAAGTAGCATTCTTTAACATGCTTGGACTTGTTGTTTACATATATATATTTTTTGCGTGTGTATCTTTTTGTTTCTTTTTTTGTCCTATAAATTTGCATAGACATGTACACATTCAGACTCCTTACCTAGTCAACTATGTTTGAAGTAGATATAGATAGAAATCTAGCGAGGAAGAGAGAGAAGAGAGGGGAAAAAAAAGATGCTAAATGCAAACTCAATATTTGGTGTGGTTAAGATAACATATTTGAAAACCTTACCTTGTTTTTGAATAATATATTAAACTCAATGTTGTTGTCTGCATTCAGTCTGATTACCTAAAGAGAATATCTTTGAAGATGCTTACAATGGAGAACAAGTCTCAGAGTACTGTACCCAACACAGGGAATAACAGCAAACCGCCTGATCCAGGTAATAGCAAAAAACAGCATTTTGCTTTCATGCTTGTAGACTTTCCATGTAGTTATCTCTTCTGTTCTTTTACATGCAGAGCTGTTTAACTTACAACATCTGCATATTTGCTGTCACAAGCTATTTGAATGAAAATTTCCTATATTTTATCATTGTTGTCCCCCTCTTGAAGTGTAGCAGTTGTTTTTCAGTGCTGCATGCACCTTTGTATGTGCTAGGAATAAGTTTTTCATTATTCTTTTTCTTCCTCGTTGTATTATTCAATTTCCCTGCATGTTCTAAGTCTAGTTTCTTTTTGAATGAAATAGTTATTGTTTTGGTATTTTGTTGTTCATCTTGTTCTAAATGTTTCTCAATTTTGTTCTGGTGGGTTCTTCTCTAACTTACTCTTTCTGAATATAAATTTCTTGGGTAGGTTCTCAGGGCATGCAGAACCAAGTTCACATTCAAGGGCAACCAATTCCTATCTCTTTACAAAGTAATCAATCTCAAGCACAACTGTTACCCCAGAGTGTCCCGAATAACATGGCGTCTGCTGGAGTTCAAAGTTCTGCTGGTTTACAATCTGGAATGCCTGACGTCTCTGGTCTAACCCTGAATCCTGTACCTGATGTTGTAGAACAACATGAATAGGTAGTAATTAATAGCCTTAAGATTAAGTCTTTGTAGGACGATAACTACTACTTTGGCTTGAATAATTCTACATTACTTTAAGATTTTAGGTTTCTAATCGGATTTGGTAATTCAATTTTAATTAGGGTTTTAAATTGGTATTTGAGATTTGATGTTTTAAAATTGAATTTGAGAGTTTGAAATAAATTTTGGGAACAAGTTGGATTTTGGAGTTTCCATCAATATTTGGGGATTTGGGTTCTCAAAAACAATTTTAAAATTTAGGGTTTTGAACAATGATTAAGGTATTTAAGGGTTTTGAAGAAGGATTTTACGAGTTTGGGTTTGAAACAAGATTTAGAATTTAAGGTTTCAAAAGGGTTTGAAACTTAGTTTTAAGAATTGGGGTTTTCAATTTGCTTCAATCCATTTCAAAGGGTTTGGGGTGGGTTTCAAATGGGTTTCATCCGAATTTTAGTGTGTTCGACTTATATTTGTGAATTCTAATCTAAACCCAAAAATTGATCTAATTAATTCGAATTTTAATCTATTTTTATTTGATAAGATCATAAAAGCTAACATGAACTCATCTAACTTAAACCTAAAAGTGTTTGAAATGATCAAACAAATATCCAAAAATGACCTAAAACTAAGTGTCAATGTAACGATTCGGTTTTTTGTTGTGTCGAAAAAAATGGTTTTAGGACTCCGTTTCTGCAAATCGAGCATGTAAATATTAAATAAAATTATTTACAAAGTTATTATATAGGTGAATTGAATTTTGATAAGTAATTTAGTTGGATTAAGGCTTAACTAAGGTTTAAGGACTAAATTGTAATGTCCAATCGCTATAGATTTTAATTAGAAATTAGATTGAAGGTTTAAATGCAATTAATCAAAGGTCCAAAATAGCAATTAGACCCTATTTAATTCAGACTTAGTAGACGGTAAGAAGTCATTAAGCTTAATGGGCAAAATTATGATTAATTAAAAGTAAAACATAATTAATTAAAATAAATTATAAGGTTAATCCATGTATATAAAGCTAAAATCAGTGGGAAGATAGAGGATTCTCATCTCTTTCAACTAAACCAAAGGTATAAGCAAGAAGAAGATGCCATTGATAGGGGTTTCAGAGCTTTCAATCAGTAATTGATTAGTGTAAATTACTCTTTTTCTAGTAATTTTTATGTTTTTGAGATTATGAGAGCTTAATCTAGTTAAACAATATATCAAATTTTAAAACTATTAAAGTTTTGAAATATGCCATTGTTGAGAATTGAAAGTTTTAGGTGTTAAATTGATAGATTTTAAGCTTAGATATGAAAAAGGATTAAATTGTAAAACTTAATTGATAGTTTCGTACATCATGGACTAAATTGAATGAATTGTAAAATTGGTTGTATAAATAAGAAATATGAGGTACCTAATGAGTAATAGTGAAATCAGATTTTAATTGGGAGTTTTAAATTGAAAGTTATATTAATATTGATTTTAGGGATTAAATTGAATAAAATGTAAATTTTGTATAAATTGATAATTGATTGTGAATTAGCTGAATATTGATAGTTTTGTATGTTTATGTTAATCCATAGGTAACATTGAACTTGAAATTTACTTGATATGTAATGACCCGATAGTCATGAGTGTCGAAAAATACATTTCTGAGACTCTGTTTTCGTAAATCAGACTCGTAAATTATTAGAAATGTTTACGAAGTTAGTTGTGTGGTTAATTAGGTTTTGGTTAGGTGATTTTGCATGAATTAAGAGTAATTAGGTATAAGAACTAAATTGCATATAGGGTGAAAGTTGAATTATAGATTAAAGAATAATTAAAGGGATTAAATAAGCAATTATGTCATTGGCAATAAATGAGGCGATAAGATTAAAAAAACGTGTAAGTTTATTATATAA
Organism: Gossypium bickii; assembly: GCA_025503065.1. NCBI lineage: Eukaryota > Viridiplantae > Streptophyta > Magnoliopsida > Malvales > Malvaceae > Gossypium > Gossypium bickii. The sequence goes on along the minus strand of CP106713.1, from coordinate 13,831,425 downwards.
ATTATAATATAAAAACCTTAAGTATTAAGTATTTATCTATATTATATAAAACAAAAGTAATAAATGAATAAATAAATAAAAGAAAGCCAAACCAAGCCAAGCCAAACAACAATTTTATATTCTATAATTTTATATTTTACATTGTTTTTGCATTTATTAAGTCATTTTTTAATTGCATGATTATTACGTGAGTACTTTTTATTTAAAAATGTGACATCAACAAAATTGAGAAAAAAATTTAAGAATGTCAACAATTTAACTTGATTTTCAAATTCAAAAAGTAAATGGACAAAATTCTTGAAAATAAAAGTATAAAGACTAAATTACAAATTTGTGAAGTGTACATAGACTTATGACATATTTTAACCTTTATACTACAAAATATTTATTATTAATATATTTATAATTGTAATAAATATTTATTATTAAAATATTAATATTGAATATTTTCAATAATATTTGAATAATATTATTTAAAATTTATTATTAAAATAAAATTGAAATATTAAATAATTTATTAAAATAATAAATTATATTTATTATATTAATAATTTATTATATTACTAAATATAAATAATTAAATATGTATGTTTAATAATATTGAAAAATATAATATTTTAAATATTTTTAAAAATAAAAATAAATTGTATTATCAATATAATAATATTAAGCTTGGTTTAAGTTAATTTTTATATAAAAATAAAATTATCTATAGATGAGCTCATTTCCGGAAAATGACTTATGCTTTTCAAAAAGGTAAATCATTTTATAGGAAAAATGATTTATTTTACCTTGACATGTAAGTCTTTTTTCGTTGACCAAACTATTTTATGTAAAACAAACACAGGAAAATGCATAAAACTTTTTCCGTAAAACCTTTTACATGTAAACAAATGGACCCTTAATGAAAATAATGAAAAAAATCTTGCCAGCGCTTATTTGTTTGTTTTAAATTAATTCTTTGAAAGCTATAACATAAATCATAAATTACATCATTATTTACTCAATTTTGATATCAATATTAAATCAATAATAAAGCAGTCATTTAACTTTCAACTCAATCGCTAGATTTTTGAAAAATAAGAAAGTAGCCAGCCCTAACCATTTTCCGTTATAGAAGTAATGGAGCTGCCATTGTTCGTTACAGACATAACGGAGCCAGTAGTTTATTTTCTACCAACTAAAACATATAGTGCTTTATAAGGAGCCATATGAATGCTCGACTAGAAACTCTTGTTATACACAAACTTTGCTAGTGGCAAATACTCCTCCCAACTGCCAATAAAGTCGATTACAAAACCCTTCAACATGTCCTTAAGAATCTGATGACTCGTTCTAACTGCCTATCAGACTGTGAGTGAAAAGTTGTGCTAAATTTCAATCGAGTACCTAAAGCCTCGTGTAGCTTCTTCCAAAATCAAGATGTAAACCGAGGATCCCTATCAGAAATGATTTATACCGGTACTCTATGAAGTCTCACAATCTCAAAAATATATAACCTCGCCAACTTCTGCAATGAATAATCAATACAAACAGACAGAAAATGTGCTAACTTAGTCAGCTTATCCACAATTACCTAAATTGAATTCTTCTTAGTAGGTGTTAAAAGCAACCCGCTAACAAAGTTCATGGTCACACATTCCCACTTCCACTAAGTGATTTGAATAAACTGTAATAAACCAGAAGGAAATTGATGCTCAGTCTTAACTTGCTGGCATGTCAAACACTTATTCACAAACTTGACTACCTCACGCTTAAAACTAGGTCTCCAATGTAACACACCCTAACCCTTATCCGTCATCGAAACAGGGTTACAAGGCATTACCGGACTATTCAGATCAATTATGAATTTTAAACAAGTTAAATAGCAAACACATCATAAATTAATCATATTGTCCCTCTTATAGGCTCTTGAGGCCCAATATAAGTATTTAAAACGAATCGGGACCTAGTCGAAAACTCAGAGAATTTTTTTGTGAAATTTCAAAATTTTTCCTATGTACAGGGTTCACACGCCCGTGTGGTTTAGGGACACGCCCGTGTGGTCAATTTATTTTTTTAAAATTTAGGTGCAGTTTTCACACGGTCGAGCACATGCCCATTTGCTAGGCCGTGTACCTCAAAAGGTTGAGACACACGCCCATATCTTTGCCCATGTGGCAATACCTGGACATTCTGTTTCTAAAATTTTAAGTTGCAGGGACACACAACCTAACTACACACCCATGTGTAAGCAGTGTGTCTCACATGGTCTGGTCACACGCCCGGTGCCAGCCGTGTGGACTCAAAATGAGTCTTATACAACAAGTTTACCAACCTTACAATTCTTAAACAATAAACAACTCAAATACCATTTATTCAACCAATCCAAAATACAATTAAATACATCTAAAACATGTTAAAACTATCAATATAACAATCTAACTCATGTATGTTTATAGATATCTAACATAAATTATCTAAACAATTTATTTAAATACCATCCAAATCAATTCAAATTAAACCATGTAAATAACCATATTATAAGACATATATTTGTATATATAGATCAACCAATATCATTTTATACACCATTAATATTCACATATCAAAATGACCTCAAAAGGCAACCTAGGTACATGCCATTCTCAAAAGAGAAAATACTTCACCACGTGCTTGAGTTCGGGATCGGCTTTGGATGCTGATTCAATGATTGGACTTTACCTGACTTGCGCACGGAAACAAGCTGTACGCTGAGTATAACTCAGTGGTATTTCTATAATTCGAATACTTATTAAGCAAAAATTTACAATGTTTAAGTACATATCATACATAATAAAAATCATTCAACCAATAATCAGTTTCATAAACTCATCACCCATATCACTTTCAAAGATATATTTCCTATTTCAATCTCACAATTGTTATTTAGTAGCATCTCACAATAAAATTCTCTATTCAATTTCAATTTCAATTTCAATATCCATTTCTTATACAATATCATTCAATGACAATCATTTGGTCAATTCATTCATATATCCCTATTAACACGACTTGGATTCAGACGGATACGCGAATCCAACCCAAACACACCAGTACGGCACTCAGTGCCTTATCGGCCATGCCAAAGTAAAACAATACGGTATTCAATACCTCATCAGATTTATCCGAAACATTAATAATACGACACATAGTGCCTCATCGACTCAAAGTCGAAGTATCCCTAAACACTTCCAATCCTATGGCATGCCAACTATATCCGACTTAGCCCGACATTATTCAATTCACTTTTCAACTTTCCATTCACCACACAATTCAAATAACTCATAAATTCCAATTCAATACAATTCAATTCATCTCAATTCAATTTCAATACTACAATGATATAATATTCAAATATCGTATCAATCAAAAATTCACATACATTAAATTCAACATAAAAATGCTATTACTTACCTTAATATCTTATCATAAACATTATATCAAAATTCAACAATTAATAATTAAATTCGGATTATAGAAATACAAACCGTAATTTTCTGAGCTAATCCTCGTTGACTTTCTCTTTCCCTTTCATCGGCTCAATGTTAACTACGGAAATCAAAACAATTGAAATTTATCAATATACTACAATTTCATACTAGATATTTCAATTAATATACATATTTTGCCTAAATTCCAATTCAATTCCTATTCAATTCTAACTTTATTTTCTTCATAATTTTATACTCTATTTTTTTTTCATTCAACTATTACTTAAAACCAATTTCAACTCTCTACTTTCACCATAAAATCCTAATTTCAAAATTCTTTAAATTTAGTCCTTATTATTCAAAACTTATGATTTATTATACAATTCAATCCCCTTTTCAATTCTAACTTGAAATTCTATCAATTCAAACCCCAATTCTTCAATTAATTCAACATAAACCACCTCTTAAAATCAACTAACTTTCAAAATTTCCACATAAATCAAGTAATATTTTAATCTAGGATTCCAAAAACATCAAAATTACAAGAATAGGGCTAAATTGACTTACCAAATTAAGCTTAAACCCTTAGAACCCTAATTTTCCTTTACCCTTTCTTTCCTTCATTTTCTTTCTACTATTCTGTTTCTTTTCTATCTTTTTATTTCTTTTATTTCTTTATTATAGTTTTATTATTATAATATCATATTAGCTTAATAATTATTATTTCTTATATAATAAGTAAATTCATATATATAATACAAATGTATGTATATTTTTACTACACATGTATTTTATTTTTACCATACATTTGGCACTTATGGCTTAATTGCTAATTTAGTCCCTTGATTTTTCTCCATTCTATAATTCAACTTTCACACTTTATTCAATTATATCCTTATACCCAATTAACCTTAATTTAAACAATTTCACCTAACCAAAATCTAATTAACCTCACAACTAACTTCGTAAATGTTTCTAGTAAATATTTACGAATCCATTTTACGAAAATGGATACCCGAAAATACACTTTTTCGATACCCGTAAACTTCGGGTCGTTACATCCAATACCGCTCCCTTAAGTCACAGTACATCTTATTCCTTCTAGGATGAATAGTGTATAGGCTACTATGCGTTTCTCGAAGAATAGACTGTATCAAATCTCGATCATCAAGCACACAGTATCTCCATCAAAAACACAAAAATCCTTCAGAGTTAAGCTTAAAATATGTAGTTTTATCCTCCTCAATTTGACTAAACTTGTAACAGCCCAATTTCAATAGTGTCGGAACAGTGATTTGAGATTTCTAAATCTGACGAAAAAGTTAGAAAACTTTGTTAATCAATAATTATAAGTTAAGTGTGATTTTGGAAATATTTTAAAATTAGTGAATTTTGTGAACTAAAAGAATTAATTAGAAAAATTGGGCCAAAAACAAGGTATTGAGAGCTCGAATTCATAAAGTGAGCCATAAATATTTCTAAAAATATTTATGGAGTGTCATTAAGTTATTATTAAAGTTTAGTTGAGAAATTTTAACGTTTGGATATGTAATTAAATGAAAAGGACTAAATTGAAAAAGGTGTAAAAGTTGAATTATAGATTAAAAGAAATTATGAAGGACCAAAATGGTAATTATACCATTTTGTAAAGTATGTTATTATATTATATATTAATATTATATTATATTATTATATTATTATAATATTATAATATTATATATATACAAACAAAAACAAAAGAAAAGAAAGGGGAGAATACCAGAAAAGAAACAGAGAACAAGACGAAAGCAGGGGAAGAAAAAGGGGAAAGAAAGAAAAAGGAGAAATTGATGGTTTGAAGCTTGGAAGTTTAATTGGTAAGTTAATTTAGTCCTTCTCTTTTAATTTTGATGCTTTATAAGTTTTAGAACAAAGTTTTGATGAATTTAAGTTGAAGTTTTTGAAGTTTTAAAGCTGTTGAATATAGCATATGATGAACAAAAAGATGAATTAGTGGTTTAATTGAAATAATTTGAAGTTAGAATTGGGTAAAGGATTTAATTGTAAAATAAGCTATAACAAAACTGTTTTGGACAGCAGCAGTAGAGTAACTTTGAAAAATCACCAAAAATCGTAGAAGTTGAAATAGAAGTTGAATGATATATGAAATTAAAGCTTATTGAGTCTACTTTCATATGAAAGAAACAGGGAAAGCAAAGGAATTCTGTAATTTGAGATATTTATATTTTTGTAAGACTGGTTTAAAGGGATTTCGGGATCCCCTGTTCTGACTTTGGAAAATCATAAAAAATTGGATAAAAATAATTAGGGGCTTAAGTTTATATGTCTAGAATTCTGAATGAGTCTATTTTCAATAGAAATAAACGAGAACATCATATGAATTGTGTATGAGGAGATAATTAATTTTTAGTGAAGAAGGGTCAGAACTGCCAGACAGCAGAACAGGGGTGACTTTGATGAATAAACTGTACTAATTGGCTAGGCTAAAAATTCTGGAAATTTTATGGTATGAATATATGTTAGTCTAGTTTCAGTAAAAATTAACGGTGCTTCAGTTGGAGTTCTGTAGCTCCGGAAATAAATAATTTAGTGACTATAACTCAAATGGACAGTTTTGAATATACTTATGAGTAAATAATGAATTTATTTACAATGTTACTTATAGCATGTTATATACATTAAGGATGTGGAATGGAGAGGAGGAGGAGGAAAATATGTATGAATATTCAGTTAGCATGGCTAATTTGTAATATTTTAGACTCAGGGACTAAATTGAATAAAAGTAAAACTTTATGATTAATTTTGTAAAAATGTAGAAATGACCAATTTGCATGAAATAGATTATTTTTTTTTATTTAAAATTGTAAAATTTAATGAAATTATTAATTTAGATTAAGATCGATTGAAAAATCAATGAAAATAGAAAATTTCCAAAGTGCCCCTGAATCTTGATATTTCTACAAATTTAACCAGGTAAGTTTGTGTAACTTAATTATATGATATAAGGAAATATAAGTTGATGGTACGTGAAATATTGATATGATGAATTAACTGTTTTATGTTTATGAAGAAACGGCAAGTGAATGATATTTATCATGATATGTAAATATGTGATTATCTTTAATATGTTAATACAAGGTAATTAAGTATGATGAAACGAGTAATAAATTCAAGTAAGACATGTCGATTAAAAATAAATATATTTAAGGGACGATATGTTTGATTTTGATTGATTTCAAATATAAATGCTAGATGAAATAAAATGTCTGATAAATAAATTTTTAATTCCGGTAATGCCTCGTACCCTATTCCGACGTTGAATACGGGTAAGGGGTGTTACAAAACTGAGGTGTAAGAGACGCATCAAGAGGTTGTTTCGACCGAATCTCACCCACTAAGGTAGGACACACTTGCAACTCCACAAGCAAACCTCCATCACTAGTCAAGCTCAACTTAGATGAACATAGCTTCTGACTTGGAGTAGATTAAGATGTCATCGATAAAGATCGGGCTGAAAAACTCGATTTATTAGGTCTAAAAAAGTAGTCAGAGCATTCGTAAGACCAAAGGGCATCACTAGGAACTCGTAATGACCATACCGGATCCTAAGTGTGGTATTAGGAACATTTGTTTCCTTCACTTTCAACTGATAGTACCCGAACCTTAGATCAATTTTAGAAAACACCTTAGCACCTCTGAACTGATCGAATAAATCATCTATCCCCAGGAAGGGATATTTATTCTTTACGATCAACTTATTTAGTTACCGATAATTGATGTAGAATATCATGAATCCATCATTCTTCTTTACAAATAAGACTGGAGCTCTCCAAGGTGAGACACTCGGCCTTATAAATCCACGATCTAGAAGTTTCTGTAACTGCAGCTTGAGTTCTTTAAGCTTTTTTGGTGCCATGTGGTGGGGGCAATTGACACTGGAGCTACCCCAGGCAATAAATCAATTCTAAATTCAACTTCGCGCTCTATAGGCAATCCATGTAACTCTTCTGGAAAGATATCGAGAAAATCCCCCACTGTATCAACATTCTCCACATTTGATTCATTAGCATTAGTGTCCAAAATGTAAGCCAAGTAGGTTTCGCATCCCTTACGTATCAACTTCTCGACCACTAGAGCGGAGATCATATTAGATTGGTAATCTCTACGCTCCCTAACCATTACTATCTCATTTCTAGTAGAAGTTTTCAGAGTAACCCTCTTCAAAGCGCAATCCAAACTGACTTGGTATTCCACCAACTAGTCCATACCTAGTATAAAATGAAATTAGCCAAAGGGTAATTTTCGGCTCATTTCATCAAGTCTGTTGGAAATACCTCTCCTTAAATTTCTAGCGGACATCTCTTATAGATTTTGTTTAAAAAAACATATTGTTCTAGGGGACTAAGTACAATTATATTGCTAATAATTTCTTTTATCCTAATTCCCAATTTATCAACCATCAAATAAGAGACATACGAGTGGGTTGAACCAGTATCAATCAAAGTGAAGTACTGAACAAAATTAATTGTAAAAGCACCTGTTATGATGTTAGTTGTATCATGGTCCTCCCTATGTCTAGCTACATAGACAAGCGCAAGCTGTCTCGCATCAGTTCAGTTAGCACCTGACCTGATGCTCTCTGTCTCTGCCCAACATTACCACATCTATTCTATCCCTGTCCTCTTTGAGGCTGCTGCCCAACTCTCTAGTTCTAAGCTCAGTTTTATTTTAGGGCTTGCATCTGCTCACTATGAAGTAGACAATTATTTATCTTAAATTCCAAAGACCCACATCTCAGACATACACCCAAACTCCTCCAACACTCCCCTAAATGCCTCTTACCATAAGTAACACAGTTCAGAGTCCTACCACCATCAGCAACAGGTTTAGCATCTCTCTTAACGGGGACTCTAGCTTTATCCTTCCCCTCGTGTTTTACACGCTTAACCTCCTCAACTATCTTGGTTTTCTCCACCAAACTTTCAAAAATCCTTTCTTAATGAGGGGCTACCATCACCATCAGTTCATACCGCAACCCATTCTCAAATCTAACGCATTTATCTTGTTTAGTTGTAATCATTGCCTGATCGTAGCGACTTAGCCGTAAAAATTCGACCTCATATTCAGCCACAAACCGAGCTCCTTGCTTGAACTCAATGAACTCTAACCTCTGAGCCTCAACATATCTGGTACCCACTTACTTGTTCTGGAAAGCATTTAGAAAGTATTCCCATGTCAGCCTCTTCGTCTGAGTTCCTCTTATTACGACCTGCCACCAATGGTAAGCCTTATCTCTCAGTAGCGATACAGTGCCCCTTAATTTCTATTCGAGGGTATACTCCAAGTCATCCAAGATTCTCTCCGTAGCCTCCAGCCATTATTCAAGTACAGTAAGGGTCATCCTAGCAACGCCTCTAAATAACTCAACTCCGTTAAAATGAAGTCTCTCAGTTATGGTCCCTCAACTACTAGTTCCAGTATTAGCTCTAGCTACCTGCTGTAACACCCTAAGCATGGCATGTGACACAACATCCTCGTCAAGCTCATGCTAGCTATCATCCACCATAGGTGCGTGTTCAACATGATCATCCATTGGCTCGGGAGTGTGCACTTGCAACGCAAATGAATCAACTTGAGTCCCTTGACCTTGCTCTCCATAAGCTTTCATACCTCGTGTTCTTACTCCACGAGTATTTACCTCGTGTTCTTGCTTTTGAAAAATTACATAAAAATAAACAATACTAAAGTCATTTTTTTTTAAAAATTTAACTCGAACAAATATATTCGATTCGATTCGATTCAATTCGAATTTCGTCTCACTCGACTCGATTCGAGAAAATTGCAAATTAAGTTAGGATGATAAAATACGATTCAAAAATTCGATTAACTTGAAAATTTTCGATTCGATTCGATCGAATGCTCACCCCTAAATTTGACCACCATTTTTAATGCCAAAAATTCTTTAAAAAATGTAAATAAAGGAATTGAACCTAGGATTAACTACATACTTGCTAAAGGAATTGAACCTAGGATTAACTACATATTTGCTTATTCATAAATTGACGAAATAATTAATAAAAATATTAGATGTGACAAATAACATCCACCCGATCTGAATACTGAAACCTCAAATTAGCGATAACTTTTTTCTATTTGTCAGCGCTTAATCGAGTTTCGAATAACCTAACAATATCAGGCTCGAACTCTAGGTTATACTCTCGAAAGATATGAGGGAGTTTGACACTAGCACAAACTTGACAATTCTAAATGAAAATTGAAATATTCATAGATAAATAAAGAAAATAATATAAGACTAACCTTTCACTTTCCGGGCAAACCCAAATCCTTTACCTGTGGTCCTTCAAAATCCAAAGAATCCTTGCACGAGTCTTTTCCAAGCTGAGAGTTAATTAAATCCACCATGGAATTCACTGTATCCGCCAGCGGAACTCTTGAGACACCTTCGTTCACAGTGTACGTTGTGGTTAGATGCGCGCCCATTGAACTACGAGCGTTATACTCGAGTATCTGTTGTGTCAGAGCTCCCCCATTCGCAGCGCTCCCTCTCGCTCTTACATTAATCCTCCAAGTGACAACTGCCTCAGCGCAAAACCGTGAATGTAACTCAGGCAGGTCGATCCACGTCACCGCCCCGCTCTGCTGCCCGACTATTGTCGCAGGCAGTGCTTGATAGTAATCATCTTTGACTACTGGCCATGTGAAGTTAACACCTTCCGGTGCCCGAAATTCCTTCGCGCCAACAACTCCCTCGGTAGACGCCAACTTAGGTCTGTAACCACACAAATTCATTAAGTGTGATAACAGCCACGCCTGCTGCCACTCTACCTGAATCCCTTTCTGCAGTTGTTTTCCAAATTGCTCCCTTCTTATTTCACCTGTAAGTTGTAGTGGTGAAGCATATGGGAAGGGTGAAATGGGTACGATCAGAACCGGGTACCCAGCAAACGGTATCCTAGGTACTTGGACTTTATGGCCGTCGTTTCTGTCGTGACCATCTTTGTTGTCACCAGGTACTGTTCTTCCCCGGCCACAACCTCTTTTCCTCTACTAGGTTCAGTAGAGCTGGATGATTCTGAGGCTCTCAGATATTGTGATACATCAGCATCGGCCCCCAGACCTCGTGCTCGCCTGCACTCTTCTTCCGTGCCGTAAACATTAGTAGGCACTTGTGTTCTCGTAGTGACAGTTTTTTCAACAGTTGAATAACTGTCAGCATTTTGACGAGGCCTTCCTTCTATTGGTACTAACCTGTCAAAATTCAACCCTTCAAACTCCTCAACATATCGGGCATACACTCCAGTCATTCCGAATAGAGGTGCATTGCCCCTTGTGGCCTCGGCTATGGCCGCAGGATAAGAACTCCAAGCTGTTTCAAATGTCGCTTGGCTGACGTAAAGATCTTGTGGCGCATCTTCTAACCCATGCCGCAATGCTCTCACGGCATAACCAGTCTGCGCCTCTTGAGCCAACAACAAGCTCATTAGATGTATTTTTTCTAACGAGCCGTTGATATAACCCCACTCAGATAAGGCTCTGTGACTCACCAGCGCCGCCTCTCCCTCATTCAAGAACGTGAAACGTCCTCTTGAAGCTGAGAACTTTGGCAACACCACTGTAAATGGTATCTGCAGCCAATAGCATGCTTCAGCAGTTACAGGTTTCATTTGGTACGCTAATGCGCACAATAAATACAGGGCGGTCGAAAAGTGATCATATAGCTGTTATTTGCTACATAAGTTCTCAACGCCCTCCACGCGTCTACAGCACTAATCAACAGCGGTGGATCTGCAGCAACCTGTCCTTGCGCTGGAACCAGCCAAGACTCCAGATTCTCCATCGTCACGTCCGTCCTATACAGGACGCTGGCCGTAAGCCGGGGCAACTCAACATCGAGTCTATACCTGCTGCCCCGCTTCCATCTACCCAGCATCATCAGTATAAATCTAGCGTCTTCCATCTTCATCCCACGCACATCAATAACATCGCGTTATTCAATCCTACCCCTCAATCCTACCCCTCTGTGGATAGTCATCTGTCCAGATGTGGTCGAGGTCAATGGTTACATACCCGTCAGTAAAGGTCCCTAGGGATAGGCTCTTATCATTTTTAGCTTCTGTCATTTTCCGTATCATGACAAATCGCTACATATTAAAGAGAAGCGTGACGTGGTTATCGGCCCAGGTCCATGAATGTGCAGCGGCTATACCTTTGGCCCAGTCAGCCGTTTGCAGTCCACTCACCGCCTTCAGATGTTGCCCTAAAATATCGATGTTCACTGACCCTTCAGGCTTCAAGAACATCTTATTTATGCCGTCAAACGATGAGCACCCAGTGGCAATAGTTGCTGTGGCAAGTCCAGCTGGTGTCATGGGTTGTGTGGCTACATACGGCCGCCTGTCTGTCACACCCTCTTGAGTTACATCAAGAAGAGCCTTCAAATACGTATTTTCGACACCATCAGTACCGGCATTGAACGCCAGTCCAGGTTTTGAAATTCGGGGAAGAATGCTTGAGTGAAAGAGTCCATAGTTGAATTCTAGTATATGAGAAGGTTAAAATTAATTTCTCAATGTAAAAAATTAACCACACTCTCGTTGCACTTTTGGGGAAAAGGAAAAACATCACTCGTATTAGACGTACATATTTGCCCTGCAGTTTCGATAATAGTAAATGGCCCAGAGCCAGGCGGCCCAACACTTTATCCATAAGACTGAATAGGTCTTTTGCCCAAGGCTTTGTCCGTGCCCAATTGTTTTAGCCCATTCCCAATAGCAGACAGAACCACAACCAGGCCAATAACCCCAGGCCCACTTTCCACCGCCTTGTTAGATGTTTTTTCTATTGGACCAAAACCCTCACCTTTACTTCCAATTTTAATTCCTTGATTTTCGCCCATGGAAAACCCTGATCCCCCATTATTGCCTATCGTGCCAGTCGATGCATTCTCAATCCTTTCCCCTTCTTTCTCATTTTGCTGGATCAGCGCCGAGAATCTCGACCCCGGTGCCCCTTCCACGTAATTCTTCATTTTCTGAAAATGGGTATTCCTTAGATTACGCCTTGATTTCCTTTGAACTTGCATCCATGGGCCGAAAGGCTCTGGTTCGTTCGACTTGCCGGCATTTGGATCCGAGGAGTCCGCCGTCGGCTCCTTCTCCTTCCCCTGAATTCGACTTTCACTCTTTGAAGGACACATATCCTTCGCATGCTCATGTCGGCCACAAGTAAAGCAGATTGTGGATTCGTATTCTACCTCGTGTCATCGTTGACCCTAACCTGAGATACCAGAGGCTTATCGATATTAACATATATTGCCATTCTGACAAATCTTCCCCTAGATTTGTTAACAATTTTCGGATCCAATTTTGCCACTCTCCCAATCAAGCACCCTATTTCCCCAAGAATCTTCCTCTTGTACAGGTGTCCGGGAAGACCAGGCAACCTGACCCACGCCAACACAACAGTCGGATAGGGTTGAAGTGGGTTGAATTCCACCGTCCATGGTTGAACGGTCAAGTATTTATCCTTAATATTAAAAATAAAAAGCAATGCAAATATAAATACGGTAATATAATAGATAATAAATAGTTATGTCTAAAGTGAATCCAATTTATGACCTATTAATGGAGTGTTATTATTTTCCGGAATAGTTGAGTTCAAAGTATAGTTATATCAAAAACAAATTATAAAATATATTAAGAATTTTTAGTTATTTTATATAAATATTTCTATTATAATAAAACATCTATATTAATTTTTTTTACAAATCAAATTTGCATTACGGCATCATTATGTAAAAGCATAATTATTATATTTGAAATAAAAATATTTATAATTTATATAACATCAAAATTAGATAAACTCAAACACGATTTTTTCAGAATAAAGAAAATATCAACTTAAAATAATTCAGATCCGAAAAGGATCGCCAAATTCAACCCGTGTTTTGGAAAATGTTTTCCTTGAGAATTCATTTTCCAAACAAACAAACACCATAAAATAGGGAAAATGTTTTCCGGAAAACACTTTCCCCTTATCAAACACACCCTAAATAAAATCGACATTAAACTATTGTGTGATTCTGAGTCTAGAATATTTTAGTTTATAATCAGATATTTTATGAATACAAACAGCGTGACTTCCACCAACAACCATTTTTTTTATGTCAACCTTCCACCATTTACTTTCAAATTCTGTGTTCCTCCTTCAGCAGTGTTAAATTTTTGTTCTAGGAATTTCAAAGTACTCCAAAAGAATGGGTGTCGATTTTCAGGATAAATGGGGTTGTAAAATTAGGGACAAATATGAACCAGCGTCCTCCTTATAATCAGCTTTCTACATGCACTAAAATATATGACCCCAAACGACACTGGGTTTGGAAGAGTTGCAAAAATGATGGCATATATTTATAGATACGTATTCATGCCCATTTCTCCATATAGCAAACAGTATGCACATCTTTTTTTATATAGTTACATTTACACAAGTTTTCAGCTATGATGACCTCCTTAATCAAACACATTTACACATTTGTGTATATGTAACTATACACAAGTTTTCGGCATTGATCGCAAGTGACCACGATAGCAATAGTTTAACTCCACAAACACGACTCTACCGCTACCGCAACTGAAATCCCTATTCTTTAACAGGAGGAGTTTCAACTTTCGATGTCGTCTTGTTATGCTTTCGATGTCGTCTTTCTCTACCGTAAAACACCCAGAAGAACAAACAGAACATCACTGAAACCGTTGCAACCAGCAAGCCGATATAAACCCGTTGGCTTTGTTTCCTTACCCCTGGACAATGATGCTGGTGCATGTCCTTAAGAGTGTCTCGGATCATGGAGCAATCTACTAGGCTAGCAAGGAAGGGACCATAACTGTACAATGCATAGCTCACATTAACAGCTGCACTCATCTGCTTGTACAAGTCAGGGGTCAACCGTCCTGTTGTGCTGCAAATGCCAGCTCCAGATACTTGACATACATATTTGTTCCATTCCTATATCGAACATATAATGAATCAAACTCCAAAATTCACACATTTCATTTTAAAATTTTGAAAAACCACAAGGTTTTTTAAGTACCTGTATTGCATTACCCAAGGGTACTGCACCCTCACCACATTGTTTAGTCTGTTCCACCATGTATGGGTCACAAATGATTGGTACTAATGGACCAGATTGATTGTAGTAAAGAGGTTTTGCTTCTGGAGGGAGGTTGTTGGCATTGGCTATAAGAGAAACATGATGGTTCAGCAGAGTATCAATACCATTGGTGACTAATTTGCTTGCATCCGTCACATTTTTGCCAAATTCACGATCCACACAAGGAAGAAGTGACTTAATAGCTGAACCAGCCATGGGGTTTTGAACCCATTCGTCCACTGCAATGCATGTATCTGCCATTAAGCTGAATTTTAGTGAAAATTTTGGTTAGATAGATATAACATGAGATAACATTTATGCCTGCTACATGTGCATATGCCTTGTATGATTTGTTTAGACTTTTAGACTTACTTGTGGAAAGCTAGAAATGCACCACACAAGACAAATGCCAGAGATGCAAAGATCCATCCAATCACCACGAATCTGTAATTGTAGATTGTTAATTTTGATGATAATTATATATAATGGACGAGGAGAGGTAAGTAGAAGTTTGCATTTTATCTTTTTTACTCAAAAAATAGACAAATTAATCTTTGTATGTTAAATTAAATAGTAAATTGGTCCTTTATTTTAAAATTTTCATCTATTTGTACTGTTAAAAACTAGCATGGTTGATGGAACAACTAAATAATAACACGTGTCATGCTATGTATACTGCATGCTGCTGCACAAAAACTAATTTTTAATAGTAGAAATGGATGGAACTTTTAACAAAAAATTAGTTTACTTTTTGATCTAACGTATAAGGGAAAAAATACAATTTGACTCTTAATATAAAAGCTTCTATTATACTTTTACGAGGAGATGATAATCACTTACATGTACACCAAAGTTTGCAAGCCAAAAAGCGAAAACACTGCAATCCATTCACAAAATAGAAAAAAGAAAAAAAGAAAACAAAATAATTGATGAGATAAATTAATAATCGATGTATCGAAAGGGGAACAATCATTGATAACCAACCAGATTAGGGGAAACCAAAAAGGCTTACAGAATCCAATAAATGCCACTAGAAGCATGGTAGCTGTGATTAAGATCAAAGCCAGGTTCCTGTAATAAACCAACATGTTAAATGCACCTTGTTTGAGCTTGCACTGAAAAGAAGACATACCTTGTTTGAGCTTGCACTGAAAAGAAAACATAGAAAAAGCATTTTGACATACACAGGGTTGAGAACTTTGGGCAAGGAATCCAAAATGTTTGCGGATGTATTATAAGGCAAGTCCTTTGAGGCATTCAATTGAGAGGTAACCGTATCGATCTGGGTTATGATTTCAGGTGGTAGAAATTGTTGGTTCAAAGAAACACTCTTGGCTGAATAAAGATAAAGGTAGACGTTTGTAAGACCATTGGAGACTTTCTTCGCTTGATTCACTATGTATTTTGCTGCTTCATATACGGTTTCCAGGAACCTTACTTCTCCATCATACATTATACCACATCCAACACTGAAAAAAAAAAAAACATGAAAAAGCATGATAGCGGTTAATTACTGTGATCAAAACATCAAATTCCAAAGCACAGAAATAATTAATTAGATCACTTACATTGCTGTGGTGGTGAAAAGTATGAGAAAGATTAGAATAAGTATATAAGCAAGTGGAGGATAAGCATAGGACATGTTGTTGTGTTTGCTGCAGCAGCAGCAAGCACATACTATAAGCACACCAAGCAGCGCGAACCAGACCAAAGCAATGGCTAAGAAAGGTAAAGAACTAAAAGCAACGGACTGCATGGCAAAAACTCGAAACTTTCAGAGCCATTTTGAAACCAATAACATGAATTGTAAGAGCTTGATTGAAGAAATCTTACAGCATAGTAATGTTTGTTAGTAATGTTCCATCCACCTGTATAATAATGTAAACGGTCTAGAGGGTCTCTCCTGCGTGTTTGTTTCTCGGCTAATACTATGTAAGTTCCATTCCCTGATTTAGCCTTTTCCATTTTATCCCTCACCGAACCCACCATTCCTATACGTAAGAGAATCATCATCAATTCATCATCATCAAAACCTAGCTGGTTCATGAAAATACGTTAAAGCAACATATAAAAACCATACCTGAAAATTTATCATCGAATGGCACTTTCATGCCAGGCAAATTACCATCCATGCCTGGCATTGGCATTGGCATTGGCAAATTACCAGCCATGCCTGGCATTGGCAAATTACCATCCTTGCCTGGCATTGGCATGTTACCATCCATGCCTGGCATTGGCATGTTACCATCCATGCCTGGCATTGGCATGTTACCATCCATGCCTGGCATTGGCATGTCACCATCCATGCCTGGAATTGGCACGTTACCATCCTTGACTGCCGTTGGTATATTACCATTAACTGGCACCGGCAAATTACCGGCGTCTAAAGGCACTGGCAAATTACCATTTACATTCTGTCCAAGCGAAGATGAAAAGAAGGTTGATAAAATGAGGAAGAAAGGTGGTATAAGAAAAAATGGCTTCAATTTAACACGCAGCCTCATCTTTATTCTTTTACTCTGGGTTTGATGATTTTTTTTCCCTTGGTGGAAAGCCAGGGATGAAGATGGCTTTCCATTAACCTGAGATTGTAAATCCAAAGTTTGTTTTTAGGGTGTAGGTATTTTCCAAAAACACATTCTTTTTCAGTTTTTTTCATGTCTATATTTGTCTTTAAATTGTTATTATCATTTATAATATACCTCTTTTAACATCTTTTTATTGCAATAAAAATAGCTTGGCCCTAAAACTTTAACCAATTTTTCTTATCTTCTATTTGTCAATAAATTTATACTTCTCATGGGGTTGTCACATAAATGATAGGATAACTTATACACATTTTCGTTGTTAGCTTATTTTAATAAAAAAATATATATATGGAATGAATTGGCTTTCTTTAATATCAAAGGAAGTTCTAATTTTTTTTATTAAATATATGTTTAATTAATAAAAAATATATGGAATAAATTAGCTTTCTTTATATCAAAGAAAGTTCTGTATCTTTTTTTATTAAATGTATATTTAATTAATCAAAGGGTAAAGTCTTAAATATCATTCATCAGCATAAGAGAATCTATATACATGCTGTATCACATTGAGAATCAAAATAGAAGAATTACTCGTATTCGCCCTCTACTTTCTATAATGTAGAAAACTACTCCTTTAAATAATTTATCTTATAATATTGCATACTAATCTTCCTGTAATACCCTTCAAATTGGAGCATGCAAATCGTAAATGCTCAGCTTGCTAAGACAATAATCAAATTGTTTCTTTCCCAAAGCCTTTGTAAATATATCTACTAGTTGATCTATAGTAGAGACATATGAAGGAGAAATAAAACCCTCATTAATTGCATCCCTAATAAAATGACAATCCACCTCAATATTTTTCGTGTGTTTGTGATTAACGGGATTATGAGCAACACGCAGAGCAAACTGCCTATCACAAAACAAAGGAATAGCTTTAGGGTGATGCACCCCAAGACTAAAAAATAGAGCATTTAACCATTTCAATTCACAAGTAACAGAGGCCATAGAACAATACTCTGCTTCAGTTGAGGATCGAGAGGCAATGTGTTGCTTCTTAGTTTTTCAAGAGATAGGCGATTTCCTAAGAAACACGAGCCAGCCAGTTAGAGATTGTCGAGTGATGAGACATGTGGCCCAATCTGAGTCACACTAGCCTTATAAAGACAACTTACTATCTGCATAGAGGAAGATACCTTGGCCTAGAACACCTTTTAAATAACGAACTACTCGAATTGTTGCGTCCCAATGTTCCTGCTTAGGATGTTGCATAAATTGAGATAAAACATATACAGAGTATGCTAAATTTGGACGCATAACAACCAAACATATAAGGCGACTCATCAATAGCCGATAGGATTCAGGATCTGCAATTAATTCTCTTGTAGCATGTGCAAGTATCTGGTTTTGTTCAATTGGAGAGACAGTTGGTTTGGCTCCCAATAATCTTGCCTTAGAAATAATATCGAGTGCATACTTACGTTGACACAAGAACAAGCCTTAAGCACTACGAGCAACCTCAATACCCAAAAAATACCTTAGTACTTCGAGATCCTTCATATGAAAACAGTTACCGAGATAGGCCTTAAAAAACTTCAATGCAGTAGAATTGTTATCAGAACTGATCAAATCATTAACACACATAAGCACATTAATCAGTACAGCACCCCTAGTTTACGTAAAAAGGGAATAATTAGAGTAAGATTGTAGGAAGCCATACACCTTTAGTGTAGGAAGCCATACACCTTTAGAGCTGTAACGAGCTTGGCAAACCAACAGCAAGGTGCCTACTTCAATCCATACAAAGATTTTCGAAGCCTACACACCGTGCCCGGATCCGAAGTGTCAAACCCAAGTGGAAGTTTCATACATACCTCATCATCAAGATCACCATGAAGAAAAGCATTGTGAACATCCATTTGATGAAGCTCCTAATTCTTTGATGCAGTGATGACCAAGAAGGTTCGAACAGTCACCATTTTTGCTGCCGGAGAAAAAGTCTCATTATAATCGATTCATTTAATATGATGATTGCCGAGGACAATTAACAGGGCCTTTAATCTCTCAATGGTACTATCAGAGTTGTATTTTATCTTGTACACCCATTTGCTACCCAAACCTTTCTATTTAGAAGGAAGAGACATTATAGTCCATGTCTCATTAGCCTTCAAAGCTTGAACCTCCCTTTGCATAGCACTACACCACCAAGCATCTTTCACATTCTCCTTAAAAGATTGTGGTTCCACCCCTGTAGTTACTGCTGCAATAAAATTTTTGTGTTTCACAGTAAATTTGTCACAATTAACATAATGTGCTATAGGAAAACGTGTACCTGAAGAAGGAGGGGAAGCGAATGATACGGGAGATGAATTTTTCATAATCACTACATGTGTTACAAAATCCTTTAATTTGGATGAATTGATTTTTTTTCTCATACCTTGACCTATAGAGGAATCAAGAGAAGCATTCGAACCAGAAGTTGAATCTTGTGATCCATTACCCACCTAGGCAATCACATCTACCGACACATCCTCTGCTGAGACAAGAGGTGATTGCGTCTGTGACGGTGGAGAGGGACGAGGCTCGTTACTAGCCTCTGTCGTTTCCTCTGGAACCTTACTCTTATCCACAAAACAAAAATCATCCACAGAAATATCCGCACCAAGTTATGTATAGGTTCGACATTAGCAGTGTCAACATCTAAGTATGAGAAAATATATTCATAAAATCGAACATCCCTATATGCAAAAAAAACCTCTCTCCAAATCATATAACATCCAACCTTTTTTTTTTTTCTAAAAGGATACCCAATAAATACACATTTTTTACTTTAACTCGCAAATTTTTCATCTTTTGCTCATTGGTTATGAGCAAAACATAAACAACCAAAAACAGGCAAGTCATCATATAAGGGCGGAGAGCCAAACAGAATGTCATAGGGAGTCTTATTATGAAGTACACTAGAAGAAGTTCTATTAATCAGATTTGTCGTAGCTAAAGAACACTCTCCCTAAAACATAATTGGAAAATTCCCTTGAAAATGAAAAGCACAGGCAACATTTAAAATATGTTGATGTTTTCTCTCTACTCGTCCATTTTGTTGAGGAGCGCCAACACAAGAGGTTTTGATAAAGAAGAGAATGGGAGAACCGAAGAAAGATCAAATTCAAGTTGTTTGACTCTAGAAAGAAAGATTTGAGTCTGACTTGAAAAAAGAAATAATCAAATTTAGAAATTAAAAAAAATGAAAACACTAAAAGAAGAAATTTAAGAACTAAGAATAAATATTCAAAATAATAAATAAATAAATAGATGAAATTTAAAAGTGGAAGATGGATTGAATAAACCGATGGATGTGATGGATAGATTGATAAATGTCCAATTGAACCCTTTGAGATATAAACCCCAACAAACTCAATTAATGACTCTAATCAACCCTCTAAGAAATAATTCTTGGAAAATTAAAGGGTGAGGAATGATTTCTCGTGACTCCTTGAAGAAAATCGAGAATAAAACTACTTCTAAAAATCACAATAAAGAAATCTTACACAAAAAAACAAACTCACATAGTTGAAAACTTTATTAATGAAAACCATGATCTGCTTAATGAACAATGAAGAATTCTTTATATAGGCTAGCTAAGTACATCCAAATAAAACTCTAAAGTATACTAAAACTCTAATTAATCTAAACAAAAAGTAGTTTTAAACTAAGCTTTCTTATTTGACTGAGAAACAAAAACTCCTAAACAACTTAAAATACTTAAACAATATCCAAAATTCGGTATAAATAAATAATAAAATAGTAAAACCTAAAAATACAATATTGAGCTCATATGTAATAAAAATTAAGCCTAAAAAATAAACCCAATATGATTTAAACAAAAATAAATAGCTCGAAACTCGTAATTTCTGTAATAACCCTATCCAAAAATTCTACACATGCAATCTTCACTAAAGCGGTCATAACTTGAGTTATTAAACTCAAAATTGAGTTATTCAAAGTGCGTTTTGAAGCTAAGAGATAGATCTTCGAACTTTATGAAGACATCTAAATTCAGAAATGTCTGGAACCCATCCAAAAAGCTGTTGCAAGTCTGCTGATATACCAAACTTAAAAATTGGCAGCTTCGGTGAATGGAATTTAATAAATTTCATCCCATTCGTGCATGTATCAGGTTTGGAATAAGATTCCAATAGTAAAAAATAGTCCTTCATTCAATTATCACTATGAACTATCTTGATTTTCTTGGAAAATTAGCGCTCAATTATCGTAATAAAAGACATAAAAAAATTGAAAAACCTCTATTTTATCAACCAATAAATATACCCATACAAGACGTGAAAATCATCAACTAATGTCAAAAATTATCTACCCACAACTAAAGTAGCTTTCACACTTGACATGCGCCGAAAGTAATAAAGTTCATCTCATTTGTCACCTGTTCCATTCAGCGGCACCCCTCTCCCCAACCACCGGTCTCATCAGCTTTTTAAAAAAAAATATGGGTGCGGCCTGGTGAATCGGCAGCACCAATATTGTACAGATTTAATCCCCATAGATTAACCTCTTATTGCTATTCTTTCATCACCAAAAAGGAAAAATAATGGTTTTGGTCTTTCCATTATATTTGAATTTAAAATTTAGTCATTTAGTGTAATTTGATCGTGGAAATAGGTATTACGGTTAATTATTCCAATTTTATAAACAAATGAAATAACCTATCTAGGTACACACAAGCACTTTCCATAACTGAAACCTATGTTTTTTTTAGGTTAAAAGATTGTTTAGGTCTCTATATTATATTTTCATTTAAGATTTGGTCTTTAAACTTTAATTTGAAGTAATTTAGTCCTTCTATGCTTATAATTAATTAGTCAATTCAAACATATAACATAACCAAATGTTGATACGATTTTTTTTCTTCAAAACAACGCTCAAACTCATCACGTCAACATAAAAAAAAAATTAAAAATCTATGTTATAAAATTGGAATAATTAACAGTGTTACCTATTTCCACTACCAAATTACACTAAAGGGCTAAATTTTAAATTCAAACATAATGGAAAGATCAAAACCATTATTTTTCCTTTTTGGTGATGAAAGAATAGCAACAAGGAGTTAATTTATGGCGATTAAATCTATACAATACTAGTGCCACCAATTGACCAAACAACACCCATAAAAAATTATTTTTTAAAAAAGTTGATGTGACCGGTGGCTGGAGAGAAGGGTGCCGTCGATTGGTGAGGCGGCACCAATTTTTTACTGTAGCTCATGTCTAGATTCATAAATATTAATACCTTTATCCCATTTCAGTATTTATTTAATTATTTTATGTTATTTGGGTAAAAACCCGATCTTAAAAAAAGCAAAATTGGATGAGATTAGGGGTGTTCAAATTTCGGTTAAAACTGAATTAATCGACCGAACTGATCTAATTTTGTCGGAGGTCGATTAATAATTTTGTAACAGCCCAGTTTAGACCCCAGTCGGAACAGTGGTTTCGGGACCACAAATCCGAGTCATAAAAATATTTTAATATTATTTGTCTTGCTTAAAGTATATGAATTATTATGTGTGAAATTTTCGTATGAAAATTTCATCGCTTGAATACCGATTTGTGAAAAAGGACTTAATCGCGTAAAATATAAAAGTGGCAATTTAATTGTTAAAGTACTAAATTGTTATGGTCTATTAATTGCGAAGTCCTTAAAATGAAATTTGGCCATTATAAAATTGAGTAGACAGCATTAACTTTTCATATATAGTTTTTATATTATTTTATAATGTATAATGGAAAATTATATGTTAAATTATTAATAAATAAAACAAAACATTAAAAAAAGGCATGCATTATCATTTTATTCTTGGCTGAATGTGAGAAGAAGAACACTGTTCTTGAAGCTTTAAGTTTCAGCACCTAGGAAGCTTAATTCAGGTCTGTTCTTTGGTTGGTTTTTGATAATTTTTATGTTTTTAAGATCGTTACTTCGAATATTAGTAGATCCATGTCTTAATTTTCGGATTTAATGAAGAATTTGAGATTTTCCATTGATGATAGCTTGATGTTTTTGTGGTTTGATGATGAAATATAATTTTTTGTTGATAGATTATTATGTTTAATTAAGTGATTTTTGATAAAAATGTGTATTACGGATTAAATTGAGAAATTTGTAAATTGAGAGGTCAAAATGTGAAATAAATGAAATTAATGGGCTGCTAGGGACTTAAGGTAAATTTGGCCTACTATGGGTTTGATGAGTTTTTGTGTATTTTGTGTTATTTTGAAATAGGGACTAAATTGTGAAAATGTGAAATGTTGGGGCTAAAATGCAAAATGCCCAAATTATGTGTTCTTGGATGAAATTGAATGAAATGTTGAATAAGTAAGTTAATTTTGATATTAATTAGATTGGCAAAAGTGGAATTAGATCTAGATCGTGGGAAAGTCAAAATATTGGATTAGTCGACTTAATTTGTCATTACTACGAACGAGGTAAGTTCGTATTTTAATAGACGTTACGAAATTATGTTATAAATGCATATTATTTGTGTGATTGAATTTAATGTTGAATGGTAATGTAAATATATATGTAATTTGATTAAGTTATATATGTTATTATGATATTAAATTGTTTGAGAAGCAGAATATATGAATACGAGAAAGCATCGACAATGTGATGACATCTGAAAGCCCAGTATGAACCATAGGAATAGTTAGGATACATTGTCATGACATAGGATTCTGATATATGTTATTGTGTAAGACGTCGTCTGGGACGTTGGCATTGTATATGATTTCGTGTAAGACCCTGTCTGGGACAGTGGCATCGATATTTGATTACATGTAAGACCACGTCTGGGACGTTGGCATTGTATGAGTTTTGAGCTATCCGTGTATCCTTATTGATTCTGAACGGTTCAACGGACATTCCGAGAAATAAGTGATTAAGTGAATGACATTCCGATTCAGGTACGTTGAAAGGTATACAATGTTTGGAAATGAAAGGTAAGTATATGTGAAAAGAATGTTATGTGATGTATATGGAAATGAAATGTGAATATGTGTAAAGGAAATATGAACAAATGTATAAGATGTGATTTATAAATTTGCATATGTGAAATTGTTAGATACTATATGCATGAAAGGTGAATTTGAGTATAAATGATGATAGGAGATTTAAATGAGAAAGATATATGATTGAATGTGTTATTTCCCATAATGTGCTCACTTGGCTATATGAAAATGTGAAATAAATGATATATGAGAATTGAAGTGAAAGCTACAAGCTAGTTATGTAGTATAATATTGAATGATGATAATTCGAAAGGAGAACTTGCTATAAAATTTAAAAAAGTTGTGTGTGATAGCATATCATGCTTATGGCATTGTAATGAAATTATTTGCTATGTTAAGTTTATTAAGATACGAGCTTACTAAGCTTTCAAAGCTTACTCCCTGTGTTTTTCCTATGTTTACAGAGTTTCGGAGACTTGCTCGGGTTGGAAGTCGTGGGAGATCTCATCACACTATCCAGTATTCGTTTCAATAAATAAATACTTTGAGATTTGGTTATATGGCATGTATAGGCTAGTTTTGATATATTTGGTTTTGAAATTTGTATATGTATATAGCCATGCGAAAATGGCTAGTTCATGATGCAAATGTTGGTAGTTATATTTGGTCATGTTATAAGCTTAATTGAGAGGTATGTTTTATGGTAAATATGTTGTGATGTTGGTTATATGATTTGGTAATGAGGAATGGTAAGTAGGGTGTATATTCGGCTTATTAATTAACTCATTTTGGAAGCATGAAAAGTGGTATAATATGGTTTGGGTAAAAAGGTCATTTGAATAACTATAAATGACATTGTTTTGATGTTAAGATATGAGATAACATGTTTAATGTTAAGTATGACTCCTATTTCAGTCAAATTTGAAAAGTAATCTTCTAGTTAAACTCTATTTATTTGTTTCAATCAAACACTGATTAGTTTAGATTATTTTATTATTATTTGACCTATGAATTTAGCCTATAAATAGGCTCTTTTACAACCTTAGAAAACACACCCATTAGATATTAGAACTCATAACACATTTAGAGAATTTTTGTGTTTACGTTTTGAGGGTTCTTTATTTTCGGGTTTTCGGGGTTTAGTTTTTATCTCCATCTTTTGTACTCTTCGTTCTTTTGCCATTATAGTAAAATTATCTTTGCCTGTGGTTTTTTATCCTCTTTGGAGGGGTTTTTCCACGTTAAATTTGTGTGTTCTTGTTGCTTAATCGGATCGATCCTAACAAGTGGTATCAAGAGCTAGTTCAATTTTTCAGCCCATTCAAATATGGAAGCAACAAAGTTTGAAATTGAGAAGTTCGATGGCGAGACAAATTTCAATCTGTGGCAAGTTCGGATGATGGCAATTCTAGTTCAAACCGAATTGAAAAAGGTTGTTACCGGGAAAAAGCCTGAGAATCTAAATCAAACAGAATGGGAAGAGCTTGATGAAAAGGCCTTGTCTGCAATCCAGTTGAGCCTCGTGAATACGGTATTGCAAGAGGTATTGATGGAGAAAATCTCATCCACCTTATGGAAAAGGTTAGAAACTCTTTATGCGACTAAGTCTCTGGCTAACCGTTTAGTGTTGAAACAACGTCTATTTACGTTTCGCATAAACGAAGGTGAGCTTCTTAGAGATCACATCAGTCAATTCATTACTCTTTTAAATGATTTAAAGAATGTTGAGGTTCATATTGATGATGAAGATCAAGCTATGCTATTATTGTGCTCTTTACCGCATTCATGCAAGTCTTTCAGGGAGACCCTGATTTATGGCAGAGACAAACTCTCATTCGAAGATGTGAATGGTCATTTGTTGAGTAGAGACAAATTAGACAATGAGTTTGGTTTGGATAGCAAGGCAGATAAGCAAGCTTCTATTTTGATAGCATCAAAGAAACGAGACAAAAGGTGTCGCTAATGTAAAAAGTTAAGTTACATCAAAGCAGATTGTTATAAACTGCGAAAGAAAAGAGCTGCTGAGAGTAACGAGGAAGATGTAGCTAGTGCTAATTTGGCCGATGAAAGTGGTGATGATTTCCTGTTAGTGTCAACGAGCGATAACTCCAAGCTCACGTCCAAGTGGGTCCTAGATTCAAGATGTTCTTTCCACATCTGTCCCAATAGAGAATGGTTCTCCACATACAGTTTGGTTGAAGGTAGAGTGGTGTGCATGGGAAACGATTCATCTAGTAAGGTAATTGGTATTGGTACTGTTAAAATTAGGATACACGATGGGACGATTAGGACACTTTCAGATGTCAAGTATGTACCTGATTTATGAAAGAATCTCATCTCCTAGAGTATTTTAGCTTTGAAAAGATGCAGAATCAACATCGAGTCGAGTGGCATTAAAATATCTCGTGGAGCTCTCGTTTTGTTAAAAGGTAAAAGAACTGGCAGTCTTTATATTCTAGAAGGTTCTAAAGTGACCGGTGAAATTGGACGTCCCTCGTTCGTTATAGAGTCGAAGTCAACTAGTTTGGAACGGAGGCAACTTGGTCATAGGAGGGAAAAATGTATGACCGTTTCGTTGAAGAGAGGTTCTCTTTTGGATGCAGGTTTTGAAAAGTTAGGGCATCGTGTTCGTGAAAATCAAACACGGGTTAGTTTTGATTTGGCGAAGTACAAAGTCGAAGGCTAGAAGTCTTCCAGCTTTCTAAGCACAGATTTGACTCGCTTAATTCCTGCGCATGGTTCAAGATAGGCTCGTGGAGGCTTTGGCAAAGATGGCATTGTGGAAATATGAGTCAAGGTGGAGATTTGTTAAGTATGACTCTATTTCACCAAATTTGAGAAGTAATCTTCTAGTTAAACTCTGTTTATTTGTTTCAATCAAACACTGATTAGTTTAGATTATTTTATTATTATTTGACCTATGAATTTAGCTTATAAATAGTCTCTTTTACAACCTTAGAAAATACACCCATTAGATATTAGAACTCATAACACATTTATAGAATTTTTATGTTTACGTTTTGAGGGTTCTTTATTTTCGGGGTTTAGTTTTTATCTCCATCTTTTGTACTCTTCGTTCTTTTGCCATTATAGTAAAATTAACTTTGCCTGTGGTTTTTTATCCTCTTTGGAGGGGTTTTTCCATGTTAAATTTGTGTGTTCAATTTCTCAATTTATTCCGCTATTTTTTTTCTTGTTGCTTAATCGGCTCGATCCTAACATTTAGCTTATAGATTGAGTGATGGAAATGTTATGATTTATTGAGTTAAATTTGATAACAGAAAGGTTGTTTATTTAAATTGTTGGACATATGAGATATGAATACATATGCCTATTTAATGTTTTCTTGTCGTTTGTTTTAAAAAGGTCAAATTGTTGATTCAATGAATGATTATAAAATGCGTTATATATAAGTAGTTATATGTTCGGCTATGGTATTTGACTATTTAGGCTCGATTTTGAATGACAAAGAATGTATATGATCTAATTGTTATATGGAAGTTAAATTGGATGATAGATTATTGAATAAATTAATTAGTTGTGTATATAAATTATAGGCATGATAATTAGCATGCGAATTAGGTATGTGGTTCATGTGTGTGGTTGAATATAACATGTAATTACATATTTTAATCTCGTATTTAGCTTAATTTTGGATGATTTATCCCCTGATTTATGTAAAAAGGCACTTTTAATCTTTTCTTTTCAGGTCTTATACCCAGGAAAGCACCCGAGGATGAAAAGAACACAAAACGAGCCCAAAACAGAGTAAATGGGCCTTAGCACAAAATCAACACGGCCTGGCCCAAAGCACACACAGTCGTGCCTCGCCGATCACCTAGAGCACGGCCTCAACCCCGACTTACACAGTTGTACCTCAAATTAGAAATCCAAACACGGCTTGAAGTCGATCCACACGGGCGTGTGCCATGGCCGTGCCTCTGTTGCTGGAAAGAATAATTTCAGTCGGAAAAGGATACTTATGGAGAAAGAATTGCATTCCAAAGAGCCTATATGTATCCCCTAAGTACCACCGTTGAAAATGCGTTCAGCTAGGCCAAGGAGCCAAGCCGGAAAGGTCAGAATCAAGGGAATCACTCGAAGATAGCCAGTTGATCCATCCCAAGAAGCAGGAGTTATACTCAAGACGGCAGAATTCTTCTTCAATTCCTTCAGAGAGTTTTAGGGATTTCTTATGTTTTGTTTTATCTTTTCTCTTGTGATGTTTTCTTTATTCATTATGAACTAAACCCCTCAGATACCTGAAGGGGATGAAACCTAGATGAATCTTGTTATTTGATTTCTGAGTTATATGATAATTACTTAGTTTGTTCTTAATTCTGCATGCTTAATCCAAATCTGATGTACTTAGGTGGAAGAGGAATAGAACCTGCTTAAGAGTAGATCTAGCATAATTAAGTGGAGTTGATCGCACGCCTAGAGATAGGGTGATGAGATTTTGCCGGATTAGGGTGAAACCTAATATGGGATTCCATTGATCGATTTACTGCTATTCTAGGGAGTTATTATAAGCGAACGAAAGTTCCACTAATTAACCTAGGGTTAGACATTATTCGCCTCGAGAGAGGGTTTAATATAGGTTAGGGAGTCTTACGGATCAAGCTAAGTAAATAAATCATATAATTCAGGGTTAGATAACAAGTGAAATTTAGGTGGATTCTTCCTGAGGGTATCGTCGTGATCAATTGAGTTTTTCTTCAAGTTATTTTCCACTTCGTTCTTTTTGTCTTGTGTCTTTAGCTTAGTAGTCGTTAATTTAGATTAAAGTAACTTCACTTTATTTTAGGCTAAATAATAAAAAGAAGGTTAGTATTAATACTTTTAATCGTTATCAGAGTTAGTTTCCAGGTTCGATCATTCTTTTATAAATTTTAAAGCTCTGATTTCAGCGATCACATGTTAGATATGTTATTTAGCTTGCAAATTAGATATTTTATGACTTGACATTTGTATTCGAAAATGGTTAAATTTGATTTAGTAAAATGTACATACGGTTATAATGTTTAAAATGCTATGATTTGGTAATTGTATTTAGAAATGGCTTTTGGTTTTAGGGTGTTATGCGCATGGTTGCATGATGTTAAGAATATAGTTGGTCATGTATAAAGTTACCTAACATTTTATGTGTAAATGATTATTAAACTGTGAGATATGCCCAAATTAGTTTAACAGACGCATGTATAATGTTTATTAAAAGTTACATTTGTTATTTAGTTAATGGTATGGGTTGAAACAACCTAATATGCGATTGTACTTAGATTTATAAAATGGTATGATCGTTGATTTGTTATGGAATAGATGTAAACAAATGGGTGTCTCGATTTATGCTCGGTATATGAAATGAAATTTGTTTGATTATAAATTGGGTATTCGAATGTCATGGAAATGATGGCCATATGGCTTGAATTTTTGTAATTACGAAACATGTACAAATTGGTTTTGATATTTAATGGCTTGGCTTGAAAGTTTTGAATTAGAAAACGTAATTGAAATAGTTAAATATTGAAATATAGTTCGTATAAGAGAATTTCGATAAAGCATGATTTGTGCGGTTAGATATGTGATTCAAATATATGATTTTGACTTGTATGAATAAGAGGTTGGTTTATTAATTTATTTCGGAAAAATTTTATAAAGAAGAATACATTATTGGGCGTATGAATTGTAAAGAATGTTTGTTCTGAACTGTGTTTTGTTTAGTAATGCCTCTTAACCCTAAACGATGGATGCGGGTTAGGGGTGTTACAGATTTTTTGAAAGTTCAGTTAATTCGGTTCGAAATTGGGTAATTAACCAAATTAAGAATCGAATTAACCGAACTTAATAATTAATAATACAAATTATATGTAGTTTGAATTCGGATAATTCAGTCAAATAAACATTATCAGTTTTTTTGGATATGGTTTATACTTGTTTTAACCAAAAGAACAAAAGCATATAAATTTTGATTAATTCGGTTAACAAAAATATTTTGATTCGATTATTTTTTTTTTAAGAAATTTTAGTTCAATTAACGATTAAAGGATTAAAAAGTTTGATTAATACTAGTTCGATTTGGTTAAGCATTTAAACACCCCTAGATGAGATATTGAATGTAATCCTACTCATATAATAGTAGAAGGCAAGTTTGCACTGGACTAAAGTCTTGTGGTTTTTCCCATTTGGGTTTTCTGTGTTAATGAAATTTTTGTGTGTTCCTGCTCTCTTTAATTTTCACCTATTATTTCTCATTTCAATTACACAAAGAGGGAAATAAGTATTCTCTAACATACTCAGTTCTTCCCAATAGTAGTATCAAAAGCTAGGTTGTAATAGCCATAATTTATCTCGTGTTATTAAAATGGAAGGAAGTGTTACTCATGATGGTGACATGTTCAAACTCACAGCAGATAATTTCTCCTATTAGAAGTCAATGATGGAAGATCATCTTTATTGCAAAGAATTGTATGAGACAATGCCTGAAAGGAAGAATGGGAGCTTTTAAACCGAAAGGCGATGGCCATGATTCGCAAGTATGTTGATCGAAGTTTGTTCGAACATGTGTCTACATACATGAATGCCTATGAATTATGGACAAAACTAGAATCCATGATCCAAAAGAAGAAACCTCAGAATAAGGCTCATTTAGTGAGACTTTTGGTCAAACTTGAGTACAAAGATGGCCAAAGCATGATTGAGCATCTAAACACTTTTAAAGTGCTTGTGAATCAACTAACCAAGATAGATATGAAGATTGATGATGAGTTGTAGGACCTATTAATACTAAGCTCTTTACCAGAGTGTTGGGACACTACCGTTGTTACTTTGAGCAACTCAGCACCGGAAGGAAAGCTCACAGCAGACACTGTTTTAGATAGTTTGATAAATGAAGAGGCTAAGAGGAAGGAACAAGGTTTATCTAGTCAATCAGAACCCAATATGGTGGAGAATCGTGGAAGAAATGAGAACTATGGAAGAAATAAGACTCGAAGCTATGACAAGTCTTATGGGCAAGCTAGATCTTGCTCCAGAATTATTTGTTACTATTGTGGCAAACCTAATCGCAAGAAGTCGGAGTGCCGAAATCTCAAAAGAGACCAAAAGAATTGGACAGTCAAATCCGACCAAATTAATCCAAAGAAAAAAGAAAAGAATAGCATAACCTTCGTAGTTGCAAAGGAAGACGAAGATGGAATCTTTCTATTTGGGAAAGTTAATTATCTTAACATTGCTCATGATGGTTGCTCGTGGATTGTTGACTAAAGAGCTTCATTTCACATAACCCCACATGGAGATTTTTTCTCAACATACCAAAGTGGTGATTTTCGTACAATGAAAATGGAAAATCAAGTAACAAGCAAGATTGTGAGTATTGGCAATGTAATCATGAAGACCAATCTTATTTCAACTGGAAAACTAGATGACATCAGTTATATGAATCATTTTGGTGGAGGAAAATGGAAACTAACTAGAAATAGCATGATCATTGTTAGAGGAAGCAAGCAAGGTTCCTTGTACATAACACAATGAAAGTTACGCAAGGGAGAAGCCAATGTTGCCTATGATAACTCATGTTTGGAGCTATGGAATAAGAGGCTAGGGCACATGAGTAAAAAGGGATTACAAACCCTTGCCCGAAAAAAGCTTCTTCTAGAGGTGAAAGGTAAATCACTTGAGGCTTGCATTCATTGTTTAGCCAGAAAGTAGCATAGAATTTCATTTTGTCGAAGTAATCAACCATATAAAAGAAAACATGTTCTTGATTTAGTGCACATGAATGTTTGTTCAATGACTGAAACATCACTAGGTTCTGCTCTATATTTTGTCACCTTTATTGATGACCATTCAAGAAAAGTTTAGGTATTCTTGTTGAAAACAAAAGACCAGGTACTTGAGGCATTCAAGGAATTTCATGTTAAGGTGGAATGTAAGACTGGAAGAAAGTTGAAATATGTGAGAGTTGATAATGAGGGAGAGTATCAAGGCTCTTTTGAAGCATATTGAAAGTCGTATAGCATTAGGCTTGAAAAGACTCCACCCAAGAAACCACAATTAAATAGTGTGACTGAGAGGATGAATCGAACCATTGAAGAAAGAGATCGAAGTATGCTTTCAAATGCTAAATTGTCTAAATCTTTTTGGGGAGAAACAGCGAAAACTGCCATCATTATCATCAATCATTCTCCTTCTAGTGCTTTGGATGGAGATATCCAAGAACAGGTATAGACAGGAAAGAAGGCGTCATATGAACACTTTAAGGTGTTTGGTTATTGAGCTTTTGTCCACATTCCTAAGGATGAACGTTCCAAGCTTGATACAAAGAAAAAGTAGTGCATCTATCTTGGATCACCTCAAGATGAGTTAGGTTACCAATTATGGGATCTGATGAAGAAAAATATTGTTAGAAGCTAAGATGTTGTGTTTTTCGAGGACCATACCATTGAAGACACAAAGAAATCGGAGAGCCCTGTGTCTAAGGTCAGTACCCGTTTTGTTCATGATCCACTGCTAATGGTAAGACATGAAACTATTGAAGACAGAGATACTGAAAACCAGAATAAAAGTGACAAGTCATCGATAAAGGAATCATCAGCAAAAATAAATGAAGATCAACCTGTTGAGACAATTGAACCAGAAGTTACACCTCAACTAGAAGTAAGGAGATCGGTGCGTGAAAGGAGACCATCTAATAAATATCCTTCAAGTGAGTACGTGACAGTCGTTAACGACTGAAAGCCTCAAAGTTTTGATGATGCAATGAATAATGATCACAAAGAAGAATCGTTAAAAGCCATATAAGAAGAAATGCAATCTTTACATGATAACCAGATTTATGATTGATCACTGAAATCAGAGCTTTAAAATTTATAAAAGAATAATCGAACCTGGAAACTAACTCTGACAACGATTAAAGGCAAGTGTACCTATCGAACAGTAGTATAGTTTAGGCAAGACCGGATATCGAACCCAAAGGAACTTAAAATACTAATACTAACTTCCTTTTTATTATTTAGCCTTAAAAATAAAGTGAAGTTGTTCTAACGATGACTAAACTAAGGACAAAGACAAAAAGAACGAATTGGGAAATAACTTGAAGAAAGACTCAATTGATCACGATGATACCCTCAGAAAGAATCCACCTAGACTTCACTTGTTATCTAACCCTGAATTATATGATTTTTTTACTTAACTTGATCCGTAAGACTCCCTAACCTATGCTAAACCCTCTTTTGAGGCGAATAACGTCTAACCCTAGGTTAATTAGTGGAACTCTCGTTCTCTTATAATAACCCCCTAGAATAACAGTAAATCGATCTATGGATTCCCATATTAGGTTTCACCCTAATCCGGTAAAATCTCGTAACCCTATCTCGAGGCGTCCGATCAACTCTGCTTAACTACGCTAGATCTACTTTTAAGCAGGGTCTATTCTTCCTCCACCTAAGCACATCAGATTTGGATTAAACATGCATAATTAAGAACAAACTAAGTATTTATCATAAAATTCAGAAATCAAATAACAAAATTCATCTAGGTTTCATCCCCTTCAGGTATCTGAGGGGTTTAGTTCATAACTAAGAAAGAAAATATCTCAAGAGAAAAGATAAAACAAAACATAAGAAATCCCTAAAACTCCTTGAAGGAATTGAAGGAGAATTCCGCCATCTTGAGTATAATTCCGGCTTCTTGGGATGGATCAACTGGCTAACTTCAAGTGATTCCCACAATTCTGATCTTTCCGGCTTGGCTTCTTGTCCTAGCTCGCCTCCGGTTTCAGCTTCTGCTGAACTCCCCTTCAAGTTGCCCCCTTGGGTGTTTATATAGACTTTGAGATGCCTTACTTGGCCCCTAAGTATCCTAATTTAAGTAGAATTCCTAATAGGGTGTTTGAATAGGCTTTGGAATGTGTTTCTTTGCCTCCAAGTATCATTTCCCGAATGTAATTGCTCTTTCCAGCGACAGGGACACGGCCATGGCACACACCCGTGTGGATCGTGGTCAGGCCGTGCTCAGACTTCTTTAATGAGGCACGGCAGTGTGAATCGGGAGAAGGCCGTGTTCTAGATGATTGGCGTGGCATGGTCGTGTGGTCTCTGGGCCAGGCCGTGTCGATTTCGTGATATGGCCCATTTACTCCGTTTTGGGCCCGTTTTCCGTTCTTTTCATCCTCGGGTGCTTTCTTGGGTATAAGACATGAAAAGAAAGGATTACAAGCACCTTTTTGTATAAATCGAGTCTTAATTCATCCAAAAGCATACTAAATGTGGGCTTAAAATATGTTACTTTTAGGTTTATCAAATACCCCCACACTTAAGCTTTTGCTTGTCCTCAAGCAAAATTCTCAACTTTCAATTAAAATGAACTTTCCATGATTCATAATTTTTACTGACAATGTCTCATCATAATTCATAGATAATTTGTACATGGATAATTCAATTCAAAGAGTCCTAAAGATTCAAACAATATAAGTCATATATTTGTAACATGAAAACGTAGGTGTCTCCTCTTATCTAAATAATTACCTTTGGTTTAAAATCGAAAAGGATTGATATCCTCACTAAAGATTCACTCAAATCACTCAAAGTGTTTAAGATTCAGAATTAAGCACTCAATAGTCGAACATGAAAAGTTAATCCCATAGGCTTGCCTGAAAATCAAATCTCCACCACTGTAAAATGAGATGACAAACAGATCAAAAGGTCTGTAACAGGGTTGTAACGGGCCTAGGGTTAAAGGTGTGGATAAAAGCTGAATTAGAATGTTAGAATCGAGATTGACCTGATAAATTTCCTAACTAGAAAAATGAACTAATCTTAAATAATCAATTGAAGCTTAATAATACTAATAATACGAATTTTTTCTTCAAGAATTTTTGAATTTTAATGTGAAAGCTCACCTAATCACAAACTAATAATGAATATACTTCGTTTTTTTTTTAGAACAAACTATCATTACAATAATAAGAAAGAACTTTTACAACTGAAATATAGAACATAGTTAGGAAACTGTTCAAAATCAAATCTCGACAAAAAGGGTAATTAAAAGAAATGGTGATAACAAATACAAAGGGTTTTGGGTTAAAATTAGTAGATAAGTCAATAAAAAGGGTTGTTAGGATCAACGGGGTTCACTAGGGGTTAATTATAAAGGTTGGCTTTTTAGTGGTATTAATGGGTTAAATCCTAAGTGCCTTTATCATCTCTGTCTATCAAATCATAACTGTAGTCTCGACATGTATAATCAAGGCAAGTTCTAGAATAACAGTTCAATGTCGACACACTCATAATCAATAAAGTGAGCATGAAAAGAATATATGCTCTATAAGGCTCAAGATCTCACAAAAATTATGGGCGTCTTTGACATCAACCTCGTAGATTTCAAACTTCAAAGTAATATTCAAATTCAGGTTAACAACCTAAAGTTTTAAATTTTTGAAAATTAGACTTATCATGCTTGATTCTCTAGTATTCTTCAAATTTAATCATCAATGCACAATTAACTATGACTTAATCCAAAACATATCAATAAAAATCATAAATCAAAGGAAATTTCATTCTAATCATAATATGAGAAACTTACTTTAGAACAAGGCATAATTCAGGGATTTTCAAATAATACTATAGTTAACCCCCCCACACTTAAGATGTACATTGTCCTCAATGTACAAAGATAGATAATATTAAAATAATCATAAATCATAAGATGGAGAGAGAAGTGAAACTTCCTGAATTTTGGATGAAGTCAATGAAAAGAGACCAGATAGGATTGGAGGTGATCATAGGGAAGCTCTCGAACCGTTTGAAGTTGGATCCTTGAAGCAGCCGGTTGAATTTTATTGTGTCCTAAGATAAATCTAAATGACATAAAAAGAAAATAATAAAGAAGATAAAAATAAAAATAAAAATAAAAGAATAAAAATAAAAATAAAAATAAAAATAAAAGTAAATAATTAAATGGTGATACGGTCCACGCCCTTGTGCCAAGCCGTGGTGTTCACACGGCTACGACCACGGTCGTGTGTAAGGCCGTATGGGTGTGGAAACCTACGCCTAAATATGAAAAGAAAAACTAAACTAATTAGTAGGGTTAGTGCTCGGGTTGCCTCCCGAGAAGCGCTCGTTTAAAGTCTTGAGCTAGACTTTACCTGTTATTTGTATGGTCAAGGTGGTTTAAGGAGGTGAAAATCCTTTCTCATGCGCTCAACTCGATTTTTGATATAAAGTTTCAGTCGAGTAATGTTTACCTCAAGACTGCTGAATTTAGGATAGCTTACCTCAACTGTCCCATATAGGAAGACATTAAGTATCTTAAAAGTGATTTTTTTCGTTTGCCTTGAGGTCTGAATTGGTGATTCGAGGGTCTTCCTTATTCAACAATACCTGATCCCCTATTTTGAAGTGATTTGTTGTTCCTATCAGGTCGTCTGGGGTTTCCGTCAGTTTCACTTCGTGTGGTTCTGGTTCTTTTTTAAATTATGTTGTCCACTCTTCTAGTTTGTCGATCCTAAGGCTTCGTTCCTCATCTGATTCTTCTTTGTTGGCACAAGGTCTAAGATCTAACTCAACTAGGTGATTTCGTGATGATTCCTGTAAAGAAGGTTGAACCAAATGGTTATCAATAAAATTATCGTTCGTACCTTTATTACTCGATGTCCTAGTTTGGTCAAGAGCTTGAAAAGTGATTGTTTCGTCGTCTACACGAAGTGTGAGTTCATCAAATTCTTTCTCTGTGTGGTTTTTCTTTATTGCATCGGGATATGGCACACGAGGTTGGTATTCTTTATCACTTAATGTTCTGGCCGAGTCAAGAGCTTGAAGAGTGACTATCTAGTCACCTACGCGAAATATGAGTTCACCTGCATAGATATCAATTTTAGCTCTGGCAGTTGCTAAAAAGGGTCTTCCTAAAATTAAAAGAATATTATTGTCATCATCCATGTCTAAAACGACAAAGTCTACTGGGAATACAAATTTATCAATTTTGATTAGAACATTTTCTATTATACCCCTGGGAATTCTGATAGTTTTATCAGTTAATTGAACGCTTATCCTAGTTTGTTTGGGTTTCCCTAGACCTAGTCGTTTAAACAGTTAATAAGGCATAACATTTATGCTTGCCCCTAAATCGACTAACGCATTTTCTATAGATAAACTACCAATTATGCATGGAATTGTAAAACTCCCCGAATCTTTGAATTTCTGTGGTAGTATATTTTGTAGAATTGCCGAGCACTTTGCGTTGAGTTCCACATGTGATTCCTCGCCTATCCTTTGCTTTTTTTCAGTTATGACTCCCTAAAAATTTTCTAGAGTCCGCATCCGCAAAAAGCTTCAAGAAGAGGTAAGTTGATATGTAATTTCTTTAAAAGTTTAAGAAACTTACAGAACTGTTCCTCTGTATCGTCTCTCTTTAATGCTTCGGGATAAGGAATACGAGGTTGGTATTCTTTGATTATCAGTTTTGGCTTTCTTGTGTCACTTCAACTTTACCTTCTTCTACCTTGTTTTCTTGTTTTGAGATGGGTTCGTCTAACCTTTTACTATCATGAGCTGTGATGGCTTGGATTTGCTCCTTTGGATTAATCTCCGTGTTACTTGGTAGACGTCCTTGCGGTCGTTTGGACATTAACTTTGCAAGTTGTTCAACTGCCTTAGTGGCTTCCCTTACTGACTTAGTAACTTCCTCTAATCGGTTCTTGTTCTCTTCAACCGATGTTTGTTGACTTTTAAATGTTTTCTCAGTGTCATGGAGAGGGGTATCTGTGGTTGCCATGAATTTTGTCAGCATCTCTTCAATGTTCGACTCCTCTTCTTGTTGGTGAGGTGGTTGTTGAAAATTTGGATAAAGTTCCTGTCTTTGGCTACTTTGATCATTCCACGAGAAATTCGGATGGTACCTCCAACGTGCATTATAAGTGTCATTATAAAAATTATTTTAAGGTCTAGAGTAATTACCCATATAGTGGACTTGTTCGTTCTTTATGCCATATCCGTAGGGTGGGTACTCAGGATTCGCCACACCTCCTAGATTCGAGTCATATTGCATTACTGGGTGTACCTGCGAGAGATTACACAAACCATCGATCCTTTTATTCATCATCTCTAGCTGGATAGATAACCTGGTGAACACGTCAAGGTTGAAGGCACTGGCTGCTTTAGTAGGAATTGTCCTCATGACTTGCCACTGATAATTATTCAGTGCCATCTTCTCTATAGACTAAAATTATCTGCCAAAAGCAAAATAGAGGAAAAATTAGAAAAGGAAAAATAAAAATAATAATGAAAATAAATTGCAATAGTAAAAAAAATGGCTAAAGTAATAAAAATAGAGCTTTCTTAATATTTTAGTTCTCTCAAGAATGGCCGCCAAAAACTTGATCATTGAAATCGAGCTTTAAAATTTATAAAAGAATGATCGAACCTGGAAACTAACTCTGACAATGATTAAAGGCAAGTGTACCTATCGAACAGTAGTATAGTTTAGGCAAGACCGGATATCGAACCCAAAGGAACTAAAAGTACTAATACTAACTTTCTTTTTATTATTTAGCCTTAAAAATAAAGTGAAGTTTTTCTAATGATGACTAAACTAAGGACAAAGACAAAAAGAACGAATTGGGAAATAACTTGAAGAAAGACTCAATTGATTACGATGATACCCTCAGGAAGAATCCACCTAGACTTCACTTGTTATCTAACCCTGAATAACGTCTAACCCTAGGTTAATTAGTGGAACTCTCATTCTCTTATAATAACCCCCTAGAATAGCAGTAAATCGATCTATGGATTCCCAAATTAGGTTTTACCCTAATTCGGCAAAATCTCGTAACCCTATCTCTAGGCGTCCGATCAACTCCGCTTAACTACGCTAGATCTACTCTTAAGCAGGGTCTATTCCTTCTCCACCTAAGCACATCAGATTTGGATTAAACATGCATAATTAAGAACAAACTAAGTATTTATCATAAAATTCAGAAATCAAATAACAAGATTCATCTAGGTTTCATCCCCTTCAGGTATCTGAGGGGTTTAGTTCATAACTAAGAAAGAAAACATCTCAAGAGAAAAGATAAAACAAAACATAAGAAATCCCTAAAACTCCCTGAAGGAATTGAAGGAGAATTCCGCCGTCTTGAGTATAATTCCGGCTTCTTGGGATGGATCAATTGGTTAACTTCGAGTGATTCCCACAATTCTGATCTTTCCGGCTTGGCTCCTTGGCCTAACTCGCCTCCGGTTTCGACTTCTGCCAAACTCCCCTTCAAGTTGCCCCCTTGGGTGTTTATATAGACTTTGAGATGCCTTACTTGACCCCTAAGTATCCTAATTTAAGTAGAATTCCTAATAGGGTGTTTGAATAGGCTTTGGAATGTGTTTCTTTGCCTCTAAGTATCCTTTCCCGAATGTAATTCCTCTTTCCAGCGACAGGGACACGGCCATGGTACACGCCCGTGTGGATCGTGGTCAGGCCGTGCTCGGACTTTTTTAATGAGGCACGGCCATGTGAATCAGGAGAAGGCCGTGTTCTAGATGATTGGAGTGGCACGGCCGTGTGGTCTTTGGGCCAAGCCGTGTCAATTTCATGATATGTCTCATTTACTCCGTTTTGGGCCCGTTTTCCATTCTTTTCATCCTCGGGTGCTTTCCTGGGTATAAGACATGAAAAGAAAGGATTACAAGCACCTTTTTATATAAATCGAGGCTTAATTCATCCAAAAGCATACTAAATGTGGGCTTAAAATATGTTACTTTTACGGTTTATCAATGATCTTGTGGAGTTACCCATAGGAAGACGTGTTTTGAAAAACAAATGGGTATACAAACTCATAACTAAAGAGAACAACAAGAAGCCCAGGTACAATGTTAGAATAGTTGTCAAAGGTTGCAATTAGAAAAAAGAAATTGATTTTCGAAGAAAATTTTTTGCCTATGGTTAAGATGTTATCTATTCGAGTTATACTTGGTCTGGCTACTAGTTTAGACTTAGACGTTGAACAAATTGATGTGAAAATGACATTTCTTCATGATGATTTAGAAAATGAGATTTATATGGAGCATCCTGAGGGGTTTATAGTGCCAAGAAAAGAAAACTTAGTGTGTCGACTCAAAAAGAGCCTTTATGGTCTTAAAAAGGCACTACGATAATGGTACAAGAAGTTTGACTCTTTTATGACTGAGCATTAGTTTAAGAAGACCCACACTGAGCATTATGTCTTTGTGAAAAGGGATGATGGTGGAGATTTTATCATATTATTGCTTTATGTTGATGATATGTTAATTATTAGGCAAGATAAGAAGAAAATTGCAGCTCTTAATAAGGCCTTAAGCAATTCCTTTGCCATGAAATATTTGGGCCCAGCAAAACAAATCCTTGGAATTAATATCATTAGAAATTGTTCCAAGTAGTTATTATGGCTATCTCAAAAACATTACATTGAGAAAGTTATTCAGAGATTCAACATGCACAAGTCCAAACTAGTTAATGTTCCACTTGTTGGACATTTCAAGTTAAGCATAAGTCAAAGTCCCACAAGTGAGAAAGAGAAAGAAGAAATGGAAAAAGTCTCATATTCATCTGCATTTTGGAGTCTTATGTATACCATAATTTGTACCAAACTCGACATTGCCCATGCTATTGAAATGGTGAGTCGATTCATCTCCAATCCAAGTAAAGTCCATTAGGAGGTTGTGAAATAGATGTTTGTGCTTTAGAAAAGGGAAGCTAGAACTAAGTGGGTTCATGGATGCGGATATGGCTAGAAATGTTGATTTAAGAAACCAACATCAGGTATGTGGCTATTTTTTTAGGGGGAGTTGTCTCTTGACAGTCAAAGCCCCAAAAATGTGTAGCATTATCAACCATTGAAGTAGAGTATGCTGCAACAACTGAAGTGTGCAAAAAGATGTTATAGATGAAAAATTTTATGCTAGAATTGGACAACAAACAGGAAAAGTATGTCCTTAAATGTGATAATCAAAGTGTTATTCATTTAGCTAAAAATCCAGCCTATCACTCTTGGACAAAACACATTGATGTATGTTATCATTGGATACGCGATGTATTAGAAGAAAAATTGCTTGAACTAAATTAAGTTCACACTAATGATTACTGGTCTGATAGGATGACAAAGGTGATTCCGACCAAAAAGTTCGAAGAATGTTGTCAAGGATCCAATTTGTTTGTTCCCTCTAATTAAGTCAAGAAGGGGGAGATTTGTTGGGGCATCCCTCCTTAATTCGAAATTAGGGAGATGAACCTTATTCCAAAAAAGGTGTATCACATGTTTAGGGGATGAATCATCCACATTCATGTATCTTATTAACTCAATTTACATTTCCCAAGTTCATCCATTTATGGTGGATTTGTCTATGAATGATGTATTTTGGGAACCTATTGCTCTATTATAAATATGAGGCTTTGGGAAGGTTTTTGGTAGAAAGGGAGAAGCATCAAAACTACATCACAAGTGAGTTCACCAAGAGAGAAAAATAGAGAGAAAGCCACCATTGTGTGAGAATTGTAAACCATCCTAATTGAATGAGATATTGAATGTAATTCTACTCATATAATAGTAGAAGGCAAGTTTGCACTGGACTAAAGTTCCATGGTTTTTCCCATTTGGGTTTTCCGCGTCAACAAATTTTTTTGTGTGTTCTTATTCTCTTTAATTTTCACCTATTATTACCCATTTCAATTACACAAAGAGGGAAATAAGGATTCTTTAACATCCTAAAGGTAAAATATATTGCTTTTTTGTAACAAAAAACTTTTTGTTTTCTTCGATTGTTTTCTGTTCTTTTAGCTTTTTGATTTAGATTTCTTTTAACTTTATCATGTTATAATTAGAAGAATTTCTTTAAGAATAGAGCATTAAAGTAATAGTTTTTCAAAAAATAATATTGAATCATATTCGAATAACAATTACATTAGAGAGAGATAGATGATAATTTTAATTAACAATGAGGTAATCCTATGCCTAGCTAATTTTTTTATTTCAATTTTTTATTATAGTTTTCAATTTTAGTTTCAAATTTCTATATTATTTTAATAGTGTTATGTATTAAATCAATAAGATATGCGCTAAAAATATTTTTTATTTCTTCATTTAATAAATTTTTGTTTCATGTAATATAAAATAACTAAAATATTTTATTATAAGGTATTTCTTAATTATAAATTTTAATAGTTTAAATTATAAAGAAAGTGCAATTCAAAATGAATATAAAGTATATTTCAGTATTTAATATCAACTTTTTTATTTAGAATTTTTTAGCTTTAATATAATAAAATATCTTTTAAACTAGAGTCAATTTTTTTAAACAATCTCATTATATATTCAGATTATATCTGCTCTTTATAGAACTACTCATAAACACTCTCCGACCCATAAATAGGAGGATAATGTGCTTCAACACACTCGAACCCACGTCCCTCTACATTGGCAATAATGTCTATTCGAATCGAGCTAAGACTCAATTAGTAAATTAGAGTCAATTTAAAATAATAAGATTTTACTTATTTTTATATATATATGAAACTAAAATTGGATCTAACTAATCAATATAAAAAATCATATTCATAATCAAATCTAAACATAAATTGAATTCTTTATATTCAAAACAATTTTCTTTTGTTTCCAATTTTTTACAGAATCGTGTAGATTATTCCTTTCCTTTTTTTTCTGAAAAATAAAATTAAGTAAACGATAAAATTGATCTAAACCTTCGTGGATATTCCTAAGCAAACTTGTAGGAAGTCGAGCATGGATGAACCGAAAAGAGAATGTAACGACCTCAAAAGTATGGATATTGAAAAATGAGTTATCGGGTCTCCATTTTTAGTAAACGGACTCATAAAATATTTATTAAAAATGTTTACGAAGTTAGTTGTGTGTTTAATAAGGTTTTATTTAGGTGAATTTGACTTAATTAGAAGTATTTGAGAAAAAGGATTAAATTGAAAAAGGTGTAAAAATTTAATTATAGATTAAAAGAAAGTATAAAGGACTAAAAAGGCAATTATGCCATTTTTAAATGTTGAGGCTAAAAAAAATCCTAGATTTTTTTAGTTAAAAACTAAAAAAAATGTATATGGATATAGATATGGATATAGATATATATATTAGATATTAATTATAAAGTATGTTATTATATTATTATATTTTATTATTATATATAAATAGACTAAAGGAAAAAGACTAGAAAGATATAGAAACAGAGAAGAAACAGAGAAGTAAACGAAACGGAGAGCAGGGGAAAGGAAGAAAGAAAGAAAAAAAGAGAAAAGAAAGAAGAAAAGGGAAAATTGAAAGTTTGAAGCTTGGAAGTTTAATTGGTAAGCTAATTTAGTCCTTTTCTTTTAATTTTGATGCTTTATAAGTTTTAGAACAAAGTTTTGATGAATTTAAGTTGAAGTTTTTGAAGTTTTAAAGCTGTTGAATATAGCATATGATGAACAAAAAGATGAATTAGTGGTTTAATTGAAAGAATTTGAAGTTAGAATTGGGTAAAGGATTTAATTGTAAAATAAGCTATAAGAAAACTGTTTTGGACAGCAGCAGTAGAGTAACTTTGAAAAATCACCAAAAATCGTAGAAGTGGAATTAGAAGTTGAATGAGATATGAAATTAAAGCTTATTGAGTCTATTTTCATATGAAAGAAACAGGGAAAGCAAATGAATTCTGTCATTTGAGATATTTATATTTTTGTAAGACTGGTTTAGAGGGATTTCGGGATCCCCTGTTCTGACTTTGGAAAATCATAAAAAATTGGAGAAAAATAATTAGAGGCTTAAAGTTATATGATTAGAATTCTGAATGAGTCTATTTTCAATAGAAATAAACGTGAACATCATATGAATCTTGTATAAAGAGATAATTAATTTTTAGTGAAGAAGGGTCAGAACTGCCAGACAGCAGAACAGGGGTGATTTTGATGAATAAACTGTACTAATTGGCTAGGCCAAAAATTCTGGAAATTTTATGGTATGAAGACATGTGAGTCTAGTTTCAGGGAAAATTAACGGTTCTTCATTTGGAGTTCTGTAGCTCGAGAAATAAATAATTTAGTGACTATGACACAAAAGGACAGCTTTGAATAAGTTTATGAGTAAATGATTAAATTGAAATGTGAGCAATAGTAAGAAAGCATGAATTTATCATAAAATACATGTTTATTTTAATAGTACAGGAAATTATTTGATTATTTTTAACATATAAATGTTATATGTTTATATGAAATTGAAGAAAAAGAAAAGGAAGGAGAGGACCGAATTGAAGGA
Source organism: Gossypium bickii (assembly GCA_025503065.1). Taxonomy (NCBI): domain Eukaryota; kingdom Viridiplantae; phylum Streptophyta; class Magnoliopsida; order Malvales; family Malvaceae; genus Gossypium; species Gossypium bickii. The sequence continues at coordinate 13,786,972 of CP106713.1, read as the reverse complement.
AAAGGAAAAGAGAAGGTTAAGGAGTGAAGGAAGAAGAATTTATATCACCTCAACTTTTTGTTGTAAGTACTACAAGAATTTTAAATTATTGTTATTTATCCTTTTTGAAATATTTATGTGAATTATTTAAATATATAAGATTCAGCTTTAAATGCCCAAGTAGACGAAATTAGAACTACTGGGATATTAGTGGCATGCCATTAAGGAACTTTAGCGCGCTCTCTGATATTAGCACGTTGGTGCTCTCTGATATTAGCACGTTGGTGCTCTCTGATATTAGCACGTTGGTGCTCTCTGATATTAGCACATTGGTGCTCTCTGTTCACTTGTGCATCATAATGCACCTCTGTATATGTTCCGTATATCCGATGTGTTCTATAAAGTCTACTTTGGGTTAAGAATGTGAAATGAGAACAAAGTAAATTACTGATGTGTTAAGGTAAGATTTATACTTTACAAAAGATAAGTTAAATTTTATTAAAGCAAGGCATAGTTGAAGAAACTTATATGTGAGTAGATATGTAATAATTGAATGAGTTTAAAATGCTTTGTGATGATCACTCACTTATTTATTCTTGTAGTGCTTGCTAAGCCTTCACCGGCTTAACGCGTTTATTTTAACGCGTAGGTACAATTAGACTAGGAGAGAAGTCTAACTAAAAGATCGCTCATCTCATCACATCCTCAAGGGCTTCAAAAGTAGGTATTGTATTTTGTATTAAAACGGCATGTACATATGTAGTTCAAAGGTGTTCCCACGTGATAAGGACTAAAATGTAGATTCTTGAAACTTTATCTATTTTCAGTTATTTGAAGTATTTTAGTATATATGGAATGAATTAATAAACAATAAATATATTAGCAAAAATGGTTGGTAAGTTAAAATATTATATACAAATGTTTTAATTAAACAGTATCTGGCCATAATTGTTTTGGCACCAAATGTAATAGTCTTATACCGGGTTTGCATAATTGAACCGGGTATAGGGGTATTACAGAGAAAGTGAGCATGGAACCAAAGTGGTTTGCGTAAAGTTGAGGGCAAGTTTTATATCATGGTCGTTTTAGTCATTGAGAGTGTACAACTCGTTTAAAGAATCCGTGAAACTACGTAATTTCAATAGGGAGATAATGTTGTAGGTAAGATAAATAAGGTGGCCGTGGGGGTTGGTTAGGAGGTTGAGGGAATGGGCTCGGGAAACTTTTTTTAGGGTGGACTGGCATAAGTTACGACTGGCGAGGTCTTCGAGTAAGGCGAGCTTGTGGACTAGGTCAATGAAAAATCCAAATTGGTTCGTTAAAGCGGTGATGGATGATGAGGGTTTGTAATTGTGAGATGAGAATATTGAAGCAAGTTTTATTTTGGTTTAAGCTTTTGTCTTTTCTTTTTTCATAAATATAAAAAAAATTAGGTTAAAAGAAATGGAGAATGAAGGAAAACAAAGGGAGAAATAGAAGAGAATGTAAAATAAAGAAAAAAAGAACATAAAAGAAAAAATTAAATTACTCAAAACAAAAAAATATGAGAATCAATTGTATAATTTAACCTAAAAGTTTTGTTTGAAATAATGATTTAACATGCTACGTCAGCTTAGCGTTACACCGTTAACAACAATTATCGACACAGTGACTAAAATGTTACAACATGATAACATAAATTATTAAAATATAACATGTCAAACTTAAGTGATTAAAATGTAACCTAAGGTAAATAAAATTGATTGTTTTAATAGTTTGCCAAAAAATCTATTTATGATACGTTGATAAACACTTTCATCATATAGTATATATTGTATGTCATGCAAAATTACTTTACATAATTTTGTAATTTTGTATTATTACTTAAATTATGGTTTCAACTATGTTTATTAATTCATAAAATATTATTTACAGTAATATGTTATTTATTTTGATCTTTTATTTTAAAAAAATGTATACCACGTGCAACACAAGTAAAGAAGAAAACTAGTAAATGATAAAATATATAGTAGATTGAAATTTAATAATTTTTATATTATTGGGCTAAAAAGAAGAAGCTAGATACACATTGTAGACCTGGCATGGAATTTTTCTTTTTTTAATTAAGAATTTTATTTTATTTTCATAGAATTTCCACTTCTTTTGAATTTATTTATTTTACAAATTTACCTTACTATAAAATTTAGGAAAAATTTCATGATATTTGAAAAATCTTCTAATATATTTTAAAAACTTGAGAATTTTGTGGGTTTTTCTATTTCTGTTTTTCTTTTCTTAAAAATGTCCTTCTTTTAATTTTATTTATTTTCAATAATATTATATATTCTAAAAATTGAGATTCATTTTTCTTTCTAATTTTCACTTTTTATTTTTTTTATTACTGTGCCCGAAAAAGGATTATATGAAATTCTGTGCCCAGTAACTATAAATATCAAACTCGTAAAAAAATAAATATGGAAGTAATGATAGGTTACAACTTTGAAGGTTAAAAAAATATTTGATAAAAAAAGAATTAGTGATTATTTCTTTCCAAAAATTAGTCTAGCGGCCTGAATGCCGAAAGCGACCACGTCCTCTTCTCCCTCTCCCACGCCCACGGCTTGACTGGTTGATGGAAATTCTTGAGAATTGGACAGATGATGGTATGTTGACAGTCTCTTCCTCACCTTTTTCTTCTGTAGAAAACATTTAAAATTATAATCATTACTACTACATTCAAGCTTTGTAATATTAATTTGTAACAACATTGACTGAATAATTACTTTTTTCATGTAGGAATTTGAGTAAGCCTTGGAAGGCAGCCTCTGCATTGGAGTTGTTGTTGTTCTTCAACAACTCCCCTGCAACTTCTGCAGGGCTCACATTCACTTCCTCCAACAGCTTCTCAATCTGCTCGAAAACACCATGATCCCTAATCCCAAAATAGTTGAAGGCAAGCTGCTTGAATATGGATGCATTGCAGTATGACATGCGAACATGCATGTCCATCCGACCAGGTCTCACCAGTGCCGGGTCTAACCGTTCTTTATGATTCGTCGTGAAGATTATGATTCGTTCTTCACCACAGCATGACCAAAGCCCGTCAATGACATTCAAAAGTCCAGACAATGTTATTTGATTATCACCTTGATTTCTATGAGTTTCAGCCTCCTCCGATTCTCGGTTTTCTAGCTCGATAGAGCAGTCGATATCCTCGACGACTAGTATGGACCGGCTAGAAATGGAGAGCAACAAAAACCGAAGATCCGAGTTATTACGGACGTCAGTAAGATCCAAGTCATAGATATCATATTTCAAGTGATTAGCCATTGCGGCTATCAAACTTGATTTGCCTGTCCCTGGAGGACCATACAACAGATATCCACGTTTCCAAGCTTTACCAACTCTTTTATAGTATTCTTCCCCATTTGTAAACATTTCAATATCCTCCATTACAGCCTTTTTCAGCGCCCAATCCATAGCCAAACTGTTGAACGTCATTGGGTGTTTAAATATAACCTCGTCGGCATCCCATCTTCCATAAACAACCGTGTGGAGTTTTATACTCTTATTCTCTTCTCTCATCAACTTTGCCCTTTCTAAAATGTAAGGCAAGTATGAATCAATCACTAAATCTTTGTTCCTCTTATGAAAACTTAGCTCATAGTGTCTAACTTCAGACCTTCGAGATGAATTAACATCCCCATGGTTGTGGGAAGGAACTTGGGAACAAACCAGTTTCCATTTCATCCCAACATTTTCATAAACATCGACCAATGTTCCACCTCGATCCATGGATAAATATAAGTTGTTGTCCTTGTCAGTTTTGCCCACCTTAACTCTTTGGATGGAAGGGGTTGCAGTTTTGATTCCCAAGTATGCATCAGCAGCTTCAAACACTTGGTTTACAACATGCCCTCTGATCATCTATCACAATTGTTAACTGAGAAGAGAAACGGTGAGATAGGCTCCGTAAGCGCATGGAAAAGTAGTTGGTGATTTCTGCTGGGATGAAATCGTTGGCAATGGTACGAATCAACATTGCTGTGGCTGCTATGGAGGCTGCTGTTGATAAAAGGCCCTTGGTTTTCATCTCTTTCCTCTGAGACAACATTTTTGTGAAGTTTTGATGGTGGGTCTTGTTGAAAAAATTTGAAAATATTCGTATTGATGAAAAGGTTTTCAGAGAATGTTTGTGAGGCTATAGGTAAAACCCACAAATCCTGGCTTTCATTTGAGATGGCTCACCACAATTTATATGGTGCTTTGCTGACCATTTCAGAGGAGACCATAATACTTGGATTTTGACATTTCCTTTCCTCCTCCAAGGTCTTGTGACATTTCTTTTGAAAGAGACTTTTACTTTGAATATAGTGAATATGCAATACAAAAAATAATACCAACATAATAAAAATAAAATGAATTCATCAAAATTTCTATAAGTTGTTTAACATTTTAAAAAATTAGATAAATATTATGGATTTAATTTCATCCCAAGACCTTTTCAACCTTGACATTTCCATTCCTAATGTTTCAAATTAGACTGCTGACTTGGTTATTAATTTATTTGAGAAGGAATCAGAAATTTCTTTTGGAGTTATACTGTTTCAATTAGATTCATCAATTTTGAATACCAATATGTCATAAAAAACAACTAATGATTAAGTTTAGTTTGACCACTATTGATTTTGAATTATCATGCTTAATACAATATTTGTGACATTAAATTCATTACAACAAAGGATTCCCGTCAAAATAAATTCTAGACTACAAAAAATAATACAAGATTATTGACATTTGTGATTAAAGATTAAGACTACAAAAATAATCTATAATTAAAATGATTAAAAATGAAAAAGAAAAAAAGTGCTTCCTCCTCAATATGTGGATTTGGGGCCGCTGCTGAAACATGATAGTTTCCAATGTAAGAAAAGTCTCTTTTCTGAACCATCCTCATACCAAACGCCACTTTACTGCAGATTTAGCTCCATCCCAGCTCTTTTTAGACCTTAGGCAAAATCAGGCAGACGCCACCTTACTGCAGATTTAGCTCCATCCTAGCTCTTCTTAGACCTTAGGCAAAATCAGGCAGGCATCATCATCAGATGTACTTCACCTTTGGCACTCAGCAATCCTTAATCTTATCAAAACATGTTCACATGCCCTCATTCACGCTTAACTAATCAATTCTAGTATCCCACATTACTGCCCATAAAGTGTTATACTTTGGCCTACACTATCCAGCAAGGACTTGCTATTCTTTTCAACATATATAAGAGGCATTGCCCTACTGAGCATAATTCAGGCTCCACACCCTCTTTCCTTCCATTTGAGAGCAGAATTTCAGTGGGAACTCCGTTTTCAAAATAATGTATAAGCATTTTGCAGTTATTAAGTGTGAGGTTCTCCTTGCACCAGCTTTGTTCCCAATTCTTCCCTTGGCTTAGATGAAATCCCTTTGGCTAACATTTCCTCATCATACTTCCGAGCCATATCTAACATGCCCTTTTCAATCAACGCATCAATCAGAGCATTGTATGCAAACTCATTCGGGCTACTTCCTAGTTCTTCCATCTTCTTCCAAACCATAAAAACCGGTCGAAGAAATCCCCATCTCCCAAACTTCCTCATAAGCATCACATATGTGTCCATCCTTGGCTGAACCCCATTCCTAATCATCAAATCAAACAACTTAAGTATCTCTCTAGGCTTCTCAAGGGACCCAAAAAAGCAATGGTATGTAATCACATCAGGTGCACAATTGTTCTTCAGCATTTGGTCAAGCACGGAATAAGCTTGCCTCACCCTCCCATTCTCAAGCAAAAGCTTTATAACCGTATTGTAAGTGACAACATTCGGCTCACAACCCAAATCCCTCATCTCCCTGAATACCCCGACACCGAATTCCGCACCGTCTGAAACACCAATAGCACGAATTACGGTATTATACGCCACAACATCCAACTTCATCCCTTTCTTCTTCATCTCCTTATACAACTTCACTGCCTTCCACGGCTTCCCACTCTTGCACATTATATCCATGTAAATAGAATAAGAATGCAAATCTTTCTTAATACCCTTTTTATCCATTTCTTCCCAAAATTCCCTACATTTACTCCACCACCCCATTTTAAACCACCCACGAAGAATCATATTATGAATCTTAGTATCATTCACATTAAAACCCAAGTCCTTACTTCCACCGGAAAAGCACAATTCATGTGCCTCAATTACATGCTTATACTCACAAAGTGCATCAACAAGGTTACAGAATGAAATATCATCTTTCAAATTGAATTCCCCTAATCTATCAAAAGTAGCAATAGCTTCATTAACAAGATGGGCAGTTATATAACGCTTAAACATGATGCGAAACGTGGCATGATTGGGCATCGAATAAGGGTTGTTCTTCATTCTACGAACCAAATCCCATGAAAGATCAAACTCGAAATACTTACCCAAAATGTCCAACATCTTGTTGAAGGTGTCTGTGGTGTGGGTGAAGTGGCAAGCCGTTTCAACCCAATTGAAGAACTCAAAGGCGCGTCTCCAGTCTTCGGAGTAGCAAGAGAGGGTTTCGTGAACGGTTCGGTGGTCGACATGGGATTGGTCCGTGAGGGGATTTGGGGACTGAGAGTGGAAATGAGGAGTGGCGTTTGGGAATATAGAGTGAGAAGTAGAGGAAAAGAGTTGATGAATTGGTGAAATCAGTGAAAAGGGGCTGAGGCGTTTTGCGGAGATTGAAAAAATCATTCTTGCACAACCATGGACTATGGCCATCCAAGCCAAGCCTCTGTCTTGAAACCTGCAAGAAACCCAAAAAGAGAAATCAGTGAGAAAAATAAAGGAGAGGAATTGGCTTAACTTCTCCGATTGAGTCCGGAACCGGAGCCCTGGAACTCCGTTCGACGATCCGAACGGTGAAGAGGCGTATTCGGACAAGGGGAACAACATACCAACGACCGAAGACGATCCGACGGTGTCGGTTGGAGATCGGAGAAAGAAAAGGTTCAAAGCTTCCGCCTTTGTTTCATGAAGTTTGGGTCCGGTTCTTGGTGATCTGACTAGATAGAATTGAAGAGTGAAAAAAGAAGAGCTCCATGGTGATGACGGTCGACCGGTGGCGGCGACGTTAAATGGGAAGAGCCCTAAGTTTTCATTTGGGGAAGAAGAAAAACAGAAAAGAGGGTAAAAAAGGAAATGAAGTAAAGAGAAAAAAAAAAAAAAAAAAACCTTTTGGTGTAAAAACCTTTCAGACATTTGGCCATGTTATAATCACGATGCAAATTAGAGGCAATTAATTTTGACAGTCAATCTGTTAAAAGTTAATAATCAAATGATTTTTTTGATGTATTTTAATAATTTAAATATTTAATTGAGTGTAAAATAAGTAAGAGTTTAATTTTTTTTTTTAATTCGAAGATCTTTTTAATATATTTTAAAATTTTAAATACCTATTTGAGTAAAAAATAAGAGTTTAATTATGTTTTTTTTTTTTTTTGTAAATTGAGAGTTTTTTACGCACATAAGCCAAAAAAAAGTTTAAAAAAAACTCATAACCATCAAAGCTGAACGGCTAAAGCCTGGATCCACGTGAGGAAGAGGAGGAAAGGAATAATTACAATCTGGGCTCCTAAACTGTTGGGATAAGTTTACTTTGTGAGTAATTATCCTTACTATTTCCAATGTGTTTCTTATTAAAATTATTGTTGTTGTTGCTGGATATTTGGCATTGATATTGTTGTCAGTATAGAAAGACGTGAGTTCTAATATAATGGTCCTCTTATTTAAGTGTTGAAAAGAAATTATGAGTAGTTCTAGGCTTTATATAAAAAAAAAAATAAAAGGGTAAACTACCAAAATAGTCACTTTTGTTTGCCCCAAGTTATATTTTAGTCACTTATATTTGAAATGTTACGTTTTAGTCACTTACATTATCGTTTTGTTACATTTTGGTCTCTGAATCGTTAATTGCCATTAATGGTGTAACGATAAGCTGACATTGCACATTAAATCATCATTCAAACGAAAAATTTTAGGTTAAATTATACAATTGGTCCTTATATTTTTTCGCTTTGAGCAATTTAATTTTTTCTTTTATGTTCTTTTAACTTCTTTTTTTTCCATTATCTTTTGCGTCTTCCTTTGTTTTCATCCATTCTTCATTTCTTTTAACATAATTTTTCAATGTTTTCCATTTCTTTTTACATAACTTTTTTATGTCTTTGAAACAAGAAAAGATGAAAGTTGAAACCAAAATAAAACTTGCCTATCACATTCTCATCCCACAATTACAAACCCTTATCATCCATTGTTGTTTTAATAAACCAATTCGAATCTTTCAATGACCTAGTCCATAAGCTTTCCTCACTCAAAGACCTCGCCAATCATGACTTATGGCGGTCCACCCTCAATAATGTTTCTCGAGTTCATTCCCTCAACCTCCTAACCAATCCCCATGACCACCTTATTTACCTTACTTATAGCATTCTTGCCCTCTCGAAATTACGTTGTTTCATGGATTCTTCAAACAAGCTCGACACTCTCAATGACTAAAATGACCCATACGAAACTTACCCTCAACTTTACCCAAACCAGTTTGGTTTTATGCTTCCTTTCTCTATTCAGTTCACCCATGCTCGGCTTCAAATCAAGCTTGCTTGGGAATATCCAATAAGGTTCAGTTTAATTTTATCATTTGCTTAATTTTATTTGTTAGAAAATAAAAGGAAAAGAAAAGAATAATCTACATGATTCTGTCAAAATTTGGAAAGGGAAAAAATTGTATTGAATATAAAGAATTCAATTTATATTTAGATTTGATTAAGGATATAGTTTTTTATATTGATTAAATACATCTAGTTTTAGTTTCAAAATTAGGTTATATTCAAATCAATATTTGATTAAGAATTATTAGTATTCGATTTTTAGTAAAATTCAATTTAGGAATCATGCAAAAGAAACAAGGACTTGGTTTATTTGGTGGGCAAATATTATGTTTCTACAGTGAAGAATATGATAAGATAGAAAAAAAACAAAGAGGAAGAAGAAGAGAAGAAAAATAAAGAAATAAAAAGAAAATTATTAAGTTGTTCAAAAAATAAAAGTACATGAACTAGTCGTGCAATTTGACCTAAAATTTTATTCTGATACGATGAAATAATGGGCCACGTCAGATTGTCGTTACACCATTAACAACAGTTAACAACTCAGTGACCAAAATGTAACAAAATGATAATATAATTGACTAAAACGTAATATTTCAAATATAAGTAACTAAAATATAACATGAGGCAAACAAAAGTGACTATTTTAATAGTTTACCTGAAAATTAAATGTCAACATTTAGATTTAACATAGATTATATTGGATTAGTTGTCATTGATCTTTATTAAAATCGAGATGCCCCTTTTTCAAATCAAATCGAAAACTTTATCTTTTTAAACAAAACACGATATTTTTATCTTAATCGAAGTTAATAAGAGATATTTTTGTTTTAGAATAAAATGTGTTTTACTCTAAAAATATGTAAATAAATAAATAAATTTTATTTTTCATGGGATCACATTTAATTATTTAAATGTCAAAATTAAATTCGTATTTTTTTAAATTAAAATAATATGAATTTTAAGCGTTGCGATGTTGTTAAAAATTTATATATTTCTTAAACACAAACTTTTGTAGAGTATAGCATAAACAAAAAAAAAAAAAAAAAAACCTATCCTTTTTTAGTAAGGATTTTAAAAGATTCCTTTCTAAACAGATTGATCACAACAGGTAAACAGAATCGGTTGCGATTCTCTCAATTTTCTTTTAAATAAAATCCCATATTTTTTATTTTGCGTTGATTGAACCAATCTAAATTTTAAAGTATTTTGAAATTTCTACACATAAATGGCACCCTTAAAAAATGTATGCTTGTTGGTAGTTTTCCTAAAATTAGTATTTATAATTGAATAATAACGTAAAATCAAGAATTTAGGTAAAATTTAAATTCATCATTTTTCATTAAAAAAATTACATCACCTGTATTTAGATAAAGTTTAAATACATAATTTTTGTACAAAAAATTCAAATAAATTTTTAGAATATATTTATAATGGACAACCAATAATTTAAATTTTAAATTCAAAAAATATATATATATTCTTTTCTTTTTTCTTTTGAATAAGATTTCAGATTGGGCTTTTATTAGATAGAAAAAACATAAAAACATTATAGTCCAGAAAGGAGAAGGCCCGATGAAAAAATCTAGCCCCCAAACTAAAATAGAAACCGACCCTAAAACTGTTCAATTTCCCTTAATAAACAGAAAATTAAAATTTCCGAACAACCCGAAATTCAAAAAACAATTAAAAATTAAACAGAATACTCTAGAACCATATTAATGGTGCCTCTGAAATTGCCCAATTCAAAAAACTGGTCACCATCAAGTCCCATCATCAGTTTTTCCTTCTTCAATACGCTTCCGGTTCCCAATAAGGCTGTTTGCCTACTGCTTTGATAGTCTCGATTTCAGCCTCACAATTCCCATTTTCATCTTTCCATTTTCAAATCTGATTATCTTCTCTCCCTCTAACCTTCCATATTCCTTCTCTCGTCACCTTTCCTCCAACTTCAGTCTGTTTCATCATTCATTTCCAACTCTTTCAAATGCTCAGCATATGCCAGAATACTTCCGATCAGGTAAATTTCATCTTTCCCCTTCATTGTTTCTGTTGCAATGGTATGTGCTAATTTATTCGCTGCTTGTGGAATGTGTTCGAACTTGCAGCTTTTGATTTTCGCCCTTATTCGTTGAATATCATGAATGTAAGCCCCGATCTTTGATTTATCTTCATTTCTTGTCTTGCATTTCTTTATTATTGTTAATGCGTCCCCTTCGATGATGAGATCTGACCACTTCATGTCGATGCCAAGTTGAGTTGCTGTCCTACAAGCGATTGCTTCAGCAGCAAAAGCTGATTCAACCTGTGGGTAGATCATGGACAAGGATAAAAGAACTGAGCCTTCTCTGTTTCTGGCCACAATTCCCACTGCTGCTTGACAAAGCTCTTCATCGTAAGCTACGTCAAAATTTAATCTTCACCGTTTGACCTGATGGATGCTGCTAACTTTTTACTTCTGTAAGGTCTTTAGGTAGTTTCTCTTCTATTCTTTTTAGTTCTAATATGTAGCTTTTGATGAAATTTGATGTTTCTTTCCTAGATCTACTAATCTTTTCGTGTACTTGCTTGTTCCTGTCTCCCCAAATTGCCCATAGCGCACAACAGAAGACTTTGCATCGAGAAGGATTACTTTGTTCGAACACCCATATAAGCCACTGAATGAACTCCATCTGCGGTACTCTTAGTATTTCTGAAAAAATTAGTTCTTTCCATACTGTTTTTGTGACTGGGCACTCTCTGAACAAATGGTTGTTTGTTTCAGCTTCTTTTCCACACCGAGGACAGATTCTATTGTTGGATAGCTTCCGGATGTGCATGTTGACCCTTGTGGGAAGATAGTTCCACGATATTCTCCAAATAGTGATTTTTATCTTAGAGGGGAGATTTAGTACCCATAAATTTTTGTAAAATTTTCTGTAGTCGGTTTGTAAAGCATAAGCTCTAGGACCTGTTTCAATACCATGTAATAGTTTATAGGTACTGTGTACCGTAAATTCACCTGAGAGCGCTCCACTCCAGGCTAGTATGTCATCATGGGCCTCTTTTGCAAGCGGGATGCGAAGGATCTTAGCAGCTACATCCTCCGGGAAGGTAGAAACTATTAACTCTTCTTTCTATTTTCTACTGCTCTCATCAATAAGTTCGACAACTTTAAAATCGCTCAAATTATTAACACAAGATGATAAACTAGCATTTTTAAAATCTGGTATCCAAGAATCGTTCAAAGCTGAAATTTCTGACCCACTGCCCACTTTCCAACACAGACCATCTGATAAGACTCCTTTTGCTGCCTATATGCTTTTCCATGTGAACAAACAATTGTTTCTCAAGCGCGAGTTTAAAAAATTTTCTTTTGGAAAATATTTTGCATTGAAAACTTGTGCGACTAATGAGTTAGGATTAGTAAGGATCTTCCAGCCTTGTTTAGGTAATAAAGCCACATTAAACTTTGCCAAACTCCTAAAGCCCATCCCTCCATCATCTTTTGGTTGACACATATGTTGCCACTGACACCAATGAATACCCTTTCTTCCATGTGCTTTTTGCCACCAGAATCTGGAAATAATACTTTCAATTTCTCCACAAAGGGAATTTGGAAGTAAAAAACATGACATAGCATAAGTTGGAATAGCTTGAAGTAAAGATTTAATGAAAACCTCCTTACCTCCTTGTGACAAAAATCTGCTACTTCACCCTTTAATTCTAATCTATAGCTTATCTTTAAGATTTTAGAAAGATTCCTTTTTTCGTCTGCCAACCATGTTAGGAAGCCCCAAGTACTTTTCCATTTCTGTTGAAGGTCGCACTCCTAAAATTGCCAAAATCTGCCTTTTACTCTCTTCTGAGGTATTTGAACTGTAGAAAATTGTGGATTTGTTAAAATTAATGCATTGACCAGAACATTTTTCATACTCCTTGAGAATTCCTTTTAGCAGCTGCGCTCCATTGTTTGTTGCTTCCCCAAACAGTATGCAGTCATCAGCAAAGAGTAGATGTGAGATTGCCAGCCCTCTTCTACTTGCCTTCGCCCCTTTTATCAGACTCTCTTTCATAGCCAATCTCATTAATGCCGACAAGCCCTCACTGCATATTAAGAAAAGAAAAGGGCTAAGAGGGTCTCCTTGTCTCAATCCTCTAATGGCCTGAAAAACTCTTCATCTTTTCCCATTAATGTTGATTGCAAATGATGCTGTGGAAATGCATTTCAAGACTAGTTCCACCCACCTTTTTGCAAAACCCATCCGTGACATTACTTCTTTTAGAAAACTCCACTCAACTCTGTCATAAACTTTACTCATATCAAGTTTGACCACCAAAAAAATATATATATTCTAGTTTTAGTTTTTTAACGATAGTTTTAGTTTAATTTACTTAAAATAGTTAAAAAATAAAATTTAATATAAAAATAAGCTAATTACCTGTCAATAAGTTAAATTATCCTCGTCAACTTTAGTTTTAGACCTTATAATGTAATATACATATACCAACTTTTTTTCCGTTTTAGACCTTGTAATATAATATATACTAACCTTTTTACCTGAGCAATACATGAGTTGATCGTATGCATTTTAACTCAATATTATCATATGATTGATAATCAGTGTATTATTATGGTCTCTAGAGTTAATACCTTTAGTAATGTTGAATCTGAATATTCAGCACGTGGATTTTTTTTCAAAATCATCTATTTCATGTGGATAATATAACATCATGTAAAAATATAAATAAAATAAATATAATTAAATTAAAAAACAAAAACTAAACCTAAATAAAATAAATTTAACTTTAAGAAACATCAAATTTTAACTCAAAATTTCTTCAATTAAAAAAAAAACCCACATTTTTTTCGAAATTTATCGAAAGTTAAATTTCTCAAAATTTATGTCTCTTGCTTAGCTTATTGAGCTTAATAGGAAGTTGAATAATTTGATTTTGATTATCATTTTTTTTTTGTTTTATTTGTCTTTTCATGTAATATTATATTATCCATGTGGAATTAGTTATTTGAAGAAAAAAACTCACATGTCAATTTTTTATTGGTTATTTTAGTATTTACTATGGGTGTTAATTAACTTCGTGTACCATAATAATGCACAAATTGGTAGTTCATGTACCACATTAAACATTTTTAAAGTATAAGTCAAATAATACACAAATTAATAATTTAGGTATTACATCAGACATTTTTAAAATATAGATATCACATTGAACATTTATAAAAATATAGATGCCAAATATGACATTATCCCAAAAGTAAATTAAAGATGTAGTTTTTCTTTAACCACAATCCAAAGTCAGATGCATTAACCAAAGTCAAATATCTTGGAAATTAAATTTAAGAAAGTTGGAAACAATCGTCCAAACCAATGGTCAAATTGCTCCTTACGACTTTGTCCATACCCTTAAACTTTTTTTTTTTTCTTTTTAGTAAATACTTTGGCTAAAACCTGAAATTTTCTTTTCACCTTTTTTGAAATAGTTCGTTTTTCAGTAGTGTTGAAAACGGTAATTTTGAAATTCATTTTCAATGTCCGAATTCATAAATATTATTATTTAATATTTACGAGTCTAATTTATTAATATGTTGAATTATAGTTTAGTAATTTTATTGAATTGGATAGTTAATTAAGGTATAATGACTAAATTATAAAAGTAGTAGACATTAATCACTCTAATTTTTTATTCAATTGAAGGACCAATTGAATAAATTGACCATTAGATTATGGCCAAATGGTGGTGGGTAATGATTGGAATCCATCAACTTTGATTAAGCATGGTTAATGTTAGTTTAATTAAGTTTTTAATTAATTAATTAATTATAATTTATTTAGTTTAATTAAAGTATAAAAGAAAACAAAGTAGCTATCATCTTTATTCTCCTTCTTCTTCACCGTATAGACACCAAAGAAAACCTAAAGGAAACCATTTAAGCTCCAAGACATTCGGCTCTTTATTAATAGGTGAAGTTTAAGTCCCTTTTTTGTAATTTTTTTTTATTTTTTAGGTTTTAGAAGCTTGATTTAGCTAGCTCGTATATTAATTTGTATAACTGATAAAGTTTTTAAAAGTTTCCATTGTTGAATACTTGATGAAATTGGTGTTAATGTGTTAGATTTTAAACTTAGATATAAAAAAAACTGATTTGTAAAGTTTCATTGTTAGTTTTTTAACATAAGGAGTAAAGTGCATAAATTTTGAAATTAATGCTAAATTTTTATAATTATAGATAATAGAGGGTTGTAGAATGATGAAATTGAGATCATTTTTCAAAATCAAGGCTCAAATTTAAAAGATATTGCAAATTCAGTTTTAGTGATTAAATTGAATAAAATGTAAAATTTTAGAAAACATTTGAAAAATGAAATTGAACCAACATATGCATAGAATAGGATGTTGTGAGGTAATTGGAATTGATAAATTGAAATGAATTATCATGTAGATCGAGATTTGAATCAACCGGAAGATAATCGAGAAAAAGACAAAATTGCAGATTAGTCATCGATGTTTCATTTATTTTTGTTTTTGCCAGGTAAGTTCATATTGTACTTAATATGTGATTTGTGTTATATTTGAAATATATTGTAACATCTATTAGTTTAAGTTAATTGTAATTTGATAATGTTGGCATCTAAAGAACTAAATCATAAAGTATGGAAAATATGGTTATATTGAATAGATGCAATGTATTGAATGGATGTGAAATTGTTATATAATTGAATGTTATGTATATGATTATATTACAATATTTGAAATGGTACGAAAACGTAACAGTGCCATTGTGAAATTAGTAAACAATTTGGATACGAATGACATGTCATTTGGGTCTAAATGGAAAAAGGAAATGGTTCAGTCGAAAAGAATGAAAACGAGTGTTTGACTAGGGATTAATACAGTGGCTTGAGATCCAACATATGTTGCAGATTCTCTGGAGCTAGTGTTAGCAACATCGAATTAAGCTCGAGTGAGCAACCTTGGTCTGGAGCTAGTGTTAGCAGCCCGAATATGTTAGCTCATGTGAGCAAATTAGTCCCATGTATTTGAGTTCAATTTGCTACAGTTCTCCGGGCGAAAACAAAAGTTAAAACGGAAAGTAGATTGAATGAATGAATTATGGAATCATGTTATGAGTTTTTATCATGTAAATGATCTAACTTGAATGTACTTGTTGATGTGTATATGAAATCAATACGATGCCAAAGGATTGTCATGCTTATTTCAATATGTTTTAATAGCTTAAATTGTTGAATTATCAATATAAGTTGAGTAATTTCATTTGGACTTACTAAGCATACGAAATGCTTATGTATTCCTTTTCTTTGTAGATTTTTGATTTGCAGAACTTGTCAATCGGATCACCTCGAAACTCACACTATCCTGCTATTAATTTAGTAAATTATTGCTCGCTTTAAGTTCAGTTATATGGTATGTACATAAGTGTTATATATATATGAGTCTACTTAGAAATGATAGTTTGGTTGAAACTTGGTTAATGGTTGTGTTTAAGAAAGTTGATGTTCATATTATATATGCGTACGTTTGATATCATGTTGAGTTATAAATGTAGCACATGAATAACAAAAATTGAAAGTGAAACGATTTGGTTAAAATGATGGAATTGAATGGATAAATGGTTTGTGATTTCATAGGTAGAAATGATATGTTTAAGTGTATAATTGATGTTTAATGGTTTGGTTGATTGAGGAATTGTTGAAATGTATGTTTAGGCGTAGTATTGGAATAATTTATGAAGGTTTTTAGAATGTTTTTAAGCACCTTTTGATTATGGATTTATATTTCGCCACCTAAGTTGGTATTTCCGCACTAACATTGATAATTTGTGCTGATGTGGTATTGATGATCAATCTTATAGTGACACCTCTTAATATGACACATGGTAGACACAATTTAATTAAAAAATGTAAATTAATTTAAAAAGTATAATTTTTTGGACAAGTTCAGTACTAACAACGTATTTTTTCGAAAAAATTCAAGTACCAACTAGATACTTTTGAATAAGTTTAGGGGATAAATTATACATTAACCTTTAAGAAATTAATATTATTGGAGCAATATGTATGACATAATACAAATTTAGATACCAATTAGATAATAAAAAAGTTCAAATACCAATAAGATATTTTTAGACAAATTTAAGAGTAAACTTCGTGTCATATCGTGATTTTTTTAGTATGTTTGTGAAATAAAATTTTTATGATATTTTTCATTCAATTTCTCATCAAAATTCTACTTTATGTTATAATAATCTTTTTCTTTTTTTAAAAAATTGCATGAGGATACTTGCTTTAAAAAAAATTGAACCTGTATATTTGGTCTGAATAAAATATTAAATCATATTTCATATATTTTTTAATTACTTATTACCTGGTTTAAATTTTTTATATATTTAAGAATAAAATAAAATAAATTAATTATAAAAATAACAAACTTTTCACAAGAAAAAAAAAAAAAAAAAAGAAAGACCAAAGCCAGGCAAGGTCATATTCCCTAGTAAGATTAGACTGTCTGGGAGTGACAGTGTTGTTTGGTTGTGCAGCACTCAAGAGATTGACTGCTCTGAAGTCTGAAGAGAAGAGAGCTATTTAATCTTATTTTCGCTTCCATTTCTCCTCCAAATGGCTGCTTCCGTTCAGCTAAATCTCCGTTCC
The DNA here is from genome assembly GCA_025503065.1 of Gossypium bickii. Classification (NCBI taxonomy): domain Eukaryota; kingdom Viridiplantae; phylum Streptophyta; class Magnoliopsida; order Malvales; family Malvaceae; genus Gossypium; species Gossypium bickii. The sequence goes on along the minus strand of CP106713.1, from coordinate 13,769,679 downwards.
TTCAAAGCCCCCTTTAATCTTAAACCCATTGCCAAACAGTTCTCCAGACCCGGCAGGATCAGGTGCGCCGCCACCACACCAACCAAACGCTACAGCATCACTCTTCTTCCCGGAGATGGTATCGGCCCTGAAGTCATCTCCGTCGCCAAAAACGTCCTCAAACTCGCTGGCTCTCTCGAAGGTTTTTTTTCCTTTCCTTTCCCCGTTTTCCCTCTTTTCAGTCATTCATTCCTTTCCGTTTGGTCACTGATAAAGCGAATCAAACCAACGGAAAAAAAAAGGCGTGATTATGCATGTCTGAAGTGAAAGTTCCTGAGGAAATATGGAATTTGAACTATAAAGTGGACCGGGACTGTGGAATCTAAGCAGAATATCACTGATAAATACGAAACCCATAAAATTACACATATGTGTAGATATATCACAGTATAGGTTTTTGAATCAATGTGTTGACCAAGAAAAACGAAATGTTTTAGGATAAAAAATATATAATATGAATAAAGGTTTATTCTGTTTAGTTGTTTTTATTTCATGATGTTTAGATATATAGGATTTTAAATAATTTTTTTATTACTAGATTTGTTGTTTTAAATTCCCTCTGCCCCTCATCTGTTCTCATTGTTGACAAGATAGAGGTAAAATGAATAGCTACATTTGTTTGGGCTTTCACAAATATTCTCATGTTAAGCTTTTCTTTCCCTTCCTTTTTTGGTCCTTGAGTTTCATAATTTGTTGTTTTAACTAAGAAATGTTTAGATTTCATATAATGGACGTTCTTTATTACTACATATGCTATGACATGTATTAGGGATTGAATTTACCTTCCAAGAGATGCCCATGGGGGGAGCTGCTTTGGATTTGACTGGAGTACCATTGCCTGAGGAAACCCTTTCTGCCGCACAAAGAGCTGATGCCGTTCTCCTTGGAGCAATTGGAGGGTATTCTCCTATATAATACTTATTAATTATTTTCATAGCCATCTTGTTGTTTACTTTTTCTTAACTCATTTATTACTTCATTTGCTTCAAGGTATAAGTGGGATAAGAATGAAAAACATTTGAAGCCTGAGACTGGTCTGCTTCAGCTTAGAGAAGGACTTAAAGTCTTTGCAAATTTGAGGCCAGCTACTGTTTTGCCACAGGTAACTGTGTTTTAGTTTATTTGTATGAATTCTTCTTCATATTTCAACTATATAATTACTTCATTTGCAAACTTAATGAGTTTAATGAATGTCTTGGAATTGGGTAAAACTTGTAATTATCCATCAAAAAACTTATTCCACGCATGGTGCAGAGTGTTTTTTTTTTTGGGGGGGGGGGGGGGTTGAAATTCAATCTGTTTGCCTTCTACGATTTGGCCTTCTTTTTTTGCTGAAGCTATCACGATTGTTTCACTATTCACCTTTGGACGCTGTCAGAGTGAATTGCTTATTTCCAAGAAAAGAAATTATTCTACATTACTATGCATGCATGCTTGTAATCTGGGACTGTGGAAGCAGGTGTCGCTTGCGTTTCTTTTATTTGCAATATGTGGTTCATTAAAATCTAACCTCTATTTTATTTGCCTTTTCAGTTAGTGGATTCCTCAACTTTGAAGAAAGATGTTGCTGAGGGTGTTGACCTTATGGTTGTAAGGGAGCTTACGGGAGGTCAGTACCAAAAAAAATGCCAGTTTCTTTTCTCTGATTCTGCTGTTACCCTGCCTATTTTCAATGTCAATCATCGTCATTGATCTTATAGTGGAATCAGGTATTTATTTTGGAAAACCAAGGGGATTTGGTACCAATGAAAAGGGTGAGGATATTGGCTTCAACACTGAGGTGTATTCTACTCATGAGGTATGACTTTATAGAGGTACACTTTTTTTGTATGGTTTGCTCTTAGTTGAAAATACCCAAAATTTGTATGGTTGACAACCTACAATAAATGTTTGTTTTCCTTTTCTGGCCAATATGGACAATTTCCTTATGATCCTGAATTTGTTGTTGAATACTTAAACATTGAGTAGTAGACAATTTGATATTGTCCTTTTGTTTAATGAAAAATAAAAATAAAAGAAATGAAAGACAAATTCAATCTGGTAGGCCTTTTTTGTGGCTACTGCATTACAAGCAAGTGCACTTAGGTGCACTAGGCTTGTGCCTTGCCCGAAACAGTTTGATGTGCTTTTGTTGTCTACTGCTGCTCCATAGCACCTAGGTGTACACCCTGACGACATTGTCTGCAAAGGCTATCTTATGTTTGACTTGTGAAGTGTGGTCTTGTCATTTTTCTTCAAATTTCTTGGTATGGTTTCTTTTTCATGTAAGTACCATTTAATGATTGAAAATTAAACAAATGGATGCCAGATTGATCGTATTGCTCGTGTTGCTTTTGAGATTGCTCGCAAGCGGCGTGGACAACTCTGTTCTGTTGACAAAGCTAATGTTTTGGAGGTTTGTTGTAACATTATCAATCTTGTTTATTGCATCTTGAACAAAATGTAGAAAAAGTATTAGGTGTTGGTTATTACATCATAATGTGCCTTTTTGTCTATATTATCAACCTTATTATTAGGTTGTCCTCTAATTTTTTTACTGTTTTTAACTAATAAATTATTTAAGAGATTGAAGTTATGTCATAATCCTATAATTTAGCCTTCTATTTTGTGATCAATGAACTTGTTTCATAAAGTGCACTGCAAACTATCTTGGTTTAATGCATGGAAAATTCTCCTCTTTTGTCTGTATTTGCTGGAACTTTTGTGGGCTCTGTAGTTTAGTGTAGGCTCCATAGTATATGAAAGGAACTGCTGCCAAGCAAGTCCGTTGCGTAAAAGAATTTTACTGCACTTAGGATGGAATAAGAAAGCTGCTTCTAAATTACACTGCTGTGATCACATTTCAACTGACTTGAGGGCAATGATGAAAACTTCTTACATATCATGAAACTGTTGTAATTTTAAATCCAGCTTATGCAGGGATGAGGTACAAGATTCTGGCCATACGTTGTAAAACAGTCTGTTAAGTTTATCTGTCAAATATTAGACCTGACAATCCATGTATGTGTGTTGTCTTTTGTGTTTTTTCCCCATGTCAAAACATAAACACAACAGGTATTATTAATGTGTCAAAATCCAAAAGAAAAATATGATACGTGTAGTAAACGTGTCATGTTAATTAGGTTTAAACCTGTCATGAAGTGTTTATCAAATTGTTTTCGTGTTTATTGAACATGTCGTGTTCGTTTTGTCTTTTCTATCGTTGTGTCCAAAATTTCAAGGTCCAGAATTATTAATTACAGTTGCATTAGCCTTTTCTCATGTAATATATTTAGTATTTTCTGTTCCATTGTCCAGGCATCAATGCTTTGGAGGAAAAGAGTTACGGCAATTGCTTCTGAATATCCTGATGTTGAGCTCTCACACATGTATGTTGACAACGCAGCAATGCAGCTTGTTCGCTATCCAAAACAGGTTTGTTTTGAAAAGATAAAGAGATGATTTTCCTTCTCACTTTTCTTAGTCCCAAAAAATGAGCACTATTCTTTATACTAGAAAAGCTTACAATGCTTGAAAATGGAAATGGTGCAGTTTGATACAATTGTGACCAACAACATATTTGGTGATATTTTGTCTGATGAAGCTTCAATGATCACTGGAAGCATAGGGATGCTTCCGTCTGCTAGTCTTGGTGAATCAGTATGACAATTCATTAATCCCTTTGCGGATTGGTTTGAGAATATTGGTGTTTGTATATTCATTCTCTTTGACTATACTGGTATTTTGACTTGCACAGGGACCTGGACTCTTTGAGCCTATTCATGGTTCTGCTCCTGATATTGCTGGACAGGTTGGATTTAACCCTTTTGCTTGGTTTTTAGAGTTAAAGCTTAATTATCATTTTCCATCAAACTGAAGATGGTGAGCCTCATTCAGAATGTGAAATGTGTTTCTTCTGATCGGCAGGACAAGGCAAACCCGCTTGCAACAATTCTCAGTGCTGCAATGCTTTTGAAGTATGGCCTAGGGGAAGCAAATGCTGCAAACAGAATTGAGAACGCAGTTCTGGATACTCTTAATAGGGGTTTCCGAACAGGCGACATATACTCCACTGGAAATGTATATAGGCTTCTTATCCCAAAACACCTCTTTTCCTTGCTGTCTTCTTTCTTTGGAAGGCAAAAATATAGCTCCTCTTCTATTTTGACCAAAAGAATTTAGTTATCTTAGTTCTCTACTGAATTTTGTCGCAGGGGAAGAACACTAATTACAATGGCATATAAAAAATGTCTTAAGATAGTCATCTTAGTTCTTGTTAATGAATTTAGAACGTAACCATCTCAGTTGTCTTGAATTGTCAAGAGAAAAGTCGCAAAGACTGTATAGAAATGGCAAACATGATTCGGCTATCTGTTATTTTCTTTTTACCGTTCCTCTTGCTCCTTACCTCGTTAATTGTTTTAATTTTAATTTTGTTGCATCATACGTTTGTTTTTCTTTCTCATTTCCACCTGATGTTTTACCTTCATGTCAATGTACAGTTCTAAATGTTGTTTGCTACTTCATTCCTTGCGCAGAAACTAGTCGGCTGCAAGGAGATGGGAGAGGAAGTACTGAAATCAGTTGACTCGCCAGTTCCAACTGCTATATGAATAAAAAACAGCTGAGTACCAAAACAGGAGGCCTCCATCTGGGTTAGCCATTTTTTTCTCTTCTTTTCTGAGTTTTCAAAGCTCTTGTAGACCGGCTCTTCATAGTCAAAAAGGGTTTAGTTTTTTATACTGGAGTCGAAGCTCCATTTATGTATAACTCATAATTTTCTGTATACAGTTTTTGGAGGTGGCGATTTCTGTTTTTAGCTAGGGAATTTGTGACTTAAAACTTGTCCAAGAGCTGCAATTGGTTACTAGTTCGAGCTTGACAGTTTGCTCGAGGGTTTGGATGGAATTGTTAGGGTGCAAAAAATAAAACTAAGTAAATAAGAAAGAAAGAAAGAAAGAAATGAGCTGGCCTTTGGGTGGCTTTTTTTGTCTGCCTAACTTGGCTCCACTTTAAAAGGGTCAATCTATCATCTATACTATCATATAAGGTTTTTATAGAAAATTGTGTCAGGATAGAAAATGTGAACTTCTCTAAAACTTTAATTTAATCGTCTCAATCAGATTTCATTGGATTATTATATTTCAAATTTTTAGGGTGTTTGTAGTGGTTTTGTAAGGATAGACAATTTTGTTAATATTTTGCCCCGAATATGATTAGTCATACATCCTAGGCCCCATCTTAGACTGCGCATTTAATTATATGAAATATGACAGCCAATTCTGGGAAGTAAACTATTTAGGCTAAAATTAAATATTCTTTTCCCCCACAAAATTTTGCAGAGTGCTTTAAATGCCAAATCAAGAAGGAATACTATTATTTTGCATGTGTATTCGATTTGGGCTTTGGTGTATTTATCTGAAAGCAATTAGAAAATGCACCTATCCCTCTTTAATTCTTCCATCTTTTACTTTTTTATTGAGATCAGAATTGCGACACTTGCAAAGGGCTTTAGGGCTCGAAAGTCATGGAGAAAGAAAAAGAAAAAGAAAAGATTGGGGGAAGTAAATAAACATGGCTCGAAGTCGGTCATATATAATAAGTGGCAGCGTTTCTTGTTGGAGGGTTTCTTGAGTGAACTTTGCTCGAACTGGGAGATCAAAGGTTGCATCCTAGGTTGAAATTTTTGAGAGGTAGGATGTCGGCCTTCCCCGTGGATGGCGGGGGTTGTGGCCACCCATTAAGAGAAGCGTCAATAGAGAGAAGAAAATATTGTTTTAGATGAAAAGAGAAAAGCATCAATTAATATATATATTTAGTTATATTTTGATTATTTAACTTTAAAAAATTATCATACAATTGCTAATCTTAATTTGTTACATTCTGGTTATTAAATCGTTAACTAGTCATTAACGATGAAATGGAAAACTAACATAGCATGTTATGTCATCAATTGAAACTAAAATTTTAGGTTAAATTGTATAATTAATTTTTTGTTTTTAAAAATGATTAAATTAAAGTAGACTAAAAAGTAGGGAAACTTGGAAGCCAAACTTTTTTATTAAAAATATAATTTATTATTATTTAGTTATGAATAAGGAAATTCTTTTATTCCAAATTTAACAATATACCTTTAATTAATTTGTTTTAAAATATAATAAATAATTAGAATAATATAGTGATAAATGAGCACGCCACGTTGAAATTGTTTCCTTTTTTTAGCTTCAAATTATTATTATTATTTAAAATGAGTAAATATATTTTTTTAAAAATATAAAGTCTAGTGTGATTGTTTTGTAAAAGTTTTGAGCATGTTGAAATCCAAATTTGCACATATATACAATATAAGGTTGTGTTCAAACTATGGATTTATACAGAAAAGGTAGTATTCATAATTAGAACATTTTAATCAAGTAAAAATATGAGATGAGATAATTTCGATCATATCAGTTGGTAAATTTAATTGCTCGATCGCCCAATATATTTTAACTTTTTTTTTGAAAAAAATAAAATAAAGTTCGTGGTTAACTAAATTGCCCCTCTTCTTCCAAACTTAGTTTTTGTGCTCTTTCCTTTTCAGATCTCACCATCTCTCCTCTGTTACTCCCTTTCTTCAATTGAGGCTCAAACCAGCACCTCACGGCCAGAACGACGTCGTTATTGACACTCCCAGGTCAGCCTTACATCTCTGCCCCTCTTTCTTTTCCTTTCTCTTAATTGGATTCCCTCCCATATTCAATTATCATCTCTAGCTTTTGTTGAAAACGATAATTAATATCCATAATTTACTTACTCAACTCAACTTTAACCTGGGTTTATTTTATTTTCTCCATTTTCCCTTTTGCCCACTACTTTCGACGCTACTTAAACCACCATGTTTGAAGCATGAGTCTTTTTTTTTTTTTTTTGTATTAATAGATGGAAGTTGAAGAAGAAAAAGAAGCTTTTCCTAGTAATAATGATTGCTTAGCCGAGGGAAAATGCGACGGCCAGATTTTAAAAGAAATAAATAGTGAACCCACTGAATCGTTTGATGTTCAAAATAGCTTACCCGAAGGAAAGAAAGAGTTTGTTGCTCCAGCTGTTGGAATGGAGTTTGAATCTTACGATGATGCTTATAATTATTATAATTGCTATGCTAAGGAAGCCGGGTTTCGTGTTAGGGTTAAGAATTCTTGGTTTAAGCGGACCAGTAGAGAGAAATATGGTGCTGTGCTTTGTTGTAGTAGCCAGGGTTTTAAAAGAATCAAAGATGTTAACCGTCTTCGGAAAGAAACTAGGACTGGTTGCCCTGCTATGATAAGGATGAGAGTCGTCGACTCGAAACGATGGCGGGTGCTTGAGGTTACACACGAGCATAACCACTTATTAGGTGCCAAAATTTATAAATCTGTTAAGAAGATGGGCTCCGGAGCAAGAAGTAAGTTGCAATCGAGTTCTGATGCTGAAGTGCGAACGATCAAGTTGTATCGAGCATTAGTGATAGATGCCGGGGGTAATGGGACTCCAAACTGCAATGCGACAGGAGGTAGGAAGTTCTCTGATCACCCACATCAGCTCAATCTTAGAAAGGGTGACTCGCAAGCTATTTATAACTACCTTTGCCGTTTGCAGCTGACTAACCCGAACTTCTTTTACTTGATGGATTTCACTGATGAAGGGTGTTTGAGGAATGTATTCTGGGTTGATTCGCGATGTAGGGCATCTTGTGGCTTTTTTGGGGATGTCATTTATGTTGATAACACTTGCATGTCAAATAGATATGAGACTCCCCTTGTGGCACTTGTTGGAGTAAACCATCATGGCCAAACCGTGTTACTGGGTTGTGGCCTGCTTGCTGGTGAGACAGCTGAGTCTTATACTTGGTTATTCAAAGCATGGCTTACATGTGTATCAGGACAGTATCCTCAAACCATTATTACAGACAGATGCAAGGCTTTGCAGACTGCAATTGCCGACGTGTTCCCCAAATCTAATCATCGCTTCAGTTTGTCACTCATAATGAAAAGAGTTCCAGAAAAGTTGGGAGGATTGCGTAATTATGATGCAATTAGAAAGACATTTGTTAAGGCAGCTTTTGAAACACTTAAAGTGATTGAATTTGAAGCAGCCTGGGGATTTATGATCCAGCATTTTGGTGTCACTGATCATGAATGGCTTAGATCATTATATGAAGATCGAGCTCGGTGGGCTCCAGTTTATCTAAAGGACACATTTTTTGCTGGACTATCTGCTTCGAGGCCTGGTGAGAATTTAAGTCCCTTTTTTGATAAGTATGTGCACAAACAAACCCCTTTAAAAGAGTTTCTTGATAAGTATGAATTAGCATTACAAAAGAAGCACAAGGAAGAAACTCTTGCTGATATTGAGTCAAGAAATTCCAGCCCTGAATTGAGAACAAGATGCTCCTTTGAGTTGCAACTCTCCAAGTTGTACACGAGAGAAATTTTCAAGCAGTTCCAGTTTGAGGTAGAGGAGATGTATTCCTGTTTTAGTACAACACAGTTACATGTTGACGGGCCTATAATAATATTCTTGGTCAAGGAGCGAGTGTTGGCTGAAGCAAATCGGAGAGAAATTAGGGATTATGAAGTACTTTATAACAGATCGGCTAGCGAAGTTAGATGCATTTGCAGTTGCTTTAATTTCTATGGCTATCTATGCCGGCATGCATTGTGTGTGCTTAACTTCAACGGTGTTGAGGAGATCCCGTCCAAGTACATTCTCTCACGATGGAAAAAGGATTACAAGCGCTTCTATGTTCCAGACCAAGGTTCGTATAACGTTGATTCCATTGATCACATGCAATGGTTTAATCAGTTGTATAGAAGTGCCTTGCAAGTTGTGGAGGAGGGGGCAATATCTTTAGACCATTACAAAGTTGCATTGCAAGCTTTTGAAGATTCATTGAATAGAGTTCACGTGGTAGAAGAAAAGCAAGATTAATAATATACATTGTGAAGGTACAGGATTTTTATAAATAATGTTGGTCTTCCTTTTCCTTTCTTATCGAACCATCATTTGTCATCAAGGTTCTAATCGTTTGCTGCTTTGTGCAGAGCGTTAGCCCAAGTAGTATAGCATGTGATGTAAATAATTTGGTCATATAATTGCATTAGTGGTAAAGGATTTCCCCACCCTCATTTTATCCTTGATAGATATAACTATACATAGCATTGTCATAAAGGGAATTGTTGATATTTGATCATGTGGGGGGTTTAATAAGAAATGTATGTTCCTTGCAAGTACTGGAAACATGGAGTGGTTCCAATTGTCACCATGAAATATTTCCTTGCAGGTGTTTAAGCCTTTGAACAAAAACGAAAAGATGCGTGGTTTGGTTCATTATCAAACTTGGTTTCTGCTTATCATGCCAAACTGCATGTGAGAAGTCACAGGCACATACATGAATGTGAAAGGGTACATTGTATGCTGTGAGTTTTTGTAAAGCGATGCAAGGCCATGTTCTGTTTGAAGAAGTTTATGAGGTTATGAGAAGGCAGAATGATGTCAGTATTTACGTGAATTAAGTAGTAAATAATCACATTAATTTTACAAACCAATAGCACCGCATGAAAGCATTAGAACCAAACACAAATAGTACCACAAGACCAAGCAGCTCTTTCCCTCGTTAAAACTCTGACAGGAAAGGGAACCTCAAATGATGAGCCTTTAACATTACGTTTGAAAATGTTTAAATACATTCTGCAAAATGGGGATCTTTGAAATTGGCAAAAGAAAGAGATGCAATTGATTACCAAAAAAAAGAAAGAAAAGGAAAATAACCTTCGACAAAGCAAATAACCTCATAGCTGCCAGGTTGCACCAGCCGGGAATCGAACCCGGGTCTGTACCGTGGCAGGGTACTATTCTACCACTAGACCACTGGTGCTTGTTGAAGATAAATAGAATTTATTAACTAGTTATTATGATGTTGATTTTCTGAAATCCATAGAGGTTCAAATGGTAAATTCAGTTAATATCAAATTGAACACGTTAACCGAAATTTGTTCAAACTTACTCAAACTGAACTAATTTCGAAATTTGTATTTATATTAGACTTATGGATGGATATATAATATATATTATTAATTTTGATTAATCAATTAATTACTTGATTTAGAACTAAATTAATTGATAACTAAAATTAAAAAAAAAAAAAAAGCTTGAATTCGATTTAATAAAGACCCTAACAATCCCTCAGTGGATCTATCTAAAAGTCATCCCCTAAAGCAACAGAATTGCAGAATTTTGAATTTAGAGGGTCTAATTTTGTGGCAGCTAAGCAAAGGGAAACCATAGCATTGGCAGGCTGATTAGGGTATTAATCCTTGAGATTTTTAATATTTCTAGTTTTCTTTTCCTGAATATTTTTATTTTTAAGTCCATTATTCTAGAGATTAAGCAAAGTTCTTTTAAGCATTATGTGATATTGTCTTGTAATTGTTACGTTATTGTTATTTTCTATGTTGTTTTAACTTCTATTATATTTTACTTATTTTGTTATATTAATTCAATTTAGAAATATAAATATATTTTGAATTCAATTTAGAGAAACAAAATATATTTGGGTAAAAAGAGGAATGCTTGGTAAAAGAAAACGCAAACAAATGCAATAAATTAAATTTTTTTGGGAGCATTTGTCTTTTAAGAATCTGGCATCGACACAAGCTTTTAGAGTTTACTTTTGGAGGGTGAGTGCCAACTAAGTCTAAGTTAGCTTTTAATTTGTTTTCTCTTTCAATTTCGTTTTATTTATTATTTTGGTTCTTATTTTTAATTCTGTTTGTTTCTTCACTCTCATAGGCCTATTTTAATGGGTTAACTTGTATTTTGATTTGTTTTATTACAAAGTCTAAGCTGGTTTATTTCAATTTTTTTTATCAATTTATACCATTTTTTATAATTAATAAATTGTTTTATATAAAATTTCACAAACTTTTCGTTTATTTTTTTTGTATTGATGTTTTTTTTGGTGTATCATGTTGTTATTAATTTTTAAAATTACAATATTTTTATAATAAATTGTATATTTTGATTATTTTCTTATATTATTATGTTTTTTTTAATTTATGTTATATCTATGTCTAAGGTTAACTTATATAATATTTTGTATAGATTATCATAATGATTCATTTTAAATCTAATTTTATGATCTTGAAAATTAAAGTAACTCAGATGCTATATTTTAGCATCTGTAACAATAAATAGAATTTGACAAAAATAAAAGTTTAAATTTATCTCAAATCATTTTGAGAATCCAATTTAACATTGCATACAATTAATTTTAAGTCACATGTGTAATGTGTAATTCAAATTTATATAATTATTTCTTGTTAATTGTTAGAGTTGTGTGACCCAAATCTTATTTGATTTGGTCTGAAAAGTTCGACGTGTAACTCACTTGTTAAAGCAATAAAATAGAGAGGCAAAATAGGATATCTGCAGAGGCGAAGGACCATGCTGCACAAGTTGAATCCATATAGAACTATACTTCTTCTATTAGACATTAACTATAACAAGGTTGTTTAACCTTTAAAACGTGTATAGTCGAAAATATCTTGTATTGTGGTTTTTCAACATTAGTAAATTTTTCCTCTTTTACTTGTGTTTTTTTCTCGATAAGAGTTTTCTAAGTAAAATCTATATGCCTTTATTTTTCTTTTTTAGTGATTTGCGATTATTCCTACTGCCATTATTGACGTATAGTATAACATTAATAATTTATTTTGTATTTTTTTATATCTATATATTTATTTTATGCTTATTTTTTTAACATGATACTTTTAGTTTTTTTTTCTCGTGCATTTTTATCAAATAATTCAATATTTTATTTATTTAATAACTAAATTATTATATATATCATATTTAAAAGTTGAATTTATCTTTGCGAAGTGTAGCAAGCAGGCATGTTCTAGTGATATTAATATTGACCCAAAATTGAAATTAATTGAAATAAAAACTTGAATGATTTTTTTTTTAAATATCAACATTTTATATTAATGTTTTAAAATATAAATTAAAAACCTATATAAAAATGGAGGTGGAAGATAGCTCTGCTCTCTCTCTAGAAGAAAAAGATGAACTCCAACAAAGCATTAAGGAAGTTAAGCCAACTAATAGCATCCCGTCAGGTACGCCAAGAAAGAGCGTCTCTCACAAGGATACCCTTGTTGGCAGCAAGTTGGAAACTATGGATTGATGTTGGATACCAACTCAGGAGTAGTGGAAGAGGATGAAAAGGGGTTGCCCCAGGACTTCAAACAGGGAGTTGATGAGGATGGGAAACGCCACATCTGTTTCAGGTGGGAAAAGACATTGATCATTAAAGTTTTTGGAAAAACCCTTGGCTACTAGTTTCTGCTATTTAAACTTAAACAACTCTGGAACTCCTCTAGGGCCATCCAGCTTGTTGACCTAGGTTATGGGTACTTTCTTACCAAATTTTTCTGTGCTGAGGACTATGAAAAGGTGGTGAAAGGTGGCCCGTGGTTTATAAATGATAGTTTTCTTACCATGAGACGTTGGCCCCCAAACTTCCGGGCATTTGAGTCTTCTTTAACTCAATCGCAGTCTGGGTTTAATTGCTCCTTATTGTGCGTGCATTGATAGTTATGGAAATGCAGTACAAGTATACATTTCAAATTTTAATATAATTTTTATTACAACAAGTATTTCGAGAATTGTACTTAAAAGAGGTATCAGCTAAAATTTAATTGAACAAAAAGAAAACATACAATAAAGAAGTCTAAAAAGCTACTTATCTATAAGTAAAATAATAAAGTAATAATGAAGTGCTAGCTAAGTAAAAGGGACCTAATTGTAATAATATTAAAAGTTGCAATCGAATCAACAAGATGAACAAGCGGGAATTGGTTAATCTCTATGGTCACAATTAATCTCAGATCAAAGAATTTAACAAATAATCTCTTAATTGATCTAATTAATACCTTTTGGCCTATAATTTTACCAATTTATAATTTAGTCCAATTTGTCTTTTGATTTAATTGAAACTAAATGAGACAATTGAATTTCCTCCTCGGTCTCCCTTATCTTGATTTTCGCCTAAAGTTGTCAATTCTAGGTTTTGATTTTTTTCAATTTACCTATTATTTAACTTAAACCCTAAACCCTAGATTAATTGCTTCCACATCAATTAACTGGTATCCCAACAAATTTAGTTTCGACCAATCATAATTCTACGATACCCACTCAATTTACAATCTGTTTAAATAATTAAAAACTAAAAAATTTAGGGTTTAAAGATGTTCAATGCTTGATTGACGAAATTTCGGTTGTGTAAATTATGATAAAAGCATAAATCTCTATTGAATGATTCAATTGATTACTCTTGATGACGAATAAACCACATGAACAATACTTGTAAGAATAAAATTAACTAAAAGAACGAAAGAAAATTGAGAGTGCAGAAATTTATTTTAGAACTAAAAACTATAGTAGTGATTGTTGAGAAATCTCTAATCTAAAAAACTAGAACTAATCAAAATCCCCCTAAAATATGTTTTTAAAGTAGTATTTACTACTTTTAAGTTTTAACCTAAATTAGGCAACTTTGCCCTAACTTTACACATTCTTTTGGGCAGTGCTGACTGAAACGCCTCTTTAAAATTTAAGTCTATCGAGCCTTAATGTTACAACACCACAGGTCCGATGTTGCTACTTTCTTGATAGTCCACTCGAGTCTCTGTAGGATGACTTGGGTGTCGCGACATTGCTATTAGCGTCGCGACTTTGCTGCAACGTTGTGATGAACTTCCAACTCTGGCCACTATTGTCAATGTCTCAACTTTATCCATATAATGTCGTGACTTCACCTCTTCAGTGTCGCGACTTTGGCCATAGTCCACCTAGAAGGTTATTTTTACTCAAAATTCCTCCCAGGTGATTATTCAGCTTTGATGTTGCGACTTTACCCATATTGCGTTGCCACATTCTAGGCAGTCCCATTGTGCCTTTGCCATTTTACCCAAGTTATTTCTTGCATCAGCTGCAATCACTTGTTAGAACACACAGAAACAACTAATACACTCAACAAAAAGGTAAATCAGACATAAATCATAAAATCATTAAAATAACATCAAAATGCTTGATTAAAAGCTCGTTAAATGTAAAAAAAAGAACTCAATTTAGCATATAAGGTTATTCCAGATCAAGGTTTGACTCCCGGAACTCTTATTAGAATATTATGATATTGAGGTTCTAGTAAAGATCGAAAGAAGTATGGGTACCTTGCTTTGAGTTGATAATGCCACAAGCTCAGAATCAAGAGGCAAATGCACTAGGTTCTGTATCCAAGTTAATGTTGAAGAGCAACGAAAATGAGTATTAATAATTGAGGGAAGGAAACAAGCCAACTAATATAAAGGGCTTGAAAGCTTTTGTTTCAACTGTGGCAAGATCGATCACTCAAGTGAATATTTTTTGACCTTAATTTTTGCTCTAATAAAGGCTCACTTGGATGAGGAGAAGCAATCGTCACCTCCTAATAGTGCTACATGTGACATGCAAAACAAACTTGAGAATAATGTTGAGGTGGGTATGGAAGTAAATCCAATCAAGGGAAAATGTGTCGTTAATGACTTGACTTAAGTCGGGGTTGGTGGGGCTCAAACACTGGCAATGGAGGTTGATGCTTTTGGACCTTTTTTACTAGTATCAAGAAAGAAGACAACTAGGAAAAGACAAGCTCAAAGACCTTCCAAAATTAAAGGGGCATTTTCTTCATCAGATGGAAAGCAAATTCTTCAAAAAATGGCATATTAGGCAACCCTCTCCCAGGTTCAGAAAGCACACCATCTGTCAACATTAATTCCACCCCTGCAAATTTTAAAAAACCTGCTATGAGTTTATGTTGGATAATAGCTCGATAGCCAAAACTTGTATGGCTAAGTCCATGCAAGCAGAAAAATCCAAAAATCTCTCTAAGGACAAGACGATTTTAAAAGAAAAAGAGTAAATTGCCAGAGCCTGACTAAGAAACAAAGGGTATCATTATCAATGAAAGGAAAGACCACCTTCCCCTTAAGGATATCAGTCTGAAAGTAAGCCTTAATTTCTCTAAAAGTCTAGCTTCTGCTCTTGGTTCTAAACTTTTTAATCCCCTTACCCAGAGAGTCTTAGCAAAGCTCCAAAACCTGCACCTGATGGCTTCGAGAGGCAACAACAGAGATCGGATGCGACTAAAGTCCTAAGAAAAGAATCTTGGCCATCGAAAGAGAGTACCAGACACCAACTTAGAGCATAACTAGGGAAGGGACCTCTTCTTTCAATGGTCAGAGTCAATGAATAAGCCTCTTACTGTCCTATTTTTTGATCCCCATCACTTGGCAATGAGGACGAAATCACTGTTAAGAATCGTCACCAATCACTGTCTATTTCACATAGAGCTAGAAGAGGCAGTTTCTTCTAGAATAATAGTCAACTCTCCATTCTATCCTTGGTTAGTAACCCCGATTCTGATCTTACCTTCACAAGTGCATACATTACCTGTAACACCCCTAACTCGTCTCCTTTGCTGAATTAGGATTACGAAGCATTACTATACAATTGGAAAACATTTAACATCATAATATTTAGTAAATTAAATATATTATAAACCATTTAATCACATGCATTTTATCCCTAAATCGAGACCCTAAAAATAGCTTAGAAGCAACACAGGACTAATTTGAAACAATTCAAAAGTTTTAAGAAAAAGATGTAAAAATTGGAAAACAAAGGTCACAAGGCCATGTGAAATCACCCTAGGCCGTGTAACATTCGAACAGGACAAATGGCCGTCTCCTAGCCTGTGTCCTCACCCATGTAACTCACTGAGTTGCCCCACAAGACCATGTGTCAGGCCGTGTGCTAGGCTGTGTAACTCACTGACTTGATAAACTAAGAAACTCTCAAATGACACACGCCCATGTCTCAGGCCGTGTGAACCCAAAATTTACCTAAAATCAAACCATTTCAAGTCTAATTTACACCAAACCATTCAAACCATTTGGGCACACATTGAAGGGGTTCAAACATCATTCAAACATACATAAACATGCCATTTTAAACATCCTAAATCACCTAACTAATATGTCATTTAAATGCACCACAAATATACAAAAAAATTACATACCAAAACAAGTCAACATTACTTCATTTCATGCATAAAGACCTAGTTCATATATGTGCCAAAACATGTCACAAATGACCCATTTTCAAGCCGTCATCAACATACCAAAAGAACTTTATTTACAAGCACTTGATAGTGACCAAAAAGATACAACTTAATGAGATGTTAAGGTTCACCAACTAAACATAAAGTTTAAAAGTTTAAACATACCAAAGCAACCATTTACTCATCCATAAACTATCAATACAAAGGACCTATACAAGCCATTATTAACCTTGGCCAAAATACTCAAAAATAACCAAATGATTGCTGGATAGTGTGATAAGTCTCCAACGAGCTTCCAACCGATCAAGCTTCCGGTAATCTATAAAACAAAGAAAAGTAACTACGTAAGCAACGAGTGCCTAGTAAGCTCATATAAACTAAAACATAACTTACCATGTCATTTGCACAATTTATAGCATAAATATAATATTAACCAAAACCATAAGCTTGGCATAAGCCTATACAAGCATCAACAACTCACAAGTTAGTATTCTTGTCTATGAATCAAATGAATTCAACCATAAGATATGTAGTTTACCATATGTAAACACATTGTTTAAATCATCAGTACTATTATAAGATCATGAATCATTCCCTTGGCATACTTACCATTTCATTTCCTTTTTTTACCTGTTGAATCATCTAGAATTACATCAGATACTTGGGAAAGCTCACACATAGTGTGCCTTTACATATAACCGTAACATTTTCGTTACATCAATGTGCACATGAGCTGTGAAATGGGCCTGCTCACACGAGCTGTGGGTCGGAATGTAAGTTACACGATGCTGCTCACACAAGCTGTGAAGAATCAGCAACAAATGCAGGACCTCAGTCATCAGTAGGACATTCAAGACCAACACCCAAAACATGAAATCCCTAATGACATGTCATTTGTATCCTAATAATTCTTAACGTTCAACTAGGACTCGATATCCGTCAATTCATCATAGCATGAATACATTCATATATTAATTCATTTACATTAAAACAACATAGTAAAAATTCAGTTTAGATAACATTAAAACGATTATAGTTCACACGAACTTACCTCAATAATTAGGGGCGTAGTAGTATAGTCGAACTAATCCAAAACTTTAGCTTTTCCTCTATTTAAGTCCGATTGTGATTTATCTTGATCTAAATAAATAATTTCATTCAATTAAGTATTTCTAAAATTCAATTTAACTCATAATTCATATTTATAAAAACTTACAAATTTACCCCTAATATTATAACTTTTCACAATTTAGTCCTTAATCTCATAATTTAGAATCTAATCATTTTAACCTAAATCCAACTTAACCCATGTTGCAAGGGACCTTAAAGTAACTCATATTTCTAAAAAAATTCACAAAAAACCCCATGGATTTATACTTTTAACAATTTAATCATTGTTTACAATTTCACCAAAAATCACTTAATAAAACATGAATATTTTACAACAAGGATTCATAATCTATCAACTAACATCAAAAATAATTCAAAAAAATCCATGAAAAGTCCTTCAACCTTTAATATTTTTACAATTTAACCCCCGGGCTAGCTAAATTAAGCTAAAATGAACTTAAAAACATAAAAATGATTAAAAATAGGGCACAAAAACCATACCATGCATCAAAGAAAGCTTGGCCGAATGTTCTCAACCTAAAAATGGTCATTTTCGATAAAAAAAAGTGAAAATGGAAGAAGATGATAACTTTTACTTAGTTTATTTTAGGTTTATTTACTAAATTACCATTTTACCTTTACTACTAATAAAAAAAATTCATTAAAACCATGTCCATGCACATCCACAAATACCTTAAATGGTATATTTACCATTCAAGTCCATGAACTTTCATTTCCATATCCATTAAGCCCTTTTAACTAATAGAACTCAACTTTTATACCTTTTACAAATTAGTCCTTTTCACTTAATTAACTATTTAAACTTCAAAATTTCTTAACGAAATTTTAATAGGACCTTAATATAATCTCATAAAAATTAAATAAATATTAAAAAATAATTTAATCGTCGAAATTTTGGTCCTGAAACCACTATTTCTGACACCACTGAAAACGGGCTATTACATTACCAACTCCAAGCTATTCAGTATCGTGGAGGGCAAATATAAGGGAAGCGAGATTGTTCGGAAACTTGGGATGGACTCTAAAGATCCCAATATCCTTTTTCAGTATTGAGAGAATAGAGATTCATTTTTCGAACGAGATCTAAATAATCCAGATTCTAAAACTAGAGCCAATGGTAGAGAAGTTCAAAGTAAGAATCAGCTCTCTACTGGTGTAGGAACGAGAGGAATTCGATAAAAAAATGGAGTTTCTTTCGATACTGCTATTGGATTTTAACAAGGACCCGATGAGATTCGAATGTTACTTGGGGTTACCACCTTATCTAAAACTGATAACTATGCTCGTATAGAATTATAAGGGGGCTTATCACCTTGATTTTGTAAAAACAGTGTGTGAATTGATTCTTCATCATAATCCTTAGATCATGGTTATTACCGAGACAAAATTTTAAGCCAATGAAGTCTTATATATTGTCAATATGCTTCCTTTTGACGCATGGAGGGATACCACCACCATTGGACGAAAATGGGGTATTTAGTTCCTTTGGCGATTAGTTGTTGTTACGTTGGATTGTCTATGCGATACTGAGCAAAAGATTTATGTAATTGTGAAGGTAAATGCTACTAACTCTCATTGCCTTTTATCAGAAGTCTATGCTAGCCCTAGATTATGTGAATATATATTTCTTTGGCACAATTTAAAATTTATAGAAGACAAGCATTGTTTGCCTTAGCTTGTAATCAGTGACTTTAATGAAGTGATCTCTAGCATTGCTAAACTGGGCGGGTTACCCCCAGCTTATAACATAACTAAAGAGTTCTGTGATTGTTTCAACCACTATAATCTCATTGACCTAGGTTTTAAAGGGCCCAAGTTTACTTGGTCCAACTTTAAAAACTCATCAAACTTAATCCAAAAAAGACTTGATTGTTAACCTAAATTGGCATCTCTTATACCCCAACGCAGTGGTCAGTCACCTCCCTCACACTCAATCAAACCATTGTCCTATCCTAATATCCGTATGTGAACCTTCTGGTAAGCCAAGAAATAACCTTTTGTGCAACGACCTGATAGTCACGGATGTCGAATAAGCCAAGAAATAACCTTTTGTGTAACGACCTGATAGTCACGGATGTCGAAAAGTGCATTTTTGAGACTCTGTTACCGTAAATCGGACTCGTAAATATTTTTAAAAAATATTTACGAAGCTAGTTGTGTGGTTAATTAGGTTTTGCTTAGGTGAATTTGCATGAATTAAGAGTAATTATGTATAAGGACTAAATTACATAAAAGGTGAAAGTTGAATTATAGATTAAAGAAAAATTAAAGGGACCAAAGAAGCAATTATGCCATGGCTTATAAATGAGGCGACATAAGATAGAAATTTATTATACATTATAACATAAAACCCTAATATTTAAGTATGTATAATATATTATATAATAATAAAACAAATAAATAAAAGAAAAAAATAAAAAAAAGAAACAAAGCAAAATGAAACAGGAAAGAAAGAAAGAAAAAGAAAAAGAGAAAGAAGAAAGAAAGCCACGGCTTTAGGGGCTTCAATTGTTCAAAGTTCAATTAGTTAGTCAATTTTAGTCCCTTTTTCTTGTAATTTTTATGATTTTGGAATTCCAGTGTTAAATACTACCCGACCCATGTCAAAATTTTAGACATTATTGAGTTTTTAAGTGTTTTTAATATTGAATAATTTTAGTATTAGGGATTAAATTGATAGATTATTAAGTTAGAAATGAAAAAGGATTAAATTGTAGAATAAATTGTAAATTTTTAGTAATAGGGACTAAATTGTGAAAAATTTGAAATTTAAGAATTTAAGTGAAAATAGGGAGTTAAATTTAGTTTAAAGTGGAATTTGTATGAAAATATAAGATTAATTGTGAAGAAATAAAATTATTCTCGGTTTAGGGACTAAATTGGAATTTAGGCAAATATTGAGTAAAAATTGAAATTTTCAATAAGAAATTAAATTGTGTTGTATTTATGAATTTTAATTGTTAAATTCCGTAGCTAACGTCGTATCGAAATCCTCGACTAAAAAGGGGAAAGATAAAGTCGACATCGAATAGCTCAGAATTTCTGGTTTGTATTTCTATAATTCGAAACTAGTTATTAATTGTTGTACTTTTTATTTAATATATATGGTAAGTGTTGAGGTGAGTATTCGACACTTTGACATTGAATTGAATTAAAAGTTGATTGAATGGATTGAATTGATATATATTATGAATATATTGATTATTTGAATTGAAATGAATATTAATGTGAAATTTGAATATTAGATATTTGTTGCATTTGGAAAGTAAATTGAAACCCTATTAACTGTATCGGGCTGAGTCGGATATAGATGGCATGCCATAGAATTGGAAGAGTTTAGGAATTTCTTCGACTTCGAGTCGATGAGGCACTGGGTGCCAATTTACTTCGGTTTAACCGATGAGACACTGAGTGTCAATTTACTACTTCGGATTTATTCAATGAGACACTGGGTGTCAATTTACCACTTCAAATTATCCGATGAGGCACTGGATGCCAAACTGGTGTGTTTTGGTTGGATCCGTGTATCCGTCCGAGTCCGAGTCATGTTAATAGAGGTAAATGAATAATAAAGTTTTATAGTTGATATTGGAATGGCATGATATGAGAAATAGAAGTGAAATAATAAATTGAAAATAGAATGTGAAATATGTTGGCAATACATGAATATATGAATTATATACTCATGAATTGAGTATTGCATGACTGATGCCATTGTACGAATAAATATGGTTTGATATGTGAATAACCATTTATATAGCAATTGTGTGAATTAGGATATTGTTTAATAAATGAAAAATGAAAGTTATGATACTAGACATTAATATGTCCTTATAATTTAATTGTGCCTATTATATTATCTTTTCTTTAAATATTCAGATTATAGAAATACCACTCGAAGTTTTTACTCAAATAGATGGTTTTTTTTTTCGTAAAGCAGTGATTAGGTACAGTGATTTTGAAGAGTTGTAATTGAGGTTGTGAGCATCCATCTCATCACATCTCCAAGTGCAAAGAGGGTATGTTTCAAAATTTTGAATAGAATGACATGTACTTAGGAAGATCAAGTGTGTTCCAAGTAGTAGGGACTAAAATATAAGTTATAAAAACTTATTTTTTTAATGTTCTAATATATTAGTAATTAGCCAAAATCATTTGGCACCAGATGTAATATTCTTATATCAGGTTCCTTAGGTCGAACCGGGTATAGGGGTGTTACATTTTGTGTCTTCAACTTATGTGGCTAAACCATCCTAACTTCAAGCATATAGTTGACAGCTTTTGGGTTGGCAACAACTCATCTCTAATAGAAACGATTAATTCATTTACAAAGTTTCTTTCGACTTGGAACAAGACAACCTTCAAGAACGTGTTACGTAGGAAGCAATGACTCTTGGCTAGAACTGTGGGGGGTAGAAAACACTCTAGTGGAGAATCTGATAAACTGTAATAGTAACATATTTTAAGCCCACATTTAGCATGCTTTTGGATGATTTAAGCCTTGAATTGTGTAAATTGGTGCTCTTAATCCTTTTTTTTCATGTTTTATACTCAGAAAAGCACCGGAGGATGAAAAGAACGAGAAACGGGCCCAAAACGGAGTAAATTGGCTATATCACGAAATCAACATGGCCTGGGCCCAAGCCACACGGCCGTGCCTCATCAAACAGACTCAACACGGCCTGGCCACGATTCACAGGGCGTGTGCCATGGGCGTGTCCCTGACGTGAGAAAGAAGAGTTTCAGTCAGATTAAGGTACTTAGAGGAAAATAAAGCCATTCCAAAAGCCTATATAAACACCCTAGAGGCCAACCTTCAGGGGGCGTCCAGCTAGGCCAAGGAGCCGAGCCAGAAAGGCCAGAGATGGTACGAGTCAGAACGAATCATATCTTCGAGTCACGAACTCCAACTACCACGCCACGGCCGTGCGATGCGGCCGTGGCAGACACTGTTAGATCATACACGGGCGTGGCAACGTGAACATGGGCTTGGAAAAAGTAAACGAAGTACAACACGACAGTGCGATACGGTCGTGTGACACAACACGCCTATAGTACACGGGCGTGGGGACGTACCAGACCTAAAAATTCTATTTAAACCCCCCTTTCTTCTTACCTACTCCCCATCTCCTTTCTTTCATCCCATTCTTCAGATCTCTCCCTCCCCATACTTTTCTTCTTTAGTTATTCCCCAAAACTTTGAGCTACACCACATCTATGTCAAAGAAGCAGAAGGATCCAAGCACGGTCTCCTCGAGGGAGATTGATCTACATATGTAACACCCCCAAACCCGGCCCACGAGCCTTGACCGGATCAGGTTATGTCACTGCGGAAAGACGGTTGAAAATCTTTTTGACTTGGAATAATCATGAAAGTTTGTTAACTTTTGAAAACGATGTCCATTTAAAGTAATATTAAAAACCTTAGTGTTATAAAATTGTCTGAATTTAAACTTTATTAAATACTATTTTGAATAAGCAGGTTGCTAAGATAAAATCCTCTTCACATAGTGGTTCAGTTTAATCAAGCCATAATTAAAATAATACCAAAATAATAGTAAGGCCCTTATTACAACCCATACTTAAAACAAAATACTCAATATTAAAAATGCTTAAAATAATCCAAATATCTTCTTCTCGCATGGGCCACCTTGTGTCCTCTCCAACCCGGTCCATCTTTACGCATCACTGAAAATGTTAAAGGAAAAGGTGAGTCACCAAGACTCGATGTGTAGCCCTTTTTCCCGGTTTAGTAAAACATCATACACCAATCATAAACAGTTTTAACATGCACAAGTTACGATATGCACCCAAATTAGCCTTCCAAACACCTTTTTCTACCCCGTGTGGTACCAAACCACCGGGTGGTGCCAAACCACCGGTGACTTAAAGTCACAATATCCGTCAATACCATGGTGGTGCCAAACCACTGGTGTCCCAAAGACACAAATGTGATACCAAATCACCGTGACCAAAGTCACGAATCAAGTGATGGGGCCAACCCATCGTGTGATACCAAATCACCGCGCCAATCCCATAATGTAAATCGTGGGCCAACCCACCGTGGTGCTAAGCCACCGACGACGACGCTATGAGGTGCCAAACTCTCTGAGGTGCCAAACCTCTGTGACCGTAGTCACAATGTGGTACCAAACCACCGGTGTCCGTCGACACGACGAATATCACTTCCCCTCCTCTCATATCACCTATCATCATACCAACTCATGTATAGTATTCAAATCATGCAAACATGTTTAACGTTGCATCTCATAGCACATACATCATAAATCATGACATCATGTATCAATAATGATACTCATAATGAAACGGACTTACACGAATCCGTGCACATACCCCATAGGGTATCATATCACTCAACCATACTGCTTTGGTTTTACCAATCAATCACTTTATCAAACATATACAAAGCAAAAGTGTGTTTAGTTTACACACCGGTTCCTAATGCGACTATCAAATCCCGTAGATCAAGATCTAACGCACTAGATCCCCTTCCTTAACACTTTTCGAGCACTAGCCACAACCTGAGATATGCGAGATCAAGCCTTCCCCTACAATCGGCCAGAACTAAACAACATAATCATGCTAATCAACCTCTAAGGGTATAACCGTAATTTTACTTACTAAGGTATTTTCGTAATTTACCCACCAAGGGTATTTTTGTAAATTCACACTTGCAATGGCCTTACCGAAGGCCTAATGTCGCCACTAGCAACTCAATACCATTTCCGGTCGTACCGGACGATTGGGCCTAAAACTCGATTTCGGCCCATCCGCCCACATGCTCGTGTGGCCCACCTAGCACAAATCTAGCCACGTATATAAGTTCCACCTAGTCTAGTTCAACATATACTAACCAATCATGCAATTTACTCATATAGGCCCACGAGCCCCCATTGGGCCCACTTCAACCATCGAGGCCCAAGCAAATTGAACCCACAAGAATACTACGATGGCCTCAACTATCGCATCGAAGCCCCACACGCGCGCTTGCACGCTCGTGTGGCTACTAATGCCATGTAATCGCATTTCGGCATTTTGCCGCTCTACAACTAGTAGTAGAGAGTTACACACCGATAGGACTGACGGGGCTAATCCGCGCTCCGACCACTCTTGTGCCCAAACGCCTCCAAGATGTGTTTACTCTCCTTCTAGGATGCTCCTTATATAGCTAGCTCTTCACCTTTATTCTTTGTGTCTTTCCGATGTGGGATCCTTTCGTCGATGAGAGTTTAAATTCAACTGAAACTCTTGCCGTCCAATCCGCAAAATAAATACTCCATTGCTTGTCATGAGATTCAAACCTGTGCTCCTTGCAACATAATCCATGCCGCTAACCACTTGGCCACAAGCTCCTCTTGTGTCTTAAACCATGCGCAACTAAATATAAACTATGGGCCAAATTCTAAGGTCTAAGCAAAAAGAAACCAAAATGCAAAGGCCAAGACTTGAACCTTGGACCTCCTTCCTTCCTTGTGGCGTCACTCCCTTGTTTCTTATGTGGCGTCACTTTGCCACTACACCACACACTCCACTTGTGTCATTTTCCTCCATATTTTATTCTTAAGGTCTATCTGCCAACTTCTAAGGTTGTTTTCACCTAAAACTAAAATTTCCCCAAAGCCAATATTTGATCCCGGGACTTCATAGAAGCCCTCTAACCTTCCAAAATCACTTATCCAATAGGTCTAACTTGCATTTAAGCCGATCTCTTATTCTCTAAAAATTCAAACGCTACTACGCCTAAGGCCCATTGGGCTCAATTCTCCTAGGCCCAATTTTGGGATGTTACAACATAAGTTCATGCCGGCCGCTTCAGCTACTAGACAAGCCAAGGGTCTTTGAGGCCATTTAATTCTTCTTCTTCTTTACTCTTCTTCTTTATTTTCCTTCTCTTTGACTCTCTCATGCTTAAATTAGTTTATTTTATTTTAGTTTCTTGGTTTTAGGTTCTAAAGGCTGCTAGGGAATCACACCTCGACCACGACCACCACCCCACAACAGCCTTAGAAATCACACCCACCTCGCGAACCATCTAACAATAAGGACTCTTCGGTCTATTCCTCTTTTCTTTTAATTTTATTTTACTTTCTATTTTCTTTCTCTTTCTCTTTCTTGTCTTTAAAATATATATTTAGTATATTTTTAATTATTATTATTATTTCCTGGCTATTTCTTCACGAGCTTCCCAATCTCTTCATCTAGCGCAGAGCTCGGTACCAGCCACCACACCACGGGACTCCCAACTCAAGGAAACCATCCAAATTCAGGAAGTTTCGTCTCTCCCTTTCTCTTAAATTTCATATATATCTTTGTACATTGAGGGCAATGTACATCTTAAGTGTGGGGGGGTGAAAGTTTATTTAAAAAAGTGCCTAACTTTTTGCATTATTCTCAAATCCCTGAATGATATCTTGTCTTAAGTAATTTTCTCATATCACTAATTCGAATGACATTCCTGTTGATTCATGATTTTTATTAAGATGTTTTAGATTAAATCATTGATAATTGTGCAATGATGATTTAAATTTTAGGAGACTAGTGAATCAAGCATGATAAGTCTATTTTCAAAAATTAAAATTTTGTTAGGTTGTCTACCTGAATCTAATTATTACCTTGAAGTTTGAAATTTACGAGGTTGACATCAAATACCCATAATTTTTGTGAGATTTTGAGCCTTTTAGAGCATACATTCTTTCATGCTCACTTTTTGATTATGAGTGTGTCAATATTGATTTGTTATTCTAGAACTTACTTCAATTATACATGTCGAGACCACACCTTTGATTTGATATACAGAGATGATAAAGGCACCTAGGATTTAACCCACTCACTCCACTAAAAGCCTACCTTCATAATTAACCCCTAGTAAACCCCGTTGATCCTAACAACCCATTTATTGACTCATCCACTAATATTAACCCAAAACCCTTTGTATTTGTTATCATCATTCCTTGACTACCCTTTCTGTCGAGATTTGATTTGATCGGTTGCCTAATTATTTTATTTTAGTAGTTGAATTCATCTTTTATTATGTATTATGATTTGTTCTTAAAAAAAAATCAAAGTATATTCATTATTAGTCCTATATCAGCTGAGCTTATACATGAAAATTCCAAATCTTGAAGAAGAAGCTCGTATTATTAGTAATGAAGCTTTCAATTGATGTAATTATTCCTTATCAGTTCGTTATTTCTAGCTAGGTAATTTGTCAAGTCAATCTCGATTCTAACCTTCTAATTCAGCCTTTATCCACACATTTTAACCTAAGCCCCGTTACAACCCTTTTTAAAGAGCTTTTGATCTATGTATCATCTCATTTTACAGTGGTGGAGACTTGATTTTCAGGCAAGCTTATGGGATTAACTTTTCATGTTCGACTTTTGAGTGCTTAATTTTGAACCTTAAACACTTTGAGTGAATCTTTAGTAAGGATGTCAACTCTTGTCAATTCTGAATCAGAGGTAATTATTTAGGTAAAGGGAAACGCCTATGTTTTCGTGCTATAAATGTATGACTTTGATTGTTTGAATCTTTAGGACCCTTTGAGTTAAATTATCAATGTATGAATTACTTCTGAATTATGATGAAACATTATTGATGAATATTATGAATCGAGGAAGTTCGTTTTAATTATATGTTGAGAATTTTTCTTGAGGACAAGCAAAAGCTTAAGTGTGGGGGTATTTGATAAACCGTAATAGTAACATATTTTAAGCCCACATTTAGCATGCTTTTGGATGATTTAAGCCTTGAATTGTGTAAACTGGTGCTTTTAATCCTTTGTTTTCATGTTTTATACTCAGAAAAGCACTGGAGGATGAAAAGAACAAGAAATGGGCCCAAAACAGAGTAAATGAGCCATATCACGAAATTAACACGGCCTGGGCCCAAGCCACATGACCGTGCCTCATCAAACAGACTCAACATGGCCTGGCCACGATTCATACGGGTGTGTGCCATGGGCGTGTCCCTGACATGAGAAAGAAGAGTTTCAGTCGAATTAGGGTACTTAGAGGCAAATAAAGCCATTCCAAAAGCCTAAATAAACACCCTAGAGGTCAACCTTCAGGGGACGTCTAGCTAGGCCAAGGACCCGAGCCAGAGAGGCCAGAATTGTGGGATTCACTCGAAGAAAGCCAGTTGATTCATCTCAAGAAGCCGGAGTCATACTCAAGACGGAGGATCTCTCTTCAATTCCTTCAGGGAGTTTTAGGGTTTTTCTTATATTTTGTTTTATCTTTTCTTCTGAGATGTATTCTTTTATCATTATGAACTAAACCATCAGATACTTGAGGGGGATGAAACCTAAGATGAATCTTGTTATCATTTGCCGAACTATATGATAAATACTTGATTTTGTCTTAATTATGTGTTCTTAATTCTTGTTTTGAAATTTCTGGGATATTAATTCAAGTGTGATGTGCTTAGGTGGAGGAGCAAAATTCCCTGCCTAAGTGTAGATCTAGCATAATTAAGTGGAGTTGATCGCACGCCTGGACATAGGATGACGAGATTTTGCCGGATTAGGGTGAAACCTAATATAGGAGTCCATAGATCGAGTTAATGCAATTCTAGGGGTTTTAATTAGAAAGAGATTTCAAGTAATCAACCCAGGGTTAGACGTTAGTAGCCTCAACGGAGGTATTAATATAACTTAGGGAATCTTACGGATCAAGTCAAGTGAATAAATCATCTGGTTCAGAAATAAATCATCTAGTTCAGAGTTAGATAACAAGTGAAGTCTAGGTGGATTCTTCCTCGGGTATTGTCTTAATCAATTGGTTTTTCCCAAAGTATTTTTCCCAAATTCATTCTCTTTGTCTTTGCATCTTTAGCTTAATTGTTAATTAAATTTAGATTAGATAAAAATTCCTTTAATTCTTAGGCTAGATAATAAAAAGAAAGTTAGTATTAGTACTTTTGGTTCCTTTGGGTTCGACAATCCGGTCTTGCCACAGCTATACTACTGTTTGATAGGTGCACTTGCCTCAAGTCGTTGTCACGGTTAGTTTCTAGGCTCGATCATTCTTTATATTGGCCTAAATTAACATAGTGGCAAGTGCATTACTGAAAGAAATGAACTTAGATCACTTGTTCAACAATATTTTTTGAGCTTATTCACTACTTCTACGGTGGCATCAACCTTCATCTCCTTGGTTAATAAGTTAAGTTGGACACGTCTATCGTCGTTGGATATTCAAAATCTATACGCGGAGGTGACTTTGATGGACATCACTAAATTCGTTTGGTTTTTCAAGCTAACCAAAGCACTTAGGCCGGATGGCCTTCACCTTTTCTTTTACCAAAGATGCTGGCTACAAGTGAAATGCAAAGTGGTTTGGATGGTCCTGGAAATCTTCCAAAACTCATGCATTCCGAAATTTTTAATTAAAACATATTTTTCTCTTATTCCCAAGTTTAGACTATTAGCCTATGCAACACGACTTACAAAATCATCACAAAAGTCCTAGTAAATGCAGATCCGACCATTGCTTAACAAAATTATTTCTCCCCTCCAAGGTTGTTGCTTTCATGGTCACCAAACCTTCGAAAATGCTATCATTGTAACACCCCTTACCCGTGTCCGACGCCAGGATAGGATACGAGGCATTACCGAACTTAAACATAAACATTTATACAAAATCGGGCTATAAAATTTGTAACACCCTTTACTCGTATTCGACGCCGGAACAGAATATGAGGCATTACCGAAGAGTACGAAACACTTCCAGATTATTTAAACCATTTATCGCTCAAATATCAAAATTGATTATAAAAGTTCCTTTAACAGACCTTTGAAGTCCAAATCATGCATTGGGATTGGGTCGGGGCTAAATCAAAATCGTATAAAATTTTTTGCAAAATCCTTAAGTTTATCTCATTTACAGCGTTTCCACGCCCGTGTGGCTCACATGGCCGAGCCTCTAGGGCGTATAACTCTCTGACTTGCATCTGTGGAGAAACTTGAGCCACACGGCCTTAGTACACGCCCTGTTGCTTGGCCGTGTGATAAAGTTAATTTTCATAAATTATGCTATTTTTCAAGCCATATTTCTCACTCATTTGATCCTTATTCTTCATCCACATTTAATACATACAAAAACCAATTTAAGATATTCAACTGAGCCTTATACTTAATACGATTTGTTAGTCGTACACTTCATATAAATAACAAGAAACGTGTATGGGCTCAATTCTCATTAAATTTCTCTGTACTTGTACTTTCATCCTATGTATTCATATAGCATATAACAATCACACCTCTGTTTTTCACATACATTTTTATAACAATTTGTCTTGCTTTCAAACTACTTCTTATTTGAGTTTTACTTATCAAATCATTTGAAACATCATCATTATACATATAGTGCACTTGAGATGCAAAAATTCTATAATTATGAATGAACACATTTATCAATCACATTTCATGTTTTTATATATTATAGTCTCATATTTCCATGTATTATTTACCATCATCTCCTCGTATTTTTGACAAATACATGTAGCAACTCATAATCATGCAATTCACTAACTCTTCCTGCCAATTACAATTTAAATTGGCAAATCACTTATTGAGCCCAATTTCAATGTTCTCTAAAATCCATTAGGATGTATGTATCCATCAATAAATTCCATGTACAGATATCACGACCTCATATTTTCACATACATTTACTTTCCATATTATGAACTCAAATAACATACACAAGACATACCAATACATTCCAAGTACATTTTCATAATATTTCATTTCAAATTTAGATTATGTCATTTTAAAACTCTTCTCATTAACTCATTCAGAATACCATTTCATACGGATAATAGACTCAAAGGTGTACAAATATATAATCACAAATGAGCTCCTTCATCAACCAAGTTCTATATTCATGTATCATCAACTCATATTTCCTTATATCACATAATTCTATATAACACTTACCAACTTCGTCAAATTAGTGAACGTCTTACGGAATTGTTCTGCACCAGTATGCATTGAATTTCACTGATCAGGTAGCCGAAACTACCACTTTTCACTGATCAGGTAGCCGAAGCTACCACTTTTCACTGATCAGGTAGCCGGAGCTACCACTTTTCACTGATCAGGTAGCCAAAGCTACCACTTTTCACTTGATCAGGTAGCCGGAGCTACCACTTTTCACTGATCAGGTAGCCGGAGCTACCACTTTTCACCTTCACTTGTCTCTGATCGATAAGTGTAGCCGGCTATCACTTATCACTTGTTGCCATGGTTCAACCATTGTATTTTTCGTCAATTCATGTTGTCACTGAACTGAAATGCTCAATTTGATCATCAATACATATGAAATAACACATCATGAAATTCATAAAATTAACAAATGATCACTAAAAATTAGCCATATAAACTCACAAGTTCAATTTTTGTATTATAACGATAGTCATAATTTCATAATAAATATTCCAAATAAAACATTATATCAATTATAATCGAGCATGTAATCAATTTATACATAAGTCATTCATATATTATTTTCCCTCCTCCTCCTCTCCATCCACATCCTTAGTATAAACAACACACTTGTAAGTAACATTTTCTATAATTTTCACTATTTACTCACGTGAATGTTCAAGCTATCCATCTGTATTATATTCACTAAATTATTTTTATCTTGAGCTACAGAACTCCAAATTTCAAACCGTTAATTTTCTTTGAAACTAGACTCACATATCTTCTTACTATAATTTTTACAGAATTTTTGGTACATCCAATTAGTACAGTTTATTAGTTAAATTCTCCTCATTACACATAAATTCGACTTCGACCTCTCTTCACTAAAAATCAATTATCTCATAGTACGATTTTCATATTGTGTTTCCAATTATTTCTAATGAAAAAGGAATACAAACATATAAATTATAACTCATAATTATTTTTGTACAATTTTTAGTGAATTTCTAAAGTAAGAACAGGGGATCACGAAGTTATTCTAAACCAGTCTTACAAATATTTAAATATCTCAATATGTAAACTTCCTTTGCTTGCACTGTTTCTTTTATATGAAAACAGACTCAACAAGATTTAATTCCATATCTCACTCAACGTCTAATTCAATTTCTAAAATTTTTGGTGATTTTTCAAAGTTAGACAACTCACTCATCCCAAAATCGCTTTAATGTAACATGTTGATTTCTATTTTGTCCCTAATTCCACAATTCATACAATTCAGTCCTTACTAAATTAACCCCTCAATTGAGCTAATTTTCTCATTTAATACTTTTCTCTATCATTTTAAACTACTTCACAACCTTTGAAAATCAGAATTTTAACACTAGGCCTTAATTTCAACTCTTCCACAATTAGGTCCTAAAATCAATTTCCATCAATTTTACTTAATAAAATCATCATATAACAAAATTAAAACTTCAATTCAATATTTATTCATCATATTCCTCCAGCACTAATCCACATCAACTTTAAAAATTAGCTATAGAATCAAAAACTAATGACATAATAAGTTGGATCCAATTGTAAAAGTCCAAAAACATAGAAATTTCAAGGAGAAAGCAAGAATTAAACTTACATGAAGCTTGAGTATGAAAACCAGCTTGAAACTCTCTCCCATGGCTGTTTTTCAGATGAAGAAAATAAAGAGAAATGAAGAGAATTCTAGATATTCCAATTTGGTCCCATTTTTATTTAACTAATTTTAGCAATTTTCCAATTTTGCCCTTATTTCACCAATTTCCTGATTTTTCTCAGCTATTGCCGCCCAAAATATCTCCTTTGGCTTATTTTCACTTTAAGTCCTTCCTCATTTGACAATTAATCTATTTAATCCTTCTAGCAACTTTTACACCTTTTTCAATTTAGTCCTTTTTATTTAATTAACCACACAAACGTCAAAATTTTCTAACAAAATTTTAATACTACCTTATTGACATTCCGTAAATATTCATAAAAATATTTATGACTCGGTTTATAACACCGAGATCTTGATACCTCTTTTTCTCGATTTCTTGACCAAATAAATCTTTATAAAACACAATTTACTATTTTAAAAATATTTTAAAAGCTACATTTGGTGGTCTCGAACAACTATTTTTTTTTTTGACATCACTGAAATTTGGGCTATTACAAAATTTCATTCAATTTAAAATCATTCATTCACATGCAAGTCGTCTTTTATATGGGCCCACAAGGCCTAAAACAATCATTGGGAACTGTTCGGGACTAAACAAGAACTTAGGAAACTTTAAGAGGTCTTATAAAATTTTTCATCAAAACAGGGGTCACACGCCCGTATGGGTAGGTCTTGTGGTCATACACTCCCATGTCCTCAGCCCGTGTAACTCTCTGTTTATGACGTCATCAACAAAATAGGGTCATACGGCCAAGTCACATGCCCGTGTGCTTAGGCTGTGTGGCGAATTAAATTCTGAAAAATAAATGCAGACTTCACATGCCCTGGGCACACGCCCATGTCCGGGGCCGTGTCCTCCACACGGCTGAGACACACGGCTGTGTCTATGCTCGTGTGGCCAAAAAAATGGCTATTTACCAAACCATTTGGCACCCTCATTTGCACATACTTAAACACAATCTCAATGGCATCTTTCATGGCATAATTGAGCACTTAAACATCATCAAACAAGTCATGATCATAGCGAATTCATATAATCTTATTCATGCATAAGGCACCATACTTTGCCTAGCTTAAACTTATCAAACTTTCAGGCCATAATTATCATCAACACATTCTAAATCCATCCATACCAAACACACATAACCACATCACATGAAACCTTTAGTATAAGCACACACATATAAATAGGCATTATAACTCATTAACCAATATGAACCACATCTCATGGCCATATACAAAATGAATCATATTACCATTATGAACCAACACATTTGGCCCAATCAAATGACACATACACAATTGACTAAGTCCCTATACATGCCATAAACTTAAGAGGTTTGTATTCACTTTTACCCCACGATGATAGCTTGATAGTGTGATAACATCTCTGGCGATCTCCAACTCGAGCTAACATAAAACCCTATAAGATATGAGAAAGGAAGGGGAGTAAGCTACAATGCTTAGTAAGTTTGTATGCAAATAATAAGCAGCTTATTAACATGTTTTTCACCAATTCTCGCAATATGTTCTCTAGGTAATACAATCATAATTGCATAAAATTTCACAATTCATTTATGTTCATCTTGAGCTGTCTACTAGAGTTACAGTAACTAAATTATTTTTATCTGGAGCTATGGAACTCTAAATTAAGATCTACTAATTTTCATTGAAACTAGACTCACATATATTATTATCATAAAATTTCCAGAATTTTTGGTTCAGCCAATAAGTACATTTTATTCTTTAAAGTCTCCCTTGTTTCCCTGTCTGACAGTTCTGACCCCTCTTCATTAAAAAATTATTTTCTCATGGTACATAACTCGAATGAGGTTCCCATTTGTTTATATTGAAAATAGGCTTATTAATAAATTCAAGAATATAAATTTTATCCCTTGATCATTTTTGTACAATTTTTAATGAATTTCCCAATTTTGAATAGGGGATTCGGAAATCATTCTGACCCTGTCTGACTAAAATCCAAATATCTCATCATATGAAATTATTTTGCTTATTCTGTTTCTTTTATGAAAAAATAGACTCATTAAGATTTAATTTCATATCTTATGCAACTTCTAATTAAATTTCCATCATTTTTTGTGAATTTTCAAAGTGATACAACTGCTGCTGTTCAAATTGTTTTGTTGCTAATTTTACTCTATCATGTTTTCTTTGTATTAATTCTCATTTACACACATGTAACACTAACGTATATCCATAGTTAGAGATGCCAATAGCTAGTCATCATAAAATATTTACAAGCCATTCATTGGCCAATTTAACCTATACATCCATAACAAAGACTTGAACATTTCATTTCTCAATTTAATTTGGCTTAAAAGCCTCACACATGATCATCAATCACATTTCCCACTTATTCATACATCATAAGAATGATCTTATAATCACAAGGTCATTCTCATAGGTATAACTTACTCATTTACCTTCTTACCAAAATTTGATCACATCCCGAGCACATTGCTCATGAGTGTATACATACATATAATTGCACTTAATCATCACATATCACATATCGGGCTCATTTCTCGTGAGTTTTTCATATGTATCTATATCACTTCATCACATAACTTTAGCACTTTTTTCCTTCTTGAACATCAACTTAGCTCTTCACCATTGAACTACTCAGAATATCGAAGGATACTCAATCTCATCATACATGTATCACGATGCCAATGCTTTATCCTAGATATGGTTTTACATGGGATCACATCTTGATGCCGATGTCATATCCCAGATATGGTCTTACACGGGATTTCATATCTCGATGTCGATGCCTATCCCATATATGGTCTTATACGAGATCGTATATAGATGTCGATGCCATGTCCCAGACATGGTCTTACACGAGATCTTTCTTTAGTGCTGAGGCCATGTCCTAGGCATGGTCTTAAATAGGACCTACATTCGGTGCCGATGTCATGTCCCAGATATGGTCTTATATGGGACCTTCCTTATCTCATGTTGTGACACTGGTATATTTGCTATTCCGAATGTTTAACCGAGACTTCATCTTATCATATTTTCATCCTACTCTCATCGAGGCATCATTAGTTGATTTCATAGAAATAATATACATTTCACGAAATGTCAAACGTTTAAAAGCATAATAACATGATGCTGAATTATTACAAACAAACTTACCTCGACTTAAAATGGTGAAAGGGACCGAGTTGTCCAATATTCGTCTTTCTCCCGTTCTAAGTCTGAAACTCGTTTTCTTTATCTAAAATATTAAATTTGACTTATTAAGTTATTATGCTATTCAATTCAGTCCAAAAATCATATTATGAAAAAATTACATTTTTGCCCCTAAACTTTGTCATATTTACACTTTTACCCCTAGGCTCGTAAAATGATTTTTATTTAATTTCCTTGTATTTTAGGCCTATCCGGACCATTTTCATAACTATATCAGTCCACAATTTGCATTCATTCACACATTTTCATACATTTTTTAACTTTTTACAAACTAGTCCTTTTATGTGATTTCATCGAAAATCAATTAGTAAAAGTCGTTTACTACACACCGGGCATTCATATTCTACCATTAGACATCAAAGAACATGCATGTCATCCATGGGTAAATTTTAAACACAAACCCTATGATCGCGTGTTAGAGTCTTAAAGATTTATAAAGAGAATGATCGAGCCTAGAAACTAACTATGACAATGATGGAGGCAAGTGCACCTATCGAACAGTAGTATAGCTTAGTGGCAAGACCAGATTGTCGAACCCAAAGGAACCAAAAGTAATAATACTAACTTTCTTTTTATTATTTAGCCTAAGATAAAAGTGAATTGTTTATTTAATCTAAAATTAACTAACAACTAAGCTAAAGATGCAAAGACAAAGATAATGAATTGGGGAAATACTTGTGACAAAAACCAATTGATTAAGACAATACCCGATGAAGAATCCACCTAGACTTCACTTGTTATTTAACTTTGAACCAACGATTTATTCACTTGACTTGATCCGTAGGATTCCCTAATGTATATTAATACCTCTCTCGAGGCTACTAACGTCTAACCCTAGGTTGATTAATTGAAATCTCTTTCTAATTAAAACCTCTAGAATTGCATTAGCTCGATCTATGGACTCCCATGTTAGGTTTGACCCTAATTCGGCAGATTTTCGTCATCCTATTTCTAGGTTGCGATCAACTCCGCTTAATTATGCTAGATCTACTCTTAAACAAGGACTTTTGCTCTACCGCCTTAGCACATCAATACTTGAATCAATATCCTGAAATATCAAAACAAGAATTAAGAACACATAATTAAGAACAAATTAAGTATTTATCATATAGTTCAGAAAAAAATAACAAGATCCTTCTTAGGTTTCATCCCCTTTAGGTATTTAAGGGGTTTAGTTCATAATGATAAAAGAAGACATCTCATAAGAAAATATAAAACAAAACATAAGAAAAACCCTAAAACCCCCTGAAGGAATTTGAAGGGAAGATCCTCCGTCTTGAGTATGATTTCGACTTCTTGAAATGAATCAACTGACTTTCTTCGAGTAAATCCCACAATTCTGGCCTCTCTGGCTTGGCTTTTCGGCCTAACTGGACCCCCTTGAAGGTTGGCCTCTAGGGTGTTTATATAGGCTTTTGGAATGGCTTTTTTTTTTCCCCTCTAAGTACCCTAATCCAAATGAAACTCTTTTTTGTCATGGCAGGGACACGCCCATGGCACACGCCCGTGTGAATCGTGGCCAGGCCGTGTTCGGGTCTGTTAAGGTGGCACGGCCGTGTGGTCTTGGGCCCAGGTCGTGTCGATTTTGTGATTTGGCCCATTTACTCCGTTTTAGGCCCGTTTCTCATTCTTTTCATACCCTAGTGCTCTCCTAAGTATAAAACATGAAAACAAATGATTAAGAGCACCAAATTACACAATTTAGGGAATAAATCATCCAAAAGTATGCTAAATGTGAGATTAAAATATGTGTATATTACAGTTTATCAAATACCCCCACACTTAAATATTTGCTTGTCCTCAAGCAAAATTCTCAACTCACAATTAAAATAAACTTCCTTGATTCATAATATGAATCAACAGTGTTTCATCATAATTCAAAGATAATTCATACATTGATAATTTAAGTAAAGGGTCTTAAAGGTTCAAACAATCAAAGTCATGGTTTTTGTAGCATGAAAACATAGGCGTTTTCCCTTTATCTAAATAATTGCCCTTTATTCAAAATCGACAAGAGTTGACATCCTCACTAAAGATTCACTCAAATCACTCAAAGTGTTTAAGGTTCAAAATTAAGCACTCCAAAAGTCGAATATGAAAAGTTAATCCCATAGGCCTGCCTGAAAATCAAATCTCCACTACTGTAAAATGAGATGATACACAAATCAAAAGGTCTTTAACAAAGGGTTGTAATGGGGCTTGGGTTAAAGGTGTGGATAAAGGCTGAATTAGAAGGTTAGAATCGAGATTGAATTGACAATTTACCTAACTAGAGAAATGAATTACTCCTGAATAATTATATCAATGAAAATTTGTAATACTAATAAAATGAGCTTCTTCTTCAAGATGTAGAATTTAAACATGTAAGCTCACTTAATTATAGACCTAATAATGAATATACTTCAATTTTTTTTAAGAACAAATCATAAGAAATGATGAATTTAACAACTGATTTAAAGATTATAGTTAGGCAATTGATCAAATCAAATCTTGATATAAGAGTGGTCAAGAGGAATGGTGATAACAAATGCAGACCGAGTTTTGGGTTAATATTAATGGGTGAGTCAATAAACAGGGTTGTTAGGATCAAAGGGGTTCACTAGGGGTTAATTGTGAGGGGAAGCTTTTTAGTGGAGTGAGCGAGTTAAATCCTTAGTGCCTTTATCATTTATGTATATCAAATCAATAATGTGGTCTTGACATGTATAATCGAAGCAAGTTTTAAAATAACAGCTCAATGTTGACATACTTAATCGAAGCAAGTTTTAAAATAACAGCTCAATGTTGACATACTCATAATCACAAAGTGAGCACGAAAGAATGTATGCTCTAAAAGGCTCAAAATCTCACAAAAGTTATGGGTTTTTGATATCAACTTTGTAAATTTCAAACTTCAAGGTAATAATTAGATTCAGGTAGACAACCTAACAAAATTTTAATTTTTTGAAAATAGACTCATCATGCTTGATTCTCTAATCTCCTAAAGTTTAAATCATCATTGCACAATTATCAATGACTTAATCCCAAAACATATCAATAAAAATCATAA
This sequence comes from Gossypium bickii, assembly GCA_025503065.1. Lineage (NCBI taxonomy): Eukaryota > Viridiplantae > Streptophyta > Magnoliopsida > Malvales > Malvaceae > Gossypium > Gossypium bickii. Next base: position 13,731,444 of record CP106713.1, on the reverse strand, counting down.
ATCAAAATAAATTCCATTCTAATCGTAATATAAGAAAATTACTTAAGAACAAGGCATAATTTAAGGTATAATTCAGGGATTTGAGAACAATACAGAAAGTTAGGCACTTTCTTGAAATAAATGTTAACCCCCCCATACTTAAGATGTACATTTCCCTCAATGTACAAAGATATATATGAAATTTAGGAGAAAGGGAGAGGTGAAACTTCCTGAATTTGGATGGCTTCCTTGAGTTGGGAGTGTCGTGGTGTGGTGGCCGCCGACAATCTCTGCGCTAGATGAAGAAATTGGGAAGCTCGTGAAGAATTAGCCAGGAAATAATAATAATAATTCAAAATATACTAAATATATATTTAAAGACAAGAAAAATAAAGAGAAAGAAAATAGAAAGTAAAATAAAATTAAAAGAAAAGATTAATGGACCGAAGAGTCCTTATTGTTAGATGGTTCGCGAGGTGGATGTGATTGCTAAGGCTGCAGTGGGGTGGCTATGGTCGTGGTCGTGGTGATTCCCTAGCAGCCTTTAGAACCTAAATCAAAGAAAATGAAATAGAATAAATTAAACTAAGTAAAAGAAAAATACAAAAAAGGAAAATAAAGGAGAAGTGAAAATGAAAAGAGAAGTTAAATGGACTCAAAGGTCCTTTCCTTGTCGAGTTAATGAAGCGACCGGACTGAACTTATGTAGATCGGTCTCACAAAGGGAGACTGTGCTAGGATCCTTCCGTTTCTTCGACATGGATGATTGTTAGAACAAGAGTTAGGAGAGTGGAGGAAAGAATGAAAATGGAGAGGGGATGTAAAGGAGAAAGAAGGGTGGGGAGTAGGTAAGAAGGGGAGAGGGGTGGTTTAAATAGAAATTTCAGGTCTGGTATGTTCCTACGCCCGTGTACCTGGGTGTGTTGAGTCACACGGCCGTACGACACGGTCGTGTTATGCTTCGTTCGTTTCTTCCACGCCCATGTGCTGGTCGCCACGCCCGTGTTGCTAAAACAATGTCAGCCACGACTGCATCGCACGGTCGTGGGGTTCAGTTGGGCCCCGTAGCTTGAAGATATTTTTTATCCTGTGTCGTACTATCTCTGCCATATCAGTACGTACATCCGTAGCCTCCACACGATTACAGCCACGGCCATGTGCAAGGCCGTGTGGTGTGGAAATTTGCACTTGGTTAGTTTATAGTTAGGTGCTAAAAAGGAAAAGTAAAAGTAAAAATAAAAATATGAAAATTAATGGGCTTAGTGCTCGGGTTGCCTCCCGAGAAGCGCTTGTTTATAGTCTTAAGCTGGACTTACCTTTCATTAACATTCAGGGTGGTTTCAGGAGTTGAAAGTCTTTCCTCATGCTATCGGTCCTATTATCAGTATGTAATTTGAGTCGAGTAGCGTTTACTTTAAAAGTGTCGAATGTAGGATTACTTACCTTGATTGTTCCGTATGGGAAAACCTTGAGTACCCTAAAAGAGATTTCTTTGTTTGTATTAGGGTTAGGAGGATGTATTCGAGGGTCTGCCTTATTTAACAATACCTGATCTCCGATCTTAAATTCGTTTGTCCCACGGAATGGTGTTGGTTCTGCTTTGTGTATTCCTAATTTCTCCTTAAAGTGTGTCTTCCAATCGTTTAGTTCATCGATCTGAAGCCTTCGTTCCTCATGAGTTATTTCCTTGTTGGTATGAGGTTTAGAGTTTGGCTCAATTGTGTAGTTCCGTGGTGCTTTTTGAAAAGAAGGTTTAACCGAGTGGTTATTAATTGAATTTATGTTCTCACATTGACTACTCGATATCCTAGCTGAGTCAAGAGCCTGGAGACTGATTGATTCGTCACCTACACAAAGTATGAGTTCACCTATGCTGACATCAATTTTAGTCCTAGCAGTTGCTAAAAAGGGCCTTCCTAAAATTAAGGGGATACTATTGTCCTCATCCATGTCTAAAACGACAGAGTCTACTGGGAATACGAATTTATGAATTTTCACAAGAACATCTTCAATTATACCCCTAGGAATTCTAACAGTTTTATCAGCTAATTGAATGCTCATCCTAGTTTGTTTGGGTTTCCCTAGACCTAGTTGTTTAAACATTTTATAGGGCATAACATTTATGCTTGCCCCTAAATCAGCTAAAGCATTATCAACAGATAAACTACCAATTAAGCATGGAATTGTAAAACTCCCTGGATCTTTTAATTTTCGTGGTAGTTTATTCTGCAACATTGCTGAGCACACTGCATTTAACTACACATGCGATTCTTCATCTAACTTCTGTTTGTTTGTTAAAAGATCTTTTAAAAATTTTCTTGAATCTGGCATTTGCGAAAGAGCTTCAAGAAACGGTAAGTTAATATGTAATTTCTTTAAAAGTTTAAGAAATTTACTGAATTGTTCGTCTGTGTTGTCCTTCTTCATTGCATCAGGATAAGGTGCACGAGGTTGGTATTCTTTAATTACTAGTTTTGGCTTATCATGACTTACCTTATTCTTACCTTCCTCTAACATATTTTCTTGGCTTAACTTAGGCTCATCTAATCCTACACTATCCTAAGCTGTTATGGCTTGAAGTTGCTCATTTGGGTTAGTCTCAATGTTGCTTGGCAAGCTACCTTGTGGTCATTCTGAGATCAGCTTAGCGAGTTGCCCTAATTGGTTCTTGATTCCTTGAATCGATGCTTGTTGTTTTTTAAGTGTTGTCTCGGTATTTTGGAAACGAGTTTCTGACACCGCGATGAATTTTGTCAGCATCTCCTCAAGGTTCGGCTTCTTTTCCTATGGGTAGGGCTGTTGTTGGAAGTTTGGAGGGGGTTGTTGTCTCTGGTTTCCTTGACCACCCCATGAAAAATTGGGATGGTTCCTCCAACCTGGATTATAAGTATTACTATAAAGGTTATTTTGAGATTTAAAATTGTTACCCATATAGTGAACTTGCTCATTTTCAGCGCTCGAGTTGTAAGGTGGATAGTCTATGTTGTTCATCCCTCCTCCATTCGTATCGCACTGCATAACTGGATGTACCTACAAAGAACCACATAAACCATCAACCTTTTTATTTAACATCTTTACCTGATTTGATAGCATGGTTACTGCGTCGAGGTTGAAAACACTGGCTGCTTTTGTTGGCTTTGTCCTTGTGACTTGCCACTGATAGTTATTCAGTGACATCTCTTCAATGAATTCATAGGCAGCCTCAGGTGTTTTGTTATTCAATGTTCTACCTGCAGCTGAATCGATTAATTGCCTGGTTGAGGGGTTCACACCGTTGTAAAAAAGTTTGGACCTGTAGCCACAAGGGTAATTCATGGTGTGGGCACTTTCTCAATAGATCTTTGTATCTCTCCCATGCATCGTAAAGTGTGTCTAAATCCATCTGCACAAAAGAAGAGATATCATTCCTTAACTTGACCGTTTTAGCCGGAGGAAAATATTTTAATAAAAATTTTTTAGTCATTTGTTCCCATGTAGTAATTGACCCTCGTGGAAGAGAATGCAACCACTGTTTGGCTTTATTCCTAAAAGAAAATGAAAATAACTGAAGACGGATGGCATTATCAGAAACGCCATTTATTTTGAAAGTATCGCAAAATTCTAGGAAATTCGCCAAGTGATTGTTTGGATCTTCATCCTGTAAACCATCAAACTGAACAAATTGCTGTATCATCTGAATTGTGTTAGGTTTCAGTTCAAAATTATTTGCAGCAATAGTAGACTTGACTTAGTTCCTGTTAAATTAGGTTTAGCATAATCATACATAGTTCGAGGAGCATGATTGTCGGCCACCTTTGGAGGTAGCGGATTATTCTCAGCCATCTCTTCGGTGGTATTAATTTCGACTTCTTGCTCTTCTTCTATGTAATTTAAGCTTCGTCTTATTTCTCTACGATTTCTGCGAACAGCGCCTTCAATATCACTGTCGTAGATTAGGGGTCCTGTCGGGTTCCTTCTAGTCATAAACTAGAGGTACCTATCAAGAACAAATAAAAGAAAAAAAATTAGAAAAGCTAAAAGCAAATTAAAAATAGATAGCAAAAAATAAAAAATGGCTAAAGTAATAAAAATTGAGCGTTCTTAATATTTTAGTTACCCGACAACAGCACCAAAAACTTGATCGCGTGTCAGAGTCTTAGAGATTTATAAAGAGAATGATCAAGCCTAGAAACTAACTATGACAACGATGGAGGCAAGTGCACCTATCGAACAGTAGTATAGCTTAGTGGCAAGACCGGATTGTCGAACCCAAAGAAACCAAAAGTACTAATACTAACTTAACCCAAAGGAACCAAAAGTACTAATACTAACTTTCTTTTTATTATTTAGCCTAAGATAAAAGTGAATTGTTTATTTAATCTAAAATTAACTAACAACTAAGCTAAAGATGCAAAGACAAAGAGAATGAATTGGGGAAATACTTGTGAGAAAAACCAATTGATTAAGACAATACCCAAGGAAAAATCCACCTAGACTTCACTTGTTATTTAACTTTGAACTAGACGATTTATTCACTTGACTTGATCCGTAGGATTCCCTAATGTATATTAATACCTCTCTCGAGGCTGCTAAAGTCTAACCCTAGGTTGATTAATTGAAATTTCTTTCTAATTAAAACCCCTAGAATTGCATTAACTCGATCTATGGACTCCCATATTAGGTTTGACCCTAATTTGGCAGATTTTCGTCATCCTATTTCTAGGGTTGCGATCAACTCCGCTTAATTATGCTAGATCTACTCTTAAATAGGGACTTTTGCTCCACTGCCTAAGCACATCAATACTTGAATCAATATCCTGAAATATCAAAACAAGAATTAAGAACACATAATTAAGAACAAATCAAGTATTTATTAAATAGTTCATAAAAAATAACAAGATCCGTCTTAGGTTTCATCCCTTTAGGTATTTAAGGGGTTTAGTTCATAATGATAAAAGAAGACATCACATAAGAAAATATAAAACAAAACATAAGAAAAACCCTAAAACCCCCTGAAGGAATTTTAAAGGAAGATCCTCCGTCTTGAGTATGATTCCGGCTTCTTGAGATTAATCAACTGGCTTTCTTCGAGTAAATCCCACAATTCTGGCCTCTCTGGCTTGGCTCTTCGGCCTAATTGGACGCCTAACTGGACCCCCTTAAAGGTTGGCCTCTAGGGTGTTTATATAGGCTTTTGGAATGGCTTTCTTTGCCTCTAAGTACCCTAATCTAAATAAAACTCTTCTTTGTCACGGCAGGTACACGCCCATGGCACACGCCCGTGTGAATCGTGGCCAGGCCGTCTTCGGGTCTGTTCGGGTCCGTGAAATCGTAGACCATAAAAATATAATAAAAATAAGATTTTCCTCGTCGAATTTGTGGCCTCAAAACCACTGTTCCGACTAAGCCTAAAATCGGGCTATTACAATCATTGTTTAGTAAATCATAAATTCAATGAAATGATTCAAAGGAAAGAAGGGTTCAATTGTTATCAAACTAGACCTAGAAAAAACTTACAATAAACTTGAGTGGGACTTCATTCAAAAAGTTTTGGTTTCCTTTGGTTTTCCTATTAACTGGATCCAGTTGATCATGAGTTGTATCTCGACTACTTTTACCACTGTCCTCTCAAATGGCTCCAAGATTCATCCGTTTAAACCTTCTAAAGGAATTAGACAAGGGGACCCTTTTTCTTCGTATATTTACATCCTACAAATTGAGAAAGAATTTGAAAATAATGTTTGGATGCCCATCCAAGCCTCAAAGAGTGGACTTTCCTTTTCTCACCTTTTTGCCGACGATGTCATTTTGTTTGCTAAAACATATAGGAAAGTCTAGATTTAATTAAAAGGATCTTAAATGTCTTCATGGATGAGTTAGATCAAAACATTAACTTTTACAAATCAATAGTGGTCTTCTCCTCGAATTGTCTAGCCTCCACAAAGGAGTGGGCTTCGAATTCCTTGGGAATCAAAGAAGTGAAAGAATATGGAAAGTATCTTGGTTTTCCCATTAACTCCAAGAGATTTACTCGTGGAGCGTACGATTTAATTATTGAAAAAGTTAGGGGCAAACTGAGTTCTTGGAAATCGAATCTCCTATCATCGGTCGAAAGGCTTGTGCTCATTCTATAACACCACTCGCTTGACCCGATCTCCGGGATTGAGCTACGGGGTGCTACAATACAAAATGAAACAATGACAAACCCTTTAACGGATAACATGAGACAAAAGTTTGATAATTCAATCATATCAATCATTCAGTATAATTTAAAATCTTTTCCGAGTCTTATACGACTTACGTAAGCTCTAAATTTGACCCAAGATCGAGCAAGGACCAAACTATAAATAATTCAAAATTTCAAGACGACATCGAGACATGACTTCGTCCACTTGAGACGTCACTAGATAGTCTATCATGTCATGACATCAGACCACTTAACGTCGAGACAACACAAATTGTTAGCCGACATTGCGACAAGGGGAGATCGACGTTGGGACGAGAAATCTATTTGATTGGAAAATATGCCATTTGGTGTTTTTTTGAAACCAAATCTTAAAGGTAATCAAAAAAGTGGAATTAGTAACATTTAGACCTATTTACAACATCCAAAATCATGCCAAAACATATCATACATCCTCCTCCTAAAGATCTAACCAATATGCCACATTGGCACCAATACACAACAAGGCCATATGAACCATTAAAAGCCATACAAGTTACTTATACCATTCATATCCAACTCACTTTGATTTCCAATCCACATATGTATACTATATAACATCCAATCCATGAACATGAGCAAATTTTCATTACCATAAGAGTTCATATTCAACTATGTCTCAAAACATGCTTAATATTATAAACAACTTGACACTCCTAAGTACATACCACACTATCGAGCTTAAACGAGCAAAGTCTACCGATTCAATAGAGGAATAGTGTCATCTTTGTGAAGTCTAATCGATGAATCCACAAACTGAATATCTACGGAGAAGGAAAACAACAAGGTAAGCATTTTAAATACTTTGTAAGTTCAAAGGTATTAAAATGATAAACTTACCATGATTCATAATATAACTAATCAAACTAAATAACTCAGTAGAGTTTACTAGCATGACAATCACAACCATAAGGTGAGCAAATACCAAAATCCATTTCATAACATATCAATGCATATATTTGAGTGGTCATATATGAATGCCAAATTTTAGTATTCAATTCATACCTAAATTCCATACTTGATCATCAAATATATTTCGAAACGTTTATATTTCTTATTTGGTATTACCAATGTTATCCGATGAAATTCAGTAAACAAGCTAAAACACACATGTACAATTCATATTAGAGGCTCGTTCAAGCGAAACATATAATCGTGTCAGGTTACCCGTCCGGGCAAAACCATTATATCGACACATCAAAGAGCTTGACTAGAGCTATATATATACATGTCAGGTTAACCATCTGGGCTAAACCTTTAAAACGACATCAGGTTACTAGTTCAGGCTAAACATGTGTCACATGTATCTTCGAGTCCGCAACAAATGCTGGAGCTCAAAATCATCGGAAATCAACCTGTAACCATGTGTACGACACGTTTACGAAGTTTCATCAAGGTTATTTCTATCATATAAGTTCATACTTATCCTTTTTCAATTTAATCCAAATCTCACCCATTAGTATTAAATTGCAAATAGTTTAAAGTTTAACAAATCATATATAAATTCACAATATAACATACATAAGGATTTAAACATAAGTACACCATATGAACTTACCTAGAAAAATCGACAAACAAGTTCAATTATAAGGACAATACGATAATTTTTTTTCTTTTTCCCCGATTATTCTCAACTTGATTCAGATCTCAATCAATTGAAGGACTAAAGTTGAAATTTTCAAACCCTTATTTCTTCTTCTTTTGACGGCAACGAGGGTGGAAGAAAGATGATAATGGTTGTTTTATTTTAACATTTAGCTTTTATATTAGAATTAACTTTAATTAATTAATAATTATACTAATTAAGCTTATTTAGTTAACTTTAAACCAAATTCACTTAAGCTAATGTATTGCATCATCATCCACTACCAAATAACCATTTTCTAATGGTCCATTTTCTCTATTGGGCCTTCTATTACTTAAAATCTATAGCGATTAAACTTTTACTACTTTTACAACTTAATCCTTATACTATAACTAACTATTCGATTAACAAATTTATTGGACCAAACTTCAATTAAAATTTATACTGACCTCGTAAATATTAAATATATGTTAACAGGCTCACTCGTCGGAAATGGGGTCTCGAAACTACTGTTTCTTACACAACTGAAAAATTGATTATTATACATTCAGTCTCCTATGACATCAATTCCAAACTACTTTATGCAATGTTGTATGCTCCCGGCTAGTACCCTTAAACGACTAGATCGTATTAACAAAAGCTTTCTATGGGGAGGGAATGAATAGGGAAATAAACTCCATCTGGTCAATTACGAGAAGGTCACCCATCCCGAAGATAAAAGGAGGTTTGGGAATTGCTTTACATAAGAACCAAGCTCACTTGATCAAGCTAGTGTGACGCCTCATCCAATAGCATGATAAGTTATGGGCTAAAACTCTCATGGCAAAATACCTACTTGATCCACGCAACCCCCAACTTTTAAAGAACACATCGATGACTTTGAGGTCCTTGAGAAGGATTCTACACTTATAGAGTCAGGATTGAGAATGGTGGCAGATAATGGGAGATCTATAATTTTTTAGCATGACAATTGGACGGAAAGAGGACCTCTGAAGAGAGCAATACAAGGACCTATGTCGTATAAGGAAGATTCTTGGATTCTAGAGCAAGTAAAATCTAAATGGGATACCCAAGGACTGAGTTGATTATCTCTGGAACTCCCAAGAGATTTAATTGACTTCTTTCCGAGTACGCCATTCTTTTGCAACACCAACGGTTGGGATTCTCTCTACTGGAACCTTACGAGTTTGGGTTCCTTCTCATTAGCGAGTGCCTATTTGCTTGCGCTAGGAACAGTATCCGACGCTCCTTAAAATGACGAGACTCTGGAAGTCTATTTGGAGAGCAAAGATCCCTCCAAAGCTTAAAGTGTTTCTATGTGAGTGTGGACATCAAGCTCTCCCTACCAATCATCTACTACATGGCAGAGGGATGAATGTCCTTTTCTGCTCCAACGCCCAAGAAGACATCCAACACTTATTTTGGGAATGTCAAATGACAAATCAGTTCTGGGTTAGCATTCTTAGGTCTTCCCAATGTCAACCGGTTGTCTTTAACAACTGGATTGATAGAAATCTAACATCCAACCAATGGGCCAAGTGTCACCAAATCCCCTGGAGTTTGTTGTTTGCATTTACACTTTGGGAAATGTCTCTCGCGTAATGCTTTAATTTTTGGTAAGAGCTGGTCAAACATACACTTTGTAGAGAGTGTTTTCAAATGCTGGAGAATACGTGGCTATTTCTTCTTTGGTGAAAAAGAGAGTGCTCCCCGAGTTCATCCTAGTATCGTTAGCCACCTTCGAGAGGAGGATTCAAGTTCAACACAGACGGTTCATAGGTGGGAAACTCGGGAAAAGCTGGCTCAAGGGCCCTCATCTGAGACCATAACGGGGATTAGGTGATAGGGGGCCTTTGGTTACATTCCGAGCGCAACAAGTGTAGAAGTGGGATTATGGGCTGTTAGGGATGGACTCATGCTAGCTAGAGACCTAAACATTAGAGATATTGAGATTGAAGTAAATGTTACAACTATTAAACAGGATGTTCCTCCGTATTATGATTTCTAAGCCTATGAAGCATATTTTTCGGGAAGAGAAAAACTTATTGAGACAATGCCAAAGGGCTATCTATGTTTCGGACTATTCTTTAAATTTCCCTATTAATATCAATTCCTTTCCTGAAAAAAAAAAAAACAAATTAAAAAGGGTTTAATTTAAATTTCATAACTTTACAAAAACAAATGAATTTAGTGTATTTACTCTCCTCGTTGTTAAATAGAAGATCTTAAAATTAACAATGAATTTATTTGTTTTTAAGTGTTAGCTTTTATTAAGTATTTATTAATTCTATTAATTAACATATATATTTTTTTATGATTACAAATAAACCACTTACTGCAAATATGAATGAAATACTGATAAATCTTCTGTCTGAAAATTGTAACACTTTCTCATACTTTCTCTAACACCACCTTCATAATCAAATTACAAGCAAAAGAATGGGGTAAAAGTTCAATTATTATTAAAGGGGCTAACAAAGGGAAGATACAAAAAGAGAGAGCAGGCCAAGTACAGTATGCATGTTATGGCTCACGTGGAGCAGCAGAAAGCAAAATGGAGATGCGGGGGATCGAACCCCGTGCCTCTCGCATGCAAAGCGAGCGCTCTACCATTTGAGCTACATCCCCCGTTGAATTTCAAGCTAAACATCATTATATATAAACTTAATTTTATTCAAGTCTGTTCAATCGGGGATTTTTTGGAAAAAATTCCTTTTTATTTGATTAATTTAGCATATAAACCAATAATTTATATGTAAAAAAAATAGCAATTTAAATTGACGTAATTATCAACAATTGCATTAATTTATCCATTTTCATAAAATATAAACATCAAAATCTGAAAAATTACAAAAGTATACAAACTTTTAGATTAGATGAAATAAAAAGGAATTTTTTCCAAAAAAATCTAGGACAAAGTTGAACAGACTTATAGAGTTATAGTGAACTTCAATCTTTCATTTGTGCAACAAACGATATTTGATTAACTGTCACCCTGTTATAGTGATATTCAATCTTTATTTTACTTTTTGGTGCAAGCGTTGAGCTATCTTCAATATAATCCTCCAAAATAAGCAGTAAAAAAAAGTTTAAAATCAGGCGGGGATTGGGCCAACCTTTTTTTGTGTTGCTCAAAATTTGGCAAGACAATTAGTTGAGACTTTTTGGACTAGTCAAAATAATAAAGAAAAGGTCCCAAATGTTTCTATCTCTTCCAATCCCTGAATCGGAAAGCTGCAGCAAAAGGGGAAGACATAGCCTCGGAATCCCAACTCCACTTTCTATAAACTAAATCCCAAAACCATGAATCTATACGCTCACGATCTATCTTTATTTGATTTCACCAACTTCTCTGATAATCCTATCATCGATCACCCTTCATCTTTCGCTTCCTTTATCACTACACCTCCCAGTGATTCTGGTGATGTTGATGCTGGAAATAAACCAACTTCCACCGCTACTCCTAAGAGTCCACCAAAGCACCGCCATGACCGGACCTCGCCGTTGCCTTTGGGGATGGATTGGTCTTTACCTCCTCGCAGATGGGTATTTCCTCTTTTCTTCATTTCATTTCTCGTTTTAAGTGATTTTTGTTGTTTCAAATGCTAAGTTTTTTTTTTTTTTTTGAGATTTAATTTTGAATTAATTTGAGTTAAAAGTTCAAGTTTGAATCAGTACAAGAGGTTACCCATGACGGGTTTCGCTATCCCCTTCCCCTCCTTTCTTTTTTATTTAATTGTTAATCTTACATAAAAAGTGGAATTAAGAACAAGTTGAGCTGCTTGCTATAGGAATGTCCTTTTTCTTTATGCTTAGATTCATGAACATGGAAGATTGATGCGCTAGAGTATTTTTTTTTTTTTGGTCTGTTTTACAGATTATCATATAATTTTTTTCCCTAGTTAATTGTTAAGTTCCAATGAACGACGTGAATCACGATACCATTGTGACTGGCTAATAAAATGATTTTCTGTTTGCTTCCTCGTAACATTGCATATTATGCTGCCTGAATCTTTTCCAAATCATTGTTATCATTGATTAGGTACAGGCTATTTGGCTGCGATGTAGCATGTCATTAACCTTAGTTTATCCAAAGTTCTATTTATTTGTGGCATTTTCCTTTCGGGATTTGATTCATCTTCACCAATATCATTCTTTAACTTGAGTTTCATTGCAGGATGGGCGGGACACTGTTTGGCCTCACAATCCTCAGACAGGGTGGAGTTACTGTGTTACAATTCCTTCTTGGATTATTCTGCCAACATCTGGAGGTTCAGATATTGTCGTGGTACTACTTAATTTTCTTAGAAGAATTTATCTTTTTAATTAGATCAAAGTTGTCATTTTCAATGAAATTTGTTCTTTTCATCTAGCCATATTGCTATATGTTACTGCTCATGGTACACTAAAAAGATGTTTAGCAACAAAAGCATGCTTAAGATGAGTGTGATGCAATATAGAGAGTATTTGAAAGGGATTGAAGTCAGGTTTATGAAGTATGTACATAGGAATGCTATGGTATTAGAAGGCGTTAGGTGATGCTCACTAGGCCATTGGCCAATGGGAATGCATTAGTACTGCAGCCACTTCAGGGTTTAGGACAACCTGGTCTGGTGAGGGAGAAAACAATAGCAAATCAATAGAAATAAGGATGAGAAACAAGTAAGGTAGAAGTTCAAACTTTTGGAAAACTTAGGGTTAGATAAACCTCGAGTTCCTAAAGTCTATTAATTAGAATAAAAAGATAATTGCAAATAGCAAAATAACCCTAGATTAAAACTCTAAAGATAACTTGTATTCCTAGCCATCCATCCATATGTCTAGTAATTAATCAATAAGACTATTATAATAAAATTGCATGATAGAAGTAGCTCCTAGACACAAGCATCAAAATCAAAAGTTAAATTGAAAAAAGAAGGAAATGAAATAGTAGAAAGTTCTCTTGATATACTGGGTATGCATATTTTGTTTTAAATCTTGGTCATATACATTACAAACATGATGACCTTAATGATTTTTTTTCCCTTTTGCATGTTATTATCTGTATGTATTTCCTTTAGAGATTCTTTTCTTACTCTATTGGTGATTTTTCTCCTCATTTTTCATGATTGTTAAGTTCTAGTTATGGACTAGTTGCTTCAACTGGTTTGTATTTAACATTCAATGATGACAGTTTTACCGGGTTCAAGTTGGCATTCAATCACCTGAAGGCGTCACTACCACCCGGGAAATATTACGAAGATTTAGTGATTTCTTGAAGCTACTATCTGAAGTACGTTTTTGTACCTAATTTTATCATCTGAGAAAGTTTACTATCTTCTTTTTATCTCATGCTTTTTCGGCCATTATATTCTCATATGCCATATTTTGCTTCATTTTTAAAATTTGTTTATTGCATTTCTCATTTTTCCCTCTGTTTTCGCAGCTTAAGAAGATATTTCCCAAGAAAAATCTGCCTCCAGCTCCTCCAAAGAGAATTTTGAGGGTAAAAAACAGAACACTGTTGGAGGAGGTAAGCTAAAAGATGTTTGTTTATTTTCCTTCACGGCAATTGAAGCTTTATAATTGTAGGTCACTATGTGTTATCCTGAGCAAACAGTGCTGGAAAAATTAATCATGTTAGGCAGCCTAAAAGTTTAAAGGTTTATCTAATTTTTCTATGTTTACATGCTTTAGTCCTTTAACAATCCAGGAAAAAGCAACTGACAATTCTTGTGTTACTGGTTGTGCTTGTGAGCCAGTGAATTTTGAGTAGTGTATTATGCACAGCTTTAACCCTTTTCTCATTATGTATTGGCAATCTGAAAATTGGTCACGTATTTGTGTTAGTTTTTCGACATTAAATGGTGTTCATTCTCCTTTTGGTAATGCCTGAAATGAGCTTAGCTTATTTAGATATAACAGGAATAATAACATTCTCTAAATGGTTAGTTTATTGCAGAGAAGGTGTTCTTTGGAGGATTGGATGGAAAAACTTTTATCAGATATTGATATTTCCAGAAGTGTTTCAGTGGCAACATTTCTTGAGCTGGAAGCTGCTGCGAGGTCTTGTAGGTGTTACCTTGATGCCCCTTGTAAATGGATGAACATGTTTTTACGTCTTTATCTGCAGCCTGTATTTGTAGTTAGGATTAGACTATAAATTCACATTAAGTTATGCTTCATGATCTAAATGTTTTGTCTTGTTACAGCATTTGACAACAATCAATCTGATGCTGTTTCTTCTGTTGGTAGTGTGGCTCCTTTATTTCTGTCCAAGAACTACTTAGATATTGATAATGCATCTGATCTTGATAATGCTTCTTCTGAGATATCTGAGCTTGGAACTCCAAGGCAGGGAAAAGATGGTTCTGCTGGTCCTTCCATGGAACATTCAATTTTGGAACCCAATTTGATTGAACCCTTACAGAAAAGTATGAAGAAAAAAGTGCATTCTGGACGTGAAAGTGACATTGCAGGAGATAAAGTTACCGAAAATAATACTGACAGGAGATTTCTTCGTGGAGATGGAGTAGAGCACTTGCCTGAACAGGATCATGGCAAAATGGATGGCCATGTTCGAAGATTGTCAATAGAAAGCGTTGGAAGTGATTTAAGTTCAGTCCGAGCAAGTGAAATATCAAACTTGGGAATAGCTAGTTTGTTTGGTGATGGGTTACATGACTTGCCTGAAAGTGCTGAAGCTTCTAGAACCTTGGATTCTCTTAGCCCCGACTTACAATTCCATAAAGATCTGCTTATTCTTTTTCTATCAGATGAGCGCCATAAATTAAAAAGGATTCTTAATACACTACAGAGGAGACTAGCTACAGCAAATACAGACATGGAAGATCTTATATCAAGGTTGAATCAAGAAGTTGCAGTTAGACAGTTCCTTGTAACAAAGGTATTCTCAACTGTAGTTGGGATGTAGAAGCCCTTTTAATGCAATTTCTATTTCCATGATTGTGTTGATGAAGAAATCGGTATTACTCATTCATTCTTCATGCTCTGGTATATTTGCTTTTATATCGGCATTATGACTTCATTCCAACTTATTACATTTTCTGATCTTCTGTTTTCTTTGATAAGAGTTATTTATTCCTCTCAATTGCCAAAAGGCTGAAAAAGACTATAGACCTTCAAATTGCTTCTTATTACTTTGAACTTGGATTTTCTCATATTAAATATGCAACAATCTGATCCTTACCTTCTCAAGATGTTTAAATAAATTTTCTTCTGGAGTCTATGATGTTTATCCAAACAATATATAAAAGGAAGAAATGGTCAGCTTTTATGATCTGTGATCTTGGCATTATTTGGTACTTAACTGTTTAGGCAAATCCATTATGTTTTTAGACTTTGGGTTTGTGTTCACACTTTCAAAACTAGTATGTGTTAGATTTTGATAAATTTTTTGAAAAATAACTTGTGGTGTGGAAATACTAGAAATGTAAGATATCATTATATTGCTTTTTGCAGAACATCACTTGTTCTACTAGACAACTTCCTACTAGCCAAAAACAACTTAAGTACCTTTGTTTTATATATTATTTTTTGCAAGGACATGCATGTCTAGAAGAACACTCTCTTGCCATTCTAAAACATAGTATAGGGGATATTTTAGCATTGTCCAATTAATAATTCCTTAAATGTAAGAGGAAGCTGATTCAATGAACATTGCTTGTCTGAAATGTAGGACATTTCTGACAGAATAATTTCAAAAAATAAGCTGCACAGAAAAATTGTTGAACCTTATTATGGGTACTTATTACAAATCATAATGGAGTTTGAAGGCTTGAAAACTAACTAGTTGCTGTGTTTAATTAGCCTATGGTATACTGATATTAATGAGGATTAGAAGATTCAAATTGGATTCCTTATAAACCAAACATCAAGCTGAAATTTATTTCTCATATTTATAGACTTAGTAATACAATTTAACTGCTATATGATCTTCTCTTAGGACCGAGAAATGGTTACTTGGAAAACCTTTCATTATAGCTTCGGTCTCAGTGTCTTGTGAACTAGGATGCTCTTGTTTATGGTTATATGATAATGGTATTAATGGTGAAGATATTGAGCTTGAACCAGTGATGTTGTACTTGAATTTTTTCCCTCCATTCTTCTTGTTTTAGGTTCATACTTTCTGTAGCTAGAAAAAGAATTTTCTTAACGTACTTAATGAAGCTTAATTATAATTTGGTTAGGCATGAGATGACTGACTTGATTTCATTTTCTCATGTAGGTTAAGGATTTGGAAGTGGAACTTGAAACCACTAGAGAGAATTGTGATGAAAACATGCAACAAGCTGTTTTGCTTGAAAGAGAAAGATTTACCCAAATGCAGTGGGATATGGAGTTGCTTCGGAAACAGTGTTTAGAAATGGAATTGAAATTAAAGAAGGAACAGGTTTCTTCTTCTGTTATTAACATTTTTTTTATTAGAACAGTTCTACTCAATTATGAAAATCTTTAATAAGGGCAAAAATGTTCCAGGATGAGAAGGCACACGTTGAGTCAGCAAAGTTATTATTGATGAAGGAGAGCAAAACGTTGCTGCAAGAGTTGGATATTGCTAGAGAACAGCTTGCAGACTTGCAAAAACATCACGAGGAGTTAGAGGTGAAATCAAAAGCAGATGTAAAGCTCCTTGTTAAGGAGGTGAAATCTCTTAGAAGCTCTCAATCTGAATTGAAGCAAGAACTTAGCCGTGTGATGAAAGAAAAACTAGAATTGGAGGTAATCTATCATCTTTTTCTTCACAAAAATTATACCAATACAGCAATACTATATCTGTTGCCTTTTTACCTTTTTCTCGTGGAATAATATTAAATTATGAAAGGAGCCACTATTTTATTTATATATATAAAATCTATTGAGTCAACTAGCTTCAAAGGAATCATTGTGCATTACGTATCTAGCTCCTTCCATCAATTTTTGATGTTCTTGATTCACTTCTCTTTGATTGTCCTTTGTTTTAAGCAAAAAGCAAGGGGGGTTTTTCCCTGACTATTTTTAACATCTTCCTCGTTACTTTTGGGTCAGATAATGGTTGTATAACTTGTCCAAGGGCCAGGCCTTGGACAAGGTTTTTATTTTTGGCCCAGCGAAGCCTGGGTTTATTTTTCTAAGTAATACTTTTGACGTAATTTTAATCTTAAAATGTCTAAATATATTTTTAACATTAAAAATAAAAAGGGCCTTTGAGGCCTTACACATTGGATCAGGACTTGGGCAACTTTCCAATAGGATTGACCTTGCCTGGCCCATGGACACCTCAATTGGTTGTTTCAGTGGTTTATTCCCTACTTTTGAGCCTTATGGTAAAGTCATTCTAAGTAAGAAACATCTCATTCTGTTGTTCCATGTGGATTTTTCAGAGGGTTATGCAGAAGGAAAAGAAAAGGATGGAGCATGCCAATGCTGCAAACACTAAACTGCTTCACGAGTGCAATCTTCTCTGGGATCGGCTCCAAGAATGCAGTGTTAATTTCCTTAGTGAGGAAGAGGATAAGTTGAATGTTGATACTTCATCTCCATCTGATGCTCTGGATCTCTTAACAACTTCTGATAATCGAATTGGTCTCCTTCTTGCTGAGGTATCCTTTGTGCCTGAACTTAGAGTTATGAACTTTTTTTTACATACTGTTGAAACCCTTTCTCTCTGAAAGTTTTGGCATTTGGAGTGGCTGTTTATTCAAGGTTTGTAAATTGTCACTTATTATGATAGTTACAAAACTGCTTTCTAACTAGCATGGGCGTATGTGTCCATGCATCCCTCTTATCCGTATGTCTACTGTTTTATGGTAGTGATATATATGTTTGTACACCAGATATTGTTTGAAGCAATTAAACCAGTAGCTGCCCCCTTTTTATTGTTGTCAATTCTTGCTTTATAGATTATAGCCAAAGCTCAATAGAGGAGAATTTCTAGGTTATAGGTGTGGAATTAGGGCTTAAAGGAGCCATTTAACTTTCAAACTAGAAAAAGAAGAGCTTGTTTTGAGTTGGATCTGCTCCTAAGATGTGGTGGAATGATGTATCATGAAAATAAGGGTGGGGAATGGGGATTGTATATCTAACAACATAACTTTTGGAATGTCCTTCAAAAATAGTAATGTTTTCCTTCGTTCATTTTGTGGTGCAATCACCGTGTCCTTTTTCTCTTTCCTGAAATGATACAATGACAATCTTTGATCAACTGTCTGGTCTGATCCTCTCACCGGCTAAGTTGGCACCTAGTATTCCTACGTTTATGTGAATTAGTTTGCATGTTGACGTGCATAGTCTTCTCTGTAACTGCTTCCTAGAATAGTTGAAAATAAAACAGTTTCCAAGAGCTGACTGATTTGAGTATGTACAGGCACAGCTCCTGGCACAAGATGTAGAAAATTCGGTGGTTAGATCGGAAGAGAGCCATAAGATGAAAGACGGTGATAAAAGAATAGATGACGAGCTGAGGAAGATGCTAACAGATATGTTTGTTGATAATGCAAGATTAAGGAAGCAAGTGAACTCGGTAGTACGTTGTGCTCTCAATGCATATGTGAAGACTGACGAAGATGATGATGATGATGATAGTGAAGAAGAGGTAGAGGAAGAGGAGGAAACCCATTTGAGGAAAACTGTTCTGAGCAAATTCTTGTAAAGATATAAACTGTAGATGATAACAAATAGTGAATTGATATTTGTTTCTGAATTCAAGATAATCTTCTCATTCCTGTATTAGTACTGCACATTTGCCGTATAGCTACAAATTTTTTTATTATTTAATTATTTATCCTTTATTTACATTACAAATGGGGAAGATGGTTACATCAATAAGAACTGACCGAGACATTAGTAAAAAAATCGGTGGATCCATAAATCAATACAAATAAAATAAATTGAGCTAAAAATTTGATTAAATTGAATTTTGTAAGCTTGATTACTGATTTGATTCCCAAACATTACAAATATCAGTTCATTTTATTTTTGGGCGTTAGTATAATTTTATTTGCCTCATGTTGTCCGAGTAGGAAATAAAAAAATAACATAGCGGAAAGTGCGGGTCATTCTACGGCGAAGTGCCTACCCTGTGTCCACCACTGAAATAACTCCAATCTAGAAATCATTTCTTTGATCGTTGAAGAGTAGAAATAAATAAATGTTACTTTCTTAATATAGTTGATAGAATAACCAAACAGTATGAATGAATAAATTTTTAACAAAAGAACCTGCTTGTTTTTTAATTTATTGTATAGAAACTAATTTAACTATTTTTTAAATAAAAAAGCAAAATATAATCCAGACTTCCATGGTCTTATCTATTCCTTATTAACAATTAAACCAACCATAACTCAATCTAGAAATCTAATTCTTATTCACAATTTAACCAACCAAACATCGTAATATCTATTCCATTCAGCGAACCAAACATGCTGTTACATTTATAGTTCATTTGTAACAAGTTCAGCCCCAAACACTTCTATGTTCATCTAAATGCGTACAGAAGGAGAAAATTGAACTGTTAAAATTCTAAATGTTGAAATATAGTGAGAAAAGAAAATTATATATCTCAAAATCACAATACATGCCTGTGCTGGAAAACACAGTTTGCACTTGGGGATATGCATATATTCTCTCTTTGTCTTCAACATGTCCCGCATTAGCAGTCCAAAGTAGAGCCTTGGAGTGGGTGTGGAAAATTACATTACTTGTCCCCACCACCTCCAAACATCCCCATCATGTCTTTGGTAGAACCCATTTGCTTCATCAAGTTCTGCAACCCACCCATACCCCCAATTTGCTTTAACATCTGCGGAGGCAGGACCTTGCTCATGTGCTGTGCATTCATGTTCCGAGACAACGCACTCATTTCACCCTTCTTTGGAATTTTCAGCCCCTTCATCTTGCTCCATATCTTTGCTAGCCGCTTGTACTCCTCCATCATTTCCATTACCTCTCGAATATGACGTCCCGACCCCCGCGCTATTCGCATCATCCTTGATTCATTCATGAGCTTGGGATTTGAGCTATCCAACTCTGCATAAAATTAACACTCATGATCCTAAACTTCAGCAGCATGACATGTACTGAGAAATTGAATAAAGCAGAGCATTCACTCACCTTCATTCGTCATTGAGTCCATCATGGTCATGTAGCGCTTTATCTTTGCCTGGCTTTCTTTTTCACGACCTTTCGGCATTAGTTCAGCACTAAATCCTGGAAGCATTGAGAAAACCTGCAGACAGCAACCGATGTAAAGAATTAGAATAAAGTTACCATTGGACAGGGTTATGGGGCAGTGGATCACCATCCAAAAGCTTATACATACACTATGTACCCCTGATTTAAAAACTTATAACAATCTAGTAATCAAGCAAAGCAGGAAAGACGATGCATGGTGATAAGCATGTAACCTTGAAATTTGTAGATACAACAAGCAATCTAAATGCAGGGAGTATTTGCATGACAGGAAAAACCAGAGAACTCACAGCGACAAGATTGATATTTTCTCAACACTTTGAAACAGGCTAGGAATATCAGAACTTGTTTATACCAAAATTTCCAGAACATTTCTCAATTTAGCTCATTGGATCGTTAAAGTACATACCAGATCGATTACAAGGCAACAGTTTCTCCATGAAGGAACTAAGATCTGGGAACACTTAAGGGATTTCCAACTCTTGTGATATAGTTTTTTATGTCAAGGGTAAGCAACTCTTGCATCAAGCTTATTTATTATGATTATACTAAAAGAATCTTATCCCCTCCCTGATACCAAAGTTATGATATCTATTTCTCTTCTACAAAATGTTTAGTAGTTTAAACTAATAAGTCACCTATTGAGAAGGCTGTTTATCAAACTTTCTAGAAGAGAGTATTATAATCTACTAATTACTTCCACCAAAGATTTTCAGCAAATGGAAAAACTTAGAAAAATGTCTAACATCAAACATAGAAATTAAAAGTTTGCAGAATGGGAAATTATGTAGATATCTCCTAAATTCTAAGACGGGTACAAGCTACCAAACTGAACATTCAAATACATCAGAGCATTTGAAAATGCAATACAGAAGAATCATTTAAAGGCACACCCATTAACACAAAATAATCAAACTTCAATTTTACTAAAACAAAAGGGCAGCAGAAGGAAGATGGAAGTCAAAGAGAGTGGTATAAGAATAACCTGCCCAATTGGACCCATTTTGAGTATGTTTTGAAATTGCTCATACATAATCCTTAAGGTAAAGTTCCCTTCTGAAAGCTTTTGGAGAAGCTCAGGTTGTTGATCCATGGGAACAACTTCATGAATTTTGTCCATGAATCCAGACCAGTCACCCATGCCTATTCAGAATGATAATCACCAAGACAGTGTTTCAAACAATCATCACCATTTTGAAATTCATGACTTCTGCATTTAAAAGAATACATAACAGGAAAATGAGATATATACCTAAAAGACGGCTTACAAATGGTTTAACATCAAACACTTCAAACTCATCCATGTGCTCTCCAGTTCCTATAAATATGACAGGACTCTTAGTAGCAGCAACCCTGGTAGAAGTCACAAATCAAGAAGCACACAAATCAGGAGAACCCAACCTAATGGAAGCAAGGCAAATGCTATCTTGAGTAGGACATACAAAATGAAGGCAAGACAATCATAACACTTACGCACTGAGAGCACCACCACCCTTTGCATGACCATCCATTTTTGTGACAATTACAGCACCAACTGCAACACTTTGTTTAAATGCTTGAGCTTGATCAAAAGCAGCTTGACCTATACTACTATCCATAACAAAAATAACAAGATCTGGTTTCTGGAACATAAAACAGAAGTAAAAAATAATTAAGGGAATATTAGCATCAATTATCCTGAAACAAAATGAAGATTTAAAGTCTGAACAATACCGTTGCTTCAGAGACTTGACGCATTTCCTCAAATAGGGCAGCCTCCTGTTTGTGGCGCCCACTGGTATCCACAATTATAAGATCACAATTTTCTTTCTTAAACCTCTCAACACCTTCCACAGCAATTTTCACAGGATCTGACTCCATGTAGCTGCATGAATAGCAGAAAACACCATTAAAGACATTCTGCAGATAAAAACCACGGCAGTAATCATGACCATAAATGAAAACCAGTCATTTGAATCTAACAGGGTAGAAAGCATTAAGAGCACAAAACACATAGAAATGTGTACACATGCATTACATATACAAGAAACAGAAAAACAAACTAGCTGAATGCATCTATTTTCATGCTTCCCTCTTATGCCCTTCTATGTATTTAAAAGACATTCCAGTAACTAGGTACACAAGTCATATTATTGTTGAAAATTACCTAGAGTCAACATTATTCCTCAATTCCCCGACCTAAGAATTAAAGAACTTCCAATCAAAACTACCTTTATATAAAACAAACAATCAAACCAGATTCTAAACTTCAATCCGCAACCAGAAGTAGGGGACACATGCAATGCTATGGCTGCTATTTTGCAGTTTTAGCTCTCTTCACCATAGATATTCAAGGCCAGTATTTACCAGGTCCACACTTAACTGCAGTAGAATTTACGGTAAACTAGAAAAATAGTCACATATCTTTATTTAAGTTTACATTTTGGTCACTGATGTTTCAATTGTAACAATTTGGTCACAGACATTATCAATCGATAACAATTTGGTCACTGGTCTCTGTTAGTTGCCACTAAGTGGTGGAAATTGCTTAAATATGAAAAAAAAAATTGAAAATCATTTAAAATTTGAAAAAACAAATTGCTTAAACATGTGGAAATGACATGGCCTCCAGATGGCCATTTAATGGCTTCCGTACTGCCAGCTATGATTTCTGTCTACCACTTAACGGAAACTAACGGACCAGTGACCAAATTGTTATCAATTAATAACTTTTGTGATCAAATTGTTACAGCTGAAACATCGGTGACCAGAACGTAAACTTAAACAAAGATATGTGACTATTTTTCTAGTTTACCCTAGAATTTATTATATCCATAACTACTATAAATGCAATGCGACCGAAAACACATTCACAGCTGCAATTTACATCCTTGACCACAAAATGAATACAAAAGAAGAAATTACCTTCCATAAAATGGAATCTTAGCTTTAGTGGCATTCTGCTTCAATTGATCAAAAGCACCAGCTCTGAACGTATCAGCACAGACTAGAGCTGGTTTCCAACCTTTTTTCTGATGATAATAGGCATATTTTGTACATGTAGTTGTTTTTCCAGACCCTGAAAATTTTTAACGAAGAAAAATCAACTTCAAAATTCAAGTATTCCGTACAGCCTTACCAACACATTCAGAACACAGCAAAAGCTTTCACAACAATGGGCAAAGGCAGCCTCAGTACCAATTGGAACATAATTCAACCTACATGAGGATGTAAACAAAGCTTACCTTGTAAACCAACAAACATCACAACACTTGTTTTCCCTTTCTTCGGTGTGAAAGCCGGCTTCCCAGGATCCAAGATCTTACAAAGTTCATTAAAAATTGCCTATAGCAATAAACAAACCCTTTTTAGAACCAGATATACCTCTAATACAAGAATCAAAGCATGAACCAAGACAATTTCTTTTGCTAAGTGTTGGATCAAAAGTTACCCAATTACATGAAGTTTTCACGTTAAAATAAGATAAAATAATAGAAGAGAGCCACTAAGTCAAATGTTATCAGCATTTTGGATTAAAAGCAGACAAAAACAAAAACAAAAACCAGAACTTCAATAAATCTCATTATCATCATTAAATTTAGCATAGAATTAATAAACATTCTAAGATCATGAAAGGAGAAATAAGAGGAAATTCTCAAAATTTATAAAATAATTCACATTTTTACTAGCAAAATCCCATACAATAATTCAAAATACTAATATTCAAATATAAAACTATAAATCGTGGTTTAAATCCACCGAAATTCTCAATTCAAAGGAAAAAAAAGATTCAGAAAATGAAATAAACCTGTTGGATGATTTTTCGCTTGTTATGACCGGCAGCTAGATCATCAAGATTGACGATCTTCTTAATATTAGTTTGCATATCACGAACGAGCTTGAATTGAACATCGGATTGAAGAAGAGCTCTGGTGATTTCATTGAGGCATTCGTTTAAAACCTTCTCATCGATTATCGTGGCATTGCTCATCTGTTGTATCGCCCGGGAGATGCTCCCCCCTAATTGTGCTAACACCATCTTCGCTAAACTTTTCTGGAGAAAATCAAATGAGATTTCTGTTCGTGAGAGTTTTGAAGAATTTAGGGTTTTTCCTAAAAAAAATGAAAAATATTTTTTGAGAAATCTGATATAAGGGAAAGGGTATCAAATGGGAGAGATCAAAAATGAGGTAAAGTCAGTGTGGGGAGGAAACCGTAATGATTGAGATATCTCAATATTGGGCTGGGTTTTCGACCACCCAACCCAATCTTTACGTACCTTTTTTTTCTTATTCCAAGGGATGAGTTCGGGTTTGGTTTTTTTATTTTTCTATGTTTATTTTGAGTTTTAGATTTATGTATTTATTTTGACAAAATAACTTTATTTTATAATTTTCAAGTATTATTTTTTAAAATATCAAATAATATTTACATTTCTAAGAAAAATTCACTTTTAAGTAAATAATAAATAATTCTTATATAGTATTTTTAAAAAAATATTTTAAAAATTTTAAGTTTTTTTTATTTTAAATATAAAACATTTTTTTCATTAGTAAAACTAAAATTAATTATAAATTTGTTGATACAAGTATTCAACAAGGAAAGAGATAAGAAAAAAAATGTGGTGGTGTTAAGAAGATCGGTTCACTTAAACAGGCAAAAAATCGAAAAAGTAAGGGAGTAAAGTAGAGGAGATTGTGAAGATAAGGAAGATAGAGTGATGAAGATATTGCATAGGGTTGTTGATGGGGAGAAAGATCCCTCATTCATAATTCTTTGGAGTATATATAGGGGAGATAAAACACCTTTAACCTGTATCTGTCGCCGAAATAGGGTTACGGAGTATTACAGGACAACGGAATAGTAAATCATTCAAATCATACATTAATATAAACATAACCAAGTTGCTGGGACCTTAAGAAACTCAAATACTAACCAAAATACAAAATCAAAATGACATCAATCGGGTCAAAAACACATCAAAACCAACCTAATATGTGCCTAACCAATGTACCCTCATTGGTACCACAATTATATACAATTTAATCTCAAAATTCACATTAATTCAATTCATCAACTCATTCAAGCAATACCAAATCAAAATACCTAACAAAGTTACTACAACCACAACAAATCAAATATATGTAAACCACACATACTAGCATAGTAACTATACCTCATTCTCATACCAAATTGGTTATTTTCACAAAATATCATTCATAACATTTACATAAGCCAAACATTAACCAAAATAGCACAAGAGTCTATACATGCCATATAATCCGAATTTAATGTTTCAAAAACTACCGAGATAAACTGGATAGTATGACTTGAGTGCCGGTCCAATCGTCCAACCTTCCAAAAATCTACAATGGCATTAAACAACACAAGTAAGCTTAATGAAGCTTAGTAAGTTTGACGAGATAAACAAAAATCTTACTAAACTAACTATAATAAATCAAATAATAATAAAAAAAATCCATGACAACTCCCTGTCATTCACAACTTCAATCGATAAATATATTTGTATTCAAATCAATACAAAAAAAATAACATGTCTTTCAAATTCATTAAATAAATCACCTTGCCGAGATTTTTCCATTCGAAGAACGACTTACAAATAAGAGTACATCGTCAACAGAAACTCATAAGAGATGGTCTTTCCAAATACGCCAACAGAAGCTTGAAAGTTGAACAGAAGCTCATAAGAGTTGAACAGAAGCTCGTAAGAGCTGATCCACCCAATCACGCCAAACAGAAAGTAAAACACGAGAGTTTGCAACAAATGCTGAACCCAGGTTTACTTGGGTAAAATACCAATATCTCCCTCTAATACCATCTCCACTCCAAACCCCAGTCATACACCAAATCATGAATGTACTTAAATCCCGCGTTCAATTCAAACCAATATCCAATTCAATATTATAATTAAAAAAATAATTCATTTCCAACAATAGAATATATACATAATACCAATCATCAAATTATACAAATGTTAAATTTTAACCGTACAAACTTACCTGGACTGAATTGTAGTAATTGCAGAAGTTCAGGAACTATTCTGCTATTTTTCCTTTTCCACTAGTATCTACAGGATCTTGATCTAAAATATAAAATTACTCATTTATTAGCATATATTTCATTTTCAATCTATTTTACAATTAATACTCTTTTTATTTTTTTGAATTTACGCAATTACCTCAAACTTTTACAATTTTTACAATTTAATCCCTTAATTAGTTAATCTATCAAATTAACTAATTTTCTCAAATCAATAATCTATCCAAATATTCCAGGCCTTCATACAGCCCCTAATAAACCTAAAATTCACTATCAAACCCTAATATTTTGACATTTTCATAATTTAATCCTAAAATCAATATTTAACAAAAATTAATTTACAAAATCATCACACAACACAATCAAAGCTCCAAATCCATGTTATTCATAAAAAAGATTCTAATATTTATCAATGGAAACTTCCAAAATTTTTAACAGAATCAGAAAAGAAAGTTCAGGTTAGCTGGACCTAGTTGCAACGATATCAAAAACATAAAAATTATTAAAAATGGGCAAAGTTTGCTTACCAAATCACCAAACCAAAGTTGGTCGAATGTTTTCTTCTCCTTTAAGGTTTCGGTGGTGGGTTTTTAAAATGAAGAAGATGATAATGAATTTTTTTTATCATGCTTTTGTTATATTATACATATTTAAAATTTACTATTTTACCCTTAAAATATAATCAGACTTTAACAATTTAAAAGCCCACTAACGTCCACCAACCCTTGAATTGTCTAATTAGCATTTAAGTCCCTTTTTCTTATTCAATAAACCATTTAAACACTCAAATCAAATAGTGACTAAATTTTACATCTTTTAAGATTTAGTCATTTTTAATTAATTAACTATCGAAACGCTAAAATTTTTCAATGAAACTTTAATACCACCTTAATGACATTTCGTAAATATTTATAAAATTTTTACTGCTCGGTTTATAGAAACGAGGCCCCGATACCTTACTTTCTAAAACCACTTGATCTTAGGGTCTTACCACTTGAACCTAATAAATTGTTATAAAACATAAATTACCAAACCAAAAACCTTTTTAAAACCATATTTGACTCATAAATATTTGTAACATCCTGAATAATTGGGTCTATGCATTTTATGTGTTTGAATGCTTAAAATATTAATTTGAGAATTTGAGGTACAATTGGGGCTCAAATTGGGCTGAGGCCTTGTTTTAAATATTTTGTTTAGACACTCTAAGGGCTTAAATTAAAGTTTTAATAGTTTAAGTGACATATTGGGCTTGTGGCCCAGCAATTAGGAGCACAGTAGAGGGGAGATTTAAGTGGCGTCACTTGTGTATGAGGAAGGCTCAAATTTTGGCAGCTTGAAGCCCAAGTTTTTAGGGCTAAAATTCGGCACTTAAATGAGTAAGGGGGGACGGCTCAAGGCTATTTTTTTAGGGATTCTTAATGTTTATTTTATGATTAATTACAAGGATAATAGATAGATAAGGAAGAGAGGAATTAGGGCTATTTTTGAGGAGATAAGGGATTAAGATAACATGAAAGATAAGAGCTATCAGGTGTTGGTAGAGTTGGCTGAAAATCCAACTCTGGGAAGGGGGTTAAATATGCCGAAATTGGTAAGCAAGAGATCACTTTTTCATCTTTTCCATTTATTCTCTTCAAGCCGAAATTCTTTTCTCTCTTGGGTTCTTTGCCGCAACTCTCCAACACTTTTCTTCTTCTCTTCATTTATTTTCAAAACCGAATACTCTTGTCCATACTTTCTTCTTCCATAGCCGAAACCTTCAAGGATTCAGCCTCTTTTTCCCGAAGTTACACCATAGTCGAATCACCATTGGTAAGTTCTTTGTTGTTTGCCTATTCGATACTTCTTTCTTTCTCATCTAGTTTCTAACCCGAGTCACTTCTCTAATATCTCGTTTATTTCACTCTCTAATCTTAGAAATTGATTTCTCCTCACTGTGATCCCTTGTGCTGAGCATAGAGGAAGCCGAAGGTATATGTTGGTAGTAGGTTCGGCTGAATGGCCACTTTCTTACCCTTTCTCTTTTGCCGAATTTCATCAGGTAATTGTGTGGGTGTGAACATCGGGTTGGTTTAATGTTTTGGTGTTTGGCCGAATGTAGGGAAAACCTCACTTTCGTGTTTTTTCGGTTTTTGAGCAAGGCTATAGATTGAGGATAATAGATCCGGATAGAAAGGACATCGACTAAGAATATTGGATTTTGCGATATCAGGTATGTAATTCTCCACACCATCTAGATCTGTTAGATTAGTATATGATTATAAGTTTTATATGTTTTGATATATGCCGAAATCCCGGCATAATGACGGAAACCCAAAGAGGGTAAAAGCAAATCACCAGGTCAGTGAATGTTTTGATTAAATGATATAAAAATATTGATTTTATGTGATTGCATGGGTTGGGTTTGATGAACGGAGGAAGTTATATGTTGTAGCGATTTTTACCGTGATCCGTTGTAGCGGTTCCTTACCGTGATATGTTGTAGCGGCTATCGCCGTGATCTATTGTAGTGGCTACGGCCATGATCTGATGATGAGCAGCACGACTACCATCAAGGAGTGTAGCGGTGTGGGTGATTGTAGAAATCCCCAAAGGTGTGAATGGCTGGTATGGGGGCGTGTAGCGGATGGAAACCTAGGATTTGGGTTGGGCTTTGCATACTATTTTTGTGTTGTATATTAATTTTGATTATTTTTATTTATGGGGGCTAAAGCCCAAATCTAATGGTGCATGAGGGTTGCACACTGAGTCTCGCGACTCACCCTTTTAATTTAACAATTTCAGGTGACACCTAGTGCATCGGACCGGGCTGGAGAGGAACGCGAGGTGGCCATGCAAAAGAGCAATTGGATTCAGCTAAAAGACTTTAGTTTGTTATTTTATATTTTGCGGATTTTAAGTATGGTTCTAATAAGGCCACGGGCCATTAGGCTATTATTTTTGTTTGGGTTTTATGTTGGGCTTTTAAGTTTTATGTTTCCAATTAAGTTAAGACATGTATGAAATTTCAATTTTTATTTAAAATCCATCAAGATAATTTATAACTCAATATTTTATACTTTAATGAATTCTTAAGCTTTCGAAATAAAGGTTTAAACCTAGTAATTGTTTTCCAAAATGCGACATGTTTTGTAAAATCCCTTAAGTGACATACCAGATCCGGTCGTAACGTTTGGGCCGGGTTTGGGGTGTTACAAATTGGTATCAGAGCCCGGTTCAAAACTCGGCTCTGGGGTTTTGGGCTCAAAATGTTTCCTAAAAATGGGCTTTTGAAATATGGACGTTAGCTCAGGTCTGTTAGCTCAGCATGGCACCTGCGTCTCCGGCCCAAGTCCGCCAGGTAAGTATTCTAAACTATTGTGTGATCTATATGTGGGCTTGATGGGCTTTATAGGACGTAGATTAGTTAGATTAGAACTTGAGGGACTCTAGGCCTAGCTGAAACAACTCCAAAAATCTCATAAGACTTAATTTCACTAAACAAACCCGTGAACAAGCCGCAAGACTAGGGTGTGGTAACAGGCGTACGCATGTCTAGGATTGGATCTGGAAGAGCCTGGTATTTAAGCAGTCCTAGTGACTCACCTCCTCTTCGTTGGAATCCTACCTAGTGCATAGTGACTGTTCACCTTAGCCGAGTTAGGGTGTGTGTTGATGAAAGAAGGAAAAGTGGTGGCGTATGCGTCTCGACAGTTAAGACCGCATGAGTTGAACTACCCTACGCATGATTTGGAGTTGGCGGCAGTAGTGTTTGCTCTGAAGATCTGGAGACACTACTTGTATGGGGAGAAGTCAGTTATTTACACTGACCATAAGAGCTTGAAGTATCTCCTCACTCAAAGGAGTTGAACTTAAGACAGAGAAGGTGGATCGAGCTGTTAAAAGACTATGACTATTCGATTGGGTACCACCCGGGTAAGGCAAATGTGGTGGCAGATGCGTTGAGTAGGAAGGCGATAGCGGACTTAAGGGCAATGTTCGCTCATCTTAGTTTGTATGAGGATGGCAGTTTGGTAGCTGAACTACAAGTAAGACCTATGCGGACAAGTCAAATCAAGGAGAAGTAGCTTTTGGATGATGTCTTAAGTACTCGAATCCGACAAGTGCAGGAAGGTGAAGTAGAGGACTACAGTCTGAACAATGATGGAGCTTTGTGTTTCCGTAGGAAGGTTTGTATGCCAAAAGATAAGGAGATAAGGCAGATGATTCTTCGGGAATCGCATAATAGCCCCTATGCTATGCATCCTGGAGGAGTTAAGATGTATCGGGATTTGCGAGAGCAGTTTTAGTGGCCAGGTTTGAAGCAAGAAGTTACGAAATATGTGGGGAAATGTTTGACGTGTCAGCAAGTCAAAGCTGAACACCAGTTGCCTTCGGGGTTGTTGCAACTGGTGAAGATTCCCCAATGGAAATGGGAAAGAATCACGATGGACTTCGTTAGTGGGTTACCCCTTACGCCCACTAAGAAAGATTCAATCTGGGTAATTGTTGATCGGCTGACGAAGTCTGCTCATTTCATACCGGTTCGAGTGGACTTTTCTTTACAAAAGTTGGCTAAGTTGTACGTGGCTGAGGTTGTAAGATTACATGGTGTACCGGTGTCGATCATATCGGATAGGGACCCTAGGTTCACGTCACGATTTTGGAAGGCTCTTCATCAAGCAATGGGAACAAGGTTAGACTTTAGTACCGCTTTTCACCCACAGACTGATGGTCAGTCTGAGAGGGTAATTTAGATCTTGGAGGATATGCTAAGGGGTTGCATCATTGATTTTAGGGGTAGTTGGGAGGAGTATTTACCCTTGGTTGAATTCGCGTACAATAATAGTTATCAAGCTAGTATTTAGATGGTACCGTATGAAGCGTTATATGGAAGGAGATGTCGTACTCCTACTTGTTGGACGGAGTTGGGTGAACGTCAGGTGTTGGGTCCAGAGCTAGTTTCAGAAACGGAGGAGAAAGTTAAGTTAATACGGGCTCGATTGAAGGAAGCGTCTGATCGGCAGAAGTCTTATACGGATCTAAAGCGGAAGGAGGTGAAATTTGCAATAGGAGACCAAGTCTTTTTGAAGGTTTCTCTATGGAAAAAGGTAATGAGGTTTGGACGGAAGGGGAAGCTAAGTCCTCGGTTTATTGGGCCTTATCAGGTGCTAGAACGTGTGGGCCCAGTGGCTTATTGTTTGAAAGTGCCTTCAGAGTTAGAACAGATACATGACGTATTTCATGTCTCGATGCTAAGACGTTATCGTTCTGATCCGTCGCATGTGGTGCCGGTGGAAGAGATTGAAGTAAGGCCAGATTTATCCTTTGAAGAGGAACCAGTGCAAATCTTGGATCGAGACGTAAAAGTGCTGAGAAGGAAGTTCGTCGCTTTGGTCAAAGTTTTGTGGCAAAATCACGGTGCAAAAGAGGTAACGTGGGAGGCAGAGGATGTTATGCGACAGCAGTATCCCCATCTCTTTTGATTAGGTAAATTTCGAGGACGAAATTTATTTTTAAGGGGGGTAGAACTGTAACATCCTAAATAATTGGGCCTATGCATTTTATGTGTTTGAATGCCTAAAATATTAATTTGAGAATTTGAGGTACAATTGGGGCTCAAATTGGGCTGAGGCCTTGTTTTAAATATTTTGTTTAGACACTCTAAGGGCTTAAATTAAAGTTTTAATAGTTTAAGTGACATATTTGGCTTGTGGCCCAGCAACTAGGAGCACAATAGAGGGGAGATTTAAGTGTATGAGGAAGGCCCAAATTTTGGCAGCTTGAAGCCCAAGTTTTTAGGGCTAAAATTCGGCACTTAAATGAGTAAGGAGGGACGGCACAAGGCTATTTTTTTAGGGATTCTTAATGTTTATTTTATGATTAATTACAAGGATAATAGGTAGATAAGGAAGAGAGGAATTAGGGCTATTTTTGAGGAGATAAGGGATTAAGATAACAGGAAAGATAAGAGCTATCATGTGTTGACAGAGTTGGCCGAAAATCCAACTCTGGGAAGGGGGTTGAATATGCCGAAATTGGTAAGCAAGAGATCACTTTTTCATCTTTTCCATTTATTCTCTTCAAGCAGAAATTCTTTTCTCTCTTGGGTTCTTTGCCGCAACTCTCCAACACTTTTCTTCTTCTTTTCATTTATTTTCAAAACTGAATACTCTTGTCTATACTTTCTTCTTCCATAGCCGAAACCTTCAAGGATTCAGCCTCTTTTTCTCGAAGTTACACCATAGTCGGATCACAAGTGGTAAGTTCTTTGTTGTTTGCCTATTCGATACTTCTTTCTTTCTTATCTAGTTTCTAACCCGAGTCACTTCTTTAATATCTCGTTGATTTTCACCCTCTAATCTTAGAAATCGATTTCTCCTCACTGTGATCTTTTGTGCTGAGCATAGAGGAAGCCGAAGGTATATGTTGTAGTAGGTTCGGTCGAATGGCCACTTTCTTACCCTTTCTCTTTTGCCGAATTTCATCAGGTAATTGTGTGGGTGTGAACATCGGGTTGGTTTAATATTTTGGTGTTTGGCCGAATGTAGGGAAAACCTCACTTTCGTGTTTTTCCGGCTTTTGAGCAAGGCTATAGATTGAGGATAATAGATCCGGATAGTAAGGACATCGACTAAGAATATTGGATTTCGCGATATCAGGTATGTAATTCTCCATACCATCTAGATCTGTTAGATTAGTATATGATTATAAGTTTTATATGTTTTGATATATGCCGAAATCCCGGCATAATGACAGAAACCTAAAGAGGGTAAAAGCAAATCACCAGGTTAGTAAATGTTTTGATTAAATGATATAAGAATATTGATTTTATGTGATTGCATGGGTTGGATTTGATGAAAGGAGGAAGTTATATGTTGTAGCGGTTTTTTTCGTGATCCGTTGTAGCAGTTCCTTACCGTGATCTATTGTAGCGGCTATCGCCGTGATTCATTGTAGTGGCTACGCCATGATGATCGATGATGAGCAGCGACACGCCATCGCCATCAAGGCGTGTAGCGGTGTGGGTGATTGTAGAAATCCCCAAAGGTGTGAATGGCTGGTACGGGGGCGTGTAGCGGATGGAAACCTAGGATTCGGGTTGGGCTTTGCATACTATTTTTGTGATGTATATTAATTTTTATTATTTTGTTTTATGGGGGCTAAAGCCCAAATCTAATGGTGCATGAGGGTTGCACACTGAGTCTCGCGACTCACCCTTTTTATTTAACAATTTTAGGTGATATCTAGTGCATCGGACCGGGCTGGAGAGGAACGCGAGGTGGCCATGCAAAAGAGCAATTGGATTCAGCTAAAAGACTTTAGTTTGTTATTTTATATTTTGCGGATTTTAAGTATGGTTCTAATAAGGCCACGGGCCACTAGACTATTATTTTTGTTTGGGTTTTATGTTGGGCTTTTAAGTTCTATGTTTCCAATTAAGTTAAGACATGTATGAAATTTCAGTTTTTATTTAAAATCCATCAAGATAATTTATAACTCAATATTTTATACTTTAATGAATTTTTAAGCTTTCGGAATAAAGGTTTAAACCTAGTAATTGTTTTCCAAAATGCGACATGTTTTGTAAAATCCCTTAAGTGACATACCAGATCCGGTCGTAGCGTTTGGGCCGGGTTTAAAGTGTTACAATATTAAATAATAATATTTACAAACTTACTCACCGGATTTGGTGGCCTCGAAACCACTATTTCTGACACCACTGAAAAATCAGGCTGTTACAAGAAAATGTCTCCTACCCAGTAATGCCATGTCACAAACAATTTTGAGACATGGTGATTGTGTGGTCGGTTAGCTGGCAAGGTCGTTATACATGGGTTGCCTTCAAATGTGGTATTGATTTAACATTCTCCTTATTAAGATAGTACAAGATTGTTACACCTCAATGGTCCCTTAATAGTCCCACTTGTAGATAGGAGTGTTCCTATTAAAAGCAGGTGACCTAATAGTGAGTGGCCTAATGAAAGGTGATGTAACACCCCTAACCCGTATCCGTCGCCAGATTAGGGTAAAGGGCATTACTATACCTCACACAAGTCAAGTACTTTATAAGGACAACTATCATGATAAATGTGTACCAAATTCTAATATCATTTACATCAAGTAAGGACTAATTATAATCAAATAACAGTTTACCATTTGTTAAGCCATTGAAACCCAAAAAATCAAATATGCATATAATGCTTATACATTAATTCATTCCCAAAATCATAAATAAATTCATACACATATCATTTGTATACATATGCTTCACTTTTGTCTCCGACATTCCTCATTTCACTTGCCCATAATTTTAATAACCAAAACAACCAATTCATTAGCATCATTTTCTTACCATATTCGGCCTTGCCCTTATACACATGAGTATTCGATCATTTCATGAATTCACTTCGTTATTTATTTAATCCTTAATGCATACAAGCCGAACATATACCATTAATAGCATACACATATACGATATACAACTCTTACCAATCATTCCTAGTCACTTAATTACCTTTATAACAACATGCTTAATCTATCCATCACTATTCAAATATCACATATACATTTAGATCATATCATAAGCAAACATTGAATTCCATTCATCATGACATATTAATCTATAATAAGCTTTAACATGACCGAATTCATGTAAGTTCACGTTGACCTAGTTTTAGCCATTTTTCACATATACACATATACGATATACAACTCTTACCAATCATTTCTAGTCACTTAATTTCCTTTATAACAACATGCTTAATCTATCCATCACTATTCAAATATCACATATACATTTAGATCATATCATAAGCAAACATTGAATTCCATTCATCATGACATATTAATCTATAATAAGCTTTAACATGACTGAATTCATGTAAGTTCACGTTGACCTAGTTTTAGCCATTTTCGCATGGCTTTTATATACATTCCGATCAAAAGAGACCAAGAAGTAATTAAGCATATACATGCCATAACTTCTAAGGTTTAACGCTAATAAAAATACCAAAAAGTAGGTGATAGTGTGCTTGACTTTGACAGGATCCCCTAGTGCGAGCTTCAACTTCAACGATCTAAATCACGAACAAACAAATACACAATGGTAAGCTATTAAAGCTTAGTAAGTTATAAGCAAAGAGGAGAGTACAAAATCGAGTAGTAAACAAACTTTTCCCTTGTCTAATTCATACTAATTATTGAATAAGTTGCAACCTCATTACAAGTATTAAGATACCATTCATCAATAGACTACTCATTGAACAGCCAAAACAGAACATTCACATAACTATTATCCGAGTCAAAATAGCATACATAATTTATACCAAAATAAAATATCTATCACCCTTTATATACATACCTGAAATTTCCATTTACCTTTTAAAAATATTTGTATCCTTGAGAAAATCCGATAACCCACACACATAATGCAATTCCCGTAATGTATCGCTCACATAGAGCCGTTACTTAATATATCCGCACACTTAGTGCAATCTTCCCATAACGTATCGCTCACATAGAGCTGTTACTTAACATTTCCGCACACTTAGTGCCAACTTCCCGTAACGTATCGCTCACATAGAGCCGTTACTTAACATTTCCACACACTTAGTGCCAACTTCTCGTAACGTATCGCACACATAGAGCCGTTACTTAACATTTCCGCACACACACTGCCATACAACCAATTTCACACACACAATGCTCGTTAATTAATTTCATTCTCTTGATCGCATAATATACATATACATATATTTACATTTCGGTACATATGTCATACACATATACCTATATTCGAATTAATTCTTCTTTCTATGCCTATCATCACATTCGACCTTATTCTTATAAACACATAGGTAATTATTCCATTAATATCATCACTTAATTCAAGGTTCACATTTATTTACTACTCCATCCATAATTATATATCCAACCCAATACATTAATTGCTTACGTGATTCAACTCAATTCAGCTTCTACATAAATTAAATCCCATACCCTGTCACATTTAGCCATTATATGTATCTACAGCAATGGATACATGTATATACAATTATACATATCTCAAATACTCAAAAATTTATATAAACCACCACATATCAATGATAGTATCTCATTCGGCATATACTATAAAAATTACCATGTGCATTCGGCATTTGAGATTTGATATATTAATTTCATTCAAAAATGTATAATTCAATTTAGTACTAATAATTTAAAATCTATCGCTTATAAACTTACTTGGTAGTTGAGGAGCTAAAATTTTTCCGGCTACTCGATTAATTTAGCTTTCCCCCGATCCGATTCCGGTTCTTTCCGTCCTTGATCTAAAATAAAGTTCAAAGAGAGCCCATTCAAATAAAATTTCATTCATTTTTAACTCGAAACTCATAATTTCACCTTTTTTCCAATCTATCATTCATAGTTTGAAATTTTCACAATTTAATACTATTTTCTTGTCATTCGAACTAGGACAAGTTGCACATTATTGAGCTAAGCCCGAATGTCCCTTAAGCTCCTTAAAGCCTTAAAATGCTATTCAATCTGATCATAACCTCTAATTATGAAGTTTACCCTTTTATCCCTAGAACTCACACCTTTTGCAATTTAATCCCCAAATCATAAAACACAAAATTTATGAAATTTGGACTTCTCTCTCAAGAGCCGAATTTTCCCCATCTTTATACAAGTTTATATATACCGTTTATTTTTGCATTTATACTCTCAACTATTTATTTTCATAATTTAGACCATCACATCCATTTCATCTAATTGTTCTACCCGAAACATGTTGATATCTAACCTATACTTAGCATTCTTTCATCAAACATAACAAAACTAAAATATTCATCCATGGCCGAACCTACCATGCTTCAAACTCCAAAATTTCCACATGGATTTGATAGTATTCAAGATAATTATTTCAAAAATACAAAAATTTACAAAAACTAAGCTTAATTACTCATCTTAATAACACATGCAATGACCGAATGCAAATGAAGGTTTTTGCTTCCTCCTTTCTTTGTGTTTTCGGTGAAGAAGATGGGAAGAAAGAGATGAGAATAAAAAAAATGTTTTCTTTATTTACTAATATCCATGAATACTTTAACATTCCACTAACTTATAATAATAATATAAACAAACATTAATGATTTCTCATCATGTTTGCCGTCCACTAACATTTTTTTAGGGAAATTTGACATGCAAGTCCCTTGATGCAAGAAACAATTCAATTTAATCACCCTTTTATAATGATTAGCTGTAACAGTCCGGTTTATACCCTAGTCTGAACAGTGGTTTCAGGACCACAAATCCGAGTCTGTATAATATTTTAATATTATTTTCTGTGCTGTAGATATGTGATTGAGCATGTGGTAAATTTTCGTGAGCTAATTTGACTGTTTGTGTGTTTAATTTGACAAAAGGATGAAATTGCATTAATTGTAAAAGTTGCTTGCTATTTGCTAAAGTACTAAAGTGTTGTGGCTTTGTAAAGATGGAAGCCTTATATGGAAAATAAGCCATCTTTGAAATAGTGGATGAATGAAAGTCATATATACCCTTATAATATGTTTGTTTTATTTATTAATGGAAAGGATATTTTAGTAATTGATTAATAAAATGTTGGTAATAATAAAACAAACATTAAAATGATGAGAGAGTGCTCATCTTTGTGCCGAATTTGAAGGAAAAGAAAATAGATAAAATTCAAGCTAAGTTCAGCTATTAATCATCTTGATTAAAGGTTAGTTTTTGATCCGTTTTCGATAATTTCTACGTTTTTGTAATCGTTGCTTCGAGAGCTTTAAAACCCATGTCTCAATTTCATGAAATGATGATGTTTGTGTAAAATGCCATTGATGCTATGTTAAGCTTTTTGATGATTTTTGGTGTTAAATGAAAGATATGAGCTAGATGAACATACTTTATTCTTGAATTTTTGATGAATTTAGCTAAATAGGGCTAAATTGAGAAAATGGCAAATTGAGGGACTAAATTATGAATTTGATGAAAAATGTGGGCTTGTATGTGATGTGTATATATTCGGCTAAGCATGTGTATAAGTGGATTTTGCAAATTTGATGTTTTGAGAAAAATGGACTAAACTGATAAAGTGTGCGAATATGAGGGTTAATTTGCAAATAGCCCTAAATGTGTGTCCTTGGATTAAATTGAACGAATTAGAGAATAAAAGGGTTAATTTTGAATATGTATAGATCAAGAACTGAGGAAAACGGACTTAGATCGCGGGAAAACGAAAGTAAACGAGTAGCCGTTTCTATTCCGATAAACCGAATCCGAGGTAAGTCACTATACAAATAAACGCATTTATATGAAATTGTAAATGTTCTTGTGATTATTGTGGATAATGAATATCTATGTGATGTTATGTATGTGAATTTCGAGATAAGGTCGATATAATGACAACGTCTGAGAAGTCCCGTTCGAACCTAGGAATAGATAGGATTAACTTTGTCATGACATAGATATCTGTTCTGTTTCGTCATGTAAGACCATGTCTGGGACGTCGGCATTTGATTTTAGATTCGTATAAGACCCTGTCCGGGATAGTGGCATCGATATCTGATTATGTGTAAGACCACGTCTGGGACGTTGGCATCAATATGAGCTTTATGTATAAGCATCATTATGATCTTTGTGTGTAAGACCATGTCTGGGACATTGGCATCGTTCTGATTCGTGTAAGACCCTGTCCGGGACAGTGGCATCGATATCTGAATACATGTAAGACCTCGTCTGGGACGATGGCATTGTACTACTATTTCGAGCTTTTGAAGTATCCTACTGCATCCCTTATGGTTCAACGGGCAAGTCTAAAATACGAATGACAAATTTGAGCTTTGATAGATTAAGTAAATGAATGCTCGATTCAGGTACATTGATTATACACCAAATGTGTATATAAGGTAAGTGACTATGTGTTTTACTATGATGGATTGGAAATATGTTACATGAAAGCATATATGAAAAACTATGTGTTTATGATTCTTGAATTGATAAATGTGGCAATTGAGCCAAGAATATGAATCAAAGTATAAATGAGAGAAATTTGCCTTGTAGAAGAAATGTGCCAATGTGGTTATATGTTTACATGTTTTACGTATCAAGTTTGTTTGTGTATTGACTTACTAAGCTTTTGGAAAGCTTACTCTGTGTGTGTTTAATCTGTTTTATAGGTCGTCAAAGCTACTGAAGGCTCGGGACCGTCTTGAATCATCATCACACTATATAACTTATTTTGGTACACTTTGATAATGTATAAAGCTAGATATGGCATGTATAGGCTAGTCTTGGTATAAGTTGTAAAGTGAACTAGGCCATGTGATTTGGCTGGATATGTTTTGTTATATGCTTAAATGAGTATGATATGTGAAGTTGTTTTGGTATGATTAGTAGATATAGAAATGGTTTTGAAATGGTAAGTTTATAGGTGAATGATGTTTGAACCTAATT
Organism: Gossypium bickii; assembly: GCA_025503065.1. Taxonomy (NCBI): domain Eukaryota; kingdom Viridiplantae; phylum Streptophyta; class Magnoliopsida; order Malvales; family Malvaceae; genus Gossypium; species Gossypium bickii. Next base: position 13,692,010 of record CP106713.1, on the reverse strand, counting down.
GTGTTTTGGTCATGCAAATTGATATGTTTGGAATTGGTTTGAAAGGTTAGATTGAATGGATTGTAGTGTGATTATCTTAGTTGACAAATATGCATGATTTGTTTGGCTATTTGGTATGTTTTGATGGTCATAGGTGAATGAAATGGGATGTTATATATTGATTATAGGTTTGACCCTTATGGGTGGCATTTTGACCCTGTAAATGGCCTATAATGTCACACGGTTGTGGCACACGGGCGTGCCTTAGACCGTGGGTAAATTGGCAGAATGTAGCTTAAAAATAACACGACCTCGACACGGGCGTGTCTTGTGGCCGTGGTGGGGAAGTTAGTATAGGACCACGGTCAGGACACACGGTCGTGCCTGGTGGCTGTGGGGACCAAGTCAGTATATAGGCACGAAAGGACACACGGGGGTGTCTAGTAGCCGTGGAGGGCACACGGTCTTCCCCCCACGGGTGTGTCTCCCCTGTATTTTAGAAAAGTTTAAAATTTTCATGACATTTCATATGTGTTTCAGTTTAGTCCCTACCCGACTTCTAAGCATGATTAAGGTCTCGAGGACTCATTTAAGGGACATTATGTCTGAGTATGATGATTGAATGTATGATGTTGTCTGTGAATAATTCTGATCTGTCTGGTAACCCTCCTAACCTTAATCCGATGACGGACACGGGATAGGGGTGTTGCATTAGCTATTTCACTAATTGTGCAATTTAATCCTTTCATCTAAATTAGTCACCCAAACACACAAATTAACATATAATATTTTAACACATGCTTGACCACATAACATAAATATCAAATTAATAATTAAAATACTTTTCTAATTTGGATTCGTGGTCCCGAAACCACCGTTTCGATTAGGGTCGTAATTGGGCTGTTACAGGTGAGATGCTTAGATGGTTGGTCCCCTAGTGACCAACCAGACAATGTAAGGTGGAGCGCCATCCGTAGGCGCCAAGTAGGGGTATAAGGAAATTAAATAAAAAATAGAATTCAGTTTGATTGGATAATTGTAATTTTTAACTCATTTTCCTAATACCATCCAAACACCACAATTGGGATTGACTTTTTGGTTTTTTTGCTCAACACTACTCAAAGTATCCTTAGATTTGAAGAAAAGTCTTCACATATAAGAATTTAAGGGTGAGAAAATGGTTAAGTCGATTGGTTCGATCAAATTTTTAGACTTAATTGACTTAACTGATCATCTTATATTATAACTGAACCAATCAACTTTTATAATGTTAACTAAGTAAATCGAAATAGACTTGTGCTCAAAAAACATGTTTTTTCATTTCTTTACCATAAAGTTTTGTTAAATATATGTGACCCAAATTCTTGTTAAATAAAAATACAAGTGGCAAGATAGGGGGATCTATGAGGGCGAAGGCCGCAGCCTATCGTAGATCCCCAATAAGTAAGATACTAGGCTAGGTCAAAACTAGGAGGCCCTCACGATACGGTACAGGCTGCACAAGTGAAATCTATATTGAAGTATGCTTCCTCTATTTGATGTTGATTAGAATAAGGTGTTTTGACCTTACTGCATTACTTCTGTTTGACTTTGATTAGAATATGGTTTTACAAACCTATAAATAAACGTAGTCGTCTCTCCTCTTGTATCATTCGAATTCAACATAGTGAATTTTCTTCTCCTCTGTCTGAGGTTTTTTTCCCCAAATGGGTTTCCACTTAAAATCTATGTGTTCTATTTTTCCTTTATTTTCTTGCCATTATCAACATTCTATTTTTCAAAGTTCTCATATCTCACACAAGTTATTTTACATTTTTTTTTTCAAAATGAAAAAAAAAAGAGAAAGAAACTTGTCTTTTCTTTACTCTAGTCTTCCTTTTGTTTGTTATATAAGGTTAGATATTTATTTGAATTAATTAAAGTTGTTTTGGTTGAATTTTGTAATCTCATAGACCTTTAATGGTATTGTAAACAGGGTTATCAAAATCTTTTGCCATCGTCACTTCACTTATGGTGAGAACTTTATTGTTGTCGGGATTTCAATTCCACCATATTGATGTTGAATTAGTGAGATATTATTTGAGAAAGAAAGTACTTGGCAAGAAACTTCACTTTAAAGCAATTGTCGAACTTGACATATACAATTATGCTCCCTGGGATTTACCACTAATGTCAGCTTTCAATTATGGGGATTTGAAGTACCATTTTATTATTCGGTCGAGAAGAAATATGATTTCGAGGCTAGGGTAACCGTACAACCACTTTTGGCTATTGGAAAACAACTAGAAAGGACAGACTGGCTAAATACAATAATGATATGGTAGAGATTATCAAAACCTTGGTTTTCACCAATGTAAAGCTCCATAAGGGGAAAGGACTGACAGGGTGATGCATGAGTACATACTCGAGGAAAAGGGTTTGGCGGACCTCTTGTATGTCCTTTGTCTAGTTTTTAACAAGGATGGTATGTGTAACACCCTAAACTCGATTCAGTCACTTGACCCAAGCTATAAGGTATTACAACAGTTAAATATCAACTTACGAAGTAATATATTATTTACAATCAAAATTTAGCCTAAATCGAGCATACGAAGCTCTTAAACCAACTTGGAAACAAAATTGGACTAATCTAAAACTTTTACTAAAGATAGGTAAAAGCTGAAAACATGAGTCACACGGTCGTATGGCTAGGCCGTGTGGCAAGGCTAAGACCGTGTGGTTCCATAACATGGTTGTCTTGCCTAACCATGTAACAGGCTGGTATCGTGTAATCCTGGGTCACAAGGCCGTGTAACAGACTGTGGCTGTGCGGATCAACCTGCACCTAAATTCAACAAACCACATGGTTGTACCCTACACCCGTGTATGGCACACATCCGTGTGGTAGGCCATGTCACTAACTGTGTGCACCTAAACATGCCTTATAAACCCAAAAATCACACCTATGTTCACTAATGCTACAAGTCATGCAATACTAAACATTTTAACCTATTCAAATGCACAAATAACTTGCTAAAATATAGCAAATAGCACACAAGAAACATCCAACCTAAGTGCCTAACCAATATGCCATCATTGGCACCGCAATTCAAACATTTTTATTAACCATTCAAGCATAAACATGCCTATCATTTCATACTTATTCAATCATCAAACCAACACCACTTTCTCATGACCACATTCACCAAACAAAGATCACCAATTAACCAAATACATAAGCAACAATTCATAACCAAGATAACATGATAGACACTAAATAGGCTTATACCAACACAAGCTACCAAAACAACCGTTATAGCTTACAACTTATACACTTGGTCCATATACCAAATGGCACAAAACATAACCAGGTACTTATAAACATAAATTGCCAAAACCCTATTTACATGCCACTTATAATCGAGCCAAAATAAGTAAATAGCTACCAAAAGAGTTGACGGATAGTGTGATCTCTAAAGATGATCCAATCGACTCGAATCCGACAATCTACAAGGAAGAAAAAGAAACAAGGTAAACTTACTATTAAACCAAGCTTTATTTGATAAAATGTTTTGTTATAACAAATTGAAGTGTTTTTGAATAAAAGTTAAAATTGAACAAAACTGCCAAAAGGATTTGTTTAAAATTGAAGTCTAAGAGATAAAATTTTGAATATCTACTTTGAACTCTTAGAAAATTTTTGAAACAACTTTAAAATCAAGTTAAAATGATGTTCACTTAGTAAAAAGACTTTTAACAAATCAAATAATTTTCAAATTTCTCTAGTCAAAAAAGTATTAATACCTTTTTGGCCAAGTATCGATATTTTATGAATTATCGATACCCCTCTTGAAAGTAATAACAGAATGACATTTTGTTTTTCACAAACCATACTAAGTATCGGTACCTTTTGGTCAAGTATCAATATTTTTTGAATGATTGATACCCGCTTTTAAAAATGATACCAACATAGCATTATGTTTTTTAAAAAACCTACAAAGTATCGATACGGTATCAATACATTTTTATAAAGTATCGATAAAATTATTTTGGTATCGATAGGAAAACTCCAACGATCACTAAATTTAGTATTTATTTCAAAAATTATCGATACCTTTTTTTATGGTATAGATACTCAGTGTTGCAAGTGAATTAAATGCTCTGGTTTTTACATCTCCAACGGCTCTATTCATGACACCAACAACCTTAACTGCTGGAAATTAATTAGGGGGCTTAAATACCAATTTCTAAAGATCCTAAAACAACAAAAAAGTACTTTCTAGCAAAAACATTAATCAAACAACCTTGGAGCTTACTATTTTCATATTTTTTACCAGCTTAATTTGCAAACACTTTGATCTGTAAGGATTGTTTCTTTGTTTTTTTATTTGTATTTCCTTGAGAGGGTTTGTGTCTTAAGATTTGGGGTAAAAATCTTAAGGGAGTTGTAAGGTTAAAACTTGTCCCTAAAGGTTATCAAATTAGTGAATTTGGGAAAATCATTAGTTGTAGAAAGCTAAGGTAGTGGAGTAGGCAATTGGGGCCGAACCACTCTAAATTATCGTGTTCGTCTTTCAATTTTCTTTCTAGCTGTCAAAAAAAAAAAATTAAAAGCCATTTCACCCCCTATTGGCAATTTCGGTTTGATTTATCAAGCTAACACTTACTTAAAGCTTAGTAAGTTCGTAAAACTAAACATCACATACCTGTCATTTAAACCATACAATTCAAAATTTACATATAGCTAGTAGTCATTGCCATGTTCACATTTCCTACCATATCAAATGGTTAGTTATGAACATTTAACATCATTAAGATCTCAGGATAGCATAACTCACATGCCAAATCACAACAACAAGTATATAACTTTTTATGCCATAAGATTCCATTTCCATTCATTTCATTAACTGTTTTGCTCGGATAACTATAGTAAATTAAATTTGGATACCTGGTAAATAATGCTTAGATAAGCTACCAATCAGCATGTAACCATTACGCGATGCTTCTCACACAAGCTGTCGAGAATCTGCAACAAACGCTAGATTCTAGCCATCCTTATGGTATCCACCACCAATACATAGTACCTGATAATTGTAGCACATGTTCAAAGTATCTGGTAACTATAATCGCCGGCACATAGTTCCTGAAACACCTTAATAACATGTCATTTGTATCCTAATCATTCACTAAGCTCACACGAGCCTTAATTCATTTCTCATACTCTTTCCATCTTTAACATTATACCATGTTCAACTTGATCACATACATTTCATATGATTATACCCTTCAATTCATATATACACATTTGCCATGCTTTACAAATCAATCATTCAATTCCAATTTCATTACTCACATTAAAACACCATGCCAGCTATATATTCACATATGAAATTTGAATTCAAAAAATCAATAACCCAAATAAATCTAATACGAACTTAATTAAATCAAACAGCAACAGGCATTACACCGAGGACTACTCGACGATTTTCCTTTTTTCCGCGATTATCAACCGATTGATCCGTTTCTTGATCTATATATAATAATTTAGCTTAATTATCCAATTCAAATACCTTAAAATATCTAAATTCATGTATTTGATCCTTTAACAATATTTTATATTATTACCCTAAACTTTTACCTTATATTCAATTTAGTCTATAAGACAAAACTTACATATTTATTACAATTAAGCCCAAAAATCTTATGTCAAATTCTCTTTAGCTCTCCTACAGCCATAATTAATTAAATTTCACAAGAAATTTACCCTAAATTTATTATTTTTTCATTTTAGTCCTTAAACCTAAAACTAACCAAATTCACTTTACACAATAGTCCTATTTAACAACCAAGCTTATAAACCTATCATTTAACTCCAAGAATATCAAAATTCATCAATGGCACATTTCAAAACCTTTAAAAAGTTTAAAAATTAGTCCCTAGATTAGATAGATTAAGTTATAACGATCTTAAAAAACATAGGATTTACAAGAAACTGACTAAGAAAATGCTTACATGCAATGGAAAATATAAGCCAAACTCTCCAAGCTCCTTTCAATGGTGTTCTACGGTGGAAAAGAAACAAAGAAGATGATGTTTTGTTTTTAATGTTTTAAGTTTTAATTACTTATTTTAACTTTAGTTAACATATAAAATATTGCTAAAACATCCATTAATCGTCCCATCTTAATAAAAATGGCATAATTACCATTTAAATCCTTAAAAAAACTTAAATCATGAATTATAGCTAATAATAATCAATAGCGTTAAGTTTTATACGTTTACGATTTAGTCTTTTTTTACTTAATTAACTAGCCAAACATTAAAACTATTGAAACAAAATTTAATACGACACTCTAATAACCTTATAAATATTAAATAAATAATATTTACCAACTTACTAGTCAAAATTATGGTCCCAAAACTACTGTTTCTGACACCACTGAAAAATGAGTTGTTATAGTATGGGCCCAAAAAATGGTGCCCAGTATGAAGCACCATTTAAGGAGGAGGATTGGAATGAAACTGATGATTTGAATTTTCCCAAGACCAACACTTTTTTTGATGAGTCTATGCTACCCTTTGTAGTGTCTACTGTTGTTCTTGCGTTGGAAGATTTTTTATTTCCAACAGTTAACAATGATTCTATATCAAAACCTCCTCAAGAAAATGATCCACATGACAACATTTTATCTATTTTGGATATAATGACCAAATATCAAGCTTTGATCACAAATGGCAGAGGTCAAATGACCAGCAATGCCAGTGATTCTTTTTTCACAACTCCTTGAGTTTCGAAGGATGGTGATGGCGATATCCTGCCAATTTTGGAATCCTTCCGAGAAGAATAATGTATTGGATTCATTTGAATAATATGTAAAATATATATTGTATACATATATTCTCAAACTACTAGTTTGAGCCATTTTTTCAATAAGATTCGTTCATTTGCGAATTTCGGTTTCAGGTTTTAACAAGTAAAGATTGATAGATGTCTTGAAATTAGACTGACATGTTCATATAATGTTTGGATGAATGCATCACAATCACATTTGTTGAATTAAATAGTTGAGTTCCTTGTGCCTATTTTGGAATTTGTTTTAAGGTTTAAAGGCATTCCATCATTCGGTTTTCTATTGCATAGTTTTAGCTGTAGACTAGATTTTTGTATCTAAAATAACTTGTCATGTACTAGAAATCTATTAGGTACTATTACCGAAAATAGAGAAAAGAACATATACAAGAATAAAATAGAAAGAAGTTACTTGTGTTTCATCTATTGAGTTAATGTGTTTATATACAAGTCTATATAGTCTAAATAAGGAAATTAAAATAAATTAAAATCCTAAAATCAATCCTAAGAATCTGTAAAACTCTACCTCGAGCTGGATTAGAGATATTGATCATGCCCAACTTGTTACATAGATAGTCAACGATTCCTATTAAGTGCCTTTGTGAATAGGTCAACAATTTGTTCTCCTATCTTCATATAACTCGTGGAAATTGACTTATCCAAAATTTTCTCTCAAATAAAGTGACAATAAACCTTGATGTGTTTGGTTCTTTCATGATAAACGGGTGTGAGGCGATGTGAAGAGCTACTTGATTATCATATAAGAGCTTTACCATTAACTAATGCTCCAACCCAATTTCAGTTAACATATGTTGTATCCACATGATTTCACGTGTGGACAGTGTCATAGCACTATATTCCAATTTTGCATCTAAAACATTTTGTTTCTTATTCCTCCATAATATTAAGCTTCCACCGATAAAACCACAATGTACAGTAGTAGATATTTTATCTATCTTAGATTCAGTCCAGTCAGTATCCGCAAAACACGCAATACAGGTATGCACATGATTATTGTATAATATGCCACGTCTAGGAGCTCTTTCTAAGTAACATAAGATATGCTTTAGCATTGCCCAATGTTTTATTGTAGATGCAGATATAAACTGGCTAACAATACTCACATCAAATGCAATATCCGGTGAGTTATAATGAGCTAGTTTAATTTCCCAACTATCCTCCTATATCTTTCAATATCATCAAAAGGATCACCATCCTCTTTTGTCAGATGCACATTAGGACCATTGGAGTACTACAAGGTTTAGCTGCCAAACTTTTAGTTTCTGCAAGTAAATCAAGAGCATACTTTTTTTGAGACAGAAAAATTCCCTTTTTGCTTCTTGTTACATCTACCCCCCCAGAAGTATGTCAAATGATCCAAGTCTTTTGTATGAAATCTAGTATGCAAGAAAGACTTGAGAGAAAAGATACCTACATCATCATTTTCTGTAATAACGATATCATCAACATATACTAGTTACAAGAAAAGTAACACCGACCTCAGATTGTTTGTAAAACATCGAATGATCACAACCACTTTTATTCCATCTAAATTGTTGAACTGCCTCACTAAACTTTTTGAACCAGGTACGAGGGCTTTACTTCAATCCATAAAGGGATTTATTCAAGTGGCATATCTTCCTAAACTCCCCTTAAGCAACAAACCCAGGTGGTTGTTCCATATAGACTTATTCTTGAAGATCCCCGTGAAAAAAGACATTCTCAATATCTAATTGGTGTAAAGACCAATTATAAGAAACGACAAGCAAAATAAATGAACGAATAGAGGTGAGTTTGGCCATAGGAGAGGAAATTTTGAATAATCCACCCCATAAGTTTGATCATAGCTTTTTCCAACTAATCTCACTTTAAGTCTAGCCACTAAGCTATCTAGATTAACCTTAACGTTGAATACCCATTTGCAACCAATAGCCTTTTTACCAACAGGTAAATCCACTAGGTTTCAAGTATCATTCTCATCTAATGCATATATTTCCTCTAACATCGCATCATGCCAATCATGATGATTTAAAGCTTTCTAAATTGTCTTAGGAATAGAAATGGTATTTCGGGATGTAATGAAAGAACTATAGGTGTAAGCACTAAATTTTGTCCAGCTCAACTACATGTTTAATTTTCAAATTTTAAAAACAAAAATTTGAAAAAATACAAAAAATAAAAATTACATTTTGACCCCAACTTTTCAAAAATTACATTTTAACCCTTTATTTTTCCAAAATTACCTTTCATCCCCTAAACTTTTCAAAATTATATATTGACCCCTCATCTTTCTCAAAATTACACTTTGGCCCTAAAAGTTTCACTGCATTTGCGATTTAGTCCTTCTGGAATTTTAGGTGATTTGGGGCATCTACCTTCCGTGATTTCCAGCCACCGACCTAAGGCATGGCCTCCCTCCTCCCTAGCCATCTGCTACCTGCAAGAAAACAAGCATAAAATGGGTTCTTATCCCAAAAATATCGGCCAACGAAGCCCCTAACAACACCCACGAAAAAGAGAAAAAAAGAAAGAAAAAGAAGAGAAAAAGAGAGGAAAGAAGAAGGAAGAAGAAGAAGAAGAAGAAGAAGAGAAGAGGGAGAGAGAAGGCGCATCACCGGCGGAGGAGACGGAGGCGTCGACGGCGGCGGTTGGAGAAGAAGAAGAAGAAAGAAAGAAAAAAAGAAAGAAAAAAGAAAAAGGAAAAAAAATAAAAAATAAAAAATAGATAGCGGGTCGACTCGACCCGCGTGACCCGACCCATCCGACCTTACCTAACCCGCGGAGACCACAGCAGGCCCAAGCCCGACGCAGTAGCCCATCAGAATTAAAAAAAAAGGCCCAAATCAAGAAAAAAAAAAGAGGAAAAGGTGCACAAGCCCAACAAAGGCCCAAATTTCAGCAGCCCAAGCCTATAGCTTTCGACTTTGGTACACTCTCAATCCATTTTTTTTAATCCACCTATTTAAATGTTGTTTCATTTTAATTAATTTAATATTTTTAACTTCTTTTTTTTTGAAGTATTATGGTGTGATTTTATAATTTTTAATTTTTAATAAATTCATTTTTAAAAAAAATGGGTAACGAATCGATTTGACACTAAGTTGTTGATTTCATCGCTATGTTGGGTGAATATCATCGGTTCGAGTTAAATAGGATACATCCTTTTAAAAAATAAAAAAAATCTCGGGTTTTTAAAATAAAATGATTGTTTTTGTGGTTATTTTAAAAATTATCAAAATTTCGTTTTTTAGAATGTATATAATACGATAATATGTAATTTATCAAAATTTTCATGTTTCAAAATTTTCGTGTTTTTAAAAGTTTTTGTGTTTTCAAAAATTTTCGGGTTTCAAAAAATTTTCGTTTTCAAAAATTTTCGTATTTTCAAAAATTCTCGGGTTTTAAAAATTTCTCGAGTTTCAAAATTTTCGTGTTTTCAAAAATTCTCGGGTCTCAAAAAATTCTCGAGTTTTCAAAAATTCTCGTGTTTCAAAAAATTCTCGTTTTCAAAAATTCTCGTGTTTTTAAAAAATTCGTGTTTTAAAAAATTCTCGGTTTTTAATCAGATCACGATTAAGCATTAAATTGACTTGTATTTTTGAAAATTAAGACAACACGCGTTTAACGAGATACCAATTTTGGGCGTCGCGAGGGTGCAAATACCTTCCTCGCGCGTAACCGACTCTTGAACTCTATTTTTCTCTGGAATTTTGACGTAAAACAAAACTCGGCCCTTTTTTTAAGAAAATTCAAAAAATAATTTTTTTGTTTTTTAAAAAAGAGGATTTATTAGGTGTCCGATCACACCTAGAAAAAAGGATCGGTGGCAACTCTCTTTTTAATAAAATCGAAACTCTGTTTTCAAATGTTCAATAATTTTCTCAGTTAGCGTCCGTACTAAATTTTAGGTCGCTACAGCTGGCGACTCCATTGGGGACTTTTTTTAGAGTCGAGTCTGATATTAAACGCATGTTGTCAAAATTTTCAAAATTTCTCGTTCAAATTAATTTTTGATCGTGATCCTTGAATTTTATTTTTGAAAAGTCATGCATCTGCCTTTGGTTTTCAAATTAATATTTTTTTTCTAACTTGTTTATTTTTCTGTTTTTTCAGCTTTAAGTTTTACAAGTTTTAGTTTATTGTTAGTTTGTTTTCAGTAAAATAAAAAAGAAAAGGTTTGTGAGTTTCTCCCCAGACACCGTGCACTTGCATTTTTGCATAACATGAGCTCTCTACCCGGGCTCCGTCCGCTTAAATGGAAGTAAACGCTATGCCTTCGTGAGTTAACTCGTCCCTCCGCACAGGCTAGTGGATACTTCCGGGTTACATATGACTTATGCTTTCGTGAGTTAACTTGTCCCTCCGCATAAGCATAAGTAAATGTAATCCCTCGAATTGAGCTCGCGAGCCTATGATGAGCGATAACCGAGGCTCCATACTAGCCTTAGTAGGCTACAGTACGGACAATTCGAGTACCTTTTTAGAACCGTAACCGCATACAGTGAACCGTATGAGCCACCCGATTAGAGCCATGCCGAAACTTCGTCCGTCGAATAGTCACCAAAATAAGTACATGGGAGAAACGCCTCTTACCTTTTATCTCTTTTACATTTACACTTTTTTATGCAAGGGAATTGGGTCCATTTAATAATTTGGATCGGGTAGATTATCTGATGAGTATGTGGGGTAGGTTTTTGTAAAGCATGATGAGTAGAAAAAAAAAGTAGGTCTGTTTCACTAAAATGCACGATTAAGTGGCTTAATTTGTTAAATTTTCCATAGTTTTTCTCTGTTTATATTTGTTGTGATTACTAACCAAGGTTATTTGTCTTTATTTTTTTTTATCATGCATCATAGGCATCTTATTAGGAAGGTGTTGATTAGAGATTAGTTGCCAAAAACGGGTTTCTGATGGAGGAGTCAATTACGCAAATAACCGAGAAAAATGCCGTGGTTTGAGACTGGTCTTTGAAAACCCAGAAAGCAAAATGGGACAGTTTAAAGGAAAGATGTATCTCCAATCTTCCCGAGCATGTGACTTCGAATGCTCGTCAGAATAACCTCGAAGATTTGACTTGGATCCGAAAGCAAATGGGACTCGGACACTAGGGCATTTTCACTTTGAAAAATGCACGGATATAGCTCCCTTGATCGCTATCAGCGTAGACGAACATTTGATTCAAGCCATGGTTCGATTCTGGGACCCAGCTTACCAATGTTTCACTTTCAATCAAGAAGATATGACTCCGACCATAGAAGAGTATGCCACATTGCTTCGTGTTGACAATGCACAATTCAACAAGATATATGTGAAAGAGCCCAGACCTATGACCTTCATGAAAAAGCTAATAAAGTTGACGGGAATGACTGATACATAGACTGAAAAACATATAAAGAAAAAGAACGAAGTCAATTATGTTACATGGTTTTCTCTGCGATACTTAGTTCAAAATCATCCAAATACTCTAAAGAGAGTGGATCTGTTTGTTTTGGCCATTTATGGATTAATCGTCTTCCCAAAGGTTCTTGGACATATAGAAGTTGCGGTAGTGGATTTTTTTGAAAAGTTGAGGCAAGGAATCAACCCCATCCCAACTATCTTAGCCGAGACTTTTAGATCTCTAAGTAGTTGTAGGAGGAAAGGGGAAGGACGTTTTATCGAATGTGCACAGTTACTTACTGTTTGGATTCTGAGCCACTTCTGGAAAGTGGAGCGCACACCTTTCCACATGTTTTCAAAACATTTTCTCCATTGGAAGCTTATCTTGGGAAAGATTGGCAGAAGGATGTCACCGAACAACACTGGGCTTCAGTTTTTTAGAACCTTCGCGTCGAAGACATAACTTGGAGAGCACCATGAATTCGTCATTCGGTTCTGTTATATAAATGCGGAAGCCAAGATTGGGTGCCTTTACTCGGATTATGGGGAGGAGTTGGATATGCTCCATTAATGGTTCAAAGGCAGTTTGGTTCACGATAGTTCATACCAGCTACCGGAGGATCGCCACAGTTGGAGTTTGCTTTTATAGGTAAAGGTTACATGAAAAAAGTCCGAGAAACTAAAAAGTCTTAGAAGGAAATTTACCTAATGGAGTTAGCTCTGTATGCTAATACTATCACTCAAGATTATGACATATGGAGACAACGACGAGTGAATAGTCAACAAATCTCACCGACGGATTACACTTTCCACAATCCTTTCTCAGAAGAAATGTCGTCCGAGCTGGAAATGGCAAAACATGAATTTGAACGTGAAAAGGCCAAGCTGTTACGGGGTATTAATTCTCTTCAAGAGGAAAACTACCAGCTGAAGATCGATGTTCAAATTGAAAAATCTAGAACCGAGAAAGTCCAGAAAGAAGCTGAGATCATGAGAAATGACTTAAAGGATCTTCATTTGGAAAATAAGAAATTAAGAGGCACTATAAGGAATAGTGGGCTAAGAAAATCATCGGCAGAATGGAAGGAAGAACTAAGCAATATCAAAGGTGGGATGGAATTTTGGAGAGGGTAAGCGAAGAAGGAAGAGGAAAAAATTGTACGTGCTATGATAGAGTTAAGAAAGAAGAATGTTGAATACGAAACCGTGTCTATAGAATTAATGGCTAGTCAGTCTGAGCGTCAAGAGCTAAGAAGGAAAATACGAGATTTAGAAAATACGTTGCAAGCTCATCAACAACATTTAGATACTCTCATAAAAGCCCTAGAAGAAAAGAATGGTCAGCATGACAGAGACACTCGCACCTATGAAAAAGCTCTCCAAGAAAAAGATTTGCATCTTAGCAGTTTGATAAATCAAATTCGCAAGGCAGCTGTGTAAATTGTGTAATTATCAGATGAAGCCGAAGCTCTCAGTTGCCAATTCCCTCCGAGCCAAAGATCAAGTATATCAAAATTCCTAGAACGAGTGAAGAAACAAGGCAATGTGGCTAGGAAAATTTTTTGTAACTATTAAATCAGATATGGCAAAATGTTTTGTAATGGACTCTTTTGATTAATGAAATGCCTAAGTAAGGGGCTATCTTGAAATCAACACCAAATTCTTGTATATTTATTCATGACTAACATTCATTTATCATTTATCTATTTATCCATTCATTGCATATGCATATCACCCTAATCATTCACTGAGGCTAAAACCGTATAATCCACAGTTGCGACACCATAAATTTGGAATCACGTCATTTTTATAAGACGCGTCTAAGAGCTAGAACTATGGATGCTGAACTCAAAGAAAAAATTGAAAGGATGGAAAGGATCCAAAGAGAGTTACAAGAGCAGTTGGCCAAGTCACAGCAGGAAGCAAGAGATCTGATGGTAAGATCTCGAAAGGAATCGCTCGAGCAAAAGGATCAAATGGCCAAAATGATGGAGATGATGACAGCTTTGGTCAAAGGAAAAGGACCCATGTAGAGCCCTGATATCATAGAACCCCAATCAAGAGCTAATCAGGGTTCGTCCTATCCCCCAGGATTCATTCCACCTCACGTCCATACAATGCAAAGAGGATATCCTCAAGGGGAACCTGCATGCCTGAAGCAACGACCTGCACCACCTGTTCAAGTGGGGCAAGGTATATTCGTATCGAACCCCAGAGCTAATCCTGCTAATCCAATTGTTCCAGATTTGGATGATCCGGTAGAAATAGCCAGGTTAAAAATGGATGATCATAATGCTCAGGATAAGTATAGGAGCCTGGAAGAAAGGCTCAAGGAGATAGAAGGTACTGAAGTCTTCTCTGCAATGAGTGCCAAAGAGCTTAGTTTGGTGTCCGATCTGGTTCTGCCTCCATAATTTAAAATGTCAGATTTTGAAAAATATGATGGAACAATATGTCCAAAGGCGCATCTTATCATGTTTTGTCGGAAGATGACTGGTTACGTGAATGAGGATAAATTGCTAATACACTATTTTCAAGACAGCTTGGTCGGATCGGCTCTTCGATGGTATAATCAACTCAGTAAAGAAAGGATCTGGTAATGGAAAGACTTAGCATCAGTATTTTGTGAACAATATAAGCATGTATCCGACATGGTACCTGATCGACTAACTCTGCAGATGATGGAAAAGAAGCTGACAGAGACTTTTAGGCAATACGCACAAAAATGGAGGGATATCTCAGCCCAAGTAGAACCCCAATTAACTAAAACTGAGATAACAGTCCTCTTTATCAACACTTTAAAAGCGCTGTTTTACGATAAATTGGTAGGAAGCGCCACGAAAGACTTTGCAGATATTGTAATATCCGGGGAACTTATAGAGAATGCCATTAAGAGTGGAAGGATGGAAGGCCCCGAGAGTTCAAAAATGGCAGTACCCATAAAGAAAAAAGAGGCAGAAACCCATATGGTGGGGACTGAGAGCCACTATACTTCTAATCCTCAACCAACCCAACCACGACCTCGATATGGCCCACCTCCAAACTTTTATTTTCCTCCTTAAAGCCCTTACTATCAAGCGCCTCCTCCTTACCCCGTCTACGCCACAAATAACCAAAGACCATTTGCCATGTTCTCTCTAAATACCGTGCCTACTCAAAGCCAACCCAAAAATGAACAAAGACTGACAAGACCCAATCCTGAAAAACCTCAATTCACCCCTATTCCCGTGTCATATGGATAGCTCTCCCCAAAACTATTGGAAAAACAATTAATATCCCCATATTATATGGCACCCTTGAAGCCTCCATACCCAAAATGGTACGATCCTAATGCTAGTTGCTTGTACCACACTGGAAACCAGGGGCATTCTACAGAAAATTGTCTTGCCTTTAAAAGAAGGGTTTAAGGTCTTATTGATGCAGGCATTTTACGATTTGATGGTGCCAGTAATGTGGCTGGAAATTCGCTCCCTAACCATACTAAAAGGAATGTGAGTGCAGTGACAAATGAATACAAGTGGCGAGCCAAAAGTTGTATCTCTAAAATAAAGGCATCTTTGTGGAAGGTGTGGGAAATAATGGCTGAGAAAGGTTTGTTCTGTCCACTTCACAGAAGTTTCAAGGAAGAAAGTACATAAGTTCAAAGTTTTTGTGTCTTCCCTGGCTTAGAAGGGCATCACATCCAGTCTTGTGAGGGATTCAAAAAATTACTTCAAGACATGATGGACAACAAGGAGGTCGAGATCTTTAACAGAGTGGAAGAGGCCGATGAAGGAGAAATATCCGCTTTTGATAACCAATCATTAGGTTCCCCTTATAGCGCCGATCGATCGTTGGTGATCTATTACGAGGCAAAAAAGGAAAAAGTGAAACCAAAGATGATAATTGAAGTACCATCTCCTTTCCCTTACAAGGACAACAATGTAGTATCATGGAAATATGATGTCAACATTATCATACCCAAAGGTGAAAAATCCAAAGCTACGGTTGCAAGTGTTGGTGAAGTGGGACACTTTACCCTCAGTGGGAGATGTTATTCTCCTGAGGTGGTTGAACCAAAGAAGAAGACTGGTACTCGAACCAAAAAGGAAAGGCACCGATGCATGAGGCTGAGGTCGAGTTTGAAACTCCGTCCGAACAAGAAGTTAAAAAGCCTGTGAATGAAAAGGAAGCACATGAATTCTTAAAGTTCATTAAGCACAGTGAATATAACGTCGTAGAATAATTAAACAAGCAACCGGTGCGAATCTCGGTATTATCTCTATTGTTGAATTCAGAACTACATCGGAATGCTTTGCTGAAAGTGTTAAATCAAGCTTATGTGGCGAGCAATGTATCTGTTGAAAAGCTTGATAGGTGGGTGAACAACTTGAATGTGGATAATTTCATCTCTTTCAGTGATGATGAAATACCGCCAAATGGTAGGGGCTCCGTAAAAGCATTGCACATCACAACCAGTTGCAAGTGTTATATAATACCGAATGTGCTCATTGACAACGAGTCTGCACTCAATGTCATGCCTTTGGCCATGCTTTCTAGGATGCCAGTTGATATGTCTTATCTGAGGCCTTGTCATTCCATAGTAAGGGCATTTGATGGGACACGACGAGAGGTCATGGGAAAGATTGAAATTCCTCTAGAAGTGGGCCCATGTACATATGATATCGAGTTCCAAGTCATGGACATCACGCCTTCGTATAATTACCTTTTAGGGAGGCCTTGGATCCATTCTGCTGGGGCAATTCCTTTATCTCTCTATCAAAAAGTAGTTTATCATGGATAGCCGCTTGATCACGGTCGCTGGTGAATAAGACATTATTGCATCTATCTCTAATGACGCACCCTACATCGAAGTAAACAAAGATGTAGTAGAATGTTCCTTCCGTTCCTTTGAATTTATCAATGCTACATTTGTTGCTGAAGGAAATAGCATTCCTACACCCAAGTTGTCAAGGAATACCAAGATGGGAATTAAGCTGACTGTGGGAAAGAGAGCTCGAGCGAAGAAAGGTTTGGGAAGAAATCAGCAAGGGATAGTTAGAGTACTAAAACCAGTACATCACAAGGCTCGATACGGTTTAAGATTCAAGCCGGATATGCGATAAATAAGAAAACAGTTGTGGAAAGATCAAGAAAGGAGGATTGCAAGAGCCTCAGGTCGGGAATTGGAATGGGAGCCCATAGCGTATCCTCCTTTGTCAAAAACATTTACATCTGCAGGAATGATATACCCAGCGCGAGATAATACATGAAGCACGCTTCCATTAATTGAAAGGGGTCTTCAGAACGTCAGTATAAATGTTATTGACAAAGGAGATGATGCAATTAAAGATGTTTCAATGATACGCCCTTGTTCTCTTGGATTCATTTTGAACAATTGGATTGCTGTGGATCTTTTTGTAGTTTCTAAGTCCTCTCCAGAGTAATGCTTAATGTTAACTTTTTTTTTTGTGCCCCTAAGTAATAGTGGGATTCTTTTGCAAGAGCTTATGTTTGCTCTTTATTATTTAAATGAACATTAATGGAGATGCATTTTGTCATGGTCTTTTCATTCTCATTAACTTCATAATTATTCCCCATTCTCATAGCTTGCTCTTATATGTATCTCATATCATGTCATAACATTATGTTTTTTGATACCTTGATGCTCCTCTATAGTTTTCTTTTCCATTCACCTTTCAGGTGCTCAGATATCAACGACATGAGCAATCCCGTTACAAGTCCTGAAATTGATTTCGAGAAAGCTATTTGTTTAGGAGAATTCGAAGCTGAGAAAAATGCTGAAGATTATGTATCGTCTCCTGACTTACTAAGAATGATAGAACAAGAAGATAAACAGATTCTACCCCATCAAGAATCTGTTGAGACAGTGAACATGGGAAATGAAGAAAAGAGGTAGGAAGTGAAGATTGGGACCTCCATTTCAGAGAATACCAAACATGATTTGATCGCGTTGCTTCGTGAGTACAAAGATGTATTTGCATGGTCGTATCAGGACATGCCAGGGTTGAACGAGGATGTAGTGGTCCATAAACTCCCAATGAAACCAGAATGCAATCCCATTCAGCAGAAGCTAAGACGAATGAGACCTGAAATGCTATTAAAGATAAAAGAAGAAGTCAAGAAACAAATTGATGCTGGCTTCTTACAAGTCTCTAAATATCCAGAATGGGTAGCTAATATAGTCTCGGTACCAAAGAAAGACGGAAAGGTACGAATGTGCGTAGATTATCGCGATCTGAATCGAGCAAGCCCTAAGGATAATTTTCCTTTGCCACACATTGATACGTTGGTGGATAATACAGTAAAATATTCTTTATTTTCTTTCATGGATGGTTTCTCGGGTTATAATCAGATAAAGATGGCTCTCGAGGATATGGAGAAAACTACCTTCGTAACAATGTGGGGAACGTTCTGCTATAAGGTGATGCCATTCGGATTGAAGAATGCTGGGGCAACATATCAGAGGGCAATGGTGATGCTATTGCATGACATGATGCATAAAGAAATAGAAGTCTATGTCGATGATATGATTGCCAAATCTTGGAGGGAAAGAGAGCATGTTGGGAACCTCAGGAAGTTGTTTGAAAGACTAAGAAAGTTCCAGCTGAAACTTAATCCAGCCAAGTGTACTTTTGGGGCTACCTCGAGAAAATTACTAGGCTTTATTGTCAGTGAGAGAGGTATTGAGGTTGATCTAGATAAGATAAAAGCCATACAAGAACTACCACCTCCGCACACACAAAAAGAAGTCAGAGGATTTTTAGGGAGGTTAAACTACATCGCTCGTTTCATTACTCAACTTACCAACCAGTGTGACCCAATTTTTCGACTCCTTTGAAAACACAATCCTGGAGAATGGAACGAGTAGTGTCAAGTGGATTTTGACAAGATAAAATAGTATTTGTCTAGTCCCTCAGTGCTAGTACCGCCAACTCTCGGGAGACCGTTAATATTGTATCTGAATGTGTTCGAAAATTCAATGGGTTGCGTACTGGGGCAATATGACGAGTCGGGGAAAAGAGAAAAGGTGATTTACTATCTCAGCAAAAAGTTCACAGAGTATGAGGCAAAGTATTCGTCAATTGAAAATTTCTATTGTGCTTTGGTTTGGGTAGTTCAGAGGCTTAGGCAATATATGTTGTATCATACGACATGGTTAATTTCAAAGTTGAACCCAATAAAGTACATGATGGAATCACCTGCACTCTCAGGAAGAACGACACGATGGCAGATCCTACTATCAGAATACGACATTGTCTATGTGAGCCAAAAGTCGATAAAGGGGAGCGTAATAACTGACTTCTTAGCTACTCGAACAATGAAGGAATACGAGCCATTGGGATTTGATTTTCCAGACGAAGACTTGATGTGCATTACAGAAAAAAAGTGTGAGCCGTCAAAAGAGAAATCATGGAAGATGAGCTTTGATGGTGCATCGAATGCATTGGGGCATGAGATTGGAGCAGTCTTAGTGTCACCAGAAGGGAACCATTATCCGCTCACTGCCAGATTAAATTTCTTCTATACCAATAACGTAGCAGAATATGAGGCTTGCATCATGGGACTTCGTGCAGCTATTGAACAAAACATCGAAATCTTAGAGGTGTACGGGGACTCAGCATTGGTGATTTACCAAATTCGTGGAGATTGGGAAGTGAGGATTCAAAATTAGTTAAATATTGCGATCTCATTGCGGAACTGATTAAAGAATCAAAGAAGTGACTTTTAACTACTTCCCACGAGAAGAAAACCAATTGGATGATGCCCTGGCCACTTTGGCTTCAATGCTCAAAGCAAACAGAGAAACAGAAATAATTCCTCTCCAAATGAGCATATATGAGGTCCCTGCACATTGTTTTAGCATTGAAAAAGAGACAGATGGACGGCCATGGTTCCATGATATCTTAGAATATGTCAAGAATCAAAGGTATCTCGAGCAAGCAAATAAGAACGACAAAAGAACAATCAGAAGAATGGCGGTGGGATTTGTCCTTGATGGGGATATCCTGTACAAAAGAGGAAAAGATCAAGTGCTCTTGAGATGCGTGGATGCTATTGAAGCCAGAAACATACTTGAAGATGTCCATGAAGGAATCTGTGGGACGCATGCCAATAGTTTCACTATGGCTAGGCAGATTATGAGACTCGGTTATTACTGGCTGACGATGGAAAACGACTACATTAGTTACGCACGAAAGTGCCACAAATGTCAAGTTTACGATAATAAAATTTATGCAGCCCCTTCACCCCTTCATGTCATGACTTCTCCGTGGCCTTTTTCTATGTGGGGCATGGATATTATAGGGCCAATTTCCCCAAAGGCTTCTAATGGGCACCGATTCATTTTTGTGGTTATAGATTACTTTACAAAATGGATAGAAGCCGCTTCGTTTGCTAATGTGACGAAGACTACAGTTTGCAGGTTCTTAAAAAAGGAAATCATATGTTATACGGTTTACCTGAGAAGATCATTTCAGATAACGCTTTAAATCTGAACAATAAGATGATGAAAGAAGTGTGCGAGCAATTTCAAATAAAGCATCATAATTCCTCACCTTATCGCCCAAAGATGAACGGAGCAGTAGAAGCGGCTAACAAAAATATTAAGAGGATTATTAGGAAAATGACCGAGACATATAAAGACTGGCACAAGAAGCTACCATTCGCTTTGTATGCATATCGCACATCTGTGCGGACATCTATGGGGGCAACTCTTTTCTCTCTGGTCTATGGAATGGAAGTCATGCTGCCCATCAAAGTTGAGATCCCCTCTCTACGAGTCTTAATGGAGTTGAAACTAGAAGAATCAGAATGGGTTCGAGCTTGATATGACCAGCTCAATCTTATCGAAGAAAAACGCTTGAAGGCAATCTGTCACGGACAGATGTACTAGAAGAGAATGATCACAGCCCATGACAAGAAGGTGCGGCCAAGAGAATTTCGCGAGGGAGAATTCGTACTGAGAAAGATTCTCCCAATACAAAAAGACTTTCAAGGAAAATGGGCACCAAATTGGGAAGGGCCATATGTCGTAAAGAAGGCCTTCTTGGGTGGAGCTTTGATTCTCACTGAGATGGATGGGAAGGAGTTACCTAATCCAGTGAACTCAGATGTTGTGAAGAAATATTATGCCTAAAAAAAAGATTGAGATGAAAACCCGAAAGGGCGTCTTGATTAAAAAAAAGAGAGAGATCAAGATGAAAACACGAAAATGGCATCTTGATAAAAAAAAGATCAAGATGAAAACCCGAAAGGGCGTCTTGATAAAAAAAGAAGAAAGAAAGAGAGATCAAGGTGAAAACCCGAAAAGGGCTTCTTGATAAACAAAAAGGATTAGGATGAAAACCTGAAAGGGCGTCCTAAAGAAGGGGCTCAGACTTAAGGAGCAAGACATTTTGAACGGGGAGTCAAAGGACGAAGGTACAATATTTAAAGCATTCTCAGAAGCTCGAAATCTTCTACACAATAAGCTTTGCTCGAAAAGATCCAGGATGAAGAAAAGTGGAGAAGTTCATGCGTTGGATATCCAGAGCATTTGTGACAATTGAATCTGCTTTCCTTTCTTTATAATGTTTTCTTTATTGAACTATTCCTTGTCAATTTTCTTTGCTTGTTGCTTTTGAAATAAATATGAATGTGAGGTATTTCTTTCGTACCTACTGTGCCATTGTCAAGCATATCATGTTTAGTTCATTTAAATGATAAATAGTAAAATGACGTGCTCTAAACAAAAGGAATGTTGAGCATTGCTCGGATGAGAATTTGGTAAGTACAAGAGCATCAAAGCAAGGACAAAGTTCAAAAAGGGGCAAAAGGGTGATATACGAGAAACGCAGATTACTCGTAAAGCTTGAGGACGCAGATTACTCGTAAAGCTTGAGGACGAGTACAAAACCTGAAAGGAAAAATCAAGAATCGAAACAATGAATGCAGGTCATCACGAAAATCGTAACGAAAAGGGATATGTGACAAACAAGCCCAAGGCGCATGGCATAATCATGTAGGCATAAAAGCATTTAAGACAAACACGTGCATATCCTGATAACATCATGCATGACATATACAGGTACTCCAGTAGAGCAAGAGGTTTTGATGATAGTGGTATTGAATCAATGAAAAGAAGACATCCGAGTTCCATCAGATGATATGTTTTGAAATTCTGATTTTTTTTTTAAAAAATTTATTCCATTTCTACTTTTCAAAAAAATCAACTCATATTGCGAGAGGTGAGTTGAGCCTCAGGTCACACACTGAGGTATTTTTCATTTCTGTTTTTCAAAAAATCAACTCATATTGCGAGAGGTGAGTTGAACCTCGGGTCACACGCTGAGGTATTTTTTTTTCAATTTTTGTTTTTCAAAAAAAATCAACTCA
The DNA here is from genome assembly GCA_025503065.1 of Gossypium bickii. Classification (NCBI taxonomy): domain Eukaryota; kingdom Viridiplantae; phylum Streptophyta; class Magnoliopsida; order Malvales; family Malvaceae; genus Gossypium; species Gossypium bickii. The sequence goes on along the minus strand of CP106713.1, from coordinate 13,669,445 downwards.
TATTGCGAGAGCTGAGTTGAGCCTCATGTCACACGCTGAGGTATTTTTCAATTTCTATTTTTCAAAAAAACTCAACTCATATTGTGAGAGGTGAGTTGAGCCTCAGGTCACACGCTGAGGTATTTTCAATTTCTATTCTTCAAAAAAATCAACTCATATTGCGAGAGGTGAGTTGAGCCTCGGGTCTCACGCTGAGGTATTTTTTTCAATTTCTGTTTTTCAAAAAAATCAATTCATATTGCGAGAGGTGAGTTGAGCCTCAGGTCACACGCTGAGGTATTTTCAATTTCTATTTTTCAAAAAAAATCAACTCATATTGCGAGAAGTGAGTTGAGCCTCAGGTCATACGCTGAGTTATTTTCAATTTTTGTTTTTCAAAGATCAACTAATAATTCGATAAGTGAGTTGAGCTTCGTGTCGCATGATGAGCTATTTTTGATTTCTGTTTTTCATTAAAAATAAAGAATAAGGATTAGACAATCGAACAAAATTTAGTACTTTTAAGTCTTTGCACTATCCCTATTTCACAGCGATGAGTAAAGAGGGGCAGCTGTAAGCACTAAATTTTGTCCGGCTCAACTACATGTTTAATTTTCAAATTTTAAAAAAAATTGAAAAAATACAAAAATAAAAATTACATTTTGACCTCTAGCTTTTCAAAAATTACATTTTAACCTTTCATTTTTTCCAAAATTACCTTTTAGCCCCTAAACTTTTTCAAAATTATATATTGACCCCTCATCTTTCTCAAAATTACACTTCAACCTCAAAAGTTTCACTACGTTTGCGATTTAGTCCTTCTAGCAGATTAGGTGATTTGGGGCACCTACCTTCCGTGATTTCCAGCCACCGGCCTAGGGCATGGCCTCCCTCCTCCCTAGCCACCTACTACCTACAAGAAAACAAGCATAAAAGAGGTTCTTATCCCAAAAAAATCGGCCAATCAAGCCCCCAACAACACGCACGAAAAAGAGAAAAAAAAGAAAGAAAAAGAAGAGAAGAAGAGAGGAAAGAAGAAGGAAGAAGAACAAGAAGAGAAGAGGGAGAGAGAAGCCGCATCACCGGCGAAGGAGACGGAGGCGTCGACGGCAGCGGTTGGAGAAGAAGAAGAAGAAGAAGAAGAAGAAAGAAGAAGAAGAAAGGAAAAAAAAGAAAAAAAAGGAAAAAAATAAAAAATAGACAGCGGATCGACTCGACCCGCGTAACCCGACCCGTCCGACTCGACCCGACCCGCGGAGACCACCAGCAGGCCCAAGCTCGACGCAACAGCCCATCAGAATTAAAAAAAAAGCAGGCCCAAATCAAGAAAAAAAAAGAGGAAAATGTGCAGAAGCCCAACAAAGGCCCAAATTTCAACAGTCCAAGCCTATAACTTTGGGCTTTGGACACTCTCAATCCATTTTTTTTAATCCACCTATTTAAATGTTGTTTCATTTTAATTAATTTAGCATTTTTAACTTCTTTTTTTTTTGAAGTATTATAATGTGATTTTATAAATTTTAATTTTTAATAAATTCATTTAAAAAAAAAGGGTAACGAATTGGTTTGACACTAAGTTGTTGATTTCATCGCTATGTTGGGTGAATATCATCGGTTCGTGTTAAATACGATACGTCCTTTTAAAAAATCAACAAAATCAAAAAAATAAAAAAATACTCGGGTTTTTAAAATAAAATGATTATTTTTGTGGTTATTTTAAAAATTATCAAAATTTCATTTTTTAGCATGTATATAATACGATAATTTGTAATTTATCAAATTTTTCGTGTTTCAAAATTTTCGTGTTTCTAAAAAAATTTCGTGTTTTTAAAAGTTTTCTTGTTTTCAAAAATTTTTGGGTTTTCAAAAATTCTCGGGTTTTAAAAATTTTTCGTGTTTTCAAAAATTCTCGGGTTTCAAATAATTCTCGAGTTTTCAAAAATTCTCGTGTTTTTAAAAAATTCGTGTTTTCAAAAATTCTCGTTTTTTAATCAGATCACGATTAAGTATTAAATTGACTTGTATTTTTTAAAATTAAGACAACACGCGTTTAACGAGATACCAATTTTGGGCGTCGCGAGGGTGCTAATACCTTCCTCGCGCGTAATCGACTCCTGAACCCTATTTTTCTCTGGAATTTTGACGTAGACCAAAACTCGGCCCTTTTTTTAAGAAAATTCAAAAAATAATTTTTCTTTTAAAAAAAAGAGGATTTATTATGTGTCCGATCACACCTAGGAAAAAAAGATCGGTGGCGACCTCCATTTTTAATAAAATCGAAACTCTGTTTTCAAATGTTCAATAATTTTCTCAATTAGCGCCCGTACTAAATTTTAGGTCGCTACAATAGGAAGAAGACAAATGGTTATATGAAACAAAATTAGAAATAAGATAGGTACAGTGACGTTTACTTTTACATAGAACAATAGGAAGGTTAAGGTCACTTGGGATTGGATCAAAAGACGAAGACATTGGTAAAGGGATTAGATCTGATGATGAAGACACCGATATATGACATGTATAATTAGTCTCTTTACATATAGAATAAACTTGAGTAACCGGTGGCCTTGTCGGAGCAATTGCCAAAAAAATTAGAATTCTTTGGTTGACTAGCGACAGTATAAATTAACCAATCATCTTCCTCCCCTATTTCGAAAGATTCTAAGACATTTCTTCTTAAAAGAATGACACTTGTTCTGAGAATGCAACATCGATAGACATAAAATACTTGTTGAGATTTGGACTATAACATTTGTATCTCTTTTAAAGGCAAAAGTACCCTAGAAACACACACTTTAAGGATTTTGGCTCAAACTTAGTGACATGAGATTGAACATCTCAAACAAAATAGGTACTCATGAAAATTCTTGGTTCCAATGGAAATTTTGGTTTGGATGGAAATAGAACATTGTATGGGTTATTACCATGAAGTACGGAAGAAAGCGTGCGATTGATTAGAAAGCAAGCCGTCGAAACAACATCAGCCCAAAATTCTTAGAAACTTTCGTTTGAAATAAAATAGTTGTGGTTGTTTCAAGGAGATGTTTATTCTTCCATTCAGTGACACCATTTTAAGATGGCATGTCAACATAAGAAAATTTTTGAATAATCATATTTTAAGTCTTAAAAGCCTTACAAGAGTTGGAAAAATATTCTTTAGCATTATCGTTGCACAAAATCTGGACAGGCACACCAAAATGAGTTCTTATATCGGCACAAAAGGTAAAAAAAATGAGAAAACACCTCTGACCAATTTTTCATAAAATATATCCATGTCATTGGAGAATAATCATCCACAAACGTAACAAAATATTGAAATTCAGGTTTAGATACTACCTAACAAGGTCATCAAACATCCAAGTATACTAACTCAAAAGCAAAACTAGCTCGTGTGTTAGATCTCGATCTCAAAGGGCTCCGTTGGTGCTTTTACAAAGTGACATGCTTCAAATTTCAAGGAAGGCGGGTCTTGAAATTATGGACAAAACTTCTTTAAAAAAGAAAGAGAATGATGTCCCAACTGACAATATGTTTTAATTGGAGAGAGAATAGTAGGACAAGCATGTTGGATCTATGCCCTAAGTGTAGTATTTTCTTCTAAATACACTTGTAATTTTTCGAATAGATTGGTTAATAAAATTATTCATGAATTACATTAATAGTTTGTATATTGTCCTCACGTGATTTTTGCACACAAAGCAAAATGGAAGCAAATGTTACTTGCTAGTTGCCTAATGTTTAACTAATATTAAGTGGTGTTACGTGGTCGGATCGTAAAAAAAAAAACTTATATTAGTAGACAAACCTAAACATGTCCTTAGTCTAATAAGAAATTAGCAAACTGATTGAAAGACTAATATGCTCTCTACCAAGTCCAATTGGGGAGATATTTTTTCTTGGGCATCAGAGCGAATGACTCTCAAAAGACAAAGACATAAATGTGACTGATTTGACTAACAATATATCAGACAGGACCCAAAAAGAATAGATCCTAAATCCGCTTATGAATTTATTCACTTGTGACATTTATAGTGTGACATACCTAAATCCTAAGTGGATGACGGACTATGTATGCATGACTCGGAAAACACTTCAACGTAAGTAAAAACTTGAGTTCGAATAGATAAGGAACCGAAAGCTGGTGCGTTAGGTGTACAACTTCTGCAGTATGTAGCGTTATTCATAATAGTGGAATTCATAGTCTGAGACATGGGTAAATAGTATCCTCTCATTAGCATTACATGGTTGATGAAAAGTAAATGTGGCCATGAATTGTTCGTCTTTGCGATGAATGGCTTGATCACTATTTGATAGTGATTAACTTTTCATGAAGGAAGATGTAATAATTACCATGAGATAAAATAGGATCATATTTGGAGAGATTAAGGATATCTTGTAAGGGTAACACACTTATGACAAGGTCATTGGACAAGTAATGAGTAGTTGCTTTCGTAATGGTATGTCGTTAGGGAAAGCTTAGTCACGATACTATACTAAGTGAGTTTATAATTAATAGGCTAAAAGTCGGAATTTAATTATAAATCATTTGAGCCCTAATTACATATGTCCAATTGATCCCTCCGCTAGCTCGTTGAAACCATAAATGAATTGTGTGTTTGAATTAAAATGAATACAATGAATAAAAATAGAGAAAAGGAAAAACATTGAGAAATAATTATGGTTTTCTCCGAAATGGAGAAATGTAATCATTTGGAAATGAATGTGGTTTTCTCAAAATGGAAATGGAAATAGAAATGATTTATTTGCAAATGTATATGAATTACTCAGAAATGACCAAAAGAATGAGTTTATGTTTTTGAGTTATTTTAAAGCCCGAAAATGAAAATAAACCATTTGGTAATAGTGAACATGCTGAGTGGTGAAATATTAAACATATTTTCCAAAAATTTTACCGGGGGTAAAATTGGGATGAGAATAGTATTTAATATAAATATATTGAAGTTTATTTTGGAAAATAGAAAACAGAATCGGGTTTGATCAAATTACAAAGTATTGGATCGAAAAGTCCGGGAAGCACTCGTAATTGGACCCGATATGAGAGAGGCCAAAAATCCCCTAATGTAACATGAAGGGGACGGCAACCCTAGAAGAAATATTAGGGTGTGCCGTCCACCATACTTCCACTCTAAGTAGGAAGTTGTTTTTTTATTTGAAATAAACTATTACAACTTAATAAGGGTTCTACTTTCTCTTCTTATAAATAGATGGCATCGATAAAGCTATTAACACAACTTTGAGAGATTGTTACTCTGCCAAAAAGTAAAGAGAATTTATTCTTAACTATTAAATATATTTTTCTAGAATAACAATTCTATAGGATTCTATTAAAAAAGAGAGAATTTTTGTTTCTACTCCAAGGGAAATTTTTTTTTTCTAGTTATGTGTTTTGATTCAATTGGTTCGAGCTCACACTTGAAGCAATTCATGGTACGAGAATAGTGGAAAAGATCGCTTGCTTGAAAGCCGAAAAATATCAAGGATTCGTTTATCCGAAAACATAGATATGATTTCGGTCTAAGGTTTATTGCTATAACCAAGTCAATTTTTAAAATTTTAATTTTTCGCTGTGCAAGAAAACCATTTTTAAACCGGATTTTTTCCAACAAAGCCATGGATCGAGGAACCCACTTGTCGACAATATAAAGACTATCATATCCATATCATTTACCAATAATGTGCCTCATAATAAGGTCAGTAATGATCGAGAAAAAAACGAGATGGTGCAATTTAGGTTTTGGGTAAGTTTATTGATGGATATTTACTTAAAGGCAAGGTTAGGTAAATTTAATATCAATTATAAGGTGAAGGATGAAGTGAGGTTAATACTTCCAAATGCAACAACTTTAAAAAGTAGAGAAAATGTTGGGATTACTTGCCATATGATCTATAGCCCCTGAATTGATGACCCATTTGGATGAAGAGGAAATAAAACATATATTAGATTTACCTGAATTCACAAACAAAGCAATGGAAGCCCTAATACGACAAAAGGCAACAAAACACACAAAAAAGAAAAATTACAAATAACCTAAAACAATACCCAAACAGTGTAACCAAACAGTTCCGAACAGTATCCTGTGAACAGTATTGAAACAGTGACAAGAAACCCAAAACACCCTCGAACCACCTTCGATCGATAACCCGACCATTGGGCTTTTGTTGGAACCCCGAGTCGACTTCAAAGTCAAAGTTCGGTGACAAGAAGACCACTCACATGCCCCCTCTGGTGCATGGAAAAAAGGTGCTACTTTTTGGGTGGTGTCACAACGGTTCAAGCCATCGAAAACTACATATCGTCTATTGAAGTGGTGGCACTCCTCTCTAAACTCAGGGTGTAGATTAAAAATCCTTTTGAAAAAATAACCCACAAACAAAAAAAGATACCTAATTCCTTCACGATTTAAGCAAAACATTGACCACACAAACTCAAATTGAAAAGTTTTGAGACCATGATATTGAAAATAAAGAAAAGAACATATAAGGGAATAGAATGAAGAGAAATTACTTATGTTTCATCTCTTGAGCTAGTGAATTCCTAAAATCAATCTTAAGAATCAATAACAGGTACTAAACATGTTAAATTTTTAAACTACAATTTTTCTAATCATTAATTGCTCCTTTATCATAGTGAAACAGGAATTGTGAAATTGTAGAACTGGAAGAAAGAAATAACATATATATTGTACTTGATATTATAAGAGGCAATTGCAAATAAAGAAGAGATATGAGCAGAGACTGAACAAGAAAGCAAGTCTGAAATTAAAAGTTCCGAGCCACCCTTAACAATGACAAGATAAAATAGAAAACTATCCAAAATCAGATAACGTCAGTGACACCCTGCAATAGCAATTCCACCGTCTGTCAATCATCCAATACTGAGAACAATTACCAGACAACAATGGCACCACACAATAGCATGCAAAACCAAGAAAAGTTCAACCATATTTAGCGGAAACTTTAATAGTTTTTGCCAGAATGGTTCACTTTCAACCCTATTTAGCGGCAGACTTGGTGACCTTGGCACTGGTCGGATCCTTCTTCTAAACACTCTTGATAACACCAACAGCAACAGTCTGACGCATGTCCCTGCCGGGAAAACTACCCAAGGGTGGGTGGGTACTCAAAGAAGGTCTCCACAACCATTGGCTCGGTGGGAACCATCTCAATAATACCTGCATCACCAGTTCCTTCTCAAGCTCCTTACCACATTGCCTGTCAATCTCGGTGAACGGCTTGGCAAACTTGACAGGGACGTGTGAGGCGTGGTAGTCGAGGACTGGGGCATATATGTTTCCAGTTTGGCCATGGTAGTTCATGAGGATGACCTGATAAGTGAAGTTGGCAGCCTCCTTAGCAGGATCATCCTCGGAATTTGATGCAATGTAACCACGCCTGAGATCCTTAACAGCAACATTCTTAACATTGAAGCAACTTTGTCACCCGGAAGAGCCTCTGAAGAGCTTCATGGTGCATCTCAATGGACTTTAACTTCGGTGGTCAGACCAGGAGGACCAAAGGTCACAACAATACCAGGCTTCAAGATGCCGGTTTCAACACGACCAACCTGGAAAGTTCAAATACCACCAATCTTGTACACATCCTGAAGTTGGAGACGGAGAGGCTCGTCTGAAGGCCTCTTGGGCTCACTGATCTGGTCAAGAGCCTCGAGAATCGTAGGGCCCTTGTACCAATCCAAGTTGGTAGACGTCTCAATCATGTTATCACCCTCAAAACTAGAAATGGGAACAAATGGAACCTTCTAAGGGTTGTATCCCACCTTCTCCAAGTAGGCTTTATTAGTCCAATGCATGTCCAACATACCAGTTGAGTGAAAGAATCAAATAGTTAATAAAATAATTCATTAGTTTACTAAATGGCAAGCCAATGTATAGAGCATGTAAGCTTCTGATTATAATGCAAACTTGACCCAAATCAGATGAATGTAAGATCAACTATTAAACATCAGCATTCAGATCAAATTGTTCAAATTCTCATCAGTACTGCTGATCAATGACAATAAACAATTAAAAGTTAAAAAGGAAAACCTTAATGCTAATGTGTCTACATGCCAAGTTTATATTTCATATTATGAAGCTTTCACAAAAAAGCAATGCTTATGAAATTACTGGTTTACTTCTCTCCAGATCATCAATGTAATCAGAACTACGGACAAATATCATAAGTACAAATCTTGCTAAATATTCTCAAGGATTGTTTGCTCCAAAATGTTCTACTTAGGCTGGTTCAGTTCTTATTTGCAAATGTAGCCATGATTGTGGAAATGATATCTAAACTAAAAACATGGCAATTGGTGTAAGAATGTGTGAATACCTGAGAAGAGGGTTCTTTCTTGTTAGATGAGTCAGATTTCCCTTCTTTTTCTTTATTTTTTTTGGTTATTCCATTTATCTCAGAAGGGACCAAAGCTGAACGACCCTCCTGATCTAAATTCCGATAGACTGATTGTTGCAGCTTCTGCCGCTGAACTCGGGTGTAGGCTCCTGTTTCACACTATTACAATGAACATCAGACTTCCCTGAGAGCGGAACAATGCCATCCTTCCCATGGAAGAACTTAAATGCCATATCAAAATCCGGACCATCTTCGAATATCAGGCATCCTGCGCCCTGTCATATATAGAAGAACCAAGTCAGGAAAATGGTCTACTTAGTACTTCAAAATCAACATCAATGCATGAAAGGAGAAAAAAAGAATGGGAGATATTACAGGAACATGAATTGGGGACTAGTAAAATTGCAAGAAAAGAGAAATTGATTGAGCAGCAACTCAAACTCCACCAGTGTAAAAAATAAGTCCAAACCAGAAAGCAACCAAAGAGAAGATGATTGGTTCAAGCAAGTTCAATTTGACACCAATGGCTACAATACGTATATATTTCTAATTCTAAAATTTTATGATATCTTATTCAAATTTTAAAGTGAGTAATAGCGAAAATTTGTTTTTCAAGGAATACTTTTATTTTTGTATATGATAAAATTTAAAATCATGGAGTAATTTTTAAACAAATACTTATGTTTTCTAGTTATTTATAAATTAACTATTAAATAATCAAATATATTCACTTTTATTATTATTGTTTTAATTTAGGGTTAAGTAATTTCATTGATGGACATAATGTCAATAACATTAAAGTCAATATAAAATTGTATAATAGCAGTCTGCCCTCTCTGGCACGTCTCTGGTTTGCCCTAATTGGCACGTTTCTTTTTCTGGTTTTCTTGGTTTTTCTGCTCCTTTTGGCAGAGAAGTGGTGACGACGAATCTATAGATTTTGGATCTCTTGTTTGAATACAGGGAAACTTCACTTGGAGGCTCATTTGAAACAAATGGAATACGAATTAGCAAGGTTATCAATCGACGAAGAAGATGAAATTCTACAGATTCAAATAGAACGGAATGAAGAAAGGAAAGAAGAAGTTTTCAGGTTAGTAGGATGTTTTTTAACTGCTAGTGTTATTCATTTTCCTGCTATGAAAAATACTATGGCAAATCTGTGGCATCTTGTAAGGGGGGTGCATATTCGGGATCTAGGTGAAAAGAGATTTCTGTTTCAATTTTATCATATTATGGATTTGGAGAGGGTGCTGAAAGGATCTCCATGGACTTTTAATAATCATCTATTAGTTTTACACAAACTACAGTGGGGAGAAGATCTACTCAAAATTCCTTTAATCATGACACCTTTTTGGGTTCAGATACATGACATCCCCATTGGTCTATATTCAGAAAACCTGGCAGTTCAATTGAGTAACTTTATAGGAGAATTTATGGAATATGATGGATCGAATTTGGGTAAAGAAAATAGGAATTACATGCAGATAAGAGTCAAGATTGATGTAAGACGTCCGTTAAGAAGAAGAAAACAAATTATGTTTGGTGGGAATTGTTCATATGTTAAATTTCGCTACGAATGACTGTCCATTTTTTGCTTTTTCTGTGGGCGTTTGGGACATAATGATTCCTTTTGTGAAGCAAAAATGATGCTAGGGGTGGAAGTAGCTGAGATGGGATGGGATCTATCCTTACGGGCTCAAACACAGAGGGTGGTAATAATGAATAGTGTATGGCTGAGAGAGGAAGATGATGGGAAGTGGAAAGATGACGGGGATGATACTTCCACAAATAAGAACAATGCATGAACTAGGAAAAATAGAACGGGGAGATATGGAGGGTCCTTTGATCCAGTTTTGGGTTTCAGTTTGGATGGGGTAAAGATTTTAAGAAGCTATACGGGAGCAAATAAAAATTTAGAACCAGCTCTATCATGATCTGGAGGATGGTGTCTTGGTTGGTGAAGAAGGAAAGAAACAAGCGAGAGGGGAGATGGAGGGGGTGACAGCCTTAGGGAATGAGAATGCCCCGGTAGGGAGGAACAGGAGGGTGCTGGAAGCTAATCACTTTGTATCGGCGACTGCCAAGAGGCAAGCCGACCAGACCCAATGAAACTGTTAAGCTGGAATGCTCGTGGATTGGGGAGTCCACGAACAGTAAAGAGACTTCAGCATATGCTAAAGGCACAAAATCCCCAAGTGGTCTTCTTTATGGAGACAAAAGTTTGCAGAAGTAAAATGGAAAGAATTCGACATGGTTGTGGATATGCTAATGGGATTGAAGTTGACCCAGAGGGTACTAGAGGAGGGTTATGTTTGGGAAACAAGAGGTGAGTGTCACGCTTCGGCAGTATTCAAAAAGGTATATCGATGTGGTGATTGATGGAAATGACTCAAGAGATAAATGGAGGTTCACCGGTTTCTATGGATCCCCATATGAACACGATAAAAACAACTCATAGGCCGATTTAAGGAGTTTATACATAGAAGAAAGGTTTCCATGGTTCGTTTATGGGGATTTCAACTAAATTATGTATGGTTTTGAGAAAAATGGAGGGGTTCCTAGAGATGAAAGAAGAATGGAGCTATTTCGAAAGGCCCTATCAGATTGTAGTCTTATGGATATGGGTTTTTCTAGAAGATGGTTTACATGGGAAAGAGGAAATTTACCAGAGACAAACATACGTGAGAGACTTGACAGGGGAGTTGCAAACGAAGATTAGTTGGCACGATTTCTTGAAGTTTCCATTCAACATCTAACTCACTCTTTTTTTGATCATTGTCCCCTTCTAGTTAACACGAAAAGGGCAAAACAAGGGGCAAATGAGGTAGCCTTCAGATTTGAGGCATAGTGGATGATGGAGGAATCATTTGAGGAGGAAGTCAAGAATATATGGGTCATCATCAGGAAATTTGATGCAGAAACTAGACGAGTTAAAAAATGGTTTGAGGAGGTGGGCTAGTCGGATTCAAGATGATTGAAAGAAGCGAAAGTCATTTCTCACCGATAGATTATCAGATTGTCTAGCAGCAGAAAGAGATGATAATAATTTGGCTGAGCTGATCGACACCAAAATTCAATCGAATCTGGAAATTGACAAAGATGAACGCTATTGGGAACAAAGAGTGTGTATAAATTGGTTAAAATATGGTGACTGAAACACTGCTTATTTTCATTGCCAAGCCATATAGCGACGAAGAAGAAATATGATCCACAAGTTGCAAGATGAGAATGGAAGAGAAACAGAAATAAAGCAAGATATAGAAAACATTGCGAGAATTTATTTTCAAAATCTATTTTGATCAGAAGAGAGGGGAAGAAGCAATCACTTGTTTTCAGGAATCGAGAGATGTATAATAGAGGAGGACAATCATTATCTTATGGCGACATACACAAAGGAAGAGATTAAAGCAACAACATTTGAGATGGGGCCTACAAAAGCCCCAGGGGAAGATGGTTTACCGGTATTATTTTACCAAAATGTTGGCACATAGTTGAAGATGAAGTCATCAAATTCTGTCTACAAATGCTGAATGAAGGAAAAGAATTCAAGCAAGTAAATTCTACAAACATAGTACTCATTCCAAAAGTTGCTAATCCCGTTAATATGAAACAGTTCATACCAATTAGCCTATGTAATGTAATTTATAAAATCATGGTGAAAGCTATAGCAAATAGGCTAAGAGGGGTTATTGAGAAATGCATAGATACGGCTCAAAGTGCTTTCGTACCTGGGAGGTTGAATTCGAATAATGTCATGCTACCTTACGAAATTCTCCATACGTTAAAACAAAAGAGAGTGGGGAGAAAAGGATTCATGGCTGTGAAGCTCGACATGAGTAAGGCATACGACAGAGTCGAATGGAATTTTGTAAAAGAAGTCATGATCTGAATGGGTTTTGCTTTTAGCTGGGTCAAAACTATTATAGAGTGTTTAACTTCTGTTTCATATTCGGTGATTGTAAATGGTTTCAAAGGAGAGATCTTTCATCCGACAAAGGGTTTACGCCAAGGAAATCCACTCAGTCCATTTATGTTTCTCTTGTGCAGGGAAGGTTTATCTAGCCTAATGCGTCTTGCAATGAATGAAGGGTTATTAAGAGGGGTTAAAGCTAGCAAGAGTGGGCCATAAGTTTCGCACTTACTTTTTGCAGACGGCTGCATTTTATTTACTGAAGCATCAAGTAGAGGAGCTACTGTGTTAAAGGAAATACTCAGAAAATATAGAAGGTGTTCAGGGCAATGCGTCAACTTTGATAAATCAACTGTTTACTTCAGCAAGAATACCTCAGAAAATGAGAGAAATATGGTGGCCAAAATTTTGGGAGTAAGATGTTCGAATGATCCGGAGCGTTATCTAGGGTTGCCTAATATGGTGGGAAGAAAAAAAAAAGAGTCGTTCCAGATTCTGAAAGATCGAATCAAGCAGCGAATTGATCATTAGAGTATGAGACATTTATCACAAGGAGGGAAGGAAGTTTGTATCAAGTCCATTTTGCAAGCTATTCCAACTTGGATGATGGCATGTTTTCTTTTACCTAAAACACTTTGTGATGAGTTTGAAAATATTATGGCCAAATTCTGGTGGCAAAAAGGGCATGGGAAAAAGGGTATCCACTAGTGTGCGTGGAAAAAGTTGTGCATATTGAAGGAAAACGGTGGTCTTGGATTTCAAAATATGAGCCAATTTAATATTGCTATGCTTGCTAAGCAGGGCTGGCGTTTAATCAATTATCCAAATTCCTTATTGGCGAGAGTTCTTAAAGCTAAATATTACCCAAATTTAGATTTTTTAATGCACAATTAGGTAACTCACCTTTACTTACTGGAGAAGTATCTGGGCGGCCAAAGGTCTGCTACGAAGTGGGATGGGTTGGAGAGTAGGACGGGGAACTAGAATTCTAGTTTGGGAAGATCATTGGATACCAGGGAAAGTTACAGAAGGAGGGAGTCACAGAAATGAAAATGAAATTAAGTTAGTCTCTGACTTAATTGATGCTACAAATAATGTGTGGAAAATAGATCTAGTGGAAAATACCTTCTCAGCTGACACTGCAAAAAGATCTTGCAAATACCTCTGGCGGAAAATCTAGGAGAGGACTTTCAGGTATGGAAGGAAGAGCTTTCTGGAGAATTTTCGGTCAGGAGCGCTTATAAACTATTACAAAACGCTAGCTTGGATCCTAATAACTTATTAATATAGGATGATCTAAAAAACTTTTACAAAAAATTATAGAACCTACAGCTCCCATCCAAGATTTTGATTATAATTTGGAAGGTTTCATGGAATTATTTGCCTACCCTAGTTAATCTAATATCTAAGAGAGTAGCAGATAACACTGTTTGTCCTCGTTGTAGGATTGGAGAAGAGGATATTGACCATGTGTTTCGGTTCTGTCCTGCAACAATTGAGATATAGCAAATGTTAGAACTTCCCTGGGTTAGTAATTTGACGACTCAAAACTTCTAGGAATGGATTACCTGTATCTTCATGAGTAGCAACTACAACCAATGTCGGCTGTTTTGCAGTACAGTATGGTTCATGTGGGGGTCGAGGAACAACCTCATACATGAAGGAAAAACAGATTTAGTAAGGGAGTTAGCATCAAAAGTGAAAAGGTACTTGGCTGAGATTGATGGGTTAAGGGATAAAATGAGTACCTTAAACGCATTTAGATGCACAAATAAGCGAGATTCAATTTCAGGGGTGACAATCCACTTCGATGCAGCTTTTAGCAGAAGAGAATCCAAATCGATGGCTGGTCTGGTGGTTATCGACCAAACGGGGGAAATCAAAAATACAAAGACGGTTCCAAACTTAAATGTTTCTTCATCTTTTGTAGCAGAAGCCTACACCGGACTTCAAGCAATCAGACTAGGAACTTCATTGGGGTTATGTAACACCCCAAACCCGGCCCATGCGTTATGATCGGATCTGACATGTCACATGAGAAACACATGTTAAATCCTTTTTATTCGAACTAAAATAGGTATTATTTCATTATAATCAAGAAAAACAAGTTTGATTTGAAATATTTGATAAAGTACCACTAAACCTCGAAGGTTGATTGATAAATCGATAATTTAAACTAAAGATCTTATAAACCATGACTTTTGAAAATATTGTTGATAATTCGAGAGAAAATTTCTAAAAAAAAATATTTGTAAAAGTTTGTTATAAAATCCATTTGTTAATCAATTTTTTTTAATACCATTGGTTATGCTTTTAGAAAATCCCCATTTAAAAAATAACTCAAGCAACATAATAAATACATCAACATAATGCAAAAATAAAATATTCCAGAGGCCTTATTACAACTTAAGAACCCAAAATAATAAAAGTAATAAAGTGAACGGAAATAGAAATCTCAAGTCCAATAAAAACCGTTTCTGAAGTATGGCCTCCACCGAGTCATCCATGGCCCAAGTCCTACGTCACTGAGCATTACCTGCAAAGGTTAAGGGAACGGGGTGAGTTACTAGAACTCAGTGTATAATCCCCTTACCATTGTCCACTGGGCTTGAACCCATTTAGCATCATCTTGTGCCTAAGCCCATTTACAAAATAATAGATAAATGAGACAAATGTAAGAATGTATGCAACCCATCCCATCCAGCCAATCTTTCCCCCGTACCAGCCAATCTCTCCTGTGGGGATCAAGTCAACCCACCTCACCAGTCTCTCCAATTTGTAGTCAAGCTGCCATTTATAATATTTGTGGCTGAGCCACCAGATTCATATACGGTAATATAATCGGCACACAGCCTTAATCACGATGGCACAAAGCCATATTAAAAATTTGTGGCAATGCCACCGGTCTACACTTCTCTTCATTCAAGTTTCCCATCCCATGCAATATATAAAGATGCAAAATAAATAGTAACATATAATATCCACATATAGAAACAACCATTAATCTATAGATTATTTTTAATGAATCAACCCATTATAGCATTTTGTAATAATTCGGCTCACTAAAGCTTTTTAACGATTTGGCCCATAGGGCATTTCAGTAATTCAGTCCATAGGGACATTTCGGTAAATCGGTCCATAGGGACATTTCGGTAAATCGGTCAATAGGGACATTTTGGTAATTCTAACAACTTTAATGCTGATTTTGTCAAATCTATAAAATAATGTACTTTAAGCCAATTTCTCATTTAATGCCAATTTTATGATTTTTTTAGTCGTATAATAACAACAATCAACTATCAAACATGTTACCGAATCATAATCTACAGAATTACAGTGTGAGATTACATACCTGATTACGGTAAGTATTAAACTCTCTTGATCGTCGGCACTTATGATAACATAACACTCGATTAATCTAGCGAACGAGATTTTTATTAATCCAAAACTAAACCGAGCTATCTAAATTACTTACTTTCAAAATCATGAACGACCACGATTGGTCGATTCTCATCGGATGATGGTCCACAACCCGGTGGAAAATCTCGGATTGCCGATACCGCCCTTCGTTTGAACTTAAGAGTAGGAATCGCAAATCCACTCCTTTTTAGTTCTCCGATCGCTTTTCCTTTCGTTTCTGTACCGCTTGCCTCCATTGGAAAAATCTTAATCAAAACGATGTTACGATATATATATATCGATTATTTAAGGAAGAAGGGTTCGGCTTACCACTAAATAAAATGAGAATATCGAGTGAGTTCTTCCCTAACAACATAATCGATTAGTCAAACTTTTAATCTGATTAACACCATAACCGAGTAACGATATTGAATGGACTATGTAAAGACTCTTTACTTTAATCGATGATAATCCTGATTCCCACCAAATAGCTTATGACTAGAGATGATTAGGAAAAGATATGGTATTGAATACCAATTCACTTAGATACTACAAATACAAGATTATCAAAATGTGAGGGAATATGGGGGACACCATTTCGGTTTTAGAATCAAGATGAAACAACCAATAATGAGGGACTCTCATTCGGCTAAAGAGAAAAAGAATGAAAAGATTTGAACAAAAATACTTACCCAATTTAATCAAGAAAGAAAAGTCCAAATTGTAAATTGGAGAGGATGATCAATATTCGGCTTTTTGAATAGAAAAAAGAGTAGATGAAATGATCGAAAGAAAAGAAAGGATGAGGGAGGAGTGCTTTGTTAGTTTCGGCTAACAAAAGAAAAATGAACAATAGTGGATTGAGTGTTGCGGCAAAACAAAGAAGTAAGATGAACAATTAGGCTAAGTGTTTTGGTTATCAAAGAGAGAATGACCAAAATGCATTGAGGTTATAGCCAAAACAAAGGAGAAACATGCACAAGTGAACTAGGAGGTTTCGGCCAAGCAAGGAGAGAGATGAATTTGGAAAAGAGACACAAAATGGTCAAAGAGAAAAATATACCTCTCAAGCACCAAAACTATCAAAATACTCCTAGCAAAATTCGACTACCCTCTTTCCCCACAAAACCGTGTATACCTTACCAAAAGGGTCAAAAATTGACCACCAACGCTTTTCAAAACATCACCCACGATATAAGCTAACATGTCCTCTTCTCTTGCCTTTTCTTTTGATTCTTTCCTTCATTATCCCTTATTTACCTCCATACCATATTTCTTTAGCCACCTTTCCATAATTTAAAAAGTCTTACTTACCTTATATATGCCTTGGCGGACACTTACCTTATTAATGCAAAAATTTAATCAACGTCATACATGCAACGCCACACCACTCCTCTTCTAGCTTCTCTTGTGCTAGCAAAATGCACAGTTATTTCCATAAGCATTGACGCCACTTACCTTCTCCCCCTTAAGGGCTTAAACACAAAAAAATTTGCTAAGGTCCAATTCAACCCCGAACATTCTTAGGACCCCTAAACATACACAATTAATATTTTAACTAGTCTAAAGCAAGAAATAATGCACCAACATAAATTCTAAATTTCAGGATGTTACAGGTTACATTCAGTCACGATAAAAGGGGACTCCCGCATAATAATAGAGAAATGCAAAACAAAAGAGAAGGATAAATCAGTTATAAGCGCAATAATCAGAGATATCCAAGAAGAATCGAAGCAGTTTCAAGAAATCAAATTCCATTTCATCAGCAGAACTGAAAATATGTTGGCCCATAAAATAGCGGACGAAGCTCTTAAAAGGGAAGGAGTATCATACCTGGGAGGAGATGAGCAACATCACCTTTAAGTGAATCCGGAAGAAAGGTGGAGACAAAGGCCAGACTGAAATGGCGTAGAGAAGCGGGAAGACGAACAGATAGCAAAATATGGAAAATGAAAAAGCTATCGTCTGAAACAGATGGGAAAGGTTGAAAACGAAAAGACATTGAGGAAATGATGCCCAGCTGTAAATGAATCAGCTACAATTATTACCCTAGATTTTCTTTTTCATAGCCGTAATTGTTTTTGGCTCCCTAGGATCTTTTTCTGATGATTTTTCTTTTTTTATGTTTGTTTAATGGTCTGATGAAGTATACTACCAGTAGGCCCAATGACTTTTTTGTTTTATTTTCAGCTTTATAAAAGATAGCCGATTATGATTTCAAAAAAAAATTGTATAATAGCATATATATTAAAATTAAAAGATTTTTTTTTTCATAAATCGAGCTCGTGAAGTAATAGTTTTGTGTTTTAATCCCTAGACACCCTCTAATAAATTAAGTATGAAATTAGTAAAAATAGAGTAACGTTTTAAGTAAGTCGATTTTAAGAGGTAGTTATTTAAAAAAAATGAAAATATCCTAATTTATTTTTATAATATATCTATTCTATTATAATTTGTGTGATTAAATTTGATGTTAGGAGGTGAGTCATACTAACTTTTTTTTAAGTATACAAGTACAATTACAAATAATGTATATCCAAATCAATTATAACAAAAATAAAGTACTACAAAGTATAACTAAATTAATAATCTAAAATATATCGAAAGCTAAAAAAGAATAATTAAAGATAATCCATGCACGAGTTACATAAAGTGAGAGTTAAACTTAGGATATTATGATCTCAAGACCTCAACTTTAATCAGAATTACTAATGCCTCATTGGTGATTAAATTTGTGAAATCTTGGTTACAATAAAATTGTAAAATTTACACTATTCTAATTTGTGTCACTGTATTTAGTATTGTGATGAGTAATAAAATTCAATTGTGAAAGTACTAAAATTCAAAAAAAAAGAAGAGATAATTAGGTATTTTAATTTTTTTAAAATTAATTTTTAAATCTATCCGCTCTACATACTTACAGCATGTTTGGTTGGTTGTAATGCTAAGCCATTACAGCTGAATTTAGTGGGCCCATCCCTATTCCATTGTTTTAGTTGGCTGTAATGGGGTATTACAGCCTTATTCCATACAGCCTTATTCAAGACAAAACTGTCGTTTACCATTCAGCACCCTCCCCACGGAATACCGATTCAGCGTGAAATATTTTTCGACTTTACCCTTCTCTTCTTTCTCACATCTGAGCATTTTCATTTTCTTCTTTTTTCACGTCTGATTCCTATTTCTTTCTAACCTTCTCCCTCTTTTTCACCTCTGAATCATCCTCAACAACCCTATCCAAGCCCGAACCCAGATCCAATTTCAAATTAAAGCCACCAAATTCTTACCTATCGGCGAATTCCATCGATTCTCGCTCCTCAAGCTCCGGTTGAATTCCATCGATTTCCATCGATTTCCCATTTCCACAAATTCATCCTCAAGCTCTGGTTGTGAATAGTGGATAAAAACTTCATCAAGATCCTTATCATCTTCAACTGCACATGCAGATTTGACACCCACTGCTCCTCAAAATACAAATTTTGGTTCTCCTGCAGGCACCTCCTTTGGTCTAAAGTATAAAGTAACTTTCTTTGGGTAATGTATTACTGATTTTTAGGATGACCGTAACAACTTTTTCCCCCAAGTTCCTTTTCTTATAGATTTGATGGGGAAATTTGCCCACTATTAGCAGATTTCTTGTTCTCTCATCAGCCACTTTATGTTTTGGTAGTTTTATTTCTCAATATGATATTAACTAAGGGATGAAAGATTTTGTTTGTTAATGTGGATTATTCATTAAAATGCTTTGCACTGACTCGTCAACAAGAATCTATGTTAAATGCTTATTGGTTTCTTGATTTCTTCGAACTAAGGTGATTTATGTGGATTTTGTTTTTAAAACAGAAATGAAACATTTGGTAATTTATGTGCCCATAAATAGCATAACACTTATGCTGCAAGAAAGATGTGCAGGTGCTGATATTGGAGCTCTTGTAGCTCGGATATTTCATAGATCTAGAACTAGTCTCCAATCATTACTATTAAAGAGTAATACAGCTGTTGTTGAAGATTCCTTTGTGCACCTGGTATGTTTCTCAATTAGTCATTTTCTATCAATTGGGTTAAGAAAATGCATAAAAATTAATACTTGTGTGATTTAAGTTGACTTATGGTTTAGTGCTATGTCTGAACAAGACCAGAATAGTTATTTATAACAGTATTGGACCACCTCTAATCCATATTTTCCTGAAATTAAAAAAAAGTAATAAGAGACATTTTGTCCTCTCTTCTTTCACGAATGATGTCCTGGTTTCTGCTTTGTGTTATTTGTATATGTATAGTATTAAATAAATATCAAAGTAGTATGTGTTTAAGATTTTAGTTCCACCTTTCATAGAAAAGCAAGTTGTTAATGCTTCGTAGACATAGAGATATATTATAGATAAGGACAGGGGTCATTCGAGTCTGTAAGATATGTCAGAGTAAATTTAATAATTTCCCGTTTTATTGCTTCATTAATTTGGTACATTGAACCTTTTGAACATATAAACAGCTTCATAATATATTCAAGCAGTTTCTTTATTACTTTATACTAAATTCAATTGAATCATTATTTGTATGATGTGATGAAAAATCATGACTGATAAATCTGATAGTCTGAAATAGGCTCCTTGTTGCCCCCTCCTGCTTGAAAAAATGGCCCTCTGAACAGTTGTGGGATCTGTAAATTATGAGGACTTGGATTTTTGAAGACCTTTGACACTATCTTGTGCTAGATTATTATGATGGCAGTGTCAAGTTACTCTATGTAATTTATGATTTGTAACTAAAATATTTTCTTTAATCAGTACAAAATGATGACAAACACGCAGCAAGGGGGCTTGATTCATGAAGGAAGCCAGTTTTTTTTGTTCAAACAGTTGAAACAAAATTCAAATTTTAGTTACTCCTAATAACTATTAGAGCTTTGATAAAGGTAGCTCTTCCTCGTCAAAGGCCCTCCTATTACTTTCATCCTTAAAGCTAAAAAATAGATAGACCAAATGTGTCACCTCTCTACTATCTGTACAAGCATGTATACCTCTCAAGTCCTTGCTCCTGCCACTCAACCCTGCCTATATAGCCCATGTAATAATCTACATAGCATAAGCTATGGCTGCCTTTGTACTAGAACAACTGCAAGTTTAAGCCCCCTTGTTGTCTACTATCTAAATCAAATTGTTGAAATGTCTTGTACCATATTTAAGCACAATCAAGATTAAGTGATCTTCTCCTAAGAACATAGAAACTAGTTCATGAAATGATTTTAAATCAAATAGAGATATACCCTATTATAGTTCTTATAGGTTGCAAATGATATTATTTTAATAGTTAAATTTTGATCTTATTTGTTTTTTTTAAGTATTGCTACAACTATAAAAAATTATATATAAAAATCAAACATGATTTTAATTAAAATGTTAAAACTTAAAATCCATGGTTCATTTATTTATTTAATATAAGAAGACAAAATCTTTTTTATGATGCTCTCTATTCTTGTCACCAAATTAGTTGCTGATG
Source organism: Gossypium bickii (assembly GCA_025503065.1). Taxonomy (NCBI): domain Eukaryota; kingdom Viridiplantae; phylum Streptophyta; class Magnoliopsida; order Malvales; family Malvaceae; genus Gossypium; species Gossypium bickii. The sequence continues at coordinate 13,648,282 of CP106713.1, read as the reverse complement.
CTTCTTGTTTTTCTACTGAGGTTTACATCTTTTCCTCAAGAGAAGCTGTTATGTTTAGTGATTAACCTGGCATTTTACATAGGTTTTTGAGATGTTTATTTTTGAGATGTTTCGTTATCTACCTATCATTTGTTTTTGCAGATGTTGTTAATATTTGGGAATTTGTATTTTATTTGATTTCCCTTGTGGATTAACTTTTTTAAAAAAAAAATGTTTATGTATGATATATATATAGGAATTACTTAAAAGAAAAAATTTGTTTTTAAATAAAACATAATTACATTATTTAAAAAAATAATGTCATCATACTGAACTTATTAGTATTTTGAAATTATTAAGATTATTTGTTTACATATAATAATATATAACTTAATTTACCATGTTTAATCTAATTGTATAATAATCTAATTGTAGGTCTTGGTTATATTTTTCAATTATTCAGGGGTTCATCTATATTTCGGGGACTTGAAGTTAGGGGAAGAACCATGCTCATCGAGCAAGAGATCAGCCGAGTTTGGTACCATTGTGTTGCTTCCGCTCCTTTTATTTTTGTACCTATTATCTTCATTGCTAATCTGGTGGTAGCAATCCGTAATTTGGGACTGTCTCCTTACTGCTGTATTTTTCAAATTGTATCATATCATATATGATTTTTGAAATCTTCATATCTAAATTTGTAATAATTGAAATAAATAAATGTTAAAATAACCTCATTTAACTTTTCCAAACTTCCTACAATGAAGGGTAAATTCTTTTTAAGAGGCAGAGTTAAATTATATATTTTTACGATAATAAAAATATAATTTAAGTATTCATATATTTATAACTTTTAAAAAATTAAATTAAATTTTTATCATTTTAAGGGTTAAAATGTAATTTTACCATTATTAGTTTAAACTTTTATAAATTAAAAAAAAACAAAATGAAAATTTTTCCATTTAACTTCCATTGTTATGTTTCACTTTTGTTTACCGCTATGTTAAATAACATCGATCCATGCAATATATAAACAAACATAATTACTAAACTTCTTAATAAATCTAATCCATTAACATTATTTACTTTTAAATAATCTTAATAATCTTATTATTATTATTATTATTGAATAAGGTTAAAAGTATTTTAACCTTATACGCATAATTAGGATTATTTACTTTTAAATAAAAGTACTTATGAATTCATCTTTCCCAATACATTATAAAAAGTTTCATATAATATATGTATATTTCTATAGCACTGAAAATTATGTAATTTGGATGTGAATGTATTTCAAGATTAGATGTTCATTATTAATTTTTCTTTTAATGTTCAAGACATTATTATTTGCTAAGCCAAGAGCCGATTTTGTTAAATGAAATTTGATAAATATGTATTGTTCATTTTTCTTTGACAATGTGTTATTGCTTCCTCTTCTTCTTTGGTTTGCTTGATTGCTTCTTCCACCCACAGTTGAGCTTATTGTATTCACTGAACCACTGTAAGTTCTTTACAAATTAAATTCTTTGATTTTTTTTTTACTGTTATTGAAATTAGTATTGAAGAAATGTGACTCTTTTACTATGATTTAAAGATATGTAACACTTTAATATCTTGCAGTAATGGCTCGTCTGCCTTTAATTGTACAAAGTGAGAGGTGTAAAAGAATTGGTCTTGCTATTACAATATGGTTGCAAATGTGTACAGTTGCGAGTTGGTTCTTAGTTGCATTGGGTGCAATCCATAGCATACATACTTATAAACCAAGGATTAGATCCTATATTTTAGATTTTTATGCAAAACGAGGTTATGTGAAAAGACTTTTATATGCTAGTGATGAGACCTGTATTGAACAAGTTAGGATGAATAGAATTACCTTTTTTAAACTATGTGAGATGTTACAAACTTTAGGGGGATTAAAGTCGTCAAGGAACATGCTTGTTGATGAGCAAGTGGCAATGTTTTTACATATCATTTCTCATCACCTTAAAAATAAGGCTGTCGAAACCATTTTTAATTTTGATTTTAAAAACGGGGGTTGACTTTAAAAAATAAAAACGGGAGTCGCCACCAATCCCTTTTTACTTAGGTGTGATTGGATCACCTTATAAAACATTTTATTTCAAAACATTGATTTTGGCCTACGAAATTCAAGAAAACCGGTTCGGGAGTCAGTTACGTACGAGGAAGGATTAGCACCCTCGTATCGCCCAAAGTTGGTACCGGATTGACTAGTTATTGTCCTAATGTCGAAAATTCGAAAAGATTTTAAAATACAATTCCTTTTAAAAGAATGTTTGTATAACCCGTTTTGGAATATTAAGATTCCTTTGTTCCATAAGGATAAAATATCACATCCAGTACGTTAGGGTGCGACATTTTAACCCCCGAAACTAAGATTGTCCCTTAATTTTCCAAAACACGAAATTAAAAGGATATTTAGTTATTTGGGCGTACGAAAAATCAAAACCCAGCATGTTAGGGCACAATTTCTCGAACTTCCAAACACGAAACATTACCTTGTTTTCTGAAATCCTTATCACGAGATAACAAAATGTCATATCCAAAAAGTTAGGACATGACAATTTTGAATTCTCGAGAATAAGTTTTTATTTAACTTTTAAAAGGGAAGTAATGGGTTCTTTGGACTCGAAGAGAAAAATCGAAACCCAGTAAGTTAGGGTATGATTTCTTTTGAACCCTAGAACGCGGAGTGTTTGCTTATTTTGAAAATCAGATAAAATGTAATGCCTTGAATAAAATGTGATATGGCCGTAATAGAATGAAAGATGAATTATAGTAGACATGCATACTAGGGTAGAAACGGGGGAGATACTATAAATTACAATAATAAAAGCAAAACAAATGAAAATTCAAACAAATAATATGCAATAAAAGAAAAATAGTAACAAAAATGCAATAATAACAATAATAAAATATATTAATAAACAAATAAACAAATAATATTAACAATAATAATAACAAATATAATTATAGTAATAGTAAAAATAAAAATAAAAATAATATTAGTAATAATAAAATAATAATAATAAGGATATTAAAATTAATAGTAGTAATAATATAAAAATAATAATAGAAGTAAAATAAAAGTATATTAATTATAATAAAAATGATAATATATGTTAATATACAAATAATAGTAAAAAAATAATAATAGAAATAATGAAAATAGCAATAATAATGGTGATATTAAAAATAATAATAATAATAACAATAATAAATATAGCTATAATAATATATATATATAAATAATGGTCATAATAAAAAAAATATAAATGAATATGATAATAATAGTAAAGTTAATAAAAAATAAGATAAAAAAATAACAGTAGTGGTAATGCTAAAATAATAGTAAAAGCAATAATAATAATAACAATAATAAGAATTTAAAAATAAAATTAATAATGAAATAAAAAAACAAAAAAATAAAAAAGAGGACAAAATTGAACTAAAAATAAAAATTTGGGGCAAATTTTAGAGAAAATAAAAGGCAAGGGACCTATTTAGACACGCGAGTAACATGAAGGGACTAAAAAGGAAAATAATCCCTCCTTCCAAAACGCTGCGTTTCAAAAGGGACTTAGATGAAATCCAAATAAAATTTAGGGGCAAAATTAAAAATAAAAAGGAACTTAATTATAAATCCATAAAAAAGCGGAAGGGCTAAAAGCGCAATTAGCCCTTCCAATAAAAACAAGGGGATCCTAGGGGCTAATTGGGTCGGATTCGGGTCCAACATCAAAACGACGCCGTTTTGGCGCTTGGGAATAGGGCTCAAAACGACGTCGTATTATATACCTTATAAAAGTTAAAATTTTGACAAAAAAATCCATTACCACCACATTCTAAAAAAAAAAAATCAAAAACTCTCAACTCTCTCTTCTCCCTCTCTCTAGGCGATTTTCGGCAGGTCTTCCGGCTCGACCCATCGCCGTCCGCCGTCGCTGACGCCGCCGTGCGCGACGGCCGAACTTCGAAAAAAAGGTAGTTTTTTTCTTTTTTTATTTATAAACTTTAATGATTGTAAAAAAGAAAAAGAAAAAGAAAACTTTAAAAAGAAACATAGATTCGAAAGAAAAGAAAAAAAAAACACAAGAAAAAACCTTTGCTTCTCTGTTTTTCTTTGTATATATGCGTATATTGTCGAAAAAAAATATATTCTCCCTTTTTGTTTAGTTACACTCTGTTTTTATAACCGAAATCAATCTTAAGATAATAAATACAAGATCCCAATTTTCACTGTTACTTGCGATTTTGCAGGCATGTACTGCGGCGATAGGGCGTGATTCCCAGCGATGAAGGCGGCGTGACGCTCAGCATTGAAGACGTGATGGAGGCTGCGGCGGCACCATGCTGTTAGAGCTAGGGTTTGCTGAAATTTTTTTAGGGTTTTGGGCCCTTTTGGGCTTAGGGTGTAATTGGGTTAAAGGGTTATTGATTTGGGCTTGGTTTTTAATTTTTGGTCAATCGGGCTTTGTATTTATTGGACTGTAAAAAGGACTTTTAAACATTATTATTTTTTGTTTTTTATGGCATAGGCCCAGACAAATTGGGCCTATAACAAAAGTTATCAAGCATCACTTTAATAGGTCCGAGGAAACCGTTAGCAATCATTTCATAATGTTTTAAATGCTATCATACGCTTACAAGATGTGTTATTTAAAAAGGCAGAGCCAATTACAGCTAATTCTACAGACCCAAGGTGAAAATGATTCAAGGTATTGGAGCGAGTTCTATATAGAGCTCGTACATAATTTAGTCCATTATCCTAACTCGAGGTTTTAAAGAAACTGTGTTTAAAACTGTGTTTTAAAGAAAGTGGAATAATGATTAATGCATAAAACTTTTAAGTCTGTTAAGTCACGACGATAGACATGAGTTCTTTGAGACTGTTCATAGAAAGTATGTTAGTTTTAATATTATCAGAGTGCGCAGCAAGAGCGTAGTGTGGTGAGTGAGGATGCACGACTGTTAGTTAGTTGGAAATTTCGAGGACGAAATTTCTTTAAGGAGGGTAGATTTGTAACATCCCGAATTTGGGCCTAGTAGGATTAGGCCGATTGGGCCTTGGGTTTAGGAGAGTTTGAAATCTTTAAGAATATGAGAATGGTGTTTTTGCTAATTGGATGTATTAGTTAAGTGAATTTGGAAGGGGTTACGAAGTTTTTATGAAGTCTTGGGTTTAATTGGGCTTTAGGAAAAATTTGGTATTTTAGCACTTTAAGGAGAGATGGTAAGTAGCTCCAAGACATATAGAAATTTATGAGTAAATAGCTAGCATAATTGAGCAATTGGTAGGAAGGTTAAGGTGTCACATGATGGACTTGAAGGAAAGAGGTTCAAATCACTTGGTGTGCAAATTTTGATTATTTTTGCATGCTTTCGTTAAGTGTTGGTCAAAGAGATATTTATGGTAAGGATGGACTTTGTTATTTTTGGATAGTAGACTATTGGAAAAAGGCAAGTTATTAGTTAAGGAATGGAATCAAGATGTTATGGAAGGATAAGGGGACATAAAGCTTGATGTATGGGAGATGCTTTGGAAATATTTTTATGGTTATTTTAACCATGAATGTGGACGCATAGATGGCTAGGGGGGTTGGCCGAGTATTGTATGGGATTAGGGGGAGGATAGTTGGCCAAATTCTTGACATTTTGTGCATCTTTTTCCCTTTTTTCCAAAATCTTTCTCCTTAGCCGAAATTGTCATTTGCATTAGGTGAAAACTTTGTTTTGTTTTGGCTATCATATTTGACCAAATTGGTACTCTTTTTCTTCTTTTTCTCTCAAGCTTTTCTTTCTTTTTGGTACCGAAATATTACTACTTTTGAAGGCATTTTCTTTCATTCTTTTTCTTACTTGACCGAATGTGCACCATTACCAAAAACTTTTTCTTTGTTCAATTTCTTCCATAACCGAAACCCATTTAGTCTCTTTGATCATTTCTCCTTTTCTTTTCTTTTTCATTCTCTTCTAAAGCCGAAAGTTTCACTCCATTGACACCATTGAAACCGATTGCTTCTAAGCACCAAAAACCTATCATCTTTTTCATTTGAATCTATTTTTCTATTTCATCTTGCCGAATTTTTGGAGTCTAGTGACCATTTGCATATTGGTCTTTACTTTTCGGTAAGAATCTCTTCTAGACTAATTTCTTTACCTCTTTCTTTTTCTAACAATTAAAAAGCAAACTCTAATTCCTTATGTTATCTTTGGCCGAAACTTGAAGGAAAGTTTGGGGTTTCTTTGTAGCCAACGTTTAGGGGGAATCATTCGGGATTTGAATAATCCAAGGTAAGGAGATGATGATATTCGGCCAAAGGCCATATCTTTTTAGTGATAATCGATTTCTCACATAGTGATATGTAGGTACTGTCGACGTTGTAGGCAAGAGTCGGAAATCTTAAGTATTCTATCGCTCTCCGTGTTTACAAGGTGTGTAGCTTACACTAAAATTCTAATAGATTAATAGTATTATTGATAAAAATGTGTTTATAAAGAAATATAAATGATTATGGCTTTGGGTACCATTCAATGGTACAGTGAATTCATGTAACATCCCGAAATTGGGCCTAGTAGGATTGGGCCCATTGGACCTTGAGCATAGAAGCGTTTTAAAATTTTTGAGAATATGAGAACGGAATTATTACAATTTGGACTTATTAGGAATGTGACTTTGGAAAGTTATGGGATTTCTATGAAGTCTCGGGTTCGAATTAGGCCATAGCAAGAATTTTCATTTTTGGCCTTTTAGTGGAAAGGAGTGATGGAAGTAGGACTTAAGAATAAGTGGGTGCATTTAGGAGACACAAGGGAGCTTGTGGCTTGGTGGCAACTGGTGTGTTGAGCTATTGAAGGGAGCAAGGGTTTGAATCTCATGACAAGCAACAAGAGAGTTCTATTTTTGCTCAAAGAAGAAAAGAGGTGGAGTGGGGACAAATGGAGCAAAACATGGAGTGGGGACAAATGGAGGAAAACATGGAGCAAAACATGGAGGAAAACATGGAGCAAAAAAAAGGGAGAGAATTATGGAAAGTGGGGTTGGTGGCACAAAAAAAGGGAGTGTTATGGAAAGTGTAGTTGGCAAATTTTGGCTTTTAGGGGAAAGGATATGGATGGTTTTGTGTGTAGGAGAGGTAGCTTTATTTTTCTTGGTCTTTTGGTAAAGCTTTAGTGCTTGTTTTGGTCAAAATTTCTATAGCATCAATTGTGTCATTTTCTCCAAATTTCTATTTTCTTTACCGAAACCTCCTAGCACATTTGTACATTTTTCTTCTCTATTGTTTGGTCAAAACATTCATCTCTTGTTCATCTTCTTTAATAGCTGAAACTACCAGAACACTTTCCCCATCCATTCTCTTCTATTGACCATTTCATCAACCTTTTCTTCTTCTTTAATCAACATCACTTTGTAATCACATCTTTTTGTTCGATTTTCTCTATAGTCGAACCCATTATCATCCTATGTCTTCATCATTTCGTTCTCTATCATGTGGGAAAACCTCATCTTGATCGAATCGGATTTTTAACAAGGTGAAGGAGCACAAGTGAATGGTACTAATCAATCGTTATCGCGACTCGTCAAGTAAGTGGGGGTAAGAGCGCGTTGTTATAAGATTTGTTTTGGCCGAAGGTGGAATAATTGCTAACAACTCTCTCGCTCACCAAATATTGTTAGGACGGGATTTCAGTAGCCAAAGGGTAGGATCGAGGGAGATCACATTCGTGGTGTTGAAATCTGTGGAAAGCACAACTCGTTATTAAGGTGTGTAATCCCGTACCTTTCGTATATATGATTGAAATGGTGTGTAATATCACACTTCTCTGAAAATTTGTATGAAATATGCTGTTAATCGGTGGAAATACCAAAGAAAACTAAAAACCGGCATCCGTAATCACTCGGGTGTGCGTATGATCGTAATGGTAATCGTATTTCGTAATAAAACAGTTTCAGTTAGAAGCAGTGATGTATTTTTGAAAAATCACGAAAACTAGGATAAAATGAATTAGAAAGTGAGTAAGATATCAAATTAAAGATTACTGTGTCTATTTTGATATGGAAGAAACGGAGAAGGAAAAGGAATTTTATATTCTGAGATATCTTGATTTTAGTGAGACTGGTTCTGATTAACTTCGGGGTTCACTGTTCTGTTTTGGAAAAATCATATAAAATTGTACAAAATGAATTATGGGTTATAATTTATATGTATGGATTCCTTAGTGAGCCTATTTTCAAGGGAAACATGTTGGAATGGTATATGAAAACCGTACAGTGAGATATTTGAAATTAAGGTAAGAGAGGTCAGAATCATTGGATAGTGAAACAAGGGAAAATTTAAGAAATAAACTGTACTAAATGGCTAGGCCAAAAATTCTGGAAAAATTATAGTAAGAAGATACATGAGTCTAGTTTCAAGGAAATTTTACGGATCTAGATTTCGAGTTTTCTAACTCGAGTTATAGCCAATTTAGTCAGTATGACGCAAATGGACAGTTTAAATTTGTATGCCCCAAATTACTAGTTAAGTTTTAGTTGCGAAATTACCCCGTTTGGGCCTAAAATGGATTTGGACCCAATAGTTCCGTAGAGACCGAAATAGAGTTCTGTATCACTTGAGGCGATAGTGAATCTTCGGAAACACCGTTAAATATGAAATTACCGAATTACTTTGGGTTGCGAAAATTACCAAATTACCTTTGGAGGGTAAATTACCGAATTACCCTTGTAGGGTAAATTGCCGAATTACCCTTAGAAGATAAATTACCGAAATTACCCTTGGTAGGTAAAACTACCGAATTACCCTTGGAGGGTAAATTACCGAATTACCCTTAGAGGGTAAATTACCGAAATACCCTTGGGTTGTAAAAATTACCAAAATGCCCTTGGAGGGTAAATTACCAAAATACCCTTGGGTTGTAAAAAAAATTAATTACCAAAATACCCTTGGAGGGTAAATTACCAAAATACCCCTGGGTTGCGAAATTACCAAAATGCCCTTGGAGGGTAAATTACCAAAATACCCCTGGGTTGCGAAATTACCGAAATACCCTTGGAGGGTAAGTTACCAAAATACCTTTGGGTTTCGAAATTTATTGAAATACCCGTGGAGGGTAAATTACCGAAATACCCCTCGGTTGTAAAATTACCAAAATACCCTTTAGAGGGTAAATTCTTGAAATACCTTTGGGTTTCAAATTTATTGAAATACTGTGGAGGGTAAATTACCAAATACCCTCGGTTGTAAAATTACCAAAATACCTTTAGAGGGTAAATTCACTCAAATACCTTTGGATTGCAAAATTACCGAATTACCCTTGGTAGGTAAAATTTCAGATTACCCTTAGAGAGTAAATTACCGAATTACCCTTGGTGGGTACGACATCGAATTATGAAAATGCCCTTACGGGCCGAGTTACGAAAATGCCCCTAATGGGCCGAACTACGAAATGTCCCTATGGACCAAACTACGAAAATACCCTTTATGGGCCAAAATGTTATATTTGCTATATGGGCCAATTCGTTATATGGGCCAAATGTTATATTTTCTAGATCGATTAATGGGCCAAATTTGCTAGATCGTTTAATGGGCCAAATTTGCTAGATCGTTTAATGGGCCAGATTTGCTAGATCGTTTAATGGCCAAATTTGCTAGATCGATTAATGGGCCAACTTTGCTAGATTGCTTAATGGGCCAACTTGTGTTATGGGCCTTATGTTGAAATTATTCTATAAATATTATTATGCTTTGTATATGCATACATGACTGCATGGGTTGGGATAAATGACGAAGAGAAGAAAGGCCTGTTGCCAAAATCTAGTTTGGTGGCTTTGCCACAAATATTTTAAATGGCCTGTTGCCAAAATATTTTAAATGGCTTTGTTGCCAAAAATCTAGATCGGTGGCTTTGCCACAAATATTTTAAATGGCTCATTGCCAAAATATTTTAAATGGCTCATTGCCAAAAATCTAGTTCGGTGGCTTTGCCACAAATATTTTAAATGGCCTGTTGCCAAAATATTTTAAATGGCCTGTTGCCAAAAATCTAGTTCGGTGGCTTTGCCACAAATATTTTAAATGGCCTGTTGCCAAAAATCTAGTTCGGTGGCTCTGCCATAAATATTTTAAATGGCCTATTGCCAAAATATTTTAAATGGCCTATTGCCAAAATCCAGTTCGGTGGCTCTGCCACAAATATTTTAAATGGCTTAATGCCTCTAGTTCGGTGACTCTGTCACAATCTAGTTCGGTGACTCTGTCACACTCTAGTTCGATGGCTCTGCCACATTAAATGACTTTATGCCTGCGATTGGTGTGTTGGCGGGGTGGGTTGACTTGATCCCCATAGGTGTGCTGGTTGGTACGGGTGGTGCGTAGCGGATGGAAATTAGGTTTCGTTTGGGATTTGCATATCATATGCATATTATATACATGTTATTATGTTATAATTGTAAATGGGCTTAGGCCCAAAATATTGCTATGTGTGTTCGACCCGGTGGATGATGGTAAGGGGATTACACACTCGAGTCTTGTAACTCACCCCCTTTTTCTTAACCTTTTGTAATGCTCGATGACGTGGACTTGGGCCTTGGATGACTTGGTGGAGACCATACTTCAGAAATGGTTTATTTGGACTTTAGACTTCTTTCTCGTTTATTTTATTACTTTACTATTTTGGGTTAAATGTTGTAATAAGGCCTCGAATTTTCTTTCAAAATGCTTCATAACTCTATTCCCAAACATCCCATTTTTGTGAATTGTTTATTTCAAATATGTTTTCACAACAAAAAAGGTTATTAAAGATAATTACGTTTTCAAGTAGATAACAATTGAGTGTTTTGGGTTTTAACAAAGAGGCTGTAATTCTCACACAAGTTTTTAACAATATCAAAGATGGTTTGGAAAAAAAAATTTTTCATGTGACACGCTAGATTCGGGCTTAACGTCTAGGCCGGGTTTGGGGTGTTACAATTCAGGTACGTTATCCCTTAGCACTTTGTATAAACATTTAATATGAGACATATCCGATTTTTTTGTTATGACTTTGGGGTAATGTACAAGGCATGATATCTACATCGTTAATAATGCTATAAGCATAAATATGAAATGTGTATGATTCTGTTTGATATTGGGGTGTTACAAATTGGTATCAGAGCCAAGTTCAAAAGCTCGGCTGTGGGCTCGAGGCCTAAAATATTTTAAAATATGGTTTTAAATGTTTTTGGTTGAGATTATATGGTTTGAAAAGCATGGCACCGAGTCTCCGGTACCGATCCGCTCAGGTAAGTATCTCAAACTGTTGATTTTGATAATATGATGATGATGGTATGACTGTATAGTAGTGGAAACTACTTTAGAGACACAAAACTATAGGTTGGATGTACTCGCGAAACAATCTCTTATTAAAATTATTCATAAAACTGTGTTTTAAAGAAAGTGGAATAATGATTAATGTATAAAACTTTTAAGTCTGTTAAGTCGCGACGATAGACATGAGTTCTTTGAGACTGTTCATAGAAAGTATGTTAGTTTTAATATTATTAGAGTGCATAGCAAGAGCGTAGTGTGGTGAGTGAGGATGCACGACTGTTAGTTAGTTGGAAATTTCGAGGACGAAATTTCTTTAAGGAGGGTAGATTTGTAACATCCCGAATTTGGGCCTAGTAGGATTAGGCCGATTGGGCCTTGGGTTTAGGAGAGTTTGAAATCTTTAAGAATATGAGAATGGTGTTTTTGCTAATTGGATGTATTAGTTAAGTGAATTTGGAAGGGGTTACGAAGTTTTTATGAAGTCTTGGGTTTAATTGGGCTTTAGGAAAAATTTGGTATTTTAGCACTTTAAGGAGAGATGGTAAGTAGCTTCAAGACATATAGAAATTTATGAGTAAATAGCTAGCATAATTGAGCAATTGGTAGGAAGGTTAAGGTGTCACATGATGGACTTGAAGGGAAGAGGTTCAAATCACTTGGTGTGCAAATTTTGATTATTTTTGCATGCTTTCCTTAAGTGTTGGTCAAAGAGATATTTATGGTAAGGATGGACTTTGTTATTTTTGGATAGTAGACTATTGGAAAAAGGCAAGTTATTAGTTAAGGAATGGAATCAAGATGTTATGGAAGGATAAGGGGACATAAAGCTTGATGTATGGGAGATGTTTTGGAAATATTTTTATGGTTATTTTGACCATGAATGTGGACGCATAGATGGCTAGGGGGGTTGGCCGAGTATTGTAGGGGATTAGGGGGAGGATAGTTGGCCAAATTCTTGACATTTTGTGCATCTTTTTCCCTTTTCTCCAAAATCTTTCTCCTTAGCCGAAATTGTCATTTGCATTAGGTGAAAAATTTGTTTTGTTTTGGCTATCATATTTGACCAAATTGGTACTCTTTTTCTTCTTTTTCTCTCAAGCTTTTCTTTCTTTTTGGTACCGAAATATTACTACTTTTGAAGGCATTTGCTTTCATTCTTTTTCTTACTTGACCGAATGTGCACCATTACCAAAAACTTTTTCTTTGTTCAATTTCTTCCATAACTGAAACCCGTTTAGTCTCTTTGATCATTTCTCCTTTTCTTTTCTTTTCCATTCTCTTCTAAAGCCGAAAGTTTCACTCCATTAACACCATTGAAACCGATTGCTTCTAAGCACCAAAAACCTATCATCTTTTTCATTTGAATCTATTTTTCTATTTCATCTTGCCGAATTTTTGGAGTCTAGTGACCATTTGCATATTGGTCTTTACTTTTCGGTAAGAATCTCTTCTAGACTAATTTCTTTACCTCTTTCTTTTTCTAACAATTGAAAACCAAACTCTAATTCCTTATGTTATCTTTGGCCGAAACTTGAAGGAAAGTTCGGGGTTTCTTTGTAGCCAACGTTTATGGGGAATCATTCGGGATTTGAATAATCCAAGGTAAGGAGATGATGATATTCAGCCAAAGGCCATATCTTTTTAGTGATAATCGATTTCTCACATAGTGATATGTAGGTACTGTCAACGTTGTAGGCAAGAGTCAGAAATCTTAAGTATTCTATCGCTCTCCGTGTTTACAAGGTGTGTAGCTTACACTAAAATTCTAATAGATTAATAGTATTATTGATAAAAATGTGTTTATAAAGAAATATAAATGATTATGGCTTCAGGTACCATTCAATGGTACAGTGAATTCAGGTACGTTATCCCTTAGCACTTTGTATAAACATTTAATATGAGACATATCCAATTTTTTTGTTATGACTTTGGAGTAATGTACAAGGCATGATATCTACATCGTTAATAATGCTATAAGCATAAATATGAAATGTGTATGATTCTGTTTGATATTGGGGGTATATGGCATGATAATGAAATAATATGTTATTGCATGGGCATATGGGTAATATTGAAAGGGGAAGTGTTCCGGTGGATTTTCCACATTATCCGGTGACCTCGGTCACGATATTATGAATCCGGTGACTTCGGTCACGATACTAAGAATCCGGTGACTCTGTCATGATTATCTGGTGGCTATGCCACGATTATAAGGGCGATGTGCATGTTGATGCGCAAAGAATCGCCGATGGTGGTGTGTAGCGGATGGAAGGTCGATTTAGTAATCCCCACGGTGTGATTGGTAGGTACGGGTGGTGTGTAGCGGATGGATATCAAAGTTGGGATCAGGATTGCATTTCATTTTATATGTACATGTGATTTAATCAGTTATTATTTGATTTGCTATATTATGGGCTTTATTGCTATGATCGATTGGACTTTTAGTGTATTGTTACACATTGAGTCTGTTGACTCATCCTTCAGTGGGATATCTTTTCAGGTGATTCGTAAATTCGCGGATGAGGAGCCGGATAAACTCGAGGAGGCCATGCAATAAAATTTGGTTTTATATGAACTTCGAATTGGGTACTTTATTTTAGTTTAAATTTGGTTTTTCACCTTTATTTGGATTTGTAATTAGGCCTCTTTAATTATGTGTTTGAATTATTTAAAAGCTTTGGACTTGTTTTAAATGTGACTAATAAACTACATGGCTAAATTAATAAATTGAGCACAAAGTTTTCTAAACTACAAAACGAGATGGTTTTCAAAACTTTACCATTGGGTAATGTATATCATTTGATATTATTTAACAACTTAAATGTTTTCGATAACTCATGTTATTTTCCAAAACTCAAGTTCCCAAATTTCAATTAGAAACGGTTTTCAAACTATTCGCTTTGGTTTCTTTTAAATTATAAAAGGTATTTTAATCTATGGATTTACAACTAAGTTTTTACGGAATTTCAAAGTAAATTATTAGTTTTTAACTTATTATACACTTGTTTTCTACAAACATAGAACAACAAAGAGTTTTTCACTAAAATTTAATCGTTAACTCGATTTTCTTCGAAACGTTTTCCTTCGTGGCATGCCAAATTCTGTCATGGCGTATTGACTGGGCTTGGGGTGTTACAGGAACCTTTAATGTAGATACAGGATTCAAAACCGATTATTTAACTGAGTTGGAAAAAATGTTTGTAAAAGTTTTACCCCATGCCATGTTGAAGGTTAAACCTAATCTTGAATCGATGATTAGGACATTGAAAAAGGATTGGTTAATCGTTTATGACATGCTTAGTGGAAAAAACAATAGCGGCTTTGGTTAGGATGAGCATAGGCAGGTTTTTGTTACTGAAGATGCAGTGTGGAACTCATATATAAAAGTAAGAATTATTTCAAGTCTTTATTATCTTATTTTGACCAAATTTATATCTAATATGAATTTCTCATTTTATAGAGTCATAAAGAAGCCGCTCAATTCAAACATCGGATTTTCCCTTATTATGACCAACTTACTGCCATCTATGCAAAAGATTGAGCCACTGGAAAAGATGCTCAAACAGCCGCTGATATTATTAAAGAAATAGATGTTGAGGATGTGGCTACTACAAATACTCATGAAGAAAGAAACGATTTCCATGGATGCGAAGCTGATGTTTCTTTAGATGACGTGGATTTTTCAGCTACACAACCGCAACCAGGTAGAAACCAAGGTGATTCCACATTTTCAAAGAAGAAAAAAAGGATTTCTGATGCAAGTGATTCTTCTACTTCATTTAATGATGTTGCCACTTTATTGGAGGAAAATATACGGACCGTTGGCCTTGAAATCAGTAAGAGTATTGCCTCCGAAGTGCTAATTCAACAAAAGTCAGAAATGGCAATTCAAGAAAGTGCTCTGAAATTATATCCAACATTATGTGAAGTAGAAGGTTTAACTGAGGATGAGCGCTATCGAGCATTGAATAAAATTCCAGATCATCCAATGCAAATGCTCATTTTCTTTAGTTCACCTTCTGTTGTGCGATTGGAATGGGTCAGAAGATTTCTTGCGGACAATTAAAAATCATGGTTGTGTTGATGATATTTTGATAACTTTTTGTGTTTGTAATATTTGGATGGTAAATGACATGATAGAATGTCATTACAATGTTGTAACGTTTTGATGTTGTAAAATTTTAAAACATATGGATTATGACATATAAACTAATTTAAATCATGTAACTTTTTGTTAATATATGAATATTATGCTTGGATGTGAAATATAATTCTCAAGTTATTTATTACTTCTAATATTTTGTTTTTTATTTTAGAATAATTAAATTATTTGTTTCACTAATGATATTTTAGCACATTAAATTACAGTTTAAAAATAATAAAGAAGATTATATTTTTTTTATAGTATTATATATTTTGATTTTTTTAAATTCATATAATATTAATTATATTAAGAAAGTTATTAATTTATTTTTTTATTAAATTATATTTAATAATAATTATGTTAAAATATGGTTAAATTATTTATTATTTTTATTAAATTATTTTCAATTATAATCTTATTAAAATTTAATAACAATAACAATAATTATTTGCCTAAAAAAATTTTTCTGCTAAGAGTATTCTGGTCATTTTAATTTTTTTCCTTATGCTATTACAACATTGAAACACCCCAAGCCCGGCCCACGAGCTTTGATCAGATTTGGTATGTTCCTCAAGTAAACCGGTTCAAAGTTCTTTTGTTACTTTGGGAAAATAGTGTGTTTTGAAAGAAATATTGTTTTGGGTTGGGCTCGAGTAGAAAACAAAATCGTTTTATAATGAAAACCCTTTTAAATTTTAGGTGATAAAACATATAGAATACATTTAAAATAAATTACTTAATCTCTAACTTAATAAAAATTTGTAAACATAATAAATAAAATAAATGTAAAATAGTTCAACTATGGCCTTATTACATCAAATAAACCCAAATAATTTAAAATACTTAAATAAAAATAAAATGTCCAAATAAAATTCCTTGCTGAGCATGGCCACATTTAAGCCCCTACCGACCCGGTCCATTACTAATCATCACCTGAAAAATGTTCCCACAACGGGGTGAGTCAACAGACTCAATGTGTACACAACACTAAATCATAATAGAATCAGGCATAACAAATATTACACATTCATATCATAGCATACATATTATGATGCATTCCCAAACCCAAACCTAATAAGCCATCCGCTACACTCCCCGTACCAACTTTGCACACCGTGGGGACTACTAAGTCGACCCTCCTTCCGCTACACTCCATATCGCGGTCTTAGGTCACCGCATTTGTGGTCTTAGGTCACCACATTCAGATATCGCGGTCTTAGGTCACTGCATTTGTGGTCTTAGGTCACCACATTCAGATATCGCGGTCTTAGGTCACCGCATTCAGATTACTGTGGTCTTAGGTCACCACATCCAGATACCACGGTCTTAGGTCATCGTGTTCGTGGTCTTAGGTCACCACATTCACTTCCCCTTTCAATAACCCATATGCCCCATTTCATACATATTATGCATTAACATGCCAAATTTCACATTCTTATCACTTATCACATGTTAAATATAACGTATTTCATATTCCTAGTAGGAGTAAGAAACGTACCTGAGTACTTTGTACCACATTATGGTACCTTAGCCATATTCACGTTCTTAATATCACACATATTAATTAAACATAGCCATAAAACATATTATGAAATAGTGTGGGGTACACACCTGATTAGCTTAACGAATTCCTTGAAATCCTGAAAAAACCGATCTATCGCTTTAGATCCTAAATCCCTACATTTGATTAATCACTTACTAATTTAATAAAAAGCCATTCGGCCATAAATCCAAATCCTAGTAGGATTAGTATACTAAAACTTACCTTGTTGCCGATTGACTTAAGAATCAAGTCCCGGAAACTTAAGAATCACTAGATCCCTTGAATCGGTTAGTTTTCGGCTTAAAACACATAAAAATAGATCTAACTACTAAAATAGGCCTTGGCCGAATATTCATAGTCACTTACCTTAAGGATCTTAAATCCTGAAATTATCCCTTGGTTATAGCTTCTGTCGAAATCCCTAAAACCACATGTTAGATCAACTTTTAACCTTTAATCACAATCAATGGCCCTTGGCCGAATGTCAGATATGACTTACCTTGATGGTCAAATCCCGAAGATCTTTTCCTTTATAGTCGACTATGGCAAAAATCCCGAAAGAATCCTTCCAAATTTCGGCAAATAAGAATATTGATGGAATTAGTCCTAGATTTCGACAAATCTAAAAGAAAAGAATAGAAATCAAAACTTGGTCTTACCCTTTCTTAAAGAAATCGACAGCACCTATGCTTGAAGCCCCTCAAAGATTCGGCTTTTGATGGATTGGAAAGAAAAGAAATTGGCTAATGGTGATATCTTGAATTTTCGGCTTTGGCTAACAAAAAGAAGAAGAACAAATGCTCTAGGAAATTCGGCAGAGAGAAGGGTTGAGAGAAAGAATGATGAATGGCCCTCTTTTCCTTATATAGCCGAATTTATTAACTTAGAATCCCGTACTTGGCCATCACTCTTCTATTTTGATAGCTTTATCTCTTTAATTATCTCCTAAAATAAAAGATAATTCAGCAACTATCCTTACTTAGCCGAAATTATTAAACTCAAAGTCCCTTACTTGGCCATCACTTCTCCCTTATTTTCCTAATTAAAGAATAATTCCTCATTTATCTCTTGAAAATAATCTAAAATAAATCTATTATTTATCCCTTATTTATCCACTATTTATCTCTTAAAAATAAAAGAATAAAGGCTCCTAAATTATAGCCTTGTGCCGTCCACCTCTTTGCTTCTGGAAGCAAAAATAAAATTCCTTTTATTTGCTTCCCTTGTGACTCGAACTCAGGCCCAATACCCTTGCATGTGGCGCCATTTCCAGAGGCCCTAAGTGGCATCTCCAGGCCACTTTTCCAAGCCTGTTTGTGAGTCAAATTTCACATACTTTTTCTCTTAAGGCCACCTTGCCTTAATTTCCTCTTTTAAACTTTAAAACTCGACATTTCTAAGTCATTTCTAAGTTTCCAAAAATTTTTGTTTGCCTCTTTAAACTTGACATTTCCTTACATTTCCAAGTTTCCAGAAATGTTCACTTTCCTCTTTTGAATCATTTCTAAATCATTTCCTTACTTTTCCAGGTTTCCAAAAATGTTCAAAATATATTCATAACACATAAGACATGTCATTTCGTACAATTAAATCAAAAATGCATAGGCCCATTTCCAGGATGTTACAAACATCATTCCATTCAACCAAACACAAGAATACTATTACAGTTCTATTTCATTCCATTCAACCAAACAGTTGAATTACTGATTACAGCTCTATTCAATTACAGCTCTATTCAATTACTTCCATATTCCATTACAGTGAACCAAACGTACTGTTAATGTTTAACTCGTAAGTAGGTGAATGAGAAAAAAACTATTTTTTAACTGTTTTATTTTAGAAAAAAAATAATGATAATTTTAAAAGGTTAAAATTGTTGTTAGACCATATATTTTGATAAAATTTGAGATTTAATCATTATACTAAAAAAAGTTAAAAATTAAGTTTTCTTTATTTTTATTTAAACATCTCAGTCCAAAATCATTGAATTTATAAGTATTTTTGTCAAAAAAAATTCAACTTGAAAATTTGATTAGATTGTTCTCATATGACAAGACATATGATTGACAAGAAATAGACATAATAAATTATTTTTCTGTCACTTAACATAAAGATTAATATGTCGTCTATCAAGTCCAATTAGGGAGATACTCTGCCTTGGGTATCAGAGCAGGTGACTCCTAAAAGATAGAGACATAAATATAAGTAAAAACCTAAGTGGATGATGGACTACGCATGCGTGACTCAAATACTTTAATGTAAGTAAAAAACCTGGGTTTGAATAGATAAGAAATAGAAAGTTGGTGCGTTAGGTATACAACTTCTATAATATGTAGCATCATTCACAATAGTAAAATTCACAACATAAAACATGAGTAAATGATATCCTCACATTGACATTACATGATAGACGAAAAGTAAACGTGGTAATGAGTTGTTCGTATTTGTGATGAATGACTAAATTACTATTTGATAGTAATTGTCTTCTCATGAAGGAAAATGTAATAGTTACCATGAGATCCCAAATAGATTAAGGATATCCTATGAGGGTAACACACATTTATGACAAGGTCATTGAACGTGTATTAATCTAATAGCTTTTGTAATAATATATCATTAGGGAGAGCTCAATCACGATACTATAGTGGAATGGCTTCGTGACTAAATACGTTTATAATTAATAGGTGAAAAGTCGAAACTTAATTATAAATCATTTGAGCCCTAATCACATATGTCCAATCGGTCCCTCCGCTAGCTCGTTGAAACCGAAAATGAATTGCATGTTAAATTGACTGCCTCCCACCACCAGGGCGGAGAATCAACACTAGATAATCAAATATGATACGATATCTGCATGTGTGACAAATCAGTTGTAATATTTGTAGTGTTACAATGGAACACTCGAGTATTCCTAGGATCAAACCCAAAAGAGTCGACAATTTAATGATTTATATTTAACAAACATGCAAGAAAGGAGTCTAGCTAGCTACTCACTAATTTCTATACTACAACAAAGCATAATTTTGAGGGTAATTACGCTAATTAACTACTTAACACGAAAAATGACCAAATTGTAAAATAGGTAAACTTATGAAATTATCAAATTAATAACAAACATCAATTGGTTGACTTCTATGTTGCTAATTAACTTTTGGATTCGGAATCTAAACCACTTAAACTCCTAAATTGGTGCAAATTTACCTCTCAATCTCCACTTTACCAACTTAGACAAATTAGTCTCGTTTATCTCTCGACCTCACCAACTAATCCAAGACTATTGAATTGGTGTCTGATAAGATCTTCTCTCGGTCTCACTTACCTAAATTTTCCTTTAGAGTCATCAACCCTAAGTTTTGAAGTCTATTCAATTTAGTCCAATTTTTACAATTTAGTCCCTACACCAAAAATTAACTAAACAACATTTTCATCAACCAACCACCGTAGATTTAGCTACCCATTTTCATTATCATGCATGAACTCATCCAACATTCAAGCAAAATATTCATTAAAGCAAGTACAATAAAGAGGTTGAGAAAAGATTAGACTTTTCTTTAAGAAACTTGAATAAGATAACAATGGCAGCAATGGTGATATACAAGAACACTAACAATAAGATTTTTAACAAATAAACTAAAAAAAGGGACTAATCTATATTAAAAACTTGGGATGAAAATGAAAATACAGTTTAAAGTTCAAGTACTTAAAGGTAAATAACACCTAACTATAGTAAAACTAATTAACTAATAACTAACACCCTAAAACTATATCTAAAACCCTAACAAATGAAGAAGACAACTATAACTACTTTTAACCTAAGTTAAAAAGGTGAAAGAACAAAAGTAAAGCAACCTTTTTTAGTTCTCAGCCAAAAGTGGCTTTTAACAACTGATTACAACCCAAAATTTTGGACAAAAATGCCCCTAGACATTGTATTTTGATTGTGTTGGTGTTGGACAAAAACTACCTCTGCAATCATTTTTCTCCTCGTCAAGTAGTGGTATCACGATACTTGGTTTGGGTATCTCGATACCTGAGCCAGTATTAAACTTGAGAGTCTTAAGGGGTCTCGGTATCGTGATACCCATCATTGGTATCGTAATACCACTGGAAATGGCCTCAATTTCCTTCACTTCAGCACTGATTTCTTCAGTTTTGGGCCATTCTCGACTTCTTACACCACTCAATCATATCATTAGTTCCACATGGCGCGTTTGACCAATTTGCATACAAAAAATGACATAAAACTAATAAATATAATTTATTACCGACAAAACTAAAAATTGACAAAAACATATAAAAGACACCTAAATTACTCGAGAATAAGCTCCTTAAGTGTAATGGAGAGTCTAATTTAACATATCAAATTACAGAAAAATCATGAATCAAATGAATAGAAATGGATAAAAATGATAAAGTTTGAGAAATAAGAAACATACAGAAATGGATGTGGTTTTCTCACTAAGGAAATAACCTGAGAATTAATTTATAGTTTTTTAAATTATTAATTAATTAATTAATTAATTAATTAATTGAAGTTCAAAAATGAAATTAAATTAATTGATCATTGTGATTATGTTAAATGTAGAAAATTAAATATATTTTCTCATAGATTCTTTTTATGGTAAAGTTATCATGATTTTAACGAAATTAGAATTGGGTTGAGAAAATTATTTAATTGAGAAATTAATTCATTTAAATTAAGTTGTGATGTTATTTTGAAAAATAAAAAAACATGTATTTTGTTGGATTGAATTATAAAGTGATGGGTTAAAGTCCAAGAAGCATTTATAATTAGATCTGATACGAGATAGGCCTAAAAGCCCCTCATATTGAATACAAGAGACGACAAACCCTAATATATTTAACTAGGGTTGCTGCCTCTCTCTCTCCTAGTTCAACTAGAAAGTTGCTTTTCTATTTAATAGCCATTAAATATTCCTACTCATTCAACTAGGGTATCACTTCATCTCCTTATAGATAGATGACACTAGTAGGGCTAACAAGACTAAAGAAGTTACATACAACTTTGAAATATTGTTATTTTTCCCAGAAAGTAGTGAAATTTTATTTTCTAGAGCAAATTATATTTTCTAGGATAACAATTTTACCAATTTCTATTATGAGTTTCTCACTAAAAGTAAAGAAAATAAATTTTGGTTCTATGTTTGATTCAAATTTTTTCGAATCCATGCTTGAAATAGTTTGTGGTACGATAATAGAGGAGAAGGCCGTTCGGTTAAAAGGCGAGAACAAGAAGGATCCGTTTTACCCAAAACACAGGTGCTATTTTTGGAAAAGTTTATTACTATAAATATTACAAACCAACTCAATTTTCAAAATTTTATTTTTCTGCAGTGTAAAAAAATTGTTTTCGAACCAAATTTTTTCCAACAAGGAAGGCTTTGTAAACGCCAAGGCCCTTATTTGATTTGAGAAGAGCACCGGTGAAGTGAAGCCTGGAATTTGGAGCTTCCTTGGTAAGGTTGGCCTAGGAGACAAAAAGTTCATTTTCTTCCTTCTTCAAAACCGATTAGTTAAAGGAGAGTTAAAAAATGTTGAAGAGGTTGAGGTACAAGAAACAAGCTATAGGAAAATAGTGAAGACCCTTCTGTTGGTAAAGAAAGTATCCAAAGAGAAGGTAAGAAAGGAGGAATACCTTGGGCTTGCTAGAAAGTGAGAACTAATGCGACACCAACTTAGTTGTTTAAGAAATTATGAAAGTTTGAGGTTGGTGGAACTATCAATTAAGGATGGGGAATTCGAGAAAGAAGGGGGTGAAAAAGGTAAATACCTCTTTAATGGATAGACTAAACTAAACTAAACTAGGCAGCTTCATTCAAAGTAAGGAATAGAAAATTGAATGAAGCTATGATCTATTAGCTTGATCATTTGGTGGGTTGGTAGTCTATAAGGAAAATGGAAGAAGAAGATCCATGTTCCAAAATATAGGGACGATACCTACTCGTACTGCTTTGCGTTTGTCTTAATAGGCTCTATATATGTTCAGGGGACGGGGTCAGTTCCACCTTTGTAGCAGTATCTGCACTTTTGGATCTCGATTGTTCCTAGGGACCATTTATTGTTTTGCTGTTTTATCTGCATAGGTTATAATAGAAATATCATCATATCTTTAAGCATGTCCTAGCATTATCAGTGCAGTTGTAAGTTATGGGTGGCTGAGCCTGTAATTGGTAAGACTTTAAGTCTGGATCTTTACTTAATGGTCTTGAAATACTAGTATAATTGATTTATGCCTTATGTGTTAGGATTTATGCCATTATTGCAGTGATTTCATCATAGTTTACTTGTAGTCTTTTAATTGGTTCCACATGATTATTTAATATTTTTTGTTGATTGTTCTTTGTGGTTTTTACATATGAATTTTAACTAAATCAAGTTGTATTACATGGTTAAATTTGTTAGTTTTGATGTTTTAAACTTTTGATATAATAACATATAAGACAAATTATATATATTATATCTTAAATCATTTGGTGAAAATATGATTAAAAATTTTATCAGACATTTTCAAAAACTTGCAAAATACTCAAAAAAATATTTTAATTTATCTAAATATTTTTGGGTTAATATCAAAGTGTTTTAAGGTGTTTAAGATGTTTTTAAGGGGCTTTGACATGCAAGTCTCTAGACATATAGTATATGATTATATGTCTTGAGACATGAAAACTTTAAAGCAAAAAACTGCTTCAAGAGTTGCCAAGTCTTGAGACAATTGGCTTGTCTCGAGACATGGCCTATCAACAGCTATATAATGACTATTTATTCGCTATGTCTCGAGAAATCTTGCCAAGTCCCAAGACATACATTGTAGGGATATTTTTTAAGCTCACAATTAATGCTTCCAACGACTAGAATTCATCCCCAATGACCGTAAACATCTACAAATTTGTTCCTTGATAAAAATACACTTCAAGAACACTTTAAAACTCAAGAGAGATATCCAAGCATCGAGATCAAGAGAGAAATATTCAAATCTTTATTATTTTTATTTCTCTTGTAAATATTCTCTGGGAGCTTATTGTTTGATCATTTATCACTCTCATTTCTTTTCTTTGAGAGCTTAAAATTTTTTAAACACATACCTTATAGAGGTTTCTTTGTTTACTTTCTTTCATATCACCAATTGTAAATTGGGAGGGTTTTAGTTGAGTTATAAAAACTAAAAAGGGTTCTAATTTAGCCATAAAAGCTAGGTGGAAAGATTCTATCTAAGCCTTAAGGAAAAGTTAGTGTTGTAAATATTATACCTTCCCCTTGAAAGGTATTAATTCTTATAGTAAATTGGGAAATCCTTAGTTGAGATATATCAAAGTAGTGGAGGTAGACAATTGGACCGAATCACTATAAAACTAATGAGAAGACAACTTATATTAATAGGTAATCTAAATTGTTTATAATCTATTGAGTTAGATTAAACAAATGACTCGGTTATAACTATTCGTATATAAAACTGATGAAATAAATAATTTGTCAGTATCAAAGCTGGATTGAATCTGAAAATAGAGACATGGACAATGATACATTAGATAAAAATGATATCGAATTTATCTTAAAATCCGTTCATGGATTAGTTTACTTGTAACTCTATTTTGGTATGGATTGGGTTTTTGACTCTATGTCAAACAAATATGCACTGGATTGGGCCATTTCGGACAGCAGAGAAATTTGGAGCAACAAAAATGGGCCTTCTATAGCCAGAAATGGCCCACAATACATCACGTGACTCTCACACCGCCATTCGTTTATATCCCTAAATTTATAAAACCAACCGATTCCTATTTTCTTTCATCTTTACTCGAAAATTCTCACACTCTGTCTTTGCTTAGAGGGCAGAGAGGAAGGAAATAAGAAAACAGGAAGTGAGAAAAAAACTCAAATCCCCTCTAAAACCCTAATTTCCGATTTCATTTCATTTCTTTCTTTAGGCTGAGGTAGAAGCTTCTCGGCCAAAGTTGCCATGTGGAGCAACAACAACAACGGCGCTCAGATTGCGCCACCGGGAACTGGTGGATCCACCATCCCGCCGCCTCCAGCTGCTCAACCTTCGTACACCGTACTGGCTCCGCAGACTACGCCACAGGATGCCGAGGCCAAGCTGGAGGAGAAGGCTCGGAAATGGATGCAGCTTAACTCTAAGCGATATGGGGATAAAAGGAAGTTTGGTTTTGTCGAGACGCAGAAGGAGGACATGCCTCCTGAGCACGTCAGGAAGATTATCAGGTGAGAGCTTTATTATCTCGTTATTTACATAATTTTTTCTGGATTAAAGATTGTTAAGCTGAGGTTTTATCTATTTGAAGAATTGCTAAGCTGGTTAGGTCAGTTAAGATAGTTTCCTCCCATTGTTTTTTTATTTATTTTAAATTTCATCTTATTTCCCCCTATTTTGAAGGATATAGAGTGTTCTTCGGTTTTATCTATTATTTATATTTCTTGTTGGACATGGAAAGCTTCGCTTAGGTTCGTGTTTCTGCTATGATTTGAGAGATTTTTGGTTTCATGTCTTATGTTTTGTTAAGACTAGAGAAAACCTTGTATTATGAAGCTTGCATAGGGCATTTCAAGAGAAGGAGAGGAAGCCATGATTACTTCTGGAAATTATCAAAAAGATGACTGCTTATTGAGTTTGCATAGGAATGGCTTGAGTAGGTTGCTATTGTACAATATGAGCTGGCATTCCGTAGGGGTTGTTCTCTTGTTCTTGTGGTTGGATCAGTGCATAACTTTCCCCTTAGAAGTTCGAAGTTCTTACTTCATGATTACTTTTTCACTATATAATGGAATGTAAAGGGAAAGTTAAATTGTAAAATGTATCTGTAAAAATGGCTTGTGTTCTATATTTATTTTCTGCTTTGATACCTGATTCTTCCAAGATGTGCAGGCTTTTGAGCTAAGATGTTTCTTTATTTTTGATCAGTTTTATCTTCACCAGTTAATCTTTAATATTTAAACATTTTTTTCTTTTGAATTTTATTGAAGCATGGTACTCTCTTGGTTGAGTTTACCCTTGCCCTTCTTATGATGATTTATAGTTTAATGTTCTGATGGTATTATTATTTTCTCTTTCTTGTTGCCTTAGTCTTTTAGGATGGGTCCTGACTTGTCTGCTGTTGGATCTAGTACTCTGAATTTCCATTGACATGATATGCATGATGCAATAATGGTTAACTTTTTTTTTCTCTCTGGCAGAGATCATGGAGACATGTCTTCAAAAAAATATCGGCATGATAAACGTGTTTATCTAGGGGCCCTTAAATTCATTCCACATGCAGTTTATAAGCTCCTTGAGAATATGCCAATGCCTTGGGAGCAGGTTCGTGATGTGAAGGTCTTATACCATATTACAGGAGCTATAACATTTGTGAATGAAATACCATGGGTTGTTGAACCAATTTATTTAGCACAGGTATGCTTATTTCCTTCCCCTCATGCAACAAACTGATACCAAATTGAGTTGTATCTCAGTTCAATTATACATGGAAGTAGTATACCGCTGTTGTTATTGATTGAGTTATCTTCATCTCTACAGTGGGGTACGATGTGGATCATGATGCGGAGAGAGAAAAGAGATCGTCGACATTTCAAGAGAATGCGGTTTCCACCATTTGATGATGAGGAACCTCCGTTAGACTATGCTGATAATTTGTTAGATGTCGATCCTCTAGAGCCAATTCAGTTGGAGCTGGATGAAGAGGAAGATTCTGCCGTACATGCATGGTTTTATGACCACAAGCCTCTTGTCAAAACAAAGCTTATCAATGGTCCAAGTTACAGGAAATGGCATCTCTCTCTTCCAATTATGGCTACTTTGCACCGGCTTGCTGGACAGCTGCTTTCTGATTTGATTGACCGTAATTATTTCTACTTGTTTGACATGGAGTCATTCTTCACAGCTAAAGCATTGAACATGTGCATACCTGGTTAGTCTCCTTCCGTTTTGTATTACTCTGAACTTCTTTTTTCCTACGGTCATGAATGTTTTGAATTTAAGGTTGGTTGATGCTGCCATGTGGGATTGATAGAGTTGATCGATAATTATGTTGCAAATGTAATCATTGGAAGCAGTATTTTAAAGCTTCTTTACTCTTGTATTGCTTGCATTTACTGGCATTTTGATCACTTTTTATTATTTGTTTTTAATTGCGTGGGATTTGGTGGTGGTAGAAGATACTGTAATGGAGAAATAGAATGAGATAATAATTTTCCATTTATATCTTTATGCCATGTTGTGGCTGTGAAATCAGTCTTCTTTGGGATTGATAAAATTATGATTTCTGTTTGCTATTTGTCTTTATGCTGCTTGAACTCATTCTCCACAAATTGTGCATATTTGTAGGTGGTCCTAAGTTTGAGCCTCTATACCGTGATATGGAGAAAGGGGATGAGGACTGGAATGAATTTAATGACATAAACAAACTAATTATCCGCTCACCTCTTAGGACAGAATACAGAATTGCTTTTCCTCATCTTTATAACAATAGGCCCAGGAAAGTAAAGTTATGTGTGTATCACACTCCGATGGTCATGTACATTAAAACAGAAGACCCTGATTTGCCAGCATTCTACTATGATCCTTTGATACACCCCATAACTACCACAAACAAGGAACGGCGTGAGAAGAAAATTTATGATGATGATGATGAAGATGATTTTGTCTTGCCTGAAGGGGTGGAACCTTTGCTGAATGACACACAGCTTTACACTGACACTACTGCTGCTGGGGTTTCTCTTTTATTTGCTCCACGTCCTTTTAATATGAGATCTGGTCGGATGCGACGTGCTGAAGATATACCACTTGTCTCAGAGTGGTACAAGGAGCATTGTCCTCCATCTTACCCCGTTAAAGTGCGGGTTAGTTATCAGAAATTATTGAAATGCTTTGTGCTGAATGAGTTGCATCATAGACCACCTAAGGCTCAAAAGAAGAAGCACTTGTTCCGGTCTCTCCAGGCGACCAAGTTTTTCCAGACGACAGAGCTTGATTGGGTTGAAGCAGGTCTTCAAGTTTGCAAGCAAGGGTACAACATGTTGAACCTGTTGATACATAGGAAAAATTTGAACTACCTTCACCTGGATTATAACTTCAACTTGAAGCCTGTAAAGACTCTCACTACAAAAGAGCGCAAGAAGTCACGTTTTGGCAATGCTTTTCATCTTTGTCGTGAGATCTTGCGTTTAACAAAGCTTGTAGTTGATGCTAATGTCCAGTTTCGACTTGGTAACGTTGATGCTTTCCAATTGGCCGATGGTCTGCAGTATACATTTTCCCATGTTGGCCAGTTGACTGGGATGTATCGATACAAGTACCGGCTCATGAGACAGATTAGGATGTGCAAAGACTTGAAGCATTTGATTTACTACCGCTTCAATACTGGGCCTGTAGGGAAGGGACCTGGATGTGGATTTTGGGCACCAATGTGGAGGGTATGGCTGTTTTTCCTCCGTGGCATTGTTCCTCTTCTAGAAAGGTGGTTAGGAAATCTGCTTGCACGACAATTTGAAGGGCGCCATTCAAAAGGAGTAGCCAAGACTGTTACCAAGCAACGTGTTGAGAGCCACTTTGATCTGGAACTTCGAGCTGCTGTCATGCATGATGTTCTTGATGCCATGCCAGGTGAATTTTCAACTGTTCCTGTTTGTTACAATATTTATTTTGTCATTGTCGGTTTCTTATTCTATCATGTTTCTAATTAAACTACAGAGGGCATTAAGCAAAATAAAGCTAGAACAATATTGCAGCATCTAAGTGAGGCATGGCGCTGTTGGAAGGCAAACATCCCATGGAAGGTAAAATCCTGATTTAATATGTTCTCTGTAGTTTTTGACATATGCTAGTTGTCTCACTGTTCTATTCTTTAGGTTCCGGGTTTGCCAGTTCCCATTGAGAATATGATTCTTAGATATGTCAAGTCAAAAGCTGATTGGTGGACAAATGTTGCTCATTACAATCGTGAGCGTATCAGAAGGGGTGCAACTGTTGATAAAACAGTTTGTAGGAAAAACTTAGGCAGATTGACACGACTCTGGCTGAAAGCTGAGCAAGAACGACAGCACAATTATTTGAAAGATGGGCCATATGTCACTCCAGAAGAAGCGGTTGCGATCTATACTACAACTGTGCATTGGTTGGAGTCCAGAAAATTCTCACCCATTCCATTTCCTCCCTTGTCTTACAAGCACGATACGAAGTTACTTATCCTTGCACTGGAGAGGTTGAAGGAATCTTACAGTGTAGCTGTAAGATTAAATCAACTCCAAAGAGAAGA
Organism: Gossypium bickii; assembly: GCA_025503065.1. Taxonomy (NCBI): domain Eukaryota; kingdom Viridiplantae; phylum Streptophyta; class Magnoliopsida; order Malvales; family Malvaceae; genus Gossypium; species Gossypium bickii. The sequence continues at coordinate 13,619,002 of CP106713.1, read as the reverse complement.
ATTGGGTCTAATTGAACAAGCTTATGATAATCCTCATGAGGCCTTATCAAGGATCAAGCGCCATTTGCTTACCCAGCGTGCCTTTAAAGAAGTGAGTTGGTGACTGAAAGTGGCTTTCTTTTTTTTGCTTTGAACTTCATATTTTATATCCACATTTGAACTTAAATTTATATATTCTTTTTCAGGTTGGTATAGAGTTCATGGACTTGTACAGCTATTTGATTCCAGTCTATGAAATTGAGCCCCTTGAGAAGATTACAGATGCTTATCTTGACCAATACCTATGGTATGAAGGAGACAAGCGGCATCTGTTTCCTAATTGGATTAAGCCTGCAGATTCAGAGCCACCTCCACTTTTGGTTTACAAATGGTGTCAAGGTATAAATAATTTGCAAGGGATATGGGACACGAGTGAGGGGCAGTGTGTGGTAATGCTTCAAACAAAATTTGAGAAGTTCTTTGACAAGATTGACCTGACAATGTTAAACAGGTATGTTTTCATGGAAACCTTTTGCTCATCTCAGTATAGGCTATGTTGGATTTCTATAAGATTTTTTTGTATTTTGCAGGCTTCTACGATTGGTTCTTGATCACAACATTGCAGATTATGTTACCGCAAAGAATAATGTGGTGCTGTCTTACAAAGATATGAGCCACACAAATTCTTATGGTCTTATACGTGGTCTTCAGTTTGCTTCTTTCGTTGTCCAGTATTATGGACTTGTTCTGGATCTCTTGCTTCTTGGATTGACTCGTGCTAGTGAGATTGCTGGTCCACCCCAGATGCCGAATGAATTCATCACATACTGGGATACAAAAGTTGAAACCCGGCATCCAATTCGTCTGTACTCTAGGTACATTGATAGGGTGCACATATTATTCAGATTTACTCATGAAGAAGCACGGGACCTTATCCAGCGATATCTTACTGAGCATCCTGATCCGAACAATGAAAACATGGTTGGATATAACAACAAGAAATGCTGGCCAAGAGATGCGAGAATGAGGCTTATGAAACATGATGGTATGTGAAACCTTAATGATTCAAACCTTTTAGGACAAAACTGCTTTTGGAGATGAGATTTCAGTTCTAATTTTTATTCCTCTTGATTTTAGTTAATCTTGGGAGAAGTGTCTTTTGGGACATGAAGAATCGTCTGCCTAGAAGCATCACTACTTTGGAATGGGAGAACAGCTTTGTTTCTGTCTACAGCAAGGATAATCCGAACCTTCTTTTTAGCATGTATGTTTTCTTAGTAGCTCTCTTTCTTCTTCTGAAATTTAAAGAATCTCTGTTGATTTCTGCTAATTTAAAGAATTTCTGAAATTTTCATTATATTTAGTATGTCTGAGGGGTGTTAATTTGACCAATCATTATGAGGAATTCATGATGTGTATTGTTCATCTGGAGCTTTAAGATAGATGATAGATGTCTGTCGACATGCTGGTTTAGATCATGGTCCGTTCTTGCCCTAGTGATAGAATGTATTTTGTTAAATTTGATCATGACTTTTTCATATAACTTTGTTATATAGGTATAATAGCTATGTATTTGTTGTACTTTATTTTCCACAGTTTATTTGAAAGGCTTCTGAGTAGTTGTATCTTTTTTCTGTCTCACTAATTTACCTTGTGTAGACTTCGGCTTTCCATTTTGGTCATGAATATTCATTCCGTAAACAGTTTGACTGATACAGTATATTCATTTCTGATCTCTAGGTGTGGTTTTGAAGTTCGGATACTTCCAAAAATAAGAATGACTCAAGAAGCGTTTAGCAATACAAGAGATGGGGTTTGGAATCTGCAGAATGAACAGACAAAGGAGCGAACTGCAGTTGCTTTCTTACGGGTTGATGATGAGCACATGAAGGTGTTTGAGAATCGTGTTAGGCAGATTCTCATGTCTTCTGGGTCAACAACATTTACAAAGATAGTCAACAAATGGAATACTGCCTTAATAGGTATTTGTTTGACCATATTGATTCTGGTTTTTACTGTTTGATCTATGATATTATTGAATTTATTCCTCTTTTTGGTTTTCTGTTGAATAGGTCTTATGACTTACTTCCGTGAAGCAACTGTGCATACACAAGAGCTTCTAGATCTACTTGTTAAATGTGAAAATAAAATTCAAACCCGTATCAAGATTGGACTGAATTCAAAAATGCCTAGTCGGTATGATTTTTTTTAACCTACGTCTCGTTTCTTTCTTTCTCATTTTTGTGATCATGAGAATTTTCTTAACAAACTATGATGCCTCAGATTCCCTCCTGTTATTTTTTACACTCCTAAAGAGATTGGAGGACTTGGCATGTTATCCATGGGTCACATATTGATTCCGCAGAGTGATCTCCGGTACAGTCAGCAGACTGATGTTGGCGTAACTCACTTTAGGAGTGGAATGAGTCATGAAGAGGACCAACTGATTCCTAATCTTTATCGGTACATACAGGTAAAATCAATTGCACTCTTTTAGGTGTGTTCCTTACTCAGGTCTTGGTTGTTTGTTTGATCATCTTGCTGCCTTTTAACAGCCATGGGAGAGTGAGTTCATAGACTCACAGCGAGTTTGGGCTGAGTATGCTCTGAAGAGGCAGGAAGCACAGGCACAAAATAGGCGCCTAACCCTTGAGGATTTGGAAGTGAGTTTCTTTTTTCATTTTCTTAAGTCAATGCATTTATTGTAATGCTATTTACATTTAGCATTTTGCTCCTGTTATTTACATTTTTTTCATGTTATTGCTCTAATAGTTTATTTATTCCACGTGATTTTTGCATCATACAAAATTGTGTTCTGATGACACTCTCTTGGGTTTATCAATAGGATTCATGGGATAGGGGAATACCACGTATAAATACCTTGTTTCAGAAGGACAGGCACACATTAGCATATGACAAAGGATGGAGAGTACGTACAGACTTTAAGCAGTACCAAGTTTTGAAGCAGAACCCATTCTGGTGGACTCACCAAAGGCATGATGGCAAATTGTGGAACTTGAACAACTATCGAACTGATGTTATCCAAGCTCTTGGAGGTGTTGAGGGAATTCTAGAACATACCTTGTTTAAAGGAACATAGTAAGTACTTAGTTTTAGTTATATAGTTCATAGATCACTTACTTAATTTCTGTGCTTGGTAATGACATGCATTGGTGTGTCTTATTTGATGTTTGTCTTATTCCTAAAATTACAGCTTTCCAACTTGGGAGGGTCTGTTTTGGGAAAAGGCTTCTGGATTCGAGGAGTCAATGAAGTATAAGAAGCTCACTAATGCTCAGAGATCTGGTCTTAACCAGATTCCTAACCGTAGGTTTACTCTTTGGTGGTCACCTACAATCAATAGGGCTAATGTTTACGTGGGTTTTCAAGTGCAACTAGATCTAACTGGAATTTTCATGCATGGGAAGATTCCAACCTTGAAAATATCTTTGATTCAGATTTTCCGTGCCCATCTGTGGCAAAAAATTCATGAGAGTGTGGTTATGGATCTTTGCCAAGTCTTAGATCAGGAGTTGGACGCTTTAGAAATTGAAACTGTTCAGAAGGAGACAATCCATCCAAGGAAGAGTTACAAGATGAACAGCTCTTGTGCGGATATTCTTCTCTTTGCAGCTCATAGGTGGCCTATGTCAAAGCCTAGTCTTGTGGCAGAGTCCAAGGACATGTTTGATCAAAAAGCAAGCAATAAATATTGGATAGATGTACAGCTCCGGTGGGGTGATTATGACTCGCATGATATTGAGCGTTACACTCGAGCCAAATTTATGGACTATACAACAGATAACATGTCTATTTATCCGTCTCCCACTGGTAAATTTTACCTCCCCTTCTCTTCCTACTCTTTTTTATGTCTTCTGACCTAATATAATCATATCTATCACGTTTATGTAGGGGTAATGATTGGCCTTGATCTGGCTTACAACTTGCATTCTGCATTTGGTAATTGGTTCCCTGGTTCAAAGCCACTGCTCGCTCAGGCAATGAATAAGATCATGAAGGTAATGTAGTTTTACTGATTTAATACAAGTTGATTCATACTTGATATAATTTATAGTTTAGATGTTGGACACTACAATTATTGTTAAATGCTAGCATGGGTATAAATCTAAAGGGTTGAACTAATTTTTCTCTCTTTTTTCTTTTAAATCCTTATACAGTCAAATCCAGCTTTATATGTCTTAAGGGAGAGGATAAGGAAAGGTTTGCAGTTATATTCTTCTGAGCCTACTGAGCCGTATCTGTCATCCCAGAACTATGGGGAGATCTTCAGCAACCAGATCATTTGGTTTGTTGATGACACCAATGTGTATCGTGTGACAATACATAAGACATTTGAAGGGAATCTCACGACAAAACCCATTAATGGTGCCATTTTTATTTTCAATCCACGGACTGGACAGTTGTTCCTAAAGGTTTGTTTCTTCATATAGTTTCTTTTCTAAGCTAATTCGTCCATTTTTAAGATCTCAACTGGATGACATTTCTTGCAGGTCATTCACACTAGTGTCTGGGCAGGTCAAAAGCGTCTTGGTCAGCTTGCCAAATGGAAAACTGCTGAAGAAGTTGCTGCTCTTGTGCGGTCTTTGCCTGTTGAAGAACAACCAAAGCAGATCATTGTTACTCGAAAGGGAATGCTTGATCCTTTGGAGGTTCACTTACTGGATTTCCCAAACATAGTTATCAAGGGAAGTGAGCTGCAACTCCCATTCCAGGCTTGCTTGAAAATTGAGAAATTTGGTGATCTAATTCTGAAAGCTACAGAGCCACAAATGGTTTTGTTCAACATCTATGATGACTGGTTGAAGAGTATCTCATCATACACTGCGTTCTCCCGACTGATACTGATCCTTCGTGCCCTTCACGTGAACAATGAGAAGGCTAAGATGTTATTGAAACCTGATAAGACAATCGTTACTGAGCCACACCATATTTGGCCTTCTCTAACTGATGATCAATGGATGAAGGTACTTGTTATTTTTATTCATAAAACATTTTCCAATATGTTGTAGAATCATGCATCCTTCATTGCAATGCAGTACATTTAATTCATTGCAATGCAGTACATTTAATTCATTGCAATGCAGTACATTTAAGAATGATGTCTTGGTGCAGGTCGAAGTAGCTTTAAGAGATCTGATACTTTCCGACTATGCCAAAAAGAACAATGTGAACACATCAGCCCTGACACAGTCTGAGATTCGTGACATCATCCTTGGAGCTGAGATTACTCCACCCTCTCAACAGAGGCAGCAGATAGCAGAGATTGAGAAACAGGTTATGCTTCTGTTTGTGTTACTATATACATTGCTAATTTAATTTGGTTTATTATTTTATTTTTAATAAAATGAGAACTTTTTTACTAACTTGGGGCTATTACGTTTTGAACTGACACTTTCAGGCGAAGGAGGCAAGCCAGCTAACAGCTGTGACAACTAGGACTACAAACGTGCATGGTGATGAGCTCATTGTCACCACCACAAGTCCCTATGAACAAGCAGCATTTGGGTCCAAGACGGATTGGCGTGTTAGAGCAATATCAGCTACTAATCTTTATCTTCGAGTCAATCATATATATGTGAACTCAGAGGACATAAAGGTACAAATCTCGCTTATGTGAGATTATTTATCCAGAAAAATAGGAGTTTTTTGAGAGTATCAGTTGATCTAGAGGCTTATATATCTGCTGACATGCAGGAAACTGGGTTCACATATATCATGCCAAAGAACATTTTAAAGAAGTTCATCTGTATAGCAGATCTCAGGACTCAAATTGCTGGATACTTGTATGGAATAAGCCCTCCTGATAATTCCCAGGTTAAGGAAATCCGATGCATTGCCATGCCACCGCAATGGGGTACTCATCAGCAAGTCAATCTTCCATCAGCTCTTCCTGAACATGATTTCTTGAATGATCTGGAGCCTTTGGGATGGCTGCACACACAGCCAAATGAGCTTCCTCAATTATCGCCACAGGTTTGTGTTCAGTTTATTTATTTATTGATGTTCAAATTTAATAGAATATTTCAGTGTTGTAGTTTATCATTGGAAATCAAATGCTATAAAACTAATAATTGTTCTCTTATCGTGCATATGTAAACACAGGATGTGACATCCCATTCTCGGATATTAGAGAACAACAAACAGTGGGATGGAGAGAAGTGCATAATCTTGACATGCAGTTTCACTCCCGGTTCTTGCTCATTAACAGCCTACAAGCTTACCCCAAGTGGTTATGAGTGGGGACGGGTTAACAAAGATACAGGAAGCAACCCTCATGGTTACCTCCCAACGCATTATGAGAAGGTGCAGATGCTCCTAAGTGACCGGTTCCTTGGATTTTATATGGTAAGAGCATCCATCCCATTGGCTAGTGTTGTTGAACTACTAACCTTAATGTTATTGTTCTGAATTGTGTTGAATTTTGGTTGATAGATACCTGACAATGGTCCGTGGAATTACAATTTCATGGGAGTGAAGCATACAGTGAGCATGAAATACGGGGTGAAGCTGGGGACACCGAAAGAGTACTACAATGAGGAGCATAGGCCGACACATTTCCTGGAGTTCAGCAACTTGGAAGAAGGTGAAACTGCGGAAGGAGATCGGGAGGATACTTTTACTTAAATCCTTAAATCTGTTTTTACCAAAAGACTCCAAATCCTACTATGTATGAAATGAAGGAAAAAGAATACTTACATTGCATACTCTTTTAGTGCTGAACCCGCAATATGGATAGAGGAGGCTTAAAGCTTGTTTGTTGAATAGTTGCATGTACTAAATCCCAATTGTAAGAATGCTTTTTGGAGTTGTAAATATGAGTAAGAACTAGGATTTGAATATGTTCTTCAATTGTCTAACACCTCAAATGTTGGGGTAAATATGTGCCCAAGAAGCTCTGCTCAGGTTAGGTTTCAATAGTAACAGACTTATTTGCTTTAAACTCAGCTCAATATTTTATTTTATTCGAATATGTTTAATTATATTTTTATAACTGGATTTTTGAATATTCAAAAATACACTTTGGTATTGGTAGGTATGGTGTTTTTGTTTTGGTACCAGTACACGTGTGTTTAAGTGTACCAAAAAAGTTTATGCATATTTTTGAATATGTATTTGTAGTTTAAATTTTAGTTTGTTAATAAACTGATGTTATTATACATGCATATATACATAAAAGTATATTTATATGCACAAATATATTTCAAAACTATTAATTAGTTTCAATTATATTTTTAAATATAATTATAAGATAAAAATGGTTAAGTTAATAAAACTTAAAACAGTTGAAACATCAAAATATTGTTGGTAAAAACAAAATTTAGACTAACTGATACTAATTTCTACTGTTAATATCAATATTGATATGATACTTACAACCCTACATTCTAGCATCTATGAGCTTCTTAAATTTGAGATCTGGTGACACAACTTCAATTAAAGTGCGGATCGTTAATTGCAAAAAAAAAAAAAAAATATTGAGTTCAATATTATTCGTCAAAATATGAAATTAAAATTTCACTCTTATTTTTAAGTGTATCTTAAAATACCTTAGTCCAGTTTACAATTAGTTTGGTTTCCTAGCTAGCGTTGGAACCAACAAGGTCCAGTGCTTCATTCCACTCGTTTAAAACTTTTACTTTGACTCTCTCACAGTCAAAATTTGGTCCAATCCAAAATGTCAACAATAGTATTGTTGTTTCTTAATTGTAATTAATATTTTAATATCAATATACTTATTAAACAGTATAAGTTATATTTTTCGAATTCATAAACCAACTCTTGGAAAGCAACCTTTTCTTTTAATTGCGATCTTACGTTTTACTCTTAAGAAGATTGTTATGGAATTATTAAATTAGGTGGACTGAAATGAATGGTTTGGTATTTATTAACTCACGTAAATATTTTTTTTTGAATATATATTTTCTAGGTTATTTTAATCAAAATTAATTATTACAATTACTAAATTGAATAATTAAAATTTATAATTATTTGACTCTAACTAATTAATTATAACCCGAATAAGTTTGGAACAACTTTAAATCTTTTATAAACTCAAATTGAATATTGGAGTAAATTTTTTATTTTAACTTTAATCTTTTAAATGTTCTATACTTTAAATTTCCAAATTCAGATCTTAATAAAATAATTTAATTTTAAATATTTTATTTTTCCAATCAAAATAATTTATATACATCAAATCCAAAATTCAAAATTAAATTTTCAAAGGAATCTTAGAAGAATTTTTTTTGAAAGTATTATAAGTACAATCAAAATACAAATACATGTCTAGAAAATCACAAATATCAAACTAATACAATATGGACTGCCCGAGGAATCATAATGTAGTATTAAACTATTACAACACAAGCGGAATAAGAACCAATACACTTTAGACTAAGGCCAACAAACTAAACCAATTAGATTAAAACCTACATATGACAACCGAGATTCAAAAATCTACGCATATAATTACACGAATTTCAAACCTATATACTAACATAAATTTCTTATTAAAAAAAAACAGTGTAAATACATAAATTTAAAATTTTGAAATTGAATTTTCAAAGATTTTCTCATTTAAGGAAAAAGGTATTTTAAAATACCTTAATTTCATCTGAATAATTTCCTTTCTATTTCATTTCCTTACCGAGCTTCGAACCTTGATAAGGTTATGGTGCGGAAACACAGCCTAACCAACAAGGTCCAGAAAAGCCAGTGCTTGCTTTCACCCATCAATTATTTTATATGATCTTCCACCGTCACACAGCCCAATCTCAAAATACCAATAAATATCAAATTTACTTTTAAGCAGTAAATCAAGTTTTTCCAAATTGATAGACCAACTCTTGAAATGCAATTATTTTTATTTCTTACTTTTTGGTTTTACTCTCAATTTTTTGTTAAATTGGGTAGACTTAAAATAATGATTTGGTATTTATTATCTCATGTACCCCATGTGTGTGTGTATATATATATATAGGTAAATTATATCACATGTGATTCAATTACGAGTATTTTTTATCATCCAGTTATTTATTTATTTATTTTTTGAAAATTCAATTATGAAATTTTTTTAAAAAAAATTTAGTTATCCAACTAATCGAGATTAGTTTTTTTTGTCCATTTTTGTTAATTGCACTAACGGGAGGGTGATGTGGTAGTTGAATCTGTATAATAACAAATTTAGTCCTCAAATTTTACATATTATATCGATTTAGTAATAATTTTAAAAAAATTAATGCTCAAAATTTAAAAATGATCTCAATTTTATCCTAATTCTAGAAAAATTTTAAAAAAATAAAAAAATAAATATTTTTAAAAAATATAATAATAAATTTTAAAATATATAAAAATAAAAAAATGATTGCTAACAAGATATAATAATATATACAATTTTAAAATATATAAAAATACATAAATATTTTTAAAAATATAATAATAAATTTAAATTTTATATTAATATAAAAAAAATCCTTCCTCCACCATCCCTCTCCTTCTCCCTCTAAATCGAAAAGCTCCACGAACTCTTGGCTTGTATCGTCATTAGAAATCGCCGACGAGGGTTTCATCAAAAAAAAGAGTGAAAGAATCCTTAGGCATCGTTGTGTAAATTTTAGTCCACAACCCAATCGGTTCACTAGTGGTGTTTTAGATACTAATCGAATTGAATGCAGTTGCCCCCACGAATACAAATTGAGGATTCCCGTTTGAAAATGGGAATGGTGCATGAATTATAAGAGGACCTTCCTCATGTGGATTGTAATCACAAACAGATTTGTGTTGAGCCGTGGGTGGTCTTACTATGTGGAAACCCACAAGCCCGTTGTGCCCTACAATACAAAAAGGGCAACAACAACTTTTTTTTTTTAAATTATCATGGTGAAATTGTGTGCCCCACAAGTTGAAAGAAAGAAAAGAGAAAAAAAGTGTGAGTTTTGGCAATTTGTTTTTTACATAGATCAACTTTTGTATTTTCCTTGATCAGTGGTTATTTCGGTGTCTGTTGGAGCTAATTTTTCACACTAGTTAGTAGAAGTTGGAGCTAATTTTTCACACTAGTTAGTAGACTTGAAGATCTTTAATTTGTACGGGGCACTATAGCTTAGATTTTTCGGCTTTCAAAGTTAATCTTTTTTGGTGATATTCTCAACTTTTCTATTAAATTTTGCTTCAAATTATTTGTTAATAGCCTTGTTTGAGTTGTATACTTTTTATAGAAGCTTGGTTGTGATCTTGCAGCGAGACTTTAATTATAGTGAAAATTTTGGTGGACTTTCAAGTACTGTGGTTTTTACCCTTTGCTTTAAAGGGTTATCCACTTAAAAATTATGTCTCGGTTTATTATTTTTCTTTGCGATATTGTGGTTGATTTGCACTGATTGTTGATATATTGTGTAATTGAGTTTGCCATAATTACTAAATTGATTTATTGGGAGTGAAATAACATCGGTTGTGCTTTCGCGTTGTTTTGTTGGGTTTGATTTCATCCTAACAAATTGATATCAGAGTTTAGTTCTCGTGTTTGGTAATCATGGAAATTAGCACTAGTGAGATGATTATGTTGAATGACATAAATTATCAACTTTGGTGGAACAAAATGAAATATCTTCTGTTTGTGAAGGCTTTGTATCTTTTTGTTTTTGCTACTAAAAAACTTGAGTCGAAAACTGATGAGGAGTGAGAAATCGAGCATCAATATGTATGTGGTTTTATTCCGCAATTTGTTCAAGAGAATTTTTATAATCACATTGATTAAGAGACACGTGCAGACACATTGTGGAACAAGCTTGAAAACTTGTATGCTTCGAAGTTTGACAATAACAAATTGTTCATGCTTAAGAGAATCATGACATTGAGCTACAAGGAAGGGACTTCTATAGCCGATCTCTTGAATGAGTTTCAATGTTTATTAACTCAACTACTTGGTATGGGAATTAAATTTGATGATGAAATTACGGGGCTCTTGTTGCTTGCTACTTTATTAAATTATTGGGAAAGGTTTCGAGTTTCACTCATTAATGCTACTCCGAAGGGTATTTATCATAGTCCGAGGTGATGGAAAAAAAATCTAATTTGAAAACGATTTTCATGCAGAAGTGTTCAAGAAGGTGCTTTTGATGAAGAAGTTTGTGCAATAACACGACTTTGCTCAAGAAAGGTATTGTTGAAATAAATATCTAGCTGTCAAAACAAAGTCTGGGATATTTTGGATTATGCAGATAGTGGTTGTCCTATTCCTTAGGAGATTAGTTGCTTTATTTACTCAGTTTTTGTTATGCATATTTTGTGTATTTTATGTTATATTTCAGCCTATATAATGACTTTATTAGTTATGAATAACATAGGTGTAACTCGTTTTCTCATCTTGTGTTTTTACAAGTTGACACTGATATCCGAGCCAGGTTAAAAAAATAGCAGCTTATTAGCGAGAAAAAGTTAAGAGTGAGTTACAAAAAAAAAAAAAAAAAGTGTGTATTAGTCAACTTTACAGCAGCAAAACTAATTCTCTGTAACAATGGCATCCGAAGCTTTTATTCAACCAGCAATTCCTCACTTTGATGCTCACTATGACCATTGGAGCATGCTAATGGAAAAATTTTCTTCGGTCTAAGGAGTATTGCAGGTCGTCTCTGAAGGAATTACAAGACCAGCAGCTGGTACGATGACAAATGCGCAGAAGACAGAGTTCGAAGGGCTAAGCTTGAAAGATCTCAAAGCAAAGATTATCTTTTCCAAGCAATTGATCGCACAATCTTGGAAACTATTCTTTGCAAAGACACTTCCAAACAAATATGGGATTCCTTGAAGAAAAAATATGAAGGTTCAAACAGGACCAAGAGGCAGCAGCTACAAGCTCTACGATTCGAATTTGAAACATTACGGACGAAATCAGGAGAAACCGTTTCTGATTTTTTCTCAACAACAATGTCGATTGTCAACAAGATTCGGATTCATGGTGAGAAGATGAGGATGTGATTGTTTTTGAGAAGATTCTTCGCTCAATGGCACCAAAATTCAACTACGTGGTCTGTTCAATTGAAGAATCAAAGTATATAGATCTTCTATCACTTCACGAACTGCAAACCTTTTTACTGGTTCATGAGCAGAAAATAATTCAACAAGACAAAGAGGAGTAAGCATTGCTGGTCTCATCTAATTTTCATAAAAAAGAAGGTCGAGGACGAGACAGATGTAGAGAGAACAATGAAGGGAGAGGCTCACAACATCAACAATCTTAGGTTGATTGCAGTTTCACATGTCGAGGAAGAGGCAGAGGCAGAGAAGAGGACGTGAAGGCTACCGATCAACAATTTAACATTCAAAGTCAGTTGACAAGTCAAATGTGGAGTGCTATCGTTGTCATAAGCATAGGCACCATCAGAACGAATGTAGAACTAAGCTGCAAAAGGATAGTGGAGAAAAATCAAATTTTGCAGAAACAGAAGAGGAGATATCTTTGTTGATGGTTTGCAACACCAAAGAAGACACGAACAAGCAATTATGGTACATGGACACCTGTCGCAACAACCATATGTGTGGTGACAAAGAAATTTTTTCAAATTTGGATGAACCATATAGAGATAACGTAAAGTTTGTCAACAACACCAAAATTTCTGTTATGGGAAAAGGTCGGGTGATAATCAAAACAAAAGGGAATAATTTTCAAATAATCTCTAATGTTCTTTTTTTTGTTCTAGATTTGAAGACCAATTTATTAAGCATTGGCCAATTACAAGAAAAGGGCTATGAGATTACAGTAAAAAATGGTATTTGTCGTATTCTTGATGATAAGTTAGGCTTGATTGCTCAAACTAAAATGACATCAAATAGAATGTTCCCTCTCTATTTGGATAATGTTTCCCAGATTTGTTTCTCAACAAGGCTCAATGATAATGCTTGGTTGTGGCACTTTCACTATGGTTATCTGAATTCGAATGGATTAAAGACACTACAGCAGAAGAAAATGGTGGTTGGCCTTCCGATTGTCTCTACTCTAACGGAGATATGTGAAAGATGAATTGTCAGCAAGCAACATAGAGATCCATTTCTGAAAGGAAAAACACAAAGAGCAAGAGAGCTGTAAGAGATTGTGCACTCTAACCTCTGCAGACCAATCAATCCTACTTCCAATGGAGGTAAACGGTATATAATCACTTTTATTGATGATTTGAGTCGTAAAACATGGGCTTATTTTTTACAAGAAAAATCTGAAGCCTTAACAACGTTCAAAGCTTTTAAGGCAATTGTTGAGAAAGAAGTAGAATGTCCAATTCAGGTGCTACGCACGGATCGTGCTGGAGAGTATAACTCACATGAATTTACAGATTTTTGTAACACACATGAAATTAAACGACAGCTGACCGCAACCTATACTCCACAACAAAATGGGGTATGTGAGAGAAAGAACCGCACAATCATGAATATGGTAAGAAGCCTTTTGGCGATGAGCCGGGTGCCAAAGAGTTATTGGCCTGAAGCTGTTAATTGGAGTCTTCACATCTTGAATAAATGTCCAACAGTAGCTGTTCGGAACATGACACCGGAGGAGGCATGGAATGGTCGCCAACCAGCAGTTGATCACTTCAGAATTTTCGGATGCATAGCTTATGCTCATGTTCCAGATGTAAAGAGGAAGAAGCTTGATGACAAAGGCGAAAAATGTATTTTTGTTAGTGTGAGTGATAATTCGAAAGCTTACAAGCTGTACAATCCTCACACTAACAGCATGTTTGGTTGGGGGGAATAGGAATGCATTCCCCCCAATTCGGTGGGCCCACCACCAAACCAACGTTTGGTTGGCTGTAATCCTATTACAGCCTGATTCCATTCAGGCTCTATTACAGGTAAAGGCTGTAATAGCCATTCATTGCTCACACACCTGCATAGCTATACGTTCGACTCATTTTTTCTCATTTTCCAAATTTTGCCCTCCTTCATCTTCTCCTTCATCTGCCGTCAAATTCTCTACACAATTTCTTCCCTCAAACTCTCTTGCCATATTTCAGATATCCTTCTTCATCTTCTCCCACAGATCTCTAACTTTCTCTCCTTCTGTTTCCATATTTCGTGTAATAATGGCTTTTTTTCCTTATTTGATTTTTAATTGTTTTATTCCCAGAGCCTAATTTCTTTTTTCCCCCAAATCAATTCCCCCTCCCCGAAATCCCTATGCTAGGGATTCTTCCATCTGATCACTTCTCCATTTCGGTTTCTGTCTCCACCCCTCCTCTTCACCGCCTTCTATTCTCTTCCATCATCACTGGTTAACTTATTTTATTTTCGACCTCATAAAAACTGTAGGCTTTTAGCTTTTTCAGTCCAGTCGAAAAACCCTAAACCCATCGGAGTTTCTCACCTTGCCGTGCGATCCATTTTTCGGCTCGCCGTTAGCCGGCGATCTATTTTCCCGCCCCTCCGCCAAATCAGGTACTTGAAGTTAGGAAATTAATGGCTTATATCCAGTATGGAAGACATGCCCTTCGGCAAATTATCAACGAAACGAATGTCCAGCAAAGCCATGATCGTTTGATGCAACCTCTGTTCTATGCTTGTCAAAGAATTAGATACAGAAAGTTGGATGTGATTCTTACGACGGTGAGTCATTTCGATCCAATAATCTTTTTCTTTTCTCAATTTTTTCTTGTTTCAGATTGCAAAATATTATTCACGTTTGCTTTTGCTTCCATGTTTCTAGAGCATTGAGAAACTTGGCAAAGCTGGTGAGACTGTCAAAGTCGCTCCTGGTTATTTTCGCAATCATCTGATGCCGAAATTGCTTGCTGTTCCTAATATTGATAAGTTCGCTTATCTCATTAAGGAGCAGCGTAAGGTCGCTTTCTTCTCTCTTTTAGTTTGTGTTTGATGCTTGAAACATGTGTTCTTACAATGCTGTTTGTTTATAAAAAGAAGTTTTTCAGTTGATATTAATCATAATCGTATTGTTAATTTACAAACAAATATGCATCAATTTGTTTTCCATTAAACACACACATCTGTATGCATTACCTAAGTCTCTCATGAACCTTTTGTCATGACACGTTCAAGGAAAAACAAGCTTGACATAAAGGTAGAACGTTTTCAGTTTGTTGCTCGGATTATGGGGCAAGCTATGTTGGCTGGACTTGGGAGTGGATTTGGATATGTGAATGTGACCGATATGAGTATATGTTGCTTTTAAGGGTTTTTTTCTTGTATTTGGAGGAGTATATCTCTATACTATGTCTGTATATGTATCAGACAAAAATATATTAGGGAAATGAATAGTCCATCTAACATAGGGGGTGAGTGCTAGATACAAGTAAGTGTTCAACACAAGTATACTTGTTTTTTCTAAGTTTTTCTGTATATTTTGAAGATCATACATATATATTTATATCCGAATGTGTCTGACACAGGTTTTTTAGGAGAATGAAGAGTCTGAGTAACAGTGTTTTCATATTGCTGTTGGTTTTTGGTTAGATTTTGCTGGTTATGGTATAATTAGTGCGTTTTCTTAGACATGTATTATCTGCTATTTCAGCCTTAAGGAGGAAACATGTTTCCGACTACAATTATATTAAATCTTGCGTTCTCTCTCACTCTCTCTTTTTGAGGATTCATATGTTGCGTATGGATATTAGATATTGATGAAGTAAAAATCCATTCCTTATTTCAGATGCACATTCTGCTTATGTAGTTTTGTCAAATTAAGTTACTATTTTGAAAGTCTTTATTTGGTGGAGTCACTTCTGATATGTGGGATATTGTGCTTTTCATTTTCAGTTAAATGATAACTTACCAGTGGTATACTTCCTCATCAGATTTATCAACCCAAGGAAGAAGAGGTTCAAGTAGTTACAAAGAATGTGGAAGATAAGAGCAAAGTATATGAAAAGGCTGCATATCGTCTACTTAATGGGCGGCTGGTTAGTTCCCATCTATGAAGCCCTTAATTTTGTAAATGTCGTGCTGGTTTTCCGAAGTTGACATTGGCTAGCAGTTATTTTAGGGTGATCACTGTCGTGCTTGTCAATAGTTTGGCATTTAAGTATACATACATGTCTGTTTGTAGATAATGTGCTTTCCGTATATTCTCTCTGTATAAACTAATTGTTTTATTTTGTTTTAGGAACTGAATGTGGAGAAGGAGAATGTGCAAATAGAATGTGAAAAGGAAAACAGGAATGATTTGTTGGATATGGTCATGCTCTTGCATTTATTAGTGTCTTTTTTTACAGAACTAGAGGGAGTGTGTATGGTGTTCTCATTCATATAGATGTGGACTTTAAACATAGAAGTTTTCTCCATAATATGTATGAAGAGCATAACAAGGTTATTTTACTCGTGTTGTTTTGATGATTGTTGCAATTAAGTGGCCAGAGATGTCTTTTCCTTGGGCCACTGGCTTTTCAACCGATTTTTCTTGTGTAGTGCTAATCTTAGCATCTCACTCTATATCTGACTGAATTTGTGGGATGCATTGGGGAAATTAGATTATTGATTCCCTTTTTACAAGGTCATAACGGTTCAGTTCTATGAAAAATAAAGGCTTATGGTTCATGTGCAGTATTCTGGTTTTCTAGAAATTGAACTGAAACTAAAGACTACAGATAACAAATAAAAATTTTTATAAAAAAAAAAAGTATTTTCTTAAAGTTTTTTTTTCACTAATATATTTGGGTCAGTTCGAATAATTGCAGCTTCTAAACTTATGAATTGAAAAATTGAATCAAACCAAATATATTTAACTATTTAGAAATTGAATTGAACCAAACAGGAACTGGATACAGTTCGAATTGATTTTAGATTTTAAAACATATGTATTATGACACATAAACTAATGAAATAATGTAATTTTTTGCTAATATATAAAATATAATTTTCAAGTTATTTATTACTTTTAATATTTAATTATTTTTTAATTATTTGTTTCAGTAATATATTTTAGTACATTAAATATGTATTGCGCTTTTAAAAATAATAAAGTAGATTATATATATATTTTTATAGTATTATATATTTTGATTTTTAATTCATATAATAATAATTATATTAAGTATGTTATTAAATTATATTTTTATTAAATTATATTTAATAATAATTATGTTAAAATATGATTAAATTATTTATTATTTTTATTAAATTATTTTCAATAATAATCTTATTAAAATTTAATAATAATAACAATAATCATCTACTTAACAAAAATTCTACTAAGGGTATTCTAGTCATTTTAGTTCTTTTCCTTATGCTATTACAACATCATTCCATTCAACCAAATACAAGAATTCTATTACAGCTTTATTCTATTACATTCAACCAAACAGTTGAATTACTTATTACAGCTCTATTACATTACACCTCTATTCCATTACAGCGAACCAAACGTGCCCTAAGAAGATTATCATAAGCCGTGACGTGATTTTCGATGAAGACAATTTCTGGGAATGGAATGAAAAAGGTATTAAACAAATTATACTAGCAGATCTTGAAGATGATGAAGAGCAACCAGTCAGAAATAGAGTAGGAGTATGTGACTCAAGATGAGTCAGCGAGTGATTCGGCTACAGCCACAAATCAACATCTACAATAGGTGAAAAGAAGACCTGCAGGATGGTTGACTATGAGATAACTGGGATTAATCAATCTGATGATGACCCACTTGTAAATTTGGCTTTGTTTTCATATTGCGATCCTTTAATCTTTGATGAAGCTGTCTAACATTCAAAATGGAAAAAGGCTATGGATAATGGAATTGCATCCATAGAAAGAAGCAAGACGTGGGGGCTATCTGAACTTCCTAAAGGACAGAAAACCATTGGCGTTAAGTGGGTGTATAAAGCAAAATTGAACGAGGAAGGCGAAGTTGACAGACATATGGCGTGACTGGTTGCAAAAGGACACAAGCACGAGTTTGGAATTGATTACAAAAGAGGTTTTCGCTCCGATTGCAAGGCAGGATACTATCAGACTTGTGGTTGCGTTGGCGGCTCAAAATTCATGGTCAATCTTTCAGTTAGACGTCAAATCAGCTTTTTTACATGGAGAATTAGAAGAGCAGGTATTTATTGATCAACCTTTAGGTTACATTAAAGTAGGCAATGAGCATAAGGTGGTGTATAAATTAAAAAAAAAAAGGCTCTTTACTATCTAAAACAAGCCCCACGAGCATGGTATAGTCGTATTGAAGCTTATTTTTTGAGAAAAGAATTTTCGAAATGTCCTTATGAACATACAATTTTTGTGCGATTTGAAGTTGATGGAAAAATGCTCATAGTTTGCTTATATGTGGATGACTTAATCTATACTGGTGATAATATGGAGATAATCGAGCAGTTTAAGAATTCGATGATGTCTGAATTTGATATGTCTAATCTTGGGTTGATGCATTATTTTTTGGGAATAGAAGTTGTTCAATTTGATGCAGGCATTTTTATCTCTCAGAAGAGATATGTGCAAGACATTTTAACCAGGTTTCGAATGCAAGATTGCAATCCAGTTTGTACTCTAGCTGAGACGAGTTTAAAGCTTGTTAAAGACCTAGATAGCAAAAAGATTAACAACATTCTTTACAAGCAAATCGTTGGAAGTTTAATGTACTTAACTACAACAAGGCCAGACATCATACTTGTCATAAGTCTCATCAGCAGATTCATGGAAAATCCAACAGAGATGCATCTCACGTCAGCAAAATGAATTCTAAGATACTTGCAAGGAACCACAGATTATGGGATATTTTACAAGAAAGGAGAAAAATCAAATTTGATCGGATTTACGGATAATGATTATGCAGGGGATCAAGATGATAGGAAAAGCACATCTGGGTATGTGTTCATGATGGGGTCTAAAGCTATTTCATAGTCATCAAGAAAGCAGCCTATAGTCACTCTTTCAACTACTGAAGCGGAATTTGTAGCTGCAACATCGTGTGCTTCCAAAGCAATTTGGTTGAGAAATGTCCTTAAAGAGCTTCATTTCAGTCAAGAAGGGTCTACTCCAATTTATTGTGACAACAATTCAACAATCAAGTTGTCCAAAATTCAGTTTTGCATGGTAGAAGCAAGCATATTGATGTTCGGTTTTATTTCTTACGCGATCTCACCAAGGAGAAAGTTATTGATCTTATTTACTGCAGAAGCAAGGAATAAATTGCTGATTTGTTCACGAAGCCCCTCAAACTTGATGCATTTCAGAAGCTCAGAAAATTACTAGGAGTTTACAGCATGAAAGATTACATTCAAGGGAGGGTGCTTTGAAAACAAGTTCTGTTAAACTTATGTTGTTAACATTAGTTTAAGGGAGGGTGTTGAAATAAATATCTACCTGTCAAAACAAAGTCTGTGATATTCTTGGATTATGCAAATAATGGTTGTCCTATTCCTTAGGAGATTAGTTGCTTTTTTGTTATGCATATTTTGTGTATTTTCTGTTATATTTCAACCTATATAATGGCTTTATTAGTTACGAATAACATAGGTATAACACTTTTTCTCATCTTGTGTTTTTACAAGTTAACAAATATGTCTTGTTTTGTGACAACCAAAACGCTACTCATCTTGGTAAGAATTCGACTTTTCATGCTTGTCTAAACATTTTGATGTGAAATATCATTGGATATGAGAAGTTTTCAAGGCTAAGTTGTTAGAGATTGAGAAAATTCACATAGATGATAATGGTGCGAAATATTGACTAAAGCTTTACCAAGAAGGAAGTTTGAAGCTTGTTGCTTGATTGCCGATATGGAGAACATCCCTACATAGTGAGAGGGTCGTGAGTGGTCCCATTATGTGTGAGCCTTCAGGCCCCTTGTGCTCTACAATACAAAATGGGCAGCAACAACTTTTATTTTATTATGGTGAAAGTGTGTGTGTCGCAAGTTGAAAGTAAGAAAAGAGAAAAAATGTAAGCTTTGGCAGCTTGTTTTTACACAGACCAACTTTCTTGTTTTCCTTGATCGGAGGCCCATTCGGTGTCCATTGGAAATGAATTTTTTACAACAGCTAGTAGACTCGAAGATATTTAATGTGTACAGTCTGATTTTCGTTCGAGATACTGTAGTTTCGGTTTTTTTTTTTTTTAAAGTCAACCTCTTTATGTGATTTTCTCAACTTTCCTCTTAAGTTTGCTTTAGATTATTTGTTAATAGTCTTGTTTGAGTTGTATACTCTTTATGGTGGCTTGGTTGTGATATTGTAGCAAGACTCTGATTATAGTGAAAATTATGTGTTTCAATTTTTTTTTTTTTGCGATATTGTGGTTGATTTGTATTGATTGTTGATATATTGTATCATTCGGTTTGTCATAATTTCCAAATTAATTTATAGGGAGTGAAAGAACACTGATTGTGTTTCTATATTGTTTCATCGAGTTCAGTTTTATCCTAACAAAATGGTATCAGAGCTTGATTTTTGTGTTTAGTAATCATGAAAATTAGCAGTAGTAAGATGATTATATTGAATGACAAATTATCAACTTTGGCAGGAAAAAATAAAAGATCTTCTGTTTGTGAAGGCTTTTGCACCTTCTTGTTTTTGCTACTCAAAAACTTGAGTCGAAAACTGATGAAAAGTGAGAATTCGAGCATCAGTAGGTGTGTAATTTTATTCGGCAATTTGTTTAAGAGAATGTTTATAATCACATTGATCAAGAGACACATGGGGGCACATTGTGGAACAAGCTTTGAAAACTTGTATGCTTTGAAGTCTGACAATAACTAATTGTTCATGCTTAAGAGAATGATGATGCTGAGATATAAGGAAGAGACTTTGTCTCAAGGTTTGTTGATCGAACTACTTGGTATGAGAATTAAATGTGATGATGAAATTACAAGACTTTAGTTGCTTGCTACTCTAATAGACTCTTGGGAAATGTTTCATAATTGATGAAACAATAATCTTTAAATTTTTATTTTATAATTTGACACAAACAAATAATCAACCGAGTGCAAAGCGTGGATGGACTATACTAATTTATTTAAAATTTAAATCAATAAAATATTAAATATAATGAAGACAATTTTTGTTAACTTCAACATTTTATTAATATAAGTTAAAAATGAAACCTTGTTGAAAAATTTAAATATATATATTAATAATATGTGAAAAAGAAAAATAATATTAGCAATGAGAAACATGCAAGTGATTTAAAATGACACAAAAAAACCAAGGGAGTTAGGTGATATGATAAGAGTCTTTTTTACCTTAACTAGTGGTTGAGGGTTCGATTTTCGTCTTGGATATGGAGTAGTTTTAAAACTCGTGGCAGCATCTACCTTTTATTGGGCTTACAGAATGCGAAAATTAGTTACTGAGCTCGTTCCGATAGATAACTTGAGAAATAAAAAAAATACAAAAGACCTTTTTCTTTTTAAGAATAATTTTTGTAAATATTTTAAAATAATAACAGAGATAAATGTCTTTATAATCAAACACTTTTTTATTGTATTTGATTTTTGAAATAATAGTTTAAAAAAAATGATGTACATAGTTGAGCATGAGCCCATAGAAACAACTAAGAAGAGATGGACACAGTATTACTGTGTTAAAAACGGAGTTTTCAGAAATGAAATCATTTGCATTTCTTTTCCTTTCAAAAGAAGAAGAAGAAGAAAAAAAGGTATTTTAGAATACCTCTGATTACCAACTAACATGGTTCTGAATAAGCATGTTTCTGTCATTTGGTATTCAGCTTACCAGCTCTCGAACCTTGTCAAGGCTATGACACAAAGTAGCTAACCATTGAGGACAAGCGAAGAGCCAGTAGGGCATTCATACTTTTTTAACTTATACAAATCCAAAACAATGTCTCCCACCATCAAAGAGCCTCAAAACCATAATGGGTCCACTTCCAACCATTACATTTTACCTCAAACTAAATTAGTTATGCATTTTGTGTTTAAATATTGGATTCAGTGGTCGACAAGTTGCATCTTTATTGAAATGATATAAGTTTTGAGATATCCAAACACAAAGTAATCTGACTTTAAGCAAATTAAAATTATTTAAATTACGATAAAAAGGTTAATTTTAGATATGATATTATAAAGTTAAAATATTATCTTTAAATGATATTTAAATTCGTATAAAAAATGGGTCGGGCTTGAGTTCAAACATTCAAAGCTAGCTCAAGCATAACTTGCCTTATTTTCAATTTTGCAATATATTAAATTATGTAATTTATAACATGTAAAAGTCAAACTATATTAATATATAGTACTATAATGTAAATATTAAAAAATTAGTAATTTGTTTATATATATAATTTTAATAAATGAAAAATATATAAAATTATTATAAATATTAAAATAAAAAATGGAGTGACCTAAAATGAGTTTGGATTAACTTGCCATTTACGAATATAGGCGAGCTTAAGCAAAATTTTAGGCCCATATTTTGGGTTAGGCGAATGTTGGGTAAGTAAAAAATATATTAATATTATGCTTAAGCCTGACCTGAATCCTATCTAACTTAACCATAAACACAACTCATTACAAGCACTAAATTGAATAAACTAAAATCTATATCTAATTAAACTCAAATTAACTAACTACTTAATTATAATCAGAATAAATTTGAAAGATGATTCACACATTTATCAAAATACTCTTCTTCTTTTTCTTTTTTTTTTTAATTTTAAAAATTATGAAGAGAAAACAATTCAATGTAAATTTTCAGTGTTAGTATTTGATACATTGATAGTGTAATTTTTAAACTCCAACAATAAGAGTTAAAAAATTGTCATTTCTCCTATTTCTTTTATATATTTATATTTTTAAATATTTTACTATAAAATATAGGACAGTTGCATCATCAACCCTATTTTACTATAGAATATAGGACACTTGCATCATCAACCCTACTCGTGAAGTTTTAAAATTTAATTTACAGCGCACCAAATATCTTCCCAAATTTTAAATTCTTTTTTTATTCATTATCAAATTAATTTTAAAATTTTAAATTAAATTCTTAATTTGTAATTGGATAAAATTTATTACTAAATCCATTTAATTAAAGTATGTTAATAAATTTTAGGTTCCATTTGGTTTTAGGGAATAGAGGTCTTTTTTTTTTTCCTTAGAAAATAGAAAACATTGAAGAGAACGTGTTTGATTAAAAATTTAAAAAAAATGATTTAAAAAATAAAAATATGTAAAAATTAGAAAACAATAAAAAAACATTATTTTCACTAAAAAGGTTTGTAAAAATGAAAATGACAAAAACAATAATTTTTAACTTTAAATAAAATGATCCTAAAAAAATTAAATGAACTGGCTCTATTTAAACCCTTATAATGCAAATGTATTTTTTTTCTAATAATTTTTAAATATAAATCTGATACCCTGGTTTGAATCTATATAAATGTATACTTTTTTATTTTATTTCACACCTTTTTATTATAATATATACATATACCAATCACGTTTTCATTATTGACAAACAAATTTTTATTTCTATTTATCAAACATGTTTTTAATTTTCAAAAAATAGAAAATAAAAAATATTTTTTAAAATAAAAAAATTATTAGCATAATGATTTTTTGGCTCTCTAACTTTATCAAAAAAAAAGTTATTTGAGCTCTCTCCATTTAATTTTTTTTGCCTCTTTTAGCCATTGAACTTGCATTTTTTGTCAAGTTACCCCAAAATGGATGAAAAAATTAACGTTTGTTAACTTTGTTGATGTGGTATACACATGGATTATCACGTGGATGACATGTCAACATTCAATTAATTTTTTAAAATTTATAAAATATTAAAAAACTATTTTTTATATTTTATACCATTTAAAATAGTTTTAATGATTTTTAACTTCTAAAAATAATTTTTTGAATTTTTAAAATTTAAAACTTATTTAAATATTGACATAATAAGCCATGTGTATGCCACGTTAGCCAAATGAAAGAAATTAATTTTTTTATTTATTTTGAAGTGATTTAAAAAAAAAAACAGGTTTAGAGACAAAAAAGAAGAAAAATAAAATAGAGGTCACAAAGTTAGAAGCAGAGAAAATGTATTTATAATCAAACACTAATTAAATTTATTTTAGAAAAATAGTGTAAAAATAAATATAAAACGTGGTTGAGCATATGAGGCGATGGCACAATTGCGATTAAGTGTATCAAAAATGGGTTTTGGATGAATTCATTTCTAAAAATAAAAGAAAAAAGGTATTTTAGAATACCTCTTATGAGGTAACAACAATGGTTTCTTCCATTTTCATTGAATGCAGCTTACCAGCTCTCGAACCTTGTCAAGGTTAAGCCACAAACCACCTAACCATTGAGGACAAGAGGAGAGCCAATACAGATTTTCCAAAATTGTCACTCTAATCTATGGTGTTGGAAAAGTTGCATTTGTTTAAGCATCCCAATTTTTGGCCATTTTATCTAAAAAAGCCCATTTCTAAAATTATTTATGTGAATGGGCTAATTTTTTGATTATTTACTGGAAAGGGTCGAATTCCGCGAAAATGCGTCCCTGCGGGAGCATTTTGTCCACGTCAGCACAAAGCGCTTCCTTGAAGGAGCGCTTTGCTGACATGGACAAAACGCTCCCCCAGGGACGAGTTTTGCCCCTGCCTAACGACTATTTTTTTTGACCGTTTGGGCTCAACGGTCCAAAAAAAAAAAACTATAAAATGCCTCCTTTCGTTTTTCACACAAAAGTCCTCTCAAAATTCTCTCAAATTTTCTCAAAACTCTATTTAATTTTTACAAAAAAGCTCTGTTTAATTTTTTTGAAAAAGTTTTGTTTTTTAAATTAAAAAATATTTGATTGTGTTAGCAATGACTAGAGAATTAATTCGTCTCGATAATAAACACATCTTCGTCGATCAAATGACAATGGTAAGTGATAATTTTAATTTTTCAATACTATTTAATTTTTTTTTTCATTTATGCAATTTTAATTAATTTTTCAATACTATTTAATATTTTTTTTCATTTATACAATTTTAATTAATTTTTCAATACTATTTAATATTTTTTTCTTTTATACAATTTTAATTAATTTTTATTTTATAATTTTTTATAATAGTTTGTAAATCGGGTGTTGCAATGCTATATCCGCAATATGTCTGGTCCTCCATCGCCATTGATAGAGAATTACCTCCGGGAAGCAGGTTTTTGACATGTAGCCACAATAGGCCGGGGGTGCAAGTTGGACCCGAAACTAATTAGTGCGTTGATTGAGAGGTGGGGACCCGAGACGCACACTTTCCATCTTCCATGCAGAGAGTGTACTATCACTCTAGAAGACGTGTAGTTGCAATTGAGATTGCCGATGGATGGGTACGCAGTCACCGGGTCCACTCAATCTGCTGATTGGGGAGCCGTATGCTACGAACTTTTGGGTGCTATTCCGGATAATATTAACGGAGGTCGGATCTAGATGGGTTGGTTATGAGACACATTCCCGGAGCCGGATAATGATTCGACTGAACTAAAAAGAATACGATATGCTCGGGCATACATTCTTGAGATGATTGGAGGTTATCTGATGCCAGACTTGTCAGGAAACCTCGTACATCTGAGATGACTGCTGAAACTCGTTGATTTTTAGAGCAGTTGGTGAATTTAGTTGGGGGTATGTCGTGTTAGCAACATTGTACTGAGAGATGTGCGGGGCGACGCGACCGAATAAAGCCAAAATCGGAGGTTGCCTATCACTACTACAATCATAGGCATGGTTTTACTTTCCATTTTTACGTCCTTGATGGACCACCCATATACATTTCCACTCATAACGAGGTAAATTTTATATTAGATTTTACAATTATTACGTAAATTTAAAATATAATTGTATGCTAAAAATTTATTTAATTAGGTGGAACCATTCGGCGAGTTATGTTGGAATACCTACCTTTCTTGAAGATATACGGCTTCTATTAGACCAACGGTTGGAAGCACAAGTAAGTATTAAATAAAATATATATACATAATAAAATAGTCGCTTCGTATTTAGTATTTAGTATTTAGTATTTAGTATTATGTATATAACTAATATTTTTATCATGTTCATATAGTTTCAATGGACACCATACAAGGATCCGGCACTTCGGGCAGTAATTCCGTATGAATTCTTTCAAAATCTGAACATTTGGCATGTGAAGGTCCCATTGGTCAACTATGTTACCGTGGAGATGCACCAGTCAGATAGAGTACTACGACAATTTGGATTCTGACAACCGATTCCTGTGGCACCTGAGGTGCTCGATTATGAGCACAGATTCGACTTACGACAATTGAATACGGATTGGCCGAGATCCTAGTCAGAATATATCGAAATGTGGGAAAATCGGTATGATTATATACCTATTCGGGAACCGATCATCGTTCCTGAGTTAGCGTACGTGTCGGAATACATGCCATGGTTTAGGATCCATGGCAAGCCATATTTACTGTCGGAAGAGGAAAGGCGACGATAAATTCGTATCCAAAGGAAACAACGGGGCCCTTTAAATCCAATAAGAAGGGATGACGACGTGGGCCCATCAACAACCCCCACGCAATCACCTGGCCCATCAACAGCGCCCACACAGTCACCGGGCCCAACACTTCAATTGACGACACTCATATCACAGCCTTTTCAGATTATGCTAGGTGCGTATCCTAGCCCTTATATGTATCCTAACCTTTATATGTTTCCTTTTCCCAGTCCTATTGTAGGTTGGAATGCATGGCCCGGTTCATCTCCGTTCTCGATTACTCTGAGTCGACCACCGATCTATAGTCTGCTGTTGTATGAGGGATCACACGAGGCGCCGTCGGGGAGTTCTTCTTTTTGCCAATCCCCATCGCCTTATGGGATTCAAACACTTCCGCCATTGGTGATGCAAACACCTCTGCAATCATTATTCTATCAAGGTAGGTCATCCTCCCAACACCCACAACTAGATCCCCTGCCGGAGGAACCACAACCCCTGCCGGAAGCTGAACCAAGGAGGAATCCAGCGCGTAACCGTCGACTACCCCCATGTAGCACTGATTTCGACCGGCACCAACATTGATTTTTTAAATATATTTGTACAAACTTTTTTATATTGTTTCATTTAATAAAATAAAAGTTGTTTTTAATATTTTAATTGTAATTTACTTTTTATATTTTTGACAAAATAAAAGTTTTTTTTTTGAGTAAGGCAATATTTTTAATATTTTTATATTTTTAATATATTTGTACAATTTTTTATATTTTCATTTAATAAAATAAAAGTTATTTTTAATATTTTAATTGGAATTTACTTTTTATATTTTTAATAAAAATAAAATTTCTTTTTAATAAGACAATATTTTTAATATATTTGTACAAACTTTTTTATATTGTTTTATTTAATAAAATAAAAGTTGTTTTTAATATTTTAATTGTAATTTACTTTTTATATTTTTAATAAAATAAAAGTTCTTTTGAATAAGGTAATATTTTTAATATTATTATATTTTAATAAAATATAAATAATGCAACATAATTTTATTACAACAACTATCAGCTATTCCGATTTGGACATGATCGAGTTGTATGACTTGGGTTCCTACGCCATCCGCACAACTTCTGTTGGTTGGTTGTTTCTCAAATATCCATATTGTTACGTATTCTAGTCGAGCAAGGTTGACCCTTTGATTTGCGATGCAATTCTCTATTCAGTAACAACTTAAACGGAGCAAGCGATATAGACGGCCACTTACGTTCATCTAGGACCGATGGGAATACATGTCTCCACACATTGTACATGTATTTTATTTTGTACACTTCGTCGACATAGCTCATGGGATCCAGACGGAGATTCTGACAAGTTACAATTATATGAATGCATGGATAACGAAGTGCGTCAAACCTCCCACAGTCCCAGGTCCTATTTCTTTAGTGTACACGATATTGCCCGCCAATAATACCTTGGTTCGGTCTATCAAACTCCGTTACACGAAACCATAGGTTGTCGCGATCATGACACATTGTGTGCATGGTGTTGGCCCGTGCCTTCGCCTTGTTAATTTTTTGCAATACCTTCGCGCACCATACATGGCTGCCCTGCATTTGGCCTTTGTAACTCGCTGCTCATTTTGGAAATAGTGCCGTTAAAAGAAAATATGTCTCTTGCACAACCTACGTTATCAGCAAATGACACGTTCCTTTTAGAACAGAATTTATGCATTCAGCCAGGTTTAAGGTCATATGACCATATCGTAGGCCGCCGTCATATGCTTGTGTCCACTGTTCGAAAGGTATGTTACAGAGGTAGTCTATGCCTTCTTCGTTAACTGAACGCAAAACCGCCAACATCTCATGAAAATGGTCATTACTTATCTCATACCCTGCCAATATAAGTTGATAGCGAAAATCACATACCACTCTTCCATTCAGAATAAATTGAATATTACAAATGAAATTATATTAATAGAGATTAAATACCCATGTTGGTCACTTGTCATCATTCAGTTGTAGATCGATATTACCCGTAGTGGTTGGACGCAACGTATCTTAGGTAATACCGATGGTGTGTGCGATGCCATAGGCTTCCCTGTTGCTCAATTGCGGCTAGTATTCCAGTGCCCCGATCCGATATAACACAGATATCAAGTTAGGGGCAGACATGCCTCCTTAACCTAGAAAGAAAGAAATCTCAGTCATTAGCTAACTCCCCCGATGTTATTGCAAATACAATTGGAAGGATTCTCCCACTACCATCCTGTACTACAGCTAGCAATAGCCGATGGGTATATCTACCATACATAAAGATACCGTTAATTTGTACCAATGGCTTGCAGTATAGAAATGTGTCTCGGCGTTACTTAAAGATCTAGAATAGACACTTGAACATTTGGCATCCACGGAGCAATCTGTCATTGTAGTACGCAGGTGCCGTTTCAAGGTCTGTTATGCAACCTGGGACATATCTCTCCAGCACCGACACCACTGCCACACTTCATTATATGAAGTGTCCCACCCACCATGCATTTTTTCCAACGTCTTCTGCTTAGCTATTCAAGCCTTGAGGTAAGAGAGTGTGTACCTCAATTGGCTACGAATATTGGCAATTAAGACTGACACTGAAGTCCTGAGATCCGCCTTCATCGTCGATAGTATTAAACTAGCTAACATATCTGAATCCATCTTGGGATGATCTTGTGAAACACCTGTCAACGAAATACGTTAAATAATGTAACATTATGTAATAACAATATTATTCAAAAACCCTAAACACGTATTATTGTACCGCCAACACATGTATGTGGACATTTGTACTTTTTTTTATCTTCCACAAGCCATTCTTTTTCCTTAACGAGGTCATGATTTTCCATGAACATGTACCGTCTTGCACTGCACACTTGGCCTCAAACTTATCGGGTTTGGATTTAACCACATTGTAGTTAACCCTGTTCATGATGCTATGTTGTTTCAATTGTAACAGTTTGGTTTATACCCTAGTCGGGACAGTGGTTTCGGGACCATAAATCCGAGTCTGAATAATATTTTAATATTATTTTTTGTGTGTTTAAGAATGTGCTAAATTTTCGTAGGTTAATTTGTTTGTTTGTGTGTTTAATTTGACAAAATGATTAAATTGTATTAATGTGAAAGTTGTATGCTATATGTTAAAAGTGTGTATGTGTTATGGCTTATTAAGGTGGAGGCCTTATGTTGTTATTAATCCAATATTTTTTAGTGGATGTTTTAAAAGACATTAATGACCTTATATGAGATGTTTCATGCATTTAGAATTAAGGTTAATTTTGTACATCGATAATTAAGTATAATTAAAGGAAACAAAAGCATGAAAATGGGATAACTATCATCTTTTTAGCCGAAAACTGAAAGAAGGAAAAAATAAGAAAGTTGAGCTAGGTTTCGGCAATTGTAAGCTTGAATTAATGTATGACTTTGATTTGGATTTTGATGATTTTTGTTGTTTTTGAGATTGTTGCTTAGTCTATTATCAAGCCCATGTCTCAATTTTGTGTATTGATGATATTTGTGAGCTGTGCCATTGATGAAATGGTAAGCTTTATGATGTTTTATGATGTTAAATGAAAGGTATGAGTTAAATAAACATGTTTTGTTCTTGAAATTTTGATGAATTTAGCTAAATAGGGCTAAATTGAGAAAATAGTAATTTGAGGACTAGTTTGTAAATTTGATGGAAAATATGGGCTTGTATGATATGTATAAACATTCGGCTAAGCATGAGTATGCGATGATTTTGTGAATTTGATGTTTTGAGAAAAATGGACTAAATTGATAAATTGTGCAAATGGGAAGGTTAATTTGTAAATAGCCCTAAATGTGTGTCCTTGGTTTGAATTGAATAAGTTAGTGAATAAAATGTTTAATTCTGAATATGTATATATCAAAAACCGAGGAAATCGAACTTAGATCGCGGGAAAGCGAAAGTAACCGAGTAGCCATTTCTATTTAGTTAAATCGAATCCGAGGTAAGTCATTATGCAAATAAACGTATTTGTATCGAACTGTATATGTTCATATAATTATTGCTCTCTATGGATGCTTATGAGATGATCCGTACATGAATTCCGATATAAGGTTGACGTAGTGTGAGAAGTCCCGTATGAACCTAGGAATAGATATGATTAGCTATGTCATGACATAGGTATCTATTCTGTTTTATCATGTAAGACCACGTCTGGATGTTGGCATTGATTTGAGATTTCGTGTAAGACCTCGTCTGGGACGTTGGCATCGATATGATCTTTACGTATAAGACCATGTCTGGGACATCGGCATCGTATTGATTCGTGTAAGACCCTGTCTGGGACAGTGGCATCGATATCTGAGTTCATGTAAGATCTCGTCTGAGACGTTGGCATTGCACGGCTATTCAGAGCTTTCTGAGTATCCTATTGGGTTCCTAATGGTTCAGCGGGCAAGTCTGTGATACGAATGGCTATGTGAATTGTAAATCCATTTCAAGTACATTGATTTATATACTAAGAGTGTATACAATGTAAGTATCTATATGATCTTACTATGACAAATATGTATATTGGAACAATAATATGATATGTGATAGTATGCATGAAAGAACTATATGTATATAAGATTTTTGAATTGATGAATATGGCATAATGTGGCCAAGTACATGGACCAAAGCATACATGTGATAAATTTGCTATGAAAGCTAATTGTGCTAATGTTCCTATATACCTATATGCTTTCCATGTTAAGTTTATTTGTATATGACTTACTAAGCTTTTGGAAAGCTTACTCTATGTGTGTTTTTCTCTTTTTTATAGATCGTCAAAGCTACTGAAGGCTCAGGGACCGTCGAGGATCGTCATCACACTACTCAACTTATTTTGGTACATTTTGGAAATGTATATATCTAGATATGGCATGTATACGCTAGTTATTTGGATATGTATGAGATGTGAACTTAACCATGTGATTTGGTTAGATATATATTGGCAATATGCTTTAATAAATGTGATTTATGAGGTATGTTTGGTATGGTGTGATAGTGTAAGAAATGGTCAAGTTTAAGGTAAGTAAATAGATGGATTATGCTTGTGTTTATATGAGATTTAGTCTTGTAAATTTGGTATGGATGAAATTGGTTTTGAATATATAGATTGAGTGAATATTTTGGCATGTTCATGGTTACTAAATGTGCATGAATTGTATTGGTATTTGCTTGTAGGTTTGACCCAAAGTGGGTGGCAATTTGGCCTTGCAAATGCCTATTTTGCCACACGGTTGTGGCACACGAGCGTACCAATCAACCGTGAGATTAACTCAGTAGTTGTTTAAGAGTACACGACCTTGGCACACGGACGTGCCTAGTAGCCGTGTGGTCAAGTCAGGCTCGATCATGGTCTTAGCATACGGGCATGCTTGGTGGTCGTGGAGTTAAGTCAAATTTGACCACGGGGAGGACACATGGGCGTGTCTAACAGCCGTGGGAGGCATGCAGTCTGCCCACACGGGCGTGTAAGCCCTAAAACTTAGAAAAGTTTTAAGATTTTGAAAATTTCTGTATATGTCCCGGTTTTGTCCCGACCCTGTTTCTGAGCATGTTTTAGGTCTTGTTGACCTACAGAGGAGACTCTATGATTGATATTGATGATTTACTTTATGAATTGTCTGATAAAGTTTTCGATCTGTCAGGTAATGCCCTTAACCCTAATCTGGCGACGGACACAAGATAGGGGTGTTACATTAATGCACCAAGAAAACTATCCTTATTGGAAAACTCCTTACCAACTTCCAATTCACCTAAATCCAATGACGAACTTGTACGGTCACGCCTTTTGTGTGGTAGATCTGGAAACTCCAACGCATCATCTTGAGATAGATCGACATTATGCATGTGGGCCGGAGGCGAGTACGCCCTGGATCGCGATCTTCTTTTTCTTTATTTGGACCTCCTTCAACATCTTCAGGTATGGTTGGAATAGGCTCCGGTTCAGAAATAATGCAACTTCTGCACCATCGGGGCCGGGCTCTCGAGGTGGATCCACATCAGACTCATGATTCGACCCACCATCATTTGCAACGAACGAGGCCCCTTCGCAGGTGGATGTCGTAGGGAGTACATCATCTCTTCTTGTGGACGTTTCATAACGTCCCCAATCAGATGTGGATTGCCAACCACTAGAAGTTGATGTCATTCCCTAGTACGTATTTCCAGTATCAAACATCGACCCACCGAGGTGCATGTCCAATCCACTAACGGAGTGTCATGCAGGGGTTATGTATTCCATACTGCTACCAAACACGGGCGCTTCCGTGTTTTGCCACCCACTAAAGGAGTGTCGGGCAGGGGTTGTGTATTCCTCTCGAACAACAGTAGATGTTGAAGTAGCAAATGTATCATTTGGCGATGAAAATTGTACATATAACTCAAGATAGGGTGATCCACTAGCAAGATGAATATGCTCCATTGCCTCCAAGCTACGAGGACATTTGATGTCGAATGAGTCATATCTCACGGGTTCAACCGAAGCACAAAATTGATACTTAATAGAGAAAACTTTCATTGCGTTGTTCTGAAGATTTTACGCTTAATTCTTTTACGAAATTCTGTCAAATCTATGTTCTGGTTAAAAACCAGTCGCGCTGTGTTCTTTGATAAAAAAAATAACGCCGTTCTCGGTGTCACAGACCTCACCATCATAGTAAATAACAGCACTAATACGTTTACTCATCTTCAATTTTTATTCTACTTTAGCCTAAATTTCTCTTGCTATAACTTATGCAACTTGAGAATGAAATTTGGCTCATTTATAGTCTAAGGCCAAATAGAAACTACTATAGAAAAAGAGTGTCTTCAGTAATTTTGCTGACAGTGTATCCTACTTGAAGTATTTTGGACACTATTTGTTCAGAAACGTCTTTTCAAAATTATTTTTTCAGATACTACTGTAGAAAAAGAACATCCACGTGGGAGCTTTTTTCAGTAATTTTGCTGATGGTGCATCCTGCTTGAAGCGTTTTGGACACTATTTGTTCAGAAACGTCTTCTCAAAATTATTTTTTCAGATACTACTGTAGAAAAAAAAACAAATAGTTTTTATATTGCTAATGTATTTTTTTTTCCAAAACCCTAAACACAAAATTATTTTAAAAAAACTAAAACATAATTTAATTAATTAACCCTAAACCCTAGTTTAATTAATTTTTTAATTAATAGTTAATTCAATTAATTAACCCTAAACCTTAAACCCTAATTAATTTTTTTCTTAAAACCCCTAAAACCCTAAACACTAAACCCTAACCTTAAAACCCTAAACCAAGTAGAAAACTCTAACCCTAAAAAAACATGGCAAAACGCGTCCCTGGGGGAGCGTTTTGTTGACACATCACCTGAGAACGCACTGACGTGGACGCGATTTCACGGAATTTGGCCATTTCTGGTAAATAATCAGAAAATTAGCCCATTTCCATAAATAATTTTAGAAATGGGCCTTTTTGGGTAAAATGGCCCTAATTTTCACTCCAATTTGAAATTATCATCCATTTAATCTAAATTCAAATATTAAAAGCTAATAACTCGGATTTAAAAGTATTAAAAATTTGATATTAATTTACTATGGCTTTGATTAAAAAAAATTCACGTGACAAACATGAATGACTTGAATATAAAATTACTAGATCTGAAATGAATTGAAAGTTTTAAAGCTATTTCTAAAAAAAATAAAATGTCTATTTTAGACATGATATTGTAAAATAAAAAAAATGCATTTAAATGTAACCAAATTCGTTAATATTATGATATTTTAATAAAAATATAAAAAAAGTAATTTATTTTAACTCATTATTAATATTTTGATATATACTTTAAAACTTTTTAAGCAATTAATAGCAATTATTTGTAAAAAAAATTAATTTGAATATAAATCATATTTTAGATATTAAAATTTAACAATTACATACAAAATATAATGTTATATATTTGAAATAAATTTCAAAAGAGAAATAATTATATATTCAACATAAATATTACAAAAAATTATATTGGATGGTAAATGAGAGTTAAAAATATAAATTTTACTTAAAAAATATTTTTTAAAACCAAAAAACTGTAAATTATAACTTTTATGTTTGAGTTCGAAAACAATTTTATTATTATTTAATAATATATGGTATTTGCCAAGTGAGTTTTAGCTCGATTGGTATGGATATTGTTGTCAATGTAGGAAGACGTAGGTTTGAGTGTGTTGAAGCGTATTATCCTCTTATTTATGAGTTTGAGAAGGACTATGAATAGTTCTACATATTATGTCAAAAAAACAGATATAATCAAAATACGTTGTAGAAAAAAGTTATTTTAGAATACCTATTTATTTGATAATATATCATAGTTTCCCCATCAATTTAATTTCTTCAGTAGCCCTCGAACCTCATTGGGACGATTGGCCCAGCACCGCTTGTCCAACAGGGTCTCAGATAGAGCCAGTATCTTTATGTACCGATGTTGATTTTTAAAGGTTATCTTTCATTGTCGTCGTCATTCAAAACGGCAACTATAGTTTTGTTATTTCATTAAATATCTTTTAAAAATTATTTATGATTTTCGAATCTAATGGATCAATTTAACTAACCTTGGGGATATCTATTTTATAAAATTTAACCAAAAAGAATTAACAATATTAAAAGTTGGACTTAAATTTTAAAATCTAAAAGTAAATTTAACCAAAAAGAATTAACAGTATTAAAAGTTGGACTTAAATTTTAAAATCTAAAAGTAGAGTGACTAAATTCTTAGAAATACAAATATAGGGACTAAATTCCTAATTTTGAAAAGTACAAGGACTATAGGACATTTTAACCAAAACCAAAACTCAAGTAAAAGAGTTTTATCCAAACTTATGTCTTTCCCTTCCCACAATTATTTTTGGGTAAACTACACCATTAGTCATTAAATTATGGGTAAGTTTTCGTTTCGGATACTTAACTAAAAAAAGTTACAATTTGATTATTATACTATTTGAAAGCTTTCATTTAAGTAACTGAACTATTTAAAGATTTTTATTTAAAAAAAAAAAGAAGCTCCGCCGTTGAACTCAAAGCACGATTCGATAATTGGTACTATGGATCAATATCCATCGACGAATAAAAGAACATACCTTAGTCGATCTGATGATCAGTGTCAAATATCAGAGAAAAAATCTATTTGAATTTTGATTTGCAAATTCGTGATATCTAAAACTGTTTCGTGAAAAAAAGAAGAATTGTAGAACATAAGGGAAAAGAAAGCTTTTAACTGATACATGCAATGCAAATAGAGAAAGTCATATAGTATCAATTTTAACAGGCTACTGACTAAAATGAAAATTTTTGAATAGTTCAGTGACCAAATTGTAACTTTTTTAATTAAATGAAAAATAAGGTATATTTTTATACTTGGTACTCCAATTTTCTAATTATCTTAAAGGATATTAAAAAAAGAAGAAGGTATATTGATATTTGACCTTTCGATTTTTTTCTTAATTTGGCCCCTAGTAAAATACTTAGTTTGGAATTATAAATTTGGTAATACTATTGATCTAAACTTCATTCAATAATATATTATTTTATTTTTTAAACGATCGAGTAGGTGTATGTATGTCAGTTGATAAGTTAGTATTAAATAAAATTTTATGTAAGTTTTAATTCTTTCATTTGTAACCTTTTGAGATCAAAACATTAATTTTTATTATTTGCAACATAATGTTTCTCTATTTCGAATAGCTCAAATTGACTTAATAAATTTCGTTATATTTTTAATATTAAAAATAGGCTATAGTGTTAATCTGAAACTCACTCAATAATAAAAGGATTAGAGTGCAGATTTGTAATCATACTATAAGTAAAATTGAAAATTTGTCATTATATTTTATTTTTATTGATATTTCAAAACTATGAATAAATTTTCCATTCAATTCTTACTTGATTGAATATTACTATTAAGCGTTGAATTTTATTAAAATTTGTCATTAATTTTGATTTTTTAATTAAAAATTTACCACTCTAGACCCGTTCTTAATATTTTCCTTTTTAAAAAAATTATAAAATAAAAAATAACAAAATAAAAATATATACTAGTAATAAAAAAAATGGGGTCCTTCTATTTTCTTTTCTTTTTTATTTCCTGCCTGCAATGAAACGTCTATCAAAAGACTTAAAAGCTAAAGATTTTTTTTTCCACGTTAAAAGCTGAAGGAAAAAAAAAAAAATTAGGGACAGCCGCACTCCTAGATTACTCCTAAGTCTGGGCTTGCAATATTAATTTTGATAATTTGAAAACATAATTTCATAAGAAAATTCTTTTAAATATTTTATTTTAATAGTTAAAAATAAATTAACTTATAAATATTAAAAATTAGTAAATTAATTCTAATTTAATGAAATAAAAACTTGAAAATAAAAATACATATATCGTAAAAAAATAAGTTTATTATTATTATTATTAAAAAATAACCATTTTTATTTAATTTTAATATTATATTAATTAACTTATTATTGTTAAATATTAAAGTAAAATATTAAAAAAATTGTTTTCAAATTATTTTAAATTAAAATTGAATAGCAAAGTTAAATTAAAATGTTTAACTTTAGTAGCAAAATTAAATTAAAAAAAAGTAAAAGCCAAAAAATTTAAAACAAAATTAAAATATAGTGATAAATTTATCTCTAAGTCATAAAGATAAAGACAGATATCAATCAAAGAGAAATAAGAGAAATATAATAATTATTTTCAATTTCCTATAATGATAAAATTATGTATTAACTCATGATAAAATAAAGACCTTTAATCTTGGTTTAGTATAATTGTTGGTGCAAACCCTGTCGATTAGGGTGGGTGAAATTGTAGAGGTGGCCCAGACACACATGTAGTTGGGCATGCATTCACCACAACACAACACTACACAATTTTACTTGTATCAAAATGACATTTCATTTTTCTCTTTTAAAAAAAAATATTAGAAAGGTATTTTAAAATACCTCTTATTATAAAGTGACCTACTTCTGGTACTTTCATTTACCCATAGCTTACCAGCTCTCGAACCTTGACAAGGCTAAGTGACAAAGCACCTAACCATTGAGGACAAGAGGAGAGCTAGTGACTCATTTACTAACTTTTTTAACTTATATAATCCAACACAGTGTTTTCCCCTATCCGACAACCTTAATTTTTTAAAACTTCTTTACCATTTAATTTTAACATATATAATATTATATATTTGAAATAAATTTTAAAAATAATTATATATCCAATATAAATATTAAATAATAGATGAGACTCAAAAAATTTATAACTTTTTATATTTGAGTTAAAAATTACTTTTATTAAAAAAAAGTATTTATTTAATGCTGTTCATAGCTATAAAAATATTTTTGACGGGTATTGTTTTGTTTGGATCAATATTGTACTTTTATTTTTAAGAATTTAGTCTATTTGCTTTTTAAATTTGAAAATCAAGTCCAATTATTGACATCGTTAAATATTTTTGTTAATTTTGTTTATATCACATTTTTAAATAAAAAATATTCACTCGGTAGTTATGTAATTAAAAAATGATATTGTAATAAACCTTATGCTCCGTTTGTTTCATTGAAAATGACTTCCGGAAAATGATTTCTGGAAAATGATTTACTTTTCTGGAAAAGCTAATATTTTTTTGTGTTTGGATGAATCTGTGTAAAATTTTTTCTGTTGTTTGGTAGATTTCTTAAAAATATTTCATAAAAGTTATTTTTTAATGAAACAAATATACATTTGAAATTTTCTTATTTTTTTGATTGTTTAATTGAATTTATTTTTATCTATAATTTTTTATTTTACATTATTTTTGCATATATTAAAAATTGAAAAAATAAAAAAAGAAATAAAAAAAAAAAAAAAAAGAACACACATGATTTTACGTGGAAACCCTTTCGAAAAAACCACAGGAGAGAGAAGAAAATTCACTATGTCGAATTCGAATCAATTACAAGAGGAATAGACCATGTCTATTTATAGGCTTATAAAGCCATATTCTAATAGGAGTGTAGTAAGATTGAAACTCTTTATTCTAATCAATATCAAATAGATGGAGTTTAATAAGGTTTAAAAAACCTTATTCAAAATAAAATAAAAGAAGTGTAGTTCTATAGGGATTCTTCTTTTTTTTTTATTTTACCATTGTATTTTATTTAAATAAGAATTTGGGTCACTTAATTCTAACAATCTCCACCTTGACACGAATTCTCAATAAACAAGTTCTTCATCGCGAACTCTTAACGAACAAGTTCTCCACCTCTTCCATAAAACCCCTTAAGGGTTTAACTTCAACAATGAACACCAACCAAGTCTAAGCAATGCTTAAACTTGGTTATAGAAAGTGACTTAGTCATCATATCTGCAGGATTTTCATGAGTACTAATTTTGCTCACAACAATATCACCACGAGCAATAATATCACGAACAAAATGATACCGAACATCAATGTGTTTTGTTCTCTCATGAAACATTTGATCTTTTGTAAGGAAGATAGCACTCTGATCGTCACAAAATATCTTTGTAAATTTGAAGGTCTTCATTGAGCTCACTAAAGAGTCCCTTCAACCAAATAGCTTCTTTACAAGCCTCGATGTCGCGCCATGTACTCAAATTTCTGGTGGTAGACAAAGCGATGTAGTTTGCAAAGTAGCTTTCAACTGATTGCACAACCTCCGATTGTAAAGACATAACCAAAGAGAGATCTTCTTCTATCAAGGTCTCCAAAGAAAATCAAGCATCAACATACCCAATGACTCCATCTCTAGTTCTTCCAAACTGTAAGCAAACATCGGTAGTACCTCGCAAGTATCTTAAAATCCATCGAATCGCTTTCCAATGTTCTTTACCGGATTCGCCATGTATCCGCTAATCGCATCGATCGCATATGATAAATCGACGTGAACAAACCATAGCATACATGAGAGATCCCATCGCACTAGAGTATGGAACATGTGACATGTACTCAATCTCATCATCCGATCGTGGAGACAAAACCGATGAAAGTCCGAAATGGGTCGCTAAAGGAGTACTAACAGCTTAGCACTCGCATATTGAACTCGCAAAGAACTTTCTCAATGTACCCTTTCCGACTTAGGTACAATTTACTTGCTTTTCTATCTCCGAGAATCTCCATACCAAGTATCTTCTTTGTCTGGTCCTAAATCTTTCATCTCAAATTCTTCATTTAGTTGGGATTTGACCTTTCTTATCTCTCCTTTATCTTTTCTTTTGCTATCAACATGTCATCAACATAAAGAAGTAGATACACAATAGAACCATCACTATTTTTCTTAAAGTAAACACAAATTGTCAAAACTACTTCTTTTAAAATCATGAGAAGTCATAAAGGAATCAAACCTCTTATACCACTCGTCTTGGTGGATCAAGCTTTCAAACCGTAAAGAGACTTTTTCAAAGAAGCAAACATAGTCCTCTTTTTCGAGAATGTAAAACCCTCTGTTTGTTGCATGTAAATATCTTCCTCAAGCTCTCCATGCAAAAATGCGCTTTTACATCTAATCGCTCAAGCTCCAAATCTTGCATAGCCACAATACCAAGCAAAGCTCGAATCGAACTATGCTTCACAACCGGGAGAACACATCTGTGAAGTCCACTCGGAATTTGACTATAACCCTTTGCAACAAGCCTTGCTTTATATCTGGATTCTTCAACTCCTGAGAGTCCCTTCTTTCTTTTTAAACACCCATTTACAAATGAACAACCTTTTTACCTTTAGGAAGTTTCACAAGATCCCATGTTCTATTTTTATGGAGTGATTCTATTTCCTCTCTTGCATAGCAAACATCCACTTTTCTCGAGTCTTCACAAACTAACCGCCTCGAGTAATAATTAGACGGATCTTGGTTTGCATCTATATCTTCACCACATTTAAAGCATAAGCAACTAGGTCACCTCGAGATACTTCTTTGGAGGTTTAATTTCTCTTCTAGTTCTGTTTTTGGCGATAGAGTATTTTGGTGAAGAAGCAACTCTATTCTCAATTTTTGTACTGGCTTGAGGAGTTGACTCAGACAATTTGATGCTCCACCGCTTTTGATTTTCTTTATTGGAAGAGTCTTTAAGAGATAAGTTAGGTAGCATAGCGGTTTCATCAAAAACAACATCTCTGCTAATCACAACTTTTCTATTTTCAGACACACCATAACTTATACCCTTTTACACCAGACTTTATAGCCAAGAAAAACACATTTAATGGATCTTGGTTCCAATTTTCCATTATTAGCATGAGCATACGCAGACACCCAAAAATCTTTAAATCGAATAATAATTAGCGGGATTACCATACCATACCTCTTGTGAGTCTTTTTCTCAATGGCAATGGATGGAGATCGGTTGATCAAAAACATGCGATGAGAGGTCGCTTCGCCCAAAAACGACTTTGGTAAGTTGGCATTTGACAACATACATCGAACCTTCTCCATGATCGCTTACGTTTCATTCGCTCGCAACACCGCTTTGTTGTGGAGTATGACGAATCGTCAAGTGTCTCACGATCCTTCGACTTGCACAGTTTATTAAACTCATCAGAACAAAACTCTAAGCCATTATCTGTGCGGAGGTATTTTATTTGTTTTCCCGTCTGTTTTTCAATCATAGTTTTCCAAGACTTAAATGCGGAAAACACATCGCTTTTCTGCTTCAGGAAGAATGCCCAAACTTTTCTGGAAAAATCATCAATAAAAGTTAGCATATAATTAGCTCCACCTCTCGAAGGCACTTTTGATGGCCCCCACAGATCAGAATGAATATACTCCAATGTTCCCTTCGTGTTATGGATTCCTCTAGTGAATCGAACTCTCTTTTGCTTCCCAAAAACGCAGTGCTCACAGAACTTCAGTTTGCAAATTCCTTGCCCATCAAGAAGTCCTCTTTTGCTCAATTCTGCCATGCCATTCTCACTCATATGCCCTAG
This sequence comes from Gossypium bickii, assembly GCA_025503065.1. Taxonomy (NCBI): domain Eukaryota; kingdom Viridiplantae; phylum Streptophyta; class Magnoliopsida; order Malvales; family Malvaceae; genus Gossypium; species Gossypium bickii. The sequence continues at coordinate 13,577,619 of CP106713.1, read as the reverse complement.
GCGCATATGCCAAAGTTTAGTAATATCATCATCTGATAAAGAAGAGGAAGCGACAGCTGCATCACCAATAACAGTAGAACCTTGCAAAACATATAACTTGGTAGCCTTTCTCTGCCCTTTCATCACAATGAGGGAACCTTTGGAAATCTTCAAAATCCCACTTCAGCTATGTATTTGTACCCTTTGAATCAAGAGTACTCAACGAAATTAAATTTCTCTTCAATTCGAACATGCCGTGCGTCACTAAGTGTTCGACAACTCCATCAAACATCTTAACTTTAATTGTTCCAACACCGCAATTTTACACGAAGCATTATTTCCCATCAAAACAACACCTTCAGATACTGCTTTTCATAATTTGTAAACCAATCCCGATTGGGACTCATGTGAAAGGTGCAAATGAATCAAGTATCCACTCCTCGCTCTCTTTTGAATTATTGACAGAGGCAACTAGAAGTTCACCATCACCGTAGTCTTCTACAATATCGCCTTCACCGAATTTTTCTCGTTTGTTTTCCTTTGATTTGCACCTCCCTTTTAATTTTGTTCTCGTAGCTTGTAGCACTCGAGTTTAATGTGCCCTTTCTTCTTGCGTAAGTTACAAGTTTTACCTCTGCTTGAAGACTTTGATCTACCCTTAGATTTACATGCGAGGATTTCGTTCTGTGTCCTTCCACGATCATCATCAACATTCCGATCTTGTCTCCCACGAACGATGAGACCCTCTCCTTGAGAGTCGGTTTTAACCACAAGATGCTTCATCTTATCATACGAGGTCAAAGAATCATAAACCTCATCAACCGTGAGAGACTCGCGGCTATATAAAATCGTGTCTCTAAAGGTTGAATAAGACGGGGCAACGAACAAAGCGTAATCAACCCTAGATCTTCCTTATCATACCGAACCTCCATGGCCTCCAAGTTTGAGAGAATTTCTTTAAACATCATAAGTGTTCGTGTACGACGCACCTTCCTCCAAACGATGAGCATAAAGACGTTGCTTCATATGCAACTTGCTAGTTAAAGTTTTCGACATACATATTTGTTCTAGCCTCTTCCATAATGTCATGCGATCTTCTCCTTCATCACATCCTGCAAAATTTCATTAGACAAATGCATGGATGTAATCGTGTTAGTGCCTTTTCGATCCTTGCGCTTCTTATCTTCCTCTCACAATGTCGAAGGCATCTTATCTACCCCTAACAGGGCTTCCTCTAAATCCATCTGCAAAGAACTCGCTGCATCTTTATCTCGCCACAACGCGAATCGTGTTGCGATCCAACAATGAATTTCATACTTCAAAGACGCCATTACCGTGATCGAGATGAAAAACCCTAAGCTCGATACCAATTTGAAAAAATAAAAAAAGAAATAAAAAAAGGAAAGAACACACAGATTTTACGTGAAACCCTTTCGGGAAAAAAACCACGGGCAGAGGAGAAGAAAATTCACTATGTCGAATTCGAATCAATTACAAGAGGAATAGACCATGTCTATTTATAGGCTTATAAAGCCATATTCTAATAGGAGTGTAGTAAGATTGAAACTCTTTATTCTAATCAATATCAAATAGATGGAGTTTAATAAGGTTTAAAAAACCTTATTCAAAATAAAATAAAAGAAGTGTAGTTCTATAGGGATTCTTCTTTTATTTTATTTTACCATTGTATTTTATTTAAATAAGAATTTGGGTCACTTAATTCTAACAAAAATATTATGTTAAATTTAGGTTCATTGCAATATCATTTTTTAATTACATGACTATCGAGTGAGTATTTTTTATTTAAAAATATGATATAAACAAAATTAACAAAATAATTTAACGATGTTAATAATTGGACTTGATTTTCAAATTTGGAAAGTAAATGGACTAAATTCTTAAAAATAAAAGTACAAAAACTAAATTGAAACTTATGAAGTGTACATAGACTTATGACATATTTTAACCTTGATACTACAAACATTTATTATTAATATATGTATAATTGTAATGAATATTTATTATTAAAATATTAATATTGAATATTTTCAATAATATGTGAATTATATTATTTAAAATTATTATTTTTAAAATTTATTATTAAAATAAAATTGAAATATTAAATAATTTATTAAAATAATAAATTATATTTATTATATTAATAATTTATTATATGACTAAAAATAAATAATTAAATATGTATGTTTAATAATATTGAAAAATATAATATTTTAATTATTTTAAAAATAAAAATAAAAATTATTAGTAATATAATAATATTAAGCTTGATATAAGTTGATTTTTATATAAAAATAAAATTATCTATAAAGGAGCTCTTTTCCGGAAAATGACTTACGCTTTTCAAAAGGGTAAGTCATTTTACAGTAAAAAGGCCTTATTTTACGTTGACCAAATGACCAGGCTGTTTTCTGTGAAACAAACACAGAAAAATGCAGAAAATATTTTTCGTAAAATATTTTACATGTAAACAAACGGATTAGATACAAATGGAATTTCTTGTATTGACTTGATAATTAAAATGTTCATCATCCTAAGTGTGACTTAAGTTCGAATCATGCTAATTACGTTGCTCTTAGAGCTCTACACTCCTTTTGTAATTCACAAAAAATTAAATATTAATTATATTTAAGAAAAAGGAATCCAGTGTACCGATGTTAATTTCTAAAGGTTATGTTCCACTGTCATCAAAATTGTTCCCTATCCAAAACCCCCAACATCAGTACACTTGTTAGGATGATAGGGCCGATTTTACACCTGTCCAATGCTATTTCTTTCTCTCTCTTTTTTTTTTAAATTATAAACACAAATGGTTAAATTTCAGTTCTGGTCCCATCATTTTTCTAGATTAAATATAAATGGTCAAATTTCAATTTTGATCCTATATTATACTCAAATTTAAGATTTAATCTTCATAGACACCTGCCCAATGGTTAATATTTTCGAAACACACACTTTTCTAGTTTAAAATCTGGAATTTTAAAATGAGTTTATGTAATTTTTGAATATCTGACCATAACGTCTAAACCGGGTGTGGGGTGTTATAGAATAAATTTACCATTCAACTCTTATATGATTGAATTTTACCACTAAGCTTTGAATTTTATTATAGTTTTCCACCAACTTTAATTTTTTAATTAATTTTTACTACTCACTATTAATTTTGATGGTTTGAAAACATAATTTGATAAGAAAAATTCTTTCAAATATTTTGTTTAAATAGTTAAAAATAATTTAATTTATAAATATTAAAAATTAGAACTCTAAATTAGAATTTCTATTTAATGAAATAAAAATTTGAAAAAAAAAAACCATATATCATAAAAGAAAAAATTAAGTTTTTTTTTTTGAAAAAAAAAACCCGACTAGATTTTATTTAATTTGAACAAAAAAGAAAAGCAAAGTAAATTAAAACAGTAAGTCTCAGGCCTGTGAGATTGGCCCAAAGACCAAAAAGCAAATAGAGGCCTAAACAGAAAAGCCTAAAGGAAAAACAAAACAGAAATTTAAAATTCAAAAATAAATCCCATCAATCCAGTTGGTTTCAATAACTGGCATCCACTTAATTTCTGACGTTCCGAGTTCCAATGGCCTTTACCAGTCTTCAAAGCAATAGTAGTTCCCAAAATTAAATTCATTTCTGCTATCTTTTCATCTGTAACGTCTTCTTGCTCCTTTCAATCCGGACTGCGATTCCATCTTTCCTCCCTTCTATTCCGCAGGCGTCTAAAACTTTCTTCTTCCAGGTATGTCTCTTCTCCCATCTTTAACGCTCTTGTTGCTATGTCATGCGCTAGGCTATTTTCTGATCTAGGCACAAACTGAAACCAGCTTTCCTTGAAAAATTGCCTTTTCCTTTTGATATCTCGAATGATTGCCCCAAATACTGATTTATCGACAACTTTTGTGTTGCATTTTCTAATGACTGTTTTGGAGTCCCCTGTGATAACAGTAGTCTGAAAACCCAATGAAATCCCTAACTCTACTGCCTGTAAACATACATGTGCTTCCGCCATAAATGGGGATGAAATTGCTGAGTGGATAACTACTTTAGAAACGAGTAACTCACCGGACTCCCCCCTTACAACCAGACCCGATACCGATCTGGCAGATCGACTATCAAATGACGCATCAAAATAAATGGTTACCTCCTTCTTACTTGAAGTCAAGTCCTGACGTCTGCTATCCCGTAAGGTAACTGATTTTTCTGTCGACCCATCAATTTCTGCTATGTAGAGATGAACTTTGTTTCATAACTCTGCCCTTGATATGGTTTTCCCCTCATGCACCAACTTGTTTCGAGAGCTCCAAATCATTCAAATAGCGCAGTAGAACAATCTACATTGAGTGCCGCTTCCTATGGTAAAGACCCAGGTGAGCAAAACCCACAAATCGGTTTCTGCATTATGTGTAACCCATAAGAGATTAAGGTTCTGCCATGTTTCTAATGCTGTAGGACACTGTCTAAAGATGTGGAGACAATCTTCTTCTGCAGTTCGACACCAGGGGAAGGAACTATCAGAGATCAGTCTTCTGAGCCTTAAAGCCTGTCTAGTAGGGATAAAGTTCCATGAAAGGCGCCAGATTGTTATGAAAATTTTCAATGGCAGTTGTAAATTCCACAATTTTCTGTAGAAATTTATAGTTTCGATTTGTAATAAATAATCTCTAGGAGCCAAGTTAGCATATTGTAATAGTTTATAGGCACTTCTTACTGTAAATTCACTCGAGTGTTCTTCATACCAGACTTGGAAATCTTTATGTGTCTCTTCCGCCAACGGGATTTGTAGAATCTTCTGTGCAATGCTTTCTGGGAAGGTATGTTCAATAAGATCAACTTTCCACTTTCTTGTTGTTGAATCAATTAAGCTTGAAACTAACTCAATTTCTGTACTGTTATTGAAATTACTGCTTTAGATATTGTCAACTCCTGGAATCCAACGATCATTCTAAACAGAAACTTGATCCCCCCTCTCAATACGCCATCCTAGTCTATCTTGCAGTAACCTTTTGGTTGCCCACACACTTTTCCAGGTAAGAGAAGGTAAGTTCCCCAACTGAGCATGTGCGAAATCTGAGTTTGGAAAATATTTAGCTTTTAAAACCTGTGCTAAAAGAGAATTTGGGTAATTAATAAGTCGCCAACCCTACTTGGCTAACAATGCAACATTAAAATGATCAAGATTTCAAAAACCCAAACCACCCTGCTCTTTTGCGATACATAACTCTTTCTACGCGCACCAATGAATACCCCTTTTACCGTGTCCCTTCTGCCACCAAAATTTTGCAATGAGGCTTTCTAGCTCGGCACATAGGATTTAGAAAGCAAAAAATAGGCCATTGTATATGTCGGGATAGCCTGTAGAACTGCCTTTATAAAAACCTCTTTTCCTCCTTGCGATAGGTGTCTAATACTCCAATTGTCGATTCTCTGTTTAAACCTGTCTTTCAAGTTTTGAAAAGCTTCTTTCTTCCTCCTCCCACCATATTCGGTAATCCAAGGTAACACTCCGGGTCATTTGAACTTTGCACTCCTAGCATTCGAGTAACTAAACTCTTTTTTTCCTCTCATGTGTTTGAGCTGAAGAAGACCTTCAATTTATCAAAATTCACTTGTTGTCCCGTACAATTTCCATATTTGCGTAGGATCTTTTTAATGAGGCCTGCTCCTCTTTCATTAGCCTCTCCAAACAAGATGCAATCATCAGCAAAGAGTAAGTGTGAAATTTGTGGTCCATGCCTACTCGCTTTTACCCCTTTTAAGTGCCCTTCATTGGTAGCTTTCCTCATTAGACTGGATAAACCTTCTCCACATATTAAAAATAAAAATGGGCTAAGTAGATCACCTTGCCGTAACCCTCTCGACGGATGGAACGTGTCCCCTATCTGACTATTAAGGATTACTGAATAGGAAACAGTAGAAATACAATTCATAATGGAACTAACCCAATTTGGGTCAAAGCCCATTTTCCCCATGATTTTTCCTGTAGACAAGACCACTCAACTTTGTCACATGCTAGTAGTACATTGTCTGAAATTAATCTGCCTGGCACAAAAGCACTCTGTGCACTATCAACACATTTTTCCAAAACTCCTTTGAAGTAATTAGCAATAGTTTTTGCCATTATTTTATAAATGACATTACATAAGCTAATTGGTCAAAAGTAAGAAAGGCTGGTTGGGTTAGCTTTTTTTGGGATAAGTACAATATGGGTATTATTAACAGGACTAACCTCCATACCCCCGTTTAAATGTTGAAGGCAGAAACTCGAGACCTCTTCCCCAATGATATGCCAACATTTTTGAAAAATTAGGGCTGGAAAACCATCTTCACATGGAGCCTTTGTAGTGCTTCCCAAATCTCTTCCTTTGTATACTATGCCGTGAGGCATCTGTTATCCTCTTCAGTGATACATTGTTTAATGCCTGTTAAGAGGTTTTAGCAACTACCCCTTTCTTTCGCCTCAAAATGTTCCTGAAAATAGTTTCTAGCAATTTCAGCCATCCCATGCATGTCCTCCGTTTCCTCTCCATTCCTGTTCTGCAAACTCCTTATGCGATTGTGTTGACGTCTTTGTGTCGCATAGTTATAAAAGAATGCTGTATTTCTATCACCAAGTTTTAGCCAATTAATTCTAGCTCTTTGTTCCCAGTATCTTTCATCCTTATCAATCTCCAAGTTCAATTGCAAATTTGTGTCAATCAGCTCTGCTAACTTGTTGTCACTCCTTTCTGCTTCCAATAATTCACTCAGCTTTAAATTCAAGAATTCTTTATTCCGCTTCCTAGCCATACAGATCCGTTTTGCCCAATTTTCCAGACCTATTTTGAGGTTATTCAACTTCTGTAAAAAATTTCCTGATGATGATTCCCAAATTACTTTAACTTCAGCTTCAAAAGACTCTTCTAAGACCCACCATGCTTCAAATTTAAAAGTTTTCTTGCTCTTCTAATTATCTTCTTTTTTTGTTGAGATTGGGGGAGGGCAATGATCAGAAATTGAGTGAGTCAGATGTTGAATGATAGCTTCCGGAAACATAGACATCCAATTTTCATTGGCCACACCTCTGCCTAGTCACTCTTGAATATTTGTTTCTGGTAAATTCCCTCTTTCCCAAGCGAACCAATTTCCAGAATACCCCATATCAATTAGACGACAATCTTCTAGAGCACTACGAAAAGCTTCTATCATTCTTTCCTCCCTAGGCAACCCTCCTTTTTTTTTTTTTCAAAACCATACATTATTTCATTAAAGTCACCGCACAAAAACCAAGGAATATCATCGCTCTGTCTCAAACTCTTAAGTAAATTCCATGATTCATCCTTGTCGTGTGTATAAGGAGAACCGTAAAAACCTGTAAATCTCCAAAGATGTCCATTATTATGGTCGTCAATGAGAACATCAATGTGCCTTCTTGAGAAGCTCTGTAGACTAATCGAAACATCACCTTTCCAAGCCAAACATAATCCTCCCCTCGAACCTTTCGGATCCACATCAATGCCATTAAAGAAGCCCCAGCCTCTTCGCACTCGTTCCATTCGTGTTTTATTAATTTTTGTCTCCATAAAGAAGACCATTTGGGGAATATGTAGCCTCAGCGTATGCCGAAGCCGTCGAATAGTCTGAGGATTCCCCAATCCACAGATATTTCAGCTTAGGATTTTCATTGCTGTCGGTCGGTTTGCCTTTTGGCAGCCGCCGCTGGTAAAAGATTCGTTTCAAACAAACTCCTATTTTGTACTGTTGAATTATCACCCTCTTTCCCTGTTGTGAGATCATTACTTTCTCCTCTTTGTCTTTTTTTTCCCTCCACCCCCATTAACACCCTTACCTCCTCGCCATAATCCATTGTTGAACAAGACTCCTTTCGTTGCGAAAAACAATAATTTCCTCCTTCCAGATTAATCCCTAAAACTGGATCTATTGACACCCCATCCTTCGATTGAAACCTCATTCCCCATGGTATGTTTTCTGATTTACGATTAGTGGTGTGATTTTTATTTTTTCCATCTTCTTCAACATCACGTAGCTAGATACTTTTCATTGCTAAGGCTCTTTTTGATTGTGCTCTTAGAGATAGATCCCATCCCATAACTGCTACTTGCACACCTAACAACATCTTTGCTTCACAATAGGAATCATTATGACCTAAGCGACCACAGTAGAAACAAAGAAGAGTAAGCCTTTCATATTTAAATCTAATATATGAACAATTTCCCCCAAATGACACCTTCTTCTTTCTTTTTAGTGGTTGGCGGACATCCAATTGAACTCTGATCCTCATGAAATTCGTCCAGCCTTTCCCCAAATCTGAACTGTCATATTCTAAAAATTTTCCTATGAAATCTCCCAATTGTCTTGCCAATTTTTTTGAGAAAAATCCCAACGGAATATCATGAGTTTGTACCCAAAACGGTGTAAAAATTAAAGGAATTTTCAATGGGTCCTCCCCCATTTGAAGTGGGTGAAGAATTAGGAGGTGATTATTAAAGGTCCATGAGGAACCTTTTAAAACTCTTTCCAAATCTATAGCATGAAAAAATTGAAATAAAAACTGTTTATCTCCCGGATCTCTGATTTGGACACCTCTGATTAGGTACCATAGATTTGCCATGGTGCCCTTCATTGCTGGGAAGTGAATGACGCTTGCCGTTAAAAAGCAGCCCACCAGTTGAAAGTTTTGCTCTTCCCTTATTTGACTCGATTCAATCTGGATCTGTATAACTTCTTCTTCTTCTTCTTCATGAAGTGTTAATCCAGCAAACTCTTTTTCCATGATTGCAAGTCTAGAGCGAATATCCCTATGCGTTTATTTGTGGAACTAGTGGAGGAGATCAAGCCGGCCGCCGTTTTTCAAGAATTACTAAAGAAAAGTTGAAAAAACATAAACCCTAATTACGTGCCAGAGGGCAGACAAAATTCGTGCCAGAGGGCAGACTTAGTAAGTTATATATTTAATACAAATATGTTTAAATTAAGTTTATTTTATAAAATAAATTTTTATTTAATTTTAATATTATATTAATTAAATTATTATTATTAAAATTAAGGTAAAATATAAAAAATATTTTTTATTAAATTTTATCTTCAAATTGTAAAGCCCAAATTTTACCCGGGGCCCAAGACCCAAAATAAATCAAAACAAATAAATAAAATCCAATAAAGTCCAGTCCAGATACAACCCAAAACTACCAGGCCCAATTGGCCCAAAAACATTTAAACTTTTCAGTAAACAGAAAAAGAAACCCTAACCCTAGCAGCCTTGCGCCGCTCCCCACGTGCCTTGCCAGCACGTTCAACGCCCGAGGCCTGACCACCCCTGGCTCGCCTGCACCCTTGCACCAAAATAGCCCTCCTTTCTTCGTTGACTCCATCATCTGCAAGAAAAGAGCCAACAACAGCACAAAAGCAGCAAATGGAGACAGTAGTAAAAAATAAGATTAAAACATATTATTTATTCGACTATATAAGCAGAGCGAAACACCAGTGTATTTTTGGACACAGAAAAAAAATTTGAGATACAAAAGAGAATAAGTTGTGAAACAGATCAAGGTGCTTTATTTTATCCTTTATTTTGAAATAAAAAATAATAAAGAATAAAGAATAATAAATAAAAACTTACCGTTTTGCTTTCGGGCCGTCGTTGAGGGCTGTCGTCTACCCCTGGACACCTCGAAACCTGTTGGGTTTCCGATGAGGGTCCAAAAGGGGCAACCACGAGACCGGAACCCTCTTCTTTATTTTCTATTTTTTCTTCTTCTTTCTTTTTTTATTTTCGTTTTTGGGTTCAAAAAATACCCTAATCGGGTTTGAAAGGGGCTGAAAAGCCCGTTTTTTGGACGCCTCTAACCGTCGTATACGGCGGAGCCATGGCGGGGCCACGACGGAGGACCATCGGACCCCTTGGCTGGCCCTAAGAACCCTTCAGAGAAAAATGAAAGAGAGAAAACCTTTTTTTTTTTTAAACAGCAAAGCCAAATGATTTTTTTGGTCAAAAAATGGAATTTATATACCTGCTAAAATGGCGTCGTTTTTGTGCCATGGCCCAGGCACTAAACGGTGTCGTTTTGACGCGCAACGAGCTGACCCTACCTAGGGGCAGGAGATCCGCGTGTTTTTGTTTAGGGGTTATTTACCCTTTTGATCCTTTCGCATTTTTCTATTGCCATTTGCCCCACGAATTTTATTTCAATTTCAATTTAGTCCTTACTAGTACTGTGCGTTTTGAAGGACAGGGATAATTTCCCATTTAGTCCTCACTCTTTTACGCGCCTTTTAGTTTGGTCCTAAATTTCTTTTAAATTTATTGTTTTTAATTTAATCCACGGCCTTTGCTAGCTGAAACGCAGCGCATAAGGATCAGGGATATTTTCCCATTAGGTCCTAGTTAGTTTTACCTCATTGCATTATGGTCCTTGTCAGCTTTTTATTATTTTCAATTTATGCTTCTTAATTTCATTTTAATGATAATTAAGTTCTTTTTATTTTAACTCTTTTATTTATTCATTTATTTATTTAATTGTTTAGTTATTTATTATTCCTTTATTTTATTCATTTGTTTATTCACTTATCTTGCTATTTACATATTGATCATTTATTTATTTTTATCATCATATATTGTTATTTATTGTGTGTTCTTTTTTTCTTTTTTTATTTTCTTTATTCGTTTTAGTTATGCTTCTATTATTCTTACTATCGTATTATTCATTATTATTTTGTTATTATATATCCGTTTATTTATTATATTTAACAATTTTAAATGGTATAATTTTTTTGTTTTTTTTATACCTATTATTATTATTATTATTATTATTATTATTATTATTATTATTATTATATTTTTAGGTTTTAATTATTAATATTAGAATTAATACATTATTTAGTTATCCATCTACCTACTATCCTTTGTTCCATTTCACGCGTATAAGATATATGTAGATGTGATGTTTATGTTTCCGCTATTCTACATTGACATTATTTATTTATTTCTCGGTATTATCACATTAGTATATGATCATTATTTGTTCATTGGTGTTTTTATTATTGTCTATATTTTCGATATTTTGAGTTGTTAATATCATCAATTTCATTTTCTCGTAACTACATCGTGAACCATGTTTAAACATATTTACGCATTTTTAACCTAAATAAGTATCGTTTCAAATATCATTAATTTTTACCCAAACACGTCAACAAAATTATCAAAAATATGACTCGATAAAATCGTGCCCTAACTTACGGGGTTTCGATTCTTCTCGTTGAATTCGAATAATTGAATATCCTTTCAAAAATTAAAACATGTAAGATTTCAAATAATAATCAAAGACCAAATTATTCTCCAAGATTCGAAATGTCATGTCCTAACTTACGGGATGTGACGTTTTGTTGCCTCGAGATAAGAAGGCCTTTAATATATTCTTGACTTATTTAAGCATTCCAAAACAAAATATACATTAGTGCAAAAAAAGAATTGTATTTTAAATTCTTTCTGATTTTCAACTTTCAACATAAGGACATCAAATAATCAATTAGGTACTAATTTTGGGCACCACGAGGGTGCTAATCCTTCCTTGTGCGTAACTGACTCCCGAACCCGTTTTTCTGAAATTTGTAGACCAAAACCGTTGTTTTAATAAATCAAATTTATTATTAAAATGATCAAATTACGAGGTGATCCGATCATACTTCGTTAAAAAGGATTGGTGGCGACTCCCGTTTTTTGTTTTCATCTTCAAAATCAAAGTCAATGTCTTTTACAAAAAATGGTTACGATACAAATTATTTTAAGTTAAAATTGAATAGCAAAGTTTAAAAATAAAAGTAAAGCCAAAAAATTTAATATAAAATTAAAGTATAGTGGTAAATTTATCTCTAATTTATAAAGATAAAAGACAAATATCAATAAAAGAGAAGTATGAATTTCCAGTGATAAAATTATATATTAACTCATAATAAAATAAACACCTGGTTTGGTATAATTGTTGGTGCAAAACTGTTGATTCTAGTAATTGGCCCAAACACACATGTAGTTGGGCATGCATGAGAGCCGATGGCAACGATTCAGAGCCATCAAATTAACCCCAACAAAACACTACAGAATTTTACTTGTATCAAAATGGCTTTTCCATGACTACTCGTAAATGACTTCTTTTACATTTTTCTCTTTCAAAAGAAATATTAAAAAGGTATTTTAGAATACCTTTTTTTATATGAAGGGCCTACTTCTGGTACTTTCATTTACCATTGTTTACCAGCTCTCGAACCTTGACAAAGCTGAGTGACAAAGCACCTAACCACTGAGGACAAGAGAAGAGCCAGTGAGCCATGTGCTTACTTTTTAAACTTACACAAATCCAACACAGTTTCTTCCACTACCAAAAGGATCCAACACCCTTAATTTTTAAGATCTTTTTTACAATTAATATAAATAATGTGTAAATTTTAATTTGAATATATAAAATATAACTATTACAAATTCAAATATAAAGTTATACTAGAAATTCTATCACGTGTATATGCATGTGGAAACCACAAATTTAGAACATAAATGTATGTTTAAAACAAGAGCAAAGCCAAAAAAAAAAATTTGGGGGGGGGGGGAATTAAATTTTATACATTTGCGATAGTAAAAATGTAATTTCACCATTTTAATAAGCTATATCTTTATAATTTTTAAAGGATTAAATCAAAATTTTATCATTTTAAGAGGGCAAAGTGTAAATTTTATAAATTATAAAAAGGCCTAAATGAAAAATTTTCCATTTAAGAGGGGCCGAGACCCCTGCCAGTCCTTGGCTTTCCTACTAGTTTAAAATAACATACAATGAATAATGAAATGTATGGTTTCAAACTCATTAATAATAACACATGAAATATGTACAATATTAAAATTAAAAAATAATTAGATTAAACTATTTATCATTTTCTTGTCATCAATTGTAACACCCCAAACCCAGCCTAGACGTTATGGCCGTATTTGGCAATGTCACACGATAGTTTTTTTTGAAACCTCGTTGTTACGATGAAAACATTCTATGTTATTATCTTTAGTAAACCTTTGTTAGAACTTAGGAAGTCGTCTTTATTCATTCAAAACATTTGTTTTGAAACATCCCTCGTTGCGGAAGCTTTAATAAAACAATCTAGGTGATCATGCGTTTAGAAATTTCTTTAACTTTTTGAAAATCGAATTTCCTATGACCAACAGGTATAAATCCATAAAGTAAAATAAATAAATAAAAACCCAAATTTAAAACCAAAGTCCTAGAGGGTCCTTAAATTACAACCCAAATAATCAAATCATAAATCTTAAATTGAAAACCATCAAGTCCAAAAATTACTGTGGTAACCGCTGAGTCCTTCGTCTCACCGATCCGTCTAAGTCTGGGGATTACCTATACACATTAAACAGAAAGGGTGAGTTTATGTAAACTAACTGTGTAATCCCGTAGAAACAAACAAACAATCAGTATTCACAATGCACAGTCGAACAGTCTTGGGCCTAAGCCCTTGTCAGTATCAGTGACAGCTTGGGCCTTATCCCATTTCAGTACAGTGTCAAAAATGCTATAGGGCCTTAGCCCATCACAATATCAGTAGCAGTAACAGTTATGCAGAAGCAAACTCCTACCCAACTAGCCTCTACACACCATCTCCGTCCAACCCTACACTTCATGTGGGGATATAATCAACCCACCCATCCCTACACTCCAAGTAATACCGAACGCGCACAAAATGATGAGTTTGCGTTGAATGAATCAAAAATTAGGCTTAAAGCCTTTCAGTACACTTCCTTCCAATAACAACCCCCAATCCAATGCAATGCAACATACAATGGAGGACATGCTATTATGCAATTTCAGTACATATATTCAGTTCAGATATTAACATGCCAATACAGATATCATTCAGTCAATTTCACACATTTAGGGGTTTAAGTAGCGCTTACCGACCCTACAGTAGGTTCACAGTCGACTTGGGCGACCCGTGCAACCTTAAAAACATTTCGGTAAAAATGGGCCCACATGTCCATGTGATCTGTCCGTGTGGGCCCACACGCCCGTGTGGCCCACTCGGCCCAAATTGGCCTTGGCCGTGTGATCCATTTTTAAAGTAACCCATGCTAGCTCAATACTCATATATGTTTTCACTATTTACTTATATGTTCATTCAAAGCTGTCTACTTGAGTTATTATCACTAAATTATTCATATCTTGAGCTACAAAATTCTAAATTAAGATCCGCTTGATGTTTTTGAAACTAGACTCAAATACCTTTCTACCATAAAATTTTCAGAATTTATAGTTTATCAAATAAGTACAGTAAAATCTTTAAAATTATCCCTATCCTGCTGTTTGACAGCTTCATCCTTTCCTTACTAACAATTATTTATCTCTTAGTACGAAATTTAGATGATGTTTCCGTTTGTTTCTCTTGAAAATAGACTCATTAAGGATTTAAACATATAAATTTAAGCCCCTAATTATTTTTTTATTACAATTTTTGATGATTTTCCTAAGTCAGAACAGGGGATCCTGAAATCATTCTGACTTTGTCTCACAAAATTTATTATATCTCATGATTTACAATTTCATTGCTTACACTGTTTCTTCCATGTAAAACTAGGCTCAATAAAATTTAATTTCATATTTTATTCAACCTCTAAATCAATTCCCACTAATTTTGATGATTTTTCAAAATTAGACTACTACTGCTGTCCAAAACAATTTTATTGCAAAATGTTGATTTCCAAGTTTATAACACCCTTGTTTCCTTTCTCTACAATTTTTCGCATCATTTTCTCTTATTTCTCTTATTACTCGATAGCAAGCAATTTTGGCTTTTCACTGAATCCCGTTTTCTGCGTTTCGGGTACACACCTGGTATAGTTTCTGATGCATAAGCACTACTAAGCCTCCAGAACCTAAAAATCGACCAACATATCTCCAGATTAATCACTTAATTCTTTTTTAATTAACTCATTTTTGAAGGAACTCGACTAAAAACCTAGCAAAACCTTTACCTCGCTTGAGTAACCATGACTTGGCACAATCACAACGTCAATTCAAAACCACCAGCCTCTTGATTATCTCCTAAACACAAAAAAGGAATCCCCCTTTTAGAGATTAACCAAGAACGATTAACAATAGACGAAACCATTACTTACCGAACACGCGCAACCAATGATGAACAACCAAATCAATTGGGAAAAAAAAGAAAGAAACTCTACCAGCAACTAGGGGAAAGAATCGGCAGAGGAGGAAAAGAAGAAGAAGAAGAAAACCGAAACTCTACTCTCTTTTTTTTTTGCAACAAAAAGATAATCAAATTATTTTCTGATAACCTCTCCCCAATTATTTCCTAAAATCACTCCCTATTAACCCACTAAAACACAACTACTCAGAATTTTGCCCCAACACAACTCTTAGCCAAAATTGGAGCAAAAATACTGTCTCCACTCCATCATAGAGAATTGAACACAAAACCTCCAACACTTCAGCACTCTACTTAACCATCAGACTAGCAAGCCCATTCTGTTATATACTTATCAACAATTAAATAAAAGCCTATTGACCAAAGATTGGGCTTTATTCATAAAAATACCAAAATTTACCCAAGTCATGGCTTGAACTTGGGATCTCTCACATACTCTCAAAACACTTAACCACTGAAGTAGATATAGATTTGTGTCATACATCTGCAAAAACAAAAAATTAAATTTTGGGGTGTTACATCAACCTTGAGTCAATGTCGAGTTAACTTGTGACATCAACTCAATCAAATACATTATTAATACTAGAAATCTTATCACACGTGTATGCGTGTGGAAACCACTTATTTAGAGCATAGAGGTGCGTTTGAAAATAACATAAATAAATAATGAAGCGTATGGTTTGTAACTAATTAATAATAACACATGTAATATGTACATAATAAAATTAAAATTTATAAAATTATCAAAATAAAGTTTTAGTCGAGTGATAAATTAAAGGTTAGACTAATTGGTTTGAGTTCAAATCCAATCATATGCATATTTTTATGGATTTTTAAATAAAAAGACTAAAGTACCATAAAATAATACAACTTTGTAACCTCTCCGACCCGACTTAGACCTGAATCCGAAAGACTACATCAGCCACTGAGATGGCCTAACAGAGTTATCAGAGTTTTTGAAAAGAGTTTATTTAAAACATTTATTTAGTTTAATAGAAAATTTAGTTTAGATGTCTATTTATTATTCCTTAACATTTTAAATATCTTCTATAAGTGAAAAAGATGGTATTTAAGTATTTATTAAAAATTGGGGTTCAAGCATATTATGTAATAATCATAGCCTAATATCTTAAATATTCAAATTAAATTTCATGCATAATAAAAACAAACCTAAATACTAATTCCATGCCACAATATAAATAAAATACTATAATCTTTGAATAATAAAATAAATCAAAAGATTAAGCTTAAAATAACTGTGTAATGGCCCATTTTCGTTTGGGCCCAAATAGAAAACAGACCAAAAATAAATAAATAAACAGTCCATTAATAAAAGAAAAAACCTAGCAAAAAAAAAAAAAAAAACAAAAAGCCCACATGCCTAAACAAGTTTCAGCAGAAACAGAAACCCTAATGCCCTAGGTGCGCAGCACCCTCTGCTGCCACCCACGTGCCATCTGACACCCTTCTGCCACCACTGTTGACTTCGCTCTCTACCAACGCACGCGTCTGACATCTCTGTCACTTGCAAACAAGCAAAAAGAAGGACAAAGCAAAAAAGAGGCAGATAAGTAGCAGAAACAACAACCAAACAGTAGCAAGAAAATACATAAAAATATTGTATCTTTTCAACTATAAAAGCCATGAACAAATCAATGTAAATTTTCTTACAAGAAAGGGAAATACAAAAAAAAAATGAGAAAAATACAAAAAAGAGAAGTTTGAAATAGATTCAAAAAAATCAAAGGTGCCTCTTTTATTTATTTTTATTTTATTTGAAATAAATAAATAGATAAATAAAAAAA
Organism: Gossypium bickii; assembly: GCA_025503065.1. Classification (NCBI taxonomy): domain Eukaryota; kingdom Viridiplantae; phylum Streptophyta; class Magnoliopsida; order Malvales; family Malvaceae; genus Gossypium; species Gossypium bickii. The sequence continues at coordinate 13,560,603 of CP106713.1, read as the reverse complement.
ATACCACTGATTCGTCTTCCGTTGCCATTGAGAAAGCTTTCAGCAACCTGAACGTCACAGAACCCATTTGGGTTCCGACGGAGGTTTGAAACGTAGCGAAGAATAAGGCGTTCCTCGCGATTTGTTTCTTTTCTTTTTTCTTTTTGTTGTTTTTTTATATAATAAACCCTAGATATAAGTCTTATTTAAAAAAATTTAAAAAAAAAGGCTTTCTTTTCTCTTTTCGGCTATCGCAGACAGCGGCGCCGTCGCCGGTGATCGGCGGCCAGCGCGGTGGCCTATGGCCGAACCTTTGGGGGTTGAGAGAAAAAGGGAGAGAGATTTTTCGGATTTTTTTGGTTTCAAGGGATGCAATGTTTTTTTTTTTTTGTAAAAAATTTTAACTTTTATAGGCGCATAAAACGTCGTCATTTTGGGCCAGTGAACACAAACGCCAAAACGACGTCGTTTTGAGCTGGATTGGACAGACTCGGCTCGAACCGCCTGGGATCCGAGTTTTTTTGACAAATGGGCTATTTCAATGTAGTCCTATCCTATTTTCCTTATTTTTGATTTTTGCCACAAACTTTCATTTTTGTTTCAATTTAGTCCTTGAATCTTTTTAACAGGCTAACACCTGAAACGGTGCCATTTTGGGGACAGGGAATAATTTCCCATTTAGTCCTTATCTTTTGTTGTGCGTTGCATTTTAACCCTTTATTCTTTTTTACATTTTGCAATATATCCCTATAATTTTTATTTTATTTCATTTTGGTCTACCTGATAAACACGTGCATAAAGGCGAGGGATATTTCCCTTTTCAGTCCCTTCCCTTTTAGCGCCTTATAGTTTACACTTTGGTAGCCTAATTTTATTTTGGACCCCTATTTTCATTTAAATTTCAATTTGATCCTTCTTTTAATTTTCAACCCTTAATATATTTTATATATTTCATTTATTTATTTATCTTTTCATTATTATTTATTCTTTTTATATATTTTATAATGTCTAGGTATTATTTTATTTTCATTCTCATATTATTATTTATTTATCTATCCATTTATTGATTATTTGCTTTTTATATATTAAAGCAAAATTGTTACATTATTTTATTCGTATACTTTTACTCATTTATTAATATTTTTATCATTGTTGTAATTAAAATGAGTTTATTATAGCGTTCATTTATTTAATTAAATTATCATCCTAATATCCTCCTATAGAGTCATTTTATATCATCATTACTATATGCATTAGGCGTAGATATAATTGGTCGTTTTTATACTACACCTCAAATAAGATAAATACACATCGTTTTAAATATTACACTTGTATTTATTCAAAAAAGGAAAATTAAAATTAAGGCAATATTTTGTATTTGGAGCTCCGAGAAGTCGTATCCTAACTTACGGGGTTTTGATTTTCTCGTTGAACTTAAATGACCGAATATCCTTTTAAAATTAAAATAAAAATTTTTAAATAAAAATTAAAAGGTAAACTTATTCTCGAGGGTTTAACAAGTCGTGTCCTAACTTACAGGATGTGACATTTTGTTATCTCAAGACGATAGGGTCTTTAATGTTTGTTTCGATTTATTCAAGCGGTTTTAAAGTAAAATTAACATTAATGCAAAGAGGGATCATATTTTAAATTCTTTTCAAGTTTTTAACTTTTGATACTAAGACTTTAATTAATCAACTAGGTACCAATTTTGGGCGTTACGAGGATGCTAATCCTTCCCATACGTAATCGACTCCTGAACCTATTTTCTGGAATTTTGTAGACTAAAATCGTTGTTTTAGTAAATCAAAACTATTTATTAAAATGATTAAACTACGAGGTGACCCGATCACACCACATAAAAAAGATTGGTGGCGACTCCATTTTCATTTTTAAAAAGTCGACCTTTCAAAAAAAAATGGTTTCGACAGCTTGGCGACTCCACTGAGGAATAAAAAAGAGAGTCAAGCCCCAAGTTGATTATTTTTTATCTTTTTGTCGAAAATTGATAATTTGGTTTAAATTTACGATCTTTTCGTTGCATTTTTATGGTCTTCATCATTTTGATATCTTTGCTTTATTGGTTCGAGTCTTTGGTATATCTCTGCATATTGCATCACATAATCGGTCGATTTTACCCTTTTTAAGTGGAAGTGAGAAACTATTCCTTCGTGAGGTCTTCACCTCCGTATAGGATAGTGGGTCACTTTCGGAATACATCCGTACCTATGTCTTCGTGAGATTTTCATCTCCGTATAGCCATAGGGAAATGTATTCCCCTGAACTGAACTCGGTCCGTATGAGCCTATAATAGGTAAGGATCGAGGAATCTGTTGGTTCAGGTACCTTTACTTTAGAACTGAACCGCATATAATGAGCCCTAGAAAACATACCCTAGGTAAAGCCGTACCAAACGCTAGTGGTCACCCCAATAGGTGCTTTATTCACTATTTCATGCTTACTTTTGCTTTGTACTAACCTGTTTCGTTTTGTTTTGGTTATGATTGCATTGCATTTTTGTAACACCTCAAACCCGGCCTAGACATTATGGCCGTATCTGGCAATTTCAAACGATAGTGTTTTTGAAACCTCGTTGTTATGATGAAAACATTCCATGTTATTATCTTTAGTAAACCTTTGTTAGAACTTAGGAAGTCGTCTTTATTCATTTAAAACATTTGTTTTAAAACAACCCTCGTTGCAAAAGCTTTAATAAAACAATCTAGGTGATCATGCATTTAGAAATTACTTTAACTTTTTGAAAATCAAATTTCCTATGACTAGCAGTTATAAATCCATAAAGTAAAATAAATAAATAAAAACCCAAATTTAAAACCAAAGTCCAAGAAGATCCTTAAATTACAACCCAAATAATCAATAATAATCAAATCATAAATCGTAAATTGAAAACCATGAAGTTCAAAAATTACTTTGGTCACCGCTGAGTCCTCCGTCCCACCGATCCGTCTAAGTCTGGGGATTACCTGTGCACATTAAACAGAAAGGGTGAGTTTACGTAAACTAAGTATGTAATCCCGCAAAAACAAACAAACAATCAGTATTCATAGTGCACAGTTGAACGGTCTTGGGCCTAAGCCCTTTTGAGTATTAGTGACAGTTTGGGCTTTAGCCCATCTTAGTATAGTGTCAGAAATGCAGTAGGGCCTTAGCCCATCACAACATCAGTAGCAGTAACAATTATGCAGTAGCAAAATCCTACACAACCAGCGTCTACATACCATCTCCGTCCAACCCTACACTCCATGTGGGGATGTAATCAACCCACCCATCCCTACACTCCAAATAGTACCGAATACGGCACAATACAGTAGTTTGTAGTTGAGGTGCCAGTAAATTAGGCTTAAAGCTTTTCAGTACACTTCCTTCGAATAACAACCCCTAACCCAATGCAATGCAATGCAACACACAATAGATGACATGCTATTATACAATTTCAGTACATATATTCAGTTCAGATATTAACATGCTAGTACAGATATCATTCAATCAATTTCACACATTTAGGGGTCTAAGTAGCGTTTACCGACCCTGCAGTAGGTTCATAGTCGAGTTGGGCGACCTGTGCAACCCTAAAAATATTTCAGTAAAAATGGGCCCACATGACTATGTGATCTGCCTGTGTGGGCCCACACGCCCGTGTGGCCCACTTTGCCCAAATTGGCCTTGGCCGTGTGATGTATTTTTAAAGTAACCTATGCTAGCTCAATACTCATATATGTTTTCACTATTTACTTATATGTTCATTCAAAGTTATCTACTTGAGTCATTATCACTAAATTATTTATATCTTGAGCTATAAAATTCCAAATTAAGATCCGCTTAATGTTTTTGAAACTAGAGTCAAATAAATTTCTACCATAAAATTTTCAGAATTTATAGTTTATCAAATAAGTACAGTAAAATCTTTAAAGTTATCCCTATTCTGCTGTTTGACAGCTTCATCCTTTGCTTAATAAAAAATATTTATCTCTTAGTACGGGATTTAGATGATGTTTCCGTTTGTTTCTCTTGAAAATAGACTCATTAAGGATTTAAACATATAAATTTGAGCGCCTAATTATTTTTTTATTACAAATTTTAATGATTTTCCTAAGTCAGAACAAGGGAACCCGAAATCATTTTGACCTTGTCTCACAAAATTTATTATATCTCATGATTTACAATTCCATTGCTTACATTGTTTCTTCCATGAAAAACTAGACTCAATAAAATTTAATTTCATATTTTATTCAACCTCTAACTCAATTCCCACTATTTTTGATGATTTTTCAAAATTAGACTACTTCTGCTGTCTAAAACTATTTTAGTTCAAAATGTTGATTTCCAAGTTTACAACACCCTTATTTCCTTTCTCTACAATTTTTCGGATCATTTTCTCTTATTTCTCCACAGGAAACAGTTTTGGCTTTTCACCGAATCCCATTGTCTACTTTTCGAGTGCACACCTGGTATCGTTTCTGATGCGTAAGCACTCTTAAGCCTCCAGAACCTAAAAATTGACCAACATATCTCCAGATTAATCACTTAATTCATTTTTAATCAACCAATTTCAGAAGAAACTCGGGTAAAAACCTAACAAAACCCTTACCTCGCTTGAGTAACCACAACTTCGTACACACCTGATATCCTTTCTGATGCGTAAGCACTCCTAAGCATCTAGAACCTAAAAATCGACCAACATATCTCCAGATTAATCACTTAATTCATTTTAAATCAACCAATTTCAGAAGGAACTCGACTAAAAACCTAGCAAAACCCTTACCTCGCTTGAGTAACCACGACTTCACACAATCACAGCATCGATTCAAAACCACCAGCCCATTGATTAACTTTTAAACACCAAAAAGGAATCCTCCTTTTAGAGATTAACCAAGAACGATTAACAATAGACAAAACCGTTACTTACGAACATGCGCAACCAACGATGAACAATCGAATCAATTGGAACAAGAAAGAAAGAAACGGAAGGGGAAAAATAATGGAAATTTTGGCAGCAACTAGGGGAAAGAATCGGCAGAGGAGAGGAAAAGAAGAAGAAGAAAATGTCAGAAAAATTTTAGGGAATTGGAGAGAAAACCGAAACTCTACTTTTTTTTGCAACAAAAAGATAATCAGATTATTTTCTGATAACCTCTCTCCAATTATCTCTTAAAATCACTCCCTATTAACCCACTAAAACACAACTACTTAGAATTTTGCCCCAACACAACTCTTAGCCGAAATTGGAGTAAAAATACTATCCCCACGCCATCACAGAAAATTGAACACAGGACCTCCAACACTCCAACACTCCACTTAACCACCAGACTAGCAGGCCCATTCTGATATAAACTTACTAACAATTAAACTTAAGCCCTTTGCACAAGGTTAAGGCTTTATTTATAAAAAATAGCAAAATTTTCCCAAGTAAGGCTTGAACTTGGGTCCTCACACACACACACCCAGAACATATAACCACTGAAGCTGATAGACATTGTGTGTCACATATACACGAAATCAAAAATTAAAATTTTAGGGCGTTACAATTTTCATCATAGAAAAGAGGTGTTGATTCACGTTCAATTGCTAAATAGAGAGCTTGTCATGGAAACTGGATTTCTTGATAAAGTGGAAGACAATACAGCCGTCTGAATATGGTCTAAGAAAATGTAACAAGAGAAGGGTGATAGTCTGACAGAAGAGTACTGTCAGAATTGTGGGATTTCACGCGCATCAATGTGACTCAGAATAATCTCCAAGAATTAAAAGAGCTGCTTTACCTTTGGAAAAGTAGATTTGTTACTTACCATGGAAGAGTACATGACGTTACTTTGTTGCCCGAAGATTCAAGCCGACAAGGCCTATTCTAGAGCCGCCAATGTCCCGAAATTCTTAAAAAAGCTAACAAGCATCACGAGGATGAGAGAGCAATGGGTTACGGCCTGGATCAATAAAAAAAGGAGATAGTAGAGGCATCCCTTGGAAAATTCACGAGATTTGATCTTAAAATTCAGATAGGAAGAAAGGGATCGGTGGTTTCATCTGGAGTATGAGGGCAAAGCTGTATATGTCAATATCTGCTTTATGTAAAGAGATTTGTTTTCTAGTAAAGTTGATCTAATAGAATTGAACCAGAATCAACGCCTCTTTTTGCATTCATTTCCTTCGTCTGCTTTACATTTCATCATATGCATTAACTTTCACAAAAAAACCCTAATTAATCAAAAGAGTTGGAATTCTTTGAGGAGGTCAAATGCCTGAAAAGAATGGTGGAAAATCTAAACATCAATGCCATATCAGATGAAGGAATTAGGGAAAAGAATTTATTAAGCATTTGCTCTTAAGAACCTAGAAGTGTTCTGAACAATTGGACTGCGGAAGAGATCCCTGTATTTTTTATAGCCAATTCAGAGTAATGTTCAAAACATGCTTATTTTTCCAAGCCTAGGAGTAATAAAAAGCCTTTTGTGAAATAGGCTTATGTCCAACATCTTTATTTCAAATAGAATGCATCAGTTTGCCTTACTTCGAGCAAATTTTCTTTTATTTATTTCATTTCCTTCATAATCATACCACACAAATATTTATTCTTAGATTCTTTTGTTCTTTGGGTCTTCTTTCGTCCCTATAACAGGTCTCCTAATATCAATGATATGAGCGACACTATTATTGACTCAGAACTTCATTTTGAACAAGATATGTGTGTAGAAGAATCTTAGAACTTTGAAGATGATCAAGATTGTAGCTTATCTCCTGATTTGTTAAAGATGGTAGAACAAGACGAAAAACATATCCTATCTTACAAAGAATCAGTGGAAATTTTGAGCTTAGGAGAAGAGAAAGAGGTGAAGATCGGAGCCTGCATCACCGTAGAGACAAAGTGAAACGTCATTAAGTTATTCCAAGAATTCAAAGATATTTTCGCATGACTGTATCAAGATATGCCTGGGCTACTAAGACGCGTAGACGCTGTTGAGGCTAAGAAAATCTTGGAAGAGGTCTATAAGGGTGTCTGAGGAACACATGCTAATGGTTTTACAATGGCCAGGGAAATATTGAGATTCGGGTGCTGCTGGTCCACTATGGAAGAGGATTGCATCAGTTATACCAAGAAATGCCATAAGTGCCAAATTTATGGAGACAAGATTCATGTGCATCCTCCATCTATTCATGTTATGGCTTCTCCATGGACTTTCTCTATGTGGAGCATGGATGTCAATGGGCCGGTCTCGCCAAACACTTCTAGCGGGCATCAATTCATCTTTGTTGTTGTCTATTACTTCACTAAGTGGGTGGAAGCTGCTTCATATACCAATATCACTTAGTCGACGGTCAGCAATTTCTTGAAGAAAGAGATCATATGTCGGTATGGAATGCCGGAAAGGATCATATCTGACAATGCATTGAACTTGAACAATAGTACGATAGCGGAGGTCTGCAGCTAATTCAAGATCAGACATCACAACTCAACACCACTTCACCTTAAAATGAACGGTGCAGTGGAGACAAATAATAAGGAAATTAAGAAGATAATAGAAAATGACAGAAAGATAAAAAGATCGGCATAAGAAATTACCATATATGCCTATCAAACGTCGATCAGAACCTCTACCGGGGTAGTGTCTTTCTCATTAGTTTATAGAATGCAACCCGTTTTGCCTATTGAAGTCAAAATTCCTTTTCTCTGAGTGTTGGTTGAGCTAAATATGGATGAAGTAAAATGGATCAAATCTCGATATGATCAATTGAATCTAATTGAAGAGAAGAGGTTAAAAGCTATCCATCATAGTCAGATGTACCAAAAAATGAATGATACAATATTACAACAAAAAGGTTCATCTCAGAGAATTCCATGAGGGAAACCTATTACTGAAAAAGATCCTTCCCATACAAAAGGACTTTAGAGGAAAGTGGATGCCAAACTGAGAGGGACCTTATGAGGTAAAGAAGGCCTTCTCTGTAGGAACGTCGATGCTGACCAAGATGGATGGAAAAAACCTGCCTAATCCTGTGAATTTTGATTCAATCAAGAAATACTTCACTTTTCAAAAAAATTAAAAAAACAAAAACAAAAAGGAAAAGAAGAGAAAAAAGAAAAAGAAAAGAAAAGAAAAAAAAGAAAAAAAAGAAAAAAAGAAGAAAAGAAAAGAAAAGAAAAGAAAAAGAAAAAGAAAAAGAAAAGAAAAAGGAGAGGCCAAGGTGAAAACCCGCAAAGGGCGCCTTAAGACCAAAGGGGTTTTGAATTGAAAACCCAGGAAAAGGGCAATTCAAATTTTGATCAAAGATAGGGCATGCAGTAGTCTTGCTCTTTTTGAATTAACAAGAAAGAGGGATGCTATGTCTTGGAGCATAAACAAAATAATCTAGGTCTTCTAAAATGTATCAAGTTCAAAAGGTCCTCGAGGAGTTTGTGCGGAGAAGCTCATGCTACGATATTTGGGGTACCTATTTTCATCTTATTCATTTTATATCTTAGCAAAACTTGCTATCTTGATTAATTCATTTCGAGCTTTGCTCCCAATAAAATTTCATCTTGTCCATTGTCATAGTCTTTTTCAAGCATTTTTTATTGAAATAACAATTAATGGACTAGTAATATTCAAGCAAAATGAGTTTTGCATATTACTCTGAAAGCTTCTGAATAGTCAAGGGACCTAAAACAGGACCACTACTCAAAACTAACCAAACCTAAGGGTTGGAAACATTTGAGAAAGAATAGTCTAGATATTGGATATTTCTTCAGGTTTTCTATCAAGGATACCAGCTGAACAAAAAAGGCAGGGTAACACATCAGTGATAGAACCTTGATGAACAACGAGCAATGACAACCCTAAGCATTAAAAGAGGATCATTCTAAAAAAAATGACATTTTGCATTCATGCAAGCATCATTCATACACATCTAGTTAGGAGCATTTGATTCATTCTTATCATAACATCCTAATCATTCGGCATAAATAAAGACCTACGAATTGGATTTTACAGGTCATGTTACCTAGAGAATGGTGTAACAGATTAATTGATTGAAGAAGCAACAAATCCTATACCCTTAATTTGGAGTGGGATGGATTGAAGAAGATACAAATCCTATACCCCTGAGTTGCAATGGGATGGATTGAAGATGATACAAATCCTATACCCTTGAGTTGCAGTGAGATGGATGAAAGAAACCATAAATTTATCTCTCTGAAGTTGCAATTGAGCATATTGAAGTTATCATGGCAAATCTTATCTCCCTGAAGTTGTAGTAGGGTAGATTAAAGCCACAAATCTTATCACCCTGAAGTTCAGTGGAGCAGATTAAAGCCAAAAACCTTATCTCCTTAAAGTTACGTAGAGTAGGTTGAAGTTACAAGTCTTATCTCCCTGAAGTTGCAGTGGAGCAGACTGAAGATAGCAAATCTTATCTCTCTGAAGTTGTAGTAGAGCAGATTAAAGCTATAAACCTTATCTCCCTGAATTTGCAGTGGAGTATATTAAAGCCACAAACCTTATCTCCTTGGAGTTGTAGTGGAGCAGGTTGAAGTTACAAGTCTTATCTCCCTGAAGTTGCAGTGGAGCAGACTGAAGATAGCAAATTTTATCTCTCTAAAGTTGCAGTAGAGCAGATTAAAACTATAAACCTTATCTCTCTGAAGTTGCAGTGGAGTAAATTAAAGTCACAAACCTTATCTCCCTGAAGTTGCAGTGGAGCAAGTTGAAGTTACAAGTCTTATCTCCCTGAAGTTGCAGTGGAGTAAACTGAAGATAGTAAAACTTATCTCTCTGAAGTTGCAGTAGAACAGATTAAAGCTATAAACCTTATCTCCCTAAAGTTGCAGTGGAGTTGGTTAAAAATAAACAAATCTTATCTCTCTAAAGTTGCAGTAGAATAGATTAAAAACAGGCTGCAAATCTTATCTCTTTGAAGTTGCAGTGGAGCAGATTAAATCCACAAACCTTATCTCCCTAGAGTTACAGTGGAGCAGGTTGAAGTTACAAGTCTTATCTCCCTGAAGTTGCAGTGGAGTAGATTGAAGACGCGAATCTTATTTCCCTGAAGTTGCAGTGGAATAGATTAAAGCTACAAGTTACAAATCCCATACCCCTGAAGTTGTAGTAGGACAGATTGAAATTATCATGGCAAATCTTATATCCCTGAAGTTGCAGTGGAGTAGATTAAAGCCATAAAACCTTATCTCCTTGAAGTTGCAGTGGAGCAGTTGCAGCGGAGCAGATTGAAGCTACAAGTCTTATCTCCCTGAAATTGCAGTGGAGTGGATCGAAACAATAATTCTTATACCCCTGAAGATGCAGTGGGTTGGAACAAAGCTACTTGAAGAAGAGGAGCACCAAGCAGGTCGAGGTTTGGCGAGACCAGACGAAATTGGTCCTTCTTAAAAGTCTTTGCTCCATTCTTGTTACACGAAAACTAGCAAAGAGGGGCAGCTGTAATGGCCAATTTTCATCCGGGTCCAAACAGAGAACAGACCAAAAATAAATAAATAAACAGTCCATTAATAAAAAAAATCCTAGCCCCCACCCAAAAAACAAAAAGCCTACATGCCTAAACAAGTTTCAGCAGAAACAAAAACCCTAGTGCCCTAGGCGCACCGCACCCTTTGCTGCCACCCACGTGCCATCTGACACCCTTCTGCCACCACTGTTGACTTCACTCTCTACCACTGTACGCATCTGGCGTCCCTGTCACATGCAAACAAGCAAAAAGAAGGACAAAGCAGAAACGAGGCAGATAAGCAGCAGAAACAAAAGCCAACCAGTAGCAAGAAAATACATAAAAATATTGTATCTTTTCAGCTATAAAAGCCATGAACAAATCAATGTAAATTTTCTTACGAAAAAGGGAAATAAAAAAATGAGAAAAATACAAAAAAGAGAAGTTTGAAACAGATTCAAAAAAATCAAATGTGCCTTTTTTATTTATTTTTATTTTATTTGAAATAAAAAAATAGATAAATAAAAAAAATACCACCGATTTGTCTTCCGTCGCCGTTGAGAAAGCTTTCAGCAACCTGAACGTCACAGAAACCATTTGGGTTCCGACAGAGGTTGGAAACGTAGCGAAGACGAAGGCGTTCCCTCGCGATTTGTTTCTTTTCTTTTTTGTTTTTTTATATAATAAACCCTAGATCTAAGTCTTATTAAAAAAATTAAAAAAAAAAGGCTTTCTTTTCTCTTTCCGGCCATCGCGGACGGAGACGCCGTCGCCGATGACCGGCTGTCGGTACGGTGGCCGATGGCCGGAGCTTTGTGGGTTGAAAGAAAAAGGGAGAGAGCTTTTTAAATTTTTTCTTTTTTGGTTTCTAGGGATGAATTTTTTTTTTTGTAAAAATTTTAACTTTTATAGGCGCATTGTAACACCTCTAACCCGTATCCGTCGCCGGAATGGGTTAAGAGGCATTACCGAACATAACACAGTTTCAAACATTCACATAATTATACAAGTTAAATTCGTATATAAATATAGCATAAAGCTATTTAAAAATCAAACAGGCTTTAATAATAATTTCACATAAACAAACTATGCTTCGAAATTCAATCATATCAGTATCATTTATTTTTTCACATATTCGAACCAACAACATATATTAAATCATATTACCAATGCCTTATAAAATTTAATAGTCGAACCATAAGACCTATAATCATGGTATTCGAATAATCAAATTATAAATAAATTTATTACAATACAAAGTCATATACATAGCATATGCATTGCATCACTCAATTATATACATATATCTTATTGGCTAAATATCAAACATTTCATTCAATAAGCTCATGTACATGCGCATTTCAAACAAGACAAATCATAAAACACAACTTAATATTCCTTCACATATAAAACATTAGTTAACTTTACAACACAACCAAATATGCTTTTTGTGCTATTATAACATGCGTATATCACTTTAAAGCAAAAACCATTTCTAAACACAAATACCAAACTGTAACAAAACCCATTCCTTTAACTAATTAGTGAATATACCAATTCATATATTATACGCATTAGGTTATTAATCTAAATCAAGCTATCCCACACAGCTTAATAGACATAATTATAAAAACATAACCAAATATTACTAAAAACTCGACTCATGCATATCTCACCATAGTCACATTAAACATTTATGAACACAAAGAACAATTCATAGCATACCAAATTCACTTGCTTTATAATCAATCTAAAATACATATACTAAACCATTCATCTCTTTATCTATTTGACTATCCAAGTTAACCACAAAAGTCATACCAATTTCACCATTTAGATCTGTACCAAAACAATCAATCAAAACAATCATGAAACATATTCATTACTTGCCTTCACCAATCGTACCTAAATAGCCAAATACAAATAATGACATACCATCACTTAACTTATATTTCACATATCATATATCAATAATGCATTCATCTTTTACCTCATTACTAATTCAAATTATAAAACCAAACACCACAAACATATACATATATATATCATGAGGTATACTTCCAACCTAAATTTATGTCATGACCGGATACACACAAGCATTAACATCAAAATCAAGCCATTTTCGCATGGCTATATATACACAAATTCAAAACCACACATATCAAAATAGCTTATACATGCCATATGTCATATTTACATATTCCAAAGTACCGAATATTGGTCGATAGTGTGACGATGTTCCTTGACGATCCCCGAGCTCGAAGCTAGCTTTCAAAATCTATAAAACAATGAATAAATACACAAAGTAAGCTTGGAAAGCTTAGTAAGCCATGAGCAAATAAATTAACGCAAGAACATTCATAATTCATTTTGAAACAACCAAACCTAATTAATTCCATACACATATATATAATTCCATTTCTCACCTAGTTCACCTGATCACTTTAATCATTATCACTTACCTTTTCTTTCAAAGTTCGTATAAACTTAACACATACCCGAATCATTTAAATCGAACTCACATTCGGTCTTGCTATGTCTTTGCCCATTGAACCATTCAGAATTGTTAAGGATACATGAAAATCATAATAAGCTCGTACAATGCCATATCCCGGATATGGTCTTACATGCGATTACATATCAATGCCACTGTCCCAGACAGGGTCTTACACGAATCATATATGATGCCAATGTCCCAGACATGGTTTTACACATTTTCTCACTTTGATGCCAATGTCCCGGACATGGTCTTACACGAATCACACATCGGAAGTCCTAATGTCATGACATACGTATCCTATGCAATTCCTATAGTTCGTACGGGGTTTTCGGACGTCGTAACCCAATCAATTTAAGCTCGACAGAAGACAATACATGCTTATATCAATTCGGTAATGTATGTGTTTATATATACACAATTCAATTCAATATTATAAAATGTATTCACTTGAATTTAAACACATTTATTTACTTATGAACTTACCTCGTACGGACACGAACGGACCTGAACGACTATTCAACAACCTTCGACTTTCCCCAATCCAAATCTGATTTCCTCATTTCTTGATCTAAATAGATTCAAATTTAACTTATTTAATTACACATTCATTCAATTTCATCCAAAAACACATAATTTGGGCATTTTGCACTTTAGCCCCTAGCATTTCACATTTTCACAATTTAATTCCAATTTCAAAATAACACAAAATCTCATCAAACCCATGTTAGGCCGAATTTTGCTTAGGTCCCTAGCAGCCCATTTATTTTATTTATTTCACATTTTGAGCCCTCAATTTGAAAATTTCCCAATTTAGTCCTAAATAAGCATTTTTTTATTAAAAATCACTTAATTAAACATAATAAGCTATTAACAAAGATTTATTTTTCATCATCAAACAACAAAAACATCAAGCTTTCAACAATGAAAAATTAAAAATTCATCATCAAATCCGAAAATTAAGGCATGGGTTAGCTAGTATACAAAGCAACGATCTCAAAAACATAGAAATTATCAAAATCTGAACAAAAACAAACCTTTAATCAACCTTGGACTGTAATAGCCCGATTTAGGGGTTAGTCGAAATAGTGGTTTCGGAACTACTAATTCGAGGTTGGAGAAAATCATTTTTATAATAATTTTATGTGTTATATCATGATTGCAAGAGTGTATGAAAATTTTGGTGCTTTAATTTTAGCGATTGCATGCTTAATTGCGAAAAAAGGACTAAATCGCATAAAGCGTGAAAGTTCTATTTTATAAGCTAAAGGTGTCTAAAAGTCATAGAATATAAATTGGAGGCCCTTAAAGTGTAATTAGACCCTTAGAGATAGGGTGGCCAGCCATAGAGACAAACTATGTCAAATTGGTCAAAGTTGTTAAAATTAGGTGGACTAAATTGATGTTTTATAATAAAATAAAGAAAGAAAATATATCATCTTTTCTTCTCTTCTTCTCTACCGAAAATACCAGAAAACATAGGGGTTTGAAAGCTTAAAATTTTCAGCAACTTTTCCTCCTTGCAAGTAAGTGATTTGGGTGACTTTTCTTGATGATTTTTGTACTTTTAGGACCCCTGTATCATGATCTAGCTAATGAGGGGTCTATTTTGCAAAATGGTTAAGAGTATAGGGTTTTTCCATGTGAGTAATTATGTTGTGTTCTGAAATTTTATGGAAGAAAATGAGTCAAGGTTGTTAAATAAACAACTTTTGTGAAATGTGTTACCATGAAAACACCAAAAGGGACCATTTTGCAAAGGGTATAAAATAGGTGTTAAATGTGAGAAATAATGAGTATTAAGGGTTTTTATAATAGAAATAAATGTTCACCTAGTATCATTAAAGGAATAAATTTGATTAGAATTGATTTACGACCCTAGGAGTAAAATGGTCATTTTGTGAAAGTCTAAGGGTAAAATGGTAATTTTGGCAAAGTATGATTTTTGAAATGCATTGATTAATGTGATAATTAAATGAGCTAAATTGCTATTATAGATCAAGAAGAACGAGGGATTAACCTTGACCGAGGAAAGGGCAAGGTATCAGACTAGATCGGCAAATTGGCCTATTTTGAAATCGAGGTAAGTTTGTGTGCAATAAATTCAACATCATGCTATTAAGTTCCTAAATGTTTGATATTATTGCTGTTTTATAATATTTCCATGAATTTGAGAAATGATGTTGAATGAGAAAATGATGTGAATTGTGATGTGGAAGTCTCGATTGGACTTTAATAAATGAGAGAATAATATCATTGAGACTTGATATGGGTAAGGTCTCGTATAAGACCATGTCTGGGTTATGGCCTTGGCACCGAATTGAAACCCCGTATAAGACCATATCCGGGATATGGCATCGATAATCGATATGAGATCCCGTATAAGACCATATCGGGGATATGGCATCGGCATCTAGAAGTGACCCCATGTAAGACCATATCTGGGATATGGCATTGGTGTCGTATTTATGTAAATGGCGATGATTATGTATCTTCGAGTATCCCAATTGATTCAATGGGGTAATAGTTAAGCTTGTAATAGAGATATGATTAGTGCTAAAGTTGTGCGATGAAGTGATACAGGTACATGTGAGTAATTCACGAGAAAAGTTTACGATATGTGATATGATGTGTAATTGGTAAGAGTAAGCATGAATAAGTTATGGCAATGTGCCTAAGACTTTGTGTTTTATTCAATGCCATGGATGGATGACATTATGAGCCTTACGTTGTTATTTATTTCATGCAAACTTACTAGGCTTTATGCTTACCCTTCTCATTTCCCTTTTCCTTGTAGTATTGCCAAGCTAGCTCGGGAATTCGTTGTCACTATCAACTTATTCTTGGTATAGCAAAGTTAGACTTATTTTGAGTATGCCATGTATAGGACTTGGTTATTTTGTTATGTCATATTTGTTAGCCAAGGTGTTGGCTATTAATGATGCTCAATTAATTTTTGTAAATGGTCATTGGAAATTGGCCAATACTTGACAAGTTCACATTTATAAATGAAGATGAAATTCATGAAGTGCATGTTTGTGTGGATGTCTTGATTTTGGGTTTTTGGAAGTGTCTTATGGTCATGATATAGGTTGAATTGATTTGGTATAAGTGTGGTTGATTGTAGGGTGGCAAATGGCTTGGTAGAGAGCCTTACAATTGTCCACACGGGTAGACACACAGGCGTGTGTCTAGGCCATGTATGACACACGGTCAGCCCCATGGGTGTGTTGAGAGACCGTGTGTTCCCATACATGTTAGGTTGACAAGTCAGTATGTTCAGTAGTAAACACACGTGTAGAGACACGGTCGTGTGTCTCGACCGTGTAGGGAACACGGCCTAAGACATTGGCATGTGCCCAGGCCGTGTGAAGTCTGCACCTGAAACTAGGAATTTAATTCGACACATGGTCTAAGGACATAGGCGTGTGCCTTGGCCGTGTGACCATATTAGGATGATGACATCATAAACAGAATGTCAAGGTTTTCACACACGGGCCAGGGACACGGGCGTGTCCCACTTTTCACACGGGCTTGTGACCCTGTTTTGTGTCAAATTTTTCTAAGTGTCCAAAAGTTTATGGTTTGATCTCGAATCATCCCGAGTGCAAGTTTAAGGTCTTGTAGACCTATAATATGGACATTATGGTCTTGATTATAAAGTTGTATTTTGAAACGAAATTTTATGGATCGGTGTAGTATAATTGAGCTAGTTAAGTAAGGTAATGACTCGTACCCGGTTCAAGTATCAAATACGGGTAAGGGAAGCTTTATTTTCTTCTCAATTTTCAGCAATGGGAAAGATGAACATGCAAAAATTTTCATGTTTTATTTATTCTATTATCATGGTTCATGAACACTTTATAATGAAATAATATGAAAACTATATAATGGTTGTCCATATTTGTCCACTCAAATATTTAATGGTCAATTTACAACATAAGGACTCCATAATTAATTCATCAAAGCAATTAAGCACTTTAACATATAGAAACCCACTTTTACATTTTACACAATTAAGTCCTTTTATCAAATCGAGCACACAAACGATAAAATTTTCACACGAAATTTTCACACATATCACATATCATGCTGTAAACATAGAAAATAATATTAAAATATTTTTATGACTCGGATTTGTGGTCCCGAAACCATTGTTCTGACTAGGGTTTAAATCGGGCTGTTACACGCCTAAAACAACACTGTTTTGGGCCAGTGCGCACAAACGCCAAAACGACATCGTTTTGAGCTAGATCGGACAGACCCGACCCGAGTCGCCTAGGATCTATGTTTTTTTGACAAATGGGCTATTTGCAGCCTTAGTCTTTTCGCTTTTGAGGCTAGTTTCAATGTAGTCCTGTCCCATTTTCCTTATTTTTGATTTTTGCCACAAACTTTTATTTTTGTTTCAATTTAGTCCTTGAACCTTTTTAACAGGCTAACACCTGAAACGGTGCCGTTTTGGGGATAGGAAATAATTTCCCATTTAGTCCTTATCTTCTGTCGCGCGTTGCATTTTAACCTTTTATTCTTTTTTACATTTTGCAATCTATCCCTTTAATTTTTATTTTATTTCATTTTGGTCTACCTGATAAACACGTGCATAAAGGCGAGGGATATTTCCCTTTTCAGTCCCTTCCCTTTTAGAGCCTTATAGTTTACTCCTTGGTAGCCTAATTTTATTTTGGACCCCTATTTTCATTTAAATTTCAATTAGATCCTTCTTTTAATTTTCAACCCTTAATATATTTTATATATTTCATTTATTTATTTATCTATTCATTATTAGTTATTCTTTTTATATATTTTATAATGTCTAGGTATTATTTTATTTTCATTCTCACTATTATTATTTATTTATCTATCTATCCATTTATTGATTATTTGCTTTTATATATTAAAGCAAAATTGTTACATTATTTTATTCGTATACTTTTACTCATTTATTAATATTTTTATCATTGTTGTAATTAAAATGATTTTATTATAGCGTTCCTTTATTTAGTTACACTATCATCCTAATATCCTCTTGTAGAGTCATTTTATATCATCATTACTATATGCATTAGGCGTAGATATAATAGGTCGTTTTTATACTACTCTCCAAATAAGATAAATACACATCGTTTTAAAGATTATACCTGTATTTATTCAAAAAAGAAAAATTAAGGCAATATTTCGTATTTGGAGCTTCGAGAAGTTGTATCCTAACTTACGAGGTTTCAATTTTCTCGTTAAATGACTGAATATCCTTTTAAAATTAAAATACACAATTTTTAAATAAAAATTAAAAGGTAAGCTTATTCTCGAGGGTTCAACAAATCGTGTCCTAACTTACGGGATGTGACATTTTGTTATCTCGAGACGAGAGGGTCTTTAACGTTTGTTTCGATTTATTCAAGCGGTTTTTATGCAAACTTAACATTAATGCAAAGAGAGATCATATTTTAAATTCTTTTCGAGTTATTAACTTTCGGCACTAAGACTTTAATTAATCAACTAGATACCAATTTTGGGCGTTACGAGGGTGTTAATCCTTCTTCGTACGTAATCGACTCCCGAACCTATTTTCTGAATTTTTGTAGACCAAAATCATTGTTTTAATAAATCAAAACTATTTATTAAAATGATTAAACTACGAGGTGACCCGATCATACCTCATAAAAAGATTGGTGGCGACTCCATTTTCGTTTTTAAAAAGTCGACCTTTCAAAAAAATGGTTTCGACAAACTGAAAACAAAATGGATTGTGCTGAGACCTTTCGGATGTCGTGCCCGTGTCCTAACCTGGTGGGTTATCTATAAGGATGAAATTAAAGGAGGAGTGAGCTTTGATGCTCAATGTGAGTCCATTCATAACAAAATCAATGCGACACTCATTCGAACACATTTAATAACATTGCATAGAATAATTTCAAATAGCAATTCAGTTCGTAATATTGGTTTTTCAAATGCAACCATCACTAAAAAATTAGAAATCACAATAATAGTTTTCAAGATAATCAAATCATCAGAATTGCCACAATAATCATATTCCATGCATATATAGACATATATATATATATTCATGCATATGTATCATAACATAATTTTCAGATTTGTATGCACATGATTTATATGATGTCATACAGTTTCGGCTTTTAAATAGAATAATTTCTACCCTACCGTTACACACCATAGTAGAAGTTCCCCAGAACTCTATCTTTATGCCACGTTATGGTTAAACCACTACTGGTTCACAGATAACAACTGCCATATTGGTTGTAGACACATAGCAAGTCATCGCGATTGGAATCTGCCTTTCGCTGTGGGTTCACAGCAAAAGTCCTGCAAATAAAACTTGCTTTTTGGTTGTAGATTCTACAGCATAAACTCGCTGTTGGAATCGACCTTTGGCTGTGGATTCAAAATAGTATCCAGAAATGGAATCTGCCATTTGGCTTAAATTTTAGGAAGGCAATGTCGTCTCTCAAATTTGGTTGCTAATTGATTAAGTGGAATGTCGTTTTTAGGCTATGGTTTTGCTGCTGTGGTGTTTGCATAAAAAAAAAAAACAAGGTGTGTAACGAAAATCTCGAAAAAACAGTGAACGGTGCGATGTTGAAAATTCACTATCGAGCCACACGAGATGAGTTAAATGGACTGTGTGGGCCACACGGTCATGTGTGAGGTTGTGTGCCAAACCGTGTGGGCCCATTTTCTGTAAATTTTGTTAGGGTCGTACTCGTTGTGCAAATCGAGGTTAGCCATTTCGTAGGTTCTGTAATGTGTTTTGTATGTCATTAAAATATGAAATATGGTATTCTGCTTCTGTTAGTACAAATTTGAAAGCATAATAGTATTTTATGAAATGTATAGCATGCATGATATATATGTACATGTTATATGATTAGTGTTTGCATGTGCATTGGGGTGGGGTAATGATGTGATGGAAGAAGTGCAGTAGTTTAATAATTTGCCTTATCTGGTGGGTTTAACCACATATATGTTATGGTGGCTTAACCACACTTATGTAATTCTGGCGTTTTATCGCATATTTTTGGCAGCTTGACTGTATTATTCTGAAAAGTGACATACGCTCACTTTGAAGTGTGTAGGGTTGGATGAGTATTTAATTACCTTAATTGGTATGTAGGGATGAACGGAGATGGTGTGTAGCTGATGGGGGTAGAATCTATTTCTGTATCTATATCTGTATATGTATCTGTACCTGAATCTGCATCTATAACTGTGTCTAAATCTGTTACTATGACTGTATCTGTTTTGTTCTGTTTGTTTAGGCTAAGTTACACATTAAGCTCGTTAGCTCGCCCTTTACTTTTATCTTTTCAGGTAACAGCATACCTAGGACCGAACGACGTGCGGGAGCTCAATTGGAATCTCGTTAATAAAATGATTATTATGTTTTTAAGCACTAAGTCACGATTTCAAAATGTAATCACTCAGGAATTTCCACTGCAAATTAAAGTAATCACTTAAGTGTTTTTCTAAAATAAAATAAATAGTTTTAACAAATATTTTCTTAAAAAAAATTGGAAAACGATTTGCCAAAAGTAATATTAACGAAACACATGATTTCAAACTAAATTTCTAGGTTTTAAACAAGTTAATATAATACCTCAAAATTTGACCATAATACCTAAATCAAGTGTGGTGTAACACTTTTTGAATAATCATTTTGAAAATGACATAGAAAAACCTTATATTCGCAATGAAAAAGTTACAAATTTATGTCTCTTGATACTTGCATGACCCTTTTTTAACTAGAACTATGTCTTCACATATCGACCAATTTGAGAAATGTTATCACAACTATTTGGCTGAAACTTTTGTTAAAACAAGATAAAACTATTATAATTATTCTCAGAAATAAAAAGAATTGTTCCACTAAACTCATGCCTAAATACTTATCTTTAAGCAAATATATATAATGAAAATTATTATTTTTCGAATAATAGACGTAAAAAACCAAAGCTGGTAATATAATAGAGGAAGGGATAAAAGGTTTGTAAACATAAGAATTAAACTTTAAACTCCATACCAATCAACTTAAAATCCATTTAATCTGTGGTGCATGATTAGTATCTACCCTAAACTTTAAACATAAATAAACATCAAATTATATTTTTTATTACACACTACATTTTGTGATCAAATGGAAATTTTTTCCCTTAAATTTGTCCCTAGTAAAAATATCTAATTTGGAATTATAAATTTGGTAATAAAAAAACTAAGTAGGTCCATGTATGTTAATGGATAAGTTAAATATTAAATAATTTTATGTGCTATGATTTAATTCTCTGTATTAGATTGAGGATAATTATTAATTTTTTTTTAAAAAAATACACAACATGATGTTTGTTTATTTCAAATAGCTCAAATTGAGTTAATACATAATGGATTTCATTATATTTTTAATATTAAAATGGACCATAGAGTTAAAAAAAACACCTTTAATGTTGGTTTGCTATCATTGTTGCTGCAAATTTGTTGATTAGAGTGGGTGAAAATGTAAAGGTGGGGCATCCATTTTAAAAAGATAAAAAGGTATTTTAAAATACCTCTTATGATTTTATATACAGGGCCTGGTTCTGATTCATTTCATTTCCCATTGCTTACCAGCTCTCGAACCTTGACATGGTTAAGTGAGAAAGCACCTAACCATTGAGGACAAGAGGAGAGCCAGTAAAGCATCTCCATACTCTTTAAACTTATTCTTCTACTACCAAAAGGATTGGCCCTTGTGTGAATATTATATTACATAGCTTTTTTTTGTTATATTTGCTTGAGATGTCAATGTCGAAACTTTTTTTTTTTGTTTGGAAAAACGGGCTCGACTTTAAAACAAAAGTGAAGTTGTCACCAATCTTTTTTCGAGGTGTGATTGGATCATCTTAAGATTAATCATTAAAACATTTTGGTTTGTTAAAATAATGATTTTGGCCTACGTAATTTCGAGAAAATAGGTTCGGGAGTCGGTTACACACGAGGAAGGATTAGCGCCCTCGTAACGCCCAAAATTGGTACTGAATTGATTGATTAACGTCTTAACATCGAAAATTTGAAAAGATTTTAAAAATACGATCCTTTTTGTTTAAAAAACTTGAATAAAATAAATTGGATGCTGAGACCCGCCTATTTCGAAGAAGTAAAATGTCACGTCCAGTGAGTTAGGATACGACATTTCAAATCCTTGAAACTAAACTTGTCTTTCAACTTTTAAAACTCGTGCATTTAAAATAAAAAAGGATATCCGGTCATTTGGGTCAAATGAAAAATCGGAACCCAGTAAGTTACAGAACAATTTCTCAAAATTCCAAACACAAAATATTACCTTTGTTTTTAGAAATCCTTATCTCGAGATAACAAAATGTCACATCTAGTGAGTTAGGACATAACATTTGAATTCCCAAAAATAAGCTTTTATTTAACTTATACTTTGATTTTAAAGAAATAATTGATTCTTTAGACTCGACGAGAAAATCGAAACCCAGTAAGTTAGGGTACGATTTCTTTCGAATCTTAAAACGCGGAGTATTTGCTTATTTTAAAACAAAAATTTTAATGCATCGAATAAAATGTGATATGATCGTAGTAAAATGGAAGATGAATTATAGTACACATGCATAATAGAATAAAAACAAGGGTAGCAATGTAAATAACAAAAATAAAAGCAAAAATAAATAAAAAGCTAAAACAAATAATTTATATAAAATAATAGGTAAAAGTTAAAAAAATTAATAAACAAATAAACAAATAAAATAAAATAAAAGCTAATAGCGAATAAATAAATAAATGTTATGTACAATAGTTCAAAGATAATAAAATAATAATAAAAGTAACAAAATACAATAATAATTATAATGAAAATATGTTAATAAACAAATAATAATAGTAGAAATAAATAAATAAGAGTAATAATAATAATCATAATAATAATAGTGAAAATAATAACCATAATAATAGTAGTAGTAAACATAAAAATAATATTAGTAATAATAATAATAATAATAATAATATATAATAATAATAATAATAATAATAATAATAATAATAATAGTAATAGTAATAATAAAAATAATAATATCAATAATAATAATAATAATAATAATAATAATAATAATAATAATAATAAAAATACAATTATAGCAATAATATTATTGAAAATAATTGTAATAAAAAAATAATAATAATATCAAAATACACAAAATAAAATGTGAAGAAATAAAAAATAAAAAAATACATATAATAAAAATAAAGAATATATGTATGTGTAATCAAAATGAAAATACTACATACTAATATATAAAAATAAAAAAAATGATAATACTAAGAAAATATGCACAAAATAAAAAACGGATTAAATAAAATAACATAAAGAAATAATCGAAGTAAAATAATGGGAATCAAATTGGGATTAAAGCAAAATTGCGGGGCTAAATTATAATAAATAAATAATTAAAAAGGATTAAATTGAAATTTAATCGAAAATTTGGGTGAAAATTGGGAATAAAAACAATATGTAGGACCAAATCGTAACACGCGAATGACATTGGGGACCAAATGGGAAATATTCCCAATCCTCCAAAATGCGGCATTTTAAGCCTAAATCGAGGGATCAAAGTGGAACAAAAATAAAATTATAGGGGCAAATTCATAAATAAAATAAAACTGAATTAAAAAAATAAAAATCCGGAAACTGATAATTATACCAATTTCAAAAAATACTCGGATCCTCCCCTGGTCCGGTCAACGCGTGGATCCTAGCTCTGAAACGACGTTGTTTTATGCCTGCGGTCTTAAGCCAAAACGGCGTCGTATTGGTGGGCTATATAAACCCAAATTTTTAGAAAAAATCATTTGGCCTCTTCCATTTAAAAAAAAAACGAAAAAAACTTCTGAAGTTTTCCCCTCTGGCGATTTTTGGTGATAGGACCACCGTCGGTCCGTCACCGACGACCACCGCGCACGGCGGTCAGAACCCCGAAAACCACTTTTTCAGGCGAATCAAGGTACGAGTATCCTTCTTCCCTTTTTATTATATATATATAAGTATATTTGGGCCTTAGGGTAATTGGGCCGTTGTAATTGGTTTGTTATTGGGCTTGTTAATTGGGTTTGTAATAACAAAGGGACTGTTATTGGGCTGTATCAATTTTTTTTAGTTTTTTTAATTTTGTATTTGGGTTTTATTCGGGCCCCGAGAGAAATAGGCCCATTACAGCTGCCCCTCTTTGCTCATTATCATGTAACGGGAATAGAGCAAAGACTTTAAAAGGGCCAATTTTGCCCGGTCTCACTGAATCCTGACTTCTTTCGCTGCTTTTCTTCTTCGAATAGCTTCATTCCATCCTACTGCATCTTCAGGGGTATGAGAATTAGTGCTTCGATCCAATTCAAGGAAATTAGACTTGTAGCTTCAATCTGCTCCGCCGCAACTTCAGAGAGATAAGATTTGCTATCTTCAGTCTGCTCCGCTGCAACCTTAGGGAGATAGGGCTGGTGGCTTCAATCTGCTCCATTGTAACTTCAGGAAGATAAGATCCGCTGTAATCTGTAGCTTTAATCTATTCCACTGCAACGTTAGGGAAATACAATTTGCTGTCTTCAGTCTGCTCTGCTGCAACTTCAGGGAAATAAGACTTGTGGCTTCAATCTGCTCCACTGCAACTTCAGGAAGATAAGATCTGCCGTAATCTGTAGCTTTAATCTATTCCACTGCAATGCCCGAGAAATAAAATTTGCTTTCTTCAGTCTACTCCGCTGCAACTTTAGGGAGATAAAGCTGGTGACTTCAATTTTTGTAACATCCCCTACCCGTATTCGTCGCCGAAATAGGGTATGAGGCATTACCAAAGTTTAACGAATTATTATTATTATTATTATGAATTCAATATAGTCCCTTTATAAATATCCAATCTTCCCTGCAATTTTATAATCGACCAATCCAATCCAATTCAATCAATTTGATACCAAATCATACTTCTATTATAATTATACTATTTAACATATTCATCAATCTTTACTTTAATACATATTCATTAAATACGTTTTGGTATTTATATAATCATCAAACCATGTACATGCCATATAAATCAAAAAGGAAATTTACAAAAGCTATCGGAGATAATTTTGATAGTGTGATCCTCAGTGTTGATCCGATCCTCCGTATATTTTTACGTCAATCTACATGAGACATTGAATATACTCAAGTAAGTTTATAGAAACTTACTAAGTTCATAGGCATAAAACATAAATCTTACCAAACATTCATACACTTATGCATTATACACAATTACTAAGTTTACCTGTCAACCACAATCATTGGTGAGTCCTTTTGTATAAACTCACTACCACTTATCCATTTACTTTAACTCTTTTGGGCCAATTTGTCACTTACCATCCTTAATCAAATTAGGGAATAGTTACGGAAAATTGAGTACTTCACTTCCACCTTGCCATAATATAACTATGTTCTTACGTATGATCACTTATCACTTTCCGAAGCCATAGCCCTGCCACGGTCTTACACAGATCACATTTATCACTTGTCACTTATCACTGATCAGATAAGTGTAGCTAAAGCTACCACTTATCACTTGTCACTTGTCACTTGTCACTAATTAGATAAGTGTAGCTAAAGCTATCACTTATCACTGATCAGATAAGTGTAGCTAAAGCTACCACTTATCACTTGTCACTGATCAGAAGTACTCAAATCCGATGTTTCGCTCAATTTGATCATTTATTCGGTTTTTTTTTGCTTTTTTGTTTTATTCTCAATTCATCAACAAATATATCTCATCATTCATTATATAATTCATGAAATTAACATTTAATCATTAAATTTCAGCCATATAAACTTACCTGGGTCGATTTGCAGAATTTGTGAAAATTCAGGGACTAATCAGCTACTTTTTCTTTTCCTTGACTTGCTTCGGGTTCTTGATCTATCATTGTAAAGTCATTCATTTATCAGTATTGACTTCACATTTACTCTATTTCACATCCATAATGTTTATAACCCGCATATAAGTAACATTATCTATAATTTCACTATTTACTTATATGAATATCTAAACTGTCCATCTATGTCATAGTCACTAAATTATTTTTATATTGAGCTACAAAACTCCAAATTAAGATCCGTTAATTTTATTTGAAACTAGACTCACATGTCTTCTTATTATATTTTTTTCATAATTTTTGGGGTGGACAACTAGTACAGTTTATTAGTTAAGTTCTCCCCTGTTACACAGTCCGATGACTTTGACCTCTCTTCACTAAAAATCAATTATCTCCTAGTACGATTTTCATATAGTTTTTCTAATAATTTATAATGAAAGTAGGATCACTAAGGAATACAAACATATAAATTATAATTTATAATTATTTTTTTAAAAAAATTTTAGTGAATTTCAAAATTAAGAACAGGGGATCACGAAGTTATTCTAAACCAGTCTTACAAAAAATTAAATATCTCAATATGTAGACTTCTTTTGCTTTCTCTGTTTCTTTTATATGAAAATAGACTCAACAAGATTTAATTCTATATCTTACTCAACTTCTAATTAAATTTCTACCATTTTTGGTGATTTTTAAAAGTTAGACAATTGCTGCTGTCCAAAACTGCTTTAGTATAACATGATTTCTATTTTGTCCCAAATTCCACAATTCATACAATTCAGTCCTTGCTCAATTAACCCCTCAATTAAGCTAATTTTCTCTAAATTAATACTTTACCTAGACATTATAAGTTATTTCACAACTATTTAAATTCAGAATTTCCACATAAAACCCTAACTTCAAATTCTTTTAAAATTAGGTCCCAAACATTCACTTTCTATTCAATTCTTTCAATAACATCGACATATAAACAATTTAAAGCTCTAATTCCATGCTAAATCATCATATACTTCCAGCACATATTCATAGAAACTTCCAACATCATTCATAAAATCTAAAACTAATGAATTCAACAAGTGGACCTAGTTGTAAAAGTCACAAAAACACAAAAATTTCAAGAAATAATCAAGAATTGAACTTACTTGCAGTTAAAATATGAAAAACCAGCTTAAAGAAACCCTTATATGGTGTTTTTGCTGATGAGAATGCAGAAAAATAAAGAGAAATCTAGATAATTCCATTTTAGTCCTAGCTTTATTAAGTAAAATTTGCAATATTCCAATTTTGCCCTTAATTCTCCTTATTTTCTTGCTGATTTCATGCCCTTGTCGTCCAACCCAAATAGATTGTGGGTCTATTCGCCTTTTAAGCCCTCTTTCTTTTATCATTTAAACTATTTAGTCATTTCCCATAATTTTGCATTTGTTACAATTTAGTCTTTTTTATTCAATTAACTATCAGAACTTTAAAATTTCTTGACGAAACTTTAATATTAACTTATTAACACTCCATAAAATATTTATGGCTAGATTAAAAATCTTCGAGGTCTCGATACCTCATTTTCGATTCTAATTATTTTAATATTCTTTTTCTAGTACACTATTCACTATTTCAAAAATTTTCCTAACTTCACATTAACTTATGCTCACTAAATTAATAATATTTTCTACTCACTTGTCGGATTTAGTGACCTCGAATCATCGTTCCGACACCACTGAAAATTCAGGCCATTACAATTTACTCTACTACAATGTCAGGAAATAAGATCCGCTGTCTTCAGTCTACTCCGCTGCAACTTTAAGGAGATAAGGCTGGTGGCTTCAATCTACTTCACTGTAACTTCAGGAAGATAAGATCCCCTGTAATCTATAGCTTTAATCTATTCCAATGCAACGCCCGGGAAATAAGATTTGCTATCTTCAGTCTGCTCCGCTGCAACTTCAGAGAAATAAGGCTGTGGCTTCAATCTGCTCCACTGCAACTTCAGGAAGATAAGATCTGTCGTTGCTTTAATCTGCTCCACTGCGTCTTTAGGGAAATAAGATTCGCTATCTTCAATTCACTCCACTGCAACTTTAGGGAGATAAGGGTAATGGCTTCAATCTGCTCCTACTGCAACTTCAGAAGTATAGGACTTGTGGATTCATCGATCTTGTTACACCATCCTCTGGGGAACATGACCTGTAGAATAGATTTATGGACTTATGCTTATGCATAATGATTAGGATGCCATGATCGGAATGAATCAAATGCTCCTAACTAAATGTATTATGGATAACATTTGCATGAATGTAGAATGTCATGAGAATGATCCTTTTATAAATGAATAATGATTAGGATGCAATGATCAGAATGAATTGAATGCTCCTAACTAAATGTGTTTTGCATGAATGTAGAATTTCATGAGAATGATCCCTTTTTTAATGTTTGGGTTGTCATTGCTCGTTGTTCTTCAAGGTTGTATCACTGACGTAATATTCTGTCTTCTTGTTCAATTGATATTTTTGACAGAAAGCCAAAAAAATGGTCACTATTTAGAGTTTCTTTCTCAAATATTTCCAACCCTTAGGCTTGGTGAGTTCTATTTCCTTCTCGTACTATTTAGAAGTTTCTAGAGTAATTTGAAAAGCTCCTTTTATGAAAGTATTATTAGTCCATTAATCATTACTTCAATACAAAATGCTTGAAAATGATCATAATGATAGACAAAAATGGAATTTATCAGGAATGAAATCTGAAAAGAATAGGTTAATTAAAGAAAGCAAACATTGCTAGAATAAAAATGATGAGGGGAAAAGATAGGTGCCCCATATATCGCAGCCTGAGCTTCTCTTTACAGACTTTCTAAAGGCCATTTTAAGCTCAATATGTGTTTAGGAGATCAAGAGTACTCTGTTGATGCCCCAAGACGTAACATCTCTTCTTTCTTCTTAATTCAGGTATAGCAAGATCACTGCATGCCCCATCGTTGATCACAATTTGAGCTGTCATTTTTGGGTTTTCAACTCAAAACCCCTTTGGTCTCAAGGCGCCCTTTGCGGGTTTTCACTTTGGCCTCTTTTCCTCTTTAAGTATAGTACTTCTTGACTGAATCTAAATTTACAAGATTGGGCAAGTTTTTCCCATCCATTTCGGTCAAAATCAGTGCTCCTCAGGAGAAAGCCTTTTTTACCATATAAGGTCCTTCCCAATTTGACATCTATTTCCCTCTGAAATCCTTTTGTATGGGGAGGATCTTTTTCAAAACTAAGTCTCCCTCATGAAATTCTCTTGGGCGAACCTTTTTGTCATAAGCTCGCATCATTCGCTTTTGGTACATCTGACCATGACGAATAGCCCTTAGCCTCTTTTCCTCAATCAAGTTCAACTGATCATACCGAGACTAGATCCATTCTGCTTCATCTAACTTTAGCTCTGACAAGACTCGAAGGGAAGGTATCTCCACTTTAATGGGTAACACTGCCTCCATTCTGTAAACCAATGAGAAATGAGTTGCCCCGGTAGAGGTCCTAACTGATGTTCGATAAGCATAAAGAGCAAATGGTAATTTCTCATGTCGATCTTTATAAGTTTCAACCATTTTCCCCACTATCTTCTTAATGTTTTTTTTGGCTGCTTCCATTGCACAATTCATTTTTGGACGGTATGGGGATGAATTGTGGTGTCTGATCTTGAATTGACTGCAAACCTCCGCGATCGTACTGTTGTTCAAGTTGAAGGCGTTGTCAGATATGATCCTCTCAGGCATTCTATATCGACATATGATTTCCTTTTTTAGGAATCTACTGACTACCGACTTAGTAACACTGGCATATGAAGCAGCCTCTACCCACTTGGTGAAATAGTCAATGACTATAAAGATGAACCGATGCCCATTTGAAGCTTTTCGAAAGATCGGTTCAATGACATCCATGCCTCACATAGAGAAAGGCCATGGGGAAGTCATAAAATGCATAGGCGAATGAGGGACATGAATTTTGTCTCCATAGATCTGGCATTTGTGACATGTTTTAGCATAATTGATGTAGTCTCCTTCTATGGTAGACCAATAGTATCCGAATCTCATAATTTGTCTAGCCATTGTGAAACCATTGGCATGTGTTCCACAAACACCCTCGTGGACTTCTTCCAGAATTTTCTTAGCTTCAACAGCGTCCACACATCTCAACAGTACCTGATCCTTTCTTTTTTTATACAAGATCTCCCCGTCTAAGACATAGTCACAGGCTAGTCTTCTCAATGTCCTTTTATCGTTCTCGGTCGCTTGTTCAGGGTATTCATGATTTCTCACGTATCGCAATATATCTTGGTACCAGGGGTGATCATCTCTTTCTTCTTCCTCCATATTGTAACAATGAGCTGGGGCCTCATAAATACTCATTTGAATGGGTTTCACATCCTCTTGTTTACTCACTTTGATCAAGGAAGCCAGAGTAGCCAAAGCATCTACCATCTGGTTTTCATCTCGTGGAAGATAATTGAAAGTAATATCATCAAACTCTTCAATTAACCCCAGAACTATCCTTTAATAATTGATCGATTTGGGGTCTCTTGTCTCCCATTCACCTTTCAGTTGGTAGATCACCAGTGCAGAATGTTCATATACTTCTAGCGCTCTAATTTTGCGTTCTATGGTGGCACGGAGTCTCATGATACATTCTTCATATTTTGCCATATTATTTGTACAATCAAAGTCCAATTTGCAGGTGAATGGATGATAATCTTCATCTGGGAATGCCAAAACTACCCCAATTCCATTACCTATAGCATTTGATGCTCTGTCGAAGTTCAATTTCCAAAGATGATCTTTTGTAGCATCTTCTTCAGTAGCTGTCAAATACATTAATTCTTCATTGGGGAAGTCAAAATTCAGAGGCTCATAATCTTCTAGACGCCTGCTGGGCAGAAAATCTGCTATTGCGCTTCCTTTCACAGCTTTTTGGCTCACATAAACTATGTCAAATTCAGAAAGCAGAATTTGCCACCTAGGCTTCCTTCCATTCAAAGCAGTTGACTCCATCATATATTTTAAAGGGTCCAACTTTGAGATTAGCCAGGTTGTATGGTATAGCATGTATTGCCTCAACCTCCGAGTCGTCCAAATCAAGGCACAACACAATTTCTCAATTGGCGAATATCTCATTCCACACTCAATGAATTTCTTACTAAGGTAGTATATCGTCTTTTCTCTTCTTCCCGAATCATCGTGTTAACCCAGCACACATCTCATAAAGTTATTAAACACTGTCAAATACAATATTAATGGCCTATATGGGCATGGAGGTGACAATACCGGAGGACTTGACAAGTACTGTTTAACCTTATCGAAAGCTTTCTGGCATTCACCACCCCACACACCTGGATTGTGTTTCTTGAGAAGACGAAATATAGGATCACATTTCTCAGTCAATTGTGAAATGAAATGAGTAATGTAATTTAACCTTTCCAGGAAACCTCGGACTTCTTTTTAAGTGAGCGGTGGAGGCAATTCTTGTATAGCCCGGACCTTATATAAGTCAATCTCGATTCCCTTCTCACTGATACAAAGCCCAACAATTTTCTCGATCTAGCTCTAAAAGTACATTTTGTTGGATTGAGCTTTAATTAGAATTTCCTCAATCTCAAGAATAACTTCCTCAAAACTTGGATATGTTACTTTTCTATTCGGGACTTTGCAATCAGATCATCAACATAAACTTAGATTTCTTTATGCATCATATCATGGAACAAGGTCACCATGGCCCTTTGATAAGTCGCTCCTACATTTTTCAACCTAAACGACATCACCTTAGAACAAAATGTACCCTACAAGGTTATGAAGGTGGTCTTTTCTATGTCTTCGGGATGCATTTTTATCTGATTGTATCCCGAGAAGCCATCCATGAAAGAAAACAGCAAATAACCTATCGTATTGTCTACTAAAGTATCAATGTGAGGCAAGGGGAAGTTGTCTTTCGGGCTGGCCTTATTTAAGTATCTATAATCTACACACATTCGTACCTTCCCATCTTTCTTAGGGAGAGGCACAAGTATTTGACTTCCTGCAAAAATCCGGCATCAAACTGCTTTTTGACTTCCTCTTTTATTTTTAGGATAATGTCAGGCCTCATTCTCCGGAGCTTCTGTTGAACCGGCTTGCAATCCTCTTTTATGGGGAGGCGGTGTACAACAATGTCAGTGTTTAACCCTGGCATATCTTGGTATGACCACGCGAAGATATCTTTGAATTCCTAAAGTAACTCTACGAGGTTTCGCTTCGTTTCTTCAGTTATGCACGCTCCAATTTTCACTACACTTCCTTCTTCCCAGGTCACAATCTCTACTGTTTCTTTATGAGGTCGAATTTGCTTTTCCTCTTGTTTTACCATTTTTAACAAGTCCGGAGATAAGCCACAGTTTATGTCGTCTTCAAAGTCCTAGGATCTCTCTAAACACATGTCTTGCTCAAAAGGAAATTCTAATTCCGTAGCAGCGTTACTCATGTCATTGATATCCGGGGACCTGTTGTAGGTACAAAAGAATATACGAAGAATGAATGAATTTAAGAATAATTATTTGCATGGTATGCTTATGAATGAAAGAATGATTCGGAACAAAGGTCCAATGAATGAAAGAATCTAACATAGTTATTTGTATAGAAAGAATGAAAGAATCTAAAAGAATAAGAAGATATTTATTCAAAATGATATCAAATATATATTTCATAATGATGTTCAGACATAAGCCTATTTCATAAAGGAATTCTTGTTGCTTCTAGGCTAAAAGCAACAAGTGTGTTTTGAACATTACTCAGTGTAAGCTCTAAAAATTACAGGAATTTCTTCAACAGTCCTGAAACACCCCAAACCCGGCCCACGAGCCTTAACCGGATCTGGTATGTTCCTTGAATAAAACGGTTCAAAACTTATTTGTTTCTTAGGAAAAATTCGAGTGGTTTTGAAGAAAATTTGTGTTAAGTTCAATTGAAAACATTGTTATTTTTGAAATCAGGGATTTATTAAAATCTTGTTTTAAATTAGAAGACATGCCGAATTTGTTAAAGATTTATCTTTAAATTGGAAATCATTCGTGTTTAGATGTCAAAACATTTGAAGGTTTATTTTAAGAAAGATTACTTAAGCGTTAATTTAATAAAATTTGTATCGTACCAAAATAATTAAAATGCAAACGTAAACAGTTCATACTATGGCCTTATTACATCAAAACAAAACCCGAATAAATCCAAATACGTAAAAGAAAATAGGAAGTCCAAATTAAAAATACACTCTGAGTTGAGCATGGCCACCACTAAGCTCCTGCCGACCCGGTCCATTACTGAGCGTCACCTGAAAACATATCCCACAACGGGGTGAATCAAACAGACTCAGTGTATAACAACCACACTAAGTCCTAATGTTTCAGGCATATCAGATCATACATATACATATCACAATTTACAAATAATGATGCATTCCCGAACCCAAACCTAGATACCATCCGCTACACATCACCCGTACCAACCATCACACCGTGGGGACTACTAAGTCAACCCTCCATCCGCTACACATCATCGAAGGCAGTCTGCACGACGTGCTCATCGCCCTTATATATATTGTGGCATTGCCACCAGATAAAATTTTGTAACATGAGTCACCACATTCAGATTATGTGACCGAAGTCACCACATTCAGATATTGTGGTATAAACCACCAGATCACTTCCCCTTTCCATATAACCCATATGCCCCATGTCATACAAGCATGCATAAACCATGTCATATTTCTTATTCACATTCTTATCATTTCACATATGTGCTGTACAGATCATATTATACTCATAGTAGGAGTAGGTAAACGTACCTGAGTACTTTGTACCATTGTATGGTACCTTAGCCCACTTTGCACATTATTATAAATACATATATTAAATTTAATATCGTAAATCTATTAAGACTTAGGGAAGGGCTACACACCTGGTATACTTAACGAGTTCACTGAAATCCCGAAGAATCCCGATTTAACGCTCTAGATCTTAGTCCCTACATTCGGCCAACACTTAATGCTTAGCAAAAGCCTATTCGGCTATACAATCAAATCCCGAAGGATCTCTGTAACCAAAACCCTTACCTTGCTGCCGATTTGATTACTAATCAAATCCCTAAACCTTGTGATGCTCCCTTTTGCAATCGGCCCACTACTACATCACTTAACTAGTTAGTTTCCTGGTTTTGAATAAATACAAAATAGATCTGAAACACTGAATATGGCCTTGGCCGAATGACATATGCACTTACCTTGCGATTTCAAATCCCGAAAGTGGTCTCTTGGCAATGAAGATGTCGAAATCCTACAGAGTGCATGTTAGATCCAATCCTAACATTGAATCACAATAAATGGCCCTTGGCCAAATACCACTCTTGACTTACCTTAGATCTTGAAATCCCGAAGACCTCATTCCTTGTAATCGACAGTAGCAGAAATCCCGAAAAAACCCTTCAAAGATTCGGCCAAAGATTACTAATGGGATTAGTACCTTGATTTCGGCTAAAAGAAAAAGGATTGAAAATCGACTAACCATTGATCTTACCCTTAATATCGAAATCGACTGCACCTTTGCTTAGATCCACAGAGATATTCGGCTATGGCTTGAAACTATCTTTAGGTTTGATGTCAGAGAGAAACGTGAGATGAAGAAGAAGTAAATTAGGAGGATTCGGCAATGGTGAAGAATGGTAGAGAGGGTTCGGCCTTGTTGGATATGAGAGGTTAAGTTTCGATTTTGAGTCAGAAAAGAGGAGAGGAATTTCGGCAGAGGCACAATGGACAAGAAAAGAAACAAATGGCCTCACTCTCCTCCCTTG
This sequence comes from Gossypium bickii, assembly GCA_025503065.1. Lineage (NCBI taxonomy): Eukaryota > Viridiplantae > Streptophyta > Magnoliopsida > Malvales > Malvaceae > Gossypium > Gossypium bickii. The sequence continues at coordinate 13,525,948 of CP106713.1, read as the reverse complement.
GCAGAAAATACTACCAAAAGAACCCCCAATCGGCCAACTCTCCTTCCCCCTATCTCATCCCTTCCTTTTCTCCTATTTTCTCTCATTTTTGCATATTCAAAATAATTTAAAATAAATCCTCCTTTATCTACTACTTTAGCCGAAATTTTAAAAGTATTTAATCCCAACTAAAGCTCATCCTTTTAGTGCCCTAGTGCCGTCCACTACTACTCCATCATGCAGCAAAATAAAACTTTTTTATTTGCTTCCCTTGCAGCTCGAACCTAGGCCTCTCTAACACTCCTTATGGCGTCACTTACTGGGCTTTAAGTGGCGCCTCCTTGCCACTCTTCCAAGCCCATTTTTGTGTTATATTTCACCTACAATTTCTCTTAAGGCCTCCTCTACCTAGCTTCCTCTTTTAAACTTAAAATTTGATAATTTCTAAAGCACTCTCCTATTTTCTAAAGTTCACAAAATTCATACAACACATTCATAACACACAAAGGCATGCTTTCACATATATTTAAGCACAAATGCATAAGCCCAAATCCAGGATATTACAGTTCTACCCCCCTTAAAAATAATTTCGACTTTGAAATTACCTGGCTGAAATAAGTGAGGTATTGCTGTCGCATTGGTTCTTCCGGCTCCCACGAAGCTTCTTCCGATCCATGATTACGCCATAACACTTTGACTAAAGGAACTGATTTCCTTCGTAGCACTTTCACATCTCGTTTCAAGATCTGAATCGGCTCTTCCTCGTAGGGTAAATCTGGCCTTAACTCTACCTCTTCCACTGGTACTACATGAGATGGATCCGCTCGATAACGACGTAGCATAGAAACATGGAATATGTTGTGCATCTGCTTCAATTCTGGAGGTAACTCTAACTGATATGCCACTGGTCCAACTCGCTTCAATACCCGATAAGGTCCTATAAACCTTGGACTTAACTTCCCTTTGCGACCAAATCTTATCACCTTCTTCCAAGGCGAAATTTTAAGAAACACTTGATCTCCCACAGCAAACTCTACTTCCTTCCGCTTAAGGTCTGCGTACGACTTCTGCCTATTTGATTCTGCCACAATCTCTAGACCCAAAACTCGATGCTCCCCTAATTCCGTCCAACACGTAGGAGTGCGACACTTCCGTCCATACAGCGCTTCATACGGTGCCATCCGAATACTGGCCTGATAGCTGTTGTTGTATGCAAACTCAGCTAGAGGCAAATATTCTTCTCAACTTCCTCTGAAGTCTATCACACATCCCCTCAGCATATCCTCTAACACTTGGATTACTCGTTCAGATTGACCGTCCGATTGTGGATGAAATGCCGTAGTGAAATCCAATCTGGTGCCTAAAACCTGATGTAGAGCTTTCAAAACCGAGACGTAAACCTTGGATCCCTATCCGAGATAATCGACACCGGTACTCCATGCAATCTCACAATCTCTGCCACATACAACTTCGCCAACTTCTGCAAAGAATAGTCAACTCGCACTGGTAAGAAATGCGTAGACTTGGTCAACTGGTCTACTATCACCCATACCGAGTCCTTCTTAGTAGGCGTAAGGGGAAGCCCACTAACGAAGTCCATGGTAATTCTCTCCCACTTCCACTGCGGAATCATTATCGGCTGAAGCAATCCTAACGGAACTTGGTGTTCAGCCTTGACTTGCTGACATGTTAAGCACTTGCCGACAAATTTGGTAACTTCTCTTTTAAGACCAGGCCACCAAAACTGTTCCCTTAGATCTCTATACAACTTAGTACCTCCAGGATGCATAGCATAAGTGCTACTATGCGATTCCTGAAGAATCTTCTGCCTTAACTCCTCATTCTTCGGAATACAAACTTTACCCTTGAAACACAATAGTCCCTCGTCATTAATACCATAATCTTCCAACTCTCCATTCTGCACTTGCTGTAACTTAACACTTAAATCTTCATCCACTAACTGACTTTCCTTCACCTCATTCGACCATGTCGGCTTAACTTGCAACTCTGCCAGCAGACTTCCATCGTCATACAAGCTCAGATGTGCGAATATCGCTCTCAGATCCGACACTACTTTCCGACTTAAGGCATCCGCCACTATATTCGCCTTGCCCGGGTGATACTCTATGGAACAATCATAGTCCTTCAACAATTCCACCCACCTTCGTTGTCTCAGGTTCAACTCCTTCTAAGTCAACAGATACTTAAGGCTCTTGTGGTCTGTGTAGATCACCGACTTTTCTTCATAAAGATAATGCCTCCATACCTTAAGAGCAAAGATCACTGCCGCCAATTCCAAGTCGTTCGTTGGGTAGTTAACCTCATGAGGCCTCAACTGTCGAGACGCATAAGTGACAACCTTCCCGTCTTGCATCAGAACACCTCCTAATCCTGTGTGAGAAGCATTACAGTACACCACAAAGTCCTTCCCTGCCTCCGGCTGAATCAAAACCGGAACTTCAGTCAAAACTCTCTTAAGCTTCTCAAAGCTCTCCTGTTGCTTATCTGTCCATACGAAAGGTACCTCCTTCCTCAACAACTTCGTCAAAGGTGCGGCTATTGATGAGAACCCTTCCACGAATCTTCTGTAGTAGCCTGCCAATCCCAAGAAACTACGAACCTTAGCCACAGACTTAGGTGGTTTCCAATCTAACACTGCTTCAATCTTCCTAGGATCCACCCTTATTCCTTCTGCAGACACCACATGTCCTAAGAATGCAACCTTCTTCAGCCAAAATTCACACTTGCTGAATTTGGCATAAAGCTTCTTCTCCCTTTACACTTGCAACACTATTCGGAGATGTTCATCATGTTCTTCCTCTGACTTGGAATACACCAGGATGTCGTCGATGAATACAACGACGAACCGATCCAAGTAAGGTTGAAAAACCCAGTTCATCATATCCATGAACACGGCTGGGGGGTTCGTCAAACCAAACGGCATTACTAGAAACTCATAATGGCCGTATCTTATCCGGAAAGCTGTCTTATGGATATCTGCCTCTTTCACCTTCAACTGATGATATCCGGACCTTAGGTCGATCTTTGAGAATACCACGGCCCCATTAAGCTGATCGAACAAGTCGTCTATCCTTGGTAAAGGGTACTTGTTCTTGATGGTCAGCTTATTCAACTGACGATAATCTATGTACATACGTATAGTTCTGTCCTTCTTCTTCACAAATAAGACCGGTGTTCCCCACGGAGACACACTGGGTCGAATAAACCTACGATCAAGCAATTCTTGGATCTGAGCCTTGAGCTCAACCAACTCCTTTGGTGCCATTCTGTACGGGGCAATTAACACAGGAGCTGTACCCGGCAGCAAATCAATTCCAAACTCCACCTCCCTATCCGGGGGTATTCCAGGTAATTCCTCCGGAAACACATCTTCAAATTCCCTTACAGTTCTAACTCCACTAACTCCCCCTTCTTTTCCATCCAACGCACTTACGAAGGCCAAAAATGCCTTGCACCCTTTCCGAACCATCTTATCAGCCTTTAGTGCTAAAACTACGTTAGACAAGTAGTTTCTTCTTTCTCCTATCATAATTATCGCCTCATCCTCAGGCGTCCTTAACTCCATTCGCTTAGCTGCACAATCCAATATAGCCCGATGCTCCACTAGCCAGTCCATACCAAGTATAAGATCGAATTCTCCAAAGGGTAGTTCTATTAAATCGGCAGAAAATATCACTCCCTGAATCTCTAAAGGTACACTCCGAAATATCTTGTTCACCACTATAGTTTGACCTAATGGGCTCACTACAGTCATCTCTCTATCAGATAGTTCAGAGGCTATGCCTAGTGTTTCAACTACACTACATGCAACATAAAAATGGGTCGAGCCCACATCAATCAAAGCAAAATAAGGCTTGTTCGCTATAAGGAACGTACCGGTTATGACATCTGGCGCGTCTCCATCCTCCATCCTCCCTCCGGCTAACCGCATACACTAGACCCGGCTGTCTTGCCTCTGTATTACCGACACCTCTGCCAGGTGCTCCCCGTCCTCTTCTAGCACCGTTACCTCTACCATTCGGACCACGACCTCTCTGAGGCTGCTGTCCACCTCTACCAGCCTGATTAACACTCTGACCTGTTAGGCGGCTCCCGTCTATCTTAATGGGACAGTCCTTAATCATGTGATCCTTAGACCCACACTTAAAACATCCTCCCGTCTTCTTCCAACACTCTCCTAGATGCATCTTCCCACAATGGGTACAAGTACGATATTGCCCTCCTGTACCAGCCTGCTGACCTCGCGGCCCATCAACTCTAGGCCTCTTCTACACATTCCCAGACGATCCTGACGATCCAAAACCTCTTTTCTGCCTGTTTCGATCAGTGTTCTACCTTACAGAGTCCTTAATTCCCTCGGCTACTTTAGCCTTCTCTACCAATGCAGAAAACTCCTGCTCCTGGTGCAGAGCTATCAATAACCTCAGGTCATCCCTTAGTTCGTCCCCAAACCGGACACATCGCTCATTCTCCGTAGCCACTACTCCTCGAGCATACCGGCTCAACCTTAGGAATTCAGCTTCGTACTCTGCTACGGACTTATTCCCTTGAACCAGCTCCAGAAATGCCTTCCTCTGCGCATCGATTATAACGCGTGCGACATACTTCTTCCGATACGATACGCCGCCTTAACATACTCCCAAGTAAGATCCTCACCGTGGCACCATCCCGAATCATTAACCCCATTGATATGCTTCATCGCGCAATAAATGACACACGTTCTTTCGCTTTTTCTCGGTCGTCGATCCACTCATCCATAATTCGTTCCGTTGCCTCCAACCAATACTCAGCTGTACTGGGTGCCACGTCGGATACGCCACGAAATACCTCAGCTCCGTTGGCTCGGAGTCGCTCGGGTACAGATTTCTGAGCTCCCATATTACCTCCTACTCCACCCACCATCTCAAGAACTTCGCGATCATCGCTGCGATCTCGCATCATCCCCGTCGATCTTCTTTGCTGCAACAACACCAATAGCTGGTGGTGGTGGTACCTCATTCTCAGACCCTTGACCCGATCTAACAGGTTCCGACACGGTCATCCTGCCTCTACCGCGTCCTCGCAAATTACGACCACGTCCCCTAGAGCTCATTTCTACGATCGCGCTTTAATCTGATTACAAAGTTTTATGTATTAGCCTTTGTTCCACTGATTATCCGCGAACAATTTTATGAAAAGAAGTTTAATAGTAGTTCTTTCGATCATTCAGAGTTTCAAGTCTTCTATCCTAATTTAAAGAAGTACATCTATTCAGTAGTATCTATACACTCATTCACTATTCAAACATTGTTGTCTGTTCCTACCCCAGGGGTATTTTCGTAATTTGTCCTACAAGGGTATTTTGGTAATAAACCGGGGTCAATTTGAAAAATCTCTATAAATCAAAGGTATTTCAAAATTTGCAAACCTTAGGGTTCTTTTTGAGAATTTGTTTTCCAAATCGGTGATGTTGCAGAAATTTTGGAAATCAGGGTCATTTTGGTAATTTTGTAAGTCAGGGGTAATTTCGAATTTTCCAAATCAGGGTATGTTAATATTTTGCAAAATAGGGGTTTTTGGATATTTTTGTAAAGTAAGAATATCTTGATAAAAACTGTGGGTAGTATAGTAATTTTATAAATCAAGGGCATTTTAGTAATTTTACAATCAGGGGTACTTGGGTAATTTTGTAAATTAGGGATATTTTGGAAAAATTTTCAAAATAAATTTGGCTACAAGTCAAAGGGGTAATTTGGTGATTTTAAAACTAGGGTTTTATAAAAATACGGCTAGTCCCTTTCGGGTTTTAGTTATGGGGTTTAGCCCGTGAGTAAGTCCTCTTGGTTAGGGTGAACCGTTACTACGCATAGGTAGGATTCGAGCGAAGAGGAGGTGAGTCGCGAGGACTGCTTAAATACCAGGCTCTTCCTGAATCCAATCCTAGACATGCGCACAATGGTTGCCACACCCTAACTCGGCGACTTAGTCACATGTTTGTTTTAATTAGGCATTAAGTCTTATGTAATTCTTAGGTTGGGGGAAACTAATCCTAGGGTTCAATAGTTCTTATTATACTATTCTACGTTCCCGTTGTACCCTCCTATAGATCATACATTAAATCACACAATAGATAGGGGTACTTACCTGGTGGACTTCGAGTCGAAGACTTAGGTGCCATGCCAGAAAAACCTGCTTATTCACAAAATTATTCACAAAACTTGTTTGGGCCTTATTTTAAAAATGTTATGGGCTTTAAACCCAAGGCCGAGAGTTTAAAACTGGGCTCTGATACCAAGCTGAAACACCCCAAACCCTGTCCACGAGCCTTAACCGGATCTGGTATGTTCCTTGAGTAAAACGGTTCAAAACTTATTTGTTTCTTAGGAAAAATTCGAGTGGTTTTGAAGAAAATTTGTGTTGAGTTCAATTGAAAATATTGTTATTTTTGAAATCAGGGATTTATTAAAATCTTGTTTTAAATTAGAAGACATGCCGAATTTGTTAAAGATTTATCTTTAAATTGGAAATCATTCGTATTTAGATGTCAAAACATTTGAAGGTTTATTTTAAGAAAGATTACTTAAGCGTTAATTTAATAAAATTTGTATCGTACCAAAATAATTAAAATGCAAATGTAAACAGTTCATACTATGGCCTTGTTACATCAAAACAAAACCCGAATAAATCTAAATACGTAAAAGAAAATAGGAAGTTCAAATTAAAAATAAACTCTGAGCTGAGCATGGCCACTACTAAGCTCCCGCCGGCCTTGGTCCATTATCGAAAGCGTCACACAAAAAACATATCCCACAATGGGGTGAGTCAAACAGACTCAGTGTATGACAACCACACTAAGTCCTAATGATTCAGGCATATCAGATCATACATATACATATCACAATTTACAAATAATGATGCATTCCCGAACCCAAACCTAGATACCATCCGCTACACATCACCCGTATACCAACCATCACACACGTGGGGACTACTAAGTCAACCCTCCATCCGCTACACATCATCGAAGGCGATCATTTGCGAGAAGACGTGCTCATCGCCTCTTATATATATTGTGGCATTGCCACGGATAAAATTTTTGTGACATGAGTCACCACATTCAGATTATGTGACCGAAGTCACCACATTCAGATATTGTGGTATAACCCACCAGATCACTTCCCCTTTCTATATAACCCATATGCCTCATGTCATACAAGCATGCATAAACCATGTCATATTTCTTATTCACATTCTTATCATTTCACATATGTGCTGTACAGATCATATTATACTCATAGTAGGAGTAGGTAAACGTACCTGAGTACTTTGTACCATTGTATGGTACCTTAGCCCACTTTGCACATTATTATAAATACATATATTAAATTTAATGTCGTAAATCTATTAAGACTTAGGGAAGGGCTACACACCTGGTATACTTAACGAGTTCACTGAAATCCCGAAGAATCCCGATTTAACGCTCTAGATCTTAGTCCCTACATTCAGCCAACACTTAATGTTTAGCAAAAGCCTATTCGGCTATACAATCAAATCCCAAAGGATCTCTATAACCAAAACCCTTACCTTGCTACCGATTTGGTTACTAATCAAATCCCGAAACTTGTGATGCTCCCTTTTGCAATCGGCCCACTACTACATCACTTAACTAGTTAGTTTCCTGGTTTTGAATAAATACAAAATAGATCTGAAACACTGAATATGGCCTTGGCCGAATGACATATGCACTTACCTTGCGATTTCAAATCCCGAAAGTGGTCTCTTGGCAATGAAGATGTTGAAATCCTACAGAGTGCATGTTAGATCCAATCCTAACATTGAATCACAATAAATGGCCCTTGGCCGAATACCACTCTTGACTTACCTTAGATCTTGAAATCCCAAAGACCTCCTTCCTTGTAATCGACAGTAGCAGAAATCCCGAAAAGACCCTTCAAAGATTCGGCCAAAGATTACTAATAGGATTAGTACCTTGATTTCGGCTAAAAGAAAAAGGATTGAAAATCGACTAACCATTGTTCTTACCCTTAATATCGAAATCAACTGCACCTTTGCTTAGATCCATAGAGATATACGGCTATGGCTTGAAACTATCTTTGGGTTTGATGTCAGAGAGAAACGTGAGATGAAGAAGAAGTAAATTAGGAGGATTCGACAATGGTGAAGAATGGTAGAGAGGGTTCGGCCTTGTTGGAGATGAGAGGTTAAGTTTCGGTTTTGTGTCAGAAAAGAAGAGAGGAATTTCGGCAGAGGCAAAATGGACAAGAAAAGAAACAAATGGCCTCACTCTCCTCCCTTGGTCGAAAATACTACCAAAAGAGCCTCCCAATCGGCCAACTCTCCTTCCCCCTATCTCATCCCTTCCTTTTCTCCTATTTTCTCTCCTTTTTGCATATTCAAAATAATTTAAAATAAATCCTCCTTTATCTACTACTTTGGTCGAAATTTTAAAAGGATTTAATCCCAACTAAAACTCATCCCTTTAGTGCCTTAATGCCGTCCACTACTACTCCATCATGCAGCAAAATAAAACTCTTTTATTTGCTTCCCTTGCAGCTCGAACCTAGGCCTCTCTGACACTCCTTGTGGCGTCACTTACTGGGCTTTAAGTGGCGCCTCCTTGCCACTCTTCCAAGCCCATTTTTGTGTTATATTTCACCTACAATTTCTCTTAAGGCCTCCTCTGCCTAGCTTCCTCTTTTAAACTTAAAATTTGATAATTTCTAAAGCACTCTCCTATTTTCTAAAGTTCACAAAATTCATACAACATATTCATAACACACAAAGGCATGCTTTCACATATATTTAAGCACAAATGCATAAGCCCAAATCCAGGATATTACAAGTCCAGTTATTCAGAACACTCCCATGTTCATAAGGGTGGATATCTGACAGGGTCCTTCCTTCAGTGGTTTCTTCATGTATGGCGTTGATATGAACATTTCCCATCATTTCTTCAAGATTTTCTTTCTTTGGTGTCCTTCGCTTGGGATGAATAATCCCTCCTGATATGAAAGTTTTGGATATGTAGGGGAATATCATTGGTTCCCATTTGATTTCTTCCCCATTCGCGCGTGCCCTTCTTCTTTCCTGCCTCTTTTCAAGCTCCTTCCTTCTTTGTCTCGCATCTAGCTTGTACCCTAATCCAAAGCGATCATACTTGTCCTTCAGTATTGGAGCTTCAACTCTTCCCTGGAGATGTCTCCCGAGTCCTTTTCTCGGTAAAGCTTTTTTTCCTACCATCAGTTGTGACCCCATAGCCCTGAATATTTTGGGCACTGGAATCTTGTTCCCTTCAGTAATGAATGTGGCATTCATAAACTCCAAAGATCAGAAAGAACATTTAATTGCCTCATCATTTTCCTCCAAGTAAGGCGTATCACTAGTTACGGTCGCGATAATATCCTTTTCAGCATTTATCGTCACTAGCCGGCCTTCTGATACTAGCTTCGACTTCTGATGTAACGACGAAGGCATTGCCCCTGACGAATGTATCCAATGTGTTCCCAGTAAATAATTGTAGGAGGGCTTGATATCCATTACTAGAAAGTCCACCTCATAAGTAGTTGGGCCAATCAACAGAGGTATTTCTATTCTTCCCATGACCCTCCTTTCAGTGCCATCAAACGCTCTCACTACATTCTGGCATACCTTCATGTCTGAGCTACCCACAGGTAACCTATTAAGTGTAGATAGGGGCAATATGTTTAGTGCCGATCCATATCGATCAATACCCCGGGCAATATGTATCCTTTACACCTGGTAGTAATGTGCAGAGCTTTAGTGGATCCCATACCCCCTGGTGGTATTTCATCATCGTTGAAGAAAATGAAGTTATCGGCACTTATATTATTGACCACCCGATCCAGCTTGTTGACAGAGATATTATTGGCCACATACGTCTCGTTCAGCACTTTCATCAATGCGCTTCGGTGTACCTCCGAATTCAAGAGTAAAGCTAGTATAGATATGTGAGCTTGTCGTTTATGCAACTGTTTCACAACATTATACTTGTTGTGCTTCAAAAACTTCAGGAATTCCTTTACCTCCTCCTCTTTCACTGGCTCATTGAGAAGTGGCTCAGATCTGGCTGCTTTTTCCTTCTTTTGCTCCACCATTAGGGTTTTTTCTTTTGTAGGTTCTGCTCATGCATTGATTAGATCATAGCACCTTCCACTGCGTGTGTAAAAACCTACATCTTGATTTTCTTTTGAAGTACTGGCTGAGTTCTTCCTTTACGGGATTGTCACGTTACAATCATAATTCCAGGAGACCCTTTTGCTATCCTGGTTAGAGAAGACCACCGATTTTTGAATTATGATCTTTGGTGTTGTCTGTACTCCAGCTTCGTTATTTTTAGGTCGGGAAATGATGACCATGGGACGATTGACTTTTGGGACCTTCATCGTTGATTCTGACGCACATATGCTTCCTTCTTCTTTGGCTTCCTCATAAAACTCTATCTCTTTATTGTCTAGCAGACCTTGTACCAAGGCTCTGAATTCTGTGCATTCTTGGATTTTGTGTTCCTCTTCATGATGGAACTCATAGTAGTTCCTCGAGTTTTCACAACTCCCTTCAAAATTCGAAATGCTCAACCCCCCCTTTTTACCATCTCCATCCAGACCAGTTTTAATGGAGTTTTTACTTCTGCAATATCGGTCTTGATTCTTCTCCCCACCTTTCCATCTATCGTATTTACCCCACTATCAGTGTGATTGGGTAGCGGATTCTCGGCACTAGGTGCATCATCAAATTTTACAATGCCCATTTTAATAAATCTTTCGACTACTTTCTTAAAGGCAGTGCAGTTTTCTATTGAATGCCTCAAAATTCTTGCATGGTAGTCACATTGAGCATTCGCATCGTACCATTTGGGATATGGAGCCTGTAATGGTTTCAGGTAAAAAGGGGACACCACGTGTGCATCAAACAAACTTTGATACAATTCCCGATATGTCATTGGGATTGGAATAAATTGGAGCTTCTCAGTGTTTTACCTTATGCTGGAACCTTGTTGACCAGTAGCCACTGTTTTTGGCTGATTTACAGTAATTGACTTTGAGTAACCCTTGTTATATGTACTCGTGTTGTTCACCTCGTTTTTCTTTTTTCTCGAGGTTAACCTTTTGTTACACTCTCATGCATCTATCGTTCCACTCCTTATCACATTTTCGATCATTTTACCGGTCATCACTATGTCTGAAAAACTTTTCGTAGTGCTTCCAATCATGTGAGTGATAAACAGGGCCTTCAGGGTGTTGATAAAGAGCATCGTAGTTTCTTTTTCTACGAGCAGCGGCTGAACTTGTATGGCAACTTCCTTTCATCTTTGTGCATATTGTCAAAAACTCTCACTCAGTTTCTTCTTCATGTTTTGCAAGGTAATCCATCAGGGGTCATATCTATTACGAGGCTATACTGTTTCATGAACGCTTGAGCTAAGTCCCTCCAAGAACCAATCCTAGCACAGCTCAATTGGTTGTACCATTTGGATGCTGCTCCCACCAGGCTGTCTTGGAAGCAAGGTATTAGCAGTTGGCCATTGTTAACATACCTAGTCATTCGTCTGCAAAACATGGTTATGTGAGCTTCGGGGCAACTGGTCCTATTGTATTTTTCGAATTCTGGCATCTTGAACTTGTGAGGAAGCATTAGATCTGGAACCAAACTTAGATCTTTAGCATCAATTCTATGCTGACTATCAGCGTCTTCCATGGCTTTGAATTTTTCCTCCAGCCATTTACATCGGTCCTCTAATTGCTTTGGCAGTTCTGTCCTTGCCCTTTCCCTTTCTGCCACCTCATCAAGGTCAGGGATAACAGCATTTGTTGGTTTATCCCCTGGGTTAGAACCTGATCCCGCTTGGAAGCTCATCGGCATCGAAACACCCTCCTGAAATTGTTGAGGCTTAATTGTGACGGATGTTCTTCGAGGGTACACCTCAGGATGTGTTGGGGTAAAACCCGGAGGATAGAGAGGTTCCTCATTATCTTTTCCAGTGCTAACCATGGGGGTCTTTCCTTTGTCTATTCCTCCAGTCAGTAGTTCAGTCAACTAAGTCATCATATTCCTTTATGATTCCATCATTCGGTCCATCATATCTTGCTGGATTTTTGCCAGTTGCTCTTGCATTTGCAATTGTAGTTTGTCTTGCCTTTCATTTTGGAGTTGTTCAAGTCTTTCCAGTCTTTGATCCATATCTTTCATCTTTGCATGGGTACCATAAGGATGCTTGGTTGGTAAGTTTTTGTCGGTTTCTAGGTTAATTCTGAAATGATTTCAACCAATCAGGGTCTTCCCATGAAATCTAATGCACATGATGTAATGTAATGTGAATGCATGAAATGAATGCAAAAAAGGCATCAATTCTGATTCAATTTCCTTTAGAAAACTTTACTAGAGGACAAAATTCTTTACATGAAACGGATTACAAATATACGGATAGCCGAATTGTCTTCTATTTTATCAAGAAATTCGTTCTCCATGACAAGCTCTCTAATTTAGTAATCGAACATGAATTGACACTCTTTCCAATATGAAATGACATGTAATGCAATCATAGCCAAAACAAAATGAAACACATTAGTACAAAGTAAAAGCAAGCAAGCAAGAAAGAAACAAATAGAGCACTTATTCGGGTGACCATTATGGTTTATCGCGGTACTATCTAAGGTGAGCTGATAGGGTCTTTTATATACGGTTTGGGTTCTAAAGTTGAGGTGCCTGAACCTGCGGATTCCTCGATCCTCATCCATTATAGGCTTATACGGACCGATTTCAGTTCAGGGGAATACATTTCCCTATGGCTATACGAAGATGAAAATGTTACGAAAACATAGGTACGGATGTATCCCGAAAGCAATCCACTATCCTATACAGAGGTGAATACCTCACGAAGGAATAGTTTCTTACTCCCACTTAAAAAGGTAAGACCAAAACGATCCTTATGCAATATGATGCGAGACTCAAACCACAGTAATAATATGAAATAACAATACAAGCAAATGCAATAATAGGATCGTAACTTTTCAAATCAAATTTTCAATTTTTTGACAACAAGACAGAAAATAATCAATTTCAAGACTTGACTCTCTTAATCCCCAATGGAGTCGCCAAGCTGTCGAAACCATTTTTTTTTGTTTGGAAAAACGGGGTCGACTTTAAAATGAAAGTGGAGTCGCCACCAATCTTTTTTCGAGGTGTGATCGGATCACCTTAAGATTAATCATTAAAACATTTTGATTTGTTAAAATAATGATTTTGGCCTATGAAATTTCGAGAAAATAGGTTCGGGAGTCTGTTACGCATGAGGAAGGATTAGCGTCCTTGTAACACCCAAAATTAGTACCGAATTGATTGATTAACGTCTTAATGTCGAAAATTTGAAAAGATTTTAAAAAAATGATCCTTTTTGTTTAAAAAACTTGAATAAAATAAATTGGATGATGAGACCTACCTATTTCGAAGAAGTAAAATGTGACGTCCATTGAGTTAGGATACGACATTTCAAATCTTCGAAACTAAACTTGTCTTTTAACTTTTAAAACTCGTGCATTTAAAATCAAAAAGGATATCCGGTCATTTGGGTCAAATGAAAAATCGGAACCCAGTAAGTTAGGGCACAATTTCTCAAAATTCCAAACACAGAATATTGCCTTTGTTTTTAGAAATCCTTATCTCGAGATAACAAAATATCACATCCAGTGAGTTAGGACACAACATTTGAATTCCCAAGAATAAGCTTTTATTTAACTTATACTTTGATTTTAAAGAAATAATTGATTCTTTAGTTTCGACGAGAAAATCGAAACTCACTAAGTTAGGGTACGATTTCTTTCGAATCTTAAAATGCGGAGTATTTGCTTATTTCAAAATGAAAATTTTAATGCATCGAATAAAATGTGATATGATCGTAGTAAAATGGAAGATAAATTATAGTACACATGCATAATAGAATAAAAACAACGGTAACAATGTAAATAACAAAAATAAAAGCAAAAATAAATAAAAAGCTAAAACAAATAATTTATATAAAATAATAGGTAAAAGTTAAAAAAATAATAAACAAATAAATAAAATAAAAGCTAATAGCGAATAAATAAATAAATAAATGTTATGTACAATAGTTCAAAGACAATAAAATAATAATAAAAGTAAAAAAATACAATAATAATAAATTATAATGAAAATATGTTAATAAACAAATAATAATAGTAGAAATAAATAAATAAGAGTAATAATAATAATAGTAGTAGTAGTAGTAGTGAAAATAATAACCATAATAATAGTAGTAGTAAAAATAAAAATAATATTAGTAATAATAAAAATAATAGTAATAGTAATAATAACAATAATAATATCAATAATAATAGTAATAATAATAATAATAATAATAAATACAATTATAGAAATAATATTATTGAAAATAATATTATTGAAAATAATAGGAATAAAAAATAGGAATAAAAATGCTAATAATAATAATAATAATAATAATAATAATAATAATGATGATGATGATGATGATGATGATGATGATGATGATGATGATGATGATGATGATGATGATATCAAAATACACAAAATAAAATGTGAAGAAATAAAAAATAAAAAAATACATATAATAAAAATAAAGAATATATTTATGTGTAATCAAAATGAAAATACTACATATAAATATATAAAAATAAAAAAATGATAATACTAAGAAAATATGCACAAAATAAAAAACGGATTAAATAAAATAACATAAAGAAATAATGTAAGTAAAATAATGGGGATCAAATTGGGATTAAAGCAAAATTGCCGGGCTAAATTATAATAGATAAATAATTAAAAATGATTAAATTGAAATTTAATCAGAAATTTGGGTGAAAATCGGGAATAAAAACAATGTGCAGGACCAAATCGTAACACACGAATGACATGGGGGACCAAATGGGAAATATTCCCAATCCTCCAAAACGCGACGTTTTAAGCCTAAATCGAGGGATCAAAGTGGAACAGAAATAAAATTACAGGGGCAAATTCATAAATAAAATAAAACTGAATTAAAAAAATAAAAATGCGGAAGGACTAAACTAGTAATTATACCAGTTTCAAAAAACACGCGGATCCTCCCCAGGTCAGGTCAACGCGCGGATCCTAGCTCTGAAACGACGTCGTTTCATGCCTGGGGTCTTAAGCCAAAACGACGTCGTATTGGTGGGCTATATAAACCCAATTTTTCAGAAAAAAATCATTTGGCCTCTTCCATTTAAAAAAAAAAACGAAAAAAACTTCTGAAGTTTTCCCCTCTGGCAATTTTCGGTGACCGGACCATCGTTGGTCCATCATCGAAGCGACCACCCCATCTGGTCGAGTCGAGCCAACGACTTTTTCAAAGAATCAAGGTACGAGTATCCTTCCTCTCTTTTTATTTTTTTTTATATATATAAGTATATATGGCTAAATGGAAAGAATCAGAAAAACGAAATCACCTTTTCTTTGATTTAATTTCTTTGTTGTTTTTTCGATATAATATTCATCAAAAAATCCCCCTACAGATTTGTTTTTGGCCTCCTTTTATAGCCGATTTAAGAATAAATAAATTAATGAAAAAGAAAATCTAGAAAGCCTTAGATTCTGTTATCCTTTGCTGGCTTTTTTAGCTGTTTGTTTCTTTGTTTGTTGCAGATGAAACCGTCGCGTAGGAGGAAGTCTCTCGTGTGTGACGTGGAGGCCCGAGCGTGTGGGGGCTGCGACGCACGTGTGGGGAAGTGTTGCGGCGCCAGAAAATTTTAGAAACCCCTAGGTTTCTGAAACTATTAGAATTTTGGGCCATTTGGGCCTTAGGGTAATTGGGCCGCTGTAATTGGTTTGTTATTGGGCTTGTTAATTGGGTTTGTAATAACAAAGGGACTGTTATTGAACTTTATCAATTTTATTTGGTTTTTTTAATTTTGTATTTGGGTTTTATTCGGGCCCCGGGCGAAATAAGCCCATTACAATAAACAAATAGCCCAAGTTGAATGTTTTACAAGCAAGAATAAAATTAATGAAAACGTGAAATTTCCTAGTTTGAGATTGTAAAGCCGAATCAATTCAATATAGTTTTTCTTTATCTATTTTCACAATAATGAAATTAACTTTTTAGATACTAATTTGATTCACCATTTCTACTTTATTAAGAATAAAATGCTTGTATAAAACTCTCGCGTCTTCAATATCACAAACCTCATTTTTTTTTTCATCAAGCTAAACTTCTTAAAAAAGATTATTTAATTAAAGGTAAAATTATATTGTGGTTATCAATATTATCAAATTGTTAAATTTTTGGTCACCGTCTATTAATTACCATTAAGGTAGGTACGGACAAGTTAATTTGTCATATTAAGTTGGACACTTACTTGCCATATGTATTACACATATTTAACCTTTAGAAACATTTAAAAATAGGGTTAATGTCCCCCAAAGTTGCACTCAATTATCACTTTGGTACTTAAAGAATTTTTTTTAATCAATTTAGTTCCTGAAGTGTCCAAACCGTTATTAGTTTGTCCTAACCGTTAATAACATTAAAAAAAAATTGAATTGGCACACTCACCCAAATCCTATTTCTTGAAATAAATTAAAAAATAAAAATAGGGAATTTAAATAAAAAGAGAAAATTTCTCAATTTTTTTTAAAAAATCAGAATAAAAATATAGAGCTATATAAAACTTCCAGAATTAAAATTTATTTATTTTTATTTTTAAAAAATACATAAAACACACAAAAATGAAAAAAAAAATCAAACAAATTCAGAAAAATCTGAAAAACTTTTAGCAAATCAGAAAATATATATGGAAAGTTATATAAAATTTCCAGAAATTTAAAAAAAATATTTCTTTTTAAAAAATAAATAAAGTTAAGAAAAGTAAAAATACAAAAAAAATATAAAAAAATCAGAAAAATATGGGAAACTTTAAAATATGAAGATTGGCAGTGAGTAAGAATGTAAAATTTTTTAAAAAAAAATTGTGATTTTGGTAATTTTTTCTTTATTTTATATGGGAAGAATTTATTAAAATAAAAAAAAATCAAAATCACACTTTTTTTTAGGTTTTATATTTTCATTAACCACCAATCTTCATATTTTAAATCTGTCCATATTTTTCTTATTTTTTAAATTTTTTTAAAGATTTTTCTGAATTTTTTTGCCAATTTTTGCAAATTCAATATTTTTTAAATTTATATGTATTTTTTTTAACTAGAAAAATATTTTTCCAATTTTGGAAATTTTATATAACTTTCCATATGTCTTTTATGATTTGTTAAATTTTTTTGAGATTTTCTGAATTTGTTTGCCAATTTTTTTGTATTTTCTCTCTTTTTGTGTCTTATGTATTTTTAAAAAAAATAAAAATAAATATATTGTAACTTCTGGGATATTTATGTAATTCTATATTTTTCTGATTTTTTACAAAAATTTAGAATTTTTCTGATTTTTTCCCTATTTTTTTGATATACCCATTTGTGAGTTTTTCTTTTAATTTATTTCTGAAAAATAAAATTTAGTGATGCGTGCACTCTTAACATGTCACATTACCTTTTTGAACTTTGTTAAGGACTAGTATAAACTATTAACGGATTGGAAACTTCAAGTATTAAAATAATAATAAAAATACTTTAGATATCAAATTGATAATTAGATGTAACTTTTTGTGACAAATAATATATTAACCCTTACAAATTAGTTATATTAAAACTTTAAAAGCGATGTTTTATTAATCAATCAACAATCATGAGACCAATAAATAAATGATTTCTCGACCAAAGAATAATAAATAAATAATTTCAAACATGATATAATACATACATGCATACAAAAGATCTTACCTTCATCCCCCCAAAAAAAAAAGAGCTTACCTTTACGCAATCAGCTGCTTTTCATGTCATTTCATTCATTTTTGTATATACAAGAAAAGACTTGAAGGGATTACAATACTAGGTTTCCAACTCAAACTTGCTATGACAAAAGGGATTGCAAATTTGCAACCTCAAATTTTGAACCCAATTTTATTAAATATCATATATTTTAAGAATTTAACTATATGAAACCAAAAAAAAGCTAAACCCCAGATTCATTTCTTTTATCTTTGTTAAAGCAATAAAGCAATGAAAATTTTTCATTCTTCCTGAAGCAACATTTTACAATACCTTACCTCCCTTTTGAACTCAAATCTCTTCTTCCTCGCTAAGTTTAGCATCATATCCCTCTCCTTTGCCAACAAGAAATTTAATTCCATTCATGCCCTACATAATGTATTCCAAACGCCTCTTCATTTTTTCCCATCTGTATTGGAAGAGACCAGAACTCTCAAAGAAAAAAAAAACTAGAGATCCCTTTGCATCGATAGCAAAATCATGAGTGCGGATTGGGGACCGGTGTTTGTGGCGGTAGGGTTGTTCATCCTATTGTCGCCAGGGCTGTTGTTCCAGCTGCCGTCGAGGACTCGAGTGATAGAGTTCGGGAACATGTGCACAAGTGGAATAGCCATCCTCATTCATGCCATAATATACTTCTGCATAATCACCATCTTGGTCATTGCAATTGGTGTTCACATACACATCGAATGATCTATTAAACTCTCAAACACAAGGCTAGCTTTTTCTTTTTCCTTTGATGTTCTTTTTACTTTCTTTGCAATGACTATTGCCGACGGAAGTTTTCATTTCTAACAATATTAATTCTGATGGAAAATCTCGGCGGTAAATGCTTTTCACCTACAGAAATTCCATAGGAAATAATAATTTCGTCGGGAATAATTTTTATCAGATTGATCATTAGGATACTAAGAAAGGAATTTTAGTTTTCTTCAATATTTTGCTCATTGTTGTTTGTTAGAGAAGGTGTAATAGTGAAGCTTGGTTTCCATTTGTATGAAATATAAATAGGTTGAATAAGGTCTTTTCTACTACTTTCTGTTTGCCACAAACACTAAACTGAGCTGTTAGCTGTAGCATATGTAATAGTCCAATTTTGACCCGGGCCCAAGATCCAAAAATAAATAGAAATAAAAACCAAAATAAATCTTAATAGCCCATATAAAACAATTCAAATTACAAAACAATAGATCCAAAATACAACAAAAACCATAGCCCAAAATTAACCCTAGCCCAACAAGCCCACAACCTTAACATTTTCAGCAAAAAGAAAAGGTAGAAACTCTAGCCGCCGAACTCTAGGCCTAACCCTGACACTGCGCCTACTGCTGCCTCTCCACATGCGTATGACGCTTCTTTGCCACCACTTGCAACACGCAAAGCAAAGGACAACGAAGAAAAAAACAAAGAAACAGTAGCGAACAAAAGCAAAGAAAACAAAAAAGAATATTGTATTCCGACTATAAAAGCCACAAACAGTTTCTTTGAATTTTTTCGGACAGACAAGTAATCAAAAATTGTATATTGAATACAAAAAAAGATCAAATATAAAAATTTTCTAAAGGTGATCTCTTTAATTTTTATTTTATGTTATTTTTACTCTTAATTTTTTCTTCTTCTTTCTTATTTATTTTACATACAAAAATATAAAAAAGGGAAGGAAAACTCACCGGAGTGATTCCGTGTTCTCTTCATAGGAAGCTCCTCCTCCGGCATCGAAATCGGCCCAAGGAGAGGGTAGAGGGTCCTTTTCTTTTAATTTTTTCGGACTAGGAAGGCTTTGCCTTCAGATCCGTTTTAAAAGGGTCTAAAAAACTCAATTTTGCGCGGCTTTGACCACAGTCCACGGCGGAGCCACTGCCGGCACGGCGGCCGATGGCCGGACCCCTGACCGAAAATTGGAGGGGAGGAAGAGAGTTGAGAGATTTTTTTTTTTTTTTGAGGAAGAAGAGAAAAAATGAGTTTTAAATTTCTTTTTCATTTAAATAAAGATACAAAACGGTGCCGTTTTGAGCTAGGGACACAGACGCCACAGCAACGTCGTTTAAGGCCAACCCGCGCGCGACCCGACCCGCTTTAGGGGGGATCCGCGTGTTTCCAAATTTTGGGCTATTTATGCCACTGGTCCTTCTGCATTTTTGGATTGTTTTAATTTAGTCTTATTTTCATTCTTTTTTTTTTAAAATTTGGCCACTGAACTTTTTGCGTGTTTCAATGTGGTCCTTGGTTCGCTGATCTCTTAGAGAAGGGATGCGTGTCCAAGGGAATTGGGTTATTTGCCCATTTGGTCCCTGTTTGTTTTCGCGCCTTTCTAATTAGTCCTTTGTTTTTTTTTTCTTTTCTTAATTTATCATGTTGATTTAATTTGGGTTACATTTAAGCCCATTCTTATTTTCGTTTATTTATTTATTTTATTTTATTTACCTTTTTATTTGTTCTTTATTTTTGGTTTTATTTTATTTTTCATTCGGCACCCATTTATCTATTCCGTTATTATTATTATTATTATTATTATTATTATTATTATTATTATTATTATTATTATTATTATTATTATTTATTGTGTATTTATTTACAAATTGCTCCCCCTAACTTCATTTATATTTTAATTTGCTCTTTTTTTTTTCAATATTTTACAAACTACTTTCTTCAATATCGGTTTGTATATTTATTTATTTATTCACTTGTCCTTACTATATTTTAAAAATTGGATTTGTCTTGTTTGGTGCCTATTTTATTTTTGTTATCATTGAAACTATTTGTTGTTTATTTTATTTTATCTTTCTTTGATTGATTGTATTGGTATTAAAGTGATATTATGTGATTATTGCCATTATATATACTAGGAATTATTTATTAGTATTTTCATATTGTTGTCACTCATTGGTGCAATATTTTATTCATATACCATTTTTTAAATATTGCATTAATTTTCACCCAAATTCAAAAAAGAAAACTTTTAAAAATAGGCAATTTTTTGTATTTTGGAGATTCGAGAAATCGTATCCTAACTTATGGGGTTTCGATTTTCTCGTTAAACCTAAATAGCCAAATATCATTTTAAAATTAAAATACATAAGTTTAAATGAAAAAAATTTAAAGGCAAGCTTATTCTCGATGGTTCAAAATGTCGTGTCCTAACTCACAGGATGTGACATTTGTTACCCCGAGACGAGAGGGTCTTTGACATTCGTTTCAATTTATTCAAGCATTTTTTTTAAAATTAACATTAATAAAAAGAGGAATCATATTGTAATTCAATTTTCAAAATTTCGATATTAAGATATTAATTAATCAATTAGGTACCAATTTTAGGCGTTACGAGGGTGCTAATCATTCCTCGCACGTAACTGACTCCCGAACCCGTTTTCTCGAATTTCGTAGTCCAAAATCGTTGTTTTAGTAAACCAAAATATTTTATTAAAATGATAAAATTATGAGGTGATCCGATCACACCTCATAAAAAAGGATTGGTGGCGACTCCCATTTTCATTTTCAAAATAAAAAGTCGATTTCAAAAAAATGGTTTCGACAGCTTGGCGACAACGCTGGGGAACTATATAAGAGAGTCAATCCGCAAATTGATTATTTTCTTTTTTTGTGTGTGAAAATTTAAAAACTTGATTTATTTACGATCCTTTCATTGCATTTCATTCGTCATTTTTGTGGTCTTTGTCATAATATGTTTGCCTTGTTGGTTTGAGCCTTTTGATATATCTATGCATATTGCATCACATAAATCGATCGATTTTACCCTTTTAAGTAGGAGTGAGAAATGATAAACTATTCTTTCGTGAGGTCTTCACCTCCGTATAGGATAGTTGATCGCTTTCGGGATACATCTATACCTATGTTTTCGTAAGATTTTCATCTTAGTATAGCCATAGGGAAATGTATTCCCTTGAACTGAACTCGATCTATATGAGCCTATAATGGGTGAGGATCGAAGAATCTACCGGTTCAGGTACCTTTGATTTAGAACCAAACCGCATATAATGAGCCCTAAGATCCTACCCTAGGTAGAACCACACCGAACCCTAGTGGTTACTTAAATAGGTGTTTTATTTATTATTTCTAGTTTACTTTAAATTCTAGCTTTGTATATAATACTGACTTGCTTTGTTTTGCTTTGATTATGATTGCATTGCATTGTCATCATAAAAAGGTGTTGATTCACGATTTAGTTACTAAATAGAAGCTTATCATGGAAAAGGGGTTTCTTGATAAAGTGAAGGATAATGCGGCCGTTCGAATTTGGTCTGAGAAAATGCAGCAAGAGAAAGGTGACAGTCTTACAAAGAGGTATGTGTCAGAGTTGTGGGATTTTACTCACATCAGCATGACTTAGAATAATCTCTAGGAATTGAAAGAGATATGAGACCAATGAGATAACGAGATCAAGCAGCTATTTTACTGTAACTATGGTGATATGCCCTATTTACTCGATATGAAAGTAGGCAAGCATTTATCCCGATCTCTCGCCCAGTATTGGAATCCCGCTTACAGTTGTTTCACTTTTGAGAAGGTTGATTTGGTACCTACCGTGGAAGAATACATGACCTTACTTCGTTGCCCGAATATTCAAGCCGACAACACTTGTTCTAGAGTTGCCAACGTCCTGACGTTCTTAAAGAAGCTAATGAGCATCACGGGGATGAGTGAGCAGTGGGTTGCAGCCCGGATCAACCAAAAAGGAGATAGTAAGTGAATCCCTTAGAAAAACTTGAGGGGTTTGATCCCAGCACATCCGTATATGAAGAAGAGTGCTGATGTTTTCGCTCTAAGCATCTACGGTTTGGTCGTTATCCCTAAAGCAGTAGGGTATATTGATGAGGCAGTTTCAGACTTATTTGATCGGCTCGACAAGAGGGTCACGCCCATCCTGGCAATCATGGCCGAAACCTTTAGATCTTTGAGTGCATGCCAAAGAGCGAGTGAAGGTAGGTTCATCAGGTGTGCGCAACTTTTATTAGCATAGTTTCATAGCCACTTTTGGAAGATAGAAAAAGTTTCTTATCGAGTAATCTCCGAGAACTACTTTCCTTTGAAGGAATTAGTGGCTACACTGAGGCGAGATGACATTTTAGAAGAAATGTGGATGGCGATTCTCCAGAGTCTTCAAGACGAGGACGTCGAATGGAGAGCCCCTTGGGTGATCCCCAATGAGATTCTATACCGGTGTGGAGACGTTGACTGGGTTCCTCTACTTGGAATTTGGGGAGCTGTTGGATATGCTCATTTGCAATATTGAGGCAGTATAGATCAAGGCAGTTCATACCAGTGACACAAGGGTTAGCTCAGTGCGAGTTTTCATACAAAGGTGATAATTACAAGAAGAAGGATCGTGAAATATCGAACGCTTAGAACCAAACCTGCAGAATAAAAATATTTGCTGCAAATCCAATGACAACCCCTGAATATAGTTGGTGGTGGGGTAAAAGAGTCAACGACAACATCCCCATGCCAAGTCAAGAAAACACTCGGCCGATAGAAGAGCATTTACAAGTAATCCCGTCTGAGTTAGAGATTATCAAGCAAGACTTTGAAAAACGGAGTTCGAAATTGGGAAAGAAGATAAAGCTATTAGAGGAGGAAAAGATGCAGCTAGGATTAGACATTGACATCTAGAAGCTAGAGGCCGAGAAATTGAGGAAGGGAAAGAACAAGGCTAAAGAGGATTTGGATAGTCTAAAAACATATTTTAAGAAGCTACGTTTGTCGATAAGAACTGTTGGTTTGGGTAAAACATCGAAGCAATGGCAACAAGAAATCAAAGAAGAAAAGATTAGAGCCGACCAGTGGGAAAAGAAATTCCAAAACAGTCGCGCTCGAGAAGATGCTTTAGAAAGGAGTCTTTTAGAAAGTCGAAGTTAGAAAGCAGGATTAAGAGTTCGGGTAGTAAAATTAGAAAAGTCGCTTCATTAGTATCGTAGTCACAACTCCGCAATCAAGTTGAGAGCAAGCCTAAGTAAGATCAAGGAGTTGAAAACTTCGAGTGGAGTTTCTTGAAATGAATAACGAACACTAGAAAGAGCAGCTCCAACGTTCTCAAGGTCAGGTTAGAGATAGAGACTACATCATGGCCGATCATTTACAAACCCTAGCAGTTCAAGTCGACATGCTAAACTTAAAATATGAATCAGAATCAGATCGAGGTCGAGAATTAGCTTGGTTTCTTAGAAAATTAAGGCTTTGAGTATTAGGGTAAAGCCGTATATGTAATCCGTTTTATGTAAAGAAATTCGTTTTCTAGTAAAGTTGTTCTAATGAAATTGAATCAGAATTAACGCCTCTTTTTGCATTCATTTCATTCATCTGAATTACATTTCATCATATGCATTAAGTTTCATAAAAAGACCTTAATTAACTAAATTATGATAGCTACCCTAAAAACCAATGAGAGTTTACCAACTAAATATCATTACAGTACCCGCCGCAAAACCAAGGCAATGGATCAGAGATTGGAAAGATTAGAACAAATGCAAAGAGATATGTAAGATCAGTTGCAAGCACAGATGCAAGAACAATTAGCCAAAATTCAACAAGACATGATGGATCAAATGCAAGAATCCCAAAGAAGTATGATAAGCCAATTGACGCAATTACTGGCTGGAGGACTCGAAAAAGGGAAGAGACCGCGGTTAACTCGGGTAATAATAATGAAGACCCTACCTATTGACACATTTACCCCGATAAATGTCCAAACTCAACCGGAGGCGTACCCACGAAGGGTACCCGTTACTATCAGACCCCAACAATATCAGATCGGTACCTCGGTACCAACGAACTACCCAATGGGCTCATGGTCTGATCCAGGGGATAATCCAACTAATCTCGTTGTCCCTGATCTTGATGATATAGAAAAAATAGAGAAGGCAATGGTAGATCTGCCAAAACAACTTGAGGACCGGTGCAGATGGCTAAAAGAGAAATTCAAGGCAATAGAGAATGCTGACTACCATTATAGGGTTGACGCTAAAGATTTGAGTTTGGTCCCAGATTTGGTTCTCCCACCATAATTCAAGACTCCAGAGTTCGAAAAGTATAATGGGGCTGGCTGTCTTGAAGCTCACATCACGATGTTCTATCGAAGGATGACAAGATACGTTAATAATGACCAATTATTAATCTATTGCTTCCAAGACAGTCTGATCGGGTCTGCAGCTAAATGGTACAACCAACTGAATCGTGCCAAAATTAATTCAAGGATTTGGCACATGTTTTTATGAAACAATATAGTTATGTGATGGACATGACACCCTACAGAATCACATTGCAAAATATGGAAAAGAAGCTAAGTGAGAGCTTTAGGCAGTATGCCCAAAGATGGAAAGAGGTAGCGACACAAGTCCAGCCACCTCTTCTGGAGAAGGAAACAACCATGCTTTTCATTAATACTTTGAAGGCTCTGTTCATTAACCATATATTGGGAAGTGCTACTAAAAGTTTCTTAGTTATAGTAATGTCTAGAGAGATGATAGAAAACGTAATAAGGTGTGGGAAAATACGTAATAAGGTGTGGGAAAATAGACGCAGGAGAAAGCGCCAAAAGATCAGTCCCGAGGAAGAAGGAAAATGAGGTGAATAATGCGAGTATGTATAAAAAAGGTTATTCAAAGCCGATCACTGTAAGCCAGCCAAGGATAGTAACTACTAGTCATCAAGGCCCTCCGAGATAAGAATCCAATCCAAGGCTGAACGCAGAAAGACTTCAGTTCACGCCTATCCCGATGGCATATAGGGAGTGTATCAAAATTTGTTTGATGCACATATGGTATCCCTTTCTACTTGAAACCTATGCAACCTCCGTTCCCCAAATGGTATGAGACGAATGTTCAATGCGAGTATTATGCGGGAATCATGGGACACTCAATCGAGAACTGCACTGCTTTTAAAAAGTTAATTGAAAGGTTCATCAAGATGGGCATTGTGAAGTTTGATGATTCATCGGGACCTAATGTGGTAGGAAATCCGTTACCCAGTCATTTTGATAAAGAGGTAAATGCAATAATCGAGAGTGGAGGGAAGAGAACCATGATCGATGTAGCAGAAGTGAAAACCCCACTGAGATGGGTTTGGAAGAAAATGGTAGAGGGAGGATTGATCACACAGGATTTAGGGGAGAAACCTAGAGAAGCAAGGGACTACGGTGAGTACCATGATGAAGAGGGTCATGAGATCCAAAAGTGCATTGAATTCAGGGCCCTAATACAAGGTCTGATGGATAACAAGGAGCTAGAATTCTTTGAATATATCAAAGGCCCAGAAGGAAAAGATGTGTGTGCCTAAGAAGAAGGATCGACAGAGAAGGTCTATAGGGTCAATCACCTGATGGTAATTATCTCACGACTAAGAATCAATGAAGTCGGAGCACAAATTACACCAGGGGTCATAATCCAAAAACCCGTAGCTTTTCCCTATAAGGACAGTAAAAGGGTTCCCTGGAATTATGACTGCAACATGACGATCCCAGGAGAGGAAAACCCGGTCAATGGAAGGCACTATGACTTTAGAAGAAGGTCAGAATGTGGGTTTCTACACACGCAATGGAAGGCGCTATGATTCCCTGAATACAAAAGCCGAACCTGTTAAAGGATTTAGTGGTTGAACAAAAGAAAGAGAAGCCCGCCAGACTTGAATCACCAGTTAATAAGCCGATAATTGAGAAAAAGGCTAAGGAATTCTTGAAATTCCTAAAGCATAGTGAGTATAGCGTTGTAGAACAACTGTATAAGCAGCCAGCTCGCGTATCAGTATTGGCTTTACTCTTAAGCTCAAAGACACATCGTAGCGCATTGATGAAAGTGTTGAACGAAACTTATGTCGCGGATGATATCTCTGTCAACAAGCTAGATCGTCTGGTCAATAACATAGGCGCTGATAATTTCATCTTTTTTAATGATGATGAAATACCGCCATGAGGCATGGGATCTACAAAAGCTCTGCACATTACCACCCGCTGTAAAGGATACACATTGCCAGGGGTATGGATCGGCCCTAATGTCTTACCCCTATCCACACTGAATAGGTTGCCTGTGGATAGCTCTCATATGAAAACATGCCAAAACATAGTGAGAGCATTCGACGATACTAAAAGGAAGGTAATGGGAAGGATTGAGATACCTCTTTTGATTGATCCAAAGATGTATGAAGTAGACTTTTTGGTGATGGACTTCAAGCCTTCTTATAATTACTTGTTGGGGAGGCCTTGGATTCACTCAGAGAGGGCAGTGCCGTCATTATTGCACCAAAAGTTAAAGATGGTAACTGAGAGTAGACTGGTAACGATAAACGCAGAAGAAGACATTATTGCATCCGTTACCAATGAAGCGCTATACATAGGGGCAGATGATGAGGCGATAGTATGTTCCTTTCGATCGCTGGAATTTGTCAACGCAACATTCATTATCGAAGGGAACAAGATCCCAATGCCTAAAATATCCAAGACTACAAGGATGGGCCTGTAACTTATGATCTGAAAAAGAGCTTTACCGGGAAGAGGACTTGGGAGATACCTTCAAAGAAGGGTTGAAGCACCGATGCTGAAAGACAAACGAGACCTCTTTGGCTTAGAATTTAAGCCAGATGCGAGGCAAAAGAAGAAAGAGTTGGAGAAGAAGCAAGAAAGGAGAAGAGTGCGATTAAGCGGGGGAGAAGACCCCATATATCTAGAACATTCGTATCAGGAGAAACTATTTACCCTGAACAAAAGATGTCAGGGAGGGAAATTGCAGAGGAAATGTTAGGAAATCTGAACGTCAACGCCATATTCGAAGAAGGAATTAGAGAAGAGCATTTATCGAGCATTTGCCCTTATGTACTTGGAAGTGTTCTGAATAATTGGACTGCGGAAAAGATTCCCACAATTTTTAGAGCTAATTCAAAGTAATGTTCAAAACACACTTATTGCTCTAAGCCTAGGAGCAATAAGAATCCTTTTTTTGAAATAGGCTTATGTCCAACATCTTTATTTCAATAAAATGAATCTTTGTGTATCATCTTGAGCAATTTTATTCTTTCCATTTCATTCATAATCATACTATACGTATAATTATTCTTAGATTCTTTTGTTCTTTGGATATTCCTTCATCCCCTATAATAGGTCTCCAGATATTAATGATATGAACGACACTGCTACTGACTCAGAGTTTCCTTTTGAGCAAGATATGTATATGGAGGATACTCAGGATTTCGAAGATAATCGAGACTATGACCTATCTCCTGATTTGTTAAGGATGGTGGAACAAGATGAGAAACAAATCCTACCTTACAAAGAGTCAGTGGAAATTGCGAGCTTAGGAGAGGAAAAAGAGGTAAAGATTAGAGCTTGTATTGCCGCAGAGACAAAGCGAGACCTCATTGAGTTACTCCAAGAATTCAAGGATGTCTTTGCATGGTCATATTAAGACAAGCCCGGGCTAAGTACTGATATTTTGGTACACCGTCTCCCCATAAAGGAAGAATGTAAGCCAGTTCAACAGAAGCTCTGATCGCTATTTTTCAGAGTTTTAAATTTATAAATGAGAATGATCAAAACTGGAAACTAACTCTGACAATGAATTAAAGCAAGTGCACCTATCGAACAGTAGTATAGCTTAGGCAAGACTGGGATGTCGAACCCAAAGGAACTAAAAGTACTAATACTAACTTTTTTTTATTATCTAGCCTAAAACAAGTGAAGTTGTTGTTTAATCTAATTTTAATTAACTACTAAGCTAAAGACGCAAAGACAAAAAGAATGAATTAGGGAAATGCTTGTTAGAAAAACTCAGTTGATTAAGACGATACCCTTAGGAAGAATCCACCTAGACTTCACTTGTTATCTAACACTGAACTAGACGATGTATTCACTTGACTTGATCCGTAAGATTCCCTAATTTATATTAAACCCTCTCTCGAGGCGAATAACGTCTAACCCTAGGTTGATTAATTGAAATCTCTTTCTAATTAAAACCCCTAGAATCGCATTAGCTCGATCTATGGGCTCCCATATTAGGTTTCACCCTAATCCGGCAAAATCTCGTCACCCTATCTCTAGGCGTGCGATCAACACCGTTTAATTATGCTAGATCTACTCCTAAGCAGGGACTTTTGTTCCTCCACCTAAGCACATCATACTTGAATCAATATCCCAAAAATATCAACATAAGAATTAAGAACACATAATTAAGAATAAATCAAGTATTTATCACATAGTTCAGAAAACAATAACAAGATTCATCTTAGGTTTCATCCCCTTCAGGTATCTAAAGGTTTTAGTTCATAACTATAAAAGAAAACATCTCAGAAGAAAAGATAAAACAAAACATAAGAAATCCCTAAAACCCCCTGAAGGAATTGAAGGAGAGATCCTTCGTTTTGAGTAGAATTCTGGCTTCTTGAGATGGATCAAGTGGCTATCTTCGAGTGTTTCCCACAAATCTGACCTTTTTGGCTCGGCTCCTTGGCCTAGCTAACAGCCCCCTTTTCAAGTTATACTTAGGGGGTTTATATAGGCTTTTGAGATAGCTTTCTTTGCCCCCAAGTATCCAAATCCGAATGAAATTACTCTTCTCCAAGACAGGGACACGACCATGGCACACGCCATGTGAATCATGGCCAGGCCGTGTTCGGACTTTTAATGAGGCACGACCGTGTGTTCTTTGGGCCAGGCCGTGTCAATTTTTCTCTTGGCCCAATTTGGTCCATTTTAAGCCCGTTTCTCGTTCTTTTCATCCTCCGGTGCTTTCCTGATTATAAAACATGAAAAGAAAGGATTAAGAGCATCTTTTTACATAAATCAAGGGATAAATTATCCAAAAATATGCTAAATATGGGATTAAAATATGTTACTTTTACGGTTTATCACATACTCCCACACTTAAGCTTTTGCTTGTCCTCAAGCAAAACTCTCAACTTACAATTAAAACGAACTTTCCATAATTCAATATTCCTATCGACAATGTCTCATCATAATTCATAGACAATTTATACATGGATAATTTAATTCAAAGATTCAAGCAATATAAGTCATACATTTGTATCACGAAAACATAGGTGTCTCCCTTTATCTGAATAATTACCTTTTAATTCAAAACCGACAAGGATTGACATCCTCACAAAAGATTCACTCAAATCAGTCGAAGTGTTTAAGGTTCAGGAAAAGAGCATTCATAAGTCGAACCTGAAAAGTTAATCCCATAGGCTTGCCTAAAAATCAAATCTCCACCACTGTAAAATGAGATGATACAAAAATCAAAAGGTCTTTACAAGGTTGAAACGGGGCTAGGTTAAGGGTATGGATATAGGTTGAATTAGCAGGTTAGAATCGAGATTGACCTGATAAATTACCTAACTAGAAATACTGAGACGATAATAATTACATCAACTGGAAAGTGATAACCCTAATAATACGAGATTTTCTTTTGATAAATAGACTTTAACTGTATAAGCTCACTTTACACAATACTAATACTGAATATACTTCGATATTTTTTTTAGTTCAGAAAACAAGTAATAAAGGACAAATTCAACTACTGAAATAATATAATTAGGTAGCTAATCAAATCAAATCTCGATAAAAGGGTAGTCAAAAGGAATGGTGATAATAAATACAAAGGGTTTTGGGGTCATATCGATAGGTGAGTCAAAAAAAAGGGTTGTTAGGATCAAAGGGGTTTACTAGGGGTTAATTATGAAGGTAGGCTTTTTAGTGGAGTGAGTGGGTTAAAACCTAGGTGCCTTTATCATCTCTGTATATCAAATCAAAGGTGTGGTCTCAACCTGTATAATCGAGGCAAGTTCTAGAATAACAGTTTAATGTTGACACACTCATAATTAAAAAGTGAGCATGAAAAAGGATATATGCTCTATAAGGCTCAAAATCTCACAAAAATTATGGGTATTTGATGTCAACCTCATAAATTTCAAATTTCAAAGTAATATTCAGGTTCAGGTTAACAACCTAGCAAAAATAATAATTCTGAAAATTAGACTTATCATGCTTGATTCTCTAGTATTCTTCAAGTTTAAATAATCAATACACAATTAACTATGGCTTAATCTAAAACATATTAATAAAAATCATAAATCATCAGAAGTTTCACCCTAATTAGTAATATGAGGAAATTACTTAAGAACAAGATATAATTCAGGGATTTGAGAATAATGCAAAATGTTAGGCACTTTTACCCCCAACACTTAAGATGTACATTGTCCTCAATGTACAAAGATAGATAATAACAGTTATTATATAATCAAAAGAGAGGGGAAAAAGTGACACTTCCTGAATTCTGGATGTATTCTTTGAGTCGGAGGTGACAAGATGATGACTTATGTAGTATTGAATTACTCCTTAGTGATTTGTTCGTTATTTGGAGTGTGCAATTGAAACTGTGGAGTCATCAATTAGATGTCTCGGTGGCATGATTAAACAAGTGTTTGTTAGCAATACTCGAAGGTTAGATAGCCAATGATATCATGAATGAAATAAAAGTTTGAAATATAAAAGGCAACAAGTTTAAATAAAAATAAAAATTGAACCTATGAACTAAAAAGAAAGATAATAAAAGGACTCAAAGGTCCTCATCATCTGCTGGGTCCTGTGGTGGTGTCAGTGAAGAAATGTGGAAGTGATGACAAATCTGCTGAAGGGTGGCCTCGATCCCGTCAAAACTTCGAGCGGTGTCATTGAACTGCTGAGTACAGTACTGCTCAAATTAGGTAAGGCGCGCAGAGATGTCCGAAAGTGAAACTGGTGCATGGGAGGGCCGCTGGCTCAGGAATGGTTCCTCCTGTGGTGGTGGGACATCATCAGTAATGTCCTCAGGCTCCTCCTCTTTAGTGGGGAGGGCTAGTCGGTATTGAGGAGAATCGGTCCCACGTCGATATTTGATCATCCTCATGTGCAGCATCATCTGGATGCCTTGGGGTACCATCTGCCCCATCTGTGTTAGGAAGGAGGTCTGTGTATCAGTGTTGAGGAGGCCAAAGTACCGAGCTAAACGTGTGATGTATGGGCTCATCGATAGATTCCCCTCCCATGTGGCTCCGTCTGGTGCTGGATGGTACAGGCTATGAAGTAGGCTAGGTCGAAGACGTGCCCGTTTGACATGCACCATAGGTAGTAGATGTCATGAGTGTTTACGACGCTGGTGCTCTCGCGTCGACCTCTAAGAGTCTGAGCCAAAATTGCGTGTACGTACCTCAGAGATGGGACCAGGGCCGTCACCTTGGAGTGACTGGGGTCGTAGTTGTCTTTGTGGGGGGCTAAGTCGTACCAATAGTTGACGGGGGTACGGTGAACAGCTCAGAGTGGTCATGTTCTGCTACGAAGTCATCTGTGTAAAGTCCGAGTGCTGCCCCGAATTGTGGCACATTCAGTCGTTGTACGGTGCCTCCTAAACGGAATTGTATCGTACCTGGATCATCGTATTGTGCCATCACCGTTTGGAGTTGAAAAGTGGAGTAGAATTCTAAGGTAAGTTCCAAGTATGTGGGCTCGATGATGGTGAAAAATTTATCCCACAGATCGGTTGTAAGCAGGGCTCGAACATCATCTGCGAGACCGACCTGCTCTAAAGTGGCCCAATCAATGCACCTACTGGTGTCGAGAGGTCACGCCCGTAGTGTCTTGTACCGTTCCTCTTGGGCCTCTTGAGTAAATTGGAGGAACTAGTGGTGCACTTTGGAGGATGCGCTAGAGGAGGATGAGCTGGTTCCCTTCCGTTTCTTAAAAGTGGTGGCTGCTATTCGCTTTCCTCGTGACGATGACATTGTACCTGAAAATAGTTTATATTTAAATAATTGTCTTCCAAATAATATCAAGTATTTTGATCAGTACCCAAAAATATTTGAATGCTAAACAAAACATTTCAACCATGAGAAATTATATTGACAAAACTAACTTAATTTGAACAAAAGAAAAAAACATAGCAATCAAATTAGTTCTAAAATTCAAGAAATTATTCTAAATAATACTACAAGTAAAAAGAAACTAAATAACATGCAATTTAAATCAAACAATAGTTAGAATAGATGAAAATGAAATAGTGAAGAGTGACCAGCAGTGTTTTTGGGGTGTGTGGCGACGTGAACGGCGGAGCACGGGCGTGTACGGTGGTGCACGGTCGTGTGCTATAAAATTTTAGGTAACACGGCGGTGGCGAGGGCGTGGGCTCTATTAACACGGGCGTGGCTACGTTGTGTATGGGTATTTTTTTAAAGAGGGTAGGTGGAGGGGTTATGGGGTCAGAATGGGGGTGATATTTTTATGGTGGCCGGATTAAGGAAGGAGGAGGCGTTTAGAGACTCGGTTTAGGGTTGTGGTTTGGAGAAGATGAGAGGTTAAGTTCTTTAAATAGGGGTGAAGGCACAGGCAGGGGCCACGCCCGTGTTCGATTTTAATCAGCCCGTGTTTTTCGTGTTTTTGAATTTTGGACGCGTTCAGGGTGTTTGGCCACGGCCGTGGTCAAGGTGCCACGCCCATGTTCTTCTTCCTACGGTTGTTTAGAACAGGCGTGTTTAGCCCATACTCGACAAGTCAGTATCTTCACACGGTTGTAAGGCATGGCCGTGTCTTGCTCGTGTTTGGTAAGTCAGTATAGTCCACGGAAAGTCAGCATGGGCGTGGACTATTATCGCAACCTGTGTTGGGAAAAAAATTTCTTCTTTATCGTGCACAGCTACTAGCACGCCCGTGGTCCATCCCCTGGCTTCCACACGGCCACGGGCACGCCCATGTGCAAGGCCGTGTGGTCTAAAACCTGCGCTTTATTGGATTAATTAGTATGGAATTAAATGCTAAAAATTAAGAATCTAATGTTAGTGAGGTTAGTGCTTGGGGTTGCCTGCCGAGAAGCGCTCAGTGAGGTTAGTGCTTGGGGTTGCCTGCCGAGAAGCGCTCGTTTAAAGTCTTAAGCTAGACTTACCCTGTTTTCATTTCCAAAGGAAGGTTCACAGAGTTGAAGCTCCTCTCTTATATCCCTAAAATCTTCACCATTATAGATTTTGAGTCGGAGAACATTTACCTTGAATGTCCCTTGAGTGGGATGAGTTACCTCGATTGTGCCATAGGGAAAGATTGTTTTAATCATAAATGGACTTGACCATCTTGATTTTAGTTTCCTAGGAAACTATTTAAGCCTTGAGTTGTATAGCAGGACCAAGTCTCCTACTTCGAATTGTCTCGATTTCTTTAGACGAGCATCATGGCGTCGCTTTGTTGCCTCATTGTATAGTTTCGAGTTCTCGTAGGCTTCAGCTCTCCATTCGTCTAGCTCGTTCATCTGCATCATCCTTTTCTTTCCTGCAGTTTTAAGAATGTAATTTAAAAATTTTATAGCCCAAAAAGCTTTGTGTTCTAACTCAAATGGTATGAGACAACTTTTTCCGTAGACAAGTTTGTATGGGGATGTCCCTAGGGGGGTTTTAAACTCTGTTCTATAGGCCCATAGGGCATCATCTACTTTTAATGCCCAATCTTTTCTGTTTGATTCAACTGTTTTTTATAGGATGCGTTTAAGTTCTCGGTTTGCTACTTCAACTTGCCCACTGGTTTGAGGGTGATATGGGGTAGCTATCCTGTAGTGTACTCCATATTTTTTTAAGACTTTATCAAATTGAGTATTACAGAAATGAGTGCCCCTATCACTAATGATGGCTCTAGGTGTTCCAAATCGAGAGAACAGTTTCTTGAGAAACTTAACTACTACTCTAACATCATTGGTGGGTAAGCTTCGGCTTTCACCCATTTTGACATGTAATCAACTGCCACTAGGATGTATTTATTTCCAAATGAACTAGGGAATGGACCTATAAAATCAATACCCCATACATTAAATATTTCATATGATAGCATATATGTTTGAGGCATTTCATCACGTTTAGAAACATTACCTGTTCTTTGGCATTTATCACACGAAGCGACATATCTGTTGGCATCTTTGAATAGAGTGGGCCAATAAAAACATGATTCGAGTATTTTATGTGCTGTCTTAATGCCACTGTAGTGTCCTCTTGAAGGTCCTGAATGGCAATGTTCCAGGATTTTGCTTGCTTCCATCCTTGTAACGCATCTTCGAATTACTTGATCTGCACATATGTGGAAAAAAAAAGGATCTTCCCAAAAATAGTTTTTCACATCAGTAAAGAACCTTTCTTTTGATGATGCGTTAACCTTTTTGGTAAGATGTTAGCAGCTAAATAATTCGCAATATTTGCAAACTATGGTACCTCGAAGTTGGTTATAGAAAAGAGTTGTTCTTCAGGGAACGAGTTGTTTATCTCGCTTTCGTCGAGCTCTTTGATATGTGGGTTCTCAAGCCTAGAGAGGTGATCTGCTGCAAGGTTCTCAGCTCCTTTCTTATCTTGTATTTCCAAATCAAATTCCTATAATAGTAAAATCCATCGTATGAGTTGAGGTTTTGCATCAAATTTAGTTAAAAGATAACGAAGAGCTGAATGGTCAATGTAAACGACAACTTTAGATAATATTAAATACTGCCTAAATTTGTCTAAAGCAAAAACTATAGCTAGTAGTTCTTTCTCTGTGGTGGTGTAGTTTTCTTGTGCAGGTGTCAATGTTCTACTAGCATAATAAATTGGATGAAAATGCTTGTCTCTTTGTTGTCCTAGAACTGCACCTACTGCAAAATCACTCGCATCACACATTAGTTCAAAGGGTAAATTCCAATCATGTGCAATTATAATCGGAGCATTTATTAGTTTATCCTTGAGGACATTGAATGCATCTAAACATTCCTGATCGAAATTGAATCTTTTTCTAGTAATTTTGTTAAAGGCTTAGCTATTTTAGAAAAATCCTTAATGAATCTTCTATAAAATCCTGCATGTCCTAAAAAGCTTCTAATAGCCTTAACTAAACTAGGGGATAATTTTTCTATGGTTTCAATCTTTGCTTTATCTACCTCAATTCCTTTACTAGAAATCTTATGTCCTAACACAATCCCTTCTCTAACCATAAAGTGACATTTTTCCCAATTCAAGACAAAATTCTTCTCCTCACATCTTATTAGAACTCGTTCTAAATTTTTAAGGCAAAAGTGGAAAAAGTTACCGAATACCGAGAAGTCGTCCATAAATACCTCCATAATGTCTTCCATAAGTTCATCAAAGATGGCCAACATGCAGCGCTGAAAAGTAACAGGAGCATTACATAATCCAAAAGGCATTCTATGATAAGCAAACGTACCGTATGGGCATGTAAATGTTCTCTTCTCTTGATCTTCAGGTGCTATGGGGATTTGGAAATATCCAGAGAGTCTATCTAAGAAGCAATAGTACATATGCCCAGATAACCTTTCTAACATTTGATCAATGAAGGGCAAAGGAAAGTGATCTTTTCTAGTGGTGCCGTTCAGTTTCCTGGAATCAATGCAAACTGTCCAACCTGTGACTGTTCTAGTGGGAATTAGTTCATTCTTTTTGTTGGCTACCACCGTCATGCCTCTTTTCTTTGGAACAACATGCACAGGACTTATCCAATTGCTGTTAGAAATAGGATAAATTATTCCAGCATCTAGAAGATTAATTACCTCAACTTTCATGACTTCTTTTACGTTGGGATTCAATCGTCTTTGAGGTTGCATACATGGCTTGTACTCCTCTTCCATTAAAATTTTGTGGGTGCAAAACGACGGGCTTATTCCCTTAATGTTAGAGATTTTCCAAGCTATAACTCTTTTATGTTCTCTTAGTACCTGTATCAACTCCTCTTTTTCCTTGGGTTCTAATTCTGAAGAGATAATTACCGGTAGCGTAGAATTGTCCCTGAGGAATGCATATTCTAAGTGTTTCGGCAACTATTATAATTCTAATTTGGGCGGCTCATCAATGGAGGGTTTTTTTTTTTAGTTTGTCATTGACTTTAATGCTCTCTTCTTTCGTATGCCTAGATGAAGATGTATTCAAATTCAGCTCGTCAACTTCATCTTCTTCCCCCTCTTCTTGAGTCAGGCACAGTTCCATCGTGTCATCATGTATAATTTCCTGTAATAAGTTTTGAATGATATGATCAGTGGTATCAACAAAATAACAGGAATCATTTTGTTCTCTAGAATATCGCATGGCATCATAAATTTGAAAAATAATTTCCTCATCGCCTATCCTTAATGCAAGTTTACCGTCACCTACATCGATAACAGCCCTAACAATAGCTGAAAAAGGGCACCCTAGAATTAAGGAAATCTCAATGTCCTCATCCATGTCAAGCACAACAAAATCAACAGGGAAGATAAATTTATCAATTTTTACCAAGACATCTTCGATAACTCCTCTAGGATATTTAATAGATCTATCAGCTAACTGAATACTCATCCTAGTGGGTTTTGGTTCCCCAAGTTCTAGTTGTTTAAACATTTTATAAGGCATTAAATTAATACTGGCACCTAGATCAGCTAATGCTTTCTTAATATTTAAACTACCAATTAAACAGGGAATAGTAAAACTTCCTGGGTCTTTTAATTTGGTTGGTAACTTATTTTGGAGGATAGCTGAACATTCTTCATTAAGCTCCATTATTGATATTTCTTCGATCTTCCTTTTATTCGTCAGAAGTTCTTTTAAGAATTTTGCGTACGTTGGCATCTGTGAAATGGCTTCAATAAAGGGTAAGTTAATATGTATTTGTTTAAAAAGTTCAAGAAATTTACTGTATTGGGCATCTAATCGGACTTTCTTCAACTTTTTTGGATATGAGATTTGTGGTTTACTTTCTTTGTGTACTGGGGTTACATCCTCAATTCCCTCATCCTTTGTTTTGTTATCTTCGAGTGGTATTTTTTTTCTTCGGTTCGACTAACTCCTTTCCACTTTTTAGTATAACTGCCTTTACCTATTCGGTTCCTTTAGAAAAAAATCTTTGATCGAATTTCAGAAACTATCTTAGTAAGTTGTCCAACTAACTTAATAAGTTCCCCAACTTGGTTCTCGATCCCTTTGATCGATGCTTGTTGATTATCAAGTATCATCTCAGTTTGTTGGATACGGGCATCTGTGGCTGCCATGAATTTTGTCAGCATCTCTTCGAGGTTTGGCCTCTTTTCCTGTGGATAGAGCTGATTTTGGAAATTTTGAGGAGGTTGTTGTCTTTGATTTCCTTGACTCCCCCATGAAAAATTTGGGTGGTTCCTCTAACTTGGATTATAAGTATTACTATAAGTGTTATTATTAGATCTAAAATTATTACCTATATAGTTCATCTGTTAGCTTTCTGTGCCTGGTTGGTAGGGTGGGTACTCAGGATTCACCACAGTTCCACTTACGTCGCACTGTATTATTAGATGTACCTGCGAAGAACACAAACTATCAAGCTTTTTATTCATCATCTCTACCTATGTTGATAGCATGGTTATTGTGTCGAGGTTGAAAACTCCGGTTGATTTTGTTGGTTTTGTCCTTGTAACTTGCCACTGATAGTTATTCAGTGACATCTCTTCTATAAACTCGTAGGTTGCTTCAGGAGTTTTATTGTTCAGGGTTCCACCGACGGCTAAGTCAATTAGTTGCCTCGTTGATGGGTTTACACCATTATAGAAAGTTTGGACTTGGAGCCATAAGGTTAAACCATGGTACGGACACCTTCTCAATAGATCCTTATATCTCTCCCATGCGTCGTATAATGTCTCTAAACCCATCTTCACAAAAGAAGAGATATCATTTCGTAATTTGGCCATTTTGGCCGGTGGGAAATATTTTAATAAAAATTTTTCAGTCATTTGATCCCATTTAGTGATTGACCCTCGTGGTAGTGAGTTTAACCACTGTTTGGCTTTATTCCTTAATGAAAAGGGAAATAACCAAAGACGTATGGCATCATAAAAAATGCCATTTATTTTGAAGGTATCACAGAACTCTAAAAAGTTAGCTATATGAGTATTTGGGTCTTCGTCCTTTAAACCATCAAATTGAACAAATTGTTGAATCATTTGTATAGTGTTAGGCTTTAATTCAAAATTATTA
Source organism: Gossypium bickii (assembly GCA_025503065.1). NCBI lineage: Eukaryota > Viridiplantae > Streptophyta > Magnoliopsida > Malvales > Malvaceae > Gossypium > Gossypium bickii. The sequence goes on along the minus strand of CP106713.1, from coordinate 13,487,083 downwards.
GCAGCTATAGCAGGCCCAAAATGCTTGATTCTGCTCCTGTTAAATGAGGTTTAGCATAATCATACATAGTACGCGGAGCATTATTTTCTGCCGTGTCTTGTGGTGGTGGATTATTCTCGTCCATCCCTTCAGTAGGATTGGATTTGCTTTCTCGCTATTCTTCTGTATAATTTAGGGCTCGCCTAATTTCTCTGCGATTCCTGTGAGCGGTAGCTTCAATATCACTGTCGTATACTAGTGGTCCTCTCGAATTCCTTCTAGTCATAAACTAGAGGTACCTGTTAAGAAAAGAAAGAAAGAAAATTTAGCACAGTTAAAAACAAAACAAAAAATAAAAATAAGAGTGAATTACAGAAAATAAAAATAAAAAGAGTGGCTAAAGTAATAAAAATAGAGTTTTCTTAATAATTTAGTTCCCCGGCAACGGCGCCAAAAACTTGATCGCTATTTTTCAGAGTTTTAAATTTATAAATGAAAATGATCGAACCTGGAAACTAACTCTGACAATGACTTAAGGCAAGTGCACCTATCGAACAGTAGTATAGCTTAGGCAAGACCGGGATGTCGAACCCAAAGGAACTAAAAGTACTAATACTAACTTTCTTTTTATTATCTAGCCTAAAATAAGTGAAGTTGTTGTTTAATCTAATTTTAATTAACTACTAAGCTAAAGACGCAAAGACAAGAAGAATGAATTGGGGAAACACTTGTTGGAAAAACTCAGTTGATTAAGACGATACCCTTAGGAAGAATCCACCTAGACTTCACTTGTTATCTAACACTGAACCAGACGATGTATTCACTTGACTTGATCCGTAGGATTCCCTAATTTATATTAAACCCTCTCTCGAGGCGAATAATGTCTAACCCTAGGTTGATTAATTGAAATCTCTTTCTAATTAAAACCCCTAGAATTGCATTAACTCGATCTATGGACTCCCATATTAGGTTTCACCCTAATCCGGCAAAATCTCGTCACCCTATCTTTAGGCGTACGATCAACTTCGCTTAATTATGCTAGATCTACTCTTAAGTAGGGACTTTTGCTCCTCCACCTAAGCATATCATACTTGAATCAATATCCCGGAAATATCAACACAAGAGTTAAGAACACATAATTAAGAACAAATCAAGTATTTATCACATAGTTCAGAAAACAATAACAAGATTCATCTTAGGTTTCATCCCCTTCAGGTATCTGAAGGTTTTAGTTCATAACTATAAAAGAAAACATCTCAGAAGAAAAGATAAAACAAAACATAAGAAATCCCTGAAACCCCCTGAAGTAATTGAAAGAGAGATCCTCCATTTTGAGTAGAATTTTGGCTTCTTGAGATGGATCAACTGGCTATCTTCGAGTGTTTCCCACAAATCTGACCTTTTCGGCTCGGCACCTTGGCCTAGCTAACTGCCCCTTTTTCAGGTTATACTTAGGGGGTTTATATAGGCTTTTGAGATAGGTTTCTTTGCCCCCAAGTATCCAAATCCGAATGAAATTACTCTTCTCCACGACAGGGACACGGCCATGGCACACGCCCGTGTGAATCGTGGCCAGGCCGTGTTTGGACTTTTAATGAGGCACGGCCGTGAGATCTTTGGGCCAGGCCGTGTCGATTTTTCTCTTAGCCCAATTTGGTCCGTTTTAAGCCCGTTTCTCGTTCTTTTCATCCTCCGGTGCTTTCCTGAGTATAAAACATGAAAAGAAAAGATTAAGAGCACCTTTTTACATAAATCAAGGGATAAATCATCCAAAAATATGCTAAATGTGGGATTAAAATATGTTACTTCTACGGTTTATCAAGCTCTGAAGGATGAGACCTGATGTCTTGCTAAAAATAAAAGAGAAGGTCTAGAAGCAATTCGATGCTGGTTTCTTACAAGTAGTTAAATACTCAGAATGGGTAGCCAATATCGTTCCTGTCCAAAAAAAGATGCGAAAGTTCGAAGTGTGTGGGCTACTGGATATGAACAAGGCCAGCCCAAAAGATAATTTCCCGTTGCCTCACATTGACACCTTAGTGGACAACACAGTAGGTTACTCATTATTCTCTTTTATGGATGGCTTCTCGGGATACAACCAAATAAAGATGCATTCTGAAGACATGGAAAAGACCACCTTCGTAACCGTATGGAGAACGTTTTGCTAGAAGGTGATGCCATTTGGATTGAAAAACGCGGGAGCGACATATTAGAGAGCCATGGTAACCCTGTTCCATGACATGATGCATAAAGAAATCGAGGTTTATGTCGATGATATGATCGCAAAATCCCAAATAGAAAAGGAGCATATACAAGTCCTGAGGAGATTGTTCTTAAAGTTGAGAAAATTTCAACTAAAGCTCAATCCAGCAAAATGTACATTCGGGGCTAAGTCGAGAAAATTGCTAAGATTTGTGGTCAGTGAAAAAGGGATCGAGATTGATCCAGATAAAGTCAAGGCTATGCAGGAACTATCTCTGCCACGTACCTAAAAAGAAGTTCGAGGTTTCTTAGGGAGGCTAAACTATATCGCTCGTTTCATTTCACAACTAACGGAGAAATGTGACCCCATATTCCGCCTATTTAAGAAACACAATCCAGGCGTATGGGATGAAGAGTGCCAGAAAACTTTTGACAAGGTCAAACATTACTTATCTAACGCCCCTGTGCTGATGCCACCCAGTCCAGATAAGCCATTAATACTGTACTTTGCAGTATTTGGAAATTCCATGGGATGCGTACTGGGCCAACATGATGAGTTAGAAAGAAAAGAAAAAGCGATATACTATCTTAGTAAGAAGTTCACTGAATGTGAGACAAGATACTCGAAAATTGAGAAGTTGTGTTGCGCCTTAATTTGGGCAACCCGAAGACTGAGACAGTACATATTGTACCACACAACTTGGCTCATCTTAAATCTAGACCCTCTAAAATACATGATAGAATCGACTACTTTGAATGGAAGAATGGCCCGATGGCAAATTCTACTTTCCAAGTTCTATATAGTCTATGTGAACCAGAAGGCGATAAAAGGGAGTGCAATAGCAGATCTTCTAGCATGTAGAGCTCTAGAAGATTACGGGCCTTTGAACTTTGATTTCCTGAATGAAGATCTAATGTATGTTGCAACCACTGAAGAAGACTCTCAAGAAGGCCATCCTTGGAAACTAAACTTTGACGGAGCCTCAAACGCTGTGGGTAATGGAATTGGGGCAGTCCTAGTATCCCCAAACAGATATCATTATCCTTTTACTAGTAAATTGGATTTTGATTGCACAAACAACATGGCAGAATACGAAGCATGCATCATGGGCAATCGTGCAGCCATAGAACGTAAGATCAAAGTACTAGAAGTATATGGGGATTCTGCATTAGTGATCTATCGACTCAAAGGAGAATGGGAGACGAGAGACCCCAAATTGATCAACCATCAAAAGCTGGTTCTTGAATTAATTGAGGAGTTCGATGACATCACCTTCTGCTACCTCCCGCAAGATGAAAACCAAATAGCTGATGCCTTGGCTACTTTAGATTCTATGATCAGAGTAAACAAATAAGAGGATGTGAAACCTATCCAGATGAGTATTTATGAGGCTCCGACTCATTGTTACAACATCGAAGAAGAAGAAAATGATGGTCACCCCTGGTACCACTATATACTGCGATATGTGAAGAATCGTAAGTACCCTGACCAAGCAACCGAGAATGATAAGAGGACGTTGAGAAGGTTGGCCAAAGACTATGTCTTAGATGGGGAGATCCTATACAAAAGAAAAAATGATTAGGTGCTTCTAAGATGTGTGAACACTGTTGAGGTTAAGAAAATCTTAGAAGGGGATTGTGTCAGTTACGCCAGATAGATCATGAGATTCGGATATTATTGGTCCACCATAGAAGGATATTGTGTCAGTTATGCCAAGAGATGTCACAAGTGCCAAATTTATGGAGACAAAATTCATGTGCCTCCCTAACCTCTTCATGTCATGACTTCTGCATGGCCTTTCTCTATATGGGGCATGGATGTCATAGGGCCGATATCACTGAAAGCTTCTAATGGGCATCGATTCATCTTCGTGGTTATTGATTACTTTACCAAGTGTGTAGAGGCCACTTCTTACGGCAACATCACAAATTCAGCAGTCAGCAAATTCTTAAAAAAAGAGATCATATGTCGGTATAGGATGCCAGAAAGGATTATATCTAACAATGCATTAAATTTAAACAACAGCATGATAGCGGAGGTCTGTAGCCAATTCAAGATCAAACACCATAACTCATCACCATATCGCCCAAAAATGAATGGTGCGATGGAAGTAGCCAATAAGAACATCAAGAAGATTGTAGGGAAAATGACTGAGACTTATAAAGATTGGCACGAGAAGTTACCATTTGCCCTCTATGCTTATCGAACGTCTATTAGTACCTCCACCGGGGCAACGCCCTTCTTTTTGGTTTATAGAATAGAGGTGGTTCTGCCTATTGAAGTTGAGATTCCCTCTCTCCAAGTTTTTTCAAAACTAAAGTTAGATGAAGTAGAATGGATTCAATCTCGATATGACTAGCTGAACTTGATTGAAGAAAAGAGGCTGAAAGCTATACGTCATGGTCAGATGTACCAAAAGCGAATGATGCGAGCTTATGAAAAGAAGGTTCGCCCTAGAGAATTCCATGAGGGGGACCTAGTATTGAAAAAGATCTTGCCCATACAAAAGGATTTTCGAGCTAAATGAATGCCAAATTGGGAAGGACCTTATATAGTAAAGAAGACACTTTTTGGAGGAGCACTGATTTTGATCGAAATGGATGGCAAAAACTTGCCTAATCCTGTGAATTCAGATTCAGTCAAGAAGTACGTCACCTAAATAAAAAATAAAAAAATAAAAAGGGGAGAGGCCAAGGCAAAAACCGTAAATGGCGCATTTAGACCAAATAGGTTTTGAGTTGAAAATAGTCTTGTCTTCTTTGAACTAATAAGAATGAGGGATGCTACATCTTGGGGCATCAACTAAGTATTCTAGATCTTCTAAACACATATCAAGTTCAAAAGGTCCTCGAGGAGTTTGCGCGGAGAAGCTCATGCTACAATATCTGGGACACCTGTTTTCATCTTACTCATATTGTATTTTAACAGTATTTGCTATCTCTGATTAATTTATTCATTTTGAGCTCTGCTCCCAATCAATTTCAATCTTGTCCATTGTTACAATCTTTTTCAAGCATTTTTCATTGAAATAACGATTAATGGACTAATGATATTCAAGTAAAAGGATTTTTTGCATATTACTCTGAAAGGTTTTCTAAATAGTACAAGGATCTGAAACAAGACCACTAGTCAGAACTAACCAAATTTAAGAGTTGGAAATACTTGAAAAAATAATCTAAATTGGTGATTATTTCTTCGGGTTCTCTGTCGAAGATACCAGCTGAACAAGAAGGCAAAGTTAAAAGGGGATCATTATAAAAAAAATGACATTTTGCATTCATGCAAACATCATTCATACATATCTATTTACGATAATTTGATTCATTCTGATTATAACATCCTAACCACTCAGGATAAAGATAGGCCCATTAAATGGATTCTACAAGTCATGTTCCCTAGAGAACGGTGCAACAAACCAGTGAAGCCATAAATCCTATACCTTTGAAGTTATAGTGGGACGAATTTAAGTCATCGTGGCAAATCTTATCTCCCTGAAGTTGCAGTGGACAGATTAAAGCCACAAATCTTATCTCCCTGAAGTTGCAGTGAAGCAAGTTGAAGTTACAAATCTCATCTCCCTGAAGTTGCAGTGGAGCAGATTGAAGATAGTGCATCTCATTTCCCTGAAGTTGCAGTGGAACAGATTAAAGCTATAAGTCACAAATCTTATACCTCTAGAGTTGTTGTAGGTCGGATTAAATCTACCATGGTGAATCTTATCTCCCTGAAGTTATATTGGAGCAGATTGAAGCCACAAATATTATATCTCTGAAGTTGCAGTGGAGCAGATTGGAGATGCGAATCTTATTTCTCTGAAGTTGCAGTGGAACAAATTAAAGCTACAAGTTACAAATCTTATCTCCCTGAAGTTGCAGAAGAGCAGATTGTAGATGCGAGTCTAATTTCCCTGAAGTTACAGGGGAGTAGATCGAAGCACTAATTCCTATACCCTTGAAGATGTAGTAGGATGAAATGAAGCTACTTGAAGAAGAGAAGCACTAAGGAAGTCAAGATTCGACAAAGCTAGGCAAAATTGGCCCTTTTTAAAGTCTTTATTCCATTCTCGTTACACGAAAAAGAGCAAAGAGGAGCAGCTGTAATAGGCCAATTTTGGCCTAGGCCCAAGACCCAAAAATTAACAGAAATAAAAACCAAAATAAATCTTAATAGTCCATATAAAACAGTCTAAATTACAAAACAACAGGCCCAAAATACAACAAAACCCATAGCCCAAAATTAACCCTAGCCCAACAAGCCCACAACCTTAACATTTTCAGCAAAAAGAAAAGGTAGAAACCCTAGCCGCCAAACTCTAGGCCTAACCCTGGCACCGCACTTGCTGCCGCCTCTCCACACACGTTTGACGCTTCTCTGCCACCACCTGCAACACGCAAAGCAGAGGACAACGAAGAAAAAAAAAAGAAACAATAGCGAACAAAAGCAAAGAAAATAAAAAAGAATCTTGTATTCCGGCTATAAAGGTACAAATAGTTTCTTTGTATTTTTTCGGACAGACAAGTAATCAAAACTTTTATATTGAATACAAAAAAGATCAAATATAAAAATTTTCTAAAGGTGATTTCTTTAATTTTTATTTTATGTTATTTTTACTCTTAGGTTTTTCTTCTTCTTTTTTCTTATTTATTTTACATACAAAAATATAAAAAAGGGAAAGGAAAACTCACCGGAGTGATTCCGCGTTCTCTTCGTCAGAAGCTCCTCCTCCGGCGTCGAAATCGACCCAAGGAGAGGGTGGAGGATCCTTTTCTTTTGATTTTTTCGGACTAGGAAGGCTTTGCCTTCAGATCTATTTTAAAAGGGTCTAAAAAACCCGATTTTGCGTGGCTCCGACCGCCATCCATGGTGGAGCCACGATCGACGCGGCGGCTGATGGCCGGACCGCTGACCAGAAATCGGAATGGAGGAAGAGAGTTGAGAGAGTTTTTTTTTTTTGAGGAAGAAGAGAGAAAATGTGTTTTAAAAAAAATTGACTTAAATAAAGATACAAAACGGCGCCGTTTTGAGCTAAGGGCACAGACGCCAAAACGTCGCCGTTTAAGGCCAACCCGCGCGCGACCTGACCCGCTTTAGAGGGGATCCGCGTGTTTCCAATTTTTGGGCTATTTACGCCACTAGTCCTTCCGCATTTTTGGCTTGTTTTAATTTAGTTCTATTTTCATTCTTTTTTTTAAATTTGGCCACTGAACTTTTTGCGTGTTTCAATGTGATCCCTGGTTCACTGATCTCCTAGATAAGGGACGCGTGTCCAGGGGAATTGGGTTATTTGCCCATTTGGTCCCTGTTTGTTTTTGCGCCTTTCTAATTAATCCTTTGTTTTTTTTTTTCCTTTTCTTACTTTATCCTGTTGATTTAATTTGGGTTACATTTAAGCTCATTATTTTTTTCGTTTATTTATTTATTTTATTTTATTTTATTTACCTTTTTATTTGTTCTTTATTTTTTGTTTTATTTTATTTTTCATTCGGCACCCATTTATCTATTCCGTTATTATTATTATTATTATTATTATTATTATTATTATTATTATTATTATTATTATTATTATTATTATTATTAATTATTGTGTATTTATTTACAAATTGCTCCCCCTAACTTCATTTATATTTTAATTTGCTCTTTTTTTCAATATTTTACAAACTACTTTCTTCAATATCTATTTGTATATTTATTTATTTATTCACTTGTCCTTATTATATTTTAAAAATTGGATTTGTCTTGTTTGGTGCCTATTTTCTTTTTGTTATCATTGAAAATATTTGTTGTTTATTTTATTTTATCTTTCTTTGATTGATTGTATTGGTATTAAAGTGATATGATGTGATTATTGCCATTATATGTACTAGGAATTATTTATTAGTATTTTCATATTGTTGCCATTCATTGGTACAATATTTTATTCATATACTATTTTTTTAAATATTGCATTAATTTTCACCCAAATTCAAAAAAGAAAACTTTTAAAAATAGTCAATATTTCGCATTTTGAAGATTCAAAAAATTGTACCCTAACTTACGGGGATTCGATTTTTTCATTAAACCTAAATTGCCAAATATCCATTTAATTAATGACAGAGATAAGAGATAAAAATAAACTAATTAGTAAAAAGTATTTTTTACAACAAAATATAAAATATGCTCTCTTTTTGTTTTTGTAAATAAAGAGAGAAACAACGAAAGGTCACATATGCACCATCTTTGGTATCGTTATCCTTTACATATCATCATGTAGAACCCGCAAAGCTTCCTCCGGAGTTTGTGTACAAATTCTGAGTCCCAAAGATCGATTAAATGCAGATGACGCCAATGCATCAGTTATTCTATTTCCCTCTCGATATACATGCTTCACCTTTACCACCCAGTTACGCTTCAAGCCTTCAACATATTCTGGATGTCGCAAGCCACTGCATTACTATAGTTGTCAGACGGGCTACACTTTAACAACTGGATAGCCTCGATACTGTCAAGTTTCAGCACCACCTTACTAAACCCCACATGCCATGCTTGTTTCATGCCATCGCGTGCACCCAAAAGTTCAGTTTCAGTGATGGAACAAACCCTTAGGTCCAATATGTTTTAAATAATCGAGAAAACTGCTAAGATAATATTACATATTTTAAAATATTTTTAACTTCTGGGATATTTATGTAGTTCTATATTTTTCTATATTTCTTTTCTGATTTTTTTAAAAAAAAATTAGAATTTTTCTTTCTTTTTTTTTTATATTCCCATTTGTGAGTTTTCCTAAATTTATTTTAAGAAAATAAAATTTGATGATGTAGTGCACTCTCAACATCTCACATCATATTTTTTAATGTTGTTAAAGACTAGGGTAAACTGTTAAGCTAAGCTAAAGCTAATATTAAATAATTTTATGTATTTTTTTGGTGAAAAAAGAAAAATAACAATGTTAAATTACATGGAATATTCGAGAGGTGTAATAATCCTCTCTTTATCTGACTTAAGGAAATCTAACATTTCATTTGGAGGAGATTCAATCAGGTGTAAATCCTCCTCTTTTTCAAAAGTCAATTTAGCAAGATAGTCTGGACATTTATTGTCCTCCCTAGGAATGTGCCTTAGAATCTATTGACTTTCTTGGGACAAAATCCGATGTATTCTCCTGATCAGCGCAGAGGTTGAGTTCTTTGAAACATTTTCATGAATAGCTTTGACTACCTCCAAGCTATCAGAATGAATAATCACGCTGTTATGACCTCTACGTTGGATGAGCTTTAAGCCGTCTAGAATGCCTCATAGTTCTGCGTCAAAGATCGAACAATTCCCTATGAATCGGGTATAACCCATCACCCAATTGCCAGTACTATCCCGTACCACTCCCCCAGCAGCTGCTCTTCCTAATGTTCTTGAAACAACACCATCTGCATTAAGAAAAATCCAATTCTTGGGTGTAGGCTCCCTATGAAATGGGACAATATTGTCACTCAAGCCATTTCTAGAATCTAGAGACGCATGTTTAGCCCAGCACATGGAGACTTTAATGATCTCACTAGAACTCCATGACTTCCTTTGAAAAATGGAAAGATTGCGATTCTTCCATAGACGCCAAGCTAATAATCCAAAAAGGCAAGCCTAGATAATTTCCCCACCATGAAACATCGAAGTATCCTGTAAATTAAAGAAAATCCATTCGTGCAAAGGGTTAGAGAAAAAACGATATTGTTGGTTTCTTAGAACAACCTGTTTCTAGACTTCCTTAGCCATAGTGCAATCTCTAATGATGTGCAGGGTGTCCTCAGAGGCATGTCCACAAATCGAACAGGAGGCATCAACCGCTAAACCACACCCCACTCTTTCCACATTGGTAAGGAGTCTCTGCTTAAGCACTGTCCAAAAAAAAAGAAGAGAACTCTTTGCGGACCCAGAATTTTCCACGCTTTCTTCCATAATTCGTCTCTAAAGCTCCAAGAATCCTCCTTTAGCACCTTGTATGCGCTTCTAACAGAGAAAGCTCCCGTTGAAGTATGTCGCCAAGACAGCCTACCCGGTCCATCAGCTGGATGAGGAGGAGGAATTCCCATAATGTGGGAAATAATTTCCTCTGGTAGCCAAACCTGCAAAAAGTTAAGATTCCAGTTACCTTATCCTATGACCAAATCACTAAGCAAACAACCAGTATTAATATTAGCATAAGCAAGTAAATAATTAATCAGAAGTCCAACACTAGGAATCCATTGGTCTTTCCAGCGTGAATTTTATTACCATCACCGACAGACCATATCAGATTGTCATGTAAAAGGGTGCATACTTTTGAGAGCGACTTCCAAAGGAAAGAATTTTTCACCTTCGCTATACTAACAGGTAAAGAATCGTTCATCCCATACTTAGACCTGAGAGCACAAACCCGAAGAGCTTCATCATCTGAAACCAGTTTATAGCCAAGTTTAAGCAAGAAAGCGATGTTATGATCCCGTAACTGTCTCATGCGAAGACCACCACACCACTTAGGTTGGCAGATAGAGTCCCAACCAACTAACGACATATTTTTCTTGCCATCAGAGGTCCCCCAAATAAATCTCCTCACCAGATATTCAATCTTGTCGCAAATCTGCCTAGGAATCATCATGGATTGCATGAAATAACTGGGGATGGCTAAAAGAACTGACTCCGCGAGAGTGACCCAACCTGCAAAAAAAAGTTGATGAGCATCCCAGCTTTGAAGCTTCGTACGAACCTTCTCAATCACAAAGTGGAGAGTACTATTAGTGACTCTCTTATGGGAAAAGGGGATTCCGAGATACCGGCCAAGATCATCCACCTTCTGAAAACTAAGTAAATTACTAAGCCGATCAACCATGGACTCTTCAACTCCTATGGAGAAGAAGATGTTAGTTTTCCTAGGATTAACCTTATGTCCTGAAAGCTCACAAAAGTCATTCAAATTTTCTTTTAAAATCCTTCCATGTTGTTCATCCGCTCTACAAAAAATCACAAGATCATCAGTAAAAAAAAAGGTGTGATAGAGCCGGCCCCGAGTGAGATAATCGTATACATTTCCAAATCCCTTTGGACAAAGCCGAACTAATAGAATGCCCTAACCATTCCATACAAAGTACAAAAAGGTAGGGAGAAAGAGGACAACATTGTCTAATTCTCCTAACAGGTCTAAATTTAGCCGTTGGGACTCCATTCCACAAAACCTGCACGATAGAGTTAGAAATAGCAGAAACAATAACATTTTTAAGATAACTAGGGATACCTGATGCTTGGAGAAAAGCATCAATAATGTAATATCCCGGGTTAGGGGCTATTTTGTCGTTGCATGTTATTGCCTGTATGTGGTGTGCTGTGTTGCTATTTGTATGTTTTAGGGGTTTAATTATAGCTTAGGTGTATGCCCGAGTAAATAAGAAAATTTTAGTTTTTGGTGTTAAGTGAAGGAGAGCCGAGGAAGTCGGGGTTTAAGAAAATAAATTGTGGGTTCATAGCACAAAAAGAAGTGTTTGGCATAGTAGGCCGAGCAAGGTGCCACTAGGAGTTGAAGGTGGCGTCTTTTGCTAGGGAGGGGATGTCCTGAGTTCGAGCTGCGAAACCCCCATTTTGGTTGCTTTTTGGGACGGCATGGAGAAGAGGCAGAAGGCAAGTGGAACTCTAACTTGGACTTGGTCAAAAGGGTGACTTGGATGATGGAGAGTAAAATGTGGAGGAGGACTTGGTCCACTCATTTCAAATGAGTGAATGAGAGTGAGTGGGGGGATTCTTGGCCGATTTTGGGGGTGTTGGAGTGGGGTGGACGGTTTGGTTAAGGAAGGAGGTGTGCCAAATGCACTTCTCATTTTGTGCATTTTCTACCACAAGCATTTGGAAGCAATCTGTTCTTTGTCTTTCTTTTGTCAAAAAGCAACCCGAAACTTCAGTGAATTTTCTCATTTTTTTTTCGGATTGAATGACCAAACCCTATAGCCTTGCCGAAAATTTCATTTCTTTTCCTTAATGTTTGTGGGTGGCCGAATGTTCAACCCCATTTCATCTCTTTTGTTCAAAGTGTGCTAAAACCGAAACACTCTCTCTTCTCCAACATCTTCCTCTCTTTTTGAAGCTTTGATTGCCGAAACTATATTCTCCAACACACCTTCTCTAAACCGAAACTACCTTTTGTCCATCCACTCCTTCTCTTCTAAATACTCCATTGCCAAATTCCATCCTCATCTCACAAATTCTTATTCTTTTTCTCTCCTAAAGCCGAACCTAAGGGTGTTGAACACCTATGTTTAACCCTCTTCTTTCTTTTGTAGCCTTGGCGAAACTTTCTTCTCTCTTAATAGTTCCCCGGTGGCCGAATATTAGAAGGGTGGTGAGCGTGTTGGGGGTCTAAATTTCATCGTTGGTGGTGGTAAGTTTTGGCCGTATGGCCATCCCTTTTTCTCTCTAGTGCTATGACGATTTTGGTTGATGAAAGGAAATAACCTCTTATTTTGGGACTTAATGCTTGATAGGGCATTCGGGATTCAAGGAGTCAACAAAGCCTTCTCTCAAGGACTCGATCGATTGGTAGGTAGTGATTGTGGTGAGTGATTGGTATTGGCATTGGTCGTCCAATCTTTTGATTTTGAGTTGGTCAAAGTTATTAAGGTTTAATTGTTCCTTTTCAAAGTGTAGCCAATTGTTGGAAGGAAAGCCTTGGAGGTTCGGGTTTGATAAAGAATCAAACCAATAGCAAGGTAAGGGTGATTCGACAAACCCTTGTTGGTCGATACTGTTGATGGCCGAATGTCTTAGTTGCCTAACCCCTATGTTTGGCCGATTGTAGAGTCGATGACTCGAGGACCTAGATCGCTTTGGTTGGGATTTTTAGACTCAGATTATCGTGTGTGTAACTAACACACCGATACTTAGTAAGATTATTAATAAACCTGCTTGTCGTTAAAATTATAAACAAGATTATGATGGACAAATGAATACCCAAACGGGTAATGCGGTGTACGATTCGGGTAAGTCTGTTTCTATTATGAGTACTATTGATGAAGCATGATATCATGATTTATGTTATGCATGTTATGAGTTGTAATGCTTGGTATGTGGGCATGATATGCATGGTTAATATGAGATGCATAATCCCATAAGTATGATATGTATGGGTGATACGAGAGAGGGGAGCAAAGTGATATATTGTGGTCGACGAGCACCAAAGCTTTGGTAGCACAACTTTGTGACTTTGGGTCACCAGAGGTTTGGCACCTCCAGAGGTTTGGTACCTCAAATGCCTCGTCCCAGCTGGCTCAAGACCACAAAGGGGTTGGCCCCACGAGATGATTATACGGATTGACGCCGGTGTTTTGGTAACACACGATGGGTTGGCCCCATCACCGATTTGTGACTACGGTCCACCGGTGCTTTGGTAGCACAATTGTGTCTTTGGGATACCGAGAGGTTTGGCACCTCATTGCGACTAGTCCCCGTGGTTTGACCACCGTGGGTTGGCCCCACTTGAGATATGGGATCGTCTCGCTAGTGTTTTGTAACACACACGATGGGTTGGCCCCATCTTTGGATTTGTGACCTCGGTCACCGCTGCTTTGGTAGCACAATTGTGTCTTTGGGACACCAAAGGTTTGGGACCACATTGATGGATAACGTGTCTTTGGGACACCGGTGTTTTGGTAACACATTGTGACTATGCGTCACCAAGTGGTTTGGTACCACACGGGTAGAAAAGGTGTATGGATGGTTAGGATCGGGTTGCATTAATTATGTTGCTATGTATGATGTGTGTTAGCATATTGTATTATCGGGAGCGGGATTTACACACTCGAGTCACTCGACTCACCCTCTCCTTGACATTTCAGTGACTCGTAGACGCGACTTGGAGCCGGATGGACTCGGGTGCACATGCCATGCTTTAATAAGAGTTTGCTCGCACTATTGCATTTGGGTATTTTAATTTATTTACTATTATTTGGGTTTAATTTGGATTTGTAAAAGGCCTTTAATTTATGATTTACGATGCTTATGTTTTAATTAAATCCTGATATGCCTTAACAAAATAAGTTGGTATGATTTTCACTAAAACTTGGAAAGATAACGAATTCAAAATTTTAACGCAATGTGTTTTAAACTATACCATCGGGTATCACACTGAGTCTTTATGATAAGCAAATACAAATGGTTTTCAACTCAAACTTGTAGTTCTCCTAAGTTAAAAGTGTTTTATGTATCACTAAGAAACTAATGAGGTTTTAAATGGTATAAGCTCGTTTTAACTACACAATCTGAATAAGTTTCCAAAATCTCCGGGATTCAATTACATCAACCGTTTTTCACACAAGTCCACTCAGTTTTGTTTCAAACACACTGTGTTTTCACTCAGCTTTTAAACGGAAAATTTAACTTTTCAAAAACGATTTCCCCGTAGCATACCAGATTCGGACGTGGTGTCTTGTCCGGGTTTGGGGTGTTACAATTGTGGTATCAGAGCTAAGTTCAAAGGCTCATTTACCAGGGCTCGAGGCCCAAAATGGTTTCAAAAGTCCTGCTTAAGTGCTTGTTTTGAAAGTATGGTTTGAAAGGCATGGCACCGAGTCTCCTGCACTGGGCCGCCTGTAAGTAGTTCTAACTCTTCTGTGAATTATTATTTGTAGAAGGGTAGGTGAGATGGAACGTAGTTAGATTTATAGGACTTGAACCCTAGGATTAGATCACTCAAACACTCGAACTAAAGCATAAGACTTAAAGCACTAAACCAATCTATGACTCAGCCACGGGGCTAGGGTGTGGTAACTCCAGACGCATGTCTAGAGAGGATCCTAAGAGCTTGGTATTTAAGCAGTCCTCGTGACTCACCTCCTCTTCGCAGGAATCCCACCTGGTGCGTAGCTCGAGTTCACCCTGACCAAGAAGGCTCGGTCATAGACTTAACCTAACGACTAAAACCCGAAAAGGGAATCAGCCATGTTTTCAAAAATACAACAACAACCCTAATGTTTTCAAACTTTTTGCAATAAACTCTTTCAAAACCGAAAATGTCACATTTACAACAATTTTCTTGAAAAACCTGATTTATGGAAAATTACAAAAGTGCCCTTAGGGGTAAATTTACTAAAATGCCTCGGTTTATAAAATAGCAACTCAATGATTTTGCCCAAAATTTCAATGATGTTACTAAATTCAAACACTCTGTTTTACAAAATATCAATCAAAATTTTGATTTTGGAAAATTTATGAAAACGCCCTCAGTTTGTGAAAATTTCTAAAATACCTCTGGTTTTCAAAACGAAGTATTTTACAAGATTTTCAAAGAACACTCTCAAATTTTTGGAATTTCAAATTGACCGGTTTTACGAAAGTTTAAAATATCTTTTATTACTTAAAATACCCTCAGAGGGAAATGACTAAATACCTTTGGGTTAGAAATGGGCAAGAATGTCCGAAGAGTGAATAGGTATGGAAAGGGTTAAGGAATGAATGTATGACCTCTTTTTGGGTGAATAGGATAGAAGATTGAAACCTTGGTTGCTCGAAAGAACCCCTGATTAAACTCTATCCATAAAATTTCTTTGCGGTTAAGAAAGTGGAACGATACTAATGCATAAAAATCTTTTAATCGATACGTAGGAAGATTAGACATGAGCTCGAGGCGGACGTGGTCGTAATACTCGTGGTAGAGGTAGGGGTAGAATGACGGTTTCTGAACCCGTAGGATCTGGTCAAGGGTCAGAAAATGAGATGCCGCCCGCCACCACCGGAGGTGGTGAGTTCCGTGATCGGTCGAGACGATGCGATGTCACGCGCGATCTGCGGGTGTTGGAAAGGGTAGCCGGTGTAAGTGGTGGTGCGGGAGTTAGGAAATCTGCTCTGGCGACTCGCCTAACGGGCCGAATTCTTTCGAGGTGTATCGGTGTTGCTCCTAGCACCGCCGAGTATTGGCCGGAGGCAACGGAGCGGATCATGGACGATCCGACTTGACGGTGAGAGAAGTCGGGGGCATCGTGCGCTTCTTCGGGATGAGTCATATCGCTGGTGGCTCACCGTTCGGGACAGTGTGGCAGCTGAGGATCTGACATGGGATTATTTTAGAGCTGCATATCAAAAGAAGTACATCGGGGCTAGTTACATCGACTCTCAGCGAAAGGCATTTTTGAGACTTGTTCAGGGGAGTAAATCTGTTGCTGAGTACGAGGCTGAGTTCCTGAAGCTGAGTAGGTATGCCAGGGGCATTGTAGCCACTGAGCATGAGAGGTGTGTTCGTTTCGAGGATGGTCTCGCGAGACGAGTTGAGGTCGCCGATTGCTCCACAAACCAGAGCGCGAGTTTGCTCGCCTTAGTTGAGAAAGCTAAGGTAGCCGAGGGTGTTAAGGAATCAGTGAGGCAGAGTATGGACAGGAGTAGGCTTAAGAGGAGCTTTGGGTCTTCTGGTTCGTCGGGTAATCCGCAGAAGAGGGCTAGACCGAGTGGGCAGAGTCAGTCTGCTAGGTTTGGTGTTGCTAGGCAGGGACCACCGCAGTGTAATCAGTGTGGGAAATCTCATTGGGGTGGTTGTTGGACTGGTGGTAAAGGGTGCTTTGAGTGTGGTTCTCTGGAGCATCGCATTAGGGATTGTCCGCGTAGGATGGCCAGGATTCAGTCAGATAGTCAGGGCCGTAATCAGTTCAGAGGTAATGGACCGCCACCGCAGAGGGGCCGTGGTAATGGCAGAGGTGGTTATGGATCTGGTCGGGGCCGTGGAGCACCGCGCGAGGTGCGGTAGTTCGATGCTAGACACCGATTGGTGTATGCGGCGAGGCGCCGAGAGAGGCGACGCGACCGGACGTCATAACCGTGACGTTCTTGATTTTTGGTACTCCTTATACTGCTTTAATTGATGTGGGTTCTACGCACTCTTATGTTGCTAGTAGTATAGTTGAGACAATGGATTTAGACTCTGAGATATCTTCTAGGCAGATGACTGTGATTAGCCCTCTAGGTCACTCTGTAGTGGTAGATAAGCTGTTTAGAGAGGTACCCCTAGAACTCCAAGGGGTAGTGTTTGCTGCTGATCTGATGGAACTGCCGTTTGGGGAGTTCGATCTGATTCTGGGGATGGATTGGCTGGTTAAGTACCGAAGCGAGGTTGGATTGCGCTAAAGCGCATGGTTCTTAAGACGGTTGATGGTGTTGAGGTGGCTATGATAGGTAATAGGAGAGATTACTTATCAAATGTGATAACCGCTCTGAAAGCGGAGAAGATGGTCAAGAAGGGCTGTGATGCGTATGTGGTTCACATGTATGCCTTGGAGGCTAAAGAGTCTGCTGTTGAGAAGGTTCGTACTGTTAAGGAATTTGCTGATGTGTTTCCTGAGGAGCTTCCGGGTTTGCCGCCAGATCGAGAAGTAGAGTTCGGGATTGATCATTACCCGGATCGCGCCAAAGGTCTATTGCTCAGATAGGATGGCACCAAAGGAATTGGTGGAGCTTAAGGCTCGAGATCCGGGAATTATTGGATCGGGGTTTATCGGGCCAAGTGTTTCGCGGTAAGTGCGCGTGCGTACTTTTGTTAAGAAGAAAGATGGTACGATGCGGATGTGCATAGACTACCGCCAGTTGAACAAGCTGACGATTAAAAACAAGTATCCGTTGCCACGGATAGATGATTTGTTCGATCACCGAAGGGTCTTCGCGGTATTTTCAAGATTGATCCGAGGTCCGGGTATCATCGCTTAAAGGTTAAGGAGGTCGATATCCATAAAACAAATGCTTCGGACTCGAGATGGGCACTACGAATTTCTAGTAATGCCGTTCGGGTTGACTAACGCCCGCGAGCCTTTATGGATATGATGAATAGGGTGTTTCAAAGCAGATCTGGACCGCTTTAAATGTCGTGGTTTTTATTGACGACATCTTGGTTTACTCAAGGTCGGAAGAAGAGCATGATGCACACTTAAGAGTGGTGTTGCAAATTTTGAGGAGAAACAACTCTATGCTAAGTTCGGTGAAGTGCGAGTTCGCTTAGTGAAGTGACGCTTTTTGGTCATGTAGTATCACCGAGGGGATTAGAGTAGATCCTCGGAAGGTTGAGGCGGTTTTGGATTGGAAGCCTCCTAGGTCGGGTCACCGAGATTCGAGTTTCCGGGTTTGGCGAGATACTACCGAAGGTTTGTTGAGGTTTCGTTAATTGCAAAGACCGATGACTAAGTCATTAAGAAAGGGAGTTCCGCTTCGCTTGGACCGAGAAACAGCAGGAGAGTTTTGATAAGTTGAAGAAGATCTTGACAGAGGCTCTCGTGTTAATTCAACTCGAGGTCGGTAAGGAATTCACGATGTCTTCGACGCATCACACACGGGTTTGGGTTGTGTCTTTGATGCAGAGGGTAAGGTGGTGGCTTACGCTTCTCGGCAAATGAGGCCACACGAGGTCAACTATCCGACGCACGACTTGGAGCTAGCAGCTGTAGTCTTCGCTCTAAAAATCTGGAGGCACTACTTGTACGGTGAGAGATCAATAGTCTACACGCATCATAAGAGTTTGAAGTATCTACCGACTCGAAGGATCCGAATTTGAGGCGTAGAGATGGGTTGAGTTGTTTGAAAGACTACGATCGTTTCTATTGAGTATCATCCGGGTAAGGCTAACGTGGTAGCAGACGCGTTGAGCCGTAAGGTTGTTTCGGATTTAAGAACATTGTTTACTCATTTGAGTTTGTACGACGACGGGAGTATTTTGGCAGAGCTGCAGGTTAAGCCTACTTGGGTTGAGCGGATCGTAGAAAAAAAGCGCAGAGGATGAGGTTCGAGTGCGCGAAAGGTTGCAAGTGCGCGATGGTGGTTTGGAGGGTTACAACTTGTCCAGTGATGAGGTTCTGTGTTTTCAGGGGAAGGCTTGTATGCCTAAAGATGTTGGACTGAGGCAGAAGATTCTTCAGGACGCACATAGCAGTCCTTATGCTATGCATCCCGAGGTAGCAAAATGTATAGGGATCTTAAAGAGCGCTTTTGGTGGCCTGCTTGAAAAAGAGGTGACAGAGTATGTTGGGAAATGTCCGACTTGTCGCAGTCAAGGTCGAACATCGATTGCCGTCGGGTTTGCTTCACTGTGAAAATCCTCGATGGAAATGGGAAAGGATAACTATGGATTTCGTCGCTGGTTTACCGCTTACGCCAAGCAAGAAAGATTCGGTTTGGGTTATTGTGGACCGCTTGACTAAGTCGGCCCATTTCATTCCTGTAAGAGTGGACTATTCACTTGAGAGGTTGGCGAAGCTTTATGTGTCGAGAGATAGTGAGGCTACACGGCGTTCGATTTGATAATCTCGGATAGGGATCCTGTGTTTACTTCAAGGTTCTGAAGGCATTGCATCAAGCATTGGGTACTCGTTTGGATTTCAGCACGGCTTTTCACCCGCAGTCTGACGGTCAATCAGAAAGGGTTATTCAGATCTTGGAAGACATGCTGAGAGGTTGTGTCTTGGATTTCAGAGGTAGTTGGGAGGAGTTTCTACCGTTAATGAGTTTGCCTACAACAACGCTTACTGCGAGCATTAAGATGGCTCCGTATGAGGCGTTGTATGGCGGAAAGTGTCGCTCCCTACCTGTTGGACCGAGTTTGGTGAACGTCAGTTGTTAGGACCTGGAGTTGGTAGCTGAGACTGAGGACAAGGTTAAAGTGATACAAGCGAGATTAAAGGAAGCTTGGACCGGCAAAAGTCTTATGCCGATCTTAAGCGAAGAGATATAGAGTTTGCTGTTGGGGATCGAGTGTTTCTGAAGGTCTCGCCTTGGAAGAAGGTTTTGAGGTTCGGGAAGAAAGGCAAGCTAAGTCCGAGGTTCATTGGGCCGTATAAGGTGTTGAGGCGAGTTGGACCAGTGGCGTATCAGCTTGAGTTGCCAGCAGAGCTTAGCCAGATTCACGACGTTTTTCATGTTTCGATGCTTCGGAGGTATCGTTCAGATCCGTCGCATGTAGTAGCAGTGGAAGAGATCGAGGTGAATCCAGACTTGTCTATGGAAGAGGAACCTGTGCAGATCCTTGATCGGGGTGTGAAGGTTCTGCGTAGGAAATCTGTGCCTTTGGTTAAGGTACTTTGGCGGAATCATGGTGTAGAAGAAGCGACGTGGGAACCCGAGGATACGATGAGACAGCAATACCCGCAACTCTTTTGATCAGGTAATTTCGAGGCCGAAATTATTTTAAGGGGGGTAGAACTGTAATATCCCGGGTTAGGGGCTATTTTGTCGTTGCATGTTATTGCCTGTATGTGGTGTGCTGTGTTGCTATTTGTATGTTTTAGGGGTTTAATTATAGCTTAGGTGTATGCCTGAGTAAATAAGAAAATTTTAGTTTTTGGGTGTTAAGTGAAGGGAGCTGAGGAAGCTGGGGTTTAAGAAAATAAATTATGGGTTCATAGCACAAAAAGAAGTGCTGGCATAGTGGCTGAGCAAGGTGCCACTAGGAGTTGAAGGTGGCGTCTTTTGCTAGGGAGGGGATGTCCTGAGTTCGAGTCACAAACCCCATTTTGGTTGCTTTTTGGGACGGCATGGAGAAGAGGCAGAAGGCAAGTGGAACTCTAACTTGGACTTGGTCAAAAGGGTGACTTGGATGATGGAGAGTAAAATGTGGAGGAGGACTTGGTCCACTCATTTCAAATGAGTGAATGAGAGTGAGTGGGGGGATTCTTGGCCGATTTTGGGGGGTGTTGGAGTGGGGTGTGGACGGTTTGGTTAAGGGAAGGGAGGTGTGCCGAAATGCACTTCTCATTTTGTGCATTTTCGGCCACAAGCATTTGGAAGCAATCTTTTCTTTTTCTTTCTTTTGTCAAAAAGCAACCCGAAACTTCAGTGAATTTTCTCATTTTTTTTTCGGATTGAATGACCAAACCCTATAGCCTTGCCGAAAATTTCATTTCTTTTCCTTAATGTTTGTGGGTGGCCGAATGTTCAACCCCATTTCATCTCTTTTGTTCAAAGTGTGCTAAAACCGAAACACTCTCTCTTCTCCAACATCTTCCTCTCTTTTTGAAGCTTTGATTGCCGAAACTATATTCTCCAACACACCTTCTCTAAACCGAAACTACCTTTTGTCCATCCACTCCTTCTCTTCTAAATACTCCATTGCCGAAATTCCATCCTCATCTCACAAATTCTTATTCTTTTTCTCTCCTAAAGCCGAACCTAAGGGTGTTGAACACCTATGTTCGAACCCTCTTCTTTCTTTTGTAGCCTTGGCCGAAACTTTCTTCTCTCTTAATAGTTCCCTGGTGGCCGAATATTAGAAGGGTGGTGAGCGTGTTGGGGGTCTAAATTTCAGTCGTTGGTGGTGGTAAGTTTTGGCCGTATGGCCATCCCTTTTTCTCTCTAGTGCTATGACGATTTTGGTTGATGAAAGGAAATAACCTCTTATTTTGGGACTTAATGCTTGATAGGGCATTCGGGATTCAAGGAGTCAACAAAGCCTTCTCTCAAGGACTCGATCGATTGGTAGGTAGTGATTGTGGTGAGTGATTGGTATTGGCATTGGTCGTCCAATCTTTTGATTTTGAGTTGGTCAAAGTTATTAAGGTTTAATTGTTCCTTTTCAAAGTGTAGCCAATTGTTGGAAGGAAAGCCTTGGAGGTTCGGGTTTGATAAAGAATCAAACCAATAGCAAGGTAAGGGTGATTCGACAAACCCTTGTTGGTCGATACGGTGATGGCCGAATGTCTTAGTTGCCTAACCCCTATGTTTGGCCGATTGTAGGAGTCAGTACTCGAGGGACCTAGATCGCTTTGGTTGGGATTTTTAGACTCGTATTATCAGGTGTGTAACTAACACACTGATACTTAGTAAGATTATTAATAAACTGTTTGCCTCGTTAAAATTATAAACAAGATGATGGACAAATGAATACCCAAGCGGGTACGTAATGATTCGGGTAAGTCTGTTTCTATTATGAGTACTATTGATGAAGCATGATATCATGATTTATGTTATGCATGTTATGAGTTGTAATGCTTGGTATGTGGGCATGATATGCATGGTTAATATGAGATGCATAATCCCATAAGTATGATATGTATGGGTGATACGAGAGGAGGGAGCAGTGATATATTGTGCTGACGAGCACCAGTGCTTTGGTAGCACAACTTTGTGACTTTGGGTCACCAGAGGTTTGGCACCTCCAGAGGTTTGGTACCTCAAATGCCTCGTCCCAGTGGCTCAGCACCACGATGGGTTGGCCCCACGATGATTATACGGGATTGACACCGTGTTTTGGTAACACACGACGATGGGTTGGCCCCATCACCGCATTTGTGACTACGGTCACCAAGTGCTTTAGTAGCACAATTGTGTCTTTGGGACACCGGAGGTTTGGCACCTCATTGCGACTAGTCCCCGTGGTTTGACCACCGTGGGGTTGGCCCCACTTGAGATATGGGATCGTCTCGCTAGTGTTTTGGTAACACACGATGGGTTGGCCCCATCTTTGGATTTGTGACCTCGGTCATCAGTGCTTTGGTAGCACAATTGTGTCTTTGGGACACCAGTGGTTTGGGACCACATTGATGGATAACGTGTCTTTGGGACACCAGTGTTTTGGTAACACATTGTGACTATGCGTCACCAGTGGTTTGGTACCACACGGGGTAGAAAAGGTGTATGGATGGTTAGGATCGGGTTGCATTAATTATGTTGCTATGTATGATGTGTGTTAGCATATTGTATTATCGGGAGCGGGATTTACACACTGAGTCACTCGACTCACCCTCTCCTTGACATTTCAGGTGACTCGTAGACGCGGACTTGGAGCCGGGATGGACTCGGGGTGCACATGCCATGCTTTAATAAGAGTTTGCTCAGACTATTGCATTTGGGTATTTTAATTTATTTACTATTATTTGGGTTTAATTTGGATTTGTAAAAGGCCTTTAATTTATGATTTACGATGCTTATGTTTTAATTAAATCCTGATATGCCTTAACAAAATAAGTTGGTATGATTTTCACTAAAACTTGGAAAGATAACGAATTCAAAATTTTAACGCAATGTGTTTTAAACTATACCATCGGGTATCACACTGAGTCTTTATGATAAGCAAATACAAATGGTTTTCAACTCAAACTTGTAGTTCTCCTAAGTTAAAAGTGTTTTATGTATCACTAAGAAACTAATGAGGTTTTAAATGGTATAAGCTCGTTTTAACTACACAATCTGAATAAGTTTCCAAAATCTCCGGGATTCAATTACATCAACCGTTTTTCACACAAGTCCACTCAGTTTTGTTTCAAACACACTGTGTTTTCACTCAGCTTTTAAACGGAAAATTTAACTTTTCAAAAACGATTTCCCCGTAGCATACCAGATTCGGACGTGGTGTCTTGTCCGGGTTTGGGGTGTTACAAATAAAATCCCATCGCACTCAGTTATACGCTTTTTCCAAATCAAATTTAATCGCCATCCATTTCTGACTCTTGCAAATCTTCATTAAATGGATCACCTCTTGCAACCCTGCCAGTTCCTGCGCAATAACTTTTAGGAATATAATTTTAAAGCGGTTAGCTATTACCTTCATCACCAACTTGTAGAGTACGGAGCAAAGGCTTATAGGGCAGAACTGAGCAAACTCCTCAGGATTCTGAATCTTGGGAATAAAGACAATCAAGGTATTATTAAGCCCAGAATCAATATCCCCACCATTGAAGACCACTTTCACCCAGTCACAAACAGCTGGACCTACTGTATCTCACTGCTTCTGAAAGAATATAGCATGAAAGTCGTCACTCCCCGAGGTTTTTAAAAGGGCCATGTCAAACATAGCTCTCTTAATTTCATCATCAGTGACTACTCTTCCTAAAAAATCAATACCGGTAGAAGCAAGTTGGGAAAACCTGTTAGGAGGCAAGGGTCTCATGGGGCCAGGATCATCTCCATATAATTTCTGGAAGAAATTAGATGCTTCCAATTCGATGGCCTCAGGATCAAACAACCAATCACCAAGAGAGTTCCGGTGGCAGAAATACGGTTATTTTTTCACCGTTGTAAAGTGCGAGCATAAAAAACTTTAGTGTTCCTATCCCCTTAATGTAGCCAATAACAACGAGCCTTTTACTTCCAAAAAAGTTCCTCATGATGTAACACATTTTCCAATTCATGTCTTATCTCTATTTCAACAGAAGCCAAATCATTAGCATCTAAAAGACCCATCTTCTTCTGAACAGTCTACGACTTGTGGATCAGGTTTCTCTTACGAGTAGTAATGTGGCCGTAAATGGTCTTATTCCACTCTTTGAGATCTTCAGTAAATTTATCTAAAAAAATGAACATGTTCCCTTGAAAGTCCCACTGTTTCCTCACTAGATTATCAAAATCAGGGTGTTTAACCCAACCTGATAAGAACCTAATAGTCTTCCCCTAGGCAAAGCAAAACTCGGATTGAGGCTAAAGAGAAGAGGTCTGTGATCAGATTTAATCCTCGAAAGATGAGTAATTAAGCTATTTGGAAAATAGTTAACCCAAACCTCATTTCCCTAAGCACGATCCAATCTTTCAAACAAATTACCCCTGTGCCAAGTAAAGGGAGGTCCCCTGAGCCCCAAATCATGAAGGTTAGCCAAATCCACAAAAGTGAGGGCATCTCTTACCAGCCGAAAGGCCACCTATTTTCTCATTTAAGGATAGAATAACATTAAAATCTCCGATCACCATCCAAGGAGTTTGCCCAGCAGGGATAGTAGCTCTCAGATCATACCAAAGGTCTTTCCGCTTTTGACGATTTGGACTCCCATAAACGAACCCAATCAAAATCAAATTTGACAAAGAAATAGGCCAAACTAGAGTAATAATAAATTGGGGGTGATTTCGTATAATCTCAACTATAACAAACTTTTTCTAGCCAATCCAAATACCCCCAGCATAACCAATAGCCTTCACACGGTGTGAAAATTGAAATCCCAAATTTGCAATAATTTTATCAGCCTTGGAACAAGCTAATAATATCTGGTTTGTGCTCCATATTATACTCACAAAAAATGCGAGGAAATCTTGCACTGGCGCATCCTAGAAAATTCCATGAAAAATTGAGAGATTCGTAATTAATAAAAAATAGTAAAGGAACCGTACCATTACTGTCGGGAGTTGTTTAATCCACTAGGGTTAGACTCAGGTAGCACTCCCATCTCAGCTTCATTCGAAAGGTAAGAGGATATAAACTTTACCATCTCGTTCATAGAGTCAGCTAAAGAAACTCGTGAATTTGCAAAAGCTTTAAATCGACTCCCTCGTCCCCTTAAAACATTAATATTTTTGCGTCCTCCTCTAGTAATGCCAAATTTCTCATTACTTTTTCGATATTTATTTCCTGCGCTTATAGACTCAAAGGTACGACCTTTAGACTGTTTAAGGGAATTAGAAAATTTTTTTAAAGTGACAGCAGAGTGTTTCCCGTGATCTAAAATATTATCAGTCAACTGGACCTCAACCTCTATTGGGCCTTCAAAAGCCGGGTTAAAATGCGCCTTGATATCATCCGAATTGCTAGCTTGCAATTTAGAGTCAAAATGGTTTCCAAAGTTACCTGCATCCGACAAAACAGTCCCAAATTCTAGGTTAGTCATAATTAAATTAACATTTGGAAAAACCTGGGGGTTCTCGGCCTTGGACCATGCAGGAGAAGGCTGCTGGTCACTAAGGGGCTTGGAAAGAAAGAAAGGCCTGTCCTACTTTTCCATCGATCCAATAGCGTGAAAACCTATGGCCCCCGAATTCATAGATACATTGGAAGCAAAAAGATTTACTTCAATTGGATAAGCCTGCGTACATGATCCATTTGGGTTCTCCTTAGACGGCGGCCCAACCAAAGACCCATTCGACCCACTATCAATCATTATCTTTTTCCCAGACTTTTCAGCCTTATTCTGTCATTTTCCTGGCCGGAATGAACTCCTCCCCCATTGCGCTAAACCACTAATTTGTTAGTATTTTTTTGGACTTCCAAATCCAGGCCCGGATTACAATTCTTCTTATGGGCATCTGAATCAAGGCCCATTTTTTAGCAGCTCTATTATGTGAGTAAGGCAATAATTTAATATTATCTTCTTCCCTAGAATCAAGGGTAATCAAATCATATTCCTCCACATGAACATTCAATCCCCTTAAATCTGCCTTTGTCTTCCCCTCTTCACCGTCGGTCCTCTTACCTTCAACGTTAAGTACATTAAATCTGGAACCCAACCTTCCTTTTCCAGCAACTATACCACCAGAATCCCAAGGATCCCCCGATCTTCGCCGGGATCTACGCTCCACCAACATCCAAGGTCTAAAGGTTGGTTCAGAATCCTTCCCAAGATCGTCGTTGTTGCTACTTGTAACACCGTCGACCACCACTTTGTCATCATCTTTACTTGATGTTTCTTTCGACAAGGGACACAACTCCCTCACATGCCCGTA
Source organism: Gossypium bickii (assembly GCA_025503065.1). Classification (NCBI taxonomy): domain Eukaryota; kingdom Viridiplantae; phylum Streptophyta; class Magnoliopsida; order Malvales; family Malvaceae; genus Gossypium; species Gossypium bickii. Next base: position 13,460,532 of record CP106713.1, on the reverse strand, counting down.
TTTTCTACCGGTAAAATAGACCGTTGGTAAGGCTTCATATTCCACCTGTTGAATTTCGCCATTAACACAAATCTGAGAAATGAGAGGCTTATCCAGGTTGATGAACAACGCCATTCTAGCGAATCTGCCCCTAGTTCTATTATCAGTCTTAAAATCAAACTTTACAACCTTACCGATCATGCTTCCAATTGCCTCAAGAATCTTCCTCTTATACATAAACACTGGTAATCCAGGTAGCCTGATCCATGCCATAACAACACTTGGGTATGGTTGAAGGGGAGAAAAATCTTTTGTCAATGGCTAAACTGCCAAATATTGCCCAAAAATTATCCATGAACCCTGTGTTAAAACTTTGTCATAATCCTCATTGTTTTGGAATTTAACCAGAAAATACCCATTCTCAATATCCATTAATTGAAATGGTTGTATAGGCTTCCAAAGGTTACTAATTCGATTAAACAGAACACCATAGCTGATATTTTGGCCTAGTTGTTTTAAAACTATTGTCATCTCTATCTCCTTGTATAAGATTTCTTTAACTCGATCAGAGAAATCAATTGTTGGGATTCCATTAACGGTGGACCTTATGATATCATCGTCTAACAGAAAAAAATCTCCATCACTTCCCCCATCAAACCCCGCATCTTCCTGACTAGCCCCAGAGGAACCAGCCCCAAAGAGTTTGTCTTTCCATGACGTTGCCGCACTCAAAAGTGGTTGAGAGCCCACAGCCATATTCACAGAAACCCCATTGGAATCACCTCTAAACCTAACTTTCTTAGTGTTGCGATCTTCAGTTAACCGCGAATCATTATCACCATCGACTACTTTCAGAGGGTTTTCCATTCTTGATAATAATAGTGTTAAACTTCAAACGCACTAATTTTATGTATGTTTAATTCTTTCAATTAGATGGATCAACACACTAGCTTTTATTATTATTTTTTAATATTTAACATATTTTGGTTAGCTCAAATTGAAATTTTATTATATTTTTAATATTCATTTGCATTTTATTTATCTTCTATAAAAAGGTACATTTGAATACCTCTTTTATCATTTAATATGGTCTAATTCTGTTTATTTTAATTTCCCTTTGGTTACCGGCTGTCGAACCTCGACAAGGCTATGCGACAAACCACCAAACCATTGAGGACAAGAGGAAAGCCAGTATGCTATTACCTTACTTTTTACATTTATCCAAATCCATTTCAATGTCTCCCGCTATAAAATGGATCCAAGAGCCTTAAAATCAAGTAATATTCGAAATTTTGGAGTTTAATCTTTTTACCTTTTAGATTTTAAATTTCAAGTACAACTGTTAATTGTGTTAAAATTATTCTGTTAAATTCAAGGTTAATTATAGCATCATTTTTCTAATTACATAGTTATCATGTGAGTTTTTTTTTTTTCAAAATGTCACACTAATAAAATTAATAAAATAATTTTAACACGGTTAACAATTGGTCCTGGATTTAAAATCTGAAAAATTCATAGAAATAAAAGTATAAGGACTAAATTTTAAATTTTCTAATAGTACAGTGACTTATGGCATATTTTATCCTTTTATATTTTATTATTAGCTTTTATATTTTGTTATTAGCTATGAAGCGATAAAGTTAAAAGGTGAAATTTAAATTATAATTTTTAAGGGATTAAAGTTTGTATTGTAATTTTTAAGAGGTTAAAGCACAATTTTATTATTATATTAGTTTATTATTTTAAAAAAATTTACATATTTTTTTTAAGAAAACGATTTTACCATTATAATAATTACTAAGTAGTAATTAAATGGGAAGTTATCAGGAAAAGGTTCATTTGTTGAAGAATTAAGCTCTATTACATTAGAAAAAAAAATAATTTCCAATAAATAAGAAATAATTGAGCGTGAGAGCCAAATGAATCAAAAGGTTCATGTTTGATTCAGGGAGGGATTATGAAATTTTTTAAATAAAAAAAAGAATGGAAAGATAATCTACTTTCATTAAGTGGTTTATTAGATAATTGAAAAGAAAGGATCTTGAACACTATTCGAAATTCAAAAGAAAATGAGGATAGAAATAGAAGCTTAGGATAGTCTTTTACTTGCTCAAGTAATAAAGGACTCCATGTTAATAACCCAATCAATTCTTAGGAAATATATTATATTACCTTCACTAAGTTATTTTAGACTTGTTAACTATCTCTCAGTCGAATGATAAAATTATTATATTGCTAGGCATTAAAATTTAGATTTAATTTCTAATATTCCACCCTTATTAAAATAAAGAAGTTATTACGTATTTTAGGCTTAGGCTTAAAAAGTGCAATTTTAGTTAATTTAAATTCAGATTTGATTATAAAAAGCCTAACAAGTCAAATTAATTCAATATTGAAGAACTGGTAGAAAAAGAGAAGGTATTTTAGAAGACCTCAGTTGGTTTGCATTGCATACCCATGTCAAGGTGAAGTGGAAAACACTTAGCCACTGGGGACAAGAGAAGAGCCGGTAAGACATTCTGCATATTATTTTCAACACATCAGGATTCTACAAATCAATATGGGTGTAAGCGAACATGGCAACTATCGTATTTCTTTTTATGTCTTTAACTCAAATGCCATGGTGGTTGTGTTTAAGAATTAGTCATGCATTTTGACTCAAACGTCAATGTGGTTGGGAGGTGGATGTATTTAAGATTGTAGTATGAAATGGCCCGAATTACTAAATTAATAGAAAAGTTGTTCTAATTAAATATTAATTTACAATATTTAGTCGATTGAATTTTAATTTAATTAACAAAAAGGTGTGAATTCAATTATGTTTAAATACATATTTATTTTATAAGTATTTTAATACGTATTATTTATTTCATGTTGTTTCAAGCTTTTTTATTATTATTTTTAATTAATATTTATAATTAATAAATATATTGTTTTCAACTTTTTTTTAATTCATATTTTTAATTAATAACTCTTTTATTATAAAATCAAATAATTATTGCAAATATTATTATTTTTAGTAAATATTTCAAATACACATATTAAAATGCTTGAAAGCAATCTTTCAAATACACACATTAAAAGTATTATTAATTAAAAAGATGAATTAAAAAAAACTTGAAAAAAATATATTTATTAATTATAAACATTGATTAAAATAAAAATAAAAAAAGCTTGAAACAACATGAAATAAATAATACATATTAAAATGCTTATGAGAGGAAACAAACTTAAGACTCAAGGATGAAATCATAAGTATCTAACCATCTAACCAAAATACTAATGTGTCAAAAATATTAATTAAAAATAATAAGTTATAAACAACATGAAATAAAAAATATAATTGTGAGTAGGAGAATAATCGAACCCAATACTCAATGACAAAAACACTAATTTAACATCTAACTAAAAAAGCTAAATTATCATTTCTTAGTAAAAACGCATCTTATAGAACGTATTTTTTGCTGACATGACTGAAAACGCGCCCTGTAAAGTATGTTTTTCTTTCTATCTATAAAAATAATATAAATCAATAAATTTTAATAAAAAAAACACCCACCACATTTACCTAATTTTTTTCTTTTTCAACATATATTGATAATTCACCCGTTATGTAGGCTCATGTTGTCTTATAAGATTAATATAAGTTTTTATTAATTTAAATTTACTTTAAAAATGAGTGACTTAAACTATTTAAGCCTATTTAGTTTAATAAAACCTATATATGTTTTGAAGTTAATTAATAAGCTAATATATGTTCTAATAAACGTGATGGAAGAGTTAATTATTAACGCGACATTCACATATATATCATATTAACAATTAATTAGTTATTTAAATTATTTTATTATTTAGTTTATTTTAAATATTTTTTTAAAAATAATTAATTATTAATGTGACGTTACAATCCACTCCACATATGTGCCACCAAAAAATCCCTTTAGAAAAAAGGTATTTTAGAATACCTTATTTCAAGCTAATTATTATCATCATCATTATCATAGTTCCATCATCGCCACCAACCAACCTTGAACCATTGACCTTCAGGTTAAGACGCATAGAGCGCTACCACAAATGGCAAGGCTATTGGTGACTTAGTGGTTGCACAATTTAATAATTTAACTCTAAGGAAAAGGAATAATTCAGCCACTCAACAGGGAATGGTGGAATCCTACACAAAAAATTCAAAGCCCAAATCCATCAATTTTACCAATGGATTGTGCCATTGTGGAAGTGTCAAATTCTAAGTACATTTGTTGTAACAAATAACAATTTTTACAATTATTTAATTTTAGTCTGATAAGAATTTTTATGCTTAAAGGAATATTTTAGTGCCTAAAGCATACTCTTTTTTACCTTTAAAGTTTTTTTTTTCCATTTCAGTCCTTAACAGTATTAAACATTTATGGTTCAGTCTTTTGGATGTTAAAAAAATTAGCTAAGATATCTAACTAATCATAAATTTTCATGTGGCATACACTGATATTGCAATAATGCTATTGTTCGGAAAAAAAACATAAAATATCTTTAGAAGTAAAATATATATATAAAAATTAAAAAAAATATATATATAAATAAATTTATGTGTACTTTTTAAAAAAATTGTAAAAAATTATAAAACTATTAGAAATTTTAAAATATTGTAAAAAAAAAGTAAAAAAATTTATTAAAAATAATAAAAGATTGTGAAAAATTATTATTTTTTTAAATGGTAAAATTTATTGTATCTTGGAGTAAAGTATATATTCAATAATCACATTTAAAATATTAAAATTTTGATATAAAATTGCATATAGAAATACAATCAATTTTTATAAAAATTTTATTATAAAAATATTTTAATAAAAATGAATAATTTTTTATATCAAATTTTTAATATTTTAAAATACATCAATTTTTAGTAATTTAACAGTGTTACTAACAACATGTTTATTTGACTCGGTAAGTCATCTAAATTGACCATAACCATGAGGATAGATTAAGGAAATGATTCATGTCAAAACTATTGTGTTGTCTATAAGTTTAATTTGAAAGAAAGCTTTTCATGGCTATTAAAGTTGAATTGACTCCCAGAAATATAAGCATAAATGTGATTGTCTAGGCTAACAATATATCGGACAACATCCAAGTTGAATTTATCATTGATCTATTTATGAATTTATTCACTTGTGACGTATATAATGTGACATACCTAAATTTTACATAAGTGAATATCCATGTGCGTATGACTTCTGTGCTTTAATATATTAAAAATATATGCCTTTAAGAGGTCGAAAGTTAATATATTAGGTACATGACTTATCCATAGTATCACTTGACTTACAATAATTAAACCATAACTAATTAAAAGTGTAAATGATATCCTCTCGTTGTCATTATATAAATTATGATGTCTACAAGTCACTTGTTAAACAATTGTATTAGATACCCTATCCAAGGTAAACTTATACTAATATTCTCAATACTATTATTCAAAAAAACACGAATCTCCCTAATACCTCCATTACGAACAATTGAGGACCAAGTCCTGTACAAATGTACAATAAGCACAAGACAAATTGTCAAAAATAAAACAAAGAGAAAACCCAAATGGCCCGAAATCCAAATTTGGGAAAAGAGTAACTTTGTTTGAATCAGAAGGACGCATCGAAACCCTCATCCATATGTTAGTATTCAACCATTAAGGCGAAAAAGCCACCATGATACATAGAGCCCTATCACGCCCTCATTCTGTTGCAATGGACACACCTCTTATTGTCTTGAAACGGTTAGTGTGAAAAGCTCAAATAAATTAAGCAATTTTGAGATTCCAGAAAAAAAAAACACTCAAATGAGAACCAGGTTCTTCACACAACATCATCAAAATGTGAAAATGTGAAGACAATTCTAACATTAAGGAAGGGAAAACCCATCACAACCAAAGACTGCCAACAATTAACGCATTATTCATCCTATAAGAGATGCTCACTCTCATCTCGCCAACAACTCAAGGTCGGCAATGAAGCTAGGGTAATCAAAGCCCGACAGGGCAAAGGAAAAGGAAGGAGCAAAGGAGATGAGATATATTTTTAATCCATTGAATTGTATACAATATACAAAATACTGATTGACTCTCTAGCATTAGTGCGTTCTTTCAAATTGATTTCGCTATTTCCAAAATGTAGCTGACAATTTACAACTATACACTATAGCAGTTATGGCAGGAATTGCTTTGGTGGAAAATTATTAAATAGTATTTTCTTCAGTGCCTGCAAAACCTGTTTGATTTTACTAGTCCCACTGCGGTCGAGTGTTGCCCCAAAATATATGAGCTTGTGGCATCAAATTAACCCCTCAAGGCTTGCACACTATTTATTTTACTCTTGTTTTAGAAAAGGAAAAATAAAGGTATTTTAAAATACCTCAATTGATATTTCATACATTTTCCTTCCATTTCTTTTTTCTATTTACCAGCTCACCTCTCGAACCTCACTGTGGCTTATGGGAAAAGCACACCGGACCACTAAGGTCAAGGGAGAGCTAGTGATTCGTTTTGCCTACATTATCTCTTATCATAATTTCCGGCTCATTAACATTTCAATACCGAAAAGTAGAATAACCAATAGAAATTAAAATCAAGCCAATCCGACTCAGTAACGATAATATCATTTTACAAAGTAAATTAGTTATGCATTTTGTGTCCAAATATTAGGTGGTCATTAAGCATTCAATCAAATTGAATCGAATAATTTCGAGTTAGTCAAGTTAATAAATCATAATTTATTATTTTAATTTGATTTAAATTTTGTTAATCGAGATAAGTAAAATGAAATTTGAGTTGAGTTGAATTAAATAAATTTATTCCAATTAAAATTAAAAAAAAATCGGCCAAATTGGAAATTTGTTGACAATACGACTAAATTACAAATTAAAGAAGATAACTTTCATATTGTATATATTTGAAACTCTTAAAGCAAATTAAGAGAGAAAAAAAGAAGTCAAATTAGTATGATAAACTTGGTTTGGTATTTACTTGTTTAAGGCCTCGATTATATCATTTTGGAAATTTTTTTAAAAATATAAAATTCAACATTTTTATATACATTTATTGTAACGGGCCATTTTTGCCCGGGCCCAGACACACAAAAAATAAAATTAAAGTCCAATTAAACAGTCCAAATTACAACCCAATTAATAAAAAAAAACCAAAACGGCTTAGTTAGCCCACAACCTAATCTAACTCAGAAACCCTAGGGTTTCCTTTCCCACATGCGCCGCTCGCCTCCCTCGGGCGCACCGCCCGCACCTCCTCCCGAGGCCTGGCTTCCTCCCTTGGCGCGCCTTCTGCTCCGCCTTGCACTGAAATGGCAAAGCCCTCCGTTGACTCTCTGAATACCTGTAAAAGAAAACGCAAAAAAAAAAAAAGGAAACAGAGTAACCACAACAGTAGCAGATGAACAATAGATATAATAAAAAATATATGTAAATCGACTATAAAGGCCGAATTTCAGATGTAATTTTTAGGGAGGATTAATAATAAAAAAACAGATTACATAAAAAAAAAAGATCTTGAATGCAAAGAAAGTTTGAAACAGATTCAAAAAAAAAAAAAAAAAACCAAAGGTGCCACTTTTATTTATTTTTATTTTATTTGAAATAAATAAATAGATAAATAAATAAAAACATACCACCAATTCGTCTTCCATCACCGTTGAGAAAGCTTTCAGCAACCTGAATGTCACAAAACCCATTTGGGTTCCGACGGAGGTTTGAAACGCAGCAAAGACGAAGGCGTTCCCTCACAATTTGTTTCTTTTCTTTTTTTTTTCTTTTTGTTGTTTTTTATATAATAAACCCTAGATCTAAGTCTTATTTTTAAAAAAAATTTAAAAAAAAAAAGACTTTCTTTTCTCTTTTTAGCCACCGCGGACGGTGGCGCCGTCGCCGGTGACCGGACCTTTAGGGGTTGAGAGAAAAAAGGGAGAGAGCTTTTTCGGATTTTTTTTTCTTTTGTTTCAAGGGATGAATTTTTTTTTTTTGTAAAAATTTTAACTTTTATAGGTGCATAAAACTGCGCTGTTTGGCCAGTGCGCACAAACGCCAAAACAACGTCATTTTGAGCTAGATCGGACAAACCCGGCCCAAACCGCCTAGGATCCGCGTGTTTTTTTAGCGGAAGGGCTATTTGTGCTTTTGGCCCTTCCTCTTTTTCGACCAGTTTCAATTTAGTCCTATTCTTTGTTTTTCTTTTAATTTTACCCGACAATTTTATGTTTATTTTAATTTAGCTCCTAGACAAACGACGCTGTTTTGGGGGACAGGGAATATTTCCCCATTTGGTCCCCCATCTCATTCGTGCGTTACAAATTGGTCTCCTGCCTTATTTTTATTCCTGATTTTGGCCCAAATTTCTGTTTAATTTTCAATTTAGTCCTTTGGACATTTATTTTATTTAATTTTTGCCCTGTATAGATTTTTTTATATATTATTTTTTATTTACTTTTTTTCTTATTTATTATGCCTTCATTTTTTATTTTAAAAATTATTTTTTTATCTTCTTTTCATTAAGCATTTATTTATTTGTTTTATTTTCTTATTTTATTATTATCTATTTATATTTATGTATTATTTCGTTTTACATATACTTAAAAATTAGATTGTTTATACTCTTTTATTTGAGCAAACTTTCTATATTTATTATCGTTATTATTTTGATTCTCGTCATTTTATTATTTCTTATTATATTTTTTTATATTTTCATGTCATGTTTATTTATCTTTTAATCACGCATATTCCATTTTTTTATCTTAAATTACATCATTTATTTATTATTACCATGATAGGATCATTAATATTAATGTTATTATTATAATGATGATTACTATTATAATTTTCTTTTATTTACTTATTATTTATCATTCTACCTATATAGCCATTTTAAATTATTTCGTTATCATTATATTATACACTATGTTCAAACACATTTGTCCATTTTTTATGATGCCCGAATTAAATACATATACCATCGCAAGTGTTATATTAGTTCTTATTCGATACATAAAAATGAAACTTTTAAAAATAGGCAATGTTTCGTATTTGGAGATTCGAGAAGTCGTACCCTAACTTACGGGGTTTCGATTTTTCTCGTTGAATCTAAATAACCAAATATCCTTTTAAAATTAAAATATGTGAGATTTAAATAAAAATAACGGCAAGCTTATTCTCAAAGGTTCAAAACGTCGTGTCCTAACTTACGGGATGTGACATTTTGTTATCTCGAGGAGAGGGCCTTTAACGTTTATTTCAAGCAATTTGTAAGTAAAACTAACATTAATACAAAGAAAGATCGTATTTTTTAAATTATTTCAAGTTTTCATCTTTCAACACTAAGACATGAATTAATCAATTAGGTACCAATTTTGGGCGTCACGAGGGTGCTAATCCTTCCTCGTACATAACTGACTCCCGAACCCATTTTCTGGATTTTCGTAGACCAAAAAAACATTATTTTGATAAATCAAACCTTTTATTAAAATGATCAAATCACGAGGTGATCCGATCACACCTCATAAAAAAGATTGGTGGCGACTCCCATGTTCGTTTTCGTCTAAAATCAAAGTTGACCCCTTTTACAAAAAATGGTTTCGACAACTTGGCAACTCCGTTGGGGAAAAAATAAGAGAGTCAAGCCACGATTTGATAATTTCTTGTCTTTTTGTCAAAATTTGATAATTTGGTTTAAATTTACGATCCTTTCATTGCATTTCATATTTGTGGTCTGCATCGTGTTGATATGTTTGCTTTATTGGTTCGAGTCTTTTAATATATCTCTGCATATTGCATCGCATAATTGGTCAATTTTACCCTTTAAGTGGGAGTGAGAAACTATTTCTTCGTGAGGTCTTCGCCTCCGTATAGGATAGCGGATCACTTTCGGGATACATCCAAACCTGTGTCTTCGTGAGATTTTCATCTCCGTATAGCCATAGGGAAATGTATTCCCCTGAACTGAACTCGGCCCGTATGAGCCTAAAATGGGTGAGGATTGAGGAATCTTCCTGTTCAGGTACCCTTACTTTAGAACCGAACCATATATAATGAGCCCTAAGAACTTACCCTAGGTAGAACCGCACCAAACCCTAGTGGTTACCTTGTTTGTTTTGCTTTGATTGTGATTGCATGACATTTTCATCATAAAAAAGGTGTTGATTCACGTTCGATTACTAAATAGAGAGCTTGCCATGGAGAACGGGTTTCTTGATAAAGTGGAAGATAATGCAGCTGTCCGAATATGGCTCGAGAAAACGCAACTAGAGAAAGGTGATAGTCTGATGGAAGGGTACGTATCAAAATTGTGGGACTTCACTCGTATCAGTGTGACCCAAAACAATCTCCAAGAATTGAAAGATTTGCTTTCCCATTTATGCTCGGATACCAACGTGACCCCGAAACTGCCTCGTCCCTAAAGCACTCGTATCCGAGAAATGTCTAACGCCTGGAACCAAACATGCCGAATGAAAAGATTTTCTGCATGTCTGACGAAAACACCCAAATATAATGGATGGTGGGATAAAAGAGTTAATGATAACATCCCTAGACCAAGTCAAGAAGGCACTCGACCAATGGAAGAATACATGCGAGTGGTCCCATCTGAGCTAGAGATCATAAAGCAAGATTTTGAAAGAAGGAATTCAGAGCTAAGAAAGAAGATAGAGCAATTGGAAGAAGAAAAGATGCAATTAGGACTAGATGTTGATGTCTAGAAGCTAGAGTCCGATAAATTGGGAAAAGGAAAAAACAAGGTTGAAAAGGATAGGGACAGTTTAAAAACGAATTACAAGAAGCTGAACTTATCAATGAGGACTGCCCGGCTGGGGAAGACATTAGAATAATGGCTGCAAGAGATCAACGAAGAAAAGAACAGAGCCGAGCAATGGGAAAAGAAATTCCAAGATGCTTAGGTTCGAGGAAATGCCTTAGAAAAAGACCTATTGGAATGCAAAATGAAAAGGTCAGATTAAAAGCTAGGGTAGCAGAACTAGAAAAGCCACTTCATCAGTATCGTAATCGTAACTCCACGATTGAGCTAAAGGCGAATTTAAAAAAGACTGAAGAGATGAAAAGGAAAATAGAAAAGTTCGAGATCGCATTACAAAATTGTGAACTTTGAGTTGAACTCCTTGAAGCAAGCAACGAGCAATGGAAAGAGCAACTTCACCGTTCTCAATGTCAAGTTAGGGATAGATACTATATCATGGGTGAAGCTGTAGCTCAAATCCGAGAGGTGGCTGATTATTTGCAAACCCTAGCAGTTTAGGCTGACATACTAAGCTTGAAATACGAATCAGAATCGGATCAGGGTCAAGAGTTAGCTTGACTTCTTAGGAAGGTTAAGCTTTGAGCATTAGGAAAGCCGTATATGTAATCCGTTTTGTGTAAAGAAATTTATTTTCTAGTAAAGTTGTTTTAACGGAATTGAATCAGAGCCAATGCCTCTTTTTACATTCATGCATTTGCATTACATTGCATCATATGCATTAAATTTCACAAAAATACCCTAATTAAACAATATTATTTCGGTTAATTTGGAAATCAACAAGAATCAACCAATTGAATATTGTAATAGTACTCGCGCCAAAACCAAAGTAAAGACCAAATATTGGAAAGACTAGAGCAAGTTCAAAAAGAGATGCAAGACCAGTTGCAAGCGCAACTACAAGATTAGTTAGCGAAAGTGCAACAGGAGATGAGGGATCAGATATTGGAATCCCAAAGAAGTATGATAAATCAATTGGCGTAGTTACTGGCTAGAGAACGTGAAAAAGGGAAAAGCACTGCGATCAACTCAGGGGATGATAGTGAGGATCCTATTTACCCCCTGGGTTTTACCCTGATAAACACCTAGACACAACCAGAGGCGTATCCACGAAGGGTATCCATCACAATTAGACCTCAACAGTATCAAACTAGTACCTTGGCACCGAAAAACTACCAAACAGGCTCAGGTTCCAATCCAGGGGATAACCCAACCAATCCCGTCGTTCCTGATCTAAATGATATAACAGAAATAGAAAATGTAAGAGTGAAATTGCCAAAGAAACTTGAGGATCGATGCAGATGGCTAGAAGAAAAATTCAAAGTAATGGAAAACACTGATTATCATTACAAAATCGATGCCGGTGACCTAAGTTTGGTCTCAGGTTTAGTGCTCCCTCCCAAGTTCAAAAGTCTCGGGTTTGAAAAGTACAACGGGACTAGTTGTCCTGAAGCCCACACCACCATGTTCTATCGAAGGATGACAGGATATGTCAATAATGATCAACTGTTGATCTATTGCTTCCAAGACAGTCTGATCGGGTCAGTAGCTAAATGGTACAACTAACTGAGTCATGCCAAAATCAATTCGTGGAAAGACTTAGCACAAGCTTTCATGAAGTAATATAGTCATGTAACAGATATGACACCCGATAGAATCACGCTGCAGAATATTGAAAAGAAGAAGAATAAGAGCTTCAGGCAATATGCTCAGAGATGCAGAGAGGTGGCAACGCAGGTCCAACCATCTCTTCTGGAAAAAAGAAACCACGATGTTTTTCATCAACACTTTGAAAGCCTCATTCATCAATCATATGTTGGAGAGCGTTACTAAGAGCTTCTTGATATAGTGTTGTCTGGTGAAATAATTGAAAACGCGGTAAAAAGTGGTAAGATTGACGCATGGGAAAACTCCAAAAGATCGGCCCCGAGGAAGAAGAAAATCGAGGTGAATAATGTGGGCACATACAACAAGGGTTACTCAAAGCCAATTACCGTTGGCCCGCAAAGGATAGTAACCACTAGTCTTTAAGGCCCCCAAGGCAAGAATCCAACCGAAGGCCAAATACAAAAAGGCTCCAGTTCACACCTATCCCGATAATGTATAAGGAGCTGTATCAGAGCCTGTTTGATGCACATGTGGTATTCCCCTTCTACCTAAAGCCCAAGCAACCTCCATTCCCTAAATGGTATGACGCAAATGCTCAATGTGAGTATCACGCTGGAATTACAATACATTCAATCGAAAATTGCATCGCATTTAAAAAGTTGATTGAAAGGTTCATTAAAATGGGAATCGTAAAGTTCGACGACCCATCAAGACCTAATGTGGCAGCAAATCCGCTACTCAGTCATCCTGATAAATGGGTAAATACGATAAGCGAGAATGAAGGGTAAAGAACCAAGATAGACGTAGCGGAAGTAAAAACCCCACTGAAATGGGTTTGGAAGAAAATGGTAAAGGGATGATTAATTAAACAAAATTCAGAAGAGAGAGCTGAAGGGATAAGGAACTACTGTGAGTTCTATGCTAAAGAGGATCATGTGATCTAGGGGTGTGCTGAATTCAATGCCTTAATGTAAAATTTGATGGACAATAAGGAGCTAGAATTCTTTGAATATGCTATGGGCTCCAAAAGAGAAGAAGTGTGCGCCTCGAAAGAGAGGAAAACAGAGAAGGTCTATAAAGTCAACCACCTAGTGGTTATCTTTTCACGACCTAGAAGCAATGAAGCCAAAGTACAAATTGCACCAAGGGTTATAATCCAGAAACCTGTAGCTTTTCCTTACAAGGATAGCAAGAAGGTTCCCTGGAATTATGACTGCAACGTGACGATCCCGAGAGAAGAGAACCTGATTAGTGCTTCAGAAGAAGGCCAAGAGGTGAGTTTCTGCACGCGCAGTGGGAGACGCTATGATCCATCAAATGCAAAAGCTGAGCCCGTTAAAGAAAAAACCCCAATGGATGAACAAAAGAAGGAAAATACGGTCAAGCTCAAATTGCCAGTTAACGAGCCAGTAACTAAGAACGAAGCTAGGGAATTTCTGAAATTCTTAAAGTATAACGAGTATAGCGTTGTAGAACAGCTACATAAGCAACCGGCTCGCATCTCAGTGCTAGCTTTACTCTTTAAGTTTAGAGACACATCGTGATGCGTTAATGAAAGTGCTAAACGAAACTTATGTCACTAACGATATCTCTATGAGCAAGCTAGACCGCCAAGTTAACAATATAAATGCTGACAACTTCATCTTCTTTAACGATAATGAGATACCGCTAGGGGGCATGGGATCTACAAAGGCTTTGCACATCACCACCAGCTGCAAAGGGTATATATTACCAGGGGCGTTGATTGATAACGGATTTGCACTAAATGTCTTACCTCTATCCACGCTAAATAGGTTACCTGTGGATAGCTCTCATATGAAGACATGTCAAAACATAGTGAGAGCATTCAATGGTACCAAAAGGAGAGTGATGGGAAGGATTAAGATACCCCTCTTGATTGGTCTAAACACATACAAAGTAGATTTATTGGTGATGGACATTAAGCCTTCTTATAATTGTCTGTTGGGGAGGCCTTGGATTCACACGGCCAGGGCAGTGCCGTCATCACTGCACTAGAAGCTAAAGTTGGTAGCTGAGGGCTGGTTGGTAACAATAAATGTGAAAGAATATATTATTGCATCCGTAACTAATGACGCGCCATACATAGGGACAGACGATGAAGCGATAGAATGTTCTTTTTGATTGTTGGAATTTGTGAATGCAACCTTTATCGTCGAAGGGAACAAGATCCCGATACCCAAAATATCCAAAACTACAAGGATGGGCATCCAACTGATAGTCGGTAGAGGAGCCTTGCCTAGGAGAGGACTTGAAAGATGCCTACAAGGAAAAGTTAAGGCACCTATGCCGAAGGACAAACGAGACCGCTTTGGTTTAGGATTTAAGCTAGATGCGAGGCAAAGGAAGAACAAGATGGAGAAGAAACAAGAAAGAAAAAGAGCTCGACTAAGCGAGGAAGAAGTCAAGTGGAAACCAATGACTTTCCCCATATATCAAAAGGAACTATTCACCCTGAAAAGGGATGCCAAGAGAAGAGGCCACTGAAGAAATGTTGGGAAACCTGAACATCGATGCCATATCTGAAGAAGGAATTTAGGGAGAAAATTTATCAGACATCTGTCCCTATATACTTGGAAGTGTTTTGAACAATTGGACTGCGGAAGAGATTCCTGTAGTTTTTAGAGCCAATACAGAGCAATGTTCAAAACACGCTTATTGCTCTAAGCCTAGGAACAATAAGAATCCTTTGTGAAATAGACGTATGTCCAAAATCCTTATATCAATAAAGTGCATCTTTGCGTATCATCTTGAGCAAATATTTTTTTATTCTTTTCATTTCATTCATAATCATACCATACAAATAATTATTCTTATATTTTTTTATTCTTTGGATTTTTTCTTCATCCCTATAATAGGTCTTCAGATATCAATGATATGAGCGACACTGCTACTGACTCAGAATCTCCTTTTGAGCAAGATAGGTGCACGAAAGATTTTCAAGATTTTGAATATGATTGAGACTGTAACCTATATCCTGATTTGTTGAAGATGGTAGAATAAGATGAGAAACAAATCTTGCCTTATAAAGAGTCAGTGGAAATTGTGAGCCTAGCAGAGGAAAAAGAAGTGAAGATAGGAGCTTGCATCACCGTAGAGACGAAGCAAGACCTTATTGAATTACTCCGTGAATTTAAGGATGTCTTCGCATGGTCATATCAAGACATGCCTGGGTTAAGTACTGATATTGTAGTACACCGGCTCCCCATAAAGGAAAAGTGTAAGCCAGTTCAACAGAAGCTCCGAAGGATGAGACCCAATGTTTTACTGAAAATAAAAGAGGAAGTCAAGAAACAATTCGATGTTGGTTTCTTACTGGTGGTTAAATACTCAGAATGGGTAGCCAATATCGTGCCCATCCCTAAAAAAGATAGAAAAGTATAAATGTGTATGGACTACAGGGACTTGAACAAAGCCAGCCCAAAAGACAATTTCTCATTGCCACATATCGACACTTTAGTGGATAACACGGCAGGTTACTCACTGTTCTCCTTCATGGATGGTTTCTCGGGATACAACCAAATAAAGATGTACCCTGAAGACATGGAGAAAACCACATTCGTGACCATGTGGAGAACATTTTGCTATAAGGTGATGCCATTAGGATTGAAAAATGCAGGAGCAATATATCAAAGAGCCATAGTAACTTTGTTTCATGATATGATGCACAAAGAAATCAAGGTTTATGTAGACGATATGATCGCAAAGTCCCGAAAAGAGAAGGAGCACGTACAAGTCTTGAGGAAATTGTTTTTGAGATTGAGGAAATTCCAATTGAAGCTCAATCCAACAAAATGTACTTTCGGGGCTAGGTCAGGAAAACTGCTAGGATTTTTAGTCAGTGAAAAAGGGATTGAGATCAACCCAGAAAAAGTAAAGGCTATACATCAATTGCTTCGACCATACACTCAAAAAGAAGTTTGAGGTTTTCCAGGAAGACTAAATTACATTGCCCGGTTCACTTCACAACTAACTGAGAAATGCGACCCTATATTCCAACTCCTTAAGAAACACAATCCATGCGCTTGGGATGAGGAGTGCCAAAAGACTTTCGATAAGGTCAAACATTACTTGTCCAATACCCCAATACTGATGCCACCTAACCGAGATAGGCTGCTGATACTATACTTGGTAGTATTCAGGAATTCTATGGGATGTGTACTTGGTCAACATGATGAGTCGGGAAGAAAAGAAAGAGCGATATACTATTTTAGTAAAAAATTCATTGAATGTGAGACAAGATATTCGCCAATCGAGAAGTTATGTTGTGCCTTGATTTAGACAACCATAAGATTAAGACAGTACATGTTGTATCACACAACTTGGCTCATCTCAAAGCTAGACCCTCTAAAGTACATGATGGAGTCGACTGATTTAAATAGAAGAATGGCCCGATGGAAAATTCTGCTTTCTGAATTTGACATAGTCTATGTGAACCAGAATGAAGTCAAAGGAAGCACAATAGCAGCTTTTTTGGCCAGTAGAGCTCTAGAGGATTACGAGCCTTTGAACTTTGATTTCCCGAATGAAGATCTAATGTACATTGCAACCAATGAAGAAAATACTCAAGAAGGTCATCCTTGGAAGCTAAACTTGGATGGAGCATCAAACGTTGTAGGTAACGGAATTGGGGCAGTCCTGGTATCCCCAAATGGAGATCATTATCCATTCACTAGAAAATTGGATTTTGATTGGACGAACAATATGGTAGAATACGAAGCATGCATCATGGGTATCCGCGCAGCCATAGAACGTGAGATCAAAGTGCTAGAGGTATATGGGGATTCTGCACTAGTAATCTATCAACTCAAGGGAGAGTGGAAGACAAGGGATCCCAAGTTAATCAAGTATCGAAAGTTGGTTCTTGAGTTAATTGAAGAGTTTGATGACATCACCTTCTATTACCTCCCACGAGATAAAAATCAGATGGCTGATGCCTTGGCTATCTTGGCTTCAATGGTCAAAACGAACAAACAAGAGGATGTAAAACCTATCCAGATAAGTATTTATGAGACTCTAGCTCATTGTTACATCGAAGAAGAAGAAAAAGAAGAAGAAGACGAAGACGACCACCCTTGGTACCACAATATACTGCGATATGTGAAGAATCGTGAATATCCTGACCAAGCAACTGAGAATGATAAAAGGACGTTGAGAATATTGGCCAACGATTATCTCTTAGATGGGGAGATTATATATAAAAGGAGAAAGGATCAGGTGCTACTAAAATATGTAAACACTGTCGAGGCTAAGCAAATCTTGGAAGAAGTCCACGAGGGTGTTTGCGGAACACATGCCAATGGTTTTACAATGGCCAGGCAAATCATAAGATTCTAGTATTATTGGTCCACCATGGAAGGAGATTGCATCAATTACGCTAATAAATGCCACAAATGTCAAATTTAAGGAGATAAAATTCATGTACCTCCCTCACTTCTTCTTGTAATGACTTCTCCGTGGTCTTTCTCTATATAGGGCATGGATGTCATTGGGCCAATTTCAACCAAAGCTTCTAACGGGCATCGATTTATCTTCATGGTCATCGATTACTTTACAAAGTGGCTAGAAGCCGTTTCATATGCCAATGTCACGAAGTCGACTGTCAGTAAGTTCTTAAAGAAGGAGATCATATGTCGATATGGAATGCCAGAAAGGATCACATCTGACAATGCACTAAATTTGAACAATAGCACGATATCAAAAGTCTGCAGTCAGTTTAAGATCAAACACCACAACTCATCACCACATCGCCCAACAATGAATGGTGCAGTGGAGGCAGGTAATAAGAACATTAAGAAAATCATGGGGAAAATGAATGAGACTTATAAAGATTGGCATGAGAAGCTACCATTTTCCCTCTATGCTTATCGAGCATCTGTCAGGACCTCAACCGGGGCAACGTCTTTCTCTTTGGTTTATGGAATAGATGCGGTTTTACCCATCGAAGTCGAGATCCTTCTCTCTAAATTTTGGCAGAAATAAAGTTGGGTGAAGCAGAATGGATCCAATCCCAATATAATCAGCTAAACTTGATTGAAAAGAAAATGTTGAAAGCCATCTGTCATGGTCAGATGTACCAAAAGTGAATGATGAGAGCTTACAACAAAAAGGTTCGTCCTAGAGAATTTCATGAAGGGGACCTAGTATTGAAAAAGATCTTGCCCATACAAAAGGATTTCAGAGGGAAATGGACGCCAAATTGGAAAGGACCCTATGTGGTGAAGAAAGCCTTTTCTGGAGGAGCGTTAATTTTGACTGAGATGGATGGCAAAAGCTTGCCCAATCCTATGAATTTAGACTCAGTCAAGAAGTACTTCACTTAAAAAAAAAGGGAGAGGCCAAGGTGAAAATTCGTAAAGGGCACCTTGAGACCAAAAGGGTTTTGAATTGAAAACCCAGGAAAAGGGCAATTCAAATCTTGATCAAAGATGAGGCATGTGGTAGTCTTGTTATCCCTGAATGAATAAGGAGGAGTGATGCTATGTCTTGGGGCGTCAACAAAGTATTTTGGATCTCTGAAACACATATCAAGTTCAAAAAGAGTCTTCGAGAAGTTAGTGCAAGGAAACTCATGCTATGATATCCAGGGCACCTATTTTCATCTTATTCACTGTTTAAGCAAGTTTTCTATTTTGATTAATCTATTCATTTTGAGCCTTGCTCCTAATAAACTTTGATCTTGTCCATTATTACAATCTTTTTCAAGCATTTTTACGTTGAAATAACGATTAATAGACTAATAATATTCAAGTAAAGGGAGTCCTACATATTGCTCTGAAAGGTTTATAAAATAGTACAAGGATATAAAAACAAGACCACTATTCAGAACTAACCAAAATTAGGGGTTTGGAAACATTTGAGAAAAAATTGTCTAAATTGTGACTATTTCTTTGGATTTTCTGTTAAAGATACCGGCTGAACAAGAAGGCATGGTAACATATCAGTGATAGAACATTGATGAACAATGAGCAATGACAACCTAAGCATTAAAAAGGGATCATTCTCAAAAAAATGACATTCTGCATTCATGCAAACATCATTCATACACACCTAGTTAAGAGCATTTGATTCATTCTGATCATAACATCCTAATTGCTTGGCATAAATATAGGCCCTTGAAATGGATTCTACAGGTCATGTTCCCAGAAAGCAGTGTAACAGATCAATGGAACCACAAATCTTGTACCTCTGAAGTTGCAGTGGGATGGATTATAGTCGTCGTAGCAAATCTTGTTTCCCTGAAGTTGCAGTGAAGCAGATTAAAGCAACAAATTGCAAATATTATGTCCCTGAAGTTGCAGTGGAGCAGTCGTTGTAGCGAATCTTATTTACCTGAAGTTGCAGTGGAACATATTAAAGCTACAAATTACAAATCTTATCTCCCTGAAGTTGCAATGGAATAGATTGAAGATAGAAAATCTAGATTGAAGATAGAAAATCTTCTCTCTGAAATTGCAGTAGAGTAGATTAAAGTTATAAACCTCATCCCTGAAGTCGCAGTAGAACGTATTAAAGTTACAAGCTACAAATCCTATCTCTTTGAAGTTGCAGTGGAGCAGATTGAAGCGATAAGTCCTATACCTCTAAAGTTGCAGTGGATCGGATTAAATCTACCATAGCAAGTCTTATCTCCCTGAAGTTGCGGTGAAGTGAAGTTTCAAATCTTATCTCACTGAAGTTGTTGTGAAGCAGATTGAAGATATCAAATCTTATACCTCTGAAGTTGCAATGGGTTAGAATAGGGCTACTTAAAAGAAGATGAACACCAAGAAGTCGAATTTAGCGAGACCAGACAAAATTGACCCTTCTTAAAGTCTTTGCTCCATTCCCGTTACACATCAATAAGCAAAAAGGGGCAGCTGTAATGGGCCATTTTTGCCTGGGCCCAGACAAAAAAAAATAAAAGACACAAAAAAAAATAAGTCCAATTAAATAGTCCAAATTACAGCCCAATTAATTAAAAAAAAACCAAAACGACCCAATTAGCCCACAACCTAATCTAACTCAGAAACCCTAGGGTTTCCTTTCCCGCATGCGCCACTCGCCTTCTTCGGGCGCACCGCCCGCGCCTCGTCCCGAGGCCTGGCTTCCCCCTTGCTGCGTCGTCTGCTCCTCCTTGCACCGAATGGCAAAGCCCTCTGTTGACTCTCCAAATACCTGCAAAAGAAAATGCAAAAAAAAGGGAAACAGAGAAACCACAACAGTAGCAGAGGAATAGTAGATATAATAAAAAATATATATGTAAATCGGCTATAAAGGCCGAATTTCAGATGTAATTTTTAGGAAGGATTAATAAAAAAAATAGATTACATAAAAAAAAATAGATCTTGAATACAAAGAAAGTTTGAAACAGATTCAAAAAAAAAAAAAACCAAAGGTACCTCTTTTATTTATTTTTATTTTATTTGAAATAAATAAATAGATAAATAAAAAAAACATACCACTGATTCGTCTTCCGTCGCCGTTGAGAAAGCTTTTAGCAACCTGAACGTCACAAAACCCATTTGGGTTCCGATGGAGGTTTGAAACGCAGCAAAGACGAAGGCGTTCCCTCGCGATTTGTTTCTTTTCTTTTTTCCTTTTTTGTTGTTTTTTTATATAATAAACCCTAGATCTAAGTCTTATTTTTAAAAAAATAAAAATAAAAAAAGGCTTTCTTTTCTCTTTTCGGCCACCGCGGACGACGCGGTGGCCAATGGCCGAACCTTTGGTGGTTGAGAGAAAAAAGGGAGAGAGGTTTTTCAGAATTTTTTTTTTTGTTTCAAGGGATAAAATGTTTTTTTTTTTAATTTTAACTTTTATAGGAGCATAAAACGGCGCCATTTTGGGCTAGTGCGCTCAAATGCCAAAACAACATCGTTTTGATCTAGATCGGACAAACCCGACCCAAACCGCCTAAGATCCGCGTGTTTTTTAGCGGAATGGCTATTTGTGCTTTTGACCCTTCCTCTTTTTCGACCAGTTTCAATTTAGTCCTATTCTTTGTTTTTCTTTTAATTTTACCCGACAATTTTATGTTTATTTTAATTTACTCCTAAACAAGCGACGCCGTTTTGGGGGACAAGGAATATTTCTCCACTTGGTCCCCATCTCATTCGTGCATTACAAATTGGTCTCCTGCCTTATTTCTATTCCTGATTTTGGCCCAAAGTTTTGTTTATTTTTTAATTTAGTCCTTTGGACATTTATTTTATTTAATTTTTGCCCTGTATAGATTTTTTTGTATATTATTTTTTTTGTATATTATTTTTTATTTATTTACTTATTTGCTTATTTATTATGCCTTCATTTTTTATTTTTAAAATTATTTTTTTTATCTTCCTTTCATTAAGCATTTATTTATTTGTTTTATTTTCTTATTTTATTATTATCTATTTATATTTATGTATTATTTCGTTTTACATATACTTAAAAATTAGATTGTTTATACTCTTTTATTTGCGCAAATTGTCTATAATTATTATTGTTATTATTTTGATTCTCGTCATTTTATTATTTCTTATTAGATTTTTTTTATATTTTCATGTCATGTTTATTTATCTTTTAATCACGCATATTCCATTTTTTTTTATCTTAAATTACATCATTTATTTATTATTACCATGATAGGATCATTAATATTCATGTTATTATTATAATGATGATTACTATTATAATTTTCTTTCATTTACTTATTATTTATCATTCTACCTATATAGTCATTTTAAATTATTTCGTTATCATTATATTATACACTATGTTCAAACACATTTATCCATTTTTTATGATGTCCGAATTAAATACATATACCATTGCAAGTGTTATATTAATTCTTATTCGATACAAATGTTTCGTATTTGGAGATTTGAGAAGTCGTACCCTAACTTATGGGGTTTCGATTTTTCTAGTTGAATCTAAATAACCAAATATCCTTTTAAAATTAAAATATGTGAGATTTAAATAAAAATAACATCAGGCTTATTCTCGAAGGTTCAAAATGTCGTATCCTAACTTACGGGATGTGACATTTTGTTATCTCGAGAAGTGGGCCTTTAACATTTATTTCAAGCAATTTGTAAATAAAACTAACATTAATGCAAAGAAAGATCGTATTTTTAAAATTATTTTCAAGTTTTCAACCTTCGACACTAAGACATGAATTAATCAATTAGGTACTAATTTTGGGTGTCACGAGGGTGCTAATCCTTTCTCATACGTAACCAACTCCCGAACCTATTTTTTAGATTTTCGTAGACTAAAAAAACATTGTTTTGATAAATCAAACCTCTTATTAAAACGATCAAAT
Organism: Gossypium bickii; assembly: GCA_025503065.1. Classification (NCBI taxonomy): domain Eukaryota; kingdom Viridiplantae; phylum Streptophyta; class Magnoliopsida; order Malvales; family Malvaceae; genus Gossypium; species Gossypium bickii. The sequence goes on along the minus strand of CP106713.1, from coordinate 13,437,847 downwards.
CACGAAGTGATCAGATCACACCTCATAAAAAAGATTGGTGGCGACTCCCATGTTCGTTTTTGTTTCCAAAATCAAAGTCGACTCCTTTTACAAAAAAAATGGTTTCGACACTTATTATATAAAAAAATCCCTTAAAAAGAATTCAATAATTAATTGGGCCCTCAGTTGACAACAACATTCAATTGAGCTCTTAGTTGAAATTAATCATTCAATTAAACCCTCAAATCAATATTTTCTATGGAATCCCCTAAACAATGTTAACTTTGCCACTTGGCATGTCAAAGTTGTGCTAAGTGGTGAAATCTGGTAATTTCTTTGAAATTTTTAAAAAAAAAATCTATTTAAAAAAATAAAAATTTTCAGAAATTTAAAAAAATGATTTTTAAAAATTATAAAAAATGGAAAATATTAAAATAATAGAAAATCATTTAAGAATATTTTTTCTCTTATAATTTTCCTTTTATTTTTTCCTTTCCATTTTCCCGTTTTTCTTTCTAAGTTTCCATAAAACCTGAAGTGGATGTAGCCGCAGGCGGCGTTGACGGCTCCAATACGGCTCTTCCGCTTCTCAAAGTCATCGTTTTGGTTGACCTTAATGCCAACCCTCCTAAATCCGACAACCACGATTCTCCACTCATCCCTGCTAACCTTACCAAGTTCTTATGCAAAGTAAGTTCTTACTCCTTTGCATGGATTCGTCCTCTATTTTTTGTAATTATTGAAGCAGTTATTGAGCTTTCTTGATTTCCATAACCCTTATATTTTAGTTTCGATTTATTTATTTTCTGGAAAAGAAATGTTATGTTTTCGAGTTTAGAGCAATTTAATTTCATTTTGGCTTTGCCTAATGAAGCTTTGGTTTTAAACTGCTTCACAAACAAAAACTCTGAAAATCCTTGCTTTAACAACTCAAATAAACTCATTATATGCTTAGAAGTTCTGTGTTTTTTGAGTTAGGAAGTTGAGGTGAAGTTCGAATATTATTACAATAGGCAATTAATGAAATTTTTTTAATATTTTCTATTATTGAAAAACGGGAAAAAGGAAAATAGAAAAAAATAAAGGAAAACGGGAAAGATAGTAAAAAAGAAAAAAAATATTTTTTTTATTTTTAATATTTTTATAAGAGTTTTTTACTTGAATAATATAAAAAATAAATACGAAATTAGGATAACATGAATAATATTTACGGGAATAGGCAAAACCAATAGTGGAATACCGGTGCCACCTGACCAATCGACGGCACCACTTTATTTTAAAAAAAAAAATATTTTTTTAGGTGTAGTCTGATCAATTGGCGACACCTGTATTTAATACTAGAAAATACAATTTTTTAACAATATAAAAAAAAAGAAAAAATAACTTTTTTTATTGGTGTCGCTAATGTGACAGGCGGCACCCAAAATGTTTTAAATGTTTTATTTTTTTTAAGCTTAAAAGAAAAAAAAAACTAGTGTTTTAAATTTTTTTCAGGTATTAAAACAAGGACCCATGAGCAACATGTCACATTTGCATCAACCGTCAGGCTGGTGTCGCCTGACCACCAGAAACTTAACTCAAAAACCATCTGCAATTGCAAATTGGCAATGGTTAAAGACAACCCCACCATTGTTGTACCGGTGCTGATTACCGAAATGTAAGAATGGTTGGCTAAATAGATGGCCATGAATCAATTGTACGGAGATTGGGATGCTTTGTACAACAAATTCCAATGGTGGATTGCTGCAATGCGAGAGTGTAACACCCCAAAACTGGCCTAGACGTTATGGCCGAATCTAATGATTTTACAAGGAATGGATTTTGAAAACGATGTCGACTTGATAAACCATTCAATTTTGTTTCTACCACGAGTTCGTTCATGAGTTTAATGAAAACGTTATTCAATTAATTAGTTTAACAAAACATTTATTACAGCGGAAGTTTAACAAATTCATTATATTTTAGAAACCTGATTTGTTATTTTTAGAAAGAAAAATCCCTTTTTGTGTAAAACCATCGAATTCATATCACATCTTATCAAAACATGCAGATTAATAATAAAACAAAAACCAACAGTTAAAAACCATAGAGTCTAGAGAGTCCCCGAAATTGCAACTATCAAAAGTAAACCAAATTCATAAATAAAAAAACATAAATTAATAACTTAATAGTTTACGGTCGAGTGGTCATCGCTGAGTTTCTGCCGCACCGATCCGCCTTAGTTGCGGATTACCTGACAGAACAGATAAATATATGTGAGTTCACGTAAACTCAGTGTGTAACTCAACAGAACTAAGCATGCAAACATACATATTATCACATAAACAGTCAGATACAGATTCAGGCCCATGCCCATTTCAGATACAGTCAACATAATCACATTTACGGATTAGATAATCAGAATCCTACCCCTAACCTCTACACACCAACTCCGACCATCCCATTACACCATGTGGGGTTAAAAACACTTACCCAACCCTACACACCATATCGTGTCTGTAACAGCCCAATTTTACCCGGGCCCAGTGCCAAAACCAACAAAAACCCAAAAAACCAAAATAAATTAAAGTCCAAATACAAAATAATGTTGGCCCAACTTTAAAATTACAAACCCAAATATATAAAAACTAGGCCCAAAATACAACAGGCCCAAATTAAATATTTTTTAGAAAAATTAGGGTTTCTGAAACCCTAGGCGTCGCAGTCTCCCTCGAGCGCCAGGCCCACACCTCGTTCCGTGGCATCTCGTCCCGAGGCCCTCTGACCATCTTCGTTGCCTTGCACCGAAATGGCAAGGTCCTTTCTGTTGACCTTGATTAAACCTGCAAAATAGAGCAAAAAGCAGAGAAAGCAACAGAAACAACAATGTGGCAGAAGAAGAATGAAAAAAGACTTGTAAATCGGATATAAGAGCCCCCAAAAAATTGTATATTGGACACGAATAGATACCAAATAAAAAGAAACAGATTCTAAAAAACAGAAGTTTCAAACACAGAAAAAAGGTGCATTTTTTTATTTTTTTCGAAATAAAAAAATGATAAACATTACGTGTCGATTCTTCTTCCCTTCCGTTGAGTGTCCATCGATTTGTCTCTCCTTGCTGTTGAATGACCGTCAACGTCCGAACACCCCTAAATCCATATGATTTCGGGTAGAGTTTCAGAAGACGACGAGGGCTGTTGTTTCCTCACCCTATTTTCCTTTTGCTTCTAAACCGAAATCAGGTTTTAAGTTTTTTTTTTAAAAAAAATAGAAAAAGGGAACTGAAAAGGGTCAAAAAGCTCACTTTTTCAGATCTCTCAGCAAACAGTATATATGGCGGAGCCACAAAATGAAAAGGCTTCCTTAACCCCAGTGCCGAGTTAAGGCTAGGGAGAGAGTTTTGAATTTTTTTTTTTTTTGAAGAGAGGAGTGAAAATGAAATTTTAAACAAAAACTATTTTTAATACATGGAAACGACGCCGTTTCATGTAAAAGCCATTAGCGCCAAAACGACGTCGTTTTGGAGACGACCCGCCCGCGACCAGACCCGCTCCAAGGGGATCCGCGCGTTTTCAACTTTTGGTATATTTATGCCCGTGGTCCTTTTGCTTTTTTTGCTCTTTCTCGACTGGGTTCTATCCCTTCTTTTGTTTTTTTTAATTTTGCCCCGCGGTTTCTGCATTTGTTTCATTTTAGTCCTTACTAAAACTGTGCGTTTTAGGGACAGGGTTTAATTGCTCAGTCAGTCCCTCCTTTGTAGCACGCATTTCATTTTGGTCCTCCGTTCAGCCCTTTTCTTTTATCCATTTTTAATTTGTCCTTTTGACTTTATTTTAATTTCGATTTCATCCTTATATATAATGTGTTTACATTTTCATTTATTTTTCTTTATTTACCCATTTGTTTTATTATTTATTTATCTTTTTGTTATATTTGAGTTTTTATTTTCACCTAATATTTTATTTATCCATTATTCATATCTATTATATTTGTTTGTTTATTTGTTCATTTACCTTTAATTATTTAAATATAATATTACATATATTTATGTTACTTATCTATTATTATTTAAATACTTAAGTTATTTATTTGCTTTACCTATTTATTTATTTTTTTATTTTTTTAATGTTTGATGATACTTGTTATTTATTTCATTTATTTATTTATCATTCTTTCATTTTCAAATTATTGGACAGTATCTTCATTTCTTTCATTTTTTATTATCTTATTTGTTTTATTATTAAGATCGTGAATCAAGAATTCTATTAAGTATAACAATTATCGTTTTAATATTTTCCTGTATAGTCATTTTGTACCATCATCATATCATGTATAGTCGTTTTAATATTAAGTTTAGATACAATCAGTTTTTATACCATGTCCCAAACAAAATAAGTATACATCATTTTGAATGTAACTCTTGCATTCATTCAAACTTTTTAAATAGGCAATATTTCGTATTTTGAAACTCGAGAAATCATACCCTAACTTACTGGGTTCCGATTTTTCTCGTCGAGCCTAAAGAATAAATTATCTTTTTTAAATCAAAGCATATAAGTTAAATAAAAGCTTATTTTTGGGAATTCAAAAATGTTGTGTCCTAACTCACTGGATGTGATATTTTGTTATCTCAAGGTAAGGATTTCTAAAAATAAAGGCAATATTCTGTATTTGAAATTTTGAGAAATAGTGCCCTAACTTATTAGGTTCCGATTTTTTATTTGACCCAAATAACCGAATATCCTTCTTAAACTTAAATGCATGAGTTTTAAAAGTCAAAAGACAAGCTTAGTTTCGAGGATTTGAAATGTCGTATCCTAACTCACTGGGCATGACATTTTACTTCTTCGAAATAAGAGGGTCTTAGCTTCCAATTTAATTTTATTCAAGTTTTCTTTTAAATAAAGTGGATCGTATTTTAAAATATTTTCAAATTTAAAACGTTAATTAATCAATTAGGTACCAATTTTGGGCGTTACGAGGGTCCTAATCCTTCCTCGTGCGTAACCGACTCCCGAACCCGTTTTCTGGATTTTGTAGACCAAAAATCATCGTTTTGATAAATTTAAACTTTTATTAAAATGATTGAATTACGAGGTGACCCGATCACACCTCATCAAAAATGATTGGTGGCGACTCCCGTTTTTCATTTTCATTTTCAAAATCAAAGTCGACTCCGCTTTATAAAGAAATGGTTTCGACAGCTTGGTGACTCCACTGGGGACTTCGAGAGTAAAGCCGTAAAATTGATTATTTTCTGTCTTTTTGTCAAAAAATTGAAAATCTGATTTGAAAAATTACGATCCTTTTATTGCGTTTGTTCGTATTTGTTTCATTGTTGTGGTTTGAGTCTCGTAGAATATTTTCGCATCATATTGCATAAGGACCGTTTGATCTTACCTTTTTAAGTGGGAGTGAGAAGCTACTCCTTCGTGAGGTTTTCACCTCCGTGCAGGATAGTGGATCGCTTTCGGGATACATCCGTACCTATGTCTTCGTGATATTTTCATCTCCGTACAGCCATAGAGAAATGTATTCCCCTGAACTGAACTTGGTCTGTATGAGCCTATAATGGGTGAGGATCGAGGAATCTGCTAGTTTGGGTACCTCAACTTTAGAACCAAACCGCATGTAGAAGACCCTAGGAGCCCACCTTAGATAGTACTACGCCAAACCCTTGTGGTTACCCAGATAGGTGCTTGATTCTCTTTCATATGCTTTGAGTTTTGTTTTTGTATATTGTATTGACTTATTGTGTTTTTGTTATGTTTGCATGTCATTTCATATTTGAAAGAGTGTCGATTCACGTTAGATTACTAAATTAGAGAGCTTGTCATAGAGAACGAATTTCTTGATAAAGTGAAAGATAATGCGGCCGTCTATATGTGGCCAGAGAAAACACAATTAGAGAAGGTGGATAGTCTAACCAATGGGTACACGTCAGAATTATAGGACTACCATATCAGCGTGACGTAAAATAACCTTCAGGAATTAAAAGAAATATGGGATCAGTGGAATGATGAGACCAAGCAGTTGTTTTACCATAATTATGGGGACTTGCCATATCTACTCGACATCAAGGTAGACGAGCATTTATTCCAGGCTCTCGCTCAGTATTAGAACCCTGCTTACAGTTGCTTTACCTTTGAGAGGGTAGATTTAGTGCCCACTGTGGAAGAATATACCGCCCTACTGCGTTGTCCAAAGGTTCAAGTCGATAAAGCTTATTCCAGAGCAGCTTATGTCCCAACCTTTTAGAATAAATTGATGAACATTACAGGAATGAGCGAACAATGGATTACAGCAAGGATCAAGTAAAAAGGTGAGTGTAAGTGCATCCGATGGAAGAATTTGAGAGATTTGATTCTAGCGCATCCTGATACGAAGAAGAAAGTCGATGTGTTTGCTTTGAGCATCTACGGATTAATGATCTTCCCTAGGGCATTAGGGTATGTAGATGAGGCAGCCTCGGATCTCTTTAATCGACTTGATAAAGGGGTCACGCCTGTTCCTGTAATCTTGATCGAGACATTTAGATCTTTGAGTGCATGTAGGAGGTCCGGTGAAGGTAGATTTATAGGTTGCGCACAGTTGTTGTTGGCTTGGTTCCACAGTCATTTCTGGAAGGTGGATAAGGTTTCTTATCGGGTTTTCTCTGGGAATTACTTCCCATTAAAGGAGATAATGGCCACACCAAGAAGGGATGATATGTCAGAGGAAAATTGGGTAGCGCTCCTCCAAAATCTCCAAGAAGAAGACGTCGAGTGGAGAGCTCTTTAGTTGATCCCCGACGAAATTCTTTAACGACATGGGAGTTTTGACTGGGCCCCTTTGCTTGGGATTTGGGGAGCCGTTCGGTATGCTCCTTTGCTTGTCTTGAGGCAATACAAATCAAGACAGTTCATGCCGACAACGCATGGGCTAGCTGAATGTGAGTTTTTGTACAGGGGAGATAACTACAAGAAAAGGGTAAAGGAGATTTCTAACGCTTGGAATCAGACTCGTCGAATGAAAAGGCTGACCGTAGATTCAATGATGAATCCCGAGTACAGTGGATGGTGGAGTAAGAGAATTAATGATAATATCCCCGGGCCGAATTTAGAAGGCGTTCGACCGATGGAAGAGTACTTACAAGTGATCCCGTCAGAACTATAGATCATAAAGCAAGACTTCGAGAAGAGGAATTTGGAACTTGAAAAGAATATAGAACAATTGGAGGAAGAAAAGATGCATTTAAGGTTATATGTTGATGTTTAAAAGCTAGAGGCTGAGAAACTAAGGAAAGAAAAGAATAAAACGGAGAAAGACTTGGATAGTTTGAAGACGGATTACAAGAAATTGAGTCTATCGATGAGAACCGCCAGATTGGGAAAAACGTCAGAGTAATGGTGATAAGAGATTCAAGAAGAAAGAACCAAAGCCAGTCGGTGGGAAAGAAAATTCCAGAAGGCTCAGGCAGAGAAAGGGGCTCTAGAAAGAAGTTTGTTAGAAACCCAAAATGACAAAAGAGAATTAAGGGCTAGAGTGGCAGAACTTGAAAAATTACTTCATCAATATAGAAATCATAATCCTGTAGTTGAGTTGAGGGCAAGTTTGGACAAGATTGAAGAAATGAAAGGAAAGATAGAAGAACTAGAGTCTGCATTACAAAACTGTAAGCTCCGGGTAGAGCTTCTTGAGGTAAGTGAGGAACGTTGGAAGAAACAGCTTCACCATTCTCAGAATCAAGTTAGGAACAGAGATTACATTATGGGCGAGGCTGTGGCTTAGATTCGAGAGGTATCAGATCATTTATATACCTTGGCAATTCAGGCCGATATGCTAAGCGTGAAGTATGAGCTAAAATCAAAACGAGGTCAAGAGTTAGCTTCATTGCTTAGGAAAGTTAAAACTTTGAGCATTAGGGAAACGCCATATCTATAATCTGTTTTATGTAAAGAACTTTGTTTTCTAGTAAAGTTTTCTAAATGAAATTGAATCAGAATATGCACCTTTTTGCATTCGTCTCATGTATTTGCATCACATTGCATCATATGCATTAAACTTCACAAAGAGATCCTAATTAAAACAAAATTATTTAAGTTAATCTGGAAACTAACAAGAGCCAACCAATCGAACATTGCTACAGTACAAACTGAAGCAATGGACCAAAGGTTGAAGAGATTAGAGCAAATGCAAATACAGATGCAAGAGCAATTGGCCAAAATTCAACAAGATATGAAGAATCAGATGCTAGAATTTCAAAGAAACATGATAAGCCAGTTAACCCAGATGCTAGCTGGAGGGTTAGAAAAAGGAAAAAGCCCTATGGTTAATTCCGTGGATGATAACGAAGACCCCGCTTATCATTCAGGCTTTACCTCAAAAAAAATCCGAGTACAACCAGACGTGTATCCACAAAGGGTGTCCGTTAACATCAGACTTTAATACCATACTGGTACCTCGACAATGGGGAACTTCCCGACAGGTTCAGGTGCTAATCCAGGGGATGATCCAATCAATCCTTTTGTCATTGATCTGGATGATCTAGCGAAAACAAAAAAGGTGAGAGTGGAGCTCCCAAAACAATTTGAAGATCGTGACAAACGGAAAAGGCGAGAGATGAGCTCCCAAATCAATACTTTAAAGGCCCTGAAGAGGAAGGAAAATGAGGCGAATAATGCGAGTATGTATGACAAGGGCTATTCAAAGCCGATTATCGTAAGCCAGTCAAGGACGGCAACTACTAGCCATCAAATCCCCCCAAAGCAAGAGTCTAATCCAAGACCGAGCTCAGAAAAACTCTGGTTCACACCCATCCCAATCACGTATGGGGAGTTATACCAAAGTTTGTTTGATGCACATATCGTATCCCCTTTCTACCTAAAACCTATACAGCCTCCCTTTCCCAAATGGTACGACGCGAACGCCCAATGCAAGTACCACGCGGAAATCACAGAACACTCGATTGAGAATTGCACCACTTTCAAAAAGATAATCGAAAGACTCATCAACACGGGTATTGTGAAATTCGATGCAGAAAATCCATTACCCAACTATTCTAACAAAGGGCTAAACGTGATAATCGAGAGTACAGGGAAGAGAATCATGACAAATGTAGCAGAAGTGAAAATCCCGCTGAGGGAGATTTGGAAGAAAATGGTAGAAGGAAGATTAATCACCCAGGATTTAGGGGAGAAACCCGAAGAAGCAAGGAACTACTGTGAGTTCCATGATGAAGAGGGTCACAAGATTCAAAAGTGCAATGAATTCAGAGCCTTGGTGCAAGGCCTAATGGATAATAAGGAACTGGAATTCTATAAATATACTTAAGGCCCGGATGGAATGTTCAGAAATGGGAGCATCAATGATATATATCACGCGTTTACCCTCATGAGCCTGGGAGTGTTTTGAACAATAAGACTGTGGAAGAGAGCCTTATATTTTTTAGAGCTAATTTAGATTAATATTTAAAACATGCTTGTTTCTTTAAGCCTAGAAGCAATAAGAATCCTTTTGTGAAATAGGCTCATGTCCAACATCTTTATTTCAATAAAAAAATGTATTTTTGTGTCTCACTTTGAGCAAATATTCTTTCATTCCTTTATTTCATTCATGTTCATACCACATAAATAATTATTCTTAGATTCATTTGTTCTTTGAATATTCCTTCATACCTACAACAGGTCTTTAGATATCAACGACATGAGCGACGCTGCTACTGACACAGAATCTACTTTTGAGCAAGATATGTGTCTAGAGGGATCTCAGGACTTTGAAGACGACAGAGATGGTAACCTATCTCCTGATTTGTTAAGGATGGTAGAGCAAGATTGAAAAATAGATCCTATCTTACAAAGAGTCATTGTGAACCTAGGAGAAGAGAAAGAAGATCAGAGCCTGTATCACCATAAAGACAAAGCGAGACGTCATTGAGTTATTCCAAGAATTTAAAGATGTTTTCCTATGATCGTATCAGGATATGCCCTGGCTACTGAGACGTGTGGATGCTGTTAAGGCTAAGGAAATCTTAGAAGAGGAACACATGCTAATAGTTTTACAATGGCCAGGCAAATTATGAGGTCCAGGTACTGCTGGTCCACTATGGAAGGGGATTGCATCAGTTATACCAAGAAATGCCGTAAGTGCCAAATTTATAGAGACAAGATTCCTCTGCCTCCTTCATCTCTTCATGTATGACATCTCCATGGACTTTCTCTATGTGGGGCATGGATGTCAGTGAGCCAATCTCACCAAAGGCTTCTAGCGGGCATCGATTCATCTTTATAGTCGTCCATTACTTCACTAAGTAGGTGGAAGCTGCTTCGTATGCCAATGGCACAAGGTCGACAGTCAGCAAATTTTTGAAAAAAAAGATCATATGTCAGTATAGAATGCCAAAAAGGATCATATTTGAAAATGCACTAAATTTGAATAACAGCACGATATCATAAGTTTGCAGTCTGTTCAAGATTAAAACACCATATCACCCCAAAATGAGCTGTGTAGTGGGGGCAACAAAAAAACAAAAAAAAAAGAAAAAAAAGATCGTGGAAAAAATGACCGAGACTCATAAAGATTAGCATGAGAAATTACCATCTATGCTTATCAAACAACTGTCAAGACCTCCACCGGGGCAACGCTTTTCTTAGTGATTTATGGAATGGAAGCAGTTTTACCTATCGAAGTTGAGATTCCCTCCCTTCAAATCTTGTGAAAGCTGAAGTTGGACAAAGCAGAATAAATCTAATCCTGATATGATCAGCTGAATCTGATCGAAAAGAAGAGGTTGAGAGTTATCCTGATGATGCGAGCTTACCACAAAAAGATTCACCCCAGAGAATTCCATGATGGGGAATTAATATTAAAGAAGATCCTTCCCATACAAAAGGACTTTAGAGGAAAATGGATGCCAAACTGAGAAGGACCTTATGTGGTAAAGAATGTCTTGTCTGGAAGAGCGTTAATATTAACTGAGATGGACAGCAAGAGTCTGCCTAATCCTTTGAATTCAGACTCAGTCAAGAAATACTTCACTTAAAAAAATAAAAAGAAAAGAAAAGAAAAGGAGAGGTCAAGGCGAAAACTCACAAAGGGCGCTTTGAGACCAAAGGGGTTTTGAATTGAAAACCCAAGAAAAGGGCAATTCAAATTTTAAAAAAAAATGGGGCATACAATAGTCTTGCTATGCCTAAATTAACAAGGAGAAGGTATGCTACATCTTGGGGCGTCGACAAAGTACTCTAGATCTTCTAAACACATGTTGAGCTCAACATGGTCCTCAAGAAGTTCGTACAGAGAAGCTCAGGCTGCGATATCTAGGGCACCTATTTTTGCTCTCACCTATTTTGTATTCCAGCAATGTTTGCTGATAAATTTCAGTTTTATCCATCATTATGATCTTTTTCAAGCATTTTGCGTTGAAATAACGATTAATGGACCAATAATACTCAAGCAAAAGGAGTTTTGCATATTACTCAAGAAGTTTCTAACTAGTACGAGACCTGAAATAGGACTATTATTTAGAACTCACCAAACCTAAGGGTTAGAAATATTTGAGAAAGAAGAATCTAAACTTTGACTATTTCTTCGAATTTTCTGTCAAAGACACCAGCTGAGCAAAGAGTGCATGATAACACCTCAGTGATACAATCTTGATGAACAATGAGCAATGACAATCCAAACATCAAAAAGGGATTATTTTCATGCATTCATGCAAATATCATTCATACACATCCAGTTAAGAGCATTTGATTTATTTTTATCATGACATCCTAATCATTTGGCATAAGCATAGTCACATGAAATCGATTCTACACGTCATGTCTCCCAGAGGACAGTGTAGCAAAATCGGTGAATCCAAAAATCTCATCTCCTTGAAGTTGCAGCAGAGTAGACTGAAGACAGCAAATCTTATTTCCCTTGTGTTGAAGTAGAATAGATTGAAGCTACAAATTGGCGGATCTTATCTTCCTGAAGTTGTAGTGGAGCAGATTGAAGCCACTAGCCTTATCTCCCTGAAGTTGTAGCAGAGCAGACTGAAGACAGCAAATCTTGTTTTCCTGGCGTTGTAGTGGAATAGATTAAAGATACAAATTGGCGGATCTCATCTTCCTGAAGTTGCAGTGGAGAAGATTGAAGCCACTAGCCTTATCTCCCTAAAGTTGCAGCAGAGCAGACTGAAGACAGCGAATCTTATTTCCCTGGCGTTGCAGTGGAACAGATTAAAGCTACAAATTGGCTGATCTTATCTTCCTGAAGTTGCAATGGAGCAGATTGAAGCCACCAGCCTTATCTCCCTGAAGTTGCAGTGGAGTAGACTGAAGACAGTGAATCTTATTTCCCTGGCGTTGCAGTGGAACAAATTGAAGCTACAAATTGGCGGATCTTATCTTCTTGAAGTTGCAGTGGAGTAGATTGAAGCCACCAGCCTTATCTCCCTGAAGTTGCAGCGAAGCAAATTGAAGACAGCGAATCTTATTTCCCTGGCTTGCAGTGGAACAGGTTAAAGCTACAGATTACGGTGGATCTTATCCTCCTGAAGTTGCAGTGGAGCAGATTGAAGCCACCGAACCTTATCTCCCTGAAGTTGCAGTGAAGTAGGTTGAAATTACCAATTTTTATATCTTTGAAGTTCCAGCGGAGTAAATCGAAGTTACAAATCCTTTCTCCCTGAAATTACATTCAAGCGGATCAAAGCACCAATTCCTACACCCCCTAAAGATGCGGTGGAATGGAAGGAGGCTATTTGAAGAAAAGAAGCATCAAGAAGTCAAGATTCAGCAAGACCGGACAAAATTGGTCCTTTTTAAAGTCTTTGCTCCATTCTCGTTACACTACAATGAGCAAAGAGGGCTAGCTGTAATAGCCTAATTTTACCCGAGCCCAGTGCGAAAACCAACAAAAACCCAAAATAAATTAAAGTCCAAATACAAAATAATGTTGACCCAACTTTAAAATTACAAACCCAAATATATAAAAACTAGGCCCAAAATACAACAGGCCCAAATTATTTTTTTTTTTTGAAAAATCAAGGTTTCTGAAACCCTAGGCACCGCAGCCTCCCTCGAGCGCCGCGCCCGCACCTAGTCGCGAGGCATCTCGTCCCAAGGCCCCCTGAATGCCTTCGTCGCCTTGCACCAAAATGGCAAGGTCCTTTCTGTTGACCTTGCTTAAACTTGCAAAATAGAGCAAAAAGTAGAGAAAGCAACAGAAACAACAACAGTGGCAGAAGAAGAGTGAAAAAAGACTTGTAAATCGGTTATAAGAGCCCCCAAAAAATTGTATATTGGACACAAATAGATATCAAATAAAAAGAAACAGATTCCAAAAAATAAGAAGTTTGAAACACATAAAAAAAGGTGCATTTTTATTTTTTATTTTTTTCGAAATAAAAAAACGATAAACATTACCTGTCGATTCTTCTTCCTTTCCATCGAGTGTCCGTTGATTGGTCTCTCCTCACTGTTGAATGACCGTCAATGTCCGAACACCCCTAAATCCATAAGATTTCGGGTAGGGTTTCAGAAGACGACGAGGGCTGTTGTTTTCGCACCCTATTTTCCTTTTGCTTCTAAACCGAAATCGGGTTTTAAGTTTTTTTTTTAAAAAAAAAGGAAAAGGTAACTGAAAAGGGCCGAAAAAGCTCGACTTTTCGTATCTCCGGCAGCCGTATATGGCGGAGACACGGTGAGGATATGGCAGAGCCACGGCGAAGGCTTGCAGGAACCCCAAGCCGGAGTTAAGGCTAGGGAGAGAGTTTTGAAAATTTTTTTGAAGAGAGGAGTGAAAATGAAATTTTAAACAAAAACTTTTTTTTTATAATACATGGAAACGACGCCGTTTTATGTAAAAGCCATTAGCGCCAAAACGGCGCCGTTTCGGACACGGCTCGTGCGCCACCTGACCCGCTCCAAGAGGATCCGCGTGTTTTCAACTTTTGGGATATTTATGCCCGTGGTCCTTCCGCTTTTTTTGCTCTTTCTCGATTGGGTCCTATCCCTTCTTTTGTTTTTTTTTAATTTTGCCCCGTGGTTTCTGCATTTGTTTCATTTTAGTCCTTACTAAAACTGTGCGTTTTAGGGGGAGGGTTTAATTGCTCAGTCAGTCCCTCCTTTGTAGCACACATTTCATTTTGGTCCTCCGATCAGCCCTTTTCTTTTATCTATTTTAATTTGTCCTTTTGACTTTATTTTAATTTCGATTTTATCCTTTATTTAGTTAATTTCAATCCTTTTATATAATGTGTTTACATTTTCATTTATTTTTGTTTATTTACCCATTTTTTATTATTTATTTATCTTTTTGTTATATTTGAATTTTTATTTTCACCTAATATTTTATATATCCATTATTCATATCTATTATATTTGTTTGTTTATTTGTTCATTTACCTTTAATTATTTAAATACAATATTACATATATTTATGTTACTTATCTATTATTATTTAAATACTTAAGTTATTTATTTTCTTTACCTATTTATTTATTCTTTTTATTTTTTTAAATGTTTGATGATACTCATTATTTATTTCATTTATTTATTTATCATTCTTTCATTTTCAAATTATGAGACACTATTTTCATTCCTTTCATTTTTTGTATTACCTTATTTGTTTTATTTTTAAGATCGTGAATCAAGAATTCTATTAAGTATAACAATTATCGTTTTAATATTTTCCCGTATAGTCATTTTGTACCATCATCATATCATGTATAGTCGTTTTAATATTAAGTTTAGATACAATCGATTTTTATACCATATCCCAAACAAAAGAAGTATACATCATTTTGAATGTTACTTTTGCATTCATTCAAACTTTTTAAATAGATAATGTTTCGTATTTTGAAACTAGAGAAATTGTACCCTAACTTACTGGGTTTTGATTTTTCTCGTCGAGTCTAAAGAATCAATTATCTTTTTTTAAATCAAAGCATATAAGTTAAATAAAAGCTTATTCTCGGGAATTCAAAAATGTTGTGTCCTAACTCACTGGATGTGACATTTTGTTATCTCGAGGTAAGGATTTCTAAAAGTAAAGGTAATATTCTGTATTTGGAATTTTGAGAAATTGTGCCCTAACTTACTGGGTTCCGATTTTTCATTTGACCCAAATAACCGAATATCCTTCTTAAACTTAAATGCATGAGTTTTAAAAGTTAAAAGACAAGCTTAGTTTCGAGGATTTGAAATGTCGTATCCTAACTAACTGGACGTGACATTTTACTTCTTCGAAATAAGAGGGTCTTAGCATCCAATTTAATTTATTCAAGTTTTCTTTTAAATAAAGTGGATCGTATTTTAAAATCTTTTCAAATTTTCAACATTAAGATGTTAATTAATCAATTAGGTACCAATTTTGGGCGTTACGAGGGTGCTAATCCTTCCTCGTGCGTAACCGACTCCCGAACCCATTTTCTAGATTTTGTAGACCAAAATCATCGTTTTGATAAATTTAAACTTTTATTAAAATGATTGAATTACGAGGTGATCCGATCACACCTCATCAAAAATGATTGGTGGCGACTCCCATTTTTCGTTTTCATTTTCAAAATCAAAGACGACTCCGCTTTACATAGAAATGGTTTCGACAATGTCATTATGACACATATCAGATAATGTGCAACTTAATGTGTAACCAAGCTACCAAAATATAGGCAATGATTGCCATTCTGAACATTTCCTCCTCATATACAAATCCCACCCCAATTAATAGATGCAGAAATCAGATACAGGTATAACAGAGTAAACATGCTCAACATGCTTATATACAGATATAGATATACATAATTGTAGTACAATCAGGCATACACTTAGTATCTTACTCAGTTCAGCCTATCAGAATATCATAACACACAAAATATGGTTTAATTAGCCCTTATTGACCCTATAGTAGGCCCACATTTGATCGGAGCGACCCATGCAACCCAAAGGAAAATTACAAAAATATGGGCCCACATGCCCGTGTGTCCCACACGGCCTGGCACAAAAACTCACACGCTCGTGTGGAATGCCTGTGTTGGCCCACACACCCAACTTGACCTAGCCCGTGTGGCCCACATGGCCACACTACGGCCACCACACGGTCGTATGCTGCGCACGGCCATGCCTTTGTTGACCACACGACCTTGTCTCGTACACGGCAAGCTACACAGGTGACTACACGCCTGTGTGGCGTTGATATAACAGTTTTTCGACTTTTGTCGAAACTCATTTTTCTGCGTTTCGGGTACACACCTGTGCGAGACACAAACTTATAACTGACGAAGGTGTTGCCGTACGTAAGACACGACTGAGTGATGGTGTGAGTGTGGCCATGTGGGCTACACGGGCGTTTAAGTTTTGGGCTAGGTCATGTGGGTCACATATGCCTGTAGGTCCATAATTCTAAATTTTTTCTAAGGGTCACATGGATTGTTCTGATCGATTGTGGGCCTATCGTAAAGTCGGTAAGGGCTAACCAAACCCTAAATCATGTGATTTGATATTCTAATAGTCTGATTTAAGTAGGACACTGATACGTATGCATGACTGTTCTGTTTGAGTATACATATATGATATCTGTACACGAGCATGTTAATCATGTTGATTTTGTATTTTGTATCTGTGTGGGTTGGGGATTTGTATATGTAGAGGAAGTGATCTGTACGGTGACCTTTCGCTTTAATTCTGGCAGGTTGATTTCATATTATCTGTTATGTTCGCATCGACACTATATGATGTGTTGGGATGAATGTGTGTTTTTAACCCCATATGGTGTGATAGGATGATCAAAGATGGTGTGTAGAGGATGGGGGTAGGATTCTGTATATATATTCTACTTATCTGATATCTGCATCTGTTATGGACTTAGGTCCAAATCTATATTTGACTGTATAAGAAACACTGTGTATATTGCATGTCTATTTCTGTTAGGTTACACACTGAGTTTATGAAAACTCACATATGTTTGTCTGTTCTGCTCAGGTAATCCACAGACTTTGGTAGATCGGTGCGACGGAGGCTCAGCGTTGACCACTCGACCGAGAACCGTTTTTATTTAGTAATTAATCGTTTAGTTTTAAAGTCTAGTTTTTATTGAGAGTTTTTAAATTTTGGGACTTTCTAGACTGATTGGTTTTAACTTTTGGATTTAGATTTTGATTTGCTACTTTTCCGCAACGTGAAAAAAAACATTTTACACAAACAAACAGGTTTTTAAAAACACCAGCTTCGTTTTTGTTTTAAACGATTTCCAAACTTCTGCTACGAAATAAACGGTTAGATTTAAAGAACTTCATATCGCGGTTTCAATAACGAATATGTTTTATAATACTTGGACGTTTTATCAAGTAACTAAACATGGTTTTATCGAAATATCGTCGCTTTCAAATTCCTTCTTTGTAACACTCTCGAATTTGGCCATGACGTTTAGGCCGGGTTTGGGGTGTTACATTGCTAACAAGGACGGGGTTGTAGAGGACCTCGCAGTTTCGTATGGGGGGGACTAACATCAATCGACCATCGTATAAGTAGGGCAACCCGTTCTTTACGTACCACTCTTGGTAGCCCTTCAAGGGAGTGAAACCAAGATAACATGAGACTAAATTAGGTCTTCTCTCCAACCGGGCGTTCCACAACATAATATATGGTTGATGATCTAATGTCCAATTCTTTGTATGTTTCCCCTTCTTATCAATTCCGTGGACATCTTGTCTCAATTGTATAGGAACGTCTGGAATATGTTGACTACACCTAAATTGATGAAACACTCGATCTCTAGCATACCACTTCACCGTTTGAAAATTTATAACTGTTACGTTGACACACCACATGATTACGTCTGTTCTAGCCGAAGGAGAAATGAAAGAAGCAACTTTCGGCACGATATACGAAATCCACACAAACTGCACAAATAAACACATGATTAGAATACTAATTACAACATAATTTAATAATTAAACTAATTACATAACATTAATATAATTTAATTTTTTGAAAATAAATTACCCCATCCTCGGCATATCCCTTGATCATATGTCAGTATAAAATTAGTGTTTCTGACTTCTTGACGTTCGGACAACTATACCATCTAAAAATATAAACCAAACTCGTTAGAAAATAATTTAATGAAAAAAATCTTAACCCAAGTTTAATTTTTTTTACCTATTCACAAGTGAGAACATATGTACTTGGTGACTCACTGATGCCGGAAATGCATCCTGTATAGCGCCCAAGATTGTAGCAGTATCAGATGCCATCTATATCGACAGTTTTGTGCTTTGACGCTCGACAAAGCTCACGATATAGCATAACTAGTACTATCGAACCCTAACTGTATGAACAAGCACCTTGAGATGAACTAAGTAAGAGCAGGTACATCAAGTGGACTCTATTATTATTGGAATCCGACATAAGTACCCCCTATAAGTTGTAGTATATAGGCCCGAACAGCATGTATCTTTTCCATCTCGGTTGCATAGTCCGGTAATGTTTCAAAATTTTCCCTTAGCCGCGAAAATTTCAAACTCGTAAATTTTGAGGTACCATCACCGGAAGAGCGTCCAAGGAAGTGAAAAGAGAGAATCGCAGGATCTGTTATACCGCTTGTACTAGTTACTGCAACACCATCAACGGGGAACCCTAATTTCATTGCGACATCCTCCAATGTGATGGTGTATTCCCCACATGGTAAATGAAGGGTGTGCGTCTCTAGGCGCCGCTGCTCAACTAGTGCTGATATTAAGTCAACACTCAGCTCAAAGATATGGATTAATGCCACTAATCCAAATCTCGCGGTATCTAGGGTATAATCTGTGCGTCCAGCCGATAGCTTAGATTATGGTCACGTGGCTTAACACGCAGTACAGACCCTAATCATATTACAAAATTGGTTAAGAATGTGAAATTAAATAAAAAAAAATCATGTGCAACTATGCTAAAAAATACGTACAACATTAGAACATTCTATTACCGGTAAATGAATCGTCCTAACTGTGTGATATTATGCAAAAATTACAGAACTCATATCGATATCTGCAAAATTTTGAGGAATTTTCTTATTCGACTTAACAAATAACAATATAAAAATAATGCTTTATACTAATTCTTAAAACTATTAATTTTATCTAAATTTACCTTAAAAATAATATCAACCAATAAAAATGTGAAATATAATATAACTACATATCTAAAAAAAAATTTAACACAATTCTAAATGTTTGTAATATAAAAAAATTAAATATATAAATTAATAAGTACAAAAACATACTAATATAACTAATTATACTAAAAAAATAATTAACCATAATTTTTATTTAATTTTCGAGGATAATAAATTAAATAGTAACTCCTTAATAAAAAATATAACATATTTTAACAATATTAAATTACTATTAACAATATATAAAAAAACAAAGGAGTGGAATGAAGGAAACATACCTTGATTGTGGTGAGGTGAGGGAACCTTCAACTTAAATTTTTTGTGTGGGGGTTGGGACCAAACCAACCTCCTTTTTTTAATTCTAAATGTTTGTAACACAATTCTAAATATTTGTAACATAATATACAAATTAAATATACAAATTAATTAGTATAAAAATCTACTAATATAACTAATTATATTAAAAAAATTAACCATATTTTTTATTTAATTTTCGGGGATAATAAATTAAATACTAACTTCTTAATAAAAAATGTAATACCTTAAACCCGGCTTAAACGTTATGGTTATATCTGGAGATGCTACATAAAACAAAATAGTTACAAATCCAGTTCTTGACTATTTTTGGAAAGTATCATAAACTTATGTTACTTAAAAACCCGTTTTATTAGAAAACGTGTTTGTCATACTTATTTAATTGAAATTGTTGTTTGTTTACATTTTCTAAATAAATCGAATATTTTATAGCGAAAATTCTTAGAACGTTATATTTTTGAAAACCAAGTTTATTTTCTCGAAAACAGTTGATTGTAGAAAAATAGTCGTTTTCGAAAAGTCGTTTTATTGAATGTTACGCCAAAGATCCAAAATCAAAGTCCAAATAAAAAAATAATCCCGAATGTCTAGAAAGTCTAAAATTTACAGAACTCTCAAACCAGAATTTTAAAACAAGTCCAATTTTAAAATAGATTGAGTTTATGGAAATGTAGACATAACTGAGCTCCCGTCACACTGACCCGCCTAAGTTTGAAGGTTACTTGAAAGTAACAGACAGACATAAAGTGAGTTTTTATAACTCAGTGTGTAATTAAAAAAAACAGAATCACAGATTTAATTTTAAGTTAAATACATAGCAGAACAAATACAGACAAATGTCTCATAAAGAATCAGAATCATATGCAAATTTACAATCATACCCCTATTTGCTACACACAATCTCCGGCCATCTCAATACACCATATAAGGTATTAAAGACCCATCCAGCCCTACACACCACTAAGTGTCGACATGACACTTTTTAGAGTATTTGTAGCTTTGTTGCCAGTATAATGGGCAAGATATCGCCTCTCATAAAACGCTTCCTCCACATAATATACGTCCTACCCCATAATCAGATATAAACAGAAATAACAAATGCCATAATTTACATATCATACATGCTTGTATAACAGATGTAAAACATGTTTTATATATAACATATCGTACATATCGTATCACACCACATGAACATTATACATATTATACACGTATTTATGTCAAGTTTTATACTAACAAATTAACAGAATTCATGTTTTATGGCATATATAATAACATACTGATCCCACGGGAGGCCCACAATCGATCAAGACGACGTGTACGACCTTAGGGAAAAAATTTGAATTTTCTAGCCCACACACCTGTATGGACTACACGGCCCAAAATGCCTAGCCCGTGTGGTATACACGGCCTAAAATGGCCTAAACCGTGTGTCACACACGGTCGTGTGGTGTCGACAGTGCCCAATTTTGGCTTTCATCGTTCGTTGTTTTTCAAGTTTCTCGTTACACACTTGACTCGATTCTGATACAAAAACAACTACGAGACCTCTAGTACCTAAAATCGACAATTAACGCTCAAATCAGCCATGATTCCTCAATTTAACCAAAATAATCCACTTGGTCACAACGAAAATTAATACTTACTAAGTCGAAACTCAAAAGCCCAAGCGTTCAAACACTTACCCAAACTTCCAAAATAATTCCTAATACCACTAATCCAAATGGGGAGTTCCGATCCTCCGCTGTCAACAAATCCAAGAATATAATAAACAAAAATGATAATAATACCGATTCCAAAACCAACCTCAAAATTACCCCTAAAGCCCAACACACCTCTAAATGCAACTTTACCTGACGAACACTTACAATAATCACCACCCAAAAATATAAATAGAATTTAAAAGCCGAAGGAATGGCCAAATATTCCAAGAACGCAAATCAAGGATGAAAACATTAAAAATAAAGGTAGAGATTGAAGAAAGAACGAAGCAGAACAATTGAACACAAAGGAACAGATTAGCAAAAAGAATTTGGTAGTGTGAATAATGGGATTTTCGGAAAAATCAAATGTGGGGTTGTTGGGAAAAAGAAAAGAAGATTAGATAAAATAAAATAAAATCCCCTAACAACCCTATCCCACAACTTAATAATTACTCAGTATTTGATTTTCAAACCAACTCTACCCCATGCACCCTTGACCGGAAATTGCAAAAACAAAACCCTTTTTGTTCACACCAAGAGTTGAACCCAAGGACTCAAACGACCCCTAACCACTAAAACAAATATTAATTTATGACAAAATACTTGAATTTTTGGGACGTCACAAAAAAATATGACATACTTTAACAATATTAAACTACTATTAATAATATTAATTTAAAAAAAAAAAAAACAAAGGGAGGGAAGGAAGGGAACCTACCTTGGTTGGGCTGGGGTGAGGGGACCTTCAATGTTTTTGTTTTCTGTGAGACGGTTGGGGACTAAACCAGCACCCTTATAAAAAAAAATTAAAATTTTTTTTAAACTGAAAAGAAAAAAAACTAGTATTTTAAAATTTTTTTAGGTATTAAAACACGGGCATGTGACCAACTGGTCACATCCGCGTCAGCTGTCAAGCTGGTGCTGCCTGACCCATCGGTCATGGGCTTGTGTTTTAACACCTTAAAAAATTTTAAAACTTTTTAGGTGCCGCCTAACACATCGGTGACACCGATAAAAAATTATTATCAGTTTTTCATTTACTATTTAAAAGAATCGTATTTTCTGATATAAAATACAGGTGCCACCAATTGATCAGGCTGCACCCGAAAAAAATAATTATTTAAAAAAATAAAGTGGTGTCGCCAATTAGTCAAGTTGCACCGGTATTCCACTGTTGGTTTTGCCTATTCCCGTAAATATTATTCCTGTTATACTATTTTCGTATTTATTTATTTTTATATTATTCAAGTAAAAAACCCTTTTTATAATTTCTAATTTTTAATTTTCAAAAATTTTAAAAAAAGTTAAAGTTTTTTAAGATGATATTTATAATTTTTAATGTTTTCTTTTTAAAAATTAAGATAAATTATCGTATTTCACCACATTGCACAATCTTGGCATGCCACTTGACAAAATTAATGGCAAGTTAACAATGTCAAGGGAATGTCAAGGGATGAGGGCTTAATTGAGTACTTAAACTCGATTAAGGGCTTAAATGATTATTAAAATATTTTCAAGGAATTTTTTATATAATAAGCCTTTTATATAATATTTAATATTTTTAAAGAATATTATATTATTTTTATTCTTATTTTTTAAAATTTTTTATAGAAGTCTGGAAAAAATATATATAAATATTTTGAGTTTTTGAAAATTATTTGAGAGAGTGACTAATTTTCTATATTTTTAAATTGTTAGGGATCCAAATGTATGTATACTAATTTCTAATTCAAGTTATTCAAATTATTTGAGTTATTCGAGTTATAAAATATAACTGAACTTGAACTCGAAAATTTGTATTACTTATTCAAACTGATTTAGAAAAAAACGAATAATTCGAATAACTTAATTCACTTAACTTGATTTTTTTTTTATAAGTGGGTATGCTTCAAGAATAAAGTTATTTACAAACTCGAACATAAACCATAAAATGAATATAGAGAACACTAAAAAAAAAGAAATAAGTTAAATTTAAAGAAGATATTTCAAATCCAAGCCAATTACTAAATTAATAAAAATTAAATTTTTAATATTTTTAAAAAATGCTTTTATATATTCTAAATAACAAAATGAATATTTCAAATCTAATTAAGCAAACAATTATTTTTACCATACAAACCTCCTAGTCATTCAAACACTTCTTTGCACTCCCAAAAGTTAGTTGTGAAAATATAAATTTGTGATGGTGAAATAAAATTAAAGATGGGCTGCTATCAAATCTATACTATTTACAATATTTTTATAAATTAATAAAATTTTACTTATAATGAGATTTGTACGAAAGATACCTTGCATATACAATTTTTTTATTTACCATTTGAATTAAAGTTTTTTTTTTAGTTTTTATATCAAACCTTAATATATAAATATATTTTTGTTATATAAATTATTATATATTTATATATTTATACATTATTTAAGTTCCTGAGTGAGTGGTGTCATTAGTTAATTGAAAACCAACTTGATTAAGAAAAATTGAAATGTCTTTCTGTAATTAAAATAAGATATATTATTTGAGAGTATCTTAGTCTTTTTATTTTAAACAATCAATAAAAATATACATATAGTGAGATTTGAATTTATACTAATTGCATTAGTAAAACCTTAAATTTACCACTCGACCAAAGCTGTACTTCAATTGAGTGATAAATTTAAAGTTTTTAATATATTATTTTAATTCATGTGAAATGGATAAATAAATATTTCACATATAAAAATTATATTTAATAAAAATAATTATATAATTATATAATATTAGAATTTACTATAATCACAATGCCAATGAAAAAAAATTGATATATGAAAAATGTATATAAGAAAAAAAAATATCAAATGTAGATTGAGTCTTAGCTCAATCGGTATCAGCATTGTTGCTAGTGTAGAAGGATGTGGTTTGATTGTGTTGAAGCGTATTATCCTCCTATTTAAGAGTTGAGAAAAGACTATGGGTAGTTTTAGACATTGTATCAAAAAGAGCAAATATGATAAGAACCTATAATGAGATTTTAATGTTAAAAAAAAAATCAAAATGATTAGTTTATGTTTTTTAAATAACAACATATATTTAATATAATGATATCTATTGAAGAAATATATTTTCATCATATAAATATATATATATTATTTTGTTTATATAAAGAAGGCTTAAAGGTCAAAAAAAGCTCACTAAAAAATCAAAAAAAAATCAATTGAACCCTCAATGACTCAAGAAGAATTTAATTGGATTCTTCTATTTATGGAAACCATCAATTAGCAGGTTTGACCGTTAAATTCGCTGACATTACTAACGACGTGATGCCTATGAGCTGGGGTTGCTATATCAACATAAAACCCCTTGAATAATAACATTTTAAAAGCACGTCAACAAACATGAAAAGAAATCACCATTATACATAGGGACGGAGTCAAGGGAGGTTGGCACGAGCCCCGCCCTCCCTTAAAATAAAAATTTTACATTTAATCCTTTATAATTTAATTTTTTAAAATTAGTATATTAGTATAATTACATTTTGGCCCCAAAAATGAAAAAAATATAATTTAATTATTTACAAATTATAAAAATATAAGCTATTAAAATAGTAAAATTTCACTTTTACTATCATAAAAATATATAACTTTATCCCCACCTTCTAAAAAAAATTTCTTGCTCCGTCCTGATTATACAAAAAAATCATGTTGTTGTATAAATTTATTTTGTTGCATGATATCCATATTATCCTACATAATTCTAAAAAAGAAAGAATAAAGAATAATACACAGGAGATTTTTCCATGGTGTGGAAGTAAAACATGATCAAAATTTAAAATCACATATTGCGACTTCCAATTCTTATCCACGCTGCAGTAAAACAAGCAAATCTTCTATCTCAACATTATGTCCACAACTCACTCCGACAAATCCTATTAGACGTCTCATCCAAAATAAACATAAGTTTTTGTTTCCTTTTTTACGCAATTTCAACCTACCAATTCTTATAATATTCATACTGACATTCTCAACACTATTATTAAATAAAAGGGTAAACTACAACCATGTCCTTAAACTATTAGTAAGTTTATATTTTGGTTGTTTAACTTTAAAAAGTTACAAAATGATCACTGAACTATACAAAAGTTTTCATTTAAGTCACTACACTATTAAGTTTTTGTTTTTCAAAAGTCTGGCTAGTGAGCTACAAACGACGTTTCAACGACTGGTGGATTAGTACCTATCGACCAGTAGAAAAATATATTTTAGATCCAAGTCGATCTACAATCAATGTTGGAGATTGAAAAAGAAAGTTGTTTGCGTTTTGGTCCACAAATTCATGACATTCAAAGTTGTTTCATGAAAAAAAACTGAATTGTAGAAAATAAAGAAAAGAGAGCTTTTGATTGGTGTAGATGATTCGAGCATAAAGGGTTGTATAGCAACAATTTTAACAACCAATAACTTGAATGAAATTTTTTAAATAATTTAACGACCATTTTTTTTATTTTTTGAAATTGAATGACCAGAACATAAATAAAATATGAATCTCCTTAATTCCTTCAAAATAATTTAAGAACATTGCTTAAAATCATTTTTATTACAATAAAATTTACTAATAATTTAGTGACATTAAATATAATTTAATCTAGATAAAATACAATCTCCTTAATTCCTTCAAAATAACCATGATAGATTATAACCTTTGCAAGTATTGCCCAAAACACATGTCGTTGGGCATGAGCCAATGGCGAGATTTGAGAGCCTTCACACAACTTGTATCAAAATGACTTTTCCTGGAGTTCTCATAAATAAATAAAGGAAGGAAGGTAAAGAAAAGGTATTTTAGAATACCTCTTATGAAATAAAGGTTAATTGTTTTGCTTCCATTTAGTCCCTGAGTTTACCAACTCTCGAACCTTGCCCATGGTTAAGTGATAAATACTAACACCTAACCATTGAGAACAAGGGGTGAGCCAGTGATAAGTCTTATATATTTTATATTATAACGCAAAATGGGTAAATGGCAACAATTATATTTTTATTACAAAGAAAATTTTGTTATGCATTCTGACTGAAATGGTAAGCTGGTTGGCAAAGTTAGAATTAAGTTTTTTGTTTAGTTTATTATTTTCATTTTAAAATGGGTTGAATTTACATAAACTATTTTTAATGGTAAGCGGGTTTGGTGTGTTACATTAATTAGGTCTTGGACAATGAATTTAATTATTCTTGGATTAGTGATTTAATTTAAATATAAATATATATAATTATTATAATATTGTTTTATATCATAATATTCGGGCTGGACTCGGGTAAAAATTTTTTGTCCAAGGCTTGACCTATATAGAAAACAAGTTTTAAATTTTACCCTAATCTATTTTTTAAGTTTTGTATTTTATCTAAACCCTCCCATTTTTCGAACAGGCTTTCAAGCCTAAACGGATGGCCCAATCCATAAATAGGTTTAATTATCTATAAGATATATATATATATTATAAGCACTAGCTTTAGTTTTTTTTTTTTGAATTCACAAGAAATAAATTTTTACTACCTCACACCAACACCTTCTCATCTCCATCACTATTGCCTTCAACACCTTGCACCATCTTCAGCCCCATAAGCTACCTTCCTTTCACACAATCCCAGGTAGGGGCGAAGCCAGGGGGGCTGGCATGGGCCCACGCCCTCCTAAAATGTAAAATTGCTATTTAGGCCCTTAAAAAAATTTTAAAAATTTTAATTTAGTAAAGGTAAAATTACACTTTGCCCCTCTAAAATTATAAAAATTCGATTTAATCCTTTACAAATTATAAATATATAAACTATAAAAAATTAAAATTTCATCCGGCCCCCCCTAAAAAGTTGTTCTGGCTTTGCCCCTGATCCCAGGGCCGCTACACAACCACCTCTCTAGGGCGTTGGTACTGGTTGTTGTCGCAACATTCCTGGGTGGTACCAGACACCACTGACTCAGCCCCGACCAAACATACCACTGCACTCTCCCCACTACCCTTCCTTGTCCACCTTTGGTCCGGCTTGAGTCCTAATGCTGCCATTATGTTACACTAACACCAGCTGCTCCACCCTTGCTTCTCAATGTATCAGCAATCACCATAGAGCAACCTAGGCCATCATTTCGAGCCCATTGCCACAACCAAAGCCAGCCACATCGTAGCAAGATCAAGCCTGCATCTCCGACCACTCTCTTAGTCATTACCCTAATAGTTTTAAAATCAAAAGTTTTTATAATTTTTTTATAATAAATTTATAATTTCTTAAAACTTTAATATTTTTTCAGTAATTTTTATAATCTTAATGTATATTTATAATTTTTACAAGTTTCTTTTATAATTTTCTATAATTGTATAAGTTTTAAATAATTTTTATAAGATTTACAATTTTAGCATATTTTTATAATTTTTATATTAGAAAAATGAAAGATTAAATCTAGATTTTTTATGTGTCGTTATCTAATAGGCCCATTAGCTGATTTTAATGGTCAACAACGACAAAGAGAAAAATTATTAGTAGAGGGGCTTAATTAATTTTTTGAATTAACCATAAGGGCTAGTGGCTTAATTTTTTTTTCTTATGAACTTTTTATACTTACAAGACATTATTTTTTAATTATTTTAAATAAATCGGATAAAACCAACCAGTATTAAATTTGTTTACCCTAAATTTTGATTGAATGGATGATAATAGAATGATGGGGGTTAAATATAAAATAATAAATGAATCGATGGAATGGAATCAATTATCGGCTCACCCCTGAAAATACTACAGGCCATGGCCCAAAATACATTAGGCTGGGCATGAGCCTATGGCAACAATTTTAGAGCCATCAGATTAACACTAAACTTTGACACATATACTCGTATCAAAATGGATTTTTCCTTGAGTTCTCATAAATGATTTCTTTTTCTTTTTTTTTTTTTTAGTTTTTAAAGAAACAAAATGGATTTTTTACTTCAGTTCATATAAATGATTTTTTTTTCATTTTCCTTTATTTTTTAAAGAAAATAAAAAGGTATTTTAGAATACCTCATTTCGTATATTAATTTTGGTTTTGGTTTTCTTTGATTTCCTATGCTTACCGGCTCTCGATCCTTGTCAAGGATAAGTGAGACGCACTTAACCATTGAGGACAAGCGAAGAGCCAGTAACCCATTTTCCCCACTTTACACTTTTATTATTATTTCCATCACATTTAGATTCCGCTATAAAAATGAATCCAAGAGCCTGCAGTAAAATTCAATATGGGTCCAATTCAAAATCGCAACAACAACAACCACAATAATAATAATAATAATAATAATAATAATAATTCTTTGTTATATTTTATTACAAAATAAATTGATTATTACATTTTCTGTTTTAACTCGAATGCTAAGGTGGATGTGTTTAAGAATTAGAGTATTTGCCTCATGGTAGTCGGTAGTAGTGGTTGATATCATTTTAGTCTTTAATTTACACATGAGTAATTGTTTTAATTGTAATGGTAAAGTTGAAGAGTTTAAGTTTGTAACTCTCTTGCCCTCCATCCTTCTGATTTTCATCTTTCTCTTCCTTTTGCCTAAATTATACTCCAACCTCGGTCGTTCGAAAGGGGTGGTTGTCTCTTTTGTCTTTTCTTTTAGACAAGAGCCAGGCAGGAGTCCTCTCTTGTCGGTTCCTCATGGGAGCTTCCCATGTTTGATGGAACTTTATTTCCTTTCCTTGCCCGGGGCTTATGTGCGGGCATTTTCTGATGATTTCTAGTAGGGCCACATAGGGGCGAAGCCAGAAAATTTTTATAGAGGGGTCGAAATTAAATTGTAATTTTTACTATAGTAAAAATACAAATTTTAAAGGATTGAATCAAAATTTTATCATTTTTAGGTGGGCCAAAGTGAAAATTTACCTTTATTAATTTAAAATTTTAAAAAATTTAAAGGGTTTCCATTTTAGGGAGGGCTTAGGCCCCTGCTAGCCCCCTAGATTCGCCCCTGGGGCTACATGGTTTCTGTAACACCCTTAGCCGTCTCCATCGTTGGAATGGGGTTACAAGGTATTACCGGGTGAGACACATATTTCAATTAATCGTATCATAATTCTTTACAAACATATAACCAGTTACAAAGTTCATAAACAATAGTATTGTTTATACTATTTACCACATAACATGTGCACATACCAATTAACAAACTCCATTCGGCATTTGAATATTACTATATGTGATACCTAATTACCCATTAAAACATATCAAATCTACTATTCATATGGTTATAACCGAATACATCATAAGTAATTATCATAATAATTTCCACAAATTATCAACCATATTTATTCCACCACATAACCGAATATCAAATGCACATAACATTTTCTATTATAAACCGATTTACCTATGAACATATTTATTTATATGCCAATGTAAAATAGCTATAACAAATATCATACACTTATAGTTAAACATGAATCAAACATCTCATATCTTCCATTATCATACACATCAAAAGTTCATTCAAATTCAATACCAATTGCCAAATACATCCAACCATATTATCGGTCACATCTCTTATAATTAACACAGCGGAATCATCAAGACCAAACATATCTAACATTTAACCCGGAACATATAAAACCAAGCTCATTACACATACATGTTTATATACCATGATCGAACTTACACAACTAACAGCAATTAGATCCAGCATATCACACATAATTACCAAGATCTACTAGTTCATATTAATTGGTTTCCAAATAATTATCCAATCCAAATGGCTATACCTATCATCATTTTATAACTTAAGCATACTCCAATGTATCACATATTCTTGACATACATTTTACTAATTAATGCATTACATATTATAACTCAAACACAAACATCATTTACTTCACAAGAGTAAATCAATAACCAAATATAACATATATCCCACACACAACTCTTATCTACTATGTAATAAACATTTCAAAATAAACTTTTTCTATATTTGAACATAACCTAATATCCTTTAGTACCAATTCATAAATAACATCTTAACCAAAAATTAACAACCAAATTCACTCATACTCTTATCTATCCATATGTCACAACCGAATCAACCAAATGCATACAATAGATATCATGAATACCCTTAAATCAAGACATATAGCATAATAACCAAATGAACGTAAGCCATAATTAACAAAACCGTAGTAAAGCATTGAAGTTAGGCCATTTTCGAATGGCTTAATTTATACAGAACCAAAATCCAACATTTCAATTTTCAATCTAGCCTATACATGCCATAGGTTCGAAAAATTCAGTTTATAAAATACCGAAGATAGTCGATAGTGTGATAGACTTTGACGATGGTCCCGAGCTCGTAACTTGACTCCAAAATCTAATAAACAATGCAAACAAACACATACAGTAAGCTATCGTAGCTTAGTAAGTTATAAGCAGTTACATAACAACAATGCATTATATTATTATATTAAAAGGGCCAATTTAATATAATCACAATCGGGTTTTAAAACCATAACTATAATTTATATTACCCTTTGTAAACTTTCACATTTCATAGCCTTAAGGCCGAACACTCATACATTCAATAATAAATTTCACATCGATCAATAAATCACTTTCCCATCTCAAAAAAATACATATACATTTATACAACTATACAGATATATCACATTTTCTTAATTTCATATGCATATATCACATACCGAATTTATACTTGCATTCCAAACCTATATAAATCACATATTAATATGTATAATACATAATTTCATTTCAACAGTTAATACTTACCTTATTACCCAAAAGATGATCTATCAGCACATACCTGATCATTTTATCTCGTTTAACACATTCATTAACCGATACTTTTAAAGAATCAGCAAACTCGCACACTAAATGCCAAAACCTTGTAACGTATCACACACTTAGTGCCGTTACATTTAACATCTCGCACACTTAGTGCCAAATCCTTGTAACGTATCGCACACTTAGAGCCGTTACATTTAACTCGCACAATTAGTGCTATATTTCATATTATCATTTCCGTACATCAATTTCGCATATTACAAATCAACATATAAATCTCATGTTTATATATATATATATAATTAACAAGATATATATATGCTTATAAACTTACCAAATTCAATCTTTGAGATTAAAATTCCTCGCACACTTAGTGCTCATTAACCGATTTCGCACACATAGTGCTCGGTATCAAATTTGCACATTAAGTGCATATCACAAACTTGCTACTCATTTATATATATAAATATAAAGCTTAAACCTCAGCCATAAATATATATATATATACGTATTAACTCATTCATCACTCGAATTAATATCACATTCGTGTATATCATTGGCATATATGTATGCATCACATTCGGCTATACTCATTGATAAACCGTAATAGTAACATATTTTAATCCCACATTTAGCATTACTTTCGGATGATTTATCCCTTGATTCATATAAAAAGGTGCTATTAATCCTTTCTTTTCATGTCTTATACCCAGGAAAGCACCCAAGGATGAAAAGAACATAAAATGAGCCCAAAACGGAGTAAATGGGCCATACTACGAAATCGACGCTGCCTGAACTTAAGCCCACACGGCCATGCCTCATTGATCATCTAGAACACGGCCTGATCCCCGATTCACACTATCGTGCCTCATTAAAGAAATCCAAACACGGCTTAAAGACTAGTAACACGGGCGTGTGACATGGCCGTGTCCCTGTTGTGGCAATAGATAATTTCACCCGAAAAAGGATACTTAGGGAGAAAGAAACGCATTCTAAGAGCCTATATATACACCCTAAGTACCACCTTGAAGGGGGCGGTTAGCGAGGCCAAGGAGTCGAGCCAAAAAGGGCAGAACTATGGAGAATCACTCGAAGATAGCCAGTTGGTCCATCTCAAGAAGCCGGAATTCTACTCAAGACGGCGGATCTCTCCTTCAATTCCGTCAGGGAGTTTTAGGGATTTCTTATGCTTTGTTTTATCTTTTCTCTTGAGATGTTTTCTTTATTTATTATGAATTAAACCCCTCAGATACCTGAAGGGGATGGAACCTAGATGAATCTTGTTATTGTTTTCTGAACTATAAGATAAATACTTGATTTGTTCTTAATTATGTGTGCTTAATTCTTGTGTTAATATATCTGGGATATTGATTCAAGTTAGATGTTCTTAGGTGGAGGAGCAAAAATCCCTGCTTAAGAATAGATCTAGCATAATTAAAGCGGAGTCGTTCGCATGCCTAGAGATAGGGTGACGAGATTTTGCCGGATTAGGGGTGAAACCTAATATGGGAGTCCATAGATCGATTTATTGCTATTCTAGGGGTTTATTAAGTGAGAAAGAGATTTTTGTTAATTAACCTAGGGTTAGACGTTATTCGCCTCGAGAGAAGGTTTAATATACATTAGGGAGTCTTACGGATCAAGTCAAGTGAATAAATCGTATGGTTCAGTGTTAGATAACAAGTAAAGTCTGGGTGGATTCTTCCTAAGGGTATCATTTAAATCAACTGAGTTTTTCTAAAAGTTATCTCCCCGATTTAGTCCTTTTGTCTTTGTGTCTTTAGCTTAGTGGTTAGATAGATTTAGATTAAACAACAACTTCACCTATTTTAGGCTAGATAATAAGAAGAAAGTTAGTATTAGTACTTTTAGTTCCTTTGGGTTCGACAATCCAGTCTTGCCTAAGCTATACTACTGTTCGATAGGTACACTTACCTTTAATCATTGTCAGAGTTAGTTTCCAGGTTCGATCATTCTCATTATAAATTTTAAGACTCGATAGACACACTATCAAGTTTTTGGCGCCGTTGCCGGGGAACTAAAATATTAAGAAAACTCTATTTTTATTACTTTAGCCATTATTCTTTATTTTTTATTTTTATTTTCCGCAATTTATTTTTATTTTTATTTTTTGCTGAAATTTTTCTTTTTTTTTTTCTTAGCAGGTACCTCTAGTTTATGACTAGAAGGAACCCGAGAGGACCTTTAGTATACGACAGTGATATTGAAGCTACCGCTCAAAGGAATCGCAGAGAAATCAGGCGAGCCCTAAATTACACAGAAGAAGGCAGATCCAATCCTACTGAAGGGATGGATGAGAATAATATACAACCACATGATGTGGGAGAAAACAATGCTCCACGTACTATGTTTGATTATGCTAAACCACATTTAAAGGAGCAGAATCGTGTATTGTTAGGCCTGCTATAGCTACTAATAATTTTGAATTAAAGCCTAACACAATACAAATAATTCAACAATTTGTTCAATTTGATGGTTCGCAGGACGAAGACCCAAACACTCATATAGCTAATTTCTTAGAGTTCTGTGATACATTTAAAATTAATGGTGTTTCTGATGATGCCATACGTCTTCGGTTATTTCCCTTTTCATTAAGGAATAAAGCCAAACAGTGGTTAAACTCGTTACCACGAGGGTCAATCACTACATGGGAACAAATGACCGAAAATTTTTTATTGGAATATTTCCCACCAGCCAAAACGGCCAAATTACGCAATGATATCTCTTCTTTTGTGCAGATTGATTTAGAGACATTATACGATGCATGGGAGAGATACAAGGATCTTTTGAGAAGGTGTCCACACCATGGTTTACCCTTGTGGCTACAAGTCCAAACTTTTTATAACGGTGTAAACCCCTCAACAAGGCCACTAATCGATTCATCCGCCGGTGGAACCCTGAACAACAAAACTCCTGAAGCAGCATATGAGTTTATTGAAGAGATGTCACTAAATAACTATCAGTGGCAAGTTACCAGAATAAAACGAACAAAATCAGCCAGAGTCTACAACCTCGACGCAGTAACCATGCTATCAACATAGATGGAGATGATGAATAAAAAGATTGATAGTTTGTGTTCTTCGTAGGTACATCCAGTAATGCAGTGCGATGCAAGTGGAACTGTGGCGAATCCTGAGTACCCACCCTACCAACCAGGCGCAGAAAGCGAACAGATGAACTACATAGGTAATAACTTTATATCTAATAATTATCCTTATAGTAATACTTAGAACCCAGGTTGGAGGAACCACCCAAATATTTCATGTGGAGGTCAAAGAATTCAAGGAAATCAAAGACAACAACCTCCTCAAAATTTCCAAAATCAGCCATATCTGCAAGAGAAGAAGCCAAACCTTGAAGAGATGCTGACAAAATTCATGGCAACCACAGAAAATCGTCTCCAAGATACTGAGAAAACACTTAAAAGTCAACAAACATCAGTTGAAGAGACCAAAAACCGAGTCGAGGAACTTACTAAGTCAGTAGGGGAAGTCACTAAGGCAGTCGGACAACTTGCGAAGTTAATGTCTGAATGACCACTAGGA
This sequence comes from Gossypium bickii, assembly GCA_025503065.1. Lineage (NCBI taxonomy): Eukaryota > Viridiplantae > Streptophyta > Magnoliopsida > Malvales > Malvaceae > Gossypium > Gossypium bickii. The sequence continues at coordinate 13,403,408 of CP106713.1, read as the reverse complement.
CGTCTACCAAGTAACATGGAGATTAACCCAAAGGAGCAAATCCAAGCTATCACAGCTCATAATAGTAAAGGGTTAGATGAACCCAACTCAATGCAAGAAAACGAGGTAGAAGAAGGTAAAGTAGAGGTAACACGAGAAAAGCTAAAACCGGTAATCAAAGAGTACCAACCTTGCATACCTTATCTTGAAGCAATGAAAAGAGATGATATAGAAGAACAGTTCGGTAAGTTTCTTAAACTTTTAAAGAAATTACATATCAACTTACCTCTTCTTGAAGCTCTTTTTTAGATGCCAGACTCGAGGAAATTTTTAAAACAGCTCTTAACGAACAAGCGCAAATTAGACGAAGAGCCACATGTGGAATTAAATGCAGTATGTTCAGCAATGTTACAGAATAGACTACCACGGAAGCAAAAAGACCCAGGGAGTTTTACAATTCCATGTTTAATTGGTAGTTTAACTATTGATAATGTGTTAGCTGATTTAGGGGCAAGTATAAATGTCATGCCTTATACATTGTTTAAACGACTAGGTCTAGGAAAGCCCAAACAAACTAGGATGAATATTCAATTAGCTGATAAAATGTTAGAATTCCTAGGGGCATTATCGAAGATGTTCTTGTAAAAATCGATAAATTCATTTTTCCAGTAGATTTTGTTGTCTTAGACATGGATGAGGATAATTCAATCCCCCTAATTCTAGGAAGACCCTTTCTAGCAACTGCCAAGACTAAAATTGATGTTGCCACAGGAGAACTCATACTTTGTGTAGGTAACGAATCAATCAGTCTTCAAGCTCTTGACTCGGCCAGGACAATAATCGATGAAAGTAAAAAAGTGAATCTAGTTGATAATCAATGTGTTCAACCCTCACCACAAGGAACACCACAAGACTACAATCCTGAGCTGAATCATGGACCTAGTACCAACAAAGAAGAATCACATAAGGAACGAAGCCTTAAGGTCGACAAACTAAAAGAGTAAGAAACACAAATCAAAGAAGAACCGGAATCGCACAAAGTAAAATCGAAGGAGCCCCCAGAAGAGCTTGTAGGAACATCAAACCACTTCAAAATAGGAGACCAGGTACTGTTAGACAAAGCCGACACTCGAATCACCACATCAGGCCTGAAAGTAAACGAAGAAATTCCTCTTAAGGTACACAATATCTTCCCACACGGAACAGTCAAGGTAAGCAATCCAACATTCGGCACTTTTAAGGTAAACGCTTCTCGACTTAAACTTTATCAAGAAAATAGAACTGTAAGTATGAGGGAAGATATTCAAACCTTTAAACCCCCCTGAAATTTTTATATATACGAGGAAAGTCTAGCTTAAGACTATAAACGAGCGCTTCTCGGGAGGCAACCCAAGTACTAACAATTTATTTTCACATTTTTTGCTTTCATTTCATTTTATTTTATTTTCTTCTTTCTGAACACTTAGTTTTTAAACTGACCAAAAGTGCAGATTTCCATGACCACACGGTCTTGCACACGGTAGTGTGGTCGTGTGGCCGTGTGAAAGTCTGAAATCTCCGTCATCGACATCGCGAGAGGCGTCTGAATCGATCCCAACTAATTTTCGAAATCACAGACCCAACCACTCCCCCACAGACACCGACAAAGTGGTACGGCCGTGCCCTACGGCCGTGTGAGGATACTGACTTGCCCACCATGGCCAGAACACGCCCGTGCCTTCCAATCGTGCCAACATACTGACTTATCACCAACAGTCGTGGCTATATGCAAAACGGGTGTGGGTGAGCCAACACACCTAGACACACGGCCGTGCGAGGCGGCCGTGTGAATCGACACGCCCTCGGCCCACGGGTGTGGGAAAGTACCAGAATTAAGCCACTATTTAAACCCAACCTCCCTTCCCCATTCTTCCCCTCTACTCTCCACTCTTTCTCTTATTCCCTCTTCTTAGATTTCTCTCTAACAAAGTCTCTATCACTTTTGAGCCACACCAAAGCCATGACGAAGAAGCAGAAGAAAGCAAGCGTCGTCTCCTCAAGGGAGACTCCAATACATAAGTTCATGCCGGCTGCTTCATTCAAACAACAAGCCAAGGGTCTTTGAGACCATTTAGTTTCTATTTTTCTTTTCTCTTTTGCTTCAATTTCCTTCTCTTTGACAATCTTATGCTTAAATTAGTTTAACTTATTTTACTTTCTTAGTGTCAAATTCAAAAGGCTGCTAGGGAATCACGCCACTTCCGCCATCGCCAGTACCTCTCCAGCCTTAGAGGTCACACCCACCTCGCAAACCATCCAACAATAAGGACTCTTCGGTCCATTCATCTTTAATTTTCATTTTGTTTACATTTTTGTTTCCTTTTTCTTTATCTTTCTTACCTTTACATATATATTTAGTTTATTTTAAATGTGTCTTAATACTTCCTCGCTAATTTTCCATGAGCTACCCAATTTCTTCATCTAGCACAGGATCGTCATCCAGACCGGCCTCTCCAACTTATCTTTCACCATCCTCCAAGGAAATCATCCAAAATTCAGGAAGTTTCACTTCTCCCATTCTCTTTTGACTTATCCCTTAAATGTTATTATCTATCTTTGTACATTGAGGACAATGTACATCTTAAGTGTGGGGGGGTAAAAGTGCCTAACTTTCTGCGTGATTCTTAAATCCCTGAGGATAAAAGTGCGCCTAACTTTTTTCATTATTCTCAAATCCCTGAATTTAGTCTTGTTCTAAAGTAATCTCCTTATATTACTAATTAAGATGAAATTTCTGATGATTTATGGTTTTTATTGATATGTTTTTGAGTAAGTCCTTGATAATTGTGCATTGATGATTAAATTTCAAGAATACTAGAGAATCAAGCATGATAAGTCTATCTTTCAAAAATTTAAATTTTTTGGTTGGTAACCTGAATTTGAATATTAATTTAAATTTGAAATTTATAAGGATGATGTCAAAAACACCCATAATTTTTGTGAGACTTTGAGCCGTATAGAGCATATATTCTTTTTCTTACTCACTTTATTGATTATGAATGTGTCGACATTGAACTGTTATTCTAGAACTTGCCTTGATTATACATGTTGAGATCACAGTTATGATTTGATATACCGAAATGATAAAGGCACCTAGGTTTTAACCCACTTACTCCACTAAAACAACTTACCTCCACAATTTAACCCCTAGTGAACCCCATTGATCCTAACAACCCTTTTTATTGACTTACCAGCTAATATTAACCCAAAACCCCTTTGTATTTGTTATCACCATTCCTTTTTGACTACCCTTATATCGAGATTTGATTTGATTAGTTACCTAATTATATTTCAACAATTGAATTTATCCTTTATTACTTGACTTGTTCTTAAAAAAAAATCGAAGTATATTCAGTAGTAGTATTATGAAAAGTGAGCTTATACAGTTAAAGTTGATTTATCAAAAGAAAAAGATCGTATTATTAGGATTATTAATTTTCAGTTGATGAAAATAATATTGCAGTATTTTTAGATAGGTATTTGTCAATTCAGTCTCGATTCTAACCTTCTAATTCAGCCTTTATCCACACCTTTAACCTAAGCCCGTTACAACCCTGACAAAGACCTTTTGATCTATTTATCATCTCATTTTACAGTGGTGGAGATTTGATTCTCACGCAAGCCTATGAGATTAACTTTTCAGGTTCGGCTTATGAGTGCTCTTTTAACTGAACCTTAAAACACTTAGAGTGATTTAGGTTAATCTTTTGTGAGGATATCAATCCTTGTCGGTTTTGAATTAAAAGTAATTATTTAGATAAGGGGAGACACCTCCATTTTCGTGATACAAATGTATGACTTATCTTGATTGAATCTTTAGGACTCTTTGATTTAAATTATCCATGTATAAATTATTTATGAATTATGATAAAGCATTGTTGATAGGAATTATGAATTATGGAAAGTTCGTGTTAATTGTAAGTTGAGAATTTTGCTTGAGGACAAGCAAAAGCTTAAGTGTGGGGGTATTTGATAAACCGTAATAGTAACATATTTTAATCCCACATTTAGCATTACTTTCGGATGATTTATCCCTTGATTCATATAAAAAGGTGCTCTTAAACCTTTCTTTTCATGTCTTATACCCAAGAAAGCACCCGAAGATGAAAAGAACATAAAACGGGCCCAAAAAGGAGTAAATGGGCCATACCACGAAACTGACATGGTCTGAACTTAGGCCCACACGGTCGTGCCTCATTGATCATCTAGAATACGGCCTGACCCCCGATTCACACGGCCGTGCCTCATTAAAGAAATCTAAACACGGCTTAAAGACTAGTCACACGGACGTGTGATATGGCCGTGTCCCTGTCGTGGCAATAGACAATTTCACTCGAAAAAGGATACTTAGGGAGAAAGAAATGCATTCCAAGAGCCTATATATACACCCTAAGTACCATCTTGAAGGGGGCGGTTAGCGAGGCCAAGGAGCCGAGCCGAAAAGGGTAGAACCGTAGAGAATCACTCGAAGATAGCCAGTTGGTCCATCTCAAGAAGCCAGAATTCTACTCAAGACGGCGGATCTCTCCTTCAATTCCTTCAGGGATTTTTAGAGATTTCTTATGTTTTGTTTTATCTTTTCTCTTGAGATGTTTTCTTTATTTATTATGAACTAAACCCCTCAGATACCTAAAGGGGATGAAACCTAGATAAATCTTGTTATTGTTTTCTGAACTATAAGATAAATACTTGATTTGTTCTTAATTATGTATGCTTAATTCTTGTGTTAATATTTCCATGATATTGATTCAAGTCATATGTTCTTAGGTGGAGGAGCAAAAGTCCCTGCTTAAGAATAGATCTAGCATAATTAAAAGCGAGTCGTTCATGCGCCTAGAGATAGGGTGACAAGATTTTGCCGAATTAGAGTGAAACCTAATATGGGAGTCCATAGATTGATTTACTGCTATTCTAGGGGGTTATTAAGTGAGAAAGAGATTTCCATTAATTAACCTAGGGTTAGACGTTATTCGCCTCGAGAGAGGGTTTAATATACGTTCGAGAGTCTTACGTATCATGTCAAGTGAATAAGTCGTATGGTTCAGTGTTAGATAATAAGTAAAGTCTAGGTGGATTCTTCCTAAGGGTATCATTTAAATCAACTGAGTTTTTCTAAAAGTTATTTCCCCAATTTAGTCTTTTTGTCTTTGTGTCTTTAGCTTAGTGGTTAGATAGATTTAGATTAAACAACAACTTCACCTATTTTAGGCTAGATAATAAGAAGAAAGTTTGATACGGACGCGCCTATGGTGGAGATTAAACGAGACACCCTTGAACTACCCAATGGACCAATTACGCGTAGCCGGGCTAAACAATTTAAGAAGGCCACTTCAGTTTTAGTGGCATAAATTTGGAACGAAGAAAGGAAGTACTCCAAGAATACGCCGAATATTTACAATTTATTTAAGACCGAATATATTAGCTAGTTTGGATGCTAATTTATTATTTTATTACAGTTATTTTCATATTAATTAAGTTGTTTAATTAGTATAATATTTAATATATCTAGTGTTTAAATTAAAGTATTTTAATTTTTATTTAAATTAATGTTTGGTTGTGTTTTATAGGAAATAATAAAAGACATGAGTGGTGCAACAAGCTAAAATTTTTTTAAATGCCTTGAGTTTAAGAGAATGTGATGACAATTGTTGGAATCAAGCTACTTGGGTGGAGTATTAGGTGATGGACGGCTAAAAGGAGAGCTAATGGGGGAATAATTGAATTAAGTATAAATAATCAAATGAAGATAAATGAAGTGGAAGCGTGAATGGAAACAAAACATTAGCAACTTGAAGAATATGGTGGACGGCAAGATAAACTGGATTGAAGAAATTAATGTGCCATATTGGAATTAGATATTTATGTTAAGATTTAGTTTTATTTATTATTATTATTATTTTTTTGTCACTACAAGCTACCTATAAATAGCTTGTCAAAATTCAATTGTACACACACTTCGATTTTTTATCTCTGAATGAATATATTTCATTTTGGTGAGTTTAATTCACTCTCCTAATTCTTCAAGGTTAGAATTGATTTATCTAGTTTCTAGTGGCGTCAATTTTAACTTTGTTATGGACTTATCATCCTTTCGGGTGTGGCGTTCAATTTTATACCGTTGGTTCCTATCTTGCTAAATAGTGGGTCTCGGTTTATTCAACTTCCTTTCATTCATTTGAAACTTATAAGATTCGGGTCTTTAATTTTTTATTAAAGGTTCCGTCTTGTTTCAAATTCCTATCATTATCATCCACTTGATTATTTTTATTTTCAAGCCGTTACCATTAAAATTATCTTTTTGTTCAATTTAGGGCAATATCTACGATTCGTTTCAAACCTGAGGCGAACCGTATCATCTGGTATCAGAGCCAATTAAATTACACATTTTACAATCTCGAGCTTTTCCGAGTAAGTTCAAAAAAATACAAAAAATTTTTTAAAAAAAAAAATTTTTTGAGTTAAGAAAAAAAGAGAGAATTCAAAAAAAAAAGTGTGTAAAAAAAATTGCAAGTTTTGATTCATTACTTCTTTCCCAATCTTTAAACCACTCTTCTTCACTCCAACGCCACTATACCGAATTTTTTTTTTGCCTACCCTTACTTTTTATCCTTTAACTCCTTGAAACCGACCTACAAGTTGCTAGTAAAAATCGAGGACAACCTTCTAGAATTTAGAAAAGTGAATTCGAGTGAAAAAAAAAGCCAGAAATTGAGTGAGAAGCACGAGCGTGAGTGTTCGATATTTATTTTCTTTGTGAGTGAACAAGTGAGAATTGTGGTGAGGTTTCTTTAAATTTTGTTCAATATGTCTAGAAGTTCCGAACGTCTAGTAATGGGCGACGAGGAGTCTGATGCTGCTGGTGGCGGAAGAGGATTGTAACCACAAAGAAATGTTCTCGGAGTTAGAGATCCTGATTTACAAATGCAAGTTGCATTACAAAAAGTCACACACTTGCTCCATTCTATTACCGAAAGTTTGGACCAAAGAGATGAACGGAGACAGCGAGCAAACACCCCTCTAATTCCGAGAAGGGAACAAGAACGACCTTGGCTGCATGACAACAACATATACGAACAAAGTGAAGCTGACAGTAATCAAGTTTCGGAACAAAATAAACAAAGAAGAGGCCCACGAACACGTGAACAAAGAGATCGGAGGCGGGAAGACGATGATCTCAAGAACATCAAGTTGACCATTCCTCCTTTTCAAGGGAAGTCAAATCCTGAAGCCTATTTGGAATGGAAAAAGAAGATCGAACTTGTGTTCGATTGTCATAACTACTCTAAAAATAAAAAGGTCAAATTAGCCGCCATAGAGTTTTCCGACTATGCCATAATCTGGTGGGATCAGTTGACTACGAGTCATCGACGCAATGGCGAACGTCCAATCACTACTTGGACCGAGATGAAAGCGGCCATGAGACGAAGATTCATTCCCTCTTACTACCATCGGGAGTTACATCAAAAACTCCAACATCTTACACAAGGGACGAAAAGCGTCGAAAACTATTACAAAGAAATGGAGGTCGCGATGATCCGAGCCAATATCCAAGAAGAATGAGAAGCTACCATGGCTCGATTCCTAGCCGGACTCAACCGGGAGATAGCAAATTTTGTGGAACTACAATATTAAATTTTGTAGAACTACAATATTATGTCGAAATAGAAGATATGGTCCACATGGCCATTAAAGTCGAAAAGCAATTGAAGCAAAAAGGAGCATCCAGGAGTTATTCCAATGTTAAACCCTCGAAGTGGGGCCAAAGTACCAGCAAGGGGTTCCCCGTAAACAAGCCGAAAGACTCCACTTTCACCCCTAAGACGAACAAGCCTTTGGCCGAAACAAGCAAAGGCAAGACTCCAGAAAGTTCTAATGTTAGATCGAGGGACATCAAATGCTTCAAGTGCCTTGGCCGAGGACATATTGCAAACCAATGCCTGAATAGACGAACTATGGTGATGTAGACTAACGGTGAGATTGAAACCGAAGACGAAGAATAAATTGAATTCGAATCCAATTCTGAGGCCGATGAGGACATAGAACAACCTGTTGAAGGCAAGTTGCTTGTCGTGAAGCGGAGCCTCAATCTTCAAAGTGTAGGAAGCGAGGAGCAACGAGAAAATATCTTTCATTCGAGATGTCAGGTACAAGGCAAGGTTTGTAGTCTTATCATCGACGGAGGGAGTTGCACGAACGTAGCCAGTACCTTCATGGTGGAAAAGCTAGGATTGACAACGACAAAGCATCCGACTCCGTATAAGCTTCAGTGGCTTAACGACGGTGGAGAACTCAAAGTTACTAAGCAAGTCTTAGTATCCTTCAGCATCGGAAAATACTCCGATGAAATGTTATGCGACGTAGTACCGATGCATGCGGGTCACTTACTTTTAGGACGTCCATGGCAATACGATCGCCAAGTGATGCACAATGGCTACACTAATCGATATTCCTTCAAGCATCTTGGAAGGAATGTAACACTTGCCCCATTAGCGCCTAAGCAAGTCTTTGATGATCAGCAAAAACTCAGGATTTCCATTGATCAATCAAAAGAAAAAGAAAAGAATACAAAAAAGAAAGTTAAGAAAAATGAGTGAGATAAGAATACGAGTGCAAAAACAAATGAGAGAAAACAAAAGAAAGAAAAAGATGAAAATGAAAAAGAAAGTGGAAAAATGAGTGTTTTTGCAAAAGCAAGTGATATGTGAAAAGCTTTGTGTGTGAGACAACCGATGTATGTCCTACTATACAAGGAATCATTTTTGAACACTAACGACTTACCCGAGAATCTTCCTTCTTCTGTGTTGTCTCTGATTCAGGAATTCGAGGACATCTTTCCGGATGAGATACCAAGTGGTTTACCGCCCATTTGAGGCATAGAACACCAAATTGACTTGGTGCTGGGAGCTTCTCTGCCCAATTGACCTGCGTATCGGAGCAATTCCGAGGAAACAAAAGAGCTCTAAAAGTAAATCACCGAATTGCTAGAAAAGGGATATATCTGAGAAAGCCTTAGTCCATGCGCGGTACCAGTGTTACTAGTGCCAAAAAAAGATGGTTCGTGGCAGATGTGTGTCGACTGTCGCGCCATTAACAAGATTACCGTCAAATACTGACACCCGATACCCCGACTCGATGACATGCTCGATGAGTTAAGCGGAGCTCGAATCTTTACAAAGATTGATCTCAAAAGTGGCTATCACCAAATGGATGCGAGAAGGCGATGACTGGAAAACGGCTTTCAAAACAAAGTTAGGTTTGTATGAATGGTTGGTAATGCCATTCGGACTTACAAATGCCCCGAGTACTTTCATGCGTCTTATGAATCATGTCTTACGAGCTTTTATTGAAAAATCGTGTGTCGTTTATTTTGATGATATTTTAGTGTACAATAAATCCTTGGAGGAACATGTGCAACACTTGCGTGCGATCTTGGAAACGTTACGAAAAGAGGTATTGTATGCTAATCTTAAGAAGTGTTCTTTTTGCACTGACAAGGTTATTTTTCTAGGTTATGTCGTGAGTGCAAATGGCCTGGAAGTAGATCAAGAGAAAATCCGTGCCATCCAAGAATGGCCACGTCCTACGACGATCAGCCAAGTCCGGAGTTTTCATGGATTGGCTAGTTTCTACCGACGATTCGTTCCCAATTTCAGCACGATAGCCGCTCCTTTAACAAGCGTAATCAAGAAGACTTCAGCCTTCCATTGGTCTGATGAACAAGAACTGTCCTTTAATACGATTAAAGAATGTCTTGTAAAAGCCCCATTATTAGCCCTTCCTGATTTTACTAAAACTTTTGAAATTGAGTGTGATGCTTCAGGTGTTGGGATTGGAGCCGTTTTGACCCAAGATGGAAGACTAGTGGCGTACGTTAGCGAGAAATTGAACAGAGTTACTCTTAACTATCCCGTTTATGATAAGGAAATGTACGCCCTAATTAGATCGCTCGAAAGATGGCAACATTACTTAAGACCAAAAGAGCTTGTTATTCATTCTGATCATGAAGCACTCAAGTATATTAAAGGCCAGCATAAGCTCAATAAAAGACACGCGAAGTGGATTGAGTACTTAGAGTCATTTTCGCACGTAATTAAATACAAAAAGGGTAAAGAAAATGTAGTAGCTGATACATTGTCACGAAGGTACAGATTATTGACTACCCTTGACTCTAAACTGCTTGGTTGTTATCACATCAAGGAATTATATTCTAATGATGCTGATTTTGGAAATGTCTATAATGCTTGTGAAAGTGGTGCTTTTGATAAGTTCTACAGGCATGAAGGATTCCTTTTCAAGGAAAACAAGTTATGCATACCGCAAGGTTCTGTGCGAGACATGCTTGTGTTAGAGGCACATAGTGGTGGCCTTATGGATCACTTTGGAAGAGACAAAACATTGTCCACTCTTCAAGAACATTTTTTCTGGCCAGGAATGAGAAAGGATGTCGAACAGATTTGCGAACGTTGCATAGCTTGCAAACGAGCAAAATCACGGGTCCAGCCTCATGGTTTATATACAGCCCTTCCTATTCCAGACACTCCGTGGGCCGACATCTCCATGGATTTCATCCTTGGAATACCGAGATAAAAAAACCGGGAAGGACTCAATTTTTGTTGTAGTTGATCGTTTTTCTAAAATGTCCCATTTTATCCCTTGTTCTAAGATCCACGATCTTTGTGCACATTGCAAACTTGTTTTTAGGAAATCGTACGATTGCATGGAGTTCCGAAGACGATCGTATCTGATCGGGACGTAAAATTTTTAAGTCATTTTTGGCGAACTCTGTGGGGAAAGTTAGGGACGAAATTGCTATTTGTAACCACTTGTCATCCTCAAACGGATGGACAAACCGAGGTAGTGAACCGAGTCCTATCAACCTTGTTGCGAGCATTGGTGCAGAAAAATCTCAAAACGTGGGAAGACTGTCTGCCCCACATTGAATTTGCTTACAACCGAGCTGTTCATTCTGCAACTAAATTTTTGCCTTTCGAGATTGTTTACGGGTTTAACCCTTTCACTCCTCTTGATTTATTGCCATTGCCTTCAGATAAATTTATCCATTCTGATGCTAGGAAAAAGGCAGACTACATAAAGGAACTGCATCGAAATGTGCGCAAGAATATTGAGGCAAGAACCGAGCAATACGTCCAACGAGCTAACAAAGGTCGTAGACGCATTCTCTTTGAACCAGGGGACTGGGTTTGGGTTCATATGCGAAAAGAAAGGTTTCCCGCGCAAAGGCAATCCAAACTTCTCCCAAGGGGGGACGGTCCACTTCAAGTCCTTGAACGAATAAATGACAACTCATACAAATTGGACTTACTAGGTGACTATAACGTGAGCGTGAGTTTTAATGTATCTGATCTGTCTTCTTTTGATGTAGGTGATGATTCGAGGACGAATCAACTTAAAGAGGGAAGGAATGATACGGACGCGCCTATGGTGGAGATTAAACGAGACACCCTTGAACTACCCAATGGACCAATTACGCGTAGCCGGGCTAAACAATTTAAGGAGGCCACTTCAGTTTTAGTGGCACAAATTTGGAACGAAGAAAGGAAGTACTCTAAGAATACGCCGAATATTTACAATTTATTTAAGACCGAATATATTAGCTAGTTTGGATGCTAATTTATTATTTTATTACATGTTATTTTCATATTAATTAAGTTGTTTAATTAGTATAATATTTAATATATCTAGTGTTTAAATTAAAGTATTTTAATTTTTATTTAAATTAATGTTTGGTTGTGTTTTATAGGAAATAATAAAAGACATGAGTGGTGCAACAAGCTAAAATTTTTTAAATGCCATGAGTTTAAGAGAATGTGATGACAATTGTTGGAATCAAGCTACTTGGGTGGAGTATTAGGTGATGGACGGCTAAAAGGAGAGCTAATGGGGGAATAATTGAATTAGGTATAAATAAACAAATGAAGATAAATGAAGTGGAAGCATGAATGGAAACAAAACATTAGCAACTTGAAGAATATGGTGGACGGCAAGATCAATTGGATTGAAGAAATTAATGTGCCGTATTGGAATTAGATATTTATGTTAAGATTTAGTTTTATTTATTATTATTATTATTATTTTGTCACTACAAGCTACCTATAAATAGCTTGTCAAAATTCAATTGTACACACACTTTGATTTTTTATCCCTGAATGAATATATTTCATTTTGGTGAGTTTAATTCACTCTCCTAATTCTTCAAGGTTAGAATTGATTTATCTAGTTTCTAGTGGCGTCAATTTTATCTTTGTTACGAAATTATCATCCTTTCAGGTGTGGCGTTCAATTTTATACCGTTGGTTCCTATCTTGCTAGATAGCGGGTCTCGGTTTATTCAACTTCCTTTCATTCATTTGAAACTTATAAGATTCAGGTCTTTAATTTTTTATTAAAGGTTCCATCTTGTTTCAAATTCCTATCATTATCATCCACTTGATTATTTTTATTTTCAAGCTGTTACCATTAAAATTATCCTTTTGTTCAATTTAATTGAAAAACTACCTAATTTACGATCGGGCAACATCTACGACTCGTTTCAAACCTGAGGCGAACCGTATCAAAGTTAGTATTAGTACTTTTAGTTCCTTTGGGTTCGACAATTCGGTCTTGCCTAAGCTATACTACTGTTCGGTAGGTACACTTGCCTTTAATCGTTGTCAGAGTTAGTTTCCAGATTCGATCATTCTCATTATAAATTTTAAGACTCGATAGACACACGATCACTCACCTCTCAAATCAATACCACATTCGTCTATATCAACAATAAACATATATACTTCCATTAAATTCATGTGCATCATTATAGATAAATCCAATCCAACATGATTGCTTAAAAACTTACCTCGAATATCGACGGACATTATAATCCGCTATTCGAACTTGGTTACTAAGCTTATTCACACTCGGCACAAGCACATATAAATTCATATTTTTTTTTGTTTTCATACCAGCATATATATAAAACATTTATCTATAATTAAACACGTCTATTTGCCTATAAACTTACCTCGGACGATGTAAAACAGAACGGGACGACTAATCGACAACTTTCGTTTTTCCCCATCCAAGTCCGATTTCTTTTGTTCTTGATCTATATAATTTCAAATTAACCCCATTTAAACACAATTTCATTCAATTTAATCCAACAACACATAAATGAGAAAATTACCATTTTACCCTGATATTTCATACTTTTACAAATTAGTCCTAATTGCACAAAATACAAATTACACAAAATTTCACCACATCATAGTTAGGCCTAATCTTCCTTATGCTCATACTAATCCATATATTTCATTTTTTTTGCCTTTTAGCCCTTCAATTTATTATTTTCTCAATTTAGCCCTAATTAGCTAAATCCATCAAATATTCAAGAACAAAACATGTTAATTAAACACATATCTTTCATTTAACTCCAACACTCATCGCAAAGTTCACCACTTTATTAATGGCACATTTCATAAACATCATCAATTCACAAAATTTAAGCATGGGTTTTGTAGAGTACAAAGCAACGATTATAAAAACGTAAAAATTATCAAAAACCGAAACCAAATCATACCTTAATTGAGCTAAAATGTGTGCCGAATATTTGAAAGCTTAAGAACCTTTATTTCTTCTTCAACATTTGGTGGAAGAAGATGAACACCCACCCCCACTATCTCTTAATTTGTTTTATTATAACGTTAATATATAATATAAAATAATATAAATTTTTAACATATAATTTTAACATATAAAAACATATATGTTATCATTATGCCGTCCACTATACTAAATTTTGGCCAAATTGCATCATAAGTTCTCCTCATTACAAAGACAACAACAATTAAGCACTCAACAATCAGCACACAACATTTACATTTTATGCGATTAAGTCCTTTTTCGTAATTTGACACACAGTCGATAAAATTACCACACAGAATTTTCACACAGGCTATGTCACATATAATAAACATAAAAAATGATTCCAAAATATTTTTCTGACTTCGGATTTGTGGTCTCGAAACCATTATTCCAACTAGGGTCTAAACCAGGCTGTTACAGTTTCAATGTTTCCTAAGTCCTATTTGCTACCTTGATTTGTTGCCAAATGGAAAGAGAAGAGACTATCAACGCACTAAGCCTTTCTTTTGGCAGCAGAATCTCACATGATAGTTTGACTCCTTCCCTTTTGAAGACTGTTTAAATTTCAAGGTGATTGTTTTTTGCTAGTGCCTGCTCTTGAGGCCATTGCTGTGGTGCGTACTTAAGAGTTGTTTTCTATAATTTCCTGAATTGGACAGTCATAAGTTGGAAATATTACCATGGATGCCCCTATATTAGGAGTCAAATTGTATTTTACCCTTTTTATTTAAAAAATGGGCAAATTAGTCCTAATTCATAAGATTAAAGAGCAAATTGGTTTTTCTATTAAAATTTCCTCCATTTTTTTTTGTTAAAAATTGATCCATGTACATTAGCATGAGGTACATGTGGTACACCACTTGTCATCAGTTATTCTATTAAGCATGAAATTTTTTTATAGTATAAATGGATGAAATTTTAATAAAAAGGACCAATTCGCTCGTTGATTTATATGTAGGGACTAATTTGCCCATTTATTAATAGAGGAGGTAAAATAAAAATTTAACTCCATGTACAAAGGTCTCTATGATACTTTTACCATCATAAGTTTTATTTATCATGTAATATTTTCTCTCTTTTTCTTAAAAAACCAATATTAATATTATCTATGAATTTTTTAAAAAATATATTTTATATAAAGAAAAAAAATGGTATTTTAATACACCTTAAAATTTTCATAAATGACCATCATCATTGTATACCAACCTTGAACCATCAATTTTGTTGTTAACACGCATAATGTGCAACCACAAAGGCAAGGAAGGTCAGTAATCCTTATTTTGCACAGTTTAATACTTAACTATGAGCATAAAAAAAGGCATAGTAAAATTTCGTGATTTATTTCATAATTTCATCCCAACAGACATGATACATGATAAGGGAAAAACAATATTATCAATTTTATGTAAATTGTTATAAATATGAATAGAACCTCTGTTTCATTGAAAAGTGAAGTCCCACTAGATAGTAGGAATATTGTTTTATTCTTATAAGACAAATATTTTGATATAAACAAAAATAATTGCAATATCATCTTTTATCTCAAAAACTTAAATTTATTCTCCTCATGATATTATAACTCAAGGTTTAAAGTAAGAAGATGCATTTGATGTATTTTTAAATATAATCCAAATTGCTAGGTCTGGTTGGAGTCCCTATACCATTGAAACCAACCATAAGAGTGAGGGGCAAATGCTCTTTGGAAGAAAATCTTAGGGGTGGTCCCCCCAACACGACACTTGCCTTGTCGAGAGAAGAAACAATCATTGTAGTTGAGGGGAGTGGGCCAAATACTAATCAAAGAATCCCTTTAGCTGAACTTTGAGTTCCTCCTTTAAGTCATTCATACGAGCATCTATCTTACTGTCCCACTAAGATACTTCTGACTGAAGTTTGGTCAGCTCCTGCTACATCTAGGATGCTTCTTTCTAAGCTTTGGTAGTGACACCATCACTCACCGTGAGGATTGAGAGGCTCTGATACCTTTGTTATGAAAGATTAATTGAAGCTTAGGAAGAAGGGAAAGGAAGGAGAAGAAGAGAGAGGAAAGCATCGGAAAAGTGAAGAGAAAATATTCAGTTCAAATTCATCATAGTTGTACCCTTTTACAAATCAACAGAAATAAAGGGAAAATAAGGATAACTGTTGTAACGGAAAAATGGTTCTAACTATCCCACACTAAAACCACCTTCTCACTTAAGCACAAAACTCATCGTTTTAATAATAATAATTAGCCTAATTATGTAAACTAAAATGCAACCGTTTTAATAACCGATTATAACTTCCATATCACACTACCCATTGATGAATGACCAAAGTGCCATCTTTCTTTTTTATCCAAATGGCTTTTCGCAATTCTTTTCCTTTTCCCTTTTTTCCTTTTTATAATCGCTCTAGTTTTCCTAAGGAAGAGATAATTCTTTTTTTTTTTAATTCTAAATTTCCTTAGCCTTATTCGAAAATAAGGAAGTTTTATTCCTTGTAACTATCGGCTTTTGATAAAATAACCACCTAAGGTGGTAAATAGTTATTATTGTCTTAGGTTGGGTATCATTCATTATGGTGAACTTGTTTTCATATCTCTCATTCATGCATAATGGACAACATGCTTTTATAATTAATTTCAAATTTCACACAAGAAAAAAAGACGATGCGACCAACATATTTCACATTCAGGAGTTGCTTGTTATACATTTGTCAGATATATATAACAGATAGAGTAAGCATGCAATATCCTAGATTCATTTAGTCATATTTCAAGTTTCTCATGACCTCTCTTTTATCAATAACACAACAAACTTTTATATTCAAAGTTGTGTCTACAATATAAAACACGATTGGTCAAGCAGTGGATTCTAATGAATGAGACACTTAAATGATCTTTCATTTTTCTTGAATTTCTCCATTACAATTCAATTACTCTATAAATGTGTCTTTTTAGATTGAATCATTCATGAAAAGTGGTAACATTATAAGATAATTAACAATGAACTTAAATTTCAAGAAATAATCAAAGGCCATAAGTTGCTAAATAGATATCCTATTTGATCTCATGGGTCTCACACAACATTGAAGCAAAGATTAATTATGATCTCATGGGTCTCACACAACATTGAAGTAAAGATTAATTATTCAGTTACCTATAGTGGTCATATAATGAACATGTGGTATGAAAGACATGCTATGATATTACTCTCACTTTTCCTTGAAGTGTATGTCTTTAACAGAAAATCAATATTGTACAATTGCTAAGGATAAAAGATAGATAAAAGAACTGCAGAATCTTTTATTCACTTTTAGTCATAATTGCATCATTATATAACCTCATCTTTATCTATTATTAAGACACTTTTGTTTAAAGTTCAAAATCTCATTAAAACTATACACACAAATTTCGAATCAAATATTGAATAGGAAAATTTGGAGTCAAATTTGTTTATTTTTAAACTTTGAATAGAAGTTTCAATCTTTGATTTTTAATTATTACAAAGAATACTTTTCTTTGATAGAGGTTCGATGCGAGGATAGTTTAGACTTGATATTGGAAGATTGTGATTTACTTCTAAGGTCGTCAAGACTTGATCTTGAAACTAAGTTTGGTGATATGCTTGCTTGAGAATTTGATTTTCTTGGATTTAAGGATTTTTTTAGACTTAATCTTGAATCAATGATGTTTAGTTCAAGGGTCATTGAGACTTGATCTTAAAAATGGGTTTAGCCTCCTTTCTACTAATTGAACAAGATGAAGAGCATCTTTCTTTAGAAATGACTTTTAATTTCCTCTCCTCAGTTGAACTAGATCAGAAGGCGGCTATTTTTTAGAACATATATGGTGTTCATCAAAAAAAATTTCAAGTTCTTCAGTTTTTGCAAAGAATTTCTAGGCTTTTTGAACTTGTAAACGTGTTGAATGGCTTGGAGATGCCCTTTTTTTGTAGTGTCAGTCACTTGAATAAAACATAGTTATTGTAGAATTTAAATTTTCCATTTGAGTGTTCTACAAGAATTAAACATGTTGACTTTCTTATGTGCAACCATGTTTCTTACAAAATTATGCTTGGTATTTGTGTTTGGTCATTGAATAGTATTTGGATCCTTTATAGATGCAATTGCATCTTGAAATCATATTTTAACATCATGATGATTGATGTATATTTTATTAATCCCAAATAATTTAAGAATTTTTAAGCCAAAGTCCAAACATTCTCTTACGGTACACTATTACCTCACAACAAGAGAGAAAGTCTTTTTACGACTAGTTCTTTCTTGTTGAGTACACATTTTAACTATAAAGCGTGCCTTATCCTTTCAATAGTCCTATTAGACTTACACTTAATCTTGAGAATTCATTTGTTCCCAATTGATTTGTGTCCTTTATATAAATCAAACGACTCTCAAATATTGTTTGCTTTTATTGAGTCTATTTCTCTTTCTTTTCTTTTTCATTAGAAGAAATAATTACTTAAATATTTTTTAACTCTTCATTTTGTGGGATAATCATGAAAATCTTATCTTTTATTATGCTCTCGCTTGGATGAGCTATTGTTAGATTATTGATACATTACTATAAGAATGTACTAGTTGATATGTAATAATTAAATTATCAAAACTTTTTTCTCATAAAGAGATATATCTTGATTAATCTCCTATGTACTCAAAATTAAAATTTAAGCAAAACACAAAGTTTGGCATACCTTTTCTTACGAGAAAGATTTCTTCTAAATTAAAATTTGACAAGATCCCTGATTTTCATGTAACCACAATTGTCTATATCCATCCTCACAATTGTCGATATCCATCCTCATAGTACCATGCATGTAGTAGCATGTGAACGCATAGTAAATAGACAAGCCTTCTTTAATTTCTCATAAATTGCAAAATTAGAATCTTAAAATTTTTAGAGAATAAGGATAAAATAAACTTATAAGAAATTAACAAAGGTTTCAAGGCGTGTATCAATGTCACTTTCTTTAAGGTTCTATTCACCCCCACTTATATATGGTGTGCAAAAGAGTTATTGGCAAATAAACCTCAAGGATACAATAAAGCCTAATGACTATCTACGCTTTGCACTGACGGAAATAGTCCACTGAGCACTGAGTGGAGCATAACAAAGATATCAATTTCTATAAAGAATTTATGTAGTAACTCTTTATAGAACAATCTAATAATATAAATATGGTGGGAGATCAGATAGAAACTTTTTCTATGTTTCTAGGTGTGTCCAACAAATGAAATTTCTCTCCTATTTATAGGAGGTCTTATGTCTCTTCATAGGGACATAACTACCCAAATGAATAGTCATATCTTTAACCACAAACATAATTATTCAATATGTATCAACTTGAATAATTATGACCCTTTGTTATTAATTAAGTGATATAACTTTTGATGACAAGAGACATAATTCATCACTATGAATAGTGACAACTTTACCAAATGACATCATTTTTTGGACCACTTGTAACTTTTTAGTTATAATTATTGGAACATTATAAATATTTTGAAAATGTTCCAACAATAGGAGCTTCCCATGTTTGATGGAACTTTATTTCCTTTCCTTGCCTGGGGATTATTTGCGGGCATTTTCTGATGATTTCTAACAAATGGATGAAATTTCTGTCAGGCACGATAACTTTTAATAGTACAAATGGATGAAATTTTAACAAAAAGGACCAATTTGCTCTTTGATTTTATATTTAGGGACTAATTTACCCTTTTTTAATGGAGGAGGTAAAATGAAATCTAACTCCTTGTACAAAAGTCTCTATGATACTTTTACTCTCATAAGTTCTATTTATCATGTAATATTTTCTCTTTTTTTCTTAAAAAACCAATATTAATATTATCTATAAAATTTTCTACAAATATTTTATTATAAAGAAAAAGAAGAAGGTATTTTAGAATACCTTAAATTTTTCATAAATGGTCATCATCATTGTCTACCAACCTTGAACCATCAACCTTGTTATTAACACAAAAGAAGAAGGTATTTTAGAATACCTTAAATTTTTCATAAATGATCATCATCATTGTCTACCAACCTTGAACCACCAACCTTGTTGTTAACACACATAACGTGCAACCACAAAGGCAAGGAAGGTTAGTAATCCTTAGTTTGCACTATTTAATATTTAACTATGAGCATAAAAATAAAAAGACATAGTAAAATTTCGTGATTTATAGATATGTATAGAACCTCTATTTCATTGAAGAGTGAAGTCCTACTAGATAGTAGGAATGCTGTTTTATTCATATAAGACAAATATTTTGATATAAATAGAAATAATTGCAATACCTTCTTTTACCTCAAAAACTTAAATTTATTCTCCTCATGATATTATAAGTCAAGATTTAAACTAAGAAGATGTATTGTAATCCAATTCAATATAATCTACAAATACTCATTTGATTTTCTAGTCATTGCGTTCTTCCAAATCGATTTCCCCATTTGCAATAGGGTTATTGTAATATTCGGTACTTATAGATGGCTTGAATGTTCAGTTTAGTAGATGAGTTTTGCTTTTGTCCCAATTCATACTTGAGTTGGCTTTAATATTTAGTTTGGTAGTTTTTCTAATTGATACTTGAGTTTTTCTTTGTCCTATACAAATACCTAAGTTTGACATCAATGTTCAATTTGGTACATGAAGTTTTCTTTAATCTCAATTAAGTACCTATGTTATTTTTATTGAAGCACATATGTCAAATATTTATTGCACTACATGATGTTGTTTAGTTTCGATACCAAATTGAATATTATATACTAAATTGAGACAACAAAAAACTCAGATACCAAATTGAATATTATAGATAATATTTTAACCCCTTCCAAAATATAGTTTATAACTTTATATTGACAGAAATTGTTTTGGTGGAAAATGATTGATTAATACTTTGTTCAATGCCCAGTGTAAGTAGGGGTGTGTAAATTTCAAGTAAAATCGAATTATTTCGGTTAATCGATTTTATACTTGTTTTAATCAAAAATAAAAAAACATATTTTAGAAAAATTTTCGGTTCAAGGGTATATAAAAGAGGTATTTTAGAATACCTCAATTGATATGGCAATTTGCTGCTTTATTTTCTTTTATTTCTCTTCTTACCAGCTCTCGAACCTTGTTTAAGTGTGAAACACCTAACCATCGAAGACAAGGGGAGAGCTAGTACCATCTTCTGCCTAATTTTTAGTTTTATCATGTTTCCGGCCCATTTAGATTTGAATACCAAAATGATTCAATAACCCCTAAAATCTAAAATCATTCCAATACAACAAGAATACTTTTTTTTACAAAGTAAATTAGTTATGCATTTTGTGTTTTAAGTATTTGACTCCGACGTGGGTTGTTCTAACAATAATGATTAATATATATATTTTATATTTGTTTAAGTTGAATTTAGTTTTAAATATAGGTCTAAAGTTTTTTTTAATTTATCTATATTTGTAAATGGTTAATTTAAACTTATTTTAGGCTCGGTAAATTTTTTTAAAAAAATTTATTGTATTTTAATTTAAATTAAAATTTAAAGTATTTTATATTTATTTTTCATTTATTAAAATTTTATATATAGTCAACTTAATCATTTTTAATATTTACATTATAGTATTATATATTACTATATATTTAATTTTTTGTGTGTTACAAATTATATAAAATAAAAATAACATAATATAATTTATTACAAAAATAGAAAATGGTCGGTCCAGGCTTGAGATTTAAATGTTTAAGTCTAAATCCAACCCACATTTTTAATGAGCCTAATTTTTTCCAAGCTTATTTTTTGGGCCAAATATTTTTCCTCAAATCTTCTTAAATTTTAAACAGAGTTTCGAGCTTGCACTGTAACCCAACCCTTGAACATGTTTATTTAGTAAGTGGTTTATGAAATAGGTTGCATTTAGGTAAGGTATTTCCATTCCAATTACTAAATTAATAAAAGGTTAATTAAAAATTAAAAATTGTAAATATTAATATTATAATTAAAATGTTTTATATTTTGGCTATAAAAATTCTTTAAAAAAAATTTAAAAATTAATTAAGTCCTTCCGTTAATGGCTTTCGTCTTTAGCCATACTTACCATTAAAAAATTAATTAGTAACTCTTAATAATTTTTTTATTTTTTATAAAAATAATTAAAATTTATAAAAATATATATATACTTCTAAAATATTACTTTTTTTCTCTTTTAGTTCCCTACACATTGGAAAGCGTTTTGAAAGAAATCCATGCTTTGTTGTCTCTTTTGACTCACCTCCTCCTTGCAGAGGCTTTGACGATCTAAGTCTAGCCATTGAGCCCATCTTCCTTCTCTCCAGCCTAACTACGTCTCAGAAGACGTGAACATATGATATTGTATCTGGGAGTCCATCCCTGGAACCAAGGATCTTTATGTTTGCACGCAGCCACAAGAGCAAGGCAAGTTGATGACCCTTAAATTGCATAATTTATTACTTATCTTCAATGAAATTTTTGTTTATCTTTAATGACTTCTTTACAATAAAAATGAAAAAATATGTATAAAATGGATGAATTTAGGAAATTTATTAGATTTAACTACGAATTTAAAAATCACTTAAAAATATTTATATAAATGGTCTTAAGTGATGAAGCCCAAAAATTAAAATTAAAATAAAAATTCGATATTAATTTTTGGGTAAAATACCAAAATATACCAAAAAAATTAAAAATTTACGGAATTGGACCGATTTTGAGAAAATTTACGGAAAAGGGCCATTTCCCATCAAAACGCGTCCACGTAAGCGCGTTTTGAGGGGAAATGGCAGGAAAGCGAGCCCCTAGGGACGCGCACGATCAAAATTTTTTTGACCGTTGGGCCCAACGGTCAATTTTTTTCCCTATAAAAACCCCCCAACCCTTTTATTTTTTTTCACACTTTAATCCTTCTCTCAATTTTCTCTCAAATTTATCTTAAAGTCATTGAAATTTACTCTCAAATTTCAAAATAGTCCTTTACTATTTACAAAAAATCTCTTTTTAATTTTTTTAATATATTTTTTTGGAAAATTTTAAATTTTTCGATCGTATTACAATGGTCGGGGAATTACTTCGTCTAGACAACAAGCACATCTCAGTCGAGCAAATGCAAATGGTAAGTTTTAATTTAAATTTTTCAATATTATTTAATATTTTTTACAATTATGCAATTTTAATTAATTTTTATTTTATAATTTTTTAAACAGTCTGTAGATCGGGTGCTGGAATGTTATATTCGCAACATGCATGGTCCCCCATCGCTGTTGATCGAGAATTACCTGCGGGAAGCGGGTTTTTGGCACGTGGCCACGATAGGCCGGGGGTTCAAGTTGAAGCCGCCTTTGATCAGTGCATTGATAGAGAGGTGGAGACCCAAGACACACATTTTCCATCTTCCATGCGGAGAGTGTACCATCACTCTAGAAGATGTGCAGTTGCAGTTGGGATTGCCGGTGGATGGGTCGGTAGTCACCGGGTCCGCAACTTCTGGTGATTGGGGAGCCATATGCTACGAGCTTCTGGGTGCCATTCCGGATAAAATTCAAGGAGCTCGGATCGAGATGGCTTGGTTATGAGACATATTCCCGAAGCCGGATGAGGGTTCGACCGAAATTGAAAGAATACAGTATGCTCGAGCATACATTCTTCAGATAATTGGAGGCTATCTGATGTCGGACCTTTCTAGAAACCTCGTCCACTTGAGATGGCTGCTGAAACTTGTTGATTTTAGAGCAGCCGCTGAATTAAGTTGGGGGTCTGTCGTGCTATCATGTTGTATCGGGAGATGTGTGGGGCGACGCGGCCGAGTAAAGCGAAAATCAGAGGCTGCCTATCACTACTGCAGTCATGTGCACGGTTTCGATTTCCATTTTTACGTCCTCGACTCGACCAACCATATTCATTCCCACTGATAACGAGGTAAATATAATGTTATATTTTACAATTATTACGTAGATTTATAGTATAATTGTATGCTAAAAATTTATTTAATTAGGTGGAACCATTCGACTAGTTATGCTGGAATACCTACCTCGCTTGAAGATATACGGCTTCTATTAGACCAACTGTCGGAATCACAAGTAAGTTTCGAATTTCGTATTTATAATTTAGTATTTCGTATTTAGTGTCTAGTATTATGTATATAACTAATATTTTGGTAATGTTAATATAGTTTCAATGGACACCGTACGAGGATCCAGAAATTCGGGCAGTAATTCCAGAGGAGTTCTTGCAAAATCCGAACAGTTGGCACGTGAAGGTCTCGTTGATCACCTATGCGACCGTGGAGATGCATCAGTCAGATCGGGTTTTGCGACAATTTGGATTCCGACAATCGATTCCCGTGCCACCTGTGGTGCTCGATGATGAGCACAAAGTGGATTTACGGCAGTTGCACATGGATTGGCCAAGATTTTGGTCAGCATATATCAAGATGTGGGAGAACCGGTATGACTATTTACCTGACCGGGAATCGATCGTCGTTCCAGAGTTAGCGTACGTGCCGGAATACATGCCATGGTTTAGGATCCATGGTAAGTCGTATTTGTTGTCGGAAGAAGAGAGGCGACCGCAACTTCGTCAACAAAGGGAACGTCGGGGCCCCTTAAATCCAAGGAGAAGGGGTGATGAGACGGGGCCATCAACAGCGCTGACACAGTCACCGGGCCCATCAGCAGTGCCCACACAGTCACCGGGCCCATCAATTCAGCCGACGACACCGACATCACAGCCTTTACTTTTATGCCAGGTGCGTACCCTACCCCTTATATGTTCCTAACCTATATATGTTTCCTTTTCCCAGTCCTAGCCCAGATTGGAATGCATGGCCGGGTTCGAGTCCATTCCCGACTACTCCTGCTGGCCAGCCGATCTTGAGGCTGTCATCGCGTGAGGGATCACAGGAAGCGCCGTCGGGGGGCACTTCTTTCTACCAGTCTCCTTCGCCATACGAGATTCAGACACCCCCGCAGTGGTTTATGCAAACACCTCCGGGGTCGTTATTTTATCAAGGTGGGTCATCCTCGCAACACCCACAACCGCACCCATTCTTTGGAGGAGCGAATCCCCACCGAGGTTCCACGACCCACTGGAAGCTAGAAGAAATCCGGAATCCAGCACAGAATCACCGACCGCCCCGTGTGGCACTGATTCCGACCAGTATCAACATTGATTCGAATCGGCTTTTTTATTTTTTAAATTGTAATAATTTTTTTTATTTTTTAATAAAAAAGTTGTTCTTTATTTGTGTTTGTAATTTAATTTTAATATCTTCACTAAATTAGAAGTTGTTTATTTTTTTGTATGTAATTTAATTTGAATTTTTTAAATAAAATAAAAAGTTATTTTTTATTTTTTGTAATTTAGTTTAATATATTTAAAAAAATAATAGTTGTTTAATTTTTTTATTGTAATTTAATTTTAATATATTTAATAAAATAGAAATTGTTTAATTTTTTTATTGTAATTTAATTTTAATATATGTAATAAAAGAAGAAGTTGTTTTTTATTTTTTATTTTATTGTAATTTAGTTTTAATATATTAAATAAATAAGAAGTTTTCTTTATTTTTTATTTTTTTGTAATTTAGTTGTAATATATTTAATGAAATAATAGTTGCTTATATGTTTTTGTAATTTAATTTTAATATCTTTAATAAAATAGAAATTATTTAATTTTTTTATTGTAATTTAATTTTAATATATTTAATAAAATAGAAATTGTATAAATTAAATTAAATTTAAATTAAATTAACCCATGAATATGTAGATTTTAAATTAAATTAAATTCTCGGGCTAAAGCGCGTCCCCAGGGGCGCGCTTTCCTGCCATTTCCCCTCAAAACACGCTTACGTGGACGCGTTTTGATGGGAAATGGCCCTTTTCCGTAAATTTTCTCAAAATCAGCCCAATTCCGTAAATTTTTTATTTTTTTGATATATTTTAGTGTTTTACCTTTAATTTTTAGTATCTTTACTTTTTATGATCTCTAAATTTTAGCGATATTATTTGAGAAAGTGATATTAGATAGCTTGCAAATAAGAAAATAAATGTACACTTCTAAGAACCCTTTATGCTACAAAGTGAAGTCCAAATGTAAATGATTCCAGATGCATGCATATACATAGATATTTGCAATTGGATTGCACTGTACAGCTGCTCTTACTGCCCCTCCACTCCAACCAAACCTCCTCTAACTACTACCTACAATGTTTTTCCCCCTATCTTTTATTTTCCAATGATTTTCTAAAATGTTACTTATATTAATGTAACATTTTTACTTAAATTTTACACTTTTTTTAGTTTGGTATTTAATTTTTTTTGTCCAATTCTTTTTTTTTTTTACGTTAGTACTTGGAATTTTTTTTTATCCAATGTAATATATAAACTTATCAAATGTTATAAAATTATTTCAATATACTAATAAATTAGACCATGTCTAAAGAAGTAGACTTACATCTTCTACCATCATCCATTATTGATTGACAAATCATGTTATTTTTTATGATGTATGATTGATATAAAATTTTATTCCAAACGACATGAAGATCTGTAACTACAGCCAGTAATATCCTTGATTACCACCAATATTATCGGTACATCAACTTCAACATGTGTGGTGGTGTATACACCGATTTCTAGCATTTCTTGGTCTTTTGCGTGTTAAAAGGGGGAAAAAGGATATGTTAGGTTTGAAGTTTCAAGTTTAAAATAGTGAAAGATGGGTGGACTGGTGATGGAGGTTGAATTTCTTTATAGCTTTTTCCTGCTTTAGCTTTTTGTCAATGATATGTACCGCATCTGCAAATAATATTTTTGAATATTAAGAAGATCCAGGCTCTCGGTTTTAGTTTTAGTGGAAAATAGGACCCTCTTTTGCCAGCTTCAGTTTTCTTGTTGGTTTCACATTGAACTTGAGGCCCAGCGAAGTCAATGGTTATTAAATTCATTCATATTTTTCACATCGGTTATTGTTGGCTCAATATTTATCTGTCCTAAACACAACTACTACTTATAGAATAAAACTATGACATGGGTCCCAAAAACTTGGTTGCTTAAGGGTGTTTGCAATTATGTAAATATCAACCGCGTCCCATTCCCTATCTTCATTGGGAATGCGTCCAACAACTAAGACTACTAGCTACAACAAATATCAACTCTGTAGTGTTACTGTTGATCATAAGTTCAGTAAATAGCGCTACATCTTTTAACATTATCTTACATTTGTTATATGGAAAACATAAAATATCAATATCGAGCTTTCATCGTGCTCTAGAGAAAAAAAGATTGTGACACACAAAACAACTTATCCATTTGCGTAAGTGTATAAAAACAAGCAGCCGTTAAGTGATCAATGATTCAAGGGCCAAATGCTACTGAAGTTAGATTTTAGGTGTGCTTGGTTAGGTTAAAAAGTGAAAGGATGAAAGGAGAGAGTAAAAAAAGTGTAAAGAAAATAATTTTTTAGTATGTTTAGTTCAAAAATATAATAGGAGGGGTGATCATTTTCTATCTTAATGCATAAAAAATAAATCCTTCCAAATTGGAATGATGAGAGGAGAGAAAATGGGAGAGAAATGGATGTTATTTCTATTGGATCTGGTGCTCTAAGTGTAGTATATTCGTTTGTAAACTTGTAATTTTTTTGAATAGATTGGTTAATAAAACAATTCATGTATTACATTAATATACTTTGTGTAATTGTCTTCATATGGTTTTTGCATGCAAAATAAAATAAAAGCAAATATTGACTCACTAGTTGTCTAATGTTTAAACTAATACTAAACAGTATTACGTGGTCGGATTGTAATACGGAAATATAACTTATATTAGTAGACAAACCTAAACATGTCTTTAGCCTAATCAGAAATGAGCAAACCGATTGAAAGACTAATATGTCTTCTATCAAGTCCAATTGGGGAGATGTTTTGTCTTGGGCGTCAGAGCAGAGACTCCCAGAAGATACATACATAGATGTGACTGACTAGATTGATAATACATAGATGTGACTGACTAGATTGATAATACATCGAACTAGATCCAATAAGAATAGATCCTGAATTTGTTTATGAATTTATTCACTTGTGACGTTCATAGTGTGGCATACCTAAATCCTGAGTGGATGACAAATTATGTATGTGTGAGTCGTATACTTTGATGTAAGTAAAAGTCTAAGTTCACATAGATAAGGAATTGAAAGCTGGTGCGTTGGGTATACAACTTCTGCAGTATGTAGCTTCATTCGCAACAATAAAATATATAGCCCGAGACATGGGTAAATGATATCCTTTCATTGGCATTAAATAGTTCATGAAAAGTAAATGTGGTCACGGGTCGTTCGTCTTTGAGATGAATGACTTGATTACTTATTTGATAGTGATTGACTTTTTATGAAGTAAGATGTAATGGTTACCATGAGACAAAATAGGATCATATTGGGAGAACAAATTTATCCCAAAGAGATTAAGGA
This sequence comes from Gossypium bickii, assembly GCA_025503065.1. NCBI lineage: Eukaryota > Viridiplantae > Streptophyta > Magnoliopsida > Malvales > Malvaceae > Gossypium > Gossypium bickii. The sequence goes on along the minus strand of CP106713.1, from coordinate 13,375,286 downwards.
CATCCTATAAGGGTAACACACTTATTACAAGGTCATTGGACGAGCACTGATCGAGTTACTTTCATAATGATATATTATTAGGGAGAGCTCAGTCACAATACTATAGTGGAATGTCTTTGTGACTAAATGAGTTTATAGTTAATAGGAGAAAATCTGGAAGTTAATTATAAATCATTTGAGCTCTGATTGCATATGTTCAATCGGTCCCTCCGCTAGCTTGTTTAAATCAGAATTGAATTGCATGTTGAATCAAATAAATAAAAATGGATAGAAATGGTGAAAATGGAGAAATGGGAAACGTTTGGAAATGAATGTGGTTTTCTCCGAAATGAATGTGAAAAATGAAAATGATATGGAAATGAATTTATAGTTTTTGAATTAAATAAAGTTCAAAAATAGAGATAATAATTTGGTCATAGTAAACCCGTTGGATGTGGAAATATTAAATATGTTTTCTCATCAATTTTTTTACGGTAAAGTCTTCATGATTTTAATGAAATTAGAATTGGGTTGAGAAGGTTATTTATTTGAGAAATTAATTGAGATGTTTATTTTGGGAAATAGAAAAACAAATATCGGTTTGGATATAATTATAAAGTATTGGGTTAAAAGTTCAGGAAGTACTTTTAATTGGATCTGATATGAAAGAAGCCCAAAAGCCCCTCATGTTAAAAGGAAGGGACGACAAACCCCTAGTATTATTAACTAGGGTTGTCGCCCCTTATACTTCTAATTAGACTAGGAGTTAGTTTTTTTATTTGAAATAAACTTTTACAATTCAACAAGGGTTTTACTTCTTCTCCCTATAAATAGATGGCACCGGTAGGGCAGAAAATACACAATTTTATATCATTACTCAGCTCGAAAATAGTGAAAGTTTATTCTCTAAGTATTAAATCTACTTTCTGAAATAACAATTCTGTCTGTTTCCATTCAGAATATATTTTCGTTTTCACACTAAAAGTAAAGAAAACTATTTTTGCATCTATGTTTGATTCAAATTGTTCGAGCCCACACCTGAAGCAGTTCGTAGTACAAGAATAGTGAAGAAGACTGTTCAGTTGAAAGCATTTGTGTTCGATTCGAATCGTTCGAGCCCACACTCGAAGCAGTTCATGGTACAAGACTAGCGGAGAAGACTGTTCAGTTGAAAGCTAGGAACGACAAGAATCTGTCTAACCAGAAACACATGTGCGACTTCGATAAAAGGTTTATTGCTATAAATAGTACAAGCTGGCTCGATTTTTAAAATTTTTATTTTCCGTTGTGCGACAAATCCGTTTTCAAATCAGATTTTTCCAACAATTTCAAATTATGCATTTTTCAAATGATTTATTTTATTTCTTTTCACTTTTCAACTCTACCAAGCAATGAAGGAAAAATTATTACTTTTTCTTTCCATTTTTTTCCATCTTTCCGACCAAGCGCACTTGTGAAAAAAAATATATTTTACATCTTTCTATTTTTCTACCCCTTCAATTTTCCTTCATTTCAATTTTTTCACACTCTTCCAAGCAAAGCCTTTGTGTCATCTAAACACTTAGCCTTCATCTATTGTTATTGCCATAGAAGAGATGAATAACACATTTATAAGATTAGGGTTTCATGTAGGAATATTTATTGGGACTGTCGAAACCCCTTTTTTGAAGGTCGACTTTATTTTAAAAAAACAAAAATGGGAGTCACCACCAGTCCTTTTTTATGAGGTGTGATCAGGTCACCTCGTAATTTGGTCGTTTAAATAAACGGTTTGATTTACTAAAACAAAGATTTTTGATCTACGAAAGTCAGGAAATGGGTTCGGGAGTCAGTTACGCATGAGGAAGGATTAGCACCCTCGTGATGCCCAAAATTGGTACCTAGTTGATTAATTAAAGTCTTGGTATCGGAAATTGAAAACCCGAAGAGAATTTAAAAATACGATCCTTCTTTGTATTAATATTTTTTTGCTTAAAAATGCTTGAATAAATTAAAACACATGTTAAAGATTCTCTTATCTAGTGGTAACAAAATGTCAGATCCCGTAAGTTAAGACACGACACCTCGAATCCTTGAGAATAAGCTTTCCTTCTATTTTTTACTTAAATCTCGTGTATTTTGATTTTAAAGGACATTCAGTCATTTGGATTCAACGAGAAAATCGAAACCCCGTAAGTTAGGGTACGACCTCTCGAATCTCCAAATACGAAACATTGCCTATTTTTAAAACTTTTCTTTTTTTTGAATAATGTCAAACGTAATACTTGTAATAAATACATGAATATGTATTAAAGATAAAAGACTAAATTAAAATATGAATGAAATTAAGAGTGTAATTTGTAATAAATGCATGAATAGATAATAATAATGATGATGATGATGATGATGATGATGATGATGATAATAATAATAAATGTTTAAGCAGAAAAACATAAGTAACCTAGTTTTTGAAAGTATAAAAAGGTAATAAATAAATAGATAATCATAAAATAGTAATGATAATAATAAAGGCATAAATAAAATAAATAATCAATGAAAGAAAATTAAAAATTAAAAATAAAGGAATAATAAATAAATGAATACAGGGATAAAATAAAAGGTAAATAAATAAATGAATGATATATGAACAAATAAGAAAATAAACAAATAAACGAATAAAATTCGATGGATAATAAATAATCATGTAAATAAGTAAATAAATGGATAATAAATAATCAAGTAAATAAGTAAATAATTAAATAAGAGAATTAAAATAAAAAGGGTTTAATCGTAACTTAAACGAAATTAAAAAGGGTAAATCGAAATTAAATGAAATTTAAAGCCTAAATTATAATAAAATAAATTAATAACCATAAAAAGGATTAAATTGAAATTTAAACAAAAATGAAAGTATAATTTGTAATAAATTAAATAACAAAACCGAAATAATGACTAAAATTAAACGCGCGAACAAAGGCAGGGACCAACTGGGAAATTATTCCCTATCCCCAAAATGGCACCGTGTAATATCCTAAATTAGGGGTTGTGCATTTGGAGCATAACCCAAGTGTTAATGGGCTTTAAGAGTGCTTTGGATGTGTTTTAAAGGTTTTTAAAACTTTGGGATTAAAATGGGATGCTTTGAAAATTTTTGGATTTAAGTATAAATAGAGGAATTTGGGCTGGGGAGGCCTTAAGAATAATTTGTGGGCGTTTTGGGTCATGAGAGGAGACTTGGTAGAGTGGCTAAAGGACGCCACTTAAGGCCTGGTTATAACACCAGCAAGGGCCTTGGTTCGATTCATGGCGGCTTCATTTTTTTGGCGCTTATGGGAGCAAGACAAGAAGGCTTTATAAATAATCGAGGCGAAACTATGACGCAAAGAAGCGCCTTGGCCGAGTGGCTAAGGGCGCTACATGGGCCTCTGGCAGTAAGGTCCCATGTTCGAGTAACGTGGAGAACATTAGGGGGCGTTTTATTTTTCTGGCCTTGGGCGTTATTGCTTGAGGGAGCCAAGGAAAGAACGATTATAAGAAATTTCGATAAGTATATGCCATGAAAGGAATAGAGGCCGAGTGGCTGGGGCGTGGGGAGTGTTTCTCCAGGTCTCGGGTTCGAGACCTGGGGGCAGCAATGGGTTTCTTTTTCTATGCCAGCGTGAGGGTGGTTGCATGGCACATGCACGCGTGGAAAAAAAAATGCTTGATGGGGGAGGTAATGTTATTTTATCTTTTATTATTTTAAGAGATGGGGAGTTTTATTTTTTTATTTATTATTTTATTTGTTGTAGAGGTATGAGGTAGTTATTATATTATTATTATTATTATATTATTATTGTTATTATTTTAGTTTATTATTATTTTATGCATGAGGTATGGGAAATTATTAGTATTATTTTATTTTTTATGCATAGAAAGATGGGTGGTGATGGGCATGCTATTAAACAAGAATTTTGTTATTTTTATGATGATGGGAATGAAGCATGCTTGAGGAGCATGGCCGGCCTTGTGTTTGGGGAAAGCATGGCCAAAATGTTTTCTTTGAATTTGTTTTTTTTTTGTTTCCCTCCAATGTGAGTGCATGGCCGGTTTAGGGAGACTCCTTGGGGGCTTGTTTGTTTTCGGTTTTGAAAGGGGAAGGGGGTTAAGTGCCGAATTTGTGTAGCATAATAAGGGGTGCTCACCTTTTTGGTAATTCCTTTTCTCCATTTTAATTTCTTCCTGCTAAAAAATTTATCCTCTCATTTCACCCTCTCTTTGTGCCGAATTTCTTCACTATCTTTCTCTTCCTCTTTATTTTCTTTCAACCCCGAATCTACCTCTATTTCTTGAAGCCGATTGCCTCTTTGCCATTGTGAGCCATAGCCGAATATATAACCATCATTTAAAGGTTAGCGAAACCCTCCACCTTTATACACCATTGCCGAATCTCTCAGAGATCAAAGGGACTTTTAGGTGCTAGCTTTTTCAAACGGTTTTGATGGTGTGGAAGGTGATTTCGGGAAGTTGATCGTTAGTAGTAAGTAATTAGTTGGGCTCTTATTCTTTAGTATGCCGAAATCAGTTTTTGACCTTGGTTTTAGGCATGGCCGAATGTGCATATGGCCATAACAAGCGTATTCTTTTGTGTGTAGTAGTTGAAGGAAGGAAGCATTAAAGGAGCCATTGGATTTGTTTACTCAAGGGATTTCGACAGTTCAAGAGCAAAGAGTAGTCTTTCAAGATTTGGTAAGCAAGGTAAGGAAGTATTGATATTCGGCCATAGGCCATATTGGGTATTTAAGTGATGACCGAATGTGTAATATGGTTTCTAGGGACAAGTCAACATAAGTAAGTAAATGTAGATTCGGCCAAGGGCCACTTTATCTAGATATTTGATTAAACTGTTTTTAACATATGTTATATCTAGGGTTTTCGACTACTCAAAGACCTAGTATCAGTTCTCGGGTTTCAGTGAGGTAAGTGGCAAATAGCGTTCGGCCTTAGGCCATTTTGGGTACAAATGGTTGACCGATTCTATCTATGGCTTTTAGGGGCAAAATCGTCAGGTATAAAGGAAGCTTCCGGGATTTCGGCTCGTGGGTAAGAATATTTAGTGAGTATAATCTAGATTTGGTGTTTTTAAATTGTGATGTTATCCGTTAATCGTTTGGTTCTGATTAAGATATCATTAATGGACATGGATGCCGGTCAAGAAGGAAAAGGGAAGGTCCCTATTCCGAAGTTTAAGAAACGATCTGTCTCGGCGGTGCGAGATTGGCCACCGGGGTGTGGGCCAGTGTCCGAACAGCAACGTAGGCAGATAGCCGTAGTGTCGCTTAGTGATAGTATCGGGTTTGAGGGCATAACGCTGCTTGTAATCAGGTGCATAGTTATCGCACTGTTCTCTTGCTTGTTTATATGTGTTATTTGTAAATGTATATGTTGTGCATGTTAGCCGAAATAAGGGCTAAGATAATGGATACCCGTGGTGGGTGATTGAATACTCAGGTCAGTGATTTTCGATAATAAATGATTATTGATGAATGTATAAAAATGTGATGTATATTGTTGCGAGTAATATGTTGCCATGGTACATATATATATGCATGGGACTTGGGATGTGACTGTTGGAGGAAGGGGTGTACGCTATGTGCGTGGTCTAATGCTAGCCTCGTGCTACATTAGCGCTTGATGTTAGCTATGTGCTTCATCAAGGGAGGTGTTGGCTGAGTGCCCATTTCGGCGGTTGATAGCTGTGTGCATCACCGTGGACTTATTGATATGTGGATCACTATGTGATCGGTGGCTCTCCACCACGCCTTGAGCGATAAGTCTGCCAAGGTAAGATATGTGGATCACTTTGTGATCGGTGGCTTGGCCACGGTCGATTAGCCACGGCCTTGAGCAGAGAGTCTGCTAAGGTAGGAGTAACGGATGGACTTAGGATGGGTTGGGTTTCATAATTGCATATTCACTTCATAATTGCATATTCATGTGTATGGACTGTGTGGATATGGGCCAAGCCCATATGTGGAGACATGTGTAATAGCTATGCACTGAGTCTTGGTGACTCACCCCCTTTTCTACCATTTTTACAGGTGAGTAGATCGCGGAGACGGAGCCGGAGAGGACTCGAGGCGACCATGCATGTTCCTCGGTTTTGAAATTTTATTTCGTACCGTTAAATTTTACTATTTACTAAATTTTGGTTTGGTTTGTAATATGGCCGCTTATTATTATTCGTATGTTTAAGTAGTTGCTTTTACTTTATTTCTATTATTTTGCTAATGAACTTATGAACTGTTAAATCGATCGGTAAAAGCAATGTTTTCAAAATAAGTACTCGTACGCGTTTTCAAAGACGTTACCATCGGGTAGCCAATTTTACCAAGTTATCAATAGCCCCGATATTTCTAAAAATCTAAATGATTAAATGGTTTCAAAGGAAAAGAAAAAGTTTTCAACTCAATCGTGTTTATCAAACCAACCTATCTTAGTTTTAGCAAACACCGTTTTACAAATTCAACAATATTTTCAGATTTCCACTGTTAACCCGATTCTTTCAAAACGTTTTTACTCTGTGACATACCAGATCCGGTCAAGGCTCATGGGCCGGGTTTGGGGTGTTACAAATTGGTATCAGAGCCCGGTTCAAAACTCGGCTGTGGGGGCCCAAGGCCCAAAAATGTTTTTTTGATAGGCTTTTGTGAAATATTATGAAAATGGTTTGGTCTGAACAGCATGGCACCGAGTCTCTGGCACCGATCCGCTCGGGTAAGTACCTCTGACTATTGAGGTGATATGAATATGTCTCTGTTTATGAACGTGAACGTGACTCTCTGAATTAGAATAGAAGACTTGAACTGAAACCTTGTGTGATCGAAAGAACCACTTCTAAATGCTTTATTTCATAAAATTGTTCGCGATTAATCAGTGGAATAAAATTTCTGATGCATAAAACTTTCTAAGTCAGATTGCGCGATAAGAGATGAGTTCTAGGGGGCGCGGTCGTCGTGGACGTGGTAGAAGTAGAATGGCAGCATCGGAACCGGTCGGGTCTGGCCATGTGTCAGAAAATGAAGTACCGCCGCCAGCAGTGGGCGCGGAGGATCAAAATCAGACGGTAGAAGATGACGTAGTATCGTGGGCTATGTTGTGAGTGCTAGAGCGAGTAGCGGGAGCTAATGTGGGAAATAGAGCTCGAAAGTCAGTATCGGAAAGGCTTAGGTTGAACGGAGCCGAAGTTTTCAGAGGAGTGTCCGGAGTAGCTCCGAATGTAGCGGAGTATTGGTTGGAGGCAGTCGAGAGAATCATGGACGATTTGGACTGTACTGATGAGGAAAAGTTGAAAGGTACCGTCTCGTTGCTCCGAGATGAAGCTTATCGATGGTGGCTCACTGTCAGGCAAGGTGTTCCGGCAGATCGAGTAGATTGGGAATATTTTTAGCTTAAGTTTGAAGGGAAGTACGTAGGAGCCAGTTACTTAGACTCGCAAAGGAAGGCGTTTCTAAACTTGGTACAAGGAAGCAAGTCGGTAGCAGAGTATGAAGCCGAATTTGTACGGTTAAGTCAGTACGCCAAAGGGATCGTGGCTACTGATTACGAAAGGTGTGTCCGGTTCGAAGATGGGCTACGAGATGAGTTGCGTGAGTTGATTGCTCCGCACAGAGAAAGGGACTTCGCCATTCTAGTGGAGAAAGCTCGGATCGCTGAAGAAGTTAAGAGGGCTATAAGAGAGAATCGAGAGAAGAATAGGAATGGGAATAAGAGAAGTTTTGAACCGTCAGCATTGGTTGAGGATGTTCAGAAAAGACCAAGGATCGAGAATTCTGTACGTGCACCAGTACCAGTTACTGAGAATCGGAGCCGTCCGTGTGCTCAGTGTGGAAGGTATCATATCGGCGAGTGTTGGAACCGGAAGCGACAATGTTATAGGTGTAAGTCTAAGTCTCACTTGATCAAAGACTGTCCTCAAGTGATGGATAGGGCTCGAGGTCAAGGACGTGGAACTCCAAGAAGAGGTGCTGAAGGTCCTGATGCGAGATGAGATAGCGGGTATGTTCCCTAATTTTGGAATCTCTTTATTGCTTGGATTGTTATGAGATAGTTCGTGTTTGGATGCTAGGGAAGTATGATAGTTCTTTAGATCAGAGTGTGCAGCGGTGGAGTAAGTGTGATAAGTGAGGATGTTCGGATGTTCGTTAGTAAGCAATTTCGAGGACGAAATTATTTTAAGGGGGTAGAATTGTAATATCCTAAATTAGGGGTTGTGCGTTTGGAGCATAACCCAAGTGTTAATGGGCTTTAAGAGTGCTTTGGATGTGTTTTAAAGGTTTTTAAAACTTTGGGATTAAAATGGGATGCTTTGAAAATTTTTGGATTTAAGTATAAATAGAGGAATTTGGGCTGGGGAGGCCTTAAGAATAATTTGTGGGCGTTTTGGGTCATGAGAGGAGACTTGGTAGAGTGGCTAAAGGACGCCACTTAAGGCTCAGTTATAACACCAAAGAAGGGCCTTGGTTCGATTCATGGCGGCTTCATTTTTTTGGCGCTTATGGGAGCAAGACAAGAAGGCTTTATAAATAATCGAGGCGAAACTATGACGCAAAGCGCGCTTGGCCGAGTGGCTAAGGGGCGCTACATGGGCCTCTGGCAGTGAGGTCCCATGTTCGAGTAACGTGGAGAACATTAGGGGGCGTTTTATTTTTCTGGCCTTGGGCGTTATTGCTTGAGGGAGCCAAGGAAAGAACGATTATAAGAAATTTCGATAAGTATATGCCATGAAAGGAATAGAGGCCGAGTGGCTGGGGCGTGGGGAGTGTTTCTCCAGGTCTCGGGTTCGAGACCTGGGGGCAGCAATGGGTTTCTTTTTCTATGCCAGCGTGAGGGTGGTTGCATGGCACATGCACGCGTGGAAAAAAAAATGCTTGATGGGGGAGGTAATGTTATTTTATCTTTTATTATTTTAAGAGATGGGGAGTTTTATTTTTTTATTTATTATTTTATTTGTTGTAGAGGTATGAGGTAGTTATTATATTATTATTATTATTATATTATTATTGTTATTATTTTAGTTTATTATTATTTTATGCATGAGGTATGGGAAATTATTAGTATTATTTTATTTTTTATGCATAGAAAGATGGGTGGTGATGGGCATGCTATTAAACAAGAATTTTGTTATTTTTATGATGATGGGAATGAAGCATGCTTGAGAGCATGGCCGGCCTTGTGTTTGGGGAAAGCATGGCCAAAATGTTTTCTTTGAATTTGTTTTTTTGTTTCCTCCAATGTGAGTGCATGGCCTGGTTTAGGAGACTCCTTGGGGCTTGTTTGTTTTCGGTTTTGAAAGGGAAGGGGTTAAGTGCCGAATTTGTGTAGCATAATAAGGGGTGCTCACCTTTTTGGTAATTCCTTTTCTCCATTTTAATTTCTTCCTGCCGAAAATTTATCCTCTCATTTCACCCTCTCTTTGTGCCGAATTTCTTCACTATCTTTCTCTTCCTCTTTATTTTCTTTCAACCCCGAATCTACCTCTATTTCTTGAAGCCGATTGCCTCTTTGCCATTGTGAGCCATAGCCGAATATATAACCATCATTTAAAGGTTAGCCGAAACCCCTCCACCTTTATACACCATTGCCGAATCTCTCAGAGATCAAAGGGACTTTTAGGTGCTAGCTTTTTCAAACGGTTTTGATGGTGTGGAAGGTGATTTCGGGAAGTTGATCGTTAGTAGTAAGTAATTAGTTGGGCTCTTATTCTTTAGTATGCCGAAATCAGTTTTTGACCTTGGTTTTAGGCATGGCCGAATGTGCATATGGCCATAACAAGCGTATTCTTTTGTGTGTAGTAGTTGAAGGAAGGAAGCATTAAAGGAGCCATTGGATTTGTTTACTCAAGGGATTTCGACAGTTCAAGAGCAAAGAGTAGTCTTTCAAGATTTGGTAAGCAAGGTAAGGAAGTATTGATATTCGGCCATAGGCCATATTGGGTATTTAAGTGATGACCGAATGTGTAATATGGTTTCTAGGGACAAGTCAACATAAGTAAGTAAATGTAGATTCGGCCAAGGGCCACTTTATCTAGATATTTGATTAAACTGTTTTTAACATATGTTATATGTAGGGTTTTCGACTACTCAAAGACCTAGTATCAGTTCTCGGGTTTCAGTGAGGTAAGTGGCAAATAGCGTTCGGCCTTAGGCCATTTTGGGTACAAATGGTTGACCGATTCTATCTATGGCTTTTAGGGGCAAAATCGTCAGGTATAAAGGAAGCTTCCGGGATTTCGGCTCGTGGGTAAGAATATTTAGTGAGTATAATCTAGATTTGGTGTTTTTAAATTGTGATGTTATCCGTTAATCGTTTGGTTCTGATTAAGATATCATTAATGGACATGGATGCCGGCCAAGAAGGAAAAGGGAAGGTCCTTATTCAAGTTTAAGAAACGACCGTCTCTGGCGGTGCGAGATTGGCCACCGGGGTGTGGGCCAGTGTCCGAACAGCAACGTAGGCAGATAGCCGTAGTGTCGCTTAGTGATAAGAATCGGGTTTGAGGGCATAACGCGGCTTGTAATCAGTGCATAGTTATCGCACTGTTCTCTTGCTTGTTTATATGTGTTATTTGTAAATGTATATGTTGTGCATGTTAGTCGAAATAAGGGCTAAGATAATGGATACCCGTGGTGGGTGATTGAATACTCAGGTCAGTGATTTTCGATAATAAATGATTATTGATGAATGTATAAAAATGTGATGTATATTGTTGCGAGTAATATGTTGCCATGGTACATATATATATGCATGGGACTTGGGATGTGACTGTTGGAGGAAGGGGTGTACGCTATGTGCGTGGTCTAATGCTAGCCTCGTGCTACATTAGCGCTTGATGTTAGCTATGTGCTTCATCAAGGGAGGTGTTGGCTGAGTGCCCATCTCGGCGGTTGATAGCTGTGTGCATCACCGTGGACTTATTGATATGTGGATCACTATGTGATCGGTGGCTCTGCCACGGCCTTGAGCAGTAAGTCTGCCAAGGTAAGATATGTGGATCACTTTGTGATCGGTGGCTTGGCCACGGTCGATTAGCCACGGCCTTGAGCAGGGAGTCTGCTAAGGTAGGAGTAACGGATGGACTTAGGATGGGTTGGGTTTCATAATTGCATATTCACTTCATAATTGCATATTCATGTGTATGGACTGTGTGGATATGGGCCAAGCCCATATGTGGAGACATGTGTAATAGCTATGCACTGAGTCTTGGTGACTCACCCCCTTTTCTACCATTTTTACAGGTGAGTAGATCGCGGAGACGGAGCCGGAGAGGACTCGAGGCGGCCATGCATGTTCCTCGGTTTTGAAATTTTATTTCGTACCGTTAAATTTTACTATTTACTAAATTTTGGTTTGGTTTGTAATATGGCCGCTTATTATTATTCGTATGTTTAAGTAGTTGCTTTTACTTTATTTCTATTATTTTGCTAATGAACTCATGAACTGTTAAATCGATCGGTAAAAGCAACGTTTTCAAAATAAGTACTCGTGACGCGCTTTCAAAGACGCGTTACATCGGCAGCCAATTTTACCAAGTTATCAATAGCCCCGATATTTCTAAAAATCTAAATGATCAAATGGTTTCAAAGGAAAAGAAAAAGTTTTCAACTCAATCGTGTTTATCAAACCAACCTATCTTAGTTTTAGCAAACACCGTTTTACAAATTCAACAATATTTTCAGATTTCCACTGTTAACCCGATTCTTTCAAAACGTTTTTACTCCGTGACATACCAGATTCGGTCAAGGCTCGTGGGCCGGGTTTGGGGTGTTACACACCGTTCTTTTCAGGGATTAAAATGAAATAAAAATAAAATTATAGGGTGAAATTTAAAGAACAAAACGAAAAAGGACTAAATTGTAACAGGCTACAAAATCGGAAGGGCCTAATGCTCAAATAGCCCATGCGTTTAAAAACACGCAGGTCCTAGAATGGGTCGGGTCGGACCATGGGTCGGCACAAAACGGCACCGTTTCATGTGCTTAACCCATTAAAACTGTGCAAGGACTAAATTGAAACAAAAATAAACTTTGTGGTAAAATTTAAAAAATAGAAAAATGTGATAGGACTAAATTGAGACACTAGGTAAAAGCGGAAGGACCGATCGCGCAAATAGACCTTTAATTGAAAACACGCGGATCCTTGGAGTGGGTCTGGTCGACGTGCGGGTCAGCTTCGAAACCACGCCGTTTCGACGTCTATGTGCACTGGCCCAAAACGACGCCATTTCATTCTCTTATATAAGTCAAATTTTTTGCAAAAAAAATCATTACATCCCTCAAAAAAAAAAACTCTAAAAAAACTCTCTCAAAGCTCTCAGGTCCGGCTTTGGCTGACCGTCGGTTGCCAGCGACGGTGTCGCCATACACGGTGGTCGCAGAAGATAAAAAAGGCCATTTTCTTGGCCTTTCGAGTCTCCGAGCCCGCAAGACATCATTTTTCATCGAAAAATGGTGGAATGTAAAGGGACAGGTTACTTCGACCTTCTTTTTGATATCTTTGTTTATTATTTACAAAATAAAAAACTGAAATACTGATAAACCATAAAAGTAACATATTTTAAGCCCACATTTAGCATGCTTGTGGATTATTTAAGCCTTGAATTATGTAATTTGGTGCTCTTAATCCTTTGTTTTTATGTTTTATACTCAGAAGAGCACCGGATGATGAAAAGAACAGAAAACGGGCCCAAAACGAAGTAAATGGGCCATATTACAAAATCCACACGGCCGTGCCTCATTCAACACTCAACACACGGCTGGCCACGACTTACACTGGCGCCATGCCATAGCGTGTCCTCGTGAGTGAGAAGAAGAGTTTCACTCGGATTAGGATACTTAGGGGCAAAGAAACATATTCAGAAGCCTATTTAAACACCCTAAGTATGACCTAAAAGGGAGGGAACCTAAGGCTTTAGTCAGGGGGCGTCTAGCCAGGCCAAAGAGGGCAGATTTGTAGAGATTTACTCGAAGATAGCCAGTTGATTCGTCTCAAGAAGCTGGAATCATACTCAAGACGGAGGATCTCTCCTTCAATTCCTTCAGGGGGTTTTAGGGATTTCTTATGTTTTGTTTTATCTTTTCTTTTAAGATGTTTTCTTTTATTGTTATGAACTAAATCCTCAGATACCTGAGGGGGATGAAACCTAAGATGAATCTTGTTGTCGTTTGCTGAACTATATGATAAATATTTGTCTTGTTCTTAATTATGTGTTCTTAATTCTTGTGTTGATATTTCCGGGATATTAATCCAAGTGTGATGTGCTTAGGTGGAGGAGCAAAAGTCCCTACCTAAGAGTAGATCTAGCATAATTAAGCGGAGTTGATCGCACGCCTAGAGATAGGGTGACGAGATTTTGTCGGATTAGGGTGAAACCTAATATGGGAGTCCATAGATCGAGTTAATGCACTTCTATGGGTTTTAATTAGAAAGAGATTTCAATTAATCAACCTAGGGCTAGACGTTAGTCGCCTCGAGAGAGGGATTAATATAACTTAGGGAATCTTACGGATCAAGTCAAATGAATAAATCGTCTGGTTCAGAGTTAGATAACAAGTGAAGTCTAGGTGGATTCTTCCTTGGGTGTCGTCTTAATCAATTGGTTTTTCCTCAAAGTTATTCCCCCAATTTCATTCTTTTTTGTCTTAGAGTCTTTAATTTAATTGTTAGTTAATTTTAGATTAAATAAACAATTCCCTTAATTCTTAGGCTAAATAATAAAAAGAGAGTTAGTATTAGTACTTTTGGTTCCTTTGGGTTTGACATTCTGGTCTTGCCTTGACTATACTATTGTTCGATAGGTGCGCTTGCCTCAAATCGTTGTCATAGTTAATTTCCAGGTTCGATAATTCTTTATATAAATTTTAAGACTTTGACATCGCATAAAACAACGATCAAGTTTTTGGCGCCATTCTTTGAACCAAATATTAAGAACACTTAATTTTTATTACTTTAGCCATATTTATTTTTATTTTATTTTTGCAATTAAATTTTATTTTTGTTTTTCTAAATTTTCTTCTTTCACTCCTTTCAGGTACCTCTAGTTTATGACTAGAAGAAACCCGACAGGACCCCTACTTTACGACAGTGATATTGAAGGTACTGTTCGATAAGGCGAAGCTTAAACTACATAGAAGAAGAGCAAGAAGCCGAAATTAATACCATCGAAGAGATGGCTGAGAATAATCCGCCACCTTCAGAGATGGTCGAACATCATGGTCTACACACTATGTATGATTATGCTAAACCTAGTTTAACGGGAACTGAGTCTAGTATTGTTAGGCCTACTATTGCTGCAAATAATTTTGAACTGAAACCTAACACTATACAGATGATATAACAGTTTGTTTAGTTTGATGGTTTGCAGGATGAGGATCCTAACACACACTTAGCGAATTTTCTAGAATTCTGTGATACTTTCAAGATAAATGGCGTTTCTGATGATGCCATCCGTCTTCGGTTATTTCCATTTTCTCTGAGGAATAAAGCCAAACAGTGGTTGCATTCTCTTTCACGAGGGTCAATCACTACATGGGATCAAATGACCGAGAAATTTTTATTAAAATATTTCCCACCGGCCAAAACAACCAAATTGAGGAATGATATCTCTTCTTTTGTGTAGATGGATTTAGAGACACTTTACGATGCATGGGAGAGATACAAAGATTTGTTAAGGAGGTGCCCACACCACGGATTACCTTTGTGGCTACAGGTCCAAACTTTCTACAACGGTGTGAACCCTTCAACAAGGCAACTAATTAATTCAGCTGCCGGCGGAACTCTGAATAACAAAACTCCTGAAGCGGCCTACGAGTTTATAGAGGAGATGTCACTGAATAATTATCAGTGGCAAGTTACAAGGACAAGGCCAGCCAAAGCAGTCGGAGTTTTCAACCTCGACGCAGTGACCGCGCTATCAAATCAGGTAGAGTTGCTACATAAAAAATTTGATGGTTTATATGGTTCTTCGCAGGCACATCCAGTTATGCAGTGCGATGCAAGTGGAGGAATGGCGAATCTTGAGTACCCACCTTACGGACAGGGCACGGAAAGCGAACAAATGAACTATATGGGTAACAATTTTCGATCTAACAATAACCCTTATAGTAATTCTTATAATCCAGGTTGGAGGAACCACCCCAATTTCTCATGGGGTGGCCAAGGAAATCAAAGACAACAACCATCCCAAAACTTCCAACAACAGCCCTACCCATAGGAAAAGAAGCCAAACCTCGAGGAGATGCTAACAAAATTCATAACAGCCACAAAAATACGTATTCAGAATACCGAGACAACCCTGAAAAATCAACAAGCCTCAATTTAAAGGATCGAGAATCAGTTAGGGCAACTCACTAAGCAGATTTCTGAAAGACCACAAGGAAGCCTACCAAGCAACACCGAGACTAACCCAAAGGAGCAAATTCAAGCCATAACAGCTTGAGATAGTGAAAGGTTAGACAAGCCCAATTTAAGGCACGAGAATGTGGTAGAAGAAGGAAAGGTTGAGGTAAAATCAAAACCGTTAATCAAAGAGTACAAACCTTGCATACCATATCCCGAAACGATAACGAAAGATGACACAAAGGAACAGTTCGGTAAGTTTCTTAAACTTTTAAAGAAATTACATATTAACTTACCGTTTCTTAAAGCTCTTTCGCAGATGCCAGATTCTAGGAAATTTTTAAAGAAGCTATTGACAAATAAGCGGAAGATAGATGAGAAATCACATGTAGAGCTGAACGCAGTATGCTCAGCAATGTTGCAAAATAAACTACCGCAGTAATTAAAATATCCAGGGAGTTTTACAATTCTATGCTTAATTGGTAGTTTATCTATTGATAATGCGTTAGCTGATTTAGGGGCAAGCATAAACGTCATGCCTTATAAAATGTTTAAACAACTAGGTCTAGGGAAATCCAATCAAACTAGGATGAGCATTCAATTAGCTGATAAAACTGTTAGAATCCTAGGGGTATAATCGAAGATGTACTCGTGAAAATTGATAAATTCGTATTCCTAGTAGACTTTGTCGTTTTAGACATGGATGAGGACAACACGATTGCCCTAATTTTAGGAAGACCATTCTTAGCAACTGCCAGAACTAAAATCGATGTTGATGCAGGCGAACTCACATTGTAGGTGACGAGACAGTCATTCTTCAAGCTCTCGATTCAGCTAGGACATCAAATAATCAAGGTGAGAAATTAAATTCTATTGATAACCATCTGGTTAACCCTTCTTTTCAGGAAGCACCACAGCATGATCCCGATCCTAGACCCTGTGCCAACAAAGAAATAACTCATGAGGAACAAGGGATTTAGATCGATGAACCAGAAGAGTGGAAGACGCATCTCAAAGAAAAACTAGGGATACATGAAGTAGAATCAAAGCCACTCTACGATACAGACAAGTTCAAAATCGGTGATCAAGTATTGTTAGATAAAGCAGACCCACGAATACCCCCTAATCCTAACACAAATTAAGAAATCCCTTTTAAGGTGGTCAATGTTTTCCCTTACGGAACAGTCGAGGTAAGTAACCCTATTTTTGGCACTTTGAAAATAAACGCTACTCGTCTTACACTTTATCATGATAATGGAACTGCTAGCATGAGGAAGGACTTTCAACTCCTCAAACCACCATGAATATGTGAATGAGAGGTAAGTCTAGCTTAAGACT
Source organism: Gossypium bickii (assembly GCA_025503065.1). Classification (NCBI taxonomy): domain Eukaryota; kingdom Viridiplantae; phylum Streptophyta; class Magnoliopsida; order Malvales; family Malvaceae; genus Gossypium; species Gossypium bickii. The sequence continues at coordinate 13,358,615 of CP106713.1, read as the reverse complement.
ATAAACAAGCGCTTCTCGAGAGGCAACCCGAGTACTAACCCCATTAACTTCTACATTTTTATTTTTATTTTATCTTTTTTTTATATAGAACCTAACTATAAACTAACCAATAGTACAGAATTTCAAGCTACACGGCCTTGCACACGGTCGTGGCCATGGTCGTGTGGATGCATCGAATCTCCGTACTGATATGGCAGAGATGGTACGAGTTAGAGCGAATCAATTTTCAAGTCACAGACTCCAACTACCACACCATGACCGTGCGATGCGGCCATGGCCGACATTGTTAGATCATACATGGGCGTAGAGATCAGAACATGGGCGTGGGATAAGCGAACAAAGTAAAATACGGCCGTACGATATGGCCGTGTGACATAGCACGCCCACGACACACGGGCGTGGGGACGTACCAGACCTTAAAATTCTATTTAAACCACCGCCTCCCTCTTCTAACCTACTCCCCATCTCCCTTCTTCCATATCATTTTTGTTTTCTTTTCTTTTTCAGATCTTTAACCTCCCATATCATTCTTCTAACTTTTTATCTCCACAATGGCCATATCAAGAAACGGAAGGATCCAAGCACAGTCTTCCTTAAGGAGACCAATCTACATAAGTTTATGACAGTCGCTTCATCCACTCGATAAGCCAAGAATCTTTAAGGCCATTTAATTTTTCTTCTTCTTCACTCTTCTCCTGTATTTTCCTTCACTTTAATTATCTTATGCTTAATTTAGTTTATTTTATCTTAGTTTCTTGGTTTTAGGTTCTAAAGGCTGCTAGGGAATCACACCGGAACCACGACCATCGCCTCACTACAACCTTAGAAGTCACACCCACCTCACGAACCATCTAAAAATAAGGACTTTTCGGTACATTCATCTTTCATTTTAATTTTATTTACATCTCTATTTTCTTTCTCTTTATCTTTCTTTTCCTTAATTATATATTTAGTTTATTTTAAATATGTATTTATATTCCCTGGCTAATTCTCTATGAGCTTCCCAATTTATTCATCTAGCGCAGAAATTCGAGGCGGCCCCTCCAACTTATCTTTCACCTCCAAATCAAGTTTCCACACCCCCAAGGATTTCATCCATAATCCAGGAAGTTTCACTTCTCTCCCTATCTTTTGATTACTCTATTTCTATTATGTATCTTTGTACATTGAGGGCAATGTACATCTTAAGTGTGTGGGGGGCTAATTATAGTATTATTTGAAAATCCTTGAATTATGCCTTGTTCTTAAGTAATTTTATCATATTATGATTAGAATGAAAATTCCTTTGATTTATGATTTTTATTGATATTTTTTAGAGTAAGTCATTGATAATTGTGTATTGATGATTAAATTTAAAGGATACTAGAGAAATCAAGCATGATAAGTCTATTTTTAAGAAAATTAAAAATTTTGTTAGGTTGTCTACCTGAATCTAATTATTACCTTGAAGTTTGAAATTTACGAGGTTGACATCAAAATACCCATAATTTTTGTGAGATTTTGAGCCTTATAGAGCATATATTCTTTTTCTTACTCATTTTTTATTATGAGTGTGTCAACAGTGATTTGTTATTCTAGAACTTGTATCGATTATACATGTCAAGACCATACCTTTGATTTGATCAGTTGCCTGACTATTTTATCTATTTCGATTATATTTGACTTGTTCTAAAAAAAATTGAAGTATATTCATTTATTAGTTTTGTGATTAGGTGAGCTTATACGTTAAATTCTAAAGTATTAAAAAAGAAGCTCATATTATAATATTATTTATGTAATTATTATCAGTTCAATATCTTTAGTTAGGTAATTTGCTAGGTCAATCTCGATTTTAACCCTCCAATTCAGCCTTTATCCACACCTTTGACCCAAGCCCCATTACAACCCTAGACCTTTTGATTTGTGCATCATCTCATATTATAGTGGTGGAGATTTGATTTTCATGCAAGCCTATGGGATTAACTCTTCATGTTTGACTTTTGAGTGCCTCATTCTGAACCTTAAAACACTTTGAGTGGTTTGAGTGAATCTTTAGTAAGGATGTCAACTCTTGTCGATTTCGAATTAGAGGTAATTAATTAGGTAAGGGGAAACACCTAATGTTTTTCGAGCTATAAATGTATGACTTTGATTGTTTGAATCTTTAGGACTCTTTGAGTTGAATTATCAATGTATGAATTATCTTTGAATTATGATGAAACACTAATGATGAATATTATAAATCAAGAAGTTTGTTTTAATTGTGAGTTGAGAATTTTGCTTGAGGACAAGCAAAAGCTTAAGTGTGGGGGTATTTGATAAACCGTAAAAGTAACATATTTTAAGCCCACATTTAGCATGCTTTTGGATGATTTAAGCCTTGAATTATGTAATTTGGTGCTCTTAATACTTTGTTTTTATGTTTTATACTCACAAGAGCACCAGATGATGAAAAGAACGAAAAACGGGCCCAAAACAGAGTAAATAGGCCATATCATGAAATCCACACGGCCTGGACCTGATACCACACAGTCGTGCCTCATTCAACAGCTCCGAACACGGCCTGGCCACGACTTACACGGGCGTGTACCATGGGCGCGTCCCTGCCGTGAGAAAGAAGAGTTTCACTCGGATTAGGATACTTAGGGGCAAAGAAACATATTCAGAACCCTATTTAAACACCCTAAGTATGACCTAAAAGGGAGGGAACCTAAGGCTTTAGTTAGGGGGCATCCAGCCAGGCCAAAGAGGACAGATTTGTAGAGATTTACTCGAAGATAGCTAGTTGATTCGTCTCAAGAAGCCGGAATCATACTCAAGACGGAGGATCTCTCCTTCAATTCCTTCAGGGGGTTTTAGGGATTTCTTATGTTTTGTTTTATCTTTTCTTTTGAGATGTTTTCTTTTATTGTTATGAACTAAATCCTCAGATACCTGAGGGGGATGAAACCTAAGATGAATCTTGTTATCGTTTGCTGAACTATATGATAAATATTTGTCTTGTTCTTAATTATGTGTTCTTAATTCTTGTGTTGATATTCACGGGATATTAATTCAAGTGTGATGTGCTTAGGTGGAGGAGCAAAAGTCCCTGCCTAAGAGTAGATCTAGCATAATTAAGCGGAGTTGATCGCACGCCTAGAGATAGGGTGACAAGATTTTGCCGGATCAGGGTGAAACCTAATATAGGAGTCTATAGATCGAGTTAATGCAATTCTAGGGGGTTTTAATTAGAAAGAGATTTCAATTAATCAACCTAGGGCTAGACGTTAGTCGCCTCGAGAGAGGGATTAATATAACTTAAGGAATCTTACGGATCAAGTCAAATGAATAAATCGTCTAGTTCAGAGTTAGATAACAAGTGAAGTCTAGGTGGATTCTTCCTTGGGTGTCGTCTTAATCAATTGGTTTTTCCTCAAAGTTATTCCCCCAATTTCATTCTTCTTTGTCTTAGAGTCTTTAATTTAATTGTTAGTTAATTTTAGATTAGATAAACAATTCCCTTAATTCTTAGGCTAAATAATAAAAAGAGAGTTAGTATTAGTACTTTTGGTTCCTTTGGGTTTACATTCCGGTCTTGCCTTAACTATACAATTGTTCGATAGGTGCGCTTGCCTCAAATCATTGTAATAGTTAGTTTCCAGGTTCGATCTTTCTTTATATAAATTTTAAGACTTTGACATCGCATAAAACAACGATCAAGTATATAAAAGAAAAAAATCACCTTTTAACTGAGTTCTGTTTTTTTATTGATTTTGTCTGTGTAGAAAAATACATTGATAATGTTCGTGGCTTTTTATAGCCGATTTTACATTGCTTTATTCACTGTTTTGGCTACTATTTTGTTTCATTTTCGTTACTGTTACTCTATCTTGTTTCTGTGTTCTGTTTTCCCTTCCTTTTTGCAGGTGCCGGGGTCAACGAAGAAGACCTTGCTATTCTAGTGCAAGGCAGCAAAGCCTCGGGTGGTGGGCGCATTGCGGAGGCACGTGGGTGGTGTGGTGCATTAGGGTTTAGATCCTTTTTTTCTGAAAAATTTTAAGTTTTTGGGCTATGTATTGTTGTAATTTTTTTGGGTTAGGGTTTTTTTTGTTCTAGGCTTGTAATTGGACTTTTAATTTTAGTTTTAATTTTATTTTGGTTTTTTATTGGTTTAGTGGGCTGGGTAAATTTGGTCCTCTATAGCTGCCCCTCTTTGCTCATTGTCGTGTAACGGGAATGAAGCAAAGACTTTAAAAGGGCTAAGTTTGTCTGGTCTTGCGGAATCTCGACCTTTTTGGTGCTTCTCTTTTTCAAGTAATTCCATTCTAACCCCTTACAACTTTAGGGGTATGGGAATTGTCGCTTCAATCTGCTCCACTGCATCTTCAGGGAGATGAGACTTGTAAGTTCAACTTGTCCCACTGTAACTTCAGGGAGATGGGGTTTGCTATCTTCAGTCTGCCCCACTACAATTTTAGGGAGATAAGACTTATAGCTTTAATTTGTTCTACTGTAACTTCAGAGAGGTAAGATTTGCTATCTTCGATCTACTCCACTGCAATTTCAGGGAGATAAGATTTGTAACTTGTAGCTTTAATCTATTCCACTGCAACTTCAGGGAAATAAGATTCGCTATCGCCAATCTGCTCCATTGCAACTTTAGGGAGATAAGATTCACTATCTTCAATCTACTCCATTGTAACTTCAGAGAGATAAGACTCGTAACCTCAACCTGCTCAACTGTAACTTCAGGGAGATAAGGTTTATAGCTTTAATTTGCTCTACTCCAACTTCAAAGAGATAAGATTTGCTATCTTCAATCTACTCCACTACAACTTCAGGGAGATCAGATCTGTAACTTCAATCTGCTCCACTACAACTTCAGAGAGATCAGATTTGCTATCTTCAGTCTGCTCCATTGCAACTTCGGGGAGATAAGACTCACTATCTTCAATCTTCTCCACTACAACTTCAGGGAGATAAGACTTGTAACTTCGACCTGCTCCATTACAACTTCAAAGAGATAAGGTTTATAGCTTTTATCTGATCTACTCCAACTTCAGAGAGATAAGATTTGCTATCTTAAATCTACTCCAGTGCAACTTCAGGGAGATCAGATCTGTAACTTCAATCTGCTCCACTGCAACTTTAGGGAGATCAGATTTGCTATCTTCAGTCTGCTCCACTGCGACTTTAGGGAGATCAGATCTGTAACTTCAATTTGCTCCACTGCAACTTCTGGGAGATCAGATTTGTTATCTTTAGTCTACTCCACTACAACTTCAAGGAGATAAGACTTGTGACTTTAATCTGCTCCGCTGCAACTTCAGGGAGATAAAATTCACCACAATGACTCCAATCCATCCCACTGTAACTTCAGGGGTATAGAATTTGTGGTTTCACTAATCTATTACAATATTCTCTGAGGAATATGACTTGTAAAATCCATTTCACGGGCTTATCTTTATGCCGAGTGATTAGGATGTTATGATTAGAATAAATCAAATGCTCATAACTAGATGTGTATGAATGATGTTTGCATGAATATAGAATGTCATTTTTTTTCGAGATTGATCTTCTTTTAATGCTTAAGGTTCACATTGCTCGTCGTTCATCAAGGTTCTATTACTGACGCATTACGCTACCTTCTTATTCAGCTGGTATCTTTGATAGAAAACACGAAGAAATAATCACAATTTAGATTATTCTTTCTCAAATATTTTCAACTCTTAAATTTGGTTAGTTCTTACTAGTGGTCCTGTTTCTGGTCATTGTACTATTTAGAAGCTTTCAAAGCAATATGCAAGAAATCCTTTTACTTGAATATTATTAGTCCATTAATCGTTATTTTAATGAAAAATGCTTGAAAAAGATTATCGCAATGGACAAAAGGAATTTTATTAAGAACAAAGCTTGAAATGGATAAATTGATCAAAGATAGCAAACATTGCTAAAATACAAAGTGAATAAGATGAAAATAGGTGCCTATATATCATAGCATGAGCTTCTTCGCACTAACTTCTCGAGGGCCCTTTTGAACTTGATATGTGTTTCGGAGATCCAAGATACTTTTTTGATGCCCAAGATGTAACGCTCTTCCTTTTGAGAAGACCCGATCATCACATGTTCAATCTTCAATCAAAATTTGAGCTGCCTTTTTTTTCGAGTTTTCAACTCAAAACCCTTTTAGTCTCAAGGCGCCCTTTGCAGGTTTTTACCTTGGCCTCTCCCCTTTTTTTTTAAGTGGAGTACTTCTTAACTGAATCTAAATTCATAAGACTGAGCAAGCTTTTGCCATCCATCTTAGTCAAAATCAACGCTCCTCCAGAAAAGGCCTTCTTTACCACATAAGGTCCTTCTCAATTTGACATCTATTTCCCTCTGAAATCCTTTTGTATGGGCAGAATCTTTTTCAATACGAGGTCCTCCCTCATGGAATTCTTTGGGACGAACCTTTTTGTTGTAAGCTTACATCATTCGCTTTTGGTACATCTGACCATGACGGATGGCTTTCAACATTTTCTCTTCAATCAAGTTTAGCTGATAATATCGAGATTGGATCCATTCTACTTCATCTAGTTTCAATTCTACCAAGACTCGTAGAGAAGGAATCTCCACTTTAATGGGTAAAATCGCCTCCATCCCATAAACCAGAGAGAAATGCGTTACCCCAGTTGAGGTCCTGACAGATGTTCGATAAGCATAGAGGGAAAATGGTAACTTCTCATGCCAATTTTTATAGGTCTCAGTCATTTTCCCCACGATCTTCTTAATGTTCTTATTGGCTGCCTCCACTGCACCATTCATTTTTGGGCAATATGGTGATGAGTTAAGATGTTTGATCTTGAATTGACTGCAGACTTGTGATACCGTACTGTTATTCAAATTTAGTGCATTGTCAGATATGATCCTTTCTGGCATTCTATATCAACATATAATCTCCTACTTTAAGAACTTGTTGATTACCGAATTCGTGACATTGGCATTAAATCAGCTTCTACCCACTTTGTAAAGTAATCGATGACCATGAAGATGAACCGATGCCTATTAGATGCTTTAGGTGAGATTGACCCAATGACATCCATGCCCCACATAGAGAAAGGCCACGGAGAAGTCATAACATGAAGAGGTGAAGGAGGTACATGAATTTTATCTCCATAAATTTGACATTTATGGCATTTCTTGGCATAACTGATACAATCTCCTTCCATCGTGGACCAATAATAATCGAATCCCATGATTTGCCTGGCCATTATAAAACCATTGGCATGCGTTCCGCAGACACCCTTTTGGATTTCTTCCAAGATTTTCTTAGCCTCAATAGCGTCTACACATCTTAGTAGCACCTGATCCTTTCTTCTTTTATATAGAATCTCCCCATTTAAGACATAGTCATAGGCCAGTCTTCTCAACGTCCTTTTATCGTTCTCAGTTGCTAGGTCAGGGTATTCACAATTCTTCATATATCGCAATATATCGTAGTACCAAGAGTGATCACCCCTTTCTTCTTCTTTTTCGATGTTGTAACAATAAGCCGGAGTCTCATAAATACTCATCTGGATAGGTTTTACATCCTCTTATTTATTCACTTTGATCATTGAAGCCAAAGTAGCCAAAGTGTCAGTCATCTGATTTTCGTCTCGGGGAAGATAGCAGAAGGTGATGTCATCAAACTCTTCAATTAGCTCTAGAACCAGCATTCGATAATTGATCAACTTGGGGTCTCTCGTCTCCCATTCACCTTTAAGTTGATTGATCACTAGTGCAAAATCTCCATATACCTCTAGTACTTTGATCTTACGTTATATGGCTGCACAGACGCCCATGATGCATGCTTCGTATTCTTTCATATTATTCGTACAGTCAAAATCTAATTTACTAGTGAATGGATAATGACCTCTTTTTGGGATACCAGGACTGCCCCAATTCCGTTACCCACAGCGTTTGAGGCTCCATCGAAGTTTAGCTTCTAAGGATGACCTTCTCGAGGGTCTTCTTCAGGGGTTGCAACATACAGTAGATCTTCATTTGGGAAATCAAAGTTCAAAGGCTCGTAATATTCTACAGCTCTACTGGCTAGAAAATCTGCTATTGCGCTCTTTTTTATAACCTTTTGATTCACATAGACTATATCAAATTCAGAAAGCAGAATTTGCCACCGGACCATTCTTCCATTCAAAACAGTCGACTCCATCATGTACTTAAGAGGGACTAGTTTTGAGATGAGCCAAGTTGTATGGTACAACATGTACTATCTCAGTCTTCGGGTTGTCCAGATCAAGGCGCAACACAGCTTCTCGATTGGCGAATATCTTGTCTCACATTCAGTGAATTTCTTCTGAGATAGTATATCGCTCTTTCTTTTCTCCCTGATTCATCATGTTGGCCAAGCACACATCTCATGAAATTCCCGAATACTGCCAAGTACAATATCATTGGTCTATCTAGGCTGGGAGGCATCAGCACTGGGGCATTGGATAGGTAATATTTGACCTTGTTGAAAGTCTTCTGGCGCTCCTCATCCCAAACACCTAGATTGTATTTCTTAAAGAGACGGGATATGGGGTCGCATTTCTCAGTTAGTTGTGAAATAAATCGAGCAATGTAATTTAGTCTTCCTAGGAAACCTCGAACTTCTTTTTGAGTGCGTGGTGAAGGCAACTCCTGTATAGCCTTTACTTTATCTGAGTCAATCTCGATCCCCCTTTCACTGACTACAAATCCTAGCAATTTTCCCGACCTAGCCCCGAAGATATATTTTGCTGGATTAAGCTTTAGCTGGAATTTTCTCAATCTTGAGAACAACTCCCTTAAGACTTGCATATGCTCCTTTTTCATTCTGGATTTTACAATCATGTCGTCGACATAAACTTCAATTTTTTTTGTGCATCATGTCATGAAACAAGGTTACCATGTCTCTTGATACGTTGCTCCCGCATTTTTCAGTCCAAATGACATCACCTTATAACAAAATGTTCCCCACATGGTTACGAATGTGGTTTTCTCCATGTCTTCGAGATGCATCTTTATCTGGTTGTATCTCGAGAAACCATCCATAAAAGAGAACAGCGAGTAGCCTGCTGTGTTGTCTACAAAAGTGTTGATATGAGGCAATGAGAAATTGTCTTTCGATCTGGTTTTGTTCAAATCTCTGTAGTCTATGCACATTCATACTTTCCCATATTTTTTAGGGATGGGGACGATATTGGCTACCCATTCTGATTTTTCAGTATCGAATTGCTTCTTGACTTCTTCTTTTATTTTCAGTAAAACATCGGGCTTCATCCTTCGGAGCTTCTGTTGAACTGGCCTACACTCTTCCTTTATAGAGAGCCGGTGTACCACGTTATTAGTACTTAACCTGAGCATGTCTTGATATGACATCCTTGAATTCTTCGAGTAACTCAATGAGGTCTCGCTTCATCTCTGTGGTAATACAAGCTCCAATCTTCACCTCTTTTTCCTCTCCTAAGCTCACAATTTCCACTGACTCTTTGTAAGGCAGGTTTTCTTTCTCATCTTGTTCTATCATCCTCAATAAATCAGGAGATATATTACAGTCTCAATCATCGTAGAAATCCTGAGAATCCTCTATACACATATCTTGCTCAAAAGGAGATTCTGAGTCAGTAACAGCGTCGCTCGTATCATTGATATTTGGAGACCTGTTATAGGGATGAAGAAAAAGCCAAAGAATAAAAGAATCTAAGAATAATTATCTGTATGGTATGACTATGAATAAAATGGAAAGAATAAAAGAATATTTGCTCAAGATGATACGCAAATATTGAAATAAAGATGTTGGACATAAGCCTATTTCACAAAAGGATTCTTATTGTTCTTAGGCTTAGAGCAATAAGCGTGTTTTGAATATTACTCTAAATTAGCTTTAAAAACTATAGGAATCTCTTCCGCAATCCAATTGTTCAGAATACTTCCAGGTACATGGGAGCAGATGTCTGATAAATTTTCTCCCCATTTCCTTTTTTGGATAAGGCGTTGATGTTCAGAATTTCCAACATTTCTTTAACAGTCTCTTTTCTTGACGTCTTCCATTCAGGGTGAATAGTTCCTCCTGATACGAAAGTCTTGGATATATGGGAAATGTCATCGGTTCCCACTTAACCTCTTCCCCACTTAGTCGTGCTCTTCTTCTCTCTTGCTTTTTCTCCAGCTCTCTCTTCTTTTGCCTCGCATCTGACTTGTATCCTAAGCCAAAGCGGCCTTATTTGTCCATGAGCATGGATGTCTCGACCCTTCCTTGTAGGCATTTTCCAAGTCTTCTCCCAAGCAAGGCTCCTTTCTCGAATGTCAGTTGCAGGCCCATCCTTATAGTTTTAGAGATTTTGGGCATCGGGATCTTGTTCCCTTCGACAATGAAGGTTGCATTTACAAATTTCAACGATCGAAATAAACATTCTATTGTTTCATCGTCTGTCCCTACATATGGTGCGTCATTGGTTACGGATGCAATAATGTCTTCTTTCGCGTTTATCGTTACCAGTCGGCCCTCAGTTACCAACTTTAGCTTTTGGTGTAGTGATTACAGCACTGTCCAGCTAAATGAATCCAAAGTCTCCCCAACAAACAATTATAAGAAGGCTTAATGTCCATCACTAAGAAATCTACTTCATACGTGTTTAGACCAATCAAGAGGGGTATCTCAATCCTTCCCATCACCCTCCTTTCGATTCTATTGAATGCTCTCACTATGTTTTGACACGTCTTCATATGAGAGCTATCCACAGGCAACCTATTCAGTGTGGATAGGGGCGAGACATTTTGTGTAGATCCATTATCAATTAACACTCTTGGCAATGGATATCCTTTACAGTGGGTGGTGATGTAAAGAGCCTTTGTAGATCCCATGCCCCCGGAGGTATCTCATCATCATTAAAGAAGATGAAGTTGTCGACACTTATATTGTTGACTAGGCGGTCCAGCTTATTTACAGAGATATCGTTAGCGACATAAGTTTCATTTAGCACTTTCATCAACGAGCTACGATATGTCTCCGAACTTAAGAGCAAGGCTAGTACTGAGATGTGAGCCGGTTGTTTGTGTAGCTGTCCTACAACACTGTACTCGCTATGCTTTAAGAATTTCAGGAATTCCCTAGCCTCGTTCTCAGTTACTAGCTCATTAACTGGCGATTCGAGCCTGACCATCTTTTCCTTCTTATACTCGACTACTGGGGTCTTTCCTTTAACGGTTTCGGTTATTGTCTTGCAAGGTCATAACTCCTCCTACTGCGTGTGTAAAAACCTACATCTTGGCCCTCCTCTAAAGTGCTAGCCGGGTTCTTTTCTCCCGGGATCGTCACATTGTAGTCATAATTCCAGGGAACCCTCTTGCTATCTTTGTAGGGAAAGGCAACAGGATTTCTAGATTTTGACCATTGGTGCAATTTGTACTACGACTTCATTGCTTCTTGGTCGCGAAATAATAACCACTAGGTAGTTGACCTTATAGACCTTCTCCGTTGATCTTTCCTCTGAGATGCATATATCTCCTTCTGAACCCTTGGCATATTCAAAGAATTCTAACTCCTCATTATCCATCAGATTTTGTACTAGGGTCCTGAACTCAATGCACTCTTGCATTTCATGACCCTGCTTAGCATGGAACTCATAATAGTTCATCATTCTTTGGAATCTCTTCTCTGAATCTTGTTTGATTAATCTTTATTTTACCAACTTTTTCAAAACCTATCTCAGTGGGGTTTTTACGTCTGCCACATCAATTTTGGTTCTTTTACCTCCACTCTTAATTATCGCATTTACCCCTTTATCAGAATGACTGGGTAACAGATTTCTTGCCACATTAGGTCCTGATGGGTTGTCAAACTTTACAATTCACATCTTAATGAACCTTTCAATTAACTTTTTAAAAGCAGTGCAATTTTCGATTGAGTGTCCCGTGATTCTTGCGTGGTATTTGCATGAGCATTTGTATCGTACCATTTGGGGAATAGAGGTTGCATAGGTTTCAAGTAGAAAGGGATACTACATGTGCATCAAACAGACTCTGGTACAGCTTCCTATATGTCATCGGGATGGGTGTGAACTAGAGCCTTTCTGTATTTGGCCTCGGGCTGAATTCTTGCCTTGGGGGGCCCTGATGGCTAGTAGTTACTATTCTTGACAGGCCTACAGCGATTGGTTTTGAATAACCCTTATTATACATACTTGCATTATTCACATCGTTTTCCTTCTTCCCCAAGGCCGATCTTTTAGAGTTTTCCCCCGTGTCTATCTTACCACTTCTCACTGTGTTTTCAATCATTTCACTTGAAATTACTATATCTGAGAAGCTCTTAGTAGTGCTTCCCAACATATGGTTGATGAACAGGGCTTTTAAAGTGTTGACAAAAAGCATTGTGGTTTCTTTCTCCAGAAGAGGTGGCTGGACTTGCGTTGCCACCTCTCTCCATCTTTGGACATATTGCTTGAAGCTCTCATTTTGCTTCTTCTCCATGTTTTGTAGCGTGATTCTGTCAGGTTTCATGTCCGTCACATGACTATATATCTTCATAAAAGCTTGTGGTAGGTCTTTCCACGAATAGATTTTGGCACAACTCAGTTGGTTGTACCATTTAGCTACTGACCCGATCAGACTGTCCTGATAGTAGTGGATTAACAATTGATCATTATTGACGTGTCTTGTCATCTTTCGACAGAATATAGTGATGTGAGCTTCTGGACAACTACTCTCATTATACTTTTCAAACTCTGGAGTTTTGAACTTTGGAGGGAGCACTAAATCTGGAACCAAACTCAGGTCCATGGCATCAATTCGGCAATGATAATCACGTTTTCCATTGCTCTGGATTTTTCTTCTAGCCATCTGTATCGATCCTCAAGTTGCTTTGGCAGTTCTACTCTTGTTTTTTTTTTTTCCATTTTGTCATATCATCTAGTTCAAGAACAACAGGATTGGTTGGATTATCCCCCGGATTGGAACCTAAGCCTGTTTGCTAGTTTGTTTGTGTCGAGGTACCGGCTTGATACTGTTGGGGTCTGATTGTAACAGGTACCCTTAGTCGGTACACATTTGGTTGTGGCTGAACGTTTATCAGGGTAAAACCCGGGGGGTAAGTGGGGTCCTCATTATCATCCCCTAAGTTGACCATAGTGCTCTTCTCTTTTTTGAGTCCTCCGGCCATCAACTGCGTCAATTGGCTTATCATACTTCTTTGGGATTCCAGTATCTAATCCCTCATCTTCTGTTGTACTTTCGTTAACTATTCTTGCAGTTGGACTTGCAACTGGTTTTGCATCTCTTTTTGAATTTGTTCTAACCTTTCCAATCTTCGGTCCATTACTTTGGTTTTGGTGCTAGTACTGTAACGATGTTCGGTTGGTTGACTCTTGTTGGTTTCCAGATTAACTGAAATAATTTCGTTTAATTAGGGTCTTTTGTGAAATTTAATGCATATGATGCAATGTAATGCAAATGCATGAAATGAATGCAAAAAGAGACATTGACTCTAATTCAATTATGTTACAACAACTTTACTAGAAAACAAATTTCTTTACATAAAATGAATTACATATACGGCTTTACCCTAATGCTCAAAGCTTTAATCTTCCTAAGAAGCCAAGCTAACTCTTGACCCCGATCCATTCTGATTCATACTTCAGGCTTAGCACGTCAGCCTGAATCGCTAGGGTTTACAAATGATCGGCCACATCTCGTATTTAAGCTACAGCTTCATCCATGATATGGTCATTATCCCTGACCTGACCTTGAGAATGGTGAAGTTGCTCTTTCCACTACTCGTTATTTGCTTCAAGGAGTTCAACTCGGAGTTCATAATTTTGTAATGCAATCTCAAGCTCTTCTATTTTCCTTTTCATCTCTTCAATCTTGTTTAAGCTCACTTTCATCTCAATTGTGGAGTTGCGACTACGATACTGATGAAGTGACTTTTCTAGTTCTGCTATCCTGGCTTTTAATCTGACCTTTTCATTTTGGCATTCTAATAGGTCTCTTTCTAGACATTTTCTCGAACCTGGGTATTTTGACATTTCTTTTCCCATTGATCGGCTCTATTTTTTTCTTCTTTTATCTCTTGTTATCATTGTTCTAATGTTTTTCCTAGCCCAACAGTTCTCATTGACAAGCGCAATTTCTTATAATCTGTTTTTAAACTGTCTAGATCCTCATTGGCCTTATTCTTTCCTTTTCTCAGTTTATCAGCCTTTAGCTTCTGAATGTCAACATCTAGTCCTAATTGCATCTTTTCTTCTTTCAATTGCTCCATCTTCTTTCTTAGCTCCAAATTCCTATTTTCAAAATCTTGCTTGATGATCTCAAGCTCCGATGGAATCACTTGCAGGTGTTCTTCCAATGGTTGAGTGGTTTCTTGATTCGGCACAGGGATGTTGTCATTGACTCTTTGACCCCACTACCAACTATATTAGGAGGTCATCATCGGACCTACAACAAATCTTTTCGGCGGGTTTGGTTCCAAGCGTTAGACATTTCTCGAACCCTTTTCTTGTAGTTATTACCCTTATACGAAAACTCACACTGGGCTAGCCCCTAGGTTGCTAGTATGAACTGCCTCGATCTATACTGACTCAACACGAGTACAGGAGCATATCCAACAACTCATCAAATCTCAAGTATGGGAACCCAGTCGAAATCTCCACACCGGTATAGAATCTCATCAGGGATTATCCAAGGGGCTCTCCATTCGACGTCCTCATCTTGGAGATTCTGGAGTATCACCATCCATTTTTCTTTTGAAATGTCGTCTCGCCTCGGTGTAGCCACTAATTCTTTTAATGGAGAGTAGTTCTCGGAGAATACTCGATAAGAAACTTTTTCTACCCTCTAAAAGTGGTTATGAAACCATGCCAACAAGAGTTGCGCACATCCAATGAATCTTCCTTCACCCGCTCTCCTGCATGCATTCAAAGATCTAAATGTTTCGGCTAAAATTGCAGGGACGGGCATGACCTTCTTATCAAGTTAGCTGAGCAAATCTGAAACTGCCTAATCTACGTACCCTAGTGCTTTAGGGAAAACAACCAGCCCGTAAATGCTCAAAGCAAAGACATCGACCCTTTTTTTCATATCTGAGTGTGCCAAGATCAAATCTCACAAACGTTTCCAAGGGACACATTTACTTTCTCCTTTTTTCTTGATCCGGGTCGTGACCCATTGTTCACTCATCCCCGTTATGCTCATCAATTTCTTTAGGAAAGTTACGATATTGGCGGCTCAGGAATAAACCTTGTCGGCTCAAATTTTCGGGGAACAAAGTAAAGTCATGTATTCTTCCACAGTATGTACTAAATCCACTTTTCCAAAAGTTAAGCAGCTGTAGGCGGGATTCCAAAATTGAGCCAGAGCTCGAAACAAATGCTTGTCCACTTTGATATCGAGTAGATAGGGCAAATCACCATAATTACAGTAAAATAGTTGCTTGATTTCATCATCCCATTGGACCCATATCTCTTTCAATTCTTGGAGATTGTTCAGGGTCACGCTGATACAAGTGAAGTCCCACAATTCTGATATGTACCCCTCCGTCAGACTATCACCTTTCTCTAGTTGTGTTTTCTCAGATCATATTCGGACAGCCACATTATCTTCCACTTTACCAAAAAATTCGTTCTCCATGGCAAGCTCTCTATTTAGTAACTGAATGTGAATCAACACTTTTTTTATGATAAAAATGTCATGCAATCATAGTCAAAGCAAAACAAAACAAGTCAGTAATACAAGGCTAAAGTAAGCAAGAAATAATAAATAAAGTACCTATTTGGGTGACCACTAGGGGTTCGGTACGGTTCTACCTAGGATAGGTTCTCAGGGTTCTCTATATATGGTTCAGTTCTAAAGTAAGGGTACCTGAACCGACAGATTCCTCGATCCTCATCCATTATAGGCTCATACGGACCGAGTTCAGTTCAGGGGAATACATTTCCCTATGGCTATACGGAGATGAAAATCTCACGAAGAAATAGGTACGGATGTATCCCGAAAGCGATCCGCTATCCTATACGGAGGTGAAGACCTCACGAAGGAATAGTTTCTCACTCCCACTTAAAAAGGTAAAATCGACCAATTATGAAATGCAATACGCGAAAACGGATCCAAAGACTCGAACCAATAAAGCAAATATAATAAAATGATGCAAACTATAAAAATGAAATGCAACAAAATGATCGTAAATTTAAACCAAATTATCAATTTTCGACAAAAAGACAAGAAATAATCAACTTGTGGCTTGACTCTCTTATTTTGTCCCCAGTGGAGTCGCCAAGCTGTCGAAACCCTTTTTTTGAAGGTCGACTTTATTTTTAAAAAAACGAAAATGAGAGTCGCCACCAATCCTTTTTTATGAGGTGTGATCAGGTCACCTCCTAATTTGGTCATTTTGATAAACAGATTGATTTACTAAAACAAAGATTTTTGATCTACGAAAGTCAAGAAATGGGTTCGGGAGTCGGTTAGGAACGAGGAAGGATTAGCACCCTCGTGACGCCCAAAATTGGTACCTAGTTGATTATTTAAAGTCTTGGTATCGAAAATTGAAAACCCAAAGAGAATTTAAAAATACAATCCTTCTTTGTAGTAGTAGTAGTAGTAGTAGTAGTAATAATAATAATAACAACAACAACAACAATAATAATAATAATAATAATAAATGTTTAAGCAGAAAAACATAAGTAACCTAGTTTTTGAAAGTATAAAAGGGTAATAAATAAATAGATAACCATAAAATAATAATGATAATAATAAAGGCATAAATAAAATAAATAATCAATGAAAGAAAATTAAAAATTAAAAATTAAAAATGAAGGAATAATAAATAAATGAATACATGGATAAAATAAAAGGTAAATAAATAAATGAATGATATATGAACAAATAAGCAAATAAACAAATAAACGAATAAAATAAGATGGATAATAAATAATCATGTAAATAAGTAAATAAATGGATAATAAATAATCAAGTAAATAAGTAAATAGATAAATAAGAGAATTAAAATAAAAGGGTTTAATTGCAACTTAAACGAAATTAAAAAAGGTAAATCAAAATTAAATGAAATTTAAAGCCTAAATTATAATAAAATAAATAAATAACCATAAAAAGGGATTAAATTGAAATTTAAACAAAATTGAAAGTCTAAATTGTAATAAATTAAATAATAAAACCGAAATAATGACTAAAATTAAATGAGCGAACAAAGGCAGGGACCAACTGGGAAATTATTCCCTGTCCCCAAAATGGCATCGTTCCTTTCAGGGATTAAAATGAAATAAAAATAAAATTATAGGGCAAAATTTAAAGAACAAAACGAAAAAGGACTAAATTGTAATAGGCTACAAAATTAGAAGGGCCTAATGTGCAAATAGCCCATACATTTAAAAACACTTGGGTCCTAGAATGGGTCGGGTCGGACAATGGGTTAGCCCAAAACGGCACCGTTTCAGGTGCTTAACCTATTAAAACTGTGCAAGGACTAAATTGAAACAAAAGTAAAACTTTGTGGTAAATTTTAAAAAAAAAAAGAAATGAGATAGGACTAAATTGAAACATTCAGTAAAAGCGGAAGGACCGATCGTGCAAATAGACCTTTTATTGAAAACATGCGAATCCTAGGATCGTGTCGGGTCGACAAGCAGGTCAACTTCGAAACGATGCCGTTTCGACGTCTATATGCACTGGCCCAAAACGGCGCTGTTTCATGCTCTTATTTAAGTCAAAAATTTTGCAAAAAAAAAAAAATCATTTCATCCCTCAAAACAAAGAAAATCTGAAAAAACTCTCCCTCCCCTCTCTCAAAGCTCACAGGTCCGGCCGTCGGCCACCGTGGCGGCCACCGGTCGCCAACTACGATGCAGCCGTACACGATGACTGGAAAAGATAAAAAAAGACCATTTTCTTGGCTTTTTGAGTCTCCAAGCCCACAAGACGTCGTTTTTCATTGAGATAGAATGCAAATGGACAGGTAACTTCAACCCTCTTTTTGATATCTTTGTTTATTTTTTACAAAATAAAAAACTGAAATACATAAAAGAAAAAAAATCACCTTTTAACTGAGTTCTGTTTTTTTATTGATATTGTTTGTGTAAAAAAATACATTGATAATGTTCGTGGCTTTTTATAGCCGATTTTACACTGCTTTATTCACTGTTTTGGCTACTGTTTTGTTTCATTTTCGTTACTATTGCTCTGTCCTGTTTCTGTGTTCTGTTTTCCCTTCCTTTTTACAGGTGCTAGGGTGAATGAAGAAGACCTTGCTATTCTGGTGCAAGGCGGCCAAGCCTCGGGCAGTGGGCGCGTTGCGGAGGCACGAGGGTGGTGTGGTTCATTAGGATTTAGATCTTTTTTTTTCTAAAAATTTTTAAATTTTTGGGCTATGGGCTGTTGTAATTTTTTTGAGTTAGGGGTTTTTGTTTTGTGCTTGTAATTGGACTTTTAATTTTAGTTTTATTTTTATTTTGGTTTTTTTTTATTGGTTTAGGGGACCAGGCGAATTTGGGTCTCTACAGGGACATCAACCTCATGGGTCACGAGGCCATGCTTGTCGGCTGAGATTATCTCCCTAAACTGCTCTTAATACCAAGAGCTTAGAAATTTGTGTTTTGAATTTAAATTAACTTAGCCACGAGATCAATTCTCCAAAAAAAAAATAATTATCAAAGAATTTGGGGATATATATAATATTTTAATGAAAAATATAATACTAAAAAAAAGGAACATATGACTTATTTTAATAGCACCATGTGACCGGTCAACATTGGTCAACGATCAATCAACTCTGGTAATAGTTTGTCAAAGTTAAAAGAAATTTTTAATATTTAGATATTTAATATTATAATTTTCTTTTCACCAAAAAAAGTATTATAATTTCCTATTTTTAAATTTAATGTTTTTATTTTAAATAAATCTAATTACCATGTAACATTTGTTCATTAGCAAAAATATGCCATATGTTGCTTCTCCAAACTTGTCTAATAGTTTTTTTTTAATATTCATTACAAAATGGACCAAAAATAAAAGAAATTGATATTTTAAATACTAAATTGAAATAAGAAAAATAAATATCAAAGTGAAAAATTAAGTAGAAAATTGATGTATATAAGTAATTTGATTAAAAGTTTTTGGAGTAAGTTATAAATAAGAATGATAAGTTGAGATAAGAAGAGAAGAGGATTGCCCTGAGGAATCATTTTCAGATTTTGCTTTTTCATTATTGGTCCAAGCCTGCATATTTATTCTTTTCTCTACTTGTAATAACAAAAAGGAAATAAATGTGTTCTTCAACTTTACTTTTTATTCAAAATCATTCTTTATAAACTCAACCAATAAAATTTGAGTCAAACCAAGATAATGCAAATAAAATTAAAAAATTACGGTGTGTTTCATTTTTTATATATATTTATTTTTTTAAAATATTTTATTATATTTTACATGACACCTATCATCACCCTAACATTGTTTGTGAAGTTTAAAAATTTCATTCACAGTATATCAAATTTTTTTCCTTTTAAAATATTATATAAATTAATTTAAAATATTAATGATGAATATCAAAAAGATATATTAATAATAAATTGAAAGTTTGAGATTTTTTAAATATATATAATTATAAATAGTATACTTTCGTAAAACTTTTGCATAGAAAATTGATATTCATTTAATAGGTGTTTGGCTCAAGAAAGTCTGACAAATTAACACACTAAAGGGAAATGAAAAGACGTAAAATCAAAAGACCAACCGTCAAAGCAAAACAAAATATACAGGAAGCAGAAAACCATTAACTCTAGAAAAACACCCCAAACCAAACACTAAAAAAACTCATCAGAGAATACCAACCATTATCCTCATCTTCCACAACAACTACTCTGTATAGCCAAACTGGAAGAAAGATACTATCTTGAAAACCAACCATGGAGATTCCTCTGAACCTTCTCCATTTTCAAAGTTTAACAAAGATTTCTCAACAATGTTGAAGCCAAGCAGTCCAATCCTCGTCCACCACCTTTTCAATCGAATTTGGAGCCTCATCAACCCAGAAGCAGGATGTTTGGTGTCAACGTCCTTCTAGTGCCAGATTATATGCCGCCCTGTTAGCTTCTCTTGGAACAAAATGGTAAGTAACTTCCACAAAGTGACTTTCTAAGAGTCGAATGCTTTGAGAAATGGCCTGAGAATGGATCTATCTGATAACGTCAAGAACTAACTATAATACGACAAAGGCAAGCGCACCTATCGAATGGTAGTATAGCTATGGTAAGTCGAGAATATCGTATCCACAAGGACTAAAAGTAATAGTAGTTACTATCTTTTTTATTATCTAGCCTAATAATTAAAAGATTTTGTTTTAATCTAAAATTAAACTAAATAATTAACTATGAACGTGATAGAGAGTGAATTGGAAAAATACTTTAAGAAAACCAATGAGAGAGACAATACCCAAGAAAGAATCCACCTAGATTTCACTTATTATTCCAATTCTGAATTAAACGATTTATTCACTTGTCTTGATCCGTAGAAATCCCTAACTTATGTTAATATCTCTTTCAAGAATAAAAACAACTCTAGGTTGATTAATTGAAATCTCTTTCTAATTAAAACCCCTATTGTCGTATTAACTCGATCTATGGATTCCACTATTAGATTTGACTCTAATCTGGTAGATTTATGTCGTCCTATTTCTAGGATTGCAATCAACTCCGCTTAATTATGCTAGATCTACTCTTAAGCAGGGACTTTTGCTCCACTGATTAAGCACATCAAACTTAGATTAATATCTTGAAAATATTACGGCAAGGATTAAGAATACATAATTAAGAACAAGAACAAATATTTATCATGTAATTCAGAAATATCAAATAATAAGATCTATCTTAGGTTTCATCTTCCCTAGGTATCTAGGGAATTTAGTTCATACTTTTGGGGGAAAACATCTCAAAACTAGGAAAACAACAAAACATAACGAAACCCAAAAACTTCAGGAGAAATTGAATGGAGATCTTCAATCTTGAAAGAGATCCTGCTTCTGAGTTGAATCCGTTGGCGTTCTTCGAGTCTTTTCTTCGTTCAACTCTACGTTATCTCCCTAGTTCTTCTTCTTGTGTGTTTTTATAGACTTTGGAATGCTAAAAATACCTAAAATTGGCTTTTTTTCCGCGTGAAAACGAAACAGGGTTCAACAGGGACACGGGCGTGTGATCAGCCCGTGTAAGAATGCCCAGGCCGTGTGTAATACTAACATGGTTCGAAATCAACACGGGCTGGCACACGGGCGTGTGTCCAGCTCGTGTGTCTCACACGGGCATGTGCTCAGCTCATGTGGGAATGGTCTTGGCCTTGTGGATTCTTAAATCATCCCGTTTTGTCCATTTTTGGCCTGTTTTTCGATCCTTTTGTTCCCCCTATGCTCACCTAAGTATAGAAACATGAAATTAAAGGATTAGGAGCATCAAATTCACTAAATTAAATAATAAATCATCCAAAAACATGCTAAGCATGGGATTGAAATATGTTACTTTTATGGTTTATGAAATATCCCCACACTTAAGCGTTTGCTTGTCCTCAAGCAAAATCCTCAACGCACAATTAAAATTAAACTTTCTAAATTCATAATTCTCATCAATAATGTTTTATCATAATTCACAAATAATCACACATTGATAATTCAACTAAAAGAGCACTAAAGATTCAAACAATTCAAGTCACACATTTTTAAAGCATGAAAACATAGGTATTTCCCCTTATATAAATAATTACCTTTAATTCAAAACCACAAGATTTGACATCCTCACTAAAGATTCACTCAAATCACTCAAAGTGTTTAAGGTTAAAAAATTAAGCACTCAAAAGTCAAACATGAAAAGTTATTCCCATAGGCTTGCATGAAAATCAAATCTCCACCACTATAAAATGAGATGATACACAAATCAAAAGGTTTTTAAAGGGTTGTAATGGGGCTTGGGTTAAAGGTGTGGATAAAGGCTGAAAAAGAAGGTTAGAATTGAGATCGAATTGATAAATTAACTACTAGAAAAATACTACTACTGAATAATTACATCAATTGACAAATTAATGAGAATAAACTGAGCTTCTCCTCAAAGTATGAAATTAAACTGTTTGAGCTCAAAAATCATAGAACTGATAAATGAGTTTTTTTTTTCATGTAACAAGAGCAAATCATAGATACTTTAACAGCTGAAATATAAGAACATAGTTAGGCAACTAACCAATTCAAATCTCGACAAAAATAGAGTCAAATAAAATGGGAAAAATTCTCCACAAAAATGGGCTATGTGTTAATATTAAGGGTAAATCAAGAATGGTATTTTAGGCTCAAAGGGGTTCACTAAGGGTTAATTATGAAGGTGGGCTTTTTATGGAACAAGTGGGTTAGAACCTAAGTGCCTTTATCATTTCGGTATATCAAATCAAATGTGTGGTCTCGATATGCATAATCAAAGCAAGTTCTAGAATAACAAATCAATATTGACAAACTCATAACCAAAAATAAAAGTGAGCAAGAAAAATATTTTCTCTAAAGGCTCAAAATCTCACAAAAATTTATGGGTTTTTGATGTCAATCCTATAAATTTTAAACTTCAAGGTAATACCTCAATTTAGGGAAATAACCTAGCAATTTATTCTGAAAATAGACTCATCATGCTTGATACTGTCATGTCTTAAAGTTCAAACAGTCAATGCACAAATACCTATGAATTTAATCCAAAACACATAAACAAAAATCATAAATCGGTAAAATTCATTCTAATAGTAATATGAGAAAGATTACTTAATCACAAGACAAAACTAAGGGTTTTTCTGATGATTATATAAATAACCTCCCCACACTTAAGATGGACATTGTCCTCAATGGACAAAAATAGATAATAACAATATAATCAGAAAGTCATAAGAGAGAGAGAGAAATGAAACTGCCCTGAATTTTGGATGAAATCCCCAGAATAGTGAAGAGCAAAATTGTAGATAAAACCAAATGAAGTGTAGGATTCTGAGCAACTATTAAGAAAATAAACACAACTATGGAAGAAGATTAAAGGATTTTTCGATTAGGAACAACCATAAAAAAAATAGAGTTCAAAATATAAAAGACAAGTTTTGAAAAGATGATAAGAAACATAAAAGTAAATATACTAAAAAATAAAAATAAAAATAGAAATAAAGATAAAAATAAAATAAAAGAGATGGACTCAAAGGTCCTCATCGTCAGACATATTATGAGTCGTCGGCGTCGAAGGAGAAATATAAAGATGGTGGGAAATCTACTGTAGTGTCGCGTCAATACTGTCAAATCTTTGATCGCAATACTGACGGAAGCTAGTGAATTGCTCGGTGATGTTTGCTAAGGTAGCAACAGAAAGAGGAGGTCGATGACTCGGAGGTGGAGGATGAGGTTGGTCTTCGTGAGAGGGAGGAATATCATCAGTGATGTCCTCGAGTTCATCTTGAGCATCAGAATGAGACAATCGGTACTGAGGAGGATCCACTCCACGACGTCGCTCTATCATCATCATGTGGATCATGGTTGAGAGTCCTTGCAGGGACATTCGGCCGATTAATATGAATGACGATGATAGCGTCGGTGTGTCTAAAAGACCGAAATATCGAGCTATACGAGTCACATAAGGACCTAAGTAGATAGGGCCCTTCTTGTGGCATTCGGTCTGATGGCGAAAGGCGATGGCAATGAAGTATGCCAAGTCAAATACATGCCTTTGCGCTATGCTCCATAAGAAATAAACGTCATGAGTATTAACGACACCGGTGCTCTCTCTCCGACCTGTCAAAGTGTGAGCTAATAGTGCATGAAGGTATCGTAGAGCCGGAGAGAGAGATGATGCCTTCGAGTGACTCGGATCATAGGGGCCCGTACTTGCTAGAAGAGTCGCCCAACAGGAGGACGGTGGATAATGAATTTGGTGGTGTAGGTGAGGGAATTTTTTCGGCACCTATAAACTCCTCCGTATAAAGCCTCAAGGCAACTTCAAACTCTAGGACACTCATCTGGCACAATAAGCCGCCAAATTGGAATGTAACGGTACCTGGCTCATCATGCGTCGACATGACTGAATGTAGCTGGAATGTCGAGCAAAGTTCCAAAGTGAGCTCCATATATGTGGGCTCAATGATATCAAAGAAACAGTCCCATGGAGCTGTAGTCAGAAGGGTCAAAATGAGGTCAGCAAGGTGGACCTGTTCCAAAGCGGCCCAATCTATGCAACGGCCCATGCCAAGCGGTCGTGTGCGAAAAAGCTGAAATAAATCCTCCTAGGGCCTGCTGGGAATCGCAAATAAGGATGGCGAAACTCGGTAGATGCACTCGAGGAACTCGCGCCAAGACCCCTCCGGTTTTTCGAAGCAGGGACGACGACCTTGTATTTACCTCATGTGTTGGTCATAATAAATCTACAAGAAAGCGGTTACAAAATTCAATTTGACGAATCAAAATAATAGGCAAGCGAATGAGAAATAAACATCCAAATTCAGCTCAATCAAATAGACTAAATAAAAATGAATAGGCAAGCAAAATATAAAGAAAATCAGTAAGACAATGACCATAAAGCAAAATAAATGCAAAATACTGCCGATGTGCTAAACTAACTTAAACATAGACATAGAATTAATCGGTAAATAATTGATCTAACCAAGAATGAATAAATAAAGCAATAATAATAATAAATAATAAAACAATAATAAAACTAAAAGGTAAAACAAAGTAAAATAAAACAATAATAAAGAAATAAGAAAGGGATAATTGATCGTGTGTCAGAGTCTTAAAAATTTATAAACAGAATGATCGAGCCTAGAAACTAACTATGACAACGATTGAGGCAAGCGCACCTATCGAACAGTAGTATAATTTAGTGGCAAGACCGAATTGTCGAACCCAAAGGAACTAAAAGTACTAATACTAACTTTCTTTTTATTATTTAGCCTAAGAATTAAGGGAATTATTAATTAATCTAAAATTAACTAGCTATTACGCTAAAGATGCTAAGACAAAGAGAATGAATTGGGAAAAATACTTGTGGGAAAAACCAATCGATTAAGACAATACCAGAGGAAGAATCCATCTAGACTTCACTTGTTATTTAACTCAAACTGCATTTACTTATTCACTTGACTTGATCCGTAGGATTCCCTAATGTATATTAATACCTCTCTCGAGGCTACTAACGTCTAACCCTAGGTTGATTAATTGAAATCTCTTTCTAATTAAAACCCTAGAATTGCATTAACTCGATCTATGGACTCCCATATTAGGTTTGACCCTAATCCGACAGATTTTCGTCATCCTATCTTTAGGGTTGCGATCAATTCTGCTTAACTATGCTAGATCTACTCTTAGACAGGGTCTATTCCTCCTCTGCCTAAGCACATCAATACTTGAATCAATATCCTGAAATATTAAAATAAGAATTAAGAACACATAGTTAAGAACAAATCAAGTATTTATCATATAGTTTAGAAAACAATAACAAGATCCGCCTTAGGTTTCATCCCCCTCAGGTATTTGAGAGGTTTAGTGCATAATGATAAAAGAATATATCTCAAAAGTAAATATAAAATAAAACATAAGAAAAAACCCTAAAACCCCCTGAAGGAAATTGAAGGGAAGATATTCCGTCTTGAGTATAATTCTGGCTTCTTGAGATGAATTAACTGGCTTTCTTCGAGTAAATTTCACAATTTTGGCCTCTCTGGCTTGGCTCTTTGGCCTAACTGGACGCCCCCTGAAGGTTGGCCTTTAGGGTGTTTATATAGGCTTTTGGAATGACTTTCTTTGCCTCTAAGTACCCTAATCCGAATGAAATTCAAACAGGTCACGTCAGGGACACGCCCATGGCATACGCTCGTGTAAGTTGTGGCCAGGCCGTGTTCGGGTATGTAAAAGAGGCACGGCCGTGTGGTCTTGGGCCCAGGCCGTGTCGATTTTGTAAGTTGGCCCATTTACTCCAGTTTAGGCCCGTTTCTCGTTCTTTTCATCCTCCGGTGCTCTCCTGAATATAAAACATGAAAACAAAGGATTAAGTGCACCAAATTCTACAATTAAAGGCTTAAATCATCCAAAAGTATGCTAAATGTGGGATTAAAATATGTTCATATTGCGGTTTATCAAATACCCCCACACTTAAGCATTTGCTTGTCCTCAAGCAAAATTCTCAACTCACAATTAAAATGAACTTCCTTGATTCATAATATTCATCAATAATGTTTCATCATAATTCAAAGATAATTGATAATTTAAGTAAAGAGTCTTAAAGATTCAAACAATCAAAGTCATAGTTTTTGTAGTACGAAAAATATAGGTGTTTCCTTTTACCTAAATAATCACCTTTAATTCAAAATCAACAAGAGTTGATATCCTCACTAGAGATTCACTCAAATCACTCAAAGTGTTTAAGGTTCAAAATTAAGCACTCAAAAGTCGAATATGAAAAGTTAATCCCATAGGCTTGCATGAAAATCAAATCTCCACTACTGTAAAATGAGATGATACACAAATCAAAAGGTCTTTAAAAAGGGTTTAATGAGGCTCGGGTTAAAGGTGTGGATAAAGGCTGAATTAGAAGGTTAGAATCGAGATTGAATTGACAATTTACCTAGCTAGAAAAATGAACTAATCCTAAATAATTATGTAACAGTCTGGATTATACCCTAGTCGGAACAGTGGTTTTGGGACCACAAATCCGAGTCCGTATAATATTTTAATATTATATTCTGTACCGTTGATATATGATTTAGCATATGGTAAATTTCTGTGAGTTAATTTGACTATCTGTGTGTTTAATTTGATAAAAGGATTGGATTGCATTAAATGTGAAAATTGAATGCCATTTTTTGATGTACTTATGTGTTGTGGCTTTTAAAAGTTATGGCCTTAAATGGCAATTGAACCACTATTAGTTAGTGGGTGGGTTTGGTCAAAAATGACCTTGTTGTTTATGTTATAAAAATTTGTTTTAAATGGCTAAAAGGGTAAATGAATTATTAAGTATATTATATGATAATAAAGCATGAAAATAGAACATTTTATTCATGCACTCTCCACCGAAAATACAAAAGGAAGAAGGGTTTTGAAGTTTTCTAATATTCGGCTATTTGAGAAACAAATTAAAGGTATGTTTTCGGTTGGTTTTTGATAATTTCTAAGTTTTGTAATCGTTGCTTCGTCTGCTATCAAACCCATGTCTTAATTTCATGAATTGATGATGTTTGTGAAAAATGCCATTGATGCTATGTTAAGCTTTGTGATGCTTTAAGCTGTTAAATGATAGATTGGTGGTAGATGAACATGTTTTAGTCTTGAAGTTTTGATGAATTTAGCTTAATAGGGCTAAATTGAGAAAATGACAAATTGAGGGACTAATTTGTAAATTTGATGAAAAATGTGAGCTTGTATGTGATATATATGTATTCGGCCAAGTTTGTGTATAAGTAGATTTTGTGAATTTAATGTTTTAAGAAAAATGGACTAAATTGCTAAGTTGTGCAAATATGAGGGTTATTTTGCAAATAGTCCTAAATGTGTGTCTTTGGATTGAATTGAATGAACTAGCGAATAAAAGGGTTAATTTTGAACATGTTTAGATCAAGAACCGGGGAAAACAGATTTAGATCGCGGGAAAGTGAAAGTTATCGAGTAGCCGTTTTCTATTCCGATAAACCGCATCCGAGGTAAGTCACTATACAAATAAACGAAAGTGTATGCATTTGAAGTTGTTCATATGTTTGATGATGATAATTAATGCTTATGAGAAATTCTGTAAATTGAATTTCGAGATAAGCTCGATATAATAACTAAGTATGAGAAGCCTCTTATGAACCTTGACATAGGTATCTGTTTTGGTTTTATCATGTAAGACCACGTCTAGGACGTTGGCATTGAGTTGAGACTCGTGTAAGACCCTGTCAGAGACAGTAGCATTGATATCTGATTATGTGTAAGACCACATCCGGGATGTTGGCATCGATATAAACTTTACGTATAAGACCACGTCTATGACGTTGGCATCATTATGACGCTTACGTGTAAGACCATGTCTGGGACATAAGCATCGTTTGATTCGTATAAGACCCTGTCTGGGACAGTGGCATCGATATCCGAGTGCATGTAAGACCTCGTCTGGGACGTTGGCATTGTACAATTATTCTGAGCTTTCTAAGTATCCTATTGGAATTATTACTATTCAATGACCAAGTTTATAATACTTTCTGCAAATCCGAGCTATGAACAAATATGTGATAGTAAGTTTAATTCAGGTATGTTGATTAAACATTAATTGTGTATACAAGGTAAGCATCAATATAATTTTACTATGATGCTATGAATATAGTAATGAAATAGGTGTTTATATGATCTTTGAATTGGGAATATGGCTAATGTGGTCAAAGGTGTATAAATCAAAGAAAATATATGCATTTTATGCTAAGCTGTTGTATATTGACTTACTAAGCTTTTGGAAAGCTTACTCTGTGTATGTTTATTCTGCTTTATAGGTCGTCAAAGCTACTGAAGGCTCGGGACCGTCTTGGATCGTCATCACACTATAAAACTTATTTTTGGTACATTTTGATATTGTATAAAGCTAGATATGGCATGTATAGGCTAGTATTTTGGTATGAATAGTTATGTGATCTTAGCCATGTGATTTAGCTATTTAAGAGTTTTGCTTAAATGAATGTGTTATAAAATGTATCTTTTGGTATGATGAAGGAAACGTGAAATGGCCAAGTTTGGATGAGCAATTGCATGAATTAGTCTTGTAATGTTATAAGTTTTAATCCTTGAGATTGCCTTAGTTGGAATTGGTTTTGAATGTAGGGTTTGAATGATTATTTTGATATGCTTTTGATGGTTTTATGTGCATGAAATATCTTGTTGAATATGGTTTGTAGGTATGACCCTTTGTGGCGTAAACCGCCTTGTAAATGGCCTATAATGTCGCGACGGCCAGGCACACGCGCGTGCCTTTGACCGATGGGTAAATTAGTAGAATGCAGCCTAAAATCACACGGCCTTGACACGGGCGTGTCACATGGCCGTGGTGTATAAGTCAGTAGCTAGCATAAAAATACACGACCTTGGCACGGGCGTGCTTGGTGGCCGTGGTGAGGAAGTCAGTTTATGGCCTAAAAGTACACGGCCAGGGCACACGGGCGTGCCTAATAACCGTGTTGGTATAATTTGTAAACAAGGTTGGACACTGGTGTGTCTAAGAGCCGTGGAGGGCACACGGTCTCCTTCCACGGGCGTGTCTCCCCTGTATGTTGGAAAAGTTTCAAATTTTCATGGAATTTCGTAGGTGTTTCAGTTTAGTCCCGACTCGACTTCTAAGCATGATTAAGGTCTTGAGGACCCGTTTAAGGGACACTATGTTTGTGAATGTTGATTGAATGTATGATTGTCTGTAGTAGTTTCCAATATGTCTGGTAACACTCTTAACCTTAATCCGGTGACGGATTCGGGATAGGGGTGTTACATTTTATTGGTATCAGCGCTACGGTTTAGCCGATTCTCGGTCTAACGTAGCGTGTCAGAGTCTAGCTATACATGCCATATAACTGAATTGTGATAGTGTGATGAATCCTGACGTATAAAATGTGATTTTCATATAGTAATGGTTCCCAAAATAGCCGTAGCTGATGACGTAGAAAGTAATGCGCCTGCTCCCACGCAAGGGACAGCGCCCTCTGAATCGAGACCGGCTACGAGCGGTCAAGAGGGAGAAGCTAAACAAGCTTTCTTCCAGATGATGAGTGAGTGGTTCACTCAGTTGTTAAGAATAACCTGACTATTTTGCAACCTCCACCCACGATTAATCCCCCTCAGACTACAGTTGTACCACCGGTTATGCATGCGAATCTGTTGAATAAGCCTCCTGTTGACAAGATCCGTAAGTATGGGGCCGAAGAATTCTGAGCTACTAAAGATGATGATGCTGAAAAAGCTGAGTTTTGGATTGAAAACACGATCCGGGTGTTTGATGAAATGTCTCTGACTCCGGATGAATGTATGAAATGTGTTGTATCATTACTCCGAGATGCAGCTTATCAATGGTGGAAAACTCTAATTTCTGTTGTTCCGAGAGAACGAGTTACATGGGATTTCTTTCAGATTGAGTTTCGAAAGAAGTATATCAGTGAGAGATTTGTTGATCAGAAACGGAAAGAATTTTTAGAACTAAAGCAGGGCCACATGTCTGTTAAGGAATACGGACGAGAATTTATGGGACTGAGTCAGTATGCCTGAGAATGCGTATCATCTGAAGCTGTAATGTGCAAGAGATTTGAAGATGGTCTTAGTGAAAACATCCGTCTGCTAGTCGGGATTTTGGAAATAAAAGAGTTTTTTGTACTCGTCGACAGAGCTTGCAAAGCTGAGGCACTCAGAAAAGATAAGAGGAAAGTTGAATCTGAAGCCCGTGATATAAGAAAAAGATTTCCAAGCAAGTCATTTCAATCATCTTCGAAGAAATTTAGAGATAACTAGAGTCATTCCAGAGATAATATGGGACATACGAATAGAAATCAATCTAGACCACAAATGAGTTCTAAAACTCCAGCAACTTCAGTGGCCAGTGTTGTTAATGTTCGATCTGAGAGACCTAAATGTAAACATTGTGGAAAGAGGCACCCAGGAAGCTGTAGATTAAACGACAGAGCTTGTTTTAGATGTGGATCGCGTGATCATTTTATACGTGATTGCCCTAAGTCTGTTGAACCAGAGACTGTTCAGAATTTGAGATCTGATAATGCACCTGTGAGAGGTAGGCTATCGAAAAATGTCAGAAATGTTAGCTGTAGTCAGAGAACTACGAGAGACAACGTTGTCAGATCCGAAGCTAGAGCGCCAGCCAGAGCATATGCTATCCGAGCTCGAGAAGAAGCTTCGTCACCAGATGTTATAACGGGTACTTTTACTCTTTATAATACTTCCATGATTGCTTTGATAGACCCTGGTTCTACTCATTCATATATATGCATGAATTTAGTATTCAGTAAGACTTTGCCTGTAGAGTCTTCTGAGTTTGCTATAAAAGTATCGAACCCCTTAGGTAAATGTGTCCTTATAGACAAAGTATGCAAGAAATGTCCGTTAATGCTCCGAGATATCTATTTCCCTGCTAATCTGATGCTTTTACCATTTGATGAATTCGATATTATTCTGGGAATGGATTGGTTGTTCATGCATAATGCTGTCGTGTACTGTAAAAGAAAGACTATAGATTTGAGATGTCCAAATAATGAGATTGTACGGGTTGAGTCTGATGATTTGAATGGATTACCTACTGTGATATCTATTTTGAAAGCTCAGAGTTGTTTGAATAAGGGATATTTGGCATATTTTGCTTATGTTATTGATACGAAAGTGTCTGAAAAGAAAGTTGAGTCAGTGCCTGTTATATGTGAGTATTCTGATGTGTTCCCTGAAGAATTACCGGGTTTACCTCCGATTCGAGAAGTTGAGTTTGGTATTGAACTATTTCCTTGTACTACACCTATTTCGGTAGCTCCCTATAGAATGGCACCAATAGAGTTAAAAGAATTAAAGTCATAATTGCAAGAGTTGACGGATGAGGGTTTGCTAGACCAACTTTCTCGCCTTGAGGTGCTCCTGTTTTGTTTGTGAAAAAGAAAGATGGCACGATGAGAATGTGCATTGATTATCGTCAGTTGAATAAGGTGACAATAAAGAATAAATACCCGTTGCCCAGAATTGATGATTTGTTTGATCAGTTGAAAGGAGCTACTGTGTTTTCCAAGATTAATCTGAGATCAGGATACTATCAGTTGAGAGTTAAAGATTCTGACATTCCGAAAACTGCTTTCAGAACGAGATACGGGCATTAGGAATTTTTAGTTATGCCATTTGGACTAACCAATGCTCCTTCTGTTTTTATGGATCTGATGAACAGAATTTTAGACAGTACCTAGATCGATTTGTTGTGGTGTTCATAGATGACATTTTGATTTATTCTCGTGATGAGGCTGAGCATGTGGAACATTTGAAAGTTGTTTTGTAAACTTTGAGAGATAAACAATTGTATGCGAAATTCAGCAAATGTGAATTCTGGTTGCACGAAGTTAGTTTTCTGGGGCATATTGCGTCAGCCTCTGGGATTCGAGTTCATCCGAGCAAGATTTCTGCTATTTTGAATTGGAAACCTCCGAGAAATGTATCTGAAGTCCGTAATTTTTTGGGTTTGGCTGGTTATTATCGTAGATTTATGAAAGGCTTTTCGACAATAGCTACTCTGTTGACTAAATTACTTCAGAAAGATGTCAGATTTGAATGGTCAGATAAATGCCAGAAAAGTTTTGACCAATTGAAAACCACATTATGAAGCTCAGGTGTTAGTGTTTAAATCGGGTAAAAAATTTGTTGTATATAGTGATGCTTCGTTAAATGGTCTGGGATGTGTTTTGATGCAGGAAGGTTAAGTAGTAGCTTATGCCTCGAGACAGTTGAAGCCTCATGAAAAGAATTATCCGACGTACGACCTTGAGTTAGCTGCGATTGTATTTGCGCTAAAGATTTGGCGTCATTATCTGTACGGAGAGAAATGTCACGTGTTCTCAGATCATGAAAGTCTAAAATATCCGATGACTCAGAAAGATTTGAATCTGCGTCAAAGAAGATGGTTAGAGCTGTTAAAAGATTATGAGCTTGTGATAATCATTCGGGTAAAGCGAATGTTGTTGCTGATGCTTTGAGTAGGAAATCATTATTTACATTATGTGCTTTGAATGCTCAGTTAGATTTGTCTGATGATAGTTCTGTGTTAGTTGAATTAAAAGCCAAACCGTTGTTCTTACAACAGATATGTGATGCTCAGAAATCTGATAATGAATTGCTAGCAAAACGAGCTCAGTGTGAGGTGAATTCCGAATCTGAACTCCAAATTGTTGAAGATTGTTTGAAATTCCGGGATCGTATCTGTGTTCCGAGAAATCCAGAGTTAATTCAGTTGATTTTGAGCGAAGCTCATAACAGTCGTCTATCTGTTCATCCGGGAAGCACGAAAATGTATCAAGATTTGAAACGACACTACTGGTGGTCTGGTATGAAACGAGACATTTCTGACTTTGCTTCAAAATGTTTAGTTTGCCAGCAAGTGAAAGCCGAACACCAAGTTCTGTCTAGGTTGTTGCAACCAATTCTGATTCCTAAGTGGAAATGGGATAAAGTAACCATGGATTTTGTTTCTGGTTTACCTCAGACATCGAGAAAGAAAGATGCGATATGGGCCATGGTTGATAGATTAACGAAATCTGCCCATTTTATCCCGGTAAGGTCTGACTATCCACTTGAGAAATTAGCTAAGCTGTATATTTCTGAGATTGTCAGATTGCACGGGGTGCCACTATCTATTGTATCATATAGAGATCTGAGATTCACGTCACAGTTCTGGAAAAAAATTTAAGAAGCTTTGGGCACGAAATTACATTTCAGTACAGCCTTCCATCCGCAAACTGATAGTCAGTCCGAACAGACTATTCAGATTCTGGAAGACATGTTAAGATCCTGTGTACTAGAGTTTCATGGTTCATCAGAACAGTATCTGCCACTGACCGAATTTGCATATAATAACAGTTTTCAGAAGAGCATCAAAATGGCACCTTATGAAGCTTTGTACGGACGTAAATGTCGTACACCTCTGTTTTGGACTAAACTCAGTGAAAATAAGTTACATGGGGTTGATTTGATAAAAGATTCAAAGCAGAAAGTGAAATTGATCCGTGATTGTTTGAAAGCAGCATCTGATCGTCAAAAGTCTTATGCAAACTTGAAACGTAAAGATATAGAATTTGAAATCAGGGACAAAGTATTTCTAAAAGTGTCTCCGTGGAAGAAAGTGCTTTGATTTGGACGAAAAGGCAAATTAAGTCCGAGATACATTGAACCGTTTGAGATCATTGAACGTGTCAGGCCAGTTGCATATAAATTGAAGTTGCCTTCTGAACTAGAAAAGATACACAATGTATTTCATGTTTCGATGCTTCGTAGATATCGATCCGATCCGTCACATATGATTGCCCCATCTGAAATTGAAATCCGATCTGATATGACATACGAAGAGGAACCGATCTGTATCCTAGCTCGTAAAGTGAAAGATTTGAGAAATAAGAAAATTCAGTTAGTAAAAGTACAATGGAATCGGCATGAAATAGAAGAGGCTACATGGGAGCCTAAGGATTCAATAAGACAGCAATGTCCGAATCTGTTTAACGGTAAGATTTTCGGGGACGAAAATCCCTAAGGGGGAAGAATTGTAATAGTCCGGTTTATACCCTAGTCGGAACAATGGTTTCGGGACCACAAATCCGAGTCCTTATAATATTTTAATATTATATTCTGTACCGTTGATATATGATTTAGCATGTGGTAAATTTCCGTGAGTTAATTTGACTATCTGTGTGTTTAATTTGACAAAAGGATTAGATTGCATTAAATGTGAAAATTGAATGCCATTTGTTGATGTACTTATGTGTTGTGGCTTTTAAAAGTTATGGCCTTAAATGGCAATTGAACCACTATTAGTTAGTGGGTGGATTTGGTCAAAAATGACCTTGTTGTTTATGTTATAAAAATTTGTTTTAAATTGTTAAAAGGGTAAATGAATTATTAAGTATATTATATGATAATAAAGCATGAAAATAGAACATTTTATTCATGCACTCTCCATCGAAAATACAAAAGGAAGAAGGGTTTTGAAGTTTTCTAATATTCGGCTATTTGAGAAACAAATTCAATATATGTTTTCGGTTGATTTTTGATAATTTTTACGTTTTTGTAATCGTTGCTTCGTCTGCTATCAAACCCATGTCTTAATTTCATGAATTGATGATGTTTGTGAAAAATGCCATTGATGCTATGTTAAGCTTTGTGATGCTTTAAGCTGTTAAATGATAGATTAGTGGTAGATGAACATGTTTTAGTCTTGAAGTTTTGATGAATTTAGCTTAATAGGGCTAAATTGAGAAAATGAAAAATTGAGGGACTAATTTGTGAATTTGATGAAAAATGTGGGCTTGTATGTGATATATATGTATTCGGCCAAGCTTGTGTATAAGTAGATTTTGTGAATTTGATGTTTTGAGAAAAATGGACTAAATTGCTAAGTTATGCAAATATGAGGGTTTTTTTGCAAATAGTCCTAAATGTGTGTCTTTGGCTTGAATTAAATGAACTAGTGAATAAAAGGGTTAATTCTGAACATGTTAGATCAAGAACTGGGGAAAACAGATTTAGATCGCGGGAAAGCGAAAGTTATCGAGTAGCCATTTTCTATTCCAATAAATCGCATCCGAGGTAAGTCACTATACAAATAAATGAAAGTGTATGCATTTGAAGTTGTTCATATGTTTGATGATGATTATGAATGCTTATGAGAAATTCTGTAAATTGAATTCTGAGATAAGCTCGGTATAATAACTAATTATGAGAAGCCTCTTATGAACCTTGACATAGGTATCTGTTTTGGTTTTATCATGTCGGACCACGTGCCGGGCGTTGGCATTGAGTTGAGACTCGTGTAAGACCACTGCCGTGTGACAAAGCGGGCATCGATATCTGATTATCTGTAAGACCACGTCCGGGATGTTGGCATCGATATAAACTTTACGTATAAAACCAAGTCTGGGACGTTGGCATCATTATGACGCTTACGTGTAAGACCATGTCTAAGACATAGGCATCGTTTGATTCTATAAGACCCTGTCTGGGACAGTGGCATTGATATCCGAGTGCATGTAAGACCTCTTCTGGGACGTTGGCATTGTACAATTATTCTGAGCTTTCTGAGTATCCTATTGGAATTATTACTATTCAATGACCAAGTTTATAATACTTTCTGCAAATCCGAGCTATGAACAAATATGTGATAGTAAGTTTAATTCAGGTATGTTGATTATACACTAATTGCGTATACAAGGTAAGCATCAATATAATTCTACTATGATGCTATGAATATAGTAATGAGATAGGTGTTTATATGATCTTTGAATTGGGAATATGGCTAATGTGGTCAAAGGTGTATGAATCAAAGAAAATATATGCATTTTATGCTAAGTTGTTGTATATTGACTTACTAAGCTTTTGGAAAGCTTACTCTGTGTATGTTTATTCTGGCTTTTAGGTCGTCAAAGCTTCTGAAGGCTCGGGACCGTCTTGGATCGTCATCACACTATAAAACTTATTTTTGGTACATTTTGATATTGTATAAAGCTAGATATGGCATGTATAGGCTAGTATTTTGGTATGAATAGTTATGTGATCTTAGCCATGTGATTTGGCTATTTAAGAGTTGAGTCTTTACTTAAATGAATGTGTTATAAAATGTATCTTTTGGTATGATGAAGGAAATGTGAAATGGCCAAGTTTGGATGAGCAATTGCATGAATTAGTCTTGTAATGTTATAAGTTTTAATCCTTGAGATTGCCTTAGTTGGAATTGGTTTTGAATGTAAGGTTTGAATGGTTATTTTGGTATGCTTTTGATAGTTTTATGTGCATGAAATATCTTGTTGAATATGGTTTGTAGGTATGACCCTTTGTGGGCGGCAATTGGCCTTGTAAATGGCCTATAATGTCGCACGGTTGTGGCATACGGGCGTGCCTTTGACCTTGGGTAAATTGGCAGAATGCAGCCTAAAATCACACGGTTTTGACACGGGCGTGTCACATAGCCGTGGTGTATAAGTCAGTAGCTAGCATAAAAATACACGGCCTTGGCACGGGCGTGCTTGGTAGCCGTGGTGGGGAAGTCAGTTTATGGCCTAAAAGTACACGGCCATGGCACACGGGCATGCCTAATAATTGTGTTGGTATAATTTGTAAACAAGGTTGGACACGGGTGTGTCTAGGAGCCGTGGAGGGCACACGGTCTCCTCCCACGAGCGTGTCTCCCCTGTATGTTGGAAAAGTTTCAAATTTTCATGGAATTTTGTAGGTGTTTCAGTTTAGTCCCGACTCGACTTCTAAGCATGATTAAGGTCTTGAGGACCCGTTTAGGGGACACTATGTTTGTGAATGTTGATCGAATGTATGATTGTCTGTAGCAGTTTCCAATATGTCTGGTAACGCTCTTAACTTTAATCCAGCGACGGACTCGGGGTAGGGGTGTTACAAATTACATCAACTAAAAACTTGTAATACTAATAATACGAGCTTTTTCTTCAAGATGTGGAATTTAAATGCATAAGCTCACTAATGATGGATATACTTTTTTTTAAGAACAAATCAAGTCATAATAAAAGATGAATTTAATTATTGAATTAAAGATTATAGTTAGGCAACTGATCAAATCAAATCTCGATATAAGGGTGGTCAAGAGGAATGGTGATAACAAATACAGACCGGGTTTTTGGGTTAATATTAGTGGGTGAGTCAATAAAAAGGGTTGTTAGGATCAAAGGGATTCAATAGGGGTTAATTGTGAAGGTAGGCTTTTAGTGGAGTAAGTGGGTTAAATCTTAAGTGCCTTTATCATCTCAGTATATCAAATCAATTAATGTGATCTCGACATGTATAATCGAAGCAAGTTCTAGAATAACGGCTCAATGTTGACACACTCATAATCACAAGGTGAGCACGAAAGAATGTATGCTTTAAAAGGCTCAAAATCTCACAAAAATTATGGGTTTTTGATATCAACCTTGTAAATTTCAAACTTCAAGGTAATAATTAGATTCAGGTAGACAACCTAACAAAATTTTAATTTTTGAAAATGGACTTATCATGCTTGATTTTCTAGTCTCCTAAAGTTTAAATCATCACTACACAATTATCAATGACTTAATTCAAAACATATCAATAAAAATCATAAATCAAAAGAAATTCATTCTAATCATAATATGAGAAAATTACTTAAGAACAAGGCATAATTTAAGGTATAATTCAGGGATTTGAGAATAATGCAGAAAGTTAGGCACTTTCTCGAAATAAATATTCACCCCCCACACTTAAGATTTACATTGCCCTCAATGTACAAAGATATATATATGAAATTTAAGAGAAAGGGAGAGGTGAAACTTCCTGAATTTGGATGGCTTCCTTGATTTGGGAGTGTCGTTGTATGGTGGCCGCTGACAATCTCTGCGCTAGATAAAGAAATTGAGAAGCTCGTAAAGAATTAGCCAGGGAATAATAATAATTCAAAATATACTAAATATATATATTTAAAGACAAGAAAGATAAAGAGAAAGTAAATAGAAAGTAAATAGAGAGTAAAATAAAATTAAAAGAAAAGATTAATGAACCAGAGAGTCCTTATCGTTAGATGGTTAGCGGGGTGAGTGTGATTTCTAAGGTTGTGGTGTCGTGGCTATGGTCGTAGTGTGGTGATTCCCAAGCAGCCTTTAGAACCTAAATCAAAGAAAACAAAATAAAATAAATTAAACTAAGTAAAAGAAAAATAAAGAAAAGGAAATAAAGGAGAAGTGAAAATGAAAAGAAAAGTTAAATGGACTCAAAGGTCCTTTTCCTGTCGAGTTCATGAAGCGGTCGGTGTGATATGTAGATCGGTCTCACAAAGGGAGACTGTACTAGGATCCTCTCGTTTCTTCGACATGGATGTGATTAGATCTAGAGTTAGGGGGAATGAAGAAGAATGAGAATGAAAAAGAAGGGGGTGTAAAGGAAGAATAAGGGTGGGTAGTAGGTAAGAAAGGGAGAGGGGTGGTTTAAATAGAAATTTCAGGCCTGGTATACCCCTACGCCCGTGTACCAATGGCGTATCGAGTCACACGGCCGTGTC
Source organism: Gossypium bickii (assembly GCA_025503065.1). Classification (NCBI taxonomy): domain Eukaryota; kingdom Viridiplantae; phylum Streptophyta; class Magnoliopsida; order Malvales; family Malvaceae; genus Gossypium; species Gossypium bickii. The sequence goes on along the minus strand of CP106713.1, from coordinate 13,319,868 downwards.
GCACGGCCGTGTTATGCTCCGTTCGTTTCTCCCACGCCCATGTGCAGGTCGCCACGCTCGTGTTGCTAAAACAGTGTCAGCCACGGCTGCATCGCACGACCGTGGTGTTCAGTTTAAAGCCCCTGGCTTGAAGATATTTTTCGTCCTGTTTCGTACTATCTCTGCCATGTAAGTACGTACATCTGTAGCATCCACACGGCTACGGCCACGGCCGTGTGGTGTGGAAATTTGCACTTTGGTTATTTTAGAGTTAGGTGCTAAAAAGGAAAAGTAAAAGTAAAAATAAAAATGTGAAAATTAATGGGGTTAGTGCTCGGGTTGCCTCCCGAGAAGCGCTCGTTTATAGTCTTAAGCTAGACTTACCTCTCATTCACATATTCATGGTGGTTTGAGGAGTTGAAAGTCCTTCCTCATGCTATCAGTCCTATTATCAGTATATAGTTCAAGTCGAGTAGTGTTTACTTTAAAAGTGCCGAATATAGGATTACTTACCTCGACTGTTCCGTATGGAAAAACATTGAGTACCCTAAAAGTGATTTCTTCGTTTGTATTAGGGTCAGGAGGAGGTATTCGAGGGTCTGCCTTATCTAACAATACCTGGTCTCCGATCTTAAATTCGTTTGTCCCACGGAATGGTGTTGGTTCTGCTTTGTGTATTCCTAATTTCTCCTTGAAGTGTGTCTTCCACTCGTCTAGTTCATCGATCTGAAGCCTTCGTTCCTCATGAGTTATTTCCTTGTTGTCATGAGGTCGAGGATCTGGCTCAGTTGTGTATTTGCGTGGTGCTTCCTGAAAAGAAAGTTTAACCGAGTGGTTATTAATAGAATTTATGTTCTCACCTTGATTACTCGATGTCCTAGCTGAGTCAAGAGCCTGGAGACTGATTGATCCGTCACCTACGCAAAGTATTAGTTCACCTGCACTGACATCAATTTTAGTCCTAGCAGTTGCTAAAAAGGGCCTTCCTAAAATTAAGGGGATACTATTGTCCTCATCCATGTCTAAAATGACAAAGTCTACTAGGAATACGAATTTATCAATTTTCACAAGATCATCTTCAATTATACCCCTAGGAAGTCTAACAATTTTATCATCTAATTGAATGCTCATCCTAGTTTGTTTGGGTTTCCCTAGACCTATTTGTTTAAACAATTTATAAGGCATAACATTGATGCTTGCCCCTAAATCAGCTAAAGCATTATCAATAGATAAACTACTAATTAAACATGGAATTGTAAAACTCCCTGGATCTTTTAATTTTCGTGGTAGTTTTTTTTGCAACATTGTTGAGCATACTGCGTTTAGTTCCACATGCGATTCCTCGTCTAACTTCCCTTTGTTTGTTAACAGCTCTTTTAAAAATTTCCTTGAATCTGGCATCTGCGAAAGAGCTTCAAGAAACGGTAAGTTAATATGTATTGTTTTTAAGAGTTTAAGGAATTTACTGAACTGTTCGTCTATGTTGTCCTTCTTCATCGCATCGAGGTATGGTATACGTGGTTGGTACTCTTTAATTACCGGTTTTGGCTTATCATGGTTTACCTCATCTTCACCTTCCTTTACCATATTCTCTTAGCTTACCGTAGGCTCATCTAACCCTACACTATCCTGAGCTGTTATGGCTTGAAGTTGCTCCTTTGGGTTAGTTTCAGTGTTGCTTGGCAAGCTGCCTTGTGGTCATTCAGAGATCAGCTTAGCGAGTTGCCCTAATTGGTTCTCGATCCCTTGAATTGATGATTGTTGATTTTTAAGTGTTGTCTTTGTGTTTTGGAAACGTGTTTCTGATACCACTATGAATTTTGTCAGCATCTCTTCAAGGTTCGGCTTCTTTTCCTATGGGTAGGGCTGTTGTTGGAAGTTTGGAGGGGGTTGTTGTAGCTGATTTCCTTGACCACCCCATGAAAAATTGGGGTGGTTCCTCCAACCTGGATTATAAGTATTACTATAAGGGTTATTTTGAGTTTTAACATTGTTACCCATATAGTGAACTTGCTCGTTCTCAGCGCCCGGGTTGTAAGGTGGATATTCTGTATTGCTCATCCCTCCTCTATTTGTATTGCACTGCATGACTGGATGTACCTGCAAAGAATCACATACGCCATCAATCTTTTTATTTAACAGTTCTACCTGGTTTGATAGCATGGTTACTGCGTCGAGGTTGAAAACACTGTCTGCTTTTATTGGCTTGGTCCTTGTGACTTGCCACTGACAGTTATTCAGTGACATCTCTTCAATGAATTAGTAAGTAGCCTTAGGTGTTTTGTTGTTCAATGTTCCACCAACGGCTGAATCAATCAATTGTCTTGTTGAGGGGTTCACACCGTTGTAAAAGGTTTGGACTTGTAGCCACAAGGGTAATCCATGGTGTGGACACCTTCTCAATAGATCTTTGTATCTCTCGCATGCATCGTAAAGTGTTTCTAAATAAATCTGCACAAAAGAAGAGATATCATTCCTTAACTTGGCCATTTTAGCCGGCGGAAAATATTTTAATAAAAAAATTTTGGTCATTCGTTCCCATGTAGTAATTGACCCTCGGGGAAGAGAATTCAACCACTGTTTGGCTATATTTCTCAATGAAAAGGGAAATAATCGAAGGCGGATGGCATCATCAGAAACGCCATTTATTTTGAAGGAATCACAGAATTCGAGAAAATTCACAACGTGTGTGTTAGGATCCTCATCCTGCAAACCATCAAACTAAACAAACTGTTGTATCATCTGAATAGTGTTAGGTTTCAGTTCAAAATTATTTGCAACAATAGCAGGTTTAACAATACTTGACTTGGTTCCTGTTAAATTAGGTTTAGCATAATCATATATAGTTCGAGGAGCATGATGTTCGGCCGCCTCTGGAGGTAGCGAATTATTCTCAGCCATCTCTTCGATGGTATTAATTTCGACTTTTTGCTCTTCTTCTATGTAATTTAAGCTTCGCCTTATTTCTCTACGATTTTTGCGAATAGTACCTTCAATATCACTGTCGTAAATTAAGGGTCCCGTCGGGTTCCTCCTAGTCATAAACTATAGGTACCTATCAAGAACAAATAAAAGAAGGAAAATCAGTAAAGTTAAAAGCAAAATAAAAATAAAAATAAATTGCAAAAATAAAAATGGCTAAAGTAATGAAAATTGAGCGTTCTTAATATTTTAGTTCCCCGGCAATGGCGCCAAAAACTTGATTGTGTGTCAGAGTCTTAAAAATTTATAAAAAGAATGATCGAGCCTAGAAACTAACTATGACAACGATTAAGGCAAGCGCACCTATCGAACAGTAGTATAGTTTAGTGGCAAGATCAGATTGTCGAACCCGAATGAACTAAAAGTACTAATACTAACTTTCTTTTTATTATTTAGCCTAAGAATTAAGGGAATTATTAATTAATCTAAAATTAACTAACTATTAAGCTAAAGATGTTAAGGCAAAGAGAATGAATTGGGAAAAATACTTGTGGGAAAAACCAATTGATTAAGACAATACCCGAGGAATAATCCACCTAGACTTCACTTGTTATTTAAATCTGAACCAGACGACTTATTCACTTGACTTGATCAGTAGGATTCCCTAATGTATATTAATACCTCTCTCGAGGCTACTAACGTCTAACCCTAGGTTGATTAATTGAAATCTCTTTCTAATTAAAACCCCTAGAATTGCATTAACTTGATCTATGGAATCCCATATTAGGTTTGACCCTAATTCGACAGATTTTCGTCATCCTATCTCTAGGGTTGCGATCAACTCTGCTTAACTATGCTAGATCTATTCTTAGACAGGGTCTATTCCTCCTCTGCCTAAGCACATCAATACTTGAATCAATATCCTGAAATATTAAAATAAGAATTAAGAACACATAGTTAAGAACAAATCAAGTATTTATTATATAGTTCAGAAAACAATAACAAGTTCCGTCTTAGGTTTCATCCCACTCAGGTATTTGAGTGGTTTAGTTCATAATGATAAAAGAATACATCTCAGAAGTAAATATAAAACAAAACATAAGAAAAAAACCCTAAACCCCCTGAAGGAAATTGAAGGGAAGATATTCCGTCTTGAGTATAATTCCAGCTTCTTGAGATGAATCAACTGGCTTTCTTCGAGTAAATTCCACAATTCTAGCCTCTCTGGCTTGGCTCTTCGGCCTAACTGGACGCCCCCTGAAGGTTGGCCTCTAGGGTGTTTATATAGGCTTTTGGAATGGCTTTCTTTGCCTCTAAATACCCTAATCCGAATGAAATTCATACAGGTCACGTCAGGGACACGCCCATGGCACACGCCCGTGTAAGTGGTGGCCAGGCCGTGTTCGGGTCTGTAAAAGAGGCCGTGTCGATTTCATAAGTTGGCCCATTTACTCCGCTTTAGGCCCGTTTCTCGTTCTTTTCATCCTCTGGAGCTCTCTTGAATATAAAACATGAAAACAAAGGATTCAGAGCACCAAATTCTACAATTCAAGGCTTAAATCATCCAAAAGTATGCAAAAGGTGGGATTAAAATATGTTCGTATTACGATTTATCAATAATAATAAAAAATAAAAAATAAAGCAAAAAGACAAAGAAGAAGAGGGGGACCAGCGGTGGTGAGGGTGGTGGCCGGAGGAAAGTGCGATGGTTTCAGTTGGGGCTGGTCAGTGGTTGAAAGGGTTGTGGGGCTTGGGTTATAAGGGGAGAAAAGAAGTTGGGTTCATGGGTGCGCAAGGAAAAAGAAAGGGGAAAGAAGAAGAGAGTGGGAGGGTGGTCGGTCGACGGAGAGAAAAAGGGGAAAAGTTTGGGTTGTGGGAGCGACGGAGGGTTTTTCGAGGGTGGGGCAATGTGGCCGGATCGGAGATGGGTGGGTAGCGGCGGCTAGGGCTTTGGGGCGTTGGGTGGAGAAGATAAAAAGTGAAAGGTAAAAGAAAAGAATAAGGTTTGGGGTTAAAAAGAAAGAAACGGTCGTGTAAGACACGTGTTGGGCCGCACGGTCGTGGCCCACGCCCATGTGGTGTCCTGTTTAGCCCGTATTTGATAATAAACGAAGTCAGTCCGTCGCACATCCTCGGACACTCCCGTGTGTCCTAGCCGTGTCCTACACATGACCATATCGCATGGCTGTGCACGACCTCATTCGCTTCTCCCACACCCGTGTGACTTCTTCCATGCCCATGGGCTTCGGCCTTGTCTCGCACACGGCCATGTGCCTTGCCCGTGTTCTGTCCTGACTTGTTTTAAACTTGAAAAGTTTAGCCCCAGGGTTCACACGGCCTAAGACAAGCACGTGTATCTAGGTCATGTGTCCAATACGGCCGTATCGCACGACCGTGGGGATTAATCGTAGGTCGTGTCTCTGTCATTTTTGGGAAAAATTTAAGTCTTGTTTACGCACGGCCAAGGACACGCCCGTGTGTCCAGGCCGTGTGGTCACTGTCGATTTTCTTAAAGTTTTAAAACTAATTCATGAGAGTTTACACGGCCGAAGACACGTCCAGATGTCTAGGCCGTGGCGTACACACTGCCAGGGACACGCCCGTGTGTCCGGGCCATGTGAGTTAAAAAACTTGCATTTTAAACACGAATAATAGATAAAAATAAACTAATTAGTAGTGTTAGTGCTCAGGTTGCCTCCCGATAAGTGCTTGTTTAAAGTCTTAAGCTAGACTTACCTCGTATCCGCACAGTCACGGTGGTTCGCAGAGTCGAAACTCCTCTTTCTCGCTGTCAATTCTTTTATCAATATAAGGTTTTAGCTGAGTAATATTTACCTTAAAAGTACCGAAATTAGAATGAGTTACCTCAACTGTACCGTATCAAAAAATATTGAATACCGTAAAAGGAGTCGCTCCATTTGCACTAAGCTCTAAAGTGGTAATACGAGGGTCCTTTTCATCTAATAAGACCTGGTCTCCAACCTTGAAGTGGTTCGTTCCATCCTTGTGCTCATCATGGCGTCGCTTTGGTTCATCGTGTATTCTCGGTTTCTCTTTAACCTGTGTCCGCCATTCATCTAGTTCATCGATATGTAGTCTTCTTTCTTCATGATTTGTTTTGTTTCTGTTATACAAACTGGACCGCGACTCTATCACGTTTTTTCGAGAGATTTCCTGCAAAGAAAGTTGAGCCACAAAGTTACTTTCAATAACAGAACTCGTATAATCATCTCGATCACTAGTTATTTTAGCAGAATCACGAGCTTGGAGTTTAATTGTGTCATCGCCTAGATGAAGTATGAGTTCACCTGTACCAACATTAATGAGGTTCTAACAGTTGCTAAAAAGGACCGACCTAGAATTAAGGGTACATCACTATCGTCATCCATGTCTAAGACAACAAAATCGACTAGGAATATAAATTTATAAATTTTAACAATAACGTCTTAAATGATACCCCTAGGAAATCTAATGGTTCTATCTGCCAATTGAATGCTTATCCTAGTTTGTTTGGGCTTTCCAAGACCTAATTGCTTAAACATTTTGTAGGGCATAACATTAATACTCGCCCCTAAATCAGCTAAAGCATTATCAACATTTAAACTATCAATTAAACAAGGAATAGTAAAACTCTCTGGATCTTTCAACTTATTGGGTAGTTTATTCTGTAAGATAGCTGAGCAAACTACATTTAGCTCCACCTGCGATGAATCATCTAACTTTCACTTTTTTGCTAAAAGCTCCTTTAAAAATTTTAAGGAATTTGTCATCTGCAAAGAGCTTCAATAAATGGTAAGTTACTATGTAACTTTTTCAATAGTTTAAGGAATTTACCGAATTGTTCGTTTGTGTGGTCTTTCCTTGTCGCGTTAATAAGTTTTTGGTGCCGTTTTCGGGGAACTAAAATATTAAGAAAACTCTATTTTTATTACTTTAGCTTTTATTTTATTAATTTATTTTTAGTTTAATTTTTAAATTTTGCTAGTTTTTTTTCTTTCTTTCTTTTCTTTCCAGGTACCTTTAGTTTATGACTAGAAGGAACCCGAGAGGACCTTTAGTATACGAAAGTGATATTGAAGCTACAGCTCGAAGGAATCGTCGGAAAACCCGGCGAGCCCTAAATTACACAGAAAGAGAGGAAGAAGACAGATCCAATCCTATTGAAAGGATGGACGAGAATAACCCACCACCACACGATGTGGGGGAACACAACGCTCCACGTACAATGTTTGATTATGCAAAACCGCATTAACAGGAGCAGAATCGAGTATTGTTAGGCCTACTATAGCAGCTAATAATTTTGAATTAAAACCTAACACAATACAAATGATTCAACAGTTTGTTCAATTTGATGGTTTACAGGTTGTGATACCTTCAAAATAAATGGTGTTTCTGATGATGCCATACGTATTCGGTTATTCCCTTTTTCATTGAGAAATAAAGCTAAACAGTGGTTAAACTCGTTACAACAAGTGTCAATCACTACATGGGATCAGATGACCAAAAAGTTTTTAATGAAATATTTTCCACTGGCCAAAACGGCCAAACTGAGGAATGATATCTCTTTTTTTGTGCAGATGGATTTAGAAACACTATATGATGCATGGGAGAGATTCAAAGATCTCTTGAGGAGGTGCCCACACCATGCCTTACCCTTATGGCTACAAGTCCAAACATTCTATAACGGTGTAAACCCCTCAACGAGGCAACTGATTGATTTAGCCGCCGGTGGAACTCTGAACAACAAAACTCCAGAAGCAGCCTACGAGTTCATTGAGGAGATGTCATTAAACAATTATCAATGGCAAGCTTCAAGGACCAAACCAACGAAGTCGGCAGGAGTCTTTAACGTCGATGCCATGACCATGCTCTCAACGCAGCTTGAGATGATGAATAAAAAGCTTGACAGTTTGTGTTCTTCGCAGGCACATCCAGTCATGAAGTGCGACACAAGTGAAATAGTGGCGAATCTTGAGTACCCACCCTACCAACCGGAAGCAGAGAGCGAATAGATGAACTATATAGGTAATAATTTTAGATCCAATAATAATCCTTATAGTAAAACTTACAATCTAGGTTGGAGGAACCACCCAAATTTTTCATGTGGAGGTCAAGGCAATCAAATGCAACAACTTCCTCAAAACTTCCGAAATCAACCTTATCCACAAGAAAAGAAACCAACCTATGAGGAGGAGGAATCGGCAAACACAGAAAAATGCATACAAGATATCGAGAGAACCCTTAAAGATCAACAAGCGTTAATTGAAAAATTTAATGAGTCATTTGGGGAACTCACTAAGACAGTTGGAATACTTTATAAGATGATCTGTGAAAAATGAGCAGAAATTTTTCCTAAGGGAACAGAACAGGTAAAAGCAGTCACACTAAGAAGTGGAAAGGAATTAGGCTAGATGAAGAAACAAAGCCCAAATGAGAATAACAAAGCAATAAATGAGGGAATGGAGGAGGTAACTCCATTACGCAATGAGAACAACCCACCAATCCCATATCCACAAAGTTCAAGAAGGAAAGAATTGATGCCCAATACGGTAAGTTTCTTGAACTTTTTAAACAAATACATATTAACTTACCTTTTGTTGAAGCCATTTCACAGATGCCGAAGTATGCAAGATTCTTAAAGGAACTCCTGACGAATAAACAAAAACTTGAAGGAGTATCAACGGTGAAACTCAATAAAGAGTGCTCAGCCATTCTCCAAAATAAGCTACCAACCAAATTAAAAGACCCAGGAAGTTTTACTATCCCTTGTTTAATTGGTAGTTTAAATATTAAGAAAGCATTAGCTGATCTAGGCGCTAGTATAAATTTAATGCCTTATAAAATGTTTAAACAACTAGATCTTGGGGAACCAACACCCACTAGGATGAGTATTCAGTTAGCAGATAGATCCATTAAATATCCTAGAGGAGTTATTGAAGATGTCTTAAAAATTGACAAATTTATTTTCCCAGTAGATTTTGTTGTGTTAGACATGGATGAAGACATTAATGTTCCTTTAATCTTAGGGCGTCCCTTTTTAGCCACTGCTAGAGCCGTTATTGATGTAGGTGATGGTAAACTCGCGCTAAGGATAGGTGATGAAGAGATTATTTTTCAAATTTATGATGCCATATGATATTCTAAAGAACAAGATGATTCCTGTTATTTTGTTGATACTACTGATCACATCATTCAAAATTCATTACAGGAAATCATACATGACGACACGATGGGACTGTGCCTGACTCAAGAAGAGGGGGAAGAAGATGAAGACCATGAGTTGAATCTGAGTACTTCATCATCCAGACAAATGAAAGAAGAAAGCATTGAAAATGATAACGAAATAAAGCAAAAACCCTCTATCGAAGAGCCACCCAAATTAGAATTAAAACAGTTGCCAAAACATTTAGAATACGCATTCCTTGGGGACAATTCTATGCTACCGGTAATCATCTCTTCAGAACTAGAACCCAAGGAAAAAAAGGAGCTGATAAAAGTACTAAGAGAACACAAAAAAGCCATAGCTTGGAAAATTTCTGACATCAAGGGAATAAGCCCAGCGTTTTGCACCCACAAAATTTTAATGGAAGAAGAATATAAGCCGTGTGTGCAACCCCAGAGACGGTTAAATCCTAACATGAGAGAAATGATCAAAGCCGAGGTAATTAAGCTTCTAGATGCAGGAATAATTTATCCTATTTCTGACAGTACTTGGGTAAGTCCTGTGCAGGTAGTTCCAAAGAAAGGAGGAATGATGGTAGTGCCCAATGAAAAGAATGAGTTAATTCCCACAAGAACAGTTACAGGTTGGAGAGTTTGTATTGACTATAGAAAACTGAATGATGCCACCAGAAAAGATCACTTTCCTCTGCCCTTCATAGATCAAATGTTGGAAAGATTATCTAGGCATATGTACTCTGCTTCTTGGACGGACTCTTCGGTTACTTCCAAATCCCCATAGCTCCTGAAGATCAAGAAAAGACGACATTCACATGCCCATACGGTACGTTTGCTTATCGTAGAATGCCTTTTGGATTATGTAATGCTCCTGCTACTTTTCAGCGTTGCATGTTAGCAATCTTTGACGAACTCGTGGAAGACATCATGGAGGTATTTATGGATGATTTCTCGCTATTCAGTAATTCTTTCCATCTTTGCCTTAAAAATTTAAAACAAGTTCTAATGAGATGTGAGGAAACAAACCTTGTTTTGAATTGGGAAAAATGTCACTTTATGGTTAGAGAAGGAATTGTGTTTGGACATAAGATTTCAAGTAAAGGGATTGAGGTAGATAAAGCGAAGGTTGAAGCCATAAAAAAACTACCTCGCCCTAGTTCTGTTAAGGCTATCAGAAGTTTTTTAGGACATGCAGGATTTTATAAAAGATTTATTAAAGATTTTTCTAAAATAGCTAAGCCTTTGACAAAATTACTAGAAAAAGATGTTCCTTGCATTTAATATCCTTAAGGATAAATTAATAAATGCGCCGATTATAATTGCACCTGATTGGAACTTACCCTTTGAACTAATGTGTGATGCAAGTGATTTTGCGATGAGGTGCGATTACCGGACAACGAAGACAAGCATTTTCAGCCAATTTACTACGCTAGCAGAACACTAACACCCGCACAAGAAAACTACACCACCACAGAGAAAGAATTGCTAGCTGTAGTTTTTTCTTTCGATAAATTTAGACAATACTTAATATTGTCCAAAGTTGTCGTTTGCACTGACCATTCAGCTCTTCGTTATCTTTTAAACAAACCTGATGCTAAACCCAGGCACATACGATGGATTTTACTCTTACAGGAATTCGACTTGGAAATACAAGATAAGAAGGGAGCTGAGAATCTTACAGCGGATCACCTTTCTAGACTTGAAAATCCACACACCAAAGAGCTTGATGAAGGTGGAATAAATGATTCGTTTCCCGAAGAACAACTCTTTTCTATAACACATTCTGAGGTACCATGGTTTGCAAATATTGCAAATTATTTAGCAGCTAACATCTTACCAAGAAAATTAACACACCACCAAAAGAAGTGATTCTTTGCTGATGTGAAAAATTATTTTTAGGAAGATCCCTTTCTTTTTCGCATTTGTGCAGATCAGATAATTCGAAGATGTGTTACAAAGACGGAAGGAAACAAGATCTTGGAGCATTGCCATTCAGGACCATCAGGAGGACACCATAGCGGTATTAAGACAGCACACAAGATACTCGAATCAGGTTTTTATTGGCCCACTCTATTTAAAGATGCCAACAGGTATGTTACCTCGTGTGATAGATGCCAACGGATAGGTAACATTTCTAAATGAGATGAAATGCCTCAAACATATATGTTAACATATGAAATATTTGATATATGGGGTATTGATTTCATGGAACCATTTCCTAATTCATTTGGAAACGAGTACATCCTAGTAGCAGTTGATTACATGTCAAAATGGGTAGAAGCGGAAGCTTTACCTACCAATGATGCTAGGGTAGTAGTCAAGTTTCTCAAAAAACTCTTTTCTCGATTTGGCACACCGAGAGCCATCATTAGCGATAGGGGTACGCACTTCTGCAATACCCAATTTGAAAAAGTTTTAAAAAATATGGAGTATATCATGAAACGAGAACCCCATACCATCCTCAAACCAGTGGCCAAGTAGAGGTGGCAAACCGAGAACTTAAGCGCATCCCAGAAAAACCCGTTGAATCAAATAGAAAAGACTGGGCATTAAAGGTAGATGATGCACTATGGGCCTATAGAACAACATTTAAAACGCTTTTAGGAACATCCCCATACAAGCTTGTATATGGGAAAAGCTGTCATTTACCATTTGAATTAGAACACAAAGCTTTTTGGGCAATAAAATATTTGAATACTAATCTCAGAATTTCAGGAAAGAGGAGAATGATGCAGATGAACGAGCTGGACGAATGGAGAACGGAAGCCTATGAGAACTCAAAATTGTACAAGGAAGCAACAAAGCGAAGCCACGATGCTCGTCTCAAGAGATCAAGGCAATTCGAAGAAAGAGACTTAGTCCTACTGTACAACTCAAGGCTTAAACTATTCCCGAGAAAGTTGAAATCAAGATGGTCAGGACTATTCATGATTAAAACAATATTTCCATATGGCACCATCGAGGTAACCCATCCCACTAAAGGCACATTCAAGGTAAATGGTCACCGACTTAAAATTTATAATGGTATAGATTTTGGAGGTATGAGAGAAGAGCTTATGCTCCATGAGCCATCCTTTAGAAACGAAAACAGGGAGAGTCTAGCTTAAGACTATAAACGAGCGCTTCTCGAGAGACAACCTGAGCACTAACATACAAACATAGTTTTTATTTTTCTAACACTGGACTAAAATAAGTCTAACAGGAAAATGCAGGATTTTTAACACGGCCTTGAACACGGGCGTGTCAATGGCCATGTACAAAACAGCGGGCAATCCACGGTCGTGCCAAAAGTCGTGCCCAAACAGAGAAAAATGACTATAGATTCCACGGGCTGCGATACCACAACACGCCCGTGCTTTCAACCCGTGCGAGGCTACCGACTTCCACACCACGGGCTGACCATTCCCGTGCCTTCAACCCGTGCGAAGCTACTGACTTGTCAAACACGGGTAAGACACGCCCGTGTAACCTCACCATGCCTACAGTTTTGCTTTATCAAGCACAGGCGGGCTATATAGACACACGGGCGTGCCACTGAACCTGAACACGCCCAAAACTGAAAAATGCAAAAAACATAGGCGATTTCAAATTGACACAGCCGTGTCGACAGACCGTGCCCCCTCTCCTAAAAAATTGAATCTAACTGTCATCTTCCCCAAAAACAAACCCTAAATTAGATTTAAACCCCCTCCTCCCAAAACCTGCCAAACACTTACCCCCTCCAATTTAAACCACCTATCCTCACCTTTTTCTTCCAAAAACAAACTACAACCTTCCACACGGTCGCACCACAGTTGTGCTACCAAGCCCCATGCCTACGCCGCAGCTGTGTTCGCCCTACAGAAGCCCACGCCACCACCGTGCTCCGCCCGTGCCGATCATCCTCTCCACCCCTGGTTTCATTTTCATAACAAAATCTTTGATGGCATTTGTATTTATTTTCATACTTTGTTAGAATTTAGTTTTGAAAAGCATGATTTATTTTCCCTATAACCTCTGATTGCAACTTTATTTTTCATTTTGTTTAGAATTAGCCCTGATTTTTAGTTAGTGAATATGCTCACAACATTCATGACTAAATTGCTTTTGGTTGCTGATAGATTCCATCCGTAGACAATAAACCTACCAATTTTCTTGATATCCAGTGCAATTGATATGAGATACATTGGTCATTGTTCCTGTTATTTTCTAATGATTTTTCAGGTACCATGTCATCGTCACGAGTCAAACGATCCATCCCAAGTAAGAAAAGAAAGGGGCCCGGATCAATGTCCACAAATGCCTCCACTGAAACTCGACACCCATTTCTCCGGTTCCCCCAAGCAACACGAGATGAAAAATACAAAACAATCCAGGGAAGACCTATAGGCACCGGTCGACGCATCGACTGGAATGCAGTGCGACAAGTGGGACTCGAAACTGACATTAAAGTACTTATCTCAACAGAACCGTGGGAGAACTTCTTCAAAATCGACAAACCCATGTATATGGAGCTTACGTTAGAGTTCTGCACCACCTTCATTTTGCAAGCAGTGACGACTCAGTTCGACGACCCAGGTGCTATTCAATTTCATTTAGGGGGCTCAGTGCGTCGATTAAGCGTACCACAATTCGGCATGGCTCTCGGACTTTATACACCGGAGTTCATAGCAGAACACCCACTTGCTGAATTAAACCGTGAACTCCACCGCACTCCGATCGAATGTTGGGGCGCCATACACCCAACTACAACCGACTACTACCCCAGCCGCTCTAAGGCGACGGCACTACACCCCGCCCTAAGGTATATTCACGCTATTTTCGGACAAACCATCACAGGTCGCAGAGAAAGCACGGGCGTCGTAAACAAGCAAGACGTCTACTTCCTATCTTGCATGTCTGAAGGACATGTCTTCAGTTTAGCATATTTTATCGTATGCGCGATTCAACACCAGACAGAGCAACATAGGAAGGGAATCTTGTCAATGGGACCATACATTACGAGGATAGCTCGACACTTCAACCTCCTCAACTCCGACGAGCAGATCACCTTCCTCACACTGATGGGCAACATGGTTCCTCAAGGCATCCAAACCATGCTCCATATGGGGATGATAAAACAACGACGAGGGACCGATCCTCCGCAGTACAAACTAAAAACACCAATCAACGAGGAAGAAGACGAGGACATTCCTGATGATGTCCCACCACCATCAGAGGAGGCAACGAATCCAAGCCAGCATCTATTCCGAGCGGCAACATCATTCGTAGACATCTCTGCTCGACTTGATCGGTTCGAGATGCATTTTGCTGAAAACTCTCGACGTTTAGGCGGATTGGAGGCGACGCTTCAACAAATATGCCAACACCTTAACATTTCATCATCAGCACCACCACCGGACCCAACCATGGATGAGGACCTCTGATTCCATTTAATTTCTTTAATTTTTCTTCATTTTTAAGACTTTATTTTATGTTGTTTAAATTTGAACTTTCATTATTACAAATTCTTATCATTGGCTAGTCAATCATTCAAGCATCCCTAACAACATACCTCTTTCATCGAAAAAGATCATTAACAAGTGACTTTATAGAATAAATCATTTATTCCACCTACACAAAAGCACAATTTGGCGAAATGCAAAAAGTCACCTGATGCCACACACTGTCCACATCCTCAAGGATCTCATCAGAAAACCCAGGAAGTAACACTTTTCCCTCCTATCTTTTGGTTGATCACTAATTGTTATTATCTATCTTTGTACATTGAGGGCAATGTACATCTTAAATGTGGGGGGGGTGAATAGTTATTTTTGAAAAAAATACCTAACTTTCTGCATTATTCTCAAACCCTGAGGATAAAAATGCCTAACTTTTTGCATGATTCTCAAATCCCTAAATTTAAGCTTGTTTTAAAGTAATTTTCTCATATTACTAATTAAGGTGAAATTTCTAATGATTTGAGACTTTTATTGACATGGTTTTGAATAAGTCATAGTTAATTGTGCATTGATGATTAAATTTGAAGAAGACTAAAGAATCAAGCATGATAAGTCTAATTTTCTAAAAATTAAAATTTTAGGTTTTCAACCGGAATTTGAATGTTATCTTGAAATTTGAAATTTACAAGGTTGATGTCAAAAACACCCATAATTTTTGTGAGATTTTGAACCTTATAGAGCATACATTCTTTTTCAAGCTCACTTCTTGATTATGAGTGTGTCAACTATGAACTGTTATTCTAGAACTTGCCTTGATTATACATGTTAAGACCACATTATGATTTGATATACCGAAATGATAAAGGCACCTAGGTTTTAACCCATTAATTCCACTAAATAGCCTACCCTTACAATTGACCCCTAGTGAACCTCGTTGATCCTAACAAACCCTTTTTATTGACTCACCTACTAATATTAACCAAAAAAACCCCTTTGTATTTATTATCACCCTTTCCTTTGACTACCCCTTAATCGAGATTTGATTTGCTTAGTTACATAAGTATATTATCCTGATAGTTGAAATTATCTTGTATTCTTGCTTAGTTTGTTCTTAAAAAAAAAACCCGAAGTATAATCATTATTAATTTGTGATTAGGTGAAGCTTACACATTAAAATTCAAAATTCTTGAAGAAAAAGCTCGTATTATTAGTATTATTATTTCTCAATTGATGTAATTATTTAAGATTAGTTATTTTTCTAGACAGGTACTTGTCAAGACAATCCTGATTCTAACCCTCTAATTCAGCCTTTATCCACACCTTTAACCCTAGCCCCATTACAACCCTGTTAATGACCTTTTGATTTGTGTATCATCTCATTTTACAGTGGTGGAGATTCAATTTTCAAGCAAGCCTATGGGATTAACTTTTCATGTTCGACTTAATGAGTGCCCAAATTTTGACCCTTAAACACTTTGAGTGATTTGAGTGAATCTTTTTGTGAGGATATCAATCCTTGTAGGTTTTGAATTAAAGGTAATTATTTAGATGAAGGGAAACACCTATGTTTTCGTACTACAAATGTATGACCTATCTTGTTTGAATCTTTAGGAATCTTTGAGTTGAATTATCCATGTATAAATTATCTATGAATTATGATGAGGCATAGTTGATAAAAATTATGAATCATGGAAAGTTCGTTTTAATTGTAAGTTGAGAATTTTGCTTGAGGGCAAGCAAAAGCTTAAGTGTGGGGGTATTTGATAAACCGTAAAAGTAACATATTTTAAGCCCACATTTAATATGCTTTTGGATGATTTATCCCTTGATTTATGTAAAAAGGTTCTCTTAATCCTTTCTTTTCATGTCTTATACCCAGGAAAGCACCTGAGGATGAAAAGAACATAAAACGGGCCCAAAACAAAGTAAATGGGCCATATTATGAATTCGACAAGGCCTGACCCAGCGACCCCACGGCCGTGCCACGCCAAACATCTAGAACACGGCCTCTCTCCCGATTCACACGGCCATGCCTCAAGTTAGAAATCTGAACACGGACTGGAGTCGATCCACACGGGTGTACTACATGGCCGTGCCTCTGTCGTCAGAATGAGCAATTTTAGTCGGAAAAGGATACTTAGGGAGAAAGAATCACATTCCAAGAGCCTATATATATATATATCCCCTAAGTACCACATTTGAAAAGGCGTCAAAGCTAAGCCAAGGAGCCAAGCTGAGAAGGTCAGAGTTAAGGAATAACGTGAAGATAGCCAGTTGATCCATCCCAAGAAGCCAGAATTATACTCAAGACGGCAGAATTCTCATTCAATTCCTTCAAGGGGTTTTACGATTTTCTTATGTTTTGTTTTATCTACTTAGGGAGAAAGAATCACATTCCAAGAGCCTATATATATATATTCCCTAAGTACCACCTTTGAAAAGGCATCAAAGCTAAGCCAAGGAGCCAAGCCGAGAAGGTCAGAGTTAAGGAATAATACGAAGATAGCCAGTTGATCCATCCCAAGAAGCCAGAATTATACTCAAGACGGCGGAATTCTCATTCAATTCCTTCAAGGGGTTTTAGGATTTTTAAGTTATATGATAATTACTTAGTTTGTTCTTAATTATGTTGCTTAATCCAAATCTAATGTGCTTAGGTGGAGGAGGAATAGACCCTGCCTAAGAGTAGATCTAACATAATTAAGCGGAGTTGATCGAACGCCTAGAGATAGGGTTACGAAATTTTGCCAGATTAGGGTGAGACCTAATATGGGAGTCCATTGATCGATTTACTACTATCCTAGGGGGTTATTATAAGCGAACGAGAGTTCCACTAATTAACCTAGGGTTAGACGTTATTTGCCTCGAGAGAGGGTTTAATATAGGTTAGGGAGTCTTACGGATCAAGCTAAGTAAAAGAAATCATATAATTTAGAGTTAGATAACAAGTGAAGTCTAGGTGGATTCTTCCTAAGGGTATCATCGTAATCAACTTAGTTTTCCTTCAAAAGTTATTTTCCTATTCGTCCTTTTTGTCTTTGTGTCCTTAGTTTAGTCTTCGTCAAAAGCAACTTCACTCTATTTTTAAGGCTAAATAATAAAAAGAAAGTTAGTATTAGTACTTTTAGTTCCTTTGGGTTCGATATTCGGTCTTGCCTAAGCTATACTACTGTTCGATAGGTACACTTGCCTTTAATCGTTGTCAGAGTTAGTTTCTAGGTTTGATCATTCTTTTATAAATTTTAAAGCTCTGATTACAACGATCAAGATGCCCCCATGATTTTTCCTTTGTTATATATAGCTAAAACTGTTGCAATAGAGGTTTTAGAATCACCTTGAAAAGAAGCATCAAAATTTAATTTGATAATACCGAGATTGGGGGGTTGCCACAACTCTTTCACCATAGTTCTAGATGAGGAAAAAGAAACTCGACTCAAAATTATCTCCTGGATATAACCTCGAATAACCTCCATATATGTATTTTCACTTTAGTTGGTAGGTGCAAAGCCCAAAGTAATTTGTAAAAATCCTTATACTTGTTTGGTGTAGAAGGATTGTAATCAATATTCTGTAACTTTTCTATAACTAAAACCCTATACCCACTTGATAACCCATAATTTACACATATTTTAACTCCATGCTTGGCTTAATTTTGGATGATTTTCCATTGAATTTGATGAATTCGATGCTCTTAATCTCTTAATTTCATGTTTTATACTCATGAGAGCTTAGGGAGTCGAAAAGAACGAGAAACGGGCCAAAAATGGACAAAATGGGCCTACACGGCCTGGACCACTACACACGGGCAGGCCACAAGGTTGTGTGTTACAAACAGGATCAAATACATCCTGGACTATCGACCACAGGCGTATCATACAGGCGTATCCTTACTGAAACTAGGATGAATTCTATTCGGAATAGGATACTTATGGGCTAAGTAAGCCATCTCGAAAGCCTATATAAACACCCTAGGGGGCAACCTAAAAGGGAGTTTGACAGGACATCGAATAGACACTGAGTAGAAGGAGAAAATACTCCAAGACAGCCGTTGAAAATAGCTTAGAAAAAGGATCTCCATCAAGACTGAGGATCTCCCATCAAGTTCTATAGAAGTTTTTGGGTTTTCTTATGTTTTGTTGTTTTCCTTATTCTAAGATGTTTTCTTCTTTTAGTATGAACTAAATCCCTCAAATACCTGAGTGGATGAAACCTAAGATGGATCTTATTATTATTTGATTTATAAGATAAATACTTGTGCTTATTCTTAATTGTGAGTACTTATTTTTGTTTTGACAATTCAGGTTATTGATTCAAGTCGAATGTGCTTATTCAGTGGAGCAAAAGTCCATGTTTAAGAGTAGATCCACACAATTAAGTGGAGTTGATTGCAACCCTAGAAATAGGGCGACGAAAATCTACCGAATTAGGGTCAAACCTAATAAGGGAATCCATAGATCGAGTTAATGTGACAATAGGGGTTTTAATTAGAAAGAGATTTCAATTAATCAACCTAGAGTCAGTTGTTTTTAGTCTTGAAAGAGATATTAACATAAATCAGGGATTTCTACGGATTAAGTCAAGTGAATAAATCATATGAATCAAAAGTAATAAGTGAAGTCTAGGTGGATTCTTCCTTAGGTATTGCCTATCTCATATAAGTTGTCCAAACGTATTTTCCCAATTCACTCTCTGTCACGTTCATAGCAATTTAGTTAGTTAAATTAGTTAGTTAATTTTAGATTAAAAATAAATCCCTTTAATTATTAGGCTAGATAATAAAAAGATAGTAATTACTAGTACTCTTGGTCTTTGAGGATACGATATTCCGGACTCACCACAGCTATACTACTGTTCGATAGGTGCGCTTACCTTTGTCGAAATAATAGTTAGTTTCGAGCTCCATCACCACTCTTCACGGAATACTCCCCAGTGGCTTCGTGTCTCCAAACTAGCATATCATGAGATCTGGAGCTAGCAAGAGGAATGTTGAAAATACGTTTCGCTTGGTCTCTGTCAACAAGTCTACAGATCACTTCCTTGTTCCAGGTATTTGATTCAACATCAATTAACTGGTTCACAGTAATCCAATAAGGATTTATACTCTAAACTACTAATCTACTACTTCTAGGACCAGGCAGCCATGGATCATTCCAAATATTCACACATTCACCATTACCAATGCACCAAATTAACCCTTTTGCAATCAGATCTCGAGCACTACAAATACTCCTCCAGGTAAACGAAGGGTAAGAACCAACTTTTACTGATAAAATATTTGATAATGGATAATAATGGGCTTTTAAAACTTTCTCTAAAAGGCAACTGGGCTGGAAAAATAAACGCCAAACTTGTTTTGCTAATAAAGCTTTATTGAACAAAAAAAGATCCTGAAATCCCAGCCCACGAACAACTTTGGGTTTATACAACGCACTCCAATTACTCCAATGAATGCCTTTAGCTGATTTGTTATTAGACCACCAAATTTATTCAATATACCCTCTAACTTACGACATAAAATCTTCGGCAAAGCAAAACAGTGCATAACATATACAGGAATTGCTTGTAAAACTGACTTAATGAATACTTCCTTACCCCTCATCGAGAGATAGCGCAAACTCCACCCATCAATTCTTCTTTTGAACCAGTCAACAAAATTTGCGAAAGCCCACCTCTTCTTTCTTCCAACCATCATTGACAGACCCAAATACTTCTCGGGGTTTGTAGCTACACAGCACCCAAAATGTTGGTAACTAACTCCTTTACATTAGACTCCACACTTGCACCAAAATAAATAAGTGATTTATCAAAGTTAACCTGTTGCCCTGAAACCTGCTCGTACTTTAGAATAATATTTCGAACTATATTTGCCCTCTCACACGAGGCATCACCAAAAAGAATATAGTCATCTGCAAAAAACAGATGATTAATCGAGAGTCTTTCCCTTCCAATTGGAGCACCCCACATCAGATCTTTCTGTTTTGCCTCATGTAGTAGTGTGGAAAAACCCGTTGCACAAATTAAGAATAGATAAGGACTGAGTGGATCTCCTTATCTCAACCTTCTCGAAGGTGAAAACCAATCGCTAGTATTCCCATTGATACCTGCAGTATAGGAAACAGAACAGACATACCTCATAATAAGAACAACCCAATCAGTATGAAATCCCAACCTAAGCATCATTCTAGCAAAAAAATCCCACTCAACACGATCATACGCTTTACTCATATTGAGATTAAGTGCAAAATTTCCTTTTCTACTTTTCATTTTTATTTTAAGGGAATGTAAGACCTTATAAGCGATTAAAACATTATCTGAAATATTTCTTCCTGAGATAAAAGCCCCTTGGGCTTCATTAATACAACATCCCAACATTGCACTCATATGCTCCACTAAGACTTTTGCAATAATTTTGTAAACCACATTACATAAACTTATAGGTCTAAATTGTGAAAGATTTTTTGGTTTCTCAACTTTAGGAATTAAAATGATATGGGTTTTATTAATCTCACCCATTTCAATCTCACCTTCCAAAACAGACAAGCAATAACTAGAAGTCCAACAATATGTTAAAACCTTTGATAAAATATTGTTGGAAAACCATCGATTCCCGGGGCCTTTAGGGGTGTCATCGTCTTAACTGCATGCCCAATTTCCTTCTCAGTGAAAAGTTTGAGTAGCTCGTCATTCATGCTCGTTGTGATCTGTTTCTCTACTAACCTAAGCAACCTTTCATCATCACCTGTCTCTAAGGCCGATAACAAGTTTACAAAATACTTCAAAGCAATTTGTAACATCTCATCATCCTTTGAAACCCATCATCCATCCTCCCCTTTCAATCTAATCATCCGACTATGATTTTGGCGAGTAACAACTACTTTGTGAAAGAAACTTGTATTTTGATCCCCATTTTTTAACCAGTTGACTCAAACCCGTTGTTCCTAAAAGATCTCCTCTTTATCAGCCTCCAAATTAATGCCTAATTAAACATCTGTAATTTCGGCCAAAACCTCATCAGATGGATCCCTGCCATAAAGTTCAAGCAACCGTTCCTTTAAATCCATTTGGGTTTTCCTTTGCTCATGGCTTCTTAAGCGATTCCATTGTTGGAACTGCTATCCCACTTTCATTAGCTTAACCAGAATACTAACAGATGAATCAGCCTAATTCCTTTTTACTTCCTCTTCAAAAGATTGTTCTAAACACCATCTGGCTTCAAAATGAAAATGCTTGGCCCTATATCTCTTATCATCCCTTCGCTTTATTGTTGTGTCCAAAAGAACCGGACATTGGTCCCAAAAAGTATGACTCAAATGCTCTACTTGATAGCCTGAAAAAAGATTCATCCATTCCAAGGTCGCGACTCCCCTATAAAGTCTTTCCCTTATATTAGTTGACAAGAATCTTCCTCTCTCCCATATAAACCGTCTACCAATGAAACCCAAATCATTAAGCCCGCAGTCATCCAAAACGCTCCGAAACACAGCCATCTGTCGTTCTGACCAAAGATGTCCACCCTTCTTTTCAAAGGAACTTATGATCTCGTTGAAATCCTCAATCACAAGCCAATAGACCATTTGATCATGTCCCAGTTGTCTAAGCAGCTCCCATGACCTCTGCCTACTTTGTTCATCAAGATTCCCATAGAAACCCGTTAACCTCTAAGTTTATCCACATTCATTATCATGAATATCAACATCAATATGATAATGAGAATAACTCTTAAGCATAATCAAAGAGTTACCTTTTTAACCCAAAGTTAAACTCATTTTGATCCAATCGCCCCTATATCAATACCGTTTTCAAAACCACATTTCAACCTAACCATTTTCATCTTTTTTTGAATTTAATTTCATTTCCATAAGAAACAAAATCTAGGGATTAATGGCCCTCAACTTATTTTGAGCCTATTAACAGTCTATAGTCTCCCAGTCCATGGAAATTCCATCTTAGAAATTTCATTGCATTCGGCTGTTCTGCCCTACAGAGCTAGCCGTTATATCGTGAAGACCTCCTTCAATATTATTCCTTGAAGAAATTGTCGTATCACCCACTACCTTTTGTTGTTTCTTGCCTTCCATAGAAAGTAGTAGATCATTTTCCTCAGTCAACACCAGATCCATAGGCCCATTATCACTATCAGCCCCATTTAACTACCTATTGTCCATGTTTCACCATTTGTCAATCCCCTTAGTTAATATCTTTTGGCCAGATCCTAAAGGAATAAAATTAGGATTTAGATACGATTTCTCTACATCACCCCTATTGTTACGCCCTGTATCCCTCTCTTCCCCTAAATTTGGCCTTTAGTGTCTCTTTTTATATCCAACAATCTGCATCCTGAACCGTCTGCTTCATGTAGCCATTTGCTCATAGCTGCATTCTGCAGTCGCACCAATGCACGCAATGAAATATCCCACCCAAAGACTATTTTTGAAGGCTCAATTCGGGTCTGAAATGGGAAAAAGAATCTCTCCATGACCGATTTTATCACAAATGAAGCAAAATAAACTCAGTTTCTCATACTAAAAACGAGCATAGACAGTCTGATCCTTGCTAATCTGAATCTTCTTCTTTCTTTTCAATAGAATTGTCACATCCAAATGAATCTGAATGTGCATAAATTTTTTTATTCCCATTGTCGGAATAGATGTATCATATTCAAGAAACTGACCTAAAAAATCCCCAAATTGTTTGGCCATAGTTTTCGTCATCAAACCTAGAGGCAAATCATGTAGTAAATCATGTATTTGGACCCAAAACTCTAATAAATATAACGGAACTCATAATGGATCTTCCCTTAATTTTGTGAAGGATTAGTAAATAACTATTGAAAAACCATGGAGTTCCAGAAAACACTCTTTGAACATCAACATCATAGAAAAATTGAAAAAGAAGCATTTTTTCTCCTAAGTTCGAAATACAAACCCCCCAATAGGATGCCAAAGATCAGCCATGGTATTGCATAAAGATGGAAAATGAACAACATTATCAATCAAGCATCGTCCTACCAAATTAAATTGATAATTCTGATCCACCACCGTAGCCTCCTTATGAAACACATTCTCCTCCTCATCAATTAAATTCAAATTAGCCAGTTCCTCTCCCATCACTCAAAAACAAAGAAAATTTGTCACACCGAAACTAAGAAATAAAACTTCGAAGAAGAAAAAGGAAAAAAAGAAGAGAAAACCCCACGTCAAAAGACAAACAAAACTTCGTGTCAATAGACAAACTTAATATGTGAAATTTTAAAATAAGTTGCTCATGTTAAAACTTTAAACTAGTTAAAATAATTTGAATTTCTCAACTATTAAAGAAAGAGAATGTTTTAAATTCATTTATATAAGTGTTTTAATTTGGGACTTACCATATTATTATTGGTGGAAATAAATACAGCTAAAAAATAAACACTAAGTAAAAGACATCTGAGTGGACTCCTCCATCAATCGTAAATCAATTTTTCTATCCCGTACAACCTTAACGATCTTATCTACGAGTTTATGATCCTATCTAGAAATATGCTGAAGACTCCAAAGACTAAGAAGCTTCAAAACCATATGGATTATCCTTACCAAAGCAGAGTTAGAGTTTATGTGAATGCCATCTTTGATCATGTTGATTGCCACGAGACTGTCAGATTGAATTATGACGTTTTCAAATCCCCAATCAAATGCGAGCTTCAAACCGTCTAAAATGCCCCAAAGTTCAAAATTGAGTACCGTACAATTGCCCAAGTACCTGTTAAAGTCAATAATCCACTCTCCATACTGGTTTCTCAAAATACTACCAGCTGTAGCGAAAGTGTCTTCTGGTCTAACCAATCTATCTAAATTCAAGCATACCTGTAAAACCCCTATCCCGTGTCCGTCACCAGATTAAGGTTAGGAGCGTTACCGGACAGATCAGAAACATTCAAAGACAAAATCATACATTTAATCATTATTCTCAGACATAATGTCCCTTAAGCGGGTCCTCGAGACCTTAATCGTGCTTAGACGTTGAGTCGGGACTAAACTGAAACACATATGAAATTTCATGAAAATTTGAAACTTTTTTAAAATACAGGGGAGACACGCCCGTGGGAGGAGATCGTGTGCCCTTCACGGCTTCTAGACACCCCCGTGTGTCCTTTCGTGTCTATATACTGACTTGGTTCCCACGGCCACCAGACACGACCGTGTGTCATAGCTGTGGTCCTATATTGACTTCCCCACCACGGTTACCAAACACGCCTGTGTTAAGGCTGTCTCGCTTTTAGGCTACAATTTACCAATTTTCCTACGGTCTTAGGCACGCCCGTGTGCCACAACCGTGTGACATTACAGGCCACCTACAAGGCCAAAATGCCACCCATAAGGGTCACACCCACAAGCAACATATATCAAGACATAACATGCATAAATGGCAACCAAATACATACTAATATAATCATTCAAACCAATTCCAACCATGACAATTTCAAAGACTAAATCTCATATCCACACAAGAATAATTCATTCATTTGCTTACTCAAAACTTGGCCATTTCGTGGATCAACTAACCATACTAAAACATTCATCACATATCTCGTTCATTTAAGCAAATTTCCAAAACATAACTAGCCAAATCACATGGCTAAGTTCATATAACAACTTAAACCAAAAACTAGCCTATACATGCCATATCTAGCTATATATATATTTTCAAAGTGTACCAAAATAACATTAGTAGTGTGATGACGATCCTTGACAGTCCCGAGCCTTCAGTAGCTTTTACGACCTATAAGACAGAAAAATCACACACACAGTGTAAGCTTTCTAAAAGCTTAGTAAGTCATATACAAAAAAACTACGTACGTAAGCATATCAGCATATAAGTATATAAAAACATAAGCACATTTCTTATACATAACCAACTTCTCACATATATATACTTTGGTTCATACTTTTGGCCACATTTGCCATCACCATCAATTCAAGAATCATATATAAATACTTAGCTTTTTATGCTCACCTTCACATATCATATTGATATCCCATTATACATAATCATCATAATAAGATCACATAGTGAATTACCTTATATACACACTTAGTGTACAATTCAACGTACTTGAAACAGATTCATCTCATTATTTCCTTAGCTCATTATCAATATCAAACCCATACTCAAGTATCTATTCTTTTAACTCTTAAAACTATCATTATCCACATAGCTATCATACACACCTTAATCAACACTTAGTTACTCACCATTCATGCTACCCAATTTCTTGATATTACCTTTTACTTACATACCATATATTCATTTCGGACAAGCTCATAGATTAATAAATTACATCTCGTTCCTTTAATCTCGTAAAGTAAGAGCAACTTACCTCATTAGTACTATGTTACCAAGATATCATGCATTATTTATATAAATAATATTTCTCGGGTATCTCCATTAGTGGGTTAATGTTTTAATGGATCCGTAACTCTACACACTTAGTGCAAATCAAATAACGTATCGCACACTTAGTGTCATTGCTGAAAAATGAGAGCACACACAGTGCTGTTTATTAGCAATGTATCGTACACTTAGTGCCAATTTCATAACCGAACATAATCGTTATAACACACTTAGTGCCAATATGTTAAACTGAACTTATTTTTGGTATCGCACACACAGTGCTAATTGTTAAGGCCGTAGCTTCTATCAATATCGCACACACAGTGCTAATCACAAAGTCAAAACTTATATTATTTCGCACACACAGTGCTATTCATTAAAGCCTTAGCTTCTATTGTTTCGCACATACAGTGCTATTCATTAATTATGATCACACACTTAGTGCCTCAACTCATAGCCGAAGCTTAAATGATATCGCACACTTAGTGCATTTATAATAAACTGATCTTAAACCAGTATCGCACACACAGTGCCATCCACAAAGTCGAAGCTTATAATATGTTGCACACACAGTGAAATCATCTCGGTCACATTTCCATTTACGCACACTTAGTGCCACAAAAATCCATTTCTCACATAGCATTTATAATTCAATGATATCATAACCATTCATTTCACAACATTTAAACATAGCTTAGTACACTTTTTATATTCGAACTTATCTCGAAATTCATATGCACAATCCTCTCATAAACATCAATTATCAACATTAGTCATAGGAATAATTATAATTTCATACAAGTACGTTTATTTGTATAGTTACTTACCTCGGATTCGATTTATCGGAAATGAAAATGGCTACTCTTTTATTATTGCTTTCCCGCGATCTAAATCCGTTTTCTTCGGTTCTTGATCTAAACATATTCATAATTAACCCTTTTTATTCACTAATTCATTCAATTAAATCCAAAGACACATATTTAGGGCTATTTGCAATTTAGCCCTCACATTTGCACATTTTATCAATTTAACCCATTTTTCACAAAACATCAAATTCACAAAATCCACCCATGCTCATGCTTAGCCAAATATCCCTAAGGACTATATAAGTCCAAATATTTCATCAAATTCACAAATTAGTCCTCCAAAATAATATTTTCACAATTTAGCCCTATGTAACTAATTTCATCAAAACTTCAAGAACAAAACATGTTCATCTAGCTCATATATTTAATTTAACACCATAAAACATCACAAAACTTAACATAACATCAATGGCATTTTACACAAACATCACCAATTCATGAAATTGAGACATGGGTTTTGTAGCTCTCAAAGCAACGATTACAAAAACGTAGAAATTATCAAAAACGGAACAAAATCTAACCTTGACTTTTGGCTTGCAAGTGCCGAAAATTTGAAAGCTTCTGTTCTTTCTTTTCTATTTGGTTTTTCGGCAATGGGGTGATAAAAATGATGATAATACTTCTATTTTTTTTTCTTTTTTTCTCATTATAATAACATATCATATAACATAATAATATTAATAAACCATTAAAGTAAGTATAATATTCATATAATAAATGCATATTTCATCACCCATGTCGTCCACTAACCATGATAATGGCTAAATTTCCATTTAAGTCCTTAACACTTAAAAGCCACATCACTTAAGCACTTTAATAAATAGCAAGCAACTTTCACGTTTAATGCATTTTAATCCTTTTGTCAAATTAAACACACAGACAGTCAAATTAGCTCACAAAAATTTACTAAATGCTTAGTCACATATCAACGGCACAGAATATAGTATTAAAATATTATACGAATTCAGATTTGTGGTCGCAAAACCACTGTTCCAACTAGGGTACAAACCGGACTATTACAATTCTCCCCCTAGGGATTTTCGTCCCCGAAAATCTTACCGTTAAACAGATCCAGATATTGCTGTCTCAATGAATCTTCAGGCTCTCACGTAGCCTCTTCTATCCCATGTCGATTCCATAGTACTTTTACTAACAGAATTTTCTTATTTCTCAATTCTTTCACTTCACGAGCTAAAATACAGATCGATTCCTCTTCGTATGTCATATTAGATCAGATTTCAATTTCAGATGGGGCAATTACATGTGACGGATCGGTATCTAGAGAGCATCGAAACATGAAATCCATTGTGTATCTTTTCCATCTCTGTAGGCAACTTTAATCTATTTGCAATAGACCCGACATGTTCAATAATCTCATACGGTCCGATGAACCTCGGATTTAATTTACCCTTACGTCTGAATCGAAACACTTTCTTCCACGGAGACACTTTTAGAAATACTTTGTCGCTTATCTCAAATTCTAGATCTTTTCATTTCAAGTCTGCATAAGACTTATGACGATCAGATGTTGCTTTCAAACAATCTTGGATCTGTTTCACTTTCTGTTCTGAGTCTTTTATCAAATCAACTCCGTGTAACTTATTCTTACTGAGTTCGGTCCAATACAGAGGTGTTTGACATTTTCGTCCGTACAAAGCTTCATATGGTGCCATTTTAATGCTTGTCTGAAAGCTATTATTGTATGTAAATTCAATCAATGGCGAATCGCTCCTAATAACCATTAAACTCAAGTATACAACATCTTAACATGTCTTCAAGAATTTGAATGATCCGCTCAGATTGAACATCTGTTTACGGATGAAAAACTGTACTGAAATGCAGTTTTGTGCCTGAAGCTTCTTGCAATTCCTTCCAGAACCTTGATGTATACCTTGGATCTTTATCGAAATAAAATAGGCAGATTTCATCAATCGATCAACTATGACCCAAATCGCATCTCTCTATCTCAAATCTAAGGCAAACCAGAAGCAAAATCCATTGTCACTCTATCCCATTTCCATTCAGGAATCAGAATTGACTGTAGCAAACCAAACGGAACTTGATGTTCAGCTTTTACTTGTTAACAGATTAAACATTTTGACACAAAATCAGAAATATCGTCCCATACCAGACCGCCAATGGTGTTGCTTCAAATCATGATATATTTTAGTACCTTTCGGATGAATAGATAAACAACTATTATGAGCCTCACTTAGAATTAGTTGTAACTACTCAGAGTTTTCTTGGTGCACAGATACGATCTATAAATCTCAAACAATCATCAACATCACGAAATTCAGAATCAGAATTCGAATCACACTGAGTTCGTTTTGCTATTATTACAATATCAACTTTCTGACATCACATATCTGTTATATACTTTTATAGAACTTTTCATCATACACACTCCATTTCGAAATAACAAATAAACATCGATATCATATCTATGATTCCAAATTAGAAATCAATTTATGTTAAACTCCTTTTTAACTTATAGTTTGCAGACTCACTTCTGAATTTCACGACTTTACTAGATAATCATTTATTTAACTCAATCTGAACTGCTTCATCATTTTGACATCTCAATCCATAGGCTTTCTTTTACAATTTACAACATCAGCATGTAGTATCAACCAGTCCATACCCAAATTTATGTCAAACTCATCATATGGTAATAGTATTAGATTAGCAGGAAAATAGATATTTCAAAACATTAACGGGCAATTCTTGCATACTTTATCAACAATGACACTTTTACCTAAGGGGTTCGATACTTTTATAGCAAATTCAGTAGACTCAACAAGCAAAGCCTCGCTGAATACTAAATTCATGCAAATATATGAATGCGTAGAACCAGGGTCTATCAAGGCAATCACAGAAGTATCATAAAGAGTAAAAGTACCAGTTATAACATTTGGCGATGAAGCTTTTTCTCGAGCTCGGATATCATACACTCTAGCTGGCGCTCTAGCTTCAGATCTGACAACATTATCTCTCATAATTTTCTGACTACCACTAACATTTCTTACATTTCGGGAAGGTCTATCTCTCTCTAGGGCGTTATCTGATCTCAGATTCAGGGTAGTCTCTTGTTCAACAGGCTTTGGGTAGTCTCGAATAAAATGATCTAACGATCCACATCTAAAGCAAGCTTGGTCATTCAATCTACAATCCCCCGAATGTCTTTTACTACAATGTTTACACTTGAGTCGCTCGGATCTGACATTTTCAACACTCGCCATCTTTGGGCAATCTCGAATGAAATGATTTTGTGATCCACAATTATAACAAACTCTATTGTTATACTTGCCCCAACATTTTCCCACATGTTGTCTTCCACACTTTCTACACTCAGGTTTGTTGCTTTTAGTACTTCCATCATTTGATTCAATTAGAGATTGAGTTCTCAGACCAACATTTGATCTCACACGATCTCTACCCGTATGTCCAATTGAAACATCTAATCTATTGCTTGCATCTCTATATTTCTTCATCAAAGGTTGAGAAAAATTACTCATCGATCTTTTTCTTTCATTATGAGCTTCATAATCGACTTTCTCGGTATTATCATCATTAATAACCCTAAACTCTCTGACCTCATTCTTACAAATTTCATCAACCGGGGGCTTGTTCATCAGATTCAGATTCGTAATCAAAAGCATAGCGGATGTCTGAGGGAGGTTAACTGGGGGCGGAAGTTGCAAAATAGTCGGGTTATTTCTCACAAATTGAGTGAACCACTCACTCATCATCTGGAAGAAAGCTTGTTTAGCTTCTCCCTCTTGACCGTTCGTAGTCGGTCTCAAATCAGAGGGCGCTGTCCCTTGCGCGGGAGCAGGCGCATTACTCTCTATGTCGTCAGCTACGGCTCTTTTGGGATCCATTATTATACGAAAATCACATTTTATACATCAGGATTCATCACACTATCACAGTTCAAATATATGGCATGTATAACTAGACTCTGACATGCTACGTTAGTCCGAGAATCAACTAAACCGTAGCTCTGATACCAATCAAATGTAACACCCCTATCCCGTGTCTGTCGTCGGATTAAGCTTAGGAGCGTTACCGGACAGATCGAAAACATTCACAGACAAAATCATACATTCAATCATTATTCTCAGACATAATGTCCCTTATGCAGGTCCTCGAGACCTTAATCGTGCTTAGACGTCGAGTCGGGACTAAACTGAAACACATATAAAATTTCATGAAAATTTGAAACTTTTCTAAAATACAGGGAGACACGCCCGTGGGAGGAGACCGTGTGCCTTCCACGGCTTCTAGACACCCCCGTGTGTCCTTTTGTGTCTATATACTGACTTGGTTCCAACGGCCACCAGACACGGCCGTGTGTCATAGCCGTGGTCCTATACTGACTTCCCCACCACGGTCACCAAACACGCCTGTGTTAAGGCCATGTTGCTTTTAGGCTACAATCTGCCAATTTTCCCACGATCTTAGGCACGCCCGTATGCCACAACTGTGTGACATTATAGGCCACCTACAAGGCCAAAATGCCACCCATAAGGGTCACACCCATAAGCAACATATACCAAGACATAACATGCATAAATGGCAACCAAATACATACTAAATTAATCATTCAAACCAATTCTAACCATGACAATTTCAAAGACTAAATCTCATATCTACACAAGCATAATTCATTCATTTGCTTACTCAAAACTTGGCCATTTCGTGGATCAACTAACCATACTAAAACATTCATCACATATCTTGTTCATTTAAGCAAATTTCCAAAACATAACTAGCCAAATCACATGGCTAAGTTCATATAACAACTTAAACCAAAAACTAGCCTATACATGCCATATCTAGCTATATACATTTTCAAAGTGTACCAAAATAACATTAGTAGTGTGATGACGATCCTTGACAGTCCCGAGCCTTCAGTAGCTTTAACGACCTATAAGACAGAAATATCACACACACAGAGTAAGCTTTCCAAAAGCTTAGTAAGTTATATACAAATAAACTGCATATGTACGCATATAAGCATATAAGCATATAAAAACATAAGCACATTTCTTATACATAACCAACTTCTCACATATATATACTTTGGTTCATACTTTTGGCCACATTTGCCACCATCATCAATTCAAGAATCATATATAAATACTTAGCTTTTTATGCTCATCTTCACATATCATATTGATATCCCATTATACAGATTCATCATAATAAGATCACATAGTGAATTACCTTATATACACACTTAATGTACTATTCAACGTACTTGAAATAGATTCATCTCATTCTTTCTTTAGTTATCACACACTTAGTGCCAAGATGTTAAACTGAACTTATTTTTGGTATCGCACACACAGTGCATATTCAATAAGCCAAAACTTTTGTCTTTTCGCACACACAGTGCTAATTGTTAAGGCCGTAGCTTCTATCAATATCGCACACACAGTGCTAATCACAAAGTCAAAACTTATATTATTTCGCACACACAGTGCTATCATTAAAGCTGTAGCTTCTATTGTTTCGCACACACAGTGCTATTCATTAATTATGATCGCACACTTAGTGCCTCAACTCATAGTCGAAGCTTGAATGATATCGCACACTTAGTGCATTTATAATAGACTGATCTTAAACCAATGATCGCATTACACAAAGCCATCCACAAAGTCGAAGCTTATAATATGTCGCACACACAGTGCAAATCATCTCGGTCACATTTCCATTTACGCACACTTAGTGCCACAAAAATCCATTTCTCACATAGCATTTATAATTCAATGATATCATAACCATTCGTTTCACAACATTTAAACATAGCTTAGTACACTTTTTATACTCGAACTTATCTCGAAATTCATATGCACAATCCTCTCATACACATCCATTATCAACATTAGTCATAGGAATAATTATAATTTCATACATATTTGTATAGTGGCTTACCTCGGATTCGGTTTATCGGAAATGAAAAAGGCTACTCGTTTACTTTCGCTTTCCCGCGATCTAAATCCGTTTTCCTCGGTTCTTGATCTAAACATATTCATAATTAACCCTTTTTATTCACTAATTCATTCAATTAAATCCAAAGACACATATTTAGGGCTATTTGCAATTTAGCCCACACATTTGCACATTTTATCAATTTAACCTATTTTTCACAAAACATCAAATTCACAAAATCCACCCATGCTCATGCTTAGCCGAATATCCCTAAGGACTATATAAGTCCAAATATTTCATCAAATTCACAAATTAGTCCTCCAAAATAATATTTTCACAATTTAGCCCTATTTAGCTAATTTCATCAAAACTTCAAGAACAAAACATGTTCATCTAGCTCATATATTTAATTTAACACCATAAAACATCACAAAACTCAACATAGCATCAATGGCATTTTACACAAACATCACCAATTCATGAAATTGAGACATGATTTTTGTAGCTCTAAAAGTAATGATTACAAAAACGTAGAAATTATCAAAAACGGAACAAAATCTAACCTTGACTTTTGGCTTGCAAGTGCCGAAAATTTGAAAGCTTCTATTCTTTCTTTTCTATTTGGTTTTTCGGCAATGGGGTGATAAAAATGATGATAATGCTTCCATTTTTTTTCATTATAATAACATATCATATAACATAATAATATTAATAAACTATTAAAGTAAGTATAATATACATATAATAAATGCATATTTCATCACCCATGCCGTCCACTAACCCTGGTAATGGCTAAATTGACATTTATGTCCTTAACACTTAAAAGCCACATCACTTAAGCACTTTAATAAATAGAAAGCAACTTTCACGTTTAATGCATTTTAATCCTTTTGTCAAACTAAACACACAGACAGACAAATTAGGTCACGAAAATTTACTACATGCTTAGTCACATATCAACGGCACAAAATATAGTATTAAAATATTATATGGATTCGAATTTGTGGTCTCAAAACCATTGTTCCGACTAGGGTACAAACTGGACTGTTACAATACCTAACTGTTTGAAAAGGAAGAGTTGCTGACCAAATCTTAAAGATTTGGGAGCGCATGAATTTATCACAAAAGCATATTGTTTAGCCTAGCTAAGAGAAACTTTGATAACTGTATTAGAATTCCAAGCAAGACCTTAAAAAATATAGAGGTTCCGATTTTTCCAAATACGCCAAATTATAATCCCGAACAAATAATGCCAATTAACTCTTCTTACTAAACTAGTCGTTTGTTGATCTTTAAGATTATGCTCCATACATTTAAAGAGCGTCCCGGAGTAGAAAGTAAAATGTTTACCTAGTGGAATTAAATGATTCCAAATATCCCTTATTGTAGTACAATCACGAAGGGTGTGTAGCAAATCTTCATACTCATGACCACAAATTCCACAAGCAGGATCAATACATATTCCTCTTCTTGTCCTCTCCGCATTAGTGAGTGATCGTTGTTTAAGGGCAAGCTATAAGAAAAATCTCACCCTTTGTGGTCCTTGAAACTTAATTGCCAAATAGCTTCTTTCGAATTCTATAATCCTCCTCGCGTTTTCTCATACGCACTTTTGATGGAGAAGGAACCAGACGTGGTGCTTCCCCAGATAATTCTGTCAGTACCAGAGTTTAACTGGGGAGGAGGGACTCCCACAATCTTTTGAATTACATATTCTGAAACCCAAAGACGAAAGAACTCCAAATTTCAATCGTCATTCTCAGTAACCATATCACTAAGAGAATATTCCATATCTAGAGTAGAATTAGTGGGAAGCTTTCTACACAAAGGCCCAATGTTTAGGATCCAAAGATCTTTCCAATAGTTAATACTTTTACCATGTCTAACAGACCACAGAAGGTTCTCATGAATAAGAGGCCATACCTTTGAGAGTGATCTCCACAAAAAAAGAACTCCCTCCCCTCGATAAGGTCATTGGCAAATCGCTTGAACCCCATATTTAGATCGGAGAACACTAACTCACAGTGCAGAGGAGTTCGACACAATGTTGAAACCCAATTTCAATATAAAAGAAGTGTTATGATCTCGCAAGGATCGTAAACTAAGCCCACCATGCTGTTTGGGTTGACAATATTTTATAAAAAATATATAAATTAATTTGAAATATTAATATGAATATAAAAAAATATATTAATAATAAATTGAAAGTTTGAGATTTTTTAAATATATATAATTATAAATAGTGCACTTTTGAAAATTTACCCATGGTAAAACTTTAAACTATATATAATAAAATTTGAGGATAAATAATAAAGAACTAAAAAAATGGTTAAAATAATTTGAATTTCTCAACTATTAAAGAAAAAGAAGGTTTTAAATTAATTCATATAAGTGTTTTAATTTGGCATTTGCCATTTTTTTGTGGAAATAAATACAATTAAAAAATAAACACTAAGTAAAAGACATCTAAGTGGACTCCTCCATCAATCGTAAATAAATTTTTCTATCTTGTACAACCTTAACAATCTTATCTACGAGTTTATTATCCTCCCTAGAAATATGCTGAAGACTCCAAAGATTAAGAAGCTTCAAAATTGTATGGATTCTCCTTACCAAAGCGGAGTTAGAGTTTCCGTGAATGCCATATTTGATCATATTGATTGCCATGAGATTGTTAAACTGAATTAAGATGTTTTCAAATCCCTGGTCAAGCGCGAGCTTTAAACTATCTAAAATGCCCCAAAGTTCAGAATCAAGTACTGTGCAATTGCCCAAGTACCTGTTAAAGCCAATAATCCACTCTCCATTTTGGACTCTCAAAAGCCCACCAGCTATAGCGAAAGCGTCTTCTGGTCTAACTGGTCCATCTAAATTCAAGCATACCCAACTGTTCGAAAAGGAAGAGTTGTCGACCAAATCTTGAAGATTTGGGAGCGCATGAATTTATCACAAAATCATACTGTTTAGGCCAGGTAAGAGAAATTTTGATAATTGTATTAGAATTCCAAGCGAGGCCTTGGAAAATATAGAAGTTTCAATTTTTCCAAGTGCGAAAAATTATAATCCCGAACAAACAATTCCAATTAACTCCTCTTGCTAAACTAGCCATTTGCTTATCTTTGAGATTATGCTCCATCAATTTAAAGAGTGTCCTGGAGTAAAAAGTAAGATGCTTACCTGGTAGAATTAAATGATTCCAAATATCATTTACTGTAGTACAATCACAAAAGGTGTGTAGCACATCTTCATACTCATGACCACAAATTCCACAAGTAGGATCAATACATATTCCTCTTCTTGTCCTCTCTGTATTAGTGAGTAATCGTTGTTTAAGGGCAAGCCATAAGAAAAATCTCACCCTTTATGGTCCTTGGAACTTCCATAGTAACTGCCAAATAGCTTCTTTCGAATTCCATAATCCTCATCGTATTTTCTCATACACACTTGTGATGGAGAAGGAACCAGATGTGGTGCCTCCCTAGATAATTATGTTAGTACCAGAGTTTAACTGGGGAGGAGGGACTCCCACAATCTTTTGAGTTACATATTTTGAATCCCAAAGACGAAAAAACTTCAAATTCCAATCACCATTCTCAGTAACCATATCACTAAGAGAACATTCCATATCCATGGTAGAATTAGTTGGAAGCTTTCTACACAAAGGCCCAATTTTTGGGATCCAAGGATTTTTCCAACAGTTATACTTTTACTATCTCCAACAGACCATAGAAGGTTCTTATGAATAAGAGGCCATACCTTTAAGAGTGATCTCCACAAAAAAAAGAACTTCTTCCCCTTTTGAACCCCATATTTAGATTGGAGAGCACTAACCCACAGAGCAAAGGAGTTCGACACAATGCTGAAACCCAATTCCATTATAAAAGAAGTGTTATGATCTTGCAAGGGCCGTAAACCAAGCCCACCATGCTATTTGGGTTGACAATTTTTCTTCTTTTTGCTAAAAATAAGTCATAAAAATGGTTAAATATTACCAATTGAATTAGTTTATTACTAATATAATAAAATATATTTAAAAATAATACTTCTACCAAACATAAAATAAACGCATAATTAAATTAACAATCTTATTAAACTTAATAATTTTCAAGGGGTTTTTTAAACTATTAATTTTCATATATTTGTTGGTTATATGAGTTAACAAGTAACAACAACAAAATCATTACCACTATAATATGGAATTTATCCAAATGATTAATTATTTAGGAGTCAAACTTTATTAAAGTTTTTACTAGAATTTCATTTTCCAAAATTCTTAAAGCTTGGTTGTCTTATGTTTTTTAACCATCAATTATACCACATAAATGAGGGTGTTAACTATAGTAGAAATTATCAACTTATTTCTTTTTGATTATTACAAATTTGGGATAAGGGATGAATTTTCGATATTTAAACTCTACCCACTCATACCAATACACAACTTTATCACAGTTTTGTTGGCACATACTTTGTTTTTGAATTGGTATGTGGAATCAACAAAAAGTTAAAAGTTAAAAAGATCTGTGACCCACCTGAGTCGAGTTAAGTTTTAACAATAACTTTTTATTTTTTCAACAGATTAACTTGAATTTCAAAAATAATTTTATTTGAATTAATTATTAAAAAATATGTATTTTTAATATTTTATTATTTTTAGACAATGAAGTATATGAATGCACTAAGTAGGATTGAGCTTGAGCTTAGACATTTTCCCAACTTAATGTGACACAACTTATAAACATGGGCAACGTGAAAGGGGCGGATAGAGACTCTGACTCTTTTAAAGTTACCTTTTAAAATGTATAAAGTTATAAGCTCATACCTCCAAAAATAATAAAATTTTGATTTAAAAGACCATAAACATATGAACTAAAAGTGTATTTATAACTTAATTTTGATACCTAGAAAAGAAATGGTAACCCACGAATCTCATATTTGGTACTAATGTCCTCATTTTTAGTGTCCGCTCTCTTTCCATGAAAGCTTGAAAACTATGCTCTAACTAAACAAAAGCTTACCAATTTCATTATTATTTAAGAAAAAATAAAAACCCACACGGTCTGTCTGGACACAAATATATATATTGAAACAAAAGAAGAAATGATTGGCAACCCTACCAGCAATATTCCAATCTTGTGCGTATATAATTTGCCCGACAGATAGACGTAGACCATACATATTCCACTCAATAAAATTCCTTTTCTCTTGGGACTTGCCTCACTATCTTGTCTCTCTCATTAAAATTATTTACACACAAACTTTTACTAATTTTATGTCTTTATTTTTTAGTTAATGATGTAAAAAATTCTTAATTTTTTTTACATAAATACAATTAAATCATTGTTTCTTTTTTATTTTTTTGGCCACCTCAACTTTCAAATGCATTAAAAAAACTTTCAAATCTTTTTGAAAAAGCAATTAAGCCACTACCTTTTTTGTACTCAATTGAGTATTTGAACTTTCAAAATGCATTAAAAAAATTTTAATTTTTTTTTAAAAATAAAGTAATTAAACCCTGCTTTTATTAAAAATTTTAAAAATATATAAAAAGTTAAAATTAATAAAATCTATAAATATTATTAAATTTTAATAAAAATTCAAATATTAAAAATTTATTAAAAAATAGAAAAAGCATAAAAATCGTAAAAAAATATATACAAAATTGTGAAATTTTATAAAAATTGTGAAAATTTATAAAATATATAGAAATAATAATAAAAATTATAAATTTTATAAAGTCATAACAAAATTATACAAAATGTAAAGAAATATAAATTTCGTAAAATTTTTTTATAAAAATTATTGTACCAAAAGAAGCATTTTATAATTTTCTATAATTTTTATTTTTTCTTAAATTTCACCACATGTCACATTGTGTTGCGACACATGATGACTTTAATTGACAAAAACTAAGGGTTGTTAGTTTTTTTTTTATCATTTTTATAAAATTTTATAATTTTTTACAA
Organism: Gossypium bickii; assembly: GCA_025503065.1. Taxonomy (NCBI): domain Eukaryota; kingdom Viridiplantae; phylum Streptophyta; class Magnoliopsida; order Malvales; family Malvaceae; genus Gossypium; species Gossypium bickii. The sequence goes on along the minus strand of CP106713.1, from coordinate 13,281,231 downwards.
CTTTTATAAAAATTCTAATTTTAATTATTTTTATATTTTTATTAAAATTTATTATTTTTATTTTTTTAATTTTTAATAAGAGTAGGGGCTTAATTGCTTTTTTTAGAACTTTTGAGAGTCTTTTTGATACATTTTAAAAGTTCAAGTACACAATTGAGTAAAAAAAACATGAGCTTAATTGCTTTTTTTTTTAATAAGTTTAAGGACATTTTTTATACATTTTGAAAATTCAAATGCTCAATTGAGTGCAAAAAAGAAAAAAGAGGAACTTAATTGTTTTTTTTTTTTAAGTTTCAGAATTTTTTACACCCTTAAATTTTTATTTTTTATATCAATATTATTTTTGGGTAAATTTTCAATCACATTGTATTATATCATAATCTATTTAATTTTAAAAAACTTATTTATTTTTATTAATAATACATCATAATGAAGTTTGTTGAATTATCAAATCTAAATTCTAAATATTTTAGAATTTTCTTCTTTTTAGAGTTTACACATAATCATTATATTTGTACAAACGATAAATAATCATATTATCTCACTTTGTTTAATTTTTTTTATATAAAATAACCACATTATCGTAAAATTTTAAAATTAAATTCAGCTAATTTCAATTTTAATGATTTGTTCTCATATTCTACACTACTAACACTAAATAAGAGGTTTAGAGAATGGTTTGACCTCTAAATTATATATATAGTTTTTATACTCAAACTTACTTTTGGCTTCTAAACTCTTCAATTTTTTTTCTCATTGTTATATTTAATTTTTTTATTCTAAATTTATATTTAAAGTTACATTCCATTAATTGATTTAATTTAATAACGTTAACTAAGTTAAATCATATTTTTCTTTTGATATAATGCTTTATTTGACCCTAAAACTACACAAAAAAAGTTATTTTAATCTTTAATCTTTTATTTTTTTATTAAATAGTCCTAAAATGGATGGAAAACTTAATGTTTGTTAAATTTGCTGACATGGTATACATATGGATTGCCACAAGAATAACATGTCAGCATTTAATTAATTTTTTAAAATTAAAAAAATATTAATTTTTTAAATAATTTTTATATTTTTTGTGATTTTAATTTTAAAAATACTTTTACAATTTTTTTAATTCTTAAAACTTTAAAAAGTTAATTAAATGTTTACGTATCATTCATGTGAATATCATATCATTAAAATTAAAAAACATTAATTTTTTTGAGTGATTCGATAAAAATATAAATTTAAAGACTAAAAATATAAAATATTAAATAAACGACAAATGGCTTTTTTTTTTTCTTTATATATAGAGAGTCGAGGGCCCTGATTCACGTATTTCTAAATACAAACATTCTTTATTTTTTTTTGGATAATAATTAATAATATTCTTTTTTATGGATATTTATTACCTTATATTAAAGGGAAAAAAACACGTGGGAATCATAACTTAAAAGCCGGAAACAAATAAGAAAATGAAATTTCCAATCGAGCATTCAGTTCTGTCTGAAACGTGTTTTATGTTCCTCCCAAAGGCACTATAAATCTTCCGTTCAACGTCTACTTTTTCTATTTCAGTTCAGTCCCTCACATTTACACTCAAAATTCTTCACTGTTTCCCCCCTTTTGCTTCAAATTAAAACACCCTGGATTAGTTATAATAGAGCGGATCAAAAATGAAAGCAGGTTTGGGTGTAGATGGCGAATATATTTACGAACAAGAGAAGCATCTCACTGTTCTTAAAACTTCTCTTTTCTTCGCCAAAGATGGCTTCATTGTTTACGACTGTAAAGGCCAGTTACTCTTCGAGTCGACTCCTACTGCCCTCTTCCTCGTGATAAAGGTCAACTTGTTCTTATGGATGCTCATGGAAAATGCCTACTCACCCTAAGAAAAAAGGTATGTTTCTTCATTTTCTTTTTAATTCGAACGGTTTGACTCGGTTCATGTAGGGTTAGTTAGCTGGCGTGTCCTTCTTGCAGAGGCCGAGTTTGCATCAGCGGTGGGAAGGGTTTGTACGGGAAAGATCGGAAGGACAGAAACCGATATTCAATGTGAAAAGATCATCAATAATCGGACGGTGTGGGATGATAGTTGAAATGTTGAACAATCCAGGAGAGGAGTACCAGATCGAAGGGAACTTTGGGCAACGAAGCTGCAAGATATTGAATGCAAGGAAGGAATCAATGGCTGAGATCAAACGGAAAGTTGATGCTTCGAGGAAGGTTGTACTTGGGAAGGACGTGTTTTTGCTTTCCTTAAAACCAGGCTTTGATGGAGCCTTTGCTATGGGGTTGGTACTTGTTATTGATCAGATCTATGGTGATGATTATGTCCAAAATTATTATGAGGCTGAGACCTTCCCTACCACACACCGCTAATGTTTTTAATTTTTCTTATATTATTATTATTATTATTATATTTTCTCCTTTTTTTTTTTTTTTTTTTTAAAAAAAGGAGATGCGGGAAATTGCTTGTATATAATGTGAAAAAGATTGAGAACTATAATATAACGTCCCTTTTAAGATAGCTTTCTATTTTTTTAAAAAAAATTGCATTTAGATTAAATTTACATAAATTAAAATAAATAAAAATTTCCTTTGAAGGGAGATACAAGTTTAAACTTTAAAAATTATATTATTTGAGAGTAACAATTACGATCTCTAAACATAAACTGTAAAATAGATACGTAAACAATAATTTGGCCCAAAAAAGTAAGAATAAAAGGAAAAATCTTAATGGTATAAAGGCCCTTGAAATTTTAAAAAAAAAATTAATTAAGTCCTTCCGATTTGAATTATATTTTTAAAAAAATATTATATTTATAATATTTTTAAAAAAATATTATATTTAATCCAGTATCTGATTTGAATTAATGTTTTTGTTGGCTATTACAAATTTCCCACCAATAGAACAACAACATGTATCCGAAATATTGAAATGGAGCGGCTCCCTCTATGCTGTCTTAATTGCTTTAAATGTTAGAAATGTGCACCCACAAATCTTGACTAGTTCAACCATATTTATTGATATTTAGATTTATTTAATTAGTATCTCTCAAATTCATCCTAAAAAAACCTAGAGTTATTTAATTCCTGTCACTTATAGAATTGAGCAATTTGGATAATTAATTCCAACATTATAATATTAATGTTTACTATCAATTATACATATATTTTTTATTTGCGTAATAATAAATTTAGTTTTTAATGTTTATATATTGTTTGTCGATGTTGTAGGCTAAATTTATTAAATCATGACCAAATTGATAAATTGTGTAAATTTTAAAAGTTAAAATTATTATTATACTAATAAAAATATGTACAGTTGAGGAAAAATATTATTAATTGTCTTTAGTTATTCATTTTCGAAATGAAGGGACTAAAAAAGTCTTTTTATAATTAATTTTTCAGCAGTCAAATTATTGGAGTTGAATTCTTATAATACTTTAATTAGATTTAAAATTTACATTAATTAAATAATAAAAATATTAAATTATGAAAAGATATTTTGGTAAATATAAAAGGAAATTGGAGGCTTGAGAAATAGAAGTTTTATTGTTGAATAAACTTGGTCCGATAAGAACTTCTCTATACAAAGAATCCAAAGTTAGTAAATAACGTAGATAATCCTAAAGACTAGAGTAAAACAACAGCCCAAGCCGTGGAAACCAATAAATAAGACCATCTTAACCAACCCTGCCCCGCAATTTCCTGCAAACAAAACCAATGTTGACAAAATTAACTACACAAATCAACAACAGTAATCATATTCAAATGGAATATTATGAGATAGGCAATGAAGAAAAGCAAAGCATACCTTAAAAGAGACAAGTATGGAGGGTGGTGCTGCAGAAGGCACCAGTCCAGTGAACCCAACATCATACGCAATGCTTCCATCAGGTTTGAACAATCCAAAGTTTCTCTCGGATGTTGGCCCAGGCTTTAAATTTTCATTGAACAATGCAAAAACATAAGCCTTGATCACCATCTTTGGCCTAAATGGGGTTCCCTTCTTCTTACCCAACAGTTTACGCAGGTTCCGGTTGTAAGTCCTTGCGTTCCTCACGTTTGCACCAGCTTCATCAGGATCCCCACGCGAGGCCCAACCGGTTTCAGAAACAATGACTTGCATCTTGCTGAAACCAGCTTTGTCCAATGCTGCATAGGCTGCATCTACCTGAGCTTCAAACATGTTATCATAATGTAGCTTCGTTTTTGCATCGTAAATCCCACGATTATCTTTGAATAATGCGTAGTTAATGTCGATGTGTTGAGGGTCATTCTTGTAGGCTAGGAATGGATATGCGTTTATATAAAACGGAGAGCCTATCTGTGAGAAAAACTCCAATAGAGGCTTCATGAAAGGAGCAACATCGGGTCTGAAGATGCAAGCTGATGGTGGGAAAGAATTGGCAAATACAGCTTCTGAATGTGGACTTGAAACCTCAACAGTATGCTGTAAACCCAATCTGTAAAGAGCACTATAAACATTCTTTGCTGCTGGTAATAAGACCTCCCAAAGTTCTATAGTTGTCCCTCCCAATATCTCATTGCCGACGGCTATTCCTCGGATTCGAGTATCGGGAAGGAATGCCTGTACGTTTTCTTGTACCCAATTCATGGCACGGTCCTCACCTATGCTTATTTCTTTTAAATATTCATTGGGAAGTCCAATTATAATTTCTATACCGGACCCTTTAAAGGCCTGGAGAACTCCGTGATCTGCGTCGTAGATCCGAATGTGGTTTATTTTTGCAGCTTTTAGAAGCGTCACCACGCTTTCTGGTTGTGGTAGGTTGTTTGCTATTCTGCCATAGTTTACTCCATATGTCCATGTGACTGAATGTTTAGCTGAAACTGCATGATCACACACATCACCAATAATTTATGTGCTTTAATTAGACATGGCCAATAATACATAGTCATTGAAAGGCAAAGTAATTCATCAACTCAGCATGCAGCCAAACTTATAATGGATTAAAGCAAAGCAGCCATATTGATGAAAAAAAGGGACTTTTTTGTTTTTTAAATTTCTTTATGGTGTATTACATATGCAATAAGTATCAGCAAAAAGAAAAGATACAATAACGAAAGGTGCATACCAGGAGAGAATATGACAGAAAAGATGAGGAAGAGCCAGAGAAAGATAGAAGAACCCATAAGAAATGTAGGAAGATAAACGGAGGATGTGCATTCCATTTGTAGAAAAGAGGTGGGGTTGGTCCAGTCTTTGATGACTTAAAAACTATAGCAAAAAGAAAGGCAAGACTTGTTAATGCAGGCATGTCACAAAAACCACCGAAGAAAATATTCTTAAACCTTATTTAAAGATGATGTACCAAAAAGGCTTTAGAAATAAAGAAGAGGAAGAAGATTCTTAACCTTAACCCAAAGTTCAAAAAAAAAAAAAAAAAAAAAAAAAAAAAAAAAAAAGCTAAAAAATTCTTACTCTCAAAGTATGCCTTTTCTGCAACTTTCTATTCTTGGGGGGTTGTCCATAAACAAATGACACTGTTACTCGTAAAAAGTACATGAGCCCCTCGTGTATGCAGATGGATAGTTGAATAATTTTTATGTATACCTTTCTTGGGATATGAGGAGAAGTGAATCATTGGTTAATGATGGAAATAAGTTTGGCTTTTGCTTGTTGCTTTTGCATTATAGAAGAGGTGGCATGATTATTAAGCTACTTAATCAAGCTTGGTGAGGAAACAGTTTTATAGGTTAACGAAAAGCCTACTTTGTATATTCCATTGATCATTACAATGATTATATTCATATGGGAAAACCTTTGAATAAAGAAAAATATAGTTCTTATTTAACAGTTTTAAAAATCATTGGCAAAACACCTTCGATTATTGCTTTGAAAACTACGCAGCACGTGCATACCCGGCAAAGATGGAAGATGCTCATGAAGGAGAGCTATCAATGTTGCCTTTGAACTCCAAATAATTACGTAAACAGATCATGAGAGCGACCAATGTCATGCAAATGAAAAACCTATCTACATGCTTTATCCAGGGGTTAAAAAACTGCACGTTAAGCAAGGACACGACGGTTCCATGCACCATGAACTATGCAATGGTTCCGAATATTTATAACAGAGAAAAAAAACACCAGCATATTGTGTCAACAACATATCAAGCATACACAGTGCAGTTAATCAATGACATAACATGTAATGTTCGATCTGAGACTTGAGCCATTAACCATAAATCACGAGTTCCATGTGCCTACAATCTAAGTTCTACACAATGTAACAAAAGCTGCAACGTTCAAACCTACTTCTTACAGGGATACAGGTTGATTGCTATCCCACTAACAAAGAAATCTAGCAGAAACATCATTAATGTTACAGTCATCCATGGAATCATCATAGAGGTTACAGGCAAATACAATAAACTAGAATACCACAGGGTGGCTAGGATACTGGTTGTCATATTAGTTGCTTGCAGGCCCAGATCCTGTAGGTTGTGGGGTATCAGCTTGCCCACCTTCTTTAACCTTACCATTTTCAATCACCTCCGCATCTACTGCCTTGCCTTTGTCCTCGACCTCAACACTACACTTGCCAGCCACCTCCTGTAAACCTTGTGTCTCTTTGGCTTCTCCCTCAGATACAGGGACTGCTCCATTTGGATTCTCTTTCTCTACTCCCCCGTTAGCTTCCAATGTCACAGTTTCTGGGTTTTCTGGTTGTTTCTCACATGTACCATTCTCTTTCTCTGCCTGAGTTTGTGGCACCTTTTCAGTAGGGGCTTCCTCTTCTTTTGCAGTTTGAGTCCCATCTGTGCAACTAGCTTCTGCAGGTTTCTCTTGAACCTCCATTGCAGTCGGGGTTTCTTCAGTACCAGCAGCCTCTTCTTTTTTGCCAGCCTCTGCAGTTTCTTGTACCTTAACATCTGTACCAGCTTCCTCCATCTTGGTGTCAGCATGCCCAGTCTGGTCTGCCACTTCTGTTTTACCTCCATCCTGAACCTGAGTTTCGATGGAAGTATCTTTTTCTCTTTCAGCTTCCGCAGTTTCCTTTTCAGTGGCTGGTGCATCTTCCTTTTCATTTTCTTTCTCACCTTTGGATTTTTCAGGAAGGGCCTCTGTTTCCTTGTTTTCCTTCTTTGCACTCAACGATTTTCGGCCTCGCTTCTTTGGGGGTTCCTTTTCTGGTGTTGGAGTAGCCTTGGCCTTTTCACTGATCCTTGCTGATCTTCTAGGGGTCTCACCGGTACCCCAATCAAACTCCGTTATTGGAGGATTACCAGGGTGTGATTTTAGATATTGCTCCAACTGTTTCCTGCTACTAATCTCCTCCCCAGTTGGTGCAATGAACATGATCTCAGTCTTCCTGGGTGAACCGACTTTCTTGGGAAAAAACTATAAACAAAAACCGGAAAGACATTTTATACAAGTATACTACAGCCAAATCAATTAAAGAAGAAGCACAATAACATGAACACTGAAATATGCAATTCAAAATGTATCATAATCCATCTGCATGTTTCAGATCATACAAAACAAGTGGAAGGCACAAAGTTATTGTCGATCTATATGTAGTCAAGACCTAAGTTGTTAAGGGAATGTTTAATTTCTGCCAAAGGGCCATGCCAAATGATTCAATGACATCAACAAATTTAAATACTTAAAAGCAAAAAGTACTAACATCGGAATGATCCTGAAACAATTCAACGCTGATCAAGTAGAGGACTACCAGATACAAAGTAAAAGAAAAGTTTGTACAGTGTCTACACACACAGAGAGAGGAAAACAATATTACTAAAATTTGGACATTTCTTTCTTTATGAGAAAAAGTTTAGGTATGGAGAGGTTATCTAGTCCGAGTTGGGGCATGCCACTGGTTTAATAAAAAACTGAAACTGGTATTTATAGATTACTCACCAAATAGAATTACTGGTGAGACTTAAACCCTGGGGCTTGCCACGGTGCTAAAATAAACTGAATCAACTCATGCTGGTAAATTCGGACATTTCAATCCACTGCAGTTTTTAGGATATTCCAGACCATATAATTAAGTGGTTTATCAGCAACGTTCAGCCCTTTGCTCATGTTTTAATTCCCTGTATGTAAATACTAAATCTAGCCGTACTCAAAATTGAATAATGTAGGGATTATAATTTGCTTCAATTGATTCATGCAGTAGGATTCAAATTTCAATTGATTCATGCAGCAAGATTCGAATTTGAGATGATACTATACCAAGTACCAACCAAGTAGTCATTGTAAGAAAACAAAATGACACTATCAATCACCATTAACATGATAAGTATGCTTTTTCTTGGCTTGAAAGTTGTACTACAAAAGGAAACTGATAGAAGAACCCTACAGGTTTGCCTAATTTTATGCACGGATCCTTAACAGATAAGGGTTAGCTTGTTTCCCAAAAACCAGGGCCAGCCCCCTCTCACTGCCTCCACCTGCCTATCCCCAAATAGTTAAATTTGTGAACTGCTAAAAAGTACCCAAGAAATCATCACTTTCCAAAGAAAAATACATAGTTTGATTACTCCATTAGCCAAGAAATATGGCCTTAAACATCAACTAACTGTCCTCTTACACAACAAACTGCAAATTTATGCAAAGACAAAAGAAAATATATTGTAAGAATCATTATCGAAAGATTAAAATACATCGGGGATTAAGGTAGGGTCTGTGATATAAATGAATGAAGTACATAGTCTATAAACTTAAGCAGTGAGATCTATAAACAATATTAATAAAATCCCTTACCCAGGCTAAAAGTAGAGACCCTTGAATTACTAAATGTATTCCATTACACTCTTAATAGCACACGCATTAACCATTACGTGCACCCATGTTTCTCAGACTTAGGGGATGGTATCGAATACAAGTATATGCACGAAAAAGACTGCTCATTTTGTTTCCCTAAGTTATAAAACAACAAACTTTGGAGTTTTTGAAATAAATGTTTAAGTGTTTAACATTAACTCGTTTCAAGCTTCGGAGCTTTGTCCCATATTCTGTAACTGCTTTGGAAGTTTTCTCCAGGTTTAAAAACCAGTGTTAGGTTTAAAGAAAGCCCAAAGGAGAATAACAGCATATTTCAGCTGGGAAAACCAGCATGATTGTCACTGAAACTCTCATGAAGTTCATAATATAATGCAAAATAGGAGTCCCCTTTTCTCCAAAGAAAGAAATTTTTACTTTGGGAAACACATGTGAAGGAAAATTTTTGCTTTCCTGGTTAAATGTTTTGGAAATTTTACTTACCATGTAAAAAATAAACTTAACCCTAAAAATGGTCGAAAAGATCAAAACTTCCACAAAACCCTAATTTCAACTATTATCACCAACACAAAGGTAAAACCTTCAACGCTAAACTTAATGATAAAATTACAACCATAAACAAACACATTACAGCACAATACCAATAAAACACAAAGCAATTAGTAAATCCCCAAATCCACACAAACAATAACCAAAATTTTAAAAAGTAAAAGGGGGAAAAAAGCAGATTTACAAAACACTAAAAGCAAGATAGAAAATCTAAAGGAACAAGCAAATTAAAACATAAGCACTCAACCAAATTTGAAAAAAAAAAATCACCATTTTTTTCCAAGAAGCAGGTGCTGGAAGCTCAACAGAAAAAACTTCCTCCTTACTCTCCATTTTTTCACCTGCAAAAACAACAAATTGCTATTTGAAAAAAAGGGGAAAAAAAAGCCAAAAAAATAAAAAAGAACAACGACCCTTATCTCTAAAAATTTAACCTTAAAAAGGGTTTTCCCTATTCTCTCTGCTTTGAATTTATGTGTTTTGTGTGGTAAGAAGAAGAAAGTGTCATAAAAACCGTTGAGACTTCAGTTCGGGATTATGTTTTTTTATTTACAAAATCTAATGGGGTATTGATAAAATTACGACACAAGGTACAGAAAACTCGTGCATTGAAATGTTATCCAATGACAAGATGCCAATTGGTCTTTTAAGGATAACTTTTTCTCATCTCGAGTCGATTCCATTGTCTGTTTGAGTTTTGAAATTTAGGTCTGTGGACACGTGTCCTGGATTTGCGGTTTCAAAAATATCCAGAGAGTACTGTTCGGTCCTCGTGCATCCTGGCTCGTCATTTGATTCACGCCGTAGCATAGCGCGTGAGTTGTACGCTGACTTTGAGAATATTTGGTGTGTATGTGTGATAGATAGCTATCAAATTATTTGCTTTAATTTAATTTAAAAAATTAAAATTTTTAAAAATATAATATATTTATTTTTGTTTAGTTTTTATATTTCTTAATAACTTTTTAATCTATGAATTAAAAATATATATATAGTATATAAATACCAGATTGAGCTATGATGAGTCAAATGTTATCAATTTAATGTAAAAAACTAACTAAAAAATATCAAATAAAATAGTTTATAATAGTAGGGTTATGTGGTAATTTATTTTTTTAAAGTTAAGAAAATATCAATTCAATTTGAAAAACGATAAGATTACTCTTGGTTTTAGGAAATAAAGTTAAATTCATTTTCGTGTTTGTGGAAAATGAAAAACTAAAAAATAATATTTGATTGAAAATTTTAAAAATGAATTTAAGAAAATTAAAGTATGGGAAAATTAAAAAATAATAAAAAGTTTTTTTTATTATTTTCACTAAAAATATTTTGTAAAATTGAAAAAAAATAGAAATAAAGGTTTTTTAACTTTAAAAATTGATTAAGCATACTTAATTATATATAACCTCTTATTTAAGGGTTCAAAAGTTATGAATAATAGTAAAAATTGTTTAAAGAAAACCTTTAAGAGTTGAAAGCAAAGTTGTTTTTCCTAAATGCCAAACTTATAAGATAGAATCATGAATTTTCGTTGTGATAAATAACCCAAAAAAAAAAAATGTTACTCATCTTGTACGATAAAAGTTGTGTAATATTATATACAAGCAAGCATTTAGTCATATTTCAAAAATAATCCAAAAAAGAAAATGTTACTTATCCTATACGATAAGAGTTATATGATATTATATACAAGCAAGCATTTAGTCATATTTCAAAAATAACCCAAAAAACATGTCACTCATCTTGTACGATAAGAGTTGTATGATATTATATACAAGTAAGCATTTAGTTATATTTCGAAAATAACCCAAAAAAACATGTTACTCATCTTGTACGATAAGAGTTGTATCATATTATATACAAGTAAGCATTTAGTTATATTTTGAAAATAACTCAAAAAAACATGTTACTCATCTTGTACGATAAGAGTTGTATGATATTATATACAAGCAAACATTTAATTATATTTAAAAAAAAAAACATGTTACTCATCTTATACAATAAGAGTTGTATAATACAAGTATTTAGTCATATTTCGAAAGTAACTCAAAACAACATGTTATTTATTTCTACAAACAAGCATTTGGTCATCTTTGGAACATTATACAATTAAAATTTAGCTAAAAGAACATGCGCATGTATTCACAATAAGGATTTAAAATAAATATATGCATTTACAAATATTTCACAGTAACTGCTTAGTTCAACATTCAATTTGTGTTTGGTATAGACTAATAAAATTATGAAAATACTTTATGATAACATTAGAATCGAATTATTAAAACATATGTAATATTGAATCTTGGAATATAATTGTAACGTGGTCAAAATTTCAGTATAGGTAATGGCACAATTTGAGGTGTAAATAGGAAATTTCAAGGTGAATAGTAAACTCTAAATATTTAATATTGAATTAAGTGTTTTGAAATATATTGTTATGGTGGAAATGGTTGAGGGATTAGAATGGTAATTCTCCAATTTTCGTGGTTTAACTTCTACATTGTGCAATTAATGACAAATTTTCAATGTTGGTAGTGGTACTAATTCGAGACATGAATCGCCATCTACGGAATATAGTTTGGAGTGTGGAAAATAGTATTATTATTAACACTAGAGGGACTTGTATGGAAATGAATTGAGAAAGATGAGAATAGGACTGAATTGAAATTTAAGTGAGAATTGGTGGAGTGAAGTACAATTGGACCATTAAAGTGATGCATACCATTAAAGTAATAGATTGTAGGGAAGGGACGTGTAAATGAATGCATGCCAAAATTAATTTAGTAAGAAAATAAGTGGTGAATAAGTTAGTGAAAGGTGGCAAGTTGAAAAGCCTTACCCTTGCATGAGATTAACGTGGGAAGACATTAATGTAAGAATACAATTATATCTAAATTGTTAAATGTTAAGCACACACACTCCTATGAAGTGGGATAAGTGGCCTTGTCTATAAAGGACACCTAGCTAATTAACAAGTGAAGGACGGCAGGTATGTCAGAGAGAGGGGAACATTCCAATGATTTTGTTTACCCTTTTATAATCCACAAGAGAATTGGAAAACACAACTAGATTGATTGATTAGATAAAAAATATCAAGTATAGATTTTTTATTTTTAATTAATCATATCATAGAAGTGAATTAAATTAGATATTAATGATTTAATCCATTTCATCACTTATTTAGTTTTGAAAACTTTAAAAAAGAGAACTTAGTTTCTACAATTCATATACAATTTTAAAGGGAAAAGAGAAAGAAACACATAATTTCTTTTCTTTTTTTTTTTTTAAAGCTTGTAAGATTGATTTTAGAATATTCCAACTTTAAATAATTGAAGGAAGAAAGTAGTTGGGAACTTGAAAGGAATTGATGAGAAATGTGAAGGTGCCTAATGAAAATAAATGGTAGAATTGGATACTCTTTTGTTACCTTTGGAAGTTGGTAAGTTTTCATTAAATTCTAAATACCTCATATGGTTTGTTTGTTGAGTTCTTGTGAACTTTGTTTAGAAATTGATGTAGGTATCTTAAGTTGACTAATATATAAATGATGTATATGGGAAATTGATTAGTAACTTAAAAATATATTTATATATTTGGTAAGAATTGATAATGATATGATAATTAGATAATTAAATTAAGAATTTGATTATTGATAAGTTTGAAAAATGTGGAAGTAGGTTTTTTCTTCTGGTATTTAGATCAAGTTTGAATTTTAGTGTCGACATTATTGAGAGGGCTTCACCTAAATACCTCTCGATCCAAACAAGATTAGGCAATCGTAAAATAGTTAAAAAAAATATGTGGTTAAACAAAAAAAAAAATTGAAGGATTTGATTAAGATAATGCTTGTTATAAACTTGATAGTAAGTTAAGTTGAAAGAAAGCTAAACTAAGATAACAAAAATGTATATTGAATGTAATTGAGTAGTATATAATGTTAGAACCATAAAACTATGATATAAAACTTAATAAACCAATATTTTTCGTGTCAAACAATCAAGAATAAAAACTAGATGCGAAAGCATAATTGAATTCATCGATATATTAAGATCTTCAAGTCTTGTGGTTGTGATATTTCAAATTAACACACAAGTACTTTAGAGGATGTAATTCTCTCTTTTCTAAAGATGGGATGTTAGAAAAGTTATATATGTCTAATTTTGGGACCATAACCCTAATATATAACTTTTGCATTTTTACTTTAATTTCTAATTAACCCATCAGCAATTAGAAATTAGTTGCTAAAGTATGTATACATATTTGACCCATATTTGAGGACAAGCAAAAGCTTAAGTGTGGGGGTATTTGATAAACCGTAAAAGTAACATATTTTAAGCCCATATTTAGCATGCTTTTAGATGATTTAAACCTTGAATTATGTAATTTGGTGCTCTTAATCCTTTGTTTTCATGTTTTATACCCAGGAGAGCACCGGATGATGAAAAGAACAGAAAACGGGCCCAAAAATAAGTAAATGGGCCATATCACGAAATCCACACGGCCTGGGCCCAAGACCACACGGCTGTGCCCAATTCAACAGGTTCAGACACGGCCTGGCCACAACTTTCACGGGTGTGTGCCACGGGCGTGTCCCTGCCGTGAAAAAGAAGAGTTTCACTCGGATTAGGATACTTAGGGACAAAGAAACATATTCAGAAGCCTATATAAACACCCTAAGTATGACCTGAAAGGGGGGAACCCAGGGCTTTAGTCAGGGGGCGTCCAGCTAGGCCAAAGAGGGTAGATTTGTGGAGATCTCGAAGATAGCCAGTTGATTCATCTCAAGAAGCCGAAATTATACTCAAGACGGAGGATTTCTCCTTCAATTCCTTCAGGGGGTTTTAGGGATTTCTTATGTTTTGTTTTATCTTTTCTTTTGAGATGTATTCTTTTAGTATCATTATGAACTAAACCCTCAGATACCTGAGGGGGATGAAACCTAAGATGAATCTTGTTATCGTTTGCTGAACTATATGATAAATATTTGACTTGTTCTTAATCATGTGTTCTTAATTCTTGTTTTGATATTTCTGGGATATTAATTCAAGTGTGATGTGCTTAGGTGGAGGAGCAAAAGTCCCTGCTTAAGAGTAAATCTAGCAGAATTAAGCGGAGTTGATCGTGCCTAGAGATAGGGTGACGAGATTTTGTCGGATTAGGGTGAAACCTAATATAGATCGAGTTAATGCAATTCTAGGGGTTTTAATTAGAAAGAGATTTCAATTAATCAACCTAGGGTTAGACATTAGTCGCCTCGAGAGAGGGATTAATATAACTTAGGGAATCTTACGGATCAAGTCAAGTGAATAAATCATCTGGTTCAGAGTTAGATAACAAGTGAAGTCTAGGTGGATTCTTCCTTGGGTGTCGTCTTAATCAATTGGTTTTTCCTCAAGTTATTTTCACAATTTCATTCTTCTTTGTCTTAGAGTCTTTAGATTAGTTGTTAGTTAATTTTAGATTAGATAAACAAATCCCTTAATTCTTAGGCTAAATAATAAAAAGAGAGTTAGTATTAGTAGTTTTGGTTACTTTGGGTTCGACATTCCGGTCTTACTTTAACTATACTACTATTTGATAGGTGCGCTTGCCTCAAATCATTGTCATAGTTAGTTTTCAGGTTCGATCATTCTTTTTATAAATTTTTAAGACTTTGACATCGCATAAAACAACGATCAAGTTTTTGGCGCTGTTGCCGGGGAACTGAAATATTAAGAACGCTTAATTTTTATTACTTTAGCCATATTTATTTTATTTTTGCAATTTACTTTTATTTTTTTTAGACTTTGCTAAATTTTCTTTTGTTCCTTTCAGGTACCTCTAGTTTATGACTAGAAGGAACTCGACAGGATCATTACTTTACGACAGTGATATTGAAGGTACGGTTCGTAGAAATCATAGAGAAATAAGGCGAAGCTTAAACTACATAGAAGAAGAGCAAGAAGCTGAAACCAATACCATAGAAGAGATGGCTGAAAATCATCTGCCACCTCCAGAGATGGCCGAACATCATGCTCCAGGAACTATGTATGATTATGCTACACCTAGTTTAACAGGAACTGAGTCTAGTATTGTTAGGCCTACTATTGCTGCAAATAATTTTGAACTGAAACCTAACACTATACAGACGATACAACAGTTTGTTCAGTTTGATGGTTTGCAGGATGAGGATCCTAACACACACTTAGTGAATTTTCTAGAATTCTGTGATACCTTCAAGATAAATGGCATTTCTGATGATGTCGTCCGTCTTCGGTTATTTCCCTTTTCTTTGAGGAATAAAGCCAAGCAGTGGTTGCATTCTCTTCCACGAGGGTCAATCACTACATGGGATCAAATGACCAAAAAATTTTTATTAAAATATTTTCCACCAGCCAAAACTGCCAAGTTAAGGAATGATATCTCTTCTTTTGTGAGATAGATTTAGAGACACTTTACGATGCATGGGAGAGATACAAAGATTTGTTGAGGAAGTGCACACACCACGGATTACCTTTGTGGCTACAGGTCCAAACTTTTTACAACGATGTGAACCCTTCAACAAGGCAACTAATTGATTCAGCTGCCGGCGGGACTCTGAACAACAAAACTCCTGAAGCGGCCTACGAGTTTATAGAAGAGATGTCACTGAATAATTATCAGTGGCAAGTTAAAAGGACAAGGCCAGCCAAAGCAGCCGGAGTTTTCAACCTCGATGCAGTAACCGCACTATCAAATCAGGTAGAATTGCTACATAAAAAATTTGATGGTTTATACTTTTTCTTCACAGCACATCCAGGTTATGCGATCACGAAAAACAAATGAAGGAGTGGCGAATCCTGAGTACCCACCCTACGGACAGGGCATGGAGGGCGAACAAATGAACTATATGGGTAATAATTTCCGATCTAACAATAACCCTTATAGTAATAATTATAATCCTGGTTGGAAGAACCACCCCAATTTCTCATGGGGCGATCAAAGAAATCAAAGGCAACAACCATCCCAAAACTTCCAACAACAGCCCTACCCACAAGAAAAGAAGCCGAACCTTGAAGATATGATGACAAAATTCATGGCAACCACAGAAACACGTTTCCAGAATATAGAAACAAAACTTGAGGCATTGACACAGGAGTTCAAGGATCAAACCGGGCAACTCACTAAGTTAGTTTCTAAACACAATCAGAAAGCTTACTTAGGGAAAAAGAGTAGGTATAGGTAGTGACGCTGAGAAGTGGAAGGGAGTTAATCGAAACAAAGAAAGATGTACCACATGAAACTGATAAGGCAAAGATAACACCGACCCATGAGGAAATTAAACCAACAATCCCATATTCAGCAAAGTTGAAGAAAGACCGCTTAGACGCACAATATGGTAAATTTCTTAAACTTTTCAAACAGTTACATATTAACTTACCTTTTGTTGAAGCTATTTCGCAGATGCCAACATATGCCAAATTTTTAAAGGAGCTTCTAACAAATAAAAGGAAGTTCGAGGAAATTTCAACAGTGGAACTTAATGAAGAATGCTCAGCTATCATCCAAAACAAGCTGCCAACCAAATTAAAAGATCCAGGAAGTTTCACTATTCCTTGTTTAATTGGTAGTTTGAGCATAGAGAAAACATTAGCTGATTTAGGTGCCAGTATTAATCTAATGCCTTATAAAATGTTTAAGCAACTTGGTCTCGGGAACCAAAACCCACTAGGATGAGTATTCGCCAATTTACGCATTTGTTAAGTATTCTAGGGGATTATTGAAGATGTTCTGGTAAAAGTAGATAAATTTATATTCCCTGTTGATTTTGTTGTGCTTGACATGAATGAGGACGTAGAGGTACTTTTAATTTTAGGATGACCTTTCTTAGCTACTGCTAGGGCTGTCATTAATGTTGGTGGTGGTAAACTTGCACTAAGGGTAGGCGATGAGGAAATTGTTTTCCAAATTCATGATGCCATGAGATATTCTAGAGAACAAGATGATTCTTGTTACTTTGTTGATGCCGCTGATCACATTTTTCAAGAATCTTTGCAGGAAATCATGCACAGTGACACAATGGAACTGTGTCTTTTACAAGGTAAGGGGATAGATGACAATACCGATGAAGTGAATTCCAATACATCATCCTTTAGACAGGCGAAAATAGAGGACATCGAGATCAATGACGAACTAAAACAAAAACCCTCTATTGATGAGCCGCCCAAGTTAGAACTAAAACAATTACCAAAACATTTAGAATATGCATTCCTGGGGGATAATTCTACGCTACCAGTAATCATCTCTTCAAAACTAGGACCCAAAGAGAAAGAATATTTGCTAAGGGTACTAAGGAAGCACAAAAAGGCCATAGTGTGGAAAATTTCGGACATTAAAGGAATAAGCCCATCATTTTGCACCCACAAAATTTTAATAGAAGATAAGTATAAACTGTGTGTGCAACCTCAGAGACGTTTAAACCCTAATATGAAAGAAGTTGTCAAGGCCGAGGTAATTAAACTTCTAGATGCAGGAATAATTTATCCTATTTCTGACAGCACTTAGGTAAGTCCTGTGCAGGTAGTTCCAAAGAAAGGAGGCATGACTATGGTAACCAATGAAAAGAATGAATTGATTCCCACAAGAACAGTCACAGGTTGGAGAGTTTGTATTGACTATAGGAATAAGTCCTGTGCAGGTAGTTCCAAAGAAAGGAGGCATGACTTATGGTAACCAATGAAAAGAATGAATTGATTCCCACAAGAACAGTCATAGGTTAGAGAGTCTATATTGACTATAGGAAGCTGAACGACGCCACCAGAAAAGATCACTTCCCTTTACCCTTTATTGACCAGATGTTAGAAACATTATCTGGCCATATGTACTACTGCTTCTTGGATGGACTCTCCGGCTACTTCCAAATCCCAATAGCTCCTGAAGATCAAGAGAAGACAACATTTACATGCCCATACGGTACGTTTGCTTATCGTAGAATGCCTTTTGGATTATGTAATGCTCCTGCTACTTTTCAGCGCTGCATGTTGGCCATCTTTGATAAACTTGTGGAAGACATTATGGAGGTATTTATGGATGACTTCTCGGTATTCGGTAATTCTTTCTACCTTTGCCTTAAAAATTTAGAACGAGTTCTAATAAGATGTGAGGAAACGAATCTTGTCTTGAATTAGGAAAAATGTCACTTTATGGTTAGAGAGGGGATTTTGTTAGGACATAAGATTTCTAGTAAATGGATTGAGGTAGATAAAGCTAAGATTGAAACCATAAAAAAATTACCTCCCCCTAGTTCAGTTAAGGCTATTAGAAGCTTTTTAGGACATGCTGGATTTTACAGAAGATTCATTAAAGATTTCTCTAAAATAGCTAAGCCTTTAACAAGATTACTAGAAAAAGATGTTCCTTTCAATTTTGATTAGGAGTGTTTAGATGCATTTAAAATCCTCAAAGATAAACTAATAAATGCTCCGATTATAATTGCATCTAATTAGAATTTACCCTTTGAATTAATGTGTGATGCGAGTGATTTTGCAGTAGTGCCGTTCTGGGACAACGAAGAGACAAGCATTTTCAGCCAATTTATTATGCTAGCAGAACATTGACACCCGCACAAGAAACTACACCACCACAGAGAAAGAATTGCTAGCTGTATGTAACATCCCGAATTTGGGCCTAGTAGGATTGAGCCCAATGGGCCTTGAGCGTAGTAGCGTTTAAAATTTTTGAGAGCAAGAGATCGGCTTAAATGCAAGTTGGACCTATTAGGTAAGTGATTTTGGAAGGTTAGAGGGCTTCTATGAAGTCCCGGGATCAACCTTTGGCTTTAAGGAAATTTTGGTTTTCTTTTTAAATGGACTTTAGAATTTGGATATAGATTTAAAATTAGTTGTGCATGGTCTAAGATACAAATGGGCTTGTGGCCCAGTGGCAAAGTGGCGCCACTTAAAGAGTAGGGAAGTGGCGTCAACTGAGGAGGCCCAAATTTAAGTTGCATGAAGCCAAATTATTTTAATTAAAATTTTTGCATTAGGGTTTTGTTCTCCCATTCTCTTCTTTATTTTCGGCATTTAGGGTTTTCATCTTCTCTCTTTTCCTTCTTTTCTGAATAAAAGCCGAAAACTCCCTTAAGCATTCTTTCTTTTCACATTTGTCTGCCATAGCCGAATCTGCCCTAGCCTTGCCGAAATTCTTCTTTTTCCTATACCGTTCCTATCACTTCTTTACGTTTGATATTACTCTTTTCTCTCAATCATCTCCTTCACAAAAGCCGAAACTTTATAGATCTCTTGAGATCATCTTTTCTTTTTGATCTTCACAAAAGCCGAAACTTCATAGATCTCTTAAGATCATCTTTTCTTTTTGATCTTCTCAAAAGCCGAAACTTTATAGATCTCTTGAGATCATCTTTTTTTTTTTGATCTTCTCAAAAGCCGAAACTTTATAGATCTCTTGAGATCATCTTTTTTTTTTTATTTTCGCAAAGAGCTGAAATCTTCTAGAAGTTACCGAATTCTCTGTAAAGGTAGGTGCCGATTTCTTCTGATCTATTCTTTTTCTCTTTTGGTTTTAGAAGACAAAGCCGAAAGGCTAATGGATTGTTGGTTTCTTGCGTTTACATGTTGGGCGACATCGGAATCGAAGTAGATCATCTAGATCTAAAAGCCGAAAATCGCTAGTCTCTAAACTCTATCTTTTTCGGGATTTCAAGGTAAGGGGTTCTCTTTAGATTTTCGTTAGGTTTGTTTATCATAATCGTAATCTTAACCCTATGATAAGGATTAACAACCACATGTTGTGATGGTAGCAACTGATAAGGTCTTGTGATGGAATCACATGTCGTTCAGGCGAAGGAGGGGATTGGATCTGTAAACCCAATCCCTAAGTTTAAGAAACGAGCGTGGTCAGCAGTTCGGGATTGGCCATCGGGTTGTGGACCAACGTCAGAACAAAATCTTAGACAGTTGGCAGTCGTATCGGCTTCTGATAGTGTCGACATAGAAGGTCTTATCTTGACTATAATCAGGTGTGTAGATCTTTTAAAAACTATTTTAATCTTTAATATATATGTTATGGGCTAAAAGCCGGAAAAAGGCTGTATGGACAGTCGTATTACCCGAAAAGGGTAGGCATGGGATGCCAGGTACGTAATAATAAAAACTCCTTTATGTGTATCGATGTATATAAAAACCTGTGATCTTTTAGGTAGTATTTTGTTTTGATTCTGCATGGATGTATGCACGGGATGGGGTTGATATGATGAAGGGGAAGAGCATGTTAAAAGGTCACTTAGTGATCGATGGTTAAACCACGATATGTATATCTAGGTCACAATAGTGATCGGTGGCTCTGCCACAATTGATTTAGGTCACAATAGTGATCGGTGGCTCTGCCACAGTTGATTATAAGGTCACACAGTGATCGGTGGCTCTGCCACAGTGGATTATAAGGTCACATGGTGATCGGCATTTCAAATGACAGCATGACTGTCGATATGGTGTGTAGCGGTTGGTGGGTTGATTGTAGAAATCCTCGAGGTGTGATGGTTGGTACGGGCTGGTGTGTAGAGGATGGACTTTTAGGTTGGGTTGGGCCATGTTGCATGTAAATATTTTGTTGCCATTGTGTATGGGCCAAGGCCCATAATGTGTTTGTGGGCCTCAAGCCTTTTATGTGTTTTCGGGATTTGCACACTAAGTCTTGGTGACTCACCCCTTTATTTTCCCTGACTTTTCAGATGAGCAGTAGATCGTGGACATGGGAGCCGAGGCGGACTCAAGGGGCCATCAAGTCTTTTTATTTTCATAAACTATTTCCAATTTTTTTTAAGTTTAAATTTTGGGACTATTTATGTAATAAGGCCTCCATAGCTTAGGTTATCAATTTATAATTGTTAATGTCTTCATTTATTTTTTTTAAAATTTATGTTCAGCAAAAGAGCAAAGGTTTTCTTCCAATACCACTTACTTAGCGAATACTTGTATAAAGAAACTGCATTTCCAAAGATCATCCAAGTGAAGTTTTTAACGTAAACCCCATAGCATACCATATCCAGTCGTAGCGTCTGGGCCGGGTTTAGGGTGTTATAATTTGGTATCAGAGTCTAGGTTCAAAAACTCGACTGTGGGTATGAGGTCCAAAAATATTTTCAAAAGTTGGTTTGGAAAATGGTTTAGAAAAATATATATCTGTTTTCTGGAAGTATGGCACCCGAGTCTCCGGCACCAATCCACACGGTAAGTTTCTGATACTTTGCTTTGTTATATCTTTGTATTTACGTATCTATTCTGTCTGTTTGGTTTAGATGTGATGTTCAGATATAGAGTTGGTTGCATATGAAATATTTGTCTGCTTTAATGGCTAGGTGTTTTTGAGTATGTGTAGGAGTTCTAAATTCTAGTTAAAAGTATATAGTGTTATTAAGATCAGAGTGCGCAGCAAGAGCGTAGTGTGGTAGGTTGGGATGTGTGACTGTTAGTTAGTTGGAAATTTTGAGGACGAAACTTCTTTAAGGAGGGTAGATTTGTAACATCCCGAATTTGGGCCTAGTAGGATTGAGCCCAATGGGCCTTGAGCGTAGTAGCGTTTAAAATTTTTGAGAACAAGAGATCGGCTTAAATGCAAGTTGGACATATTAGGTAAGTGATTTTGGAAGGTTAGAGGGCTTCTATGAAGTCCCAGGATCAAACTTTGGCTTTAAGGAAATTTTGATTTTCTTTTTAAATGGACTTTAGGATTTGGATATAGATTTAAAATTAGTTGTGCATGGCTTAAGATACAAATGGGCTTGTGGCCCAGTGGCAAAGTGGCGCCACTTAAAGAGCAGGGAAGTGGCGTCAACTGAGGAGGCCCAAATTCAAGTTGCATGAAGCCCAATTATTTTAATTAAAATTTTTGCATTAGGGTTTTATTCTCCCATTCTCTTCTTTATTTTCGGCATTTAGGGTTTTCATCTTCTCTCTTTTCTTTCTTTTCTGAATAAGAGCTGAAAACTCACTTAAGCATTCTTTCTTTTCACATTTGTCTGCCATAGCCGAATCTGCCCTAGTCTTGCCGAAATTCTTCTTTTTCCTATACCGTTCCTATCACTTCTTTACGTTTGATATTACTCTTTTCTCTCAATCATCTCCTTCTCAAAAGCTGAAACTTTATAGATCTCTTGAGATCATCGTTTCTTTTTTATATTCTCAAAAGCCAAAACTTCATAGATCTCTTGAGATTATCTTTTCTTTTTGTTCTTCTCAAAAGTCGAAACTTTATAGATCTCTTGAGATCATCTTTTCTTTTTGATCTTCTCAAAAGCCGAAACTTTATAGATCTCTTGAGATCATTTTTTCTTTTTGATCTTCTCAAAAGTTGAAACTTTATAGATCTCTTGAGATCATCTTTTCTTTTTGATTTTCGCAAAGAGCCGAAATCTTCTAGGAGTTGCCGAATTCTTTGTAAAGGTAGGTGCCGATTTCTTCTGATCTATTCTTTTTCTCTTTCAATTTTAGAAGACAAAGCCGAAAGGCTAATGGATTGTTGGTTTCTTGTGTTTACGTGTTGGGCGACATCGGGAATCGAAGTAGATTGTCTAGATCTAAAAGTTGGAAATTGCTAGTCTCTAAACTCTATCTCTTTCGGGATTTCAAGGTAAGGGGTTCTCTTTAGATTTTCGTTAGGTTCGTTTATCATAATCGTAATCTTAACCCTATGATATGGATTAACAACCACATGTGATGGTAGCAACTGATAAGGTCTTGTGATAGAATCACATGTCGTTTAGGCGAAGGAGGGGATTGGATCTGTAAACCCAATCCCTAAGTTTAAGAAACGAGCGGTGTCAGCAGTTTGGGATTGGCCACCGGGTTGTGGACCGGCGCCAGAACAAAATCTTAGATAGTTAGTAGTCGTATCGGCTTCTGATAGTGTCGACATAGAAGGTCTTGTCTTGACTGTAATCAGGTGTGTAGATCTCTAACACACTATTTTAATATGTAATATATATGTTATGGGCTAAAAGCCGAAAAAGGCTGTATAGACAGTCGTATTACCCGAAAAGGGTAGGCATGGGATGTCAGGTACGTAATAATAGAAACTTCTTTATGTGTATCGATGTATATAAAAACCTGTGATCTTTTAGGTAGTATTTTGTTTTGATTCTGCATGGATGTATGCATAGGATGGGGTTGATATGATGAAGGGGAAGAGCATGTTAAAAGGTCACTTAGTGATCGATGGTTAAACCACGATATGTATATCTAGGTCACAATAGTAATCGGTGGCTCTGCCACAATTAATTTAGGTCACAATAGTGATCGGTGGCTCTGTCACACTTGATTATAAGTGTAACAGACCAAATTTGACCCAAATCGGAACGGTGGTTTCGGGACCACGAATCCGAGCCCAAGAAATGTTCTAATAATTTATTTCATGTCTATTATATGTGAATGAAAATGTGTGAAAGTTTCGTAGAAAAATTTTATCGTTTAAGTGCTTAATTTGATAAAAAGGATTTAATCGAGAAAAGCGTAAAAGTTGTATGCTAGAGAGTAAGGTACTAATTTGATTGTGGCTTTTTAAGTGGGTGTACTAAAAGGGCAATTAGCCCATGTACAACAAGGGAAACGGCAATGGGCCTTTCTAATTTCAAATTATATGTTATTTTAGCCTATTATATGTTATGTTAATATATTAGTAAATAAGGTAAATTATATGTGTTAATATAACATTAAATAATGAAAATAAGTGGGAAGAAAGAGAACATACCTTGTTCTTCTTCCTTGGCCAAATGTAGGAGCTAGAAACTCCATGGTTGAAGCTTGATTTTCGGCTAGATAAGAAGCTTGATTAAGGTATGGTCGGTTTTCGATTTTTGATAATTTTTACGTTTTTGAGATCGTTGCTTCGTGTATTACCCGACCCATGTCTAAATTTTTGAAAATACTATGTATATAGGATTCGGCCATTAACATGCTTGGATAGTTTTGATGATTGATGGTCTTAGATTAAATGTATGTTAAAGATTTACAAGTTTTGTATTGGAGTTTTTGGTGATTTTGAGTATATAGGGCTAAATTGAAAAGAATAAAATTGTGAAGGATTAAAATGTCAAATAGATGAAATGCATGGACACCCATGGCTATGGGGAAGGTTCGGCCTAGCTATAGTTTTAGGAAATTTTGCATATTTTGAGTTTTGTGTAAATTGGACCAAATTGTAAAAATGGAAAACATTAGGGGCAAAATTGTAAATTGCCCATTTGTGTGTTTTGGGACTAAATTGAGATGAAATGCAATTAAATGAGCTAAATTTTAATGTGTTTTAGATCAAGAGCAAAGAAAAAGCGGATTAGACCTGGGGAAAGACGAAGGTTCTCGAATAGCCGATTCGCACGGACTATCGACAATCGAGGTAAGTCCTTAAGTTAATACATGTCAAGGGACTAATTTTGAATTTATTAAAAGTTGAAATTTTACATTTTTAGGATAGAAATGTGGAAATTGCCGAATGTGAATTATGGTAGTGAATTTGAAATTGTTTTGTTATATGTGAAGTGATCAAGTATGTTTGATTAGATATTCGAAAGGAATATGAAATAAAAATTTGATAAATTTTAGTATCCATTTACCTTATGGCCGAATGTATATTGACATATTTGGTTGATGAATTATGTTGAGTAAGTGATTGGAATTGTTGGGAATGTTTAATCATATTGACACGACTCGGGCTTTTCGCGCCAGCGTGCCTTGTGCTTGCGTGATTTAAATCGGGCTTTTAAGCCTAGCGAGCCTTGTGCTGGGTGTTACTTATCGGGCTTTTAAGCCTAGCAGGCCTTGTGCCGGTGTTACTTATCGGGCTTTTACGCCTAGCAGGCTTGATACCGGTGATGTATTTTACAAAATAGAAACCAAAATTTATGTTCAAGGCGAATTAAAGCAAACTTATCGAGTTAACGGCTCAGGTGAGTATGTGAAGTAGGAATGAATTTCTTACTTATATAAGACAAGGAAAATCAGTAATTTATTACAAATGGCATGTGTTACGAGTGTGGAATATATATATATATATATATATATATGGTTATAATATGTGTTCTGCTCTTTACTAATGAATGATAGGATTGTTGTATCTTGGTCTTCTAATATGAGGATACATGACTAGGCATATTCGGCCACATGAGTGGTTGTGTAATTGATGCCATGTTATAGTAATTGACATTTAAGTATATAAATGCATGTACCTATGATTATCTGATGACATTTTGGGTTTGAAAGGTTGGTTTATAAACAAGTATTTTGATCATAAGCTTGTGGGTGAAGAGATATCGTTTCTACGAATTCATACTTGTTAATATGGGTATGAAAATTAAAGTTTGAAAATAAGTATGAGTACAAGTCCACAAGTTGAATTATAGTAATTTAATTGTTGAAATTCAAATGTTATTTTTATGAAATTAGGACTTACTAAGCTAGCAAGCTTATCGTGTGAAATGTTTCCTCTGTTTTATAGATTAGGTGCAAGCTACAAGCTCGTCGGGATCGTTCGGAAAAGTCGCTCACACTATCAATCTACATTTTGGGTACTCTTTCATTTTGGTTTTAAACGAAGGCATGTATAGGAAAGACTTGGTCTTTGTTTGATGAAATTTTAAGGTTCATGTATATAATAGCCATGCGAATATGGCTAAATTTTTAGTTAAGTTAAATCTGTTGTTGTGTCTTGATATGTATGTTAGTTCATGATGGCAATATTTATGCATTCTTAATCAAAGTTTAATCGTTTTTGTAAGGAAATGTTTGTATACTGAAATGAATCCTTGAATTAGGGATGTAGGTAGGTTCGGTTAGAAGCTAGTCTTTCATAAATGCAACAACAAAACAGCTTGTAGTAGCAAAGCATGATGTGAGTTAGAAAAAAAAATCACCAAAATTTAGGGTATATTGAATTAGAAGGTGAATGAGATATGAAAATAAACCTTATTGTGTCTATTTTTACATGAAAGAAACAGAGTAGGCAAAAGATTTATATATTATGAGATAATTAAGTTTTAGTGAGACCTGCTCTGAATGAATTCGTGAGTCACTGTTCTGTTTTGGAAAAATTGTCAAAAATTGTACAAAAATAATTAAGAAGCATGGTTTATATTTATAGAACCCTTAATGAGTCTATTTTTCATTGGTATGAACAAAAACATTATAGGAAATTTGTGCAATGAGATAACTGTATTTTTGTAGAGACAGGTCAGAATTGTCAAGCAGTGTAATAAGGGTAACTTTGATGAATAAACTGTACTAATTGGCCATATGAAAAATTCTAGAAAAATTATGGTGAAAAGTTATATGAGTCTAGTTTCAACAAAAATTTACAGATCTAAATTTCGAGTTTTGTAACTCGAGTTATGGTCGATTTAGTCAGCATGATGCAGTTGGACAGCTTTAAAATCTTACAGCCCGAGTTAATAGTCAAGTCTAGTAATGCCACGTACTCGATTCCGGCAAGGGTTTGGGTAAGGGTGTTTACATTTGATTAGTATCGAGCTTACGGTTTAGTCGATTCTAGGACTACCGTAGCGCGTGTGAGTCTAGCTATACATGCCTTTATTATATGTTGATAGTGTGGTGACTTCGACACTGAACTTTGTTTTATATAGTAAATGGACACTCGATCCCGAAAGAGTCGTAAGGATGATGGCGGGAGCGTGGCGCTGACCGTGCCACGGATCAGCGCCGATAGACTCTCGACCTGTTTTTGGTAGCCATGAAGGAGAGACTAAACAAGCCTTTTATCGATGATGAATAAGTGGTTTGCCCAATTCATTTAAAATAACCCATTGTACTGAACCTCCACCCCGAATAATCCAACTCCGATCCCTTCAGCTCCCCGATGATAGATCCGATGAGATCTAGTAGGCCCCAGCTTGATAAAATCCAAAAATTTGGGGCGAAGAATTTAAAGCTAATGACGATGATGACGCCGAGAGAGCCGAAATGTGGCTTGATAACACTATTCGGGTACTTGATGAGTGTCTTGTACTCGGATGAATGCTTGAAGTGTGCTATATCTTTCTTTGCGGGACACCGCATATCACCGTGGAATACACTAGTATCGGTGGTTCCAAAGAAAAAAAAGTGACATGGGATTTCTTCCAAACCGAATTTACGCAAGAAGTATATTAGCCAAAGATTCATTGATCAAAAAGCGAAAGGAGTTCCTTGAGGTTTGAAACAGGCGAATGACCGTAATAACGGAATATGAAAGAAAATTTGTCGAGAGCTCACCGATATGCTAGAGAGTGTGTTTCTCTTTGAAGCTATTATGTGTAAAAGATTTGAAGAAGGCCTAAATGAAGATATAAAGATGTTTGTTGGCATTCTTGAAATTCAAGAGTTTCTAACTTTAGTTGAGAGAGCTTGCAAAGTGAAGAGCTTGGGAAAGAGAAAGAAAGGTGAGACAAAAGCTAGAGACATCCGAAAAGGTCTTGGGTAAAGTCTTTCATTCCACGACCAAGAAGCCCGAGAGATGACTACAACTACGTAAAGCTACTACAGATCCACCTAGACGAGATCGACCTCCTATGAGCTCCCGAGCTACCTCGATGCTTGATGTTGGTAACGTTCCACAAAATAGAGTTGAATGCAAGCATTTGCGGGAAATGGCACTCGGGGAGTTGTAGATTTCATGATCGGTCTTGCTATAAATGTGGATCGTCGGATCATTTTATTTGAGAGTGTCCGGTTTAGGTGAGCGAATCTGATTCGAGAACACTGCCGAGCAAACGTGTGTCAATGCGAGGTAGACCACCCGGACATTGGGCAATGTAGGTGGTAGTCGAAGAAGAAACGAAGAACACTACGGATCGATCCGAGGCTAGAGCTCGACTAGAGCATATCTTTGCCGAGCTAGAGAGGATGCTTCCTCCCGACGTCATTACTGGTATTTTCACTCTTTATGATACTCATCGTAATTGCACTAATCGATCCCGGTTCGACTCATTCTTATATGTGTGAAACTTTAAAATTTGGCAAGACTCGCTAGTTGAGTCTCACCGAGTTTGTGATTCGTGTGTCCAACCCTTTGGGTAGATGTGTGCTTGTTAATAAAGTGTGTAGAGGTTGCCCGTTGATGATTCGAGATTATTGCTTCCAAATGATTTAATGTTGTTGCCCTTTGACGAATTTGATATAATCTTGGGTATGGATTGGTTAACTTCGCATGAGCAGCGATAGTGGATTGTAAAAGAAAGCTTATCGATTTGAAATGTCGAAATGGTGAGACCATCAGAATTAAATCCTGTGACATAAATGGGTTGCCTACACCAATATCTTCAATGTTAGCCTAAAAGTATGTGAGAAAAGGGTGTGAAGCTTATTTGGCCTATGTCTTTATAATAAAATGTCCGAAACAAATTGAATCAGATATCGATTGTATGTGAATACCTCGTGTGTTTCTGAAGAACTACTGGGTTTACCCCCAATACGAGAGATTGAGTTTGGCATTGAGTTAGTACCGGGTGCGGCTCCGATTTCGATAGCTCCGTACCGAATGGCACCTATTGAATTAAAAGAATTGAAAGCGCAGTTGCAAGAATTGACAGATAAGGGCTTCGCGTGATCGAGTTTCTCTCCGTGGGGTGCACCGGTTTTATTTGTGAAAAAGAAAGATGGAACTATGCGGATGTGTATCGACTACCGACAACTAAATAAGGTAACCATAAAGAATAAGTACCCGTTACCTCAGATTGATGATTTATTTGATCAATTGAAGGGAGCTTCAGTGTTTTCAAAAATAGATTTGAGATCGGGCTATTATCGATTCATGAGTCGAGAGATTCAGATGTGCCAAAGACTGCATTCCGAACGAGGTACGGACACTATGAGTTTTTGGTTATGCCTTTTAGACTCACTAATGCACCTGCTGTTTTTATGGATCTAATGAACCGGGTCTTCCGACAGTTTTTAGATCGGTTTGTAGTAGTGTTTATTGATGATATACTGATCTACTCCAAAAATGAAACGGAACATGCTGAGCATTTGAGATTAGTACTACAAACTTTGAGGGATCAACGATTGTATGCAAAGTTTAGTAAGTGTGAGTTCTAGATGAATGAAGTTAATTTCTTGGGTCATGTTGTTTCGGTGTCAGGTATTCGGGTGGATCCAAACAAAATAGCAGCCATACTCGATTGGAAACCACCAAAGAATGTTTCCGAGATCCGAAGTTTCCTAGGCCTGGCGGGGTATTACAGACGGTTTGTAAAAGGTTTTTCTGTTATAGCTACACCGTTAACGAGACTACTACAGAGAGATGTCAAATTGGAGTGGTCGGAAAGGTGTCAGAAAAGTTTCGAGCAGTTGAAAGCCTTTTTGACCGAAGCCCCAGTGTTAACTCAGCCTGAATCGGGTAAAGAATTTACTATTTTTAGTGATGCTTCCTTGAATGGGTTGGGTTGTGTTTTAATGCAAGAAGGCAAGGTGATATCCTACGCTTCGAGACAATTGAAGCCGCATGAGAAAAATTATCCAACTCACGATCTGGAGTTAGCAGCCATTGTGTTCGCATTAAAAATTTGGCGTCACTACTTATTTGGCAAAAAATGTCATATTTATTCAGATCACAAAAGTTTGAAGCATTTGATGACTCAGAAAGACTTAAACTTGAGACAACGCAGATGGTTAGAATTGCTGAAAGACTATGAATTAGTGATTGACTACCATCCGGGGAAAGCTAATGTTGTTGCGGATCGCGTTAAGTCGAAAATCATTATTTACTCTTCGTGCATTGAACGCATACGGGTGACTATGTCGATGATGGTTCGATCTTAGCGCCAGAGTTACAAGCAAGACCGATGTTCATTCAAATAGATTTGTGATGTCTGAAAAGTTGACAAAAAGTTGATTACTATTCGAGTCGATGTGGAAGTGGTATAGAATCGATTTTCGATTGATGCAAATGATTGTTTGAATTATAAAGGCCGATTGTGTGTTCCAAAGAACTCGATTTGATACAAATGATCCTGTGTGAGGCCCATAGTGGTGCGACTATCGATACACCCGTAGCACTAAAATGTATAACGATTTGAAGCAATTCTATTGGTGGCACGGCATGAAACGGGATATATCCGAGTTTGTTTCTAAGTGCTTAATCATCAACAAGTAAAAGTGAGCATCAGTGCCGTCCGGACTACTTCAACCAATCATGATACCCGAATGGAAATGGGATAGAATTACAATAGATTTTGTATCCGGTCTTCCTATGATACCGAGTAAGAAGGATGCAGTATGGGTTATCGTTGATAAACTGACTAAATTAGCTCATTTTATACCGTGCGTGCACACTGACTATTCACTTTGGATAAGCTTGCCGAATCGTATGTGTCACGCAGTTGTAAGGTTGCACGGTGTCTTGAGTTCCATTGTTTGAGATAGAGACCCGAGATTCACATCGCGGTTTTGGAAGAGATTGCAAGATGCTCTAGGTACTAAACTCCATTTTAGTACAGCTTTCCATCCGCAATCAGACGGTCAGTCTGAGCGGACTATTTTGATACTTGAGGACATGCTGAGGTGTTGCGTTCTCGAGTTTGAAGGTACGTGGGAATGATACCTACCTTTGGTTGAATTTGCTTATAATAATAGTTTCCAATCTAGCATAAAAATGGCGCCTTACGAAGCCTTATATGGCGAAAATGTCGCAACCGTTGTCTTTAGATTGAGCTCAGTGAAAACAAGATACATGGGGTTGATTGGATTAAAGAAATAGAACAGAAGGTGGTACTTATCGAAAATAATTTGAAAAATTTGCCGGATCGTCGAAAGTCTTATGCCGATTTGAAGCGTAAGGATATTGAATTTCGTGTCGGAGATCGGGTGTTCTTAAAAGTTTCTCCGTGGAAGAAAATACTTGATTTGGCCAGAAAAGGCAAGTTGAGTCCGAGATTTATCGGACCGTATGAAATCATCGAGCGTATAGGGCTGTTGCTTATCGATTGAAACTACCCCTTGACTTAGAAAAGATACACAATGTATTTCACGTTTGATGCTTAGCGGATCTGGTCGGATCCGTCCCATGTGATCACCCCGTCGAGATTGAAATTCAATCGATTTGACCTATGATGAGGAACCGATCCGTATCTTAGCTCGAAAACCAAGAGTTAAGAAATAAAAGAGTTCCATTAGTAAAGATTCTATGGAATCGTCACGGAGTTGAAGAGGCTACGTGGGAGCCTGAAGAGTCAATGAGGCAACAATATCCGAACTTATTTAACGGTAAAATTTTCGAGGACGAAAATTCTTAAGGGGGGAGAGTTGTAACAGACCAAATTTGACCCAAATCGGAACGGTGGTTTCGGGACCACGAATCCGAGCCCGAGAAATGTTCTAATAATTTATTTCATGTCTATTATATGTGAATGAAAATGTGTGAAAGTTTCGTAGAAAAATTTTATCGTTTAAGTGCTTAATTTGATAAAAAGGATTTAATCGAGAAAAGCGTAAAAGTTGTATGCTAGAGAGTAAGGTACTAATTTGATTGTGGCTTTTTAAGTGGGTGTACTAAAAGGGCAATTAGCCCATGTACAACAAGGGAAACGGCAATGGGCCTTTCTAATTTCAAATTATATGTTATTTTAGCCTATTATATGTTATGTTAATATATTAGTAAATAAGGTAAATTATATGTGTTAATATAACATTAAATAATGAAAATAAGTGGGAAGAAAGAGAACATACCTTGTTCTTCTTCCTTGGCCGAATGTAGGAGCTAGAAACTCCATGGTTGAAGCTTGATTTTCTGCTAGATAAAAAGCTTGATTAAGGTATGGTCGGTTTTGGTTTTTGATAATTTTTACGTTTTTGAGATCGTTGCTTCGTGTATTACCCGACCCATGTCTAAATTTTTGAAAATACTATGTATATAGGATTCGACCATTAACATGCTTGGATAGTTTTGATGATTGATGGTCTTAGATTAAATGTATGTTCTGATTTACAAGTTTTGTATTGGAGTTTTTGGTGATTTTGAGTATATAGGGCTAAATTGAAAAGAATAAAATTGTGAAGGATTAAAATGTCAAATAGATGAAATGCATGGACACCCATGGCTATGGGGAAGGTTCGCCTAGCTATAGTTTTAGGAAATTTTGCATATTTTGAGTTTTGTGTAAATTGGACCAAATTGTAAAATGGAAAACATTAGGGGCAAAATTGTAAATTGCCCATTTGTGTGTTTTGGGACTAAATTGAGATGAAATGCAATTAAATGAGCTAAATTTTAATGTGTTTTAGATCAAGAGCAAAAAAACGGAATTAGACCTGGGAAAGATGAAGGTTCTCGAATAATTCGATTCGCACGGACTATCGACAACCGAGGTAAGTCCTTAAGTTAATACATGTCAAGGGACTAATTTTGAATTTATTAAAAGTTGAAATTTTACATTTTAGGATAGAAATGTGGAAATTGCCGAATGTGAATTATGGTAGTGAATTTGAAATTGTTTTGTTATATGTGAAGTGATCAAGTATGTTTGATTAGATATTCGAAAGGAATATGAAATAAAAATTTGATAAATTTTAGTATCCATTTACCTTATGGCCGAATGTATATTGACATATTTGGTTGATGAATTATGTTGAGTAAGTGATTGGAATTGTTGGGAATGTTTAAGCTGTATTGACACGACTCGGGCTTTTACGCCTAGCAGCGAGCCTTGTGCTTGATGATTTAAATCGGCTTTTAAGCCTAGCGTGCCTTAGTCTTTGGTGTTACTTATCGGGCTTTTAAGCCTAGCAGGCCTTGTGCCGGTGTTACTTATCGGGCTTTTAAGCCTAGCAGGCCTTGTGCCGGTGTTACTTATCGGGCTTTTACGCCTAGCAGGCCTTGTGCCGGTGTTACTTATCGGGCTTTTACGCCTAGCAGGCTTAATGCCGGTGATGTATTTTACAAAATAGAAACCGAAATTTATATTCAAGGCGAATTAAAGCAAACTTATCGAGTTAAAAGCTCAGGTGAGTATGTGAAGTAGGAATGAATTTCTTACTTATATAAGACAAGGAAAATCAGTAATTTATTACAAATGGCATGTGTTACGAGTGTGGAATATATATATATATATATGGTTATAATATGTGTTCTCGGCTTTACTAATGAATGATAGGATTGTTGTATCTTGGTCTTCTAATATGAGGATACATGACTAGGCATATTCGGCCACATGAGTGGTTGTGTAATTGATGCCATGTTATAGTAATTGACATTTAAGTATATAAATGCATGTACCTATGATTATACGATGACATTATGGGTTTCAAAAGGTTGGTTTATAAACAAGTATTTTGATCATAAGCATGTGGGTGAAGAGATATCGTTTCTACGAATTCATACTTGTTAATATGGGTATGAAAATTAAAGTTTGAAAATAAGTATGAGTACAAGTCCACAAGTTGAATTATAGTAATTTAATTGTTGAAATTCAAATGTTATTTTTTATGAAATTAGGACTTACTAAGCTAGCAAGCTTATCGTGTGAAATGTTTCCTCTGTTTTATAGATTAGGTGCAAGCTACAAGCTCGTCGGGATCGTTCGGAAAGTCGCTCACACTATCAATCTACATTTTGGGTACTCTTTCATTTTGGTTTTAAACGAAGGCATGTATAGGAAAGACTTGGTCTTTGTTTGATGAAATTTTAAGGTTCATGTATATAATAGCCATGCGAATATGGCTAAATTTTTAGTTAAATCTGTTGTTGTGTCTTGATATGTATGTTGGTTCGTGATGGCAATATTTATGCATTCTTAATCAAAGTTTAATCGTTTTTGTTAAGGAAATGTTTGTATACGAAATGAATCCTTGAATTAGGGATGTAGGTAGGTTCGGTTAGAAGCTAGTCTTTCATAAAATGCAACAAAACAGCTTGTAGTAGCAGCAGTGATGTGAGTTAGAAAAAAAAATCACCAAAATTTAGGGTATATTGAATTAGAAGGTGAATGAGATATGAAATTAAACCTTATTGTATCTATTTTTACATGAAAGAAACAGAGTAGGCAAAAGATTTATATATTATGAGATAATTAAGTTTTAGTGAGACCTGCTCTGAATGAATTCGTGAGTCACTGTTCTGTTTTGGAAAAATTGTCAAAAATTGTACAAAAATAATTAAGAAGCATGGTTTATATTTTTAGAACCCTTAATGAGTCTATTTTTCATTGGTATGAACAAGAACATTATAGGAAATTTGTGCAATGAGATAACTGTATTTTTGTAGAGACAGGTCAGAATTGTCAAGCAGTGTAATAAGGGTAACTTTGATGAATAAACTGTACTAATTGGCCACATGAAAAATTATGGAAAAATTATGGTGAAAAGTTATATGAGTCTAGTTTCAAGGAAAATTTACGGATCTAAATTTTGAGTTTTGTAACTCGAGTTATGGTCGATTTAGTCAGCATGATGCAGTTGGACAGCTTTAAAATCTTACAGCCCGAGTTAATAGTCAAGTCTAGTAATGCCACGTACTCGATTCCGGCAAGGGTTTCGGGTAAGGGGTGTTACAATAAGGTCACACAGTGATCAGTGGCTCTGCCACATTGGATTATAAGGTCACATGGTGATCTGCATTTCAAATGACAGCATGACTGTTGATATGGTGTGTAGCGGTTGGTGGGTTGATTGTAGAAATCCTCGAGGTGTGATAGTTGGTACGGGCTGGTGTGTAGGGGATGGACTTTTAGGTTGGGTTGGGCCATGTTGCATGTAAATATTTTGTTGCCATTGTGTATGGGCCAAGGCCCATAATGTGTTTGTGGGCCTCAAGCCTTTTATGTGTTTTCGGGATTTGCACACTGAGTCTTGGTGACTCACCCCTTTATTTTCCCTGACTTTTCAGATGAGCAGTAGATCGTGGACATGGGAGCCGAGGCGGACTCGAGGGGCCATCAAGTCTTTTTATTTTCATAAACTATTTTTGATTTTTCTTTAAGTTTAAATTTTGGGACTATTTATGTAATAAGGCCTCCATAGCTTAGGTTATCAATTTATAATTGTTAATGTCTTCATTTATTTTTTTTAAAATTTATGTTCAGCAAAAGAGCAAAGGTTTTCTTCCAATATCACTTACTTAACGAATACTTGTATAAAGAAACTGAATTTCCAAAGATTATCCAAGTGAAGTTTTTAACGTAAACCCCGTAGCATACCAGATCTGGTCGTAGCGTTTGGGCCGGGTTTGGGGTGTTACACTGTAGTTTTTGCTTTTGACAAATTTAGGCAGTATTTATTATTATCTAAAGTTGTCGTTTACACTAACCATTCAGCTCTTCGTTATCTCTTAACTAAACCTGATGTAAAACCTCGACTCATACGATGGATCTTACTCTTACAGGAATTTGATTTGGAAATATAGGATAAGAAGGGAGCTGAAAACCTTGCAACAGATCACCTCTCCAGGCTTGAGAACCCATATATCGAAGAGTTCGACGAGAGTGAGATAAACGAATCGTTCCCCGAGGAACAACTCTTTTCTATAACTAACACTGAGGTACCATGGTTTGCAGATATTGCGAATTATTTAGCTGCTAACATCTTACCAAAAAGGCTAACACATCATCAAAAGAAGCGATTTTTTGCTAATGCGAAAAGCTATTTTTGGGAGGATCCCTTTCTTTTCCGCATATGTGCAGATCAAGTAATTCGGCGATGCGTTACAAAGGCAGAATCAAGTAAAATATTAGAACATTGCCATTCAGGACCTTCAGGAGGACATTACAACGGGATTAAGACAGCACACAAAACGCTCGAATCAGGATTTTATTGGCCAACTCTTTTCAAAGATGCCAACAGGTATGCCGCTTCGTGTGATAAATGCCAGAGAACAGGTAGTATCTCTAAACGCGATGAAATGCCTTAAACATATATGTTATCATGTGAGATATTTGATGTATGGGGTATTGACTTTATGGGTCCGTTCCCTAGTTCATTCGAAAATAAATACATCTTAGTAGCAGTAGATTACATGTCAAAATGGGTAGAAGCCCAAGCTTTACCTACGAACAATGCTAGAACTGTAGTAAAGTTTCTTAAGAAACTTTTCTCTCGTTTTGGAACACCCAGAGCAATTATCAGTGATAGGGGCACTCACTTTTGCAATACTCAATTTGAACAAGTCTTAAGAAAATATGGAGTACACCGTAGAACAGCTACCCCTTATCATCCTCAAACCAGTGGGTAAGTGGAAGTGGCAAATCGAGAGCTTAAGCGAATCCTAAAGAAAACAGTTGAATCAAATAGGAAAGATTGGGCAGTAAAAGTAGATGATGCTTTATGGGCCTATAGAACATCATTTAAAACCCTTTTAGGGACATCCCCGTACAAACTTGTTTACGGAAAAAGTTGTCATCTACCATTCGAGTTAGAGCACAAAGCCTACTACGCTATAAAATTCTTGAATTACGATCTTAAAACCGTAAGTGAGAAGAGGATGATGTAGTTAAATGAACTAGATGAATGGCGAGCTTAGGCCTATGAGAATTCACGACTATATAAGGAGGCAACAAAAAGACGCCATGATGCTCGTTTAAAATAATCAAAGCAATTTGAAGTAGGATACTTAGTCTTGCTGTATAATTCAAGGCTCAAACTATTTCCTAGAAAGCTGAAATCACGGTGGTCAGGCCCATTCGTGATAAAATCTATTTTCCTTACGGCATAGTCGAGGTAACCCATCTAACTCAAGGAACATTCAAGGTAAATGGCCATCGACTGAAACTTTATAATGGTGAAGATTTCAAGGAATTGAGAGAGGAGCTTCAGCTCTGTGAACCTTCTTTCAGGAATGAAAACAGGGTGAGTCTAGCTTAAGACTTTAAACGAGTGCTTCTCCAGAGACAACCCGAGGACTAACTTCACTAACCCCATTAATTTTCACATTTTAATTTTATTTTTCCTTTTAGCACCTAAACCAAACTAACTGATTCAGTAGAGTGTAGGTTTCCTACCATACGACCTTACACACGGGCGTGCCCGTGGCCGTGTGGTTTCCATGGGATGAAAAACAGGCGTGCAGGTAGACGTGCAAGAAGAAGAAGAAAAATTTTCCCCAACACGGGCTGTGATAAAAAGACCATGGCCGTGTGATGTGACCATGGTCTATTCTGAGTAAACCAACACGGACAAGAGCCACGCCCGTGCCTACCAACCGTGTGCAACAATGACTATATGAACACGGGCGTGGCAAACTTAGCACGGGCGTGGGAGAAGTGAACATATTCATACACGGCCTATGAGCACGGGCGTGGGCAACATCATAAACGCGCCCAAATTTAAAAATCGTGAAAAACATGGGCCGAATAACAGACACACGAGCGTGGTCTCTTCCCGTGTCCCCTTCTCTATTTAAAGAAACACAACCCCTGTTTTCCCCCAAATTTCTTCCCTAAACCCCAACCCTAGCCGTTCTCCCTAAAAAACCCTCTACCCCACTCCGGCCACCATCAAAGAAACACCCATCCTTGACTTCCCCTATCCGTTATCACCATCTCTCTCCCACATACACATAAAAAACCGGTCCATGCCCGTGCCAAACCAATACACGCCCGCCCCACAGGTGTTCCACTACTATTTCGCTTCGATTATTTACAGAACATGCCCATGTCTCACATCTACACGCCCGTGCTCCTCCTATCTACGTTGCCACGCTCTAAAAACACCACTGGTCACCCCTCACTATTTTATTTTCATCTATTTAACTATTCTA
Organism: Gossypium bickii; assembly: GCA_025503065.1. NCBI lineage: Eukaryota > Viridiplantae > Streptophyta > Magnoliopsida > Malvales > Malvaceae > Gossypium > Gossypium bickii. The sequence continues at coordinate 13,243,230 of CP106713.1, read as the reverse complement.
AGAGTAGAATTACATTTAGTTAAATCTTTTTTTACTATTATTATTATTTATTATTAAGTTAAACTTTAGAATTTTAGCACTAATTTGATCTTGAATACTTTAGTCATTGTTTAAATAGCTGATTAGAACTAGAGAGAACCAATCATTGTCAGAATGCTTACTCATGGTTGAAATTTCCTTATGAATTTTGTCTTTGAATATTTTTGGGTATTGATCGAAGTACTTGATATATTTTGGTAGAAAATTACTTGAATTTTTAGGTTTACAATGCTGTCATCCCAAAGAAAGAAAATGACAGCCCCGAGTTCTAAAAAGCGAAAAGAACCCAGTTCATCCTTCGCAAGCCGTTCCTACAGTTTCCCCCAGGGGCCCAAGAAGATCGTTATGAGATACTTCTCACACGATCCCTCAGCACAGGGAGATGTATCGATTGGGCTGCTTTGGAACATGTCCATCTTGCCGACGATGTACGAGTTCTCTTAATCACTGATCCCTGGGACCAATTATTTAACAATCGAGCCGACATACCTAGAGCTCACTCTAGAGTTCTGCTCAACGTTCCAACTTTAGACGGTGATGATGCAACACGATGATCCAAGTACAATACAATTCTGTCTTAGAGGCACTATACGACAGCTGAACGTACCACAATTCGGAGCCGCACTAGGACTTTATACGAAAGACTTTATAGCAGAGAATGATCTCTCCGAGCTACACCGCCATATTCATCGCACCCTCGTAAGTTGTTGGTACAACATTGCCCCTGACAGAGGAAATTACGACCCCAGCCGCTCCAAGGCGACAGCTCTTGTCCCAACCCTGAAACACGTTTTCGACCTAGCGTATTTCATAGCCTGCGCCATTCAACACCAAACAGAGCAACACAGGAGAAGGATCATATCTATGGGTTCGTACATCACACGCTTGGCTCGACATTTCAGACTCCTCAACACTGACGCACAGACATCCTTACTCACCCTGATCGGTCAGATGTCCCCACAAGGCATCCAGACTATGTTACACATGAGGATGATCCAATAGTGGAACTGATCCTCCTCAATATCAACTTAAACCTTCCACCGAAGAGGAGGAACCTGAGGATATTACTGATGATGTTCCTCCACCACAGGAAGCACCACAACAGAGCCATCGGACAGCTCATTCGGCTGTTTCACTCTCAGACATTTCTGCACGTCTCACTCAGTTCGAGCATTACTATATGCAGCAATTCAATAACACCGCTCGACGATTCGATAGCATTGATGCGACTCTTCAGCAGATCTGTCATCACCTTCATATCTCATCGCCACCACCACCTCAAGACCCAGATGATGCAGAGGACTTCTAAGTCCTTTTCTTTTTATTTTTATGTTTATTTTCATTTTCATTTTCATTTTTATTATTATTTTTCTCCTTTATCTTTACTTTTATTTATGTTGATTCTATTTTAGTTTATTATCTAAAGACTTGAAAGTTTCATTAGTATTATTATTCTTAATTCATCACTGGCCATCTAACCCTAAGTCTCCATAATGACATCCATTCATTAAATTTAATTGATGACTTCGCAGATTAAATAGATTTAATATACCACTCAAGGAACGAAAACATCACTTATACCTAGTCATCACATCCGTCATGTAATACCCTCCAATGATCTCATCCATAACTCAGGAAGTTTCACTTCTTCCCCTCTCTTTTGATTTCTACTATTATATGCTATTATCTATCTTTATACATTGAGGACAATGTACATCTTAAGTGTGGGAGGGTTAACTATAGCATTATTTGAAAATCCCTGAATTAAGCCTTGTTTAAAAGTAATTTCCTCTGTAACATCCTAAAATTTAGGGGTCTGTAAATTTGTGCAATTTCATGTTATATTGGTTCTGTGTGTTGTTTAAGGGTGTTGGGGGGCCTGAGAAGGCCTGGGGTCGAGTTTGGGCCCTGGTTAAATTTTAGTGTTTGGTCACTTTAGGGGGAGAAGGTAGTTGGTGTCAGGACTTAAGAGAGAAAGGTTGGTAATTTCTAGTACGAGTTGGGCATGTGGCAAGGTGGCTGTGGCATGAAAAGGGCAGAGAGGAGAGCTTGGGTTCGAATCCCACCTGCTGCAACTTATTTAATTTATTTTGTGCTAAGCAGGTGAAGGTAGTAGAGTTCAACATGGACTCTGCAGAAGGAGTTGAAGACTCAGTCAAGTGAATTTGAATGAATGATGGAAAGGAGTTTGAGGAGAAAATCAAGGAGCAAATTATGGGATTGAGGTGAGAGGGAGTAGTGGCCGGTTTTGGGGAAGTGCATGGGGGGAGAATTTTGGTCAAGAGGGGTCTTTTGGGTTAAAAGTGCATTTAGTTTTGATAGGGTGAGGGAGTGCCGAAATTCCTAAGCTTTTTGTTGAGTTTTTGTGCGTTAGGAGCTTCCTTTCCTTTTTACCATTTTGTGCATCTCTCCTTGCCGAAACCGTGACCATTAAGGGACTTCTTATCTTTTCTTTTCTCATCTTTTCTTTAGTCGTTCTTTTCTCTTCATTAGTTGACAAACACGTATAGGCCGAATCCCTCTCTAATCCTTTTTCTCTGCACATTTTTGGCATAATCTTTCTTGGCCGAATTTGGTAAGTAGATTCCTTCCCTTCTTCTCATCTTCTCTTCTCCATGGCCGAATGTATGACCCTCATCATGCGTTTGTTTCATTTTATCTCTAAACCAAAACTCCATTCCCCTTATTCTTTCTCCTTGTGGCGGCATCTTATAATTGTTTAAACGGGGTTGGCCGAATCTATCTTTTCAGTCAACTCGTTTGGAATCAACGTAAGGTGATTCTTTATCTTATTTCTTTTTGTTTCGATCTTATGACTCCCATTGAAGAGATGGCTTTTTCACTTTCTCTTCGTTCTCAACTAATCTCTTTTTCTTCGTCTCTCATCATGTCATAGCCGAATCTGTCTGTGTTTGATTCTCCTTTGATCAAAGCCGAGTGTATTAAGGAGCAAGCAAATCCCTTCTTTGTTTTCTAATCGTTTGGACTTCAGGAGGTGGTGGTAAGAACCGAAACCCCTTGTGCTGTTTTCATTGTGGTACTTTACTTCTCGGGTTTTCATCATGGATACAAGTAATAATCAGTCGAAGGGGGTAAAGCTAGGGGAACCTAAGGAGAGTGATCTTGTAACCCCTGTTCCCAAATTTAAACGTAGGGCGGTGTCAGCAGTTCGAGATTTCCCACCGGGTTGTGGAAGGGAGCCAACATCTGGTTCGAATTGGCAAATCGTAGTCGTTCGCCATAGTGAGGGTAAGCATTGTAGATCGTTTGATTTAGATATGGTTTGAGATCTCTCTTTTGTTAGTTAATGGTATGATATGTTGGCATAAGTGACGGCTATCAGAAGGGTGTAGTTCTTTACGTAGTCAAGTGTGTAATCTTACACCATAACCATGTAGTTTCGTATTACGCTATGGTGTTGGTAAAAATCGGAACCCCGTTAATCATATGTTTGACAAACTGGAATCTTGAGTGGTGTTTTCTGGTCGAATTACTAAAATGCCCTTATTGGGCCGATTTACTAAAATGCCCTTATTGGGCCAATTTACTAAAATGCCCTTATTGGATCGATTTATAAAAATGCCCTCTTTGGGCCGATTGTGTGTTACATTATGTTTGATATATTGATATGAATGTTGCATTTTACCATGTTGCATGGGGTGGGATGTTTAATGAAGAGCAGTGTAGCCTGGTGGCTTAGCTACAATATATATACATACTTGTAATTATGACTCCGGTGGCTCAGCCACAAATACTCTATGTTAAGCAGCTTGAGTGCATACTTGGTGTGAGCGGCAGGGTGGGTTGACTTGATCCCCACAGGTGTGATTGGATGGTCGGGGTTGTGATGGATGGATGGGTTGGGTTGCATTAATTCATTTGCATTATTGTGTTTAATGGGCTTAGGCCCAAATTGATGTTATATCAGCTCGGGCCTAGTTGGCGACGGTAAGAGGATTACATACTGAGTTCTTGTAACTCACCCCTCTCTCTTTAACCTCGCAGGTAATGAACAGCAGTAAGGACTTGGAGCCATGGATGACTCGATGGAGGCCATACTTTAAAAACATCGCTTGAAAACCGTAGTAAATTTCTTTTCTGTTTTATTTCCAAGTTTTTTTTTCCTATTACTATATGGGTTATGAAACACCCCACACCCGGCCCACGAGCCTGGACCGGATCTGGTATCTTCCTCAAGTAAACCGGTTTCAAACTCTTTTGTTACTTAGAGAAAACTTGTGCGATTTTAAAGAAAATATTGTTTGGGTTGGGCTTGTGTTGAAAACCAATTTAATTTTTATATTAGAAACCCTTTTTAAGTTTAAGTGAAAAAATATTTAGTGTTTAGTTTAAAAGAAATTTTACTTAAACTTTAATAGATAAAACCCATAAACGTAATGAATAAAAATTAATGTAAAACAATTCAACTATGGCCTTATGGCCTTATTACATCAAATAATTTCCAAATAGTTCAAGTACTTAAATAAAAATAATAGTCCATAAAAATAAAGACTTTATGTTGAGCATGGCCACCACAAGTTCTCGCCGTCCCTGGTCCATCACTGCTTCATCACACCAAAACATGGTCCCACAACGAGGTGAGTCAAACAGACTCAATGTGTACACGACACTAAATCATAATAGAATCAGGCATACAAGAGTTACTCATTCAAAACATAGAATACAAGTTATGATGCAATCCCAAACCCAAACCTAATTGTCCATCCGCTACACACCCCGTACTGCCAAATGCACAGTGGGACTACTAAGTCGACCCTCCTTTCGCTACACTCCAAATTGCGGTCTTAGGTCACCGCATTCGTGGTCTTAGGTCACCACGTTCAGATTACTGTGGTCTTAGGTCACCACTTTTCACTTCCCCTTTCAAACAAACCCATATGCCCATAACATATTATGCAATCACATGCCAAAGTTCACATTCTTATCATATTCTCATGTTACGAATAACATTTTCCATATTCCTAGTAGAAGTAGGAAACGTACCTGAATACTTTGTACCACAACATGGTACTTTAGCCACATTCTTTTCATATTCTTAATTTCACATACAAATATATATTGCATGCCATAAAACATATTAAGAGTTAGTGTGAGGTACACACCGATTAAACAGCAAATTCTTTGAGATCTCAAATCGATCTACCGCTTAGACCCTTAATCCCTACATTTGATTAATCACTTTAAAAAGCCATTCGGCCATAAATCCAAATCCTAGTAGGATTAGTATACTTAAACTTACCTTTTTTGCCGATTTGATTAATAATCAAATCCCGAAATTTGTAGTATTCCTTCATTAAAAATCGGCTAGCCACCAAATCATTTAACTAGGTTAATTTTCGGCCTTTGAATAAATAGGAAATAATTCTAAATACCAAAAATAAGCCTTGGCGAATACTTCATATGCTTACCTTGTGGATTTTAAATCCCGAAACTCACCGAATAACTAGGGAACACGTGGCCTATGGTGTACCTTCGGGAAAAGAACTTCTCCTTCCTTGTAGTCGACACTTAGTAAATCCCGAAAGATCTCTTCAAAGTTTCGGCAACAAGATATTATTGGGGTTAGTCCTAGATTTCGGCAAATCTTAAAAGAAAAAGGATGAAACCGAATGAGATCTTACCCTTACTTGAAGAAATCGATTGCACCTTCACTTCAATCTTCAGAGATTCGGCTATGGCTAGATGATGATCACACAACTTTCGGCTTTTGGAGGGATTAGAGAAGGAAGAATAAAGATGGAGGATTCGGCTAGAACACAAGGTGGTTTCGGCAAAAAAAATAAAAGAAGAAGAAGATTTGGTGAAGAGAATTCGCAGAGGCTTTCAAATATGTAAAAATAATGCGAATGGCCTCTCTTTTCCTTTTATAGCCAAAATTACTAAGCTAGAGTCCCTTACTTGGCCACCACTCTTCTATTTTGATAGCTTTATCCCTTTAATTATCATAAATAAAAGAGTTTAATCCAACATTTATCTCTTCAAAATAATCCAATTTAAAAATCCTTTATTTATCACCTTTTTAATCGAATATTTATGAAAATAAAACACCTCCTTTCTAGAAGCATGTGCCGTCCACCTCAGGTCTTACGGAAGCAAAAATAAAACCTCCTTTATTTGCTTCCCAAGTGACTCGAACTCAGGCCCATTCCTCTTGCATATGGCGCCATTTCCATAGGCCTTAAGTGGCATATTCAGGCCACTTTTCCAAGCCTGTTTGTGTGTCAAATTTCACAAACTTTTTCTTTTAAGGCCACCTTGCCTTAATTTCCCCTTTTAAACCTTAAAACTCGTCATTTCTAAGTTTCCAAAAATTTTCGATCGGCTCTGTAAACTTGACATTTCCTTACATTTCCAAGTTTCCAGAAATGTTCACTTTCCTCTTTTGAATCATTTCTTTACATTTCCTAGTTTCCAAAAATGTTCACTTTCCATTTTTAAACTTAACATTTCCATACATTTCCAGATTTCCAAAATGTTCACTTTCCTCTTTTGAAACTTAACATTTCTAAATCATTTCCTTACATTTCCAAGTCATTTCCCTACATTTCCAAGACATTTCCTTTCATTTCCAACATTTCTAAAAATGCACTTTCCTTACATTTCCAAGGTTTCTAAAATTCACATAACACATTCATATCACAATAGACATGCTATTTCATAAAATTAAGCAAGAATGCACAAGCCCATTTTCATGTCCATAAACTCCTAAAAATTTTCCTTAAGGCCTCATTCATCTAACTTCTCCTTTAAAAATAAAATTCCAATACTTTTCCAAGACTTCCTCCTACATCCTTGGATTCTCAAAACCCTTAAAACATGCTCAACCACACTTAAAGCCTACTAACACTTGAGTTATGCTTCAAACGCATAACCCCAATCTAGGATGTTACGATTCTACCCTCCTTAAAAATAATTTCGTCCTCGAAATTACTTACTAACGAACGATCATACATCCACTACGCTACTGCTGCGCACTCTGAAAACTATCATACTTCCTATGCACAATCTCTAAGTTCACGTCCCTTAGAACTCATTTTCTAACGTCGCAATCTGATTAAGAAGTTTTATGAATTAGTCCTTGTTTCACTTGATTACCCGCGAAGAAATTTTATGAAAAGAATTTTAGGAGTGGTTCTTTTGTATTCATTCATGCACACAGTCTTTCATTCATTCATCCATCCATCAAACAATTATGAACTTTCGTTCATTTAGAGAAACGTTGTAGTTTTTGTTGTTGTTGTTTTCCACTACCCAGGGGTATTTTCGTAATTTTGTCCTACAGGGGAATTTTCGTAATTTTTTTCCAAAAGAAAAAGGTCCTTGGTGATTTCGTCAAAAAGTATTTTGGTATTTTTAAATTTCCAGGGTTTTTTTTTGAAAAAAATTTTGAAATCCGGGGGTATTTTGGTAATTTTAGACCTCAGGGGTATTTTGGTAATTTTTCACAAATCGGGGTAAATTTGTAAAATCTAGTAAATCAGGGATATTTCAAAAGTTGCAAAACTTTGAGGGTTCTTTTTGAGAATTGTACTTTCCAAAACAGTGATGTTGCAAAAATTTTGGAAATCAGGGTTATTTTTGGTAATTTTGTACGTCAGGGGCGATTTCGTAATTTTCCAAAATCAAGATATTTTGAAAATTTGAAAATTAGGGTTTTTGAACATTTATAAAGTAATGAAATCTTGATAAGAACTGTGGGTATTTTGGGAATTTCATAAACCAAGGGTATTTTTTTGTAATTTATCACTAAGGGTATTTTTGTAATTTCATAAATCGAAAATTTTTTGGAAAATTTTGTAAAGATAGTTTTCACAAATTAAAGGAGTAATTTTAAGAGTTTTAAAACTAGGGTTTTTATAAAAACACGGCTAGTTCCCTTTCGGGTTTTAGTTATTGTGTTTAGCCTATGACCGAGTCCTCTTGGTTAGGGTGAACCGAAGCTACGCACCAGGTAGGATTCCAGCGAAGAGGAGGTGAGTCACTAGGACTACTTAAGTACCAGGCTCTTCCGGATCCAATCCTAGACATGCGCACAATGGTTACCACACCCTAACTCGGCGTCTTAGTCATAGGTTTGTTTAATGGTCCTTAAGTCTTATGTATTTGTGTTTGAGTAGACTAGTCTTATGGTTCAATAGATTCTAATTCACTAATCTACGTTCCATTCCTACCGTTCTACAGATCATTCAATAAATCACACAAATGGATAGAAGTACTTACCTGGTGGACTGCGGGTCGGAGACTTAGGTGCCATGCCAGAAAACCTGCAGAAATACTTTCCATAAAACTCATTTAGGCTCGATTTGAAAATGTCTTGGGCCTTAGCCCACAGGCCGAGAGTTTAAAACTGGGCTTTGATATCAAACTGAAACACCCCACACCCAGCCCACGAGCCTGGACCGGATCTGGTATCTTCCTCAAGTAAATCGGTTTCAAATTCTTTTGTTACTTAGAGAAAACTTGTGCGATTTTAAAGAAAATATTGTTTGGGTTGGGCTTGTGTTGAAAACCAATTTAATTTTTATATTAGAAACCCTTTTTAAGTTTAAGTGACAAAATATTTAGGGTTTAGTTTAAAAGAAATTTTACTTAAACTTTAATAGATAAAACCCATAAACGTAATGAGTAAACATAAATGTAAAACAATTCAACTATGGCCTTATGGCCTTATTACATCAAATAATTTCCAAATAGTTCAAGTACTTAAATAAAAATAATAGTCCATAAAAATAAAGACTTTATGTTGAGCATGGCCACCACAAGTTCTGCCGTCCCGGTCCATCACTGTTCATCACCTGAAACATGGTCCCACAACGGGGTGAGTCAAACAGACTCAATGTGTACACGACACTAAATCATAATAGAATCAGGCATACAAGAGTTACTCATTCAAAACATAGAATACAAGTTATGATGCAATCCCAAACCCAAACCTAATTGTCCATCCGCTACACACCCCCGTACCTGCCAGTCACACCGTGGGGACTACTAAGTCGACCCTCCTTCCGCTACACTCCAAATTGCGGTCTTAGGTCACCGCATTCGTGGTCTTAGGTCACCACGCTTCGATTCTCGTGGTCTTAGGTCACCACTTTCAGATTACTGTGGTCTTAGGTCACCACTTTTCACTTCCCCTTTCAAACAAACCCATATGCCCATAACATATTATGCAATCACATGCCAAAGTTCACATTCTTATCATATTCTCATGTTACGAATAACATTTTTCATATTCCTAGTAGAAGTAGGAAACGTACCTGAGTACTTTGTACCACAACATGGTACTTTAGCCACATTCTTTTCATATTCTTAATTTCACATACAAATATATATTGCATGCCATAAAACATATTAAGAGTTAGTGTGAGGTACACACCTGATTCGCTTAGCAAATTCTTTGAGATCTCGAAATCTGATCTACCGCTTAGACCCTTAATCCCTACATTTGATTAATCACTTTAAAAAGCCATTCGGCCATAAATCCAAATCCTAGTAGGATTAGTATACTTAAACTTACCTTGTTTGCCGATTTGATTAATAATCAAATCCCGAAATTTGTAGTATTCCTTCATTAAAAATCGGCTAGCCACCAAATCATTTAACTAGGTCAATTTTCGGCCTTTGAATAAATAGGAAATAATTCTAAATACCAAAAATAAGCCTTGGCCGAATACTTCATATGCTTACCTTGTGGATTTTAAATCCCGAAACTCACCGAATAACTAGGGAACACGTGGCCTATGGTGTACCTTCGGAAAAGAACTTCTCCTTCCTTGTAGTCGACACTTAGTAAATCCCGAAAGATCTCTTCAAAGTTTCGGCAACAAGATATTAATGGGGTTAGTCCTAGATTTGGCAAATCTTAAAAGAAAAAGGATGAAACCGAATGAGATCTTACCTTACTTGAAGAAATCGATTGCACCTTCACTTCAATCTTCGAGAGATTCGGCTATGGCTAGATGATGATCACACAACTTTCGGCTTTTGGAGGATTAGAGAAGGAAGAATAAAGATGGAGGATTCTGCTAGAACACAAGGTGGTTTCGGCTTGGCAAAAATAAAAGAAGAAGAAGATTTGGTGAAGAGAATTCGATGAGGCTTTCAAAGAATGTAAAATAATGCAGAATGGCTTCTCTTTTCCTTTTATAGCTGAATTACTAAGCTAGAGTCCCTTACTTGGCCACCACTCTTCTATTTTGATAGCTTTATCCCTTTAATTATCATAAATAAAAGAGTTTAATCCAACATTTATCTCTTCAAAATAATCCAATTTAAAAATCCTTTATTTATCACCTTTTTAATCGAATATTTATGAAAATAAAACACCTCCTTTCTAGAAGCATGTGCCGTCCACCTCGGTCTTACGAAGCAAAAATAAAACCTCCTTTATTTGCTTCCCAAGTGACTCGAGCTCAGGCCCATTCCTCTTGCATATGGCGCCATTTCCATAGGCCTTAAGTGGCATCTTCAGGCCACTTTTCCAAGCCTGTTTGTGTATCAAATTTCACAAACTTTTTCTTTTAAGGCCACCTTGCCTTAATTTCCCCTTTTAAACCTTAAAACTCGTCATTTCTAGGTCATTTCTAAGTTTCCAAAAATTTTCGATCGGCTCTATAAACTTGACATTTCCTTACATTTCCAAGTTTCCAGAAATGTTCACTTTCCTCTTTTGAATCATTTCTTTGCATTTCCTATTTTCCAAAAATGTTCACTTTCCATTTTTAAACTTAACATTTCCATACATTTCAGTTTCCAAAATGTTCACTTTCCTCTTTTGAAACTTAACATTTCTAAATCATTTCCTTACATTTCAAGTCATTTCCTGCATTTCCAAGACATTTCCTTTCATTTCCAACATTTCTAAAAATGCACTTTCCTTACATTTCCAAGGTTTCTAAAATTCACATAACACATTCATATCACAATAGACATGCTATTTCATAAAATTAAACAAGAATGCACAAGCCCATTTTCATGTCCATAAACTCCTAAAAATTTTCCTTAAGGCCTCATTCACCTAACTTCTCCTTTAAAAATAAAATTCCAATACTTTTCCAAGACTTCCTCCTACATCCTTGGATTCTCAAAACCCTTAAAACATGCTCAACCACACTTAAAGCCTACTAACACTTGAGTTATGCTCCAAACGCATAACCCCTAATCTAGGATGTTACAGGTTAATATTTTGTAATAAGGCCTCTGGTTAAACTTTCTTTTATGTTTTCGTTAGTAATTGTCGATTTTATAAACACGGGATTTTCTTAAAGCATGATTAAACAGTTTTTCCCCAAAACATCGCATTCCCGCAATTACTCAAGTTTGATTTTCACAACAAATTAAACTTATTATTAAAACCTTAACAACTTCATAAAAAGGACATTAAATAAAGCGGGTTTTATAAATAAACAATGAAACTCAGAGTTTTCAAAAGAAACACAACCTTTTCAACAAGCAACCTTTCTAAACAAGCGCTTAGCCTTTCAACATCCCTTCAATGTGACACGCCGGATTCGGGCCTAACTCCTAGGCCAGGTTTAGGGTGTTACATCCTCATATTATGATGAAATCTCCCCTGATTTATGATTTTTATTGATGTTTTTTGGATTAAGTCATAGCTAATTGTGCATTGATGATTAAATTTGAAGGATACTAGAGAATCAAGCATGACAAGTCTATTTTTCTGAATAATTTTTTTTTAGGTTGTCTACCTAAAGCTGGATTATTACCTTGAAGTTTGAAATTTACAAGGTTGATATCAAATACCCATAATTTTTTGTGATATTTTAAGCCTTTTAAAGTATACATTCTTTCATGCTCACTTTTTATTATGAGTGTGTCAACATTGATTTGTTATTCTAGAACTTGCATCGATTATACATGTCGAGACCACACCTTTGATTTGATATACAGAGATGATAAAGGCACCTAGGTTTTAACCCACTCATTCCACTAAAGGCCTACCTTCATAACTAACCCCTAGTGAACCACGTTGATCCTAACAACCCTTTTTATTGACTCACCCACTAATATTAACCCAAAACCCTTTGTATTTGTTATCACCATTCCTTTTGACTACCCTTATGTCGAGATTTGATTTGATTAGTTGCCTAACTATTTTATTTATTTCAATCGTTAAATTCATCCTTTATATTTGACTTGTTCTAAAAAAAATTATTCACTATTAGTTTGATGATTAGGTGAGCTTATACGTTAAATTCCAAATATTGAAGAAGAAGCTCATATCAGAATATTATTAGTAGTACAAGTTTTCATTCGATGAAATTATTTATTATTAGTCATTGTTTTTAGTTAGGTAATTTGTCAGGTCAGTCTCGATTCTAACCTTCTAATTCAGCCTTTATCCACACCTTTAACCTAAGCCCCATTACAACCCTGTTAAAGACCTTCTGTGTATCATCTCATATTATAGTGGTGGAGATTTGATTTTCATGCAAGCCTATAGGATTAACTTTTCATGTTGGACTGTTGAGTGCTTAATTCTAAACCTTAAACACTTCTAGTGATTTGAGTGAATCTTTAGTGAGGATGTCAACTCTTGTCGATATCGAATCAGAGGTAATTATTTAGGTAAAGGGAAACACCTAACGTTTTCAGGGCTATAAATGTATGAGTTTGAGTGTTTGAATCTTTAGGACTCTTTGAGTTAAATCATCAATGTATGAATTATTTTTGAATTATGATGAAACACTGTTGATGAATATTATGAATCGAGGAAGTTCGTTTTAATTGTGAGTTGAGAATTTTGCTTGAGGGCAAGCAAAAGCCTAAGTGTGGGGGTATTTGATAAACCGTAAAAGTAACATATTTTAAGCCCACATTTAGCATGCTTTTAGATGATTTAAGCCTTGAATTATGTAATTTAGTGCTCTTAATCCTTTGTTTTCATGTTTTATACCTAGGAGAGCACTGGATGATGAAAAGAATGGAAAATAGGCCCAAAACGGAGTAAATGGGCCATATCACAAAATTCACACGGCCTGGGCCCAAGACCACACGGTCGTGCCCAATTCAACAGGTTCGAACAGGGCCTGGCCACGACTTACACGGGCGTGTGCCATGGGCGTGTCCCTATCGTGAGAAAGAAGAGTTTCACTCGGATTAGGATACTTAGGGGCAAAAAAAACATATTCAGAAGCCTATATTGTAATACCCCAAACCCGGCCCAAACACCACGACCGGATCTGGCATGTCACTAGGAAGATTTAATAAAACATGTTGCATTTTTGGAAAATAATCGTCGAGTATAAACATGTATACCGGAAAATTTAATAATTTGGATAGTTTGTAGAAGATATAAATCTCCGTTTAAATGCCTTTATGAATTAAAAAACGAAATTTAGTACATGCCTTAACTTAATTAAAACGTAAAATCTAAATGTCTGGCAATAACAAAAGCCCAAAACAAACGAAAATATAAAGCTAGTGGCCCGTGGCCTTATTACAATGAAATTTAAAACCCACTAACTGAAAATATTAAAAATTAATAAACTAGTAAAGTCTTTTGCTGAATCAAAATAATCTCTCGCATGGCCACCTTGCGCTCCTCTCCAGCTCGGTCTGATGCACTAGGTGCTACCTGAAAGATGTTAAATAATGGGGTGAGTCACGAGACTCAGTGTGCAACCCTCGTGCACCACAAGATTGGGCCTTAGCCCCAAAGAACAGATAACAGATTATAATATATCAGAAAATATGCAAAGCCCAACCTAATCGTAGGTTTTCATTCGCTACACACCACCCTTACCTGCCAACCACACCATTGGGGATTTCTACAATCAACCCACACCGCTACACACCAACAATGGTAGTCATGCTGTAGTTAGCTGCTAATCGTCATATCATGGCAACAGCCACTACAACAGATCATGGCAAAAGCCACTACAAAAGAACACTTCCCCTTTCATCAATGACCCAACCCTGTGCAATCACAGAAATCAGCATACATGTTTATCATATCAAATCGATGGAAACATTCACTTTAGAATGACAGAGATCACTAACCTGGTGATTCGCCTTTACCCTCCTCGGGTTTTCAACAGCCATGCCGGTATTTTGGCATTTAACAGAATATAACAGATTTATAAGCATATACTAACAGGCAATCCAAATGGTGTGAGAATGTTACACACCTGATTAATGCATAGAACTACCTTCTATGTCGATACCCTCGCTAATCGGATCTACTTTCTTCTGTCTACAACTTTGCTCAAAAGCCGGAAGAACGCGAAGATAAGGCCTCTCCTATATTCGGCCAAGGGTTAGTGTTTACCCGAATTTATACGTTTAAATTAACAGATCTCCTTACCTTGAAATCCCAAAAGTAATACGATTCGAGTGCTACTGAACTCTGGCTTAGAAATCTAAGTGATTGAATCCCCTTCAAATCTCGGAATGCCGCAAATGAGAGAAAACACTCGATTACTTAACCATATAGTCATTTGGCTAAGATCTCTAAAAGCCGAAAAAGATTGAAATCTCGTGGATCGACACTTACCTTTAGTTTTCTTCAAGATTCGGCACAAGCAGACACCACAGAAGGAATTCGGCAATCACAGGAGATGAGATTCAGGGATTTCAGCTTTTGAAAGAAAAGATGTTGAGAAAATTGAGAGGTTTCGGCTTCTGAAGAAATCAAAAGAAAAGAACTTGCAGAGGAAGACTGAGAATTTCGACACAGGGAAAGAAGAAAAGAATAGGGTTCCAAATACCGGAATTGATGAGCTATCCCCCCTATTTATAGAAATTTCGGCACTTACCTATCAAAAACTGAAAGTGCCCTTTCTGATAACTAAGAATTAAGCAAATAAAAAGGGAAAATACGGTACCTCTTTGCTATAAAGAAACCAATTTCTTCCCTCCTCTAGGTGATGAAATTTTGGCCAACACCTAGCCTTGCAGATAGCTCCTATCTTTTCTCCTTTTATCTTCCATATTATCAGCTATAATATCCACATTATTCCATTTACATAAATCCTCCTATTTTTGAGCCTTGTTGCCGTCCACTCCATCTAACCCTAATGCCGAAAATTAGCTAACTTAAAGTACAAGAATTGGGCTCCATGAACCTTAAATTTGGGCCCCTTACTCCCTTGTGTGGCGTCACCTCCTTGCTCTCCAAGTGGCGGTACTGACCATTAGGCCACAAGACCATTTTGATATTTTAAACACAGATACCATCTTTTAAACCCTATAGTGCCCAAACAAAAATTTAACCAAGGCCTTGAGCACATCCTGAGCCCAATTTAGACCCCTAACAGTTAAATTAACACATTAAACATATCCATACACTAAATGCATAGGCCCATTAATTCAGGATGTTACAGTTCTACCCCTTTAAAGAAATTTCATCCTCGAAATTTCCAACTAACTATTAATCATACTAGCCATGTCTCACCACTATGCTTTCGCTGCGAACTCTAATTCTAAAGCCAAAAGAAACACTTAGTCTACTATGATAGAGTACGCATCGGTATTCGCATCTAAAGCATCCTCGTCCCCTTGGCATCGTGCTGCATAGACCAAAGCTGGCTGCCTCGCCTCAGCATAACCTGGACCTCCACCTGTGCTCCACGACCATGTCCTATGACATTGCCACTATTGACTTGACCACGACCTCTCTGCGACTGCTGACCTCCTCTTCCCGGTTGTACATTTCCTTGACCTGTGGGCCCTTCACTGTCCCGTTGCTGCGAATAGTTTCTAACTTGATGGTCCGTGGATCCACACCTAAAGCACTTTCCACTGCCTGCCCAACACTCACTTTCATGGAATTTACCATATCGAGCACACTTCTGTGTCTGACCAGCAGCAGCAGGTCTCTCATCTCGTCTCGGCCCGTCTGACATGGGTCTTTTCTGATTATGCCCATCTGCCCCTGATGTTTCAAAATTTCTCTTACTTCCACCCCTATCTCTATCCCGATTCAGTTTTTTTGTCCGCTTAACCTCCTCAGCTATCTTAGCTTTCTCAACCAAAATCACAAAGTCCCTCTCCCACTGCGGTGCTACTAATACCCTTAGCTCATCCCTTAGTCCATCCTCGAACCGTACGCAATGCTCATAGTCAGTCGCCACAATCCCTCGAGCGTAACGGCTCAACCGTAGAAACTCTGCCTCGTATTCAGATACAGACTTACTTCACTGTACCAAGTTCAGGAATGCCTTCCTCTGTGCATCCACATAGCTAGCCCCAACGTACTTTCCTTGAAACGACTCTTTAAAGAAGCCCCCAGTTAATCCGGTCTACGGCAGTACCCTCCTTTACCATGAGCCACCACTAATAAGCATCGTCTCAAAAAAGAGACACGACCCCCTTTAACTTCTCCTCTACAGTGAAGTCAAGGTCATCCATTATATGCTCACTTGCCTCTAACCAATACTCAGCTGTATTAGAGGCTACGCCAAAAACACCCCTAAACATCTCCGCTCCGTTGGCTCGAGTCGTTCGATTACTGATTTTCGGCTCCACGAACCCGTGCACTCGCCCAAAGAACTCTCTCAAGGACCCGCAACATCGCCTGAGATACCGCATCATCTCCAGCTGCCTGGTCCCGAAATTCTCCTCCACACAGTGCATATCCTGGGATCTCGTTTCTCGACATGTGGCGGACCCTCTTTGGCTCGAACACGGTCATCCTACCCCTACCACGACCACGCGGCGGACGTCCTCGACCCCTTGTACTCATTCTTTCGGTTGGCGTTTATCTGATTAGAAATTTTATGAATTATTAGTTTTCTTTCCACTGATTATCCCCGAACAGTCTTATGAGTAGTAGTTTTAAGAGTAGTTCTTTCGAATTCGCAATCATATCTACAATTCAGTCTCAAGTTCACACCTCCTAGTTCTAGGAAACACACACATTCAATCATCAAACATCGACATACAAGTAGCATCCATGTACCTACATTCATCATGTAGGGGCATCCTCATCATTTCACTACCCAGGGGTATTTTCGTAATTTATCTTACAGGGGTATTTTCATAATTTTCCAAAATAGGGTTCCTTGGTGATTTTGTGAAATAAAGGTATTTTGGTAATTTTTGCAATCCGAGGGTATTTCAATAATTTTGAAATTCGGAGGTGTTTCGATAATTTTGAAATTCGAGACATTTTGGTAATTTTTAAATTCGGGGTACTTTGGTCATTTTACAAATCAGAGGTATTTTGGTCATTTTATAAATTAGGGGTAATTTGGGAATTTTACAAATCAGGGATATTTTGGTCATTTTATAAATCAGGGGTAATTTTGTAATTTTGTAAAATAGGATGGCTGGTCCCTTTCGGGTTTTAATTATAAATTTTGGCCCGTCAACAAGTCCTCATGACTAAGGTGAACAGTCACTGCGCACCAGGTAGGATTCCAGCGAAGAGGAGGTGAGTCACTAGGACTGCTTAAGTACCAGGATCTTCCGGATCCAATCCTAGACATGCGCATACCTGTTGCCACACCTTAATCAGCGATTTGTTTACGGGTTTGTTTGGATAGATTAAGTCTTATGAGATTTTAAGAAGTTGTTTAAGCTAAGCCTAAAGTCCATCAAGTCCTAATTAAGATAATCTACGTCCCTTAAGGCCCATCAAGCCCACATTCATATATAACACACAGTAAGTTCAGAATACTTACCTGGCGGACTTGGGCCGGAGACGCAGTTGCCATGCCGAAAAACCCATCCTGTATTATTTATAAACATGCATGTTTCCAAAACCCATCTTTAGAAAACGTTTTGAGCCCAAAACCCCAAAGCTGAGTTTTGAACCGGGCTCTGATACCAATTTGTAACACCCCAAACCCGGCCCAAACACCACGACCGGATCTGGCATGTCACTAGGAAGATTTAATAAAACATGTTGCATTTTTGGAAAATAATCGTCGAGTATAAACATGTATACCGGAAAATTTAATAATTTGGATAGTTTGTAGAAGATATAAATCTCCGTTTAAATGCCTTTATGAATTAAAAACCGAAATTTAGTACATGCCTTAACTTAATTAAAACGTAAAATCTAAATGTCTGGCAATAACAAAAGCCCAAAACAAACGAAAATATAAAGCTAGTGGCCCATGGCCTTATTACAATGAAATTTAAAACCCACTAACTGAAAATATGAAAAATTAATAAACTAGTAAAATCCTTTGCTGAATCAAAATAATCTCTCGCATGGCCACCTTGCGCTCCTCTCCAGCCCGGTCCAATGCATTAGGTGCTACCTGAAAGATTTTAAATAATGGGGTGAGTCATGAGACTCAGTGTGCAAACCTCGTGCACCATCAGATTGGGTCTTAGCCCCACAGAACAGATGACAAATTATAATATATCAGAAAATATGCAAAGCCCAACCCAATCCTAGGTTTCCATCCGCTACACACCACCCTTACCTGCCAATCACACCATTGGGGATTTCTACAATCAACCCACACCGCTACACACCATCGATGGCAGCCATGCTGCAGTTAGCTGCTCATCGTCAGAACATGGCAATAGCCACTAAAACAGATCATGGCATTAGCCACTACAACAGATCATGGCAATAGCCACTACAACAGATCATGGCAAAAGCCACTACAAAAGAACACTTCCCCTTTCATCAATCACCCAACCCCGTGCAATCACAGAAATCGGCATACATGTTTATCATATCAAATCGATGGAAACATTCACTTTAGAATGACAGAGATCACTAACCTGGTGATTCGCCTTTACCCTCCTTGGGTTTTCAACAGCCATGCCGGTATTTCGGCATTTAACAGAATATAACAGATTTATAAGCATATACTAACAGGCAATCCAAATGGTGTGAGAATGTTACACACCTAATTAATGCGTAGGACTACCCTCTATGTTGATACCCTCGATAATCGAATCTACTGTCTTCTGTCTACAACTTTGCTCAAAAGCCGGAAGAACGCGAAAATAAGGCCTTTCCTATATTCGGCCAAGGGTTAGTGTTTACCCGAATTTATACGTTTAAATTAACAGATCTTCTTTTCTTGAAATCTCGAATGTAATACGATTCGAGTGCTACTGAACTCTGGCTTAGAAATCTAAGCGATTGAATCCCTTTCAAATCCCCGGAATGCCGTAAATGAGAGAAAACACCCGATTAGTTAATATATAGTCATTTGGCTAAGATCTCTAAAAGTCGAAAAAGATTAAAATCTCGTGGATCGACACTTACCTTTAGTTTTCTTCAAGATTCGGCACAAGCAGACACCACAGAAGGAATTCAGCAATCACAGGAAATGAGATTCAGGGATTTCAGCTTTTGAAAGAAAAGATGTTGAAAAAATTGGGAGGTTTCGGCTTCTGAAGAAATCAAAAGAAAAGAACTTGCAGAGGAAGACTGAGAATTCCGACACAGGGAAAGAAGAAAAAAATAGGGTTCCAAATGCCAGAATTGATGAGCTATCCCCCCTATTTATAGAAATTTCAGCACTTACCTATCAAAAACCGAAAGTGCTCTTTCTGATAACTAAGAATTAGACAAATGAAAAGGGAAAATTCGGCACCCCTTTGCCATAAAAAAATCGATTTCTTCCCTCCTATAGGTGATGGAATTTCGGCCAACACCTAGCCTTGCAAATAGCTCCTATCTTTTCTCCTTTTATCTTCCGTATTATCAGCTATAATATCCACATTATCCCATTCACATAAATCCTCCTATTTTTGAGCCTTGTTGCCGTCCACTCCACCTAACCCTAATACCAAAAATTAGCTAACTTAAAGTAAAAGAATTGGGCTCCATGAACCTTAAATTTGGGCCCCTTACTCCTTTGTGTGGCGTCACCTCCTTGCTCTCTAAGTGGCGCTACTGACCACTGGGCCACAAGCCTATTTTTGATATTTTAAACACAGATACCGCCTTTTAAACCCTATAGTGCCGAAACAAAAATTTAACCAAGTCATTGACCACATCCTGAGCCCAATTTGGACCTCTAACAGTTAAATTAACATATTAAACATATCCACACACTAAACGCATAGGCCCATTAATTCAGGATGTTACATATATAAACACCCTAAGTATGAGCTGAAAGGGGGGAACCTAGGGCTTTAGTCAGGGGGCATCCAGCTAGGCCAAAGAGGGCAGATTTATGGAGATTTACTCGAAGATAGCCAGTTGATTCATCTTAAAAAGCTGAAATTATACTTAAGACGAAGGATCTCTCCTTCAATTCCTTCAGAGGGTTTTAGGGATTTCTTATGTTTTGTTTTATCTTTTCTTTTGAGATGTATTCTTTTAGTATCATTATGAACTAAACCCTCAGATACTTAAGGGGGTTGAAACCTAAGAGGGATCTTGTTATCGTTTGCTGAACTATATGATAAATATTTGACTTGTTCTTAATTATGTGTTCTTAATTCTTGTTTTGATATTTCCGGGATATTAATTCAAGTGTGATGTGCTTAGGTGGAGGAGCGAAACTCCATGCTTAAGAGTAGATCTAGCATAATTAAGCGGAGTTGATCGCGCGCCTAGAAATAGGGTGATGAGATTTTGCTGGATTAGGGTGAAACCTAATATGGGAGTCCATAGATCGAGTTAATGCAATTCTAGGGGTTTTAATTAGAAGGAGATTTCAATTAATCAATCTACGGTTAGACGTTAGTCGCCTCGAGAGAGGGATTAATATAACTTAGGGAATCTTACGGATCAAGTCAAGTGAATAAATCGTCTGGTTCAGAGTTAGATAACAAGTGAAATCTAGGTGGATTCTTCCTTGGGTGTCGTCTTAATCAATTGGTTTTTCCTCAAGTTATTTTCACAATTTCATTCTTCTTTGTCTTAGAGTCTTTAGATTAGTTGTTAGTTAATTTTAGATTTGATAAACAAATCCCTTAATTGTTAGGCTAAATAATAACAAGAGAGTTAGTATTAGTACTTTTGGTTCTTTTGGGTTCGACATTCCGGTCTTGCCTTAACTATACTACTGTTCGATAGGTGCGCTTGCCTCAAATCATTGTCATTGTTAGTTTCCAGGTTCGATCATTATTTTTATAAATTTTTAAGACTTTGACATCGCATAAAACAATGATCAAATATCTGAAACCAAATATGTCTTAACCATATTAGATCTCTTTTAAATTGGGCTAACATTTTATAATAGTAAATAAGAACGTGTAATTATTTTTATTATATATATGTGACGACCATATTATTCAATAATCTCCCACTTGAACCACATGTATATAATAGTTACCTTATAGTTATAAGTCATGATATAACCTTATGAGTTCAAAACTTTACTATCATATCCAAAATGTATTTATAACAATCTTGTCCATTAATTATATTAACACAGAGTCAAGGCGACTTTCATTGCATATATCCTAACTAAATTCACCCTTAATATCACATATATTAACACAACCAAATAACATAAATCAAGTATGGATATGTAGAATGGAAATTACTTGTAATATGATCTAAACATGTCTATTTCCAACCAGTCTTCCTTAAACCTTAATGAGATCAAATCTTACCAAACTAAGAGTGTGAATAAAACAAATAACATTATGTCTTGTAACACCCTTAACCCGTAACCGTTGCTGAACTAGGGCTAAGAGGCATTACTAATCATTTTCGAACATTTCATATCATTTTACAACACAAAGTCAATCATCATTACATCACAAAGCATATAATCCTTTAATAAGGTCTACAAGACCCTAAACACTTGTTAGAAAGGGGTTGGGACTAAACCTAACACATAAAAATTTTTTTAAAAATTTAATGATTTTTCAAAACTGTAGAGGTCACTCGCCCGTGTGGGTAGGCTGTGCGCCTCACACAACCTCGGACACATCCGTGTGGAGAGGCCGTGTGCATGGACACGCCCGTGCGTCCAAGCCGTGGAAAAATAGGGCATACATACTGACTTCTCCACACGGCCCGAAACACGCCCGTGTGCCTCACCCGTGGTCGGCACTGACTTGCACCACACGGCCAGTCTGACTTGAATCAAATTACAAACTTGAATGACACGATCGAGCCACACGCCCGTCTGCTCAACCGTGTGGGCAATTATAGGCCATTTTTCAAGGCCAAATTACCATCCACACTTTGCAATCACTTATAAGCATCAAACCAATACACTTCATGCTTCAAATGCAATCAAAACATACCAATACAAGTACCAACTAATCATCTACTACATCATTTATTTCCATACGCAATTTCTACTCAAATAAATCCATCCAAAACATCATCTTCACAACTCAAATCATATAAACTAAGCATCATCTAGTCACACCACAAATTCACACTTAAAACACCATTCTTATCAACCAATTCAAACATGAAATATACCATTTCCAATTTCATTATTTCATGCCACATTCATCATTTTCATAGCTTCACATATAAACCATCAACATTCAACTTCCAATCCATATCACATGGCAAGGTCCAAACATTACAAAACATACTATAACCACTAGTCTATGCATGCCATATACCAAATATATACATCTTTCAAAAGTACCAAAATAGATAGCCAATAGTGTGATTGAGTCGCTGACGATCCCTGGATCCTAGCTAGCTTTACTAACACTGTAAAACAGAGAAACATATCACACAGTAAGCTTTTAAAGCTTAGTAAGTTCGTAACATAATACATTCAATTTTAATAAATCAAATACAATATACAAAGTTAATCCATCATATAGATTAACTCTCAAATATTCACATCATATCATCCATAGCTAATATACTCACTCAACCATTCATAATTCCATACACAATCTTATCAACGAAAAAGGTTCAATACATACCTTAGCCAACACATAGTTATTCACCATCCATGCTACTCAATGCTTGATATTACATTTCGATCAACTTTTGTTGTTCATTTGATTTAATCGCACACTTAGTGCCAATTTCGTAGCCGGAGCATAAATGTCATCGCACACTTAGTGCCTGTACTTTAAACCGAACTTATCTCGGTATCGCACACCCAGTGCCAAATCAATAAGTTGAAGCTTTTACTATTTCACACACACAGTGCCCAACATCTCTATCTCATTTCTAATTACACACACATAGTACCTCATTACTCAATTTCATATATAACATTGCTGTTTCATTAACTACACAATTCATTCATTTCTCATTACATAGATATAAATTAAACAACTTGTATTATATCCTAACTTACCTCGGATGTCGAAATACCGAAACTAGTCGAGCAATTGAGTACTTTGTCTTTGCCTTGATCTCGATCTGAATCTCTACTTTCTTGGTCTATACATATTCAAATTTAGCTCATTTAATCACCAATTCATTCAATTTAGTCCAAACACACATATTTAGGGCATTTTACAAAATAGCCCTCACATTTTTACATTTCGACACTTTAGTCCCTACTTCATAAAATCATCAAATACATAAAATTTCTCTTCACTTATGCCTAGCAGAATTTTCCTCGTGCTTATACAAGCCCACACATTTCATTTATTTTACATTTTAGTCCTCTAATTTCTTATTTTCACAATTTAGCCCAAATTACTCAATTTCACTAAAAATTCAAAGACAAAACATGTTAATCTTTCACCTATCTTTCATATTTCATCTTCAACTATCACAAAGCTCAAACATTCATCAATGGCATATCTCAAAATCACCATCAAATTCTAAAATTAAAGCATGAGCTAGCTAGAGTACAAAGCAACGATCATAAAAACATAAAAATCATGAAAAATTGAGCTTGAAACATACCTTAATCAAGCTAGACCATAGCCGAACATCACAAAGCTTCAAACCCTTATTCTTTCTTCAACTTTCGGCAATAACAAAGATGATAATGGCTTTTAATTCCTTTTTGTTTTATTATAATAACATTAATAATTATTTTACCATTTTGTCCTTTATTAAATCATTTAAATTTCCACCAACTATAGTCCATTTTTGTCCATCCATTTTGCATGTGGAATAATAACAACATAAGGACTCCTCTCTTAAAAAGCCATGTCAAATAAGCTCTTTAACAAACAGTACACAACTTTTACATTTTATGTGATTAAGTCCTTTTTACAAATTAAGCACACAATTGATAAAATTTCCACGCAGAACTTTCACACATGCTCAATCATATTTTATAAACACCGAAAATAATATTAAACTACTTTTCTAACCTCGGATTTGTGGTCCTGAAACCACTGTTTCAACTAGGGTCTAAACCGGGCTGTTACAACTCTCACCCCTTAGGGATTTTCGTCCCTGAAAATCTTAAAGTGAATAGGTGTGTATATTGCTCTCTCATAAGATCTTCAGGCTCCTACGTAGCCTCTTCAACTCCGTGTTTGTGCCATAACACTTTCACTAAGGAAATTCTCTTATTTCTCAACTCTTTGGTCTCACGTGCTAGGATTCGAATTGGTTCTTCACTATACGACAAATCTGACTGAATCTCAACCTCAGTAGGAGCAATTACATGCGATGGATCCGATCTATATCGTCGAAGCATCGATACATGGAACACATTATGAATTTTATCTAATTTAGGTGGCAACAACAACTTATAAGCAACTGGCCCGATCCTTTCAATGATCTCATACGGCCCGATGAATCTCAGACTTAGCTTGCCTTTTCGGCCAAATCGAAGTATTTTCTTCCACGGAGACACTTTCAAAAACACTTTGTCACCAACATCAAATTCGATGTCTTTCCGTTTCAAGTCTGCATATGACTTCTATCGATCTGATGCTGCTTTCAAACTATCACGAATCACTTTCACTTGCTGCTCAGTCTCTTTTATCAAATCAACCCCGTGAATCTTATTCTCATTTGGCTGAGTCCAATACAACGGAGTTTGACATTTTCAACTGTAAAGAGCCTCATACGCTACCATTTTAATGCTAGATTGAAAACTGTTATTATACGCAAACTCAATCAACGGTAAATGCTTTTCCCACATATTCTCAAATTCAAGAATACAACATCTTAACATATCTTCAAGAACTTGAATAATCCGCTCGGATTGTCCATTTGTTTGCGAATGAAATGCAGTACTGAAATGTAACTTTGTACCTAGAGCCTCTTGTAATTTCTTCCAAAATCGCAAGGTAAATCTCGGATCTTTGTCAGAAACAATAGATAGTGGCACCCCGTACAATCTCACAATTTCAGAAATATATAGTTCAGCTAATTTATCAAATGAATAATCTGTTCTCACCGGAACGAAATGAGCGAATTTTGTCAATCTGTCAACTATCACCTAGATTGCATTTTTCTTTCTCCAAGATAAAGCTAGTCCCGACACAAAGTCCATCGTGATTCTCTCTCATTTCCACTCAGGTATCATAATCGGTTGTAATAAACCGGATGGAACCTGATATTCAGCTTTAACTTGCTGACAAACCAAGCATCTCGAAACAAACTCTGAGATGTCCTGTTTCATACCATGCCACCAATAAAACTATTTCAAATCGTTATACATTTTTGTACTCCCCGGATGAATAGTCAAATGACTATTGTGAGCTTCGTTCAAAATCAACTGAATCAATTCTAAATTCCTTGGAACACAAATCCTATCTCTGAATCTCAAACAATTATCACTATCAACTCAAAATTCTAAATCGACATTCAATCCACACTGATCTCGTTTAGCCATCATTTCAACATCACTTTTCTGAGCATCACAAATCTAACGTATAAACATTAGCCTAACTTTCAATTCAGCCAAAACTGAACCATCATATAGATCTATCTGAGTACTCATTGCTCGCAAAGCACATATAGACTTTTGGCTTAAAGCATCAGCAACTACATTAGCTTTACCTGGATGATAATCAGTTACAAGCTCGTAGTCTTTCAACAATTCTAACCATCTCCTCTGTCGTAAATTCAATTTTTTCTAAGTCACCAGATATTTCAAGCTGTTATGATCCATAAAAATATGCCATTTTTCACCAAATAGGTAGTGACGCCAAATCTTTAATGCAAATACAATTGTTGCTAATTCAAGATCGTGTGTCGAGTAATTCTTTTCATGTGGCTTTAACTACCTCGAAGCATAAGTGATGACTTTGCCTTTCTGCATTAACACACAACCCAAACCATTTAACGATGCATCACTGTAAACTATGAATTCTTTACCCAATTTAGGTTGAACATGGGTACCTCTGTCAACAATGTTTTCAACTGTTCAAAACTCTGCTGGCACTTTTCTGACCACTCGAATTTAACATCTTTCTGTAACAACTTTGTCAATGGAGCCGCAATCATTGAGAAACCTTTCACAAATCGCCTATAATATCCCGCCAGTCCCAGAAAACTACAGACTTCAGACACATTTCTCGGAGGCTTCCATTCTAAAATAGCTGATATCTTACTCGAATCAACTCGTATTCCCGCAGCTGATACAATATGCCCCAGAAAACCAACCTCAGGCAACCAAAACTCACATTTGCTAAACTTTGCATACAATTGCTTCTCACGCAAAGTCTGTAACACAATTCTCAAATGCTCAGCATGTTGCGTCTCATCACAAGAATAAATCAGAATGTCATCAATAAACACCACAACAAAGCGATCCAAATACGGTTTGAATATCCTATTCATCAAATCTATAAACACTGCAGGTGCATTCGTTAGTCCAAAAGCCATAACTAAGCATTCATAATGTCCGTACCTCATTTTGGAAGCAGTTTTTGGTACATCTGATTCTTTAACTCTCAACTTGTAATAACCTAATCTCAAATTTATATTAGAAAACACTATAGCTCCTTTTAGCTGATTAAACAAATCATCAGTTCGCGACAATGGATATTTATTCTTTATCGTCACTTTGTTCAACTGTCAGTAGTCAATACACATTCTCATAATTCTATCTTTCTTTTTCCCAAACAACACAGGAGCACCCCAAGACGAGAAACTCGGTCGTGCAAATCCTCTATCTGTCAATTCTTGCAACTGAGACTTCAACTCTTTCAATTCTGTTGGTGCCATTCTATACGAAGCTATTGAGATAGGAGTAGTCCCCGACACTAATTCAATACCAAACTCAACTTCTCGTATCGGAGGTAATCCAGTAGTTCTTCAGGAAACACATCTAGAAACTCACATACTACAGGTACATATTCAACTTTCTTTTCTGTCACTTTTGTATCAATCACATGTGTAAGATAAGCTTCACAACCCTTTTTCACATAGTTCAAAGCTTTCATCGAAGATATAACAGTTAGTAACCCATTCAGATCATTGGATTCAATTCAAACTATTTCACCATTCTGACTTCTCAAATCAATACTCTTCCGTTTACAATTCACAATAGCATTATACAAAGTGAGCCAATCCATACCTAGAATAATATCAAATTCATCAAAAGGTAGCAACATCAAATTAGCCGAAAAGCAAATATCCCAAAACATCAATGGATAGTTCTTGCACACTTTATCAACCAAGACACACTTGCCTAAGGGGTTCGATACTCTAATCACAAATTCAGTAGACTCAACAGGTGGAGTATTACTTGATACTAGATTCACACAAACATAGGAATGAGTAGATCTTAGATCTATTAATGCAATCACATCAGTATCAAATAGAGTAAAAGTACCATTAATGATGTCTAGAGATGATGATTCTTCACGAGCGAGAATAAAATAGGCTCTGGCAGGTGCTCTCGCCTCTGATCTCACAACTGTATCGGTAGTCTCTCTCTGGCTTCCACTTATATTTCCAGTGTTTCTGGGTGGTCTACCCCTAACCGTTGTATTACTCAGTCTCGCACTCCGAACATTATCTTTTTTAGCAAACTCTGGGCAATCTCGAATAAAATGATCTCGTGATCCACATTTATAACAAGTTCTATTATTGTACTTGCCCCAGCATTCTCCAACTTGTCGCCTTCCACACTGTCTACACTCAGGCTTGGTTCTTTTAACACCACCAACACTTGTTTCAATTGAAGCTTGAGTTCTTGGACCAACATTTTGTCTCGCACGATCTCTACCCGAATGTCCAAATGAAACATTTGAACTATTGCTTGCATCTCTAAATCTCTTCGTCGATGGTTGAGATAACTTACTCATAGATCTTTTTCTTTCATCTCTAGCCTCAGAATCTGCTTTCTTCTTTTCTTTGCTAAGCTCCTTAGCTTTGCAAGCTCATTCAACCAACACAACAAATTCATTCAAGTTAAGTATTCCAACCAGTAATTTAATGTCTTTATTCAGCCCTTCAATGAAACGTTTACACATAGTAGCTTCAGTTGAAACACGTTCCCGCGCATATTGGCTCAATCTCACAAACTCTCGTTCATGTTCTGTAACGGACATACGGCCTTGTTTTAGCTCAAAAAATTCTTTACGCTTCTGATCTATGAATTGTTGACTGATATACTTCTTTCGAAATTCGACTTGAAAGAAATCCCAGGTAATTCTCTCTCTCAGAACCACTGATATCAACGTTTTCCACCAATTATATGTCGTATCTCTCAGCAAGGAAACAACACATTTAATGCATTCATCAGGAGTCAATGACATCTCATCAAACACTCAAATAGTATTCTCAAGCCAAAACTCAGCCCGCTTGGCATCATCATCAGCCGTGGCCCTAAACTCTTCGGCCCTATACTTTCGAATCTTATCTGCATAAGGTTTATTCAATCTGATCGGATTTGTCACTTGTGGTACAACAGGTACTTGTGGGGGTAGAGGTTGTGGAGCAGCCGGATTCGTTCGAACGAACTCCGAAAACCACTCACTCATCATTCAGAAAAAGGCTTGCTTAGCCTTTCCCTCTTGGCTACTATCATTCGGCCTAGATGTGGCCGGCATCGTCCCTTTAGCAGAAGTAGGTGCGTTACTCTCTACATCAACAACATCTGCTCGATCGGGATCCATTTGCTATATAAAAATACATTTTTAACTCTCAGGATTCATCACACTATCGAATTATATATGGCATGTATAGCTAGACTCACACACGCTACGTTAGTCTAAGAATCGACTAAACCGTAGTTCTGATACAAATAAAATGTAACACCCCTAACCCATAACCGTCACCGGACTAGGGTTAAGAGGCATTACTAATCATTTTCGAACACTTCATATCATTTTACAACACAAAGTCAATAATCATTCAAACATATCAAGATGTAAGCATATAATCCCTTAATGAGGTCTACAAGACCCTAAACATGTGTTAGAAAGGGGTTGGTACTAAACCTAACACATACGAAAATTTCTGAAAATTTAATTATTTTTCAAAACTGCAGAGGTCACACGCCCGTGTGGGTAGGCCGTGTGCCTCACATGGCTTCGAACACGCCCGTGCATCCAAGCCGTGGCAAAACAGGGAATACATATTGACTTGCCTGCATGGCCTGAAACACCCCCATATGCCTCACCCGTGGTCGACACTGACTTGCACCACACGGCCAGTCAAATGCCCGTGTGTCGAGCCCGTGGTTGAGTCTGACTTGAATCAAATTACAAACTCGAAAGACACGGTCGAGCCACACGCCCGTCTGCTCAACCGTGTGGGCAATTATAGGCCATTTTTCAAGGCCAAATTACCATCCATACTTTGCAATCACTTATAAGTATCAAACCAATACCACCTCATGCCTCAAATGCAATCAAAACATACCAATACAAGTACCAACTAATCATCTATTTCATCATTTATTTCCATACTCAATTTCTACTCAAATAAATCCATCCAAAACATCATCTTCACAACTCAAATCATATAAACTAAGCATCATCTAGTCACACCACAAATTCACACTTAAAACACCATTCTCATCAACCAATTCAAACATGAAATATACCATTTCCAATCTCATTATTTCATGCCACATTCATCATTTTCATCGCTTCAGATATGAACCATGAACAATTCAACTTCCAATCCATATCACATGGCAAGGTCCAAACATTACAAAACATACCATAACCACTAGCCTATACATGCTATATACCAAATATATACATCTTTCAAAAGTACCAAAATAGATAGCAGATAGTGTGATTGAGTCACTGACGATCCCTGGATCCGAGCTAGCTTTACTAACACTGTAAAACAGAGAAACATATCACACAATAAACTTTTAAAGCTTAGTAAGTACGTAACATAATACATTCAATTTTAATAAATCAAATACAATATACAAAGTTAATCCATCACATAGATTAACTCTCAAATATTCACATCATATCATCCACAGCTAATATACTCACTCAACCATTCATAATTCCATACACAATTTTATCAACCACAAAGGTTCAATACATACCTTAGCCAACACATAGTTATTTCACCATCCATGCTACTCAATGCTCGATATTACTTTTCGATCAACCTTTGTTATTCATTTGATTTAATCGCACACTTAGTGCCAATTTCATAGCCGAAGCATAAATGTCATCGCACACTTAGTGCCTGTACTTTAAACCTAACTTATCTCGGTATCGCACACACAGTGCCAAATCAATAAGCTGAAGCTTTTACTATTTCGCATACACAGTGCCCAACATCTCTATCTCATTTCTAATTACGCACACATAGTGCCTCGTTACTCAATTTTATATATAACATTGCTATTTCATTAACTACACAATTCATTCATTTCTCATTACATAGATATAAATTAAACAACTTGTATTATATTCTAACTTACCTCGGACATCAAAATACTAAAACTAGTCGATCAATTAAGTACTTTGTCTTTGCCTTGATCTCGATCCAAATCTCTACTTTCTTGGTCTATACATATTCAAATTTAGCTCATTTAATCACCAATTCATTCAGTGTAGTCCAAACACACATATTTAGGGCATTTTACAAAATAGCCCTCACATTTTTACATTTCGACACTTTAGTCCCTACTTCATAAAATAATCAAATACACAAAATTTCTCTTCACTTATGCCTAGCCGAATTTTCCTCGTGCTTATACAAGCCCACACATTTCATTTATTTCACATTTTAGTCCTCTAATTTCTTATTTTCACAATTTAGCCCAAATTACTCAATTTCACTAAAAATTCAAAGACAAAACATGTTAATCTTTCATCTATCTTTCATATTTCATCTTCAACTATCACAAAGCTCAAGCATTCATCAATGAAATATCTCAAAATCACCATCAAATTCTAAAATTAAAGCATGGGCTAGCTAGAGTACAAAGCAACGATCATAAAAAACGTAAAAATCATGAAAATCTGAGCTTGAAACATACCTTAATCAAGCTAGACCATAGCCGAACATCACAAAGCTTCAAACCCTTATTCTTTCTTCAACTTTTGGCAATAACAAAGATGATAATTGCTTTTAATTCCTTTTTGTTTTATTATAATAACATTAATAATCATTTTACCATTTTGCCCTTTATTAAATCATTTAAATTTCCACCAACTGAAGTCCATTTTTGTCCATCCATTTTGCACGTGGAATAATAACAACACAAGGACTCATCTCTTAAAAAGCCATGTCAAATAAGCTCTTTAACAAACAACACATAGCTCTTACATTTTATGGAATTAAGTCCTTTTTACAAATTAAGCACACAATCGATAAAATTTCTACATAGAATTTTCACACATGCTCAATCATATTTTATAAACACCAAAAATAATATTAAAATATTTTTCCAACCTCGGATTTGTGGTCCTGAAACCACTGTTCTGACTAGGGTCTAAACCGGGCTGTTACATTTCTACAGAAAATAACCTTTATATAGATATAAACTTAAATTACTGAAAATATGATTATAAAAGAAAACCATTTAAAATTACAAAATACCACTAAAAGTTGAATATTCTCAAATGACATTACACCCACATGAGCGATGTGCTCATGAAAAACCTTGGATGTAGTCCCTTAGTAAGCAAATTCGCAATCATAGGTCAACCTAAACTATTTTTTCTTTAACAACCAGGAATTTTAAGTTTATATGCTTTGACTTTGATGTGCTCTTGTTGTTATTAGAATAAAAGACTGTTATTTACTGTCACAATTAGGGGTGTAAATAAACAAAACGTTCAATGAACTGTTCGTGAACCGTTCATATAATGTTCATTTATTAAGCTAAATAAACGAGTATGAACATAATTTTTAAGTTCATTTAATAAATGAACGAATACGAATAGAGGTGTGTTCGGTTCGTTTATGTTCACAAACAAGCTCGTTTATTTATTAATGATATTTTCTTATAAAAAATTCCATTAGTATATATTAATAAAATTATCTTAAAACTCATTTATTGTTCCATTAGTATATATTAATAAAATTATCTTGGTTTATATTTTTTTCATTTATAATATAATTATTAATATTTATATTTGACTATTTTATATCTAAACAATAAATGTGTGTATGTATTTATTTCTTGTTTGTTTGTTTATTATTTATTAACATTGTTCGTGAACATGTTCGATTAAGTTAAACGAACATGTTCGTGAACATTAAACAAATGAACATGAACAAACATAATTTTAAAAAAACGAACATGAACAAAAATTTGAAATTCTTAACAAACATAAGCTAAACATGAACAAGATTAAAAATAAACAAATGAACATGAACAAAGGTTTGTCCGTTCAAGCTCGGTTCATTTACAGCCCTAATCGCAATTTGTAGCCCAGTGACAAAATTTTTCATTTATAATATCCAACAAAACCGGAGTTTGCATACATGATGATCTCTAACTTATCAGACCTTTGATGTGTGAGCAGGTAATGTTTTCTTTTCTAAAGATAACAAATGAATTGTTTAGTTGTAACATCCTGGATCAGGGCCTTTGCATTTTATGTGTTTGTATGTGAATACTATGCTTGACATGCTAGTTTAGGGTACTTTAGGGTCCAGGAAGGAGTTAGGGGTAAGTCGGAGTCTTGGTGAAAATTTGCTGTTTAAGCACTTTAATGGGGAGTTAGCTGAGTTGGGCTTTAAGGGAAATTGTTTGTGTTAGATGACACAAAGAAGTGCCTTAGCAAAGTGGCAAGGAGGCACCACTTAAGGGGCTAAGGAGGTGACGCCACAAGGAAGCTTGTGGGAGCAGGTTCGAGTTGCGGTATTCTCATTATGAGAACTCTTTTTGGTGTCAAGGGGGTTAGAGGTGGAGTTCGGCTGGGATGCTTGAAAAGGGGAGAGTGGATTAAGTTAAAGTTTTTGAACGGGTGGTGAAGAGAAATTTTAGGAGTTTGAAACATTCAAACAGGTTTGAATGTGTGACCAGGAGAAATTTGTGGAGAAAAGAAGGGGATGGACACTTGAGCTTGGTGTTGGCCGAATGTCAAACACTAAGAGAGGGGGGAATCGGTTTAGAGAGATTAGGGTGTGTCGAAATTCCTATGGTGATAGCATAGTTTTCTTAAGTCTTCAAGTGTACATTTTTTTTCGGCTTTTGGTTAGGAAGTGCCGAAATTCTGAGTAACCAGGTGATTAATCTCCTTTTCATTTTCGGCATTCAGGGCTTTCATCAAACCTCTTTTGCTTCTTCCCTAAGTGTGAGCCGAAACCCCTATAGCATTCTTTCTCTTTTCATTCTTCTGCCATAGCCGAATCTACCCCAAAGTCTGGCCAAAACTTCTCTTCTTCTTTACCTTTTCTATTGCTTCTTTCCATTCTATCTCACTTTTCTTCTTTCAATCATCTCTTTCTCAAAAAGCCGAAACCTTAACTTCAACTTCATCTCTAATTCTATGCCATAGCCGAATGCCCATGTTCTTCATTCCCTTTTTCTTGTTTTTTTTTCTAGAAGCCGAATACCCATA
This sequence comes from Gossypium bickii, assembly GCA_025503065.1. Taxonomy (NCBI): domain Eukaryota; kingdom Viridiplantae; phylum Streptophyta; class Magnoliopsida; order Malvales; family Malvaceae; genus Gossypium; species Gossypium bickii. The sequence continues at coordinate 13,209,426 of CP106713.1, read as the reverse complement.
AACTCTTCCTCTTTATTTTTTCTACGATTTATTCTGAAGCCGAAACTCCTGAATCTTCCCTATAGCCTTTTTGTTTTATTTGCAATTCTTTCATCTCCGTCTCTAATCTTTGCCAAAATTTTTCTGCTAGGGTGCTAAGTGCGGAGATCTTCTATAGATAACTGAATCTCCTGTATTAAAGTAAGTGCCGATTTCTTCCACAGTTCACCTTTCACTTCCGAGTTTTCTTGCCAAAGCCGAATGGCTACTTGGCCTAATGTTTGGGGGCTTTGCTAAATGTAGGTGGAAGATGGTGTCGCTTTCCTTTAGAGGCATTCGGGATTCGATTGACTTGGGGATCAAGCCTAAAGCTTCGGCTTTTGTCGATCTAGGTAAGGAGATCTTTCCTGCTAACGTGTTAATCTATTCACATTTACCCTATGTGATAACTCGGTCTTCTGACCAAGATTTGTTCCATGGACTCGAATGCCAGCGATTCTAAGGAGGGGGTTGGACCCGTAAAACCAGCCCCTAAGTTTAAGAAGCGAGTGGTGTCAACGGTTCAGGATTGGCCGCCAGGTTGTGGGCTGGCATCTGAGCAGAGTGGTAGGCAGATAGCGGTAGTTCCTGTCAACGATTGTGTCGACGTAGAAAGTATCGTGTTACGCGTAATCAGGTGTGTAAATTTTACACACTTCATATGTTAAGTATGTTACCATTTGTGTGTTGTCAAAAACCGAAGTGATGGCAGGGATCACTATGTAACACCCCAAACTCGGCCCAAACACTCCGACCGGATCTGGCATGTCACTAAGAAGGTTTTATAAAACATGTCGTATTCTTTTTTTAAAAAAAAAATATAGTTTAAACGTTTATACGGGGAAACTTACTTATTTGATAATTTGTAAAAGAAATAAATTTTAAACTATTGCCTTATTGGATGAAAACTGAAATTTTGCCTCTGAGTTTTATTATGTAAACACATGCCTTAGTTTCAATTAATCAAAAAAGCTAAGTGTATGAAAACCCGAAAATGAAAACGTAAAACCGATAAACTATTGCCAGTGGCCTTATTACAATGAAGTATAAAACCAAACAATATTGAAAGTGTTAAGGAAAAATAATTAAAAAAACGTCCTTTATTGAGTCAAAATAAACCCCTGCATGGCCACCTTGCGCTCCCTTCCAGCCTGGTCCGATGCATTAAGGGTTACCTGAAAAATGTTAAACAACAGGGTGAGTCACAAGACTCAGTGTGCAATCCCTCTTGCACCATCAGACGGGGCCTTAGCCCCACCAAACAGAATAACAAAATATCACATAGCAGAATTAAGCAAAGCCCATCCCAAATCCTAGATCCATCCGCTACACACCACCCTTACCTACCAATCACACCAATGGGGATTTCTACATTCACTCTCACTGCTACACACCACCGATGGCAGTCATGCTGCAGTTAGCTGCTCATCGTCAGATTTGTGACATAGTCACCAGAACAGATCGTGGCAGAGCCACTACAACAAAACACTTCCACTTTTATATACAACAAATTCCCAACCTTGAGTAAACATAGGAAACGGCATACATGCACATCATATCAACTCATCAGAATCATTTTACTTAAAGAAAATCACAGAAATCACTAACCTGATGAGTCGCCCTTACCCTCCACGGGTTTTCAACAACCATGCCAGGATTTCGGCATTTAACAGAATATAGATATATATATATATCAGACAACAGAGATGGTGTGAGAAATTACACACTTGATTACGCTTAATGCTATGCTATCGAAATTAATGCTCTCCCTAGCCAGAATCATGATTATCAAATCACTATATTGCCGGTCAAAGACTTCACTTTAAGAGATTGATTTGAGTAACCACCCAACAGGTTAAATGTCAGATTGGAGATAAACCGATTTAATAAAATGGCAAAGATAAATATCCTTACCTAAATTGATTAAATCCCGAAAGTAGTATAATTCGAGTGCTACCGATTAGAATCCTTGGCGTTTAAATTCTCTTTCAAATCCCGAAATGCCACCCATGAAAGAAAACACAAGATCAGCCCACTATGTAGCCATTCAGCTATGGTCTCTAAAAGCCGGAAAAGATTGGAAAAAAATAGCACAATCGACACTTACCTCTACAGAAGGTTTCAGCTACCCCTTACAGAAAGATTCAGAAATTACAGAAGAAGATCGAAGCGTAGAAGATTAGAGATCTAGAAATTTTGGCTTTTAAGAAAATCCCGAAAAAGATGAACAAGAGGAATGCTGTCTTACAAGGATATTCGGCCATTGTGTTTGAAAGAGAAGAGACAGAAAATAACAGTGTTTCGGCAATTGATGAGACTTCAGAGGGTTTTGACTATAAGGAAAAAGAAAAGAAAGTGGAGAGGGAGAATGAAGTGGTGATTTCGGCAGAAAAGAAAAAGATGACAAGAACTCAGTAGACAAATTTTCGGCACACTCCTTACCTATACTAAACCGATTCTTCCCCCCTCTCCTGTGTTTGATTTTCGGCCAACACTATCCTCCTTGATAGATCCTCATCCTATCCCTTATCTTTATCAAAACACCCATCCAAAAGTGTCCTACATCACACCACTACCTCCCTCCTTTATCTGAATAATATCACATATTTAAAACATTAAAAATCCCCTATATTTTAGCCTTGTTGCCGTCCCCCCTAGCTCCTCTTTAAGTGCCGAATTTGGCCCAAGAACATGGGCTCCAAGTGGCCAACACTTGGGCCCTCTCCATCCACTAGTGACGCCACCCTCTGGCTTCTTTGTAGCGCCGCCAAACTTTGGGCCACAAGCCCACTTGCTACTTTTAAACACAGCTACCTACCTTTAAACCCTATAATGCCCCAACATAAAATTAACCAAGGCCTTAGCCCAAACCTGGGCCCAATTCACATCTCCAATTCTCAAATTAACACATTAAACATACAACACACCAAAATGCACAGGCCTATTAATTTAGGATGTTACACACTAAGTTACCCTTGTGGGTAAAAGCGAGGACTCCGAGTAAGTCTGTCATGGTTGCTAACGTTGTTGCATATATTGAAATCTGCATATGCCATGCTATTTTGAATGTTAAGCATGATCATACTATATTGCAAAGCATGTACATACAAATGGGTTATGATGAGAGGAGGGGGAAGATATGATCTTTCAGACTGTCACCAGTGGTTAGGTACCACAAGTGGGTTGGCCCCACATATCATTATTCTGTGACTAAGTCTCTGTAGTTTGGAACCACCAGTGGTTAGGTACCACATATGCTTATTTCTGTGACTCGTCCCAGTGGTTTGGTACCACAGTGGGTTGGCCCCACATATCAATATAAGGGATTGTCACCAGTGGTTAGGTACCACAAGTGGGTTGGCCCCACATATGATTAATTGTGACTTCGATCACCAATGGTTTGGAACCACCAGTGGTTAGGTACCACCAGTGGCTATGTGCCACAAAATTTGGGTAGACCTAGGAGACGCAGATGGATACCTAGGTTGGATGGGTTGCATGGCATACATATTTGCATATGAATCTGTGTAAGAGCTTAATAACTATTGGATGGGGATTTACACACTGAGTCTCGGTGACTCACCCCTTCCATTAATTTTTGCAGATAATTCTTAGATCGCGGATATGGAGCCGAGGTGGACTCGAGGTGGCCATGCACAATATTTCAGTTTTATTCTAAAATAGCTGCTTCAGATTTATTTTGCTTTAAGTTTGGATTTTTGATTATGTAATAAGGCCATCTAAATTTTATCTTTGGGTTTATTTACTCTGTTAAATTCCTTAAATTTTGCTTTGACCATTAAGGCATGCCTAATAAGTTATGAAATGAATGTTTTTCAAAACTTAACTAAATTTCAAGATTTTCAAAAATTACAATCGGGTAATTAACAAACAAGTATTAATAACATGGAAATTCTACTTTTCAAACTAAGTCTCAAAATGGCTTCAACGGATCACTCAATACAAACTCAGTTTATAAAGTCAAAGGTTTTCTTTCCAACTCGAGACGATAACTCGGTTTTCAAAAACGTTTCCTTCCCAGTGACATGCCAGATTCGGTCGTAGTGTTTTGACCGGGTTTGGGGTGTTACATTAGTGGCTCTGTAACACCTTTAACCCGATCTGATTTGTCGGGTTTGGATCTTGGGCATTACAATGAATCTAAACAAAAACTTAATCTACTTATACGAATTACAATCAATTATGGCTTGCTTACTTACAAAATTTCTAACTTGAATACATAAGCATGTACAAGAAGTAAATACAACTACAACACGTGGTAATTAAAATACAACGATATTTGACTTGAAATCATAATCTATTACAGACACCTTGAGTATGGAATTCTCAATGACAATTCATACTTTGAATACGCCACCAAGTTTGCTTCGTATGCATAATAACTCAATACGCCTTTTCCTTTGGTGCAGTCTTGGCATCGTTCCTCCTACCGTATACTCACATTTAACCTGAAACAAAAATATAAACTCATGTAAGTTCACAAGAACTTAGTGAGAGAAACGTCCTTTACCTGTGCAATATTTGCTCATTGTTACTGATGAATCATTATGACGATCTTATTTTTCTTGTCCTTCAACTTGTTTCTGGCAAGTGCTTTTCTCAAATTTTGTTCTTCATTCATTATAGATTAACATGCCTTACTTTGAAATCATTACTTATCCATCAACATCTTTGATACATCACTTACATTCTTCAATCTGATCATTCATAAGTCTTTATCCATTTCTTTTCCAAAGGTCCATACAACCAAAACACCATTACTCTTGTATACATAAATCTAAGCCATCGTTTTATCACAATTCATGAATGACAAGTACACAAATAGCATATACCTCATTCAAATATCAAATTTGTAATCCTTACTCAGAAAAAAAAAATTCTGATGTTAACCCATCACCTCTCTATATCTTTTCAATTCATTATTTACAATTGAATCATGGTCTTGTATATTACTTTACCTTAACCCATAGAGACACTGTACCTTACTGATCTTTCTGATCACACTTGCGAACCAAACTGAATGCGCCAAAACAATTTGATACATAATTGGCCACAAGAATCATTCCTTTAGGGTACGCCATTGAAAGCCTTACTATGATACGCTATAAGGGAATTGTTTTCAAAATTCATCATGTTAGTCGTACCTTCAGAGTGTACCATAAGAGATTATCTCTCAAATTATCGCCACAAAGGCTTTTCTTTCGTATTTCGCTACAACGACTTTTCTTTCATGTTTTGCCACAAAGGCTTTCCTTTCATGTTTCGCCACAAAGGCTTTCCTTTTATGATTTGCTACAAAGGCTTTTCTTTCATGATTCGCCAATAAGGCTTTCCTTTCCTAACGTGTTTACAATATGGATTTGCCTAAACTCACGTTATGTAAGGCTTGCCCATCATCGTCTGGGGACACGCAGAGAACCCTATTAGATAATCACCGTCTTTTAGTTCCTTTCGAAAGGTGCCATGACCATGGACTTTTCCTTTTAGATTTCTTGTTTAAAGTCTCGACGGACCCCTTTAGATAATATCCCGGATACAAAACAGACTTTTAACATAACATACTATATAGCATACATTTAAGTCACACATACACTATCATACTTCCCATCACATTACTTGAAATCATCAGATCTATACCAGATGTATCTATCATCCTCAACAAACAAACACACAACCATAGATATACTTAAATAATATTTTATATACCCAAATACATATCATACTTTGACTTGTCAGATTCACACAAACTATACATACGAACCCCATCAAACATTCTAACTATATTTTTTTTCTGGCTTCTGTTTCATAGTCCAGTCAATTACCAGAGAAACATCTCGTATGAATAGTATACATGTAAGAGTCAGTATGGAGACTCACCTAACAACCACTATTAGCAGCTTGAACTCCAGATCCAATAAGGAACTACAGCAACCATTGCTTATAAAATAAAAGAACACCATTAAAACTCATTTGTAACCTTTTCCATCATCACAAACCTAGATAACTCTTATATCAAGTTTTACTTCTTCATCTTACTATTCATGCACTTATTCTGACTTAATCCTTCATAAATTTAACATACGGAGTCATAATACTTACCTTGACATGGAGTAGTCACTAACAAAGATCTCGATTGGCAACTCCAACTTAGAAATAATGTAATACTTTAGGTTTTTCTTAAGATTTTGATAGTAGTGCTTTTAAGAAAGAAGAAAACCCTCTCTTTCTTTATCTGATTATCCATTAATGTAATCTAAGTCTTTATTTAAGCTTCTTTCTTTATCTAATTATCTATTAATGTAATCTAAGTCTTTATTTAAGCTTCTTTCTTTATCTAATTATCCATTAATGTAATCTAAGTCTTTATTAGGGCTTGAAAAAAGCCATCCTTACTGGATTATCTTATCCAAAGGTCTACAACTTTTGAGAAACCTAATTGAGTATCCCCTTATCTTTTAATTATCCTGGTTCACATTCAGTTAGTTCCTAACCAGCTTACCTTGCAACTTAACTTGTACATTATTATAGTAAAATGTCGCACTATACTTCTGATGTGAACTCATACCCTCTATACCGTTTTACTTGACTATTATCTTATTCCAAATAACATAGAAATTTGACATAGAACCTTCACTAACATAAACACATAACTGTATACGCCCACTATACACGTCATAAGATGTACTTGGGTGAATACTACTCCACCAATCATTCTACTTTAAAACTATATGCCAAACCTTGTACTCGCCAAAACCGGGGTGTTACATGCTTTCTAATTATCTACACTCCAATTGCTCAAATATTCATACAACATCAAGCTAATGTATAGGATTTTTGGACCTATGCAAACCTAAGCATACATTAGAGTCCTTATCATTGAAGCATAGAAAATCTTTACATTTCCTTAATCTCAAAATAATTTTTGGGGCATTGATTTGGACTAAACTTATTACTAGCTAACAATATGTCATCGATATAAAAAGACATAAAAAATATGATTTCTTCCATTGAACTTGTGGTATATACAATCATCAACCAAATTTATCTTAAGACCTGATGGGCTCGAAACTAACTATTATTTCGACAAAGGCAAGCGCACCTATCGAACAGTAGTGTAGCTGTGGTGAGTCCGAAATATCGTATCCTCAAGGACCAAGAGTACTAGTATTAACTATCTTTTTATTATCTAGCTTGATAATTAAGGGGATTTATTTTTAATCTAAAATTAACTAACTAATTTAACTAACTATGAACGCGACAGAGAGTAAATTGGGAAAATACTTTTAGACAACTTTATATGAGATAGGCAATACCTAAAGAAGAATCCACCTAGACTTCACTTATTACTTTTGATTCATGCGATTTATTCACTTGGCTTAATCCGTAGAAATCCCTGATTTAGGTTAATATCTCTTTCAAGACTAAAAACAACTGACTCTAGGTTGATTAATTGAAATCCCTTTCTAATTAAAACCCCTATTATCGCATTAACTCGATCTATGGATTCCCTTATTAGGTTTGACCCTAATCCGATAGATTTTTGTCGCCCTATTTCTAGGGTTGCAATCAACCCCGCTTAATTGTGTTGATCTACTCTTAAACAGGGACTTTTGCTCTATTGAATAAGCACATTCAATTTTGAATCAATAACCTGAATTATCAAAATAAGAAAAGAACTCACAATTAAGAATAAGCACAAGTATTTATATCATAAATCAAATAATAATAAGATTCGTCTTAGGTTTCACCCCTTTAGGTATTTAAGGGATTTAGTTCATACTAACAGAGGGAAACATCATAAAAGAGGAAAAACAACAAAACATAAGAAAACCCAAAAACTTCTAAAGAACTTGATGGGAGATCTTCAGTCTTGATGAAGATCCTTCTCCTAAGCTGTTCCCGAAGGCTGTCTTGGAGTATTTTCTCCTTCAACTTGGCATCTATTCGACATCCTATCTAACTCTCCTTTTAGGTTTCCCCCTAGGGTGTTTATATAGGCTTTGAGACACCTTACTTTGCCCACAAGTATCCTATTCCGAATAGAATTCATCCTAGGGTCGACAGGGACACGCCCGTGGTCGATAGTCCAGGCCATGTTCGATCCTGTTTGTCACACACGGCTGTGTGGTCCGCCCGTGTACAGTGGTCCAGGCCGTGTAGGTCCATTTTGTCCCTTTTTGGCCTATTTCTCATTTTTTTCGATTTCCTAAGCTCTCCTGAATATAAAACATGAAATTATGAGATTAGGAGCATCGAATTCATCAAATTCAATAGAAACTCATCTAAAATTAAGCCAAGCATGGGGTTAAAATATGTGTAAATTATAGTTTATCAAATATCCCCACGCTTAAGCCTTTGCTTGTCCTCAAGCAAAATCCTCAACTCACAATTAAAATTAACTTCCTCAATTCATAATCCTCATCAATAATGTTTTATCATAATTCATAGATAATTCATACATTGATAATTTAGCTAAAAGAGTCCTAAAGATTCAAACAATCTAACTAATAAATTTTATAGCACGAAAATATAGGTGTTTCCCCTTACCTGAATAATTACCTCTAATTCAAAACCGACAAGAATTGACATCCTCACTAAAGATTCACTCAAATCACTCAAGGTGTTTAAGGTTCAAATTAAGCACACAAAAGTCAACTTGAAGCCCATAGGATTGCATGAAAATCAAATCTCCACCACTATAACATGAGATGATACACAAATCAAAAGGTCTTTAAAGGGTTGTAATGGGGCTTGGGTTAAAGGTGTGGATATAGGCTGAATTAGAAAGTTAGAATCGAGATTGAATTGATAAATTACCTACTAGAAACAATGAACTAATAATGAATAATTACATTAACAAGAGCTTTGATCGCTATAAAATTAGAGTTTTAAATATTTATAAGAGAATGATCAAACCTGGAAACTAACTCTGACAACGATATTAAGGCAAGTGTACCTATTGAACAGTAGTATAGCTTAGGCAAGAATGGATATCGAACCCAAAGGAACTAAAAGTACTAATACTAACTTTCTTTTTATTATTTAGCCTTAAAAATATAGTGAAGTTGCTTTAAACTATATTGGCGAAGACTAAACTAAGGACACAAGACAAAAAGATGAATTTGGGGATAACTTGAAAAAGATTCAGTTGATTTTTATGATACCTTCGGGAAGAATCCACCTAGACTTCACTTATTATTTAACCCCTAAATTATATGATTTCTTTACTAAGCTTTATCCATGAGACTCCCTAACCTTTGTTAAACCCTCTCTCGAAGCGAATAACGTCTAATCCTAGGTTAATTAGTGGAACTCTCGTTCGTTTATAATAACCCCCTAGGAAAGCAGTAAATCGATCAATGGACTCCCATATTAGGTTTCACCCTAATCTGGCAAAATCTCGTAACTCTATCTCTAGGCGCCCGATCAACTCCGCTTAATTATGTTAGATATTCTCTTAGGCAGGGTCTATTCCTCCTCCACGTAAGCACATTAGATTTGGATTAAGCAACATAATTAAGAACAAATTAAGTAATTTATCATATAACTTAAAAATCAAATAAAAAGATCCATTTAGGTTTCATCCCCTTCAGGTATCTGAGGGGTTTAGTTCATAATGTAAAAAGAAAACATCACAAGAGAAAAGATAAAACAAAACATAAGAAAAATCCTAAAACCCCCTGAAGGAATTGAAGGAGAATTTCGCCATCTTGAGTACAACTCCAGCTTCTTGAGATGAATCAACTGGCTATCCTCGCGTTATTCCCTAACTCTGACCTTCTCGGCTTGGCTCCTTGGCCTAGCTTTGACGCCCTTTCAAAGGTGATACTTGTGGGATATTTATAGGCTCTTGGAATGCGATTCTTTCTCCCTCAGTGTCCTTTTTCGACTGAAATTGCTCTTTTCAGCGACAGAGGCACGGCTATGTAGCACGCCCGTGTGGCTCGACTCCAGGCCGTGTTCAGATTTCTAACTTGAGGCACAACTGTTTGAATCGGGGAAGAGACCGTGTTCTAGATATTAGGCGTGGCACGACCGTGTGGCGTGAAGTCCAGGCCGTGTTGATTTCGTGATTTGGCCTATTTGGCCCGTTTAAAGCCTGTTTTGTGTTCTTTTCATCCTTGGGTGCTTTCCTGGGTATAAGACATGAAAAGAAAGGATTAAAAGCACCTTTTTACACAAGTCAAGGGATAAATCATCCAAAAGCATATTAAATGTGGGCTTGAAATATGTTACTTCTACGGTTTATCAAATACCCCCACACTTAAGCTTTTGCTTGTCCTCAAGCAAAATTCTCAACTTACAATTAAAACGAACATTCCATGATTCCTAATTCTATCAACAATGCCTTATCCTAATTCATAGATAATTTATACATGGATAATTCAACTCAAAGATTCCTAAAAATTCAAACAAGATAAGTAATACATTTGTAGCATGAAAACATAGGTGTTTCCCTTAATCTAAATAATTACCTTTAATTCAAAATCGACAAGGATTGATATCCTTACAAAAGATTCACTCAAATCACTCAAAAAGTGTTTAAGGGTCAAAATTAAGCACTGATAAGTCGAACATGAAAAGTTAATCCCATAGGCTTGCCTGAAAATCAAATCTCCACCACTGTAAAATGAGATGATAACAGATCAAAAGGTCTTTGTCAGGGTTGTAACGGGGCTTAGGTTAGGGGTATGGAGAAAGGCTGAAATTAGAAGGTTAGAATCGAGATTGAATTGATAAGTTACCTACTTAAAAAAAATTCTAAGATAATAATTACATCAACTGAAAATAATAAAAATCCTACTAATATGAGCTTTTTCTTTTGGGAATTAGTCTTTGATTGTATAAGCTCACTTTCCATACTACTAATATTGAAAACTTGAATTTATTTTTTACGAACAAACTAAATACAAGATAAATTTAACTACCAGAATAATAATCTTAGATAACTGGCTCAAATCAAATCTCGATTAAGGGATAGTCAAAATAAAGGGTGATAACAAATACAAAGGGTTTTGGGTTAAAATTAGCGGGTAAGTCAATAAAAAGGGTTGTTAGGCTCAACGGGGATCACTACGGGTTAATTATAAGGGTAGGCTATTTAGTGGAGTAAGTGGGGTAAAACCTAAGTGCCTTTATCATCTCGGTATATTAAATCATAACTGTGGTCTTGACATGTATAATTGAGGCAAGTTCTAGAATAACAGTTCATAGTTGAGACACTTATAATCAAGAAGTGAGCATGAAAAAGAATGTATGCTCTATAAGGCTCAAATTCTCACAAAAATTATGGGTGTTTTGACATCAACCTTGTAAATCTCAAATTTCAAGATAACATTCAAATTCCGGTTGACAACCTAAAATTTATTTTTAGAAAATTAGACTTATCATGCTTGATTCCCTAGTATTCTTCAAATTTAATCATCAATGCACAATTAACTATGACTTATTCCAAAACATATCAATGAGAATCATAAATCATCAGAAATTTCATTTTAATTAGTAATATGAGAAAATTACTTTAAAATAAGGTTAAAGTTAGGCATTTTCTTGGATTAAATATTCACCCCCCACACTTAAGATGTACATTGCCCTCAATGTACCAAGATAGATAATTACATTTTAAGGATAAATCAAAAGAGAAGGGGGAAGAATTACTCCCTGAGTTGTGGATGTTTTCCCGAATGAGTGTCTTTGGTGGCTGTGATGGTTAGCCGGGATAACATTCCTGCGCTAAATGAAGAAATTGGGTAGCGCTTTGAGAAGTAGCTAGGCTTTATTAAGACCTAATAAAAATAAGCTAAATATATAAATAAAGATAAGAAAGATAAAGAGAAAGAGACTAAGAAGGAAAATAGACTAAAGCTAAGAGATAAAGGGGCTTGAGAATCCTTATTGGTAGGTGGTTCGCGAGGTGGGTGTGACTTTTAAGGTAACGGAGGTACTGGCGGTGGCGAAAGTGGTGTGATTCCCAAACAGGCTTTAGAACCTGACACTAAGAAACTAAAATAAAATAAAATAAATTAAGCATAAGATAGTCAAAAAGAAGGAAAATAAAGGAAAAGATAAATGTGAAACAAAAGATAAATGGTCTCATAGGTCCTTGGCTTGGTGTTGAGACGAAGCTGCCTCATATTGATCATTCTTTGTTAAGGGGCCTATGCCTAGCTTTCTCCGTTTCTTCGGCATGTTGTTGGCGTGCACAAGGATCTAGAGTAAAGAATTTGAGATAATGAGAATGAGAAGCAAAAATAAGAGTGAAAATAAGATGGAGGGAAGGTGAAGAGGTGAGGGGTTTAAATAGATGTTCATATGTTCTTCTCCCCCACGGCCGTGTTCCCAGGGTGTGTCGAATTACACGGCCTCCTCACACGGCCGTGTTATAGAGGGTGTTGTCACCCTATGCCCGTGTTTGATCCTTCTACGCCCGTGCTCGTGATGTTTTTCTATTGGCACGATCATCTGACACGGGCATGTCTTACCCGTGCTCGATAAGTCAGTAACCTCAGTAACTTCACACGATTTTTGGCATGGGCGTTTTCTGTCCGTGGTATGGAAGAAGGAGCTTCACACGGTTGGTGCCACGGTCGTGCCATATCTGTCGGTGCCCGTGTCAAGAGTGGTTGGATCTGTGATGTTGGGGTGGTGGTTGGGCTGACTACACGGCCTCTGTCCTGTCAGTGTGGCAGTTTTGGTGGTCCACACGGCCACGTCTGTGTGTAATGCCGTGTGGTCTGTAATCATGCACTTTTGGTTTGTAACATCCCGAAATAGGGCCTAAACGGAATAGTGGTTGCGAAACCACAAATTCGAGTCAGTAAAATATTTTAATATTATTTTCAGTGCTTATAATGTGTGAATTATTATGTGTGAAATTTTCGTGATTCAATTTTATTGTTTGGGTGCTTAATTTAATAAAAGGGCTTAATCGCGTAAAATGAAAATTTAGTGGTTATTTTTAGAAGGGCCAAATAGTGGATGTTCTTTTAATATGGAGGTTTTATGTTGCAATTTTCCCAATAATAAAAGGTAGTGGACGGCAATGGGTTGATACATATCCTTATTGTACAAGTTTTATATATATTAAATAATAAATGTAATTTAATAATAATATAATAGTTATAAAACAAAAAAATATATGAGTGGATGGTTTTCATTTTACCATCTACTGCCGAAACTCAAACAGAGAAAAAGAAAACTTTGAAGCTTTGTATCTTTTGCATTTCTAAGCTTAAATTGAAGGTATGTTTTAGCTTGGTTTTAATAATTTTTACGTTTTGAGATCGTTGCTTTGAGTGCTACAAAACCCATGTTTCAATTTTGAATTTTGATGAATATTTTGAGTTATGCCATTGATGAGAACTTGTGATTTTTGATGATTGGTGGTAGACTTTGCATGTTTATGAGTAGAGGAATGATTTTTATTAAGTGATTTTCGGTAAAAACGAGCTAATTAGTAAAAGTTGTTATTGTTCATAAGTATGTGATATAGTAAGAATTTGAAGTTGCTATAGAAGGGAAAAATGTTCAGCATGTTATAAAACATAAGAATAAGGGCTGAAGTTTAATTTTCGAGCCTAGGGGCAAAATCGTAAATATGTAAAAGTTTAGGGGCAAAATTGTAATTTTACCAAAAATGAGAGTTAAGGACTGTTTTGATAAATATGAGTATTAAATAAGCTAAATTTGCTATTATAGATCAAGAAGAACGAAATCCAGAGTTAGATCGGGGAAAGAAAAAGATAGAGGATTAAATCGATATAATTTATCGATTTTATTTCGAGGTAAGTTTGCAGTAAATAAATGCAATATTCTATTATTTTACATTTAATATTATTAAATTCCAGCATTTACATATTTATTCTGTAAATTTATTATTTAAAGACTCAAGTATGAATTGACGGAAAAGTTATCTCAGAAAGTTCCGGTTGAACCTTAGGAATGTGTAGGATACAAATGTCATGACATTAGGGTTTAAAGAAATCATGTAAGACCATGTCAAGACATGGCATTGATAAGTTACTATAAGGCAAAGGTCCCATGTAAGACCATGCCAAGGCATGGCATTGGTGAATTTATAAGGCAAAGGTCCCATGTAAGACCATGCCAAGGCATGGCATTGGTGAGTTCACAAGGCAAGGATACCACGTAAGACCATGTCAAGACATGGCAATGGTTAAGTTTCATAAGGAAAGGTACCCGCGTATCCTTAGTATTCCAAAGTGGTTCAACGGGAAAATTCAAGGAGTATACCAAAGTAAAGGTAAGACAAGTTCAAGCTAAAAAGGTAAGTTAAGACAAGTTCAAGCTAAAAAGGTAAGGTAAGATAAATTCATGTTAAAAAGGTAAGGTAAGATAAATTCATGTTAAAAAGGCAAGGTAAGAATACAAGTTTGAGTATATTGAGTTAAAAGCTTAAGTGATCTTGATAAGAAAAGAATAAGTTAATTCATTAAGAATGTTGTCATCTATTTACATGTAAACTTACTAAGCTTTATGCTTACTCCCATTCTTTATTTTTTTTATAGTATTGCAAGCCAACTCGGGGATCGAAAGGACGTCGGAGATCGTACACACTATCAAAGGGTTATATTGGTATTTTGTGACTCGAACGTTTTAAGTTATGGCATGTATAGGGACTTAACCATTTTATGTGTGTGACCTTATGATATGGCTTATTATGGACTTGTAAATGTTCGGTAATGATTAGCCATTAAAATGGTTAATTAAGAACATGGTTGTGGATGTTATGAAATGTCTAGTTGATAATTATTTTAAAGAAATTATGTAATTATATGCAGGGGAATAGTAGGACAGCAGCAGTGACGTAATTTTGAAAAATCACCAAAAATAGTAGAAATTGAATTAGGTTGTGCATAAGATATAAAATTAAAGCTTATTGAGTCTATTTTCATATAAAGAAAACGGTGTAGGAAAATGAGTTGTATATTATGAGATAATTGATTTTTAGTGAAGAGAGGTCAGAACTGTCAAACTGTGTAATAGGGGAGACTTTAACTAATAAACTGTACTAATTGGCCACACCAAAAATTCTGGAAAAATTATAGTAAGAATATATATGAGTCTAGTTTCAGGGAAAATTTACAGATCTTGATTTCGAGTTTCGTAACTCGAGTTATAATTAATTTAGTGAACATGACGCAGATGGACAGTTTCAATTTTTATGCCCAGAACTAGTAAGTTAAGTCTAGTAATGCCTCGTGCTCGACTACGGCAACGGTCTCGGGTAAGGGGTGTTACATTTATTGGTATCAGAGCAAGGTTTAGTCGATTCTCGGAATATTTAGTATGAGTAAGAGTCTATCTATACATGCCATACTTATATTTTGATAGTGTGACGACTCTTGACGATTTAAATTTTTTTTTTATAGTTATGGATCCCGAACGAGATGGTGCAGATGATGTAGAGAGTAATGCGCCCGCTCCCCATGAAGGGGCGGTGCCACCAGATAGTCGTGAAAGGCCCGTTCTGCTTAGTCGTGGAGGAGGGGCTCGAGAAGCCTTCTTCCAAGCTATGAATGAATGGTTTGCTTGAGTTCGTTCGCACGAACCCGGCGTTAGACCTCCACCCCTCATGATCCACAGACTACCCATGTAGCTTCCCGCTTATAAATACCGTTAGAAGAGAGAAACCGCCCGACAAGAT
Source organism: Gossypium bickii (assembly GCA_025503065.1). Taxonomy (NCBI): domain Eukaryota; kingdom Viridiplantae; phylum Streptophyta; class Magnoliopsida; order Malvales; family Malvaceae; genus Gossypium; species Gossypium bickii. The sequence continues at coordinate 13,193,720 of CP106713.1, read as the reverse complement.
CAAGATCAAAACAAGGGGCTGAAGAGTTTCGCTACTACAAAGATGATGATGCAGAGAAAGCTGAATTTTGGCTCGAGAACACTATCGAGTCTTTGATGAGTTATCCTGCACACCTAAGAAGGTATTAAATGTGTGGTGTCACTTCTTAGATTCGGCCTACCAAAGGTGGAAGACACTTGTGTCGATGAGTACCGAAAGAAAGAGTTACTTGGGATTTCTTTCGGAAGGAGTTCCGTAAGAAGTACATCACTCGAGGTTTATTGACCGAGAAAAGAAAAGAGTTCCTTGAGTTAAAACAGGTAAGATGACCGTGATCGACTATGAACGTGAATTTATCCGACTCAAAGCAATTATGCTCGAGAGTGTGTGTCTCTGAGAGGCTATCATGTGCAAAAGATTTGAGGATGGGCTCAATGATGATATCCGACCGCTCGGTTGGTGTTTTAGAGATAAAGGAGTTTGTTGTTTTAGTTGAACGAGCACTGTAAGCAGAAGAGTTGTTAAAAAAGAAAGGGTAAAGTGAAATTGAGATGCAAGACACGAAGAAAAGGTAGATAAGCAAGTCATTTCAGGTCTACATCCAAGAGGCCTAGAGAGTTTTCTACGAGACCTAATTTTTCAACCGGGTATTTTAGCCGAAACAGAGGTGGAAAATTTATCGATTCAAAAGCTCAAACCACTTCGATTGCGAGTGTTGGCAGTATTCAGCCTGATAGGCCCGAGTGTCCTCAATGTGGTCGATGTCATCCAGGTCAATGTAGAGCAAATAAGACTGGTTGTTTTCGATGTGGTGCACCGGATCATTTCATTCGGGAGTGTCCCGAGATGGTTAAAAAGGAAGTAATACCGAGTGTAAGATCAGGTAATGCCCCCGCTAGAGGCGCATCTCGTAGAAATTCAGGAGTAGGGGCGGTAGAGGTACATTTAGAGATACAAAGAACAAGATCAGATGTTAGAGCACCCACAAGGACTTATGCTACCCGTGCTCGTGAAGAGGCATCTTCCCCCGACGTAATTACGGGTACATTTTCTCTTCATGATGTTAATGTTATTGCTTTGATTGATCCGGGGTCAACCCATTCCTATGTTTGCATGAAATTAATGCCTAGTATGAACATGCCCATAGAGTTTACAGAATTTGTGATTAAAGTATCGAACCCATTAGGTCAGCATGTGTTAGTAAACAAAGTATGTAAAAAATGCCCTTTGATGATTAGATGTTACTGTTTTCCGGCTGATCTCATGCTATTGCCATTTGATGAGTTTGATGTGATTCTTGGTATGGATTGGTTAACTGCACATGATGTGATAGTGAATTGTGGAAAAAGATTCGTTGAGTTGAAATGTGAAAATGGTGAGTTCCTTCGGGTTAATTCAGATGAGTCAGATAGTTCAATTTCCATGATTTCTAGATAGTTCAATTTCCATGATTTCTGTTATGTCTGCTCAGAAATGTTTAAGGAAAGGATGTGAAGCTTATCTTGCTTTTGTGTTGAATACTAAAGATCCGAGTTGAAAATTGAATCGGTGCACATGGTAAATGAGTTTCCTGATGTGTTTCCTAAGAACTACTGTGTTTGCCTCCTATCGAGAAGTTGAGTTTGGTATTGAATTGATTCCAGGTACCACACCTATTTCTATTGCTTCTTATAGAATGGCTTCAATAGAATTAAAAGAATTGAAAGCTCAGCTACAGGAATTAACTGATAAAGGCTTTGTAAGACCTAGTTATTCACCATGGGGTGCACCAGTGTTATTTGTGAAAAAGAAGGACGGTTCGATGAGATTATGCATAGACTATCGACAGCTTAACAAGGTAACCATCAAGAACAAATATCCATTACCTAGAATAGTTGATTTGTTTGATCAATTGAAGGGAGCCACTCTGTTCTCTAAGATAGATTTGAGATCCGGATACTATCGGTTCTGCGAGTTAAAGAGTCGATGTTCCAAAGATCGCTTTTGAACTAGGTATGGTCACTATGAGTTTCTTGTGATGCCATTTGGCTTAACTAATGCTCCTGCTATTTTCATGGATTTAATGAACCGAATTTTTAGACCTTATTTGGACAAGTTTGTAGTCGTGTTCATTGATGACATTTTGATTTATTCTCATAATGAGACCGAGCATGCAGAGCATTTGAGAACGCTTTCTGATTTTTTTAAGAGATAATCGACTTTATGCCAAATTTAACAAAAGTGAGTTACGTTACAGAAGTTTGTTTTCTTGGACACGTTGTCTCGGTGAAGGTATTAAAGTTGATCCGAATAAGATTTCAGCCATTGTTGATTGGAAGCCTCCCGTATGTATCGAGGTCAAAAGTTTTCTTGGTCTTGCTTGTTATTATAGACTATTTGTAGAGGATTTTCCATGATAGCTACTCCATTGACAAGATTGCTACAAAAAGATGTCAAGTTTGAATGGACCGAGAAGTGTCGCAGAGTTTCGACAAGTTAAAGGCATTGTTGATCAAGCTCTGCTTTAGTACAACCGTAACCTGGGTAAAGAGTTTGTGATTTACATGATGCATCCTTGAATGGACTAGGCTGTACTTATGCATGAAGGGAAGGGTAATTGCTTATGCCTCTAGACGCTTAAAGCTACATGAGAAAAACTATCCGACACATGATTTAGAGCTAGCTGCTATTGTATTTGCATTGAAAATCTGGAGACATCACTTATATGGGGAGAAATGCCAATATTCACCGATCATAAAAGTTTGAAATACTTGATGACTCGTAAAGATCTGAACTTAAGGCAAAGAAGATGGCTAGAGTTGATTAAAGATTATGAGCTAGTGATCGATTATCACCCGGTAAGGCAAATGTTGTTACCGATGCTTTGAGTAGAAAATCTTTATTTGCATTGAGAGCTTTGCGCACTAGTTTGGCATTATCGGATGATGGTTCTATCTTAGCAGAGTTGAGAGTTAAATCGACGTTTCTTGAAGAAATTTGTGAAGCTCGAGAAGGATGACGAGTGAGTTGCAAGCCAAAAGAGTTCAAGGTCAGTGAGTCGTGTAGAGTCCGATTTTCGGATCGGTTCGATAGTTGTTTGTTGTTCAGAGACAGTATGTGTACCAAAGAATGATGAGCTTATTAAGAAAATCTTACAGAAGCACATATAGCGCTTCTTTGTCTATTCACCCAGCGATACAAAGATGTATAATGATTTGAAGAAAATGTATTGGTGGACAGGAATGAAAAGAGATATATCAGAGTTTGTTTCTAGATGCTTGATCTGTCAGCAGGTAAAGGCCGAACATCAGGTACCTTCAAGTTTATTGCAACCTGTATTAGTTCCTGAGTGGAAATGGGATCGAGTTACTATGGATTTTGTGACAGGATTGCCTTCGACACCGAGAAAGAAAGATGCAGTATGGGTTGTGATTGAAAAGTTAACAAAGTCGGCTCATTTCATCCCGGTTCAGTATGGATTATTCACTTGACAAGTTGGCCGAGTTATATATTACAGAGATTGTGAGACTACATGGAGTACCGTTATCGATTATCTCAGATAGGGATCCGAGATTTACCTCATGATTTTGGAAGAAATTGCAGGAAGCTTTAGGTACAAAGTTGAGTTTTGGTATAGCTTTCCATCCTCAGACTGATGGTCAATCAGAGAGAGTTATTCAGGTACTTGAAGATATGCTTAGATGTTGTGTATTGGAATTTCAAAGTAGTTGGGAGAAATATTTACCGTTAGTAGAGTTTGCCTATAATAATAGTTATCAATCGAGTTTGAAGATGGCACCTTATGAAGCTTTGTATGGACGTAAATGTCGCACACCTTTGTATTGGACAGAGCTTAAGGAAAATCAGATTTACGGGGTTGATCTAGTCAAAGAAACAGAAGAAAAAGTAAAAGTCATCAGAGATTGCTTGAAAGCAGCTTCAGATAGACAGAAATCCTATGCAGATTTGAAAAGAAAAGACATTGAATTTCAAGTTGGTGATAGGGTATTCTTGAAAGTATCCCCGTGGAAGAAAGTTCTCAGATTTGGCAAGAAAGGCAAATTAAGTCCCCGTTTTATTGGACCGTTTGAGGTGATCGAGAGAGTTGGGCCATTGGCATATCATTTGGCTTTGCCAACTGAGTTAGAGAAGATTCATAATGTGTTTCATGTGTCTATGCTACGTCGTTATCGTTCAGATCCGTCGCATGTGATTTCGCAAACAGAGGTTGAGATTCAGCCAGATATGACTTACGGGGAGGAACCAATAAAAATTCTAGCCCGAGAGGTTAAGCAATTAAGGAATAAAAGTATTGCACTTGTGAAAGTATTATGGAATAGGCATGGAATCGAAGAAGCTACATGGGAGCCCGAAGAGACTATGCAAAAACAATACCCAAATCTCTTTACAGGTAAGATTTTCGGGGACGAAAATCCCTAAAGGGGGGGAGAAATGTAACATCCCGAAATAGGGCCTAAACGGAATAGTGGTTGCGAAACCACAAATTCGAGTCAGTAAAATATTTTAATATTATTTTTAGTGCTTATAATGTGTGAATTATTATGTGTGAAATTTTCGTGATTCAATTTTATTGTTTGGGTGCTTAATTTAATAAAAGGGCTTAATCGCGTAGAATGAAAATTTAGCGGTTATTTTTAGAAGGGCCAAATAGTGGATGTTCTTTTAATATGGAGGTTTTATGTTGCAATTTTCCCAATAATAAAAGGTAGTGGACGGCAATGGGTTGATACATATCCTTATTGTACAAGTTTTATATATATTAAATAATAAATGTAATTTAATAATAATATAATAGTTATAAAACAAAAAAATATATGAGTGGATGGTTTTCATTTTACCATCTACTGCCGAAACTCAAACAGAGAAAAAGAAAACTTTGAAGCTTTGTATCTTTTGCATTTCAAAGCTTAAATTAAAGGTATGTTTTAGCTTGGTTTTTAATAATTTTACGTTTTGAGATCGTTGCTTTGAGTGCTACAAAACCCATGTTTCAATTTTGAATTTTGATGAATATTTTGAGTTATGCCATTGATGAAAACTTGTGATTTTTGATGATTGATGGTAGATTTTGCATGTTTATGAGTAGAGGAATGATTTTTATTAAGTGATTTTCTGGTAAAACGCAGCTAATTAGTAAAAGTTGTTATTGTTCATAAGTATGTGATATAGTAAGAATTTGAAGTTGCTATAGAAGGGAAAAATGTTCAGCATGTTATAAAACATAAGAATAAGGGCTGAAGTTTAATTTTCGAGCGTAGGGGCAAAATCATAAATATGTAAAAGTTTAGGGGCAAAATTGTAATTTTGCCAAAAATGAGAGTTAAGGACTGTTTTGATAAATATGAGTATTAAATAAGCTAAATTTGCTATTATAGATCAAGAAGAACGAAATCCAGAGTTAGATCGGGGAAAGAAAAAGATAGAGGATTAAATCGATATAATTTATCGATTTTATTTCGAGGTAAGTTTGCAGTAAATAAATGCAATATTCTATTATTTTACATTTAATATTATTAAATTCCAGCATTTACATATTTATTCTGTAAATTTATTATTTAAAGACTCAAGTATGAATTGACGGAAAAGTTATCTCAGAAAGTTCCGGTTGAACCTTAGGAATGTGAGGATACAAATGTCATGACATTAGGGTTTAAAGAAATCATGTAAGACCATGTCAAGACATGGCATTGATAAGTTACTATAAGGCAAAGGTCCCATGTAAGACCATGCCAAGGCATGGCATTGGTGAATTTATAAGGCAAAGGTCCCATGTAAGACCATGCCAAGGCATGGCATTGGTGAGTTCACAAGGCAAGGATACCACGTAAGACCATGTCAAGACATGGCAATGGTTAAGTTTCATAAGGAAAGGTACCCGTGTATCCTTAGTATTCCAAAGTGGTTCAACGGGAAAATTCAAGGAGTATACCAAAGTAAAGGTAAGACAAGTTCAAGCTAAAAAGGTAAGTTAAGACAAGTTCAAGCTAAAAAGGTAAGGTAAGATAAATTCATGTTAAAAAGGTAAGGTAAGATAAATTCATGTTAAAAAGGTAAGGTAAGATAAATTCATGTTAAAAAGGCAAGGTAAGAATACAAGTTTGAGTATATTGAGTTAAAAGCTTAAGTGATCTTGATAAGAAAAGAATAAGTTAATTCATTAAGAATGTTGTCATCTATTTACATGTAAACTTACTAAGCTTTATGCTTACTCCCATTCTTTATTTTTTTTTATAGTATTGCAAGCCAACTCGGGGATCGAAAGGACGTCGGAGATCGTACACACTATCAAAGGGTTATATTGGTATTTTGTGACTCGAACGTTTTAAGTTATGGCATGTATAGGGACTTAACCATTTTATGTGTGTGACCTTATGATATGGCTTATTATGGACTTGTAAATGTTCGGTAATGATTAGCCATTAAAATTGTTAATTAAGAACATGGTTGTGGATGTTATGAAATGTCTAGTTGATAATTATTTTAAAGAAATTATGTAATTATATGCAGGGGAATAGTAGGACAGCAGTAGTGACGTGATTTTGAAAAATCACCAAAAATAGTAGAAATTGAATTAGGTTGTGCATGAGATATAGAATTAAATCTTATTGAGTCTATTTTCATATAAAGAAAACGGTGTAGGAAAATGAGTTGTATATTATGAGATAATTGATTTTTAGTGAAGAGAGGTCAGAACTGTCAAACTGTGTAATAGGGGAGACTTTAACTAATAAACTGTACTAATTGGCCACACAAAAAATTCTGGAAAAATTATAGTAACAAGATATATGAGTCTAGTTTCAGGGAAAATTTACGGATCTTGATTTCGAGTTTTGTAACTCGAGTTATAATTAATTTAGTAAACATGACGCAGATGGACAGTTTCAATTTTTATGCCCAGAACTAGTAAGTTAAGTCTAGTAATGCCTCGTGCTCGACTACGGCAACGGTCTCGGGTAAGGGGTGTTACATGGTTAGTTAAAAAGGAAAAGAAAAGAGAAAAGAAAATGTAAAATAATGCAAAAAGAAATAGGGTTAGTACTCGAGTTGCCTCCCGAGAAGCGCTCGTTTATAGTCTTAAGCTAGACTTTCCTCGTGTTTGAAAATTTTAGGGAGGTTTAAAAGTTTTAATATCTTCCCTCATGTCTATAGTTTTAGTTTTATGACAAAATTGAAGTCGAGAAATGTTTACCTTGAAAGTGTCAAATGTAGGATTGCTTACCTCGACTATTCCTTGTGGGAAGATATCATGTACCTTAAGAAGAAGTTCTCCCTTTTCCTTTAGGTTTGTTATGGTGATATGAGGCTCGATTTTATCTAACAGAACCTGGTCTCTTATCTTATAGTGATTTGATGTCTCTATCTTCTAGTGGTTCCTCTGGTTTTACAGTGTGGGAATCTGGCTCTTCTTTGACCTGTGTTTTCTATTCTTCCTTGTGTAACCCTAGTTTTTCCTTGAAGTGTGTTTTCCATTCATCTAGGTCATCGATTTGGGTCCTTTGTTCTTTGTGAGTTATTTCATTGTTGGCACTGTACTGAGGATTCGGCTCAATTGTTTTCTTTTTTGGAGGTTCCTGAAAAGAAGGTGTAATTAAATGATTATCAAAAGAATTTTCTTTCTCACCTAGATTCTTTGAAGACCTAGCTGAGTCGAGGGCTTGAAGACTAACTGAGTCGTCACCTACATAAAGTATGAGCTCACCTGTGGCAACATCAATTTTAGTCTTGGCAGTTGCTAAAAAAGGTCTTCCTAAAATTAAGGGGATTGAATTATCCTCATCCATGTCTAAAACAACAAAGTCTACTGGGAAAACAAATTTATCGATTTTTACGAGAACATCTTCAATAATGCCTCTAGGAATTCTAACAGTTTTATCAGCTAATTGAAACTCATCTTAGTTTGTTTTGGCTTCCCTAAACCTAGTCGCTTAAACAATGTATAAGGCATAACATTTATGCTTGCCCCTAAATTAGCTAACGCATTATCAATATTTAAACTACCAATTAAACATGGAATTGTAAAACTCCCTGGATCTTTTTGCTTCTGTGGTAGTCTATTTTGTAACATTGCTGAGCATGTTGCGTTTAATTCCACGTGGTGCTCTTCATCTATTTTGCGTTTGTTGGTCAAGAGCTGTCTTAAAAATTTCCTTGAGTCTGGCATCTAAAAAAGAGCTTCAAGAAGAGGTAAGTTAATATGTAATTTCTTTAAAAGTTTAAGAAACTTACTGAACTGCTCCTCTGAATCGTCTCTTTGTAATGCTACGGGATAACGTATGCGAGGTTTGTACTCTTTGACTACCGGTTTCGGCTTTTCATGTGCTTCTTCTGTTATACCTTCGCCTACCTTACTTTCTGGAGTTAGTTTGGGTGTATCTAACTCCTTGCTACCCTGAACTGTGATGGCTTGAATTTGCTCCTTAGGGTTAATCTTCGTGTTACTAGGTAGACGTCCTTGCAGTCGTTCTGACATTGATTTTGCAAGTTGTTCGACTGCTTTAGTGATTTCCTTGACTGACTTAGCAATTTCATCAATTCGGCTTTCGTTTCTTTTGATTGTTCTGTCAGCTTCTTGGATGCAGTCCTCGATGGTTGGCTTCTTGTCTTGTGGATAGGGCTGATTTCGGAAGTTCTGGGGGAGTTGTTGCCTTTGATTTTGTAACACCCCAAATTAGGGGTTACTTGTAATTTAAATATATTACAATGGGGCTTCAAGAAATAAAATTTATAATTTTATTTGACATGTTTAAGGGTCTAAAAATAACCCGAGCTAGGCCTGACCCAGTGTTAAAAAAAAATTTTTATAGTATGTACAAGGAAGGAGCTAGGTAACGATAGGGCTTAAATAAAATTTAAGGAAAACTTGACACAAGAATTGTAATTGGCGTGTTGGCTTGATGACTTAAGGGCCTGCAAGGGAGCCCTTGGGTTCGATTCGTGGAAGGAGCAAGGGGGAAATATTTTTTCCTTTTTGGGTTTTGGGGGCGTTAGGCCTAGGAAGGCCTTTTAAATAAATCAAGAGGGCTTCTTGACATAAGAGGCAGGTAGGTGGAGTGGCTTGGAGCGCCACTAGGAGTTTGGAAGTGGATGGACGCACGTTCGAGCTGCTGCTGCAGCATTTTGCATTCTTTTTAATTCTAATTTTTGGGGTAAGCGGCCAGGGAGGTCTTATAAATAAATGGTGGGGTAGATTGACATGAAAGTCGGGCTGGAAGAGTTGGCAAGGGCGCTGGAATAAGGGCTGTCACGGGTGGTCTTTGGTTCGAATCTAAGGAGCAGCACTTGGTCTTCTTTTTTTTGAAGCCTGGCGTGAATTGGCTGCACATGGTCCCTTGTTCTTTCGGTGGAGTTTGGCAGACATGGCCTCTTTGTTTTCTATTATTTATTTGATTCCAAGATGATAAGGATAAAGCTTTTTAATTGGATTTCTTATCTTATTAAATCCAAGAGAAAATGTAGGTGTTTAGCTATTCAAATTATTTTGAATATTTGGCCAGGAATGTTTCAAGGAGTTTGCAAAATTTTAAACTCCTTTGAATGGAGTGGACGGCAAGTATTAGGGGGGGTGCCGAAATCCTTTTATAAACCCCCACCTACCATCTTGTTTTCTTTTTTTATTTCAGCCGAACCCCTTCCTACTTTGTTTCTTTTATTTTTATTTTTCTCTCCATTACTTTTCCCTCATAATAGCCGAATCTCATCCCTATCAAAGTGCCGAAACCCCTTTCCTTTATATTAAACTCTACTTGGCCGAATTTTGTGCAAGAGAACGTGGCTTTCCTTTAGTTGATTTCTGAAGGTAAGGGTTTTGGGCGAATGTTTATGTTTTTCTCATTATATCGACTTTGGTAAAGGTAGGTGTGGGTTTCGACAATTGGTAATTAAGGGTGCTAATCACGCATTAAACCGAATTCGCTGTAGGATCTTCGGGATTTGGGAACAAGCAAGTGAGTTCGTCAACATTCGTCAATCAATTTTCGGTAAGGATCTCATATATGTAATTGGAGTTCATTTAAAAGCCAAAGGCTATGATTAGTAGTGTTATTAATTGACTCAAAGAAGCTTGTGAACCAGATTCACAAATCGGACGCTAAGGCTAGTACTCGAAGCGATTTGGGTAAGGATTCGGGTACAAGGTATGACCCTTTAAATTATTTGGTTGGCCGAATGGCCCATAATACTAACCCTAGTGTTGGCCGAATATAGGGATCAATAAAGCTAGGGTGGCCGATTCTTCTTTCGGGATTTAGACTCCTCGTTGGTGAAAGGTGTGTACATACACACTTGTAATGATTAATAAAACATATTGAATGTCCATTTGTGTGATTATCCGCTTTATGTAGATATGGATTTAGTACCTTAATGGTACAAGCGAGGATGCTTAAGTAAGTCTCTCGATGAAGTGAGATTGTTGATAATGCTTTTGGGAAGCATGCCATTGTTTACTATATGTTGATTAAATATGTGATGACATGAGATCGTTATACAATGTTTTGATATGGGTTGATGAGTGGAGGGGCGGTGTTGATCGTGGCCGACGGGCACCGGTGTTTTGGTAACACACCGTGACTACTTCGGTCACCGAGGTTTGGTACCTCCGCAGGTTTGGTACCTCATAGCGACTTGTCCCCGTGGTTAAAACCACCGTGGGTTGGCCCCACCGAGATATGGGATCGTCTCACGGTGATTTGGTATCACACGATGGGTTGGCCCCATCACCCGATTTGTGTCTACGGACACCAGTGCTTTGGTAGCACATCGTGACTATATGTCACCAGTGGTTTGCACCACCAGTGGTTTGGTACCACAACGGGGTAGACAGTGGCGTATGGCTGGCTAGGTTGGGGCATATGATATTATGCACATTGATTGTTACATGTTGTGTATGAAATTACTTAAATCGGGAGAAGGGTTACATACTGAGTCTTGGTGACTCACCTTCTCCTTTACATTTTTTCAGTAATGAGTAGATCGCGGATGTGGAGCCAAGTTGACTCGAGGTGGCCATGCAATTGGAGTTAAATTTTATTAGACTTTGAATTTCAATTTATTTATGGGATTGTGGATTTAAATTCTATTTTTATGTAATAAGGCCTCCTACTATTCTATTATTATTTTATCCTATGCTTGAATAATTGTTTTAATTATCTCTTTATAAATGAGATGAAAGGGTTTTCTAAACTAAACTCGCAACCGTTTTTATCGAGCCATCGGGCACATTAGTAATTTTTATAATAAAATGACTTGTTTTAAATTTTCAATTAAAAACTAAGTATGGTTTTGGCTACTTCAAATAAATAAAGGTTTTAAACTTTAAGTTAGTTTAAACAAAGGGACTTCAAAAGTGTTTTCACCGTATGTGCACTGCAGATCGCGCCATAGCGTTTGGGCGGGTTTGGGTCGTTACAAAATTGGTATCGAGTCCATTCAAAGCTCTCATTGTAGGGGCCCAAGGCCCAAAAAAATGTTTTAAAGGCCTTATGAAATAATTTTTGGATTTTGAACAAAGATGGCCCGAGTCTCCACCCGATCCGCCTGTAAGTACTTCAACCTCTTGGTGAACTATATTCGTAGAAGGGTAGGAAGTATGGAACGTAGATAGACTTATAGGACTTGAACCCTAGGATTAGATTACTCAAACACATGAACCAAACATAAGACATTAAAGAACTAAACCAATCTATGACTTAGCCAGTGAGCTAGGGTGTGGTAACCCTCAGACGCATGTCAAGGATTGGATCCTCAAGAGCTCGGTATTTAAGCGATCCGTGTGACTCACCTCCTCTTCGCAGTATCCTACACGTGCGTAGCTTCGGTTCACCCTAACTCAGAGGGCTCAGTGGTGTGGCAACCTCTGTGCGCATGTCTAGAAAGGTTCGGTGAGAGCTTGGTATTTAAGCGGTCCGCGTGACCCACCTCCTCTTCACTCGAATCCCGCCTGTGCGTAGCTTTAGTTCACCCCCACCAAGAGGGCTCGGTCATAGGCTAAATCTAATGACTAAAACACGAAAAGGGAATTAGCCATGTTTTCAAACAGAACTAAACAACAACAACTCAAATGTTTTCAAAACTCTTGCAACAACTCTTTCAAATCAGAAAACCTCATATTTACAACGTTTTCCTAGAAAAACTCAAATTTTTGGAAAATTACAAAAATACCCTTAGGGGTAAAATTACTAAAATGCCCCTGACTCATAAAATATTAGTTCAATGGTTTTGCTCAAAATTTCAACTACTTTACAAGTATCCAACAACTTAGTTTTGAAAATCAACACTGAAATATTTTGGTTTTAGAAAATTACAAAAATGCCCTCAATTTGTGAAAATTACCGAAATGACCCTGATCTTTGGAAGACTTTACCAACATCACTATTTGAAAAGGAAAACTTTCAGAAAGGACCCTCAAAGTTTTACAAATGTCGAAAATATCCCTGATCTATCAAAATGACAAAATTGCTCCTGATTGACAAAATTACCAAAATACCCCTGGTTTCAAAACGATTACGATTTTACAAATTTTTATAAATATCCTCCAGTTTTGGGAATTTCAAATGACCTACTTTACTAAAGTTTTAAAATTTCTTTATTTACCGAAAATACCCTCAGTAGGGAAATGACGAAAATACCCCTAGGTTAGAAATGGGCAGAAATGTCCGAAGAGTGAATAGGTATGGAAAGCATTAAGGAATGGATGCATGAACTTTTTGTGTGAACTAGGATAGAAGACTGAAACCTTGTTTGCTCGAAAGAATCCCTAATTAAATTCGGTTCATAAAATGTCTTCGCGAATAAGAAAGTGAAACAAATGCTAACACATAAAATTTTCCTAATCGAGTTAAAGCGCATGAGATAGAATGAGTTCTAGAGGACGTGGACGCCGTGGACGCGGTAGGGGTAGAATGATCGATTATCCGAACCCGTCAGTCAGTCAAGGTTCGGAAACGCGAGTACCACCGCCACCACCACCTCCTACTTTCGTATGGTGAGGAGCGGGACCGGGCCGTGGTGAGGCAGTGTCGCAGTCATTTTTGCGAGTGTTGGAGATGGTGGCCGGGTGGTGGGAATTTGGGAGCTCGGAAGTCCGCTCCCGAGCGAATTCGATCTAACGGGCCGAGGTATTCCGTGGTGTCTCGGAGTGGCGCCCAAATCTTGCATGCAGAATATTGGTTGGAATCTACGGAAAGGGGTTATGGATGACCTCGACCGACCGAGGAGGAGAAGCTGAAAGGGGCGGTGTCGCTTCTAAAGGATGAAGCGTACCAGTGGTGGCTGACAGTCCGGGATGGAGCCGCGGCTGATGATCTCACGTGGGACTACTTTAAAACGGCCTTTCAGAAGAAGTATGTGGGCACTAGTTACACGGATGCTCAAAGGAAAGCCTTCCTAGGTCTAGTGCAAGGAACTAAGTCGGTGGCCAGTATGAGGCGGAGTTTTTGAGGCTAAGTAGGTATGCGGAGGAATTGTAGCCACCGAACATGAGCGCCATGTCTTCCGCTTTGAGGACGGGCTCAGAGATGATCTGAGATTACTAATTGCCCCGCAGCAGGTGCGTGAGTTCTCATCTCTTGTGGAGAAGGCCAAGGTGGCCGAAGGGGTTAAGGAGGCTGTGAGACAAAACTATAGTCGGAATAATCAGAAGAGAGGATTTGGGTCAGCTGGATCGGGTAACACTAATGCTCAGAAGCGGGCTAGGCAGAGTGGGCCGAATCAGGGAGGAAAGCCCACGGCTACTAATCAAAGGCCGACTCGATTGCAACCACCGTGGAAAAACCCATTGGGAGGTTGTTGGTCCGGTAACAAAGGTTGTTTTGAGTGTGGGTCTTTGGAGCATCGGGTAAGGGACTGTCCTCAAAAGGCAGCTAAGGATCAGCCAGAAGGTCAGAATCGCGCTCAGGGCAGAAATGTTGGACCACCACAGAGGGGTCGGGGTAATGGCAGAGGAAACAATGGTTTCAACCGAGGTCGTGGAACTCAGGGCAGAGGTTCGGGTAATACAGAGGCTAGGCAGCCTGGCTTAGTCTATGCAGCGAGGCGCCGTGAGGAGGGAGACGCACCGGACGTCCATAACCCAGCGCTTCTAATATTTGGTTTACCTTATGTTGCATTGATTGATGTGGGTTCGACGCACTCGTACATTGCTAGTAGTGTGGTAGGAACTATGGACCTAGACTCTGAGACTACTCTTAGGAAGATGACTGTGCTAAGCCCCCTAGGACACTCTGTAGTAGTAGACAAACTTTATAAAGAGGTACCCCTAGAACTCCAAGGGGTCGTATTTGTAGCCGATCTGATGGAACTACCTTTCGGAGAGTTCGATTTGATCCTTGGAATGGATTGGCTAGTTAAGTATCAGGCGAATTTGGATTGCGCGCTAAGCGCATGGTGCTTAAGACACCGAGGTGATGAAGTGGTTATGATAGGTGATAGAAGGAATTACCTATCTAATGTGGTGTCGGCCTTGAAGGTCGAAAGGATGGTTAAGAAAGGTTGCGAGGCATATTTGGTTCGGATCGTGCTTTGGAAGCTAAGGAGTCGAGAGTTGAGGTTCGAACGGTTGGGGAATTTTCGACGTATTCCCGAAGAACTTCCGTGTCCGCCTCCAGATCGGAAGTTGAATTCGTATAGACTTGCTACCCGAACGCAGCTTTGTGTCTATAGCACCATACCGAATGGCACCAAAGGAATTGGTGGAGTGAAGGCTCAAATCCGGAGAGCTCTTGGATAGGGGTTTATTCGACCAAGCATATCTCCGTGGAGCCCCCGTGCTATTTGTCAAGAAGAAAGACGGGTCCATGCGGATGTGCATCGACTACCGCCGCTTAAACAAGTTAACGATCAAAAACAAGTACCCGCTGCCTCGGATCGATGACCGCTTGACCACCGAAGGGTGCCTCGGTGTTTTCAAAGATAGACCTTAGGTCGGGTACCATCAACTAAAGGTGAAGGAAGTTGATGTCCATAAACGGCATTCGTTGAACTCGGTATGGACATTACGAGTTTCTAGTAATGCCATTCGGTTGACCAACGCGCCAAATGCATTTTATGGACTTGATGAACAGAGTATTTCAAAGAAGACCTAGACCAATTCGTCGTGGTATTCATTGACGACATCTTGGTGTACTCTAAGACGGAGGAAGAACATGACAAGCATTTGCGAATAGTGTTGCAAGTACTAAGGGAAAAGCAATTATATGCCAAATTCAAAGAAGTGCGAATTTTGGCCGGAGAGGTGGCTTTCTTAGGACATGTGGTATCGGCGGAAGGAATTAGGGTAGACCCTCGCAAGATTGAAGCGGTGTTGGATTGGAAACCGCCTAGGTCGCATGGGCGAGATCCAAGTTTTCTCGGGTCTAGCGGGTATTATCGAAGGTTTGTGGAAGGATTTTCCTTAATCGCAGCACCGTTGACGAAGCTGCTAAGGAAAGGTGTTCCATTTGTATGGACGGAGAAGCAGCAAGAAAGCTTTGATAAGCTAAGGAAAATTTTGACAGAAGCTCCGGTGTTGGTGCAACCCGAGGCGGGGAGGTTGTATACCGTGTATTGTGATGCGTCCCATACCGGTTTGGGATGTGTGCTGATGCAGGAGGGGAAGGTAGTAGCCTATGCATCACGGCAGTTAAGGCCACATGAACTGAATTACCCAACGCACGACTTGGAATTGGCGGCAGTTGTCTTTGCTCTAAAGATATGGCGGCATTATCTATATGGGGAGAAGTCGATAGTCTACACAGATCACAAGAGTTTGAGGTATCTCTTGACCCGTATGATCCGAACTTGAGACAGCGTCGATGGATCGAACTTTTAAAAGACTACGACTGTTCAATCGAGTACCATCCGGGCAAGGCCAACGTGGTAGCTGACGCGTTGAGCCGGAAGGTGGTGACAAATTTAAGAGCAATGTTTGCTCGGTTGAGTTTATATGATGATGGAAGCCTCTTGGCAGAACTTCAAGTTAAGCCGACGTGGATAGAGGAAATTAAGGAAAAACAGTCAGTGGATGAAGGGTTGAACGCTAAGAGAGCACAAGTTCGGGATGGTGGTTTGGAAGGATATAACCTGTCGAGTGACGGAGTATTATGCTTTCAAGGGCGAGCGTGTATGCCAAAGGATGAGGAATTGAGGCAGAAGATTCTCCATGATGCACATAGCAGCCCTTACGCTATGCATCCGGGAGGAAGCAAGATGTATAGGGATCTTAGAGAGCAGTTTTGGTGGCCCGGGTTAAAACGTGAAGTGACAGAGTTTGTTGGTAAGTGTCTGACTTGTCAGCAGGTCAAGGCTGAACATCAGTTGCCGTCAGAGTTGCTTCAGCCAAAGAAGATTCCCCAATGGAAGTGGGAACGGATCGCTATGGATTTTGTTAGTGGGCTACCCCTTACGCCCGATAAGAAGAAAGACGCGGTTTGGGTAATAGTAGACCGTTAACTAAGTCGGCTCACTTCATACCGGTGAGGATGGATTTCTCTTCGTGAAGCTAGCTAGCTAAGTCATGCGTCTCTGAGATAGTAAGATTGCATGGGGTTCCAACATCAATCATCTCGGATAGGGATCCCGTGTTCACGCCAAGGTTTTGGAAAGCCTTGCATCAAGCTATGGGCACACGGTTGATTTTAGTACCGCTTTCCATCCACAATCCGACGGACAATCGGAAAGGGTGATACTGAGATCTTGGAAGATATGTTAAGAGGTTGTGTCTTGGATTTCCGTGGTAGTTGGGAGGAATTTCTACCTTTAGCGACTCGCCTACAACAACAACTATCAAAGAGTATCCTGATGGCACCATACGGAAGCATTGTATGGCGGAAATGTCGTACTCGACGTGTTGGACGGAATTAGGCGAACGACGATTTTTGGGTCCGCACTGGTGACAGAGACAGAGGATAAAGTTAAAGTGATTCGGTCTCGTCTCGAAGGAAGCATCGGACAGCGTAAATCCTATCTTCGATTTAAAACGCAAGGAAATGGAGTATGCGGTAGGAGACAAGGTTTTCCCCAAGGTGTCGCCTTGGAAAAAGGTGTTAAGATTTGGACGGAAAGGAAGCTAAGCCCAAGGTTCATCGGGCCATATACGGTGATTAAGCGTGTTGGACCAATGGCGTACCAACTTGAGTTACCGGCGAACCGAACAGATCCATGATGTTTTTCACGTATCAATGCCGAGACGGTATCGGTCGACCCCATCGCACGTGGTGCCATGGCGTAAATCGAGGTGAATTCAGATTTATCGTTTGAAGAGGAACCGATTCGGATCTTAGACCGAGACGCGTGAAGGTTCTACGTAGGAAGTCGATGCCTTTGGTGAAGGTGTTTGTGGCGGAACCATGGTTCGGAGGAAGCTACGTGGGAACCTCGAGGATGTAATGAGGCGACAATACCCCACCTTTTCTAGTTAAGTAATTTTCTGGGACGAAATTTATTTTAAGGGGGGAAGAATTGTAACACCCCAAATTAGGGGTTACTTGTAATTTAAATAAATTACAATGGGGCTTCAAGAAATAAAATTTATAATTTTATTTGACATGTTTAAGGGTCTAAAAATAACCCGAGCTAGGCTCGACCAAAGGTTAAAAAAAAAAATTTTAAAGTATGTACAAGGAAGGAGCTAGGTAACGATAGGGCTTAAATAAAATTTAAGGAAAACTTGACACAAGAATTGTAATTGGCGTGTTGGCTTGATGACTTAAGGGCCTGCAAGGGAGCCCTTGGGTTCGATTCGTGGAAGGAGCAAGGGGGAAATATTTTTTCCTTTTTGGGTTTTGGGGGCGTTAGGCCTAGGAAGGCCTTTTAAATAAATCAAGAGGGCTTCTTGACATAAGAGGCAGGTAGGTGGAGTGGCTTGGAGCGCCACTAGGAGTTTGGAAGTGGATGGACGCACGTTCGAGCTGCTGCTGCTGCATTTTGCATTCTTTTTAATTCTAATTTTTGGGGTAAGCGGCCAGGGAGGTCTTATAAATAAATGGTGGGGTAGATTGACATGAAAGTCGGGCCGGAAGAGTTGGCAAGGGCGCGCTGGAATAAGGGGTCATCACGGTGGTCTTTGGTTCGAATCTAAGGAGCAAGACTTGGTCTTCTTTTTTTTTGAAGCTCGCGTGAATTGGCTGCACATGGTCCCTTGTTCTTTCTACTGAGTTTGGCAAAGCACATGGCCTCTTTGTTTTCTATTATTTATTTGATTCCAAGATGATAAGGATAAAGCTTTTTAATTGGATTTCTTATCTTATTAAATCCAAGAGAAAATGTAGGTGTTTAGCTATTCAAATTATTTTGAATATTTGGCAGAGAATGTTTCAAGGAGTTTGCAAAATTTTAAACTCCTTTGAATGGAGTGGACGGCAAGTATTAGGGGTGTGCAGAAATCCTTTTATAAACCCCCACCTACCATCTTGTTTTCTTTTTTTATTTCAATGAACCCTTCCTACTTTGTTTCTTTTATTTTTATTTTTCTCTCCATTACTTTTCCTCATAATAGCCGAATCTCATCCCTATCAAAGTGCCAAAACCCTTTCCTTTATATTAAACTCTACTTGGCCGAATTTTGTGCAAGAGAACGTGGCTTTCCTTTAGTTGATTTCTAAGGTAAGGGTTTTGGGCGAATGTTTATGTTTTTCTCATTATATCGACTTTGGTAAAGGTAGGTGTGGGTTTCGGCAATTGGTAATTAAGGGTGCTAATCACAGATTAAACCGAATTCGTTGTAGGATCTTCTGGATTTGGGAACAAGCAAGTGAGTTCGTCAACATTCGTCAATCAATTTTCGTAAGGATCTACATATGTAATTGGAGTTCATTTAAAAGCCAAAGGCTATGATTAGTAGTGTTATTAATTGACTCAATGAAGCTTGTGAACCGATTCACAAATCGGACGCTAAGGCTAGTACTGCCGATTTGGGTAAGGATTCGGTACAAGGTATGACCCTTTAAATTATTTGGTTGGCCGAATGGCCCATAATACTAACCCTAGTGTTGGCCGAATATAGGGATCAATAAAGCTAGGGTGGCCGATTCTTCTTTCGGATTTAGACTCTCGTTGGTGAAAGGTGTGTACATACACACTTGTAATGATTAATAAAACATATTGAATGTCCATTTGTGTGATTATCCGCTTTATGTAGATATGGATTTAGTACCTTAATGGTACAAGCGAGGATGCCGCCTAGAAGTCTCTCGATAAAGGTGAGATTGTTGATAATGCTTTTGGGAAGCATGCCATTGTTTACTATATGTTGATTAAATATGTGATGACATGAGATCTGTTATACAATGTTTTGATATGGGTTGATGAGTGGAGGGCAAAGTGTTGATCGTGCGACGGGCACCGTTGTTTTGGTAACACACCGTGACTACGGTCACCGTGAGGTTTGGTACCTCCAGAGGTTTGGTACCTCATAGCGACTTGTCCCCGTGGTTAAAACCACCGTGGGTTGGCCCCACCGAGATATGGGATCGCCTCGCCGCTGATTTGGTATCACACGATGGGTTGGCCCCATCACCCGATTTGTGTCTACGGACACCGCTGCTTTGGTAGCACATCGTGACTATATGTCACCATGGTTTTGCACCACCGTGGGTTTGGTACCACAACGGGTAGACAAAGTGGCGTATGGTCAGCTAGGTTGGGGCATATGATATTATGCACATTGATTGTTACATGTTGTGTATGAAATTACTTAAATTGGGAGAAGGGTTACATATCGAGTCTTGGTGACTCACCTTCTCCTTTACATTTTTTCGTGTAATGAGTAGATCGCGGATGTGGAGCCAAGGTTGACTCGAGGTGGCCATGCAATTGGAGTTAAATTTTATTAGACTTTGAATTTCAATTTATTTATGGGATTGTGGATTTAAATTCTATTTTTATGTAATAAGGCCTCCTACTATTCTATTATTATTTTATCCTATGCTTGAATAATTGTTTTAATTATCTCTTTATAAATGAGATGAAAGGGTTTTCTAAACTAAACTCGCAACCGTTTTTATCGAGCCATCGGGCACATTAGTAATTTTTATAATAAAATGACTTGTTTTAAATTTTCAATTAAAAACTAAGTATGGTTTTGGCTACTTCAAATAAATAAAGGTTTTTAAACTTTAAGTTAGTTTAAACAAAGGGACTTCAAAAGTGTTTTCACTGTAACAGACCAGATTCGGCCATAGCGTTTGGGCCGGGTTTGGGTCGTTACAGATTTCCTTGATTGCCTTGTCCTCCCCATGAAAAATTTGGATGGTTCCTCCAATCTGGATTGTAAGTGTTACTATAAGGATTATTATTAGATCGAAAATTATTACCTATATAGTTCAACTGTTTATCTTCTGCTCCTAGTTGGTAGGGTGGGTACTCAGAATTCGCCACAGTTCCCCTAGCGTCGCACTGCATGACTGGATGTATCTGTGAAGAACACAAACTATAAAGCTT
Source organism: Gossypium bickii (assembly GCA_025503065.1). Lineage (NCBI taxonomy): Eukaryota > Viridiplantae > Streptophyta > Magnoliopsida > Malvales > Malvaceae > Gossypium > Gossypium bickii. Next base: position 13,173,332 of record CP106713.1, on the reverse strand, counting down.
TTTATTCATCATCTCAAGCTGCGTTGATAGCATAGTCATGGTGTCGACGTTGAAGACTCCTACCGATTTCGTTGGTTTAGTCCTCGAAGCTTGCCACTGATAATTGTTTATTGACATTTCCTCAATGAACTCGTAGGCTGCTTCAAGAGTTTTGTTGTTCAGCGTTCCACCGACGGCTGAATCTATTAGTTGCCTCGTTGAGGGGTTTACTCCGTTGTAGAAGGTTTGGACTTGTAGCCACAGGGGTAAACCGTGGTGTGGACACCTTCTCAAGAGATCTTTGAACCTCTCCCATGTGTCGTATAGTGTCTCTAAATCCATCTGCACAAAGGAAGAGTTATCGTTACGTAATTTGGCCGTTTTGGCTGGTGGAAAATATTTCATCAGAAACGTTTCGGTCATCTGCTCCCATGTAGTGATTGACCCTCATTGTAACGAGTTTAACCACAGTTTAGCTTTATTTCTTAATGAAAAAGAGAATAACCGAAGATGAATGGCATCATCAGAAACGCCATTTATTTTGAAGGTATCACAGAACTCCAAAAAATTAGCCATATGCATGTTTGGATCTTCGTCCTGCAAACCATCAAATTGAACAAACTATTGAATCATTTGTATTGTGTTAGGCTTTAAATCAAAATTGTTAGCAGATATAGCAGGCCTAACAATACTAGATTCTGCTCCTGTTAAATGCGGTTTCGCATAATCAAACATTGTACGTGGAGCATTGTGATCTCCCACATCGCGTAGTGTGGGTTGTTTTTGCCTATCCCTTCAGTAGGATTGGATCTGTCTTCTTCCTCTCTTTCTATGTAATCTAGGGCTCGCTTGGTTTCCCTGTGATTCCTACGAGCGGTTGCTTCGATATCACTATCGTATACCAAAGGTCCTCTCGGATTCCTTCTAGTCATAAATTAGAGGTACCTGGAAAAGAGAAAGAAATAAAAAAATTAGAAAAATTAAAATTTAACCTAAGAAAACAAAAGAAATAAATTGCAAATAAAATAATGGCAAAAGTAATAAAAATAGAGCTTTCTTAATATTTTAGTTTCCCAGCAACGGCGCCAAAAACTTGATCGCTGTAAAATTAGAGTTTGAAATATTTATAAGAGAATGATCAAACCTGGAAACTAACTCTGACAACGATATTAAGGCAAGTGTACCTATCGAACAGTAGTATAGCTTAGGCAAGACCGGATATCGAACCCAAAGAAACTAAAAGTACTAATACTAACTTTCTTTTTATTATTTAGCCTTAAAAATATAGTGAAGTTGCTTTAAACTATATTGGCGAAGACTAAACTAAGGACACAAAGACAAAAAAGATGAATTTGGGGATAACTTGAAAAAGATTCAGTTGATTTTTATGATACCTTCGGGAAGAATCCACCTAGACTTCACTTATTATTTAACCCCCTAAATTATATGATTTCTTTACTAAGCTTGATCAGTGAGACTCCCTAACCTATGTTAAACCCTCTCTCGAAGCGAATAACGTCTAATCCTAAGTTAATTAGTGGGACTCTCGTTCGCTTATAATAACCCCCTAAGAAAGTAGTAAATCGATCAATAGACTCCCATATTAGGTTTCACCCTAATCCGGCAAAATCTCGTAACCCTATCTCTAGGCGCCCGATCAACTCCGCTTAATTATGTTAGATCTTCTCTTAGGCAGGGTCTATTCCTCCTCCACCTAAGCATATTAGATTTGGATTAAGCAACATAATTAAGATCAAACTAAGTAATTTATCATATAACTTAAAAATCAAATAAAAAGATCCATCTAGGTTTCATCCCCTTCAGGTATCTGAAGAGTTTAGTTCATAATGTAAAAAGAAAACATCACAAGAGAAAAGATAAAACAAAACATAAGAAAAATCCTAAAACCCCCAGAAGGAATTGAAGGAGAATTCCGCCGTCTTGAGTATAGCTCCGGCTTCTTGAGATGAATCAACTAGCTATCCTCGCGTTATTCCCTAACTCTGACCTTCTCGGCTTGGCTCCTTGGCCTACCTTTGACGCCCTTTCAAAGGTGATACTTGGGGGATATTTATAGGCTCTTAGAATGCGATTCTTTCTCCCTCAGTATCCTTTTTCGACTGAAATTGCTCTTTCCAGTGACAGAGGCACAGCCATGTAGCACGCCCGTGTGGCTCGAATCCAGGCCGTGTTCGGATTTCTAACTTGAGGCACGACTGTGTGAATCGAGGAAGAGTCCGTGTTTTAGATATTAGGCGTGGCACGGTCGTGTGGCGTGAAGTCCAGGCCGTGTTGATTTCGTGATTTGGCCCATTTGGCCCATTTTAAGCCCGTTTTGCGTTCTTTTCATCCTCGGGTGCTTTCCTGGTTATAAGACATGTAAAGAAAGGATTAAGAGCACCTTATTACACAAATCAAGGGATAAATCATCCAAAAGCATATTAAATGTGGGCTTGAAATATGTTACTTCTATGGTTTATCAAGCTTCTTCTAAAGATGTAAATTTAACTGTTTACGCTCATAAAACATAGAACTAATGATGAATATACTTTCAGCCTTTTTTTTTAGAATAAGAACATACAAAGAACTTAACAACAGAAATAGAGAGCATAGTTAGACAACTGCTCAAATCAAATCTCGACAAAAAAAGGACTTCAAAAGATTAAGGGACTTAAAAAAAATTTGGTTTTAGGTTAATATTAGTGGGTGAGTCAAGAAATGGTTTATTAGGTTAAAAAGGGTTCACTAGGGGTTAATTACAAGGGTAGGCTTTTTGTGGAGTGAGTGGGTTAAAACCTAGGTGCCTTTAACATCTCTGTATATCAAATCAGAAATGTGGTCTCGACATGTATAATCGAAGCAAGTTCTAGAATAACAAATCAATGTTGACACACTCATAATCAATAAAGTGAGCAAGAAGAATACATGCTCTTAAAGGCTCAAAATCTCACAAAAATTACGATTTTTGATGTCAACTTTGCAAATTTCAAACTTCAAAGTAACATTTAGATTTAGGAAAACAACCTTTTTTTTTTTTGAAAAATAGACTTATCATGCTTGATTCTCTAATATCTTAAAGTTTAAACCATCAATGCACAATAATCTATGACTTTAATCCGAAACATATCAATGAAAATCATAAATCAATAGAAGTTTCATTCTAATAGTAATATGAGAAAATTACTTAAGAACACGGCCTAATTCAGTAAAGTTGACACCTCCCCACACTTAAGATGTACATTGTCCTCAATGTACAAAGATAGATATATATATAAAATCATAAGATAGGGAGAGAAGTGAACTTCCTGAATTTTGGATGGAGTCAAGGAAAAGAAACGGTAAGTTGGGCATAGATGAAGGTGGAGGTGGATACTAGGGTCATGGTGTGGTGATTCCCTAACAACCTTTTGAACCTAAATTAAAGAAATAAAAATATAATAAAATAAATTAAAGACAAGAAAGATAAAGGGAAGGAAAATAAAGGAGAAGGGAAAAAGAAAAGAAAAACTGAATGGACTCCAAGGTCCTTGTCCTGTCGATGTGATGAAGCGGCTGGCATAAACTTATGGAGATTGGTCTCGCACATGGAGACTATGCTAGGGTCCTTTCGCTTCTTTAACATGGGGATGGTGGTGTAGAGAAAGAGTGAGGGAAAGGGAAAAGGAGAATGAAAGGGGAAAGATAAAGAAAAAGGGAGGGGTGTGGTGGTTAGTGTAACACCCCTAACCCGAGACCATCGTCGGAATAGGGTTAGGAGGTATTACCGATCAATCAGAACATTTAATATCTAAATTTACAACACAAAGTCAATCATTTTCAATCACATTCTTTTGCAATCATGTTGTCCCTTATCAAAGTCTATGAGACTTTTATCACATGCTAAAGAGGTGTAACACCCTGGTTTAGGGGCTATGCATGTTGGGTATAATTCAAGTTCTAGTAGGTTTTGGGTATGCTTGGATGGGTTTTAGGGGTCTTGAGAACTTTTAAGGGTAGTGGAATGCCTTAGAAAAATTTTAGTTTTAGGGGTTAAAAGGGGATCTTGAATGAAGGGGGCTTTAAGAGTTTTATTTGGGAAAATAAAACACAAGGAATGGCTTGGTAAAGTGGCAAGGGAGGCGCCACTTAGAGCTTGGAGAGATGACGCCATTTGCAGGGGAAGGGGTCTCAGGGTCGATTCGCAAGAGCAGCAGATGGGGCTTTATTTTTGCGTTAACTTGGTAGGGTGTTGGATTCGATTTGGGCACTTAAAAGATGGAGAAAGACTTGGTCTTTCCTTTTAAAATTCGGCTAGGAAGGGGTTTGACTCATTCAAACTTTTTGAATGAGTGTTACGGAGGAATTGTAGGAGCAAATAGTGGGATTTGGAAGGGGGTTGGGTAGTGGCCGGTTTTGGGGAGCTTATGGAGGGCATTTTCGGTTTTTTGGGAGAGCTTAGGGGAGGCCGAATGCTATAAATAGGGGTGTGCCATCCCTTTGTTGAATTTTAGCTTTCTCTTCAAAAGCCTGCACCCTTTTTCTTCTCACACTCCAAAGCACCTCTTTCCCTTCATTAGTTCACCTTGGCCGAAACCTCAAGCCACTCTCCCTTCCATCTTTATTTTCATCTCATTGTTACTCAACCGAAGTCCCTCTCCTCTCCTTGTTGCCGTAACACCTCCTTAAGCCATCAACATTTCTTTTCCTTCCTATTTTTTCACCAAAGCCGAGTGTACACTTAGCCGAAACTTTGCTCTTCTCTTGTTAGCTGACCAAAGCCGATTCTGGAGGCTCTCCCTTAGTCTTTGGGCGTGTGGTAGTAGCAAGGAGACCAAAATCCAAGTTTGTTCAGTAAGTAAGTGCCGGTAAGAAGTTATTTGCATAGGCGATTCTTTTAGTATTAGATAAGCCGAAGGCTTGTGAAGCTATTTGTTTTGTGTTTTAAGGTAAGGGCCGATTATAGGGGAGAAGAGCCTAGCGTAGGAGACCTTTTCGGATCTAATCGTTGTGCCTTGGCAGGTGCGTAATCATCGCACTATTTCTGTGTTCTTGGTTTACTAATATGTTTACATATGCGTGATGTGTGATGGCCAATTACAGTGGCTTGAATGGTGAGTTATTTATAATATATTCATGTTATGGTAATTAAGGTGTGGTGCTTACCTTTATGTTGTGATCTGACATGTTGCATTTGTTACACACATGGGAGGTGGTTTGGATTGAAGAAGGAAGAAGTGTACACAGGATGTACGTGGTCTAATGATAGCTCAGGCTACATTAGCGCTTGATGGTTAGCTTTGTGCTACCTCAAGGGAGATGTTGGCTTGGTGCCCATCTCGGCGGTTGATGGCTATGTGCATCACCGTAGGCGGATTTTGATATCGGGATCACGATTGGTTGATCGGTGGCTCAGCCACGGCCTTGAGCAGTGAGTTGCCAAGGTAAGGATTTTGGATCACGAGGTGATCAGTGGTGGTTTATCCACGGCCTTAGGCAGGGAGTCTGCCAAGGTGAGAGTACGGTTGGACAATGGGTTGGGATGAGATGCATTCTTGCATGATTTGTTGCGATGGCTGTGTGGGTATGGGCCAAGCCCATACGGATGGAAATATGTGTTGTGGTTATGCACTGAGTCAGTGGACTCACTCTTTCATTAACCATTTCAGGTGACGCGTAGTTGGATCGGGTTCGGAGAGGACACATGGTGGCCCAGGCAGAATGAAGAGCTTAAATATTTTAAGTTTATTTTTTACTAAGTATTTGGATTTAAATATTGTTGTAATAAGGCCCTTTTTATTATTTTTTTTTATTATTCGTTTTGGGAATTACTTTATTATATTTTTTTTTAATTATGGTTTGATTATTTTGATTACTATGTGAAAACGATTTAGATTTTTGCCACTTATCTACTCAATAAATTTATAAGTTAGGAAAGTGTTTTAATATGGACATTTCTATTTAATATCAAAGTCTAAAAGAGTAGATTTACAAGTACACGGGTTTTACCAAAAAGATAGTAAATTTTCGTGTTTTAAATTCTAAGTAAAGAAAAATATTTTCACTAACATAACCAGATTCGGTCGTAGTGAATGGGCCGGGTTTGGGGATGTTACAAGAGGGGTCGGGACTAAACCGAACACACACAGAAATTCTCAGACATTTAAAACTTTTCTAAGTTTTAGGGGATACACGCATGTGGGAGTAGGCCGTATGCCTCTCACGGCTATTAGACACACCCGTGTGTCCTCCCCGTGGACTATACTGACTTATCCTCCACTGCCACCAAGCACGCCCGTGTGCCATGGCCGTGCCCTCTTAGGCCATATTCTGACTTCTTCACCATGGCCACCAAGCACGCCCGTGTGCCATGGCCGTGTGCTCTTAGGCTAGCTACTGACTTGTGCCCCACGACTAGTTGACACGCCCGTGTCAAGATTGTGTGCTGCTGGGTTAGATCCTGCCAAACACCTACGGTCATTAGGCATGCTCGTGTGCTACGATCGTGTGACATTATAGGCCATTTGCAAGGCCAAAATGCCACCTACTTAGGGTCAATCCTATAAGCACATATAAGCATATTTATACATAAAATTTGGCAGCCATTTCCTATCATATGATCTATCCATCAATTCATACAATCTCATTTTCTAACATATCAACCTATAAACTCACATATACAACTTAAACACATTCAATACTAAACATCATTCTTTCTCAATTCCCCTAAATCATATTAGCATTATACCATCACAAAGATTTCCATTCATAAGTCAATTTCTCAACTCACAAACCATGCCAAAAGATGCATCACATATACCAAAACCATTCATGTTAAAACTAGCACATATCTAGCCACATCTCATGGCTACTTACAAATATCAAACATGATTCAAATGACCAGCCTATACATGCCATATTTTAACTATGTACATCTTTCCAAAATACCCCAAAATAAATTGCCGATAGTGTGACTGAGATGCTGACGATCCCCTGATCCGAGCTAGCTTTACTGGCACTGCAAAGCAGAGAAAGAAATCACACAGTAAGCTTTCCAAAGCTTAGTAAGTTCAACATATAATACAATTATCTTACAAATCAAACCAATGTATATAATAGATAATCACATAGATCTAATATCTCATGTACATGCTCTCTCATCCATAGCTAAAATACTCCTTCACTCAATCATAGCTTGTTTAAAACTCATCAACCATAAAGGTTCAATACGTACCTAAGCTACACATAGTTATTAAACCTCTAAGCTATTCAATGCTCAATATTACTTGCCGATCATCCTTTAATTTTCATTCAATTTGATCGCACACTCAGTGCTATATACATAATCGTAGCATATTTGTCATCGCACACTTAGTGCATATTCTTTTATCCGACTTGTCTTGGCGTTGTACACACAGTGCCAAGTCAATAAGTCGTAGCTTTCATATCATCGCACACCCAGTGCCATTCATTTCTGTTTCGATTTACATTTTCGCACAAATAGTGCCATCAACTAAATCTTGCACATATCATCTCAATTTCATACACATATACATATTCATTTCATAATACTAAAACATATCTTATTAACATGTATTATTTTCGAACTTACCTCGAATGTTAAAATACCGACACGGTCGATTAATCGAGCACTTTCTCTTTGCCTCGATCTCGATCTGAATCTCTCCTCTCTTGGTCTATACACATTCAAATTCAATCCATTCAATTACCAACTCATTCAATTTAGTCCACACACACACATTTAGGGCATTTTACAAAATAGCCCTCATATTTTCACATTTCGACATTTTAGTCCCTAATTCACAAAATCATCAAATTCACAAATTTCACCTAGCACAAGCTTAGCTGAATTTTACTTGTGTTCATAAAAATCCTCACACTTCATTTATTTCACATTTTAAATCCTTCAAATTGCTATTTTTACAAGTTAGCCCTAATTAGCAAATTTCATCTAAAATTCAAGGACAACACATGTTCATTAAACACATATCTTTCATTTAACACCATAAATCATCACAAATCTCAATATCGCATCAATGGCATATCTCACAAACATCATCAATATATAAAATTTGAGCATAGGTTTTGTAAAGCACAAGGCAATGATCACAAAAACGTAGAAATTATCAAAAATTGAGCTTAAACATACCTTGAATTAAGCTAAATATGTGTCGAAAATAAAAAAGCTTCAATGGCTCTTCCCTTTTCTATTTTTCGGTGGAAGAAAGATGAGGAAATGGACATCAAATTTTTTTGTTTTTCATTAATAATAACTTATTAAACAAATACCAACTTTGCCCTTTTATAAAACATATAAAACAAATATAATTTAAGGCTAATATGTCATTTTTCCATCCACTATCTTAAAATGGTTTATTAATAACATAAGGCCTCCACTTTAAAAAGCCAAAAAAACTTAAGTACTTATAATTCAGCACATAGCTTTTACTCTATACGCGATTAAGTCCTTTCTCTTAATTTGACACACAAACGATCAAATTATCACACAGAATTTTCACACTGATTATGTCACATATCATTCACACAGAAAATATCATTAAAATATTTTTTACGACCTCATAATTGTGGTCTCGAACCACTGTTCCGGCTAGGGTATAAACGGGATGTTACAGTTAGGGTTTAGAAGAAGAAGAAATTGGGGAGAAAGTGAGAAGAAGGGGGTTTTAAATAGGAAACAGGGATCTGGTGGCTGCCTACGCCCGTGTGGCATGGGCGTGTTAGGTCACACGGCCATATCGCACGGTCGTGTGGTGTTTTGTTCATTTCTCCCACGCCTATGTAGAGGTTTCCACACCTATGTTGCTTAACCAGTGTCGGCCACGGACTAAAAGCACGGACGTGTTGCATGCCCGTGTAGATTTCTCAGTTTTGACCATGGCCGTATCCCACGACTGTGGCATTTTATCAGAACCCGTGTTTTGGGAAAATTATTGTCCACGCTGATGTACTTACTTGTAGTGTCCACACGGCCACGGCCACACCCGTGTGCAAGGTCGTGTGGTAGGGAAACCTGCGTTTTATTTATTTTGTTAGTTTCTAGTTAGGTGCTAAAAAATATGAAAATTAATATGGTTAGTACTCGGGTTGCCTCCTGAGAACCGCTAGTTTAAAGTCTTAAGCTAGACTTACCTCTCATTCGCATAATCGTGGTGGTTTGAGGAGTTGAAACTCCTCTCCCCTGCTATCAGTTCTATGATCACTATATGGTTTGAGTCGAGTGGCATTTACCTTAAAAGTGCCAAATTAAGAATGTGTTACCTCGACTGTATCGTATGGGAAAGTGTTCAGTATCGTGAAAGGGATCTCTTCATTAGTATTAAGGTCTAAAGTGGCGATTCGAGGGTCTGTCTTATCCAATAATACCTGATTCCCGATCTGAAATTGGTTTGTCCCATCTTTAAGCTTCGTGTGTTCCTAGTCCTATCTTTAAGTGTCTTCCACTCGTCTAGTTCATCGATCTGAAGTCATCATTCGTCATGAGTTATTTCTTTGTTGGCACGAGGTCTAAGATCTCGCTCAGCTGTGTAATTTCATGGCGCTTCCTGAAAAGAAGGTTGAACCAAATGGTCATTAATAGAATTTATGTTTTCACCTTTATTACTCGATGTCCTAGCCGAGTCAAGAGCCTGAAGAGTGATCATTTCGTCACCTACACGAAGTATGAGTTCACCTGTACCAACATCAATTTGAGTTCTAACAGTTGTTAAAAAGGGTCTTCCTAAAATTAAAGGAACATTGTTGTCCTCATCCAGGTCTAAAACAAAAAAGTCTACTGGGAATATGAATTTGTCAATTTTCACTAATACATTCTCAATTATATCCCTACGAACTCTAATGGTTTTATTAGCCAATTGGATGCTCATCCTAGTTTGTTTGGGTTTCCCAAGACCTAGCTGTTTAAACATTTTATAAGGCATAACATTTATGCTTGCCCCTAAATCAGCTAAAGTGTTATTAATAGTTAAACTACCAATTAAGCATGGAATTGTAAAACTCCCTGGATCTTTTTACTTTCGTGGTAGTTTATTTTGTAAAATTGCTGAGCACACTGCATTTAGCTCCACATGCGATGTATCGTCTAACTTCCGTTTGTTTGTCAAAAGCTCTTTTAAAAATTTCCTTGAATTGGGCATCTGCGAAAGAGCTTCAAGTCACTGTAAGTTAATATGTAATTTCTTTAGAAGTTTAAGTAATTTACCAAATTGTTCATCTGTGTGGTCTTTCTTCATTGCATTGGGGTATGGCACACGAGGTTGGTACTCTGCAATTACCGACTTTGGTTTATCATGGCTTACCTCAACCTTACCTTCCTCTACCACATTCTCTTGCCTCACTTTTGGTTCATCTAACCCTTCCCTATCGTGAGCAGTTATGGCTTGAAGTTGCTCATTTGGGTTAGTTTCAGTGTTGCTTGGCAAGCTGCCTTGTGGTCGTTCTGAGATCAGTTTAGCAAGTTGTCCTAATTGGTTCTCGAGCCCTTGAATTGATGCCTGATAATTTTTAAGTGCTATTTCGATGTTTTGAAAATGAGTTTCTGACACCGCGATGAATTTTGTTAGCATCTCTTCAAGGTTCGGCTTCTTCTCTTGTGGGTGAAAGCCTGGGAGGGGTTGTTGTCTCTGATTTCCTTGGCCACCGCATGAGAAGTTGGGGTGATTCCTCCAACCTGGATTATAAGTGTTACTATAAGGGTTATTCTAAGGTTAGAATTATTAGGGAATCCTATGGATCAAGTCAAATGAATAAATCGTCTGGTTCAGAGTTAGGTAACAAGTGAAGTTTAGGTGGATTCTTCCTTGGGTATCGTCTTAATCAATTGGTTTTTCCTCAAAGTTATTTTCCCAATTTCATTCTTCTTTGTCTTAGAGTCTTTAGTTTAGTAGTTAGTTTGTAACATCCTTAAATTGGGGTTCTGCATTTTGCTTGTGTTGCATGTGATGATTTGTCTATAATGTTCATTTATCATGTTCTGGGGTCTAGTTATAACCCTGAATTAGGCCTGAGTTAGGGCTAAAAATTTCATTTTAGTACTTAAGAGGAAGGAGCTAGACAGAGTAGGGGCTAAAAGAATTTATTGGAGGTTTGTGACTCAAAGAATCAAGTGGAAAAGTGGCAAGGAGGCGCCACTTAAGCATCAAGAAGATGACGCCACATGCAGGAGGGAGTGCCTATGTTCGAGCAGCAGGAATTGCACTCCTGCTTATTCTTTTTCATGCCATAAACAAGGAGAGGAGTGCTCAGGTGGGACTCTCTTGAATGGATGGAGAGGAGAAATTTGTGGAAATTGACCCGTTCAAACGAATTTGAACTGATGGAAGGGAGGAAATCTAGGAGTTTGAATTATTTCAAACTCATTTGAAGTGTTGGCCAAATTTTGGACTTTGGGGGCAAGTGTGATATCGGTTTTGGGTGCAAGAGAGGGTGGCCGAATGTGCTAAGGGGTTGTAGCCGAATCTGCTAGCTTTGGGAACCTTCCTCTCCTAGCGTTTTGTGTTAAAGGTAAAACCGAAAGCCCTTTTGGCACTTTTTCTTTTTCCCCATTCGGCAAGCTTTTGATATTGGTCGAATCATTTTGCTATCTCTTTGTAAAATCGAACTTGGTAGCTACCCTCTCCCTCTTTCTTTTCGGTCCTCATTGAGTAGCCTTCTTATTGCTGAATTCACCTTGCTCACTTTCCTTTTCTTCTATTTTTGCTCTAGCCGAAACTCAAATAGCCATCTTTCTTTCTTTCAGTTCACTCTTGATTAGTTTTCACTTTGATGAAATCATCTGGTGCACACCACTCCTTCTTCTTCCTATTTTACCTAAAAACCGAAACCAACAACCTCACCCCCTATTCGACATCTTTTTCTTCTTCTCTCAAACCCCTTGTGCCGAAAGTTCATCTATTTTCCCTTACCAAATCTTTTTCAATCCCATTCCTTTCTTCTTTATCTCAAACACATTCAAAAGCCGAATCTTGATTCCATCTCCTTCCCTCTTTCTCATTATTTTCAAGCCGAAACTTTGATCTAGTTCTCATCTTGGCCGAATACTCTGACCATAAAACCCTCTACTTTTGCGTTTCCTCTCTTCATCATTAAAGTGCCGAAACACCATCTCTACCTTGGTTCTTAGAAGCCGAATTTCAATCTTAGTGTGGGCCGACTCGTGGTAAAAGCCGAATGGATCTATCATTAAGGTAAAGTCGCGACAACTCATCCTCGTTTTCGGGATTTATGTCTTGGTCGAATGGCCCTATGATTCTTAATGATGTGTTAAGGCCAATTGTAGGGAGAAGTACAGTCTAACGCAGTGGATCTTCGGGTTTCAATTTTCGATCTAGGTAAGGGCTCAATGTTTAGATCTATTTCTAACTCGTTCAAAGCCGAAGGCTAACTGTTTGTGTGTGCTAGTGTTGGCCGAATACAAGTGAGATACATCTCAGAGTGTCGGGATTTGGTAGGAAACCAAATCGGCATTAAGGTAAAGTATTACCTTCTTGCGACATCTTTTTGGGATTTCTAGTTAAGCCGAATAGGGCTTTTGATTACTAACTAAGCGTTGGTCGATTGTAGGAGCAGTGAGGGCATACGTTTCGGGATCTCGTAGTATCACGTAGCTTCGGGATTTCTCATTAGATCTATGTATAGTCAGGTGTGTAACGCTTACACACTTCTATTAGTATAATATGCTTATTGTGTTACCGTTATAACTATTGAATCAGTGATTATGCCTTGTGGGCATGAGCTTGGGAACCGGGTAAGTCCCCTGTCATGTGATTTTCGGTATACGTCATCATGATCTGTTCAATGCTATGTTATATGTTATTTGCATGATCATTCAATATTATGACATGTATGGTATGAGCATGATGATGGGATTGATGAGAGGAGGGGGATGATTTATATGGACTGTCACCAGTGGTTTTGACCACAAGATGGGTTGGCCCCATCATTTGATTCATGACCACGGTCACCAGTGGTTTTGACCACACTATTATGATTTCTTACTAGTCCCAGTGGTTTTGACCACCAGTGGTTTTGACCACACTATTGATATTTGTGACTACGGTCACCAGTGGTTTTGACCACATATGGATATTGTGACTCGTCCCAGTGGTTTGGTACCACAGTGGGTTGGCCCTACATGAGATATTACGGGATTGTCATCAGTGGTTTTGACCACACGATGGGTTGGCCCCATCACTTGATTTGTGACTACGGTCACCAGTGGTTTTGACCACCAGTGGTTTTGACCACACGGGGTAGATAAAGGAGATCAGATAGTTAGGTTATGGGTTGCATAATCTGCATGTTTTACTGATGATCTATGTAAGTGCTTGAACTATCGGGTTGGGGTTTTATACACTGAGTCTCGATGACTCACCCCTTCCCTTATATTTTGCAGATGAGGCATAGATTGCGGATATGGAGCCGAGGAGGACTCGAGGCGGCCATGCATCCTAGTTTGGTTTTAACTTTAAACTACATTTTCGGTTTTATTTATTTCCTTTAAATTTGGTTTTTGGTTTGTAATAAGGCCGCTAAGTTTTATTATTTTGGGTTTTATTATTTGATTTTATTTTGATTATATTATGCATACGTTGGATTTATGGACTTGTAAAAATTAACCGGTAAAAAGCAGTGTTTTCAAAACTATAACTCTTTCGGGTTTTTAAACGATACCATCGGGTAACACAACTAATAAGATGATAACAAAAGTAACTGGTATGTTTTTAAACTTCAATTTTCCAATAACTTTAAAAGCAAATGGTTTTCAGCTCGATTATACGCATTACACTCAGTTTTGACAAGTACCAAAGTTTTCTAAAACTTGTAACAACAAGTAGATTTTCAAGCATAAGCTTTAAAGCAATCATTACACGATTTCAATATCGCCTTAAACAAGGATTTCTAAAATTTTAAACTATAAAGGGGTTTTCTAAGAAAATTTTCCGACAAACTTGTGTTTTCAAAATGTTTTCACTCCGAAACATGCCAGATTCGGTCGTGGTGTGTTGACTGGGTTTGGGGTGTTACATAGTTAATTTTAGATTAGATAAACAATTCCCTTAATTCTTAGGCTAGATAATAAAAAGAGAGTTAGTATTAGTACTTTTGGTTCCTTTGGGATTGACAATTCGGTCTTGCCTTAACTATACTATTGTTCGATAGGTGCGCTTGCCTCAAATCGTTGTCATAGTTAGTTTCTAGGTTCAATCATTATTTATATAAATTTTAAGACTTTGACATCACATAAAACAACGATCAATGTACCTACAAAGAACCACACAAACCATCAATCTTTTTACTTAAAATTTCTACCTAATTTGATAGCATGGTTACTGCGTCAAGGTTGAAGACACTGGTGGCTTTTGTTGGCTTTTTCCTCATAACTTGCCACTAATAGTTATTCAATGTTGATCGTATGTCAGAGTCTTAAATTTTATATAAAGAACGATTGAGCCTAGTAACTAACTATGACAACGATTAAGGCAAGCACACCTATTGAACAGTAGTAAGTTTAGTGGCAAGACCGGATTGTCGAACCCAAAGGAACCAAAAGTACTAATACTAAAGGAACCAAAAGTACTAATACTAACTTTCTTTTTATTATTTAGCCTAAAAATAAAAGTGAATTGTTTATTTAATCTAAAATTAACTAACTACTAAGCTAAAGATGCAAAGACAAAGAGAATGAATTGGGAAAATACTTGTGGGAAAAACCAATTGGTTAAGACAATACCCGAGGAAGAATCCACCTAGACTTCACTTATTATTTAACTCTGAACCAGACAATTTTTTCATTTGACTTGATCCATAGGATTCCCTAATGTATATTAATACCTCTCTCGAGGCTACTAACGTCTAACCCTAGGTTGATTAATTAAAATATATTTCTAGTTAAAACCCCTAGAATTGCATTAACTCGATCTATGGACTCCCATATTAGGTTTGACCCTAATCCAGCAGATTTTCGTCATCCTATCTCTAGGGTTGCGATCAACTCCGCTTAATTATGCTAGATCTACTCTTAGACAGGGTTTATTCCTCCTTTGCCTAAGCACATCAAAACTTGAATTAATATCCTGAAATATCAAAACAAGAATTAAGAACACATAATTAAGAACAAATCAAGTATTTATCATATAGTTCAGAAAACAATAACAAGATCCGTCTTAAGTTTCATCCCCCTCAGGTATTTGAGGGTTTAGTTCATAATAATAAAAGAATACATCTCAGAAGAAAATATAAAACAAAACATAAGAAAAACCCTAAACCCCTTGAAGGAATTGAAGAGAAGATCCTCTGTCTTGAGTATACCTCCGGCTTCTTGAGATGAATCAACTGGCTTTCTTCGAGTAAATTCCACAATTTTGGCCTTTCTGGCTCAGCTTTTCGGCCTAACTGGACGCCCCCTGAAGGTTGGCCTCTAGGGTGTTTATATAGGCTTTTGGAATGACTTTCTTTGCCTCTAAGTACCCTAATCCGAGTGAAAATCTTCTTTGTCGCGAGAGGGACACGCCCATGGCACACGCCCGTGTGAATCGTGGCCAGGCCGTGTTCGAGTCTGTTGATGAGGCACGACCGTGTGGTCTTGGGCCCAGGCCATGTCAATTTCGTAAGTTGTCCCATTTACTCTGTTTTAAGCCCGTTTCTCGTTGTTTTCATCCTCTGGTGCTCTCCTGAATATAAAACATGAAATTAAAGGATTAAGAGCACCAAATTCCACAATTCCACAATTCAAGGCTTAAATCATCCAAAAGTATGCTAAATGTGAGATTAAAATATGTATATATTATGGTTTATCAAATACCTCCACACTTAAGCATTTGCTTGTCCTCAAGCAATATCCTCAACTCCCGATTAAAATTTATTCTTCTCAACTTAAAACTCCTATAAATAATGTTTCAAAAAAATCTATAGGTAATCATACATTGAGAATTCAACTAAAAGAACATCAAAGTTTCAAACTATCCAAGTTGAGCATTTTATCCATGAAAAACATAGGTATCCCCCCTTATCTAGGTAATCTCGTTTGATTCAAAATATCACAGAGTTAATATCCTCACTAAGGATTCATTCAAATCACTCGAAGTGTTTAAGGGACAATAAATTAAGCACTCAATAGTCAACATGAAAAGTTATTACCATAGGCTTGCATGAAAATTAGATCTCCACCACTATAAATTGAGATGATACATCGATCAAAAGGTCTTTAAGAAGGGTTGTAATGTGGCTTGGTTAGGGGTGTGGTTACAGGCTGAAAGAGGAGGTTAGAATTGAGATCGAATTGACAAATTATCTAACTAGAAAAAAATAGACTACTAATAAATAATTACATTAATGAAATGAGCTTCTTCTAAAGATGTGAGATTTACTATTTAAGCTCATAAAAACATAGAACTAATGGATATACTTTCAACTTTTTTTTTAAAGAAGAAACATATGAAAATAGGAAAGAGTTTACAACTGAAATAGAGAACATAGTTAGGCAACTTTTCAAATCAATCTCGATAAAAAGGTTAATCGGAAAAATTCTTAATGAATCAAAAAGAGTAAGTCTTGGGGGTTAATATAAGGGGTAAATCAATGGTTTAATGGTTTATTAGGATCAAAGGGGTTCACTAGGGGTTAATTATGGATATAGGTCTTTCGGGAAGTAAGTAGGTTAAATCCTAGGCGCCTTTATCATCTCAGTATATCAAATCAAAAAATGTGGTCTCGACATGTATAATCGAAGTAAGTTCTAGAATAATAGATCAATATTGACTCACTCAAAATAATAAAAGTGTGCACGAAAGAATGTATGCTCTAAAGATTCAAAATCTCACAGAAATTATGGTTTTTGATGTCAACCCTTGCGAATTTCAAATTTCAAGATCATACCTAAACTTCGAAAAACAACCTAGCAAATTTTTAATTTTCAAAAATCAAATTATCATACTTGATTCTCTAAAGCCTTCAAGTTTAAACAATCAATGCACAACTGCCTATGTTTTAATTCAAGACATATCAATAAAAATCATAAATCAATCAGAATCTGTTTAACAAAATTCAGGGATTTGAGAATAATGCAAAAAGTTAGGAACTTTTAGAATTCACCCCCACACTTAAGATGTACATTGCCCTAAAATGTACAAAGATATATATATCTAGAGATTAATAGCATGATATCATAAGAGAGAGGGAGAAGTGAAACTTCTTGAATTTTGGATGAAACCCTTGGAGGATGATCAATGATGAACATGATGACTAGGCATAGGTGAAGGTGGTGGAGAATACTTCGGTGGTGTGTTCGTTCCTTGAGTGGCACCTTAAACCTTTTTAGGCTGCAAAGTTATCAATAAATTTTTTGGGGAGTTCTTATTTAATAGGCGTTTGTTATAGTTACTCGAGAGTTAAACAGTCAGAGATAAAAGAAATCAAATTATACTTAAAAATTTAAAGAGTTTAATAATAAAAGAAAATGAACTAAAATAAAAATAAAAAACAAAAATAAGAATAAAATAAAAAAATAAAGAAAAGAAAAAGAATCAAAGGTCCTCATCATCGGAGTGATCTCGAGGTGGTGGTGGCGGCGATATGTGAAAAAGCTGATAATGTCGACCACGGCTGCCTCGCACGACCGTGTGGATTTATCTCAGCCCGTGTTCTTTAGGCAGTTTCGACCATGACTGCACTGCAAGGCTGTGGCGTTTAGTCGGAGCCCGTATCTTGGGAAAAATTTTCATCTTGTTTCTGCACGATCTCCGCCACACCCATGTACCTATTCGTGGTGTCCACACAACCACGGCCACGCCCGTGTGTAAGGTCGTGCGGTAGGGAAACCTACGCCTAAAAATTTTGGTTAGTTTTTAGTTAGATGCTAAAATTCAAAAATATGGACGTTAGTGGGGTTAGTGCTCGGGTTGCCTCCCGAGAAGTACTCGTTTAAAGTCTTGAGCTAGACTCACCTGTTATTCGTATGGCCATGGTGGTTCATAGAGTCGAAAATCCTTTTTCTTACTATCAATTCTATCAACATATGGTTTGAGTCGGGTAATATTTACCTCAAAAGTGTCGAAATTAGAATGTGTTACCTCGACCGTTCCGTATGGAAAGACCTTATGTGTCGAAAAAGGAGTCGCACCGTTTGTATTAAGCTCTGAAAAGGCTATTCGAGGGTCGGGTGCATCTGATAGTACCTGGTCCCCAACTTTGAAGTGATTGGTTTCACCTTTAATACTTGATTTCCTAGCTGTGTCAAGAACTGCGTTTAGCTTCACAAGCGACGTATCGTCTAACTTTCGTTTGTTTGTCAAAAACTCTTTTAAAAATTTCCTTGAATCTGGAATCTGCGAAAGAGCTTCAAGAAATGACAAGTTAATATGTAATTTTTTTAGAAGTTTAAGAAATTTACGAAATTGTTCCTCTGTGTGGTCTTTCTTTATCGCTTTGGGGTATGACACACGTGGTTGGTACTCTATAATTACCGGGTTTGGTTTATCATGGCTTACCTCAACCTTACCTTCCTCTACCACATTCTCTTGCTTCAATTTTTGTTCATCTAACCCTTCACTATCGTGAGCAGTTATTGCTTGAGGTTGCCCTTTTGGGCTAGGTTCAGTGTTGCTAGGTAAGATACCTTATGGTCTTTCTGAAATCAGCTTAGCAAGCTGACCTAACTGATTCTCGGGCCCTTGAATCGACGCTTGCTGATTTTTAAGAACTATTTCGGTGTTTTGGAAAACGTGTTTCTGACACCAAGATAAATTTTGTTAGCATCTTCTCAAGGTTCGGTTTCTTTTCCTACTGGTGAGGTGGTTGTTGAAAGTTTGGAGGAAGTGGCGGTCTTTGATTACCTTGACCACCCCACGAGAAATTGGGATGGTACCTCCAACCTGTATTGTAAGTGTTACTGTAAAGATTGTTTTGAGGTCTAGAATAGTTACCCATATAGTTGACTTGTTCGTTCTCTGTGCTAGGGTTGTAGGATAGATATTCTGTGTTGTTCAACGCTCTTCCATCTGTATCGTATTATATTACTGGATGTACCTGCAAAGAATCACATACGCCATCAATCATTTTATTTATCAGTTCTACCTGGTTTGATAGCATGGTTACCACGTCGAGGTTGAAAACATCGGCTGCTTTAGAAGGCTTTGTCCTTATGACTTGCCATTGATAATTATTTAGTGACATCTCTTCGGTTTCTGCGAGCGGTATGTTCTATTTCACTGTAAAAAATAAAGTGTCTTGACGGGTTCCTCCTAGTCATAAACTAAAGGTACCTGCTAAGAACAAATAAAAGAATGAAAATTAGTAAAGTTAAAAGCAAAATAAAAATAAAAATAAAAATAAATTGTAAAAATAAAAATGGCTAAAGTGAAAAAAATTAAGCGTTCTTAATATTTTAGTTCCCCGGCAACGGCGCCAAAAACTTGATTGTGTGTCAGAGTCTTAAAATTTATATAAAGAATGATCGAGCCAAGAAACTAACTATGACAACGATTGACGCAAGCGCACCTATCGAACAGTAGTATAGTTTAGTGGCAAGACTGGATTGTCGAACCCAAAGGAACCAAAAGTACTAATACTAACTTTTTATTATTCAGCCTAAAAATAAAAGTGAATTGTTTATTTAATCTAAAATTAACTAACTACTAAGCTAAAGATGCAAATACAAAGAGAATGAATTGGGAAAATACTTGTAGGAAAAACACAATTGATTGAGACAATACCCGAGGAAGAATCCACCTGGACTTCACTTGTTATTTAACTCTGAACCAGATGATTTATTCACTTGACTTGATCCGTAGGATTCTCTAATGTATATTAATACTTCTCTCGAGGCTACTAACGTCTAACCCTAGGTTGATTAATTGAAATCTCCTTCTAATTAAAACCCCTAGAATTGCATTAACTCGATCTTTGGACTCCTATATTAAGTTTGACCCTAATTCGACAGATTTTCGTCGTCCTATCTCTAGGGTTGCGATCAACTCCGCTTAATTATGCTAGATCTACTCTTAGACAGGGTCTACTCCTCCTCTGCCTAAGCACATCAATACTTGAATTAATATCCTGAAATATCACAACAAGAATTAAGAACACATAATTAAGAACAAATCAAGTATTTATCATATAATTCAAAAAAACGATAACAAGATCCATCTTAAGTTTCTTCCCCCTTAGGTATTTAAGGTTTAGTTCATAATAATAAAAGAATGCATCTCAGAAGAAAATATAAAACAAAACATAAGAAAAACCCTAAAACCCTTGTAGGAATTGAAGCGAAGATCCTCTGTCTTGAGTATAACTCTGGCTTCTTGAGATAAATCAACTGGCTTTCTTCGAGTAAATTCCATAGTTTTGGCCTTTCTGGCTCGGCTTTTCGGCCTAACTGGACGCCCCCTGAAGGTTGGCTTCTAAGGTGTTTATATAGGCTTTTGGAATGGCTTTCTTTGCCTCTAAGTACCCTAATCTGAGTGAAACTCTTTATTGTTGCGACAGGGACACGCCCATGGCACATGCCCGTGTGAATCATGCCCAGGCCGTGTTCGGGTCTGTTGATGAGGCACGACCGTGTGGTATTGGGCCCAGGCCGTGTCGATTTTGTAAGTTGGCCCATTTACTCTGTTTTAGGCCCGTTTCTCATTCTTTTCATCCTCTGGTGCTCTCTTGAGTATAAAACATGAAATTAAAGGATTAAGAGCACCAAATTCCACAATTCAAGGCTTAAATCATCCAAAAGTATGCTACATGTGGGATTAAAATATGTATATATTATGGTTTATCAAGTTCCATCTCTTCTATAAATTCATAAGGCGCTTCAAAGGTCTTGTTATTCAGGGTTCCACTGGCGGCTGAATCAATCAACTGCCTAGTTGAGGGGTTCACACCGTTGTAAAATTTTTGAACCTGTAGCCACAAGGGTAGCCCATGGTAAGGGCACCTTCTTAATAAATCCTTGTATCTCTCTCATGCATCGTGATAAATTACAATATTAACATATTTTAAGCCCACATTTAGCATGCTTTTGGATGATTTAAGCCTTGAATTGTGTAATTTGTTGCTCTTAATCCTTTGTTTTCATGTTTCATACTTAGAAAAGCACCGGAGAATGAAAAGAACGATAAACGTACCCAAAATAAAGTAAATCGGCCATATCACGAAATCAACACGGCCAGGGCCCAACCTACACGGTCGTGCCTCACTCAACAGTCTTGAACATGGCCTGGCCACGATTCACACGGGCGTGTGCCATGGGCGTGTCCCTGACATGAATAAGAGGAATTACACTCGGAATAGGATACTTGGAGGCAAAGAAACACATTCCAAAGCCTATTTAAACACCCTAGTAGGAATTCCACTCAGATTAGGATACTTAGGGGCCAAGTAAGGCATCTCAAAGCCTATATAAACACCTTAAGGGGTGACTTAAGTGGGGAGTTTGACAGAAGCCCTCTGTCGAGGCATCCAGCTAGGCCAAAGAGGGCAGGTTTGTGGGGATTTACGCGAAGATAGTCAGTTGATTCATCTCAAGAAGCCGGAATCATACTCAAGACGGAGGATCTCTCCTTCAATTCCTTCAGGGGGTTTTAAGGATTTCTTATGTTTTGTTTTATCTTTTCTTCTGAGATGTTTTCTTTTATTATTATGAACTAAACCCTCAGATACCTAAGGGGGATGAAACCTAAGATGAATCCTGTTATCGTTTGCTAAACTATATGATAAATATTTGACTTGTTCTTAATTATGTGTTCTTAATTCTTGTGTTGATATTTTCAGGATATTAATTCAAGTATGATGTACTTAGGTGGAGGAGCAAAAGTCCCTGCCCAAGAGTAGATCTAGCATAATTAAGCGGAGTTGATCGCACGCCTAGAGATAGGGTGACGAGATTTTGCCGGATTAGGGTGAAACCTAATATGGGAGTCCATAGATCAAGTTAATGCAATTCTAGGGGTTTTAATTAGAAAAAGATTTCAATTAATCAACATAGGCTTAGACGTTAGTCACCTCGAGAGAGGGATTAATATAACTTAGGGAATCCTACGAATCAAGTCAAATGAATAAATCGCCTGGTTCAGAGTTAGATAACAAGTGAAGTGTAGGTGGATTCTTCCTTGGGTATCGTCTTAATCAATTGGTTTTTCCTCAAAGTTATTTTCCCAAATTTCATTCTTTTTTGTCTTAGAGTCTTTAATTTAGTTGTTAGTTAATTTTAGAATTAGATAAAAATTCATTTAATTCTTAGGCTAAATAATAAAAAGAAAGTTAGTATTAGTACTTTTGGTTCCTTTAGGTTCGACAATCCGGTCTTGCCTTAACTATACTATTGTTTGATAGGTGTGCTTGCCTCAAATTTTTGTCATAGTTAGTTTCCAGGTTCGATCATTCTTTATATAAATTTTAAAACTTTGACATCGCATAAAAGAACGATTAAGTTTTTGGCGCCGTTGCCGGGGAACTAAAATATTAAGAAAGCTCAATTTTTATTACTTTAGCCATTATTATTATTATTATTATTATTTTCTAAATTGTCTTTTACTTGCTTTTGACAGGTAATTTTAGTTTATAGAGGAGATGGCACTGTATAACTACCAGTGGAAAGTTATGAGGACAAAGCCAACAAAAGCAGCTACAACCTCGACCCAGTAACCATTCTATCAGACCAGATAGAGCTTTTAAATAAGAAAATTGACGGTTTATGTGGTTCTTCACAGATACATCTAGTTATGCAGTGCGATAGAAGTGGAGGAATGGCAAATCCTGAGTACCCACCCTACGGACAGGGCATGGAGAGCGAACAAATGAACTATATGGGTAACAATTTCCGATCTCAAAATAACCCTTATAGTAATACTTATAATCCAGGTTGGGAGAACCACCCCAATTTCTCATGGGCTGGTCAAGGAAATCAAAGGCAACAACCATTCCAAAACTTCCAACAGCAGCCCTACCAGGAAAAGAGCTGAACCTCGAGGAGATGCTGACAAAATTCATAGCAGCCACAGAAACACGTTTCCAAAATATAGAAACAAAATTTGAAGCATCGACACAGGAGCTCAAGAATCAATTAGGTCAACTTGCTAAGCTGATCTCAGAACGACCACAAGGAAGCCTGCCAAGCAACACTGAAACTAACCCTAAATAGCAAGTTCAAGCCACAACTATTTACGATAATGAATGGTTAAATGAACCAGAACCAAGGTAAGAAAACGTGGCAGATAAAGGTAAGGTTGAGGTGAGCTATGATATACCAAAACAGGCTGCCATACCCCAATACGATAAAGAAAGACCACATAGAGGAACCATTTGGTAATTCTCTTAAACTTCCAAAGAAATTTCATATTAACTAGCCGTTTCTTGAAGCTCTTTCGCAGATGCCAGCTCTTAGACCTCGTGTCAATAAAGAAGAAATTCATGAGGAACAAAGGCTTCGGATCGATGAACTAGACAAGTGGAAGACACACTTCAAAGAGAAATTAAAAATACACGAAGCAAAAACGAGGCAACTCCACGACGAACTTAATGATGGGACAACCCAGCTTAAAATAGGAGATCATCACCTTTAAGGTAAACACTACTCGACTTAAACTTTATATCAATAACTGAATTAATCGCATGAGAAAGGATTTCCACCTCCTCAAGCCACCATGATTGTGCGAATAACTGGTAAGTCTAGCTCAAGACTTTAAACGAGCGCTTCTCGGGAGGCAACCCGAGCATTAACTCTACTAATTAGTTTCATTTTATTTCTTTTCATATTTAGGCATAGGTTTCCATAACCACACGGCCTTGCACACGACCGTGGCCGTGGCCGTGCGGGCACCATAGGAAGGAACACGGGCGCGAGATGCATCTCTATTTAAACCCCCTTCTTTCTTTTTCTTTTCCCTTTATCTTTCTGCTTTCATTTTCCATTTTCCATTTTTCACTTTTATTTTTATTTTTTATATTCATTATTATTATTATTATTTTTTCTCCATGACATTTAGATTTAGCTTAGGATACAATAAAATCAGACCAGCTACTTTGAGGATTCAAGTTCAAACGACTCGAGGCACCCCCTACGTTTCTCTTCATTAACTCCATCCAAAATTCAGGAAGTTTCACTTCTCTCCCTCTCTTCTTATTTTCTTACTATATGATCATTATCTACCTTTGTACATTGAGGGCAATGTACATCTTAAGTGTGGGGGTGTTAACTATAGTATTATTTGAAAATCCCTGAATTATGCCTTCTTCTTCAGTAAGTTTCTCATATTATGATTAGAATGAAATTTCCTATGATTTATGATTTTTATTGATATGTTTTAGATTAAGTCATTGATAATTGTGCATTGATGATGTAAACTTTAAGATACTAGAGAATCAAGCATGATAAGTCTATTTTTCAGAAATTAAAAGTTTTTCTAGGTTGTCTACCTAAATCTGAATGTTACCTTGAAGTTTGAAATTTACGAGGTTGATATCAAAAACCCATAATTTTTTGTGAGATTTTGAGCCTTTTAGAGCATATATTCTTTTTCTTGCTCACTTTATTGATTATGAGTGTGTCAACATTGATTTGTTATTCTAGAACTTGCATCGATTATACATGTCGAGACCACACCTTTGATTTGATATACAGAGATGATGAAGGCACCTATGTTTTAACCCACTTACTCCATTAAAAGTCTATCTTCATAATTAATCCCTAGTGAACCCTTTTAATCCTAACAACCTTTTTTATTTATTCACCCACTAATATTAACCCAAAACCCAGTCTATATTTGTTATCACCATTCTTCTTAACTACCATTTTTTGTCGAGATTTAATTTTGAGCAGTTACCTAACTATGTTCTATATTTCAGTTGTTAAAGTTCGTTATTATTTTTTGTGAATTGTTCTTAAAAAAATCGAAGTATATTCATTAAATGAGCTTATATGTTTAAATTCCAATTGTTGAAGAAGAAGCTCCTATTAGAGTATTATTATTAGTATTACAAGTTTTCAATTGATGTAATTATTCATTATCAGTTTGTTTTTTTTTAGTTAGGTAAATTGTCAATTCAATCTCGATTCTAACCTTCTAATTCAGCCTTTATCCACACCTTTAACCTAAGCCTCATTACAACCCTTTTTAAAGACCTTTTGATTTGTGTATCATTTTATATTATAGTGGTGGAGATTTGATTTTCATGAAAGCTTATGGGATTAACTTTTCATGTTCGACTCTTGAGTGCTTAATTTGAACCTTAAACACTTTGAGTGATTTGAGTGAATCTCTTGTGAGGATGTCAACTCTTGTCAATTCCAAATCAGAGGTAATTATTCATTTAAGGGGAAACACCTATGTTTTCATACTATAAAAACTATGACTTTGATTGTTTGAATCTTTAGGACTCTTTGAGTTAAATTATCAATGTATGAATTATCTTTGAATTATGATGAAACATTATTGATGAATATTATGAATCGAGGAAGTTCGTTTTAATTGTGAGTAGAGAATTTTGCTTAAGGAGAAGCAAAAGCTTAAGTGTGGGGGTGGGGGTATTTGATAAACCGCAATAGTAACATATTTTAAGCCCACATTTAGCATGCTTTTGGATGATTTAAGCCTTGAATTGTGTAAATTAGTGCTCTTAATCCTTTGTTTTCATGTTTCATACTCATAAAAGCACCGGAGAATGAAAAGAACGAGAAACAAGCCCAAAACAGAGTAAATGGGCCATATCACAAAATCAACACGGCCTGGGCCCAAGCTACACGATTGTGCCTTACTCAACAGTCTTGAACATGGCCTGGCCACAATTCACACGGGCGTGTGCCATGGGCGTGTCCCTGACGTGAATAAGAGAAATTACACTCGGAATAGGATATTTAGAGGCAAAGAAACACATTCCAAAGCCTATTTAAACACTCTAGTAGGAATTCTACTCAGATTAGGATACTTAGGGGCCAAGTAAGGCATCTCAAAGCCTATATAAACACCTTAGGGGGTAGCTTAAGTGGGGAGTTCGACAGAAACCCTGTGTCGGGGCGTCCAGCTATGCCAAAGAGGGCAGATTTGTGGGGATTTTCGCGAAGATAGCCAGTTGATTCATCTCAAGAAGCCGGAATCATACTCAAGACGGAGGATCTCTCCTTCAATTCCTTCAGGGGGTTTTAGGGATTTCTTATGTTTTCTTTTATTATTATTGTAACATCCTGAATTAATGGGCCTTTGCGTTTAATGTGTGGTTATGTTTAATGTGAGTGTTAGGGGTTCAGATTGGGCTCAGGAATGGGCCGAGGCCTTAATCAAATTTTTTGTTTGGACACTCTAGTGGAAAGCCTGTTAGGATAGGGCTTAAGAGATGTTATCTGTGTTTTAAGACACAAATGGGCTTGTGGCCCAGTGGCAATGTGGCGCCACTTAGAGAGTAGGGAGGTGGTGTCAACTGAGGGGGCTCAAGTTCGAGTCGCATGAAGCCCAATTATTTTAATTAAAGTTAGTTAATTTTCGACATTTAAATGAGCAGAGTTGGAGTCGGCTAGAATGCTTTAAAATAGGATTTATTTGTTTGGATAATGAGGATAATATGGCTGATAATGTGGCAGATAAAGGAAGGAAGAGGTGGTATTATCCATGTCACTTAAGGATGAGTGAATAGATTAAGATAGAGGAGAAAAGATAGGATTTATCTACTGAGTGCAGTGTTAGCTGAATTTCCATCTCTTGGAGGGGTGACGAAATTTCCCTTACTATTGGATTAGTTGTTAGTTATCAGGAAGGGCACTTTCGTTTTTTGATAGGTAAGTGCCGAAATTCTCTATAAATAGAGGGGTATCTCTTCAATTCCGACATTTGAACCCCATTCTTTTAAAGCTTTTCTCTCATTCTCTGCCAAAGCCAAAATCCCTAAATCCCATTCTCTCATCTTCACTTTTATGCAAAAGCTGAAACTCTTGATTTTAATTCTCTTCTCCATTCTTTTTCTATAAGCCAAATATTCATTATTCTGTGCTTTTTCTCTTTTGCCGATCTCTTCACTAAAAGCTGAATCTACATAGATCTCTTCCTATCATCTTCTCTTTTTGATCTTTTCAAAAGCCGAAATCTTCTAGGAGTAGCCGAATCTCCTGTGATAGGGTAAGTGCCGATCTTTTTCTCTTCACTTTCTCTTTCGATTTTTGGAAGACAAAGTCAAAAAGCTAATGGTTTAATGGTTCTATGTATTCTCTTATTGGGCGACATTCGGGAATTGAAGTGGATCTCTTAGATTTAAAAGCCGGAAACACTAGTCCCTAAATCTCATATCACTTTTCGGGATTTCAAGGTAAGGATTTCAATTCTCCTTAAGATGATCAACTGTTTTCTTTTCGTTAATCGTGCCTTAACCTAATGTTTCGTTACCAGCTTCTGAATAACACCTTAGGCAGATAGCGGTTGTGTTGGCTACGGATAGTGTCGATTAGAGGGTCTCCTTCTAACGGTAATCAGGTGTGTAGATCTCTAACACACTAGTTAACTGTAATATGTATGTGTTATGGGCTAAAAAGCCGAAATGAGGCTGTGTAGATAGTCGAATAAAACCCTAAAAGGGTTAGGCAAAGGATGCCAGGTATGTAATCATAGAAATCTCTATGTGTATCAATATATATATATGAAAGCCTGTTTTCTTAGAGATGGTATGATGTTTTCAATTTTTCATGTGTGTATGCATGGGGTGGGATTATGATAATGAAGGGGAAGTGCATGATAGGTCACTTGGTGATCGATGGTTAAACCACAAATTCAAATGTTAGGTCACATAGTGATCGGTGGCTGAGTCACGTTATATTATGAGGTCACATAGTGATCGGTGGCTATGCCACGTTTAATGATTCCTGGGTTGGGCTATTCATCATCTATTATCTATCATGTAATTATATGGGCCAAAGCCCATACTGTGTTTGTGGGCTCAAGCCTCTTTATGTGTTTTCGAGATTTGCACACTGAGTCTTGGTGACTCACCCTATTATTTTTCCTACTCTTTCAGATGAGCAGTAGATCGTGGACATGGGAGCCGATACGGACTCGAGGGGCCATCAAGTTTTTATTTTTATAGATTATTTCGGCTTTTCTTTAAGTTTTAATCTTTTTTTGGAATATTTATATAATAAGGCCCCATAGTTATATTTCACTGCTTAGTTTTTAATATTTGCAACTTATGAACTTTTGTATAATTATTCAAAATAATAATAATTAACTTACGATTTTCGAAACCAACAAAGCAAAAGTTTTCAATGTACAACCCGTAGCATACTAGATTTGGTCGTAACGTATAGGCCGGGTTTGGTGTGCTACAATTATGAACTAAACCCTCAGATTCCCGAGGGGGATGAAACCTAAGATGAATCTTGTTATCATTTGCTGAACTATATGATAAATATTTGACTTGTTCTTAATTATGTGTTTTTAATTCTTGTGTTGATATTTTCGGGATATTAATTCAATATGATGTGCTTAGATGGAGGAGCAAAAGTCCCTGCCTAAGAATAGATCTAGCATAATTAAGCGGAGTTGATCGCACGCCTAGAGATAGGGTGACGAGATTTTGTCGGATTAGGGTGAAACCTAATATGGGAGTCTATAGATTGAGTTAATGCAATTCTAGGGGTATTAATTAGAAAGAGATTTCAATTAATCAACCTAGGGTCAGACGTTAGTCGCCTCGAGAGAGGGATTAATATAACTTAGGGAATCCTACGGATCAAGTCAAATGAATAAATCGTCTGGTTCAGAGTTAGATAACAAGTGAAGTGTAGGTGGATTCTTCCTTGGGTATCGTCTTAATCAATTGGTTTTTCCTCAAAGTTATTTTCCCAAATTTCATTATTCTTTGTCTTAGGGTCTTTAAGTTAGTTGTTAGTTAATTTTAGAATTAGATAAAAATTCATTTAATTCTTAGGCTAAATAATAAAAAGAAAGTTAGTATTAGTACTTTTGGTTCCTTTGGGTTCAACAATCCGGTCTTGCCTTAACTATACTATTGTTCGATAGGTGTGCTTGCCTCAAATTTTTGTCATAGTTAGTTTCCAGGTTTGATCATTCTTTATATAAATTTTAAGACTTTGGCATTGCATAAAACGACGATCACTCGTAAAGTGTCTCTAAATCCATCTGCACAAAAAAAGAGATATCATTCCTCAACTTAATCGTTTTAGCAGGCAAAAAATATTTTAGCAAAAACTTTTCGGTCATTTGGTCCCATGTAGTGATTGATCCTCATGGTAACGAGTTCAACCACTGTTTAGCTTTGTTCCTCAATGAGAAGGGAAACAACCGAAGGCGAATGGCATCATCAGAAACGCCATTGATTTTGAAGGTATCGCATAATTCTAGGAAATTTGCTAAGTGATTGTTTGGATCCTCATCCTGCAAACCATCAAACTGAACAAACTGTTGAATCATCTGTATAGTGTTAGGTTTCAGTTCAAAATTATTTGTAGCAATAGCAGGTCTAAGAATACTTGACTCAGTTCCTGTTAAATTAGGTTTAGCATAATCATACATAGCACGAGGAGCAGGATTTTGATTCACCGGGTTTGCGGCAACCATAGGAGGTAGCGGATTATTATCGGCCATCTCTTCGGTAGTATTGGTTTCGTCCTCTTGCTCTTCTCCTATGTATTGTAAGCTTCGCCTAATTTCTCTGCGGTTTTTGCGAATGGTACCTTCTATATCACTGTCAACAATCAAGGGTCCTGACGGGTTTCTTCTAGTCATAAACTAGAATTACCTGCAAGAAGCAAAGAAAAATTAGCAAAGTTAAAGTAAAATAAATTGAAAATAATAAAAAAATGGCTAAAGGAATAAAAATTTAGTTTTCCTAATATCTTAGTCCTCGGCAGCGGTGCCAAAAACTTGATGGGCTCGAAACTAACTATTATTTCGACAAAGGCAATCACACCTATCGAACAGTAGTATAGCTGTGGTGAGTCCAGAATATCGTATCCTCAAGGACCAAGAGTTAGTATTAACTATCTTTTTATTATCTAGCCTGATAATTAAGGGGATTATTTTTTAATCTAAAATTAACTAACTAATTTAACTAACTATGAACGCGACAGAGAGTAAATTGGGAAAATACTTTTAGAGAACTTTATATGAGATAGGCAATACCTAAGGAAGAATCCACCTAGACTTCACCTATTACTTTTGATTCATGTGATTTATTCACTTGGCTTAATCCGTAAAACTCCCTGATTTATGTTAATATCTCTTTCAATACTAAAAACAACTGACTCTAGGTTGATTAATTGAAATCTCATTCTAATTAAAACCCCTATTGTAGGATTAACTTGATCTATAGATTCCCTTATTAGGTTTGACCCTAATCTGGCAGATTTTCGTTGTCCTTTTTCTAGGGTTGCAATCAACTCCGCTTAATTGTGTTGATCTACTCTTAAACAAGGACTTTTGCTCCACTGAATAAGTACAGTCGATTTTGAATCAATAACCTGAATTATCAAAATAAAAATAAGAACTCACTATTAAGAATAAGCACAAGTATTTATCTTATAAATCAAATAATAATAAGATTCCTCTTAGGTTTCACCCCCTTAGGTATTTAAGGGATTTAGTTCATACTAAAAGAGGGGAACATCATAAAAGAGGAAAAACAACAAAACATAAGAAAACCCAAAACTTCTAAAGAACTTGATGGGTGATCTTCAGTCTTGATGGAGATCCTTCACCTAAGTTGTTCCCAACGGCTGTCTTGGAGTATTTTCTCCTTCTACTTGGCTTCTATTCGATGTTCTGTCGAACTCTCCTTTTAGGTTGCCCCCTAGAGTGTTTATATAGGCTTTGAGATGCCTTACTTGACCCACAAGTATCCTATTCCGAATAGAATTCATCCTAGGGTCAGCAGGGACACACCCTTGTGACACGCCCGTGGTCGATAGTCCAGGCCGTGTTCAATCCTGTTTGTCACACACGACCGTATGGTCCGCCTGTGTGCAGTGGTCCAGGCCGTGTAGGCCCATTTTGTCCTTTTTTGGCCCGTTTCTTGTTCTTTGCAATTTCCTATGCTCTCCTGAGTATAAAACATGAAATTAAGAGATTAGGAGCATCGAATTCATCAAATTCAATGGAAACTCATCCAAAATTAAGCCAAGCATGGGGTTAAAATATGTGTAAATTATGGTTTATCAAGACCAAATAAGATAATCACTTCACAAAATTTATAACACATTAATGATAGGCGTGCTTAAGCCCATAAATTTATTTTTTTAACTTGCAAACCATTGACTTTGCAACATCAGATACAAAGCTTTTTGGTTGCACCATATAAATCATTTCATCAATGCCATTAAATCCATTATAAGCCTTTTCTCTAATAGGCCTTCTTAATGGCATTGATTTTTAAGGTTGTAGAGTTTGTTCTTCTAGAATAGTTTTTTTACTTGATCGGAAGATTCAATGAGGTTTTCTTAATCCAAAGTTTCTACTTGAACAATATCAAGTATAATAGATTGTTATTGACTAGTCTTAATAGCAATTAAAGAATGTGTTCAGAACTATTAACATATCTTTCTTCAAATACAATATCCTTAATTCTCTCTCCCCTTACAAACTCAACATCCTCAAGGAACAAGCATTATCAGTCATAAAAAATACCTTAGTAGTGGGATCCTAAATTTGTAACCCTAGATATTTTAAAGTATCCAAAAATCAAAAGGATCAAGAATATTGCCAGACACAAGTTTTTAATTCTCTTTTTTAAGACCTGACCTAATATCTTATACCTCAACAAACCCGAGTTCTTAGTGGTTAATTTTCATTTCTAAGTGGTTAAATGAATTAATAATATTATGTAAATATAGATCATCATAACTTGATAAAGAACCAAAGCCAACCAAATTTGAGTTATGAAAAAGACTAAAATTTCTATTTCCAAATGAACAAGAACAATCAAATTTGTCCAATTTTTACCTAAAATGCAATATAAAAAAATTCTGATCCAAATCCAAATAAAATTCAAGTCTTATAATAATCTAGAAGTTCCTATTGCTTCAACTTTTACCAACTTATTGCTACCTATATAAATGTATCTGTAATGTAACGCCCTGAATTTGGGCCTAGTAGGATTGGGCCTTGTGCGTGGGAGCCGCTATAAGATTGCACATAAAAGTTTATGTGTGCAAGAAATATCACAAATTGGTTGTTGCTTTAATGGTTAAGTGATTAGAAGTGTTTGGGAGTGTTGGAGAATTCCTGGGTTCAAACTTGGGTTTTAGCAAAAATTTATGTTTTCTCTTAAAGGAGCCTTGATGTTAGTGGGTAGGTTTTAAGAATATTTGTGGATGAATTTATATCACAAGGAGCAATATGGTCTAGTGGAGGTGACGTTGCAGGTGAGCTAGTGGTTGGAGGTTCGAATCCCCGCTTGTGCAAATAAGGATTATTTTTTGCTGATGGCCATGGAAGGAGGTGGAGTTGGACTGAGACTCTGTGGATGACTTGGTCATGTTTCAAGTAAATTTGAATTGAAGGTTGAGTGGTTTAGGGGAGTGTTTCAAAGGAAGAAGAGTGGATGAAGGAGTTTGATTGTAATTCAAACTCGGTTGGTGGCTAAATTTAAGGAGAAAATCAGGGAATTTGAAATGGGAAGGGTTGTTTGCAAAAATTTGAACTCCCCATTGTGCAAACTCGGTTATAGGACCTTTTTCCCATAGTGCCGAATTCTTTTGTGCCATTTTGGGTTTTCTTTGTTTTCAGTTTCTTTTCCTCTTTTCTCTGTATTGCCGTGCATATTCTAGAATTTTACTGTTCATGCAACCTTTCTATCTCTTAGCCGTTTTAGTATAGAATGAAAAGGCAGAATATAGGAGTTGTTCTTACATGTTTGTGGCTATTCTTTTCTTTCATCTCTAAACTGAACTTCTACACCCTCTCCCTCTTTCATTTGTTGTGCGTGACAGAATACCTTTTGGTCTCTTCTCCCTTTTTCTCTTTTTGTCGATATAAGCTTCTTTCTTAACACTATCTTTATCCACTGTTTATGATAGGAGTGTGACTGTTATTCGTGGGACTTAAGTCTAGAGTGTACCTTAGGAGGCCGAATACTCCTAAGTAGTGATATTATCAAGTTTTAGAAGACGGCTTTGATTGGTGGTTAAAGAGAGAAACCGGTTGCTATTCAAGGTAGGCAGTCAGTACCATTTTGGAATTAGGTGCTATAAAGAAGGTGCTAGTGCTATAAAAAGGGTGCTAGTAATAAAGTGATGGCAAAGGTGCCGACTGAGATTGAGGATGTAGCCTCTACTCCTAAGTTTAAGAGGCGTGTGGTGTCGGCTATTCGGGACTTTCCAGTAGGATACGGAAGGGTGGCTGCACCAAACTTTGGTTTGATTCGGCTAATCACAGTCGATCGATTTAGTCAAGGCAAGTGGTAGTTGACCTCTCGGTTAAGTGGTTGTTAAGATTTTTTCTAACACTATTTGATAAGTGATTAACTGAATGTTATGTTTGAATATAGGTTTTGGCGATCATGAATTTTTAGTACTCTACGTGATCAGGTGTGTAGAAGTACCCTGTATTCGATAGTCAGCGGGAAAGCCGATAGAGTGTGTGTAACTGTATGTTATGTTTGATAACCGGCTGAAAAGCTGAAAGTATGTGTTGTTACACTGCTATGACTGTAGATCGGCAAAATGCCGAAAAGCAAGAAATATGACATATGATGCCACACGAGCGTGCGGTCGTACGTGTGCTGAATCGAGCCCACAAACATGGGCGTTAGTCTGTAGAGGCCACCACAAGTGCTCTCGTGGTCTTGGGCTGTTCTGGGCTTCGATGGGTCGAAATGGGCTATGTGGGCCCACACGGATAAAATGTATGTGATGTGGTAAGTGTTGTTTGGACTGTGACCTTTGCAAAACTGTGGCTGATTCTAGGCTAATTGAGCCACACGAGCGTGTGAACCCATTTAGGCCGAATAATAGGCCTTAGGCCCATTTAAACTGTTGTGTCTGTTTGGGTTACTTAAGTCGCTCAAGGCGACGGTGGACCTTCTGTTGGGTCGTTAAGCCCCGATTTGTAAAATTACCAAAATACCCCCAATTTGTAAAATTACTAAAATACCCTCGGATTGTGAAATTACTAAAATACCCCCGATTTGTAAAATTACCGAAATACCCCTAATTTGTAAAGTTACCGAAATACCCCCAGATTGTGAAATTACTAAAATACTCCTGATTTTTAAAATTATCGAAATACCCTCGAATTGTGAAATTATCGAAATACCCTAAATTTATGAAATTACCAGAATACCCTTGATTTGTGAAATTACTAAAATACCCCCTGGTTGTAAAATTACCTAAATACCCCTATAGCGTAGGATTATCGAAATACCCTTATAGGGTAAAATGGCTGTTTTGCCCTTGTGGGTAAAGGACTAACTTGTGCTATGATTTGACTAAGATTGTATGACTGTGTTTTTAACTGACTTGACGGTGGTTGTATGACTGATATGCTTTTAATATATGTCTAAATGACTTTTATTGAGCATGGCCATTTTGCATACACGTGTAATGATTGAGCATGGCATACACGACATATTGCATGGGGTTGGAACATTGATACGGAGGAAGTTTTGATAGGGTCGCACGTGTCGCACGAGACGATTGTGGGCCCAGTAATGATCTGTTAAGGTTGTACGGGTCGCATGAGACGACTGTGGATCGATGGACGGCTTAAAGCCGCGTAATCTGATTTTGGCTCTGTGCCAACCTAAATATGGCTTTGTGCCATCTCGATTATGGCTTTGTGCCAATCGTATTTACCGGCGGCTACCTGTCTAACATATATATATTGATGACTCTGTGTTGATCATAATTACCCGTGGCTGTGTGCCGATTATATTACCGTCGTTGATGGCTATGAGCCAAACTTATTATAGTTATCGATAGCTTTGTGCCATCCTGATTATGGCTCTGTGCCATCCTGATTATGGTTTATAACCATTCTGTTTATGGCTTTTAGTTGTTCTGTCCCCGGCACCGAGCCGTTCTGTTGACTTAGTGCCGCAACCAGTGCTGACTGGGTGGGTCGATTTTATCCCCACGTAAGTGTAGGGTTGGTACGAGTGGTGTGTTGGCTGGATCGGGTGGGAAGCATCCTCATATTGTTGCATATCTGTTTATGAGATTTGTCACTGTACTGGGCTTAGGCCACTTGTTCTGTTACTGGTTTGGGCTAGGCTCAATTGATTCTGTTATGGGTTGTGACCCAAATGATATTGTAGTGGGCTTTGGCCCATGTATGCTCTGAATCGATCAGTCTCATATTCTTCAGTAAAGGGCTTTGACCTGCACTATTTCAATTTCTCGCTTCGTATATTGATCGTTACTCTAGTAAGGGGATTACACACCGAGTTTTTGTAAACTCACCCCGCTTTTTAATCGTGCGCAGTAATCCCAGCGTTAGCGTGATCGGTCTTTGCGAGGACTCGAGGTGACCACACGACTGTGGCTATTATGCTTTGGTCTTTATATATGCTTTAAATTCTGTTTTGGGTTTTAATTTCTATAATAAGGCCTCTCTAGATTTAATTCTGAATTTGGGATTTTGTTACGCTTTATATCTGTTAGACGTAGACGAGTTTTCCACCTAATTACTATTTTTAAAAACTTGCGTTTTAAACTTCTTTACCTTAAATTAGCTTTCGCAACTAAAAGAGATTTTTAACGAAGTTAATAACGTTTTTAAAAGTGATTAACTTTTCAATGAATCAAGTTTTGAAATTGAACAAACACAAACTGATACTTTAGTTTTTAAATATTAAGGAGGATTTTCAATGAAAACATGGTTTTCAAAAAACACTTCAATGTGACACGCCAGATTTGGGCCTAACTTCTGTGTAACACCCCGAACCCGGTCTAAATGCTACAACCGAGTCTGGAGTGCTATGGGAAAGAAAATGCTTTAGAAATCGGTTTGTCAACTTTGTTGGTGGAGAAAACTCTTGGATAATTTTTGGAAAACGCGTTTGAATCTGATGAAGTTTAAAATGTGTTAAAATTGGTTTTGGAAAACTCATTTGCCTTCTTGTTATTCCATATCATTTATTTAATCAATGAGCATTTATAAAAAAAACACGTACTTATCGGGGTTTTGAAAAACAACTAATTCATATCCATCAGGTTTGCTTATCAAAAGATGTAGGAACAACCAAATTAAACATCCCAAAAATAAAAGTTAGGCGGCCTTATTACAATGATGTAAACCCAAAATTAAAATAAACAACTAAGTTCAAACTGTAACTTTGAAATAAAACAATTGCTGAGCATGGCCAACTCGAGTTCACTCCGGCTCCATATCCACGATCTAAGTCTGATCTGCAAAATGTAAAGGAAGGGGTGAGTCACTGAGACTCAGTGTATAAATCCCCATCCCAAGAAAGTCATGCCCTTACACAAATTCATACAATAATATGCAAGTCATGCAACCCATCCCACCTAAGTATCCATCCGGGTCTCCTAAATCTACCCCTTGTGGTACCAAACCACTGGTGGTGCCAAACCACTGGTAAACGAAGTTACAGAATAATCACATGTGGTACCAAACCACTGGTGGTGCCAAACCACTGACACTTAGTCACAATTTTGTAATATGTGGGGCCAACCCATTGTATGATACAAATAACTGGTGACAGTCTGATAGATCGTACTTCCCCCTCCACTCATCACCCACGGCATATACTCATGCAACCAATATCAGTATGATCATGCTTAACATGTTAAATCACATTTACAGATTAACAACTTACCCGGTATCCTCGCTTTTACCCACAAGGGTATTTTCGTAACCATTGCCGCCATTTTGGCTTTTAAATAACACATAACATAAAACATATTACGTAAGAAAGTGTGTAAGAGTTACACACCTGGTTTTCATACTACCACTTTCACTGCTTCTACGCTACTTTGGCGTTGGGTTTATAGATCCAACCCCTCCTACTCCTTGACTGTTATTAGCGGCCATAATAACCCTTTGGTCACTAAACCATTCAGATCGATAAGATCTAATAGATAATAATAGCGTTTAAAAGAATTCTTACCTAACTATCAAATCCCGGAAAGTCCTTACGAACCCGTCACCTTCCAACCTACATTCGGCCAACACCCATTTATTATATCAATCCCTTAAACGCAATTATATGAGTACCATAACATATTCGGCCAACCACAAATAGACAAGAAAGGCCATTCGGCCAAACCTACCATCAACCACCCACCTTTGGCTTCCAAAATCGGCACTTTTGGCTATAACAAAATAGGATTCGGCTTCTAGGGGTACAAAGTGAAATCGACAGGCCTTAAGACAAGTGATTCGGGTTAGATCTTAATGAAAAGAAAGAGTGAAATTGCATAGAACAAAATCCCGAAACTCACCAGATTACTAAGGAGTATGCGGCTTATGGTGCACCTTCGGGAAACAGAAACACCCTTGTAGATTCAGCTATGGAAGAGGAATATGAGCAAGAAGATTTCGGCTTTCAGAAAGATGTTGGAGAAGAGAAGAAGGCTAGAGAATTTCGGCTAGAAGAGAGAAAAGAGAGAAAATAATTTTGGCTTGAGAGAAAGGATGAGAAAGTGAGAAAAACAAATGGAAAAGATGATCACTCTCCTTCCAAATTTCGACTATACACCCACACATACACAGTTGGAATTTCAGCCAACTCTACTATCACCTGATAACCTTTATCCCTTATCTCATCCATCTATTATCACATCCCTTATCTTACCTTTAAAAGAGACTAACCTCAACCCAACTCTTTCCTTCCTTTTATCAACTTTTATTACTAAATTAAAAAGAAATAAAGCTCCTAAATTCTAGCCTTTGTGCCGTCCATCCCTTCCCCTTTTTAGTGCCGAAATTTGACCCAACATCCTTGGGCTCCAAGCGGCCATATCAGGCCCAATTTCTCCCCCCTTGTGACGCCACCCTGATGCTCTCCTAAAGCACCTCAAATTTTTGGGCCACAAGCCCAGCTTGCTACTAAACATAATAATTTAAATTAAAAATACTACTAACTCTCTTTTAATCAATTTAACCCAGATTTTTAAGCCTAATCCTGAGCCCAATCCACACCTCAAAGCCTTTACCTACTAACTTAGCCATGTCACGTACCAAATGCACATACCCACAAAATTAGGATATTACAGTTCTACCCTCCTTAAAATAAATTTCAACCTCGAAATTTACCTGGTCAGAAGAGTTGAGGGTATTGCTGCAGCATAATATCCTCCGGCTCCCATGTCGCTTCTTCTGATCCATGGTTCCGCCATAGTACCTTTACCAAAGGAACATATTTCCTATGCAAAACCTTAACATCCTGATCTAGGATCTGCACTAGTTCCTCCTCAAAAGATAAGTTTGGATTCACCTCTATCTCCTCCACCAGCACAACGTGTGATGGATCCGAGCAATAGTGTCTAAGCATGGAAACATGAAACACATCGTGGATTTGACTCAACTCTGGTGGCAACTCAAGCTGGTACACCACTGGTCCTACTCGCTTCAACACCTGATAGGGTCCAATAAGTCTAGGGCTTAACTTGCCTTTCCTACCAAACCTCAGAACCTTTTTCCATGGCGACACCTTCAAGAAAACCTTGTCACCTTCAGCAAACTCTACATCCCTCCGTTTAAGATCGGCATAAGACTTCTGCCAGTCTGTGGCTTCTTTCAAACGAGCTCTAATCACCTTCACCTTATCCTCTGTCTCTGTAACCATCTCCGGACCCAACAATTGCCGCTCTCCCAACTCCATCCAACACGTAGGGGTACGACACTTCCGACCATATAACGCTTCGTATGGAGCCATCTTAATACTCACCTGATAACTATTGTTATACGCGAATTCCGCCGACGGTAAAAATTCTTCCTAACTACCCTTGAAATCCAAGACACATCCCCTTAGCATGTCCTCCAAAACTTGAATCACCCTCTCCGATTGTCCATCTGACTGGGGATGGAATGCTGTACTAAAATCCAACCTTGTACCCAATGCCTGATGCAAAGCTTTCTAGAACCTTGACGTAAATCTAGGGTCTCTGTTTGAAATAATCGACACTGGCACCCCGGGTAACCTCACAATCCCCGCTACATATAGTCTTGCTAACTTCTGAAGAGAGAAATCCATTCGTACAGGTATGAAATGAGTAGACTTCGTCAGACGGTCCACTATCACCCAAACCGCATCCTTTTTAGTGGGTGTGAGGGGTAACCCACTCACAAAATCCATTGTGATCCTTTCCCACTTCCATTGTGGAATCTTAATTGGTTGCAACAATCCCGAGGGTAACTGATGTTCAGCCTTGACTTGCTGACACGTCAGACACTTACCCACAAACTCCGTTACCTCACGCTTAAGGCCCGGCCACCAAAACTGCTCCCGCAAATCCCGGTACAACTTACTACCTCCGGAATGCATAGCATAGGGACTGCTATGTGCCTTCTTCAAGATCTTCTGCCTTAACTCCACATCCTTAGGCATATACATTTTTCCCTGGAAACATAACACTCCATCGCTGCTCAGACTATACCCTTCCAGTCCACCATCCTGTACTTGCAAACATTGAGCATTTAAAACTTCATCTTCTTGCTGTTTCTCCCTAACCTCATCAATCCATGTTGGCCTCACTTGCAATTCCGCTAACAGGCTTCTGTCATCATACAAACTAAGGTGGGCAAACATGGCTCTTAAATCTGCCACCACCTTTCTACTCAAGGCATCCGCTACCACATTAGCCTTTCCCGGGTGGTACTCAATTGAGCAGTCATAGTTCTTTAACAGCTCAATCCACCTTCTTTGCCTTAAATTTAACTCCTTCTGCGTGAGAAGGTACTTCAAGCTCTTGTGATCTGTATACACTACTGACTTCTCGCCATACAAATAATGTCTCTAAATTTTTAGCGCGAAAACTACTGTAGCCAATTCCAGATCATGCATCGGGTAGTTCACTTCATGAGGTCTTAACTATCGGGAAGCGTACGCCACTACTTTCCCTTCTTGCATCAGCACACAACCCAATCCTGTGTGGGATGCATCACAATAAACCGTAAATTCTTTTCTGGCTTCCGGTTGAGTCAACACCTGGGCCTCCGTCAAAATCCTTTTTAACTTCTCAAAACTTTCCTGTTGCTTGTCTGACCACACAAACGGAACCCCTTTTCTTAGCAACTTGGTTAACGTTGCTGCAATCAGAGAAAATCCTTCCACAAACCTCCGGTAATACCCTGCTAATCCTAGAAAACTTTGAATCTCTACCACAGACTTCGGTGGCTTCCAATCCAAAACAGCCTCAATCTTCTGAGGGTTCACCCTAATCCCCTCAGCTGACACTACATGACCCAAAAAGGTAACTTCCCTCAACTAAAACTCGCACTTACTATACTTTGGGTATAAACGCTTTTCCTTAAGAATCTGCAACACCACTCACAAATGCACATCATGCTCCTCCTCCGACTGCGAGTACACCAGAATATCACCAATAAATACTACGATAAACCGATCCAAAAACGACTGGAACACCGTTTCATCATATCTATAAACGCTGTCGGTGCATTCGTTAACCCAAACGGCATTACCAAGATTTCATAGTGCCCGTATCGAATATGAAATGCTGTCTTATGGATGTCCCCCTCCTTCACCTTAAGTTGGTGATACCCCAACCTTAAATCTATCTTGGAGAAGACCGATGCTCCATTAAGCTGGTCGAACAAGTCATCTATCCTAGGCAAAGGATACTTGTTCTTAATCGTCAATTTATTCAACTGACGGTAGTCTATGCACATTCGCATCGACCCGTCCTTTTTCTTAACAAAGAGTACAGGCGCTCCCCATGGTGAAACACTTGGCCGGATAAAACCCCGATCCAGCAACTCCTAAATCTGCACTTTCAACTCCACCAACTTCTTTGGCGCCATCCTATGCGGAGCAGTAGACACTGGCGCTGTTCCCGGTAGAAGATCTATACCGAACACCACCTCACGATCCGGGGCCAAACCCGGAAGCTCTTTCAAAAAGACATCGAGAAAGTCTTTCACCGTTCGAACATTCTGCATTCCTGATTCCTTAACTTCCAAGGCACACACGTAGACCATAACCGCCTCCCATCCTTTCCTCACCATCTTCTCCGCCTTTAGCGCGGACACCACATTAGATAGGTAATTCCTTCTCTCTCCTATCATTACCACCTCTTCACCCTCAATCGACTTTAGCACCGTACGCTTAGCTACACAGTCCAGCTCTGCCTGGTACTTTACCAACCAATCCATCCCTAAGATTAAATCGAACTCCCCGAAGGGTAGTTCCATCAAATCCGCTTGAAACACGACCCCTTGAAGTTCTAGGGGTACTTCCTTATACAGTTTTTCTACTACCACAGAGTGTCCTAGAGGGCTAACTACCGTCATCTTCCTAGCAGCAGTCTCACTAACTAAGTTCAAAGTTTCTGCTATCCTACTAGCAACATATGAGTGTGTTAAACCAACATCAATCAAAGCAGTATAAGGTAACCCAGAAATTATAAACGTACCGGTTATAACGTCCAGTGTGTCGCCCTCCTCTCGATGTTTGGCTGCATGGACCAACCCAGGCTGTCTAGCATCAGTACCACCAGCACCTCGCCCAGGCGCTCCTCGACCTCGCCCATTACCATTACCATTTCCACCCCTAGCTGCACCTCAACCCCTCTAGGGTTGCTGACCATCCTTCCTGGCTTGACCATGTCCTTGACCCTCAGCTTGAGTCCTAGCTAACTTTCGCGGACAGTCCCTTACCCAGTGCTCCAATGACCCACACTCAAAGCACCCTCTACTACTGGCCAAACACTCTTCCGAATGAGACTTCCCACATCGAGCACACTGGGGTGGCCACTGAGCAGCAGCAGGCTTTGCGGTTCTATCCGGCCCACCAAATCTAGCCCTTTTCTGAGTACTTCCAGCAGATCCTGATGGCCCAAAGCTCCTTTTATCCTTACTTCTGTCCTGATTCCGCCTCTCAGTTCTCTTCACCTCCTCAGCTACTTTGGCCTTTTCCACGAGAACGGCAAATTCCCTTTCACACTGAGGTGCAATCAACACCCGCAGCTCATCTCTTAGCCCGTCCTCGAACCTAACGCAGCGCTCATGTTCAGTAGCCACCATACCCCGAGCATACCTACTTAACCTCAAAAATTTAGCCTCGTACTCGGGTACCGACTTATTTTCTTGTACCAAGTTCAAGAACACACTACGTTGCCCATCAGTATAACTAGACCCCACATACTTCCTCTGATAGGCTTCCCTAAAATAATCCCAGGTGATATCGCCGGCCACTGCACCATCCCTGACTGTGAGCCACCATTGGTACGACTCATCCCGTAGAAGAGACACTATGCCCTTTAACTTCTCCTCAGCGGAGAAGTCTAAATCATCCATTATCCATTCTGTTGCCTCTAACTAGTATTCAGCAGTGTTGGGAGCCACACCAGAAACTCCCCTGAAAACTTTTACTCCGTTAGCCCGGAGTCGCTCAACCACGGATTTTCGGGCTCCTGTACCCGCGCCTACCTCAGCAACTCTCTCCAAAACTCGCAGTACTGCCTGGGATATTACATCATTATCACCACCGATCCTCGAAACTCGGCTCCTCTCTCGGCAGATCCGGCAAAGACATTTCGGACCCATGGCCGTAACTCGGCTGGCTCTGACAAGGTCATCCTACCCCTACCCCGACCAAGCGGCAGACGTCCATGACCTCATGTACTCATTCTTCCCGTTCGCGTTTATCTGGTTCAGAATTTTATGTATTATTAATTCTGTTAAATGTTTATCCACGAGCAATTTTATGAAAAATAGTTTTAAAAGTGATTCTTTCGAAGTCGAATCTACCTATAGTTTCAGTTTCAGGCTTAACTCCTAGTTCTAAGTGCATCCATCACATAAACAACGTCCACAGACCATATTCAACGTGTAGGGGCATTTTCATCATTTCACTACCCGGGAGTATTGTTATATTTTCAACCTACAATGGTATTTTCGTAAATTTCAAAATATGGTCTCGGGTGATTTTACAAAGAAGGGTATTTTGGTAATTTTTTTCAACTTGGGGGTATTTTGATAATTTTGCAAATCTGAGGGTATTTTGGTAATTTTGTAAATATAGGGGTATTTCAATAATTTTGTAAATTCGGGGGTATTTTGGTAATTTTACAAGCCAAGGGTAATTTGGTAATTTCAGAATTAGGGTTTTTACAAAACAGTGGGCCTGGTCCCTTTCGGGTTTTAGTTGTAAGTTTTGGCCTGTCAACACGTCCTCGTGACTAAGGTGAATAGTCACTATGCACCAGGTAGGATTCTAGTGAAAAGGAGGTGAGTCACTAGGACTGCTTAAATACCAAGCTTTCCCTGAATCCGTTCCTAGACATGCATATGCCTATTGCCACACCTTGTCATAGCTAAAGTGAACAATCACTATGCACCAGGTAAGATTCCAGCGAAGAAGAGGTGAGTCACTCGGACT
Organism: Gossypium bickii; assembly: GCA_025503065.1. Lineage (NCBI taxonomy): Eukaryota > Viridiplantae > Streptophyta > Magnoliopsida > Malvales > Malvaceae > Gossypium > Gossypium bickii. The sequence continues at coordinate 13,129,835 of CP106713.1, read as the reverse complement.
GCTTAAATACCAAGCTCTTCCGGATCTACTCCTAGACATGCATATGCTTATTGCCACACTTTAGCATTGTGACTCGTTTACAGGTATTGTTTAATAAAGTTAAGTTTTATGGATTTGAGAAGTTGTTTGTCTAAACCTAGAGTCCATCAGTACTATCATGCTTAACTACGTCTAAAGCCCACAAAACCCAACAAATATATCACAGCAAAAGTTAGGGTACTTACCTGGGTGGATTGGCGCCGGAGACTTAGGTGCCATGCTTTCTAGAAAAATAGCCCTTTTCACAAACCTTAAAACATATTTTGGGCCATAAACCCACAACCAAGCTTTTGAACCGGGCTCAGATATCAAAATGTAACACCCCAAACCCGGTCTAAATTCTACAACCGAGTCTGGCGTGCTACGGGAAAGAAAATGCTTTAGAAATAGGTTTGTCAACTTTGTTGGTGGAGAAAACTCTTGGATAATTTTTGGAAAACGCGTTTGAATCTGATGAAGTTTAAAATGTGTTAAAATTGGCTTTGGAAAACTCATTTGCCTTCTTGTTATTCCATATCATTTATTTAATCAATGAGCATTTATAAAAAAAACACCTACTTATCGGGGTTTTGAAAAACAACTAATTCATATCCATCAGGTTTGCTTATCAAAAGATGTAGGAACAACCAAATTAAACATCCCAAAAATAAAAGTTAGGCGGCCTTATTACAACGATGTAAACCCAAAATTAAAATAAACAACTAAGTTCAAACTGTAACTTTGAAATAAAACAATTGCTGAGCATAGCCACCTTGAGTCCACTCCGGCTCCATATCCACGATCTAAGTCTGATCTGCAAAATGTAAAGGAAGGGGTGAGTCACTGAGACTTAGTGTATAAATCCCATCCCAAGAAAGTCATGCCCTTACACAAATTCATACAATAATATGCAAGTCATGCAACCCATCCCACCTAAGTATCCATCCGGGTCTCCCAAATCTGCCCCTTGTGGTACCAAACCACTGGTGGTGCCAAACCACTGGTAACCGAAGTTATAGAATAATCACATGTGGTACCAAACCACTGGTAGTGCCAAACCACTGAGACTGGTGGTGCCAAACCACTGAGACTTAGTCACAATTTTGTAATATGTGGGGCCAACCCATTGAGTGATACCAAATCACTGGTGACAGTCTGATAGATCATACTTCCCTCTCCACTCATCACCCATGGCATATACTCATGCAACCAATATCAGTATGATCATGCTTAACATGTTAAATCACATTTACAGATTAACAACTTACCCGGCATCCTCGCTTTTACCCACAAGGGTATTTTCGTAACCATTGTCATCATTTCGGCTTTTAAATAACACATAACATAAAACATATTACATAAGAAAGTGTGTAAGAGTTACACACTTGGTTTTCGTACTGCCGCTTTCACTGCTTCTACGCTACTTTGGCGTTGGGTTTATAGATCCAACCCCTCCTACTGCTTGACTATTATTAGCGGCCATAATAACCCTTTGGTCACTAAACCATTCAGATCGATAAGATCTAATAGATAATAATAGCATTTAAAAGAATTCTTACCTAACTATCGAATCCCGAAAAGTCCTTACGAACCCGTCACCTTCCAACCTACATTTGGCCAACACCCATTTATTATACCAATCCCTTAAATGCAATTATATGAGTACCATAACATATTCAACCAACCACAAATAGACAAGAAAGGCCATTCGGCCAAACCTACCATCAACCATCCACCTTCGGCTTCCAAAATCGGCACTTCTGGCTATAGCAAAACAGGATTTGGCTTCTAGGGGTACAAAGTGAAATCGACAGACCTTAGGACAAGTGACACGGGTTAGATCTTAATGAAAAGAAAGAGTGAAATTGCATAGAACAAAATCTCGAAACTCACCAGATTACTAAGGAGTATGCGACTTATGGTGCACCTTCGGGAAACAGAAACCACCCTTGTAGATTCGGCTATGGAAGAGGAATATGAGCAAGAAGATTTTGGCTTTTAGAAAGATGTTGGAGAAGAGAAAAAGGCTAGAAAATTTCGGCTAGAAGAGAGAAAAGAATTTTGGCTTGAGAGAAAGGATGAGAAAGTGAGAAAAACAAATGGAAAAGATGATCACTCTCCTTCCAAATTTCGGCTATACACCCACACATACACAGTTGGAATTTTGGACAACTCTACTATCACCTGATAACCTTTATCCCTTATCTCATCCATCTATTATCACATCCCTTACCTTACCTTTAAAAGAGACCAACCTCAACCTAACTCTTTTCTTCCCTTTATCAACTTTTATTACTAAATTAAAAAGAAATAAAGCTCCTAAATTCTAGCCTTTGTGCCGTCCATCCCCTCCCCTTTTTAGTGCCGAAATTTGACCTAACATCCTTGGGCTCCAAGCGACTGTATCAGGCCCAATTCCTCCCCCCTTGTGACGCCACCCTGATGCCCACCTAAAGCACCTCAAATTTTTGGGCCACAAGCCCAGCTTGCTACTAAACATAATAATTTAAATTAAAAATACTACTAACTCTCTTTTAATCAATTTAACCCTGATTTTTAAGCCCAAACCTGAGCCCAATCCACACCTCAAAGCCTTTACCTACTAACTTAGCCATGTCACATACCAAATGCACAGGCCCACAGAATCAGGATATTACATTCTGGGTCGAATTTGGGGTGTTACATGTAACAACTCGACTTTCAGTGGTGCCAAAAAAAGGCGATTTTGGAACCTCATTTTCGTAAACCAGGTCAGTATATTTATGTTGTTCGTATAAAATTTTACTAAAGTTTGGTCCCGTAATTTATTGAATTAATCGCTTAATTAGGCAACTTGCATCACGCATGCGCATAAAAACAAACAATTTTATAAAACAGTTTTAAATGTGTGATTTTAACTGCAAGCAGACAACGTCAGTTGTAAAATTTTTAGTATCAATGGAACACTACAGAATTCCAAAGATCGAACCCAAGGGATTGTCAATAAATGTATTTATCAACTTAATTACAAGTTAAGGAATTACTAATCTAATCGAGTAAAAAATTATTAGTGCAAATTCTAAAATAAATTATTTATAAACTAAATTTAAATTATCAATTAAACTAACTAATCTAATTTTCTTCCCTATTGCTTTAGACAAGTTAAATGATAAAATGATGGTCGGTTGAGTTATTAATTGCTAGCTAAGCTAATAAAGCTATATTGATTATATTGTTTGTCACTCTAAGTTAAGAACCTCCTCTCAGTCTCATCTTAGGCTAAAAGATACCACCTAGGTTGTCCTTTTAGTCTCACTTAGGCATTTAGATCTCATTTCGATGTAACACCTTGACTTATTTAATCTTGTTTTTGTGAAATCTGTCATAAATATATATTTGCTTCACTGGTTAAGTGATTTGAGGGTGTGTTTGAGGTCTTGGATTCAAGTCCCACTTTCTGGAAAATTCTTTTATTTTTTATCCTAGACTTATCTTTGGTGGGTTGGGTAATATTTTATTTTCGGTCAACTCATATCAAAATGAGCTTACTGGTTTAAGTGGTAAGGTGTTAGCTTGCCTTAAGGTCTTGTGTTCGAACCTTCATGTGAGCAAATGATGTTATTGTTGATTCTGTGAGTATGTGTCGGTTTGGTAGTAGAAGTTGAGTGGAGTTGAAATTCTGAGGTAGTTGGATGAGGTTAGTGGGTAGGATTCTAGGGGATTATGTTGTTAGTGGGGGAGTTGTTGGGGTTTTTAGTTTTTCATTTAGTTAGTTAATTAATTTTGACTAAGTTTAATTTTAATTTGGTTTTCCAAAAAAAAAAAATCCCCTCTTCTTTTTTTTTTTTATGTCATTTTTCGGTTCCCTCTTTTTCTCTCTGTAATTTTTTTCTTTCTTCCTCTCTTTGTGAGTTTCAAATCAATCAATCGTGCGTTACTCTTTGTTGATCGGCGTTGTTATTTCATTTCGTCTTCTTTTGTGCAACTTCTGATTTCGTTTCGGAAAATCTTCTGTAGATATGATTTTAATGTTTATTGGCTAGTGATTAATGGGGGGTTTTGTTTAACTCTCGGTTAGGGGAAAGGCAAGAAGCATTTGGTGCTCTTGCTGGGAATTGAGCATTGGGTGTTTCCTATTCGTTGTCGGTAAGTGTGCAAATACGTTTAATGTTGTTGTGAGGTTTTGTTATTAGATAATTTGTGTTTGGGTTTCATAAATGCTTACCGAAATTGGGTATTGGAATGCTTTTTTTAGGGTTCGATAGTCTCGGAGTTGATTTTGCATCAAAAACATTCAGGTGTGTACTAAAAATGTAAGAAAATGAGGTTTGGCGAAAGCAAAAAAAGTGGCCTGTCGATGCCACACTAGTATATGCCCGGCCGTGTGGTAGGCCATGTGCGAGACACGGTCGTGTGACGGGTGGTGTGGCCGTGTGGGTCACACGGCTTAGGTCGATTTGGGCATGTGGGCCACATGGGCGTGTGGGCCCATACGGGCATGTGGGCCCAAAATTCTTAAATTTTCTCTAGGATCGCATACGTCGTTTCGATCGCCTGTGGGCCTTTCGTAGGGTCGGTAAGGGCAAAACCAAACCATAATACATGAGATTTGCTATTCTAATAGACTATTTTGAGTATTAAGAAAACTAATATGTATGATTTGACTATTTTGTATAAATATGTACGATATTTGTATATGAGCATACGGGACATGTTAAATCCGTTATATCTGTTTATTTGTTATCTATATATAGGATGGGATTTGTATATGTAGAGGAAGTATTCTGTAAGGCGACATTTCGTCGATATACTGGCAGCTTGGCTGCAATCTATTCTAATGTGTCGTATAGACACTATGTGGTGTATAGGGATGAGTGGGTGTTTTGTACCCCACGTGGTGTGTTGAGATGGTCAGAGTTGGTGTACAGAGGATGGGGGTAGGAATTTGCATATCTATGTGACTCTGTTATTATCTAATTCTGCTAAGGACTTACGTCCGTATCTTATCTGCTACATGAGGAAACTGAGTTTATGTGTATGTATGTCTCTGTGAAGTTACACACTAAGTTTTGAAAACTCACATCTGTTTGTCTATTCTATTTAGGTAATCCTCAAACATAGGCGGGTCGGTGCGACAGAGGCTCAACGGTGACTACCAGTCTGGAAATTGTCTTTTAATTAATGATTTTATTTAAAATTCTGGATTTTCTTTAAGAGTTTTGTAATTTTAGGAGTCTCTAAACTGTTGGTTTTAAATTTTTGGTTTTGGATGCGTTTATGACTTTTATCCTGCGATGTTTTACAAAACCACGGTTTTATGCAAACAAATATTTTTCAAAATACAAACTCGGTTTTCAAATATAACGACTTTCAAACTTCCACTGCAAATTTTCATTTTACTTAAAGGAGCAAGCAACTGATGATTTCATAAAAGATTATAACAATATGTTTCTCCTAAAATAAGGACTCTCTTTTAGCAATAAACTATATGAGGTTTTAACATGATAAGATTAGATTTGAAACCCTACTTTGTAACTTCCCTAGATACAGCCATAACGTTTAGGCCGAGTTTAGGGTGTTATATTTAGTGGTATCAAAGTTAGGTTGCAAAACTCTAGCTGTGAATTTTGAGTTCAAAATTGTATTTGTAAAAGAACTAAAACAAAAATTGCTTCTTTTTGAGTAAGTATGTGGTACACCGAGTCTCCGGCGCCGATCCTATAAGTATTTCTAAACTTAAAAATACTGTAGTTAGAAAACTCTGAACTTTCTGAAACTGCACTGAGTTAGTTAGATACTGAACTTCTGAAAGATTTTTGAAACTTCTGATAAATATTTGAAGCATAAAATAGTTTCTAATAAACACTAGAACTGATAAATAAAATCTTATAATGTAGAGAAAAGAGCAATTACGATGAGTGCTCGTGGAACGCGTTGTCATGGTACTCGTGGGCGTGGGAGGCATCACAGGAAGACTCGACTTGAGTCTTCCTAATTGGGTAGTATGCCAAATTTGGAAACGAGTGAAACTCCAGCTACACCTACTACTAAGACTGGGTCTCAAAGCCGCTAGCTAGGGACGACGCACTGACTCAAGCCATGCTAAGAGTTTTGGATAGGGTCTCTGGACCCCATTCTAGATCTGGGGGCCATGGGTCGGTAATTGAATGACTCTGGTCCAATGGAGCTGAACTGTTTAGGGGTGTCACTAGAGTTGCCCCTACTGTGGTCGAATACTGGTTGGAGGCCACCAAGAGAATAATGAAATATATTGATTGTACTCCTGAGTAGAAATTGAAGGGTGCAATATCTTTGCTTCATGACGAGGCATACCAGTGGTGGTTATCTGTTGAGGAGGGTACTCAATCAGATCATCTTAATTGGGATTATTTCAAGACCACTTTTCAGGGGAAGTATATGGGAGCGAGTAATGGGGAATTATGTGTTTGCATTTTGGGTCTATGTATCATCGTATTAGAGAGTGCCCACAATATTCAGATCAGATGCAAGCTTCGAATCTAGGCTTTGTTTAGCCTTAGAGGACAATACAGTAGTTGCCTAGGGGCCATGGTCCTGCCAGGGTGTGGTAATGGTTTGGGCAGAGGATAGAGAGCACTGGGCAAAGGTGCTAATCAGACTGAGGCGAGGCAGTCTGCGCTGGTGTATGTTGCTCGACGCCGTGAGGGCACAAACGTCCCTAATGTGATTATGGGTACGTTCCTTATTTATGATGTTCCTTTTGTTACATTGATAGATATAGGGTCAACACACTCCTACATAGCTAGCTCTGTCTCTGATAAACCTTGATAGTAACATATTTTAAGCCCACATTTAGCATGCTTTTGGATGATTTAAGCCTTGAATTATGTAATTTGGTGCTCTTAATCCTTTGTTTCCATGTTTTACACTCAGGAGAGCACCGAAGGATGAAAAGAACGGAAAACGGGCTTAAAACAGACCAAATCGGCCAGATCACAAAATTGACACGGTTTGGGCCCAAGACCACACGGCCGTGCCTTCTGCCCACAACTTACACGGGCACGTGCCATAGGCGTGTCCCTGTTACGGCCAATAGGAGTTTTACTTGGAATATGATACTTGGAGGCAAAGAAACACATTCCAAAGTCTATATAAACACCCAAATAGGAATCCTATTCAGATTAGGATACTTGAAGGACAAGTAAGGCATCTCAAAGCCTATATAAACATTCTAGGGGGCAACTTAAGGGGGAGTTTGGCAGAAGCCTTCTGCCAGGGCTTTTGACGGGAAACCCAAGGCTTTAGTCAGGGGGCGTCCAGCTAAGCCAAAGAGGGAAGATTTGTGGGGATTTACTCAAAGATAGCCAGTTGATTCATCTTAAGAAGCCGGAATCATACTCAAGATGGAGGATCTCTCCTTCAATTCCTTCAAGGGGTTTTAGGGATTTCTTATGTTTTGTTTTATCTTTTCTTCTGAGATTTTTTCTTTTATTTTTATGAACTAAATCCTCAGATACCCGAGGGGGATGAAACCTAAGATGAATCTTGTTATCGTTTGCTGAGCTATATGATAAATATTTGACTTGTTCTTAATTATGTGTTTTTAATTCTTGTGTTGATATTTCTGGGATATTAATTCAAGTGTGATGTGCTTAGGTGGAGGAGCAAAAGTCCCTGCCTAAGAGTAGATCTAGCATAATTAAGCAGAAGTTGATCGCACGCCTAAAGATAGGGTGACGAGATTTTGCGGATTAGGGTGAAACCTAATATGGGAGTCCATAGATCGAGTTAATGCAATTCTAGGGGTTTTAATTAGAAAGAGATTTCAATTAATCAACTTAGGGTTAGACGTTAGTCACCTCAAGAGAGCAATTACTATAACTTAGGGAATCCTACAGATCAAGTCAAATAAATAAATCGTCTTGTTTAGAGTTAGGTAACAAGTGAAGTCTAGGTGGATTCTTCCTTGGGTATCGTCTTAATCAATTGGTTTTTCCTCAAAGTTATTTTCCAATTTCATTTTTCTTTGTCTTAGAGTCTTTAGTTTAGTAGTTAGTTAATTTTAGATTAGATAAACAATTCCCTTAATTCTTAGGCTAGATAATAAAAAGAGAGTTAGTATTAGTACTTTTGGTTCCTTTGGGTTCGACAATCCGATCTTGCCTTAACTATACTATTATTCGATAGGTGCATTTGCCTCAAATCATTGTCATAGTTAGTTTCCATGTTAGATCATTCTTTATATAAATTTTAAGACTTTGACATCGCATAAAACAACGATCAAGTTTTTGGCGTCGTTGCTGGGGAACTGAAATATCAAGAATGCTCAATTTTTATTACTTTAGCCATTTTTTATTGCAATTTATTTTTATTTTTATTTTTTTTAATATGCTAATTTTTCTTTTATTCACTTTAGGCAGATAATTTTAGTTTATAGAAGAGATGGCATTGAATAATTATCAGTGGCAATTCATGAGGGCAATTCCTACTAAAGCAGCCAATGTCTTTAACCTCGACATGGTCACCATGCTATCAAATCTATTAGAGATGCTAAATAAAAAGATTGATGGTTTGTGTTCTTCGCAGGTACATCCAGTTATGCAGTGCGAAACAAATGGAGGCGTGGCGTACCCACCCTACGGACAGGGCATGGAAAGTGAACAAATTTCCGGTCTCAAAACAACCCTTATAGTAATACTTATAATCCAGGTTAGAAGAACCACCCCAATTTCTCATGGGGTGGTTAAGGAAATCAAAGACAACAACCACCCCAAAACTTCCAACAATAGCCCTACCCAAAGGAAGAGAAGCCGAACCTTGAAGAGATGCTGTCAAAATTCATAAAAGTCTCAGAAACACGTTTCCAAAATATAGAAACACGTTTCCAAAACACTGAGACAACACATAAAAATCAACAAGTATCGATTCAAAGGATCGAGGATCAGTTAGGTCAGCTTGCTAAGCTGATCTTAGAACAACCACAAGAAAGCTTGTCAAGCAACACTGAAACTAACCCAAAAGAGCAAATTCAAGCCGTAACAGCTCATGACAATGAAAGGTTAGTAGAATTTGACCCAAGGCAAGAGCCTGTGGTAAGTGAAGGTAAGGTCGAGTAAGCCAGGATTTACCAAATTCGGTAATTACAGAGTACCAATCTCGTGTGCCATACCTCAATGCGATAAAGAAAGACCATACAGAGGAACAATTCTGTAAGTCTCCTAAACTTCCAAAGAAATTTCTTATTAACTTGCCATTTCTTGAAGCTCTTTCGTAGATGCTAGATCCTAGACCTCGCGTCGGTAAAGAAGAAATTCATGAGGAACGAAAGCTTTGGATCGATGAACAAGATGAGTGGAAGACACATTTCGAAGAGAAACTAAAAACACACGAAGCAAAAATAAGGCAACTCCATGATGAACTTAATGATGGGACAACCTAGCTTAAAATAGGAGATTAGGTACTCAAAATCTTCCCAGAGGGAACAGTCGAGGTAACTAGTCCTAAAATCAGCACCTTTACGGTAAACACTACTCGACTTAAACTTTATATCAATAACCGAATTGATCGCATGAGAAAGGATTTCCACCTCCTCAAACCACCATGATTGTGCGAATAATAGGTAAGTCTAGCTCAAGCCTTTAAACGAGCGCTTCTAGGGAGGCAACCCGAGCACTAACTCTACTAATTAGTTTCGTTTTAGTTCTTTTTGTATTTAGGCATAGGTTTCCATACCCACACGGCCTTACACACTGCAGTGCCCGTGGCCGTGGCTGTGTGGGCACCACAGGAAGGAACACGGGCGTGGGATGCATCTCTATTTAAACTCCCTTCTTCCTTTTCTTTTCTCGTTATCTTTTTTCTTTCATTTTTCATTATTTACTTTTATTCTTATTTTTATTGTTATTACTTTCTTCTTTTTTTAGATTTAGCTTAGGATACAATAAAATCAGACCGGCTACTTTGAGGATTCAAGTTCAAACGGCTCGAGGCACTCCCTACGTTTCTCTTCATCCAAAATTCAGGAAGTTTCACTTCTCTCCCTCTCTTTTGATTTTCTTACTATATGATCATTATCTACCTTTGTACATTGAGGGCAATGTACATCTTAAGTGTTGGGGGGGTTAACTTTTTGCATTATTCTAAAATCCCTGAATTATGCCTTGTTTCTTTAAGTAAGTTTCTCATATTATGATTAGAATAAAACTTCCTTTGATTTATAATGTTTGTTGATGTGTTTTGGATTAAGTCATAGTTAATTGTGCATTGATGATTAAACTTTAAGATACTAGAGAATCAAGCATGATAAGTCTATTTTTCAAAAAAAAAAATTGTTAACCTGAATATGAATATTACCTTGAAGTTTGAAAATTACGAGGTTGACATCAAAAACCCATAATTTTGTGAGATTTTCAGCCTTATAGAGCATATATTCTTTTTCTTGCTCACTTTATTGATTATGAGTGTGTCAACATTGATTTGTTATTCTAGAACTTGCATCGATTATACATGTCGAGATCACACCTTTGATTTGATATACAGAGATGATAAAGGCACCTAGGATTTAACCCACTTACTCCACTAAAAGCCTACTTCCATAATTAACCCCTAGTGAACCCCTTTTAATCCTAACAACCCTTTTTATTGACTCACCCACTAATATTAACCCAAAACCCTTTTTATTTGTTATCACCATTCCTTTTGACTACCCTTATGTCGAGATTTGATTTGATCAGTTGCCTAACTATGATCTTTATTTTAGTAGTTAAATTCATCCTTTATTATGTATTTGGTTTGTTCTTAAAAAAATCAAAGTATATTCATTATTAGGTTTGTGATTAGGTGAACTTATACGTTTAAATTCCAATTCTTGAAAAGAAGCTCGTATTAGAGTATTAGTAGTACAGGTTTTCGATTGATGTAATTATTCATTATTAGTTCATCATTTCTGGTTAGGTAATTTGTCAGGTCAATCTTGATTCTAACCCTCTAATTCAGCCTATAACCATACCTTTAACCTAAGCCCCGTTACAACCCTGTTAGAGACCTTTTGATTTGTGTATCATCTCATATTATAGTGGTAGATATTTGATTTTCATGCAAGCCTATGGGATTAACTCTTCATGTTTGACTTTTTAGTGCTTTTTCCTGAACCTTAAACACTTCAAGTGATTTGAGTGAATCTTCAGTGAGGATGTCAACCCTTGTCAATTTTTAATCAAAGCTAATTATTTAGATGAGGGGAAACACCTATGTTTTATGATACAAATGTATGACTTAGATTGTTTGAATCTTTTGGACTCTTTGAGTTGAATTATCCATGTATGAATTATCTTTGAATTATGATGAAACACTATTGATGAATATTATGAATCGAGAAAGTTCGTTTTAATTGTAAGTTGAGAATTTTGCCTGAGGATAAGCAAAAGCTTAAGTGTGGGGGTATTTGATAAACTGTGATTTAAGCCTTGAATTATGTAATTTGGTGCTCTTAATCCTTTGTTTTCATGTTTTACACTCAGGAGAGCACTGGAGGATGAAAAGAACAGAAAATGGGTTTAAAACGGACCAAATCGGCCAGATCACGAAATCGACATGGCCTGGGCCCAAGACCACACGGCCATGCCTCATTAATGGACTCAACACGGCCTGGCAACGACTTACACAGGCGTGTGCCATGGGCATGTCCCTACTGCGACCAAGAGGAGGTTTACTCGGAATAGGATACTTAGAGGCAAAGAAACACATTCCAAAGTCTATATAAACACCCAAATAGGAATCCTATTCGGATTAGGATACTTGAAGGCCAAGTAAGGAATCTCAAAGCCTATATAAACACTCTAGGGGGCAACTTAAGGGGGAGTTCGGCAGAAGCCTTCTGCCAGGGTTTTTGACAGGAAACCCAAGGCTTTAGTCAGAGGGGCGTCCAGCTGGGCCAAAGAGGGCAAATTTGTAGGGATTTACTCGAAGATAGCCAGTTGATTCATCTCAAGAAGCAGGAATCATACTCAAGACGGGGGATCTCTCCTTCAATTCCTTCAGGGGGTTTTAGGGATTTCTTATGTTTGTTTTATCTTTTCTTCTGAGATTTTTTCTTTTATTGTTATGAACTAAACCCTCAGATACCCAAGGGGATGAAACCTAAGATAAATCTTGTTATCGTTTGCTGAACTATATGATAAACATTTGACTTGTTCTTAATTATGTGTTCTTAATTCTTGTGTTGATATTTTCGGGATATTAATTCAAGTGTGATGTGCTTAGGTGGAGGAGAAAAAGTCCCTGCCTAAGAGTAGATCTAGCATAATTAAGCGGAGTTGATCGCACGTCTAGAGATAAGGTGACGAGATTTTGCCGGTTTAGGGTGAAACCTAATATAGGAGTCTATAGATCGAGTTAATGCAATTCTAGGGGTTTTAATTAGAAAGAGATTTCAATTAATCAACCTAGGGTTAGACGTTAGTCGCCTCGAGAGAGGGTTTAATATAACTTATAGAATCCTACGGATCAAATCAAATGAATAAATCGTCTGGTTTAGAGTTGGTAACAAGTGAAGTCTAGGTGGATTCTTCCTTGGGTATCGTCTTAATCAATTGGTTTTTCCTCAAAGTTATTTTCCCAATTTCATTTTTCTTTGTCTTATATTCTTTAGTTTAGTAGTTAGTTAATTTTAGATTAATAAACAATTCCCTTAATTCTTAGGCTAGATAATAAAAAGAGAGTTAGTATTAGTACTTTTGGTTCCTTTGGGTTTGACAATCCGGTCTTGCCTTAACTATACTATTGTTAGATAGGTGCACTTGCCTCATATCGTTGTCATAGTTAGTTTCCAGGTTCGATCATTCTTTATATAAATTTTAAGACTTTGACATTGCATAAAACAACGATCATTCTCTGATAATTTGGGAATTACTGTTGAGAGTACTTCGGGTGAGATTTCTATATTAAGTCCACTGGGTCAGTCAGTTCGGGTAAATAGATTTTATAGGAATGTACCGCTAGAAGTACAAGGGTTGTGTTTCTGGAAAATCTAATGGAGCTACCATTTGGAGAGTTTGATTTTGATTTTGGGTAGGACTTGCTTGTAGAGCACCAAGTCAGTTTAGATTGTGCAACTAAGAGGGTAGTTTTGAGGACCGAGGATGATGTGAAAGTTGTTGTGATCGGCGAGCGTCGGGATTACTTGTCCAACGTAATCTCTGTTCTAGTGGCTAAAAAATTGGTTCGGAAAGGGTGTGAGGCATATTTGGCCTATGTAAGCGTTTCAGTTTCTTGGGACTCTTCTATTAAGAACATTAGAACAGCAAGGGAATTTTCAGATGTTTTTTCGAAGGAGTTACCGGGTTTACCTCTGAATCTGGAAGTTGAGTTCGACATTAAGCTTCTACTGGTACAACTCCAGTGTCTATTGGTCCTTATCAAATAGCACCCAAAGACCTTACGGAGCTTAAGGCTTAGCTTCAAGAGCTTCTGGATCACGGGTTCATTCATCCTAGTGTGTCTCTGTAGGGGGCACCAGTTTTTTTGTAAAGAAAAAGGACAGCATCATGAGGATTTGCATCGATTACCAATAGTTGAATAAGCTAACTGTGAATAATAAGTACCCACTTCCGTGAATCGACGATCTGTTTGATCAATTTTATGGGGCTTCACTATTCTCTAATATAGACCTCCGTTCTAGGTAGTACCAGCTTAGGGTTAAAGAAGTTGATATTTTTAAAATGGCTTTTAGGACTCGTTATGGGCACTACGAGTTCCTAGTCATGCCATTTGGTTTGTCAAATACTCCTGCTACATTTATAAATCTGATGAACCGGGTTTTCTAGCTATTTTTGGATCAATTCGTCGTAGTTTTTATCGATAATATTCTAGTGTACTCTAAGATCGAGAATGAGCATAATCATCATATTAGAGTAGTTCTTCAGATACTCCGAGAGAAACAACTCTACGCTAAGTTGAACAAGTGCGAATTCTGGTTAAAAGAAGTAACATTTCTGGGGCACGTAGTTTCTACTGAGGAGATTCGAGTTGTTCCTCGAAAGATTCGAGTTAAGCAGCCTAAGAATGTTTTTGAGATTCGTAATTTTCTGAGTACTTTGGGTTATTTTCGGAGGATTATGCTTCTTTTGTCTGGACTGATGCACAACAATCGAGCTTTGAGAAGCTCAAGTCTATTCTGAACTAGGCTCCTGTTCTGCGACAGCCTGAATCTAGTAAGTAGTTTATGGTTTATATTAATATGTCGCATGTCGGGTTGAGATGTGTTCTGATGCAAGATGGTAATGCTGTGGCTTATGCGTCCCAATAGTTTAAGTCACACGAAGGAAATCATCCGATGCATGATCTTGAGTTGGCTACCATGGTTTTTGCCTTAAAGATTTAGAGGCATTATCTGTATGGTGAGAGGTGTATCATCTGCACCATCATAAGAGCCTTAAGTACCTCCTTACTCAAAAGGAGTTGAACCTTATGTAGTGTAGATGGATTGAGCTGCTCAAAGATTATGACTACACGATAGAGTATCATCCCGGCAAGGTCAATGTAGTGGTCGATGCTCTTAGTCGTAGAACAATGTCTAATTTAAGGGTGATGTTTACTCGCCTAAGTCTGCTTAAGGATGAGAGTTTATTAGTTGGGTTGCAAGGAAAGTAGACTTGGATTGATCAGATTTGGGATAAGTAGTTGGGGATAATTCACTGGTTCTTTGATTTCGTCAGGTAGAGAGTGGTAGTACATCTGATTTTGGGCTGAAAAATGATGGGTTTTTGTGTTTTTGAGGATGGGTTTGTGTACCGAATGACTCCAATTTGAGACAATTTATTCTAAGGGAAGCGCATAGTAGCCCTTATGCTATGCATCTCGGTGGAAATAAAATGCATCAAGATTTTCGTAAACTGTACTGGTGGCAGGGTTTGAAACGAGAGGTAATAAATTTTGTTTATCGTTGCTTAACATGCTAGTAAGTTAAGGCTGAGCACCAGTTGCCTTTGGGTTTTCTCCAACCCATTAAGATTCATTTATGGTAATGGAAACGTGTGACTTTGGACTTCGTTAGTGGGTTACCTTTAACACCTACTAAGAAGGATTCTGTATGGGTCATCGTGGATCGATTGACCAAGTCCTCTCATTTCATTTCGGTTCAAACAGATTATTCGCTGGAGAAATTGGCCAAGCTCTACATTTTTGAGATTGTGAGACTTCACGAGGTTCCTATTTCGATAATTTCTAATAGGGATCCTTGTTTCACTTCTCGGTTTTGGAAAATGCTTTATGAAGCTTTGAGTTCGAGATTAGACTTCAGTACTACATTCCATCATCAGACCGATGGTCAATCTGAGAGGGTGATTCAGATACTGAAGGTATGCTTTAGAGTTGTTTGATTGATTTCCCAGGGAGTTGGGAGGATTTTCTGCCTTTAGCTGAGTTGGCCTACAACAATAGTTTTCAGTCTAGTATCCAAATGGCACCTTACGAGGCTCTGTATGGTTGTAAGTGTCGTACTTCGTTGTGTTAGACTGAGTTGGGTGAACGACAGGTTTTGGGTCCTGAGTTGATTTTTGAGACTAAAGACAAAGTTAGACTTAATCGGGATCATCTTAAGGCAACTTTTGATATACAGAAGTCCCTATGCAGTTTTGAAAAGGAGGGACATTAAGTACTCTGTGGGGGATTACGTGTTTCTTAAGGTATCTTCATAGAAGAAGGTTTTACGGTTTGGACGTAAGGGCAAGTTGAGCCCTAGGTTTATTGGGCCATATCAGATTCTGAGGAGTGTGGGACTGGTTATTTATCAATTAGAGTTACCTCCAAAATTAGATCGTATCTCTAATGTGTTTCACGTCTCTATGTTGAAGCTATATCGATCTGACCCATCTCACATTGTTTCTATTGAGAAGATCTAGGTTAGACCGGATTTGATATTTGATGAGGAGCCAGTTCAGATTTTGGATCGAGATGTAAAGGCTTTGAAGTAGAAGTCTATTCCATTAGTTAAGGTTCTGTGGTGAAATCATGGCACTAAGGAAATTATGTGGGAACCTGAGGACTTGATGTGTCAGCAGTATCCTTATCTATTTAGATCAGTAAATTTCGAGGCCAAAATTTATTTTAGGGGGTAGAGTTGTAACACCCTAACTTATTTAATCTTTTTTGTTTGTGAAATCTATCATAAATATGTATTTGCTTCAATAATTAAGTGATTTGGGGGTGTGTTTGGGGTCTTAGGTTCAAGTCTCACTCTTTGGAAAATTCTGTTATTTTTTATCCTAGCCTTATCTTTGGTGGGTTGGGTTATATTTTATTTTCGGTCAACTTATATCAAAATGAGCCTGTTGGTTCAAGTGATAAGGTGTTGGCTTGCCTTTGGGTCTTGTGTTCGAAACCCTATGTGTAACACCCCTTACCCGTGTTCGACGCCGGAACAGGGTACAAGGCATTACCTAAATTAAACACAAGCAAACATACAAAACCGAGACGTAATTTCCATCCAATTTTAAAATTTTCACATACACTCATATCATCCTTAAAATGAGCCTATAAGGCCCAAAACATATATTGAAAGTAGTTCGGGACTAAACCGAGAATTTTAGAAAATCATACAACACTTAGAAAATTTTTCACTAAAATAGGGGTCACACGCCTGTGTGGTCCTAGGGACACGCCCGTGCGACCCTTAAAGACGCCCATGCTACTGGCCGTGTTCAAAATCGGGTGCTCTCTGACTTGTGCCACACGATCGTGCCACACGCCCGTGTGTTAGGCCGTGTGGTCGATTTAATTTTCATAATTTTTCATAAAATAGGTGCAGACTTCACATGGCTAGGGCACACACCCGTGTTCGAGGCCGTGCCGTCCACACAGTTGAGACACACGCCCGTGTCTCTGCCCGTGTGCTCGATACTGAGCATTCTATTTTGCAACAATTAAGGTTTAGGGGACATACGCCCATAGGGCAAGCCGTGTGTCACACACGGCCTAGACACAAGCCCATGTGTCTACTCATGTGGACAAAAAATAAGGCTTTTACCAAGCCTTTTTGTCACCCTTCCATGCACAAACCTACACAACAAACATAGAACCATTCCAAGCATATACCATCAACCAAATCGGCCACAACTAAGGCATCAACACCCTATTCACATGCTATCAGTTATCATACACAAACATCACATATATCTCAACTTAAATCATGCAATTTCCCACATCCATGAAAAATCATCATCATATGCATATATATATATATACTTAAACCAATATTAGCCACTTTCAATGGCCATTTACAAAATGAATTATCAACCAACATAAGCCAACACATTTGGCTAAATCAATTATGACACATAACAAAATGACCAAGTCCCTATACATGTCATAACTCAAAATATTAAAATCAATGGTACCCAAAATATTAAGTTGATAGTGTGAATGGATCTCCGACAATTTCCGATCCCCGAGCTGGCTTGGTGACACTAAAAAACAAGGGAAAAGAAAGGGGAGTTGTAACATCCTAGATTACAGGTTATGCGTTTGGAGCATAACTCAAGTGTTAGTAGGCTTTAAGTGTGGTTGAGCATGTTTTAAGGGTTTTGAGAATCCAAGGATGTAGAAGGAAGTCTTGGAAAAGTATTGGAATTTTATTTTTAAAGGAGAAGTTAGTTGAAGGAGGCCTTAAGGAAAATTTTTAGGAGTTTATGGACATGAAAATGGGCTTGTGCATTCTTGCTTAATTTTATGAAATAGCATGTCTATTGTGATATGAATGTGTTATGTGAATTCTAGAAACCTTGGAAATGTAAGGAAAGTGCATTTTTAGAAATGTTGGAAATGAAAGGAAATGTCTTGGAAATGTAGGGAAATAACTTGGAAATGTAAGGAAATGATTTAGAAATGTTAAGTTTCAAAAGAGGAAAGTGAACATTTTGGAAATCTGGAAATGTATGGAAATGTTAAGTTAAATGGAAAGTGGACATTTTTGGAAACTTGGAAATGTAAGGAAATGATTCAAAAGAGGAAAGTGAACATTTCTGGAAACTTGGAAATGTAAGGAAATGTCAAGTTTACAGAGCCGAACGAAAATTTTTGGAAACTTAGAAATGACTTAGAAATGTCAGGTTTTAAAGTTTAAAAGAGGAAATTAAGGCAAGGTGGCCTTAAAAGAAAAAGTTGGTGAAATTTGACACACAAACAGGCTTGGTAAAGTGGCCTGAAGATATCACTTAAGGCCCAGGTAGGTGACGCCACAAGCTAGGCAAGTGGGCCTGAGTTCAAGTCACATGGGAAGCAAATAAAAGAAATTTTATTTTGCTTCCAGAAGAAGTGAGGTGGACGGCACAAGCTTTTAAAAAAGGAGGAGTTTTATTCTCTTTAAAATTTGGCTAATAAGGGGATAAATAAAGGATTTAATTTGGATTATTTTCAAGAGATAATTGTTGGATTAAATTCTTTTAATTTGAATAAAGTGATAATTAAAGGGATAAAGCTATCAAAATAGAAGAGTGGTGGCCAAGTAAGGACTCTAGCTTAGTAATTTCGGCTATAAAAGGAAAAGAGAGGCCATTCTGCATTGTTTTCTGCTTTTTGAAAGCCTTTGTCGAATTCTCTTCACCAAATCTTCTTCTTCTTTTATTTTTGCCAAGCCGAAATACCTTGTGTTCTAGCCGAATCCTCCATCTTTATTCTTCCTTCTCTAATCCCTCCAAAAGCCGAAAGTTGTGAGATCATCATCTAGCCATAGCCGAATCTCTGAAGATTGAAGTGAAGGTGCAATCGATTTCTTCAAGTAAGGCTAAGGTCTCATTCGGTTTCATCCTTTTTCTTTTAAGATTTGCCGAAATCTAGGACTAACCCCATTAATATCTTGTTGCCGAAACTTTGAAGAGATCTTTCGGGATTTACAAGGAAGGAGAAGTTCTTTTCCCGAAGGTACACCATAGGCCACGTGTTTCCTAGTTATTCGGTGAGATTCGGGATTTAAAATCCACAAGGTAAGCATATGAAGTATTCGGCCAAGGCTTATTTTTGGTATTTAGAATTATTTCCTATTTATTCAAAAGCCGAAAACTGACCTAGTTAAATGATTTGGTGGCTAGCCGATTTTTAAGGAAGGAATACTACAAATTTCGGGATTTGATTATTAATCAAATCGGCAAACAAGGTAAGTTTAAGTATTCTAATCCTACTAGGATTTGGATTTATGGCCGAATGGCTTTTTAAAGTGATTAATCAAATGTAGGGATTAAGGATCTAAGCGGTAGATCAGATTTTGAGATCTCAAAGAATTTGCTAAGCGAATCAGGTGTGTACCCCACACTATCTTTTAATACGATGTATGGCTTAAACTTGTTATATGTTCTAATATGAAAATATAAGAATGTGGCTAATGTACCATGTTATGGTACAAAGTACTCAGCACGCTTTTCCTACTCCTACTAGGATTACGAAATATGTTATATTTAACATGTGAAAAGTGACATGAATGTGAATTTAAGTATGATATGCATAATATGAATAATATGGGGCATTCGGGTTATATGAGAAAGGGGAAGTGAATGTGGTGACTTCGGTCACTATCTCGAATGTGGTGACTTCGGTCACATTATCTGAATATGGTGACTTCGGTCACATTATCTGAATGTGGTAACTTCGGTTACATTATCTGAATGTGGAGTCTCATGACACAATTATCTGATGGCTATGCCACAAATTTTATATGGGCGATGAGCACGTCCGATCGCAAATGAATGCCTTCGATGGTGTGTAACGGATGGAGGGTTGACTTAGTAGTCCCACGGGTGTGACCGGCAGTGCTTGGGGTGTGTAGCGGATGGACAATTAGGTTTGGGTTTGGGTTGCACCATCATTTTTATCTCATTATATGAATAAGTATTTGATATGAAAATGCATGCCTGATCTATTGAATTTTAGTGTTGTGTACACATTGAGTCTGTTGACTCACCCCATTGTGGGACTATTTTTCAGGGGACGATCAATAATGGACCGGGTTTGGCAGAAGCTTAGGGATGGCCATGCTCAGCTTGAAGTTTTATTCAATATGGAAATTTAATTTTATTTAAGTATTTTAGAATTTTATTTTGGGATTTTACTTGATGTAATAAAGCCATAAGTTACATTTCTTTACTTTTATTTTTAATTACTATGTTACGAATTATTTTCAATTAAAATTAAGTAAAATTTATTCTTTAAAAATAAACCCTAATTGTTTTGTCACCTTAATTAATTGGATTTTAAAATAAGATAAATGGGTTTTTTTTTTAACTCAAGCCCAACCCAAAACAATCTTTCTTTCAAAACACACTATTTTTCCCAAAGTACAAAAGAACTTTGAAACCTGTTTACTTAAGGAACATACCAGATCCGGTTCAGGCTCGTGGGTCGGGTTTAGGGTGTTTCAGTTTGGTATCAGAGCCCAGTTTCAAACCCTCAGCCTAGGGGTTTAAGGCCCAAAACGTTTTCAAGCCGAGCCCAAATGAGTTTTATGAAAATATTTTTGAAATAAACAGGTTTTTGGCATGGCACCCAAGTCTCCGACCCGCAGTCCACCAGGTAAGTACCCCTATCCATTGTGTGATTTATTGTATGATCTGTATGATCTGTAGAAGGGTAGGAATGGAACGTAGAAATAGTATGATAGGTACTTGAACCCTAGGACTAGTTTTCCCCAACTATTACATAAGACTTAATGCCTAATTAAACAAACCTATGGCTAAGTCGCCAAATTAGGGTGTGGCAACCATGGTGCGCATGTCTAGGATTGGATCCGAAAGAGCCTGGTACTTAAGCAGTCCTAGTGACTCACCTCCTCTTCGCTGGAATCCTACCTGGTGCGTAGCTTCGGTTCACCCTAACCAAGAGGACTCAGTCACAGGCTAAACTCAATAACTAAAACCCGAAAGGGAACTAGCCATATTTTTATAAAAACCCTAGTTTTAAAACTCCTAAAATTACCTTTTTAATTTGTGAGAACTATTTTTTACAAAATTGTTCCAAAAAATTTTTGGTTTGTAAAATTACAAAAATATCCCTAGTGGTTGTGAAATTACAGAAATGCCCTTGGTTTATAAAATGTCCAAACTACCTACAGTTTTAGCAAAAATTTTCTGTAACACCCCAAACCCGGTCCAAACACCACGACCGAATCTGGTATGTTACGAGGGAAAACGTGTTTGAAAATTTCGAATTTGTACTCAGTAGACTGGATAAAACTTTGTTCCTTTTTGAAAGCAAGTTGTTTAGTGTTGTTACTAAAACATTTAAATTTAGTAAAAGTTTGATTCCACGCTAGAAAACAATTGATTTTTATTGGTTTATAAAACAGTGTGATACCCGATGGTATAGTTGAAAACATATCGTTAAAGTTTTAAAATCGTTGTTGTGTCATGTTTTAGCAAATTAACCCAATTAGTCTGTTAAGGCATATTAAAATTAAACTTAAAACATAATAATAAAAGGCATAATTTAAAGGCTTTTTACAAGTCCGAAATAAAACCCAAACAAAATTAAATAACTAAAGTACTCAAATGCAAATGGCCGAGTAAACTTTTTATTTGAGTATGGCATGCCGCCTCCCGAGTCCATCCCGCCCATGTCCGCGTCTCACGAGTCACCCGAAATGTCAAAAGAGAGGGTGAGTCGAGTGACTCAAAGTGTAAATCCCGCTCCCGAATAAACCACATGCTAACACACATAATACAAAGCAACATGATTAATGCAACCCGATCCTAACCATCCATATCACCTTTCCTACCCCATGTGGTACCAAACCACTGGTGACATACAGTCACGATGTGTTACTAAAACACTGATGTCCCAAAGACATAATATCCGTCAATGTGGTCCCAAACCACCGGTGTCCCAAAGACACAACTGTGCTACCAAAAGCACGGTGACCAAAGTCACAAATCCAACGATGATGGGGCCAACCCATCGTGTGTTACCAAAACACTAGCAGACGATCCATCCTCATCTCAAGTGGGGCCAACCCACGGTGGTCAAACCACGAGGACAAGTCGCAATGTGGTGCTAAACCACCGGTGTCCCAAAGACACAATGTGCTACCAAAGCATCACGGTGACCGTAGTCACAAATCGTGATGGGGCCAACCCATCGTGTGTTACCAAAACATCGGCGCCAATCCCAGTATAATCATCTCATGGGCCAACCCACTCGTGGTATGCGAGCCACTGGGACGAGACGCTGAGGTACCAAACCTCTGAGGTGCCAAACCTCTCGTGACCCAAAGTCACAAAGTGTGCTACTACCAAGCATCGTGCTGCTCACAAGACAAATATCTCTCGCTCCCTCATCTCATATCACCCATACATATCATACTCATGTGCATTATGCAGATCATGTAACTCATGCAACCATGTCCAATATAGCATCTCATAGCATATACATATAGCATAAATCATCATACCCAAAGTATCCATAATAGGACTTGTAATAAAGTAGACTTACCCGATCTGTGCCCATACCCCATTTGGGTATCCAACTATTCATCATCTTCAAGCTTGATTTTTAACAGCAATGTGTTTATCAAAAACATTACTAAGTACTAGTGTGTTAGTGTACACACCTTGATTATACGAGCCTAGAAATCCCTACGAACGAATGCTAAGTCCCTCGAATCTGACTCCTACAACATTCGGCCAACCCAGCATTAGGCACTAAGACCATTCGGCCAACACCCCTTTAATCCAAAAAGGGTTGTCGAACACCCTTACCTTGCTATTGGTTTGATTTTGATCAACCCGAACCACAATGATTCCTCCTCCAACAGTCAGCATCCTAACAAACCAATCGTTAATAACTAATCACTTTAAACTTAAACTTAATCTAAATCAACTGATTGCACTAACCAAGATATACCAACTGCTTACCCCTTTACTTACCAAACACCAAAAATCGGTCAAGCAAACAGGATCACCCTTCACTAATATTCGGTCACCAAGGCACTTCTAGAAGAGAGGGGAGTTTCGGCCAAAGCTTCAAAAGAAGGAAGAGGGTTCGGTTTTAGGAGAGAAAAAGAATAAGAATTTGTGAGATAAGGATGGAATTTCGGCAATGGAGTATTTAGAAGAGAAGGAGTGGATGGACAAAAGGTAGTTTCGGTTTAGAGGAGGTGTGTTGGAGAATATAGTTTCGGCAACCAAAGCTTCAAAAAAGAGAAAAAAATGCTGGAGAAGAGAGAGTGTTTCGGTTGGAGAAATGCAAATAGAGTTTCGGCAATATGGCTTTGGGAAGAAAAGAAATGGAAGTACCTTGAGAAATGGCTTTCGGTTTGCAAAAGAAAAATGAGAGAAGCTCTCTTGAAATTTTCGGCTAACCAAAAGAAAGGTTTTCTTTGACACTAAATGACCGAATATGCACCAAAATTCACAAATGAATTTCGGCACTACCTACACCCCACTACTATGCCGTCCATTCCCCCTCCAACACTCCCTAGAATTCGGCCAAAAATCCCCCAAAACTCTCCCCACCAATCCTTCAAACGGCTTGACCAAGTCCACCTCCCCAATTTACTCTCCACCTTCCATTTGAATGGTAAGACCAAGTCAATGGCAGAGTTTGAACTGCACACTACTACTCCTCCTCCATGCCGTAAAAATGGAAGCAAAAATGTGGGATTTCTGCAGCTTGAACATAGGACCTCCTTCCCCTGCAAGTGACGCTAAACACAAGCCCCAAGTGACGCATGGTTTGCCACTTTACTAGCTCAACTCTTGTGCTAAAAATCACCAACAAATAATTGTAAACCCCACTCCAACAAATTCCCTCATACCCAAAGCTTAAAACTAAAATTTTCCTACCTACTCAAAGCTTACTTCTAGCCTACAATTAAACCCCTAAAACACCGAAATAACAACACAGCACACCAACACATGCGATATCATGCAACACAAAATTAGCCCCTAACCCGGGATATTACAGTTCTACCCCCCTTAAAAATAATTTCGGCCTCGAAATTACCTGATCAAAAGAGTTGCGGGTATTGCTGTCTCATCGTATCCTCGGGTTCCCATGTGGCTTCCTCCACCCCATGATTCCGCCAAAGTACCTTAACCAAAGGCACAGACTTCCTACGTAGAACCTTAACATCTCGATCTAGAATCTGCACTGGTTCTTCCTCTATGGTCATATCTGGATTTACCTCGATCTCTTCCACTGCTACTACATGCGATGGATCTGAACGGTACCTCCGAAGCATCGAAACGTGGAAAACGTCGTGAATCTGGCTAAGCTCTGCTGGCAACTCAAGCTGATACGCCACTGGTCCAACTCGTCTCAATACCTTATATGGCCCAATGAACCTCGGACTTAGCTTGCCTTTTCTGCCAAACCTCAGCACCTTCTTCCAAGGCGAGACCTTTAAGAAAACCCGATCTCCCACAGCGAACTCTATATCCCTTCGCTTTAGATCGGCATAAGACTTTTGCCGGTCCGAAGCTTCCTTTAAACGAGCCTGAATCAACTTAACCTTGTCCTCGGTCTCAGCAACCAACTCAGGTCCCAACAACTGACGTTCACCTAATTCAGTCCAACATGTAGGTGAGCGACACTTCCTACCATACAGCGCCTCATATGGTGCCATCTTGATGCTTGCTTGGTAGCTGTTGTTGTAGGCAAACTCAATGCTAACGGCGAAACTCATCCCAATCGCCCTCAAGTCCGAACACAACCTCTCAAAGATGTCTTCCAAGATCTCGAATGACCCTTTACGATTGCCCGCCGATCAGGTGAAAAGCCGTCTTTGAAATCCAAACGAGTACCCGAGCTCGATGCAAAGCTCTCCGAACCTCGACGTAAACTCGGGATCCCGATCCGAGATTATCGAAATCGAACACCGTGCGCACCACTATATCTCGACACATAGAGCTTCGCCAATCTCGAAGTGAATAGTCCACTCACACGGAATGAAATGGGTGACTTAGTCGACGATCCACAATAACCCAAATCAATCCTTCTTGCTTGGCGTAGCGGTAAACCACCGACGAAATCCATAGTTATCCTTTCCCATTTCCACCGAGGAATTTTCACAGTCAAGCAAACCCGACGGCAATCGATGTTCCGCTTGACTGGCGACAAGTCGACATTTTCCAACGAACTCGCACACCTCTTTCTTCAAGCCAAAGCCACCAAAATCGCTCTCGAGATCCCTATACATTTTACTACCTCCGGGATGCATAGCATAAGGATCATGCATGTGCGCCTGAAGAATCTTCCGCCTCGGCCAACATCTTTAGGTATACAAGCCTTTCCTTGGAAACACAGAAACTCATCATTAGACAAGTCAGAACCCTCCAAACCACCATTCTCACACTTGTAACCTTCGCGCACTCGTAACCTCATCCTCTAACTGCTTTCTCTCTAATCACCAACCCACGTAGGCTTAACTGCAGCTCTCGCGAGAATACTCCCGTCGTCATACAAACTTAAATGGGCAAACAAAGCTCTTAAGTCCGAAACAACCCTACGGCTCAACGCGTCAGCCACCACGTTAGCCTTGCCCGGATGATACTCAATCGAACAGTCGTAGTCCTTGAGCAACTCAACCCATCTACGCTGCCTCAAATTCAGATCCTTCTGAGTCAACAGTACTTGTGCTCTTATGATCGGTGTAGACTATTGACTTCTCCCCGTATAAGTAGTGCCTCCAGATTTTTAAAGCGAAGACCACACATGCCGGCTCAAGTCGTAAGTCGGATAGTTGACCTCGTGTGGCCTCAGCTGCCGAGAAGCATAAGCCACCACCTTACCCTCCTGCATCAGCACACAACCCAAGCCCGTGTGTGATGCATCGCAGTAGACTGTGAATTCCTTACCAGCCTCAGGTTGAATCAAAACAGAGCCTCTCACAAGATCTTCTTCAACTTATCAAAACTCTCCTGCTGCTTCTCAGTCCAAACAAACGGAACTCCTTCCTTAACAGCTTAGTCATCGGTGCTGCAATTAACGAGAAACCCTCAACAAATCTACGGTAGTATCCTGCCAAACCAAGGAAACTCCGAATCTCAAAGAATCGACTTAGGAGGCTTCCAATCCAACACCGCCTCAACCTTCCGAGGATCTACTCTAATCCTCACCGATACTACATGACCCAAAAACGCCACTTCACTAAGCCGTAACTCGCACTTACTGAACTTAGCATAGAGTTGCTTCTCCCTCAAAATCCGCAACACCACTCTTAAGTGTGCATCATGCTCTTCCTCCGACCTTGAATAAACCAGGATGTCGTCAATAAAAACCACGACGAAACGGTCCAGATACTGCTGAAACACCCTATTCATCATATCCATAAAAGCTGCCGGAGCGTTAGTCAACCCGAACGGCATTACCAGAATTCGTAGTGCCCGCACTCGAGTCCAAACGCCGTCTTATGGATATCCGCTTCCTTAACTTTCAACCGATGGTACCTGGACCTCAAATCGATCTTGAAAACACCGATGCACCTTTTCACCGATCAAACAAGTCATCTATCCGTGGCAACGGATACTTGTTTTTAATCGTCGACTTATTCGGTTGGCGGTAGTCGATACACATCCGCATCGAACCGCTCTTTCTTCTTGACGAATAATACCGCGCCCCCGCGGCGAAACACTTGGCCTAATGAAGCCTCGATCCAACAGCTCCCGAATCCGAGCCTTAAGCTCCACCAATTCCTTTGGTGCCATCCTATATGGAGCAATAGACACCGCGCAGCCCCCACGGTAGCAGATCTATCCCAAACTCTACCTCACGATCCGTGGCAAACCCTAAGCTCCTCCGAAACACATCCACAAATTCCTTAACAAGATTTAACCTTCTCAACAGCAGATTCCTTAGCCTCCAAGGCATACACATGAACCACATACGCTTCACAGCCCTTCCTGACCATCTTCACAGCTTTCAAAGCAGATACCACATTTGATAAGTAATCTCTCCTATTACCTATCATAATCACTTCATCTCCTTATCCGTCGATAGAACCATGCGCTTAGTCGCGCAATCCACCTTGGCCTGGTACTTCACCACCACCCCATTCCGAGAATCGATCAAACTCCTCAAACGGCGCTTCCATCGGATCAGAGCAAAAAATGACCCCTTGAGTTCTAGGGGTACATCCTTATACAACTTATCTACCACTACAGAGTGACCTAGAGGGCTAAGTACAGTCATCTGCCTAGAAGATATCTCAGAATCTAAGTCCATGGTCTCAACTATACTACTAGCAACATACGAATGCATGGAACCCAAGTCAATTAAAGCAAGATATAGGAGAAACCAAAAATCAAAAACGCATCGGTGATTACGTCCGGTGCGTCCGCCTCTCGCGCGCCTCGCGGATACACCAAACCAGTCGTCGTGCCTCGTAACTACCCGCACTTCGCCTGCTCCACGACCTCGACCAAAACCATTACCACCTCTGCTATTACCACGGCCCCTCTGCGGTGGCGGTCCATTACCTCAGATCGACACGCCCCGACTCTCGGGACGAATCCTGCCATCCACGCGGACAATCCCGATGCGATGATCCAAAGGAACCACACTCGGCGCCTTTTTTCCACCACCCAACAACCACCCCAATGAGATTTCCCACACCGATTACAATCATGGTGGTCCCCGCCTAGCAAAGACCAAATCTAGCAGATCGATTCTCGCCCACTCGGTCTAGCCCTCTTACTCATGGGTTACCCGACGATCCGTAAGACCCAAAGCTCCTCTTGAGCCTACTCCCGTCCATGCTCGCCTCACTCGATTCCTTAACACCTTCGGCTACCTTAGCCTTCTCGACTAAGACAAAGAACTCGCGCTCTGCTGTGGAGCAATCAAGCGACCTCAACTCGCCTCGCAGACCATCCTCGAACGCGAACACACCTCTCATGCTCGGTGGCTACAATGCCCTCGCATACCTACTCGGCCAGAACTCACCTCGTGACTCAAGAATGCGATTTACTCCCCTGAACAAGCCTCAGAAATGCCTTCCTCTGGGAGTCGATGTAACTAGCCCCTATGTACTTCTTTTGATATGCAGCTCTAAAATAATCCCATGTCAGATCCTCAGCTGCCACACTGTCCCGAACCGTGAGCCACCACTGGTATGACTCATCCCGGAGAAGCGATACGATCCCCTTAAGTTTCTCCTCAGTCGTCAAGTCCAGATCGTCCATGATCCGCTCAGTTGCCTCTAGCCAATACTCAGCAGTGCTAGGAGCAACACCCGATACACCTCGGAAAAACTTCGGCCGGTTAGCCCTGAGTCGCTCGAGAATGATTTCCTAACTCCCGCACCACCACTTACACCAGCTACCCTTTCCAACACCCGCAGCATCGCCTGTGACACTGCGTCATCTCCAGTCTGATCTTGGAACTCACCACCTCCAGCTGGTGGCGGAACCGGCATCTCATTTTCTGAACCCTGCCCAGATCCTACGGCTCAGAAACCGTCATTCTACCCCTACCTCTACCACGAGTATTACGACCGCGTCCGCCTCGAGTGCTCATGTCTAAACGATCTACGTATCTGATTAAAAGAATTTTTATGCATTAGTATAGTTCCACTTTCTTAACCGCAAAGAAATTTTATGAATGGAGTTTATTCAGGGGTTCTTTCGAGCAATCAAGGTTTCAATCTTCTATCCTATTCACCCAAAAGAGGTTGTACATCCATTCCTTAAACCTTTCCATACCTATTCACTCTTCGGACATTGCTGCCCATTTCTAGCCCAAGGGTATTTTCGTCATTTTCCTACAGGGTATATTTTCGTAATAAAAGATATTTTTAAACTTTCGGTAAACCGGTCAATTTGAAAATTCCAAAATTTGAGAGTGTTCTTTGAAAATTTTGTAAAATACTTCGTTTTGGAAACCAGGGGTATTTTAGTAATTTTCACAAACTGAGGGCGTTTTCGTAAATTTTCCAAAATCAAGATTTTCGATTGATATTTTGTAAAACAGAGTGTTTGAATTTCGTAACATCATTGGAATTTTGGGGCAAAATCATTGAGTCGATATTTCATAAACCAAGGGCATTTTAGTAAATTTACCCCTAAGGGCATTTTTGTAATTTTCCATAAATCAGGTTTTTCAAGAAAATTATTGTAAATGCGACATTTTCAGTTTTGAAAGAGTTTATTGCAAAAGAATTTGAAAACATTAGGGTTGTATTTTTGAAAACATGGCTAATTCCCTTTTCGGGTTTTAGTCGTTAGGTTAAGTCTATGACCGAGCCTTTTTGGTCAGGGTGAACTCGAGCTACGCACCAGGTGGGATACCTGCGAAGAGGAGGTGAGTCACGAGGACTGCTTAAATACCAAGCTCTTCCGGTTCCTCTCCTAGACATGCGTGTGGAGTTACCACACCCCCAGCCCCGTGGTGAGTCACGATTGGTTTAGTGCTTTAAGTCTTATGCTTTAGTTCAAGTGGTTGAGTAATCTAATCCTAGGGTTCAAGTCCTATAAATCTAACTACGTACCATATCATCTACCCTTCTACAAATAATAATTCACAGAAGAGTTAGAATTACTTACCTGGGCGAACTGGTGCCTGAGACTCGGTGCCATGCCTTGTAAACCATGTATTCAACCCAAAAACACTTAAAACGAATCTTTGAAAACAATTTGGGCCTCAAGCCCACAGCCGAGCTTTTGAACTTAGCTCTGATACCACAATTGTAACACCCCAAACCCGGTCCAAACACCATGACCGAATCTGGTATGTTACGAGGGAAAACGTGTTTGAAAATTTCGAATTTGTACTCGATGATCGGATAAA
Organism: Gossypium bickii; assembly: GCA_025503065.1. NCBI lineage: Eukaryota > Viridiplantae > Streptophyta > Magnoliopsida > Malvales > Malvaceae > Gossypium > Gossypium bickii. The sequence continues at coordinate 13,100,096 of CP106713.1, read as the reverse complement.
ACTTTGTTCCTTTTTGAAAGCAAGTTGTTTAGTGTTGTTACTAAAACATTTAAATTTAGTAAAAGTTTGATTCCACGCTAGAAAACAATTGATTTTTATTGGTTTATAAAACAGTGTGATACCCGATGGTATAGTTGAAAACATATCGTTAAAGTTTTAAAATCGTTGTTGTGTCATGTTTTAGCAAATTAACCCAATTAGTCTGTTAAGGCATATTAAAATTAAACTTAAAACATAATAATAAAAGGCATAATTTAAAGGCTTTTTACAAGTCCGAAATAAAACCCAAACAAAATTAAATAACTAAAGTACTCAAATGCAAATGGCTGAGTAAACTTTTTATTTGAGTATGGCATGCGCACCCCGAGTCCATCCCGGCTCCATGTCCGCGTCTACGAGTCACCTGAAATGTCAAAGGAGAGGGTGAGTCGAGTGACTCAGTGTGTAAATCCCGCTCCCGAATAAACCACATGCTAACACACATAATACAAAGCAACATGATTAATGCAACCCGATCCTAACCATCCATATCACCTTTCCTACCCCATGTGGTACCAAACCACTTTGGTGACATCTGATCACGATGTGTTACTAAAACACCGATGTCCCAAAGACATAATATCCGTCAATGTGGTCCCAAAACCACCGGTGTCCCAAAGACACAATCATGTGCTACCAAAGCACCGGTGGCCAAAGTCACAAATCCAACGATGATGGGGCCAACCCATCGTGTGTTACCAAAACACTAGCAGACGATCCCAGTATCTCAAGTGGGGCCAACCCACGGTGGTCAAACCACGAGGACAAGTCGCAATGTGGTGCCAAACCACCGGTGTCCCAAAGACACAATGTGCTACCAAAGCACCGTGACCGTAGTCACAAATCGGTGATGGGGCCAACCCATCGTGTGTTACCAAAACACCGGCGTCAATCCCAGGTATAATCATCGTGGGGCCAACCCATCGTGGTACTGAGCCATCGGGGCGAGGCGCCGAGGTACCAAACCTCTGGAGGTGCCAAACCTCTGTGACCCAAAGTCACAAAGTGTGCTACCAAAGCACTGGTGCTCGTCAAGACAAATATCTCTCTGCTCCTCATCTCATATCACCCATACATATCATACTCATGTGCATTATGCGGATCATGTAACTCATGCAACCATGTCCAATATAGCATCTCATAGCATATACATATAGCATAAATCATCATACCCAAAGTATCCATAATAGGACTTGTAATAAAGTAGACTTACCCGATGCAGTGCCCATACCCCATTTGGGTATCCAACTATTCATCGTCTTGTTTGATTTTTACAGCAAAATGTGTTTATCAAAAACATTACTAAGTACTAGTGTGTTAGTGTACACACCGATTATACGAGCCTAGAAATCCCTACGAACGAATGCTAAGTCCTCGAATCGACTCCTACAACATTCGCCCAACCCAAAGATTAGGCACTAAGACCATTCGGCCAACACCCTTTAATCCAAAAAGGGTTGTCGAACACCCTTACCTTGCTATTGGTTTGATTTTTGATCAACCCGAACCACAATGATTCCTCCTCCAACAGTCAGCACCCTAACAAACCAATCGTTAATAACTAATCACTTTAAACTTAAACTTAATCTAAATCAACTGATTGCACTAACCAAGATATACCAACTCTTTACTCCCTTTACTTACCAAACACCAAAAATCGGTCAAGCAAACAGGATCACCCTTCACTAATATTCGGTCACCAAGGCACTTCTAGAAGAGAGGGAGTTTCGGCCAAAGCTTCAAAAGAAGGAAGAGGGTTTCGGTTTTAGAGAGAAAAAGAATAAGAATTTGTGAGATAAGGATGGAATTTCGGCAATGGAGTATTTAGAAGAGAAGGAGTGGATGGACAAAAGGTAGTTTCGGTTTAGAGGAGGTGTGTTGGAGAATATAGTTTCTGCAACCAAAGCTTCAAAAAAGAGAAAAAAATGCTTTGGAGAAGAGAGAGTGTTTCGGTTGGAGAAATGCAAATAGAGTTTCGACAATATGGCTTTGGGAAGAAAAGAAATGGAAGTACCTTGAGAAATGGCTTTCGGTTTGCAAAAGAAAAATGAGAGAAGCTCTCTTGAAATTTTCGGCTAACCAAAAGAAAGGTTTTCTTTGACACTAAATGACCGAATATGCACCAAAATTCACAAATGAATTTCTAAGCACTACCTACACCCCACTACTATGCCGCCCATTCCCCTCCAACACTCTCCCTAGAATTCGGCCAAAAATCCCCAAAACTCTCCCCACCAATCCTTCAAACGGCTTGACCAAGTCCACCTCCCCAATTTACTCTCCACCTTCCATTTGAATGGTAAGACCAAGTCAATGGCAGAGTTTGAACTGCACACTACTACTCCTCCTCCATGCCGTAAAAATGGAAGCAAAAATGTGGGATTTCTGCAGCTTGAACATAGGACCTCCTTCCCCTGCAAGTGACGCTAAACACAAGCCCCAAGTGACGCATGGTTTGCCACTTTACTAGCTCAACTCTTGTGCTAAAAATCACCAACAAATAATTGTAAACCCACTCCAACACTCCTCATACCCAAAGCTTAAAACTAAAATTTTCCTACCTACTCAGGCTTACTTCTAGCCTACAATTAAACCCCTAAAACACCGAAATAACAACACAGCACACCAACACATGCGATATCATGCAACACAAAATTAGCCCCTAACCCGGGATATTACATTTTCTTACTTTATAACAAGTCCAAAAACCCTAATTTGCAAAATATCAAAATACCTTGATTTTGGAAAATTACGAAATCGCCCCTGACGTACAAAATTACCAAAAATAACCCTGATTTTCAAAATTTTTGCATCACTGTTTTGGAAAGTACAATTCTCAAAAAGAACCCTCAAAGTTTTGCAACTTTTGAAATATCCCTGATTTACTAGATTTTACAAATTTACCCCGATTTGTGAAAAATTACCAAAATACCCTCGAGGTCCAAAATTACTGAAATACCCTCGGATTTTAAAATTTCCAAAAATACCCCGAGAACGCAAAATTACCAAAATACCTTTATTGACAAAATTACCAAGGAACCATATTTTGAAAAATTAAAAAAATACCCCTGTAGGACAAATTACGAAAATACCCCTAGGATAGGAGTAAGGCAAAGAGTGTTCGAATAGTGAATGTGGGTAGTAGATACCACTGAATAAATATGTCTCGGTTGATGAATGTGAACGTGACTTTTTCAATAGTGAACTTGAGCTGAGAACTTTGTTTGATCGAAAGAACCACTTTTAAACATCTCTTTGCATAAAATTTGTTCGCGGATAAACAAGTGAAACAAAAGTATTAACTCATAAAACTTCTTAATCAGATCACGACGTTAGAAATGAGTTCTAGGGGACGTGAACTTAGAGATTGTGCATAGGAAGTATGATAGTTTTATAAAATCAGAGTGCGCAGCAGTAGCGTAGTGGATGTATGATTGTTCGTTAGTAAGTAATTTCGAGGACGAAATTATTTTTAAGGAGGGTAGAACTGTAACATCCTAGATTAGGGGTTATGCGTTTGGAGCATAACTCAAGTGTTAGTAGGCTTTAAGTGTGGTTGAGCATGTTTTAAGGGTTTTGAGAATCCAAGGATGTAGGAGGAAGTCTTGGAAAAGTATTGGAATTTTATTTTTAAAAGAGAAGTTAGGTGAAGGAAGCCTTAAGGAAAATTTTTAGGAGTCTATGGACATGAAAATGGGCTTGTGCATTCTTGCTTAATTTTATGAAATAGCATGTCTATTGTGATACGAATGTGTTATGTGAATTCTAGAAACCTTGGAAATGTAAGGAAAGTGCATTTTTAGAAATGTTGGAAATGAAAGGAAATGTCTTGGAAATGTAGGGAAATGACTTGGAAATGTAAGGAAATGATTTAGAAATGTTAAGTTTCAAAAGAGGAAAGTGAACATTTTGGAAATCTGGAAATGTATGGAAATGTTAAGTTTAAAAATGGAAAGTGAACATTTTTGGAAACATGGAAATGTAAGGAAATGATTCAAAAGAGGAAAGTGAACATTTCTGGAAACTTGGAAATGTAAGGAAATGTCAAGTTTACAGAGCCGAACGAAAATTTTTAGAAACTTAGAAATGACTTAGAAATGTCAAGTTTTAAAGTTTAAAAGAGGAAATTAAGGCAAGGTGGCCTTAAAAGAAAAAGTTGGTGAAATTTGACACACAAACAAGCTTGGTAAAGTGGCCTGAAGATATCACTTAAGGCCCAGGTAGGTGACGCCACAAGCTAGGCAAGTGGGCTTGAGTTCAAGTCACTTGGGAAGCAAATAAAAGAAATTTTATTTTGCTTCCAGAAGAAGTGAGGTGGACGGCACAAGCTTTTAAAAAAGGAGGAGTTTTATTCTCTTTAAAATTCGGATAATAAGGGGATAAATAAAGGATTTAATTTGGATTATTTTCAAGAGATAATTGTTGGATTAAATTCTTTTAATTTGAATAAAGTGATAATTAAAGGGATAAAGCTATCAAAATAGAAGAGTGGTGGCCAAGTAAGGGACTCTAGCTTAGTAATTTCGGCTATAAAAGGAAAAGAAAGGCCATTCTGCATTATTTTCTGTTCTTTGAAAGCCTCTCTCAAAAATTCTCTTCACCAAATCTTCTTCTTCTTTTATTTTGCTGTCCAAGCCGAAATACCTTGTGTTCTAGCCAAATCCTCCATCTTTATTCTTCCTTCTCTAATCCCTCCAAAAGCCGAAAGTTGTGAGATCATCATCTAGCCATAGCCGAATCTCTGAAGATTGAAGTGAAGGTGCAATTGATTTCTTCAAGTAAGGGTAAGGTCTCATTCGGTTTCATCCTTTTTCTTTTAAGATTTGCCGAAATCTAGGACTAACCCCATTAATATCTTGTTGCCGAAACTTTGAAGAGATCTTTTGGGATTTACAAGGAAGGAGAAGTTTTTTTTCCCGAAGGTACACCATAGGCCACGTGTTCCCTAGTTATTCGGTGAGATTCGGGATTTAAAATCCACAAGGTAAGCATATGAAGTATTCGGCCAAGGCTTATTTTTGGTATTTAGAATTATTTCCTATTTATTCAAAAGCCGAAAACTGACCTAGTTAAATGATTTGGTGGCTAGCCGATTTTTAAGGAAGGAATACTACAAATTTCGAGATTTGATTATTAATCAAATCGGCAAACAAGGTAAGTTTAAGTATACTAATCCTACTAGGATTTGGATTTATGGCCGAATGGCTTTTTAAAGTGATTAATCAAATGTAGGGATTAAGGATCTGAGCGGTAGATCAGATTTCGAGATCTCAAAGAATTTGCTAAGCGAATCAGGTGTGTACCCCACACTATCTTTTAATACGATGTATGGCTTAAACTTGTTATATATTCTAATATGAAAATATAAGAATGTGGCTAATGTACCATGTTATGGTACAAAGTACTCAGGTACGTTTCCTACTCCTACTAGGATTACGAAATATGTTATATTTAACATGTGAAAAGTGACATGAATGTGAATTTAAGTATGATATGCATAATATGAATAATATGGGGCATTCGGGTTATATAAGAAAGGGGAAGTGAATGTGGTGACTTCGGTCTCACTATCTGAATGTGGTGACTTCGGTCACATTATCTGAATGTGGTGACTTCGGTCACATTATCTCGAATGTGGTAACTTCTTACATTATCTCGAATGTGGTGTCTCATGACACAATTATCCGTGGCTATGCCATAAATTTTATATGGGCGATGAGCACGTCGATCGCAAATGGGTGCTTTCGATGGTGTGTGTGTAGCGGATAGAGGGTTGACTTAGTAGTCCCCACGGTGTGACTGGCAGGTATGGCGGTGTGTAGCGGATGGACAATTAGGTTTGGGTTTGGGTTGCACCATCATTTTTATCTGTTATATGAATAAGTATTTGATATGAAAATGCATGCCTGATCTATTAAATTTTAGTGTTGTGTGCACATTGAGTCTGTTGACTCACCCCATTGTGGGACTATTTTTCAGGGGACGATCAATAATGGACCGGGTTCGGCAGAAGCTTAGGGATGGCCATGCTCAGCTTGAAGTTTTATTCAATATGGAAATTTAATTTTATTTAAGTATTTTAGAATTTTATTTTGGGATTTTACTTGATGTAATAAAGCCATAAGTTACATTTCTTTACTTTTATTTTTAATTACTATGTTACAAATTATTTTCAATTAAAGTTAAGTAAAATTTATTCTTTAAAAATAAACCCTAATTGTTTTGTCACCTTAATTAATTGGATTTTAAAATAAGATAAATGGGTTTTTTTAACTCAAGCCCAACCCAAAACAATCTTTCTTTCAAAACACACTATTTTTCCCAAAGTACAAAAGAACTTTGAAACCTATTTACTTAAGGAACATACCAGATCCGGTTCAGGCTCATGGGCCGGGTTTGGGGTGTTTCAGGAGTAAGCTATATAGCTTAGTAAGTTCCTATGCAAATAATAAGCATTATAACCGCACATGTATCATACGAATAAACATGATGAACTTGGCATATATAGTATCAAGATCTTCTAATCATAACTTACTCATTCATAACCTCACCGAGGGATTCATCACAAATTGAGCTCATTAGTAAATGAGTTTTATGTATGTACCTGTACCAACTCGCAACATAATCATAACCTTTCACAACTTTGACATACTTGTTGAATTTCTCGTTGAACCACTTGGAATACTAAAGGATACTTGGGAATCTAGTACACATAATACTATACCAATGACATATCCTAGATATGGTTTTACATGGGATCTCTTATCGATGCCAATAGCCCAGCTATGGTTTTATACGAAGTCTCATATCGACGCCATATCCCAGATATGGTTTTACACGAAATCTCAAATAACCCTAATGTCATGACATTCGTATCCTACCTATTCCTAAGGTTCAACCGAGATTTTCTCACTTGTCAAACTTTATCGATTACATCTAAGGAGTCAATAATAATTCATACAATATTAAAGCATTTAAAACATAAATAAAACAATGCATTATTTACATACGAACTTACCTCCGTACAAAAATAGTAGAAATGGACCTAATCGTCAAACACCTTGTTTTTCCCCCGATCTAGGTCTGAACCTCGTTTCTCTTGATAATCAAGCTTGGAAGTTGAACAAACCCTAGCTATGGTAACCTTCTAATTTTCAGCTATGGTAAAGAAGATGGACAAGGATTTTGGCTTGATTTTTGGTTATTCATTTAATTACCAAATGACTAAAATGTCCTTCACTTAAAACTTTGAAATTTTATCTCACCATGTCCATTTTTGTCCATAATTTATCTAATGGTCTAATTACCATCTAAGGACCTTCAATTTAAAATTTCATAGCAATTAGACACCTCTAGCATGTAGAACTCAACTTTTGCACTTTTTGCAATTTAGTCCTTTTTGCTAAATTGAGTGCTCAAACGTCAAAATTTTCGAACGAAATTTTCACGAAATCATTTCGTAAAAAAATAGGCCATATAAATGTAACAAACATAAACTTTACTATGTCGAATTTGTGGTCCCAAAACAACTGTTTCGGCTAGACCCAAAATCGGGTTATTACACCATGTGAGTGAAGGATGTTACTTTTGCTTCTGTGAGTGTGTAATGGTTGGGTAGTAGAAGCTAAGTGGAGTTGAAATTCTAAGGTAGTTGGATGAGGTTAATGGGTAGGACTCTAAGGGATTATGTTGTTAGTGGGGGAGTTGTTGGGGGGTTTTTAGTTTTTTATAGTTAATTAATTAATTTTGTCTAAGTTAAATATTAATTTTGTTTTCCAAAAAAAAACCCTCTTGTTTTTTTTACGTCATTTTTTATGTTCCCTCTTCTCTTCTCTGCAAATTTTGTTCTTTCTTCCTCTCTTTGTGAGTTTCAAATCAATTAATCCTGTGTTACTCTTTGTTGATCGGTGTTGTTATTTCCTTTCGTCTTCTTTTGTGCAACTTTCGATTTCATTCATTCTAGTAAGTCTTCTGTAGATATGGTTTTAATGTTTCTTGGCTAGTGACTAAGAGGGGGTTTTTGTTTAACTCTCGATTAGGAGAAAGGCAAGAAGCATTTGGTGCTTTTACAACGAATTGAGCGTTAGGTGTTTCATGTTCAGTGTCGGTAAGTGTGCGAATACGTTGAATGTTGTTGTGAGGTCTTGTTTTTGGATAATTTGTGTTTGGGTTTCCTAAATGCTTACTGAAATTAGGCATTAGAATGTTGTTTTTAGGGTTCAATGGTCTCGAAGTTGATTTTGCATTACAAATGAACTAGGTGTGTAACGAAAATGCGAGAAAATGAGATTAAGAAAAAGCCAAAAAAGTGGTCTGTCAACGCCACACGGGCGTGTGTCAGGCTGTGTGGTAGGCTGTGTGCGAGACACGACCCTGTGACGGGTGTGTGTGGCCGTGTGGGCCACATAGGCAGGGCCAATTTGGGCGTGTGGGCCCAAAATTTTAGAATTTTGCCTAAGGCTGCACACGTCGTTCCGATCGACTATGGGCCTTTTGTGGGGTCGATAAGGGCAAACCAAACCCTAATGCATGAAATCTTCTATTCTGGTAGACTGTTTTGAGTATTAAGAAAATTGATACGTATGATTTGATGGTTTTGTATAAATATGTATGATATTTGTATATGAGCATGGGGGACATGTTAAATTTGTTATATCTTTTTATCTGTTATATGTATCTGTATATAGGGTGAGATTTGTAAATGTGGAGGAAGTATTCTGTGAGGAGACATTTCGTTGATATACTGGCAACTTGGCTGTAATCTATTTATAAGTGTCGTATAGACACTATGTGGTGTGTAGGGATGAGTGGGTGTTTTACACCCCACGTGGTGTGTTGGAATGATCAGAGTTGGTGTGTAGAGGATGGGAGTAGGAATTTGCATTTTTGTATGACTCTGTTATTATCTGATTCTACTAAGGACTTATGTCAGTATCTCATATGCTACATGAGGAATCTGAGTTTATGTGTATGTATGTCTCTATTAAGTTACACATTGAGTTTTGAAAACTCACATCTGTTTGTCTGTTCTGTTCAAGTAATCCTCAGACATAAGTAGGTCGGTGCGATGGAGGCTCAGCGGTGACTACTAGTCTAAAAACTATCTTTTAATTAACAGTTTTATTTAAATTTCTTGATTTTCTTTGAGATTTTTGTAATTTTGGGACTCTCTGAACTGGTGGTTTCAAATTTTTGGTTTTGGATGCGTTTATGACTTTTATCCTATGACATTTTACAAAACCATGGTTTTACGCAAACAAATATTTTTGAAAATACAAACTCGGTCCAAATATAACGACTTTCAAACTTCCGTTGCAAATTTTCATTATACTTAAAGGAACAAGTAACTGATTATTTCGTAAAAGATGATAACAATATGTTTCTCTTAAAATAAGGACTCCCTTTTAGCAATAAACTATATGAGGTTTTAACATGATAAGATTAGATTCGAAACCCTACTTCATAACACTCCTAGATTCGGCCATAATATCTAGGTCGAGTTTGGGGTGTTGCATTCGACCTCACTATTCGACACAATTATACCGAACTATCTAATGATAAACTCTCCCTTCAGTCTCGTTTATCTAGATTTTCCACTAGAGGTATCAATTCTAGCATATTAAGAATTTCAATATATCGAAAAACCAATTTATCTAGCATAAACATTAACTTAACCTAAAAAATAACCAATCAACCAATCATCAACAAGTTTAGCATATAATAAAGCTTAACACCCAAATAGACATTTCATCGAACAATCAATATGCACAATATAGAGATAAGGGTAAGAAATGTTTATTTATATGTGGAACCAATAGCACCCAAAAGCTTAATCCATCTTCATTTAAAAAATCTTTAACAAGAAGGAAGAAAGAAAACAACAAAAATAAAATCTAACCTAAAAAGAAAAGAGAAAACCTAAACTAAAAATGAAAAGAATAAAAAAGACAAACCCTTATCTAAAACTAAGGAGAAAAGATGATAGAAACAAAGTAGATCTAAAACTAAGGAGAAAAGATGATAGAAACAAAGTAGAAGTTCTCCCTCTTTTTATTAATCTAAAAGTGGCTTTTAATATCTGATTTCAACCCAAAATTTTAGACCAGAATGCCTCTAAGCGCTTAGTTTGATTGGTGTGGGTGTTGGACAAAAACTGTTCCTGCAATAATTTCTTTTCTCATTAGACGTCGGTATCACGATACCCAAACTTTGATATTGTGATACCCAACGATATCATGATACCCAAGTCAATATTGAAATTGGGAGCCTTAAGGGTCTGGATATTGCAATATCCATCCTTGGTATCGTGATATCAGTGGATTTGGCCTCAATTTTCTTCACTTCAGCACTGTCAGAGGTATCAAGACATTACAAGATCCGATGTCACGATACCCCCCATTCGGGAGGAAATTCCTTCAATTTCGGGGCATTCTCGTCTTGCTACACCACTCAACCATATTGTTAGTTCCCCATGGCACATTTGGCCAATTTGGGTCTAAAAAATGACATAAAACTAGCAAAAATAATTTATTAAAGACAAAAACTCGAAATCAACAAAAGTAGTAAAAAGACGCATAAATTGCTTGAGAATAAGTTCTTTAAGTGTAATGGGGAGCTAAATTTGACATATCAAATTACGACAAATCATTAGGGTATAGGGACTAAATTGTAAAAGCCTTATCACTATAAGTTTTAAATCGAACAAAGATCTAGGGACTTAAATTGCAATTAGTCGAAGGTCCAAAATGACAATTAAACCATTTTATAACATGTGTTAGTGGAATATGATGAAAGATTCCACTTAAAATGCTTAATGATGGATTAGTTTAATTACTTATGCTTCAGTTAATTAAACCAAATTAATTATGGATTAATCATACTATATAAGATATTTTTAATGCAAAAAGATGCCATTTTTTTCTCCATCTTCTCTTGCCGTGAGTTGAAGAAAAGAAAACCTAAGAAATCTTCCAAGCATTCAACCCTTGATTGGTATGTGATTTCAAGTCTTTTTTTTTTTTTTTGTAATTTTTATGTTTTTGAGGTTATGAGAGCTTGATTTTGCTAGCCTATGTACCAATTTGCAAAACTGTTATAGTTTTTGAAAGTTTCCATCATCGATTTCTTAAAGAAATTGGTGTTAAATTGATAGATTTTAAGCTTAGATCATGAAAATAGACTAGATTGTAAGGTTTAATTATTAGTTTTGCATATAAGGACTAAAGTGAATAAAATGCAAAATTATTGTGAATTTTTTGTATAAATAGATATAAGAAGGTCCTTAAGGGATGTAATTGGAATAAATTTTTTAAATCGAATCTCAAAATTGAAAGATATTGCTATTTCAATGTTAGGGACTAAATTGAATAAAATTTAAAACTTTAAGGGTATTGCAAAATAAAACTATATAGGTTCATTCATGTCATGGCATAGTCTATAAATGTTTGGTATTGATAAATTGAATAGAATAATTGTATAGATTAGGAATTAGATCAAACAAGAGATAATCGAGGAAAAGCCAAAATTGTCGATTAGTCCCTGAAGATTTAATTTGTTTGTTGTTTTGAACAAGTTCATATGGTATTTATTACCTAGATAGTATGTATTTTAATTATATATTTTTTTGATTGTAAATTAAATTGGTTGTGAATTTGTACAAAAGGTGAGAATTGGACTAAATTGAAAAGTGATGATAATATATGAAATAGATGCCTTTGTGAAGTTAGTAATGTTGGAAAAAAATCCAGCTCAAAAACAATTTTCTTGCACGACGGAAAATTAAAATTTTGAAAAACCTAGCTGGTTTGTGATATTTATAGCAATAAACCCTAAACTGAATTCGCACCTGTGTTTTTGGATAGACGAATCCTTGTCATTCTTAGCTTTCAACCAAACAGCCTTCTCTGCTATTCTCATACCATGAATTGCTTTGAGTGTGGGCTCAAATGATTCGAATCAACACACAAAATTAGAAATAGTTTTCTTTGTTTAAGTGTGAATACAAAAAAAAAAAAAAACTCTCTTCTCAAATAGAAACCTACAGAATTATTATTCAATAAAGTAGATGCAATAGTTGAGAATTAACTCTCTCTATTCTTCGGCAGAGTAACAACATCTTAAAGTTGTGTAAATAACCCTACCATTGCCATCTATTTATAGGGAAAGGAGATAAAACCCTTGTTGAATTATAGAAGTTTATTTCAACTAGAAAAGCAAACTCCTAGTCTATCTAGGAGTATAGGGGGCGACCACCCTAGTTAATAATATCAAGGTTTGTCGTCCCCTCATTAACATGAGGGGCTTTTAGGCCTATCTCATACCGGGTCTAGTTTCAAGTACTTCATAGGCTTTTAACCCAATACTTTATAATTTGATCCAACCATATAGTTGTTTTTCTATTTCCCAAAATAAACATCTTAATAGTTTTTCAGTTAAATAATTTTCTGAACCCAATTTTAATTCCTTTAAAATCATGACGACTTTATTGTAAAAGAATCTATGAGAAATATATTTAATATTTCTAAATTCAATGGTTCACTATAACCAAATGATTTATTTCCATTTTCGAACTTCATTTAATTCGAAAAACCTAAATTCATTTTCATTTTTGAGAAAACTATATTCATTTCCAAATGATTCCATTTCTCCATTTTCATTTTGAAGAAAACCTTAATCATTTCCAAATGTTTCTCATTTCTCCATTTTCACCATTTCCATTCATTTATGTTCATTTGATTCAACTTGTAATTCATTTTTGGTTTCAACGAACTAGCTGAGGGATCGATTTGACATATACGAATAAGGCTCAAATGATTTACAATTAAGTTTCAGCTTTTCGCCTATTAATTATAAACTCATTTAGTCATGAAATCATTCCTGTATAGTATCGTGAGTGAGCTTTTCCCAACGTAATACCATTACGAAAGCAACTCGATTAGTGCTCGTCTAATGGCATTGTTATAAGTGTGTTACCCTCATAGGATATCCTAATCTCTTTGGGATACTGATAAAACGTAATATGAACATATTTTAATCCCTCATTTAACATACTTTTGGATGATTTAATCCTTGAATTGTGTAATTTGGTGCTCTTAATCCTTTGTTTTCATGTTTTATACTTAGGAAAGCACCGGAGGATGAAAAGAATGAGAAATGGGCCCAAAACAGAGTAAATGGGCCATATCACGAAATCAACACGGCCTGGGCCCAAGACCGCACGGCCGAGCCTCCTTAACAGACTCGAACACGGCCTGGCCATGATTCACACAAGCGTGTGCCACGGGTGTGTCCCTGACGTGAGAAAGAAGAGCTTCAGTCGAATTAGGGTACTTAGAGGCAAAGAAAGCCATTCCAAAAGCCTATATAAACACCCTAGAGGCCAACCTTCAAGGGGCGTCCAACTAGGCCAAGGAGCAGAGCCAGAGAGGCTAGAATTGTGGGATTCAATCGAAGAATAGCCAGTTGATTCATCTCAAGAAGCCGAAGTTATACTCAAGACAGAAGATCTCTCCTTCAATTCCTTCAGGGGGTTTTAGGGTTTTCTTATGTTTTGTTTTATTTTTTCTTTTGAGATGTATTCTTTTATCGTTATGAACTAATTGAAACCTAAGATGAATCTTGTTATCGTTTGCTGAACTATATGATAAATACTTGTTCTTAACTATGTGTTCTTAATTCTTGTTTTGGTATATCCGGGATATTGATTCAAGTATTGGTGTGCTTAGGTGGTGGAGCAAAAGTCCCTGCCTAAGAGTAGATCTAGCATAGTTAAGCGGAGTTGCTCGCGCGCCTAGAAAGAGGGTGACGAAAATCTACCGGATTAGGGTCAAACCTAATATGGGAGTCCATAGATCGAGTTAATGCAATTTTAGGGGTTTTAATTAGAAAGAAATTTCAATTAATCAACCTAGGGTTAGACGTTAGTAGCCTCGAAAGAGGTATTAATATAAATTGGGGAATCCTACGGATCAAGTCAAGTGAATAAATCATCTGGTTCAGGGTTAGATAACAAGTGAAGTCTAGGTGGATTCTTCCTCGGGTATTGTCTTAATCAATTGGTTTTTCTCAGAAGTATTTCCCCAATTCATTCTCTTTGTCTTTGCATCTTTAGCTTAGTTGTTAGTTAATTTTAGGTTAGATAAAAATTCCTTTAATTCTTAGGCTAGATAATAAAAAGAAAGTTAGAATTAGTACTTTTGGTTCCTTTGGGTTTGACAATCCGGTCTTTCCACAGCTATACTACTGTTCGATAGGTGCACTTGCCTCAATCGTTGTCGCAGTTAGTTCTAGGCTCGATCATTCTTTATAAATTTTTAAGACTCTAATAGACACACGATCAGATACTATCCCTTCTCCCAATATGATCCTATTTTATCTCATGGTAACCATTATATCTTCCTTCATGAAAAGTTAATTACTATCAAATAGCAAGTCATTCATCACAAAGACAAACGACCCATGACCATATTTGCTTTTCATCAACCATGTAATGCCAGTGAGAGGATATCATTTTCCTATGTCTCGAGCTATGAATTCCACTATTGTGAATGACGCTAAATACTGCAAAAGTCATATACCCAATGCACTAGCTTTCAATTCCTTATCTATTTAAACTCAAGCTTTTACTTACATCAAAGTATATGAATCACACATACGTCATCCATCATCAAATTAGAATTTAGGTATGCCACACTATGAACGTCACGAGTGAATAAATCCATAAATGAATTCAGGATATATTCTTCTTGGGTCATGTCCGATGTACCGTCAACCCATTCAATCAGATCTATGTCTCTATCTTCTAGGAGTCACTCGCTCTGATGCCCAAGACAAAACATATCCCCAATTGGACTTGATAAACAATAAACTAGTCTTTCAATTGATTTGCCTATTTTCGATTAGACTAAGGACATGTTTAGGTTTGTCTATTAATATAAGTTGTTTTTCCATATTACGATCCAACCATGTAATACCGCTTATTATTAGTTTAAACATTAGACAACTAATGAGAAACATTTGCTTCCATTTTGCTTTGCATGCAAAAACCATGTGAGGACAATTATACAAATTATATTAATGTAATCAATGAATTTTTTATTGAACATAACCAATTTGTTCGAAAGAATTACAAGTGTACTTAAACGAAATACTACACTTAGGGCACCAGATCCAACATGTAATGTCCTGTGGCTTGGACCCGATGATCGGGTCAAGCGAGGGGTGTTACAATATCTTTCACCATCATTAGACTTTTGATAATTTTGGAAACCTTACATAAACACACTAATGTGAGTTGTTGCACCAGAATCTATCTGTAATGCCCCAGTTTTTCATTAATTATGGCTTTCATAAATTTGACACACAAGTGTGTATCTGCTTCAGTGGTTATGTGGTCTGGGTGTGTGTAGGAGGTCCCAAGTTCAAGCCTTGACTTGGGAAAATTTTGGTATCTTTATGAATAAAGCCCAAACTCTGGTTAGTAGGCTTATAAGTAAAAGTGTGCAAGTAATTAACAGAATAGGCTTACTGGTCTGGTGGTTAAAAGGAGTGTTGGGATGGAAAAAGGTCATGTGTTTGAATCTCGATGTGAGCATTATTTTTGGCTATCACGCCCAAAGAGTTTGTGTTTGATTGAAAATCTGACAGTAATGAGAGATTTGGGGAGATGATAGGGGGAATATTAGAAAATCTGTTCAGTTTTCCTCTCCCCAATAAGAACAAAATTTTGGTTTCTCTCTTCTTCTCCAAAACCCTTGCCGCCGCCCCTTTCCATTCCTTGCTGTTATTCTTTTTACTTTCAAGTTCTGTGGATCGTTATTCGGCGTTAGGGCTCGCTATTGGTAAGTTTGGATTTTGCTTTTCTAAACATTCTGTGTTCCTTCTAAGAGAAATTCCCTTTTTGGTATTCAGGAATTAATCAAGGGAATGAATATCGTTCTCAATCGATGAGTTAAGCACGTGGAATCCTCATTTCGATTGAAGGTAAGGTTTCAATAGTTAAGGATGAACGACTCATTACAATCCCATTTAAATCCTGATTATGTTACTAAATGGGGGCCTTGATTTGTCGAATATAGGTACTGAAGTGTTTGTGAGTCGTTTTAGCTTCAATCGAAACCAGGTGTGTACCCGAAAACACAGAAAATAAGGTTTCAGCGAAAGCTGAAAACCTTAGTGTTGACGCCACACGGGCGTGTGGTTGCCCGTTTGATAGGCCGTGTGCAAGACTGTTTGTAACATCCTGGAAAGGGCCTATGCATTTTCGGTTTAATTGTACGAAGTGACATGTTTTATGTACGAAGAATAAATTTTGAATATTTTTGGAAACCCGGAAATGAATGAAAATGATTTGGAAATGAACATTCTTGGAAACCTGAAAATGTATGGACATGATTTAGAAATGATTCAAAAGAGGAAAGTGAACATTTCTGGAAACTTGGAAATGTAAGGAAATGATTCAAAAGAGGAAGTGAACATTTCTGGAAACTTGGAAATGGAAGGAAATGTCAAGTTTACAGAGCCGAACGAAAATTTTTGGAAACTTAGAAATGACTTAGAAATGTCGAGTTTTAAAGTTTAAAAGAGGAAATTAAGGCAAGGTGGCCTTAAAAGAAAAAGTTGGTGAAATTTGACACACAAACAGGCTGGAAAAGTGGCTGAAGATGTCACTTAGGGCCTATGGAAATGGCGCCACATGCAAGGTGATGGGCCTGAGTTCGAGTCACTTGGGAAGCAAATAAAGGAAGTTTTATTTTTGCTTCCGAAGCTTCCGAGGTGGACAAAGACAAGCCTTCTAGAAAGGGGGAGTTTTATTCTCTTTAATATTCGATTAATAAGGTGATAAATAAGGGATTTAATTTGGATTATTTTTGAAGAGATAATAAAGGATTATTCTCTAATTATTTTAAATTAAGGAGATAAAGCTATCAAATAAAGAAGAGTGGTGGCTAAGTAAGGGATTACGAGTAGTAGTTTCAAGGTATAAAAGGAAGAGAATAGGGCTACTCATCAATTTTTCTTCCTCCTCTTCTCTCTCGCCGAATTTCTCGAGTGCTCTCTTCTCTTCTCTCTCTCTTTTTCTTTTGTCAAGCCGAATCTATAGTCCACCATTGTCAAAATTCTCAAGTTTTCTTTTCTTCCTATTTCTTCTTACCAATCTATTCAAAAGCCGAATCTTGGAAGGGCTTCAAACATAGGTGTTGTTGATTTCTTCGAAGGCAAGAACAAGTTTGATTTCCATTCTTTTCTTTTAGATTAGCCGAGAGATAATCTAACCCCATACATATTATGGTTGCCGAATATGGAAGGATCTTTTGGGATTATCAGAGTAGTCGACTAAAAGGAGGAGTATTCGAGATTTCTAAGATTAAGGTAAGTCATGTGAATATTCGGTCAAAGGCCTTGATTTATGTTTCGATGATTAAGATTAAGTCTAACGTAATGTTTTAGGGATTTCGACATTCCTAGGGAAACAAGGAACAGTTTCGGGATTTGTTGGTGTTCCAATCGGCAACAAGGTAAGAATACTAATCCTACTAGGATTTGGAATTTTGGTCGAATGGCTTTTTATTAAGGTAATAAGTGATAAATCAATGTAGGAATTAAGGATCTAAGCACTAGATCAAGCTTTTCGAGATCTCAAGGAAATTTTAAGCTAATCAAGTGTGTACCCCACACTAATTCTTAATAAGTTTTATGGCTATGTTAATTAAAATATGTGATATTAAGAATATGAAAGTGGCTAAAGTACCATGTTATGGTACAAAGTACCCAGGTACGTTTCCTACTCCTACTAGGAATATGAAAAATGTTATTAGTAACATAAGAATATGATAAGAATGTGAACTCTGGCATATTTATGCATATTATTATTATATGGGGCATATGGGTTTGTTTGAAAGGGGAAGTGAATGTGGTGACCTAAGACCACGAACACGGTGACCTAAGACCGTGATATCTGAAAAGTGGTGACCTAAGACCACAATAATCTGAACGTGGTGACTTAAGACCACGAATGCGGTGACCTAAGACCGCAATTTGGTGTGTAGCGGAAGGAGGGTCGACTTAGTAGTCCTCACGGTGTGACTGGCAGGTACGGGGGTGTGTAGCGGATGGACAATTAGGTTTGGGTTTGGGAATGCATCATAACTTGTATTCATTGTTCTGAATGTGTAACTCTTGTGTGCCTAATTCTATTATGATTTAGTGTCGTGTACACATTGAGTCTGTTTGACTCACTCCGTTGTGGGACCATGTTTCAGGTGATGAACAGTGATGGACCGGGACGACAGAACTTGTGGTGGCCATGCTCAACATGAAGTCTTTATTTTTATGGAACTATTAGTTTTTTTTTAAGTACTTGAATTATTTGGAAACTATTTGTTGTAATAAGGCCATAAGGCCATAGTTGAATCATTTTATATTTATTATTATTTATTATGTTTAGGAACCTTATTTATTAAAGTTTAAGTAAAAAAATTTCTTTAAACTAAATCCTAATTGTTTTATCACTTAATATTAAAAAGGGGTTTCCAAAAATAAAATCGAGTCTGTTTCAACACAAGCCCAACCCAAACAATATATTTTTTTCATCGCACAAGTTTTCTCTAAGTAACAAAAGAATTTGAAACTGGTTTTCTTGAGGAACATACCAAATCTGGTCAAAGCTCGTGGGCCGGGTTTGGGGTGTTTCACTGTTAGTCCACACGGCCGTGTGATCGACGAGCCAGGCCACGCGCGAGTGACACGGTCGTGTGATGGCTGGGCAAGGCCGTGTGTGACACACGGACCTGACCGATTGGGCCATGTGGGCCACACGAGCGTGTGGGATTTTGGGCCAAGACATGTGATCTACACAGCCAAGGCCAAGTTGGGCCGAGTAGGCCACACGGGCAGGCCACATGGGCGTGTGAGCCCATTTTTCTGAAAAATCTGTAAGGTTGCACGGGTTGCCCAAGTCAACCGTGGACCTACTGTAGGGTCGGTAAGCGATACTTAGGCCTTAAATGAATGATTTGTCTGTCTGATTTATGTACTAAGCATGTGTACTGATCTAAATATATGAGTTTTAATTGCATAATAGCATGTCATTCTGATATGTTGCATTGCATCGGGGTGGGTTGATTATGATTAGAGGAAGTATTTGAAAGGCTCTTAAGCCTATTATCTGGTAGCCCAGCTGCAAATTTCTGATTATGTGCCGCACTCATTACGACATGGTGTGTAGAGCTGGGTAGGTTGACTTTATCCCCACATACTGTGTTGGATTGGACGGAGTTGGTGTGTAGAGGCTGGTGGGTAGGACTCTGTTTTCTGCTCTAATCTGCATATTCTGTCTGAAATGGGCTAAGGCCCTACGATATGTCTGAAATGGGCTAAGGCCCTTGCAAATTGTTTCAAAAGCTTCCGCAACATATAAAGTTTTAAAAACAAATAATGAATAAATAACGACACGCTTTGACGATAGCCTTAGATACCTAAAAATGGATACAACGCCATTACATTTTTTAAAACACTATCATGTGACATCGCCAGATTTGGCCGTAATGTCTAGGCCGGGTTTAGGTTGTTACATTTAGTGGTATTAGAGTCAAGTTGCAAAACTCGGCTTTGGATTTAGGTTTTTAAAATGGATTTTCCGAAATGATTTTTGAATGGTTTGAAATATTGTTGAACTAAGTATGTGTACACCGAGTCTCTAGTGCCAATCTCGTAAGTGTTCTAATCTTTGTTTAAATTGTCTATAATACTACTTGCATGCTTGGAATAGCCTTAGGTAGTATACTGTATTGAAAATGCTCTAGGTAGTGTAAACTGAAAACTGTAGCGAAACTTAAAATCGTAGGAAAACCTGCGATTCGCGATAATGAACTCTGAACTTCTGATACTGATCTTCATAAAACATTTGTTAATAAATATAGGAACTGTAACTAATGCATAAAACTGTTAATATAGATAAAACTCTAAATTTACGATGAATGCACGAGGTATCCGTGGATGGGGTACTAAAGGCCGGGGTAGAGGCCGTAGGGGGCTCGAGCTGGGTCCTCCGCATCTAAGAATTTGTCCAATCTAGGTACAAGAGAGATGCCAATCTCACCTGCTATAGAGACTGGGTCTCATGATCGTGAGGCTAGGGATGATGCACTGGGGATGAGGCTAGGCCCAACACTGGATCTGGGGGCCGTGGGTCGGTTACGGAACGACTACGTTCAAATGAGGCTAAATTATTCAGGGGTGTCACTAGAGTCACCCCGAGCATGGCTGAGTACAAGATGGAGGCCACAGAAAGAATCATGGACGATTTGGACTTTATTGCTGAGTAGAAGCATAAGGGGACTGTTTCCCTGCTTCACGATGAGGCTTACCAGTGGTGGCTGACTGTTAAGGAGGGCACTTAGCCCGACCATTTGACTTGGGATTATTTTCAGACGGCTTTCCAAAAGAAGTATGGAGAGCCAGCTACATCTATGCTAGGAGGCGTGAGTTTCTTAATCTCACCCAGAGAGACTGTTCAATGGCCGAGTATGAGGTTGAATTTTTAGACTGAGCAATTATGCCCAGGGCATGATGGCAACTGAATATAAATGATGCGTCCATTTTAAGGATGCGACTGATAGCTCTGCAGAGTGAGCATGATTTTTCTGCTCTGGTGGATAAGGCGAAGATTGCCGAGGAGGTTAAGCGAGTTGAGCACCAAAACCACGAGAAAGGAAAGAACAAGATGGAATCGGAGCCCTCGAATTCTATGGTGAGGCCTAAGAAAAATGCCAGATTTGATGGGCCAGTGAGAGTGGCACCTCCTGTTGCATCTATTGGGGTGGCGCTTTGTGGGCACTATGGTAGACGCCATCCGGGCGAATATTGGAGGACGACTAGGGCATGTTTGAGATGTGGGTCACTTGAACACCGTGTTCGGGATTGTTTACTGAGAATTGGTCAGGTGCAAGCTACGGGTACTGGTACTGTGCAACCGCCTAGAGTAGCTCAACAACCACCCAGAGGCCAAGGACAGGCCAGGGGTGGTAATGGCATGGGCCAAGGATAGAGAGCACCGGCCGCAGTGCGGATCGATGAGGCGAGGCGGCTGCAGACCGTTTATCTTGCATGTCGCCCAGAGGATGGTGATGCTTCAAATGTCATTACAGGTATGTTCTTAATTTTTGGTGTACCCTACACTACATTGATAGACATAGGCTCTACACACTCTTACGTAGCTAGCTCTGTGTCTAAAACTTTGGGGATTCCGGTTGAGAGTACTTTGAACTAGATAACTGTTGTAAGTCCGTTGGGGAAATCTATCCGGGTTAGTAAATTGTTTAGAGACGTCCTGCTAGATGTTCAAGGAACAATATTTTTGGCTGATTTGATAGAACTTCCATTCAGGGAGTTCGATTTGATTCTAGGAATGGACTGGCTAGTCAAGCACCAAGTAAGCCTGGACTGTGCAACAAAGAGGGTGGTTTTGAGAATTGAGGAGGACAATGAGGTAGTGATGATTGGGGGAATACCGAGACTACTTGACGAATGTGATTTCTGCGTTGGTAACAGAAAAGTTGTTACGGAAGGGATATGAGGCATTCTTGGCCTACATCGGTGTTTCTAATTCTGGGAACTCTTCGGTTAAGGACATCAGGACCGTAAGAGACTTTCTAGATGTTTTTCCTGAGGAATTACTAGGTCTGCCTCCAAGCTGAGAAGTAGAATTTGGGATTGACCTCTTTCCTGGTACAGTTCTGATGTCCATCGCCCCTTATAGAATGGCACCGAAAGAGCTTGTGGAGCTTAAGGCTCAGATTCAAGAGTTACGAGATCGTGGGTTCATCCACCCTAGTGTGTTTCCGTGGGGAGCACCTATTCTGTTTGTGAAAAAGAAGGATGGATCCATGTGTATGTGTATCGACTACCGTCAATTGAACAAGCTGACCATCAAGAATAAGTACCCCTTTCCGAGGATTGATGATTTGTTTGACCAGTTCCGAGGAGCTTCGATTTTCTCCAAGATTGATCTATGATCAGGGTATCAACAGTTGAAAGTTAGAGAGGTTAACGTACATAAGATGGCATTTAGGACTCGCTACGGCCATTACGAGTTCCTGGTGATGCCATTTGGACTAACGAGTACACCAGCAGCTTTTATGGATCTGGTGAACCAAGTATTCTAGCCCTATCTTGATCAGTTTGTGGTAGCCTTCATTGACGACATTCTAGTGTATTCGAATACCGAGGACAAGTACGATTAGCATCTCCGAGTGGTGTTATAGACTTTGAGTGAAAAGTAGTTGTACGCAAAGTTTAGTAAATGTGAATTCTGGCTCCGAGAAGTAACCTTTCCGGGGCATGTGGTTTCTGCGGAGGGGATTTAGGTGGATCCTTGTAAGATTGATGCTGTGTTAGAATGGAAACAGCCAAAGAATGTGTCCGAAATCTGCAGCTTTCTGGGGCTGGCGGGTTATTTTTGACGCTTCATAGAAGGGTTCTCATTGATTGCAGCACCATTAACCAAGCTTCTCCGCAAGGAAGTTCCCTTTGTCTAGACTAGTAAGCAACAAGAGAGCTTCGAAAAGCTCAAATCTGTTTTGACTCAGGCTCCGGTTCTGATACAGCCTGAATCTGGGAAGGATTTCGTCGTATACAGTGATGCGTTGAATGTGGGTCTAGGTTACCTTCTGATGCATGATGGTAAAGTGGTAGCTTATGTGTCTCGTCAGCTTAAGACGCATGAGGCTAACTACCCGACGCATGATTTGGAACTGGCGGCTGTGGTCTTTGCTCTGAAGATATGGAGGCATTATCTGTATGGTGAGAAGTGTACTATCTACACTGATTACAAAAGTCTCAAGTATCTCCTCACCCAGAAGGAGTTAAACCTTAGGCAGCGTAAATGGGTTAAACTGCTTAAGGATTATGACTGCACCATTAAGTACCATCCGGGTAAGGCCAATATGGTGGCAGATGCTTTGAGCCGTAGAGCTATGACCGACTTGAGAGCGATGTTCGCTTGACTCGGCTTATTCGTCGATGGGAGTCTATTAGTAGAACTTCAGGTTAGGCCTGTATGGGTTGATCAGATCAGAGGTAAACAGATGGGGGATAAATCGCTTGAGTTGTAGTTTCGTCAGGTTGAGAATGGGGATACTACTGATTTTAGGATTAACCATGATGGGATACTTTATTTCCGCGGTCGGATCTGTGTACCGAATGATGAGGATTTGAGACGGTTAGATCTGTGTGCCCTTACTCTATGCATCTCGACAGGAATAAAATGTACCGAGATTTACGTGTATTATACTGGTGGCCAGGGTTAAAGCATGAAGTTATTGACTTTGTTGCTCGCTGTTTGACTTGCCAGCAGGTTAAGGCTGAGCACGAGTTGCCTTCGGGGTTGCTGCAATCAGTAAAGATTACGATATGGAAGTGGGAACGAGTAACCATGGGCTTCGTTAATGGGTTGCATTTAACACCCACTAAGAAGGATTCTGTCTGGGTCATCGTGGATCATTTGACCAAGTTTGCTCACTTCATTCTAGTTAGGACGGACTTTTCGCTCTAGAAATTGGCTAAGCTGTATGTATCTGAAATGGTGAGACTACATGGGGTTCCCGTCTCGATCATCTCCAATAGGGATCCTTGCTTCACGTCTCGGCTCTGGAAGAAATTGCACGAGGCTTTGGGTTCAAGGTTCGACTTCAATACTGCTTTCCATCCTTAGACAGATGGTCAGTTGGAGAGGGTGATTCAAGTATTGAAGGATATGTTGAGGAGCTGTGTTATAGATTTTCGAGGTAGTTGAGAGGAGTATTTGTCGTTGGCAGAATTCACCTATAACAACAGCTATCAGTCTAGCATTCAGATGGCACCTTACAAGGCCTTTTACGATCGTAAGTGTCGCACTATCTTATGTTGGACTGAGTTGGGGAAGCGACGTGTTCTTGGTCCAAAATTGGTTTCTGAAACTGAAGATAAGGTCTGATTGATAGAGATCGACTGAAAGCGGCATCTGATAGGCAGAAGTCCTACGCGGATCTAAAAAAAAGAGTATCGAGTATTCTGCGAGGGATTTAGTCTTTCTCAAGGTCTCACCATAGAAGAAGGTTTTGAGGTTTGGTCGCAAGGGTAAGCTGAGCCCTCGGTTTATTGAGCTGTACCGTATTCTGAAACGAGTGGGGCCAGTCACATATCAGTTGGATCGCATTCATGATTTATTCCACGTCTCACTGTTGAGACGCTACTGCTCTGATCCCACGCACGTTCTGGTGAAGAATATTGAGATCAGACCAGATCTAACATTTGTGGAGGAGTCGGTCCAGATCCTGGATCGCGATATTAAAGTTCTGTGAAGGAAGTCTATCCACTTAGTGAAAGTGTTGTGGAGGAAGCATAACACTGAAGAGGCCACTTGGGAGCTAGAAAATGCAATGCGTCAAAAGTATCCTCCCATTTTCTGATTAGGTAAAATTTCGAGGACAAAATTTTCTTTTAGGGGGTAGAGTTGTAACGCCTCGATTTTTCATTAATTTTGGCTTTTGTAAAATTGACACATAAGTGTATATCTGCATCAATGGTTATGTGGTCTTGGTGTGTGTGGGAGGTCCCAAGTTCAAGCCTTGACTTGGGAAACTTTTGGTATCTTTATGAATAAAGCCCAAACTCTTGTTAGTAGGCTTATAAGTAAGAGTGTGGAAGTAATTAACAGAATGGGCCTGCTAGTCTGGTTGTTAGGAGGAGTATTGGGATGGAAAAAGGTCCTGTGTTTGAATCTCGACGTGAGCATTATTTTTGGCTATCACGCCCAAAGAGTTTGTGTTTGATTAAAAATCTGACAGTAAGGAGAGATTTGGGGAGATGATAGGAGGAATATCAGAAAATCTGTTCAGTTTTTCTCTCCCCAACAAGAACAAAATTTCAGTTTCTCTCTTCTTCTCCAAAACCCTTGCCGTCGCCCATTTCCATCCCTTCTTGTTATTCTTTTTACTTTCAAGTTCTTTGGATCGTTATTCGGTGTTAGGGCTCGCTATTGGTAAGTTTGGATTTTGCTTTTCTAAATGTTCTGTATTCCTTCTAAGAGAAATTCCCATTTTGGTATTCAGGAATTAATCAAGGACTGAGTATCGTTCTCAATGGACGAGTTAAACATGTGGAATTCTCGTGTCGATCGAAGATAAGGTTTCGATAGTTAGGGATGAATGCCTCGTTACAATCCTATTTAAATCCCGGTTATGTTACTAAATGGGGGCCTTGATTTGTCGAATATAGGTACTGGAGTGCTTGGGAGTCGTTTTAGCTTCAATCAAAACCAGGGGTGTACCCAAAAATGCAGAAAATGAGGTTTCGATGAACCAAAAACCTCAATGTTGATGCTACACAGGCGTATGGTTGCCCGTATAGTAAGCCGTGTGCAAAACTGTTAGTCCTCACACGGTAATGTGATCGACGAGCCAGGCCGCACGCGAGTGACAAGGCCTTGTGATGGCTGGGCAAGGCCGTGTGCGACACACGGGCCCGACCAATTAGGCCGTGTGGGCCACACGGGCGTGTGGGATTCTGGGCCAGGCCGTGTGATCCACACGGCCAAGGCCAAGTTGGGCCGAGTAGGCCACACGGGCGTGTTGGCTTACATGGGCAAGCCACATGGACGTGTGAGCCCATTTTTCTAAAAACTCTGTAAGGTTGTACGAGTCACCCAAGTCAACTGTGGACCTATCGTAGGGTCGGTAAGCGATACTTAGGCCATAAATGAATGATTTGTCTGTTTGATTTATGTACCAAACATGTATACTGATTTGAATATATGAGTTTTAATTGCATAATAGCATGTCATTCTGGTATGTTGCATTGCATTGGGGTGGGTTGATTATGATTGGAAGACGTATCTGAAAGGCTCTTAAGCCTATTATCTGGCAGCCCAGCTGTAAATTTCTGATTAGGTGCCGCATTCGGTACGACATGGTGTGTAGGGCTGGGTGGGTTGATTTTATCCCCACATGGTGTGTAGAGGTGATAAACCATAAAAGTAACATATTTTAGGCCTACATTTAGCAAGCTTTTGGATAATTTAAGCTTTGATTTACGGGCCAATTCACGAAATCAACACGGCCTAGACTTCAAGCCACACGGTCGTGCCTTATTAAAAGTACTAGAACACGGCCTGGACCCCGATAAACACGCCCATGCCTCATTAAAAGTCCAAACACGGCCTGGCCATGATTCACACGGGCGTGTGCCATGGCCGTGTCCCTGTCGCTAGAAAGAGAAATTTCATTCGGGAAAGGATACTTGGAGGCAAAGAAACACTTTCCAAAGCCTATTCAAACACCCTAGCAGGAATTCTACTTAAATTAGGAAACTTAGGGGCCAAGTAAAGCATCACAAAGTCTATATAAACACCCAAGGGGCAACTTGAAAGGGGAGTTCGACAGAAGCCGAAACCAGCGTCAAAGTTAGGCTAAGGAGCCAAGCCGAGAAGATCAGAGTTAGGGAATAACATGAAGATAGCCAGTTGATCCATCCCAAGAAGCCAAAATTATACTCAAGACGGCGGAATTCTCCTTCAATTCCTTCAGGGAGTTTTAGGATTTTCTTATGTTTTGTTTTATCTTTTCTCTTGCGATGTTTTGTTTATTCATTATGAACTAAACCCTTCAGATACCTGAAGGGGATGAAACCTAGATGAATCTTTTTATTTGATTTTTAAAGTTATATGATAATTACTTAGTTTGTTCTTAATTATGTTGCTTAATCCAAATCTAATGTGCTTAGGTGGAGGAGGAATAGACCCTGCCTAAGAGTAGATCTAACATAATTAAGCGGAGTTGATCGAACGCCTAGAGATAGGGTTACGAGATTTTGCCGGATTTGGGTGAAACCTAATATGGGAGTCCATTGATCGATTTACTGCTATCCTAGGGGGTTATTATAAGTGAACGAGAATTCCACTAATTAATCTAGGGTTAGACGTTATTCGCCTCGAGTGAGGGTTTAATATAGGTTAGGGAGTCTTACGGATCAAGCTAAGTAAAAGATATAATTTAGGGTTAAATAATAAGTGAAGTCTGGATGGATTCTTTCTAAGGGTATCGTCGTAATCAACTAAGTTTTCCTTCAAGTTATTTTATATACATCCTTTTTGTCTTTGTGTCCTTAGTTTAGTCTTTGTCTATAGCAACTTCACTATATTTTTAAGGCTGAATAATAAAAAGAAGTTAGTATTAGTACTTTTAGTTCCTTTGGGTTCGATATCCGGTCTTGCCTAAGCTATACTACTGTTCGATAGGTACACTTGCCTTTAATCATTGTCAGAGTTAGTTTTCAGGTTTTGATCATTCTTTTATAAATTTTAAAACTCTGATTTTGCAGCGATCAAGTTTTTGGCGTCATTGCCGGGGAACTAAAATATTAAGAAAGCTCGATTTTTATTACTTTAGCCATTTTTTTACTATTACAATTTCTTTTCATTATTATTTTATTTTATTTTTTTATTTTTTATTTTTTTATTTTTTTACTTTGCTAATTTTTCCTCTATTTTGCTTTTGACAGATAATTTTAGTCTATAGAGAAGATGGCACTGAATAATTATCAGTGGCAAGTCATGAGGACAATTCCTACTAAAGCAGCCAGTGCCTTCGACCTCGAAGTGTTCACCATGCTATCAACGCAGCTAGAAATGATGAATAAAAAGATTGATGGTTTGTGTAGTCGCTCGCGGTACACCCAGTAATGCAATATGACTCGAATCCAAGAGGCGTGGCGAATCCTGAGTACCCACCCTACGGATATGGCATGGAGAACGAACAAGTCCACTATATGGGTAACTACTCTAGACCTCAAAATAATTTTTATAATGACACTTATATTGCAGGTTGGAGGTACCATCCAAATTTCTCGTGGAATGATCAAAGTAGCCAAAGACAGGAACTTTATCCAGATTTTCAACAACCACCTCACCAACAAGAAGAGGAGTCGAACATTGAAGAGATGTGACAAAATTCATGGAAACCACAGATACCCATCTCCAAGACACTGAGAAAACATTTAAAAGTCAACAAACACCAATTGAAGAGAACAAGAACCAATTAGAGGAAGTTACTAAGTCAGTAAGGGAAGTCACTAAGGCAGTCGAACAACTCGCAAAGCTCATGTCAGAACGACCGCAAGGACATCTACCGAGCAACACCGAGATTAATCCAAAGGAGCAAATTCAAGCCATAGCAGCCTAGGAAAATGCAGAGATAGGCGAACCCATCTCGCAACAAGAAAACAAGGTAGACAAAAGAAAAAAAAGAGGTAACGCAAGAAAAGCCGAAACCGGTAATAAAGGAGTATCAACCTCGCATTCCTTATCCCAAAGCATTAAAAAGAGACTATTCAGAAGACCAGTTCGGTGAACTCATATTTCGCGTAGGCGACGAGATAGTCACTCTTCAAGCTCTTGACTTGGCCAAAACATCAAGTGATAAAGAATACCAACCTCGTGCGCCATATCCTGATGCAATAAAGAAGGATCACACAGAGGAAGAATCTGCTGAACTTACACTTCGTGAAGATGACGAAACAATCACTTTTCAAGCTCTTGACCCAACTAGGACATCGAGTAATAAAGGTACGAATGATAATTTTATTGATAACCATTTGGTTCAACCTTCATTACAGGAATCATTACGAAATCACTTAGAGCTAAGATCTTAGACCTCGTGCCAACAAAGAAGAAATACCTAAGGAACAAATCCTTAGGGTTGACAAACTAAAAGAGGAGGAAACACAAATCAAAGAGGAACAGGAATAGTACGAAGTGAAACCGAAGGAGACCCCAAACAAGCTGATAGGAACAACAACTCACATCAAAATAGAGGATCAGGTATTGTTGAATAAGGAAGACCTTAGAATCACCAATTCAGACCTCAAGGCAAACGAAGAAATCACTTTTGAGGTACTTAATGTCTTCCTATACGGTACAGTCGAGGTAAGCAATCCTAAATTCGACACTTTTGAGGTAAACATTACTTGACTTAAGCTATATATCCATAACTGAAGTGATCGCATGAGAAAGGATTTTCACCTCCTCAAACCACCATGACCATACGAATGAGAGGTGAATTCTAGCTTAAGACTATAAACGAGCGCTTCTTGGAAGGCAACCCGAGCACTAACCCCATTTTTTACCTTTTTTTTATTTTTTTATTTTTTATTTTTTCCTTTTAGCACCTAACCATAAACTAACCAAAGAGCAGATTTCTAGGCCACACGGCCCTACACACGGGCATGCCCGTAGCCGTGTGGAAGCCAAGGGATAAACCATTGGCATGCTAGTAGTCGTGCACGACATAGAAAAAAATTTTCCCAACACGGGTGGCGATAATAGTCCACGCCCATGCCGACGCCCCGTGCGAGGTTACTGACTTGTTAAGCACGGGCTAAACACGGCCGTGCCTACCAACCGTGCCAACATTCTGACTTATCGAACACGGGAGGAGCACACCCATATTAAATGACTGTATAAAGAAAGACATCGGCGTGCCACTACACCCACAGCCGTGCCCGAACACCCTGAACGCGCCCAAAAATTCAAAATTCCAAAACATGGGCTACATCTCTATTTAAAACTCGTTCTCCCATCTTCTAGCTGTCTTTCATTTTCCATTATTTATTTTTGTTTTTATTTTAGTTTTATTTTCATTTTTTTACTTTATTTTATTTTATTTTCTTCCTCTTATTCTTTATGATATTTAGATTTAGCTTAGGATACAATAAAATCAGACTAGCTGCTTCGAGGATTCGATTTCAAACGGTTCAAGACGCTTCCCCACGTTCACATCCAATTTTATCCAGTTTCTTTTCATTGACTTCATCCAAAATTCAGGAAGTTTCACTTCTCTCCCTATCTTATGATTTTATGATTATTTTGATATTATCCATCTTTGTACATTGAGGGCAATGTACATCTTAAGTGTGGGGGGGTTAATTATAGTATTATCTAAAAATCCCTGAATTATGCCTTGATCTTAAAGTAAGTTTCTCATATTACGATTTGAATGAAATTTTCTTTGATTTATGATTTCTATTGATATGTTTTAGATTAAGTCATTGATAATTCTGCATTGATAATTAAATTTGAAGGATACTAGGGAATCAAGCATGACAAGTCTAATTTTCAAAAATTTAAAATTTTAGGTTGTTAACCTGAATTTGAATGTTATCTTGAAAGTTTGAAATTTACGAGGTTGACATAAAAACCACCCATAATTCTTGTGAGATTTTGAGCCTTATAGAGCATATATTCTTTTTCATGCTCACTTTATTGATTATGAGTATGTCAACATTGAAATATTATTCTAGAACTTGCCTTGATTATACATGTCGAGACTACAGTTATGATTTGATAGACAGAGATGATAAAGGCACTTAGGATTTAACCCATTAACACCACTAAAAAGCCAACCTTCATAGTTAACCCCTAGTGAACCTCGTTGATCCTAACAACCCTTTTTAATGACTTACCTACTAATTTTAACCCAAAACCCTTTGTATTTGTTATCACCATTTCTTTTAATTACCCTTTTTGTCGAGATTTGATTTTGAACAATTTCCTAACTATGTTTTATATTTCAGTTGTAAAAGTTCTTTCTTATTATTGTAATGATAGTTTGTTCTTAAAAAAAATGAAGTATATTCATTATTAGTTTTTGATTAGGTGAGCTTACACATTAAAATTCAAAAAAATTCTTGAAGAAAAAGCTCATATTATTAGTATTATTAAGCTTCAATTGATTATTTAAGATTAGTTCATTTTTCTAGTTAGGAAATTTATTAGGTTAATCTCGATTCTTAACCTTCTAATTCAGCCTTTATCCACACCTTTAACCCTAGCCCTGTTACAACCCAGTCAAAGACCTTTTGATCTGTTTGTCATCTCATTTTACAGTGGTGGGTATTTGATTTTCAGGCAAGCCTATGGGATTAACTTTTCATGTTCGATTATTGAGTGCTTAATTTTGACCCTTAAACACTTTTTGAGTGATTTAAGTGAATCTTTTTTGAGGATGTCAATCCTTGTAGATTTTGAATTAAAGGTAATTATTTAGATGAAAGGAAACACCTCTGTTTTCGTGCTACAAATGGATGACTTATCTTGTTTGAATCTTTAGGACTCTTTAAGTTAAATTATCCATGTATAAATTATCTATGAATTAGGATAAGGCATTGTTGATAGGAATTATGAATCATGGAAAGTTCGTTTTAATTGTAAGTTGAGAATTTTGCTTGAGGACAAGCAAAAGCTTAAGTATAGGGGTATTTCATAAACCATAAAAGTAACATATTTTAGGCCCACATTTAGCATGCTTTTGGATAATTTAAGCTTCGATTTAGGTAAAAAGGTGCTCTTAATCCTTTCTTTTCATGTCTTATACTCAGGAAAGCACCCACAGATGAAAAGAACGTAAAATAGGCTTAAAACGGGCCAAATGGGCCAATTCACGAAATCGACACGGCCTGAACTTCAAGCCACACGACCATGCCTCATTAAAAGTACTAGAACACGGCCTGGACCCCGATAAACACGGCCATGCCTTATTAAAAGTCCAAACACGGCCTGGCCACGATTCACACGGGCGTGTGCCATGGCCGTGTCCCTCTCGATGGAAAGAGAAATTTCATTTGGGAAAGGATACTTAGAGGCAAAGAAACAAATTCCAAAGCCTATTCAAACACCCTAGCAGGAATTCTACTTAAATTAGGAAACTTAGGGGCCAAGTAAAGTATCACAAAGTTTATATAAACACCCAAGGGGCAACTTGAAAGGGAAGTTCGGCAGAAGCCGAAATCAGCATCAAAGCTAGGCCAAGGAGCCAAGCCGGGAAGGTCAGAGTTAGGGAATAACGCAAAGATAGTCAGTTGATCCATCCCAAGAAGCCGGAATTATACTCAAGACGGCGGAATTCACCTTCAATTCCTTCAGGGAGTTTTTGGATTTTCTTATGTTTTGTTTTATCTTTTCTCTTGCGATGTTTTGTTTATTCATTATGAACTAAATCCTTCAGATACCTGAAGGGGATGAAACCTAGATGAATCTTTTTATTTGATTTTTAAAGTTATATGATAGTTACTTAGTTTGTTCTTAATTATGTTGCTTAATCCAAATCTAATGTGCTTAGGTGGAGGAGGAATAGACCCTGCCTAAAAGTAGATCTAACATAATTAAGCGGAATTGATCGAACGCCTAGAGATAGGGTTACGAGATTTTGCTGAATTAGGGTGAAACCTAATATGGGAGTCCATTGATCGATTTACTGCTATCCTAGGGGGTTATTATAAGCGAACGAGAGTTCCACTAATTAACCTAGGGTTAGACGTTATTCGCCTCGAGAGAGGGTTTAATATAGGTTAGGGAGTCTTACGGATCAAGCTAAGTAAAAGAAATCATATAATTTAGGGTTAAATAATAAGTGAAGTCTGGGTGGATTCTTCCTAAGGGTATCGTCGTAATCAACTGAGTTTTCCTTCAAGTTATTTTCTATACATCCTTTTTGTTGGAACGCAGGAACCCCATGGCGCAGCAGAATAAAATTAGATCCGGCGATCCAAATCAGGA
The DNA here is from genome assembly GCA_025503065.1 of Gossypium bickii. Lineage (NCBI taxonomy): Eukaryota > Viridiplantae > Streptophyta > Magnoliopsida > Malvales > Malvaceae > Gossypium > Gossypium bickii. The sequence continues at coordinate 13,067,473 of CP106713.1, read as the reverse complement.
ATCCATGTGTGAGGAACGAATCGGGGTGAAATAAAGGTTTCGAAATTACCAAAACTTCAATCTGAGTAGACAGCGACGCCTTGGCAACAAGAGTTTTGATCTACTGTCGAATCAAGCCACAACCTTTTCCGATGTCGGCCTCTACGTGATCCACCCGGATTGACAATGAACGGAAGAAATCTCCAAAACTATTTTGGAGGTTTATTTGCTTGACGGCTGCTAAACCTAACAAGCAATCACTTAGGGTTTTTCATTTCCCGCTTTGTCTCCTTTTAATACCTTTTATAATGGGTGCCTTTCTCATTGGGCCTTTTATAATTGGTATCTCTTGACTGTATTACAAGATTAAATAAATACAATAAAGTTTTTAACTGAAAATTATAATTACATTAATTATATCTGAAAATTATAATTACATTAATTATAATAAGGATTTCGGTAAACTATATTTATTTAAATTTATATATGAATCTGTAACACCCCAAACCCGGCCCACGAGTCCTGACCGGATCTGGCATGTCACTGCGGAGAAACGTTTGAAAATATTTTTGACTTAAGATAAAACATTAAAATTTGTCGTCTTTTGAAAACCATGTCCATTTAAAATTCTATGTAAAACTTTGATGTTACAAAATATCCGAATTAAAACTTTATTATTTACTTTTAATATATGAGTTGCCGAAATTGAAAACATTTCCCGAATAATAATTTAATCGACAATCCAATTTAAAACATAGCAAAATCCGTAAATATCTCAAATGGCCCTTAGTACAATAATAGTTTAATCAAAAGTACTTAAAAATAATCGAATATAATAAATAAAGCGTATTCACCAGCATGGGCCCACTCATATCGCTCAACCGGTCCAAGCTTTATGAATTACCCAAAATGTTGGTAAAAATTTGGGTGAGTCAATAGACTCAAGTGCATAGTTATTACACATGTTTCTGTGTAATGCATAAAGCTTGGACCGGGTTGGAGCGATACTGAGGTGGCCCATGCGAAAGATAGTTTATTTATTATATTCAGATTACATTTGAAGTATTTTTGATTAAATTATTATTGTAATAAGGGCCATTTGAGATATTTACTTAATTTTGCTATGTTTTAAATTGGATTGTCGATTAAATTATTATTCAGAAATGTTTTCAATTTCTAAACAACTCATATATTAAAAGTAAATAATAAAGTTTTAATTCGATATTTTGTAACATCAAAGTTTTATATATAATTTTAAATGGACATGGTTTTCAAAAGACGACAAATTTTAATGTTTTATCTTAAGTCAAAAATATTTTCAAACGTTTCTCCGTAGTGACATGCCAGATCCGGTCAGGACTCGTGGGCCGGGTTTGGGGTGTTACAGAATCAAATTCATATATTAATAAAATTATGTTATCATTATGTGTACAACATCCTTGTACATATAATATGTTCAATATCTGATTGCCCAATTAAATTAATTCTTTAATTAATTTAATTCATGTGACAACCAAACACAATACCAACTATATTTTATTCCGTTCATTTCAACCATAGGGTGTGACCACAGAGGTTCTTGCAACGTTAGCAGTAATACTAGAACGATTCTATTGTAACAGACAATGAGTGGCATCTAGTAATGCATCATTGCTACCTAAGTTACAAGAAGTCATGATTCGACATAACCATTCGTGATTAACCTTTCATGCATTAATCCTTAAGTCCTTTATCTCTGGAACGGGTACAAGTCATGGGATAGTCACACTTGCATAGTCCATCCCATGTTTCTTGATATCTTGAGTAGACTATGATATACAAATTAGTATGACATCTCATATCAACTTATTTGAGCATGGCCATGCATTTCTAGTCTCACTCAATCAAGTGGCCTAAGATATTACTCCTATTATGTAGGAGGGACTTATCCTTTATTGATCAAGCATATCCTCTACATAGATTGTGGTATATCCAACATCGCCTTTATAGAACAACTTTTATTACGATTATGCGTTTGATCAGTATCAAAATATACAACTCACGATCTTTGGGATAATAACGATCTCAAGTCTGAGGATCATGTACATATTAATCACTATGAGTGATGTTGTGACAATTACATAATAATCCAATAAACATACTCATAGCGGGTCAATCCAATATGTTGTTCTCTAACACACATATTCATGCATTGATTTTGACACTCCATATCAATGACAACTCTTTATCATCAATCAACTACATGTTAGTCTTAATGCATTATTGTTGTCCTAGTCAATAATAATACTCGACTAAGGATCTTTTAAGAATAATCATATTATTCTCAGGACATTATTATAAAACAGTTTATTTATACACACAGAAAGAAAAACTGAAATAATAATGACAACGCTTTATATTAATAAACATGGTAAATTAAGTATGTTATTACAACCATCTCATGATTGATCTTTGGGCATACTCTTACACTTTTTGTCTTTGTATCCTTAGTTTAGTCTTTGTCTATAGCAACTTCACTATATTTTTAAGGCTGAATAATAAAAAGAAAGTTAGTATTAGTACTTTTAGTTCCTTTGGGTTCGATAACCGGTCTTGCCGAAGCTATACGACTATTCGATAGGTACACTTGCCTTTAATCAATGTCAGAGTTCGTTTTCAGGTTTTGATCATTCTTTTATAAATTTTAAAACTCTGATTTCAGCGATCAAGAGGCTGGTGGGTAGGACTCTGTTTTCTGCTCTAGTCTGCATATTCTGTTGAAATGGGCTAAGGCCCTACGATATGTCTGATTCTGTATCTGAGTGGGCTATGGTCCACATCATTTCTGTAATGGGCTCAGATCCGAACTATGAAAATTATGCCTGTTATCTGGTGTTATTGTGTGTATGTTTTCTATGGGGTTACACACTGAGTTTGCGAAAAATCACCCTTTTCTGTTTAATCTGTTCAGGTAATCCCCAGCAGTAGACGGATCGGTGCAGCAGAGGACTCGACCATGACCACGATTCTGGACACTTATTTACGGTTTATTTTTAATTATGATTTGGTTATTTTTGGGTAAATTTTATGTAACAAGGCCTTTTGGATTTTTGTTTAAAATTTGGGATCATTATTTTATAAACTGCTAGCAGTAGGACAAGACGCGAGTTTTCAAATTAAACAAAGGTTTTATCAAAATACGTACAACCTTGCAAATCATTTTAAAAGCTTCTGCAACATATAAAGTTTTGAAAAATGATAATGAATAAATAACGACACGCTTTGACGATAACCTTAGATACCTAAAAATGGTTTCAATGCCGTTACATTTTCTAAAGCACTATCATGTGACATTGCCAGATTCGGCCATAACGTTTAGGTCGGGTTTGGGGTGTTACACTATCCACCAACTGTGTTTAGGTACCAAAAACTAACCTTAAAGCAAATAAAATTAGGAAGTACACCTTTCTTTACACTCCAAGCTTGACAGTTGGTCCTATTCTTCCTTTTCATGACCTATCACGCCACAAGAGAAACAACCATCCTTAGTTGGTTCCTTTTGTTGTTTCTTTTACGGTTTCATATCTGTAACTTTCTTATTTTTCTGTATATGTAATATCCTTAAATCAGGGTCTCCGCATTTTGCATGTGTTTGCATGTGAAGATATGTTTGTGTGATCGTTTGGTATGTTTGGAGTCTAGGCATGACCCTGGGTTAGTCCTGGGTTAGGCTAAATATTTTGTTTTAGTGCTTGGGAAGAGGGAGCTAGGAAAGTTAGGGGTTGAAAGAATTTATTGAAGGGTTGTGACGCAAGGAATCAAGTGGCAAAGTGGGAAGGAAGGCGCCACTAAGGTGCTTGGATGGTGACGCCACATGCAGGGAAGGGAGTGCTTGGGTTCGAGCTACAGAAATCCTTTTTCTGCTTATTCTTTTTCACGCCACAAGCAAGGAAGAGGTGTGCTCAGGTGGGACTCTCCTGATGGATGAGGATTAAGCTATCAGATTTTAAATGGATGGAGGGGAGAAAAATGTGGAGTTTGACTCATTCAAACCGATTTGAATAAGTAGATGGGAGAGCTTTGAAGTGTTGGCCGAATTATGGACTGTGGGAAAGGAGGTGTGATCAGTTTGAGAATTAGGGGCAGGCCGAATCTCCATAGGCAAGGGAGAGTGCATTTTCGGCTAGCTTAGGGGTTCTTTTCTTTTCGGGTAGTGTCAAAACCAAAACAGTAAAGTACATTCTTTTCTCTTTTCTCTTTTGGCAATTTGGGCACTTGATCGATTCATTTTAGTAACCCCTCTGAAGAGCTGAAACTTCCTCTTTGCCGAATCCATCTTGGTCACTTCTTCTTTTCTTATTCTTGCTCAAAGCCGAAACCAACAACCATTCTTCTACCGATATCTTTTCTTCTTTCAAGTCTCTTGTGCCGAAAGCTCTTTCTTTCTCTTTGCCGAATCCCTCCTTTTCCATTTCATTTATCTTCTCCATCTTCACCATCTTCATAAGCCGAAACTTTGTGTTGTTCTCTTCTTGGCCGAATTCTCCTACTTATTTCCTTTCTCTTCTCACGAGATCTAGTCTCCATTCAAGTACCGAAACCTATCTCTTCCAATTGGGTTAGTCGAATCTTTTGGTAAGTAGACTTTCTATTTTCCTTTTCTTCTTCGACACTGATTTGGTGAAGGTCGAATCTCTTTTGCCTTTCCTTTTTAATACTTCTTCAATCGTTATTAATCGGGATTTTGAAACTTTATTCTTGTTTCATGCTGATAGCCGAAACCCCTAACATCAATAGGGGGTGCCGATCTTTGGTGTTTAGAAGCCGAATCAGTCATTAAGGTAAGGTGGTGACAAACTCTTTTAGATTCATGCTATGGCCGAATGGCTTTAGATTGCTAATGATGTGTTAAAACAGATTGTAGGGAGGAGTGCAACCTGAACCAGTGGATTTTCAGGATTTGATTGCCGATCTAGGTAAAGGTTCTAGTGTTTCGAATCTATTTCTTATTCTTTCAGAAGCCGAAGGCTAATCACTTGTGTGTTTTAGTGCTTGGCCGATTGCAAAGGGGATCATCACGTAGTTTCAGGATTTGGTTGGAAACCAAATCGGCACTAAGGTAAGGAGTTATTTTCATTCGACATATCCTTCGGGATTTCTAGTTGAGCTGAATGGGCTTTTGGTTACTAACAAGTGTTGGCCGATTATAGGAAGGGGGAAGGCAACATTTACCGATTTTGCTAGTTACGCGTAGTTTTGAGGTTTCGCTTAGATCTACAAGTAGTCAGGTGTGTAACCTTACACACTTCATTAGTAATACATGTTATTGTGTTAACTGTTATGAACCGATTAGTCAGTGAAATCAGCCTTGTGGGCATGAGCATGGACTCCGAGTAAGTCCCCTGTTATGTGATTGTTGATATACATCGTGATGTTACTGTTAAATGCTATGCTATGCATTAATTGCATGATTTCATGATATTATGATACGTATGATATGGACATGATGATGGGATTGATGAGAGGAGGGGGAGGATTTATTTGGACTGTCACCAGTGGTTTTGACCACACGATGGGTTGGCCCCATCTTTGATATTATTATTTGTGATGAAGTCCCATTGGTTTTGACCACCAGTGGTTTGACCACATATATGATATTGTGACTACAGTCACCAGTGGTTTTGACCACATATGGATATTGTGACTCGTCCCAGTGGTTTGGTACCATAGTGGGTTGGCCCCACATGATTGATTACGGGATTGTCATCAGTGGTTTTGACCATACGGTGGGTTGGCCCCATCACTTGATTCGTGACTACGGTCAGCAGTGGTTTTGACCACACCGATATATATTTGTGACTCCGGTCACCAGTGGTTTTGACCACCAGTTGTTTTGACCACACGGGGTAGATAAAGGAGATCGGATGGTTAGATAATGGGGTTGCATGACTTGTATGTTCTATTAATGATTTGTGTAAGTGCTATTCCATCGGGTTAAGGATTTATGTACTGAGTCTCGGTGACTCACCCCTTCCCTTATATTTTGCAGATGAGGCATAGATCGCGGATATGGAGCCGGGGAGGACTTAAGGTGGCCATGTAAACTTATTTTCGTGTTTTGACTTTAAATTATTATTTCGGTATTATTTAATTAATTTAAATTGGGTTTTGGTTTTCTAATAAGGCCGCTAAGTATTATTTTGGGTTTTCAATTACTTGCTTTACTTTTGATTATATTATGCATGTGCTTAATAAATTGATTGTTTAAATAACCGGTAAAAAGCAACGTTTTCAAAATTATACATCCTTCGAATTTTCAAACCTTACGATCAGGTAACAACATTCACAATATGATTGCAAAGGTAACCTAAATGATTTTCGAATTTAATTTTCAAACAACTTAACAGCGAATGGTTTTAACTTAACCATACACAACTTACTCGGAATTTAAAAAGAATCACATGATTTCCAAAAGCTAGTAACAACCAACGGATTTTTCAAACATAAGTTTTCTGGGTTTATAGCAACACTAAAATGATTTCAACATCACTTTATACGAGGTTTTCTAAACTCTAAAACGATAAAGAGTTTTTCAATAAAATTTAACCGGTAACTTGTTTTATTCAAATGTTTTCACTCCGTAACATGCCAGATTCGGTCGTGATGTGTTGATCGGGTTTGGGGTGTTACAATTTTGGTATCAGAGTCAGGTTCAACAGCTCGGCTGTGGGCCCGAGGCCCAAAAATGTTTTAAAATGAATTGTGAAAAGGTTTTATGGGAAAAGTATAGTGGTGGAAGGCATGGCACCGAGTCTCCGGCACCAATCCGCCCAGGTAAGTACCCCAAACTGTTGCTTTTGATGATATGATTATGATGATATGGGCATGACTAAATAGTAGTAGGAACTACCCTAGAGATTTGAACTATAGGATGGATGTACTCGCAAAACAATCCCTTATTAAACTTATCATAAAACTGTGCCTTAATAGACAGTGGAATAAAAGTCTAACGCATAAAACTTTTAATCAGCTCGTATTGTTTCGGTAGACATAAGTACACGTGGACGTGGGCATAACACTCGTGGACGAGGTAGGGGTAGGATGACGGTCTCGGAATCGGTAAGGTCTGGTCATGGATCGAAAAATGAGGTGCCACTGCCGCCACCGTGGGGGGCGGAACATCGTGACCGCATGGTGATAACGCAGATGTCACAGCGATCTTTGCGGGTGTTAGAGGGGGTTGCTAGTGCAGGCATCAGAGCAGGGTTTAGAAATTTATGCCAAAACGACTCCGGGCTAATGGTGCCGAGGTGTTCAGAGGCATCTCTGGTGTGGCTCCCAGTACGGCGGAATATTGGTTGGAGGTGACAGAACGTATTATGGATGATCTAGACTTCTCGGCTGAGGAGAAGCTTAAGGGGGTAGTATCTTTGCTGCGAGATGAGTCATATCAGTGGTGGCTCACAGTTAGGGACGGAGCAATGGCAGATGACCTTACTTGGGAATTCTTTAGGGCAGCTTATCAGAGGAAATACATAGGGGCTAGCTACATTGATGCGCAGTGCAAGGCGTTCCTGAACTTGGTTTAAGGTAATAAGACTGTATCGAAATATGAGGCGGAATTCCTTCAGCTGAGTCGCTATGCACGTGGTATTCTGGGCACGGAGCATGAGCGCTGTGTCAGGTTTGAGGATGGGCTGAGAGACGAGTTGCGGATGGTAATTGCCCCACAGCAGGAAAGAGAGTTTGCGGTCTTAGTGGAAAAGGCCAAAGCTGCTGAAAAAGTGAAACAGTCGGTAAGACGGAATCAGGATAAGGGTTGGAACAAAAAGAATTCTGGGTCATCTGGGTTTGCCGAGAATTAGCAAAAACGGGGTAGATTTAGTGGGCCAAATCAAGCTACTAGGCCTACTGCTGTTAGCACTCAGTGGCTACCACGGTGTGCTCGGTGTGGGAAGTCTCACAAGGGGGAATGCTGGACTGGAAACAGAGGATGCTTTAAGTGTGGATCGATGGGGCATCGAGTGAGGGATTGTCCGCAGAGGTCAGCTAGGTTGCAGTCTGGGGATCAGAATCGTACACAGGTTAGGAGGGATGGTCAGCAGCCTTAGAGGGGTCGTGGTGCAGCCAGGGGAGGTAATGGATCTGGTAGAGGCCGTAGAGCATCGGGCAGAGGTACAGCTGGTACAGAGGCGAGACAGTCTAGATTGGTCTATGCAGCGAGGCGTCGAGAGGAGGGCGACGCACCGGACGTCATAACCAGTACGTTCTTAATCTTTGGACTACCTTATAATGCTTTGATAGATGTGGGATCGACACACTCGTATGTAGCCAGTAGCATAGTGGAAACCATGAACTTAGACTCTAAGATTACTTCTAGGAAGATGACAGTGATAAACCCTCTAGGTCACTCAGTAGAAGTAAATAAACTATATAGGGATGTACCCCTAGAACTTCAAGGGATCATGTTCTTGGCTGACTTGATGGAACTACCGTTTGGGGAGTTCGATCTGATTCTTTGGATGGATTGGCTAGTAAAGTATCAGGCCAGTTTGGATTGCGCAGCTAAGCGCATGGTGTTGAAAACAATGGAAAGTGAGGAGGTGGTGATGATAGGTAATAGGAGAGATTACTTATCCAATGTGGTTTCTGCACTGAAGGCGGAGAAAATGGTTAGGAAAGGTTGTGAGGCATTTATGGTGCATGTCTGCGCTCTGGAAGCCAAGAATTCAGCTGTGGAGAGTGTCCGAACCGTGAGGGAATTTGTTGATGTATTTCTTGAGGAACTTCCGGGTGTGCCTCCGGACCGTGAAATTGAGTTCGATGTAGATCTGTTGCCAGGAACCGCGCCAGTGTCTATTGCTCCATATAGGATGGCGCCAAAGGAATTGGTGGAGTTAAAGGCACAGATTCAGGAATTATTGGACAGGGGTTTCATCCGGCCGAGTATATCACCTTGGGGAGCACCTGTGCTCTTTGTTAAGAAGAAAGACGGTACAATACGGATGTGTATAGACTACCGGCAGCTGAATAAGTTGACGATCAAAAACAAGTATCCGTTGCCCAGGGTTGATGACTTGTTTGATCAACTTAAGGGTGCATCGGTTTTCTCTAAGATCGATCTCAGGTCAGGGTATCATCAACCCAAAGTGAAGGAGGCTGATATTCATAAGACGGTGTTTTGTACTCGATATGTGCATTACGAGTTTCTGGTGGTGCCGTTCGGGTTGACTAATGCACCGGCAGCATTCATGGATATGATGAATCGGGTGTTTCAGTCGTATTTGGATCGATTTGTCGTAGTGTTCATAGACGACATCTTGGTGTACTCGAAATCTGAGGAAGAACATGACGCGCTTCTTCGGGTGGTTCTACAGGTTTTGAGGGAGAAGCAGTTGTTCGCCAAATTTAGTAAGTGCGAGTTCTGGCTTAAGGAGTAAGTTTCTTGGGTCATGTGGTATCAGATGAAGGGATTACGGTGGATCCTCGTAAGATCGAAGCAGTGTTGGATTGGAAACCACCTAAGCCGATTGTAGAGATTCGGAGTTTTCTGGGTTTGGCGGGATGCTACAGAAGGTTCGTGGAAGGTTTTTCTTTGATTGCAGCAACGCTGACTAAGTTGTTAAGAAAAGGGGTTCTGTTTGTCTGGTCTGAGAAACAGCAAGAAAGTTTTGACAAGTTGAAGAAGATTTTGACGGAAGCTCCGGTTTTGATTCAGCCTGAGGCAGGGAAGGAATTCACGGTCTATTGTGATGCATCGCATACTGGCTTAAGGTGTGTGCTGATGCAAGATGGAAAAGTTGTAGCGTATGCATCTCGACAGTTGAGGCCTCATGAGGGTAACTATCCGACACATGACTTGGAGTTGGCTGCAGTAGTTTTTGCCTTAAAGATTTGGAGGCATTATTTGTATGGAGAAAAGTCGATAGTTTACACGGATCACAAGAGTCTGAAGTACCTCTTGACTCAGAAAGATTTAAACTTGAGGCAGCGGAGGTGGATCGAGCTGTTAAAGGACTACGACTGCTCGATTGAGTACCATCCGGGTAAGGCTAACGTAGTAGCCGATACGCTGAGCCGTAAGGTGGTAGTAGCACACCGAGAGCGATGTTTGCTCACCTTAGTCTTTATGACGACAGAGTCTTTTAAGCGCAATTGCAAGTAAAGCCGAATTGGATTGATCAGGTTAAGGAGAAACAGCTGACAGATGAGGTTTTGAGTGCTCGGAGGTTGCAAGTGCAGAATGGTGAATCTGAGGGTTACAGCTTGGGCAGTGATGGAGTACTGTGTTTTCAAGGGAAAGTATGTATGCCTAAGGACGTCGAGTTGAGACAGCAGATTCTTCGGGAAACTCATAGCAGCCCATACGCTATGCATCTGGAGGCAATAAGATGTATCGTGACTTGAGGGAACAGTTCTGGTGGCTAGGTCTTAAGCGGGAAGTAACAGAGTCTGTGGGTAAGTGTTTGACATGCCAAAGAAAGTTAAAGTCGAGCATCGATTCTTGCCGTCGTGGTATTCTACACAAACGGTAAAGATTCTGCAGTGGAAGTGGGAAAAGATTAAGATGGATTTCGTTAGGGCTTCCCCTTACGCCTATTAGGAAGGACTCAGTCTGGGTGATTGTGGACCGTTTGACTAAGTCAGCTCATTTCATACCAGTAAGGGTTGATTATTCGCTCCAGAAATTAGTCAAGTTGTATGTAGCAGAGATAGTAAGGTTGCATGGTGTGCCAGTATCAATCATTTCAGATAGGGATCCCAGGTTCACGTCGAGATTCTGGAAAGCTTTGCATCAGGCTTTGGGCACGAGGTTGGATTTCAGCACAGCTTTTCATCCGCAATCTGATAGACAATCTGAGAGGGTAATCTAGATTCTGGAAGATATGTTAAGGGGTTGTGTCCTGGATTTCAGCGGTAGTTGGGAGGAGTATCTACCTTTGGCAGAGTTCGCTTATAACAATAGTTATCAAGCGAGTATTCAGATGGCACCATATGAGGCACTATATGGACGGAAATGTCGTACTCCTACGTGTTGGATAGAACTGGGTGAACGACGGATGTTGGGTCCGAATTTAGTGGCAGAAACGTAGGATAAAGTTAAGGTGATTCGGACTCATCTTAAAGAAGCATCGGACAGGCAGAAGTCTTACGCCGATCTTAAGCGCAGGGATATAGAGTATGCAGTGGGTGATAAGGTCTTTCTAAAGGTATCGCCATGGAAGAAAGTGTTCAGATTTGGGCGAAAAGGGAAACTAAGCCCTAGGTTTATCGGGCCATATACGGTGTTGAGGTGAGTGGGACCGGTAGCTTATCAGCTCGAGTTACCAGCAGAGTTAAGTCAGATTCACGACGTTTTCCATGTTCCCATGCTTAGGCGCTATCGATTAGATCTGCCGCATGTTGTGCCGGTTACGGATATAGAGGTAAACTCAGATTTGTCTTTTGAGGAGGAACCAGTACGGATCTTGGACTGGGATGCCAAAGTTCTACGTAGGAAGTCAGTTCCCTTAGTGAAAGTATTATAGCGGAACCATGGTATGAAGGAGGCCACATGGGAACCAGAGGATGTGATGCGGCAGCAATACCCTCAACTTTTCTGACAAGGTAATTTCGAGGCCGAAATTATTTTTAAGGAGGGTAAAACTGTAACATCCTTAAATCGGGGTCTCTGCATTTTGCATGTGTTTGCATGTGAAGATATGTCAGTGTGATTGTTTGGTATGTTTGGGGTCTAGGCATGACCTTGGGTTAGTCCTGGGTTAGGGCTAAATATTTTGTTTTAGTGCTTGGGAAGAAGGAGCTAGGAGAGTTAGGGATTAAAAGAATTTATTGGAGGGTTGTGACACAAGGAATCAAGTGGAAAAGTGGGAAGGAAGGCGCCACTAAGGTGCTTTGATAGTGACGCCACATGCAGGGAAGGGAGTGCTTGGGTTCGAGCTGCAGAAATCCCTTTTCTGCTTATTCTTTTTCATGCCACAAGCAAGGAAGAGGTGTGCTCAGGTGGGACTCTCTTGATGGATGAGGATTAAGCTATCAGATTTTAAATGGATGGAGGGAGAAAAATGTGGAATTTGACTCATTTAAACCGATTTGAATGAGTGGATGGGAGAGCTTTGAAGTGTTGGCTGAATTATGGACTGTGGGAGAGGAGGTGTGATCGGTTTGGGAATTAGGGGTAGGCTGAATCTCCATAGGCAAGGGAGAGTGCATTTTCGGCTAGCTTAGGGGTTCTTTTCTTTTCGGGTAGTGTCAAAACCAAAACACCAAAGTGCATTCTTTTCTCTTTTCTCTTTTGGCAATTTGGGCACTTGGCCGATTCATTTTAGTAACCCCTCTGAAGAGCCGAAACTTCCTCTTTGCCGAATCCATCTTGGTCACTTCTTCTTTTCTTATTCTTGCTCAAAGCCGAAACCAACAACCATTATTCTGCCGACATCTTTTCTTCTTTCAAGTCTCTTGTGCCGAAATCTCTTTCTTTCTCTTTGCAGAATCCCTCCTTTTCCATTTCATTTATCTTCTCCATCTTCACCATCTTCATAAGCCGAAACTTTGTGTTGTTCTCTTCTTGGCCGAATACTCCTAGTTATTTCCTTTCTCTTCTCACGAGATCTAGTCTCCATTCAAGTACCGAAACCTATCTCTTCCATTTGGGTTAGTCGAATCTTTTGGTAAGTAGACTTTCTATTTTCCTTTTCTTCTTCGACACTGATTTAGTGAAGGTCGAATCTCTTTTGCCTTTCCCTTTTGATACTTCTTCAATCTTATTAATCGAGATTTTGAAACTTCATTCTTGTTTCATGTTGATAGCCGAAACCCCTAACATCAAAAGGGGGTGCCGATCTTTGGTGTTTAGAAGCCGAATCAGTCATTAAGGTAAGGTGGTGACAAACTCTTTTGGATTAATGCTATGGCCGAATGGCTTTAGATTGCTAATGATGTGTTAAAACCGATTGTAGGGAGGAGTACAACTCGATTCACGGGATTTGATTGCCGATCTAGGTAAAGGTTCTAGTGTTTCGAATCTATTTCTTATTCTTTCAGAAGCCGAAGGCTAATCAGTTGTGTGTCTTAGTGCTTGGCCGATTGCAAGGGGGGATCATCACGTAGTTTCGGGATTTGGTTGGAAACCAAATCGGCACTAAGGTAAGGAGTTATTTTCATGCGACATATCCTTCGGGATTTCTAGTTGAGCTGAATGGGCTTTTGGTTACTAACAAGTGTTGGCCGATTGTAGGAAGGGGGAAGGCAACGTTTTGAGATTTTGCTAGTTACGCGTAGTTTTGAGGTTTCGCTTAGATCTACAAGTAGTCAGGTGTGTAACCTTACACACTTCATTAGTAATACATGTTATTGTGTTAACTGTTATGAACCAATTAGTCAGTGAAATCAGTGATTTTGCCTTGTGGGCATGAGCGTGGACTTCGGGTAAGTCCCCTGTTATGTGATTGTTAATATACATCGTCATGTTACTGTTAAATGCTATGCTATGCGTTAATTGCATGATTTCATGATATTATGATACGTATGATATGGACATGATGATGGGATTGATGAGAGGAGGGGGAGGATTTATTTGGACTATTACCAGTGGTTTTGACCACACAACGGGTTGGCCCCGTCTTTGATATTATTATTTGTGACGAAGTCCCAGTGGTTTTGACCACCAGTGGTTTTGACCACATATATGATATTGTGACTATGGTCACCAGTAGTTTTGACCACATATGGATATTGTGACTCGTCCCAGTGGTTTTGTACCACAGTGGGTTGGCCCTACATGATTGATTACGGGATTGTCTTCAGTGGTTTTGACCACACGATGGGTTAGCCCCATCACTTGATTTGTGACTATGGTCACCAGTGGTTTTGACCACACCGATATATATTTGTGACTCCGTCACCAGTGGTTTTGACCACCAGTGGTTTTGACCACACGGGGTAGATAAAGGAGATCGGATGGTTAGATAATGGGGTTGCATGACTTGCATGTTCTATTAATGATTTGTGTAAGTGCTATTCCATCGGGTTGGGGATTTATGCACTGAGTCTCGGTGACTCACCCCTTCCCTTATATTTTGCAGATGAGGCATAGATCGCGGATATGGGGCCAGGGAGGACTCGAGGTGGGCATGCAAACTTATTTTTGGGTTTTGACTTTAAATTATTATTTCAGTTTTATTTAATTACTTTAAATTGGGTTTTGGTTTTGTAATAAGGCCACTAAGTATTATTTTGGGTTTTCAATTACTTGCTTTACTTTTGATTATATTATGCATGTGCTTAATAAATTGATTGTTTAAATAACCGGTAAAAAGTAACATTTTCAAAATTATACCTCCTTCGGATTTTCAAACCTTACTATCGGGTAACAACATTCACAATATGATTTCAAAGGTAACCTAAATGATTTTCGGATATAATTTTCAAACAACTTAAAAGCGAATGGTTTTAACTTGACCATACACAACTTACTCGGAATTTAAAAAGAATCACATGATTTCCAAAAGCTAGTAACAACCAACGGATTTTTCAAACCTAAGTTTTCTGGGTTTATAACAACACTAAAATGATTTCAACATCACTTTATACGAGGTTTTCTAAACTCTAAAACGATAAAGAGTTTTTCAATAAAATTTAACCGGTAACTTGTTTTACTCAAATGTTTTCACTCCGTAACATGCCAGATTCAGTCGTGATGTGTTGACTGGGTTGGGGGTGTTACAGTATATACCACATTGGACGTAGATTTGTCAAGAACATACATATTTTAGCCTTTTTTTTCTTGAAAAACTTCTTTTTAACATCAGTAATGAATTAATTAACCGTGGTAATCTTACTCAACATGGGGCCCCTGAATGTTTTCAGAATGGCCTGCTTCATGTTCATCATAAACATGCGATTTGATCTCTCCTACCTTTCCATCGCCCTTTTTTTATTAGAGGTACTTCATATGTAAGTAATGTAGAAGAAACAAACTTTAATGCAAGATCAAGATAAAAATAAAAATTAATGCATGTAGTGATGTTGGCAAATATAGTGGTAATTGAATCATACAAAACAAGCTCACATAGAACTTCAAATATTAACCAAAACAATAATAAATTCGAATAAACGTAAATCTCATCTCAAGATATCAAGCACTCCATTAATATTTCATCTTTGGATAAATTATTAACTTGCAAGTGATATCTTGGTGTAATAATCATACACTAATAATAAGAACATGTCAAACAATAAATATTCATTTGAGTCAATTTATTACTCACACGTTAAAATCAAATAATCATCACATATAAAAATGGTGTCATTTTTTAAATTAATTTCTAAAGGGTTCCATTTTTTTTAAACTTTTTTAATGGTGGTATTTGAAAAAAGAAATATGTAAAGCTAATTGACTATTTCCTCTTATTTATTTTCTAATATTATTCATAAGTTTTTCTTTGATATATATGATGTGCGAAGTGATATTTTTAAATTAAAAATATTTAAAAATTTTATTAAAATAAAATATTTTTAAAATATAATACATTTATTTAATAAGCATATATTTTAAAGAACACTATTGTTAAAATAATAACCATCACAATTTGCTCTTTAATTTCTAGGTCTCTTTAAAAATATATACAATATATAATATTTTTCATCATATTATTAAATTCACATTTAAAAATAACTATAATATTTAATTTAGAATTATTAGTTAAAAATTGAAATAAAAAAATTCTGATAATTATACATTTAAAAATAATTAGAATTTAAATTACAATTAGTTAAAGAGTTGTGCTGATTTTAAAATAGAGTTGTGACTTAAATAGAACTCTAAGCATAACATAAAGAAAGAAAAAGTTATGATAATTATAATTTACAACTACTAGTCTAAATTTTTTTTACTTAAACAAAAGTTATGCTAATTTTATTTTAAAAAAAGTTGTGCTAATTTATTGATGTAAAATAGAGTTAACATAAATAAAATTCCAAGCATCTTAATTATTACTTAGTTAATATTAGAGTTAATTATGTCAATTAGTTATTATTTTGAATAATGTTATGTTGCATTAATTACATAAAGTAAACTATATTGTATGTTGAATTTGTTAAAAAATTCTTTAATTATTATTTAAATAATTCCTATTACAATATTTGGATTGATAAGTTAATATATTTTAATTATATTCAATAATTAGGAAGTCTGCCGAGTAGCATGAGTTAGGGTTTCTAGTCTGTTGAGTAGCACGGAAGTGAAGTTTAGGGTTTTTAAGGTTTCACTTGTGTTTTCTTGTTCTTTTCTTGAGGGTTTTAGTGGCGTTAAAAAATTCTTTGAAGGGAGGTATGGACGATATCAACATAGTAGATGCAGATCTGGCCAATCTAAATATTATGGACGAAGAAGAAGATCCCATGGTGATTATAGGTGATAATATTACTCAGATACAAGATTTTTGTCTAGTGGGAAGAGTTCTAACAGACAGCGTGGTGAATTTCCCGGCTTTAAAAAATACATTAGCAGATTTATGGAATCCACTGAGGGGTGTAACGATTACAGAGATGGAGGACAAGCGAATTTTCTTCAGATTCTATAGCGAGATAGATCTGAAACGAGTAATTGATGTTATGCCATGGTTCTTCAATAGGCATTTAATTATTTTTCACAGGTTGATAAGAAACGAGGAGCCAAAGACAGTTTCGTTGTGGGAGACGATATTTTGGGTGCAAATTCACAATATCCCGATTGGGTTTTATACTGAAGGAATGGCGAAACAGTTAGGTGATTTTATTGGAAAATTTGTAGAATATGACGCATCTATGGCCACCAAAGGTACTGTGCAATTCATGAGAATTCGAGTATTAATTGATACTAGGTATCCACTAAAAAGGAAGAAGCGTATCTGTATTAGCAAAAATAGATTTATTTATGTTCAGTTTCATTATGAACTTCTATCATTGCTTTGCTTTCTGTGTGGCCGACTTGGACATAGTGAAAGTTTTTATCCAGTTAGATTGACATTAAGCAATCAACAAGTAGAATTTGGATGGGATCTATCATTCAAAGCTGCATCAAGAAGGGGTGGTCAATCGATAAGTAGATGGCTTCGAGAGGAAACTGATTCTGAACGCTGGAGGAATATGGGAGTTGATGGAGAAAAGAGAAGAAGGAACTTTGGAATGGAGATTATGAACAATAGAGATCAAGGAAGGGAACTGGGATCTATGGGACGATTTGTAAGGTATTCTCGGAATTCAATGGGAGAAAGAACCATTGAGAAACAGGAGTTAGAAAAAGAAAATGGAGAAGAGATAGTAGATTTACCGATGGATCTTATTAATGGAAAAAAGAGACAAAGGGTTAATTCAGAAGTGGGAAATTCCAGGGAGATAAAAAGGATGTTATAGTTTAAAACGGAGATATCGACGACCAATGTCAAGTTGGCCAACCAGATGCAATGAAAATACTAATTTGGAACGTTCGTGGTTTGGGGCAATCATGAACGGTGAGACGTCTCAAGAATAAACTGAGACACATTCAACCTCAAATTTTATTTCTCATGGAGACAAAAGTCACAAGCAAGAGAATGGAGTCAATAAGATGAAGATGTGGTTTCATAAATGGTTTTGATGTTGATGCGGTAGGAATAAGTCAAGGGGGGTTTATCTTTAGGTTGGAAGGAGGGAATAAGTCTAAACTTAAAAAGCTACTCAAGATATCATATTGATGTGGAGGTTGAAGAAGAGAATGAAGTGAAAGTGTGGAGATTTACGGGTTTCTATGGTGAGCCAGTAGAACATAACAGAAGGGAGTCGTGGGAGTTACTAAAAGCTTTGAATCGAGGAAACAATATGCCATGGTTAGTAGTCAGGGACTTTAACGAAATTATGTTTTCTTTTGAAAAACAAGGTGGAGAATTAGAGAGGAAAGACAAATGGAAGCGTTTAGGAAATTGCTAGAAGGTTGTGATCTGGCCGTTTTCAGTTTTTCAAGGCAATGGTATACATGGGAAAGGGTTAGGCTTGTTAGTAACAATATCAGGGAGAGATTAGATAGAGGGATAGGGAATCCAATGTGGTGGGAACTGTTTACAAATTTTGAAGTAAATCATTTACAGCATAGTTTTTCAGATTACTGTCCATTAGTTCTGAGTACAAATAGGAATGGGGATAGATACAATTCAGGACAACAAAGGCAATTCAGATTTAATGCTGACTGGATTCTGAATCCAAAGTGCGAGGAGCATGTTAAAAATATATGGTCTTCAAACACTCAGGATGTGATAGTGAAATTAAAGGAGCTGGGTAGAAGTCTACATGGCTGGTCAAAGGGAGAAAAGAAGTTAAGAGAACAACGTATAGATGAGCTGAATGGCAGATTATGTGAATTGGGAGGCTGCGAAATTTCTGAAGATGTTCTGGAGGAAATTACAGGAATTAAAATTGAATTGAACCTCGAAGCTGACAAGGAGGAGATTTATTGAGAGCAAAGAGCAATGACTAATTGGCTTAGAATGGGGGACAAAAATACAACTTTCTTTCATAAAAGTGCATCACATCGAAGGAGGAAAAATATGCTCAAAGGGCTGGAGGATGAGTTCGGTACTTTGAAAACAGAGGAAATGGCGAAAATGGCGACTCATTATTTCAAGGATCTCTTCTCTTCTAAAGGGACTAGTGATTGCAGCAAACTGCTTGAGTCTTTTCAACCAAGTATTACGGAGATAATAGGGATTTAATGGTAGAATTTACAAAAAGATGAAATTATTTCGGCGATTAAATCGATAGCCCTACTCAAGGCGTCATGTATAGATGGATTTTCTGCAATTTTTTATCAGAAATATTGACATATTGTTGGGGAGGAAATAACGAAGTTCTGTTTAGATGTGTTAAAAGGAGTGAGAAAAATGGAGGAAGTTAATGAGCCAATTTAGACCAATACGTCTATGTAATGTAATTTACAAGATTATTTCAAAAGTAATAGTCAACCATTTTCGGAAGGTGCTTAATTAATTTATTGAAGACAATCAAGGAGCTTTTATCTCAGGTGGACAAATTACGGATAATATTTTCGTGGCTTATGAAATTCTTCACTCATTTAAAAAAAGAATAGGGGTATCCAAAAAAGGGTTTGCGCTGAAACTGGACATGGGCAAAGCATATGATCGTATTGAATGGACATTTTTAGAAAAAATGATGAGCAGAATAGGATTCTGTGATGAATGGATTTTAATTATTATGAAATGTGTTAGGAGTGTCACATATTCAGTTGTCTTGAATGGAAGAAATGGGGAAGAATTTCATCTTCAAAGAGGGCTAAGATAAGGAGATCCACTAAGTCCGTACTTGTTTCTCATTTGTGCTGAAGGATTTTCTTGGTTAATTAAAATGGCTAAAATGGAAGGAAAACTAGAAGGCACGAAGGTGGGTAGGGGGAATGTTGCGGTGTCGCACTTATTTTTTGCGAAAAATAGTATGCTTTTTGGGGAGGTGTCAATTGAAGGAGCAAACAATATGAAGACAGTAATTAAGGAGTACGAGCAGGTATCTGGCCATTTGGTGAACTTCGATAAATCGCTAATTTATTTTAGTAAAAATGTTAGAACAGAAGTAAGGGAATAAGTGGGGGTATCTTGGAAGCGAGAATCTCTAATATTCTAGAGAAATATTTGGGTTTACTGACTATGATCGGTAAAAGGAAGAAGCATGCTGTTTTTGATATAAAAGAAAGGTTTGTGAACGCATTACAGAATTGGAGTTTGAGGCTACTCTTAGCAGGGGGCAAAGAGGTATTCTTAAAAGCCATTTTACAAGCAATACCAATTTATGCAATGCAGTGTTTTAAGTTCCCAATTTCTGTATGTCGAGAATTAGAGAATTTGATGAATAAATTCTGGTGGCGTAACTCTAAGTCAAACAAAGGTATACATTGGTGTAAATGGCGTGATATGTGTATCCCCAAAGTGAAGGGAGGATTAGGTTTTAAAGATCTTGAAAGCTTTAACTTGGCCCTTTTAGCGAAACAGAGGTGGAAAATACTAATGCAGCCTAATTGCTTATTTGCACGTGTCATGAAATCGAAGTACTTTCCAAAAGGTGATTTTGTGAATGCTGAGTTAGGATCTTACCCATCGTTTACCTGGCGGAGCATTTGGGGAGCTAGACGCATTCTGGAAGAGGGAATTGGATGAAGAGTGGGGAACGTGGAGGAGATTAATATATAGAATGATGCCTGGATACCAGGGCCTGGAAACGAAAGAGTCCACTGTCAGTACATTGATACCAGATTTACAAAAGTTGCTGATTTAATTGACAAAGATTCAATTACCTAGAAACAAGACATCATCAGATCTCTATTTGGTGAAGAACAGCTGAATTGTATCCTAGCAATTCCATTGGTGAGCAGTAGACCACAAGATGTCCTCATTTGGCAGGGTGACAACTCATGAAATTATACAGTCAAAAATGGTTACAAATGGATCATTACAAACAGGAACACTAGTTTACAGAATGATGATAGATCTACTTTCTTTACAAAATTATGGGGACTCAAAATCCCTAGTAAAATCCATATTTTCATATGGAAACTAGTGAATAACTTTCTACCCACGATGCACAATCTAAGCACACGCAAGCTGATAGGAAGCACAATATGTCCAGTATGCCAAGCAGGGGAGGAAACAGTCGACCACCTATTTCGAGGTCGTAATTTCACACAATAGGTTTTGCAAGGTATGGAAGCGACAGATTCATCATGCAACAGAGAAACAATATGGAAAGATTGGTTAATAAAGGATTTCAACAGTCAGAACACAAAAAAATGTGAGATTAAAGCCGTTAGCTACTGGGCCATATGGTACAATCGCAATAAGGTTTATTATGAAGGGTCAAGGGGTCAAGTTAATGAACTATTGGCCTTCATCAAAGCATATTATACAGAAATATCAGAGTTGAGGAAGTTACCAAATAGGCAAATAGTATTCAAGAGAAGAGATGGAAACCATCAGAAGGAAACATTATAAAGTTAAACTTTGATGCTTCTTTTAACCAAAATAAGGAAAAATCAGTTTCAAGTATTATAGCACAAAATAAAGAGGGCTTAGTGATGGCTGCATGTACCTACCCTTGGGATAATATTCTAGATCCAACAATGGCAGAAGCAAGAGCATGCCTTCAAGCAATCATCATGGTAGAGGAAATGGAGTTTCAAGAAATCCGCGTGGAAGGGGACTCATTAACCATAATAAAAAAAGTTAACTCGCTGGAGGATGATAGATCAAACATCAATAATTTGAATAAGGGAATACGGGGGAGATTACCCAAATTTCGAGTACTAAATTTCAGACAGGTAGCTAGAGAAGAAAACAGAGTAGCAGATGAAATGGTAAGTGAGGGGTACAATTATGAAGAACCCCGATATTGGATTGAGGAGGCTTCGGCGCCGGTGGAAAGGCTAGTTATCCAAGACATAGGATGAGGGTGAGGAAGAAATTTTTTGGAGTCCAAACGATATGGAAAGGAATAAGTCCGAAGAACTCTTTAATTTTGTTTAAGAGACTGAGGTAACAGGAAGACTCAACAGGGAGAAGAATCGGTCTCTGGTTGACTGATATGGATTTGGTATAGAAGGGAGAAAGAAAGAGATGATAGACCGGATAATTAGAACGTCGTTTAGATTTCTTTTGAATGTTTAGATATTTGTGGTTTTTTTACTTTATTATTTTCTTTATTTTTCAGTTATTAAGGCGCCGATTAAATGGCCAATAGGAGGTAGGATACTGTTTCAAGTTTTTCATTTCCAAGACTGTAATCTGGTGTCTATTATCCTATCATTAAATAATATCAGTTAGAAATTTCAAAAAAAAAAATTATATTCAATAATTCAAAAAAGAAATACTATTTTATACTAATTGTTTTAATTAAAAATATAGTAATTAAAAAACTAATTAAATATTAAATGCATAAAATCACATGTTTATATTAGAAACTAGTATATTTTGAAAAATGTGTGGTTACCAAATTTCAACGACATGCATCTATAGTAGCATTGCTTACTAAAATTCTTTATTAAGTTTGATGCTACGTAAGATAAAAATAAAGTTATTAAAATTACATATATTGAAATAAAGATGTATAACTTTTAACATCATAGGTGTAACATCCCTTACTTGTCCCGACATACAGTACGAGTGGGAGGTGTTACCGAAGCATTTTCAGACATGAAAAAAAAAAGTTTCACTTAAAATATTTTAATGATCTTTAAATTAATCGAGTTTAAAAAGATCCATTATTATTAGAAATCATTTTGAGTCATTTAATATTTATGGGAGCATAACCAAATCATAAAATGATTGTTCAAACCCCATTAGTTTAAAGCAAAGTCATTCGAGTTGAGAGAAATAGGAGTTTTATCAAAATATAAAACTTTGAAAAATTTAAATAAAATCATAAAAATAATATAAAAATATTATGAAGGCTTTAAAATTAACTTAAAAACATTTAGAAATATTTTTCAGGTGTTTAGAGCTTTATAGGAACAAATACGAGCCTCGGAGGGCTCAAAAACACCAAAATAGTGTAGTGACACTGTCTAGAGACCTAGGTTTGGTCCTTGTACTATGGAATTTTGCATTCAGCTTGATTAAGTATCCATACCCAATGTAAAGTACAAGACTATGGGCCCCTAAAGCTGAAAATTAAGCCAAAAACACATCCAAACATACCATATCATTTAATCATGCACCAAAACATTATAAAGAAAAACTTAAACTCATTTGAGTTCAAATGCATGGCATAAACACATTATAATGGAAATGTGCAAATCTTTTTTGAGAAATATGCAAAAGAATCATCAAGTTTGTCCAACTAATATAAGTCTTTGTATACATGTCAATAATCCAATACTAATGATGTCACACCCCAAATATGGCGAGTCCAAATATGGCGAGTCCAAGGTTAAGGCATGTTATAGTGGAATAATTTGTTTAGCGAGGCTTAATCTGTCAGATTACTTCTTTTGGCGAATATGTATGGGCGTATAGTAATTGTCGTGGCAATATGTGAAGATTCTGTTTCAGGTTATTCTGCTATGAAAGAGAAATATCTTGTTAATTAAGGTATAAGTTACTACCAAAGGAATAGTACGCCTTGTTTTTCTGAAGGACTGTGCTAGTTGGGTTGTAAAGTGACTTGGTTAGGGACCAACATGATTGACTGGTCAAATATCATTAATTTAGGATTCTCATTTATGTTTCTCTCAAAATTGGTAGACCATTAGGAGAGACAAATTATGGATTCAAGTGACACTTGTTAAGTTCCAATAAGTTAAATGAGTTATATATATGGGTAGGAAGGATTTGAAGTTAATTTCTTCTTCCTTCAATATTAATCTTTGTTCCTTTTCTAAATCTAAATGTGATCTTTTCTCTTGAAGCTAGAAGCTAAGATTTTTGGATTAATCAGTGGTTGTTCCATCTCCTGATAAGTATTACAGCTTTGCATGTTAAGTTTTTGAAAGAGTATGTCTAGAAGAGGTGTACGAACAGTAAGTCGTAAGTACTAGGTTTTGCATGGGGGTTATCAGTGAGTGAGATGATAGTAATTTGTATGTCATAGAGTTTTAATGGTAATCATATGTTTTTTAAGCAGTTGTTGCTACTGGTTCATGAAGGATGTCTGAATTTGGAACTTCAAACTACAGTAAGTGAGTGTTAGGTGAGTCTCTATCCTAACTCTTATATGTGGACTATTCAAGTAGAAGTATGTATATATAAATATATAAAGGATGATGATATCTATAATAATTGGTAACTGTATGAGTAAAGTAAAAATGAGATATGTGCTATATGTATAAAGTTCTGTTGAAAAGAGTGTTTATTGGTAAGCATGCAGGTAAAGTTTGATATACATACAGTATGAATCAGTCAGGAATGCGAACAATTTTAGGTAAGTGAATGTTGAGTAATGTCCCTCTCTGAAGCCTCTGGTAGGGCAGTTATATTGCTAACTAGATTAGTAGATCACGATATGAAATGTAACATCCCAAAAATTAGGGGTTGTGATTTTTGCTTAATCTCATGTTGTGCTTGCTTAGCTGGCTATTTGAATGTGTTTAGGGGTCCTAAGGAGGCCTAGGTTCGAGTTAGAGCTTTGGAAAAATTTTGGTTTTTGACCTTACAGTGAAGAGGGTTGGCAGTTGTAGGACTTAAATAAATTTGTGTGCATTTAGGAGTCACAAGATGAGCATGTGGCAAGATGGTTGTGGCATCATTAGGAAGGCAATGAGGGAGGGGGTTCGAATCCTATGGCTAACAAAAGGGGACATTTATTTTGTGAATTGATGGAGTAAGAGGTAGGGTTTGGATCAAACTTTACAGAGGAGGTTGAAGACTTGGACAAAAAGTTTGAATGGGAGGCTAGGAGTGATTCAAGGAGAAGATAGTAGAGAAAATCAAGGAAGTGATGAGTGAGGGAGAGTTGGCCGAAATTGGGAGTGTGGCTAATTGAGCATTTCGGCTAGAGAGGGGTGATAGGAAATAGTTTCAGCAACTTGGAGTGTTTGTGGGAACCGAGTATTTTTTTCTTTCAAGTTTCTTTTGTGCATTTCGGGTCTTTCTCTTTTGAAGTTTTGGTGCATTATTTTCTACCTTTCGTGCACTTCTCTTTCTTTTGCTAATAGCTATTCACACTTCAGTTGCTCGATTTCACTCTTCGCCTACAAGCTTCATACTCGTTGTTTTCTTTTCTTTTCCCCAAAGCTGAATATACACCTTCTCCTTTCGGTTCTTCTTTAGCCGAACACCCAACCCTTCTTTTTCTCTCGTTCTTCTCTTGGCCTTGCAAAGCTAACCAAATAGTAAGCCTTGACTCTTGTGTTGGCTGAATTTTCTAGGGCACGAATATTTTCTTCTTTTGGTTCCAACTGTTTCTGAATCTTTCCCACTTATTGGTAAGTTGTGGCTATGGCCGAATATGGGTTGGTTGTTTTCTGTCTTTATTGATTTGGGTTCTATGGGGCCGAAAGGCTGTTTCTCTAGTTGCCTTGGAGTAACGTTCTAACATGTTCTTTTTCGCTAGGGACTCATTTCCTTAATCAGGAGATGTAGGCCGAATACTCTCCCATTGCAAGGAGTCTTTCATTATCTGGTAAGTAAAGTCAGTAGGTAAAGTATTTTGATATTTTGGATTACCAAGAGAGAAGACTAACTATTGGTCAATTATTATTTTAGGTGCCTCGAAAAGTGTCTCGAATCGTAATCTATAACAGGTGTGTAATTTCACACCTCTATTTATTTTGTTGGTGCAATGTTCTGTGAATCGGCTAAAGGCCGAAATATCGAAAATGCTAAAATATCGGCATCTGAGATCACTCGAGCGTGTGAGTTCTCGTAGAGATAAACCGAGTCACTAGTGTTGGCGATAGACTGTTGGGAGTGTCACGAACTCTCTCGTGAGACTGAGGCTGTAATGGGCCTTGTTGAGCCGAAGTGGTCTAAGTGGGCCCAATGGGTTAACGGGCCCACATGGGCGAAATCTATGGTAAGTGCCGGATGATAGATGCGGCTACGAAGTTCGTAGAATCGAGACCGAAAATCAGCTGAATGGGCCACCCGAGCATGTGGGCCTGTTTGGGCCGATATTAGACTTTAGGCCCAATTGCACCGTTTTTGACCAAAATTGGAACCTGTGTCGCTCGAGACGATAGTGGGCCTCTGGAAAGGCCGTTGGGTAAATTACCGAAATACTCTTAGTGGGTAAATTACTGAAATACCCCCGAGGGGTGAAATTATCGTTTTATCCCTAAACGACAAAATGACCGTTATACCCTTAATGGTAGTTTAAATATTGTTTATGTGATTTTTATATATCTGTATATGATCGTAAAACACTGCATACATAACATATTGCATTGGGTTGGTTTTTTTGAATTGGAGGAAGTACCGTTATAGTGGCATCGCCACATATTCTAATTTTAGTGGCACAGCCACATATACCGTTATTAGCAGCTAGGCTGCACCATTGGAAAGTTTGGCTGGGTGGGTCGACATGGTCTCCACATGGAGAGATTGGTTGGTACGGGTGGAGAGCTTGGTGGTTAAGGGTTGGGTTACACGTATGTTTGCATTTGACATGATTTAGGGTTTTGGCCCAGATCGATGCCGTATGGGCTCGGGCCCAGACTGTGACTATAATGGGGAATTACACACTGAGTTCTTGTAATTCACCCCTTTCGTTTAACTGTGTAGGTAATTCCCAGCCTTAGAGGATTTGGAGCTGCGAAGGACTCGGAGGTGGCCACACGTCGGATATGATTTAAAATTTAACTTAGAAATTTTGGTTTAAATTAGTTTATTTTAAAATTATTGGTTTAATAATTTTTGTAATAAAGCCATTGGGTTTTTTAAAAAAAAAACTTTTATTTGGTATTTCTTTAAATTACAAACTACTAGTCTGTTAAACACGGGTTTTTTAAAACTATAACCACTGTTTTCAAAATATCACGAATTTGCAAATGTTTGGACCAAACTTCCGCAACAAAAAAGGGTTTAAAAAATAATAATGTTTTTGCAAGGGAATGTTTTTGAGCAAATTGTGATTTGTTAATAATTATAAGAACTATAAGTTGATTCATAAAATTCTTAAATCAAATAAGTACGCTACGACAATATGAGCGCAAGAGGTCGCGGAAGGGGTACACATGGCCATGGTAGGGGCCGGGGTGCTAAGGCTGGGTCCTCAGCATCAGGACATATGCCTAAAAGGGAAGCGCCGGCATCACCAGTGACTGAAACGGGGTCTCATGATCGAGTTGGTGGGGATGATGCTCTGTCCCAAGCAATGTTGTGAGTGCTTGAGAGGGTTGCTGGAGCGAGTACAGGGTTAGTAGGCCGAGGGTTAATTTCTAAACGACTCCAGTCGGACGGGGCAGAAATTTTCAGGGGCATCACCAAAGATGCCCTGAATGTAGCAGAATATTGGTTAGAGGCTGTCGAGCGAATAATGGATGATCTTAACTGCACGGTGGAGCAAAAACTGAAAGGAGCAGTGTCTTTACTGAGAGATGAGGCATATCAATGGTGGCTTACCGTGAGGGAAGGCACGCAAGCTGATCGTGTGACATGAGACTTCTTTAAAGCAGCCTTCCAGGGAAAATATGTCGGGGCATAGTTGCGACTGAGTATGAGCGCTGTGTGCGGTTCGAGGATGGTCTCCGGGATGAGTTGCGGGTACTGATAGCCCCACATAGGGAAAGGGACTTTGCTGCCCAGATTGAGAAGGCAAAGATTGCCGAGGATGTGAAATGCTCTGAGCGTCAAAATCGTAAGAAGGAAAGGGGCAGAAATAAGAGGAATTTTGGGCCCTCAAGTTCTTCAGGTGGGCTTAATAAGAGGCCTAGGATGGGCCAGCCCGAGCTGGGGTTCCTGATGTTGGTAGTCGACCGCAGCCTTGCATTGAGTGTGGGAGACCTCATTTGGGAGAGTGTTGGAAAAGAACTGGGGGATGTTTCAGATGTAGGTCCAAGGATCATCAGTTTAGAAACTGTCTTCAGGAGCCTGTTCAGAGGCAAGTAGCAGGTCAGGGCTATGTGCAGCCAGGGAGAGGTGGTCAGTAGCCATCGAGAGGCCGTGGTCCACCTAGAGGGGGAAATGGGTTAGGACGAGGTCGTGGAGCACCGGACAGAGGTGTTGGTAATAAGTGGGGGAGAATTGTAGTGACCCGATAGTCGAGTAACCGAAAAATATATCTTCGGTCTCCGTTTTCATAAAACTGAATCGTAAATATTTACTAAAAATATTTACGAAGCTAGTTGTGCGCCTAATTGGGTTTTATTTAGGTGAATTTGACTTAATTAGAAGTATCTGGGGAAAAGGGATTAGATTGTAATAGGTGTGAAAGTTTAATTAAAGATTAAAGAAAATAAAAAGGACTAAAAAGGCAATTATGCCATTTTTAAATGTTGAGGCGGCATAAGCATGAAAATCTTAAGATTTTTATGTGATAAAATATATTATTATTAGATAATTATGTTAATATAATATAATATTATATAATAAGGTAAAGAATAAAAGAGAAGAAACAGAGAAGAAAAAACGAAAGCAGAGAGCAGGGAAAGAACGAAAAAGAGAGAAAAGAAAGAAGAAAAGGGAAAATTAAAAGTTTGAAGCTTGGAAGTTTAATAGGTAAGTTAATTTAGCCCTTTTCTTTTAATTTTGATGTTTTATAAGTTTTAGGATAAAGTTTTGATGAATTTAAATTGAGGTTTTTGGAGTTTTAAAGTTTTTGAACATAGCATATGATGAACAAAAAGATGAATTAGTGGTTTAATTGAAAGAATTTGAAGTTAGAATTGGGTAAAGGATTTAATTGTAAAATAAGCTATAAGAAAACTGTTTTGGGACAGCAGCAGTAGGGTAACGTTGAAAAATCACTAAAAATAATAGAAGTGGAATTAAAAGCTGAGTGAGATATGAAATTAAAGCTTATTGAGTCTAGTTTCATATGAAAGAAACAAAGGAAAGAAAAGGAATTCTGTATTTTTAGATATTTATATTTTTGTAAGACTGGTTCAAAGTAATTTTAAGATCCCCTGTTCTGACTTTGGAAAATCATAAACCATTGGAGAAAAATAATTAGGGGCCTAAATTTATAGTCTTAGAATCCTGAATGAGTCTATTTTCAATAGAAATAAACGAGAATATCATTTGAATCTTGTATAAAGAGATAATTAATTTTTAGTGAAGAAGGTTCAGAACTGCCAGACAGCAGAACAAGGGTGACTTTGATGAATAAACTGTACTAATTGGCTAGGCTAAAAATTCTAGAAATTTTATGGTATGAATAGATGTGAGTCTAGTTTCAGGAAAAATTAATGGTTCTTCATTTGGAGTTCTGTAGCTCTGTAAATAAATAATTTTGTACTATGACACAAAAGGATAGCTTTGAATAAGTTTATGAGTAAAGGATTAAATTTAAATGTAAGCAAAAGTAAGAAAGTATGAATTTATCATAGAATACATGTTTATTTTATTAAATAGTACAGGAAATTATTTGATTATTTTTAACATATAAGTGTTATATGTTTATATGAAATTGAAGAAAAAGAAAAGGAAGGAGAGGACCGAATTGAAGGAAAAGGAAAAGAGAAGGTTAAGGAGTGAAGGAAGAAGAATTTATATCACCTCAACCTTTTGTTAAAAGTATTACAAGAATTTTAAATTATTTTATTTATCCTTTTTGAAATATTTATGTGAATTATTTAAATATATGAGATTCAGCTTTAATGCCCAAGTAGACGAAATTTAGAACTACTGGGATATTAGTGGCATGCCATTAAGGAACTTTAGCACGCTCTCTGATATTAGCACGTTGGTGCTCTCTGATATTAGCACGTTGGTGCTCTCTGATTATTAGCACGTTGGTGCTCTCTGATTATTAGCACGTCAGTGCTCTCTGTTCACTTGTGCATCTAATGCACCTCTGTATTTGTTCCGTATATCCGGTGTGTTCTATAAAGTCTACTTTGGGCTAAGAATGTGAAATGAGAACAAAAGTGAATCACTGAGGTGTTAAGGTAAGTTTAATACCTTACAAAAGATAAGTTAAATTTATTTAAAGTAATGCATAGTTGACATGACTTATATGTGAGAAGATATGTAATAATTGATTGAGTTAAAATATTCTGTTATAATTGCTTATTTAATTATTCTTGTAGTGCTTACTAAGCCTTCACTTAACTTAACGCGTTTGTTTTTAACGCGTAGGTACAAATGGACTAGAAGAGAAGTCCAACTAGAAGATCTCTCATCTCATCACATCCTCAAGGACTTCAAAAGTAAGTACTATATTTTGTATTAAAATGGCATGTACATAAGCAGTTCAAAGGTATTCCCATGTGATAGGGACTAAAATGTAGACTCTTGAAATTCTATCTATTTTGAGTTACTTGAAGTATTTTTGATATATATATGGAATGAATTAGTAAACAATAAATAAGTTTGTAAAAATGGTTGGTAAGTTAAAATATTATATACAAATGTTTTAATTAAATAGTATCTAGCCATAACCGTTTTGGCACCAAATGTAATAGTCTTATACCGGGTTTGCATAATTGAACCGGGTATAGGGGTATTACATTTATTAGTATCAGAGCCTAGGTTTTCTGAATTCTTAGGTTGAGGATGAGTCTATTTGTACATGCCATTTTATAAATTGATGTGATGAGATGAGGTTTAGTTATTTAATTGTGTAATTTATGAATATTGTAGAAACTTAAAGATGTCAAATAGATCTCGTGAAGAGTCAGAAAATGAAGTAGAGAGCAGGGCGCCAAACCTTGATAGGGAAATAGATCAACATAGAGTCCAAGCTCGAAGTGAATTAGTAAACTTAGGAGATGATAGAGAGCCTGAATTGGAAGAAAGAACTTAATCTGAAACTGAACCAATACCGGCTAGATAAGAAATTCCGATTGCAACCTTATTACAGACAATGAATCAGTTATTGCAGCAAGTTGTGAGAACTAATAATGCCCCATCTGTTCCACCACTATCTTCTCTTCTTACTGCTCCACATCCACAATCATCTATAACCAGTCATCGATCCCCCTTGGAGAAAATCAGAAAATATGGGGCTGAAGAGTTTAAAGGAAAGAAAGATGATGACCCAGCTGAGGCTGAGGAATGGTTTGAGAACAGTCAAAGAATATTTGAAGAATTGCAGTGTACAGGGGATGAAAAGTTGAAATGTGCAGTATCTTTATTAAAGGGTGAGGCTTACCAATGGTGGACCACTGTCATGAATATCCATCCTGCAGAGAAAATTAATTGGGATTTCTTTGCATCTGAATTTAGAAAGAAATATGTGAGTTAACTTTATCTTGAGAAGAAGAAAAGAAAAATTCTGAATTTGAAGCAGAACAACATGTCTGTTGCTGTATATGAACGTGAATTTATCAGATTGAGTAAATATGAAAAGGAATTAATAGCAAATGAAGCAGATACGTGCAGGAGATTTGAGTGGGGATTGAATGAAGAGATTTATGTTCCTCTTATAACATTACATCTACATGAATTTCCTATTTTGGTTGATAGAGCACAACGACTGGAAGAAGGGTTAGCTCGTTCAAAAGAAAAGAGTTTTGGGAAGAGACTAGCCACTAGTTCAGCACCACCACCGTTTTCAAAAAGAGTGAGGGATTTTCGAGATTCTAGGTACATGTCTCCTACTGTTGGGCAAAGATCCAGAATTCCGACAAGACAAACTCAACAGACGACCTCTATGGGTAGTACCGGGGATTCTAAAAGAAAACCAACACTGTCATTATGTGAGCACTGTGGAAGATATCATTGGGAAGAATGTCGACTGAATTCTCGAGCCTGTTTTCGATCGAAAAATCATTTAATCAGAGACTGTCCGAAGATGTCAGAAAGTGTTACAGAACAGTCTGTGAGAGGTAGCTCAGTTCCACAAAGAGGTAGAAAACCTGGAATTCCTGGTGGCACTGGTATTGGTACGAGATTGGTGAGGGAAACAACTGATAGATCTGAATCCCGAAGGCCTCGAACTTATGCTATCAGAACACGAGAATAGGGAGACGCTCCTGATGTGATTACTGGTACATTCTCTTTATTTAATTCTTCTGTAATTGCACTAATTGATCCTGGCTCTACACATTCATATATATGCATTACATTAGTCAAAGAAAGAGAGTTACAAGTAGAACTTACAGAATACGAAGTAGTAGTTACTAACCCTTTCGGGCAAAGTGAGAAAGTTAATAAAGTGTGTAGAAGATGTGCCTTAAAAATTCATGATTATGAGTTTCCAGCAGACCTTATGGCACTTACATTTTATGAGTTCGATGTGATATTGGGTATGGACTGGTTGTCAGAACATGGGGTTATGGTTGATTGCAGAAGAAAAAGAATTTCCTTGAGAACTTTAGATGGAGATGAAGTGATTGTAACCGGTGAAAAATATAGCGCATTGACGAATGTGGTGTCTTTAATAAAGGCTTCTAAGATGATGAGAAGAGGATATACTGCTTTTCTTGCTTACATTTTAGATACTCGTATAACAAATACTGAGATTGAAAAGATACCGGTGGTTCAAGATTTTATTGATGTGTTTCCAGAAGAATTACCAGGTTTACCCCCAGAAAGAGAAGTAGAGTTTGGGATTGAATTAATTCCAGGCACTGCACCGATATCAATAGCACCTTATCGGATGGCACCCACTGAGTTGAAAGAATTGAAAATGCAGTTACAAGAGTTATTAGACAAGGGATTCGTACGTCCTAATGTATCACCATGGGGGGCACCAGTATTGTTCGTAAAGAAGAAAGATGGGTCTTTGAGACTTTGTATAGATTATCGTCAGTTGAATAAAGTGACTATAAAGAAAAAATATCCGTTGCCCAGGATTGATGATTTGTTTGATTAGTTAAAAGGAGCTAGTGTATTTTCTAAGATTGATCTCAGATCGGGGTATTATCAGTTACGGGTGAAAGAATCTGATGTGTTGAAAACTGCCTTTAAGACTCGGAATGGTCATTATGAGTTCTTGGTTATGCCATTTGGATTGACTAATGCTCCAGCTGCTTTCATGGATCTTATGAATAGAATTTTTCAGCCTTATTTAGATCAGTTTGTGGTTGTATTTATAGATGACATTCTAGTGTATTCAAAAGGTGAAGAAGAGCATGATAAACATCTCCGAATTGTGCTACAGATTTTGAGAGAAAAGCAATTGTATGCT
This sequence comes from Gossypium bickii, assembly GCA_025503065.1. Classification (NCBI taxonomy): domain Eukaryota; kingdom Viridiplantae; phylum Streptophyta; class Magnoliopsida; order Malvales; family Malvaceae; genus Gossypium; species Gossypium bickii. The sequence continues at coordinate 13,034,773 of CP106713.1, read as the reverse complement.
AAATTGAGTAAGTGTGAATTTTGGTTAAAAGAAGTCATTTTTCTGGGACATATAGTATCGGCAGTTGGTATTCGGGTAGATCCTAAGAAGGTAGAAGCTATACTTGAATGGAAACCACCAAAGAATGTGACAGAAGTAAAGAGTTTTCTCGGATTGGCTGGTTACTATAGAAGATTTGTTGAGGGATTCTCTATGATTGCATCTCCGTTAACGAAATTGTTGCAGAAAATGTGAAATTTGAATGGACGTAAATCACAAAACAAAGTTTTGAAAAATTAAAAGCGAAGATTAACGAAGCTCTGTGTTGATTCAACGAGAATGCGTAAAGAGTACGTGATTTTCAGTGATGCTTCGTACAATGGTTTGGGTTGTGTGCTAATGCAAGGAGGAAAGGTAGTAGCATATGCTTCTAAGCAATTAAAACCACACGAAAAGAGCTATTCGACGCATGATCTTGAATTGGCTGCAGTGGTGTTTGCGTTAAAGATATGGCGGCATTACTTGTATGCGATGAGAAATGTCATATTTATACGATCATAAAAGCTTGAAATATTTGATGACACACGAAAGATCTCGATTTAAGACAATAGCAGTGGCTTGAATTGATAAAGGATTATGATTTGATTATTGATTTCCATCCAGGTAAGGCTAATGTTGTTGCTGATGCTTTAAGCCGAAAATCTCTATCTGCTTTGCAAGCTATGAATGTCCGATTGTCTTTGGTTGATAATGGTTCAATCATAGCTGAATTGAGAGCTAAACCGACATTTTTACAGCAAATATGTGAAGCTCAGAAGAATGATAAGAAGTTACAGGTTAAATGGGCACAATGTGAGTCAGGTACTGATTCTGAATTTCAGGTTGGAGTTGATGGTTGTATGTTATTCAAAGGTAGGATATGTGTACCTCAGAATTCAGAACTCATATAGAAGATTTTATACGAGGCTCACAACGGTACTATGTCTGTACATCTGGGGAGTAATAAAATGTATAATAATCTAAAAAAGATGTATTGGTGGCCAGGAATGAAACGGGATATCTCTGAGTTTGTATCAAGATGTTTAATATGTCAGCAAGTTAAAGCTGAGCATCAGGTACCTTCAGGGTTACTTTAGCCAATTACTATACCGGAATGGAAATGGGAAAGAATCACTATGGATTTTGTATCGGGATTACCATTGTCTCCGAAGAAAAAAGATGCTATTTGGGTGATTGTTGACCGATTGACAAAATCAGCGCACTTTATTCCGGTATGTATGGATTATTCTTTAGATAAACTGGCTGAACTGTATATAGCTGAGATTATCAGGCTACATGGAGTGCCTGTCTCCATTATATCAGATAGAGATCCCCGATTTACGTCTCGTTTACGGATAAATTGCAAGAAGCTTTAGGTACTCGGTTGTATTTCAAGACAAAGACATTTCATCCTCGACGGATGGTCAATCTGAGCGTGTAATTCAAGTATTGGAAGATATGCTCTGATGTTGTATACTAGAGTTTGAAGGTAATTGGGAGAGGTATCTACCTTTGATTGAATTTGCTTACAATAACAGTTATCAATCCAGTATTAAAATGGCTCCGTATGAAGCTTTGTATGGTAGAAAATGTAGAACACCGTTATATTGGACAGAGCTCAGTGAAAAGAAAATACATGGGGTTGATTTGATCCAGGAAACAGAAGAAAAAGTAAAAGTCATTCGGAATAGTTTGAAAGCAGCATCTGATCGTCAAAAACCTTATGCTGATCTTAAAAGAAAAGATATTGACTATAATGTGGGTGAAAAAGTATTTTTGAAAGTGTCGCCATGGAAAAAAATTCTCCGATTTGGAAAGAAAAAGGCAAGCTCACCCAAGATTCATTGGGCAATATGAGATCTTAGAACGGGTTGGTCCAGTTGCTTATCGAATAGCCTTACCACCGGAATTGGATAGAATTCACAATGTTTTCCATGTCTCAATGCTACGAAGATACAGGTCTGACCCATCTCATGTGATTACTCCTGAAGTAATAGAAATTCAACCGGATTTAACTTATGAAGAGGAGCCAATTAAGATACTTGCTCGAGAAGTAAAGGAATTGAGGAACAAACGGGTTCCGTTGGTAAAAGTATTGTGGAGACATCATAATTCGGAAGAAGCAACATGGGAAAGAGAGGAAACAATGAGACATCAATATCCGCAGTTATTTACGTCAGGTAAATTTCGAGAACGAAATTTATTAAGTGGGGGAGAATTGTAGTGACTCGATAGTCGAGTAACCGAAAAATATATTTTCGGTCTCCATTTTCATAAAACTGAATCGTAAATATTTACTAAAAATATTTACGAAGCTAGTTGTGCGCCTAATTGGGTTTTATTTAGGTGAATTTGACTTAATTAGAAGTATTTGGGGAAAAGGGATTAGATTGTAATAGGTGTGAAAGTTTAATTAAAGATTAAAGAAAATAAAAAGGACTAAAAAGGCAATTATGCCATTTTTAAATGTTGAGGCGGCATAAGCATAAAAATCTTAAGATTTTTATGTGATAAAATATATTATTATTAGATAATTATGTTAATATAATATAATATTATATAATAAGGTAAAGAATAAAAGAGAAGAAACAGAGAAGAAAACGAAACAGAGAGCAGGGGAAAGAAAGAAAAAGAGAGAAAAGAAAGAAGAAAAGGGAAAATTAAAAGTTTGAAGCTTGGAAGTTTAATAGGTAAGTTAATTTAGCCCTTTTCTTTTAATTTTGATGTTTTATAAGTTTTAGGATAAAGTTTTGATGAATTTAAATTGAGGTTTTTGGAGTTTTAAAGTTTTTGAACATAGCATATGATGAACAAAAAGATGAATTAGTGGTTTAATTGAAAGAATTTGAAGTTAGAATTGGGTAAAGGATTTAATTGTAAAATAAGCTATAAGAAAACTGTTTTGGGACAGCAGCAGTAGGGTAACGTTGAAAAATCACTAAAAATCATAGAAGTGGAATTAAAAGCTGAATGAGATATGAAATTAAAGCTTATTGCGTCTAGTTTCATATGAAAGAAACATGAAAAGCAAATGAATTCTTTATTTTTAGATATTTATATTTTTGTAGGACTGGTTCAAAGTAATTTCGATATCTCCTGTTCTGGCTTTGGAAAATCATAAAACATTGAAGAAAAATAATTAGGGGCTTAAATTTATATTTTTAGAATCCTAAATGAGTCTATTTTCAATAGAAATAAACGAGAACATCATCTGAATCTTGTATAAGGAGATAATTAATTTTTAGTGAAGAAGGGTCAGAACTGCTAGACAGCAGAACAGGGGTGACTTTGATGAATAAACTGTACTAATTGGCTAGGCTAAAAATTCTGGAAATTTTATGGTATGAATATATGTGAGTCTAGTTTCAGAAAAATTAATGGTTCTTCATTTGGAGTTCTGTAGATCTGTAAATAAATAATTTTGTGACTATGATACAAAAGGACAGCTTTGAATAAGTTTATGAGTAAAGGATTAAATTGAAATGTGAGCAAAAGTAAGAAAGTATGAATTTATCATAAAATACATGCTTATTTTATTAAATAGTACAGGAAATTATTTGATTATTTTTAACATATAAATGTTATATGTTTATATGAAATTGAAGAAAAAGAAAAGGAAGGAGAGGACCGAATTGAAGGAAAAGGAAAAGAGAAGGTTAAGGAGTGAAGGAAGAAGAATTTATATCACCTCAACCTTTTGTTGTAAGTACTACAAGAATTTTAAATTATTGTTATTTATCCTTTTTGAAATATTTATGTGAATTATTTAAATATATGAGATTCAGCTTTAATGCCCAAGTAGACGAAATTTAGAACTACTGGGATATTAGTGGCATGCCATTAAGGAACTTTAGCGCGCTCTCTAATATTAGCACGTTGGTGCTCTCTGATATTAGCACGTTGGTGCTCTCTGATTATTAGCACGTTGGTGCTCTCTGATTATTAGCACGCCAGTGCTCTTTGTTCACTTGTGCATCATAATGCACCTCTGTATTTGTTCCGTATATCCGGTGTGTTCTATAAAGTCTACTTTGGGCTAAGAATGTGAAATGAGAACAAAAGTGAATCACTGAGGTGTTAAGGTAAGTTTAATACCTTACAAAAGATAAGTTAAATTTATTTAAAGTAATGCATAGTTGACATGACTTATATGTGAGAAGATATGCAATAATTGATTGAGTTAAAATATTCTGTTATAATTGCTTATTTAATTATTCTTGTAGTGCTTACTAAGCCTTCATCGGCTTAACGCGTTTGTTTTTAACGCGTAGGTACAAATAGACTAGAAGAGAAGTCCAACTAGAAGATCTCTCATCTCATCACATCCTCAAGGACTTCAAAAGTAGGTACTATATTTTGTATTAAAATGGCATGTACATATGTAGGTCAAAGGTATTCCCATGTGATAGGGACTAAAATGTAGACTCTTGAAATTCTATCTATTTTGAGTTACTTGAAGTATTTTTGATATATATATGGAATGAATTAGTAAACAATAAATAAGTTTGTAAAAATGGTTGGTAAGTTAAAATATTATATACAAATGTTTTAATTAAATAGTACCTAGCCATAACCGTTTTGGCACCAAATGTAATAGTCTTATACCGGGTTTGCATAATTGAACTGGGTATAGGGGTATTACAGCGACGCATCACTGTAGACAGTTGATTCCTTCCCAGACTCTGGCTGTAATAACACAGGGGCTTTAGTCAGAACTTTTTTCAGTTTCTCAAAACTCTCCTGCTGCTTATTGTTCTAAATAAACGGTACCCCTTGATAAACCGTAAAAGTAACATATTTTAAGCCTACATTTAACAAGCTTTTGGATGATTTAAGCCTTGAATTATGTAATTTGGTGCGCTTAATCCTTTGTTTTCATGTTTTATACTCAGGAGAGCACCCAATGATGAAAAGAACGGAAAACAGGCCCAAAATAGAGTAAATGGGCTATATCACGAAATTCACACGGCCTGGGCCCAAATCCACACGGCCGTGCCCAATTCAACAGGTTCAAACATGGCTTGGCCACGACTTACACGGGCGTGTGCCATGGGCATGTCCCTGCCGTCAGGAAGAGAAGTTTCACTCGGATTAGGATACTTAGGGGCAAAGAAACACATTCCGAAGCCTATATAAACATGATCATTGTTTTATGCAATGTCAAAGTCTTAAAAATTTGTAAATTGAATGATCGAACCTAGAAACTAACTATGACAATGATTTGAGGCAAGTGCACCTATCGAACAGTAGTATAGCTTAGGCAAGAACGGATTGTCGAACCCAAAGGAACTAAAAGTAATAATACTAACTTTCTTTTTATTATCTAGCCTAAAATAAATGAAGTTGTTGTTTAATCTAAATTTAACTAACTACTAAGCTAAAGACGCAAAGACAAAAAGAGTGAATTGGGGAATAACATGAGGGAAAACTCAGTTGATTAAGACGATACCCTTAGGAAGAATCCACCTAGACTTCACTTGTTATCTAACACTGAACTAGACGATGTATTCACTTGACTTGATCCGTAAGATTCCCTAATTTATATTAAACCCTTTCTCGAGCCGAATAATGTCTAACCCTAGGTTGATTAACTAAAATCTCTTTCTAATTAAAACCCCTAGAATCGCATTAACTCGATCTATGGACTCCCATATTAGGTTTCACCCTAATCCGGCAAAATCTCGTCACCCTATCTCTAGGCGTGCGATCAACTCCGCTTAATTATGCTAGATTTACTCTTAAGCAGGGACTTTTGCTCCTCCACCTAAGCACATCCAACTTGAATCAATATCCCAGAAATATCAGCACAAGAATTAAGCACACATAATTAAGAACAAATCAAGTATTTATCATATAGTTCAGAAAATAATAACAAGATCCATCTTAGGTTTCATCTCCTTCAGGTATCTGAAGGGTTTAGTTCATAACAATAAAAGAAAACATCTCAGAAGAAAAGATAAAACAAAACATAAGAAATCCCTAAAACCCCCTGAAGGAATTGAAAGAGAGATCCTCCATCTTGAATAAAATTCTCGCTTCTTGAGATGGATCAACTGGCTATCTTCGAGTGTTTCCCACAAATCTGACTTTTTCAGCTCGGCTCCTTGGCCTAGCTAACCATCGTCTTTAAGGATACACTTAGGGTGTTTATATAGGCTTTTGAGATAGGTTTCTTTACCCCTAAGTATCCAAATCCGAATGAAATTTCTCTTCTCCACGATAGGGACACGGCCATGGCACACGCCCGTGTGAATCGTGGCCAGGTCGTGTTCAGATTTCTTTAATGAGGCACGGTCATGTAAATCGGGATCAGGCAGTGTTCTAGTTTATCAGGGAGGCACAGTCGTGTGGGCTTAAGTCTAGGCCGTGTCGATTTCCACTTTGGCCCAATTTGTCCGTTTTAGGCTCGTTTCTTGTTCTTTCTATCCTCCAGTGCTTTCCTGAGTATAAGACATGAAAATAAAGGATTAAGAGCACCTTTTTACATAAATCAAGGGATAAATCATCCAAGAGTATGCTAAATGCGGGATTAAAATATGTTACTTTTACGGTTTATCAAAACACCCTAAGTGTAACCTAAAGAGGGGGGAACCCAAGGCTTTAGTCAAGGGGCATCCAGCTAGGCCAAAGAGGGCAGATTTGTGAAGAATTAATCGAAGATAGCCAGTTGATTCATCTCAAGAAGCCAGAATTATACTCAAGATGGAGGATCTCTCCTTCAATTCCTTCAGGGGGTTTTAGGGATTTCTTATATTTTGTTTTATCTTTTCTTTTGAGATGTATTCTTTTATTATTATTATGAACTAAACCCTCAGATACCTGAGGGGGATGAAACCTAAGATGAATCTTGTTATCGTTTGCTGAACTATATGATAAATATTTGATTTGTTCTTAATTATGTGTTTTTAATTCTTGTTTTGGTATTTCTGGGATATTAATTCAAGTATGATGTGCTTAGGTAGAGGAGCAAAAGTCTCTGCTTAAGAGTAGATCTAGAATAATTAAGTGGAGTTGATCGCACGCCTAGAGATAAGGTGACAAGATTTTGCCGGATTAGGGTGAAACCTAATATGGGAGTCCATAGATCGAGTTAATGCGATTCTAGGGGTTTTAATTAGAAAGAGATTTCAATTAATCAACCTAGGGTTAGACGTTAGTTGATAAACCGTCAAAGTAACATATTTTAATCCCATATTTAGTATGCTTTTGGATGATTTAAGCCTCGTTTCATATAAAAAGGTGCTCTTAATCCTTTCTTTTCATGTCTTATACCCAGGAAAGCACCCGAGGATGAAAAGAACATAAAACGGGCTCAAAACAGAGTAAATGTGCCTTAGCACGAAATCGACACGGCCTGGCCCAAAGCCCACATGGCCGTGCCTCGCCGATCACCTAGAGCATGGCCTCAACCCCGACTTACACAGCCGTGCCTCAAATTAGAAATCCGAACACGGCCTGAAGTCGACCCACACGGGCGTGCTACATGGTTGTGCCTCTGTCGTCAGAATGAATAATTTCAGTAGAAAAAGGATACTTAGGGAGAAAGAATCGCATTCCAAGAGCCTATAAATATCCCCTAAGTAACGCCTTTGAGGGGGAGTCGAGCTAGGCCAAGGAGCCAAGCCGGAAAGGTCAGAATTATGGGAATCACTCAAAGTTAGCCAGTTGATCCATCCCAAGAAGCCGGAATCATGCTCAAGATGGCGGAATTCTCCTTCAATTCCTTCAGGGAGTTTTAGGGATTTCTTATGTTTTGTTTTATCTTTTCTCTTGAGATGTTTTCTTTCTTAGTTATGAACTAAATCCCTCAGATACCTGAAGGGGATGAAACCTAGATGAATCTTGTTATTTGATTTTTAAATTATATGATAACTACTTAGTTTGTTCTTAATTCTTCATGCTTAATCCAAATTTGATGTGCTTAGGTGGAGGAGGAATAGACCCTGCTTAAGAGTAGATCTAGCGTAATTAAGCGGAGTTGATCGAACGCCTAGAGATAGGGTTACGAGATTTTGCCGGATTAGGGTGAAATATAATATGGGAATCCACAAATCGATTTACTGCTATTCTAGGGGTTATTATAAGAGAACGAGAGTTCCACTAATTAACCTAGGGTTAGACGTTATTTTCCTCGAGAGAGGGTTTAGCATAGGTTAGGGAGTTCTATGGATCAAGCTAAGTAGATAAATCATATGATTCAGGGTTAAATAACAAGTGAAGTCTAGGTGGATTCTTCCTAAGGGTATCGTCGTGATCAATTGAGTTTTTCTTCAAGTTATTTCCCAATTCGTTCTTTTTGTCTTTATCCTTAGCTTATTCATCGTTAATTTATATTAAAACAACTTCACTTTATTTTTAAGGCTAAATAATAAAAAGAAAGTCAATATTACTACTTTTAGTTCCTTTGGGTTCGACAATCCGGTCGTACCTGAGCTATACTACTGTTTGATAGGTACACTTGCCTTTAATCATTGTCAGAGTTAGTTTTCAAGTTCGATCATTCTTTCTATAAATTTTAAAGCTCTGATTTCAGCGATCGTGTTTTTGGCACCGTTGCCGGGGAACTAAAATATTAAGAAAACTCTATTTTTATTACTTTAGCCATTCATTTTATTTTTCCGCAATTTATTTTTATTTTTTTGGTTAAAACTTTAAATTTTGCTAATTTTTCTTTCTTTCTTTTCTTTCCAGGTACCTCTAGTTTATGACTAGAAGGAACCCGAGGGGACCTTTAGTATACGACAGTGATATTGACGAAAGAGAGGAAGAAGACAGATCCAATCCTACTGAAGGGATGGACGAAACTAATCCACCACCACACGATGTGGGGGAACGCAACACTCCACGCACCATGTTTGATTATGCTAAACCACATTTAACAGGAGCAGAATCAAGTATTGTTAGGCCCGCTATAACTGCTAATAATTTTGAATTAAAGCCTAACACAATACAAATGATTCAACAGTTTGTTCAATTTGATGGTTTGCAGGACGAAGATCCAAACACTCATATAGCTAACTTTTTAGAGTTCTGTGATACCTTCAAAATAAATAGCGTTTCTAATGATGCCATACGTCTTCGATTATTCCCTTTTTCATTAAGAAATAAAGCCAAATAGTGGTTAAACTCGTTACAACGAGGGTCAATCACTACATGGGATCAAATGACCGAAAAGTTTTTAATGAAATATTTCCCACCGGCCAAAACGGCCAAATTGTGGAATGATATCTCTTCTTTTGTGTAGATGGATGTAGAAACATTATACGACGCATGGGAGAGATACAAGGATCTCTTGAGGAGATGCCCACACCATGGCTTACCTTTGTGGCTTCAAGTTCAAACATTCTATAACGGTGTAAACCCCTCAACGAGGCAACTAATCGACTCAGTCGCTGGTGGAACCTTGAACAACAAAACTCCTGAAGCAGCGTACGAGTTCATTGAAGAGATATCACTGAATAATTATCAGTGGCAAGTTACAAGAACGAAACTGACGAAATTAGCAAGAGCCTTCAACATAGACACAGTAACCATTCTATCAACACAAATGGAGATAATGAATAAAAAGCTTGATAATTTGTGTTCTTCACAGGTACATCCAGTGACGCAGTGTGATGCAAGTGGAACTATGGCGAATTCTGAGTACCCACCCTACCAACCAGAAGCAGAGAGCGAACAGATGAACTATATAGGTAATAATTTCAGATCCAATAATAATCCATATAGTAATACTTACAATCCAGGTTGGAGGAACCGTCCAAATTTTTCATGGGGAAATCAAGGAAACCAAAGGCTACAACCTCCTCAAAACTTTCAAAATCAACCTTATCCACAAGAGAAGAAACCAACCCTCGAGGAGATATTGGCAAAATTTTCGGCAGACACAGAAAAATGTCTCCAAGAATCTGAGAGAACAATTAAAAGCAACGAGAGCCGAATCGGAGAAATTACCAAGTTAGTCAAAGAAGTCACCAGTGTAGTCGAACGACTCGCAAAACTCATGTCAGAACAACCGCAAGGACGTCTACCAAGTAACACCGAGATTAATCCAAAGGCGCAAATTCAAGCCATAGCAGCTCAGGAAAATGCAGAGATAGATGAACCCATCTCAAAACAAGAAGACAAGGTAGACGAAGGTAAGGTAGAAGTAACACAAGAAAAGCCAAAACCGGTAATTAAGGAGTACCAACCTCGCATACTTTACCCCAAAGCATTAAAAAGAGACGATTCAGAAGAGCAGTTCAGTAGGTTTCCTAAACTTTTAAAGAAATTACATATTAACTTACCTCTTCTTGAAGCCCTTTTTCAGATGCCAGACTCGAGGAAATTTTTAAGGCAGCTCTTGACTAACAAACGCAAATTAGACAAAGAGCCACACATTGAACTCAACGCAAAGTGCTCAGCAATTCTACAAAATAGACTACCATAGAAATTAAAAGATCCAGGGAGTTTTACAATTTCATGTTTAATTGGTAGTCTAACTATTGATAATGCGTTAGCTGATTTAGGGGCAAGCATAAATGTTATGCCTTATACATTGTTTAAACGACTAGGTTTAGGGAAGCCCAAACAAACTAGGATGAATATTCAATTAGCTGATAAAACTGTTAGAATTCCTAGGGGCATTATCAAAGATGTTCTCGTAAAGATCGATAAATTTGTTTTCCCAGTAGATTTTGTTATTTTAGACATGGATGAGGATAATTCAATCCCCTTAATTTTAGGAAGACCTTTTCTAACAACTGTAAGGACTAAAATTGATTTTGCCACAGGAGAACTCATACTCCGTGTAGGTGATGAATCAATCAGTCTTCAAGCTCTTGGCTCGGCCAGGGCAACAATCGATGAAGGTAAGAAAGTCAATACAGATAATAACCAATTTGTTCAACTTTCATTGCAGGAAAAATCAAAAGGACAAAAACTTAAGCCGAAACACGAAACCCAAGCTAACAGAGAAGAAGCACACGAGGAACAAAGCCTTAGGGTCGATAAGTTAGATGAGCGGGAGAAACAGGTCAAAGAAGAACCAGAACCACACAAAGTAAAATCAGAGGAACCACGGAAAAAGGGCGCGATTGAACCTGATCTTCAGTTCAGTACCAGCAAAGAAACAACTCACGAGGAGCAAAGGATTCAAATCAATGACTTAGACGAGGGGAAAGCACACTTTAAGGAGAAATTAGGGATACAGGAAACAGAATCAAAACCACTCTGCGAGATTGACAAGTCCAAAGTCAGAGATCAGGTATTGTCAGACAAAGCAGACCCACGACTATTCCCTCCAAGCCCTGACACAAACAAAGAAATCCTTTTTAAGGTAATCAATGTTCTTCCACACGGAACAGTCGAGGTAAGCAATCCTATTTTTGGCAATTTTAAAATAAATGCTACTCGACCTAAAGAATACAATGACAATAAAACGGTGAGCATGAGGGAAGATATTCAAACCTTCAAACCACCCTGAAATTTCTACACGAGGGAAGTCAAGCTTAAGACTATAAACGAGCGCTTCTCGGGAGGCAACCTTAGCACTAACCTTACTTATTTTGCATTTATTTTCATTTTACTTTATCTTTCCTTTTTATTTTTCTTTTAAAACTAACCAGAGTTGCGGATTCCCGGGCCACACGGTCCTACACACGGCCGTGCCCATGGCCGTGTGGACCACCGAAATCTCCATACTGACATAACAGAGGCCGTGCAACCCAGTTCAACCACTTCCCGACGTCACTGATCCAACCACTCTCCCTCACGACCACCGACAAAATGGCACGGCCGTACCCCTTGGCCGTGTGAAGCTACTGACTTACATAACACGATCAAAACACGCCCGTGCCATCCAACCGTGCTTACATACTGACTTCCAAAGCACGGGCGTAGATGGCTAAAGCACGGGCATGGGGTAACAATACACTCCAAAACACGGTCGTGTAAAGCGGCCGTGTAAATCGACACGCCCCTGGTCTACGGGCGTGGGAGCATGACAGATTTGAACTCTATTTAAACCCCACAGCCCTTCCCCTTCTACCCACCTCATTTCACCTTACCTTCTTCTTCCTCCCCTCTCCCCGTCAGATTTTTCACTCCATTTACCAAAGTTCGAGCACTCTTGAGCCACCCCCAAACCACGATGAAGACAAGCAAAAGGCCAAACTCCTTAAAAGAGGATGATTTACATGAGTTCATGCCGGCAGCTTCATCCAACCAACAGGCCAAGGGTCTTTGAGACCATATAGTTTCTATTTTTCATTTCTCTTTCCTTTCATTCTCCTTTTCTTTAATAATCTTATGTTTAATTTAATTCAACCTAATTTAGTTTCTTAGTGTCAGGTTCGCCAGGCTACTTTGGAATCACGCTGACCCACGATAACCACGCCACTTCCGCCATTACCAGTACTTTCCCAGCCTTAGAGGTCACACCCACCTCGCAAACAATCCAACAATAAGGACTCTTCGGTCCATTTATCTTTCATTTTCATTTCGTTTACATTTTTGTTTCCTCATTCTTTATTTTTCTTATCTTTAAATCTATACTTAGTTTAATTTAATTAGGTCTTAATAAGTCCTGGCTACTTCTCAGTGCGCTACCCAATTTCTTCATCTAGTGCAGGTTCGTCATCCAGACCGACCATCACCACCACCAAAGACACTCCTCCGGGAAAACATCCAAAACTCAGGGAGTAATTCTTTCCCCTTCTCTTTTGATTTATCCCTTAAATATTATTATCTATCTTTGTACATTGAGGGCAATGTACATCTTAAGTGTGGGGGGTGAATAATTATTTTGAGAAAATGCCTAACTTACTCCATTGTTCTCAAATCCCTAAATTTAATCTTGTTCGAAAGTAATTTTCTCATATTACTAATTAAGATGGAATTTCTAATGATTTATGATTTTTATTGATATGTTTTTAAATAAGTCATAGTTAATTGTGCATTGATGATTAAATTTGAAGAATACTAGGGAATCAAGCATGATAAGTCTAATTTTCAAATATTTAAAATTTTTAGGTTGTTGACCCAAGTTTGAATGTTACCTTGAAGTTTGAAATTTATAAGGTTGATGTCAAAAACACCTATAATTTTTGTGAGATTTTGAGCCTTATAAAGCATAATTCTTTTTCATGCTCACTTTATTGATTATGAGTGCGTCAACTATGACCTGTTATTCTAGAACTTGCCTCGTTTATACATGTTGAGACCACAGTTATGATTTGATATACCGAGATGATAAAGGCACCTAGGTTTTAACCCACTTACAGCACTAAAAAGCCTACCTTCATAATTAACCCCTAGTGAACCCCGTTGAGCCTAACAACCCTTTTATTGACTCACCCGCTAATATTAACCCAAAAACCCTTTGTATTTGTTATCACCCTTCTTTTTTACTACCCTTTAATCGAGATATGATTTGATCAGTTACCTAAGTTTTTATGAATTATTATTATTTGAAGTTGTCTATACTTAGTTTGTTCTTAAAAAAAAATCAAAGTATAGTCAGTATTAGTATTATGAAGAGTGAGCTTATTCAAGTTAAAGTCTAATTATCAAAAGAAAAAGCTCGTATTAGTAGGTTTATTATTTTCAGTTGATGTAATTAGTATCTCAGAAATTTTCAGGTAGGTAATTTATCAAATTAATCTCAATTCTAACCTTCTAATTTCAGCATTTATCCACACCTTTAACCCTAGCCCCGTTACAACCCTAACAAAGACCTTTTGTGTAACACCCCAAACCCAGTCAACACACTACGACCGAATTCGGCATTTCACAGGGTGAAAATATTTTGAAGAAAACAAGTTGCCGGTTTACTTTAGTGAAAAATTGTTATCACAAACCTTTTTGTCGTTTTGAGTTTGAAAGAAAACTCTTTTGAGAAAAATCATTTGTCCCGTAATCAACATGTGGGACCAACCCACTGTGGTACCAAACCACTAGGACGAGTCACAATAATCTATGTGTGGTCAAAACCACTGGTGACCGTAGTCACAAATAGCATACGTGTGGTCAAAACCACTGGTGGTCAAAACCACTGAGACTTAGTCACAAGTAATATGGAAAGCGAGGCCAACCCACTGTGTGGTCAAAACCACTGGTGACAGTCTAAATCATCCTTCCCCCTCCTCTCAACATACCCATCATCATGAACACATTTCCCGTGGCATATTAACATGTTTATAATGCAAATATCACATAGCATAGCATAATCAAATAGTATAACAGCATATATCGATAGCCAATCCACAGGGAACTTACCCGGAGTCCACGCTTACACCCACAAGGGTAACACATCAATTTCAATAGCTATTTCGGCTTTTAACAGTAAACATTATTAGCAAATTAACTAATGGAGTGTGTAAGTGTTACACACCTGGTTAGTCGCGAGTATAACGAATCCCGAAAACTAAGATCTACCCCATGAATTGAGAGAAAGCCGGAAATCCAATCGCTTGCCTTCACCCTTCCTATATTCGGCCAACACCATATCATTAAGAAAATAGCCATTCGGCTTAACCAAGAAATCTCGAAGGATATAATGCACAGAAATAACCACCCTTACCTAGATCGACAACACCTGAGCCTTTAGCCTTAGATCACACGCCAAACAAATCCCGGAGATCAACGGAATGCGACTACACTCCCTTCTACAATCGGCCAAGCATATCATCATGAATCCAAAAGCAATTCGAAATTAACTTAAATCCCAAAAGAAATAACCCGAACCAAATGAGATCGTCTCCCTTACCTAAGTCGACAATTCCTGAAGATCAAGATCCAAACCACGAACCAAGCAAATCTCGAGAATCTAAATGCTGGCGTCACTCCTTCCTACAATCGGCCAACACAACATCATACCACATAACCATTCGACTATGGTCATGAAATCCTGAAAAGAATAAAACGATCCACAAGAACTCCACTAACCTTAACGCAAAAGATCCCCTTGGCACTTAAGAGAATTCGGCATTAGCACCAAAGATGAGGGAATCGGTAAGACAAAAAGGAGAAGATGAGAATACTAGAAAGATTCAACCAAAAGATCATAAGAGAACACAAGGGAAGAAGATAAAAACAACGAGATCTTACCTTGTTATGAGTTGAGATTTCGGCTTCCACAAAGAGTGAAAGAGATGATGAGAAAGAATAGAAGAATTGTGTGGTGAGCAATGTGGATTCGGCTAGACACTAAAGAAGTAAAAGAAAAAGAAATGAGGATGAGTTTAGGAGAGCACTCGACTAAGGTATTTCGAGAGAAAAGGAAAAAACAAAAATGCATAAAAATGCAATTGTAGGAGTGGTTTCGGCACACTAGGAGATGGAAGAAAACTCATGCCGAAAAGAAAATAAACACACACCAAAAATGCCGAAATTCATACCCCAAACAACCCAAATTCGGCACACCCACTTACCACTCTCTAAAACCGATTTGCACACTACCTACACCACTCAAATTCGGCTACCACACCTTCCCAACTTAATCCCCTCGTTTTCTCCTTGTTTTTCTCTTGACCATAAATTCAAACAAGTTTGAATACATCAAACTCCACAAATTTCTCTCATCCCCACATTTCAAATGTGTTGACTCCTTCAACACTTATCCAAGAGAGTCCATCCTGAGCACACTACCCCCTTAGCTTTGGCGTCAAAAATAATAAGCAGAAAGGGGAATTTTGCTGCTCGAACCCAGGCTCTCCTTCCTGCATGTGGCATCACTTCACTTGCACCTGAGTGGCGCCTCCCTTGCTACTTTACCACTGGGTTTTTTGTGTCATAACACTCCAACAATTCCTCTTATCACCTAACTCCCTTGGCTCCCCCTTCCAAGTACTCAAAACAAAATTTTTTTTACCATGACTCAGGCCTACCCCAAGCTCATGCCTGGACCCCAAAACACCCTAAACTAGCAGAGCAACCATATTATCACATGCAACACACACAAAAATGCAGAGACCCCGATTTAAATATGTTACTATTCTACCCCCTTAAAAATAATTTCGGCCTCAAAATTACCTGGTCAGAAGAGTTGAGGGTATTGTTGCCACATCACATCCTCGGGTTCCCATGTGGCCTCCTCCATACCATGGTTCCACCATAATACTTTCATCAAAGGAACTGACTTCTTACGCAGAACTTTGACATCCCGACCCAAAATCCACACTGGTTCCTCCCCGAAAGACAAGTCTGAGCTCACCTTTATTTCCTCAACTGGCACAACATGCGACGGATCTGATCGATAGTGCCTAAGCATGGAGACATGAAATACATCGTGAATTTGACTCAGCTCCGACGGCAACTCGAGCTAGTAAGCTACTGGTCCCACTCGCTTCAACACCGTATACGGCCCGATAAACCTAGGGCTTAGCTTGCCCTTCTAACCAAATCTCAACACTTTCTTCCACAGCGATACCTTCAGAAAGACCTTGTCACCCACTGCGAACTCTATATCCCTACGCTTAAGATCGGCATAAGACTTCTGCCTATCTGACGCTTCTTTCAGACGAGCCCGAATCACCTTAACCTTATCCTCCGTTTCAGCAACCAACTCTTGACCCAACATCTGACGTTCACCCAGTTCTGTCCAACATGTAGGGGTATGACACTTCCGTCCATATAATGCCTCATATGGTGCCATCTGGATACTCGCTTGATAACTGTTGTTATACGTGAACTCTGCCAATGGTAGATACTCCTCCCAACTACCACTGTAATCCAGAACACAACCCCTTAACATATCTTCTAATATTTGAATTACCCTTTCTGACTGTCCGTCCGACTGCGGATGAAAAGCCGTGTTGAAGTCCAATCTCGTACCCAATGCCTGATGCAAAGCTTTCCAAAACCTTGACGTGAATCTGGGATCCCTATCAGAAATAATCGACACTGGCACTCCATGCAACCTTACTATCTCCGCTACATACAACTTAGTCAACCTTTAGAGTGAATAATCAACCCGAACTGGTATGAAATGAGCCGACTTGGCCAGACGATCAACAATCACCCAGACTGAATCCTTTTTGCTAGGCGTAAGAGGTAGCCCACTGACGAAATCCATCGTAATCCTTTCCCACTTCCACTGCGAAATCTTTACCGACTGCAACAGACCCGACGATAACTGATGCTCAGCTTTAACTTGCTGGCATGTCAGACACTTACTCACAAACTCAGTCACTTCCCATTTAAGACCCGACCACCAAAATTGTTCCCTCAAATCCCGATACATCTTGCTACCTCTAGGATGCATAGCGTATGGACTTGTAACATCCTAGATTAGGGGTTATGCGTTTGTGCATAATTCATGAGTTAGTAGGTTTTGGCAGTGTTGGAAGTGTATTAAGGGTTTTTAGAATTTTAGGATGGAAGAAGAAAGCTTTGGAAAATTATTGGTTTTTAAGTAAAAAGGAGAGCTAGGTAAATGAGGCTTTAAAAGAAACTCCGTGTGAAGCATGACATAAGGAACCATGTGGTAAAATGGCATGTTTTATGAATTATGAATGTGTTATGTGAATTCTAGAAATAAGGAAATGTATGGAAATATATGGAAATGTATGGAAGTGTATGGAAATGTGTGAAATGTGTGGAAATGTATGGAAATGTAAGGCAATGTAGGGAAATGTAAGAAAATGTAAGAAATGTAAGGAAATGTATGGAAATGTATGGAAATGTAAGGAAATGTAAGGAAATGTGAGGAAATGTATGGAAATGAAAGGAAATGCAAGGAAATGTAAGAAATGTCTTGTCTTGGAAATGTAGGAAATGTCCTGAAAATGTAAAGGAATAAAGAGGAAAGTGAACATTTATGGAAACTAGGAAATGTAAGGAAATGATTCAAAATGGAAAGTGAACATTTCTCGAAACTTGGAAATGTAAGAAAATGGCAAGTTTACAGAGCCGATCGAAAATTTTAGAAAACTTAGAAATGACTTAGAAATGTCAAGTTTTAAAGTTTAAAATAGGAAATTAAGGCAAGGTGGCCTTAAAAGAAAAAGTTGGTGAAATTTGACACACAAATAGGCTTGGAAAAGTGGCCTGAAGATGTCACTTAGGGCCTATGAAAATGGCGCCATATGCAAGAGGAATGGGCCTGGGTTCGAGTCACTTGGGAAGTAAATAAGGGAGGATTTATTTTTGCTTCCAGAAGACTGAGGTGGACGGCACATGCTTCTAGAAAGGAGGTGTTTTATTTTCATAAATATTCGATTAAAAAGGTGATAAATAAAGGATTTTTAAATTGGATTATTTTGAAGAGATAAATGTTGGATTAAACTCTTTTATTTATGATAATTAAAGGATAAAGTTATCAAAATAGAAGAGTGGTGGCCAAGTAAGGGACTCTAGCCTAGTAAATTTGGCTATAAAAGGAAAAGAGAGGCCATTCAAAGATTATTTACTCTTCCTTGATAACCTCTGCCGAATTTTCTCTGCAACCCCTATTCTTTTCTTCTTCATTCTTCTCCTCTCAATATTCCAAAAGCCGAAAGCTTGCTAAGATCAAGGCCATAGCCGAAGGTTGAAGTGAAGGTGCAATCGATTTCTTCAAATAAGGGTAAGATCCAAGTTTGGTTTCCATTCTTTTATACTTTAGACTTATCGAAATCTAGGGCTAATTCCATTAATGTTCATGGTTGCCGAAACCTTGAAGAGATCTTTCGGGATTTACTAAGTGTCGACTACAAGGAAGGAGAAGTTCTTTTCCCGAAGGTACACCATAGGCCGCGTGTTCCCTAGTTATTCGTGAATTTCGGGATTTAAGAATCTAAGGTAAGTCATATTTAACATTCGGCTAAGGGTTATTTGTTGTGAATAAATGTTAGAAATTGATCTAACATGTAGTTATAGGGATTTCGACAGAGGGATACAAGGATTTCGGGATTTGAGAGTTTCAAGGTAAGTTTTAAGTATACTAATCCTACTAGGATTTGGATTTATAGCCGAATGGCTCTTTACTAAGTATTAAATGATTGAATGTAGAGAATTAAGATCTAAGGCATTGGATCAAGCTTTTCGGGATTTGGATTGGAAACCTTAAGCGAATCAGGTGTGTACTCACACTAACTTTCGATATATCATATGGCAATTATATTTAATATATGAATATGCATGAGAATGAGAATGTGGCTAAGTACCACAGATGTGGTAAAAAGTACCCAGGTACGTTTCCTAATTCTGATAGGATTACGAATATGATATATTTTGAACATGTGAATAGTAACATGAAAAAGAAATAAGTATGTTATGCATGATATAATAATATTTGGGGCATTCGGGATATATGTGAAAGGGGAAGAAGGTGTTGACTTTGGTCTCACCAACGGAATATGGTGACTACGTTCACATAATTTGAATATGGTAACTTTGGTTACATTATCTAAATTTGGTAACTTCGGTTACATTATTTGAATATGGTGTCTAATGACACAAATTATATGGGCGATGAGCACGTCGATCGCAGCGATCGCCTTCGGTGTGTGTAGCGGATGGAGGGTTGACTTAGTAGTCCCCACGGTGTGACCGCGTGCACGGTGGTGGTGTGTAGCGGATGGATAAATAGGCTTGGGTTTGGGTTGCATCATTTAATTGTATATGAATATGAACCTGCTATGAACTTGTATGCCTGATTTGTTGAATGTTAGTATTGTGTGCACATTGAGTCTGTTGACTCACCCCATTGTGGGACTATTTTTCAGGTGATGCACAAAGAATGGACCAGGCCTAAGGAGCTTAGTGGTGGCCATGCTCAAAGAAGGATTATTTTACTTCATTTGGACATTATATTCTTTTTTTAGTACTTTGAATTTTATTATTGGGTTTTATTTGATGTAATAAGGCCATAAGGCCCAAGTTGAATTTCTTTATTTTTGTTTAAATTTTTATTTACTATGTTACGAACTATTTTTTTGGATTTAAAGTCCTAGTAGAACTAATTATTTAAAACCCTAAATTATTTTGTCACCCTAATTAAAAGATTTCTAAGTAAGACAAGTGGGCTTTCAATCTAAGCCCAACCCAAACCAATATTTTCTCAAAATACACAAATTTTCTCTAAGTAACAAAGAATTTTGAAACCGATTTTCTTAAGGAACATACCGAGATCCTGTTCAGGCTCGTGGGGGGGTGTGGGTGTTTCAGATTTAGTATTAGAGCCCGATTTTAAACTTCTCGACTGCAGGGGCTCAGGCCCAAAACGTTTTCAAATCGAGCCAAATGAATTTTATGAAGTATTTCTGAAAATAAGCAGGTTTCTGGCATGGCACCTCAGTCTCCGACCCGCAGTCCACTAGGTAAGTACCCCTAACCATTTGGGTGATTATGTGATTTATATTATGTTATGGAAGGGTAGAAAAAGGAATGGAACGTAGAATAGCATGATAGGAACTTGAACCCTTGGACTAGTCTACTCAAACACAAATACATAAGACTTAATACTTACTCAAACAAACCCATGACTAAGTCACTAAGTTAGGGTGTGGTAACCCCAATGCGCATGTCTCAGGATTGGATCCGAAAGAGCACAGTATTTAAGCGATCCTAGTGACTCACCTCCTCTTCGCAGAATCCGCTGCAGTGCGTAGCTTTGGTTCACCCTGACCGAAGAGGGCTCGGACATAGGCTAAACATTTTCTTAAGGAACATACCAGATCCGGTTCAGGCTCGTGGGCCGGGTGTGGGGTGTTTCATTTGGTATTAGAGCCCGATTTTAAACTCTCTACTGTGGCTCGGCCCAAAACGTTTTCAAATCGAGCCAAATGAATTTTATGAAGTATTTCTGAAAATAAGCAGGTTTCTGGCATGGCACCTCAGTCTCCGACCCGCAGTCCACCAGGTAAGTACCCCTAACCATTTGGGTGATTATGTGATTTATATTATGTTATGGAAGGGTAGAAAAAGGAATGGAACGTAGAATAGCATGATAGGAACTTGAACCCTAGGACTAGTCTACTCAAACACAAATACATAAGACTTAATACTTACTCAAACAAACCCATGACTAAGTCACTAAGTTAGGGTGTGGTAACCCCTGTGCGCATGTCTAGGATTGGATCCGGAAGAGCCTGGTATTTAAGCAGTCCTAGTGACTCACCTCCTCTTCGCAGGAATCCTGCCTGGTGCGTAGCTTTGGTTCACCCTGACCGAAGAGGGCTCGGACATAGGCTAAACACAATAACTAAAACCCGAAAGGGAACTAGCTGTGTTTTTATAAAAACCCTAGTTTTAAAACTCTTAAAATTACCTTTTCAATTTGTGAGAACTATTTTTACAAAATTTTTCGAAAATTTTTTGATTTATGAAATTACAAAAATACCTCTAGTGGTAAATTACAAAAATACCCTTGGTTTATGAAATTCCCAAAATACCCACAGTTCTTATCAAGATTTCATTACTTTATAAAATGTTCAAAAACTCTAATTTGCAAAATATCAAAAATACCTTGATTTTGGAAAATTACAAAATTGCCCCTAACTTACAAAATTACCAAAATGACCCTGATTTTTAAAATTTTTTGCGACATCACCGACTTGAAAAACAAATGCTCAAAAAAGAACCCTCAAAGTTTTGCAAATTTTGAAATACCCCTGAATTATTAAACTTTACAAATTTACCCTAGTTTGTAAAAAAAATTACCGAAATACCCCTGGAATTTTAAAATTACCGGAAGGCCCTGGGATTTCAAAATTACCAAAATACCCTTATTGAGAAAATCACCAAGGAACCTCATTTTGACAAATTACGAAAATACCTCTATAGGACAAAATTACGAAAATACCCCTGGGTAGTGGAAAAACAACAACAATGAAAACTACAACATTTCTCTGAATGAACGAAAGTTCATAATTGATTGATGGATGTATGAATGTAAAGACTGTGTGCATGTATGAATACGAAAGAACCATTCCTAAAATTCTTTCCATAAAACTTCTTCGCGGGTAATCAGTGGAATAAAGACAAATTCATAAAATTCTCTTAAATCAGATTAAATCGCGACGTTAGAAATAAGTTCTAGGGGACGTGAACTTAGAGATTGTGCCTAGAAAGTATGATGGTTCTATTAAGATCAGAGTGCGCAGCGTAAGCATAGTGCGGTGAGAAGGATGGTACGACTGTTAGTAAGTAATTTCGAGGACGAAATTATTTTTAAGGAGGTAGAATTGTAACATCCTAGATTAGGGGTTATGCGTTTGTGCATAATTCATGAGTTAGTAGGTTTTGGCAGTGTTGGAAGTGTATTAAGGGTTTTAGAATTTTAGGATGGAAGAAGAAAGCTTTGGAAAATTATTGGTTTTAAGTAAAAAGGGAGCTAGGTAAATGAGGCTTTAAAAGAAACTCCGTGTGAAGCATGACACAAGGAACCATGTGGTGAAATGGCATGTTTTATGAATTATGAATGTGTTATGTGAATTCTAGAAATAAAGAAATGTATAGAAATATATGGAAATGTATGGAAGTGTATGGAAATGTGTGGAAATGTGTGAAATGTATGGAAATGAAAGGCAATGTAGGGAAATGTAAGAAAATGTAAGAAATGTAAGGAAATGTATGGAAATGTATGGAAATGTAAGGAAATGTAAGAAATGTGAGAAAATGTATGGAAATGTAAGGAAATGCAAGGAAATGTAAGGAAATGTCTTGTCTTGGAAATGTAGGAAATGTCCTGAAAATGTAAAGGAATAAAGAGGAAAGTGAACATTTATGGAAACTAGGAAATGTAAGGAAATGATTCAAAATGGAAAGTGAACATTTCAAAAAACTTGGAAATGTAAGAAAATGGCAAGTTTACTGAGCCGATCGAAAATTTTAGGAAACTTAGAAATGACTTAGAAATGTCAAGTTTTAAAGTTTAAAATAGGAAATTAAGGCAAGGTGGCCTTAAAAGAAAAAGTTGGTGAAATTTGACACACAAATAGGCTTGGAAAAGTGGCTCAAGATGTCACTTAGGGCCTATGGAAATGGCGCCATATGCAAGAGGAATGGGCTGGTTGGGAAGCAAATAAGGGGGAGTTTTAGTTTTTCTTCCGTAAGACTGAGGTGGACGGCACATGCTTCTAGAAAGGAGGTGTTTTATTTTCATAAATATTCGATTAAAAGGTGATAAATAAAGGATTTTTAAATTGGATTATTTTGAAGAGATAAATGTTGGATTAAACTCTTTTATTTATGATAATTAAAGGATAAAGTTATCAAAATAGAAGAGTGGTGGCCAAGTAAGGGACTCTAGCCTAGTAAATTTGGCTATAAAAGGAAAAGAGAGGCCATTCAAAGATTATTTACTCTTCCTTGATAACCTCTGCCGAATTTTCTCTGCAACCCCCTATTCTTTTTTCTTCATTCTTCTCCTCTCAATATTCCAAAAGCCGAAAGCTTGCTAAGATCAAGGCCATAGCCGAAGGTTGAAGTGAAGATGCAATCGATTTCTTCAAATAAGGGTAAGATCCATGTTTGGTTTCCATTCTTTTATACTTTAGACTTATCGAAATCTAGGGCTAATTCCATTAATGTTCATGGTTGCCGAAACCTTGAAGAGATCTTTCGGGATTTACTAAGTGTCGACTACAAGGAAGGAGAAGTTCTTTTCCCGAAGGTACACCATAGGCCACGTGTTCCCTAGTTATTCGGTGAATTTCGGGATTTAAGAATCTAAGGTAAGTCATATTTAACATTCGGCTAAGGGTTATTTGTTGTGAATAAATGTTAGAAATTGATCTAACATGTAGTTATAGGGATTTCGACAGAGGGATACAAGGATTTCGGGATTTGAGAGTTTCAAGGTAAGTTTTAAGTATACTAATCCTACTAGGATTTGGATTTATAGCCGAATGGCTCTTTACTAAGTATTAAATGATTGAATGTAGAGAATTAAGATCTAAGGCATTGGATCAAGCTTTTCAGGATTTGGATTGGAAACCTTAAGGGAATCAGGTGTGTACTCACACTAACTTTCGATATATCATATGGCAATTATATTTAATATATGAATATGCATGAGGATGAGAATGTGGCTAAGTACCACAGATGTGGTAAAAAGTACCCAGGTACGTTTCCTACTTCTGATAAGATTACGAATATGATATATTTTGAACATGTAAATAGTAACATGAAAGAGAAATAAGTATGTTATGCATGATATAATAATATTTGGGGCATTCGGGATATATGTGAAAGGGGAAGAAGGTGTTGACTTCGGTCTCACCAACAGAATATGGTGACTACGGTCACATAATTTGAATATGGTAACTTCGGTTACATTATCTGAATTTGGTAACTTCAGTTACATTATTTGAATATGATGTCTAATGACACAAATTATATGGGCAATGAGCACGTCGACTGCAGCGATTGCCTACGATGGTCTGTAGCGGATGGAGGGTTGACTTAGTAGTCCCCACGATGTGACTGGCAGGTACGGGTGGTGTGTAGCGGATGGATAAATAGGCTTGGATTTGGGTTGCATCATTTAATTGTATATGAATATGAACCTGCTATGAACTTGTATGCCTGATTTGTTGAATGTTAGTATTGTGTGCACATTGAGTCTGTTGACTCACCCCATTGTGGGACTATTTTTCAGGTGATGCACAGCAATGGACCGGGCCGGAAGGAGCTTAGTGGTGGCCATGCTCAGCAAGGATTATTTTACTTCATTTGGACATTATATTCTTTTTTTAAGTACTTTGAATTTTATTATTGGGTTTTATTTGATGTAATAAGGCCATAAGGCCCAAGTTGAATTTCTTTATTTTTGTTTAAATTTTTATTTACTATGTTACGAACTATTTTTTGGATTTAAAGTCCTAGTAGAATTAATTATTTAAAACCTTAAATTATTTTGTCACCCTAATTAAAAGATTTCTAAGTAAGACAAGTGGGCTTTCAATCTAAGCCCAACCCAAACCAATATTTTCCCAAAATACACAAATTTTCTCTAAGTAACAAAGAATTTTGGAACCGATTTTCTTAAGGAACATACCAGATCCGGTTCAGGCACGTGGGCCGAGTGTGGGGTGTTTCAGGACTGCTAAGAACTTCCTGAAGAATCCGCTGCCTCAACTCTATATCCCTCGGCATACACACTTTCCCTTGAAAACACAGCACTCCATCACTGCCCAAACTGTAACCTTCCAATTCACCATTTTGCACTTGCAACCTCCGAGCACACAAAACCTCATCCACCAGCTGTCTCTCCTTAACCTGATCTGCCCAAGTCGGTTTTACCTGCAATTCTGCTAATAGACTCTCGTCGTCATACAGACTAAGGTGAGCAAACATCGCTCTCAAGTCCGTTACCATCTTGCGGCTCAACGCGTCAGCCACTACGTTAGCCTTACCCGGATGGTATTCAATCAAGCAGTCGTAGTCCTTTAACAACTCGATCCATCTCCACTGCCTTACATTCAAATCCTTCTGAGTCAAGAGGTACTTCAGACTCTTGTGATCTGTGTAGACTGTCGACTTCTCCTCATACAAGTAATGCCTCCAAATCTTCAGGGTAAAAACCACAGCAGCCAATTCTAGATCATGTGTCGGGTAATTACCTTCATGAGGTCTCAACTGCCGAGACGCATACGCCACCACTTTCCCCTCTTGCATTAGCACACACCCTAAACTAGTATGCGATGCATCACAATAAACCATAAATTCCTTCCCTGCTTCAGGCTGAATCAAAATCGGAGCTTCTGTCAGAATTCTCTTTAACTTGTTGAAACTTTCCTACTGTTTGTCAGACTATACAAACGGAACCCCTTTTCTCAACAACTTGGTCAACGGCGCTGCAATCAAAGAAAACCCTTCTACAAATCTTCAGTAATATCCTGCCAAACCCAGAAAACTCCGAATCTCTGCTATCGACTTAGGTGGTTTCCAGTCCAACACTGCCTCAATCTTTCGAGGGTCCACTCTAATCCCCTCAGCTGACACCACATGACCCAAGAGAGTTACCTCCTTAAGCCAAAACTCGTACTTACTAAACTTGGCGAATAGCTACTTCTCCCTCAGAATCTGTAGAACCACCCGTAGATACGAATCATGCTCCTCCTCAGATCTCGAGTACACCAAAATTTTGTCTATAAACACTACGACGAACCGGTCCAAGTACGGCTAAAACACCTGATTCATCATGTCCATGAACGTTGCCGGCGCATTAGTCAACCCGAACAGCATTACCAAAAACTCGTAGTGCCCATAATGAGTGCGAAACGCCGTCTTATGGATATCAGCCTCCTTCACTTTGAGTTAATGATACCCCGACCTAAGATCTATCTTAGAGAAAATCGATGTACCCTTCAGCTGATCAAACAAGTCGTCTATCCTAGGCAACGGATACTTGTTCTTGATCGTCAACTTATTCAGCTGGCAGTACCCATCCGCATTGTCCCGTCTTTCTTCTTAACAAAGAGCACAGGCGCTCCCCAAGGTGATACACTTGGCCGGATGAAACCTCTGTCCAACAATTCCTGAATCTGTGCCTTTAGTTCCACCAATTCCTTCGGCGCCATCCTATATGGGGCAATAAACACTAGCGCGGTTCTGGGTAACAGATCTATACCAAACTCAACTTCACGGTCTGGAGGTAGACCCGGAAGTTCTTCTGAGAATACATCGGTAAATTCTTTCACCATTCAGACATTCCCCACAACTGATTCCTTAGCCTCCAAAGTACACACATGAACTATGAACGCTTCACATCCCTTCCTGACCATTTTCTCGGCCTTCAGAGCAGATACAACATTGGATAGATAATCTCTTCTATTACCTCTCATTATCACTTCTTCACTTTCAACTGTTCTCAATACCATGCGTTTAGCCGTGCAGTCCAAACTCGCCTGGTACTTCACTAACCAATCCATCCCAAGAATCAGATCGAACTCCCCAAACGGTAATTCCATCAGGTCAGCCAAAAACACTACCCCTTGAGGTTCTAGGGGTACATCCCTATACAGTTTATTTACTTCTACAGAGTGACCTAGAGGGCTTATTACTGTAATCTCTCTAGAAGTAATCTCAAAGTCTAAGCTCATAGTATCCACTATACTACTGGCAATATACGAGTGCGTCGAACCAACATCTATCAAAGTAGTATAAGGCAATCCAGAAATTAAGAACGTACCGGTTATGACGTCCGGTGCGTCACTCTCCTCTCGATGCCTCGCTGCATAGACCAACCCAGGCTGTCTCGCCTCTGTGCTTCCTGCACCCCTGCCAGGTGCTCCGCGGCCTCGTCCAGAACCATTACCTCCCCTGGCCGAACCGCGACCCCTCTGTGGCTCGCGACCATCCCTCCGAATCGTATGCGACCACGATCCCCGGTCAAGCCTAGCTAACCTCTGCGGACAATCCCTCACTCAGTGCCCCATAGACCCACACTCAAAACACCCCCTGTTTCCAGTCCAACATTTTCCCGTGTGAGACTTCCCACACCGAGTACACCGTGGCGGCCACTGAGTAGTAGCAGCAGCAGGCCTCGCAGCTTAATTCAGCCCACCATACCTAGCCCTTTTCTGCTGATTACCTACAGACCCTGACGACCCAGAACTCCTCTTATTCCAACTCTTATCCTGGTTCTGTCCCACTGACTGTTTCACTTCCTCAGCAACCTTGGCCTTCTCTACCAGGACTGCAAATTCTCTCTCCTGCTGTGGAGCAATCACCATCCGCAGCTCATCTCTCAACCCATCCTCAAACCTGACACAACGCTCATGTTCCGTGCTCACAATACCCCGTGTGTACCGACTTAACTGAAGAAATTTTGCCTCATATTCTGATACTGTCTTATTTCTCAGAACCAAATTCAGGAACGCCTTATGCTGCGTATCAATGTAACTAGCCCTGACGTACTTTCTTCTGATAGGCTGCCCTAAAAAATCCCAAGTAATGTCGTCAGCCATTGCTCCATCCCTAACCGTGAGCCACCACTGATATGACTCATCCTGAAGAAGAGATACTATACCTTTCAGCTTCTCCTCAGCCGTAAAATCCAGGTCGTCCATGATACGTTCTGTCGCCTCTAGCCAATACTCCGTCATATTAGGAGCCACACCAGATACACCTCTGAATACCTCTGCGCCATTAGCCCGGAGTCGTTCGGACACAGATTTCCGAGTTCCCATTCCGACGCCTGCACTCGTGACTCTCTCCAAAACCCCCAGCATCGCCTGTGACACTGCATCATCACCACCCATCTGATCCTGAAATTTCGCACCCACAGCTGGCGGCGGTGGTACCTCGTTCTCTGACCCATGTCTAGACCCTACCGGTTCCGACACTGTCATCCTACCTCTACCTCGTCCACGTGTATTAAGACCACGTCCTCGTGCACTCATGACTACCGATACGAATTGATCTGATTTAAAAGTTTTATGCGTTAGATTATTCCACTGTTATTAAAGCACAGCCTTATGAATAGTTTAATACGGGGATTGTTTTCGCAAGTTCACACAATCCTATGGTTTAAGGCTCTAAAGTAATTCCCTATTACTACTAGTCATAGCATCATCATCACAATCATATTAACAGCAGATAGGGGTACTTACCTGGGCGGATCAGTGTCGGAGACTCGGTGCCATGCTTTCCCAACCGTACCTTTCCCACAAAAACCTTTCATAATCCATTTTAAAACATTTTTGGGCCTCGAGCCCACAGTCGAGCTTTTGAACTTGGCTCTGATACCAAAATTGTAACACCTCAAACCCGGTCAACACACTACAACCGAATTCGGCATGTCACAGGGTGAAAATATTTTGAAGAAAACAAGTTCCCGATTTACTTTAGTGAAAAATTGTTATCACAAACCTTTTTGTCGTTTTGAGTTTGAAAGAAAACTCTTTTGAGAAAAATCATTTGTCGTTTCTTGTTTTGGAAAGTTGTTTGATTTTATGAAAACCCGAGTGAGTTTGAAGTAATAAAATTTAGAAACCATTTTGAGTTTGAACTTAGGGTAAAACATAATTTGGAAGAGTCTGAGTTAGTTTGTTATCACCATTTGTTTACTATTATTACCCGATGGTAGGGTTTGAAAAATCCCTATAAGAGGTATAATTTCTAAAAACATTGATTTTTATTTTAACAGGTTATTTGTGCATGCTATGTTATTTGGCTTAAGCATTATATGATAAAACATAAAAGCAGATAAAACCCTAAATAATAAATTTTAGCAGCCTTATTACAAATCCAAAACCAAATTTAAAGAAAATATAAACCGAAATAGAAGTTTAAAACAAAACCCGAAAGCAAAGTGCATGGCCACCTCGAGTCCACCCCGGCTCTACATTCGCGATCTATGCCTCATCTTAAAAATGTAAGGGAAGGGGTGAGTCACCGAGACTCAGTGTATAAATCCCCATCCCGATAATAACAAGCACTTACACAATTCATAAGTCAATATGCAAACCATGCAACCCAACCTAACCATCCGAACTCCTGTGTCTACCCCGTGTGGTCAAAACCACTTGTGGTCAAAACCACTGGTGACCGTAGTTACAAATCATATAAGTGTGGTCAACACCTCTGGTGATCGTAGTCACAAATCATATGGTGGAGCCAACCCACCGTGTGGTCAAAACCACTGATGACAATCCCGTAATCAACATGTGGGACCAACCCACTGTGGTACCAAACCACTGGGACGAGTCACAATAATCTATGTGTGGTCAAAACCACTGGTGACCATAGTCACAAATAGCATACGTGTGGTCAAAACCCCTGGTGGTCAAAACCACTGAGACTTAGTCACAAATAATATGGACAGCGGGGCCAACCCACTGTGTGGTCAAAACCACTGGTGACAGTCTAAATCATCCTTCCCCCTCCCCTCAACATACCCATCATCATAAACACATTTCCCGTGGCATATTAACATGTTTATAATGCAAATATCACATAGCATAGCATAATCAAATAGTATAACAGCATATATCGATAGCCAATCCACAGGGGACTTACCCGGAGTCCACGCTTATACCCACAAGGGTAACACACCGATAGCTATTTCGGCTTTTAACAGTAAACATAATTAGCAAATTAACTAATGGAGTGTGTAAGTGTTACACACCTAGTTAGTCACGAGTATAACGAATCCCGAAAACTAAGATCTACCCCACGAATTGAGAGAAACCCGGAAATCCAATCGCTTGCCTTCACCCTTCCTATATTCGGCCAACACCATATCATTAAGAAAATAGCCATTCGGCTTAACAAAGAAATCCCGAAGGATATAACGCACAAACCCGAGAATCCAAACCACGAACCAAGCAAATCCCGAGAATCCAAACGCTGGCGTCACTCCTTCCTACAATCGGCCAACACAACATCAAACCACATAACCATTCGACTATGGTCATGCAATCCCAAAAAGAATATAACGATCCACAAGAACTCCATTAACCTTAGCACAAAAGATCCCCTTGGCACTTAAGAGAATTCAGCACTAGCACCAAAGATGAGGGAATCGGCAAGACAAAAAGGAGAAGATGAGAATACTAGATTCGACCAAAAGATCATAAGAGAACACAAGGGAAGAAGATAAAACAACGAGATCTTACCTTGTTATGAGTTGAGATTTCGGCTTCCACAAAGAGTGAAAGAGATGATGAGAAAAAATAGAAGAATTGTGTGGTGAGCAATGTGGATTCGGCTAGACACTAAAGAAGTAAAAGAAAAAGAAATGAGGAGGAGTTTAGGAGAACACTCGACTAAGGTATTTCAAGAGAAAAGGAAAAAAACAAAAATGCATGAAAATGCAATTGTGGGAATGGTTTCGGCACACTAGGAGATGGAAGAAAACTCAAGCCAAAAAGAAAATGAACACACACCAAAAATGCCGAAATTCATACCCCAAACAACCCAAATTCGGCACACCCCCTTACCACTCTCCAAAACCGATTGCACACTACCTACACCACTCAAATTCGGCTACCACACCTTCCCAACTCAATCCCCTCATTTTCTCCTTGTTTTTCTCTTGACCACAAATTCAAACGAGTTTGAATACATCAAACTCCACAAATTTCTCTCATCCCCACATTTCAAATGTGTTGACTCCTTCAACACTTATCCAAGAGAGTCCATCCTGAGGACACTACCTCCTTAGATTTGGCGTAAAAAACAACAAGCAGAAAGGTGAATTCTGCTGCTCGAACCTAGGCTCTCCTTCCTGCATGTGGCGTCACTTCACTTGCACCTGAGTAGCGCCTCCCTTGCCACTTTACCACTGGGTTATTTGTGTCATAACACTCCAACAATTCCTCTTATCACCTAACTCCCTTGGCTCCCCCTTCCAAGTACTCAAAACAAAAAAATTTTTTACAATGACTCAGGCCTTCCCCAAGCTCATGCCTGGACCCCAAAACACCCTAAACTAGTAGAGCAACCATATTATCACATGCAACACACACAAAAATGCAGAGACCCCGATTTAAGGATGTTACATTTTGATCTGTTTATCATATCATTTTACAGTGGTGGTAATTTGATTTTCAGGCAAGCATATGGGATTAACTTTTCAGGTTCAACTTATGAGTGCTTAATTTTGACCCGTAAATAATTTTTGAGTGATTTGAGTAAATATTTTGTGAAGATGTCAATCCTTGTAGGTTTTAAATTAAACGTAATTATTTAGATAAAGGGAAATACCTATATTTTCATGCTACAATTGAATGACTTATCTTGTTTGAACTTTTAGGACTATTTGAGTTGAATCATCCATGTATAAATTATCTATGAATTAGGATAAGGCATTGTTGATAGGAATTATGAATCATGGAAAGTTCGTTTTAATTGTAAGTTGAGAATTTTGCTTGAGGACAAGCAAAAGCTTAAGTGTAGGGGTTTTTGATAAATCATAAAAGTAACATATTTTAATCCACATTTAGTATTCTTTTGGATGATTGAAGCCTCATTTCATATGAAAAGGTGCTCTTAATCCTTTCTTTTCATGTCTTATACCCAGGAAAGCACCCGAGGATGAAAAAAACATAAAACTGGCTTAGAACGGAGTAAATGGGCCTTAGCACGAAATCGACACAGCCTGGCCCAAAGCCCACACAGCCATGCCTCGCCGATCACCTAGAGCACGGCCTCAACCCCAACTTACACTGCCGTGCCTCAAATTAGAAATCCGAACACGGCCTGAAGTCGATCCACACGGGCGTGCTACATGGCCGTGCCTCTGTCATTAGAATGAATAATTTTGGTCAGAAAAGGATACTTAAGGAGAAAGAATCGCATTCCAAGAGCCTATAAATATCCCTTAAGTAACGCCTTTGAGGGGGAGTCGAGCTAGGCCAAGGAGCCAAGCTGGAAAGGTCAGAATTGTGGGAATCACTCAAAGTTAGCCAGTTGATCCATCCCAAGAAGCTGGAATTATACTCAAGACGGCGAAATTCTCCTTCAATTCCTTCAGGGAGTTTTAGGGATCTCTTATGTTTTATTTTATCTTTTCTCTTGAGATGTTTTCTTTCTTAGTTATGAACTAAACCCCTCAGATACCTGAAGGGGATGAAACCTATATGAATCTTGTTATTTGATTTTTGAATTATATGATAACTACTTAGTTTGTTCTTAATTAAGCATGCTTAATCCAAATCTGATGTGCTTAGATGGAGGAGGAATAGACCCTGCTTAAAAGTAGATCTAGCGTAATTAAGCGGAGTTGATCGAATGCCTAGAGATAGGGTTACAAGATTTTGCCGCGTTAGGGTTAAACCTAATATGGGAATCCACAGATCGATTTACTGCTATTCTAGGGGGTTATTATATGAGAACGAGAGTTCCACTAATTAACCTAGGGTTAGACGTTATTCGCCTCGATAGAGGGTTTAGCATAGGTTAGGGAGTCCTAGGATCAAGCTAAGTAGATAAATCATATGATTCAGGGTTAAATAACAAGTGAAGTCTAGGTGGATTCTTCCTGAGGGTATCGTCGTGATCAATTGAGTTTTTCTTCAAGTTATTTCCCAATTCGTTCTTTTTGTCTTTATCCTTAGCTTAGTCGTCATTAATTTAGATTAAAACAACTTCACTTTATTTCTAAGGCTAAATAATAAAAAGAAAGTCAGTATTAATACTTTTGGTTCCTTTGGGTTCGACAATCCGGTCTTTGTCTGAGCTATACTACTGTTCGATAGGTACACTTGCCTTTAATCGTTGTCAGAGTTAGTTTTCAGGTTCGATCATGCTTTTTATAAATTTTAAAGCTCTGATTTCAGCGATCAAGTTTTTGGCGCCGTTAGACAGAGGGATTAATATAACTTAGGGAATCTTACGGATCAAGTCAAGTGAATAAATCGTCTGGTTCAGAGTTAGATAATAAGTGAAGTCTAGGTGGATTCTTCCTTGGGTGTCGTCTTAATCAATTTTTTGTCCTAAAAGTTATTTTCCAAATTTATTCTTCTTTGTCTTAGAGTCTTTAGTTTCGTAGTTAGTTAATTTTAGGTTAGATAAACAAATCGCTTATTTCTTAGGCTAAATAATAAAAAAAGAATTAGTATTAGTACTTTTGGTTCCTCTGGGTTCGACATTCCTGTCTGTCCTTAACTACACTACTGTTCAATAGGTGCGCTTTCCTCAAATCATTGTCATAGTTAGTTTCCAGGTTTGATCATTCTTTTTATAAACTTTAAGACTTTGACATCACGAAAACAACAATCACACATTTACGCAATAACTTACTCAGAGGTGCAGCAATCAATGAAAACCCCTCAACAAAACGTCTGTAATACCCAACCAAACCTAGAAAGCTTCAAATCTCTTATACAGTCCTTATGGTTTACAATCCAATACGGCTTCAAGTTTTTGAGGAACAACCCTAATCCCCTCGGCAGACACCACGTGACCTAGAAATGTCACTTCTCGCAACCAGAACTCATACTTGCTGAACTTTGCGTATAGCTTCTTTTCCCTCAGAATTTGTAAAACAATTTGAAGATGTGCATCATGATCCTCCTCAGTTCTGGAATACACTAAGGTGTCATCTATAACCACAACTACAAACTGATCTAAATAGGGATGGAATACCCGATTCATCATATCCGTGAAAGCTGCTGGTGTATTTGTCAACCCAAACGGCATTACTAGAAACTCGTAATGACCATAACGAGTCCTAAACGCAGTCTTATACACATCTACCTCCTTAACCCTTAGCTGATGGTACCTAGATTGAAGATCAATCTTGGAGAAAATCGAAGCTCCTCACATTTGGTCAAACAGATCATATATACTTAGTAAAGGGTACTTGTTCTTAATTGTCAGTTTGTTCAGTTGACGATAATCGACGCACATACGCATGGATCTATCCTTTTTCTTCACAAATAACACGAGTGCTCCTCATAGAGACACACTTGGCCGAATGAATCCTCGGTCCAGATAGCTCTTGAATTTTATCCTTTAACTCTACCAGCTCCTTCGGTGCCATCCTATAAGGGGCGATAGACACCGAAGCTGTTCCCGGTAGGAGCTCGATATCGAATTCAACCTTATTGTTTGGGGGCAACCCAGGTATCTCTTCAGAAAATACATCTAGAAACTCTTGAACAGTTCTGACATCTCCAACAGAAGGACCTTTAGAATCAGAACTGCTCACATAAGCTAAAAACATCTCGTAACCCTTGCAAACCAGTTTCTCGGCCC
Source organism: Gossypium bickii (assembly GCA_025503065.1). Lineage (NCBI taxonomy): Eukaryota > Viridiplantae > Streptophyta > Magnoliopsida > Malvales > Malvaceae > Gossypium > Gossypium bickii. The sequence continues at coordinate 13,000,144 of CP106713.1, read as the reverse complement.
TTAATACTGAGATTACATTAGACAAATAATCTCTTCACTCCTCTATCACAACCACCTCCGCATCCTCAAAATACTTCAACACCATACGCTTAGTAGCGCAATCCAAATTCGCATGGTGTTTCACTAGCCAATCCATGCCCAATATAAGATCGAATTCACCAAACGGCAGTTCCATCAAATCCGCTGGAAAGACAACCCCTTGGACCTCTAGAGGCATGTCTCTGAACAAGTTATTCACCCTAACCGACTATCCTAATGGGCTTAACACAGTTATCTCACTATCAATAATTTCAAACTGAAAACCCAATGTCCCAGATGCAGTACATGCAACATACGAGTGTGTAGACCCAATGTCAATTAAAGCAATGTATGGTACATCATAAATTAGGAACGTACTGGTTATGAAGTCCGGGGCGTCGCCATCCTCTCGGCAACGAGCAGCATAGACCAAAGCTGGCTATCTCACCTTAGTGTTACCAGCACCTCTACCCGATGCTCCACGACCTCTTTCCAAACAATTTCCCCCTCTTGCCTGACCCCAGCCTCTCGGTGGCTGCTAACCACCTCCCCCCGGTTGGACATGGCCCTGACCTGCAGCTTGTATCTGAACAGGCCTCTGAATACAGTTCTTAACCTGATGATCCATGGACCCACATCTGAAACACGCCCTGTTCGTTTCAAACACTCACCCTGGTGAGCTCTCCCACAATCTGCGCAAAGCTGGGGTCTAACCATAGCAACAGGAACTGCTCAGACTGACCCATCATATATGGCCTTCTTTATAAGCCTTTCAAAAGAACCTGAGGGCCCTAAATCCCTTTTGAATTTACCCTTATCTTTCTCACAATTCTGGCGCTCAGAATGCTTTACATCCTCAGCAATTTTTGCTTTCTCAACAAGGGCAGCAAAGTTTAGCTCCCTCTGTGGAGCTATCAGTACACGTAACTCGTCCCGGAGGCCATCCTCGAACCACACACAATGTTCATACTCAATTGCGACTATTTCGCGAGCATAACGACTTAACCGTAAGAATTCTGCCTCATATACCGCCACTGTCTTATTCCACTAGGTCAGACTCAGAAGCTCCTTTCTTCGGGCGTCCACATAACTTGCGCCCACATACTTCCCTTTAAAGGCCGTCTTGAAGAATTCCCACGTAAAATGGTTGGCCTGTGTACCCTCTCTTACAGTGAGCCACCACTGGTATTCCTTGTCTCGCAGTAAGGACACTGCTCCCTTTAATTTCTGCTCCACAGTATAGTCAAGGTCATCCATTATCCGCTCGGTAGCCTCTAACCAATATTATCCCACATTCAAGGCTACACCAGAAACACCCCTGAAGATTTCCGCTCTATTAAACTGGAGTCGCTCAAAAATTAACCCTCGGCCCACTGATACAGTACTCGATCCAGCAACCCTTTCGAGAACCCGTAGCATTGCTTGGGATAGAGCATCATCCCCAACTATTCATTATGAGACCCTGTCTCAGTTACTGGTGAGGCTGGTGCCTCCCTAGCAGGCATGTGACCCGATGCTGAAGACCCAGCCCTAGCACCTCGGCCTCTACCGCGGCCTCGAGTACCCCTTCTAGCGCTTATTTTCTCTTTGCATATTATATGTTTTAAAAGTCTTACGAATCAGTTCATAATTCCAGTAATTATTAACGAATGTTTTATGACAATCAGTATTTAAAGTTTTTGTTTTCGCAGATCGAGATATCTCACTACAGTTTGCAATCTTCTACAGTCTCAGTTTACCCTAACAAAAGAGTTCTAGCTATCTATAGTAGATTCTTAATATAACATTTCAGTCTATAGCAGTAAACAATGTCAAAAAACTTACAGATTTGGCACTGGAGACTCGGTGTGCCACAATTTCAGTAACAACCTTCCAATTTTCTTTCCAAATCCAAATTTAGACAATTTTAGAAAAAATTTTGAGAACCCATCCCATAGCCGAGTTTTGTAACTTGACTCTGATACCACTAAATATAACACCACAAACTCGGCCTAGACGTTATGGCTGGATTTGACGTGTCACATCGAAGTGTTGATTTGAAAACTGGTCTTGTCGGTGAATTAAAAACCATATAAAAGTTTTTTTGGTCATATCATTTGTTACAAGTTTATTAATCTGAATTCACAATCGCGGAAGCTTTTTTAATTGTAAACTTTAAAATTTGAAATGCGTGATTGTCTTTTGAAAAAGTTATTATTTTGAAAACTCGCGTTTCCTAATCTAGCAGGTAGAAGAAAGAAGTTAAAACCTCAAATGGCCTTATTACATAAATATCAACCCCAAATTAAATTATTTAAAAAGCTAGGTATAAAATAAAATACTTGCGAACATGTGGCCACCTCCGAGTCCCTAGCAACTCCAAATCATCTAAGGCTGGGGATTACCTGTACAGTTAAAAGCAAAGGGGTGAGTTATAAGAACTCAGTGTGCAATCCCCTATCATACAGTAACAGTCTGGGCCAGAGCCCTATTCAATAACAGTATAGTATGGGCCATAGCCCAATACAGTAACAGTGTAGAACAGTGATGCAACCCAACCCAATCCAGCCAACACACCACCCATACCAACCAACACACTATGTGGGGGCTAAGTCGACCCACCCAGCCAACACACCAATATCGTAGCATAGCTGCTAATAGTAACGCAGCAAAGCTACTAAAAATAGTAAACGTGGCTAAGCCACTAAAATCAGAATACGTTGCGAAGCCAGTAGAACAGTAAAAACGTGGCAGAGCCACTAGCACAGTACTTTCTCCAAATCAGAATCCCAACCCCAATGCAGAAGGTCGTGTCATAAATATTACCTGTATACAATATGCCATATTCATAACCAGTCATATAGATATCATACACACATCAACATAACCTACCATTAGGGGCATAATGGTCATCTCGTCGGTTAGGGGTAAAACGGTAATTCTACCCTATAAGGGTATTTCGGTCATTTTACTACTTTTGGGGTCTCAGCACTGATAACGACCCTTCAGAGGGTCTACAGTCGTCTCGAATGACTCAAATAACCTATATGGCCAAAATAGTGTAATTGGGCCCAATGCCCATCACTCGGCCCAATTGGGCCCACATGCTCGTGTAGCCCGTTCAGCCCGCATTCTGTCACGGTTATGCGAAGTTCGTAGCCCAATCCATTATTAGTCACTTACCCTGGATTTCGTCCATGTGGGGCTCATGAGCCCATTAGGCCCACATGGCCCATTTCGGCCCAACGAGGCCCATTACAACCTAAGCCCACGAGAACGTTCGTGGCGGCCTCTACAGTCTGTCGCCAACTATTGTGGCTCGATTTATCCCTACGAGCGTTCGCACGATTGTGAGCCCTTAGATGTCGAAGTTTCAGCTTTTCAGCTTTTGCCGATTCACAGTAGCACACGGGTGTGAATACACCATTGTCCAGCATTTAACAGTACAATATTGGGTGTATGATTTCACACCTGTTAGCGAATTTGAGCGAATCGCCCATGAGTCCAACTCCTTAACCAAAGTGTGACTTGGCCCGCTAAGGATGTTACTCAAAAAAGGATTGTACCCCTTCCTACTGAAATACTGTATTAACAAAAGAATCCATTACTCAACAACGCACAATCTAGAACTTGAGTCGATAACTAACATTAACAAAAGCCCAAATCCAAAGATAGGGTATCGTCCAACCCTAAAGTGCTAGACCAAAACACTTACCTCAAATTGCGTGATAAGAAAATGATTTCGGTGACTACCTTGAGACCTTCTTTCGCTTCACTAAAAACCTAGAAACCAACAACCCCCACACCAAAAGGAAAGGATCATGATTTCAGCAATTAAAGTACAAGAAGATGAGCATTCGGCTATAAGAAGAAAATCAAACCTTGGTCACAAGAAAAGAATTAAGAACACCTACCCTTCTACAAAACACTCGCAGAATCGAAGCAGAGAAGAAGAGTGTTAAAGATTCGGTCAATGCCCCACAGACTGAGAAGGTCAGAGAAGAAAAGAGGCACTTAGAGGACAGGGGAAAACCAATTCAAGAAGAGAAGGAAAAGGAATGAATCGAAGGGAAAGATGAATTCGGCTTCAAAGGACTATCCACCGAAAATTCGGTCACCCCCTAATGGAATGCCAAAAAAGGAAAAGAAAAGCTAGAGTGGTAATCAAAATTCGACACTTGATGTGGTAGACTCCGGCAAAGTGAACAAAAAGAACTTGGGAAAAAAATAATATCAAACGAGAAAAGGACCCGAATTGTCAAAACGCAAAAACGCACGAAAACCAAACAGGAGGAAAACCCGAAATGAAAAGAAAGAAAATTCAAAATGGCAGAGAAAATATTCGGCTTCTACCCTCTCATCAAATGCCGAAAATGCACTAAATCAGCTCCCCTAGCCGAAATTCCCCTCATCTAGCTACCCAATTCGGCTATGACTCCCCCTCACACCTCAATCCCTCAAAACTCTCCACTGATTTCTCCTTGATTTACTCCACACCTCTCATTCAAATCCATTCAAATTTGATGACTAAGTTCTTGCATGCCATTAAGTCATAAAATAAAACCTCCTACTTGCATACCATGGGATTCGAACCCCCTCCCTCTTGCATGCCCACCACGCCACTTTTCACCACAACACAAGATCTCTTGTGTCATAAACAAACACAACTTAATATATATGCCCTTTAAGCTAACATCCAGGTTTCCCAAAAGAGCAAAAATCAAAATTTTTCTAAAGGCCATACTTCAACCCAGGCTTCCTAAATACCCCCATACACACCCAAAATACTTAACCATTGAAGCATACAAGCAATTTTTGTTAGGGCATGAAAAATTAAAGACCATATATTTTTGGGGCGTTACATTTAGCTAGCCTAATTAACTATAGTAACATAATTCGGATACTAGGGTAACTACACCACATCAGATAGCATCGTAATGATATGCAGAGGCACCATAGTGCAAACAGAGGCATTGGAGTACAAACAAAGATACCAAAGTGTAAATAGAGGTACCAAAGTGCAAACCCGTACAAGCGTGCAATCTAACCCTATTAGCATGCCAATTGTATCTTAATCGTTTACTACGTTCAAATGAGCATTTAAATAGATTTCACAACTTTCATAAATCAGAGGCACTTCCATATTTCTCAATTCACATGTTGTAACAAGTCATAATCATTCTGAAATAACATACATCATATTTCACAATTATTCAACAGTTTCTAAATAAGTCATTTCTCACCTTGTACTCAATTTACAGCATTTCAGATCCCAATCCAAAATTTAAACATCATATGTATAGACATTCACAATTCAGTAGCAAACATTATATATACGCATTTATATACCTATGAACTTACCTAATGTATTCGTATAACAAGTTGATTTGTAGGGACTATTTTGTAATTTTTCTTTTTTCTCAATTTTCCTCCATACGATTCAACCATTGACTTATATAATAATTCATTTCACATGATTAGCTTTTAACACCTTAAACCATCTAAATTTTTGAATATAATATCTTTTATTTATTTTGCACAATTTTCCTAAATTTTTAAGTTTTATTCAATTTAGTCCCTAAAGTCGAAACTATTATATCTTTCAAATTCAAGCTTTGATTTTAAATCTAACTAAAAATTCATCACAGTATAGCCCTCTAAAAACATAATTACATTATTACATTTTGGTCCTTATACACAAAACTAACAAAATTTACTTAACAAATTACTCCCTATTCACAACTAAGATCACAAACACACCATTAAACATTTAAAGCTTCAATTTTCATCAATGACAACATTTTAAAACATTAACAGTTTTGAAAACAGATATATAGGTTAGTTGGACCTGCTTGCAACGATCTCAAAACATAAAAATTATGAAAAATGGGTATCCAAATGACTTACATACAAGAAGTATAGTTTGGGAAAAACTTCAAATCCTTCAACCATGGCTATTCAGAGGAGAGAAAAAAAACATGAAAAAGATTACTTTATTTTGTGTTTTTCACATTTTAATTTTCTTTTATTAACTTTAATTTAATTTAATTAAACTTTAATTATTAAAAAAATTCAGTTAAAGCTTATCATGGCCGACCATTAACATTTAAAAGGGTAAACTGCCACATAAAACTCTTAACTTCAATCTATTATGCCTTTTAACAAATAAAAACCAATATCCACTTCTCCATAATGATATCTATGGTACCTAGTACTGTCATAATATCAGCCAATTTCATTCTATTAACTAACTGATGAAGAATTTGCAAATTGATAAAACCCGGCGGATAATTTTCCATCTCCAAGGAAAACCTCTTTGATCCCCTATCAGAAAATTTCCTAATTCTCCCTTTGGGGCTTCCATTCTCGCATACATTTCTTGTCTCGATAATTCAAATGTGGGAGAAGGTTTTTTACTAATGAATATATATTCAAAATCATTCCATTCTAGATCTCTTTCTCGATTAAAGTATCGAATTTCTAAATTCTAATAGGGACCACCCGGAATTCCTTCCAAGGCCTGTTGAATTATTTTTATAGATTTCATCATTTCATTGATTTGGACTAAATAAAGAGCTAATGAATCTCATTTTTTTCCACTGGATTTCCCAATCAAATTCGTTGTAACACTCATAATGATCAACTTTCCAAAGATCCCATTTGATTCCAGATGCTCGTAGCATTGGGCCGGATAAACCCCAATTTATTACTTCTTCTCCACCAATAACGCTTATCCTTTCAACTCGTTCTAAAAAAATAGGATTTCACGTAATAAGTTTTTGATATTCAACAATTCCTGTTAAAAAATAATCATAGAAATCCAAACATTTATCTATCCAACCGTAAGGTAGATCAATCACCACTCCTCCGATACCAAAATAATTATGCATCATTCTCATACTAGTGGCAGCTTCTAATAGATCATATACTAATTCTCTTTTTTTGAAAATATAGAAAAAAAAGGGTGTTGTGCATTAATATCTGTCATAAAAGGTCCAAGCCATAATAGATGAGAAGCTATACGACTCAACTCTAACATCATTACTCTGATATAGTTGGTCCTTTTAGGGACTTGAATATTCCCTAATTGTTATGGTCCATTTACAGTTATTTCTTTCATGAACATAATGACTAAATAATCCCAACGCGTTACAAAGGCAAATATTGTATAATTGTTCAGTTATTCGCAATTTCTTTCTATTCCTCTATGATAACCTAATATTGGTTCAAAGTCAACAACATCTTCACCATCTAGAGTAATGATGAGATGAAGAACACCATGCATTGATGGGTGGTGAGGCCCCATATTGACTATCATAAGGTCTTTTTCTGTAGGTAATAGATTCATAATTTTAGTTTGTAAGAAATTTTCAAAATCCCAATTTACCTCTTTTTTTTGTATTTTTTTATCCTAATAATTACTATTAGAGCTAGTTCTTCATCAAAATTTTTGCAACTAGGAAAAGCAATTCAAAGAAAAATACCAAGTTTTAAAGATAGCTTTTGATTTTGGATCAACTACCTTAAGAGAGTGTCAATCCATTTTGAGATCTCCATTCTTCAATGGTGAGAGTTGTTCTTACCATGTTTGGAGACAAGACTGAAGCCCTTCATCCAAGCTAATGATTATCATGTTTGGAGGATGATCTCAAACGAAGACATTAAAGTGCCGAAGGATAGAGATGAATGAGAAAAATGTGACAAGAAGAAGGCTCAACTCAGTGCTAAGGCCATGTAAACTACATTTTGTACATTAGAACATAATTAGTACAATAAAGTGTCCAAAATGAAAATGTGCAAAAGAGATTTAAGACAAACTTGCCACCACTCATGAAGGAGCAAGCCAAGTTAATGAATACAAGATTTGTCTACTCATACTTGGCTATGATATTTTCAAGATAAACTCGAGAGAGTGCATCAAAGAAATGTTCGATAAATTCATCTACATCATAAATGGATTGAAGGCACTTGAGAAGGCTTATTCCAACAAACAAATGGTGAAGAAATTGCTCAATATCCAATCAAAAGATTAGGAAGCTAAAGTGACGTCTATTAAAGAATCTAAAGATTTTGATAAGATTTCATTGGATGAACTCATAGGTTCACTCCTCACCTATGAGATGAAGTTGGAACATGGAAAAGAGAAACCAAGACAAGTAGGAGTCACATCAAAATCTTGTATCTAATAAGAAGAAGGTGATGGTGATGATGATGAAGAAGAGTAGGAGTAGGAGGGGAGAGGATCATGAAAGGTGGCCATACTTGCCAAGAAGTTTAAAAGGTTCACGAAGATAGATAAAGGTAAGAGGCTTTAAGAACAAAAGAAAGTAGTTTGCTACATTTGTAAGAAGCTGGGGCATACCAACTATGATTGCCCATTGAGGAAGAAGCAAAAAGGAAAAAAAGGGAAAAAAAATGAAGAAGCCATGTTAGGCACTTGGAGTGATAGTGACACTTCCAATGATAACGACTCCAACGGATATGACTTTGGAAACCATTGCTTCATGGATCTTAAAGAGCAAAAGGTATTTCTAACTCTTGTGATTTAAATTCATATTCTTTTAATGAGTCATAATATGCTTTTGATAAGTTAGCTATGGAATTTAAGACCATGAATTTCAAGCAAAAAAAAAAAAAGATTATTTCTAAGCTCAAAATTGAAAATGGTTAGCTTAAAGTTCAAAATGGCTTTCTTTTTAAAATTAAAGAAGATCTTAAATGTGAAAATGAATATTTGCAAAATGATTTAGAAACTTTCAAAATTTTGATTCATTTCAAAAAGAAAATCATATATTAAATTTGAGGCTTGAGAGTTTAGAAAAAGAATTTTTTATTGCAAAAATCCTAAAAATGGCAAAGTGTATACATACTAGTTCCATTAAGAAAAGAATTCAATATAAAATTAGACAAATATGAGTTCCTAAAGGAACAAGAGACCTTTTCATTAATGTTCAAAGACCCAAAGCAATTTGGGTATAATACAAATAGAGTGTCTGTTGTAGAATTGATGAGCAAAGTACAATAATTTAGATCATAAAGAAGGATGATTTTTTAATTGGTTAATGATATTAATGAAATCATCCTTAGAAATACTCTTAAGATGCATGCTAGTTAAGACATGTCATATCCATGTGCACATCCTACATGGAGCATACAAAGCTTAACAGCTTTTGTTGAAAAATCATTTTTGCAGATAAGAATTTGAAATTATTAAAATTCATTTAAGCAAGTGGTTTTTGAGAAAATGATTTGAACATGTTCTCAACTTTCTTAGACAAAGAAACTTGACAAATTTGTAACAATTTGATATTTCAAATGCAAGTTTGTAGTGTAGGAAATATACTACTACAAAACAAAATCGTTAGCACTGATTGAATAAATAAATCGTGTGAAAATAAATGAAATAATGAATGTGTCGTGGAAGAACCACTGCCTTAGAAGCAAATTCGCCCTGATCAGTGTAATCGTGTAGTGGACGTCGCCCGCCCAAGGTTAACAGAGTACTTCAATATTCGTACACCCAAATAAAGAAGATGGAACAAAATTGGTCTTGCTCTTCTCAAAGAAATAGAAAATCAAATAAATAAAGCTAAAAAACTTATCAAAAAATATATTGACAATAAACACGTGAGCTATGGGAGAAAAGATATGTTCTTGTTATATATTGTTGTATGAAATGAGGAGAATATCTGAGCAATTTGTAGGACATTCTAAAGGGGCAAAACTGTAATTTGCAGAGTCAATCCAATAGCCAAAAATGGATTTTTTTCAAAATTGTAACTGTTTAGAAACTGAAAACTATTAAAAGAAAAATATATGTAAAGAAAAACATCAAAAAAATTATCCAAAAAGAAACACTCACGGTATAACATGGACACAGATGGGATGGGCGACGCGCATGTGTTAGGCCTTTAGCCCCAATTACTCAACAAGGGTAAGAGGCAAGGCTATATTTAAACTCTCGTATAAGCCTTTTCTCAAACAATTTGGGATATGCCATTTTGCATTACCAACATGTAAGACTCTTAGAGCTTAAATTATCAAACATTAATTTTAATGATTTATGGACATTGAAACCATTTAAACATACTTTCAATATGCTAAAAGAATTCAATAAATGGTTCAAACAACTTTGAAATGACTTTCTAGTATAACTGTCTATTATGAGTTCAAATTCAAGGAAATATGCTTTCAAGATTTGATTTTTAGATTTCCTTGTTATTTAGGCCATTTGATCACTTCAACAAAGTTGTTTTATCAGGTGAGAGTTGTTAGAAAATTTCAAGTTGGTTAAAATGTGTTTATTATGTTTTGAATACCTTAATGGACATTTTCAAAGAACAAATAAGTTTTAAAGTTAAGTTTTGTTTAATCCATGTAGATACTGTGCATTTTAGTATATATTTAATGTTAATAGATAATTTTAAGTTCATATAGGTTGTATATAGGTGCATTTGTATACAAGCATGTTTGAAATACGTCACATGTACCTAATATGCCTTTTACTAAGTGCATATGCCTTATTTGAAAATTTTAGACCATTTTGGTTTAAAATGCTTTTTGCTCACAAAAAGAGGCCACCTAGTGATTCTTTTATTCAAGCATGTTTGTATTGTTATGTTTGATTGTTTGTACATGTTTTAAAATTATACACATGCTACAATATTTTTCATATGATATAGGAATACTTGTATATGGGTTTTGGCATGTTTAAATTGCATTTTCCTACAATTTTGCTGTAACATCCTTAAATCGGGGCCTTTGCATTTTATCTGTTTGCATGGAGATAGTATGGATGTCATGCTAGTTTAGGCTATTTTAGGGTCTAGGCATGAGCTAGGAGTGGGTCAAAGCCTTAGCAGAAATTTTCTTTTTGAGCGCTTAGAAGGGGGAGCTGATGGAGTATGAGTTAAGGGAGGTTGGTGGTAAGTTTTGACACAGGAAACCAAGTGGTGGAGTGGCAAAGAGGCGCCACTTAGGAGGCCAGGGAGTGACGCCTCATGTAAGCTAGAGGGCCTTGGTTCGAGCTGCGGGAATTCCCTTTCTGCTTGTTATTTTTGATGCCAAGACCAAGAGGAGTTGTACTCAGGATGGACTTTGGGGGATAAGTGTTGAAGGAGTCAACAGATTTGAATAAGTAGAGGAGAGAAAATATAGGAATTTGAAGTATTCAAATTCATTTGAATATGTGGTCAGAAGAAAAGTAAGGAGAAAAAGAAGGGATTGGAGAGGGTTGTGTTTAGTCGAATTTTGAAGGTGGCTTGGGGTAGAGGAGCATTCGGTTTTGGGATGCTAGTTAGGGAGGTGGCCGAATGTGGTGTAGGCCTTGGTGAGGTGACCATTCAGCTAATTAGAGAGCATTTAGAGCTTTATCCTTTCATTTTCTTTTCTTTCTCTTCTTTTTGGATACATAGCCGAAACTCAGTAGACCATTAGGGTCACTTTTGGTTCATTTTTTCTTCTCACTTTCAAAAGACGAAAGTATCACATCTTCTTCCCTTTCACTGTTATTTCCATTTTCTTTCTTGAAACTCTCTCTAGCCGTATCTTCTTCATTGAAGTGAGGTTATTTCTTTTTCCTTCACAAAAGTCGAAACCACATTCTCATTTCCTCACATAGTCGAAATCTCCAAAGTTCAGCCTCTTTTCCCGAAGTTTCACCATAGCCGAATCATCTCAGAATTGGTAAGATCTCTGTCATTTTCTTCTTTGCAATCTTTTTTCTTTTTCATCTTTGTTTTAAATCGAATCACTTCCTTATTATCTCGATGGTTGTTTTTCTTTTCACTCCTTGTTTCTAGAAGCCAAATTCCCTCTGTGGTGTCTGTCTGTGCCGAACTTTGAAGAAGATTGAAGGTAAGGAGATAAGGTTTTTGTTTGGCCATATGGTGGAGGGTGGACTTATGTACCCTGTTTGGCCGAAAGGACACTTTTCTTTAGTCCAATCTTCATTAGCCGAATCTCACTTGGTTTTGGTGTAGGGGTTCAATCAACGTTTTAGCCAAGTCCGTTAACTCCGGGATTCAACCGAGTTAGGTAAGAAAATTCTTTCTAAGTGGTTCTATTAATCAATCTGTGGGATATCAATTGTTAATCTAGTGGGGTAAATATCCCGAAAACATATCTCTCGTAGTGATTTATTGATCGAAGCTTTTAATGGATGCAAGAAATATACAAGGAGGAGAAGGGAGTCAACCTTCAGGTTCGATCCCTAAGTTCAAGAAGAGGGTTGTATCTGCTGTTCGTGATTGGCCACCTGGGTGTGGGCTAGCATCTAAGCAAAGTAGTAGGTAGATAGTAGTAGTGTCGGTTAACGACAGTCGACGTAGAGAGCGTAGTATTACGAGTAATCAAGTGTGTAACTTTTACACACTTCATATGTTAATATGTTATTGTTCTGTGTGTTGTCAAAAGCCGAATGTTTGTAGAAATCAATAAGTTACCCTTGTAGGTAAAAGCGAGGACTCCGGGTAAGTTCATATTAGTGGCTAACGTTAATTGCCTCTATTAAATCTGCATATGCCATGTTATATTACTCCTAAATGTTAAGCATGATTATATTGTAGTGGAAAGCATGTTCATGAAAATGGGTATGATGAGCGGAGGGGGAAGGTATGATTATCAGACTGTCACCAGTGGTTAGGTACCACAAGTGGGTTGGCCTCACATATTAATATTTGTGACTAAGTCTTAGTGGTTTGGAACCACCAGTGGTTAGGTACCACATATGCTTATTTCTGTGACTCGTCCCAGTGGTTTGGTACCACAGTGGGTTGGGCCCACATATTAATATAAGGGATCGTCATCAGTGGTTAGGTACCACAAGTGGGTTGGCCCCAAATATGATTATTTGTTACTTCGGTCACCAGTGGTTGGAACCACCAGTGGTTAGGTACCACCAGTGGCTAGGTGCCACATGGGGTAGAATTGGGAGTTTCGGATGGATAGGGTGGATGGGTTGCATGACATACATATTTGCATATGAATCTGTGTAAGAGCTTAACATCTTCGGGATGGGATTTATACACTGAGTCTTAGTGACTCACCCTTTTCGTTATATTTGGCAGGTAATTCCTAGATCGCGAATAGGGAGCCGGGGTGGACTCAAGGTGGCCATGCTCAATAGTTCAGTTTTCATTTTAATGGTTATTTGGGATTTACTTTACTTTAAGATTGGTTTTCAATTATGTAATAAGGCCACTTAGATTTTATTTTGGGATTATTCATCTGTTTAAATTTTCCTTAGAATTTTGTTTAAACATTAAAGCATGCCTAAAAAGAAAAACTATAAATGGACGTTTTACAAAACTTAACTGAATTTTCGGGATTTTCAAAATTTTACCATCGGGTAAATAGCAAACATGTAATGACAACAAGACCACACTATTTTCTTTAAAACTACGTTTCAAAATGCTTTCAACAAGTGCAATCAGTACAAACTCAACTCTTTTATAAATACAAAGGTTTTCTTTGCAAATCGAGACAACGAATTGGTTTTCAAAACGTTTCCTTCCCTGTGACATGCCAGATTCAGTCGTAGCATTTTGATCGGGTTTGGGGTGTTACAATTGTGGTATCAGAGCCTGGTTCAAAAGCTCGACTGTGGGCATAAGGCCCAAATTGTTTTTTTAAAAAAGGGTTTGCAAAAAGGTTGAATGAGAAACATGTTTTGGAAAGCATGGCACCTGAGTCTCCGGCACCAATCCGTGAAGGTAAGTCTTCTAACTGCTGGTGATATGGTTTAAATGTCTGTGATATGAATGCTAGTAGTAGGAAATTTACCTTAGAGACTGAAGCCCGTAGGACTGTATGAACTTACGAGAACAACTACTCAAATAAATTGCTTATAAGACTGTGCCGTAATAAATAGTGGAAGAAAGCTAACTCATAAAATTCTTAAATCAGATTAATTCGTGAACGCTAGTCATGAGCACTCGAGGACATGGACGTAATGTGCGTGGTCGTGGTAGGGGTAGGATGACTGTGTCGAAACCAGTAGGGTCTAGTCATGGGTCAGAGAATGAGGTGCCGCCACCGCCAGCTGTGGGCGCGGAGTTTCAGGATCAAACGGGTGGTGATGACGCGGTGTCACACGCGATGCTACGGGTCCTGGAGAGAGTTGCTGGAGCAGGCGTAAGAGCGGGGGCTCAGAAATCCGTGTCTGAACGACTCCCAGCTAATGGAGCAGAAGTATTTAGGGGTGTCTCTGGTGTAGCTCCCAACACAACTTAGTGCTGGCTAGAGGCGACTGAGCGCATAATGGACGATCTAGACTTTACAACTGAGGAGAAGCTAAAAGGGATAGTGTCTCTTCTCTGGGATGAGTCTTATCAGTGGTGGCTCACAGTCAGGGATGGTGCGACTACTGATGATATCACCTGGGATTTCTTTAAGGCGGCTTATCAGAGGAAGTACGTTTGGTCTAGTTATATAGATGCGCAGCGTAGGGCGTTTTTGAATCTGGTTCAGGGGAGTAAGTCAGTATCTGAATATGAGGCCGAATTCTTAAGGTTGAGCCGTTATGCTCGGGGTATTGTGGCTACGGAATACGAGCGCTGTGTTAGGTTCGAAGACGGGCTGAGAGATGAGCTGCGGGTGTTGATTGCTCCACAGCGGGAGAGGGAATTTGCTGTCTTGGTAGAGAAGACCAAAATAGCTGAGGAGGTGAAGCGAACCTAGAGGCAGAATCTGAATAGGAATAGGGACAATAGGAGCTTGGGCCATCAGGGTTAGCTGGGAATTCTCAGAAGAGGGCTAGATTTGGCAGACTGAGTTAAGCTGCAAGGCCTGCTACTACTACTCAGTGGCCACTGCAATGTGCTCGATACAGAAAGTCTCACTTAGGGGAGTGTTGGACAGGTAACAGAGGGTGTTTCGAGTCTAGGTCGATAGATCACCAAATAAGGGATTGTCCGCGGAGGCCAGCTAAGATTCAGTCTGAGGGTCAAGGACGTACACAACTCAGGAGAGATGGTCAGCAACCGCAGACGGGTCGAGGTTCAGCCAAGGGTGGTAATGGTAACGGACAAGGCCGTGGGGCACCAAGCAGAGGTGCTGGAAATACTGATGTAAGAAAGCCTGGGTTGGTCTATACAGCGAGGCGTCGAGAGGAGCGCGACGCATCGAACGTCATAACCGGTACGTTCTTAATTTACGGATTGCCTTATACTACTTTGATTGATGTTGGTTCCACGCACTCTTATGTTGCTAGTAGTATAGCGGGAACTCTGAACTTAGCCTATGAGATTTCGTCTAGAGAGATGACTGTAATTAGCCCTCTAGGTCATTCTGTGGTAGTAAGCAAACTGTATAAGGATGTACCCCTAGAACTTCAAGGGGTAGTGTTTCTGGCTGATCTGATAGAGCTGCCATTCGAGGAGTTCAATTTGATCTTAGGGATGGATTGGTTAGTAAAGTATCAAGCGAATTTGGACTGTGCAGCCAAGCGCATAGTGTTGAGAGCTGACGAGGGTGAAGAGGTGGTGATGATAGGTGAGAAGAGGAACTACCTATCTAATGTGGTATCCGCTTTGAAGGCCGAGAAAATGGTGAGGAAAGGATGTAAGGCGTTTGTGGCTTATGTTTGTGCCTTGGAGGTTAAGGAATCAACTGTGGGGGATGTCCGAATGGTGAAGGAGTTTTCTGATGTCTTCCCAGAAGAGCTTCCGGGTTTGCCTCCGGATCGCAAGGTTGAGTTTGGTATTGACCTTCTGCCAGGAATAGCGCCAGTGTCTATTGCCCCATATAGAATAGCGCCAACGGAGTTAGTGGAGCTGAAAGTGCAGATTCAGGAGTTGTTAGATCGGAGTTTTATCCGGCCGAGTGTATCTCCTTGGGGAGCACCCGTACTTTTTATTAAGAAGAAGGACGGATCGATGCCAATATGTATAGATTACCGTCAGCTAAATAAGTTGACGATTAAGAATAAGTATCTGTTGCCGAGGATAGACGACCAGTTCGATCAACTTAAGGGAGCATCAATTTTCTCGAAGATAGATCTGAGATTGGGATATCATCAACTTAAGGTTAATGAGGCGGATATTCATAAGACGGCGTTTCGTACTCGCTACGGACACTACAAATTTTTGGTAATGCCGTTTGCGTTGACCAACGCTCCAGCAGCATTTATGGATATGATGAATCGGGTTTTCCAACCGTATTTGGATCGGTTCGTCGTAGTATTCATAGATGATATTCTGGTGTACTCAAAGTCCGAGGAGGAGCATGATGCACATCTTCGTGTGGTTTTGTAAATTCTGAGGGAAAAGCAGTTGTTTGCAAAGTTTAGTAAGTGCGAGTTCTAGCTAAGGGAAGTTACTTTCTTGGGTCATGTGGTGCCAGCTGAGGGATTAGAGTGTACCCTCAAAAGATTGAAGCTGTACTGGGCTGGAAACCACCTAAGTCTGTGGTAGAGATTCGGAGTTTTCTGGGTTTAGCGGTGTAGGGTTTTCTTTGATTGCAGCACTGTTAACCAAGTTGCTAAGGAAAGGGGTTCCGTTTGTATGGTCAGACAAGCAACAAGAAAGTTTTGAGAAGTTAAAGGGGATTCTGACAGAAGCTCCGATTTTGATTCAGCCTGAAGCAGGGAGGGAATTTACAATTTATTGTGATGCGTTGCATACTGGATTGGGATGTGTTCTGATGCAAGAGGGGAATGTAGTAGCGTATGCTTCTCGACAATTGAGACCTCACGAAGTGAATTACCCGACGCAAGATTTGGAGTTGGCTGCAGTGGTTTTCGCCCTGAAAATTTGGAGACATTACTTGTATGGGGAGAAGTCTATCGTGTACTGGAAACACGAAAATTTATATACTTTTTCATGCCCTTTTTGACCCAATTTCATGTGGTTCCGAGTAAATTCTTGTCGAAAAATAATTAAATATTATAAAATAATTAATTTGTGCTAAAAATATGAACATGCTGAATTTTAATTAATTTTATAGTTAATTTTGTTTAATTTTGATTTTTCGGAGAAGAATCGCAAGGGAAAAAGCTGCTCAGCGGACAAACGCTCGAAGAATTAAACCGAGAAGCGAGTTGAAGTGTCAAGGCGACTCTATTTCCAGCCCAAGATGATCCAATTATGAAGACTTAATCATAATTTAATTAATTTTAATTTATTCCCAATTTAATTTGGGCTAAATAAATTATTATTGATTAATTAGGGGAAAAGGGTCCAGTTAAACCGCACTGGTTGAACCGAACTGATTGAACCGATCCAGCCATTAATTGGGCAGCCCAAACCATCCACAATGAAGGCCCAAATCAGCTTATTTTCTGATTTATTCAGCTTGCAAAGGAGCCCTTGAAGATCTTTCAAAATCTCATTCAAACCCCTCCAAAATTCAAGGCTTTTAAGATTTGTCCAAGCTAATTTTAGCAAAGTTGAATCCATCAACTTTGCCACATAGGATGGCCGGCCAAGAGGGACTCTTTGATGCTGATTTTTTGTTATTTTTAGCAGCCCCTAAACACTATAAATACAGCCCCTAGCTGCTCATTCAAGGCATCTCTCAATTCTCCGACATTCTCTCATTCTCTCTTCTTTTCTCTCAACTCTCCTCCCTTCATTTCCATTCTATTTTCCCATTGTTCTTGTGTCGATTTCCCATCTTGGAAAAGAGGTGTTTTCCAGCCACTTGAATCAGCATTTGAAGTGTTCATAAGCCCACTTGATAGCTGAGGACAACGAAGAACGAAGAAGGAATCAATCAGACAAGTCACGGAGAGCCATCGGATTTGTTTCTCGTTTCCTATCTCTTTAATTTATTTGTTGTTGTTTTGACAAACATGTTTATGAATATTCATGCTTTTGGAATGTTTAATTTAATCAATTTAGCTTGAATTTAATTTATGTTGGTTTGATTTCATTTCGCCCTCTTAGATTATTAAAATTATGTTTATGCTGTTAAAGGCCTCGGTGAAATGTTTGATTAAGTAAAATTATACTAAGTTATCTGGCATTATAATTGTTTAGATAGCTAATAAATTAATTATTTAAACGCATTGAAATTGTAAGTAATGGACACAATACTTAATCTGTGCATGTTTAATTCTTCTAAGGTAGCTGAAGATTAAATTAGCATTATATTTGACGATATGTATGCCTTGCATAACTTGCAGGATTTTTGTGATTAAATTGTTTCAAAGTAAAAATACATTGTTACTTCACATGATCTTTTATATGCTTGTTAGGTTGAATTAATCATTTGCATCGACATAGGAATATGCGAGAGATTATTTAATTTAATGAGTATGTATGTGCAATAACATGTTTACTTTTTCCAGTCTGTTTAATCGGTCTAATTGGCATAGAAATATGTACAAGAGATAAATGGATTTTTGATTTGTAAATGTGTTCATAAGTTAGCAAATTACCGAGTTGCCATGTTTTAACAAGTATAAACACAAGTTTAATAATTCTAAGGTAAGAAATGTGATTAAACCAATACAATCATGTCATATTGATTAAAATCAGTTTTCGAAATCGCACACTTGAACTTTGTTTTATTTTAAGTTACTTTATCTTTTTTTAGTTTTCAAATAGTTTTCAAAAGTCAAATATTTTTCCCTAACCAAAGTGTTTGAAATTATTTCATAAATAATTCTTTTACAATCCCTGTGGGTACGATAACTCGACATTTACTGTGTCACTTTTATTACTTGTTACGATTGTGTACACTTGCACATTTCCATCGTTCCAAGTTTTTGGCGCCGTTGCGGGGGACTATTTTTCAAAGGCATTATTTGTGAATCTGTTTTACATTTTGGTTATTTATTTTCCTGTTTAAATTTTAACTTAATTAATTTTTCTGTGAAAATTTCAGGTGTTTATGAGTATTGACCAGATTATTGACTTACTCCCTGTGGACCCTGAAATAGAACGAACCTTTCGCCAACGAAGAAGACAAGCAAACCAGAGAAGGACCGAAGGAATGAATCTTGAGAATAGAAACTAAGGAGACAGGACAAACCCTGCTCAGAATCCTATCCTTATTGCTGATGATAGGGATAGAGCCTTAAGACAATATGCCGTGCCAGTATTCAACGATCTAAATCCGGGTATTAGGAGACCCAAAATTAAGGCACAACAATTCGAGCTGATGCCAGTCATGTTCCAGATGCTTCAGACAGTGGGCCAATTCGGCGGGATGCCTACTGAAAATCCTCATCTTCACTTAAGACTATTCATGGAAGTGAGAGATTCTTTCAAGTTAGCCGGAGTACCCGAAGATGCCTTAAGATTGAAGTTGTTCCCATATTCGTTAAGGGACAGAGCTCGTGCCTGGTTAAATTCATTGCCATCGAACTCCATTTCTACATGGCAAGAGTTATCCGAGAGATTCCTCATGAAGTATTTTCCGCCAAGCAAGAATGCTAAACTGAGGAACGAAATCACTGCTTTCCATCAAATGGATGACGAGTCCTTGTATGAGGCATGGGAAAGATTTAAGGAGCTATTACGAAAATGCCCTCAGCATGGAATTCCTCATTGCATTCAACTTGAGACATTCTATAATGGTCTCAATGCTCACACAAGGATGGTAGTGGATGCCTCTGCTAATGGTGCTCTCCTTTCTAAGTCTTATAACGAGGCTTATGAAATTATTGAGAGGATTGCCAGCAATAATTATCAGTGGCCAACCAACCGAGCAGCGTCGGGAAGACGAGTCGCTGGAATTCATGAAGTAGACGCCCTTACTTCACTCGCATCTCAGGTATCATCGATATCCTCAATGCTTAAAAATCTTACTGCTAATGGGTCTAATAGTTTTGCAGCACTGCCGACTAATCAATTTGAGAATATAGCCTGTGTTTATTGTGGGGAGGGACATTTGTTCGAAGAATGTCCATTGAACCCAGAATCTGTGTACTACATGGGCAATCAAAACCAAAACCGAGGAAGGCAAGGGCTGCAATCCAACTTTTATAACCCATCATGGAGAAATCACCTGAATTTTTCCTGGAGTAACCAAGGGGCTAGAACCAGTTACACCCAACCAAGACCGACCCAGCCGCCAAATTTACCATAACAAGTCCAGAAACCAGTTCAAGCTAAAATGTCCAATAGTCTGGAAAGCTTGCTAAAGGCATATCTAGTGAAAAATGATGCCTTAATCCAGAGCCAAGCAGCTACATTGAAGAATTTGGAGAATCAAGTGGGCCAGCTTGCGACTGAACTTAGGAACTGACCACAAGGTGCTTTACCTAGTGACACGGAAAATTCGAGAAATCCAGGGAAAGAACACTGCAAAGTGATACAATTGAGGAGCGGAAAGATAGTAGAGCCCAACACTATCGAAGTTGAAAAGGAGCAAGCTGATGCTCAAGAAGAAGTTCAACCAAGTGTTGACACACCAGTTTCGCCAGAACCAAAATCTGCAAGACCCATCAAAGTAACCGCAGGACTAGTTAATTCGATCTCCCAACAACGTCGTTAGATGCGAAATTACATGGCGAATCAACTAAAACCGGTTCGATCTTGAAACCACCGCCACCACCCTACCTCAAAGACTTGAAGCGAAACAAGAAACTCAATTCAAGAAGTTCCTAGACGTACTCAAGCAACTTCACATCAACATCCCGTTGGTCGAAGCACTTGAGCAAAAGCCGAACTACATGAAGTTCATGAAAGATATTCTGTCTAAAAAATGAAGACTCGGAGAATTTGAGACGGTAGCTCTGACGAAGGAAAGCAGTGCATAACTTAAGAACAAATTACCCCCAAAATTGAAGGATCCTGGATGTTTCACCATACCATGCAATATTGGATCAACATATTGTGGTAAAGCATTATGTGACTTAGGTGCAAGTATTAACTTGATGCCTATGTCAATATTTAGGAAATTGGGGATAGGAGAAGTTAGACCAACTATGGTTACACTTCAACTAGCAGATCGATCCTTAGCGCATCCAGAAGGAAAAATCGAGGATGTATTGGTACGCGTAGATAAGTTTATCTTTCCTGCTGACTTTGTAATTCCGGATTTTAAAGTAGACAAAGAAGTGCCAATTATCCTAGGAAGACCATTCCTAGCAACTGGAAGGACTCTTATTGATGTGCAGAAGGGAGAGCTGACTATTCGTGTTCAGGACGATCAGGTAACATTTAATGTTTTTAAGTCAATGCGATTTCCTAACACTATGGATGATTGTTCTGCATTGACCGATTTAGAGGAATTAATAGTAGAGAAAGAACTTAACAGTGTTGATGACCCTTTGGAAAGAATTTTGACATCGGATCCCCCGTATGAGGAAAAGAAGGATGAATACTTAGCTTCGCTCGAAGCTTATCAAAAGAGATTTAATCTGCAAACTCGTTTTGAGTCTTTAGAATTAGAGAACAGAGATTATATGCAGCCAAATGCATCACTCGAGGATCCAACTAAATTAGAACTCAAGGTTCTACCTTCACACTTAAAATATGTTTATTTAGGTAACGCCTCTACTTTGCCTGTGATTGTTTCAACAGAATTAACTACTGAACAAGAAGAGAAGCTTATCATAGTTTTGAAACAATTTAAGAAGGCTATCGGATGGACCATAGCTGACATTCGCGGTATTAGCCCGTCTGTATGTATGCACAAGATCATATTAGAAGATGGCGAGAAAGGAACGATTGATGGACAGCTAAGACTGAACCCAATCATGAAAGATGTCATGAAGAAGGAAATCATCAAATGGTTGGATGCGGGTATAATTTACCCCATCTCAGATAGTTCATGGGTGAGTCCAATCCAGTGCGTACTGAAGAAAGGAGGTATCACGGTTGTGGAGAACGAGAACAACAAGTTGATACCAACGAGGACAGTTACGGGATGGAGAATTTGTATCTATTATCGGAAGCTGAACAAGGCGACTAGGAAAGATCACTTTCCTTTACCATTCTTGGACCAGATGCTGGATAGACTCGCAAGACGAGATTACTACTATTTTCTCGATGGATACTCAAGGTATAATCAGATTATGGTAGCACCGGAAGATCAACACAAAACGATGTTCACCTGTCCGTACGGTACATTTGCATTTAGACGCATGCCATTTGGTTTATGTAATGCACCTACTACATTTCAAAGATGTATGATGTCTATTTTTACTGACATGGTTGAGAAATACTTGGAAGTTTGCATGGACGATTTCTCAGTATTTGGAGATACTTACGAGGATTGTTTAGCCAATCTAGCGAAGGTACTAAGGCGATATGAAGAGACGAATCTCGTGCTCAATTGGGAAAAATGCCATTTCATGGTACGAGAAGGAATTATTCAAGGCCATCGGATAACGAGACATGGGATCGAGGTGGATAAGGAAAAAGTAGATGTTATTGAGAAACTCCCACCTCCAACATCTGTAAAAGGTGTTAGGAGCTTTTTGGGCCACGCCGGGTTTTATCAAAGGTTTATCAAGGACTTCTCCAAGGTGGCTAAGCCCTTATGCAAGTTATTGGAGAGGGACTCGATATTCAAGTTTGACGAGGATTGTTTAAAAGCCTTCAACGATCTGAAGAATCGATTAGTCACGGCACCTATTATCGTCACACCAGACTGGGATTCTCCATTCATATTGATGTGTGATGCAAGTGACTTCGCCATTGGAGCTGTCATGGGCCAGCGAAGGAACAAAGTTTTTCATCCTATCTACTACGCAAGCAAAACTCTAACTAGAGCCCAACTGAACTATACGGTAACAGAAAAAAAGTTATTTACTATTGTTTTTATTTTTGACAAATTTCGATCTTATCTTGTAGGTACCAAAGTGATTGTCTATACGGACCACTCCGCGATTAAGTACTTATTAGCCAAGAAAGATGCTAAGCCGAGATTGATCCGGTCGGTACTTCTACTCCAAGAGTTCGATCTAGAAATTCAAGATCGAAGAGGAGTAGAGAACCAAGTAGTAGATCACCTATCCAGATTGGAGCCGCAAGAGGAAAATTCTTCACTTTTACTGATCCATGAGACATTTCCAGATGAACAAATACTGAAGGTAACTCATGTCCATAATACTCCTTGGTTTGCTGATTTTGCTAACTATTTAGCTTGTGGTTTGATGCCAATTGATAAAACATATCAACAAAGAAAAACATTTCTTCACGATGTAAAGTATTATTTTTGGGAAGGGCAGTATTTGTTCAAAAAGTGCGCAGATCAGATGATTAGAAGATGTGTGACAGAGGATGAAATAGCGAAAATTTTATACCACTGTCATTCAGCTCCAAGTGGAGGACACTTTGGAGGTACTCGTACAACAGCCAAAGTATTGCAAGCTGGATTCATTTGGCCAACACTATTCAAGGATGCATACGCTTACGTAAAGAATTGTGATCGATGTCAGAGGGTTGGAAATGTATCCAATAGAGATGAGATGCCTCGAACAAATATCATTGAGGTAGAATTGTTCGATGTGTGGGGATTGATTTCCTTGGCCCTTTTCCTCCGCCTTTTGGTCACAGGTATATATTGGTAGCAGTGGATTATGTGTCCAAATGGGTCGAGGCTGAAGCTTATCCGACGAACGATGCTAAAGTTGTGATGAAGTTCTTGCAGAAACATGTGTTCACAAGGTTCGGAACCCCAAGAGCTATTATCAGCGATGAAGGGACCCACTTTGTGAACAGGTGGTTAAAATGGTTGCTAGATAAGCATGGAGTGAAACACAAGGTTGCCACAACTTACCATCCGCAGACAAATGGGCAAGCTGAACTGGCAAATAAGGAGATCAAAGGCATACTCGAGAAGGTAGTTTGCCCGAATCGACGAGATTGGTCCAAGAGACTAGATGATGCTTTATGGGCTTACAGAACAGCATACAAGACACCCTTAGGAATGTCACCCTATCAGTTGGTCTTTGGGAAAGCATGCTATCTACCTTTGGAGTTAGAGCATAGAGCTTACTGGGCTCTTCGACAACTCAATTTAGATCTCAAGCTTGCTAAAGAGAAACGAATGCTTCAACTCAACGAGCTAGAGGAATTTCAAATGTTCTCATACGAAAATGCCAAATTACTCAAAGAGAGACTCAAAAAATGGCATGACAAGCATATTCGAGCTCGAGAGTTTGAAGCAGGTCAGCAAGTCTTGCTATTTAATTCCAGACTAAAGTTCTTTCCGGGTAAGTTAAAGTCACGTTGGTCTGGTCCATTTACGATTCACCGTGTCTATCCATACGGGGTTATTGAACTCCAAGGTAAGAGAGGTAATTTTTAAGTCAATGCTCAACGTTTGAAACATTATTATGGAGGAAACCCTGAATGGGATAAAATCTCGTTCAGTTTATCTAATCCTTAGTTTTTATTGCTTTCAATTTAGGGAATATTTTCGGGTTTATTATGCTCAAATAAATTCTGTCTAGGAGATTGGAACTTAAGCGGGACCACTTTATTGGAACTTAAGCGGGACCACTTGTGACCCCTCCAATCTTTCCTGGGAATTGATTTTTGCATAATTTTCCAAGGAATTAGCCCCTGAATAGCAAAATAAGTTTTTAGTTTTCCAAATAAAAAGGTCAATTTTGACCCAAGTCTTAAATTGCAACTTAATTTCAAATTTTCTTTAAGTCTAAGACTTAATTGAATTATTTTCAAAATGTGGTTGCTATTTTCATAAATAATAAAAACTAGGTGCCTCTTTTTGTAAATATTTTTAAAAGGCATCTAAAATAAACATTTTTATTCAATTTCATATTTATAAATTATTGATAAACTTTAATATATAATTATATTCATTATAATTTATATATTAACTTTTATCA
This sequence comes from Gossypium bickii, assembly GCA_025503065.1. Taxonomy (NCBI): domain Eukaryota; kingdom Viridiplantae; phylum Streptophyta; class Magnoliopsida; order Malvales; family Malvaceae; genus Gossypium; species Gossypium bickii. Next base: position 12,975,396 of record CP106713.1, on the reverse strand, counting down.
ATTTAGCTTAGGATTAGAATTATTTTTATTTTTCATATTTATCTTAATAATTAAATAACAATTGATAATTTAGTTATGTTTTTTATTATTAATTGTTGTTTATCATGAGTAAAATTAGAAGGGGACTCTTATTTTTAATGTTTTAATTATTCTAAGAGTTTTACTTAAATTTATACTCTTGCATCTATATATTGCACCATTGACGCACCCCATTCACTCATCACCCAACTTCCCTTTCACCTCAATTGCCGCAAGCCCCTAGCCCCCAAGCATTCATTCGGCCAGCATGCGGCTCAACTCCAAAGACACGCCAAACGCCGACTCTGCCAAAGCCAAGACCCGCACGCCTGCTGCTTCTCCAGCCGCCCACTTGTGCGCACCATTGTTGTGGCCTGCCTTGCACACCACCTGCTCGTGTGCCACCTGCTGCAGCTCTCTTGCGCGGCACCCGCTTGCTGCATTGTGTGCCTATGCACACATCTCCCTTTCCCCAACCTAAGCCAACCCTCCTTTAAACTCTCCCTTTAAACTCATTAGTATATTTTTATTTTTCTTTTTTTTAGAGCTCTTAAAATCTACAAGGTAAGTGGTAAGAATAATTTTCTTTTAAAATTTTAATTTTTATTCAATTATTTAATTCTTTTCAACTTATTGAAATATTAGTAATTGCTATTAAATTTTATTTTTAATTTCTATTCAATTATTGAATTTTTAATTTGTTGAATTAATTAAATTATTTAACTGATTTTTATTCTTTCCATCTTGTGTTCAGGTCCATCATGACTCGTAAAAGAACTCGTGCCTCCGCTCAAATTGACAAAACACAAAGCAAATTTCATTGTGAAGAAGCCAAAATAAGATACGAAAGTATCTTCAAGAATCAACAGATGCATCCAGAAAAAGGCTTCACATTGAAGGAAAGCAACTACAGAGATTTTATGGCTCGTATTCGTCAAGTTGCTGAAGCCCTCAATTGGGAATTGTTTTGTGAAAAGAGACCAAGTGTGGATGAGGAATTAGTTCGTGAATTCTACGCGAACTTAACTTCAAACGAACTGACCGAAGTTCCAGTCCATGGAATCAAGGTACCAATAAATTCTAGTGCTATTAATGAGTTCTTTGAATTACCTGATTTCGAAAATGATGAATATTCCTCTCTGTTGAGCAATATTAAGCCTGAAAATCTACAAGAAATCCTCGAGGAACTCATAGTGCCAGGTTCCAAGTGGACTGTATCAAAGCAAGGAATCCACACATGTCGAAGGGAGTATTTGACACCTCTAGCGAAAGTATGGTTCTATTTCATCCGTTTCAGCCTTATGCCTAGTTCACACGGGACGACAATTTCATTAGAGCGAATGGTCCTATTATACTCGATTCTAACCGGAAAGACCATTGATGTGGGCAAAATCGTCCTAAGAGAAATGCGAAATTATGCCGTTAGACGATCCGGCCCTGCCTATTTTCCCTTTACCATCACAATCTTATGCTTAAAAGCAAAACTCCTTGCGGATGTAAAGCAGACAGAGTATAGTCAAGGCACAATCACTAATTGGAACCTCTACCGAGTAGCCAGAGATTCTGCTCTTCAGCAACGAATTGAAGAGAGCGAGGATCCCGAAAAGCGAGCGTAAGATGATCCCACGAAAATACCGCCGCGAGCCATCAACTGACGTCCCTCATAAGGCAGAATCGATGGATCCAGAAGTTGAACTTGATATCGAGCCCGCAATGTTTAGAGCTCCACCACCTAGCCCAGATCTTCGTGATGAACTGTTTAAGTTGATGGACTTGATGCAGCACATGCAATGGCAGCAACAAGCCTACTGGAGATATGCAAAAATAAGAGATGACTCAATGAGGAGTACCCTTAAGAAGATTTATAATGACCCATTTATTTTTGTGCCTGAGTTTCCAGATTTCATATTTGAACCATGGCGTTCATCATCGAAGAAGGAGCAAGGCGATTCATGCAAGAATAATACTAATGGAGCAAAGGATGAGTCAAATTCGGAAGGATCGGCGAACAAATAAAAAAGGGGGAAGACTTCAACTTTTATTTCTTTCTTAAGTATCTTAGGATTAGGTCAATTAGGAATTTTTATTTTTTTGCACAATAAAATAAGAGATAGGAAGCATGGATAAAATCTGACCAAGTCTCAAAGGATAAAGTGTGGCAATAGATATATACATGTCTAGGATTGGATTTTAGAAATAGCCTAGTACTTAAGCAGTCAATTTGACTCACCTCCTCTATTCTAATTATCCTACCTGGTGTATAGTATTTATTCACTTTAAACAATGAGGACATTGTTCACTTTAAGTAGGGGGGACCGAAAATTTGAATTGATTCCATTCAGAATAAAATGTTCTTTTAATTATGCTTAGAATATATTTTTGTTCAATAAATTGAAATTTTGTTAATTATGCTAAACTTTAGTATTAATAAAGTTCTGTTATTTCAATAATTTATTATGTTAGCTTAATAAAGATGTGAATGTATTTTTAATAAAGCATACAAATTCATACCATAAAATTTTTAGTTCCTTACGAAAAAATTAGGCATGCATGAAAGCTTAAGTCTTTAGAATTGACTCAGTAATTTCTTGAGGCGAAATCCTAGGAAGCATGGAATATTGAAAATTATTTAGGCAAACTTTTGTTTGGACCGTTTGAGCCTTTCAAGCTGACCCTGATGAAATTATCCATTGAAACCTAATTTTGAGACTATATGACCTAATTTTATTTGGACCTATGCAACATTTAGCCATCAACTTTCTCTTAATTACTTCTAAAATCATCCCAAACACTAGACTCAGTACTATTCAAAAGATCGTTTGAAAATAAGTTTGGGGGAGTTGAAAAGAAGTATCAAATGCTCGAAAAATTGTTGTACATGAAGCAAGTGCTCGAGTTTCAGTTTAAAAAAAAAAAAAACATGTACTCAAAATGAAATAAGTGTTTGAAAGAGCATAAGTTGGGTATCAAGGATTGAAGTTCTGAAGGTTCGATATTAAGCTGAGTCTAGGGTTTTAAGCCAAAAATTTTATCTATCTTTTACCTACCCTTAAGCCCAGCCACGTTACAACCTTATTAAAGACCTATTGATTTGAGATTCCCATGTTACCTACATTAGTGGAGAGAAATTGCTATGTTCAACATATGAAGACATTAAGTTAAGCTTAGTGATTGTAGTTTAATTTTTGAATAAAGGAATTAAAATCAATTTGGTAGTGAAGAACATGTCTTTATTAAAGAAACATTTAGTTTAATTTCGCTAGTATGATAATTGTTGGAGGTAATTTGAATGATATGAATGCTTAAGTTGCATAACTATCAAATTTCTTATCTTTGAGCTTAAGTATATTCAATTCATAATTTTGAAAAGAAAGTTGTTCTGAAAGAATTTTTTCAAAGGTATTTCCGAGGAAATTCTTTTCAATTTTGTACATTACTCGGGACGAGCAATGAATTAAGTTTAGGGGTGTGGAAACACGAAAATTTATATACTTTTTCATGCCCTTTTTCACCCAATTTCATGTGGTTCCGAGTAAATTCTTGTCGAAAAATAATTAAATATTATAAAATAATTAATTTGTGCTAAAAATATGAACATGCTGAATTTTAATTAATTTTATAGTTAATTTTGTTTAATTTTGATTTTTCGACAGAATCGCAAAAAGGGAAAAAATCGGCTCGGCAGACACTGCTCGAAGAATTAAACCGAGAAGCGATTTGAAGTGTCAAGGCGACCCTATTTCCAGCCCAAGACGGTCCAATTATGAAGATTTAATCATAATTTAATTAATTTTAATTTATTCCCAATTTAATTTGGGCTAAATAAATTATTATTAATTAATTAGGGGAAAAGGGTCCAGTTAAACCGCACTGGTTGAACCGAACCGATTGAACCGATCCAGCCATTAATTGGGCAGCCCAAACCGTCCACAATGAAGGCCCAAATCAGCTTATTTGCTGATTTATTCAGCTTGCAAAGGAGCCCTTGAAGATCTTTCAAAATCTCATTCAAACCCCTCCAAAATTCAAGGCTTTTAAGATTTGTCCAAGCTAATTTTAGCAAAGTTGAATCCATCAACTTTGCCACATAGGATGGCCGGCCAAGAGGGACTCTTTGCTGCTGATTTTTTGCTATTTTTAGCAGCCCCTAAACACTATAAATACAGCCCCTAGCTGCTCATTCAAGGCATCTCTCAATTCTCCAACATTCTCTTATTCTCTATTCTCTTCTCTCAACTCCCCTCCCTTCATTTCCATTCTATTTTCCCATTGTTCTTGTGCCGATTTCCCCTATTGGAAAAGAGGTGTTTTCCAGCCACTTGAAGCAGCATTTGAAGTGTTCATAAGCTCCCTTGATAGCCGAGGACAACGAAGAACGAAGGAGGAATCAATCAGACAAGTCACGGAGAGCCACCGGATTTGTTTCTCGTTTCCTATCTCTTTAATTTATTTGTTGTTGTTTTGACGAACATGTTTATGGATATTCATGCTTTTGAGATGTTTAATTTAATCAATTTAGCTTGAATTTAATTTGTGTTGGTTTGATTTCATTTCGCCCTCTTAGATTATTAAAATTATGTTTATGCTGTTAAAGGCCTCGGTGAAATGTTTGATTAAGTAAAATTATGCTAAGTTATCTGGCATTATAATTGATTAGATAGCTAATGAATTAATTATTTAAACGCATTGAAATTGTAATTAATGGACACAATACTTAATCTGTGCATGTTTAATTCTTCTAAGTTAGCTGAAGATTAAATTAGCATTATATTTGACGATATGTATGCCTTGCATAACTTGCAGGATTTTTGTGATTAAATTGTTTCAAAGTAAAAATACTTTGGTACTTCACATGATCGTTTATATGCTTGTTAGGTTGAATTAATCGTTTGCATCGACATAGGAATATGCAAGAGATTGTTTAATTTAATGAGTATGTATGTGCAATAACATGTTTACTTTTTCCAGTCTGTTTAATCGGTCGAATTGGCATTTAAATATGTACAAGAGATAAATGGATTTTGATTTGTAAATGTGTTCATAAGTTAGCAAATTACCGAGTTGCCATGTTTTAACAAGTATAAACACAAGTTTAATAATTCTAAGGTAAGAAATGTGATTAAACCAACACAATCATGTCATATTGATTAAAATCAGTTTTCGAAATCGCACACTTGAACTTTGTTTTATTTTAAGTTACTTTGTTTTTTTTTTTTTTTAGTTTTCAAATAGTTTTCAAAAGTCAAATATTTTTCCCTAACCAAAGTGTTTGAAATTATTTCATAAATAATTCTTTTACAGTCCCTGTGGGTATGATAACTCAACATTTACTTGTCACTTTTATTACTTGTTACGATTGTGTACACTTGCACATTTCCACCGTTCCATGTACACAGATCATAAGAATTTGAAATACCTTCTCACTTAAAGGGAATTGAGTTAAGGCAGCGGAGGTGGATCGAGTAGTTGAATGATTACAACTGTCGATTGAATACCATCCGGGTAAGGCTAACGTAGTGGCTGACGCGTTGAGCCGCAAAGTGGTAACAGATTTAAGAGCAATGTTTGCCCACCTTAGTCTGTATGATGACGGAAGTCTGTTAGCGGAGCTGCAAGTGAAGCCGATGTGGGTAAACCAGGTTAAAGAGAAACAGCTAGTAGATGAAGTCTTAAGTGCGCGATGTTTACAAGTGAAGAATGGTGGATTGGAGGGGTATAGCTTGAGCAGCGATGGAGTGTTATGTTTTCAGGATAAAGTTTGCATGCCGAAAGATGTAGAGTTAAGGCAGAAGATTCTTCAGGAAGCTCATAGCAGCCCATGCGCTATGCATCCTGGAGGTAGTAAGATGTACCGGGATTTACGAGAGTAGTTTTGGTGGCTGGGTCTGAAGAGGGAGGTAACCGAATTTGTGGGCAAGTGTTTGACGTGTCAGTAGGTGAAGGCAGAACATCAGTTACCTTCGGGATTATTGCAACTGGTGAAGATTTCGCAATGGAAATGGGAAAGGATTACGATGGATTTTGTCAGTGGGCTACCCCTTACGCCTAGCAAGAAGGATTCGGTCTGGGTGATTGTTGATTGTCTGACAAAGTCTGCTCACTTCATACCTATGCGAGTGGATTACTCTCTTCAGAAGTTAGCTAGATTATATATAGCGGAGATAATAAGTTGCATGGGGTGCCAGTGTCAATTATTTCGGACAGAGACCCTAGATTTACGTCAAGGTTCTGGAAGGCGTTGCATCAGGCATTGGGTACAAGGTTGGATTTCAGTACGGCGTTTCATCCACAGTTAGATGGGCAGTCGGAGAGGGTGATTCAGATTTTGGAAGATATGTTAAGGGGTTGTGTCTTGGACTTCAGAGGTAGTTGGGAAGAGTTTCTACCATTGGCAGAGTTCGCGTATAACAATAGTTACCAAAGCAAGTATTCAGATGGCACCGTATGAAGCGTCATATGGGCGGAAGTATCGTACCCTTACGTGTTGGACAGAGTTGGGTGAGCGTCAATTGCTGGGTCCAGAGTTGGTTGTTGAAACGGAAGATAAGGTTAAGTTGATTCGAGCTCGTCTGAAGGAAGCTTCAGACAGGCAGAAGTCCTATGCTAATCTTAAGTGGAAAGATATAGAATTTGCAGTGGGTGACAAGGTCTTCTTGAAGGTGTCGCTGTGGAAGAAGGTGCTGAGATTTGGTCGAAAGGGCAAGCTGAGCCCTAGGTTTATCGGGCCTTATCGGGTGTTGAAGCGTGTGGGACCAATGGCCTATCAGCTCGAGTTACCATCAGAATTGAGTCAGATCCATGACGTATTTCCTATTTCAATGCTTAAACGCTATCATTCAGATTCGTCTCATGTTGTGCCAGTAGAAGAAATTGAAGTAAGCCCAGACTTGTCTTTTAAGGAGAAACCAGTGTAGATCTTCGACCGGGATGTCAAAGTATTGCGTAGGAAATCAGTTCCTTTGGTAAAGGTGTTAAGGTGAAATCGCGGAACAGAAGAGGCCACGTGGGAGCCAGAGGATGTGATGCGGCAGCAATACCCTCAACTCTTTTGATCAGGTAATTTCGAGGCCGAAATTATTTTAAGGGGGGTAGAACTGTAACATCCTTAAATTGGGGCCTTTGCATTTTATCTGTTTGCATGTAGATAGTATGGATATCATGCTAGTTTAGGCTATTTTAGGGTCTAGGCATGAGCTAGGAGTGGGTCAGAGCCTTAGCAGAAATTTTTTTTTTTTGAGCGCTTAGAAGGGGGGAGCTGATGGAGTAGGAGTTAAGGAAGGTTGGTGGTAAGTTTTGACACAGGAAACCAAGTGGTGGAGTGGCAAAGAGGTGCCACTTAGGAGGCAAGGGAGTGACGCCTCATGTAAGCTGGAGGGCCTTGGTTCGAGCTGCGGGAATTCCCTTTCTGCTTGTTATTTTTGACGCCAAGACCAAGAGGGGTTGTACTCAGGATGGACTTTGGGGGATAAGTGTTGAAGGAGTCAACAGATTTGAATAAGTGGAGGAGAGAAAATATAGGAATTTGAAGTATTAAAATTCATTTGAATATGTGGTCAGGAGAAAAGTGAGGAGAAAAAGAAGGGATTGAAGAGGGTTGTGTTTAGCCGAATTTTGAAGGTGGCTTGGGGTAGAAGAGCATTCGGCTTTGGGATGCTAGTTAGGGAGGTGGCCGAATGTGGTGTAGGCCTTGGTGAGGTGAGCATTCGGCTAGTTAGGGAGCATTTAGAGCTTTATCCTCTCATTTTCTTTTCTCTCAAAAGCCATAGCCGAATCCCTTCTACTCTTTTTCTCCATCTTTGTTCCAAAGCTGAAATCATCACTCCTCCCTCTCTTTCGATCTCTTTTCTTTCTCTTCTTTTTGGATACATAGCCGAAACTCAGTAGACCATTAGGGTCACTTTTGGTTCATCTTTTCTTCTCACTTTCAAAAGCCGAAAGTATCACATCTTCCTCCCTTTCACAGTTATTTCCATTTTCTTTCTTGAAACTTTCTCTAGCCGTATCTTCTTCATTAAAGTGAGGTTATTTCTTTTTCCTTCACAAAAGCTGAAACCACACTCTCATTTCCTCACATAGTCGAAATCTCTAAAGTTCAGCCTCTTTTCCTGAAGTTTCACTATAGCCGAATCATCTCAGGATTGGTAAGATCTCTGTCGTTTTCTTCTTTGCAATCCCTTTTCTTTTTCATCTTTGTTTTAAACCGAATCACTTCCTTATTATCTCGATGGTTGTTTTTCTTTTCACTCCTTGTTTCTAAAAGCCGAATTCCCTCTGTGGTGTCTGTCTGTGCCGAACTTTGAAGAAGATTGAAGGTAAGGAGATAAGGTTTTTGTGTGGCCATATGGTGGAGGGTGGACTTATGTCCCCTGTTTGGCTGAAAGGCCACTTTTCTTTAGTCCAATCTTCATTAGCCGAATCTCACTTGGTTTTGGTGCAGGGGTTCAATCAACGTTTTAGCCAAGTTCGTTAACTCCGGGATTCAACCGAGTTAGGTAAGAAAATTCTTTCTAAGTGGTTCTATTAATCAATCTGTGGGATATCAATTGTTAATCTAGTGGGGTAAATATCCCGAAATCGTATCTCTCGTGGTGATTTATTGATCGAAGCTTTTAATGGATGCAAGAAATATACAAGGAGGAGAGCGGAGTCAACCTTCAGGTTCGATCCCTAAGTTCAAGAAGAGGGTTGTGTCTGCTGTTCGTGATTGGCCACCTGGGTGTGGGCCAGCATCTAAGCAAAGTAGTAGGCAGATAGCAGTAGTGTCGATTAACGACAGTGTCGACGTAGAGAGCGTGGTATTACGAGTAATCAGGTGTGTAACTTTTACACACTTCATATGTTAATATGTTATTGTTTTGTGCGTTGTCAAAAGCCGTATGTTTGTGGAAATCAATAAGTTACCCTTGTGGGTAAAAGCGAGGACTCCGAGTAAGTCCATCTTGGTGGCTAACGTTAATTGCCTCTTTTAAATCTGCATATGCCATGTTATATTACTCCTAAATGTTAAGCATGATTATATTGTAGTAGAAAGCATGTTCATGAAAATGGATATGATGAGTGGAGGGGGAAGGTATGATTATCAGACTGCCACCAGTAGTTAGGTACCACAAGTGGGTTGGCTCCACATATTAATATTTGTGACTAAGTTTCAGTGGTTTGGAACCACCAGTGGTTAGGTACCACATATGCTTATTTCTGTGACTCGTCCCAGTGGTTTGGTACCACAGTGGGTTGGGCCCACATATTAATATAAGGGATCGTCATCAGTGGTTAGGTACCACAAGTGGGTTGGCCCCACATATGATTATTTGTGACTTCGATCACCAGTGGTTTGGAACCACCAGTGGCTAGGTGCCACATGAGGTAGAATTGGGAGTTTCGGATAGATAGGGTGGATGGGTTGCATGACATACATATTTGCATATGAATCTGTGTAAGAGCTTAACGTCTTCGGGATGGGGATTTATACACTGAGTCTTGGTGACTCACCCCTTCCGTTACATTTCGCAGGTAATTCCTAAATCGCAGATATGGAGCCGGGGTGGACTCAAGGTGGCCATGCTCAATAGTTCAGTTTTCATTTTAATGGTTATTTGGGATTTACTTTACTTTAAGATTGGTTTTCAATTATGTAATAAGGCCACTTAGATTTTATTTTGGGATTATTCATCTGTTTAAATTTTCCTTAGAATTTTGTTTAAACATTAAAGCATGCCGGAAAAGAAAAACTATAAATGGACGTTTTACAAAACTTAACTGAATTTTCGGGATTTCCAAAATTTTACCATCGGGTAAATAGCAAACATGTAATGACAACAAGACCACACTGTTTTCTTTAAAACTACGTTTCAAAATGTTTTCAATAAGTGCAATCAGTACAAACTCAATTCTTTTATAAATACAAAGGTTTTCTTTCCAAATCAAGACAACGAATTGGTTTTCAAAACATTTTCTTCCTTCTGACATGCCAGATTCGGTCGTGAAGTTTTGAGATGTTTATTTTTCATATCATCTTTCTTGAAGTTCATTATTTACTTGTGAGAAATAATTGAATGTTCTTCTCTTGAATATATTACGACTCATTGTATTTTGCATCAATCTTTATTCTTTCTAAGCTTTGATTCCTAGAATTCATGACAATTGGTATCTTGCTTTAATTACTTTAAATTTTTATTTGATATGCCAAAAGGGGAGAAAAAGATGAACTTTACATATGCATTTGTTTTAAAATGCTTATCTTTATGGTGCTCATGCAAATGAATTAAATTCTACATGTATGCATTAATAGTTTGTCAGAATGCATGAAATTTATTATAACACCCCAAACCTGTCTTTATGGCCGAATTTGGAAAAGTTACAATAGTTTATTTAAAAACTCTTTTTTTAACCAAACTTAATTGAGCGTTTAAAAAACATAAAACTTGCAAAACTCTCACAGATGTTCAGAAAAACTTAAGTTCGTAAACACTTATTTCAAATGTCAAAATCTATTTCAAATTCATATGCTTCAAAAATATCAATTTTGAAAAATTCTTTTCCGATTAATGCTGATATTAGTTTAAAACTATTTATTTATTTACAAAAAAACAGTTAAGGGTTTACTTAACTCGCAGCGATTTCAAAGTTTTAATTTTGAAAATCGAATTCTAATTTGTTAGCTCGTATGATTTTTTTTGTTTTACATTAAAACTTCCAAAAACCGACGAACAATACGAAAACCAAAACACAACCCAAAAACGAAATACAAACCCAAAAACGAAATACAATCCCAAAAATCCAAGAATAAATTTTCTAATGTAAATCATCATATTTACTTAGACTTAACCGAGAAAATAATTCGAGCTCCCACACCTCGTCCAGTCCTAAGTCAGAGGTTTACCTGAAACATACACACAAACAAGTGAGCTAGAAGCCCAGTGTGTGATCCAACCCACAAAAGAATTTTACTATGGTTTTGCATTGACAATAAGCAACTCATAATTTCATATCACACTACATATCAAAGCATATAATAAATCATAACAAAGCTCAACATATATTGGAACATATCTTATCATATTAGAGTATAATATAGATCATACCATATAGGATCATACCATACAATGTCCTACCCCCATTTGCTACACACCATCTCTGACCAACCAATCACACCAAATAAGATTATAAGAGTCCATCCATCCAATCACACCAATATGTGACGATGTGCCACTTACATAATTGCAGCTGAGCTACCATATATATATATATATATATTTGCGGTTTTGCCGCCATAGTTGCAATAAAACTGCCATATCACACTTCCTCCATCATATCATAACCCACGCCAATGCATATGCTAAGTCACATTAACATACATACATATCACATAGGTTGTATGGAATGCATACATAAACAGATAATATACAAAACATAACATAACACATAACTTATACAGATCATAGCATAATATATTACGTAGTCGAATCGAATAGCTTATCAAAACAGATAACAGAATACGTATAAAACACAAGGTTAACTCATGTACCTACTTATATCAAATCATAACACATTATTATAGTTATTGGAACTTATTTAATATACCTCCAACACTTATTCATGTTTTTTTACTAAAACTTAGGCTTTTCTGGGCCTGCATAATGCCCACAAACCTAGTCTCCCTAGTTCCTTAATTGGTTCCTAATTGGGCTCAAAACTGGCCCAAAAGGCCCACATAGCTGTGTGGCTCACACTATCTGCATGATTTCACACGGCCATGTGGCACTGGGCAGTTTCAAGAATAGCCATTCTTTCATGAATTTCTCGAGTTTCGAGCGCCAAATCGGGTTAGAATCACACACTTGACAGCGAGATTGATCAACCATACAATCGTACACTTTGAATCCAACAATTGACATCAAAACACATTGATTACAGCTTTGATTTAATGCAACATTCAACTTAAAACACATTCTTCTCTTTAAAATAACAGTCCCAAAATTCTGTACACGCACACCCACCTCGAACTAACTGCGACCTACGTCGTTCCAAAGCTTAATTTGTTGGAGGTTCGTCTAACGTCATTCGCTCTTCTCCTATTCTGAAAAATAAAGCCATCATTCCTAACAGTTTTTATAACACACCATATCACAAACCAAAAGCCAACACAATCTCAACCTTTAACACCTATCAAAATCAAGATTACTTAAACCAAACTTACCCACTCCGAAAATTAGTAATGCACCAACATGTGCATATGATGATGGACAAGAATCAAGAACAAAAGCAAAGCAAAAATGAATGAAGATCACAAAAATAATTAAAGGAAAATAAAAGAAGAATGAAAAAGAAGAAGATAATAAGAAAAGGAATAAATGTGAAAAACAAAATGGGGATTTTGGGAAAAGTGGGAAAAAGAAACGTGTATGGTTGAGGAGGAACAATACTCCACCAAATCCAATTAGTTATTCTTGTCAGGTTTTCCCCAGAGTTAAAAACAAAAATTATTCTTACTTTGCATACTTAAGGATTCGAACACAAGACTAAAAGGTAAATTGACACATTACCACTAAACCAATAAGCTCATTCTTGTCATTAGTTGAACAAAACTAATATATAAGCCAGACGTTCCAAGATAGGAGTTGGAACAAAAATAACAAAAATTCAAAGAAAAGATTTGAACCCAAAACCTCACATGCACTAGCATAACACCTATCCACTGAATCATATTAACTCACTTAACAAAATTTCACAATTCCAATTTCTTCTATCCTGATTTTCGAGATGTGACATTTATTAAGTCTTAGGTCAATTATTGAATTTCTTGTATACTTAATTGTTATATATGTCTTATTGAAATTCAATATGTTTATTTCCTTGTTTAAGTGTTTGTACTTAAAAATTTTCAAGTAATGTTTTATTAAATGGGAGTCATGTTTTGAAAATGACTAAAAGATTTAGGGGCAGTTTTTTTGAAATGCAAATTTCTCTTAAACATTTTTATATATCAAAATGGGGAGATTGTTAGCTTTGATGTCCCAAGATTTTGATATAGTACTAATAAGATCAAGTTTAATTATTTATTTTCTAAGTCATTTGGTTAAAATATGATTGAAAACTTTATCAAACATTTCCAAAGCATTTTCAAAGACTTGCAAAATACTCAAAAACATGTTTTAAATGTGTTTCATCAATACCAAATGTTCTTAAGTTTATACTAAAGTGTTTCTAAAGTATTTGTTTTAAGGCATTTTGGTAGTCAAGTCTCGAGATATAAGACTCCAACTCTCAAGCCAAGAAAGTTTGAAACCAAAGTTTTGAACCAAGTCTACATGTCTCGAGACATAGTCTCCTGATAAATCGTAAAATTAACATACTTTAATCCCACATTTAACACAATTTTGGATGATTTAAGCCCTGAATTGTGTAATTTGGTGCTCTTAATCCTTTGTTTTCATGTTTTATATTCAGAAGAGCACCGGATGATGAAAAGAACAGAGAACGAGCCCAAAACAGAATAAATGGGCCATATCACGAAATCCACACGGCCTGGGCCCAAGACCACACAGTCCTGAACACGGCCTGGCCATGACTTACACAGGCGTGTGCCATGGGCGTGTCCCTGCTGCGGCCAAGAGGAGTTTTACTCAGAATAGGATACTTAGAGGCAAAGAAACACATTCCAAAGTCTATATAAACACCCAAATAGGAATCCTATTCGGATTAGGATACTTGGAGGCCAAGTAAGGCATCTCAAAGCTTATATAAACACCCTAGGGGGCAACTTAAGTAGGGAGATCGGAAAAAGCCGGAACCCAAGTCTTTAGTCAGGGGGCGTCCAGCTAGGCCAAAGAGGGCAAATTTGTGGGAATTTACTCGAAGATAGCCAGTTCATTCATCTCAAGAAGCCGGAATCATACTCAAGACGGAGGATCTCTCCTTCAATTCCTTCAGGGGGTTTTAAGGATTTCTTATGTTTTGTTTTATCTTTTCTTCTGAGATGTTTTCTTTTATTGTTATGAATTAAACCCTCAGATACCTGAGAGGGATGAAACCTAAGATGAATCTTGTTATCGTTTGCTGAACTATATGATAAATATTTGACTTGTTCTTAATTATGTGTTCTTAATTCTTGTGTTGATATTTCTGGGATATTAATTCAAGTATGATGTGCTTAGGTGGAGGAGCAAAAGTCCCTCCCTAAGAGTAGATCTGGCATAATTAAGCGGAGTTGATCGCACGTCTAGAGATAGGGTGACGAGATTTTGCCGGATTAGGGTGAAACCTAATATGGGAGTCCATAGATCGAGTTAATGCAATTCTAGGGGTTCTAATTAGAAAGTGATTTCAATTAATCAACCTAGGGTTAGATGTTAGTCACCTCGAGAGAGGGATTAATATAAATTAGGGAATCTACGGATCAAGTCAAATGAATAAATCGTCTGGTTCAGAGTTAGATAACAAGTGAAGTCTAGGTGGATTCTTCCTTGGGTATCGTCTTAATCAATTGGTTTTTCCTCAAAGTAATTTTCCCAATTTCATTCTTCTTTGTCCTAGAGTCTTTAGTTTAGTAGTTAGTTGATTTTAGATTAGATAAATAATTCCCTTAATTCTTAGGCTAAATAATAAAAAGAAAGTTAGTATTAGTACTTTTGGTTCCTTTGGGTTCGACAATCCGGTCTTGCCTTAACTATACTATTGTTCGATAGGTGCGCTTGCCTCAAATCATTGTCATAGTTAGTTTCCAGGTTCGATCATTCTTATTATAAATTTTAAGACTTTGACATCGCATAAAACAACGATCACCTCCCAACGATAATATAATGGCCTTTCAACCAAGTCTCGAGACATACATTGCATGCACATTTTTTAAGCACAAATTTAATGCTTACAACAGCTAGATTTCATCTTAACAATCATAAACAACCAAAAACTTATAAAAATTTGGTTGGTAATAGTGATGGTCTTTAACCCCTTTTCTCTCTTTTTGGTTCAACATGGAGAAAAAAATGAATGAAGGATATCCTCAAGTCACCATTCCTCATTTCCATACAATCAAATATATAATAAAATTTTAATATCAATTCTTTTTAAATTTTTTCATATCGTTTCTCAACAAATATCAAGCTAATGAAAGTATAGGAAGCCATATATTACTTTATTGTAGCTTTCTCACTCCAACTTCAATTTTTCTCACTAAAGCTCCATAAATCCTAAACTAAAATTAATGGAGGAACTAAGCTTAGGAACTTTTTTCCATGAAGATTTTATCAAAATCTTCAAGTGGGTAGTGAAAATTTTGAGAGAAATTAAAGAAATAAGCAATGAAATGGAAGTATATAAGAATGGAAACCATAGGGGCTGCTGGCCAGCTGAAGAAGAAGAGAAACTCAGCTGGTGGGGGTTCTTTACCCAATTAAAAAGACCCCCAAATGGGCTTAAGGCCCAAGTCCAACCTTTCCAAGTTTAATTTTGTCAAAATGTAGCCCGATTATTTAGTACGAGGTTTCAACGATTGATGGGCGTCAAAACCACCAAATATAAATTTCTACGACAAAATAATAATAAATGGTAGTATTGTAACACCTCTAACCCAAATTCGTCGCAAAATAGGGTTACCGAGCATTACCTGAATTTACAAATAAGACAATGGACATTTCATCTCATTTAATATTCATTTTAAAAATTGATCAAAATCAAACATATTGACCCTTATATGAGCCCTCGAGGCCCAAAATATGCATTAGAAGCAAGTCGGGACTAAACCGGGTACTCAGAGAATTTTTCGCAAAATTTCAAAATTGTTTCAAGGTGCAGGGGACACACGCCCGTGTCGCCAAACCATGTGTCTCACATGACCAAGTGACACGCTGTGTCTTAGGCCGTGTGGGCATTCGAAGTAGGGCACACGGCCATGTCCCAGCCCATGTCCAAATTAAGGTGCTCTCTCACTTAGGTCACACGGCCAAGCCACACGCTCATGTGCTACGCTGTGTGAGCATACTGACTTGCATAATTAAGGTGCAAGGGTCACACAGCCAAGCCACACGCACATGTGCTAGGCCATGTGATCAATTTTGAGCATTCTATTTTGAAATTTTTAAGAAACAGGAGACACATGGCCAAAACACACGCCCGTGTCTCTACCCGTGTGGACAAAATATGCTATTTTCCAAGCCATATTTCTCACCCAAATTTTCCTTCCACCTACAATAACACTTAAACACATCCACAAGCCAATACAAGACATTCAAGTCAAGCCAATATCAAGTCTTAAATATAACATTATATCACACACAACCAAATATATAAACTTACCTTATTGATTTAATTATCATATGTATATTCAATTTACATTTTATTTCCATTCATTTACTCTCACATATATCAATTTGATGAGGCCACATTCATATATATATATATATATACATTGTACCAACACAAGCCATTCCAATGGCTAATCATAACAAAAGCATTTACTTGCCAACATTAGCCAAGTTAACCTGTACATGCCATTATAACCAAAATGAGTTTACTATAAATATACCAAAAAGTCTGATGGATAGTGTGATGTTGCTCCGATCAGCTTCCAATCAAATTGAGTTTCTAAATTACTAAAAAATAAGGAAAATAAAACTAAGTAAGCTTTTAAGCTTAGTAAGTTCGTATAACGGGAAATTAACTTACCATTCATTTACATTTAAGGTAAGCATACAAAATACATACAAAGCAATTTGGCTAATAGCCTATACACATATTCTCATCAAACATGTTAGTCATGTATTTCACATGAATTCCAAGAAACATGTATGGGCTCATCAAATATCAAATTTCCATGTTCATAAACTTTCCACATCTTGTGTTCATACATCAATTCCATATATTTCGAGTATATACTGGTATAATTCATTTCATTTTCATGTTATCTCATGTTAGAACTTTGCCTGTTGAATCATTTAAAATATCGATGGATACACGGGTAGTACACACGAACTATACAAATCTGTAATCCGTTAATTCATATTCGAGAATGCTCCTATGAGCACTTAAATGGGAAGCTCTCTTTCAAGCCACTTAACGAGAAGCTCATGTGAGTCATGTAACGGGAAGCTTATAAGAGTCGTAATCAGGAAGTTCAAGCGAGCCAAAATCGGGAAGCTTCGGAAAGCCATTAATCAGGAAGCTCATAAGAGCCAGTTATCGGGAAGCTCCGAAGAGTCATATATCGGGACGCTCATAAGAGCTGTGGTGTGTCCACAACACATGCAAGATCACAACCAATCGGGATGCTCTGAAGAGCTATTAACGGGAAGCTCACAAGAACCGTATAGCGGGAAGCTCATAAGAGCCAAATATGTGATTGATTTCCATACATGTCAATTACACAATACACATACATAACATTCAATTCAAGCATATAATTATACAATTTAGTGACACGAACTTACCTCGACAAATGTTCGTGTACACAAAATCTACTAATCCGACACTTTTTCTTTTCCACGATCTAACTCCGTATTTGGTCTATCCGGATCTATACGAGTAAATTTAACTCAATTTAATACAATTCATATTAAATTCAATCCAATTCATATCCTAGGAAAAATTACCATTTTGCCCCTATACTTTTGATTAATTACAATTTCGTCCTTAGGCTTGGAAAATGAAATTCATGCAATCTAATCCTTATTCCAAGCCTAGTCGATTTTTACATGCAACAATAGCATCCCATGTATTTCATAAAATTTAAAATTTTTCTATGAATTTTACATCTTTTCAATTTAGTCCCTAAATCTTAATTTCATCAAAATTCCCTTTATAAAAGTTGTTTATCTATCAATAACCTTTCATTTTCTATCATAAAAATTCATAATTCATGCATACTCATCCATGGAAAACCCTAGTACTTTGATAACTTTGCAAATTAATCCCCGGGATAGCTAGATTAAGCTATTACGATCTTCGAAACATGAAAATTATTAAAAACGAGACAAGAATACATACCTAATTGAGCAAAATAAGCTTGCTTGGACTTAGGTTTCCATGGCTAGGGTTTCCATCTTTTTAATTTAGGAAAGATGATGAAAATGATTATATTTTGTTATTTAATTAATTTTTCATCATTTATTTTTCATCTTTCCAATTTAATCCTTTTCTTTTCTTAATTTCCATTAATGACTAATCATCCTTATCTACTAACTCTTCTAAATGGTCTATTTTCCATATAAGGACCCCAAATTTTGAATTCCATGGCTATTTGATCCCTTTAGCTACTAAAATTCAACTTTTGCACTTAATGCAATTTGGTCTTTTTCATCAAATTAAACATGTAATCGGTAAAATTTTCTTTACAAAATTTTCATACGATATTTTAATCATAATGCAGACCATGAATTAATATTAAAATAATTTTCCTTCCAGACTCGGATTTGTGGTCTCAAAACCACCGTTCTAATTTCACTGAAAATGGGTTGTTACAAGTATAGAGTAGTAGGGTCGAATCTACAGGGACTGGCTATCTAATTTTGCCTTTTTTCGTGACTAGAACCGCTGTTGTGGTCATAATCGTGCCCACGACCTGTGCGTAGAAATGCTGAAAATAAAAATAAAAATGGGGGGTTTAAATTGATTAAGATAATAAAAGAAGGAAATACGAAAAATAAAATAAAATAAAAACAGATTCAAAAATGCAAAAATAAATTTAAGAAAATAAAACAAATGGATAAATAAAATAATTTTTTAAGCTTAACCTTAGCCTCGGTGTACTCCAATCTTGAATCAATCCTTAAAATAGATTTTCCCTTCCAAGCAATAAGCTGATTATAGTGACCAAGAACGTCCCAATCGCCAACTTTTCCTTATGTAGTCAATCCCGGCACGACCTGCAAACTGACTCTTGTCAAATTTCTAATTGCGATACACGTGTTCGCAATTTAAGATTTAGACAGCCTTGCGATTTGAAAAGCCCAACTCGAATCAACGGCCTCAACCGCGTGGGTCGTTTAAATCTGATCTCTATCTTCCTTGATGGAATCCAATTGGCTTTTCCCACCTAGACACCCCAATTTGTTCGCGGGAATTCAAACACAACACGATCAATTCGTCTTCCCAATTTGTTCGCAAGAATTCGAAAACAACACGGCCAATTCGTCTTCCCAACTGTACGCCAAACAACTCCAACCCAACATGCACTTTTTGAATCGAAGCTGAATCAACTTTAAAGGACGAATTTGTACTATCCCATATACCGGAGGGATAGAAAATACTGCGTTGAGAGGTTTTTTGAGCAGGCTCGTATCTCACGATTGTTTTATTGGAGCAATTTTTGGGCTAAAGCTAAAAAGGGATTAGTTAATCATGGAAAAAATCATGCTTTGAAAATGGATTTGTGGAATTGTGGATGATGGAAAGGGCACCCCTCACCCGTATTCAACGCCGGAATAGGGTTATAAAGTAGTACCAGACTTACAACACATTTAAACAACCTTTTCTCATACATTTAATCAATACATACAATTATCAATCAATTTGTCCCTAATACGAGCCTACGAGGCTTTACATGCATTGGGAGTGGTTCGGGACTAAACCGATAACTCGGGAAATTTTTCAACACTTATAAAATTTTTCTCTAGGACAGGGGACACACGCCCATGTGACCAGGCCGTGTGTCTCACACAGCCACTAGACACGCCCGTGTCACAGGCCATGTGGACATTCGAAATGGGAGCACATGGCTGTGTCCCAGCCCGTGTCCTACCCCGTGTCCAAGCAAGTGAGGTTACTGACTTGGGTCACACGGCCAACCACATGCCCGTGTGTCTAGCCCGTGTGCCCTTCGAAGTGACCACACACGACCGTGTGCTAGGCCGTGCTAAACCTGTAGGGTATACTGACTTATGCAACACGTCCAAGTCACACGCCAATGTACTAGGCCGTGTGCCAATTAGGGGGTATACTGACTTGTGCCACACGGCCAATCACATGCCCGTGTGTGAGATCGTGTGGAGCATACTGACTTCATTTCAATTCCAATACCAGGGGACACACGGCCGTGTAACATGACCTTGTGTCACACACGACTGAGAAACACGCCCGTGTCTCTGCTCGTATGGACAAAAATAGGCTATTTACCAAGCCAATTTGCCACCCATATTTATGCTCACCTAAACAACCAAAATTGCACCAATCCATAGTATAAATAAACATCCAATTTAGCGACAAACAAGGCTAATTCATACCAATTCTAATACTAGCAACCAACATGCTTATATCTCAAGTTTTACTCAACCAAAACATACTAAAATTCATATACCAAATAACTAGTTAAACATTTACCTAACATACCTCATTTTGTACCAGTTCACAAGCATAACTCACATCTAATATCAACCATATATGCACATAACCAAAATTCACCAAATTAAGCCAACTCTCATAGCTATATTTACAACTCAAAACATAAACATTTACAAGCTACTACAAATAACCAAAATCACTATCAACCCATGATTAAAATGACATCAAAATACCTATACATACCATATAATCAAAACATAGTTTCAAAAGTACCAGAGTCAGTGGATAATGTGGTGAAGTCTCCGACGAACCCCGAATCTGAGCTAGATTTGAAATCATTATAAAACATTGAAAAGCAACAAAGTAAGCTATATAGCTTAGTAAGCCCGTATAATTCAGAACTAAACTTACCATTTATACATAATCAAGATAATAAATAAGGTATACTCAATTCAATTACCAAATGCCTAAACACAAGTATTCATCAACAAGTTAGTCACATAAGTTCATGTAATCATCCATTAACTCAATTTAATACTCAATACATTATATCATATCAAATTCATATATCATGTACATCATTTGTAACATTTCACTCTCAACCATATAAACAATAATTCATTCAATAACAGTGACTCATCCGTATAAACAGTACTTCATCCATATAAACAGTAATTCATCCGTATAAACACATAGCTTTTTCACATAACCAATAATAGAATTTATGCCCGTTGAACCTATTAGAATATCGACGGATACTTGGGTGATATACCTTATGTGTATAAATCAGTAATCCGTCAATTCATTATCATTTCTGCTCTTTCGAGCTATGATCAGTAAGCTCTTCCTGAGCTGATGGACAGTAAGCTCTATTGAGCTGAAACGATAAGTTCTGACGAGCTGAAAACAGTAAGCTCTTACAAGCTGATATATCAGTAAGCTCATACGAGCTGTGGTGAGTCTACAACACATGCAGGATCTCAACCAAAACAGTAACCCTAGTGACATGTCACTTGTATCCTACGACTTTCTACGGTTCAAATGGGACTCGGTATTCAATAATTCTCATCAATTAGGCATTCGAACTCAGTAATATCATTTACCCAATTATATTTTCATTTCAAATAATTTACAAGTATTTAAAAATTCAATTCTAATTATACGAACTTACTCGAGTTGCTCAGATAGAAATTATCGACTATTCATCCACTTTTCCTTTTTCTCAATCTAATCCCGATCTCAGCTTATCTTGATCTATATATTATCAAATTTAGCACATTCAGCATTCGGTCTATTCAATTTAGCCTATAATTTATAATTTGGAAAATTTACACATTGGCCCCTAATGTTTCACATTTTCACAATTTAGTCCTTATCACATAAAATTACAAATTCATGCAATTTAGTACAAACCCATGCTTAGCCGAATTTAATACATGTTACTAGCAGCCCATATTTTCAATTTATTCACACTTTTAACCACCACATTTCACATTTTCTCAATTTAATCCCTTTTTGACATTTTTGTCAGAAATCACTTTACAAAAGCTATTAATCTAACATTAAACCTTCCAAATCTATCATAAATCATCAAATTACTCAAGCTTTCAAAAATGGCAACATGATAAATCTTTAACAGTTTCGAAATCTAAGGTATGGGCTAGCTAGAATACGAAGCAACGATCTCAAAAACATAAAAATCATTAAAAATCGAGCAAAAATAGACTTACATGCTCAAGGTGAAGTGACTGAATGTTTGAAGCTTTAATAATGGCTATTCTTGCCCTTCATTCTGTTGAAGAAGATGAATGAAGAATAAAAATTCATTTTGTTTTATTAAATTAACTTTTATTAACTAAATTACCATTTTAACCGTACTAATAAACCATTAAAATCACTTAATGCATGCCCATCTTTCTCCACTCACAATTAAAATGGTCTAATTACCACTTAAGGACTCTTATTTTAAGGTTCTATAGCAATTTAATACCTTTAGCTATTAGAACATCAATTTTGTACTTTACGCGATTTAGTCCTTTTTCTCAAATTAAACACTCAAACGGTAAAATTTCTTTACGAAACTTTCACCCAATAATTCTATCATGTTGTATACTTTAATAAAATAATAAAATAAATATTTTGACTTCGGACTTGTGGTCCCTAAACCATTGTTTCGATTTGACCAAAAATGGACTGTTACAGGAAGGGCTTTGAAAGGCAATTAAACCAAAAAGGTTGAAAGTAAAAGAAAAAAATCGAAATGCTAGACGTAGGTAAGGGGAAAAAATGAAGAATTTATTAAATTCCAAAGGCCAAAAGTGTTCAATTGGTTGTAGCCATTAGGTATTTATACACACTTTTAGTGCTAAAATTTAGCTAGATTTATCCTAAATATTATCACTGAATAATTCTAAATATTATCACTAAATATTATCACTAAATAATTCTAAATTTAAAAATCAAATTTAAACTAGAATTTAAACTAATTACAGAGTTGTAACAATATAAAAAATCCTTCAATCTTTATCTAGCCACTTTTAAAAAAAAATCTTCAACCCTTTAATCTTTATCTAGTCATCTTTGAATCTTCAATCTTTCAATCAAGCCCTCCTATTTGCTTTTTGTTCCAATTTAGCCCATTTTTGTAAGAGTTTGAATTCGGCACACCAATTTCATTTCTGATAAGAAAAATTTAAATTTAAGAGCATTTTATTTGATAATTAGCCAAAAATCAAGCCCTCCTATATAAAAAATACGAATTTATCTTGCTATCAACGATCCAAAATAAATTTGGATATCAAACATCATATTAAGTATTATTTTCATCATAAAAGTCTCAGGAATTGATCAAATTACCCTTTTATAATAAAGTTACCATTTTGCCCCTTTTGTTTTTTAGGGATTTTTTCTCAAAATTCGATACTTAAACCAAACCAAGTTCATAATTCATCATTTATCTTTATTATAACTCTATGAGTATTGGAAATCGTAATTTGGCTTTATTATAACTCTATGATTATTGAAAATTGTAATTTGGCTCTTTTCCTGATAAAATGAGAAAATTACAATGTAGTCCTTATACTATTTAAAATTTCTAATTTAGTCCCAAAAGCGATTTTCATCACACCAAATCACTTTCCAATCCATTTCATGGTAATTAATCTATAATACTTCATATTTTCCACTTTTGGTTAATTTTACACATTAATTCTCATACTTTTTAAAATTTACAATTTAGTTATTTTTGTCACATTTCAAAATTCACATATTTACATAGGGTGGGACTTGAGAACTTGAGATCTCAAATTTCTTAAGTCCACAACTTTGTCATTGAGCCAAAGCCCGATTGGCAATAGCTATTTATCACTTAAAGAAGGAAATGTTAAATTGATTTTTTTTTTTAAAAAAACGTAATTGAAGTAAATTTTTTTTGTTTAAAATTAAATATTTCAATTATTATATGTAATTTTTATTCAAAACTATCAAAAAATAATAATAATATTTTATTATATTTATAATATTAAATTATAAAATAAATAAATTTTAAAAAACAAAAATTTATTTTTATCGAACAATATAATTATATTCAATATTTAATTTTTATGAATATACTGCTATTATAAAATACATTCAACACTTAAAATTTTATACTAAAAATTTTACATCTAATTCAAAATTGAATTTCAATACATGCTAATGTCATACTATATTTCATTTGATTTTTTCTTACGAGATATAGTGACAAAATTTAAATACGTACCATTTAACGATAGTTCAAAGTCTTAAAAAATAATTCATTAAATTTAAACTTGTTAAAATATTTAATTATTGATTTTGTAATGAAAATTCAATCCATAATTGTATTTCATGTTAAAGAAATTCATAATTAAATAAAAAAAATCTTTAAAAGGAAAAAGGAAAGGTGGTTGTGGTTGCACGCGTTAAAACAAGAGTGAGGGTGAGAAAGAGAACCTACAAAATGTGTGAGAAGATGAGGATAACGTTTCATATTTAACTATATTGAAATGCAAATTTGGGATCCGAACTTGTTTATCCAATTTAACACTTTTTCTTTTCTTTTTTATTACTTAAAACCTAATTCTCAACCCAATAAATTAAGTTTAATTTGTGAGTAATCCAATTATTTGTTTCCCATTCTTATCTTGTTTCATTATAAAATCTTTTCGAGTATTTTTTTTATTTTGGAATCACATGAAAGATTTTTATCGGTAAAGAATAGGTTTGTAATTTTTTTTAAATTATATTTATATTTTTTTTCCTTTTTTTAAAGAAAAGGACATAAATATGCTTACCTATACCTTTTATATTTAGTTAATTTTAAGTTAGATTCATATGAATCGGGTGAATTCAGGTTTAGATAATTTATACTTCGAGTCATTTTAAGTTTAGTGGTTAGATTTTTCAAGTTAAATTATTTAGTATTTAATCCCTCGAGTTTAATTTAATAAAAATAATTTTGTTAAATCGAATCAATTTAGAATATTGATCAAATTTAATTTCTTAAATTGATACTTACAATTAATTTTTCCTCAATTTGGCATCTATTTGATCACCATTTTGGATTTTTTTTTTTTTTTTTTTGTTAATCCGACAATATGATATGGTGCATGTAATTAGTGAGACCAAGAGTGTACAAATATCAAAGAAAATTGATGCAAAAGAAGATTACATACTACTTTATACAATTAGCTAATGTAATGTTAGTTTCAAGAGCCTATCGAAACTGCTTTTCAACAAGATTGTTTACGGTTATAAAAGCATTTTTTCCTCCAAAAATACTTTTAAAAAAGTAATAAAAAACAAAACTAAAGTGGTAATTGGTGTTTGCAGGTTAATAATGGATAACATGTTGGTTTGTCTACCAGATTAGCTACATCTAAAGAAACAAACCAAAGATTGTAAAGAGGATATGTCAAAAGCGTATGATAGAGCTGAATGATGTTTTTTTTAATGATTCAATAGGTAATAACTTTTTATAACACAATCTGAAATTAAATGGCACTAGGAAAGAAAATGGGCTTCTTCATTTTTCTATTGCTGCAATGTTGTGGGTTAAAGAAGGGCACTGAGACAGGTTTCCAATGGAAGCTTCAGCACTGCTTTTAGTTATGAAAGTTGAAATTGACAACCAATCTTTACTTATTGTAAGGTATGTTGGAGGCAATCGTGTAGTTTTGAGGTGGTTACTTTTAAACATGTTTTGAGATCCTAAAATTAATACGCCCACCACTTTGCTACTTTGGGTAGTGCTAATTCCTTTATATGGTGGCACCAACCACCTAATATGTGCTCATCTTCATCTGGAAGCACATATTACATTAAAAACATGTTATTTAAGTATATAAAACTTTGTTATCCCAAAATTAAACACTCAAGTCTCGACTTTCAACCAAATAAAAAAAACCTTATTTAATATTATTTATAGAGATAGAAAGTATTTTTGACAGGTGGATTTAGCATTATTTCTAAGAAGGGATGAGCGTTCAATCGATTTGAATGAAAAATTTTCGAGTTAATTAAGTTTACGAAACCTATTTTATCATCCTAACTCGATTTAATTTTTTCTCGAAACGAGTCGAGTGAGATGGAATTCGAATAAAATTGAATATATTTGTTCGAGTTAATTTTTTTTAAAAAAAAAAGACTTTGGATCCTTATAACCACTGTCACCCACCATCATCAAATTTGCCCACTGTAATCAAATTTGTTATTAACTTTCATCTTCTCATAATTTATTTATTAATCTTTTATATACGGGTTAGCTTCTTTGCTCGCTTAGTTGCTTCGATTATCTTCTGATTTTTGTCACTATGTATTTTGAAATTAAAAAATATATTAGATATAAAAAAATGTGATTTTTTTAATAAAATTTATCTTGAAAATAAAATGTGAAATTAATACCAACATAAAATTTTAACACGAATATTTTATGGCATCATCAATAATTCAATTTAAACATAAATTTATAAATATTTAATATGATTAAACAATTCAATAATATAAATAATACAAAATCTAAAATTTAATTTAATAATATAAATAGTATATATAAATAAAATTACTACTATTTAGGTTTAGGGTTTTTTTTTGAATGGTTTTTTATTTGGGGGTAAAGGGTGAAAAGTAAAAGTTTAAGAGAAAAATAAAAAAATTTTGAAGGCTAAGGAAGTTAAATTTTGGGGGGAAAATATCTTGGAGGAGAATATTCAAAAAAAATTTGGGGAAGGAGGGAATGGGATTGGGGTAGATGAGGGATGGGAAGGGAAGTAAAAGTTTTTGGGAGAAAATAGGAGGGAGTAAAAATATTGGGCGGAAAGTAAAAAAGTTTGAGATTTTGGGGTAAAAATATAAAATATTATAGTTTGATATTCGGTTTATTCGAATTATTCAAATTCAAAAATTAAACTTGATTCAAACTCAAAATTTAAAAAAACAAATTCGAGTTGACTCAAATAACTCGATTCCTTTAACTCGAAATTCGAAAAAAATTTCGAGTCGAATCGAGTTTTGCTCACCCCTACTTCTAAGAAGTATTTTTGGGACAAAAAATATTTTTAAAATAAAAATATTGCTAAATAAGATGCTTTTAAGCTTTTCAAAAGTGCTTTTAGAACAAAAAATACTTTGCAAAAATACTTTTTTAACCAAAAGCAGAAATATAAAATTTTAACTTTTGCTTTAAAAAAACTTTTGAGAAGCAATACTAAACTAAACCTAAGTGTTGCTAAACAATCCGTTTATATCTATGAATTTCAAAGTTAAGTGAAAAGAACTAATTTAAATAGTTGAGAACTAATTAAGTTTAAAAAGAACATTGTGGGAGAATTTTGGCACTATGTTTTGGTTGAGTTTAAGTGTTCAATTATGGTATGTTTTAGTAAGGAATGGATGGAATGAAAATGTGTAAGTGAAGTCTTGATATGTAATTGATATATGAATGGATTATGCATAGTATTAATTAGGTAATTGAATATCAAGCTGAATTGGTATATTATGTATATGAAATGTTATGAAATGATTGCCAATTGGGTTATGAAATATAGTCATTTATGCTTGTATAAGCTTGTGAAAATAGGGTGGCAAAATGGCTTTGCAAATAGCCTATATTTGTTCACACAGGCGTGTGTCTCAGCCATGTGTGACACACGGTTAAGTACACGGCCGTGTGTCCCCTGGTGTTGAAATGGAATTGAAGTCAGTATGCTTCACACAGCCTCACACATGGGCGTGTGACCGGCCGTGTGGTACAAGTCAATATACCCCCTATATGGCACATGGCCTAGCACACAGGCGTATGACTTGGCCGTATTGATAAGTTAGTATACCCTACAGTTTTGGCATGGCTTGATACATGGGCATGTGTGGCCATTTCGAAGGGCACACAGGCGTGTGGTTGGCCGTGTGACCCAAGTCAGTTTACTCTCCAATTTTCACACGGCCTGGCACACGAGTGTGTCCTCGACCGTGTGACACAAGTCAGTATGTATGCCCTGTTTTCACACGGTCTAAGACACGGGCATGTCTACTAATCATGTAAGGCACACGGCCTGTTCACACGGGCGTGTGATACTTGAAATGTTGAAATTTTTCTAAGTTTCCAAAATTTTAATATGTTACCAATTTAGTCCCGAATGCATGACTTAAGCTTTGTATGCTCGATTTAAATACATATTGAATGTGAATGAATGATATTTACTGAAATGAGATGATATTTGATAAATGATTGTTCTGAACTGTGTTTCTAGTCCAATAATGCCTCTTCACCTATTCCGGCGATGGTTACGGGTTAGGGGTGTTATACATAACGAGTTCGATTACACAATGTCCTACCACAAGGCATGGTTGGCAAAACAAATGGCTTTAGAAAATATGTATAGTGGGTGGGAAAAATCCTACAATGAATTATGGCAATGGTGTCAGGTGCTGAAGCGGTACGTACCAGGTTCCGTAACAAAGCTTGCGTATTATGGCGATCGCTTGGTCCTTGGAAAGAGACATTTCCATCATTTTTCAGTACTGTAAGCCACTTGTCCAAATTGACGGCACATTCATGTCCAAAAGATACGACCATCGATTATTGTTAGCTATTGCATAGGATGGTAATCAAAAAATCCTACTAATAGCTTTTGCAATAATGCCCGAAGAATCTGGAGATGACTGAGATTTCTTTTTAACTAACTTGAGAAAGCATGCTGTGTTGCAACCCGATGTATAAATCATTTCCAACAGGGGCACTGAAATATAGGTTGCATTCTATCGATGTTCAAGCCTATGGGATCGTGCATACCATAGGTATCATTTACGTCATATAGGGTCCAACTACATAGGTGATACCATAAGGATGTGGAACGGCGACATGTCATTAACATGGGTACGTTGTGTATAGTATTTCTTTCCTGTATAACAGCTTGACATATACATTTAGGTCACGTTTCTTGAATACAATATTGATTGTTATCGAAAAGGTATGAGCTCATCCAACATTGATTCCATGAAATGTTGGAAATAGTACGAGCTGTAAACTGACTGGGTGCGACATACCTCAATGGGATACCTCCGGAATAGTGGACGTAATTGTACAATATAGGACTACAATACGGGCACATGATAATAAACCAAGCAAAATACATTAATTCTATACTAAAGGCGACGTGTCATTTGTCAGTAACTTTGGTGGTCAAGAAAACAAATTTCCAATTAGCAATCTTGTTTCCAAAGCGGGCTAAGATATGCGGGACAGATAAAGGGCGGTCACGTTTGGTGCGAGTCAGAGTTGAAAGATATTGGAGAAAATGTAGAAAGAGCAAACCTCACTGTCTTCAGTGTGTCACTAGTGACCAAATCTAATATTATAGGTTACGTAGCCCTATAGACCCTACCAATGAGTTATATAGGGAGCGTACCATGTAGACCTGAGACAAATGACTTGTGGCTATGGAAGATTTCCAGCACTTTGTTATCCATGCACACATACAATTATGACATGTGCCTTGGCACATTTAGATTGCACGACCTACCTTGACGAAGTTTACAAACTAGAATGCACATATAATGTTTGGAAATTTAAATTCCCACCTGTCCTGAATGAAAGCATATGACTACTTACCTCGTACGCTCCTTTCGAGTAGGTATTGAATAAGAACTTGCAATGCAATCCAAAAGGTCTACCAAACTCAACTTGGATGAGAGGCAATATGGATATTGAGGAGCCGAGAGGCACATCGAGGTTATGTGGTTACTGTAAAAACCTAGAGCACACGAAGCCAACATGTCTACACTTGCCGAAAACATCGAGAAGAAGAGCTAATTAAAACATTAACTCATTTATTGGTAAACACTAACTTATTCGTTTTTTCATTAAATTTTCTGTCAATTGTAAGTTAATATTAATTATTGAAGTAAGACATATTACAATACGAAATAAAGAAATTCAATCTTTTCTCGTACCTTATCAGCAAATCTTTTCTTTTTGAAAATATTGTAATTAACAAATGGACAAAGAAAAACTAAAATGATAAAGTAACAGAAATGAAAAAAAATGATTCAAACTCACCATACGGTATGGTACAAAGGAAACCAATTTAATAAAGTTGTGTAAATTGAAAAAAAAAAGTGTACATTTGGGATGTAAAACAAAGTATACATTTGAGATGTAAAACAAACTACGCAAATTGGGAAAATTACAAATAATGCAATCATCGGCGTCCTGAATGTGTGCCACAACCGGGTGGGAGTCAAGCATGCTTAGGGTTTCATCAAACAATTTGGCGAGGCGGCTCCTCATCATCTTTGTCTTTATGTGTACCTCAATGTTGATCACCATATTTATTTCCTTCCTCCATGCTTGACTGCGTCTGGGTCCTAGTCGACCATCGTTCATCCCCTTTATGTGAGTCGGCGATTGCGAGGATGACCTACCTCGATAGAATAACGATGTTGCGGGTGTTTGTGACACTATTGGCAATGGACACCATAGTGTCGCATAACCAGATTGCATAGCTATTAATGTGGAAATTTTCAGCAAAAAATGGGTACGCCGGTGTTGCTAGCAGAATTGCCGTGTAGTATGGTGCTATGAGTGACGATCGTGTGAAATATACACCTAGAGAAAGTGTTGATACAATGACAGATAGTGTGTGTTGTGGAGCTTGTGTATAAGAAATAGGGTTAGGAGCAAAAAAAAAAATATGAACCATACTGACCAATAAGTTGCACAACAATTAGGTCTTCATGTAGTGCTGGAGTAGATGCTGATCCCACCCCCACGACATGTTCTCCTGACCTAGGATTGATGGGCCTTCGTCTTTGCCTTCTATGGCGATGTTTCCTACTCTTTTTCGTAGCTGACAGTAGATGCTGCTTGCCGTTATGCCTGAACCAATCCATGTAGTCTGGAGATGTCACTAACTCCTATGTGAGAAATGATTCATGTATTGGCAAGTAATCGTACCTATGCTGCCAAATCTTGATATACTTCTTGTGAAATATTGACTAATCTTCCTCGAGTTTCCCCCGCAAGTCAATCTTATGTAGGTCATCGAGCTCCTCGAGTGGCAACGGAATATATTGAGTACACCAAAACTATTGCATCACTCGATCGGATTCATTCATCTCGACTATTACAAAAACGATCAATGGCATTTTGACATGCCAGATATTGTGATTAGCCAAAAATTCAACTAGGATGCATTCTTGAATTCTCGGATCCACATATGGCATCCATACAAACTACGGTATGAATTTATATATTTTAGTACATGCCTAATATTTAATTTCAAATGCTGGAATCAATATTATCTAACTTTGAAATTCATAAACTAATCTCCTCTTCGATTTGTTGATCTAAAGCTAGTCGGACATCTTCGAGATCGGTCGGTATACCTGTGTGTTTTGCAAGATTGTTTCACCTATTCAAATAATATGTTATTTTAAAATTACAATAATGAAAAATTATAACGATAATGATATTATCAAATTAATTTTACCATATTACAAGTAGAAATTCTTAAGAGGGTCCACTCGGGGGCATAAAAATGGTAGTCGATACTTACCCACGATTGAAGAAGGAGCATGCAACCATCGATTTTAACTTTTTTTGTTCCGTCGCTCGACACATTTCTCGGTACAATGTCGCCAGCATCGTTGATCCCCAACTAAGTCGTCTCACTTCCTTCAAGTCGACTAGTAGTAACAGCCACCTTAAATGTACCAAATTTTGAGATTTATTTGACATAAGTAGACCCTTGATCAACCTCAAAATGAATGTGCGTACGAATTGTTCTTTTTCAACGTCACTTGCGTAAACCTCGATATTTTGGAAGTTGTCCTTCAACCATCCCATCTCGATTTGGCTACCTCTAAACGTGTTCGGCACATTTCCTAATAGTTGCTCGCATGTTGCACTTCAATCAGCACTCGTCACTGGCCCCGTAACAACTTTCCCATCAATCAGTAGGCTGAGTTGTAAAGTAAATGTAATTCCACACTCACCTCAGGGAAGATGAAATGTGTGTGTCTCCAATTTCCATCTTTCAACCCAAGCACTGATAAATGGGGGATCCAATTTAGTCTCTCTGAACATGCGAGTAACGTATAGAAATCTTACATCTTGCAAGTGTCCATAAATGACATCTGATGCACATTCGATTTAATTGTTTATGTACATGTCCAAAATCCAATCTTTGATCTGAGTATACAAACATAAAAAATTAATAATGTTGACAGCATAATAATTAATTATTTAAAATTAAATAATTTAATAATATT
Organism: Gossypium bickii; assembly: GCA_025503065.1. Taxonomy (NCBI): domain Eukaryota; kingdom Viridiplantae; phylum Streptophyta; class Magnoliopsida; order Malvales; family Malvaceae; genus Gossypium; species Gossypium bickii. Next base: position 12,943,320 of record CP106713.1, on the reverse strand, counting down.
TTCTTGCCATTTGTACTTGAATGTCGGAGATATGTTTGTCATCCAAACAATAATTTGATTTTTCATTTTAAAAATTATAAGGAATAAAATAAAATCGAAAAGAATAAGATTCAAAGAAAGATTTAAAAATATAATTGAAAATTGAGGATTGAGGATTGAGAATTAAGTACTGAGTTGAAAAAAATGAAGTTTGAAGGGGTTTATATAGGAAAAATTACGGCTATTGGAGCCCTTGTAGCTGTTAAAAAAGTTACCGTTGAAAGGAAAATACATCTTACAACGCACATTTTCACTGATGTGGCAGTGAAAACGCGCCTTATAGGACTTATTTTTATTCTCTCCTAAAAATGCGTCCTACAAGGCGTGTTTTCACTGCCACATCAATGATAATGCGCCCTGTAGGATGCATTTTCCTTTCTCTCTCAAAAAAACAACATAGATCGATAAATTTCAAAAATTTCGACATAATTTCTCAAAAAAATTAACATATACATATAAATTAGCCATTTTTTCATGTTTTATTACTTATATTTTATATCATTATTTCACATGCATTCATATATTATATGTCACACTTCATAATTGTTACAAATTTTTTAACATTAATGTCTCGTTTGATTACTTGTGTAATAATATGAGGAAAAAACTTATTTATTATATATGTATTACAGTAATTTGACATAAAATAATAAATAGTTAATACAATTTTAAAATTGAAATTAAAAAATAAGTAAAATCTCTTGTAAAAAATAAGTCTTCTTCAAAATAAGTGAATTTTTTTTAATTTATTTGCTAAAAAATAAGTAATAAGATTTGCTAAATATTAAAATATACATAAATAGTAACAAACATAGTATAATTGTTTTAAAACTATTACATGGTTCTTTTCTTTTTTAAAGTACTTTTTAATATCTGTATATTTTAATTACGTGTTTTATTTTAAAAATGTAAAAAGTAAAATATTTTTATATATATTGTTTAAGATGGAACTAAATTTCTCAAACTTCTAATTAATTAAATTGGAACAACTTTATACTTTGAAAATCAATAATAATATGAATTAAGTTAACACTCTGGACAATAAATAATTTTATTTTCAATATATGTAATTATTAGGGAGAGTAGAGTTTTGGACCCTCAATAGAAGATATTATCTCACTCGGGATTTTGGACTTCACTTGGAAAGCGTTTTGGTTTATAGTTGATATAGATATGATTTGCAAGCCATTGAAGAGGTATCAATATAGTTATGAAAAGTGCATTTGGTTGGTATCAGGTATGCTAAGATAAGACATATGAAACATCGATTGATGGTTCAATCCTTACATACGCACTTTCTATAATTAATTTCTAACAATACTCACATATTTCATGTAAGTTTGCAGTTCATATCTACACCAATAATCAACCGATGCACTTCCCTGAATAAAAAATAAAATCTCTGAATAAGGCAATACGTTTAAGTCCGACCTCCCCGAACCGTAAATCATATATCATTTTATTAGCTGCATTCATAAAATCAAAGACTGCACTCATCAAATCAAATATCTCTTTTTCGTAAAAAAATAATTTTATTAGTAGCATAAGAAAGAAGAGCTAGAAATGTTTCAAAACGAATAATAAATAAACAAGTTAATAGTAGATTAATTCAATTAATGAAATTTAGAAAATATAAAATATAAAATTAATCAAATTATTTATATAACTATTTTAAATTAACTTTAAATTAATTTAAAAAATTACTTGCATTTTTATCAACAAGAAATTTACTTCAAATTATTAATCAAATTATTTATATAACTATTGACTGTATATCTACATGGTGTAAAACATACAACAACCGGAAGCAATTAGAAAACAGTACTAAAAAAGTAAAAACCCATATTCCACATGATACATTTAAAGGAGTAAAAGAGAGAAACAGGAAGGAAACATGGTTGGTATTCATTTTCCACAAAAAGAAAAAGAGCTTTAATTTCCAGCTTGCTTCAAGCTTATGCTTTTTCATGTCAAGAAAGGGAAAGACAGGTGCCCAACATTGCCTGACCTGCTCCAGCTGCTTCTTTCTCCTGCTCTGGCTCATCTTTCTTTACCCTCTTCATCAACCATCAAAGCTTATTTGAAAGCTCTTCTTATGGATATCTAACCCTGTTTGTAAGTTATAATTTTGCACAGTGAAAACCCCATCATTTGACAACTTAATATGCTCTTTACATTTCCATTTTATTTCTAGAATGGTTGTATAATTTGCACAGTGAAATAAATCAAGCTTGTAGTTGGACACTCCTTTGGTATTTAGACAGTTTAGCTTGCTTTCTCTTCAAACTTTCTTGTATTTGTTTACAGAATTGAAGACTTCATGCAACTAGGCAGAAAAACTGTTTTCTCACTGTTACAATTCTATCTTGTGGGATATATAACCAAAAACCTAAAGAAACTTTTTTTCTTCCCTTTTTTGGTTAGTTTTTGGTAAATTTTTTCCTTTAGCTCTAACCAGTCTTTCTTGTAGCTTGAGCAAAAGCTTCAACTTTTTAGAATCTTAACCTGATATTTTGAATACTACATAGCAAACTTGGCGCTGATCAACTTGTATTTACAGGAATTATGGGTTTGTTCAAAGTTAGAACCTTGTGTTTCGGTCTACTTTTGGCCTTCAAAATCTGTATTGCTGCGGATCAACTTGTTGGCCGGTTACACCCAGGATTCCAAGCATCGCAGATGCAATGGGTGGAACATGATGGCAAGTTCCTCTTATCCAAAAATAAAATATTTGGTTTTGGCTTCTATACTGCCTTGGATGCTCAAAGTTTTGTCTTGGTTATCATTCATCTTCAAGCTTCCCAAGTTGTTTGGACTGCTAATAGAGGAGGCTTGTTGGTAGAAAAATCTGATAAGTTTGTATTTGATGGCAATGGAAATGTATACTTGGAAAGAGGAGATAGGTTTGCTTGGGCCACAAACACTACCGGAGAAAGGGCGACATCTCTGGAATTGCTGGATTCAGGTAACTTGGTACTTCTTGGGGACAATGGAAGAACTCTTTGGCAGAGTTTTAGCCATCCCACTGATACCCTTTTATCTGGCCAGGATTTTGTGGAAGGAATGAGACTCAAAAGTTTTCCCAGAAGGAAAAAGAGTGATTATCTTGAATTTGAGTCTGGGGATTTGGTCTTATACACAGGGTTTCAGATTCCGCAAACTTATTGGTCTTTGTTACACGAAATCAAGACAACCTGTAAGAATTTCACTGGCACGGTTTATTCTGCAATTTTAGTATTCAACTCATGGAACTTTTATGATCACAATAAAGTGTTGATATGGCAGTTCAACTTCTCTCAGAATTCTGATATGAATGTCACATGGGCTGCCAAATTAGGATCAGATGGAGCAATTGTGTTCTATAATCTTCATCAGGGAAGAAGAGTAATTGCTGAGGCAAAAAAGATACCCCAAAACCCCTGCAACATTCCCGAGACTTGTCCCCCATTTATGGTGTGCTATTTTGACACTGTGTGTCAATGTCCTAAACAACTTCTTGCGCAAAACGATTGCAGTCCACCAATAACCTCCACCTGTAATTCAGCAGATCTACTCTATGTTGGTGAGATGCTCGATTATTCTGTGCTTGAGTTTGTCAAACCCTATATGAACGCCGACATAAATGCTTGCAAGAAAGCTTGCATGGGAACCTGCTCTTGTTCTGCATTATTCTTTGAAAACAGCACAGGGAATTGCTTTTTGTTTGATCAAATTGGAGGTCTGAAGCGTGCTGAGGTGGGTTCTAGTGGTTTTGTTTCATTTTTGAAGGTCTCAAGGAATGAAAGTGGCTGGCAAAATCATGCTAAAGGAAGCACAAATGAAGCTAAGCATATTATATTTTTGGTGATAATAGTAACAGCAACGATTCTGGTTATTGCTGGTCTATTTTATGTAGGATTCTATTATTACCGGAGACACAGGAGATTGCTTAAATATCCTACAGAAAACTCGGAGGACGATACTTTCCTGGACAGTTTTTCAGGGATGCCTGTTCGTTACACTTACCGTGAACTTTGTAAGGCAACTAAAAACTTCTCTACAAAGGTTGGCCAAGGAGGATTTGGCTCAGTCTACCAAGGTGAGATGCCAGATGGCACCCAATTGGCTGTTAAAAAATTGGAGAGCATAGGACAAGGAAAGAAGGAGTTCAGAGCTGAAGTTAGAATCATTGGAAGTATCCATCATGTGCACCTGGTCAAGCTCAAAGGTTTCTGCTCTGAGGGTGTTCATCGGCTTCTTGTCTACGAGTTCATGGGCAAAAGATCTCTAGATAAATGGATATTCAAGAATAAAGAAGAAAGAAGCATTTTGGATTGGAATACAAGATTCAATATTGCAATGGGTACAGCAAAGGGATTGGCTTATCTGCACGAGGAATGTGAATTCAAGATTGTGCACTGTGACATAAAACCTGAAAATGTTCTTCTTGATGATAATTTCAATGCCAAAGTTTCAGATTTTGGCTTGGCTAAGCTTATGAGCCGTGAAGAAAGCCTGGTATACACAACCCTGAGAGGTACAAGGGGATACCTTGCACCAGAATGGATTACCAACAACCCTATATCAGAGAAAAGTGATGTATACAGCTATGGTATGGTCTTGCTTGAGATAATTGGGGGTAGGAAGAGTTATGATCCGGGAGAAATTCCCGAGAAAGCTCATTTACCTTCTTTTGCCTTCAAGATGTTGGAAGAAGGAAATCTGAAAGAAATCCTTGATCCTAAGCTAGTCATTGATGAAAATGATGAAAGCATTGTTTCTGCTATAAAAGTAGCACTTTGGTGCATACAAGTAGAAATGCGTTTAAGACCACCAATGACTAAAGTGGTTCAGATGCTTGAAGGTCTGTGTGATGTACCTCAGCCTCCAATGTCTTTGGGCCCAGGTGCTAGGGCTTACTCAGGCTTCCTTAAATGGAGCGGTAACGAGGGTACATCATCAGGACTAACAGAGTACAATAGTGATGCACCGTTGTCTGACATTAGACTATCAGGTCCAAGGTGATTCAAGCCATTTGTTTTAGTTGGATAATGGGATATGTATCTACAAAGTACAAAGATTTGTAAGCGTTATGCATGGTTTATATGATTTCATTTATGGTGTAAAAGTTCTCACCAGTATGTCCAGGTTTCTACGATTTTTGGCTCCAGTTCATCAATTAGTGACCTTTAAAAGGCACATTTTTGTAGTTAAAGCTAGTCATTGGTTGTGTATTCGTCTTTATAACCTTGTTTACATTAAGTAAAGATCCAGCCAACTGATGAGATATGTGTAAAGATTGAATGGGGCATCCTGGTGTAGTACAGGAAAATGAAATATTTAGGGTATGAAAAGCCTATGATTCAGTTCCCTTCTATCTCTAGTTTTAATGCAAAATAAGTAAAGGAGGTTGCAGCTGAAAAAGCATCCAGGATGAAGGTGATATCCAACCAACTCCTGTTTTTGTCATAAGCAGGTTACTTTTCTCCCAAGAAAGAGTTTTGATCGGACCCCACTTACCTGCCCTCAGGGGAACCAATTCTACTAGATATCATGTGAGACGATGTAAATCAATAATGGCCATCTCAGAAGAATCTACATCATTTATTTATTAAGCATGTTTTTGCTATGATTTTGATGGATTGAGCGGACAGCTATATGGCCTTACGTCTCTTTCTGTTTTGAAAAGTATGAAGTTACAGTAATGGACATAAAGTAGGTAGTGGTATTCAACATTAGGTCCAAATTGTGGGCTATTTTATCAATTTAAGTTAAAAATTTTTGATATTTACAAAAATGACCTAGGCTCAAAAACAATCAATGAACAATAGATTGAGGTTTTGGAAACCGAATGGTCGGCATTACCTAGGTGTGAGTATTAGATCGAGTCGAGTCGAATCAAGTCAAAAAATTTCGAGTTAGTTGAGTTGACGAATCCTATTTTAGCAACTGAATTTAATTTGAATTTTTTTTCGAATCGGATCGAATCGAGTCAAAAAAATTCGAGTCGAGTTAACAAATCCTATTATTTATACTCAATGTTGCTTTTACATGAATCGATTATTTAACTAGTAAATAAAGTAAAAAATTATTTAACTACATAAACAATACAATGGTTTTATCTTTTAACTTAATAAGTAAATATTTATTAAAACAATGTAGTTTTGCCTTTTAACTTAATGGTTTTAATTTTTAACTTTAGAAAAGGTAAACATTTATCAAAATGACGTAGTTTTGTTTTTTCTTATTCAGATTTTTGGATAACTCAAATTGTGTAATTCATATTCGAGTTAAACTGAAAAACTTAAATTTTTATTCAAGTTTATCCAAATAACTTGATTAACTCAAATAACTCGAACTATTTAATTCAAAATTTGAAAATTTTATCGAGTTTTTTGAATCAAATCGAATTTTGCTCACCTCTAGCACTACCTAGTATTTTGACCCCATGATTGCCTGGTGATTGTGTCGGGCTTTAAAAAATTAAGGGTATTTTTTTTAAATCGTATCATACTGATATGCAAAAAGACCAGTATTTAAAAAAAAATTAGTTTTGGCCATGTAATGGCCGACAACAGAGATGTAAAAAAAAAAAAAAAAATTGGTGCTGGCCAGTATATGGCCGGCACTAGAGATGTAAAAATAAAAAAAAAAATTGGGTGCTGGCCATTAGATGACCGGTACTAAGTACTTTTTTCGTGTCTCAATGCAATTTTTTTTTACTTTGGTACACTGATGGCCTGCACCAGAGATGTAAAAAAAATATAGCTAACAACAGAGATATAAAAAAATTACATGGAAAAAAAATTAAATTTGATAATTTAAATGAAATAAGAAAAAAATTAAATTTAAATAAAATAAGGAAAAAAATTAAATTAAAATAGAAACAAAGATAATTTGAAATGTTACTAGTTGTGATTAATATGAAAAAAAAATTGAATATTAGGAAAAAATAATAAATTTAAATGAAAAAAATTAATGTTAAATGAAATATGAATATCAAATGAAATATAATTTGTAATGAATATGAAATGAAATGAAATGATGATTATGAAATGGAATAAAAGTTTAAAAGAAAATAAAAATTGAAATGTAAAAGAAAAATTGAAATGATAAATAAATAAATTTAAATAGAAAATATAAATTTAAATGAAATGAAATGAAATGAAATGTAAATAGAATCAAATGAAATGGAATGGAAATTAAAATGGAAATGAAAAAAAAAAAAGTTGAAATGATAGGGCTTGTGCTTGTGTCAGGCTTACGTCACTGACCAAGGCCAATTTGGCCTTTCAATGGCCGGCAATAGGATGGCATTTAACAGAATTTTTTTTTTCTTTTTTCCAATTTTGCCCCTGCTCAGGTACTATGATCCTCTACTATAAATTGGCTACTTCAACCCATAACCGCCGACCACCACCGACCAACGACCACTAATCACCTCCAAACACTTTTGACAACCGTGTTCACCATTAACCACCGCCGACCACTGCCGATCACTCCATGGATCCTAATCCTAATATTATTTTAAATGACAGCAACCACATTGCAGACTATGTGCATAAGGTAAACGAGAAGAAAAATGTATCATTTAATTTTAAATATTCATTAAATTTTAAAAAAATACAAACATTCTACTATTTATTTAAAACACGAAAATATAAAAAATGAAACCTTAAATCCTAAACAACTATATTAAATTTACAGATATAAAAAAATACAAACATTCTAAAGAAATAATACAATTATTTTGAATAGTAGTTTCTTCACAATTAATCGTCTTCTTCTTTTAGGTTGCATTAGTATAGAATAATTGGATAGCTGAAATGGTCAGCAAAATTAAAAAGAAACAAAAAATTAGCTGCATAAATCAAGGGAAAATTAATCGTCTTCTACTTGAATTATGTCTACGTTGCATCAGCACCCCACTTATAAGTTGCGGAATAAACGCTATTGCACCATAGATAATGTTCATCTGCGTTGGACATATCGGTTAGTCATTTATGGCGCAGAAAGTCGCCCAACCCTTAATAACATAACCTTTAGGGTGGACATGATAGTATATAATTCAACTCCGTTAAAACATGACAATATATAATTCAACCCCGAAATTCGGTTATACACCACGAAAAACTCTCATCTACAATCCGCTACAAAAAAACTCATTTGATGATATACTACAAAATACTCTCATTTTGATGGCTCTCTTAAAAAAAATTTCTTATCCATTTACACTATCAAAACCCAAATCACCGACTATATATAAGGTTTGGTGCCGGCCATCAGTGTACCAAAGCAAAAAAAATTGCATTGGGACACAAAAAAAGTACCTGGTGCCGACCAACTATTGGCCAGCACTCCAAATTTTTTTATTATTATTTTTACATCTCTGGTGCAAGCCATTACATGGCCAACACCCAAAAATATATATATTTTAAAATTTAACTAGTGCCAACCATTAGTGTACCAAAGTAAAAAAATTTGCATTGGGACACGAAAAAGGTCTCTGGTGTCGGCCATCTACTAGTCAGCACCATTTTTTTAAAATCTAGTATTTTTGTATACTAGTAAGATATGATTTAAAAAAAAAAATATCCTGATGCCGGCCATTAGGTTCCCAAAGTAAAAAAAATCAATTTTTTAAAGTCTGACACAATCATCAGGCAATCATGAGGCCAAAACACTAGGTAGTGCCGGCCATTAGGTTCCCCAAACCCCAATCTACTATTCATTTCAGGTCATTTTGGTGATTTTTTTTAGCCTTAGTCATTTTTGTAAATATCAAAATTTTTTGGATTAGATTGGTAAAATAGCAAAATTATGGAGGAGGTATTTGGCTGTGCTGAGTTTGATTGTCTACTCTCGTCAACACGAGACTGCTGATGAACTGGAAGACTACACGTTAGCTATGCATAAGTGACTAATTCTAAGGGTCAAATTACAGGCATGATAACTTTATAAAAAAGTCATTTTAATTTTTTATTTAATTTTTCATTTTTTTAACTTAATTTTCATTATTTATCAAATCATCTCAAAATAAATGAAAAAAATTAACATTTGTTAACTTTAACAATTAATTAAATTTTTTAAAATTAAAAACATATATTTTATATTTTTAAGATAATTTTTAATATTTATAAAAAATTAATTGCTAACGTAGCAATCCATGTATATGCCACATCAGCAAAGTTAACAAATATTAACTTTTCTATTAATTTTGGGACGATTTAACAAACAATGCAAGTTTAAAAGAGGTAAAAATTTAAACGGGGAGTTAAAATGACATTTTCTTGAAAAATTAAAGGCTCACATAAATAGTATGTTATATAAATTTAATAATAACTAATGACTAATTAAAACTTAATTCGAAGTTACATTTATTACGTATGCCAATATATAATGACAAATAGAAGTTAGAAGAGATAAATGAAGTTAACCAAGATTGAAATAATATTCATATTTATATTATTAAAATAGTCATATTTTATTATATCAAGTGTTTATTATTGATTATTTATAAATTGTAATATATATTTATTACTAAAATATTAATATAATTTTTTAATAATATATTAAAATACTAGTTAAATTTAAAATTATTATTAATGATAAACTTTATTTTTGAAATAAAATTGTTATTATTAAATAATTTTATTAAAACAATAAATCATATTAATTATAATAATTGAATATATGATTAAATATAAATATGTATGTTTAATAATATTAAAAATTAAAATATTTATGTTTCGTATTTAAATATTTTTAATATTTTTAAAAATTAAAATTAAAAACTTATTATTAATGTAATAAAATTTAACTTTATTCAAGTTAATTTTCATATAAAAATCAAGTTACTTATAAGAACCTCCATTTAAAAAATAACAAAGTTAATTTCACAAAAAAAAAACTTATTTTTATTACCAGTAAAATATTTTCTATTAATTAAAATTTTTTTTAAAAATATGAAAATATAAAAGAATATTTTCCATAAAATAAATACTCTTACTGTTTCAAAATAACTGTCACCCTTTGTTGTAAATCGTTGAACTCAAATGGTACATTAGGAAAGGGGATGGGTTATTCTTTAAAATGAACTTGGATCATGGTCATGGGCTTAATAGGCAATGCCTTATCCAAAATCTGGAGTTTTTTGGGGAAAAAATCAAAAGCTTAAAATATTGACTCAAAATATTTTTAAAATATAAAAAATTAAGAAATTAAAATTACTAGTACCTTTTTTTAAAATATTTAAAATAATTGTTAAAAAATGTCGAAAATTTAAATTATTTTAATCACTTTTTTTAAAAATATGGTATCTTTATTCTTAAAAAGTTATTTTTATTCTTATAATTGTTTTTATTACCTCCTAAAAACTCTTTCAATAATGTATCAAATAATGATCTTATATATAATTTTGTTCCCATGCATGGATAAAAGAGTGTCAGCCATTGATTTTAACCAAGCATTTTGGTTAAGATACTTTGTAAGTTGAAAGGCAAATAGAAGCCACAAATCTCAACCGTGGAAAACCAACTATTTTTTCCCTGATAATACTCCCAAATCACGTTGTGGACATCATACTGCCACTTCACCATGTTTTCACTTCCATAACTTCTAATATCTCTGCCTATTTCTGATTACTGAAGAAAATTTAAGCATCTTTTTGCCTACACAATATCAAGTGGAATTTAAACCTGCTTCCATATATAGCTAGTCCATATAGTGCCAACTAAGTTGAATCCATCTTTTACATAGACTAAAATGGAAGCTAATTCACCAAATTCAGAGTCACACTAAGCCAAGCTTTACCTTCTTTGATGAAGCTACTACAGAAATTGGGCCTTATTGATGCTCAAAATCATCAACTAATTAGCAGCGATACTATAATATTATACAAGAGAACAATATTTTTAAAGAAAAAACCCAGTTAGAAACATGCAGCATTATTTTAGATTACATACTAATATGGTCATTTTATCAAATATTGGATACCTGTCATTCCGACAGACATTTAAACTTACACTATCATGGCCTGAGAACCACCAAGGGTGAATATATAAGACCTCTCCCAAATTCACCCCAATATACATACCACGAAAGACTCAAATGTCACAGTTCATGACCTTGGTTGTTAGTGATTTATCAGGTTAACATAGACAAAGTGCAGGAATTGAAAAAGAATAATATAATCTGTTAGAGGCTTTAATATACAAAATCACTGCAAAAACATAGGTCATCAATCTTTGTATCATAAAGAGAACCCACACCCCTGTTAAGAAATGCCCTTATGTCATAATTCATGACCTCGTTCGCTAATCAATAATCCAACAAATAGAATAAATAAAACCTCAATCATAATCTAATTGGCTAGCATCTAAACCATGCACTGAAGGGAACAAGTAGTGATAAACATGCAATTCATGCATTCAAAACGTAGCCGACTGGCAGTATCAAATTACTCTAATGATATCTAATTAGGTACTAGATACAAAAGAGTATCTATGAATGTAGGCAACAAAAAAAGCAAGTTAAAGGTGTGTTGTGACACCATAGAGTAATTGCAAGAAAGTGTTATTACTAGAGTAGCAATTACACCCTCTTGTAATTACAAAGAATTATAATTCTCTATACATGTTTGGCTAGTAGAGTGTAACTACATCTTAAAGAAATAAAAAAGCTAAAGAAGTATGAAAGTCATCAAGACTAATTAATTGCATAGTTCCTCCAATTCTCAGCACCTCCTAAGAAATGGAGCAAGTAATTGGGGTGCTACAATTATACTCAATTCGATGGGACTCACTAATTACAATAATTACCTATACATGCCAAACATAGGTAATTAGAAACGATTACATTGTGTGGCATCTCACTTTTATCTACCTCTCAGAAGGTAAATGAAAAACCTTGATACTTGATTCCATAAGATGTTACAAGAATATGTTTCCCTAATATAACAAAAGCTAATTGGAAATGAAAGAAAACAAAGTACAAGTTCTTTACCTATATTTTAGTTTTCTTCGAGGATTTCTAGTACTAATCTATCTGAGTCTGATAATTATATACAGAACCAAATTTCTTACTAGGTTATCTTCTAAATCGAGATCCTTTGTTAGGTTTACCAGTATTCCTCCCATCCCATGAAGAAGACCAGAAAAACAGAGACATCCAGAAAAGAACAGCAAAGAAGATCCGTGCACGATCCTGAAATCTAGACAACTTTCCCTCTAACCCTGTTCCACAGACAAAAGGATCATAAGAATACCAGAACTTGTTGCCTTCAAAGCAGTTTCAATGGAATCTTCACTTCAAATACAACAAGCAAACAAGAATGAGTCAAATTTAGCTAATTATATGCAATGAAAAAAATATGGTCTTTTAATACAGCCCTTTGGTCGCATTACATTGTCACAACAGATATTTCTGATCTCTATTACCAAAAATCACCATCTCCATAGCAACTTTCAAATTGGTACACACATTCGTGATCCCATTAACATATAATTTATTGTAAAAATCATCGAATAAAAGAAACAAATCACAAGCTTCAAATTTTACTTATGAGAACACAAAGCTATATAAAAATTCCCAAAAGAAAAGTTTTACATTCAATAAATCGTATTTCGTTCCTACTAAGGAAATAAAGAAGACTGCCCTATCGAATTGTGAATTGGTTCTAGTTTTCATTCCTCGTACCAGACCAATCCGCATTCCAAGTAACATTGGTTCTAAACAGTTGCTTTTACTCTTATGATGCATTAAGGGATGATGTCTAAAATTAAGCACCAGTTCTTGTTAAAAAATACACTACTAATCTACTATGTTCACTTGGGTGTTAATTATGGAAAACAGTAACAAACAAAACACTCATCCACTTTTGAAGAGCTAGAAATGTTACTGGTAATCTAAAATTTTCTTTTCCTTTTTTGATTCTTAATCCAGAAAAAAAGAAAATGAAGAGAGAAAGCAACTATTAATTGGTACACTTAGCTTCTGAACTTGCAACTAACATATTTGCAATTTCAAGACTAAATTTTAAAGGAAAAAGAAAAGAAAACAACTTGACAACTAGAAAGAAAAGACGAAATATGAGCGGAAAATATCCAAAGTCTAAAATTTCCATAATTATTCACACACAGAAGAAAAAATCAAAGAAATTAATCCAAATCCAACTCCAATCGCATGAACACACAATCAGCAAAAGTTAAAAAAAGAAAAAAGAAAAGAGAGAAAAAGGTGAAAACCTGGGGGGTCGGAGTCAGGCGGAGAAGGTGGAGGGGAGCCGGCAGAGAGACAACGTGGAGGGCGGGTAGGGGAAAAGGAACGGAGGCGTACGGGGAGGGAGGGAGAGAGGGGATGAAACCTGGGGGGAAAGATCAGAGATTTGGAAAAGGAATAACAGTGGGGGTGAAGGTGCGAAAGGGGTGAGCATTTCCATTTTTCTGGTATCCATGCAACTAACTCACTTAAACTCCCCAAATTATCGTTTATATAGTAGTGGGCTTGGACTATATGGCTAATTTCATTTTTCCCATCTGAAATTGGGCCTACCAATTTGGGGAGTTTTAATTTTTAAAGTATTTTTTTTATAGTCAATAAAGTTTTAAAAGGAGGGGTTGATTTGGAAATTCAATTAAATGGCTCACAAGATTTTAGATCGTGAGTGAAAATTTACATAAACACACAAAAAAAAATTATTAATTAGTATCGATATTATTACAAGTATAGAAAAATATGAATACTAAATATGTTTATCCATTTATTCAATGTTTGGAAATTATAGACTTGTTGAAGTCTTCTTTGTAAAAGATCTAATTTGACAATATTTTTATTTAAATTATAATGTATTTATTCCATCTAATCATTCATATATATATATATGGTAATATTGGATTAACATAAGAAATTAATAATCTTTTGACAATCTGAAAAATGGATTCTTAGTATAATAATTAAAAATTCCAAATTTTATTTTGAAAAGTGATTGATTTCTTAATTTTTAATTAAAATTTTATATCATCAATAATTTATTTGAATTTAAGTTATTCAAATCTTAAATTCATTAATGAAATCTTGGCTTAACGAAAACTTTGAATTTTTAGAAATTTTAAAATTTCAAGTTCAAGTTATGTATACGTAAATCATATGTGAGTAAATTAATTTGAGTTAAATTAGTTCCATCCATGTAAAGCTTCAATAATTTATTTAAATTCATTTGTATTCAAGTAATTCAATCTTCATTTCACCATTAAGGCCTTGATTTTAATTATAGTTGTTTATAGAAGGACACATAATCAGCAACTCAAACAATGCTGACCTTCACGTTGACTCAGCCTGAAAAGAGGTTTAGTTGGACCATTTGCCAAGATCAGAGGAGCACTAACCCTTCATTCCCTTCAAAAAGGCCAAGCACCCGCTTTAAGGATGAACATTCTTTTAAGTGTAAACACGCCCTCAAGACAATGAGGGACCTACTTGAGCATAACAACCTTCTATTAATTGAATAACATATTTAGTACATGCTTAAGTACATTTGAATAACATATTTAGTACATGCTTTTTAGAACATGTTTTATACAAAGAAGAATAGCATATTTAGTATTGCTCAAACTATGAATAACATGCTTTATACAAAAAAGAATAGCAACAACTACTGCTAACAAATTCTAAACAGACTAACTTCTAAGCAAACTAACTACTCCAACTAACTCTTAGTTACTCTAATATTCACCCATCACCCACATCTTGTAACACCAAGTTTGCTCCGCAAATGAAAAAAAATGTGAAGGATACGGCTTGGTAAGTATGTCAGCAACTTGATCAAAAGCGTTGGAACTTCACCTACAACAAGTCTCCCGTAAGCAACTTTCACACGAACAAAGAACAAATCAAGCTCAACATGTTTGAATTTCAAATAAAGAACTGGGTTGGCTAAAACAGCAACGGCATTTGAATTGTCACACCAAATAACAGATTTGTCATTAAAAACCATGCGAAGCTCACTCAACAATGACTCAAGCCATGTAAGATCAGCAGTAGCAGCAATACTCCTATATTCGGCCTTTGTTATCATCGAGACACAACTTATTACTTTTTAGAACACCAATAGATGGGATTACCACCAAAAAACACATAATACCCAGTTGTGGATCGACGATAATCAAAATCAAGACCCTAATTCGCATCAGCATATAAAACCAAAGATAACTTGTCAAAAGGTTGTATTTGTATACCATAATCAATAGCGTCATAAAGATAACAGAAAATTCGTTTAGCCGCAACATGATGAACATCAGTTGAGGCATGTACGAATTCACAAATGCGGTTGACAGCATAAGTAATGTCAGGATGAGTGAGAACCACATATTCTAATGCCTCAGCAATGCTTTGATACTCATGCAGATTTTCAAGTGATCCTCCCATATGTTTAGACAACTAACTAGAACTAACCATATGTATAGAACCTCCTTTTGCATTCTCCATACGGCATCGCTCTAACAAATTAAGACATACTTCTGCTGACTTAGATGTAGCCTGCCACTATCAAGATGAGCAACTTTAGTGCCTAAGAAATAATGAAAAAGTCTTATATCTTTGAGTGAAAACTCAATATGCAACATACTAACAAACTCATCAATTTTTGTATCTGAGTTACCAGTAATGATTATATTATCCACATAAACCAATACATACATGCGGCATGTGTCAGTAACCCGAACAAACAAAGAATCATCAGATTTAGAAAACAGAAACCCAGTGGAAATAAGAAATGTCTTCAACTTGTCAAACCACGCTCTTAGAGCCCATCATAACCCATACAAAACTTTATTCAAACAACAAACAAGTTGCTGACCATTAGCATCCTTTTGAACATAATCGAGAGGTTGTTCCATGTATACCTCTTCAGTTAAATCACCATTAAGAAAAACATTGTTCACATTCACTTAATGCAAGTAATAGCTATTTGTAACAACAACAGAAAGAATAGTACGAATCGTAGTCGGTTTAACCATTGGACTAAATGTTTCCCAAAAATCATAGCCAGGAACTTGATAACACCCTTTTCCAACTAATCTCCCCTTTCGTCGAGCCACAGTACCATCAGGATTACATTTCACCTTAAATATCCACTTATAGCCAATAGCTTTGCGACCCTGAAGTAATGAAGCTAAAGTTCAAGTATTGTTGCAGATCAAGGCATCATATTCCTTGTGAGAAACTTTCCTCCATTCATTACTAACAAAGGCCTCTTCAATATTGTGAGGTTCACGTTCATCAAGCTCAACAGTCAAGACCTTTGGTTTAAAAACACCTACTTTCGACCAGGTAACCATAGGATGAGTATTGATGGGAGGAACCAGCGGCAGTGAAAGAATAGCATCATCATGAATAACAATATTTGGAACTTCAGGTGTAAGTGAACACGAACTAAACCCATCATTATATGCAATACCACAAATCTCTGTAAACGAACTAGTAGCCAAAGAAGAAGAAGCAAGAGAACATCCTGATGACTGATTAAGACGTGTAACAAGAGATGCTAAAACTTGAGTACCCAAATGAGATGATGAGACACTATGCGACTTCGTCATGGAACGAGGGTATACCACGAGAACACATGTGGTAACATGATCCAAATCCGAAGGCGAACAACTAGCACTAGTTGACGGTGCAAACAAAAATCGATTCTGTTAGCTCGATAATTCAATTCAAAATCACCAAAAAGGGGGTGAATTGGCCTCTTAAAAATTTTTGGTTGCCAAGAAAAACATAGAGACAATGAAAACTTTAATTTATAGTGGTTCGACCCCAATTACCTACTCCACTACCTTAACTTTTAACAACTAAGAATTTTCCCAAATTCACTAATTTAATAACCTTTGAAGACAAGGTTTAATCTTACAATCTCCCTTAAATTTTCTACACAAAATCTTAATATTGCAACTCCTTTAAGGTTTCTACCCAAACCTTAAGACTCAACCCTCTCAAAGAGTAAATACAAATAGTAAACTAAAAAGTAATCCTTACAAGATTAAAATGTTTTCCAATTAAGCACAAATAAACAAGAACACGCTTGAGCTAAAGAATAACAATGAAGGCTCACAAGTGTGTACAAGAAAAGTATGAAGAATTAAGCACTAAGGTTGTATTGATTGATCTTTTGGTTTGATTATCTCTTTTGTTGTTATAAGACCTTTGGAAGATGATATTTATACCCTTTAATTCATTTCCAACCATTTTGGTTGTTGGAAACATGAATAAAGTTGTTGGGATAAAAATATCAAATCATTAAATTTACCTGCTATCATTAAATTTAATGTTTGATTCAGTGATCGTTAAAGTTAGTTTACAACGATACCAAAGACAATTTATCAATACCTGGTAAAATGTATCGATACTTTTTGAAAAGGTATTGATATTTTGAAAACTATCGATACTTGATATTTTTTGGCCTGGAGCAATACTAACTTGTTTTAAAATAGTTTTAACTTGATTGAAAATGTTTACCTCAATTAAAACCATTTTAACTTGATTTTATCATTTTTGCTAAATTTGTTCAACTTTAAATTTTATTCAAAAATATTTTAATTTGTTATATCAAAACATATTATCAAATAAAACTAGGTATAACAGATTCTCATCAAACACCAAATGACGCGAAACAAACACCTAGCCATCAATAGCAAGACATTGATAGCCCTTGTGTTATGGACTATATCTAAGAAATGTGCACGGATGAGATTGGAACTCCAACTTGTGACGATTGAACAGTCATAAGTAAGGGTAACAACAACACCCAAACACCCGAAGATAAGCGTAATCAGGATGAATACCATGAAGAACCAAGTAAGGCAACTGATTTTTGAGAATCAGAATAGTTAAGTGGTTAATCAAATGAACAACACAAGAAAAAACATACCCTTAATACTTCATTGGCAAGTGAGCTTGAGCAAGTAATGTAAAACTAACCTCAACTACATGATGGTGCTTTCGTTCAACAATATCATTATGTTCTGACGTGTGCAAACAAGTGACGAGATGAATGATACCATGTTGAGCAAGATAAGAAGTGAAAGGCTGAAATTCACCACCCCAGTCACTCTGAAATTGCTTGATTTCTTTATGAAATTGCACCTTAACAAACTTCTAAAAAATGCATAAAGCAATCAATAGCTTGAGATTTCTTTTTAAAAAGATACAACCAATTAAATTGACTATGCACATCCACAAATGTAACATAATACCAATTCAACTCAGAATCCATAGGAGTCAGTCCCCATAAATCAGAAACCACAAGATCAAACGGATTATTGTAAACGGCAGTAGAAGCTGAAAATGGAAACTTATAAGACTTCTGATCGCTGTGAATCAGAGCTTTAAAATTTATAAAGAGAATGATCGAACCTGGAAACTAACTCTAACAACGATTAAAGGCAAGTGTATCTATCAAACAGTAGTATAGCTTAGGCAAGACTGGATTATCGAACCCAAAGGAACTAAAAGTAATAATACTAACTTTCTTTCTATTATTTAGCCTAAAATAAAGTGAAGTTGATTTAATCTAATCTAAATTAACTACTAAGCTAAGGATACAAAAACAAAAAGAATGAATTGGGAAATACTAGAGGAAAAACTCAGTTGATCAAGAGATACCCTCAGGAAGAATCCACCTAGACTTCACTTGTTATTTAACACTGAACCATACGATTTATTCACTTGACTTGATCCGTAGGACTCCCTAATATATATTAAACCCTCTCTCGAGGCGAATAACATCTAACCCTAAGTTAATTAATGGAAATCTCTTTCTCTATTAATAACCCCCTAGAATAGCAGTAAATCGATCTATGGACTCCCATATTAGGTTTCACCCTAATCCGGCAAAATCTCGTCACCCTATCTCTAGGCGCGCAAACGACTCCGCTGTAATTATGCTAGATCTATTCTTAAGCAGGGACTTTTGCTCCACCACCTAAGAACATCTTACTTGAATTAATATCCCGAAAACATTAACACAAGAATAAAAGCGCACATAATTAAGAACAAATCAAGTATTTATCTTATAGTTCAGAAAACAATAACAAGATCCACCATGGGTTTCATCCTTTTCAGGTATCTGAAGGGTTTAGTTCATAACAAATAAAGAAAACATCTCAAGAGAAAAGATAAAACAAAACATAAGAAATCCCTAAAACTCCCTAAAGGAATTGAAGGAGAGATCCGCTGTCTTGAGTAGAATTCTGGCTTCTTGAGATGGATCAACTGGCTATCTTCGAGTGATTTCCACAACTCTGACCTTTTCAGCTTGGCTCCTTGGCCTAGCTTGACCCCCCTCTCAAAGGTGGTACTTAAGGGGTATATATAGGCTCTTGGAATGTATTTCTTTGCCCCTAAGTATCCCTTTTCTGAATGAAACTCTTATTCTAGCGACAGGGACACGGCCATGTCATACGCCCGTGTGACATGTCTTCAAGCCGTGTTCGGATTACTTTAATGAGGCACGGCCATGTAAATCAGGGGTTAGGCCGTGTTCTAGTAGATTAACTTGGCACGGTCGTGTGGTCTTAGGCCCAGGCCGTGTGGATTTCGTGATATGGCCTATTTACTCCGTTTTGGGTCCGTTTTATGTTCTTTTCATCCCCGGGTGCTTTCCTGGGTATAAGACATGAAAAGAAAGGATTAAGAGCACCTTTTTACATAAATCAAGGGATAAATCATCCAAAAGCATACTAAATGTGGGATTAAAATATGTTACTTTTACGGTTTATCAACTTCCTTTGCTGACACGCAAAACAAACATGTTGCATATTATTAGTAACAGAAACATTACAAAATTTTAAGGTAGATCTTAAGACCCGAGATGACGAATGCCCAAGTCGCCGATGCCACAACTCAAATGTAGTAGAAACAATAGAAGAGCTATGACTATTCACCAACACGGTGTTATTCAAGCACAAGTCTAGATCACAAATGGACTTCGAAGCAGGAGAGGAAAATATCAGAGAAAATCTATACAACTCGTCATGTGTGCGGCCTTGAAGCAATATTTCATTGGTCTAAATATCCTTTACAAGACAATGAAAATGATGAAACTCGAAAAACACATTCATCAAATGCAATCATTTGGTTGAAGTAGATATAGTACTATGACCTAAATGTGCAATATTAGCATGGGTACCATCTCCCATGAGTAAGGGTGCCATACCCGAGTATTCACTAGTACCATATAGCAAAAAAAGCATCATTACAGACATGATTTGTTGCCCCAGAATCAGGATATCAAGTTGTAACGTCGATGAGTTTGTTGCTATTAAAAAAAGAATGCATAAAAGTAGGTTGGATTGAACCAGATTCTAACAAACCATGAGAACCAGCAGGCTGCCCATGAGAATTAATCGAAGACCCAAGTGGAGTTTGAGATGGGCTATAAACATTTGAATGAGGCGGGCTCACGTGAGTAGCTACCAAATTTGAAAATCTATACGAGCCCATGGAAGGAGCTGTTGCCCATATGACATGAGTGAGTACAGAGACATGATTGGCCTGCATCATAGGCCTGGTATGAACCAATGAGCCACGTGACATAGGCATCGGTGGTGGGCCATGTGAGCAACAGATTGCATCATTAGGGTTATACCCAAAGCTAAAACCTTTCTCTATTAGCGGAGAGTCCCCAAGCAACTGATCAAACCAGTAATAGCATTTTTTAGCAACATGTCCTAGCCGACCACACAGTTGACATTGTGGACAACTACGACCACCCTGACCTCGACCACGATAAGAAGCTCGACCACGGTGTGAAAAATCTGACAAACGAGACTCAATCAAGGAATTTTGTTCTGCCAGAGAAGACCCAAACGGAGCAGACTGTTGAACCAGATTCGCTTGAATCGGAACCTCAACTACAAATTGTTTCTGTCGACTCTCACACTCAAAAAGCATGCTAGTGAGACAATCCAACCGAAGAGGTTTAGAAATATATTAGGCAAATGTCAAGACTGAGTCAAAATTCGTCAAAAGACCAGCAAAGATGATGCTCACTTGTCCTTCATGAGGAACATCATGACCGGAAGCACTCAAAAGATCACAAGTGGCCTTGATTTTGGCCAAATATTCCTTCACAGTCATGTGGCCTTTCTTTCTTTAGAGAATGCAACGAATGCCTCAAGCGAGACACCTTGGTGTTCGACGCCACCGCAAACCAGAGACAAGCCTTGCTCTAAACAGCATGAGTCGTGGTGGTGCCTGTCAAGTAAGGTAAGACATCGGTACTAACAGTAAATCACAACCAAAAAGCCAGCAATTTATCTTATTGATAATGAGTAGCAAAATCAAGATTAGAAACCAACTTCCCTTCTTTATCAGGAACAACCGGAGAAGGAGTGGCCCTTGTGCCGATGATAAAGTCGGTTAGCCCATAACCATCAACAATAAGACTAACCTAATGCTTCCACTGAACAAATGTGCTTTCTTGAAGCTTTATTGTATCATGACAAGGAAATGAGTGAATGACTCGAAACGCAACGCCTCCCTCCAAGAAACAGGAAGTCGAAAACTGCTGAATAGGGATCGGAACATCAGAATCCTCTCCATCTGTAGAAACGTGTTGAGCAGTTTCCATCAAACAACCAAATATTTACTTCCCAGGAACTTAGCTCTTGATACCAAGAAAAAAATGTACCAAAAACAACAATGAATATAGAACAAAAGAGAGACTAGATCTGATTTATCATTCAAGAATAGAGAGAAAACCTTACTTCTCAAACTGTGAATAACATGCTCTACACAGAGAAGAATAACAGCAACTGCCACTAACAGCTGCTACTAACAAATTCTAAACAAACTAACTACTCCAAATGACTCTTAGTTACTTTGGTAGACTTAATTTAATATTTTAAAAATTATAAAAATGATACTTATTAAAATGATAAAATTATATTTTTACTATTATAAAATTATACAATTTAATTTCACCCTCGGATTCACTTTCCATATTTATTTTTATTATAATCTCATCGTGCGTGAATTATGTCCAGATTATTTGATCTAAATTCGAAACTATATATTCTAATTATTAATTAGTTGTAATGCTCGATAATGATTATAATTATTCCATATTTGTATAATTTACTCGTATAAACTAAAAAGAAAACACATTTATACCAGGTCAGCCAGTACTTCAATCTGCTTAGATCGCTTAAAAATTTCAAAACGGTAGCAGCTAAAACCCTAAAATTTAAAAACACAAAAGTTTAATGTCTAAGTAACAGCCGCTGAAATCCAATACAAACCACCCAGGTAAGCGGTCTATATCCAATATATGTTAGGGTAAGGTTGACGTTTCCGTGTTTAGAATAAAAAATTTATGAGCTGAGATGCAGAATCAGTCTTTTCATGCAACAGATTTGCATGAAATGAAATTTGATTATTGGAAGTTGGAACACGCCACGTTGGTACTTCTCCAAAAGATTCCACACATTTAAACTTAAAAGTTTTCCCTAAAACTGAAAATTACAGTACCATCCATCTTCCCTCAAACCTCAAATCTCTACCAGTGATGGCTAACTAGCCTTTACAAGAAGCTTACTCCTTATATTATATATATACATACATCAGGGATCAATATGTTATGAGCTGAAAGAAATGGTGGGTCATAGGATCAAGGTTGAAAGAGCTTATCCCCACACTTGCATTTCCAGGAGAGGAGGTAATAGTTATCATCTCCATCGCCATGGTTTATTGCTTTGAATTTGTTCCATTGGTGGGAAGGAATGACAAGAGCAGCCATGCAAGGCCTGCAACTCAAGCACTTGTTCACACAACGGGGAGGCCTTGACCCCAACACCATTTTACTTTGCTGCAACCATCTCTCACTGTCACCTGACTCTACTGCCCCGACTGCAAAACCTAAACTACACTATCAAATAGGAATAAAAAAAATAGCTGAAACATAACCAAAATAGTTTTTGGATTTAATTACCTGAAGGAATCAGAAATGTAATAAAGAAAATGAAAGCCAGGGTAAGTGCAATGGGGTAGATTCTTGATGAAGCAGCCATCACTGTTTGTGAGGAAAACCGTATGTGGGGAGTAGAAGTGATAGAGCATGCATATTTATATGCGTATGTTTGAAATAGTTTCGATGGGTATCTGCCTGTAGTAAAGGAGACATGTCTCTGGGGCAGATGGCTTGTTCACCAATTAAAAGCCTTTCTTCATTGAAAAAAGCAACAACTTGTTTTTCTTGGTCCTTTTGGGAAACTGGTGCACTTGACTTTAAACGCTTCAAACGACTTTGATCATTGTTTTTGGTGACCCTCCTTAGCTGACTTGACCATCCATTAATATTATCTCACCCGACAGATGAGGGAAAAATAAGATTAATGTTACTAATAGTGAAAGTAACCCAACAGAGAATTGAGGAAGGTGCTTAAGTCTGGGAAGTTGCCTTTATTGTATAGCTAGAGTGATATAGCAATATCGACGTTTCTGATCGAGCTTCAGAAATATCCTGTTTGTGCTAGAAACCAGCATCATCACCCGTCTCTCAAAATTAACCTTTCTCTCTCTTAGGTAAAAACATCATAAAATAACAACCATAAATATATCATGTTACTGATGCTTCTAGTGCTGTTTAACTCCATACCACAATCATATATAAAAGATCTGAAGTAGTGCACTTGCAGGAGGGTGTTTCAGGACAGATAATCCTTTTTCTATTCCTTGATCAGTTTCAGGGTTATTACAGAAAAAGTTTGCTTTACATTTACGACGATGTGTATACTGATATACATATTTTCTGGGGAAACGGCAACTGGGTGTGGTATTAGAACCGTGCATGCATACATGCATGCATGGATGCAGTGTGTTAGCTATATGGGGAGGAGCGACGGTGAAGACAGTGAAGTTTTGAAGCAATGCGAAGCTTTGCAGGCATAGTTAACAGCAAGAAAAATGAATGTGGATAAAAGGGCTATCCTATATGTATGTGTTAGGTAGGTAGGTCTCCCTTTTCAGTTTCAGTGGTGCCTTTTCACTTTCCTTGTTTCACACAAGGAAAAAAAAAAATGCAGCTGCTTTCCTGGAAGCAGACCATTTACTTTCCCCTACATTCTTATATTTCACTTTTTTAATGTTATATATTGAAACTACTTAAGACCTGTTTTTAAATTCTTTTTAATGCTGACCCTAAATCTAAAAATTCCATCTACTTTATCCACTCTGATCCCATATTATTGTTGCAGCTCGGAAAGAGATTGTGGACGAATTTCTTAACAAGTTTGGTATTGAGTTGAAGTACTGTATATGTTTAGTTTTATCTTGATGTCCTTGCTAAGAGCAACAAAAAGTTTACAGAAGAGAGCACTTTCACCTATTAAAAAAAAAAAACCTTTTATACGGCATTCATATGATAACAAAATAAAACCAAATAATTAAAAATTTAAGTCTAAAATCAACCTAGACATATGAATATCTAAGTTTATATGAATTTAATTTAAAAAATTCAAGTCTTGAAGAACTTGGATAAATTGACATATAAGTTTATATGAATATGTACATTCATTTATCCATGTTCATTTGAATATGAACATTTATCTATTCAGATTCATTTTAGACAAAGTTTGTCAAATTATAAAATAAAAATAAAAATATTTTAAAAATATTATTAAAACTTCTTAAACATTATGAAAATTATAAGAAAATGAGAACTAAAATTATTTAAAATATTTATATCTAGAATGAATCTAAACAAATAGACGTCAAGGCTCATTTGAATATGGACAAATGGTATCTAGATTCATTTTGGATATAGTTTCTTAAATGATAAAATAAAATGTAAAACATTATTAAAAATTAGGGATGCCAATGGAGTGGGATGGGGCGAATATTGCTAAATCCTTCACCGCTCCGTAGTTGGCATGCTCTGCTCTACCACCCGCCCCGCTCCACTATGATTGTATAATCTTAAAAACTACTATCACCTTCATGAATGTTGGATACATCCATCTTAAATTTTGCTACTTACCTCTAATATTAAAATTTCTTTTAGAGTCAAGTAAATATTTAAACATAATTCTTCAAAAAATATTTAAAGATAAAATATATGAACTTTTATCTATATTACATTTTTACCCTTTTAATAGTTTAGGTATACAATGATAAAATGGTAATTTCATATTGTGAAGCGGGTTGGGGTGAGACAAGCAATTACCATAATTTCTCTATACCCACTATAAAAAAGAAAAAAATCCGTCTCACCCCACCTTGCATTCACTTTTTAAAACAAAAGGTCCACTCCAATCGAAGCGAATCGAATCTAGATCTATCGGACAGTTCAAGTTTAACCATCCCTACGAAGAATTATAAAAAAGCAAGGAATGGTGATTCTATTTTTATTGCTATCTCACAATAGGTAAATCACATTTTTATAAGTTTTTGAATTTTTTGTTGTTGTTGTTTTTAATCTAATTTGTGTTTAATATAGGCTATTTTTTTCTGTCAGCATTTAGCTAATAACTTCAATGAAGGATGTAAAATTGTCTAGAATAAATTTAGACAAATGGATATCCAAATTCAAAATAACCTAGATGTCAATTTATCTAGAAATATCCATAGCCCCTCCCCAACCCATAAATAGGAATATAATGCACTTTAGTGCACTCGAACTCACGTCCTCCTAAATTGGCATGCGGAAAATGTTAATAAGTTTAGGCGTTACACTTCAATGATCCCAATCAAGTCCACTCGCCTAATCATGTTACAATCAATCAACTTGCGGTGCACTTTTGGAAGCGATACAGACATTTCTGGGTTAAGATATTACAAGATTTTTTTCTTGTGATTTTAAGAAGTAGTTTTATTCTCGATTTTCTTCAGTCGGGAGAATTCATTCTTCATCCTTCAATTTATCAAGCATTATTTCTTGGAAGGTTAATTAGAGTCATTAATTGAGTTTGTTAGGGTTTATATCTCAAAGGATTCAATTCGACACTTATCCATCTATCCATCATATATATCGGTTTATTCGTTTTATCTTTCACTTTTTATTTTATCGTTTCTTTATTTAATTATTATTTTAAATATTTATTATTTATTCTTAAATTTCTTATTTTTGTTTTTTCTTTTTTTTTTTTAGTTATTCTTAAATTTGTTTGGTTTCTTTTTATGTCAGATTTGAAATATTTCTTTCTCGAGTCGAACAATTTAAACATAATATTGTCGGCTATTTCTTATCATAAAATATAAAACAATGATATCAAATTGGCATGGATCAAAGTTGAATATAATTTTAACTTTTCATGGGGATAAAGAAACTAAATTGGGATCCGATTAAGTGGAGGGTATATCGAGTGGCAAACAAAACACTCCTATGCCTCGTTAGCATCCTTGACATAATACAAAAAGAAAAATATACGTGAAAATTATCTTCAAAAAGAAATTAAATATGGATGGGTATTATTTAAACACATATTTATACTTTAAAAAAAATATAAATAGACATTAATATTTTCAGTTTAAAAATTGCATAGTATTTTTCTTTTATTTTGTGTTTGTTGAATTAAATTGAGGTAAATAAAATTATATATAAACTTTGATTTAATGTGCAATTTAATATATAAATTTTAATTGGGTACGATTATACACATAAAATTTTAATTGTGGTTTTAATGTATATATAAAATTGTAATTTCGATTCAATTGTACATATTTAAAGAAATAAATACATCAATTTATTTTCATATTAAATATATATAATTATTTGTATTACAATATGTAAACTTAAATTAGTGCTATATTGGTAGTTGTTTTAATAATTTTAAAAATTAAATTAAACTTATATTTTTATGTATAAAATTGCACAAAATTAAAGTTTATATATAACAATGCACATTGAACTAAAATTAATGTTTAAATTTGATATTTATCCCTTTTATTTATATCAAATCAATTACAAAGATAGGTCAATAAAGGAAACATCCAAAGTCAACAAAAACATAAAAAGGAAGCGAGATAATAAAAAGAATCATATCAGAACATGCATTCTTCGATTAAAACCGAATTAATTGATCGAATCAATTAGTTCAATTAATTGGTTGGTTATTAAAATTAATTCAGTTGAGAATCGATTAAAAGTTTTGTAAATGTTCGAGTATCATTTAATTCGATTTGAAAGTAGATAATTAAAAATTAAATGGGCCTATAATTATGATAAGCATAATGACTTATTTAACACTCCAATTTAAAAGAATCATTTTAAACTTGAGCTATTTGTCACATCACCCTTAAAATAAATAAAAAAATTAACATAAGCTAACTTTACTGACATCACATCAACAATTAATTATTTTTAATATTTAAAAATTCAAAGAACAAATTAAATAAATTATTAATATAATTAATTTTTTTTTTAATTTTAAAAAAACTAATTAATTACTGATGTGACATACACATGAATATAACATAATAGACATTAACATTTTCATACATTTTGACAAAAAATACAAATTCAAGAAATAATTACCTTTGTCATTCCTGGAAACTTCATTGAAATAAAAACCAAGAAAAAGAACATTATCATTATATTTTCAATTAACCGACTGGAAATTAAATCGTTAAAAAGAAAATCCTATCCGATAATGGTTAAGAAATCTGAAATCTCAATTAATTGTAGTTTAGTCGAGTAAGCACTCCTAGAAATATGATTATGGCAGCAATTTCTTCCTATAATCATATCGTAATTAGTAAGCAGCAGTCCATCAAATATCAATGAATTGCCCTAATAAATAATGATGATGACGACGAATTACTGAAATCTGAGGCAATGTAACCAAATCACAATCAACGGCAGCAGCAATTCAGTCAACAAACTCGAAATTACTCCAACCTAAAACCAATCCGATTATAAACATGTAATAACTTGAATTTAATAATTGAACTCGTAACAATCTGAAAAACTCCAAATCCACCCAATAGTTACCCCTAAACATCTACAAATCTAGAATCCCAGATTGGTTTAAAGCTCTAAAGGCATCTATAAGTTTAAAGGAGATAATCAAAGGTACCCATAGCTTGTGAATGGGAAGGCCATAAGCTATAAATGAACAACTTTGAAACAAACCTGGTATAGTTTGTTAAAAGCATCCCAATTCTACTTTTTATTGCTTCCCTAATGGAGCCTTATTCCACAAAATCCAGGGAGCATACTAAACATCTGGGATAATTTATCATCACATTTGTTCTGTCATTGCATGTTCAAATGAATCAAAGCAAACAACACTTGCACTAGGATGTAAGGTAGCCGTAACCAAAGCACAGAATTTGGCAATAAATTAATGATAGAAGATTTTGCTGCCCTGAAAACCAGAGGGCGCTAGTATTTTCTATTTTGGATTAGTTCCAGTTCAATAAAATAGCATGTCTAAAAGGTCTGTTGAGTTAGAATGAAATAAAGGACACCAGAAGCAGGCATGACCCTGAAATTGTTACAGTTGATATACACACCAGGCTATGCTCCAATGCATTTACTTATTGAAGCAATTAAAATGTTACAACAAGTCAGATAAATATTGATATCTCACCATCTCCCAGATGTAGTTGTACTGTTGTTGCTCAGTCATACAACCCTTCCTGCTCCCAAACATCCACGAGAAAATCTATCATTTCCTGTCATTTTTCATGAGAAACACAAATCAGGTAAGCAAGCAATTCATTGATTATAAAAGCTTGCTGGTGCTGGGACTTACAGAAAGAGGAATAGGCTGAGGGAATGGCTTGTTGCTTCCAAGTAAATTTTCATAAGTCGCATTCCAACTGCAAAGCCAGAATTGTTTAACCATGCTGAGACAATGAGTGCTGACAAAATAAGCAAAAGGTTCATAAATGATTGACGGGCTATATACTTGCATCAAGAAGTGATTTTCCAGAAGTACAGAAAATGCCATTTCAAAGTTCAATACCTAAGATCCAGGTTCTCTAATGATAAATCTGGATTTTGCTAAAATCAGAATGCTTGACACAACTCCTAAGACACTGGAAAATTATGCAAGCCCCATGCACTATTAAAGGTACCATTATTGTATTGTTGAAAGACAAACATTAACCTTTTGATTCTTCATTATAATCTTCAAATCTTACAGGTTACAGCAATAGATGCTAGGAAAGTAAATATCAATATCAGAAAACCAGTGTTGTCAAGGACACAAGGCACTGGAACCCTTATATTGCCTTAAGTGCAAAGTGCAAAAAAAGTGCTAGCTGGAGTGAAGTATAGGAAAATATGTGTGAGTTTTTGCAAGTCTGTGTGTATATATAATATATAAAGCTTAAGATATATAGTAAACTCTAAAGTGTGATCTAGTTTATCTACAAATCATGCAATTCTTTTATTGGTCAATATGCATGGTTTCCTTATGGTCAATGTTTGTTGTTGAATGCTCAAATATTGAGAGGTACAGAGTTAATATTATCCCTTTCATACTGGTAAAGGATATCAAATAAAAATAGTGAAAAATAAAAGAAATTAAAGAGAAGTTCAGTCAGGCAGGCTTTTTTTTTCTAATACCTATTGCCTTACAAAAAAAGTACGACGATGTGCACCAGGTATGCACCTGATCAAATGGGCCTTGCCTAGAAAGGTCTGAGGCCTTTTTGCTGTATAAGGCGCAAGGTGCAGGCGTGCCTAGGCACACACCTTGACAGCACTGCAGAGAATAGAGATGTGACTTAACGAAAGCCCATGTCAGGGGCTGAGAAAAAGACCAGAGAAATGATTGTCTAGTAGATGGTAACCATAAAGAGGGCCTCACTTTACTGAGCTCATAGAGGATATTGTTCTAGGTAAAGCGAAGTGGCTGATGTCATGCACCACACTTCACATAGATAAAGTTGTCATTATTGCATTATTATTTAAACAATTTTATGATTTGGTAGCATAACTCATCCTTTCCAGGTCAAAGGCAGCTAAAATGTTGAAAATTAAATCCGCTCCCCAGTCCAGAAGATCTGAAGTTGAAAATTTAATGTTGTAGAAATGATGATATCTTCTTTTATGTCTTGTGCATTTGTATGGCCCCGAGGACAGCAAAAACAGTGATGATAAAATGGTCGTCACATAAATTAGTTAAATGGAAATTGTTTCTTATCTAGTAATTCCAGACAAAATGCAGACTTAGATGCCTTCCAAAATTCAAACAATACATAGAAGAAAAAAGAAATGGAACTAATTAACACACTCAATACTGTTCTCTTAAATGCAAATAAACAAATCTGTAATCAGATCATTTTGCAAGTGGATGAGAGATCATGGGAAGAAATGTATTGGAAGATGTTAAAACCAAGATTAATGAAAACACTAAATTTATATTTCCTGACAACAACTCACTTTAGCTTGGGTTCTTGAAGCAATTGCTTCCGATTTTGAGACCTCCTGTTTCCCACCCAGCGCTGCCTAATTTGATTCCAGAGAAGAAGGCCTGCAACAAAGTGCAATTGTGATTGTGAGATGGGGCATAGACAGCCTCATCTTATTTTAGTACCAAAAGAGGTCCTCAAAGGACTATCCAGATAGGAAGGTAAGTAAGTTCATAAAGCTGTCAGATATAAATGTTACTACAGACAAAGTAACTTAGGAGCTGAGAACTTGCCATGATTTACAAATTCAGCTGGGGCATTAGCAGTTGCAACACTGCCATGCAGATCAAGTGTCTGGTTGCTTGTGCTGATCGATGAGATGCTTCCCTGTGACTGCACAGCACTGTTGTCCATATCACAAGTGCTAGCGGTCCAGAAATCTTCTGACATGCTGGCTTTCCTGACTGTCTGACCTTGAATGTTTAGTCCTTTTGACGACTCATTCACCAAGGGATTGAAACTCGGCTTCTCATAGCATCCTAGACAACCACTGCTCTGTTACAAATCACACACAACCATATTACATGATTAGTACCTGTATCGACCCTTATTTTATCACATGTAGCAAAACCATATTTGCAACAAAAAGCAGTACTCGTAAAAATGCAACATTATAACACTTCAATTCAGAGTGTCAACCTTCTGGATCAAAGCCAATTAGCTATAAATCTTACAAGAAAGGCCCCCAAAAGAAGTAAGCTTCCCTTCAAGGGAGTGTGCAGGCAGTTTTATTTGAATACTTAAGCAATCAAATCTATGGTTGACTTTGAACAATAATGCCCAGCATTGTGGCTGGGTTACTAAGTAAACATCCCTCAATTCTGGGCTCAGCAATTTAAAGAATTTGAAACTGAAACAGTTACAGCGGTGGGGTATGGTATTCAAGTTCCTCGTGTTGCCTTATCAATTTCTACAAAATCATTGCTCCACTTAATAATAATAAATAAAAGCAATGTTATCTGTTACACCAGAATCACTAGACAACATCAGAAAGCTTCCTGATTTCTATCACTAAAAAATGGCATAAAACTCCAAGACTATATCCTATATGACTAAACCAGAAACTTATAATCATGATTGTTAGGAAGGTGAGAAAACTTCCTTTTTCTAGATCTTTTGTTTTTATTTATCAAATACAGGCATAGTGGTTGTAAAGACACTAGATACATATTTAAAAAAAAATTACAATCAACATAATTAATCTTACAGAACCATACTATTAAAGAACCATTACTTATAAAAGGGCAGAATGAAAACAGATAATCAAATTGGGCTCCATTTCTTTTCACCAAAATGTTTAGACTTTAGACATGAACGGTAAACTCCAGAGTTGAAATGTTTTTCTTTTTTTCCTCTTTTCCTCTATTGTCAAGGAAATTAATTAAAAAAAAAGGGTGCTCCATCTACTCAAACCCCATATTAAACCACAAAGAGGAATCAAATAAACAATTAAAGGAAGAAAAATAAAAACTTTTCAATCTTGTCAATAGAAGGCCAAAAAATATCAAAATCATAGGAGAAAACAAAAACCAATAAAACTTACCCCATATATACAAAACAAGGACTAGAAGAAGCAAAAACAGATCTGTAAATCAATGGGAATCTGATTTCCTGAAATGAAACACCAAGACAACCCTTGAGGAACCCAAAGAAGTAATGAAATTCACGGGAAT
This sequence comes from Gossypium bickii, assembly GCA_025503065.1. NCBI lineage: Eukaryota > Viridiplantae > Streptophyta > Magnoliopsida > Malvales > Malvaceae > Gossypium > Gossypium bickii. Next base: position 12,911,218 of record CP106713.1, on the reverse strand, counting down.
GAAACAAAAATCCTCTAGAGACATAGCAAGCAAAATATATATTTAATAAACATGGTAAAAGAAAAGAAATTTACCTGTAAAACGGTGACAAATTGGGTTATCGTTGTTTTGATTATGCGTTTCAGATGTGGTATTTAGCCCTTTGCAGTCGTTTTCCTTCTTCTTTTATATTATTCTTCTTCTCAACTAGTAATCTGGGAAAAGAAAGAGAAAAAGTGAGAAAATAGTATTCTACAGATTATTATTATTTTGGTAAGGGAGAAAAATACTATAGCTTCTGAGCTTCCTGAGCTGTTCCGTTTCATCTCTCCTGCTTCTTTATCATTCATTCATGCCTAGTAAATATATAAGAAGGGATAATTTATTTTTTTTACTCCTCCATTTGGTAATTTTTTTTCCAATATCTATTTTGGTCCCTTAACTTGAAAAATATAAAAATTTATCCATACTTTTGCCACATCATTACTTAAATATTAAAAAATTTATATGAAATTTTAAGTGATGATATAATACAACCTTAGAATGTCATTCAACATTTTAATAATAGGATCGATGATTGAACATGGTAGACATCAGTTCTCGATTCAAATAGTTCGATTGGTTCGACCGTTGGACCTACAATATAAATTTTGGACTTTAGAGATGACATGTAGTTTAGTTATGTAAATATGAACTATAAATATATAATAGAAATGTTATAAAAACAAGTGTAAGAATCTGGACTTGCTCGGATCTTTTATTGGATCGGATGAGAGCTGTTACATTTCTACCACACTTTATCAAACAAATTTTATCAATTATTTATTTAAAGGGTAAACTCTAAAAATTGTCACTTAACTATTAGCGTGTTTCTATTTTGGTCACCCAAGTTTAAATTTTCTATTTTAGTAACCAACACTATCAAATTTTAATATTTTGGTCACTCCTTTGTTAAATCACTAACAATGACATTTTTTAATTGGCATAACAAATTTAGGCCTTAAATGTTTACTTTTATAAATTTAGTCCTAAATCTAAAAATATTCAATAAATTTAGCTCCCAACTTTACACATTCTGTCAATTAGTCTTGATTCTTAAAATTTTTAAAAATATTTAAAAGTTCAGTTTTCAATAAAAATACATACTATATTTCTTTTCTCCTTTTCTAACATGAATTTTATTTATTAAAATAATAAATTTATAAATAAAATAATAATCTTATAAATAAAACAAATTAAGGGGAAAAAAACATGAAGATGACTTATAAAGTTTTTTTTTTCTTTTTTAACATTAATGACCACCTTGTTCAGATTGGGTAAGATATTATAGCCTAAGGTCGAAAAGGATGAGAGATGTTTTTAAGTTGTTGTTAGAATGGATTTATTGCATTTGAGACTGTGCTTGAGGGCAAGCATGATTGGAGATATATAAATGAGGATATGAGATCTTGAAGACCCAATACGTGGAAGGTTATGCCATCAACTCCACAACCAATTCCTAATTCGATGGCACAATAATGAAGGATGTAAAAAGCAAGGAGCTCGAAGCAGGGGTTATTGGTGCTGATAATTGTGGGTAAAGACAATGTCTAGCACTTGATAAATTTGAAGAGGACTAAGGAGCGATGTCGGATGTATAATAAAATTTATTATTTATAAAATAAACTAAAAAAAAAAGGAGAAAATTTTGAATTTGCTTTAAGTTTTGTTTGTGGGTTTTTCTAAAAAAAATTATTTTATCTATAAAAGTATTATTTTAATAAATAAATTTCATGTTATAAAAAAGAAAAATGATTATTCATTTATTTATAATTTTGTATGTATTTTTATTGGAAAATGAACTTTTAAATATTTTTTATTTCTTAATTTTCAATTTGAATTTTTAAGAAGTAAAACTAAGTTGATAGAATGTGTAAAATTAAGGCTAAATTTGTTAATTTTTTAGAAATAGGACTAAATTGATAGAACCTGTAAATATTAGAGGGTTAAATTTATTACTATTCTAATAAAAAGGGTCATCATTAGTGATTTAAGAGAGAAGTGATGAAAATATTAAATTTCAACAGCATTAATTACTAAAATAAAAAATTTTAAAACTGAGCCACTATTTTTATAATTTACCCTTGCAATTCATCAATGAAAACATTGTAATTTTCCAAAAAATTTAATCTTAGGATCAGAAATGGTAATTGGCTTTTGCTTCAATATAAAATCACGTATGAACTTACATTAATATCACCGTGACAATCAATGAATAACTCTCATGGGAATCCCACACCCAAAATTGTTTCCAACCCCCCATATTTACCTTCAAATTTTTGGACTACTCCTTGCTATGAAATTTTCGGCTTTGGGTCTTGGTAAATAACCATGCCTTCTCAATCAATTGTTTTTTACTTTTGGGGATTTGGACAAATAAAAAATTATATTTGAACTTGGGCAAATTCCAAGTCTAATTTGGGATTTTCAAAATTTAAGATTCACTAAAAATACATAACTTTTTTGTTCTCTTTTTCAAAATCCGAACAATAAATAATTAATTTTAATTATAATATGTCATCAAAGAATCTTTATGCATTCAATTTAATACAGTACCATAATTTTCACATTTTTAAATTATAAATCCTAATTTTTAATTTATACCTAACTGAATCCACTTATTTGGATATAATTCAAATTATATATTTTTTATTCAAGTGTAAACAAGATATAAATGATTTTTATAAATAACACGATAAAATTGAATTTTTTTAATATTTTATTTTAACCTAAAAAAATTATAAAAATGGAAAGTTAACATTATGTTTGCCAAGGCATAATTTTAAAATAAAAAACCTCTTTAAAAGAATATACCGAAGCAATTAGTTCTATCCTAAATTGTTCATAACAAAGTTAAATTATTTTTTTATTCAAAATCAAGTTTTTTAGAACTGAACTAGTAGTCAAATCGATTAGGTTATCGGTTAGCCCAATTCTATTAAATAATTCATTAAAATCATAAAAATAAGGAAATATTAAAAAAATTGGTAAATGATAGTATTAGTATAGATAATAAGATTATATATATTTTTATCTATATACTATATTTAATCTCTAATTAAGTTGAAGTCATAAGTTAACTTGACACTAAATTATTTTAAAAATAATAAATATTATTATAAAGGTAATTTTATATTTTTATATTAAATATGTAACCCTACAGCCTTGGTTTTAACATTTCAACAAAAGCACATTTGATTTATATATGTTGAGGGAGGATCAGCTCCTTCGAGAGAAGTCTTCGAAGTGTCATCCTCAAGGACGATAATCGGTCCCTTAACAATGGAAGGTATTGTCCTTCGGGGAGGGTTTTTGTCCCCCTCCGCAATAAGTCGTGTACAATTCACTTATTAAATGAAATTATTCTTTATCAATTAACTTACATAGAAATGATCTTAAAGCAATTTTGTAACATCCCAAAACCCAGCCTAGAAGTTTAGATTGAATCCCAGAGGTTACATTGATCATCGAAGGGATCATAGAAAGTTTCTACAAAACGAGTTGTTTTAGACTTCGTCAAAAAACTATTGCTTCAATTGAGCTCAATCATTTAAAAAAATATGTCGAATTCAAATCGATAATTAGGATATGATGAAACATGTTCAAAAATAAAATCCCCAATTTCCAAACTTTAGTACAAATAACACTTATGTGTATATGACACAAATTTTGTACCACAGTTTTCAAAACAGTACTTACAGTCCAAAGCCATTTATTTAAACTCTGAATTAAAGAAAACTTACTAACTTGACTCAAACATAACATTCTGAGACCTCCGACATGCCGAGTCCAGCTTCGGAACACGAGAGTACCTAAAAGGGGAAACACTAAGGGGGTTAGCTGCACGAGCTAACATGTTGTTACCAAAACATCCACTTTGACTATTAATTTACAAAAAGAGTTGAATTATATTTTTAATGGAAATATTGACTAAAATATTAAAATTTTGAACATAGCAGCTTACATGTCAATTTACATGTATTTTATGTTTTTTTTTTTTAATTTTCATGAACTTTTTATTTTTATTTTTTGAACATGTTTATAATTTTTAAATTATTTATCGAAGTGATAAATAAAACAAATAGTATCATATCAACATAAAGTAGATATGGATTCACTTCTTCTGAATGTCTTCCTTAACTCTTGGTTGTCCTTTAAACATGAGTACAACTACTTTCTCTTGGAACCAGGGGCGAAACTAGGGGACTGACAATGGCCTCGACCTCCCTAAAATAAAATTTATTTATTTAAACCCCTTAAATTTTTAAAAAAAATTAAATTAGTAAAGTTAAAATTACACTTTGGCCTCCCTTAAAAATATAAAAATTTGATTTAATCCTTTAAAAATTATAAAGATATATTAAAATGGTGAAATTACTTTTTTACTATTGTGAAAATTATAATTTAATTTCTACCCCTAACAATTTTTTTTTTATTTTGCAGTTGCCTGGAATAGAGGTAGAACTATTGTGTGCTGCATGTGAAGGTTTACCTCGAGTAGGATTTACATCTATTAAATTTATTTGAGTCTCTTCCATCATCTTCTTTTATACAAATACAATAACCCCAAATAAAAAAACAAAATAATGAGAAACACACAAAAGAAATTTATAGCTAATAAAAAATTATAATGTTTCATGTATATTTGTATTTAATTTTTTATTAAATTAGTGTCATGATCACACTAACTCCATTAAGAAGTAATTTTAAAAAAGATCTTTTATTTAAAAATAAAAAATAAAATTATAAAGGTATTTTAATATTTTTATATTAAATCTATAAACCAAAAATAAATCTATAAATAATGAAACTTGAACTTAAGTAAAAAATCATTAAACTCTCAATTTTAATATTTCAATCAAAGCCTTTTTTCTATTTATATATAATTTATTTTATATACATATTTCAATATGAAATTCTTTTAATTTATACCGTAAATATGACATAATCTAATATATAATTTTAATTACACTTACCAAAGATTAAGCTAGTGCTTGTGGTTGAAGTCGGAAAGGAGAGTAGTGAAATTGGTAGCAGCAAAACTAATATGGAAAGTGTGGGGAATATCTTACAAGCCATGTATGTTTGGTTGGTGAGAAATGATATCTGGGTTGCAGGCGATGGAAGGTTCATGGGATTGGATTATTTTGGATGTAGAAGACAAATTTGGAACTCAATATTGTAATGGCTATGTAACTGCTTACCAAAAAAGATGTATCGGATTTCATCTTCCATTGTGAAATCACATTAAAGTTTTGATTCAATAGTCTTTGTTTCTTGTTGGACAAGTTCTGATGTTGTAAACTAAACAAAACTCAATTAAAAATGGAGTTGATCCAACACGGCAGATATCAGTCAAATATGGGCTTGTAACGCTCCCACTTTGACTTCCAGGTACTTGGACTACTTTTGGTTTACAAAAGTAATAGAATTATTCAAATATACTTTTATTTAGCACATTACCAACTTTGTATTTACAGAAATGAATGGTTGAGTAGAAGAGGGAAAATCCCTAAGTATAGCTAACTAGCAATTAACCTTGCTTGGGAACGCATCAGCCATTAGAATACTAACAAGTCCTTGAGGCCGCACTTCAAAGACATTAGAATACTTGGCTAACCATTCTCTTCTCCCTAGGAACATATACAGCTACTTGATCAGCACCAGTCCCTCTACAACATTCTTCTTATTTCTTCTATTAAGCAACAGTGTGGGTGAAACTTATTAACACCATTATTCATCATCTGTACAGAAGTGAAAGAATCAGATTCACTTAAATTCTCCTAATACCATTATTCCATGCAAGTCGGATGCCTATAATTCTGTGACATCAATACTAAAATTCCCAGTTACAATCGAATAACCAAGGAACCAGGCCCCATAATTATCTCGAATGACTCCACCAGTATCTGCAACTTCATTCTCTCCAGATCCCAAATGTCATCCATATATTTTATTTTTTTATTTTTTTGAATTTTAAGATATTTTTAAATATTTTAAATAATTTAAAAATTTTATATTTTTTAGTCAATAAAAATATTTAGTTCAATTGGAATACTTTTTATTTAGATTAATTAGAGTTTCATTACATTTAGAATTTTTATTTTGATGTAATTAGCTAACTTATATAAAGACATTAAGGTATATCATTTTTGACTATTTAGAATATATATAAAAGCACGAGTTTGAAAAAACCTTTTGAACTGACGAGAATACATTTTATTTTCTACCAAATTACTAAATTGATATTTAAAAATATTTATAATTTAATTTAGAATTATTAGTTATAACTTTATTTAAAAATAAGTTGAGATAATTTTATTGGCTCTAAAATAGAGTTATAACTTAAATAAAAGTATAAGCATACTCGCGACTAGTCAAAATAACTAATAATTAATTATTTTTATTTTTTATAACTGAACTTTTTCTATTTTCATATTTATTAATGTAATAAAATAAATTTATAACTCGAATAGAAGTTCACGTATATAAAGAGGCACTGATTTTATTTTTTTAATTATCATTTAATTATCCTCCTATTTATGAGTTGGGGGAAACTATAAGTAGTTTAGGTATTGTGTAAAAAAAGAACAACTATGATCAGAACAATTCCATTGATTGAGTTTTTTGGTAAATCTTTTTTTTAAAGGATTCAATCAGACATTTATTCATCTATCCATATCCATCTGTTTATTCGATCATTTATTCTTCCGTCTCAAGCCATCTCCTTTCTTTCCTTTTCATTCACTTTTCTTAGTCTCTTTTTTGCTTTCATCATTAATCTTAAGTCTTACTTTTTCTTTATTATTTTCCAGCTTAAAACACCATTGCTTACTACCGAAATTGTAAGAATTAATCTAGAACTTCTTGAGTCAAATCGAGTTTTCTCTTTCGAAACAACTTTGAATTATGTTGGACTTTTGGAACCTGTGTGGATGCTGCCCCTTTACCATTGAATCATTAATCGAGAAGGCAACCAATTTGGGAGATTAGGAAGCAATATATCATTGATTAACAAAGAAGTGCCTTACCGTGATGAGCATCTGCCTAGTATCCAACTCATTTGTACAATGCTAATCAGAGGACCATTCAAAGTCCACCTATCAAGCCAAAATTGAATATTGACACTATCAGCTCTCTCAAACGAAGCCCTTTTTCCAAATTGTTCTACTTGTTAAGATACTACGCAATAAGTGAGAGAATTGCTAAGAAGATTCAACCTCAAACAAATTTTTGTTTGAAGACAGATATTTGGATATACAAACTTACACCCATAAATTATTAGCTTTTGTAACCAATCTCCTTCCAATCTTCACAAGCACCACCAAAATCCAATTACACATTATTTTCAACTCCAATCACCAACTTCTAACTGTAAGTAAAAAATATCCCAATTAACAAGGTGCACTTTTCTTGTATTTTAAATAGATCCTCAAATAAATATATGACAAAACTTGTCAATCTAATCACGTACATCTAAGCCTAATTTTATAGTTTTCATAGTATAATTCCGTAGCAAAATAAATTATTTAACTCCTAAACTTGAATTATAAATGTTGGATGATTGTAATTATAAGTCATACAAATCTAAAATTAAAACCCAAAAAAAGAAAATTTATTTGAATATAAGAAATTGCTCAAAATTTCCCAAATATTTTGATACTAAACCACACATATAATTTTGGGTTTCACAACCACAATTTATGGTAATCATAGTTATAAGTATGGGTACGAATGCAAACCAAGTTAAGAATAAAGTGAGGTTTTTGATGACAGAAAACAAAAAGCATGGCAAGGGAAATGCACATTGATTTAGCTGAGTGAGTGGGTGACAATCTTAATGAAACACAAACTTGGGCCACACGTATAATTATAAATTTATCTCAACTTAGAGGCCCATGTTACTTGAATTTAGGATTTCCAAATCATTTTCTCTAATACAGAATATATCTCAAAAAAGTAGGGCCAAAATAGCATTATCAGTTAAAACTATGTTTTCCATGCTATTTCTTTCACATCCTTAAGATATGTGCTCAACTCTATGTCTTCTGAATTCACTAATGTATCAACTATTGAAGAAACTGACATTATTGCTCATATTTTATATGTATAGTGGAATGCACGGTAGAAGACATGAGAGTTTTCCATAGTGCTTGCTTGATAAACCATACCCAAATTTTATATATTTTCAACTCAACTCTTTTTATTATTATTATCTCATCTATTGATTATAAAATTCAAAATTAAACAAGCATGCTACATTTCACTTATATAAAAGATAAATGAATAAATAAACATGTCTTGATTTTGCTTAAGGATCTTTAAATTTCATTATTAGTGTATAAGATGATAATTATAATTTTCTTTTAAAAAATTATGATGATCCAAATAAGCATGTATTTCAAATGAAAATATTGATTGCTATTAAATGCTAATTAAATTAGGTGAAATTAAGTACAAACAAATTTCAAGAGTATTATTGGATGGACAGTGCTTATCTGGGTGAAGTCATAAAATTAGAGGGATTCTTTTTTATATTTTGTTTAGATTATTTTTACATAAATATGATAATTTATTATAATACACCTTCTTTTTTAAAAAAAAAAAAAAATAGAATGCATAATAGGCACCGATTTGCAATATAATAATTGCACTAGAAAAAAAAGAGAGAGAGAGTATATAATGGTTAACAGTAATAGTGATTAAGTGGACCAAAACCAACCACTTGTCCATCACTCAATTGATCTTCTTTTTCTACATCAATTATTTTTTTCTCAAATTATACTATATTTAGAAAACATTAATGAGTATTTAGTAAAAAATATATACAAATTATTCATGAATTTTTTTAATAAATAAATATATATTTTGTTAAAAGAGCAGAGCTTCTGAGAAGTATATAAAGGTTGAGTTGGTCAAATTAGGTAGGCAGTGTTTGATTTTTAATGGAGTATCATTTGACTCTGAAGAATTCAAAGAGCCCACCACCAATATGGAATGGAAAGTAGGTGGTCCAGACAGTTTTGTTGGGCCCAAAATATTGATATCATCTTTGCTGGCTCAAATGTGTCCTGCAAGTAACTTAGCTCAGATTTTTTCTATCCCTATTTTCTTCTTTGCATTACACATTATTTTGTTTAAATTTAGATTTTCTTTCCCTTTTTTTTGACTAATCAAAGTCACCCAATTTACTGACGGGATTCACAACAATATTTGTTTCACACCCAATATTCTATATGGTTAGGTAATTTGCATGATGATGCTTTATTGATTTTTATACAATTTTTTTTAAAAATAACAACTGTTTTCATAATTATTGAAAATTAATATTTCCCACTATATTTACTTTTTAATAAATTATAGATATCCTTTAATTTTTTAAAAAATTATTTTAATTACTATACCGTATTAAAAATATAAATTTACAAAAACTAAATAAATTATTATGCTTAAATTATATCAGTGATCTAGTATTGAAATGTGGGATTTACATTTACTTGATTGAAGATTAAAATTTCAATTAAGTTTAATACATAATTTAGTATCTAAGTTTCACATTTTTTTTTTAATGTAGTACTTGTGTTATTTCTTTGTCCGATATTATATCTGTATTTGATAAAAAGAAATACATTTTAGTACTTAAAGGTAACAATATTAACTTTTTAATGTTTAATTCAAGTTACCTAATAATATTAGCACTTAACTGTCATCAAATTAATCTTAAAACCCGAATAAATCACCTCCATCATTTTATATTTGATAGATTAAATGCAAAATTAAATAAATTCATAATTAATACTAAATTTATTCTAATAACTAAATCATGAAAAATTCAAACATAATAATATTAGCAATTAACTTTCACTAAATAAACCCTAAAATCCTACTAAACACTAAAAAAGTTAACATCGTTACCTTTGAGTACCAAAATATATAACTTTTGTCAAATACATGTACTAGATCGGATAAAAAATTAAGTATTACATTAAAAAAAAAGTGTAAAACTTGAATACAATATGATTTACTAAGCCTTTTAATTGTTATGTTTTCTATTTAATATATTATTTTATTGAAAGTTTAAAAATAAATTATTAATTACATTTGTTTAAACTTATTAACATTTCTTATGCATCTACCAATTCCTACAAACATAAGTCTTAATTAGGGATGGGAATGAGCCAATATTTGTAATATTTTGCAGGGTGCCTTTAGAGCTTTAAAGATAACCAAAAAAAAAAAAAAAAAAAAAAAAAAACCCATATTCAGAGTCATGTGTCTGCATTAAATTATATATAGAATAAATTATTTACGAATTTCAATTAAAAATAAATTTGTTTAATATAATAATCTTGAAAAATATATATTATTAGTTGAATTAGCAAAATTCCAGACTTGATATGCTGAAATAATTAGGAATTAGTTACGAATTCTGACATTTTCATTAGAAATTTTGCCCAAATTTTCCTTAAAAAAGACTCATAATTTGGACGGAGTGATATTATTTACATTCTAAACAAAGAGAAAAAGTTTTACATTTTTTTGGTCTACAAAAGCTAAGGAGAAGAGGGAATCAAAATAATCAATATGAACACTCCATTTTATGAACATGAACACGGTCCCTGAGAATTCCATTGTACAAAGCTATCCTATTTGCCGGCATTTCACTTCTGCAAAACCCATCCATTTTTCTTCTTCTTGTTGATGCTGCTGCAATTAACTTCTTGTGTTGTTCTTTTCTGTATTCTTGTCCATCGCCACTTGTTTCTTTAACATTCTCAGCAAACTGTACTTTTTTCTTCCTCTTTTTATCCCTTTTCTTTCCATCTACATGACCAACAATCAACAAAACATTAATTCAATTCATCAAAAAACATAGAAAAAGAAAAAAGAAGCTTATCCCAAGGTGTACCTGAAGACAAGCAAGAACGAAGGGTTTGTTTAGGAGGAGGAGACAAGGTTTTTTGCCTTGAAAAAGTGAGGAAAATAACAGTGCTGGAAACAACCATAGCAGTAGCTAAGACCAAGCCTTGTGAACATATACCTGACGACATAGTGGCAGCGATGGAAGATGATGTACTCAGTGTTTTGTTTATGGATAGAAAGAAGTGAAAACTGAATACAAAGGAAGTGGCGTAAGGGAAATCAAGTTGGAGAAAAGGGTCAAATAGGGGATATTATAGAAAGAAAAAAAGAAATAAACAGGCGTGAGGAACTGGAGTTCTCTGGTTTGATTAGCTTTATATGGAGTTTGGGTTTGGGATTTGGCATTTTATTACAAAGGAAGTGAACCACATGGACAGGGCAAGGTGAAACTGAAAGGAAAGGAGCTTTGGGAAGAGGTGATGGGGTCGGTCAACAGAGTCCTCGGTCATGGAGTTCTAGAACGAAGTAAAGTGTCAAAGTAGTTTCTTTTATCTTCTTTAACAGAAAAATAAAATAAAATAATTGGGAATGTGTGCATTAGGTGTGGTAACTGGCAAAGATTTATAGCATGTGGACTACACCCACTCATGGTTAGATAATTCGGCTCCACTTAAAAGATTTATCTGAAAAGTGAGAGGGTTTAAATAAAAATATACGTCCGAAAAATAAGTGTGAACAAAAAGTTAAAGTCCGTTTTAAAAAAGAGTTGGGCATCGGGCAAGATATTTTTGGCCCGAGCCCAAATTGGTCCTACCCAAATCCACTAAATGCCAATTTTTTTATTTTTTTGTTATTTTAATGATATTTTCTTGTTATTTTCTTCCTATATTGCTATCATTTTATTATTATATTGCTACTATTTTTATTTGGATATTGTATAACACTTATTTTATTGTTAATTTTATTATTATTTTAAAGATATTTTCTTGTTAAGTTGCATCTATCTTAGTATTATTTAAGTATACATATTTTTTTAAAATTATTTTTAATTTGTTAGGAAATATTTATTTTAATATTTTTAATATTTTTGATGTATTATATATATTTAAAAGTTATGTAAAACATAATATAATATAAAAAATAATATGGGCAGACTAGGTTGGGCCTGAATTTAGCAATTTTATCTGGACTAAATTTGGACAAATTTTTAAGCCTATTTTTCGAGCCAAGTCGGGCCTAGCAAATAGATCTTAATTTTTGTTTAGGCCCGACCCATAATCACCTCTAATGTGAACTAATTGGTTGGTTAATTGTTTTATTGAAATTTAATATACCCAAGGTTTTTTAAATAAAAATCATAAATAAATATTAATGCATAGGTAGATTACAATTAAATCACTACAAGAAAGTAAGAGAGTGAACAACTACTCTTGTATTCGAACAAAATGGAAGTAACTATTGCATTAGTCCCACTTTCTTCATTGGAAATTTAAAGAAAGAACTAGAGATCGATAATAATTACTTTTTACTTCTATTATAGTTAGATTTTTTTTATAATAAATATTAATCAATCAAAAAGTTTACAACAAATCTTTCAACATTAGTGATGCACGAAACCAGTCATTATATAGTTTATCTTCTTTTTCATTATCTCAAAATTTAATTTGATGTTCGATATCTCAATACTTTACCTAAAAGAATAGACTAATAAGAAAATTGATGACTTTCGTAAAAAAATACCAAGATTCATGAATGTTTTGTCTTCAAAATAAACGTATAAATTCTACATTAAAATATAGTTATTTTGTTATTGAATTGATGGATTGGGACCTTCTTTTTGGTGTCATTAGTTGTAACTTTTGGAAAAGAGGGCAACTTTATTTTTATGAGCATTATCGAGACTAAGAGCTTCTTTGATAGATGTGCACGCTTTCACACGAAAGCTATATTTGCCTTGCATTTTTCAAAACTTTCTTATAGGGGATACTATGACAAGGGAGTGGCGATCGCCTCCTCCTTTTGAGTTACGGAAGATTAATATTAACGATGCTTTTAAAGAGGAAATGGGGATGTCAACTTCGAGAGGGATGATTACAGATTCAATCGGATGGTTATGGGGTTTTGCACGAAACATTGGTTTTTGCAATACTTATGATACTAGATGATTTAGATCAAATTTAGAAATTGGGTGGGCATCAAATTATTTTTGGAATAAGATAATTTAGCAGTTGTGCAACAAGTTCAGAACACGATGAATAACTAGAGATCAAATTATGTTATAAAGACGGGAGTGCAAATCCAAACCCGTCAGGGTTAGGGGCGTATCCGCACGACGTGGGTGACGCGAAATGTCTGGACCGGTTGGGTTTTGTGGGCCTGTTGATATTTTAGCCAAATATGTATCTTTAATTTTTCCTTAGCAGAGCTTATCTTTTTTTGGAATCAAAAGGAGTTAATGCCTTTAATTAAGGTTTAAATTCTCCTTGATTCACGGACATGTTTTGGCTCAATTAGTCAAAGATTTCAAAAAATTCTCCCATTGAATTTATTTTAAAAACCTAATAATCTGGCACGGAAGATACACACTGAAATATTTTCCAACTTTTTCGAGATATCCTTCCCTACATATTATTCAATCTATTTTCCAGTGATAGACAAAGGCAAGGCCATTGTTTGTTGATCACTACAGCCGTGCTACTGTCATGTTCATCTTCTTGTTGTATCCTAGGAGACAACCGACCGACGTTTCTCCAGCACCCAGAGGAGTGGCCGAATCTATCTTAAGGAGACTATCTAAACAGGCCTCAACCACCAGTATCGTATTTCAATTTTTTTCTTTGTTTTTCCAGTTACATATATGTATTAATATTGATCTTGTTCAATCTTGTGATTAATTTAAAAAGTTTTATATTACTGTTATTTTACTAACACCTGTGCAACAATCTTAAGACTAACTCATTCAAATCTTTCTAATTCGAGACGAACAGGACATCAACGAAAGATTGTTTGATTTTTGCTTCAAACAGAAAATCAATTAAACATTCCTGTTTCAGGATTTTACTCCTGCCGTTTAACAGGATTTGTTTGATTTCTGTTTCAAAAAAAAATCAATTGAACACTCCTGTTTCAGGATTACATTCCTGTCGTTTAACAGAATTTGTTTGACTTCTGTTTCAAACAAGGAATTAATTGAACTCTCCTGTTTTAGGATTTTTTTTCCTATTGTTTAATAGGATTTGTTTGATTTTTGTTTCAAACAGAATCTCTATTGAACACTCCTATTTCAGGATTTTTATTCCTGTCATTCAACAGGATTTGTTCAATTTCCTTAATTCTGTTTCAGGATTTTATTTCCTGCCGTTCAACAAAATTTATTCGATTTCTGTTGTTAACAGTAATTGTTTGAGAGTAACAATTTGTTATAAAAAATTGGTTATTCAAGGCAGTGGTTTACTTGGGAAAAGGGTCAAACCAATCCTATTAACATTCGCGAGCGGTTAGATCAGGGGACTGCTAATGATAAATGGTGGACTTTGTTTCCAAACTACAAAGTGTATCATCTATCATAATTTTTCTCGGATCATTGTCCTTTGCTCCTAAATTTGAAGATGGAGAGTGAACACAAGAGTGCATCATTTTCGCTTCGAGGCGGCCTGGCTCTTGAAGGACACATGTGAAACTGAGGTTAAGAATTTGTGGGCCACTAGCTCGGGCTCTATTCCAACAAGGCTTCGTAAGGTTGGAGAGGGTCTTGATAAGTGGTTCATAAAAATTAAATGAGAAAGATCACTTTCAAAGAAGGACCTTGAAAAACAACTCCAAAGGCTAAATGATTTAACTCCAACTAATGAAGTTCTAGGGGACATTATTGATACAAAGCTAGCTCCTAGTATGGAGGCTAACAAAGAAGATTTGTATTGGGAACAAAGAGCTAGAGCGAACTGGCTGAAGAATGGCGACCGAAACACGAACTTTTCCATAAAGCAGCATCTGAGAGAAGAAGAAGAAACACAGTGGAAAATTGATGGACTTTAACGGAAATTTTTATAATAGTAACGAGGGTCTTCTGTCACATGCTACCAGTTACTTTGATTTCCTATTTTCATCAAATGGAATTGCTAATACGGATGCCAATCTTGAGGGAGTTGAAACTTGCATTACAGCGTCAATGAATGTTGATCTCACAAGGGCGTTTTCATAAGAAGAAGTATGTATAGCCCTTAAAAATATGAGTCAATTGAAGGCACCGGGAGAGGGTGGTTTGGGTGTAGTTTTTGTCAAAGATTATGGCACATTGTGGATAAGGAGGTTGCGAGTTACTGTATTGAGGTATTAAATGGAGACCATAATATTTCAAAATTAAATCAGACACGAATCATCCTTATTCTAAAGGTTAGTAATCCTAGCTCTATGTCTCAATTTCGACCTATTAGCCTATGTAATATATTGTACAAAATTATTGCAAAAATGTTAGTAAATAGATTTCAGTCGATACTCTATTTTTGTATAGATGAAACACAAAGTGTTTTTGTACTTGGAAGACTCATCTTTTATAACATCTTAGCTGCATATGAAATTCTTTATTTGATGTCTAAGAGAAGACTAGGGAAGTTGGGTTATTTTGCTTTGAAACTTGACATAAGCAAAACATATGACAGAGTGGAATGACCTTTTCTTAAGATTATGCTTAGAAGAATGGGTTTCTTCAGAAGAATGGGTTCAGAAAATAATGAGATGTGTTAAATCAGTCTCTTATTCTGTGGTTCTGAATGGGCAAATAAAGGAAAGGTTCTTTCCAACTTGTAGGTTTAGACAATGTGATCCATTTGGTCCATACTTGTTTCTTATATGTAGTGAGGGTCTATAGCTTTGTTACGTTTAGCTTCTACAAGGGGTGCACTCAAGGGAGTTCATGTGAATAAACATGCCCCACACGTCACTCATTTACTTTTCGTGGACGATAGTTTAATTTTCGAAGAGGCCACGATGGATGAGGCTAGGGTTCTTAAAGATATATTGAAGATCTATGCCAATAGTTTGGGGCAGTTAATAAATTTTAACAAATCATGATCTTTTTCAGTTCAAATGTGTGTTAGGAAATCAAGGAGAATGTTTGTCGAATATTGAGAGTCAATTCGAGAAATAATCTTAAGAGATACCATGGACTGCCTTTGATTGTCGGCAGGAACAAAAAGTTGGTGTTTAAAGAGATTAAGGAGAGAATGAGCAAAAGGGTGCCTAGTTGGAGTGCGAGAATGCTTTCTGTAAGGGGTAGAGAAGTCATTACCAAAGTAATTATCCAAAAAATCCCGTTGTATGCAATGTTGTGTTTTCTTTTACCTAGCTTCTTGTGTAAGGAATTGGAAGTTGTGATCGCAAGGTTCTGGTGGCAGAAAAAAGCTGGAAAGAGTGGATTGCATTGATGCTCTTAGAAAGCCGGAAGGAGAATGTTTGTCGAATATTGAGAGTCAATTCGAGTAATAATCTTGAGAGATACCATGGACTGTCTTCGATTGTCGGCAGGAACAAAAAGTTGATGTTTAAAGACATTAAGGAGAGAATGAGCAAAAGGGTGGCTAGTTGGAGTGCGAGAATGCTTTCTATAGGGGGTAGAGAAGTCATTATCAAAGTAATTATCCAAACAATCCCGTTGTATGTAATGATGTGTTTTCTTTTACCTAGCTCCTTGTGCAAGGAATTGGAAGTTGTGATCGCAAGGTTCTGGTGGCAGAAAAAAGCCGGAAAGAGTGGATTACATTGATGCTCTTCAAAATCCTTATGTGTTTCGAAGCTAGATGGGGGTATGGGTTTTCAAGACTGATCAAAATTCAACATTGCACTTTTAACCAAACAAGGGTGGAGATTAATGGAGAATCCTACTTCTTTAACGACAAGGATCATTCGCGCTAAGTACTGTCATGACTAAAATTTTATGGAGGTTCAAACCCATCTCTCATTTGGCAGAGTATTTGGAGTTCTAAAGCTCTGTTGGAATGTAGGCTTCGATGAAGGGTTGGATCGAGACAATCCGTCTCAATTTGGAAGGAATATTGGCTATCGGGGCATAATCAAGTGAGGATCACTACTAGCCCAGTAGCGGGTCTGAATTGGGTTAGTGACTTAAGGTTACCTAGTTCAAGCAGCTGGAGTCATGCTCTAATATTTAGTATTTTCTCTTATGAAGAAGCAAAGAAAATTGTAAGCTATTCAACTAACTAGTCAATCTGATAAGTTAGTTTGGTTTAGGGAAAAATTTGGTATATATTTTGTTGAGAGTAGGTATAAAGCACTTATGGAGCATTCAAACACAACTACCATGGAGAGTGACTTATACAAGCAGATTTGGAGCCTTAACTGCATAGCAAAAATAAAAATTTTGGTTTGGAAATTTGTTTGAAATTACATTCCTATATTCCAGAATTTACATTTTTGACTAATTATGATGGAGAATTGTTGCTTGCGTTGTCGTGACTATAGTGAGTTAAATGTTCATGTTGCTCGTGACTGTATGTTTGCAAAACAAGTTTGGTCGAAGCTTAATTATCAGTGGCCATTTTTAATTGCAGAGTCCAAGTTTATAGAGTGATTATATTGGATGTTTGATAATATAGTAAGTGATAAGGATGAGGAAACTGCTATTACAATCTAAGCCTTTTGGTTTGCCAGAAAAAAATTGCTACATGATAAAGAAGAGTTATCTGTGAAAGAGCTTATTACCTTCATCAAAGCTTATGAAAGTGAATATCGATATTTATCGGAGAATTTGCAACACCCTAGACCAAGGGAGATGATTCGCTGGAATCCCCTCCGCCGAATTGGGTTAAAGTGAACGTAGACGTTGGTTTCTCTGCTGCAAAATAGGCAGCAACCTCAAGGTTTATTATAAGAAACAAAAAGGGGCACATACTGGGTTATGGGTTTCGAGTACATGACCTTACCACAACAACTGTAATGGCAAAATGTAACACCCTAACCCGTATCTGACGCTAGAACAGGGTTATGGAGCATTATCGAACTTATAACTCAAACAATCATATAATTCACATTCATTTCTCATTGTAAACAAAAGCCATTCAAATTCAGTTATATAGTCCTTAATACGAGTCCTCGAGGTCCAAAATAGACATTAAGAGTAGTTCAGGACTAAATCGAGCACTTAAGGAATTTTTGGAAAAACATGAACAATTTTCAAAGTGCAGGGGACACACACCCGTGTGGGCAGGCTGTGTGTCTCACACGGCTAAGTGCCAAGCCCGTGTCTCAGGCCGTGTGGACACTTGAAATGGGGACACACGGCCGTGTCCCAGCCCATGTCCTACCCCGTGTAACTCACTGACTTATATCACACGGCCAGACCATGCGTGTAACAATCCCCTAACCCTTATTTATCGCCGAAACAGGATTACGGGGCATTACCGAACTATTTAGATCAATTACGAACATTAAACAAATTAAATTACAAACACATCATAAATTAATCATGTTGACCCTTTTATGGGCCCTCGAGATCCAATATAAGTATTAAAAACGAATCAGAACTTAATCGGAAACTCAGAGAACTTTTCATGAAATTTCAAAATTTTCCTAAGTGCAGGGCTCACACGCCTGTGTGACTCTAGGACATGCCCGTGCTTTAGGCCGGGTTCTACCCCGTGTAACTTTCTGACTTACCCCACACGGCCAAGCCATATGCCCATGTGCTAGGCCTTGTAGTCAATTTATTTATCGAAATTTAGGTACAGTTTTCACACGGCCGAACACATGCCCGTGTGCTAAGCCGTGTGCCTCACACAGTTGAGACACACACCCGTGTTTCTACCTATGTGGTAATACCTAGGCATTTTGTTTTTAAAATTTTAAGTTGGAGGGGACACACGGCCAGTCCACATGCCCATGTGATAGCTATGTGTTTCACATGGTCTGGTCACACGCTCGTGTGCCAGGCCTTGTGGACTCAAAATGAGTCTTAAACAACAAGTTTACCATACCTTGCAATTTTAGACACCAAATAACTCAATTCAATACATTTAAATTAAGCTAAGATCAAGTTTCAATCATGTAATATTATCACGTTTATTTTTATATCCAAACTTATCTATTTATTCAAACACGTATATGCAAATTATTACTAAATAATCTTCTTAATACCAATTATCATTATGCTTATATGTTCAACCTAACCAATAGGATTTTATGCACCTTTTATGCATATTCAACTACTATTTTACCTCACATCACTCAATCATATCAACATTTTAAGGTAATCATGCAAACACCACAATACCAAACATAAACCAAATACTTGACTAATTTTAACAAAACATCTATAGGCTAACCTTTAGTCAAAATAACCTATACATGCCATTATAACTAGAATCAAGTCATCAATAATTACCAATAAAACCAAAGGATAGTGTGATATAGCTCCAATATGCTTCCAACCCATTCGAGCTCCGATAATCTGTAAGGTAAATAAATAAAACAATTACGTAAGCAATGATGCTTAGTAAGTTCGTATAATCTTTATTCATACTAATTTATTCAATTATAAATCTTTACATATAAAAAATAACCCAATATTGTTATATTAATACTTATAAACTATTCTCACTAATTTACAAGGGGAACTAATCCATAGTATCACACATAGACATATACCCTCAAGCTTAGTAAAATTTTATATAACTTTAACTCTTCCGCACTTATTCCATATGCATAACATGCAGACACGATTACAGATTAATGCATTTAACCAAGCATTGTTCTAATTGGACACATAATAAATTATTCCATAAGAAATTGCATAATCTAAACCTTACCATTCTTTCATGAATACTAACTTATTTCCACTTGAATACTTACCATTTCAGTGCTTCAAACAAATAAACATACTACTATTCAATCAATAGCTTGACACTTGCCTAATCATCAAGTAACAACAATAATTAGCATACTTGCTCATCTTACATATAAATTCAATATTGATAAACTTATTTTCTCGACATATCATACTTGGGTTTATTACTCATCACCATATACATAATTTCCTTGTATCAACATATCAAAGATAATCACATATTTACATGTCACTTTTCAATATATTTTAGAAATATCATTTCCATGTCACATTTCAATATATATCAAGTAAATATCATGACTAAGTATTTCAGATATATACCGGTAATAATCATAAGTCTTTCAATATTAATTACACACACACACACATCTATCATTCATAGCAATGCCACTGTCCTAGATAGGGTCTTACACGAATCAAATACGATGCCAATGTCCTAGACATGGTCTTACACGTAAATTACAAGTCGATGCCAACGTCCCAGACGTGGTCTTACACGAAAACACATATCGGAATCATATGCCATGACATATGTATCCTAACTATTCCTAAGGTTTGTATGGGGCTTTCGGACATCGTAACTCGACCGATTCAAGCTCGTAAACAATGCTTCCATGTTTAATTCAATTTGACAAGTATATATATATATATACAAGTAATAATTCAATTCGGCACTACTAATATATATACAATCGAATTTAACGACATTTATTTACTTATGAACTTACCTCGGCAAAAACGGACGACCTGGGACGACTATTCGACAACTTTAGATTTCTCCGATCCAAATCTGATTTCCTCTTTTCTTGATCTCAATCATGCTTCAAGAGTGCCGATTATCCAAAGCTCAACAACCCTATTTTCTTTTCTAATTTTTGGTGTGAAGATGATGAATAATGGCTTTCATTTCTTTTGTTTTAATTTTATTAACTTATATTTCCAATTTACAAAATTAACCTTGGTTAAAACATTACAAAATCACATATTTTAAGTCCATTACCGTCCACTAACCTTAATAGTGGCCTAATTTCATTTTAAGGACTCTACATTATAAAAACAATTGCAATTAGGCACTTACACATTTAATAGTCAACTTTTGCATTTTACACGATTAAGTCCTTTTAATTAAATCGAACACTCAAAAGATAAAATTAAATCACAAAAATTTCACGCATATAAATTAACATGCTGCAGAAACCAAAAATAATATTAAATTATTTTTCTAACTCGGATTTTTGGTCCTAGAACCACTATTCCGACTAGGGTCTAAACCAGATTGTTACACAATCCAAAATCATGTCAGTCATATATTCACATAAAACCGAAAATCATATATGAATTCATCAATTAATTGAATTCCATGTACTTGTAACATCTAAGCCATGTAAACATATATCAAATATCAACCATTTCCATATAAATACCTATAATATCCTAAATTAGGGGTTGTGCGTTTGGAGCATAACCCAAGTGTTAATGGGCTTTAAGAGTGCTTTGGATGTGTTTTAGAGGTTTTTAAAACCTTGGGATTAAAATGGAAGCTTTGGAAAAATTTTGAAATTTTGGGTTAAAAAGGGAATTTGGGCTAAGGAGCCCTTAAGGAAAAATTTTGGCAGGCTATGGCATAAGATGTAACACCCCTTACCCGTATTTATTATCGGAATAGGGAACGGGGCATTACCGGAGTTTACAATTTTTTTATTCAATATAACCCCTTTATAATTAATCTAGTCTTCCCTGCAAATATTTAAACCGAAACTAATTCATACCAACCAATCCAATTCAACATATTTTCAAAATAGATCCATGCAAATTTATAAGATAACCTCATTACATACCGAAACTAGAAACTTGTTAGCCATACCAATGGCTAACCTTACATTCATTTCATATTAACATTTATTTTATTAGCTTATACATGCCATTCATTTCCAAACTAAAGTTTCTTTAAATACCGAAATACTGGGGTTGATAGTGTGATGAGTCTCCCACCGATCCGACCTCCGAGCTCTTAACACTACAAAAAGCAGGGGAAAAAGGAAATAGGGTAAGCACTTTGTGCTTAGTAAGCCCATGTAACAAGAATTATACTTACCTAGTATTTTCAATACAAGCAATAAACATTCATATACTCACTTAATGCATTATTACCCTAACATTCACAAACTCAACATCTAAGTTAGTCGATTAATTTCAATATATCAATAATATACACGCCATGATTGATGAGCTCATCAATATCATGATTTCCATTTCCTTGTTATTTTTCCATATTTATCCCGTTAAATTACTCGGAATTTCGATGGATTTTCAGAGGTACACTTTAGTGTACAAATCCGGGTCCGTCAATTCATATTCATGTGTGCACATTTTCATTTCGTAAAGCACACTCGCGAAACCTCATCTTTACAATGGATTACGATCCAAGCTAAATCCCTCAATATAAACTCATATAGTATTGTCGGGATTACGGTCCCAAAGCAATCCTCGCAACGACAATTACTCTAATGAGCTTGGATTTGAATTACCAGTCCAGGCTAAATTCAGACCTAAATTCGGATTACCCGTCCAAGCTAAATCCATTTTCCATATATTCTTCGAGGGCTACATCGAGATAGGATCACCCGTCCGGGCTAGATCCTTTTACCGTCAATTCCTTTTCAGAGATCCATCGAATTTTCCTTTCATTCAACCGGGATTTCTTTCCTTTTTATCAAATATACCAATGTTTCATCAAATTTCATACAATGGACATTCAAATCATATTCATATCAATAACATACATTTCAAACATTTAAGAATATAATTCAAGTTACACGAACTTACCTCGATACTAGTTCGTTTATAAAATCTACTAATCCGGGACTTTTTCCTTTCCTCGATCTAGCTTCGTATTTCAGTTTTCCGGATCTAAATAAATAAATTCAATCATCAATTCAATACATTTCATGTTCACATGTAGCATTTTCTATAATTCTATTATTATTTTTAGCTTATTCAAAGCTGTCTACTTGAGTCACAGTCACTAAATTATTTATTTCTCGAGCTACAGAGCTCCAAATGAAGAACCGTTAATTTTTCCTGAAACTAGGCTCACATTTCTTTATACCATAAAATTTCCAGAATTTTTAGCCTAGCCAATTAGTACAGTTTATTCATCAAAGTTGCCTCTGTTCTGCTGTCTGGCAGTTCTGACTCTTCTTCACTAAAAATTAATTATCTCTTCATACGGAAATTAGATGGTGTTCCCATTTATTTATATAGAAAATAGACTCATTCAGGATTCTAAACATATAAATTTAAGCCCCTAATTATTTTTCTTCAATTTTTTATGATTTTCTAAAGTCAAAACAGGGGAACCCGAATTTATTCTGAACCAGTCTTACAAAAATCTAAATATCTCAAAATACAGAACTTCTTTTATTTCCTTGTTTCTTTCATATGAAAATAGACTCAATAAGCTTTAATTTCATATTTTGTTCATCTTCTAATTCAACTTCTACAATTTATGGTGATTTTTCAAAGTTAGACTACTGCTGATGTCAAAAACTGTTTTAGTGCAAGCTGGTTATTACCATTTTTCCCCTAAACTTTCAATGAATGATAATTTCGTCCCTGCTCAATTAAACCTCTCAATTGAGCTTATTTTTCTCAATTAACACTTTATTCTATCACTTTAAACTACTTTATAACCTTTGGAAATCATAATTTCAGTAATAGACTTTAATTCCAAACACTTTCATAATTAGGTCCCAAAAATCAATTTCTATTGAAATTACCTAATAAAATCATCTCTTAAACGAATTAAGGCTTAAATTTCATGCTATTTCATCATAAACTTACATAAACCAACCATGGTGGCTTTCAATTTCATCCATGAAATCAAAGACTAATGAATTTAATAGTAGGACCTAGTTGTAAAAGTCTTTAAAAACACAAAATTACAAGAAATAGGCAAGAATTCACTTACTTGGTGCAAAATTATGATATACCAGCTTAGATACCCTCCTATGGCGTTTTTAGCTGATGAGAGTGAAGAAAAATGAAGAGATTTCTAGATATCCCTATTTAGTCCTAGTTTTATTTAGCAAATTTTGTTATTTTCCCATTTTACCCTTATTTCTCCTTATCTTCTTGCTGATTTCATACCCTTGCCGTCCAGCCCAATTAGACCTTGGGTCTATTTTCCTTTTAAGCCCTCTTTCTTTTATCATTTAAACTATCTAATCATTTTTCATAATTTTGTATTTGTTACAATTTAGTCCTTTTCATCTAATTACATACTCAAACATTAAAATTTTCTAACGAAATTTTAATACTATATTACTAACATTTTATAAATATTTATAGAAATATTTCCTACTCAATTTTATGAGATCAAGGTCTCGATACCTTGTTTTTACCCAGTTCCTTCAATAATTCCTTTTTCTAGCTAACCACTAAATCGGTAAAATTTTTCTATCGATATTTTAATACGATTTTCCTATCATATAAATATTCATGCAAAAATATTAAAATAATTTTTCTTTAAATCGGATTTATGGTTACGAAACCATTGTTCCGATAACCTTGAATTTAGGCCATTACAACTCTCCCCTCGTTTTAAGGATTTTCGTCCTCGAAAATCTTATCAGTAAAGAGGTTTGGATATTGTTTCCTCATTGCCTCCTCCGGTTCCCATGTCGCTTCCTCAATCCCGTGCTTTTGCCACAATACTTTCACCAAATTTATTTTTTTATTTCTGAGCTCCTTTGTTTCCAATGCCAATATTTTGACCGATTCTTCATTGTAAGTCATATCCGGCTGAATCTCCACTTCTGTCGGAGAAATAACATGTGAAGGATCTAACCGATATCGTCGTAGCATAGACACATGGAAAACATTATGGATTCTATCAAGTTCTGGTGGTAATGCCAACCGATAAGCGACCGGTCCAATTCTTTCTATGATCTCATATGGCCCGATAAATCTTGGACTCAATTTACCCTTTCGACCGAACCGGAGAACTTTCTTCCAAGGAGACACTTTCAGAAATACCTTGTCATCGACCTGAAATTCAATCTCTTTTCGTTTAAGATCGGCATATGATTTTTGGCGATCGGAAGCTGCTTTTAAACTATCCCGAATAACCTTCACTTTTTCTTCTGTTTCCCGGATTAAATCAACCCCATGTATCTTCTTTTCACCGAGCTCTGTCCAATACAATGGTGTTCTACATTTTCTACCATACAAAGCTTCATATGGAGCCATTTTAATCTGGATGATAATCATATTGTAAAGCAAATTCAATCAAAGGTAGATGCCTCTCCCAATTACCTTCAAACTCTAGTATACAACATCGAAGCATATCTTCCAATACTTGAATTACACGTTCAGATTGGCCATCATCTGAGGATGAAATGCGATCTTCAAAATACAACCGAGTACCCAAAGCTTCTTGCAATTTATCCTAAAACGAGACGTAAATCGAGGATCTCTATCCGATATAATGGAGATAGGCACTCCATGTAGCCCGACAATCTCGGATATGTACAATTCAAACTAGTTTATCTAAAGAATAATCCATACGCACTTAGGAATAAAGTGTGCTGACTTTGTCAATCGGTCAACAATCACCCCAATAGCATCTTTTTCCTCGGAGACAACGGTAACCCCGATACAAAATCCATAGTGATTCTTTCCCATTTCCATTCCTGTGTATAGTAATTGGTGAAGTAACCACGAAGGTACTGATGTTCTCGCTTTGTCCCGTTGACATATCAAACATCTTGATACAAACTCGAAATATCACGTTTCATACCGCCACCAAGTACATCTTTTTCAAATCATTATACATTTTATTACTTCCTGATGTACGGACATAATACCACTTTGTGAGCCTCGTGTAAAATTTTCTCGTATGAGTTACGAATTCTTGGGTACACATACCCTACCTCACGAATAATAAACAATCATCAACCCCAACTTGAAATTCGAATCGATGTCGACTCACATTGTGCCCGTTTAACTCAGTAACTTCTCATCATTCTTCTCGAGCTTCACATATTTGCTTTGTAGAAATGCTCGGTTTAGCCCTCAATTCAGCTATGATTGAACCATCATCACCGGTGACAATCGGGTATTCATAATTAAGTAAAGCAAAGCAGAGATTTTTGACTCAAAGCATCACCCACAACATTAGCCTTACCCGGATGATAATCAATAATCAAATCATAGTCCTTTATCGATTCAAGCCACCAGTACTGTCTCAAATTCAAATCTTTACGTGTCATCAAATATTTCAAGCTTTTATGATCGGTATAAATATGACATTTCTCACCGTACAAATAATGCCGCCATATCTTCAATGCAAAAACAATAGCGGCTAACTCAAGATCATGTACCGGATAATTTCTTTCATGTGGTTTAAGTTGTCTTGAAGCATAGGCTATTACTTTACCTTCTTGCATCAAGACACAACCTAAACCATTTAATGAGGCATCACCAGTAAATAACAAATTCCTTACGGTTCAGCCGCACTAATATCTTTGGTGCTTTCGTTAGTAGATCTTTTAATCGGTTGAAACTCTGCTGACATTCATCACCCACTCGAACTTTACATCTTTCTCGCAATAATCGAGTCATCGGAAAAGCTATTATAGAGAATCCTTGTACAAATCTCCGATAATAACCAACTTAACCCAAGAAACTTCTAACTTCGGATCTGATCTTGGTGGACTCCAATTGACAATAGTTGAGATTTTACTTGGATCTACCGTGATGCCTTCAATGGATACAATATGTCCAAGAAAACCCACTTCTCGAAGCCAAAATTCACATTTACCGAATTTAGCATATAATCAAGTTTCTCTCGAAATTTGCAACACAATTCTCAAATGTTCTGTATGTTCTTCTTCATCTCGAGAATAAACCAAAATATCATCAATGAATACTACCACAAATCTGTCTAAATGCGATGCGAATATTCGATTCATCGATCCATAAATACCGCGGTGCATTAGTCAACCCAAATGGCATAACGAAAACTCATAATGCCCGTGCACAGTTCCGAAAGTCGCTTTTTGGCACATCCGACTCCTTTACTCAGAATCGATAGTAACCCGATCGGAGATCAATCTTTGAAAATACAATAGCACCTTTCAACCGATCAAATAAATCATCAATCCGGGCAACGGATACTTATTCTTTATAGTTACCTTATTGAGTCATCGATAGTCAATACACAATCTCAAAGACCCATCTTTCTTTTTCACAAAGAACCGAGCACCCCAAGGTGAATGACTCGGTCGGACAAAACCTCTATCAACAAGTTCCTCGTAATCGTGTCTTTAATTCCTTTAATTTCAGCAGGAGCCATTCTGCACGAGCTATGGAAATCGGAGTAGTTCCCTTAATCAAATCTATAGAAAATTCCACTTCTCTTTTACGTGGCAACCACGGTAACTCTTACGGAAATACATCGTAAAATTCGCATACCACCGCATTGCTTGAATCTTCGACTCGAGATACCTTGGTATCTAATACATAAGCAATAAAAGCATCATACCCTTTTTGACATACCTGCGGCGGTAATAATCGAAATCACATCGATAATTCCTCTGCGTCTCGATCGATTTAACCCGAAGTAATTCACCATTCGACACTTCAACACAATATATTTCACATACGCTTTGCTACTGCATCATCATCTTTGAGTTAACCAATCCATGCCCAATATCACATCAAACTCATCAAATGGAAGTAACATCAAATCACCAGAAACAATAACCTCTTACCATCGGTGGACAATTTTTACAAATTTTATCCACTAAAATAGATCGCCAAAGGGGTTCGAGACTTTAACCGCAAATTCGATGAGTTCAACAGATAAATCTTTAACGCATGCAAGTTTTACACATATATATGAATGCGTAGAACCGGATCAATTAATGCAATGTAATATCGGTTTCAAATAAAGAAAATGTACCAGATAATAACGTCGGTCTTTGAGGCATCTTCTTTGGTACGCATGACATATGTCCTAGGAGGCGCTCGTGTCTCGTGCCTACTTGCGATATCTTTTGTAGCTCCTCGGCTACCACCGACATTACCGGGATGGTCGAGATGGTCTACCCTCAAAGATGGATTACTTGGCTTCGACATATATTCACTTCATTTTCATTTCTTTCTGGACAATCTCTGAGGAAATGGTCAAAAGAACCACACCGGTAACAAGCCCCACTCTTAAATCGACATTCACCAAAATGAGCTTTATTACAATACTGGCATCTCGAGTTAGGGGTACCAACACTGCCAACACTGGTCATTGATGGAGTGGAAGGTCTTGAATTAGTGCGCTGTGAACCTTGCACTCTATCCGAATACCCAGTGGTTGAGGTAGAACGATCCTGGTACTTCTTCAATTTCTTTGGAGCAGAAAACTGAGATTTTCCCATTGGTCTTTTACTAAAAATTCGAGCTTCCCTCTCAGCCTGTTTCTTTTCTTTGCTCCATTCTTCTGCTTTATAAGCTCGCTCTACTAGTGTAGCAAACTCTCAAATTTCAAGAATTCCAATGAGTAACTTAATTTCTTCATTCAACCCTTCTTCGAATCATTTGCACATTTCAGCTTCCGACTGTACCCATTCTCGAGCATATTTACTCAACCGAACAAATTCTCTTTCATACTCGATATCTTGATCTATTGCCCCCTGTTTCACTCAAAAATTCTTTTCTTTTCTCGATCAAGAAATCTCTGATCGATATATTTCTTTTTGAACTCGATGCGAAGAATTCCCATGTAATTTCTTCTTTCTAAACAAGCTGAGCTTTAGTATTCCACCAATGATAAGATGTGTCTTTTAGCGGTGAAACAAAGACATTTCAAACATTCTTCTCGGCGTGCAAGATAATTCCTCCAAAACCCGAGTAGTATTTTCTAACCAAAATTCAGCTCGTTCGGGATCATCATCGATCGCTGCTCAAATTCTTCTACCCCATATTTTCGAATTTTATCAACCGAGCTTTTCTTTTCTAATGATTCGATTCACACTGCACTCTGTGGAATCTCGAGGCCGTGTGAGGAACAGGAGGGAGCTTGAGTTTGCTTTGCGTAGGGTTAGTTCTTATGTCTTGGGTAAACCATTCATTCATCATTTGAAAGAAGGCTATTTTTGCCTCCTCCCCTTAACCCTTTATACCGGGCCTTCTACTGCTAGTTTCTTCTCTTTGTATTGAAGCCGGAGCATAACTCCCAGCTTCCTCAGATTGAGCTCGGTCAGATGACATTACTATAAGGAAAACACAATTTAAATAGTCAGGAGATATCACACTATCAAAAAAATAATTTAAATGGCATGTATAGCTAATCCGTATTCGCTATATCGGTCCTAGAACCGGCTAAACCGTAGCTCTAATACCAACAAATGTAACACCCCTTACCCGTATTTATTATCGGAATAGGGAACGGGGCATTACCGGAGTTTACAATTTTTTTTTATTCAATATAACCCCTTTATAATTAATCTAGTCTTCCCTGCAAATATTTAAACCGAAACTAATTCATACCAACCAATCCAATTCAACATATTTTCAAAATAGATCCATGTAAATTTATAAGATCACCTCATTACATACCGAAACTAGAAATTTGTTAGCCATACCAATGGCTGACCTTACATTCATTTCATATTAACATTTATTTTATTAGCTTATACATGCCACTCATTTCCAAACTAAAGTTTCTTTAAATACCGAAATATTGGGGTTGATAGTGTGATGAGTCTCCCACCGATCCGACCTCCGAGCTCTTAACACTACAAAACAGGGAAAAAGGAAATAGGGTAAGCACTTTGTGCTTAGTAAGCCCATGTAACAAGAATTATACTTACCTAGTATTTTCAATACAAGCAATAAACATTCATATATTCACTCAATGCATTATTACCCTAACATTTACAAACTCAACATCCAAGTTAGTCGATTAATTTCCATATATCAATAATATACACGCCATGATTGATGAGCTCATCAATATCATGATTTCCATTTCCTTGTTATTTTTCCATATTTATCCTGTTAAATTACTCGGAATTTCGATGGATTTTCAGAGGTACACTTTAGTGTACAAATTTGGGTCCGTCAATTCATATTCATGTGTGCACATTTTCATTTCAGAGAGCACACTCCCGCGAACCTCATCTTTACAAATGGGATTACAGTCCGAGCTAAATCCTGCAATATAAACTCATATAATCTTGTCGGGATTACGGTCCGAGCTAAAAATCCTACAACGACAAGTACTCTAATGAGCTTGGATCTCAATTACAGTCCCAGGCTAAATTGAGACCCTAATTACGATTACCCGTCCAAGCTAAATCCATTTTCCATATATTCTTCGGGAGGGCTATATCGGGATAGGATCACCCGTCCGGCTAGATCCTTTTTACCGTCAATTCCTTTTCAGAGATCCATCGAATTTTCCTTTCATTCAACCGGGATTTCTTTCCCTTTTTATCAAATATACCAATGTTTCATCAAATTTCATACAATGGACATTCAAATCATATTCATATCAATAACATACATTTCAAACATTTAAGAATATAATTCAAGTTACACGAACTTACCTCGATACTAGTTCGTTTATAAAATCTACTAATCCGGGAATTTTTCCTTTCCTCGATCTAGCTTCGTATTTGATTTTTCCGGATCTAAATAAATAAATTCAATCATCAATTCAATACATTTCATGTTCACATGTAGCATTTTCTATAATTCTATTATTATTTTTAGCTTATTCAAAGCTGTCTACTTGAGTCACAGTCACTAAATTATTTATTTCTCGAGCTACAGAGCTCCAAATGAAGAACCATTAATTTTCCCTGAAACTAGACTCATATTTCTTTATACCATAAAATTTCCAGAATTTTTAGCCTATCCAATTAGTACAGTTTATTCATCAAAGTTGCCTCTGTTCTGCTGTCTGGCAGTTCTGACTCTTCTTTACTAAAAATTAATTATCTCTTCATACGGAAATTAGATGGTGTTCCCATTTATTTCTATAGAAAATAGACTCATTCAGGATTCTAAACATATAAATTTAAGCCCCTAATTATTTTTCTTCAATTTTTTATGATTTTCTAAAGTCAAAACAGGGGAACCCGAATTTATTCTGAACCAGTCTTAAAAAAATCTAAATATCTCAAAATACAGAACTTCTTTTATTTCCTTGTTTCTTTCAAATGAAAATAGACTCAATAAGATTTAATTTCATATTTTGTTCATCTTCTAATTCAACTTCTACAATTTATGGTGATTTTTCAAAGTTAGACTACTGCTGATGTCAAAAACTGTTTTAGTGCAAGCTGGTTATTACCATTTTTCCCCTAAACTTTCAATGAATGATAATTTCGTCCCTGCTCAATTAACCTCTCAATTGAGCTTATTTTTCTCAATTAACACTTTATTCTATCACTTTAAACTACTTTATAACCTTTGGAAATCATAATTTTAGTAATAGACTTTAATTCCAAACACTTTCATAATTAGGTCCCAAAAATCAATTTCTATTGAAATTACCTAATAAAATCAACTCTTAAACAAATTAAGGCTTAAATTTCATGCTATTTCATCATAAAATTACATAAACCAACCATGGTGGCTTTCAATTTCATCCATGAAATCAAAGACTAATGAATTTAATAGTAGGACCTAGTTGTAAAAGTCTTTAAAAACACAAAATTACAAGAAATAGGCAAGGATTCACTTACTTGGTGCAAAATTTATGATATGCCAGCTTAGATACCCCTCCTATGGCATTTTTAGCTGATGAGAGTGAAGAAAAATGAAGAGATTTCTAGATATCCCTATTTAGTCCTAGTTTTATTTAGCAAATTTTGTTATTTTCCCATTTTACCCTTATTTCTCCTTATCTTCTTGCTGATTTCATACCCTTGCCGTCCAGCCCAATTAGACCTTGGGTCTATTTTCCTTTTAAGCCCTCTTTCTTTTATCATTTAAACTATCTAATCATTTTTCATAATTTTGTATTTGTTACAATTTAGTCCTTTTCATCTAATTACATACTCAAACGTTAAAATTTTCTAATGAAATTTTAATACTATATTACTAACATTTTATAAATATTTATAAAAATATTTCCTACTCAATTTTATGAGATCAAGGTCTCGATACCTTGTTTTTACCCAGTTCCTTCAATAATTCCTTTTTCTAACTAACCACTAAATCGGTAAAATTTTTCTATCGATATTTTAATACGATTTTCCTATCATATAAATATTCATGCAAAAATATTAAAATAATTTTTCTTTAAATTGGATTTATGGTTACGAAACCATTGTTCCGATAACCTTGAATTTAGGCCATTACATAAGAAATGCCTTGGCAAAGTGGCTTCCAGGCGCCACTTAAGGCTTGGGTTTAACGCCACAGTAGGTCAGGAGTTCGAGTCTTGGGCGCGGCACCGGCGTTTTATTTTTGCAAGTGGCGTTAGCAATTTAGAAGGCTTTAAAAGATTTTTGTGGCAGATTTATGTCGCAGAAAGCGCCTGGGTGGAGTGGTTAAGGACGTTGCTTGAGGGCTGTGGCTAGGAGGACTCGTGTTCGAGTCTTGGGGGTCGCGCTTGAGGCGTTTATTTTGTTTTTAGCGCTAAGCAAGGGAACCAGCGGGAAAGTGTTTAAAAGAAATTGTGTTGGGTTTTTGTCACGAAAGGATCAGGGGCCGAGTGGCTGGAGGCGTGGGGAGCCTCCAGCAGCTCGGGGGTTCGAAACCCAGAAGTAGCGCATGAGTGCGTTTTATTTTTGGTCTGGCGCATAATCAAGGGGAGCTAAGGAATAAGGGCTTAAAAGAATGTTGCGATGCGTTTATGACATGAAATGCATAGTGGCCGAGTGGCTGGGGCATGGAGATGTCTTCTCCAGGTCTCGGGTTCGAGACCCTGGAGCGCAGCATGGTTTTGTTCTTTTTCTTGCTGGCGTGAAGGTGGCTGCATGGGCACATGCACGCTTGAACAAGGCGGTTGGGGGTTTTATTTTTTTATTTATTGATAGGATGATGGGTAGTTTTATTTTATATTATTATTATTATTTTATGTATGGAGGAAGGGGTAGTTATATTATTATTATTATTATTATTATTATTATTATTATTATTATTATTATTATTATTATTATTTTATTAAAGGATGGGTAAGGTGATGGGGGATTGATTAAACAATGATTTGTTTATTTCAATGGTGATAGGAATGAAGCATGCCTTGGGGAGGAGTTGGCCGGCCTTGTGTTTGGCAAAGGATGCATGGCCGAATTTCATACTTGGTTTTTCTTTCATTCTATTTTGTCTTGGCCGAAAATGGAAGAGAGAGCATGGAGTGGTTTTTCTCTTCTTTACCTCGTGCATGGCCAAAGGAAGCTTGCTTGGGGGACCCTTCATGGTCGGTTTTGAAATGTGTTTAGGAGGGTTAAGTCTTAAATTGTTAGTTTTTATTTAGTGTTGCCTTGCCGAAATTTCCTTTACTCCTCTCCTCTTCTTTTTTTTTTTATTTTCTTTCAACCCCAAATCCTTTCTTTTTATTTCTTGAATAGCCGAATACCCCATCTTCCTTTGAGAGCCATAGCCGAATGTGTAGTCATTATTTAGAGCATAAGTCGAATCTCTAGTGCGCCTCATCAACATCTCTTTTTGGTCTCAAAAGCTGAATCATCAAAGAAGGTGCCTTCGACTACTTTCTTTTAGTCTCTCTAACCAAACGTTGGTAAGTACTCCTATTAAGTAGTTGGTTTCTTCTCTCTTTCTTTTTGTATGCCGAAATCAAGGGCAGGCCTTGATTTCTAGGAATGGCCGAATATGCTTAAGGCCATATTAATGTGTTTCTCTTGTGCCAATGTTAGGGAGCATTAAAGGAGTCCTTCGGGTTTTGCAGAGATTAAGGTAAGGAGGTGTGACTTTCGGCCATAGGCTATATTTTGAGTCTTGATAACCGAATGTTGATCTTGGTTTTAGGGGTGGCCGAATATGTATAAGGCCATAGCGATGTGCTCTTTTTGTGTGTAGCTAGTGTTAAGGAGCATCAAAGGAGTCTTTCGGAATTGAAGTACTCAAGGTAAGTGGTTGTGGTATTTGGCCCTAGGCCATATTATGTGAATAAGTGTTGACCGATTCTGTCTATGATGATTAGGAATTTCGACAGTGGTAATCAAGGGCTTCGGGATTCGAGATCCAATTTCGGTAGGTATGTCAAGTTATGAACATTTGGTTAAGATTTCGTATATTGTTGATTAACGGGATTTTTCTGATTAAGATTATACTGATGGAGGCAAATACCAGTCAAGAAGGAAAAGGGAAGGTCCCTATTCCGAAATTTAAGAAACGATCTGTCTCGGCGGTGCGAGATTGGCCGCCGGGGTGTGGGCCAGCGTTTGAACAGCAACGTAGGCAGATAGCCGTAGTGTCGCTTAGTGATAGTATCAGGATTGAGGACATAACGCTGTTAGTAATCAGGTGTGTAAACTCTTACACACTTTATTAGTATAGACTATTATTTTGATGTTATATAACCTCTCATATAGTAACTTTACCTTGTGGGCATAAGCTTGGATTTCGGGTAAGTCCCCCATTACTTGATCTATGTTACATGTTGTGTACACCATCATATGCGGTTAAATGCTATGCTACGTATGAATGCATGATATATATGGGATCATGATACTTGTTATGTGAGCATGATGATGGTGGGATTGATGAGAGGAGGAGATGATCTCTATGGATCATACGGTGGTTTGGTACCACACGATGGGTTGGCCCCATCATTTGATATTTGTGACTTCGGTCACCAGTAGTTTGGCACCACATATTGATATTTGTGACTTCGGTCACCAGTGGTTTGGCACCACCAGTGGTTGGGTACCACATGTTGATATTGTGACCTATGGTCATCAGTGGTTTGGTACCACACGATGGGTTGGCCCCATCACTCGATATATTGTGACTTCGGTCACGAGTGGTTTGGCACCACCAGTGGTTTGGTACCACACGGGGTAGAAAAAGAGTACGGATGGCTAGCTTGGGTTGCATAATTGCATGTCTTCTAATATCTTGTGTATGAGTTGTAAATTCGGGTGGGGATTTATACATCGAGTCTTGGTGACTCACCCTTCCCATATCATTTTGCAGTGTGAGTAGATCGCGGAGATGGGCCGGGGAGGACTCGAGGCGGCCATGCTTGTTCCGTGGACTTGAAGTTTTATTTCGCACCGTTTAAAGTTTATTATTTACTAAATTTGGATTGGGTTGTAATATGGCCGCTTATTTTATTCGTATGTTTTAAGTAGTTGCTTTTACTTTATTTCTATTATATTACAAATGAACTTATAAACTGCTAAGCAAATCGGTAAAAGCAACATTTTCAAAATAAGTACTCGTACGCGTTTTCAAAGACGTTACCATCGGGTAGCAAATTTTACCAAGTTATCAATAACCCCGATATTTCTAAAAATCTAAATGATCAAATGGTTTCAAAGGAAAAGAAAAAGTTTTCAACTCAATCGTGTTTATCAAACCAACCTATCTTAGTTTTAGCAAACACCGTTTTACAAATTCAACAATATTTTCAGATTTCCACTGTTAACCCGAATCTTTCAAAACGTTTTTACTCCATGACATACCAGATCTGGTCAAGGCTCGTGGGCCGGGTTTGGGGTGTTACAATACCTGTACTTGTTCATATCGAACTTGTATAATCTCATAATAACACTATGCCTATTGAACCACTTAGAATATCGTTAGATACGCGGGTGGTACACATGAGGTATACTAAACTGTAATCCGTCAATTCTTGTACATGTATGCTCTTACAAGCTGAATATCGGTAAGCTCTCACGAGCTGCAAATTGGTAAGCTCACACGAGCTGCGGTGAGTCTGCAACAAATGCAAGACATCAACCAAAATGGTAACCTTAATGACATGTCATTTGTATCCTATAAATTCCTAAGGTTCAAACGGGACTCGGTATTCTTCATACGTCATTGATTATACTCTCGATAATTATACTCACATACATATATTTCCATTTAAAGCTTATAAATACTCAATTAATTACTAAACTTACCTCAAACTCAAACGGAGGAATACGATCGTTAAGTCCACGACTTTATCTTTTTCCCAATTTAGTTCTGGGTGTTGCTTTTCTTGATCTGTATATCAAATTTAACCCATATAATCATTATTCTCATCAATTCAATCCAAATTTCATGTTATGGAAAAATTACCATTTTGCCTCTAAACATTTAATTTCTTTACACTTTAATCCCTAGGCTCATAATATGAAATTCATGCAATTTCATCCACATCTAACCTAGCTCAATCCTATATATGCTTTTAGCAGCCCAAAATTTTCACAATTTCACACATTAGACACAAAATTTTCATATTTCACAATTTAACCCCTAATTGACAATTTCAACAAAAATCACTTAACAAAAAGTGTTTAACTTACAACAAGTATTCATTTTCTTCCATTAAACTTCACAAACAACTAACATGCTTTCATGGAAAAACCCTATACTTTCAACCATATTGCAATTTAGTCCTCCATTTAGCTAGATTAAGCTATAACTGTCCCGAAAACATAAAAATCAACAAAAACGGAACAAGAAATCACTTACATGGAAGTAAAAAGGCTTGAAAAATATTTATATTCTCTTTTAATGGTGAATCTCGGCTGAAGCATGAATAAAGGAGGAAGATGACATCTTTTCTTTTATTAATTTAGCCTTTATTTACCTAATTACCTTTTTACCCTTACGTAACTTTAAAAATTACTCAATTACCAAGCCATGCACATCCACTATAGTCTTTAATGGTCTAATTACCATACAAGGACCACGATAAAGTTCTATAGCTATTTAACACCTTTAACTAATAAAACACAACTTTCGTACTTTATGCGATTTAGTCCTTTTTCACAAATTGAGCATACAAACAGTAAAATTTCTTAAATTTTTTTATACTATCATATTATCATGCTGTAGGTATTAAAATAATATTAAATAATTTTTACGAATTTGAATTTGTGGCCCCGAAACCACTTTCTGGTTTCACTGAAAACAGGTCATTACACAAAAGTTACCGCAATGTTCCATGGAGTTCAGT
Organism: Gossypium bickii; assembly: GCA_025503065.1. Taxonomy (NCBI): domain Eukaryota; kingdom Viridiplantae; phylum Streptophyta; class Magnoliopsida; order Malvales; family Malvaceae; genus Gossypium; species Gossypium bickii. The sequence goes on along the minus strand of CP106713.1, from coordinate 12,874,331 downwards.
TCACCTCAGAAGTGGGTTTCATGCATGTAATTTTTGAAAGCGATTCAAAGCTCACAATAAAAAAATATTACATCTCTAGATGAGGATTGTTCAAAGACGAGACCAGTTACCTAAGATGTAAAGGCATGGGCAAGAAATTTCTCCGGTTGTTGATTCAATTACACCGTGCGCCAAGGTAACTCTATTACACATGCATTGGTGGAGGAAGGTATGAGGAGGCTTGATAACCATTTTTGGGTCGAAGATGCACGGACGAAAGCAAAGGAGTGGGCAGATTTTGATCATCGATTTTAACAACCGTAGTAGTCATTGGATTCTCTGATCTGCTCATGGATTGGAGGACATTTTTGATCTAAAGTAAGGCAGCCTCAAACCCCTTCCATTTTGTTTTTTAGTTCGCCAGAATCAAAGAAAGGTTTTGCTACCATTTAGGTTTTGTGGTATCCAAAGGGCCTGGAATGAAGTTTCTTGATTTCTATTTTTTTCTCTTTCGTTTTTCATGGTTTTTGTTGTTTCATGCTTTAATTTTAACTGTTGGCGTGTTTGTTAGGTTTTCTTCTGGATATTGTCTTTGATCTTGTGCTTTGTTTTTTTTAGGCCATTCATTTAATTCTAAACGGTATTCTTTTTAAAAAATCATAAATTTTACATTTTTGCATCTATCCGCATGAAATTGGATAAATATGTGTTTAGATTAAGATAATTTTGATATTCATTTGTCCAAATTTATTAGGAGTGTATATTTTTATTAACTTCTGAATAATATTTTGGACTTTTGATTTTTAATTTTTTTTGCTTACATGGCATAACACGTTAGCATACTTATCCAAGTGGCATGTCACGTGTCAACTTCTCATGGTTTACGTCAGCCACATCAACAACTATTAATGGTTAAACTGATCAATGATTGTTTCGTTAATGAAAGGGGCCAATTGATTTTTATCATTATGCGCTCAATTGAGTGCATCTTTTCATAAGAGCTTAATTAATTCTTTTCTATACTAAGGATTTTTTTATCCTTTAGCTTAAGGATTTTTTATCCTTTAGCTTAAGCTCGCATTATGGTAAAATTTTCCCTTAATATATACTACTTATAAGTCTCTAATTGAGTTAGTGTTACAAGTTAATTAGGCATCAATTAAATATATAATTTTTAAAGACAACAATTTTTATAATAAGGCTAAACTTACAAAAATAGTCACTTTTGTTTGTCCCAGATTACATTTTAGCCACTTATGTTTGAAATGTTACATTTTAGTCACTTACGTTATCATTTTGTTACGAAGTGGTCACTCTACCGTTAAGCTCCGTTACCTCCCTAATGGCAGTCTTACGTGACAGTCCAAATATGTTTTAAATGCCAACTTGGATGTCCTACGTGACAGTCCAAATTAAATTTATTTAATTAAAAACCTATTTTCATCCAGCAACTAGACATCCAAGTTGACATTTAAAACCCATTTGGACTACCACGTAGGACTGTCGTTAGGGAGGTAATAGAGTTTAACGGTAGAGTGACCACTTCGTAACAAAACAATAATGTAAGTAACTAAAACATAACATTTCAAACATAAGTGACTAAAATGTAATCTGAGATAAAGATATTTATATCTTTCAATAATTTTATAATTTATTTTTAAATTAAAAAGTTTAGATTACAGAAAAATTCAAAATGTTGAGTTGATACTTGCTTGATTTTTAATGTTGATTTTATATGCTTTCTATCTTTATTCACAGGATGAGCATCACATAATTTAATTAGATATTTTGAATTTGGTTTGGAATTTTTCTTTCTAAATAATCTGATATGATTTAATCAAATTTCGTGATTTGTACGTTGTGTATGCATTAGGCTTCCCTTTTTGTCAAAGATTTTTATTTTTATATATTTATATAATTATATTATCAAATCAAATCAGAAAAATGTTTTAAAACAAATATAATTATTTTGTTAATTAATTAGATATTTTTATTTAAAATAATATTGAATAAAAAGTAATTATTTAATACATAATTTGAGAACTTTTTAAACTACACAAATATAATTGGAAATGTGACAAGTGTTTCATTTGTTTATATATTAATTTTAAATTTCTTAATATATCCTATAAGACGTTCTACACATGTTATATATGAGATAATATTTCATGTAAAAATTATGAAATATTATAAAAAGTTTTAAAATTTAAATAAAAAATATTAGAATAATTAAACCTTGGACACTTGAATTTTTATTCCAAAATAGTCAAATATTCTAACTATCCATATAAGATTTTTAATTTTTATAAATTTATAAAAATATAAATAAAATTTATTGTAAAACATTTTAAAATTGAAATAGAATAAAACAAATAAATGCTTTATACTTATTTAGTTGGCTCACATGTCAAAATATATATACCTACCATTCACTTACATTTTGTTTTGTTGTTTTTAATTAGAAATTTAGGTTCTGTTTGGTTTAAGGAAATGGAAGTTATTTTTTTATTTTTTTTGGAAAATAAAAAATATTGAAGAAAATGTGTTTAGTTGAAATTTTTAAAAATGATTTTTAAAAAAATAAAATATATGAAAATTAGAAAATAAAAAAAATATTTTCATTGTTTTCACTGAAATGTTTTGTAGAAGTGAAAAAAAGATAATAATTAAAAAATTAAATGTTTTTAACTTTAGATGAGTTGACCCTAGTTCAAACTCGTATATATGTAAATTTTTTATTTTATTTCTGTTAGAGAAAAGTAGTTACCAAATATTTTTATATTTTCATTATTAAAAATATTTTTTTATTTCTATTTACCAAACATGTTTTTCAATTTTAAAAATTATTTTCTAAAAATAAAAATAGAAAATGTTTTCAAAAACCATCGCAATCTTAGCTTTTAATAATCCTGAAAACATCCATTATATGGTGAAAATAATAGATAAATAATTATGAATACTAAAAATCCTCTCTGTTACACCAGAAAATATATTGGGTTAATTGAAATAATTAATTAAGTAAAGAATTAGGTTTGATAGGTAAGTAGTTAGTGTAATCTTTAGAGAACTAAGTTCTATTTACTCTTTTTTCATTTATTTTCTTTTTAATTTCAACAAACTAGAATAAAAACCACATTAGAATAATATTATTAGGAGTGAAAATTTATCAAGATTTGGGTAATATTTTAATGGTTAAAGCTTGTTTCTCCTCCCTTGCATGCTTAAGTTCAAGCCACCCTATCTCCACCATTTAATTTTTTTTACTTTTCCTCCTTAATTTCAACCAAAATGTTAAATTAATTGCCTAAATCTCTCTTAGGGTTTCAAACCCAAAGTTATTTAATACATATTTCTAATTAGGTTAGAATTTTGCTTCCTTTTCAAATCCCCTCAGAATTTTGCTTCCATCTTTTATATTTCTTTTATCTTTCTTTTCTTCCCTTTTCTTGTCATCAAAATTTTATTCCATTGCTGAGAATTTTTCTTGTTTCCCGATTTTTAACTCATTTTTCAATCAAATTTGTGGTCGCTATTAGAAATATTCTTTGATCATTGCCAAGAATCAAACCCATTTTAGGTGCAACAGACTAGATTTGATTGCAAGGAACGATGTTTGGGCTTCCAATGAAAGGTGTGTGTTCTTTTATAAGTGAACCAGGGCAAAATCGTGCCTAGGACAGGGCCACACAGTTTGCCACATGGACGTGTGGACCACATGGCCCCTCACACGGTCATATCCCCCTAGAACCCTATGATAGTTTGAATCTCACACGGCCCAAAACACTCCACACGACCTGGTACGCGGCTGTGTCTCCCTTGTACCATGATTTTGCAATTCCTACACGACCTCAATTTGTTACACGGTCTAGCCACACGACCGTGTAACCCCTCCACATGGTCCAACCACAGGGTCATGTGCCTTTGTTTTACAGTTTTTCCCAAAAAATTATGTTATGTTTAGTTTAGCCTTTAGATATACTCGAATTTTTTTTAGTATTTTATTTATTCGATTAAGTCCCTGATAATATGAATAAAGTTAGATTCCATAATTTTATTAACTGAATTATTATTATTATTATTATTATTATTATTATTATTATTATTATTATTATTATTATTATTATTATTATTATTATTATTATTATTATTATGCATGAACTGTGAATAACATATGTCTCTTTTTTTTGGACAAAATAACATAAATGTCTTTTGTATCTGTACTTGTGATTATACATACAACATGTCTCATTTTTACTGTTATATCGAATTCATGATAAGCATGTTTTTGTTGTTGTAGTGATTAATTGAGAACATTTATTGCTGCCACATTAATCTATTATAAACATAATATTTTGTTTCCGTTATAAGCATGCCAGATTACATTGCATGGAGCGGGACGTTTTGAAAAGGAAGATGTTCTGGCATATTAGTAATTTGCAACTTTGGTTGTTTATCCACATACTTTTTGGCAACCCTCATCTGCAATTATGTTGTGTATTCACAACTATCTGACAATGTATTAACCTACAACACTGGTGGTTCAACCACCCATTATCTGCCAGCTATTATCTGCAAATATGTTATGTATCCACAGTCATCTGGCAACGTATTAACCTGCAACTTTGGTGGTTTATCCACAACTCAGTGTGTAGGAATGGATGAGTTTTGGGGAACTCTTACTATGGTATGTAGCGGTGGGGTAGAATCTTTTCTGTTAAATCTGAAACTGCAACACCCTCTAACCCTTATCCGTCGCCGGAACAGGGTTACAGGGCATTACCGGACTATTCAGATCAATTATGAACAATAAACAAGTTAAACTGCAAACTCGTCATAAATTAATCCTATTGTCCCTTTTATGGGCTCTTGAGGCCCAATATAAGTATTTAAAACAAATCGGGACTTAATTGGAAATTCAGAGAATTTTTCTCAAAATTTCAAAATTTTTCCCAAGTGCAGGGCTCAAACACCCGTGTGGTCTAGGGACACGCCCGTGTGACCCTAAGACATGCCCGTGCTTCAGGCCGTATCCTACCTCGTGTAACTCTTTGACTTACCTCACGGCTACGCCACACGCCCTTGTTCTAGACTATGTGGTCAATTTATTTTTCAAATTTTAGGTGTAATTTTCACACGGCTGAGACACACGCCCGTGTCTCTACCCGTGTGGCAATACCTGAGCATTCTGTTTCTAAAATTTTAAGTTGTAGGGGACAAACACACGCCCTTGTGTAAGCCGTGTGTCTCACACGGTCTGGTCACACGCCTGTATGCCAGGCCGTGTGGACCCAAAATGAGCTTTATACAACAAGTTTACCAACCCTGCAATTCTTGAACAACAAGCAACTCAAATATTCTTTATTCAACCAATCCAAAATACGATTAAATACATCTAAAACATGTCAGAACTATCATTATAATGATCTAACTCATGCATGTTCATAGATATCTAGCATAAGTTATATAATCAATTCATTTAAATACCATTTAACTAATTCAAACTAAACCATATAATTGGCTATATTATAAAACATATATATATCAACTAATATCATTTTATACACCATTAATAATCACATCTCAAAATGACATCGAAAGACAACTTAGGTACATGCCATTTTCAAAAGTGAAAATACTTCACCACGTGATTTGATTTCAGGATAGGCTTTGGATGCTGATTCAACGATCGGACTTTACCTAACCTAACTTGCGCACAGAAACAAACCGTACACTGAGTATAAACTCGGTGGTATTTCTATAATTCGAATACTTATTAAGCAAAAATTTATAAAGTTTAAGAACATATTTGTACATAATAAAAATCATTCAACCAACAATATATTTCATAAACTCATCATCCATATCACTTTCAATAATCATATTTTTTATTTCAATCTCACAATTGTTATTCAGTAACATTTCACAATAAAATTCTCTATTCAATTTCAATATCAATATCCATTTCTTATTCAATATCATTCAATGTCAATTATTTGGTCAATTCATTCATATATCCCTATTAATGCGACTCAGACTCAAACGGATACACGGATCCAACCCAAACACATCAGTACGACACTCAGTGCCTCATCGGTCATGCTGAAGTATAACAATACGGTACTCAGTACCTCATCGGATTTATCCGAAGTAATAATAGTACGACACGTAGTGCCTTATCGACTCGAAGCCGAAGTATCCTTGAACACTTCCAATCCTATGGCATGCCAACTATATCCGACTTAGCCCGATATTGTTAATAGGGTGTTTCAATACATAATTCAATTTCCAATAATATACAATTTCAATTAATTCCAATTCAATACACTTTTCAATCATACACATACTTCACAAAATAATCAAGTTCAATGTTAATATATCAAACTCACCTCAATTTCACTTACCATACATAATAATAAATACAACAAATAATTTTAGTTTTCGGATTATAGAAATACAAATCGTAGTTTTTTGAGCTAATCCTCGTTGACTTTCTCTTTCCCTTTCTTAGCCGATGTCTCCCGCTCAATGTTAGCTACGGAAATCAAAACAATTGAAATTTATCAATATACTACAATTTCATACTACATATTTCAATTAATACACGTCTTTTGCCTAAATTCCAATTCAATCCCTATTCAATTCTAACTTTATTTTGCTTCATAATTTTATTCTCTATTTTTCATTCAACTATCACTTAAAACCAATTTTAACTCTCTAATTTCACCATAAAATCCTAATTTTGAAATTCTTTCAATTAGTCCTTATTACTCAAAACTTATGATTTATTTTACAATTCAATCCCTTTTTCACTTCTAACTTGAAATTCTATCAATTTAAACCCTAATTCTTCAAGTTGTTCAACATGAACAACATCTAAAAGTCTACTAAATTACAAAATTTCCACATAAATCAAGTAGTATTTTGTTCTAGGATTCCAAAATATATCAAAATTACAAGAAAAGGGACTAAATTAACTTACCAATTAAACTTGAAACTTCAAAACCCTAATTTTTCCCCTTTTTTTTTCCCTTTTTCTTTCTTTCCTTCTCCCCTGTTTTTTGTTTGGCTATTCTGTTTCTTTTCATTCTTTTGATTTATTTTATTGTATTTCTTTTATGTTATATTTTATTATATTATAATATTATATTTTAGTAATAATTATTATTAACTTAAATAATAAGTAAATACATACATGTATTACAAATGTATGTATAATATTTATTATACATGTATTTAACTTTTACCATATATTTGGCACCTATGGCTTAATTGCTAATTTAGTCCTTCAACTTTTCTTGATTCTATAATTCAACTTTTACCCTATATTCAATCTAGTCCTTACACTAAATTAAACTTAATTCAAGCTAATTCACCTAGCCAAAATCTAATTAACCTCACAACTAACTTCGTAAATATTTATGAATTCATTTTACAAAAATAGTGACCCGAAAATGCACTTTTCAATTACCCGACTATCGGGTCATTATAAAAACTGTGTTGCATTCTCAAAACATGTGCAAACGAAATAGGGATGCCTGAGATAATAAATATGTATATACGTTGATTGGGTTGATATGATATTACAATGCTTCGAAACTGCTATTGTGATATTCTATGTGATGTGATTTTGTATGCTAATCAATTGCACTAATTTTCTTGTGATGGAACCCACACTGAGCTTCATAACTCACTCCCTTTAATTTTTATCCTTACAAATAACCCACCAAGTTAGGACGCGAACACGACATTTGGAGGGTCTCAGCTCGATTTTGTTAAAATATTTTAGATATTTTATTTGTTACTTTATTATTCAGAGCTTGTATTATTTTATTTTGAACTGTGACATGGGATATTGAGTTTGTTGTTTTTATTTTATTTATAGCTGCATGACATTTAGTTTAATTTTAGGATATTTAATCACGATCAATAATTAGTTATACATGAACTCCGATTTTTATTAAAGTCATAAACATATATCACTTTTTTTTTTTTTTGCTAAATTATAATTTGAACTTGAGTATTAAATAAATTGGTAATAAACGAGGTTTTTAAAAGTAAACATTGTATATAGGATACTAAATTTAAATCATTATTCAATTGGTAAGTTTTTCTGAAAATAGACTACGATTTTCTTCTAAAATAAACAAATGCTTAAAATGACTGTTTTCAAAACTCTGATAGCTTGCTGAGCCATTTTGGTGGCTAATCTAATCTTTTGAATTCAAGTCTAACATCTAGGCCGAGTTGGGGAGGTTACACTCTCATACATGTATACATCTGGAAACCATGAATTTAGAACACAGATATGTGTTTAAGAATAATATACAACAAATAATGAAACATACGGTTTGAAACTAATTAATCATAATAACATATTAAATATGTACGATATGAAAGTTTAAAAAATAAATTAAATTGTGAGTAAAACGAAATTTAAACATATAAATACACCAGATTAACAATATTAAATGCTCTACAATTGTTTATTATGGTATTGTCATCAATTTGTGAGCTAGTGTTGAGTTGACTTATGATACCAACTCGGTGACATTATCTAAATACACAGATTTGGTGAGAGAAAACATTTTATGTTAAAAGTTAAATATTTTAAAGTTTACTTAAGAGTTATTATTGATGTAGTGGTAAAAAATTTGAATATAAATTCATTAAACATGAGTCTAATCCCTAAACATAATAATTTTTAATTCTTTTATTTAAAAACTATATAAAAATATGAAAGGACAAAAAAGTCATCAAATAATAATAGTAGTCATTTAATAAAAGAGTATATTTGTTATTTTCTAACTAAATTGGTACCTGATTAACCCGTGATACCAACTTAATTAGAATCGTATTAATAGTATAGATAATGATATAAAGAAAGTGAAATAATTAGAAAGGAGAAAAAATAGAGTAATGGAACCAACTGAAATAATAGCTACATATAGTGTTTTAGAAATGTCAAAAATATTAGAAATGAAAAAGAAAGGAAAAATGAGTTACTAAATAAATAGAATACCATTTAAACAACTTAAATTATGAATATAATCTTATCAAATATGTTATTTGCTTTATTTTTTTAATTTTTTATTGAGTCGTGACATGGTTTTTTTGATAATTGAAGTACGGTAATCTTTTATAAATATATTTATATGATTTATAAGTTTTTAACTCACCAGTTAAAAACTTATAAATCATATAGATATATTTATACGAGATTGTCGTAATTCAATTATCAAAAATCTTACTATTTTATAAAAACATTTCAAATTAAAATTTTAAAGTATAAATATTATATCAATTAAATCTTTTTGTTAATTTAATAATTAATTTACGCATTAAAGATCAACTTAAACATCATATGAAATATATTAAAAACACGTAAATTAAATTGGTAGTATATAAATAGCTTAGATATGATAGTTTAGAAAACTAATTAATAGTGAAAAAGGTAGAGACACAAAAAAATTGGCGGTAGGAGTAGACTGAAAGGAGCAAAACAGGAGAGCAACACGTCTCCAATCACTGAGGTTGAAAACTGCGCTTCACACACGCTTTCGACATTCTCAAATTAAAAGATACCAACATCTAGCTACGAACCTTCCTCTGTATGCAACCCGACAATGTCGTACATTGTGCCTTTGCCTCCCCCCCCAAAAAATCAATTATAGGATCTCATTCATTCAATTCAAACAAAATATTTTGTGGAATTGCAATAATGAAGTTACGAAAAAATAATAGGAATTAAGATACCGACACCCTTTTTGTCCGGTCTAGTTATAAGATGATGTATAATAATTTCTGTAATTGAAATTTGGAAGGGTCCATGTGTTGCTTGTTTGTGTAAATAATCCATATAAAAGATTAGTACAACAATTGACCTTAGGATAGGGTAGGGCAGGTTCCACAATCAAATCTTGTATTCACATTTGCGTTTGAAAAGGATTGAAAGGAAACCAATAAGAAATCAACATTTGCATGTCCATATATAAAATATTACAAAAATGATTCTCCTCCAGAATTTCTTTTGTTTAATTTTTGACAATTGGACAAGATCATTTACAAATGAGAATTCAGAACATTACATGACAGCTCTCAGCTTGTCCGATAATAGAAAATACTAGTCCAGATGGCAAGTCCTATCCCTAGTTTTCTTGATTTTTATAACGAAGAATAAAAATAAATAAATAACCATATATATATATATTACTAATATTTAAAAAGAACAAATCCATATATTAAACTTGTGGAGTGTAACATAATATGTGACCTTTTGCACATATACTGAACCAAGGCCCAATCACAAATATGAAATGTTGAAGGCTTAGAATAAAATAAAATAATCGAGTGCATTCATTTGATTTCTGGTTATCATGTGTAGAACTCGGAAGGCCTAGATATTAGGAATTTTGTGTAACGAGAACCTTGAGAAAGTTGTGGATGAAATTGCAGGATTAATCAGAAAATGATGCTTCAATTGAAAATAACAGAAGCAGGAGAGTTGAGTACCCCTGTTGCATAAGATACAAGATCAACAACATAAGTAGACAATCTCATTCAGGCTATTACCAACCTGTTGTGATCAATGTCTTTACTTGACAACCAGTGAGCTAAGTTAAGAACTAGTCAGTAAAGCAGATCATGAAAAGTCTCTAACACAACGACCGAAAACTGCCGTTCAAATGCTTCTGCAAAGTGGTAACAACTAACAGATAATTAACAATAACCGCAGAACACATACCCGGAGGCTACAAGTTTTATTATACCAGTCAGCACTAAAACCACAACACGGTATCACAGCTGACGGAAAAGCAATAGCAACACAACACTGCAGCTCTGCAGACTATGACACAAGCACAAAAACAAGTTTTATTGTTACTACCAAAGCCAGTAACACCAAACTAAACAAGTTATTATTGCTTAAGAACAAAGTAAAGATCCCCTAAGTAGTGAGGATAGGTGGCAGATAATCAGATTTGGCACCAAGAACACGAGCCTTTGTGTCAGGGAAGAACTCGGTGCCAGGCAATTCAGTGACAGATCCATCACTAGAAACACCGATGGGGTAACGGAGTAGGTGTCCAGGCAAGTCTCGCTCAAGTGACTCACTTGAATAGAGATCCCAATATTTGTCAGCAACCTGATTCACCTTCCTGACACACTCTTCACTTTCTGGTGCGAGGAATGTGTCATCAAGCATGCCAAGGTGCTCATACCACAGTGACAAACGGAAACCATGGACCTGACCTCGTGCTGGTTCCCTTAATGATAAATGATATGGTTGATAAGCTCCCATGGCTATTTCAGAGTCTCTAGCACCATCCATGGATCGCTGGTTGATGTTGGCAGACCCAATTATTATGTATTCATCATCAACTGCAGAAAGCCAACCGAAGTTATATGAGATGTAGGTACTAAAGAGAAACATAAAAAAGAACTGAAGGGGAGCTCAGTGTTCAAAACAATTCAAATGAAAAAGCCTGTTAATTTTCATTATTTACAGCACCATGACCATTGCTCCTCCTTATTCCACCTTACTTCCAAGGAAATTTTCCTCATGACCCAACCATCTGGTGGATATATTCTGCAAAGGCTTGTATAATCTCAAAAAAAGAAAATTTCAACTTCAATGTCTCTGTCCCACTAGTGGTTCAAGGACCTACCAGATCCCCCCGGGCCGCCAAATTCAAAGCTAATATTCAATAACAGAAGCTAGTGAGGTGTGTAAATTAAATTTAAAAAAGGTATTCATCACCTACCAATCATCATTTTAGCATGAACATAGATCATGAAACGACGGGCCTCCTGAGCTCTGGCATAATCTGTATCAGGGTCTGGTCTTTCAGAAGGTTCATATTCTCCACTCTTCTTAACCTCTCGGTTCCCAAGGCAGAAAAATGTTAAATAGTTTCTGGGATTCTCGTCGCTACCCTTGGCTCTGAGAGCCTGAACAACATCCTTATACATCATGTCCATCGTCCTTCTCTGCCAATCTAATATTGCCTGAACTGAGGCACTCTCTGGGATTCCTTCTGGCCACATAGGGACAACAACATAAACAGTAAACCTCTCTCCTGCCATGATCTTGCTTACAATTTTAAGTGAAAGTTCTTTGGGAATCAGATGCAAAGCATTAATATCCTCAGGCTTGATGTCATCAGGACTCCAGTCAAATGAGCTTCCGAGGAAATACTGATTTTCAATATAGATAAAATTCTTTGCTCGTCGTATAGCATTAATATAGGCATCCTGAATACTTCGGTCAATGATATTGTCCTTTCCACTCACAAGCCCAGCCTTGGCAGCATCTTCAGGTGTCTCAGGGAAACCAAAAGCTGCCCCACCATCAATTGATCTAAATAACTGTACATTCCAAGTTTCATGGTCATCAGGAAATGTAACTGGAGATGGGGGAATGATGACATCTTCAAGTTCCCTCAGCTGAAGAAGCACATCTTTACCGCCTTGTCGTCTCCATCTTTGCTCAAAATTGAACAAGACATCCCAGGCAATTGGCCCTTCAAGTCGGGAGTGGATATCGTGCCAAGGTTCCCTTGGTCCACCTTTGGTGATTGAAGCATCAGTGAAGTTTGGCTGATGGAAATCATCATGGTGAGCGGTGTCCAAGGTCCTGAACAGGGAATGGAAAGGTGTGTCATATCTCCCATCACAAAGATCAATACCTCCAACAAAGCTCACAATTCTCCTTTTCTCTGGATCTCCATTGGGCATTGCAGCATCCACTACAACAATCTTCTGGTGATGAGTGAACATGGTAGATATTTGTAATTCCTGGACAAAACTTCCACCATCATCTGGATTACGAGGGCATAAGACACAGTTGACATCAGTATCCTTGAAGAATTGTTCAGTTTCCTCATCATGGGTGGCCATTAACCCATCCTTCTTCAACAATCCAACAGATGTTCTATCATCCCAAACAAGCATATTAACCCTGACACCTTCACTTGCTTTCTTTTTCAGCAATTCACCAATAGTGATGTCACCCCCGGGCTTTGGCCTTCTTGAGTCTCTCACCAAAGCGATCTCAGTATAAACAGACCAACCAGTAATGTAGATCATGTGTTTAGCATTGGTGATAGCATCAAAAACATCTTCCCAGCATCTATGTGGCTCATAATTCTTGCCTCCAGCGAGAGGAATTTTAGGAACAAATCCGTCTGGGATATGAGCATCCTGGTACAGAGAAACTTTACACCCTTTTCTCTGCGGATAAAACGTATAGGGAACTCCAGGAAACTTACGACTTACGATACCACGGGCCCAGTTGCGGTCCTTTGTCACATCAAAATATTGAAGCTTCACATGGATTTTACCACCACTTTTTATGGGATTCTTGTCTTCATCCAGAATTTCAACCCACCTATCCACTTCATCCCCTTCTGTGAGATCCTCAACAGGGACATATGCTCTTCCAATCAGAGTTGCTCCAATAGGATTGTCGTCTTTGACAGTGAACACCACATTGGAAGCATTATGGGCACAGTAAATGTGGAAAGACTCATACCACCTAGGGTTGGAAGTTTCTTTTTCTATTGTTCTGGTTCGTCCAACTCTGGCCCTTTCAAGATCAATAGTTGCATAAATCTTTGGAACTCCTTTGCCAATGCCAATAGTCTCCTGAACATTTGCCACAAGCTGCAAGACAAATTTCATCCAGCAGTAATTTAAAGAACAGAAATGAGGTGACATGTTAACAATTCAAAGATTTAGAAGACAGTTAAAACAGAAAAACTCACCACTACATTGTGAAACGGGCTAATAATATTTCAGAACCAGTAAAGTAAACAGGACATAGAATAACGGAAATATTTGTCAAAATAAGAGGAGAGAATATATTCCAACAGCACGAATGAAACCGAAGATGGAACCTTCCAATAAAAGGATAAATAAACCTTCCTATTACAATCTTCAAGAAATGTAGCAGTCTATAAGCGTATATGAGAAGAGTAAAAATAGGGTACAGGTGTTCATATTTATATGAAAGGAAAGAGTAAAATATATAGCGATCAAAAGCATCAATGCAGGTATATGAGAGAGATGTTAAAGACAGGAGCAAATTGGCAGAAACTCAGTCTGCTGATTTCTACTCCAAAGAGATGGGGAAGTTAATGATTAATGGTTCCATTTTTTTAAGAGCACTGATCATTGTCTAATTACTACAAGGTCTAAGATATGCTTGCTGCAAAGAAAAAAGTACTACAGATAGGTATTAAATGCTTTTTCAAGGACAAACAGTCATTTATTTTATAAGCCCTGACCTGTGTCAATCAAGAAATATGTGACATATTTCAAAATCAAGAAAATGAATTTACAGAATTCTATTACATTGCTATCCAATTAGTTTTGCGTCCAACGCATATACATATGCGCACTCAAACAATCACACATATACATCGTCCTTTTCCACTTGCACAAAGGACTCTGCAACATGGTTAGTAGATTCAAACATTTTCCTCCCACATAACTATCCAGACCTCATGGATATCCAAGTACAACAACCTAATCAAAAGAAACAGATCAAAGACAAAGACATGGATACATCCTTATTTCCTGACAACCTAAACAGTCTTGGAAAAAATGCTTGCTAAGAGCATCTCAAATAATTTTCTTTCTTTAGAATCACCCAAATAATCCCCATATATTTCAAAAAATCTGCTGTGTGACTGTTCAACAGTGAACCCATCTCCAAACACACTTACTTTTAACTAGGAATAGTCTTCACTACTGGAGTTACTGAAAAGGAACATCTACAGAGCATTTCTCAAGGCCCCATTGATGGGATCCAGAAAACAACGCCTAGATCTTATCTAATACTCCCACTTCTGGAGGGATCCATATAACCACACAAGTAATGTGAACATTCATAACTCAGATTATCCAAAAGGAAGAAAAAAGAGAAAAATCGATTATGTTTTCAAGATAAAAAAAAATCGATCCATTACTGATCTTTTATGATAAAAACTTGGTTAACCTTAAAAAAATGAGCTGATTGGATAAGTCAACTAAACTAATCCAAAAAAAGAGACCCAAAAAACAAAAATATAAAAAAGAGGTAAGCAATTATCCTGATCTAGCATAAGAATTTATACCTTGCCGAAGAAGTTTCCACCTCCATCATGAAGCCTATCAACTTCATAGATCGTAGCATGTAAAGTCCCATGGAGTAAAGTTTCCTCCATTTCTCAACTAAAAGAAAGAGAAAAGAAAGTTAATTCAACTAAGACAGAGAGATATTAACATAAGATAAACTCCAAAAGAAGAGTGGGAAACAGAGAAGATAAGTTCTTTTAAAAAAAAAAAAAAAACTTGCGAAGCAGAGAAATGAGCAAAGAAAGAAGGTAGATTCAAAAAGATACACCCAAGCTTAAATCAGAAGAGATCTTGATCTGAGGATATCAAAGCAGCAGTGAAAGTGAGTTGTCCTTGATTTTCTCTTTATGTAAGGGATTTATATACGCAAAATACGCGTATCTAGTTTTTGTAATAATGGATATATAAATTATGGCTGCAACGTGGTGGCCGTGGGCAGCTAAAAGGAAAATTACTGACGGGAAAGAGACCCGGAAAATCAGCCCCTTAAATGGTTGCGCGTGGAGCCGAGTGGATCGGGGACTACGAAAGATTTTTTTTTATAGGGACTCAATTACATAAAATCCCGATTTTTTCAATTCAATTTCAACCTTCCCTCACATTTTCAAATCTCTCTCAAATCCCTATTAATTTCTAACTCGAATTTTATTTCTCTCTCAACTCAATTTTTATTTATTAAAATTATATTAAGATTTTCGTAAATTATTTTTCTATTACAATTTATTTCATGTTTTTAAAAATTAGCAATGGCAAAATTTCTAATCTGTTTGAATGGCAAACATATTTTGACTGATCAATTGCAAATGATAATTTTTTTATATTTAATCTAATTTAATTTAAATATTTTCTTGTTATATTGGAATTTAATATTTTTTATTTTTTATATATAGTCGGAAGATTAGATTTTGGAGACGTATATTTGTAATCTAAGAAAAACCATTTTTGAAGCTCGATCTATTCGGTCCCTAATTGGTAAGCATTCTCAAGCCATTTTCTTGTAATTTTTATGTTTTTGAGGTCATGGGGGCTTGATTTAGCTATCCCATGCACCAATTTGCAAAACTGTTGAAGTTTTTGATAGCTTCCATTTTTTATTTCTTGAATAAATTGGTGTTAATTGATATATTTTAAGCTTAGATTATGAAAAAGGACTAAATTATAATGTTTGGTTGTTAGTTTTGTACATAAGGACTAAAGTGAACAAATTGTGAATTTGATGTGAAATTCAATAATAGTAGATAGTAAAGAGTCCCTAAGGGATGTAATTGAAATTGATTTTAAAATTGAGGCTAAAAATTGAAAGATATAGTTATTCAGATTTTAAGAACTAAATTGAATAAAATGTAAAACTTTAGTGGTATCAAAAAATGAAGTTTCATAGGTTCATTCATATCATTATATAATGTACAAATGTTTAATATTAATGAATTGAATGGAATAATTGTCTAGATCGGAAATTGGATCAAATCGGTGATAATTAGGGAAAAGCAAAAATTGTAGATTAGTCCCTGAAGTTTCAACTTGTATGTTGTTTTTTTCAGGTAAGTACATATGGTATTTGTTTATCTAGATTGTTGTGTAATTGGTTTGTAATTTTATGTGTTTGGTTGTGAATTGGTTCAAAAGGTGATATTTGGACTAAATTGAAAAGTAATGTTAATTTTTGTAATAGATGCCCGTTTGAACTCAATAAAGGTTAGGAATAATTGACATACCAATAGGGTCTTCTGTTTACATGTAACACAAGTTTAGCTCGAACGAGAAACCTAATGTCATTTTAAAGGTTTAGCTCGAACAGGTAACCTGACATGTACATATACTCAGCTTGGACAAGCAATTGAAAGTGTCGTTATAAAAGCTTAACCTGGACAAGTAACCTGACATGAATATATTCAGCTCGGATGAGCAACTAGTGTGGTATAATTACCTGTGTATCCAAGTCTGTTTACAAGGGTGCATCGAACAATACAATTCATATGAAATGAGAAATTGAAATGAGATATAATGATCTTGATTTTCACTTAGAGAAATGTTGAATTGAACTTGAGTATTGTATTGGAGTAATGTCATGAACATGTATGTGATTACATTATCCCTTGATTGAATGATATTGAAAATTTGTTGTACAAAATGACATGAATTGGTATGATAAGTGATTAAGTTTTTGTATGGTTTGATTACATGTTAAAGCTCATCTTTTTAATATTTTGGTTTACCATGTTTAGCCAAACTATGCCAATTTGTGGTGGCTTATTGTATTTAATTGAAAGATAAGGTAAGTTTTTGTTTAATGCTTATGAACTTACTAAGCATCTTATATGCTTACCCTGTTTGTTCTTTCCTTTTCCTTGTAGATCATCACTTTGCGTGTAACACCCCAGTTTTGGCGAGTTCAAGGTTTTGGCGCATAACATCAAATTAGTCTGTGTGGCGAAGTAATATCTGCCCAAGTATCTCTTCTGGTGAACAGGTTGAGCGTATTTCAATCAAAGTGTAAGTTAATAATGGTGGTGTGTAAGATTAATATGTTAGTTGGAATAAGATGTCCACCAAGTAAAAAAATAATTATGGAATATGTTCACGCTAAAAGTAGTGCACCCTGTTTGTCTGAAGCACTGTACAAGTTAAGATACAAGGTACTTAAGTTAGAAACCAACTGGATAGACTAACCAGATAATTAAGACTTTCATTAATTCTTTTCTCAAATGTTGTAGGCCATTAATGAAGGCAATTCTAAAAGAATAAGACTCATATCAAATTCCACTATGGGGATAGAGGTTTTATATATATATTCGTATGTGGGCTTGAGAAAAAGAGTTCTTCCTTTTCTTCCATTAAAAATTATGTTGTTGATATTCTTTGAAGTTGAGTATAGCTCTCTCTCGTTAAGCTAAAACTGAGAATCTGATTTCAAGCAAAAGATGATCCCATTCCTGGTGGTTGTTGCTATTTGCATGTCAAATGTTAGGTTTGGAGGTAGTTGTTGTGTATGAGTGTCAGGTAAGTTTCTATGAAGACTCTTGCATGTATACTATTCATATCAAGATATATATTTGTAGCAAATAGTTTAAACCATGAAGCTAAAACATGAAAATTATAGCATGAAAATGTTATGTTATGAATGCAATTATATAGAATCAGATAAGTTCAAGCATGAAATGAATGGTGCATGAGTACTGTGATGAAGTATGATTGTATAAGTCTATATGAAGTAAAGGTTATGAGGTATGTGCTAGTTTGGGTGTACGTTAATGGATTAATGTGTTAAGTTCATATTGTGTCATTGCATAAAGAGTCTGAAAGGTGGGTCTGTGTCTGGTCACTATGGTGGCAAATGATGGGTCCGTCGGGACAACAAACACAAAATCTAAAAGAAAAAGTCCATGGCCATAGCATCCTCTAAAAAGGAATTAAAGGATGGTAATTTCCCTTGGGGTTTCTTATGTGTCCCAAGCGATGATGAACAAACTTCACGGAAATGAGTTTAGTGTAAGTCTAGACTTATGATATTTGTAACAAGTTAGGATTTTAGATGAAAATCTACTGTAATTGATTTTCTCTATTTATTGTTGTTTTATATTTCTCCATTGAAATATAATGGCGCTGTACAAATTTTAAGTCATGATGCTATGTTTAATCCATCCAATGAAAGTAGAGAACATTAAGATAAGATGTATGGGATAAGCCCGTCGACTTGGGACATAAACTTTGCCCTCTCTTTTATTAGTTCGTGTTTTTTTCATTTGGCATAATGAAATTATTTTTCTTAAAAAAAATTGCAAATACTATTTAACACTAAAAGAGAACTCAATATCCATAAATGTTGGAATACCCTAAAGCAAAACATATTCTAAAAAATAAATGGTAAATCTAGTTATTTTGATAATTAATTAAAATTTCATTATATTTAAATAAAAACCTAAATTTTAAGTGAAAATTAAATAATTTTTAAAAAAATATTGTTATTTAGTAAGTAAATTTGAAAAAAGAAATCTAATAATAATAATAATAAGCTATAGTATATTTTTTAAGCCGTTGGGTAGATTTTTCTAAGAAGACATTAGTTTTTCTAAATTATATAAACGTTATAAGCGGCTTTTTTTGGTATAAGAAAAAAGCAAAAGGCCAAGGCTAAATTGCCTTGTTTATTTTATTGTACACACAACTTTAGTTTTCCTTTTTTAATGCAATTGCGCACGTTTAAAAAAACAAATAAATCTAGCTGTTTTATATAATAAAGCTATCTTAGAGACCCCCACAATAAATTTTACAAAATTTCTTTATAAAAAATTTAATTTATATAAACAAAAAATTGACCACATAAAAAATTGAATACAAACAAATAATTTTATATAAAAATAAATTAAAATTTTCCACCCACTAAAATATAAAAATTCCTACCCCTTCTATTTTCTTTAAATATTTGTCACTTTTTAGTTAAACTTCTTTTATGGTCTCTTTCTAGAATTTTTACAAAATATATGGTCCATCTTTTAATCTTTTAATATTTTCGAGTGAATCTCCTTAGGATAGTGATGGATTAATTTCTAAAAATTAAGATTGGTGATTTTGCTTGTGATAGATTAAAGTTTTTCATGCAAAATTAAGTTTTTATTGATTGAATTATTTTGAGATATTGATTTTGTATGATATTCTTAGTATCTGTTGGAAAAATTGTAATTTATGGGAACTTTGAGGCATATTTTCAATAGGTAAACATGGAGAATTGAATCATAAAATTATGGTTTCATATCTACTCCATGAGACCTTTACGACTATATATCATATGCTCAAAATAGTTGAGTGATGAATGAGAAATTGATGTTCAAAGTAAGCTACTTAATTGGAAATGTTTATTGAGGAAAAGAAAAGCTTAGATCCTACATTGGTTAAATACAAAGTGTGAGATGTGTATATATACGAGAACCTACTTGAAAAATGATTGAATGACTAAGCTTCAAACTTTGTCTTGCGCGTATGGGTGCAAGTCCAAACTTGTTAGGGTTGCATGACGTGGGTGATGCGAAATGTCCAAATTGGTTGGGCCCAAAATGAGCTTGCGAAAATTTTAGTCAAACATGAAATTTATTTTTTTTCAGCAAATTGTCTCCTTATACATGAATATTTTCAAAATTCCTCCACTTTGAATGCCTTTAAAAGGTTAACGCTTCTTTAGAATTTTTTGCTCAATCTCATTCTCTCTCACACCGAGATTATTTTCTCTCCAAAATTCTTCTCTTTTCCTCTCCATATTTTTCCAACGTTTGGTGATAGAAAAAGGCATTGTTTGTTCATTGATCATTGTAGAGGTGCTACTGCATCGATCATCGTGTTGTTGTATCCTGAGAGACATTAGACCAATATTTCTCCATGTACCGTAAGAGCGACCGAATCTGTCTTAAGGAATCTATGTAAAACATGCATTAACATCTAGTAAAACTCGTTTCTTCTTTTTTATTTCTGCTTTTTGTTATGTTATTTATTAATTTTTTCATATTTGATAATTTAAATATAAATTATTCAATTTATTTTATTATATATATATTTTATTTATATTTATATATTTTTATTCGTTAACGTGTTTTGTCCAATAGCATATTAATTAGGATTTAATATCTTTATATTCTTATATTATTGAATACTGAATAGAAATTTAACATTTTTGTTTAGGAATGATTGTTAATAATGTGATTATTGCAAATATTGAGTTTGACATATTATATTCTCAATTAAGTGATTTTTTTTTTTTTGTAAAAGAAATTATATTTTATGCTTAACCACCAACGGTGAATTGCAAATTCCTTTTAATTCAAAGGATAAAAATGATATGCATAGAATATCAAATAATTTTAAATATTTTATAAATTAATGGTGAAGTTTTGACTAAAAAAACTAATTAAATTAATTTTTTTGTCTTAATTATTGATTAGAAGATTTAGTTTGAATGAATCGTTATAGATTTAATGCTAATAATATGCTTGAATTTATGAAAATGTCATGTATTTAATATTTAGATTTATCTAGTTACTATTTTAATAATTTTATAATATTTTTATATTTACATATATTATATATTGATTTATTAATTGATAAATATAATTGTTTGTATATGTAATAAATAAATATAAAACAATGTCATATAAGTGATTAAGTTAATGGTATATGAACACCAAAACAAAATATAAAAAAAATTCCATATATATAATTCCACCAAATAAAAAATTTAAATTATATTACACATTAATTTAAAATTTATGTATAGTTTTATGATTTACCTCTATTATATTATGTTTTTTTAAATTTTTCAATAGATTTTGTTTCAATAACATATTGTTTAAATATGAGATTAAAAACATGTAAATTTTTAATTATTTATTTTTAATTTTTAAAAATATTATTATTTCACCGAAAATTATGTTTAAATATTCGAAAGAAAAAATGACAGGATTAATGAGACGACAAGAGTCTCTCTTACTTTAATTAATGGTCGAGAGTTCGATTCTTACATTGGATATGAAACAACTTTAAAATTTGTGGTCGGTTTCTACCTTTAATAGGAAACAAAAAGATTTAAAGAAAAATTAATAAGATAATGCTTATCACATTATTTATGTAAAAAATAAAATAAAAAGCAATTACTAATATATGGAATAACAATCTTTTTAATACTTTCTCATCTTATTAAAAGTTGCCAATGAATCAAATAAGTTTACCATATTTATATTATTGGTGCTTTTTATTCATTGTAAAATATAGAAATGGGTGTGATGGTTCCTAGAATTTAACTATTGCCATGAACAAGAGCAAGGTTTTACTACTATATTCATAATGTTGCTTTTGTCTGTATTTTTATTGAAATGGTCTGATATTTCCTACAATTTAACTATTGCAATAAATAAGAAGAAAGGGGTAAATCCCATCGAGCTATCTTTGATTGAAGCCTTGATGTACATATAGTTAACTATATGGTGAAAGTGTCTCACAAGTCCTTTTATTATACAACTTTTTATCAAATTAGTTCTATAAAGATTAAATTAATTAATCTAATAGTAATAGTAAAATGATTAATTTATTCCAAAACTTATAATAAAGGTACTTGTAAAATATTTTCCCAATAAGTTTGAAGAGGTTAGTGGGGGATTATAAATTTGTTTTTGTAACTAAAACACAATGACACATTGTGTGATCCTAATAAAGGAGGAAAGACTACTTGTTTTCCCATTCTTTTGGTTTAGTTTTAAATTCATTTATATATGATGATTCATTATTGTATATTATTTTATTGTAGGAGGATAATGCGTTTCAGCGCATTTGAACTTACGTCTTCTTGCATTGACAATAATAGCCATATTAATTGAACTAAGATTAAATCGACCAAATTATAATAATTTTATAACACTAAGAAGGGTATTGAGACGCTAAATTACAATAATAATATCTATTTATTGGACATCCTTTTTTCTCTCCATAATTACAAATCTCTCTTACTTGATATATTTTTAATAGTAATTTGAATACCAATTATTATAGTTTGTTTTTTCCTCAAAATTTTAATTAATTTTTAAATAATTTAATTAAAATTAAGTTAAACATAATATCATATATAATAATATTTGCATATCTATGATATGATATTATTTTATTGGTACCTAAAATTCTATAGTCTAGAATGATACTAATAAATTATTCCTATTATTAAATAACGGATGAAATGTTATTCTATTTTATTTTACCAAGAAATGATCAAATGTTGGAGAGGGATATTAAACAATACATATAAACTCTTTTGATCCATTCACGCAACCCAATTCACTTCAATCTCATTTTATAATATTACAAAATAAATTAAGTAGTTAAATTTTTTTATATGCTCAACTTTACATGAATAATCTACATAATTAGAATATAAAATATAACAATTAAATTATTGAAATATAAATAATGAAAATAATTATAAAATTATATAAAACTATGTTAATTTTACACTAATGTAAGTTCATTTCTTTCGATAATGACAAGATCTTTGTTGAAGGGATATTCTTAAGTAAATAGACAAGTAATGTTTTTTAAATTAGTTGGTGATCAAACCGATCAAATTACCAGTTCACCAATTCAATTAAAAATTTATTAAATTTGAAAAAAAAAAGAAAAGGATTTAAAAATCGTGATTCAACCAATTTTTTATTTAATTCAACTGATCCGTATTGATTGCTAAATCAATTAATTTAAAATCCTATTCCGGATCAATACCTCGACCAATTTATAATCTAACCAATCCGATTTGGTTGAAATCAGATTGTAAACAACATAAGTTCATAAAAGATGAAAAGGAAAAATTTATTTTTTAAAAAGAAAATAAAATTCAAAAGATAATAGTTTTTTTATGAAAGTTGGTGATTGATACACGTGATCGGCTAAATTGAAAAAGCAGCTGAGAAATTTTAAAAAGAAAATGTAGAGAAAAGTTTCCGATTGGTGTATAAAAGAATGATTGCCGACAGAAGTTTGAAGATCCAAGGCTGCCCCAAAACTTCTTCTGCTTGTCTTGGCACTGACAAAATGAAATCCAATGGTTGTTAGGAGCATAGTAGTCCCATCATGGCCGTTGAATGGCAAGATAAAGGTTAGGCTACATCAAGTGCCAGCTTTTAAATGTTAAATGCCACATAATCCCCTAATATTTATACATTACATTAATATACAAAAATAATATAAAAAATATATTATCAATTATTAAATTCAATCAACCTTTAATTACTTTTGTTTTCAGTGGCATCACCACATTTCTTATTTTCCTCAAATTTAATTTTTATATATATATTTTTTAAAACTTTTGTCCTATTTTTAAAATTTTAAAATTCAGATTTAATTGTTAATACTGTTAAAATTATTTTATTAAATTCAAGTTTATTATAAAGTCACTTTTCCTTAAATTATAAGATTATTAAGTGGGTATTTTTTATTTCAAAATGTTACACTAATAAATTTAACCAAAAAAATTTTAACAGTGTTAACAATTGGATATAAATTTCTATTTATAAAAAATAGAGTGAATAAATTTCTAGAAATAAAAATAAAATAATTAAATTCTAAATTTATAAAAAGTATAGAGACTTATGACATTTTTTAACCTAATATACTTTTATTTTTGTGGGTGCATGGAATTTAAATTTAAGGGTAATGTATTTGTACTTAATAATTCTATAGTATTACGATTTCTTAGGCTTTCTTTGTATCTCTTTGGTGGGATTAAAATAAGAGGTCATCGGGTTGTTGATATTCTTTGTTGAGCTAATGACTTTTGGTAACATCGAGGACGATGACGATTGTCCGTCGGTAGCCAGAATACTAAAAAAGTTTGGTTTAAGGACAAAGGGGGAGATAGTGCAGAAATGCTAATTGACTCGGGACCGGCCACTACTGTCTCATGGAAAGATATGTTATTGGGTAACTCCTTTGAATTTGCGAAGGAATCTAGGGAAAAAGATGGGGAAATTTTTTATTTTATCGAAGGGGACTTCACTAAATCATTCGTTAATGGAATTCCTGTAATTGCTTTTTTAGGTCAGGTTTAGAACCATTTGTTGAAGGACATGGAAACTACAGTTGTGGTTAAGCTTCTAGGACGCAACGTCAGTTATAATATTCTACAAAATAGGGTCTCGAGTTTGTGGCTGCCCTCAAAACCGTTCCAACTTATGGATGTGGAAAATCGATATTATTTTGCAAAATTTCATTGCATAGAAGATTATGAAAAATGAAAAAGTTCTTACCCAAGGATGATGTCCATGAAACAAACTAAAAATACGACAAAGGCAAGTGCACCTATCGATAAATAGTATAGCTACAGTGAGCAAAGATATTGTTCCCACGAGGACTAAAAGTAATAGTAATTACCGTCTTTTTATTATTTAACTGACAAATTAAAGTGATTGAATTAAACTAAAATTAACTAAATTAATTAATTAAGAACTTGGCAAATAAAAAATAAGGAAAATAATCGAATAATAACCAAGAAGCGAAATAATACCCAGGAAAGAATCCATCTAGACTGCATCTGCCATTATCAATCTGAATTAAACAATTTATTCACTTAATACCTTGATATGTAGAAATCCCTAAATTATATTAATATCTCTCTTCAAGACTAAAAACAACTGACTCTAGATTGATTAATATGTAGAAATTTCTTTCTAACTAAAACTCCTATTGTCGCATTAACCCGATCTATGAATTCCCCTATTAGATTTGACTCTAATCCGGTAGATTTATATCGTTTTATTTCTAGGATTGCATGCAACTGCACTCAATTATGCTAGATCTACTCTTAAACAGGGTCTATTCCTTCTCTGAATTAAGCACATCAAACATGAATTAATAATCCAGAAATGTTAAATCAAGAATTAAACACACATAACTAAGAATAAGATTCAAGTATTTATCGCGTAAAACAGAAATCAAAAGACAGAATTCATCATAAGGTTAATCTCCCCTAAGTATTTAGAAAATTAGTTTATAATCGCGAATAAAAACATCTCAAAGTTAGTAGAACCACAAGAAATAAAGAAACTCATAAAAAACTTCAAAGAAATTAAAAGGAGATCTTCAGTCTTAATAGAAATTTGGTTCAGAGTTGACTTCAATGATGTTTCCCGAGTTGTTTTCTTCAATCTTCTCTGACGGCTCTCTTTTCTCTTCTTATATTTGGTATTTATATATATTAAAACGCCCCAAAAACCTCAAAATTACGTTTTTCCGCATGTCTAGAATACAGTTCGCGAAATCGACACGGTCTGGCACATGGCTATGTGGCAGCCCGTGTGGCTCACACGACCATGTGTCCAGCCCATGTGGGAAGGCCCAGCTCGTGTGGCTCCTGAAATTTGCTCCAGTTGTCCGATTTTCACTCTATTTTTTCTTGTTTTGCTTTCAAATACTTTCCTAAGTATAAAAACATAGATTTAAAGGATTAGGAGCATAAAATCCACCATTTGCATCGATTAATCACCCAAAAACGCATTAAGAACGAGATTAAAATATGTTACTTTTGACACTTATCAAAAGACCTTGGATTGTATTCGACCAATATCTTACGATTCAGCCGTGGACATTGGTATTTAACCCATATCAATTCTTTCCATTTTTTGTTATGGCATGGATCCGAATGCCAGACCTTCCCGGGTATCTATACAATAAAAAGATTCTAGAGAAGATTGGCAGGTTAATAGGGAAGGTCGCTAAACTTAACTTCAATACTGATAATGGACTTAGGGGATGGTTTGCTAAAATGGCAATGTCCGTAAATTTGGATAAGCCATTAATCTCCAAAATTTTGATCAATGGCAATCTACAAAGAATTGAGTATGAATCTTTACTGTCTATTTGCTTCTCTTACGGGCAGTACGGTCATGTTAAGGAACTTTGCCCGATATCGGTGGGTGACAAGGATTTAACTGGAGAAAATGATAAGGCGAAAACGGCGGAATCGACAGTTGGAGTTATGGTAGAAGACACGACTGAGTTTAGTCCTTGGATGGTCCTCAAAAGATTAATATTGAAGGAATGTTTAGATTTAGGGTTTTAATTTTGGGTGTTAATGAAAAAGGGGAAAGGGAAGATATGGAGGCGAATATTTCGAGGATTCATTTTAGGAAGAGAGATTTCCTTAAAAAGGTTGAATGAGAAGCTGATGGAAAAATAAGGGATGAGGTTGTCGAGTCAGAGAAAGATGAAGGGGGAGCAAGCAAGTTGGGTCATGAAAGCAAAGTTGGGCTTGGAAAACAGGCCAAATATTTGGATGGCACTTCTCTTGGAGTTGGGTAGTCTAAAGTTGTTGGACTGGAATTGGGCTCATTAAAATATTTGGGAGTTGTTGCTGGAAATAATTCAGTTGGGAAACGGGCCTTAGGTACTGATGGGGTGGTCTCTTTCTGTTCTGGGCCGTATGTTGGAACTAATATAATGGACAAAAGTGTGTCAAGCCCAGTTGAAAATAAAATTGGCGTTGGAACAAATAAAAAGCCTTCTAAAATATAACAGGTTCGTCGCATGATGAAAATAAGTTGGAAAATTACAGAAAAAAGTCTAATTGTTCCAGAGGTCCTCATCTAATTTCGAAGGTTCGATTGAAATGGGGTTAACTGTTAATTCAAATGTGCTTGATCTTATGAAGCATTTGGCAGTGGTTTTTACAGATCATATTGGGATTAATGATAATGACTCTTTGGAGGTTGGTGACCCGACAGTTGGGAAAGACATTACTGTTAGGAAAGGGCGGGTTCTTAATAAAACCATTAAGGATCGTGGTGAGTGTTTTAAGACTGTTAAAAATACCAAGGTCTCTCTTTTAGATTCGATGAACTCTATGATGGCTTTAATAAATTCTCATATTGATACCAGGCCTAATAATATTGTGGCAATTTCGAATAGGAAGCACCATAGTATTAGATTTACTTCTAAGCAGTAGAGTTGGATGGGGTAGTTGGTTTTTTGTAAGTAGTGTTATTGTAATGTTTTCTTCATTCAAAAAAAAAAAAAATCTATACTATTATTAATTAAGTTGGTATTACAAATTAATTAGGTATCAATTCAATTAAGAAAAAAATTACAACTATTATTTTTAAAAGAAATAAATATTACTATAAATTGTTATATTATCTTTTTAAATAAAATATGCAAAAACAATTTAAACTCATAATTAAAAAAAAAACCACAAATAACTAGAAGATACCAAAATGTTTAAAAGCTTCAACATTTTCATTTCAACTCAAATTTTATTTTTTAAATAAAAAGAAAAATCAGAATGTGGCACAATAACATTGACCAAGATTTGATTTCAAGGGAAATCATTTATAATGATATAGCTTAGGTGATGTTGCCATTCATGGGTTAGAGTTTGGAAGATTGGGGTTTTAGTTTGGTCTCTTTCCTTATCGGGCTAAGCAGATAGCCCATGTTGTCATCTACGTAGACCAATACCTGTTCTTGGACCCAGCTGATTAGGCTTTGCTCTGTATTTTAAATTAGAGTTTGCTTAGATAACTTTTTTTTTTTTTAAATATTAGAGTTAACAAGTCTTGTTATATGTAATCATCTTGTTATTTTATACTAAATAACATCCTTCCGTTTATTCACATAATAATTGGATTTAAATGTAATTATATAATGATGATATGTTCAGGTAGCCATTGTAATCGGTGACTCTCACTGAATTTGAGCACTCTAATTACACTTTTTAATTCTTAGGGGGAGAATGAGAACTAAAGTAATTATACAGGTAATTGCATTCAAATTCAATTATAAAAAATATTTTTATACAAATTATAAAAATCATATTATAAACATCATCATATATGAGTGTTTGAGATGGTTATGAAAAAAGTTTCTTATATTATAAATCCTAATAATATAATTTTTTATGTATTTTATAAAATTATATTATTTAAATCTTAAAAAAATTATAAAGACATGGCTAAAAATTTTATTATAAAAAATAATTTACATGTTATAAAATTGTTATAATACATTTATTTATAAAAATTTGTGGCCAAAAAATACGAGCATAACTTATTTATGTGTCCATGCTATATATTATAAAAAATAATATACTTATTCGTAAAAAATGTTACAGTTTTTTTTATCATAATTTATTTATAAAAAAATAACTTTCTAATTTTATGAAAAAATATATTATTTATAAGAAGTGTTATGAAAGTTCTTTGACAATTTATAAATTTTTTTATAAAGGTTATGTATTATAAAATTTATATGATTTTTTATTTAATTTATGTATTATAAAGATGATATAACTTAGCATAAGCCTTTCTCCAAATTAAGTTTATACAAGTTTTTATAATTAAACTATAGACTATTTGGACCACAAACCCAAATATTATAAGGTTGATACAAAATATTTTCTTGCACCATATCGTAGGTCGTGATATCATTTGAAAGAATGGTGTTAGACACAAATACTATAAACAATTCACAAACTCTTTAATTTGATGCATTCAAAACTTCAAAATGTGGTTGAGAAAAGAATTTGTTGTTCTGAAAAACTAATTTCCATAGTAGTAACATGACCTTAGTATAACATAAAAAAAAGGTGGAATCGTACTAACATAGTGCATATTTTATAATTTGAATCATATGTGGAATTAAGGTAATACATATTTTAAAGAGTACATGGAAGAATAAGATCTTAATAATCTTAATGATGCAGATTCAAATTCAAATGTTGAACTCGGTTAAGGACCAATGGATGATGGTAAAGAACATATATTAAATATTAAAGAGGGAATAACCCAACAAATATGTATTAGAACAATTAGATAAAATTGCATATGATGTGTATTTTTTTGTTATTTTTATTAATAATCATATTATTAACTGCTTTTTTAGACTAACATAATACATATGATGATTTGATTTTAATTTTTTGTTACTTGTTTAGAAATTATTTTTATCATACTTATATTTTTTTATAGTAATTTATATTTTTATGTAATTGTGGAATTACATTTATACTACCAAACATGACACAGGAAATTACGAGGTAATTACACATTATCAGTCAAACACGTTTAGGGAATTATAATTATTTGTAATTACAAGAGAGTATAATTACTAATAACTATACTTTCATTTGATAATATTGTGCTTTCCAAATGGACTCTTAGTTGTTAAATTTGACAAATTCTCTCAACTTATCTCTTAATTTTTTGTTCATATAGTCCTAGAACTTGGTAACTTTTTCTTAATTTAATCCCTAAATTTGGATTCCGATAAGTCACGATGATGTGGTACTTTAATATTGTGTCACATCATCATCTGAAAAATTTAAATATATATAAAATCTAAAAATATCAAATAATTATAATTAAAAAAATTTAGGTGATAACATAACACAATCTCAAAGTGCTTCATCATCACACTTTAATAGAATCTAACTTTGAAGACTAAATTGAAAAAAAAAAAACTACCAAAATTTGAAACTAATATGGACAAAAAAAACTACTTTCCTTTTATCTCTATTAATAATGAAATACACAAAAACTTTTCTGTGTCTTTAACCAAACAGATCGCAATTATGTGCAAGCCCACGATGATGGTGATGAAAGCCCTAGTCTAAAAGTTAAATTACATTTTGTCCTTTCTATTTAAAAAATGGACAGATTAGTCCTTATACATTAGATTAAATAGCAAACTAGTTCTTTTGTTAAAAATTCTATCAATTTCCATTATTAAAAACTGGCCCTTATACGTCAAGACAAGGTACATGTGGCACGCCATATGTACTATATGGTTTTTTCGTCAACCGTGCCAATTTTTAATAGTACAAATGGATAAATTTTATAATAGAAAGGACCAATTTGCTCTTTAATCTAACGTACATGGACTAATTTGCCTACTTTTAGGGAAAAGGGTCAAAATGTAACTTGACTCCTAGTACAGGAGCCTCCATGGTACTTTTACCCTATGCCTACTTATAATATAAAATTAACTTCCATTAATTTAGCCGGTTGAGTATTAGCTCAATTGGATCTTACTATTACAACAACAAAGAGGATATGAAATTTAAGTACACTTAAATACATTTTTCTTTTTACTTAATAGATGAGAAAAGATTATGGATAAAACTAAATTACAACTCTAAATCGAAATGGTACAGTTCAGGAGCTATGGGATGATATCTATACTACCTATACTATTATATAAAAGCTCTCCCCTTGAAAAAAGATTAGTCAAATTTCAAAATTGAAGCCATCAAATTTTGACAAGGGTTTCCATAAGCCACGATTCCAAAGTTAATTTAGACATATTTAGAATAAACTGATGTTAAATATAATTTTCTAGGTTAATTATATTTAATTATTATAATATGAGTGATTTGGGTTCAAAGCTGATAATATACCGGGACGAAGTCAAAATTTTTTTCAGGGGGCTGAAATTAAATTTTATTTTTTATAATAGTAAAAATGCAATTTTACCATTTTAATAGTCTATACCTTTATAATTTTTAAAGGATTAAATTAAATTTTTATCATTTTGGGGGGACAAAGTATAATTTTACCATTACAAATTTAAAATTTTAAAGACCCTAAAAAAATTTTCCATTTTAAGAAGGTCGGTTCCCTAACAACCCTTGGATATATATATGTTGCAAGTTAGACGAAATATATATATAAAAATTCGAAGTTTTAGGTGTTGTCATTGCTCATATGCAATTTCGAACTTGGGCATACAGGAGGTGTTGTGTTTCCCAACTCCATTAGTTTGTGTATAGGTTGAATCTAGCTAGCTGAGTTGTTGCTTTCAGTAGTGCAGGCAAATGAACTCTCCTTCACCACCTCTGATTTGATATTTAATTAATACTTCAACTACTTACCTTGTATAGGAAACAACTAATATTTGGCATAATAGATTTTTATCAAGTTTAGTAATATCCTAAGTGTGGAAACTCTTCATTTTTTAGGAAGTTGTCCAAGCCTTGTCTTAGATTAGTCACACCAGGATCGGGATTCCTTTCGCTTAGATTTCTTCATTAGACATTTGTAGTAATAATAGTTTAAACTTACATGAAGAATTTCATAATATATGGTTTAAATATTCAGATGTTGATTTTTTAGGTATGAAATACTATAATATGTTTCAGGTTTCTTCTATTATGAATCTTTGTTAAAACAAAATTTTAGTTTTTTTTTTCTCAGCCAAAATAAATTATTATTAATACTCAAAAGGGTAAAACTAACCAATTGGTTAGTAGATAAATACCACAAATAGCCAGCTATATGAACACCTAAGACCAACTACACCAACACCAAAATAAAAGCAACACAATCGCACCTAATTATATGGAGGAAAAATACTAGAATCCACCTGAAACAAAGCAATAATGGAACTCCTATAAGCCCAAAATCCAGCTACAATGAGACTCCAAATAACCAACACAATTTTGAATAACCATTACAATTTAATGTAAATTTTGTGTGCACAAACTAAGACTTATTCACAAATTCTAGATTATAAAAATAGCTAATCTTGGCATATTACAAGGAGTGACATTTTAATAGACGAAATTCAATTATATATATGATCCACATGATTTTAAATTGTTTTTCAATAATGTCTTATTTGTGGGAAGAGTTGTCACCATACATCTTTAATGGTCTTGTTATGGAATAATTAATACTTAGACCATAAAAAAAAAAAAATCCTAATCTTAATGTCTATGATGTTATGGAATAACCATTACTTTATAGTAGATGCATATAGAATAGTATACCTTACATATGTCGATTTTCAAATTATTTAGGAAAATAGGTTAAGTTGAAGTTATCGCCTTTCATAATTTGTGTCGCTATAAGTGAACAATGTTACATTCAAATCCTTCAAAAACCTTTTGATAACAAATTCAAAACATAGACTTAATGTCTTTTCATACTTGACTCTTCGAATTTCTATGCAAATGACTTAAAAAATTTCATCCAAATCATACATCTCAAAGTTTTAGAGAAGGAAAACCATTTTTTTTTTAATTTAGAAAAACTATTTACTAGCTACTAGTAAGTAGAATGTTAGAAAAAATAGATTTTGGAAGCTTTGAGGTATATTCTCGATTGGTAAAGATAGAGATTTGAATCATAAAATTATAGTTTTATACTCTACCCCATGGGACCTTTACAAAGGTATATCATATGCTCAAAATGGTTGAGTGATGAATGAGAAATCCATATTCAAAGTAAGCCACTTGTGAATTATGTTGAGGAAAATGGAAAGCTTAGTTCCACATTGGTTAGATATCAAGTGTGAAATATGTTTATATATATGGACCAACTTGGTAGTTATTGAATAACTAAGCTAATGCTTTCCCTCACGCGTAGGGTGGTGCAAATCTAAGCCCGTCGGGGCTGAAGGCGCACCTACACGATGTGGCAATGCGAAATGTTTGGGACCTATTTCTCTATTTTTCCTACAAAAATTTCAAGATCTTTTCCCTAAATATTTCGAATCTCTTTTTGGTGATAGAATAAAAGCTAGGCTATAGTTCGTTGATCACTCCAACCGTGCTCATCTCGTTGTTGTATTCTGGGAGACAGTCGACCAACATTTCTCCAGCACCAAAGGAGCGGCCGAATCTGTCTTAAGAAAACTATGAAAATAGACCTCTACTACCAGTCGGATTTCTGTCTACCTATGAGTACAAAATTTTGATCCAGTTTTATTTCCAATTTCTGTTTTCAAATTTTATATATATCTATATTATTATAGTTCAATCTTGTGATTTAGATCAATATTTTACATTACTGTTTATTTCCCTAACGTATTTTGTAATATAGAATATCATCAATATATAGAACAAGGTAATAACTTACTCCCACTGATCTTATGGTATGTATAAGATTAACAACACCTTTAGTAAAATAAAATGATATCTCAATCTTGCGAAACTTTATATACCAAATGATGGGTTATTTGTTTTATTTTATATATTGATTTCTTTAATTTAACATACTAAATTTTTTATTTTTAAAGAACCTTCAGTTGAAACATGTATATCTTATTTAAGATCTTATCAAAAATTGTTTTCACATCTACTTTATGTAACTCTAAATCAAATGAGTCACAACGTCTATGATAGTTTTAAACGAATCCTTCTTAGAAACCATTAAGAAGATCTTATATGTTGACCTGAAACAGTTGCAAAGTTAACAAGAAACTGAATATGAGCAAAAGTGATTGCGAAATAAGCACTTCAGCAATAATTGTAGTAACCATAATGAAAATAGAAGACCACAAAATTGTTTACGCAGTTCGGTGTCCCTACGTCTGCAGAGCCTGTTGTGCGAATAGGGTAAGGAAGTGTAAATTATTATACTCGAAAATCACACTAGGTTCAATTCCTAAGAAAGATTGGAGAGGTCACAGACGGTCTTGCTTAAAACCTAACCTCCTAGACAGAATCTCCCTCCAATGTAATTTAATAGCACAATATATCACTACAAATTTACTCTACGAAATATTGAAAGAGAAACAGTAAAGAACACCAAAAGTTTAACGAGGTTCGACAAATTACGCCTACATCCTCGGACACTACCAAATATATTTCACTGCAAAAGATACAAGTGAAAAATTACAAATAGAAAGAGGGTAAAATTGTAACACCCCTTGTCTGACCCAGTTGCCGGGTCCGAGCTATAGGATGTTACATTCATTGCTGGAGTAATAACCGTCAAATTCATAGTAAAACAATCATTTATATTTTTTTTAATATGAGTCATTTACCTTCAAAGTATGATAAACAATCAAATCCAAGTCTCAATCGAGCTTACAGAAACTCTTTTGATAACCCGAGCACGAAATATGACCAAATTGTAAAATTTTAGAAACTTCAGGACTGACATCATGATGTTGCATTCTCCATATCATGACATCAACAAATAGTATGTCACGTCGTGACCTCAGGCCACTTGACATCACGACGTGACTTACTAGTTTGGCTGACGTTGCGATGAGCTAAGTTGCGCGTTGGGACAATGACTCTATTTTTGGTAAAATTTTGAGCCATTTGGTACCTCTTTCAAGCTTCCAAACCAAACCTATCCATTTGATCAACAAGACATCACTTTTACCCATTCCAAACTTACCAAAACATATTAAACAACTCAAAGATCCAATTTAACCATACATAAGCATTCAATCAAATCTTAAACAAATTTGAATCTTATCATTTTAACATTTAACTATGACATTTACTATGTAAATACCAAACCTCATCTATGTCTTACCAATTTGAAACTTATCATTTCACTTTACCATTATATTTTTATGCTCATTTTATAACATAATGGCTTTTAAGCCTCAAACACAAATCAACTTAACCATTTCTTATCTCAAATCACAAGCATAACATCAAAACATACCATTTAATACATTTCTAATTCATATGCCAACTACTAGGTTCATATTCATAACTACCATGGAATCTAAAATTACTTGTTTATGCATTTCTAGATCATATGCCAAACCAAACATTCAAAATTATCATATGCCAAATACATCAAGACTTTTATACATTGAAATATATGTATCAAGACACTTATATACATCAAAACATCTATATACATGTCATAACCTAGGGTTCAAAATGATCCAACGTCTACCGATTCAATATTAGGATAGTGTGAGCTTCGATTCAATCTGGTTTGACGCGTTCCATAAGGTAGAAATCTACAAAGGAAAGGGAAAACAAACAGGGTCAATGAAACACCTATTAGGTCGTTTCCAGTATCATTGAATAGTTCATCATCGTTTTAGTTGAAAGACATGTACCGATCTTTTCGCTTCCACTTTCAAGGGAATATGTCTAAAACCGTCACACTTCTCAAATGGTGCTTTTGTTTACACTTGCTACTTGCTCATCTCTCATTAGTTCCCATAATGACATTGGTTGTCTATGCAATAAGCCTTTTATTTGTTTTTTTCTTAATTGTGAGGGGTTCGTCTTGTTGTTTCTTTGAATAGGGAATCTCTGTAACACTCCTTATTCGTCTTAACGTATGATATGAATGGGAGGTGCTACCGGAGCACTTTCAGACTTGGACCAAAAAATTTCTTTTATAAAAAAAATTCATTTCACAACATGTTAATGTTCTTTAAATCAAATTAAACCAAGTCTAGAAAAACTCAAATTAATTATATAACGTTTTGATTCATTGAATTTTTATGTTGACACATCCAAATCATAAAACAAATGTTCAAAGCTCCCGAGCAAAAACCCCAAACTTCTTGACAGATCCACACCTATGTGTTTAAATAACTAACACGTGAGCTCGAAAAGTTCAATAACCACACCAAGATTCAATACTTCACGATTTCTTATAACTTATATTGAGTTTTATGTCAACTATGAAGTTACACATATTATGGGTTGTTTATCAAAAGAATCTAGATTCTCTTCACTTATAAATTCATTCATTATTACCTAAGACATCCAAGTACGTTTTCGTATCATTAATCACTTTTTTTTCACTTATGGTGGTTACCAATATTTTATTTCTTTTTCTTACTTATAAAATGACATCTAAAATGTTTTTCATATTTATATGTTTATTCAATCATGTTTATAATTATAAATGGTATGCATATATTTTGTCATTGTTAAAGTTCTAAATCATTAGCTTAAGAGTAGCTATAACATCTTAAGTTTATTGATTACATAAAATTTGTAGGTATTTTACAGTAAATTTTCTTTAAATAATTATATATTAAATGGGGTTAATATTATTAGTGATATAATTGTAATAGGAAGACATAATTTAATATAATGTTCCATTGTAATTACTTTACAATAAATTTTATGTATGCATAATTAGATATCATCACTAAGTGTCTAAAACACTGTTTAAGAATAACCTTCGCATCTTAAGTTGCTTGATTTAGATAAAAGTATTTTTTTTAATAATATCATTTTTATTCTTTTTTACACAATGCCTATAATTATTCATAGCTCCTCTCCAATCCATAAATAGGAGAATAATGTATTTCAGCGCACTCTAACCCACGTCCTCCTATATTGACAACAATATACATGTCAATCGAGTTAAGACTCCATCAACTAGATAAAGTAATTTTTAAAAAATGACATAAGAAAATGACATTATATGAAATCATTTAGGCTATGCAATAAAGTTTCTAATTATTTTATAAATTTAGTTTTTTGGCCCCACATAAAAGTAATTAATTTTGTAAAATACCTGAGTGATACAAAAATATTTCATCAAATGTAAATTCTTCTAGGCTCACGGGTATTAATTATTCCAATTGAGTGTTTTATCATAAAATTATGTAAATTTATATACTGGATGCACCTTTACCTTAAATATAAAGGTAATTTATTCAAAATAAAGTATTATTTTTAGCATAATTATTTTATTGGCTTTTGTAATAATTTTTACTATTTTGAGGTTGCTACGTTTTCTAGTTAAGTGGTGATTAAAACTACGGTAAAAAGGAGTAAGATTTCTAAAATATAGGATAACAATTCTTAAAAGGTACAATGGAGCACATTTAGCGATTTGAGACGTTAAAGATAGAAATGAGAATTTTCTCAAGGATTAAGATTTTAGTGGGAGTGGTTTTCTTCATAGGGTGAAAATTGAAGAATAAATTGTATGAATCTTTATAAAGAATTTAACTGTTTCCAGAACGAACCTATAGAATTAACTTGAAAACAACCAAATAAAGAATACATTTACAAACCAACAATAATCCCATTGATAAAACTACTAATAGCGTACAAAATATATAAATTAGTAGAACATAATTTAATTGGAAAATAAAACTAGTTATTTCTATAACTTATTGTATATCTAATATTGTTTAATTTTAACTTAGATTAAACATGTTCTTATTTTTTGTAACAGCACGTTTTCAGTAAAACCGGAATAGTAGTTACGGGACCACAAATTCAAAGTCGAAAAATTTATTTTATTATTATTTTATGGTCTACATTATGATAGAAATATTGTATAAAAAATTTCGTTAAGAAATTTTACCGATTACATGCTTAATTTGATAAAAAGGACTAAATTGCTTAAAGTGCAAAGTTTGTGTTCTTGTAACACCTCAAACCCGGCCTAGAAGTTAAGCCCGAATTTGGCGTGTCACATGGAAGTTTTTTTTTTTTTTTTTTAAAACCATCTTTGAGATTGTTAAAAACTTTTCGAGATTTACGGCCTCTTTGTTAAAACCCAAAACACTTAAGCAATTGTTATCTACTTGAAAACGTAATTATCTTTAAAGACCTTTTTGGTTGTGAAAACATATTTGAAATAAATAATTTACGAAAATGAGATGTTTGGGAATAGAGTTGCAGAAGCATTTTGAAAGAAAATCTTGGGCCTTATTACAACATTTAACCCAAAATAGTAGAGTAATAAAATAAACAAGAAAGAAGTCTGAAGTCCAAATAAACCATTTCTGAAGTATGGTCTCCATCGAGTCGTCCATGGCCCAAGTCCACGTCACTGAGCATTACCTGAAAAGGTTAAGAGAAAGGGGGTGAGTTATAAGAACTCAGTGTGTAATCCCCTTACCATCATCCACTGGGTCGTAATCCAATTAACAATATTTTGGGCCTAGCCCATTTTCAATAATAATAATGTATCAATTATAACATGAATATGAAATGCAATTCCCAAACCAAGCCTAGTATTTCCATCCGCTACACACCACCCGTACCAACCAACACACCTGTGGGGAGCTTTAGTCACCCACCCCGCCAACACGCCAAACTGGGCATTAAGCCATATATCAAACTGGGCATAAAGCCATATATCAAACTGGGCATAAAGCCATATATCAAATCGGTGAGTGAAAATCAAATCGGTGAGTCCATAGTCATCTCAGGTGACTCGTACGACCCTAAAAATCAAATCGGTGAGTGAAAATCAAATCGGTGAGTCCACAGTCATCTCGGGTGACTCGTGCGACCCTAAAAATCAAATCGGTGAGTGAAAATCAAATCGATGAGTCCACAGTCATCTCGGGTGACTCGTGCGACCCTAAAAATCAAATCGATGAGTAAAAATCAAATCGGTGAGTCCACAATCATCTCGGGTGACTCGTGCGACCCTAAAAATAAAATCGGTGAGTCCACAGTTGTCTTGGGCGACCCGTGCAACCCTAAAAATCAAATCAGTGAGTGAAATCAAATCAGTGAGACCACAGTCATCTCAGGTGACTCGTGCGACCCAAAAAATCAAATCGGTGAGTGAAAATCAAATCGGTGAATCCACAGTCATCTCGGGTGACTCGTGCGGCCCTAAAAATCAAATCGATGAGTGAAAATCAAATCGGTGAGTCCACAGTCATCTCGGGTGACTCGTGCGACCCTAAAAATCAAATCGGTGAGTCCACAGTCATCTCGAGTGACTCGTGCGACTCTAACAATCAAATCGGTGAGTCCACAGTCATCTCGGGTGACTCGTACGACTCTAACAAATCAATCACTTCCTCCAATTACATGACTCAACCCATGTAGTATGTCATGTATGCAAAGCACATTTCATAATAATGTATGAAATAGATTACCGTCATAACCAAATAATTAGAATACACACAATCATGCTAATCAACCCATAGGGGTATAGCGGTAATTTTACCCACTAAGGGTAATTCGGTAATTTACTCTCTAAGGGTAATTCATAAATTTTACCCACCAAGGGTAATTTGGTAATTCTCGCCACCCAAGGGTATTTCAGTAATTTTTGCAACCCAGTGGTATTTCAATAATTTCGCAACCCAGTAGTATTTCGGTAATTTACCCTCCAAGGGTATTTCAGTAATTTACCCTATAAGGGTATTTTGGTAATTTTACAACCGAGGGGTATTTCGGTAATTTACCCTCTACGGGTATCTCGATAATTTTGCAACCCAAGGGTATTTCGGTAACTTACCCTCCAAGCATATTTCGGTAATTTCACAACCCAGGGGTATTTCGGTAATTTACCCTCTAAGGGTATTTTGGTAATTTTTGTAACCGAGGGGTATTTCGGTAATTTACCCTCTAAGGGTATTTCGGTAATTTTGTAACCCAGGGATATATCTGTAATTTACCCTCCTAGGGTATTTCGGTAATTTCGTAACCCAAAGGTATTTCAGTAACTTACCCTCCAAGCATATTTCGATAATTTCACAACCCAGGGGTATTTCGGTAATTTACCCTCTAAGGGTATTTTGGTAATTTTTACAACCGAGGGGTATTTCGGTAATTTACCCTCTAAGGGTATTTCGGTAATTTACCCTTTAAGGGTAATTCTGTAATTTTACCCACCAAGGGTAATTTGGTAATTTACCCTCTAAGGGTAATTCGATAATTTACCCTTTAAGGGTAATTCGGTAATTCGATAACCTCGTAACTAAAATTTAACTAGTAATTTGGGGCATACAAATTTAAACTGTCCATTTGCATCATACTAACTAAATTGGCTATAACTCGAGTTAGAAAACTCGAAATCTAGATCTGTAAAATTTCCTTGAAACTAGACTCATGTATCTTCTTATTGTAATTTTTCCAGAATTTTTAGCCTATCCATTTAGTACAGTTTATTCATTAAAGTTTCCTTTGTTTCACTATCCAACAATTCTAACCTCTCTTAACTTAATCTCAAATATCTTACTGTACGCTTTTCATATACTGCTCCCACTTGTTTCTTTTGAAAATAGGTTCACTTAGGAATCCATACATATCAATTATAACTCTTAATTCACTTTGTACAATTTTATACGATTTTTCCAAGACAGAACAGAATACCCCGATGTCATTTAGAACCAGTCTCACCAAAATTAACATATCTCAGAATATAATATTCCTTTTCCTTCTCCGTTTCTTCCATATTAAAATAGACACAGTAATCTTTAATCTGATATCTTATTCACTTTGTAATTCCTTTTATCCTAGTTTTCATGATTTTTCAAATACATATCACTATTTTTGACCGAAACTGTTTTATTACAGGACATGATTATCACTACCATCAAACGCACGTCTGAGTGATCACGGATACCGGTTATCGGTTTTCTTCGATATTTCTATCGAATTACAGAATATTTCATGTAACCTTTCAGAGAGACGTGAGATTTACTCACCATTTCAAACATATAATCGGAAGGGTACGAGATTACACACCTTATTCAGAATCCGTAACGCGATGCTCTACGTGACACCAAAAATCCGAGTAACCTATTACGAGGGATAGGTTTTCGATTGAACCTTTGATAAAGTACTTTGAGACCTTGCAACCAGCATAAACTCTCTCATGGCAAGTCCCTAGATTCTCAACCATATTACAAATTAGTCCCCTCATTAGCTAGCTTAAGCTTTGAGGACTCCAAAAATACAAAAATTATCAACTAAAGCCATCAAAATCACTTACTTGAAGAGAAAATGATTTGCTGAAATTTTCAAGCTTTCAAAGCCCTCCCATGGCTGATATTTTCAGTTGGTGAAGGAGAATAAAAGAAAAGATGATAACTTTTGCTTATATCATCTTATTTTATTCATTTTACCTACCAATACCACCAATTTTGACCAAAATAAATGCCCTTGTCCCTATATTTTTTTTATGGCCGGCCTACTCATTTAGACAAGGCCAAATTGTACATTTGGGACCTCCAATTTCTAATCCATAGCTATCTGGCACTTCTAGCAAATAAAATTAAACTTTATCACTTTATGCGATTTAGTCCTTTTTCGAAATTAAGCCCTCAATCGCTAAAATTGAGACACCAAAAATTTCATGCATGTTTATAAACATGTTATAACACATAGAATAACATAAAAATAATTTTCTCTATTCTCGGTTTAGTGATTCCGAGATCACTGTTCCGACTATCCCCTAAATCGGGCTATTACACCCTTCATGCATTTTTTTTCTCACCTACCCCATTCTTTTCAAATCTCATCATTATATATTTTTTTGTTTTTCAACAAATCACTCTCCACCATTCCTTTTTCTCCCATTTCTTTTTTATTCTTTTTCTTTTATTTCTTTTCTTTAATAATGTCATGGTTGACACTTGGAAGAGTATACAAAAATAAATCCAAATTTTGCAAAAGATGGGATTTGAACCCCTTCCCTCAAGGTACTTCACTTAATGCCATAACCTCCTTGCCATATGCTCATTTATGCTAGCAATTTACTCTTTTATTTCCATAAGCCTTAATGCCACTTACTATCTCTCCTTAATAGGCTTAAGCACAAAATTTTACTAAGGCCCAACTTGAAATAAGGTCATTCTCTTGTTCTCAAAAATTTTAAACACTCCTATGCCCAAGGCCCAATGAGCCCAATCCTATTAGGCCCAAATTCAGGATGTTACAGTTCTAATAGCTAAAAGTATTAAATAGCTATAGAATTTAAATTGGAGGTTGTTATATAGTAATTAGCCATTAAGGTTGTTAGTGGATAAGCATGGATTTGTCATCATTGGAATTTGAATGAATTATTAAGGTTAATTTTGGAAATTAGTGATTAAAGTTATAATAAATTAAATGAAATAAACTATTATCATCCATTATCATCATCTTCCATAAAAAAAAAAAACTAGCCATGGAAGGTTGAAATTTAGGCAAGCTTATTTTGTTCAATTAGGTATGCATTTTTGTCCCTTTTTTGATGATTTCTATGTTTCCGGGATTGTTGTAGCTTAATCGAGCTAGCCCGGGGATTAGTTTGCAAAAATGTTAAATTATTAGGGTTTTTCCATTAGTGAACATGCTTGATTTTTGAAGTTTGATGATAGAAAATGAATGGTTGTTGTTAGATAAACAACTTTTGTAAAGAGTTTTTTGGTGAAATTATCAATTAGTGGCTAAATTGAAAAAGGTGATAAATTTATGGTAAAATTTGTGAATTTTGTGAAATATATGGGCTGCTATTAATATTTATAAAAATTGACTAGGCTTGAGTAAGGATTAAATTGTATGAAATTCTTTTTTGAGCCTAGGGACTAAATTACAAAAGAATTAAAATTCTACGGCAAAATTGTAATTTTGCCAAAATTCCATGTTGGATTAAATTGAA
This sequence comes from Gossypium bickii, assembly GCA_025503065.1. NCBI lineage: Eukaryota > Viridiplantae > Streptophyta > Magnoliopsida > Malvales > Malvaceae > Gossypium > Gossypium bickii. Next base: position 12,831,651 of record CP106713.1, on the reverse strand, counting down.
TGAGAATTATGTTGAATGAGTTAAATTCATTCATATAGATCCTGTTAGATTTTGTATAGAGTTAGATCAAGGCAAAGAGAAAATATCAGATTAGTTGCCTCTGTATCTACGTGCACTTATCCAGGTAAGTTCGTGTAATTAAATTGTATATTTATATGTTTTAAATTAAATTATATGTATGTGATTTGTATAATTTCTATGTATAAATACCGATCGCATATCCAACGATTATCGAGTCCTATTTGAACCTTAGGAATTCATAAGATACATGATATGTCATTAGGGTTACCGATTTGGTTGGGGTCCTGCATGTGTTGCAGACACACCATAGCTCGTATGAGCTTCCCAATTTGCAGCTCGTGAGAGCTTACCGATTCTCAGCTCGTATGAGCTTACCGATTCACAGCTGGTGAGAGCATACCGATTCATAGCTCTTATGAGCATACATACACATGAATTGATGGATTACAGTTAAGTACACCTCGTGTGTACTACCCGTGTATCCAACAATATTTTAAATGTTTGAACGGGTAATGTTCTGTTATGAGACAATATGAGTTCGATACGAATGATTACAGGTAAATACATGAAATACATGGAAATGATATTATATGATATATTGAAACATGAAATGGATGATACATGTATATGAAATTTGCTTAGTGGTTATGTTCATCCATGTTTATTGGCTATTATATGTGTTTTACATGGCCAACATTTGAGGTTATGTGTTTAGGCTTTTGGCCAAATTGGTTTGGATATATTTTGTATGCTTACTTTAAATGTAATTAAATGGTAAGTTAATTTCTTTGTTATATAAACTTACTAAGTTAATTTCTTGGTATATTTTGATATATATATATATATATGTGGTTTTATCATATTGATGTTTGTTAGAATGGTATATTTGGTACCATTAGGGATTATGCTTATATGTGTTTGGTTATTTAGGTAAGTTTTGATACTTGGTTGACATATTTTTAAGTTGTCACTTGATGTGCCTAATGGCATATTGGTTGTATGTGGTGATAATATATGTTTAAGACTTGATTTTAGCTTGTTTTGAATGCCTTATTATAACTTGGTTATATGCAAATTGTTGAGTTAGGTTGGTGTCAAATTGGGTGAAAAACATGGCTTAGAAAATGTCCTATTTTCATCCGCACGGGCAAAGACATGGGCGTGTGTCTCAGTAGTGTATGACACACGGCCAAGTGACACGGCTGTGTGTCTTTTGTATCTTTTTAAGAATGCAAGTCAGTATGCTCACACGGCCTAGCACACGGGCGTGTGACTTGGCCGTGTGACCCAAGTCAAAGAGTTATATGGGCACGGACTGGGACACAACCATTTGTCCCTATTTTGAATGTCCACACTGCCTAAGACACGGACGTGTCTCTTGGCCGTGTGAATCACACGGTCTGGCCACACGGCTGTGTGACCCCTGCAACTTTGAAAAATTTCAATGTTTTCTGAAATATTCTTTGAGTACCCATGTAACTCCCCCTTACCCGTATTCAACACTGGAACAGGGTATGAGGCATTACCGGACTTATATCACAAGCAAACATACAATTCCAAGTCATAAATTTTCATCCAAATTGAAACCATTCGTATTCAATCATAAAGTCCTCAATACGAGCCTACGAGGCCCAAAACATGCTTTAGTAATGGTTCGAGACTAAACTGAGAACTTTAGAAATTTTTACAAAACTTAGAAATTTTTTGCTATAAACAGGGGTCACACGCCCGTGTAGTTTTGAGACACGGCCGTGTGGGCAAGCCATGTGGTTACAAACGCCTGTGTCCCTAACCCCGTGTAACTCTTTGTTAGTAACTAATGAGCAAATTGAAGTCACACGGCCAAGTCACACGCCCGTGTGCTAGGCCGTGTGGTCGATTTAATTTTCATGATTTTTCATAAAATAGGTGAAGACTTCACACGCTCGGGACACACACCTGTGCCTGAGGCCGTGTCTGTAACACCCCTAACCCACATCTGTCACCGGAACAGGATTACGAGATGTTACCGGAGTTTACAGAAAAACTACAGATAATTCTACTATTTACTTATGTTCATATCAAAGCTGTCCACTTGAGTCGTAGTCACCAAATTATTTATATCTAGAGCTACAGAAATCTACATTAAGATACGCTTAATGTTTTTGAAACTAGACTCAAATATCTCTCTGCCATAAAAATTTTAGAATTTATAATTTAGCCAATAAGTACAGCAAAATCCTCAAATTTATCCCTGTTCTGCTATTTGAAAGCTTCGACCTTTCTTCACTAAAAAATAATTATCTCTTAGTACGAGATTTGGATGATATTTCAGTTTGTTTCTATTGAAAATAGACTCATTAAGAATTTAAATATATAAATTTAAACCTCTAATTTTTTTTTTAAATTTTTGATGATTTTCCAAAGTCAGAACAGGGGAACCCGAAATCATTCTGACCTTGTCTCACAAAATTTATTATATCTCATAATTTACAATTCCGTTGCTTACACCATTTCTTCTATAAAAAACTAGACTCAATAAAATTTAATTTAATTTTTTATTAGGCCTCTAATTCGATTTCCAAAATTTTTGGTGATTTTTCAAAGTTGAACCATTGCTGCTGTCCAGAAACTATTTTAATGCTAATTTTTCTCTTTCATGATTCTTTGTATTAACTTTTATTTAGACATACATAATCATTATACTTTTAGGCATAATCATTATACTTTTAGGCACCTCTTATGCATATTTGACTACTATTTTACCTCTCATCATTCAATCACATCAACATTATAAGGCAAATCATGCAAATACCACAATACCAAAACGCAAACCAAATAATGACTAATATCTACATAACATCTATAGGCTAACATTTAATCAAAATAACCTATACATGTCATTATAGCCAAAATCAAGTCATCCATAATTACCGGTAGAACCAATGGATAGTGTGATATGGCTCCGATAAGCTTCCAACCCGTTTGAACTTTCGATAATCTATAAGATAGATAAATAAAACAAACATGTAAGCAATGAATGCCTAGTAGTATAATCTTTAATCATACTAATTTATTTCAATTATAAAACTTTACATATAAAAAATAACCCATTATTGTTACTGTAATACTTATAAATTGTTTTCGCTAATTCACAAGGTGAACTAATCCATAATATCACTCATAGACATATACCTTCAAGCTTAGTAAAATTTTATATAACTTTAACTCTTCTACACTTATTTCATATGCATGTCATTCAGCCATAGTTACAAGTTAGTGCATTTAACCAAGCCTTTTTCATATTGTACACATAATAAGTCATTTCATAAGAAATTTCATAATTTAAGCCTTACCATTCTTTCATGAGCACTAACTTACTTTTACTTAAATACTTACCTTTTCAGTGCTTCAAATAAATAAATATACTACTATTCAATCAATAGCTTGGCACTTGCCTAATCATCAAACAACAACAATAGTTAACGTACTTATAATCTTACATATAAATTCAATATTGATAAACTTATTTTCTCAACATATCACACTTGGTTTAATACTCATCATCATATACATAATCTTCTTATATCAACATATTAAAGTTAAACACATATTTATATGTCACTTTTCAATATATATTAAATAAATATCATTCCCATGTCACATTTCAATATATATATCAAGTAAATATCATTTTCCAAGACACTTTTCAATATATATCAATTATATATCAATACTGAGTATTTTAGATATAATTTCATAAATATACCATTCATAACACTTTTAATTCTCATATCATACTATTTCAATCTCATAATTTCTATTCAATAGCTTTTCTCATTAGGATACACAATTCAATTTCAATATCAATATCCATTTCATGAATCCATGATTCATGCAATTTTATGCATTTCAATTGCATACTTCATTTCGTTGTCCATTCCAATCCATATTCAATATCACTCAATATCAATCAATTGGCCAAATCATTTGTTTATCCCTATTAACCCGACTTGGACTCGGACGTATACACGGATCCAACCAAAACACACTAGTACGGCACTTAGTGCCTCATCGGATAGTTCGAAGCAATAAGTTAACACCCAGTGTCTTATCGTCCATGCCGAAGTAAGTCGGTACCTAGTACCTCAACGAATATATCCGAAGTAATATAATGACACCTAGTGTCTCATCGACTCGAGGTCGAAGTATCCCTGAACACTTCCAATTCTATGGCATGCCAACTATATCTGACTTAGCCGGACTAGTTAATAGGGTTTCCAAATCACTTTTCAGTTTCTAATCAATACACATTTCAATTAATCAAATATATTCATAATTCAATATAATTCAATTCACTTTTCAATAACAATCAATATTTATTTCAATTTAGTCAGTCAATATAATCAATATATATACCAACTCAATCAATATAATTTCAATAAATTCATCACTTATTCAATCTATCTGTAACACCCCTAACCTGTATCTGTCGCAGGACCAAGGTTAAGAGGCATTACCGGACATATCGGAACATTTTATACTCATTTCATAACATCAATCATAAAACGTCATTTCATAATGATTCATACCCACAAAGTCCCTTTAGAAGGTCTACGAGACATTGAACATGCTTTAGAGAAGGTTCGGGACTAAACTAATCTCGTACAGAAACTTTGCGGAACTTAGAAATTTTTCTTTCAAAACAGGGCACACGCCCGTGTGGCTAGGCCGTGTGTCTCACACGACCATGCCTTGGACCATTTGTCACCCCGCAGCAAAATCGACTCGGCTCACACGACCGCCACACGCCCGCGTGTGTCCGCCCGTGTGTAATGCTGACTTGGGTCACACAGCCTGTCACACACCCCTGTGCCTGGCTCATGTGCAATTTTGACTAGCTTCCAATTGGGACAGTGAAGAATATGGTGGGGACACACGCCCGTATTCTCAACTGTGTGGGCAGTTATAGGCCATTTGCAAGGCCAAATTGCCACCTATATTGAGTCATACCTACAAGCATCAAATTATGACTCAAAATCAGCCAAAACATGCCAAAATTGACCATCTCTTTTGGCCATTCAAAAGCACATCCAAACATACCAACTTTAACATCACATAGCTTGAACTATATTCACCCATAATCACATTCATTATCAACCATATCACATGGCTATATATATATACATATCCCAAAACATATATTAACATTTCTAGCCTATACATGCCATACTTCAATATGTACATTTTCAAAAGGTACCAAAATATAGTTCGATAGTGTGGTGATGATCCTCGATGATCCCCGAGCTCCCAGTAGCTTCGATAATCTTTAAAACAATGCAAACACACACAAAGTAAGCTTTGAAAAGCAAAGTAAGCTTTGAAAAGCTTAGTAAGCCACATACAAATAAACTTATCACATAGAACATTTATAAACCATTTCATTCATATAAACTATGGCATAACACAATAGCAATTTTCATATTTCTCATTTTGCTCAATAGTTCTTAACCACTTGATTACAAACATATCACATTTCCATGTAGCTCATCTGATCATAGCACATTTGTACATAACACCTCTTATTTCAATGTTCTCGTGCAAATTTCTCAATTCAAATTTTCATATATACTTTTCATACTAAAACTTTGCATACATTTCCAACGTACCTGCATCGAATACACATTTCACCTAATCATTCAATTCTCGGAGTGCCCGTTGAACCGTTCGGAACCAAATAGGATACTCAGATAACTTAGAAAACTCGTACAATGCCAACGTCCCAGACGTGGTCTTACACGTAAATAACAAATCGATGCCAACGTACGTCTCAGACGTGGTCTTACACGATAACACATATCGGAATCCTATGTCATGACACATGTATCCTAACTATTCCTAAGGTCCATACGGGGCTTTTCAGACGTCGACACAATATCAGAACTTTTCCAGATTTAACATATGCATCTTCCATAGTCATTCATCACAACTCAATTTCATATAAGTATGAATAAATTAACTCAAACACATTTATTTGTATATAGACTTACCTCGTATAGGAAAGAAAGGAAATGAACGGCTATTCAACTACTCTCGATTTCCCCCGATCTAATTTTGTTTTCTTTGATTCTTGATCTTAATCAAGACTTGGAAGTGCCGAATGAAACAAAACTTTTAAACCCTTTCTTTATCTTTCAAACTCGGTGAAAAGATGATGTTATAGCCTTCAAATTGTTTTTATTTTAATTATATTAACATTAATAATCAATTACCAATTTTAACCTTGGTTTAAAACATGTATAAACTCTTAGTGGATGGTCATTATTGTCCATTAACCATATCAATGGTCCATTTGCATAATAAGGACTTCATAGTTAATAAGCCATAGCAATATAGCACATTAATAAATAGCATATAACTTTTTCATTTTCTATGATTTAGTCCTTTTTGCAAATCAAGCACACAAACAGATAAATTAAATCACAGAACTTTCACACATATCAATTCACATATTATAAGCATGGAAAATAATATTAAAATATTTTTTTGACTCGAATTTGTGGTCCCGAAACCACTATTTTGACTAGGGTCTAGACCAGACTGTTACACTATCCGTTTCAATATATCCAATATTCAAATATCACTATTCCACATACATTCAATTCAATAACAATCAATATTCCCTGTATCGTTATTCTTATAAATTTCGTATGTATTTATTTCGTTAACCATTCATATTTATAAGTTTTCCATGTTTTTAACATATAATATAAATAAATACATAATATCATACATAAATTCAATATAAATATCAAATTTTGATCATACGAACTTACCTGGGCCTATTTGTAGATTTTGTAGAAATTCGGGGACTAGTTTGTTAATTTCTCTTTTCCCCGTTTATCTTTGATTTCTTGATCTATAATATAAAATTACTCATTAATTAGCATTTATTCCATTTATAATTCACTTTACCATTTATACCCTTCAATTTTTGAAATTACACTTTGACCCCAAATTTTATAATTTTTACAATTTAGTCGCTGTGCAATTAACCCATCAATTGAGAAAATTTTTCTCAATTGAAAATTTACCTAATTACTTTAGACTACCATAAAGCCATTAATATTCAGAATTTTAATACCAAACCCCAATTCTTAACTTTTTCACAATTAGGTCCTAAAATCAATTTCTATTAAAATTACTTGATAAAATCATCATATAGTGAAATTAAAGCTTCAAATCCATGATAGTTCATCATAAAATTCCAGAACTCATTCATGGTAACTTTCAAAATCACTCATGGAATAAAAAACAAATGAATTCAATAGTTGGACCTAATTGTAAAAGTCCAAAAACATAAAAATTTCAAGGAAAAATCAAGAATTGAACTTATTTGAAGCTAAAATATGAAAGACCAGCTCAAATCCTCTTCAATGGCTATTTTTGACAAAAAATTGATGAAGAAAATGTCTAGAATTTATAAACCTAGCCATAAATATTTTTAGAAATATTTATGGAGTGTCATTGAGTTAGTATTAAAGTTTCGTCAGAAAATTTTAACGTTTCGATAGTCAATCAATTAAAAAGGACTAAATTAAAAAAGGTACAAAACTTGCTATAGTGATTAAATAACCTAATGGTAAATAAAGGAGGACTAAAAGGGGAAATGGACCATCTTAAATGGCTGAGGCGGCATAACGTGAAAAAAAATTAAAGATATTTATGTGATTAGGGTCAAAATTGGAATTAAAATAAAGTTTATATGCGCTGTTATAGTGGTTTATTTATGGTATGTATAGCCAGACTCTTACACACGCTACGTTAGTTCAAGAATCGACTAAATCGTAGTTGTGATACCACTAAATGTAACCCCCTTACCTGTATTCAACACCGGAACAAGGTACGAGGCATTACCGGACTTATATCACAAGCAAACATACAATTCCAAGTCATAAATTTTCGTCCAAATTAAAACCATTCGTATTTAATCATAAAGTCCCAAATACGAGCCTACGAGGCCCAAAACATGCTTTAGTAATGGTTCGGGACTAAACCGAGAACTTTAGAACTTTTTACAAAACTTAGAAATTTTTTGCTATAAACAGGGATCACAAGCTCGTGTGGTTTTGAGACACGCTCGTGTGGGCAGGCCGTGTGGTCACACACGCCCGTGTCCCTAAGTGTAACTTTCTGTTTGTAACTCATGAGCAAATTGAAGTCACACGGCCAAGTCACACGCCCGTGTGCTAGGCCGTGTGGTCAATTTAATTTTCATGATTTTTTCATAAAATAAGTGCAGACTTCACACGCTCGGGACACACGCCTGTGCCTGAGGCCTTGTCCCTCACACGACGGAGACACACGCTCGTGTGCTCAATTTTGAGCATTCTGTTTCTCAAAACTAAGGTGCAGGGGACACACGGTTGAAACACATGCACTGGGGTAGGCCGTGTGTCTACCCTTGTGGACAAAAATAAGGCTATTTACCAAGCCATTTTACACCCTCATTTACACCTACACTAACACCAATTCAATGGCACAATTCATAGCATACTTAGGCAGGCAAAACATCCACAACCAAGGTATTAACATCACATCCACATGCTAACATCTAACATGCTTTAACATCATAATTTATCAACACAAATCATACAAGTTTCCATATTCATGAATGGTATCAACATATAATGATACTCATAACCAACATTAGCCAACTTTTATGACCATATACACAATGAAATCATTACCTATTATAAGCCAATACATCTGGACACATTACCAATGACACATATAACAAAATGATCAAGTCCCTATACATGTCATAACTCAAAATATTGACATTTCAATGGTACCCAAAATAATGGTTGATAGTGTGAATGGATCTTCGACGATCTCTGATCTCGAGCTAGCTTGGCGGCACTATAAGATAAGGGAAAGAAAGGGGAATAAGCTATATAGCTTAGTAAGTTCATATACAAATAAAAAACAAAATTAATTATACATTTGTCAAATGAATAACATAACATATATCATAAATGTCATTAAAACTTCATGAGTGTAACTTACTCAACCACAATCTTACCAATAGTTCATCATATACAGAATCTATTTCATTTGAGTTTTTTGTACATACCTGTACCAACTCGTAACATAATCACATACTTTCTCATCTTTGACATGCCCGTTGAACCACTTGGAATACTATTGGATACACGGAAAACTTTGCACATAAGTGCCACATAAGTAGCCAATGCTACCATAAATCTCATAACACATATAGGCTCGCTCTCGAGCTATCCACGGGCCTGCTCACACAAGCTGTCAGTCAAGACGTAGCTACGCGGTGTTGCTCACACAAGCTGTTAGGTATCCGCAACATATGCCGGTATACCTAGCCACTGGTAGGATGTACAGGACCAGCATCCGGGTCACCTAATCACATAATCACATGGGTTTCTAGTGACATGTCACTTGTATCCTAATCTATTCCTAAGGTTCAATCGGAATTTCTCTCTTGCCGGAACTTTGTCGAATATACTCGTAGAATCAATCATACAGTTCATGCAATATCAAAATATCAAAATATAAATATAACATTGCATTATTAACATACAAACTTACCTCGGTACAAAAATATCAGAAATAGACCTAATCGTCAAACACCTTATTTTTCCCCCGATTTAGGTTTGAACCTCATTTTTCTTGATTTATGATACCAAATTCATCTCATTTAATCATCACATTATCCAATTTAACCCAAAAACACACTATAGCAAAAATTACATTTTATATTTTAGTCCCTAGGCTCGTAAAATGAAATATATCCAATTTCTTCACACCCAAGCCTAGCCGAACCTATTTCATGCTCATAACAGCCTACATTTTTTATTTATTCATATCTTTACACATATTTTACAACTTTTTACAAATAGGTCCTTATTTAACATTTTCATCAAAAAATCACTTAGTAAATATTTGTTCATCCAACATCAAACTTGCATAATTTACCATTAGACATCAAAATACACAAATATCTAACATGGGTAAAATTTTAGACTTTGATTTTCTTTCAAATTAGTCCTTGAAATAGCTAAATCGAGTTACAGCATTCACAAAAACGTAAAAATCATTAAAAATGAGACAAGGATAGACTTACAATGACTCTTCAAATTCGGCACAAGGGGACTAAATTGGAGAATATGACATCTTTTTATTAGTTTATTTGTCTTTATTTACCATTTTACCAAAATGCCCTTAATGCCAAACTTTGAAATTTCACCTAACCATGTCCACTTTTGTCCATACTAAAGTATAATGGTCTAATTACCATTTAAGGAAATCTAATTTAATATCTCATACCAATTAGTCACCTCTAGCTTCTAGAACACATATTTTGCACCTTTTTCAATTTAGTCCTTTTAACTAAATTAAGTGCCCAAACATCAAAATTTTTGAACAAAATTTTCACGAAATCATTCCATAAAATTGTAGACCATAAAAATATAATAAAAATAAATTTTACTGCGTTGGATTCGCGGTCCTGAAACCACTGTTTTGACTAGACCCAAAATCGGGCTGTTACAACCTAATCTAGTCCCGACTTGTTTTTAACGCGTATTTTGGGCCCCAAAGGCTTGTATAAGGGACAGTATATTTTATTTTGATTGGTTTCTGAAATGAATGTTATATTATATGAAATATATGTTTATTTGATTTGTAAACTTCGGTAATGCTCTGTAACCCTGTTCTGACAATAGATACGGGTTAGGGGTGTTACATTTTTAATAAGCCATAAGTATTGGGATTATGAACTCTAATATAATGCTATGATAGAAAGATGAAACCAATGGCTAATCTAAAAGATTATTAAATTATCAGTCAGTAATTAGTTTGCAACAAAAGGTTTCAGTCAAAAGGAAGGTACCAATTATTATGTGTTGAAATATTTGAAGTTGTTGCAATGTACTAAGTGAAGTGCCCACGTCCTTTACCACTGTGACAAAATAACAACTTGTCGTATTTGAAAGATTGACAATTTATTGAGCCAAACCTTTAGGCTATGTTGATATCGTGGAATGATTCAAACTCATCAATGAAGATTAATTCACTTGGAGAAATATACCCTAATAATCGTATCAAATTGGATCAGATTGGTTATATCAAATCCTTTGGACCAAGGAAGTTGGATTGGATTGAAACTTGAAAACTATTAGCCAACAATACATTTTACTTTGGTCATTGAATATTATATTGTATTTAGCTATTTTAGCTTATATTTAGAAGGCATCATGGTTGATCTTCATTATACTAGCAAATCTCAAAAATATTATATAATAAAAAAAAATACTTGTATAGGTTTTGTATTTATTTTAGAGAGCACTTATTTGTTCAGTTAGGAACAATGTTTGTGAGAGTGCATTTTTTATTGTAAAACATGTGTATGGTTGGTTTTAGAAGCAAAGTTCTCAGGGGGAGAGTTTAGTAGTGAAAGGTCTAGTCTTTGAACTATAAGAGTGATAATTCTTTACCAAGAGTGATGATTCTTTACTAAGTGTGTGTTAGAACTAGGATACTGGTTGATATTTGTTTCAAAGATAGTAGATTCATCTTACTAAGCTAGGCTCTGTTGAAAAAGCACAACCCTACATCTAAAAAAATAATGTTGTGGAGTGCATCTACTACTACAAATAGGGGTGGTTTCTCCACCTTTAGATTATCCCAAAAGTTTTCATTTCTTTCATAAGAAAAATTTTCCCTCTTTCTATATGTAATTTTTCATTTGTATCTTTTGCAATAAAATATATTTAATAGTGTTTAAGGATGTAGGCATAATTTGTCGAACCTCGTTAAAATTCTGGTATTCTTTATTGTTTCTATTAGCTCACTAAACAAACGAAAATAGCCAAGAGGGGTGAATTGGCCTTTAAAAAATTTGGTGAAAGCAAAGATAGAAAATGAAATAATGAACACAAATATTTTGAGTGTTTCGATCCCAATTGTCTACTCTACTACCTTAGCTTTCCACCATTGAGGATTTTCTCAAATTCACTAATTTGATAACCTTTGAGGACAAGGTTTAACCTTACAACTCTCTTAAAATTTCTACCCCAAATCTTAATACACAAACGCTCTCAAGGAAATACAAATAAGCAAACAAAAAGACAATTCTTACAAGATCAAAGTGTTTGCAAATTAAGCTCAAATACAATAAAATACACTTGAGCAAAAGAATAGGAGTAAAGCTCACAACTGTATTAAAAAGAAATATGGAAATAGTAAGCTCAACGGTTGTTTGATTGAAGATTTTTACTTGAAAGGGCTTTCTTGTTGTTGTAGGTATTTGGAAGATGGTATTTATACCCTCTAATTGATTTCCAACCGTTGAGGTTGTTGGTGTAATGAATATGGTCATTGGGGATGTAAAACCAGAGCTTTTATTTCACTTGCAAATGCGAGTATCGATACCAAATAAAAGGGTATTGATATTTTTTTAATAAATACTAATTTAGTGACCGTTGGGATTTATTAATCGATACCAGAAATATTTTATCGGTACTTTTGGAAAAAGTGTATTGATACCAGATCGATACCGTATAGGGTTTCTAAGAAACATAATGCTATTTTGGTATCGTTTTTAAGGAAGGTATTGATTATTTTCAAAAAAATATCGATACTTCAAAAATGGTATCGATAATTTTTAGGATTTCTGGAAATCGAATGCAAGTTTGGTCTCGATTTTTCTAAGGGTATCGATAGTTTAAAAATTATTGATACTAGGCCAAAATGGTATCGGTACTTTTTGGCCTAGAGCAATTTTGACTTGTTTGAAAATCATTTTGATAAGTTAAAATAATTTTGACTTGGTTGAAATCATTTTGACTTGGTTAAAATCATTTTGACTTGATTTTAAAATTGTTTCAAAATTTTCTAAGAGTTTAATGTAAGTATTTAAAATTTTATCTCTCAGACTTCAAATTTAAAAATCATTTTGTCAATTTTAACTTACATTCAAAAACACTACAATTTGTTACATTAAAACCTTTTATCAAATTAAACTTGGATTAACAGTTTCTCTTTCAATATTTCGTATGGTACATTTGTAGTGACATATTGTGCTATTAAAGTACATTGGAGGGTGATTCTCTCTAGGAGGTGAGGTTTTAAGCCGGACCGTTTATAACCTCTCTAATATTTCCTAGGAATTGAACATAGTGTAGTTTTCTAGTGCAATAATTTACTCTATTTTACCCTATTCGCACAACAAGTGGTATTAGAGGCGATGGTTATTTGAAGTATGCTCTGTGGTTGCGGTTTAAACTGATCTTCCATATCAAAAAGTATTTCCTTGGGCATATTGAAATATTATGGCTAAAATGATAAACAATCCAAGAGCTTCAACATCGTCCATGTGGGTGAGACTGGCAGTGGCAAATACAAGATTGGCAGTAAAGATCTTCGATGGCACGTGTCATTCGATATGTCGCAAATTGAGGTTCTAGATGCTCTCTTTTAGCAAGGTCCAGGCATTGCCATTGATTAGAAGAAACCAGATGATATAGAGGAGAAAGATTGGAAGACTACCAATCGTTTGGCATGTGGTACAATTCGATTGTGCCTTTCTTGAGAGCAAAGTTATGTTTTCTCAAAAAAAGACTTCTGCAAATAGATTGCGGTTGGCGTTAGAAGAAATTTTTTGAAGAAAAACAGTCAGAATAAGCTTCACATGAAGAAAAGGTTGTTGCACTTCACTTATGTTCCAAGTACCACTATGAATGATCACGTCACCAATTTTAATCAATTAGTAACTAGTCTGATGAATATGGATAAGATCTTCAAAGATGAATATTTGGATTTGATGTTGTTGGTTTCACTTCTTGAGGAGTTTGAGTTCTTTGAAACTACTCTACTTCATGGGAAGATTGATGAAGTGTGTGCTGCTTTATACAATTATGAACCGAGAAAGAAGGAAACGCAGAGAAATTCAACCACAAATGTAGAAGATTTTATAGTTTGGGGTCGTTCACACACCCGGAGTAAAGTTCACAATAGGAGATCCAAGTCATAGGGGAAACCAAGTAAAGATGAGTGTGCTTTCTATCGAGAAAAAAGACACTAGAAGAAAGATTGCCCAAAGTTGAAAAATAAGGGTAAATCTGATAAAGGGAAAGTTGTAGCATAATCAAATATAGCTGAGGGTGATGATGAAAGTTCAGATTTCTCACTTGTTACATCAGTAACTAGTCATTCTGATGTATGGATGTTGGATTTAGCTTGCAACTATCATATGTGTTACAACTCGATTTTCAGTGGTACCGAAAAAAGTAGTTACAGAATCCCATTTCCATAAATCGATTTGTAAATATTAAATATTAATATTTACGAGGTTAGTATAGAAATATATTAAAGTTTGGTCTAGAAATTTTGTCTAATTGATATTTAATTAAGGTACAGTAACTAAATTGTAAAAGTTTATCGCTATAGATTTTTAATTAGCTAAAGGAATAAAATGGTAATTAAACAAATTATTATTATTAGATGGTGGAAAATGATGATAGAATCCACTTCTAATGGTTGATGAAGGATTAATTTAATATAATTATGATTTAAGTTAATTTAATTAGGTAATTAAGGTTTTAATTAAAGTATAAATGGTTAAAATACTAGAAAGAAGGAGTCTGCAACTTGCTAAGGAAAGAAAAGAGAAAACCTTTTGAAAGTTTAAACTTTCAGTCTTCAAATTGGTAGGCTATTCAAGTCATTTTCTTCTAATTTTTATGTTTTTGAGGTCATGAAAGCTTAATTTAGCTAGCCTATGTACTAGTTTGCAAAACTGTTAAAGTTTTTGAAAGTTCCCACTGTTGAATCCTTGAAGAAATTGGTGTTAATTTGCTATATTTTAAGCTTAGATGTGAAAAAAGGACTAGATTGTAAAGTTTAATTGATAGTTTTATCGGACAAAAGTGAATAAATTGTATAATTGATGTGAAATTTCTATAATAATAGATAATAGAGGGTCCTAGAAGGATGTTATTGAGATAATTTTTGAAATCAAAGCTCAAATTTGAAAGATATTGTTATTTCAATTTCAGGGACTAAATTGAATAAAATGCAAAACTTTAAGGGTATTTAGAAAATAAAATTAAACTGGTTCATGCATATTATGGGATTTTATAAAAATGTTTTGTATTGATAAATTGAATTGAGTAATTGTATAGATCATGAATTGAACCAAACTGAGGATAATTGGGGAAAAGGCAAAATTGTGGAATAATCCTTAAAGATACAATTGCTTGTTGCTTTGCCAGGTAAGTTCATATGTTATGATTGTGTTTAAATTGTTAGGTATTTTAATTACAAAGATGTGTATGTTTGGTTGTAATTTGAATTGTTTGCGAATTGGTACAAAAGGTGATATATGAACTAAATTGTAAAAAAATGGTTATATGTGTTAAAGATGCTCGGGTGAACTTAGTAAAGATTAGGATACAATTGACCTGTCAATAGGGTTTATGCACGCTTGTACGAGATATATGGTTGTATAAGATAAGTGATTGTATGGAGATCATTACAGATTATATAGGGATCCAACATTTGTTGCTGATCATCGAGTACTGTATGTCTCTACGGAGACCCTGGTGTGGTGGAGGGACATATTATTATACGATTATATGTATGATTGCCTACAAGCCTTGCACTTCGGCACCTTGGTGTGGTGTAGTTACTACTCGGACGAGCAATTTGGTGTGGTGTAGTTACTTGTGTATCTGAATCAGTTCACTAGAGTTCATCGGGCTAAATGGTTAAGGAAAAGTGAAAAATTGCAATAGAATGGTATGAGCTTGGGATTCAAATGGCTAGATGTTGAAATGATTATGAGAAAGGTGTTGAAATATTGATTTAAGTTAATTGAAATGTTATATGTTTTAATTACTATATGATATGGTTTTATGTTAAACTCACCTTGTTGTTATGTGATTTGCCATGTTTAGGCAAACTTTTCCAACCTAAGTAGCTTGTTTGTTTAGTTGCAAGCTAAGATATGCTTTTGTTTAATGCCTAGGAACTTACTAAGCATTGTATATCTTTACCCCATTTTTTTGTTTTCTTTATAGATCATCATCTTATGGATCGTATTAAGCCGGATTGACATAGAAACTCACACTCCACATTTTTGGTAGCTTTTTAATCATTTCGACTCAAGTATTGTGGCATGTATATAAGTGACTTGGTACATATTTGAAAGTTGTTTTGATGCATGGTGTTGAAAGGCATGATTTGGTAATGGTTGATGCATAGTTAGAATGACTTCTTTTGTTTAACATGTTTTAAAGTATGGTATATGAAAATGGTCAAAATAGAATTGAAATGGCATGTCTCAAGTTGATTTGGTATTGGTATAACTTGATGTTTGAATGATTGGTTGTTATGCCCTAATGGCATGAAAATGTTAAGGTTTGATTGATGTTTAAGTGAATAATATATTGATAAATGGTTGAACATGAATGTTTAAACTTGTTGAGTGTGGTTTGAACATGAATGTTTAATCTAGTCTTTGATGCATATATTGAATAGGTCGGCTGAAACGCTTGGAATAGATACCAAATGGCTCAAATTTGTATCCCATTTTTTAGCATCAGATAGTACCTGGAGCACCAACTCTGGCACCCCATAATTTTACCTTTGTTTTGCTAGCTCTTGTTCTTATCCAACCTTGTACTTCATCAACCCAACCATGGGTGGAGCCACATATAGGATTGTGGGGTCAATTGACCCCACAAAGGAAAAGTAAAAAAATTAATTGCAAAATAAATTATATACTTGATGAATTGATCCCTACAAAAAATTTGAAAATGATCCCACAAAAAAATTGACTTCACAAATAATTTGAAAAAGAACCACCAAAATATTTGAAAATGAATTATTTTATAAAACAAATTATTTTATAAAAAGTTAAATGAATTTTTCTCCACTACTAAAACCCCAAATTTCCTAATTCTTTTATTTTCCTTCAACACTCATCACTTTTCTCAAATTTCTCTTTATTCTCTCTTACATACTCACTAGAATTTTTACAAGATATGTAATCAATCTTTTAGTACTTTCAAGTAGGTCTCCTTTATTTGGTAACAACTCTTCTTTTCTTTTCCAAGCATTATGGATTAATCTCTAGAAAATTAGGGTTGTGGTTAACCCCTAGAAAATTAGGATTGCGATTTTTCTTGTGATTAAGATCTTTTATGCAAGATTTAGTTTTTTATTTATTAAATGATTTTGGGATATTGATTTTGTATGTGATCTTGGGTAATAAATTCTAGAGGTTGATTAATACAAATCATTGAAAAAGATTAGGATTAATTGTATTTATAATCTCAAATTTCTTGAATATTGATTAAAAAATTAATATTTTTATTCAGAAATAGTTGTTACAATTATTGTGAATCTTGAAAATTGACATGAAATTAAAAATGACGAAGATTTGTGTGAAGATGATGTAGGATGACAATTGCTACTCTCCAAATTGAGTTTCTATTTTGGTCCCCGCATCATGTACTGCTGAAACCTGAAAAACACAAAACATTCTTTTATGAAATACCAGGGATTAAAATATAATAAAAATGTTTAATAACACCTTATTTATTTATTAAACAGTAATAGGAAGTAGTAAATATCATTTATATTTACAAGCTACTGTTTGACTACATCACATGTGTTGTAATCATTATTATGGTAAAATATTGATTATGAAGATGAAATATTTATTTGTAAACGCTATAAATAATAAATTGGCCTAACATTTGAAGCGCAAGTTTGTTAAAAATTAGTGAAAGTGATACTTGTTGATGCGGATTTACATGCCAATTGTATTGTATTCTATATTATTATTATTTTTTAATAAACTAGTTCAAACAAATATGGTAAAAATTAATTGGTTTTACTATTAAATGCATTTTCAAGTTACATTACAGATAACGGATCATTCTATTTTAATTTATCAAAATATATTTATTCTACAATCACGTATCAATTTTTACATAAATAAATATAAACTTGAACTAGTATCGGTGGTACAGACCATTTTATTTATTTTCTTTCTTCTCAAATTTTCTTGCCTAAGTAGAAGCATAGAATGAAATATAAATGAGCAGTGGAAATGTTACAATCATAACATTCCGAGTAGATGCAAGACGTCAAAATGTAGACCAAATGAGTCAAGTGGAAGCAAGTTTCGAAATTGAGTTCATGTCGTTGCCTTGATAGAAGTAACAATGAGTTAGAATTATTAGTATAGCACTTCAATTATGGCGTACAAATTTATACTTCACAGATGCTCTAGTTCGGCAGCTTAAACACGGACATAGACATATATATTCTTTTATCAAACATTATTTTTTAATATAATTAAAAATAATATAATTCTTGTCGATCGAGTCTTAACTCGATTGATCTTTACATTGTTGCCAATGCAGGAGAAAATAGATTCTAGTGCGTTGAAGCATATTATCCTTTTATTTAAGGGTTGGTGAAGGGCTAACTATGAATAGTTTTAAGCATTATATTAAAAAAAACATATAATAAAATTAATGAACCACCCACTATTAGCGGGGCAACCACACATGTGATTAAATTGAAACTAGAATCCAGCACGTTTTTCTTTGTTTGATTTAATTTTCATTTTTTCTAAAGTTTCATTTGTGTTCAATATTACTGTTATTATAACCGTTAGCATGACGCGAGTTTAAACACACTTAGAAATGTATTATTGTACAAAAAAACTCCTGGTTGATTTTCTTCTTCCTTCGTTGAAGTTTCTATGGAGATCATAGCCAAAAACCAAAAGTGGTATGCATGTAACGTAGCTACCTATGCCAAAAGAAAGTTGATCCCCGTAGACGGGCGGTGGCACCTAGGGTTTGCATATGCCATTTTCAAAATGGACCACAGATTAATGATCTTTTGCCAAATTCATCCATCTATGATTATGAATCTAGTAAATTTCACTTGTTCACCATTATGTTTATGTTTTCCCTCATTTATTAACACACTTTACATTTTCTTCATATTCTCTTACAATTATCAACTTTTATATGATATGCTTCTTGTTCCTGCATATCTCCACACCTGGTGCAGCATTTCCAAATTGACTAACTACATGAATTAATATCCATTTCTATTTTAGTTCTGTGCATGCATGTAATGATTAATTATGATTGAAACTATTCATATAATTAGTTAGTTGTAACTTATATATATGTAAGAGTAGTGGATGCTGATGTCAATATAATTTGTGATAGGAAAAGAAGGGTTTGGCTTGGGACATTTGAAACAGCCGAAGAGGCAGCTCGAGCTTATGATGAGGCAGCCATTTTGATGAGCGGACGTAGCGCCAAAACAAACTTCCCAGTCCCCAAAAACCAAACAGGAGATGAGAATACCACGACTTGCAATGCCCTTTCTTCAATCCTCAGTGAAAAGCTTCGCAAATGCTGCAAAACCCCATCTCCTTCCCTTACCTGTTTAAGGCTTGACACTGAGAATTCTGACATCGGGGTGTGGCAAAAGAGAGCAGGGAGTCGATCAGATTCATGCTGGGTAATGACGGTTGAGCTAGGGAAGAAAAATGGGGAAGTAATTGAGACTAATAAAATGCCGGCTTCAGATGAACCCATCACCAACAAAATGGTGAGACAGGAGGTTACTGATAATGGGTTAGACGAGGAAGAAAAGGCAGCATTGCAGATGATAGAAGAGCTTCTCAATAGGAATTGATCCTCATCAAAATCGGATCTTCCAAATTGCATATGTTAAGTGCTTGTGAATGTAGTTGTGTTTATTATTGTGCTTTATGAATTTATATTTAATGCGTTGACAATAAAATTTAATATATTTGTTTTCAATTATTTTAATACCGGTTTGTTTATTTATATACTTTCTTTATTCCTATGTCATAATTATACCCATCATTGAAGGGGGTTTCAGGTCTGCTCTTAGGCCTGGTGATGATGGCCATGTTGTGATCTTTACTGAATGGTTTCTTTTTTCATTCTTTTTCAATTCAACAGCCTATGTTGGCTAAAACCTCCTTCAACTTGATGAAAGAAGCATTTAGTGCTAGTAGGGTTCATCTAATACCTTTAAGCTCTTGAAAGAGAAGAGCCTTCCTTCAATAGTAGACAAATTTGGTTTGATGCAGTTCACTTAACCGTATAACTTTGTTGGTGACATGGTGTGAGAGTTTGCCATGCCAGTATCTCGCTGAGGTTTACCATAATTAATCATAGCTCGCAAAGCATCAATAAAGTTCTGAAATTAGTTTTAGTTTTGAAGAAGGGAGAAGAGAGGAAAAAGAAAGTTAAAAGAAAAGAAAAAGAAAAAAGTATAGGGAGTTAACCATTTAGTCACCATAATGTAAAAATGTGATTATCATATAATAATTTTTTAAAATTTGATGACGGAAATATATTTTAAATTAATTTAAACTATTAGACTACCCTAAACTTTTATTTTGATTATTTAAATTTTTTAAAGAAATTTTGAATTTTTATATATCTTATAACTTTATATATACTTCACTTTTTTATAATCTATATGTTATAAAAAAATTTCAGAAATATATATAAATAAATTCATTACAACTTTTATATGGTTTTTGTCGCACATTACAATAAATAACCAAATGTATGATTAGAATTAGAAACTAATAGGTAATAAATTACTAATTTTCCGTTTAAGCCAATCCAAAATTCATCCGACCCGACATCTGACCCGACCCGAACTAAACGCAAAATAAAGAACGGAAAATGGGAACGAAAACGGCGATTGACGACACAAAACAAAGCAGGAGCAACTTAGCTGATCTCCGTCTCCCTGTCTCAAGAGAAAAAAGAAGTATCTGATAGAGGGAGATACATCGCCATGATTCTCGCGGTGTTATTCGCCAACTCTGAAGGCAACATCTTAGTTGAACGGTACGTCTGCCCCTCCATTTTCTCCCATCCCATCCCATCCTATGCTTTGATTTCTTTTGCTGATTTTTCCAACTATGCTCTTTATCGCTTCTAGTTTGTTGAATTAGTTGAATCTGCTTTGTATAGATGTAAATCGTTAATGGGTCTTTTTTTTTTATGGAAATCGAATAATTTTATTCTACTTTCTGGATGGGATTTGATTTGGTAGAAATTGGAAATGGATGATGTTTGGCAAACTCATGATCTGTTGTGGCTGTTCATGATCTATGAAGCCGGCTTTATAGTTATTAGTAGAAACGAAAAAGAATGATGATGAAATGAGATAGATTCAGACAAATGATGTTGCTTTTGAGTTGATCATTCCACCATTTGCTAATGAAACCCTACTTTTTTTTCTCCTCTTCTAATCATTCCTGGGAAACATATTTGGGAATCTGAGCCTAGATTAAACCTCTGATATTAAACTCAGGAAACAATGTAAGAGAATACTATCTATTCCAAAGTCCAACTGAGGTCCAAAGTCAAACCAACATAAAGAAAGGACCACAGTTTCAAAGGTCTTGGAGACTGATCACAACTTTTCTTGTCATCCATATGTCAGTAGTAGAGGTGTGTGCTTAGAAAGAGTAGCCAAAGGAACATGACCTGCTTATGTTTCTTCAAAGGTGGTCTGAAGAAAGGTTAACAGAAAAAGAAGCATTTGATGACATCTCCTCATTAAGTGGTTGCTCTTAGGACTTTATCCATGGTTTTGTATTTTTCAGTCTCAAGAATCCTACTAATTATAGCTTCAGTCCTGTGAGAGTGAAGTAGTTTGAACTCATATAAATTATTATTTGTAATTGTTTCTTTCAATATTGATCTGTTCTTTTGAGAAATATGCAGTCCAACTTTCAAAGATTGGTATTTTATTTCTTTTTGATAACATAATTGAGCATTACCTCAGGGATTATGTTTTATTGCAGCTTTAATGGAGTTCCAGCTGAGGAACGGCTGCATTGGAGATCTTTCCTAGTTAAACTGGGAGCAGATAATCTTAAAGGTGTTAAAAATGAAGAGCTGCTTGTTGCTTCTCACAAGTATGAATATCTTTCATCCATTTTACATTTCAGTATCTATCTTGTAGCTATTATGTATGTTTTCCGTCTCTAAATGCATTCTAGAATTATTCTGAGGAATGGATTCTGGAATGATTGGAAGGACTAAATCTGGCATAGATCAGGTCACATGGATTTTGCATCCTGTCGGCTGGCATTCAAATGATGTTTGCTATAACCTGGAAACTTGATTGAACTATGTGAAACGTTTGCATCTGCCATTAGCACAGAATTTATAGTTAATTGCTCAAGTCTTGCATGGACCGCAATGAGCACAGCATTCATTTTTAGTTCTTATGTAAATGTTTTAAACATGTAGCTAAAGTTTGTTAAGTTGCAGATAGTCTAAAGTATAAACAATGGTTCAACAGGCCTGATTCACTGGATTTCTTTCCCAAACTTCCATCTTTGCTTGCGTGGCCTGGTAACTTTCATAAGTGGAAAAGCCATTTTGAGAGTAAAAAGAAACATAGTCTGTACTTACGGATACATTTTAAACTGGGCAGTGGGTTCTTCTAATTCAAAATACAGCAGTAGCATAACCTTTTTGCTTCTGTCATTTTTTTCTTTTTCTACCCTGAAATTAAGTTAATACTTTCATAAGTGGAAAAGCCATTTTGAGAGTAAAAAGAAACATAGTCTGTACTTACGGATACATTTTAAACTGGGCAGTGGGTTCTTCTAATTCAAAATACAGCAGTAGCATAACCTTTTTGCTTCTGTCATGTTTTATTTTTTTCTACCCTGAAATTAAGTTAATTCCATGAGTTAATTCATCAGGGCCACAGGTTTCCTGTCTTTGTTGATTGTGGATGGATCTGTTTCCTAAACCTTAATTAAAGCCATCCTGAGATATCAGTTTAAATAACTGAACAAAAATGTTCTTTTATCAGGTCTGTTTACATTGTTTACACGGTGCTTGGAGATGTCAGCGTCTATGTTGTTGGCAAAGATGAGTATGATGAACTTGCATGTAAGTATATCTTGCCCTCTTTACATGTACAATCTTAGTTTGTGAGATTTAATAAAGCTACAAAACTTGAAACTTGACTAAAGTATGCAGTTTTCATGCTGTTTGAGGTGAGAGAGCTTGAATGGTTCATAGGTTCTTTGAAAGAACTGTTCTGAATGATTTGATATTAAAAAGCACTGGCTTTTCTGTATCGTGACTTGCACATATCTCTGTGCTCTTAGTTACATAAGCTTCTCTGTGATGTTTAACATTGCTAGCTCATAGTGCGATCCATTCTTATGGTCTGTAAATTAAAATAAATATTGCTTCTTCTTCTTTTTTATCTTTTGAAATGTAATTTAGCACTCCACAGAATTAAAAAGAAAAGAAAGTTAACACCGATAATTGTAGTGCATTTGAAAGGGAATCAAATATATCATCTAACATGGTGCATTAGGTTACATACTTGAATTTTATTACTGATTTACTGCCTGAATGGTTTTGCTCTAGTGGCAGAGGTGATCTTTGTTATAACCTCAGCTGTAAAGGATGTATGTGGGAAGCTACCAACAGAGCGCCTTTTTCTGGATAAATACGGAAGGATATGCTTGACTTTGGATGAAATTATTTGGAAGGTGAGGTCACAAGTTGGTATTCTAACTATAGTTTTGGCATTCTTCCTTTTGATCAGAAGCTGTTGGTACTATTTGTTTTAATTTGACTTGCACCACTTCAATGAGGCTTAAGAAAACTGATTATGATCTTTCATCTGGCCATGATCATCAAAACGCTAGAATTAATGTAGCATGTGGCAACTCACTTTCTTGTGCTGCTTAAGCACATCTAATATCTCTGTGCCAGGAAACTGTGACTTTTTGTGTGATTGTCAATGAGCATCCTTTTGCATTTTCTTCGATGGATACTGCTGCTAACGTTTTGCCCTACCCCTTTTCTTAAATATTCTCAAGGGATATCTGGAGAACACGGATAAAGACAGGATCAGGAGATTAGTACGTTTAAAACCTCCAACCGAGTTTTAGGCTGAGAACACCCTACTGTCACAGCCCATTTGGAGGCAGTAGATTCAGGGTCCTGTACTCTACTGAAAGGCATGGTATATCCTCTGCTGTAGTATGTATTTACTATGCGAGTATTGTGTAATATCATGCTTCCTATTCTGCATTACAGATATTTTTCAGTTCTGGGTTGGAGCTTATGGAACTGTTAGATGGACATTGTGATATCCTCGCATTGATAGGATACCAGCGAAATGTTCTTTTTTTTTATTTGAAGTTGTGACTTAAGATCAGTTTGAAGACATAATTGTACTTTATTGTTATTTTCATGACCTTACTAACTTGAGAATATATAACGCAAATAATTTGGTATTGTGCTTTCCCTGTAACACATATGTACATAACTTGTTACGTTGTTTCAACTGGAATTATTGACATCTGCATCTTCATGAAGTGCTTATGAAATGATACCAA
Organism: Gossypium bickii; assembly: GCA_025503065.1. Taxonomy (NCBI): domain Eukaryota; kingdom Viridiplantae; phylum Streptophyta; class Magnoliopsida; order Malvales; family Malvaceae; genus Gossypium; species Gossypium bickii. Next base: position 12,807,143 of record CP106713.1, on the reverse strand, counting down.
TTGGGATTTTGGACTTCTCTCTATCTATAGGTTTTTACTTTTTAGTATTTATAATATTTAATTTGAAATTGGAATTATCGAAAATCGCTAAGGTGATATTTTTTTTTTTTATTACTAATTTGGTAAGAGTTGAAAATAGAATTTGATTGTTTAGTGGTGGGTGGGGAAAACAGATGAGCAAGTAAGAAAAGAAGAAATTAGGGGTAGAAATAAGATGTTTGTTTATTAAATTCAAAGAAATAAAAATTCTGGTATAATAAATAAATGGACGCTAAAGTTATAATAATCTATAAATTTCAGATTAAAATTAAAATAATTATATCGATTCAACAGTATAGTATTTGATGTTTTAGATTCAGTTGAATAAAAGGTAAAAGTGAATATTTAATTTATGAAAAACAATTGGAAATAAGAATTGGGTCTGGCTAAATGCATTTTTTATTTTAAAATGATATCAATTGATATTTAAATATGAAATTTAACACTCGCAATGACAGAAGAAGATATTAAAAATATTGATTGTCAAGGATGGAAAACAACTGGTTTTGATTTCATTCTTTTAATTCACTTTTTATATGTATCACCTACCAAATTTAATATCAAAATTTATAACCTTTAAAATTTATTTAAGAGGCACAATTATAACCTTCAAAATCAAATATAAATTTTAAGTTAAATTATATAATTAATTTTTATATTTTTCGTTTTAAGCAATTTAAATTTTTTTCTTTTATGTTCTTTTAACTTTTTTTCTCCTTTTTTTTTTCATTCTCTTCTGCTTCCCCCTTTGTTTTCCTCCCTTCTTCATCTCTTTTAACGTAATTTTTCTATGTTTTCCATTTGTTAAAACTAGTCTCTATATTTTTATTTTTTGAATAATTTTTAAAAGGTGAACTATTTTTTTAATTTTGAGAAAAAATTATATTAGATTATTGTCTGCCTATTAATTTCAATAGTTTATTTAAGAACTGAAAATTTTAAGAGATAATTATACCTCTATTAGTATCAATGGTTCTTTTAGAAGCTGGAAAAATATTGTATTCCTCTATTACTGTATGCCTATTAATTTGTTTTTATGATTTTTACATAATTTTATAATTTATGGTCAAATTTTTTATTATGCTAATTAGAAACATGTCATTATTTTCAAATGCCGGTAATTAAATTATAGCTTTTGATGATTAAGTAATTCAAAAGAAAGCTTGATTACCTATATAATTTATCCATTTTTTTTAAAGCATTAATTTTTTTTTAAATTTTTACTGTTATTGAGTAAAAATCTTCATTGATTAAAAAGGGAGAAGGAAGAGAATGATATGGAAATGCAATGTGAATATCACGGGGAGGATCTCTGGGAGCAACTGGTTGGGGAGGAGAGTGAACTGACTGTCCATGTTTTTTTTAAGGACATGTTGATTGGGTCCAAGAGATCGATAGGGTAGGCAATGCAAGACAAGGATGAGGATGATGTTCAGTTGCTTGAGGGCGACGTGATTGTTGGAACAGAGGATGGTATAGATAAGATTTTCTAATCGTGTTCATCAGATTTTATATAAGAACATGTCAAGGACGATTGTCATGAAACTTCTGGGTAGAAAGGTTGGTTATCATGCGCTATCTAAAAAGATCTATAGTTTGTGGAAGCCATCGAATCCTATAACGATCATAGATCTAGAGAAGGATTATTATTTGGTTAAGTTGCAAGAGGAAGTGGATTACGTTCAAGCACTTACTGAAGGTCCACGGATAGTATTTGGCCATTATCTCATGGTGCAACTTTGGTCCAAATATTTTTCTACAAGTCAATTGTTCCCATCTAGTGTTAAGTCAATTGGGGAAATGATTGGTTGAGTCATCAAGCTGGATGATAACATAGGGAGTGTTTTGTAGGGTAGGTTTGTCTATTTGGCAATTATGGTTAATCTCAATAAACCATTAGTATATAGGATTAAAGTGGATGATCGGGTGCAGAGGGTGGAATATGAATCTCTTCCTAACGTGTGTTTTGTGTGTAGCCACTATGGTCATATGAAAAAGTTGTGTACAACTTTATCATTTTAGGAGAAGCAAGGAGGTGATGATGTTGTACCGCATTTGGAAACACGTCCCTGTGGGCTTAAGGCTACTCATGAAGGAGTTGAGGAGTATGGTCTTTGGATGATAGTTGAACGATGGTTGAGGAGAGCTGATCGGAGTAAGGGATCCAACAAGGAAGACAAGAAAAGTGCGAATCTTCAGGGATCCCAATGTAATGCTCTGCAAGAATTAAGGGAAAATGATTTAGGGGATGTTCAGATTTTAAAGCCTGAGATTATTGCTAAATTTAAGAGAAAAGGTTTAGCCATTTATGATAATCCATTAGGGGTGGGTGAATCAATTTTGGATCATGATAATGTGAAGGGGGTTAGGCTATGTGGCTTGGTTAATGCCTTTGAGATTATTAACAGGAAAATTCGTTTCATTGGTGGCTCATCTAAGGGGTTTAGAGGGTCCATTGTTAGTTTTGAGATTAATAAGGGATTGGGCCAGATTAGGAATGATCTGATTCTTTTGGTAAATTTGGGGACTAATGCCCAACTTGCAGATAAGGGAACTTCAATGCAAGATAAATCTTCTCGAAAAATTGAACTGATAACGATTGGGGGGTCTAGTTCCCTGGTGGAAAAAGTCATGAAAACCATGCTTAAAATGGATAATTATTCGGTGGTGGCTTTTGTCGAAAATCAAGATCCTAACTTACCGGTGGATGTGACGATGGTTAGTGACCATTTGGCGATGCCTTTGGGTCTTGATTCTAGGAAGTTGGTTCAGGCGTAGGGGGCCCAAACGTGTTGAAAAGCTTCCTAATATTTTAAAAGGTAAAAGTGTTAAATTTAAGAATAGGGGGTCTGTGCGATTGCCTATTTCAAAAGTAATGAGTTGTATCGCTGATGGCATTGGAAAGGTGATTTCTCTCTCGACTATTGATTTAGGGGATAGAAGCACGTTGGAAGCTGAGGAGGATATAACCATTGTTTGATGTGGGGTCTATTTCTTTCTTCTTCTTCTTTTATATTAATGCCAAATTTGTTTGTTTGGAACTATCAAGGTTGTGTAGGTCCTAAATTCATTAGGGTGGTTAAAGAGTACTTTGTTGAACATGAGGTTGAGATAGCAACGTTCCTTGAAACTTGAGTTAGTGGACCTAAGGCGGATAAAATTATTGCCAATCTTGCGTTTGATTTTTCTCATACAGTTCAAGCTCGAGGATTTTCTGGGGGTTGGGTATGTTGGGGGAATGGTATTCAGATCCAAGTGCTTAATAATAATCCCTAATTTATTCCCTGTTACATTAGGAAGCAAGTGGGTACTCAGGGGTTGTTTGTCGCTTTCGTATATGGTAGTCCGGATAAGCGGAAGCATAGGGACTTATGGAACTGGTTAAATAGAGTTGCTCTATAACACCCCCTAACCCTTATCCGTCACCGGAACAGGGTTACAGAGCATTACCGGACTTTTCAAATCATATACGAATATTTCATACCATTTAACAAAAAATATTGTAAATAAATCATATTATCCCTTTTATGAGCCTTCGAGGCCCAAAATATGTGTTAGAAATAAACCGGGACAAAATCAGGTATTCAGAAAATTTTTTCGAAAACATCAAAAATTTTCATAGAATTAAGGGACACACATCAGTGTGTTAGTCGTGTGTCTCACACGGTCCAGTCACATGCTCGTGTGTCTGGCCGTGTGGACTCGTAATGAACTTTAAACATCAAGCAACTCAAAAACCATTTATTCAACCAATCCAAAACACAATCAAATACATTTAAAACATGTCAAATTACTCAACATAGATGTCTATATAATGTTTCTCCATAAATTCCATATTTATATTATCAAAACATAACATCAAAACTTAAATTTAATCCAAATTATAAGTATACTAATTTCAATCAAATTTTACCCTATTCATGAACATTTATACTCTAATATAAAACATGCCATATTATAATTTTAACATAACACATACATAAGTATAAAACCAACCAATATCAACTTATAAATCTTATTTACAGTAAATCCATATAATACTTAACGTTTAGACACCTTAGGTACATGCCGACCCAAAAAGAAACATACATCACCATGTTTTGAGTTCGGGATTGTTGATGGATGCTGAATCGACAATCTGACTTTAACCTAACCTGAGCACGGAAAATAAACCGTACGCTGAGTATAAACTCAGTGGTATTTCTACAATCTGAATGCTTAAAGGTAAAATAATATAACATACAATAACTATAGTCATACAATTATTCAATTCATAAATAAGGTAATTATAACACATTCAATTTTTATCATTTGCTATCCCAGATAGCTTTTCACAATATGAACACAAATTATTTGAACAACAATATTGTTCATTCATATTCAATTCATAAATGCACAAATCATGTGTCTCTAACCATATTTCAAATCACCACTCAATATCAATCATAATACTATTTTATTCAATAACCCCTATTAACATGACACGGACTCGGACGAATACACGGATCCAACCAAAACACACCAGTTAGTGCCTCATCGGATAATTCGAAGCAATAAGTTGACACCCAGTGTCTCATCGGCTATGCCGAAGTAAATTGGTACCCAGTACCTCATCGAATACATTCGACGTAATAATTTGACACCCAGTGTCTCATCGACTCGAAGTTGAAGTGTAACACCCCTAACCCATATGCGTCGTCAGATTAGGGTTACGAGGCGTTACCGGTCATAACACAGTTCACACAGATATTCATTACATTTCACAACTCAAAAATTAAATCACATCAATGTTTAAAACTTAATCAAATATCAAGTCTTAAAAAAAATCATAACTTTCATAATCAAATCATAATCCAGCCTCTATCAAACCATATTATTAAACCATGCACATATTTTTCATAATATCAAAAACCATAGCTAAACATAGTTACCAAATCAATATCAGCTTATTTCTTTAATCAATCCCTGACTACATCGATTCACATGTTACACGCATTAATTTAAGATAAATTAACCACAAGGCATACTAACCATACATACACATACACTCACTTATACAAACATCATTTCAAAACTAAATAAACTTCTTCTTTTGATACAAATATATGCGCATATGACCATATTGATTTAAACCATATTGAGCACAAATAATGCTAAAAGTACACCCAAATCACACTCTTAAAAATACATACTCATAACCAATCACTGAACTATTAACATGAGTCTAATACTTTAATCAATATATACTTATATTCATTATTCACCATTTCTAGACCATCTCACCAATGCAAGCATACCATTTCAAATTGACTCAAAGTAACTATATCAAATTGACAAATATCCATAACATAGCATAAACTACACATATTAATACAACCAATTCCATTATTAACATTTAACTAAACATTTAACTACATGTTTAAATCACCATTGCTGAACCACAATTTAAATAAAATACATTATCTATATTTATAATTTAAGCTAATGCATGACTGAAGAATCATTATCATTATCATCATAAACGATCCACAACCAAAACATATCCATCATCCATATATCAAGTTACCACACACATATATCATGACCAAAATTATTTAAACATCTAAACATTAACTTTAAGAACAAGCCATTTTCGCATGGCTATTTACAAGGACAAAATTCATCGATCCAAAACATAATCTAGTCTATACATGCCACAAGTTCGAACATAGACTTTTAAAAGTACCAAAGGTTGACGATAGTGTGGATGACTTAAATGACGATCCCCGAGCTCGTAACTTACAACCAAAATCTATAAAACAGAATAACAAAACACACAGAATAAGCTAACTTAGCTTAGTAAGTCTTAAGCAATTTAATATTCATAATAATAATCAAAACAATAAAGACAAATCAAATTAAAACATTAATGTTGCACATTATTTCAATCATATCATATCATATTTTATTTTTAACTTATACTTTTATACAAAAGCGTTACCTTGTGTAACATCCTAAAAATGGGGCTATTTGTGATTAAATTATTTTTGTTATGTGGTTGAGCTGCTGTGTTATTAATTATGGTGTAGTAAGGCTTAATTATGGATTTTTAGTAGGTTTGAGTAGGGGGAAAAATATTATCTTCAAGCTTTTAAGGTGAGGAGCCTTAGCAGGTAGGGGTTACAAGAATAAATAAGGGATTTGTTGTCATAAAATGAGCCTAGAATAAGTGGCAAAGGGAGGGCCACTTGGGAGCTACATGTGACGCCACTTTGAGCAAGGGAGAGCCTTGGTTCGAGTCACGGAATTCTCCTTTTTAGCACCTTGTTTGGACGGCAATAAGAGAGAGAAAAAAAATGCTCAAATTTGTTTTAATATTAAAGGATAATATGAGCATTTTAAATTGGATTTTTAATTGCTTAATTCTAAGGATAATAGAGATAAATAGTGAGGATATTACTAAGTTTTAAAAAAAATAGATTATTAATTAGATTTTTATTTAGATAATAAGATAGTAGGATAGATTAAGGATAATATTAGCTTTTATCATTGGATATTAATAAGGATGTATTTTATTTTTTTTTTAAATGAATTATCATGGGATTAATTGATGGGATAATCAAGGATTTTATTTGTTTAATTCTAGGGATAATTAGGATAATATTAGTTTTATTTAGATAAACAAGATAATAGAAGATAAAAGGGGATATTAAGGGATTATTAATGGATTATTGGGGATTAATTCAAATTATTTTGAATTAATTAAGAAGGGGTGGACGGCAAGGGTACTAAGTGCCTATAAAAGCATTAATTGACCCCTTGTTTTTTTCTTTTCCTCATTTTGCTAAGTGACCGAATTCCCTAACCCTCCTTTGTTCTTCTTGTATTTTTCTCCATTCTCTCAAACCCCTTCAAGCCGAAACTCTTAGCACCTTTCTTTCCCCATTAATTTCCTCTTTGGCCGAATACACCAGTTGAAGTGCCGAATTCTTTTCTTTCTCTTTTGTCAAGCCTTAGCCGAACTCAAGCAAGGGCAATCTCCTCTGATTTCTTCTTCAAACGATCCTAAGGGTACTCTGGATTCGTAAAGCAATTGACTCAAGCCGCTAATCCATAGTGTTCGGATTTTTGGAAGCGGTTCAGGGAGTTTAGTGTTGTGATTAGTACCCAAAAGTGTGAAGGTAAGAATTCGGGTTCACAAGGAACCCTTCTCAAATTATTTGGTTTGGCCGAATGGCCCATATCACTAACCCTTGAGTTGGGCCGATTATAGGAACAAGGAGGTTGTGAGTGGTCGATTGGTTTTGTCAGGAGCTAGGACTATCATCGACATCAGGTGTGTACATACACACTTATAGCAGTTAATATGTGTGATAAATGTATGTTGTATGTAAACCCGCTTGATGTAGATACTGATTTAGTACCTCAAATGGTACAAGCGAGGACCTCGGTAAGTCTCTATTTATATGAAATTATTATGATGCTTTTGGGAAGCATGTCGTGTTAATACATATAATAAATCATTTATGATTGTTGATTGTGTGGGTTGATTGAGTGGAGGGGCGGTATATTCGTGTCGATCGCACCGTGTTTTTGTAACACACTGTGACTACGGTCACCGAGGTTTGGTACCTCCAGAGGTTTGGTACCTCAAAGCGACTTGTCCCTGTGGTTAACACCACCGTGGTTGGCCCCACTTGAGATATGGGATCGTCTGCCAGTGATTTGGTATCACACGATGGGTTGGCCCCATCACCCTATTTGTGTCTACGGACACCGTGTTTTAGTAACACATCGTGACTATATGTCACCGGTGGTTTGGCACCACCAGGTGGTTTGGTACCACAACGGGGTAGACAAAGATGGGCGTATGGTGGCTAGGATTGGGACCCATAATATTTTGCACATTAATTGTTATATGTTGTGTATGAAATGTTAAAATCGGGGAAGGGTTACATCTCGAAGTCGTGGTGACTCACCTTCTCCTTTACATTTTTCAGGTGACACATAGATCGCGGATGTGGGCCGGGTGGACTCGAGGTGGCCATGCGATGGGTCTAGTTTAAATGAACTTGGATTTTAAGTTATAATATTTTATTTCCGGTTTATATTTTATTTGGATTGTAATAAGGCCTCCTAGAATATTTTATTATTGTTATATGCTCGAATACTTGATTTAAATTTGTTCCTACTATTAATTAACAATCGTATGTTTTCCAAGTTAGAACGAAATTGTTTTTTTTGAGCCATCAGGCACACTTGTAATTTTATAATAATTTGAGTTAATTAATATTTCCAAAATTTTGTTTTATACACCTCAAAGTTTTAACCAAAAATAATTATCTTTTACTAAAACATCAAATTTCTTCCAAGTTTTCTAAATATTTTCTAAGTAGCAAACCAGATTCGGCCATAGCGTTTGGGCCGGGTTTGGGTTGTTACAAATTGGTATCAGAGCCCAGTTCAAAGCTCGGCTGTGGGGGCCCAAAGCCCAAAAATGTTTTGGTAGGCCTTATGGAATGATTTTTGGTTTTTGAACAAAGATGGCCCGAGTCTCCTAAGACCGATCCGCCTGTAAGTACATCCGAACTTCTTTGTGGATTATATCCTGTAGAAGGGTAGGAAGCATGGAACGAAATAGACTTATAGGAACTTGAACCCTAGGATTAGATTACTCAAACACACAAAAAAAGCGAACATAAGACTTAAGGAACTAAACCAACCTATGACTTAGTCGGTGAGCTAGGTGTGGTAACCCCATGACGCATGTCTAGGAGTGGATCCTAAGAGCCTCGGTATTTAAGCGATCAGTGTGACTCACCTCCTCTTCGCAGTATCCTACCTGCAGCGTGCGTAGCTTCTCCTCACCCTAACTCGAGGGCTCGGTGGTGGTGTGCAACCTCTCATGCGCGTGTCTAGAAAAGTTCGGTGAGAGCTTGGTATTTAAGCGATCCGCGTGACTCACCTCCTCTTCACTCGAATCCTGCACGCAGTGCGTAGCTTTGGTTCACCACGACCATGAGGGCTCGGTCATAGTAAAACACTATGATTAAAACCCGAAAGGGAATTAGCCAAGTTTTCAAAAGAAATGAAACAACAACAACCCTAATGTTTTCAAAACTTTTGCAATAACTCTTTCAAATTGAGAACGTCATTTTTACAACATTTTCCTCAAAAACCTTGATTTGTGGAAAATTACAAAAATGCCTCTTGTGGTAAAATTACTAAAGTGCCCTCGACCCATAAAATATCGGTTTAATGGTTTTGCTCAAAAATTTCAACTATTTTACAAATATTCAACAACTCACTTTGAAAATCGTCAACAAAATATTTTGGTTTTGGAAAATTACGAAATACCTCAAGTTGCAAAATTACCAAAATGACCACAGTGTTGGAAATCTTTACAAACATCACTATTTGAAAAGGAACATTTTCAGAAAAGAAATCCTCGAGTTTTGCAACTGTTAAAAATATCCCGACTCATTAAAATTTCAAATTGCCCCGAATGACAAAATTACCAAAATACCCCTGGTTTCAAAACGATGCCATATCTCTAAATTTTACAAATTTTTCAGAAAAACCTCCAGTATTGGGGAATTTCAAAGTGATATGTTTTATTAAAATTTTACAACTTCTTCTATTACGAAAATACCCTCAGAGAAAATGACGAAAACCATACCCCTGGGCTAGAAATGGGCGTAAATGTCCGAGGAGCGAATAGGTATGGAAAGTATTAGGGAATGGATGCATGTACTCCTTTGTGTGAACTAGGATAGAAGACTGAAAACTTGTTTGCTCGAAAAGAATCCCTAATTAAACTTTCCGCATAAAACTTCTTCGCGATTAATAAAGTGGAACAAATGCTAACGCATAAAAATTTTCTTAATCGATTAAACGCGTAGAGATAGAATGAGTTCTAGAGACGTGGGCGCCGTGGACACGGTAGGGGGTAGGATGATGGCGGTGTATGCGGACCCGTCAGTCGGGTCAAGGTTCGGAAAACGAGGAACCACCACCACCACCTCCTACTTTTAGAGTGAGAGAGCGAGGATCGGGCCGGTGGTGGTCATGATCGCAAGTCGCTTTCTGCGAGTGTTGGAGATGGTGGTGAAATTTGGCGAAAACTTGGGAGCTCGGAAATCTGTTCCCCGCGACTCGATCTAACGGAGTGAGGTATTTCGGGCGTGTCGGGAGTGGCACCCAGTGTAGCAGAATACTGGCTAGAGTCAACTGAAAGGATCATGGATGATCTTGACCTGACGGAGGAAGAAAAACTGAAAGGGGCCGTATCGCTTCTAAAGGATGAAGCGTATCGGTGGTGGCTTACGGTTCGAGACGGGCTCTGCAGCAGATGATCGACTTGGGAGTATTTCAAAACCACCTATCGGAAAAGTAGTATGTGGGTACCAGCTACACCGACGCCGCAGAGAAAGGCTTTTCTGGTTTAGTGCTAGGAACTAAGTCGATGAGCGGAATATGAGGCGGAGTTTTTAAGGTTGAGTAGGTATGCTAGAGGCATCGTGGCCAACTGAACATGTAGCGTGTCAGAAGCTTTGAGGACGGGCTTAGAGATGATTTGAGGCTGCTGATCGCTCCACAGCAGGTTCGTAAGTTTTCGTCTCTAGTGGAAAAGGCTAAGGTAGCCGAAGGGATCAAGGAGACCGTAAGACAGAAGTATGATAGGAACAACCAGAAGAGAGGCTTTGGATCGCTTGGATCGGGCAGTAATATGGAGAAGAAGGCTAGATTTGGGGAATCAGAAAGAACCACAAAGCTTTCGCTCGTTAGCCACCTCGGTGTGTTAGATGCGGGAAATCCCATTCGGGAGAATGTTTGGCGGGAAGTAGAGGGTGTTTTGAGTATGGATCGTTGGATCACCGTGTAAGGGATTGTCCGCGGAAGTTGGCAAGGACTCAAGCTGAGGATCAAGGATGTGGTCAATTTAGGAAGGATGGCCAGCAAGCACAGAGAGGTCGTGGTGCAGCTAGAAGTAATGATAATGGTAACGGACGTGGCCGAGGTGCTGAAGGTGCAGAGGCGAGGCAACCAAGGTTGGTTTATGCAGTTGGCCGTCGCGAGGAGGAAGATGTGCGGACATGACAACGGGTAAGTTTCTTATTTTCTAATACCCTCAATTGTCTTGGTTATGGTTACGTTAGTTCCTTCCTATGATTGCTAGTAAAGTATATGGAACTTGGATTATGAACGTAGGGAATGTTTCGGAAAGTATGATAGTTCTTTAAGGTCGAGTCTTGCAGCAGATGGCGTAGGTTGACGAGTTAAGGATACACGATTGGGCGATAGTAAGTAATTTCGAGGACGAAATTATTTTAAGGGGGGTAGAATTGTAACATCCTAAAAATGGGGCTATTTGTGATTAAATTATTTTTGTTATGTGGTTGAGTCTTGTGTTATTAATTATGGTGTAGTAAGGCTTAATTATGGATTTTTAGTAGGTTTGAGTAGGGGAAAAATATTATCTTCAAGCTTTTAAGGTGAGGAGCCTTAGCAGGTAGGGATTACAAGAATAAATAAGGGATTTGTTGTCATAAAATGAGCCTAGAATAAGTGGCAAAGGGAGGGCCACTTGGGAGCTACATGTGACGCCACTTTGAGCAAGGGAGAGCCTTGGTTCGAGTCACGAATTCTCCTTTTAGCACCTTGTTTGGACGGCAATAAGAGAGAAAAAAAATGCTCAAATTTGTTTTAATATTAAAGGATAATATGAGCATTTTAAATTGGATTTTTAATTGCTTAATTCTAAGGATAATAGAGATAAATAGTGAGGATATTACTAAGTTTTAAAAAAAATAGATTATTAATTAGATTTTTATTTAGATAATAAGATAGTAGGATAGATTAAGGATAATATTAGCTTTTATCATTGGATATTAATAAGGATGTATTTTATTTTTTTTTAAATGAATTATCATGGGATTAATTGATGGGATAATCAAGGATTTTATTTGTTTAATTCTAGGGATAATTAGGATAATATTAGTTTTATTTAGATAAACAAGATAATAGAAGATAAAAGGGGATATTAAGGGATTATTAATGGATTATTGGGGATTAATTCAAATTATTTTGAATTAATTAAGAAGGTGGACTACAAGGGTACTAAGTGCCTATAAAAGCATTAATTGACCCCTGTTTTTTTCTTTTCCTCATTTTGCTAAGTGACCGAATTCCCTAACCCCTCCTTTGTTCTTCTTGTATTTTCTCCATTCTCTCAAACCCCTTCAAGCCGAAACTCTTAGCACCTTTCTTTCCCCATTAATTTCCTCTTTGGCCGAATACACCAGTTGAAGTGCCGAATTCTTTTCTTTCTCTTTTGTCAAGCCTTAGCCGAACTCAAGCAAGGGCAATCTCCTCTGATTTCTTCTTCAAACGATCCTAAGGTACTGCTGGATTCGTAAAGCAATTGACTCAAGCCGCTAATCCATAGTGTTCGGATTTTTGGAAGCAGTTCGGGAGTTTAGTGTTGTGATTAGTACCCAAAGGTGTGAAGGTAAGAATTCGGGTTCACAAGGAACCCTTCTCAAATTATTTGGTTTGGCCGAATGGCCCATATCACTAACCCTTGAGTTGGGCGATTATAGGAACAAGGAGGTTGTGAGTGGTCGATTGGTTTTGTCGAGAGCTAGGACTATCATCGACATCGGTGTGTACATACACACTTATAGCGATTAATATGTGTGATAAATGTATGTTGTATGTAAACCCGCTTGATGTAGATACGATTTAGTACCTCAAATGGTACAAGCGAGGACCTCGGTAAGTCTCTATTTATATGAAATTATTATGATGCTTTTGGGAAGCATGTCGTGTTAATACATATAATAAATCGCTTATGATTGTTGATTGTGTGGGTTGATTGAGTGGAGGGGGCGATATTCGTGCCGACGGGCACCGTGTTTTGGTAACACACCGTGACTACGGTCACCGAGGGTTTGGTACCTCCAGAGGTTTGGTACCTCAAAGCGACTTGTCCCCGTGGTTAACACCACCGTGGTTGGCCCCACTTGAGATATGGGATCGTCGCGCGGTGATTTGGTATCACACGATGGGTTGGCCCCATCACCCGATTTGTGTCTCACGGACACCGGTGTTTTGTAACACATCGTGACTATATGTCACCAGATGGTTTGGCACCACCAGTGGTTTGGTACCACAACGGGGTAGACAAAGTGGGCGTATGGTCAGCTAGGATTGGGACCCATAATATTTTGCACATTAATTGTTATATGTTGTGTATGAAATGTTAAAATCGGGGAAGGTTACATCTTGAGTCGTGGTGACTCACCTTCTCCTTTACATTTTTCAGTGACACATAGATCGCGGATGTGGGCCGCCGTGGACTCGAGGTGGCCATGCGAAGGGTCTAGTTTAAATGAACTTGGATTTTAAGTTATAATATTTTATTTCCGATTTATATTTTATTTGGATTGTAATAAGGCCTCCTAGAATATTTTATTATTGTTATATGCTCGAATACTTGATTTAAATTTGTTCCTACTATTAATTAACAATCGTATGTTTTCCAAGTTAGAACGAAATTGTTTTTTTACGAGCCATCAGGCACACTTGTAATTTTATAATAATTTGAGTTAATTAATATTTCCAAAATTTTGTTTTATACACCTCAAAGGTTTTAACCAAAAATAATTATCTTTTACTAAAACATTAAATTTCTTCCAAGTTTTCTAAATATTTTCTAAGTAGCAAACCAGTTCGCCATAGCGTTTGGGCGGGTTTGGGTTGTTACAAATTGGTATCGAGCCAGTTCAAAGCTCTACTACTGGGGCCCAAAGCCCAAAAATGTTTTGGTAGGCCTTATGGAATGATTTTTGGTTTTTGAACAAAGATGGCCCGAGTCTCCCAAACCCGATCCGCCTGTAAGTACATCCGAACTTCTTTGTGGATTATATCCCGTAGAAGGGTAGGAAGCATGGAACGTAAATAGACTTATAGGAACTTGAACCCTAGGATTAGATTACTCAAACACACAAAACGAGAACATAAGACTTAAGGAACTAAACCAACCTATGACTTAGTCGGTGAGCTAGGGTGTGGTAACCCATGCGCATGTCTAGGAGTGGATCCTAAGAGCACGGTATTTAAGCGATCAGTGTGACTCACCTCCTCTCTCGCGGTATCCTACCCAGTGCGTAGCTTCTGGTTCACCCTAACTCGGAGGGCTCGGTGGTGTGGCAACCTCTCAATGCGCGTGTCTAGAAAAGTTCAGTGAGAGCTTGGTATTTAAGCAGTCCGCGTGACTCACCTCCTCTTCACTCGAATCCTGCCTGGTGCGTAGCTTTGGTTCACCCTGACCATGAGGGCTCGGTCATAGGCTAAACACTATGATTAAAACCCGAAAGGGAATTAGCCAAGTTTTCGAAAAGAAATGAAACAACAACAACCCTAATGTTTTCAAAACTTTTGCAATAACTCTTTCAAATTGAGAACGTCATTTTTACAACATTTTCCTCGAAAACCTTGATTTGTGGAAAATTACAAAAATGCCCTTAGGGGTAAAATTACTAAAGTGCCCTGACCCATAAAATATCAGTTTAATGGTTTTGCTCAAAAATTTCAACTATTTTACAAATATTCAACAACTCAGCTTTGAAAATCGTCAACAAAATATTTTGGTTTTGGAAAATTACGAAAACGCCCTCAAGTTGCAAAATTACCGAAATGACCCTGGTGTTGGAAATCTTTACAAACATCACTATTTGAAAAGGAACATTTTCAGAAAAGAAATCCACGAGTTTTGCAAATCGTTAAAAATATCCTCGACTCATTAAAATTTCAAAATTGCCCCGAATGACAAAATTACCAAAATACCCTGGTTTCAAAACGATGCCATATCTCTAAATTTTACAAATTTTTCAGAAAAACCCTCCAATATTGGGGAATTTCAAAGTGATATGTTTTATTAAAATTTTACAACTTCTTCTATTACGAAAATACCCTGTAGGAAAATGACGAAAATACCCAGAGGGCTAGAAATGGGCAGAAATGTCCGAGGAGCGAATAGGTATGGAAAGTGTTAGGGAATGGATGCATGTACTCCTTTGTGTGAACTAGGATAGAAGACTGAAAACTTGTTTGCTCGAAAGAATCCCTAATTAAACTTTCCGCATAAAACTTCTTCGCGATTAATAAAGTGGAACAAATGCTAACGCATAAAAATTTTCTTAATCAGATTAAACGCGCGGTAGATAGAATGAGTTCTAGAGGCAAATGTGATATTATAATCTGAATATCCAAATTCAATTATAATATCACATTTGCACATACCTTCATGGCCGAATATTCAAGATCCAATATAACATCACATATGTACATACCTATGTGGCCGAATATATACAAGATCATTTAGTTAAATTTTATCTTGCTCAATTCTCGCAAGAACTTGAAATCTTATAAGCATAGGTTTGAAAATAAATCACCGGTAAAAAACCTGCTAGGCATAAGCCTGAATCACACACCAGCACAAGGCCTGCTAGACTCAAGGTCTGATGTTATTCACTGGCAATAAGCCTGCTAGGCACGAAGCCTGATTAATTTTCACCAGCTCAAAGCTTGCTAGGCCCAAAGCCCGACTAACGATACTATTAAGCTGTCTTACGCACATTTCATATATCGAAACTTTATACACTTCATAATCTTCATACGAATTTTCACACATCATATCTCAATCGAATTAAACGTAATTATAATAAAGTCTATGTTTATTCATATTCGACTACTCAATATTAATGCTACAATAATTCCAAATCAGCATATACTAAGTTACATACATAATTTACAGTGTTTTATTGCTTAAAGACTTACCTCAGATATCAATGAACGATAAAAATCGGTTATTCAACTATTTTCGCTTTTTCCCGATCCAAGTTCGATTTCTTTGGTTCTTGATCTAAACATGTTCAAATTAAGCTCGTTCAAACATATTTTCATTCAATTTAGTCCAAAAACACATAAATGGGCAAATTACCATTTTGCCCCTAATATTTCACACTTTTTACAATTTAGTCCTATTTGCACAAAACACAAAATACACAAAATTTGACTATACACCTTAAGGGCCGAATGTTCCTAGTCCTCATACAAGTCCATGCATTTTATTTTTTTTCACATTTTATTCCCTCAAAAATTTATTTTTGCAATTTAGTCCAACATACTCAATTTCATCAAAAATTCAAAGACAAAACTTGTTAATCTAATACATATATATATATCATATTTCACCATTAAACAACATAAACAACAAGCTATCATCAATGGCTCAACTCAAAATATTCATCAAAATCAGAAATTAAAACATGGGTCTTGAAGATTTCTAAGCAACGATCTCAAAAACGTAGAAATTATCAAAAATCGAAACCTGAACATACATTAATCAAGCTCACTTGGTGCCGAATACCCTAAGCTTTCCTATGTTCTTTTTCTTTTCTTTGTTTCGGCAAGAAGAAAGAAAAAATGACTTTTAAAATGTTATGATTTTGTTTTATTAAACTATTGTAATGATATAATATAATAATATTAATTTTATACATAAAAATTATATATTATAACCATGTTGCCACACTATCCTATAAAAGTGGGCTTATTGCATTTTAAATGCTCCCATTTAAAAAGACAACCTCCATTTAGTTCTAACACATTAAACTATCAAATTTATAATTTACGCGATTAAGCCCTTTTTATTGAATTAAGCTCACAAACAATCAAATTTTTATACGAAACTTCCACACATGCTAATTCACATATAATTAACATAGAAATAAATATTTAAACATTTTTCTGACTCGGATTTGTGGTCCCGAAACCACTGTTCCAATTAGGGTCAAAATCGGGTTGTTACATGAAGTACCCATGAACTCTTCCAATCCTATGGCATGCCATCAATATCCGACTTAACCCAATACAATTAATAGGGTTTCAATTCACTTTTCAAATGCCACAATTATTCAATACTCAATTATCACATAAATTTCACATGCATTCAATCCAATATAAAAAATGCTAACACTTACCTTATTTACTTACCATAAACATTTAAATCAAAATACAACAATTATTCAGATTATAGAAATACAAACTAGAATTTCCGAGCTACTCCTCGTCGACTTTATCTTTTCATTTTTTAGTCAAATTTTTCGGTACAGCGCTAGCTACAGAAATTAAAACAATTAAAATTCATCAATACAATACAATTTCACATTAAACATTTCAAATTTTATTCAACTTTTGCCTAATTTCCAATTTAGTCCCTAAACCAAGACTAACTTTATTTCTTCAAAACTAATTCCATATTTTCATTCAATTTTCACTTTAGACTAAATTCAATTCTCTAATTTCACTCAAATCCCTAAATTTCAAAATTTTTACAATTTAGCCCCTAATACTCAAAAATTATAATTTATTTTACAATTCAATCCCTTTTTCATTTCTAACATAAAATTCTATCAATTTAATCTCAAATACTTAAATTATTCAACATGAACAACATCTAAAAAATCAATATTTTCTAAAATTTCAACATAGGTTAAGTAGTATTTAATACTAGGATTCTCAAAACATAAAAATTACAAGAAAATAGACTAAATTGACTTACCAATTAAGCTTTGAACCTTTGAAAACCCTAATTTTTCTCCTTTCTTTCTCTTTTATTTTCTTTCTTTCCTTCTCTGTTTCGTTTCAATGTTTGTTTCTTTTTCTATTTCTTTTTCCTTTATTTATTTAGTTATTATAATATAATATAATATATATAAGTTTTAATATTATAATATTATAATATATATATTTTAACTTTAAATTTTATAAATATCTTCATCCTTCTGCTGCCTCATTTAATGCCAATGGTATAAATGCTTATTTAGTCCATTAAATTTTTCTTTAATCTATAATTCAACTTTCACCCTATATGCAATTTAGTCCTTTTTCCTAATTACTCTTAATTCAAGCTAATTCACCTAACCAAAACCTAATTAACTACACAACTAACTTTGTAAATATTTTTATTAAATATTTACGAATCTGTTTTCCGAAAACGAAGACCCGAAAATACACTTTCTGATGCCCGTGACTATCGAGTCGTTACATACTCAATCTGTCAATGGTCCTTGGTTATTGGTCAATGATTTTAATGCTATCTTATCCTCAGATGAGAAAATGGAGGGGCGACTGATGTCTTTGGGTTGTAAATTTTTCTAGGATTTTGTCCAGGTTAACAGTTTCAAAGACCTTGGATTCAAGGGTCTGGAATTTACTTAGAGAAGGGGGTCAAGTTTGAAAGATTGGATAGGGCTATTGGCAATTTTAATGGTTTCGACTCTTTTAAGATGTTTTGGTTTCTCATCTTCCTCATTTGAAATCAGATTACAGTTTGCTTTTATTATCCAAGGGATCCCCTATAATGAATCGATCGATTAGGCCTTTTCAATTTTTGGCTTTTCAGGTGCAACTTGAGCAATTTGTACATGATAATTGGAAACATGGGTAGGATATCTCTACTAGTCTAGGTTATCTTTCTTTGGAGCTTCGAAAATGGAATAAAGTAATACTCATCGAATTAGAAAAGTCCAAGTTGCACTTGATAGGAAGTATTTAAGATTTCTTTTGGAATTGGAGTTGGAGTTGCGAGTTGAGTATGAAAAGACTCTTGATGAAGAAGAATTTTTATGGAAGCAAAAATCAGGAGTAGAGTGTAACACCCTAACCTGTAACCGTCGCTGGACTAGGGTTAAGAGGCATTACCGGACAATCAAAAACTTTTACGGACGTTTCAAAACACAAATTTGACAAATCACATCAAAGTGTCCCTTAAATAGGTCTTCGAGACTTTAAACATGCTTTGGTATAGCGCCGAGACTAAACAGAACACATACGAAAATTCTCAGAAATTTAAAATTTTTTTCAAAGTTACAGAGACCACACACCTGTGTGGGCACACGGCCTCAGACACGCCCGTGTGTCTAAGCCGTGTCAAAACAGGGCATACAAACTGACTTATCCACACGACCGTCGACACGTCCGTGTACCTCACCCGTGGTCGCTACTGACTTGCACCACATGGCCATTCACATGCCCGTGTGTCTTGCCCGTGGTTGAGTATGACTTGTTTTGAATTTCAACCACGAGAGACACGGTCGAGCCACACTGTAACAGCTCGGTTTAGACCCTAGTCGAAATAGTGGTTTCGGGACCACAATTCGACATTGAAAATTTTAACTTATTATTATTTTAATATTTACAGCATGATATTAGAGTTGTGTGAAATTTTCGTAAAGAAATTTTATCGTTTAAGTGGTTAATTCGGTAAAAAGGACTAAATTGCATAAAGCATAAAAGTTGGGTTTTATAAGTTAAAAGTGTCAAATAGCTATAGAACAATAAAGGAAAGTTCCTTATGTGATAATTAATCCAACTGTGAGTTAGTGGATGATATTTGGTTTGGCATTTGTGTAAATTTGATTATTTTTAAAGGTTAATTTAGTAAAAAGGTAAATAATGATAATAAAATATAATAAAGCCAAATTTCATCTTTCTATTCATTATCTTCCACCGAAAATGAGAAAGATGAATAGCCATGGAAGCTTCAAGCATTCGTTCAAGCTTCTTAACTTATTGGTAAGTTCGTTTTTGTTCGGTTTTTAATAATTTTTACGTTTTTGAGATCGTTGCTAAGTTATCTACAAAACCCATGCTTGAATTTTTTTATTTTGGTGAATATTTTGCATTATGCCATTGTTGAAAGCTTGTGTATTTTGATATTTTATGGTAGATTGTGCATGTTAATGAGTAGAGGAATGATTTTTATTAAGTGATTTTCGGTGAAAACGAGTAAAACGAGCTAATCGGTAAAAATTATTATTGTTCATAAATGTATGTTAGAGTAAGAATTTGATGTTGCCATAGAAGGGAAAAATGATCAGCATGTTATAAAACATAATAATAAGGGCTGAAGTTTAATTTTCGAGTATTGGGGCAAAAGTGTAAATATGTAAAATTTTAGGGGCAAAATTGTAATTTTGCAAAAGTTGAGTTAAGGACTGTTTTGAATAGTACATTAATTAAATAAGTGAAATGTGATGTTTTAGACCCTGAAAAATGAGATTTGCACCTAGAACGGGAGGAAAATTGAAAATCGGGAAAGTTGGTAAAATGGTCGTTTTGGTATCGAGGTAAGTTCGTATTTTAATAAACATTACAAACTTATGTTATAAATGCATATTATTTGTATGATTGAATTCAATGCCGAATGGTAATGCAAATGCATGTATTTTAAATAAGTTATATATATGTCATTATGATATTGAATTATTCGAGAAGCAGGATATATGAATACGAGAAAGTTTCAATAATGTAACGACGTCCGAAAAGGCCCGTTCGAACCCTAGGAATAGTAGAGGGTACATGTGTCATGACATAGGATTCCGAGATATGATTTCGTGTAAGACCACGTCTGGGACGTTGGCAACGATTTGTGATATCGTGTAAGACCGTGTCTGGGACATTGGCATCGTATATGATTTCGTGTAAAACCCTGTCTGGGACAGTGGCATCGATATTTAATTACATGTAAGACCACGTTTGGGACGTTGGCATTGTATGAGCTTTCTGAGCTATCCGAGTATCCTTATTTATTACAAACGGTTCAACGGGCATTCCGAGAAATAAATGGTTAAGTGAATGACATTCCGATTCAGGTACGTTGAAAATATATAATATGTTTGAAAATGAAAGGTAAGTATATGTACAAAGAATGTTATGTGATGTATACGAAAAAGAAATGTGAATTTGAGTATAAATAATGAAATGAGATACATTTGAAAATGATGTATGATTAAATATGTTATTTCCCAAAATGTAATCATTTAGCTATATGGAAGTGGGAATTGAATGTTATATGAGAATTCGGTCCTATGATTAAATATATTGAATTTAAATGAAAGTGAATACGTAGAAGTCATGAAAAAGTGAAATTTGCATTAAAACAGTACTGGACAACTGCAATTGTGTACTTTTGAAAAATCACCGAAACTAGTGGAAATTGAATTAGAAAGTGAGGGAGATATGAATTAAAAGATCATTGAGTCTATTTTCATATAAAAGAAATCCAGTAAGAAAAAGAAGTAGAAATTATGAGATATTTAAACTTTTGTGAGACTGGTTTTGAATGACTTTGTGATCCCCTGTTCTATCTTGGAAAAATTATTAAAAATTGTACAAAAATAATCATGGAGCATAGTTTATATGTTTAGAATGCTTAATGAGTCTATTTTTGATTGGAATAAACAAGAACATTATATGAATTCTGTACAATGATATAACTGGGTTTTTGTAAAGATAGGTCAGAACTGTCGAACAGTGAAATAAGGGAAACTTTAAGAATAATCTGGTATTGATTGACCAGACCAAAAATTCTGGAAATTTTATGGCAAGAAGGTATATTGACCCATTATTTAGTATTGGAGTGGTTGATGGACAAATATGCCCATAGTTTAAATGACTTTCATAAACATTTCATTAAGGGCAAAATTGGTATTTGATTATTAATGTTATAATAAACAAAATAAAGCCAAAATGCTCATATTATTCATACATCTTTCACCGAAATAAGAAAAGAATGGGAGGGTTTGAGACTTTGTGATTTTCGGCTAGGAAATTGCTTGATTGAGGTATGATTTTGAGTTGATTTTTGATAATTTCTACGTTTTTGTAATCGTTGCTTTGTGCTCTAGCTAACCCATGTTGTAATTTCATGAATTGATGATGTTTTGTGATATGCCATTGATGAACATATGAGCTATGTGCTAGTTAGTAGTAAAATATGAGAACTTGGTGTTGGATTAATATGTGTTGCTTTTTGAATTTTTGGTGAATTTAACTAATTAGGGCTAAATTGTGAAAATAGTAAATTGAAGGGTTAAAATGTGAAATAAATGAAATGTGTGGATTTGTATAGGTATAATAAGAATTCAGCTAAGCACATGTATATTGAAATTTGGTGTATTTGATGATTTTGTGAAATAGGGACTAAGGTGTCGAACTGTGAAAATATAAGGGTTATTATGAAAAATTCCCTAATTGTATGTGTATGGACTAAATTGAATGAAATGGTGATTGAATGGATTGATTTTAACTGTGTATAGACCAAGAGAGAAGAGGTTCGGATCGAGATCGAGGCAAAGATAAATGTGTATATGTAGATGAAATCGAGATGCTATGTGCAAGGATAAGATGATGGCACTAAGTGTGCGAAATGAAAAATTGAACCAGAAACGAATGGCACTGAGTGTGCGATGATATAAAAGCTACGGCCTATTGACTTGACACTGTGTGTGCGACACCGAGACAGGTCGGTTAAGAGACTAGGCACTAAGTGTGCGATAACAAAAATGTTATGATTATGCATATAGCACTATGTGTGCGATAATATTGAATGGAAATTAAAGGATGATCAACAAGTATTATCGAGCTTTGAATAATTTGGTGGTCTAACAACTATATGTAGCTAAGGTATGTATTGAACCTTTGTGGTTGATGAGTATAGTCAAGCTATGATTGAAGAAATGAGCATTTTAACTATAGATGATATGGTATGAGTATGTGAGAAATGATTTTTGTGAGGGGTTATTGTATATGTTAATTTGAATTGATGATATTATGTATTATGTTAAGAACTTACTAAGCTTTATAAACTTCTCGTGTGATTTGTTTCTCTCGCTTTGCGATGTCGATAAAGCTAGCTCGGATCGGGGATCGTCACTTTCTCTTCCGACACACTATCGGCAATCTATTTTGGGGTATTTTGGAAAGATGTATATAGTTAAGATATGACATGTATAGGCTAGTCATTTGAATCATGGTTGAGATTTGTAGTAGCCATGAGATGTGGCTAGATATGTGTTAGTTTTAGCATGAATGACTTGGTATATATGTGATGCATCTTTTGGCATGGTTTGTGGTTTGAGAAGTTGATTTATGAATGGTAACTTGGTGTTGATAAATTGCTAATATGAATTAGTGAATTGAGAAGAAATAATGTTTAGTATTGATTGTAATATGCTTGTGATGATATGAGTTTTAGTCTTTGATATTGACATGGTGGGAATTGGTATTGAATGCATGATTTGAATTGCAATTTGGTATGTTTTTGGTTGCCATATATGCTTGATAAGTGTTGGTAAATGATGCTTATAGGTTTGGATCATTTGGTTGGCATGTTGGCCTTGTAAATGGCCTATAATGTCACACGGTTGTGGCACATGGGCCTGCCTGAGACCGTGGGTAAATTGATAGGATGCAGCCTAAAATCACACGGCCTCGACACGGGCGTGTCATCTGGCCGTGGTGTGCAAGTCACTAGCTAACATAAAAATACACGCCTGAGACACGCGTGCTTGGTGGCCGTGGAGGAAGTCGAGATATGATCTAAAAGTACACGGCCATTGCACACGGACGTGCCTAATGACCGTGTTGGTATAGTTGTATAGACACAGAAGGATACGGGGGTGTCTAGAAGCCGTGGAGGGAACACGGCCTCCTCCCACGGGCGTGTCTCCCCTGTATTTTAGAAAAGTTTCAAAATTTCATGGAATTTTGTATGTGTCTCAGTTTAGTCCCTACTCGATTTATAAGCATGCTTAGGGTCTTGATGACTCATTTAAGGGACACTATGTTTGTAATTGAATGCGAAAAGTAATGATTGACTTTGTGTTGAAATTTCTGGATGCGACGGTCTCGGGTTAGGGGTGTTATAGTAAATTATAGAAGTTGATATGGCATTGTGCATGAATTGCAATATATTACCATACTGAAATGTGTATTGTCCGGTAAGGCATCGTAACCCTAGTCCGACGACAGACACGGGTTAGGGGTGTCACACACACGCCCCTGTGCTCAACCGTGTGGGCAATTATAGGCCATTTTCAAGGCCAAAATGCCACCCACACTATGGGTTATCTCTACAAGCACCATACCAATTCAATTCATGCCAAATTAACCAACTTTTTCAAGCATTCAAAGGCATCTTAATCACAACATCTTATGCAACTATTAGCTCAACTAAATAACAACCATTTCTAAGCAAGTTTCATCCAAAATCTTACCAATATAATATGACATCTTCCCATCCATATGATACCATATTTGCTTCATAAACATACCACAATAATATGCTAACTATGCATCATTAAGCTCACCATTCGTATGACCATTTCATTAGCCATTAAACCATACCAAAACTAAGCATCATAAGACATAACTAGTCATTCATAACACAACTATATATCTAGCCATATCACATGGCCAAGTACATATATCAAACATATTCCAAAATGTCTAGCCTATACATGCCATATTTAGCTATATACACAATCAAAAGTACCAAAATAGAGATTGATAGTGTGGTGATGATCCTCAACGATTCCCTAGCCTTTCGTAGCTTTAACGACCTATAAAACAGAGTAAACACACACAAAGTAAGCTTTCCAAAAGCTTAGTAAGCCATATACAAATAAACTTAACATGAAATGCACATAGCCACATTGATACAATGACATTAATATTTCTCATTTGCAAATTCATCACATATCCTTTGGCTCATTTGTTTAGCCATTACTTACCCACCTTTCATGGCTCAAAGTATCACTTTACTCATAGCTCATTCAAGCATGCATCATATATTATCTCATCAAATCTATACACAAATTCACTTTAATAAGATCATGTAAACAATTACCTTTCATACACATACATAGTGTGCTTTTCAAACGTACCTAAATCGTTTATACATTTCACATAGTCTCACTTTTCTCGGATTTGCTCGTTGAACCATTCAGAACTAAATAGGATACTCAGAGTACTCAGAATAATCGTACAATGCCAACGTCCTAGACGTGGTCTTACATGTACTCAGATATCGATGCCACTGTCCCAGACAGGGTCTTACACGAATCAAATACGATGCCAATGTCCCAAACATGGTCTTACATGTAAATCTCATATCGATGCTAACATCCTAGACGTGGTCTTACACGAAATCTCGAATCAACACCAACGTCCCAGACGTGGTCTTACATGATCTCACATATCGGAAACCTATGTTATGACATATGTAATCCTATTTATTCCTAGGTTTGTACGGGACTTGTCGGACATAGATACACTGTCGATACTTCCTCGGAATTCATATACTGTCTTTCTCGTATACATTCATCACAATGATATTTCATATGAACATACATAAATCAATACAAACACATTTATTTGTATATAGACTTACCTTGGATTTAAGTAAACGAACAGATTCGACTATTCAATCACTTTTGACTTTCCGCGATCTAAATCCGTTTTCTTCTGTTCTTGATCTATACATATTCAAATTTAATCCATTTATTCACCAAATCATTCAATTCAATCCAAAAACACTTATTTAGGGTAATCTACAAATTAGCCCTCATATTTTCACATTTTGACATTTTAGTCCCTATTTCACAAAATCATAAAATACACAAAATCTCAATACACCCATGCTTAGTCGAATTCTCATGTAGTCCATACAAGTCCATACATTTCATTTATTTTACAATTTAGTCCCTCATAATATTATTTTCACAATTAAATCCCAAATTACTCAAAATCACCAAAACTCCAAAGACAAAACATGTTAATCTAACACATATATTTCATATTTCATCGTTACACATCACAAAAATCATGTGTTCATCAATGGCATATTTCAAAATATTCATCAATTCACAAAATTGAAGCATGGGTTTTGAAGTATACAAAGCAACAATTACAAAAACGTAGAAATTATAAAAAATCGATCAAAAACACATACCCGATTTATGCTTAGACCATGGCCGAATGTTCAAATGCTCAAACCTTGTTTTTCTTTCTTATTTTCAGTGAAGAACACAAAAGATGAGCATTAATTTAAGCTTTTATTTTATTATACATTAACTTAATAAACAAATTCCATTTTTAACCTTTAATACAAAATATATAAAACATATAATATAAGGTCATTCTTGACCATTGCCATCCACTTACTTTATTAGTGGGCTAATTGCCTATTAAGGACTTCACATTATAAAGACATTAACAAATTAACACTTACACATTAATTTGCCACTTTTTCATTTTACGCGATTTATCTCTTTTCTCAAATTAAGCACACAAACAGCAAAATTAATTCATAGAAATTTCCCTCATGCTTAATCATATACTGCAGACACAAAAAATAATATTAAAATATTTTTCTAACTTGAATTTGTAGTCCCGAAACCACTATTCCGACTAGGGTCTAAACCAGACTGTTACATAGAGTGGATTCAACAAGGAGATCGTAATACTAAATATTTTCATACCAAGATATTGAGGAGGAGGAAATTTAATAAAATCTTTGCTTTAAAGGTTTATGGAGAGTGGTGCTTTGATGATGGGGTTCTCCAACGAGAAATGATTTTGTTTTTTAAGACCCTTTACTCCCTCAATGACCAAAGGCATGTTTTGTTTCCCTTACATGGTTTATTTCCAAGGATTGATTTGGTTGGTTTGTAGGCTATGGCTAAGGATGTAATTGTAGATGAGATTTGAAGTGCTCTTTTTAGTATTGGACCGTTGAAGGCTCCGGGTCCGGATGGACTCCATGCTTTATTCTACTAAAGCTAGTGGGAGATTGTTGGCAAGGATGTGTGTTCTTGGATCCGGGGAATTTTTGCTGGTTATCCCATTAATCACTCTATTAATAGAACCTTGTTAGTATTTATCCCTAAAGTAAAAAGTCCAAAATCCTTGTCCTAGTTTCATCCTATCAGCCTTTGTAATGTCTTGTATAATATTATTACAAAGATTATTGTTACACATTTTAAGCCTGTGTTTCCCAAGCTCATTGCTCAAAACCAAGTCAGCTTCGTAGTAGGGAGGCACATAATGGATAACATAATTATTTCTCAAAAGATTGTTCACTCGATGATAACCAAGAAGGGGAGGAAGGGATGGATGGCCATCAAGGTAGATTTGGAGAAGGCTTATGATAAACTCAGGTGGGATTTTATTGAAGACACTGTTTGATACAAGTATCCTTTATTCATTGTATAGGATCATAATGGATTACATTACTTCTGTGTCTATGTAGATTGTTTGGAATGGGAGTCTTTCAGAGGGGTTTAGTCTGATGAGAGGAATTTTTCAAGGGTTCCCTCTTTCCCCTTATCTGTTTGTTCTTTGCATGGAAAGATTAGGTCAGTTTATTCATAAAGGAGTCCAGGACAATTCTTGAAGGCCTATCTTGATTTCAAAGAGATGCACCTATTTTTTTCTGATGATCTATTTTTGTTTGCGGAACCAGATGTTGATTAGGCACGAATGGTGAGGAAAGTACTAGATGTGTTCGGGGCCACCTCGGGCACAAAATGAATGCTAATAAGATAAATGTGTTTTTCTCTAAAAATATTCAGCCTTATGAAGTAGTAGAAATTTGTAGTATTCTTAGTTTTACTAAGACGAATGATTTGAGATCTTACTTGGGCATGCCATTGTTTCATCGAAGGGTGACAGCGAGCACTTTCAAGTTTATAGTGGATACAATCAGGAAGAAGTTAGATAGCTAGAATGCTAAAATGCTTTCCATGGCAAGAAGAGTTACTCTTGCGCGATTTGTTCTCTTGTCGATACCCAATTATTTTATGCAAAATGCTAAAATCCCTATTAGTGTCTGTGCTAAAATTGAAAGAACTGCATGGAGATTTATTTGGGTTAAAAATAAAAAAAGGCAAAATATGTCTTTGGTTAAATGGTCAGATTGTTGTCAACCTCTCATTAATGGTGGACTTGGAATCCAAAGTCTTACAAAGCAAAATGACTCTTTTTTTTGCTTAAGTTGGGGTTTAATCTTCTCACAAATAAGCAAGCACTGTGAGTTAAGATTCTTAGAGCCAAATACAAGGTTACAGATGTATGTCCTAAAGATATCCCGAGGGGGTCATGTTCTTTTCTTTGGAGATCATTGTCCAAGATTTGGCCAATTGTACGTCAAAATCTTCCTTGGACAATTGGCGATGGTAGTCTTATAAAGGATTGGACTGTGATTATTAATGTGAATACTACCTTAAATGGAGGTTTTGTTGGTAGAATGTAGATGGGATTGTAATTACCTAAGCTGTTTTTTTTTTATAATAACATCTTTTCTTATATTACAGGCGTTCTGCCTCCAAGCCCTTTAGTTGGACAGGATGAATTGGTCTCTAACTGATCCGTCTATGGTAATGTAATACCCTGATAATAACAACAGTAAGAAAGTAAGATATTATCTTTAATATAGTTAAGGAAGGAAATAAAGTGACAAAAAAGGAAAATTTTGGATTATGTCAACATTGGGAAGCATATTATGATATATTATATTATTAATTCAAGAAAGAACTAAATTGTAAAAGTGAGAAAAGTTTTGTTGCCCAAGAGTAAATACTAAAAATCTGAGGGGTTAAAGTGTAAATATGAAAAAGTTGACAGACTAATAGTGCAAATATTTTAAGGGTGGAATAATCTAGAAACTAAGGAAAATGGATGAATTAGGACCAAATCGAATAGGTGAAGAATTATGAGGGACTAAATTGTAATTTTTTCAAATTAAGTGATGACTTAATGATAGAATTTTAAAAGATCATGAAGGGCAAAATGGTCAATTAGTAAGAGAGAGTTCTAGAATGTAATGATTATGTTGATGATATTTTAAATTAATTAAATAAATAAATATTACTTTATTAATATTTTAATAAGATATTTTTTTATTATTTTATTTAGTATATATATATATATGTGTGTGTGTATGTGTGTGTGTGGAAAAAAAAAAAAAAACAACAACAACACACCATCCATCTTCTTTCCCATGCACCAATGTGAGAAGAAGAGAGAAAAAAAGAAAGTTTTGCTTTCTTTACAAATTGAACCTTTCACCAAAAATCCACAATTTTCACTTAGAATTCAAAAGAATTTCCATAGCCATCAAGAGAGAAAGATGACAAGGAGACTATGGGGAGCAAAAATATCAAGTTTGATTCAAGAAATAAAAGCTGGAGGAGAGAGAAAATCAAATTAAAGATTGAAATCAATAAGACAAGGTAAGAACATCAAGATTTCAATATATTTTTAAGTTTGACATTGTGGAAAAAGCATGGAAATGATGTTAATGTAGAGTTTTCTTATATAAGGTTTTATGTTCTTGATATGTTAGTGAAGGAGAATAAGAGAAAATGATGGGAAATATTGTAGAGAAAGGAAATAAAGGTGTTATAAACTTGGTAATTAACATTTTGCACTAAAACAGTTTTGAATAGCAGTAGTAGTCTAATTTTGAAAAATCACCAATAATTGTAGAAATCGAGTTAGAGGATTAATAAAATATGTCATTAAATCTTATTTAGTCTAGTTTCTTATAGAAGAAATGGTGTAAGAAATGGAATTTTAAATCATGAGATATAATAGGTTTTGTGAGACAAGGTCAGAATGGTTTTGGGTTCCCCTGTTCTGACTTTGGAAAATCATCAAAACTTTGATAAAAATAATTAGGAGCTTAAATTTATATTTTTAAAATTCTGAATGAGTCTATTTTCAAGAGAAATAAATGAAAACATCATCTGAATCCCGTATGAGGAGATAATTAATTTTTAGTGAAGAAGGGTCGAAACTGTTAAACAACAGAACATGGGTGAATTTAAAGAATAAACTGTACTTATTGGATAAACCAAAAATTCTTAAAATTTTATGGTAAGAAGATATGTGAGTCTAGTTTCAAGGGAAATTAGCAGATCTTAATTTGAAGTTTTGTAGCTCAAGACAAAAATAATTTAGCAACTGTGACACAGATGGACAGTTTGAATATCCATATAAGTAAATAACGAAAATTATAGATACTGTTACTTACAAGTATGTTATTTATACTAAGGATGTGGTATGGAGAGGAGAAGGAGGAAAAATATGTATATGAATAATCAGTTAGCATGAATTTATGTTAAATGGATAATTTGCATGTTTTAGACTCAGTGACTAAATTGAATAAAAGTAAAACTTTAGGGGCAATTTTGTAAAAATATAAAAAATGACCAAATTGAGTGAAATGAATTATTTTATTATCTAAATTAATAAATTGAATGAAATTATTAATTTAGATTAAGATCAGTTGAAAAATCGATAAAAATAGAAAATTACCAA
The DNA here is from genome assembly GCA_025503065.1 of Gossypium bickii. Lineage (NCBI taxonomy): Eukaryota > Viridiplantae > Streptophyta > Magnoliopsida > Malvales > Malvaceae > Gossypium > Gossypium bickii. The sequence goes on along the minus strand of CP106713.1, from coordinate 12,776,891 downwards.
AATGCCCCTGAATCTTGGTATCTCTGCAATTTAGCCAGGTAAGTTCGTGTAACCTAATTATGTAATATAAGGAAATACAAGTTGATGGTACATGAAATATTGATATAATGAATTAACTGGTTTATGTTTATGAAGGAATGACAAGAGAATGATATTTATCATGACATGTAAATATGTGATTATCTTTGATACGTTGATACATTGAGACGAGTAATAAATTTAAGTAAGACATATCGAGAAAAATAAATATGTTTAAGGGACAATATGTTTGATTTTGATTGGTTCCAAATATGAATGCTAGATGAAATAAAATGTCTGATAAATAAATTTGTAACTCTGGTAATGCTCCGTAACTTTAGGGACGTTACATAGTCATTTGTATGTGTCATAATTGGTTTGGCCTAAAATGTTGGCCTTTAATATTTAGTAGTTCATTTTGCATAAGGCCATTGATGTTGGCTAGTATTATTCAAGTTATATGTTGTGATGATGAAATTTTATGACTCGGTTTAATGCGTTTATAAGTGTATGTGTTCCGGTAATGCCTCGTACCCTATTCCGGCGTCGAATACGGGTAAGGGGTGTTACAGGTAAGCTCACTGTTAAATCTACTTATAACTTTCTTATACAAAATTCTTTAAATCTAAAAGATAACAAATGGAAGTTGGCTTGGTCTTTTTTTGGTCCTCAAATAGTAAGACATTTTCTATGGTTGGTGCTTAAGAAATGCTTGCTGACCAATGTCGAACGATGCAGAAAAGGTTTGGTTAGGGATCCTTATTGTACCCTTTGTGAGAGTGTTGAAGAATCCATTATTCATGTTCTTTGAGATTGTGTTAATGCACGAGAAGTATGGAAGCAGGTAATCCCTTCGAAGGTTTTGGTGCAATTTTTTTTGTTCCATTGATGGAGTGGATTTCGATGAAATTAAGGAATGAGTTTAGTTTAGTTTTTACGGAAGTTGAATGACAATCTTTATTCGAAATTATCTATTGGAATTTGTGGAAATAAAGAAATTTGTGGGTGTTTCAAGGGGAAGCTTTTAATAGTTCTCACATTCTCCAATTAGCATGATGTTGGGCGAGTTTCATCAAACATAAACTTGAAATTTCGGCAGGTAGCATTACGAGGAAGAGACGAGATCAAGTATGGACACCTCCACCTTCGGGATTCATAAAGTTAAACACGGATGGAGTGAGGGACCCTATCTCAGGCTTTGCATCGGTAGCTACTATGGCAAGAGATGAATTTGTACATGGCATGGAGGAGTTGAGAGAAACATTGGTAGATGTAGTGTAGTGCAAGTTGAGCTTTGGGCAATCTACGATGGACTCCTTATGACGTGGGATGCTAATTGGGTTAATATTATTGTCGAAATAGATTGCGTTTAAGCTATGAAAGCCATTTTAAATAGGTCTTGAGGGCAATTGTACATGTATCTAATCTTGAGAATCCAAGAGCTTTGTAGGAGACAATGGAGGGTGGTCATAAAGCAGATTCCAAGAGAAGTTAATATAGCTGCACATACGCTGGCTGGAATGATGAAAGCTTCCCTTATGATCCGATGGTGTTCTTGGAACCCTCGAAGGCGATCGTGGAGCATTTACGGTTGGATAATCGGTTTATACATGTTAACACCGGAATAATGTTGTAATTGTTTTCGGTTTTTATCTAAAAAAAAAAAAGCATTAACACGAAAAATATTCATCTGTATTGATTTCTTTTCTACCAAAGCATATATATATATTTAAAAAATCCACTTTCCCACCGTATCTTTGTGGTTTTTCAGCTTTCTTAATTAGTTTATCACGGTACGGAAGACTTTTTGCAGTAAATGCAAAATTAGTAACGTGTAGGGAAATTTTTCTGACGTGGGAAACAAAGAAAACATTGAAGAAACGTGGAATGAAAAGCTTATACTGATGCCAAGTTGCCAACATTTTCACTCATCAATGCATGAAACATAAAAGACAACCCTCCCTCGTCGGAGATTTTGTATTTATCGCTACAATCTCTTTGCTAGGATTTTGGAAGCAGTCAACTGATTTGCAGCTCGTATATCCTAAAGGATAATGCAGTATATTCTTATATTTATATAAAAGCAATAGCTTTTCTGTGTACCTATCTAACCAGTATTTCGTGGTTTTGCGATACTTTAGAGGAAGATATAGACTTTAGATCGAATATTATATATATGAATATGAGTGCTGCTAAGAAAATCTTGACAAGGCAGCTTGTAAAAATACTCGAATTCTTCCAATGGCATCAAGGGAATATCCCATAATCTACCTCGATATTATCTTCATGGTTCCAAACTTCACCGATATGGTCTCCTAAAAGCTATAAATATATGTACAAATTAACCCTCTTCTTCACTAATCATTGGAATATTAACAGGGAGAGAAGAAGAGATGAAACATGGAAAAAGACACAGAGCTGAGATCGCAAGAAGCTTACCTCAATGGGAACGCAAGTTTTTGTGTTACAAGGCATTAAAGAAGAAACTGAAACTGAGACAAGACATGGGCTTCAGACACTCATTAGGCAGGGAACTCGAAAAGGTCAATGATTTTTTCATTGACAAAGAGGAAGATTATATCATCCTCTTCAGGGTAATACTAATTCTTTCTTTCCATATCTGATTTTCCCTTGAAAAGGAATTAAAATCATAAACTTTAGTTTTTTTTTCCCCTTCATTTTGGTTCAAAGAAATTGTTATACGTTTTGGTGTTTCAGGAGCTTGAAAGCAAGGCTGAAAACATAAATGGCCATGAAGAAATGTTGGAATTGCTCAAGGAAATTTTGGCTTTTCATTCAGAGATGGTGATGCTACTCCATTACAGCGTCATTAACTTTGCAGGTAGTACACCCTATTTTTTAATCAAGATTTACATTCGAATCTTTGCATTTGCAACCATTTTCTCAAGCTGTGAAACAAACCAGGGTTGATGAAGATTGTGAAGAAGCACAAGAAACGAGCAGGTGGACGTGTTTGCGCATCCTACATGCCCAGGGTTCTGCAACAGCCATTCTTCTCTACCGAGTTGATTTACAATCTCATTAGAGGGTGTGAAGCTATACTTGAGCGCCTCTCTCCCCCACAATGATCCTTAATAAAGACCAATTTTTCTGTAAAACTTGGTTTAGCTTTTGATGGCATGACAAGTATTTTACCAGCTATATAGCAAGGCATGGCTTAACACGGTTACGGAGCGGAAAGGAAAATGATGCTCCATTGCCCTACACATCCCTGTTTTATATATGAATTGTATGTTTATGTTGTTATTATAAATGATTGAATATTCTCCTCTATCTTTTCTCTTTATTCAATTACAATGCCCAAACAGAGGTAAATTTGAGTCTTTAATTTTAAAGAATGAAGCATATTAAATTCATTTCCAACCCATTAATCCCGTTTCTCAATCCCCTCTTCTCCTTTCTACACCAACTTTAATTGGAATGAACTAAAACAAAGAGAATGGAAGGTAAGATCCTTTCTACGCCACTCCATTTTTCCTTTCCTTTCAACTCAATTTTTTCTTTTTCCATTCTACAAATAATGAAAATTATCTGATTTTTGGAGTCAAAGCTACTGTGTTTTTCTACTTGAGATTTACATATTTTTCCTTAGAAGTAAGAAATATTTATATTCACTATTTAAAAGATATGTAAAAATAATAGATTAATTTTATATTCCATATATCTTTATATTAAATTATTTAAATATCATTTATTATTATATTTAAAATTTTAAAATATTTTGTAAATCTTTAATTTTACAAATAATTTATATTTCATGTACCATTATTTAAATATTATATAACTTAATTAATTTTTAATTTTTTTACTATCATGTCCATAGAAAGACATTATGACCTTCAACCATAATTTTTTACAGAAAGCAACAATAGTTAATAAATTATAATTTTTTCACAACATTTTTTTATCATACTTTTTTTTTTTAAAAAGCACTTACGAAAAACACTTTTCAACTGTACCACCAATACACAATAACCCTTTAATTTTTATTTATCACAAGTTGAGAAAAAAATAAATTTTAAGATGTGGAATACTATTTTTATCCTTTAAATTATTTAATGAAAAGGATATATGATTAAATAAATAATTATAATTAATACCAAAATTATATTATATTCCTTTTCTTTATTAAATTTGACTATAATGTATACCTTTCTTAACCTTGTCTTATTTGATGGAAAATCATTTTATTTTATTTTTGTTGATATATGGAGATGTGGATGAATAGAAGGTATTGGGAGTCGTAATAAAATTTTAAATAAATGGATAAAAATCTCAATATCGGAGGCTAAAGTTTGTCCAAATAAAAATCCTAGCCTAAAGTGGTAAGGCCAAATCCGTCCTTCAACAAATTATTTCCTCTTCAAACCCTAGATCTGGGGTTTTATTTTATCTTTTCCCTCTCTATTTCCCCCCTCCCCTTTTCAAAAATTTCATTTTTTCCCCTGTTTTAGTGTTTTTCGACTCATCAAAACCACAAGCGCAAAAAAGAAAATCTCATCTTTTCTCGAATCTCAGATGTACGAATTCTTCTACATTTCTGTTCCTTTCTCCTACAGTATTTCAAAAACCCAACTATGAATTCGTTATTATTTTAGTTTTTGAAATAATGCTTGATTCTTTTTTGTTTCATTTTATTGGTTGATTAGAATGGGGGAGATAAAGGACAACGACGCCTACGAGGAAGAGCTTCTCGACTACGAAGAAGAAGATGAAAAAGCCCCTGACTCTACCTCCACTAAGGCTGCTGATTCTGCTAAGAAGTTAGTCATTTTAATTTATACATATTTTTAAGGAAAACAATGTTCTAATATAATCTGCTAGTTTTAGTGTAAAGCAATTTGATTTTAATTTGTTTCATTTCTTTTTTATGTGGTGCAGGGGGTATGTTGGAATTCACAGTTCGGGATTCAGAGACTTTCTACTGAAACCGGAGCTGCTTCGATCTATTGTGGATTCTGGTTTTGAACATCCTTCCGAAGGCAAAGTTTTAAACTCATGTCTGATGTTAACATTCGTGAATTCCATGAATTAAGTCATTTTGTTTTTCTTGCTTTTAGTGACTTATAATGGTGGGCAGTATACAAGTTTGGTGCTTTATTATTTTGATTTACTGTTTTGGATGAAGCATTTGTTGTTACAGGATATGCTTTGTAGTAATCTTTGAAATACTTTGCCTTGAAATTATAATTTTTCAACTTAATTTATCTAGGCATGAAAGTCTTCAAAATTATCATGGCTTTCTTTTCTGTTGATTCAAACTGTTCATTTAAACTCTTTTTTTCTTTTATTTTTATTTTTATATATACTGTTTTTAATAAAATTTTTAATAATTCATTCATTCTAAGTTAGTTGGACTTGCCTACGGCTGAACATACAGTTTATATATGAATATGCTTCATCTGCATTGCCTGATTCACTTGATCTGGTTTTGTTGTTCTTTGATTCTGACTTGTTCAAGCTTGTATTATTCAGGTAATCATGATATCTATATTCATCATTACGACACGATAACTGGTTTGGTAATCTTTCCATTAAAGGATCAAGAAGAACATTTATAATTTACTGAGGGTTCGTCTACTACGGTTTTATTTTCTTTTCATTAGTGCAACACGAGTGCATCCCTCAAGCTATTCTGGGAATGGATGTGATTTGTCAAGCAAAATCTGGAATGGGGAAAACAGCTGTTTTTGTTCTATCAACTCTTCAGCAAATTGAGCCTGTTGCTGGGCAAGTTGCTGCACTTGTTCTATGTCACACTAGAGAATTAGCGTACCAGGTGGGTTTTAGAGTCTTGAATTTATTCTTTGGAATTAGCATTGCCAGTTGAGGGTGTTTCAGTGCCATTTCATCACTGATTTCATTCTTACCAAGTATTACTTCCTCTATCCTTTGACAGATTTGCCATGAGTTTGAGAGGTTCAGTACTTATCTACCAGATATTAAAGTTGCTGTCTTCTATGGTGGTGTCAATATCAAGGTTCACAAGGATTTACTAAAGAATGAATGTCCTCATATTGTTGTTGGGACACCTGGAAGGATATTGGCTCTTACCAGGGATAAAGATCTTAGTTTGAAGAATGTTAGGCATTTTATACTCGATGAATGTGACAAGATGCTTGAGTCACTTGGTATACTTTCTAATTTCCATAAATCTGCTGCAAGTTTACTTTCACTGAGGCACTTTTTATTATCAATTGCCATTATTTCATATATTTATTTTTCAAATTGTACAGACATGAGGAGAGATGTGCAAGAGATCTTCAAGATGACTCCACATGATAAGCAAGTTATGATGTTTTCAGCTACACTAAGCAAGGAAATTCGACCTGTGTGCAAGAAATTTATGCAAGATGTAATTATACTTCTTTTTTACTTTCTGTCCTGTTGTCTCTTTAATTCTCTATCTTATGTGGGTAATATGTTGTTTTTATGTACCTTTGTTAATGTAAAGGATACATACTTTTAGAAATTGATTGCTTTTGAAATATAACTGCTATTTACACAACTTCATGCTAAAAATCTCTGGATTTTTTGTAATGTACTATTTTCAGATTCTACCATGTTTTTAATGGTTTGAAGTCTTGTGTTTGTGGTTACTTTGTCATTTTTTGCTGTCAGCGTTGGGCTGTTCTAGAAATATATTTCTCCTTTGATGGTCTTGTTTTATGTTTTTGCTGCAGCCCATGGAAATTTATGTTGATGATGAAGCCAAGTTGACTCTTCATGGTCTGGTACAGGTATGCATGCTGCTAATCACTGCATTTTTAACAGGATTTGTTTGAACTGGAAGGTAAGGTAAAGGGTGTAGAATTGACTTTTTGTTTTGATAATTCTCTGCGGTCAAGAAGGGATCTGGATCTAACTCTTCATATCCTTCAAATCAGAAGGATTTGTGAATAGAGATTCCTCCTTGAAAAATTCTTATTGGCTAGAAGAAATTGCCTTTGATTTTCTCAGCATCCAAACAAGGAAACCTTGACCTTTGTTTTCCCCTATTTTCCTCTTTCCAGCCCTTGTAGTTCCTATATAGGCTCATTGTTTAATCCATATTTTTTTAACTTGTGCAGCATTACATTAAATTGAGTGAACTAGAGAAAAATCGCAAGTTGAATGACCTTCTTGATGCCTTGGATTTCAACCAAGTAGTCATTTTTGTCAAAAGTGTGAACAGAGCAGCTGAGCTCAACAAGTTACTTGTGGAGTGCAATTTCCCCTCTATCTGCATCCACTCTGGAATGTCCCAGGAAGAAAGGTATGTATGCATTCTCTAATATTTGGTGGGCAAGATGGCCGAAGTATCACTTATCTATGACATGCATTAATTTTGGTATATTGACTTTCTTTGTGGCATCAATGCCTAGTTTTTTTGCGATGTTTTCGCATTATTGTAGAAGTGAATTGAGAAGCCGTTTTTAGTGAAGGCATAATATGTATATGTATATGTGTGTATATAAATATAAAATAATATAACATATAACTCCAGAAGACTGGTTCATTTTATATCCAAAACATGCAAAATTTTCTTTTAGTTCCGTTAGTAACATTCATAGTCGTTTGATATTATTCCCCCCTATCTTAATGGTAAGGGTACACCTAATGGAAAAAAGTAAAGAAATTAAAGAGAACCCCGATTAGGCATTTTTTATTTTAAAAAAAAAAATGCTTATTTCTTATAGAAAACTGTGCTTTGCACGAAGCAGTCTCAGGTGCTTCTGTTGTCCATTGCTAGCTAAGGTGCAAAGCCTAGGCACACTCCCTTGAAAGCATGAGGTTGTCTTGGGGGTATTTCTTTTTTCTGTATTATCCTTTCCGTGCAGTTGTGTGCGCTTTGTCGTTGGAAGCAGATGCATGAAGTTTTGGTATAGAGGGTACTTGTATCATGACTAGTACTTCTATGCTACTAGTAACAAGATTATTTAATTGTTAATATGTATTTTGTCAGTCGTAGCTGTGTCTACCAAATCATTTCTGCCATTTCAAAGTTCTTAAAGCTCTTGTTTCCCTAACCCTGATCATCCTTTGGTGAAAAAGGTGTTAACCTAAGACAGTAGTGTTGATGTCGATGAAGTTGGTGTGTAAATGAATATTTGTATATTGATGTCATTGGCATTAACATTCAGTGATTTTCTTTTAGTATGAAAATTTCTTTATGGAATGGGCGTTTGTGTGATTGTGGCTATCCTTAAAGAGGCTAGTTATTATTTGTTTTCTATTTTTTAAGGTTGACACGATACAAGAATTTCAAGGAAGGGCATAAAAGAATTCTTGTGGCCACAGATTTAGTTGGAAGGGGAATTGACATCGAGCGTGTTAACATTGTAATCAACTACGACATGCCTGATTCTGCTGATACCTACTTGCATAGGGTAAGTTTATTTCTGACTTTGCAATTGAACTAAATTCATCTTCACCTCGATTTTCTATCACTTTCTGTGGTTCTCTGTTATTGCAGGTGGGTAGAGCTGGTAGGTTCGGCACCAAGGGGCTTGCAATTACATTTGTCTCATCAACATCAGACTCTGATGTCCTTAATCAGGTACGTGATTTCTGTTTTTGGTATTCTATACTTTATCTCCATTTATATAGTCCCTTTTGTTTAATAACTATTTATTCTTAAATGGTTTCAGGTTCAGGAAAGGTTTGAGGTGGATATAAAGGAGCTTCCTGAGCAAATTGATACTTCGACATACAGTAAGAAATTACCTACTATGCAATGTTATATGACTGATGCACTGTGCATAATAGTTTGCTAAGTTGAGTATGTCAAAACATATTACATTCATGGATATGGGACTTTAATTACAGTTTCTAGGCACAGTCCATTTAAAATAATGCTTTAGTGTACAAGATTTGGTCCCAATGTATTTGCATATAGTTACAAATGATTTGAAGACCATAAAGAAATGAAGCTAATATGAATTGGGTTGGAGGAAGTTATGTTTCAAAGTGGTGCAACTGACTATTATGTTGCTTGTTGAATGAATGACGTGGTACTAAAAATCACAAAATTTGTTTTCATTTGCTTCTAACTTTCTCCTTCTGTTGGCTGTTTATTAGATTATATTTTCTTTTTTGTAGTGCCATCATGATAGTAGTTGTTGCTGCTAGACATCCAAGCACTGTTTTTGGCTGGCTGATTTCGATTCGGAGATGAAAGGGCTTTTGCCAGAACTGAGAATTGTTGTATACTATAGGGTGTTTTTATAAAGTCTTGATGTTAATAGGTGAGAAACATCTGCTCAAATTATCATTTTTGTTCTATGTACTACTGATTATTTTAATTGTTGCAATTAAGACTGAATCTGTAGTGTACTTTGTGGATTGAAATTGGATTGGGGTTCCTCTCCTAATTTTGGGATTTTTCTTATCAATGAGTACTGTTGGTTCCAGGTTGATCTGAGGTTTCCGTTTCTGTACACTTTTGTTTTATATTTGATAACCCTGTATTATATAAAGTTTGTATATATTTTTTCTTTTAAATGTATCAAATCATAAGCAAAGTATTTGGGAATCATTCTACATATTAACCCTATCTTAATTATTAGAATTAAGAAACTAGAAATGTACCGATCATTTCTCAGTCTGTTGGTCTAGCAGCACCAGTTCATCCACAATTGATATCTTCTATCAAAAGCTATAGACGGCAATGTTGATATTGCAGGCTAGATTAAGCTAGCACAAAGTCAATCTGCGTGGGTGTTGAGGCTATTTATGTGATTTGGATTATACATGGGAAGGATGACACTTCGTAGTAGGGTCTATACGACCTTAAGTTTTCCAAGTTTATCGACTAAACACTTCTTAGTAGGGTCTATACGACCTTAAGTTTTCCAAGTTTATCGACTAACTTTTGGGTGTCATTTTCTAAAATCTATAACATGTGGTATTAGAGCATGTAGAACACTTTAAAAAAATAAGTAGGATGTATTAATCTTATATCAGAAAGTAGAGTGAAAGTCTTTAGACATATAAACGAGTGCGTATCTTGCCAAACATATCCTTGTCAAAAAAGAAAGTTATCCGACTGTAAAGATTCTTAAGAATTAATTTACTTTTTCATGATTTATTGACTTTCACTCGTAATAAAGATTATAATTTTATCAATTTTTTTCTCTCAAACATAATTTCATTCCTAGCCAACTAGGTGGACCAAAATGCCAAAGCACAAGCACAATTCCCAACACTCCAACATCCTTTTAAGTTTCGCCTCATAATCAAATAAGTAAAGTATTGTCATCCATATATTTGGTAAGAAATATGATATCTGAATTTCTGAAGCTCTTTAATCTAACTTATAGCCTTTTAATGAGGTTTGCAATGTCATTGATTCATTTAGTTTCATATTAGTTAGAAAAGTTTAAAATAAATAATATGAGGAATATGTTTTTGCATTGCGGGATTGGCTTTTTACAGTTTGACAATCTATTTGTATTTAAAAAAAATATTTTTATTTTAAAAAAATAATTTTTATTCTTTAATTTTAAAAATTATAAAAGATTATGTTTGTTAAATGAAAATGAAAATATCAAAATGCATATGATACTTATTTTTCACAATAAAAACATATAAAATAATTACTAAATATAATCAAATTAAAAATATGATTTTAGATAAATAAAAATGTTACTAATATAATGAAAATAAATAAAATATAATAATATATTTTTGCTTTTTAAAAATAATTTTGATTCTTTAATTTTAAAAATAAAAAAAATCATGTTTGTTAAATGAAAATGAAAATATCAAAATGCATATGATACTTATTTTTCACAATAAAAACATGTAAGCTAACTACTAAATATTAAATTAAAAATTGATTTTAGATAAACAAAAATGTTACTAAAATAATAAAAATAAATTAAATTAAATTATTTTTATTTTTAAAAAATAATTTTGATTCTTTAATTTTAAAAATTGAAAAAATCATGTTCGTTAAATGAAAATGAAAATATGAAAATGCATATGATATTTTTTTTTTCACAATAAAAACATGTAAAATAATTACTAAATATAGTTAAATTAAAATATGATTTTACATAAATAAAAATGTTACTAATATAGTAAAAATAAATAAAGTAAACACAAGTTATCTAATCAAAATAAAATAATTTTTATTTTTAATAAAATAAAAAATAGATTTTATTGTTAAAAATGTTTTTGGATTTATATAGAGTTGAACCAAGTTGAAGGATGTTGAAAGAAAATTGTGCAAACCAAGATCAATTTATCATATAAATTTAAAATTTAAAAATTTTGTTCTCAACATTTTAATTAAGAGATATTTTATGGGAGAGATGTTATCTATGTATACTATATTTTTTTTAATTAAGAGAAAGATTAAACTAATAAATTTATCATATACACCCGTTTTTACGTATTACCTTCTCATTAATTACACCATCAATAGCATATAAAATCAAAATATATGTAGAATTAAATCCCAAAAATGGTAGCCAACATAACATAAAAGCTACCATTGTTAAGGTATGAGCTGCTCTATTACCTATCTTATGAGTCTAATGGAAATAATATTTTTATATATGAACAAAAAGTTTTTGTTTTTTTTTTCTTTTAGAGAGAGAATCTTATGACCAAGAAATATAATGTTTAAATTTCTGAGGCTCTTTAATTTGACTTATAACTTTTACCCAGAAGGCAATCTTTTTTTAATAATATTTTAATATTATATATATATTTTTTTTGAATGTATTTTTTTTTACATTAAATAGTTTAGCTTTATCGGAAAATGATTTGTTATTACCAGTTTATTGGTCCAATCGATCCAATTAAAAGTAAAAAAATTAAAAATTCGAGTTCAACCAATTTGTACAGATTGAAAGCTGCTTGTAAAAAATACCAACTTTAGTGGACAAATAAATCAACTTGTGCATTGGACTAGCTTGGCTAATGAAATAAATGTTTAAAATTTGTGATTTTTTTTTTTAATATTTAAAAACTGTGAAAATGAACTGCCTTTAATTGACATATGATTTGGTTTCTGATTTTGGTAAGATGATGGCATGAAATTTCATTTTGATTAAGCAAAAAAAGAAAACTATGAAAATGTAAGAAAGAGATATGAGAGCCATTATAAATATATATCAATCCAATATGAATCAGTGAGCCATGTAAGGAAAATTTACATTGCAGCTGTAGGCAAAATCTATTACTGGAAATTTTGGCAGATTCTAGATTAATGATATGTCCAATTCAGCATTTCCTTCCCTAAACCAACAATCGAAATTCACCTTATAAATAATCAACTTTTGTCTTCATAAGAACCACACAGGCCTGCCTCCCCCTCTCTGTCTTTGCGTACAATGGTAAGAAAATATGCTTTCTACATTTTAAACCCAGTCTGCTTTCATAATCTAGCTGGTTGGAAATCCCATTTTTTTTCTTTTAAAATTTGTTGCAGGATTCATTATCAATCTCATATGCTATTTGCGTGGTCTCACTGTTAACAATTCGTATTAGTGCAAAAGAGTTTAACGTTCTAAGTTATGGAGCTTCTGGCAATGGCATTACTGACGATTCTTCGGTAAAATTTTTTCCCACTTTTCAGCTTATGAAATCTTGAATTTGCTTATATGTTTTCAGCTATTTTACTCAGAATTGTGTGGAATTCAGGCGTTCATGAAGGCATGGAAGGACACATGCAGTGAAGCAGCAAGTAGTGCTACCTTGGTTATTCCAAAAGGAAAACAATTTTTGGTGCATCCATTAATATTCACAGGCCCCTGCAAGTCTGGCACTATAAATGTCATGGTAAGTGACAATAAACACTATTAATTACAAAGATTCCCACTGGAATCCAAAATATTTTTCCAGCGTAACATGAGTAAATTGGCAATAAAACCTGTGCAGCTCTCAGGAACTATCTTGGCACCCAATGGTCCTGATCAGTGGAACGCATCCGATTTGTCAACATGGTTAGCATTTGAGGGCGTAACCGGTGTATCAATTTCTGGCTTTGGCACCATAGATGGACGTGGGAAAGGCTGGTGGGACCGATCATGCAGATATCATCCTGGTCAGGGATGTTTCACACAAGCACCAACGGTAAGCATGTCTAAAAAAGCCGTATTTGTAATAGCATATAATGACTATATTGTGTTTTTCTTGTAGGCCCTCAGATTTCAGAACTGCAACAACCTTAAAATGTTGAACACTAATTTTCACAACAGCCCCCAAACACATGTATTACTGTTAGGATGCCAAAATGTCGAGTTGGGATTCTTGAATATACAATCACCCGGAACAAGCCCCAACACAGACGGCATACACATTCAGTTCGGCCGTAATGTTTCCATTCATAATTCACAAATTGCTGATGGTAATTTGACTGCCTTTTTCTTTGATTACATGGAAAGAATGGATGTCTGCAAGTGATACTTAAGCATTTTTCATCCTTGATGAAACAGGTGATGATTGTATTTCCATTGGTGACAAGACTTATGATATCAAAATTAATGACATTAAGTGTGGTCCTGGTCATGGTGTAAGGTAAGATACATATTGTATTGAAAGACCAAAAATAAGATTAACTTTGCAGTCCATTTCAATGGGTTTGGGTTTGGGCATGTAGTATTGGAAGCCTAGGAAGGGATGGAGAAGCGGTTCAAGTAAACAACATTAAAGTGAAAAGAGTAAGCTTCCATGGGACAACTAATGGGGTTCGAATCAAGACATGGCAGGTAATAAATTTCGTAACAAAATTCAATAAAAACTCAAGAAAATATGAGTGAGTAAATTGTAAAGTTAAATTTGTATTCCACATATATATGCAGACAGGCAGAGGTCTTGTTCAGAATGTGACATTCACCAACATTAACTTCACGGCCGTAGAAAATCCAATTATCATTGATCAGTACTACTGTGATAAGCCGAATTCATGCAAGCCAACGGTGAGATATTCATATATGCATAAATCCAAATGTTGAATCTCTTGTCAAATATCTATATTTATAATTGAAAATCTGGACAGGACACCGGAGTTCATATCAACGATGTAAGGTACTCAAAATTAATAGGGACATCACAGACGGAAGTGGCAATCAATCTGAATTGCAGCAATAATGTTCCATGCACGGGCATTACATTAGACAACGTTCGATTGGTGTCGGCAACTCATCAATTCAACCAATTGGTTTCTAGCTGTAACCATGCGTTTGGATTGAATAGAGGAATCATAGAGCCGAAGTCATGTCTTAGAAATTGAGCGAGGGACAATGTGTGGATGGTTTTGATTTGTAGGCCTGAATTGTATAATCATTCATCCAAGATTTTGAAAATAATTGGAATCTTTGTAATTTGTGGTGCACGCATGGTTCAACATTGAAATAATAAGAAATCATTTCAATTGAGGAAATCTTTTTCCCATTTTTATGTTTTTTTGATTAATTTGTGAATTTTATAAAGTAATGCCTAAATAATTTGAGTGATTTTTATAAACGAAATTTTGATTGTATTAGAAAGATTGAAGTCATTAAATTTTAAACACTCATATTTCATATAATTAATTAAAATTATGTCTATAGATTAAGCAGTAAGTTGAGTTTACAATAAGTTATTGATTTACAAAGCTTAAAAACAAAAAAAGGAATGATTTGACCTAAACTGGTTGATCCCCTCACAAACATTGGGCCGAGTAGGATTTGAAAACCATTTCATGCAGCTTTGATCCTTACGACCAGTAACGTAGCGTAAAATGGCCCGTACAACTGGTTTATTTAAAAAATACTTTCCTAGTCTTAGGCTTTAGATTCCACACTAATTTTAAATTGCTTAAATTTAAGAGCTTGGCTTAGGGTTTATTGGTTATCAAATTAACGTATGGGCTGGTGCAATACAGTTTAGACATGATATAAGAACCAGAGACTTGTTTACACAGTTGATTGGTATTTGTTTATGCCATGTGTTTTCCCATCAATTTAGCTACTGCTCATGTTCAGAACCAGATCCAATAAACTTGTTGTTCTTGGGTATCTCTTAAACTTAAGTCTACCCATTCACCAATCTTCGCTTGCATTAAGCAACAAGGAACTTGCACAACAAGTTCATTCATTCTTCTTTTTACTAACCAAATTCATCTGCACCATTATATATATATGCTCCATCTCTCCATATTGTTATCGTCATATATTATATTCCCCTACCATAGTATCCAAAATGGTGAGCTAGCTACGAGGATGTCTCTCAAACATAGATCTTGGCCATTTTTCGACTGCTAATTAATTTGATAAAGATTATGGTTGATGCAGGAACTGATCTTCACCGTTTTTGTTACAATTTCGTACGTCCTCACACCAGGAGCAAGTGGTGCAACAAGTTTATTTAATGTGGTAGATTATGGAGCAGTCGGAGACGGGAAAACCGACGATTCTGCTGTAAATTCTTCCACTGATCTTATCATTTCCTTTATTTATGTTAGCTTGTTATTCAATTATGGTTTTAACATTGTTTTGGATAAAATTCATAGGCCTTTTCCAAAGCATGGAAAGCTACCTGCAATGCTCCTTCAAGAAACCCAATCCTCATTATACCAGCGACGAAGATATTCTTAATGAAGCCTGTCACTTTCAGCGGCCCCTGCAAATCCACTTTTATCCATGTATTGGTAAATATAATCAATATATGTATATATTTTTTACATGTAATGAATGGGGCTCATATTGAAAACTTGACACCATAGATGTCAGGAAACATCGTTGCACCCAATTCCAAAATGGCATGGAAAGGTTTTCACATTAACAGGTGGCTTGCCTTCGCACATGTAAACGGACTTACCATCATTGGAACTGGCACCATTAATGGCCGAGGGGCTGCATGGTGGTCACAGCCTTGTTTGCATAAGGTTCCAAAGGTAGGTCAATACTGAAAATAATTCATTACTCTTCCTTCTTATTATCTTGGGAAAAATTCTTATATATGTGTACTTTCTTTCTCCAGGGTGTAACCTGCAAAGGACCAACAGTAAGCACAAACTTTCTTTTATGCTGATATTAATTATCTGCAATAACATTTATAATTAATTAATGGCTTATTTGTGTTTGTCGACAGGCACTGACTTTTTATAGGTGCAATGGGCTTGTGCTCAAGGGAATAAGACACATTAATAGCCAAAGAAACCATATTACTATATCCAATTGCAAAGATGTTACCTTCTCTAACCTGCATATAAGTGCCCCAAAAACAAGCCCTAACACTGATGGTATCGACATATCCGGTTCCAGCAACGTTCAGATACTGAATTCTTTTATCGGCACTGGTACTTTGGCTATATATGATGTTGACCATGAAAAACTTCTTTTTTCATATTATTGGATAAGCGCTAAGCAGTGTGGACTTTTTTTATATTGAACTTTGTTATCACTGTGTGCAATGGTGGCAGGGGATGATTGCATAGCTATTAGCTCAGGTTCATCCCACATCAATATTACTGGCATTGCATGCGGCCCTGGGCATGGCATCAGGTCAGTGTTGAAAAAGAGAAATGTCCTGATTTCTTAATTTATACATAGTAGATCATATTCAAAATGTATAGATTTTGTTTGAAAAAGAAAGTACAAATTGCAGCATTGGAGCATTGGGTGCTCATGGAGAGGACACGGTGGAGGAAGTACATGTGCGAAATTGTACTTTAAAAGGAACCATGACAGGAGTCAGAATTAAGACATGGCAGGTAATATTGTTAATTAGATATTGTAAAGCAAAGCAAGCAACTTGGTCAACAAGTTAGGTATATATCTTATTAACTTTTAACTAAAAACTTTTTCATGTTATATGTAGGGAGGAGTTGGAAATGCACGGAGGATCTCATTCGAGAAAATCAGGTTCATTCGAGCTGATAGCCCTATTATTATCGACCAGTATTATTGCCCCAGTAGAGTGAATTGCAAAAACGGGGTAAGTCAACTTGAATCCAAATGCTTTGACTTTCATATAGCTGACAATTAGTTTTTTGAACCTAATTATGGTAGACATCGGGCATTAGGATCAGCGATGTATCGTACAGATCCATCATTGGAACTTCAACAACAGACAAGGTGATCAATTTGAGCTGCGACCAGAATGTTGGTTGCACCAACATTCAGTTCAATTATGTCTGTTAGAGGAAAGAGTTTCATTCTCGCTTGTTAGAGCAAAGCGATTCTTGTTAAGAAACGATTACAGCAGGACGTTAGTTTTCGTCCACTTGCATGGGTATTAAATGTAGTAACCTGCTTTAATGAAAGGGGAGAAAAATGTTATTCTTCAAAACTTTCTTCTTCCGTTTCTGTTAACATGGTATCAAGAGCCAGTTATTGATTTTTTTTTTCTCTCTGTTCATGGATACAGTACCAGGCGTTGATACGCCTCCTCACTCCTCTGATACAGGCGGAGCAGTTCATCTGGAGCAGGTTGGTTGTTCTACAGTCTCCGCTGTCCACTACTTTGCCAAGCATGATACTGTGAAGCTAGCTGAACATAATTTCTTGTTGTGGAAACATCAATTGTTGCTGATTCTTGAAGGGTATGGCCTTGAAGGATTTGTCTTGGGAACGGTGTCCGTCCCTCCTCGTTATCTTACGGAAACTGATGGTCAACTTGTGCAGAATCCTGCTTTTCTTGTTCACAATAAACAAGATAAGTTCCTTGCATCTTGGCTACTATCAACGGTTACTGATGAAGTATTGGTTCACCTCACATCGTCAAAAACTAGTTTTGACATCTGGACTGCCATTGAACGGAGGTTTGGCACTTCTTCCACTCTCAAAATCTCCAACATACGGCATGCTCTTTATTCCATCAAGAAAGGTAATCTTACTGTTAAGGAGTATTTGTCCAAAGTCAAATCTTTAAGTGATAGCTTAACAGCTGTTGGTAGTATGGTTTCCGAGAAAGAACAGATAAGTATTATTCTGGCTGGCCTTTCTGTTGAATACGAGTCAATTCGAGTGCTTGCTTCCGCGACTCCGGTTTCTTTAGATTTGCTTACTGATTTGCTTCTTGACTGTGAGACTCGGCAATTAGCATTATTGGCAGATACTCCATTACAAGCAAATGTAGTCACAAAGTCTCAAGATAACTCAGCACGTTCCAAGTCTGGTTATTCTAACGATTACAAGCATGGTCAACGAGGTTCAGGGCGAAGTTCTTTGCGTGGTAGAGGTCGCGGGTCTGGGAGAAGTTGGTCTCGATCCCGGCCGCAGTGTCAATTGTGTGGCAAGGTTGGTCATTTTGTTCAAACCTGCTACCATCGGTTTGATGAAACTTTTTTGGGGGTTGGTCAACAACCATCGGTCAACTATCACCATGTTCCTAGTAATGATGGTGTCCCTTCTTTTTCTATGACCTCCTCTTGTGCTCCTTATTGTGACTCAGTTGCTCAGCCTTTGTCCCATCAAGCTCCTGCTGTTTACGGCAATGGTCAGACTTGGTACCCTGATTCAGGTGCCACAAATCATATTTCGTCTACTGTGTCCAATCTCATGTCTGCTACACCCTACACAGGTACAAGCCAGGTCACTCTAGGCGATGGTAAGTCCATACCTATAGCTAATATAGGTTCTTCTAATTTCTTGGCTGGATCTCGTCTTCTCCGTCTTCAGAATGTTTTACATGTTCCAACAGTTTGCAAGAACTTACTGTCTGTAGGCCAATTTGCTAAAGATAACAGTGTTTTTTTTGAGTTTCATCCAACTCTCTGTTTTGTGAAGGACATTCAGACAGGCCGAGTTCTACTGGAGGGCCACATGCATGAGGGTCTTTATCGGTTCCAGCTGTCAAAGAACCCGTCTCAGTTGCAGTTACGCTCGCCCTCGCCATTGCTGAACACTGCTCAGTTATCTCTTTGGCATAACAGACTTGGTCATCCCTGTCGCAACACCCTCACTCGTGTATTGCAAACTTGTAATATTCCTTTTAAACATAATAGTTTGCCTGGACTGTGTACGGCCTGTCAATTAGGCAAGGCTCACAAGCTTCCTTTTTCGACTTCTAATACAGTGTATTCCTCTCCTTTTGAACTAGTTGTATCTGATGTATGGGGACCGGCGCATATGCCCTCTAATGGTTTTTCCTATTACATTTCCTTTGTTGACATGTATAGCAGATATGTGTGGATTTATTTTCTCAGAAACAAGTCTGAGGTGGCTCAATGTTTCTCACACTTTTATCGGATGGTTCATGTACAGTTTGGATCTTCTATTAAAATGATTCAAACTGATGGAGGGGGTGAATATAGAGGTTTGGCAAAAGAATTCTATCGACTTGGGATACAACATAGGATAACTTGTCCCTACACCTCCGAGCAGAATGGGGTTGCGGAGAGAAGTCATCGACAAATCGTAGATATGGGTCTGTCATTGTTAGCTCAATCTTCCATGCCACTGAAGTATTGGTTTTATGCGTTCTCACATGCCGTATATTTAACCAATAGACTTCCTAATTCTAGTCTACATCACGTCAGTCCGTTTGAAGTTCTTCACAAGGTTCGTCCTGATTATAGTTTGCTTCGGGTGTTTGGCTGTTCGTGCTTTCCGAATTTGCGACCGTTTCAACAACACAAATTACAGTTTCGGTCTCAGAATTGTGTCTTCCTTGGAAATGCTCCTAATCGAAAGGGTTATCAGTGTTTGTCAGAATGTGGTAAGGTTTTTATCTCTCGCCATGTTCGGTTTGATGAGAGCAATTTTCCTTTTCGTCATGGTTTTTCTTCACAATCTTCAGCTGAGCCAGTCCAAGCTGTGCGTCGGTCATCCGTCCTTCCTTTGGTGACTCATGATCCTCTCAGTCGACCATGTCCGACTATTGTTGAATCAGCAGGGCTTTCTTTCCATTCCTCTCCATTACTCCCGTCTCCTCTCACTGATGGTGGTTCGTCTACTCACTCTCCGATCATAGCAAGTGCTCCTATTCCCTGTGAACAGAATGGTTCAGTGGTTCCTGTACAACCTGGTTCAAGCACGACCTTTCCTTCCTCACTTGGTGATACTTCACACGTGAATCCACTCGGTGATACTTCACACGTGAACATTCATCCCATGCAAACTCGTTCTAAAAGTGGCATATTTAAGCCCAAGGTTTTGACTTCTATGTTGACTGAACAAGAGCCCCTTAACATCAATGACGCCTTTCGAAGTCCTGCTTGGACAGCAGCTGCTCAAGCCGAATTCGACGCCTTGTGTGCAAATCACACGTGGGATCTTGTTTCTCTCCCTAAGGGCAGGCGTACTGTCGGGTGCAAGTGGATTTTCAAGCTCAAAAGACATGCTGATGGGTCTATTGCTAGGTACAAGGGCAGACTTGTTGTTAAAGGCTACTTGCAAGAAGGCGGAGTTGACTTCCAAGAAACCTTCAGCCCTGTGGTTAAACCAACCACAATCCGTGTTGTGCTTGCCTTGGCAGTGTCCTTCGGTTGGCCACTTCGACAGGTTGATATAAATAACGCCTTTTTGAATGGGGATTTGAGTGAGGAAATTTATATGATGCAGCCTCCGGGTTTCGAACAACAAGGACCGAATGGTGAAGAGTTAGTTTGTCGGTTGCGGAAGGCATTGTACGGGCTAAAACAGGCACCACGAGCTTGGTTTCATAAGCTAAAAGAGTTTTTAATAGGTTCAAAGTTTGAAATCTCCAAAGCTGACAATTCACTGTTTGTTCTTCAGTCAGGAACTCAGCTAATGTATGTGCTGGTTTATGTTGATGATATTATCATCACAGGGAATAACTCTCGGGCTATGGATGATTTTGTGAACCTGCTTAATGCCCGTTTTTCTTTGAAGGATCTAGGGAAACTTCATTACTTCCTTGGAATAGAGGTTCATTATACTCCAGATGGGTTGTTTCTTAGTCAAAGGAAGTACATTGCTGATCTTCTTCAAAAGGCTTCGATGGAACGGTCAAAGGGATTACCAACACCGATGGTTAGTACGTGTCAGTTGTCAGCTGCCACAGGAAATCCTGTTGAA
The DNA here is from genome assembly GCA_025503065.1 of Gossypium bickii. Taxonomy (NCBI): domain Eukaryota; kingdom Viridiplantae; phylum Streptophyta; class Magnoliopsida; order Malvales; family Malvaceae; genus Gossypium; species Gossypium bickii. The sequence continues at coordinate 12,755,895 of CP106713.1, read as the reverse complement.
GATGAACGTCAGTACCGCAGCATTGTTGGGGCTTTGCAATATGTGGTCATAACCAGACCTGAAATTGCTTACTCGGTTAATAAAGTCTGTCAATTCATGCACAGGCCATTAGATGTGCACTTCAAGGCTGTTAAGCGTATTTTGAGGTACCTACAAGGGACACTGGATTATGGCTTGCAGTATACTCGATCATCGAAGTTGTTGCTTGAAGGCTACTCAGATGCCAGTTGGGGTTCAGACGTTGATGATCGCAGGTCTACCTCGGGGTTTTGTGTGTTTTTAGGAGGGAATCCGGTCTCCTGGAGCTCAAGGAAACAACAGGTAGTCTCCCGTTCTACTGCAGAAGCAGAATACAGAAGTGTCGCACATATTGCTGCAGAAATGGTGTGGATAAAATCCTTATTGTCGGAGCTATATGTTCCAGCAAAGTCTAAAGCTTTGATATGGTGTGACAGCTCAGCAGCAGTGGCGGTAGCTGGCAATCCTGTCCTTCACTCGAAATTCAAGCATGTCGAACTGGACCTATTCTTTGTTAGAGAGAAAGTTGTAGATGGAACGTTTCAAGTCGGACATGTTCCTAGCTCCGATCAAGTTGCAGATGTTTTAACAAAACCTCTGTCAGAAGCGATGTTCATCAAGTTTCGAAGTCTGCTGAGAGTAACAAGTTCTTCTAGAGAAAGTCGAGAAGATCTTCTGAAGAAGTGTTGACAAGTAGGGAGCATGTTAGAGGAAAGAGTTTCTGTTACTGTTTGTTAGAGCAGTTACTGTTAAAGAACAGTTACAGCAGGACGTTAGTTTTCGTCCACTTTCATGGGTATTAAATGTAGTAACCTGCTTTAATGAAAGGGGAGAAAAATGTTATTCTTCAAAACTTTCTTCTTCCGTTTCTGTTAACAATGTCTACATAACGTCCACGGTTCCAGGGAAGAAGGCCTATACCTTCGGCTTCAACGCTCATGGAAACTACACCCATACCAGACCTGTTGTGAAGGGACTGCAGGCTTAACCAGGAGAAGAAGGTGGCTACTTGAAGAAAGATGGATGAAGGATTTGTTTGGTTATATCAAAACTTTGACGCTGAATTTAATAAAAACATATATCCCGTATAATCCAAATCTAAACTTCTTTTTCGTTTCAAATTCATTGAATCTGTAGTATTATTTTATTTCTTTTCAGCATCTATCTTTCTTCCAAACGTTGGCTAATACAACTAATATATCGCTCTAACCAGTGGCGGAGCCACGTTGAGGCCCAGGGTGCCATCGCATCCCCTCCAAAGTTTAAATTTTTTCAATTTAGTCTTTTGTAAATTTACACTATGACCCTCTAAAAAATATAAGTATATCTTTCTAATATTTTTATAGGATTAAAAATAATATTAAAAAATTTATTCTTAATAAAAACAAAGAGAAAATTTTCTTGAAGAAACTAAATTACTCGTGATCTACCTTTTGAATGATATTTTTGTTAAATAATAATAAATAAATATTTATTTAATAGTTTATTTAACATAATAATATTTTATAAGTAATATAATAATTAATATATATAAAAAGAAAAGAAAAGATGAAGAGACTTTTATAATATTTCTTCTTCATATTGGTGCTTAGCAAGAAAAGAAGAAGAAAAAAATTCTTTATCATTTTTCCTCCAATTTTGAACTATAAGATATGTTTTTCTTCAAACTTTTTATAGATTCTGAATATTTGAAACTTGTTTTACATATATGTACCAAAAGTTTTTTGTTTTATCAAGTATATTAAAAGTTGTTATTAAAGGATATTGATGAAACTTGGAAGCTTATAAAATTAAGTGAAATGTGTATGCTTTTGGATAAAAAATGATTACGAGATGTTTCTAACTTGTTAGAAGTGTAAAAATGAAACAAAAATAGTTAGATAATGTTATAGTAAGTTTAAGCCAAAGTGGAGGGAAAGAAGAAAACCTTGGTCACTATGTTTAAAATTATGTTAAATGATAGCTTGTGAAGCAGTGAACATTCCTGTGAAAACGAAATAAAACATGGTTAACCAAGTTAAATGGTAACTATTTCGTCTTACTTGTTGGAATACTGCTTCTTTTGAATATATTTTTTATATGTTTAAATCGATTGTCATGTTGGAATATTACTTCTTTTGAATCGATTGTTTTTATGTTTAAATCGACTGTTACATAACACTTCTAATTTTAACTTGCCCCCCCAAGATTAATATCTTGGCTCCGCCACTGGCTCCAACATATATTATTTCGGAATAACTTACATTAGGATGATTTTAAAAAAAATATTTTTTAAGTACTAATAAAATTTTGTCACACTATCAAATTTTAAAAACATAAAATTATTATTATACACTCATCCATAGAGATTATTTTATGGACTTTTCTCACCATATTATTTACAGTCTCTTTCCAATTATTTAATAATATTTCAACAATTTTTTCCATGTGATTGACACATAAATTTGGTAATTTTTTATCCCAAATCTAGAACCCCAAACCTAAACTCGAACACCGACCCCATTAACCTCAAACCCTTGAATCTTAAACCAGAACCCTGAACTCCAAACTTGTAACCCATAACCCCAAATCCATGAACCTTGAACTCGAACCTCGAATCTAAAACTCGAACCTTAAACCTTGAACCTCGAGATTCGGGGTTCAAGATTTAAAGTTCAGGGTTCGAGTTCAAGGTTTGGGGTTCTGGGTTCAGAGTTCCTGGTAAAATAATTATCAAAATTATGTGCCAATGATATGGAAAAATTGCATAAAAATTACTATTTTTTTAAGAAATTGGTTGCACATAAATAAAAAATATTAATTTATGGAAAAAATGATTAAAATTTTTTAAAAAAGAAAAGATGTTTGTTTATAATTTTAAAAATTAATTATTTTAAATAATTTAATTAAATTTAAATTAAGTTGGAGAAGATATTAAATATAAATAAATGTATAATAATTTATCTTTAAAATCTAATAATGTGGCACTATTTTTTTTGTGCTTAAAAACTATATCTTTTAAAATTATTTTCTAACAATAATTAATCATCTAACTGAATTTGATATAGAGCGAAGTTCCTCGCTTGTTTTGTTGGGTTACTTCTGTTTTTATACGTACATACATACATACATATATATATATATATATTTATTATATTTATAATTAGGGTGAGTATTCTATTCAAGTGAAAAAATTCGAGTTAGTTGAGTTGATGAATCTTATTTTATTATCTTATTTCGATTTGAAATTCTTTTAAATCGAGTTGAGTGAAATAAAATTCGAGTCGAATAAATTTATTTGAGTTAAATAAAAAAACATAAATCGATACAATATAACTAAATTCCAAATTAAAAGATCATAAATACCATAAATAAATAGATAGAGAGAATAAATCAAAACCATATGACTAAACTTCACCAACAATGCACACACAATATTCTCTCTCTAACTTTAACTGTTCATTTCAATTGTAGTTTTATACCGAATTTTTAGAGATAAAGAAAATAAAAATGATAAATAAATAAAAAAAAATCTTTCATTAAGATGCCATAAAATTGGTGATGAAAAATGTCACTCCAAACACACAAAAAAAAAATAAAATAATAATAATAAAATTGTCTTTGCACATATAAGTGGATGTACTGTACATGTTATCAATTATTTTTTTTGAAAAAAGAGTAACGAGCTCGTGACATATGTATATGAATTAGACCTCACTGTCCTGATTTGATCATCCTCAAGCTATAGATGCTTTAAGGCATCACAAAATATTTTAATGCTTTTGTTGTGGGTTAAATGCACATATTGTAACACCTTTCATCAGTCCCTGTCATTAGAATCGAGTTACGGGATATTACAGTACAAAAAAGTTATAAACAATTAACAGTAAAAAAAAGCAATTACTTTAATCAATTCAATCATGCAATACCATTTAAAACTTTTCTCAATTCTTATATGAGCTTACGTGAGCTCTAGAGTTGACCCGAGAACAAACAAGGATCAAATTGCAACTTGTTCAAAAGTTAAAGATAATCATGCAAAATAAGGGTTAAATAGCCATATGTCTAGGCTATGTAACTCTTTGAAGCCGTGTGGATCAAATTACAAAATTTCATCAAAAGTCACACAATCGTGTGATTGGATCTTGTAACAAACTGAGACAGTGTGAAAATTAAATGACCAAATCTACAATACTCACACAGGCGTGTGGCCAGCCGGTGTGACAATCGGGAACCGTGTGCTTCTAATTCTTCCTATTATCCAATAAACACACAACCATGTCTCTAGCCCGTATGTGACACACGATCGTATAGATAAACTGTGTGGTACAAAATATGCTATTTGATACATGTTTCAATTTTCAACCTAAAAAATAACTTCAAAACACAATTTGGCGAATGGTAAACCTGTTCAAATTAATCCAAAACAATCCAAAAGCATACCATATCAACCTCTTAATCATCAAACCAATATGCCTCAACGAGGCCGTTACATAACAAGATTATAAGCACATCACAAATCATACAATTAAATTGATTTCATACCACACCATCCATCCAACTCAAACATTTTACAATGAGACATACATGTACTAATTAACACGAAGCATAGACACATTTATTTTGTCGCAATTTGAATAAATTTAACGACAATCTTGCATAGAGTATGGGATCAAAAGCTCACTAAGTTTCACAATCAAATTCCATAATAATATATATAATTATCACCGGTTTATTTCATTGTGCAAAATCTTTATGACAAGATAACAAATATCTCAAAACTCCCACTAGATACATAAATTACTTATATTCTTAAAAAATTATCACACAATAGAATAAAATATTTATATAAAATTATATCTCTAATCAAATTTCATTTAAACCCTAAAATTATAAAGTTCTAGTAGCCAAAAAAAAAAAAAGTCATGAAAATGCCTTTTATACCCTAAAAAGCATATCTTTAACTTAAAGTTCAATTAAAAAATTGGTCTTTGGTCTTTTCTTAGAAGTAAACTTAATTGTTCTTCTAATTCCATATTTTTAGAAGAATCACAATTTCTAAAATCAAATTTTAGGATGCAACAAATCAGGAATTGTATATACCGTGTAAGTTTTGCGATGATATACACATTTTTATAATTACCTATGGATTCCAACATATTCCAATGGATTTTAGTATTTCTACAAGACTTCGATTAGACTAGAAATCAAAATTTAAAATTTACAAGCTCTAATACCAATAAAAATTATCATGTCTAATAAACTATTATAAAAAATAAATGCGGAATTAAAATTTTATGAACTTACAAGATTGTTCGATGTAAAATCGATCTTGATTCATTGGTCTGAAACAATATCACATAACAAAAAATTATCCATTTTTCACCATTTAAATTCTTCTTTTCAAATATAGAGATTCGAGTATTATATTAATGGAAGAGAAACTTATTTCAAAACAATTTCAACCATTTTTGTTTACAATAGATTGATTAATGAAAATGAACCAAATGGCATACTCTCTCTCGAATGCTCAAAATGCTATCATCTCCTTTTATTAATGACCTTATGTCATGAGACTAGAACTTTAGTCTTGCAATTCGTGAGGTTTTAGGCGAAATTTTTTGGGTTCAAATCCGCCTAAGTCAGCTTTACTCTAGCGAAGTAAGAATTCTCGATAGAGCCAAGTATTTGAGTAAATGGTGTCAATAGTATTATGAAGGATTACAACTGAGTGATTACAAATGAGGGGAAAAGTCTCTATTTATAGTGAAGCTCCTCCAAATCTAACGGTACAATTACTTTACATCGACGATCGAGATTAAAGCCAATTTACAATTGAGATTCTTAAGGGGTTTACATGATCCCATAAGATTACAAAATCAAATCTTATTAGATTATATATTTTTTAAGATTACTTTTTATATTTACCAAGGTAGCCCTAATTTTCCTTAAATGATTCGCTGGATCACTAAAGCTTCAAGTAGATAGGCTTCTCCACATGTTCCATGAATTGAGCCAGTTTAAGTGAGTCGAATGAATCCTGTTTCATTAATTAACCTCAATGAAACGTTTTGTGTACATTTATCATGGGTTTTAATCCACAACCCGTAACACTTACACCATTATTAAATAAAATGATTAATCCAACACCCGTTATTTTATTATATACTATGGCTGTAGCCATTTTCATTCAAATGACCAAATGCCATTTACCTAGTAAAGCCGCGTGGCTTCTTCTTCTTCTTTTTATTTCTTTAAAATAGCTTAAGTAGTTGTCTCATTTTCTTTAGGAAGAAAAACTTCCTTGTCTTTTATATGTAAACTACCAAAATGGTGGTTTTTTTCCAGGGCGTAGCTGTCTTTAATAATATTAATTGGGTTCGGATTTTAATCCATTATAATCCAACTCGATCCAATATTTTTAATAAATTAAAATTTTTAAAAATTAAAGATTTAATAAAAACTTTCAATTAAAATTTTCAAAAAATTTGACAGCGAATTTTCAAAAATTAGATGTTTAATTAAAATGTTTAAATAATTTAGAAGGGCTTAATAAAAAGTTTCAAAAATTTGAAATGCTAAAATAAAAATTTAAAAAATAAAAATAAAAAACGTACTAAGAAATTTCAAAAATTTTGTGAGTCCAATGCCTCTAGCTCTTGTAACCGTCCGCCCCTGTCAAAGTGAAACAATTTTAGTGTATCAAATAACATTCGCATGCCCACTTCAGTCCAAATGTTTTGCTACTGACACTTCACTATAATCGCAAGTTTCGTAGTTCTAAACATGCCAGATGCTTTTATGCTATCATGGTTGTGAATTTTTTTTTTTAAAAAAGTTAACTAAAAAATCTTAAAAATAACAATATAATATCGTGTTGCGGTCAACATAGGCAGTATTTTGATACGAACTCGGTTCGGTGTTGATTCAAGTCGTTTTAGTTGTGCCCGATCATAAAATGGAAAAGTCCAGTTCAATTCGGAGTTTGACTAAATGAAGGCTTAATTGAAGGGTTTTCAAAGAGTTTTTAGGATGGATTAAGGATAGGTTCGGCTACGGGTTGAAATAAGGTGGAATAGAGATATTGGTTGAAATGGTTAGGTGAAATGATGATGATGATGATTCGGCTAACAAAGAAGACAAAGTAATTAAAATGTTGGATAGGAATAGGAAAGGCTCAAGGTTGAAAAATGAACCAATACTATATGCAGTATTGACCTGAGACTTATAAAAACACTTGAGATGGAAAATAGGACCTTGACCCACTATCTATAAGGAGATAGGAACCAAAGGTATAGGGGTGAACGCCACACTCGGTTTGGGAGTGATTAGTTCAAAAGAAACAAGGTAGACGCCACTAGCTATGCTAGATAAGTTAGCTTGAGTCTTAAATGAAATAAGAGAGTTGAATAACTCACAAATGTTATAAACATTCATAAAAAAGGTCTAAATTGTGTAACCCCAAAATGATTACAAAGCAAACTATTAATAGCTCCTAGGCTAGCCGATTGGACACTTAAGCAACTAAAAAGGCAACTTGTTTTTAGCTCAATGAGCTGAGACTTCCATGTAGTTTCCTAGAACGTCCCTTGAAGCTTCCTTGAAGTTTCCTAGCATGGAAGACGCCAATGGACAACCTTTTGATGTCTTCTAGTAGCTTTGAATTAATGAAGTGATTGGTGAGCCGAAATGGCTATATAAATCCGACCAATGTGATTGAATAACCTTTAATTGAGTTGCCTTGGTTATTTGGAGAGTCTATGAGCTTAATGGGCAGCTTGGATCATTTCAACAACCTTTGGGTGTGAACAAAAGGAGTTGAACGGTCTGTGTGTGTGAATGCCCAAGCCGAATGGTCATTTTAATGTGAAAGGAATTTTCCAGCAGTGTGAAAACTCTTAATGTTGCTTGGAGAGCTCAATGGCCAGCTTGGGAAGAAGAAACAATAGCTCAACTTTGTCCATTGCTGTTCATGAAAGAGGGTGTTTAGAAGAACTAAATCATCAGCTCACATTAATCAAACTGTCCAATGCATGTAGCTGCAATATTCAATTCAACAAAAGTTTAAGACAAGGTTAATTCGGCTGAAGCTAGGACACATTAAAAACATGTAATAGACTAAGACACATTAATAACATGTACTAACTAAGACATATTAAAAACATGCATTAAAAATAAAACACATTTAACACATAATTAATAGGTTCAAATTAAAACACATTTATGAGCTGAAATTAAATTAACTAGCTAAGTTAAACAATTTAATTTATTCTAGCAAAGTAAATCGTATAAGTTAAAAGATAGGAATGAGCTCAATGAGCTATAGTCGAGCTGAATTAAGCTCATAGAGCTAAGTTTGAGCTGAGTTCAAGCTCATGGGATAGGATCGAGCTGATCAGCTTGCAAAAGATTGCTAACCACGCTTAGGGAGCTTGTCCAAGGGCGTCCTCGGGGCGTGGCTGTATCATCCCCTCCCTCTTTGAAGTGATTTTTCCTCAAATCGGGCCACTTGCTCGAGAAAAAATTTGCATCGTCACAAGCCCCTTTGTTGATGAATTGAACAAAGTTGCTTCCAAGAACCTGAAAATCAAACATAACTCAAAAAGAAAACAGATTATGTTCATGCCCTCCCTCTTTAAGAGGGAGCCAGTTCAAAGTGTCACCTACATAAAAATGAAATAGATTAGTGACACCATGGTTTATAAGCTCAAAAAGACTTTCAAAAATCTTATTCAAAAATTGAACATATGTACCAATGTCGGGAGAAAAAATAGAAGTTGATTTTACCTTTCCGCAATGAATTAAAAATTTAGCACGCAATCCAGTGCCAGAATAAAAAACATTAGTTGGCCTTACCATTTCAAAATGAATCAAAAATTTCTTCGATGGTAATATACCAAAATCATGAAACATTCGTGAATTATAATTTTGGACAACAAAAGTCCATAACTCAAATCATTTGAACAACGATGTAGAACCAAAGCTTTGATTTAGCATTTGCAACTTATCACAGTTCAACAGCTTTGTTTTCATATTTAAAGTCAAAACATCAAGCAAGCACAAATGGTTCACACATATATTCACACGAAATTCAGAGTACTGGTTTTCTCCCATTAATAATTCAGAATAACATAGCTTTCGATGGTCATAGTCTCGGCAATTAAAATCCCTTGGGTCAAATCCCTTAATCAATAATAAAGAACAATAACCACCGGGATCAAAGACAAGGTTTTTGCTTACCATTTCAATTAGACTTGAACGTTTCTTCACCAGCAGCATGGTTGGAACTTGAAGCAAACTGAAGTTATAATCATGCAAGACATGTTTGAATTCCTTAAACCATAATATAAGGCAATTTCTAGAATCAAAAATTTGATTTTGACTTTGCAAGTCAACACAATTCACATATTTTGTTTTTGAACAAAATGATAAAACATCAAACAAGCAAAGATTGTTCAAACTTTTATTCACATAGGATTTACGATGCTTACCTTCGATTAACATCAACTTATGAAAACATGCTCCGGGTTTGAACACATGATTTTGATCACTCATTTCACAACGCAACAGAAATTTCATTTTCACCAAAACATCACACATGCCAAACAGACAAGATTTATGCATACAAATATTCGAACAATCAAACCTTTCACATTTCATACGAAAAGGCTTGCTCAAACATGTGGTTTTTGCACAACATATTAAAGAATTCACATTATCAACACAAACAAATAGTTTAGGCCTTTTAGGTGTCAACTCTTTACCACACGAAATCAAATTTTGTTTGTGCCGATTCATTATTACTACATCAACAAACTTGTCAGCGCAATACTCATCAATAGTAAGACTCTTCAAGCCACTAATCTGAAATAAGGTTATCAACAATCAGAAAATGATGCTTAGACAAATTAAGGTGAGGAGTTCTTTCAATTACTAAGACTTCGGCAACCTTATCAATAACATTCAAGTGGGATTATTGAAACTCAAACCCTTACCTTGCTTACCTTTAAGCAATTGTGGACTAAGGTCATCTACGATCTTACCTTTGCTGAACAACTTGAACCGCCTCTCTTCAGGAAGTAATAAAGTTGAAACTTTGTCAAATGAATCTTTAGAAACCTGAAAAGAAGAAACAATACGAGGAAAACTGATAATACTCTAGAATAACGTATTTTTATGTATTAATTATGTGTTTATTCTGAGTATGATCCTGCTAATTTGAGTTATTTATTATCTTTTATCTCATAGGGACTAAATTGGAGGCAAAAGCAAAATTAAGGGCCAAAAGCATAAATTTAGAGATAAAATGGGCCAATGTGCGACACAGGGAACAGTTGGTGCCAAAAGTGCAAGCATGGAGGACACAAGGGTTGAAATGCAAAAAGAAGAGATTTTATTCTATCAAATTCTATTTTAATTATATTAGGATAATTAATATTAAGATAATTATTAAGGATTATTTAATTTTAGGATTTTATTTTATTTATCTTCAATTAAATGTATATATCTTTTGGGAGTTTAAGTAGGATTAGACTATCTCCCCTAGCTATAAATAGGGGTTGAAGTAACTCAAAATGCATCCATCTTTTTCTGTAAACACTCTCTCCCTAAAAGTCTAGGCTTTTGTTCTTTTCATATTTTCTTTTTATAAAATTCCCTTTTCCATTTTTATAATTATTTTCTTTTACACCACAACCATGAGCCACTAAACCCATCTAGCCGAAGGTTATCTATGTTCCCCCAAAAAGGGTTCTTGAGGCTTTGAATCCGTACTTAGTCTTCTCGCCAAGTATTCATTGTTTCTCCACACTATGGGGCTGACGCTTCCGTCCATGTCCCTTAAGAAGTAAACTTTTCAACGTATGCAAAGGTGGGTGCTTTGTATGTTTTGGAAGGATTGCACAGTCGGTTCGTTAACTTACTGCGTCAGTGGTTGGTGAGCCCAAGAGACAAAATGGCGTAGGATTCACCATTGAGAAGCATTGATCTAGCATAGACGATCCCACAAAAGCAATTGCAAGCTAGAGTCAGGTTCCCTAAATTCGTAAGTCTAAATTCTTGGAGCTGATGGTTGTAGGCGTCCTCTTTCACTATAACTGGCTTACTTGGTTTGAGAAGGGTCATCTAAAAGCCAAGGATTGAACCCAAGGCGGAATGAGACGACCGAAAGCTAGAATCTCGCCACATAAGAAACTTACTCTTCCCTAAACTCTGTTTATTTTCATATTCCTCATTTTAATTTTCGCAATTTATTTAATTTCACAATTTCAATTCACTTTAAATTCTGTTTTTATTTTTCCAGATCGAAATTCTTAATTCTGTTTTTTTTAGGAACGCAGGTTTTCTTGGCCAAGAAATTGTCCAGGATTTCAAGAAACGAGTATTAGTACAATCAGGTCCCTGAGGATTCGACCCTACTTCCATTTTATTGTTATTTTTTCTATTTTACAGGGAATAGGATATTTTTGGTGCTTTCAACGACGCATCAAATTTTGGCACAGTTGCCGGGGACTGGCAACATGCTAATCTTATTTTTTATTTTTTATGACCCGATCTGCTCCAGGCACTCTTACGTTTGACTTAGAGATTGAAAAGACTGCGAAAGCTAATCGCAAGAAAACAAAGCTAAGGAAAAAGCAGTAAGCGGTGGTTGGGACTCAAAGCAATCTACCGCCAGAAATCAGAATCGACAACGAAGCAGAGTCTAGGGTTAATAAAAACCCTACTCAAAATTTTGACGGCAAAAAAGTAGAAGTCGGTTCACCTGGAGAAGTGCTTGAAATTAGGGTTAACGAAAACCCGAATTTAGCACCTCAACCTATGGCTCAGACAATTCGGCAACTGGCCGAAGCTCCGGCAGAACAACCACCACTGTGCATCGCGTATCCTACTATGGGTACTGATTTTGAATTAAAGTCAGGCTTAATCCAACTACTGCCAACTTTTCGTGGGTTGCAAAACGAAAATCCCCATAAGCATTTGAAAGAATTTCATATGGTTTGTCTTAGCATGAAACCTCAGGGGGCAACTGAGGATCAAATTAAATTGCGTGCTTTCCTTTTCTCTCTAGCAAATTCTGCTAAGGAATGGTTATTCTATTTACCCCCTGAATCTATTACCATTTGGGCTTATTTATCACATTTATTCCTCAACAAGTTTTTTCTAGCATTTCGAATAGCTGAGCTAAGAAAGGAGATCATTGGGATAAGGCAAAAAGAAGCTGAGTCCCTTTACGACTATTGGGAACGGTTTAAGAAATTGTGTGCAAGTTGCCCACAACATGGTATAACGGAGCAACCTCTCCTCCAATACTTTTATGAAGGCTTGAAGCCCATGGAGATGAATATGGTAGACGCCGCTAGTGGAGGAGCATTGGTCAACATGACCCCCAACAAGCAAGAGATTTGATCTCCATTATGGCTGTAGATTCTCAGCAATTTTGAGCCAATCTTGAACCCCCTAGAAGGGTTCACCAGCTAAGTAATTCTACAGTAGAAGATAGACTTGATAAACTTACTAATATGAAGAATACTCTTCTTGCAGAAAAAACAAAGACAACTCGGTTATGCGAAATTTGTGCTACTCCTGATCATGCAACTGATGCATGTCCCAGTTTGTATGATGATACCATGGTCCATCTGGATGCTGTGGGAAATTTTCCTAGGCCGCCACAAAGGCGGTACGACCTCTACGCTAATACCTACAATCCAGGGTGGAGGGACCATCCTAACTTAAGTTATGGGGCCAATCCACGAAATAAGCAACCATACGAAAATCGGCTTCCGCAACAGCCACAAGGTTCAGGTAATTTTCTAGAAACCATGGTCAATAAGTTAGCAGCTAATGTTCTTGATTTTCAACAGCAAACTCTTAATTTCCAAAAAGAGACAAAAGACTTCCAACAGAAAATCGAGGCATCCATCAGAGAGTTGACCACATCGATCGAGAAATTGACCTCTCAAGGGAAGCTGCCATCACGAACAGAACCAAACCCTAGACAAAATGTGAATGCAGTGACGCTGCGAAGCGGAAAGGTACTAGAATCAATTCCCGACAGGAATCTTGGCTAATAAATCGCCCAGGAAAAACCCGAAAAAGACGAACAGGTCCGACCGAAACCTCTATTGCCCAAAAATCAACCTCCATTTCCAGAACGTTTCAACCAATGTAGAAGAGGTAAAGAGGATAAGGAGATCCTTGAAACATTTAGGAATGTCGAGATCAACATTCTGCTATTAGATGCCATCAAGCAAATACCAAGGTATGCCAAATTTCTTAAAGAGCTTTGTACCAACAAACGGAAGTTAACAAGTAATGAAAGGATGAATGTTGGTGAAAATATATCCATAGTGTTGCAGTGGAAAATGTCGACAAAATGCAAGGATAGGGGCATGTTTATAATACCATGCAAAATAGGCCATTTGGGAATTAATAAGGCTATGTGTGATTTAGGGGCCTCCATAAATGTAATGCCATATTCTATTTATGAATCACTTAACGCAGGTTTTTTTGACAAAAACAGGTGTTATCATTCAATTGGTAGATAGGTCTGTTGTGCATCCAGAAGAAGTCATTGAGGATGTTCTGGTAAAAGTTAACGAGCTCATTTTCCCTGCAGATTTTTATGTGATTAAAATGGAGTAGGATATCACTCCTAGATCTTCAGACCTCTTGTTGGGTCGACCATTCCTTAGTATAGCTACTACTAAAATTGATGTTCGAAGTGGAACTCTCACAATGGAGTTTGATGGGGAAATCGTGAAGTTTAATGTCTATGACGCCATTAGCCGCTCAAGCGAAATCTTGAGCGTAAATCGTATCGACATAATTGACTCTTTAGTGGAAGAAAATTTTGAGTCAATTTATGGAGATAAATCAGAACTCAATGAATTTGAATTTGTTAATGAGTTATTGTCTCCAAGTACTAAACTTTTACCTTTTGTTATACAGGCACCAGAGTTGGAGTTGAAACCACTTCCTGAGCATCTGAAATATGCATTTTTGGGTAAGGATAATACCCTACCAGTCATAGTTTACAATAGACTCTCTACGCATGAAGAGGAAAGTTTGGTTCATGTACTAAAAAGTCATAAGGAGGCAATTGGCTGGACCATTGCAGACTTAAAAGGGATAAGCCCTTTGATGTGCACACACAAGATCTACTTGGAGGAAGACATGAAACCAAGGTGAGAGGCACAATGGCGGCTAAATCTGAATATGATGGAGGTAGTAAAAAAAGGAAATAATCAAGCTTCTAGATGCTGGCGTAATTTACCCCATTTTTAACAGTAGATGGGTAAGTCCAGTACAAGTCATGCCCAAGAAAATGGGCGTGACAGTAAAGAAAAATTCTGAAGGTGACTTGGTACCTACTCGAGTACAAAATGGGTGGCGCGTCTACATAGATTACAGGAAGTTAAACTCTTATACTAGAAAAGATCATTTCCCTCTTCCTTTTATAAATCAAATGCTTGAATGATTAGCTGGAAAAACTCACTTTTGTTGTCTTGATGGATACTCAGGTTTCTTTCAAATTTCAGTCGCACCGAAGGACCAGGAAAAGACCACTTTTACGTGCCCATTCGGTACATTTGCATACAGAAGGATACCATTCGGTCTGTGCAATGCGCCAGCCACCTTCCAGGGATGCATGATGAGTATATTTTCTGAATATGTGGAAAAAATTATCGAAGTTTATATGGATGATTTTACTGTTTATGGAATTGTTTTGATGAATGCCTTAAAAACCTAACGATAATTTTGAGTAGATGCATAGAATTTAATCTTGTCTTGAATAATGAAAAATGTCATTTTATGGTAGACAAGGGTTTAATTCTAAGTCATGTTGTGTCATCTAAGGGAATTGAGGTTGATAAGGCCAAAATTGATCTTATAAATTCTTTGCCTTATCCCTCTACTGTGAGGGAAATTCGCTCTTTCCTTGGCCATGCAGGGTTTTACAGGCGCTTCATAAAGAACTTCTCGAAGTTAGCTGAACCACTGTGTGGATTGCTATAGAAGGATAGGAAATTTGAGTTTAACCCAAAGTGTAAGGAGGCTTTTGACACACTCAAGCAAAAATTGGTCTCCGCTCCTATAGTGCAACCGCCAGATTGAAAGTTTCTATTTGAAATTATGTGCGATGCTAGCAAACGCAGCGTAGGAGCTGTGTTGGGGCAAAGGATAAACAAAGAACCACATGTTATTTGTTATGCTTTAAAAACCCTAGATGCTAAGCAGAGAAACTACACCACTACAGAAAAAGAACTTTTAGTCGTTGTATTTGCTCTAAATAAATTTTGACCTTATTTATTAGGATGTAAAGTAATTATTTTTTCTGATCATACAGCCCACAGGTACTTGATCACAAAGAAGGAAGCAAAATCAAGGCTCATCAGGTGGATTTTGCTACTCCAAGAGTTTGACATCAAAATTCGAGACAAAGGGGGATGTGAGAATTTAGTTGCTAACCACTTAAAAAGAATGAAGGTACCTTTTGATGACGTCCCAATTAAGGAAGAATTCCCTGATGAAAGCCTATTCTCGACCGAGGCACGTCTCTCATGGTATGGAAATATGGTAAACTTTCTAGCCACAGGCTCATTACCCACTGAGTTAGCACGTTGTGTAAGGGGCAAGCTTAGACGAGAAACTCGATACTACATTTGGGATTACCCATACTTGTGGAAATATTGTTTGGACCAGATAATACGACGATGTGTTCCAGAAACTGAGGTAACTTCTATCCTTAATTTTTGTCATGCTGAAGCTTGCGGAGGACACTTTGGCTCTAAACGAACTTCTCATAAGGTGTTAGAATGCGGGCTATATTGGCCCACAATTTTTCGAGATGCATATAACTTCTGTAAGTCTTACGATAGATGCCAACATACAGGTAACATCACTAAACGAAACCAGATGCCCCTATCCTCGATTCATGTATGCGAAATCTTTGCTGTTTGGTGCATTGATCGTTGTTTTATGCGATGTTAAAGTCTTAAAATTTATATAAAAAATGATCGAACCTGGAAACTAACTATGAAAACTATTTGAGGGAGGCACACCTATCGAACAATAGTATAGTAAAGGCAAGACCGGATTGTCGAAACCAAAGGAACTAAAAGT
Organism: Gossypium bickii; assembly: GCA_025503065.1. Lineage (NCBI taxonomy): Eukaryota > Viridiplantae > Streptophyta > Magnoliopsida > Malvales > Malvaceae > Gossypium > Gossypium bickii. The sequence goes on along the minus strand of CP106713.1, from coordinate 12,739,773 downwards.
ACTAATACTAACTTTCTTTTTATTATTTAGCCTAAGAATTAAATGACTTTTTATCTAATCTAAAATTAACTAACTACTAAACTAAAGATACAAAGACAAAGAGAATGAGTTTGGGAAAATAACTTTGAGGAAAAATCAATTAATTAAGACGATACCCAAGAAAGAATCCACCTAGACTTCATTTGTTATCTAACTTTGAACCAGATGATTTATTCATTTGACTTGATCTGTAGGATTCCCTAAGTTATATTAATCCCTTTCTCGAGGCGACTAACATCTAACCCTAGGTTAATTAATTGAAATCTCTTTCTAATTAAAACCTCTAGAATTGCATTAACTCGATCTATGGACTCCCATATTAGGTTTCACCCTAATCCAGCAAAATCTTGTCACCCTATCTCTAGGCATGCGATCAACTCCGCTTAATTATGCTAGATCTACTCTTAGGCAGGGACTTTTGCTCCTCCACCTAAGCACATCACACTTGAATTATTATTCCGGAAATATCAACACAAGAATTAAGAACACATAATTAAAAAAAAAGTCAAATATTTATCATATAGTTCAGCAAACGATAACAAGATTCATATTAGGTTTCATCCCCCCCAGGTATCTGAGGGTTTAGTTCATAACAATAAAGGAAAACATATCAGAAGAAAAGATAAAACAAAACATAAGAAATCCCTAAAACCCCCTGAAGGAATTGAAGGAGAGATTCTCCTTCTTAAGTATGATTTCAGCTTCTCGAGAAGAATCAATTGGCTATCTTCGCGTAAATTCCCACTACTCTGCCCTTTTTGGCCTAGCTGGAGGCCCCTTGACTAAAGCCCTGGGTTCCCCACTTTTAGGTTATACTTTGGGTGTTTATATAGGCTTCAGAATGTGTTTCTTTGCCCCTAAGTATCCTAATCCGAGTGAAATTTCTCTTTGTCATGACAGGGACACACTCATAGCACACGCCCGTGTAAGTTGTGGCCAGGCCGTGTTCGAGGCTGTTGAATAAGGCACGGTCGTGTGGTCTTGGGCCCAGGCCGTGCCCAGGTCGTGTGGATTTCGTGATGTGGCCCATTTACTCCGTTTTGGGCCCGTTTTCCATTCTTTTCGTCATCCGGTGCTCTCCTGAGTATAAAATATGAAAACAAAGGATTAAGAGCACCAAATTACATAATTCAAGGCTTAAATCATCCAAAAGCATGCTATATGTGGGCTTAAAATATGTTACTTTTACGATTTATCAAATATCCCCACACTTAAGCTTTTGCTTGTCCTCAAGCAAAATTCTCAAGTCACAATTAAAACAAACTTCCTTGATTCATAACATTCATCAATAATGTTTCATCATAATTCAAAGATAATTCATACATGGATAATTCAACTCAAAAAGTCCTAAAGATTCAAACAATTAAAGTCATAGTTTTTATAGTACGAAAACATAGGTGTTTCCCCTTACCTGAATAATTACCTTTGATTCAAAATCGACAAGAGTTGACATCCTCACTAAAGATTCACTCAAATCACTCAAAGTGTTTAAGGTTCAAAATTAAGCACTCAAAAGTCGAACATGAAAAGATAATCCCATAGGCTTGCATGAAAATCAAATCTCCACCATTGTAAAATGAGATGATACACAAATGAAAAGGTTTTTAAAAAGGGTTGTAACGGGGCTTAGGTTAAAGGTGCGGATAAAGGCTGAATTAGAAGGTGAGAATCGACATTGAATTGACAATTTACCTTAACTAAAAAAAATGAACTAATACTAAATAATTATATCAATTGAAAACTAATAATACGAGCTTTTTTTCTTCAAGATTTGAAATTTAAATGTATAAACTCAGCTAACATAGAACTAATACTGAATATGCTTAGAATATTTTTTTTTAAGAATAAGTCATTACAATAATAAGAAAGAACTTTAACAACTGAAATATAGAACATAGTTAGGAAACTGTTCAAAATCAAATCTCGACAAAAAGGGATCAAGGAATGGTGATAACAAATACAAAGGGTTTTGGGTTAATTTTAGTGGGTGAGTCAATAAAAGGGTTGTTAGGATCAAAAGGGGTTCACTAGGGATTAATTATGAAGGTTGGCTTTTTAGTGGAGTGAGTGAGTTAAATCCTAAGTGCCTTTATCATCTCTGTATATCAAATCAAAGGTGTGGTCTCGACATGTATAATCGATGCAAGTTCTAGAATAACAAATCAATTTTGACACACTCATAATCAAAAAGTGAGCATGAAAAAGAATATATGGTCTACAAGGTTCAAAGTCTCACAAAAATTACGGGTATTTAATATCAACCTCGTAAATTTCAAACTTCAAGGTAATTTTCAGATTCAGGTAGACAACCAAAAAAAATTTTTAATTGCTGAAAAATAGACTTATCATGCTTGATTCTCTAGTATCTTAAAGTTTAATCATCAATGCACAATTAACTATGACTTAATCCAAAACATATCAACAAACATCATAAATCAAAGGAAATTTTTATTCTAATCATAATATGAGAAACTTACTTTCGAACAAGGCATAATTCAGGGATTTTCAAATAATACTATAGTTAACCCCCCACACTTAAGATGTACATTACCCTCAATGTACAAAGGTAGATAATGATCATATAGTAAGAAAATCAAAAGAGAGGGAGAGAAGTGAAACTTCCTGAATTTTAGATGAAGAGAAACGTAGGGAGTGCCTCGAGCCGTTTGACTTGAATCCTCAAAGTAGCCGGTCTAATTTTATTGTATCCTAAGCTAAATCTAAATGCCATGGAGAAAAAGAAGAAAGTAATAACGATAAAAATAAGAATAAAAGTAAATAATGAAAAATGAAAGAAAAAAAGATAACGGGAAAAGGTAAGGAATAAGGAGGTTTAAATAGAGATGCATCCTACGCCCGTGTTCCTTCCTGTGGTGCCCACACGGCCACAGCCACGGCCACGGCCGTGTGCAAGGACGTGTGGGTATGGAAACCTACGCCTGAATACGAAAAGAAATAAAACGAAACTAATTAGTAAAGTTAGTGCTCGGGTTACCTCCCGAGAAGCGCTCGTTTAAATTCTTAAGCTAGACTTACCTGTTATTCGCACAATCATGGTGGTTTGAGGAGGTGGAAATCCTTTCCCATGCGATCAATTCAGTTATTGATATAAAGTTTAAGTCGAGTAGTGTTTACCTTAAAGGTGCTGATTTTAGGACTAGTTACCTCGACTGTTCCATCTGGGAGGATTTTGAGTGGCTGATCTCCTACCTTAAGCTGGGTTGTCCTATCATTAAGTTTGTTGTGGAGTTGCCTCGTTTTTGCTTCGTGTGTTTTTAGTTTCTCTTTGAATGTGTTCTCCGCTCATCTAGTTCATCGATCCAAAGCCTTCGTTCCTTATGAATTTCTTCTTTATCAACACGAGGTCTAGGATCTGGGATCTGTGAAAGCGCTTCAAGAAACGACAAGTTAATAAGAAACTTCTTTGGAGGTTTAAGAAATTGATCGAATTGTTCCTCTGTATGGTCTTTCTTTATCGCATTGGGGTATCGCATATGAGCTTGGTGCTCTGTAATTACCGGGTTTGGTAAATCTTGGCTTACCTCAACCTTACCTTCACTTGCCACAGGTTCTTGCCTCGGGTCAGATTCCACTAACCTTTCACTGTCATGAGCTGTTACGGCTTGAATTTGCTCTTCTTGGTTAGTTTCAGTGTTGCTTGGCAAGCTTTCTTGTGGTTGTTCTAAGATCAGCTTAGCGGGCTGACCTAACTGATCCTCGATCCCTTGAATCGATGCTTCTCGATTTTTTAGTGCTATTTCGGTGTTTGCTATGAATTTTTCAGCATCTTCTCGAGGTTCGGCTTCTTTTCCTGGTGGGGCTGTTGTTGGAAGTTTTGGGATAATTGTTGCCTTTGATTTCCTTGACCACTCCATGATAAATTGGGGTGGTACCTCCAACCTGCACTATAAGTGTTACCGTAAAAATTATTTTGAAGTCTAGAATAGTTACCCATATAGTTGACTTTTTCATTTTCCATGCCATGTTTGTAGGGTGGGTACTTAGGATTCGCCACGCATCTGCTTGTTTCACATTGCATAACTGGATATACCAGCGAAGAACCACATAAACCGTCAATTTTCTTACTTAAAAGCTCCAGGTGAATTGATAGCATGGTTATTGGGTCGAGGTTGCAGATATCGGCTGCTTTTGTTGGCTTTGTCCTCATAACTTGCCACTGATAGTTATTCAATGCCATTCCCTCTATCTGCCAAAGTCAAATAAAAGAAAAATTAACAAAGTGAAAATAAAAATAAAAATAAAAATAATAAATAAATAAATAATAATGGCTAAAGTAACAAAAATTGAGCTTTCTTAATATTTTAGTTCCCCGACAACGGCACCAAAAACTTGATCGTTGTTTTATGCGACGTCAAAGTCTTAAAATTTATATAAAGAATGACCGAACCTGGAAACTAACTATGAAAACGATTTGAAGCAAGCGCACCTATCGAACAATAGTATAGTTAAGGCAAGACCGGATTGTAGAACCCAAAGGAACTAAAAGTACTAATACTAACTTTCTTTTTATTATTTAGCCTAAGAATTAAATGAATTTTTATCTAATCTAAAATTAACTAACTACTAAACTAAAGATGCAAAGACAAAGAGAATGAATTTGGGAAAATAACCTTGAGGAAAAACCAATTGATTAAGACGATACCCAAGAAAGAATCCACCTACACTTCACTTGTTATCTAATTTTGAACAAGACGATTTATTCATTTGACTTGATCCGTAGGATTCCCTAAGTATATTAATCCCTCTCTCGAGGCGACTAACGTCTAACCCTAGGTTGATTAATTGAAATCTCTTTCTAATTAAAACCCCTAGAATTGCATTAACTCGATCTATGGACTCCCATATTAGGTTTCACCCTAATCCGGCAAAATCTCGTCACCCTAACTCTAGGCGTGCGATCAACTCCGCTTAATTATGCTAGATCTACTCTTAGGCAGGGACTTTTGCTCCTCCACCTAAGCATATCACACTTGAATTAATATTCCGGAAATATCAACATAAGAATTAATAACACATAATTAAGAACAAGTCAAATATTTATCATATAGTTCAGCAAACAACAACAAGATTCATCTTAGGTTTCATCCCCCTCAGGTATCTGAGGGTTTAGTTCATAACAATAAAGGAAAACATCTCAGAAGAAAAGATAAAACAAAACATAAGAAATCCCTAAAACCCCCTGAAGAAATTGAAGGAGAGATCCTCCGTCTTGAGTATGATTCTGGCTTCTCGAGATGAATCAACTGGCTATCTTCGCGTAAATTCCCACTATTCTGCCCTCTTTGGCCTAGCTAGACGCCCCTTGACTAACGCCCTGGGTTCCCCCCTTTTAGGTTATACTTAGGGTGTTTATATAGGCTTCGGTATGTGTTTCTTCGCTCCTAAGTATCCTAATCTGAGTGAAATTTCTCTTTGTCACGACAGGGACACGCCCATGGCACACGCCCGTGTAAGTCGTGGCTAGGCCATGTTCGAGGCTGTTGAATGAGTCACGACCGTGTGGTCTTGGGCCCAGGCCGTGTGGATTTCGTGATATGGCTCATTTACTCTGTTTTGGGCTCGTTTTCTGTTCTTTTCGTCATCCGGTGCTCTCCTGAGTATAAAATATAAAAACAAAGGATTAAGAGCACCAAATTACATAATTCAAGGCTTAAATCATCCAAAAGCATGCTAAATGTGGGCTTAAAATTTGTTACTTTTACGGTTTATCAAATACCCCCACACTTAAGCTTTTGCTTGTCCTCAAGCGAAATTCTCAAGTCACAATTAAAACAAACTTCCTTGATTCATAACATTCATCAATAATGTTTCATCATAATTCAAAGATAATTCATAAATGGATAATTCAACTCAAAGAGTCCTAAAGATTCAAACAATCAAAGTCATAGTTTTTATAGTATGAAAACATAGGTGTTTCCCCTTACCTGAATAATTACCTTTGATTCAAAATCGACAAGAGTTGGCATCCTCACTAAAGATTCACTCAAATCACTCAAAGTGTTTAAAGTTCAAAATTAAGCACTCAAAAGTCGAACATGAAAAGTTAATCCCATAGGCTTGCATGAAAATCAAATCTCCACCACTGTAAAATGAGACGATACACAAATGAAAATGTCTTTAAAAAAGGTTGTAACGGGGCTTAGGTTAAAGGTGTGGATAAAGGCTAAATTAGAAGGTTAGAATCGAGATTGAATTGAAAATTTACCTTAACTAAAAAAAATGAACTAATCCTAAATAATTATATCAATTGAAAACTAATAATACGAGCTTTTTTTCTTCAAGATTTGACATTTAAATGTATAAGCTCAGCTAACATAGAACTAATACTGAATATGCTTCGAATATTTTTTTTAAGAATAAGTCATTACAATAATGAGAAAGAACTTTAACAACTGAAATATAGAACATAGTTAGGAAACTGTTCAAAATTAAATCTCAACAAAAAGGGAGTCAATGAATGGTGATAACAAATACAAAGGGTTTTGGGTTAATTTTAGTGGGTGAGTCAATAAAAGGGTTGTTAGGTCCAAAAGGGGTTTACTAGGGGTTAATTATGAAGGTAGGCTTTTTAGTGGAGTGAGTGGGTTAAATCCTAAGTGCCTTTATCATCTCTGTATATCAAATCAAAGGTGTGGTCTCGACATGTATAATTGATGTAAGTTCTAGAATAACAAATCAATGTTGACACACTCATAATAAAAAAGTGAGCACGAAAAAGAATATATGTTCTACAAGGCTCAAAGTCTCATAAAAATTATGGGTATTTAATATCAACCTCGTAAATTTCAAACTTCAAGGTAATTTTCAGATTCAGGTAGACAACCAAAAAAAATTTTTAATTGCTGAAAAATAAACTTATCATGCTTGATTCTCTAGTATCTGAAAGTTTAATCATCAATGCACAATTAACTATGACTTAATCCAAAACATATCAACAAACATCATAAATCAAAGGAAATTTTTATTCTAATCATAATATGAGAAACTTACTTTAGAATAGGGCATAATTCAGGGATTTTCAAATAATACTATAGTTAACCCCCCCCACACTTAATATGTACATTGCCTTCAATGTACAAAGGTAGATAATGATCATATAGTAAGAAAATCAAAAGAGAGGGAGAGAAGTGAAACTTCCTAAATTTTGGATGAAGAGAAACGTAGGGAGTGCCTCGAGCCGTTTGACTTGAATCCTCAAAGTAGCCTGTCTGATTTTATTGTATCCTAAGCTAAATCTAAATGCCATGGAGAAAAAGAAGAAAGTAATAACGATAAAAATAAGAATAAAAGTAAATAATGAAAAATGAGAGAAAAAAGATAACGGGAAAAGGTAAGGAAGAAGGGGGTTTGAATAGAGTTGCATCCCACACCCGTGTTCCTTCCTATGGTGCCCACACGGCCACGACCACGGTCGTGTGCAAGGCCGTGTGGGTATGGAAACTTATGTCTAAATACAAAAAGAAATAAAATGAAACTAATTAGTAGAGTTAGTGTTCGGGTTGCCTCCCGAGAAGCGCTCGTTTAAAGTCTTGAGCTAGACTTACCTGTTATTCGCACAATCATGGTGGTTTGAGGAGGTGGAAATCCTTTCTCATGCGATCAATTCGGTTATTGATATAAAGTTTAAGTCAAGTAGTGTTTACCTTAAAGGTGCTGATTTTAGGACTAATTACCTCGACTGTTCCATCTGGTAGGATTTTGAGTGGCTGATCTCCTATTTTAAGCTGGGTTGTCCCATCATTAAGTTTGTTGTGGAGTTGCCTCGTTTTTGCTTCGTGTGTTTTTTGTTTCTCTTTAAAGTTTTTTTTGCACTCGTCTAGTTCATCGATCCAAAGCCTTCATTCCTTATGAATTTCTTCTTTATCGACACGAGGTCTAGGATCTAGCATTTGCGAAAGAGCTTCAAGAAACGACAGTTAATAAGAAACTTCTTTGGAGGTTTAAGAAATTTACCGAATTGTTCCTCTATGTGGTCTTTCTTTATCGCATTAGGGTATGGCATATGAGCTTGGTGCTCTGTAATTACCGGGTTTGGTAAATCCTGGCTTACCTCAACCTTACCTTCACTTGCCATAGGTTCTTTTCCTGGTAGGGCTATTGTTGGAAGTTTTGGGATAGTTGTTGCCTTTGATTTTCTTGACCACCCCATGAGGAATTAGGGTGGTACCTCCAACCTGCATTATAAGTGTTACCATAAAAATTATTTTGAGGTCTAGAATAGTTACCGATATAGTTGACTTTTTCGTTTTTCGTGCCATGTCCGTAGGGTGGGTACTTAGGATTCGCCACGCCTCCGCTTGTTTCACACTGCATAATTGGATATACCTGCGAAGAACCACATAAACTGTCTATTTTCTTACTTAAAAGCTCCAGCTGAATTGATAGCATGGTTACTGGGTCGTGGTTGTAAATAGCGGCTGCTTTTGTTGGCTTTGTCCTCATAACTTACCACTGATAGTTATTCAGTGCCATCTCCTATATCAGCCAAAGTCAAATAAAAGAAAAATTAGCAAAGTGAAAAAAAAAATATATATAAAAAAAATAATAATAATGGCTAAAGTAATAAAAATTGAGCTTTCTTAATATTTCAGTTCCCCGACAACGGCGCCAAAAACTTGATCGTTGTTTTATATGATGTCAAAGTCTTAAAATTTATATAAGGAATGATCGAACCTGGAAACTAACTATGGCAACGATTTGAGGCAAGCGCACTTATCGAACAATAGTATAGTTAGGGTAAGACCGGATTGTCGAACCCAAAGGAACTAAAAGTACTAATACTAACTTTCTTTTTATTATTTAGCCTAAGAATTAAATGAATTTTTATATAATCTAAAATTAACTAACTACTAAACTAAAGATGCAAAGACAAAGAGAATGAATTTAGGAAAATAAATTTGAGGAAAAACCAATTGATTAAGACGATACCCAAGAAAGAATCCACCTAGACTTCACTTGTTATCTAACTCTGAACCAGACGATTTATTAATTTGACTTGATCCGTAGGATTCCCTTAGTTATACTAATCCCTCTCTCGAAGCGACTAACGTTTAACCCAAGGTTGATTAATTGAAATCTATTTCTAATTAAAACCCCTAGAATTGCATTAACTCTATCTATGGACTCCCATATTAAGTTTCACCCTAATCAGCAAAATCTCGTCACCCTATCTCTAGGTGTGTGATCAACTCCGCTTAATTATGCTAGATCTACTCTTAGGCAGGGACTTTTGCTCCTCCACCTAAGCACATCACACTTCAATTAATTTTCCGGAAATATCAACACAAGAATTAAGAACACATAATTAAGAACAAGTCAAATATTTATCATATAGTTCAGCAAACGATAACAAGATTCATCTTAGGTTTCATCTCCCTCAGGTATCTGAGGGTTTAGTTCATAACAATAAAGGAAAACATCTCAGAAGAAAAGATAAAACAAAACATAAGAAATCAATAAAACCCCCTGAAGGAATTGAAGGAGAGATCCTCTGTCTTGAGTATGATTCTGCTTCTCGAGATGAATCAACTAGCTATCTTCACTTAAATTCCCACAACTCTACCCTCTTTGGCCTAGCTGGACATCCCTTGAGTAAAGCCCTGGGTTCCCCCTTTTAGGTTATACTTAGGGTGTTTATATCGGCTTCAGAATGTGTTTCTTCGCCCCTAAGTATCCTAATCCGAGTGAAATTTCTCTTTGTCACGACAGGGACACGCCCATGGCACACGCCTGTGTAAGTCATGGCCAGGCCGTGTTCAAGGATGTTGAATGGGGCACGACCGTGTGGTCTTGGGCCCAGACCATGTGGATTTCGTGATATGGCCTATTTACTCTATTTTGGGTCTGTTTTCCGTTCTTTTCATGATCCGGTGCTCTCCTGAGTATAAAACATGAAAAAAAAAGGATTAAGCGCACCAAATTACATAATTCAACGCTTAAATCATCCAAAAGTATGCTAAATGTGGGCTTAAAATATGTTACTTTTATGGTTTATCAGGCATCGATTTCATGGGCACATTTATTTCTTCATTTAGCAATGTATACATAATTCTTGCAGTAGACTATGTTTCTAAGTGGGTAGAAGCAAAGCCTACTCACAATGATAATGCTATGACTGCTGTAGAGTTTCTAAAATAAACTATTTTTCTAGGTTTGGCACACCTCAAGCCCTAATCAGTGATCGTGGCACCCACTTTTGAAATAGGGTCATGGAGGCACTGTTAGCAAAATACGGAGTCCACCACCGTATAGCTACGACTTACCATCCCCAAACGAATGGTCAAGCCGAGGTTTCAAATAGGGAGATAAAGACTATTTTGGAAAAAATTGTTCGACCTAATCGGAAAGATTGGAGCCTTTGGCTAAATGACGCAGTTTGGGCCTATCAGACTGCATATAAGGGACTAATTGGAATGACCCCGTATCGCCTTGTTTTTGGCAAAGCTTGCCATCTTTTGGTAGAATTAGAACATAAAGCCTATTGGGCTGTTCGACAATGTATTATGAAGTTAGAACCTGCAGGAAGGGTGAGGAAATTAGATATCCAAGAGTTAGAAGAAATCCATAATGATGCCTACGAGAATGCTCGCATTTATAAAGACAAGACAAAGTTATTACATGATAAAAAGATAACTCAGAAGCATTTCTCGGTAGGACAAAAGGTTTTACTTTATAACTCCATTTTAAAATTATTTCCAGGTAAGCTTCGATCATGATGGCAAGGACCTTTTGTTATTACTGAAGTATTTCCCCATGGTGCGGTTGAAATAGAGAGTGAGGAATCAGGAAAGCGGTTCATAGTCAATGGCCAGCGGTTGAAACCATTTTATGAGAATTTCCAAGCTCACACGATTCAAAAAATCTATTTGGAGCCACTATAGAACTGATTAAGGCGTTGAGCTAATGACGTTAAACAAGCGCTTGTTAGGAGGCAACCCAATTTTTAATTTATTTATTTATCATTTTTTATTTTATTCTAAATTCATTTGATTATTAATTTATCTTATTTTACCTCGTTTTAATAAATGTCTCTTCTTTTCCTGGGCAAAACAGAGCGAAAATACTAAGAAAAAGAAGAAAAGTTAGAAAAATGGAACCAAACAGCCCTATCCACGGTACCAAACAACTTCTATTCCAGATACTGTTCCAGCCCAGAATTTCATATCCCTGCAGCCAAACTACCCTATTCCTACAGCCTACCACCCTTATCCCTGCACCCAAACATCCCATTTCAGCCAAATAAAATCCCAAAACCTAAAATATTTTCCCAATTTCTTTCACACAACCTCCATAGCCGCCGAACCCTCTTACTCTCCACCAACCACCACTGTTCGCCGTTCACTATGGTACGAACTAGGAGCCGCACCGCCGTTGAGCTTACTTTCATCGTTAGCCCACGCTAACGCCGCTTTTCTGCGCCTCAGGCTGTAGATTTGACCGACAGCGCATCTTCATCCTCTTCTCCACTGCTGAGTTCTTCCTCCTCATCACTGCAACCCTCTTCTCCAACACTGCCTAACTCTTACTTGTCCTCTCTCTCTCCACTATGCTCATCTTCCATGACGCACGCGACGCCACCACCGCACCGAACGGAGCCCGCATTCACATCCACTTAGTGCGACACCACGAGCCCAACACTGCCGCCGAACGCCACTAACGCCTCGACGTCATCCCCTTTACGCGAACTCATTCTTCTCCTCCCACCACCGGCGCGCGCTATACATAATCGCGCACCACTATGCACCACCACGCTACCGTAACGACGAGCACGCCGTTCTCCCGCGCCCCGAGCAACCCAACCAACGGAGGCGCTATCTCCTAACCAGCCCCGACAACGACTGTCCAGGACCTCAACCCACCCTCCGCCTTCTACCATTGCCCCCTCCTCTGATGCTGAGCCTTCACAACGTCAGCAACACCCACACCCATGGTGACAACTCGAGCTCGCACCAGAGGCGCCTTCGGATTCTTCCTCTAATGACACTGTCGACTCCTCGACACCCCCTAACGAGCACCACCCAATTCCTTTCCGAGGCCGTACTTACTGTTCTCGCGTCAACGTCCTACCACCGGACGCCCATATACACGGTAACCTTACTTTTACTTTCGATAATGATTGGAGTAGGTATGACTCTCTTCGACATAAATTGATCGTACCTTGTAAATGCCTCTCGATACCTGTTTTGGCTGCCTTGCCTATCGAAAATATTGTTACAGATTATTTTAGGAATATTGGTTGCGTTGGAAATTTTAATATTGCTCACTGTGCCTATTATGAGTTAGTTTTAGAGTTCTATTCCACATTTCATTTTGAGCGACATGGTCAACTATCGTTGGATACACCTGGTACAGTCTGATTTCGGTTAGTTGGTACCATGCATAGCCTATCTCTTTTTGAATTTAATATTACATTATCATTTATCACTGAAGAGTATGTTATGTCTTCAGATTTTCGTAATAGTTTGTGTACATTTCCTACTGATTTTAGGGCTATCAAGGCCTTTACTTTGTTAACAGATAATACCAAATCCATGTATAGCCCAAAAACATCAAAGGATTTATGGTTTCGTGACCCTGCCTTATGTTACAGACACCGTTATCTAGCTTATAATTTCTCAGGCCGACGAGATGCTCAGGCTATCGTCTCAAAGACGAAATTATTCTTTTTATGGTGTATGTATACCGGTCGTCCGGTTAATTTAGGTTATTGGTTTGCACTTCAATTTGAGCATGTTATCAAAGCAAAACGTCCTCTAATTTTAGGATCTCTAATTACACAGCTATTATTTTCTTTACGTGGTTCTAACGCTCCTGTTTTAGACTTACATGTTGCTTGTCAGGCCGATCCTTTAGATGTCGATACCTCGACTCGATGGGACTACTTCATGGCACTTCATCATCCTTCTGTTTTGTCCTTCCTTGTAACATCCTGAAAAGGGCCTATGCATTTTCGGTTTAATTGTATGAAATGACAAGTCTTAAGCATTATGAATAAATTTTTGACATTTTTGAAAACTCAGAAATGTATGAAAATGAATGGAAATGAATATTTTTGGAAACCTGGAAATGCATTGGACATGAACATTTTAGGAAACCTAGAAATGTAAGGAAATGGTTCAAAAATGGAAAGTACACATTTTTGGAAACTAAGAAATGAAAATGGAAATGATCTAAAAATGGAAAGTATACATTTCGGGAAACTTGGAAATGTAAGAAAATGGCAAGTAAACAGAGCCGATCGAAAATTTTAGGAAACTTGGAAATGACCCTAAAATAATGAGTTTTAAAGTTTAAAATAGGAAATCAAGGCAAGGTGGCCTTAAAAGAAAAAGTTGGTAAAATTTGACACACAAACAGGCTTGGAAAAGTGGCCTGAAGATGCCACTTAGGGCCTATGGAAATGGCGCCATGTGCAAGAGGCATGGGCCTGGGTTCGAGTCACAAGGGAAGCAAATAAAAAGAGTTTTATTTTTGCTTCCAGAAGGCCAAGGTGTGGACGCAAGGCATCTAGAAAAAGAGAGGTTTATCCTCTTTAAAATTCGGCTATTAAGTGATAATTAAGGGATTTTATTAAATTTAATTATTGAGGAGATAAGTGATGGATAAAACACTTTTATTTTTAAATAAAATAGAGGATATTATCACAAGGAAGAGTGGTGGCCAAGTCAAGGACTCTTGGCACGATAATTTCGGCACAAAGAGGAGAATTAAGGCTATTCTCTCATCTTTTCTAAGCTCTGCTAAATTCCCTAGTCGAAAACCCTCTCTCTGTAGAATTTTCTTCTTCTCTTTTCTTCCTCTCTTTTCTTCATCTGTCAAGCCAAAACCTTCTCTTTTGATCCTCATTAGCCAATCTTTGTGGCTTCAAACAAGGGTGCCATCGATTGTGGTGTTAAGGTAAGAATGGATTCTTATGTTTACTTCTTTTTCAATCAAGATTTTGGACTGATCTTTTTGGATGTCTCTTGGCCGAATATCCAAAGAAGGATTTCAGGATTTCAGATCTAAGGAATCAAGGAAAGAGTTTCGGGAAATTCAAGGATTTAAGGTAAGACACCTGTATAATCGGCCAAAGGCCATATTCTATTTGTTAAAGTTAGATTAAATCTAACTTAGGGTTGTAGGAATTTCGACATCCCTAGTGGAGCAAGGAATCGATTTTGGGGATCTCATCACAAGGTAAGAAGTTATATTCGGCCTAGGTTCTCTCTTAAATAATTAGATTTATTTGTTTTAACCGAAGACTAATCAAACCAGTGGATCTAGTGGGTAGCCGAATTTCAGGGAGGAATACCACAATTTCGGGATTTGAACCAGTGGATCTAGTGGGTAGCCGAATTTTAGGGAGGAATACCACAATTTCGGGATTTGATTTGGCAACAAGGTAAGAAATACAAATCCTAGTTGTATTTGGAATAATGGCCGAATGGTCTTTTAAATAGTAAGTGGTTAACTTATGTAGGATTTGAGATCTAAATCTGTGACCGATTCTCTTCAGGATTTCAAGGAACCTATTAAGCAAATCAGGTGTGTACTCACACTAACTTTCGATATATTATGGAAATTATCTTTAATATATGAATATGCATAAGCCAGAGAATATGGCTAAATGCCACAAATGTGGTAAAAAGTGCCCAGGTACGTTTCCTACTTCTGATAGGATTATGAATATGATATATTTTGAACATGTGAATAGTAACATAATGAGAAATAAGTATGCATGATATAAAAATATTTGGGGCATTTGGGATATTTGTGAAAGGGGAAGTGAAGGTGTTGACTTCGGTCTCACTATCTGAACATGGTGACTACGGTCACATTATCTGAATACGGTAACTTTGGTTACATTATCTGAATATGGTAACTTCGGTTACGTTATCTGAACATGGTGTCTAATGACACAAATTATATGGGCGATGAGCACGTCGATCGCAGCGGACGCGCCGATGGTGTGTAGCGGAAGGAGGGTTGACTTAGTAGTCCCCACGGTGTGACTGGCAGGTACGGGTGGTGTGTAGCGGATGGTCAAATAGGCTTGGGTTTGGGTTGCATCATTTTGATATGAATATGTACTTGATATGAATATGTATGCCTGATCTGTTGATTGTTAGTATTGTGTACACATTGAGTCTGTTGACTCACCCCATTGTGGGACTATTTTTCAGGTGATGAGCAGTAATAGACCGGGCCGGAAGGAGCTTAGTGGTGGCCATACTCAGCAAGGGATTATTTTAATTCATTTGGACATTTTATTTCTAAAGTACTTTGAAATTTTAATTTTGGAAATTATTTGATGTAATAAGGCCATAAGGCCCAAGTTGAATCTCTTTATGTCTGTTTAAATTTTTATTTACTATGTCACGAACTATTTTTTTTTAGATTTAAGTTCTAGAAAAAAATTATTTTTTTTAAAAATAAACTCTAAATTATTTTGTCACCCTAATTAAATGATTTCTAAGTAAAATAAATGGGTTTCCAACCTAAGCCCAACCCAAAACCAATATCTTTCTAAAAATACACAAAAATTTTTCTAAGTATTAAAGAACTTCAAAACCGATTTTCTTAAGGAACATACCAGATCCGGTTCAGGCTCGTGGGCCGGGTATGGGGTGTTTCACTCCTGGTATTCTTCTTCACCATCCGAACGAGTCTTTCGCCAACAAACTCAAAATGAAACACCCACCAAGCTTAACCAACATTGGCCATTGAGCAATGCTTAGAGCTCATTGAGGCTCGACTTCACACTTTTGGCCAGCAAATCACCGAGCTCCTTGCCATCATGCGCAGTCGACGGTAACTACACGAGGAGTTTTACTAAACCTTTCTACCTATTTATCTCTTTTAGTCAACATTGAGGACAATGTGTTTTAAGTAGGGGGAGGAACTCTTCATTGTTTCTGTGATTTTCTATTGTGATTTTGGTTGTTGTTGCTGCCGTGTTTTTGTTTGGTGTTGCTGTTTGAGGCCCCATTTTGTCCATATTTATTTTTTAGAATATCCTGCCTCTTTTCATGCCCAAGATTTTGACCAGGAATTGCCTACTGTTTGCCCCACAAACATGATTCTTGCTTTCTGAGGAAATTATGATTTTCCCATAATTGATGCCATCTCCACTGTTTTATTTTTATTAGGCTAAAAATAATTGTGATTAATAGAGTTAACACTATATTACTTTTCGTGAAATTGATCAAGTTTAATATAAAATGAACACTTAAAATGATTGCATGCTTAATTTATGTTTATGGATATTAGGTGATTATTGAAACTTATTCTTGACACTTAAATTGTTTTTCCTAAGTTCTCAAAAATTTAAGTTTCGTTTAATTGTTAATAAATTTTTCCATGGTTATGATTATAGCTTAGAACGTGACTGACTGAGTAACCGGGGTAGGGTGCTTGGGTTGTCATTCTACTTCGCGTCAAAAGGTTGTGTGACGTGATGGGTAAAACTCCGCTAACCAGAAATAGCAATATATTTCTAAGCAAATAAATAAATAAATAATAATAATGTGTAAATAAATAAAATTTGGGACTAAAGGAAGAAACAAAGAGGGTGTCTTGGTAGGTTTAGTAATTTACCTAATTTCCATGAAATAATTCAAGTTGATGTTAATGACTGTATTAATTGGAAAACTTTTTCTGTTTTACTTAAAGCAAGCTTAGGGTTCTCTTTATTTTTCATATGCATTTTTGACTAATTTTTATGAAACTTTGGAGTGGTATTTCTTTTATGGCAAAATCTAATTTTCACAGTGGATAAGAACCATACTTGAGGGCAAGCATGGGCTAAGTAGGGGAATTTGATAATACTCTAGAATAACATATTTTTATGTATTAATTATGTGTTTATTCTGAGTATGATCATGCTAATTTGAGTTGTTTATGATCTTTTATCTCATAGGGACTAAATTGGAGGCAAAAGCAAAATTAAGGGCCAAAAGCGTGAATTTAGAGATAAAATGGGCCAATGTGCGACACAGGGAAAAGCTGGTGCCAAAAGTGCAAGTATGGAGGACACAAGGGTTGAAATGCAAAAAGAAGAGATTTTATTCTATCAAATTCTATTTTAATTATATTAGGATAATTAATATTAAGATAATTATTAAGGATCATTTAATTTTAGAATTTTATTTTATTTATCTTCAATTAAATGTATTTATATTTTGGGAGTTTAAGTAGGATTAGACTATCTCCCCTAGCTATAAATAGGGGGTGAACTGACTCAAAATGCATCCATCTTTTTCTGTAAACACTCTCTCCCCAAAAGCCTAGGCTTTTGTTCTTTTCATATTTTCTTTCAATAAAATTCCCTTTTCCATTTTTATAATTATTTTCTTTTACACCACAACCATGAGCCACTAAACCCATCTAGCTGAAGGTTATTTATGTTCCCCAAAAAAGGGTTCTTGAGGCTTAGAATTTGTACTTAGTCTTCTCACCAAGTATTCATTGTTTCTCCGCACTACGGGGTTGACGCTTCCATCCATGTCCCTTAAAAAGTAAACTTTTCAACGTATGCAAAGGTGGCCGCTTTGTATGTTTTGGAAAGATTGCACAGTCGGTTCATTAACTTACTGCGTCAGAGGTTGGCGAGCCCAAAAGACAAAATGGCGTGGGTTTCGCCATTGAGAAGCGTTGTTCTAGCATAGACGATCCCACAAAAGCGATTGCAAGCTAGAGTCAGGTTCCCTAAATTCATAAGTCTAAATTCTTGGAGCTGGTGGTCTTAGGCATCCTCTTCCACTATAATTGGCTTACTTGGTTTGAGAAGGGTCATCTAAAAACCAATGATTGAACCCAAGGCGGAACGAGACAACTGGAGGCTAGAATCTCGCCACATAAGAAACTTACTCTTCCCTAAACTCTGTTTATTTTCATATTCCTCATTTTAATTTTCGCAATTTATTTAATTTCGCAATTTCAATTCACTTTAAATTCTGTTTTTATTTTTCCAGATCGAAATTCTTAATTCTGTTTTTTTATTTTTCAGGAATGTAAGTTTTCTTGGTCAAGAAATTGTCCAGGATTTCAAGAAACAAGCATTCGTACAATCAGGTCCGTGAGGGTTCGACCTTACTATTCCCTGGACCGGATTGTACGAAAGCTCATTTCTTGAAATCCTGGACAATTTCTTGGCCAAGAAAACCTGCGTTCCTGAAAAATAAAAAAACAGAATTAAGAATTTCGATCTGGAAAAATAAAAACAGAATTTAAAGTGAATTGAAATTGCGAAATAAAATCTATTGCGAAAATTAAAATGAGGAATATGAAAATAAACAGAGTTTAGGGAAGGGTAAGTTTCTTATGTGGCGAGATTCTAGCCTCCGGTTGTCTCATTCCGCCTTGGGTTCAATCCTTGGCTTTTAGATGACCCTTCTCAAACCAAGTAAGCCAGTTATAGTGGAAGAGGACATCTACGACCATCAGCTCCAAGAATTTAAACTTACGAATTTAGGGAACCTGACTCTAGCTTGCAATCGCTTTTGTGGGATCGTCTATGCTAGATCAATGCTTCTCAATGGTGAATCCTATGCCATTTTGTCTCTTGGGCTCACCAACCACTGACGCAATAAGTTAACGAACCGACTGTGCAATCCTTCCAAAACATACAAAGCACCCACCTTTGCATACGTTGAAAAGTTTACTTCTTAAAGGACATGGACGGAAGCGTCAGCCCCATAGTGTGGAGAAACAATGAATACTTGGCGAGAAGACTAAGTACGGATTCTAAGCCTCAATAACCCTTTTTTGGAGAACATAGATAACCTTCGGCTAGATGGGTTTAGTGGCTCATGGTTGTGGTGTAAAAAAAAATAATTATAAAAATAGAAAAGGGAATTTTATTGAAAGAAAATATAGAAAGAACAAAAGCCTAGACTTTTGGGGAGAGAGTGTTTACAGAAAAAGATGGATGCATTTTGAGTCAGTTCACCCCCTATTTATAGCTAGGGGAGATAGTCTAATCCTACATAAACTCCCAAAATATAAATACATTTAATTGAAGATAAATAAAATAAAATCCTAAAATTAAATAATCCTTAATAATTATCTTAATATTAATTATCCTAATATAATTAAAATAGAATTTGATAGAATAAAATCTCTTCTTTTTGCATTTCAACCCTTGTGTCCTCCATGCTTGCACTTTTGGCACCAGCTTTTCCCTGTGTTGTACATTGGCCCATTTTATCTCTAAATTTACGCTTTTGGCCCTTAATTTTGCTTTTGCCTCCAATTTAGTCCCTATGAGATAAAAGATCATAAATAACTCAAATTAGCATGATCATACTCAGAATAAACACATAATTAATACATAAAAATACGTTATTGTAGAGTATTATCAAAAACTCACATGTTGGTTAGTAAAGACATTCCTCACATTTTCTTGTTCTCTCTCGTCTTTTCCTAACTCATTTTCAAATTCTCTCTCTTTTACCTCGGTCTCTTTTTTGGAGAACTTGACGACACTCGTTTCTTCCATAATTTCTTTTCTTTCTTCAGTCTCAATTTCTTTTTCAATTTGCGTTTCTTGCTCACACTCTTTTTCAATTTGCGTTTCTTGTTCACACTCTTTTTCAATCTCAATCTCTTTTTTGTTCTCTCATTCTCTTTTTCCTTTTCAATTTCTTTTTCTTTCATCTCTCTTTTTCTTCTCTCGATTTCGTTTAAGATCCACTCATTTTCTCACATTAACATTTCTTGCCTCTCTTTTCTTTTTATTTCTTTTTGTCTCTTCCTTTCATTACAAGATGGAGATGATACAAATGAATCAGAACGATAAGCTTTTCGTTCAAAGGAAGGGAAAGCATCTACATATGGGTCACGATCAATTCTTTGTGAATAATCCACCGTGGATGAGTTCTTTGATGCTCTTGAAGAGATATATCTACCTTCTCGTTTATCATCTTGAAATACCTCAGACTCGAAGTTTTATTTCTTTCTACTCGAATGCCTCGATGAGTAGGAATCACGGTACGGATCTCTTCTCGAATAGTCATTGGATGTTTGTCTCCGTGATGATCTTGACTCTGTCTTTTGACTTGGAGACAGTCATTCCCGTTGGTTTCTTTCCTCCAATCGGTCCAATCGTTCATGCAACCTTTCAAATTTAGATATAACAATTATACGCATTTCTTTCATCACATATTGAAAATCTGATTCGGAAAGCTCTTCTTGAAACATGATTTATTGAAGAAAAGTGTTTAAAAATAGAAAATGAATGCCTCACCAATACAAACCTCACGTTTCACTCACAAAGAAAATATTAGATGGCATTCCACTCTTGTTTGCACTCATTATTGGCTTTTTCTTCACTCTAATGAGCTCACCACTCGCGTGCCTTTTTCCACTTGAATTCTTCTCTTAAAGATCGTAAAACAACTCGTTTAGACTTAACAGCTAGTCTAGGGTCGGCTTCAAGGGGTTACAAAGGTAAATGGTGTTTGGGTATTGGGCAGGCTAAAAGAAAAAAAAAAGAAGGCTGGTAGTGTGGCTGATGGTTGATTTTGGGCAGCAATGCTTTTTTTTTATACACGAATTTTTTTGACTTTTTTTTTTGAATTTTGTTTTCACTACAAATATGCTGAAGGTATATTTCTTTCTTTTTGTACACGGTTTTTTTCGATTTTTTTTTTCAATTTTTTTTCGAATTTTTTTTCAAAACTTACCTCGTGAGCTCGAACGTCCATACTCCTCAATTTTAGCTAGCTCTGATATTAAATGATACGAACTCAGTTTGGTGTTGGTTCAAGTCGTTTTAGTTGTGCCCGATCATAAAATGGAGAAGTCCCGTTCAATTCAGAGCTTGATGGAATTTGGCTAAGTGAAGGCTTAATTGAAGGCTTTTCAAAGAATTTTTAGGATGGATTAAGGATAGGTTCGGCTACGGGTTGAAATAAGATGGAATAGAGATATTGGTTGAAATGGTTAAGTGAAATGATGATGATGATTCGGCTAACAAAGAACACAAAGTAATTAAAATGTTGGATAGGAATAGGAAAGGCTCAAGGTTGAAGAATGAACCAATACTATATGTAGTATTGACCCGAGACTTATAAAAAAACTTGAGATGGAAAGTGTTAGGACCTTGACCCACTATCTATAAGGAGATAGGAACCAAAGGTATAGGGTGAACGCTACACTCGATTTAGGAGTGATAAGTTCAAAAGAAACAAGGTAGACGTCACTAGCTATGCTAGATAAGTCAGCTTGAGTCTTAAACGAAATAAGAGAGTTGAATAACTCACAAATGTTATAAACATTCATAAAAAAGGTCTAAATTGCGTAACCCCAAAATGATTACAAAGCAAACTATTTATAGCCAAATTCCTAAGCTAGCCAAATGGACGCTTGAGCAACTAAAAAGATAGCTTGTTTTCAGCTCAATGAGCTGAGACTTCCTTGTAATTTCCTAGAACGTCCTTTTAAGCTTCCTTGAAGTTTCCTAGCATGGGAGACATCAATGGACAGCCTTTTGATGTCTTCTAGTAGCTTTGAATTAATGAAATGATTGGTGAGTTGAAATGGCCGTATAAATTCGGCCAATGTGATTGAATAAGCTTTAATTGAGCTACCTTGGTTATTTGGAGAGTCTATGAGCTTAATGAGCAGCTTGGATCATTTCAACAGCCTTTGGGTGTGAACAAAAGGAGTTGAACGGCCTGTGTGTGTGAATGCCCAAGCCGAATGGTCATTTTAATGTGAAAGGAATTTTCCAGTAGTGTGAAAACTATTACTGCTGCTTGGAGAGCTCAATGGCCAGCTTGGGAAGAAGAAACAACAGCTCAACTTTGTCCATTGCTGTTCACGAAAGAGGGTGTTTAGAAGAACTAAATCATCAACTCACATTAATCAAACCGTCCAATGCATGTAACTGCAACATTCAATTCAGCAAATTTAATTAGTTAAAGACAAGGTTAATTCGACTAAAGCCAGGACACATTAAAAACATGTAACAGACTAAGACACATTAATAACATGTACTAACTAAGACATATTAAAAACATGCATTAAAAATAAAACTCATTTAACACATAATTAATAGGTTCAAATTAAAACACATTTATGAGCTGAAATTAAATTAACTAACTAAGTTAAACAATTTAGTTTATTCCAGCAAAGTAAATCGCATAAGTTAAAAGATAGGAACGAGCTCAGTGAGCTATAGTCGAGCTGAATTAAGCTCATAGAGCTAAGTTTGAGCTGAGTTCAAGCTCATGGGATAGGATCGAGCTGATCAGCTTGGAAAAGATTGCAAACCACGCTTAGGGAGCTTGTCTAAGGGCGTCCTCGGGGCGTGGCCGTATCATATTTAAAGGCATACACAGTCTAAGAATTGATCCCTATGGAACCCTTTATGCATCTTATTTTGGTGATATCATGTACTACCTGTTATGGCTACAAATATTAATCCAATCTTAATCATTGGAATTAAGAGGCTAGCCATGTAAGGAAAGTTTTACACAGCTGCTGTTGCCAAATTCTACAAATAAACAACGTGGCAGATTCTAAATTAATGATATGTCCAATTAAGCATTTCCTTCCTTAAAAAACAATTGATATATCACCTTATAAATCATGCCTATTAATGATATGTCCAATTAAGCATTTCCTTCCTTAAAAAACAATTGATATTTCACCTTATAAATCATGCCTTTTGCCTTCATAAAAGTACACAAGCCTTCCTGCAGTTTCTTCCCTGTTGTCATCTCTATTGTCTTTGCGTACAATGGTAAGAAAATAAAACTTCTATGCTCAGCACCAGATCCAATAAAATTGTTGTTCTTAGGTATTTCTTAAGCTTGATTACACCCATTCACCAAAATGTGCATGCATTAAGCAACAAGGAACTTGCACAACAAGTTCGTTCATTCTTTTTTGCATCATTATATATTATATTCACCTACTATAGTACCCAAAATGGTGAGATAGCTACCAGGATGTCTCTTAAACATGGATCTTAGCCATTTTTCGACTGCTAAATTAATTTGATAAAGGTTATAGTTGATGCAGGAACTGATCTTCACCGTTTTTATTACAATTTTGTACGTCCTCACACCAGGAGCAAGTGGTGCAATAAATTTATTTAATGTGATGGATTATAGAGCAGTTGGAGACGGGAAAACCGATGATTCTGCTGTAAATTCATCCACTGAACTTACCATTTCCTTTTGCTTATGTTAGCTTGTTATGCAATTATGCTTTTAACATTGTTTTGGATAAAATTCATAGGCCTTTTCCAAAGCATGGAAAGCTACCTGCAATTCTCCTTCAAGAAATCCAATCCTCGTTATACCAGCGTCGAAGATATTCTTACTGAAGCCTGTCACTTTCAGCGGTCCCTGCAAGTCCACTTCTATCCATGTATTGGTAAATATAATCAATATATGTATATATATATTTTACATGTAATGAACGGGGCTCATATTGATAGCTTGAACCTAATGAATTGAGTACCATAGATGTCAGGAAACATCGTTGCACCCGATTCCAAAAGCGCATGGAAAGGTTATCACCTTGACATGTGGCTTGCCTTCACTAATGTAAATGGACTTACCATCATTGGGTCTGGCACAATTAATGGCCGAGGGGCTATATGGTGGTCAGACTGTAGTTCGTATAGGGTTCCACAGGTAGGTCAATACTGCAAAAAATTCATTATTCTTTCTCCTTGTTTTCTTGGGAAATTTTCTTATATATATGTACTTTTGTTCTCCAGGGTGGAACCTGCAAAGGACCAACAGTACACACAAACTTTCTCTTCTGCTGATATTAATTGTCAGCAATAACATTTATAATTAATTAATGGCTTATTTGTGTTTGTTGACAGGCACTGACTTTTTATAGGTGCAATGGGCTTGTGCTCAAGGGAACAAAACATATTAATAGCCAAAGAAACCATATTGCTATATTCAATTGCAAAGACGTTACCTTCTCTAACCTGCATATAAGTGCCCCAAAAACAAGCCCTAACACTGACGGTATCGACATAGCCAGTTCCAGCAACGTTCGGATACTGAATTCTTTCATCGGCACTGGTACTTTGGCTATATATGATGTTGACCATGAAAAACTTCACTTTCTTCATATTACTGGATAAGCACTAAGCAGTGTGGATTTTTTTATATTGAACTTTGTTATCACTGTGTGCAATGGTGGCAGGGGATGATTGCATAGCTATTAGCTCAGGTTCATCCCACATCAATATTACTGGCATTGCATGCGGACCTGGGCATGGCATCAGGTCAGTACACAACAACTACAACAAAATTGAATACATTCTTTATTCACAAAATAGTCCCGATTTCTGTAGATCATATTCAAATATTTTGTTTCAAAAAAGAAAGCACAAAATGCAGCGTTGGATCATTGGGTGCTCATGGAGGGAACGACACAGTGGAGGAAGTGCATGTGCGAAATTGTACTTTCAATGAAACTATGACAGGAGTTAGAATTAAGACATGGCAGGTAATATTAATAATTAGATATAGTAAAGCTAGCAAGCAAGCAACTTCGTCAACAAGTTAGGTACTTATCCTATTAACTTTAACTAAAAACGTTTTCATGTTATGTAAGGGAGGCGTTGGATATGCAACGAAGATCCTGTTCGAGAAAATCAAGTTCATCCGAGCTGATAACCCTATTATTATCGACCAGTACTATTGTCCCGGTGGTCATTGCAAAAACGAGGTGGGTCAACTTGAATCCAAATCTTTGACTTCCATATGCATATTTATGGTAGCTGACAACTGGTTTTTGAACCTACTTATGGTAGACATCGGGCATTAAGATCAGCGACGTATCGTATAGATACATCACTGGAACATCAACCACAGACAAGGTGATCAATTTGAGCTGCGACCAGAATGTTGGTTGCACGAACATTCAGCTTTATTATGTCCACATAATATCTACAGTTCCAGGGAAGCAGGCCTACTCCTTCAACTTCAACGCTCATGGAAACTGCACCCATACCAAACCTGTTGTGAAGGGACTGCAACCTTAAGCAGGAGAAGAAGGTGGCTACTTCAAACAAGATGGATCAAGGATTTGTATGGTTATATCAAAACTTTGACATTAATTTATGTTTGTCTTATGTAATTCTAGTTCTGCCTATTTAATAAAACATCTACTCAGTCTATTCCAACTAGATTGCCACTGTTCATTAATTGTTTTAATTAGTAGATATACTGTTTCAAGAAGAGGGACTCACAAACTAAAAATTTTCATCAATTTGAGTAAATCTCTGCCTTCTCCTGCCATGAACGGCTGGGGTCACCGCTGCCTTCTGACCTGTAAAGGGCAACAAAGATGGTTCGCAATAAAGAGGTCATTGATGTCAAATTTGGAGATCTTGAGATGGAAGAAGCTGCTACATGTAAGAAATTCTTTAAAGACAGGCATTTGTCAAATATTGATAATGGAGGTGGAATCACCAAAAATAAATTCTTATTATTAATTTTAATTATTTCTTATCATCAAGAATTTATGTGAATTTTGTGAAAGCAATTAAGTTTAAATATAAAATAAATAACTAAAAATTAAGTAAAAATAAATATTAGAAATAAATTAAAAGTAATAAAAATAAACAAACAAAATTAAAATTGAATAAACCGAAAGCTCCAACTTCAAACATGATTTTGATTTCGACTTTGAATATATCCTGACAATGGATTTTCTCCTCGAACTGATAAGTTGATTATAGTGATAAAAGAATAGTCTCAAACCACCTGAATTTACTGCGAGAGTAGACCGACAACTAGCACTTACCAAATGAATAACCTTGAAATCAACTTCAACGATTTAATTCCTCGACAGCCTTGCGAACTAGAAGGACCTGACTCTAATCAACGACCTCAACTGCATGGGTCGTTTTAACTTGATCGTTAACTCCCTTGATGGATCTAACCATTCACTCAATTGATCGCGTCAATTTATTCTTCAATAGACCAAATATAACAATTATGGATCGTACCGATACACCAATCATATGTCATACAATACTGAATTAAGGGCCCAACTCTATTTTGATGTTAAAATGACAATATGAGATGATTGAGTCTATTTTTTAATCCGAAGAATTAATGAATACTGAATTGAGAAATATACATACTAATTCAAAATTTCACAATTTAAACACCAGATTAATTATCGTCTTGAAACTAGAAATAAAATTTAACTATAAAAATTACTCAAAGACATTAAAAGTGAAATTCAAGAAAACTTAAAAACCCTAAAACCCCCGTGCGACGACAATCCAAAAATTAAAAACAGAAACTAAGGAAAGTTGATGGCCCTTTATACGCCCCCACATTCACGACTTATATAATAATAACAACAACAATTATTGTTTTTAAACCCCTAAAATAAAATATGTGTTCTTTTTGTGCTTCAAGAAAAATCTAGTTATTAATTAAATCCTTAAAAGAAATATTTTGTAAATAAAGATAATTATTAAAATATTTCTAATGTTTAAGAATTTTGTGCTCCACTTCAACTCTTATAAAAAATTCTTCATTTTAATTTACAATTTGACTTATTTTCCGAGGCATTAGACAATATTGTACCTACATAAAAAAATATCAATGAAGTGCCAAAACCAATAAAACTCATGTCCAAAAATATTTAAATGAATAACAAAAACATGTGAATTAAGCAAAGTATCAACTGAATCACGGGGAGAAGTGGATGATGGCTGGGATGCTGATGGCGTTCTCTTGAATGAAGATGATGTGGTGATATGTAGGGATGGACTGTATCCTGAGATTTGTTTCTTAGAGCGTGTTAACGATTTAATTAAGAGTATGGAGAAATCAATTGTTGTACGTCTTCTTCGTCATTCCATCGGTTATAGGGCTCTCATTGGTAGAATCCAATCCTTGTGGTATCCTGTAGCGAATTTCCAACTTGTGGATCTTGATAATAATTGTTTTTTGGTGAAATTTGCATCAACGTAAGATTATAACAAAGTCGTCCATGAATGATTTATGGGCAGTATCTTACTGTTCAACCTTAGAGTAGGGACTTCGCAACCAGAGAGGGTCATCCATTCAAGGTAGTTGTGGCTGTGGTTGTCAGGGTTATCTTACAAATATTACATGAAGAGTTTGATGAGGACAATTGCAGAAGTGCTTGGGAAAGTTGTGAACATAGATTATAACGTAATGATTGGCAAAAAGAGGGCGTTTCGCGTGGATTGATATTGTTGTCGATTTAAACAAGCCTTTGACATCTTTTATGGGGATCAAGGGATTCACACAGTGCACCGAATACGAGGGATTGCTTACCATTTGTTATGCATGTGGATACTATGATCATGCCAAAGAACATTGCAAGAAAGAGGGGACCAATGATCAGGCCAGCCAAGATTCTATGACTACAGGAAATGAGGAAGTGCATGAAAAGAATTCCATTTAGGAGTAGTGTTAGTGTTTTTGAGAAGTTGAGAGAACAAAACAATAAAAAAAAAAAAAAACAAAGGAAAATACTTAGCAGAATTTTATGGTTTTTTTTTTTTTAATTTAAGGAATTTTTTGCATTTTTTATGGAAATTTTGAAATTTTAAAGGAATTTTAAGTTTTTTTAGAAGTTGCAGCATTTGATTGGATGAAAAAAAAAATTAACGAAAAAAATAGATGGGTAACAGGTATTCAGAATGAAAGTAGAGGAGTTAAATTGATAAAAACAGTACATGTATCAAAAATGATAATTTAACTATAGTACAAGGGGCAAAAGATGTATTAAGCCAAACATTTTAGATGGGATAGCAGCTATTCTGCGTCTTCTAATTTGGTATATAAACTACAAAGGAGAAAGAAGAACAACAAAGAAACTGAAACACATCGGAAAAAGAGAAAACATGGGTTGGATCGGAGACACCGTAGACTCCATCAAATCAATCCAGATCCGCCAGCTCCTCACCCAGGTCGTCAGCCTTGGTACGTATCTAACTAAATGCCATCTCTACTATATGTACCCAAGTCATATTGTGTTATACTTTTAAGAATTCAGAACGTAGTTTTACTTTTTGTTTCAGATAGATCCAGAGTGTGTAGTGTATTTTGTTTACGAATTTGTTTAGTGGCTCATTGGGGTTATTTTGTACTTCAATTCCAAGCGTAGCTATCGTCCAATTCCTTCATTTATTTATTTTTATCGAATCTGTAATGGGCTCTGCAAAAGTGTAGGGTATATCTATGCATGTCTTTTGATCTCCTTCGGGAGTTACTGCAAACTTGTTGTGGGATCATGGACATGCGTAGGATTTTCGAATAAAAAAATGTTTTGAAAAGTTGTTGTCATCAATTATTCCACCTGTGAAATTTTGACCATATGGAAAGATGTACTGTTTCAGGTATGATTGTTACGTCTGCCCTCATAATATGGAAAGGATTGATGTGTGTCACTGGCAGTGAGTCTCCTGTTGTCGTTGTTCTTTCAGGAAGTATGGAACCTGGCTTCAAGAGGGTAAGTCAACTTAAAGAAGATAATGCTTAAATGATTTTGGTGGGTTTCACTCTTTAGTTTTTTTCAATATTTTTGGAGTTTGAATATAGTTGGACATAGCTGTCGTACACAGGTAATTTAGGGAAAATGAAGAGTTTGGATAACATAGGTTATACTTAGTTATTTCAGGAAGAAACATAAGAGAGTGTGACAATGAAGATTTTAACGGCTTTGAAATTTTATATTTACAAATAAAGGGCAGGGAGATGGCTGAATCTGCCATCTAACACCTGAAAGTGTGCACCTTTTTCCTCTCCCTGATATGTTCTGAGCTCTATATATGTAACTTAAAGCTTTGACTGATAACATGCATCACTTCTTTTTGAGGTACAAAATAAATTAGGGCAAAATAAATTAGGGCAAATTAAAGTACTCTGTTGGTGCCAACTAAACTCTGCTAGTTATTGCTAGCAATCTGCCAATAATCATGTCATTTGTTTTTTAGACTGACGCACCTTAGATTTGTAGTAAGACCAGAATGAAATTAATATTTTCATACAATCATTTTAGTGGATCTGCTTGACATGTTTGACCAGTGTTGTTCATGCGAATCTCTATGTGTGTAGCTGTTGCTTAATTGGCTAGGATTATGTCATATGCAGGGGGATATTTTGTTCTTACACATGAGTAAAGATCCAATTCGAGCAGGAGAGATTGTTGTTTTTAATATTGATGTAAGTGCATTTGTTTTATTTTTCTTATTTTTATTTCATTCTGTATTTTATTTTATTGTTGTTACAGCTGTTTCAGCCTTCACGGTCTTTTGCTAAATCATTTCTGAAACTGTAAATTTGTCAGGGCCGTGAAATCCCAATTGTCCATCGTGTAATTAAGGTAACTTTTTTAATATGTACTACTTGTTTTTATTGATCTTGGACAGAGTTGTTTGTATTATGACTTTAAGTCCCAATTGTTGATATTTGATATTATTGTAGGTCCATGAAAGGCAAGATACTGGAGAAGTTGATGTCCTCACCAAAGGTGATAGCTAATTTGGATAAATATTAAATTTGTTATTGCCAGAATTGCATTGTTTGGTATTTAAATGTTCTTCCTTTATCTATGCATTTTCAGGAGACAACAATTATGGGGATGACAGGCTTTTATATGCTCAAGGTCAGCAATATCTTCAAAGGCACCATATCATGGGCAGAGCTGTTGGGTAAAGCCTTTAGCATTCAACCTTTACTTTTGTGCATTACAGAATACCTTTTTGTTCTCTGTATTCATCTTCAAAGTCATAGCATATCTTAAAGAATCTAACACGCAGACATTTATACTCATGCATGTTATGGAGATTGGGCATACTGGGAGATATCTTTTTTAATTTGTGTTACTTTTGTTTGAAGTTCGAATATTAGTATTTTTGTGTAAGACCACCCTCAAAGTTGGACAAAATGGGGATCAGAGTTTTATATCTCTCTTTTGATCGGAAAGCATATCAACTAGAGAATGATAATGATGTTTCAGAAAATGCTAGAGAACGATAATGACGTTTTATACTATGGGAAAGACACGAGTCTCATATATTAGTATGATTCAATTGTCCTGTTCGTCTTTAGAAGGTTTTATTGAAAAGATCTTGCATGTCTGAGTTTTGGGTTTGCTCTGCTCAATCATACTCTTAACATGTTTCAAGCAAAAGGGTGGTGTGCTTTTCAGTCCAAAAAGAATGTTCTAATCACGTACTTTTATTGCAGGTTCTTGCCGTATGTTGGTTGGGTCACTATAATCATGACTGAAAAGCCAATTATCAAGGTTGGTTTTCCATGTGACATGGATTGCTTAAACTAGAAAGCCATTTTCCTATTGTGCTACAAAACATTTTCTGAATCATGACTAGTGGCCACAATTATGTTACATTTACTTGTAACGTTCTTCCAGGGATTTCCCCTATTTCATTTCTGCATCTTTGCATCATTGGTGCATCAAAAACAAAATACATTCCCTCCATTCAAATTGGCCGGTCACGGTGGCCTCTAGTTAAATTGTCATCTTATGGAATATCGTTGTCCTTTTGGTTTCTATTTTCGTTGCAGTATATTCTTATTGGAGCATTGGGGTTGCTGGTTATAACTTCCAAAGATTGACAGACAGTTGAAGCAAATCGAATGTGCGGCCAAATCCAAAGGAGATCCATCTAAAGAATTGTCAATTGCTTCTTCTATCCTCTCTTTTGTATTGGCCATTCCTAACTTTTGTATACTGAGAAAGGAAATGTTTTGATAATTTAAGGCAGTAAGAAAAAAAGATAGTTAAGCAGGCTCAGCACTTTCTACAGTTTTCATTTATAATATATTTAAAATATTGGGATTTCTAACGACCGCTCCCATGTTTCAGATTGAACCAAAGACTGATTTGTGTTGCAACATTGAAGTTGGAGATATGATAACGTTGTTATGCTTCTCATAGACCCATGCATGATCTTTGGGTTTTTACAATAACATTAATAACAAATTTCATGCTAAATCAAGGGAGGTTTTATAACTTTACAATTTCATTTGAAAATATTTTCAATTTTCGTTTGTTTGGAAATATATATATATTTTTTTGCAAAGAAGAAGAAAAGATAAATTATATATGTAATAAGCAAACAAAATAAATAAAAGGTATAAAACTAGAGGTCCATGAACTCAACTCAACTCAACCCCCCCCCCCTCCTTCCCCCCTAAAAAACACTTTTCTTGGAGCCTACAGGCTAGAACTGGAGCAACGATGATCAAAGGAAATGCTTAGGTAAACATTTCTGCTTCCCGCTCTTTACTTTTGATCAAAGGATTTCTTTTTTTTTTTTTTTTTTTGGGGGCGAGAGGGGGGGGCTTGTTTTAATATGGATTGGCATGGATTGGTTTCCAAAATTCATTCTCTGCTTCAAGGCCTTATGAAAACTGGGCAACTGGGTAAGCGTAAGATGATAATGACATTCGTTACAAGTCATATACTGCCTTTTTCACCAACTCAATTAAATTCTTTAATACCTGTATTATCCAAGACTTAAATAGGCCATGGATTGGAAAGGGGACCGGTTGGTTAATCTGAAAACATATCTTAAAATAGAAGCTGGTATTCCTTTTCTCCATGCAGTTATAGTTTCATGAGGATAATTGTTGATGCCTTTGTTGCTTTTGTTATTTTCATTTTTGCTCAAAGAAATATGCTTGCTGAACTGTCATGCAATTACAATTCCATTTTTCTCTCAATGAAGCTTGCCTATGGTGCTTAACATTCCATAAACATGATTTGCCATATTTGTTTCTTGGGGTTATGCTTTTGCATTATGTCAATACGGTATTTCAAATTCCTCATTTCAAGATTTTAGCTACATGAACCATTGTTTTTGTCTTTTGTGCCTGCTGATGTATGTTTTCATATTGTTTCGTAGTGGGCTAATAATATCCTGCACTATGAATGATAGATTACCTGAGCAAAACTCCAAGTTTTTACGTGTTAATACTTGGATTTCGTGGTGTTGACTTTACCAAAATGTTTCAACTTCAATGATGAAGAATACGACGGCCCTGGAAAGAAGGAAAGCCCTTCCTAATTAGATAATGATCGAACGCTGAATTCGTATCCGTTATTTTTATCATTTGGGGTTAAACAACAACTTGTGCTTGCGTAAGTCATATCACTCTTTACTAAGGAAAGATGCATGATAGAGCAACTAAGATTTGATTCTATGCTTATTGGTTTGTTCTCTCTATTGTGCAGGATAATCTTAAACCACAACAATACACAACTACCTCATGCCATCAATTGTACCTCTGCCTCTGCAGTAGATTTTACTACATCTGGTTTTCATCACTCTAAGCTACAAATCTTCACTAAAGACGGTACAATACCCTGATATGGATCTTCTATAGCTAATACTATCAACATAATCAGCATTTCTGTTTGCTTCTATTTCTGTACTTTTGCCATTTCTTAAAAGAATCCCTTCCTTTGAGTTGCCCTTTTAAATAGTGTGAGATTAGAAATGCTGCATTGAGATGGACTCCTTTAGGGCCTTTCATGAACTAACACACTGCACTCACTTCATATGAAATGCTAGGCTGTTTTGACAAACAGATTACTTTTCCCACAAAATGTTGCTTTCCTTTGCTTGCTAGTTTTCCTTCCATAGACTCTCCTAATCTATGATTTGACTTAATATGTGTGTGTTTAATGGTCTGCAACCAAGATTACCGAAGTAGAAAGGGTGCTGTGGTGTTTTCAGTTTTTGTCAACAATACGACTTCATATCTTTCAATCCCATGTTAAGGTTGCAGATGTTTTTATTTAGAGGAAAAGAAGTTAGTCTGGTTGGAGATTTGGGTTTGTACTTTCCTTATCCTAAAAAGATGCTAAACGTGCAATCGAAAGGATGAATGGGTCGAGGCTTTTGAGAATTAAATCAGTGTCAATATGGCCAGGTTTAATGGTCATTCAAGCTTTTGGAGAAAAGCAAAGCTCTCGAACATGCAGGGGAGGTAGAGAATCCATAGAATATGTTGGTAAAGGAGTGTGAAGCTATAGTGGAAGAAGAATATTTGGAAAGGTTAGATAAATGTGTTGTTGGCACAGCAGAAAAGGTTATTGAGGTCGAGGTCTTAACTGACTATCTTACAGCACTAGGAGTTTCCAATATATCTGCAAAGTTTTATGGGAAGCATTTTCTCGTTGAATTCGATGACTACAATAATTTGAAGAAGATGGAAGGAGTGGTCTTGGCTTGGCTTGGTCAATGGTTATCCAATATCCACCCTTGGTTGAGGGAGTTTGTATCTAGATGCAGAATAGTTGGATTAGTTTGCTTGGGCAACCCGGGTCATGCTTGGAACTATCCTACAATGTACAATTTTAGTTTGTTATGTGGAGATCTCATTTGTGTAGACTTGAATATGTGGAATTCCCATGATGTGAGCTAAGCCTTTATGGTTGTTAAAACAAAGTGCTTAGCTAGGATTGTGTATTACTGCCATATGGCAACAATAGGTACAAAGTCAAAAGTTACGGAAACTGACCTCAGTTATGTTCATAACCTTGTAGATCGCTTTCACGCAGTGTGCGACGGCCAAGATAGAGAGGCTAACGTGGATGCTTCTAGTAGGCATCTTGAAACGAATTCTGAGGTAAAGGGCATGCCTAATGGAGACAGCATTATAAGTGATGGGTCAGCCACTCAAAGTCTGATGCAGAGGTGTCAAAGTACCTTTAATGTGATCTTGGAGAATGAAAATGAAGCTGGTAGGGAGATTAATGGGATTGAAGAAAAAGGGTTGGACAATGGTGATGAGGAATGGTTCATAAAACTTAAAGATTTTGCTAAAAAGAAAGGAAGAAAAATCAAAAAGAAAAAGAAATTGAAACGAAAGAAAAGGTAAGAGGAAGGTGTCATTAAGGAACAATGTATTGGAGGTTGGTAATAAATCTTTTTCAATGGAGGGTGTTAAAGATTTAAGAAATCTAGGAGGTTGACACCATTGCATGTTGGAAGAGAGACATCATCAAAGAGGCTGAAGAAGCTTGGGCTCTAGGGAAAAGGTTAGGCTTTAGTGCAGTCAAAGTGGAAGAAGAGGTAGCTGTGGAACTGAGAAACATAGAATAAGCAGGAAGGCTACAAAAATTTGAATTAGCGGTTTTCAGAGGTGATGGCTTAGGAAGCTGCTCAATGAGGAATTTCGAGATGATATTATTTTGCAAGCTTATGCCTTGAGGGGATTGCCCGATATTTGTCAAATAGTAGCATTTGGCTTGTGTGTTGGTATCTGGAGTTCCCCGAGGGGGTTCATAGCTGCTAATCTTTTGTGATTGTAAGGAGTGTGCTTGATTTTTGAATGTTTTGCTCTCTACTGAGCTTGGTTGTTGTATGGTTGAACTTTGGGTTCTTTTAGGTTTCAGGAGTTTATAGGTTGTTTATATTACATGTGAACTTGTATTTTCTTTCTCGTTTAGGAGTGTGTCGTTTGCATTGAGGTGTATTATAGTTTGTCAAGTGTGCTTGGTACATTGTCTTTAATAAGTTTTTGGTTAGGTTTTCCCTTTTGGGTTTTAATAAAATTTTATTATGATTGAGGGAAAATAATCTTCCAAACTATGCTTAGAGATTATTTGAGCCTAAATGCCAAAGCTAAGTGGAACATTCATATAAATTTCCTCCTCAAGAACTCCATCGCCATGAAATAATACTCATTCAGAGAAAGACTGTCTTACAGCAAATATTGCTCCATATCAACTCCTAATTTAACAAACTTGCTTGGTGCATTAATTGATTCCTCTTAGTGAAGGCTCTTGAGCCAAAGTTTGAACATATGAAATGGTTTCATAGCTGTGTATGGACAAGTATCCTAGAAAATAGCCTATCGTGCATCTTAGAGCATATAGTACTACTTCCATCACTAGTAAACATAATGAATGTAGATTTATTTAACAGAAATAATTGCATATAAATCTCTTATGTGATTCCTGTCTTTTTATGTAAAATCCTTAAAAATGGTTATCGCAAAAGTTACTGATATTTCCTTGTATCGGTGAAAGAATTTACAAACTTGATATTAACATCTTGATCACATTTCTAGTGTCTTCCTTGCATGTATTTTCTTTCTTACACAGGCTGAAACTGGTACTTCGATATGATTGTATTAATAGTAGCTTCTTCCTCAAATCCTGCAATATGTCATCAATCATCATGGTTAAAGTCAGAAACATAAATTCCATATTGATTTGTCTGCCAAATAAGGAGATGAAGATAAAGAGAGAAGGATTTACTGTATATATTCTATATTGATTTTCCTTCCATGTTTATGTGCAATAGCAGCAAAAGCATCCCTGGACAGCATGATAGTAGAGGGGCATGGAGTGAAAGGGCAGAAATCCACCACTTTGACATCAATGGTTCTCCGCTTACATGGTCGCTTAGGTCCGCTCAGGCATCTTAATCGGTAACGCCTCCCACAAGCGGCACCATTGTCCCATAATCCCTCGCTAACTGCAACAAACAAGTTCCCAGGTGGAAACTGTTCTTCTCTATTACCATCACATTTAGTTGCTGCATTGCAAGACAGAACACATGATTATGAAGATGAATTGTTAATATATATATATATATATATATATATAATTTAAGCTTTGAATTGTTCAGAAAGAAAAGAAATGATACTGACGTATATATGGTGGGTTATAATACGATGCAGTGCCAATATCACCATGGACAAAGTATGCTTCTTTGCTTATAACTGCAGTAATCAGTATTGCCAAGATCAAGAGTGCCATTACCCTCAACTGAAGAATAACATAAACTACTTTTATCTACAGCAAATATATGAAGGTTGGTTTCACTCTTTTTCCTCCTTTAATTCCTTATCTAAGTTTCCTTAGCATGCCCAATATGGTAGCTAGGGAATATATATATTTGTTAAGCAACATTTCAGGCGACCTAAAACACGTTAAAGATCACCAAACTTTAAAGTATGAAGTTACTTATTTTGGTGGGTATCTTAGGTTAACTTGCGATCGTCACATCCATTCATTATTACTTTAGTGTTAACGTGATGTAGTAAAGTTAATTTTAGGCTTGGTTTCCACCCTTGTTTATGAATCTTGTTATTACGCGTAGATGTCTTTATTAGTTTGCCTTTTGGCATTTATTCTCCAAGGGAAAATTGAAAATTAATAAAAAGTTATTTAAAATGAGAATTGGTTAAATCAGTTGGTTGGATCCACTTTTCATAAATAGTCAGAATTAATTTAAGATTGATCAGTTAAGCCTATTAATCGATTTTTTTTATTTTAGTTATTTTTAAAAAAATAAAAATTTAGGTTAAGTTTACCCATAGAATTGAGTTTTTAATTCAATAATTGATAACTGATCAATTTTAATTATTTCAATCAGAGTCTTAATCGGTTTCACCAATAAAATCAACTTAATTATTTTAACCAAAGTCTTAATCGATTTCACCAATAAAATCAAACATAACTAAATAAATCAAGCCAAAAACTACTATTTTTCTTCAATTCGTGGTAGGGAAATTACTAAATTAGATGTAAACAATATTAAGATAAGGTCATAAAATATAGCAGGAGAAATTGTGTAACTTAGAAGTAAACATGGAAAAGATTGGGATGAGGTTATGTAGGAGAATATAGATAAATAGTGAATGGGCAATGCTTGAAGAAGATGCTACGGTCGCTTTGTAAGCAAGGCAAAGAGTTTTGGTTATGATTGTTTAATTGGCTAGTCGAGTCCTCCTGACCTTCCCTTTTCACATGATGGACCTTACATTGATTTCATTAGTCATTTTTAACGATTAATAAACATGTTAAAGCTTTGGAAGCTACATATTAATATATAAAAATATGTCATTTGGGCAGTCATACCAAACCCTCACACTTCATCAACTGACTTTAACACTTTTCCTTTTCATTTTCCATATAATCGATTTTCTTAGCCAGAGTAGCATTTTTCCTTCTAAATTTTTTTAAAGGAATTTTTTTAGTATAACTAATTTAAACTGATATCATAATATATTTTTTAAATAATTAAAATAATAATTAGATTTTATCACATTCGTGAGTGAACAAAATTATTTTTATGTTAAGATATATTTATAAAAATATTTCAATAGATAATTATTAGTGAAGTGGCAAGATTATTTATATATATATATTTTTTTTTTTGGTTTTGTGTTGAATTTCCAAATAAGGTTTTAGTTGTTTAATTTGAAAATTATATAAAAGTATGGAAATATGAAAATATCTTTATAATAATATTAATTACCCTTTAAAAGTAAGGTTATTTTGGTAATTTCATAGTTGAGTTAGTATTAAGTTAATTCGTGATACTAACTCAATTAACCATTTTACATATAACTAAAAATTTTATCACACGCGTATGTGTATGAAAACCACAAATTTAAAATATAAGTGTTGGGTGCAGGGGCAAGACACAATGCACTTCTAAGGGAAGAATCGGGCTCGAGTCTTGGAGACAAAATAGTTGGGAGGGGTAACTCCGAACCCCAAACATGGATTGTAAAACATATATGAAAAATACCAAAAGAAACTATAATAAATGACGAAACTTATGCTTAAAAACTATGTATGTTATTAAAATAAAAATTTTATATTAAATTGTTTATCATGATATTGTCATCGATCTTGAACTGGTGTTGAGTTAACTTATGCCACCAACTTGATTAAATATATTATTAATAAATACAATTGATGAAGGTAATAGAGAAAATTAAAATGTATAAGAATATTAAAATAAAGTTTTAATTGAGTGGTAAATTAAAGGTTTTTTTTATGTAAGTGGTATAGGTTTGAAACTCACTATATGTATATTTTATTTTTTTAAAGTGAAAAGACTAAAACACCTTCGAATAATATTACTTATTTTAATTATGAAAGGGCATTCATGTAATTTTCTATCTAAATTGTTGCTCGATTGACTCGTAAGACTAACTCAATCAGAAGTTTAAATAATAGTATAGATATAGATATTAAAAATATATAACCAATTATTATATTTGATATTTAAAATCTCTTTCATAAAATGATAGAATTGGTGTGAATTGAAATAACGTTAATGTTGTGGATGTTAGGTTAACTTGAATTTGTGTTTAGTTAATAAGTTGTGGTATGTTAATGATATCTATAAATTGCATAAATTAATATGTTTTGGTATGGATATGAATGACTTTGAGTGAATTATAAGCATGTTGGTAACATTTGAGTTTGAAGGGATGAAATTGGAATGTTTTGTTGTGAAATGGTGCCAAATTATGGATATTGGTTTGTTTGATTTGAGGAATGGTTAAGTGAATGTTTACTATATGTCTTGAATTGGTTTGTGTAGGTTTTACATGTACATTTAGACTTCAAATGTACTTGTTTGAGTTTGGGCATGAAAAGAGGACCAAAATGGAACATTTTTGACATATTTGGTACTAGGTATCAATACTCTGGATATAGGTATCGGTACTTTGTATATTTGAAATAGTTTTTCAACAAATAGAATGTCATTTTGGTGTTGATACCAGACTAAAGTATCGATACTTATAAGAAAATATCAGAACCTTGAGTCAAGTATCAATACCATTTAAATTTAAATTTATTTTTTATCAATACCATTTAAATTTAAATTGATTTTTCAAACTTCGAAGCTTGAAATGGTATCAGTACCTAGTAAGGGTATCAATACCTGTTCTATAACTTTGAAAAGTTTTCAAATTGGTTCTATTTCATGTTTGGTTTCAAAATTGAACTTTCGTAAGTTTGATTAAGTCTCGGAAAAGGGTGATTAACGAATAATGATTGTGTTTATAAGATGTTCGAATGTTTGAATGATTTATTTACAATGTTTTTTATAGTAGTTGCTTCGACAACGGATGTAGCATCCCGAAACTTGGACCCGACATCAGATCAGGCAAGAGGTGTTACATTCTCCTCCCTTATTGTATGCTATATAAACACAAATATATAGTTTATTATTTTCAAAGTTAATACATTTATATATAGTAAGTATGAGTATAGATATAAATAAATAGATAATATAGTATATAGATAGAGATAGATAGATATCTTTATCATTATGAATTAAGTTCCTCGATAATAAGTATTAAATTAAAACATATTTAATTACTAATTTATTTTCCTGTATTATTTCCTTTGAATTTAAAAATAATTTAACAATTACATTTTAATTTACATACTAATTTTTTAGGTAAAAAATACCTTTACATACTAATCTCTTATATATATACTATAGCAATTTATAGTTAATTAAGTATTCAAATATGGCACAGTTAAGAAACTGCCATTTGGAACACGGTTTAATTGTCACATATCTTTATTGACTAAAGTTTAAAATAAATATTATTCCAAACTAATTTCCTTATAAAATTATATCAACATTGAATATCCATTAATATAATAATGATTATATATATATAAATAATTTATGCTATAATTGATTTAGTCATAAATTACGAAAAAATATAAATATGTACACACTTAGTCTAGTTTTAATCTTTTTTCTCAATATTAAGTACTTTTCTAATGTCCAACATTTAAAAATATAAATATGTGCTTCAAGCCTGTAAAATTGAAATTTTATATATTCATTCATGCACTTATTTTTTAAATTATTGAAAGATGAATTTTATATATAATATATATAAAATATTTCTTTCTTTAATAAATAAATGAAAAAGATATTAAAGATATTATTGAAATCATACATTTTAAATATTAATTTTTTTATCTTAATTTATATTGTATCATCGTTATAAAAATTAAATATTTTTATTACTTTTACTTTTTTCAATAATATTATTTATCAAACGTTATAAATTTTATACCAATTTTTAATAATTTAATATAATATATTTTAATTAATACACACAATCAATCCTTAATAAATATAAATAAAATTTAATCAAATAAATAAATAAAAATAAATAAATTGAGATTAACATTTTTTTTCCTTTTTTATCGTTTATTAAGCAAGTCTTTCTTTTTCATTACAAATTTACCGCTGAGAGGGGAAAACTTCAATAAAATTCCATGGGATACAGATGGAGATGAGCATGGGTATTGAAACTTTAAGAAGAAATAAGAAACGAATTTTAGTTTCCAAAGAAACTTTGAATCCTACTTTATAGATGCTTTTACTTACCGGTGATTTATCCACGTCAAGCTTCGATTCTTATTATTTTTAGTGTTTGGTGTTTAGATGACGGGTTTTAGGAAACCCGTAATATGTAGTGGATGGATGGGTAGGACCTTTGCACTATTTTACATTTGAACATGCCCATGCATATACACTATTTTCTGAACTACCTTGATCTATTATGAACATTGTTATTGTTGGCTATGTACCCTACTTCGATTGTTTGATCATATGCAAAACTAATTTTTATTCTATTGAGACTCACACTGAGGTTTTCAAGCCCATCCCTTTAGTTTACATATTACAGATAACCCTCAAGGTTATTATCGGACTCGACATATAGAGGTCTCGTCTCGAATTTATTAATATTTTTTAAAATTTTACTTTATTATTATTATGGTTTTATTTTGGGACTGTAATTTTGTTAAATATGGATTGTGGCATAGGTTGTTTTATTTAAATTTTTGCATGCATGGAATTTTGGTTAAAAATCGAACAAGTCTAATAATCGGCTTAATGTGGCTTAAAACACTGTTTTTTGTACAAAAATCAAAGGCATCACTTTTTTTGTTGTGTAATAATGAAACGAAGTTTTTAAAGGAAAAATGACGAAAACAATTGTGTTTTTCTTTAAAACGACATGATGTTTTTAATAATCGGACTTTAAGTCATTCGGCTAAAATAATTTGACATTTTGGCAATTCTAAGACAACTACTTAAAGTTTTTCTAAAAATCGAACTAATAAATGTTTTGAAAACGGAACGGATTTACTTGGCCATTTCGGTGGCTAATGTAGCCTTTAGAATTCCCTCCACACAAAATCATCTTAATTATCTACACTGTAGTGGATGATTCAATAGTTCAACTTCAAACAACAAGAAAATGATCATAGTTAGTTTTGTTTAATTTATCTATAAATAAATTATATAATGAATTAATTTGACTGATGAAATCGAGTTGATTCAAATTTGAATTATATATATAATTCAAAATGAGTTGAATTCAGACAAAATGTCAAGCTGATGTTTCAAGCTGTGTCCAATGTAAGAGAAACCTCCATGGAGAAACAATAATGCTCTAATTAGCAATTTAAACATGAAGATTTGATTCGATTAGTATTAGCTAAGTAGGTGTTCTTGTTGTTGAGGAATCTTGGAGATTGTTAATTTGAATGGACTTAAATGCGTAATATTTATCTCAACTATAATTAATTATGGATTTAAGAAGTTGACAACTTCTTAACCTAGTATCAAGAGCTTATAGAGCACGGGAAATTGAGTTAAACATGGATTTAATCTCAAACAATCTATTTTCCATTTCAATTAAAAAAAATTAACGAATGTAAGAGATTTAAAGGGAATTATAAAGCAAAAAGAACTTGTACGAACTGATTAATGATGGTTGTACATTTGCTTGAAGAGATAGTTAAAATATTAATCAATAAATTTGCAATCTACTTATTTAATCTATGTGTAGTACTAATTAATCCCTTATTAGGATTAATGTTTTATCAATTTGATTACAATACTATTCATATCAATGCTTTTACTGCTTACTATTCTCATGTTAAATACACAATGTAACGTGTTGTAACTTTGATTACTTCTCTTATTCTACTTTATGTTCCAACAGTAGATAAAACAATAGTCTTGGTGCAATCAAAATTTATGCTGTTGACATATTTGACTATTGATAGATTATGATTTAATATTATTAGGAAATTTTGTGGTAAATTAGAATATGATTATCATCTAATCAATTAGTCTTGAAGAGGAAAATAAAAGTTTAAACTTTTGTAGATACTCATCTTGTATCCTTATCCTTATATTTCTAAGTATTTGAAGTGGTTGGGAAGCTCGTTTATAAAGATTTTTATGAGACAAATGCTCAAGATAATTAATGAAATATTTCCAGCTTTTAAATGAGTATATCAAAACATTGCTAAAAGGGTGGTTTGTATCAGGTTCTGTAGTTGAATGTCTTTTAACTTTTTGTATTTTGCTATTTTATTGGGTAATTTTGTGGCACTCTTTAATGTATTGTTTGGAGAGTTTTATTGAAGGTAAAGTAAGGTATTTGAGAAAGTCGTTTATAACAATGAGTTATTGTTGAGGCAAAAAATATCCATAGTGGTAAGGATAGTTTGAGCTTTAGTCAAAAGGTGATTCGGTTGGATTGTTAAATAAAATCACTCTCTAAGCGAGATTTCACATGATATGATTATTAATAAGTAGTATAGAGATAAAGATTATGATACTCAAACAATGGAAGAAGCAAACAGAGAAACAAATGTAGAATTTAAAGAGAAAATAAAGGTTGGGTAAAAGTCCAAAATGGATGTAGCAAAAGTGGCCCGTGATTATGCTTTGTTTCCTCTCTTAATATTGTAGCCAAAAACATTTTATTATTTGTCTTCCCCAAAAGTTTCTCTCTTCTTCCTCAATTTTCTTTCTTCTCTCTTAAGGAAACAAATCTGGCCTTTCCTATTTATCATTTTGGTTTTCAAAACTAACCATCCCCCCTGAATTTGCAGTTTCCATTTGGTACCACCCACACTTTGCCTGTTTCTCAATCAATAATTATGAAGCACAATTAAATTAATATCCCAAACATATTTAAAGTCAAATTAGAAAGGATCCACACACACACAAAAATTACTCATTGGTCCATAACATTCCTAATTAATTAAACTAAACTAAATATAAATTTTATAAGGTGAAACTCAAATCTCCATATTAAACAATCTCCACCATTGTTAAAACCTCATTCACCACACTTCATTTCTTTTTATTTTAATATAACTTAATCGAAATGACTAGATTTTTAATAAAAACAAAAAAACTTTGGAAGTAAACATGATAGATTTCTGACCAGAAATATTTTACTAAAAAAATTTAACATTTATAAAATTGTGCGACGAGGAATAATGTGGTAAACAGTAGTAATTTCTACATAAAATCATACTTAAAACAGTGCGTGAGTCATGAATGTTGATGTTTAACATTTGTAAAGTCGACTGAAAGTGACTCTTTATGGCTGGCTTTGGACATGAGAAGAAATAGTCCAGAAAAGACAACAATATGAGAACAAATCAAAATGATCCATCATCACTATTTTGCTTAAACGTATCTCAAATGATGTTATATGTATTAAAAAATAAATTTCCTATGAAGTGCCAAATTATTGGTAGAATATTAGTGCTTTGTGTGAATGAGCTCCCACAATTGAAACCAAAACTGTAAAAGGTAGTGTTAGAAATCTGACGGAAGTGCTTTTCCTAATATTTTCCCACCATTTCTTTTATAACTTACTAATTATTATAAATTATTTGAGAATTATAAAGATTGAGAAATTAACTTCAATTTTATATTAAATTATATGCCTCAACTGTTTATAAATATTTAAATTATGAAACATATGTAACCAATATGTAATGTTACTCATGATTTACTGTCATTCAATATAATTTACTCAATTATTTAAATTCAAATTTCAAATTAAAAAGACCCAAACATAAAATAATTTAAATCCAAAAGCAAATCAAATTAACCCAAAAAAGTCTTTAAAAAGGTTAAAAGTTCAAAATATTCTAATCAAAATAGATTCAATTCAACCTTAGCTCAACCCATCTAATTGTTAAGTTTGATAGCAGATGGCATCTCAAGTTTCCACGTCTATCTTTGTCAGCATTCACTATTGAAAATTGGTTAATTATACACGGTAGACCAGGGAAAATGATATAATTAGGTTAGTTGTAGATTATGACTTATACTTACCTATTGTTAATTTAATCCTCTCTAATAAACTAATATTGATATTTTTTTAAAAAAGAACCAATGTTCAATAAAAACCTGGGGACATTGAAAAGATAAAACAAAGTGAAAATAATTTGGGGTACAATTATATCCAAGCCAATAGATTTACCCCATCAACTTTTGTTTAAAGCTTCATTTTCACCCAAATTCTCCAATCTATTAGCATTGGCAATACCAACAATAGGACACTTAACACAATCAAAGTAGTTCGCTTTTTAAATCAAATCGCCCTTGCCAAGGTACGAGCTATTTTATTGGCATTCTTACAAATCCAATAGATAGATAAAGAATGAAAACCTAAAACAATATGATGACAATCCAATAATAAAATCTCAGAGTCAGAAACATCCAAACCGCCAATAGTGAGATTTTGCCACAACTTTTGGTTGTCAATTTAAAAAATAATGTCATTCATATGGCATGACCGAAGCCAAGACAAAGTCTCACGAGCTGCCAAGATTTCCACCATGAAAACGTCAAACTTACTTTTTCATAAAATTGAAGATACATCACACAAAATCACCTTC
The DNA here is from genome assembly GCA_025503065.1 of Gossypium bickii. Taxonomy (NCBI): domain Eukaryota; kingdom Viridiplantae; phylum Streptophyta; class Magnoliopsida; order Malvales; family Malvaceae; genus Gossypium; species Gossypium bickii. Next base: position 12,695,217 of record CP106713.1, on the reverse strand, counting down.
ATAATTATGCACAATCACGCCCCATCCCATATGCTCACTATCAACAAAAATAACACCATCAAAATTGCATTTGAGCATACCCCCGGTGGTCGTCTCCAACAATCACTACCACCCTCTCCTAACCTCCTAACCATCATTTGAGATTCATGAACAATCCTTACCCCCAACCATATGTAACACCCCATACCCAACCTGATCATTGAGTCCGAGCAATGAGATGCTACAACTGTTGACGGAGTAAAGTTCAAATTGTTGTGCAAAATTGAACCATTCAAACATGTAAATAAATAGCATTCATATACATAATATATTACATTGTCATTTTTGGGTCCCACCCAAGCTTACAATAGCTCCTTTGTTAACCCGAGCTTGAATTAAGACTAAATTGTAAGGTTTGAAAACATTTGGGTTGACGTCGACATCTCAGTATGTTACGTCGCAACTTCATACATACCAACGTCGTAACGACATTATGTTTCAGCACAACGTTACGACATTGAGAGTTGGTGGTTATGACAAGGACCCTATTTTTAGCAAAAACACCATTTGGTTCCCATTCAACAAGGTGCAATAATACCTAAATGGTTAATACAACCTTATACCATTAAAAAAAAAAAAAACTTAAATCCATACCATTTCATGCCAAACAAATCACCTAAGCATTCCAATCCTACCCAAATCAAACAAAAACTCAACCTAATCAACCATTAAATTTCAAAATCCAACTATTCAAACATTTTTACATATGAAATTTTCATATCAACTTTACATTCTCAAAGCATACCATTTTCCCATTCAATTATGTTTCATCTACCATTCTAGGAGTAAACAATGTCACGATCTTAACTTGAATTAGGCATACATACTCTAAGTTAAGCATCATAATCCACATTAACTTACCTTTTTAATACATGAACCATTCAAGCTACTTCAAATAATAGAATTTCAACCTCAACAAGTCAAACTGTTCAAGAGTATATTTACCATTTTCATAGCATCAACATGAACGAATATGTGATCGTTGTTTTCGCGATGTCAAAGTCTTAAAATTTATAAAAAGAATGATCAAACCTGGAAACTAACTATGACAACGATTTGAGGCAAGCGCACCTATCGAACAGTAGTATAGTTAAGGCAAGACCGGAATGTCGAATCCCAAAGGAACCAAAAGTACTAATATTAACTCTCTTTCTATTATCTAGCCTAAGAATTAAATGAATTTTTATCTAGTCTAAAATTAACTAACAACTAAACTAAAGACTCTAAGGCAAAGAAGAATGAAATTGGGAAAATAACTTTAGGAAAAACCAATTGATTAAGACGACACCCAAGGAAGAATCCACCTAGACTTCACTTGTTATCTAACTCTGAACCAGACGGTTTATTCATTTGACTTGATCCGTAATATTCCCTAAGTTATATTAATCCCTCTTTTGAAGCGACTAACGTCTAACCCTAGGTGATTAATTGAAATCTCTTTCTAATTAAAACCCCTAGAATTGCATTAATTCGATCTATGGACTCCCATATTAGGTTTCACCCTAATCTGGCAAAATCTCGTCACCCTATCTCTAGGCGCACAATCAACTCTGCTTAATTATGCTAGATCTACTCTTAAGCAGGGACTTTTGCTCCTCCACCAAAGCACATCACACTTGAATTAATATCCCGGAAATACCAACACAAGAATTAAGAACACATAATTAAGCACAAGTCAAATATTTATCATATAGTTCAACAAACGATAACAAGATTCATCTTAGGTTTCATCCCCCTCAGGTATTTGAGGGTTTAGTTCATAACAATGAAAGAAAACATCTCAAAAGAAAAGATAAAACAAAACATAAGAAATCCCTAAAACCCCCTGAAGGAATTGAAGGAGAGATCCTCCGTCTTGAGTATAATTCCAGCTTCTTGAGATGAATCAACTGGCTATCTTCAAGTAAATCCCCACAAATCTACCTCCTTGGCCTAGCTGGACGCCCCCTGAATAAAGCCCTCGATTACCCTTCTGGTCATACTTAGGGTGTTTATATAGGCTTCAGAATATGTTTCTTTGCCCCTAAGTATCCAAATCTGTGTGAAACTCTTCTTTCCTACGGCAGGGACACGCCCATGGCACATGCCCGTGTAAGTCGTGGCCAGGCAGTGTTCGAACCTGTTGAATGGGGCACGGTCGTGTGATCTTGAGCCCAGGCCGTGTGGATTTCATGATATGGCCCATTTACTCCGTTTTGGGCCCGTTTTCCATTCTTTTAGTCATCCGGTGCTCTCCTGAGTATAAAACATGAAAACAAAGGATTAAGAGAACCAAATTACATAATTCAAGGCTTAAATCATCCAAAAGCATGCTAAATGTGGGCTTAAAATATGTTACTTTTACGATTTATCAAATACCCCCACACTTAAGCTTTTTCTTGTCCTCAAGCAAAATTTTCAAGTCACAATTAAAACAAACTTCCTTGATTCATAATATTTATCAATAATGTTTCGTCATAATTCAAAGATAATTCATACATGAATAATTAAACTCAAAGGGTCCTAAAGATTCAAACAATCAAAGTCATACATTTATAGCATGAAAACATAGGCGTTTCCCTTTACCAAAATAATTACCTCTAATTCAAAATCGACAAGAGTTGACATCCTCACTAAAGATTCAATCAAATCACTCGAAGTGTTTAAGGTTCAGAATTAAGCACAAAGAAGTCAAACATGAAAAGTTAATCCCATAGGCTTGCATGAAAATCAAATCTCCACCACTATAAGATGAGATGATACACAAATCAAAAGGTCTTTAACAGGGTTGTAACGGGGCTTAGGTTAAAGGTATGGATATAGGCTGAATTAGAAGGTTAGAATCAAGATTGACCTGACAAATTACCTAACTAGAAACAATGGACATATCTTAAATAATTACATTAATTGAAAACTAATCATACGAGCTTTTTCTTCAGGATTTGAAATTTAAATATGTAAGCTCACTTACTTATAGAACTAATAATAAATATACTTAGTTTTTTTTTAAGAACACTTCAAATAATAATAGGATGAATTCAACTACTAAAATTAGGCAACTGATCAAATCAAGTCTCGATATAAGGGTAGCAAAAAAGAATGGTGATAACAAATACAAAAGGGTTTTGGGGAAATGTTAGTGGGTAAGTCAATAAAAAAGGGTTGTTAGGATCAAAAGGGGTTCACTAGGGGTTAATTATGAAGGTAAGCTTTTTAGTGGAGTGAGTGGGTTAAATCCTAAGTGTCTTTATCATCTCAGTATATCAAATCAAAGGTGTGGTCTCGACATATATAATCGATGCAAGTTCTAGAATAACAAATCAATGTTGACACACTCATAATAAAAAGTGAGCAAGAAAAAGAATGTATGCTCTATAAGGCTCAAAGTCTCGCAAAAATTATAGGTATTTTGATGTCAATCTCGTAGATTTCAAACTTCAAGGTAACATTCAGATTCAGGTAGACAACCTAAAAAAAAATTATTCTGAAAAATAGACTTATCATGCTTGATTCTCTAGTATCCTTCAAATTTAATCATCAATGCACAATTATCAATGACTTACTCTAAAACATATCAACAAAAATCATCAATCAGGAAATTTCATTCTAATCATAATGTGAGAAACTTACTTTAGAACAAGGCATAATTCAGGGATTTCAAATAATACTATAGTTAACCCCCCACACTTAAGATGTACATTGCCCTCAATGTACAAAGATTAGATAATAGCATTTAGTAGATAATCAAAAGAGAGGGAGAGAGGTGAAACTTCTTGAATTATTTTGGATGAAATCCTTGGATCGGAGGTGTGGAAACTTGATGCGGAGGTGAAAGATAAGTTGGAGGAGTCGCCTCTAATTCCTGTGCTAGATGAAGAAATTGGGGACCTCGTGAAGAGTTAGCAAGGAAGTAATAAGAAGAACTCAAAATAAACTGAATTTGTATTTAAAGAAAAGCAAGCTAAAGTGAAGAAAATAAAAAATTAAAATAAACTTGAAGGGAAAGATTAATGGACTGAAAAGTCCTTATTGTTGGATGGTTTACGCGGTAGGTGTGATTCCCAATGCTAGTGGGATGGTGGTCGTGATTCCCAAGGCGTGATTCCTTAGCAGCCTGAAGAACCTAAAACCAAGAAACTAAAATAAATTAAATTAAATTAAGCATAAGATTTTCAAAGAGAAGGAAATAAAGGAGAAGATTAAAGAAGAAGAAAAATTAAATGGCCTCAAAGATCCTTGGGTTGTTGTTTGGAGGAAGCGGCTGGCATGAACTTATATAGACTTGTCTCCCACTGGGGGACTGTGCTTAGATTCTGCCGTTTCTTCGACATTAAGTTTTTTGACATCAGGAATTGGGGAAGGATTAAAGAAGAGAAATATGGAAGGGGAGAATTCTGAAAAATAGGATGGAAGAAAGGGGATGGGGAGTGGTTGAGAAGAGGGAGGGAGGGTTGGTTTATATAGAATTTCAAATCTGGTATATCCCCACACCCGTGTACTCTAGGCGTGTCGATTCACACGGTCGTTTTGCACGACCGTGTTTCGCTTTCTTCGTTTCTTCCACGCTCATGTTTAAGGTTCCATGCCCGTGTGTGATCTAACAGTGTCGGCCACGACCGTGTATGATCTAACAGTGTCGGCCACAGCCGCGCCGTGAGGGTTTGTCGGTGCCCGTGGTGTGGTGGTTGGAGTCTGTGACTCAAAGATTTTATTTGTTCTGACTTGTACCGTAACACCCTTACCCGAGTTCCACACCAGAACCAAGCCCGAGGTATTACCAAACTGACACCGCTTAAACACCACTTAGGCTCGACGTGACTACACTCTTACATTACTCTGGCAGCCTTATTCTCGACTTACAAGGCTTTATTCATACCCAAGAAGGCTCTCGAGACCATATCAGAACTTTTTCGATTCCTAAAATTTTTCTCTTTTCTATACAGGGATCACACGCCCGTGTATCATGTAACACGCCCGTGGGTTTGCACCCACACCCATGTCCTCAGCCCATGCTTAAAACTCCAGCATTCTGTTTTAACACCACGGTTAGAGCATATGCCCATGTGAAATGGGACACGCCCGTGTACCCTCACAACATGCCCGTGTCTTCAAACTGTGGGGAGGTTACTGACTATATTCACACGGCCTTGACACGCCTGTGTGGATAATCCGTGGTCTATCCTAATTTAAAATGCTAACATGCAGGGGACACATGGTCAAGTCGCACGCCCGTGGGCTGACCGTGTGTCACACATGGTCTAGACACATGTCCGTATGCCTACCCATGTGGACAGAACAAGGCTATTTGCCCAACTTCTAGCACCCCTATATCTTACACTATATGAGTTCATTCAACATACTAATAGACATCTCATAGTTCAACATGTACTCTCATTGATAACTTTGAAATTTCATAAATGATAAAGTATGCCATCATTCTTGGCAATTTACAAAATAAATATCTTAGCAAGAGCCAATACACCTTTGGCCAAAATAACAAAATAATCTATCTAGTCTAGCCCTTATACATGCCATACACAAAATCACTAAGTCTATTTATACCAAAGTGAGCAGATAGTGTGGGCGGTCTCCTGGTTATCGGTGTATCTCGGCTCGGCTTTTAAGCTCTATAAAACAAGGGAAAGAAAAGGGGAGTAAGCTTTAAGCTTAGTAAGTTTACATGGAAACAATAAAACACTTTAACATGTATTCAACAATTTTCTTGGCTTTATATACTAAGCAAGAAACAATCTATACTCATTTCCTCCATTCACACATTCCAACCATATCACTAGCATAATGCATACATTCATTCTCAGGTTTCCCTGCACTTAACATCATAATATTATAATATAAAACACATCACAATCTCTTAATAAATTACTTAAGAGTCAATTTACTTGATGGTTCCGCACCTAGCCCACCATTAGTTTTTATTAGGGTGGTAACGCACTTAGCCCACCAAAAGGATTAGTTACGGTGGTATCGCACATAGTCCACCAAATGATAAGTAGACGATGGTATCGCACAAAGCCCATCGTAATTAAACAATAAGGTGGTATCGCACTTAGCCCACCAAAAGATAAATAAACGATGGTATCACACAAAGCCCATCGAAACTAGACAATAAGGTGGTACTGCACTTAGCCCACCATCAAGTGTTGTCCTTACATATTTATACGACTATTTCTTCATTCATACAATAATTATTCAATGACTACCACATTTAATCCATTTGAATCACATATGTTCTCATTCATGTCATAAACCAATTAGCGGCACAATGTATATAAGTGAATTGTGTTGTTTACACGTAAACTTACCTCGATGCAAAACGTGTTAACTAGTGATTTACTCGATCACCTTGCCTTTTCCACGGTCAAGATTGATTCCGTGTTCTTCTTGATCTAGAATAATGAAATTCGTTTGTTTAGATCATCCTATGATCATAATACATCAAATTCTACACTTGGGCAAAAATGACCATTTTGCCCTTATACATTTGCAAAATTACAATTTTGCCCCTAGGCTCGTAAATCATTTTTCAACACATTTTCTCATTAATCAAGCCTAGCTAAACATTTATTACTCTTATAACTACTCACTATTCTCACTATTTCATGCATTTATGACACAATCCCAATCTTTGCATTTAAGTCCTACTTAGGTGTTGTCATGAAACCACCATTCACAAAAGTTGTTTCACAACTCCCCAACATTCATTTTCTTCCATAAAAACTCAGCTAACCACATAAACACTCTCATGGCAAGTCCCTAGACTTTCAACCATATCACAAATTAGTCCCCTCATTAGCTAGCTTAAGCTTTGGGGGTTCTAAAAGTACAAAAATTATCAAGAATAACCATTAAGAACACTTACTAGTGAGGAGAATAAGTTGCTGAAATTTCAAGCTCCCAAGACCCTTCTTTTAGTCTAAAAATCGGTGGAAAAAGGAGAGAAGAGAAAAAGATGATAGCCTTCCCTTATTTTATCATACTTTAGTCAACTAGTCAACAACTATCACCAAATTTGACTAAGAATTAATGCTCTTGTCCCCCTAGCTTCCTATGGCCGGCTATCACTAGATAAATGGCCCAATTGCACTTTAAAGTCCTCTAAATTACATTCTATAGCTATTAGGTACCCCTACTTTATAAAATAAAACTTTCGCATCTCATGCGATTTAGTCCTTTTTCTCAATTAAACATGCTATTGCTAAAATTAAAGCACCAAAATTTCCATATAGTCATATATTAATACCATAACACATAAAATAATTTTCCTCAACCTCGGATTAGTGGTCCCCAGACCACTGTTCCGACTAGCCCCAAATCGAACTGTTACATGTACCGTTTCTGCCATGTCAATACGGAGATTCGGTGCATCCATACAGCCACAGCCACGACCATGTGCGAGGCCGTGTGGCCTAAAATTCTGTACTTTTGGTTAGTTTATAGTTAGGTACTATAAAGAAAGGATAAAATAGAATAAATAAGACAAAATAAAAATGTAAAAATTAATGGGGTTAGTACTCGGGTTGCCTCCCGAGAAGCGCTCGTTTATAGTCTTAAGCTAGACTCTCCTCTCATTTGTATATTCATGGTGGTTTGAGGAGTTGAAAGTCCTTCCTCGTACTGGCAGTTCCATTATCATGATAGGGTTTAAGACGAGTAGCATTTATTTTCAAAGTGCCGAAAATAGGGTTACTTACCTCGATCGTTCCATACGGGAAAACATCTATTACCTTGAAAGGGATTTCTTTGCTGGTGTTGGGATCAGGAGGGGACACTCGTGGGTCTGCTTTATCTAGTAATACCTGATCTCCAATTTTGAATTTGTTTGTCTCGTAGGGTGGCCTTGGTTCTGCTTCAGATATCCCTAGTTCTTTTTTAAGGTGCTTCTTCCCCTCTTCCAGTTCGTTGATCTGAATCCCTATTTCCTTGTGAGTTATTTCCTTGTTGGCACAGGGTTTCGGATCAGACTCAATTGTGTTCTTTTGTGGTGCTTCCTGAAAAGAAGGATTAACCGAAAGTTTATCAATATAATTTACTTTCTCACCTTGGTTACTTGATGTTCTAGCTGAGTCAAGTGCTTGAAGAGTGACTGTCTCCTCACCTACACAAAGTATGAGTTCACTTGCGTCGACATCAATTTTAGTCCTGGCAGTTGCTAAAAATGGTCTTCCTAAAATTAGGGGGATCATTTGTCCTCATCCATGTCTAAAACGACGAAGTCTACTGGGAATACGAATTTATCAATTTTTACAAGTACATCTTCAATTATACCCCTGGAAACTCTAATAGTTTTATCAGCTAATTGAATTCTCATCCTAGTTTATTTGGGTTTCCCTAGACCTAGCTATTTAAACAATTTGTAAGGGATGAAATTTATGCTTGCCCCTAAATCAGCTAACGCATTATCAATAGATAAACTACCAATTAAGCATGGAATTGTAAAACTCCCTGGATCTTTTAATTTCTGTGGTAGTTTATTTTGCAACATTGCTGAGCACACTGCATTCAGTTCCACATGTGATTCCTCGTCAATCTTTCGCTTGTTTGTCAATAGTTTCTTTAAAAAATTCCTGGAATCTGGCATCTACGAAAGAGCTTTAAGAAACGGTAAATTAATATGTAATTTCTTTAGAATTTTAAGGAACTTACCAAACTATTCCTCTGTGTCGTCTTTCGTTATTGCTTGGGAATATGGTATGCTAGGTTTGTACTCTTTGATTACCGATTTCGGCTTGTTATTGACCTCAACCATATCTTCTTCTACCATATTCTTTTGCTTTGAGTTAGGCTCGTCTAACCCTTCACTTTCTTGAGCTGTTATGGCTTGAACTTGCTCTCTTTGGTGTTGCTCGGTAGTCTTCCCTGTGGTCTCTCGGAAATTTGCTTAGCGAGTTACCTGATTTGATCCTTGACCTCTTGTGTCAATGCCTCAAGTTTTGTTTCTACCTTTTGGAAACGTGTTTCTGTATTTTGGGAACGTATTTCTGAGGCTGCTATGAAGTTTGTCAGGATCTCTTCAAGGTTCAGCTTCTTTTCCTGTGGGTAGGGCTGTTGCTGGAAGTTTTGGGATGGTTGTTGCCTTTGATTTCTTTGACCGCACCATGAGAAATTGAGGTGGTTCTTCTAACCTGGATTATAAGTATTACTATAAGGGTTATTGTAAGATTGGAAATTGTTACCCATATAGTTTATTTGTTCGCTCTCTATGCCCTGTCCGTAGGGTGGGTACTCAGGATTCACCACTCCTTCACTTGCGTCACACTGCATAACTGGATGTGCCTGTGAAGAACCATATAAACATCAAATTTTTTATGTAGGAATTCTACCTGGTTTGATAGCGCGGTTACTGCATCAAGGTTGAAAACTCCGGCTGCTTTGGCTGGCCTTGTCCTTGTAACTTGCCACTGATAGTTATTCAGTGACATATCTTCTATAAACTCGTAGGCCGCTTTAGGAGTTTTATTGTTTAGGGTTTCACCGGTGGCTGTATCGATTAATTGCCTTGTTGAGGGGTTTACCCCGTTATAAAAAGTTTGGACCTGTAACCACAAGGGTAATCCGTGGTGTGGACACCTCTTCAACAAATCTTTGTATCTCTCCCATGCATCGTATAATGTCTCTAAATCCATCTGCACAAAAGAAGAGATATCATTCCTCAATTTGGCCGTTTTAGCTGGTGGAAAATATTTTAATAAAAATTTCTCGGTCATTTGATCCCATGTAGTGATTGATCCTCGTAGAAGAGAATGCAACCATTGTTTAGCTTTATTTCTTAGAGAAAAGGAAAATAACCGGAGACGGATGGCATCATCAGAAACGCCATTTATTTTGAAGGTATCACAGAATTCTAGAAAATTCGCTAAGTGTGTGTTAGGATCCTCATCCTGCAAACCATCAAACTGAACAAACTGTTGTATCATCTGTATAGTGTTAGGTTTCAGTTCAAAATTATTTGCAGCAATAGTAGGCCTAACAATGCTAGATTCAGTTCTTGTTAAACTAGGTTTAGCATAATCATACATAGTTCGTGGAGCATGATGTTCGGCCACCTCTGGAGGTGGCAGATTGTTCTCAGCCATCTCTGCTGTAGTATTTATTTCGGCTTCTTGCTCTTCTTCTATGTAGTTTAAGCTTCACCTTATTTCTCTACGATTTCTGCGAACGGTACCTTCAATATCACTGTCGTAAAGAAGAGGTCCGGTCGGGTTTCTTCTAGTCATAAACTAGAGGTACCTGAAAGGAACAAAAGAAAGAAAGAAAATTTAGAAAAATAAAAATAAAATTTAATTGCAAAAATAAAAATAAATATGGCTAAAGTAATAAAAATTAAGCTTTCTTAATATTTTAGTTCCCCGGCAACGGCGCCAAAAACTTGATCGTTGTTTTCGTGATGTCAAAATCTTAAAATTTATAAAAAGAATTATCAAACCTAGAAACTAACTATGACAACGATTTGAGGCAAGCGCACCTATCGAATAGTAGTATAGTTAAGGCAAGATCGGAATGTCGAATCCCAAAGGAACCAAAAGTATTAATACTAAATCTCTTTCTATTATCTACCCTAAGAATTAAATGAATTTTTATCTAATCTAAAATTCACAAAAAACTAAACTAAAGACTCTAAGACAAAGAAGAATGAAATTGGGAAAATAACTTTAGGAAAAACCAATTGATTAAGGCGACACCCAAGGAAGAATCCACCTAGACTTCACTTGTTATCTAACTCTGAACCAGACGGTTTATTCATTTGACTTGATCCGTAAGATTCCCTAAGTTATATTAATCCCTCTTTCGAGGCGACTAACGTCTAACCCTAGGTTGATTAATTGAAATCTCTTTCTAATTAAAACCCCTAGAATTGCATTAACTCGATCTATGGACTCCCATATTAGGTTTCAGCCTAATCCGGCAAAATCTCGTCACCCTATCTCTAGGCACGCAATCAACTCCGCTTAATTATGCTAGATTTATTCTTAAGCAGGGACTTTTGCTCCTCCACCTAAGCACATCACACTTGAATTAATATCCTGGAAATACCAACACAAGAGTTAAGAACACATAATTAAGAACAAGTCAAATATTTATCATATAGTTCAGCAAACGATAACAAGATTCATCTTAGGTTTGATCCCCCTCAAGTATCTGAGGGTTTAGTTCATAACAATAAAAGAAAACATCTCAAAAGAAAAGATAAAACAAAACATAAGAAATCCCTAAAACCCCCTGAAGGAATTGAAGGAGAGATCCTCCGTCTTGAGTATAATTCCGGCTTCTTGAAATGAATCAATTGGCTATCTTCGAGTAAATCCCCACAAATCTACCTCCTTGGCCTAGCTGGACGCCCTCTGACTAAAGCCCTCGGTTCCCCTTCTGGTCATACTTAGGGTGTTTATATAGCTTCGGAATATGTTTCTTTGCCCTTAAGTATCCAAATCCGAGTGAAACTCTTTTTTCCTACGGTAGGGACACGCCCATGGCACACGTCCGTGTAAGTCGTGGCCAGGCAGTGTTCGAACCTGTTGAATGAGGCACGACCGTGTGATCTTGGGCCCAGGCCGTGCGAATTTCGTGATATGGCCCATTTACTCTGTTTTGGGCCCGTTTTCCGTTTTTTCGTCATCCAGTGGTCTCCTGAGTATAAAATATCAAAACAAAGGATTAAGAGCACCAAATTACATAATTCAAGGCTTAAATCATCCAAAAGCATGCTAAATGTGGGCTTAAAATATGTTACTTTTATGGTTTATCAATATGCATCCATAAATTATGTACAATGCTAAACATTCAACTCAATCATCACCAAATTTACCAAATAGCAAATAATTTCAAAATGCCAAAGTACACACTAAGAACCTTATATACATGCCACAACCTTAAAATCAAAATAATCATATAACTACTGGCTCGGTGATAATGTGAGCTTCGATATGATCTAACTTGGCAAGTTCCACAAGGTGATGATCTACAAGGGAAAGAAAAAAAACTAAGATAAGCATTAAGAATGCTTAGTAAGTTCAAAAGGGAAACTACTATATTTACCTTATTTACACCTAAGTATGATAGCTACATTAGTTTAGCATAGTGTTGGCTAGATCATAGTACTTTACAACATTCACAATGTGAGCATAAATCTATTTATACATATTCATGAACATTATAAGTAACTCAAATTATATCAATTCATAATGGTTTATATAACCTATCACAAAACATGTTCAACCAACAATTCATAAGTATAAAACAAGCATTCATAATCCATTTCCAATCACATCTCTTATCATCAATACATAATTATATAACTTGTGCATTTGAATCCTTTTCAATAGAAATTTCAATTGATTATCAAGTACATTTCGTCATGTTTTCAAGTTTTTGATTTCATTTATATTGTTACGCTCGATGGAACCCTAGTAAACAGATTCGGATACACAGCTAAACTACACCACACCAGGGCACCAAAGTGCAAAGCCCGTAGGCATCATATGCATGTTCAAATGCTAATACATCCCTCCAACACACCAGGGTCTTTGTACAGACATACAAAACTCGATGATCCACAAAAAAATGATGGATCTCAATATAACCCTGTGACAATCTCCATATAATCACATATCTCGTATAAGTGCACATAAGACCCTATTGGTGTACCAATCGTATCCTAATCCTTCACTAAGTATCACATATCATTGTAATTATCCATTTTTCATATCGTACCCTGTACATGATCACACATTTCATGTACATGCCTATATTAAATTAAACCTTCACATTTGAATTTTGTACTAATATGTAATAATCAATTTTCACATAACATTTTAATTCGCTCCATTTTTAGTCTTTCATGCCAATTCACAAATAACCATATCATATTCAAATAAATATCTATATATATGAAATCAAACATAAAATAGTAAGTCCTATATGAACTTATCTGTTCAAAATGTGAAAAGAGTGGATATTTTAGGGACTAATTCGCAACTTTAGATTTTCCTCTGTTAGCTCCACTCGAATTTAAATTTTGATCTATACAAGTATTTTATATAATCAATCAATACTAAACATTTTCATATTATGCCATGATATGACTGAACCTATATGAACTCATTTTTCAATATCTTTAAAATTTTACATTTTATTCAATTTAGTCCTTAAACTCGAAATAATCATAACTTCCAATTCCTAGCTTCGGATTAGAATTCAATTTCACATACATTCATTAGGGACACTCTAATTCCTATCCCTATCAAAATTTCATAACAATTTTGCATTTTATTCAATTTGGTCCCTAATGTATGAAACTAACAATTAAACTTTACAACTTAGTCATTTTCATATTCTAAGCTTAAAATCTATCAATTTCAAGCTTAACTCTTCAAGAAATCAACAATGAAAACTTTCTAAAACTTTATCAGTTTCAAAATTTGGTACATGGGTTAGATAAATTAAGCTCTCATGACCTCAAATTTATAAAAGTTTCATGAAAAAGACTTGAATAAGGTTACAAATTAAGGGTCAGATGTGTAAACTTCAAAAATAACTTCTCCCTTAAGTATTTCTATGTTGTACGGTTGAAGGACAAAGAAGATTAGATTTCCACTAAAATATGATTTATATACCATGGTTTAACTTAATTAACTTTAATTAATTAACTTAATCTTTAATTATTTTACCTTAATCACCATTAACCCAAATTAGTGGGGGAAAAAACATCACTGTCCAGTATACTATGACATAAAATGGTTTATTTACCATTTTAGACCCTTGGTTTATTGCTATTTGAGTCCTTAAGCCTTTTGATAATTAAAACCTATAGTGATCAAACTTTTACAATTTAGTCCATAAGCCTTACTTAACTATTAATCGATGAATTGATCAACCAAGCATCAATAAATTTTTTTACTAACCCCGTAAATATTTATATTTAATATTTACAAAATTGGGGTTCCAAATTCGAATTTATCAATACCACTAAAAATTGGGTTGTTACACCATCCTTGTAGAAACTCATCCACATAATACACAAGTTGATTCACGGTCATGGTTTTCTGCATCCAAACCAACATGTTTCTACAAAACCAAATACCCCATAACACACTAAGAGCCTTACATCCTTTTTTCGTATTGTGGTCCGATAAAAAAAATGAGAAACAAACTCTTCCACCAAACCAGAAGATGGCACAATACCCATTTCTTTCCATACAACAACAACAAATGAGCAATAGATGAAAACATGATCTAAATCCTCCTCGACTTGTTGACATCTATGAAAAGCACTATCAATACCCATCCCATATGCAATAATATTACTTTTAATAGGAGCAAAACCGCATAGTAATTGCCAAAGAAATTCCTTAATCTCAGAAGGCAAAACTTTATTCCAAAGGGCTTACCAATGACCCTCAACATGATAATAGGCAATATTAGTCAACAAACGAAGAGCCACTTGATATCCAAACCTCACAGAATAACAACCATTAGGGGGAAAATGCCACATGTACCGATTATCTGAAAGAAACCAACTAAATAGACATACTTAGAACCCGACTCACATTATACAATGCAAGAAGCTTTTCTACAATATATGTGTCCCATAAAACACCATTAGGATGAAATAAATCAAAAACTTTAAATGAGCACACCCCTCAATTGGGACAACATCCACATAAAAATTGTCATCATTATTAATCCAATTATTATTAAAAACATTAACTTCACTCTTTTTTCCAATCTGTCATCTAATACCTTTTAAAAGCAAAGCTTTTGCCTTATGAATACTCTTCAAAATAAAAGAAGGATTATTACCTTTCGAAAATACAAGAAAAACCCCGTTCGAGAAATATCTAGCTTTGAAAATACTACACGAAAGAGACTTAGGCAAAGTAATGAATCTCCACCATTGCTTACGAAGAAGAGTCAAATTAAACTGAAATAAATGACGGAACCCCATATAACCAAACTCCTTAGGGGTACATAGCTTATCCCAATAAGCATAATGAGTTCTCTTACAGTCACCATCAGAACCCCAATAAAAGGAATTTATCATTTTCTGTAAGTTATCACATGAGTTACAGGGAAGAAAAAAATCATGTTATTTAATGGAATTATTTGAGCAATCGTCTTGATCACTACTTCTTTTATTGCCCTTGAGAGAAAATGATTCTTCCAACTAAGAATTCGTTTACTTAAGTGCTATTTAATAAAAGTGAAAACCAGTTTTTTTCAGCCAATAAGAGAAGAAAAACCCAAATATCTACCATGATTAATGGGTACAGTAACACCAAGAACATTACAAACAATTTGCCTAACTTGTTGTTTAATGTTAGAACTAAACATAATCCTTGATTTTATAAAATTAATTGTCTAACTAGAAGCTTCCTTATACTGACGAAGAACCTTTTTAACATTATCATCCTCCAATTTACAAGCCCATGTAAGCCACCACTCATCTTTGTTTTTTGCAACAAATAACTTCACCCATTAATACACAAAATGAACAGATACGGATAAAGTAGACCTCCTTGACGAAAACCCTTTTGAGGAGTAATAAGACCAAACTCACTACAATTAAAAGAGATGACATAGCTCACCGGTGAGATACAAAGAATCATCAAGTCCACTTAATAACTATGAAAACCCATGCGATCCATAACAAAACTTAAAAACCACCAGTCAAATCTATCATAAGCCTTAGTAATATCAATTTTTAGCGCAACTTCACCAATAGAGCCTCAACTTCTTCATATGATAGATAAGTTCAAATGCCACCATAGCGTTGTCAATAAAAAACTGTCCTGGAAAAAATTCGATTGAGATTACAAAATAATATTGGGCAGAAGAAATTTCAACCAATTAGCTAATAATTTTGACACAAGCTTACACACAACACTACATAAAGTAATAAGTCTGAGATCCCACATGGAAGTGGGTTTTTGCTTCTTCAATACACAATGATGGTATCATTAACAATTGAAAGAAACTTACCATGATTAAGCCAATCACAACACTACTTAAATACTTCCTCGCCAATAATATACCAACACTTCTAATAGAAAACAACGTTGAACCCATCAAGCCCTAGCACTTTATCAGGATGCATCTCAAACAAAGCCCTCTTAAACTCCTCTAGTTTGAATGATACAACTAAAGCACTATTATCACTTGATTTTTCGTAATTTGATATGGAAAATTAGGCTTTCTCGGTATACTTAAGGAGCTTGTTTTCAATAAAAGTAGTGTTATTTACGTAGTTTTTTATAGTTTTTACATCTTTGATTTAATAAGTGTAAAAAGCCTTTTTTTTATACTTATTTTGATACCTAAATTGACCAATGGTGTCATAAGGGGACCTAACATATGATTGAGTGTTGTAAGGACGCGTTGGAGGTCGGAATCGAGCAAGAACCTCACCAAAATAGAGGGTATCATGATATCTTACCCTTAAAATCGTAATACCTCCAATGGGCCCCAAATATGAAGACTACCTACCCAAGGAACACCCCAAGGCAAGCTTGCCAATGGTATCATGATATCTTGTCCCACAGTATCGCGATACCCATATCGTGAGGGGACAAAAATTTACGCCAAGGGTAGTCTATGCCCAACGAAGCACCAATCATTGAAGGCTTATTCAATGGCATTTTTAGCATAAAGAATGTTAAAATTTGGCTACTAAAAGCAATCAAATTTGGCTGATGAGAGAGGAGACATACTTAGGCTTAGTTTTAGATAGTTTCTTTTAGGTTTTCTTTCGTTTTTTTCCTTTTTATTTTTCTAGGGTTCTTATTTTTCTTCACCTTCCATAGTTGTAGAGTTTATTCTTTAACACTTTACTTCTTGTTCTTGTTGCTCTTGTAGTTAGTTAACATTATAACTTAGGTTTATTTGCACCTTTAATCCTTTTTTACTTGTAATGACATTTCAATCTTTTAGTTTAATGTATTTTAGTTTCCTTTAGTTTAATCTGTTAAAGACTTTACCTTTAATGTTTCTTAGCTTTTATTTTACCATTGAATGTTTAGCTTTACTTTTCTTTCAAGTTTTATAACTTAAAAATCCTAACTTTTATCTTTGTCTAAAGTTTATTTTCATGGTTGCAATGATTTCTTCTTTAATGTTCGTTAGCTTAATTTTTCATATGGGTAACTAAACCTTTAAGGGGATTGGTTGATGGAGATGTGGTGAACTGATTTTTGGATGAGGAACCAAATTGTAATAAATTGGACTAATATCAAGGAACCTAAAAACTTAGGATTGATGACCCTAAGGGAAAATATAGGTAAGTGAGACCGAGAGGAGATCTTGTTGCGCACCAATTCGTTAATCCCAGGTTAACCGGTGAGATCGAGAGATAAACTGGATTAACTTGTCTAATTTGGTAAAATTGAGATTGAGAGGTAAAATAGAACCATCTTAGAGTTTAAGCAATTTGGATCCCTAATTCTAGAACGAATGATCCACATCGAGATCAATCAACCAGTGTTTGTTAGTTATTTGTTAACTTCGTAACTTTGCTCCTTTTACAATTTAATCATTGGTAGTTAGATCGTAGATTAGTATAATTACCCTTACTTCATGATTTGTCGTGTAACACCCCTTACCCGTATTCGACTCTAGAACAGAGCACGAGGCATTACCGAACTTAAACACAAGTACACATACATTTTCAAGTCATAAATTTTGCGTCAAAATTAAAACCTTTCATACACATTCATATCGTCCCTAAAACGAGCCTACGAGGCCTAAAACATACATCGAAAATGGTTCGGGACTAAACTGAGAACTTTGAAAACTTTTAGAGAACTTAGAAAATTTTTCATGGAAACAGGGCCACACGCCTGTGTGTACCAAGGTACACACCCGTGTAGTGAGGGACACGCCCGTGTTCCTAGCTCGTGTAACTCTGTATTTATGACATCATGAACAAATTAAGGTCACATGGGCATGGCACACGCCCGTGTGTTTAGGCCGTGTGGTCGATTAAATTTTCATAATTTTTTATAAAATAAGTGCAGACTTCACACAGCTAGGGCACATGCCCATGTCCAGGGCTGTGTCCTCCACAAGGCTGAGACACACGCCCGTGTATCTACCCGTGTGTTGGATACTGGACATTCTGTTTTGCAATTATTTAGGGTGTAGGGGACACACGGCCGAAACACATGCCCGTGGGGTAGACCGTGTGTCATACACGGCCTAGACACATGCCCGTATGTCTACCCATGTGGACCAAATAAATGATATTTACTAATCCATTTGCCACCCTTGTTCACACATACACTTACACCAATTCAAAGGCATAAAACATATCATACTTAGGCAACCAAACATCCACAATTATAACCAACACATGCCAATACAATATCAACGTCTATCATACTCACAACATTTACTAAGTCACAATTGACTACTTTCAAGATACCTAATTGTACACCACTTTATCATTTCATCAATAGACCACATTTCCAAACATCTCACATTCATGTCATAATTAACATTTCTATCATTCACCAATAATATCATGACCATATCACCAAAGACATTAGCACATATATATCCACACTTAGGCTTACAACCATGATAACTCAAATAAGCCAATCTACATGGCCAAATATCAAACAAGCCTTTGACAATCACAAGCTAACACATTGGCTACAATCACAATGACTCATTTAACAAAATGACTAAGTCCCTATACATGCCATAGACTTAAAATACTTGAATTCATTTATACCCAAAATGACAGCTTGATAGTGTGATAGGATCTTCGGCGAACTCCAACCCGAGCTAGCTTAATAACCCTAAAAGACATGGGAAAGAAAGGGGGTAAGCTATATAGCTTAGTAAGTTCATATGCAAATAATACAAAACATTATTCATACACTTGACATACAAATAACTTAACAAATATTAACATAAATGTCATTAAAAATTCATAAACACCGCTTACTCAATCCCAATCTTACCAACAGCTCATCATATAAGTAACATAACATATTTCTGCATGAATATCATTAAACTTCATGAGTATAATTTACTCAATCGCATTCTTGCCTATAGCTCATCATATGAATAACATAATATACATCAATATAAATGTCATTAAACTTCATAAATTTCATACGAACATAAATGTCATTTAATATCAACATAACACATGTCAACATAATTGTCATATACTAATGGCTCATCACATGAATCTCATAACACATGTCGACATAATTGTCATATACCAATAGCTCATCGTATGAATAACATCACACATATCAACATAATTGTCATTTAAGCTTCATAAGCACAACTTGCTCAATCACAATCTTACCCATTGTTCATCATATACTGAGGTCATTTTCTTTGAGTTTTTCGTACATACCTATACCAACTCGTAACATAATCACATACTTTCTCATCTTTGACATGCCCATTGAATTTCCCGTTGAACCATTTGGAATACTAAAGGATACTTGGGGAGCTCGTACACAGTATCGTACTAATGTCATATCCCAGATATGGTCTTACATGTAATCTCGTATCCATGCCAATATCCCAACTATGGTCTTACACGAAATCTTACATCGATGTCATATCCCAAATATGGTCTTATACAAAGTCTCATATCGATGCCATATCCTAGATATGGTCTTACACGTATTCTTAGTGACCCTAATGTCATGACATTTGTATCCTAACTATTCCTAAGGTTCAACCGGGATTTACTCGCTTGTCGAAACTTCGTCAATTTCATCCATAGAGTTAATCATACAATTCATGCAATAAAAAAGCATTATAATAAATACAATTATAACGTTGCATTATTTACATACAAACTTACCTCGACATAAAAATTGGCGAAAAGGACTAAATCGTCAAATACTCGTTTTTCCCTCATTCTAGGTCCAAACCTCGTTTTTCTTGATCTATAATATCACATTTAACTTATTCAATCATTATACGATTCAAATTAGCACAAAATCATACTATGGAAAAAATACATTTTTGCCCCTAAAGTTTGACATTTTTACAATTTAGTCCCTAGGCTCATAAAATGAATTTCATTCAATTTCTTCAAAGCCCAAGCTTAGTCGAACCTATTTCATTCTCATACCAGCCCACATTTTTCATTTATTCAAACTTTTACTAATTATTTTACAACTTTTACAAACAAGTCCTTTTTTACGTTTTACCGAAAATCACTTAGCAAAAGTCGTTTATTCAACATCAAATCTGCATTATCTACCATTAAAAATCAAAATACACAAATATCCAACATGGTTCAAACCCTAGACCTTGATATTTTCTCAAATTAGTGGTAGAAATAGGTAGATCTTGTTACGAGGATTTCAAAAATGTAAAAATCATTAAAAACGAGGCTAGAACGGACTTACAATTGAGCTTAGAAGCTTGGAAAACCCTAGATATGTCTTCTCCATGCAATTTTCGGCCATGTGGTAGAAGATGGACGAAAAATGGCTTTTAATTTGGCTTTTTAATTCATTTATTAACTAAATAACCAAAATGCCCCTAACTTAAAACATAACAATTCTCTTACTTCATGTCTATTTTTGTCCACTAACTTAACCAATGGTCTAATTACCATCTAAGAACCTTCAATTTTAAATTTCATAGCAATTAGACACCTCTAACATGTAGAACTTAACTTTTGCACTTTTTACAATTTAGTCCTTTTGACTAAATTGAGTGCCCAATCGTCAAAATTTTTGAACGAAATTTTCATGAAAAAATTCCATAAAATTGTAGACCATAAAAATATAATAAGAACAAATTTTACTATGTCGGATGTATGGTCCCAAAACCACTATTTTGACTAGACTCAAAATCGGGCTGTTACATGTCACACTATAATGCTTAGCGATTAGTTGGTTAGACTTTCAATTTTTGCATGCTTTTTAGTAGAAATTTTTCAATATTCAACTCTCTTGGGTTCGATCCTCGGAGTACTCTGTACCCCGTTGTACAATTGTATTACAATTGACCTGTTACATTTGTAGACATCGTACGATAGTATAGTTTTTGATCCTTTTTTGTTTTTAGTGTTGATTTCTCTCTCCCGTTCGTGAGAGCAGAGGAGAGGAAGAGAGGCGATCATCAGCCTATAAAATATAAGGCATAAAATCTGAAAAAATAAAACTTCATTATTTGATTCTATAGAACCAAAATACAAAGAATTAAAATATTCAACAACAATAAACTGTATACCTAGTTCGTCTGAACATTTCCTACCATTCTCATTATTACAAAAGCATCGATATATGACACATTTTTGTTTGCTAACCTGCGCTTGAAAAAAATTAAGTATTTGCATCACCATGATGCATCCATAGAACCTTTGTATGTTGTCTCCAAAAAACTTCCTCTTGAGCTAGTAAAGCACCCAACTCGGCCCTCAACCAAAGAACATCATTTTCATTAAAACCAGTATTCCCTATGTGCATAATTCCCTCATTCATCTTTTTAATTCTATTGGGGAAATTATTCCCCAATCTTGCCTTTCAACGAGACAAAGAATCCACACAAAAACCAATTCGAGCAACAAGGGATGTTTTCAGACCAAGTCGAGCAACAAGGGATGTTTTCAGACTATCGGTCTAAGCATTCTCAATAGCTATATAAAACCTAGGCTCACTGAGCCAATGATTCTCAAACTTAAATCCATGAACTTTGGGCTTAATGAAATTCTTACGCAGCAACAATTTAATAGGCAAATGATTTGAAGTAACACTGACAAGATTGTAGAGCTTATAATACTGAAAGTATTGAGTCCATGCTTCATTAACAAAAGCTCTATCCAAATGCTCCATAGATTCATACACGATAAGACTTAACTGTGAATAAATTTAGAAAAATATCCAATCACACGACATAGTAAAATTCAAACCTAATATCTCAAGGATTCTAAAACTTCAACTTTATTATTAAACCAATAAGTCATCAACTAATTAATTGAAGTACTTTTCAATGAAGTAAAAATTAAAAATCTGGAGACCAATTAATATAAGGGGTTTTTGTTACAATACAAAGGTTTAAGGGTTTTGTGGCGATTCAAATCGTGAAAGGTGTGGAAAGTCTCTAGAAAATTATGGTTTTAAAGTTTTGGGCTTGTATTTGAGCAGGGTTTGAATCTTGTATTTTGTCTTATTCTGCCCTGATGTTGTGGAGAGAATTCTTTTATAGAGGGAGGTTGATTGGATTTCAGTCTCAACCACTGAGTTTCCTATATCTCATAGGAGCAATGATAGAGTGGTTGAAAGCCATAAATTTTTTCTAGGGTGGAATTAAGTTGTATAATTTATAAGAACTAAAATACAATTTCATCATTTTAACAGCTTATATCTTTATAATTTTTTAAAAAAAATAATTTTTTTATCATTTTGGGGATCAAAGTGCACTTTTACCATGTACCAACTTTAAAAGTTTATAAATATTAAAAAGTCAAAACATAAATTTACCATTTTAATGGGGGTCGAAGCCTCCGCCAGCTTCTTTGTGGCCGCCCCTATTATTAGAAATGACTTAAAAGGATTAAATAAGGTATTCGTCGAATTAAAATATGATAGATCAATGAAGGTTATCAAGGGACC
The DNA here is from genome assembly GCA_025503065.1 of Gossypium bickii. Taxonomy (NCBI): domain Eukaryota; kingdom Viridiplantae; phylum Streptophyta; class Magnoliopsida; order Malvales; family Malvaceae; genus Gossypium; species Gossypium bickii. Next base: position 12,672,589 of record CP106713.1, on the reverse strand, counting down.
TTCTTAATATATCTTATGCAGATTATATGAATTCTAAAAATATTATGTTTGGGCAAGGGCGTGAATTCGGATCTTTCTAGAGAGGCAATGACGATGTTGTATTGTCGAAGCCCTAATAGCAGTCCATCACATCTCACGGGAAAGCGGCGTCGCCAGACTTTTGTGGTAGCCAACTGCAATGGGAAGCGATGAAAGGTGGGGTATAACAGCTCTTTTAAAAAAGTAAAAATGAACCAACCATTGTAAGGTTTGGCAAAAGGTATTTTGCGCATGCATTATTAACTAGTGTCCCTATCGAGCAACAAGTGGTGCTTTATTTTTCAGAGTTTTTTTTTACAATTGTTTATCTTAGTACTTGAGTCTTTTGTGTCAAGCATAAAGTACCAAACATGCGATTGGATTTATCTAATTAAGTCATTAGTGACCTTTAATGATATTTGTACTTGTCTATATTATTTATTAAGATTAAATTAATTTATAGATCGCACTGTAGAGTTTAGCCGATAAAAAATAATGAAGGGTTGACTTCATTTAAATGATCGGTGAATTATTGAATTAAAAGTTAATTTAACAGTCAATAACCTTTTAATCAATGACAAGAATATTATATTGTAAGCATATGAGTTTGGATTTAATTCCAAGTAACTCTATTCTCATCTCTTAATTATTAAAAAATTAAAAAAGAGAGATAAATTAACTAACAAGTAGTGAACTGATAGAAAAATGAAAATTTTAGAGCCTATATATTGGTCGATGGTCAAAAAGTATTAAAATATATTAGTCCTTGTGTTGTATAATTTGTCTATTTATACAACAATTTGTGATCACTTTATTACTAAATATCAACAAATGGGTAACAATTGTCTCTTCTCTCTTTTTTATAATAAGTAAAAGAGAAATCAATAATAATTTATATCAATTATAAGAATATAAAATATTATTGATATTAATTTTATAAAATATTTTAAATAATAAAATAGCTTATACCATAATTTAAATTATTTTATGTAATAACTAAATATTTTATATAAAATATTTTATTTCATTAATTTCATAAATTTTAATATGCATAATGACTTATTTGGTTTTCTAACTTTACAAAAAAAAAAAATTAGCCTCCCATTTTTTTTTACCTTTTTTAGCGCTTAAATTTATTTTTTTTGTCAAATCACCCCAAAATAAATGTGAAAGTTAACATTTTTTAACTTTTTTGGCGTGGCATACATGTGGATGACACGTTAGTATTTAATTAATTTTAAAAATATAAATTCAAAAAGCTATAAAAAATATTTTTTTAAAATTAAAAATCATTAAAATTATTATAAAATTATAAAAAAATATTTTTTAAAAATATTAGAGAAATTAATTAAATGTTTACATGTCATCCACATGGCAATTCACGTGTATACCACATTAGCAAAATTAACAAATGTTAACTTTTCCATCCATTTTAAGGTAATTTGACTAAAAATGCGAGTTTAATAGTTAAAAGAGATAAAAAAATTTAAACAAAAAGCTAAAATGACTATTTTTATAAAATTAAAGGGCCAAAAAAGTTATTATGCCGTTTTAATATGTATGTTTTAATTATTTCTCATGGTCATGTAAGTTGTCACTATTATATTAGTGTGTAATACTATTTAAATAACTTCCATTTTATATCAGGTAGTATTAATTTTTTTTATTGTAAAATGAGATTATTGATTTAAGATTAAAAGAAATTATAACAAGAGCAAAAGAGAATGATTTTGTATTTTATTTTAGATTATTTATAAACCTTGTATATTTATCTATTTATAAGCTTTTTATATTTATCTAGTCTTTGAAGAAAAGTGGTCCTTAAATTATGTTTTAAGAGAGTAGAGATGCTTTGACAAAAATGACTTTAATGAGTGATGAAGCTTTACACATGTTTAAAGAACCCCCTTTAGAGATTAAAGAGATCTTGAAGGAAGATTACACTTTTAATAACTTGTCTATGACATACTCTATGTAATTTATTGTTCTATTTTACCAAAATAATAATAACATTCCATAAGTTGTGAAGATGTAATTCGATATAAAATAGGTTAAAGAATTTATTTATCATAAAAATTCTTGCAAGATTGTAGGGAAAGTTACATGACATTCATAATTAATAATAGATTTATAATACTTCTCGTTCAATGTTTATCAATAAAAACTATGTTTCGTTAAATCTTTATTAAAAAAAATCTATGAATAAAAATTTAATAAAGAAAAATAAGTATACAATTTCTCATTTTAAGCTGCCTCGTTAAAAAAATATATAGCATGTTTTGTTGAACTTTAATATTATCTTTTTTTCTCCAGACCATGAGTGAAGAAATACTTTGGTGAAATATGTTCTATTTTGCTTTCTTTGATATATCCCCTCTTTAATTGATCTATAAAGGTTGCACTATTTAATTCTTATAAGATAGTTGTCGCCTTTTATTGTAGAGGTAAATTACAAATCCTTTGGATATGTTGGGTCGCTAGCTTTAGTTAAACATTATTGGTTTACCTCATGCATTATAATTATTTTTTTCTTGATTTGAAATTCAGTGGATAATATTTATTTTGTTGAACATCATGATATGAGTGCTCTCACATGTAAATAAATATTGTATCTGAAATCAAGGGTAGTCCACTATAAATCAACGATATCCTTTTCCACATCTACAGGGTCTTGCTCAAAGAGTAATCCATTATGAATCAATGGTGTAAGATGTGATTTAAGTTCAACTCACTCATTAAGTTGTATTCTCACTCTTATACATCATCTAAGATCACTCTTCGAATTAAGGTTTTTCTCTTGAAATTTTAGCTACAAACTTAATATAAAATAGTTTATTTACAAATATTTTGCACTCAAAATAGGTTCCTTTCAATGAAGAAAAACAAGTTCTCTCTTAATTGATACATAATTAAATAAACAAGCATTGTTTAAAGGGTAAACTACAAAAATAGTCATTTTTGTTTGCCTCAGATTACATTTTAGTCACTTACATTTGAAATGTTACGTTTTAGTTACTTAAGCTATCGTTTTGTTATGAAGTGGTCATTCTACATTAAAGTCCATTAGCTCCCTAATGGTAGTCCTACGTGGCAATCCAAATGGGTTTTAAATGCTAACTTGGATGTCCTACGTGGCAACCAAAATAAATTTATTTAATTAAAAACCTATTTTCATCCCAGCAACTGGACATCCAAGTTGGCATTTAAAATCCATTTGGACTGCCACATAGGACCGTCGTTAGGGAGGTAACGGGGTTTAACGGTAGAGTGACCACTTTGTAACAAAACGGTAACGTAAATGACTAAAACGTAACATTTCAAATATAAGTGACTAAAATATAATCGGAGACAAACAAAAATAATTATTTTATAATATACTCTTTATAAATTTCCCACAAATGTAATTGAAATAGTTGTTTAAATAAGACAAAAAAAAATAAGGAGGGATGTTTTAAACTTAATATTCTATTAAAACATTCTGTCTTCAAATATGGTAATCGAATCACATTAGAACTCTGGATACAATTTTCATCAATCATATAAAAATTGTAATGATTGCTGCTCAAAATCCTAAAAAAAAGGTTCCGATTAAAATATGCAAACACAATGCCAAATTCGCATTCCAACTAGCAAATTAACTACAATCCGATAGATCTAGGGTTCCTTAAAATGCTGGCACGTTTCCAATGCGATAAAAGTAAAAGAATTATAGCATTTTGAACACACCTTTAGTGGAGGTGTTCTCAACTCCTCAAATTTTGGCATTAGTAAATAGCACTAGACTCCAAATAAGGGGATAATTTCTATTTTAGCCCCTTCCATTTATTTTAACTATTATCTAACATATAATATTAATTATTATTTAATATAGAGTTTAATCATTTTTTCAATCATAATTAACAAAAGCATAATTTTATTTATTTAATTTATTATATATACTATGTTTTTTTTTATTCTATAACAATTAATTTGAAGTAAGTACTACAATGTCTGAGCCCTAAGTCTAATATTTTGCATCATCTTAAATAATAAAAATAAAAATAAAAGATTCCGACAAAGGTTTGAGCAGAAAAAAAGACGTTTAGCAAAGTTCCAACACACGAAAGTCTGACAGGCGACAGCAACCCATTAAACACAAAAATTCAACAGCTTGCGTGTCTTACTCGAATCTTTTCGTGTCACTGTTTGGTTCTTGATTGTAATCCTAGTCAGCACGTGACGTCTACGTGTCAAAGTAATCTCATTAAAGACACGTGGCTTCCTTATAAAGCCTTCTCATTCCGTCTTTCCTTCTATTTATAACTCCCCACTTCTTTCGCTTCTCTCACCGCACTTGCCGTTTTCCTTGGCACTCTGCATCTCTAATTTGTTTGGTTTTTCTTTTTGGCTAATCACTCGCTTTCTGTTTCTCGCATCTTTATATTTTTCTCCGATTTATACACAGGCGAAATCTTTATCTTTGTGATTTGCAAAGAAAAGAAAATGAAGGAAAGTATGGGAAACCCTCTTCACCTCAAATCTTTGAACCACATCTCCCTTGTGTGTAGATCAGTTGAGGAATCCATGAACTTTTATCAGGATATTCTTGGGTTTGTTCCAATCAGGAGACCTGGATCATTTGACTTTAATGGGGCATGGTAATTATTACCAAAAAGAAATAAAATTGTTCTTCTTGTCAAGCTTAATTTGTTTGATGAAATTCCCAAGAAACCTTGGGTTGATTTTTCAGTATATAATATGAGTGGGTTATGATGCAGGTTGTTTGGATACGGGATTGGAATACATCTCCTGCAATCGGAGGATCCAGAGAGTTTGCCCAAGAAAAAGGAAATCAATCCCAAGGATAATCACATTTCTTTCCAGGTTATTTCAAGTCTTTTCATTCGAGCATATTATTTTATTCCTCCTTCCGCTAATCCAATATCTTTAAGTGTAAAGAAACAACATCCTGCTCTCTACAGATTAATATAGGGTGGATATCAATTGCTACTCTGTTTCTCTTCAATTATTCTTAGGACTTCATTACATTAATCTTTTAATAAGTCTATAGTAGGGATACGAGACACTGGTGCTAATGCGAACTCCAAAAAAAACTTTTGACTTACTTTTTATTTCGTAAGTTATTGTTTTTAGTAAACTTGAATGGAGCACAAGCTTAAAAATAGATTTTTAATTGAATTCAAGATCAATACCTAGCTTGAGTTTTTCAATAATCGAGTTTGAGAATCTAACTTAAAAATAGATTGTTCAAAACCAATATCGAGTTTGAACTTGTCAACATTCAGGCTCAATTATACAATTAGAAATAAATCTTCAATCGAGTTCAAGGTCAATATCGAGCTTGAGTTTGTCAGGCTCGATTACACGTTTAAAAATCGATCTTCAATCGAGTTCAAGACCAATATCAGTGTTCAGGCTCGATTTTCAACTGAGTTCAAGATCAATATTGAGCTTGAGTTTGTTGGTATCAACTAAAAGCTTAAACCTACATCCTTTGTCACACAACCTGTCCATACATTTTGTTTCAATTTGATTACTCTTGAGTTGAGCATATATTAATCCTAACAGATCTACCTATTTGTAATTAAGTAATTAGAATGTACCTGCCAAGGAATCGAACAAGCAAAAAAAGCAAAATATCATGTTACGTTTCTAGTAAATATTTGATCCTTTCTTAATATAAAACCATAGATGTCATGACAACCTACCAACCATGCATCATCTTTAACCCTTTTTCTAAAATGGTGATGATGTATGCACTAATCAAAGTAATTAATTAAATGTTCAGTGTGAGAGCATGGGAGCAGTGGAGAAGAAGCTGAAGGAAATGGAACTGGAATACGTACGGGCAATAGTGGAAGAAGGTGGAATCTACGTTGAACAACTCTTCTTCCATGACCCAGATGGGTTCATGATCGAGATATGCAACTGTGATAACCTACCGGTCGTCCCACTAGCCGGTGAGATGCCTCGTTCATGCTCCCGACTTAATCTGCAACACATGCAGCGTCAGCAGATACAGCAAGTGGTTCAGCAGTAGGAGCCACAACACAACTTCATCCTCTTTCATTTAATTAGCTGTTTATTAATGGAGATCACTAGATAAAACCAAACCACCCACCCTATCTGCTTTGTTTGTTTCTGTAATGATCCCTGTTTAAGTATGTGGTTGGTTTTTTACTTGTTTTGTAATAAAGACAATGCAATGTGATCCCAAGGGAAGTGATCATTTCAATTAATTTAGAAGTGGGTTTCATATATGCTCCCTTTTCTTGCTTGAATTGCACAAGTCTACTATAGTATAATGGACAAGTTGAAGCCAGTTTATTCATCATTCACATGAATCAGTTTGTTGGGAAGAAATTACTATTCTTTTTATTTATTTCTTGCCCAAGTATAATTACATCAAGTTGTACTAAGATGACATGCGTTCAGTAGTTAATCAAATATCAATTCCTAGTATAGTGTCTTGTCGAAAACACCTTCACTGTACAACCCATCTGACCGGTCTATGACTATCTTGCCCTTTCAACTTTGTCATGTGATACGTATGTTACCCTTTAGATGTATGTTTAAGTAGGACTCAGAGGTTCGGGATTTGTTCCCACCCATAATAGTTTATCTTTTTCGAGAATGTTCGTGGCTCCTATTTACAATATAAATAAATAAATACATATATAATTTAGAAAAAATATTTATTAAAAATCATATAAAACTTAAATAAAGCTTTATTTGAAATAAGGGAGTTGAATAAAGGAATTATTAATTTATATTTAACAATATAAATAATTAAAATATTTTCATAATGATATAATTTAATTTGTAAAAATAATGAGTTGGTATCTATTTGATTCATAAGATTTAGTTCAACTATTGAAATTGAATCATAATAATAATAATAATAATAATATATCTGGTTTAATTTTATCATGGGAATGTTTATATTTTTTATATATATAAAAATAAAATATTCTCAAAATAGTTTTAATTATTGATGAGATATGACAATTCAGTACGAGTCTAAACGCATCAAATCCACGTATGTCCAGAGTTTTAATTTGACAATTTGTACATGTTTAGCTACAATCGGGACACCAATTTTTTGTCTTATTCTTGAAAGGCTAATTCAAAAAATACCTCCAAACTATGCTATTTTTTCAATTAGATACTTAACTTTTTTGGTCAATTTGAGTACACAAATTATTGTGCGTTACCCATTTAACCCCATAACTTAACATTGTTTGTCCAAAAACAATTTTCCCAATCAGAATTTGACATGTCACTTACTAGTAAACTGTATTTAAAAGAATTGGGGAAATTAAAATTAATTTTTAATTAGATTTAATATAGTAATAAATAGAATCACTTTAGCAGTCTTACCGTAACACCTTATTCTCGGCCCAATCAACAAGTTCGGATACTAGATGATACAAAGACCCAAATAACTCGATGGTATTTTTTATTTAAATCTTGTTAAACTTTTAAACGTTCAAATTACACATTAAAGTATATTAAGAAATATATCTTTTAAAAGTTTCTAACTTAAAAACTTAGCGGTGTTTACAATTCTAAATTTAAACTTTAAATTCTTCTCTTCGACTTAATTTTTGAGGCGTGGCCCAGGAGCCCCTCCATATGCATATACGACTTTCATGTCAAACCCTCAGAATCGATGGCGTTTGGCTTGGTCTCTACACTTGGTGTCCCAGTCATAACACTTGTCCTGCAAACAAGCAGTAAGCACGTAAGTTCAAATGAATTTAGTGATATTCTACGAAACAATGCAATAGCAAAATTCTGAATTTTTAAGATACAAAGTTTTAAGCAGAGATTTCAATTCCCTGTCCATCCTTGGCCATTCTTGGATTTCTCCGGCGTGGTCGACACCTTACCCTTTTTTCGCGATTCATCACTAGTGGACTTATTCTCTTTCTTATACATAAACTTGACATTTACGAAAATCGTCCTCTGTAACACCCCTAACCCATATTCGTCACCGAAACAAGGTTACGGAGCATTAATGGAGTTTACAGATTTAAAAATAGTTTACACATATCATTTACTGTTCATAACCAAAATCAAACATATTCGATCATAATGTCCCTTGAATGGGCCTTTGACACCCAATTTTATGCTTTAGAAACAAGTCCGGACTAAATCGGGAACTCAGAGAATTTTTCGCAAAATCTCAAAAAATATTCGTAGGTGCAGGGGACACACGCCCTATGGCTAGGCCTTGTGGACAATTTAATTTTCGAAAATTAGGTGCAAGGGTCACACGCCTATGTGCTAGGTCGTGTGACACACACGACAGAGACACACGTCCGTGTCTCTGCCTGTGTGAGAAATTCAAAGCATTTTGTTTCTCAAATTTTAAGATGCAAGGGACACACCCTAAATCACACGCCCGTGTGCATGGCCGTGTGTCACACACGACTAAGACATGCTCGTGTCTCTACCCGTGTGGACAAAATAAGACCATTTCCAAGCCTTATTTCTCACCAAAATTACCTTCTACCTACAAAAACACTTAAACATGTTCACCAACCAATTCAAACCATTCAAATCGAGCCAAAACCAATTCTTATGCATGACATATCATCACATATTTTCAAGTGACCAACTTACCAAATTGGTCAAATATTCATTTAAGCATATTTATACCTAATATGTATATTTATTTAAGCATATTTATACCTAATATGTATATCAATTCAAGCGCACAACACATATCAACATAATATGGTCTCATACACATATACATCAAACATACTATCCCTAGCCATACCAATGGCTAATTACAACCAAATATTAATATGTCATCATTTGGTCAATTTAACCTATACATGCCATTATACCAAGGGAAATTTTACTAATTATACCAAAATGAGCTGAAGGATGGTGTGATCTTGCTCCAACCCACTTCCAACCTTTACGAGCTTCCGAGTACTATAAAACAGAGGAAATAAAACAGAGTAAGCATATTATGCTTAGTAAGTTCGTATAACAGAAAATCAACTTACCAATCATTTATATTTAAGATAAGCATACAAAATTTATCCAAAGAAATTTGGTAATTTGCCTAAACACATATAATCTCAAGAAACTTGTTAGTCAGATATTAAATATAAATATCAAGAATCAAGGATGAGCTCATCATGTAATAACTTTCATAAACATATGCTTTTCATATCATATTTCCATATAACATGTGCATTACCATAACAAATCATCTTAAACAATAAATTGAACACCCTTATTAATCTGTATTCGTCGCCAGAATAGGGTTACGAAGCATTACCAGGCTTATTACTTAAACAAACATACATTTCTCATACATTTATCATTTCCAAATAAAAGTCATTCACAATCAATCATATAGTCCTTAATACAAGCCTTAGAGGCTTAAAACATGCATTAGAAGCGGTTCGGGACTAAACCGAGAACTCAGAGAATTTTTTTTTGAAAATATAGAAAATTTCTAAAGAACAAGGGACACACGACCATTAGACACACGGCCAAAAACACTCCCGTGTCACAGGCCATGTGGACATTCAAAATGGGATCACATGGCCGTGTCCCAGCCCGTGTCTGACTTCGTGTAACTCACTGACTTGGGTCACACGACCAACCACACGCCCGTGTGACTAGCCCGTGTACCCTTCGAAATGGCCTCACACACCCATGTGTCAGGCCATGTGCTAGGCCGTGTGAAAACTGGAGGGTATACTGACTTATGCCACACAGTCAAGTCTCACGCCTGTGTGTTGGACCGTGTGGAGCTACTGAGTTGGTTTCAAAATAAACATCAGGGGACACACACCCGTGTCTCTGCCCGTGTGGACAAAAATAGGTTATTTTCCAAGCCATCTTTCTCACCCAATTTTGCATTAAACTAAACATGTCAAACGGCATATAACATAGCATCAATAGGCATTCAAATCAATTAAATCATGTTATTTCTATACCAACAACTATAATGCTCAAAACATCATGTTTTGCCAATTCAAAACATACCAATTTCACATTCACAAATCACTTAACTAGTTAACTTCATAAATGCACTTTCTTACCTAAAATTCACATGCATACCATAACTCAAAATTCAACCATTTAGTGCTCAACATACCAATTCACATCAAGTATTTACCTAACAATTACCAATCACATAACTTAAGGTCACTTGCACCTATATATATACATCACCAAGCATACCAAAATATACCAAGTCATATGAATATGCACATAACTAACCATTCATCATTTACAAGCCAAATCATATAGCTAAAACCATTACTAACATATATACCAAAATGACCATAACACCTATACATGCCATATAACCAAATACATAAGTTCAAAAGTACCAAAATGATAGCTTGATAGTGTGATGAGATCTCCGACGACTCCCAAATCCGAGCAAGCTTTGATAACCACTATAAAACACGGAAAAGTAAACAGAGTAAGCTATAAAGCTTAGTAAGTTCGTATAGTAATAAACTCAACTTACTAAACATATACAATTTAAGCAATTAAACATAACATAATATAACTCATATTGATCCACAAACCTATCACAAGTTCATTCACAAGGTTAGATATGAAATTCACAAGTTTCTTCGATTCAAAGTTTGTACGGTTCATGTACATACATGTACCAAGTCGTATCAATCTCATACTCATCCATATCCTTGATATGCCCGTTGAACCATTCGGAATAATATCGGATACCTAGGAATCTCGCACCCTAAGTGCCAAATACATAGCCGAAGATATCATAATCTCGTATCTCATATAATGCTCACTCTCGAGCTATCAACGGGTCTGCTCACACAAGCTGATGGTCATGACGTAGCTACACGGTGCTGCTCACACAAGCTGACGAGAATTCGCAACACATGCCGGATAACTCAACCACCAGTAGGATGTACAGACTAGCACCCAAAACGCATAACCCCTAATGACATGTTATTCGTATACTAATCTATTCCTAAGGTTCGACCGGGATTTCACATTGTCGAATCTTTATCGAACATATCCGTAAGGTCGTATTCACATTTAATTCAATAATAAAGCATTTAAAACACAATCATATTAATGTTTATTAACATACGAACTTACCTTGATCGCAAAAATGATGAAATGGATCAACTAGTCCCATACTTTATTTTTCCCCTGATCTAGATCCGAACTTTAATCAAATTTAACTTATTTAATTATCAATCTATTCAATTTAGCCCAAAAATCACATTATGAAAAAATTACACTTTTATCCCTAGTATTTCAACAACTTTACAATTTAGTCCTTAGCTCATAAAAATACAAATTCATGCAACTAAGTCCCTAACCATGCTAGTCGAATTTCCCTTATTATCATAGCAACTTATATTTTTCATTTATTTCACATTTCTACCACAAAATTTTCATATTTCACAATTTAATCCCTTATTGACAATTTTATCAAAAATCCCTTAACAAATGTTGTTTATCTAACAACAATCATACATTTTCTACCATCAAACATCAAAATACACACATATTCATCAATGGCAAATAGTCCTTGGGCTAGCTAGATTAAGTTACAACGACTCTAAAAACATAGAAATCATTAAAAACGGGACAAAAATCATACATAATTGCAAGAAATGAATGGCCGGATGAAGAACCCTAAAATGGCTTCTTCTCATGTTAATTTTGGTTGGAAATAGTGTAACACCCCTCACCCATATTCAACGCCGGAATAAGGTTACGAAGCATTACCGAACTTTTAACATATATAATAGTACTTTTCTCATACATTCAACCATTTCATACAATCATCATTCAATTTGTCCCTTAAAATAGCCTACGAGTCCATAAACATGCTTTAGAAGTGATTCGGGACTAAGCCGATAACTTATAAAACTTCTACGAAACTTTGAAAATTTTTCTCAATATAGAGGACACACGCCCGTATGACCAAGCCGTGTGTCTCACACGGCCACCAGACACGCCCATGTCTCCAGCCGTGTGAAAATAGGGGGTACATACTGACTTGGGTCACACGGCCAACCACACGCCCGTATGCCATTCGAATTGTCCACACAAGCCCGTGTGCCAGGCCGTGTGCCAATTAAAGGGGTATACTAACTTGTACTACACGGCTAGTCATACGCCTGTGTGTGAGACCGTGTGGAGCATACTGACTTGGTTCTAATATCAACACCAGGGGACGCATGGCCGTGTAACATGACCGCGTGTCGCACACGGTTGAGACACACGCCTGTGTCTCTGCCCGTATGGACAAAATAGCCTATTTGCAAAGCCATCTTGCCACCCTATTTATACATGCAAGCACAAGCATAGATTGTAACATTTTATAACCTAATAGGCAACCAATCCACAACATTTCATACACATTTTATACTTGTAATAACCCAAATTTCAGCGATGTCGAAAATAGTGGTTCGAGACCTGCAAATCTAACAAATGAACTCGTAGAGTATATTATTTAATATTTACAAGCCAAATGTAGCTTTTAAAAGATTTTTGAAATAGTAAATTGTGTTTTATAAAGATTTATTTGGTCAAGAAATTGAGAAAAAGAGGTATCGAGATCTCGATGTTATAAAACGAGTCATAAATATTTTTATGAATATTTATGGAATGTCAATGAGGTAGAATTAAAATTTCGTTAGAAAATTTTGACGTTTGGGTGGTTAATTAAATAAAAAGGACTAAATTAAAAAAGGTGTAAAAGTTACTAGAAGGATTAAATAGCTTAATTGTCAAATGAGGAAGGACCTAAAGTGAAAATAAGCCCAAAGGAGATATTTTGGGCGGAAATATCTGAGAAAAACTAGGAAATGGTTGAAATAAGGGCAAAATTGGAAAATTGCCAAAATTAGCTAAATAAAAATGGGACCAAATTGGAATATCTAGAATTCTCTTCATTTCTCTTCATTTTCATCAGCTGAAAAGCAGCCATGGAAGAGGGTTCAATCTGTTTTGCATACTCTATCTTCATGTAAGTTTAATTCTTGCTTTCTGCTTTCTCCTTGAAATTTCTATGTTTTTGGACTTTTACAATTGGGTCCAACTTACTATGTCTTTAGTTTTTTATTCTATGGCTAATTAGAAAAGTTTCTATGGAAGAGTGATGGAATTATATGATGAATAAATATATAATTGAAGCTTTAATTTTGACATATGATGATTTTATTAAGTAAAATTGATGGAAATTGGTTTTAGGACCTAATTATAAAAGAGTTTGGAATTAAGGTTTAATGCTAAAGTTCTGATTTTCAAGGGTTAGGAAGTAGTTTAAAATGATAGAGTAAGGTATTAATTGAGAAAAATTAGCCCAATTGTGGGGTTAATTGGACAAGGACTGAATTGTATGAACTGTGAAGTTTGGGGAAAAATGGAAAGCATCACTTTGCACTAAAACAGTTTTGGACAGCAGCAGTAATCTAACTTTGAAAAATCACCAAAAATTGTAAAAATCTAATTAGAGGATGAATAAAATATGGAATTAAAGCTTATTGAGTCTAGTTTCTTATAGAAGAAATGTCATAAAAAATGAAATTGTAAATCATGAGATATAATAGGTTTTGTGAGACAAGATCAGAATGATTTCGGGTTTCCCTGTTCTGAATTTGGAAAATCATCAAAATTTGGTGAAAAATAATTATGGTCTTAAATTTATATTTTTAAAATCATGAATGAGTCTATTTTCAAGAGAAAGAAACGAGAATATCATCCAAATTCCGTATGAGGAGATAATTAATTTTTAGTGAAGAAGGTCGGAACTGTCAGACAGCAGAACAGGGGTAACTTTAAAGAATAAACTGTACTTATTGGCTAAATAAAAAATTTTGAAAATTTTATGGTAAAAATATATGTAAGTCTAGTTTTAGCGTAAATTAGCGGATCTTATTTTTGAGTTCTTTAGCTCAAGATAAAAATAATTTAGTGACTATGACACGGATAAACAGCTTGAATATTTACATAAATAAATAGTAAAAAATTATAGATAATGTTACTTACAAATGTGTTATTTATACTAAGAATGTGGAATGGAAAGGAGAAGGAGGAAAATATATGAATGAATTATGTATAAATTGATCATATGCCCGATTATAATTGATAAACGTTGAACTAGAAATGATATAATGTTTTATTTTAAATATTTATTATGAAACTAAGATTATCGTTATGGTATAAAAATCGAATTATAAGTTCGTGTAACTTGAATTATATTCTTAAATGCTTGAAATGTATATTATTGATATGAATATGATTTGAATATTCATTGTATGAAAATTGACGAAACATTGATATATTTGATAAAAAGGGGAAGAAATCCAGGTTGAATAAAAGGAAAATTCGATGGATCTCTGAAAAGTAATTGACGGTAAAAAGGATCTAGCCCGGACGAGTGATCCTATCCTAATATAGCCCTCCCGAAGAATATATGGAAAATGGATTTAGCCCGGACGGGTAATCCGAATTAGGGTCTGAATTTAGCCTGGATAGGTAATTCAAATCCAAGCTCATTAGGGTAATTGTCGTTACAAGGGATTTAGCCTTTTGGACTGGTAATCCCGCTATAAGGATGATGTTCGCGGGAGTGTGCTCTCTGAAATGGAAATGTGCACATATGAATATGAATTGACGGACCCAGATTTGTACACTCAAGTGTACCCCTGAAAATCCATCGAAATTCCGAGAAATTCAACGGGATAAATATGGAAAAGTAACAAGGGAATGGAAATCATGACATTGATGAGCTCATCAATCATGGTATATATTATGCGATATAAGGAAATACGAGTTGATGAGACATGAACATAGAACTTGGTTGATGAATGAGTTCATTTGTGATTATATATTTGTACACCCTTGAGTGTATTATCCGTATAAATTGGTATTTCAAATGAGTTAATGAGAAGAGTTCTAATATGAAATAATCTGAATTCTAAATGAAATTGTTATAAAAATGTATATGAAATACAGAGGTATGATTTTTATATGTGAAATAAATACATAATGTGAAAAAGTATAAGTACAAGAGAAATTTAATGAGAATTGAGCCCATATACGTTTCTTGTTAATTATATGAAGTGTGCGACTAACACATGGTATTAAGTATAATGCTCTGTTGAATATCTTAAATTGGTTTTTGTATGTATTAAATGTGGGTGAAGAATAGGGATTAAATGATGGAGAAATATGGTTTGGAAAATAGCTTTATTTGTGAAAATTAACTTTACGACCTAGCAACATGGGCATGTACTAAGGCCGTGTGACCCGAGTTCCTTCATAGATGCAAGTCAGAGAGTTACATGCCTCAGAGACACAGTCATGTGAGCCACACGGGAGTGTCCCCAGTTACACGGGCGTGGGACCCTTGTAAATAAATAAATTTTGGGATTTTGCGAAAAAAATTTATACGATTCTGATTTAGTCCCGACCTGATCCTAATGCATGATTTGGACCTCGAGGGTCCGTTAAAGAAACTTTTATAATTAATTTCTGTATTTGAGCATAAATGTTTTAAATTGTCTGTAAGTGCTCCGTACTCCTCGGTAATGCCTCGTACTTTATTCTGGCAACGGATACGGGTAGGGGGTGTTACCATACCAATTCAACATAGTATTCAAATACCTAATTTATATTATGCATTTTCCATTCATATGCCTACTACTTATCAAGACATCATTTGCATATTTTCATTCCATCTACTACTTGCCAAAACATACCATATTTGAACACTTATACACAACCAAAACATTATACTAAGTTAAGCCAAATCACATGGCTTAAACTTATACCACAACATGTACCAAAATCACTATCTCAAGTAACCATAACTAACATCTTTATAAATAGCCTATACATGCCATATATTCAAATATCCAATAGTTCAAAGGTACCAACAGCAACTAGATAGTGTGATGCGTAACTTCGATTTTATCTGGATCAAGCGAGCTATCGAACCTCTATAAAACATGGAAAAGAAACAGAGTAAGCTTTAAAGCTTAGTAAGCCCGTATAATTCAAAATTTAACTTACCATTATACATAATCAAATAAGTAAACAAAGTAAATCAAATTCACTTGCCAAATGCCTATACACAAGCATTCATTAACAAGTTAGTAATATAAGTACATGTAATCATCCATTATCTCAATTTAATACTCAATACATTGTATCATATCAAAGTCACATATATCCTATACATCATTTATAACATTTCATTCTCAATCATATAAACAGTAATTCATTCGATAACAGTAACAATAACTCATTCATATAAACAGTACTTCATCCATATAACACATATCTATTTCGCATAACCAATAACAGGATTTATGCCCGTTGAACCTATTAGAATATCGAGAGATACTCGGGTGATATACATAATGTAATACCCCGAAAATTTTTATAGTAAGATGTTATCTTTGATATAGTAAAATAAGGAAATAAAACGACAAAAAGGGAAATTTTGGAGTTATGACAACATTGGGAAGTATATTACGATATATTAATTCAAGAAAGGACTAAATGGTAAAAGTGAGAAAAGTTTTGTTGCCTAAGAGTATATACTCAAAATTTGAGGGGCTAAAGTGTAAATATGAAAAAGTTGAAGGACTAGTAGTGAAAATATTTTAAAGGTGGAATGATCTAGAAACTAAAGAAAATGGATGAATTAGGACCGAATTGAATAGGTGAAGAATTATGAGGGACTAAATCATAATTTTACAAATTATGTGATGATTCAAGGATGGAATTTTAAAAGATCACAAAGGGCGAAATGGTCAATTGGAAGAGAGAGAAATCTAGAAAGTAATGATGATGTTGATGATATTTTATAATTATTTAATTAGATAAATATTATTTTATTAATATTTTAATGAGATATTTTATTATTATTTATTTAGTATATAAGGAAGGAAAGATGAAGAATTTCTATCATCTTCCCATGCATTTCCGTTAGAAGAGAAGAGAAGAAAGAAAGTTTTGCTTTCTTTGCAATTTGGTCCTTCTACCAAAAAAATTCACCATTTTCACCTAGAAATCAAAAGAATTTCCATAGCTACCAAGAGAGAAAAATGTTAAGGAGACTATAGGGAGTTAGAATATCAAGTTGGATTCAAGAAATAGAAGCTGGAGGAGAGATAAAAATCAAGTTAAAGATTGAAATCAATATGACAAGGTAAGAATATCAAGATTTTAATATATTTTTAAGTTTCATATTTTTGAAAAAGTATGGAAATGATGTTAATGTAAAGTTTTCTTATATATGGTCCTATGTTCTTGATATGTTAGTAAAGAGAAAATAAGAGAAAGTGATGAGAAATAGTGCAGAGAAAGAAAATAAGGGTGTTATAAACATGGTAATTAATATCTTGCACTAAAACAGTTTTGGACAGCAATAGTAGTCTAACTTTGAAAAATCACCAAAAATTGTGGAAATCGAATTATAGGATGAATAAAATATAAAATTAAATTTTATTAAGTCTAGTTTTTCATAGACGAAGCAATGTAAGCAATGGTGTAACATCCTGAATTTTTGGGCCCATGCGTTTAATGGGTGAATAGGCGTAATGAGTTAAATTGAGTATTAGGGGTTGAAGAAGGGGGTCGGAGGTTTGGCCGAGAGGTCAGTAGTTAAAATTCTTGTTTGAACACTTTAGTGGAAAGCTTGTTAAGTTAGGGCATAAAAGATATTAGCTGTGTTTTAAAACACAAGATGGGCTTGTGGCCCAGTGGCAAAATGGCGCATTGAGGCTATCGATTGAGGCTAATATTTCTCTCTTTTTGCATTTTGGCGGCATTCCGGGATTTCAAGGAGACCTGATCGTTTAGATCTAAAAGCCAGAAATCGCTAGTCTCTAATTTCGGGATTTCTAGGTAAGGATTTCAATTCTCCTTAAGATGATCAACCGTTTTCTCTTCATTAGGCGTGGTTTAACCTAATGTTTCGTTACCAGCCTCTGAACAACACATTGGGTAGATAGCAGCTGTGTTGACTACGGATAGCGTCAACGTAGAAAGTCTTGTTCTAACGATAATCAGGGGTGTATATCTCTAACACACTAGTTAACTATAATCTATATGTGTTATGGGCTAAAAAGCCGGAAAGTGGCTGTGTGACAGTCGAATAAAACCCTAAAAGGGTTAGGCAAGGATGCCAGGTACGTAATCATAGAAATCTCTATGTATATCGAAATATATGTAAGCCTGTTTTCTTAAAGATGGTATGATGTTTTCTGTGTGTATGTATGGGGTGGGATTATGATAATGAAGGCGAAGTGCACGATAGGTCACTTGGTGATTGGTGGTTAAACCATAAAATCTAAAATTAGGTCACAATAGTGATCGGTGGCTGAGTCACGTTATATTATGAGGTCACATAGTGATCGGTGGCTATGCCAAGTTTAATGATTCCTGAATAATAGAATAGGTAGTACGGCTGTCGTTATGGTGTGTAGCAGATGGAGGGTTGATTGTAGAAATCCCCAAGGTGTGATGGTTGGTACGGGTTGGTGTGTAGAGGATGGAATTCTAAGTTGGGTTGGGCTATGCATCATTTATTATTTATCATGTGATTATGATTGTTGCGTTTATGTATGGGCCAGGGCTCATAATGTGTTTGTGGGCCTCAGGTCATTGTGTTTCGGGATTTACACATTGAGTCTTGGTGACTCACCCTACTATTTTTCCATAACTTTTCAGATGAGAAGTAGATCGTGGACATGGGAGCCGAGACGGACTCGAGGGGCCATCAAGTTTTACTTCTATAGATTATTTTCAGTTTTTCCTTTAAATTTTATTTTGGGAATATTTAGGTAATAAGGCCCCATAGTTTATATTCGCCTAAGTAGTTTTTAATATTTGCAACTTATGAAATTATGTCAGGGGTTTATTTGTACCAAATAATAATAATACAAGGTTTTTTTTAAATGTCACTTATTTATTCAAATATTGTCTAATTAACTTACGATTTCCAAAACCAACAAAGCAAAAGTTTTCAATGTACAACCCGTAGCATACCAGATCTGGTCAAAACGTATGGGCCGGGTCTGGGGTGTTACATTTTCGTATCAGAGCCCAGTTCAAAACTTGGGCTGTGAAATGGGTCTAGTAGTGTTTTAAAAAAAATTGATATGAATTTGAGAAAAATGTTTTGGATGAAGATATGGCCTTCGAGTCAACCGACACCCGAAAGGGACCAACCATCCTATTTTGCAAAATTATTAAATTGCCCCTAATTTATAAAATGACCAAAATACCCTTGGGTAGTGAAATGACGAAGATACCCTTACATGATGAATGTAGGTTCGTGGATGCTGCTTGTATGTTTGATGATTGAATGTGTGTGCTTCCTGGAACTAGGAGATGTGAACTTGAGACTGAATTGTAGGTAAAATTGCGAATTCGAAAGAACTACTTCTAAAACTAATATTCATAAGACTGTTCGTGGTTAATCAGTGGAAGAAAACTAATAATTCATAAAATTTCTAATTAGATAAAAGCGAATCGATAGAATGAGTACAAGGGGTCAAAGACGTCCGCCGTGCGGTCGTGGTAGAGGTAGGATGACGGTGTCAAAACCAGTAGGATCTTGCCATGGATTTGGAAACGAGATGCCGGTGCCACCAGCTGCGGAGGAGGAATTTCAGGACCAGACTACCGGAGATGACGCAGTATCTCAGGCAATGTTAAGGGTTTTAGAGAGGGTTGTTAGGGTAGGCTTGGGCACAGGAGCCCGGAAATCCGTGTCGGAGCGACTTAGAGCTAATAGGGCGGAAGTGTTTAGGGGAATTTCTAGTATAGTCCCGAGTTCAACTGAGTATTGGTTGGAGGCGGTGGAACGCATAATGGATGATTTAGATTTCACGGAGGAGGAGAAGTTGAAAGGGGTTATATCTCTCCTGCAGGACGAAGCATACCAATGGTGGCTTACCGTTAAAGATGGAACAGTGGCTGACCGTATTACCTGGGAGTTTTTCAGAACAACATTTCAAAGTAAGTACATCAGGACGAGCTATGTGGATGCGCAGCGTAGAGCATTTCTGAATCTGGTGCAAGGAAGTAGGTCCGTTATGCTCGAGGAATGGTGACCACAGAGCATGAACAGTGTGTTCGTTTTGAAAATGGTCTGAGGGACAATCTGCGTGTTCTGATAGCACCACAGCGGGAGAGGGAGTTTGTTGTGCTTGTGGAGAAAGCTAAGATAGCTGAGGAAGTGAAGCAGACGGAGAGACTGAATCGAGATAGAGATAGGGGTGGAAGTAAGAGAAATTTTGAATCATCGAGGGCGGACGGCGTGTCGAGAAAAACCTAGGTCGAGACGGGCCGGCGAGACGAGATGAGAGACCTGCATTATTAGGTCGATACGTAGTGTGCTCGATGAGGTAAATTCCATGAAGGTGAGTGTTTGACAGGCAGTGGAAAGTGCTTTAGGTGTGGATCTACGGACCACTAAGTTAGAAACTGTCCGCAGCAACGGGGCAGTGAAGGGCTCATAGGTCAAGGGAATGCACAGCCAAGAAGAGGAGGTCAGCAGTCACAGAGAGGTCGTGGTCAAGCCAACGGTGGCAATGGTACAGGACATGGTCATGGAGCACTAGGTGAGGGTCTAGGTTATGCTGAGACGAGGCAGCCAGCTTTGGTGTATGCGGCACGTCGCCAAGAGGACGAGGACGCTCTAGATGCGAATACCGGTGTGTATTCTATCATAGTATACTAAGTGTTTCTTTTGGCTTTAGAATTAGAGTTCGCAGCAAAAGCGTAGTAGTGAGACTTGGGTAGTATGATTATTAGTTAGTTGGAAATTTCGAGGACGAAATTTTTTTAAGGGGGGTAGAACTGTAACATCCTGAATTTTTGGGCCCATACGTTTAATGGGTGAATAGGTGTAATGAGTTAAATTGAGTATTAAGGGTTCAGAAGGGGCTCAGGTTTGGGTCGAGGCTGTAGTTAAAATTCTTGTTTGAACACTTTAGTGGAAAGCTTGTTAAGTTAGGGCATAAAAGATATTAGCTGTGTTTTAAAACACAAGATGGGCTTGTGGCCCAGTGGCAAAATGGCGCCACTAAGAGGGAAGGAAGTTGGCGTCAATTGAGGTCCAAGGTTCGAGTCGCATTACCCATCTATTTTAATTAATTTTGGCGTCAAGAGAGAGCAGAGTTAGAGTCAGTTAGAATGCTTGAAATTAGGAAGAATAATTGATGGATAATGTGGATAATATGGATGATAAAGTAACTGAAAAGGACGGAAGATGTGGTGTTATCTAGGCTTCTTCTGAAGGTGTGAATAGATTAATATAGAGGAGAAAAGATAGGAATTATCTGCTGGGTGCAGCGTTGGCTGAATTTCCATCTCTTGGAGGGGTACTTTCGGGTTTTGATAGGTAAGTGCCGAAATTCTCTATAAATAGGAGGGATATCTCACCAATTCCGGCATTTGAACCCTACTTTTTTCTTCATTCTTTGTGTCGAAATTCTCAGTCTCTCCCTCTTCAATTTCTGTCAACTTTCTTTCAAAAAGCCGAAAACTTTCTTAAGCCATCTTTCTCTTCTTTCTTCTAAAAGCCGAAATCTCTTATTTCACTTTCTTCTTCATTTTATTCCTCTTGTGCCGATTTCTCTATAAAGCCGAAATCTCTATAGTTTTTCTCTGATTGCCGAATCTCCTCTCAAGTGTTAGCCGAATTCCCTGTGTTGAGGTAGGTGTGGACTACTGCTATTCCATTAGATTTCTTTCAGTTTTTAGGAAACAAGGCCGAATGGCCACTTGGTTTGTTAAGGCTGTCGATTGAGGCTAATATTTCTCTTTTTTTTGCGTTTTGAGCGGCATTCCGGGATTTGAAGGAAACCCGATCGTTTACATCTAGAAGCCGGAAATCACTAATCTTTAATTTCGGGATTTCTAGGTAAGGATTTCAATTCTCCTTAAGATGATCAACCGTTTTCTCTTCATTAGGCGTGCCTTAACCTAATGTTTCGTTACCAGCCTCTGAACAACACATTGGACAGATAGCAGCTGTGTTGACTACGGATAGCGTCGACGTAGAAAGTCTTGTTCTAACCATAATCAGGTGTGTGGATCTCTAACACACTAGTTAACTATAATTTATATGTGTTATGGGCTAAAAAGCCAGAAAGTGGCTGTGTGACAGTCAAATAAAACCCTAAAATGGTTAGGTAAGGATGCCGGGTAAGTAATCATAGAAATCTTTATATGTATCGAAATATATGTAAGCCTGTTTTCTTAAAGATGGTATGATGTTTTCTGTGTGTATGTATGGGGTGGGATTATGATAATGAAGGGGAAGTGCATGATAGGTCACTTGGTGATCGGTAGTTAAACCACAAAATCTAAAATTAGGTCACAATAGTTATCGGTGGCTGAGCCACGTTATATTATGAGGTCACATAGTGATCGGTGGCTATGCCAAGTTTAATGATTCCTGAATAATAGGAATCGGCAGTACGGCTGTCGTTATGGTGTGTAGCGGATGGAGGGTTGATTGTAGAAATTCCCAAGGTGTGATGGTTGGTACGGGTTAGTGTGTAGAGGATGGAATTCTAGGTTGGGTTGGGCTATGCATCATTTATTATTTATCATGTGATTATGATTGTTGCCTTTATGTATGGGCCAGGGCTCATAATGTGTTTGTGGGCCTCAGCTCATTGTGTTTCGGGATTTGCACACTGAGTCTTGGTGACTCACCCTACTATTTTTCCATAACTTTTCATATGAGTAGTAGATCGTGGACATGGGAGCCGAGACGGACTCGAGGGGCCATCAAGTTTTACTTCTATAGATTATTTTCGGTTTTTCCCTTAAGTTTTATTTTGGGAATATTTAGGTAATAAGGCCCTATAGTTTATATTCGCCTAAGTAGTTTTCAATATTTGCAACTTATGAAATTATGTCAGGGGTTTATTTGTACCAAATAATAATAATATAAGGTTTTTTTTTAAATGTCACTTATTTATACAAATATTGTCTAATTAACTTACGATTTCCAAAACCAACAAAGCAAAAGTTTTCAATGTACAACCCGTAGCATACCAGATCTGGTCAAAACGTATGGGCCGGGTCTGGGGAGTTACAAATGGAATTATAAATTATGATTTATAATAAATTTTGTGAGATAAGGTTAGAATGATTTTGGGTTCCCCTGTTCTGAATTTGGAAAATTATCAAAAATTGGAGAAAAATAATTAGGGGCTTAAATTTACATTTTTAAATTATTAATGAGTCTATTTTTAATATAAACAAATGGGAACATCATCCAAATCCCGTACTTAGAGATAATTAATTTTTAGTAAAGAAAGGTAGAAGTTGTTAAACAGCAGAACATAGTCAAATTTGAAGATTTTACTGTACTTATTGGCTAAACTATAAATTCTTAAATTTTTATGGTAGAAAAATATTTGAGTCTAGTTTCTAAAACATAAATCTTAAATTGGAATTCTGTAGCTCAAAATATAAATAATTTAGTGACTATGACTCAAATGGACAACTTTGAATATATTTATAAGTAAATAGTGAAATCATAGATAATGTTACTTATAAGCATGTTATATAAATTAAGGATGTGGAATGGAGAGGAGGAGGAGGAAAATATACATGAATATTCATCTAGCATGGCTAATTTGCATGTTTTAGGCTCAGGGACTAAATTGAATAAAAGTAAAACTTTATGGGCAATTTGCATGAAATGGATTATTTTATTATTTAAATTAAAAATTGAATGAAATTATTAATTTAGATCAAGATCGGGTGAAAACATGTTTTAGGGATTAAATTGAAAAGTGTTGAAATTATGGAAAATTCTAATATTTCATAGAATTCATGGGCGGTTATAAATATATATGAGAATAATTAGGCTTGAAACAAGGATTAAATTACAAGAATTTTATTTTTCTGAGCCTAAGGATGAAATCGTCATTAACTAAAAGCTTAGGGGCAAAATGGTAATTTTACCTAGAGCATTAATTGAATGTATCAGGATATGAGATGAATGAAAATGATGATCAAATTTATTTATAAAGATCCGGATGACTCAAATACGAGAATTGAACGTGGAAAAGAAAAGATATCGGATTAGTGAAATTATAAACATGAACAAGCAACGAGGTAAGTTCGTGCAACTTGAATTGAATTCTTGAATGCTTGAATTGTATATTTATATGACATGAATGTGAATTGAATGTTTAATTTATGATAATAGATGAAATGTTGATAATACTTGATAAAAAGAGAAATAAATCCTGGCTGGATGGAACGGAATTCGATGGATCACTGAAAAGGATTTGACGGTAAAAAGGATCTAGCCCGGACGGGTGATCTTGATATAAGCCCTCTCGAAGAATATGTGTGAAAAGGATTTAACCCGGACAGGTAATACGAAGTAAATGTGAGTCTGGATTTAGCTTAGACTGGTAATCCCGCTGTAAGAAATGACGTTTGCGGGAGTGTGCTCTCTGAAAAGGACTTATGTATATATAAATACAAATTAACGGTTAATGAGATTGTACACTATAAGTGTACTACTGGAAATCATCGAAACTCCAAGAAATTCAATGGGATAAATATAGAAAATGGTAAGTACTTGAAATACATAGAAATGATAATTATTTGATATATTGAAATATGACATGGAAAATACATGTATGTGAAACTTGCCTGATAATTATGCATATTCAAGATTATGAACTGCTACTGGAATAAATATACACTAAACTAATGAAAATGATGGTACATGAAATATTGTCATAATGAATTGAATAATTTATATTTATGAAGAAACAACAAGAGAATGATATGTATTATGACATGTAAATATGAGACTATCTTTGATACGTTGATACAAGGACAATTATGTATATTAAGACGAGTAATAAATTCAAGTGAGACATATTTGTCAATATTAAAGTATGCTAACCAATGTTGTTTCTTGAAGTTTAAGCAAGTGCCAAATTACTGGTTGAATGGTAATATGTTTAATTATAAGGTGCACTGAAATGGTAAGTGCTTAGATGAAAATATAATTGAGCTTATAAAAGAGTGGAAAGGTTTCAGTTATGCAATTTCTTATGAAATGATTTGTTATGTGATAAGGTCGTATGAATCCTGCACCTAATTCGAAAATAAAATTTAACTACACGGACTAGGGACACGGGCTTGTGAAGCCACACGGCCTGAAGCGAGGTAAGTCATATAGGCGTGTTGGCCACACAAGCGTGTTGGCCACACGGCCTGACCACACAGGCGTGCGACCTCTGTAGTTGAGAAAAATTGTAGGATTTTGTCAAAAATTCCCTATGATACCGATTTAATCCCGGTTGGTTCCTAATGTATGTTTTGGGCTTAGAGGACCCAATAGAGGGGCGTTATGATTATTTTCAGAATATGAATAACAGATGACTCAGAATTATTTGAAAATGTTCAGTAAACTCCAGTAATGCCTCGTACCCTATTCCAGCAACGAATACAAGTAGGGGGTGGTACACATAACATATAAATTAGTAATCCGTCAATTCAATATCATTTTCGCTCTTTCGAGCTATGATCAGTAAGCTCCTCCTGAGCTGATAGATAGTAAGCTCTATTGAGTTGAAACGGTAAGCTCTAACAAGCTAAGAACAGTAAGCTCTTATGAGCTGATATATCAGTAAGCTCATACGAGCTGCGGTGAGTCCGCAACACATACAGGATCTCGACCTAAACGGTAACCCTAGTGACATGTCACTTGTATCCTACGAATTCTTACAATTCAAACGAGGCTCGGTAACCATTATACTATATTAATAAGGTATTTTAATTTCAAGTAAATCATTTACTCAATTACATACATTCATTTTAAATAATTACATGTATTTTAAAGTTTGATTCTAATTATACGAACTTACCTCGAGTTGCTAGGATAGGAATATGGCTAATCGTCAACCTTTTTCCCCAATCTAATCCCGATCTCGGCTTATCTTAATCTATTTATCATCAAATTTAACACATTCAGTATTTAATTTATTCAATTTAGCCTTTAACACATATTTTGGCAAATTTACATATTTTCCCTTAATATTTCACACCTTTACAACTTAGTCCCTATTACACAAAATTGCAAATTCACGCAATTAATCACCAACCCATGTTTAGCCAAATTTTCTATATGTTACTAGTAGCCCATACTTTCAATTTATTCACACTTTTATCGACATAATTTTACATTTTCTCAATTTAATCCATTTTTGACAATTTTTTGTCAAAAATCACTTTACAAAACTAGTTTAACTATCAGCAACTATTCAAAATACATCATCAACCATCAATTTACTCAAGCATTCAACAATGGCAACATGAAAAATCTTTAATATTTTTTAAATCTAAGGTACGGGCTAGTTAGAATACGAAGCAACGATCTCAAAAACATAAAAATCATTAAAAACCGAGCAATGGACTTACAATTTGATCTTGAAGTAGCCGAAATTTTCAAACCCTAACTAGCTTTTCTTCATGCCTCATTTGACCAAAGATGATGATAATAACTAATGGTTTCATTTTGTTTTATTATTATTTCATAATTAATAACTAATTTACTATATTAACCTTAGGTATATAACATTTAAAATCACTTAAACCATGGACATAAATGTCCACTAACCTTAAAAATGATCTAATTTCAACATAAAGATTCCCACAATTTAATTTCATAGCTATTTAATACTTTTAACTAATAGAATGACACTTTTACACTTTACGCGATTTAGTCCTTTTTCTTGAATTAACCATTTAAACAGTAAAATTTCTTTGCGAAACTTTCATACAATAATTCTATCATGTTGTAGACCTTATTAAAATAATAAAATAAATATTTTAAATTCATATTTGTGGTCTCAAAACCACTGTTCTGATTTGACTAAAAACGGGCTGTTACAAATAGATAATGGAAGATGATGATCATTTTTGTTTTATTTAATTAACCTTAATTTGTTAATTTACTTAATTAACCTTTTAATTTCAATCAAATTTAAACAATACCAATCTCATAAATTTCCACTAACATACTAATGGTCTAATTACCACTTAAGGACCTTTACTTTAAAGTTCTATAGCTATTAGACACCTTTACTCAAGTTTTACCCTTTACGTGATTTAGTCCTTTTTACTAAATTAAGCATGCAAACATTGAATTTCTTAACGAAATTTTTACACAATCATACTATCATGTTGTATACATTAAAATAATAATAGAATAATTATTTTGACCTCAGATTTGTGGTCCCAGAACCATTGTTCTGATTTGACTAAAAAGGGGCAGTTACAACTCTCCCCCTTAGAAATTTTCGTCCTCAAAAATCTTACCAAAAAAGAGGTTTGGGTACTATTTTCTCATAGTTTCCTCGGGTTCCCACGTAGCTTCTTTGACACTGTGATGTTGCCATAGAACCTTCGCTAAAGCTATGTTTTTATTCTCAACTCTTTAATCTCTTGAGCTAGAATTTTGATCGGTTCTTCACTGTACGTCATATCAGGCTGAATTTCAATCTCTGTTGGAGAAATTACGTATGATGAATCTAATCTATATCGGTGTAACATCGACACATGAAATATGTCGAAACCATTTTTTAAATAAATAAAATACCGAAACCCTAAAAAGTTTAGGAAAAAAACCTTCGACTTCCAGTTGGGTTTTCAGCGAACCACCACATGTTCGACCACCCTCTAGGCCAGAGAAGTCTCCGGTGGCGGCGGTACAGGTAAAAGGTCTTCTTTTTATCCTTTTTTTTTATTTACTTCGAAATGAAACACAAAAAAAAAATGAAATAACAAATCACCTTTCTTTGAATCTTCTTTTTTTTATCTTTGATTCTCTATATTTTTCGAATCATCCCCTGAAAAAATACATTGAATCCGGCTTTTATAGCCGTTTACATTGCCTTTCTTTTTATTTTTTCTACTGTTTCATTGTCCTTGCTACTATTCTTTCTTGTTCTATTTCTGCTCCTTTTTTGCTCTTGTTTGCAAGTCTTGGCAAGTCAACGGAGGGTGGAAGTTGCTGTTTTGATGAAACGGCGGCAAAGGCGCACCAGGCAGGCCTCGGGACGAGGCACAGGTGGTGCACCCGAGGGAGGCGAGCGGCGCACATGATAAAGGGGCTAGGGTTAGGTTTTCTGAAAATTAGTTTAGGTTATGGGCTTGGGCTGTTAGGGTTTTTTTATTAATTGGGCTATAAATTGGACTGTTTAATTGGACTTTATTTTTTATTTTGGTTTTTTTGTTTGTTTTGTTGGCTGGGCAAAACAGGCCAATTACAAAATACATTGGGGATCTTTTCTAATTCCGATAGCAATGCTAGCCGATAAGCCACAGACCCTATTCCTTCGATGATCTTACACGGCTCGATAAATCGCGGACTAAATTTTCCTTTACGACCAAATCAAAGAATTTTCTTCCATGAAAATACTTTCAAAAATACTCTGTCGCCAACTTGAAATTCAATGTCTTTACGTTTCAAATCCGCATACGATTTCTGTCGATTTGAAGCTGCTTTCAAACTATCACGAATTACCTTCACTTTCTCTTCTGTCTCTCTAATTAAACCAACCCCGTGAATCTTGTTCTCAATAAGCTCGGTCCAGTACAATGGAGTTTGGCATTTATGACCATATAATGCTTCATACGATGCCATCTTTATACTCGATTGAAAATTGTTGTTATACGTGAATTCAACCAAAGGTAAATGTTTTTCTTAGTTGCCTTCAAACTCTAAAACACAACAACGTAGCACATCTTCGAGAATTTGAATCACTCTCTCAGATTGACTATCAGTTTGCGGATGAAATGCTATACTAAAATGCAATCGTGTACTCAAAGCTTCTTGCAATTTCTTCCAAAATCACGATGTAAACCTCGGACTGTAACAACCCGATTTAGACCCTAGTAGGAACAGTGGTTTCAAGATCACAAATTCGAGTCAGAAAAATGTTTTAATATTATTTTTCGTGCTTAAAGTATGTGAATTGAGATGTGTGAAATTTCTGTGATTTAATTTAATCATTTGAGTGCTCGATTTGTTGAAAGGACTAAATAGCATAAAAGATAAAAGTGACATTCTATATGTTTAATGTGTTGGATTGCTTTGGCTTTTGAATATGATGGCCTTAAATGGAAATTATGCCATAGGAATTATGAGTGGACATTAATGGTCTTTGTTGACATGTTTTATATGTTTAATTTTAACGGACAAAATGGTAAATGGCAAACTAAATGATGAATAAAATCAATGCATGAAAATAGTCATATTATGTTCATCTTTGCCGAAATTACAAAGAAAAAGAGTCCTTAGGGTTCGGCACTCATTTTGATTAATCAAGATCAAGAACCAAAGAAAATGGAATTAGATCGGGGGAAATTGAAAGTAGTTAAGTAGCCGTTCGTTTTCGTTTTTTCCCGTACGACGTAAGTATATATACAAATAAATGTGTTTTAATTGAATTATTATTACTTATATGTTAATAAGATGTGATGAATAGCTATTGGAGCTGAATATGTGAAATTCGAGAAAATTCCGATAATGTGATGACGTCTGAAAAGCCCCATACGAACCATAGGAATTGTGAGGATACATAAGTCATGACATAGGATTCTAATATGAGTTATTGTGTAAGACCACATCCGGGGCGTTGGCATCGATTTGAGATTTACGTGTAAGACCATGTCTTGGACATGGCATCGTATATGATTTCGTGTAAGACCCTATCTGGGATAGAGGCATCGATATTTAATTACATGTAAGACCACGTCTGGGACGTTGGCATTGTACGAGCTTTACAAGCTATCTGAGTATCATTATTGATTCCGAACAGTTCAACGGGCATTCCGAGATATGATTGAACATGTGAATATTTATTCGTTTCAAGTACGTATGAAAGGTATATGAAATTTGGCAATGGAAGATAAATATGAATATGATCATTTGATATGTAAACTACATGAATATGTGATGTGTTTATAAGTAAGTGATTATGAGCAATTGGACTATATGAGAAAATTTGCCATATGTGCAAATGAATTGGGAATAGGTGAAATGAATTTATAACTATGAGGTTTGTGATAGTATTTGGCTATGGATTATATGTATTTTATGATGCATATTTGCCTTAAATGATAAGTTTATTTGTATAAGGCTTACTAAGCTTTTGAAAGCTTACTTCGTGTGTTTTCAATTGTTTTATAGATTATTGAAGCTATTGGAAGCACGGGAATCAACGAGGATTATCACCATACTATCAAATTATATTTTGGTATCTTTTGAAATTATGAATATTGAAGTATGGAATGTATAGGCTAGAGAACTTTGATTATGTTTTGAAATGTGTAAATATAGCCATGTGATATGGCTTGATAATGAATGTGATTATGGAGTGAATTTAGTGCATGCTATGTGATGCAAAATTTGGTATGTTTTGATGTGCTCATGAATGGCCAAAAGAAATGGCTAATTTTGGTAAGTTTCATGGTTGATTTGGGAAATTGATATGATGAGAAATGTTATGAATTGAAATGGATTAATATGATGTATGAATCCCATGTTTTTTATGTGAAGTTGGTACTTTGAATTGGTATGTTTGAGTTGGATTTGTATATGGAAATGAATGATGTTGTTACAGGTCAAATTGTGCTTGATTTGGTATGTTTTTGGCTGCCTTTAGGACATGAATTGATGCTTGTTTGATTCTTATAGGTATGACCCAATTTTGGGTGGCAAATTGTCCTTGCAAATGGCCTATATTTTCCTACACGGTTGAGCACACGGGCGTGTGTCTCGACCATGTCTCTCAAGGTTGCAATTCAAAGCAAGTCAGGATGCCAAACGGGCAAGAAGCATGAGCGTGTGCCAAACCGTGTGACCCACGTTAGTGTTGCACACGGGCAGAGACATGGCCCAAGGCACGGTCGTGTGAGGCACACGGCCTAGCCACACGGGCGTCTGCCTCGTTTTGAAAGAAAAATTTTCTAAGTTCCGCAAAGTTTCTGTATGAGATCGGTTTAGTCCCGAACCTTCTCTAAAGCATGTTTAAGGTCTCGTAGACCTTCTAAAGAGACTATATGATTATGAATTATTATGAAATGATGTTGTATGATTGACGTTGTGAAATGAGCATAAAATGTTCCGATATGTCCGGTAATGCCTCTTAACCCTAGTCCGGCGACTGATACGTATTAGGGGTGTTGCACGGATCTCTATCCGAAATAATAGAAACTGGCACCCTGTGCAATCTGACAATTTTAGAGATATACAATTCAACTAATCTATCGAGTGAAATATTTGTATGTACCCGAATGAAATGTGTCGATTTCATCAAACGATCAACAACAACCCATATAGCATCTTTCTTTTTCAGAGATAGAGGCAATGTCGATTCGAAATCCATCGTAACTCTATCCCATTTCTGCTCTGGTATCATCACTGGCTGCAATAATACCGAAGGCACTTGATGTTCGGCTTTAACTTGTTGACAAATCAAGCATCTCGATACAAATTCTGAAATATCTCGTTTTATGCCCGACCACCAGTACAACTATTTCAAGTCATTGTACATTTTGGAACTTCCCGAATGAACGGATAAACAACCATTATGTGCTTCGTGTAGAATTTTTTGAATAATCTTGGAATTCTTCTGTACACAAATTCTACCTTGGAACATCAAAAAATCATCAGATCTGATCTGATAGTCTGAATCAGTAGTCGACTCGCATTGTACTATTCTAGCTTGCAATTTGTTATCACATTTCTGAGCTTCACAAATTTGCTAAGAAATAACGGTTTAGCTTTCAGCTCAGCTAAAATTGAACCATCATCAGACAAAGTTAACTGTGTATTCATCACCCGTAAAACAAATAAAGATTTTCTACTCAGAGCATCTGCGACTACATTCGATTTCCCCGAATGATAATCAATTACTAATTCATAGTCTTTCAACAACTCGAGCCATCTTTGTTGTCGCAAATTCAAATCTTTTTGAGCCATTAGATCCTTCAAACTTTTGTGTTCAGTAAAGATATGGCACTTTTCACCGAATAAATGATGTCGCCAAATTTTCAATGCAAAAACAATAGCGGCCAACTCTAAGTCGTGTGTCGGGTAATTCTTTTCATGTAGTTTTAACTGTCTGGAAGCATAAGCTATCACTTTTCCCTCTTGCATCAAAACACATCCCAAACCGTTCATTGACGCGTCACTGAAAATTAGAAACTCTTTACCCGACTCAGGCTGAACTAAAACTAGTGCTTCAGTTAATAGTGCTTTCAACTTTTCAAAACTCAGTTGACATTTCTCGGACCACTCAAACTTCATATCTTTCTGTAGCAATCAAGTCATCAGTGTAGCAATCATCGAGAACCCTTTTACAAAACGTCAATAGTAGCCAACTAATCCCAGAAAGCTTCTGACTTCGGATACGTTTCTTGGAGGCTTCCAGTCAACAACTATTAAAATCTTACTCGGATCAACTCGTATGCCTTCCACTGAAACAATATGTCCCAAAAATCCAACTTATCAGAGCCAAAACTCACATTTGTTGAATTTAGCAAACAGTTGCTTGTCTCTCAATGTTTGTAACACAATTCTCAAATGTTCAGCATGCTAAGATTCATCTCGAGAATAGATCAGAATGTTACCAATGAATACAACAACAAATTTGTCTAAATACGATCTAAAGATTTGATTCATCAAATATAAAAACTACAGGAGCATTAGTTAATCCAAATGGCATAACAAGAAATTCATAATGCCCGTATCTTGGTCTGAAAGTAGTTTTTGGCATATCTGAATCTTTAACTCGCAACTGATAATAGCCAGATCTCAGATCAATCTTTGAAAATATCGTTGCTCCTTTCAACTGATCGAACAAATAATCAATTCTCAGCAAAGGATACTTATTTTTAATCGTAACCTTGTTAAGTTGATGATAGTCAATACACAGTCTTATCGATCCATCCTTCTTCTTTACGAACAAAATTGGTGCACCCCAGAGTGAAAAATAGGTCTCACAAAACCTCTATCTGTTGACTCTTGCAACTGAGCTTTCAACTCTTTCACTTCTGTCGGAGCCATTCTATACGGAGCTATCGATATCGGTGATGTTCCCGGTACTAATTTGATAGCAAACTCAACCTCTCTGATCGATGGTAACCCAGGCAACTCTTCTGGAAACACATCCGGATATTCACAAACCACTGGCACTGTTTCAATCTTCGATTCAGACACTTTTGTATCAAGTACATATGCAAGATAAGCATCACAACCATTTTTTACATATTTCTGAGCTAGCATTGTCGATATCACCACAGGTAACCTACACAAATCATCGGATCCAATTCAAAGAATTGAACAGTGGTTTCAAAACCACAAATCCGAGGTCAAAAAATTATTTTAATATTATTTTTGGTATTTACACCATGTTATTTGATATGTGTAAAAAATTTGTGATTTAATTTTACCGTTTGTGTGCTTAATTTAATAAAAGAACTTAATCACGTAAAATGTAAAAGTAGCATGCTATATGTTAAAGTGCTTATTTGCTTTGTTTAATTAAATGTAAGGTCCTTATGTTGTGATTTGACCATTAGATATTTGAGTGGACGAAGATGGACAACCAT
Organism: Gossypium bickii; assembly: GCA_025503065.1. Lineage (NCBI taxonomy): Eukaryota > Viridiplantae > Streptophyta > Magnoliopsida > Malvales > Malvaceae > Gossypium > Gossypium bickii. The sequence goes on along the minus strand of CP106713.1, from coordinate 12,638,902 downwards.
TATGTGTTTTGTTATTTAATTATAAAGGTTAATTAGGTAATTTAGTAATAATAGTTAAATAAATAAAATAAAACACAAAATGACATGCATGTTCATCTTGTTTGGCCGAAACTCAAAGAAAAAGAAACCATTTGAGAGCTTTTAAATTTCGGCACTTAGGAAGCTTAATTTAGCTATGTTCTTTGCTTGATTTTTGATAATTTTTACGTTTTTTGAGATCGTTACTTCGTATACTAGCTAGCCCATGCTTTAACTTTCAGATTTAATGATGATTTTGTGATTTGTCATTGTTGAAGGCTTAATTGTAATAGCCCGTTTTTAAGGTTAATTGGAATAGTGGTTTCGGGACCACAATCCAAAGTCAAAATATTTATTTTAATATTTTATTATGGTTTACAGCATGATAGAATTATTGTGTAAAAATTTCATAAAGAAATTTTACCGTTTAAAGGCCTAATTCGGTAAAAAGGACTAAATTACGTAAAGCGTAAAAGTCACGTTCTATAAGCTAAAAGTGTCAAATAGCTATAGAACTTAAATATGGTGGTTTTTATGTGGCAAATAGCCCATTTAAGAGATAGTGGATGATAATGGTGTGGTAATTGGTGTAATTACTAATGTTTTTAAAGGATAATTAAGTAAATAGTTAATAAAGGTTAATATTAATAAAACAAAAGCCAAAATCCTTATTTTTATCATCCCTTCCACCAAAATTTGAAAATAATGGCAGCCATGGATGAGCTAGGTTCGGCCAACATTGTTTTTCTCATTTAGGTATGGATTTTGATCTATTTTTAATAATTTCTACGTTTTTGAGATCTTTGTAGCTTAGTCTAGCTAGCCCAGGACTAATTTGAGAAATTGTAAAAGATTTTGTGAGATTTCATTGATGAATATTCATGCTTTTTGATGATTGATGATGAAATATGGAAGTTAGATGATAGTTTTACATATTTTACAAAGTGATTTTGAGTAAAAATATAAATTATGGACTAATTTGTGAAATTATGAAATTATGTGGTTAAAAGTATGAATAAATTGAAAATATGGGCTGTTTGTGGTATGCATGAAATTCGAAAATACATGGGCTGTACTAAATTGCATGAAATTGCAATTTTATATGATAAGGACTCAATTGTAAAAAATGTAAAACATTAGGGGCAAAAGTGTAATTTTTCCAAAATGTGTAAATTGTGTTAAATTGAGTGAATTAGTGATTAAATAAGAAAATTTTGTTATTATATAGATTGAGAAAAATGAGATTTAGATCTAGAACGGGGAGAAAGCAATGTATCGAACTAGTCGATCTATTCCATCGTTTTAACGATCGAGGTAAGTTCATATAATCGAACTTCAATGTATATTTATGAAATTGATGAATGATAGTATGAATGTATTCATATAATTGATTTAATTTTGGAACATAAATTAAATGTTCAAAATAAGTAAAAATGCATGATTGAACACGATTGTTTCGTAACGAAAGACAAATCGACGGAAAAGACCATGGTTGGACCATGGCAGTACGTGATTTCGTATAAGACCATAGCTGGACTATGGCATTGATATAAGAGACTTTGTGTAATACCATATCTGGGATATGGCATCGATATATAATTTGGTGTAAGACCATGTCTGGGACATTGGCATCGATAAGTGATTACGTGTAAGACCATGTCTGGGACATTGGCATCAATATATGAATCGTGTAAAACCATAGTTGGGCTATTGGCATCGATATGCGGTAACATGTAAGACCATATCTGGGATATGGCATTGTATGAGCTTTACATGCTATCCAAGTATCCTTATCAATTCTGAACGGTTCAACGGGCAATGTAGAGAAGCAAATGACTATGTGAATAAGTTATTTGATTCAGGTATGAAAGAAGTTATATGATTCTTGTGAATGAAAGGTGAGTATGAACATAAATTATGATATGTGATTTATACAAGAAAGATATGTGTAAATATGTTATTTTTCAAAATGTGCTCATTTGGCTATATAAAGGTATGAATTGAATGTTATATGAGAATTGAATTGATTAAACTTGTGAAAGCTAAAGTTAGCTATGTAAGTGATTATATTATTGAATGGTGGTAATTTGATATGAAAACATGTTATAAACTTGAGAAAAGTTTATGTTTTGGCATTTGAGATAGCATATTATACTTATGACCTTGAATTACAATTATTTGTTATGTTAAGTTTATTAAGATACGAGCTTACTAAGCTTTATAGCTTACTTTGTTTTCTTTTCTATGTTTATAGAGTTTCAGAGGCTTGCTAGGGTTGGAATTCGTCGAAGATTTCATCACACTATCCAGCTATGGTTTGGTACTTATGAGCTTTGTGATATTGGTTATATGGCATGTATAGGCTTGAGTCTTTTTGATAAAGATTTTGGTGATGTATTTGACCATTTTATATGGCTTATTAATGACTTATGTTTGATTTGTAATTTGCCTTGTGTAGTGACATAATTTGATATGGTTGGTAATGATTCAAGTTGATCATTTGGTCATTTGGTATATGACGAGTATTTACTTATGAAAAGCATGATTTTAGACTTGATAAGTGAATGGCTAATAGATGATTTATGAGTCTAGCTTTGAGTGTGATTGATGGTAGTAAAAATACGTATTGAAATAGGTTGTATTGATGAGTATGATATGTACTTTGGCATATGATTGAATAGGTGAGTAATGAGGAGTGAATCATGCTAGTTTGGTATGTGTTTGAATGTACAAATAGTATTGATTTGAGTTGATGAAATGGATAGAATTGGTATTCTAAGTTCGGTGCATGAAATAGCATGGTTTGGCTGCTTATTAATGTATTGAAATGGCATGAAATGTGGTGTTTTAGGTATGCTTGAGAAGGGTGAGAAATGTGGCTTCAACCAAGCCTATTTTCACTCCACACGGCCGATCACATGGTTTGGCGTGTGGCTTGACCGTGTGTGACACATGGCTTTGGTACATGGCCTTGTGTCCCTGGGGTAGCCCTTTGAATTAAGTCAGTAAGCCCTCTAGATTTAACACAGTCTGGCACACGGGCGTGTCCTCGGCCATGTGGTGCAAGTCAGAATGTATGCCTTGTTTTCACACGACCTGTGACATGGCGTGTCTGGTGGCCGTGTGAGGCACATGGCCTGATCACGTGGGCGTGTGATCCCTGAATGCTTAAAAATTTTAAGTGATTCCTAAAGTTTGAAAATGTGATCGGTTTAGTCTCGAACCTTCTCTAAAGCATGTTTAAGTTCTCATAGACCTATTTAAGAGACATTGTGTATGTTAATGAATGTTATTCGATAATGAATGTTTCTTGAGTTGTGTAATTTTAGTTAAATGTTAAGTTTAATTGGTAATACCTCTTAACCCTAAGCCGGCGATTGACACGGGTTAGGGGTGTTACAAGTACATACGCAAGATAAGCATCACAACCTTTTCTTACATATTTCCGAGCTAGCATTGTCGATATCACCACAGGTAACCCACTCAAATCATCGGATTCAATTCGAAGAATTTTTCTATTCTGACATTTCAGTTCAGTAGTCTTTCGTCTACAATTCACAACAGCATCATGCAAAGTCAACCAATCCATTCCCAAAATCACATCAAATTCATTAAACGGTAAAAACATCAAATCAGCAGAAAAATAGTAACCCCGAGTCATCAAAGGACAATTCTTGCAAACTTTATCAACTAAGACATACTTGTCTAAGGGGTTCAATACTTTAAGAACAAATTTGGTAGACTCAACAGGCAAACTCTTACTAGACACTAAATGTAACGACCCAAAATTCGTGGGCACCGGAAAAGTGTGTTATCGGGCCTCTATCTTAGTAAATCGAGTTAGTAAATAATTATTAGGAGTAATTATGAGTCTAATAGTGTGTTTAATTAGAATTTTATTTAGTGAATTTAGCTTGATTTAAAGTAATTAGGAAAATGATCAAATTGAATAAGGGGTAAAAGTCTAATTAAAGACTGAAAGAAAATAAAAGGGACTAAAATGGAAATTAAGCCATTAACAAAGAATGATGCGGCAAATGCATAAAAATCAAAGATTTTTATGCATAAGTAATATATTAAATTATTATTATCATTATTTATTATTAAGGTTTTATATTAGATATTTGTTATTATTATTAAATTGATATTATATTATGAAATAAATCAAAATAAAAACAAATGTATGGTGATTACATTATACAAGTGTAATGCATATACTTATACATTTCTAATAAATTTATTTAATTACTTTTTACTTAAGTAAATAGATTTTTATTATATTAAAATATTAAATTATATAAAACAAATAAATTACATTAAATTAAGACAAGTGTAGGGTGATGATAATGCACATTTGTAATACATATATTGTTTATTAAATAGATATTTGTTATAATATTATATAATATATTAAGTTAATAAAATAAATAAAACAAAGGAAATAATAAAAGAAACAAAAGAAACAAAAGAAAAAGAAACAGAGAAAGAACAGAGAAGCATTTCGAAACAAGAAGGAAAGAAAGAAGAAAAAGAAGGAAAAAGGAAAAACTAAAGATTTAAGATTTAAAGCTTTAAAAGGTAAGTCAATTTAGCACTTTTTTCTTAATTTTGATGTTTTAAAAGCTTTTAAACAAAGTTTTGTTAAAATTAAGTAAAAGCCATGGAAGTTCTTAGGTTTTCAAACATAGTTCATGTTGGATAAATTGTTGAATTAGGGATTAAATTGAATAAATTCTAAGTTAGAATTGAAAAAGGGATTAAATTGTAAAAGAAGCTATAAGTTTTGACTTTTAGGGATTAAATTGATTTAGATCCCAAATTATGAAAATATGATAAAAATTAGATAGTTAAATGTGAGTTTGGCAAGAAAAGGTCTAAATTATGAAAGAAAAATATATAGGTTTAGTTAGGATTAAATTGGAATTAATGTAAAAGTTAGATAAAAATTCCAGCAATTAAATTGTGTTGTGCTAATGATTGTGAAATTATTTTAATTGTTCATAGCTAATATCGAGGCTAAAGCATCAGCCCAAAAAGGAAAAGAAAATATCTTCGAGGATTAAATCCGAAGAGAATTTTGGTTTGGATCACTATAATTCAAGTTATTTATTATTAAATAATAATTTTAAATTTATTTATTTTATGGTAAGTAAATATTGAGGTAAGTGACTTTATTGAATTGAATTTAGAAAATTGAATTGAATGAGAAATATGTGTTAGTATTGAATTGTATTTTGATTAGTGAATGGAAAAGTGAATTTGATATTGAAAGTGAATTTTGAAATGAAAGTGAATTTGAATTGAGAATTGGAAACCCTATTAACTAGTCGAGCTGAGTCGGATATAGTTGGATTGTCATAGGATATTGAAGAGTACGGGTTTTTGTCGGCTTACTGATCAGGCACTTATGTGCCGACTACTGTTATTGTTACCGATTCGACACTTTGTGTGTCGCATACTGTTACCGTTACTGTCACAGATTCAACACTTTGTGTGTTGAATACTGTTACTATTACCGATTCGACACTTTGTGTGTTGTATACTGTTACCGTTACTATTACAGATTCAGCACTTTATGTGTTGAATACTATTACTGTTACCATTACTACTATCGTTACTGATTACTGTTTAGGTACTGTGTACTGTTAAGGCACAATGTGCCGTACTGGTCTGTTGGTTGGAATCCGTTTATCCGTCCAAGTTCGAGTCAAGTTAATAGGGACAAAAGAAATAAATTTACTGATAAAACTAAATTTGAATGACATAGCATATGTGAAAGGTGAAAATTGAAATAAAGAAATAAGAATGGTATGTATATATAATTAAATGACAATATAAAAAGATTGAATTGTTCATTAAGTGATGATAATTATAATGTAAAAATATGTGTGTTTTAATGAATTTAATTATAAATTGAATTATAGTGATACCATTGAGTATATGCATACTCAGCGTACGGTTGTTTCCGTGCGTAGGTTGTAGAAGTCAAGTACTGAACCAGCATCCAAAGCCAGACCTGACTTCAGTAAACTTTTGGTGATGTATACTTTCTTTTGGTAATGTGGCATGTACATAGGATGTGTATAAAGGTTATTATGTTTTGAATATAAATAGTTAAAAATGTTAGTATTACAAGTCTATGAATTATAATGAAAGAAGTTTATCCATTTCAATTTAATTAGTACATTGATAAATTTAAATTGATATTATATTGATTGAGTTTGATTAGAAGGTATTTAGAATAGAAAATGAATATGTGAAATGAATTGGTTGAATTGGTGAATACAGTTTTAATTGCAGGGGGTTTTATGTGAAAATAAGCAGAAATGCTGTCGAAATTTATATATAAAAAAAATTGGAATACTTAAACGAGTCTCGTTAATCTTTTAATACATACTTTAGACTTCGAGAGTTTATTATAGGGACTTAGTTATTAAATTATACTATGAATATAATTTTATTTGTGAATTATTTGTAAGTTGTCTGATATGTCCGATAATACCTCGTAACCCTGTTCCGGCGACGGTTCGGGGTTAAGGGGTGTTACACTAAATTCATACAGATATATGAATGAGTCGATCCAGGATCAATCAAGACAATCACATTAGTGTTATAGAGAGAAAATGTACCGATGATAACATCTGATGATGACGCATCTTCGCGAGCATGAATAACGTAAGCTCTGGCTAGTGCTCTAGCCTCGGATCTCACTATAGAATCATTTGTTGTACCTTTGCTACTAGTCACTTTTCTCGTATTTTTAGGTGGTCTCCCTCTAGCAGCTGTATTGCTCGGTCTTGCACTATGATATTTATCTTTCTTGGGTAACTCAAGACAATCTTGAATAAAGTGATCTTGCGAGCCACCTTTAAAACAAGCTTTGTTATACATCAAGCAGTCTCCAAAATGTCGTCTTCCACATTGTTGACACTCGGGTTTGTTGGTTCTAACACTACCAACGATTGATACTGAAGTAGCTTGGGCTTTAGGACTCGGGTATTGCTTTCCACGATCTCTATTAGAATACCCCACTGAAGTATTCGAACGACTATATGAATCTCGTGATTTCTTTGGCGATGAGTGATAGGGATTACTCATTGTCCTCTTTCTCGAATCTCTAGCCTCGAAATCAGCTTTTCTGTTTTCTTTGCCAAGTTCCTCAACTTTGCAAGCTCTGCCTACTAACACAACAAATTCTCTCTACTCTAGAATCCCGACTAGAAGTCTAATGTCTTTGTTCAACCCATCTTTGAATCGCTTACACATAATAGCCTCAGTGGATACACATTCTCGAGCATATTTACTAAGTCTCAAGAATTCTCTTTCATACTCGGTTACAGACATACGACCTTGTTTCAATTCTAAAAATTCTTTACGCTTTTGATCGATAATCAACTGACTTATTTATTTCTTTCTAAACTCTGTTTGGAAGAATTCCCAAGTGATTCTTTCTCTCGACATTACAGATATCAAAATGTTCCACCATTGATATGCAATATCTTTCAGAAGTGATACGACGCATTTAACACATTCAGTTGGTATGCAAGATAATTCATTAAATACTCGGATCGTATTCTCAAGCCAAAACTCAGCTCTCTCAGGATCATCATCAACTGTAGCTCTAAAATCTGTAGCCCCATATTTTCGAATTTTATCCAACGGTGGCTTACTCATATGTAAATATTCCAAACTTTGAGGAACTACGGGAACCGGTTAGGGAATAGGTGGGGGTGGAGGTTTCTGAGTAGCCGGATTCGTTCGAATAAACTCAGTGAACCATTCATTCATCATTTGGAATAAGGCTTCTTTAGCCTCTCCTCCTTGACTCTCGATTACGTGTCTCGATTCGACGATCTTTGCCAGATATCTGAAGGTGTTGCGACATTACGTTCAACATCATCAGCCACTGCTTGATTGGGATCCATTACTATATAAAAACATGATTTAAAACTGTCAGAAGATATCACACTATCATAGGTTATATATGGCATGTATAGCTAGACTCACACATACTACGTTAGTCCGAGAATCGACTAAACTGTAGCACTAATACCAATAAATGTAACACCCTAACCCGCATTCGTCGCTGAAATAGGGTTACGGAGCATTACCGGACTTATTCCTTAAACAAACATACATTTTTCATTTCCAAATAAAATTCATTCACAATCAATCATATAGTCCATAATACAAGCCTTCGAGGCCTAAAACATGCATTAGAAGCGGTTTGGGGCTAAACCGAGAACTCGGGGAAATTTTTTTTGAAAACATAGAAAATTTCTAAAGAACAGGGGACACATGCCTATGTGGCCCGGCCGTGTGTCTCACACGGCCAAAGACACGCCCGTGTCACAAGCCGTGAAGACATTCCAAATGGGATCACACGACCGTGTCCCAGCCCGTGTTTGACCCTGTGTAACTCACTGACTTGGGTCACACAGCCAACCACACGCCCATGTGACTAGCCCGTGTACCCTTCGAAATGGCCTCACACACCCATGTGCCAGGTCATATGGTAGACCGTTTCAAAACTAAAGGGTTTATTGACTTATGCCACATGGTCAAGTCACACGCCCATGTGTTAGGCCATGTGGAGCTACTGAGTTGGTTTCAAAATAAACATTAGGGGACACACGACTGAGACATATGCCCGTGTCTCTGCCTATGTGGACAAAAATAGGTTATTTTCCAAGCCATCTTTCTCACCCAATTTTGCATTAACCTAAACATGTCAAATGGCATATAACATAGCATCAATAGGCATTTAAACCAGTCTCATATAAGCCTAAATCATGCTATTTCTATACCAACAACTATAATGCTCAAAACATCATGTTTTTCCAATTCAAAATATACCAATTTCACATTCATAAATCACTTAACTAGTTAACTTCATATATGCACTTTCTTACCTAAAATTCACATGCATACCATAACTCAAAATTCAACCATTTAGTGCTCAACATACCAATTCACATCAAGCATTTACCTAACAACTACCAATCACATAACATAAGGTCACTTACACCTATATATATACATCACCAAGCATACCAAAATAAACCAAGTCATATGAATATACACATAACTAACCATTCATCATTTACAAGCCAAATCATATGGCTAAAACCATTACTAACATATATACCAAAATGACCATAACACCTATACATGCCATATAACCAAATACATAAGTTCAAAAGTACCAAAATGATAGCTTGATAGAGTGATGAGATCTCCGATGACTCCCAAATCCGAGCAAGCTTCGATAACCACTATAAAACATGGAAAAGTAATCAGAGTAAGCTATGAAGTTTAGTAAGTTCGTATAGTAATAAACTCAACTTACCAAACATACACAATTTAAGCAATTAAACATAACATAATATAACTCATATTGATCCACAAACCTATCATGAGTTCATTCACAAGGTTAGATATGAAATTCACAAGTTTCTTCAATTCAAAGTTTGTATGGCTCATGTACATACATGTACCAACTTGTATCAATCTCATACTCATCTATATCCTTGATATACCCGTTGAACCATTCGGAATAATATTGGATACTCGGGAATCTCGTACCTTAAGTGCCAAATACATAGCCAAAGCTATCATAATCTCGTATCTCATATAATACTCACTCTCGAGCTATCAACGGGCCTGCTCACACAAGCTGACGGTCATGACATAGGTACACGATGCTGCTCACACAAGATGATGAGAATTTGCAACACATGCCGGATAACTCAGCCATCGGTAGGACGTACAGACCAACACTCAAAACACATAACCCCTAATGACATGTCATTCGTATCCTAATCTATTCCTAAGGTTCAACCGGGATTTCACATCACCGAATCTTCATCGAACATATTCGTAAGGTCGTATTCACATTTAATTCAATAATAAAGCATTGAAAACACAATTATATTAATGTTTATTAACATACGAACTTGCCTTGATCGCAAAAAACGATGAAATGGATCAACTAGTCCGATACTTTATTTTTCCCCCGACCTAGATTCGAACTTCACTTTTCTTGATCTATATGTAATCAAATTTAACTTCTTTAATTATCAATATATTCAATTAATCCCAAAAATCACATTACGAAAAAATTACACTTTTTCCCTAGTATTTCAAAAAATTTACAATTTAATCATTAGCTCATAAAAATACAAATTCATGCAATTAGGTCCCTACCCACGCAATCTGAATTTCTCTTATTATCATAGCAGGCCATATTTTTCATTTATTTCACATTTCTACCACAAATTTTTAATATTTCACAATTTAATCCCTAATTGACAATTTTATCAAAAATCCTTTAACAAATGTTGTTTATCTAACAACAACCATACATTTTCTATCATCAAATATTAAAATACACACATATTAATAAATGGAAAAACCTTAAACCTTTAACAGTTTTGTAAAATAGTCCCTGGGCTAGCTAGATTAAGTTCCAACGACTCTAAAAACATAAAAATCATTAAAAAGGGGACCAAAATCATACCTAATTGCAAGAAATGAATATGGACGAATGAAGAACCCTAAAATGGCTTCTTCTCATGTTAATTTCATCTAGAAATAGATAATGGAAGATGATGATCATTTTTGTTTTATTTAATTAACCTTAATTTGTTAATTTACTTAATTAACCTTTTAATTTCAATCAAATTTCAACAATACCAAATTCATAAATGTCCACTAACATACTAATGGTATAATTACCACTTAAGGACATTTACTTTAAAGTTATATAGCTATTAGACACCTTTAGCTATTAGAACTCAAGTTTTACCCTTTACGCGATTTAGTCCTTTTTACTAAGTTAAGCATGCAAACATCGAAAAATCTTAACGAAATTTTTACATAATCATACTATCATGTTTTATACATTAAAATAATAATAAAATAATTATTTCAACCTCTAATTTTTGGTTCCAAAACCACTGTTCCGATTTGACTAGAAACGGGTTGTTACATCCAATGTCGCGACAACAGCCATAGGATGTTGCAACACCGATTCGACGAGGCCTATCCAAAAACCAAGGGTTTTTTTTGTCCTCACAATAACAATTAATATGTTTAACAAATTTTAATTGACCTAATTTGGTCATCTAACAACAGCACTATAAATATTAGTACTTAAAACTCAATTAGAAGAGCTTTAAGGGAATACTGTAATTTTATTCTTCTTAGATTTAGGGTTTTTAATTCAGTTTTTTAGTTCTAACATTTATTTGATTCAATTCAAGTTTAAGTTTTATTCTTTTAGCAATTTACTTTATTATTTTAGTTTCTGCTTCAATCGCATTGTAATCAACATCCATTCAAAGGAGGTTTGAAAATCAAAGTTTCAACAATTATCTACAGATCTAGATTTCTCTTTTCCCTTCTTTTGTTTTACATTTGATTTGAATGTTTAAAATCTTATTAGGGAAAATTGCACCTAGTATGGCCATGAAATAAAAGCCTTAAAAATATTAATGAGCAGAAGTGGGATTGGTTAACTAAGGATTTAGGGTTTACCCCAAATTAATTGACATAGGTTAAGCGATATACAACCTTAGGCTTGACAACCCTAGGAAGAAACTTAGGTAGATGAGGTCGAAAGGATAGTCTACTTAGCACCACTTCATCTATCTCGATTTAAGCTATCAGGTCCAAAGATAAGTAGGTTAAATTGATCAATTAATTTAGTTATAGACAGAAAGGTACTAACTAGTTTAATTGTTAGCTAATTTGTAAAAACATGAATTTGAACTTAATCATGAACATGGATGCGAATTAATCTCCTGCTTGCTTAATTTCATTGGAATTCGATTATTTATTTTAGTATTTATTTTTATGTTATTCTAGATCATCTTCTTATTGTTTACTTTCTCGTAATATGATTAGTAAGTAGTATTTAGAACTAGTAGTGTGATTATTTGCAATTTAGTTTAGGTAAGCCTCCCTTGAATACGATCTTCTGAATACTTTTTAGTGTCCTGTTGTAACAGCCCGATTTTCAGTGGCGTCAGAAACAGTGGTTCGAGACCACCAAATCTGACGAGTAAGCTCGTAAATTTTATTATTTAGTATTTACAAGTCAAATGTGATTTTAGAAATATTTATGAATTAGTATTATAAGGATTTATTAGGTTAAGTGGTTTAGAAAATGAGGTATCGAGGCCTCGATTTATAAACTGAGTCATAAATATTTTTATAAATATTTACGGAGTGTTATTAAAATAGTATTAAAGTTTCGTTAGAAAATTTTAACGTTTTGATAGTTAATTAATTAAAAAGGACTAAATTGAAAAAGGTGCAAAACTTGCTAATTAAAGAAATAGTGATTAAATGGATTAGATGTTAAATGAGGGAGGACTTAAAGAGTAAATAAGCCTAAAATAGAAGGCTAAAGCGGCATAAGAAAAAAAATGAAATTAGGTGATTTAAGGGTAAAATTGTAAATTTTGTAAAATTAAATAAATAAATTAGCAATTAAAAGATTTTCTAGACATTTCTTCATCAATATTCAGCCAAAAACAGCTATAGGAGAGCTCTTACTCTTTCCTTGAAATTTTTGTGTTTTTAAGACTTTTACAATTAGGTCCAACTACCTAATTCATTAGTTTTTTTTTATTGGTAATTTTGAAAGTTATCATTGATGAATACTGAATGTTTTTGATGAATTAACATGGATTTAGAGCTTTAATTTTGTTGTATGATGATTTTATAAAGTAAATTTGATAGATATTGATTTTAGGACTAAATTATGAAAAGACTAAATATTAGGGTTTGGTATTAAATTCTGTTTATCAAGGGTTGTATTATGGCCTAGAATGTTTAGATAAATTGTTAATTGAGAAAAATTAGTTCATTTGATAGACCAATTAGTAAGGGACTAAATTGTAAAAGTTGTAAAAGTTGGGGTAATTGTGTAATTTTGAAAATTGAGGGGTATTAATTGTGAAGTGAATTGGAACTGAAATATATGCTAATGAAGGGATAATTTTATATTTTAGATCAAGAGTCCATAGACAATCATGAAAAAGGGAAATTAGCATAATAGTCCCTGAACTACCACAAATCTTACAAACTAATCCAGGTAAATCCGTATGGTTAAAATTTAATACTTATTTATTAAATTGATGAATGGTATTATGTATTTATTCATATTTATTGTTGAAAATAAAATTATTGTTAAATTATGAAATTGAATTGATTGTTCAAAACAAGTGGAACGCGGGATTGAGTACAATCGTTCTGTGGCAAAGGATGAATTGATGACAAATTACCCAAGTAAACTGAGGTTCAGCATTTGTTGCGAACATTCGTGTCTACTTTCCGTTTAGCTCTCACGAGCTTCTGTTAACTCATATGAGTTTCTATTTAGCCCTAATGGGTTTCCGTTTAGCTCTTTTGAGCTTCAGTTTAACCCTTATGGGTTTCCATTCAGCTCCTATGAGCTTTCATTCAACCCTTACGGGTTTCTGTTTAGCACTTATGTGCTTCTGTGCAACCTTCGGGCTTCTGAATACGATGTACTCATATCCGTAAGTCGTTCTCCAATTCAGCAAGGGTTGGTAAGTGACGTATGAAATTAATGTATAAAGACTTAATGTTATGATTAGTATTGATCTGAGATAAGTGAATTCATCAATTAAAGTTGTAGTTGGCAGGAAATGTACATTGAATGATTTACTTAAATGATTTGTTATAATATGTACGGTAAGATTTATGTTTAACCTATTGAACTTACTAAACTTCATTAAGCTTACTTGTGTTGTTTAATGTTCTTGTAGATTAATGTGAGGTTGGGAGATCGGATCAACACATCAAGTCACACTATCCAGCTTAATCCGGTAGCTTTTGCAAAGTATATTTTGGTTTATATGGCTTGTATAAGGTTGGTGTGAAAATGAAGTACTTAAAAATATGGTTATGAATGCTATATACTTGTATATATATAAATAGAAGTAGATTTTGATAAACCAACGAGATGGATTAAATAGGTAAATTTAAGTAATTGAGTATTTGTGATGTTATGTTATGCTTAAAACATGATTTTGGCTTGTGTTAATTGTTTGTTTGGGATGTATATTGATGTATTCAAATGTTGTGCATAGGTTGGTAACAAAATGGGTGAGAAAAGTGGCCTTAAAATGGCTTATTTTCGTCCACACAAGCAGAGATACGGGCATGTGCCCTCTGCACCTAAGCAAAATTTTGAAATTTTGAGAAAAATTCTCTGAGTTTTCGGTTTAGTCCAACTTGTTTCTAATGCATATTTTAGGCCTCGAGGGCTTATATAGGGGACAATGTGAGTGAATTGTGATTGGTTTCTAATATGTGTATTAAATGATATGAAATGTTTGTAATTGGTCTGAAAAGTCCAGTAATACTCCGTAACCCTGTTCTGGCGACGGTTAAGGGTTAGGGGTGTTATATCTGTTGTAACATTTTTAACTATATTACAATTATATTCATACATTCATATTGTATATTCCTAAGCCTCGACGCACGCACGTCAAGGCACGGTCAATTGTATGTTGAAAAATATTTTTAAATAGCTAGCTTTTTTTATAAATTCAAAATTCAAAATTATTTTGTAAATATATTTTTAGGGGGATAAATCTCAAAATTATACATAAAGTTTGATTCAATGTGCAATTGAATATATAAACTTTGATTTGGTACAATTATACATATGAAACTTTAAGTTTAATTGTAATTTAAATTTATATATATAGATAGACTATGATTATTATTTGGTATGATTCTTGAAAATTATGATCATTATATAATGTTTTGCTTTGACTCATGCTCGTCTTTTTTGTTTTTTATTTATTGAGTTTAATGATTGGATTTATATGATTTAAATTCATGTTATATAAATATCTGATAAAAACTTTAACTATCGTTTTTTATATATTAAATAAAAAATTTGAAAACCTAAAATAGTAACCGATTCGAAACCTAAAATCGTGTGAAAAAAATTAGTGCTGCCTGCACATCATACCCATTACAATTTTGTTGAAAGCCTAAAATTATGCTTTACTCACAGTAAAAAGGGAATGTAATCTGCTTTAGAATTAAAAAGTATATATTTATTTTTTATTTAATTTTTTTATCTCTTTTAATTTTTAAATTTGTATTATTTATTAAATCACTTTAAAATAGATGAAAAAAAATTAAGCGTATGTTAACTTTGATGATGTAACATACACGTGGAGCGCCACATGGATATTGCATAAGCAACTAATTAATTTTTTAAAATTTAAAAACTTCAAAAAAAATTATTAAAATGTATTTTAAAAAATAAAAATTATTAAAAAAGTATAAAATTTATAAATATATTTTTTTAATATTTTAAATTTAAAAATTAATTAATTGCTAATGGTTATATATACTGAAACATTAACTTTTTCATCCATTTTGAGGTGATTTAATACACAATGTAAGTTTAACAGCTAAAATAAATTTTTTTTATAAAGTTGAAGGATAGAATTAAGTGATTGTAAATAAATATTTTTCTGAACATTAATCTCATTGTAAACTTTTGTCATATCTACTCTTTTTAATACAATTCCTAAAACTCTCCATAACCCTTCCCCAACCTTTAAATAGGAGGATAATGCGTTTCAGCACACTCGAACCAACGTTCTTTTGCACTAGTAATAATGTCGATACTAATCGAGCTAAGGCTCAATCTGCTAAATAAATATTTTTGGACTTATCTAAAATTAAAAAAAAATAACAATGACGTCCTTTAGAATCAAGGAGGACAAGGAAAGAAGCTAGGCTAGTAGTTGATTTGGATACGTAGTGGAGTCAGTTTCAGCGGGTCGTGATGTCCTTTTGAATAAGCAAAAGAATCATATTTGGCATCATTCTCAACCATAAACTTTATTTTATCTAAGCTACAACTTTATTTGGTTACAAAACTAAATGACATTGGGTTGAAGAGTCAAAAGAACGTCCTAATGGGAAGGGAAAGATGAAACACCAAGAAGTTGCCTTGTAACAAATAAGACCAACCAGATAAGACCAAAAAGCACAATTTGTTTACTTCTCTTTTCAGACCAAATTACTGAAGAGCCAGAAAACTTCCGTCCCTCAATGAAACAACCCAATCATATTCATACCCAAACCCACCCCATAAGGAGCATAATAAAAGCACTACGAACATTCGTGAGCAGCTAATATGGAAGTGGTTTTATTTATTTATACTTTTTAAAATAATATGAAGAATTTTATATATAATATTCTTTTACACGATCATCATTTCAGCACTTCATATCTATATTCGTAAATCAAAATAGAGAGAATACAAGCTAAAAGAAGCAAATGAAATATGTTTGGCCAGCAGAGAATACCAGTGCATCGATGATCAGAGTCCTCTAGCCAACATTTTCTCATAATTTTCAATGGACTCAAGCCTCTGGAGCAGAAGCTGGTGCCTGAATTTCTGGATGAAGGCCTCCGCACTTTCGTTTATGTCGACGGATGGTTTTTTCTCCAGCTTATTAGTGGCAGCACCAGCAGCTGACTTTTTCTCTGTCACGTTGGACCTGACGCCTCTGTTATCTTTCAAATGATCACCATTAGCATTAGGGTCTGCAATTTTGGAGCTGTGGTAAGGATGAGGCATGGAGCTCTTCTTCATTGTAATCTTCAAGTTGCTTTTTTTTTTTTTTTTGATGAAGAGGGTGATGGTATGCCATGCAAAGAGGTTACCACCCCGTATTTAAAGCCAAAAAGTCAAATAAAAGACGAGTTATTTTTATTAGGCCGAGATTCCATCTTACATTATTTTGGATGCATGGGCACGCCATTTTAGAATTTTCAAAACTTTTTTTTAATATTTATATACGCTAATTAAGCAGAAAGAAGATATACCGTGGATTGGATTGGATCGGGTAAGTTTAACTAAATTTTATTTTTGTTTATCCAAATTTTAATTTTAAAAAACCGGTTTTATAATTAAATTTAAATATTTTTCATCACTTCAATAAAATTTCAATTTTAGTTTGAATTATCAAAAACACTAAATGTGAACCAATTGGATTCATCGTACCCATTTCAGCACATCTCGATGAAAAGTTTTGGAAATTGTCACCTTGATGAAGCCATGCACTTTTAACAAAAATCGAGGTTCATAAAATCTCAAAATGCCCCGGTCGAGTGTAAATTATTATTTAAATATAATTAGAAAATATATAAATATTTATATAAAAATAATTTTCCAAATATTTTAATATTTTATAGATAATGATACAAGCTCAAAATAGAAATTAATTTGTTTTTGAATGAAATTTTTTTGAAAAAATTGGATAGATGATATGGATTTTTTTAAACAATGAGTATAGAACAATTATGATAATGGCTTGTCTCAACTTGCTTCATTAAATAAAATTATCATTTTATCAGTGTATGTATATAACAATTATACAGGTAAAAATGTAATAATGTATTATATAAAAAATTCATATATTTTTTGTTTAAATATTTTTAAAAGAATTATGTTTAAATATTTACTTGATTTTAAAATATTAAAGATAAGTAACAAATAAAAATTCAAGCTAAGTGAAATGGGGTGAAAAGAGATGCATCCAACATTCATGAAGATTTAAATTTTAGTTAAAATAATTAAGTTGAAATTTTAAAAATTTTGGTATATTAAGTCAAAATCCCACCATATTAATAATTTATAAAATATAGAAAATTGAAAATATATTCATATTCATATTTATTATTTTACAAAAATGATAATATATATATAAAATAACCAATGTAATTTTTTTTTAAAAAAAAGGAAGACTAAATAAGAAAGATTGTGAACTTTTATCATGTCAGTCTCGTACATAAATAAAAAGCAAATTATTGCGTAACAAAATCTTAATCAGAAATGAATGTTTAAATATATATTTCATTCCGTCGACCATAATTTTTTGGCATTTGAATGGAAAACACAACATATAATTTACCCACACGCATTCCAGCCGACACATCAAATTAAACTTTCACCTTAAGAATATGAACATGCTTTTCTATACATTAATTACTGCACATATTTTATTATTTCTTAGAAATTAGTACAAGTTTTTGGCATCTATGCCTAACTGCCAAATCCTTTTCATTGTAGATTCAGTGTATGCAAAAATAAATAAATAAATAAGGGGAAGAACTGTAAGATATTAAAGTGGTATGGGCTTATTAATATATATATATGGCACATGTGTAAGTTTAAATTATGATATAGGACAAGCTGTAATCCATATGGGGTGCCCTAAACTCTAGGGTACGACTATTTAAATTGGTGTCGCCCATGTTAGGATTTTAATTTTATTCCATATAATTTGCTCTTTGTCACTCACAATCTATCATTTCTATTTTAGAGATAGGGAAATAATTGTGTCTTAACTTGCACCTTGCTGTAGTTGATTGAATTATAGGTAAAGGGTCAGGTTTTATCACTTCACATTAATTTTAAGTTTCATCCCACCATTTTTATTAAAATATTATAGGTCTGTATATTTTATTTGTTAATTTTGTTATCTAATTATAAAAAGTTATTAAATGATTATTTAATTTTATTTTTTTGTCATCCAATTATCTTGAACTTTTTGGTATTTTTATTTTTATATTAACCCGCTGATGATAAAAAAATAATTAAATAATTGGATGAACATTTTATATAACTTTTTCATATTGAATAATATCTACTATAATTTACCCTTTACAAAATTGTACTTTGAAAAGATTATGTTTTCAATTACTTGAATGGTTTGGAATAAATTTATTATTATTTGGAAATAAATTTGCTTATGTTAAAAATGATAGATCCCTACCTTAAGGAATCAATCATTTTTAATTTACTTGCACTTTTATTGTTAGGCTTTGTTTATTTATTTAATTTGCTTCTATATCTAGTATGATGAGATGGATTCCTAAAAATAGGAGATTAAACATTTCCTTTGCTTTGTTTTAGCTTGGAATCGATTCCCTTGTTCAAGGAAAATGTTTTTACTTAGAAGTCCCAAGATATTTTTTAAGTGAAAATGGTTTACATTCCTCTTTTCAAGAGCGTAACCCATAAGGTTAGATTGAATCGGATTATAACTTCATATATATACTTGGTGAATTACAATTAACAGGATAAAATCTAAACAATCAGCGTAACTAATGCGACTCAAACTCAAGTCACACTTGGAACGGTGAACACCTTTAACCATGAGGCTATCACATAGAGTTCTACATAATCTCTTGTATTTATTGTTTACTTTTTTAGCTTTAAGTTATTTCTCGTAACTAACTCTACAAACTCAAGTAATTTTTATTATTAATTTGATATGAAATGGTAATGGAAGGAGGTGGGTAGGATGAAGTTGGATTTGATTAGAGCAGCTACATCTACATTTTATACGAATCAAACTTTTAGAGCATTAATTGACCACAAATCCACATGAAATTTCTAGGGATGACCTTAGCTTATGATTTAGACACATATACCTGTTTTACCGAAAGAAAATGACATAAAATTGAAAGGGAGATGCGTATTAAAGATTAATACAATTACATTAATATTCTCATCTTCCAAATTAGGTCCATCGCCTCAAGTCGCCCTAACTCCACTCAGAAATAGAAACCCTAAAAGAAAAGACGAAAACCAAGTGGCAAACAGGACGTTTCTCTTTGATTCTATTGATTTCGATTCCGCACCTATACACTATATATTAATGTGATTTACTCTTCCAATCATTTTTAATTAAATTAAGTCTCATTCAAAAATAAATTAAGTAATACAAGTTAAATCTTCTAGAGAGATCAGTCACTTTATTTGAATATTTAGAAGGATGGAAATGTCTAGAACGTATGCTACACATGCATTTGCAAGGAAAATGCTTACTTTAATTAATATGAATGATTAAATTAGTTACATCTTTGACATATCATTTATCCTCGATTCATCAAACTTTGTGATTAAAGAAAAACTCAATGAAGTTCGAGCTCGCGGCTTCCCTAAAATATAGTCTCGTTAAAGCATTGAATTACATAAGATGGATTCATAAATTCCCAAAAGATATATTGAAAAAATTTTTATTAGCACCTATCAATCAATCATCACTTTGATCTAATGATTATTTTGTCTAATTTCCTCAAGTTGACTCTAATAACACTTCTAAGTTGACATCTGCCACTCTACTCTCTATACCTAGAAGATAGAAGAAATGATGGTTGGGACTCACGCCATATAGACAGGGGCGAAGCCAGAACAATTGTTTAAGGGGGTCGGATAAAATTTTAATTTTTTATAGTTTATATCTTTATAATTTGTAAAGGATTAAATTGAATTTTTATAATTTTAGGGAGGCCAAAGTGCAATTTTACCTTTATTAATTTAATTTTTTTAAAAATTTCTAAGGGCCTTTTAAACAATTTTACATTTTAGAGGGGGCCGGGGCCCATGCCAGCCCCCCTAGCTACGCCCCGGCATATAGACCTTCCTTCATAAGAAGACACGAGACTAGATACATAGTTTACACTTTGCTCATATACAACCTTAGCACCTCCAAACCATCACCCTTAGTGTCTTTTTGCACCACCTATAATATGATCTTTGTTTTAACGACTCTCTTCACCCCTTACGATGTGAATCATTACCCTTTTATTGTTTTACATTTTGTATAACTTAATTGTTATAACAAAAATCAATTTTTTTTTATAAATATTTTACCAATTTTATAACATTCTATAAATATTTTTTTCCCTTTTGATTTTCATATATATGATCTAGGATTCTAGAAAATCACTTGCAAATTTAAATCATGTGTATTTTATGCTTATAATGATTTTTTTAAAACATATATTCATTCTATCTTGCCTTTATATTGGCTATAACAATTAAGCTATATAAAGTGTAAGACAATACAAGGGTAATAGTTTATACCGTAAAAAGTGCCAAGAGTCACTAAAATGAAAGTGGTTCGCACTGTAAGTGGTGTGGAAAGACATTAAAGGTGATGGTTTGGAGGTGTTGAGGTTGTATCTGAACAGAGTGTAGGCTATGTATTTAGTCTCATGTTTTTTTGTGAGTGTCACTGCCTTGCTGCTAAAAGAGGTATTTATAGAAGAATGTTGGCTTTGTGTTGATTCCAGCCATAAAGCATTCTATCTCCTAAGAACAAAAGGTAGAGTGACGGATGTCAGCCTTGAAGCACAATAATTTTATAAATTATTGTTTTAAAAAATAAATATTACTATAAGAGTAATTTTTACTTTTGTATATTTTTATATAAAATCAATAAAAATAAAATAAATCTAAAACATCTCACGCATTTTAAAACTTGAACATAAGATACCAAAGTCTCCAAAACATCAACCTTTACCATTTTAACCAAAGTCTAATTGAATTTTTACATAATTTTTCTATAAATATATTTTTATACAAATTTTCACTAAAATCATAGCATTACATGCTTTAATTATAATATTTAAAATTATTTTATTATAATATTCGAATGATCAAAATAGTTTGATATATGTATTAATTTTAATTATAATATTTAAAGTATATTTTTTCCCCTCCTTAATATCGAGAAAAGATAATTTGATGAATATTTGTAAGTGGAAATTATCAGTAAAAGAAAATTAATAAATTAATCTTTGTACTTTAGATTAAAGAATAAATTAGTCCTTCTATTTAAAATGCTATCAATTTCCATCCTTAAGTGATGATGTGATTGATAGAGCAAATAAGCAACATACATGGTGTGTCAATCTTGTGATGTTTGGCATTTTGATATGTTAGCAAATATTTAAAAAATAAAAAATTTTCCAAATTCATCATAGATGTGATTTTTTAAAATAATTATTAAAATTATAAAAATATAAAAAACATTATTTAAGAATTACTAAAAATTATAAAATATTAAAAATTAATAAATATTAGAATTGCAAATTAATTATCATCCTCGAGTAGGGGTGAAGCCAGAACAAATTTTCAGGGGCGAATGAAATTTTAAATTTTATAGTTTATTCTTTATAATTTTTAAAGGATTAAATCAAATTTTTATAATTTTAAGGGGGCCAAAATGTAATTTTACATTTACTAATTTAAAATTTAAAAAAAATAAAGGGCCTAAATAGTAATTTTATGTTTTAGGAGGTTGAACACCTGCCAGCCCCTAAATCCGCCCCTGTGCTCGAGTTACAGTTTATTTAAATACTTAATAAATATTATAAGGAATTATTATAAGTATAAAGAAATTGAAATGACAAATAACTAGAAAAATAATGTAAAATTTAATGAAAGCGAGAAGTTTTTGCTTTAAACAGTTGTTTGCTCTGCATCTTGTCTACTGTTAAGTGGGTCAATATGAGAAAATATGATATAATTTTGAACAAAAAAACAACAAACTTTTAAGGGAATGTGGTTAAAGTAAATGACGTGAAATATAAATATTGTTAGACCGAAAAGTTATAGATTCTATTATTTTGAATTTGTGGTTTGGTGTGGGTTATTTTAATTTTAGTCATTTATTTTAAATTAAGATTAAGTTTTAATTTTTTTATTAATTTAAATATTTTATAATTTTTAATAATTTTAATAATCATTTGAAAAATTACATGGATAACTTAATCAACTGTTTGTCTAGATTCATTCTGAACATGATTTTTTAAATAGGTAATAAAAATTAGTTATATTTAAGATTTTTAAATATTTTATGACTTGAGAAATGCCACATAAGCATGAGATACAATGACATGTTATATATCGCTGTCTACTTCGTCAGTCACTTCAAGTAAAAATTGATAGGATTCTTAACAAAATGACCAATATGCTTTTTAATCTAAGTGTATGAACTAATTTATTATTTTTAATAAAAAAACAATCTGTCTCGATGATAGAGAGTCAATAATCAAATGTGAAGGCCTCGATAAACAGTATATTATGAGAAATAAGTTTAAAGGAATTAATTAAAATTTTGTAATCTAGTAGAAATATCTTCACTTTTGTCTTCAATTAAAGGTTAAATGGAGCCCAAAACAAACTCAAATCAAGGGCCCAATCGTATAACCCAATAAGAATGCGCAAAGAGGGGACTAATTCGGCCATTAATCTTCAACTTCAAGGAAACTCATCTTAAACCCACTGCCCACCATGGAACTCCTTCACAAATTCTCGTTCCGTCTTCTTCCACCGGTCACTTTCAGCTTCAACCATACCAGATTAGCCTCTCTATATCTTTCCACCCGATTTCCCGTTTCCGGACCCGCATTTTCAGACCCGGGTCCAGTCTTCACGTCCCGAAGGCCTCTCTCTTCCTCGGTTGTTAGCAAAGCGGGTTGGTTTCTGGGTATTGGAGAAAGGAAGAAAACGAGCTTGCCCGAGATAGTTAAAGCGGGTGACCCGGTTTTGCATGAACCGGCCAAGGAGGTTGACCCGGGCGAAATTGGGTCGGAGCGGATACAGAATATAATTGCTGATATGGTTGGGGTAATGAGGATGGCTCCAGGTGTAGGTCTTGCTGCCCCTCAAATTGGAATCCCTTTGCGAGTTAGTTTTCGAAACTTTCCATTTCTGGATTTTTATTAGTTTTATTTTACCATTTAGTAAATACTCATTGGCCACTTTTTTATATTCTTTTTTAAAATTATCAACTTATGCCACATTTTAACCTAAATATTACTATGTTGATATAAATCTGAAAAAACAAACATTTCAACCAAAAGCCTCCTTATGTATGTTATAATTTTTTCCTACTACAATCAATCTTCTCTATAATACCATTTTCATTTATAACAACAACTTTATAAATTATCATTTATTAAATGAATATGATATTAATTAAATTTTATTTAAATAAAATGATTAATCTATTTTATCAAATGAAAATACTTGTGAGAATAAATTCACTATTCTACTATGACTTTAGAACATCGTAAACTTATAAATTGATTACTTAATTTAATTTGACAACTCATATTGGTTGGTTGATTGAACTTGTTAGATTTATAAACTTTACAAGTAATCATGAGAAAAGATGTAAAATAAAATATTATGCATAAAAGTAATAATACATGCACATGTTATATCCCTTTTAATTTTGTTAATTTGATTCTCTTTTTCTTTTTCTTTTTTGAATTTAAATCTCACTTTTTTTTGACGGAAATTCACGATATAAAATTTATGATAAGCTGACAATAATTATCACTCTATTAACAGCATGCTATTATAGGTGTATAAAGGTCATCTCTCTATAACAAGTAAAATTTGGGCAGACAAATGGGGGAAAAGGTTAACTGTATGATCAAAATTTCCCCCTATCCTTTTTACTGTCCATGAAGACTGATTTTTTCGACAAGTGTGAGCGTGTTTGAACTCACGTTCTTTTACATTGACAATTAATGTCGATATCAATTGAGCTAAGACTCAATCGGCATATATTGTTATTTTAGAGTATATTCTGTGCAGTTAATAGAAATAATTATTATTATTATTATTATTTATATAGAATGAATAATGTTGCATCTTACCATTTTTCTAATTAATCACAAAATTGTTTTCTATGAGTGGCTTATGACAATGAAGTACGTTTTAGGAAATAAAACAGAAGGTGATGGAAAGCACTCACCGAAAGGAGTCTTTTTAATGGAATATTTGCTATTATATGTTATGGCTTAAAATTTAACACATACCTAACCAATACATCTTAAAAATGAACTCAGCATACACTTTATGATGCTAATGTTGTGTTAAATATTTTGCAGATCATAGTATTAGAGGATACAACAGAATACATTAGTTATGCGCCCAAGGAAGAGATTAAAGCGCAGGATAGACGCCCTTTCGATCTTCTGGTATGTTAATATATGTTGGAATCGAGAACGTATGAAACTCGAAATGAATTGACATTTATAGTCTTACTAATCCCAGAATTTGTTCACTTTACTATTAAGACTTATTTGTTGTTTTGAGTCAGGTCATAATAAATCCAAAACTTAAAAAGAGAAGCAATAGGAGTGCACTATTTTTTGAAGGTTGTTTGAGGTAAGATGGTAATCATGAATCCCACAATTCTTTGCTGCTTTCAACTCCTCTCGTACCAAAACTTTCGAATGCTAGATCTCAGAATAGTGTTTACTAGTAGTTGCATCTGTTAAAAGAACTTAACCAATTGTGCGGCACGTAAAAGAGTAGCCGATGGTTTTAGTCAATGTGATGCTTAGGCAGCTTTATATCATCTGGGATTGAAGTCTCATGTTGTTACCTTACTGCCATATTACAGTGTTGATGGATTCAGAGCAGTTGTGGAGCGACATCTTGATGTTGAGGTCACAGGTTTCAGTCGCGATGGCCAGCCTATCAAAGTAGATGCCTCTGGGTGGCAAGCACGTATACTGCAGCATGAGTGTGATCATTTGGATGGAACACTGTATGTAGATAAGATGGTTCCGAGAACATTCAGAACTGTTCAAAATCTGGATCTGCCGCTTGCTGAGGGGTGTCCGAAGCTTGGTGCCCGTTAGCTCATTTTTAACACAGCCTGTCCAAGAATGCACAAGAAATGAAGGCACAACACCTAGTTTATATGAGGCTGCAGAGTAATAGATTTGGTGTTTGGTAACACCTTCTCATTCAAGTTGATACTATAGCAATGGAAGTCATGTTTGAGGAGTCCATTGAATCGAAAGCATAGTCTATTCATTTCTCGTCATTCAAAACAATTGGTTTGTGTTTTTCATGTTAGAAAAATAAGATAAAGGAAGCATAAAATTGAAATAAGATTTTGAAGTGCGAAATTTTATTCATGATCAACCAAAATCATAGTGAAAATGGCAAATAAAACTCAGTCTTATATTGGTAGTGAATGACTACACAAGAGTATATGTATCAGTAAAAAAACCATGAAGGTACTTCACATGAGTGTGCATATCTGTAAGCTCTTCACAAAGCGTTTGAGGTACTTCACATGAAGACAAAAGAAACTGCGATCGAGTACAATGCTCAAACTCTTACCATTGTTAACAAGATAAAAGCAAATGGTGAAAACAAAGGAGATGTTTAAAAGATTGTGTTCCATGTCTCTTAAGTTTGATCATGTTGTGTGCTCCATAAAGGAGTCCAAGGATATAAGCATGCTAACCACTGATGAGCTGCAAAGCAATTTGCTTGTGCATGAACAACACAAGCTTTCATGTTGAGGAAAAACATGCTTTAAAGATTTCTCACGGAGATCAATTTGGAAGAATGGATTGAGGTAATGGAAGATGAAGACGTGGAAGGGAACGAGGCAAACAAAGTCTTGACAGAGCCACGGTGGAGTATTATAACTGTCACAAGCTTAGGAATTTTCAGTGGTGTAAATCAAAAAGAGATCGAAGGGAAGAAAGAGAAAAGAGGTTGTTACTGAACTATTGCAGCACAAAGGGAAGGAAGAAAAGAAAAGGAGAAAAAGAGAAAATAAGAGTTTATGTCCTGAAATTTTTGCTTAATTATCCCTCAATTTAGAAGCATATTTATACTAGCTAAGAATATATATATATATATATATATATATATATATATATATAAGGAAAATAATCCCTAAATCCCTAATTTATAGCTTAAAAGTAAAGTTTTTAGAACAAAATCGATGATCGAACTGGCCAAACTATTGATTCATGATTCAACTAATCCAATTTTCAATTTGAACGGTCAAAATATTAAAATAAATAAATTTTTAAAAATTTCAAAAATAGGAAAAGGAAAAAGTAAAATAAAAATTGTTGATATGCATTCATCTTGAAAGAATTTTTTCTTTAGAGAAAAAATGGTAAATCTCTGTCAAAAGTTTTTCACTTTTTGTAACATTTCGTTGTCCGACCCGATCGTCAGGTCCAAGTTACAAAATGTCATATTCATTGTCAGAGCAACTACGATCAAATTATATTCGAATTAAAACCATTACACATTCAAATATAAGTAAAATAAGTGTATAATACGATATGCAATCAATTTCAAGTCTTATACGAGCTTACGAAAGCTCTTTTACTAACCCAAGATTGAATTAGGACTAAATCGTAATATTTTTAAAATCACAGGTTCCTCGTCTCAACGCAACATACTGACTTGGTCTCGTCGCAACGCAACTCTCTATTTCTAAATGGTCCATTTTGGTACAAGTTTGAAACACTTGAATCAAAACTTAAACCTTTCAATACCTACCAATTCAATATTACACCAATTGCATTCATACCAAAACATAGGGGTGAGCGTCCGATCGAATCGAATGAAAAATTTTCGAGTTAATCGAGTTGACAAATCCTATTTTATTATCCTAACTAGATTTGAAATTTCTCGAATTGAGTCGAGTGAGATGGAATTCGAATCGAATAGAATATATTTGTTCGAGTTAAATTGAAAAATTATTTTGGTATTTTTTTATTTTTATGTATTTTAAAAAAATAATTTTCTTTAAAATTTTTAAAAATGAACATACAAATAAAAATTGAAGTGAACAAATAAAAGCAATTGATGGGAAAAAAAAAGAGGATTTTGATTTTGGGGGGGGGTAAAGGGGGAGAAATAAAAGATTTTTGGGGATTTTGATTTTTGGGAGTAAAAAGGGAAAGGAAAGTTAAAAAAAAAATTAGTTGGTAGGGCAGAAACCGAGGGGGATTAAGGTAGTTTAATATTTGGTTTATTCAAATTATTTGAGTTATTCGAATTCGAAAACTTAACTCGATTTGAACTTGAAATTTGAAAAAAAATCGAGTTAACTCGATTAATTTGACTAACTCGATTCGAATAATTTAAAATTCGAATTTTTTTTTCCATTTTTTCGAGTCAAATTGAATTTTGCTCACCCCTACCAAAACATACCAAAATGGTAAACTAAGTTAACATTTACCAACAATTTCTCAAAATGTTTATTTGAGATACAAAATTGGCTTAAACCCTAGGTACATGCCATATATTAAGCAAAAGAGAGCTTTACAAACATTGTTGAATCGAGGACCGTTTCACGGATGTTGGAATCACTTCTCAGGACCTCAAGATGTAATACCTGCACACGAGAGAGCAAACCATACGCTAACTGATAATACTCAATGATAATTTCCATAATTCAAGTTAATGCAATAGAAGTTTATATCAATTGCATACATCCAATTCAAATTCTATTATCAACCAACTCATATACAACTCATGTCAATTCTCAATCAACATACCAACATGTATATGCCATAAGTGTACCAAATTCTTCATATGAATCAAGCATACATTACTTCAATTAACCAAGCTAATTGAACATATCATACTAACATACCATTATCAATAATTTTTGCATTTCTATTCAATTCTCAATATTCAATCATATCCACATTTCATTTCCAAATCGAATCAATTCATTTGTTATCTTTCCATATTGACCCTCAACGCTTGTATAACCGGTTCGCATGATCTTTCACATGCTATTGATATTCATATATCACAATTTACATTTGAATCATCAAATCATGATATCAATCCAATTCATATCTCATTTAACCTATTCACATTTTATAACCCTATTATCCTAACTCGAATTCAAGATAGATACACGGATTAACCAACCTGAATCCCAATCTGACACTGTAGTGCATCACCAGATAAATCAAAGGAAATATATTGGCACATGTAGTGCATCATCGGATAAGTCGAAGGAAGCATACTAGCATACATAGAGCATCATCGAATAAGTCGAAGCAATTATATTGGCACATGTAGTGCATCATCGGATAAGTCGAAGGAAAAATACTGGCATACATAGAGCATCATTGAATAAGTTGAAGCAATTATACTGGCACATAAGTGCATCATTGGATGAACCAAATCAAATATAATGACACACAAATGCATCATCGGATAAATCGAAGTATAAACCTGTCACATCCCAAAAACCAGGTTAGTAGAAATTGGGTCTATAAGCCAAGAGTGATCGCATTTCGTTTTTAGGATAAGCATTCCGAAATTGTGCCAAAGCAATTAATCTAGTTTAGTGGTTAGGTGTTGTGAGTAGGGTGTGTGAGGTTTTGGGTTTGAATCTTTTTGCTTAAATTTTTTTGTTAATTTTTTCCCAACTCCTAACTTTGGATATTAAGCTTATATATTATTTCCGTTCAATTAATAACAAGAATAAATTTGTTGGTCCAATGATAAGGCTTTAGTTTACTTAGAGGTCTTGTATTCAAATCCAAGTGTGTGCAATCAAAAATATTTTTGGTTTCTCCAGTGAGGCCGTTTAGGAGATTGGAGTTTGAGTCAAATTCAACTGTTATGAGACCTGATAGGTAGTTACTTGCTAGTTGAGTGGGATTTTTATCAGATTTATTTATTTTTAAATAATATTATCAAATTCTCCCACTCACTCCCTCACGCCTCTCACTTTCCCCTCCCTCTTTCCACGTTCTATTTTCAATTGTTGCTGATTGATTTTTGTCGTTTCTCTTTTAGCCATCTTTCCTTGTCGTTTTTCTTTCTATTGCCTATTTTCTTTCATTTCTTGTTCCATTTTCTTGATCTTTTTGTTGCTGGACGTTTGAGATTAAGGTGCTTCTGCTTAATACGGTCATTTCTCCGATAATAGTTTCTATTTACGCTTAGAGGGTGTTGTTCTTTTCGTTTCATGTGGTAGGTATGGAAGTGTGTGTGTAAGATTTGATCTAATTAAAGGTTTTGGTGTGCTGCTATTAAAAGTTCGTGAATCGCATGACATCCTTCTGGCAAATTAGGAGATTCTTAGGATTGTCATCTCTGTTTGGGTGAGTGGTCGAATGCCAAAAGGCTGATTTTTGGTTTTGTTAAGGCCTAAGGTTAGCAGTTGTGGCTGAATTAGTGATTTAGATTTAGTGTTTTGTTACTAAAATTAGTCATTTTAATATTGATTTTAGGTTATAAAATTCTTATTGTTGGATTTGCATTGAAAACTGACTAGGTATATAATGGAAACCTCGAAAAACAACAAACGACATTGCTTTTATTAACTAATTTGATATATGTAATGGTAATTATCTCATTAGAGATTAATTCTCTAACATAGTCATACTTGATGCTAATATGTCTATAAACTTTTCATTGTATACATCATTGCATGCTCTAAATATTGTCGGTGCATGGCCACAATTCTATATATAATAACATTTTTCTTAGTCATTCATTGTCCTTGTTTATTGTAGTTAAAGTTATGAATTCAGATTCCATGACAGCACAAGAGATGTAAGTCTGTTTCTTAGAAGCCTAACACACACTTCCTCTTAATCTAAATATCCAACCTGATGTAGATTTGTTATCGTTTAAGCTAATAATCCAACTTGCATCAAAATATCCTTCCAATACTGTCGAAACCATTTTTTGTTTGGAAAACGGGCCGACTTTAAAAAGAAGAACGGAGTCTCCACCAATCTTTTTTGAAGTGCGATTGGGCCACTTAGAAAATATTTTGGTCTACGAGTTTTAAGAAAATGGGTTCGAGAGTCGGTTACGCACGAGGAAGGATTAGCACCCTCGTAACGCCCAAAATTGGTACCATATTGATTGATTAATGTCCCAATGTCGAAAATTAGAAAAGATTTTAAAACATGAATCTTTTAGAAAGTGTTTTGGAAATCCAAATTGGATATCGAAACTCTCTTGTTCCGAAGGAATGAAATACAATATCCAGCACGATAGGATACGATGTTTCAAACCCACGATACCAAGATCGTTTCATGATTTCCAAAATCCATGCATTCGATTTAAAAAAGGTATTCCGTTATTTGGCCAAACTAAAAACCGAAACCTAGCACGATTGGGCGCGATTCCTCGAACTTCCAAACGTGAAATATTGCCTTATTTAAGAAAACACGATAAAAAAATCTTTAAAGGATATTTAGTCGTTTGGACGAACAGAAAATCGAGACCTAGTACGATTGGGCACAATTTCTCAAACTTCCAAACACGAAACAACCTTGTTTAAAAATGCGATCAAAATTTTTAAAGGATATTTAGTTATCAAGACGAACGGAAAATCGAGACCCAGCACGAGTGGGCACGATTCCTCGAACGTCCAAACACAAAATATTGCCTTTGTAAAACCCTTTTTTAAATTTAGGTAAAAGTGCAAATAAAAGCCAAAAATAAAAATACATTCCAAAATCATCAGTTTACATAAAATAATAGGAACAAGAGTAAATAAATAAATAATCATAATAACGAGAAAGCTAATGGTGAATCAATGCAAATAAATACTATATGATAATTTAGAAGGTGATAAAATAATAAAAACAATGATAGTAATAATAATAAAACATCAATAAATAAATAATAATAGTGAAGGGAAAAAATAACAAAAATAGTAATAATGATGTTAATAATAAAATAATGAGAACAATAAATATAATAATAATAGTCATAGTAATAGAAAAAATGATAAGAAATAATGCCGAAGTAAAAATAAAAAAATACTGGTAAAAAATATATTAAATAATAAAAAAAAATACTGGAGAGAAGGGGGAAAAATTAAAATAAAAAATAATATTAATAATAAAACAGTAATGATAATACTAACAAAAACAAAAATAGAATTAATAATAAAATAGTAGTGCTAACAATAATAATAAACATAATGTTAACAATAAATATAATCATAATAATAATATATACATATAAGAATAATGGAAATAAAATATTTTAAAAAAATAATTAATTCAATGGTAAAATAGCAGAATAATAAAAAATGGACCAAATTGGGTTGAAAATAGGAACTTCGGGCAAATTTAAAAGAAAAATGAAGGCAAAAGGGCTAAACGTAATGCGCGCGTAATATTGAGGGGCCAGAAATTACCCCAAGTTCCTGAACACTGCACCTGAACTAGGACTAAATTGAAGCGGCGCATAAAATTCAGGGGCAAATTTTAAAAAAAAAAAGAAAAAGCTGAAGGGGGATACAATTAAAACAGGGGCACAACAGGGAGGACCAACTACGCAATTTACCCATTTAGGGTAAAATTGCACAAATCCACCTGTGGAACAGGTGATTGAGTGTGGCCTATGCTTTAAAAGCTAAAAAAAAGTTTCCTTTCATACCCCTTTTCTGTTTCAAAAATAGAATTCCAGAACTCTCCCCTTCTTTTACTTAAAAAAAAACACAACTCTCTCTCAACTCTCCATAGCCCCCCAGACCCCGATTTCAGACCTCGGCCCAAAGCGTTCGGTGAATCGTCGCCATCCTCCGCCGCCACCGGCTAGTTTTTCTCTTTATTCTATTTTAATACTTTTGTATATTGAAAAATAAAAATAAAAGAAGCAAACCAATGAAGGAAAAAAAAAACTGATCCGAAAATAAAAGGTAAAAAAGGAACCTTTCTCTGATCTTTGATTCTCTGTATTTATCTGAGTTCTGGTTATAAGTGTGTGTTTTTCTTTTGTATATCTCAAAAACCCCCTTTAATAATCGTTTGTATCTCTTTTATATCCTAAACCCCCCCTAAAAATAGAATAAGATCAAATCTCGAATCCTTTGCTGCTGTTGTTGCTTCCTTTTTTGTAGGTGCACCACCGGAGGCATGAAGGCGCACGTTGCGGAGAGGAAACGTGTTGCGTCAGGATGTTACTGGCGGCGTTGAGGACACTGCTAGGGTTTCTATTTATTGTGTAAATTTGGGCCATCCGGACTTTAATTTGGTTGGGCCCTTGTAAATGGACTTTGTTGGGCTTTATATTTTGTTTATTTTGGGTTTTTTCTGGTATGGTGCTGGGCTTGGTTGAGGTCAAAAAATTGGGCCTTACAGCTGCCCCTCTTTGCTCATTGTCGTGTAACGAGAATAGAGCAAAGACTTTAAAAGGACCAATTTTGCCCTGTATTGCTGAGTCCTGACTTGATGTTTCCTTTCTTCAGGTAGCCTTGCTTTGACCCACTGCATCTTTAGGGGTATAGGAATTTTGTCTCGATTTGCTCCATTACTGCTCAGTGGAGATAAGATTTGCAATTTTCAGCTTGTTACCCTACTGCTTAGGGGAGTAAAGCTCATCGTCTTCGATCTGCCCCACTCATGCTCAATGGAGACAAGATCTGCTCTCTTTAGCCTGTTACCCTACTGCTTAGGGGATTAAGGCTCATCATCTTCAGTCTGTTACCCTACTGCTTAAGGAATTAAGATCTATAATTTTCGGCCTGTTACCCTACTGCTTAGGGGATTAAGGCTCATCATCTTCAGTCTGTTACCCTACTGCTTAGGAAATTAAAATCTGTAATTTTCGGCCTGTTACCCTACTGCTTAGGGGATTAAGGCTCATCATCTTCAGTCTGTTACCCTACTGCTTAGGGAATTAAGATCTGTAATTTTCAACCTGTTACCCTACTGCTTAGAGGATTAATGCTCATCATCTTCAGTCTGTTACCCTACTACTTAGGAAATTAAGACTCATCATCTTCAATCTGTTACCCTACTACTTAGGGAATTAAAATCTGTAATTTTCGACCTGTTACCCTACTCCTTAGGGGATTAAGGCTCATCATCTTCAGTCTGTTACCTTACTGCTTGGGGAATTAAGACTCATCATCTTCAGTCTGCTCCTCTTGCTATCTCCAGAAGATAAGGCCATTGGTCTAAATCTGCTTTCTTGTCGATACATGGAGATAAGATTCGCCAAAATTTTTAATTCTGATCAATTTTGCTACATTGTCCTCTGGGAAACCTACCTATAGAATTGATTTCATGGGGTCTATGCTTATGCGAAATGATTAGGATGTCATGGAAAATGCCCCTAACCATATGTATTATGAATGTTATGAATGAATTCAAAATATCATGAGAATGATCCATTTTTAACACTTGGGCTGTCATTGCTTGCTGTTTATTAAGGTTATATCCCTGACGTGTGTCTTCTTTGTTCAGCTGATACTTCTAACAGAGAATCAGAAGATGTCGTCACTGCTTAGACCCTTATCTCAAGTGCTCCGAGCCCTTTAAGCCTGGTGAATTCTAAATAATTGTCATGTTTCAGATTCTTGTATTATTTAGAGACTTTTAGAGTAATACGCAAAACTTCTTTTGTGAAAATATTATTAGTCCACTAATCATTATTTCATGAAAAATGCTTGAAAAAGATCATAATAATGGATAAGAAAAAAAATTAATTAGGAGCATAGCTCAACACAAATAAGATAGCAAATGCAATCAAAAAGGAAATTTATTGATAGCGTATTTTGAAACGAGCAAATTCAGAATGGGTAAGATGGAAACTAGATGCCCCAGATATCGCAGCCTGAGCTTCTCTATTGAAACTTCTTAAGGACCATTTGAACTCAATATGTGTTTAGGGGATCCGGAGTATTCTGTCGATGCCCCAAGACGCAACATATTTCCTCATTGTTAATTCAAGCGTAGTAAAACTACTGTATGCCCCATCTCGATTTGATAATAATTTGAGCCACCTTTTTCGGGTTTTCGACTCAAAGCCCCTTTGGTCTCAAAGCGCACTTTGCAGGTTTTCACCTTGGCCTCTCCGTTTTTCCTCTTTTTTTGTTGCGGAAAGCTTTAAAGCGTCATTTGCGGGTTTTCGCCTTGGCCTATTTCCTTCTTAAGCGAAATGTTTCTTGACTGGGTCTGCATTAACTGGGTTCGGTTGACTTTTGCCGTCCATCTCGGTTAGTATCAATGCTCCTCTAGAAAAGGTCTTTTTTCCAACATAAGGTCTTACTCAATTAAGCATCCACTTTCCTCTAGTGTCCTTTTGCATAAGGAGGATCTTTTCAATACCAAGTCTTCTTCATGGAACACTCTGGGGTGGACTTTTTGTTGTAAGCCCGCCTCATTTGCTTCTGGTACGTTTGACCATGGCGGCTAGCTCTTAACCTTTTTTCCCGATCAAATTCAATTGATCATACCGAGATTGAACCCATTTCGCTTTATCCAACTTCAGCTCTGAAAAAATCTAAAGAGTAGGAATTTCAACCTCAATAAGCAAGACTGCCTCCATCCCTTAAACTAATGAGAAAGGTGTTGCCTCGGTGGAGGTCCTGGCCAACATTCGAGAAGCATAGAAGGTAAACGGTAACTAGTATATGCCAATTTTCACAAGTTTCAATCATCCTTCAAAATTTTTTTGGATGGTTTATTTTTCCCCCCTCCCTTTTTTTTTTGAATTCGAACTTAAATTCGAAGTTGAAATTAAACTTGATAACGGTTGACTTTGTAACTTTTCCATGGGAATCGACCTTCACCCTTTTAGTGAAATAATTGATAATCCCGAAGATGAATTAGTGTCAACTAGATGCTTTTGACGAGATCGTCCTCGTAACATCTATGTCCCACGTATAGGAAAAAATAGAAGAAACACGTAAGTCTTGTCTTCCTCAATTTTGGCATTTATGGAATAAGCGATGCAACCTCCTTTTCATGGTATACCAGCAGTATCCGAACCTTATAATCGGTCTAGCTATCGGAAAACTATTAGCATGTGCCTCTTCAAACACTCTACAGCATCCTCGCGCCTAGGCATATCTTGATGCGATCTTGCAAAGACATCATCTTGGAATAACTTAATGACATCTCGCTTTGTTTCTGTGGTGGGCTAAGCTTCGTTCTCCTTTCTTAGACTCGCAATGTCCACTGACCCTTTGTACGGTAAAGTCTATTTTCATCTTGTTCTACCATCCTTAACCAATCAAAAGATAAGTTATAATCTGTGTCATCTTCAAAATCCTCAGATCCTTTAAACCTATATCTCACTCAAAAGGGAGTCAGTAACAGCGTTGCTCATGTCTCGATATCTGGGTACCTATTGTAGGTACGAAGGCAAATTTCAAAGAATAAATGATTCTAAGGATGATTATTTATATGGTATAATTATGAATGGAATGAGAGAATAACAAGAAAAAATTGCCTGGCATGAAACACAAAAATGCATTTTTTATTAAAAATAAGGATGTTTGAACATGAGCCTAGTTCACAAAAGATTCTTATTGTTTCTAAGCTTAAAACAACAAGTGTGTTTTGAACATTACTCTGTGTTAGCTCTAAAAACTACAGGAATTTCCTCTATAGTCCAGTTGTTCAAATCACTTCCAATCTCATAGGGCGTATGCCCGCTAAGTTTCCTTCCTTCAAATACAGCGTTGATGCTCACCGCTTTCAGCATGTCTTCAGCCGTTTCTTCATTCATGTTCTCTGGTCCCAGATGGATAATTCCTTCCGATATGAATGCATCGGATATATAAGGAAAAGTCATTGATCCCTGTTTAACCTCGGCGTCCTTCTCTACCGACTCTCCTCCTATGATGCACACGTTTTCTCCTTCAGAAGAGTCAAAGAACTCCAGCTCTTTGTTATCCATTAACCTTTGCACTAGGGCCCTAAATTCGCTACATTGCTGGATCTCATGGTCCTTCTTATTGTGGAACTCACAGTAGTTCCTTGTATCATGGGATTTGCTCCCCAACCCTTGTAGAGCTAACCCTCTTTTTTGCATTTCCTTCCAAACCTCTCTCAACGGGGTTCTTATTTCTGCAATATTCAACTTGATTCTTTTCCTCACGCTCTCGATTATTGCGTTCAGCCCATTATTAATGTGTTTCGGTAATGGATTTCCTACGATAGGTGCATCATCGAACTTCACAATGCCCATTTTGATAAGCTTTTCGACTAGCTTTTTGAAAGGGAAGCAATTCTCTATCGGGTGCCCCATTATCCCCGCATGGTATTCACATTGAATGCTTGCGTCGTACCATTTAGGATATGGGGGCTGAAACGTTTCAAAGTAGATAAGGGCTACAACGTGTGCGTCGAACAGAGTTTTATACAACTCTCTATACGTCACGGGTATGAGAGTAAACTAGAATTTCTCGATATTCTGCCTCGTGTTGGGCTCCTGCCTTGGTGAGACCTGCTGGCCCGCGAATACGTTCTTGGTTGACTGACAGTAACAGGCTTTGAATAACCCGAACTCACATTATTTACTTTATTTTCCCGTTTCTTTGGAGCTGTTCTTCCCGTGCTTTCCTCAACCTCTATCTTTTCACATCTTATGGCATTTTCTATCATTTCGCCTGACATTACTATGTCTACAAAACTCTTAGTCGCGCTCTCTAACATATGATTGATGAAAGGTGCTTCCAGGGTATTAATGAAGAGCATGGTCATTTCTTTTTCTAGTAGCGGTGGCTGGACTTGCGTAGTGACTTCCCTCCACCTTTGGGCGTACTTCCTGAAACTCTCGCCTGACTTTTTCTCCATGTTTTGTAACGTGATCTTGTCAGGCACTATATCAGTCACATGGATGTAATGCTTCATCAAGGCATGTGCCAAATCGCTCCACAATTTGACCTTAGTACGACTCAACTGGTTGTACCATTTAGCAGCAGCTCTAGTCAAACTATCTTGGAAACAGTGAATCAACAACTGGTCATTGCTAACATGACCTATCATTCTCCGGCAAAATATTGTAATATGGGCCTCAGGATAGCTGGTCCCGTTGTACTTTTCAAACTCCGGCATCTTAAACTTCAGAGGAAGTACCAGATCTAGGACTAGACTCAGCTTCTTAGCATCCACCTCACATTGGTAATCAGCACTTCCCAATGCTTTGAAACTTTCCTCTAACCACTTGCACTGATCTTCAAACTCTTTTGGGAGGTCTGCCCTTGCTTTTTCCTCTTCTACTGCATCATCGAAATCAGGGACCATCAACTTTGCCAAATTGTCTCCAGGGTTGGAGCTCGAGCCTGGTAAGTTTATCGGTACTGAGGTACCGGATTGATACTGAGGTCTGATATTGACAGACACTCTTGGCGGTTGGACTTGGGAATTTACTAGGGCTAAACCTAGAGGATAAGCAGAATTTTCATTGTCATCTCCGGCATCGACCATAGGGCCCTTTCCTTTATCTTGCCCTCCAGCCAACAATTGCGTTAACTGGCTCATCATACTTCTTTAGGATTCCAACATTTGATCCCTCATGTCCTGTTGGACCTTAGCCAACTATTCCTGCAGTTGGTCTTGCATTTCCTTTTGCATCTGCTCTAACTTTTCCATTCTTTGATCAATTGCTTTCGTTTTCTTCCGAGTGTAATAGTGATGTTCCAGGATAACTATAATACGACCTCTAGTTAATTGGGTTCTTTTGTGATATATGATGCGATGTGATACAAATGCATAATATGAATGCAAAAAATAAAAGGCATCGATTCTGGTCTAATTTCTCTCAGAAAACTTATTTAAAAAGCAAAATCCTTTACATAAAACAGAGTCACATATACGACCTAGCCCTTATGCTCAAAGTTTTAACTTTCTCAAGAAGCCAAGCTAACTCTCGACCCCGGTTTGACTCTAGCCCATATTTCACACTTAATATATCAGCCTGAACTGCTAAAGTTTGTAAATGTTCCGCCACTTCCCGTATCTGAGCCACAGCTTCGCCTATGACATAATCTCTTTCTCTGACCTGGTCTTGAGATCGTTGAAGCTATTCTGCCCATCGTTCATGGTCTGTTTCCAATAATTGCACCCGGAGCTCACTAGTTTGTAGCGCCCTTTCAAGCTGCCCAACTTTTCTTTTCAAGTCTTCAATCTCCTTCAAGGTCGTTTCTAGCTTCAACGTGGAGTTGCGGCTTTGATGCAATGCCTTCTCTGACTCTGTTACTCGAGCCCTTAACACCTCTTTTTCGCCTTGGCTTTCAGACACAGCCTTTTCCAGGATGCCCTTTTGTGCTTAAGCATCATGAAACCTCTTTTTCCACTGGTCGACCTTAGCCTTCTCTTCTTGAAGTTCTCGACGTCATTGTTCTGAAGTTTTACCCAACCCAGCAGTCCTCATCGATGAGTGCAACTTTTTATAATCGATCTTCAAGGTGTCTAAGTCTTCTTCAGCCTTCCTTTTTCGTTTCCTCAATTTCTCAGCCTCTGATTTCTGGACATCGATATCTAACCTCAAGTGCACCTTCTCTTTTTCCAGCTATTCTATCTTTTTCCCTAACTCTAAATTTTTACTTTCAAAGTCTTATTTTAAGATTTCAAACTCAGAAAGGACTACTTGCAGGCATTCCTCCATTGGTCGAGCACCATCTTGTGTCGGTTTGGGGATATTAT
This sequence comes from Gossypium bickii, assembly GCA_025503065.1. NCBI lineage: Eukaryota > Viridiplantae > Streptophyta > Magnoliopsida > Malvales > Malvaceae > Gossypium > Gossypium bickii. The sequence goes on along the minus strand of CP106713.1, from coordinate 12,599,797 downwards.
CATTGACTCTCCTACCCTGCTATGCATTATATTTAGGGGTTGCCATTGGACCTATAACAACTCTTTTCATTCTGTAAATCTGCTTCCAAGCATCAGCAACCTCTCGAGCCTTCTTCTTATAATTATTTCCCCTATATGAAAACTCAAACAGAGCTAGCCCATGCGTCGCTGGTATAAACTGTCTTGATTTGTATTGCCTTAGCACAAGTAAATGAGCATACCCGACGACTCCCCAAATTCCTAGTAGAGGAACCCAATCATAACTCTCGTATCGGTAGAGAATTTCGTCAGGAATAAACCAAGGAGCTCTCCATTCAATGTCCTCTTCTTGGAGATTCTGAAGGAGCGCGATCCAGTTTTCTTCTGATATGTCTTCTCTTCTGAGCGTGGCTGCCAACTCCTTTAACGGGGAGTAATTCTCAGAAAAACACCCGATAAGAAACTCTGTCTATTTTCCAGAAATGGCTATGGAACCAAACCAACAATAGCTGCGTGCATCCTATGAATCTACCTTCACCTGTCCTCCAGCATGCGTTCAAAGATCTAAACGTTTCGACAAGAATCGCTGGCACTGGCGTAACCCCCTTGTCAAGTTGATCGAATAGGTCAGTCACTGCTTCATCCACATGTTTTAAAGCCTTGGGAAAATTACCAAGCCGTAGATACTTAAGGCGAAAATGTCAACTTTCCTCTTCATATCTGGATGTGCCACAATCAGGTCCCTCAAGCTCACTCAAGGAATACATTTCCCTTCACCTTTTTGTTGAATTCGTGCCGTGACCCACTGTTGGCTCATCCCAGTTAAACCACTATATGTGGCTTAGTTCTAAAGGAAGGGTACCCGAACTGGCAGATTCCTCAATCTTCACCCATTATAGGCTCATACAGATCGAGTTCAGTTCAGGAGAATACATTTCTTATTGCCATGCGGAGGTGAAAACCTCACGGAACCATAGGTACGGATGTATCCCGGAAGCAGTCCCCTAGCCCATGCAGAGGTGAAAACCTCACGAAGGCATAGCTTCTCGCTCCCACTTAAAGGGTGTGACCACAACGGTCATGCAATATGAATGCAGAAATATCCTATGGGTCTCAAACCACAACAAACATATGACGAGACACAAACTCATGCAATGAAAGAAACGAAATTAAAAAAAATTTATTTTCGATAAAAGGACATTAATCAATCAATTCTACGGCTTAACTCTCTTATTGGTCCCCAGCGGAGTCGCCAAGCTGTCGAAACCATTTTTTGTTTGGAAAACGGGCCGACTTTAAAAAGAAGAACGGAGTCACCACCAATCTTTTTTGAAGTGCGATTGGGCCACTTAGAAAATATTTTGGTCTACGAGTTTTAAGAAAACGAGTTCGGGAGTCGGTTACGCACGAGGAAGGATTAGCACCCTCGTAACGCCCAAAATTGGTACCATATTGATTAATTAATGTCCCAATGTCGAAAATTGGAAAAGATTTTAAAACATGAATCTTTTAGAAGGTGTTTTGGAAATCCAAATTGGATATCAAAACTCTCTTGTTCCGAAGAAATGAAATACCATATCCAGCACGATAGGATACGATGTTTCAAACCCACGATACCAAGATCGTTTCATGATTTCCAAAATCCATGCATTTGATTTAAAAAGGGTATTTTGTTATTTGGCCAAACTAGAAACCGAAACCCAGCACGATTGGGCGCGATTCCTCAAACTTCCAAACGTGAAATATTGCCTTATTTAAGAAAACACGATAAAAAAAATCTTTAAAGGATATTTAGTTGTTTGGACGAATAGAAAATCGAGACCTAGCACGATTGGGCACAATTTCTCAAACTTCCAAACACGAAACAACCTTGTTTAAAAACGCGGTCAAAATTTTTAAAGGATATTTAGTTATCAAGACGAACGGAAAATCGAGACCCAGCACGAGTGGGCACAATTCCTCGAACGTCCAAACACAAAATATTGCCTTTGTGAAACCCTTTTTTGAATTTAGGTAAAAGTGCAAATAAAAGCCAAAAATAAAAATACATTCCAAAATCATCAGTTTACATGAACAAGAGTAAATAAATAAATAATCATAATAACAAGAAAGCAAATGGTGAATCAATGCAAATAAATGCGATATGATAATTTAGAAGGTGATAAAATAATAAAAACAATGATAGTAATAATAATAAAACATCAATAAATAAATAATAATAGTGAAGGGAAAAAAAACAAAAATAGTAATAATGATGTTAATAATAAAATAATGAGAACGATAAATATAATAATAATAATAGTCATAGTAATAGAAAAAATGATAAGTAATAATGCCGAAGTAAAAATAAAAAAATACTGGTAAAAAATATATTAAATAATAAAACAATACTGGAGGGAAGGGGGAAAAAATTAAAATAAAAAATAATATTAATAATAAAATAGTAATGATAATACTAACAAAAACAAAAATAGAATTAATAATAAAATAGTAGTGCTAACAATAATAATAAACATAATGTTAACAATAAATATAATAATAATAATATATACATATAAGAATAATAGAAATAAAATATTTTAAAAAATAATTAATTCAATGGTAAAATAGCAGAATAATAAAAAATGGACCAAATTGGGTTGAAAATAGGAACTTCGGGCAAATTTAAAAGAAAAATGAAGGCAAAAGGGTTAATCGTAATGCGCGCGTAATATTGATGGGCCAGAAATTACCCCAAGTTCCTGAACACTGCACCTGAACTAGGACTAAATTGATGCGGCGCATAAAATTCAGGGGCAAATTTCAAAAAAAAGAAAAAGCTGAAGGGGGGATGCAATTAAAACAGAGGCACAACAGGGAGGACCAACTGCGCAATTTACCCATTTAGGGTAAAATTGCACAAATCCATCTGTGGAACAGGTGATTGAGCGTGGCCCATGCTCTAAAAGCTAAAAAAAAAAAAAATTCCTTTCATACCCCTTTTCTGCTTCAAAAATAGAATTGAACTCTCCCCTTCTTTTACTTAAAAAAAAAAACACAACGCTCTCTCAACTCTCCATAGCCCCCCAGACCTCGATTCCAGACCTCGGCCCAAAGCGTCCGGCGAATCGCCGCCATCCTCCGCCGCCACCGGTGAGTTTTTCTTTTTATTTTATTTTAATACTTTTGTATATTGAAAATAAAAATAAAAGAAGCAAACCAATGAGGGAAAAAAGAAACTGATTCGAAAATAAAAGGTAAAAAAGGAACCTTTCTTTGATCTTTGATTCACTGTATTTCTCTGAGTTCTGGTTACAAGTGTGTGTTTTTCTTTTGTATATCTCAAAAACCCGCTTTAATAATCGTTTGTATCTCTTTTATATCCTAAAAACCCCCTAAAAATAGAATAAGATCAAATCCCGAATCCTCTGCTGCTGTTCTGCTGCTGTTGTTGCTTCCTTTTTTGTAGGTGCACCACCGGAGGCGTGAAGGCGCACGTTGCGGAGAGAAAATGTGTTGCGTCGGGATGTTACTAGTGGCGCTGAGGACACTGCTAGGATTTTTGTTTGTTGTGTAAATTTGGGCTATCCGGACTTTAATTTGGTTGGGCCCTTGTATATGGACTCTGTTGGGCTTTATTTTTTGTTTATTTTGAGTTTTTTCTGGTATGGTGCTGGGCTGGTTGAGGTTAAAAAATTGGGCCTTACAAATACCATATGATAATCTGAATAGTACAAGCCAAAGTTTTTAGTTCTTTTAAGATACTAAAGAACTCTTTCAATAGCTCTCCAATGTACCATACTAGGTTTATTTGTGTACTTACATTATTTGCAAACTACAAATGCTATATATGGTCTAGTGTAATGCCTGTCATACATTATACTTCCAATTGCATCAATCTTTTTTTTTTTTTTTTTTTTTGTAGCATCAGAATTTGTCGGCATTGCTTTTGATAATGGTTGAAGATTTGGATAAAAACATAAAAAAAATTACAATATAAATTTTTAGTCAAATCTAATTTTGTTCATCTTAATTTGAAGCTTTGATAAAAATGAAGTTTATCCATGTTTTCTTTCCATTATCAGAACAAGTCATGTCACTGTCAATGCATCAAGAAGTTTCTGGTGATTGAGATTGATTATGATCATGAATTTAAGTATAGTCTCTGGCTTTTCAATCAAAGATTCTTATGCATGAACTCTTCTAACCAAGAAGGATTGAGATCATGTTTGGATCTTTGCCTCCTATGACTTTGTGTTTTGGATTCCTGTCCCTTTGATTTGTCCATGATTCATTCAAACGTGCAAGCCCACTATTATTGTCCCATTCATTAATGTTTTTTTTTTTTTTACGAAGGTGCATACTTAAGTTAAAATTGAATTAATCGGTCAAATTAAATTAATTTGATTAATTGATTAATGATTAAAATTAATTTAATTGAGAGTTATTTAAAAAGTTTGTGAATTATCAATTATCAGTTAATTATGTTCAAAAATAATTAATTAATATATTAACCAAATGACTCAGTAGCATATGATGTATTGGGCTAAAGCAAAAGAAATATATATTATGAATTTAAATAAAATTAAAAATATTAATTTATTATTTTCACCATGAATCTTGTGTTTTTTTAATGCTTGTTATTATGATTTTCTTGTAATGTTTTTAATTTAGCATTGTTTTATTGGTTGTTTTTGCCATGTTTATGCATCTAGAAACAAATAAAAAAAATATTCTCATTATATCAAAAGAAAAAAAACATATTACAAATTTCTATTAATTTGAAAATTGACAACATTCAATTAATTATTTTAAAAAAAATTAAAAATTAAAAATTTGATTAATTTAAATAATAATAATAATTTGATTTGATTAATAATTCAAACAATCTTAATCTTCGCCATAAAAGTACACCAATAAAGACACAAGTTTTGATTAAAATGTGATGTGAATAATGCAATCCATAGCCAAGAAATATGATATGACCTCCAAACAACAATCTTGAAAAGAAAAATGAAATTTCCTAATGACACTATTGGGACAATTGTAAGTAAATTAAAATAAAAAAAATAATAATACCTAGAAAATGATTTGATAATACTACAAAATAAATAATCAACATTCAATTCAAACCTACTTTGTTTTGTCCACTATCATTCAATATGCAACACCCACCTTCTCACCATCTCATTACATTCAAAAAATATATTGGTGGTGGCCAAAGGATGGCTACTTTTCTATATATAAATAAAATAAGAATTTGAAATAAAAGGTGAAATTAGAGTTAAATTTTGGATATGAGAATATATAGCCATATAGGTGAGCAAATCCAGCACTTAAAGAATGAAACCTACTTCATTAATTATTGGTAGCTCAAGTGTTTCCAACGTTTGTTTGTGTATTAATATTATTATCTACTAATTAAACCAGGGTTTTATTTCTTTCCCCTATAAATAAATGATATCAGTAGGCAAAAAAAAAAAAAAGTTATACACAACTTTAAAATATTGTTATTCTGCCTGAGAATAGTGATAATGCTTTCAAAATTTTGTTTTTTCACAGTGCAAGAAAACTTTTTTCAAATTGGATTTTTTTCTATAATTTTCACGCTTGCTATGACATGTTTTTTGTTACTGGTTTCACTCTGCCAAGAGATGGAAGGAATTTTGAGCAGCTTTTGGTGGGTTAAATCTAGTCATAAATGAGGTATGCATTGGTGCTCATAGTCTCAGCTTTGTGTTTCCAAAGAAATGAGAGGTATGGGTTCGAGATTTGGGGAAATTTAATATTGTCATGTTGGCTAAGCAGGCACGTATTTTGAAAGGTAAATACTCCCTTCTACTGACTTTTTAAGGACAGAGCTGGGTGCAAACCCTTTACATACCTGGCGAAGTATTTGGAGCGCTCGGAGAGTACTGGAGGTGGGGATTAGATGGAACATTGGTGATGGATGATCCATATCAATTTGGAATGGTTTTTGGCTCTCGGGAGAATGCAACTATAGAATTCAATCTAATCAAATTATAAATCGTATTGCTATGATTTCTGATTTGATATTACATAATAAGGGGAGCTCGAATGTACCCTTGGTGAGAAGCTTGTTTTTGGAAGAAGAAGCCCAGAAAGTATTATGCATCCCACTTCCTCATGCCAGGAAGATGTGCAAGTATGGAGGGAGGATAACAGAGGAATATACACGGTCAAGAGCGGCTACAAGCTGCTTACATCAGATAGTTTTGATCCTAATGCTACTACTCAACAGGAACGGAACATGAATTCTATTATAAGGCCTTGTGGGCACTACAAATCCCACCAAAAATAAAGATTACTTGCCGGAGATTTCTTAGGAATTTTATTCCGGCTATGGCTAATTTATTTAACCGATGGCTGATTTCAAGTCCGCTATGTCCAAGATGCCATCTACATCCGCAAGCATGTGTGCATGTTCTGAGGAATTGCTATTTTGCTCATAGCGTATGGGACTGGGTATTTCTTGGCTTGCACAGATGGATGATACAGCGAGTTAGTTGACTAGTTCAACTATCTTTTACAGGTGAGGGGCCCAATATTAAACAATATCTCTGTGTTTCAATGTGGGCATTGTGGACCTCTAGAAATAAATTAGTCCATGAATCCATTAACCAGACTAGGGAGTCGATGGTTACCTTTATGAAAGCACGTGGCAGAGCTGAGCAAGTAATTCACGTGTATATTACGTGAGTAAAATAATTTTTCATTGATTTTAAAATGAATTAACAAAAAAATATAAATTTAAAAATTAAATGAGGTGAAAATTAAATGAGGGTTAAAATAATATTATTTTTTTGTAAAATTGAATGGTTAAATAAATTATTATGCTTTAAAAATAATAAATGCCAAATTTTTTTTATGCATTAAATTTCTTCAATATTTATTAAATATATCCAATTAGGGGTGAGTATTCGATCTAGTCGAGTCGAATCGAGTAAAATACTTTTGAGTTAGTCAAGTTGATAAATTCTATTTTAGCAACCGAACTCAATTTGAAATTTTCTTGAATCGAGTAGATAAAATTCGAGTCGAGTTAACAAATCCTATTATTTATACTTAATGTTGTATTTACATGGAGTGATTATTTAACTAGTAGAAGAGGTACAAGATTATTTAACTACATAAGTAAGTTTAATGGGTAAACATTTATCAAAACGACGTAGTTTTGATTTTTCTTATTCGGATTTTCGAATAACTTAAATTGTGTAATTCATATTCGAGTTAAAAATTTTGATTTTGTCCACCCTTATCTCCAATATTTATTATATTGGATAAATAAAATAAAGTTATAATTAATATAGCATTATTTATCAGTTCTTTAGGGTTCGAGGATATATGGGTCATAAATAGATAGGTAAGAGCATTGCACTTGAGAAATGAGACATTGGAGTCTTAGCCCCCAACTCTTATCTTCTGCTCCCTAATTTCTTTTATTTTATCATTTCAATTATTAGAGGTGGACATCATGTCCCCAATAAACAACATATATATATACTCAATAGCTTTATATTTTAGTTATCCCCTCTAGTTGTAAAAATTTCATGCAAATGGAAAAGTAGAAAAGATGAATATCATGCTAAGTAATTCTGAGTCTTCGTCTTCTATTGCATTTTTAAAAAGACTTATTGAAAAAGTAGATAAATAAATTCATATATGTTAGATAACGAATTTTTTTATTAAAATTACCGTTAAATATTTATTTTAATGTTTTATATATACAGTATGATAATAGATTTAACTCTTTATCTTTACTCTTTTATTCAGTTTGGTCTCTATTCTTTAAATTTTAACAAATTGATCTTCAACCTTTCATTGTCAATATAGACTTATTTGCTAATAAATTATTTAAAAAATTAATTCAAAAAGTTATAAAAAGAGCTTTTCGAAATTAGGAAAAATGTAAAAGAATAAAAAATTCAAATTTTTAATAAAAAAATATAAATCTTTAAGCAAACTGGCTACTACTGCCACAACATGTAATTAGTATTAACTTTGAATTTGAAGGATGAAAAAAGGAACATAAACATTACACGAACTAATCTGATTTTCATGTTACCCAAGTATTTAATTTTAGAAAAAAAGAAAAAAAAAAACTGCAATTTAATGGAATTGCAATTCTCTGCCTATTTTGATGGATGTAGGTAGCACTCTCTTCATAAAAGGAGAAAAGCTTTAATGGAGAATAAAATCATCATTTCTTCTTTCCACCGACTTACAATTTATCCTTTACCATCCTAACTAAAGATTTTGATCTCTTTGATATATTTTTATATTAAATGAAGTTGTTATTTTTTAAATTAAAAAAATATTCATCCTACACTCTCATTACTAAGATTTTTATTTTAAGGTCAAATTCAATCTATAAATTATAAAAAGGAAAAATAAAAATTGAAGATTTCTTTTTCAAAATTTTGAAAAATAATTTTTTTATTTATTTTCTTTTTAAAAAACTGGAATTTTTTATTAAAACCTTTACATTTGTTTTTAATTTTGAACAGAAATTATTTATATATAAGATAAATAGTGTCATTTCAACAATAAAAAAGTGAGGGCCAATTTACTTCAAATAAAATAATAGAGGTAAATGCGTAAAGCTCAAGAGTTAAATTTATTATTATATCTTATAATAAAGATAAATATATACATTTAATAGAAAAATTTTAACAAAACAATTTTTTTACTCCTTTATCTCAGTGAAAAAATCAATTTATTTTATTTTTAATAAAAAAACTAAAACTACAGGTATAGTATGATAAGTTTATCCGGACTGTTGCTATAATAGAGTTTGATTTATTGGACTCTAAAAATAAAACATGAAAATATAATTATTTTTATATTAGGTGATTATAATAATTAAACAAAGCATTGTATATTTTTAAAACAAGTTATATAGAAATAAAAATAATATCCATTTTTCCTAATTTGCTTAATTTTTTATTAAATGTTTTTCCTATATAAATTTTATATTAACTTTTAACCATATAAATCTATGTTTAAACTAATTATTTAAATTGAATCAACCAGTTGAATTGATTAAACTAAAAATTAATTGGATCGGTCAAATAAAAAATTGATGATTTAATCGATTGACCATCAATTTAATTTTGAAAACCTTAGTTTAAATCAATTTAAAGAGTCAATATTGTAACAGCCCATTTTTAATGGTTTCGGGACCACAATTCCAATAACTGGGTCATTATTTTATTATTTATTTAATGTTTATATGGTTATATGAGGGTCGTATTAAATTTTTGTTAAGAAATTTTAAAGTTTAAATAGTTAATTAAGTAAAAAGGACTAAATTGAAAAGGTGAAAAATTTTATTCCCATTAGCTAATAGGGTCAAATAGCTTTGAAAAGGTAAATTAATGGACTTGGATGACAATTACACCATATTCTAAGTTAGTGGATGTTTATGAATAGGTTTAAGTATAATTATAGTAGTTTTTAAAGGTTAATCATGTAATTTAATAATTAAAGGACATGTTAAACAAAACAAAAGGTAAAAATTTGTATCATCTTCCTTATTTGCTATTGAAAACCGATTCCACCATAGTTGAGAAGCAAAAGTTTCGACCAAGCGTTGCGCATGGTATGTACTTGATGCTCGTTTTTATTGATTTGTATGTTTTTGATCTCGTATTAGCTTAATCTAGCTAGCCCGAGGGTTAATTTGTAAAACTATTAAAATTTAGGGACTTTTCATGAATAATTTTGTAGTGTTAGTGAATTTAATTGATAGGTGATTAAGCTTGGTTGTTAAATAGACACATTTTGTTAAGTGCAGGGGCGAAGCCAGGGGGGCTGGCATGGGCCCCGGCCCCCCTAAAAGGTAAAATTGCTATTGAGACCCTTGAAATTTTTTTAAAATTTTAAATTAGTAAAGGTAAAATTTCACTTTAGCCCCCTCTAAAATTATAAAAATTCAATTTAATCCTTTACAAATTAGAAAGATATAAACTATAAAAAATTAAAATTTCATCCAGCCCCCCCTAAAAAATTATCCTGGCTTCGCCCCTGGTTAAGTGATTTTTAATGAATTTGAGCTTAAGAACTTATTTGAGAAAATGGTAAATTTTAATGAAAATTTTATGAAATAATGAAAGACATGGGCTGTAAAGGACCTTAGAGAAAATCGACTATCATGATATTTCATTAATTGTGAGTTTCGGATTTAGGGACTAATTTGTATAAAAGTTAAAATGTTAAGGGTGAATTTTCATTTTACATTAAAATGGGTTATAAGTTAGAATCTGTAAAGTTAAGCTATTTGAATTATTTAATTGAGTTGAATTACTATTTAGATCAAGAAACGAATCAACCGAACTTAAACAGAGAAAAAGCTTATTCATTAAAGATATAAAGTAGTCATCAGCTTCGTTTTTACAATCATTTTTGTCAAGGTAAGTTTGTATATCATTTTAAAATATTACATTTGAATTTATAATATTGATTCATATCTTTATATATATATATATATGTCTTGATGTTCAAGATTGTTTTGATTTGAGAAAAGGAAAGAATCGTGATTGAAATACTTCATGGTATTATATTTGAAAAGGAAAAGACCATGGTTGAAAGATATCATGGCATTAAATTCGGTATTTCTGAATCAATTAAAAAGTTGAAAAGGATGTTATCTGGAAAGGATAACAAATGAAAAGGTTGAAAAAGATGTCTAGATAACAAGTGAAAATGATGTATTCGAAAAGGATATCATGGAATGAACTATTTAGTAAAGGTTTTTATGTGATATGATATGTTACATGTTATGAATAATATGTTCTTATATATGTATATATAGTTACTAACTTGTGAAGTGGTGTGATTAGGAGGAATGTGCATACAAGGAATAAACAATGCTTGAATGGTTTAATCATGAAATTATTTATTTGGTAAGTTTGAATTTCTTTTATATGAGCTTACTAAACACTAATTGCTTACGTAATTATTTTTCTCTGTCTTGTAGATATTTGGAAAGCTCGATCGATTGGAATCTTATCGAAGCTTTATCACATTATCCGTCAAACATTTTGATAGTTTGAGTTTAATCCTTAGAATACTCTATGTTTCATTATAATACAAATATTACAGTCCACATGCCACCTTTGCAAATAACCACCTTAATTGTTAATAGTTTTGTGTTGATTCTCTGTCTCGTTGCACACACGTCAAGTCGAGGCACAATCATCCTTTCATTCCTCACTCTCGAAATGAAGCAAATAAACATTGAAATCCCCTAAACATACCCATGGTTCCCTTATTCCCTTAGATTTTTTAACAATTTCTTCGCATACTACAGATTTATCCTTAAAATCTATCGGTTCATACAGCCGGCATATTCTAACCCAATCACCTCTTTCCCTTTCTCTCACCCTCATATCAATAATGTTTTTACTTGCACTAAAAATCACAAACTCAACTCCCACCTTCCACCAAACTGTCAAAATATTCATCCAACACTCACTAGTAAGATTTTTGTTTTAAGCTAAAATAAAATCTATAAATTCTAAAAAGAAAAGGTTTCTCTTGAAGAAATTATTTTTTTAAATTTTGAAAAATAGAATTATTCCGATTTATATTCTTTTAAAAAATTAGAATTTTTATTAAAACTTTTAAAAAATTTACATTTTTTAAAATTTTTAAAATTTTGAATAGAAATTATTTGTTGTAATGGAATATAAGACAAATAGTGTCATATTAGCAACGAAAAAATGATGGCCAATTTACTTGAAATAAAAGAATAAAAGTCAAATTGAATAAATATGTAAAGGTCAAGAATTAAATTCATTATTATTTCTTATATATAAAAACAAAAAGATGCATTTAATACCAAAATTTTAACAAAATGACTATTTTACTTCTCTCTATCTAGTGCAAAAACCAATTTATCTATTATTTAAAAATAAAAAACTAATTTATCTATTTTCATATTAGGTGGTTATAATAATTAAATAAAGCATTATAAATTTAAAAAAGAAAAATTTACATAGAAATAAAAATAATATCCATTTTTCCTAAAGCTCTTAATTTGTTAATAAATATTTTTCCTTGTATTAACTTTTAACCATGTTTAAATTAATTTAGATCGAATCGAATAAGTTAATTGGTTGAATTGATTGAACTGAAAATTAATAGGATCAATCAAATAAAAAGTTAACAATTTAATCAATTTGACCATCGATGTTAAAAATACAAATTTTCACAAACTTAGTAATATATAATTGAAACTTTTCAGAAATTTTATGAATTTCAATATGAATTATTTTAAATAATTCCATTTAACGATAGAGTTGGGGAATGCAAATTTTATGCTATAATTTGTTAGGTTGTTAACTTGATCCAACTTTTTTAAAGCAAATTACACTGAAGCTCAATTGGATTTCACGTGATTCATTTAAACAACATTTTAAATATTTTTTTAATAAATTATCAGCACAAAACACAAATAATTAATCAATATAATACATTCTGTAATTTATAACTGAAATAATTTGTTACCAGTTTAAATTTTATTCCTCACAAAATTTCAAACATCTTTCATAAATATTCTAAAAAGTAATAAATTTTCAAAAATTTATAAAATGTTCACTATTTCAAATATAAAATAATTAAAATTAATTATATATTTTATAAATCATTCAAACCCTTTGATTGGAGTCGGTTTTCCCTTAACCCTAATCCCTTGCTAATCAGTGGAGACACATACAGTATAATTGGGTTCAATAAAAAGGAAACTAAAACGCCTAAGAAGTAACTTTAATGGATGCCAAAAAGAATCCATAACCAAACGCACTGTTTCATGATCCCTACATTTCCTGAAATTCTCTGCCAAAATGAAATTTACTACACATCACACCTAACAGGAAAAGATTCCCTTCCAAACTCACTTTTTTCCACTAATTCAGACACAGAATCAGAGATCCCAGAGTTCTGAAACCTAATTTTAGCACCTCTACATTTTCCCACTGGAAGAAAACATAAAAGAATCTTCAATGAATAACAAATTAAACTTTTGTTCTTTACTCTGGAAAACACTAAAAACAATTGCATATCAAGAGGGAAAGAAGAGTTTTAAATCTAGATTTTGTCCCTATTTGTATATGTGAGAATTGTCTTAACAACATCCAAATAGAACATTTACAGATTAAATTTGATTTACATATCCACTAAATCCACAAATTATAAACAGAAACAAGAACCATTAACACAACGAAGGAAAGATCAAAACTTTAAACACCCAACAGAAAGAAAGAAAAAAATATAGATATTCTCCACATCTCTGTTCATATTCATATAGATGGACTTTAATTTATACTTAAATCTTTCTAAAAGAACCTAACAAGGCAGAAATCAATATACCCAGTACTATCCAACAAGTTCGCCGGAGTTTTCCAACTCCGGTCACCGGAAAATACAAGAGAGTTAAAAAAAAAAAAGAATAGATAATAAAAAAGGGCCTATCTTGATCTACGCTTACCAGGCTTTTTCCTATGATTCTTGGGTTGTTTCCCAAAAGCACTGCAGAAACCACAAGCTGAAACCTTGGGAGATGGCGGCTCAATAGCAGGGGATACCTTACCGGTACGGTAACCTCGCCTTTCACCATTAGATCGGCTCCTTTCGATGGTGTTGATGGGTGGGAGGTTTCTTGTGGGCTTAACATCCTTAATAGCATCGAGTTTTTCAGGGTTATTGTTGTCTTGCGCAACCTGGGCTTGTTCTTCTTGCTTGGTGTCTCCTTCTTGTTCTTGATTTGCTTGGGCTAACTCGGACAAAAACCTGTCATCCCAAACAATCCCTGAAGATCCTTGCCTCCTAAACGACACTGCAGATCTTTGCAAACCAGCCATGGTATGGTTGATGCCACCTCTCACTTGATCTTTTCTTTTTCCTTTTTCTCTCTCTTTAATCAGAAACTAAAAAGCAATGAATCCCAATTTGTTGTGAATAACTCTTTCTTATATGTGTGTGGATATCGCGATAAAAAGAGAAATGGTGAAGATTTGGCTAAGGGAAAGTCATAGTAAGGCAACTCAGTCAACATTTCCATTTTTTTTTTATTTGTTACCGTTAATGACAAAAGGAACTGTTAATTATGGATTAAAATACCATCTTTTTTACGGATTAATTTGTAGTTTAAATATTTTTTTCCGAAAATATTGGGTAGAAACTTTTTTGGTCCGACATATTTCATGATTTTTTAATTTAATTATATTTTATATTAATTTGATTTTAATTATAATTATTTTAACATATTTAATATTTGTGATCCTACACCTTAAAAAAATAATTATCAATTTATCAGAAATCGATTATTTAAAATATTTAAAATTCGAATTTGTTGTCCTCTTGAAGCAATGTTTTATGCCAAAAAGAAATAACAGTTTAATCTAATTCTAAAATTTGATAGTACGAAGTTAATGATGCAAAAAGCATAGTGTCCTTGTTTAATATTTTTTGTTGAGTTGTACTATGTACAATAATTAAATTTAATAGGCGGATCTAAATTGTAATTCGATCTTCTAACATTGATGATCTGTCATTAATCATCAAACCTTCTAAAAAGGACAAAGGTAAATGACCCACTAATAAATCACTAAAGGCTAATAATTCATTTTATAAAGCTTTTCTTTTGCTAATTAATAAAAGTTCAGTCATAGTTTAGTAAATTAAATGTTAAATTGATAATACTCCTATAATTTTAAATCTTTCATGAACTATTAGACTAATAAGATATCTAAAGGTTATTGTATCCACCGCAAATTAATATTATATTTTCTCGTAATTAATGTCAAGACTTAGCAAAAAATTTCATTTTCGCAAAACTACTAATTTGTACCTCACTGCCTTTATTTTGTTCAATCTATTCCGTGTCTATATTTCTCAACAAATTTATTCAAGGTCCTTATTTTCTTTCATTATTATCTCAATAATATTATTGCATGCAAAGCAGTTGTTGACAACTTTCTATCTTTCGCAGTTCCATATTTTCTTATATTTACGTAACTTATCGGAATCTCTTTATTTTCATCTTCAGATACTTGAATCTCTTCAGGAGTTTTAATGGTTAATTATGTATTCGGTCTCTTTAGAAGCACCCGCCTCCACTATATGACCATCCAAATTTATTCTTTTCTTTTACAAGAATTTTCATCTTTGAAACCAATAGATCTACCATGCTTCAAGCATGCATTACTTTCAATTTATTCTAACAGGTTATCCTACTGAGACTTTAACATGCTAGTTGGTATTCTCATTAGATCAATACATCTGACAGTTAACTTGCAATAAAATGAATTATTTTTTTAAATTTCTAGTTCAAATTACTTTTGATGAAGATCTAGGTAATAATAATTCAGTGAAGTAATTACTTCATCCACCTATAATTTCTCTCCCTTAATGTTGAGAAAACTATTAAATCAAAATACTAATCATATCATAATTGAATCTCCAATTCATTTAAAATATCTAATAGTACAAGGAGACTCATAATTAATATATATTCTCAATTTTATTTGAATACTCATTTTGTGCATTGTGGTGGAGGAACTTGAATATATATAGTACATTCAAAAATTCTAAATGGGTTGAATTTAGCTCCTAACCAAAAGTCAATTGTAATGGGGAGTATTTATTACAACTTATTAACATGATGCGTACAAGTCTCAATTCATGTAAAATATAATATCCTTGGACATATACAAAAAAAAAATTGTTCTCAAAAGTAATGGTTTAGTTACTAGCTGGAGGCATTTTAATCATTAATTCTGCTAAATTGTTTTATACGTATAAGTAACATGCTTTTCGATAATTATTCGCACTAACAATCTAGCATACAATAATCATTTGAAGCCTGAGAAATAAAATTCACCAACATTAGTAAGAATTGTCTCGATTGTATAATCTGAAAGTTTTATTCTTACACTAATCATTAAACAAGTAATCTCGCAAACTACAAGTTGCGCGTTGATAACCCACATATGATTATCTTATAGATGCATCTGCTAAAATCATATCAAAACATCCACTTGCTGGATAAAATGGGCTTATATTTCTTTCAGAAATGGAAGAGATTCAATCTTGATTTTTACTAATAGGTTTAATAAATCTTTTTTGAGAACAAGCAACACTTGATAAATGAAGAATCTTCAATTTCTTTAATAAATATTCATGTAAATTCTTGTCTTGTCACATCATTATTTACCAGGATGGTCTAACCGATCATATCAACTAAATATATTTAGACTAGTAAACTTTTGGTTTATTGTCTCATGTGATTCAATTATACTAATGTAAACTTCTTGTTTTTCTATCGTATGTGATTTAACCATACTAATACATACTTAGTACAAACTAGAGGAAAAGACATTAGTTTTTCAATACAAAATTCTTATCCAATATAATATATTTAATATATAAAAATTAATCACATCTCCTTATCCTTAGTCTCAATGTGATATTCATTACATATCATTTTAAAACATAATAATTTCTTTGAGACTGACCAGAAGATAATGCATTAGTTATCGCTTTGTTTCTTCAGATAACAATGTATTAACTCTTCTGGAGCGTTGAATCATGTACTATGAAATATTAATATGTTCCATTAACACATTAAACATAGGGCAATAGTATAGTAGCTCTTTTGGAGCCTTAAATTATTTTTTACCACCAAACATTGGTTCATTCATTACGAAACAAGAAGAATGTTATTTTTATCCCTAAAGATAGTACGCATTGTCGTATTGTCTACAAGACATGTGTTTCCTTCCTTTAAAAATGTTAATTTAATAATAAAATTCTCAAGTGTATGATAGATACATAACCAACGACTTTTCATACATAAGTTGACTCTCTAATTTGAGGGGTTATATTGAGAAATCTTGTTGTTCTATTATGTATCTCGATGTTTCTACTTCTAGTGGTGAGAAAAAGTATTACTAGTAAGATATTCAAGAATCAAATACTTAGTGACATAATCTATAAAAAGGATACAATTCACACTACTAGAAATTTCATCTTAACAAAATACATACAACCCTAGAGGACATGATCACAAGATTGCATACAAATGATCATCATAAAGACAATGCCAATATCCTTTTATTATTTAGATTCATCATGATTATCAATCTAGTATGTCAAATTTTGTAACATCCTGGAAAGGGCCTATGCATTTTCGGTTTAATTGTATGAAATGACAAGTCTTAAGCATTATGAATAAATTTTTGATATTTTTGGAAACTCAGAAATGTATGAAAATGCATGGAAATAAAAATAAACATTTTTGGAAACCTGAACATTTTTGGAAACGTGGAAATGCATTAGGACATGAACATTTTAGGAAACCCAGAAATGTAAGGAAATGGTTCAAAAATGGAAAGTACACATTTTTGGAAACTTGGAAATGTAAGAAAATGGCAAGTAAACAGAGCCGATCAAAAATTTTAGGAAACTTGGAAATGACCCTAAAATGATGAGTTTTAAAGTTTAAAATAGGAAATCAAGGCAAGAGGGCCTTAAAAGAAAAAGTTGGTAAGTTTTGACACACAAACAAAGCTTGGAAAAGTGGCACAAGATGTCACTTAGGGCTATGGAAATGGCGCCATGTGCAAGAGGCATGGGCCTAGGTTCGAGTCACAAAGGAAGTAATTAAATGAAGGTTTTCATTTTGTTTCCAGAAGCACAAGGAGTGGATGGCAAGCATCTTGAAAAAAAAAGAGGTTTATTCTCTTTAAAATTTGGCTATTAAGTGATAAATAAGAGATTTTTTTTAGATTTTTAAATTTGGATTATTTGAGGAGATAAATGATGGATTAAATATTTTTTATTTGAATAATATTATCACATATGTGGAGTGGTGGCCAAGTAAGGGACTCCTTGGCTGATAACTTTGTCTATAAAAGGAAGGAAGGAGGGCTACTCATCAGTTTGCTTCTTTTTCTGCTCTGCCGAAATTCCCTAATTCTTCCCCTCTCCGCCGAATTTCTTCTTAAGCAAAATCCATCTTCTCTTCTTCTATTTTCTTCTCCTCTCCTTTACTATTATCAAGCCAAGACACTCTTTGATCCCTGTTAAATCTCCATAGCCGAATCTCTAAAGCAGTGTCAAGAAAGATCTGTCGGATTCATAAGGTAAGGATCTAGTGGTTGTCGATTACAAGGAGAAGTTCAACAAAGTTTCGGGATTTCTACGGATCTAAGGTAAGAGATATGAATATTCGGTCAAGAGTTATATTTTTATGTCTCCATGTTAGAATTAAAATCTGACATGAAATTATAGGGATTTCGACAAACAAACAAAGGAATACTTTCGGGATTCAAGATTTAAAAGGTAAGCACCAAAATAAATTCGGCCAAGGCCTATTTTTATATATATATATGGATTATCAAAAGCCGAAAACTAATCTATGGAGTAACATAGTGTTTTAGCCGAATTCACAAGGAAGGAATACGAAGATCTGGCATTTGATTCTTACAATCAATTCGGCAAACAAGGCAAGTGTTAGTAATTCTATTCCTAGTAGGATTTGGTTTTAAAATCAAAAGGGTATTAATATGTTTATATATGATGGGCCGAATATAGGAGTTAACAGATCTAAAGTCTGAATCTGTGATCGATTCACTTCGGGGATTCAAGGAATCTATTAAGCGAATAAGGTGTGTACCCACACTAACTCCCAATATATTACGGCAATTATTTTATATGTATATATATGAATGTGCATGCGAATAAGAATATGGCTAAGTGTCACAAATGAGGTAAAAGTGCCCAGGTACGTTTCCTACTACTGATAGGATTACAAATACGATATATATATATTTTTGAATATGTAATATGAATGAGAAATAAGATATGCATGATATAAATATTTGGGGCATATGGGATATATGTGAAAGGGGAAGAATAGGTGTTGACTTCGGTCTCACCAACGAAATATGGTGGCTACGGTCCCATTAAGTGAACATGGTAACTTCGTTACATTATCCGAACATAGTGTCTAATGACACAACGTATATGGGCGATGAGCACGTCCGATGCAGCCGATCGCTTCGATGGTGTGTAGCGGAAGGAGGGTTGACTTAGTAGTCCCACACGGTGTGGACTGGCGGCAGTGCGGGTGGTGTGTAGCGGATGGATAATTAGGCTTGGGTTTGGGTTGCATCATTTTGATATGTATATGTTCTCGATATGAATATGTATGCTCGAAATATTGTTTGTTAGTTTGTGTACACATTGAGTCCGTTGACTCACCCTTTGAGGACTATTTTTCGGTGATGAGCGATAATGGACCGGGTCGGCGAGAGCTAAAGGTGGCCATGCGTAGCAAAGAAAATATTTATGAATTGGACCTTTATTTTTATAAAGTTCTTTAAATTTTAAGTTTGGAAATTATTGATGTAATAAGGCCTAAAAAGCCATAGTTTTATTTTCGTTACTATTATTTACTTACAACTACTATGCTTCGAAATACTTTACATTTATGATATTAAAATTTTATGTCTTTACATTTAAACCCTAAATTATTTTGTCACCCTAATTAAATGATTTCTAAATTAAATAAACGGGTTTTTAACATAAGCCCAATCGAAAAGGAACAGTTTCCTAAAAAATCCACCAATATTCCCTAAGTAATAAAGGACTTCGAAAATCGATTTTCTTAAGGAACATACCAGATCCGGTTCAGGCTCGTAGGCCGGGTGTGGGGTGTTTCAAATTTGGCTCAATATCATTCTTATTATTCATTTCTACATTGTTTCTCTTCCATTTGATAGAATCTTGATCAAGTTTAACTAAATGTTAGGCATATTACATGTACGCAACAAATGGCCTTTCAAACCACATTGATAACATAAGTTATCTTAACTCCTTAAAGGGTTCTCTTGAGAATTCTTAAGAATTTTTGTTCTTCTTTTGCTTAACTTCATTTTTCCACTTTTGGTGGTAAAAAGAATTATTATGACCACCTCTTTGAAAATCATAATAGTTTTACATATCACATTCATGTCCACAATTACATTTTTCAGATTTATCATGTATGCATTGACTTTAGGGAATGGAATAGATCCAACAAGATAGGCTTCATGATTTTTCATTAAAAGCTCGATATTTTATTTCATCACAAGTAAACATGATATCAACTCAAAATATTTCTTAAACTCTCACAATTTTAAATTCTTGCAACTTCAGATGCATTCGATCATAATGAGCTTTAGATGTTTATCATATTTCGATGTTTATCTCTCTTTTAAATCATTCCACAATTTAGGTGGATCTTTTATAGTTAAACATTTGTATGGATAAAAGCTCACATCTCAAATATAAATATCTGACATAATTTTTTTCATATCTGCCATCGTAAATTTGCATGAATTTCAATTCAATTCAAAATCTATTTGTTCATGTTTTGTTCATATGATTAATCTCTAATTATAATAAACATGCTATAGTAAAATAAACCATATTAAAATATACCTGAATATATTTAACATGATCGTAATCACCTTGACTATTATTACAAGCACTATTACAAGTACTAAAATAATTTTACTTTCATAATATCATTTAGTAAAAACCACTTATAAAACAATCAAAATATTAGCTTACGATGCTTGAAAATTATCTAATACATATTGTACCAAATTTCAATACCACATATATGGTATAAAATCTTATGATGCTCTAATCAATTTCTTTATGTTTGCAATCATTTCGGAGAATGCAATAGATCTAATTAGATAGACTTCGAAACGTCTTAATAGATTCTTTATTTAAAGGAAACATTAAAATAATATTTTCTCTTTGGTAAAAAAAATTCACAAAAAATAAAAACAATGGAGAAAATATATTATATATTTCTAAAGGCTTTACTAGTGTCTTTAGAACATAGATTCGAGCTTTTCCATTGACGTCAAAATTTATTTTGAATCCAGATGTAATTTCTTTTTATATATTTTTCTCGTGTACATTATCCAAAATCTTTAATTAGATTAGTGATTGGGGAGTTCCTGTTGGGTGATGAGGTTGCTAGTTTAATTCTCTTCAACCATATGTTTAAAGTTTATTCAAAGAAATTATACTTTTGAGCAAGATCGTTGATTCAAAGGAAGTATCACTTCTTTCTTTTCTTCTATGGTATTATTAGTTTTATATTTTTCTTGATGAAAATTTTCAAAGTATTTGGAGGGTAGGTGAGTGGTGAGTGACTTGGTTAATTGTTGAATGGGGGTGGGTTCAAACCTTTCTTGTGGTTGTTTTATTTTTCTATTCATCTCTAGAGTCTATAAGATTTATAATGTTCTTGACTCAAATTATAGTAAACCTTTGGTGGCTGAGAAGTTAAGAAAAGGTGAGAGGACAGCAGATCCCAAGTTTGATTCCTGGTGGTTCTTGCTTTTTTTTTCTTCCAGCGAAAGAATAGTTTCAAATATTTGTAGGGTGCCCGAATGGGAGGAGCTTTTTGGAAACTTTTTCAAAATCGAGAAAAAATTTAGAAGAGAAAATAAAAAATAATAATTCTAATATCGTATTATGAAATAAAGATGCAGAGAGTAAAGAATAAAAAAAATGAAAAACAAAAAAGTGTCTACAATGGTTCTTCAAACTCTATATTTATAGAGATAAGAAATATAAATAATATAAAATTCTACTTCTAATAAACATTAGAACCCTAATGCTTATCAAACTTATCTTGATCATGATGAATATCCAACTAATAATAAAATATTCATAACAAAAAAATCTTTGAAATAAAAAAAATTCATATAAAAAATTAATTGAAGAAAAGAAAAATCAAGATTTTCGCAACTAATTTTTCCACATCCAATCTCATAAAATATCAGAGTTTTGATTTTTAAGACAAAATGTTGAAAATTGTAACGCCCCAAATTTTCTAAAGTTTGAATTGTTAAATTATATCAAGTGATTTAATTTGTTTTGATGGTTAAGTGCATTGACTGGCTATGTTAGATCCCGAGTTTGATTCTTTTGTTTTTTGAAATTTTCCATTAATTTTGAGTTATGTCAGACTTGGGTCATAGGGCTTATCTTTTAATTTTGTTAATTGCTTATAAGAATGAGCCTGTTGGTTTAGTGGTAAGGCCTTCTGTTACTTTTATATTTCATGTTTGAATCTCGTTGTTGCCAAAATCGAAGTATTTTTTGTTCTTTCTTACTATGTCGACCAAGAGATTTTTTTATATTATTCTCCTAATTTTTCTCTCCACGTTTTCCGTCCAATACCCTCACTCTCTCTTCATGTTTTTCCCCTCTCCTTTTTCTTTCTTTGTTTCCCTTCTCTTTTGTTTGTTCTTCTGCTTTCCTTCTTCGTTCTTTCGGTCTTCCTTTCTGCCATTGTTGTTGGTACTGCTTTTTTCTTTTGTGATCGTTGCGTTGTGTAAGTATCGTCGTATCAATTTCTGATATTAAGTTTTAATTTTTTTCTTTGAGCAAGTTGGGTGTTGTGAATGGTGTTTAGTTCTCGCTCTTTGTTGTTTTGAACATTTTTGTGATATTTGATTAAGCGAAGGGTGCCAGATTCGTGATCCTCTGGCGATTTAGTTGTTGTTTGGGCACTATTTTTGCGGGGTAAGTGTTCGAATACCAGTTTTGGGGACTGATTTTAGCAAAGAGAAATTACCGAATTTAAGTGTTGGTTTAATTTTTTTATTGTTAATTGGTGTGATTTAATGCCGTATATAGGATTCATGAGTACTCTGTTGTGTGGATAATCAGGAAAACATCAGGTGTGTGTTTCTAACCCAAAAACATCGTTGAAAACTTGAGAAATCTGGAAAATTAAGTTGTTTTTGAACTACAATCTGTGTCACACAACCGTGTGGTTGGTCGTGTGCGATTACACGAGCAAATCAGGTAGGGTGTGTGGGTCACACAGGTTGGCTTGTTGGGCCGTATGGGCCCATTTTGGTCTGATTATAGGGCCCATTTTGGGCCGAGAATAAGATTTTGAAATTGGATCTTTAGATACTTTGTAAGTATATAAGACCATAATTTTATGTAATTGTATGTTAGTAAGCATGGTCATGATTAGTAAATCCGTTTAAGTTTTGTGTTAAATCTGTATTAATGACACTAATGAGCATGTTATATTTTCTATTACGATATGAATATATGTTAGCTTGTTAATGCATGCGCATTGGGGTGGGATACGATATGTGTTGGAGGATGTGTGATTCTGGCATAACTAGTACATTTTTTTTGGTATATCCTCAATATCTATCTAGAAGCTCAGCTGCAAACTTTTTGAGTGGCATACAACTACAATATGGTGTGATGGATGGATAAGCTCATGTAGTCCTATTTGGTGTGATTGGTTGGACAGAGTTGGTGTGTAGTGGATGAGAGTAAGATTATTATATTCTGTTTTGTCATATACTTATGAGTATATAGACATTTTGATATGTTATTCTGTTAATTGCTATAACCATGATCTCATATGAATTTTGTTGTGGGCCAAGGCACACACTGAGCTCTTTAGCTCACTCTGTTAATTTACCATTTTTCAAGTAACACTCAAACTTAAGATTTGGCAACGATCTCAGATCCCGGTTTGGTCATTTGAACTTTAGTTTTGTTTCGAAACTTTATTTCAGACATTACGGGCTTTTAAACTGTTTGTTTTTCCAGACGTTTACTTTGGGTTTTGCTAAAAATTTATTAGTTGATTGTTTTTATTAAAGTTGGCATGATTAATTATAACCTAAATCAATTGGACAAATTATTAAATTAAATGGTTTTCCAAAATAATAATCTAAGAGATTTTCCGTTGCAAATATTTAATCGAAACATGGTGTTTTACAAAATAAGGAATTAAGGTAAAATGGTTTAAATAAATTAATTTTATAAGTTGATATTTCAAAACACATCCATACGTTATTGTGACAAACACTTTTTATCAAAGTTGAAAGGTTTTAAAGAAGAATTTGTTTGAAATCGAACTATCAAAGTTTTGGATAGTAACCTTTATAATCTGACAATAACGTTTAGGTCGGGTTTGAGGTATTACAAAAATTATAAAAATTTCTACCATCAATGGCTTATCTGTCGAATTTTCCTAATAATTATAAAAAAAATGAGAAAAGATTAAAAAAGAATTGGGCAAGTGGGAAAATATTCTATTACATTGTTTGGGGTTTTTTTTTGGTAAGTTTCAATATTTTTGAAATTTGAGATTTTTTCTTTTAATTTATTATACAAAATACCCTATTTCTTTTCTAAATCAATCATTTATTTTTTGTAAGTCTAGTTACTAGATTGATTTTGTCTCAAGAATCAAAGACTCTAATTTTTATGAGATTGGATGTGGAAAAATTAACTGCAAAAGTTTTTATTTTTCCTTGCTGCAATTGATTTTTATGAGTTTTTATTTATTTTAAAGATGTATATTTTTATTTGTTTACAATTATTATTAAGAAATTTTTAAATATATTAAAATACTTTTTTAACTATAGCTTAGAGGCCAAATTAGCTATTAATTCTTTGAATAAATGTGCAATGATATTTTTTTAACGAAAGTTAATAGTCAAGCGAAAAAAATGTAACAATTTGATAATATTAATAACTATTATGTAACTTTTGAAAGTTGTGTGACTGAAATATAATTTTAAACAAAATTTAGAAACAGCTGAGCTGATGTAGTTTACCCTAAATTTATTTATTCAATTATACGAAAGAGATATAAAATTTTCCTTTAAATTTATTTATTTAATTGTTTGTTCTAGAAGTACATTATTTTAAACAAATTGTAGTATAGATAATTTGAAATTACCTTGGGTATGAAATAATTTATTTTATTGTCCAATCTTAATAATACCACAGTTCGAATGATTGCTCAAACAATATTAAAATTAAAAGGATTAAAAACTTTCTATTAAAAAAATAAAAAATGAGTTAAATAATTAAAACATGAAAGAAAGTTTGGTAAAATTGTATTTGTAGAAAATAAAACAGGAATCAAATATGGAGGAATAAAGAAATGATAATAATGATTTTAAAGGCTGTCAGAATGGATTGTGTATTATATACTAAAATCAAAATTATTATATATTTAATAATTTAAATAGATATTTTAGATGTGGATAAGATTCATATCACTTTATTTATGTTGTTTTCTTGTTACATTTATTTATTTATTTATGTTGTTGTTAACTTCTGTAGTGAAAAAATGAAACAAAAAACTATCATTACCTCATAAATTTGATTATTTTTATTATTAAATTCTATTAATAATTTCAAACGAAGTGGAGTTTGGAAGAAAAAAAGTGAAAATAAAACAAAATAATAGTGAAATTAATAAAAAAATAAAATAAGTAAAATCAAGGCTTATAAAATAAGTAAAATCAAGGCTTACTTATCAAGAGATTGGCATGGGTTAAAAATTATTATTTAATGATTTGATATGGTGATTCGATTTGGGATAAATGTAATTGATTTTTTTTTTTTTAAAATTTATAGGTGGGTTTGAATTGGCGGTGTATTTACCTGTGGTTGATGTAAAAATAGCGGTAGCAGTGAGACTAGATATTGTAGCGATATTGTAGCATGAGACAAAAAGTAAGCTAAACGCACCACACTGTACCCCACCACCTATCCAAATCCACTCTAAGTTCGATAACATAATAATAATTGTTTTATTTAAGGGAGAGTATTTGGTATACTCGTGGTAAGGATGACAAAACTCGAATCATCTTACGGATTTTAAATCGATCTATTTTATATCGAATAGATTTTTTTTTTTTAAAGTAGATGTGGGGTGGGACGAGGTGGATTTTCTTTTTTAGATAGTGGGTATGGAGCGGTTATGGTAATTGTTTGCCCACCCTGCCTCACTTCATTATATAAAGTTACCATTTTATTTTTGTACATATATGACTATTAAAAGAATAATAATGTATTATAAAAAATTCATATATTTTATGTTCAAATATTTTTTCTAAAAAATTATGTTTAAATATTTATTTAACTTTAAAAATATTAAAAAATAGTAAAAATTAAATTAAAGCGAAGCGAGATGGAGCAGAGATGGATGCATCCAACATCCATGGAGTTGATAGTGAATTTCAAGATTATATATCCGCAGTGGAGCGGGGAAGATGATAGATCAAAGTGTACCAATTGTGGAGCGGTGGTGGATTTAGCCACATCCACCCCTCCTCGCTCCACTGTCATCCTTAACTCACAATGTACTTTTTTATTGCATAAGTAACCTTAAAAATTGATATTTGTGTCTTTGTTTTAAATATTTATTTTTTAATATTTTACTATACTTCTATATGACACTTGTTAACCCCCGACCCTACTTGCGAAGTTGAAAAACTCTATTAATAGTGTATCAAATAATTTCCCTTTATTTAAATAGATATTTAATTTGGTAGTGATACATGTTACGTGGAAATAATGTATTTTGATTTTAAATTTAATTTACTTTTTTACTTCCTAATTAAGTTTAAATTTTAATTTAATTTAATTTTTAGGAATAATATTTGACATATTGTTAATGGAGTTTTTAAATTCCACAGGTAAGATTAGGATTAGGGTTGACAAGTGTCCAATAAGAATATAATAAAATATTAAAAATAAATAAATATTCTAAATAAAAAAGACGCATGACAATTTTTTTAAAAATACCCGTGAAATAAAAAAAAAGTACATTGCTACAAGTAATAAAATTCTATACTGATTCTAAAAATTTAGGTTAAAATGTGCCACAAATCCTTATACTTTTCAAAAATTAGGAATTTAATCCTTGTACTTTTATTTCATAGAATTTAGTCCTTCTACTTTTCAAATTTCGAAATTTAGGTCTAACTGTTAACACTATTTTTTTTGTTAAATTCAAGTTAATTATAAAGTTCATTTTTCAATTACCTGGCTATGAAGCAGCAACGGATCCAAAAATAGGACTTAATGAGGCAAACTTATATTAGAATTATCGACTACATATTTTTTTACTATTAATTTTTGTTAGAATTAAGTGACTCGAATCTTTATTTAAATAAAATACAGTGGTAAAATAAAATAAAAGTAAAATCCATATAGAACTACACTTCTTTTATTTTATTTTAGAATAAGGTTTTTTAAACCTTATTAAACTCCATCTATTTTATAGTGATTAGAATAAGGTGTTTCAATCTTACTATACTCCTATCAGAATATGGCTTTACAAGCCTATAAATAGACATAGTCTATTCCTCTTGTAATTAATTCGAATTTGACATAGTGAATTTTCTTCTCCTCTGCCCATGGTTCTTTCCCGAAAGGGTTTCCACGTAAAATCTATATGTTCTTTATTTTTATTTCTCTTTTCTTTGCGATATATTTGTCATTACTGACGTTATATGTTTCATAAATTTGGTATCTGAGCTTCCGGGTTTTTCATCTCGATAACGGTAATGGCGTCTTTAGAGTATGAAATTCCGTTGTTGGATCGCAACACCAGATTCGCGTTGTGGCAGATAAAGATGCAGACAGTTCTTGCACAGATGGACTTAGAGGAAGCTCTGCTAGGGGTAGATAAGATGCCTTCGACATCGATGGAAGAAAAGAAGAAGCGCAAGGGTAGAAAGGCATTAACACAGTTACATCGACATTTGTCTAACGAAATTTTGCAGGATGTGATGAAGGAGAAAACTGCCGCTACATTATGGAAGAGGATGGAACAAATATGTATGTCGAAAACTCTAACCAGCAAGTTGCATATGAAGCAGCATCTTTATGCTCATCGTTTGGAGGAAGGTGCGTCTGTACACGAACACTTAACAGTTTTTAAAGAAATTCTCTCAAACTTAGAGGCCATGGAGGTTCAATATGATAAGAAAGATCTAGGGTTGATTCTACTTTGTTCGTTGCCCCAATCTTATTCAACCTTTAGAGACACGATTCTATATAGCCGCGAGTCTCTCACAGTTGATGAGGTTTATGATTCTTTGACCTCGTATGACAAGATGAAGCTTATTGTGTTTAAACCCGATTCTAAGAGAGAGGGTCTCATTGTTCGTGGGAGACAAGATTGGAATGCTGATGATGATCATGGAAGGACACAGGAATAAAATTCTCACGGTAAATCTAAGGGTAGATCGAAGTCTTCAAACATATGTAAAACTTGTAACTTCTGCAAGAAGAAACGACACACTAAATTTGAGTGCTATAAGCTACAAAACAAGATTAAAAGGGAGGCTGCGAATCAAAAGGGAAAACAACCAGAAAGTTTCGGTGAAGCTGATGTTGTAGAAGACTACAGCGGTGGTGAACTTCTAGTCTCTTCTGTCAACAATTCTAAAGTGAGTGAGGAGTGGATACTTGATTCAGGCTGCACTTTCCACATGAGTCCCAATCGGGATTGGTTTACAACTTACGAAACAGTGTCTGAAGGTATTTAATGAGAAATAATGCTTCGTGTAAAGTTACAGGTGTTGGAACAATTAAAGTTAAGATGTTTAATGGAGTTGCCAAACACTTAATGGTGTACGACATGTTCCAGAATTGAAGAGAAATTTAATTTCGTTGAGTACTCTTGATTTAAAAGGGTACAGATACATAGCTAAAAGTGGGGTTTTAAAGATTTCCAAAGGTTCCCTTGTTGTGATGAAAGGGCAGAGAAAGACTGCCAAGTTATATGTTTTTTAGGGTTCACTCTGATCCTTGGGGGCCATCTAGAGTGCCTTCGAGAGGTGGAGCTAATTATGTGCTAACTTTTATTGATAATTTTTCCAGAAAAGTTTGGGCATTTTTTCTAAAGCAGAAAAGTGATGTGTTTTTCACATTTAAGTCTTGGAAAACTATGATTGAAAAATAGACGGGAAAACAAATAAAATACCTCTGCACAGACAATGGCTTAGAGTTTTGTTCTAATGAGTTTAATAAACTATGCAAGTCAGAAGGGATCGTGAGACACTTGATAGTTCGTCATACTCCACAGCAAAACGGCGTTTCAGAACGAATGAATAGAACGATCATGGAGAAGGTTCGATGTATATTATCAAATGAAAACTTACCAGA
This sequence comes from Gossypium bickii, assembly GCA_025503065.1. NCBI lineage: Eukaryota > Viridiplantae > Streptophyta > Magnoliopsida > Malvales > Malvaceae > Gossypium > Gossypium bickii. The sequence continues at coordinate 12,570,790 of CP106713.1, read as the reverse complement.
GTTGTTTTGGGCCGAAGCAACCTCTACTACATGTTTTTTTATCAATCGATCTCCATCCGTTACCATTGAGAAAAAGACTCCACAAGAGGTATGGTCTGGTAATCTAGCTAATTATTCTGATTTAAAGATCTTTGGGTGTCCTGCATATACTCATATTGGTAATGGAAAATTGGAATCGAGATCCATTAAATGTGCTTTTCTTGGTTATAAAGCCGATATAAAAAGGTATAAGTTATGGTGTCCTGAAAATAGAAAAGTTATGATTAGCAGAGATGTTGTTTTTGATGAAACTGCTATGCTACCTAACTTATCTCTTAAAGTCTATTCCAATAAAGAAAATCAAAAACAGGTGGAGCATTAGATTAATACAGAGTCGACTCCTTAAGCCAGTATAAAAATTGAGAATAGAGTTACTTTTTCACCACAATACTCTATCGCCAAAAATAGAACTAGAAGAGAAATTAAACCTCCAAAGAAGTATGCCGAAGCTGACCTAGTTGCTTATGCTTTAAATGTGGCTGAAGATATAAATGCAAACCAAGAGCCATCTAATTATTCTGAGGCGGTTAGCTGTGAAGACTTAGAAAAGTGGATGTTTGCTATGCAAGAAGAGATGGAATCACTCCACAAAAACAGAACATGGGATCTTGTGAAACTTCCTAAAGGTAACAAGATTATTCATTGTAAATGAGTGTTTAAAAAGAAAAAAGGGACTCTAGGAGTTGAAGAACCCAGATATAAAGCAAGGCTTGTTGCAAAGGGTTACAGTCAAATTCCAAGAGTGGACTTCACAGATGTGTTCTCCCTTTCGATTCGAGCTTTACTTGGTATTGTAGCCATGCATGATTTGGAGCTTGAGCAGTTAGATGTAAAAACTGCATTTTTGCATGGAGAACTTGAGGAGGATATTTACAATTGGAGGTTGTACAATCAGTTGGAAAGCCATTTTGCAAACTACAATCACTTTGTCTACCACTGAAGCTATTTGGTTAAAAGGCCTCTTTAGTGAACTCCATAAAGACCTTCAAATTAGTAAAGTATTTTGTGACAGTCAGAGTGTAATCTTCCTTACAAAAGATCAAATGTTTCATGAGAGAACAAAACACATTGATGTTCGGTATCATTTTGTTTGTGATATTATTGCTCGTGGTGATATTGTTGTGAGCAAAATTAGTACTCATGAAAATCCTGCAAATATGATGACTAAGTCACTTCCTATAACCAAGTTTGAGCATTGCTTAGACTTGGTTGGTGTTCATTGTTGAAGTTAAACCCTTAAAGGGTTTTATGGAAAAGGTGGAGAACTTGTTCGTTGAGAGTTCGCGATAAAAAACTTGTTCTGTAACAGTCCAATTTTGGGGCTAGTCGAAAAAGTGGTTTCAAAACCACAAATCTGAAGCCAGAGAAATTGTTCTTAATATTATTTTATGTGTCATGGCATGATATATGAGTGTTTGAAAATTTTGGTGAATTAATTTTAGCAATTTCATGCTTAATTTTGAAAAAGGACTAAATCGCATAAAGTGCGAAAGTTTTGTTATACTAGCTAAAGGTGTTAAATAGCTATGGAACACTAAAGTAGAGGTTCTTATTGAGTAAATAGACAAATAAAATTATGGTGGCTGGACATGGAAATTTTAATTGGAGACAAAGTCATAAAATTAGGTGACTTGTCCAATAATAAAATAAAATAAAAAGAAAAGGCTATCATCTTTTCTTCTCTCCACCGATTTTTCTCCAAGAAAACAGCCATGGAAGCTTGAAAATTTTCAGCAACTTTCAACCCTTACAAGTAAGTCATTTTGATGGTCATTTTTGTTGATTTTTGTGTTTTTGGAACCCTTGTAGCTTAATCTAGCTAATGAGGGGACTATTTTGCCCTATGGTTGAAAGTCTAGGGTTTTTCCATGAGAGAACTAATATTGTTTGCTAAATTTTTAAGGAATAAAATGAATCTTGGTTGTTTAATAAACAACTTTTGTGAAAGGATTTTTCATGAAAACACCTAAAAGGATCATTTTGTAAAAGTTATAAAATGGGTAGTAAATGTATGAAATAATTGAAATTGTGAGTTGCTATAATAGTAATAAAGGTTCGGCTAGGCTTGTTGAATGAGGAAATTTGATTAAAATCGTTTTACAAGCTTAAGGGCAAAATCATAATTATGTGAAAGTTTAAGGTAAATTGGTAATTTTTGGAATGTCTTGATTAATGTGGTGATTAAATAAGTAAATTTTGTCATTATAGATCAAGAAAAATGGAGTCTGGACCTAGATTGGGGAGAAACCAAGCTATTGGTCTAAATCGAACTAGTCGCTTATATTTTCTATACCGAGGTAAGTTGTACGTAAGTAATACAACTTTATTATATTATGTATTGAACAGTTAATATGGCATAAAGTGTTTGATTATTGTTGTGAATATGCACAATAAGAATTGATGTAGTAAAAACTCCCGGTTGAACATTAGGAATAGATTGGATATCCATGCTATGACATTTGGGTGATATGTATGCTAGTGTAAGACCATGTCTGGGACATGGCATCGACCTCGACATGTGAGCCAATGTAAGACCATGTCTGGGATATGGCATCGGCATTTTACCCTCTTATGTGAGGCTTATCGAATATCCTTTAGTATTCCAAATGGTTCCACGGGTTATTTAAAGCTTATGATAAAGATATGAAAGGATATAATCCTGTTGTGAGTGGTACAGGTCCTTACTCGAACTCATGAGATATGAGCTTAGTATGATGCCTTAATGGTAAGGATGAAATTGAGTAAGTTCTAGCTATGAGAATGATTTCGGATGATCTTGTAATCTTTGGCTTATACTTGTGATGTGTAAATATGTAGTAAATCTACCATTGCTAAATCAAGAATGTTGTGCTAGTTTATAATATACTCTGTGTTTAAAGATGCATGGTTGATGTTACTTATTTACATGCAACTTACTAAGCTTTGTGCTTACTCCTTTTCCTTTCCATTTTCTTATAGTATCGTCAAGCTAGCTCGGGGATCAAAGGACGTCGGAGGCTCGATCACACTATCAATTGAGGCATTTGGTATAGTTAGATTTATCATTTTGAGTATGGTATGTATAGGGACTTGGTCTTTTGTCAAGTGTCATATTGTGTTGGCCAAATGTGTTGGCTTGTCTTGAAGATTGATTCATTTTGTATAAGGCCATGGATGATGGCTACTACTTGTTATTGATATATGAAAATGATGATGTTTTTCATGAATGTGCAAATTGCATGGTTGAGTATTTGGTATATTAATGCATGAATGAGTAGGTTACTTGATGTAGCTTATGTTGGTGTAAGTAAGGGGTAGCAGAAAGGGCTTGGTAAATAGCCTTGTTTTTGTCCACACGGGTAGACACACAGGCGTGTGTCTAGGCCGTGTGTGACACATGGTCTGCCCCATTGGCGTGTAGTCCAGCCGTGTGTCCCCTGCACCTTAATTTGGTAAAACAGAATGCCCAATAGTAACCACACGGGCTGAGACACGGCCTTGTGTCTCAACCATGTGGAAGACACGGTCATAGGACATGGGCATGTCTGCACCTTAAATACGAAATTAAATTCACCGCAAGACCTAGCACACGGGTGTGTGCCTTGGCCGTATGACCCTAAATTGTTGCTTACATCAGAAACAGAATGTCAAGATTTTTGCACACGGGCTGAGACACGGGCGTGTCACGGCCGTGTGAGGGACATGGGCGTGTGCTAGGCCGTGTGAAAACTCCTGTAGGTTCGAATTGATAAATAAATCCACATGGGAAAGGGACACGGGCGTGTCCGTATATGCTGAGGTCGTGTAAGTTACACGGTCCTTCAACATGGCTATGTAATTAGGTCACACGGGCGTGTTGCCCTTCTAGACGGGCGTGTGCCCCTGATTTTAGTGACATTTTCCAAAGTTTTTTTCTAAAGAACTTAGTTTGGTCTCAAATCGTCTCTAAAGAGTATTTGGGGCCTCGTAGGCTCATATTAGGGATTTTAAGACAAAGTTTGAAAAGTTTAAATTTGAACGAACTTTTATGACCCTGAAATGTATGTTAGTATGTGTTTGAGTTAGGTAACGCCTCGTACCCTGTTCCGGCGTCAAACACGGGTAAGGGGTGTTACATGTTCATTGAGAATTTGTGTCAAGGTGGAGATTATTAGAATTAAGTGACCTGAATATTTATTTAAATAAAATACAGTGGTAAAATAAAATAAAAGTAAAATCCATATAGAACTACACTTCTTTTATTTTATTTTAGAATAAGGTTTTTTAAACCTTATTAAACTCCATCTATTTTATAGTGATTAGAATAAGGTGTTTCAATCTTACTATACTCCTATCAGAATATGGCTTTACAAGCCTATAAATAGACATAGGCTATTCCTCTTGTAATTAATTCGAATTCGACATAGTGAATTTTCTTCTCCTTTGCCCGTGATTTTTTTTCCCGAAAGGGTTTCCACGTAAAATCTGTGTGTTCTTTATTTTTATTTCTCTTTTCTTTGCGATATATTTGTCATTACCGACGTTATATTTTTCACAATTTTCATGTATTGTTGTTCAATAATTAAGAAAATATCAAATGCTAGTAAAATAATTAAGAAATACTCTTGGGCTTTTTTTAGTGGCTAATATTTTTTCCTTTAGTTGTTATATTTTTTAAAATAAAATTGATGATTTACTTTTTTTTTTATTGTAACTTCCATTGAGAACTTTAAAATTTTGAAACTTTTAAAAGAAGTTATTTTATAAGAGATAAATATATATTTATATATAACTTTTAAACTTTAAAAGTGTTATTGTTTTTTTTAGGTTTGGGGCTAGAATTAAAAATTTTAAAGGGTTTAATGTAATAAAATTTATTTTAAAGGGGTACTATGTAAATTTCTAAAAAATTAAGAGGTAATGGCCCCCACCTGCCTCCTTGTCTCCGTCAATGCTACAAAGTAAGTATATTTTATTTCAAAAATCTCATAGCAATAAATTTAATAAAAAAAATTTAATAATGTTAACAATTGGACCTGAATTTTGAAATATGAAAAGTAGAGAGACTAAATTTCGTGAAATAAAATTTCAAGGATTGAATTCCTAATTTCTAAAAAGTATAGAGAATTATAACATATTTTAACCAAAAATTTAATTAGTATGTTGTTTTACATAAATAATTAAAATTTATGTATAGGTAATTTATTTTGGAAAAAAAAGGATAACTCATACTTGAAAATTTCAATTGAATATTTTAATACAAATTATTATATGTACCATACAAAAGTATTTATTTTTATTTTAAATAATTTATCAAAAAAATAATTTTAAAATTTTGGGTAAAGTATACAACAAATCACCCGATTATGCTTAAATTTTTTTGATGACTCCACCAGTCACACCTTTTTTTTCAATTCTGATAACTAGATAAGGAAAAGATGATGTGATAGTTTTAAATTTAGCATAATAACAAATTTAGTTTTTAACTATGAATTTAGTCATAATTGTTAAAAAAACTTTTTTTTTTCTGAAAAGAAGAACACTAAACCTCATCTAAAGTATCAACTACAAAACTATGGCTACCTCTTGCCTCTTCCTACCGCCGACACCCCACAGTTGGATCTAAAAAATACACAACCTTTTTTGTATAACCAAAGTTGTAAGTGAGAGAAGTAAAAGATAAAAAGAGGCAATGACCTTTGAAGGTGATGGAGGTGTTAGGCCACCAAAATTTTTTTTTATACAAATCTTTTAAGCTGCTTTAAGGAAGGAGAAAACTATGAATCTTTTTGCTGAGATCAATGTCCTCATACCACATATATTGAATACCTATCTCATTTACATTCTTATAAAAAAGAATACATTTTTTAACTATAATTTAGAGAAGAATACCAGTTTTATTTTATCATACATTATAGATAGTCAAAAGTCAGCAACTGCCATGTTGAAAATATTGAAGGAGATAGAAGTAGAAATAAATAAGATTGGGTATGAGAACTGAGAATTTGAGTGGGGTTAGAGATTTGGTTAGGTGAAAAAAATAAGTTAGAAAAGAGGTGGGAATGGATTGACCTTGGGAGGGTGGGGTGATGAATAAGAGGGGGTCCATGTGCATGCTGGCTCCAGCCAGTTCATTTGCTCACCTTTTCTCCAACACTTGTATTTGCATTTCCATAGCCTTATCATGGTCAAGCTCAATAAAAGATTTTTCTTTTTGTTTTTTTAAATGAAGTCCAAATTTGAATTAACATTGTAGATATGAATTTTGTTTTTACAATTCAATCCCACTGAATTGATTAACTAATTGTTACTAATAAAGAAAATTCACGCATTTACATTATGTAAGACTCGAACCTAAAACCTTAAAATTTTTATGAACTCAACTTTGCTATTAAGCTAATGTTTTATTGGCAAAATTTGATATCTATTAATGCTATTACTTAAAATCAAAATTTATGAGAAAGTAAGAGTTATTAATAAATTAAAAATAGTATAGCTAAAGTAGATAAAGTATGAACAGTGAAATTTTAGTAAGGATTAAACTGAGACTATGTGAAAATTTGAGGACTAAAACTGTAAAATTATCATATGAGGAAAAGGTGTGATTGAATAAATGTTTTTGTATGAATGTGACAAGGAAATATATTGATATGTGGAATTGAAAAATCGAGACATGGATTAAATTGAATAAAGTGAAAAATTTAGGGACTAAAGTGTAATTTTACAAATTTATAGAAAAGAGACCTAATTTGCAATTTTACCATGATTAGATATTACCAAAGGACATAATGTTAAGTTTTACACTTAAGTGTGCTAGGCCTCCATGCATGGTGAAAAGGAGTAATGATTAGAATGAAATTTATTGAATTTTGATTGGTTGATAAAATAAATGGATGAAATTGAAAGAAAAAGAAAAATGTAGATTATTCTACAAGGGGAAGGCTGAACGAATGAAATTTTTTTTTATAAAAAGGGTGATGACTAAATTACCCTTATGTTTAAAATTTAAAATAGTTAAACGTACATTTTGATTTTTTTTTTTTTACTATCAAAAATTGTTTTTGAATATTTAATTAAAATGAAAGAGATACTTTGATGAGAGAAATAAGTATTAAAATATGAGTCATTGAATTAAAGTTTAATTATCATATCATAACTATTAGTTTAATTGATTAAATGATAAGTGATAAATAAATAAAAATAGATAAAAATAAAATAAATATCTAAAAAAATAGAATAAAAATCATTCTCTTCCTTATATAAAAACCAGAGCATAATTTTTATTTTATTCAATTTGGTCCTTTCTTATTAAGAATATTTTCTATCCTAAAAATCATTGAAATTTCTATGAAAATAAAATAAGATTTTAAATCCAAAAATAATGCTAGTGTTATTTATCATTGGAGCCAACTAAGGATGGATGTTAGAAGTGGAAAAAAGCATCGGTATGTGAAGAAATTAAGGTAGGTTGTTTAAATTATTATTATGTAACAATTCAAGTATATAATTTGATGTATATTTGTAATGATTAAATATGTGGATTTAATTTATATGTTACTATTAATGGAAATATTGTGTTAAAAGTATGGAAAGAATGATGGATGATTTTATGTTAGTAATTTTAAAAAAAAGCATGGTTCCTAAATTTATAAGTATATGAGAAATTAAAGTTATGAATTTACATTGACGAATGGTTATATTATTCATGTGTTAGAATGATGGAGAAATTATCATTGTATGAAAAAGAATATATGAAGATTATTTGGAATAAGGAAAATTGGAACTTAAATAGAATATTTAGTAAATCAATGATGATTTGAAGTTTGATTAATTATATTAAATAGATTAGAGAGAATTGATATATGTAAAGAATTACAAATTTCATGAATAAAGTGTTCAATTATGACAAAACTTGAGTTTGAGGATTGAATTGTAAAATAAGAAAATATGATTTTTAGGGACTGAATCATAAAATTTTTTAAATTTGAGATTTTAGGGACTAAATCATAAAAACTGCAAAATTTGAATTCTAAAGACTGTTTTGTAGAAAATGTAAAATCTTAAGCATTGGGACCGTTTTGTAAATCTTGAAACATTTAAGTATAAATATGGACATAATAATTATATATTTGATTACATGAAATATTTGGTAAATAAATATACATTAAGGGTCCATTTGTTTACATGTAAAATATTTTACGGAAAATGTGTTCTGCATTTTCCTATGTTTGTTTCACAGAAAATAGTTTGGTCAACGGAAAATGACTTACAGGTCAAGCTAAAATAAGCTCTTTTTCCTGTAAAATGACTTATCCTTCTGAAAAGTGTAAGTCATTTTCCAAAAAAAAGCTCCTTTATAGATAATTTTATTTTTTTATAAAAATTAACTTAAATCAAGCTTAATATTATTATATTGATAATAAATTTTATTTTTATATTTAAAAATATTAAAAATATTATATTTTTCAATATTATTAAATATACATATTCATTTATTTATATTTAGTCTTATAATAAACTATTAATATAATAAATAAAAATTATTATTTTAATAAATTATTTAATATTTTAATTTTATTTTAATAATAAATTTTAAAAATAATAATTTTATATAATATTATTAAGATATTATTGAAAATATTCAATATTAATATTTTAACAATAAATATTTATTACAATTATAAATATATTAACAATAAATGTTTTGTAGTATAAAGGTTAAAATATGTCATAAGTATATGTACACTTCACAAATTTGTAATTTAGTCTTTTTACTTTTATTTTCAAGAATTTAATCCATTTACTTTTCAAATTTGAAAATCAAGTCCAATTGTTGACATCGTTAATTTTTTTTTGTCAATTTTGTTGATGTCACATTTTTAAATAAAAAATATTCACTTAGTAGTCATGTAATTAAAAAATGACGTTGTAATGAATATGAATTTAACATAATATTTTTTATATATGCAAAAACAATATAAAATTATAGATAAAAATTCAATTAAACAATGAAAAAAATAAGAAAATCTCAAATGTATGTTTGTTTAATTGAAATATTTTTAAGAAATATACCAAACAACAGAAAATATTTTACACAGATTCATCTAAACACCAGAAAATATTAGCTTTTCTAGAAAAGTAAATCATTTTCTAGAAATCATTTTCTAAAAGTCATTTTCAGTGAAATAAACGAAGCCTAAATTAAATAATATAAATTTGAAATTGGTAAGTTTTTTTTTTTTTTAAATAAAATAGTTGGCCTCCATTAATACCCAAGTGAACACAAAACAAGGGACATAAACCGTCCCATCAAATAGAATAGCAAACTATTGAAATTGGTAAGTTAGAGTGGTTATGATTTGTATGTGATTTGAAATATTTGTTTGAGTTGTGTATACGAATTTGTGATGACTTAGTAAGAATAATTTAAATTAAATTTTAAGGCTATGAAATAAGCATGGATGGTAGATATATGTATAAATTTTGATATCAAAGACAAAATTGAATTTCATATGTTGAAATTGAGTTCAATAATAATAGTAAATTAAGTGCTTGAATGTTATGAAAATTTTTAATGTAACATTCCTTATTCGGATCTGTTACCAGATCGGGTGAAGGGTGTTATAAAAATATCTAATTTCGTAGGCCACACTTTCATCCATCCTCTAAATATATATTTTTATAAACGGGCCAAAAAAAAAACAAAGAGAAGACAAATTTTGTTATTAGTCCATGTTTTATGTGTAAGTTGCAAATTTATTTCCTATAATCTAATTTGGCCAATTTTACTTTCTATACTCTTTTGAATAGTAATTAATTTCGTTAGGTCTAGTTCTACTATTAGTCTTATACAATACTTAAGTTATAAATTTTGTCTTTATTCTCCAATTTGATAATTTTTAGTTTATATGCTTTTCCTTTTTTTTAAAGGTAAAATTTCGTTAAGACAAACTAAAGTAGACGTACAAACATACAAACATATTGCCATTTGCATCCCATACTTGATTTTCAATACAAAACCCCCCAGAAAATATTTTATCAATATCATAAAATCAACAACATAAGAAAAAAACACATATTAACCACATATATTTAACATATTTGAACCTCTTCTAATCCCGACTTTAGCTAGTTTACTAGAAACATCATTGTCTTCTGGCTGCCTTCACAAAATCTATGGCATGCCATAGTCATATATTTGAATGTGTTAGACGCTCTAGCTGGGGAAGACCAATTCTCAACATTGCTACGATTAGTCTTGATAATAACTTGTGAAAGGCAACCCACTTTTAAATAAAGAAGGTAAATTAGACTTCCTTTTTAGCAAGCACCTTTGCATAAGCTAGATTTGATACACCAATATATTTTGAGAAGATAATTAACCACAAACCATTGTGATCCCTGAGGATGTCACCAATATATTTTGAAAATTCCTCTTATTACCCTACCGATTGAGTTTTCCTTTGATTCAGTTTATATGGGATGATGATATAGCTAACCAGATTGCCCAGCTTCCTACAAGAGATGCCTTAGCTGGTGATGTTTTCGCATGGGGACATGCACTGAATAATATTTATTCCACTAAATCGGGCTATAATTGGTTGCTCCTAAATTCCTTAGGGATGGGTCCTCATATGGTTTTCTGAAAGGAAATTTAGAGGTTGGGAACTCTTCCCAAGGTTTGACTTTTTGGATGGAGACTTGGCTATAGCATTCACCATACGGCTGAGAGATGTGTCATGTTTATTATTAGAGTAGGCCCTAGGCGTCCTAGGTGTGGGGTGCCCAAGGAAGATGTTTTGCATGCTTTAGGGATTGTTCTGTATTGAGAGATGCTCTGACCCTTTGTAGTATTAATAATGATTTGCTTTCTTTGTCCTTTGTAGTGTGATCAATTGGCTAGAATCGACTATGATGAAGATAGACAAGCGTTTACTAGCTTTCTAGTGCTCCTTTGGCAACTGTGGGAGGCTAGGAATATGACCGTGATCCAAGGACGTGATGTCTCCTCTTAGGATGTGGTTTATGTGCTTAGCCCATTTCACCATAACTTTAGGGTGCATAACCTTTTGTTCGCACTGATGTTACCTAAACGTTCGATCGTTGCTTGGTGAATTCTATCTTGTGAAGATGTTGTCAAAATCAATGTTGACATGGCATGGAATGTAGAGTCGAGAACTGCTACTTGCGGTGCCATTTTTCGCGACCATGAGGGGATAATTCTTGTCGGCTTCACTAGCATGATTGGTAAGTCTTTTGATGCTCCTTTGGCTGAGGCTCTTGCTTTGTTTTGTGTTGCTCAAAAGGCCATTAAAAAAGGTTTTTCTAGAGATGTTATAAAGTCAAATTAAACTTTTATTATAAACAAGTTTAATAGTCGTGTTCTAGATATATCTTTCTATGGTTGTATTGTTAGGGAGATCTTAGGTTTTTGTAAGTCGTTTGTTGATATTAGTTTCTCTTCTACCTATAAATTAGCCAATAGTGTTTCTCATTGTTTGGCACATTGGTTGATAGATAGGACCAATGTCCTTGATTTTGGTTTGGACTATCCTGATTTCATACACCAATTTGTGTTGGACCAAATTTCTTAATTAATATATTTTTGCCCTTTTTCGGCACTTCCTTTAAAAATCAAGACATTGAATTTCACATGTCTTATTGAAGGCGGACTCTACTTGTGAATCAGTTCCCTCACAATATTCTTCTGAGAAGGACCACAATTACAAAGAGAAATAAAAAAGTCATTGAAAGATTGCATTGAATCCAATCACTTCACTTTGCATCACTAGCCCCATCTCATCACTACAATGTCATAAAGTTGAACAACACTGAACATTTTACCATTAAACACAATCTCATTTTGAAAAAGTTATATGGCAGTGTCATATATCAGATTGCTTTTGGTTACATACAAATTACCATGAAAAACAATGAAACATCAAGAATCTTATGACATGACCAATGAATACTACAAAGCACATACTATTACTGCCACACCTTCCATAACATGTCACAATAAAAAAACAAATGTTCTACAAACTCAGGAGCTAAATGGAAAAAAAAAACCCAAGTAGTCGATTCAAGAGAAATTATTTCCCTCTTAGCCATTTCAATATTTGTTGGAATTCTACCCTGTAAAGGTCTCCAAATGAAAAATTCAACTTTTCAAAGGGTGCTAGACCAGCCCACGTGTGCATATAAATATTATTCTATAATAGATCCCTTGTAGCAAACTATTTGCAATATTCTTACCAAAAAAAAAAAACATTAGACGACCCCCAACCACCTCAACCTATCAACTTTCAATTCACCGAGAGCATATCTACCCAAGACAAAAATGAAGAATCCCAAAATCTCCTAGCCAAATAAGGCTTTGTGCAAGAACAAATTTCATCTTTATTAGTTCCCTTCCCAGTAACCAAATTCAAAAACTTTCACAATTATCTTTGTAGACGAAGTATAAATTATCAAGATTGCAAACTTAAGCTCTATATTTCCTACCCACTTGTCTGAAAAAAAAACTAAAAGAATTTCCATCTCCAAATTTGAAACAAATATCACTCATAAATGCATCATTAGACTACTCCGAAGAAGAAAGAGGTCGAATGATGCTACTCTAAATCCATGAATTCTTTTGTGCATTACAATTAGATAGTAGCAAGTTATTATACTCATTTTCATATTTCACAATTAACACCCTTGTCCACAAGTTGTCCTTATTTGAGTTACATCTTCATAATCTCTTGTAGAATAATGCATGACTTTTAACCCTTAAGTCAATCAATCCAAGGCTTCCAAATAGTTTAGGAATGCAAATATCATCCCATTTTTCTCAATATATTTTCATGTTTCCATATGATCCCCAAATGAATTTAGTAATGCCCTTGTGAATAATACCACATATTGAAGCTCGCACTTGAAAATTAGACAAAAAATAAACCGAGAGATTTGATACAACTGATTCATTAAGCATCAATGTACCTCAAGTAGAAAGAATTTAGCTTTCCATTTTCCAATCTAACAACCTAAGGTAATCTATTGGAAAGGAATCAATTGAACATTTTATCCAAAAAACCCATCTTTCGACCATGGCTTCATCTGAATTGATGCCATAGGTTCTAGTTTTCATAAGGTTAAAGTTCTAGTCTGGAAGCCAACTCAAAGCAACATAATATTCTCTTTATGTTTAACACTTGCATCTCACTAGCCTCATAAAACAAGATCAAGTTATTTTCCCAAGCCTATTAGTTGTTGTCTTGTTCACTGGAGTAATGATAAACGTTGATGAGACACTAATGAATTCATGAATGCAACTTGTCCTCAAAAGCACATTTTTAGCATAATAAGATCCAAGAATCTTGATCAACGAAATTGTATGGTTTCCTAAAATTGACTTTAAATGCAATCCTCACAAGGCCTTTTATGTAAGAAAAATATAATATCATATGTAGTATTAATAAGTCATTAATAAAAATGCAATACAATGCAGTAGCAGTAACAGTAACAGTAACATAACAGAATACCTGTAATAGGAAAGAGTTGAAAATTAGAAGAATTTTGTTGAGGCTTGTATGAACAGTTTCCTTAAAACAGATTCGACCTCTCCTCGACGCTTTGAGTAACATTGGACGTCTATCTCCCAGGATACAACAACAAACAATCACAGTAGTAGCACAACAACAGTGATCAATCGAACACAATCTTGACTTTCTCTATCACCAGGAGAAATGAATTTAGAAGGAATTTTTGATATTGATGATATTTTATGATGTGTTTTGGAAGCCTCCTAACTTGGATTTATATAGAGGAGAGGAAATGAATGAAGAGATTTAGACCGATCCATGATGAGTTTTGTTGAAAAGTTAATAGATATAAGTGAACAGACACAATGAATGAAAAGATGAAATATTAAACCAAAAGCAATGAATCTGTTCACCAAGAGATATAATTGTTCAAAAGATACAACTGTTCATCAAGAGACAGAACTATTGTTTAATTTGAGCATCAATTTATCATTCATCACTCAACAATTTTGAACATATTATATAGAATATAAATCCATAATTTATTATTCAAACCTTCAACTTTATCAAAAAAATAATATGCCTAAAAGTTCCAAAATATCCATTATTTTCCAACATTTTATGCTTTAATAGTCCCATATTTGCCCACCAACAATAAAGGCAAGACATGGTTGTTTTTTGAGTATTATGTTGAAATAGTAAGTTGTCATAACATAATATATGTAATAATATATTTGATCATGTGTCAGAGTCCTAAAAATTTATAAAAAGAATGATCGAGCCTAGAAACTAACTATGACAATGATTGAGACAAGTGCACCTATCGAACAGTAGTATAATTTAGTGGCAAGACCGGATTGTCGAACCCAAAGGAACCAAAAGTACTAATACTAACTTTCTTTTTTTTATTTAGCCTAAGAATTAAGGGAATTATTAATTAATCTAAAATTAACTATCTATTAAGCTAAGGATGCTAAGACAAAGAGAAGGAATTAGGGAAAATACTTGTGGGAAAAACCAATTGATTAAGACAATACCCGAGGGAGAATCCACCTAGACTTCACTTGTTATTTAACTCTGAACCAGACGATTTATTCACTTGACTTGATCCGTAGGATTCCCTAATTTATATTAATACCTCTCTCGAGGCTACTAACATCTAACCTTAGGTTGATTAATTGAAATCTCTTTCTAATTAAAACCCTTAGAATTGCATTAACTCGATCTATAGACTCCCATATTAGGTTTGACCCTAATCCGGCATATTTTTGTCATCCTATCTCTAGGGTTGCGATCAACTCCGCTTAATTATGCTAGATCTACTCTTAGACAGGCTCTATTCCTCCTCTGCCTAAGCATATCAATACTTGAACCAATATCCTGAAATATCAAAACAAGAATTAAGAACACATAATTAAGAACAAATCAAGTATTTATCATATAGTTCAGAAAACAATAACAAGATCCGTCTTGGGTTTCATCCCCCTCAGGTATTTGAAGGGTTTAGTTCATAATTATAAAAGAATACATATCAGAAGAAAATATAAAACAAAACATAAGAAAAACCCTAAAACCCCCTGAAGGAAATTGAAGGGAAGATCCTCCGTCTTGAGTATGATTCCGGCTTCTTGAGATGAATCAACTGGCTTTCTTCGAGTAAATTCCACAATTCTAGCCTCTCTGGCTTGGCTCTTCGGCCTAACTGGCCGTCCCCTGAAAGTTGGCCTTTAGGGTGTTTATATAGGCTTTTGGAATGGCTTTATTTGCCTCTAAATACCCTAATCCAAGTAAAATTCCTCTTTGTCACGGCAAGGACACGCCCGTGTGAATCGTGGCCAGGCCGTGGTCGGGTCTGTTAAGGAGGCACGGCCGTGTGGCTTTGGGCCCAGGCCGTGTCGATTTCGTGATTTGGCCCATTTACTCCGTTTTTGGCCCGTTTCTCGTTCTTTTCATCCTCCGGTACTCTCCTAAGTATAAAACATGAAATTAAAGGATTAAGAGCACCAAATTCCACAACTCAAGGCTTAAATCATCCAAAAGTATGCTAAATATGGGATTAAAATATGTATATATTATGGTTTATCAATATTTGTCGAATAAAGTTTTGAAAGTACTAAAATTTAGCTTTTTGGATTTAATGGTTATCGTTTGGGTCAAGATTAAATTTCAAAATTCAAAAAGCACAAATTAAAATGAATTAAATTAAAGAATAAAATTATGCATAATATAGTGGCTTATTTACCAAAATATACCAAAAAAATTACGGAAATAGACCGAAATTTGGAATATTTACGGAAAAGGGTCATTTCCCCCCAAAACGCGTCCACGTCAGCGCGTTTTGGGGGGATGCAGCAGGAAAGCGCGCCCTTAGTGCCACATCAGCACAAAACGCGCTGACGAGGACGCGCTTTGCTGATGTGGGCGCGCTTTCCTGCTACAACGGTCAAATTTTTTTTTGATCGTTGGGCCTCAAACAGTCAGAAAAAAAAACCTATAAAACTCTCCACCCTTTTATTTTTCACAACAAAGTCCTTATTCATTTTTCTCTCAATTTTCTCTCAAATTCTTTTCAAATTTCTCTTAAATTCCTTGAAACTTCCTCTCAAATTTCACAATAGTCCTTTAATAGTTACAAAAAAGCCCTTTTTTAAATTTTTTGAAATATATTTTTTTGATAAATTTTAAGATATTCGATTGTATTACCGATGGTCGGGCAATTAATTCGTCTCGACAATAAAAACATATCCGTCGATCAAATGCAAATGGTAAGTTTTAATTTTAATTTTTCAATACTATTTAATTTTTTTAGGTTATGCAATTTTAATTAAAATTTATTTTATAGTTTTTTAAACAGTCTGTAGATCGGGTGCTGCAATGCTATATTCGCAATATTCCTGGTCGGCCATCGTCGTTGATCGGGAATTACCTGCAGGAAGCGGGTTTTTGGCACGTGGCCACGATATGCCGGGGGTACAAGTTGGAGCCGAAGTTAAGCAGTACATTGATAGAGAGGTGGAGACCCGAGACGCACACTTTCCATCTTCCATGCGGAGAGTGTACTATCACTCTGGAAGACGTGCATTTGCAATTGGGTTTGCCGGTGGATGGGTACGTAGTCACCTGGTCCGCAACTTCTGGTGATTGGGGAGCCGTATGCTACGAGCTTCTGGGTGTTATTCCGGATAACATTATCGGAGGTCGGGTCGAGATGGGCTGGTTACAAGACACCTTCCCGGAGCCGGATAATAATTCGACCGAAATAGAAAGAATACGGTATGCTCGGGCATACATTCTTGAGATTATTGGAGGCTATCTGATGTCGGACCTGTCATGAAACCTCGTACACCTGAGATGGCTGCTGAAACTCGTTGATTTTAGAGCAGCCAGTGAATTGAGTTGGGGGTCTGTCGTGCTATTAAAATTGTATCGGGAGATGTGCGGGGCGACGCGGCCGAGTAAAGCGAAAACCGGAGGTTGCCTATCACTACTGCAGTCATGGGCACGGTTTTGATTTCCATTTTTACGTCCTCGAGTCCACCACCCATATACATTCCCACTCATAACGAGGTAAATTTAATATTATATTTTACAATTATTACGTAGATTTAAAGTATAATTGTAAGCTAAAAATTTATTTAATTAGGTGGAACCATTCAGCGAGTTATGTTGGAATACATACCGAGCTTGAAGATATACGGCTTCTATTAGAGCAACGGTCGAAATCACAAATAAGTATTAAATAAAATATATTTTCATAATAAAATAGTCGTTTCGTATTTCGTATTTAGTATTTAGTATTATGTATATAACTAATATTTTTATCATGTTAATATAGTTTCAATGGACACCATATGAGGATCTGGCAATTTGGGCAATAATTTAGGAGGAGTTCTTTCAAAATCCGAACATTTGGCATGTGAAGGTCCCATTGATCAACTATGCCACCGTGGAGATGCACCAGTCAGATCGGGTTCTGCGACAATTTGGATTCCGACAACCGATTTCCGTGCCACCTGAGGTGCTCGATGATGAGCACAAAGTCGACTTACGGTAGTTGCAGACGGATTGGCCAAGATTTTGGTCAGCATATATCGAAATGTGGGAGAACCGGTATGATTATATACCTATTCGGGAACCGATCGTCGTTCCTGAGTTAGCGTGCGTGCCGGAATACATGCCATGGTTTAGGATCCACGGCAAGTCGTATTTATTGTCGAAAGATGAGAGGCGATGGCAACTTCGTCAACAAAGGGAACGGCGGGGCCCTTTAAATCTAAGGAGAAGGGGTGATGAGACGGGACCATCAATAGCGCCGACATAGTCACCGGGCCCATCAACAGCGCCCACACAGTCACCGGGCCTAACACTTCAGCCGACAACACCGACATCACAGCCTTTGGCCTCTATGCCAGGTGCGTACCCTAGCCTTATATGTATCCTAACCCGTATATGTTTCCTTTTCCCAGTCCCACTGCAGGTTGGAATGCATGGCCCGATTCGAGTCCGTTCCCGACTACTCCGACTGGCCAGCCGATCTTGAGGCCGCTGTCGCATGAGGGATCTCACGAGGCGCCGTCGGGGAGCTCTTCTTTTTACCAGTCTCTTTCGCATTATGGGATTCAGACACCCCCGCCATGGTTTATGCAAACACCTCCGCAGTCGTTATTTTATCAAGGGGGGTCATCCTCCCAACATCCACAATCAGACCCACTGCCGGAAGAACCAGAATCCTCGCCTGAGCTTTCATGACCCCCGTCGGAAGCTAGAAGAAGGAAGAATCTAGCGCGTAACCTGTAACACCCCTTACCCGTATTCAACGCCGGAATAGGGTACGAGGCATTACCGGAATTAAAAATTTATTTATCAGACATTTTATTTCATCTAGCATTTATATTTGAAATCAATCAAAATCAAACGTATTGTCCCTTAAATATATTTATTTTTAATCGACATGTCTTACTTGAATTTATTACTCGTTTCATCATACTTAATTACCTTGTATTAACATATTAAAGATAATCACATATTTACATATCATGATAAATATCATTCACTTGCCGTTTCTTCATAAACATAAAACAGTTAATTCATCATATCAATATTTCACGTACCATCAACTTATATTTCCTTATATCATATAATTAAGTTACACAAACTTACCTGGTTAAATTTGCAGAAATATCAAGATTCAGGGGCACTTTGGAAATTTTCTATTTTCATTGATTTTTCAATCGATCTTAATCTAAATTAATAATTTCATTAAATTTTACAATTTTAAATAAAAAAAAATAATCTATTTCATGCAAATTGGTCATTTCTACATTTTTACAAAATTAATCATAAAGTTTTACTTTTATTCAATTTAGTCCTCGAGTCTAAAACATTACAAATTAGCCATGCTAGCTGAATATTCATACATATTTTCCTCCTCCTCCTCTCCATTCCACATCCTTAATGTATATAACATGCTATAAGTAACATTGTAAATAAGTTCATTATTTACTCATAAGTATATTCAAAATCATTCCTTTTCATTTAATTTCCTACCCAAACGTTAAAATTTTCTAACGAAAGTTTAATAATAACTTAATGACATTCCATAAATATTTTTAGAAATATTTATGGCTCACTTTATGAATTCGAGGTCTCAATACCTCGTTTTTGGCCTAATTTTTCTAATTAATTCTTTCAGTTCACAAAATTCACTAATTTTAAAATATTTCTAAAATCACACTTAACTTATAATTATCGATTAACAAAATTTTCTAACTTTTCGTCAAATTTAGTGATCTCGAATCACTGTTCCGACACTATTAAAATTGGGCTGTTACAACTCTTCCCCCCTAAAAAAAATTTCGTCCTCGAAATTTCCTTGTTATTTTGATCAAAAACTTCATTATTTCTATAATTCTATAGCTCCTTTGTGCACATATTTATCTAGTTTATCATTTATATCCATTCCATATCCTTTCAGTTTGCAATTTATTTTTAATTCAATATTGCAAACATACTTTATATAACTTAAAATTACTTACCTTTTTTTATTTTTTATTTTTTATAAGATGCCCAATAGATTAAAATGCAGACACTTAGGATATATGAAACAAATATAGAAGTGTATTATTGTGTACTATTAATCGGATAGCACTTGATAAGTACCAAAGTGTTATTATCAGAGAATGCGCTAGAGTTCATTAATGGTATACCACTAATATTTTAGTAGATCTAATCTCATTTATTTGGGAAAATTACATTATACACGCATGTCACTTTTACAATTTTAACATAATGCTTTTACATACTTTACAATTTAACCATTGTACTAAAAACGTTTATGTTTATATTTTTTCTTTCTTTAATATATGTAACATATTTCAAAATTTACTAGTTATTCTTAATTTACTAATAATTCTTATTATGTGCTTCACATATCATTTTTTTTAATTCCAATTTCACTTCAATTTATTCACAACTAAATTTAATTTCACTTTCTCAACAAGATACAATTCAATACTAATATTTATCCATCACTTAATTCAATTTCCATTTAATTCAACAATAACACTTACCTCATACTTCACTTATTATACGCATAATTTAAATTTAACATTTAATATTAAATAATAGACATCAAACATGTAACAATATAAGTCATATGTGTTAATTTATATTTTAATTTCATACCTCAAAAAATTATATTTTAATTTCATACCTCAACAATAGTCTTTCATCAAATAGCATCATATATCATCTATATTATCTAATCAAATTATGAACCTTTGGTTCAAGTTTTCAATTTTATATTTCAATTTTAATTCATAATTCCACTTTTTCGTACTGTCAATAATTCAGTCGATCAAATTCATTCAATTTTCTCATTTCATTTATTCAACTGATTTCAATATCAATAAATCGATATTTTAGCAAATTTATGAACCTTAAGTTCATACTTCAATTCTCACATTTCAATTCGATTCGCAATTCAACTCATAATTTCTTACTCATATTTTTAATAGTTCAATCGATCAAATTTATTTAGTTTTTCTTATTTTAGTTATTCACCCTATTAACAATCCAGACTTTGACGGATACACGGATTCCAACCCAAACACACTAGAATATCCAACCAAAACACACCAGAATAATCATGTAATCCTCCAAAACACACCATAATCAGATAATCCTCCAAACACACCAATATAATATAATCCACCCAAAACACACCAGTATAGCACATAGTGCCTCTTCGGATAATTCCGAAGGATATAATAACTTCATTATCTCCAAATCCCTTCTCAAATCTTATGGCATGCCAATTATATCCGACTAGCCTGACAAGTTAATAGGGTATTAGATTCTCATTTCAATTTCACATAATATTCATATTTACCCCTATTAACAAGACTCGGGCTTTGGCGGATACGCGGATTCCAACCAATCACACCAAAATATCCAACCCAAAACACACCCGGAATAATATAAATACTCCGTAACACACCAGTATAATATAACCTCCAAAACACACCAATATATCATATCCTCCAAAACATACCAATAAGGCATTAAATGCCTCTTCGAATGAACCGAAGCATATAATAACAGAATCATCTTCTCGGCCGAGCTACAAATCTCCTCATCACATCACAAATCCTATGGCATGCCATTTGTATCCAATCTAGTCTGATAAGTTAATAGGGTATTCAAATCATTCATTTTTTTTTTCAAATTCACTTTTTCATTTTCTAATCAGTATACAATTCAATACCAATACATATTTCACATATTCACATATAATCATACTTCAATTCAGTTCCAACCACTTTTCAATCAATACACGATTCACACATTCATAATTTAATGCATTTTTATTCAATTCATATTTTTAATTTATTGTCCAATCAAATTTAAATCACTAATTACTTTTCAATCAATATACATTTCAATTACTCATATATTTTCTTTATTTAATTCAATTTGATTCAACTCAAATCACTTTTAGTTTCCAATTAATATACCTTCAAATATTCACATAATTCATAATTCAGTTACGTAATTTAAATAACTTTCTAATTTCCAGTTCATTCTATTTTCACTTCTTATTTCAATCAGTTCACAGTATTGCAGTAATTCATTACATCAATAATTTCATAGTTTAATGCAATACACATAACAATATTCAGTAACTTCACAATTCAATTCAGTACTCAAAATAATATTCAATATTCCATAATTCAGTTCAGTATCAGTCTCAATTTTCAGTACCTAATCTTAAATTTATCATTTTACTAAACACTTACCTTAAAATACTTACCACACATAATTAATAAATTACACATAATAATGATAAAGTTTGAATAATAGTGATACAAATATCATCAACGTCTGAAGATATCACATTATCTCAAGTTATATATTATTAATGGTATACATTTCTAGACTTCACACATATTACGTTTGGTCCGAGAACCGACTAAACCTAAGCTCTGATACCACTAAATGTAACACCCTTACCCGTATTCAACGCTGGAATAGGGTACGAGGCATTACCGGAATTAAAAATTTATTTATCAGACATTTAATTTCATCTAGCATTTATATTTGAAATCAATCAAAATCAAACGCATTGTCCCTTAAATATATTTATTTTTAATCGACATGTCTTACTTGAATTTATTACTCGTTTCATCATACTTAATTACCTTGTATTAACATATTAAAGATAACACATATTTACATATCATGATAAATATCATTCACTTGCCGTTTCTTCATAAACATAAAACAGTTAATTCATCATATCAATATTTCACGTACCATCAACTTATATTTCCTTATATCATATAATTAAGTTACACAAACTTACCTGGTTAAATTTGCAGAAATATCAAGATTCAGGGGCACTTTGGAAATTTTCTATTTTCATTGATTTTTCAATCGATCTTAATCTAAATTAATAATTTCATTAAATTTTACAATTTTAAATAAAAAAAATAATCTATTTCATGCAAATTGGTCATTTCTACATTTTTACAAAATTAATCATAAAGTTTTACTTTTATTCAATTTAGTCCCTGAGTCTAAAACATTACAAATTAGCCATGCTAGCTGAATATTCATACATATTTTCCTCCTCCTCCTCTCTATTCCACATCCTTAATGTATATAACATGCTATAAGTAACATTGTAAATAAGTTCATTATTTACTCATAAGTATATTCAAAACTGTCCTTTTCATTTAATTTCCTACCCAAACGTTAAAATTTTCTAACGAAAGTTTAATAATAACTTAATGACATTCCATAAATATTTTTAGAAATATTTATGGCTCACTTTATGAATTCAAGGTCTCAATACCTCGTTTTTGGCCTAATTTTTCTAATTAATTCTTTCAGTTCACAAAATTCACTAATTTTAAAATATTTCTAAAATCACACTTAACTTATAATTATCGATTAACAAAATTTTCTAACTTTTCGTCAAATTTAGTGATCTCGAATCACTGTTCCGACACTATTAAAATTGGACTGTTACATAACCGCCGACCACCCCCATGTGGCACTGATTCTGACCTGCACCAACATTGATTCCGACCGCCTTTTTTATTTTTTAATTGTAATATAATTTTTTATTTTTTTAATAAAATAAAAGTTGTTTTTTATTTTTGTTTGTAATTTAATTTTAATATCTTTAATAAAATAGAAGTTGTTTATTTTTTTATTGTAATTTAATTTTAATGTCTTTAATAAAATAGAAGTTGTTTATTTTTTATTGTAATTTAATTTTAATATCTTTAATAAAATAAAAGTTGTTTATTTTTTTTTGTAATTTAATTTTAATATCTTTAATAAAATACAAGTTGTTTTTTATATTTTTTTGTAATTTAATTTTAATATCTTTAATAAAATACAAGTTGTTTTTTATTTTATTTTTTGTAATTTAATTTTAATATCTTTAATAAAATAAAAGTTTTTTATTTTTTTGTAATTTAATTTTAAAAAAAGTCCAAGATTTGTGTTTTTATTGTAATTTAATTTTTATTTTTTTGCAAATTAGTCCTTCTACAAAAGTTACATAACCATATTGTTTATTTTTAATTTAATTTAATTGTTTATTTTTATTGTAATTTAATTTTATTGTTTATTTTTATTGTAAATAGAATTTACATAGCCATATTGTTTATTTTTAATTTAATTTAATTGTTTATTTTTATTGTAATTTAATTTTATTGTTTATTTTTATTGTAAATAGAATTTACATAGCCATATTGTTTATTTTTAATTTAATTTAATTGTTTATTTTTATTGTAATTTAATTTTATTGTTTATTTTTATTGTAAATAGAATTTACATAGCCATATTGTTTATTTTTAATTTAATTTTATTGTCCACGTGGGAGCTCTTTTCAGTACTTTTGCTGATAGTGCCTCCTGCTTGAAGGGTTTTGGGCACTATTTGTTCAGAAACGTCTTCTCAAAATTATTTTACCGGAGACTACTGTAGCAAAAGAGCGTCCACGTGGGAGCTCTTTTCAGTACTCTTGCTGACAACGCATCCTGCTTGAAGCGTTTTCGGCACTATTTGTTCAGAAACGTCTTCTCAAAATTATTTTGCCAGATACATCTGTCAAAAAAATTCAAATAATTTTTTTTTGCTAATATATTTTCCCCAAAACCCTAAACATATTTTTACTAAACCCTAATTAACCCTATAATCTAAACCATTAATTTTCTCCTAAAAACCCTAAACCCAACGACCCTAAAAAATCCTAAACCCTAGCCCTAAAATCCTAAAACCTCATACCCTAACACTAAAAACAGCTGGAAAGGCAGTTGGGGAGAAGGGGGCAAAAGCGCGTCCTCGTCAGTGCGTTTTGTGCTGATGTGGCACAAAGCGCGCCCTCAGGGGCGCGCTTTCCTGCTGCATCCCCCCAAAACGCACTGACGTGGACGCGTTTTGGGGTGAAATTGCCCTTTTCCATAAATATTCCAGATTTCGGCCCATTTCCATAATATTTTTTTTGGTATATTTTGGCAAATAACCCTAATATAGTAACTAATAGTGATCTTTAAGAAAAAGAAATTTAAAAGTTTTGGAATTGAATAATCTAATCAAATATTCAAATATTATTACTTTTGGTTTTATTTTCACCTATTCAATTAGTCAAAGAGTTTGCTTTTTTGTTGTTGTTGTAACCACCAACACCATGGAAATTGTATGAGACAACTATAAATAATTACTTATTATATTTTTGGTACATTTATTTCTTTTGTTTTATTTATTAGTGAAGATATAGGTTTGATGATACATTTGGCAAAAATAACTAAAGTAATTATTGAATTTAGCAAGTGTGTTGAAAATGTCCATTGAAAAAAGAAAACCCAGCAAAAAAAAAAAAAAAAAAAAAAAAACTGACAATACTTTGAGTCAGGCATGTATTTTATATTTTATGTTTTCACTTCTACCGTTTTTTATTAATTTTTTAATATTTAAAATTATTTGTAATTGTTTTTGAATTTTTTAGAATAATAATTAAATTGACACAACATGTAAATATTAAGTATTAACTTTGTTATTATATCAATTTTAAAATTGTCTGTTACCTATTTAACAACAATGAATGAAAATTGACAAAAAAAAAAAAAAAGTCCAATAGTTAGGTGAACTTTAAGTGTTAAGAGATGAACTTAAGTTAGTAACAAACTTGGACATTAAACACTTTAAGATTGAAGTTGATACAACTGATATTATTAGCTTTATTTCTAACTATGCAATCTCTATTTTTTTACTACTTTAATTGATGATTATAAATGCTCCTAATTACCATCCCGATGCTAATATTATGCGTCCCTTCAAGGAAGGAAATCAGATTGTTGATACTCTAATATATTTAGGGAGTTCAATCAAGTGTCCCCTTAGATAACTTAATTTTGAATGCTTTTTTTTATTATCTGCGATTAGCCCCCTAAGGCTATTAGATAACTTAATTTTGAATGCTTTTTTTTATTATCTGCGATTAGCCCCCTAAGGCTATTATCTTTAAGGGTGTTCAGTCGGTTAACCGACTCGAAATAATATTAATCGAATTAATCAACCTTTCAAAATTTTTAACCGTTAACCGAATCGAAATTTTTTTCAAAATAATTAACCGAACCGAAATTTTTTCGGTTAATTCGGTCGGTTAACCGAATTAACTGAAAATTATATGTTTTTTATTTTTGGTTAAAAATTAACCGAATTACCCCGAATTACCCGAAATGAATCACTACATAATTAAAAAGATTACATAATTTTAGTTTTAGTCTTAGAATTTTATTTTTATTTATTAAATTATTTGTAATTTTTATGGTTGGGTTGGATTGGGTAATTGGGTTTGGATTGGGTTTAGGTGAATAGTGCGCCTATTTATATATTATAATTTTATTTATTAATTTTTCGGTTAAACCAAAAAAATTCGATTAACCAACCGATTTCGAACTGAATTAACCGTTAACTGAAAAATCACAAAATAATTAACCGACCTTCGACCGAAAAAATTTGGTTAACCGACCGAAAATTGGTTCGATTAACCGAATTTTTTCGGTTTTACCCAAATTTTGCACACCCCTAATTATCTCTTGTATTTTGATTGAGGATAAGGCACCTATCATGCGAATTATTATATAATTCTTGTTTTAATATTAGTTCTTATTTTCTAAAAAAAAAGTGTATGCTTTTATGGATCTTTAATCTATGGGATGATTTTATTGTGGATAATTTTGTTGCTTGATGTGTAGGAATTTTTTTTTCTTATTTATTTTGAATTTGTTGAAAGATAATTTTTTTTTTGTGAAGTTTTACATTTAAATTTATTTAATCTCAATTATTTGGTATACTTATTAAATATTTTTATCGGTAAATCTTAAATGACACATCAAAGCAAATCAATCCCAATATATTTTAGTTTTAGTAGAAAAATTATGCATTTATTAATGCGGTATGACTACCTTGCTTGACCCACTAGTTCAAAAGAGGTTTTGTTTTTTTTAATGAATCAAACTTTATTAATGCCCTTGGTTCAAAGAGTTAAATTACACTTTTAGCCCTCCACAAAATTTATAATTTATTTAGATTTTTTAATACAAAATTTATGCCTGTGCTCCTTGTCACAAGAGTTCTTCATTGGGTTAAATATAAAATTAGTACCCGAACTTGTCCACTTATTTCAGATTGGTACCCGAATTTTTTTCTGTCCATTAGTTTGGTACCTAAGCCTAACGGCGTTAAGATTTTGCTGACGTGGCAGCGCTGGCCACATGTCACACTCCCAAGACATCTTTAGCTCGTGTTTAATTTTTTTGATCGGATTGTTTTAAGTATTTTTCCTTTAAATTTATTTCTGCACCATCGTCTTCTCTTTCGTTTTCTCTGCATCGTCTTCAACGTTTTTCATTCATATCTCTTTCTCTTTCGTTTTCTCTGCCATCTCTTTCATTTTTCCCTTTTTTGTTCATCCATTTGTTTTTTCCTTTCACATCTTCGTTTCTCATCTCCATCTCCTTCATGTCTCCACTATGTCTTCTTTTACGAACAAAAAATCAAGTGCGCAGAGAAGTGTTTTGTACTGTCATTGCAGGTTAAGGGTTCTCGTTGCAACGCAAATACTCTAAAGAACAAAAGGAGAAAATTCTTTGGGTGTGCGAACTTCAAATAGGTAAATTAGAGTTTGTGTTTTGGTCTTTCATAGTTGGGTTTGTGAGAAGCAAAGGGTTTTGTGTGTTTTGACATTTTGTTGCAATTTGGGTTTAAGATGTATTCTTAGATTTTTAATATTCTAATTTCTTTTGTTGAATATGAGAAATGAAGATTGGGGGTTGTGATTTTTTCCGGTGGGTTGAAGGTAACATTGACAGGATGGATTCAACTGCAAAAGAATAAGAATGCACAATTGATGAAATAATGCTTCAAAATAAGATGTTATTGACAGAGAACAAGAGATTAAAACTTGAGAACGATGAGCTCAATATTGACGAAATACGAAGAATGCGATTGAAGGTAACTTGTTTGGAAGAGAAGATAAAATTTGTACAAGGCTAAAATGTCAAGGAACAACAAAGTAATAGTTGCTTATAAGTTGTTAATTGTATCGTGGATGATGTTTTTGGGTTTTCTTGCTTGTGGATGGTGAAATGTTGTCCATGTATTTGTTGCATTAGTTGTTAAGAATGAATGGAAAAAAAATTAGTTGTTGTAAAATTATATACAAATACCAAAATCAACATTAACAAAATAGAACCATCCATTACAACCCTCATATATAAAGGATCAACATAAACTGTCTCTCAAAATACAACCATCAAAATGATCAACAAAATAAAACCATCAAATTATCCATCATATTTTAACTAAAAAAATCATATTGACATCAACTATCTCCATGACGTATGATTTTGCTTATGTTAACTAAAAAAATTATATTGGCATCAACTATCTCCATGACGTATGATTTTGCTTGGGTGGATCTTAGGACTTAGCTTTTGTTGTATTCCTACCTTCCTGAGTCCCACCAGCAATTTCCTTATTGTTACTTCCCTTCCTTTTATTGGTGCACTTGGTTGGAGCAATCACCATGGTTTTTCCTCTCATACCAAGTTGTAATGCGTAAAATACATAATTAAAAAATGTGCCGCACTCCTAAAATATAACAAGCATAACATTTCAACAAATTGTAACTTACATTCAAAATTTATTGCCCTATCCTCTCATTACTATATAACCCAATCCCTTGCACAACTTGTTTTTCCCCTAGCTACTTAGTCTTGTAAGTATTTGTTGTGTTGAAGAGGTTGGCATGATGGGAAGAGTTGGTTGTGTTGAAGGAGTTGGTGGTGATGATGCAGGTGCTTCAGATGCAATTGTTTAAGAAGGAACTGGTGGAGCAGGAGCTAGTGTAGTTGATGGAGCAGGAGTAGGTATACTCTGCAAATTTAACATGTTAGGAGTTCTCAAATTAGCAAAAAATTGCATTAAAATCTTAGTCATCAAAACGCTTACACCAGATGAAGTTTAACAGCTTCTGGAGTTGTGTCCAACCATGGAACACTTGTGACACTTTATCTTCCTCTTTTCTAAACAATTTGCTCCCACTCCTCTCTCCCTCTTCTTCAATCTGTTTTTTTTTTTTTTGTCTCCTAGGCAATTTCCTTGGAATGAGGGAGGGGTCAATTGGTCTCATGTTGGTTTTCAACCAATTTTTCACTTGGGACAATAGGCAATACAAAGCCATGTAATTTTTTAAACACATCTTTTTTTAAACCATTTATAGGCAAAATCAGAAATATCAGCTTTTTTCCACAAAATGGCTGCAACAACATGTAGACATGGGATGCTAGTGAGATCCCATCTCCTACAACTACATGACCATTGAAATAAGTCAACAACTACAACATCACCAAAGTTTGTCACTTCAAACCCTTCTGCACCATTCCATTTAACATGACAGTATGAACTTATTTGGATACTCTTGTGTAACTTCTCACATATCTTAGGACAAAATTGATCATTCTAATTTTTACATTTGGCCAAATTCTTTATAATCATACCCATTACATACTGCCTAATTTCTTCTAACATGGAAATGATAGGCATTAACCTAGTTTCTAATATTACTGTATTAAAAGACTCGGTAAAATTGTTGTCAGTTGCATCATATATAGACCTACTAGAAAAAAAAAAAGCCTTTGACCATTGCTCAAGATCAGACCTAAGTAGACTTATCTTGGCACTATGTTTGTTATGGTCAATCTTTTCGATATGATCTTTAAAGTCAGCAGTAATGTATGATTTGCATGCTCTTCAAAATGCTTGTTGCAGGTCTCTTCTAGGATTTTCTTTCCTCCAGTTGGCATATAAATGCCTTGCACAAACTCTGTGCTCAACCCTTGGCAACAACTTAGATATCTCTTCCATCAATCCCTAAATGCAAATAAAAACAATGGTATTAGATGGTCGGTTTAATAAGTTAATCATGGTAAGACAAAATTATTTAAGTAACGTCCCTAACATACCTTTTGTTTATCAGTCATGAACGTGAATCTAGAACCATCACCAATTTGTAAATTTGAAATAAGATTATTAAGAAACCAACACTACCTTTATCCAACACTATATTTATTTGTTTTCATTCTCCACAACTGCTCATGAAATAGGGTAGATTTGGTCACTTTCATCTTTCCCCATACTAGATAGAAGTTCCCCCTTGAATTTTTTTTTTCAAAAAAGTATCCATCCAGATAAATAAAAGGTCTACAACACTCTAAAAACCCTTTTCTCAATACACTAAACCCTACATAGAATCTCCTAAACCTAAGAACCTCAATAGCGTTGATCTTTCTACCATCACCTCTCTATTGCCATCTAGATCTGCCTTTCTAAGTGCATTTTCATAGTCCCATAGTATACTAAACTCATAGCTTACCCTTCCGTTGATCTCCTCCAGTGCCCATCTCCTAGCCCTGCTACATGTACCCCTACTCAGATCAACTTTCAACTCTTCCTTAGCTAGTTTCTGCATCTTAGTTAACTTCAGCTTTGGAATCACTCTGATTTTACTTAAGAAATGCTCTCCAACAAACTTGTAAGATGCCATTTTGTTCTTAAACGTTATTGAACACTCGTGGGTTTCTAGAAAGGTTTTTATATTGTAAAACCCATCACTATTATCTACAATAACATATATTCTAAAAGGGCACCCATCTTCCTTACAACTAGCCCTAGTCCTCCCCTTTTCATTCCTAAAATAGATAATATCAAACCTCTTTTTTACTGCATACTTTGCTAAAGCAGTTTTGAATTCCTTTGGTCCTCTAAACATTATACCAAACTCTAAATATGGGGTTGGGTTATTAGGATTAAAACATACATGTCGGCTTCTCCTACAAGCTACCTCACCATTTGATTCACTTCCATAAGACTCCAAATCCTATGAATCAACATAATTAGTTCCCCCACTTGATGGATCTGAAACCTCACCATTTTTTTCTTCCCTTTTACTACTTTCACCTACCTTTGGACCCTCATCGTTAACCCTATTTGCTTTTTCTTTTTGGTTCTTTTTCTTGCCTTTATATTTTCTATACTAAGCCTTGATATTTTTCACCTCTTCATCCTCAAATTCTGCCCCTAAAACCCCTTCACTGCCCAATGAGTTGTCTGCATCACTGGTCCCACTACTTTCAGAACTTTCCCCACTCTCAATATATGCATCACTACTTTCACCCATCTCTGGTCCCACATTAGATTCCCCACCTAACTCGATAAATGGTTCCCTAGCCCTACCATTAACTCTCTCATTAAAATTTAATTCTTAATTACAATTTGGTTTCCCAACCCCAACATTTACTTCACTTTACCTAGAGGTAAGCAACAACATGGTATCATCAACAACATTAGGTGTGTCTACCTCGTGTTCAACATATACATGTATGGACCCTATTTTTCTAATATGGCTAATCATTGCCATGAATGATGAATTATCATAACAAGCACTAAGTCCATTACTAAAATCTATCCCACCTTCACAATATACAAAGTTCCTCATAGCTCTATACCCACCTTCCACTACCATCTCACACAAAGTGTAATAACACAAGAGATCTAGGTCAAAATCCCATTGCAGCACTTCCCCTCCTACATAGGCTACACAAGGGTTTGTTACAAAAGTTCCAGCCAAATGTATATGCACCACACATTTATCCCAAGACATAATAAAACATTGCACATACATAATATAAATTGTAATATACATACAGGATATACATACATATTATAAACAGTAATAAACATAACATACATACATAAACAATAATATACTACATAATATACATACATAACAAACATACATAAACATTAATATGCATAGCATACATAATATATACATAACAGACATACATAAACAGTAATATGCATAACATACATAATAGACTAATCTTTCAGCCTCAATTGGTTTAGCCCTTGAAAAAATTTGTTTCAGTATGGAATTCTCTGCATACACATAATAAAATATCTAAATCAGTTATAATAAGAAAAAAATTGTTAAATATTCTTTAAACTAGAAAACCGAATGTTCCCAATAAAAAAATTGTCACTTTCTGAGAATGAGTCAAAAAAAAAAATTCTATGTTTAAAAAACACATAATAAAAAGTACATCGATGATGAAAGATGCTGAGTAATCAATGATGAAGAAAAAACCCAGAAAGGTTGAGTCAAATACTTGTAATCGATGCTGAAAATAGGACAATCTTGATTTGAATACCACAAATGGCCGAGTAATTGAAAAGGTTGACTAATCGATAATGAAACAATATTTCTTTCAGTGAGATGGTGAATAATTTTTCAGATGGTTGGGTAATCGAAAGGGTTTCTCAAATGGCTGAAAGATGGAACCGAAAATCTTTCTCGCACGAATGTTGAAGGATGGAAACGGGATTGGTGAAAGGATTCAATGCCTATAAAATAAAATCAGATATGGCTTTTGATGTTCAAAGATTATCCAAAAGGTTTCTTAGGCAATCGAAAAGATTTTTGTTCCAATCGATTCAGTAACCGATGGAAAACATTTAGTTGTTTTTTTTTAATTTTTTTGTTATTTTAATAAATGATGTTTTTAATTATTTTTTTTCAAATGAGTCGGGTCAACATGGGTCAAAAAGGTATTGGTAGTGCGTGAGTGGCCAGCGTTGCCATGTCAGCAAAATCTTAATGCTGTTAGGCTCTGGTACCAAACTAGTGGATGGAAAAAAAGTTCGGATACTAATCTGGGACAAAAAAATCACATGTACCAATCTGAGAGAAGTGGACAAGTTCGAGTACTAATTTTAAATTTAACCCTTTTTAATTTTATTTGGTCTTCGCATAATTTTTTTGTCTTCATCCTGAACTTATTGTGCTAGATTTATAAGAATAAAAAAATTTTAAAATGAAAAATTGACAAGCAAGAAGTCTTAATTTACAATACATATTTTTAAAATATTATTTAAATAATTTAATTTTTATTTTGATAATGTTTAAATCTGTAAAATAATGATATATTTTGAATGATACATATAAAATCAAATACAATAATAATCAATAAGTGTAAGGTGTAAGGGTAAATTATATTACACTTTCAAATAAAAAATTCGAAATCAAATTATAAGAATAATATTATTGAAAAAAATAATCATAAATTTTAAAAGTTTTAATTTTTATAAACCCTAAAATAAATAAATGACAGCTCTCAAAAAAAAAAAAAAAAAAAAACTAATGGTGCACATTTTTGAATTAGATTGAAATTTGGTGGGCAACCCTCACAACAATAAGAAAATCTATGAAAATGCGATTCCTTATCACCATTGATCATCACGTCATTAACAGCACTATAATTGTATTAAAACAAACGCATGTTTTGTAATAAAATTAATGATATGTGGTGCCATGATTGATCAAATAATCAAAAAGAAAAAAGGAAAGGGCTCATTGATAATGACTACAAACTAGACCTTGTTGGCCTTTTGTCCTTTACAATTAAAAAAATGTTGCATGAATTTACTTAGCTTGAGTAATTCGTTGAAATTTGGTTTTAATTTGGACTCTAACCAAATTATTATTATTTTTAGCTCATCATTCCAATGTTGAAACTTCTTTACTTAGTGGGTATGTTATTCTTGAAACGATTGGTCAAAGTTTTCTTTTCTTAATCACATGATTGAATTAAAATATAAAATTGTATTAAATATGAGAAGTTATTAGTGCGTGATAATAAAAATAAACTTATTAAAAAAAAATATTTATTTCACTTACAATTTGGTGTACAAAAAAGTTATTGATAAATGAACCTCGGGGATATGAAACTCAATAATTGTCTATATTTTGCACTAACAAAAACAATCCATTGAGCATTGAGCGAAGCCAAGAGTATCAAATTCTATAAATAATTTCTGTAACAATTCTTTATAAAATAATCTTTTAATATTAGAAGATGAGGAGAATAAAAAAAACTTCAGTTTCTTTAGTTTTTTGGATGTGTCTTAGTATGTGTTGCAAATCACATTTGTCTCCTATTTATAGAAATTTTAATATCTCTTTTTAGAGACATGACTATTTTTTAGAGACATGACTATCCAATAGATGTCTATTTGGATAGTCACATCTAGAACATAACTATTCATTAGATATTATTTGAATTATTATATAACTATTTGTTAATAATCAAGTACAATAACAAAAGACATAACTCTTCACTTTTGAATAGTAATAACTCTTGATTAATAATCAAACGTTATAACTTTTGGTTACTTATAACCTTTAATTTGCAACTATTGGAATACTATATATTTATATATATATCTTGAAAATGTTTCAACAATCTCTCCCAATTTTCAAAATATTTTAGATTTTGATAATCTTAGAAATCAATTGCATAAATGAATGTGTCTTATGATTGAACTTAGTGAAAACATGTTAAAGTTGATCAAAATTGCATGATAAACTATGTTTTGAACTAGCTATTTTATTTGATTAACTAAGCATGTCTCACACAACGATTTTAACACCAATCAATGCACATTATCTCAGAACACTATCATGGTAATGTGTTTGTAACCTCTTTTCGTGAGTAATGATAGAGTCAAACCTTTAAACTCCTAAAAGTGGCCACACTCACATAGGTATATCTCATTAAGAGGGTTCATGTAATTATGCTTTAAAATGTTTATGTTACGGGTCTATAATACTCATCATTCCCTTTACCATTATGGGTACTTAGCACTTTTTACCTTGTGATAATATATTATACATTATTTAATAGTGCTAACAATCACATACAGATGATGTTATATCATAGGCGACTCGAATATAATAAGCTTGTACTTCATCCCTAAATTTCAAATTTTCAACATAGCCATGCTAATAATGTATATCATATGGTGAAACTTCATATTTATTTGTGCCTTGAAATTTCATAAGACCAACACTCCTACCATGTTCTTTAGCAAAAGAATGCTATAAGGATATTGTTTGTACAATTATTAATTTACGGTGATAACTTTATCTTTTCTCATCATCATGGTTTCATATTTGTTTACTTTACGCATTTCTTGATATTTAAGAAATTAAATATTGAAAAAATAATAAAACATTACCTATCCTATTACAGTATTACACTATGGATTAACATTTAAATTAAGTGAAATTTTATGATTTATTTATTTTAATAAAGAACAAATTAACTTTATATCATTCTTATTTTTCAATAAGACAGACAGATTAAAGGCTACTATAGGGACAGTGATCCAAGTATGAATACCTGGCCCAAAACATATTAAATGCCCAAAACGCTTCAATGGCGCTAACTTTAAAAATTAAAACATCACCCGCCAAATTCTCCACCCTGCTTTCAGATCCAAACAAAACAAAACTTAGTACTTTTATTTCCACTTTCTCTTCTCCCAAACACCCAAAATAGGTATTTAAAACTTCATTTTTCAGTTTCACAGAAACCCATTTTTTTTACTGTTTCTTTGTTCTCTCTGTTCGCGTTGTTCTTAAATCATAATCATTTGCTTTTATTATTATTATATATAAATTTTTTAAAATAATTATGCAACGTGCTCGGAGAAATGTCTCAAAGAAAGTTGGGTTTTGAAGGTGAAATATATAATTGAAAGATGCACGGAAGAAAGGCGTACGAGCTGGTGAAAGAGTTTGCCGATGGTGATAAGGGGCATCTCAAGATATTCAATGTAAGGCTCTTGGCTTGCTCATTTTATTTTGTTGAAATTAGTTTTAATTGCACATTTAAAATGCTTCAGGGTTGAATGAACAAAGTTGAATAGAAAATTTGCTTGATGGGCTTGCTTTTCTCTTTGAATTTGGGTGTCTTTCATAGCACTATTTGCTTAAGTTATAGGCTAAATTACAATATTTCTGAAAATCGGCTGTTTATTTCTCAAAGTGACGTTAACTCTGGAGGATCAAGTTTTTGGATCTTTAAAATTCTTAGTAGTTTAGTTTTAGATATATTCTTTACATGATCGGTATAGATTCCAGATTTTAGCACGCCAACAACAGCATAATTTTGGGAACATTTTCTTTTTGCTGCGTGAAATGGTGAGAGAATTCTTCTATTCATCAATTTTCAAGACAATTTTCCTTGAAAAGTGTCAATATTTGTTGGAATGCATCCATCTTTTCTTTTCCTGATTTGCCTGTCCACCTTTCCCCGGGCCGGCCGGCCCCCAGTTTTATTGGTATTCAAGCCCTAACTCATTATACTCGCTATTCTTTAACCTTCAGCTGGAGGGATTCTTTTTTTTTTTTTTCTTAATTAACGTTTGCGTCAAAGTTTTATTCATGCTGAATGTTTTCTTCCTATTTATTGTTGTATGGGATGTGATCATGCAGAATGAGCTGTTTGAACGAGTGATTGAAGAATGCAATGAACATCATAATGCACTTCAGTCATTGATAAGGTAATTCCGTTTTGCTACTTTCATAATGCACTTCAGTCATTGATAAGGTAATTCCGTTTTGCTACTTTGCTTCTTTATCCTTTTGTTTTTGTTGGTCCTTCCTAATCCCCTCAGTTTGTAATTACATCCGCTGAACTTAGGTGGTACTGCCTTGTCCATTCTTTAGTCAACTGACCAGCATCTGATTTAACCTCTATGCTCCAAGTGTCTCATAGCACCTTCTATAGATTTAATTCTGTATATTCTGGAAATTTCTTTAAATAAAAAGGAAAATAATCTTGGATATGATGGTAGTTAAAACTTTAATGTAGCATTCTTGTTAACTAGTGGACTTTTATCTTTATTCTCGATTCTATGCATACTAATTCCAGTAGGGTGTATATATGAACTTTTACCGGTTCTTGAGGTTCAAAAGTGATTGCAATGAGATATTCTGTCTAAAGTTTTTGGTTACGCTGACACTGCAGAATGTACAATGCACTCTTTGAGATGCCTCTTATTTTTATTTTGGGGAGATTGGTTGGGTTTAGAGTTTAGTAGCGAATTTCTGTTGCCCAAATATTCAGCTCCTTAACATGATTTATGTTATGATAGGAAAATGCAAGAGGAGGGACTGGAAGTCCAAACGGCTAGAAATGCAGACCACTATGGAGCACTCATTCACCACCTTTCTCTAATTCGCAACAAGCGTTGCCTAATGGCATATGTGTGAGTTTCTCACACCTTATCGTGTCATTCCCTAGTTTTCATGTTGAGATGCGGTTTCTTACCATAACCTACTATTTTTTACACAGGTACAACCGAGCAGAAATTATAAGAGAGTTGGCATGGAAAGTAGGGTTGCTTCATGAACTTCCAGGTGAAATTCAGGAAAAGTTCAGTGACTCAGAAGAACAGTATTTCAAAGATCATTCTAAGTCTTTGAAATCATACATGTCACAACTGAGCCTTGATGTGAATGTGGTAAGGTCTCTCTTATGAATTAAACACTTTACATGTAAGAACTTACAGCTCTGGGGTATCTCAGTGCAAACCTTTGATTAAAATTTAGAAAGGGAACCCTTTAGAATATTTTTTAGTTATTGATGTTACAACTAACAAATATACTGTTCCAATAATGAAAGATTTGCAATGTAGTTAAACAGGAAACGGACTGTCTTCCACCATACAGATTTTATTCTCTCAGAAAGCATTATAAAGAATCTGTCACTGTTAATTAGATTGCAATGGCTAAAGTGCTTGGTTTGTTAGGATATGGTGCCTCCAAAAGATCCCTACATCAAGGTAAGGGTGCTTGAAGATTTGGGTAGTGGAATAATTCTCAGTGATAAATCTGCCAATTTTGCTCGTCACTCAATGCACTTTCTCAAACGAACTGATGCCGAGCAATACATTGCACGGGTGGGTGGCATTTTCCAGTTAGTTAGCTTTACTTGTATCATGAGAAGGGACTGCTATATCCTTATTGATTTCTAATTATTTTCCATGTATCAATAGGGCTTAATGGAGGAGCTGACAGGCTGAACCTGAAAGAGGTATATCTATGATGCATTCTCCCTCTTCTTAGGATAAAGATGTTTCATACTAATATTAATTCAGCAGCCACTACAGCACCCTAATACCAGACCTGTTTCTTCATTCTTTGTATGTGCACTCTAGCTCTTGGCAAGACTGATGTACCTTGAACACGAAGAAAGAGAAGAAAGTTTCAGGTTATATTGTATCTAGATTATTTTCTGGTAATTGGTTTAAATAGTAACTAGAGAGGATCAATGTAAAGGATTTGGAAGGCTGCATAACATCCAAGACAAGGTGATAGGATTGTGAGTTATCTGATATTTATTGCTCGACTCAAATAGCTTATTAAGTTTTTTTAATTAATATTACTTTCTCCATTCTCTTTCCCGGGTTACTCTCTTCTTAAGGTGGTTAAATCTGGATGTCCACTAGCCATTGTGCCAATCTCATTTGCCATAACTCTGCAACTTGTATTCATAAATGATGATTTTGAGGGGCAACACTAAAACTAATAGCCAGGCGTTAAAATTTACAACGATGCTGATATCCATTATTATAATTGTGAGATTAGGTGGTATAGATATTATTTAAATTGATGAGACATTTGTCTAGATGGAAAAGAAATATATAATATACTGAAGGGAATAGGGTTTTTCTTTGGGGTGATTTTTTTTAAAAAGGGAACAATTTTTTAAAATATCTTGTTTTAATTTAAAATGAAAAAAAAGCCTCTCATAAATATATATTTTTATAGAATTTTATTTTATTTAGTTTAATTAAAGAGTTGTTGTTTGGTCGTGAGATAAAATTTAATTCATATTAAATAAAAATAATGCACATTTACAAATTTTACTAATAAAGTAAAAATAAAAAAATAAATTAAAATTTTAATAATTCATGTGTTTTTGTATTTACAACGTATTTATATGTAATTTTTTTATCAATGTAAATGAGTGTTTGATATTTTCAAGTAAAATATTGGTTTGATTCTAAATTCATTCAGAGTCCAAAATAATTAATTCAAGAAAAAAACACTTGTTGGATATTATGAAGCTGAAATTAAGACCAAAGTAGAACAAAATTAGAATGTAAACGTGTGAACAAAATGACCTCATGATTTCTAACCCCTCAAAATAGAAAGTTTTACCACAGCAATATTCATTTGCTTTCTTCCATTTTCAAGATCTCCTATTTCCTCTCGCAGTTCCTCTTCTTTTTCCTTCCCATTGCGTGGGGGACCTTCTAAAGTTTCCATTCTCCAATGGCTTCTTCAAAGGAATGGGCAAACTTCATCTCCTCCATTGCTTCTTTTATGTATTTCCTTCTTATTATCTTCCAAATCCCTCTTTTCAGGTACTTATTACATTTCATCTCCCCCCTTTTTCTTCTCCAGTTTGTATGGCCTTCCTTTTTGTCTTTTATAGTGTTTCAAGGAAACTGAATATTCCATGCCATCTGTTGCTTCTCTCTTTTCTTCTAGTCACCACATTTCATAAACCGGAAAGTTCAGCACAACAATTGTGTTATTTTGCTTAAACATTATTGCTAGGAACTGTGTCATTTTAACTTCCTTTGTTCTTTTTCATATATTTTGTTGTTCTGCTTGCTTTGCTAACTCCTACATGTTTGAGGGAAGGGAAGCCAAAATGAGTTATGTGCATGAACAAAATAATGCACCAATGGTTCCACTAAACTCTTCTCCAGCTGATAAAAAACACCATTTTTAGCATTCTAGCACTATTTTATGGGTTTGACCTCAAATGGCAAAATCCCCTTGTTTAAGATTTGCTTTTACGGTAAAAAGTGTTTTTTTTAATAATTAAAAGCAATGCTAAACAATCTCTTAAATATATGCCAAAATCCCCAAAATCGAAATCAGAATATACCCAAATAATTGATTTGGTCTGCTTTGCAGGGTACCATGTAGATTTGGAATGTGCAAAACACCCATTGAGGTAACAACCTCTCAGTTGATGGCCAGTGAACTCTTCCCTGCATATGTAGTTAAGGTCCTTCTATATCCAGGGGCTGTTGCCAATGCTATCATCAAAAGGAGGACTCTTCCAAGGTATAGCAAATTGCTGAAATTATATAACATCAGTGCTTTGAGGAAATCTATTGCTATATCTGATCTCCAGCGCCTAGAGGTAAACATTTACTGACAAAAAGGACTCATATCCATCTTTGATTAGATAGAAACTTTTTGATGATTCAATGATTTCACAAATATCCCAACTTCTTTTTGCAGATTCTTGCTGGAAGCTACTTGTCTGTGGTGGGAGCTTTTATAGGTCTCTCAAGGCGTGCAAGAATGAGCCTGTTTGGGACAATGCTTATAATATGGAGTCTCGTCAGAGATATCGTTCTGGGACAATTTCATAACATGTTCCCCACAAAATCTATTCAAATGTACCCAACATTGATACTTGCTGTTGTTTGTGCTTTTTTGTCAATTAAAAAGGATGTAAGAAAACTAATCCATAGTCCCAGAGCAAGGCGAGTCAAATTGTCGTGAAAGGTAGATGGAATCATCGGTGGAGTATGCAGCTGCGATATTGCAAAATTTGGTGGTATACTGTTTTGAAACCAGATGCAAACAATTAACCCACCATTGGAAAATGGAAAGAAGAACATCAGAGATGTATTTTCAGAGCAGCTTTGAGAGCTAGTACAATTTTTTATTAGCTTCTTTCCTTTTCTGTATTAGAGCAAAAAGGATTTATTATATTTAATGTTCATTGTTGTATTTGATAACTTCATCAACATTTGTTCTCTAAAATTGCAGCGTTTCTGTCAAAAAGTTGCAGCTGAGAAAATAACATGTCACACACATCATCAATAGAATCAACCCTGTGTTCGAGCTAGTGTACCAATTGGTATGCCTTTATTAAATTAAAGTAACATTATTCCACTTTTTAGTGTTAAATTGTTGACCTAGTAATCAACTATTTAATCATTTGTACCGGTGTCAGGTGTGTTTTTAATAGGTTGATTCTGCACTGCAAATTATTATTATTTTTATTATTTATGATAGTTTTACAATTTACATCTTTGTTAAAAATACAATATATATTATTATTATTGTACCCGACTTGTGGGTGAGTCTAAAATATAATTTATGCAATATATTACTATTTTACCCTTGTTGATTCTAAAATATAATTTGTCCAAACATGTTTGTATCAACACTATACTTGTAATTATATTGTATTAGGAACTGTTCCATTTTTCTATAAAAGAAAAAACAAGATGATGAAACTCAATATTTTGGTTCAATCACTTTGAAATATGGAATCCAAGGTCTTGAATTGGAAAATTAAGAAGAGTAAGTTTGAGACGCATCCATCCATAACAATGGTTTCTACAAACACCAGGTAACAGACAAAGACTAACATATGTTTATCCTTAATTACTTTGTCTTCTTCTCTTGAAAAATTCCCACCTTATATTTAACCACAAATTAACACTACTTTGAGAATAAATGTGAGATAGTCAGATCCATATTCTCAAAAGCACCAACATTCTTTCCCACTACCCACTGCTGCATATCGAGAAATTCTTCAGAATTCGAAAGCTTTTCTGTCTTCATTTTTACCCTTGTTGATTTTTGCTTCTCTTTGTTTGCTGTATTTTTAAACTCTTCAAGCTTATTCAGAGAAGCCTTACTGAGTTTGGAATTGGGTTTTACTTCTGTGTCTGGAATTTGCATTGTTAGTGTAGTTTCTGTCGCTGGGAACTTGTTTTGCTTTGTTGGGATTATAGTTTATGATACAGCGTTGGTTTTTGAGGCTAAAGGTTGATCAACGGTGGACTTTTGGCTAGTTCTGTAAGTGGGTTTTGGTTGTAGAGGGTAGAAATCGTGGGATAAGATTCTACAAGTGATCTTTTCAATAGTTTTCAGCTTACCAGTTTCTGAAAGCTGGGAATTTTGTTTTGAGAACCAGAAGCTGTGATGGTTTCTATATGGCCTTCTCAAGTGAAGTATGCATATTTTGCTAAATTTCAATAGATTTTAGATGTGGGTTTTAGTTTCCAGAAGCTGATATTGCCTTTGGAATTTAGAATTTTATACTTGTATATATGTTTCATTTGATACCTTACCTGTAGAGATGTTTAATACAAGCTTGCGAATGTCACTGAATTGCCCATCTCACTTATCAGTGTCTGTAACTAGGCAGAGAAATGTTTGTAAGAGAAGGTTGAATCCGGTTCTAGCTATGCCCCCGTCCTCAGTGATCTTACACACTGATGAAAGTGGGGAATTTCCTGAGTCTAGGAACAGTTCTAGTTCAAGTAATGCTTCTTTGAGCAGCTGTGCTGGGTCCTTGCTTTGTCA
Organism: Gossypium bickii; assembly: GCA_025503065.1. Taxonomy (NCBI): domain Eukaryota; kingdom Viridiplantae; phylum Streptophyta; class Magnoliopsida; order Malvales; family Malvaceae; genus Gossypium; species Gossypium bickii. The sequence continues at coordinate 12,528,928 of CP106713.1, read as the reverse complement.
TCCTAATACTGTGGGGATAATAGGAGGAGGATCTGTTGATTCTACTCTCAGTTTCGTTAGAAAACTTGTTCATTGGAGTAAAGAAAATGAAGAGACTTGCATGCCCTTTGTTCTTTGCTCTGATCCAGTGTTGAATAGGGAGCTTTTATCCCTGGAGAGGAATTCTTCTTCTCTCTGCAGTAGAAATGCACATACGCAATTTGATCATAGCCCGATTGTCGAAAATTTACTAAGTAAAAGAGTTTTCCTTGAGAAATCAGGAGCTCAGTGCATTGTAGTGCCTTGTCATATATCACACTCATGGCATGATGAAGTGTTTAAGGGATGTTCTATTCCTTCCCTTCACATGGCTGAGTGTGTTTCCAGGGAGCTTAAGGAAGCCAAGTTGAAGCCACTAGAAGCTGGGAGCCCTTTGCGGATAGGGGTACTTGCCACTGATGCGACTTTAAAAGCAGGGTTTTACCAAGAGAAACTGCAGAATGAGGTAAATTCATTCCTGATTGTTTGCCCTGAGAAATAGTACATGCATTTAGGTAAATGCAAAAAAAAAAAATATATATATTCAAAAAAAATAGAATACATTTTGTCTGTTAAGGAGATCCTTTGTGGTCGACCTTAATATGCTTGGAATGCTTTTGAAGGCACCGGCTAAAGTTTAGGTAATAAATTTGCCAACTAAAAGTTTCAAAATATTAAGAAATGCAGATAAGAATATAACACCTGTAAGATTTTAAATAATGATCAATCTATTATTGGTTTTCATGATTGAGGCAATTTGGCCGCTGCCGGGGCGTGGAAGAGGGAAAGTCTAAGTGGATGTAGATATATATATATATACACATATATAATTCTTCATAGCTTGTAGGTATATCTTAACTAGTTTAGATTATATGTTTGGCATGATATGAGCGCATTTTATGTTTTTTATCATAAATAATCTCGCAAAAAGGTTCAATATCAGTGTTTTCAAAACCTTTCTAAGGTGTTCTCTCACTTACCATGGAGATCTTCAGTATCACTGTTTTTAAACCTTATGTACGCATACAGGGATTTGAGGTGCTGCTGCCAGATAAAGCAACCATGGAGCACACTGTAATCCCTGCAATTGATGCTATAAATAGAAAAGACATGGAAGGGGCACGGAATCTTCTGAGAATCGCTCTCCAAGTCCTCATGGTGAGGGCAGTTAACACTGTTATCCTTGCGTCCAATGATATGTGTGATCTTTTGCCACAAGATGATCCGCTTCTTAAGAAATGTATTGACCCAATGGATGCATTGGCCATGTCAACTATCAAGTGGGCACGACAAGCTGTGAAGGAAGGTACATAAAGGCTGCTAAATTAGTAGTTTTATGCATTCTTATTGCGACTTTTTTTTTTTTTTTTTTTTAAAATTATTACAGGCTTTCCTAAGATTCTGGGGAATATGTTCTGAAAAAAATGCCCCATATTGTTCTGTTCATTTGTCGATTAATAAAGTGTATAAGAACAGAAACTGCAAAGAAAATTATTAGTGAGAAGAAGTGCCTAAAGTCTTCCATGATCTGCTGACTTAGAACAATAGGTGATTGTTCTTTCTGAGGGTTCTTCGTCTTCAGTCAGCCATATTAAGCATGTCAGAGGATAGCTGCATGAATGATTGCCTTGCTTCAAATCTACATGTTTTTCAAGAACAAAACAAAATGATAAGAACGTTACTTTCTGAAAGCAAACATGCAGCGAATCGAAGAACAACGACAAGGGTGAAAGTAAGATTACTTCTGCAATGAAACAGGGAAGAAAAGCATTTCGTGTGGATTCATCCTCCCAATGCATCTCTTTCCACCACTTTTCCTTTCCATGAATTCTGATTTTGTTTCACTTTGCACTGTCGGAGTTGAGTGGAAGTCTCGTCAGCTTTGGGCATGCATACACATGAATGTCTTTCATGCATGGGAATGGCAGAGCATCCTTGTAAATGCTTTTCAATTCTGGTAGATACTGTAAATAAAGAGATTTGAGTTTTGCAAATGGGCTTAAAGTTCCTACCATGTCTGCTATCTGACTCAGTTTTATCTCATTGATTATTTCTTCCATTTTATGGCAATCTATTACTATAAAATGCCTCAGATTTTGAGCTAGAATCAACTATGTTATGTCCCTCAATGTTGAACATCCTGATATGTATACCTTGACAAGGCTTTGAAAGCACATTTGAGGTTCAACCACAGGGATTTGAGTCTGGTTAGGTGCTTTTGCCCTTGTTATGTCCATTTCAGTCTTCACTTCTTCCAAACTCTCACATTTACTAATCTGTATGTAATTTAGACAATTGAAGTTTGCTAATGATAGAATATTCAGTTGCTTTGAGTCCCTGAACAAGTGAAGACCAATCTGTTCGGTGCAGGTATGCAACATTTCAGCACTCATTAATCTCTCAAGAGCAAAAGCACTTGTCACTGACATGCTCAACTCATTCAGGTGGTTCAAGCTCTGCAGTTCTTCTACTAAACACTCGTTGTTATCTTTGGCAGCTGATTTGTCGAAAAGAAAAGAACCCATCATCTTCAACATTTGCAGCTTTGAGAACCCAGATATCAACCCTCTTGGGATTCTGATGCCATCAAGTAAGTACTCCAATTTCAAACATTTCAAATTTTCTAAAGCCTTCAATTCAGTTGGTAGCTGTCTTATACCTGTATATGATAGATCCAAATACTCTAGAGATACAAGTTTTGAGATTCCCACCGGCAATTCTCTTATACCTCTATTACCTCTAAAACATAGAATTTTTAGACCAGACATAAATTGGAAGAAGTCATTGTGGATCACCTTTAACTGGTTTTGATTGAGAAACAAAGTTTGAAGATCAGGACAGTAAGGTGGTTCGTTTAGAGCTTCGATCTTATTTTGCATCAATGACATTCTTTTTATACCTCTCCATTTTCCAACCTCAGGCAGTTGAGTCAATTCATATCCGTCTCGAACAAAAAACTTCCACTTGTGTGCATAAAGCCTACATGCTATCCACAAACACATATCACGAATTACATCATGCATTTTCACTGTCGAGTCACTTACTTCTTCCAATAAACATGAATGAATAAGAGAACCAATGATTTGATGGCCTTGCTTTCGAGCTTGACTAATGCTTTCATATTCATCCGTAAACCCTTCTACTATGCAGCAATATATGAAAATTTCTTTCGGAATTCGATAATCTTCTGGGAATAAACTACAATATAAAAGGCAACAACGAACCGAGTCATTTGGTAAACAATCGAAACTGAATTTTAGAAGTGGATATACCTCTTCATCCATATCTGGAAAAACGGAATTAGCTGATCTCTTCAAGACTCGAAATGCATATTCCCATTCTTCAGGTGTTCTCTTGCAAGCCATGGCTCGACCAATGGTGATGAGTGCAAGAGGCAATCCTCCACATTCTCTGGCCACTTCATGAGCTAGGTCTCGAATGTTTGGATGACCATCAAGGATATCATTGCCAGCATGTTGTTCAAACAATTCCAAGCCCGTTCTTCTGTCAAACATTGAACTTCAATCTTCTTATGGGCTCTCATTTGGCCACACACCTCATTAGAACGAGTTGTAAAGATTATTTTGGAACCATTTTCATAGGTTGGGAGAGGTATCCCTGCCTTGAATACATCAACTCGTTCCCATACATCATCCATCAGCACTACAAATTTCTTCTCTCTTAGAACTCTGAAGATATCCATAGCTTTCTCTTCAGCAGATTTTTCTCCCCACATTCCACCAAAAAGGCCTATCCTCTTTGCAATGTCGTCTTCAACCTTTGCAATCCTAAACCCTTTAGACATCACTACCCATATCACCATATCAAATCCATTGGATGGAATACTGATCTTGTTATTGATTTCAGTCAAGATCCAGGTCTTACCAACCCCATATATACCAACAATCCTCGCATGTTGGTCTTCAAGGATGCTCCACACCTTATTCAACATAGATTCCATGCCTACGGAAGAGTCGCATGGTCTTTCAACCGCCAGAGCTGCGGGTACTTCCATAGCAACCACCTCAAAAGCTCCTTTTCTCTTTAAAACCTTAACATCGTGGAGTCTTTTGACCACCGTTTTGCTAAATTTGAGGGTAGACCTATAATTCATGGAGCAACAGCCTCCCATACATAGGTTCTTCATTTCTTTTTTACCATCTATAATTCGTTGATCAACTTCGTTTATCATAGTTGCAGTTCTTGAAAGCCATCCTTGAACTTGGTTTAGTGGCTTCAGACATTGCTGTTCAGCAATGTTAACCTTCCTAATCACATCGGCCCTTTGCTCCTTTAATTCGTCCAAAGCTGTCTTCAACTCAGAAAGGCTTTCTTCAAGCTGGTATGTGTAGATTGCTTGGCCGGCAACACAATCCCAGCAGCCGCTGGTTATTTTATCACAACACATTAATCCAAAAGAGAAAATATTACCCATAGTTTATGGTAGATTGATCTAAGGAAAATTGCATCGAAAGAGAAGAAGAGTGATTAATGAAAGGGATGAAGAACAAGGATGAGTCTACTTTATAGTCATCATAAATGGAAATGGAGACGAGGAGCGTGGTGGGTATATTTGATTAAATAAATCTACTTAAATGAATTCGTTATTGGTTAAAAGTTCGATTAATCATAAACCTTCTACTTAAATGAATTCGTTATTGGTTAAAAGTTCGATTAATCATAAACCTTTTGTTTATTCTCGTCAAACGCGTTTTGATTAATTTAAGCCATGTTTATGACTAACTGCCATAAATAGTCCAAATTTTCTACTCTGAGGTTTCAACCCCATTGGATGTTTTCATTTTTAAATGCTCTGGAATTGAATTGTACATGTCTGAGTGACTTAATCGGGTGGAGGGTCGAGTCTAAATGCAACAATGCAAGTTGCATTTGTGTTTTGGTCTCATTTTTTCTTCGTTGACCATTCAAACTTCTTTTAAAAACTTGGTGGTGAAAGCCACTGTTATCACTGATGATCACTCGTATAGGATCGGAATTTCAATATTTCTAGATGAAAGTATACCCAAACCCATAAGTTTGAAGAGATTTGTTGAGCGGATCGACTCCTCTTGGAGAAGTCTTTGAAGTGTCGTCCTTGATAATGTCGACCTAATCCCTCAATAATGGAAAGTTTTATCTACCTCCACGGAGAGTTATATATGATTTACGGAAGGAGCGCACTGTATATGAATGTACAATCACTCACCACGAGAATGTAAACACTTATAAAAGCTTGGTGGGGTTCGAACCCACCTGATGAAATATATGGTAGAGCTAACTCAAGTCCCCAAATATAATGTTGATAATCAAGGAGCAAAACAACTTAAGCTAGACAAATGTTAAATTATAAATAAAATGGGGTTAAGTCCAAATACAATGTTGCTTAACAAGGAGCAATTCAGTCCAAAATACTTGACCTAGACAAATTGGGATAAGGCATAAAAGCTTTATATGGGTTCTCTGTCTCAAGCTTGCGTCTTGAAGCTTAGTCAGAGCATCGCTAGCTCAACTACTCCGCAAAATGAATAAGGGTTAACACCACTAAACATACGGAATAAACAAATGGGCAAATAAAATTGATAGTTAGATGTAGGCAGAAGCTTGAGTAGCTTCACAAAAACTTATAAATACCAAAAGCCATAGAATTGACCAAAGTATGACTAATCCCAATTCTTAGCATAATTCTCGTTTTCCATTTTCTTCAAGACTTTAACTAACTTAAGACATCAGACTTCAGAGGATGCTTCGGAGTAACAACTCTGATACCTGCTAACCTGTTTCTTTATCTTGCAGCCCACCTAAAACGTTGTTCTACCCCAATCTAATAGCCTCTCACAAGTAGACTTCAACACCTCTAAAATGTCAACTATAGTACTTCTCTAAATATAAATATAAATATACACATATTCATATTTATTAAAATTTGATGTTGAAATTAGCACATTGATCAAAGGCTAACGTTACCGTACATGTGAAACTTCAAGGTTTTGACCAAAATATGGTTTTTCCAACAGAGAAGGTATTTGGCATCCTCAGCTTTTGCATATGTATAATATATATTCAAAATAAACAAGTGATTTTTTTATAATATACAAAGAGGTGGAGGTTGTGATGGCTCATCATGACGTAGAGATGGTAGGATGGTCAGAGTGTGAGTTACCTGCAAGGACTTGAGAGGGAGGGGGGGAGGGAGGAAGGAGAGAGAGAGAGAGAGATAGAGAGAGAGTCTTGGCCCCCTTGCAACACTCCTTACTCGGGTTGAAAGCATGGTCACATAACGAATGTCACTTTTGTCATCAAAGTGACTCAAATGTTCAATTAAACAATCAAAACATATTTAAAGAGTTAAAAGCATGAAAATATTCAATTCAAACATCTATGGATCATTTCAAACAAATATCAAGCCCAGTCAAGCCCTTAAAACAACATTTGAGTGCCCAAAATATAAAAATTAGGAATCAACCCCCGATAATTGGGCCTATGAATCGATAAAGGCCTTGTTGTCTTGAGACTTATCTCCCCTAAAGCTAAACTTAAATTATTGAATTCGAATATACTGAGACACAGGATCATGTCTCGAGATTTTGTCCTCCATATCTCAAGACATACATACTATGTCAAAGGCAATGGTATGAAACAAAGAAATCTTTAAATTAAGAGATCTTGAGTTCGCACATGTTTTTGTAGCTTGTGAGATAATCTTTCTTCGTAAAAGACGTTGACCTGCGAGAGTAGTGGGATGCAAAATAAGCTCATGAGATGCATATATAATATATATCTATATAGGGCTGAAAGAAAGAAAGAAAGAAAGAAAGAAAGAAAGAAAGAAAGAAAGAAAGAAAGAAAGAAAGAAAAAAGAGGTGAGAAAGTGGTTTGTCATTGCACTAGTCTGACAAAGCACAACTTCGTATGTGTATATTTTTTTGGCAAATCATCTGCATTAACTTTATTACTAGTACATAATTATATATAATTAAAGGAAATGAAAGTCCACACCATTATACAAAGATGCTATGGGGCATCAAGACCATTAAATAAACTTGTGACATACATTTAGTCAACTTGATTTAATAGATTTTTCCCATGTACGAGAGTCACATAAAGAGACACAAATTGTTCTAACCCCCAACTCTACATTTATGAAATGCCCACTTGCTTAATTGCTTCCCCTTCTTGTATTAGAATTATGTCAAGTTGAAGCTATTTTTAGTTGTAATTGCTCTCACCCTCACAAACCAATTGGAATAATCATTTTCAAAGACGGAGATACGTCATTGATTAGTTCTTAATAATGGGATTATACTAATAGATGAACTTGGTCACTCTCCATTATACATTTTTGCTTAAAGTTTACATACCATTTCAAGAAAAAAATTATGTAAACAGCACAACCAAGTTGGTATGGAAATTTTAGGAAAATACTTGAAGTAACCGAAATACCTTTCTCAAATTCATGTAATCTATACCATGTTGAAAATGCCAAGTCCCTCTCCCTCTTCTTTCAACACCCATTCAAATTTGTTCAATGAAGAAATGGAAAAACCTTATATACTTGAAATTCGTGGCTATCATTCACCCTAAAGATTTTCTTGAATGCTTTTTATTATTATTTTGCAACAATTTTTTACTTTTTTTTCCACAAAATAAAAAAAAAATGATTACAAATATTGAAATTGGAACTCTAAACATATGGGATTTATCTTTTAAACCAATTTTATTAATGTATTGAATAATTAAAAAATAAAACAATTTTTAGGTTTGTATTTGAGATTCTGTACAAATTCATATGCAATCAATAAATTATGTAAGAACAGGGAAGTATAGGTAGGGACGAAGGCAAAGGGGCAAGCAAGCGCCTTGACCTCCTTAAAATAGAAAATTTTAATTTTAGCCCTTTTAAAGTTCATAAAATTTTAAGTAAATAATGGTAAAATTATAATTTAGCCTTCAAAAAATGGTAATTTTTTTATTTAATCCTAAAATTACATTTTAACTTCTATAAAAATATATAACTTAATCTCGCAGATTCCAAAATGATGATACATTATAATATATATATATATATATATACATGATGAAATGGGAGATTGTACCATACAAGAACTAGAATAAATCCTCCATCAGTCTTTTCCATCATCCCTCATCACCGACAATTTCTTCAAGAAAAAACCCAAACCAAGCTCAGCACCCAAAGCAACACAACCCCATGCCATGAACCCTAGTCTTATCACCTATTCCAATAATAATCTAACTAAAGAAGAAATCTCCAAGCTCGAGTCCATCATCCAAACTTACCATACCTTTCCTTCATCCTCAAACACATGCACATCTTTACTTACACAACGTATAAACGTTCCCCTAAGCTTTATATGGCCATTCGTCCGCGATTTCGAAAACCCTAATAAGTACAAGCACTTTATCAAGAGTTGCACGATGAAAGGAGACGGAAGAGTTGGAAGTGTGAGAGATGTTACGGTTATTTCGGGCTTACCTGCGTCGATGAGCACCGAAGTACTAGAGGTATTAAATGACGATGAGCATGTTTTGAGCTTTAGGGTTGTGGGGGGAGATCATAGGCTGAATAATTATAGAGCTGTGACATCGGTTCATGAGTTTAAGGAAGGAGGAGGAGGAGAGGTATATAGTATTGTTTTGGAGTCTTATTCGGTGGAGATACCTCAAGGGAACACTGAAGAGGATACTAAGATGTTTGTGGATACTGTTGTGAAGTTGAACTTACAAAAGCTTGCAGAAGTAGCCATGGCAGCAGCTTTGAGAACGCCTACATGAAATAAAGGTCAATTGGTAGATAACCTATAGCAGCTTTATCTATGGAGAAAGAGATTGTGATAAATGAGGATGATATTATAATGGGTTATGTAAATGTGGTGTGATGGTAATGAAAATTTTACTTGCTCTCTCTCCCTATTAATTCCATTCAATATGTCAGGTTTTTGAAAGTATTGAAGGCAATATCAAACATAACAGAAATAAAATATCAGACAAAATACGTTGTATATTTACAAAATTATATCAAACAAATAATGATATATCGTTGTGATAAATTTTTTTTTTCTCAAATATGACTATTTGACATCAGTGATATAGAATGTATTTCTTATGTTGATATTTATGTTTTTTGAAAAAAAATAAGTTTACATTTTTTATTACATATTATTATAATTATTGCCTCCTCCTATTGCACCCATGTTCTAATTTTCTACAAATATCCCTATCGTCGCATCTGTCTCATGCTCTCTACCCATATTGGATGTTAGTTATGAGTTTTCTTTTCAGAAATAAATAGATTTATATAAATTAATGTGTAGTAGCATATGTTTAGGTAGGGAGCTAGCCTTTCAATTTCTACTTTCACTCGTTATATGTACATATATATATATCCTATCCTCGAATAATTAAGTGTATATATATATATAACAAATCTAAATTTATTTTTGTTCTTTCGAAAAAGAAGAAATGTTCGATTTTTTATTTTATATTTCAACTAACACTTGCACAGATACATATGGTACCACACTTGTAAGTATATGAGAAATATATATTAAGTTGGTGGTTTGAGTTCTCTCGTATACAGATGATTACGTAGTTATTTTTTTAAATGACATTTCAAAGACTTTTTTTTTAAAGGAATTGGTCCCTCAACAATACTATACATACCTAAAAATATCATAATTGTCCAAATAATTAGAATTAATAAATCATGTTAATGAAAAGGGTTAATATATACGAAAGTATTTGAACTTGACAACTTCTACCTACTTAGTACTTAAGCTTTCTTTTTAACTTAACTAGTACATAAACTTGAAAACCTTAAGTTAAGTTGGTATTTTTTGTTTGTACTTTATTAGCATAGTTAGATTTTAAGCTAGCGGTCAATAGAATGGTGACACATGTTATAAAAATAATAAAAAATATTTTTTTGAAAATAAAAAAAATTAAAAATAGGAAATTTATTTGTATTTATTTTTTATTTTGCATGCATAATGAATCTAGACAATCATTTGTCTAGGTTTACTCTGAATTTTTTTTAATAATTTTATATTTTATAATTTCAAAAGTAACAATACAATTTTCTTTTAAAAGTAAACTCCATTTTATAATTTTTTTTAATTTTTAGAATTTTTCTTGAATTTTAAAATTTTATTTCTTTTATTTCAAGTGCACAATGAATTTAGACACATGGTTTTCTAGATACAAATGAATCAAGACAACCATGCGTCTAGGTTGATTCTAAACATTTATTTCTCTAGTAATTTTATATATTTTTATAGTAGGACTACAGCTGGCAAACGAGCAGCCTCAGATCGGGCTTACTTTGGACCTAGATATTTTCAAGCTCGGATCAACTCGGGCTTTCTTGACCTTGGACTTTCTCGGGCTCAGATTTGTTACAAGCTAGGATTTTCTCGAGCTCATGCCCTTTCGGATTGAGATTTTTTCAAATTTAGGCTCGGATTAAGTTGGGTAAGCTCTAATGGATTCAGATAATTTGAATTTTGTAAGTTATAAATATTTGAATTTTGAATGTAATAAATCATTTTACTTTTATACGATAACAACGCAATTCAAATTTGTCTTATAAAAAGTACAAATTATATATATATATTTAATAAAGTTATTTTATATAAAATAATTAAAGTATTGTAGGTAAAATTTATTATTTTATGATATTATATGAATTAACAAAAATATCTTTTATTGTTTATTATTATATTATATTGAAAACTGAATAAAATTTTATTTTTCTTATTAAATTTATAAACCTAATACTCAAATTCAAAATAAACTAATTACAGTCCAAAACTCAAGTCCAAAATAAAAAGAAATTAAACCAAATACCCAAATATAATTTGTAAAAGCTAAAGCCCAATTCAAAATCTAATTTAAAAATAAATAATAATTTATGTATTATTAGTTATAATTATAAACATGTATTTTAATATACTAAATTTCACATAATTATTGATGTTATATCTTTTATTATAATCTATAACATAATAATAGTTATTATATTAATACCTATAAAATATATTATTTCATTATATAATACTATATCACATACTATAATAGTAGAGGAATACATAATATATTAATTATTATCATATATTATTATTTATTATATTGGTTGAAATATGCTCTAAGTCACTATACTTTTCTTACATTTGAAAATTAGCCCTCCTACTATATTGTATAATGCTATATCATATCATATACTAATAGTTTATATACATGCATCAATGATTAAACTTTACAATATCATGTAATACTATATCTTTTATAATATTCTATAATATAATAGTAGTGCATTATATATTAATTATTATACTAGTTGAAATATGCTCGAAGCCCTTATAATTTCGTAAATTTGAAAGTTAGCTCTTCTACTATAATGTTATATCATATCATATAGTATATAATATATTAATAGTTTATATATATGCATCAATGATTAAACATTATAATATCATGTAATACTTTATCTTTTATTGTATTCTATAATATAATAATAGTTATATATAATATTAGTACATTTTATATTAATCATTGTTTATTATTATATTGGTTGAAATATGTTCTAAGTCTCTATACTTTTCATACATTTGAAAGTTAGCTCTCTTACTTTATTATATAATACTATATCATATCATGTAGTATATAATATATTAATAGTTTATATATGCATTAATGATTAAACATTGTAATATCATGTAATACTATTTCTTTTATTACAATTTATAATATAATAATAGTTAAGTAGTACATTATATATTATATATTAATCATTATTGTTTGTTATTATACGGGTTTAAATATGTTCTAAGTCCTTATACTTTTCGTATATTAGAAAGTTAGTCATCCTACTATACTATATAATGTTATATCATATCATATATTAATAGTTTATATATATGCATAAATGATTAAACATTGTTAATGTCATGTAATACTATATATTATAATCTATATTATAATAAGAGTTATACATAATAGTAGTACATTATATATTACTTATTATTATATATTATTGTTTATTATTATACTAGTTAAAATATACTCTAAGTCCCTATACTTTTTGTACATTTAAAACTTAGCCCTCCTACTATATTATATAATGTTACATCATATCATATAATATATTAATAGTTTATATATATATATATGCATTGATGATTAAACATTATAATATCATGTAATATTATTTATATATGTATTAATATTTTTAGTATTAGTTATATATAATAATATTATTTTATGTATTAGTAACACTAATATATTATAATATTATATTATATTACCATTAAATTTTAATTTTATAGATTTTAATAATTACTAATTTTATATATTTATTATACATATATAATTATAGTATTAAAAATATTTTATATTAAATTAATGTTTTTAAAATTTTATTTCACTTTATAATTTAACATAAAAAACTATTATTAATTACTTTTTCTATTAATAAAATTTTAATATAAATATACAGTACTTATGAATATATTTTCCAAAAAAAAAAAAGAACTATCATTTATTTATATTTTAAACAATAATATAAAATTATATTAATTATTAATGTCTATTATGATAGTTCAGCTATAAAATCAGACTTTTTTGAATTTTTAATTAAATTTATCTCGGGTTCCGGCTAGATCGATCTCGGGTTTAGATCTGGTATGAGTTCCAGCTTTCTTGAACTTAGATCGAAACGGATAAATATTTTAATGTAAACTTGTTTTTTCAGCTCTAATTTCGACTAGTGAAGGTGTGGACACCCTCATTTTGATAGAATTCTAAAATAATATTTGAAAGAACATAAGTCTAATCGTGTTGCATTGTTAGAAATGAGAGACTGGGATTCCATTTTTCTCATCAAATTGAGGCAATTGGTTTCTCTAGAAGGATTTGACTATGTTGGAATGAGTCAACATAGAGTTAGGTAATTTATAGTCATGCCAAGATCTTACCTTGGTTATAGAAAGTCCTTAACGCAAAATAAAAAGGACAAATTTGTAGGAATGCATGCAAGACTGGTTGCTGTTGACGGGCGATTAAAATGTTTTTTATCCTCAACTAAGAAGAAAGGTGGGGCATTGAGTTGGATGTCCTTTTTCAAACAATTTCTTTTTGATAATTCCTTGCGTGACATGGGTTTCAAAGAGTCATGTTTCACTTGGAATCGCAAATATGGAATTGGATAAGAAGTTTCGAAGCATAGAGGTGTATCATCTTCTGAAAGGAAGTCTGATCATTTTCGGAAATATGGTAGCGAGGTTGTTGGAACTAAGAATGAGAGATGAATGAAGTTAGCAGTTTCTTGAGCTTCAAGGCTCGATACTTGCTAAACAAACAAAACATAATTGGGCTTGACGGACAAAAGAAAGCAAAGAAAAAGAGAATTAAATGAAGAATTCTGATGATTTTTCATTAATCATAAAAGAAGGCTTGATGCCAATACATATACCAGACATAAGCTGGTAAAAAACAAGCAAATTGTCACCTAAACATTACCTACTACCACTAAGTAACATTCAAACTCATAAAACATGACTTGCACAGTTTGTAAAGTTGATTCATCAGCTCAAGCTTCACTTAATTACATCAAATATGTTACCTACTTAGTTCAAATCTGACTAAGTTACAAAACAACAAATAAAGTAACAAAACAAAATGAAATACAGCAGCAATGCGTTTTAGCTACTGCATGCATGGTTCGGACGACTTGTTCTGCTTCTTGATGCTTCATGTGCTGTATGCAGGCTAACTTCAACATTCCTCCTTGGCTTGCATGCTGCATACTCCCATTTTGACTCTCAAATGCACGAACCTTGACACACTAAGGGGCTTTGTCAAGATATCAACAAGCTAATCCTAACAAAATGCAATGAATCAGTTTCACCTCTTGAGTTTGTTCCATCTCCCTAACAAAATGAAACTTAATCTTAAAGTGCTTTGTTTTGCCATGGAACACTGGATTCTTTGCAATTGCTACATCAGATTGGTTGTCACATTTGATCTCTATTGCTTCCCTTTGGTGTAGATTCAAGTCGGCCATCATTTTCTTAGTCAAATGGCTTGGTTAACAGCACTAGCAGCTGCTACATACTCAGCTTCAGCAGTTGATTGAGCAACAACATTTTGCTTCTTCGAACTCCAACAAAAAATGGCTGAACCAAGAGTAAACAGATACCCTGAGGTGCTCTTCATGTCATCTATCGATCTAGTCCAATCACTATTAGTATAACCAAACAGTTTCATGTTTTCAACTTTGGTGAACTTCATTCCAAAGCTCAGTGTACCTTTGATGTACCTGAGAACTCTTTTGGCAGCTTGTAAATGCTTCACATTGCAACAATGCATGAATCTAGATAGCAAACTTACAGCAAACATAATGTCTGGTCTAGTGGCAGTCAAATAGAGCAGACATCCAATCAAACTCCTATAGGTTGATTCACAAACCTTCTTGAAATCACCTTGCCTTGACATCTTCTCTCCAATAGCAACTGGTGTGCTTGTTGCCTTGCAGTTCAGTATGGAGAATTTGTTCAGAATCTTCAAAGCAAATGCCTTCTGACTTAGAAAGATTTCTTGCTGAGTTTGAGACACTTCCATGCCAAGGAAGTAGGACATTTATCCCAAATCAGACATCTCAAACATTTTTTTTTTTATTTTGCCTTTGAAATCAGCCAACATTGCATAATCTTCTCCTATCACCAGCAAGTCATCAACATACAAGGACACTATGAGCTGTGTTTCATCACATTCATTCTTCACATACAAGGTTCGCTCACTGATGCTTCTCTTGAACCCCAAGCTAGGTAGGTAGCTATCTGTTCTGTCATACCAGGCTCTTGGTGCTTGTTTCAAGCCATACAAGGCCTTTTTCAGCTTGTACACTTTATCCTCTTCACCAGCAACTTTGAAACCTTCAGGCTGCTCGGCATAAATCTCCTCTTCAAGAAAACCATTGAGGGAAGTTGACTTTACATCAAGCTGATGAATTTCCCATTCCTTCTGTGCAGCCAAAGCAACTAACAGCCTGATTGTGTTAAGTCTGGCCACTGGTGCAAATGTTTCAAAGTAGTCAATACCATACTTCTGACTGAATCCCTTCACTACCAGCCTTGCTTTCAGCTTGTTCTAGGTTCCATCAGCATTATGCTTGGCTCGAAACACCCACTTTACTCCTATAACCTTCCTATTGGCTGGTCTTACAACTACCTCCCATGTTTTGTTTTTGTTGATCGTGCTTATTTCATTGAGCATAGCTTGTTTCCAATCTTGTTGAGCTTCAGCCTCTTCAAAACAAGTTGGTTCCACAATAGCTACATCTGCTCTTGCATATATCTCAGCCAATGGTCTGGTTCCCCTGACTAGTTCATCATCAATATCCATTTCAGGATCATTTTGATTAACTTCAGTCTGATCTGTCATCAGGTCTTCAGCAGCAGTCTCTGGTTCATTTTTATCCTAATTCCAACTTGACTTCTCATCAAATACAACATCCCTATTCACAAAGAATCTGTTGGATGAAGGATTCAAGATCCTATAGTCTTTCTTGACTTTGCTGTAGCCCACCAGTATGCCAGGTTGAGCCTTATTGGCTAACTTGTCCCTCTTAACTGCAAGTATGTGTGCATAGAAAATGCAGCCAAAGACCCTTAGGTGAGCTAATAATGGCTTGAACCCAAACCAGGCCTCGAATGGAGTTTTTTGAACCAAAACTTTGGTTGGTAGCCTGTTTGAAGGTAAACAGCAATGTTAACTGCCTCAGCCCACAATGTTTTAGGCAAATTCTTTTCAAACATTAGGCACCTGGCCATATCCATCAGAGTTCGGTTCTTCCTCTCACTGACACCATTTTGCTAAGGTGTGTAGGTGTTGGTGAGTTGGTGCTTGATGCCTACTTCATCACAAAAGTCTTGAAACCTTGCTGAAGTGTATTCTGTGCCATTATCAATCATTAGTGTCTTGAGCTTGCAACCTGATTCTGTTTCTGCTGCAGCCTTGAACTTCCAAAACAATAAGGCTACTTATGACTTGTGCTTTAGGAAGTAAATCCAACAATACCTTGAGTAATCATTAATGAACAGGATAAAATGCCTATTGCCATTCAAAGACAGTGTATTTATGGGGCCACACACATTAGTGTGGACTAGCTACAGCTTTTCTGAGGCTCTTTAGGCCTTGTTCAAAGAAAATGGCTGTCTAGGTTGTTTTCTTAGCTAACATATTTCACAAACATCATCTTTCTCAACTGACTTTGTGAAGTTTTCAACCAAATTCCTTTTGGTTAGTTGAACCAGTGACTTGTAGTTGGCATGGCCTAGCCTCTTGTGCCACAGCTTGAATTCATCTAAAATAGCTGTATAGGCAGTGTCTGAGTTATTGTTCCAGTCCACTACAAAGCTTCTATTAGCCATGGTTACTGACATAAGCTTAGATCCACTTAGATCACTGATCATGCATTCTTTGTCTTTGAACACTACTGAATAACCCTTTTCCAGCAGCTGAGCTATACTAAGCAGGTTCCTATCAATTTTAGGCACAAACAAGACATTTGAAACAAGTTTGATACCCGTTGGAGTGTCAATCAGAACATATCCCTTGCTTTCTGCTTTGATGAAGTGTCCATTTCCAACTTTTACCTTTTTTTTGAAGCTTCTATCAATGTTATTGAAGATAGTAGCATCAGGGGTCATGTGGTTTGTGCAACCACTGCCAATCAGCCATCCTTTTGTGGCTTTTCTTTTGATAGTTGAGCAAGAAACTGCAAAGACTTGCTCTTCTTGGTCACTTCCTTCTTCTACTACTTGAGCTTCAGCTCTATGCTGTTGAGGCCGGTTTTGCTTCAGCCTGTCTTTGTTTCTGCAAATTTTCTCAGAATGGCCTATCTTTTTGTAGACTTTGCACTGCACATCAGGTCTAAGCCAACAATTTTCTGCTGGATGACTAAGCTTTTTGCAGTGTGGGCAAGGTGGATATTTTCTTCTTGCTCCATCTCTTCTAGGCTTATCAGACTAGGCTTTCTTTCCTTTGTAGCCAGATGAGCTCGAGGCAGGTCTACTCTTGGCTTGGAAGGCACGTTCTTGATACTCCTCTTATTTGCTAGCTCTTCTTTACTCTTGAGCATAAAGAGCATTGATCAGCTTAGTGAAAGAGGTGCTAGACAAATCTCTTGAGTCTTCAAGGGAAGATATTTTGGCTTCATATCTCTCAGGTGAGGTTGCAATGAACTTTTCTACTATTCTCGCTTCACTAAACTAGTCCCCAAGCAATCTAATGCTGTTCACAACAGCCATAATCCTGTCTGAGTATTGCTTCACTATTTCTTCTTCCTTCATCTTCAAATTTTTGAAATCCCTTCTTAAATTCAATAGTTGTTGGTGTCTCATTCTTTCAGTCCCTTGAAACTCCTCCTTCAACCTATCCCAAGCATGCTTTGGTGACTCACAAGCCATGATTCTTATGAAAATCACATCAGACACACTTTTTTGAATGCATGTCATGGCCTTGTGTCTTTTAGTTCTTTCATCTGTGTGCTACCTGATTTGAGCCATAGTGGGATTGGCTCTTAGAGGTTTTGGTTCAGCATCCGAGTTGACAACCTCCCATAGGTCAAATGCCAGCAGGTAGGTCTTCATTTTTACTATACAAATGTGGTAGCCTTCACCATTAAAGACTGGTGGTGCAGCTGGAGAGAAACCTGATGAAGACATGGTTTTAAGGATTGAAAAAATGACAGGTCCACTAAGAAATGAGTTCTAGATACTAATTGTTAGAACTAAGAATGATAGATGAATTAAGTTAGCAGTTTCTTGAGCTTCAAGGCTCGATACTTGCTAAACAAACAAAATAGAATTGGGTTTAAAGGACAAAAGAAAGCAAAGAAAAAGAGAATTGAATGAAGAATTTTGATGATTTTTCATTAACCATAAAAGAAGGCTTGATGCCAATACATATACCAGACGTAAGCTGGTAAAAAACAAGCAAATTGTCTCCTAAACATTACCTACTACCACTAAGTAACATTAAAACTCATAAAACTTGACTTGCACACTTTGTAAAGCTTCACCTAATTACATCAAATATGTTACCTACTTAGTTCAAATCTAACTAAGTTACAAAACAAAAAATAAAGTAACAAAACAAAATGAAATACAATAGCAGCAATGTACTTCAGCTGCTGCATGCATGGCTTGGACGACTTGTTCTGCTTCTTGATGCTTCATGTGCTGCATGTAGGCCAACTTCAACAGAGGTTCATTAACGATTTCAAGATATGGAACATGCATGTTTTTGGGGACATTAACAAACAAACAAAATGGAAATGTAATATCAAAAATCAAATGGGTACAAAGGGTGGAAGAGAATAATTGCAAATGGAATGGGAGGAGATTTTGGAATATAGGAGGAATTATTATGGCAGCAAAAATTTAGATGTGATTGGCTAGCATATGGAGATCAAAATACAAAATGCTACCAGTCGTAATTTGGTTAAGAAAAGTCATAATAGGATTAGTGCCCTCAAGCGAAATGGGGATGAGTGGAGCTATGATGAATCAAAAGTTGTTTCTTACTTCCAAAGACTTTATACGATGGAAGGGTTAAATCCAGGGGAATTTTCAATATGAGGCTATTTTCCTTTTATTGATGCTACAGATATGGAGATGTTACAAAATGACGTATCTAATGAAAAAATATTGTTCATCCTATTTGATATGTCACCACTTAAAGCATCGTGTATTGATGCTCTCAATATACAGTTCATCTAAAGGCAATGGAGGACAGTTGGAAATTCGATTTGAAATATGATTAGAAGAGTGTTTCAAGGTCAAGAATTGGATCCAAACATTGGTTTCCTGAGTTCCTAAGGTGAGTGGTTTGAAAATATTCACACATTTTCAACTGTGCTCTGTGTTATAGAAAATGATCACTGAAACTATTGTGAATAAGTGCAGTACGTCTGTTCTTGTTGTACCTCACCAAGTCAGTTTTTTAGTAGAAAGGAATATTAGGATAATGTTTTGATAATTGAACTTGTCGTGGTAAGAAAAGGTGGATGGATAGAAAATTTATTATAAGCTGAGGTAGGACTTTTTGGAATACACTCCATGAAGAAGAATTACCTATTCAAACCATATAGTTGAGCATGCGTTACATATCGTTGACCTTGATGGAAATTTTATGGAATGGTGGCTTTAGAAAAGAATTCAAACTTTTTCAAGGCCTTCCATAATATGATCATTTTCTGCTATATTTATTTTTATCGGGATGGAGTATTTGGGTCATAAGATAAATAAAATAGTGGTGGAAAACAAATTTATAGCCTCTCATCTTATCTAGAAATGAAAAACCAATATCTTATTTGTACTTCACAAAAACCCTGATATTATTTTGCAAGGTAAATCCTAAGCAAACAAAGGTAGAAAGTAGGATTCTAAGACAATTTAGCCAATATTTAGGTCATAAAATTAATGGTTAGAAAATTTAAAATTTCCCCTTTTTTTTTTTTCCAAATATGATGGAGCAAGTTTCAACTTTGGCTAGTGGTGGAACCTAGAGTCAATAATTGCTTAAAAAAATAGTGCGTGTAACAACCTGTTTTTGGGTCAAATTGGAACAGTGGTTTCGGGACCACAATTCTGAAGTCAAAATATTTATTTTATTATTTTATTAAGGTTTACAGCATGATAGAATTATTGTGTGAAAGTTTCGTAAAGAAATTTTACCTTTTAAATGATTAATTCGGTAAAAAGGACTAAATCGCGTAAGGCCTAAAATATGAGTTCTATTAGTTAAATGAACCAAATAGCTATAGAAATGAAGTGATTGAGCACTTTCATGGTAAATATACCATTAATAGAATGAGTGGACAACTTTGGACATGTTATAGGTGGGTTTTTAATGTTTTATTAAAGGTTAATATAGTAAATTAGTAAATAAGGTTAATTTTAATTAAACAAATTGCATCATCTTCTTCCATTATCTTTTCATCACCGAAATTAGAGAAAGAAAATAACCATTGGAGAGCTTAAGGTTTGGCCAAGCTATTTGTTCTCATCTAGGTACGGTTTTTGCTCAATTTTTGATGATTTCTATGTTTTTGAGCTCGTTGCAGCTTAATCTAGCTAGCCCGTGTAACGCCCCAAAAATCCTTTATAATTATTCTCGTATGTTTGTGACACAAATATTTTTCTGCTTCAGTGGTTAAGTGTTCTGGGAGTGTCTGAGAAGTCTTGGGTTCAAGCCTTAGCTTGGGCAAAATTTTGTTTTTAACTGAGTAAACCCCTATCTTTAGCCAGTAGGCTTATAATTATATGTTGGTAAAACATGTCAGAATGAGCCTACTGGTCTAGTGGATAAGTAGAGTGTTGGCGTGTTGGAGGTCCTGTGTTCGAGTACTGGCGTGGGCATTATTTTCGCTATTGTGGACGGCTAGAGTTTGTATTTCATTAAAAGTCTGAGTAGTGGGAAGGTTGAAAAGTTTTTAAGAGAATATTTGGGGATTTTGAAGTTATCCCATATTTGCTTGGCTGAAAATTTTGGCACTCTTCCTCTCATTCTCACAATTCTTTCGGTTTTGGCAGTTTTCTCTCTTTTTATCTTGTTTGCTTTCCTGCCGATTTTCACCCTTTTTTTCTTTGGATGTCAACTTTATCTTTTGGTTTTTTTTTCTCATCCTTCCTTGTAGCCAAAACTTGCCTTTTCTCGCCATTCTCTTTTTGTTCTTTTTCCAATCAGTTTTTGGTGCGCAACGGTTGTTTCCTTACTCTCTCTTCCGAAGTGGTTGCTTCACCAAACACCTCCCTTTTTGCTACCGATTTCGCTACCTACAATCCCTATTTTCAGTTTCTTTCTTCTTATTTATTTATTTTGGTTAAGTTGCCGATTATTTCTAGGGGTCCGACTGTTCTATCTTTTGTCTCTGTAGAATCGTTGTGCTTTTGGCCTTCTTTTTGGTTGTAGGCCGATAATTTCTTTCCCCTATACATGGATTTGCGGTTTTGGTAAGTTGATTTTCGTTTTGTTTCAAGCTAGTCATGCGAATGCTTATTAATAGGGGTTCGACTGAAATGCAGGTGCTAACCGTGGAGCTAGTGATCACTCTTTATCAACGATTTAAGTGTGTAAGGCCTTAGTTGTTCAAACAAGGCAAGTGGCAGTCGATCTTTTGGACAAGTGTTTTGAAGAGGGTTCGTTTAATCTAATTATTATGTGATTAATTATGTGTTATGGCCGAACATAGGTTTGGAGTGCTCAAGAACGGTGTGCGCATTTTTTGTAACCAGTTGTGTAAATACGACTCTGGAAATAGAAATCAGTGAAAAGCTGAAAAACGTGAAAGCTGACGCTGCACAGACGTGCGGTCGCCCGTTTGGTAGGCCGTGTGATCGGACACGGGCGTGTGATCGACGAGGCAAGCCAAGTGTGATTCATGGGCTGGGCCAAATTGGGCAGTGTGAGCCCTACACGGATGAACCACACGGGCGTGTGTGATTTTTGGGCCAGGCCGTGTGATCCACACGACTAAAGCCATTTTGGGCCTTGTGGGCCACACGGGCGTATAGGCCCACTTGGGCAAATTACATGGGCTTGTGGGCCTATTTTCACTGTTTGAGTACTAAGGTTGCACGGGTCGCTGGAGTCGACTGTAGACCTACTGTAGGGTCGGTAAGATTACCTAGATCCCTAATTGACTGAATGACTGTTATATCCATGTACTTTATATATATATATGTACGACTGTATTTTAAGCATGCTGTTAAAACTGTACTGATTACATATATGATACCATGATTTGGCATGACATGATTGTATAATGCATTGCATGGGGATGTGTTTATATGGGTCGAAGGAAGTGTACTAAAAGGCTTCGAGCCTAACTTACTGGCAGCTTAGCTGCAAACTACTATTTAGTGCTGCATTCGGTACTTTTTGGAGTGTAGGGATGGGTAGGTTGATTATATCCCCACATGGAATGTAGGGTTGGACAGAAATGGAGTGTAGAGGCTGGCTGGGTAGGACTTGTATACTGCATAACTTGATACTGTAATGGGCCAAGGCCCAAATGCATGACTGCCTTTGTACTGAGATGGGCTAAAGCCCAAACTGATACTGTCGCTAATTCTAAAAAGGGCTTAGGCCCAGACTGTGATTGCCTTCTGTCTATCTGTTGCTTTATATGGGATTGCACACTGAGTTTTTGAAAACTCACCCGTCTGATCTGACTGTACAGGTAATCCCTAGACATAGGCAGATCGGTGCGGAGGAGGACTCCGAGGTGGCCACACGACCTAAATTACTTGATTAGTACTTAATAATGATTTTTAATTTTATTTTGGGGTATTTTACTGTAATGGTGGCCTTTTTGGATTTTCATGGTTAATTTGGGATTTCTATTGTTTTGATTTACAACTGCTAGTAGTAGGGTTAGTCAAATTTTCAAAAAGAATCAACTGTTTTAACAAAATTATGCAAACTGATTTACAAAGGTTCCGCAATAAGTGACGTTTTGAAAAATTAACAACGTTTCGAAAAAGAATAATTTTGTGATAATGAACTACGTTTGAAAATTAACGATGCATCCTAGAATTAACACAAGATTTTGTATAAAGGTTAAATAGAAAAGAGGTTTTTATGACAACTCGTTTATTTTGAAAAACACTACCATGTGACATTGCCAGATTTGGCCATAATGTCTAGGCCGGGTTTGGGGTGTTACAGCTCGTATCTCCGATTTCAAAAATTTTAAAGTATTTGAATGTTGCCATTTTTGAATGCATGAATATTTTGTTAGTTGATGATGGAAAATAAATCATTGTTGTTAGATCTACAAGTTTTGTAAAGTGAATTTTAGTAAAAATGTCAATTTTGGATTAAATTGTGAAAAATGAAAATTTAGTGGTTAAAATGTAAATTAAATTGAAAATATGGGCTGATAGTAATATATGGAAAATTTGGCTAGCTTGGGTTTGTGTTTAATTTCATGAAATTGTAATTTTATGTGATAAAGACTAAATTGCAAAAATGTGAAATTATGGAGGAAAAAGTGTAAATGTACTTTAAAGTAAATTTTGGATTAAATTGAATAGAGAGATAATTAAATAAGCTGATTTTGATTATAACTAGATTAAGAAAAGTGAAATACGGGTCTAGATCGAGGAAAAGATAAAGTATCAGACTAGTCGACCCGTTCCGTCGTTTTAACGATTGAGGTAAGTTTGTATGTTAATAAATGCTGTTAAATTGTGCTATAAATTTATTATTATTGTTGAATTGAATTATAATGTTGACTGGAAATGAGTACGAGCACAACTGACAGAGTTATGACGTCCGAAAGTCCCGTACGAACTTTAGGAATAGCTTAGGATCTAAATGTCATGACATTAGGATTTTTGATATGAGATTCGTGTAAGACCATGTATGGGACATTGGCATCGATATGAGATTCGTGTAAGACCATAGCTGGGCTATTGGCATCGATATATTATAACATGTAAGACCATATCTGGGATATGGCATTGTATAAGTTATACGAGATTTCCAAGTATCCTTAGATATTTTGAATGGTTCAACGGGCATAGTCAAGACAAGAATGAAAGTACGAATGAAATAAGTAATATAGGTACGTACAAAACTTATGTGAGAATCGAATGAAAATGGTGTGTTCATATTGTACATGTATATGAAATGAGAAAGATTTGTGAATAAATATGTTTTATGCCAAAATGGGTTCATTTGGCTATATGGAGGTATGAATTGGATGTTAAATGAGGCATGAGTTATGTTTGTTTTAACTATATATACATAGGGTATATAACGTGCGAAATACAGTTACTTGATGATAGTTAACACGATTCACCTTGGCTAAAGAAGATGTGAAGAATGTTGGTTTGAATGAAGTTATATAGATAGTTGATTTTGTATATGTAAATGGGATCAAATAGATAATAATGTTTTTGATCCGTATGAGCATAGAAATAAATAAACTTGTGAAGCTTTGTTAATTATGTGATTGGAATTAGGGTATAAAGATGAAACCAAATGAGTTTATATTATAGTATATGTGTAAATGCTTAATATGTGTTTATTCAATAAGATAAGTTGAATATCATACGAGCTTACTAAGCTTTATAGCTTACTTTGTGTTATCTTTCTATGTTTTATAGTGATTCGGATGTTCGCTCGGGTTGGAAGTCGGCGGAGATTACATCGCACTATTTGGTTTTTGATTTCAATTTTTATACACTTGTGATTTGGTTATGTGGCATGTATAGGTTTGAGTTGTGGACATGTGTTTTGGTAATGTTGAATGTGAGTTTGGCTTATGATATGTGCTCATATATGTGCTTATGGTGTATATATATTGTAATAGGCCCAATTTGCCCGGGCCCATACAATAAAAACAAAAAAAATAATAAAATAAAAATGTCCAGTCTTTTTTACAGTCCACTTTACAAAATTAAACAGCCTAAACTACCCATTACCCGTGGCCCAACTAAACTCACTAGCCTAATAACCAGAACCCGAATACACCATTGACCCAATACCCAAAGACCTAGACCCAGCAGACCCAAACTAGTGCAGCCCAAGAAGGCCCAAACACTAAGCAGAATCAGCAGTGGCCTAGGGTTTCTGAAACCCTAGGCGTCGCAATGGCAGGAGCCCAATCGTTACAAGCGCTGCAGTCACCAGCCCCGGTTAAGCCGCAAGTCGTGACGCAGCTTGCGCGAGCCCTCATCGCCGCCAGATTTTTCGACCTGTAAAAGGAAAGAACGATAGCAAAATATGGCAACCGCAACCAAAAATATTTGCATTCCTTTTCTATTTTTGTTTTTGAGGCTATAAAAGCCCTTTGATAAACTTGTAAGGGGGGATACACACAGAGAAATAAAAAGCAAAAAAAATATACTTTGAAAGAGAATACAGAGTTTTTTTTTAAACGGAGTTGATTCCGTATTTTTTGATTTGTTTTTGTTTTTTGATTTATGCATGTTGTATACACAAAATAACAAAAAAAAGAGAATAAAAGAAAAAGACGAAATTTCATACCTGAGAGCCTCCGTGGACGACAGCGCGTGGGACGGAGGTCCCCTTGGCCTGATAACCTGACTCCGTCAGAAAGGGGAGAACTTTTGAGAGGTTTTAAAAGTTTTTTTTTAAAAACAGTTTCAAAATGATTCTCATCTGATTTTTTTTTTACTTTTATAACGATAAGGAAAAGACGCCGTTTTTGCTTAATCTAATAAGCACAAAACGACGTCGTTCAGGGCCAAGGGTCCGCGCGTTGACCCGAGCCCGGGTAGGATCCGCGCATTTTTTATAAATGGGTAATTTGCCATTTCAGTCCCTTCGTAATTTTATTTGTTTTAATTTCATCCAATTCAAGATTTTCTTTATTTTTAAATTAGCTTCGAAGGTCTGTTTTCATTCCAATTTAGTCTTTCGGGCTGCATTAAAGGCTAAATTTATTACGACGTCGTTTTAAAATTTGGCATAATTTCCATTTTAACCCCTGTGATTTAACGGGCATTTTAATTTAGTTCTTTTATATCTGTTTTAATTGCTATTTTAACCCGTGTTTCTTTGTTTTATTTATCCTTTTATTTTATATTATATTTAATTATTTCCTTATATTTATTAATTTATTAATAGTACAAAATCATATATATATTTTATATGTGTTATCTTTATATATATTTAATTATTATTATATATTATTTGGTTTAATATAATTTATATATTATTTTATACTTTATATATTATTTATTATATTATATTTTTAAATTTGTATATTATATATATTTTATATGTGTTATCTTTATATATATATTTAATTATTATTATATATTATTTGGTTTAATATAATTCATATATTATTTTATAGTTTATATATTATTCATTATATTATATTTTTTAATTTTTATATTATATAGTATTATATTATGTTTTTTTTAAAAATCTATTTATATTATATAACCTATTTTATTTACATTATTTATTACATATGTAATTTTTATAATTAGTTTATTATATATATGTTTTTTTTATATACTGTTTACTAATTATTTTTATAATCATTTATATAAATTAAATTATTAAATTATGTATTTGTTATAAATTTTTCTTTTTATATACTTTTTATTATTTATTTAAAACATTGTATATATATGTTAAATAGTTTTAGAAATTGCCATAT
The DNA here is from genome assembly GCA_025503065.1 of Gossypium bickii. Taxonomy (NCBI): domain Eukaryota; kingdom Viridiplantae; phylum Streptophyta; class Magnoliopsida; order Malvales; family Malvaceae; genus Gossypium; species Gossypium bickii. The sequence continues at coordinate 12,502,689 of CP106713.1, read as the reverse complement.
TCCTTTTCCCATTATACTGTATATTCAATGCTTAACATAATTCTTTATTTATTTATTCATGTTATATTATTCTTTACTATTTATTGTTAGTATAATTTGTAGTTATGTAAAATTGCTATTAAATATATATGTTGCCATATCTACTCCAAAACCATTTGTTTTATAAAACACATTTAATTACATTTATGCATTTTATTCAAAGGCTTTTAAATACAGCGATATATGGTATTTGGGTCTTTGAGAGAAATTATACCTTAACTTACTCGGTTTTAATTTTTCCTCGTAGAACTTAAAATATCAAGTATCCTCTTTTTTTAAAACCTATAAATTTTAAATAAGAACTTATCTGCGAGAATTCAAAATTGTCGTGTCCTAACTCACTAGATATGACGATTTGTTATCTCGGGATAAGAATTTCAGAAAATAAGGCAATGTTTCGTGTTTGGAAGTTCGAGAAATTGTGCCCTAACGTGCTGGCTTTCGGTTTTTCGTTCGTCCAAATAACTAAATATCCTTTTAATGAATTTTGCAAATCATGAGATGGTTTTGGTTACGAAAGTTTAAAACATCATGTCCTAACGTGCTGGATGTGATGTTTGTATACTTTCGGAACAAAGAAATCTCCAATTTCAACTCAAATTGTTCAAATTTTTAAAGAAACCATATTTCCAAATCTTTTTCAAATTCTCGACATAAGGGCATTAGTTAATCAATTAGGTGCCAATTTTTGGGAGTTACGGGGGTCCTAACCTTTCCTCGTACGTAACCGACTCCTGAACATGTTTTCTGGTATTTTGTGGACTAAAAATCAATGTTTTGAAATAAAATGTTTTAAAAGGTGATCCAATCACACCTAAGTAAAAAGGGATTGGTGGCGACTCCATTTTCGTTTTAAAGTCGATCCCCGTTTTTTTCATAAAATTTAAAAATGGTTTCGACAGCATGGCGACTCCGCTGGGGACATCATCAGAGAGTCAAGCCATAAATTGATTATTTTTGTCCTTTTATCAAAAATTAAAATTTGATTTTTATTCTTTCACTATATGAGTTTGTGACATATGTTTGTTATGGTTTGAGTCTCGTAGGGTACTCTTGCATCATATTGTATGACCGTTGTGGTCACATCCTTAAATGAGAGTGAGAAACTATGCCTTCGTGAGGTTTCCACCTTCGCATGGGCTAGTGGACTGCTTCCAGGATACATCAGTACCTATGTCTTAGTGAGGTTTTCACCTCCGTGCAGCCATAGGGAAATGTATTCCCCTGAACTAAACTCGATCCATATGAGCCTATAATGGGTGAGGATCGAGGAGTCTGCTAGTTCGGGTACCTCAACTTTAGAACTAAACCGCATATAGTGAACCCTAAGAGCCCATATTAGGTAGAACTATGTCAAACCTTAGTGGTCACTGATAAACCGTAATTATAACATATTTTAATCCCGTATTTAGCTTATTTTGGATGATTTATCCCTTGATTTATATAAAAAGGTGCTTTTAATCCTTTCTTTTCATGTCTTATACCCAGGAAAGCACCCGAGGATAAAAAGAACGTAAAACGGGCCTAAAACAGAGTAAATGGGCCTTAGCATGAAATCGACACGGCCTGGCCCAAAGCCCACACGGCCGTGCCTCGCCGATCACCTAGAGCACGGCCTTTCCCTCGATTTACATGGCCGTGCCTCATTAAGAATTCCGAACACGGTTTGAAGTCAACCACACGGGCGTGTGCCATGGCCGTGCCTCTGTCACTGGAATGAGCAATTTCAGTCAGAAAAGGATACTTAGGGAGAAAGAATCGCATTCCAAGGAGCCTATGTATATCCCCTAAGTGCCACCTTTGAACGAGGAGCGGAGCTAGGCCAAGGAGCCAAGCTGGAAATGTTAGAATTGTGGGAATCACTTGAAGTTAGCCAGTTGATCCATCCCAAGAAGCCGGAATTAGACTCAAGACAGCGGAATTCTCCTTCAATTCCTTCAGGGAGTTTTAGGGATTTCTTATGTTTTGTTTTATCTTTTCTCTTGAGATGTTTTCTTATTTAGTTATGAACTAAACCCCTCAGATACCTGAAGGGGATGAAACCTAGATGAATCTTGTTATTTGATTTCTGAATTTTATGATAATTACTTAGTTTGTTCTTAATTATGCATGCTTAATCCAAATCTGGTGTGCTTAGGTGGAGGAGGAATAGACCCTGCTTAAGAGTAGATCTAGCATAATTAAGCAGAATTGATCGAACGCCTAGATATAGGGTTACGAGATTTTGCCGAGTTAGGGTTAAACCTAATACGGAAATCCATAGATCGATTTACTGCTATTCTAGGGGGTTATTATAAGAGAATGACAGTTCCACTAATTAACCTAGGGTTAGACGTTATTCGCCTCGAGAGAGGGTTTAATATACGTTAGGGAGTCCTACGGATCAAGCTAAGTAAATAAATCATATAATTCAGGGTTAGATAACAAGTGAAGTCTAGGTGGATTCTTCCTAAGGGTATTGTCATGATCAATTGAGTTTTTCTTCAAGTTATTTCCCAATTCGTTCTTTTTGTCTTTATCCTTAGCTTAGTCATCGTAAATTTAGATTAAAACAACTTCACTTTATTTTTAAGGCTAAATAATAAAAAGAAAGTTAGAATTAATACTTTTAGTTCCTTTGGGTTCGACAATCCGGTCTTGCCTAAGCTATACTACTGTTCGATAGGTACACTTGCCTTAAATCGTTGTTAGAGTTAGTTTCCAGGTTCGATAATTCTCTTTTATAAATTTTAAAACTCGACAAAACAACGATCAAGTTTTTGGTGCCGTTGCCGAGGAACTAAAACATTAAGAAAACTCTATTTTTATTACTTTAGCCATTATATTTATTTTTAGTAATTTATTTTGTTTTTAGTTTAATTTTTAATCTTGCTAATTTTTATTTTTTTTTTCTTTTCTTTCCAGGTACCTCTAGTTTATGACTAAAAGGAACCCGAGAGGACCTTTAGTATACGACAGTGATATTGAAGCTACAGCTCGAAGGAATCACCGAGAAATCAGGCGAGCCCTAAACTATACAGAAAGAGAGGAAGAAGACAGATCCAATCTTACTGAAGGGATGGACGAAACTAATCCACCACCACACGATGTGGGGGAACGCAATGCTCCACGTACCATGTTTGATTATACTAAAGCGCATTTAACAGGAGCAGAATCGAGTATTGTTAGGCCCGCTATAGCTGCTAATAATTTTTAATTAAAGCCTAACACAATACAAATGATTCAACAATTTGTTCAATTTGATGGTTTGCAGGATGAAGATCCAAACACTCATATAGCTAATTTCTTAGAGTTCTGTGATACCTTCAAAATAAATGGCATTTTGGATGATGCCATACGTCTTTGGTTATTCCCTTTTTCATTAAGAAATAAAGCTAAACAGTGGTTAAACTCGTTACAACAAGGGTCAATCACTACATGGGATCAAATGACCGAAAAATTTTTAATGAAATATTTCTCACAGGCCAAAATGGCCAAATTACGGAATGATATCTCTTCTTTTGTGCAGATGGATGTAGAGACATTATACGACGCATGAGAGAGATACAAGGATCTCTTGAGGAGATGTCCACACCATGGCTTACCTTTGTGGCTTCAAGTCCAAACATTCTATAACGGTGTAAACCCTTCAACGAGGCAACTAATCAATTCAGCCACCGGTGGAACCTTGAACAACAAAACTCCTGAAGCAGCATACGAGTTCATTGAAGAGATGTCACTGAATAATTATCAGTGGCAAGTTACAAGGACGAAACCAAAAAAATCAGCAGGAGCCTTCAACATAGACACAGTAACCATGCTATCAACATAAATGGAAATAATGAATAAAAAGCTTGATAATTTGTGTTCTTCGCAGGTACATCCTGTGATGCAGTGCGACGCAAGTGGTGGCGAATTTTGAGTACCCACCCTACCAACCAGAAGTAGAGAGCGAACAAATGAACTATATCGGTAATAATTTCAGATCCAATAATAATCCATACAGTAATATTTACAATCCAGGTTGGAGGAACCACCCAAATTTTTCATGGGGAGGTTAGGGAAATCAAGGAAATCAAAGACAACAACCTCCTCAAAACTTCCAAAATCAGCCCTATCCACCAGAGAACAAACCAACCCTCCAGGAGATACTGGAAAAATTTTCGACAGACACAGAAAAACGTATCCAAGAAACTGAAAGAACAATTAAAAGCAACGAGAGCCGAGTCGAAGAAATTACTAAGTCAATCAAAGAAGTCACGAATGCAGTCGAATGACTCGCAAAGCTCATGTCAGAACGACTGCAAGGATGTCTACCAAGCAACACTGAGATTAATCTAAAGGAGCAAATCCAAGCCATAGCAGCTCAGGAAAATGTAGAGGTAGACGAACCCTTCCCACAACAAGAAACCAAGGAAGAAGAAGGTAAAATCGAGGTAACGCAAGAAAAGCCGAAACCGGTAATCAAAGAGTACCGAACTCGTATTCCTTATCCCGAAGCATTAAAAAGAGACGATTCAGAAGAATAGTTCGGTAAGTTTCTTAAACTTTTAAAGAAATTACACATTAACTTACCTCTCCTTGAAGCTCTTTTTCAGATTCTAGATGCGAGGAAATTTTTAAGACAGCTCTTGACAAACAAACGCAAATTTGACGAAGAGCCACACGTGGAACTCAACTTAAAGTGCTCATCAATTCTCCAAAATAGACTACCACAGAAATTAAAAGATCCAGGAAATTGGTAGTCTAACTATTGATAATGCATTAGCTGATTTAGGGGCAAACATAAATGTCATGCCTTATACATTGTTTAAATGACTAGGTCTAGGAAAACCCAAACAAACTAGGATGAGTATTCAATTAGCTGATAAAACTGTTAGAATTCTTAGGGGTATTATCGAAGATGTTCTTGTCAAAATCGATAAATTCGTTTTCCCAGTAGACTGTGTTGTCTTAGACATGGATGAGGACAATTCGATCCCTTTAATTTTAGGAAGACCTTTTCTAGTAATTGACAAAACTAAAATTAATGTTGCCACAGGAGAACTCATACTTTATGTAGGTAATGAGGCAGTCACTCTTCAAGCGTGAAAATCTGATATGGCAACAAGGTAATGAGGGTTATACTTTATGTTGCCATAGGAAATGTCTTTTGTTATACTCTTGGGGAAAATCTGATATGGTAACTAATCAGATTTAATGGGGGTTATGGGTAGTTTTTTTAATAAAAAAACACATTGCAAAATTTATTTCCCAAAAATCCCCATTCTTTATATCACCTTCAACTTCCCACTTCTCCATTTTTTTTATTTTCTTACTTTCCCTTATTCTCCAATTTTTCTTTTTTTCTTTTGTTTTCATTTTTTTTGGGTATTGCGCACTGAAAGTTTACTTTTTTTTTGTGATCCTGCTATTAGTTTAGGTTGTTTTTCGTTCTTCGTTGTGAAGTCATGATGGGTTCGGTAACTGTTCAAGTGTTTCAAGTTGGATTACGTTAAACATTGTGTTGTAGAAAATATTTCGAATTTAATCTCTTTGTTGCGTGTTCTTATATTGTTAGGAGATAACCGTATGGTTTTCAAAAATTCCTCGATTAGTTAGGAACAATTTTGGCGACTATTAATTTTATTGTAAGTGATTGAACAATGGTTTTTGGGGTTGTTTTTCGTTGTGAAAAAGAGGATGTTTATGAGAAATTTTGGGATTATTTTGGTTGGTAATTGATGTGTTTTGATTTCGATTGTAGGATTCGTGAGTCTCAATTAGGTAGTCAATCAAATCAACAATCAGGTGTGTGATCTAACCCAAAAAATTCATCAGAATTCGAAAAATCTATGAAACAGGGTTATTTTTTGAAATTGCCCAATGACACATGGCAATGTGGTAGGTCGTGTGAGACACAAGGTCATGTATGATTTTGTAACCCGTGTGGGTAGGCTGTGTAGAGCACAAGGCCGTGTGAAACCATGTAAACCCTGTGGGGCACACGACCGTTTGAAATCACGTAGATCGTGTGGACCACACAGGCTAGCTTTTTGGGTCGTATGGGTCTTTTGGGCTAGTTTTGAAGCCCAATTAGGGGCCGACTAAGGGACTCAAAATTTAGGTTCGGGGGAATTATGTAGGCCCAGAAAAATGTAAATATCAGTAAAACAAACATGGATAAGTGTAGGAAGTATGTTAGATAAGTTCCAATAAGTATAATAATGCGATATGATCTACTATAAGTAGGTACAGGAGTTAAGCATGATTGTTTTGCAAACCATGTGTGTTATACATATTCTGTTATTTGTTCTGTTAAGCTATTCGATCTGACCATGTAATATAATATGCTATGATTTGTATAAATTATGTATGAGTTACGTTCCATATAATATCTATTTATGTATGCGTACATACAACTTATGTGATATGTATGTATGTTAACATGATTTCACATATACATTGGGGTGGGTTTTGATTTGTTGGAGGACGTGTTTTTCGATAGTATTACTGCATTTTTTAAGATTAAACCACAATATATGTTTGGCAACTCAACTGCACTATTATGGATGGTATACCACCACGACCCAGTGTGATTGGATGGATGGACTCTTGAAGTCCTAATTTGTGTGATTGGTTGGACAGAGTTGGTGTGTAGCGGATAAGGGTAGGATCTGTATCTGCATTTTTTCTGGTCTGATATAACATGCTAATATAATATATGTGTTTCTGAAAACATGACATTCTGGTTTGATATATGTTTATGAAAATATGATATTGATAGTCACTAAACTAACTAAAATTACGACAAAGGCAAGCGCACCTATCAAATAATAGTATAGCTTGAGTAGGAAATATCATATCCACGAGGACTAAAAGTACTAGCAATTTCTATTTTTCTATCATTCAGCCGATAAATTGAAGGAATTGTTTTTAATCCAATATTAACTAAACTAATTACTAAGAACGCAACCGAGAGTGAATTGGGAAAATAAACGAAGATAACCAATGAGATAAACAATACCCAGGAAAGAATTCACCTAGACTTCACTTATTAATCTGAATATGAATTAAACAATTTATTCACTTGTGCCTTGATCCGTAGAAATCCCTAAATTATGTTAATATCTCTTTTGAGAGTAAGAACAACTAACTCTAGGTTGATTAATTGAAATCTCTTTCTAATTAAAACTCCAATTGTCGCATTAACTCGATATATGGATCCCCCTATTAGATTTGACTCTAATTCGGTAGATTTATGTCGTCCTATTTCTAGGATTGCATGCAATTCCACTCAATTATGCTAGATTTACTCTTAAACAAGGACTTTTGCTCCACTGAAATAAGTACATTTAACATGAATCAATATCCTGAAAATATTAAAACACAAAATAAGCATACATAATTGAGAACAAGAAATCAAGTATTTATCATGTAAATCAGAAATCAAATAATAAGATTCATCATAGGTTTCACCTTCCCTAGGTATCTTGGAAATTTAGTTCATAATCTGAAAATGAAACATCTCTGTCGAAACCATTTTTTAATTTGGAAAACGGGGATCGACTTTAAAAACGAAAATGGAGACGCCACCAATATTTTTTCAAGGTGTGATCGGGTCACCTTGAAATTGATCATTTTAATAAAAAAACATTTTGATTTATTAAAACAATGATTTTGGTCGACGAAATTCGAGAAAACGGGTTCGGGAGTCGGTTACGCACGAGGAAGGATTAGCACCCTCGTAATGCCTAAAATTGGTACCTAATTGATAAATTAATGTCTTAATGTCGAAAATTTGAAAAGATTTTAAAATATAACCCTTTTGATTTTTCAAAACTTATAACCTTTAAAAAAGACATTTAATTATTTGGATAAAAGAAAAGTCGAATCTCAGTGAGTTAGAGCACGACCTTTCGAATTTCCCAAACACCAAATATCCTTTTTTTTGTTTTCTTTTTTTTTTTTTTTGAAATCCCTATCTCAAAATATCAGAATCTCACATCTAATAAGTTAGGACGCAACATCTTAAATTCACAAAGATAGGTTTTTTATTTGGAAATCATATATTTTAATTTCAAAAAGGGTATTTGATCATTTAGACTTAATGAGAAAAATCGAAGCCCAGTAAGTTAGGGCACGATTCCCTCAAAACTTATTGCCTTATTTTAAGAAATAAAGTTTTGGATAAAAAGTGGCAATTAAATGAGATATATTTTAAAATAATGATTTGAGTAAAATGTATCATTAATACATTACAAAACACAAATATCAAAGCAATATACTACAATTACATGATATAATAACATTTAACACTAATATTGGCAATTAAGAGAAAGAATAACATAAAATAGCAAATGATACAAGTAATAAAAAAATTTAAAAAACGATATGGCAAAATCTAAAATAGTTAATATATACATAATAAAATATATATATTAAATAAATAATATAAAAAATTTGAATAAAAATGTATAAGGGATAACTTATAATAAGTATATAATATACCATTTAAAAAATAGATAATATACATATTTTAAATAAATAATATATGGAAAATTTTGCCTTAATAATAAAACAATTTAGATGATGTACAACATACAAATTTTCAGATAATACATAATATGATTAAAGTTAAATAATATATAATATATATAATATATATAACAAATAAAAATAATAATATATATGATAAAATAATTTAACGTAAATAGGGAAAAGCAAAAAAGAAAATCAAGTTTAAAATAATTTAAATAAATGAATAAATAATGATTAAGCAATTAAATGGATAAATAAAAAAGTTTAAAAAAACGCATAAGTCAACCTAACTCTCGCAATATGAGGATTCAACGAAATTCCTCCACCAAAACTTAACTCGAACGGAAGCAACTCAAAAAGAAATGAAGATGAACGAAGAACAAAATAAGAACAAGCCACAGAAAATAAGAACGCAAAAGAGAGAGAAATTTGAGTGAATGCTCTCAAGAATTTTTATCACTCCAAACTCATATCCTTTACAATGAAGGGAGAGGCCTCTATTTATAATTGAGCCTCCCCAAATCCAACGGTACAGATCAATTACATCAACGGCTAAGATTAAAAGGTATCTACAAATTAAATCTCTAAGATTACAAAATCATATCTTCTAAGATTGCATACCATATCTTCTAAGATTGCATATCATATCTAAGATTTGCATATCATATCTAAGATTGCAGATCATATCTTCTAAGATTGCATACCACATCTTCTAGGATTGCAAATCATATCTAAGATTTGCATATCTTCGAAGATTGTGTTCCCATATACGACAAGCTTGTAGATGGACCTTCAATCTTTTCAAGTAATGGGCCATTCCGATCGGGCCGAATGATATATTTTGGACTGGACTTAGACTTTGTTTTATTATTTTGGATTTATTATTTTTTATTTGTTTAAGCCCGGGAAATAATGGGCTATTACAGCTACCCCTCTTTGCTTATTGTCGTGCAATGAGAATAGAGCAAAGACGATAAAAGGTCCCATTTTGCCCGGTCTTGCCAAATGGCTATATTTTCAGGGAGATAAGCTAGTATCTTCAATCTGCTTCACTGGAACTTCAGGAATGCCAGGTCTACTCCACTGCAAGCTCCAGGATGCCAGATTGGTTTCTTCGATCCGCTTCGCTGCAAACTCAGGAAGGCAAGATCTGTTGGTTTTTAGCTTGCTCTACTGTAAACTCAGAGAGGCAAGGCTGACGTCTTTGATCTTCCTCCTGCAACTTCAGGAAGGTAAGATCTGTTGTCTTTAATCTGCTCCACTCCTGCTAAGTGGAGATAAGGTCTGCTATCTTCAGTCTGCTCCATTGCCAATACATGGAGATAAGACTTGCTCAAATTTGATCTACTCCACTCCTGCTCAGTGGAGATAAGATCTGATTTCTTCAGTTTGTTCCATTGCTGATACATATGGAGATAATATTTGTTATCTTCAGTCTACTCCAATGCCAATTGATTTCTGAAATTAGAGTTTTAAAATTTATAAAAGAATGATCAAAACCTGAAAACTAACCCTGACAACAATTAAAGGCAAGTGTACCTATCGAACAGTAGTATAGCTTAGGCAAGACCGGATATCAAACCCAAAGGAACTAAGAGTACTAATACTAACTTTCTTTTTATTATTTAACCTTAAAAATAGAGCGAAGTTGCTTTAAACTATATTGACGAAGACTAAACTAAAGACAGAAAGACAAAAAGGATGAATAGGAAGATAACTTTGAAGAAAAACTCAGTTGATTACGACGATACCCTCAGGAAGAATCCACCTAGACTTCACTTGTTATTTAATTCTAAATTATATGATTTCTTTTACTTAGCTTGATCTGTAAGACTCCCTAACCTATATTAAACCCTCTCTCGAGGCAAATAACGTCTAACCCTAGGTTAATTAGTGGAACTCGTCATTTATAATAATCCCCTAGGATAGCAAAGATTTCATCAATGGACTCCCATATTAGGTTTCACCCTAATTCGACAAAATCTCGTAACCCTATCTCTAGGCGTTCGATCAACTCCGCTTAATTATGTTAGATCTACTCTTAGGCAGGGTTTATTCCTCCTCCATCTAAGCACATTAGATTTGGATTAAGCAACATAATTAAGAACAAACTAAGCAATCATCATATAACCTAAAAATCAAATAAAAATAATAATCTAGGTTTCATCCCCTTCAGGTATCTGAGGGGTTTAGTTTATAATGAATAAACAAAACATCGTAAGAGAGAAGATAAAACAAAACATAAGAATATCCTAAAGCCCCCTGAAGGAATTGAAGGAGAATTCCGCCATCTTGAGTATAACTCCGGCTTCTTGGGATGGATCAACTGGCTACCCTCGCGTTTTTCCCTAACTCTGACCTTCTCGGCTTGGCTCCTTGGCCTAGCTTTCGATGCCTTTCAAAGGTGGTACTTGGGGGATATATATAGGCTTTTGGAATGCGCCTAAGTATCCTTTTCCGACTGAAATTGCTCTTTTTAGCGACAGAGGCACGGCCATGGCACACGCTCGTGTGGATCGAGACCAGACCGTGTTCGGATTCCTAACTTGAGGCACAACCGTGTGTGACGGAGTTGAGGCCGTGCTCTAGGTATTCATCGAGGCACGACCGTGTGGACTTTCGGCCAGGCCGTGTCAATTTCATGTTAAGGCCCATTTACTCCATTTTCGGCCCGTTTTGTGTTCTTTTCATCCTCGGGTGCTTTCCTGGGTATAAGACATGAAAAGAAAGGATTAAAAGCAGCTTTTTATAAAAATCAAGGAATAAATCATCAAAAAGCATATTAAATATAGGATTAAAATATGTTACTTGTACGGTTTATCAAATACCACCACACTTAAGCTTTTGCTTGTCCTCAAGCAAAATTCTCAACTTACAATTAAAACGAACTTTCCATGATTCATAATTCCTATCAACAATGTCTTGTCCAAATTCATATATAATTTATACATGGATAATTTGATTCAAAGTGTCCTAAAGATTCTAACGAGATAAGTCATGATTTTGTACCTCGAAAACATAGGTGTCTCCCCTCTTTTAAATAACTACCTTTTCAATTCAAAACCGACAAGGATTGATATCCTCACTTAAGATTCACTCAAATCACTCTAAAGTGTTTAAGGTTTAGAAAAAAATCACTCATAAGCCGAACCTGAAAAGTTAATCCCATAGGCTTGCCTAAAAATTAAATCTCCACCACTGTAATATGATATGACAAACTAATCAAAAGGTCTTTGTCAGGGTTGTAATGGGGCTAGGGTTAAAAGTGTGGTCACAGGCTGAAATTAGAGGGTTAGAATCGAGATTGAATTGATAAGTACCTACCTAAAATCTTTGGAATTTCATAAATTGAAAATAATAATGAACCTACTAATACGAGCTTTTCTTAAGCTCACTTTTCATACTACTAATATTTGAAAACTTTTTTTTAAGAACAAACTAAGTAATACATGATAAATTTAACTATCATCATAATAAACTTCGGTAACTGATCAAATCAAGTCTCGATTAAGGGGTAGTCAAAGAAAGGGTGATAACAAATACAAAGGCTTTGGGTTCATATTAGTAGGTGAGTCAATAAAAAGGGTTTGTTAGGATCAACGGGGTTCACTAGGGGTTAATTGTAAAGGTAGGCTATTTAGTAGGGTTAGTGAGTTAAAACCTAGGTGCCTTTATCATCTCTGTATATCAAATCAAAAGTGTGGTCTCGACATGTAAAAACGAGGCAAGTTCTAGAATAACAGTTCATAGTTGACACACTCATAATCAAAAAATGAGCACGAAAAAGAATGTGTGCTCTATAAGGTTCAAATACTCATAAAAATTATGGGTGTTTTGACATCATCCTTATAAAATTCGAAATTCAAGGTGATATTCAAAATTGGATCAACAACCTAGCAAAATTTTAATTCCTGAAAAATAGACTTATCATGCTTGATTCTATAGTATTCTTTAAATTTAATCATCAATGTACAATTAACTATGACTTATTCTAAAACATGTCAATAATCATCACAAATCATCAGAAATTTCATCCTAATTAGTAATATGAGAAAATTACTTTAAAACAAGATTAAATTCAGGGATTTGAGAACAATGCAGAGAGTTAGGCATTTTTATCCTCTGAGTTTGAGAATAATGAAAAAAAATTAGGCATTTTCTCAGAATAACCCCCTACACTTAAGATGTACATTGCCCTCAATGTACAAATATAAATAATGATAATTAGTGATCAATCAAAAAAAGATAGGAGGGGAAAGTTTCACTTCCTGGATTTTCTTACGAGATCCTTCAGGATATGGACAGTGTGTGGCATCAGGTGACTTTTTGCATTTCGCCTAATTGTGCTTTTGTGTAGGTGGAATATATGATTTATTCTGCAAAGTCACTTGTTAATGATTTTTTTGAAAAAAAATATGTTGCTAGGGATTCTTTGAACAATTGAATAGCCAATGATAAAAATTCGTACTAAAAGTTCAAATTAAACAATATAAAATAAGATAAAGTCTTAAAAATAAAAGTAAAGAAAACAAATTAAAAGGACTCAAAAGTCCTCGTCGTTGGTTGGATCCGGTGATGGTGCTGATGGTGAAATCTGGAGGTGCTGGCATATTTGTTGGAGCGTCGCCTCTAATCCGTCAAAACACCGGGCGTTTTCAGCAAAATGCATCTTGAACCGATCAAGTCGAGCTGAGATGTTTGCTAATGATGTTGCCATACGGTATGGATGCTGGCTCGGGTTTGGTGCCTCCTCGGATGGTGGTGGGACATCATTAGGAATGTCCTCGTCCTCTTCCTCGTTGGTTGGTGTCTTTAGTTGGTACTGAGGGGGATCGGTCCCTCGTCGTTGTTTGATCATCCTCATATGTAGCATCGTCTAGATGCCTTGAGGAACCATGTTTCCCATCAGTGTGAGGAAGGTGATCTGATCGTTGGAGTTGAGGAGGTTGAAGTGCCGAGCTAGCCTTGTAATGTATAGCCCCATTGACAAAATCCCCTTCCTATGTTGCTCTGTCTGATGTTGAATCGCACAGGCGATAAAATATGCCAAGTCGAACACATGTCCTTCAGACATGCATGATAGGAAGTAGACGTCTTGCTTGTTTACGACGCCGGTGCTCTCTTTGCGACCTGCGATGGTATGCGTGAGAATGGCGTGAATATACCTTAGGGCGGGGGGTAGTGCCGTCGCCTTAGAGTGACTGGGGTCGTAGTTGGTTGTAGTGGGGCGTAGGGTGCGCCAACATTCGACTGAAGTGCAGTGGAGCTCACGGTTTAATCCAGCAAGTGGGTATTCTGCTATGAACTCCGGCGTGTAAAGTCTGAGAGCTGTGCCTGTAACAACCCAAACCCGGCCCAAACTTTAAGGCCGAATCTAGCTTGTTACAGTAGAAAGCATTTTCGAGAAATTCGTTTTTCTAAATCAATTTAAGTTGTTGAAAACCTTTTGTGTGAATGTCTTGTAAAAACTTTATTTAGTGTTTATTAGAAAATTTATTTAGGTCAAGTTAATATAAGATTCCAAATGTGCCCGATGGCACGTTAAAACAATTTCCGTTTTAACTTGGAAAACATGTGATTTTAATTTAATAATAATAACATAGTTTAAAACAAGTATCCAACATATGAAAAATAGCAAAAATAAAGTGTCAGGAGGCCTTATTACATTCGAAATAAAATTTAAATCAACAATCCAAAAATAAATAAACTGAAATTCAAAGTCTATTAAAATTTAAATCCCACTGCAATGGCCACCTCGAGTCAACCCGGCCCACATCCGCGATCTACATGTCACCTGAAAAATATAAAGGAGAAGGTGAGTCACCAAGACTCAGTATGTAACCCTTCCCCCGTATTTAAGCAATTTCATACACAAATATAATCAATCATCATGTACTAAGTCATGCACCCGACTTAGCCAACCAAACGCCTTTGTCTACCCCGTGTGGTACCAAACCACCGGTGGTGCCAAACCACCGTGACGTATAGTCACGCATGTGATGCCAAATCACCGGAGGTGCCAAACCTCCGTGTGTCCGAGACAAGAACAATTGATGGGGCCAACCCATCGTGTGATGCCAAATCACCGTGTCAATCCTTATGATAATCTGTGGGGTCAACCCACCGGGTGCTAAGCCACCGGGGCGACGCGATGATGGTACCAAACCTCCGGAGGTACCAAACCTCGGTGACCGTAGTCACGCAGTGTTACCAAAACACCGGGTGCCCGCTTAACACGAATATATCGCCCCTCCACTCATCAACCCATATCAAACATTCACAATACTCATGCCATCATATGTTTAATCACATATATCAGAACTATCATTAATCATAAACAACATATCATGCTTCCAAAAGCATCATAAAATCTCATAATCAATCAGGGACTTACCCGTATCCTTGCTTATACCACTCATGGTATTAACTCCGAATCTACGTAGATCCAATTATCACATGCAAAATATTTAGTACATTTAATTAACTATAAGTGTGTATGTACACACCTGATGTCGATGATAGTTCTAAATCCTGGCAAAACCAATCGGCCACTCACACTATCCTTGCTCCTATAATCGGCCAAACTCAAAGGTTAGTGCTTTGGCCTATTCGGCCAACCAAAATAATTTTAAAAGGGTTCCTTGTGAACCCTAAACCTTACCTTTACACTTTTGGCTACTAATCACAAAGACTCGAGGTACAAATCGCTTTACTAAATAACATTGTCAAATGACAATATCAATATCCTTCGGCTTTTAATTACTAAAGAGAATAATCTATTAACAATAGGCCCTTACCACCACTTACCAAAGTCGACTGTCAGAGAATGGCCTAGATCACTTGTTCCACAAATCCCGGGAATCCTATAATCAATCGGTTTCACAAGAATGTTAACCTCTTTGCTTACCAATACTAAAATCGGCACTTACCCTTTGTATAGATCGACAGGGACACAAGAGAAAATATTAAAACATTCGGCTAAGACTTCTTACCTCTGCTTCAATATTCGGCCAAGACTATAGAGTAGAAGAAGGGAATTTCGGCACTTCAAAGGGGTGTATTCGGCTAATGGTGAATTTAATAGAAAGAATAAAAGTTTTGGCTAGGAGTTTTGAGAAGAGGAAAGAAAGAAGTGAGATGGGAGGTGGGATTTCGGCCAAAGAGAAAACAAAAGAGTGGAGTTTTGAGACCTTGAACAAGTTGTAAAAAGAAACGAAAATAGAAAAGTGCTCAATAGGGAATTCGGCTATGTGCAGGAATGAAGAAAAAGAGAAACAAGATGCTAAGTATGTGCTTTAAAAAGAATTCGGCACCCCCCTCCTTAAGCTTGCCGTCCACTCTTCTCATGGAAAGTTTAAAATTCAATCAATGTCCTATATATTATCCTTTAATAATTAACAACTACTTTAATCCTTACGCCTCTTCAAATAATAATAAAATAGAAGAAGCCATGTGCTTCACAAATTCTTCCAAATTAAATCAAAATTCAAAATGCTAAGCTTATCTTTATCCATTTGCACCAATAAAATAACATAGCAATTATCCTCCTATCACCACTTTAAGAACAAATAAAATAAACATAATGATAATAATAATCCCATTTATCCAAATTAACTCTAAAAGAATTAAACAAGCATTTATCCTTCATCCAAATTAAAGCCCATGTGCGAGACTTTCATTTCGCCAACTTGCATGAAAAAATAAAATCCCAATTGCAAAAGATCTTGGGTTCGAAACCAAGACCTCACTGCTGCAGCCCTTTCTTCTATGCCCCTAGCCACTTCTTCCAGCCCGACTTTCTTGCCAATTTACCCCACATTTAATTATAAGACCTCCCCAGGCCATTTACCCAAAAATTAAAAAAATGCCAACGCCGCTTGAAAGAAACTTCTAACATGCGCCCAACAACCTCCAAGCCTCTAAGTATCACATGCTAGCCACTTAACCAACCCACTTTCATGTCAATAAGCCCTCCTAATTTAATTAAAAGGCCTTCCTAGGCCTAACGCCCAAAAAACCAAAAGGAAAAACATTTCCCCCTTGTTTCTTCCACGAATCGAACCCAAGGCCCCTAGCAAGCTCTTAGGCGCCCTACGCCACTTATACCAAGCCCATCTTTTGTGCATTGACTCGCCCAAAATTCTATTAAAGCCCTAACTAACCTAGCTCCTTCCTTTTACACACTTAAAAATAAATTTTTAATACTGGGCCAAGCTTAGTTCGAGTTATTTTTAGACCCTTAAACATGTCAAATAAATCCTAGAATTTAACTCTTCAAGCACACACATGGGAAAGTATTTAAAATACTTAAATTCTCAACAACCCCTAATTTAGGGTGTTACAGTGCCGAATTGTGGTACACTTAATCGATGCACTGATCCCCCTAGACGAAATTGAATAGCACCTGGGTTGTTCAACTGAGTCGTCACCGCTTGCAAAATGAAGGTGGTGCAGAATTCTAACGTAAGTTCCATGTATGTGGTTCGTCAATTTTGAAGAAGTTCTCCCACAGTTCGGTTGAGAGAAGTGCTTTAATGTCAGTTTTGAGCCCAACTTTTCGTACTGCGTTCCAGTCGATGCATCTACCGGTGCCTATGGCTCTACCCTGGATTACTTTGTACCTTTCATCTTGTGTTGCTTGGGGGAATCAGAGAAATGGGTGTCGGGTTTCGGTGGAAGCACTTGCGGACGATGATCCGGGCCCCTTTCTTTTCTTGCTTGGGACGGATCGTTTGACTCGTGACGACGACATGGTACCTGAAAAAAATGATCAGAAAATAAAAGAAGCAATGACCAATGTATCTCATAACAATTTCATTCGATATCAGTGATTCTTTTGATCAAGAAAAGTGGTAAATTTTTATGTCTAAGAACAGAGTCAATCAGTAACCAAAAACGAATTATTCATGAATGTTGTGGGAATAATCACTAACTAAAAATCAGGGCTAATTTTAAACAAAATGAAAAATAAAGTTGCAATCAAAGGCTAATGGGAACTTAAACAAAAATAAATCATGATTTTCACAACTAAATCTAACAAAATCTGAAAATAAATCAAATGCCATCAAAGATTATGTCAAGAAAATGGAACCAGGGGTGGAAGAGACGATCAGCACGGGCGGAGCACGGCGGTGCCGTGGGGTTCTGTGACGCGAACACAGCTGTGGTGTGGGCGTGGGGCTTGGTAGCACGGCTGTGGTGCGGCCGTGTGGCTGGTTTTTGGAAGAAAAAAGCGAAGAGATGTGGTTTTGAGGGAAGGGGAGTGGGTGTTTGGCCGGATTTGAGGAGAATAAGGGTTTAAATCTGATTTAGGGTTTGTTTTTGGGGAAGATGACTGTTAGATTGTATTTATAGGGGAGGCTGCACGGTCCAATGACACGCCTGTGTCATTTTAAAATTGCCCGTGTTTTTCACATTTTTCAGGATTTGGGGGCGTTCAGGTTTCGTGGCACGGTCGTGTGTCTATTTGGCACGCCCGTTCTCGATAAGGCAAACTGTTGGCACGGTGAGTCACACGGGCGTGTCTTACCCATGTTCGACAAGTCAGTAGCTCCGCACGATTTGAAGGCACGGGCATGGTCTGCCCGTGGTGTGGAAGTCAGTAGCTTCGCACGGTGGAGAGGCACGGGCGTGTCTTACCCTTGTTCGTCAAGTCAATGTCCTACGATGGTGAGATAGCACGGGCATGGCTGGTATCGCAGCCCGTGTTGTCGAAAAGACTTTTTCCCTGTTTGTGCATGGCTCTTGACACCCCCGTGGTATGTCCTCTGTCTTGCAGACGGTCTTTGACACACCCGTGTTCAATGCCGTGTGAAAAATTCCTGCATTCTTGTTAGATTATTTTAGTAATAAGAAAAAATAAAAAACCATGTTAGTGTGTTAGTGCTCGGGTTGCCTCCCGAGAAGCTCTCGTTTATAGTCTTAAGCTAGATTCTCCCTGTTTTCAGTTCTAAAGGAAGTCTCATGGAGCATAAGCTCCTCTCTCATATCTCCAAGATCTGCACCATTATAAATTTTAAGTCGGTGGCCATTTACCTTAAATGTGCATTTAGTGGGATGAGTTACTTCGATAGTGCCATATGGAAATATTGTTTTGATCATGAATGGACCTGACCATCTTGATTTCAACTTTCCCGAGAATAGTTTAAGCCTTGAGTTGTACAGTAGGACTAAGTCTCCAACTTCGAATTACCTTGATCTCTTGAGACGAGCATCGTGGCGTCGCTTTGTTGCTTCCTTGTACAGCTTTGAGTTCTCATAGGCTTCCGTTCTTCACTCATCTAGCTCGTTTATTTGTATCATTCTCCTTTTTCTTGTAATTTTGAGGTCAGTATTTAAGAATTTTATTGCCTAAAAGCTTTGTGTTCTAGCTCAAATGGTAGATGACAGCTTTTCCCGTATACAAGTTTGTATGGGGATGTTCCTAGAGGTGTTTTGAATGCTGTTCTATAGGCCCATAAGGCATCATCTATTTTAACTGCCCAATCTTTTCTATTTGATTCAACCGCTTTTTCTAGAATGCGCTTAAGTTCTCAGTTTGCTACTTCGACTTGCCCACTGGTTTGAGGATGGTATGGGGTGGCTGTCCTGTGGTATACTCCATATTTTTTTAGGACTTTTTCAAACTGAGTATTACAGAAATATGTACCCCTATCACTAATGATGACTCTCGGTGTGCCAAATTGAGAAAATAGTTTCTTGAGGAACTTGACTACTACCCTAGCATCATTAGTAGGTAAAGCTTCTGCTTCTACCCATTTTGACATGTAATCAACTGCCACTAGGATGTACTTGTTTCCAAACGAATTAGGAAACGGTCCCATGAAATTAATACCCCATACATTAAATATTTCACATGATAACATATATGTTTGAGGCATTTCATCTCGTTTAGAAATATTACCTATTCGTTGGCATCTATCACACGAGGAAACATACCTGTTGGCATCTTTAAATAGAGTGGGCCAATAAAAACCTAATTCGAGTATTTTGTGTGCTGTCTTAATACCACTGTAGTGTCCTCCTGATGGTCCTGAATGGCAATGCTCCAAGATTTTGTTTGCTTCTGTCTTTGTAACACATCTTCGAATTACCTGATCTGCACAAATGCGGAAAAGAAAGGGATCTTCCCAAAAATAATTTTTCACATCAGCAAAGAATCACTTCTTTTGGTGATGTGTTAATTTTCTTGGTAAGATGTTAGCTGCTAAATAATTCGCAATATTTGCAAACCATAGTACCTCAAAATATGATATAGAAAAGAGTTGTTCTTCGGGAAACGAATCATTTATTTCACCTTTGTCGAGCTCTTTGGTGTGTGGATTTTCAAGTATAGAAAGGTGATCCGCTGCAAGATTCTCGACTCCCTTCTTATCTTGTATTTCTAAGTCGAATTCCTATAAAAGTAAAATCTATCATATGAGTCTGGGTTTTGCATCAGGTTTGTTTAAAAGGTAACGAAGAGCTGAATGGTCGGTGTAAATGACAACTTTGGATAATATTAGATACTGTCTAAATTTATCAAAAGCAAAAACTACAGCTAGCAATTCTTTCTCTGTGGTGGTGTAGTTTTCTTTGTGGGTGTTAGTGTTCTGCTAGCATAATAAATTGGTTGAAAATGCTTTTCTCTTCGTTGTCCCAAAACTACACCTACTTCAAAATCACTTGCATCACACATTAGTTCAAAGGGTAAGTTCCAATCAGGTGCAATTATAATCGGCTCATTTATTAGTTTATCCTTAAGGATATTAAATGCATCTAAACATTCATGATTGAAATTAAAAGGAACATCTTTTCCTAGCAATTTTGTCAAAGGCTTAGGTATTTTAGAAAAATCCTTAATAAATCTTCTATAGAATCCTGCATGTCCTAAAAAGCTTCAAATGGCCTTAACAGAACTAGGGGGAGGTAGTTTTTCTATGGCTTCAACCTTTGCTTTATCTACCTCAATCCCTTTACTAGAAATCTTATGCCCTAACACAATTCCTTCTCTAACCATAAAATGACATTTTTCTCAATTCAAGACAAGATTTGTTTCCTCACATCTCATTAGAACTTGTGTAACATCCCGGTCTAGGGGTTATGCATTTAGTGCATAACTCGTGTGTTGAAGGCTTATGGTAAAGTTGTAGAGTTTTTGAGGGGTTTGGAGAACCCTGTAAGGTAAGAAATGCCTTAGGAAATTTTTGGTTTTAAGTGTTGGAAGGAGAGCTGAGGGAGTTAGGGGTTATAAGTATTTTAGGTGGGTTTAAGATGCAAGAAATGGTTTGGTAAAATGGATTAAGGGCGCCACTTAGAGCATGAGGAAGGTGACGCCTCATGGTGCTTAGGGGTCTCACGTTTGAGCTGCAAATGCAGCATTTTGGTTTCATTTTGCATCAATTAAGGGAACTGGGCTAGGTATGCTTTAAAAAGAAATCGCAAGGGTAATGGACATGAAAGTCCAGTTGGCAAAGTGGTTTCCATGCGCCACTTAGGGGTTGGAAGGGAAGAAGTACGCAGTTCGAATGGATGGGGAGCATTTTATGCTTTATTTTTTAGTATATGCGGTGATGGGTTTAGGTAGGAGACTTTATAAATAAATGGTGGGGTTTTATGACAAGAAAAACGGGTTGGTGGAGTGGCTTGGGGCGCCACTTGTGGGTCTTGGCAAGGGACTCAAGTTCGAATAACATGGAAAGCACCTGGGTTTTATTTTTGGTTTTGGCATGAGACAAGGGAACTAGGGAGTGAGGTGTTAAAAGAGGTTTTGGGTGGATTATATCACAAAAAACGCTTTGGCCGAATGGCCTGGGGCGCTACCTGTAGCATGGGTTCTAGCAAGTCCCATGTTCGAGACCTATGGGCAGCGTTTGGGTGTTTTTATTTTTATTTTTTTCATGTTTTATTCAAAGGTCAAAAGATTTTCAACCGTCTTTTCGCAGTGACATAACCAGATCCGGTCAAGGCTCGTGGGCCGGGTTTGGGGGTGTTACAGATTGGTATCAGAGTCCGGTTCAAAACTCGGCTTTGAGGGTTTTGGGCCCAAAAACATTTTCAAAAATGGGCTTTTCAAAATATGGGCTTTTATATTTGTGTTATTCTGGCATGGCACCTGTACCTCCGGCTTGAAGTCCACCAGGTAGGTATTTCAGACTTCTGAAGTGAATTGCGTATATGAACTATATGGGCTTTTTATGGGCTCGTAGATTAGAATATTAGGACTATGGAACCCTAGGACTAGTCTACTCAAACATATGCATAAGACTTAAGGATTATTAAACAAACTGTGTGAAGTAAGTCGCGAGTTAAGGTGTGGCAACCATGGTACGCATGTCTAGGAGTGGTATTCGTAAGAGCTTGGTATTTAAGCAAATCCTAGCGACTCACCTCCTCTCTACTCGAATCCTACAGTGTGCGTAGCTACTGCTCACCTTAACCAAGAGGACTTGTTCATAAAGCTAAACCAATTATTAAAACCCGAAAGGGACTAGCCGTGCAAGATTTATAAAATTCCTAGTTTTAAAATCCTTAAATTACCCTTTTTACTGTAGCAAAAGATTCTTGTGAAAATTCTTCTAAAGTATCTCCGATTTATAAAATTACCAAAATGCCCCTAGCGACAAAATTACAAAAATGCCCCTGCATTATAAAATTACCGCACTACCCTCAACTTTTGTTAAAATGACTTCACTTTGCAAAATATTAAAATCTCTAGTTTTCAAAATATCAAGATACTCTGATTTAAGGAAATTTACGAAAATACCCCTGTGTTGAAAATTACTAAAATACCCCTGACTTTCAAAATTTCCGGTTTAACCCCAATTTTAATAAAATTTCCCTACTTTGCAAAAGTATTCAAAAACTCTATTTTGCAAAAATTCAAGATACCCTGATTTGAAAAAAAAAATTTACAAAAAATTACCCCTGCTTGACAAAATTACCAAAATACCCCTGGTTCTTAAAATTCTGTTATACCTTCAATTTGCAAAATTTTTGAAAATACTCTTCAGTTTTGGGAATTCTAAAAAGATCCTGACTTATTAAAGTTTTCGGAACCGCTTTTATTTATTACCGAAATAACCCGGTAGGAAAAATGACGAAATTACCCCTGGGTGGGGAATGGATAAGAATGCCCATAATAGTAGGTTGTGTGAATGTGAATGTGATTCTTTGAATTAGAGTAGTGAACTCGAACTGAAACTCTGATTGATCGAAAGAACAACTTCTGAAAACCTCATTTCATAAAATTTGCTCGTGGATAAATAGTGGAACAAAATTTCTAATGCATAAAATTTCTTAAATCAGTCTAAATCGAGGCGCTAGAAATGAGTTCTAGAGGACATGGTCTCGTGGACGTGGTCGAGGCAGAATGGCCGTATCGGAACCCGTTAGATCAGGTCAAGGGTCTGAGAATGAGGTACCACCTCCACCACCAGCCTTTGGTAATGAGCAGCAAGATCAGACGGGGGATGATGCTATATCGCAAGCTGTGCTGCGAGTTTTGGAGATAGTGGCTGGAGCGGGTGGAAATATAAGAGCGAGGAAGTCTGTATCTGAGCGACTCCGAGCGAATGGAGCTGAGGTGTTTCGGGGCGTATCAGGCGTGGCACCCAGTGCGGCTGAATATTGGTTAGAAGCAACCGAGCGAATTATGGATGAGCTCGATCTGAGCCCTGAGGAGAAAGTGAAAGGAATGGTGGCGCTGCTTCACGACGAGGCATACCAATGGTGGCTAACAGTTCGGGATAGTGCCACAGCTGAGGATCTCACTTGGGAGTATGTCAAAGCGGCGTACCAAAAAAAGTATGTTGGAACCCATTATATTGATGCGCAGAGGAAGGCGTTTCTTGGGCTGGTTCAAGGGAACAAGTCCGTAGCAGAATACGAGGCTAAATTTCTAAGGTTAAGCCGATATGCTCGAGGAGTAGTTGCTACAGAACATGAACGATGTGTCCAGTTTGAGGACGGATTAAGGGACGACCTGAGACTGTTGATAGCTCCTCACCAGAACGGAGTTCATTGTGTTAGTCGAAAAAGCTAAGGTAGCTGAGGGAATTAAGAACTCGTAGCGCGTAATCGAGATAAAGATAGGAACTGGGATAGGAGGAATTTTGTAGCATCTGAATCATCCGAGGGTTTTCAGAAAAGACCGAGGGTTGAAAATTCTGTTCGTGTTGCTAAGCCAGCTATAAAAAATCCGGATCATCCGTGTGCTCGGTGTGAAAGGTACCATGTTGGCGAGTGCCGGAATCGGGATCGAGAATGCTTCAGGTGTAAGTCTAAGTCTCACCTGATTAAGGATTGTCCTCAGAATTCGAATAGGGCTCGGACGGAAGACCAAGGTTATGTGCAATTGGGCAGAGGTGGTCGACGGCGACAAGGGGGTTGTGGTCCGAACCATGGAGGAATGGTCCCGGCCGAGGTCGTGGAGCATTAGGGCATGCTAAGTGGTAGCACCGAGGCAAGACAACAGTGTCCGGTTTATGCAGTTCGTCGGAGGGAGGATAATGATGTGCCAGATGTGTCAGCGGGTAAGTTTCTTATGCCTGGATCATTCTTTATTGTGTTGTTCACTATTGTGGTAGTTTGTTTTGTTGCTAGTAAAATATCTAGAACCTTGGGGTGAACTTAGTATCGCGTGCCTAGGAAGTATGTTAGCTCTTTTGAGATCGAGTCAGCAGATAGTTCCTGTTTAATCTAGCCGAGTAATTTTTTCGAGGACGAAATTATTTTTAAGGAGGGTAGAATTGTAACATCCCTGGCCTAGGGGTTATGTATTTAGTGCATAACTCGGGTGTTGGAAGGCTTATGGTAAAGTTGTAGGAGTTTTTGAGGGTTTGGAGAACCCTGCATGGTAAGAAATGCCTTAGGAAATTTTTGGTTTTTAAGTGTTGGAAGGGAGAGCTGAGGAAGTTAGGGGTTATAAGTATTTTAGGTGGGTTTAAGATGCAAGAAATGGTTTGGTAAAGTGGCTTAAGGGCGCCACTTAGAGCAGGGGGAAGGTGACGCCTCATGGTGCTTAGGGGTCTCACGTTTGAGCTGCAAAGGCAACATTTTGGTTTCATTTTGCATCAATTAAGGGAACTGGGCTAGGTATGCTTTAAAAAGAAATCGCAAGGGTAATGGACATGAAAGTCCAGTTGGCAAAGTGGTTTCCATGCGCCACTTAGGGGTTAGAGGGGAAGAAGGGCGCAGGTTCGAATGGATGGGGGAGCATTTTGCGTTTTATTTTTTAGTATATGCGGTGATGGGCTTAGGTAGGGAGGCTTTATAAATAAATGGTGGGGTTTTATGACAAGAAAGACGGGTTGGTGGAGTGGCTTGGGGCGCCACTTGTGGGTCTTGGCAAGGGACTCAAGTTCGAATAACATGGAAAGCACCTGGGTTTTATTTTTGGTTTTGGCGTGAGACAAAGGAACTAGGGAGTGAGGTGTTAAAAGAGGTTTTGGGTGGATTATATCACAAAAAGCGCTTTGGCTGGGCCTGGGGCGCTACCTGCAGTATGGGTTCTAGTAGGTCCCATGTTCGAGACCTATGGGCAGTGTTTGGGTTTTTTTTTTATTTTTTTTCATTTTGCAGCAGATTGGAAGGGTGGTGGACAGCATGTGGGCTTCTTGGGATGAAGATAAATGCTTGTTTAATTCTTTTAGAATTCGGCTGGATAAATGGGAATATTATTATCATTTTTCTTTATTATTTTATTTGTTCTTGAAGTGATGATAAGAGGATAATTGCTATGTTATTTTATTTGTTCAAATGGATAAGGATAAGCTGGAGGTGTTGTTGTTGATTTCGGCTGGAAGGGTGATTTATTAGTATTTTATTTTGTATTTTTAAATTGAAGAGGTGATATTGGATAATAGTTGGGTTTTTATTTATTTATTTGAATGAATTGGAAAGAGTAAAGTAAGGGATTTGACTAATTCAAATTGGTTTGAATTAGTGGCCATGAGGG
This sequence comes from Gossypium bickii, assembly GCA_025503065.1. Lineage (NCBI taxonomy): Eukaryota > Viridiplantae > Streptophyta > Magnoliopsida > Malvales > Malvaceae > Gossypium > Gossypium bickii. Next base: position 12,477,215 of record CP106713.1, on the reverse strand, counting down.
ATTTTGGGGAGGTGGCCGAATCTTGGTTTCTTCATGTGGGGGGAGTGGCCGAATATTATAAAAGGGTGGGGAGCTCTCTTGTGCCGAATTTTAGCCTTTCTCCTTCACCTTCTACTCTTTTCTTATCATACTCTACCAACACCAAAACCGTCCCTCCCCTTCACTTGTTCACCTTGGCCGAAAGTTCAAAGCCACTTTCCCTTCCATTTTCTTCTTCATCTTAATTGTTTCTAAATCGAGATCCCTCTCCTTTTTCTTGTTGTCGTGACACCATAAGCTATACGTTGTTATTTAACTACAACCTTTAATTTTCCTTTCTAGCATCATTTATTCATCACTCAAAGCCGAATAGTTTATTCTCTGGCCGAATCTCCTTGTGTCGATTACAATAGTGTGCCGACATTAAGGAGCATTAAGGAGAAGCTTTCGGGATTTGTAGGAATCAGGGGATTTCGACAGTTCAAGAGCAAGGAGTGGTTTTCGGGATTTAGATCTGTAAGGAAAGGTAATAGTAATATTCGGCCATAGGCCATAATTGGTTTTAGTGTTAGTCGATTCTGACAAAAGGTTGTGTAGGAGGATTCGACAAGGTTGGGTGTATATCGTTTAGACGTAGAGTTTCGGGATTTGATCGATTGTACCAAACAGGTGCGTAATCATCGCACTATTTCTTCGGTTAATTGCTTGCTAACATTTGTACATATGTATGATGTGTGGTAGCCGATCATAATGGCTAAAGTGGTGAATACCATGTTTTGGGTAATCGGATATCAGGTGAGTAAGTTTGTGATATTAAGTTATTATGATGTATATATATATATGATGTGGTAATGATATGAGATGTATACTCATTTTATATGATGATTTGATAAGAGGCATTTTCATATATGCATGGGATTTGGGTTTGATCGAGGAAGGAAGGGAGTACACATTGGTGTACATGGTCTAGTGTTAGCTTCGGGCTACATTAGCGCTTGATGAGTTGCTGTGTGCATCATCAAGGGAGATGTTGGCTTGGTGCCCATCTCGGCGGTTGATAGCTGAATGCATCACCGTAGACGGATTACTGTTGGGATCACGATGTGATCGGTAGCTCAGCCACGGCCTTGTGCAGCAGGTCTGCCAAGGTAAGATATGTGGGATCACTCGGTTGTGATCGGTGGATTAGCCACGGCCTTGAGCAGGGAGTCTGCTAGGGTTGGTGTAATGGATGGACCTAGGGTGGCCTGTGATGCATGATTGCATGATTGGTTCGTGGATTGTGTGGATATGGGCCAAGCCCATACGTGTGGAAATATGTGTTATGGTTATGCACTGAGTCTGTGGACTCAGCCTATTTTTCTCAACCATTTCAGGTGATGCGTAAAGATGGACCGGGTTTGGAGGGGATACGAGGTGGCCATGCTGATGAAGAAGATTACGTTGAATATTTTTATGCATTTTTATAATAAGTATTTTTGGAAATTTCTCTGATGTAATAAGGGCCTTATTATCATTATTAGTACTATTGTTGATATTATTTTATATTATGGTTTAATTAAAATAAATTACTATGTGAAGACGATTTTAATTTTAACAATATAATTTTTCAAAGTATATGTATACACCAAAGTTTTAATTTGGACATTTTATAATAACAAAGTTTTAAGTATAATTTTAAATGGACATGGTCTTCAAAAGTTAACAAATTTTCATGTTTTATTCAAAAGTCAAAAGATTTTCAACCGTCTTTCCGCAGTGACATAACCAGATCCGGTCAAGGCTCGTGGGCCGGATTTGGGGGTGGTACAACTTGTTTTAAATTTTTAAGGCAAAGATGGAAAGAATTACTGAATACCGAGAAATTATCCATAAATACCTCCATGATGTCTTCCACGAGTTCATCAAAGATTGCCAACATGCAACGCTGAAAAGTAGTAGGAGCATTACATAATCCAAAAGGCATTCTACGATAAGCAAACGTACCGTATGGGCATGTGAATGTTGTCTTTTCTTGATTTTCAGGAGCTATGGGGATTTGGAATTAACCAGAGAGTCCGTCCAAGAAACAATAGTACATATGCCCAGATAGTCTTTCCAACATTTGATCTATGAAGGGTAGAGGGAAGTGATCTTTTCTGGTAGCGTCATTCAGCTTCCTATAGTCTATACAGACTCTCCAACCTGTAACTGTTCTTGTGGGAGTTAACTCATTCTTTTCATTGGGTACTACTGCCATTCCCCCTTTCTTTGGAACTACCTACCCAGAACTTACCCAAGTGCTGTCAGAAATAGGATAAATTATTCCTGCATATAGAAGTTTAATTACCTCGGCTTTGACTACTTCTTTCATGTTGGGGTTTAACCGTCTCTGAGGTTGTACACATGGCTTGTATTCTTCTTCCATTAAAATTTTGTGGGTGCAGAACACTGGGCTTATTTCTTTGATGTCAGAAATTTTCTAGGCTAGGGCTTTTTTGTGTTCTTTTAGTACCTTTATCAGCTCCACTTTTTCTTTAGGTTCCAATTCTGACGAGATGATTACTGGTAGCGTAGAATTGCTCCCAAGGAATGCGTATTCTAAGTGTTTTGGTAACTATTTCAATTCCAATTTGGGTGGCGCTTCGATGGAGGGTTTTTGTTTTATTTCGTCATCATATTCAATACTTTCTTTTATTTGTCTAGATGACGATGTATTTAGATTGAGCTCATCATCTTCATCTTCTCCCCCTCTTCTTGAGTCAGGCACAGTTCCATCGTGTCGTCATGCATGATTTTCGGTAATGAATTTTGAATGATATGATTAGTGGTATCAACAAAATAACAGGAATCATCTTGCTCTTTAGAATATTGCATGGCATCAGAAATTTGAAAAATGATTTCTTCATCTCCTATCCTCAGTGCAAGTTTACCGTCACCTACATCAATAATGGCTATAGTAGTGGCTAAAAAAGGACGCCCTAAGATTAAGGTAACATTAATGTCTTCATCCATATCTAATACAACGAAATCAACAGGGAAAATAAATTTATCAATTTTTACCAAAACATCTTCGATAACTCCTCTAGGATATTTAATGGATGTATCTACCAACTGAATGCTCTTCCTAGTGGGTGTTGGTTCCCCAAGATCTAGTTGTTTAAACATTTTATAAGGCATTAAATTTATACTGACGCTTAGATCAGCTAATGCTTTCTTAATATTCAAGCTACCAATTAAACAAGGGATAGTAAAACTTCCTGGGTCTTTTAATTTGGTTGGTAGCTTATTTTGGAGGATGGCTGAGCATTCTTCATTAAGTTCTATTGTTGACACCTCTTCAAGTTTTCGTTTATTTGTCAGGAGTTCCTTTAAGAATTTTGCGTACTTCGGCATCTGTGAAATAGCTTCAACAAAAGGTAAGTTGATATGTATTTGTTTAAAAAGTTCAAGAAACTTACCGTATTGTGCATCAATTCGTTCCTTTTTGAACTTTGTTGGATATGGGATTGGTGGTTTGTTCTCATTTCGTAATGGAGTTACATCCTCTATCCCCTCATCTCTTGCTTTGTTATTCTCGTTTGGGCTTTGTTTCTCCAGTTCGCATAATTCCTTTCCACTTCTTAGTATAACTGCTTTTACCTGTTCTGTCCCTTTAGGAAAAATTTCTGTTCGTATTTCACAGATCATTTTAGTAAGCATTCCAACTGTCTTAGTGAGTTTCCCAAATGACTTAGTAAATTTTTCAATTGACGCTTGTTGATCTTTAAGGGTCCTCTTGATATCTTGTATGCGTTTTTCTGTATTTGTCGATTCCTCCTCGTGGGTTGGTTTCTTTTCTTGTGGATAGGGTTGATTTCGGAAGTTTTGAGGAGGTTGTTGCCCTTGATTTCTTTGATTTCCTTGATCTCCCCATGAAAAATTTGGGTGGTTCCTCCAACTTGGATTGTAAGGGTTACTATAAGGATTATTGTTGGATCGAAAATTATTACCTATATAGTTCATCTGTTCATTTTCTGCTTCCGGTTGGTAGGGTGGGTACTCAGGATTCACCACTGTTCCACTTGTATCACACTGTATGACTGGATGTACTTGCGAAGAACACAAACTATCGAGCTTTTTATTCATCATCTCAAGCTATGTTGATAGCATGGTCATGGTGTCGACGTTGTCGATTTTGTCAGTTTGGTCCTTGAAGCTTGCCACTGATAATTGTTTAATGACATCTCCTCAATGAACTCGTAGGCTGCTTCTGGAGTTTTGTTATTCAGAGTTCCACCGGCGGCTGAATCCATCAGTTACCTTGTTGAGGGACTTAGCTGAATCCATCAGTTACCTTGTTGAGGGACTTACACCGTTATAGAATGTTTGGACTTGTAGCCACAAGGGTAAGCCATGGTGTGGGCACCTCCTCAAGAGATCTTTCAATCTTTCCCATGCATCGTAGAGTGTTTCTAAATCCATCTGCATAAAAAAAGAGATATTATTCCTCAATTTGGCCGTTTTGGCCGGTGGAAAATATTTCATTAAAAATTTTTCAGTCATCTGATCCCATGTGGTGATTGACCCTCGTTGTAACGAGTTTAACCACTATTTAGCCTTATTTCTTAATGAAAAAGGAAATAACCGAAGACGTATGAGATCATCAGAAACACCATTTATTTTGAAGGTATCACAGAACTCTAAAAAATTAGCTATATGCATGTTTTGATCTTCGTCCTGCACCATAAAATTGAACAAACTGTTGAATCATTTGTATTGTGTTAGGCTTTAATTCAAAATTGTTAGCAGCTATAGCAGGCCTAACAATACTCGATTTTGCTCCTGTTAGATGTGGTTTAGCATAATCAAACATTATACGTGGAGCATTGTGATCTCTCACATCGCGTGGTGGTGGGTTGTTTTCGTCCATCCCTTCAGTAGGATTGGATCTGTCTTCTTCCTCCCTTTCTGTGTAATGTGGGGCTCGCCTGGTTTCTTGACGATTCCTTCGAGCGGTAGCTTCAATATCACTTTCGTATACAAAAGGTCCTCTCGGGTTCCTTCTAGTCATAAACTAGAGGTACCTGGAAAGAAAAGAAAGAAAGAAAAATTAGCAAAATTAAAAATTAAACTAAAAACAAAATAAACTACTGAAAATAAAATAATGGCTAAAGTAATAAAAATAGAGTTTTCTTAATATTTTAGTTCCCCGGAAACGACATCAACCAATTGATCGCTGAAATCAGAGTTTTAAAATTTATAAAAGAATGATCAAAACCTGAAAACTAACTCTGACAACGATTAAAGGCAAGTGTACCTATCGAACAGTAGTATAGCTTAGGCAAGACCGGATATCGAACCCAAAGGAACTAAGAGTACTAATACTAACTTTCTTTTTATTATTTAGCCTTAAAAATAGAGCGAAGTTGCTTTAAACTATATTGACGAAGACTAAACTAAAGACAGAAAGACAAAAAAGATGAATAGGAAGATAACTTTGAAGAAAAACTCAGTTGATTACGACGATACCCTCAAGAAGAATCCACCTAGACTTCACTTGTTATTTAATCCTAAATTATATGATTTCTTTTACTTAGCTTGATCCGTAAGACTCCCTAACCTATATTAAACCCTCTCTCGAGGCAAATAACGTCTAACCCTAGGTTAATTAGTGGAACTCTCGTTCACTTATAATAACCCCCTAGGATAGCAGTACATCGATCAATGGACTCCCATATTAGGTTTCACCCTAATCCGGCAAAATCTCGTAACCCTATCTCTAGGCGTTCGATCAACTCCGCTTAATTATGTTAGATCTACTCTTAGGCAGGGTTTATTCCTCCTCCACCTAAGCACATTAGATTTGGATTAAGCAACATAATTAAGAACAAACTAAGCAATCATCATATAACTTAAAAATCAAATAAAAATATTTATCTAGGTTTCATCCCCTTCAGGTATCTGAGGGGTTTAGTTTATAATGAATAAACAAAACATCGTAAGAGAGAAGATAAAACAAAACATAAGAATATCCTAAAACCCCCTGAAGGAATTGAAGGAGAATTCCGCCGTCTTGAGTATAACTCCGGCTTCTTGGGATGGATCAACTGGCTACCCTCGCGTTTTCCCCTAACCCTGACCTTCTCGGCTTGGCTCATTGGCCTAGCTTTCGATGCCTTTCAAAGGTGGTACTTGGGGGATATATATAGGCTTTTGGAATGCGATTCTTTCTCCCTAAGTATCCTTTTCCGACTGAAATTGCTCTTTTTAGCGACAGAGGCACGGCCATGGCACACGTCCGTGTGGATCGAGACCAGACCGTGTTCAGATTCCTAACTTGAGGCACGGCTGTGTGTGACAGAGTTGAGGCCGTGCTTTAGGTATTCGTTGAGGCACGGCCGTGTAGACTTTGGGCCAGGCCGTGTCAATTTAGTGTTAAGGTCCATTTACTCCGTTTTCGGCCCGTTTTGTGTTCGTTTCATCCTCGGGTGCTTTCCTGGGTATAAGACATGAAAAGAAAGGATTAAAAGCACCTTTTTATAAAAATCAAGGAATAAATCATCAAAAAGCATATTAAATGTGGGATTAAAATATGTTACTTTTACAGTTTATCACCAATACTTGGAGATAAGACTTGCTCAAATTGAATCTGCTCCACTCCTGCTCAGTGGAGATAAGATCTAATTTCTTCACTCTGCTCCATTGCCGATACATAGAGATAAGACTTGCTGTCTTTGATCTACCCCACTCTTGCTCAGCGGAGATAAGATCTGTTATCTTCAGTCTGCTCTATTGCCAATACATGGAGATAATACTTGCGCAAATTCGATCTGCTCTACTCCTGGTTAGTGGAGATAAGATCTGATTTCTTCAGTCTGCTCCATTGCCGATACATGGAGATAAGACTTGCTATCTTTAATCTGCCCCAGTCTTACTCAGTGGAGATAAGATCTGTTATCTTTAATCTGCTCCATAGCCAATACATGGAGATAAGACTTGCTCAAATTCGATCTACTCTACTCCTGCTCAGTGGAGATAAGATCTGATTTCTTCAGTCTACTCCATTGCCGATACATGGAGATAAGTCTTGCTGTCTTTGATCTGCCCCACTCATGCTCAGTGGAGATAAGATCTGTTATCTTCAGTCAGCTCCATTGTCAATACATGAAGATAAGACTTGCTCAAACTCGATCTGCTCCACTACTGTTTAGTGGAGATAAGATCTGTGAATTCACTGATGTTGCTACACCGTCCTCTGAGGGACATGTCCTGTAGACTCGGTTCCACATGCATATGTTTATGCCAAATGATCAAGATGCTATAATCTAACTAAATGTATTATGGACAACATTTGCATGAATGCAGAATGTCATGAGAATGATCTCTTTTTTTAAAAGTACAATGATTAGGATGCAATGATTGGAATGATATTAGGGATGACATTTGCATGAATGCAGAATGTCATGAAAATGATCTCCTTTTTTTTTTCTTTTTTATGTACAACAATTAGGACACAATGATCAGAATGAATCAAATGCTCCTAATTGGAAATGTATGAATGATATTTACAGAAATGCATGAGAATGATCCCTTTTTAATATTTTGGGTTGTCACTGCTCATAGTTCATCAAGGTTCTTTCTCGGTCAGCTGGTATCTTTGACAAAATATCCAAAGAAACAATCATATTCTGCTCAACACGCTTGCCCCGCTGTAATTTCAGAGTCCCTTCCACTGTACTTTTTGGGACATATAGTTTGTACCTCCCACTACAACTTCAGAAGAATAACATTTGGTTTCTTTCATTCAATTTGTTATCAATTTGATCTGTTACACCATTCCCTGGGAGTGATAACCAGATGTATGTGTCTGAAATTTGCATGAATGCAGGGTATCATTTTTCTTTTCTCGAGAATGATCCCCTTTTACCCTTGAGTTGACATTGCTCATCATTTATCGAGAGGGTATCATTGACGAAATGTCTTATCCAATAAAATATGAAGAAAATAATCATCTTTCAATATTTCCAAACCTTAAGCTTGGTGAGTTCTAAACAATAGTCCTGTTTCAGATTCCTATATTATTTAGAAGTTTCCAGAGTAATATGCGAAACTCCTATTATGAAAGCATTATTAGTCCATTAATCGTTATTTCAATATAAAATGCTCGAAAAAGATCACAACAATGGATGTGAAAGAAATTAATTAGGAGCATAGCTCGAAACAAATAAGTTAATCAAAGATAACCAAGGCAATAAAAGAAAATTGATTGGGGTGTATCTTGAAAAGAATAAAGTAATCAAAGATAGCCAAGGGCATAAAAGAAAATTGATTGGGGCGTATTTTGAAAAAGAATAAACTAGTCAAAGATAGCAAATTCAAAATGGGTAAGATAGAAGCTAGGTGCCCCAAATATTGCAGCCTGAGCTTCTTTGTACAAACTTCTTGAGGACCATTTTGAGCTCAATATGTGTTTAGAGGATCCGGAGTACTTTGTCAATGCCCCAAGACATAGTATACTTCCTTATTGTTAATTCAGGCATAGCAAGACTACCACATGCCCTATCTTTATCAAAATTTGAGCCGCTTTTTTTGGGTTTTCGGCTCAAAAACCCCATTGGTCTCAAAGCACCCTTTACGGGTTTTCGCCTTGGCCTCTCCTCTTTTTTCTTTGTGGGTTTTCACCTTGGCCTTTCAGGAAAAATACTTCTTGTCTGAACCTGAATTCGCCAGATTGGGCAAGTCTTTGCCATCAAAGCTCCTCTATAACAGGCCCTACATAAGGTCCCCCCCATTTTGGTATCTTTTTTCCTCTGAAATCCTTTTATATATGGAAGATCATTTTCAACATTAGGTTCCTCTCGTGGAATTTCCTAGGATGAACCTCTTTGTCGTAAGCTTGCATCATCTAACCATGATGGATAACTTTTAACTTCTTCTTCGATTAGGTTCAATTGGCAAAAAATGCTTCCATTCCATAAACCAATAGGTAAGATATTGCCCCGGCAAAGGTCCTGGCCAATGTTCGATAATCATAGAGGATAAATAGTAACTTCTTTATGCCAACCCTTTTGAGTCTCGGTCATCTTTCCTACAATCCTTGTTTTGTTTTTTCTTTTTGTATTTTTTTTGGCAACCTTTGCTGCACTATGATATACTGCCTGATCTTTGAACAAACTGTAAACTTTGACATTGTACAGTTATGCATTACATAATCAATTTTTTTTAGAATTTGATGCTTGTAGACCTTGAAACATTGGCATATGAAGTAACATTCACCCTCTTATTGACGTAATCGACGACCACCAAGATGAATAGATATCGACTAGAATTTTTTGACGAGATCAGCCTCATAACATCTGTGCCCCACATATAGAAAAGTCTGTGAAGAAAATAGAAGAGTCACATAAATCTTGTCTTCTTCAATTCAGAATTTGCGGTATAACTGATCCGATCCCCTTCCATGGTAGACCAACAGTTCCTGATCCTCATGTTTAGCCCATGTCTTAGTAGCCCAGACATGTCTTGATATGCAAAAACATATTTGAATTCTTGAAAACAACTCAATGATGTCTCGCCTTATTTCTGTGGTAAGCTAGGCTTCGATCTTCACCCTTTTCCTAGGCTCGCAATGTCCTTTAACCCTATGTAAGGTAGGATCTGTTTTTCATCTTGTTTTACCATCCTTGACAAATCAGAAGATATGTTACAATATCTGTCATCTTCAATGTCTTGAGATTCCTCTAAACACATATCTTACTCGAAAAGAGACTTTGAGTCAGTAACAGCGTTGCTCATATCGTTGATATCTGGAGACCAATTGTAGGTTCGAAGGAGGATAAATGATTCAAATAATGATGAATGAAGAATGAAAGAATACTTAAAAAAAGTCTAAAGAACAAACAAAAGAAAAAAACTAAGAACGATTGTTTGTACAGTATGAAATGGAAAAAATAAAAGAATATTTACTCAAAAAGATGCATTTTATTGAAATAGAAATTTCGGACACGAGCCTATTTCACAAAAGGATTCTTATTGCCTCTAGGCTTAAGACAACAAGCGTGTTTGAATTTTACTCTAGATCAGTTCTAAAAATACAGGGATCTCTTCCACAATCTCATTATTCAAAACACTCCCAAGTACGCAAGGGCTTGGAAACTTCATTTCCCGATTCCCTCTTCGCTTTTGATTTTTTTCAAGAAGTCGCAACTTTCTTGTCTTCTCCTTCAATTATCGCATTTACTGCCTCGTCAAAGTGATCAGGTTCTGATGAATCATCGAACTTCACAATTCTCATTTTAATGAACCTTTCGACCAACTTTTTAAATGTAGTACAGTTTTCAATTGAGTGACCCGTTATTCCTGCGTGGTACTCACATTGGGAATTCTCATTATACCACTTTGGAAACAGAGGTTGCACAGGTTCCGAGTAAGACGGAGACACCACATGCACATAAAAAAGATTCTGATACAGCTCCTTATATGTCACCGGGATGGGTGAGAACTGGAGCTTTTTTGTATTTGGCCTCGAGTTGGGTTCCTGCCCTGAATAGCCTTGATAGCTAGTGGTTACAGCCTTTGGTTGGCTTATGGTGACTGATTTGGGATGCCTGCTCAAGGTACTCACTTCATTTTCCTTGTTTCTCGGGCTGATCTTTTGGCACTTTCTCCAATGTCTATCCTCCCACTCCTTACTGCATTTTCAATCATCTCGCCAGACATTACCATATCTGAAAAGCTTATGGTGGCACTTCCTAACATATGGTTAATGAATGGGGCTTTTAGAGTATTGATGAAAAGCATCGTAATTTCCTTTTCTAGGAGTGGTGGCTGAACTTACGTGGCAACTTCCCTCCATCTTTGTGCATACTGTCTGAAACTTTCATTTGACTTCTTTTCCATATTCTACAGCATGCTTCTGTCAGGCGTCATGTCTGTACATGATTGTATTGCTTCATGAAGGCTTGGGCCAGATCTCTCTAGGAGCTAATCTTAGCACGACTGAGTTGATTGTACCACCTGGACGCTGCCCCCACCAAACTATCTTGGAAACAATGAATCAAGAGTTGATCATTGTTAACGTAGTCAGTCATCCGTCTACAGAACATAGTGATATGGGCTTCAAGGCAGCTGGTCCCATTGTACTTCTCAAATTCTGGCATTTTGAACTTATGAGGAAGCACCAAATCTAGAACCAAGCTCAGGTCTTTAGCATCAATTCCATGATGATTATCAGTATTCTCTAAAGCCTTAAACTTTTCTTCAAACCATTTGCAACGATCTTCTAACTGCCTTGAAAATTCAGTTCTTATCCCCTCCCTCTCTACTATATCTAAGTCAGGGATAACCGAATTAGCAAGGTTATCTCCTGGGTTGGATCCTGTGCCAACTTGGAAATTTATGGGCACTCTAGTGTCATTTTGCCCTTGTTGAGGCCTAATCATGACAGATGGCCTTCGGGTATACTCCTCATGTTGTACATGCTGTGGGGTGAAACCCCGAGGGAAGTCCTCATTATCTTCCGCATTAAGTATGGGACCCTTTCCTATGTCCATTGCCCCGTTCAGCATCTGAGCCATTTGAGCCATCATATTTCTTTGGGCTTCCAGCATTCGGTCTCTCATCTCCTGTTAGAGCTTTGCTAATTGCTCTGGCATTTGGTCTTGCATGTCTCTTTGAATTTGTTCAAGTCTTTCATCCATTTTCTTGGTCTTGGCACGTGTACCGTAACAGTGTTCAGTTTCCAGATTTTTCTTTCCCTCTTTCTCTTTTCTCTCTGTTACAATTTCAACTAATTAGACTCTCTCTATGGACTTAAATGCATATGATGTGATGTAATGCAAATGCATGAATGCAAAGAAAGAGAGGCGTTGATTCTGAATTCAATTCCATTAGAAAAACTTTTCTAGAAAGCAAATTTCTTTACAGAAAACGGATTACATATACGGCCTTGCCCTCATATTCCAAGCAAAAACATCAATCCCGTTCTTCGCATAGGTCAAATCTTGAAAACTTCTAATATATGCCTCCATTACCTCCTTTTTGCATGATCTGGGCTGCGACTCACTTGCTCACGTATTTCCTAATGCTTGCTAGCCTCTTCAAGAAAGTCGAGACGTAGTGATTCTCGAATAGTCTTTGTCAGTTTGAATCCTTAGGCAATAAAGTCTTGTATTCCTTCACGAACTGTCAGTCTTTTCTCGTTGTGTTTACTTGGTGATCATGTCTATCAGAGTCTTAAAAATTTATATAAAGAATGATCGAGCCTAGAACTAACTGTGACAACGATTGGAGGCAAGTGCACCTATCGAACAGTAGTATAGCTGTGGCAAGACTGGATTGTCGAACCCAAAGGAACCAAAAGTACTAATACTAACTTTCTTTTTATTACCTAGCCTCAGAATTAAAGGAATTTTTATCTAATCTAAAATTAACTAACAACTAAGCTAAAGATGCAAAGACAAAGAGAAGGAACTGGGGAAAATAACTTTGAGAAAAACCAATTGATTAGGACAATACTTGAGGAAGAATCCACCTAGACTTCACTTGTTATCTAACTCTGAACCAGACGATTTATTCACTTGACTTGATCCGTAGGATTCCCTAATTTATATTAATACTGCTTTCGAGGCTACTAACATCTAACCCTAGGTTGATTAATTGAAATTTCTTTCTAATTAAAACCCCTAGAATTGCATTAACTCGATCTATGGACTCCCATATTAGGTTTGACCCTAATCCGGTAAATTTTCATTGCCCTATTTTTAGGCGCGCAAGAAACTCTGCTTAACTATGCTAGATCTACTCTTAGGCAGGGACTTTTGCTCCACCATCTAAGCACATCAATACTTGAATAATATCCCGGAAATACCAAAACAAGAATTAAGAACACATAGTTAAGAACAAATCAAGTATTTATCATATAGTTCAACAAACAATAACAAGATTCATCATAGGTTTCATCCCCCTCAGGTATCTGAGGGTTTAGTTCATAACGATAAAAGAATATGATAAACCGTAAAAGTAACATATTTTAATCCCACATTTATTATGCTTTTTGAAGATTTAAGCCTTGTTTTATATAAAAATGTGCTTTTAATCTTTTTTTTCATGTCTTATACCCAGGAAAGCACCCGAGGATGAAAAGAACACAAAACGGGCCTAAAACGAAGCAAATGGGCCTTTTCACGAAATCGACACGGCCTGGGCCAAGGACCACACGGCCGTGCCGCGCCTGTCATCAAGAACACGGCCAGACCTCGACTCACACGGCCGTGCTTCATTAAAGAAATCCGAACACGGTCAGGTCTCTATTTGCACGGGCGTGTGACATGTCCGTGCCTCTGTTGCTAGAAAGAGCAATTTCAGTCGAAAAAGGATACTTAGGGAGAAAGAATCGCATTCCAAGAGCCTATAAATATCCCCCAAGTACCACCTTGAAGGGGAGTGAAAGCTGGGCCAAGGAGCCAAGCCGAGAAGGTCAGAGTTAGGGAATAACGCGAGGATAGCCAGTTGATTCATCCCAAGAAGCCAGAATTATAATCAAGACGGCAGAATTCTCCTTCAATCCCGTTAGGGAGTTTTAGGATTTTTCGTATGTTTTGTTTTATCTTTTCTCTTGTGATGTTTTATTTTTACATTATGAACTAAATCCTTCAGATATCTGAAGGGGGATGAAACCTAGACAGATTTTATTATTTCATTTTTAAGTTATATGATAAATTACTTAGTTTGTTCTTAATTATGTTGCTTAATCCAAATCTAATGTGCTTAGGTAGAGGAGGAATAGACCCTGCCTAAGAGAAGATTTAACATAATTAAGCGGAGTTGATCGGGCGCCTAGAGATAGGGTTACGAGATTTTGCCGGATTAGGGTGAAACCTAATATAGGAATCCATTGATCGATTTACTGCTTTCCTAGGGGGTTATTATAAGCGAACGAGAGTTCTACTAATTAACCTAGGATTAGACGTTATTCACTTCGAGAGAGGGTTTAACATAGGTTAGGGAGTCTCACGGATCAAGCTGAGTAAAGAAATAATATAATTTAAGGTTAGATAATAAGTGAAGTCTAGGTGGATTCTTCCCGAAGGTATCATCAAAATCAACTGAGTCTTTTTTAAGTTATCCCCAAATTCATCTTTTTGTCTTTGTTTCCTTAGTTTAGTTGTCGTCAATTTAGTTTAAAAGCAACCTTTATCTCAGTTAGGTTAAACAATAAAAAGAAAGTGAGTATTAATACTTTTAGTTCCTTTGGGTTCGATATTCGGTCTTGCCTAAGTTATACTACTGTTCGATAGGTACACTTGCCTTAATATCGTTGTCAGAGTTAGTCTCCAGGTTTGATCATTCTTTTATAAATATTTAAAACTCTGATTTTACAGCGATCAAGTTTTTGGCGCCGTTGCCGGGGAACTAAAATATTAAGAAAGCTCTATTTTTATTACTTTAGCCATTATTTTATTTGCAATTTATTTCTTTTGTTTTCTTAGGTTAAATTTTAAATTTTTTTTATTTTTTTTCTCTTTTCTAGGTACCTCTAGTTTATGACTAGAAGGAATCCAAGAGAACCTTTGGTATACGATAGTGATATCGAAGCAACCGCTCGTAGGAATCGCAGGGAAACCAAGCGAGCCCTAGATTACACAGAAAGAGAGGAGGAAAACAGATCCAATTCTACTGAAGGGAAGGGCGAAAACAACCCACAACTACGCGGTGTGAGAGATCATAATGCTCTACGTACAATGTTTGATTATGCAAAACCGCATTTAACAGGAGCAGAATCTAGTATTGTTAGGCCTGCTATATCTGCTAATAATTTTGAATTAAAGCCTAACACAATACAAATGATTCAACAGTTTGTTCAATTTGATGGTTTGCAGGACGAAGATCCAAACATGCATATAGATAACTTTTTAGAGTTCTGTGATACCTTCAAAATAAATGGCGTTTCTGATGATGCCATTCGTCTTCGGTTATTCCCTTTTTCATTGAGAATCAAAGCTAAACATTGGTTAAACTCGTTACAACGAGGGCCAATCACTACATGGGAGCAGATGACCGAAAAGTTTTTAATGAAATATTTCCCACCGGCCAAAACGGCCAAATTACGTAACGATATCTCTTCCTTTATGCAGATGGATTTAGAGACACTATACGACGCATGGGAAAGGTTCAAATATCTCTTGAGGAGGTGCCCACACCATGGTTTACCCCTATGGCTACAAATCCAAACCTTCTACAACGGAGTAAACCCCTCAACGAGGCAACTGATAGATTCAAACCACGCCGTGGAACGAACAACAAAACTCGTAAGCGACCTACGAGTTCATTGAGGAGATGTCGATAAACAATTATCAGTGGCAAGCTTCGAGGAGCAGGAGTCTTCAACGTCGATACCATGACCGTGCTATCAACGCAGCTAGAGATGATGAATAAAAAGCTTGATAGTTTGTGTTTTTCACAGATACATCCAGTCATGCAGTGTGACGCTAGTGGAACTGTGGCGAATCCTGAGTACCCACCTTACCAACTAGGAGCAGAAGATGAACAGATGAACTATATAGGTAATAATTTCCGATCTAATAATAATCCTTATAGTAACACTTACAATCCAGGTTGGAGGAACCACCCAAATTTTTCATTGGGAGAAAGAGGCAATCAAGGAAATCAAAGGCAACAACCCCCCAAAACTTTCAAAATCAGCCCTATCCACAAGACAAGAAGCCAACCATCGAGGAGCGCATCCAAGAAGCTGACAGAACAATAAAAAACAACGAAAGCCGAATTGATGAAATTACTAAGTCAGTCAAGGAAATCACTAAAGCAGTCGAACAACTTGCAAAATCAATGTCAGAACGACCGCAAGGACGTCTACCTAGTAACACGGAGATTAACCCTAAGGAGCAAATTCAAGCCATCACAATCCAGGGTAGCAAGGAGTTAGATACATCCAACCCGACTCCAGAAAGCAAGGTAGGTGAAGGTATAATAGAGGAAGTACAAGAAAAACCAAAACCGGTAGTCAATGAGTACAAACCTCGCATACCTTATCCTGCAGCATTAAAAACAGACGATTCAGAGGAGCAGTTTGGTAAGTTTCTTAAACTTTTAAAGAAATTACATATTAACTTACCTCTTCTTGAAGCTTTTTTTCAGATGCCAGACTCGAGGAAATTTTTAAGACAGCTCTTAACCAACAAATACAAAATAGATGAAGAGCACCACGTGGAATTAAATGCAACATGCTTAGCAATGTTACAAAATACACTACCACAGAAGCAAAAAGATCCAGGGAATTTTACAATTCTATGTTTAATTGGTAGTTTAAATATTGATAATGCGTTAGCTGATTTAGGGGCAAGCATAAATGTTATGCCTTATACATTGTTTAAGCGACTAGGTTTATGGAAGCCAAAACAAACTAAGATGAGTATTCAATTAGCTGATAAAACTGTTAGAATTCCTAGGGGTATTATTGAAGATGTTCTCGTAAAAATCGATAAATTTGTTTTCCCAGTAGACTTTGTTGTTTTAGACATGGATGAGGATAATTCAATCCCCTTAATTTTAGGAAGACCTTTTCTAAGAACTGCCAAAACTAAAATTGATGTTGCCACAGGTGAGCTCATACTTTGTGTAGGTGATGACTCAATTAGTCTTCAAGCTCTCGACTCAGCTAGGTCATCAAAGAATCAAGGTGAGCAAGAAAATTCTTTTGATAATCATTCAATTACACCCTCTTTTCAGGAACCTCCAAAAAAGGGAACGATTGAACCGGATGTTCAGTTCAGTGCCAACAATGAAATTACTTATGAAGAACAAAGGACCCAAATCGATGACCTAGATGAGTGGAAAACATACTTCGAGGAGAAATTAGGAATATACGAGGAAGAGCCAGGGCCACACACTGTAAAACCAGAGGAACCACCAGAAGAGCTTATAGGAACATCAAATCACATCAAAATAGGAGACCAAGTTCTGTTAGATAAAGCCGAGCCTCACATCACCACAACAAACCTGAAGGAAAAAGAAGAACTTCTTCTTAAGGTACATGGCATCTTCCCACAAGGAATAGTCGAGGTAAGCAATCCTACATTTGGCACTTTCAAAGTAAAAACTTCTCGACTTCAATTTTGTCATAAAACTAAAAATATAGACATGAGGGAGGATGTTCAAACTTTCAAACCTCCCTAAAAATTTTAAATATGAGAAAAGTCTAGCTTAAGACTATAAACGAGCGCTTCTCGGGAGGCAACCCGAGTACTAACCCTATTTCTTTTTGCATTATTTTACATTTTCTTTTCTCTTTTTCTTTTCCTTTTTAACTAACCAAAAGTGCAGAATTCCAGGCCACACAGCCTTACACACAGCCGTGTTCGTGGCCGTGTAGACCACTAAAATCGCCACACTAACAGGGCAGAGGCCGTGCAGTCAGCCCAACCACCACCCCAACGTCACAGATCCAACCACTCTCGACACGGGCACCGACAGATATGGCACGGCTGTGGAACCAACCGTGTGAGGCTACTGACTTCCATACCACGGCTAGAGCATGCTCATGCCATAAACCGTGTGAAATTACTGAAGTTACTAACTTATCGAGCACGGGTAAGACACGCCCGTGTCAGACGACTGTGCCAACAGAAAAACATAATGAGCACAGGCGTAGAAGGACCAAGCACGGGCATAGGGTGACAACACCCTCTATAACACGGCCGTGTAATGCGACACACCCTGGGACCACGGCCGTGGGGGAGCAGTAAACTTGAGCATCTATTTAAACCCTCAACTCTTTCCTCTCCCTCCATCCTATTTTCACCCTTATTTTTGCTTCTCATTCTCTTCTATCTCAGATTCTTTACTCTAGATCCTTGAGCAAGCCAACACCATGCCAAAGAAACGAAGAAAGCTAGGCATAGGTCCCTTAACAAAGAACGATCAATATGAGTTCATGCCGGTAGCTTCGTCTTAACACCAAGCCAAGGACCTATGAGACCATTTATCTTTTGTTTCACATTTATCTTTTCCTTTATTTTCCTTCTTTTTGACTATCTTATGCTTAATTTATTTTATTTTATTTTAGTTTCTTAATGCCAGGTTCTAAAGGCTGCTTGGGAATCACGCCACTTACGCCACCGCCAGCACCTCCATCGCCTTAGAAGTCACACCCTCCTCGCGAACCATCTAACAATAAGGATTCTCAAGCCCCTTTATCTCCTAGCCTTAGTCTATTTTCCTTCTTAGTCTCTTTCTCTTTATCTTTCTTGTCTTTATTTATATATTTAGTTTATTTTTATTATGTCTTAATAAAGCCTGGCTACTTCTCAAAGCGCTACCCAATTTCTTCATCTAGTGCATGAACATTATCCCGACTGACCATCACATCCACCAAAGACACTCATTCGGGAAAACATCCACAACTCAGGGAGTAATTCTTCTCCCTTCTCTTTTGATTTATCTTTAAAATGTCATTATCTATCTTTGTACTTGATGGCAATGTACATCTTAAATGTGGGGGTGAATATTTAATCCAAGAAAATGCCTAAATTTAACCTTGTTTTAAAGTAATTTTCTCATATTACTAATTAAGATGAAATTTCTGATGATTTATGATTTTTATTGATATGTTTTGGAATAAGTCATAGTTAATTGTGCATTGATGATTAAATTTGAAGAATACTAGGGAATCGAGCATGATAAGTCTAATTTTCTAAAAATTAAAATTTTAGGTTGTCAACCGGAATTTGAATATTATCCTGAAATTTGAGATTTACAAGGTTGATGTCAAAAACACCCATAATTTTTGTGAGATTTTGAGCCTTATAGAGCATACATTCTTTTTCATGCTCACTTCTTGATTATGAGTATGTCAACTATGAACTGTTATTCTAGAACTTGCCTCAATTATACATGTCAAGACCACAGTTATGATTTGATATGCCGAGATGATAAAGGCACCTAGGTTTAACCCACTTACACCACTAAAAAGCCTACCCTCATAATTAACCCTTAGCAAACCCCGTTGAGCCTAACAACCCTTTTTATTGACTTACCCGCTAATTTTAACCCCAAAACCCTTTGTATTTGTTATCACCCTTTATTTTGACTACTCCTTAATCGAGATTTGATTTGAGCTAGTTAACTAAGTTTATTATTCTAGTAGCTAAATTTATCTTGTATTTAGTTTGTTCTAAAAATAAATAAAAAAAATTTCAAGTTTTTAGTATCAGCATTATGAAGAGTGAGCTTAAACAAGTTAAAGTCTAATTATCAAAAGAAAAAAAAGCTCGTATTAGTAGGATTATTATTATTTTCAGTTGATGTAATTATTATCTTAGAAATTTTTAGGTAGGTAACTTATCAATTCAAACTTGATTCTAACCTTCTAATTTCAGCCTTTATCCACACCTTTAACCCTAGCCCCATTACAACCTTGACAAAGACCTTTTGATCTATTTATCATTTCATTTTACAGTGGTGGAGATTTGATTTTCAGGCAAGCCTATGGGATTAACTTTTCAGGTTTGACTTATGAGTGCTTAATTTTGACCCTTAAACACTTTTCAAGTGATTTGAGTGAATCTTTTGTGAGGATGTCAATCCTTGTAGGCTTTAAATTAAAGGTAATTATTCAAATGAAGGGAAACACCTATGTTTTCGTGCTACAAATGTATGACTTATCTTGTTTGAATCTTTAGGAATCTCTGAGTTGAATTATCCATGTATAAATTATCTATGAATTAGGATAAGGCATTGTTGATAGGAATTATGAATCGTGGAAAGTTCGTTTTAATTGTAAGTTGAGAATTTTGCTTGAGGACAAGCAAAAGCTTAAGTGTGGGGGTATTTGATAAATCGTAAAAGTAACATATTTTAGTCCCACATTTATTATGCTTTTTGAAGATTTAAGCCTTGTTTTATATAAAAAGGTGCTTTTAATCTTTTCTTTTCATGTCTTATACCTAGGAAAGCACCCGAGGATGAAAATAACACAAAACGGGCCTAAAACGAAGCAAATGGGCCTTTTCACGAAATCGACACGGCCTGGACCAAGGACCACACGGCCGTGCCGCGCCAGTCATCAAGAACATGGCCTGACCTCGACTCACGTCGTGCTTCATTAAAGAAATCCGAAGACGGTCAGGTCTCGATTTGTACGGGCGTGTGACATAGCCGTGCCTCTGTCGCTGGAAAGACCAATTTCAGTCAAAAAAGGATACTTAGGGAGAAAGAATCGCATTCCAAGAGCCTATAAATATCCCCCAAGTACCACCTTGAAGGGGAGTGAAAGCTGGGCCAAGGAGCCAAGCCAAGAAGGTCAGAGTTAGGGAATAACGCGAGGATAGCCAGTTGATTCATCCCAAGAAGCCAGAATTATACTCAAGACGGCGGAATTCTCCTTCAATCCCGTTAGGGAGTTTTAGGATTTTTCCTATGTTTTGTTTTATCTTTTCTCTTGTGATGTTTTATTTTTACATTATGAACTAAATCCTTCAGATACTTGAAGGGGGATGAAACCTAGACAGATTTTATTATTTGATTTTTAAGTTATATGATAAATTACTTAGTTTGTTCTTAATTATGTTGCTTAATCCAAATCTAATGTGCTTAGGTAGAGGAGGAATAGACCCTACCTAAGAGAAGATCTTAATTAAGTGAAGTTGATCGGGCGCCTAGAGATAGGGTTACGAGATTTTGTCGGATTAGGGTGAAACCTAATATGGGAATCCATTGATCGATTTACTGCTTTCCTAGGGGGTTATTATAAGCAAATGAGAGTTATACTAATTAACCTAGGATTAGACGTTATTCACTTCGAGAGAGGGTTTAACATAGGTTAGGGAGTCTCACGGATCAAGCTGAGTAAAGAAATCATATAATTTAGGGTTAGATAATAAGTGAAGTCTAGGTGGATTCTTCCCGAAGGTATTATCAAAATCAACTGAGTCTTTTTCAAGTTATCCCCAAATTCATCTTTTTGTCTTTGTTTCCTTAGTTTAGTTGTCGTCAATTTAGTTTAAAAGCAACCTTTATCTCAGTTAGGTTAAATAATAAAAAGAAAGTGAGTATTAATATTTTTAGTTCCTTTGGGTTCGATATCCGGTCTTGCCTAAGCTATACTACTGTTCGATAGGTACACTTGCCTTAATATCGTTGTCAGAGTTAGTCTCCAGGTTTGATCATTCTTTTATAAATATTTAAAACTCTGATTTTACAGCAATCAGAATACATCTTAAAAGAAAAGATAAAACAAAACATAAGAAAACCCTAAAACCCCCTGAAGGAATTGAAAGAGAGATCCTCTGTCTTAAGTATAACTTCGGCTTCTTGAGATGAATCAACTGGTTATTCTTCGAGTAAATTCCACAAATTTGGCCTCTCTGGCTCGGCTCCTTGGCGTAGCTGGACGCCCCCTGAAGGTTGGCCTCTAGGGTGTTTATATAGGATTTTGGAATGGCTTTCTTCGCCTCTAAGTACCCTAATCCGACTGAAACTCTTCTTTCTCACGTCAGGGACACGCCCATGGCACACGCCCATGTGAATCAAGGCCAGGCCGTGTTTGGGTTTGTTAAGGAGGCACGGCCGTGTGGTCTTGCACCCAGGCCGTGTTAATTTCGTCATATGGCCCATTTACTCCGTTTTGGGCCCGTTTCTCATTCTTTTCATCCTCCAGTGCTCTTCTGAGTATAAAACATGAAAATAAAGGATTAAGAGCACCAAATTACACAATTCAAGGGATAAACTATCCAAAAGCATGCTAAATATGGGATTAAAATATGTTCATATTACGATTTATCACTTGGACCATATTCGGACAACTGTATTATAATTCACTTTATCAAGAAATCCATTTTCTCATGACAAACTCTTCTATTTAGCAATCGAATTTGAATCAACACCTCTTTTCTATGATGTGAATGCAATGCAATCAAAACAAAAGAGAACACGTTTGTACAAAGAAATAAATAACAGAATAGGGCACTTATCTGGGTGACCACTAAGGTTTAGCATAGTTCTACCTAGGGTAAGAACTTAGGTTTTTTTACCTGTGGTTTAGCTCTAAAGTTACGGTACCCGAACCAGCAGATTCCTTGATCCTCACCCATTATAGGCTCATACGGACCGAGTTCAGTTCAGGGGAATACATTATCCTATGGCTATACGGAGGTGAAAACCTCACGAAGACAAAGGTACGGATGTATCCCGGAAGCAGTCCACTAGCCTATGCGGAGGTGAAAACCTCACGAAGGCATAATTTCTCACTCCCACTTAAAAGGTGCGACCACAACGGTCATGCAATGCAATGTGTGCAAGAAAATAATAATCATATGTTCAAATCAAAATTTTTAAATTTTCAAATCAAATTTTCAAATTTTCGACAAAGGACAGAAAATATTCAATTTTACGACTTGACTCTCTTAGTTCCCCAGTGGAATCGCCAAGCTGTCGAAACCATTTTTAAAGTTTTGGTAAAAACGGAGATCGACTTTAAAAACGAAAATGGAGTCATCACCAATCTTTTTTCGAGGTGTGATCGTGTCACCTTGAAATTGATCATTTTAATAAAAAACATTTTGATTTATTAAAACAATGATTTTGGTTTACGAAATTCGAGAAAACGGGTTCGGGAGTCGGTTACGCACGAGGAAGGATTAGCACCCTCATAACGCCTAAAATTGGTAACTAAATGATTAATTAATGTCTTAATGTCGAAAATTTGAAAAAAGATTTTAAAATATGACCCTTTTGATTTTTCGAAACTTATAACCTTTAAAAAAGACATTCAATTATTTGGATAAAAGAAAAGTCGAATCTCAGTAAGTTAGAGCACAAACTTTCGAATTTCCCAAATCCCAAAATCCTTTGTTTTGTTTTCTTTTTTTTTTTTTGAAATCCCTATCTCAAAATATCAAAATGTCACATCCAATAAGTTAAGACGCAACATCTTAAATTCACAAAGATAGGTTTTTTATTTAAAAATTATATATTTTAATTTCAAAAAGGGTATTTGATCATTTAGACTTAATGAGAAAAATCGAAGCCCAGTAAGTTAGGGCACGATTCCCTTAAAACTACAAATGTCAAATATTGTCTTATTTTAAGAAATAAAGTTTTGGATAAAAAGTGGCAATTAAATGAGATATATTTTAAAACAATGATTTGAGTAAAATGTATCATTAATACATTACAAAACACAAATATCAAAGCAATATACTACAATTACATGATATAATAACATTTAATACTACTATTGACAATTAAGAGAAAGAATAACATAAAATAGCAAATGATACAAGTAACAAAAAAAATTGAAAAAACGATATGGCAAAATCTAAAATAGTTAATATATACATAATAAAATAAATATATATTTTAAATAAATAATATAAAAACTTTGAATAAAAATGTATAAGGGATAACTTATAATAAGTATATAATATACCATTTAAAAAATATATAATATACATATTTTAAATAAATAATATATGAAAAATTTTGCCTTAATAATAAAACAATTTAGATGATGTACAACATACAAATTTTCAAATAATACATAATATGATTAAAGTTAAATAATATATAATATATATAATATATAAAAAATAATAATAATATATATGATAAAATAATTTAACGTAAATAGGGAAAAGCAAAAAAGAAAATCAAGTTTAAAATAATTAAAATAAATGAATAAATAATGATTAAGCAATTAAATGGATAAATAAAAAAGTTTAAAAAAACGCATAAGTCAACCTAACTCTCGCAATATGAGGATTCAACGAAATTCCTCCACCAAAACTTAACTCGAACGGAGGCAACTCAAAAAGAAATGAAGATGAACGAAGAACAAAATAAGAACAAGCCACAGAAAATAAGAACGCAAAAGAGAGAGAAATTTGAGTGAATACTCTCAAGAATTTTTATTACTCCAATCTCATGTCCTTTACAATGAAGGGAGAGGCCTCTATTTATAGTTGAGCTTCCCCAAATCCAACGATACAGATCAATTACATCAACGGCTAAGATTAAAAGGTATCTACAAATTAAATCTCTAAGATTACAAAATCATATTTTCTAAGATTGCATACCATATCTAAGATTTGCATATCATATCTAAGATTGCATATCATATATTCTAAGATTGCATACCACATCTTCTAGGATTGCATATCATATCTAAGATTTGCATATCATTGAAGATTGTGTTCCCATATATGTCAAGCCTGTAGATGGACCTTCAATCTTTTCAAGTAATGGGCCATTTCGATCGGGCCGAATGATATATTTTGGACTGGACTTGGACTTTGATTTTATTATTTTGGGATTATTATTTTTTATTTTTTAAGCCCGGGCAATAATGGGCTATTACAATCTCGAAGCCAGAAAAACTACAAGACATAAAGAAATTCAAATAAACTTCGAAAGAAGTTAAAATGAGATCTTCAATCTTGAAGGAGATCCGCTTCTGAGTTGGCTCTGATGGTATTCTTTGAGTAATTTCTTCAATCTTCTCTGCTTGCTCCTTTAGGTCATCTTTTAATATGTATTTATAAACTTTAGAATGCTCAGAAACCCTAAAAATTGGGTTTTCTTGCGTAAAAGGGAAGTAGGGTGCAAAATCGACACGGACTGGTACATGGGAGTGTGGTCAGCCCGTGTGGCTCACACGGGCATGTGGCCAGCCCTGTGGAAATGCTCAGGCCGTGTGGATCTTGGAAACAGCTCTTTTTACCCAATTTCGACTCGTTTTTTGCTCTTTTTAGTCCCTTATGCTCACCTAAGTATAGAAACATGAATTTAAAGGATTAGAAGCATCAAATTCACTAATTTACATATTAAATCATCCAAAAACGCATCAAGAATGGGATTAAAAACATGTTACTTTTATGGCTTATCAAATATCTCCACACTTAAGCGTTTGCTTGTCCTCAAGCAAAATCCTCAACTCACAATTAAAATTAATGTTTCTCAACTTGTAATTCTCATCAATAATGTTACGAAATAATTCAAAAATAATCATACATTGATAAATCAACTAAAAGAGCACTAAAGATTCAAACAATTCAAGTTGAGCATTTTTAAAGCATGAAAATATAGGTATTTCCCCTTATCTAAGTAACTACCTTTAACTCAAAATCGATAAGAATTGACATCCCCACTAAAGATTCACTCAAATCACTTAAAGTGTTTAAGGTTAAAAAATAAGCACTCAATAGTCAAACATAAAAAGTCATTACCATAGGCTTGCATGAAAATCAAATCTCCACCACTATAAAATGAGATGATACATAAATCAAAAGGTCTTTAAAAGGTTGTAATGGGGCTTAGGTTAAAGGAGTGGAGAAAGGTTGAAAAAAATGGTTAAAATCGAGATCGAATTGATAAATTACCAAACTAGAAAAATAAACAAATGTTGAATTAAAAACAATTACATCAATCGAAAACTATTCAAGAATAACATGAGCTTCTTCTCAAAATATGAATTTAACTGTTCAAGCTTAATTAACATGGAACTAAATAATAATCAATATATGTATTTCAGAATAATAAGAAATAACTTAGCAAATGAAATAAAAGAGCATAGTTAGGCAACTAACCAAATCAAATATCGATAAAAAAGGAGTCAATAAAATGGGAAAAATTCTCAACGAATCAAAATAGTGAGTTATGGGTTAACATTAATGGGTAAATCAAGAAACGGTGTGTTAGGCTCAACGGGGTTCACTAAGGGTTAATTATGAAGGTAGGTTTTTTATGGGATAATTGGGTTAAAACCTAAGTGCCTTTATCATCTCAGTATATCAAATTAAAAGTGTGGTCTCGACATGCATAATCGAAGCAAGTTCTAGAATAACAAATCAAATTGACACACTCATAACCAATAATAAAATGAGCAAGAAAAGTGCATGCTTTAAAGGCTCAAAATCTCACAAAAAATTATGGTTTTGATATCAAACTTGTAAATTTAAAACTTCAAGATAATACCTGAATTCAGGGAAACAACCTAAAATTTTTAATTCTGAAAATCAACTTATCATGCTTGATTTTCTCATGTCTTAAAGTTTAAACAATCGATGCACAAATACCTATGAATTTAATCCAAAACACATCAATAAAAATCACAAATTGATAAAAATTCATTCTAATAGTTGTATGAGAAAATTACTTAAACACAAGACATAATTCAGAGATTTTCTAATAATTATATAAATAACCTCCCCACACTTGAGATGTACATTGTCTTCAATGTACAAACATAGATAATCAGAGTATAGATAAAATGTCATAAGAGAGAGAAAAAACTGAGATTGCCCTGAATATTGGGTGAAATCCCCAGAATAGTGAAAAGCGGAATTGTAGTCAAATCTAAATGTAGAGCACAATTCCGAGCAAACTAATAAGAAAATAAACACAAATAGTGAAAAAGATTAAGGGATTAAAACTCGATTAGGAACAACCATAAAAATAAAAATATAGTTTAACATATAAAAACGAAATAAGTCTAATAAAAATAAAAATAAAAATAAAATGAAATAAAACAAATGGACTCAATGATCCTCATCATCAGACGCGTCGGTGTCGTGAGTCGTCGGTGCTAAGGAGGAGATATGGAGATGCTGACATATCTACTGCAATGTCGCATCAATACTGTTGAACCTCTGAACGTAATACTACTCGAAACGAGTGAACCGATCAGGGAGGTCCGCTAAAGAAGCAGTAGAAGAAACAAGAGGTGACTCGAAGGTGAAGGTTGAGGTGGGTCCTCGTGATGGAGAAAAACATCATCAGTGAAGTTCTGGGGTTCATTCTAAGCGTCAGAATGAAATAATCGATATTGAGGAGGATCTACTCCACGACGTCGCTCTATCATCCTCATATGAATCATGCTCGAGATTCCCTGTGGGGCCATTTGGCTAACGAGTGTAAGTGTAGAGGATTGCTTCAGTGTATCAAGGAGACTGAAGTGTCGAGCAAGGCGAGTCACATAAGGGCCTAAACAGATGGTTGCCTTCCTGTGGCGGTCAGTCTGATGTCGGAAGGCTAAGGCGATGAAGTATGCCAAATCAAATATATGCCCGGTAGCCATGCTCTATAGAAAATAAGCATCATGAGTACTAACGACTCTGGTGCTCTTTCTCCTACCGGTTAAAGTGTGAGCTAAAAGTACATGAAGACACCGTAAAGCTGGAGAGAGAGAAGTCGTCTTCGAGTGACTCGCGTCATAAAGTGTCTGACTCGCTGTAAGCTCTGCCCAACAATAAGATGGAGTGTAATGGATGTGTCGATGTAGATGGAGGAAGTTCTTGGCACTCATAAACTCCTTAGTGTAAAGGCCCATAACACCGCCAAACTTGGGAACACTCATATGGCGCACCAAGCCACCGAGTCAGAAAGTGATGGTGCTTGACTCGTCATGAGTCATCATAACGTGCAGAAGAGTAAACGTCAAGCAAAACTCCAATGTCAGCTCCATGTATGTGGGCTTGATGATAGAGAGTAATCTGTCATATAGGGCTGTGGCAATAAAGGCTCGAACAAGATCAACGAGGTGGACCTACTCCAAAGTGGCCCAATCAATACATCGGCCTAGGCCGGGTGGGCGCTGCCGAAGGAGCTAAAATAAATCCTCTTGGAGACCCACTAAAAATCGGAGATAATGGTGGCAGGCCTCAATGAAGGCACTTGAGGAGGAGGTCGCGCCAGGTGTCTTCCGCTTTTTCAAAGCGGGGACGACGACTTTAAACTTGCCTCGTGTGTTCGTCATGGTGTATCTGCAATAAAGTGATCAAATAAATCAAATTGATGAACCGACATAATAGGTACAAGCTAATAAGAAATAAACATCCAAGTTCAGTGCAACAATTGGACTAAAGAGAAATTTGACTAATAAGCAGAATGCTACTACCAAACAAAAACACAGTATAAAACTAATAATGATCAATATAAAAATAAATAAACAAGCATATCATGAATAAAAAAATCAAAAATAAAATCAACGTAAAACAAAATAAAAGCATAATACTGCTGATAAAAATAATAATAATTGAAAAACAGAACCCTAACTAATATGATAGTGAAGATGAAAGTAATAATCATAAGACTAAAAACAATAAACAAAATAACACTAAAGGCAATAGTGAAAAACCAGAAAAAAATAAAATAGGAAAAATGTCCAGAACTAAATCAAGCATAAACACAAACTTATCATCAAAGAAACTAATGAAACAAGAATAAAGAAATAAATAAAATCAGTAAAAATAGTAATAATAATAATAATAATGGACGAAATAATAATAATAATAATAATATGAAAAGGAAAAGAACAAGGGGTGAAAAACAAGGACCGACGGTAAGGTGTTGGGGTGGGCACGCGGCGGCTGGTGCGGGCGGTAGTGGAGTGGGGGTGATTCGACGGGGAAGAAGGGAAGGCAAAAGGTAAGGGGAGGAAATGGGGAGGGAGGGTCGTGCGGTAAAGAAAAAGGGTGAGGGGGTTTGGTTGGGACTAGTCGGTGGCTGGTGCTGCGTGCGGCGTGGGAAAGGTGGAAAATGATGGTGGCCAGAGTAGGGGAAAGCTTTGGAATAGGTGGCTAGGGTTGAAAGGAGGAGGAAGACGACAAAGTTTAGAAAAATAAATAAGGGTTTACTTTAAAAGGGCTGACATGGTCATGTTTAGGCCAGTGTTGGGCCACACAGCCGTGTCAAACACCCGTGTGGTTCTCCCTAGCCCGTGTGCAATTTGAAATATAATAGGCCCAGTCTTCACATGGCCTCGGACATGCCCGTGTGTCCAGGCCATATGCGACCTCCTTCGTTTCTCCCACGCCTCTGTGACCTCCCACACGTCCGTATGGCTCAGCCGTGTCTCGCACACGACCGTGTTCCTTGCCCGTGTAACTCTCTAACTTATTTTAAAATTAAAAAAAATTAGCTCCAGGTTTCACACGGCCGTGTGGACTATTTTAGGTTGTGTCTCTATCGATTTTTGGAAAAATTAAGTCTCAGGATCCACACGGCCAAGGACACGCCCGTGTGTCCAAGCCTTGTGGGTCACATGGCCGCGTCGCCAGGCCGTGTAACTCACTGTCGAACCCCTTTCAATCCACACGACCAAGGACACGCTCGTGTGTCTAGGCCATGTGTGTATTTTTTTTTAATTTTGAAAATTAATTAATTTTAAAAATAACATGAGATAAAATTAAGAAAATTAGCAGTGTTAACACTCAGGTTGCCTCTTGAGAAGCGCTTATTTAAAGTCTAAGCTTGACTTACCTCGAATTCGCACGGTCATGGTGGTTTTCGGAGTTGAAACTCCTATTTTTTTCTCGCTATCAATTCTATTATCAAAGTAAGGTTTGAGTAGAGTACTATTTACCTTAAAAGAGCCAAATTCAGAATGAGTTACCTCGACTGCACCGTATGGGAAGACATTTAGTACCATAAAAGGAGTTGCTCCGCTTGCATTAAGCTTTAAAGTGGCAATACGTGAATCCGTTTTATCTGATAGTACCTTGTCCCCAACCTTAATTTGCTTTGTTCCATCCACATGCTCATCATGGGATCGCTTTGGTTTTTCATTGTGTATTCTCAGTTTCTCCTTGACATATGTCCGCCATTCGTCTAGTTCATCGATCTGTAGCATTCGTTCTTCATGAGTCTTTCTGTTAGGGGTTTCCAGCAAAGAAGTTTGAGCCACAATATTATTCATATTAACAGAACTCGTGTAATCATCTCGATCACTAGATGTATTAACAGAATCACGAGCTTGGAGTGTAATCATGTCATCACCTACACGAAGTAGGAGTTCATCTGTACCAATATCAATAATAGTTTTAGCAGTTGCTAAAAAGGGCCGACCTAGAATTAAAGGTACGTCACTATCCTCATCCATGTCTAAGACAACAAAATAGACTGGGAATATAAATTTATCAATTTTGACAAGAACATATTCAATAAAACCCCTAGGAAATCTAATGGTTCTATCTACTAATTGAATACTCATCCTAGTTTGTTTGGGTTTCCCAAGACCTAATTGCTTAAACATTTTATAGGGCATGACATTAATACTAGCCCCTAAATTAGTCAAAGCATTATTAACATTTAAACTACCAATTAAACAAAGAATAGTAAACTCCCTGGATCTTTCAATTTTTTGGGTAGTTTATTTTGTAAAATAGTTGAACAAACTGCGTTTAGCTCCACGTGTAACAAAGCATAAAACTTCCGTTTGTTTTCCAAAAGCTCCTTTAAAAATTTTACAAAATTGGGCATCTGTGAAATAGTTTCAATAAATGGTAAGTTAATATGCAACTTTTTCAGAAGTTTAAGAAATTTACCAAATTGTTCATTAGTGTGGTCTTTCTTCGTTGCATTCGGATATGGAACTCGAGGTTTATATTCCTTATCGATCGATTTTTGTTCATATTGGCTTACCTCAACCTTACCTTTACTTACCGCACTTTCTTGCCTCGGTTCTGGTTCAGATTCAGCTAACCCTTCTTCATCTCGCACAGTAATTGCATGAAGTTACTCCCTTGGGTTAGTTTCGGTATTACTAAGCAAGCTACCTTGTGGTCGTTTTGAAATCAACTTCGCAAGTTAACCGATTTGGTTCTCGAGCCCTTGAATCGACGCTGAAATAAACTTCTTCAACATCGCCTTAAGGTTCGGCTTTTTCTCTTGTTGGTAAGGTGGTTAAAAGCCTAGAGGGGGTTGTTGTCTTTGGTTTCCTTGACCAAACCAAGAAAAATTGGGATGGTTCCTCCAACCTGCATTATAAGTGTTACTATAAGGATTATTCTGAGGTCTAGAATTATTACCCCTATAGTTGATTTGTTCGTTTTTTGTGCTAGGACCGTAGGGTAAATATTCTGGATTTTTCATTCCTACTCCATTCGTATTGCACTGCACCGCCAGATGTACCTGCGTAAAACTATATAAACCATCAATTTTCTTATTTAAAAGTTCTACCTGATTCGATAACATGGTGACCGCATCTAAGTTAAAAACACTGGCTACTTTCATCGGCTTTGTTCTCATGACTTGCCACTGATAATTATTCAGTGCCATCTCCTTTATAAATTCATAAATCGCTTTAGGTGTTTTATTGTTTAGAGTACCACAGGCTACTGCATCAATCAACTGTCTAGTTGAGGGGTTCAAATCATTGTAGAAGGTTTGAACCTGTAGCCATAGAGGTAACCTATGGTGAGGGCACATTCTCAATAAATCCTTATACCTCTCACATGCATCATATAGAGTCTCTAAGTCAATCTACACGAAGGAAGAGATATCATTCCTCAGCTTAGCTGTTTTAACCGGTGGAAAGTACTTTAATAGGAATTTCTTGATCATTTGATCCCATGTAGTGATCGAACCTTGTGGTAGAGAATTTAACCACTGTTTAGCTATATTGCTCAACGATAAAGGAAACAACCATAGTCGAATGGCGTCGTTAGAAACGCCATTAATCTTGAAAGTGTCGCAGACTTCCAGAAAATTAGCCAAATAAGTATTTGGATCTTTGTCTTGCAAACCATCGAACTGAACAATTTTTTGAATCATCTGAATAGTGGTCGGCTTCAGTTCGAAGTTATTCGCAGCAATAGTGGGTCTCACAATACTCGATTCTGTCCTAGTTAGAGTGGGCTTGGCATAATCGTACGTAGTACGAGGAGCAGGATTTGGATTTGCAAGATTCGCAGCAACCACATGAGGTAGCTGATTATTATGAATTTCAGCCATCTCCTCAGTAATAATAATGCCCTCTTGCTCTTCCACTGTACTCTGTCGACTCTCCCTTGCTTCTCTACGGTTTCTGTGACCTGTACTTTCAATTTCACTATCAAATACTACAGGTCCCGACGGGTTTTGTAATATCCTAGATTTATGGCTTATGCATTTGTGCTTAAATATATGTGAAAGCATGCCTTTGTGTGTTATGAATGTGTTGTATAAATTTTGTGAACTTTAGAGAATAGGAGAGTGCTTTAGAAATTATTAGATTTTAAGCTAAAAGAGGAAACTAGGTAGAGGAGGCCTTAAGAGAAATTGTAGGTGAATTAGAACACAAAGTTGGGCTAGGAAAAGTGGCAAGAAGGCGCCACTTAAAGTCCAGTAAGTGACGCCACCAGCAGTTAAAAGGGGCTTGTGTTCGAGCCACAAGGGAAGCAAAATAGGAGTTTTATTTTTTACAGAAACAAGAGGAAGTAATGGACGGCAAGGGGAGACTGTGGGAAGAGTTTAAGATGATGGCTAATTCTTTTGGAAATTTCGGCTAAGGTAGGAGATAAATGATGATTTTATTTTGAATTGTTAAAAAGAGAGAAAAGAGGAGAAAATAAGGAAGCTGATAAGGGAGGAGAGTTGGCCGATTGAGGGAGACTAAGATTAGTATTTTCGGCTAAGGAAGGAAGGTGAGGACATTATTCTTTTCTCTTTTGTTCCTCTGCCGAATTTTCTAGTAAACCCTCTCTTCTCTTTTATTTTGACAAAACCAAAAATCCTCTTCCCCAATTCTCTCAATTCTTTCTTTCTTTTCCCTTCTAGCTGATTCATACTTGAGCCTCCATAATATTCCTTTTCATCTCTTCCTCATCACCACTACTGTTAAGCAGAAGCCGAATCTCCCTAGTGTTCTTCAAAACCGAAATCTCTATGGTTAAACAAGGGTGCCGTCGACTACAACACAAAGGGTAAGGATTCAACTGTTGTTGTTTTATGTCTTTTCTTAAAGCTGAAAACTAATCATTTCGGTGTTCTAGTGTTTGGCCGATTGCTAGGGGGAAATATCACAAGATTTCGGGATTTGACTAGTAGTCAAATTGGCAGCAAGGTAAGAAGTTGGTTGCATTAAATCCTTCGGGATTTGATTATTTAGCCGAATGGCTTGTTGCTAACATGTTTAGGGTTGGATGAATATAGGAACTAAGGATCTAGGATGCTAGATCGGGATTTTCGGGATTCCAGTAAACTCGATATGTATACCAGGTGTGTACCTCGCACTACGCCTAAA
The DNA here is from genome assembly GCA_025503065.1 of Gossypium bickii. NCBI lineage: Eukaryota > Viridiplantae > Streptophyta > Magnoliopsida > Malvales > Malvaceae > Gossypium > Gossypium bickii. The sequence goes on along the minus strand of CP106713.1, from coordinate 12,444,262 downwards.
TAGATTTATGGTTATGTATTAATAAATGTGTTGATATGAACATGTAATATGTGACTAAGGGTAACATGCAATGGTAAAAAGTACTCAGGTACGTTAACTTACTACTACTGTAGTTATGATATTATGAATATCTGTTATGGCATAAGTAAACATTGATAAGAATGTGAAATAAGGCCTAAGGCATGTTAACTGTATGATTTGTATGACATGGGGCATACGGGTTATATGGAAAGGGGAAGTGATCTAGTGGTTTATACCACAATATCTGAATGTGGTGACTTATGTCACGTAATTTGAATGTGGTGTCTTATGTCACAAAATATAATATCTGGTGGCTATGCCACAATTTTATAAGGGTGATGAGCACGTCGTCTGCAGCGACTACCTTCGATGATGTGTAGCGGATGGAGGGTCAACTTAGTAGTCCCCATGGAGTGATGGTTGGTACGGGTGATGTGTAGCGGATGGCATCTAGGTTTGGGTTCGGGATTGCATCATTATGTTTAACTGCTTTATATTTAAATGTATGATTTAACATGCCTGAATCATTGAAACTTAGTGTTGGTTACACACCGAGTCTGTTGACTCACCCCGTTGTGGGATATTTTTCAGGTGACACTCTGTGATGGACCAGGTCGACAGGAGCTTAGTGGTGGCCATGCACAGCTCAGAGTTTATTTTAATTTGGACTTTTTATATTTTAAGTATTTTGGATTTATTTCGTGTTTTGTTCGGATGTAATAAGGCCACTTAGTATGAACTATTTTATGCTTGCTTTTATTTGTTTTTTTTTCACGATATTATTATTGTTAATCCAAGGTTATCTAAATTGTTTCAAAATAAACGTTGAATGTTTTGACACCTAAGGCAAATGAATTTTCAATTTAAATGGTAAACTCTAAAAACTCAACTTTTACCTTTAACTTATAGTTTTGAAATATGACAACAAAGTTTTAATAAAACCTGATCTTTAAGCCCATAACGATGTTTTCAATTTGGAACCCAAATCAAATTTTCTCCAAAATCACCCAAAGGTTTTCCAAAGAAAACAAACAAGTTTGAACTGTTTTACCAAGGAACATACCGGATCCGGTCAAGGCTCGTGGGCCGGGTTTAGGGTGTTTCAGCTTGGTATCAGAGCCCAATTTTAAACTCTCGGCCTTGGGTTAAAAGCCCATAATGTTTTTAAAATGAGCCCAAATGAAGTTTTGTGAAAATTTTTGTGAATTAAGCAGGTTTTTTGGCATGGCACCTAAGTCTCCGACCCGAAGTCCACCAGGTAAGTACTCCTAACTATTGTGTGATTTATATTATGATATGTAGAAGGGTATAAATGGAACGTAGATTAGTATATTAAATACTTGAACCCTAGGACTAGTTTACCCCAACAGTTACATAAAACTTAAAGCCTAATTAAACAAACCTGTGGCTAAGTCGCCGAGTTAGGGTGTGGCAACCATTGTGTGCATGTCTAGGATTGGATTCAGGAAGAGCACAGTATTTAAGCGATCCTCGTGACTCACCTCCTCTTCGCTCGAATCCTACAGTGCGTAGTAAACTGTTCACCCCCTAACCAAGAGGACTTACTCACTGCAAACTCAATGACTAAAACCCGAAAGGGACTAGCCATATTTTTATAAAAACCCTAGTTTTAAAAATTAACAAACTGCCCTTTTGAATTGAGAAAATTATTTTTTGAAAAATTTTCCAAAATATTCCCAATTTACAAAATTACCTAAATACCCCTGGTTGTAAAATTACTAAAATGCCCCTGGATTGAAAAATTTTAAATTACCGTACTACCCTCGATTTTTACTAAGATTTGCTCACTTTACAAGAATATCCAAAAACCCTATTTTGCAAAATATCAAAATACCCTGATTTGGGAAAATTTACTAAAATACCCCTGACTTACAAATTACTAAAATAGTCCTGATTTCTAAATTTCTGCAACATCACCGATTTGGAAAACAAATTCTCAAAAAAAATAACCCCTAAGTTTTGCAAATTCTGGAATACCCTTGATTTATAGAGATTTTTCAAATTGACCCCGAATTATTACCAAAATGCCCTTATAGGACAAATGATGAAAATACCCCTAGGTTAGGAACAGACAACAATGTTTGAATGATGAATGTGTATAGTAGATACTACTGAATGGATGTGTTTCTTTGAATTAGGATAGAAAACTTGAAACTTTGATTGATCGAAAGAACTACTATTAAACTTCTTTCATAAAATTTCTTCGCGGATAATCAGTGGAACAAAATACTAATGCATAAGAATTTCTTAATCAGATTAAAAGCGCGGTAGTAGAAATGAGTTCTAGGGGACGTGGTCGTAATGTGCGAGGACGCGGTAGAGGTAGGATGACCATATCTGAACCTATTAGATCGGGTCAAGGGTTTGAGAATGAGGTACCACCCCCACCACCACCAAACGTTGGTGTTGAGCGACAAGATCGACGGGGATGATATCAGATCGCAGTCGTGGCCGCGAGTTCTTGAGATGGTGGCTGGAGCAGGTGGAAATATGAGAGCTCGGAAATCTGTACCCGAGCGACTCCGAGCCAACGGAGCTGAGGTATTTCGTAGCGTATCCGGCGTGGCACCCAATACATCTGAGTATTGGTTGGAGGTGACGAAACGAATGGTGGCGCTGCTACGCGATGAGGCGTATCAATGGTGGCTCACAGTTCGGGATGGTGCCACAGCTGAGGATCTCACTTGGGAATATGTTAAGGCGGCGTATCAGAAGAAGTATGTTGGCACACGTTGCACTGATGCGCAGAGGAAGGCATTTCTGGGGCTGGTTCAAGGGAATAAATCTGTAGCGGAGTACGAAGCTGAATTCCTAAGGTTGAGCCGGTATGCTCGAGAAGTAGTGGCTACGGAGAATGAGCGATGTGTCCAGTTTGAGGACGAACTAAGGGATGACCTGAGGTTGTTGATAGCCCCACATCAGGAGCGTGAGTTTGCCGTATTGGTAGAAAAGGCTAAGGTAGCCGAGGGAATTAAGGACTCTGTAAGGCGTAACACCGATCGTAATGTGCAAAAAGAGGTTTTGGATCGCCGAGATCGTGCAGGAATGTCTGAAGAAGAGGCCTAGAGTTGATGGGCCGCGAGAACAGCAGGCTGGTACAGGAGGGCAATACCATACTTGTACCCAGTGTGGGAAGATGCATCTAGGAGAGTGTTGGAAGAAGACGGGAGGATGTTTTAAGTGTGGATCTAAGGATCACATGATTAAGGACTGTCCTATTAAGATAGACGGGAGCCGCCCAACAGGTCAGGGTGTTAATCAGGCTGGAAGAGGTGGATAGCAGCTTCAGCGAGGTCGTAATCCGAATGGTAAAGGTAACAATGCTGGAAGAGGACGGGGAACACCTGGCAGAGGTGTTGGTAATACAGAGGCAAGACAGCCGGGTCTAGTGTATGCGGTTCGCCGAAGGGAGGATAGAGACGTGCCGAACGTCATAACTGATACGTTCCTTATAGCGAACAAGTCTTATTTTGCTTTGATTGATGTGGGCTCGACCCATTCTTATGTTGCATGTAGTGTAGTGGAAACTCTAGGCATAGCCTCTGAATTATCTAATAGGGAGATGACTGTAATAAGCCCATTAGGCCAAACTGTAGTGGTGAATAAGATCTTTCGAAGTGTACCCCTGGAGATTCAGGGAGTGACATTCTCTGCGGACTTAATGGAACTACCCTTCGAAGAATTTGATCTTATACTTGGTATGGACTGGCTAGTGGATCATCGGACTGTGTTGGACTATGCAGCTAAGCGAATGGAGTTAAGGACCCCGGAGGATGAGGAGATAATTATGATAGGAGAAAGAAGAAACTACTTGTCTAACGTAGTTTCAGCATTAAAGGCTGATAAGATGGTTCGGAAAGGGTGTAAGGCATTCCTGACTTTTGTTAGTGCGTTAGATGCAAAAGAAGGGGGAGTTAGTGGAGTTAGAACCGTAAAGGAATTTGCGGATGTCTTTCCGGAAGAATTACCTAGAATACCCCCAGATAGGGAAGTGGAGTTCGGAATTGATTTGCTGCCAGCAACAGCTCCTGTGTCCATTGCCCCGTACAGAATGGCACCAAAGAAGTTGGTAGAGCTCAAGGCTCAAATTCAAGAATTGCTTGATCGTGGGTTTATCCGACCCAATGTGTCTCCATGGGGAGCACCGGTCTTGTTCGTGAAGAAGAAGGACGAAACTATGCGTATGTGCATAGATTATCTTTAGTTGAATAAGCTGACCATCAAGAACAAGTACCCGTTGCCGAGGATAGACGACTTGTTCGATCAACTGAACGGGGCAGCAGTATTCTCGAAGATAGATTTAAGGTCTGGATATCATCAGCTCAAGGTGAAGGAAGCGGATATCCATAAGACAGCTTTCCGGACAAGATACGGGCATTATGAGTTTCTAGTGATGCCGTTCAGGTTGACGAACGCCCCAGCCGCGTTCATGGATATGATGAACCGAGTTTTCCAACCTTACTTGGACCGATTCGTCGTTGTGTTCATTGACGACATCCTTGTGTACTCCAAGTCTGAAGAGGAGCATGATGAGCATCTTCGGGTTGTGTTGCAAGTGTTGAGGGAGAAGAAGCTTTATGCCAAGTTCAGCAAGTGTGAATTTTGGCTTAAGGAAGTTGCATTCTTAGGGCATGTAGTGTCTGCAGAAGGAATAAGGGTGGATCCCAGAAAGATTGAGGCAGTGTTGGATTGGAAACCACCTAAGTCTGTGGCTGAGGTTCGTAGTTTCTTGGGATTGGCAGGCTATTACAGAAGGTTTGTAGAAGGGTTCTCATCAATAGCCGCACCTTTGACAAAATTGTTGAGGAAGGAGGTACCTTTCGTATAGACAGATAAGTAATAAGAGAGCTTTGAGAAGCTTAAAAGGGTTTTGACTGAAGCTCCAGTCTTGATTCAGCCTGAGGCAGGAAAGGATTTCGTGGTGTATTGTGACGCTTCTCATACAGGATTGGGATGTGTATTGATGCAGGATGGGAAAGTAGTCACTTATGCGTCTCGGCAATAGAGGCCTCATGAGGTTAACTACCCAACGCATGATTTGGAATTGGTGGCAGTGGTCTTTGCTCTTAAAGTATGGAGGCACTATTTGTATGGGGACAAGTCAGTAATTTACACAGACCACAAGAGTCTTAAGTAGTTGTTGATTCAGAAGGAGTTGAACCTGAGACAGCGAAGGTGGGTGGAGTTGTTGAAGGACTATGACTGTTCCATAGAGTATCATCCGGGCAAGGCGAATGTAGTGGCAGATGCCCTAAGTCGGAAAGTGGTATCGGATCTAAGGGCGATGTTCGCACATTTGAGCTTGTATGACGACGGAAGTTTGCTAGCAGAGTTGCAAGTCAAGCCGACATGGGTGAATGAGGTAAAGGAAAGTCAATTGGTGGATGAAAATTTAAGTGTTAAGTTACAGCAAGTACAGAATGGAGAGTTGGAAGATTATGGCATTAATGACGAGGGACTATTGTGTTACAAAGGTAAAGTTTGTATGCCAAAGAATGAGGAGTTAAGGCAGAAGATTCTTCAAAAATCGCATAGTAGCCCTTATGCTATGCATCCTGGAGGTACTAAGCTGTACAGAGATCTAAGGGAACAGTTTTGGTGGCCTGGTCTTAAGCGGGAAGTTACCGAATTTGTAGGGAAGTGCTTGACGTGTCAGCAAGTCAAGGCTGAACACCAAGTTCCGTCAGGATTGCTTCAACCGATTAAGATTCCTCAGTGGAAGTGGGAAAGAATCACCATGGACTTCGCTAGTGGGCTTCCCCTTACGCCTACTAAGAAGGACTCGGTATGGGTGATAGTAGATCGATTGACAAAGTCCGCGCATTTCATTCCAGTACGGGTTAATTATTCTTTGCAGAAGTTGGCAAAGTTATATGTGGCGGAAATTGTAAGGTTGCATGGAGTACCGGTGTCGATTATCTCAGATAGGGATCCAAGGTTTACGTCTCGGTTTTGGAAAGCTCTACATCAGGCTTTAGGCACCAGATTGGATTTCACTACGGCATTTCATCCACAATCGGACGGTCAATCTGAGCGAGTAATCCATGTGTTAGAGGATATGCTGAGGGGATGTGTGATAGACTTCAGAGGGAGTTGGGAAGAATATTTACCGTTAGTAGAGTTTGCATACAATTATAGCTATCAGGCCAGTATTCGGATGGCACCGTATGAAGCGTTGTATGGTCGGAAGTGTCGAACTCTTACGTGTTGGACGGAATTAGGGGAACGTCAGGTTTTGGGGCCAGAGATTGTGGCTGAATCTGAAGAAAAGGTTAAGGTAATTCGGGCACGGTTGAAGGAGGCATCTGATAGGCAAAAGTCGTATGCGGATCTCAAATGGAAGGAAATAGAATTTGATGTGGGAGATCAAGTGTTTCTTAAGGTTTCGCCATGGAAGAAAGTGATGAGGTTTGGTCGCAAAGGGAAGTTAAGTCCTAGGTTTATAGGACCTTACCGAGTATTGAAGCGAGTGGGACCAGTGGCATACCAGTTAGAATTGCCTCTGGAATTGAAGCAGATGCACGATGTATTCCATGTATCTATGCTACGACGATACCGATCGGATCCATCTCATGTAGTACCAGTTGAGGAAGTGGATCTAAGACCAGATTTGTCCTACGAGGAAGAGCAAATTTAGATCTTGGAACGAGATGTGAAAGTGTTACGGAGGAAGTGCTATGACGTAATCATGGATCGGAAGAAGCTTCGTAGGAGCCAGAAGAAGCAATACGACAGCAATACCCTTACTTATTTCAGCCAGGTAATTTCGAGGACGAAATTATGTTAAGAGGGTAGAACTGTAATATCCCGAATTTATGGCTTATGCATTTGTGCTTAAATATATGTGAAAGCATGCCTTTGTGTGTTATGAATGTGTTGTATGAATTTTGTGAACTTTAGAGAATAGGAGAGTGCTTTAGAAATTATCAGATTTTAAGCTAAAAGAGGAAACTAGGCAGAGGAGGCCTTAAGAGAAATTGTAGGTGAATTATAACACAAAGTTGGGCTTGGAAAAGTGGCAAGGAGGCGCCACTTAAAGCCCAGTAAGTGACGCCACCAGCAGTTAAAAGGGGCTTGTGTTCGAGCCACAAGGGAAGCAAAATAGGAGTTTTATTTTTTACAGCAACAAGGGGAAGTAATGGACGGCAAGGAGAGACTGTGGGAAGATTTTAAGATGAGGGCTAATTCTTTTGGAAATTTCGGCTAAGGTAGGAGATAAATGATGATTTTATTTTGAATTGTTAAAAAGAGAAAAAAAGAGGAGAAAAATAAGGAAGCTGATAAGGGAGGAGAGTTGGCCGATTGAAGGAGACTAAGATTAGTATTTTTGGCTAAGGAAGGAAGGTGAGGACATTATTCTTTTCTCTTTTGTTCCTCTGCCGAATTTTCTAGTAAACCCTCTCTTCTCTTTTATTTTGACAAAACCAAAAATCCTCTTCCCCAATTCTCTCAATTCTTTCTTTCTTTTCCCTTCTAGCTGATTCATACTTGAGCCTCCATAATATTCCTTTTCATCTCTTCCTCATCACCACTCTTCATAAGCGTGTGGCCAATCTCCTTAGTGTTCTTCAAAACCGAAATCTCTGTGGTTAAGCAAGGGTGCTGTCGACTACAACACAAAGGGTAAGGATTCAACTGTTGTTGTTTTATGTCTTTTCTTAAAGCCGAAAACTAATCATTTAGGTGATCTAGTGTTTGGCCGATTGCTAAGGGGAAATATCACAAGATTTTGGGATTTGACTAGTAGTCAAATTGGAAGCAAGGTAAGAAGTTGGTTGCGTTAAATCCTTCGGGATTTGATTATTTAGCCGAATGGCTTGTTGCTAACATGTTTAAGGTTGGCCGAATATAGGAACTAAGGATCTAGGACGTTAGATCGGGATTTTCAGGATTCCAGTAAACTCGATAAGTATTCCAGGTGTGTACCCCGCACTACGCCTAAATAGATTTATGGTTATGTCTTAATAAATGTGTTGATATGAACATGTAATATGTGGCTAAGGGTACCATGCAATGGTACAAAGTACTCAGGTACGTTAACTTACTACTACTGTAGTTATGATATTATGAATATCTGTTATGGCATAAGTGAACATTGATAAGAATGTGAAATAAGGCCTAAGGCATGTTAATTGTATGATTTGTATGACATGGGACATGCGGGTTATATGGAAAGGGGAAGTGATCTGGTGGTTTATACCACAATATCTGAATGTGGTGACTTATGTCACGTAATTTGAATGTGGTGACTTATGTCACAAAATATAATATCTGGTGGCTATGCCACAATTTTATAAGGGCGATGAGCACGTCGTCTGCAGCGACTGCCTTCGATGATGTGTAGCGGATGGAGGGTCGACTTAGTAGTCCCACGGTGTGATGGTTGGTATGGGTGATGTGTAGCGGATGGCATCTAGGTTTGGGTTCGGGATTGCACAATTATGTTTAACTGCTTTATATTTAAATGTATGATGTGACATGCCTGAATCGTTGAAACTTAGTGTTGGTTACACACTGAGTCTGTTGACTCACCCCGTTGTGGGATATTTTTCAGGTGACACTCAGTGATGGACCGGGTCGGCAGGAGCTTAGTGGTGGCCATGCACAGCTCAGAGTTTATTTTAATTTGGACTTTTTATATTTTAAGTATTTTGGATTTATTTCGGGTTTTGTTCGGATGTAATAAGGCCACTTAGTATGAACTATTTTATGCTTGCTTTTATTTGTTTTTTTTTATCACGATATTATTATTGTTAATCCAAGGTTATCTAAATTGTTTCAAAATAAACGTTGAATGTTTTGACACCTAACGCAAATGAATTTTCAATTTTAATGGTAAACTCTAAAAACTCAACTTTTACCTTTAACTTATAGTTTTGAAATATGACAACAAAGTTTTAATAAAACCTGATCTTTAAGCCCATAACGATGTTTTCAATTTGGAACCCAAATCAAATTTTCTCCAAAATCACCTAAAGTTTTTCCAAAGAAAACAAACAAGTTTTGAACTGTTTTACCCAAGGAACATACCAGATCCGATCAAGGCTCGTGGGCCGGGTTTGGGGTGTTTCAGGTTTCTTCTAGTCATAAACTAAAGGAACCTGCCAGAAGCAAATAAAAGAAAATTTTGAAAACAAAAATTAAACTAAAAACAAAAATAAAATGCAATAAAAATAAATGGCTAAATTAATAAAAATCGAGTGTTCCTAATATTTTAGTCCACAATAATAGTATAGCTATGGTGAGTAGAAAATATCGCATCCACGAGGACTAAAAGTACTAGTAATTACTATTTTTCTATTATTTAGCCGATAAATTGAAAGAATTATTTTTAATCTAAAATTAACTAAACTAATTATTAAGAACGCAACTGAGAGTGAATTGGGAAAATAAATGAAGATAACCAATGAGATAGACAATACCCAGGAAAAAATCCACCTAGAATTTACTTATTAATCTGAATATGAATTAAACGATTTATTCACTTGTACCTTTATCCGTAGAAATCCCTAAATTATGTTAATATCTCTTTTGAGAGTAAGAACAACTAACTCTAGGTTGATTAATTGAAATCTCTTTCTAATTAAAACTCCTATTGTCGCATTAGCTCGATCTATGGATTCCCCTATTAGATTTGACTCCAATTCGGTAGATTTATGTCATCCTATTTCTAGGATTGCATGCAACTCCACTCAATTATGCTAGATCTACTCTTAAATAGAGACTTTTGTTCCACTGAAATAAGCACATTTAACATGAATCAATATTCTGAAAATATTAAAACACGAAATAAGCATACATAATTCAGAACAAGAAACCAAGTATTTATCATGTAAATCAGAAATCAAATAATAAGATTCATCATAGGTTTCATCTTCCTTAAGTATCTAGGGAATTTAGTTCATAATCTGAAAAGAAAACATCTCGAAGTCAGAAAAACTACAAGACATAAAGAAATTCAAATAAACTTCAAAAGAAGTTAAAAGGAGATCTTCAATCTTGAAGGAGATCCGCTTCTGAGTTGGCTCCGATGGTGTTCTTTGAGTAATTTCTTCAATCTTCTTTGCGTGCTCCTTTAGGTCTTCTTCTAATATGTATTTATAAACTTTAGAATGCTCAGAAATCCTAAAAATTGGGTTTTTCTGCGTAAAAGGGAAGTAGGGTGCGAAATCGACATGGGCTGGCACATGGGAGTGTGGCTAGCCCGTGTGGAAATGCCCAGGCGGTGTAGATCTTGGAAACAGCTCTTTTTACTAGATTTTGGCTCGTTTTTCACTCCTTTCGCTTCCCTATGCTCACCTAAGTATAGAAACATGAATTTGAAGGATTAGGAGCATCAAATTCACTAATTTACATAATAAATCATCCAAAAAATGCATCAAGAATGAGATTTAAAACATGTTACTTTTATGGCTTATCAAATATTCCGATCCGAAATATGTTCTGAAAACATGACATTATGATCTGATATATGTTTATGGTAATACAATATCCTGATATGCTATTTATTCATTAAAAGTAATATTTTGTTATGACATTTACATATGTGCTTGTTAAATCAAAATTATGTTTGCGGGTTGAGTCACACACTGTGCTAAAGCTCATTCGATTGTTAATACATTTTAGGTTAACTTCCAACTTAGGACCGGACGACGTACGGAAGCTCGGGTTGGTTACCATTTAAAATATATGTCGGTTTATGTTTTAGTTATTTTTGGGTTGTAATCTGGTTGTAGGTCTGATTTTGGTTTTCGTGTTATTCGTCGACATTTAATGTTTTCGAGCATAAATCTGCAAATCACACAAGCTAACAAATTAGATTTCGATTTTTAAATAACTAAAACTCTAATAATTTTCCGCTGCAAGATTTAGTAATCACTTAAGTATTTCCCGTAAGTAAAATATATGGTTTTTATCCTTTGCTAATTTAAAATTTTAAAAAATTTAAAATGCCTAAATGAAAAATTTTCTATTTTAGGAGGGCGGGCCCCTGCCAGCCCCCTTAACTATGCTCCTACACTCACCTTTAAGTTTTTGAGAACTTAGGCTGTAAAACCAAGCAACAAACTTATTTTGCACTTCAATACACTCTCAAATACTAGTTTCTCAATGAACAAATAAGTGTTTTGTAAACTGCAATCTTCTAACTTACACATGTTTCTAATTTATAAAAATTTAAGACTAGTTAAGATAAAGTTGCAATTATGATCTCACTAAAATAGCCTCATAGCTTTATAAATATCCTCATAGAGTCTAAAATAAATTAATTAAGTTAACCTACACAAAACAAGGGATTCAATTTGCTTAATTCAAATTGATTCAATCTTCAAAATTTGTTGCCCTGCAAGATGGATCCTGAAATATGAGCTAGGACACATCTACAAGCTCATCTAAGTCATTGCCCAACAAATTTTGTTGAAAATATTTTTAACTCCAAAAATGACAAGTTATGTTGTCTATTGCATTGCTAGCGTAGTGGGCACGACAACCACTTTAAAAAACTTCCACCAACAACAAAACATATATCAAGGTTGATCAAGCCTTTTATATTTAGAGCATTAATCCATCTTCACAAAGTAATCTTTAATCCATCTTGATTTGTCCAAATCTCATCAAATTAATTACCTTTTGAATAAGGATACAAAAGAACATAAAGACAACCCATATCATCATGAATCGTATATCTCAATATATAATGTAAGTAGAACATATAAGAATTCTTCAAAAATAATCTTGCTTAATCCAATCTCTTCTTCCATAATAAACATGAGATTAGTTGCCCAAAATCCTTGAAAAGATGCAAGCAAATAATCAAAATATTTTGGTTACTTCTCGAGTTACTTCTTCCAAAACTTGCCTTGACAACTAGCAATAATCTTGGATTTCAGACAAATCTAGGTGTGTATCTTGGTATGTATTTATTTCATAAGCATGTTACAAGAAGCACTTTTTAATTTTTTGTTGGATACGAAACGTTTGAATGGGTAGGATGCAAAATTTTTATTTATAGCTGACAATGTCACTTTAGCGAAATTCGTTTTGATGATCATTCCTAACTACTTTATGAGACCTAATTCTTGTGGGGATATGCAAAGAAATTGGGAAGATGATTCGCAAGTTCATTTGAGGTGGATCAAATAACATGAATAAGCCTACAATGGTTAAATGGAGTGATTGTTGTCAACCTATCAAAAATGGTGGGGTTGGAATACGAAAACTAGGACATTAAGGCAAGTGCTTCTTATTAAAGCTTGGCTACAATATTGTAACTAACAAGAGGGCTTTTGGGTTAAAGTTTTGAGGAGTGAATATTGGGTCGGAGATGATTCCGAAAAGCATAGATAGATCGAATTGTTCTTATGCCTGCAATCTTTGTCGAGGATATGGGAGAGCTTGAAGGAAGGCATAGGTTGCTCAATTGGATACGTGGATATAATAAATTGGGCCTTTACAGTATCAGAGTCAGTCCCTTGATGGAGATGAAGTTGTGGTTGAAGCTTGTGTGAAAGATAGGCTAGGTTCCATTGGTAATTAGGATTGGAGTAAGTATGAAAGCAAGGTTGATCAATATATGGTGCTTAGGATAGTAAGTACTAGTCCCCCACATGATTGAACAAGGCGTGACGTGTGTATATGTATGTGGTAGAAAAGGGAGATTTCTCAATATTTGAAGCACATTCGTTTCTGGCTAGTGATTCATGAGCTTTCGTGGATGCTATAAGGGGTTTGGTGTGGAAGTACAAAGGCTATAACATGTTTGGCAATTCAGTTCCTGTGGATTATTAACTAATTTCGAAAGAAGTCGGAAGGGAATGACGGATTATGTAACTTGCAAAATTTTGTGGTTGTCGCAATGAGATTGCTTAAGAGTACTCAGAGGGAGAAAGTAACACGACAAAGGACAATCCTTTCATCCGCCTTTAATAAGTTTTTCCAATTTCCTGTACTAATTTAAAGAAAGAAATCCAATTTTAATATGATGATTTGGATCGCAGAACTTTATTTGGGATTATCTATTAGAGGAATTTGGAAATATTGCAATACTGAAATCTTTGGAGGATAAGGGCAGGGTGCTATGGATGTTATCATACAAAGCCGAAGCTTGATGAGACATGTGAGAGGAGCTTTAGTTTGGTCAAGTCCTAAATCACAATATTCAACAATGCAAATTGGGTGGTAGCTACATTCACTTGGAAGAGTTGAGCTAAATTTTTATGTGGAAATACATAGCATCAATGTGTGCTATTTCTAGAGGTTTTCTTCGAGATAATAGTGATAACTGGTTGGTTGGTTGGTTATGCTAAGATTGCTGGTAGGGATGCACTAAATATAGAATAAATCAAATCAATTAAATAGAAATAATTTAATTTATTTGGTTAAATTATCTATGTTGAATATTCAAACCAAATAAATTAAATATATACCTAACCCAATTACTCAGTATATAAAACAACCCAAATATGAATTAACTTAACCCAATTAAATTACCCACCGAATTAATTAATTAATTAATCAATTCTAAATATAGAATTAAATGATTAGATATAAAATATGCCAATTGAATTAATTTCAATAAATAGCCCAACCCAATCAATTCACCCAAATGTAAAATTAAATACCTAAATATAAAATAACCCGACTTAATTATTTAATAAATTAATCTTTAAGAAAACCTGACCTACCCGAAAAGGAAATTTACGGTTTATTTGATTCTTGAAAAGTAAAAAATGGAACAGATTGAATGCACAGATAGAGTGAGTAATACAAGCTGAGTTGTAGTGAATCCCTGATGTACTCAATGTAACATGGGAGAGATTACAAGGAGATTGATGTGGAATGTAATCTCTGCGGTGTTAGTAGGTTGGCTGTAGTAAGGAGTCCATGGAATGAATGGTTCTTTCATATCTACAGGGAAGCCAGTTTCTCCACAAACTACATGGCCAATATGGATTCCAATTTTTATTCTCCTCCACCTGAACATGTTACGTCCTGATGTACTGCCTTTTACTCTGAGCTGTCTCATGTAAGGCATACTGCAACTCAGTAACCTCCTTTTTCTACCCAAATTTATTTTTTCCAAAATAATATTTATTAATTAATTAAAAAAAATCTTTATACTTTTTTTATATATATATTTCTTTCCACAGTAGTCCCTTATTAGTTTTGATTGGCAATAAAATTTCTTTTGTTGAGACGAGGACACCAAATGACAGCAACTGCATTGCAGTGGCAGCGTAGCATCTAAATAGTGTGATGTCTAAAACAACATGATATAAAACATGAGACACCAAGAAAAAAAAACATGAAGAAGACACCCACACAACATGAATACTCAAACATGCCAAAATCTATATAAAAACAAATAATTTAACTTGTCAAAAGGCATACCAATATATGAAACACAACACGGATTGCCAAGACTCCTAAGTTGAACATCAAACCATTGCAAATGTAATGAATGAAAAAGGTAAGAAGTTCAATGGTAGATTTCCGATGATGTTCACAGTTCCACATTTCAATTACTAACAAGAAAAATTCAATTCCAAGACTACAAATATTTTTATCAGCAACAATTACTTTTCACAGAATCCTTATGTACTGAAATGCTAGAGGCAGGTGTATTCATTCTTTCAAAGATGATAAAGCACATAAACCTTATATCAGCGATAGACCAATGGATAACAAGCAAATTACCGAAATCATCTACTGCAGCTTCTTTATCCCAGGAAAAGAAGGGAGAATTGCAATAAGAGCATCACCATATCCGATAGAATCTATCATATTTAAGCAAGGAAAGTAAGAATAAATGAGTAAATGACCGGGTGACGCTGTAAAATACCACAAGGTGAAATGTATTGAAAGATGGCAAAGACATACCACCATCCTCTCGTAGAATTTTTATGACCTCCCCGGATACATCAGACTGTAAAACAGTGATCGGAATTAGAGATAATCCAGATTGATTGATCATATAAACATAAGCATACAAGAAAAGTAACTAGAAAGACAAGTAGGGTGAACCGTGAAATAAACCCTCATTTCCATTTGTTAACCTGCAGAAGCCACATCGTAATTCCTGTTAAGTTGAGATTTATACCGCAATCGGAATTTCACAGCCTAGTTGTTCGATGTAGCAAAGCACCTGGCCTTCCTTTACTATTTGCTTCTGTTGCATAAACAAAAGCAGCAATTGAGACTTTGAGAGTACAAAGGAACCAATGGAACACAATAGAGATGGCTTCCAAGCCAATGATTTTGTAACAGGCCCAATTTGCCCGGGCCCAAAAATAATAAAAACCAATTAAAAAATAAAGTCCAATAAAAAAGAGTCCAAATTATAGCCCAAATTTAAAAAACCCTAACCCAAATTTACAACAGTCCATTGGCCCAAAAAAACTTCAACAGTTTCGGCAGAAAAGAAACCCTAGGGTCTCCCCCGCGCCGCTCCTCCTCAGGCGCACCGCCCGCGCCTCGTCCTAAGGATCGCTGCCGTCGTTTCACCAAAATGGCAAAAGAAGTCCTTTTGCCCCGCCATTGACCCCTCAAAGATACCTACAAAAAGATGAAAGCAAGGACAACAAGCAAAAGAGAAACAGAGCAAATAGTGAAAGCACACATTGAATAAAGCAATGTAATCGGCTATAAAAAGCCCTAAACAAAGCAATGTAATTTTTTACACGGGAAATTTTTTTTTAAAAAAAGAGAAAAATCGGATATAAGAATTACGAAAGGTGATCCCTTTATTTTACTGTTATTTTTTTATTTTTACCCTTTTTAAGGAAGAAATCAATAAAGAAATAAAAAAGGGGGGAACTTACCCGACCCTTCGTATTCCGCCGCCGTTTGGGGGGCAGAGGTTCGTCGCTTTCGATGAAAAGCGACCTCTCGGGGGGCTCGAAAACTCAAAAAAATCTTTATTTTATTTTTTCTGGCCACCGCATACGGCGGCGCCGTCGCCGACGATCGGCGACCGGAGCCTGGTCGAATTCTACGCTGACCAGGAGAGAGGAGAGGGAGTTGAGAGAAAACCTCTCTGTTTTTTTTTTTTTTTAAGGAAGGAACAAAAATGAATTTTTTTCAAAATTCTTTTTCTTAAATAGGCCTCCAAAACGACGCCGTTTTGGGCAGGCCTTTCAAGCACCAAAATGACGTTGTTTTGCCCCTAATATCCGCTTGTTGACCCAACCTGCCAGGGAGGATCTACATGTTGCTTTTGGGGCTAATTGCACCTTTGGTCCTTACGTTTTTAAGTGTTTTGCGATTAAGTTTGTTTATATTTTTAATTTTTACCCTATGTTCTATTGCGATTCCAGTTTTGTCCACACTTGAATGGTGTCGTTTTGGAGGCAGGGCGTAATTTCCCACTTAGTCCCTCCTTCATGGCACGCGTTTTAATTGAGTCCTCCCTTTCTTTCTATTCCCGATTTTCCCCAAGTTTCTGTTTAAAAGTTCAATTTAGTCCTTTTTTATTATTGATATTTTATTATTAAATTAGTTAATTTAATGTTATTATTACTATTATTATATTTTCTTTTTATGTTTACTACTTGTTATTATTATGTTATTCAATTAATTAACTTAGTATTGTTATTACTATTATTATTATAGTTCTTTACTGTATTTACTTATTTTTAAATGCACTAATTTTATTTTTTCATGTTATTATTTATTTATTTATACCTTTTTATAATTTTAAAACTTTGAGTTATCTATTATTTACATTACTCTAATTATTATTAATATTATTTCTTAAAACTGTTTTACATATTATTTATTTATTTATTCGTTTACTATTAGTTTTTTTTTTTAATTTTAATTTTTTAAGCTTACCTATTATTTCTCTTTTCATCAGCTTGTTTGTTTGTTTATTTATTTCATTTTATTTTCATCATTCATATTGTCATTCACACTAACGCATTTATTATTACTTTGTTATGTCTGTTAGCATCGTAATTTATTTTACATTTTACTAAGAAATCGTGTTACATTTTACTCGATACACAAATTGTGTTTTTAAAATAAGCAATATTTCATATTTTGAGATTTGAAAAGTCGTTCCCTAACTTACGGGATTTTGATTTTCCTGATAAATCTGAATAAACGAACGTTTTAAAGCATAAATTTTTTAAATATTCTCGGGAATTAAGAAAATCGTGTTCTAACTTACGGAGTACGATTTCTTTCTAAAACTGAGAGGATCAAATACCTTTCAAAATAAATAATTTTTTCGGCATTTATTCTCGTATTGGGAATTTAAGACATTGTGTCCTAACTTACGGGACGTAAATCTTTTTCTCGATTAACGTGAAATATGCCCTATTCTCAAAAAATTAAGCAATATTTAGCAAAGGATCGTATTTTAAAATTTCTTCGAATTTATAATTTTTAACACCAAGACATTAATTAATCCACTAGGTACCAATTTTGGGCGTTACGAGGGTGCTAATCCTTCCTCATGCGTAACTGACTCCCGAACCCATCTTTCTGAATTTCGTAGACCAAAAACGTTATTTTAATAAATCAAACCGTTTATTAAAAATAACCATCTTACGAGGTGACCCGATCACACCTCATCAAAAAAGATTGGTGGCGACTCCCATTTTTCGTTTTCAAAATCAAGTCGACCCCTTTTACAAAAAAAAATGGTTTCGACAGTTTGGCGACTCCACAGAGGACAAAATAAGAGAGTCAAGCCACGATTTGATTATTACTTGTCTTTTTGTCGAAATTTGGTAATTTGGTTTAAATTTACGATCCTTTCGTTGCATTTCATTTTTGTGGTTTACATCATTTTGATATGTTTGCTTCATTGGTTCGAGTCTTTTAAATGTATCTCCGCATATTGCATCGCATAATCGATCAATTTTACCCTTTTAAGTGGGAGTGAGAAACTATTCCTTCGTAAGGTCTTCACCTCCGTATAGGATAGTGGATCGCTTTTGGGATACATCCGTACCTATGTTTTCGTGAGGTTTTCATCTCCATATAGCCATAGGGAAATGTATTCCCCTGAACTAAACTCGTTCTGTATGAGCCTATAATGGGTGAGGATCGAGGAATCTGCCAGTTCAGGTACCCTTACTTTAGAACCGAATTGCGAATAATGAGCCCTAAGAGCTTACCCTAGGTAAAACCGCACCCAACCCTAGTGGTTACCTAAATAGGCGTTTTTTTACTATTTCTTGCTTACTTAATTCTAGCTTTGTATACTGACTTGTTTCTTTTGCTTTGACTGTGATTGCATGACATTTTCATCATAAAAAAATTGTTAATTCACGTCCGATTACTAAATAGAGAGCTTGCCATGGAGGGAAGATAATACGGCTGTCCAAATATGGTCCGAGAAAACGCAACTAAAGAAAGGTGATAGTCTGATGGAAGGGTACATATCAGAATTGTGGGACTTCACTCGTATCAACGTGACCCAGAACAATCTCCAGGAACTGAAAGAGATATGGGTCCAATGGGATGAAGAAATCAAGCAGTTATTTTACTGTAATTATGGTGATTTGCCCTATCTACTCGATATCAAAGTGGACAAGCACTTGTTTCAAGCTCTGGCTCAATTTTGGAATCTCGCCTATAGCTGCTTTACTTTTGGAAAAGTGGACTTAGTACCTTTTATGGAAGAATACACGACCTTACTTCATTCCCCAAAAATTCAGCCCAACAAGGTTTATTCCAGAGCCGCTAATGTCTCGACTTTCCTAAAAAAACTAGTGAACATCACTAGAATGAGTGAGCAATGGGTTGCAACCCGGATCAAGAAAAAGATAGATGGAAAGTATATCCCTTGGAATAGTTTGCGAGATTTGATCTTAGCACACCCAGATATGAAGAAAAGGGTCAATGTCTTCGCTTTGAGCATTTATGGGCTGGTTGTCTTTCCTAAAGCGCTAGGGCACGTGGACGAGGCAGTTTCGGATTTGTTCGACTGACTTGATAAAAGGGTCACGCCTGTCCCTATAATTTTGGCCGAAACATTCCAATCTTTGAATGCATGCCGAAGAGCGGGTCAAGGAAGGTTCATTAGATGCGCGCAACTCTTGTTAGCATGGTTTTATAGCCACTTTTGGAGGGTAGAAAAATTTTCTTATCGAGTATTCTCCGAGAACTACTCTCCATTAAAAGAATTAATGGCTACACCGAGGTGAGACGATATTTCAGAAGAAAAATGGATGACGATACTTTAGAATCTCCAAGATGAGGACGTCGAATGGAGAACCCCTTGGATGATCCCCGACGAGATTCTATATCGGTGTAGAGATCTCGACTAGGTCCCTCTAATTGGGATTTGAAGAGCTATTGGATATGCTCCTCTACTCGTGTTAAGGTAATATAGATCGAGGCAGTTCATACCAGCAACACAAGGGCTACCTTAATGCGAGTTTTCGTATAAGGGCGATAACTACAAGAAAAAGATCTAACAAATGTCTAACTCCTGGAACCAAACCCACCGAATGAAAAGATTTGTTGCAAGTCTGACAACGAACCCCGAATATAATAGATGGTAGGGTAAAAGAGTCAATGATAACATCCCTGGGCCAAGTCAAGAAGGCATTTGACTAATGGAGGAATACCTGTGAGTGGTCCCATCTGAGCTAGAGATCATAAAACAAGATTTTGAAAAAAGGAATTCAAAGCTAGGAAAGAAGATAGAACAATTGGAAGAAGAAAAGATGCAATTAGGACTAGACATTGACGTTCAGAAGTTAGAGGCCAATAAGCTAAGAAAAGGAAAGAATAAGGCTGAAGAATATCTGGACAGTTTGAAAATGGATTGGAAGAAGCTGCGCTTATCAATAAGGACTGTCAGGTTGGGAAAGACATCAGAACAATGGCGGCAAGAAATCAACGAAGAAAAGAACAGAGTCAATCAATGGGAAAAGAAATGCCAAGATGCCAAAGTCTTAACATTTATATAATAAATGATCGAGCCTAAAAACTAACTGTGACAACGATTGAGGCAAGCGCACCTATCGTTTGGTAGTAGAGTTATGGCAAGACCGAAAGTATCGTATCCTCAAGGACTAAGAGTACTAGTAATTACTTATCTTTCTATTATTTAGCCTAAGAATTAAGGGAATTGTTGTTTAATCTAAAACTAACTAATTACTAAGCTAAAGATGCTAAGACACAGAGAATGAATTTGGGAAAATACTTTTGGGAAAATTTGGGAAAATACTTTTGGGAAAACCAATTGATTAAGACAATACCCGAGGAAGAATCCACCTAGACTTCACTTGTTATTTAACTTTGAACCAGACGATTTATTCACTTGACTTGATCCGTAAGATTCCCTAATTTATATTAATACCTCTCTCGAGGCTACTAACGCCTAACCCTAGGTTGATTAATTGAAATCTCTTTCTAATTAAAACCCCTATAATTGCATTAACTTGATCTACGGACTCCCATATTAGGTTTCACCCTAATCCGGCAGATTTTCATTGTCCTATCTCTAGGAGTGCGATCAACTCCGCTTAACTATGCTAAATCTACTCTTAAATAGAGAATTTTCCTCCACTGCCTAAGCCCATCAATACTTGAATCAATATCCTGAAATATTAAAATAAGAATTAAGAACACATAATTAAGAACAAATCAAGTATTTATCATATAGTTTAGAAAACAATAACAAGATCCGTCTTAGGTTTCATCCCCCTCAGGTATTTAAGGGGTTTAGTTCATTTTCATAAAAGAATACATCTTAGAAGAAAGTATAAAACAAAACATATGAAAAAAACCTAAAACCCCCTGAAGGAAATTGAAGGGAAGATCTTTCGTCTTGAGTATGATTCTGGCTTCTTGAGATGAATGAACTGGCTGTCTTCGAGTAAATCTCACAATCCTTTCTGGCTTGGCTCCTCGGCCTACCTGAACGCCCCCCTCATAGGTCACACTTAGGGTGTTTATATAGGCTTTCAGAATGTCTTTCTTTGCCCCTAAGTATCCTAATCTGAATGGAATTAAAATAGGTCATGGAAGGGACACGCTTGTGTGGCATGCCGTGTAAATCGAGCTCAGGCCGTGTTCGGGTCTGCTAAAGAGGCACGACCGTGTTACTCGGGCCCAGGCCGTGTTGCTTGGGCCCAGGCCGTGTGAATTTCATACTTTGTCCCATTTTCTCCGTTTTTGGTCCGTTTCTCGTTCTTTTCATCCTTCGATGCTCTCCTAAGTATAAAGCATGAAATTAAAGGATTAGGAGCATCAAATTCCACAAGTCAGGGGATAAATCATCAACAAGTATGCTAAATGTGGGATTAAAATATGTACATATTACGGTTTATCAAATACCCCCACACTTAAGCATTTGCTTGTCCTCAAGCAAAATTCTCAACTAACAATTAAAATGAACTTCCTCAATTCATAATATCCATCAATAGTGTTTCATCATAATTCAAAGGTAATTCGTACATTGATAATTTAACCAAAAGGGTTCTAAATATTCAAGCAATCAAAGTCATAGTTTTTAAAGTACGAAGACATAGGTGTTTCCCCTTACCTAACTAATTACCTTTAATTCAAAATCGACAAGGGTTGACGTCCTTACTAAAGATTCACCCAAAGCACTCAAAGTGTTTAAGGTTCAAAATTAAGCACTCAAGAGTCGAACATGAAAAGTTAATCCCATAGGCTTGCATGAAAATCAAATCTCCACCACTATATAATGAAATGATACACAGATCAAAAGGTCTTTTAAGGGTTGTAATGGGGCTTTGGTTAAAGGTGTGGATAAAAGATGAATTAAAGGGTTAAAATCGAGATTGAATTGACAAATTACCTAACTAGAAAGATAAACTAGGACTCGAATAATTACATCAATTAAAATTTCATAACACGAGCTTCTTCTCAAAATGTGGAATTTAAACATATAAGCTTAATTAATATAGAACTAATAATGAATATATTTCAATTTTTTTTAAGAAGAAATCAAATAAATAGATTTTAACAATTGAAATAAAGAATGTAGTTAGGCAACTGATCAAATCAAATCTCGATATAAGGGTAGTCAAAAGAAATCGTGATAACAAATACAAGATGGGTTTTGGGTTAATATTAGTGGGTGAGTCAATAAATGGTTTGTTAAGATCAAAGGGGTTCACTAGGGGTTAATTGTGAGGGTAGGCTTTTAGTGAAGTAAGTGGGTTAAATCCAAAGTGCATTGATCATCTCTGTATATCAAATCAATGATGTGGTCTTGACATGTATAATCAAAGCAAGTTCTAGAATAACAAATCAATGTTGACACGCTCATAATCAATAAAGTGAGCAAGAAAAGAATGTATGCTCTAAAAGGCTCAAAATCTCACAAAAATTATGGGTTTTTGATATCAACTTTTGTAAATTTCAAACTTCAAGGCAATAATTAGATTCAGGTAGACAACCTAACAAAATTTAATTTTTGAAAATAGACTGATCATGCTTGATTCTCTAGTCTCCTAAAGTTTAAATCATCACTGCATAATTATTAATGACTTAATCCAAAACATATCAATAAAAATCATGACTCAAAGGAAATTTCATTCTAATAGTAAAAATGAGGGAATTTACTTAAGAACAAGATATAATTCAGGGATTTGAGAATAATGCAAAAAGTTAGGAACTTTTCAAAATAAAATTCAACCCCCACATTTGAGATGTACATTGCCCTCAATGTACAAAGATCTATATGAAATCATAAGAGATAGGGAGAAGTGAAACTTCCTGAATTTTGGATGGATTCCTTGAGTTGGAAGTGTAGAAATTTGATTTGGAGGTGAAAGATAAGTTGGAGGAGGCATCTCTAATGGTGTTATGGTGGCCGCTGATCGTTGAAATTAGAGTTTTAAAATTTATAAAAGAATGATCAAAACCTGAAAACTAACTCTGGCAATGATTAAAGACAAGTGTACCTATCGAACAGTAGTATAGCTTAGGCAAGACCGGATATCGAACCCAAAGGAACTAAGAATACTAATACTAACTTTCTTTTTATTATTTAGCCTTAAAAATAGAGTGAAGTTGCTTTAAACTATAAAGACTAAACTAAAGACTCAAAGACAAAAAGGACAAATAGGAAAATAACTTTGAAGGAAAGCTCAGTTGATTACGACGATACCCTAAGGAAGAATCCACCTAGACTTCACTTGATATCTGACTCTAAATTATATGATTTCTTTACTTAGCTTGATCCGTAAGACTCCCTAACCTATATTAAACCCTCTCTCGAGGCGAATAACGTCTAACCCTAGGTTAATTAGTGGAACTCTCGTTCGCTTATAATAACCCCCTAGGATAGCAGTAAATCGATCAATGGACTCCCATATTAGGTTTCACCCTAATCCGGCAAAATCTCGTAACCCTATCTCTAGGCATTCGATCAGCTCTGCTTAATTATGTTAGATCTACTCTTAGGCAGGGTCTATTCCTCCTCCACCTAAGCACATTAGATTTGGATTAAGCAACATAATTAAAAACAAACTAAGCAATTATCATATAACTTAAAAATCAAATAAAAAGATTCATCTAGGTTTCATCCCCTTCAGGTATCTGAAGGGTTTAGTTCATAATGAATAAAAAGAACATCACAGGAGAAAAGATAAAACAAAACATAAGAAAATCCTAAAACCCCCTGAAGGAATTGAAGGAGAATTCTGCCACTTGATTATAATTCCGGCTTCTTGGGATGGATCAACTGGCTATCTTCGTATTATTCCCTAACTTTGACCTTCTCGGCTTGGCTCCTTGGCCTAGCTTTGACGCCCTTTCAAAGGTGGTACTTAGGGGATATATATAGGCTCTTGGAATGCGATTCTTTCTCCTTAAGTATCCTTTTCTGACTGAAATTGCTCATTCTGACGATAGAGGCACGGCCATGGCACACGGCTGTGTGATTCGAGACCAGACCATGTTCGAATTTCTAACTTGAGGCACGGCCGTGTGAGGCGGAGTTGAGCTCGTGCTCTAGGTGTTCGTTGAGGCACGGCCATGTGGACTTTGGGTCAGGCCGTGTCAATTTCGTGCTAAGGCTCATTTACTCCGTTTTGGGCCCGTTTTGCGTTCTTTTCATCCTTGGGTGCTTTCCTAGGTATAAAACATGAAAAGAAAGGATTAAAAGCACCTTTTTACATAAATCAAGGGATAAATCATCCAAAAGCAAGCTAAATGCGGAGTTAAAATATGTTATAATTATGGTTTACCAGCCGCCAATAATCTCTGCGCTAGATGAAGAAATTGGGAAGCTCGTGAAGAATTAGCCAGGAAATAATAAGAATAATTCAAAATATACGAATTATATATTTAAAGAAAAGAAAGGTAAAAAGAAAGAGTGTAAAAAGTAAAATAAAATTAAAAGAAAAGATTAATGGACTAAAAAGTCCTTATTGTTAGATGGTTCGCGAGGTGGGTGTCCTTATTAGTAAGGATGGTGAAGAGAAATTATGGTGGCTAGGGTTGACAGGAAAGGGGTTTGGTGAGGAAAGAAGTGAGTACAATAGGGGGTTTATACAAAAATAGGGGTCTAGTGATTTCTCACGCCCGTGTACCTTGGGCATGTTGAATCACACGACTATATCGTACGACCGTGTTGTTCTTCGTTCGTTTCTCCCATGCTTGTGTGCAGGTCGCTACGCCCATGTTTGATAAAACAGTGTCGACCATAGCTATTTCGCACGGCCGTGGTGTTTAGTCGGAGCCAGTGGCTTGCAGATATTTTTCGTCTTGTTTCGTACTATCTCTGCTACACTGGTACCAAAATCTGTGGTGTCCATACGGCTACGGCCACGCCCGTGTACAAGGCCGTGTGGGTAGAGAAACCTGCACTTTGGTTAGTTTATAGTTAGGTACTAAAAAGGAAAAATAAAAGTAAAAATAAAAATGTAAAAATTAATGGGGTCAATGCTCGGGTTGCCTCCCGAGAAGCACTCGTTTAAAGTCTTAAGCTAGACTTACCTCTCATTCGCATAATAATGGTGGTTTGAGGAGTTGAAAATCTTTTCTCATGCTATCAGTTCTATTATCAGTATATAGTTTAAGTTGAGTAGCATTTACTTTCAAAGTGCCGAATATAGGATTACTTACCTCGACTGTTCCGTAAGGGAATATATTGAGTACCTTAAAAGGGATTTTTTTCGTTTGTATCAAGGTCTGAGGTGGCGATCCGAGGGTCTGTTTCAGCCAACAATATTTGATCCCCGATCTGAAACTGGTTTGTCCCATCTTTAGATTTATCATGGAGTTACTTCACTTTTGCTTCGAGTATTCCTAGTTTCTCTTTGAAATGTGTCTTCCACTCGTCTAGTTCATCGATCTAAAGCCTTCGTTCCTCATGAGTTATTTCCTTGTTGGCATAAGGTCTAGGATCTGGCTCAATTGTGTAGTTCTGTGATGCTTCCTAAAAAGAAGGTTTAACCAAATGGTCATTAATAGAATTTATTCTCACCTTGATTACTTGATGTCCTAGCCGAGTCAAGAGCCTGAAGAGTGATCGTTTCGTCACCTACACGAAGTATGAGTTCACCTGTAACAATATCAATTTTAGTTCTGGCAGTTGCTAAAAAGGGTCTTCCTAAAATTAAAGGAATATTATTGTCCTCATCCATGTCTAAAACGACAAAGTCTAATGGGAATATGAATTTATCAATTTTCACGAGTACATCTTCAATTATACCCCTACGAATTCTAATAGTCTTATCAGCTAATTGAATGCTCATCCTAATTTGTTTGGGTTTCCCTAGACCTAGCTGTTTAAACATTTTATAAGGCATAGCATTTATGCTTGCCCCTAAATCAGCTAAAGCATTATTAATAGATAAACTACCAATTAAGCATGGAATTGTAAAACTCCCTAGATCTTTTAATTTTCGTGGTAGTTTATTTTTTCAAAATTGCTGAGCACACTGCATTTAGTTCCACATGCGACTCTTCGTCTAAATTCCGTTTGTTTGTCAAAAGCTATTTTAAAAATTTCCTTGAACCTGGCATCTGTGAAAGAGCTTCAAGAAATGGTAAGTTAATATGTAATTTCTTTAAAAGTTTAAGAAATTTACCGAATTGTTCATCGGTGTTGTCTTTCTTCATCGCATTGGGGTATGGCACACGAGGTTGGTACTCTTTAATTATCGGTTTTGGCTTATCATGACTTACTTCAACCTTACCTTCCTCTACCACATTCTTTTGGCTTACTTTGGGTTCATCTACCTCTTCACTATCATGAGCAGTTATTACTTGAAGTTGCTCCTTCAGGTTAGTTTCAGTGTTGCTTGGCAGGCTTCCTTGTGATCGTTCAGAGAACTGCTTAGCAAGTTGCCCTAATTGTTTCTCAATCCCTTGAATTGATGCTTGTTGATTTTTGAGTGATGTCTCTATGTTTTGGAAACGGGTTTCTGACACCGTTATAAATTTTTTTAACATCTCCTTAAGGTTCGGCTTCTTTTCTTGTGGGTAGGGTTGCTATTGGAAGCCTAAGAGGGGTTGTTGTCTCTGATTTCCTTGACCTCCCCAAGAAAAGTTGGGATGGTTCCTCCAACCTGGATTGTAAGTGTTACTATAAGGGTTATTTTGAGGTCTAAAATTGTTACCCATATAGTGAGCTTGCTTGTTTTCAGCGTTCAGGTTGTAAGGCGGGTATTCTGTGTTGCTCATCCCTCCTCTATTTGTATCGTACTGCATAACTGGATGTACCTACAAAGAACCACATAAACCATCAATTTTCTTATTTCATATCTCTACCTGATTTGATAGCATGGTTACTACGTCGAGCTTGAAAACACTGGCAGCTTTTGTTGGCATTGTCCTCGTGACTTGTCAGTGATAGTTATTCAGTGAAATCTCTTCAATGAATTCGTAGGTAGCCTCAGGTGTTTTGTTATTCAAGGTTTCACCGGCAGCTGAATCAATCAACTGCCTAGTTGAGGGGTTTGCACCATTGTAAAAGGTTTGGACCTGTAGCCACAAGGGTAGCCCATGGTGTGGGCACCTTCTCAATAGATCCTTGTATCTTTCCTATGCATCGTAAAGTGTCTCTAAATCCATCTGCACAAAAGAAGAGATACCATTCCTCAATTTAGCTATTTTAGCCGAGGAAAAATTTTTTAACAAAAAATTTTCGGTCATTTGTTCCCATTTAGTGATTGATCCTCGTGGTAACGAGTTCAACAACTGTTTAGCTTTGTTCCTCAATGAAAAGGGAAACAACCGATGATGAATGGCATCATCAGAAACGCCATTTATTTTGAAAGCATCACAAAATTCTAGGAAATTTGCCAAGTGATTATTTGGATCTTCATCCTACAAACCATCAAACTGAACAAATTGTTGTATCATCTGAATTGTGTTAGGTTTCAGTTCAAAATTATTTACAGCAATTGCAGGTTTAACAATACTTGACTCAGTTCCTGTTAAATTAGGTTTAGCATAATCATACATAGTATTAGGAGCATGATTTTCGGCCACCACCGGAGGTAGCGGATATTTATAAGACATCTCTTCAGTAGTATTAGTTTCATTCCCTTGCTCTTCTTCTATGTATTGTAAGCTTCGCCTTATTTCTCTTCTGTTTCTACGAATGGTATTGGTCGTTGTTTTATGCGATGTCAAAGTCTTAAAATTTATATAAAGAATGATCGAACCTAGAAACTAACTATGATAATGATTTGAAGCAAGCGCACCTATCGAACAATAGTATAGTTAAGGCAAGACCAGAATGTCGAATCCAAAGGAACCAAAAGTACTAATACTAACTCTCTTTTTATTATTTAGCCTAAGAATTAAGGGAATTGTTTATCTAAACTAAAATTAACTAACTACTAAACTAAAGACTCTAAGACAAAGAAGAATGAATTCGGAGAATAACTTTTAGGAAAAACCAATTGATTAAGACGACACCCAAGGAAGAATCCACCTAGACTTCACTTGTTATCTAACTTTGAACCAGACAATTTATTCATTTGACTTGATCCGTAAGATTCCCTAAGTTATATGAATCCCTCTTTCAAGGCGACTAACGTCTAACCCTAGGTTGATTAATTGAAATCTCTTTCTAATTAAAACCCCTAGAATTGCATTAACTCGATCTATGGACTCCCATATTAAGTTTCACCCTAATCCAGCAAAATCTCGTCACACTATCTCTAGGCATGCGATCAACTCCGCTTAATTATGCTAGATCTACTCTTAGGGAGGGACTTTTGCTCCTCCACCTAAGCACATCACACTTGAATTAATATCCCGGAAATATCAACACAAGAATTAAGAACACATAATTAAGAACAAGTCAAATATTTATCATATAGTTCAGCAAACGATAACAAGATTCATCTTAGGTTTCATCCCCCTCAGGTATCTGAGGGTTTAGTTCGTAATAATAATAAAGTAATACATCTCAGAAGAAAAGATAAAACAAAACATAAGAAATCCCTAAAACCCCCTGAAGAAATTGAAGGAGAGATCCTCCGTCTCGAGTATGATTCCGGCTTCTTGAGATGAATCAACTGGCTATCTTCGAGTAAATCCCCACAAATCTGCCTTCTTTGGCCTAGCTAGACGCCCCCTGACTAAAGCCTTGGGTTCCCCCCTTTTAGGTTATACTTAGGGTGTTTATATAGGCTTCGAAATGTGTTTCTTTGCCCTTAAGTATCCTAATCCGAGTGAAACTCTTCTTTCTCACGGCAGGGACATGCCCATGGCACACGCCCGTGTAAGTCGTGACCAGGCCGTGTTCGAAGCTATTGAATGAGGCATGGACGTGTGGTCTTGGGCCCAGGCCGTGTGGATTTCGTGATATGGCCCATTTACTCCATTTTGGGCCCTTTTTCCATTCTTTTCGTCATTCGGTGCTCTTCTGAGTGTAAAACATAAAAACAAAGGATTAAGAGCACCAATAATTCAAGGCTTAAATAATCCAAAAGCATGCTAAATGTGGGCTTAAAATATGTTACTTTTACGATTTATCAAATACCCTCATACTTAAGCTTTTGCTTGTCATCAAGCAAAATTCTCAACTTACTATTAAAATGAACTTCCTTGATTCATAATATTCATCAATAATGTTTCATCATAATTCAAAGATAATTCATACATGGATAATTCAACTCAAAGGGTCCTAAAGATTTAAACACTCAAAGTCATACATTTGTAGCACAAAAAATAGGTGTTTTCCCCTCATCTAAATAATTACCTCTGGTTCAAAATCGATAAGAGTTGTTATCCTCACTAAAGATTCACTCAAACCACTCAAAGTGTTTTAAGGTTCAAAATTAAGCACTCAAAAGTCAAACATGAAGAGTTAATCCCATAGGATTGCATGAAAATCAAATCTCCACCACTTTAATATGAGATGATACACAAATCAAAAGGTCTTTACAGGGTTGTAACGGGGCTTAGGTTAAGGGTATGGATATAGGTTGAATTAGAAGGTTAGAATCGAGATTGACCTGACAATTTACCTAACTAGAAACACGAACTAATAATAAATAATTACATCAAATGAAAATTTGTACTGCTAATACTAATGACACGAGCTTCTTCTTCAACAATTGGAAATTAAACGTATAAGCTCATTTAATCGCATAACTCATAATGAAGATACTTCGATTTTTTTTAAGAACAAGTCAAATATTTATAAAGGATGAATTTACTACCAAAAAAAATAATTAGGCAACCGATCAAATCAGATCTCGATATAAGGGTAGTAAAAAAGAATGGTGATAATAAATACAAAGGGTTGTGGGGGAATATTAGTGGGTGAGTCAATAAAAATGGTTGTTAGGATCAACATGGTTCACTAGGGGTTAGTTATGAAGGTAGGATTTTTAGTGGAGTAAGTGGGTTAATACCTAGGTGCCTTTATCATATCTGTATATCAAATCAAAGGTGTGGTCTTGACATGTATAATCGAAGCAAGTTCTAGAATAATAAATCAATGTTGACGCACTCATAATAAAAAGTGAGCACGAAAGAATGTATGTTCTAAAAGGCTCAAAATCTCACAAAACTTATGGGTATTTGATGTCAACCTTGTAAATTTCAAACTTCAAGGTAATAATTAGATTCAGGTAGACAACCTAACAAAATTTTTAATTTCTGAAAAAGAGACTTATCATGCTTGATTCTCTAGTATCCTTCGAAATTAATCATCAATGCACAATTATCAATGACTTAATCCAAAACATATCAATAAAAATCATAAGTCAAAGGAAATTTCATTTTAATCATAATATGAGAAACTTACTTTAAGACAAGATATCATTCATGGCAAAATTCAGGGATTTGAAAATAATGAAGAAAGTTAGGCACTTTCTTAAAATAAATATTCACCCCCCACACTTAAGATGTACATTGCCCTCAATGTAAAAAGATGTATATGAAATTTAGGAGAGAGGGAGAGGTGAAACTTCCTGAATTTGGATGGTTTCCTTGAGTTGGGAGTCCCGAGGTGTGGTGGCTGCTACCGAGCTCTGTGCTAGATGAAGAAATTGGGAAGCTCGTAGAGAATTAGCCAGGAAATATTAAGACATATTTAAAATAAACTAAATATATAATTAAAGAGAAGGATAAAGAGAAAGAAAATAGAGATGTAAATAAAATTAACATGAAAGATGAATGGACCGAAAAGTCCTTATTGTTGGATGGCTCGCGAGGTGGGTGTGACTTCTAGGGATGAGATGGGAGAAAGGAGATGGGAAGTAGGTAAGAAGAAAATGGGGGGGTTAAATAGAATTTTCAGGTATTGTATGTTCCCACGCCCGTGTACCATGGGCGTGTTGTGTCACACGGCCGTATCGCACAGCCGTGTGGTGTTTTGTTCGCTTTTTCTACGCCCATGTTTCGATCTCCATGTCTGTGTATGATCTAATAGTGTCAGCCACGGCCGTATCGCCCGGCCATGGCGTGGTAGTTGGAGTCTGTGACTTGAAGATTGTTTCGTTCTGACTCGTACCATATCTGCCATGTCAGTACGGAGATTCGGTGCATCCACACGGCTACGGCCACGGCCGTATGTAAGGTCGTGTGGCTGGGAAATCTACACTTGGTTTGATTTACAGTTAGGTGCTGAAAGGAAAGAATAAAATAGAATAAAATAAATAAAATGTAGAAGTTAATGTGGTCAGTACTCGGGTTGCCTCCCAAGAAGCGCCCGTTTATAGTCTTAAGCTAAACATTCCACTCATTTGCATATTCATGGTGGTTTGAGGAGTTGAAAGTCCTTCCTTATGCTAGCAGTTCCATTATCATGATAAAGTGTAAGACGAGTAGCGTTTATTTTCAAAGTACAAAAAATAGGGTTACTTACCTCGACTGTTTCGTAAGGGAAAACATTGACCACCTTAAAAGGGATTTCTTTGTTTGTGTTAGGACCAGGGGAGGTATTCGTGGGTCTGCTTTATCTAACAATACCTGATCTCCAATTTTGAACTTGTCTATCTCGTAGAGTGGCTTTGGTTCTACTTCATGTATCCCTAGTTTTTCTTGGAGATGCGTTTTCCATTCTTCTAGTTCATCGATCTGAATCTCTTGTTCCTCATGAGTTATTTCTTTGTTGGCACGGGGTCTAGAATCGAGTTCATGCTGTGGTGCTTTCTAAAAAGAACGATTAATTGAATGGTTATCAAGAGAATTTACTTTCTCACCTTGATTAATTGATGTCCTAGCTGAATCGAGAGCTTGAAGAGTGACTATCTCGTCACCTACACAGAGTATGAGTTCGACTGCTTCGACATCGATTTTAGTCCTGGCAGTTGCTAAGAATGGTCTTCCTAAAATTAGGGGGACCGTGTTGTCCTCATCCATGTCTAAAACGATAAAGTCTACTGGGAATATAAATTTATCAATTTTCACGAGTACATCTTCGATTATACCCCTAGGAATTCTAACAGTTTTACCAGCTAATTGAATGCTCATCCTAGTTTGTTTGGGTTTCCCTAGACCTAGTTGTTTAAACATTTTATAAGGCATGACATTTATGCTTGCCCCTAAATCAGCTAACACATTATCAATAGATAAACTACCAATTAAGCATGGAATTGTAAAACTCCCTAGATCTTTTAATTTTTGTGGTAGTTTATTTTGCAACATTGCTAAGCATATTGCATTCAGTTCCACATGTGATTCCTCGTCTATCTTCCGCTTATTTGTCAATAGCTTTTTTAAAAATTTGCTAGAATCTGGTATCTACGAAAGAGCTTCAAGAAACGGTAAGTTAATATGTAATTTCTTTAAAATTTTAAGAAACTTACCGAACTGTTCCTCTGTTTCGTCTTTCGTTTTTGCTTCGGGATATGGTATACGAGGTTTGTACTCTTTGATTACCGGTTTTGGTTTTACCTCAACCTTTCCTTCTTCTACCATATTCTTTTGCCTTAAATTGGGTTTGTCTAACTCTTCACTATCTTGAGCTATTATGGCTTGAATTTTCTCTTTTAGGTTAGTCTCGGTGTTGCTCGGTAGTCTTCCCTGTGGTCTCTCAGAGATCTGCTTAGCAAGTTGCCCAATTTGATCCTTGAGCTCCTGTGTTGATTTTTCAAGTTGATTTTTAAAGGATGTCTTAGTATTCTGAAAACGTGTTTCTGTGGCTGCCATGAATTTTGCCAGCATCTCCTCGAGGTTTGGCTTCTTTTCCTGTGGGTAGGGCTGTTGTTGGAAGTTTTGGGATAGTTGTTGTCTTTGATTTCTTTTGCCACCCTATGAGAAATTGGCGTGGTTCTTCCAACCTGGATTATAAGTATTACTATAAGGGTTATTGTTAGATCAGAAATTGTTACCCATATAGTTCATTTGTTCGCTCTCTATGCCCTATCCGTAAGGTGGGTACTCAGGATTCACCACTCCTTCACTTGCGTCGCACTGCATAACTGGATGTGCCTGCAAAGAACCATATACCCCATCAAATTTTTTATGCAACAACTCTACCTAATTTGATAACGCGGTTACTGCGTCGAGGTTGAAAACTCTGGTTGCTTTGGCTGGCCTTGTCCATGTAACTTGCCACTGATAGTTTATTCAATGACATCTCCTCTATAAACTCGTAGGCCGCTTCAGGAGTTTTGTTGTTTAGGGTTCTGCCGACGGCTGAATCGATTAGTTACCGTGTTGAAGGGTTCACACCATTGTAAAAAATTTGGACCCGTAGCCACAAAGGTAATACATGGTGTGGGCACCTCCTCAACAAATCTTTGTATCTCTCTCATGCATCGTAAAGTGTCTCTAAATCCATTTACACAAAAGAAGAGATATCATTCCTTAACTTGGCCGTTTTGGCTGGTAGAAAATATTTTAATAAAGATTTTTCGGTCATTTGATCCCATGTAATGATTGACCCTCGTGGAAGAGAATGCAACCACTACTTGGCTTTATTCCTCAATGAAAAGGGAAATAACCGAAGACGGATGACATCATCATAAACGCCATTTATTTTGAAGGTATTACAGAATTCTAGAAAATTTGCTAGGTGTGTGTTAGGATCCTCATCTTGCAAACCATCAAACTGAACAAACTGTTGTATCATCTGTATAGTGTTAGGTTTCAGTTCAAAATTATTTGCAACAATAGTAGGCCTAACAATACTTGACTCAGTTCCTGTTAAACTAGGTTTAGCATAATCATACATAGTTCGAGGAGCATGATGTTCTGCTGCCTCTGGAGGTAGCGGATTATTCTCAACCATTAATCTCGGCTTCTTGCTCTTCTTCAATGTAGTTTAAGCTTCGCCTTTTCTCTCTGCGATTTCTGCGAATGGTACCTTCAATATCACTGTCGTAAAGTAGGGGTCCTGTCGGGTTCCTTCTAGTCATAAACTAGAAGTACCTGAAAGGAACAAAAGGAAGAAAATTTAGAAAAGTTAAAAATAAAATTAAATTGCAAAAGTAAAATAAATATGGCTAAAGTAATAATAATTAAGCGTTCTTAATATTTCAGTTCCCCGGCAACGTCGCCAAAAACTTGGTCGTTGTTTTATGCGATGTCAAAGTCTTAAAATTTATATAAAGAATGATCGGACCTAGAAACTAACTATGACAACAATTTGAGGCAAGCGCACCTATCGAACAATAGTATAGTTAAGGCAATACCGGAATGTCGAACCCAAAGGAACCAAAAGTACTAATACTAACTCTCTTTCTATTATTTAGCCTAAGAATTAAGGGAATTGTTTATCTAAACAAAAATTAACTAACTACTAAACTAAAGACTTTAAGACAAAGAAGAATGAATTTGGAGAATAACTTTTAGGAAAAACCAATTGATTAAGACGACACCCAAGGAAGAATCCACCTAGACTTCACTTGTTATCTAACTCTGAACCAGACGATTTATTCATTTGACTTGATCCGTAAGATTCCCTAAGTTATATTAATCCCTCTCTCGAGGTGACTAACGTCTAACCCTAGGTTGATTAATTGAAATCTCTTTCTAATTAAAACCCCTAGAATTGCATTAACTCGGTCTATGGACTCCCATATTAGGTTTCACCCTAATCTGGCAAAATCTCATCACCCTATCTCTAGGCATGCGATCAACTCTGCTTAATTATGCTAGATCTACTCTTAGGCAGGGAATTTTGCTCCTCCACCTAAGCACATCACACTTGAATTAATATCCCAGAAATATCAACACAAGAATTAAGAACACATTACTAAGAACAAGTCAAATATTTATCATATAGTTTAGCAAACGATAACAAGATTCATCTTAGGTTTCATCCCCCTCAGGTATCTGAGGGTTTAGTTCATAATAATAATAAAGGAATACATCTCAGAAGAAAAGATAAAACAAAACATAAAAAATCCCTAAAACCCCTGAAGGAATTGAAGGAGACATCCTCCGTCTTGAGTATGATTCCGGCTTCTTGAGATGAATCAACCGGCTATCTTCGAGTAAATCCCCACAAATCGGCCTTCTTTGGCCTAGTGGACACCCCCTGACTAAAGCCTTGGTTCCCCCCTTTTAGTTATACTTAGGGTGTTTATATAGGCTTCGGAATGTGTTTCTTTGCCCCTAGTTATCCTAATCCGAGTGAAACTCTCCTTTCTCATGGCAGGGACATGCCCATGGCACACGTCAGTGTAAGTCATGGCCAGGCCGTGTTTGAAGCTGTTGAATGAGGCACGGCCGTGTGGTCTTGGGCCCAGGCCGTGTGGATTTCGTGATATGGCCCATTTATTCCATTTTGGGCCCATTTTCCATTCTTTTCGTCATCTGATGCTCTTCTGAATATAAAACATAAAAACAAAGGATTAAGAGCACCAAATTATATGATTCAAGGCTTAAATCATCCAAAAGCATGCTAAATGTGGGCTTAAAATATGTTACTTTTACGGTTTATCAGGTACCTTCTATATCGTTGTCAAAAATCAAGAGTCCTGACGGGTTCCGACTAGTCATAAACTAGAAAAACCTATCAGAAGCAAAGAAAAGAAAATAAAAATTAGAAAAATAAAAAATAAATAAAAATAATGGCTAAAGTAATAAAAATCAAGTATTCCTAATATCTTAGTCCCCGGCAACGGCGCTAAAAACTTGATCGTGTCTGAAAGTCTTAAAATGTATATAATGAATGATCGAGCCTAGAAACTAACTGTGACAACGATTGAGGCAAGCGCACCTATCGTCTGGTAGTATAGTTATGGCAAGACCGGAAGTATCGTATCTTCAAGGACAAGAGTACTAGTAATCACTTATATTTCTATTATTTAGCCTAAGAATTAAGGGAATTGTTGTTTAATCTAAAACTAACTAATTACTAAGCTAAAGATGCTAAGACATAGAGAATGAATTTGGGAAAATACTTTTGGGAAAACCAATTGATTAAGACAATACCCGAGGAAGAATCCACCTAGACTTCACTCGTTATTTAACTTTGAACTAGATGATTTACTCACTTGACTTAATCCGTAGGATTCCCTAATTTATATTAATACCTCTCTCGAGGCTACTAACGTCTAACCCTAGGATTAATTGAAATCTCTTTCTAATTAAAACCCCTAGAATTGCATTAACTCGATCTATGAACTCCCATATTAGGTTTGCGATCAACTCCGCTTCACTATGCTAGATCTACTCTTAAACAGGGAATTTTCCTCCACTGCCTAAGCACATCAATACTTGAATCAATATCCTGAAATATTAAAACAAGAGTTAAGAACACATAATTAAGAACAAATCAAGTATTTATTATATCGTTCATAAAACAATAACAAGATCCGTCTTAAGTTTCATCCCCCTCATGTATTTGAGGGGTTTTGTTCATGTTCATAAAAGAATACATCTCAAAAGAAAGTATAAAACAAAACATAAGAAAAACCATAAAACCCCCTAAGGAAATTGAAGGGAAGATCTTCCGTCTTGAGTATGATTCCGGCTTCTTGAGATGAATCAACTAGCTGCCTTCGAGTGAATCCCACAATCCGGCCCTCTCTGGCTTGGCTCCTCGGCCTACCTGAATGCCCCCTCTTAGGTCACACTTATGGTGTTTATATAGGCTTTCGAAATGTCTTTCTTTGCCCCTAAGTATCCTAATCTGAATGGAATTAGAACAGGTCACAGCAGGGACACGCCCGTGCGGCACGCCTGTGTAAATCGAGCTCAGGCCGTGTTTGGGTCTGCTAAAGAGGCACGGTCATGTTGCTTGGGCCCAGGCCGTGTAAATTTCGTACTTTGGCCCATTTTCTCCGTTTTTGGCCCATTTCTTATTCTTTTCATTCTCCGATGCTCTCCTAAGTATAAAACATGAAATTAAAGGATTAGGAGCATCAAATTCCGCAATTCAGGGGATTAATCATCCACAAGTATACTAAATGTGGGATTAAAATATGTACATATTACAGTTTATCACCAGGTTTGAGGAAATGCCTTAGAAAGAGACCTATTAGAATGCCAAAATGAAAAGGACAGATTAAAAGCCAGAGTCGCAGAACTAGAAAAGTCAGTTCATTAGTATAGTAATCGCAACTCCACAATTGAGCTAAAAGCGAGCTTAAGCAAGATTGAAGAGCTGAAAAGGAAAATAGAAGAGCTCGATATCACATTACAAAATTATGAACTCCGAGTTGAACTCCTTGAAGCAAACAACGAGGAGTGGAAAGAGCAACTTTACTGTTCTCAAGGTCAGGTCAGGGATAGAGACTATATTATGGGTGAAGTTGTGGCTCAAATACGAGAAGTAGCCGATCATTTGCAAACCCTAGCAATTCAGGCTGACGTGCTAAGCTTGAAGTATGAATCAAAATCAGATCAGGGTCAAGAGTTAGCTTGGCTTCTTAGGAAGGTTAAGCCTTTGAGCATTAAGGCAAAATCGTATATGTAATATGTTTATGTAAAGAAATTTGTTTTCTAGTAAAGTTGTTCTAACGGAATTGAATCAGAGTCAATGCCTCTTTTTACATTCATGCATTTGCATTACATATATGTATTAAATTTCACAAAAAGACCCTAATTAAACGAAATTATTTCAGTTAATCTGGAAACCAACATGAATCAACCAATTGAACATTGTTACAGTACTCGCGCCAAAACCAAAGAAATGGACCAAAGATTGGAAAGGCTAAAGCAAGTTCAAAAAGATATGCAAGACCAATTGCAAGTGCAATTACAAGAACAGTTAGCGAAAGTGCAACAAGATATGAGGGATCAGATATTGGAATCCCAAAGAAGTATGATAAATCAATTGGCGTAGTTACTGGCTGGAGAACTCGAAAAAGGGAAAGGCACTTTGGTCAACTCAGGGGATGATAATAAGGATCTTATTTTCCCTCGGGTTTTACCCCGACAAATGCCTAAGTACAACCAGAGGCGTTCCCACGAAGGGTACCCGTCACAATTAGACCCTAACAGTATCAAACCGGTATCTCAACGTCGATGAACTTTCAAACAGGCTCAGGTTCCAATCCGAGGGATAACCCAATCAATCCCGTTGTTCCAGATCTAGATGATATGGCAGAAATAGAAAAAAACAATAGTGGAGCTGCCAAAGCAACTTGAAAATCGATGCAGATTGCTAGAAGAAAAATTCAGAGCAATGGAAAATGCTGATTGTCATTGCGGAATCGATGCCAATGACCTAAGTTTGGTCCCAGATTTAGTGCTCCCTTCCAAGTTCAAAACTCCAGACTTTGAAAAGTACAACGGGACTAGTTGTCCTGAAGCTCACATCACTATGTTCTATCGAAGGATGACAGGATATGTCAATAATGATCAACTATTGATCCACTGCTTCCAAGACAGTCTGATCGGGTCGGCAGCTAAATGGTACAACCAACTGAGTCGTGCCAAAGTCAACTCGTGAAAAGACTTAGCACAAGCTTTCATGAAGCACTATAGTCATGTGACAGACATGACACCCGACAGAATCACGCTGCAGAATATGGAGAAGAAGCCAAATGAGAGCTTCAGGCAATATGCCCAAAGATGGAGAGAGGTGGCAACGCAGGTCCAACCACTTCTTTTAGAAAAAGAAACCACGATACTTTTCATCAACACTTTGAAAGCCCTATTTATCAACCATATGTTGAGGAGCGCTATTAAGAGTTTCTCGGATATAGTGATGTCCGGTGAAATGATTAAAAACATAGTAAGAAGTGGTAAGATAGACGCGGGAAAACTCCAAAAGATCAACCCCAAGGAAGAAGGAAAATGAGATGAGTAATGTAGGCACATACAACAAGGGTTACTCAAAACCAATTACCATTGGCCTGCCAAGGACAGTAAACACTAGTCTTCAGACGCCCCAAATACAAAAAAGCTTCAATTCACACCTATCCCGATGATGTATAGGGAGCTGTATTAGAGCCTGTTTGATACATATGTGGTATCCTCTTTCTACCTGAAGCCCATGTAATCTCCATTCCCCAAATAGTATGACGCAAATGCTCAACATTAGTACCACACGGGAATCACAGGACATTCAATCGAAAATTACACAGCATTTAAAAAGTTGATCAAAAGGTTCATTAAAATGGGAATTGTAAAGTTCGACGACCCATCAGCACCTAATGTGGCAACAAATCTGTTACACAATCATTCTGATAAATGGGTAAATGCGATAACTGAGAATGGAGGAAAAAGAACCAAGATGGATGTAACAGAAATAAAAACCCCACTGAGATGGGTTTGGAAGAAAATAGTAGAAAGAGAATTAATCAAACAAGATTCAGAACAAAAACCTAAAGGGATGATGAACTACTGTGAGTTCCATGCTAATGAGGGTCATAAAATCCAGGAATGTGTTGAATTCAGGGCCTTACTACAAAACCTGATGGACAATAAGAAGCTAGAATTCTTTGAATATGCTATGGGCTCCGAAAAAGAAGAAGTGTGCACTTCGGAAGAGGGGTCAAAAGAGAAGGTCTATAAAGTCAACCACCCAATGGTTATCATTTCATGACCTAGAAGTAACGAAGTCGGGGTACAAATTACACCAAGGGTCATAATCCAGAAACTTGTAGCTTTTCCTTATAAGGATAGCAAGAAGGTTTCCTGGAATTATGGCTGCAACGTGACGATCCCAGGAGAAGAGAGCTCGACTAGTGCTTCATAAGAAGGCCAAAAGGTGGGTTTCTACACGCACAGTGAGAGCTGAGCCTGTTAAAGAAAAGACCCCAATGGTTGAACAAAAGAAAGAAAAGACAGTCAGGCTCAAATCACCAGTTAACGAGTCAGTAACTAAGAATGAGGCTAGGGTATTTCTGAAATTCTTAAAGCATAGCAAGTACAGCGTTGTAGAACACTACATAAGCAACCGGGTCTTATCTTAGTGCTGACTTTACTCTTAAGTTCAGAGACACATCGTGATGTGTTAATGAAAGTGCTAAACAAAACTTATGGCGCTAACGATATCTCTGTGAACAAGCTAGACGCCTAGTTAACAATATAAGTGCCGACAACTTCATCTTCTTTAACGATGATGAGATACCGCCAGGGCCAAGGGATCTACAAAGGCTTTGCACATCACTACCCACTGCAAAGGGTATACAATTGATAACGGATTTGCACTAAATGTCTTACCTTTATCCACGCTAAATAGGTTGCCTGTGGATAGCTCTCATATGAAGACATGTCAAAACATAGTGAGAGCACTCAACGGAACTGAAAGATGAGTGATGGGAAGGATTGAGATACCCCTCTTGATTGGTCCAAACACATACGAAGTAGATTTCTTGGTGATGGACATTAAGCCTTCTTATAATTGTTTGTTGGAAAGGCCTTGGATTCACACAGCTGGGCAAGTTCCGTCGCCACTACACCAGAAGCTAAAGTTGGTAACTGAGGGTCGGTTGGTAATGATAAATGCGGAAGAAGACATTATTGCATCCGTAACCAGTGACGCACCATATGTAGGGATAGACTATGAAGTGATAGATTGTTCTTTTTGCTTGTTGGAATTTGTGAATGCAACCTACATTGTTGAAGGGAACAAGATTCCGATGCCCAAAATATCCAAAACTACAAGGATGGGCCTACAACTGACGGTCGATAAAGGGGCTTTGCCTAGAAGAAGACTTGGAAGATGCCTACAAGGAAAAGTTGAGGCACCTATGCTGAAGGAAAAATGAGACTGCTTTGGTTTAGGATTTAAGCCAGATGCGAGGCAGAGGAAGAAGGAGATGGCGAAGAAACAAAAAAGGAGAAAAGCACGACTGAGCGGGGAAGAGGTCAAGTCGGAACCGATGACCTTTCCCCATATATCCAAGACGTTCGTATCATGAGGAACTATTCATACAGAAAGAAAAATGCCAAGAGAAGAGACTGCGGAAGAAATATTAGGAAACCTAAACATCAACGTCATATTTAAAGAAGGAATCTGAGGAGAAAATTTATCAGACATTTGCCCCTATGTACTTGGAAGTGTTTTGAACATCTGGACTACGGAAGAAATTCCTGTAGTTTTTAGAGCAAATACAAAGTAATGTTCAAAACACGCTTATTGCTCTAAGCCTAGGAGCAATAAAAATCCTTTGTGAAATAGGCTTATGTCCAAAATCCTTATTTCAATAAAGTACATCTTTGCGTATCATCTTGAGAAAATGTTCTTTTATACTTTTCATTTCATTCATAATCATACCATATAAATAATTATTCTTAGATTCTTTTGTTCTTTTGATTTTTTCTTCATCCCTATACCAAGTCTCTAGATATCAGTTATATGAGCGACGCTGCTACTGACTTAGAATCTCCTTTTGAGCAAGATATGTGCATGGAGGATTCTCAAGATTTTGAAGATGATCGAGACTGTAACCTATCTCTTGATTTATTAAGGATGGTAGAACAAGATGAGAAACAAATCTTTCCTTATAAAGATGCAGTAGAAATTGTGAGCCTAGGAGAGGAAAAAGAAGTGAAGATAGGAGCTTGCATTACTGCAAAGACGAAGTAGGACCTCATTGAATTACTCCAAAAATTTAAAGATGTCTTCGCATGGTCATATCAAGACATGCATGGGTTAAGTACTAATATCGTGATACACCGACTCCCCATAAAGGAAGAGTGCAAGCCAGTTCAACAGAAGCTCCGAAAGATGAGGCCCGATGTTTTACTGAAAATAAAAGAGAAAGTCAAGAAACAATTCGATGCTGGTTTCTTACGAGTGATTAAATACTCAGAATGGGTAGCCAATATCGTGCATTAAATACTCAGAATGGGTAGCCAATATCGTGCCCGTCCCTAAAAAAGATGAGAAAGTATGAATGTATGTAGACTATAGAGACTTGAACAAAGCCAGCCTGAAAGACAATTTCCCATTGCCACATATCGACACTTTAGTGGACAACACGACAGGTTACTCACTATTCTCCTTCATAGATGGTTTCTCGGGATACAACCAAATAAAGATGCATCTTGAAGACATGGAGAAGACCACATTCATGACCATGTGGGGAACATTTTGCTATAAGGTGATGCCATTTGGACTGAAAAATGTGGGGGCAATGTATCAAAGAGCCATAGTAACTTTGTTTCATGA
Source organism: Gossypium bickii (assembly GCA_025503065.1). Taxonomy (NCBI): domain Eukaryota; kingdom Viridiplantae; phylum Streptophyta; class Magnoliopsida; order Malvales; family Malvaceae; genus Gossypium; species Gossypium bickii. The sequence continues at coordinate 12,402,291 of CP106713.1, read as the reverse complement.
TATGATGCACAAAGAACTTGAAGTTTATGTTAATGATATGATTGCAAAGTCCCGAACAGAGAAGGAGCATGTACAAGTCTTAAGGAAACTATTCTTGAGATTGAGAAAATTCCAACTAAAGATCAATCTAGCAAAATGTACTTTAGGGGCTAGTTGGGAAAATTGCTAGGATTTGTTGTCAGTGAAAAGGGGATTGAGATTGATCCAAGAAAAGTAAAGACTATACAGTAATTGCTTCCACCACGCATTCAAAAAGAAGTTTGAGGTTTCCTAGGAAGACTAAATTATATTGCCCGGTTCATTTCACAACTAACTGAGAAATGCGACCCCATATTTCGTCTCCTTAAGAAACAAAACCCAGGCGTTTGGGATGAGTGGTGCCAGAAGACTTTCGATAAGGTCAAACATTACTTGTCTAATGCCCTAGTACTGATGCCACCTAACCCAGATAGGCTGTTGATATTATACTTGGTAGTATTCGGGAATTCCATGGGATTCTTGCTTGGTCAACATTATGAGTCAGGAAGAAAAGAAAGAGCGATATACTATCTCAGTAAGAAATTCACTGGATGCGAGACAAGATATTCACCAATCGAGAAGTTATGTTGCGCCTTGATTTGGACAACCTGGAGATTGAGACAGTACATGCTGTACCACATAACTTAGCTCATCTAAAAGCTGGACCCTCTAAAGTACATGATGGAGTCGACTACTCTAAATAGAAGAATGGTCCGATGGCAAATTCTGCTTTCCAAATTCGACATAGTCTATGTGAACCAGAAGGCAGTCAAAGGAAGCTAGCAAATTTTCTAGCCAGTAAAGCTCTAGAGGATTACGAGCCTTTGAAATTTGATTTCCCGAATGAAAATCTAATGTATGTTACAACCACTGAAGAAGATTCTCGAGAAAGTCATCCTTGGAAGCTAAACTTCGACGGAGCCTCAAACGATGTGGGTAACGAAATTGGGGCAGTCCTAGTATCCCCAAACAAAGATCATTATCTTTTCACTAGCAAATTGAATTTTGATTGCACGAAAAATATGGCAGAATACGAAGCATGCATCATAGGTATCCGTGTAGCCATAAAACATGAGATCAAAGTGCTAGAGGTATATGGGGACTCTGCACTAGTAATCTATCAACTCAAGAGAGAATGTGAGACAAGAGATCTCAAGTTAATCAAGTATCGAAAGTTGGTTCTTGAGTTAATTGAGGAGTTTGATGACATCACCTTCTATTACCTCCCACGAGATGAAAATCAGATGGCTGAGACCTTGGCTTCCTTGGCTTCGATGGTCAAAGCAAATAAACAAGAGGATGTAAAACCTATCCAAATGAGTATTTATGAGACTTCGGCTCATTGTTACAACATCGAAGAAGAAGAAGAAGAGGACGACCACCCTTGGTACCACGATATACTGCGATATGTGAAGAATCGTGAATATCCTAACCAAGCAACTGAGAATGATAAAAGGACGTTGAGAAGACTGGCTAACGATTATGTCTTAGATGAGGAGATCCTAGATAAAAGTAGAAAGGATCAGATGCTACTGAGATACGTAGACGCTGTCGAGGCTAAGCAAATCTTGGAAGAAGTCCACGAGGGTGTTTGCGGAACACATGCCAATGGTTTTACAATGGCCAGGCAAATCATGAGATTCAGGTATTATTTGTCCACCATGGAAGGAGATTGCATCAATTATGCCAAGAAATGCCACAAGTGTCAAATTTATGGAGATAAAATTCATGTACCTCCCTCACCTCTTCATGTTATGACTTCTCTGTGGCTTTTCTTTATGTGGGCCATGGATGTCATTGGGCAAATTTCACCCAAATCTTCTAACGGGCATCGATTCATCTTCGTGGTCATCGATTACTTTACAAAGTGGGTAGAAGCTACTTCATATGCCAATGTCACGAAGTTGGCAGTCAGCAAGTTCTTAAAGAAGGAGATCATATGTCGATACGGAATGCCAGAAAGGATCATATTTGACATTGCACTAAATTTGAACAACAGCATGATATCAGAAGTCTGCAGTCAGTTCAAGATCAAACACCACAACTCATCACCATATCGCACAAAGATGAATGGTGCAGCGGAGGCAGCCAATAAGAACACTAAGAAAATCGTGGGGAAAATGACTGAGACTTATAAAGATTGGCATGAGAAGCTACCATTCGCCCTCTATGTTTATCAAACATCTGTCAAGACCTTAACCGGAGCAACGCATTTCTCTTTGGTTTATGGAATGGAGGCAGTTTTACCCATTGAAATTGAGATTCCTTCTCTTTGAGTTTTGGTAGAATTGAAGTTGGATGAAGTAGAATGGATCCAATCCCGATATGATCAGCTAAACTTGATTAAAGAGAAAAGGTTAAAAGCCATCCGTCATGGTCAGATGTACTAAAAGTGAATTATGCGAGCTTACAAAAAAAATGTTCATCCCAGAGAATTCCATGAGGGGGACCTAGTTTTGAAAAAAATATTGCCCATACAAAAGGATTTCAGAGGGAAATGGATGCCAAATTAGGAAGGACCTTATGTGGTAAAGAAGACCTTTTCTGGAGGAGCGTTGATTTTGATTGAAATGGATGGAAAAAGCTTGCCTAATCCTGTGAATTCAGACTCGGTCAATACTTCACCTAAAAACAAAGGGGAGAGGCCAAGGTGAAAACTAGCAAAGGGAGCCTTGAGACCAAATGAGTTTTGAATTGAAAACCCAGGAAAAGGGCAATTCAAATCTTGATCAAAGATGGGGCATGTGGTAGTCTGGTTATCCCTGAATGAACAAGGAGGAGAGATGCTACGTCTTGGGGCATCAACAAAGTATTTTGGATCTTCGAAACACATATCAAGTTTAAAAGGGTCCCCGAGAAGTTAGTACGAAGAAGTTCATGCTATGATATCCGGGGCATCTATTTTCATCTTATTCATTTTGTATTTTAGCAATGTTTGCTATCTTTGATTAATTTATCCAGTTCAAGCTTTGCTCTCAATAAAATTCCTTTTGTCCATTGTGATAATCTTTTTCAAGCATTTTTCATTGAAATAACGATTACTAGACTAATACTATTCAAGTAAATGGAGTTCTGCATATTGCTCTAAAAGGTTTTCTAAAATAGTACAAAGATCTGAAAACAGGACCACTTTCCAAAACTAACCAAATTTAAGAGTTGGAAACACTTGAGAGAAAATAGTCTAAATGGTGACTATTTTTTTGAATTTTCTGTTAAAGATACTGGCTGAACAAGAAGGCATGGTAACACATCAGTAATAGAACCTTGATAAATATCGAGCAATGACAATCAAGGCATTAAAAAAGGATCATTCTAGAAAAATGACATTCTGCATTCATGCAAATATCATTCATACACATCTAGTTAGGAGCATTTGATTTATCCTGATCATTATCCTAATCACTAGACATAAATAGGCCTATGAAATGGATTCTACAGGTCATGTTCCTTAGAGAACAATGTAACAAATCAATGAAACCACAAATCTTATACCCCTGAAGTTGCAGTGGGACAGATTATAGTCATCGTAGCGAATATTATCTCCCTAAAGTTGCAGTGGAGCAGATTAAAGCCACAAATATTATCTCTATGAAGTTGCAGTGGAACAGATTAAAGCTACAAATTACAAATCTTATCTCCCTGAAGTTGCAGTGGAATAGATTGAAGGTAACAAATCTTATCTCTCTAAAATTGCAGTAGAGTAGATTAAAGCTATAAACCTTCTCTCTAAAGTTGCAGTAGAGCAGATAGAAGCGACAAGTCCTATACCTCTAAAGTTGCAGTGGGTCGGATTAGATCTACCATGGCAATTCTTATCTCCTTGAAGTTGCAGTGGAATAGACTAAAGCTACAAGTTACAAACCTTGTCTCCCTGAAGTTGTAGTAGAGTGAAGCTTCAAATCTTATCTCCCTGAAGTTACTTTGGAGCAAATTAAAGATAGCAAATCTTATACCCCTGAAATTGCAGTGGGATAGATTGAAGCTACTTGAAAAAGAGAAGCACCAAAGAAGTCGAGATCAGGAAACCGGGCAAATTTGGTCCTTCTTAAAGGTCTTTGCTCTATCCTCGTTACACGACAATGAGCAAAGAGGGGTAGTTGTAACAGGCCTAATTCGCCCGAGCCTAAAAATAATAAAAACCAATTAAAAAATAAATTCCAATAAAAAAGAGAGTCGAAATTACAGGCCAAATTTGAAAAACCCTAGCCAAATATACAATGGCCCATTGGCCTAAAAAAACTTAAACATTTTCGGTAGAAAAGAAACCCTAGGGTCTCCCCCGCGCCGCTCCTCATCGGGCGCTCCGCCGCGCCTCGTCCCGAGGACTGCTGCCGTCGTTTCACCAAAATGGCAAAAGAAGTCCTTTTGCCCCGCCATTGACCCCTCAAAGATACCTGCAAAAAGATGAAAGCATGGACAACAAGCAAAAGAGAAACAAAGCAAACAGTGAAAGCACACAGTGAATAAAAAAATGTAATCGGCTATAAAAAGCCCCAAACAAATCAATGTAATTTTTTACACGGGAAATTTTATTTAAAAAAAGAGAAAAATCGGATACAAGAATTACGAAAGGTGATCCTTTTATTTTACTGTTATTTTTTTTATTTTTACCCTTTTTAAGGAAGAAATAAATAAAGAAATAAAAAAGGGGAGGAAACTTACCCAACCCTTTGTATTCTGCTGCCGTGTGAGGGGCAGAGGTTCATCGTTTCCGATGAAAAGTGACATCTCGGGGGGCTCGAAAACTCAAAAAGATTCTTTATTTTATTTTTTTCCAGCCATCGTCGGTGACCGGCAGCAGCCACGGTGGTCCGACGACCGGAGCCTGGCCGGATTCTGGGCTGACCAGGAGAAAGGAGAGGGAGTTGAGAGAAAACCTCTCTGTTTTTTTTTTTTTTTTAAGGAAGGAAGAAAAATGAAATTTTTTCAATTTTTTTTTTTTTACTTAAATAGGCCTCCAAAACGACACCGTTTTAGGCAGGCCTTTCGGGCACCAAAACGACATCGCTTTGCCCCTAGGATTCGCGTGTTGACCAGACCCGCCAGGGAGGATCCACGTGTTTTTGCTTTTGGGGCTAATTGCACCTTTGGTCCTTCCGCTTTTTAAGTGTTTTGCAATTAAGTTTTTTTATATTTTTAATTTTTACCCTATGTTCTATTGCGATTCCAGTTTAGTCCACACTTGAACGATGTCGTTTTGGAGGAAGGGCGTAATTTCTCAATTAGTTCCTCCTTCATGGCGCGCGTTTTAATTGAGTCCTCCCTTTCTTTTTATTCTCGATTTTCCCCAAATTTCTGTTTAAAAGTTCAATTTAGTCATTTTTTATTATTGCTATTTTATTATTAAATTAGTTAATTTAATGTTATTATTACTATTATTGTATTTTCTTTTTATGTTTACTACTTGTTATTATTATGTTATTCAATTAATTAACTTAGTATTGTTATTACTATTATTATTATAGTTCTTTCTTGTATTTACTTACTTATTTTTAAATGCACTAATTTTATTTTGTCATGTTATTATTTATTTATTTATACCTTTTTATAATTTCAAAATTTGAGTTATTTATTATTTGCATTACTATCATTATTATTAATATTATTACTTAAAATTATTTTACATAATATTTATTTATCTATTCGTTTACTATTAGTTTTTTTAAAATTTTAAATTTTTAAGCTTACCTATTATTTCTCTTTTCATCAGCTTGTTTGTTTGTTTATTTATTTCATTTTATTTTCATCCTTCATATTATCATTCACACTAACACATTTATTATTACTTTGTTATGCTTGTTAGCATCGTTACTTATTTTACATTTTACTACGAAATCGTGTTACATTTTACCTGATACACAAATTGTGTTTTTAAGATAAGCAATATTTCGTATTTTGAGATTTGAAAGCCGTTTCCTAACTTACGGTGTTTCGATTTTCTCGATAAATCCGAATAAACGAACGTCTTAAAGCATAAATTTTTCAAATATTCTATGGAATTAAGAAAATCGTGTTCTAACTTACGGAGTACGATTTCTTTCTAAAACCGAGAGGATCAAACACCTTTCAAAATAAATAAATTTTTTGGAGTTTATTCTCGTATCGAAAATTTAAGACATTGTGTTCTAACTTACGAGACGTAATTCTTTTTCTCGATTAACATGAAATATACCTTGTTCTCAAAAAATTAAGCAATATTTAGCAAAGAATCTTATTTTAAAATTTCTTCAAATTTTCAATTTTCGACATCAAGACATTAATTAATCAACTAGGTATCAATTTTGAGCGTTACGAGGGTGATAATCCTTCGTTGTGCATAACCTATTGACGAACCAAGTTGGCGGTGGAGGTTCACTTTTTCCAGCCTAGTTCCGTCGGGCTGGTTCTCTGCTTCTGGGCTGCATGCAGGCCGACTTCAACAATTTACCTCTTTACACGATGGTGGAGCACGCTTCCCCTTAATGGTTCGTGATCTCATGAAGAAACCTACCTGCACGATTTATCATCTTAGCTCTCTATTAGTTAAAAGAAAGAGGAGAATCTAAATTTCGGATTCTCACCTTTGGAGACTGAAGAATCACCAAACCTTCATCTGCAGCTTTATCAAGGAATGATTCAATTCTCCCTGAAGAAGATAGCGGTCTGGTGATAGCTAATGAAGGTGTTGAAACGGTCCCATTTGACTTAGGTGCTTCAACAGTTTTATTGGTGCTGACACTGACAGGAAGAGGACTTAAAATTGGCGGTGGAGGTTCACTTTTTCCAGCCAAGTTCCGCAGTATGTATAGCCAAAATCCACCAAGCTAAATGGAAACGGAAAGATAAAGAATTTGATAGTATATCAATTATAACATCTGCAATGCTTCGATACAAAACAAAACAGTTCATGTAGAAAAGCCATTCACATTATCAAGCTATTTATGGCACAAGAAAATAAAATCCACTTACTTTTAGTTCGAACTCTGCAATGGAAGTTGTACTGCATATATCTCTGACCAAAGATTCCACCTGCAGTTAGAAATTGTAAACTACAAAGTTCTAAAATATAAGCTAAAAGTACGATATTCAATTCATTTATAGAAGTCCCTAAATATGATATATTCACATATTTATTCCAAATTTCTAAATGATGAGTACGCAACAATGAAAAATCAAGTACTTCATTTTCCCCAATCTCCATATATAGTGTCTTCACAGCTACTATGCAGTAAACTGCAAAATCCACTAGTCAAAATATTTTTAATTTAAAGGTGAAAAAAGAATAGCAATAATGATTTTTGCATAACATACATTGCTTGCATTAATGGTTTACAGAAAACAATCATGAACTCACCCCAGATGAATTTGGAATGAGCTGGCTAGTCGAACCAGACATTTTAGTTTCTTTAGAATCATCTCCTAAATTTGTAGTAGCTGCAATTCAGCAACCAAAGGGACGTAGATATAAGCCATGAATTGACAGAAATGAATAAGATTCTCACCCTAACATTCGATTTTCACGCAATATATATAAAATAAGAAAGAAAGAAATATCATAAAATATGACCCTTTCAACAAATAATTGCAGTTTAGGAAGCTCAAAAGAGAAAACAGAGATAATGGAGAAACTTCAAAATATTCAAAATTACACACTTGAATCAGTGGGTACTTCATTTCCAAGTTTGACAGAGGTTACTGCAAGTCAGTAAATAAAATGACCAACAATAATCTGGAAGAATAGTTCTTTCCCCAAGCAGTAGCATGTACAACAACCTTGAATAAAGAAAGATTGAGCAGCTGAGACACAAATGGATTGCACCATTTCATGAAATTATTACAATGCAAACAAGCTTCAATAGTTACAAGGTTCTTTTCTTTCCCTCCTTACACCAGTGTTAACAGACCTGGGTCAGCTAGTCAAATCAATTGACGGAAACAGGTGGTGTATCTGATCAAATATATATCATTAAACCAGGGATTTTCAATTCAGACAAAAACCCGTTCTACCAGTAGAAAAACATTTAAACTGGTTTTAAACTTAAATTTTAAATTTATTGTATGCTATGAGATTTGGATCTTTAACCCCTTGAATCTGCACTATACTATTAAGCAAAATTCAAATATCTATTATATTTAATATTCTAAATTATTTTTTAATAAACTGGAAGGTCCTACTGGTTGAACCTGTTCAATCAGTAACCAGAGGTCTCACTCCAGCTTTTTAAGCATTGCCTTTGTATTTCTTTTCCTACCTTTTTCCTTTTTCTCCCAAAGCCTTACAGCACAATTACAGACGAAAGATTTCTGACATCTATAATGAAGTCAAAATTACCTCAAATTGTAAAGGAACTATAGACTCCTATTTGGACAAACTATAAGTAGACAATGTAACTGGAACAAGAGAAGAAATTGATGTTGTCAAGTTGCACCATAGAAACTATCATATTCTCCTCCAATGTAAACAAACTAAAAACTACTTTTCTATTTATAATCGACTGCACAAGTAGTGTGTATGTTTCTTTTGTTATACATATAAACACAACTCCGCATATATAAATTATCTACCAAATACTCATGAAAGGCTTTTAAGGAAATATTAGTAAAGCTATCCAGAAGGGAATATGCTACTAAATGTGAAACGAGCAAAATTATGTAGTAAATATGTCTTCATGAGACTGCTGTATTTCTTTAAGAACCAGAAGAACTATTAGTGACGGCACAATAGTTTACTGTCTCAACTCTCTATATCCCCATACCTCACTGTGCAATGAATAAAGTACATCAAGCGGGGATTTATCCCTCGCCATAAATATGTAATAAGAGATCTTGATTATGATAATTCACTGAAAGAAAACGAAGAAGAAGAGTGAGCACTATATTAGAAGAAGTTACTTACCCTAGGTTTCCAAAGTTGGACTACAACCTATGCTGAATGCCTTCTCCAAGCGTCTAACTAGGGAAGTATATCGCACTGGCCTTTGCCTTCTACAAATTCTAACATTATTCAGCTTTGAATTATCAACTCCTACTTTCCCAAAACACAACTTTGGAATTTTAATATTTGGAACTCCTAAGCTACCTGAAATAACAGCAAGTTACCATGACTAAAATGCATACATGCATATATGAAAGTTTCTCAAACAATGATAAGATAATTAATTGCTAAAAATCTTTATTGATTTTGTGGAGAGACAATCAGACAAGTCATGTCAGATTAATAATGGGACAAAAAAAAATTCTGGACTTTTAAAGTTATGAATGCAACTATCACGCACAAGCATTTCCAACATCTAATTTATGGCTTACACCTCAAAGCAAAGAATGCAAAGCATCAGGCTTAAAGATCATAATATGCACAGCACTTGAAGTGGCCCTGCAAGGTCTGCATCATGTCATGCATGCATAGATACATTACATTACTACAAGCAAATTTACAGCTTTATCAGTCTATAACACGGTGGCATAATCAGAAACTATCAAACATGCCGGGTTCTCCCAGCATGGAGCGTGCATGTCAGAATCGAAGTACAAAGGCAAAAAATATACAGGTTTCTTCTCACTGCAGTATAGTATAAACAAACTTCTATTGCCTGCAAAGGATGAAAGATGCTAACTCAAGCCTTACAACAGTGCATATATCAGAAGATGCATGCGAGCCAAAGGCGCCCCAAGAGACATGAAACTTTACACAAATTAGAATCTTCATATTTACCTCAAAAGTTCAGACTTGAGACAATAGAAAATGGTAGACGAACTAGCTTTTTATAGTGTCAAACATGCGCATTGCAACAAAATATTCAGATTGATCTTCTCCGGTAAAACAAAAGGTTAACATTAGAGTTTAAAACAAACGGAAAATGAAAAAACAATCGGAAACAGACTATTAAATAAAACTTAGACATGGATCATAAGTTTTGATAAAATTGTCAAATGTTGGTATTAAATGGATTTGCATGTTTGAATAGTTTGTGATTCCATAAGTTGAAATGATATGTTTAAGTGCCTAATTAATGTATAATGGTTTGGGTGATTGAGAAATTGTTGAAATAAGATGTTTAGGTATGATTTTGGGTTGGTTTTATGCAGGCATAAATGTGCAAGTAAGCATGGGCGAAGCCAGAGCAATTTTTTAGGGGCAGATAAAATTTTAATTTTTTATAGTTTATATCTTTAAAATTTGTAAATGATTAAATTGAATTTTTATAATTTTAGGGGCAGCAAAGTGCAATTTTATTTTTACTAATTTAAAATTTTTAAAAAATTTTAAAGGCCTAAATAATAATTTTATATTTTAGGGGGCCGGGGCCCATGCCAGCCCCCTGCCTTCGCCCCTGCAAGTAAGCACCAAGGGTATATGGTTAAGTTGGTTTGAATAGGTACCAAAATGTGGATTTTTGAAACTTTTCTTCTGAGATATCGATACGAAATGGTATAGATGCTTTAGAATTTTTTCTTAATTTTCAAAACATTGAACATTAAAATGGTATCGATACAGAGGTAAAGTACCAATATCATGAAAAAGGCATCGATACTTTATGACTGGTATTGATACATTAGTTTTAATTTAATTTTTTTTCTAAACATTGAAGCTCAAATTTGAAAACTTTGCAATTTGGTCCTATTTCATATTCGGGATAGCAAATGAGCTTTCGTTAGCTCAATTGAGTCTCAAAAAAGTTTGTATAGCATGTGATAATTGTGATTATGAAATGTTTGAATGTTTAAATGATTTATTTATATTGTTTTTTACAGTAGTTGCTTCGGCAATGGATGCGCCATCCTATAGCTTTGACCCGACGATCGGATCGAGCAAAGAGTGTTACAAAATAAATCAAAATAAAGTCTTGGTTGAGTAGTAAATTTAAAATTTGCCAATGTAATTGGCATAGTTTTAAATCCCACAAGATGCATATTTTTATTTTTATTTTTAAATTAAAAAGGCTAAAGTACCATTGAATAATATAACTTATTTTAAATATGAAAGATCATTTTTGTAATTTCCTCACCAAGTTGGTGCCCGGGCGACTTGCAACGCCATCTCAACCAAAGATTTTATAAATAGTATAAATTTCAATTTTTTTAGCTTATATGGTAAATTTTCAAAAAAAGGAAAAAGAAAAAAGAATCAACTAGTTTATTATTAACTAGAAATCTTATCACACCGTATGTGTGTAGAAACCACAAATATAGAGCATCAATATGTATTTAAAAATAATATATGATAAATAATGAAATGTATGACTTAACACTAACTAATAATAATTACACATGAAACATTATGTATGATTTTAAAAATAATAAAGTGCGTGAAATTAAAGTTATAATGTATAAATATAATAAAATAGAGCTTTAGGTAAATGGAAAAGTAAAAGATTTCTTAGTACAATTTATTGAGATTCAAATATTACCACATGCATATTTTTATTAGTTTTTTAATGAAAAAATTAAAATATTCTTAAATAATATAACTCAGTTTAATTACGAAAAATTATTTTTATAATTTAACAACTAAATTGATAACTCAATTAAAAATGACACCAACTCAATAAAATATTTAAATAATAATATAACACAATTCTAAACTTAAAAAAAATCTAATAATATCCTAAGCATGGACATAATATTATCTAATAATAGTAGTCTCAGGAGGGAATTTCATTTTAAGTTAATGGATGAGAATATTATGTAATAATAGAATTAATATTTCCTTTGATTTTATAATCCGGTTTATTTTGTTGGTTTTGAAAGGGCCGAAATACTTTTTAGTTATTAATGATGCCGGTTTTAACTAAATTTAATTGCACTATAGAATGGAATCCGCTTATTTCTATTTTTTTTAAATGATTTCAATTACTATTTTAAATTATAATTACAGATATAAACATTTAAATAATTATCACTAAAATTAATCATTACAATATGGTGCGAGGGCATATATCCAATTTCTTTTTTGCAGCTTTCATTTTAGTCAAATGAAATTCTTGTAATTTCTCTACTCAATTTTTAAAACGCTTTCATTTTAGTCACCCAAATATTAAATCTCTACCGACGGTTAACTATATACGCCACATCATGTTTATACTTTCATTTTGATCACCCACGTTCTAGGCCGCTTTTATTTTGGTCACCCAAAAAGTTATCTTTTTTAAGTATTGATCGAGGTAAAAAGAAGATAAAAACAAAATTAATGCATTCAAAATTTTGTGAAATTGTACTTATTTACCCTACTGCCGAAAGTTCTATTTTTTTTCAATATTGAAAATTTAAATTTCAAAACATCAAAATCAATTAAATAAATTATTGAAATTTTTTATCTCTTGATAATGTCAGGCAATGTGTTACTATAACATTAAAAGTAATTTGATTAATTAATTTAGTCTCATTCTAAAATTTTAAATTTTATTTTATGTTTCTAAATTAAAATAAAGTCAAATACTCATAATAATTGCCTACAAAACACAAATTTATTTTCATTATATAATCATGAATCTTCCATATCAAACAAAATTCATAATTTTTTCATCACTTCTTTACGACTTTACCCATATGAAGAACAAGCAATTAGTTTAATTAATTGGAATGATTTTTTCTTTGCATTTATGGAATATTTAAAATTATATAATAAAAATGTTAATTTTTGTAGACAATTATTAAATATGAATTATTTGAGTTAATTCAATTAAAAGTAATTTAAAAACATAAAATAAAATTTTAAAATTTAGAATTTTAAGTGTCTCCATAGCAGCCCTGGGCTCAACCATTGTAAGCTGTGATTACAAAGGCCTAACCACCAATTACAAAGCCTTTTTAGGGTGGGTTTGGATGGGCGATTGAGTGCGGTGTAGTGCGTTTAGCTTACTTTTTGTCTCATGTTACAGTATCTAATCTCACCGTCACCGCTATTTTTACACTAACAATAAGTAACGCACCGCCCATCTACACCCATCCTTAGTCTCGTGATCAACCATACAATATGAGTGGTCAAAGTTTATATTGACCTTATCTATGGATGGAGGCAACCAATGGGTAATTGGGGAACTAGGAGAAATTCGACCTGTCTAAAAAGATGGGTACCCTACTCGGGTCAACTTAGATTAGGTTTAGATATAAAAAAAATTATATTTTGGATTGGCCCAATTTGGCTCAAATTCAATTTAGATAATAAAAAATATTTTAAAATTTATATTTAACTATAAAATATATAAAATATTAATTAAAAATATTTTAAAAATATTTTATTATTTTTTAAATAATAAGACAAACTCTTTGGGCAGGTTAGATCGATCCGAAAACGAATTTGGATATAAAAATTTTCTCGAAACTGGACCTCAACTTAGCCCAATCTAGTCCATTGACAGCTTTAGGAGAAACCAATCTTGCCTTCCATGTCCACATACAACTATTAATGTGATCATTGTGCAAACCTTACTCTAAATTCCATTCATTTCATGTTTTAAACTCTTACTCCTCACTTTATTTTTCTTAAATTATTTTTAAATAAAAATACTTATTATTCATCTACACCATGGTTTTAAATTTTTTTTATCGTCAATATTTATCGAAATTGGTTATAAAACTAAAAACAAATTTAAAATTACAAATTGAATCTCCGACCAAAATTTTATATAAGAAATGAAAAGTGTCTTTAAAAAAATGCGAGAAAAATGCATCCAAAATTCACCAGCTACATATCTAGTCGCCAAATTTCCAGTTGGATGGATGGTTACCCCTAGGCCCCAAACCCTCTAGAACGAGGGATGTCTAAAGAGTCACCTTTGAATGCACCACATGTGAAGCAGCTTCAACGGCTACCAAAATTGTGGGTGCCACAGTTTCAAGCAGTACCGCAAAACCAATCACTAGGTCCAACGTCCGAGCCGCCCAGACCACCGTAGCTTCCGAAGTCATCGTATGATTGAGATTCCCCACATTGTTGGCACGAGTCCCTCATTCGGGACTGGCAAGATCTGCAGTTCCACTCTCCGAGCCTTCTCATGTTTTTCTTCAGCTTTGAAATAAGATGAAGGGATTGAAGATATTACTTATATTCACATTTCCAACACATAGAGTATGTGTTATACCCTTACTTCTCAAATACACATCGAGTTCTCACTTTTCGGGACCACTCTTAGGAATTACCCCCTGCCACGTTTCATACAAAATAATTGACAACATATCTAATTGTCACTTTAATTGTTCAGTTTAGGCTTACCATGACAGAACAATTGATCAACTTGTCCCATGGCCATGAATAGAATAACAACACGTTGTTGGGTAGGTCCCACTATGTGGGGAACCCACTATGTAGAGGAGATGGAAGACCAACCGGCCATGATTTCCAACTACTCCACCATACTACAATTCTTTTTCTTTTTCTTTTGGGTTTGACAAAAGCCATTTTATTTGTCTTTTATTATTTTTCTTTTTGTCTTGTACGTGGCTTTTGGGCAGCATTTAGAGAGAGCCAAAGATCAGATTTTAAGAGAGAAAATAGAAGGGAGAAACAGAGAGCTTTGAAGCTGAAAAATTAATTTTTTCAAATTTGGAGCAGCTGTGATCAATTCTTCGATCGGAGGTCCATCCGTGGTTCGATTGAGCTGATTTTTGGACAGCAGCTAGACGACAAGGTGTTCTTGACTTTGTACGGTCGGATTTTTCATCCGAGTCCTGTAGCGTCAGAAATACCCGTTTTATAGCAGCTTTGTTTTTGGTGATGTTCTCCAATTTTTCTCTCTTTTGCTAAAGATTACATATTGTTAGCCTTCTTGGAGTTGAATGCTTGTTGTAGGCTTGATATTGTGATCTTGTAGCTGAACATTTGATTATAGTGGAGCTTTTGATCGGACTCTAAAGTCCAGTGGTTTTTTTACCCTTGATTTAGAGGGGTTTTCCAAGTAAAAAATATCGGTGTCTCTATTTATTATTTTTGTTGTGGTTGCATTGGTTGATTTGTGGTTGATAGGTTGTTAGAGAACAAATATTTTTGTGCTATTGTGCTTGCCATAATATTTGACAAGAGTTATAGGGAGAGAAAGAACACCGGTTGTGCTTATCTTCCGTTCGGTTGTTCGGTTTCTTCCCAACAAACTGGTATCAAGAGCTCAGTTATTTTGTCAAATAATTATGGAAATCAATACGAGCAAGATGATTATGTTGAATGGCACAAATTATCAACTTTGGCGGAATAAAATGAAGGACTTGTTGTTTGTGAAGGCTCTGCATCTTCCTGGTTTTGCTACTCAAAACCCGATTCAAAAAGTGATGAAGAATGGGAATTTGAGCATCAACAAGTCTGTGGCTTTATTCGGCAATTTGTTGAAGAAAATGTTTACAACCACATTGATCAGGAGACACATGCTCGAACATTGTGGGAAAAGCTTGAAAGCTTGTATGCTTCGAGATCAGGCAATAACAAGTTATTTTTGCTGAAGAAAATGATGGCGTTGAAATACGAGAGAAGGAACGTCTATATCCGACCATGTGAGTGAATTTGAGGCGTGATGAATCGGGCTTGCTTGGTATGGGTGTCAAATTTGATGACGAGATTTTAGGGCTTTGGTTGCTTGCTACTCTACCAGACTCTTGGGAGACTTTCCGGGTTTCGCTCATTAATTCTACCCCAAACGGTATTATTACCTTGGATTTGGCTAAAGGTGGTGTGTTGAATGAAGAAGTCAGAAGACGATCTCAGGGTTCTACATCACAGTCCGAGGTGTTGGTTACCGAGAACAGGGGAAGGAACAGAGACAAAGATGGAAAGAGTAAAGATAAAGGCCGAAGCAAGTCAAGATCGAGATACAAGAATCTTGAGTGTCATCATTGTGGCAAGAAAGGCCATATCAAGAAATACTGCTTCAAGTGGAAGAAAGAGAACAAATGTGGTGATAAACACGATCGGAATGATGATGGAAAATCCGAGCGTGTTGCTACTGCTACTCGTGAAGATCTGTTGGTCATTCGTGATGAGAATTTGGTCAACTTAGCATGTGACGAGACTAGTTGGGTGATTGATACTGGTGCATCACTTCATGTCACGTCGAGGAAGGATTTCTTCACATCTTATACTCCTGGTGATTTTGGGGTATTGAAGATGGGTAATGACAGTTTGGTTCCGGTTGTTGGTATGGGAGATGTTCACTTGGTGAGTAACAATGGAACAAAGTTAACTCTCAAGGATGTCAGACACGCACCGGATATCCGTTTGAATTTGATCTCTGCAGGAAAGCTTGATGATGAGGGATTCTGTAACACCTTTAGTGATGGGCAGTGGAAGCTGACTAAAGGCTCCTTGGTTGTGGCTCGAGGAAAGAAGAGCTCAAATTTTTATTTGATGCAAGCTTCAGCTTCTCGAGAGACTGTAAATGTGACAGTGAATGACAGCTCAACTGAGTTGTGGCATAAACGACTTAGTCACATGAGTGAGAAGGGGCTTAATTGTTTAGCGAAGAAGAATCAACTTTCGGGGTTGAAGAATGCTACACTGAAGAATTGTGCTCATTATCTAGCAGGAAAGCAGAGAAGAGTTTCTTTTAGAAGCCATCTTCCTCATAGAAGATCAGAGTTGCTAGAGTTGGTCCATTCAGATGTCTGTGGTCCGATAAAAGTAAGGTCACTTGGCGGTGCACTTTATTTTGTGACTTTCATTGATGACTGTTCAAGAAAGCTATGGGTTTACACTTTGAAGTCTAAAAATCAAGTCTTTGAGGTGTTTAAACAATTTCATGCATCAGTTGAAAGGGAAACAGGGAAGAAGTTGAAGTGCATTCGTACTGATAATGGTGGCGAATACACAGGGCCGTTTCATGAGTATTGTCTCATGCGACAGGAATCGAGACATCGAGAACACCACCAAAGACTCCACAGTTAAATGGGTTAGCTGAAAGAATGAACCGAACATTGATCGAGAGAGTCAGATGTTTGTTGTCAGATTCAAAGCTGCCAGGATCATTTTGGGCTGAAGCTTTGAATACAGTGACACATGTGATAAATTTGTCCCCTAGTGTTCCTTTGCGAGGTGACGTGCCAGATAGAGTTTGGTTTGGCAAAGACGTGTCATATGATCACCTACGTGTGTTCGGTTGTAAAGCATTTGTTCATGTTCCAAAGGATGAAAGATCCAAGTTGGATGCCAAGACTCGACAATGCATCTTCATTGGTTATGGTCTAGATGGTGAGTTTGGTTATAGACTCTATGATCCAGTTCAGAAGAAACTCGTGAGAAGCAGAGATGTTGTCTTCATTGAGGATCAGACCATCGATGACATTGATAAAACGGAGAAAGCTAATTCACAAGACAGTGGTGATTTGATCAATGTGAACCCAGTTCCCCTAAACTCTTCAC
The DNA here is from genome assembly GCA_025503065.1 of Gossypium bickii. Lineage (NCBI taxonomy): Eukaryota > Viridiplantae > Streptophyta > Magnoliopsida > Malvales > Malvaceae > Gossypium > Gossypium bickii. The sequence continues at coordinate 12,384,953 of CP106713.1, read as the reverse complement.
CAGCTCCTATACAGGATGATGTGCATGGTGATGTTACTGATGACCATCAGGATATAGGTGACTTTGATGCTCCCATGGATGATATTGTGAACGATCAACAACAAGCACCTATAGCTCCACCAGCAGTTCCACTTCGAAGGTCTTCTAGAGATCGAAGATCTTCTGTCAGGTATTCTTCTGATGAATATGTTCTTTTAACTGACGGGGGAGAACCTGAATGTTATGAAGAGGCTATGGAGAGTGAATGCAAAGATCAGTGGGTTGAAGCGATGAAAGATGAACTTCAATCCTTGCATGAGAACCATACCTTTGAGTTGGTGAAATTGCCCAATGGCAAAAGAGCCTTGAAGAATCGGTGGGTTTACAGGTTGAAGCAAGAAGAGAAGTCTCCATCTCCACGATACAAGGCTAGATTGGTCGTCAAGGGTTATACTCAGAAAAAGGGGGTTGATTTTGAAGAAATATTTTCTCCGGTTGTGAAGATGTCCTCTATTAGAACTATACTGAGTTTGGCAGCCTGCTATGACTTAGAGGTTGAACAAATGGACGTGAAAACTGCTTTTCTTCATGGTGACTTGGAAGAAGAACTTTACATGGTGCAGCCAGAGGGGTTTGTTGCACAAGGGAAAGAAGACTATGTGTGCAGATTGAAGAAGAGCTTGTATGGTTTGAAACAAGCTCCAAGGCAATGGTACAAGAAGTTTGAGTCTGTCATGGGGGAGCAAGGCTACAAGAAGACTACTTCTGATCATTGTGTATTTGTTAAGAGATTCTCTGGTGATGATTTTATAATTCTTTTGCTCTATGTTGATGACATGCTTATTGTTGGTCAGAATGCTTCTAGAATTGAGAAGTTGAAGCAAGAGTTGAGTAAATCCTTTGCAATGAAGGATTTGGGGCCAGCAAAGCAAATTCTTGGCATAAAGTTGACACGTGATAGAAAGGCCAAGAAATTATGGTTATCACAAGAGAGGTACATCGAGAAAGTACTTCAAAGGTTCAGCATGGACAAAGCTAAAGCGGTAAGCACTCCCTTTGCTACGCACTTCAGATTGAGTGTTAAGCACAATCCTTCCACAAAAAAGGAGAAGGAAGAGATGCAGAAAATTCCTTACTCTTGGTAGTGGGAGTCCGATGTATGCAATGGTTTGTACGAGACCGGACTTGGCTTATGCCGTTGGTACACGATCGATCGTTTTCTTTCTAATCCAGGCAGAGAGCATTAGAATGCAGTGAAGTGGATTATGAGATATCTTCGTGGCACTTCCAACATGAAACTTTGTTTCGGCAATGAGAAACCTGTTCTTGTTGGGTATACAGATTCAGATATGGCCGGAGATATTGACTCGAGAAGATCTACTTCAGTTACTTGATCACTTATGCGAGGGGAGTCGTGGCATGGCAATCGAGATTGCAAAAGTGTGTTGCATTGTTCACCATCAATCAAAGTTCATTGCGCGAACCACCGGCGTGCAAGGAGATGCTTTGGATGAAGAAGTTTATGCATGAGCTTGGTTTTACTCAAGAGAAGTATGTCCTGTATTGTGATAGCCAAAGTGCTATTCATCTTGGTAAGAACTCAACTTTTCATGCTAGATCTAAGCATATTGATGTGAGGTACCATTGGATACGAGATGTTCTTGAAGCTAAGCTGTTAAAGCTTGAAAAGATACATACTGATGATAATGGTGCTGATATGTTGACGAAGGCTTTACCAAGAGGAAAGTTTGAAGCATGTTGTTTGATCTCCGGTATGGAGGCATTCCCCACATAGTTGGAGGGGGAGATTTGTTGGGTAGGTCCCACTATGTGGGGAACCCACTATGTAGAGGAGATGGAAGACCAACCGGCCATGATTTCCAACTACTCCACCATACTACAATTCTTTTTCTTTTTCTTTTGGGTTTGACAAAAGCCATTTTATTTGTCTTTTATTATTTTTCTTTTTGTCTTGTACGTGGCTTTTGGGCAGCATTTAGAGAGAGCCAAAGATCAGATTTTAAGAGAGAAAATAGAAGGGAGAAACAGAGAGCTTTGAAGCTGAAAAATTAATTTTTCAAATTTGGAGCAGCTGTGATCAACTCTTCAATCGGAGGTCCATCCGTGGTTCGATTGAGCTGATTTTTGGACAGCAGCTAGACGACAAGGTGTTCTTGACTTTGTACGGTCGGATTTTTCATCCGAGTCCTGTAGCGTCAGAAATATCCATTTTACAGCAGCTTTGTTTTTGGTGATGTTCTCCAATTTTTCTCTCTTTTGCTAAAGATTACATATTGTTAGCCTTGTTGGAGTTGAATGCTTGTTGTAAGCTTGATATTGTGATCTTGTAGCTGAACATTTGATTATAGTGGAGCTTTTGATCGGACTCTAAAGTCCCGTGGTTTTTTTTAACCTTGATTTAGAGGGGTTTTCCACGTAAAAAATATCGGTGTCTCTATTTATTATTTTTGTTGTGGTTGCATTGGTTGATTTGTGGTTGATAGGTTGTTAGAGAACAAATATTTTTGTGCTATTGTGCTTGCCATAATATTTGACAAGAGTTATAGGGAGAGAAAGAACACCGGTTGTGCTTAGCTTCCGTTCGGTTGTTCGGTTTCTTCCCAACACACGTGACACCTCAAGATCCTAATTTAAAATATATAAACCCTTAACTCTTATCACCAGGGGGATCTCTCTCTCTTTCCTCTCTTCTCTTGCAATTCTCATTCTCCTTCCCATTAATAACCTTTTGGCAATTCTTAGATCACCTTACGCAGTAACTCTCCATTTAACTTTAAGTTAGGTGAACCGTCATACAACATCATCACCAACTCTTGTTTGATACCTCATCAACAATATATTTTAATTTTTTATTCATTTTAAGAATTGTTTCACATGTTTAGATGTTTGATCAACATGAATATTTTAACGAAAAAGAAAAATCCAAATCCAAACATGAGGACAGAAACAAAGAAAGTCTACTTCAATTAGAATAATGGAAAGATGAAGACTTGAATAAAAGAAACCCTTGAAGGGAATGACTGAATGCAGGTTCTTTATATATGCAATAGAGAAATGGCACGACCCTTGAAAACAGGAATAAATGGAGGGCTGTGTATGTGCTTTTTTTTTTCTTATACTTGAAATTCAGCCATCCAACATAATAAATTTTAAATAAAAATAAATTTAAATTGAAAATCCAAACATGATTTATACATCCGAGGTTAAAACCTAATATCCTAAAATTAACGTATTGAACTTGTATATATTTGAATGTATTTAAAAAATAATTTTATAACTTCTATGACAGCGTATAGGCCACATGTGCAGATTCTGTTTGCTCATAGTTGAGTCATATAGTATCATTCTCATGGTGTAATCAAACCCTCAAACTAGAGGCCAAGACTCCGTTGGCCTGTATGCACAACATAACAAAACCTAATCCAAAAATCATGTTCAATAGATTTCAACAACCATGCCTTAAATATGTATAAGTTGGTATCAATTTGGGAAAAAAAAAGAGTAGTTTAAGTATCATTTGTGAGAAAAAATTAAATACTAAAATGGGAAAAAGGGTATAATTTAGATACCAATTTGTGAGTTAAGCCAAAATAATAATAAGAAATAAGAAATATAAGAACTGTGTAGTGGTTGCGGTTGCTACCTCAAACTCCTAAACAGAAGAGTCGTTTACTTGCACGCATAGAGCGTCGATTATGATATTAGGTGTTAGAGTTTGAATAGCAACAAATGAAGAAGAAAGACTTGATTTTTTATTCAAAAGCACACTAAACAAATGAACACTCATTGGCTATTTAACGTAGCCATGCTTACATACTAGAAATACCAGAAATAACAATATAGTTTAACAACTAGATAACTACCTTAATTAACTAACTTCAGCTATTTAATACTCATAACATTCCTTGTGCTTGGTGACTCTTTTCTCTTCCTTTAATTTCATGACTGTTGTTAAGAACCTTAAGTTTACTTCTGAATTTCGTGAACAATCCTGTTGATAATGGTGTAGTGAGTATATTAGCAATCTGGTCTTGGCTAGGAACATGACCAACCTGAAGTGAACCAGTTGCAACTCTTTCCCTGACAAAGAACAAATCTAATTCTACATGTTTAAATTTGGAATGCAAAATAGGATTCCCTGCAACTGTAATAGCTTTTGAATTATCATACCACACTAAAGCTTTGCTCCTAACTGTTACATGTAACTTAGAAAACAAAGACTGTAGCCAAATTATTTTAGCTATGACATGTACTAGGCTCCTGTACTCAGCCTTAGTAGTAGATCTCGAAACAACTTGTTTTCTTAAACTCCATGAAACTGGATTTCTTTCAAGAAATACACAATACCCTGAAATAGACATTCAATCATCAACATTTGTACCTCAATTTGCATCTGAATATCCTTCAAGCAAAAATTTTGAAGCTCGAGTGAAACACGACCCATAATCCAAAGTATCCTGTAAATAGAACAAGATCCTCTTAATGGTTTTAAAATGAGGATCCAACAGTTTGTGAATGAACTAACACACTTTATTCACATAAAATGCAATGTTTGGCCTTGTGATCACAACATATTGCAATGCACCTATTATACTCATGTATAGGGACTCATCTTCAATAGGAGTTCCTACCTGAGCTGACAAATTACATGTAGTCACCATAGGTGTGGGTGATCCTTTTGACTTGTCCATATATGCCCTTCAAATCAGATCAAGAATATTTTTCCTCTGATTGAGAAATAGTCCATTTGAAGTACAAGTAACCTCAATGCCCAAAACGTAACTTAACCTCCCTAAGTCCTTCAAAGAGAACTGAATGTCTAGCTCATTAACAAACTTGCCTATTGCATGTGAGTCATTTCCGGTAACAATAATGTCACCCACATACACCAAAACATAAAGAAGTGTAGAGCCCTCTTGTCGAGTAAAAAGAGAAGTATCAGACTTTGAAACCTCAAACTTAGTAGCTACAAGATACTCTTTTAGCTTATGGAACCAGGCTCTAAGAGCTTGCTTGAGGCCATATAAAGCTTTTTTTAACCTGCACACCAATTGCTTTCCATCACTTCCTTGGTGTTCAAAGGTTGGTGGTTGCACCATGTAAATTTCTTCATGTAGATCACCTTTTAAAAATGCATTATTGATGTCCACTTGTTTGAGGGACCACCCTATCAAGACAGCAAGGGCAAGAACCACCCTAATTGTTGCTGGTTTAACCATAGGGCTGAAGGTCTCTTAAAAATCAATACCTGCTTCTTGCAAATAACCTTTAACCACTAGTCTGCCCCTATACCTAGCCACCAAGCCATCAACATTCCTTTTCAGTTTAAAGATCCACTTACAACCAACTACCCTATGACCTTCAAGTAAAGGTATCAACTCCCAAGTTTGGTTTCTGATCAATGCATCATACTCCTTCTTTGTAGCTTCTGTCCAAACAACACTCTTGAAAGCTTCTTCGATGGACATTGGTTCCCTCTCAGTTAAGACTGATAAGGATACCTTAGGCTTGAATATTCCACTCTTCGATCTAGTTTGCATGGGATGTAAATTCAAAGAATTATGCAGAGGTGACACATGCTACTCAAAACCTCTAAGTGGAGTAGAGTCAGTATTACTAGTACAGACTCTTTCTGAAACTTTTGCAGGCTAACTTGTAGTGTGAAAGCCTCTCACAACCTCCTTCGTTGAATAATAGTTTGCTACAGAAGAAACTTGTGATGAACTTTCCAAATAAGAATCCCTGACCGAGGTTAACAACAGACTTGATGAGCACATAGTATTCTTTGGCTCAGAAGTCACAACTACAAGCACATGAGACTGTTGAGGAGACTGCTATATAGAGTTCAGATGAGACTTTGATTGAAAATCAAAACTAAAGGGAAATTTATACTCATCAAATATAACATGTTGAGTGACAAACACTTGTCCTTTAGCATCAAGACACTTGTACCCCTTTTTATTGGTTCCAAGGCCAATAAAAACACATTGCTTTGATCGAAACTGAAGCTTATACTGATTGAAAGGTCTCAAGTAAGGAAAACAAGCACATCCAAACACTTTAAGCTGTGAATAATCAGGTTTATTTCTGAAGAGCTTATCATATGGAATAGATCCTTGTAAAACATAGTAGGTAACCGATTCACCAGGTGAATTGCATGAGAGAAAAAATATGACCAAAAATCTAAAAGCATAGAAGCTTGAGCCAGAAGAGTGAGTCTCATGTCAACTACATGCATGTGCTTCATTTCAACAACCCCATTCTACTCAGAAATATATGGACATATGATCCTGTGCTGAATGTCAAATTGGGAGAGCTACTTTGAGAGAGAACAACACTCATCTCCCCAATCAATTTGAAGAGTTTTGATAGAACACCCAAACTAGACTTGAACAAACTTCTGGAAATGTAAGAAACAACTTGAAACTTCAGACTTAGTTTTGAGAAAATACAAGGTATATCAGTTGTACATGTCAACAAAAGAAACATAATAAAGAAACCCATCTGATCGTGTTTGTGATGGTCCCCAAACATCTGATACTACCAATTCAAAGGGAAAAGAATACACTGTTTATGAAGAATCAATTGGTAGCTTGTGAGCTTTACCTAATTGGCAAGCTGAACAAACACAAGACAACTTATTACCACTAAAAACAACATTACAATCACGCAAAATATGACTAAGAATGCCAATGTATGGTGACCAAGTCTTTGATGCCACAACTCAACAGGATTTCCTAGCTGAGCATTGCAAACCAACTTCGATGTTGACATACGTGTCCCAGCAGTCACACAAGCAACTTCTTTGGAAGTTGTACGAGGAAAATCAAGTCTATAGAATCCATCATGCATGCGGCCCACTAGTAGAGTTTTCCCTATCTGCATATCCTTCACAAAACAAAGAAAAGGATGAAACTCAAAGTAAACTCCATTATCTCTTGCAAATTAACCTACTGACAGCAAATTCTTACAAATAGTTGGTACATGAAGCATATTCCAGAGTTACAAGACCCTAGGACCAACCAATAGAGTAGAAGACCCTATGTTAGCAATAGATACTAACTCATCGTGGCCCATAGACACTTTACTTGTACCTGTATAAGAGGAAGCATTCATGAGAGTAGTCATGTCAGAAATAATGTGATTAGTTGCTCTTTATTTAGGATACCAAGTCTGATCCATATTACTAGAAGAAGAGCCTCGAAGCCTGATTGGAATTGCTTGATATTGAGTTTGGGAACTTTTTAGGCTCAGTAAATATGAGCGCGAATTTGTTAGGCTCAGTAAGTATGCTCAAGAGTGTGTGTCTACGAAATTTATTTTGCACAAGAGGTTTGAAGATGGGCTGAATGAGGATGTCAAATTGCTAGTTCGGATCTTGGAACTGAAAGAATTCGTGGTGTTAGTCGATAGAGCTTGCAAGGTTGAGGAGTTGAATAAGGAAAAAGGAAAAGCTATGATTGAGGCTCCAGATGCAAGGAAGAGGCCGATGAGTAAGTCGTTCCAAACCCAATCAAAGAGGTCCAAAGAAATAAACCCTCGGACGACTACTTCAGTTGGGTATTCACACCGAGACCGAGGTAATACGTATTCAGGCTCGAGAGTTCAAACCACCTCGAGGGCAAGCGTAGGCAATGCAAAGTCAAATAAACCTGAGTGTTCAAATTATGATAGACAACATACTGGGGAGTGTTGTGGGAACAATCGAACTTGTTACAAGTGTGGTTTACCAGACCACTTCATTCGAAACTATCCAGAGAGGGATGAGAAAGACAGAAATTAAGATCTACGAGCGAGCAACGTACCTTCGAGGGGTAGACCACAAAGTAACTCGGGAAGTAGGACTAGTAGTATAGGTGCGCCTAGAGATTCTGCTGCGATATCAGAGGGTAGAGCACCTGCGAGGACTTATGCCATTCGCGCTTGCGAAGAGGCGTCATCTCCAGACGTGATAACGGGTACTTTTTCTCTTCATGATATCTCTGTTGTTGCTCTGATTGATCCGAGGTCTACCCATTCTTATATTTACATGAAATTGGTATCTAGCATGAGTATGATTGTTGAGTCTACAAAATTTGTGGTAAAAGTGTCAAACCCGCTAGGCAAACATGTGTTAGTTGACAAAGTGTGTAGGAATTGTCCTTTGACAATTAGAGGTCGTTGTTTTCCAGCTAATCTCATGTTGTTGTCGTTTGATGAATTTGACCTGATTCTTAGTATGGATTAGCTGACTACACATAATGTTTTAGTAAATTGTAGTAGTAAGTTTATTGAACTGAGATGTGTAAATGGAGATGTCATTCGGGTTGAATCAGGTAAATCGGACAGTTTGACTGTAGTAATTTCGTCTATGGTAGCTGAGAAATACATGAGAAAAGGGTATGAGTCCTATCTCGTATTTGTGTTGAATACTCAAGAGTCAGAGGTAAAGATTGAATCAGTGTCTGTGGTGTGTGAGTATCCGAATGTATTTCCGAAAGAGTTACCCGGATTACCTCCAGTTAGAGAGGTCGAGTTTGGCATTGAGTTAGTTCCGGGTTCAGCACCTATTTCGGTTTCCCCGTATAGGATGGCACCATTAGAGTTAAAAGAGTTGAAGATTCAGCTGCAAGAGTTAAGAGATAAAGGTTTTGCAAGACCGAGCTATTCACCATGGATGCTCCGGTACTTTTTGTGAAGAAGAAAGACAGGTCAATGAGACTGTGTATAGACTACAGACAACTTAACAAGGAGACAATGAAGAATAAGTATCCTCTGCCAAAGATTGATGATTTGTTCGACCAATTGAAAGGAGCTACGGTGTTTTCTAATATAGACCTTAGGTCTGGCTATTACCAGTTGAGGGTTAAGGAGCAAGATGTGTCAAAAACTGTATTTCACACGAGGTATGGCCATTATGAGTTCCTTGTCATGCCATTTGGTTTAACAAACGCTCCTGCGATCTTTATGGATTTAATGAACCGTATCTTCCGACCGTATTTAGATAAGTTTGTAGTTGTTTTTATCGACGACATACTAATTTATTCCCGAGAAGAGAGTGAGCATGCAGAGCACATGAGAACTGTTTTGCAGACTTTAAAAGACAAACAGTTGTATGTTAAATTTAGCAAGAGTGAGTTCTGGCTCCGAGAGGTCAGATTCTTAGGACACATTATGTCGGGTGAGGGAATTAGAGTTGATCCGAGTAATATCTCGGCTATTGTTGAGTGGAAACCGCCGAGCAATATGTCAGAGATTAGGAGCTTTTTGGGTTTAGCGGGTTACTACAGACGGTTCGTTAAAGGGTTCACTATGATTGCTACACTAATGACGAGAGTGCTATATAAAGATGTTAAGTTTGAATGGACCAAGAGGTGCCAACAGAGTTTTGAGAAACTGAAAGCATTGTTAACTGAGGCACCGATTTTAGTACAACCTGAGTCGAGAAAGGAGTTTATGGTCTACAGTGATGCGTCCTTAAATGGTCTTGGCTGTGTATTGATGCAAGAAGGAAAAGTAGTAGCTTATGCCTTGAGACAGCTAAAACCACATGAAAAGAATTATCCGACTCACGATTTGGAGTTGGTTGCTATTGTTTTTGCTTTGAAGATTTGGCGCCATTATTTGTATGGTGAGAAATGTCGAATCTTCACCGATCAATAAGAGTTTGAAATACTTGATGAATCAAAAAGATTTGAATTTACGACAACGGAGGTGGCTCGAGTTATTGAAGGATTATGAACTAGTAATTGATTACCACCCGGAGAAAGCGAATGTGGTTGCGGATGCCTTGAGCAAAAAGTCCCTGTATGCTTTGAGAGCCATGAGTACGAGTTTAGCATTGTCCGATGATGGTGCTATATTGGCCCAGTTGAGGGCTAGATCATTACTTCTTCAGTGGATATGTGAAGCTCAAAAGAATGATAGTGAGATGCAAGTTAAGAGAGTTCAGTATGAATCGAGAAATAACTCTGACTTTCGGGTTGGTGTAGATGATTGTTTGATGTTTCGCGATGGAGTTTGTGTACCTAAAGATGATAAGTTGATTCGGAGAATTTTACTTGAGGCACACAATGGTTACTTGTCAGTACATCCAGGTAGCACAAAGATGTATAATGATTTGAAGAAGTTGTATTGGTGGCCGGGTATGAAAAGAGATCTCTCCGAATATGTTACAAAGTGTTTGATCTATCAACAAGTGAAAGCCGAGCATCAAGTAGCTTCGGGATTACTTCAGCCAGTGATGGTTCCCGAGTGAAAGTGGGAGTGAACTACAATGGATTTTATAACGGGGTTACCTATGACTCCGAAAAAGAAAGATGCTGTGTGGGTATCATTGATAGATTAACGAAATCGGCTCACTTTGTACCGGTACGTGTTGATTACCCACTTGACAAGTTGGTTGAACTGTATATTGCTGAGGTGGTGAGATTACATGGGGTGCCTATATCCATTATCTCGGATAGAGATCCAAGGTTTACTTTAGGGTTTTGGAAGAGGCTATAAGAAGCTTTGGGTACGAAATTGAATTTTTGTACCGCGTTTCATCCGCAAACCGATGGCCAATCCAAAAGAGTGATTCAAATTCTTCTCCGATACTATGTTTTAGAGTTCAAAGGTAGTTGGGAAAAATATCTACCTTTGGTTGAGTTTGCCTACAACAACAGTTATCAGTCGAGTATACGGATGGCACCATATGAAGCATTATATGGTCGTAAGTGTCAGACTCCCTTGTATTGGACCGAGCTTAGTGAGAAGCAAATTCACGGGATTGATTTAGTTAGAGAAACCGAGGAAAAAGTGAAACTGATCCATAATAGTCTGAAAGCTGCTTCCGATCGACAGAAGTCATATGCAGATTTGAAAAGAAAAGAAATTGAGTTTCAAGTGGGCAATAAAGTATTCCTGAAAGTATCCCCGTGGAATAAAATATTGAGATTTGGTTGAAAGGGCAAATTGAGCCCACGATTCATAGGGCCATATGAGGTTATTGAAAGGATTGGACCAGTAGCTTATCGGTTGGCTTTGCCGGCAGAGTTAGAAAGAATACACAACGTGTTTCATGTGTCGATGTTGCGACGATATCGTTTCGATCCTTCGTATGTGATTCCTCCGACCGAAATTGAGATACGACTAGATATGACCTATGAAGAGGAACCAATTAAGATTTTGGCCCGATAGGTTAAACAGTTGAGGAATAAGAGTATAGCTTTAGTGAAAGTGTTATGGAAAAACACAATGTAGAAGAGGCTACGTGGGAACCGAAAGAAGCCATGAGAGAACAGTACCCAAACCTCTTTACCGGTAAGATTTTCGAGGACGAAAATCTCTAAAAGGGGGAGAGATGTAATAGCTCGATTTTGGGGTTGTCGGAATAATGGTTTCGAAACTACTAATCTGAGACCAGAGAAACTATTTTTAATAATTTTATATGTGATATATCATGATTATATGGGTGCATGAAAATTTTGGTGCATTAATTTTGGTGATTGCATGTTTAATTGCAAAAAAGGACTAAATCGCATAAAGTGCAAAAGTTTCATTTTACAAGCTAGAGGTGTCTAATAGCTATATAATATTAAATTGGAGGTCCTTAAAGTGCAATTAGGCCTTCCTAAAGGTGATGGCCAGCCAAGGGGGACGAGCATCAAATTAGTCAAGGTTTGGTGATATTAGGTAATAAAATGAATAAAATAAAATAAAAACAAGAAAGCTATCATCTTTTTTTTTATCATCTTCTTCCTCCACCAAAATTACTAGCAAGAATAGGAGTTTGGGAGCTTGAAATTTTCAGCAACATATCTTCCTTGCAAGTAAGTGATTTTAGTGGTCTTTCTTGATAAAATTTGTACTTTTGGAACCCTTAAAGCTTAAGCTAGCTAAAGAGGGACTATTTTGCAAAATGGTTGAAAGTTTAGGGATTTTCCATGAGAGTGCTTATGTTGTTTGCTGAGTTTTTATGGAAGAAAATGAATGTTAGTGGGTTAAAGAATAACTTTTGTGAAAGGTGTTTCCATGAAAACACCTAAAAGGATCTATTTGTAAAGGTTGAAAATTGAGTAGTAAATGCATGAAATAATTGAAATCTTAAGTTGCTATAAGAGGGAATATGAATCGGCTAGGCTTGAGTGTGTGGAAAAATGAACACATTTAATTTTACGAGCCTAGGGGTAAAATTATAATTTTGTAAAAGTTTAGGGGCAAAATGTCCATTTTTGCCAAAATAAGAATTTTGGAATAATTTGATTAATGTGATTATTAAATGAGCTAAATATGTCATTTTAGATCGAGAAAAACCTGGAGTCGACCTTGACCGGGGAAAAGGTAAGGTTTCGGAATAAACACAAATTAACATATTTTGCACCGAGGTAAGTTTATGTGTAAACGATACATCCCTATTACGTATGTTTTAATTATTAATGCATTGTGTGGATGTATTTGATTGTTGGTAAGAATTATTGAAATAGTAGAAAATGTGAAAATTCTCGGATGAATCTTCAGAAGAAAAATATGAGTATGGATGAATATCCGTAAATATGTAAATTTGGTGGGCTGTGTGCGATACCACCTTATTGTTTATTAACGATGGGTCGAGTGTGATACCATCATATATTTTATCATTTTGGTGGGTTGTGTGTGAAATCACTGGGTATCTTGTATCATTCCGAAGGGTTCATCGAGAAACTTGACCAAGTGAAATTGTATGTGGCTTTGTGGTGATAAGTGTAGGGCATAAGTATAAATAAATGTGAGCAATGTATATGATATGTGGTTGGGATGTGGTTAGATTGAGATGAGTAAGCATGATTATGAGAATATGAATTGTTCTTACATAATGTATAATGTTTTTGGCTAATTAGCATATGGTATGATGCTTATTGTTTACATATATAGTTACTAAGCTTAAAGCTTACTCCCTTCTCTTTTCCCTTGTTTTATAGTGCCGAAGAGCCAGCTTGGGATACGAAGATAAGCAAAGGATCACCCACACTATCAGCACATCTTGGTATAGTTAGACGTAGCATTTTGAGTATGGCATGTACAGGGACTAGACTTAGTTGAATGCCATATTGTTTTGGCCAAATGTGTTGGCTCAATCAAAGATGAACTCTTTTATATAAGGCCATAGTTGATGGCTCTTTCTTATTAATCTATGAGAAGATGAGGCTATTCATGAATATGCAAGATGCATGATTGGTTTACTTAGTTTAATTATGCATGAATGGGTTGAAGGTTTAGTCTGATGTATGTTTGTATGAGTTGGGGTGATAGAAAGAGCTTGGCAATTAGCCTTGTTCTTGTCCACACGAGTAGACACACGGGCGTGTGTCTAGACCATGTGTGACACAGGGTCAGCCTCATGGGCGTGTTGTTAGACCGTGTGTCCCCATGCATGCTAAATTTGCAAGTCAGTATGCTCAGTAGTAACCACACGGGCAGACACACGTCCGTGTGTTTCAACTGTGTGGGAGACACGGCTATGGACATGAGCGTGTGCCCAGGTTGTGTGAAGTTTGCACCTGAAATTAGGAATTTAATTCGCCACACATAAGGACACGGGCGTGTGCCTTGGCCGTGTGACATTTATGGGGTGATGACGTTAGAAACAGAATGCCAAGGTTGTTGCACACGGGTTAAGACACGGGCGTGTCGAGGCCGTGTGAGGGACACGGGCCAGGGACACGGATGTGTGTCCGACCGTGTGAAAACCCCTGCAGGTTCGAATTAAGAAATAATTCCACACGGGTGTGGAACACGGGCATGTGATATGCTACACGGGCGTGTCCCTTCCTCCACACGGGCGTGTGGACTGTTTAGTGAAAATTTTCTAAGATTTTCTAAAGAGCCTCAAGGGAATTCGATTTGATCCCAAACTACTTTTAAAGTGTAATTTAAGCCTCGTAGGCTTGTTTAAAAGATGTTATAAAAAGTTTTATTTTGGAGTAGAAGGTTAGATCTCGGTATTGTATAGTTGTTGTGTATAAGTCTAGTAATGCCTCGTACCCTATTCCGGCGTCGATTACGGGTGAGGGGTGTTACAAACCAGTTTCTTTTGTTTGACGCCCCCCATCTTCTTTCTAATGAGATATCAAATTAACCTGCATAGGAACCTCAACAAGTAATGCTAACTGTCTTACTTCACAATCAATAAGCATTTCAGTCAGTAGATCAAGTGACACCGGAGTTGCTGATGCAAATACACAAATTGATTCGTAATCCATCAACAATCTTGCCAAAATTATGCTTACTTGCTCTTGATCTGTCACCATACTACCGATTGCAATCAATCTATCACACATAATTTTCACCTTAAACAATAATTCTTTAAAGAATATAACGAATGATACGTACTGGAAATCTTGATGCTTGACTTCGCACCAAACCTTCTTTCAATAGTCGTCCAAACTTCAAAACTAGTACTAGCCTTTGTAAGATACACCAGAACATCATCTGTGACTGTAGATAATAGCCAGGAAGCTAAAAATTTATCCTACTTTTATGAACAAGAAATGTTGGATTTTCAACTAACTGACCCTCGTTGCCAACTACAAATTGTGAAGGAATATTAACTGTGCCTAAAACATATCCTTCAAGATCATACCCTTCAAGAATCAAAAGAATTTGATGTTTCCATAGAAGAAAATTATTCTCACCAAGTTTTATTGTGTCATGCTCTGAAAAATACTGAACCTGTTGCAAAACCATACCACCATTATCTTGTGAACGAACCTGCTCCCCTGTGTTGGAGGAATTGTAAGGAGTATCAACCCCTAGAACCCCTTCTGAAGCCATAAACCCACAAGTGTAGACCCCCGTTACACCAAGAAAATGCTGGCTCTTAATACCATGTTAGAATAGCAATAAATGAAGAAGAAATACTTGAATTCTAATTCAAAAACACATTAAAAAAATGAACACTCGTTGGCTATTTAATGTAGCCATGCTTACGTACTAAAAATATAAGAAATAACAATCTAGTCTAACAACTAGATAACTACCTTAACCAACTAACTTCAGCTGTTTAATACTCATAACATTTGGGATGCAAGAAATGTTGACCCAGTCCTCTCCTCTCTCTTCTCTATAATGTTGGGAAAGAATGGGACTTTGACTGATGTCCAATTGCTTTGGACTTGTATTCTGAAGAATGTAGCAGGGCAGTGCCCTTAACTTTGGGTAAGAGTTAATAATTAGGGAGCAAAACCTTGTCATAATACTGATATGCTCTTCTTCTCTGCTTGTTAATGGCATCCAATAATCCCACTTTGAAATTAAAGAAATGGAGATGGCTTAAAATAGGGAAGGTAATAACAGCTGATGATAGTGTTAATACCTTTCGTTTTTCTACACAATAGTGATTCAATGAATGGCAATGTGACAACCCATTTTTTAGTGGTGTCAAAATAGTGGTTTCAGGGCCACAAATCCAACGTGTGAGTCTGTAAATATTATTTTTTAATATTTACGGATAATATATAGCATAATGATAAATTTTAATTTTTTTTTATTTTTGGTTAAATAGAAGAACATAGGTTCAAGTGGTATAACCCTAAAGTCAAGTGGTTTTAAAAAATGAGGTATCGTGACCTCATTTCTATAAACCGAGCCATAAATATTTTTATAAATATTTTCGGCGTGTTATTAAGGTTGTATTAAAGTTTCGTTAAGAAATTTTAATGTTTAGATAGTTAATTAATTAAAAAGGACTAAATCATAAAGGATGTAAAATTTGATCACTATTAGATTTAAATGATTAAATGGCTTAATGATTATAAGTGGAAGGATTAATTTGGTAACTATACCATTTTTAATTAGTGGGACTGCAAGACAACTTTAAAGTTTTGTTTTATTCATGTGTAAATGTTAAAATAATTAAAAATAAGTAATAAAATTAAAATAAAAGATGAAAATTATGATTTGTCTTCTTCATTCTCTTTAAACAAACCGAATGTCACCATGGAAAAGAAAAAGAAAAGCTCCAAGCTTCGGTCTTGTTATGATTGATGCATGTAAGTCCATTTTTTATTTATTTCTTGTAGTTTTTATGTTTTTGAGATCGTTGCAACTAGGTTGCAACTAGGTCCAGCTAGCCTGTGCCTTCGTTTTTGAAACTTTTAAAGGTTTTGAATGTTTCCATTGATAATTTTTGTGATTTTAGATTTTAAATGATGAATTTGAGGTATTACTTGTTATTTATAAGTATTTTGTTAAGTGATTTTTGATGAATTTAATGATTAATGATTAATGACTAAATTGTTGAAATAGTAAAACTACAAGGATTAATGTGTAATAACAGCAAATATGAGTTATAGTAAGGTTCCAATAAACTTGGCTAAGCTCAAATTTGAGTAAAAATGGTTAATTTGCATGTTTTAGGCTCGGGTGTAACACCCCTAAACCATATCCGTGGCCGGACTAAGGTTAAGAGGTATTACCGGACATATCGGATCATATCACAAACATTTCACTAACATTAAACATTCACAAACATTCCATAGTGAAATATACACATAGAGTCCCTTTAGAAGATCAACGAGACCTTAAACATGCATTGAGAAGGCGTCGGAACTACACCGAGCACATACAAATTTTTCTGAAACTTAAACATTTTTCAAAGTTACAGAGGTCGCACGCCCGTGTGGGCAGGCCGTGTGCCTCACACGGCTTAGACACACCCGTGTGTCCAGGCCGTGGCAAAACAGGGCATACATACTGACTTGTCCACACGGCCACAAGACACGCCCGTATGTGCGACCGCATGCTCTGCCCAAGCTCACTTCGAAGTGGCCCTTGAGCAACACGGCAGAGACATACGCCCATGTCCCTGCCCGTGTGGGCACCAATATAAGCCATTTACAAAGCCAATTTGCCACTCAATTTAGGTCCTTCCTACAAGCATCAAACAAGCAACAAATATGCCACATTTTCAGCCAATTTCAAGCACAAAACATACACCATTTAAACCATAACATCATCGATTAACTCCACATTCAATTACCAATCCAAAGGCATACCTTTCATGGACTATATTCACATCTAAAATCACATACTTCATATCCAAATTAAACCATTTCATACATAACGAAAACATACTAATTCATTCACATCAATACATATCAAATTGGATTTTTCCCTTGACCACATATATACCTCAAAATATACCATTTCATAACACATAGTACATACCCAAAATTCATTCATAAAATCAAACTTAACCAAGCCATATCATATGACTAGATATACATGTCCTAAAAAATATCTTAACATTTCTAGCCTATACATGCCATACTTCAATATGTACATTTTCAAAAGGTACCAAAATATAGTTCGATAGTGTGGTGATAATCCTCGACAATCCCCGATCTCCCAGTAGCTTCGATAATCTATAAAACAAAGCAAGCACACAAAAAGTAAGCTTTCACAAGCTTAGTAAGCCACATACAAATAAACTTATCACATAGAACAATTATAAACCATTTCATACATATAGTTCATGGCATAACACAATCACAAGTCATATTTCTCTTATATTTCAATTGATCATGTTCACATGCTCATAATCACATATCATGTAATGTAGCTCACATATCAAATAATCATATACATACATACCTTTCATTGCAAATTTCCTATACATACATACGTACCGGAATTCGGATGCACATTCGTATACTCATTCATTTCTCGGAATGCCCGTTGAATCGTTCGAAATCAAATAGGATACAAGGATGGCTCGGAAAGCTCGTACAATGCCAACGTCCTAGACGTGGTCTTACATGTAATCAATATCGATGCCACTGTCCCAAACAGGGTCTTACACGAAATCAAATACGATGCCGATGTCCCAAGACATGGTCTTACACGTAAATCTCAAATCGATGCCAACGTCCCAGACGTGGTCTTACACGATAACACAAATTGGATTCCTATGTCATGACATATGTATCCTAACTATTCCTATGGTTTGGACAAGGCTTTTCGGACGTCATCATATTATCAGAATTTTTTCTCAGATTTCACATATTCAACTCTAATAGCCATTCATCACATTTCATTAACATATAAACAATAATAATTCAATTCAAATACATTTATTTGTATATAGACTTACCTCGTATGGGAAAGAATGAAAACGAACGGCTATTCAACTACTTTCGATTTCCCCCAATCTAGTTCTGTTTTCTTTGGTTCTTGATCTTAATTACAAACACAAAGTGCCAAACCCTAAAACATGAAAATGGATTCTTCTGTGTCAAACCCTAAAACATGAAAATGGATTCTCCTTTCTTCTATTTTCGGTGCAAAAAGATGATAAAAAGGCCACCATATTGTTTTGTTTTATTATAATTCATATTAATACATAAATTACCAAAATATCCATGATTAATAAACATATAATACATTAACATTATGGCCATTAATGTCCACTTACCAAGTTAGTGGCATATTAACAACATAAGGACCCCTTAAATATAAAGACACATCAATTCGGCACTTAATTAAATAGAAGGCTACTTTTGCATTTTCTACAATTTAGTCCTTTTTGCAAATTAAGCATACAAACGATAAAATTTTCATACGAAACTTTCACACATATAAATTCACATGCTATAAATACGAAATATAATATTAAAATATATTTTTTTACTCGAATTTATGGTCCCAAAACCACTATTCCGACTAGGTTCTAAATCGAGCTGTTACACGAGGACTAAATTGAATAAAAATGAAAAGTTTAGGGTAATTTTGTAAAATGTCAAAAAGGACTAAATTGCATAAAATGAGTTGGTTTTACTGTCTGAATTAATAAATTGAATGAAATTTTTAATTTAGATCAAGAACGAGTGGAAAATCGAGGAGAAGAGAAATTACCAAATAGCCTCTGTATTTAATCATTTTCGCAATTTAGTCAGGTAAGTTCGTATGAACTGTAATGATTAAAATTTTAATTAAATTGAATGTCTATTGTGTTGTTTTAATGTAATTGAATCAATATATACATGTGATTGTATCCATGTTATGATGAATTGACAGTTATTAAGCCTCATTTGAACCTTAAGAATTCGTAGGATACAAATGACATGTCATTAGGGTTACCATGTTTTGGGTGCTAGTCCTGAATGTCCTACCGATGGCTGAGGTCCGACATTTGTTGCAGATACTCAACAGCTTTTGTAAGAAGCATCACGTAGCTTACATTCCTACCATCAGCTTGTGTGAGCAGACCCATTTCACAGCTTAAATGAGCAACGATGTAAAGGAAAAGGAAAGGTTACGACTATATGTTTAGCACACTTTGTGTGAGCTTTCCTGCCTATCTGATGTTATTCTAAATGGTTCAACGAGCATGAATCAGAAAGGAACGATAAGTATTCAAATAAACTATGACATGAATCTATGAAAAGGATGAATCCAAAAGTAGAATGTTCATGTACATCTAGCTTATCTCATGTTAACTCAAATGAATTATGTGTTAATGCACTAACATGTGTTGTGGATGGTGCTTAGGCTTGTGCCAAGCTTATGGTTGGATTATATCGTGCTTAATCTTAATGATATACATCGAAATGGTAAGTGTCCAGATGGAAATATGCTTATGTGCATGAAAAGGTTGTATGAATTAAAAGATATATTTTCTTATGAAATGGCTTATTATGTGGTTGATCCTAATAGAGTTATGTATAAATGCAATAACTTGTGTATTGATGATGACATTTAGGCTTCTGTCAAACTTGTGTAATTGGTTGATGTTTATGCGTAAGTCTTGTATTATGCAAATGATACGGGTAAGAAAAGGAAATGAAATGGTAAGTTCATTGTGGGGATGTAATATGATGATATAGAAGGATTGATGAGTTAAAGGAATTATTTATATATGAGAAATTTACTTGTGCTATGGATGAATTTTTACCTATGTCATGAATAAACACACTAATTCATGAATTGTTAATGTTATTTAAGCTTATGCTAAGTAAATAGAATGGAAAGTAAGTAAATGGAATGGTAAGTTAGTAAATGGAGTGGTTTATAGTCTTATGAAAAGGTTAATGATTGTGTAATATGTCTTATAAAATTATATTATGTTAGGAATGAAAAATATATGAGATGTTGATGGACTTACTCATTTGTGAGTTGATGGTTGTGTAACTTTATAAATCCTATGGCATTGGTATAGGTTTACATTCATCCTATAAAATTTGTTATTAAAATGGAATATTATGTCTAAATTTTATACGAGCTTACTAAGCATTCATTGGTTACGTAATTACTTTCCTTTACTTTACAGATTATCGGAAGCTCAATCGATTGGAAGTTCGTCAGAGATCTATCACACTATCCAGTGATTATATCGGTAGTTGTTGATGTTTTAGCCAAGGCTATAATGGCATGTATGGGTGGACTTATGGTTTATGTTTAGTTGAATGTTAGTTGATGAGTTTGGCATGTATATGTCATTTTGGTTGATGTAATATTGGTACTTTTGGTGCCTTGTTGATTGTATGAATATGGCTAAGTTATTGTGCATGTTTGAGTGACTAAATGGTATGTTTTAGAGGTAGTATTGAATTATATGAGTATGATGAAGATATGGTAAGTATACATGTTTAGCTGAATTTGTATGCTTGCTTTTGAGGTACCTTATATGGCATATTTGTTGAATGGATTTGGTCATTTGAATTGGTTGTTTCATGCTTGTTTTGGTGCTTTAAAGTTGTGCACAAAATGCTTGTTAGTACATATTTGGGTGAATGATGGAAATGGCTTGATTTTGGCCAATTTCATGTCCACATGGCCTAAGACACAGGCGTGTGTCTCAGCCGTGTGTGACACACGGCCGTGTGCCCCTGTAAGTTTCAAGGTTTGTAAGTTAGGCTGTTGTACGGCCTAGCACACAGGCGTGTGGCTTGGCAATGTGACCTAACTTCGAAAGTTACATAGGCACAGACACGACCATGTATCCCTATTTCGATTGTTACACGGTCGTGTGACCCCTGCAGTTCAAATTTTCTAACTTTTTCTCGAACTTTTTGATTGATTCCAATTCTGTCCTGAATTATTTCTAAAGTGTTTTTAAGGCCTCGAAGGCTCGATCAAGGGACAATATGCATGTAAATGAATTATTTATGTTATGTCTATCTTGATGCATACGATGTATGTTTTAAAGTTACATTTTTACGATAATGCTTTGTAACCCTATTCCGGCAATAGATACAGGTTAGGAGTGTTATAGGCAATGTAACAGCTCGATCTTGGGCTTAGTCGGAATAGTGGTTTCGGGACCACAAATCTGACGTGGATAAATTTATTTTATTTATATTTTTATGGTCTACAATTTCACGGAATGATCTCGTGAAAATCTCATTCGAAAATTTTGACGTTTGGGCGCTCAATTTAGTCAAAAGGACTAAATTGTAAAAAGTGCAAAAAGTTGAGTTCTACATGTTAGAAGTGTCCAATTGTTATGAAATTTTAAATTGGAGGTCCTTAAATGATAATTAGTCCATTGGTTAAGTTGGTGGACAAAATTGGGCATGGATGAGTATGTTTCAAAAGATTTTTTTAAGGGGCATTTTGGTAATTCAGTGAATTAAATGAATTAAAAACAAAATTTTAATGCCAAATTTGTCCATCTTCAAGCTTAGGCCGAATTTAACATGTGGGAAGCCATGGATAGGGTTTTCAAGCTTTCCAAGCTTCATGGTAAGTCCATTCTAGCCCCGTTTTTCATGTTCTTTACGTTTTTGGAGTCCCGATAGCTTGATTTAGCTTATTCTAGCAATAATTTAACCTAGGGTTCATATTTGGAAAAATACCCATAGGTGAAATGTGTTTAGTTTGATGTTTTATGTCAGAATATGAACCTTAGAATTATGTTAAACAACTTTTACTAAGCGATTTTAAGTGAAAACGAGTAAAACGACATAATCGGCAAAAATACCTAATGTACATAAGTGCATGTTAGAGCAAGAATTTGATGTTGCCATAGAAGGGAAAAATGATTAGCATATTATAAAACATAATAATAAGGGATGAAGTTTAATTTTCGAGCCTAGGGGAAAAATCATAATTATGCAAAAGTTTAGGGGCAAAATTATAATTTTTCCAAAGTTTGAGTTAGGGACTGTTTTGAGTAGTACATTAATTAAATGTGATGTCTTAGACCCTGAAAAACGAGATTTGGACCTAGAACGGGAGAAAAATCAGAAATCGAGAAAGTTGGTAAAATGACTGTTTTGGTATCGAGGTAAGTTCATATGTTTAATAAGCATTTAATTATGCATATTCGAATGATCAATTGATATTTTGGCCATAAATACTATAGTATTGAGTTTCAGATATAATGATTAATGTTCGATAATAATTCGATATTGGAAAGAGAACTTGTATAATTTATATGTTAGACCATATTTTGTATTATGGTTTTGTATGATAACAAGAAAGTATTGAATAGCATAGTTTGATGAGAATAAGTTAAGTTGATGATATGATGAGATTTAGAATGTAAGTATGTAAGTTGAGTAGCATTTTATTATTATGCAATTATTGTTATTAGTAATGTTATTATTGAGTTATGCGACTAACCTTGAGAATTTGAGCAAGTATGTTTCAAATTATGACTTGACAAGGCATTGATATCTCAAAGTCCATGGCTATACCATGGCAATTAAGGAAGAATTGACGGAAAACTCCATGTTCATAACATGGCATTTAAGGAGGAATTGACGATTAAGGATACCATGTAAGACCATGTCAAGACATGGCATTGGTAAGGCAAGGATCCCGTGTAAGACCATGTCAAGACATGGCATCGGCATTGATTAAGGACTCCATGTAAGACCACATCAAGATGTGGCATTGGCACTAAGACAAGGATACCATGTAAGACCATGTTTGGAACATGGCATTTGGTAAGACAAGGATACCATGTAAGACCATGTTTGGAACATGGCATTTGGTAAGATAAGGATATCATGTAAGACCATGCCAAGGCATGGCATTGATAAGTTCTATAAGGCAAGGAAATCATGTAAGACCATGTCAAGACATGGCATTGATGAATTTATAAGGCAAAGGTCCCATGTAAGACCATGCCAAGGCATCGCATTGGTGAGTTCATAAGGCAAGGATACCACGTAAGACCATGTCAAGACATGGCAATGGTAAGTTCAAAAAGGAAAAGGTTACCGAGTAGTCCAAAGAGTAAGTCAAAGAAATGACAAGGTCAGAACATGAAGAAAGAGTACAGGTATGCATTTAAGGCTTATTGAATATTGAGATCGTAAGTAATCTTGTGACACTTTATGACATGATTGGCAATATGCCTATATTATGAAAGAGTACTCATGTGTTAAATGAGAATGTTGCAGGTATGTAAGCAAGCTATTAAGTAAGGTGCCCTTTGTATTCTTCACCGGGAAAATCGATTAAGTGAAATTATGTGTGGCTTGTAGTGATAAGTGTAGGTATATGCATGTGTAACATATGAGCAATATGCTCGATATGTAATTGGAAATTGGAAAGATTGTTATAGGTAAGTAATGTATACAACTAAAGTGAGTGAGAGCAAAAATTACAATAAAAAGCTGTTTTGAATGTGTGATGATGTGAATTTGAAAAATCACCAAAAATAGTATAAATTGAATTATAAGTTGGATGAGGTATTGATTTAAAGCTTATTGAGTCTATTTTTGTTAGGATCATCCCGATTAAGCAACGAACAAGTAAAAATAGTAGAAGAAATTGAGAAATTGAACACACAAATTTAACGTGGAAAAACTCCTCCAAAGAGGATAAAAAACCACGGGCAAAGATAATTTTACTATAATGGCAACAGAATGAAGAGTACAAAAGATGGAGATAAAAACTAAACCCCGAAAACCCGAAAATAAAGAACCCTCAAAACGTAAACACAAAATTCTCTAAATGTATTATGAGTTCTAATCTCTAATGGGCGTATTTTCTAAGGTTGTAAAAGAGCCTATTTGTAGGCTAAATTCATAGGTCAAATAATAATAAAATAATCTAAACTAATCGGTGTTTGATTGAAACAAATAAACAGAGTTTAACTAGAAGATTACTTCTCAAATTTGGCTGAAATAGGAGTCATACTTAACAAATCTCCACCTTAACTCATATTTCCACAACGCCATCTTTGCCAAAGCCTGCCATGAGCCTATCTTGAACTATGCTGGGAATTAACTGAGTTGAATCTGTGCTTAGAAACTGGAAGACTTCTAGCCTTCGACTGGTACACTGCCAAATCAAAACTAACCCGAGTTCGATTTTCACGAACACAGTGCCCTAAATTTTCAAAACCTACATCCAAAAGAGAACCTCTCTTCAATGAAACGGTCATACCTTTTTCCCTCCTATGACCAAGTTGCCTCCGCTCCGAATGAGTTGACTTCGACTCTGTAACGGACGAGGGACGTCCGATTTCACTAGTCACTGTAGAACCTTCCAGAATATAAAGACTGCCAGTTTTTTTACCTTTTAACAAAAAGAGAGCTCCACGAGATACTTTAATGTCACTCGACTTGATGTTGATTCTGCATCCTTTCAAATCTAAAATACTCAAGGAGATGAGATTCTTTCGTAAATCAGGTACATAACTGACATCTGAGAGTGTCCTAATCGTCCCATTATGTATCCTAATTTTAACCGTACCAATACCAATTACCTTACTAGATGAATCGTTTCCCATACACACAACTCCACCTTCAGCTGAACTGTATGTGGAGAACAATTCTTTATTGGGACACATGTGGAAAGAACATCTCGAATCTAGGACCGACTCGGACGTGAGCTTGGAGTTATCACTCGTTGACACTAACAATAAATCATCACCTCTTTCATCGGCCAAATTAGCACCAGCTACATCTTCCTCGTTACTCTCAGCAGCTCTTTTCTTTCGCAGTTTATAACAATCTGCTTTGGCGTGACCTAACTTTTTACAATAACGACACCTTTTGTCTTGTTTCTTTGATTCTATCAAAACTGAAGCTTGCCTATTTTCCTTGCTATCTAAATGAAGCTCATTGCTGAGTTTGTCTTTACTCAACAAATGACCCTTCACATCTTCGAACGAGAGTTTGTCTTTGCCATAAATCAGGGTCTCCCTGAAAGACTTGTATGAAGGGGGTAAAGAGCACAATAATAGCATAGCTTGATCTTCATCGTCAATATGAACCTCAACATTCTTTAAATCATTTAAAAGAGTAATGAACTGACTGATGTGATCTCTAAGAAGCTTACATTCGTTCATGCGAAACGTAAATAGACATTGTTTCAACACTAAACGGTTAGCTAGAGACTTAGTCGCATAAAGAGTTTCTAACCTTTTCCATAAGGTGGATGAGGTTTTCTCCATCAATACCTCCTGCAATACCGTATTCGCGAGGCACAACTGGATTGCAGACAAGGCCTTTTCATCAAGCTCTTCCCATTCTGTTTGATTTAGATTCTCAGGCTTTTTCCCGATAACAACCTTTTTCAAGCCGGTTTGAACTAGAATTGCCATCATCCGAACTTGCCACAAATTAAAATTTGTCTCACCATCGAACTTCTCAATTTCAAACTTTGTTGTTGCCATATCTGAATGGGTTGATCTATGAAAATTGAACTAGCTCTGATACCACTTGTTAGGATCGTCCCGATTAAGCAACGAACAAGTAAAAATAGTAGAAGAAATTGAGAAATTGAACACACAAATTTAACGTGGAAAAACTCCTCCAAAGAGGATAAAAAACCATGGGCAAAGATAATTTTACTATAATGGCAACAGAATGAAGAGTACAAAAGATGGAGATAAAAACTAAACCCCAAAAACCCGAAAATAAAGAACCCTCAAAACATAAACACAAAATTCTCTAAATGTGTTATGAGTTCTAATCTCTAATGGGTGTATTTTCTAAGGTTGTAAAAGAGCCTATTTGTAGGCTAAATTCATAGGTCAAATAATAATAAAATAATCTAAACTAATCGGTGTTTGATTGAAACAAATAAACAGAGTTTAACTAGAAGATTACTTCTCAAATTTGACTGAAATAGGAGTCATACTTAACAATTTTCATATAAAAGAAACAGAGAAAACGAAGGATTTTTATATTTTGAGATATTTAAATTCTTGTGGGATTGGTTCAGAATGATTACGTGATCCCCTATTCTGCCTTGGAAAAATCATTAAAAATTTCACATAAATAATTAAGGGATATAAGTTATATGCTTGAATTTCTTAATGAGTCTAGTTTCAAATGAAATAAATTATAATATCATTTGAATTCTGTACAAGGAGAAAATTGATTCGTAGTGAAAAGTGATCAGAATAGTCTAACAGTGAAACAGGGGAAATTTTAATGAATAAACTGTACTAATTGGCTAAGCCAAAAATTCTATAAATTTTATGGTATGAAGATATGTGAGTCTAGTTTCAGGGAAAATTAGCGGTTTGAAATTCGAAGCTCTGTAGCTCAAGAAATAAATAATTTAGTGATAGTGATTCAAGTAGACAGATTAATGTGAACATGAGTAATAAGGTATAAGTATGTGATTTAATGATTGTATCAATTTGAGAACTTGTTGTGAGGATTTGTCATGTTGAGGCTTTGATAAGGCTACAAATGAGTAAGTTGGGAAAGTAAGAACTTAGCATTATTTATGCAAGTTATGACAGCTTAGTAGTAAGCTAAATTCATTGCTAATGCTTAAAATTTTTACATGTGAACTTGCTAAGCTTTATAAGCTTACCCCCTTTTCTTTCCCATGTTACAGAGTCCTACTAAACAAGCTCGGGTTGGAGGTCGTCGGAGATCGCTTCACACTATCAAGCTATCTATGGGTATCTTTATTTATAAATGATTTAAGTTATGCCATGTATAGGGGCTTGACTAAGTCATTTTGTATATGTGTTAATTAATTTAATTAAATGTATTGCTTCATAACGGTAATAAGGATTATTCTGTATTTAGCCACGAGTTGTGGCTCATATTGGTCATGGAGTTATAATGCTTGTGTATGCATGTGTTTGTTAAAGTTTAAATTATAAGTGAAATTTTGTGGCTCGGGATTTGGTAGAATGTATTGTTAAGTCTGGTAATGCCTCGTACCCGGTTCTGGCGTAGTATACGGGTAAGGGGTGTTATAGGCAATTTCCCCAATGGAGGCAAAAAGTTCAAGTGCAAGCAAGAACCCAAAGAAAAATGGCTCAACCTGGTTAAACCCATCATCTAGTTGGGGAAATGGAGCGGCTACTGTAGCACCATGATCTCTACCTTTTCCAAGTAAGGAGGTGGTTCCAAAGCTTCAAGAAGTCTCCTATCATTTGTTCTCGGCCATCATTCCAACATCGATCATTTGGAAATAATAAAATCTAGTATTAAAGTGTTGAGGCCTTTCTTGTTTTGTAGTTATGCTTTATTAGCTTCATTCTTATCACTCACAACTCCAAACCCACATGTCTTGAAAGATGCATTAAGTTTAAGGTTAAAATATGCATAATTATTGTACTCTTCACAAATTTGGAATCTAATCCATGTACTTTTATTTCTAGGAATTTAATTTCTCTACCTTTCAGATATCAAAATTCAAGTCTAATTGTTAGCATCGTTTAAATTCTTTTTTTTTGTTAAATTTATTGGTGTGACATTTTAAAATAAATATTGTGATGAATATATGATATTGAAATAAATTTATAAATCATAATTATAATATTTTATGAAAAGTAATTATAATTATAACCATAATTAATATATTAATAAATAAAATATAATAATTATAATTGTCATGTATGATATCTACAGAATCACTATCACAAAAAAAATATGATTTTTAATTAGCCTTAAATTTTATTTAAGAAAAAAAGGCTAAATTGATTAAATATTAAAAACAAAGGGCAAATTGATCTAAAATTTAAGATTACATTCGTAATCTAAGATAATCAAAGGGATAGGTCATAACTGGATTACACACTAAAATTGACAATCCAAACATCATAATCTTATTTCGAAATGTAATATTATATTCTACGAAAGTTATGTTTATTGTTTTAGGATTATAGTTGTAAAATGGGTATGCAAAATAAATTAAATAATCTCATACAATCTTTATAAGCTTAAAAGCAACTCGTGCCAGTAATAGTAAAATGAGATGATAAGAGTTTTTTTATCTTAACAAATGCTCGAAGGTTTGATTTTTACCCCGAGTATGAAGTAGCTTTAAAACTTGTGGTTAATATATACCCTTCTATGGATCTATAAAATGCAACAAATTAATTATTGTATTCGATCTAGTGAGTACCTTGAAAAGAAAAAAATCCATAAAACTTTCTTAGAATTAATTATTTTTCTTTTGAATGAAGGAATAATTATTTCCCCTCATGTACAAAATGACAAAAAAAATTAATTTTATCATAATACCTTTACTCGAAAGGAATAATTAGTGTTCCAGTAGGAATTATTTTATAGTAATAATTTTACTCCACCGAATGTTATAGCAATAGAGGTTTCAATTGAAATTTACTAAATTATGATATAGCCACTGCCCTTTTCACATTATATATACACTTAGTTGGATTATGAATTATGCATTCCATCCACTGAATTTCTTTCTTTCTTTCTTTCATATATATAAAGTCACAATATTTTATATATGGAATCATGACATGTTCTTTTTTATCAATATGTTTTACTAATTTCGATGTCTACTTTTGCATTGTGAGATGTCTTTTCAAATCATATGAGATGTGTTATTTGAAAATATTTATATATTATACACTAATCTCTCCTTTATTCTTTTTTATAATTTAATATATTTTTATGTTTTTATAATTTTAAGATAATGTTGTTAAGTAATTTTAGCTCTTCCAACTTTTATTCATCCATTTTAATCCCTGAATTTGAAAATTATTATTCTTTTAAGTCTATTTTCTTACATCATGTTTGGTTGTATTACATTCTCTCCTTATTCATTGAATGGTAAATCATTTCTTTGTTTGGTTGAACTTAATATTTATTCAATGGAATAACCATTATTTCCCTATTACTTGTCTTCCTGTAATAGCTATTTTTTTATCACCAAAGAATGGCTATTCCATGCAACATTGAATAACAAAATAAAATTAAATTTTCATATTAGTCCTTTAAACTTAGACCTAGAAAAGATAAAAATAAAATATTTGAAATATTTTAATATAATTTAAAATAAAATATTTTGATATAATTTAATATAAAAATAATTATATTAAAAATATTATTAAATTATTTTTATTAATAATTATATTAAATTATGATTAAATTATTTATTATTTATTATTAAATTATTTTTAATAATAATCTTATTAAATTTTAATAACAATAACAATAATCATCTACCTGCAAAAAAATTCTACATAAGGTACTCTGGTCATTCCAATTTTTTTCTTATGCTATTACAACATCATTCCATTCAACCAAACACAAGAATATTATTACAATTCTATTCTATTTTATTCCATTCAACAAAATAATTGAATTATTGATTACAACTCTATTCCATTACAGCTCTTTACATTACAACTCTATTTCATTATAGCGAACCAGACATAGTGTTAATAACCGTGAAAAAAAAGGGGATAATATAACTTTTGGCCCCTAAACTTGGCAAATAGGTCCACATTGACTTTTAAAATTGACAACTAGGTTCACTTTGGTATCTGTACTTTTTTTTTGTTCACTTTGGCACTTGAACTTAACAACTAGGTTTATTTTGATCCCAGATTTTTTTGATTGATCAAAGTTTGCCATTGGATTAATTTGACGATGGCAGGTTAGGATGCAACTAATAACACAATTGATCAAAATGATGTATTTTTTGTTAGTAACAATAAATTTAACTCTCATTGTTTACATCATTTGTCAGTTTGAATCTTATTTTTTTTTAAGTAAATTTGACCATTAAACTTTTAAAAAGTAGTCAAATCGTTTTTTTTTTTAACGAAACGTTAAAACAATAAATTTTTTTAACTATGTTGGTGTGGCTATTGATGTAGAATCCATGTGTGCTTCATGTTAACATGGCACTATTTATCCTATATGTCACATAACAATTTAATGTTTTAGTCAAAATTCCTATTAAAAATAGCAATTTGTTTCTTTTTAAAAAGTTGACGGTTAAATTCTAACTCTTTTTAAAAGGTTGAAGGCTAAATATAACTAAAAAAAAATAAAGACTAAATTGACAAAATTATGTATTATGAGTTTTTGAATTTTTCATGTTACTGTTACTATAATTTTGTCTGGACTTCTTTTTATCAGATAATGGTATAATGTTTTATTCCTCATTTATATTATGTATTACTGTTGTATATGATGACGAAAAGATTAATGGTCACTACGATCGGTGATTCCGGCAGCAACGAAGTTTCCAATGAAATCCAATAACATTGACGTCCTTCACTGAAATCCAAAAGTCTAGTCTCCCATGTTCCCAAAGTGATAAGAACATAATAACATAGTATTCTCATTTCTTCGCTAAGAAATAATAGTCAGTATGCTTGGTAAAGCTATAATTAGGTAGACACAGCTGAAACTTAGAACCCTGAGTCCTTCATGCATACTCAATTATTCCCAAACCCCCTACCCTTGGTTGTCGTTTCCGTATTTAATAACACTCCCACAGCCACTCCCAACTCATTCGATGCTCGCTGGGAAACAATCGGACCCCTGGATATATAATCTTATTCAAGCATGCGGAAATCCAAATATTTTAATCTAAAACTTTGAATCTTATCAAGACAGAACCAGTTGTGCACTGCTATTTTTTAATCAGGTTTTGATAAATATGTCATTAGTTTATTGCAACTTGAACTCCAAAGTACATAAGACGAACCCATTGGCAAGCAAAAAGCACGGATTTTAATACAAGGCCATGTGCAATATTTTTACACACGATCTAATTAACACACCGATAATAATAATGGGAATGGAATTCTGGGACTGGTGGGACCCCTTAAGCTGTTGATGTAAAGTTGAAGTTGGAACATGTTGTTTGTCGGAAGAGGAGGGAAGAACTGAACCCAAGCTTGGATGCAGCTAGATCGATCTGCAGAAGGTTGTCCTCTATTTGATGCCCTCCGATCACTATCGACGTTGTGGGTTCCAGTCCTCCATCTACAAACCCTAAACACAATACGTCCTTGTTGACTTGCACCATTGAGTTTGCTCCAAATATTCTCCACACCACTTTGTTTGGTAGCAAGAGATCGATTTGTGGCACTGCTGGCCCAACGCGAGTGCTGCCAAGGCTTTTAGAATTGTAACATGCACTGAAAGGAGCCACTGCTGGAACCCTGGCAACCTTGGAAGTTTGCTTGATAAAAGCATTAACTACTGCTCTGTAGATTGATGTTTGCATCACTGTGTAGGGAGTGACAGTGCTGATCTTGGTTCCGCCTTGGCCTTCTTTGTTGATGGAAAGCAAAGTTTTG
Source organism: Gossypium bickii (assembly GCA_025503065.1). NCBI lineage: Eukaryota > Viridiplantae > Streptophyta > Magnoliopsida > Malvales > Malvaceae > Gossypium > Gossypium bickii. The sequence continues at coordinate 12,353,512 of CP106713.1, read as the reverse complement.
TTGAATGACACTGGTTTATTATTAATGGTGATGCCATTGACTCCAATGAAGTAGTCTGCAGATGGATCACCTTGAAAGGAAGCACTTGAGGTGCTGACGGGATTGAGAATGAGCGGGGTGTAAATGAGAGACTTTGAGACGTCGATATTGGGAAGGAAATTGTAAGGCCCATCGCCAAAGATGACGACACCATTGGAGCCTGAAGACGAACTCAAACAAACTGCAAATTTTCTAGGGAAACTAAAAGCAGCAGCGAATTGGGAAGGCATTGAAATCTTTGTTCTACCTAGACCAGCCATGCCTTTAACACCACTGGCAAGACCGTCCAAGAGAAAAGAAGAACCGCAAGTGAAGAGAAACTTAGACACTGTAACTTGTTTCCCAGGATTCTTTCCATTGGTAGATTGGATTGATACAACATCTTGGGCAACCTCACCAATGGTGCCAGTGTTTTTGACGCTGTTGGATGGGAGGAGACTACAAGTATTATTGTTGCAGCCTGGCTTGGGACCATCGAAGCAACTTCCGCAAGCCTTAGACCTAGCCAAGTTACATTGAGCCGAGTTACAACGGGCAGGCTTGTAGGAAGATGAGACATAGCCTTGGTCACAATCGACCCAGAGATATTCACCACCAAGATCAAGGGTCAACTTGATAGGCACTAAAGGGGTTCTTTGCTTGATTTGAGTGAGATATTGTAGAGTTGAAGCATCTTTTGAGACTGGAAGGAGTAGTGCTTTAGGCCTAAAAGAAGCTTGAATTGAAGGAGAGACTATGAAGAAGAAAAGAGAAGCTGAAAAAAGGAGGAAGTTACTTGAGGCAGCCATTGTTGTCATTGGGTAGAGAAGTAGAGATAGGTGTGAAGAGCTAGTGAAAGAAGAGGTCTATTTATAGCCTGTAAATGGTGGGTGGCAAATCTAGCTAAGTTTATCCAGATGCCAAATTTGACCATGGACTCTGGTCTTATTTTATATATTTATTTAATTTTTAACTCCCTCCACTATCTCATTGTCGCATGTTCTTGATTATTTCTCAAAGTAGTAAGATGAGATCCCAAATAAAAGAAATTGCAGTGTGTGTTTTTTTTTCACTTAATTTCACAGCTCAAAATAAATTAATCATTACATTGAAATTCAAATCTAGTTTTAGTGTTTTTATATGTGCCCATGCATGTTGCAAATTAAAGATATTTAAATATAGAAAAGATAAGGACTGAATCAGACTGTTGAGCAATATCCATACTATTCTCCATTAAACAAATCCCATATCACCGCTTTTCTTTCAAAAGCAGCTTCTCATTTTTTTCCTTATTTCAATGAATGAATTACATCGCATCGCATATAAATTATTACGAGGAGGAATCAGCATTTAATTAATTTTTTAAAATTTTAAAAATAATTTAGAATTAAAAATCACTAAATTTATTAAAAATATATAAAAAATATTTTTTAATATTTTTTAATATTTTTAATATTTTTAAAATTTAATTAAATCTTAACATATCATTTATCTAACATTTTCATTGATTTTAAAATGATTTGATAAAAATATAAATTTAAAGACTAAAAAATAAAAAATTAAAATATACTCTCCTTTTCTTTAACTGTAGGAAAAAGAAAATGATTATGCCATTAAAGTAGAGGTGCTTATAGGCCAGGTCGGGCCGGGTTCGGGCCGAACTTAACTAAAAATCCAGACCTATTTATTGGGCCCAGGCCAAGCAAGGTCCGAAAAATGGGCCTAAAATTTTGTCCAAGCCCGACCCGGATAAAAATGCTAAAACCCGGGCCCAGCCCGCTCATATTAATTTTTTATATAATTTTTAAATATATATAATACATCAAAAATACTAAAAACACCCAAAAAAATTTCCCAACAAATTGAAAATAAATTTTAAAAAATATGTAGACTTAAATAACACTAAGATAGATGCAACTTAACAAGCAAATACCTCTAAAATAATAAAATAATTAACAAATGCCTTTACAATTGTAACACTCCCTAACCCTAAACCGTCGTCGGAACAGGGTTACAAGGTATTACTGGACATATCAAACAATTTACTAATTATTCACAAATAAATTAGCATTCATAGTATAATTTAATAATTAAATACCTATATTGGACTTTCAATGCCTAAGCATATATTAAAAGTAGAAAGAAACTTGTTCAATCATTCTAGAAAATTCTTCGTAAATTTTTCTTTTATTTATAAAAATTTCAGCAGTATTTCTGCTTATTTTCACCTAAATCCCCAAAATTCAGACCAAAACAACCAATACTAATTTATCATTTTATAACTTTATATCATTTTCCTCATCCAAAATATTATAATCATTTAAATACAACCAAAGCATTTAACTTAAGTATATATATATATATGTTCATAATTCATATAACTATCTAGTACATGCCACTTAACAAAAGGAAGAATTTCATCACCAAAATCCTCTTGTTGGAGTCGGATTGGATTTGGATCTTTGGACCGGGTCGAAAACTCTACTAACTCGCGCATCTAAAAACAAACCGTCTGCTGACCGAGTATTGGAATTACTCAATGGTATTATCATAATTCAATTTATAACAATGATCAAACATCGTAAACATACTTAGATAAATAACACATTATACATATAATTATACTAAGTTGTTATATTTCCAATGTAACAATTTTAATATTTGAATTAATATCTCATCCATAGAATTTCAATTGTTCATGAACCTCTGGTTCATCTCTCAATCACATATATTTTCGTATCACAATATCTCTTTCATTCGAGGTTCAAATAATCAAATTCATATAATTTTCTTATTTCACATAATTACCCCTATTAACATGACTCGGACTTTGGCGGATACTCGGATCCAACCAAACACACCATACGGCACCCAAATGCCTAATCGGATAGTTCGAAGCAATATAGTGACACCCAAATGTCTCATCGGCCTAGCCAAGTAAAGTGGTACCAGTACCTTATTGAATCTATCCGAAATAAATAATATGACACCCAGTGTCTCATCGACTCAAGGTCGAAGAATCCCTGAACACTTCCAATCCTATGGCATGCCAATTATATCCGACTCAGCCCGACTAGTTAATAGGGTATTTCAATCACATATTCATATCACTTTCAATTTAATTTCACAAATTAATTCAATGTACCTTTCATATTAATATTTTTAATTCAATACTAACACATATTCATCAATTAAGTCTAAGTCTTATTCAATTCAAACATCAATACTTACCTAAATTTCATTTTTCATACACATACATTGAAATTAAACATACAATTATAAATAACTTGAATTATGATAATACAAACCGATATTTTCTCGAGCTACTCCTCGATCACTTTTTCCTTCCCCTTCGTACTAGACGTCTCGATTTCCTTGTTTGCTACAATAATAATAACAATTTACATTATTAATTATAGCATTAAATTACAATAAATAATTGAATTTTATTCAATTCCTACCCTTGTTCTTCATTCCACATTCTTTGTACACAATTCTATTATTTACTTATAAGTTCTTTCTAGGCTGTCTACCTGAGTCATTGTCACTAAATCATCTATATCTTGAGTTACAGAATTCCAAATTAAGATCAGTAAATTTTCTATGAAACTAGACTCACATATTTTCTTGTCATAAAATTTTCAGAATTTTTTATTCAGCCAATTAGTACAGTTTATTCTTTAAAGTCACCCCTGTTCTGCTGTCTGGCAGTTCCGACCCCTCTTCACTAAAAATTAATTATCTTTTTATACAGAATTCAAATGATGTTATAGTTTATTTCTTCTAAAACTAGACTCATTAAGGAATCTAACCATATAAATTATGTTCTCAAATTATTTTTATACAATTTTTGATGATTTTTCCAAGTCAGAACAGGGGATCTCGAAATCACTCTGAACCAGTCTTACCAAAATCTAAATATCTCAAAATACAGAATTTCTTTTCTTTCTCTGTTTCTTTCATATGAAAATAGACTCAATAAGCTTTAATTTCATATCTCATTCAACTTCTAATTCCATTTTTACTATTTTTGGTGATTTTTCAAAGTTACCTTACTGCTGCTGTCCCAAAACTGTTTTCTTATAACTCATTTTACAATTTAATCCTAATTAAGTTTACTTATTTTCTTAACTTAATTCATACTTTGTTTCTTCTTAAATTCTTTCCATATTCAACTTGACTATCTAGTATTCATAATAAAACCCTAATTTATAATTTCTTCGAAATTAATCCCTATAGTAGAAAACTTATAGCTTACTTTACAATTTAATCCTCTTACTAATTCTAACTTCAAATTCTTTCAATTAAACCACTAATTCATCATTTTGTTCATCATATGCTATATTCAAAAACTCTAAAACTTCAAAAACTTCAACTTAAATTCATCAAAACTTTGTTTTAAATCTTATAAAGTATCAAAATTAAAAGAAAAAGACTAAATCAACTTACCTTTTAAAGCTTAAAACCTTGAATCTTTAGTTTTTCCTTTTTTCCTTTCTTTTCTTCTTTCTTTCCTGCTTCGTATGCTCTCTGTTTCTTTTCTTCTTTACTTTTTCTTTTATTCTATTACTTTTTTATATAATATAATATTATATTAACATAATTATCTACTAATAATAATAATATATTTTAACACATAAAAATCTCAGATTTTTATGCTTATGCCACTCAAAATATACTAAATGGTCTATTTGCCATTTTAGTCCTTTTTATTTTCTTTTAATCTACAATTCAACTTTTACCCTTTATTCACTTTAGTCCTTTTTCCTAATTTCTCTCAATTAAGCTAAATTCACTAAATAAAAATCTAATTAAACACACTATTAGACTCATAATTACTCCTAATAATTATTTACTAACTCGATTTACTAAGACGAAGGCCCGATAACACACTTTTCCGGTGCCCACGGATTTTGGGTCGTTACAACAATAATAACAAAATTAACAATAAAATAAGTTTTATACAATCTCCAAACAATAACAACATAATAGTAGCAACATAATAGTAAAATAATAGGAAAATAAGGAGAAAACAACAAGAATATAACATTCAAAAACAAAACAAAAAAATGCATTTTTTTGTCCTTTAGTGAATTCGGGCCAGGCTCGAGCCAAAAATACCTTACCCGAGGCTCGGCCCATTTTTTAAACGGGCCTTATTTTTTTTTGTCCAAACCCATTTTTCGGGTCTATATTTTTGCCCAAACCTCTTACATTTCAGGCAGGACTTCGGGCCGAGCCGAGTGGCCCAACGCATGAGCAAGTCTACATTAAAGTAAGGAAAGTTGTCTCCAAGTAGAGGCAAGTGGTATACAATGGCCAATTCATTGGCCAATTGCTTTTCATTTGTAGCAAATATTTTTATCACTTTTATTCTTTAATTGAGTGAAGAAATTAAAAAAAGAAAGAAATAAAGAGAGAGAAGAAAGTTAAGTAAAAAAGAAAAGAAAAGAGAAGGCTATATGAAAATAAAAGCAGGAGAAAGATGACATATTTGTATCATGTTGATATAATTATTATATATTTAAATAGTTATATTATATTAATATATACACATAAACTATTAATAAAATATGAGAGAATTTAGATAAAAATATAAGTATGAAAAATAGGTTTGAGCTTAAAAATAAGATTAGTTTAAAAAACGGGTCGAGTTTCGAGCAGGATTTTTTCAGCTCGAACCTGACCCGATTTTATTAACCTAATTTTTTTACCCCTATTCCCAACAGACCCAATCCCTAATTCCCCTTCCCTATCAGTTTGTAAAAAAGAAAAATGTTGCTTCCTATCGAAGTGTCGCTCACCACTTCCACCAATGTTCGGGCGTTTGTCTGCCCGTCAGCATTGCTTTTTGCATTGTCCAATGTTTCGTGCTGAGCTTGGGTTAATTTTTGCTTGAGAATTACAGCACATTAATAGTACAGGAACAACAACACAAGAAAGAAAATAAAGAAGAAGTAGACAAGAGAAGAAACAAAAATGACAATTAAGAAAAGCGACACTTGTTTATTTTCAAGCAGATATCCCAACAACACCCTATCTCTACCTATTTAACGGGGTCTTGGTGACGTTACAACCCAAATAATCGGAACTACCTCAGTATTTACAACCAGTAAGATCGGAGCCACCAAAGCTATATGCTTTGACTTCCCAAAACTCACCATAGTATTCTTAAAACATAAAAAAATAACAGCAACATGTCAGTAGTGTAAATGAGCACGTGACAACTACTCCCCTTGTAGATATGATCCTTGACCTCAAGGATTGAAAGTTGGAAAACAATGCCGCAGGTCAGCCAATTTCTCCCAAGTAGCATCTTCTAGAAATGCATTTGTCCATTCAATCAACACCTCGATCGCTGCTTGGTTTCCCCTCTTTACCATTCTTCTGTCTATAAACTAATTTGGTTTTTTTGGAAGGGTCCCATCCAAGTCCATTGCTGGTAGTACAAGATGTACTGGTTGCTGGCCAATATGACGCTTAAGCTGTGATACATGAAAAGTCAGATGCACTCATAAGTCTGGTGGTAGTTGGAGGCGGTAGGCTACTTCCCCTATTTTGGCTTCCAACTTAAACAACCTAAAATATCGAGGAGCTAACTTCTGGCTAAAGGCCCTTCGAATGGTATGTTGTCAGTAAGGTTGGAGTTTTAGATAAACCCAGTCTCTCACTTGAAAATGTCGATCGCTCCTTTTCTTATCTACAAAGTATTTCATTCTCTCGTACGCGTGTTTGAGGTGAAATTGCAGTGTCTTCCTTGCAAACTCTTGCTATTAGAGGCTTTGGTCTACGTAGCCTACACTCGGCGATCCGATTAAATATGGAAAATATTGTGGAAGTGCCTACCTATGTAAAGCTTGATACGAAATGACGCGAAGGAAGCGGATCAAAGATCAAATTCAAGTTGTTTGACTCAAGAAGGAAAGATTTGGATCTAATCTGAAAAAAAAGAAAGAAATAAGAAAATTTAGTAATAAAGAAGTCGAAAACAATAAAAGAAGAAATTTGAGAACAAATAACAAATAATAATAATATAAAAATAAACAAATAGATGAAATTTAAAAGTAGAAGATGGATTGAATAAAACCGATGGATATTATGAATAGAAGGATAAATGTCCAATTGGACCCTTTGAGATATAAATCCCAACAAACTCAATGAATGACTCTAATCAACCCTTCAAGAAATAATCCTTGGTAAATTGAAGGGTGAAGAATGAATTCCCACGACTCAAGAAGAAAACTACTTCTAGAAATCACAAAAAAGAAATCTTGCACAAGAAACAAACTCCCAGAGTTGAAAACTTTATTAATGAAAACAATTGTTTTCTTAATGATCAATGAAAAAGCCTTTATATAGGCTAGCTAAGTACATCCAAATAAAACTCTACAGTATACTAAAACTCTAATTAATCTAAAAATAAGTAGTTTTAAAAAAAAAACCTTCTTGTTAACATAAAACTCCTAAATAACTTAAAATACTTAATAATTATAAAAAATTCGTAATAAAATAATAAGTGACAATAAATACAATATTGGGCTTATGTATAATAAAAATTAAGCCTATGACCCGAACCCAATATGAAACGCCTAAGCTATTGATTAGGGTCATTGAAATGAAACGCGTAAGCTTGTTAACATTCTCCACATGGGCTTGTCATCATAGATTGAGAGTTTAGGCCCACAAACAAAATTAACCCATTCTAATTCATCCTCGCTCTAAAATCCATCGTCTTGAAGCTTCAACTATTTTTCTCGATTTTTTTTTATAAAGTCTTGAACGAATAAGTTAAGGTTTAACTTTAGCTGTTTCGATTTGGATCTCGTGATTGGGCCTTGAGGGAAACTAATTTCATCTTTATTATGGCCTTTGAATTAGACTGAGATGCTCGTATCAAAGCTTCATAAGGCTTCTCCTTGATAGCAAAATGGAAGTGGTATTATACCACCATTTGGTTAGCTTAACCAGCAACTCAATTCATTTAATCGTTCCATCGTCATACAACACAAGTAATTTTTGAGGCACTTGTTTAAGGCTTCTATTTGTCCATCCGTTTGCAAGTAGTAAGCAGTCAAACAGTGAAGTTTTGTCCTAAGCTTTGTAAAAAGCTCCTGCCAAAAAATACTGACATAGACCTTGTCTTTGTCAGAAACAATGTTGTCAAATAAGCCATGAAGTTTGAAAATATTATATAAATAAGCCCGAGCTACTGTTAAAGCCGAGTAAGGATGAGCCAAAGCTACGAAGTGGCCATATTTCATCAAACGGCCTACCACGACCCATATGGTATCCTTCCCTTTCGAAACCAGTCGCTCGTCAATAAAACCCATGCTTATATCTGCCCATGCTTTAATAGGTACTGACAGTGATTGCAAGAATCCCGGTGAAGCCAATAAATCATATTTATTCTTTTGGCAAACATCACATTCCCTCACCCATCTATTAATGTCTTTGGACATCTCTTTCAGATAGACCCAACCTGTCATTCGATGATGTATAGTCATAGTGCCCGAGTGGCCCCCTATGGCACTGTTATGGAAAAAGTTAAAAACTCCATTTGTATTTTCAAATCAGATTCCATTACCAACTTCCCTTTTTTTCTTGAGATTGTACCATCCTACGAGTATTTTGGATGTGAATTGGAATTATGTTGCAATTCGACACACAACTTACTTAGCTTTGGGTCGAGTTTCCATGATTGCTGTATGCGGGGCCATAACTCTGAAATAATAGAACTTTTCACCATTTGGAAAAGCTACTCCAAGAAAGAGCATCGACCACCATATTTTTACTCTCTTTCTTGTATGTAATATCAAAACTATTTCCTAGCATTTTGGCAAACCATCTTTGTTGGAAGAACATGATGGCCTACTGGTTGGAAAGGAATCAGAGACTCTAATAGTCAGTTCGAATATTGAAATGTCGACCTACCAAATACTGATGTTATTTCTTAACAGCTAATAATGTTGCTAGCATTTCTTTCTCGTAAATAGATAGTGCCTTATATCTCAACCCTAAGGTCTTGCTGAAAAACGCCACCAGATGACCCTGCTGGTGGAGGGCGGCCTCGACTCCAATGTCGTTGGCATTTGTGTCAACACAAAATTCCTTGTTAAAATTGTGTAGCACAAGAACAAGGGTTGAACTGATGGCCACTTTTAATGCTTGGAAAGTTTCACCGATTGGCAATGTTTATGCTCATTCATTCTTTTTCAAAAGTTTGGTAAATGGTTTAGCAATGGTATCATACCTCTTTATGAACTGCCTATAGTACCTCGATAATTCCAAAATTGATCTAAGCTCCTTGACTGATCGTGTTTTAGGCCAATTTAACACGTTATCAACATTCGACTGATCCATGGCCACGATGCCACAAGAGATAACATGGTCTAGGTACTTGATGCTGGTGGCCCCAAACTGACACTTATCTTTCTTGGCAAATACTTGGTGGAATCACAACAAGTTTAACACCCTTTTTAGCTGTAACAAATGCTTGGTCTATAAGTTAGAATATACCAATATGTCATTACGAGTTTTTAGTGATGTCTTTCGGGTACATGAAAGGTGGATTGAGCGTTAGTGAGTCCGAAAGGCATCACTAAAAACTCGTAATGGCCTTTATGTACCCGAAAAGTTGTCTTGTGGATGTCCCCTCTATGCATGCGAATTTGATGATAACCTGATCGAAAGTCAAGTTTAAAGAAAAAAATTGTCTGACCAAGCTTGTCTAATAGTTCTTTTATTAATGGAATTGGGAAGTTGTCTCTGATAGTTAGCTGATTTAACTGTCGATAATCCACACATACACTGTAACACCCCTAACCCGTATCCGTTGTCAGATTAGGGTTAAGAGGCATTACCGGACAAATGGAATTTTTTACTGACATTTCATAGCAAAATCTGACAAATCACATCAAAGTGCCCCTTAAGTAGGTCTACGAGACCTTAAACATGCTTTAGAATAGGGTCGGGACTAAATCGAACGCATACGAAAATTCTCAGAAATTTTAAAAATGTTTCAAAGTTATAGAGGTCACACCCCCGTATGGGCAGACCGTGTGCCTCACACGGCCTCAGACACGCCCGTGTGTCTAACCTGTGTCAAAATAGGGCATACATACTAACTTGTTCACACGGCCGTGGACACGCCCGTGTGCCTCACCCGTGGTCGCTACTGACTTACACCACACGGCCAGTCACACGCCTGTGTGTCTTGCCTGTGGTCGAGTCTGACTTGTTTCGAATCTCAACCACGAGGGACATGGTCGAGCCACACGTCCGTGTGCTCCACCGTATAGGCAATTATAGGCTATTTTTAAGGCCAAATTGCCACCCACACATTGGGTTATCCCAACAAGCACATATAAGCATATTTCTAAACACAATTGAAAACCAAAAACACACCAAATGGTCATCATATTATCTCATTGAATCTCATTTCTAAGCATACCAACTTAAATGCCAAATAGCTCAACAAATTCACAAATAAACTAAGCATGATTCATCTACAACTTACCACTTCATCATAACCATTGTTCATCAAACACATATACTCACTTTGCATCAATAAGCTTACCATTAACTTGACTATTTCGTAACCATGGAATCATATCAAAACCAAACATCATAAGCATGACTCTTCATTCATTACACAACTATTTAACTAGCCATATCACATGGCTAAACACATATTTCTAACATAATTCAAGGTAACTAGCCTATACATGTCATACTTTATTATATACATTTTCAAAAGGGTACCAAAATAAGATTGAGTAGTGTGATGACGATCCCCAACGATTCCCCCAGCCTTCAGTAGCTTTGACGATCTATAAAATAGAGAAAGCACACACAAAGTAAGCTTTCAAAAGCTTAGTAATCCATACACAAATAAAATTAACATAAAATACACATAACCACATTAATACAATAACATTAATGTTTCTCATTTGCAAATTTATCACATATCCTTTGGCTCATTTGTTTAACCATTACTTATCCACATTCCATAGCTCAAAGTATCACTTTACTCATAGCTCATTCAAGCATGTATCACATATTATATCATCAAATCTATTCACATATTTACTTTAGTAAGCTCATTTGAACTCTTACCTTTCCAACGTACCTGAATCATTTATACATTTCACATAGACATTTATTTCTCGGACTTGCCCGTTGAACCATTCGGAACTAAATAGGATACTCAAAATGCTCGAAATAGTCGTACAATGCCAACGTCCCAGACGTGGTCTTACATGTAACCAAATATCGATGCCACTGTCCCAGACAGGGTCTTACACGAATCAATACGATGCCAATGTCCCAGACATAGTCTTACACGTAAATCTCATATCGATGCCAATGTCCCAAACGTGGTCTTACACGAAATCTCGAATCAATGCCAACGTCCCAAACATGATCTTACAAGATCTCACTTATCGGAAACTTATTTCATGACATATGTAATCCTATCTATTCTTAGGTTCGTACGGGACTTTTTGGACATAGATACACTGTCGAAACTATCTCGAATTCCATATAATAACATCTCAGCATATTCAGCATAAGCTAAATTTCATATATGCACAATTAACTCAATTCAAATGCATTTATTTGTATATCGACTTACCTCGGATTCGGTTAACGTACGGACTTGACTATTCGATCACTTTCGACTTTCCGCGATCTAAGTCCGTTTTCTTCGGTTCTTGATCTATACATATTCAAATTTAATCCATTTATTCACCAAATCATTCAATTCAATCCAAAAAAACTTATTTTGGGCAATTTACAAATTAGCCCTTATATTTTCACATTTTGACATTTTAATTCCTATTTCACAAAATCACAAAAAACACATAATTTCATATCACCCATGCTTAGCCGAATGTTCACTATGATCATGCCAAACCATACATTTCATTTATTTCACAATTTAGTCCTTCAAAATATTATTTTCTCATTTAAGTCCAAATTACTCAAATTCATCAAAAATTCAAAGACAAAACATGTTAATCTAACACATATATTTCATATTTCATCATCAAACATCACAAAGCTCATGAATTCATCAATGGCATATTTCAAAATCATCATCAATTTACAAAATTAAGGCATGGGTTTTGAAGAACACAAAGCAACGATTACAAAAACATAGAAATTATCAAAAACCGAACAAAAACATACCTTGAATCAAGTCAAAAGCTAGTTGAAACCTAACTTATTCTTTTCTTTCTTTTCTTTGATGTTTTCGGTCAAGATGATAGGAAAATGGCCATTTTTCATGCTTTTGTTTCATTTAATTAACATATTATCAAGTTTACAAATTTACCCTTTTATTATTAACATATAAAACTTATAATATACAAGCCCATAACCGTCTACTACTATGTTTAGTGGTCCAATATCCATTTAAGGACTTTACCTTTAATAAGCCATGTAAATTCAACACCTTAACATATAGAATATCACTTTTACCTTTTATGCAATTTAGTCCTTTTCTTTAATTAAGCACACAAATGGACAAATTAAGTCACGAAACTTTCATACATGCTTAATCACATACAGTAGGCACAGAAAATAATATTAAAATATTTTTCTAACTCAGATTTGTGGTCTCAAAACCACTATTCCGACTAGGGTCTAAACCGGACTGTTACATACACGCCAACTTCCGTCCTTTTTTTACCATTACAATTGGGAAAGCGAACACATTGTTACTGTCTCTGATAATTCCATTGTGTAGCATCTTCTGTACCAATCGTTCCATCTCGTTCTTCTGGATGGTAGAGTAGTAATAAGGTTTCATCTTGACTACCATTGATTCATCCTTGAGTGGAATGCAATGGTCTTGTAAGCATGATAGGGGTAACCTAGTTGGTGTTTGAAACACGTCATGGAATGCATCTAAGAGATTAAGCAAATCCTTATAGATTGATTCAGGTGATAATTTCAGTGATGCCTGATCAGCAGTAGCCATCAAGAGTGTATAGGAGCCCCAAGGACCCATGATAGAAAAACTGCTTGCAGTCTCTTGATCACGCAAAACTTATACAACCCTCAGCTAAATGCCTCATAACAAGCATATGTTCCCGTTATAGTTAAATCGCATGGTCAATGCCTTGAAGTTCTAAGTAATGCTTCTCAACGATAGGAGCCAATGTACTCCTAAAGCCGTATCACACCCCTTAACTAGTAAAACAAAAAAATCTGCTGAGAAACTCAATCCTTGGGCGTGCACTTCCCGGCATAGCCCTTGGGTGAACACACTACCCCAATTAACCACCATGACCTTCAATTTATGTTCTTGACTGAAGGATGTGGCGAGCTGTCTAACCAGCCTTACATTTATGAAATTGCGCATACTTCCTGAGTCAACCAGAATAATAATGTGAGTAGTTCCCAAATATGTTGCCACCCTAATCGTATGGGTACTTTGGATAGCATGGAGAGAAAGTATAGGATCTTGGACCATCGTTTTGATTGAAGAACCCTCCAATTGATTTAAATCATCATGGACTCCTCCCCTTCTCCATCCGATTCTGATTCCAGTAGTAACTGATATAGCTGGGAACTAACACACTTATTGTCCACACTATATTTGGAACAACACTAAAAGCACATCCCCTTTCTTCCTCCTATCATCAATCTTTTAGGCTATTAACTTTCTACTAAACCTCTTGATAAACCTGTCGCCGTGATTGATTTGTGAGTTGTGCTCTAGTAGAGTTACTACTACTATGCATTCCCTATTGGCGGTAGTTTGTAGCTTAAAAGTCTGAGAAATAATAGATGTATGAGTTGAGGATTTTGCAGTTGTAGGATCCCCTGTTAAGAACGACCTCCTAAGATATTGTTGTAATATACCCTCCACTTAACGTGCCACTCGAAATCCTTCCACCAAAGTTTTTAACTTGAACAATTGTAGGTATTGTCCGATTTCAGTTTTCAAGTTGTTGGTAAATATGTTCAAGGCATATAATTCGGGTAGCTACAATTGATTCAACAAACTAACAAAAATGTTATGATATTGGTCCATCGACTCATGCTGCTTCAATGACACTAAGTCGGACATAGGGTTCTGAAAATAACTCGACGCAAAGTGCTTCCGCAGGCTCTTAGTACACGTCTCCCAAACCAACATACGGAAGCCTCCTTGCCTCTATGTATAAAAAATGGTGTCAATCAAGAGTCTTTCCCTCAAAGTGTAGCATTACTGTTCGAGCCCTAGCATTGGAAGGGATCCCCTCAGCCTCAAAATATTGTTCGAGTTTAGCCCACCAACCCCTGAAATCGAACCTGTCAAAATGTGGACATTCCAACTTGTGTGACTTAGGGAAATGTTCATCAATATAAGACCCCAAATGTGGACATTCCCTAGGCGAAAACTATAACACCCCTAACCCGTCTCCGTCATCGAATTGGCATTATGGAGCATTATAGTACATATTAGGAAATTTATCATCAAATAGAAACAAAAATATAAAATAAATGATAAAATTCAATAGCTTACAAAAATCAGGGTAAAAATACACTTACGAGCCTTATATGAGCTTACGGGGCCTTAAAAATGGTTTGGGAACAATTAGGGACTAATTTGAATCAAAACCAAACATGCAAAAATTTAGAAATTTTAGAAACATGGGTCACACGGCTGTGTGGAATAGCCTAGGCCGTGTAACTAACTGTGACTGTGGAAAAAATCCTGCACCTAAATATTAATAAGACACATGGCCGTGTGCATCTTAAAAAGCTTCCAAATCAAGGCAAAACTTTCATCCAACATTTAGGTTCCAAGCCAAATCAAAATCAATCATTTCCATACTTCAAAAACACATTTAAACAAGCCTAAAACATGTCAAAACAATCAACCTAAGTGTCTAACCAATGTGTTCTCATTGACACCAAAATTCAATTATCAACCTCAATTCACATGACATATCAACTAATTTGTATTCAAATTCATAAGTTCATATATAAAACTCATGCCAAACTTATCATTTCTTCTTAATCATTCACATTTATTCATACCATGATTCAAACACTTAAATAAGGTTTATATCACATGACCAAAACAACTTTATATGAACATATTCACACCAAGATTAAAGATACATACACAAGTAAGCTTATACCAAGCTTAGAACATAACATTTGTAATAAGTATATAAACATATACAAAAACACCTATTACATGCCATATAACCTAAAATAAACATATCAAAATCTACCAAAATGTATCTGGGCCGTGTGATCTTCAAGTTGATCCGATCGTCTGACTCTACAAAACGTTATCTACAAGGAACAAAAAAGAACACGAGTAAGCTTCATTAGAGATTAGTAAGTTCAACGGTTAAAACGATAAAGCTTACTGAATTAAATATAACAATTTTAATAACAAGATTAAAAGTCAGAGTCTCCTATCAACTACAATCCACAACATGTGAGTTTATACATAAACAAGTACGAGATCATTCACTATCAAGCTACAATGCTATCCGGAGATTCATGAATAATCTTTCAACAATTCAATAACAAGGCATTTAACACAAGAAACATTGCCCGATGAACGATATATGGATATGAGTACACGATTATCATTTGAAACACGCCAAACGCTCAAACGAGCCAATCCCACCGATAATACACCTTAGCACCAAGTGCCTAGCCCATAGGCTAACATTCCTCTGAAAACATGCCTGGGCACTAAATTCCAAGCCCGAAAACTTTACATCCGCCCCTGGTAACACGCTAGAATTACTGTAATATATCGCGATAATCCGTAACAAATGCTGGAGTTCAGTATATTAAGTACAAAATCACAAGTCAGGAATCATCGTTTCATCTCAAATCAATCCCATACTGCACACACTATAACCTATCGGCATGCCAATCATACTTTATCTTACGTTCATCAGCTTAAGAGATTTTACTGTTAAATCAAAGTCCAACAGTTTATTATTTCCATTCATACTAATTTAACATTGAAATATTTAATTTAACAATCAAAAAATAAATTCTAACTCAATTCATATTGTAAAATATATCAAAACAAACCGAATGAACTTACCAGGGCTAAACTGCAGTAACGACAAAGATTTAGGGACTATTTAGCTACTTTCCCTTTTCCTTGATTATCTACTTGTTCTTGATCTATGATATAATTTATTTCAATTATTATCCTCAATTTCATATACTATTCAATTTAATACATATAACTTCCTATTTGCAATTTTACACATTAGACCCCAAACATTTACATTTTATCCAATTTGGTCCTTAAGACCAAAACAAGCTTATTTCACATAATTAAATTTTAAACCCATTGCACCCAATTTTTAACCATTCTAAAAAAGCCCTATAATTATGAATTTATCAAGAAAAACTATGTCTGTTTTAATTTATTTTCAATTTAATCCTAATCATGAGATTTACTAAAAATCACTTTACAAATTAGATCAAAATTATCATCAAGCTTCATGCTCAAGAACAAACATCAAAAATACTTCAAGAACATCAATGGTAATTTTTCTAAACTTTAAAAACTTCACAAATTAGTCCCTAAACTATCTAGATATCAATACAACGATCACAAAAACATAAAAAAAGAAAGGGTAAGAAATAGCTTACATATAAAGACTTAAACCAAAAGCAAAACTTGGAGTTCCTCCAACAATGGCATTCGACCAAACAAAGAAAAATATTATAGATTTTCATCTTTTGTTTTATTTAGTTTATTATCTAATTCCTAAAATAACCTTTAAAATAGTAACAATTTCAAAAATAACCAAGTCAACACCAACCACTATAACTAAAATAGTCCATTTACTAAAATACTCCATCCCTTCATTATTATTTATCAATCCAACTTCTTTATCTATTAGGAACTAACATTTAAGTTTTTAGGATTTAATCCTTTTTATTTAATTAACTATCTAAATGTTAAAATTTTCTAACAAAAAATTAATACGACACAATAACTTCGTAAATATTACTTATTTAATATTTACGAACTAACACGATAGAATTGTGGTCCTGAAACCACTGTTCAGACACCACTGAAAAATGGATTGTTATAAGAACTCAGTCGGTAGCACGCCTAAAATCCCTTTCCCTTTATCACTCGACTATCCAGCAGGAACAGGAACAGATGATTGTCCACCCACAATGGAAGTAGATGGTCGACCCAAATACAGTTCCAACAAACTCAGCATTTTGGACTTGATCTCCTCCCATAACCCATCTTTCAAGTCCTTCAACTCCAGCTTAAGTTCCCCTTTGAACTCCATCTTTAATTCCTTCATCCCATCATTCAATTTTGCACTCCACTGTGAAACGTCCTCATGCAACTTTGCCACCGCTTGCTGCAAACCGCCCACATCCTTTTGAAGTCGAGTGGAAACGTTGTCGCTGGACATTGTAGATCATCAGCTCTAATAATTGTTGCGTGCTGAGCTCGGGTCGAGTTTTGCTTGAAAATTACAGCACACTAACAATAAAGAAACAATATCACGAGAAAGGAAAAAAAGAAGAAGCAGACAAGAGAAGAAACAAAGATGTCAATTAAGAAAAGAGAAACTTGTTTATTTTCAAGCAGATATTCCACTAACACCCCATCTCTGCCTATTTAACGGAGTCTTGGTGTTGTTACAACCCATATAATCGAAACTACTTAAGCATTTACAGCCAATAAGATCAGAGCCACCAAAACCATATGTTTTGACTTCCCAAAACTCACTGTATTATTCTTAAAACATAAAGAAATAACAACAACATGTCAATAGTGTAAATGAGCACATGACATTCATCTTCCTGCTTCTTCTATCGCCACTGCTGCTTCCTACTTCCTCTATCGTTATTCTCTCAGGCAACGTGGTCTTTATTCTCTTAGGCAAACCCATAGTTGGTGGTATGTATTATTGTTTTAAGATTTCGCTACTATCACTAAGAATTAGTTATAATAACTTCTTTATAGAATTTTTTTTTTTTTAACATTTTAATATCTTGCTCCATAATAAAAACCTTATTTGTTATATCAAGATTAAGTTAGGCTAAAATTTAATACCAAACTTAAAAATAATAATAATAACAAGATAAAATTTAATATATTATACTCTGTATACATAAGGATCGCCAGTTAAACAACAAAGAAGCTCCTCAGAAGTTTGTTTAAATTTTTTCGTCTTCCAGTACATTTCTTTTTCAAATCGATTAGTTGTATGTATTAATTTCAATATAGGGTAAACTATCAAAATGGTAATTTTTGTTTGCCTCAAGTAACATTTTAGTCACCTTATGTTTGAAATGTTACGTTTTAGTCACTTACGATATCGTGTTGTAACATTTAGTTACTGAGCCGTTAATTATCGTCAACGGTGCAACGGTAAGCTAATGTGGCACGTTAAATCATCATTTCAAACAAAAATTTTAGGTTAAATTCTACAATTGGTTCCTATATTTTTTCATTTAGAGCAATTTAATTTTTTTATTCTTTTAACTTTCCTTTTTTTTTCCATTCTCTTCTGCTTCTCCATCTATTTTCCTCCCTTCTTCATTTCTTTTAATGTAGTTTTTCTATGTTTTCCATTTGTTAAAACTAGTCTACAAGCTCGCCTCACTCGAAAAAAAAAATATTCAAAAAATAAAATTATAGGGACTAGTTTTAACAAATAGAAAATATAGAAAAATTACGTTAAAAGAAATGGAGAAGGGAGAAAACAAAGAGAGAAGCAGAAGAGAATGGAAAATAAAGAAAAAAGGAAAGTGAAAAGAACATAAAAGAAAAAAATTAAATTGCTCAAAATGAAAAAAATATAGGGACCGATTGTATAAATTAACTTAAATTTTTTATTTGAAATTATGATTTAACATGTCACGTCAACTTATCGTTACATTATTGTCGACAATTAATGACTCGGTGATTAAAATGTTACAACACGATAACGTAAATGATTAAAACATAACATTTCAAACATAAGTGACTGAAATGTAACCCAAAGTAAACAAAAATGACTATTTTAGTAGTTTACTATTCAATATATTAAATTTCTTTGTAAAATTTGTTTAAAAAATTTCTATATTTTAAAAAATAATAAATATCATGTATTAATTCTAAATATTATATAAAAAAAGGTCGGGTTAGGCCCATGTTTAGTATATATAATTCGGATCGAGTTTAGGCAAAATTTTAAATCTATTTTTTAGCCGGGTCGAACTCGGGCATAAGATTTTGGTTGGGCTCAAACCGAACCTGGCTTAGTCCATGGACACCTTTAATAGACAGTCATGCAAGTTATTATACCATTATTGTTAAAAAATTAATGTTTTAATTAAAATTTTCATTTAAAAAGTGATTTCACAGGTTAAATTTGACTAAAAAAGAAAGAGTTATATTAAAGAAAATGTAATTGATAAAAGTTAAAATTTACATTGCGCCAAAAATTTATAATTTAATACTTTTTATCCCGACCCTTGACTCTGTTTGCATAGTTGTCAAATTACGATTACATCCATGTGTTCATACTATTTATAAGGGAAGCGTATAATTTATGAGTTGTAAATCATAAGATTTAGATCAAAACAACATTAACTTAAACTTTTGGACTTGATTGCAAATCTCTCTTTTCTTCAGACTATTCCGGAATAAACACTTTGCTCGCTTCCCCTCCTTTCTTTGCAGAGCCCTAGGCGTTCTTTCTGGTTTTTTATTTTCTTTTTACGAAGGTAAACAAATTTCATGTTCAACTTTTAGTTGCAGTTGATTGATTTTATCTATTGAAATTTTTAGTTATTTTGAATAATCAGAATTTGGAGATCATGGCTAGATTATTATCGTCAAACGCGGTGTTGAAGGCCATCGCTACTCTCCCAGCTGCTCTTTCTAGTAGAAACGTATGTACTAATTATTATTACTATTATTATTGATTGCTGTCATGATGTAGTGATATCAATTCATGTTAGTTTTGGTTTTAGGGTTTAGGGTTTTAGATAGTTCAGCTCTAGCCTTTTTAAATATTCGCGGAGTTCACTGCTTCAAAATGTGGTTTCTTTGCTAAATCTGTGACTGAAGTTTAGTGTTTTGATTCAATGGTGCCCCTCGTGAATTATCTTGTTTTAATTTCAAAAGGTCTTAGTTTTGTTCTTGTGTTACTAGGTAATTGGATCCTTCTACCCGAGTGGGTTGAAATACTCAACATCTGTTCCCGGTGACCCTGATACACATCAAGATTTTAGACCAACAAATAAGATTCAGAGTTCTGATGTTTCTTTGAAGGATGTTGTTGAACAGGTAGGTATGTCCTTTGATATGTTACATGTTATATAGACAAGTTGATTGGAACTTTTGTCTCCTTTGTAGCTCAGAAATGTTCTTTATCACATAGGCTATGGTATTATTGATTGTGATTAACTGCTATTCTAGGATGTCAAGGAAAATCCTGTGATGATTTACATGAAAGGGGTACCTGATTTTCCTCAATGTGGATTCAGTTCATTGGCAGTAAGAGTGTTGAAACACTACAGTAAGTATTAATAGAATGACATGAATATTTCACCCACTTCTTTATTCAGTTTTTGTTTGGTAATTAATCTGTCTATGGGTAAGTCTGCATCTGCTTTACATTGTTTGTGTGTCTCTCTGTGTACGAATCATATACTAATGTCTTTTTGAGTTATGCTCCTTTAGAAGAAAATTAGTACAAGTGTTAACTTATGAGCTACACGGCCAAAAGGATTTATGCCTGTTGTGTTTGCCGATTGCTCCATGCATGTTTGTTTTATCTTGGTGTAATTTTTTTGGTTTGTTATAGCTAATGCATTAGTAGCTTTGTATT
Source organism: Gossypium bickii (assembly GCA_025503065.1). NCBI lineage: Eukaryota > Viridiplantae > Streptophyta > Magnoliopsida > Malvales > Malvaceae > Gossypium > Gossypium bickii. The sequence goes on along the minus strand of CP106713.1, from coordinate 12,332,660 downwards.
CTTATCAAATTTCTGGCTGATGCAGATGTTCCTTTAAGTGCAAGAAATATTCTGGAAGATCCTGAGCTGAAAAGTGCTGTCAAAACCTTCAGGTAAGTTGACTCTTTCTAGTATTTACTCCAAAGGCTAACCTAATTGTAGTTTTGGTAAAAGAAAGGGGACATTCAAACTCTCTTTTTTAGTCTAGGGTTCTCTCGTTTTCATGGTTTGAACATGACATTCCTTTTTATTTATGTTTTCATAATAAAATAACTTGCCGAGAGCTGACACTTGTCAGTCAATGAAGCCTTTGTCCTGGGGCTTGGGTGGGCTGTCAATCTTTGTTCCATCAATGTCTAATGTATCTTGTGGAAAAGTCAAGAATCTCTTTAGACCTATAGATTTCCGATGGGTTTCACTGAACAAATTGATGCTATGCCAAGATTTTCCTTTTTTTTCTTAAACCTATCTTTCTGTTGATTTTGAGAACTATTTCTTATAATGGTTCTATTCTATCACTTACTTTGTGTTTGGTTGAAGCAGAAGGCTGTAAATATAAAAAGGAAACTATTTTATATGGAATTTGATTCGCAGAAACAACTGAAATGCTTTTTTTTTTCTTTCTTCTACATCCTCTTCTTTGAACACGAGTATTGCTTAGTTAGTGAAAAATATTTGTTTCGACAGTCATGGAGTGAAAATAATTCTTTGTTCAAATAATGAAATATCGAATTTGTTAATCAATCTTCCCGGGGCATTTGACTTCTTAGGTAGATCCAAATAAGTTTTCGTATAACTGAAAAGGACACAGATATGTCACTCCGTAGTTCTACAGCTGAATAGCTACATTCAGGTGTTCTTATTAGAGGTGGTTATGATTAAAAGGTCAAATTCCACATTGAGGGTTAGGCTTACTTGCGGTCAGTGTTTCAGCTTTATGCCTAATCTTTCTTTTCTAATTGATTTCTTGTTTATTTTTAGCTCAGAATAGTTACATGATTTTAGTTTTATACGGGTCAATTGATTTTATTGTTGTGATGAAATTGATAGATTTTTCACCTCAGAAACGGTTAATTAACATCCATAGATGATATTCTTATAATGTGCTTATTTCCGCTCATCACATTTTCTTTCTTGCAGCCATTGGCCCACATTTCCGCAGATATTTATTAAGGGAGAGTTCATTGGGGGTTCAGATATAATTCTCAACATGCACCAGGTTAAGTCTTGTTTCTTTTGTCTCCCTTTGCACAAGTTATACAGGACCATTTATCAATTATGTTACCTGAACGGTTCATTTTAATTAAGGCATTTATGCCTGACAATTGTGTTTTAACATAGATTTAGACATGAACATGAAGAATATGATCCTCCAAATAAATGAAATAACCTTTTAAAAAATTAAACACGTCTGTATAGGACACTCAACCCTTGATAACATAGCTCATAGTTGATGCATTTGATATGTACTTGTGCAGAATGGAGAACTGAAAGAAAAGCTCAAGGATATTGTAGGCAGTCCGAAGCTCGAATAAATCACTGTTGAATCTCAAGATTGTAGTAGGTTTTTGCTTTATTAGTATTTTTGTTTGCCCGTTTTCTTCTCCGGAAGATGATAAAGATAAAAAGGTTCCATATGTTACTAATGTATGATGACCTTGGCTTGTTAAAAACTTTCAAATAATAATCTTATTTGCTCTACTTTATTTATTTATTGTCTGTGTGCCATATTAAAACCTCTGCTTCGTGAAAATAGATTGTATGAGTTATCACTCCATTACCATTGTCTGTTTGCAATTGCAATACCCCTTAAGCTTCAAATTGGAAGTGTGAACACCAAGTTTTCCACCTAAGTACCTATTGATACAAAGTTGATTGATACTTGCATTGAATGAAATGGTAATATGATGAGGCTGCAATTGCATTAAAACTAACCCATCTCCCGCAACAAGCAAATCAGTTATTTACATGGATGTTATGTAACCTCTCTGGATGGAAGACGAGGTTCCCACACTTTCCAATGGTTGACGTTACACCACAAGGAATGCCAATTATGTGACTGCCAAAAGTTGGGAGTTAAAAAGTATGATGGGATCATTTCTTGTTAGCAGAGGCATAAATACTGAAGCATATATTCATTGGAAGCACATGTATGTATCTGCCAAATCCTGATGGATTCCGGGTAATTGCCTTTTCTAAAGATTTTAAAGCTGCTACAAGATTTCTCCATTTCTGCTGCATCCAGTTGTCGTTCCATAACCCAATCCCGCCATGTCTCACTCAATAATTCAATACCTTAAACAAGCATCAATTTTTCAATTAAAATTATGAAGCGTAATGGGGTAGGGATGAAAAAGAAATTGCGGTCCATTATGATGATTATTTTGTCTTTCTTTTTTTGTTTTTTAAAGTTAAAAGATTGCATTCAAGCAATGAAGTAATTTTCATGAACTTTTATTGGTTGAGCATAATTTATCTAAGCATTTTAAAAAAAAAAACATATAATATTTCACTAGCTATAAATAAAAGATCTAAGTACATTTGATTAATAATCAAGACTTGTCATTATTCATAATGTTAAGTTATGTCTCTTAAATATAAAAAAATTACAGCACTCTATTTTTAACACAGAATTATAACTATTAAAATTATATGTTATATTTTTAAGAGATGTGTCCATTTAAATGGATACTTTATCTCTCACTTGGGAATTCAAAATTTATTTACAAGATACATCCAAAAAGATTTTCAGAAAATATTCTTTTTCCCCTTTAGTTAATATTATTAGATTATTCTATAAAAAATATTGTATAAGCCATTTATAAAATTTGATATTCTTATTATATTCCATCCGTGCTCAGCATGTCAGGTTAATTGTATTCTCAATATTCATGTACTTGTAGTTTTTTTACATACCAAAATAGAAGTGAGCAAATAGAATTATAAATATAGTAACTTAGATACACCTTTGGAGCCATTGATTTTTTTGTTCTGAGTGTTTGCTTTTGGAAACATACCTAACCAACAATTCAGAGCTTAAATGGTGTAAGAATCGTTGTGTATTGAGATGGAGAAAATGATTTGCGTTCAAGCTCTTTCAAATAGGCCTTTGCGGTGTCTCCTCCTATCTCAACCAACACAGTGAATTTTAAGGATTTTATTTTTCCTGATTCTCATGCGGAATAAGTTTAGATTTTGCTTGATTACCATACAGATGTTGAAAAGTTTACTCACTGCTGGGATTATACCAGATATTATTCGATTGATGTCAATTATAGGAGATGTTCCACACTTTTTAACCTCCATGTTGCCACATGTATTGTTATGCCCTTTGCTAATGACTTTGATATGCTGGAATTTACAGGATCAATTATTGCGGAGTGCAAAAGAAATGGAAGAATCTGTCTCATGAGTTGCTAGAGGTTATGTCTGATTGCATCAAGTGTGGGAAGAACTTGCCCATATAAGCCGTCTTATGTTCTGTCTTGCAACTCAGTTCCTACTGTCGGAAAGGCTAGAAAGGAAAACAAAATGAAGATAGAAGCCAAATGCCACCAGTTTCAAATATCAGTATATATCACATTAACTAATACCAAAAGGGTCTCAAAAGTACAACAGACTCACTAGGCTATTACAATCTACCTCCTACATCCGAAACTTTTTTATTTTTAGGGAGAGGTAAAACAGACTAAAAGGGATTTAAGAGGGCTAATTCAAGTATACCATATACCCTAACAATCCATTTTGTTTACTACCTACTTGTAACATATGCAGTCTTCTCTCTTTTCATCATTATTGCTTCCCGACTCTGCTATATTTAGCATTATCCCTCGAGCCCCAGTCTTGCTGTAAGCCAATTGCAGACCTCATTCATCTCTTTAGGGATTGTGTAATGACCAATCCTGCACAAACCAGATCAAAAAATTAAAACTGTCTGGTTTTGTGAATTAACAATGAGCTTGATACTGTTATTGTAAGAGCCTAAATAGTTACCCTTCATAATCTTTAAAAGTGAGGTTTCGAAATCCGGCTACATTCAAGGAATGGGCAGATATTTCTCCATGTTTGTAAGGGACAACATCATCACCTGCAAAAAGATTATAAGAGGATTAGTTTAGTAGACAAAACAAGAAATTGGAAAGTTCATTAAGTGTAGTATGAAGATACATACAAGTTCCGTGGCCAAGCATAATAGGCAACGAAGCTGCGCGCCGTGCAGCTTCATGTGATACTTCTATTTTGTTCCTTAAGCACCTAGAAACGTAACACCTTTGATGAGCAAGTAAATCATTATATCATGATGATTTCTGACAAAACTAATCTTTGTGTTTGGAAAAGAAGTCCAAAACATGAAAGAGTAGTGCAGGTAAGTTTGTTAGAAAATTAACTTCGAACGATGTAGACGGTAATACCTTGAACCAGGAAGCCATCCACTTAGTCCAACAATTGCCCTTAGGTTGATGCTGTATGGATTGCCATTTCCATATCTTCCCAGAGCAAAAGCAGTTGCAGAGTAAAGTGCCATTGCAGCACCCATACTGAAGCCTCCAACTCCGACCTTAACTGGCGAAGGGAAATTGATAAGATAGTAAGTTTTTCATTTAATTTCTTTTGTTGAATCAAATCTTGGAAGGAGGCTATTATTTTGTAGATGATAAGGCCTTCAAAATACCATCACATGGCTCTGTTGACAACAAGTTTGCAATATGAGCTGCTGAGGCATCTAAACCCTCCCAATCATCTGGACCATTTTCTGACAGCTCACTAACATCAAACCCTGATCAAAGATATCAGTGTCCGTTGTCAAAGCAACATACTGTTTATGTCATAAACCAGATGATGGAACCAAATATTTTTCTTACATGCTGTGTAAGGAAATCCCCCAAGTAAAGCCACAGGACGAGTAGGAGCAGTTGGGCAAATCCATTTTATCTGACATAGAATCAAGAGAAATATACATAAACACACATGTGAGAATCATTTAAAATATTGGAGGAGAAGACAGTATGTATATAGAGACAATATAAGTTGAAAGTAAAATATGAGAGCACTCTTACATTTGGAAGAGGAAGACTTTCCAAGAGCTGTGACCAGCTGTAACAAAACAGGAACAAAATGAGGATTGGAAAATGCTTCATTATAATTAAGTGCAATTTATATAATTTCATATCAAGTTGTATGCTTTTTAATCTAAGATGATGTGATCAGAGGAATCAAATGAACTCAGCCAAAAAACTGCAGGTTTTCCACACTTGTTCATGCAAGGTGAAAAGGTAAATAGTAAAACCAGTTTTACTTTTACCTTGAATCTCAAGTTTATGCTTTACTGCTTTGGGATTAAAGTATAAGAATTCCAGAACCACCTATAATACTAAATTGAAAAACGAATATCCTTTGCTAAAGGTAATTATTGTTTTGTTAATTTTGGCATGGGAAGAAATTTTAATTTGTGGTCCCTAATCTATGGGCATGGAATATGCTCTTTTTTCACATTTAAGGCTTCCCAAATTAAGCTTAAGATACGATGAGGCAACAAAAAAAATAAATAAATAAACATCTTAATAGTGGAAAAACAAACATAGCATTGATATGAGCTTCCTACATGCAAAAGTGATGAACAGCTTGGATGTTCATATTATGAACTTGAAAATGAAGAACATACATCAGCAGCAAGTGAAAAATAAAGGAAAAATAAGCAATACCTTGAGCCATTGTCACCAAGGCCATGAAGCCATACTATAGTTGCCTGGTGTTTCCCTTTAGGTCGAACAACATGTGTCCTTCCAAAATCAAATGTCCTTCTAGCAGTTCTACTACCTAAAAAAGGAGCATCAATGGAGGTCAACAATCGAAATGTCTGGTCCAAAGAAGACATTACTAGAAACCTTGTAAGCGAATCAAGAACATATCAGCAATTAGTGAAGTTCAACAAGTTGAAATGAGAAAGGGGGGTAAAATTATAAAGAAAAGGAACAAACCTGAGCCCATGGTATTATGTGAATAGCTCATTTTTTTCCCTCTCAGTCTATACCTAATGGCAAAGTGAGAGAAGAGGTGATACAATGAAGAAAACCCAGAAAGGGAAATGTGTATTTATAACCAAATGGAGAGTGTGGAAATGGAATAAAAACAGGTGAATAGAGTACAACAGGTTACACAATGAGCCTAAAAATTGCCTAGAAAACACAAAGAAAAGGAGGGAGAGAGGGGCATCCTTGAAAAGGAAGGGGTAAAGACAATGACAAAAGCAAAAAATCTTTTGAATAGCAGAGAGAGAATCCAAGCAGAGCACCATCATCCATCCCTTACTACAGATTTTCAACAATGAGAGAATCTATGCTTGTGGGCAGTGGCCAAAAAATAAAGCTAAACCCTCCAGCAACAACTCAACAGAATATTACTGAAAACAAGAAAAGAATAACCTAAATTTGAAAAAGATATTATCTTTTCACAATCATTTGTTTATCATTTCTTTTGATGATTTGATTGATACCCATTAAACAAAATGCTTACAAGTTTTATAACTTTCATGCATCCTTTACATAATTTTTTTGGTATTATAGTAATATACTACTGAAATGACACTAGCTGAGTTTCATTTTGTTTTCCCTTTCTCCTGTGAAGCTCATTTTTCTTACAGAAATATGAAGCACATATATACATGCAATAACATATTAAGATATGTATAAACTAAATCTTTTCTTTTGGGGGGATTTTTTTGTATATATTTATAAAGTTAATCAACCTGGATTTAGCTTCTTTTTTATCCTGCATTCCTCTTTCTTACTTTCCTGCTTGCCACTTTAATTTCTGGGTGCTCAGTTCCCACCATAAAAGTTCTGTTTGTTTATATTCATGGGGAACACCATAAGTACTCAGCACATAGTAAGTCCAGAACTGCATCTCTTACTTCAACTGACCATGTTACCCCCTCTACTTAAAGGTTATGTTTGAAGGGTTCACATGGTTAACTATCATAGCCAAAACCCTATGCCAAGCCAAAAAGAAAAGAAAAAGGTTTATTTGCAGAGTTGCAAACCACCATTTTAACTGGTTTCATGTTCATTCAGTTCAGTGTCTCTGAATTCATATTATTTCATGACTTTTGTACCTATAAAATAATGCACCTTTAATGCAACATTAACAAAGAAAAATCCTCATTTGCCTTTTTTTCTTTTTCGGTAAAGAGGATGAATAACAGACAAAGATTGAATCAACTTCGAATCCACATAAATTTTGCACTAGACCAGTAACTTGTTTGTCTTATATATGCACTCATCAGCTTAATGATATCATTTTCAAGTTATCATCCATCTTTGGCCTACTGCCTTCTAGCTGTAATGTTCAATAACCAAAAATTCCTTCTTCAAAAAAAAAAAAAAAAAAACTCTATATTTATCTGGTTGACTAAGAGGAAAAATTACAGCTGACATGGGCAAGCCATCATTGGTCACTGTGTTGAATGGAGGCATCTGATTACCTTGTAGGTCAACCTTTTTCAGTAATTTTTTTTTCTTTGTTTTTCATCCTTTCTGGGAAAAACATTGGGCCGACTTTTTCATTGTCAACTCCTCCTTTACCCTACCCCATACACTCATTTTGGGCAAGAATCAACCAATAAGTATATATTTAGATATTGGGATGATACTTAAATTTTATTTTTTTTGAGTTTATATATACTTAATTTATTCTTTGCTTATTATAACTTGAAAACAACATATGCTGTTGGCACTACCCTTTAGGTATAGTCTAATTTATTACTCATATATATTATGTAATGCAGCAGCCAATTTGTATCAATAAAATTATATTATACCTAAGATTCTTAAGATGTGACGCGACTCCATTAATTTTGATTCGAGTTTTAACATTTGCAATTTTTCTTCTCCTCCAAGATTCTGTGACTCTTTAAAACAAATATATATTACTTCAAAAAGAGGGAATAGTTGAAGCTAGCTCAAGTAAATATAAAATTAATTTTTTCTCCTAGTTCATCTAATCTGCAAAGCTGGCTCCCAAAATTGCAGGGACAATGAAATCTAAAAGGATTCTCCTGGAAAAAAAAAGGTGGTGCTGGTGAAGCATCGAGTAGGACATTGTTTTGAAACCATGCAAGAGAGAATAGCCATAGGTTCCCCTATATATCTTTCATTTTCAGTGAAAAATAAACTAATCGAGTGAATGTGGGTTAAAGATGAAGGTACATGTTATAATTTAATTGATGTATAAGAAAATAATAATAATGAAACAAGTGGTGATGCTTGTCTTGGTAACTGGATGGCCATTTGAAATGAATCTCACATGGGGTGGAAACCAGCATTTGTTCAACATCTATAGGAATAATTGAAATTCATGAAATCTAATATTGAAGGTTACTTAATTTGGACGTAATGTAGGATATAGTTTTATGTTCCACATAATTATACATTATCAAAAATTATATTATAAACATAAAAGTAATTGTACTAATCTTACACATATATTATATTATATTATCAGGCCATTTTATTTCTTTTCGAGTATTTATATTTGACACATATTTAAATATAAATAATTAAATTTAATAATACATTATATTATATATATATGAATAATGAACTCCAATCTGAATCTAATGCTTGATTTCAAGTAACATATAATTATTTTTACCTAATTTTAAACCCTTAATTAAGCTGATGTAATGAGTTAATCATATATCAACTCAATTGGAAAAATTATGAAAATATCCTTCCATACTTAGAATTTGTTAAATTATTACGATTGTACTTTTTTTTTTCGTTTTATATTTTAAAACTTATAAAAAATTTGCTTATGATGATATTTGAACCTATACTATTAGCAATAATAAAATCTCAACTTTACTACTGCAATCAAAACTTTACTTTGATTTTTTTTTTTTTGTACACTTTAATATTATTATGCAAACTTTTTAACTATTTAAACTTAATTTTACTTATTTTATTTTAGTTTCGTGCATATTAAGTATATGTTATTATTATCAATTTCTAAACATATATTGTATTATTTATTAATTGTTATTTTTAAATGCACATCAATTATTGTCTAAGTACTCTATTTTCACACGTATACATATGTGATAGCAAGAAAAGAAGTCTATTTTCACACGTATACATATATGATAGCAAGAAAATAAGATAATTTTAGTATATTAGACAAGGTTACCTTTATTAATTGAAAAGCTAGATTGCAGTAAAACAAAGAAATAAAAGTAAACTGAATAAAGTGCAAGCATTAGCATAATATTATATAGAGATTAAGAGGAAAAAGAAAAGCTGGTTCTCTCATGCATGAACAAGACAGATAGAGGGTATAGGGGTTTCCTTTTGTCTTTGCTATGCCTATAATGTGTCTGCAAATAATTTAATTAGTGAATGTAGGTTAAAGATTAATTAGTGATAAGCTCTCCAATTTGACTATTCTTCTCCCATATATCCTTACACTTCACATTTTTATGTTTTTTTTTTTTTATCTATAAACAAAAATGCCACGAGGATAGCAAATTAATCACATATTTGTAATTTCTTTAAATATTTGAGATTGAATTGATTTAATTTATTCAAAATTCTATTTTATTTAATTCTATCACGTGTCACCGTGCTATTAATTGTCAACACCACACTAGTCTATTTTAACAATATTAGTCAGGTACCTAGAAAAAAAAGTAACAAGTTAGCTTATGGTTTCCAAGTTTAAGTATCACTATCCAGTTAGGTCCAAAAAAAAGTTTAAGTATCAAATAGATATAAGTTGTCAAATTCAGGTACCTTTGTATATATTAACTCTAAAAATTATCAAAGAGGTTCACACGCTTACTTCCATGTTATTCTTTTATTTTTATTTCTATTTTTTGGTTTATTTAAGAAAAGAAAAAAAAATGAAATGGATATTGGTTAGTCCAATTTAGACCTGATTATAGGTCGAGCCGAATCAGAATTTTAGGCTCAACCTAAAAAATGGCCTAAAATTTTGCCCAAGCTTGGCCCATATTGAAAAATGCTAAATCGGAGCTCAACCCATTTTGACCTTAATAATCTTTTTAGATTATTTTTTATATAGAAACAAATTTTAAAAAAATAATACATCAAATACACTAAAAATATTAACATAAATATTTTCCAACAAATTTAAAATACAAAAAAAAGTATAGGATGTGATTTGGGCCAAGTCTAGGCTAAAATATCTACGTGAGGTCTGGCTATTTAAAAAACGGACCTATTTTTTGTCCAAACCCATTCTCTGGACCTATATTTTTTTTCAAACTCTTTCCCTTTTTTGGGTAGAGTCTAGGCGGCTAGTTCGACCTAATCCCTGTTTAAGTTCCAAGGGAATAATACCTTTTAAAGCCTGAGAAAGAAACACTAATAAAACCTAGGTTCTAAAGATAAAAATTAATTTTAAGATATAATAAATTTAAGGCCTAATAATTTATTTGGCCCTCCAATTTTACAAAAGAAAATGTTATTTTAGCCCTTTATTTAATTTTTCATCTCTTTCGGCCATTAAATTTGTATTGTTTGTCAAATCCTCCTAGAATGATCTATAAACTTTGCTAATGTAGTATCCACTGTGGCAATTCATAAAAAATAATATTAATAATATTAAAAACAAATCAAATTGCATTAAAATTCAAACCTAATTCATATTTTAAGTGAGCCTATCTAGATTTATTTTGTTGAGTTAAATACATTTGTTGGAACCCTTTTAAACATTATGATGAACAAATAGTAAATTTAATCTGAAATAAATATAAATTTAAAATAGATTCTTAAAGCTGTGAGATATAAAATTATATATGTGTACATAATTTTACAAACCATTAGAATAATAATATACCTTTAGATAATATCACCTAAGCGTATATACATACATACATGTGTTGGAATCCAATTTCCTAGAAACTTATAAAAAGAAGTGTTTTATTGTTGAAAGCATGCAGGGAAATTGCCATATGGAAGAACCCCTTAAAAAGGCAGATGGAGATTTTGCTTTTGAATAGTTTGGCACGTTCCTTGTGATCGATGTTGGTATATTCCTTCTTAATGGTCTGCAAATTCACCCCTTTTCTTTCCTAACAAATGCCCAAATCCGATACACAATATATATTGCTAAAAATAATACTAATAATAGCAAATTGGGGGATTATTTGTGATAAATGGTAGGGATGAAATGAACGTTCAGAATACAGCATGAGGAGAATCTATGTGCGTCTCTTCCAAAACAATAACATATCTTCCAACTTTTTTGCTTATGCTTTTCCATTAATATCATCTTTCTTTCTACACTACCTTTATATTTAACTCCATTTTCTTTCTTTTTTTTTTATATCAATTACTATCCATTAAAATCAATATTTAATCAAACTCAAATAAATATACCTGAATCATCCACGTGTTTGAAAAGGAGGGGAAAGGAAACAAAAAAATATTATGCTTACTTTCTGATTTTTTTCCCACATGCTATGGTATTATTTTATAAATTTTGATATATTATATTGAAGTTATTTTTATTTCATGTTTCAAGTTTTTTTTTTTTTGTGTGTTATTTCTCAATTCATATATTTTTCATAATTTATCATAATAATTTGATTTTATTGAATATTTGTTCATCTAAGATATTAAAGTGTAAAAAAAAATCTATTATAGTGCTTTAATTTAGAAAAATATATATTTTATTATTTAATTAGTTTTTTTTATTTTTAAATTATGTATTTAAAAAGATTGATTCATATGTTAACTTAAATATAGATTTGGGGCTTTAGTATGATGAACTAGAAATTTTAAAAAAAAAATATTTAAATAATAATTATTTTAAAGTTAAATGAGGGAGTTAAGGAGTTTGATTTGTACATCCACTTGTTATAGGGTTATTTAAGATTATGCATATTTTTTTTTAAATTTAATTATGTAAATAAAAAAGTTAGTTCATACGTTTACTTAAGATAGATTTAATATTCATAACCGATTCATTCAAGTTAGAAAAGAAGCCACTCTTTTTTAAATCTTCTTAAAGGTTAAATAAAAGTAAATTTAAAATAAGTGACTTAATAAATATTAATTTTTAGGTTAAAATATGTCATAAGTCTTTGTACTCTTCACAAAGTTGAAATTTAATTCATATACTTTTATTTTCAGAAATTTAGTTCATTTACTTTTCAGATTTTAAAGTTCAAGTCTAATTGTTAACTGTAACACCCCCTAACCCTAAACCGTCGCCAGAATAGAGTTACAGAGCATTACCGGACATATCGGATAATTTACAAATAATTCATAAATTAACATACATAGTATAATTTAATCATTAAGTCCTTGTAATGGACCTTCGAGGCCCAAAACACGTATTAAAAGTGGAATGGGACTAGTTCGAGTACTCCAAAAAAAAAATTTAAATTTTTTTTGAACTCAATATAACCCATTTATAAACATCTAGCCTTCCCTGCAAATTTTTAAACTGCAACCAATTTGCAACCAATATAACAAACCATACATTTCCACACTCAAACATACCTAACTATGCCTACAACATTAATTTAACAATTTATCTATTTGATCACTCATAAATAACTTTTTAATTGAACTAATAATTCCATTCATTTCCCATTTTAGTTTCATGCCACATTTTACCGAATATGCCATACTAATTCATTTCATACTTATAACCCATATTAGACATCATTTTACAACCAAAGTTTCAAAACTTAAGTACATAATTATACAATACCTAAGTACATGTCACTTTTACCAAAAGAGGGATTACATCACCAAATTGTCTCTGAAGTCGGGATTGAACTGGATGCTGAACCGAGACGTTTAACTTCTACTAACCTGCGCACAGAAACAACCATATGCTGAGTATGCCTATACTCAATGGTATTACCATAATTCAAACTATAATAACAAATAATAATATATAAACATATAAATATCAAACATATAATAATTTATATATATATATTAATTCATACTTTAACTTTCAAATTTTCAATTAATCAAATTGATATCACATATCATCAAACTGCATTCAATTATCTCATGAACCTTTGGTTCATGTCTTTCGTTTTCAGTCTCCATTCAATTCATAATTTCAACTTTCTCATTTCTTCAATAAATCAATCGATCAATTTCATTCGTTTTATCATTTCATTTGCTTACTCCTATTAACAAGACTCGAACCTTGGCGGATACACGGATTCCAACCAAACACACCAGAATAAATAATCCTCCCAAACACACCAAAATAAATAATCCTCCCAAACACACCAGAAAGGCATTAAATGCCTCTTCAGATAATCCGAAGAAATAAAGTAACATCAGTATCTCCTCGGCCAAGCCGAGAAGTCCCCTAAACTCTTCCAAATCCTATGGCATGCCAATTATATCCGACTTGTAACATCCTGGAAAGGGCCTATGCATTTTCGGTTTAAGTGTACGAAATGACAAGTTTCAAGTACTATGAATAAATTTTTGATATTTTTGGAACCTCAGAAATGTATGAAAATGATTGGAAATGAATAATTGTGGAAACCTGGAAATGCATTAGGACATGAACATTTTTGGAAACCTAGAAATGCATGGAAACGGAAATGGAAATGGAAATGGAAATGGAAATGGAAATGAACATTTTGGAAATGATTCAGAAATGGAAATGAACATTTCTGGAAACCTGGAAATGTAAGAAAATGGTCGCTAAACAGAGCCGATCGAAAATTTTAGGAAACTTGGAAATGATGCAGAAATGCCAAATTTTAAAGTTTTAAATAGGAGATTAAGGCTAAGGGCCTTAAAAGAAAAAGTTGGTAAAATTTGACACCCAAACAGGCTTGGAAAAAATGGCTCAAGATGCCTATGGAAATAGCGCCACATGCAAGGTGTTGGGCTGAGTTCGAGTCACTTGGGAAGCAAATAAATAAGTTTTATTTTTGCTTCTAGACACACCAAGGTGGACAAAGACAAGCATTCTAGAAAGGAGTGTTTTATTTGCATAAATATGTGAATAATAAGAGATAAATAAAGGAGTTTTATTCACATAAATATGTGGATAATAAGAGATAAATAAAGGAGTTTTATTCACATAAATATGTGAATAATAAGAGATAAATAAAGGAGTTTTATTCACATAAATATGTGAATAATAAAAGATAAATAAAGGAGTTTTATTCACATAAATATGTGAATAATAAGAGATAAATAAAGGAGTTTTATTCACATAAATATGTGAATAATAGGAGATGAATAAAGGATTATTTTCTAAGGAGATAATTGAGGAGATAATTGATGGATTAAAGGCTTTTATCTTTTAAATAAAAGAGATAATATTATCAAAAAGAGGAGTGGTGGCCAAGTAAAGGACTCCTAGGCTGATAACTTTGGCTATAAAAGGAGGGCAAGAGGGCTACTCATTCACTTTTGCTTCCTCTTTGCCGAAATTTTCCTAGCTCTCTCCCTCTCTCTGCGAATTTTTCTTCAAGCAAAATCCATCTTTTCTTCTTATATTTTCTTCTCTGCTTCTACGGTCAAAGCCAAATCTTTGTTGATTCTAAGTAAAGGAGCAATCAACTACAACATCAAAAGGGTTTCTTCAATCTGTCGAATACAAGGATCAAGGATCTAAGGTAAGATAAATTTATTTGATTAAAGGTTATGATGTATATGTTAGATTAGATTTAACATGAAGATTTCGAAATGATATATAGGGCAAGGAATCCTCTTGATTTGGAATTTGTATGGTAAGTGATATTCGGCCAAGGCTTAATTTTGGTATTTGGAATTATTTTGCATTATTTCAAAAGCGAAAACTCACATGATTACATGAATTAGTGTTAGCCGATTTCAAGAAAAGAAATACTAGCAAAATCTTGGGACTTGATTTACAATCATCCAATTCGGCAACAAGGTAATCGATACAAATCCTAGTAGGATTTGGTTTTAAAATCAAAAAGGGGTTATTTATGTGTTTTAATAATGGCCGAATATAGGAGTGAAAGATTTAGACCGGTAGATCGCTCTTCGGGAATTCACGGAATCTATTAAGCGAAAAAGGTGTGTACTCTTACTAACTTTCAATAAATTGCATGGCAATCATTAGATATGTAAATATGTAACAAAGATGCGTGAATGTGGCTAAGCACCACAAATGTGGTAAGGAGTACCTAGGTACGTTTCCTACTTATGATAGGATTGTGAATGTGATATATTTTGAACATGTGATTAGTAACATGAATGAAAATTTAGTATGTGAAATTTGTTATGAAATAATTGGGGCATTCGGGATATTTGTGGAGGAAGAAAGTGAAGGTGATGACTACGGTCTCACCAACGTAAAGTGGTGACTACGGTCACATAAAGTGAAAAGTGGTAACTTCGGTTACATCCAGTGAATACAGTGTCTAATGACACAACATAAGTGGGCGATGAGCACGCCGATCGCAAATGATCGCTTCGATGGTGTGTAGCGGATGGAGGGTCAACTTAGAGTCCCACACGGTGTACAGGTTGGTACGGGTGGTGTGTAGCGGATGGACAAATAGGTTTGGGTTTGGGTTGCATCATTATTTGATTTGAATATGCTTTGATATGAATATGTATGCCTGGAATGTTGATTGTTAGTTTGTGTACACATTGAGTCTGTTGACTCACCCCTTTGTGGGACTATTTTTCAGAAATGAGCGAGAATGGACCGGGTCGGCAGGAGCTAAAGGTGGCCATGCATCACTTGAAGAATTTATTAGAATTTGGACTTTACTCAATTTTAGTATTTTCAATTTTATCTTTAGGTTTGAATGATGTAATAAGGCCATAAGGCCCAAGTTGGATGGTTTTATTTCCTGCTTTTTTTTTTCAGCTTGTTATGTTATGAATTATTTTTGACTAAGTTTAATTAAATTTATTTTAAAAATAAACCCTAAATTGTTTTGTCACCAAAATTAAATGTTTTCTAAATTAAATAAATGGGTTTCCAACCTAAGCCCAACCCAAAACCAATATCTTTCTAAAAATTCACAAAAATTTTCTAAGTAACAAAAGAATTTGAAGCCGATTTTCTTAAGGAACATACCAGATTCGGTTCAGGCTCGTGGGCCGGGTGTGGGGTGTTTCAGTTGGTATCAGAGCCCAGTTTTAAACTCTCGGCCTGTGGGCTATGGCCCAAAACGTTTTTCAAATCGAGCCCAAATAAGCTTTATAAAGTATTTTATAAAATGAGCAGGTTTTCTGGCATGGCACCTAAGTCTCCGACCCGCAGTCCACCAGGTAAGTACTTCTATCTATTTTGTGAATTATGATTTGTAGAAGGGTAGAAAAGGAATGGAACGTAGATTAGTGAACTAGAATCTATTGAACCGTAGGACTAGTCCACTCAAACACAAGTACATAATACTTAAGGACTATTAAACAAACCTGTGAAATAAGTCGCCGAGTTAAGGTGTGGCAACCATTGTACGCATGTCTAGGATTGGTATTCAGTAAGAGCTTGGTACTTAAGCAGTCCTAGCGACTCACCTCCTCTTTACTCGAATCCTACCTGGTGCGTAGCTACGGTTTACCCTAACCATGAGGACTTATTCATAGGATAAACCCGATCACTAAAACCCGAAAGGGACTAGCCCTGTTTTATGAAAACTTTAGTTTTTTTTTTAAATCACTAAACTACTCTTTTAAATGGTAGCAAAATTTATTTTGAAAATTCTCAAAATATTTCTAATTTGCAAAATTACTAAAATACCCCTAGTGGTAAAATTATAAAAATGCCCTTGGTTTATGAGATTTCCAAAATACCCACAGTACTTATCCAAAATTTCATTATTTTATAAACGCTCAAAAACCCTAATCCGCAAAATATCAAAATACCTTGATTTTGGGAAATTACAAAATTGCCCCTAACTTACAAAAAATTACCAAAATGACCCTGATTTCCAAAAAATTTTGCAACATCACCGTTTTGGAAAGTACAATTCTCAAAAAGAACCCTCAAAGTTTTGTAACTTTTGAAATATCCCTGATTTATTAAATTTTACAAATTTACCCCGATTTGTGAAAAATTACCGAAATAACCTGAGATTCAAAATTACCAAAATACCCCCCAGATTTTAAAATTTTTTTTTCCTAATTACTCCGGGACTTTGAAATTACCAAAATACTTTTTGACAAAATCACCAAGGAACTTTTTCTTTTGAAAAATTACCCTGTAGGACAAAATTACGAAAATACCCCTGGGTAGTGGAAAAACAACAACGAAAACTACAACGTTTCTCTGAATGAACGAAAGTTCATATCTGTTTGATGGATGAATGAATGAATGGAAAGACTCTGTGTTTGTATGAATACGAAAGAACCACTCTTAAATCCCTTTTCATAAAACATCTTCGCGGGTAATAAGTGAAACAAGAATACTAATGTATAAAACTCTTAAATCAGATTAAATCGCGACGTTAGGAAATGAGTTCTAAGGGACATGAACTTAGAGATTATGCCTAGAAAGTATGATGGTTCTATTAAGATCAGAGTGCGCAGCAATAGCATAGTGCGGTAAGTTAGACCGTACGATTGTTCGTTAGTAAGTAATTTCGAGGACGAAATTATTTTTAAGGAGGGTAGAACTGTAACATCCTGGAAAGGGCCTATGCATTTTCGGTTTAAGTGTACGAAATGACAAGTTTCAAGTACTATGAATAAATTTTTGATATTTTTGGAACCTCAGAAATGTATGAAAATGATTGGAAATGAATAATTTTGGAAACCTGGAAATGCATTAGGACATGAACATTTTTGGAAACCTAGAAATGCATGGAAATGGAAATGGAAATGGAAATGGAAATGGAAATGGAAATGAACATTTTGGAAATGATTCAGAATGGAAATGAACATTTTTGAAACTGAAATGTAAGAAAATGGTCATAAACAGAGCCGATCGAAAATTTTAGGAAACTTGGAAATGATGCAGAAATGCCAAATTTTAAAGTTTTAAATAGGAGATTAAGGCTAAGGGGCCTTAAAAGAAAAAGTTGGTAAAATTTGACACCCAAACAGGCTTGGAAAAAAATGGCCTGAAGATGCCTATGGAAATAGCGCCACATGCAAGGTGTTGGGCTGAGTTCGAGTCACTTGGGAAGCAAATAAATAAGTTTTATTTTTGCTTCTAGACACACCAAGGTGGACAAAGACAAGCATTCTAGAAAGAAGTGTTTTATTTGCATAAATATGTGAATAATAAGAGATAAATAAAGGAGTTTTATTCACATAAATATGTGGATAATAAAAGATAAATAAAGGAGTTTTATTCACATAAATATGTGAATAATAAGAGATAAATAAAGGAGTTTTATTCACATAAATATGTGAATAATAGGAGATGAATAAAGGATTATTTTCTAAGGAGATAATTGAGGAGATAATTGATGGATTAAAGGCTTTTATCTTTTAAATAAAAGAGATAATATTATCAAAAAGAGGAGTGGTGGCCAAGTAAAGGACTCCTAGGCTGATAACTTTGGCTATAAAAGGAGGGCAGGAGGGCTACTCATTCACTTTTGCTTCCTCTTTGCCGAAATTTTCCTAGCTCTCTCCCCCTCTCTGCCGAATTTTTCTTCAAGCAAAATCCATCTTTTCTTCTTATATTTTCTTCTCTGTTTCTACTGTCAAAGCCAAATCTTTGTTGATTCTAAGTAAAGGAGCAATCAACTACAACATCAAAAGGGTTTCTTCAACTGTCGAATACAAGGATCAAGGATCTAAGGTAAGATAAATTTATTTGATTAAAGGTTATGATGTATATGTTAGATTAGATCTAACATGAAGATTTCGACAGACATATAGGGCAAGGAATCCTCTTCAGATTTGGAATTTGTATGGTAAGTGATATTCGGCCAAGGCTTAATTTTGGTATTTGGAATTATTTTGCATTATTTCAAAAGCCGAAAACTCACATGATTACATGAATTAGTGTTAGCCGATTTCAAGAAAAGAAATACTAGCAAAATCTTGGGACTTGATTTACAATCATCCAATTCGGCAACAAGGTAACTGATACAAATCCTAGTAGGATTTGGTTTTAAAATCAAAAAGGGGTTATTTATGTGTTTTAATAATGGCCGAATATAGGAGTGAAAGATTTAGACCGGTAGATCGCTCTTCGGGAATTCACGGAATCTATTAAGCGAAAAAGGTGTGTACCCTTACTAACCTTCAATAAATTACGTGGTAATTATTAAATATATGAATATGTATCAGTATGTGAATGTGGTTAAGTACCACAAATGTGGTAAGGAGTACCCAGGTATGTTTCCTACTTTTGATAGGATTATGAATGTGTTATATTCTGAAAAGTGACATGAATGTGAATTTAAGTATGATATGAATGATATGTAATAATTGGGGCATTTGGGATATATGTGAAGGAAGAAAGTGAAGGTGTTGACTTCGGTCTCACCAACGAAGGTGTTGACTTCGGTCTCACCAACGAAGGTGTTGGTTTCGGCCTCACCAACGAAATATGGTGGCTACGGCCCCATTGCGTGAATATGGTAACCGGTTTACATTATTTGAATATAGTGTCTAATGACACAACGTAAGTGGGCGATGAGCACGTCGACTGCAGCGACTGTCTTCGATGGTGTGTAGCGGATGGAGGGTTGACTTAGTAGTCCCCACGGTGTAATTGGCAGGTACGGGTGGTGTGTAGCGGATGGACAAATAGGCTTGGGTTGGGTTGCATCATTTAATATGAATATGAATATGAATATGAATGCCTGAATTGTTGACTGTTAGTTTGTGTACACATTGAGTCTGTTGACTCACCCCTTTGTGGACCTTTTTTTAGGTGATAAATGGTGATGGACCGGGACGGCGAAACTTATGGTGACCATGCCCTAATTGAAGATTTTATGGAGTATTTAAATTTTACATTTGGAAATTATTTGATGTAATAAGGCCTTAAGGCCCAAATGGATGTTCTTTATTTTTGCTTACTTTTAATTGTTATGTTATGAACTATTTTGATTAAAGTCTAAGTAAAATTATTTACTTAAAAATAAACCCTAAAATTATTTTGTCACCCTAAATTAAATGTTTTCTAAATTAAATAAATGGGTTTCCAACCTAAGCCCAACCCAAAACCAATATCTTTCTAAAAATTCACAAAAATTTTCTAAGTAACAAAAGAATTTGAAGCCGATTTTCTTAAGGAACATACCAGATCCGGTTCAGGCTCGTGGGCCGGGTGTGGGGTGTTTCACGACTCAGCCCGACTAGTTAATAGGGTTTCCAATTCAATTTCAATCAAATTCATACCAATCTCAAGTTCTCATATTTTCAATTCAATATCACAATAAGTTATTTAATTCAATTCAAATCACTTTCAATTTCCAATCAATATACATTTAAATATTCACATAATTCACAATTCAATATCATTTCTTACCTCAATTCCACTTACCACACACATTAATTAAATTTCAAAAAGAAATAATAACTAAATTCGAATTATAGTAATACAAACCCGAAATTCGCGATTACTCCTCGATGACCTTCTCTTTTCCTTTCTTCGTGGATGCCTCGGGTGCGATATTAGCTACGAAAAATTAAGATAATTTCATAATCATTAATACACTAGTAATTTATATCTAATTAATTGAATTTCTATTCAATTTTCT
The DNA here is from genome assembly GCA_025503065.1 of Gossypium bickii. Taxonomy (NCBI): domain Eukaryota; kingdom Viridiplantae; phylum Streptophyta; class Magnoliopsida; order Malvales; family Malvaceae; genus Gossypium; species Gossypium bickii. The sequence continues at coordinate 12,312,019 of CP106713.1, read as the reverse complement.
ACTCTAATTTCAATTTAGTCTTAACTAAATTCACTTACTTTTCTATCTCAATTCATACTTTATTTCTACTCAAATTTCAACCAAACTTAGACAAAACTATCTAAATTTCATCATAAAACCCTAATTTCAAAATTCTTACAATTTAGTCCCTATTATGTAAAACTAATAGCTTCTTTTACAATTTAATCCTTTAATCAATTCTAACTAAAAATTCATTCAATTAAACACCTAATTTAACAATTTGTTCAACATGAATCATGTTCAAAAACCTAAGAACTTCCAAAACTTCAACTTAATTTCAACAAAACTTTGTTCTAAAGCTTCTAAAACATCAAAATGAAATAAAAATGACTTAATTGACTTACCAAATTAAACTCCAAACTTTAAAACCCTAGTTTTTCCTTTTCTTTTTCTTTTCTTCTTTCCTTTCTCCCTATCTCGAAAGCTTCTGTTTCTTTTCTCCTTTTTTTTTCTTTTGTTATTTTACTTTATTTCATATATATATATATATTAGTTAGTAATATTAATAATAATAATACATTATAATAATAACATTTAGTTCATAAATATCTTTTACTTAAATTATAAGAAAATATTTTATTTTATTACAAGTGTATTTATATATATTTTTACACATGTACCATTAATCATTATACAATTGTCTTCATTTTAATTTATTTTAATAATAATAATAATAATAATAATAATAATAAATAATAATAACAATAACTTAATAATTTAATATAAAACTATAATAATAATTATAATAAATATCTATTTAATAACAAATACATATATCACAATTGTACATATAAATATTTTTACATTTGTATATTATCATGACCATCTATTTGTCTTTCTTTTATTTGTTTATCATACAAAATCTTATAATATAATTATTTAATTAATAAATATCTTTTAACTTAAATTTTAAGTAAATAAATAATTACAATACAAGTGTATATATATACATTATTACACTTGTACCATCTTTTCGCCATACACTTGTCTTAATTTATTTTATTTCATAATATAATAATATTAATAATAATATTTAAATAGAAAGCCATAATAATAATTAATAATTATACTTATAATAATAAATTAATAGCAAAATCTCAAGATTTTTATACTCATTAACCGCCTCATTCTAAGCAATTAGTCTAATTGCTTATTTAGCCCCTTAAGTTTTTCTTTAATCTATAATTAAACTTTTACCCTTTATTCAATTTAATCCTTTTTTGCAATTACTCTTAATTAAGCTAAATTCACCTAATTAAAACTTAATTAAGCTCACAACTAGACTCATAAATATTTCTAATAATTATTTACGAGCTTGGTTTACTAAGACGGAGGCCTGATATTGCACTTTTCTGATGCCCATGAATTTTGGGTCATTACATTAACGCTATTAAATTTGTTGGTGTGACTTTTTGAAATAAAAATATTTTTCACTCGGTAACCATGTAACTAAAAAAATGGCATTATAATAAACCTAAATTTAACAAAATAAATTTAGCAATATTAACAGTTAGACCTAAATTTTGAAATTTATCCAAAATTTTGATTTTGATTAACAAATGAAGAAGATTACTAGAAATTAGAATTATGCAAATTTTTTATATCATTATTTGAATAATAAAAAATTAGATGTTAGGCATTTTATTTTAATGAGATAAGAAAAGTGATTTAAAAATATCCAATATAAATGTTTAATAAGATTTTAATTTTCATAATTCTCATTATATTGCCACCAAAAAAAAAAATCAAATCATGGGAGAATAAAAATTATTTAAAAAATAAAATAGAGGAAATTTTTTTTGTTAGATGAGTCAAAAAGAAGTGATAAGAGATAAAGAGATGAGTAGATAAAAGTTAAAATATGTCTGTTGCTGTAGTTTTTTAAAATGAGGAATTTAATTTTTATATTTGAATTTTCAAGAATTTAATTTCAAAATGCACCTACAACTCCTCAAACCCGAAACTCCTGCTAAGCTTGTCGTACTACCTAGGATAGTGCCTCATCACTTTCTTCAGACCACTGCATTAGTTCCTTGAAGATGCGAATGTCCTCCAATATTAGCTTAAATCTCCGATTTGCTTGCTTTCAACGACGCTTCCCCTGATGATACCCGAAGTAATTCTCATTTGAATGGCTTTCGCTGTCAACAATTTACGGGCTACCCCATCCTCATGATGGAAGAGTAGTCCATGATATTAAATGTGGTCTTTTAATAAGGATAACCCAGGAAATAGTTATATTCCTATTCCTTCTAATTACAACTCTGTCCAGGTTTGGAGTTATTCCCGCATCTTAGGAATTTCGCAGTTAATGTGTGTTTTCTTGTTCTGGTTTATGAGCTCCGCAGCTGCCTTCATCAAACAGGACTTTATTTCTATGAATCTAAACATTCCGCATGATGATTGGATGTAATCCTCTTCTGAACTTCAACTTTGCATGGCAATGCATTGTCTAGAATCTTTCATAGAAACATGACAATTTTGTAAAGTAGTTTAACGGCCCATAGCAACCTCCATACTTTCTTGGGGATACTTGAATTGGGTGAATTAATATTCCCATCATTATGATTACTCAGTTCATGGAAGTGTGTTGATTTCACATAGAAATCTTCCATTACGATTTTGCGGCTCCTTCAAAGAACACCTTTGATTCCTACTATCTCTGCATCTCCAATTTGGGCAGTTCATTGCGAACTAGTTCTGAATTTGTCGCCATTCCTAAGCTTGATGTTTTCCATCTAGTATTACTTTGCCAAGTGATATTATGCTTGATTACATCGTCTCAATTTATGTAATATACTTTCTTCCACCCTTGATTCTCAAACCCGCCAAAACTTGCACATTAGTAGATCTATTTTGTTACATATGTTCTTTAGGGCTTGAAACATAAAAAATGATAAATTGGCAGCTTAAGGTAAGTTTTTCACCTTGTTAAAGTAATTTGGCTTTCCAGGAGGAACGTTGAGATTCCATTCTATTTGTAGTAGATTGGAAAAACTTACCCTTCTTCCCTTACTTCATCCCCAGACACTTCCCAACTTCCATTGTGGTCTTTACTTGGAAGTATTTCTTGGAATATCCTTTTAAACTTGGAGTGGCAATCTCTGTTGATCATGAACTCAACTTGTTATAATTTATGCAAAGCCTCGAGAAAAAGTAAAATTGGTTAAGCATACTTTTGATTGCACGACACAAATCTCTATTTACTTTGAAAATAAAAAATTCTCATCCGCAAAAAAAAAGTAAAAAAGAAAAAAAGAATTATTGGTATACTCCTTCCCACCTCGAGACTCGTATCTTCCCCTGTTGTTCCGCCTTATCGTGTTTTGACAAAGCACAAATAGGTAGGGTAATCTTAAACCTCCTTCAGGACAAAAACTACGTATGAAGTATCTGATAAGGAACAATATAAATGCACTTCACGGTTAGGCCCAAAGTTCCCTTGAATTTCCTCTCAATAAATTGCAACAGCTCCGATGCCTGAATAACATTATCACCCTCGAATGAGAGCATTTTGAAATGGGGAGACAATCGCCTCCAAGATTGGATTAAGTCACTGAAACAAAATCTGTGATAACATTATATACCATCTCCTAGGTATTAAAACAATGAAGGTTTTGTTTAATTCTTTAAGCATTCTACCCATCTTAAGGAAGTTTAGGCATGAATCAATGTTGAAAGAATATGGGGAGGTTTAAAGGGTCCAAATCAAACATTACTTTTTGGATATCTATCTCAGTGAAAGGACAAGTTAAAAAATGCTTAGGGCCTCCGGTACCCTTGGTATCTCCAACTCATTTAAGAAATTATCAATATCATCCTAACTGTTACATTCTGGCTTATTGAAATTAAAGCAGTACGATTTCCATGGACTGATTCAGACCACATTACTTAGTACTTCTATTAAAAACAAAACTTGCAAGTACTGATACGATACCAGTCAATGTATTTAAGCGACAACAAAACAATGACTCCAAATGCCATGATACCAAGACAATAAAATTTTACCCTTCAAAACTTCACGACAATAAGTCCCATGAATGAAAGGAAAAGATTTATTTATTTGGCGATGCATTTTAATTTAACCAAAAAAATTCCCATTCCTGTGTATCAATCTAAAGTACCATAAAGAAACAGAGAATAACATCTCAAAACCAAACGACAGATAACAGCTTTTGAACATTTGAAGGTGCATTGTATATTGGAACATCATTTAATCGTCTTCTGCAATTTTATTCCAACAGGAAAAAAAATTCAAAGTTGCAATTAATGATGATCATCATCGCCATGTCCGTCTGGAGGTCCTCCAGGTCCCACAACTTCCAGCTGCACCACAAAGGTAGAAATTATTAGGCAAAACACACAGGGAATTGGATGAACCATTGGTCAAGCTTAAAGTCTACTGCTCTCACTTCACCCTTAAACCTATTCATGTTCACCTAAATCATCGTGCCATTATAGTTTTGTTTGTCAATTGAGAATCATCTAGAAAAATATCGCATAGCTCAAACATTTGCAACTCAATAAAATATACGAGGTTATTAGTTGCATTCACTGATAATATTTGCAGAGTTCTAGATGAAGTAACCACTAACCAGAACCAAGTTAGCCAACATAACAGTCATTCATAGAAGCTATTTATTGCACAAACTGGTTGATGAACCATGCTCAACTAGGGCAAACGAGGGTTGCCTGAGAAGAGACTAATACTGTTTATTTGTCCCACAATGCCCCAGATGGTTAGCAATTAATTCAGGTCTTCAGCGTTTTGGGTGAATCCATGTATGGGCTACCAGAAATACCTAAAAGGCTATGGATCCAATGAATGCAAGGACATTGACATTTAGATGTAATGCAAATACATCAGCTCAAGGTTTGGACATAAGGAATGAATGTTCTCTAGTTCATGATATCCACTTACCACAAAATACTGTGAGCAAACTGGACACTCATGTGGCTTGCCTTTCTCCAGCCAAAACCAGACAACATCATGCTCATCCTCTGCATTTTTGTCATAAAGCAAATAGAATGAACACAAGTATTAATTCAAGTAAAATGACTCAATTTTGTACAATTTTGACAAAAGCATAGAATAAAGACCACAGTTAGAATTTAGAAGAGCAGAAACAGAGAATTGAGGAAGGAAACATACCGCCTTCACCTCCTGGGCATCCAACTATTCTCTTGTCATAGTAGGACTTGACAACAGCAGGAGCTTCCTACAGGCAGATAAAATAACTTCTACCATCAAAAGTCAAATCAGGACCTCACTCTTATGATTCTAATAAAGATTTAAATTTCTGGTTTTTTATTTTATCAGAAAAATTTCCAGTTTCTAGCAGAATAGAAAGCAGGCATAAACTCAAAATGATAAATTTACAAAGAATATTACTTGGAAGCCATGATTCAACAGTAAATGGATAAAACACTGCAGCTCATCCATATGTAGAAAAGAACCGCATTAAAATCTTTAACAAATTCAGAAAACAGAACCTTCTGTACAAACAATTATTCCCTTTGTATGATATCTATAATATTCTAGTTCCCGAAGAAGTGGTAAATCCATCATCTAGAAAGCAAATTAGACCAACCCATGTTAATTTTGTTAACAAGAGAATATTAACGACCCAGGTTTTGCATATGGATTGTTACCCTCAGTGGAGGGTCAAGGTTCACTGTTCAGGAGTCCCAACCCCTAAGGCCTAGTCTACTGATGACCAGAGACCCACCAGTGACAAGACATGCCAACGAAGAAAAAATGAAACAAATAATCCCTTACTTGAGAAAAACTAAATTTAAGGAATAATATAAGTTGATAACACAATCACTTACAAGTAACAAATACAGGAATGAATCATTGGAAGTTCCAAATAGTTAATAACATTGAAAATATATGTTGCCAAAGCACAAATAATGCAATTGGTAACATCTTTTTTGCAAACATTCACTCACACTAAGGATTAAAAGTAGTTCCAGTATACATCAATAACAGGTAATCAGTAAACCCATTTAAATAGAAGGGAACAGAATCCAATTACTTGAAGCCATTATAAACCAAATAAATTATTAAATGCAAGGAAAATATAGAAGTAATTCATAGCCCGGGGGGGGTAATTGTCAGTATTTAAACACCATCTGCCACTGATTAAATATAAGATGACACAGACATGATCAAATTGGGATTCTCAGTTGTAATAGATGGTGAGATACTAACCTTTGTGCCAAAAGGACCAACAGGGTTGTTTACATCTTCAAGGATTTTCTTTCCCTAAACAAGATAAAGCAAAAAAGAAAATGAGAATGAGAAAACACCAGCCCCTAAACTTAGAAGGCAGTAAATCAAATATCGCCATAATGCTCATAAGTTATTACAACATAGTCGACAATTCGACTCTTCTATAGTATAAAAGTAACACCAAAAGAAAGTTCTCATATTAAAAAACCAAACAGAGAGAGAACAGGAAAGGGGAAAAAAATTGCCTGAAGCTCAGACTCAAGCTCCTCTCGCTCATGACCTGTAGCGATAGGCATTACATCCTCAACTCTCTTCTTCACAGCAGTATCCGCTACAGAAACCAAAGCAATCGAAATCAAAAACCGCAAAACCAATATCGGATGCATAGACTAACACTCAAACAGTATTGCTTTCCAATATAAACTAAATCTAACTTAACCTCTTCTTCTAAAAACAACATCTTAAAGACTATCTAAGGGGTGCAAAGCTTGAATTTTTTTAAAAAAGAAGAAGAAGAAGAAGAAAATGAATCACAGACGAGGATCTAACAAAACAAGGGTTACCTGACTCGGCGGAGAAATGGCGAACGAGGAGGGAAGCAGAAGGGGAAGGAGAAATGTGAGATTTGAATGGAAGCGGCGCCGTTTTAGACGCGGATCGGCATGGAAGTGCTGCCAGAGATTTGAATTGTGAAGTAAGTAGCCTTCTCCACATATTTCGGAAATCAAAGGATCGTGTTTAGGTTTTGATGATCTCAGGTCACGCCCCGGCGCTTTTTCTTTATGACGATCAAAAAAAGCGATTGCAATTTTTCTCTATTCTTTTCCCCAGTGCGGATAAAGGGAAAATGGGATTTCAAAGAACGGGGGAGGCTGCGGAGTGATGATGGGGTTCAGTGTTTGTTTATTTCTTTGGGGATATATTTAGCACGTGCAATGTTGTTACACGTGTGTACTTTGTGGAAGTTTTCGGGTTTCCGGGTGCGGTTTGAGTTTTTATACGATTGGTGAGGTTGGGACGTAGAAGTTGCCATGTGCCCTTGTCATTCTCTCAGATCAGTTTGGAATGCTTCTAGCGTTGCCGCGATTCCACGAGGGAATTTAAAAAGTTATAAAAGAAAAAAGGTAAAACATATATTTTATATAATAATCAAATAAATTTTTTTTGGTTCAAATGGTAAATTTGAATATTTAAAAATTATTGTTTTAATAATGAAAGGACATGATTGATATAATATTAATGGTTTATAGATATATTTAAAATATTTTAAATTTGATAGCCAATTTAATATGAGGGTCATAGTTTGAAGATGACTAATAAAATTAACTCTAGCTAAAAACTAAATATTTAGGGATTGAACCTAATATTAATGAGAATTTGAAAGAACAAAATTGATAGTTGAAAGAACAATGAAGTAGTGCTAAGAGCAGTGACAACTGTGAGTATCATTGCAAAGAGCAACTATGAACACAATATAATTGTTTGTACAATTCAGTTTTCCTACATTCGTGTGGCATTTCCCAAAGAGATAATTCATTATCTTTAACATCATATAAATAGCTATTTAAGTTCCATCATATCTCAATATAGTAGCCTTACATTTGCACCTAAGATTTAGTTCTCTCTCCTCTAAGTTTTTCCTCTTGAAAAATTTAATTTGTAAATCAAATGATTCACTTATTTACTTAAAAATGCACTATTAAAATAGGATTCTTAAATGAATATATAAGGGCAAAACTATTTGTATCAATTATATACAAGTCTTAAGAATAGAAATCAACCTGACTCACTAACATCCTAGATCAATTACAATTAATTTCTCTATCAAAGTAGCAGCTAAAAAAAAAAGTAATATCTTTATAAAGTCCAGGATAAGTCACAAAATCTTCAAAATAAGTTACCCAATTATTCAGCCCAATCTCTTTAAAATAGGGGATCTGATTACTTCATCTGATTCAATCCAATCTCCAAGATATGTTTCTTCATATGAATAGATCTTCAAAGATGGACAAACTATTGGAGAAAATTCGGTTCAAAAATGGGTTTCTTGTACAGCGGAAAATTAAAATTTTGAAAATTAAGTCGATTGGTGATATTTATAGCAAAAACCCTAAACCGAATTCACATCTGTGTTTTCGAATAGACAAATCCCTGTCATTCCCAACTTTCAACCAAATGGTCTTCTCCGCTATTCTTGTACTACAAACTGCTTCGAATCAAAATACAGAATTAGAAATAGTTTTCTTTTATTTAAGTGTGAAAACAAAAAATCTCTTCTCAAATAGAAACTAGAAGAAATTGTTATTCCAAAAAAATATATTTAATAATTGAGAAAAAAATTATCTCTATTTTCCGGCAGAGTAAAAATATCTTTTAAAGTTATGTAAATAGCTCTACAGGTGTCATCTATTTATATGGAAAAGAGGTAAAACCCTTGTTGAACTGTGGAAGTTTATTTCAACTAGAAAAATGAACTTCCACTCTATCAAAAAGTATAGGGGGCAACCCTAGTTAATAATACTAGGGTTAGGGTTTGTCGTCCCCTTCATTAACATAAGGGCTTTTGGGCCTCTCCCATATCAAGTCCGATTACAAGTACTTCCTAGGCTTTTAATTCAATACTTTATAATTTAACTCAACATAATATTTATTTTTCTATTTCCAAAAATAAACAGCTTAATATTTTTTCCAATCAAATAATCTTATCAACCCAATTCTAATTATGTTAAAATCATGATGAATTTATTGTAAAAGAATCTACAAGAAAAAATATATTTAATATTTCTACATTCAATTTGTTCACTATGACCAATGATTTATTTCAATTTTTTAACTTCATTTAATTCGAAAAACATAAATTTGTTTTTAGGTCATTTTCATTTTGGAGAAAACCATAATCATTTGAAAATGATTTCATTTCTCCATTTTCATTTTCATTTTGGAGAAAATCATAATCATTTCCAAATGTTTTATATTTCTCTATTTTCACCATTTCTATTCATTTTTGTTCATTTGATTCAACATGCAATTCATTTTTAGTTTCAACGAGCTAGCAGAGAGGCTGATTAGACATATGCAATTGAGGCTCAAATGATTTATAATTAAATTCCAACTTCTCACCTATTAATTATAAATTCATTTAGTCATGAAGTCATTCCACAATAGTATCGTGATTGATCTCCGTGGTTGAGCTCTCCCCAATGGCATACAATTACGAAAGCAACTCAATCAGTGTTGGTCCAATGATATTGTCATAAGTGTGTTACCCTCCTAGGATATCTTTAATCTCTTTGGGATGATATACATTCTCCCAATATGATCCTATGTTATCTCATGATAACTATTACATCTTCCTCCATAAAAAATCAATTATTATCAAATAGTAATCAAGTCATTCATCACAAAGACGAACTATTTGTGGCCATATTCATCAACCATGTAATGCCAATGAGAGGATATCATTTACTCTTTTCTCGGGCTATGAACTTCATTATTGTAAACGAAACTACATACTGTAGAAGTCATATACCTAACAAACCAGCTTTCGGTTCCTTGTCTATTTGAACTCAGCTTTTTACTTACATTAAACCATACGAGTCACGCATGCATAGTCTATCATCCACTCAGGATTTAGGTATGTCACACTATGAACGTCACAAGTGAATAAATCCATAAACAGATTCATGATCTATCCTTCTTGGATCTTGTCCGATGCTATTAGTCCAGTCAGCCACATCTATGTCTCTATCTTCTGGGAGTCATCCGCTCTAATGCCCAAGACAAAGCATCTCCCCAATTGGACTTGATAGACGACATATTAGTATTTCAATCAATTTATTAATTCCTGATTAGACTAAAGACATGTTTAGGTTCGTCTATTAATATAAGTTATCTTTCTGTATCACGATCTGATCACGTAATACTGCTTAATATTAGTTTAAACATTAGAGAACCAATGAGCAACATTTGCTTCTATTTTCATTTGTGTGCAAAAAGCACATGAGGACAATTATACAAATCATATTAATGTAATTAATGAATTTTTTTATTAACTAATTTGTTCTATTAAACCTTGTAGAGTTATAGAAATTTATTTCCACTACAAAACAATATCCTAATTTACTTAGGATATAGAGGGCGATAACACTCGTTAATGATACTAGGGTTTTGTTGTCCCACCTCCTTACATGAGGGGTTTTGGGCCTCTCTCACATCAATCCAATTATGAATACTTTCTAAACCTTTTTAACCTGGTACCTTGTAATGTGATCCAACCCGATTCAGTTTTTCTATTTCCCAAAATAAACTTTAATATTTACATATTCAATCATTTTCTCATATCAATTTTACTTTATTAAAATTTTGATGATTTTACCTCCGGTAAAAATTTTGACAAATTTATCCTTATTAAAATTTTGAGAAAATTCGTTCAATATGTCACAACTCAACATATTCACTATGACCAAATGGTTTGTTTTCATTTTTGGGATTTAAAATAGTCCAAAAACATAAACTCGTTCTTCCATCATTTTTTTAAGTAATCTTATATAAGATTGCAATTTTCCATTTTTTTTTTGAAACATACATTCATTTTCAAATAATTCCATTTTTCCATTTCGGAGAAAATCATAATTATTCTTAAATGTCTCCCATTTCTCTTTTTCTATTCATTTCTATTCAATCACGCAATTCATTTCTTGTAACACCCCCTAACCCTTATCCATCACCGGAATAGGGTTACAGAGCATTACCAGACTTTCAGATCAATTACAAACAATAAACATATCATTAAACATACATATCATGAATTAATCATATTGTCCCTTTTATGAGCCCTCGAGGCCCAAAATACGTGTTAAGAACAAATCGGGACTTAATCGAAAACTCAGAGAATTTTACGTGAAATTTCAATTTTTTTTATATGTATAGGGCTCACAGGCCCGTGTGGTTTAGGGACACGCCCGTGTAACTCTCTGACTTACTTCACACGGCCAAGCCACACGTTCGTGTGCTAGGCCGTGTACCTTACACGGCTGAGACACACGCCCGTGTCTCTGCCCGTGTGGCAATACCTGAGCATTCCGTTTCTAAAATTTTAAGTTGCAGGGGACACACAGCCTAACCACACGCCTATGTATAAGTCGTGTGTCTCACACGGTCTGGTCACACGCCCGTGTGCCAGGCCGTGTGAACTTAAATTGAGCCTTATACAACAAGTTTACCAACCCTGCAATTCTCGAACAATAAGCAACTCAAATACCATTTATTCAACCAATCCAAAATACAATTAAATACATCTAAAACATGTCAGAACAATCAATATAATGATCTAACTCATGTATGTTCATAGATACCTAACGTAAATTATCTAAACAAATCATTTAAATACCATTCAAACCAATCCGAATTAAACCATGTAAATAACCATATTATAAGACATATATTTGTATATGTAAATCAACCAATATCATATTATACACCATTGATATTCACATCTCAAAATTGACATCAAAAGACAACCTAGGTACATGTCATTTCAAACGAGAAAATACTTCACCATGTATTTGAGTTCGGGATCGGTCTTGGATGCTGATTCAACGTTCGGACTTTACCTAACCTATGCACAGAAACAAACCGTACGCTGAGTATAAACTCAGTGGTATTTCTATAATCCGAATAATTATTAAGCACAAATTTATAATGTTTAAGTACGTATCCATACATAATAAAAATCATTCAACCAATAATTAATTTCATAACTCATCATCCAAATCACTTCAATAATCATATTTTCTATTTCAATCTCACAATTGTTATTCAATAGTATTTTACAATAAAATTATCTATTCAATTTCAATATCAATATCCATTTCTTATTCAATATCATTCAATGTCAATCATTTGGTCAATTCATTCATATATCTCCATTAACATGACTCGGACTCAGACGGATACACAGATCCAACCCAAACACACTAGTATGGCACTCAGTGCCTCATCGGCCATAGTGCCTCATCGACTCGAAGTCGAAGTATCCCTGAACACTTCCAATCCTATGGCATGCCAACAATATCTGACTTAACCTGACACTGTTAATAGGGTATTCAATTTACTTTTCAATTTCCATTCAATACACAATTCAAATAAACTCATAAATTCCAATTCAATACAATTCAATTCAACTCAATTCAATTCAATTTTAATACTACAATTATCCAATATTCAAATATCGTATCAATCACTAATTCACATACATTAAATCCAACATCATAGATGCTAATACTTACCTTAATATCTTACTATAAACATTTAAATCAAAATTCAACAATTAATAGTTAAATTCGAATTATAGAAATACAAACCGTAGTTTTCCGAGCTAATCCTTGTTGACTTTCTCTTTCCCTTTCTTAGCAGATGTCTCCGGCTCAATGTTAGCTACGGAAATCAAAACAATTAAAATTTATTAATATACTACAATTTTATACTACATATTTCAATTAATACACATCTTTTGCCTAAATTCCAGTTCAATCCCTATTCAGTTCTAACTTTATTTTCTTCATAATTTGATTCTCTATTTTTTATTCAACTATCACTTAAAACCAATTTCAACTCTCTAATTTCACCATAAAATCCTAATTTTGAAATTCTTTCAATTTTGTCCTTATTACTCAAAACTTATGATTTATTTTACAATCCCCTTTTCACTTCTAACTTGAAATTTTATCAATTTAAACCCCTAATTCTTCAAATTGTTCAACATGAACAACATTTAAAAAACTACTAAATTACAAAATTTCCACATAAATCAAGTAGTATTTTGTTCTAAGATTCCAAAAATATCAAAATTACAAGAAAAGGGACTAAATTAACTTACCAATTGAACTTGAAACTTCAAAACCCTAATTTTTCCCTTATTTTCTTTCCCATTTTCTTTCTTTCCTTCTCCCCTGTTTTTAGTTTGGCTATTCTGTTTCTTTTCATTCTTTTGTTTTATTTTATTTCTTTTATTTTATGTTATATTATTATATTATATTTTAATAATAATAATTATTATTTCTTAAATAATAAGCAAATACATAAATGTATTACAAATGTATGATTGTATTTATTACATAGGTATATTATTTTTATCATACATTTGCCTTAAATTGGTTTATTTATTTTTTTAGTCCTTCAACTTTTCTTTAATCTATAATTAAGCTTTTACCCTTTATTCAATTTAATCCTTATACCTAATTAACCTTAATTCAAGCTAATTCACCTAAACAAAACCTAATTAACCACACTATTAACTTCGTAAATATTTCTAATAGATATTTACGAACCAGTTTTTTAAAAACGGAGACCCAAAAATACACTTTCCAATTACCATAGATTTCGGGTCGTTACATTTCTGGTTTCAACAAGCTAGCGTATGGACCGATTTGACATATGTAGTTGAGGCTCAAATGATTTATAATTAAGTTCCGACTTTTTTCCTATTAATTATAAAATCATTTAGTCACAAAGTCATTCTATTATAGTATCATGACTGAGCTCTCCTCAATAACATACTATTACGAAAACAATTACTCAATGCTCGTCCAATAACCTTGTCATAAGTGTGTTACCCTCATAGGATATCATTGATCTCTTTGGGATAATATTCGTTCTCCCAATATGATCCTATTTTAACTCGTGGTAATCATTACATGTTCCTTCATGAAAAGTTAATCACTATCAAATAGTGATCAAGTCATCCATCACAAAGATGGATGACCTGTAGCCACATTTACTTTCCATCAACCATGTAATGCCAATGAGAGGATATCATTTACCCATGTTTTGGGCTATGAATTCCACTGTTGTGAATGACGCTACATACTACAGAAGTCGTATACTCAACGCACCAACTTTAGGTGTTTTATCTATTTGAACTCAGACTTTTACTTACATCAAAGTGTACAAGTCATGCATACATAGTTCCCCATCCACTCATTATTTAGGTATGTCACACTATGAACATCACAAGTGAATAAATCCATAAACGAATTCAAGATCTATTCTGCTTGGGTCTTGTCTGATGTATTGTTAGTCCAATCAGTCACATCTATGTCTCTATCTTCTGGGAGTCATCCACTCCGATGCCTAAGACAAGACATCTCTCCAATTAGACTTGATAGACAACATATTAGTCTTTCAATCGGTTTGCTCATTTCCGATTAAACTAAGGACATGTTTAGGTTCGTTTACTACTACAAGCTATCTTTTTGTACTATGATCTGACTACGTAATACCACTTAGTATTAGTTAAACATTTAGACAACTAATAAGCAACATTTGCTTCTATTTTGCTTTGCATGCAAAAACCATGTAAGGACAATAATATAAAGTATATTAATTTAATTCACAAATAATTTTGTTAATCAATCTATTCAGAAAAATTACAAGTTTACAAATGAATATACTACACTCAGGGCACCAAATCCAACACCGAGTTGACAATGATTATATCGTCTCGAGTTAAAGTGTAACTAAGGCTTCAAGTTTACAAAGATTATGCTATTAAGGGATGAAGCATAAATGGGGTCTTAGTCGATGGTGCTAATACAGGCACGATAATGAGTCTTCTCATCAGAAGAGTATGTTTCATAAAACTTAAACATAGGTGCGAGGAAGGAAAATGTAAGGGGCCTTCTAGTATAATCAAGTTATTCGTGTTGTCCATCTCCACTGAAGGCGATAACCTTGTTAGTATAACATGTTACACTCTAATGCTGTCACAAGTTATAATAACGGGGTCACCGCTTTCGGTGGTGGTGGATAAGACACATTACTTGATTATACTGAAACGACCTTGCGTTTTTCTTCATCGTATCTATATTTGAGTTTTATAAAGCATCCTCTTTTGATAGGAAACTTATTGTTGTGCCCACATAACCATCGTCAACTATGGCCCCATTTATGCTCCATCCTTTGACAACATAACATTTGTAAACTTGAAGCCTTAGTTACACTTCAATCCCAAACCGTATAATCACCATTAACTGGGACCTAGAGTTGCAACGTGATCCAACTTCCAGGGTGATGGCTCCATAGATTGATGAAATTTGTAGGTCACCCAACTTCATGGCACCATCGTAAATTCAAACATTCCTTAAAACTTTAACAATGTCTATCTCAAACACAGATAAAAATAAATTTACAAACTTCTAATTTCCAAACGCAAGAAAAAAAAAAGAAAAAAAGAATTTTTAGCACATCTTACAATACATGTTTTCCTTTCTCTCTCCAAAAACAACTAGACCGATAAATTTTTAGAATTTCAACCTAGTTTCTCAAATGATTTTTTTTTTCAATATATATAAATTAACCAAAATACATTAATGATAATTTTACTAATTTATGAGTCTTTTTGTAATACTAAATTTCTCTTATTTTCTTTGGTAAAACATATCCTTATAGGATTCTCAATCACAAATATAGAGGATGGTATATTTTAATAATATCATGTATCATGATATGTACATGAGTTTCATAAATAAAATGAGAACATATTGATTACTTTTACAATACCCAATGTTAAATGCATGTATCACAACAATCCTATAAAGGACTATATATTTTGTTTACCAATGATAGAAAAAAAAAAAAAAAAACCAATGCTAATAGTTTAACAATATATTTTGTTTTCTATGACTTGTATTATACTTTTGACCCTTTTTTCTTCATAAAAAAAGTTTGAATGACTCGGTCAAGAATTTTGACTTAAAATTATATATTAATTACCTTGATAAATTAAAATTTAAAATAAATATTAATTTTTATATTTATTTATCACTTTTGATTTTATTAATATAATATTTTATATTATTTGAGATAATTTTGAATAAAAGTTAAATATAATTATTTGAGTAATGGTTTTAGAAGAGTATAATTTATTTCAATTTTTAATACAATAAATCAATTTGATATTTTTTACATATAAAAATTTTCATTTTTAATGAATTAAAAAATTTAAATGATTTATCAAACACAATTGAATGAGTTTAAGTCATTCTTTTAATCGTTTACGATATTTTAACTGAGTTTGATTTTCTATTTTTTATACTAATTCAAGTTTTGCATTTTTAAGTTTATTTTTGATAAAAACAAAATTTCACTATTTTCGCATTATAAAAATTTAAAATTACTTATAATAATAAAAAAACAAATTTAGCTACGGTATGTTTTTAGGGTACACTACATTATTAGTCACTAAATGATGAGTAAAGTTTGGTTTTAATTACTTAATTTAAAAGAAAAATTATAATTTGGTCACTAAATTATTCAAAAGTTTTTATTTAAGTCATTGAATTATTCGAAAGTTTTTATTTAAATCATTAGACTTTTAAATGTTCTTTTTTAAAGTTTCGCTGGCAAGCTTCAAGCGATGATTCAACGTTCAGTACCACTCATTGACGAGTAGAAAAACATACCTTAGATCTAAATTGATCTGACGGTTAGTGTTGGAGATCGGAGAAAAAACCTATTTGAATTTGGTTAGTAAATTCACAACATCCAAAGTTATTTCATTAAAAAAAAAACTTAACTGTAAAAGATGAAGAAAAAAATAGCTTTTGATTGATATAGACAGTGCAAAAAAAAAAAGGTTATATAGCATCGATTTTAACACCTGATAATTTAATGAAATTTTTTGAATAGTTCAGTGATCAAATTATAATTAGTTTTAGGTAAGTGACAAAACAAAAATTTATCATAATTAGTTTTTATTTTTAATAAGAAAAAACATAAAAAGTGCCACGATCTGAATCGTGTGTAATCCTACTAACGATCTGAATCCGTTAGTCCATTTGGGAGCGTTAACTTAATCAGAAGCATCCAATTTTAACGGCCTACTTACGCCCCATCATTATTGTTTTATCACCGTCCGATCATATCAACCTCCCTAATCCAACTATGATATCCCACCTGGTCCCTACTTCCAATATTATAAATTTAAAAACCTATTTTCAATGACCTTTCCCAAAATTCCTGTGTTTTCTTCCTCAAAAATTCAATTCAACAATTTTTTTTTTTAATTTTTACTGAAAAATCAAATTCACCAATCATGAGATTCAAGAAAGGTAGCAAAGTCGAGGTATTAACCATGAAGGAGGTTCCAACCGGCGCTTGGCGCTGTGCCGAGATTATCTCCGGCAACGGCCACACTTACTGCGTTAAGTACGGTTGGTTTCCGATCACTGGCGAGGCGGCGTTGGTCGAGAGAGTCCCGAGGAAAGCGATTAGGCCTTGCCCTCCTCCTATAAATGGGATCGACGATTGGGTTCCTGGCGACGTCGTGGAGGTGTTCGACGAGTTGTGTTGGAAACCAGCGGTGATCGTTAGAGTTTTCGGTGGAAACAACATGTTTTCCGTCAGGATTCTTGGATCGAAGAGCCAACTCAAAGCACATCAATCTCGATTGCGTGTTCGACAATCTTGGGAAGACGGCAACTGGCTCCTTGTCGGGAAGGTAAATCTCCTGAACCTTTCTTTTAGTAATAAATTTTAATATATTTCTTTAACCTTTTTTGTTGGGACGTTGTTGATTCTTACCCTAATTGTTATGATCGATAACAGGGCTCGTCAAATTCCAGTGGACCACCGAAGAGGAAAAGATCTTCGCTTGGTTTTCCGGAAGCTGGTGGAAAGAAGATGAAGGTGATTGAAAAAGGTAGTTTTGGTGGTCAAAGACTAATAGTTCGGCTTCCTTGTCCTGCTTCTGAAAAGGTAGATGCATTTGTTTATCCCAAAAATATACTGGGTGAAAGATGTATGCCTTCTTCATTTCGTAGAATTGATGATACCTTGAGTTGCACATCGTCTGTTGGTAGTTGTAGTGGTTTAGGGAATAATGGTCTTAACTTGTCTCCTAGTTATGCAACAAACGGTTGTGAAAACTTGGAGGATTATTGTAGTGATGCTGACTCATATTCTGAAAGGTGTTGTGGGGAAGATGGAAGTTCTGTTTCCCCTAGTGTGGAATTGGGAACCGATTTCCATAGGTCGGAGCTGCATGCCTATCAGAAAGCTCTGTGGGCATTGCATGCTTCTGGACCTTTGACTTGGGAAAAAGAAGAAAAGGTAACCAACCTTCGTCGTACTCTTAATATTTCTAATGATGAGCATTTGAGGGAACTAAGAAAGTTGAGACATGATGATAATAGGTTTTTTATTAGTTGTTACTAGGTTTAGTGAATCACATTTCTATCTGGTAATGCACTAGTGTTATATTTTACTCCAATGATGCTGATATTGTAAGGATACTTGAAAATTTCAATTTGTAATTAGTTTCTTTTCCTATCTCCACGATAGAAGCTGTTCTTTATGTAATTCTTTTTTGCCTGAAGTATAAAAAAGGCCCCTGAGCTAAGTAATCATTCAAGCCCCTAATGTTTTACTACAATCAACTGAACCTTCAAACATTTGTTTTTAAGTTAGCATAATATATATAAGCATTCTTTTCATTTTTGTTTTTGACCTTTTGTAAATGTTGTATATTGTTGGTTGGATATTTCAGCACAGTAAGTTCTATTATCCCTTGTGAAACTGTTGAGTTTCATTAAATACAAAGAGGTGAATTACGTTTGTTGTTGCTAGAACAGTTTCCCTAAAATAAATTTAAGTTTGTACAAATTCAAGTTCCAGAAATAGTAACATGAATAGCCTGTTTCAGTATTTCCCAGCGCATACATATATGTGCAATTTTGCCGTCTATGATTACTTCGACCTTGTTCACGGTCTTTACCTGACCTTTTTCTAGTTCCCTAGATGGGGTCTTGGAAATTGTGATGTGGTGCTGGCTGGTTTATGAACTCTAGCTAGTGTTTCATACATTCCCCGTTTATGTACGTGAAGCTGTTCTACATCATATCATGATGATGTACAATTGTTATACTTGCTTATTTCAGCAGCATATGGAATTAATGTTGAGAAATATCTTGATGCTTTCTCAGAATATCTCATGGCCAATGTTGGAGGCATCCATACTTTGCTTCTAAAGCCATGATGGATTGAATATGTCATCTCTCGCTGTTGATCAGGGGACAACATCCATGGTTTATTCCTAAAGGAACCCTTAAGCCCTGCTTTTGGTACGAATTATTTCTAAAAATATTTGAAAATTTTGATTTATCTATGGAAATGCTGGTATAGGTCATTGTATTCCTTGTTGCAGAAAAACAAGATAATCTTAAAAGCTGCCCTACAGTTAGCATGTAAATTGATAGGTTGCAGGTGCACTTATGGAAAGACATATCTGTCTTATTCCCCCTCCCCTTCTCCTCATCCCTTTTATAGAGTACATGAGAATTAAAGTTATATCCCATAGTGGAAAGTTTTGTATCTCTAGACTCTGCATATCCAATATGATTAAATAAATGTGTGTATATATATCGATTCATATTTTTTTGCAAAGGCTTCTAACTTTAATGCTTGAGTATTGACAAGAAGATGTTACCATCACTTATTTTAATCTTTGAGAATGAAATGCACCCACTATACAATAATTAATTAAGACTTAAATATGCGCAAATATTTGATTTTCAAATTCATTCACCACTATAATTTATGGTAATCTAAAACCCAAATTCCTTTTCAGATGTGTGAAGTGCATTTGTGTGTTTTGTAGGTGTTTTAAAATTGAGATTGGTTTGTGATAGGGTGAGATATAGTTTGGTGTTTCATGTGGAGCATGTTTGTTGACTTGGATGTCATAGTTGGGACGTATTATCTCCTTGTTTGTCCATTTGTACCAAGTTATGGTGTTTGTTCATGGGCAACTTAGAAATTTTAGTGGTTCTCAATTAAATGCATCATCATCATCATTATTATTATTAATTATATATAATTTTACAAATATATTATAATTATACCTTATCTATGAATAATTTACTCCTTATTAACAAAAAGTAAAAATTGAATAGCCAACAGTTTAATTTATAATATATTAAGTTTTTATAGCTTGTATAGATGTTTTAGTAATGATTAGGAACTTTTTATTAGTACTCATTTATTATATATTAAATAATATTGCTTGGTATTAATAATATGAAGTAAAACTCTATTGTATATATTTTTTTTGCCATTAATTATATTGTATATTGAATACAATAAAAATGCTTTAATATTTAACAAACCATTATATTTCATGCTCTATTTAGATCAAGCATATCAGGTTTAAAATAAATTAAAATTTTTAACTATTCATTTTATGTAAAATAGAGTTTCAATCGTTAATTATATATCAGTATACAATATTTTAGATTAATATAGATATATCGAATTGATTCAAAAATTTACATATATAATAAATACAAATATTTTAATAAATTCAAGGATTTGATTGTTAAGATGTTGATCTTATAAAAAATTAAAAAAAAGTGTAAAATCACTTCAATTTTATATCGATGCAAGTAGAACGCTCTTTTTCTTAAATATTTTTATATAACATTTTTGAAAGAAGATTTGAAAATTTATCTAGAATTATCTATTAAATCGTTTTTTTTTTAAACAAGCATCCACTCCCAAAAAAGTAGTCTTTAAAAATCTGCCGATCATATAAAAATGGTGTGTGCGAATACATCTAGATGTGTGATATCCTTTTCATGTAATAAGTGTGAGTGTGTGAGTTTTTTTTATCACTCGTATACCGTATATCAAATTTAAAGTATACTCATAAGTAGTGAAAATTTTATATAATAAATATATAATATACGGGTGATAAAAAAATTAATTGATATTTTGATTACAATAGTAAAATTAAATATTTATTATGTTTAATGTTTTGGGTTTAAATATTATTATGATCAAAATTTTATTGATTTATTATATAGATAAAGACAAAAACAATCTCTTTAAAATATATATTAATTTGTATGTGAAGGATATATTAGTAATTTTATAGTTGAGTTGGTGTTCAATTGTCCCGTGACACTAACTCAACAAAAAACTTAAATATCTAGATAATTTGGCTTAATACATTATTTGGTATCCAAGTCTGACATTTTTTTCATATGACACTTGAGTTTTTATCCAATGCGATATCTATATTTGGCAAAAGTTAAACATTTTGGCACATGAATGTAAGAATGTTAACTTTTAGTATTTAAATTGAGTTTTAGGATTGATTTGATAAAATTTTATAATTAATTTTCATCAAATCAACCCTAAAATTGAAAGAATCATAACCATCAAATTGTATTTAATAAATTAAAATAAATTCAAAATTAATGCTAAATTTATTCTATTGACAAAATCATGAAAATTCAATCCTAAAAATATTAGTAATTAACTTTCATTAAGTCAATTCTAAAAATTGAATTAAAGACTAAAATGTTAACATAGTTACTTTTGGGTAATAAAATAACTTTTGCTAAATGCAGGTACAACATTGGGTTAAGAAAAAAGAGAGCACTAAATTAGAAAGAATTGTCAAACTCAAGTACTAAATGATACATTAAACCATAAAATTTCTAATTGAATTGATGTCTTATTGATATTAACTCAATTAAAAAAAACTAGATTATGGCACACCCACGATGTGAGTGAAAATATTCATGTAACAAATTTATAGAAAATTGATATAAAAACCAAATATGATTTTATTTAAAAGAGTAAAGATGAGTTAATGACAAACACGATTACTTGGGTTGAAATCCTATTATTCCTATTATGCTTATATATTTTCTATATTTATCAAAATATAAAAAGATATAAGTACATTTAAAATTATATTTAATACTTTATTAAAGAAATGGACTTTTGATAGTTTTTTTAATTGAGTAGGGGTTCGATTAATGGGAGACACCAACTCAATTAATTCATTAATATATATATATATATATATATGGCATAGATAATGACAATAATATATGTAAATTAACTATTTATATTTAAAAAAACATATTTAAAGAAAACTACTTACTTTCTAAAATAATACCATATTTCTTAATATAATTTTATATTTTCTTTTAATACCATATTTAAAGCAAGTTTTCAAGGATACTAAATCAGGAAACCCAAAACCTAGAAGTTTCCTTCTAAATTAATCCTAGAGCATGAAACCCTAAGGCCCTTTCAATAACCATGATAATAGCTTAAGGTTTGTCGATACTTATCAGGTATCAAATGTTAATGGAGTTTGCTGAATACAACGAACCCAAAACCTTCAAGCTATCCTTAGTTCTAGAGCTTTCCCAGGTGTTGCAGAGAGAATCCAAAGAGAAAGTAAAGTTTGCCAAGGAAAGCACAAAGCTTGGTCAAGAAGCCAATACTGGCTTTATACAGGCATGCACGAGGGAAAAACTTAGTGGGCAAGTTCATTCTCCCCACTACCCCCTTTAACAACCGTGATTAATAACTTTCTCTCTCTTATTAAATTTTTCTCCCCTCAATATTAGATATCTTGTCTCATTCTAACTAACCCTCTCCAGGTCAACTATCTAGTTCAACCAAAATAATAAGACTAACCATACGAAGAAATAAGCATTAATCGTCTACTAGTTGGGGTGGTATGTACTCTGCAATGGAGCTTCGCCAACCACCAGGCTCACCTTAACATGGACTTCACTCGAGGGCATACTCATAGTCCTCAAGCACTTAGCGAGTTCTTAACATTTTGTTTGATTAGAGTTTATTCTATAAGCCTATATCTATAAACAGTACTCAAATATCCTAGACTACATCAGGTGGGATGTTACATACGATGATTGTGGGAGTCTAAGTCCCAAGTCCAGGCAAAGGCTAAATGAGCAAGCCATGGAGGAAATGATATCCGAGAGCCCCGATTTTGGTTTATGTTTTCCTTATTACTCTTTATCTTATTGTTTTGAGAATAATAAATTGTTTGTTGTTTGTTCTCAAACATCTATGTTCAACAAAAGAACAGTTAGTAATGATCTACCTTTAGTTGATCGAATGGTGGATTTGAACCCCAATTTGTAAGGATTGGCACTCAATGAGTTAAGTGGTATACGTTGTCGAAGGAGTAGATGTTCTTTGCTTGAGTCTGTCGGGATGCGGTTGCAACCAAGATAGAAATGTAAACGAGATGATGTAGCAAGTGGTCCCATAGGCTTCCTTCTAGTGTACTACTATTGCAATCTTGAAGGGGGTTCACATGGACTCTACTATTGCGACCACTACAACGAGTGTGGCCAATACTACCAGTTTTGCCCCCTTAGAGGTGGATGTAACTGTAGTATTTAGAGTGTCTACTGTGGTTGTTACTGAGGCCGATGACATTTCAATAGAGGAACTTGTTACTCATACTAGTGTGACGGAGAAGGGGAAGCCTACTACTGTTGGTGCGATGAACTTTATGTGGGCCAACAACCATATTCCAGGGACGAAAGTATAACTCATCTGCGGTCATGGTATACACTTGAGTAGCAAGTCGTAGATGAGACAAATGATTCTAGCAAGCTCAATAGGTCCTTGGCTATTCATGTAAATGAGTTGGGATTAATGGCGGTCAAAGTGTGTTATTAGCTTTAGTGCAACCTTGAGAGGATGAGTGCTCATGCGAAGAAGAAGTAAGTTATGAATATTTGGACAAAAGTGTTCAAGAAATAATTAAGTGGATGGGTGAGGTGCAATGTTGCAAAATGGAATTCTCTTCTTCTATTATGTAACTTGAGATTGCTACTAATACTAGAGAGATTCTCGAGACAAAGAAGAAAGAGGATCACCTTGTGAGCTGAGATACTTGCAAGCCCAAGAATTCGTGAGCCCAAAACCTTGTAAGCTCGAACTATCGGACAACATGTTTGACATGAATGAGAGTCTTCCATTCACACACCACATAAATTCATTCCCTAGACATGGCAACCCAGACATTAAAACATACTTAAGACAACCTATGATGATAAGAAATCAATAGACCAACTAACTTGCATGGAGTTTGAGATTAATATGTTGGCGACATGTGACACCTTGAGAATTATCATATAGAGTCTCTCTAAAGTTTTTCACGCATCAAGAAAAAAGGCCAAGACACCCTCTCCTTTATCTGAACTCTCAACTCACTCATTTTCTCTTCAATCCTCTCCAAACGTCTATATTCTAATCATCTTAACTTGCTTAAAGCTCTCTATACTTCGGATAAACCGTCTCAAATCGCTGCAATCTCCTCCTTATATTAATAACACTGAACTCCATTAAATATTATATATAAGAATACATTAATAAATGTATTTTATTTTCCAATATGTTCAAATAGATGTATTTTATTTTCTTTCTCAAAACTAATATTTTTGTTGATATATAAATTTTTTTATTAAACTATTATTTAAGAAAATACTTTTTGAAGAAAACATTGTTTATTTAATTAGTAATAATATAAATTTGTTATATGCATAAAAACCTGAAAGTTAGGTACAATATTCTACACACAAAAATCTAAACAATTATATGTATTTGTAACAAATATTTATTGTTAACTTTATGATTTTCTTATATTGAAATTTTCTAAAAGCAGAATTTTTAATAAGAAATAGAATACTTTTGTTTATTCATAATGATAAATTTCCATTCTATGTTTTTAGAATATATTTACTTTTTATAAATGATAATTTATTGGATGCAATTTTTAAATAAAGTAAAATATTATACATTAATTGTAAATTGTAAGTATAAAATAGATATTACGTATTAATTAAAAAATGATAAACTATAGATAAGCAACTAATTCCACCTGGGAGGTTTTAGTTGGCAAGTAACGGCTTATCCAAAGCACCCTCTTCCTGACCGTCAGATCATCATTTAACTCTTCTAATTTAACTAATAAAACCCTGACCCCTATAGTCTCCTTTTTAACTCTTTTTTCCCAAAATTGTTCTTTCTTTGATTTCTTTCACAAATTTGCCTTCAACAATCCCTGCGATTCTTTTTGTTTTTTTTGTTTTAATCAAATTTGTCAATCATGAGATTCAAGAAAGGTAGCAAAGTGGAGGTATTAACCAGGAAGGAGGTTCCGACCGACGCATGGCATTGTGCCGAGATCATCTCTGGTAATGGCCACACTTATAGTGTGAAGTACGGTTGGTTTTCGATCACTGAAGAGGCGGCGAATGTGGAGAGAGTCCCTAGGAAAGCGATTAGGCCTTGCCCTCCTCCTATAAACGAGACCGATGATTGGGTTCCTGGCGACGTCATGGAGGTGTTCGACGAGCTATGTTGGAAACTGGCCGTGATCGTTAAGGTTTCCGAAGGAAACTTTTTTGTGAGGATTCTTGGATCGAATAGCGAACTCGAAGTACATCGGTCTCGATTGCGTGTTCGACAATCTTGGGAAGATGGCAAGTGGTTTCTCGTTGGAAAGGTACTTTTTTTTCTTCTTTTTCTTAATTTCTTTTCATTTATTATGCTTTATTGGTTCTTACCCTAATATTTCTTTTCGATAACAGGGTTCGTCAAAGTCCTTATCGCCTAAGAGAAAGATATCGTTGCTTGGCTATTTGGATGTTAGTGGACATAAGAAGAGGGTAATTGAAAAAGGTATTGTTGGTGGTAAAAGGATAATAGTTCGACTTCCTTCACCAACTTCTAAAAAGGCAGATGCATTTGTTTCCCCAAACAATGTACTGGGTGAAAGATGTATTCCTTCTTCATTTAATAGAACTGATGATATCGTGAGTTATGCATCATCTGTTGGTAGCTGTAGTGGTTTAGGTAATAATGGTCTTAACTTGTCTCCTAGTTATGTAACAAAAGGTTTTGAAAACTTAGAGGATTATTGTAGCGATGCCGACTCTTATTGTGAAAGGAGATGTAGAAAAGAAGGAAGTTTTGGTTACACTAGTGGAGGATCGGGAACGAATTTCCACAGGTCAGAACTACATGTCTATCAGCAAGCTCTTGAGGTATTGTATATGTCTGGGCCTTTGACATGGGAAGAAGAAGCAAAGGTGACAAATCTACGTTGTACTCTTAATATTTCGAATGATGAACATTTAAGGGAGCTAAGAAAGTTGAGACATAATGATAATAGGCTTTCCTTCTTTCGTCACTAGATTTAATGAAAGAATTCTTTCTGGTTATGCAATACTGTCATGTTATTATTCTTCTTCTTCCTCCGATGTCAATTTTGTAGTTGCATTGTATTATTAGGTGGCTTTTCAATTTTAACTCAACAGATTAGAAGGTTATTTCCTCCAAGTCGAATAGCATTCAAATGATAAGTAGTGAAGTACAATTTTGTTACTGGGAGGGATACTCTATAAAGAATTCCATCGTATAAGTACCCAAGTTTCAGAAAATAGTAACTTGTAAAGCCTGGTTGCTCTGGAATATTTAATTTCTACTGTTCTCGTCTTTAAAACTGTTTTTGATCTTATCCATGTTCACCAATTTGGCTCTTGTAAATTATGATGTAGTGTTGGATGGTTTATGTATTCTACTTGGAATTGTATGTACCTGCAGTTTTAGATATGTTTTTGCATCTTTTGATGGTGAGGATAAATATCGTATTTTCCTTTATTTCAGTAGTATATGGAATTTATGTTGAGGAATGTCTTGGTGCTTTCTCAGAATACCTCATTGTCACTATTGGAGGCATCAATACATAGCTTCAAAAGCCGTGATTGGGTTTAAGTTTGGCACCTCTTGCAGTTGACAACCTGGCAACATCCATGGTTTATTCCCTAAAGAGTCCCTTAAAAAACCATACTTTTGGTATGAATATTTTTATAAATCTTTTCAAATTTTTGATTTTTCTTTTGAAATAATGGTATAGGTCATTATATCTGATGCAGATGCCGATAAATCTAGATAATCTTAAAAGATGCGTTTCAGTTTTAGTATGTAAATTGATAGGTTGTTAAAGTATTCAAGTTGTAATAGCCATAAATTTTGGTATTTCTGGATGACCATATCCAATATTGGAACATTTTAGGCTGCATAATTGATAAATTGCTTTGAACCTTCCCTATTCTCTCTGCAGAAAGACTTCTTGTATTAACTGTCTGAGTAGACAAGTTTAATTTGTTGCCTTAAGCTACATTCTAATTGTATAAACAAGGTGATGTCGAACTAGTTGAAATTGATGTTTCCATACCATGATCAAATGGTGTTTTAACTTCATTGTTGGTTGCTTGATATTACGAGATGGATATTTTTGAGCCCCTTCAAGCAACTCCCAGTTTGAAAATCATCACCTGCCCATGAAAGTTCTGTAAGAAAAATTCTTGCATTATGTACTATTATTTATTTTTCTTTTTTTATGGATTCTGTTTGAGAAAAGATCATTGTTGTGTTTAACGGGTTGGTTTTCCCTGATTATGTACAGTGCATGAGAATCCATCATGCAGGTAACATGTTCTTTCCCTAATCTTGATCAGTGTTTGATGCTTTGAGAGACTTTTTTTATTGATGTTTGACTAGGATAATGTGTGTTAGAAATTCGAATATTGGATTCCTATTTATTGTTGTTACATGCAGTATTAGCTTCAGTTCATGCCTTTCGGTACTAGTTAGATTCCTCCCAAATCCCAATTGGTAAGTTCTGTTTGCTAGTATTTGCTATTTGCATGGATTATTCCACCTGTTTGCACTTGTAATATATCATGGTTAACTGGCCTTCACTTTAGACACCTCCATGTTTCTTGTCACATATGAAACTACAGATCATGAGGCAGAGACGGGTCTGTAGAGTAGCCCCAATTCTTGTTCCTTTTGAAGTCAAATTTCAAACCTATACTCCTCTTGGTATTGGTTTTTTGCATAATGCCATTGTTTAAGTCTTAATCTGGAACATGAATCCAAATATTTTAACATAATCATTTCTTTAATAGAAAAACAAATTGAATTTTATTTTTCAAGGGCAATCTCATAACTCTTTTAGGATTCAAAGAATGCCAATGTCGTGGAGGGAATGATAAGGCATTTTCAGGAATTGTTTCAAGTGAAGTATTGTTTATTGAGCTTCTGTCATGTAAATATTGTTAGTTTTTTGTTCACAGGTGTGAGATTGAAATGTTAGACATTTTCCATCACTTCAGCCCCTACAGTAATTTATTTCTCAATTGTTGTTCTCTACCATCTGTTTTGTCTATATCAACTTTTGATGTTTTCATATACACTGTGATGTTTTTTTCTAGAAACTTTCTACTTTGGGAGAAAAGGAATTTCTTTCGGTCCATCTACAAGAAATGGATTTAAAATATTATTATTCCTGATAAGAAATATTAATATGCTTTATGGAAGAAAACAATTTATGCTTTTGCTGCCAATATTTCAGTTGCCAAACAAACGCGTAATTGTTCACTGAAGCAAGTTAATATTACATGTTAATGCTGAGTTTTTGTTCATAGGTTGAACTTATAATTAATTAATGAAGAAAAATGTTACATTGGACCTTAATAATTTTTGTTACCCCTAAATGGAAAAAGCACATTAGTTTGTTGCGTAAGCAATGGAACAAAACAGTTTTATTTCATAGGTGATTCGATTTTTGGACACTAAAGCAGAGAACTTGAGTTATCTGTTTTCTTAGTGTAAAATATGTTGTCTCCGGCTGGTTGCCATTGGAGTTATACCACACCTTCACAGTGTTTTTTTGCCTACAAATTTATCGACCACCAGGGGACCTGTGCAGCCATTGTTGGCATCACCAACAATAAATGAGAGCACATGGTTTCTTCTGATTGTTGATTTCTGCAACCGAGCTTCCTTTTCTGGCTATGAGTTCAATGGGTCGTTTGCCTTTTGGAACCGAGACATTGTTCACTGTCAAGGATTCAATTATCTAGCCTGGTAAAGGATTGTGATCATCTTCAGAAGTTGATCTTGGGAAGATATAAGGACCTTCTTTGAAGTTTCCATTATATAGTACAGATTGGTTGCAAATTGTTGAATCAAACAACAGGTTAGTGAATTGTGAACTTCTATTTCGATCGTAAAATGTCAATGTGATCGAGTTTATATACCTCGAGTACGTTTTGGATTGTACGTCTTCAATGCAACTGAATCAACAAAGGGGCCACAAGCTACATTGTCCTCTAGCCTGGATTATGTATTGGGATCTCAATTACATGCGCATCAACTTGGAATGCCTATGCATATGAATCCCACCCATTGCTAGTATTTTCAGAACTAGTTTCTTAATGCAAATTTTAGGTTGTCGAGTAGGGTTTATTTTTCCATATATGCAGATGACATTGGTTTTCTTTCACAGCAAGTTATGGAAACCTGCTGATATGCTAGAGTCAGAAAAACTTGCAAAAGGAATACATGATTCCTTACTTGTCTGGATGGTCCACCTTTAGCAAGAGAGAGAAAGAAGAGAGGTGATTGAGATATTTGGTAACCAAAATCCAAATTCTCAAGGCATTTCTAAACTCAAAATTGTAAGTAAACTGTCACTCAAACCTTTCAGTATAGGGTATGCCAGGCATTTAAATCGGGGTCTTAGGCTTTTTAGTAACAAATACTATCATGATCATTAGTAGTAAATATTAATAGCGGTGAAAGTCAAAAACCACAAATTAATTACTATAACATTGTGTTGCAGCTGTTATTTAAATCCTAGTTTATACTATTATGTGTTTAGTACATTAAATTCTTTAATATAATCTGACATATTCCTCTGCAAACAGACCACCGTGATCATTAATAAACTTTAAGATTGTACAATCCATCAGGCGGCATGATGGCAAAAGCTGTAGGAGATGTTCGGTTAGGAATAATATAGATTATCTTATCGCACATGTTGCATTTTACCCTGACCCTCAACCATCGGGTGAATATGTGCATCATTTTTAACTAGAGAGTTCGGCATAAGGAATTGCCAAAGCTACTCATTACAATATGGCTACATTTTATTCCTTTGGGTTGGGATCTCAACCTTGTGTTGGTATGGACCTTTTCCTAGTACAAGAGAATTGGGAAGGACACATCTCTAATGTACCAATGATCGTGCAAAGTAAATAATTGTTAAAAGCATCTAAGTAGTAAGCCTACCTTAAAATGAGTGTGGTCTTAATTCGGTTGTCTTAGAGCCTTTGATAGCAAAATTGAGACGACAAAGGGTTTTGTCCCTATAGGGATTGAATGATAGAAGTCTTCTCTTGAATTTTCAAAACTTCATCATGTGGTAAAATATAATATTCAAGAGAATATCATGATAGTTTTATTTTCACATGATGCTCTCCATGATTATACAACGCTACACCGTCTACTCACCTATTACATTCAATCACAATATGAAATTCAAGTGATACTTGAGTCATTCCATAGATGCTTAATGTACATAGCTGTCAAGAATTGGGGGTTTAACCCAATTAATTCATGTATTCACCTTCAAGATGACATTATTTATTCTTTTTGAAATAGAGAATGGTTAGCACCTCTACCACGCCTTTCCGAAGCTTTATGACATTTTATTAGAGTTTTTGCTCCCCCTAAATGGATGAGTTGCGTAACATTTTCCAAACAGTTTTAATTTACAAGTGATGCAATTTTCGGACACTAAGCAGCTTCACATCATCCAGCACCGGCCCACAAAGAGAACCCGAGTTATCACTTTTTATGGTGTAAATTGTGCTATAGAACATGATCCGAGTTCGTGTTGACTCTGCCCTGAATGCAAGTCTAGCTGCTTTGAATCCACCTTTGCCCTTGGAGTTATACGAGACCATCACCATGTTTTTGCCCGCAAATGCTTCGACCATCATTGGACCTTCGCATCCATTGTTAGCATCGCCAACAACAAATGAGAGTACGTAGTTTCTTCCAATTGTCGTCTTAACGATCTGTGCAACCGCGCTTTCTTTTCCGGCTATGAGTTCGATGGCCTGTTTGCCCTGTGGAACCGAGAAATGTTCACTGTCGATGTACTTAATGGCTTTCAGGGATTCAATTATCCAGCCTGGTAAAGGACTGTGATCATCTTCTATTTCGGGTGGAATTATAACTCCTTCGGAAGTTGGTATTGGGAAGATATAAGGACCTTCTTCGAAGTTTCCATTCTTTAGTAGATTGGCTGCAAATTGTTGAATCAAACCATCAGTTAGTGAATCATGATAAACGATTTCAAAAACTAAAAGCTAATGTGATCGGTTTTATGTACCTCGGGTCCGTTTCGGATAGTACAAGGTCTTCAAAGCGATTGAATCAATAATGGGGCCACAAACTGCATCTTCCTCCACGCTTGGATTATGTATTGAGATCTCAATTACATGTGCATCAGCTTGGAATGCCCATGCATATGAATCCCATCCATTGCTGCTATACATTGTCTGAATGGGAAATAAACCCGAGTCATTTTGCTCGTTGTTTGGCGAAACCGAGACGTTCAATCTTTCCTTTTGTGCACATGTGCGAGATGCACTGAAGGTTAGAGAGTAAAACATGTCCTTAATCACCCTAATCTTCTGCTTAATGAGGGCCCCATTCCCTAACCTAACTGCAAAGGCTCCTTGGGGTACTATTAGCAACATGTCATCTTGTTTTTGACCTGATTTTATGTATTCAACATAGCCAGAAATTCCCAGTTGGGAATGGACATGCCACTCATCACTTTTGTTCCTTTCAGTTCCGATGCCTTTGGACCTTGCTCGAAGTTCCCATTTGGCAATAAACCTAACATGTTTCAATAACCAAATTTAGATCAAGGTTGATTTTATGTACTCATTACCGGTAAAAGTACAAGTTAGATTTATATCAAGACTGGTGGAGCCAACTAGCTTCTAGCTCAACCTAAAGCTTATCTTTATAGCTGCTCTAAGTTTCAGATTAAAATTAATAGTAAAGTTTTTAATAAAGAATTATTGTGTAATTGAGCGAGTATTGGGTATTGTTGGTTACTGTTGAGATCTTTAAATTTTAAGCGTTCATGTTCGAGTTTTACTACATAAAAATTATATACGGACCTATTTAGTTGAATTAATTAGTTTAAGTTAAAACTATAAAATTGATTACTTATAACGAAATTGTTAAACAAAAATGATTGCTAGTGTATATATATATTAAAACAATATATTAAAGCCCTACTCCATATAATAAACAAATAAATACCATACTAACTATAGAATATACAAATCTGGAACGACGGTCTGTATGGGCTCAGTATTGTATGTCAGTCAATTAATAGATGGGTAATTCTGAAATTGTGAAGTTTAGGAGAAGAAACATGGGAGGAAACATTGGGTAGATCTTGACTCATTTAAAAGCTGGCTCGTTCATAACGCAGCTAAATTTATTGCTCTAACACCGAACAACCCAACTTTACACCAAATCATCCAAAATGGAAGCCTCAAGTTCATTAAAAGCTTCTTCTTCAACTACTTCTATACTATAACATCATGCTCAATTTATGAAACACGTAAAGAGTGATGCCAAACTTAGTCTAATTCTTTGTTTTCATGTACCATATCCGTGCTTTTATCTTACAAATATTCATTCATTCATTCACTATATTATGTAGTAAACATAATAAAACGGGCCCAAACATTGTAATTGCAGAAAATCACATATATAGTTTGAACATATAAAAATGGAGAGTCTTGCTAGTGCATGTTGATTGCAGAAAAGAAATAATTTAGATAGCTTTGGAATCAAAATCTTGTAAGCTGTTCCTAATTCCGAGTAAGAAGAAGAGTTGCAGATGCCATGCATGAAGAGCTAGACTGTTGATGGCTTTGAAAAAGAAAAAGAAAAAAGGAAATGCAAAAATTGAGAGATATTCGAGGCTGGCTTAATTACCATCTTTGACGGATGAAGCTATTTGAGAAGTGGTGCAAACCAGAAGCAATACGAACACCGCCACCTTCTTCATTTTCTATTATATTATTTCTCAAGTAAAACACCTTACAGACACACACATAGAGAAAGGAAAATCAGAGGGAGGGAATTTGGATGGAAAATGACGACTGCCAGTGTCGCCTGGTTTGCTGTAGGCAAAAGCCAATTTTATTTAGTTAAACTACATGGCTGCCACTACAAGGCCCATCAAATAGTACTCTTTCGGGATTATCATTATCCTCTTTACTTCACTACCGGGGAAGGCTTTTCTCTTATAGAGTTGTAAATTCCATTCCATAGGGTTCTATTGTGAAATTAAAAACTCTATTCACAGATATAAAATCTAAATTAAGCATTGTATTCAATTTGGAATAAATATAAAAAGTTTTTTAATAAACTTTTAAAATCATTTTAATTTGAGTCCATTTTAGATTGAATTTTAAATTTTTTTTTAAAATAAAACATTTCCATGTTTACATGGTTTTATATGATTTATTGTGATTGATGATATATAATATATATATTTGGTTTTTTATTAAATATTATTTTTAATTAATAATAATTAATTTCATAATAAATTCGGAAGATGATTAATCATCTTGAATTGACAGAGGCAACAATAGAAAAGCTAAATCAATTAGTTGTTTTTACAGACAAACGCAGTATAGTGTGAGGTTAGTAGAGGAAGATGTTCATATTTCCTTACACGAAAAGGTCTATGTTCTTAGGCATGTTATTTTATTTTCTACCAAAAAAACAGGTTACATTTCTCTTATCTTATAACATCTGGGGGAGCTAATTTCTTGGTTGACTAGAAATTTAATTAATTAATGGAAGGATATAGGGTTTAAGGTTTTTATAATGATTAATAAACGTCATTTAGATGCCAGACTCCAGATTTGGTGTTGTTTTGGTGGAGGTTGATTCAAAGCCACATGGATATATTTATCCACAGGCTGTTGCATTGTCGACTAAGGGCTACTTAATTTTATTACTTTCTAATCATTTTTAATATACTTGCTTAATTAAACTTCAACACTAATTATTCTTTCCATATAATAAATTTAAAACAAATAAAAACTAAACAATATAAAAAATATATAGAAATTTGATTATTAGATTAATGTATCATCCTTTTCCATTTTACGATTAACTTGAATTTTCTTTACACCATTCATTTATTAATTTAAATATCAATATTTAAATGAAATGTTATTCATAGTAAAAATATATTTACGGGCCTAAAATCGAGCTTACGGGGTTCTAAAAATAGTTTGTAAACAATGAGGAACTAATTTGAAACAAAATTGAAAGTTCTAAAAAAATTAGAAAATTTTTTAAAACAGGGTCACACGGCCATGTTGCCGGGCAGTGAGACAAAGCCCAGACTATGTGGCATAGGGACATGGACGTGTGACAAACCGTGTAACTTTCGAAATAAAGTCACATGGTCATGTCGCAGGCCGTGTGCTAGATCGTGTTCAATTCGAAGTTGAGTCACACGGCCATGTCGCAGGTCGTGTAATTCATTGACTTAAAACACACGGCCGTGCAAAGAGACCGTGTGTAGCACAAGGCTGTGTGACAACTCGTGTGCCCTAATTTTCCTTCAAATGCAAGCTTACCAAAACGTACTTACTTGAACATCAAGTAACTCATTTAACAATTAAACCTATTCAAAACACACTTAAACAAGCCCAAAACATGCCAAAATCATCCAGCCTAAGTGTCTAACCAATGTGTCTTCATTGACACCACAATTCAATTAACAAGCTTATCCACACATCATATCAAATAAGTTATAATCTAACTTATGAGTTCATACACAAAAAAAAAAAAAAAAAAAAAAACACATTCCAACTTACCATTTTATTCTATCTATTCATATTCAATACTACCACAATTCAAACATTTCCAAATGATTTATATCAACTAACCAAACACCAAGGTTATAGGCACACTTCATTCAAAACACCAAAAGACACATACATAAATTATCTAAAACCAAATTTAAACAACTTTACATTAACCAAATATGTAACACATCAAAATATGTATTTGACATAAATACAAAACACACCTACTTCATGCCATATAACCCAAAGATAAACATATAAAAAATTACCAAAAGGATATTCGGATAGTGTGATTATTTGAGTTGATCTGATTGCCCGATTCCACAAAAAACGTATCTACAAGGAAACAAGAAAATGACACAAATAAGCCTCTATAGAGTTTAGTAAGTTCAACAGTTAAAATGATAAAACTTACCGAATTAAACATAACATTTATAATAATAAGAGTAATAGATAGTGTTTCCTGTCAACCACAACCATTAACAGGTGAGAATATACATACAATCATGTACAAGTTACATTTTAATATAACTATACGAGATCATTCAAAATTAAGCCACAATGTTATCAGGAAATTCATGAACAACTTTAAAACAGTTCAATAACAAGTTATTTAACATTAGAGATATTACCCGATGAACAATATACGGATATGAGTAAACAATTATCCATCCGAAACACGCCAAAAGTTCAAATAAGTCAATCCAACCGAAAACACGCCTTGGCACCAAGTGCCTAGACCATAGGCTAACATCCCTTTGAAAACACGCTTGAGTACTAAGTGCCAAGTCCGAAAGCTTTACATCCACCCCTAATAACACGCCAAAGTCACCGTAATATAACACGATAGTTCGCAACAAATATTGAACTTTGATATACTCAGTGTCTAAACACAAATTAAGAATCACCGCCTCGTCACAAGTTATTCTCGTACAGCACGCACTATAACCTATTTTCAAGAAATTAATTTCCAAATATTGTTTTCAATGAAAACAAACATATTCACCAGGATTACATTCTAACTAAAACTTTACATATATTTATATGTCTAAACCTTATACAAACTACATCCTAAGCATAATTCTTAACCGATTATTTTTATCCACATCATCATCGTTATCCAAAAATATAATCTTTATTTAAATCTTTATCTGAAAATTTACCCAAAATCTACTATTTTTTTTTCCCCAAAGCTAACATCACGTATGATTGTCTGAATTGCTAGATAGGGTACTTCTTGGGGACTAATATGAAAATCATCACCTGTCGGTGAAAGGGATGTTTTGTAAGAATTATTATATATGCTCCCTTACAAATGGTAGCATTTGTCATTGGTACAACAATAAGATTTCAGTTCATTTCATTTATGTGGTACTACAGTCGATTGACATGAGGGCAAAACTTCAAGACATTTGATTGGCGAATTAAAGAAAGCAGCAGCCGAACATACCATTTAATTTAAATTAATGAAGAAAGCTATATAAACATAACATCGGCGGAATGAATTAACCCTCACTGTTCTTGTTACCCCTAATGGGATGAGTTGCATAAGCAATGCAACTAACATTTTCCAAACAGTTTTAATTTACAGGTGATGCAATTTTCGGACACTAAGCAGCTTCACATCATCCAACACTGGTCCACAAAGAGAACCCGAGTTATCACTTTTCATGGCGTAAAATGTGCTATAGAACATGATCCGAGTTCGTGTCGACTCTGCCCTGAATGCAAGTCTAGCTGCTTTGAATCCACCTTTGCCCTTGGAGTTATACGACACCTTCACAGTGTTTTTGCCTGCAAATGCTTCCACCACCATGGGGCCTTCGCATCCATTGTTAGCATCACCAACAAGGAATGAAAGCACATAGTTTCTTCCGATTGTTGTCTTAACGATTTGTGCAACCGCGCTTTCTTTTCCGGCTATGAGTTCGATGGCCCGTTTGCCTTTTGGAACAGAGAAATGTTCACTGTCGATGTACTTAATGGCTTTCAGGGATTCAATTATCCAACCTGGTAAAGGACTGTGATCATCCTCAATGTGGGGTGGAATTATAACTCCTTCGGAAGTTGGCCTTGGGAAGATATAAGGACCTTCTTCAAAGTTTCCATTCTTTAGTAGATTGGCTGCAAATTGTTAAATCAAACAATCAATTAGTGAATCATGAACTTCAGTTTCAAACATCAAACGTCAATGTGATCGGTTTTATGTACCTCGGGTACGTTTCGGATTGTACAAGGTCTTCAATGCGACTGAATCAATAAGGGGGCCGCAAGCTGCGTCTTCCTCCACGCCTGGATTATGTATTGAGATCTCAATTACGTGCGCATCAGCTTGGAATGCCCATGCATATGAATCCCATCCATTGCTGCTATACATTGTTTGAATCGGAAACAATCCGAAGTCGTTTTTCTCGTTGTTTGGCGAGACCGAAACATTCAATCTTTCCTCTTGTGCACATGTGCGAGCTGCGCTGAAGGTTAGAGAGTAAAAGTCCCCCTTAACTACCTCAATTTTCTGCTTAATAAGGGCTTCATTCCCCAACCTAACTGCAAAGGCTCCCTCGGGTACTATTAGCAACATGTCACCTTGTTTGTGACCTGATTTTATGTACTCAACATAGCCTGAAATCTCCCAGTTGGGAATGGCCTTCGCGCTCACCACTTTTGTTCCTTCCAGTTCTGATGCCTTTGGCCCAAACTCGAAGTTCCCATTTGGCAATAAACCTGAAAAATGTTTTCAATCACCATATTTAGATCCATCAGCCATTTCATATGGTATATCTGATTAATATTCAATAATCGATTGTCATCCCCTGTTCTATATAATTAGACTAAATAAAATTTTGTTGGACAAGTATGGCTTAAACTACTTAGACGACATTAACTTTGAACTTATCAATATATGACGAAACTGACATGTCGGATTTGATGGATCCTTTGCTTCAAGGACATGCTGTCTCAAGCTTCATTATGCCCAAAGTGGTCCAGATGATCAGCATTGATGAATCTAATAAAAAAATCTATACATGTGGGACCCTAAACCTTATCTAGGAAACCCTTTTTCCTTATGAAAAACAAATCCCGATTATTTGATTTAATGCATGTGGGATGAGTAAGGTTGAGATTGGATCTCCTTCAGAAGGATGGAAAAGAATTTGGCGTATTATATTCATGAATTTCAACAACCATGCACATGCACATCAATTTTCAATGTAGTTTTGAGGTTTCACGGGCTAATAGAATAATAATAAGATATTATAGGAATTGGATTGAAACGGCGTTGTGGTGATTTGCAAGGATGGATTGATTGATGTGTGGTATGGGAAAATGTGCAAACCCGACTGCCTGGGTTTTCACGTGGCTCAAGGCTGCATATACAGCACATGCATGCTGATTTATTAACTTCTTTCTTTCTTCTTCTTTCATTCATTCGCATTTATGTGTCAGCAATTTATTACTCACCAGCAAACTTGGATTATTAAAGCAGCCTCCTATTAATAACTCATGCAGGCAGACGTACAAGTTAGAGTTCTATCAAGGCTGGTACAGCCAGCGAGCTTCTAGCTCAACCTAAAGATTAGCTTTATAGCTGCCCTAAGTTTCCAATTCAAATTAAGAGTAAATTGCTTAATATAGTATTATTATGTAATTAAATACAGTGGCGAAGCAAGGGGCTGGCATTCGCCCCCTTCAAAGCTAAAATTTTTATTTAAGTTTTTAAAATTTTTTAAAAATTTTAAATTAATAAAGATAAAATTATATTTTAGCTCCCTTCAAATTATAAAAATTTGATTTAATCCTTTACAAATTAAAAAAATATAAACTATAAAAAATTAAAATTTCATTCGACCCCTAAAAAATTGTCCTAGCTTCGCCCCTGATTAAATATAAACTCTTAATGACAATTTGATATTCATTCTTGGGAGATCGGAAGCTACTTTACCCATGTAACTCACATACCTAAGGGTTTTTTTCTATCCACTGCTCTCATACCTATGGTTAAAATAGCAATAGGGATGAAATACATTAGCTACTAGCTAGCAAGTTTCCAGAGAAATCTGAAGTTTTAATTTTTAAATTTGTGATGATCAGATTAAATTTAAAATCAAACCAACCCTTTATCCCCAAAATTTAATTTCAAAATTAAAATATATATATTAAATTTCTTAGCACTCTAACAAATACTATACTAAAACATCGGAACGATGATATCCATCCCTCAGTATTGTATATCTCCCCAACTTTGATGAGTGTACGGGTGATTCTGAAATTGAGATGTTTTAGAACAGGAGAAACATGATGGAATATTGTGTAGATCTTGAGCCATTAAGAAGCTGGCTCCTTCATAACACACCAAACAACCCAACTTTACACCAAATCGTTCAAAAAGTAAGCCTCAAGTTCATTAAAAGCTTCTTCTTTAACCACTCCTATACGATAAGTATAACATCATGCTCCAGTTATGAATCATATAAAGAGTGACACCAAAATTAGTCTAGTTCTTTGCTGTCATGTAACATACGCATGCTTTTAGGCTACAAACCTTCATTCACTACATTCTGTAGTAGAACGAATAAAACGGACCCAAAGCAGAAAATGACATATAGTCTTACATGGTGATTGCAGAAAAGAAATAATAAGATGCAGATGGCATGCATGAAGTAAGGCTTTGAAAAAGGAAAAAACTAGAAATTGAGAGGCTTCATTACCGTCTTTGACAGATGAAGCTATTTGAGAAGTAGCGCAAAGCAGCAGCAATAAGAACATCGCCACCTTCTTCATTTTGTATTATATGTGTTCTTTCTCACGCACACACTGAGGGAGGGAATTTGGATGCAAAATCGAGACGGCCAGTGTGGCCTTTTTATGTGTTTTGCTATAAACAAAAGCCATTACTATTTAGTCTAAACTACATAACTGCCACTACAACACCTATAAATTATCAATTGCTCCTTCCCCATTATTTACTCAAATACCACTGTTTATACTTCTTTCTTCTTACATTCAATTCTCTTTTCCTTAAAAAGTTTTAAAAGAAAATTCATGAAATTATTTTTCCAAATCAATTACTTTGATCCATTGATGCAATTCGATTTAAATAATTGTGTTTAATATAATTAATATTTTATAAATGTATTTTACAATAGATTAAAGTTCAAATATTCTTTGCATTTTTTTTTTATCTTGAGATACGAATTACTTTGTATATATAATTCCATGATATTTGGGGAGCTAGTTTCTTGGTTGAATAGAAATTTAATTAATTAATTAAAAAATAGAAACCTAAATTAGTTTGAAAAATGATTTCATATTTGGTGTTCTTTTGGTGGAGGTTGATTACGACAATTATTCAAAACCACATGGGTATATTTATCGACAAACTGTTGCATTGTGGATCAAGGTTTAATTATTCTGATTCTCAAATCAATTAATATTGATAAATAAAATTAATTTATTTCTATGAACATAATCATTTTAAACCAAAAAATCAAAACATAAATTTGATTATTACGACACATATCAAATTATTTTTATAGCTTATTTGTTTATAAATACAAATTATTAAATATGTATTATATTAATATATTAATGGTTTAAAATTTAAATTTTTTTTTTAAAAAAAAAGAATAAGAAAAAAAGCACATGGCTAAGGGGAAGATATAGTAGGTTGAGTGATTAGAATTTGGCTGTCAAAACTAAATTTGTAATGCATTTTTTTAGTTAAGTTGCTCGTGGGAGGATTAACAGCAAAACATGAGATCATAACTAGAAATGCGACATTTGGAAGGGAAAATAATTAAAGAAATTGAACATTCAGATCTTAATTAATATTATACCGTGGAAGCAAGGCATGTGCAATTGCAAGTGAGACTCATTTAATTAGTTTAATCATTTTGTCTTTGCTTGGTCGGCAATAATTGTGAAGTTGGCATGTGCAGTAATAGGGGAATGCACGAGACTCAGTGTTTGGGATTTGGCACCATTATCTTAATATTTTTACCCCGAAAATCTGGGTTTGAAAAGAAATTTCAATCTCGATTTCATTGTTAGCTAACAGTTAAAAGCGCGAATTTATTAATGAAGTCATGATAATATTGTTGGTAAAGACTAAAGTTTTTTGTGTTACCACCTCAAACATCAAAATATTTCAAAGTATTGATTATAGTAAGCTTAATAAGGTTCATGTGTATAAGAAAGTTTTACACAACTATGTACTTGGAAACAGTAAAGGATGTGCAAGGCTACTATGTCCCTGCATTGGGATGAGAGTCATCTACATATTTACAATTTCTGAATTGTACTAAATTATTTAAATTCAATATTTCAATTTATTATTTAGAGAGTAAAAAAAAAAATATAGTTAAGCACCAACTAAACTTGAAAACAGCGTTTTACATTTCATGTTTCTATTTTTACAATATATAATAAATTTAAATATCAAATATATATAATAATAAGCGAAATCCATTACACTTGAATATAAAATTATTTGGTTTTACAATATTTAAATCTATAAATTTCAATTCAACCACACCTAACTTTGATAGTATGGTTAAATCCAAGCAGTTGGGCATAGACATCAAATCACACTGCGACTGCCATTGAAAAACTACTTTGACTTAGGGGGTCAAATAATAGAGACAGAAAATCAGTCAATTACAAATTAAAAGGTAGAAATGAATGCAGTATTTTTAATGTTATATTAAAAGACACTAATTGTTGCCCTAATTCATTGCTTTACTTTCTTATTATAAAAATCTAATTTTTTTCTTTTTCGGTAGAAATTGAACGTAGATTTAATATTATCATATAATAATATTCTTTATATAAAGTCTGAAAGTGCATCAGAAAATTATAAATTTGTTGGTCTCGTATTTATATATTTAGTCATGCAATCAGTTATAACATTTTGGGTCATCGAAACATAGTGAACCCATACTTTTCAGCTATGCCCTTGCTATTGATGTATTAATCGTAACTCCGCCAACTTATTGTTAGTTACACTACCGTCCAACAAAAACTCAACTTGAAGTGCGTTATCACACTCTAATTCTATTTGTTGGAAGCCTTTTTATCATACCACACATAACCCTTCCAAATCAACCATTATTTTATAAATATATTATATAAAAACTTTAAAGCATAGATATATTATGTAGCTTTCAATTTCCCTCGCTGACAATGGGTCAGATCAAAACAAACGAATTCCACAAGAATAAGTGCCTAACACGTTGAACTCTTTTATTTTTCAGGGAATCAGTTTTATATAGTTAATAACACTTATTTCATTAATTAATGAATGAAGCAAAATATAAAACAAAATTATGATGAAAAAATTTAAAAGCAAATATTTCTATTTACCATAAAAAGCTTCATTTAATATATATATATATATATATATATATATATGAGTTACTTTTATACTTAAATGAATGTTTGAAGTTTTTATTTTTCAAAACAACTACAACATAAAAGACATGGACACCTTTACAATATGTTTCTTAATTATTTTAAAATTTTATTTTTCAATTTTTTATCAGTGGAGTTGAATTCACTTGATCTATGATACCAAATTATTTGCTAATTTTTTACTAATACTTGTATTTAACAAATTTTCAAAGCTAAAATCATATAAGTTTATGAGTTGTCGTTTTAATATTTTATTAGTAAAGAAACATGCAACGGATGAATTTTAACCCCTTAAATATTACTTAGGAAAAAATTCTTGAATATTATATTAAAAAAGTTAAAATATAATTATTACACTTTAATATTATAAAAAAATAATTTTCTTACTCCTCTATTATTGCATTTTATAATATATTTTTTTGAAATTTTTAATTTTTCATAAAATAATAATTGATATTAGAAAGAATATAATATTATTTAAAATATATTAATTAATTTATTTAGAATCGTAGTTCCATACGTGAATTGTTATGAATAATAAGATATTATTTCATAAAAAAAGAAATGTGAAAACTCATAAGTAATATTATTGAGAAAGAAATATAAAAAAGATAAAATTATTTCATTTTATTCATTAATTAGATAGAAAGAAAGGAAAATACATAAAATAAAAGATTGTATGATATAAATCATACAAGTTTTTCTTTCTCAACTCATTCATCAATAAAGAAGTTGAGTATATCTTTCTTTCCTTTCGTAATTTTAATAACATTGTCGTAACCATTTTTTTGAAAAACAGGAATCGACTTGGTGTTGAAAATAAAAAACGGGAGTCGCCACCGATCTTTTATTAGGTGTGATCGGATCACCTTTGTTTTAATAAAACATTTTGATTTACTAAAACAATGTTTTTGGTCTACGAAAATTTGAGAAAATAGGTTCGAGAGTCGGTTACGTGCGAGGAAGGGTTAGCACCCTCGTCACGCCCAAAATTGGTACCAAATTGATTATTT
Organism: Gossypium bickii; assembly: GCA_025503065.1. Lineage (NCBI taxonomy): Eukaryota > Viridiplantae > Streptophyta > Magnoliopsida > Malvales > Malvaceae > Gossypium > Gossypium bickii. The sequence continues at coordinate 12,268,721 of CP106713.1, read as the reverse complement.
AATGTCTCAATGTCGAAAGTTGAAAATTTAAAAAGAAAAAGGAAATTGATCCTTTTTGGAAACATTTGAATTTTCTTGAATTGAACATTAAGATTTTCTCGCTCCGAAGAAATAAAATATCACATCCAGTACGTTAGGACACGATAATTTGAATCCTCGAATTCAAGATCATCTCATAATTCCCGAGTCTCACGCGTTAAAAAATATCAAAAGGATATTCAAATATTTAGCCAAACGAAAGAACCGAAACCCAACACATAGGGCACGACTTCTCGAGTTTCCAAACATAGAATATTGCCTTATTTTGAAGAACTTTTGCTTTTGGATAAAGTTGATAAATGTGTTTGAAAATTATACACGTTTGGGTAGTTTATGTTTTAAAGAAATATTATTTAAAATGTGACTGAGATTATATGCGACGAATAATGATGATGTAACACAAATTTGGCGTAATAATGATCTAATACAAGCAATATATGACATTGGTATCATGAATCTAAAATATTAACATGCATGAATAATAATAATGATGATGAGACAATAATATAAACAGTAATAACAATGATGATAATAACAGTAATATGGAAATACGAACAAGCAAGTTATAATACATGCAAGAACGATAATCACATAGCTTACACTATTTAAACATCAACATTAACAATAGAAGAATACTGGAATAAACATCAAACAAAATAAATAAATAAATAAAGTGAAGCATTATAGAAATAATTAAAACATAATGGTTTACAATAAATACTTTATAAAAATAACTCTGAATAAATAATAAAATATAGTACATGAGACTATTTAGAATAAGTGACCATCTTAAAGAAGTCTAAAATAAATAATATTTAAAACAATTTAAAGTAGATAATGTGAAATAACTTAAAAACAATTAACGCAAAATAGTTTAAGGCAAAGTAATATGTAAAAATAAATAAATGGATAAATAATGTGTAGGATAAATGTTAAAGAAAAGAAGAATAAAATAGATAATATCTAAGTTTAAAATAGGTAAGATATGTATATATATATATATATGTATATATATAAAGACAATTTAATACAAATGATATGTAAAACTTCATATGAACAGCAATAATAAAACGAGTTTGCAAAATAAATAAACTACACAAGGTCAGGGACAAAATTAAGAAACTAGCCGGAACTCAAGGCATGAATCATAAATAATCAAAAGCTGATTTAGGGAGGGAATCGAATGGTGCGAAACTATTGGGGACCAGATGGCAAATGTCCCCTAAATTCCTATGCACACATCCAGTTGACAGATCCAAGGACCAAGTCGAAAACGAAATGAAAAATTGAGGGCCAAATTTAAAGGAACAAAAAAGAGGAAATGGGACATGATTGAGCAGAGCTGCAGAAGGGAGGGTCCATTGGCGAAAATATCCCTTTTAGAAATGCGCAGGTTCCTCCTTTTACTAAACGACGCCGTTTTTTCAAAGCCTTAAAACCCCATTTTTCTGCTTTGTTTCAATTCACCCTAAGTTCAGAAGGGAAAAAAAACTATAACCTTAAAGCTTTTCTCTTCTTTATTTCTCTCAAAAAAGACGAAAAGGAAGAGAACTCCCCACAAACAACAAAACCACGAATCCCTCTACCCCTATAGCCCGATTTCGGCACTGGAAAAGGGAGGTTCCGACGACAGAGGTATGCTCTTCTTTCTTTTATTCAGTCATTTGTTTTTTTTTAAATAATAAATAATAATAAGAAGCAGTCGATGAAAAAAAACAGAAACAGAGATCTCAACCTTTGAATGCTTTTTTTGCCTTTTTTTTTTTATGTTCGTGGAAAAGAAAGTTCGAGATTTTTTTTTATTTCGAATCTAAAAATCCCTCTTTTTTTATTTTATTGATAAAGCTTTTGAAATAACAACAATATAGCAACAAATAACAGTAAAATACAAGAATGAAGAACCAAATCCACCTTGAAGATTTCTGTTTTCTTTCGATTCTTCTTCAAACTTGATTTCGTTCCTTTTTTTTTCTTTTTATTTCTTATCTCTGTATTCGTATCTACCAAAAAGATGGATCCCCTCCTTTTGCTTTCGATTTCTGATGGTGTGTAATAGAGTACAAGATTTCTTTTCGATTTTCTTTTCTGATTTTCGTTCTCCGATGCGTAAAAAAAAAAAGAAAAAAAAGACCCCCTGTACAAAGTTTGTTTCGGTTCTTTTATAACCGACCTCCTAAAATTCCTTTATGCTTTTTCAATTTCTTTTCTATTTGCTTTGTCATTTTTCTTCTTGGTTCTGTCACTGCGCGTGTTTCTCGTTTTGTCGTCTTTCCTTTTTGTTTCCTGTATTGACTTCTGTTGTGTGCTTTCATTTTGCAAAGCGATGTCGGCGAGTGTGCGAGAGACCTGCTGCAGGGAGGAGTGCCGAAGCGATGGCGTCATGGCCGTGGCCAACAAGAAATAACCTTAGGGTTCTGACAAATGTTTTAGGTTTTGGGCCATTTAGGATTGTTTAGTTTGGGCTATAGGTGATTTCGGTTTGTTGTAATTGGGCCTCGAGTTTTGGGGTCTGTTTGAGACTGTAATTTTGAACTGTTTTATTTCTTTATTGGTTTTTGATTTTTTTGCTGGAGTGGGCCAGAATTGGCTATTACAGCTGCCCCTCTTTGCTTATTATCGTGTAACGAGAATTGAGTAAAGACTTTAAAAGAGCCAATTCTACCTAGTTTCACCGAGTCTTGACCTCTTCAGTGTTTCCGCTCTTCGAGTAGCCTCGTCTCAATCCACTGTTTATTTGTCGCTTTGTCCCACTTCACTGTAGTCTTGGGATACGATTATTGACTTCGATCTGCTTCTTATCTTCAATCTGCTCCTGAAACATCAGGACTGCCAGACTATCTATCTTCAATCTGCTCCTAAAACAATAGGACTGCCAGACTTGCTATCTTCAACCTGCTCCACTGTCATTTCTAGGGAACAAAATCTGAACTTCTCAATTTGCTTCCTTACCATCTTCAGAAAGACTGAAAATACCTCAGCGTGTGACCCGAGGCTCAACTCACCTCTTGCAATATGAGTTAACTTTTGAAAAATAGATATTGAAAGATACCTCAGCATGTGACCTGAGGCTCAACTCACCTCTCGCAATATGAGTTGATTTTTTCTTTGAAAAACAGAAATTAAAAAATACCTCAGCGTGTGACCTGCGGCTCAACTCACCTCTTGCAATATGAGTTGATTTTTTTGAAAAACAGCAATTGAAAAAGACCTCAGCGTGTGACCTGAGACTCAACTCACCTCTCGCAATATGCGTTGATTTTTCTTTTTGAGTTCTTTTTTCTTTTTTTCTCTTCTTCTTTTTTTTTTGAAAAACAGAAACTGAAAAACAGAAATTGAAGATACCTCGGCCTGTGACCTGAGGCTCAACTCACCTCTCGTATTATTAGTTGATTTTTGAACAGAAATTGAGAAACAGAAATTAAAAATACCTCGGCATGTTACCCGAGACTCAACTCACCTCTCGTATTATGAGTTGATTTTTTAAATAGAAATTGAAAAACAGAAATTAAAAATACCTCGGCATGTGACCCGAGGCTCAACTCACCTCTCGTATTATGAGTTGATTTTTGAACAGAATTTGAAAAACACCTCAGGGTGTGACCTGAGGCTCAACTCACCTCTCGTATTATGAGTTGATATTTTGAACAGAAATTAAAAAAAAAAAACACCTCAGGGTGTGACCTGAGGCTCAACTCACCTCTCGTATTATGAGTTGATTTTTGAATAGAAATTGAGAAACAGAAATTAAAAATACCTCGGCATGCACCGAGTCTCAACTCACCTCTCGCATTATGAGTTGATTTTTTGAACAGAAATTGAAAGACAGAAATTAAAAATACCTCGGCGTGTCCCGAGGCTCAACTCACCTCTCGTATTATGAGTTGATTTTTGAACAGAAATTGAAAGATAGAAATTAAATACCTCGACGTGTCCCGAGGCTTAATTCACCTCTCGTATTATGAGTTTATTTTTTGAACAGAAATTGAAAGACAGAAATTAAAAATACCTCGGCATGTCCCGAGGCTCAACTCACCTCTCGTATTATGAGTTGATTTTTGAACAGAAATTGAAAAACACCTCAGGGTATGACCTGAGGCTCAACTCACCTCTCGTATTATGAGTTGATATTTGAAAAATAAAAATTGAAAAACACCTCAGAGTGTGACCTGAGGCTCAACTCACCTCTCGTATTATGAGTTGGTATTTTGAAAAATGAAAATTGAAAAACACCTCAGCGTGTGACCTGAGGCTCAACTCACCTCTCGTATTATGAGTTGATATTTTGCAATCAAAATTTCATAACATCATCTGATGGAACTCGGATGTCTTCTTTCTCCTTCTTTCGGTACAGCTATCGTCAAAACTTCTTCCTTTACTGGTGTACCTGTATGTGTCATGCATGATATTGTCATGATATGTAAGTATTTGTCTTAAATACTTTTATGCCTACATGATTATGTCATGCGCCTTGGGCTCGTTTGTCGTATATCTCTTTTCGTTATGGCTTTCTTGATGACCTGCATTCATTGCTTCGATTCTTGACTTTCCTCTTAGGTTTTGTACTTGTCTTCAAGCTTTACAAGTAATCTGTGTTTCTCGTATATCACCCTTTTGCCCCACTGTAGCTTCAAGGTTTATCTCATTGTGACCTGGGGGTATAGGATTCGAATATCCTCCATTCATTCCACTGCGACTCTAAAACATAGGATTTGTCTCTTCTTCAACCCACCCTCTTGTTATTCAAAGGTACAGGATCTGTATCAGCTTCCTTCTAACGATCACTCTTTAGGTGACACAACCAGATGTATATGCGTGATGCTCGCATGAATGCAGAATGTCATTTCCTTTCGAGAATGATTCTGGTTTTGCACTTGGGTTAACAATGCTCATTTTCCGTCAGGATTGTGTCACTGACGCGGTACCTTGTCATTTTGTTCAATCACCATTTTTTTAACAAAAATTCGAAGTGATAACCTTAATTTGGACTCAGATATTTCCGACCCTTAAGCTTGGTTAATCTTAAGCAATAATCCTGTTTCAGACTCCTGTATTGTTTAGAGGTTTCCAGAGTAATATGTGAAACTCCTTTCATGAAAGTATTATTAGTTCAATAATCGTTATTTTAATGCAAAACGCTCAAAAAGTACCATAATGATGGATGGAATGGGAATTTATTGGGAGCATAGCTCGAAACAAACAAGTTAACCAAAGCTAGTATATGCAATGAAGAAGCAAGTTTATTTGGAGTGCATTTTGAAAAGACAAAGAGAGCAGACTCAAAATGGGTAAACTGGAAACTAGGTGCCCCAGATATCGCAGCTTGAGCTTCTTTGTTCAAACTTCTTGAGGACCATTCTAAACTCTATATGTGTTTAGAGGATCCGGAGTACTTTATCGATGCCCAAGACGTAAAATACCCTTTCAAGCGTAGCGAGACTACTGTATGCCCCACTTTTGATCAAAATTTGAGCTGCCCTTTTCGGGTTTTCAACTCAAACCCACCTTTGGTCTCAAGGCGCCCTTTGCAGGTTTTCACCTTTGGCATCTCCTTTTTCTTTCTTCTTTTGATGAAGATTTCCTTCTTGCTTTTTTTTTTATTTTTTTTTATTTTTTTTTTGAATTCTCCGGATTGGGCAAATCCCTGCAATCCATTTCGGTCGATATTCATGCTTTCCTAGGACAGGCCTTCTTCGCCGCATAAGGTCATTCCTAGTTTGGCATTCGCTTTCTTCTGAAGTCTCTTTTGCATGAGAGAATTTTTCTTTCAAAGCCCTATCATGAAATTTTCTAAGGTGATCCCTTTTTTGTTAAAAATTCGCATCATCTAATCGTGACAGATAGCTCTCAACATTTTCTCTTCAAATTCACTTGATCACATTGGAATTGAATCCATTCTTCCTTATCCAATTTTGGCTCAGAGGATTTTGACTTCACTAGGCGAAACCTAATGAGGAAGGGATTGCCCTAGCAGAGGTCCTGGCCGACGTTTAATGAGCATAAAGGGTAAACGTAACTTCTATATGCCAATATTCACAAGCTTAGGTCATGTTTCTAACAATCCTTGTTTTGTTGCCCCCCTCTTTTTTTTTTTTTTGCACTATAACGTGGCACTTGATCTCTGAAAAGACAGCAAACTTTTGATATTGTGCGGTTAAATATGATCTTTTCGCCATTTTTGTTAATATATTTTTTTTATTTTTTCTTTTTTGGTCTAATGACTATCGACTTTGTAATATTGGCATATGGAGTGACCTTCACCCTCTTAGTGAAGAGATCGACGTCCACGAAGATGAATTGATGCGGATCAGAAGCTTTCGAGGAGATTGGATTGATAACGTTCATGCCCCATGTGTAGAAAGAATGGAAGAGGCACATAAGTTCTGTACTCCTCGATTTGGCGTTTGATGCAATTTTCCTTTCTGGGTAGACCAGTAGCTCGAACCTCTTGATTGGCTTAGTCCGGGTAAAATCATCAGCATGTGATCTTTAAATATCCTTATGGACTTCTTCTGTGACTTCCTTAGCTTGGACAGCATACTCATGCCTCAGTAGTCCCGACGTGATCATACGAAAATACCTTTGAACTCTTAGAGATAACTCACTGATTCCTTGCCTTGTTCCTGCGGCCAGCTAAACTTCTATTTTCATCTCCCTTGTAGTGTTTGCTGACACTTCGTAGGATAGGATCCACCATTCTTAACAATTAAGGAAATAAGTTGTGGCCTCTGCCATCTCCACAGTCCTCCAATCCCTTTAGACACATATCTCGTTAAAAAGAGAGTCGGTAACAGCGTCGTTCATATCATTGATATCCAGGGGACCCATTGTGGGTATGAAGGTGGAAAATTAAAAGTATGATATGAAAATGAAACGATGTAGACTATGAAATGTGAAGAGTGAAAATAAAGATGCCTTTTATTGAAATAACAATTCTGGAAACAAGTCTATTTCACAAAAGGACTCTTGTTGCCTCTAGGCTTAAAGCAACAAGCATGTTTTTTCTATTACTCGAGATTAGCTAAAACACAGGGATCCCTTCCACAGTCCCATTGTTTAAAACACTCCCAAACATGCAAGGTCTTGAAAACTTTGATTCTTCGGTTCATTCTCCAGATACGTCATGAATGTTCCAATTCCTCAGTATCAGGTTTTACACTGGAGCCTTGAATTTGATGTACTCTTGATCTCATACCCCCATTTATCATGGTACTCCCAATAGTTATCCTTTTAACAGCATGGTTGAGCAACGAATTTTCTACACCAGAAGGGTCATCGAATCTTATAACTCCTATTTTGATGAGTCTTTCGACTAGTTTCTTGAAAGTGGTGCAGTCTTCTATCCAGTGACCCGCTATTCCGGCATGGTAGTCGCATTGAGCAGGTTATATCATTTGGGGTACGGGGGTTGCAACGGTTTCAAATGGTAAGGAAACACCACATGTGCATCAAATAAATTTTGATAGAGCTCCTTGTATGCCATCGAGATGGGTGTGAACTGGAGCCTTTTAGGCTTTGGATTGGAATCTTGTCTAAGGGGACCTTGATGACTGGTAGTCATTGTCCTTGGCTGTCTTATTGCCATTAGCTTTGAATAGCTCTCGTCATACTTACTCGTACTACCCACTTCCTTTTCCTTCTTTTTCGAGGTCTTCAATGTCTGCTCTCTCTTTTCTTTTGCCTCTGCCCAAACAATCGGTTTGACTCGATCATCCTTAGGGTTAAAACATGAGCCCATTGGGAAGTTTGACAGGGTCGAGGTATTGGTCCGACATTGGGGTCCGATAATGATGGGTGCCTCTTTGCGATCGTATGTATCTGGTTGAATCGGGATATTCATCGGGAATAAACGATTTCTTCGTCATCATCCGCATGACCGCTGACCCTTTGCCTCCTTTTTCAAATCCTTCACTATTAATCAAGTTAGCTGACTTATCGTATTCCTTTGCAATTCTTGCATTTGTTTCCGCATCTCTTGTTGAATTTTGGTCAATTGCTCTTGCATCCGTATTTGCATTTTCTCTATTCTTTCCAACCTTTGTTCCATATCTTCTAGCTAACTGAAATAACTTAACTTAATTAGGGTCTTTCTACAAATTTTAATGCATGTGATATGATGCAATGCAAATGCATGCAATGCAATGTAAATGCATGAAATGTAATGCAAATGCATGGCATGAATGCAAAAAGAAATAGAGGCGTTGATTATGAATTCAATTCCTACTAGAAGAACTTGTCTAGAAAGTACGTTCCTTCAATAAAATGGACCGCATATACGGCCTCTTTCTCATAGTCTAGGTGAAAACACTAATCCTCTTCTTCGTACCCGAATATTATGGTCGTGCCCCGCCTCTTCTAGCTCTTTGTTTGCTTGATCCACATCACTCACTTACCCTTTGCAATGCTCATAATCTTCTGATGACTCCCGAAGAATCCTTGTCAGCTTGAATCTTCAGATAAATCCCCTTCTTCGTATTTGGATGTTATGGTTATGTTCCGTAAGCTTCTTTAGTAGACGTCTCTTCTAGCTCTTTATTGTTTGATCTAGGTCGTACCTCATCACTCACTTATCCTCCGTGATGCTCATAATCTTCAGATGGTTTTCGAACAATCCTTGTCGGTTTGAAAATCTTCAAGTAATATCTTGTCTCGTTGTTTACCTAGGCCATGTTCAGACGATCGTATCGTATTCCACTTTATCAAGTAACACATTTTCTTATGACAAAATTTTCCATTTAGCAATCAAACGCTAATCAACACCTCCCTTCTAAGATGATGTAATGCAATGCCAATGCATGGAATGAATGCAAAAAGAAAGGGAGGCACTGATTATGAATTCAATTTCATTAGAAGAACTTTTCTAGAAAATAAAGCTCTTTATATAAAACGAATTACATATACGATTTTGTCTTCATAGTCCAAGCAAAACACCAATCCCTTCCTTCGTGACCGAATACCATGGCCATATCTTGTGCGCTTTCTTCATAGATGCATCTTCTGGCTCTGGGTGGCTTGGTTCAGGCCGTATCTCTTCACTCGCTTATCCTCTGTGATTGTTTATAAGCTTCTTAACCCAAAAAGTCAAGATCTGACGACTCTTGAAAAATCATTGTTGGCTTGAATCATCGAGCGAAGTCTTGTATTCTTCCGTGGACTATACGCTTTTTCCCGTTGTTTACTTGGACTATATTTGAGCAACCATATTATAATCCACTTTATCAAGAAATTCATTTCCTTATGACAAACCCCTTTATTTAGGAATCGAATATTAATCAACGCTTCCTTTCTAAGATGATGTAATGTAATGCAATCAAGACAGAGAAAAACACGTTAGCACAGGAGAGATAAACAATCACACGAGGAATCATGTTAGTGCAATGAATAAACACAGAATACCTATCCGGGTGACCGCTAGGGGTTTGGAATGACTCTTCCTAAGGTGGGCTCTTAAGGCTCACAATATGAGGTTCAGTTCTAAAGAAGGGTACCCAAACCAGCAGATTCCTCGATCCTCACCCATTGTAGGCTCATATGGACCAAGTTCGGTTCAGGGGAACACATTTCCCTATGGCCATGCGGAGGTGAAAACATCACGAAGCACATAGGTACAGATGTGTCCCGGAAGCAGTCCACTAGCCCCTGCGGAGGTGAAAACCTCACGAAAGCTTAGTTTCTCACTCCCACTTAAAGGTGTGACCAAGACGGTCATGTAATATGATGCGCAATGGTGAACTAAGTGTGGTAAAAAAGGCATTCAACAAAATAAGTCAATATTTCACACAAGCAAGAGATAAAACCCCTACTCAGGTGACCACTAAGGTTTGGCGTGGCTCTACCCAAGGTAGGCTCTTAAAGCTCGCTATATGAGGTTCAGTTCTAAAGAAAGGTACCCGAACCAGCAGATTCCTCGATCCTCACCTATTATAGGCTCATATAGACCGAGTTCAGTTCAGGGGGATACATTTCCCTATGGCTGCACGGAGATAAAAATTTCACGAAGGCATAGGTACAGATGTATCCCAAAAGCGATCCACTATCTTGCACGGAGGTAAAAACCTCACGAAAGAGTAGCTTCTCACTCCCACTTAAAAGGGTGTGACCCAACGGACGTGCAATGTGAATGCAGAAATATCCTACGAGACTCAACCTTATTACAACCCTAGCACCCACAAAGTTGAAAACAGAGATCGAATTGAAAAATACGACTATTTTGTTAATACTGGTTTTGAAACATTCGAATGAATTGGGATAATCATCAAAGGCCATCTCATCTCGAAGTGTTGAAATGCCATATCCAGTAAGTTAGGACACAGCACCCCGAATTCTCAAGAGTAAGATAGGACACAATTCGGATCATTGCCATTTTGAAAATTCTTATCTCGAAGTAACGAGATGTCACACCCAGTAAGTTAGGGCACGACACTTTGTACTATCGAGGATAAGCTTTTTTTCTTTTAAATCAAGAGAAGAATGATCTTTGAAAACGATTTTCCATATTTTGGACAAAAGGACAAAAAATAATCAATTTTATGGCCTGACTCTCTTATTGTCCCCAGTGGAGTCGCCAAGCTGTCGTAACCATTTTTTTGAAAAACGGGAATCGACTTGGTGTTGAAAATAAAAAACGGGAGTCGCCACCGATCTTTTATTAGGTGTGATCGGATCACCTTTGTTTTAATAAAACATTTTGATTTACTAAAACAATGTTTTTGGTCTACGAAAATTTGAGAAAATAGGTTCGGGAGTCAGTTACGTGCGAGGAAGGGTTAGCACCCTCGTCACGTCCAAAATTGGCACCAAATTGATTATTTAATGTCTCAATGTCGAAAGTTGAAAATTTAAAAAGAAAAAGGAAATTGATCCTTTTTGGAAACATTTGAATTTTCTCGAATTGAACATTAAGATTTTCTCGCTCCGAAGAAATAAAATATCACATCCAATACGTTAGGACACGATAATTTGAATCCTCGAATTCAAGATCATCTCATAATTCCTGAGTCTCACACGTTAAAAATATCAAAAGGATATTCAAATATTTAGCCAAACGAAAGAACCGAAACCCAACACATAGGGCACGACTTCTCGAGTTTCCAAACATAGAATATTGCCTTATTTTGAAGAACTTTTGCTTTTGGATAAAGTTGATAAATGTGTTTGAAAATTATACACGTTTGGGTAGTTTATGTTTTAAAGAAATATTATTTAAAATGTGATTGAGATTATATGCGACGAATAATGATGTAATAACACAAATTTGGCGTAATAATGATCTAATACAAGCAATATATGACATTGGTATCATGAATCTAAAATATTAACATGCATGAATAATAATGATGATGAGACAATAATATAAACAGTAATAACAATGATGATAATAACAGTAATATGGAAATACGAACAAGCAAGTTATAATACATGCAAGAACGATAATCACATAGCTTACACTATTTAAACATCAACATTAACAATAGAAGACTACTGGAATAAACATCAAACAAAATAAATAAATAAATAAAGTGAAGCATTATAGAAATAATTAAAACATAATGGTTTACAATAAATACTTTATAAAAACAACTCTGAATAAATAATAAAATATAGTACATGAGACTATTTAGAATAAGTGACCATCTTAAAGAAGTCTAAAATAAATAATATTTAAAACAATTTAAAGTAGATAATGTGAAATAACTTAAAAACAATTAACGCAAAATAGTTTAAGGCAAAGTAAAATGTAAAAATAAATAAATGGATAAATAATGTGTAGGATAAATGTTAAAGAAAAGAAGAATAAAATAGATAATATTTAATTTTAAAATAGGTAAGATATGTATATATATATGTATATATATAAAGACAATTTAATACAAATGATATGTAAAACTTCATATGAACAGCAATAATAAAATGAGTTTGCAAAATAAATAAACTACACAAGGTCAGTGACAAAATTAAGAAACTAGCTGGAACTCAAGGCATGAATCATAAATAATCAAAAGCTGATTTAGGGGGGGAATCGAATGGTGCGAAACTATTGGGGACCAGATAGCAAATGTCCCCTAAATTCCCATGCACACATCCAGTTGACAGATCCAAGGACCAAGTCGAAAACGAAATGAAAATTGAGGGCCAAATTTAAAGGAACAAAAAAGAGGAAATGGGACATGATTGAGCAGAGCTGCAGAAGGGAGGGTCCATTGGCGAAAATATCCCTTTTAGAAATGCGCAGGTTCCTCTTTTTACTAAACGACGTCGTTTTTTCAAAGCCTTAAAACCCCATTTTTCTGCTTTGTTTCAATTCACCCTAAGTTCAGAAGGAAAAAAAAAACTATAACCTTAAAGCTTTTCTCTTCTTTATTTCTCTCAAAAAAGACGAAAAGGAAGAGAACTCCCCACAAACAACAAAACCACGAATCCCTCTACCCCTATAGCCCGATTTTTCTTGACCGGAAAAGGAGGTTCCGACGATAGAGGTATGCTCTTCTTTCTTTTATTCAGTCATTTGTTTTTTTAAAAATAATAAATAATAATAAGAAGCAGTCAATGAAAAAAAACGGAGATAGAGATCTCAACCTTTGAATGCTTTTTTTGCTCTTTTTTTTTTTATGTTCGTGGAGAAGAAAGTTCGAGATTTTTTTTTATTTCGAATCTAAAAATCCCTCTTTTTTGATTTTGTTGATAAAGTTTTTGAAATAACAACAATATAGCAACAAATAACAGTAAAATACAAGAATGAAGAACCAAATCCACCTTGAAGATTTCTGTTTTCTTTCGATTCTTCTTCAAACTTTCTTATCTCTGTATTCGTATCTACCAAAAAGATGGATCCCCTCCTTTTGCTTTCGATTTCTGATGGTGTGTAATAGAGGACAATATTCTTTTCGGTTTTCTTTTCTGATTTTCGATCTCCGATGCGTAAAAAAAAAAGAAAAAAAGACCCCCTGTACAAAGTTTGTTTCGGTTCTTTTATAACCGACCTCCTAAAATTCCTTTATGCTTTTTCAATTTCTTTTCTATTTGCTTTGTCGTTTTTCTTCTTGATTCTGTCACTGCGCGTGTTTCTCGTTTTGTCGTCTTTCTTTTTTGTTTCTGTGTTGACTTACATTTGTGTGCTTTCATTTTGCGAAGCGTCGTCGAGCGCGTGCGAGAGACCTGCGCGGGAGGGGTGCCGAGCAGTGGCATGCGGCCGTGGCCAACAAGAAAGAACCCTAGGGTTCTGACAAATGTTTTAGGTTTTGGGCCATTTAGGATTGTTTAGTTTGGGCTATGGGCGATTTCGGTTTGTTGTAATTGGGCCTCGAGTTTTGGGGTCTGTTTGAGACTGTAATTTTGAACTGTTTTATTTCTTTATTGGTTTTTTGATTTTTTTGCTGGAGTGGGCCAGAATTGGCTATTACAAACATAATTGTTTATAAACAAATTATACGTATAGATGTTTATTGATTTGAAGTTTCATACTTTGGTTGTTTGATGTAATTGGATTTAATACCTTAGTTTGGACCCAGCCTTTCATCATTTCCAATTTTCAAGCTACATTAAAATAAACTACATCATGCAAGCATCTTAAACGTAAAATGTAGAATTTTTTGTTCACCAAACGTTTCTAATCATTTGAAATTTGACGCAAGCGTTTATGTGATCCTTTTTATTAGTTTAATAACAAATTTAGCCCTCTAATATTTACATATTCTCTCAATCTGATCCTAAATATAAAAAATTCAACAAATTTAACTCTCAATGTTTACAAAAATTATCATTTTAACCCTCTAAAATATATAATTTGTTTTTTTCAAAAAATGAGTAAACTTATGTCGATCATATACGTGTAACCCTCAACCCAAGTCGAAGTAGCATAAGCTAAATAATGGAAGAAAAAAATTGTGGTGTGTACAATGAAATAAACCGAGGGGAAAATAAGTATAACATCCCTAAACCCCCTAAGTCGTAAATAGTATTATTTCGAGAATATATGAGTTGGATTTTTTCCCGAAGTAAATAAAATATGAATTATTAGTGTTAGTAGAGAATGTAATTGGATACTTGGAGGGAATTGAAAAGACTGCTGTGTTAAAGAGAAATTAATCTGACATATTAACCAAATTGTAAGACTGTGAAAAGTGTTGGGGTCAAAGTGAGAAAATTAAAAATATAAAAGGATTAAATTGTATTGGAAGAAAAAAGTGGAAAGACTAAAAGTGGAATTTAACAAAAGTATATAATGATCCAAGGACGGAATTGTAGAGAATTTCAGGGGTAAAATGGTTAAACCATAATTAGATAATGATGAAGAAAATCTAATTTATGTTGGTAACATTTCCTCCCTTGGATTAAATTGGAAATTGAGATTTAATCTTCACCATTGGATTGAAATTATGATTGATTGATTTTTATATTATATTTATTAAATTTAATTGATATTTTAATGGAAATGTGTAAAAAAATTCATCCATTTCCTTACCATCTCACGCCACCTTTTCTACCATAGCCATCAAACTTAAGCTTTAAACTATCAATTTTTCATAGAAATTATTAGTGAAGTCAAGAGTACAATTCCATACCAAGGTTAGATTCAAGCATAGAAGTTGTACATTCATGTTGGTGGAGAGAAAAAAAAATCAAATTTAAGTGAAACCCTAAGGATACAAAGTGAGATTTTCATGAATTTAATATGTTTTCAAGTTTATTTCAAGTGAAAGTGCATGAAAGTAATATTTTAATAGTGTTTTTATTATGAATGTGTAGATGATATGAACATCAAAAGAGAAACAAGGAAGTGGAACCAAAAAGTATTGGCGAAAGAAAACAAGTAGCAAAAGATTGAAGGAAGATGAATTCTTAGGGTGGATTTGGATGGGAAATTGGGTGTGGTGTAGTGTGTTTAGTTTACTTTTTGTCTTACGCTATAGTATCTAATCTCACCGCCACTGTTAATTTTACAGAAACAGTAGGTAAACGCATCGTCCATCTAAACCCTCCCTTAAACAACTTAAACAAGTAAGTACTTTGAGACTTCTATCTTAATTAAATTCTAGTAAAAATTGAATTAAAATCATCATGTTAATTTTTGTATGTATAAATTATATATGATTATGTTATAAAATAGATTAAGAAAAATGATGACATGACTTGTAATTCAATTACAAAGAAAAAGTGTTAAGTGTAATAAAATTGTAGTAGAAAGGACTAAATTGTAATGTTTATAAAAGTTACTATGTGAATTGAAATAATGTGTTAAAATGATTAAGTGAAGTGTTTACATGAAAGTGAATCAAGTTCATAGTTTTGGTACATTATAAATTAGGGTAAAATACTAAAATAGTCACTTTTGTTTACCTCAAGTTGCATTTTAGTCACTTATGTTTGAAATGTTACGTTTTATAGCCATTTATGTTAACGTGTTGTAATATTTTAGTCACTGAGCCGTTAATTGTCGTTAATGGTGTAAAGGGAAACTGACGTGGCACGTTAAATCATCATTTCAAACAAAAATTTTAGGTTAAACTATACAATTGGTCCCATATATAATTTAACCTAAAGTTCAAAGAACATAAATATAGGGACCAATTGTATAATTTAACCTAAAATTTTCATTTGAAATGACTATTTAACGTGCCACGTCAGTTTCCCGTTACACCGCTAACGATAATTAACGCTCAATGACTAAAATGTTACAATACAATAATGTAAGTGACTAAAACGTAACATTTCAAACATAAGTGACTAAAATGTAACCTAAGACAAACAAAAATGACTATTTTGGTAGTTTACCTTATAAATTAATATTTATGTTAATAAAAAGGGGAATGCATCATTTAGAGGGCTAAAATGATAAATTTTGTAAACATTGAGGACTAAGTTTATTGATTTTTTATATTTAGGATCAAATTTATAGAATGTGTAAATTTTAGAGGGCTAACCTTGTTATTACACCAATAAAAAAGCCCATGTTAGCACTTCCGTCAAATTTAAAATGACTGTTAACGTTTGGTGACCATAAAATTTTATTTTTAATAGTTTAGTGACTAAATCGAAAAAATTAAAAGTTTAGTGACCAAAATAAAATATAAGCAATAGTTTAGTAATCATTTTTATATTTTACCCTATATTAAAATATAATGCGCCCACTATCTGAGTAAAAATTTTATAAAAAATGATATAAAAACTAAATGTAACTTTGGTTCAAAAATGATATAAAAATTAATTGTAACTTTGGTTGAAATTGTAAAATTAAAATAAAAATATTATAATGGTTTGGGCTTAAATCTTATGATTTTCATTATGAATATAAATTTTTTAAATTTATCAAAATGTAAAAATACATTAATACCTTTAAATTAATTATCATTCCTTCAAAAAAGGAATGAATTTTTATTAATTTCAATTGATTTGAGACCCGATTGAAAGGTGATTCCAACTCAATTAAAGCTTTAAATAATAGTATAGATAATAGGGGAACGATCCTTTTGAGATTTAAGAGATTGAAATTAATACATTATCAGTTATAATTTATTTTTCGTCTAAATTTGAAAAGAATTTTCATGAAGTTGTCAATTTAGAGTCGGATAGCTTTTATAAAAAATTTTGAAAGCCTAATATACTAAAAAAAAAATCCTTAAACTATTACATTTTATAGAAGTAAGCCATTAATTTATTTTTGTAGTTAAATAAGCCCTAACTTATGGTTTTTGCCCATAAAAGCTCTTGATTTTGATATTAAAGTAAAAATATTTTGATTTTCAAGTTCTTATCTAAGTCTTATTGATGCAATAGAACTTATATATACTCTAACATCAACATAAAATTTTAAAAAGCAATAAAAATTTTAAAAACAATATTTAAGTGTGTGCTTCCAAAAATTTCTGAAATGTGTCGATTGAAACTTACTTTGATTGGCGTGGGCATTATTGCAAGTACAGGAGGATGTGGGTTCGAGTGCGCTGAAACGCATTATCCTCATATTTAAGGGTTGGGGAGGGATCATGGGTAGTTATAGACATTGTATCAAAAAAAATTTGAAATATTATTAAAAGCGTTGTTTTATTTTTTATTTAATAAACTATTCTCATTAAGTTCACATTGATATTAAATACAAAGTAGTTTAAAATTTTAAAAATATTTTTATTTTAATATTAATATCAAAGGCCTCTTCATGGATAAAAATAATAGATCAAACGCTTATTTAACTATAAAAATAGTATAAGGATTTATTTAGACAAAATGTAATAGTTTAAGGGCGCTTTTAATATATTAGCCATTTTGAAATTTGTCATTTCAAGCCAAAATTTTCAAAGTCAGTTATCTCAAGTGTTAATCCAAAGCTAATTACTCCTGTTATATATTTTGCTATTTGGGCATGTGTCAGCAAGACGGAAAATATTGACCTTTCCTTTGACTTCATCTAAGATAATGTCCTTGTTGACCACTTGTCGCAACTAGAGGAGTGACACCCTCTGGTTTTCAAGACCATTCGCTAGATAAGCACTTCTGACAAACATTTTTACTCTTAGATGACGAGATAGACACTCGCTATTGAGACACGCTTTTTAGGTGTAAACACTCCTCAAGTGTGAACACATTCTGAATGCAATGAGAGGCTTACTTGGCCATAACAACTTGTCACGTTACGCTAGTGGATAAAAGGGCATTTCCTATAAATTCTCTCACACGGTGAAGAAAGGATCAACTTTTTAACCCCTAAAATTGCTCTAAGAAAATCTATTTCGACTCTCTATCTCTTTAGGTGAAGTAGCCTCCATAGAACCACCACACATTTCTCCTTGATCTCTTTTTTACTCTCCTCCCTTATATACTTTTATCAACAACTATAAATTTATAGATGAAATAATATCATCATGGTGTCTCTTATCAAACTTTTTATATGACCCTCCATTTAAAAATATATATTTAAAATAATGTTATTTTTAAAAATTCAAAAATAAATTATTTAAAATATTAAATTATATTATCTTATTATTTAGTTATTTTTAAAAAAATTGATCTAAGGTTATTTTAATATTTTAAAAAGTGATTAATCTACATTTTAAAAAAATTAAAATATATTATAAGTTCTGTATAATTTAAAATTTCAAACATTTTTTCGAATTTCAAATTTATTTTTTAAGTTTAAAAGTAATTTATTTCATTTTATAAATATAACTATAATTTTTTTAACAAATAAATTTTATGTTTTTATGTTTTAAAAATAATTTTATTTTAAAACATTTATAATTTTTAAAATTTAAATTTAAAATATAATTAAATATTTATAAATTTAGAGCATTTAACTTTTTTACTGAAAATGATTTATTTCATTAAATAATTTTTAATTTAATATATTTTATTTAAAAAAATGATATATATATGTGAAGAAAAATACATAAAATTTAAATCTATTCACTATTTATTAAGAAAACTTCAACAAGTTAAATATATTGACTTTAATAAATATAAATTTGACGTTTGTGAAACGATGGAAAATGAAAGAGTAGCCAGATGCTGACGTGGAAATATCTAAAGTAGATCCCGATTATTAAAAGAAAACTGCCTTCCACGTCGGCAAAAAAGTATGACAACGTCAGAATTTCAGAAGGGCAAAGTCAGAAAAGAGAAGGCATTTGTACCCAAAAAAGAAAGAAAGAAAAGATAATGCATCACCGTTCATCAACGGTCTAAATTCAATATTAAAGTACAATGTCTGTCCTTAACGCAAACATTGCCCAAAATCACGACGAACAATAACGACGGTGAAGGATACATTTTCATTTCGACAAATTATTTTTACCCTTACTACCCTTCAATCACTTCTCGGAGATATCCGACGCCAGCCGAGACGCGATCGCCGAGTGGTACATCATATCGTGAAACGACGAGTTCTCCATCGTCTTCTTTCGGAGTTGCCTCGCTTTCTCCTCCGTGAAGCTCCCTAGTGTGTATCTGCATCTCGGCTTCGTCTCCGATGTGTTTCCGGCATTGCTATTGTTGAGGTAATCGGGGTTGGATGACCACCCGAAGAGAGGGGTCCACCATGAGGATGAAGAAACGGGATTCTTACGACTCGGGTCGGGCCTTTTAAGTGATTCGGATGAGGCCCGGATTGGGGCTGAGAAAGAGAATGCAAGAGCGTTCGCCATTGAACTTTTCGGAGTTGCTGGTAAATGAAGGGGAAGAGAAATCGCCACTATTAATTCTTCTGGATAGAGGGGGGGAGGGATTATCGTCTGCGGTATAAAAGGGTTAGCATCAATGTCATATCTTGCCATCTGATGGTATTTGGAGGATAACGTTAAAACATTTGACCATTTGCCAGGTAGGTTTCAAAGGCATTAGGGTAGGAACAGGTGTAGGAGATTGAAAAGGTTTGAAAGAGGATAAGATAGAACACGTGGAGGCGCGGAGACTATATTTGATGGAGAGCACTTTTTAAGGTAAGTTGTCGGAGGAATTGCAAGTGGGGACTTGACGGAGTCGTCACGGAAGGTATATCTTTGTCCCCCATATAAACTTTGCTTCAAGTTTGGAATGGAAACACTTCTGAATTTGGCAACAAAGTGAACATGGACCAAAAAGAAAATCCAATCTTGATTTTTTACTTCGATATCGGTACTCATAAATGTTAAGTTTTTTTAATTATATTGTATTGCTAAGTTTTCATTATCCACTAGAATTAGAGTAATTATTATGAAATGATTAAAGGACCTCGATATCCATAAATGTCAAGTTTATTATAAAATAAATCAATATATCTATATTTAATATGATCTCTAAATTTTTTTAAATTGTTATTAATATGTCAAAACCCATTGATATTGAGTTACATGTAATATATTTGCATTTAATTTTTGACACTGAAGAGTTAAACCCAAATAAAAACAAATTGACATTGACATCTATCAATGTCAAGTTATTCTTTAATTATTATTTTAGCCATTTAAAAAATTTAATGCTGATAAATGTGCTCAAGTAGATGTTGATTTTAGTTTATCGTAAAATTAATTTTAATAAATGCCACCTGTAAATATCAAATTTAGTTTGTTTTATATTTTCATCATTTACCATAAACTTAACCTTCATTTGAATTGTATGTCGGCCCATAGGTGTTAACTTTTTTACGGTGCCTATAAATACCCCTCCCTTGATTTGTTTTTTTCACCCCAATAAAAATTGCCTCTCATTATCGTCAACTTCTTAAGCCAAAAATCTCTCCAATTTTTTTTATTTACCTTAAATTCGATTTTTAAATACTACCCTGACTCTGTTAAAGGAAGAGAATCATATCGTTCTAGTAGTCCTTGATATGGTAAATTTTTTATTAAATGGTTATTTAAACAATTATGTATTCATTGTTAATATTTAATTTTAGTAGCAATTTTTTATTTATTTTCGTTGTCATTTAATTAGGTTGAGGAGCGAAATTTTTTGGATTTGATAAAATATACATTATCCAAATGAAGAGTAAGATCAACTTAAAGAATATTCAGATGTAACGAGATTTTTGAAGATTGGTGAAGTACCTAATATGCCAATTCGGTCGTCATTGCTTGTAGTCTTAGTAGAAAGGTGGAGACCAGAGACTTTTAGTTTCGGTTTTCCCTACAATGAAGCAACAATCACGTTAGAAGATGTAGCCCTAATCATACACCAATAGTAGCTCATTTCAACTATTGTCATAATGGGCAAATAACATGTGAACTTCATAACCCCATTTATACCCCCACAAGGTTGGTTGTCATATACCCGTAGCATTGACCATCTTCATATGATTGCGCCCACTACTGGACCTCGAAAATCTGTACTTTATATTGGATATCTACTTAATACTTTCAACTTGGATTTCTGTTAGGATCCTCCTTTCCATTTTGCTTAAAAATGCACCACTCTTAAATTTCATGTTAAAGATTATATCCGATTGGAATCTAATTCCATCATTAGTCAAAATATTCATTCAAATATATTTGTGTCATAGTCAATTTGTCATCTTGAAGCTATCAAATATTAAATTTCGAATATTACAAATAATTCTAATAAATTTAACAATTCCTAATAACAAAAAATCCAAAAATATTTAATACAACTCATAGTTTTATACGTAGAACATATTTAACAAAATGTAATAACAATAATAACATAACAATTTTAACAATTTCAATAATTCTTAAAAACAAATAATCGAACAAAAGTAACACTAAATTACTAAAATGAATTTCAATAAAAAATTGAATTTATTTGATTTTTTTATGGCATAGGGGTTAAATTGATCAATTTAGCAATTGAGGGATTAATTTGATAAGATCCCTATAATAAAGGGGCACTTTCGTGGAAATAAAAGTAACTGCATAAAGAAACAGAAATAAAATTGATGTGATGAAGTTAGATGCATTAATGGGTTCAAGAAACAGAAACAAGGCTTTCAACATAGATGATTGTAGAAACAAGTTGGGGTGCGCCTGGAATACAAAGAAGGTGGCTACTTTCATCCTCTAGATTGAACCAAGCAGGCTGTTGTCCTCCACAGTCATCCAGCAATACCTTATTGCCATCCCTGGCATACCCTACAGCTCTGGTGTGAAATATATTGGTCACCCATTGATTTCTCGACAGATAAAGCAACTCAGTCCAAGACTCCTTCACTCCATACTCCTTCATCACCCATATATTTACGTGGTCTTCGATTGGACAACTCGAGAAATCTCGGGAAACACATAAACAACCTCCCAACACTCCCACATTCATGTAGCTGAAGCCCTCGCAATAATAAGCACCGCATTTCTTGTCTTCGGAGCTCCTCTTTCCTTCAGGGACTTCGAAGTACTCCTCGGTGTTAAGATGAAGACCAAATATCACGTTTCTTCCTGACAATATTTCATCCCCTACCCAATGAATGGCATTGTTTATGTATGCCCCGTCGTTGTAGTTAATAGGTCTGTCGTAAGGGCAATCCTTAATCCTCCTCCAAGTGCTGGATTTCTGGCTGTAAATCGTAACTTTGAAGCAGGTCTTGGATCTCAGCATTTTCACCACCTTATAGTCTTCGGTGATATTGTCATACCCAAATCCGAGTATGGTGCTGTTGTCGTAGTTGCAGCCAGGGATGGTGTCATGATCCATACTTATATCTTCATCCAAGGCTGGCAAATAATGACATTTTCTGGTTGATGGATTCCATAGAGCGATGCCTTCTGCACGATGGTACACAGCAAGTAACCCATTGTAAGAACCGATTATTCTAGAACGGTACTTGGTGATTTCAGCTGTAAATGGCCGAGGAAATTGCACCAAGTTGTTGAGATAGTCGAAATCCATCGCATAGGCATTATCGTCGATTTCTGCACCGTTATCGAGGAAAAGCTTGACATTGTTGTTGGTTTTCAAGGACTGATGGAGATGACTTTTGACAAAATGTGAGTCATCTATGAGAGAACCCCATGGTTTGGACACACATTTGAAGCGGAGTAGTGTCTTCACTGGAAGCCGACAAAGTATGTTAGGAATCATATCAGTCGGGAAAGGTGACATTGGTGTGGATTAGACAAGAGAGGAGAAACCTGGTTGATTGTTTTGCAGAGAAATGAAAAGTCGTAATAGATGAGAGTACCAAACAGGAAGTCAAACGGAAAAACACATAGCTGTAACATGTGAAAATAGATCATTATCAGATTATTAAAAAAGTCAAAGCTTTCATGTGCCCTTCCTTCTTTATCAATTATTTTACATTCAATAGATTATTTAATTCGTATTTTTGCAGAAATCCGATGGCTTCCAACTGTTCAAAATATTGTTTTCCTATACGATTTCATAATCCCTAAAAAGAAAAGAAAAGGGACTCTAGCCTATGGTTTCCATACAAGTATCAGGTTCAACAGCCCCCATTGATCTGCCACCTTCAAGAAAACCAAAAGGTTCACAAGTTTTTAAAGATCGAAAATCAAACTCGGAAAAACATGCAAGGCAATTTGAAAGGAGAGTTCATTTTATTTCCGTCGAGTATAAACAAAAAAAAAAAAAAAAAGCAAAAAATTCTATATATGTTTCTGTACCCAAAAACAAAGCAAGAAATACTCACACCCATAATCCTACAACCTGGCAAGCAAAGTTGAAAACGAACACTTGATGTCATCTACAACTTTAGTACTATGTCATGCTTCTATGCGATGCCAATATGAAGGCTACTCTTGATCTTACGGGTAACCTCATTAGCCACAGCCTTCACTTTTGGATTTGGTGCATTTCCAGGTACTGCATCACTCTCTTCACAACTCACTGGACTTGTCAACCATATTCTAATGGTGCCATCTTCAGATCCTGAAGCATAGGATTCCCCTCCAGGTGCAAAACGTACACAGTGGATAGGACCATGGTGACCCTTGTTGCAACCTACATTGATAAAATGCACATTTTGAACTCTTTAACAATCTGACAAACACCAGTAGAAAAGAACATCACACAACCAGTTTCACAAACTACACTCATCTGCTTCGATGGGATCCATCCTTTATGGTTTTTAGATATTTTTTTATGATTTGCAGCATATTTATCATTCTATTGAGTATGTTGCAAGGTATACTGGGAAACATGTTGCAATCCTCCTTTGTGTAGCATTCAAAGATATCCACTTTTGGCATAGCTAATATTTAAGCCCCAAACATATAGCCTTTATTTTATCTTATTTTTTGGAAACCCAAACATAGGAGGCACCTACCAAGCTCTTTTCCAGTATGAAAATCAAACACGTGCACCCACATATCTTCTCCACCAGCAATGAACTTATTGCCATGCTTTGGCTCCAATGAAGCTGATTCTACATTGCATGGCATGTCGTAGCTTTTCACCAACTCAAAACTAATAAGAGCAAATACAAATGTCAGCAGCCATGGTGCCAAAAGAATAAAGTTTTGCACAAACCAGCTTAAAACTTACTGATTTGAATCCCAGAATTTAACAGTAGATCCGTCAGCAGTGGTTATATAGCGACCATCCTGACTCACTTCAGCACTAGTGACGGGTGATTTTGTTTCAAGTGTTTGAACAATTTTGCCACTTCTCAGATCCCACAACCTATACAGGTACAAGGTTCAGGAAATCATTTAGACAATAATATTATTGCGAGAAAATCAATGCTAAATGGACTTTTTCCTATAAATCTGTAATTTATTTTATGCATCAAAGGTTTGAAAATACACCGTACAATCAAATATGGAAGACAAGGTTTTCAATATACATACATATAATGTGTGTGTGAAATGTTTACCAACAACCTAAACTAAAATCACCTACTTTTTTTTACTTTCAAAAACTTTCCATATGGCCCTATACTAAACAATTTATAATGTAAAATTGTGGCACCAGCACTTTCTTAGGCTGATTAAACTGAACCCAAGGAATGTTTGGAAACAAGGATGCATAACCTGCAAAAATGCCCTTAAATGTTCAAGCTTGACTTTAAAATTAATAAACAATATACATTCGTTAAGCTAGCTCAAGTGCTCAATGCAAGCCAATAATAGTCTACACTCTACCCATCAAACACCTTATCTCAAAGCCCTAGAGTGATGCTACACTAATTCAAGACATGTATGACACTGATGCAAACGAAATATCTAAACTAAAACAAGCTCCTAACTTGTTAAAGTAATTATAGAAACCACACAGGAAAAAAAATGCAAAGGTGACATCTATAGAACATGTTCATACCTAACACCACTAGTATCACTACAAGAACTTAAAATGGTCTGGTCACTGTGGAGCCATGCAACAGCTCTAATTGAACCAGAAGAATTATCCACTTCTCTTGGTGCTGCATCAAGACGATTCAAATCAAATATTCGAAGAATTTTCTCAACTCCACCCGTGAGTAGATGGTGTGTATCCTGTAAAAATGACAATTTACTCAGAAGAAGTTTATCCTCAGCTGAAGACTATATTTATTAATGAAGCAGGAATGTGAGTGAAGCCTCAAGAAGTTAATTGCAATCTAAACTCAATATCATGTATGATGTACAAACAAATTTTAAAATTTGTAAAGGTCTCATGAATAAGAAAAAGCAACCGCTAAAGCTCACATAAATGACTTTGGCAACTTCAGCCCATCAAACAAAAAGGATACACAATCGGACCTAGCAAATGATTTAAGTGCCAAAGAGACACATGAATAATAACATATAGAAAAAAGGAAAGATGAGCTTATGAAAGTATGCAAAATATTTTCAATAGTACAAGAAACGTAGACAAATTTCAAAATAAGAATTCAAACCATTGGATTAATGCAGTTCTTTCAAAGTCAGTTGCTTTGGAAGCTTGCTTATATTGGGTCAATACACATGCTACGTTGAAAGCATAACCACTGGCATCTCAAGAAATACAACCTACTTGTAATAATATCTAAATAGAAAGAAATAGTGCTGATATTTAATCACAAATATAAAATTGCCCATGAGAAACAAATCTGATAGAATACTTGCTACCCAGAACATCATAATCAGAAATAACATTGCAATGGGCTTAAGCATTAAATGCAAATTTATAATTAGGGAAAAATATTCTTATGGAAAAACAATTAAGCTCAACCTCCGAAAATGCACATGCTCGAACAATATGCTTGTGTTCAAATGAGTGCAATTCATTTCCAGTCAATGCATCCCATAGTTTCCTGGAAATATTGAAGGAAAATGATAAGTCCCACTTTTCAACCAACTATCCTCACTGAAAATGACACTATGAGAGTGTCAGTGCGGGTGAGAGGTGTTAGAACAAGAAGAAGAAGAAGAAAATCAATATCAACTTTTAATAGTTCATACAGATGTAATTCCCAATTTCCTATATTTAGAAAGACAAGCATGGACCTCAAATGAAAGAAAGACAAGCACTTTGGTTATTTTGCCATTTTGGAAGGGATATCTGAAAAATCTAGTAGTTGATACCTTCCAGTTATTAAATTGATTAGCACAACCCAAGAACTGAACCTACTAAGTACAAAAATTGCCACCAAGTTCTATCAGAGCCTCACTAACCGTACTCCTAACAGCTTGTTGATAAGGGACAGAGAGTGTGGTAATCCACAAGGATGAGGTCCCTTTATTTTCTGGTGAGTGCTTAATAGAATATATAAGTGTGAGAAAATAGGTTGGAACGGTGGAATTTGGTATCCCTTTGCACAATAAAAATCTCTTCCCCCAAAAAAAGTTACTTCTACGGCTGAACAAAAATTACGTACGCGGAAAAATCAGCCGAGGCAGATGCAGCACATAATGCATTGGTATCCAGACAGGAGCTCCATACTGCACCTTTATGCCCTTCAAATGTGCCAATCCAATCTCCAGTCTCCCCATTTCTTAACATTGGAGTGGAGTCTGAATTCCCAATGCATCGTTAGAAAGAGAGTTGATAAACAAGAAGCTAAATGGAATCAATCAACATCACCAGAATGCAAACATAATCACTGTCATCTGCTATGACTTCTCAGAAAAAAAATAGAAACTAGAAGATGACAACATAGCAAGAAATTACCAAATCACTATGCCAAGACAGCCTATAAAAATGGATTATGACAGGAGAGATGATTAACAATAACATTAAAACAAATCCCATAAACAACCTGATCAACCACAAACTAGAATTCTTGCTTCAAAATGATCATACCATTTCAAGTGACATAACAATGGTAATTTATACTTGCTTACGAATAAATAATAGCTAAATGTCAGCGCAAAGCAATGACATTTCAATATTGTATCTGCCTAAAATGATTAGTGAACGGACTCATCAAAGAAAAAGGCAGTTCAAAACAGTATAAAGAAATAAATTCAAAGCTGAAAATCAATATGATCCAGAACAGACTAAATCAAACGAAAACCCCAAACCTAATTCGACATTCCCGCATCTAAATTCATATACGTAGCTGATTTATACCAAAAAAAAAAAAATCACTAAAATAAAATTCAAAAGAAACCCCAAATTTAATCAACAACAAAAAAATAAGAGCCACACCTTTACTGGCACTGATAAGAAAATACCCATCAGGGGTAATGGGGCTGTAGAACAAATCAACTACCGGCCTTGAATGCCCATGGCACACTAACGGTAAAGCCACCTTTTTCTTCTCCATTTCTCCAAATTAACAACAATAGCAATAGAAATTTAAAAAAAAAAAAAAAAAAAAAAAAAAAAATCCTAATTTGATCCTTTTGAATCAAGTGCTTTAAAAAGGAAAGCAATTATTTAATTATGTTATATTACGTAACTAAACTATAGCACAATTGTCAGAGATTATGTATTTAAAAACAAAATTAAAATATTTTGCTTTTTTATTTTCTTAAGAAGGGATGCAAAGTAGGGTTTGAAATTTTAACTATAAGTTTGCTAATGTGATGTAAATGTTTGGATATGGAAAAGTAAACAAATTTTGATCGCAAATGGAAAATATATCTACATATGAAGGATATATATAGCAGGGTAGTTTGAGGGCAGGAAAAAACATGGAAAACACCTTTGAAGGAGACCATTATATAGTCTAGTAGTGACAGATTTTGGCATCTTTTCAGTTTTGCAAATAAGGGTTTCTATTTTTTGATTATGTAAAATTATACCACGTCTTTTTCATTCTAATTTTGTTGACCTAACTTGGCTTTACTCTACATAAGTTGAGATTTTATATCCTGATTTGCATGATTGGAGTTAACATATGACCTATGGCATATAGGTCATGTATGGGAAATTTTGCCATGCATTTCATGAGCTAATCTTTCCTTCACAAGTGTCTCTCATCATTTAAGTTTATTTTTAGGATGAATTCAATTAGTTTCGATTGAATTTTAGATTTTTTTAACTGTTCAAGATAATTCAATTCAGTTTAATTATTGATCTTTTTGTATTAATTTTAGATTTTGAGATTTTAATTTATTTTGACAAAATAGGTATTTTTATGATTTTTGGACATTATTTGATAAAATTTTAAAGTCTTTTTTATAAAATTTCTAAAAAATAACTTTTAAGTAAGGCTATATTTGATAAACTGAAAAATTAAATGTTGAATTTAAGTTCTGGTATATTGCTTCAAATTAAATATTGAATATAATTAGATTTTTTATAAAGGATAATATGATTTTAAATGAAATAGAATTAAATAAAAAATAATTGAATTTATTCTATATTAAGGGTGTATTTGATGAATTATTGAAATGAAAATTTGCAGCATTTAATATTTTAAATGTGTTTGACTTTTTTTAGCATAAACCACATGTGTCTTCATTCGTAAAGTCCTGTTCGAGCCGGGGATGGTATTCAATTAATACCCTCCAAACAATGTTGACTCCAAGGCTCGAACTGCGTTTAAATGTATTTGATAATCATTGTAATTTTTTTACCTAATATAAAATTTTGAACAGAAAAGTGTTAGAATAAGATAAGTAGGTAGGTAACTACTTCTCACTTAATGTAGAATGTGACAATTTAATTTTCAATGGTATCGAAAAATGCATTTTTGGAACCTCATTTTCGTAAACCGAGTTTGTAAATATAAAATAGGAATATTTACAGAGTTAATGTGAAAATATAATAAAGTTCGATTAAGTAATTTAGCTGAGAAAATAGTTATTTAAAACTTAGAGACTAAATTGTAAAAGCCCAATCACTATTGAATTTTAATTTAGAAAAAGCTTAGGGACTTAGATAACAATTATCTAAAAGACTAAAATCATTATTTAACCATTTTTAATAATGAGATAGTGAATGGTGATGGTGGTTACCACTAAGTTTAATTACTAGTTAATTAAAGTACAACAAACCATAATTAAGGTTTAATCATATTATAAATATTAAAGTACAAGTGGAAAAAAAATGAAAACCATCATTATTTTCCTCATTTACACCGTCCACCATTGTTGAAAGAAAGAAAAACCTTAAGTTTTCATTCAACATTCGGCCAAGCAATAAACTAAGGTAATCAAGTTTTTTTCTTATAATTTTTATAAATTTATGATTATGGGAGTTTGATTTAGTTAGTCTATATATCAATTTATTCAATTATTAAGTTTTTAGCAAGTTTTCGTAATTGAAAAATTGATGAATTAGGCTTGAAATTGATAGTTGGTAAGCTTAGATTGTAAAAAAAGACTAAATTGGAAATTGGATTAAGCTTGTTAGATGATTTTGTAATATTAGAGACTAAATTGAATAATGAAAAATCTGTTATGAAATTATGTTATGAATAGAAAGTATATGATCCCTAATGAAAGAATGTGAAATCAAATTTTAATCCGATGCTAGATATCGAAAAAAACACATATCCCGAGTATAGGGACTGTAACACCCCACGCCCGACCCGATCATCAAATCCAAGTATGGAGCACCACAAGTCGGCCCATTGGAAACACACCATTCTTACTTTTGTAACAATTGTCAATTTTTGCGAGTACCCTTTTTTCACCATGATATTCTATTAATTTAAGACTAAATTTATTTGGAAGCAAAATTTAAAATGATACCCTGCCACACTTAAAGATTTAAAGATACAAGGAATAGCCTTTTGCTGTAGCTTAAACAACATTTACAAATAAAAAAATATAGATAAGCCAACGAGGCTACCGATTAACATTTAAAGTGTTCAAAATAACGTTTCAAGTACAAATTAATGGTTTTAAAATGGTGATATCTAACAGTTGTCCTAGCACCCCCCAGCAAATACATGTTACCCACGAAAACAAGAAGGCTCACAAATGGTCGCAGATGTAGCTGTATCCTTACAATCACCACACTCAACCTAAGAACCTGAAAGGAAGAAGAAACTGGGTAAGTTCGTGAGAACTTAGTGAGTTCCTGGGGAAATAAATCCCACCAATAGTATTGTTAGACATTAAGGAATAGGGCTCAAACTAACGGACTAGTTTGCCACATTTGGCGTATACATCCCTTTTATCCGTAGATCAACTGGTAGATTCCACCGCAATCAAACTCAACCTATCGACGGATAAAATTGGTATCCAACCTCATATATGACGGTTACAAGAACAACTACTCGCGGATACGCCACTTGTGTGGACTACCCTTTTATGACTGACAGACTTTACTTTTCATGCAACGTGCACTACCACATGCACATTTTTCTCACGTACTCCCTTTCTTGTGCTAGCTTATG
The DNA here is from genome assembly GCA_025503065.1 of Gossypium bickii. Lineage (NCBI taxonomy): Eukaryota > Viridiplantae > Streptophyta > Magnoliopsida > Malvales > Malvaceae > Gossypium > Gossypium bickii. The sequence goes on along the minus strand of CP106713.1, from coordinate 12,238,558 downwards.
GTCATGGTTCTAAAGAACTCATTTTTCTTGTATTTTCATATCCGCTCATTAGAGCTATTAAACAAACATCACCTCTGTATCCTCCTAACTTCCCTCCTTATTTGAACAGATATGTGTTCCCCCGCAAAGTCGGGTTTTCACCAGTCATAGTTTGCATCAAAGTGTCATATCGAAGGTAAAATATTTTATCATGTATCTTTTTTATCATTATACATGACAACCTTCCACTGTCTTCTTACACCAGTCTGGATACGAAGCTTGTGCACCAAGGAAGGAGTACTCATACCATGAGAATATCAAGTTTTCTGGGTCTATTTAACCGTATATAATCTTGTATGCACTGACTCTTTGAATATGTTTCATTAGACATGAACATCAGAGACGAAGGACAAAGCCACTTACCTGGTTGTACAATACAGATACCAGACTCAAAGTACAAAGGAACTCACCAGGACACTTTACTCAAAGCTTTATCTACTCTACTGGTTCATTCCCTTTAATACTAGAACCTTTTCCCATTTCTTTAGCTAAAAAAAAAAAAAACTTCTTTAAACATCAAAAATGACCAAAACTTTATGATATAATAAGAATATGTAGACATGCAAATAGTTTCTTGATAGAAGTTTCCTTATTATCTAATATTTAAAGAAATCCTACTGTAACAGGCCCAATTCGCCCGGGCCCAAACTAGAAATAAAAATAAAACAAAGTTCAAAATAAAATAACAGTCCATATACAACCCAAATATTAAAAAAAAAAAAAACTAGGCCCAAAATACAACAGACCTAAAATTAAAATTTTTTCAGAAACACTAAGGTTTCTGAAACCCTAGATGCCGCAGCCTTCCTTGATCACCTCGCCTCTACCTCGTCCCGAGGCATCTCGTCCCGAGGCCCCCATGGCGCGCCCTCTGTTACCTTGCACGGAAATGGCAAAAAATGCCTTTCCCTTCGCCTCCATTGACTCGTCTGAACATGCAACAAGCAAAAGAAAAGACACAGTGGCAGAAACAAGAGAACGGTAGAATAGACTGTAATAAGACAGTGTAATCGGCTATAAAAGCCAGATATTATCAATGTGTTGGGACACAGACACAAGATTAATCGAAAAGAAAACGGAAATCACAATAGGTGATTTTTTTACATTGTTTTATTTTTATTTTTGAAAGCATAAAATAAACAAAAAAAGGCTTACCGATTCACCATCGCCGCGAATGGTGAAGAGGACGGTGTCCCCGATGATGGACGGCCTTCACTGATAGGTCGACAGGGAAGCCGAAGGGTCCCCTTCGGGTTTTATCATTTTGGCCGAGATTCGATGAAAAATAACCCCATATCGGGGTCCGGGGAGTCAAAATGGTGAAAAGAACCATTTTTTTAGATTTTCGACCGCCGTATACGGCGACATCGACGCCGACGAAGAGCGGTTGGCGCGGCAGCCGATGACCGGAGCCTGGCCAGATTTCTCACCGAACTAGGGGAGAAGGAGAGAAAGAAGAGAGGTTTTTTGTGTTTTTTTTTTTTGAAGAAAAGACTTAAGATGAATTTTAAAACAAAAATTTGATTTATATAAGGCATTGAAATGACGCCGTTTCAACCCATCTATGCGCCTCAAAACGGCGTCGTTTAGCGGGGGACCCGAAATTCGACCCGCTCCTAGGGGAGGATTCGCGTGTTTTTTATTAATGGGCTATTTACGCTTTTGGCCCTTCCGTTTTTTCAACCCTTTTTAATTAGATCCTTTTGGTTCTTTTAATTTGCCTCGATAGTTTTGCATTTGTTTCATTTTGGTCCTTATTAAAAAGCTGCGTTTTAGAGGACGAGGATATTTCCCTATTTGGTCCCTCCCTTTTATTCGTGCGTTTCAATTAGGTCCTTTACCTTATTTTCATTCCCAATTTCGGCCCAAAAACTTTGTTTAAATTTTAATTTAGTCCTTTAGATTTTTATCTTATTAGGATTTAGGCCTTTAATTTCATTTTAGTTTCAATTTGGTCCACATTTATTTAATTTCGACCATTTTTAGATTTATTTTCTATATGTTATTTTATTTACTATTTCTTTACTTTGTTTATTGTTTTTCTCATATATTACCTTGTTTATTATTTTATTGATTTATCTATTGTTCTTAATTTTTTTAAATTAATTTATTTCCTTTTATTGTGCATGGTTATTTTATTGCATTGCATTGCTACTTTATTATTATTATTTTTCTTATTTTTAATCATATGCCTTTATTATTATTAATCTATCATTGTTTTATTAATATTTACTTGTTTATTTCTCCCTTTTATAAACTTTAAAATTTTTTTAGATTATTTATGTTTTTACGTACACATATATTATTGTTATTATTTTTATTTTTTATTATCATTATCATTATTATTATTTAGTTAGTATTAAAATTTACGATTTTAACATGATTATTTGCCATGGTTATCATTCGGTGTTTTATTATTATGGTCATATCATTATGCATTAGGTTTGAATGTAATTAGTTGCTTTTATATTATATTTTAAATAAAATAAATGTACTTCGTTTAAAATATTACATCTATCATTATTCAAAACGAAACTTTCAAAAAAAATAGGCAATGTTTCGTATTTGAAAGATTCGATAAAATCGTGCCCTAACTTACAGGATTTTGATTTTTCTCGTTGAAATCGAATAATCGAACATCCTTCCAAAGTTAAAATATATACGATTTCAAATAAAAATCAAAAGCCAAATTATTCTCAAAAATTCGAAATGTCACGTCCTAACTTACGGGATGTGACATTTTATTGCCTCGAGATAAGAAGGTCTTCAATATATTTTTGACTTATTTAAGCATTCCAAAATAAAATATACATTAATACAAAAAGGGGATCGTATTTTAAATTCTTTTCGAGTTTTCAACTAAGACATCAAATAATCAATTAGGTATCAATTTTGGGCGTCACGAGGGTGATAATCCTTCCTCGTGCGTAACCGACTCCCGAACCCGTTTTTTGGATTTTTGTAGACAAAAAAATATTGCTTTGATAAATCAAACGTTTCGTTAAAACAATCAAACTACGAGGTGATCCAATCACACCTTATAAAAAAAATTGGTGGCGACTCCCAATTCCCAATTTTTTCGTTTTCAGAATCAAAGTCGACCCCGTTTTTTAAAAAAATGGTTTCGACAGCTTGACGACTCCATTGGGGACAAACACGAGAGTTAGGCCGTAAATTGATTATTTTATGTCCTTTTGTCGAAATACGATTTTTTCCATTTTCGTGGTTTGCGTCATTTGATATGTTTGCTTTTGAGTTTCTTAGTATACTTTCGCGCATCATATTGCATACTCACTCGATTTTACTCCTCTTAAGTGGAAGCGAGAAGCTATTCCTTCGTGAGGTCTTCACCTCCGTATAGGATAGTGGATCGCTTTCAAGATACATCCATACCTATGTCTTCGTGAGATTTTCATCTACGTATAGCCATAGGGAAATGTATTCCCCTGAACTGAACTCGGTTCGCATGAGCCTATAATGGGTGAGGATCGAGGGATTTACCGGTTCAGGTACCTTTACTTTAGAGCCAAACCCCATATAGCGAGCCTTAAGAGCCCACCCTAGGTAGAACTACGCTAAACCCTAATGATCACCTGAGTAGGTGCTCTACTTATTATTCTTTGCTTACTTTAAACAGTGTATGAAGTACTAACTTGCTTTGTTTTTGCTTTGATTATAATTACATGGCATTTTCAAAAAAGGTGTTGATTTACATTCAGTTTCTGAATAGATAACTTATCATGGAAAAGGGGTTTCTTGATAAAGTGGAGGATAATGTGGCCATCCGGATTTGGGCCGAGACAACACAGCAAGAAAAAGATGATAGTTTGACCGAAGAATACGTATCAGAGTTGTGGGATTTCACCCGTATCAGCGTAACCCAAAATAATCTTCAAGAGATGAAGGAAATATGGGATCAATGGGATAATGAGATCAAGCAGCTGTTTTACTGCAACTATGGAGATTTGCCCTATCTGCTCAATATGAAGGTGAACAAGCACTTATTTCGAGCCCTCGCCCAGTTTTAAAATCCAACCTACAATTGTTTCACTTTTGGGAAAGTTGATTGGGTACCTACCGTGGAGGAGTATATGGCCTTACTTCGTTGCTCGAGGATTCAAGCCGACAAAGGCTATTCAAGAGCCGCAAATATCCCGACCTTTTTGAAGAAATTAATGAGTATCACGGGGATGAGTGAGTAGTTGGTTGCAACCCAGATCAAGCAAAAAGGAGATAGTAAGTGTATCCCTTGGAAAAACTTAAAGAATCTGATTCTAGCACATCCGGATATGAAGAAAAGGATTGATGTTTTCACTTTGAGTATCTAAGGTTTGGTCATATTCCCCAAAGCATTAGGGCATGTAGATGAGGCAGTCTCGAATCTCTTTGATCGATTTGACAAAAGGGTCACACTGATTCCTGTGATATTGGCCGAAACTTTCAGATCCTTGAACACATGCCGGAGAGCGGGCGAGGGCAAATTTATAGGGTGTGCGTAACTTTTATTGGCATGGTTCCACAGCCATTTTTGGAAAGTGGAAAAGGTTTCATATCAAATCTTCTCTGAAAGCTATTCTCCCCTGAAAGATATAGTGGCTACGTCGAGACGGGATGATATTACAGAGGAAAAGTGGATGATGATTCTCCAAAATCTGCAAGAAGAAGACATCGAATGGAGAGCCCCTTGGATGGTCCCCGACGAGATCTTATATCGATATGAAGATTTTGATTAGGTCCCCTGTTTGGGATACAGGGAGCTGTTGGGTATGCTCCCCTACTCGTGTTAAGGCAATACAGGTCAAGACAATTCACGCCAGCAACATAAGGGTTAGCTCAGTGTGAGTTCGTATACAAGAGAGATAATTACAAAAAGAAAGTTCGTGAGATATCAAACGCCTAGAACCAACCTCGTAGAATGAAAATATTTGCTTATAATCCAATGAATACCCCTGAGTATGATCGGTGGTGGGGACAGAGAATCAACGATAACATCCCTACATCAAATGAAAAAAACATCCGATCAATAGAAGAACATTTGCAGATGGTCCCATCTGAACTAAAGATCATCAAACAGGATTTTGAGAAGAAAAGTTCAGAAATAGAAAAAAGGATCGAGCAATTGGAAGAGGAGAAAATGAAGCTGAGGCTAGATGTCGATCTCTAGAAACTAAAAGCCGAGAAACTGAAGAAAGGAAAGAATAAGGCCGAAGAAGATTTGGATAGTTTGAAAATGAATTAGAAGAAGCTGTATATGTCAATAAGAACCGCTGGCTTGGGTAAAACGTCTGAGCAATGGCGGCAAGAAATCCAAGAAGAAAAGACTAGAGCTGATCAGTGGGAGAAAAAGTTCCATGATACTCGAGTACGGGAGGACGTTTTAAAAAAGAGCTTGCTGGAAAGCCAAAATGAAAAGGAGAAGTTAAGAGCTCGGGTGGCAGGGTTAGAAATGTCACGACATCAGCATCGTAGTCATAACTCCGTAATTGAATTAAAGGCCAGCCTAAGCAAGATTGAGGAACTAAAAGGGAAGATAGAAGAACTTGAAATCGCGCTGCAAAATTGTGAACTCCGGGTTGAACTACTGGAAGCAAATAATGAGCGGTGGAAAGAGCAACTTCATCGATTTCAAAACCAGGTCAGAGATAAGGATTACGTCATGAGTGAAGCTTTGGCTCAAGTGCGAGAGGTGGCTAATCATTTGCAAAGCTTGACGGTCTAGGCCGATGTACTAAGTTTGAAATATAAGTCAGAGTCAGATCGAGGCCAAGAGTTAGCTTTGCTTCTTAAGCAAGTCAAGACCTTAAGCTTTAGGGCAAAGCCATATATGTAATCCATTTTATGTAAAGAAATTTGTTTTCTAGAAAGGTTACTCTAATGAAATTGAATTAGAATCAATGCCCTTTTTCTTTTATGCATTCATTGCATTCACGCATTAGTATTGCATTGCATTATGTGCACTAAAACTCACAAAGAGACTCTAAAATCATGGCAGTTACCCTGGAATATCATTATAGTACACGAAGAAAGACTAAAGTCATGGACCAAAGGTTGGAAAGATTGGAACAAATGCAAAGAGAGATACAGGATCAACTGCAAATATAGATGCAAGAACAGTTGGCCAAAATCCAACAGGATATGAAAGATCAGATACTAAAATCCCAGAGAAGCGTGATGAGCCAGTTAACGCAGTTGTTGGCTGGAGGGCTAGAAAAAGGAAAGAGCCCTATGATCAATACCGGAGATGATAACAAGAACCCTGCTTATCCTCCAAGCTTCACCCCAACAAACACCCAAGCACAACCACAAAGGGTGTTTGTCAACATCAGACCTCAATATCAGCACCGATAAACTTCCAGACGGGTTCAGGCTCCAACCCCATAGACAATCTAGCAAATCCCGTTGTCTCTAACCTTGATGATATAGCAGAAATAGGAAAGGCAAAAGTGGAGCTACCAAAGCAACTGGAAGACCAATGCAAATGGCTAGAAGAGAAATTCAATACGTTGGAAAGCACTGATTACTATTGTGGAATTGATGCTAAGGAATTGAGCCTAGTCTCAGATCTAGTGCTCTCTCCAAAGTTTAAAATGCAGGAGTTTGAAAAATATAATGGAACCAGCTGCCCTGAGGCTCATAGTACAATGTTCTGTCGGAAGATGATCAGATATGTCAATAATGATCAGTCATTGATTCACTATTTCCAAGACAGCTTGACTGGGGCTGGGACCAAATGGTATAATCAGCTAAATCGTGCCCAAATTAATTTGTGGAAGGACCTGGTACAGGCCTTCATGAAACAATATGGCCACGTGACAGATATGGCGCCTGATAGAATCACATTACAAAATATGAAGAAAAATCCAAACAAAAGTTTCAGGCAATATGCTTAAAGGTGGAGGGAAGTCGCCACGCAAGTCTAACCGCCACTGCTAGAAAAGGAAACAACCATACTCTTCATTAATACCCTAAAGGCACCTTTTATTAATTACATGCTGGAAAGCGCAACTAAGAATTTTTCAGACATAGTGATGTCTGGCGAAATGATAGAGAATGCAATAAGGTGTGGAAAAATAGAGGCAAGAGAAAGCACAAAGAGGTCGGCCTTGAGAAAAAGAGAAAATGATGTAAATAACGTGGGCATGTATAATAGGGGATATTCAAAACTAGTCATTATAAACCAACTGAGAACGGTAACCACTGGTCATCAAGGCCCACCAAGACAAGAATCCAACACAAAGCAAAATAAGGAGAAACTCCAGTTTACGCCAATTCCAATGACATATAGGGAGTTGTACCAAAGTTTATTTGATGCACATGTTGTATCCTCTTTCTACCTAAAACCAATACAACCGCCATACCCTAAATGGTACGACGCAAACGCCCAATGTGAATACCGTCCAGGAATCACGAGACACTCGATAGAAAACTGCACTGCTTTCAAAAAGTTAGTCGAAAGGCTCATCAAAATGGGCATTGTAAAATTTGATGATCCATCTGGTGTAGAAAATTCGTTATCCAACCATGCTAATAATGGGGTAAATGCGATAGTCGAGAATGTAAGGAAGAAAATCAAGATGAATATTGTAGAAGTGAAAACCCCATTGAGAGAAGTTTAGAAGAAATGGTAGAAAGAGAGTTAATTACACAAGACTCGAGGGACAGATCCCGAGAAGCAAGGAACTATTGTGAGTTTCATGATGAAGAAAATCACGAGATTCAAAAATGTAGCGAGTTCAGGGCTCTAGTATAAGGTCTAATGGATAACAAGGACCTAGAGTTCTTTGAGTATACCGAAGGAGAAAAGGTGTGCACCTCAGAATGAGGGTCGACAGAGAAGGTCTATGAGGCCAACCACCGGTTGGTAATAATTTCATGACCAAGAATCAACGAAGTTGGAGCAAAAATTGCACCAAGGGTCATAATCCAAAAACTTGTTGCTTTTCCATATAAAGATAATAAAAGGATACATTGGAGCTATGACTGCAATGTGACAATCTCTGGAGAGGGAAGCCTGGTCAGCACACCCGAAGAAGATCAAGACGTGGGTTTCTATATACGTAGTGGAAGAAGCTATGATACCCCGAATACAAAAGATGAACTTGTTAAAGGAAAACCTTTGGCGATTGAACAGAAGAAAGAAAAGCCGGCCAAACCAGAATTGCCTGTCAATGGACCAATAAATGAGAAAGAGGCAAATGAATTCTTGAGGTTCCTAAAAAACAGCGAGTATAGTGTCGTGGAGCAACAACATAAGTAGCCAGCTTGCATATTGGTACTGGTTTTACTCTTAAGCTCGGAGACACCGTAACGCGCTAATGAAGGTGTTAAATGAAACCTATGTTGTCGATGATATTTCAGTAAACAAGCTAGACCATCTTGTCAACAACATAAGCGCCGATAATTTCATCTTTTTTAATGACGATGAAATACCGCCGGGGGGCATGGGATCCATCAAGGCTCTGCACATCGCCACTCACTACAAGGGGTATACATTACCGGGGATATTGATTGACAATGGATCGACACTGAATGTATTGCCCTTGTCCACATTGAACAGGTTGTCTATGGACATCTCTCACATGAAAACATGCCAAAACATAGTGAGAGCATTCGACGGCACTGAAAGGAAAGTAATGGGAATGATTGAGATGCCTCTCTTGATCGATCTAAACATATATGAGGTAAACTTCTTAGTGATGGACATCAAGCCTTTTTACAATTGCCTATTGGGGAGGCCTTGGATTCACTCAGCATGGGCAGTACCATCATCACTACACCAAAAGTTAAAATTGGTAACGGAAGGCCGACTGATAACGATAAACGCGGAGAAAGATATTATTACATCCGTTACCAGTGATGCGCCCTATATAGAGAGTTATAGTGAAGCGATAGAATGTTCCTTTCGATCGTTAGAATTTGTGAATGCAACATTTATCATCGAAGGAAGGAAGATCCCAATGCCCAAAATATCCAAAGCTACGAGGATGAGCTTACAACTGACAGTGGGAAAATGAGAATTGCCTGGAAGGGGACTAGGGAAATACCTCTATGAACGGGTTGAAGTACCAATCTTGACTGACAAATGGGATTGCTTTCGCTTGGGGTATAAGCCAGATGCGAAGCAAAGGAAGAAAGAGTTGGAGAAGAAGCAAGAGAGAAGAAGAGCACGATTAAGTGGGGTACAGGTCAAATGAGAACTAATGACCTTCCCCAATATATCCAGAACATTCATGTCAAGAGCAATTATCCCCCATATATCTGAACATCAACACCATATTTGAAGAGGGAATGGTGGAAGAAAACTTATCGAGCATCCGCCCTTATGAGCCTGGAAGAGTTCTGAACAACTGGACTACGGAAGAAATTTCTGTAGTTTTTAGAACTGATTTAGAGTAATATTCAAAACACACTTCTTGCTTTAAGCCTAGAAGCAATAAGAATCCTTTTGTGAGATAGGCTCATGTCCAACATCTTTATTTCAATAAAAATTCATTTTTGCGTATCATTTTGAGCAAATATTCTTTTATTCTTTTCATTCATAATCATACCATACAAATAATTATTCTTAGATTCTTTTGTTCTTTGGATTTTTTTCTTCTTCCTTATAACAGGTCTCTAAATATCAATGATATGAGCGACATTGCTACTGATTCAGAATCTCCTTTTGAGCAAAATATGTGCATGAAAGATTCCAAAGATTTTGAAGATGATCGAGACTGTAACATATCTCATGATTTGTTGTGGATGGTAGAACAAGATGAGAAACAAATCTTGCCTCATAAAGAGTAAGTGGAAATTATGAGCCTAGGAGAGAAAAATGAGGTGAAGATAGGAGCTTGGATTACCGCAAAGACGAAGCAAGACCTCATTGAATTACTCCAAGAATTTAAGGATATTTTTGCATGGTCATACCAAGACATGCCCGGGTTAAGTACTGATATCGTGGTACACCGTCTTCCTATAAAGGAAGAGTGCAAGCCAGTTCAACAGAAGCTCCGAACGATGAGACCCAATGTTTTACTGAAAAGAAAAGATGAAGTCAAGAAACAATTCGATGCTAGTTTCTTACGGGTGGTTAAATACTTAGAATGGATAGCCAATATAGTGCCCGTCCCTAAAAAAGATGGGAAAGTATGAATGTGTGTGGACTACAGGGACTTAAACATAGCCAGCCCGAAAAATAATTTTCCATTGCCACATATCAACACATTAGTGGACAACACGACAGGTTATTCACTATTCTCCTTCATGGATGGTTTCTCGGGATAGAACCAGGTAAAGATGCATCCTGAAGACATGGAGAAGACCATATTCGTGACCATGTGGGGAACTTTTTGCTATAAGGTGATGCCATTTGGATTGAAAAATACGGGAGCAACGTATCAAAGAGCCATGGTAACTTTGTTTCATGATATGATGCACAAAGAAATCGAGGTTTATGTAGACGATATGATCGTAAAATCCCGAATAGAGAATGAGCATGTACAAGCCTTGAGAAAATTATTTTTAAGATTGGGGAAATTCCAACTGAAGCTCAATCCAGCAAAATATACTTTCGGGGCTAGGTCGGGAAAACTACTAGGATTTATAGTCAGTGAAAAGGGGATTCAGATAGACCCAGACAAAGTAAAGGCTATACAGCAATTGCTTCCACCATGCACTCAAAAAGAAGTTCGAGGTTTTCTAGGAAGATTAAATTACATTGCCCGGTTTATTTCACAACTAACTGAGAAATGCAACCCCATATTCCGTCTCCTTAAGAAACACAACCCAGACGTTTGGGATGAAAAGTGCTAGAAGACTTTCGATAAAGTTAAACATTACCTGTCCAATACCCTAGTACTGATGTCATCTAACCTAGATAGGCCGCTAATACTATACTTGGCAGTATTCGAGAATTCCATGGGATACGTGCTTGGTCAACACGATAAGTCGGGAAGAAAAGAAAGAATGATATACTATCTCAGTAAGAAATTCACTGAATGTGAAACAAGATATTCGCCAATCGAGAAATTATGTTGCACTTTGATTTGGACAAACCGAAGATAGTGACAGTAAATGATGTACCATATAACTTGGCTCATCTCAAAGCTGGACCCTCTAAAGTACATGATGGAGTCGACTGCTCTAAATAGAAGAATGGCTCGATGGCAAATTCTACTTTCTAAATTTGACATAGTCTATGTGAACCAGAAGGCGGTCAAAGGAAGCGCAATAGAAGATTTTCTGGCCAGTAGAGCTCTAGAGGATTACGAGCCTTTCAACTTTGATTTCCCAAATGAAGACCTAATGTATGTTGCAACCACTGAAGAAGACCCACAAGAAGGTCATTCTTAGAAGCTCAACTTTGACGGAGCCTCAAACACTGTGGGTAACGGAATTGGGGCAATCCTGATATCTCCAAACGGAGATCATTATCCCTTCATTTGCAAATTGGATTTTGATTGCACAAATAATATGGTCGAATCTGAAACATGTATCATGGGAAGTCTTGCAGCCATGAAATGTGAGATCAAAGTGCTAGAGGTATATGGGGATTCTACACTAGTGATCTATCAACTCAAGGGAGAATGGGAGACGAGAGATCCCAAGTTAATCAAGTATCGAAAGTTGGTTCTTGAACTAATTAAGGAGTTTAATAACATCACCTTTTATTACCTCCCACGAGATGAAAATTAGATGGCTGATGCCTTGGCTACCTTGGCTTCGATGGGAACAAACAAGAAGATGTAAAGCCTATCCAGATGAGTATTTATGAGGCTCTGGCTCATTGTTACAATATCGAAGAAGAAGAAGAAGAAAAGGACGATCACCTTTGGTACAACGATATATTGCGATATGTGAAAAATTGTGAATACCCTGACCAAGCAATTAAGAATGGTAAAAGGATATCGAGAAGGCTGACTAATGACTATGTCTTAGATGGGGAGATCCTATATAAAAGGAGAAAGGATTAGGTGCTATTAAGATGTGTAGATGCTATCGAGGCTAAGCAAATCTTGGAAGAAGTCCACGAGGGAGTCTGCGAAACACATGCCAATGGTTTTACAATGGCTAAGCAGATCATAAGATTCGGGTATTATTGATCCACCATGGAAGGAGATTGCATCAGTTATGCCAGGAAGTGCCACAAGTGTCAAATTTATAGAGATAAAATTATTGTACCTCCCTCACCTCTTCATGTTATAACTTTTCCATGGTCTTTCTTTATGTGGGGCGTGGATGTTACTGGGCCAATTTCACCTAAAGCTTCTAACGGGCATCAATTCATCTTCTTGGTCATCGATTACTTTACCAAGTGGGTAGAAGCGGCTTCATATGCCAATGTCACGAAATTGACAGTCAGCAAGTTCTTAAAGAAGGAGATCATATGTCGATATGAAATGCCAAAAAGGATCATATCTAACAACGCACTAAATTTGAACAACAGCACGATATCAGAAGTCTACAGTCAGTTCAAGATCAAACACCACAACTCATCACCAAATCGCCCAAAAATGAATGGCGCAGTGGAGGCAGCCAAGAAGAATATCAAGAAGATCGTGGGGAAAATGACTGAGACTTATAAAGATTGGCATGAGAAGTTACCATTCGCCCTCTATGCCTATCAAACATCTGTCAGGACCTCAATCGGGGCAACGCCTTTCTTTTTGGTTTATGGAATGGAGGCGGTTTTACCCATTGAAGTCGAGATTCCTTCTCTTCAAGTTTTAGCAGAAGTGAAGTTGGATGAAGCAGAATGGATCCAATCCCGATATGACCAGCTAAATTTGATTGAAGAAAAAGGTTGAAAGCCATCTGTCATGGTCAGATGTACCAAAAGCGAATGATGCGAGCTTACAACAAAAAGTTTCATCCTAGAGAATTCCATGAGGGGGACCTAGTATTGAAAAAGATCTTGCCCATACAGAAGAATTTCATAAGGAAATGGATGCCAAATTGGGAAGGACCTTACGTCATAAAGAAGGCATTTTCCGGATGAGCGTTGATTTTGACTGAGATGGATAGCAAAAGCTTGCCCAATCCTGTGAATTCAGACTCAGTCAAGAAATACTTCACCTAAAAAAAAAGGGGAGAGAGAGGCCAATGTGAAAACTCGCAAAAGGCGCTTCAAGACCAAAGGGGTTCTGAATTGAAAACCTAGGAAAAGTTCAATTCAAATCTTAATCAAAGATAGGGCATGTGGTTATCTGTGAATGAACAAGAAGGAGAGATACTACATCTTGTGGCATCAACAAAGTATTTTGGATCTCCGAAACACATATCAAGTTCAAGAGGGTCCTCGAGGAGTTAGTACGAAGAAGTTCATGCTATGATATCCGGGGCATCTATTTTCCTCTTGTTTATTTTGTATTTAAGCAAATTTGCTATGTTGATTAATCAAAATTATAACCAGTGCTTCTTATTGTTTTACGTATACACGCTATAGTCCTGTGGGTCGGGGTGCACCGATTGCTGAAGAGAAGGGTTAAAGTAAATGGAAGAGTGAGAGCAAAAGCTGCTGTGTAACTGCAGGAGTACCTGACTGCACAAGTGCTGGAACTGGCAGGTAATGCAGAAGGTTAAGCATATTACACCTAGGCATCTGCAACTTGCTATCCGAGGTGATGACCTTGATCAAGGGAACCATAGCAGGCGGTGGTGTTATCCCACACATTCACAAATCACTTGTCAACAAGTCCTCAAAGGAGTAATTTATTGACTTGATCCTTTGTCAGCGTTGCCCTCCGAAAAATGTTTTAGAGACCTGTCTTTTGCCCGCACAAAATGTGGATACTTGCTTTTTAGTAAAGCAATTATGTTGGATTCAGGTGGCTTCAATTTACAATTCTTCTTCAGGTTCCCTTAGAAGGGGACTAAATTGCCTTCCAAGTCTTGTTGAGGTGGTTCATAAATGAAAATCAATTTGATACTGATTTTAAGTATCCAAATAAATACAAAAACCATTTCCTTTACTCAACTTTTCTCTCTTGTCCTTCTGTATGTGCTTTTTCCATTTATTACTTAAAGCCCATGGTTTTTGACAACTTCAATCACCTTTGTAAAAACTCAAAATCAAGCATAAATAAGAGTAATCCAAACCCCAGCATATACCTAAATTGGTTCATACAATTAGATAGGACATTCAAAAATAAATAATGCAATCCAAACTATCTCTGAATTTTGACACAATGCTCAAATGCCATTCATAATCAATTTCCATAAATGTACAATTATATGCCATTTTGCCACTCAGATACCTAGGACTGTTAAAACAAACATCAGTACAAAAAAATTTATAAAAAAAAAAAAATACAGGCTCTACAAGCACCCCAGAGAATTAGGGTTAGGGTGAGGCTCAGAACACATCAAAATTACCCAAAAGAAGACGTTCTGATTTATCTCATCCTTTGGGGAAAGATTGCTTGAAAAGAAAAGGGAAAAACGAAAATACAGAAAAAAGATAGAAAGGCCAAAGAAAGAGATAAGAACCATGGTAATGCAAGTTAAAAAAAGAGGTGTCCTACTGACTTTGCTATTCTGGTTTATGTAGCAATCTGCTCATGAAAGGTGAGATGGCTGCAAGCAATGCCTTGGGGCACTCCTCGTGTGGTAGATGGCCACATCCAGATATTGCAACCAGTCTCTGCATAGCAACATCATGAAACACGACATTAGTTCGTTGTTCATAAACAAGAAATTCAAAGAGTATCAGCAATTTTGGCTCGTAAAATGGCAACAAAACCCAGAAATGGTAAACATGTTACGTGTAAGAACACTGAACAAATGAGTTTAAAGTTTCTGTACGCCAGATCTTTCAATTTGAGAGCAGAGGATATAAATTGTTGCAGAATACTTACAGAATTTACAAGTTTTGAAGCCAAGGCCTGGCAAGATTTAAGAGAAATATGGGCATCTTCAGCACCAGCAATGACTAATACCGGCATCTCTTCAATAGCTTTTAGCAGTGATGTTGCATTTTGTGGTGAAAGGATTGTTTCAGATGACAACCTGCTTATCTCATGAAGTGCTTCATCCCAACCTTCTACACAAAGTGGGGCCTGATTGAAGGAAGATGATCAATTCAAGAAATCAAATTAGTAAACAAACAGAAACATCGAACTAGAAAGGTTATACGAAATTTACCTTGTAGAGGCTCAAAACTTCCGTTGTTAACTTGGTTGCATCATACCATGCACGTCTATTCACCACTTGTGTGATTTCTGTTCGCAGAAGCGGACGAACCAAGTGCTTCTTCCCAAGTGAAGTGCGCAAGAGTATCCTTGCAAAGGCGGGAACAACTTCTCTTGACAAGCTAACGTTTAGCAAAACCACTGCTTTGATTGAAATCTGAGTAAACCACAAAATAAACCAAACGGTGTAAGAAAGAACCAAGCTTAAAGGCATTAAGCTAAAGTTGACAACAGGCCAAATTTGCAAAATGACCCTTGCAGTAAAGTTTAAGGAGAAAAAGGTAAGCTTCCTGGAAAATGCTAAAAGTAAAACCATTGAACAAAAAATACTTGTTACTTTTCCACGCTCAACATAAATAGATCATTTTTGTTTATTCTGACAGTCTACTGTGGGAAACAAGACATTAGTCTACTATAGCCAACCCTGAGACGTTCTTGTGTCACTATTTCAAGTAGCTATACAATCGCAAAAGTGCCAATAATGTAGATGTGTCAGTAAAAAACTAGCCACAGTAGCGAATAAGTAGGATACGCTTTTGTTGTCTAAAACATCCAAATTGATACAGGAACATCATGAGAGCTTACATTGAACGAATTCATTGAAGTTTGGACTTTTTGTGCAGCCTTCAAAGCAAGCAGGCCTCCATCATCGTGGCCAACAAGCACTACTGAAGAAAACCCCATCTCAGAGCAAAAGGAAAGAAGCAAGTCAACCTGAAAATACCAGGTAATAATACTTAAGTACTTCTGACTGATTAAACCAAAAAGCTGACAAGAAATATATTAAAAAATACAGCGAAATGCAGATCAATAAATTAGGAGAGGCCTACAGCAATAGGAAGTGCTTATAAACCATAAAAAAAAAAAAAAAAAAAAAAAAAAAACTTCCCAACTATATGTATAACACTTTAAGCATTTAACCTGGTAATGCATCCTTCCTGCCACAAGGGCATATCACTCCACATAGCATCCAAAAGAGTGTTAAACCTAACCTGAGTTTCAAGCTTGTAAGGATTGGGCAACTCTTTTCCCTCCCAGTCCTTCCGGCTAGGCCTAGAAGTCAATCCCCAACCAGGCCGATCAAAAGCGGCAACTGAACAACCAACCTGGCGAGCAAGCACTCCCATAACATGCCTCCAAGAAAAGACTCCCCCTCCAAAACCATGCACTAAAATGATACCAAGCTCACCACTTGCCTTTATATCTTGTTGTAGAGTTCCAGAGTTCAAATGACTTGTCTCAACCTGTGCAACTGAGTCGTCAAGCCTGAAAATAGGAATATCTTCAGAACGAACAGGAGAATTTGGGGAACCATCCAACAATGGAGCATAAAGAGAAGAGCTGTGAAATTGATTGCTATAGCTCCTCTGAAGATGGTGAGATTGCGTTTTTATTGACAAGCTTAGTGCTTGCCTATCAAGCTTTAGCTTTCCAGTAGCCACTTGTGGTGTGCAAGTAACTTTAGGTTCAAGAAAAGTAGTAGATGACAAAGACCTAGGGGGTGAACCAGGAAAGGAAAGCTTGTAATGAATGGTAAGCCCTTGCAGTGCAATGAATAAGCTGTCAATGTCAGCAAGTAATCTAGCAGGGAGTTCCCGTTCATCATGAGGTTGCCCAAAAGGCTTTTGCCTTGTTTCACTATCACTTTTTGGAGTTTTCCCTGCGGAGGGGGTGGGAGACCGTGGAACCTTCTGGAAGCCAGAGAAAACATTCTTGCAAGAAAGAACCTGCAATAACATGAATGTTACATCCAAAAGAAAATATAAATATTCCTAGTAAGGAACCAAAAGCCATGAAAGCTGGAAATTCACTCCTAAAACGACTGAATTTTGTTTCTGTATTCATTTAGTTACTTCACTTTGTGGTTAAATTTTTGCGCCTAAATAATTGCTAGAAAAACAATAAGACAACTATAATGCAGAACCAATTCTAACATAATCATTTCATCCTAGCGTAAAAACGCATTTTTGTTCTTCAAAAGTTGCTTCTTCTTTTTTTATTCAGAAAGCCAAATTAATAGAAACAAATGAGAAATTTTTTTTAATCCCAGCATAATTATGTTATATCAAGTAAAATCAAGCTTTTTGTATTTAGAAAAAAAAAGAAAAGAAATTGCTCTGTGAAACAAGAACACTAATTGAAAAACCCAATGGCTACCTTATACAATGAAAAACACAAAATAGAAATTGAAAAAAAAAATAAAAAAGGAAGCTCGAAAACTTACAGCTTCAGGGTCAACTCGATGAAACAAAAGCTTTCTCCTTGCTCTGCAACTTGTTCTATAAGCAATTACAGTGTGACCAAGTGCGAAAACTACTGACGAAAGAAATAAAACAGGCATTCCCCACGATTTCTTCCAATAAAGTCTTTGGCTTGTCAACGAATAAGCCGACGAGGATGCCTCTGCCTCTATTCGAGAATTCACCGTAAAAACACACGCCTTAATTGAAAGTAGAATAATCGAAACAAATGCGCATAAAGTAACTGTTCCTACATAAGGTCCATGGGATAATGCTGGGCCATCACACATCGAGTATACACCTGCAAATTATAAACATAAACATTAACATAAACAAAATGAGAAAATGTATAATGATTCCTTTGATATATATATTCTTATCAACAATGAAAGAGAGAGATCGTACAAGTGATGATGATAGATCTGAGGATGGAAACTAGAGGGATATCGATTAAGGAGTTTTTGAAAGCGTAAAGACGAAAGTGTTGGTTGAAACTGTAGCAGGTGACGCACGTGAAGCTTGAGAGTAAAAGGAAAGGGACCATGATGTCGCCTAACGCCACCAGCAACGGCAGAGACGATCCTATAAGCGACGCTAACATAGCCACCATGAAAATCGCCGTCCGCACGATCCTCCTCCCTTTTTCCACCACCATCCATGCTTTCATCACCATTGTCGAGAATAGAATCGGACGGCCACAATATATTCTTCCAGATTTGAATAAAAAAAGAAAAGAAAGAAAGTTTTTCCCCCTTATTTTTTGTTAAACAGAACTATGTTGGAGATGAAATCCCGGAGAAAACCAATTGAAACGCCGCATGCGACGGCATTTCGGCGGTCCGTCGGACAATGGAAAAGAGGTGGAAAGGGAAGTTCAGTGATGGCAGATTCCGAAAAGGAGTACGGTTGTGGTGGTTGATGGCAACTCCTGCATTATGTTTGAAGGTAATGAGTTGTCTCTCTCTCTCTCTCTCTGTGTTTTTTCTGAATCCTTTGTCTCTCTGTTTTTCGCTGTGTTTTCGTTTCTCTTTCTCCTTCGTTGTTCTCTCTTTCCCTTTTTCCTTTTTCTCCTTTTCATATATGTAGACTGGCTTATTACACTGAGATGGTATATTTATGTTTTTAGGGACTATAGCATAGTAAGTTCAAGTTTGTAAATTTATTTTAGGGTTAAACTTGGATTTTAATATTTTTTATATAAAAACATTCTTGTAATAATAGGCTCTCTTTTTTTTTTACTAAAATATTATAAAAAATAATTATTATTTTATCAAAATTACATGTATCCCAAATTATTTACTAAAATATTATCTTTTAAACAATAATTTAGATTTTTTTATTTTTTTATATCTAACTTGGAATCTTGAGGTGACGAAAAATTCTTACATTGGGATCTCAAATCTTCATCCTATATTGTTTTGGTAAGTAATTTTAAACATATTTTATTTAAATAATATTTAGGTCAAAAGCTTGTAATAATATTTATTAATTAAATAGTTATTTAATTGACTCAGAACATTAAGTTAAATTTAATATAGTAATATAATTAATATATAGAATTTTATGTTAAAACAATTTTAATTTATCAATAATTTAATATAAAAAATATTAATTTTGTTTTATATGATTTAGATGGATAAATATGAGATATGAAAATTAAAATTATTAAAATATTAATTTTACAAACTTACTGGAGTACATAAAATTAATTCTATTTTATATTAATATAAGTGTATGATTAATTTTTAATTTCAATTTTCACCTAGTTTTATAATTATAAAATAAAATAAAATAGTATGTTTATTAAAATATATATATAGTATAAATACAAACAATAAGTTGGAGAAGAAGTGAAGAAATACATAATGAAAAATAAAAGAAAAAGAAGACATAAAAGGTTAATATGGGTGTTTGTTTTGAGTGTTTTGAAGAATAATAAATTAATTTTGTCGCTATATCAAAATGAATTACTGTAATCTTAAACTGCGAATAATGATTAATAAGAATAAACTTGTTGATATTGAATCTGACAGCACTTGATTCTGCCTTGCACCATATCTGCCACCCCTTTTTGTTTTTATATTTTCTTTGTTTTTTACCATGTCTTTTACTTTCCTTTGGACCGATTTGCCCTCTCCCCAAATTCTCTCGTCTCTTTTCATTTATGCTTTTGCCTCAACTTGTTTATTTGTACTTCCTTAGTTTCTAATTTCTTTTTTATTCAAATATGTATTCCATCAATTAAATTGTGTTGATATTGCATTAGTAGCTAATTCGCTAGTGCCACACACTAACCTTTTCTCTGTTCCATGTGGCAAACATAAATTTAAAAATTTATGTTTCACCACATGACATTATGAGAGACTACCATGTGAGACCATCAGATTAGCTAGAAACATCAGAGCAATTTAATCTCTATCAATTTCTAAAATAAGCAACTACAGACAAATTATCACGACGTTAATGTTTATCGTCAATTGTACATATTTTGATTGATATAATAGCAAATTTAGCTCTCAAAGTTTACACATTCTATTAATTTGGTATTGATTTAACAAGTCTAACTTGCAACATTTGTGTAAATGTGTAAACATTGAGGTTGCATTAGGCCAAATTGACAAAATATGTAAACATTGAGGGTTAAAAGTGTTATTATACCAATCAAAATTATGTAAATTTAATGTAAGACATTAGCGCCATGAAAGTTGTCTTTAGTTGCTCGCTTTCGAAATTGACATGAAATAAATTGCTCTTATTTTTTTAAAGGGACCAATTTGCTCTCAAAATTTTTACCAAAATAATTTTAATTTTTTATTTTTTTATTTTTGCTGACATAGACCACTACGTCAACAACATAATGGCTAACTTAGTAATTGCTAATGGCCACATAAGCAAATTAACGGTCAACAACAAAAATCATTGGTCAAAAGACTTAATTGATTATTTTTTAATGTTTGAGGGCTTATTGGAGTATGTTTTTTTGTGGAGAGACTTAATTGATTTTTTCCAAAGTTCAAGGGTTTATCTACTGCATAAGGTTTTTTTTTTTTTTTTTATTCAATGCTGACTTCTACCCATAAATCCCTTCCAACCATTAAATTAGAAAAGTAGATTCATTTTCATTTATATTGTAGCATTTATATTCATACCTTTTTTAATTTACATTACATTATTTTTGTATTTGTTCAATATATTCAAATTTTTACACTAATTTAAATATCCTAATCAAGATGTAATATAATTTTTTAATTTATATAAAATATGTTACTATTATTATTCATTTATTTATAATTTTACTTTTATTTTTTTAATTTAACTAATTGTTTTATTTAGGGATGTTTATTTGGTTTTAATTTTTAAATTTATTGTGTATCGATAATATATTTATGCCTTTTAGAATTTTAATACAAGGCCCAAATTTACCATTTTTAAAATGTCGTATATTTCAAGGCTAAATCTCTCCATATATGCAATTAAAGTTCTTTCTTAATATTTATTTCCATATATAAGTTATTGAAAATTACACATCTAGTCCTCATTTACATCATTTTACTTTTAATATTCTTATGTTTACACACTAATCACGCTTTTTTAGTGTCGCAATCTCAGTACAGTATTGTTCGTTTCCATATTTTATATTATTTTCTTTTCTTATTTATAATAAATTAGTAAAAATATATTAAAACCATTCACTAACATAACATTAGTTTTATTTATTTGCATTAAAAAAATCTTTCAACTCTAAGTTGTATCTAGATCACATCATGGACCGGGCTACTTGCCTAGGTCCAAAGACTTTATTGAAAGTAAGAGGGTTTGGATAATAAAATAAGTCCAAAAAATAGACTTAGACAAAAAATAAAATTCATTCTTTAAATTGGTCGAGCCTTAGGTAGGATTTTTGGTTTAGGCTTGGCTCGAATCGACCTAAACTTTTTTTTTCTGTTACTGCTTGTTGTTTTGTTGTCATTTTGCTATTATAGCTACTATTTTGTTGTTATTGTTTTGATATTATATAACTCTTGTTTTGTTGTTAATTTTGTTACTGTTTTAGAGGCATTTGCTATCTAAGTTGCAACTATTTTAATGTTATTTAAGTATAAAGACTTTTTTTTAAAATATATTTTTAATTTGTTGAGAAATATTTATTTTTAATATTTTTAGTGTATTTGATGTATTATATTTTTGAAATTTATTTTTATATAAAAATGTAATACAGGCGAGTTGGGTCGGACTCAAGTTTAGCATTTTTAATCTAGGCCAAAATTTTAGACTCATTTTTCAGGTCAGACTAGACCCGAGCCTATTAAATATATCTAAAATTTTGCATCTACCCAACCCATGATCAGGTCTAATTCTATCTAGGTTTATATTTTTTTTACTAATATTCAATTGTTACAATAATCATTTCTTTGATATCACTACTTTTTACTATAATCAATTATTACAATAATAATTCCAAACTTTTCTTAAACTTAATTATTACAATACAAGGGAAAATTGAAAAAAAAAATATACAATTTAATATTTTTAGAGAACTTTTTGGTTATACAATAATAATACATTTGTTGTAAATTAAATAGATGTCATAACCCCCTTTAAGCATATTAAAGTAATGAGATAAAACTCTTTATTTAATTTATAATCAAGAGATTATTAAATAGAGTAATTAAGAAATTTTAATTCATTAAATGTAATACCTTTAATGTAAAGGAGCTTATAAATAGCACTTTGTAAGTGAAAATAAAACAATGAAATTCTCTCGTATTTTCTATCCTCTTTTATTTATTGTTTTATTAATTTTTCTATAACACGTTATCAGCACGAGCTTCTACGAGTTCATAGTGAAGTTCATGTCATTTCGACTTTATATAATTTGCCCGTATAACTCCCGTTAAACTATATACGGTATACGTATTTTCATAATTCTTTTATTTTATTTTCTAGATAAAATATTTGCTTTGGGTAACATTTGCACATTTATTTTTACAACTAAAATCTAATAATGATAATTATATATACATATTTTTTTATTAAAAGAAATTTCAATTAATTTAATTTGTGTTAAGTTATTATTATGGCTATCCCTCTTTATGCCAATATTTGACATACATATTATTATTTAGCAAATTTGGTATATATAATTGAATTATTTCACGATTGAGAATACTTATTATTTTACTAATATTTTTTTTATTTTGATTCAAGTGATTATAATGTCAAATCTTGCCAAACTTAAATTTGTGGCCTTAGACATCTCAGGCAAGAATTATTTGTCATGGGTGTTAGATGCTGAAATTCACCTAGATGCTAAAGGTCTAGGAAATACTATATTAGCAGATAAAGAAGCATCTAATCAAGACAAGGCAAAAGCAATGATTTTCATCCGTTATCATCTGCATGAATGATTAAAAGTAGAATATCTCAGTGTGAAAGACCCTCTTAAGTTGTGGAAAAATTTCAAAGAACGATTTGACCATCAGAAAACTGTGATACTCCCTAAAGCTCGTTATGATTGGATGCACTTACAGTTTCAAGATTTTAAGACTATAAGTGAATACAATTCAGAACTTTTCAAAATTAGTTCTCCACTAAAATTTTGTGGAGAAAACATAACTGATGAGGACTTGTTAGAGAGAACATTTTCAACCTTTCACACTACTGATGTGCTCCTGCAGTAGCAATACCGTGAAAAAGGTTTTAAAAGGTATTCTGAATTGATTTCATGCCTTTTGGTGGCTGAACAAAATAATGAGCTATTGATGAAAAATCATGGAATTCGTCCCACTGGTTCTGCACCATTCCCTGAAGTGAATGTAGCAGTACACAATAATAATAATAATAGAAAATATAGAAGTCGCTGCCGTGGTCGTGGACGTAGTGGGGGACGTGGTCGAGGACATATTAGTAATCGTTATCATGGTGGTCATAACAATGATACTTCTAACCACTAGAAAAAGAATAACAATGAAAGATAAGAAAGAAGTGGTCAAAATAATCTTTCAAATATTGTTGAGAATATATGCTACCGATGTGGTATGAAGGGGCATTGGTCACGTACCTGTCGTATGTTTGAACATTTAGTGAAACTTTATCAAGCATCCATTAAAAGGAAGGGAAAACATATGGAGACAAATTTTATATCCCAAAATGATGAAATGGAGGCAAAAGATGAAGATATTCACTATAATAATAAAACTAACCATGCCTACGAGGACGATAAATTTAATGACCTTAATAATATAACTCACCTAGATGTGGCAGATTTCTTTGAGAATCATTAGAAAAATTGATGTTATTTTGACATTTTTATGTTGTTTTAAGTATATTTTATTTTCTTGCATAAAGAATAATTTATATATTTAATAAACAATTGCAATGTTTCACATATTATATTTTGTTTGTTTTTATGAAGAATATAAATATTCAACAAAATTTTGATGGACCCAAAATCAATGAAGACATGTGTCTTGCAAATAGTGCTACAACACATACGATACTCAAAGATAAAAAAATATTTTTCTCTTTTGACAATGAGTAATGCCCATGTTAATACAATATCGGGTAGTTCAAAACTTATTGAAGGCTCTGGAAGAGCTATTATATTATTACCTAAAGGTACAAAATTTATCATTGATGATGCTTTCTATTCCACCAAGTCTCAAAGAAATTTATTTAGTTTTAAATATATTCGTCTTAATGGATATCATATTGAGACTATGAATGAGAAAAATGCTGAATATATATATTACAAATGTTGAATATGGAAAGAAATATATTTTGGAAAGGTTACTTGCTTTTTCATCAGGTTTATATTATACACATATTAGTGTAATTGAGTCACAAGTTACTACAAACCGGAAGTTTGTAAAACCACATACTTTTACTATTTGGCATGACCGGTTAGGCCATCCCGGATCTATTATGATGCAAAGAATCATCGAGAATTCAATTAGACACCTATTAAAGAAACAAAAGATTCTTGAATTCAAGGATTTATCTTGTGTCGCTTGTTCTCAAGGAAAATTGATTATTAGACCATCACCAGCTAAAGTTGGGATTAAATCTCTAGCATTTCTGGAATGTATTCAAGGTGATATATGTGGGCCCATTCATCCACCATGTCGACCATTCAGATATTTTATGGTATTAATAGATGCATCTAGTAGGTGGTCACATGTGTGCTTATTATCGACTCGCAACCTGGCATTTGCGAGACTACTTGCTCAAATAATTCGATTAAGAGCACAATTTACAAATTATGCAATCAAAACTATTCGTCTTGATAATGCTGGTAGTTTACATCCCAAGCTTTTAATGATTATTATATGTTAATTGGGATAAAAGTTGAACATCCTGTAGCTCATGTTCATACACAAAATGGTTTAGCTGAATCATTTATCAAACGCCTCCAACTAATAGCTCGACCATTGCTTATTAGAACAAATCTCCCTGTTACAGCTTGGGGATATGCTATTTTGCATGCAGCAGCACTTGTGCGCTTAAGGCCAACAAGTTATAATAAGTACTCCCCATTACAATTGGCTTTTGGTCAGGAGCCAAATATTTCCCATCTTAGAATTTTTGGATGTGCAGTATATGTTCCAATTGCTCCACCACAACGCACAAAGATGGGTCCTCAAAGGAGGTTGGGAATATATGTTGGTTATGAATCTCCTTCTATAATTAAATATGTTGAACCATTAACAAGAGATTTATTTACTGCATGATTTATTGGTTGTCATTTTGATGAAACAACATTCCCAACATTAGGGGGAGAGAAAATACAAGTGGTAAAAGAAATTACATGGAATGGATCATCATTATCTCAATTAGATCCTCGTACAAGTCAATGTGAACAAGAAGTTCAAAGGATTATACATTTGCAAAACATTGCCAATCAACTGCCAGATTCATTTACTGACCTAAATAGAATTACAAAATCTCACATACCAGCTGAAAATGCTCCAATACGAATTGATATCCCAATAAAGCAAATTGTTAGTGCAAAAGAAAGTAATCAACACCTGAAGCGTGGAAGACCAATCGGTTCCAAAGATAAAAATCCTCGTAAAAAGAAAGGATCAATTATTCAAGATGGTAATATTGTGGAGGCAAGTGCCCCAGAAGAGGCCAAAGATATAACTAATCAAAAACCCCCAGAAGAGGTTCAGGTACCTGAAAATGGTGATAACGAAGAAATCTCAATAAGTTATGTTACTTCAGGAAAAAGATGGAACCGAAAAAATATAGTTGCCGAAAACAATTTTGCTTATAATGTTGCTATTAAAATAGCAAAAGAAAATGAGGATCCTGAGCCTAAATCTATTGAGGAATGTAGAAATAGAAAAGATTGGCCAAAATGGAAAGATGCAATTCAAGCAGAATTAAATTCACTTTCTAAACGCGAGGTTTTTGGACCTATAGTCCAAACACCTAAATATGTAAAGCCAGTAAGATATAAATGGATATTTGTGCGAAAACGAAATGAGAAAAATGAAGTCGTAACATATAAATCACGACTTGTAGCACAAGGGTTTTCGCAAAGACCCAGCATTGATTATGAAGAGACATATTCTCCTGTGGTGGATGCAATCACGTTTAGATACCTTATTAGTCTGGCAGTATGTGAAAAACTTGACATGCATCTAATGGATGTTGTTACAGCCTATTTGTATGGTACACTTGATAGTGAAATTTATATGAAAATCCCAAAAAGATTTAAAATCCTTGAAAGATCTAGTGTTTCCCGGGAAATTACTCAATCAGATTAAAGAAAATTTTATATGGATTAAAACAATCTGGACGTATGTGGTACAATCGTCTTAGTGAATATTTGTTAAAAGAAGGTTATAAAAATGATCCAATCTGCCCATGTGTTTTTATAAAAAGGTCTGAATTAAACTTTGTGATAATTGCTATTTATGTTGATGATCTAAATATTATTGGAACTCCTGAAGAGCTTCAAAATGCAGTAAATTATTTAAAGAAAGAATATGAGATGAAAGATCTCGGAAAAACAAAATTTTATCTTGGTCTGCAGATCGAGCATTTAAAAGATGTGATTCATGCCCATCAGTCAACTTATACGAAAAAGATCTTAAATAAATTTTATATGGATAAAGCACATCTATTAAGTACCTCGATGGTTGCACGATCGTTAGATGTGAATAAAGATCAATTTCGTCCTTGTGAGAATGATGAAGAGTTTCTTGGTCCTGAAGTACCATATTTAAGTGCCATAGGAGCATTGATGTATCTTGCAAATAACATAAGACCTGATATAGCTTTTGCTGTAAACTTGTTAGCAAGATTTAGTTCCTCTCCAACACGTAGACATTGGAATTGGAATTAAACATGTATTTAGATATCTTAGAGGGACCATTGATATGGGGTTATTTTATTCAAATGATTCAAAATCCCTATTAGTTGGTTATGCTGATGCTGGATATTTATCGGATCCATATAAAGGCTGATCTCAAACGGGATATTTATTTACATGTGGAGGTATTGCCATATCATGGCGTTCGACAAAGCAAACATTAGTTGTTGCCTCTTCAAATCATGCTGAAATAATTGCAATGCATGAGGCAAGCCAAGAGTGTGTTTGGCTAAGGTTATTAACCCAACATATCCAGAAGATATGTAATTTGCCTTTACAGGAAAATATGCCAACTATCTTATACGAAGATAATGCAGCATGTATAGCTCAATTAAAGGGTGGTTATATCAAAGGTGATAGAACGAAACATATTTCACCAAAATTATTCGTTACTTATGATCTTGAGAAGAAAGGTGACATAGAAGTTCAACAAATTCATTCTAGTGATAATTTAGCAGACCTTTTTATCAAGGCATTGCCAACTTCAACATTTGAAAGACTATGAAAGAAGATTGGAATGCGTCGACTCAAAGATATAATGTGATGTCGCCATTAGGGGGGTCTAAAACATGTTGTACTCTTTTCCTTTAAGCAAGGTTTTGTCCCACTCGGTTTTCTTAGTAAAGGTTTTTAATGAGACAACTTGTAATAGGAGATTGTGTACTCTTTTTCCTTCATTAGGTTTTTATCCCACAGGGTTTTTCCTAATAAATGTTTTAATGAGGCACATTCTTATTTAAAAGACATCCAAGGGGGAGTGTTGTAAATTAAATGGATGTCATAACCCCCTTTAAGCATATTAAAGTAATGAGATAAAACTCTTTACTTAATTTATAAGCAGGAGATTATTAAATAGAGTAATTAAGAAACTTTAATTCATTAAATGTAATACCTTTAATGTAAAGGAGCTTATAAATAGCACATTCTAAGTGAAAATAAAACAATGAAATTCTCTCGTATTTTCCATCCTCTTTTATTTATTGTTTTATTAATTTTTCTATAACAACATTTAATTAACTTTTAATATTAGAAGGATGGAAGGGACTTCTCCATGTCCATGAAATTAAAAAAACATGAACCAATGAGGCAATATTAATCTAAAGAGCAAAAGAAGGAACGCTAGTAAGTTTAACATCGATAACATTGATTTAGGTCTAGTTTAAGAATGTTTCTCAAAAGTACTTTTGAGACAAAAGAACATTCTTAAATAAGAGAGAAAAAATGCATTTTCTCAAGCACTTTTTTATTAAGTTAAATTTCTAAAAATATTTTTGAGAAGCATTATTAAACTAGGCCTAAAAGTAATATTACCTAAATTTAGATTAATGTGTTGACGTAAAAATTCCTTTGGACCTTAATTCTGATGTGATTTCCATGAAAAAGTAAATCTTAACTGTGCAAAAATCCCCATTTGTGAAAGCTCTATGTTGGGTTATTTACTATTATATGTTTTTGGTTTTAAAAAACTTAAATTGCAAGGACAGAAAGAAGGGATAAAGGATTTTTGTTCTGTTTCCATGGACATAAGCCTATTTTTAATATGGTGTCATTTTCCGTTAAAATATTTAAAAAAAATTAAAAAAAGTTTTAGCTGTACCATATATTAATTTTTAATTGAATTGACGTCATAAGTCAATCTGATGTTAACTCAATTAGAAAATGATTAAAATAATTTTATATTTAAGTAGTAACAAATCTATATTATATTTTAAATTTCTAATTGAGTTTGAATACAAATTAAATTAAAAAATAAGTAGAAAGCTCTTATATTCAAAAAGTAACAAATATTGTTACGAGAGTATTTTTGTTTTTTACATCAACACTATAAAAAAAATTTTAAACCCGCTATAATAACATTTACAAAACCTCAATTTTGCCACTTTAATTTTATATTTTTACAAAAAATTCACCTGTTAATATTTCA
Source organism: Gossypium bickii (assembly GCA_025503065.1). Classification (NCBI taxonomy): domain Eukaryota; kingdom Viridiplantae; phylum Streptophyta; class Magnoliopsida; order Malvales; family Malvaceae; genus Gossypium; species Gossypium bickii. The sequence goes on along the minus strand of CP106713.1, from coordinate 12,209,800 downwards.
TAATCTAATATATATTATTGATTTTATATAAGATATTGATTTTTGATCGATTAAACTCAGTGATAGCAAACGTAGTAACGCAGTAGAAAAGTTATTCCTTCTTTTCTTAAAGTTAAAGTATACACTATATAAAACTAGTTACCAGAATTGTCAGGTTCCTAGCTCATGGAAGAGCATTTGACTGCAGATCAAGAGGTCACCGGCTCGAACCCGGTTGAGCCCTATTTTCATCAATAATTTTCAGTGCTAGCTTTCTTGTTCCATTTGTGCAAAATTCATTGGTATGCTGCGTAGCCGATGATTGCCCTCCCTCAATTGAAGCCTTCTGATGACACAATGGCAATTTTACTCAATTATGTCGCATTTTGAGTTTTGTGAGTTTGAATATTGTAATGGTAAATTTAAATAAATGATGAGATATGCATTTGAATGAACATAGTAGTGGTGAACTGGTGATGGTAGTGAGATAAATTATAATGTTAAAGTAAGATTATTATTAGGAATATTAAATTAAATATATTAAAATATAATATTACCATATGTAATTATTTATATAGATAATTTTTCTGCAATTAATAATATTTATAAGTATTTTATTTTTATTTTTAATTACATTAATATTATATGTTATCTCAAAAGCATGAAATAAGATACATCTTATAAATAATATTATTAAAAATTAAGGTGAAATTAAATATCTTTGTAATAGATTGAAAATGATAACAGAGATGATAGATCCAAAAAAATCAAAATAGAAGATGATGAGAATAATATACATTTGCTAGTTATTATGCCACCAATTTGCCATTAACTTTGACAAATATGCACTTAACTATCCTAGAATTATCCGGATAAGAATGAGAATCATATATATCTTAAACATGGATATAATTTATAATCATGAACTTAGTGTCGCATTTCTAAAAGCGTATTTATTAAATTTAAATTTTTGGTACTTGTTTTTATTTTTTTAAAATGGGATTTATTTTAAAATAAAAATAACAACTTTGATACAAATTTCAAGTTATTTTAAATTTTCCTAATAGATATACAACACTGTGTATATTTTTAGAAGTTTAATTATATTACCAAAAGTTTTTTATTTTTGAAGTATTAAAATAAGCTATTCAATGTTAAAACTTTTCATGGTGTTAAATTTTAAATTGTTTTTAATGAAATTATGTTCTTGGTGAACATTTTTTTCAAAAGCTAAATTAATATTTAAATTTAAATTTTGATATGTTTATTTAAATAGTTTGATGATCTTATAAGAACAAGAGGTCTTAATTTACTTAAATTTATTGTATTGTTTATAGAATTTTAAGTGGTGATATATTGGTTAGATTTTGTTTTAAAAAATAAATTTGGTTCTCGTTTTTTTTATCTTCACATATCCCAACTTAAATATGCCATGGCTTATAGGCAATAACTATTTTTAAATGTATTCAACGGAATGTCCATTTGAATCAAACGAAAATTTCACCAATTCCCTTTGCAAAATGCTTACTAATACTGGGTTGCATTTAGGTGGACACGGTAAGGATTCCCGCCATCATGTATATATCTCAATACAATGATTAATTTACGAGCATCAATACTGGTTTAGTTTAATTGCCTATGCTAATTTTTCATTTTATCATGATCATTTTCCCCTAATGTTTTATCATATTTGTTAGGATTGACCCGATTAAGCAACAACTAAAAAAAAATAGCGGAATAAATTGAGGAATTAAAACACACAAATTTAACGTGGAAAAATCCCTCCAAAGAGGATAAGAAACCACGGATAAAGATAATTTTATTATAATGGCAAAAGAACGAAGAGTACAAAAGATTGAGATAAAAAACTAAACCCCGAAAACAAATAACCCTCAAAACGTAAACACAAAATTCTCTAAATGTGTTATGAGTTCTAATATCTAATGGGTGTATTTTCTAAGGTTGTAAAAGAGCCTATGTATAGGCTAAATTCATAGGTCAAATAATAATAAAATAATCTAAACTAATCAATGTTTGATTGAAACAAATAAACAGAGTTTAACTAGAAGATTATTTCTCAATTTTAACTTAAATAGGAGTCATACTTAACAATATTTGTTTTTCTCCGAACTGCATACTTTGAGAATATCGTATGTAATATTTAATGTTAATTAACCAGACTTTTATTTTAAGTTAAAAGATAAAATATTTTCACTTATATAAAATGGTGATTGAAGTTGTTGTCAAATATTCGTTTAATACGAATTCAAACCGTATCATCCATCTCTAATATAATATTAAAAAAATAAAATGATAGAATTTAAACTTATTTAAAAAAAAAGTGATTCAATTTCAACATTGGGATGACAAATAGCTTTAAAATAAGTGTGGAAATGATGAAAAGGGGTAATAAATTTGGAACTTTGCAACGTAGAACACTCCATTAAGGAAAAAAGGTATGAAATTTGAAATTTGGATTCCAAGCTCAAATTCATCTTTTCAAGGCGCTCAATTGCAATGCCAGCATGGAATTTTCACTGCTCTATTATTTGTGGATTTCTTTTTTCTAGAAAAAAAAAAACCCTTTATGTCAATTCTTTTGCACGAAAACGAATCTTTTTCCCAAATGAAAATGGGAAGTAAGGGTGAGTTTAGTTTGGTTGGATTACAATTATTTAAAAATTTTGAATATTTTATAATAGTTTAGTTTCTTCGATTTTTTATGTTAATTTTATATTTGTTTTTATAATCATAAATTCCATTTTATGATTTTTGGATATTATTTAAAGTATTTTTATATTAATTTTTTAAGTAAATAAAAATAATCAATAAGCGTTATAATATTTTTTATTGGATTTTTTCATATAAATATTTTTTAGAAATTAAAAAAAATTATCCCTTTGTATAAAATTATTTTAAATATTAGTATAACAATTGTTAACATATTTTTTCTATGTAGGGAAATAATATATTATGATTTTTTTCTCTCTTAAATCTGGTTAAAGAAAGAGAGGTTAAAGCTATACAGCTAGGAAACCTACAAGTGTGAGGTGTCATAAATTTGGTCATTAATCCAAAACTGCTGTCCAATAAGTGGTTGAGACCAGATTGGCCTACTTTATGCATGTGGAAGAAAAAGTGTAATACAGCATTATCCCCTCTAATCATTACCCTACCAAATGTTTAATTCTTTCATTTCCCCTTTTTTTTAATAAATAAAGTAAATCGAAATTTAAAAAAAAAATTAGAGAGTCAAATTATAAAATTGGTAGATATCATTTTTGAAAATAATTGCATCAACTAAAATAAAAAAAAAATTGAGAGGCCTTTTTTCTTTCTTTTCTTATAATAATCCAAATCTTTAATTTGATAATTATTAAAATGTTGGCAACTTGAGTCTTTCATTGGAATTATGGACTGTCCTTCCACCAACCTTGATAATATGGACAAGCATCACACAGAGAACATATCTACTGCACTCTTTGGAAACTAAATAAGTACCAAAACAATGTCTAACTTTCCACAGCATGGTGGACTATCATACTTGCAATGAATGAATCATATTCCTATTTGCCATGGTCGTATGACCCCCAAACCCAGGCTTTTATATTCTAATTTGACATGAGAGTCTCGATTCATAAAGACTCTCCCATTCATATATACCTAACCTTAAATCATTACTTTATTAAAAACTATTTTATTAAATGTCATTAAATTCTTTTATATTTACATAAGATAGCCGTTATATTTAAAATTTTAGATGGACTAAAACAGGTACCTTATTGACATCTAGATTCATAGAAATTATATAAATATTTATACCCACCATCAATCAATATTTTATTTAGTTAAGTTATTGGTCCCTTTTATTTTTAAAAAAATGACAAAACGGTGCATTTGAAAACGAAAAAGTACTAAAAATTATGAAAAATAAAAAAGAGGGGGTTGAAAAATGAAAATCTTTGAAAAAAAAATATGAAACCTCTCTTATTGGGAATAAGAAGAAATTATCAATATGTATGTTAGAGTTTCGTAATCTGAATTCTTGTTAAAAAAATAATACAATAGTAAAGAGCTAGGGGATTTGTGGTGGGCTTAAGGTCGAGGGCCAGAGTAAATAGATGTAGAACTACACTATATGTTGCATAAGTAGAATTTGTATAGAACTACGCTTCCTCTATTTGACTTTGATTAGAATAAAGTTTTTCAGGCTTTAAATAAATGTACTCTTCTTATTTCATTCGATTTTTCAACACTAGTGAATTTTCTTCTGCTCTGCTCTTGATTTTTTTCCGAAAATGTTTCCACGTAATTTCTTTGCGTTTTATTTTTCTTTCTTATTACTTTGCGATCGTTCTATATTGTCACTATCAACATTTAATTTTACTATATCTATAATCTTGAAATCTATTTTCCAATTTCAATGGGACATATGTGCTTCTTAACAAAGGCATTAAAGCTTGACTATGAACAGTGGTTAAGATTGTTCCTTTATGAAGATCTTCTTTTGTTGCGTGGTTTTCACTCATTTTTATAGTCCCATTAGAAAGAAAATTCCAACACATTTTGCACCATCAAAAGCAAAACCTTGCACTCTAGGGTTTCCGTTCCCCTCCTAATGGGGTTTATTTGAAGTGATGCAAAGTTTGTGAAAAAGCATAAATGATGGAAACGTTTTGTCCTTGGGAATGGGTTGTTGAGAGGTATGTGTTGCTTGGTGGGGTGGATTTAGAATGCAAATGTAATGTTAGTATTTCAATGAGTAAATATGAGAAGAAACCTTAGAAAAGGATGTATCATCATTCATAAAAGGTTAATAATTGTTTAGTGTTGAAGTTCTAATACATGTATTTTCCCACCCTCATCTTTCACATATTATATTTAGGATGTTTTATATTCATAAAAATTTTGATATATTTATATCATGTTTGTATTATTGTCATGTTATGTTGTATTTGTGCTATATTTAATTTTTTTTTCTTCTTTATATTGTATTTGTATATTATGTGACCATTTCTTATCTGTCATCACCAAATCTACTATGCATTCACAAAAATGTGGTTGTAGGCGTCTTGCGAAATGAGTCTTTTTGTTGTATACTTGGGGAAAGAGTAGTCTAATGCGCTGGGTTTGGTACAAAGTAGTCAAATGTAGTAATTTGATGCTTCTTGTTGAGGTTGAAGTTATTATTACCCAACATTATTTAAATCACTCATAATTTCAAATATCTAAAGTGATGATGTTATATTCGAATTCACATCTTTTAAATTATTTTAACAGTAATCATGTCGATCAAATTAAGACTCAATCAATATAAATAAATATAATAATTAAAGGTTGGGCTAAATTTACTCATCAAGGGTTGGGCTTCAATGTGTATATATATTCAAGAAAGGTGGTCCATTTGGGTTAGAAATTAGAATAATGTGACCAAAAAGTTTCTAAATTCTGAATGTTAAAAAAATCAATGTGGCTAATATATGGATTCTTTTCCTCTGATTTGACTTTGAAATATGAACCCAACCTAAGATATTCAGCCTGCTTGGTAAAAAGACCAATATGAACCCCTACCATGCTAAAATATAAGGACAAGAGATACCAACTTATTGTTTGAAGCCACAAAGTTTGATGAAGAGTTGAAAGAAAAGTAAGTTTATAATGATGGTTTTTTTTTTTTTTTTTTTCTATTCTTTGAGGGTGGGAGGGTTGACAGAATTTATTTTCCTCAAATTTGGTTTGGGCCTGGCTTTAAGCCCAAATTATTATCTATAAACCGTTATTTTATTTTAAAAATTATACTTTTATTAGTACATTTTTATAATTAATTTAACTAAAAGCTATTTTTTTTAATTGTCAAATAGTAACTTGATCCTTTAATTACAAATATCCTTAGCAGTAGGCTTGGCATAATAAACCTTATCATGGTCGAGCCATTCATTCAAGCTTAAAGATTCATTTGGAAAGTGAGAGGGTTTAAGTAAAAATATAAATTCGAAAAATGAGTTTAGATAAAAAAAAACCAGTTTTCTAAACAAACTGAACCTCAGGTAAGATTTTTTTGGCCCTGGCTCCGCTTGGCACGAATTTGCCTAATTTTTTCACTGTTGTTTGCCATCATTTTGATGTTATTTTGTTATCATTTGGTACTATATGGTTACTATTTTGTTATTACCGTTTGGATATTGTATAACTCTTGTTTTATTATTGATTTTATTATTATTTTAAAGACATTTGTTTGTTAAGTTGTAACTATCTTAGTGTTATTTAAGTATAAAACTTTTTTAAATGTATTTTTAGTGTGTTGATAAACATTTATTTTAATATTTTTAGTGTATTTGATGCATTATATTTTTTAAATTTGTTTATAAAAATATTTAATACAAGCTGGCAAGCTCGGGTTTAGGATTTTTTTTATCTAGGTCGAGTTTGAGCAAAATTTTAGACTTAATTTTTGAGGTAAAATAACTGATCCTTAACTTCTAATAATTTTTAGTTACCTTAAAAAATTAATATACATGTCTTTTTTTTAATATTTTATTATACTCATATAAGGTACTTATCAATCTTTTAATATTACTTGTGAAGTTTAAAAATTTCATTTACAATGTATTGGATATTTTCCTTTTAATGTTTTGAGTCATTATTTTATCTTCTTTTATCCTTCCCTTTAAAATATTTGTGGATATTAAGTGAAGTGTATTTTTAATAATGGTAGAGGATAAAAATTGTAAATTTAAAATTGATATGAATAGAAAAGTAAAATATTAAGATATTTACTACACCATCTTTGATTTTGTCGACCTAAATGAAATGGATCAGGAAGGAAGGAAATATATATATGCATTAAAGAGAAATGTTTCTTTGTGCTACATGTCATATTGGAGACCATACCTAAAAGAACCCTTGGTGAAAACATCAATTAAAAGACTTGTGTCTGAAACAAGCCATCTTCCAAGGTGCAGAGAAAATGAGAATAAATATCCCACAAGAAAGAAAAAGAAGGGGGGGTCCATGAAAGTGAGATGACAAAATCTTAAAGGTGTAGAGAGCCAAAAAGTACAGGCGCAGAGAGGTAGGCCAAATGCCCTTTTTAATGATGAGAAAGGGGAAGATTGATTGGTTGCAACAAAAATAGCAAGACAGCCTGAGTGACGTTTGCGGTGTTTTAGAGGTGAGTGGATCGGGCATCGTGGTTTAAAATATCAAGGCCCCCATGATATTTGCCAAATGCCGTTGCCGTCGCTGTCATTGCCAATCTGCCACTTTTTAGCAACGTGGATGGAGCAGCATCGCTGGTTTGCACTGGGAATTTTGGGAATATGGAGACGCCTCAGTCGGTGGTTTCAGAATGGGTTTCTGGTTGGGAGGGAGGGACCCTTCATGTCAACTTGTAGCCTCCATTTCCATCCCTTTGATTTTATTAGCGTGGAAGTTGGGTATGGTTTGGCTGGTACTTAGGGGCCCTTACAGTTGCTTTTTTGAATTCAAATGTTTTAGCTTCAATTTCTGCCGTTAAATGTTACAAGTGCAAGTCCCAATGGGATAAATCTAACTGTTGTCTTTAATATAAAGGAAATGTATTGAGTTTGAGTCTCGTATACACAAGTAAGAAGTAGAATTAACATGTTTAAAAATAGAATAAATCTAATTATTTTTATTTTAACAAATACAAAATAATGCCGCCATAAAAACAATATTAAGTACCGTTTGGTAATTTTCTATGGTATGATTACAATAGAATGCGATCCTTTAAAATATGGTTGTCGGAAAAGTTATTTTACAACATTTGGTATACATAGAAATATATTGATTAAAATCTCGAAAAAGTTACATTATCATATTTGATTCACTAAATACTTTCCTAGTGATATAATGATAAAATTTACGAATTTACCTTTATTAAATAAAATAAAATATTCTTTTATTTAATTTTTTATAATAAACTTTATTCTTAACAAATATTTGGATTAAATATTTTAATAATAAAATTTAATTGAAAATTTTTAAATTATTTTTAATTGATAATTTTAATTAAAAGAAAATTTATTTTAATTTTTTCTTGCTTATATTTTCTAAATATATTAATGCATATATAAAATTATGGATATATAAAATTTATTTTGGAAATTAAAAACAAAAACTTGAAATTGTGTTTTGTTTTAGCTAATAAATAAATAATTGATTCTAGACATTACTTTTAGCAAAACTATAAATAATCAAATCATAGAAATGTAAAACTATAGGCGGTCTAACCCACAATTCCTATACAACTTAAATGGAACAATTCTACCCATATATAAAAAATATATATATATTTCATATAAATATAAGTGCTAAATCAAATTTGTAGCTCACAAAAAAATTAGGAAAAAAAATTATTTGCAAAAAATCTATTAAGAAATAGAGAAAATCAAGTAGTAGGAAGGTGGAAGGAGGTAATAGCTTCTTTTTTTTATGTTTATTAATAAATTAATAACCTAAACCAATATAAAATAGGATTAATTTTATCTTGATGTTTTTTTAACTTTCCAATCTACATGTGAAAGCAATTTTCCCACCATTTATCATGGAAAAGTGATTAGGAGTAGGGGTGATCATGGTCGGGCCGGGCCGGGTTCGGGTGGAGCCCAGATAAAAATTTTAAGCCTGTTTTCTAGGCTCGAGCCCGGCCGGGCCCATATTAAATTTTTTAGCTTTTTTTATTAAATAAAATTTTTTAAAATAAATATTAAAACAAAAATAAAAAATATGTAAATTTAAAAAGTATATTTGATTAAAAATAAAATATATATTTAATATATAATTCAGGTCGGACCCGGGCCAAAAAAGTTTTACCTGAGGCCCGGCCTGTTTTCTAAACTGGCCTCATTTTTTGCCCAAACCCATATTTCGGGCCTATATTTTTACCCGAACCCTCTCATTTTTCGGGCCGGGCTGGGTAGCCCAACCCATGATCACCTCTAACTAAGAGTTGGGTAACATTTTACACCTTTTACTAAAAAAAGGCAAAATAGTCTGTTAGATAAAATAATAATTTGGTTCTTTTTGTTAAAAATTGTGTCTATTTCTACTATTAAAAAATAATTTTTATATGTTTACATGAGATACATGTGCCATATGTTACTTTATGGTTATTCCGTCAACCATACCAAATTTTAACAATACAAATGGATGAAAATTTTAATAGAAATGATTAATTTACTTTTTGATCTAATGTACAAAGACTAATTTACCTATTTTTTAAGTAAAAAAGGCAAAATACAATCTAACTTCTAATACAGAGACCTCTATAATACTTTTACCTAATATTAATGGTTTATAAAAATTGAACCCAGACCAAAATTTTTTGTATCAAATTACATCAAACCTAAAATTTCATGTCACATCTTATTTACATAAAATATTTAAACCCAATGCCTGAAATACAATCTATTTGAATAATCTTGTTTACAATACATGTACAATCTTAAACAAAGACATGCCTATATATCTATATCGGCTAAAGCATATGAGAGTTGTTTGCATTATAGGGATTATATGAAATTAGCCCCTCCATTATTAAATAAATCAATTTAGTCCATATATTATTAAAATAATCAAAAGAGTCTAAATTATAATAGAGTTAACATTTACTATATAAAAAATATCTTAAAATTTATTTTTTTCGATCACAGTTCAACTCCAAATAAAAGATTTCATTTACAAAACTATAAAAAATTTAAAAATATTAACTCAATTAAATAGTAAATGATATTTTTTAAACAACAAATGTTAACTCTATTCCAATTTGGTATTATTTGATGCTTTTTAATAGTATAGGGACTAAATTGATCCATTTAATAGTATATGTACTAATTTGATTAGGTCCCTATAATAGCGGAACCTCTGAGGTACATTCACCTATCTATATCTATATAACAGCTTTTAGTATTATTTGGTTTTTGTCTTTTCTTTATTTTTTGGATTGTTGAACTATTTTTTTAGTCAAAGGGATTTCGAAGTTTGATTCTAAAAGTTTGTGTTTTTTAATTACAAATACTCATGTATGTTGAATATTGCTTACAATATTAATATTTTCCTTTCAATTAGAGTAGTTAAATTTGTAGTTTTTAATTGATTCTAATACTTGTGATGAATAACATGATTGACTATAAACCATGTATGCAATTAATGTTATGTGGGCATGCAATATAATCTAAATGAATCTCGCTTTTGTGTATTTATTGGTTAGAATTAGGTTTCTCTCGTTCTTAATGCTATCAGCAAGCTAAATCTTATGCATAAGCTAAATTTTAAGCACGAAGTTATAGCGTTGTTTATTAATAAGAGGAATAATTTCAATGAACTTCCTTTTGGTTATTGACAAAGTAAGGAGAGATAGGTTGCTCGGCATGACGTTGGCAACTGGGGCTGAATCTAGATATTTTTTTAGGGGGGTCGGGATTGAATAATAGATTTTTAAGAGATTAAAGCATAGAGTATTAATTTATTATTTTCATCATTTTTAAAGAGATCAAACATAGTTTTCTTCTTTTTGGGAGGGTCAAAGTGTGGGTCAAGACCCTTGCTTACCTCCCTTCAGATTCGTCCCCGTTAGCAATCCATTTATTTTCGTATTGATAATCAAATCTAGAACTCTATCCCAATAAATTTTCTGTCAATTTTAATTGTTGCCTTCTTTCTAAATTTTAAATTTAATTTTAGGTTTTGAAATTTTAAAAACCCAATCGAAATAAAGTTATATATAGATATAATCTTATTCACTGTTATATATTAAATTTATATTTTTTGAATAAGATTTTATTTTTGTAGGAGTAAATGATAAATAATGTTTCCCTTAAACTGCATGAAATTAGAAATTAAAAAGTTAAAAGGAAGACTGGGAGAACTTCGATAATTGAGGGTTTTCTACGATTTTGGCATATTTTTGGTATGGAAAACGAGGAATGGAAAGAAGTTGAGAAAATGAATATTGGGAATACGTGTTTTGGGTTTTAAATTTAGTCGAACCCATGTTTTATTTTAGATGAAATTTACATGTTCCACATATATTTGATGTTTAACTTCCATTTCTTTTATTGCCATGCTGAAATTATTAATATCGTTATTGATTTTTTTTATTTGTTTATTTTCTAAATTGATGAAAATTAAATTATTATGTTTTTTATAAAAATTAATTTACTCAATAATTAAATTAAAAAATAATATAAAATGCATATATATTAAAAATAAAATAAAAAATACATTGTTAACAATTGAGTCTCAATTTTAAAATCTACAAAATAGAAAAATTAAATTATTGAAAATAAAATTACATATATTAAATTTTAAATTTATGAATAATATATATACTTAAATATATTTTAACCAAAATAAAATTTAAAAAAAAAATCTAAATTCAAGTCTGATTTCCCATTTATTAGGAAAATATCTGCGGTTGACTTTATTTATTTTTCCCTCTTTTATCACATTTAATAAATCTTACGAAAAGCTGGACAAACGAGGACGATAATAACCCCCCGGGGGGGGGGGGGGTTCCTGGGGCGTCACGGTCAGCGGTGACCATTAACTTTAAGCAACGAACTAATAGGCATAGCTACAAAAGGGCGGCGTTGCGTCCGTGACCACAACAACTTCGGAGTGCGACAGGGAGCCTTATTCGGCGTTGCCATTGCCCATCCCACTTCATTGTGCCATCACCGTCCACCCTATTTTGAAGTGGAAAAGTTGCTTTGAAATTTGCACTTTTATTTCTTCTTTGAAGCTTCTGCTTCTTCAGTCACGTGTTGCGTATACATTTATATAAACGCGGGGAAGAAGAGTTTTCGTCCCCAAAAATTGAAAAAATTGCAATTTAATCCTTTAAGAAACTTGTTCAACCCCTTTGAAAATAATAAAAGTTCCAATGGGAGCCCGCCTAGCAGGCAGCCAAATTATGGAGGGTTGTAACTTGCTTGCCTTGGAACATTGAGTGGGACAACACCCGTGCCTTCTCTAAACTCTTTCCGTAAACTTGTAGTTTATCACATCAACTGTCTAAAACAAGCAAAATGCTTGGATTATAAAGTGATTGTTATGGAGAGGCTGCATATTTCACAAACTTTAACCCTATACACTCATTTCAGTAATGTTGTAACCAATTGAACTAATATTCCATCCATAATTTTTCTACCCCAAATGTCCTTATATTATCAAAAATGGAGTAAACAAATCCCTCTACTTAAACAATCCGAATCTCTAACTTTTATTAATATTCCCAGATTTTTATTCATTTGAAAAATATATATTAAATAGTAAAAGGGGATGTAAAGAGGGTAGTTGACCAAATCACCTATAACGATGAAATGAATTTATGTGACATCTTTTGTCCCATATAATAATTTAGCAGGTGAGTTTTTCTTTTTGGAAATCAGGTCTTTTGCTGGGTTTTTATTAATATTTTTGAGTTCCTAGGTTTAAGTCACTCTACCTTCTTCTTCTCCTTATATTATTATTATTTTTATATATTTTTTAATTTTATTCAAATTTATATAATAGAAAATAATATCATGTCAAATTTCTAGATGAATTGAGATCATAAAAATCTTTTTTGAAATTATATTTAGAGTGAAGTAAATGAAATGAAATTAGAATGGAGATGGCTAAGACATAGAATTTGGAATATGAAACTGCGTGCAAGCCACTTATTTTGACCAACAATGGTGGTGTTCATTTTGAAATGTGAAGCTCAAGCTTGAAAGAAACCCATAATTCACAAGTTTGATTTTTTTTTTTTACTTTTACAAAAACAGGGTTGAGATGAGATGAAGGATTTATTTGAAAAAGAATGGTTGTTTCAAGATAGAATATTAATTAAATTAAAGATTTTAGGCTGGTGGCTGGTGGGCTGGTGGTTAGGTAGGCTCATGGATGTTAAGGTGACATCTCACATCATCAAAAGCCAGACTAATTATATGATTCAGATAAGTGGGAGCCCTTCTGTCTTCACCCGTCTCGAATTTCACGGCTATTATTTCATGTACTTTGCTCCCATCATTCGTACGTTTAAATTTAGTAACTCATGTATTTCTATTCTTTTGAATTTAATGTATTTTATATCTATTTAAACTTTGATTAAACTATAGCAAAAATGGCAAAATATTTGCCTTAGATTTTGGGTGAACAATTATTCCGGATTCTAATTTTTACATATTTGTATATTCATATTTTACTTTAAATATGTCTATGAATTAAAAGTTGTAAAATTATTTCTACAAAAAAAGTTTTAAAACTATCTTAACTTAAAAAAAAGAAAAAACAGAAAAAAAAAATGACAAACCTAACTAACGAAGAGAATCCACACATTCTTACATAAGGTAAAGACTAGAATTTGGGACCTCAAAGATCCCAAGGTCTCAACCTTGTTATTAGCATTGTTATTGAGTCAAAGTCTCATTTTTTTATACAATAAAGCTCATTAAGCATGCAATTAAGATTTAACTCGCACTATTAGCAAGTAAATTGCCAATGTTTGCTGCCCAAAATGGTCGCAAGCCATCGGTTGGCTAATCAAATACCACAATCCAAATTTCAGAGCTCTTCCCAGCCTTCGATAGGTAGTCCGCACAACCATTTAACGTTCACCTTGCGTGTAGGAATCAAATCTGCCAATTCCACTTACAACGACCTAAATCTGTTGAACCTCCGATATCTAGTTGGCCACCTCATGTCTAATAAGCACCAATTCAATCAGCCTTGCATCCTTATATTCCACCTACATTGCCTTATACCTTCTCGACCATGCCAAAAACATCCCCTTCAATATCAACCTCATTTCTACTTGAAAGACACCGGCATCACCTATATTCTACTTATATCCAATAATCCAATGTCCAACTTCATCTTGTACCAACCTTCTAATGAAAGCAACACCATCAAGAATCCCAGTAGAAGCATCCAATTCAACTTCACCCACCCTGTTGGAGGTAATCGCTATCGATTGGGTAATCCGTATTGGATCGACACATTATCTTTCAACACATATCTTTGGGTATCATGTGCCCAAGTTATACTACCCATTAGAATCTCCAGAACAAATCCACAACCATTATTGAAAACCCAATCATTCCTATATTTCCAAAGATGCCAACATAATATAACAAATAAATAAGACCAAGTCGTGCCCTCAACCTCAATGTAGCCTTCATTCTTTAGATTCCAAATCACCCAAAGAACTAGAGATAAAGAAAAAAAAATGCACCTTGCAGTCGTGATGGTAGCAACGAGTGCCACACACCTTGAGAGGACACGCAATCTCAAAGTACATGAAGCCCCGACTCCTCTACTAGATTGCACTACGAACACACAACCTGCTATCATATCCTACGGTACCTCTATGCATTAATCAAGAAACACTCATTAGAAAAAAAAAAAAAAGATAAGCTGAGTTGATATCAATTTGTAAATTATTGCTACAACTTTATATGAAATTAATTAAGAATATCAGTTGTAGGTAAAAAGAGAACAAAGTCTTGTGATTGCTACAACATATAATATAGAAGTAACTTATGATGGCAGTTCACATCGTAAGGGTGTAGAAAGTCATTATATTAAGGAGTTTTTAAGGAGTTTTTATAGAGTAAGGTTGCTCACTGTCATTTACCATGGGTGCAGTGATAGGGTGGTGTGTGTCAACCTAGGGCACAATTGTAGCTAACTTGACCCAATTGTCGAGTTCAAATGCGTGACACCACATTCGTTGTTGAAGCAACTTGAACTAGCTTCTATTACAAGTTCAATACTACTATTTATTTTTTACAACTGACTTACTTGTACTAATACATATGACCCCTTGTACCGATAGAAGTTATCCGAGACCCAAAAATGACCCCAAAACACACATAATTTGGCTGAAAACAACACCATTTCAATTCTAAGCATTATGAAACACCAAATACATGTTTTTAACCTCATATTTGCATATTTAAACACATACAAGCATAATATTATTATCATGGTCACAACATTCCCAATCTCAAACATCAATTTCACCTTCAAGCCATGATTGCAATAATGAAACATAACATAATCATTAACTTGAAATCACACATCATAACAGAATCACATAATCATATAATCAAATGCTTATATGCCTATATAACAAGCTTACATTACAAGTTTCAAGCATAGAAAATACCAAGGCATCATAATTGACTCAAAATACAAGTTTTGACACTAAGTGCATGACATTTTTTCTACAACATCAAAAAGTACTAAATCATCATTGTTGAGCTAAGAATTGAAACTTGAAAGTTGTTGACTTTCCTGAATCCTCAAGACCTAAACGTCACTTGAGTACGAAAACAAAAAAATCCACATGCTGAGCAAAAGAGCTAAATGGTGCTAGCATAATTTGAAAGCAATGTATAAACAAATCAAGGAAACAATTTAGCCATTAAAAACATTTGTATCATTAGTTGTTTGTCTCATTACCATTTTATTCAAGTTACCATATTATTCGCCATTCAATTTAAGTTCTAAATGCCAACTTATCTTTTTGCATTCAAGACTTTATATCTTGATATTTACTAGCTATACTTGAATTTAAATCATATTAACAATATAAAATCAATATTTTTTTATAACCATACGACATTTCCATATCATTATTGATATCTCAATTTCATGATACATTAAGGCACTCATATATGCATTTTTGTTTCATTTCCCAATCGAATCTATTGATTTGTTACATAACATCATCGATCCTCCGGGC
Organism: Gossypium bickii; assembly: GCA_025503065.1. Taxonomy (NCBI): domain Eukaryota; kingdom Viridiplantae; phylum Streptophyta; class Magnoliopsida; order Malvales; family Malvaceae; genus Gossypium; species Gossypium bickii. Next base: position 12,194,067 of record CP106713.1, on the reverse strand, counting down.
TTGTAAATTCTAAATTGCATGATCTTTCACATGCCATCTTTCAATATTTTAGCATATTTATAGATTACTCAATTAATATGCTATGTTCCACATCTAATGTCAAATATCATAATACATCATATGTTCCACAATTTTATAACCCTTATTAACTGGACACGGACTCAAGACTAATACACAGATTGACCAAACATCACATCAATATAATATGCATCCAGTGCATTATTGGTACGTCGGAAGTAATATGCAATCCGCGCCTCATCGATATAAATTGAAGTAATATATATGTGTGTAACACTTCATTTGTATGTTTGAAGTAATATGCGCTTTGTGCCTCATCGGTATAAATCGAAGTAAACCCCATACATTAATCCTATGGCATGCCAATTATACCTGACTCTATTCGAGACTGTTTAATAAAGTATTCAGTGATTCTATTCATACATGTCCACATATCATTCATATCACTTTTAATCACATTAACATTAGCATATCAGTACCTTACTTACACATTCCATTTATATATTGTATCACATTTCACTTATTATTCATTTCATGCTTATATTTTCACATTTAAACACATATGCATACAATCACATAGCATTTTCATATCATTTACATTTCCTCATCATGCTTTTCACTTCACTTGTAACAGCCTGTCCGCCATAGACCGTATCGATATATTGTTTGGCGTATAGTCAATTAAGCCAAAGGTAGAAAAAGGGATAAACTAGTGATTTGTTCATTAAATGTTTGGGTGGCGTATTGCATGGATTCAATAGAATGCCCAAATGAGGAACGCATCGCTAGAATTCACAATTTGGCAGACTCTAGGGTTTGGTGAACTTTTTTGTGAGACAATCCACCAACCCCAAATGCTTTGGGCGAGCTTGTTAGTTCACGAATCGATAGACTTGTTTTTGTGTTTTGATGTGAAAACGATGGCTCAATGAGTATCGTCAGAGTTTAGTTGAGACCTAGTTGGAATTAATTTAAAGTACTGTAGATGACAAATTGATGTGTTTAGGTAACTGTATGACTTGTTTAATTGGCTTGTTTTAGTGTACAAGTAATGGTTTATAACTTATAGGGTGATTAGTGGTAATAGTTGTGTTTGGTAGAACTGATTGTCTATAAAAGTCATGTATTGCTTTGATAATGGGAAGAAAAAATCAATTTTTTTTCATTCCTTGCAAACACGTTTGTGAGCAAGCTATTAAGTTTTTTGTTCTTTGTTAGAGAAGACGAGAAAGGTTTTTAGTAGCTAGTCAAGACTCCATTGTTAAGTACCAACTTACTGGTAATTTCTGGAAAACCTTTAAGTTGTTATCAAGGGGGATTTACGTTTTTGTATTAGTGTATGTATAGATTTTTAAAACTAGTTCAAAAGGAAGGAGACTTTTTTATTATGGGTTACATGCAACCGATTCATGCATGCATGATTAAATTTTAGTAGATAAATGGTTTGATGGTTATAATTGTTTCTTATTTAGCTCAAGAAGCTAGTGAAGGTCCGAGTAATCAAGGCAAAATACCAATAGAGTAAATTCTATTATGGAGTTTGTTGGTGAGTTCCTTCTTACTCCCTTTGAGTTATGAAACTTCTATAGTATTTGGGTTGTGTACGGTAAGTTAGTCTCTACTATAAATGGGTCGATATGTTGTGTATGGATACGTAAGTAATAAACCAGTGTTGTATGCGTGTGTATGACCATTTTCGATGACAAACACCCTTTTTGTTGCATGAGCCCAGTACCAAACAATTTGTAATATGTGAAAGTGTGGAAAAGAGATCTGTTTGGGGTGCCTTCGGTAGGGCAACTATATTTCAAATTGGACTGACATATCACGGCTCGACCTTATGAGAGAACACATGTCCAACTTAACAAGGATGTTATGAAGAGCTATGAATGTGAAATGAATATGGCTGATATGTGATTTTGATTTCGGAAACATGGGTTTGAGGATGGCATAATGATGGGTCATTGGTAACATGCCTAACTATGAGAGATATGTATAAGTTGGCGGAATGCGTTTGCCTGGGTATTGTATGCGTTATGTTAAATTGGCAAAGTGTTGCCACTAGAGAACTGTGGATGATAAAGAGGTGTATTGTGTCTACATGACAGAATCTCACGAAAAAGTTTATTTTTCTTTTCTTATGGGTACTTATGCTTGTTGATTATTGGTATTCTTGTAAATTATTTTGATAAACCATAAAAGTAGCACATTTTAATCCCACGCTTAGCGTGTTTTTGGATGTTTATTTATAGAATTTGGTGAATTCGATGCTCTTAATCCTTTAAATTCAGGTTTCTATACTTAGGAAAGCATAGGGGAGCGAAAGAAACGGAAAACGGGCCAAAACCAGACAAAATAGGCCATCTTAAGGATCCACACGACCAAAGCTCGCACCACACGAACTGAACACATGCCCGTGTGAACCACATGGGCTAGATAAACGCCCGTGTGCCAGCTCGTGTCGATCAAGAGCCATGCAAATTCTCACACGGCCTGGGCCTCATCACACGGGTTGATCACACACTCGTGTCCCTATCGTACCCTGCTTTTTTTTCACGCGGAAAAAGCCAATTTTTAGGGTTTTCGAGCCTTCTAAAGTCTATAAATACACATCAAAGGAATACCTAAAGGGAGGCGGGGGGTAGATCGAAGAAATTACTCGAATGAAGCCGTCAGAATCATCTAGAAGGCGGATCCACTCCAAGATTGAAGATCTCCATCAAGTTCTTTAGAAGTTTTTAGGTTCTTTATGTCTTGTTGTTTTCTTAATTCTATGATGTTTTCCTTTTACGTTATGAACTAAACTCCCTAAATACCTAGGGAGGATGAAACCTAGATGAATTGTGTTATTTAATAAATCAGAATTACGTGATAAATACTTGATATTGTTCTTAATTATGTGTTCTTAATCCTTGTTTTGATGTTTTCAGGAATATTAATTCAAGTTTAATGTACTTATTCAGTGGAGCAAAAGTCCCTGTTTAAGAGAAGATCTAACATAATTAAGCGGAGTTAAGATCTAATATAATTAAGCGGAGTTAAGATCTAACATAATTAAGCGGAGTTGATTGCAGTCCTAAAAATAGGACGACATAAATCTGTCAGATTAGAGTCAAATCTAATAAGGGAATCTATAGATCGAGTTAATGTGACGATAGGGGTTTTAATTAGAAAGAGATTTCAATTAATCAACTTAGAGTCAGTTGTTCTTAGTCTTGAAAGAGATATTAACATAATTTAGGGATTTCTACGGATCAAGTCAAGTGAATAGATCATTTAATTTAGAGTCAGAATAATAAGTGAAGTCTAGGTGAATTCTTCCTTGGGTATTGTCTCTATTCATTCGATTATTCTCTTCACTCTCTGTCGCATTCATAGTCATTTAGTTAGTCAATTAGTTAGTTAATTTAGATTAAAAATAAATCCCCTTAATTATTAGGCTAGATAATAAAAAGATAGTTATTACTAGTAATTTTAGTCCTTGAGGATATGATATTTTGGACTCACCACAACTATACTACTGTTCGATAGGTGCGCTTGCTTTTGTCGAAATATTAGTTAGTTTCAAGCCCATCATATTTGCTTCTATTTTTGAAACTCATTAAGTCTTACTCTGTTACTTGTCCATCTCAGACATTTTGATAGTAGAAGAAGAATCAATTGAAGAGGCCTATACCAGAGTTGTGTTTGTGAGTGGGCCACTTGTTTATTTTGTATCATGCATGGCTATTTTGGCGAGTGGCGTATAAATTTGTTTTGCATTCAACATGTGTAAATAACTTCGCCATTTGTACTATTCCATTTCTGTTTTAAAAAGAATTACCCCTTTACTCTGAAAGTGTACTCCTAACTTTGGTGATTTGTTGATTATGAATTTATTATCTATATGTATACGTCATAGTTGAGCAACGGATGAAAAATAGATTTTTCTTTTATAATTCCTAATAAAAATCTTTAAAAATGCGTTACAAAATGAAAGAAAAATAGCAGTTTTTAACAAAAAGAGAAATATTCAAAACTGTTTTTCTAAAAATTTAAGTTAAGTCGAAATGTTTGAATCCACCGATAATGCCTCAGCTTGTTGGGCGATTTGTCTGGATGAATGTTATAAGCCATATTTTCCTGTAAGGAGTATTACATCACTAATTTCCTTCTCAAATGCATTTCGTTAACATGCTTACTTATAAAATATAATCATTCACTCATACTATCTAATAACATTTGTTTGGTTCAATTACTTATCATAATATTTTGTTATATCTTAGTATAAATTCAATCAAATACATATTCACAATAACTCAACAATTCATCAAATCACAATTTCAAGTAAAACTTACCTTTCACAAGACAAAACACTAAATATTACCTTATTCAATTTAATTTTCAATCAAGTTATGAATTAAAAAGAAGTCATAAAAGTAAAAATTGAATTATGACTACTCGACACTACCTTCACATTTTCTTTACTCCTCGACGTCCCGGCTTTTTCAATAGCTACGTATGGTAAATCCAATCATAAAAAACAATATTAGCTTCACTTGAAACATGCCACTAATTCATAAATTGCAATATATTCAATTTAGTTCTTTTAAGCCTTAATATCTTAAACGCTCGTAACTTTCGATGTTCAATATCGAATAAAAATCTGATTTCATATTATTTCATTAAGGACCCCAAACTTTCAATTATTGACATAATTTCTTAGCAACTTTTACTTTATTCAATTTAGTCCCTAATGATATAAAATTAACTATAGAACTTAGTTTAATTCCTAGTTAAAACCAACACTTTTTACTACTTTCTAATATAGTCTTAACATAATCTGAACTCATCCTTCATAAATCCATTACCACTATAACATCCCTAACCCTTATTCGCCGCCGGAATAGGGTTACGAGGCATTACCGGACAAAACACATCTGAGCACGTTTATATAATACATTACATGTACATAAATATATCAACTTCCGTCCAATAATTTTCAAACTCGAATAGCAACCATTTACTAATTCATATAAGTCAAATGCGCACATAAAAAAAAAACATTTAACCAATTAAAATTAATCATGCTTTAAATATTCATATTTCAAATACAAACCATGCTTCAAAGCTCAACTATTCCAATATTATTTATTTAATCAAACTTTTGAACCAGCTACCATATAATTAAGCCATATTATACATACTCCATAAATACATGGTTCGAAACACGTGACCATCAACTTTATGGCATTTAAATTTCCAAATCATAAACAAACATTTTTTATTCCATACGTCGAACATACATTGAGACATCCTTTAGTACAAATTCATTCTTGTGACTAAAGTCTAATCATACCATTTTGCACATCTATGCACAATAGCATATTAAATCATATCAACCCATTTTACAAGGCATAATATATATTAGCATGTAAGACAATAGTTAACTTTGCAACATAGCCAATTGTAATTTTTGCTACTACCAATTTAGGTGCAAATCACCATAAAAGCCATAGTCATTTCTAAGCATAATTACCGAATCAAAACATTCCAAAATTTATATGCTAGCATCCTATCAAAAACATATATACACAACTAATCCATTTCTCACCTATTCGACTATCAAATTAACCACAAAAGTCATACCATCTCCACCATTCAATCTTAAGCTAATTATACCATTTTAAAACCGAATATCAATATCAACTCGTCAGCTTTCAACTATCCATAAGACCAACAAAACATAACCCAAATCATAGTCATTATTTACCATTATAAAGCGTACCCAAATAACCAACAGATTAACAAATAAATCACATTCATTCTTTATCATCACAACCCGTACCTAATTATCCAAACCACAAAAAATGACATGATCATCACATAACTTATAAATATACATACCATAAATCGAGAATGCATCCATCACTTACCTCATTACTTAGATCAAATTATAAGACATCCATCACACAAGATATACCTTAAAACATACTTTCAAAATAAGCTAAATACATGGCTGATCACACATCATAATTAACATCATCATATAGCCATTTTTGCATGGCTACTTGTACACAATTCAGAACCAACCATATCAAAACTAGCCTATACATGCCATATGTTAAAGGTTCAAGCTTTCAAAATACCGAAATAGTGATCGATAGTGTGACGATGTTCCTTGATGATCCCTAAACTTGAGCTAGCTTTCAATATCTATAAAACAACGAATAAACACACAAGGTAAGCTTGGAAAGCTTAGTAAGCCATAAGCAAATAAATCATTACAAGAACATTCATAATTTAATTCGAAATAGCCGAACCTAATTATTTCCATACACATAAATATAATCACATTTCTCATGTAGTTCATATGATCACATTAAGTATCCACACTTACCTTTTTCTTTCAATGTTCATATAAACCTCGTACGTATCTGAATTATTTAGCTCAAATTCACCTTCGGACTCGTTTTGACATTGCCCATTGAACCATTCAGAATCATAAAAGATACTTAGAAACACATATATCACATACAATGCCATATCCCAGATATGGTCTTACATGTTATCACATATCGATGCCTCTATCCCAAACAGGGTCTTACACGAATCATATACGATGCCAATGTCCCAGACATGGTCTTACACGTAATCTCATATCGAAGCCAATGTCCCAAACATGGTCTTACACGAAATCACACTTCGGAAGTCCTAATGTCATGACATACGTATCCTATACTATTCCTATGGTTCGGCTTTCGGACGTCGTAATTCAATCGATTCAAGCTTGAAACAAATCCTCCAATGCTCAATTCAATGCGGCACAGATATATATTTATTTATAATTCAATTCAGCACATATAATATATATACACACACACATTTTGAATTTAATAACATTTATTTACTTATGAACTTACCTCGTACGGAGACGAATGGATCGAAACAGCTATTCGACTTCCCTCGATCCAAATCCGATTTCTTTCTCTCTTGATCTAAATTAATTCAAATTTGACTTGTTTAATAACATATTCATTCAAATTCATCCAAAAATACATAATTTGGGCATTTTTCACTTTAGCCCCTAACATTTCACATTTTCTCAATTTAGTCCCTATTTCAAAATAACACAAAATACACAAAAATTCACTAAACCCATGTTAGGCTGAATTCTCCCTAGGTCCCTAGCAGCCCATTTCTTTAATTTATTTCACATTTTGACACCTAAATTTTCAAATTTCACAATTTAATCCTTAATACACATTTTTACCAAAAATCACTTAATTAAACATAATAATCTATCAACAAGGATTTATTTTTCATCATCAAACAACAAAAAGCTTAATTACTCATCAATGACATTTCATGAATACATCAACAAATTCAAAAATTTAAGCATGGGCTAGCTAGAATACAAAGCAACGATCTCAAAAACGTAAAAATTATAAAAAACCGAGCAAAGAACATACCCAAATTAAATCTTCAAAGTGCCGAACCTAAAACAGCAACCATGGCTTCTTTTCTTCTCAATATTCAGCCATGAAAAAGATAAAAATGCGTGTTGTTTTATGTTTTATTTTATTTATTACATATTAACACATAATTTACCATTTTGTCCATTAATAATATAACAGTAAAATTCACCTAACCTTGTCCAGTATTGTCCACCACTATAATAAATGGTATAATTGACATGCAAGTGCTCCACACTTCCATTTAATAACCATTAAACACCTTTAACAATTAGAAAGCCACTTTTACATTTTATGCGATTTAGTCTTTTTAATCAAATTAACTAACCAATAGATAAAATTTTCACACATATCACATATCATGCTGTAAACACAGAAAATAATCTTAAAATATTTTTCTAACTCGGATTTGTGGTCTCGAAACCACTGCTCCTACTAGGGTCTAAACCTAGCTGTTACAACCATCAAGCTTAAATCTCAACAACGTCTATCAATGGTTACTTGAATTAAATCACACAATAGACAAAATTAATCAATGGGTTAGTTTAACCAAGGTTTCTACATGAAAAATACTAAAAATTTTCCAAAGAGAAAACTTACAATTACCATGAATTGTGGTTGGCCATGGAAGCAACTTCAAGCTTTTTTCTTTTCTTGTAGAATCGGTTTTGGATGATAAGAAACTGATGGAAGAAAAATGTATCTTCTCTCTCCTACTAACATATATATAAGCATGTGATATATGATAATTAACTAAGTAAAAATTTAATAAAAGACCATGATCTCATTTGGCTAAAATAAATGGAAATGGATGACTGAGATGATGAATGACCATTAATCACCTTTTAATAGTGGTCAAATTGTAATTAAACCCTTAATTGTTTTGCTAAATAAGTCTTTTTGCATTTTTCTAAATTAAAAACTCTATAGCCATTACATTTTTATAATTTAGTCTCTGTACTATAATTAACAACTTTCTCAACTTAATTACTAGACCATCTAATAATATATTTTCTTACTAAATAAGTAATTCCATCCATTAATAATTTCACTGGCTAATTTTACGAAATTCAATTTCGAAATAGCATTTTTTAACACTGGTCAAAATCAAATCGTTACAAATATTATAAGAACTCTTACTAATATATATTTTAGGAATTGTGTGTGTCCCATAAGGATGGCATAACTAAGAAGTTATAGTGATTTTATGCATTGTTAGGTCCTTGTGTTGGTCAACAGGTTTAGCGAAAGGGTTTAAGGTAGAGATATAACAATTGTCCCCATTAGATGAAAGGCAAGTTATAAAGTGGTTTTAATTAAGTCGTCTTTTCAAGTGAAGGTGTAACACCCTTAACCTACATCCATCGTCAGAATAGGGTTTCAAAGTATTACAGATCAAACAGACATAATTTCAAAACACAATCAAACGCATCCAAAACATGTCATAACAATCATCTTAGGTGCCTAACCAATGTACCCTCATAGGTACCACAATTATATCAATAAAACATATCAATAGAACATCATTCAAATCCAACTTGTAAACATGCCAAATTTAATCTATTTTACCTAAATCATGTTCATTTTAGCATTAACTTAAAATATGCCATAATATGACCTCAAACATAAACACATATTATATGTATATAACCAACCAATATTAAACTTACAATCTCATTTACTTTACAATCAATCCAAAAAACAATTATTATTTAGACACCATAGGTACATGCTGACACAAAAGGATAAAATATCACCACGTTTGAGTTTGAGACCATTGCTAGATACTGAATCAGCGATAAAAATTTAGTACCAAACCTGCGCACGGAAAACAAAATCGTACGCTGAGTAACACTCAGTGGTATTTCTATAATCAGAACAAAAAGAAAATATGAATCACAAATATACAATCTAAATATTTCAATAACCATATCACATTTCATTTGTTTCACAATATCTCAATTCTCATATTTGCTATATAAATAACTTTTCACAATATAATACACATATCAATTAACCAATAATTTTGTTCATTCTATATCCAATTCATGAATACACAATTCATGTGTCTCAATCCATATTTCAAATCATTGTCCCATTTTCATTTAACATACAATATCATCTAACATTAATCATAATGCAATTTCAATTAATTACCCCCATTAACATAACTCAGACTCGAAAGGATACACGGATACAAACAAACACACTAGTTTGGCACCCAGTGCCTCATCGGATAATTGGAAGTAATAATTTGACACCCAGTGTCTCATTGACTAAACTGAAGTAAATTGGCACCCAGTGCCTCATCGAATATATCCAAAGTATTAAATTGACACCTAGTGTCTCATCGACTCAAAGTCGAAGAAATCTCTAAACCCTTCTAATCCTATGGTATGCCATCTATATCCAACTCAGCCAGATACAGTTAATAGGGTTCTAATTCACTTTTCAAATATAACCAATATTCATTTCAATTCAAATAATAAATATATTCAGTATATATACCAATTCAATCCATTAAATCAACTTAAATTCAATTCAATGACAAAGTGTCAAATACTCACCTCAACACTTACCATATGCATTAAATCAAAAATACAACAATTGGTAACTAGTTTTAGAGTATAGAAATACAAACCGAAAATTCCGAGCTATTCCTTGTCGACTTTATCTTTTCCCTTTTTAGTCGAGGGTTCCGGTACAACGTTAGCTACGGAATTAAAACAATTAGAATTCATCAATACAACACAATTCAATCTCATATTTAATATTTTAAATTTTTACTCAGTATTTACTCAAATTCCAATTTTAGTCCCTAAATCAATACTAATTTTATTTCTTCACAATCAATCTTATATTTTCATACAAATTCCACTTCAGACTAGATTTAACTCCCTAATTTCACTTAAATCCCTAAATTTTCAATTTTTCACAATTTAATCCCTATTACTCAAAATTTACAATTTATTCTACATTTCAATCCTTTTTCATTTTTAACTTAAAAACCTATCAATTTAATCCCTAATACTAAAATTATTCAACATAGACAACACTTACAAACTCAATAATTTCTAAAATTTTGACATGGGTTAGGTAGTGTTTAATACCGGGATTCCAAAAACATAAATTACAAGAAAATGGACTAAATTGACTAACGAATTGAGCTTGAAGCTATGAAACCCTAATTTTTCCTTCCTTCTTTCTTTTCTTTCTTTTTCCCTTGTTTCGTTTGTCTTTCTCTATTTCTTTTTCTATTTCTTTTTTCTTTTTCTTTATTTCTTTTATTATAATAATATAATATATTATTATATAGTAATATAATATATTTACTTAACATTTAAGGTTAATTTTATAATATATATAATAAATTTTCACATGTTTTAAAGCTTATGCTGCCTCATTTATAAGCAATGGCAAAATTGCTTCTTTGGTCCCTTAAAATTTTCTTTAATCTATATTTCACCTTATATGCAATTTAGTCCTTTTTCTTAACTATTCTTAATTCATGCAAATTCACCTAACCAAAACTTAATTAACCACACAACTAACTTCGTAAATATTTATTTACGAATCCGATTTACGAAAACGGAGTCTCAAAAATACATTTTTAGACACCCGTAACTATCGGGTCGTTACAGAAAGTAATGGTCACCTCTCGGGAAGACTTCCATTATAGCACCAACATCATTCCTTTGATAATCTCATCTTTCACTTTGATTGTTTTTGAACACATGGTTTTCATTAATTGATGTTGGGAGGAGGTGTTGTTTCAATTACCTATCATTTTGCTTGAAGTATATACTCACTTTCCCACTTCAATGGCTATAAATAGGGTGTGTGGTATCCATTCATTTTCCTCTTCATTTGTTGTCATTTTCCGCTGTACGATTTGTAACACCCCTTACTTGTCTCCGTCAATCGAAAACATTTAAACATCATAACATCAATAATCTAAATATATCATAAGCCATTCATTCTCATTCATTTCGTCCCTAAATTGAGCCCACAAGGCCCTAAAAGAACTTAGAAGCAATTCGGGACTAATTTGAAACAATTTGGAAAATTTACGGAAAAGATGCAAAAATTGTGAAAAATGGGTCTCACAGTCGTGTGACATAGCCCCAGCCATATAATTTTCAAACCAGGGACATACGATCGTGTCCCAGCCCGTGTCCTCACTCGCGTAACTCTCTGAGTAGGGTCACAGGCCGTGTCACACGCCCGTGTGCCAGGCCATGTAACTCACTGACTCGTACCCTTTGAAATCCTCAAATGACATACAGCCGTGTCGTCAGGCTGTGTGCCTCACATGACTGAGTCACACACCCATGTCCCAAGACGTGTGAACCCAAAATTTACCTAAAATCAAACCATTTTAAAACCATTTCATGCATAAACATTCAATCCAATTATGCACACTTTCAAGGGACCAAAATATCATCCAAGCACACGTAGAAATGCCATTTCTAAAATCCTAATTCAACTAACCAATATGTCATTCAAAGACACCACAATTATAACAAAACAACATTTACCAAAACATGTTAACATTACCTAATTCTATGCATAAAGACCTCATTCTATTATGTGCCTAAAACACATCATAATTAACCATTTCCAAGCCAACATTTTGTGCCAAAATGCCATATACATCAATTATCAAAAAATGACCAGAATGACTTACCTAAACAAGCATTATAAGTCCATCAACCATGCATAAACATCAAGACACAAACATACCAAATTATCATTTACATATTCATCAAAACACCATTATAAACCACACTATACATGCCATTATAAACCTTGGCCCAAATGTTCAAAAATTACCGAATTGACTGTTGGATAGTGTGATAGGTCTCTGACGAGCTTCCAACTAAATTGAGTTTCCAATGATCTAAAAAAGAAGAAGAAAAATAACTACATAAGTAATGAATGCTTAGTAAGCTCATATAAACTTAAAACATAACTTACCATTTCAATAATGCAATTTATAGAATAGGTATAAACTGTTACAAATGGCATAAGCTTAGTAAATGGCTAAACAACATCACCAACTCACAAGTTAGTACACTTGTCCATGATATCAATGAAATCAACCATAAAACATATAAATTTCCTTATGAACAAACATCATTAAGTTCATAAAACCTTTTATAAAGTCATGATTTGATCCATTTGCATACTTACCCTTTTCTTACCCGTTGAACCATCTAGAATTACATCAGATACTCGGGAAAGCTCACATGAAGTGTGCCTTTACATATAACTGTAACCTTTCCTTTACATATAATTGTAACCTTTCCTTTACATCAATGTTCACACGAGCTGTAGGTTGGAATTTAAGCTACACGATGTATATGTTCTTATTTGATTTGATATATTGTAGTCAGTTACATCAGCAAATTAGGTGAAGCTGCAGAAAGAGAGGGATCCGAACCCTCGGTAAATAAGAGTCTACATAGCAGTTCCAATGCTACGCCTTGAACCACTCGACCATCTCTCCTACATAATTATTATGGCCGATACCTTGAGTCAAGACCAACACTCGAAACATGGAATCCCTAAGGACATGTCATTCGTATCCTAAGAATTCCTAAGGTTCAACCGAGACTTAATTTTCGTCAATTTATCATACCATTGATACATTTAATATTGATTGATTTACATTAAAAAAACACAATAATCATTCAATTTAAACAACATTAAACCGAATACAGTTCATACGAACTTACCTCGATGACTAGGGGTATAGAAGTTCAACTGAACTAGTCGAAGCTTTAGCATTTTCTCGATCTAAGTCTGAACATGAATTATCTTGACCTAAAATAAGTAATTTCAATCAATTAAGTACTTCTAATATTCAATTTAACCCATATTTCATATTTATGCAAAATTACCAATTTGCCCCTAACATTTTAACTTTTCACAATTTAGTCTTTAAGCTTATAACTTAAAATCCAACTATTTTAACCTAAATCCATGTTAACCATATATGAAAGGGACCTTGATATAACCCATATTTACCATCATTTCACAATAAAACCTATAGATTTATACTTTTAACAATTTAATCCCTAATTCTAAAATTCATCAAAAACCACTTAACAAAACTTGTTTATTTTTTAAAAAAGATTCATAGCCTATCAATTAACATAAAAAATCATTCAAAAGCATTCATGGTAAATCCCTCAACCTTTAATAGTTATACAAATTAACCACTGAGCTAGCTAGGTTAAGCTAAAACGATCTCAAAAACATAAAAATCATTAAAAACGGGGCTTGTATTCACTTACATGCACACACCTAGGCTAGCCGAACCTTCAAGTCCTAACATGACTATTCTTTCCCTCAATTTCGGTTGAAACAAAGAAGAAGTAAGGAAGATGACACCTTTTCTTAGTTTATTTTAACTTTAATTATTAATTTACTAATTTACCCTTACTAATATAACTTAAAACTAACATAATTGTGTACAAATTTGTCCACGAACATTAAGGATGGTATAATTATCATTTAAGTCTATTTACTTTTAAGTTTCACATCCATTTGACCCTTTTAACTAATAGAACTTAACTTTTACACTTTTTACGATTTAGTCATTTTTACCTAATTAACTATTTAAACATCAAAATTTCTTAATGAAATTTTAATACGACCTTAATATAATCCCGTAAACACTAAATAAATATTAAAATAATAATTTACTCATCGAAATGGTGGTCTTGAAACCACTGTTTCTGATATAACTAAAAACGGGTTGTTACACGATTGGTTTTTTGCCTTTTTTTTCCTTTTGTATTTGATGCTTCTTTTTCTAAAATGGTCGGTAATGTTTTTATAGATATATCGTAGTGGAAGGTGAAAACTTACTGTGCACCATGGCAATGGAAGAGATGGTGGCTATGTTGCGTTTATGATGTCTACAACCAGTGCATTATAAGTATGGATTTTCAATGGCGCTGGGTGGTCACTAGATGAGTGACGACACAACATGTAGAATGGGCTTATTCTTGCCCTTGCATTTGTTTGAGGCAGAATTTTAACTACCACTTCACCCTTGATTTGTAAGGACTTTTTGAATTTACCACACCACTTCTGGGCATCTGTAATAGACATTTTGGCTTTTATTGGTGCTGTATTTCTTGGTTTGTATGAAGCATCAAGAAAATCCTTCTACAAGCATATTATCACATATGTAATATCATCTTAACTTGTTGTTTTTACATAATATTCACAAAAAATCCCATCATTTTAGTTGATGTATTTAATGGATATCATTTGAGTTAGGATTGAAATTTCAAAAGTTAAAAAATACAAGGACTAAAAAAAATTAAGTTGGAAAGTAGAGACTAAATTTACAAATTACACATACTATATAAACTATTAGCAAAATTTGACCTAACAGATTTAATCATTATGATTTGGATCAATACTGTAATTAAAAATTTTGAAAAAATATAAAGATTAAAAATGATTAAATTGAAGAATAAAGACTAAATCTACAACTTAGGCATAGTACATCGACTTATAATAAACTTCGACCTAGCAATTTAATGATTATTGTTTAGATAATAACTGAAATTTTAAAAATTCAAAAAATATAAAAACTAAAATTGACTACGATGTTATTTGATAAATCGCAATATTAGGTACTGAAAAATTAAATATTAAATTTAAGTTATAAAATTTGTTTGGTATATTATTATTAAAAATAAAAATATTATCTGTTAAGTGATAGTTAACTCTTTATCTACTTATGGGGCCATTTTACCCAAAAACGCTCATTTCTAACATTATTTATGGAAATAGGCCAATTTCCTGATTATTTACTAGAAAGGGCCGAATTCCGTGAAATCGAGTCCACGTTAGCACGTTCTCAGGTGATGTGTCAGCAAAACGCGTCACTTTGTGCTAACGTGGAAAAAAGCTCCCCCAAGGACGCGTTTTGCCCCAATTTTTAGGGTTAGGGTTTTCTACTTGGATTTAAGGTTTTAAGGAAAATAATAATTAAATTAGGGTTTAAGATTAATTAATTAAATTAACTATTAATTAAAAAATAATTAATTTAGGGTTTAGGATTTTAGGGTTAATAAATTAAATTCTGTTTTAGTTTTTTTAAAATAATTTTGTGTTTAGGGTTTTGGAAAAAAATATATTAGCAATATAAATTTTTTTATTTTTTTTCTACAATAGTATCTGAAAAAATATTTTTTAGAAGACGTTTCTTAACAAATAGTGTCCAAAACGTTTCAAGTAGGATGCATTGTCAGCAAAATTACTGAAAAAAGCTCCCATGTGGACGCTCTTTTTCTACAGTGGTATCTGAAAAAATAATTTTGAGAAACCGTTATGAACAAATAGTGTCCAAAACGTTTCAAGCAGGATGCACTGTCAGCAAGATTACTGAAAAAAGCTCCCACGTGGACGCTCTTTTTCTACAGTATTATCTGAAAAAATAATTTTGAGAAGACGTTTCTAAACAAATAATGTACAAAACGCTTCATGCAGGATGCACTGTCAGCAAAATTACTGAAAAAAGCTCCCACGTGGATGCTCTTTTTCTACAGTAGTATCTGAAAAATAATTTTGAGAAGACGTTTCTAAACAAATAGTGTCCAAAACGCTTCAAGCAGGATGCGCTGTCAACAAAATTATTGAAAAAAGCTCCCATGTGAATGTTCTTTTTCTGCAGTAGTTCCTATTTGGCCTTAGACTATAAATGAGCCAAATTTCATTCTTAGGTTGCATAAGTTACAGCAAGAGAAATTGAGGCTAAAGTAGAATAGAAACTGAAGATGAGTGAACGCATTAGTACTGTTATTTGCTATGATGGTGAGGTCTGTGACACCGAGAACGACGTTTTTTTATCAGAGAACACAGCGCGACTGGTTTTTAACCAGAACATATATTTGACAGAACTTCGTAAAAGAATTAGGCGTAAAATCTTCGGAATCTCACCAATGAAAGTTTTGTCTGTTAAGTATCAGTTTTGTGCTTCAGTTGATCCCGTGAGATATGACTCATTTGACATTAAATGTCCTCGTAGCTTGGAGGCAATGGTGCAAACTCATCTTGCTAGTGGATCACCTTATCTTGAGTTATATGTATAATTTTCATCGCTAAATAATGCATTTGTGACTTCAACATCTACTACTATTCAAGAGGAATACACAACCTTTGCTCGACACTCCATTGGTGGGTGAAAAAACACGGAAGTGCCCGTGTTTGGTAGCATTATGGAATACACAACCCCTACACGACACTCCGTTAGTGGATTGGACATGCACCTCGGTGGGTCAATGTTTAATACTGGAAATACGTACTGGAGAGTGACATCAACTTCTAGTGTTTGGCAATCCACATTTGATTGGGGACGTTATGAAACATCTACAATAAGGGATGATGTACTCCCTATGACGTCCACCGGCGAGGGGACCTCTTTCGTTGCAGATGATGGTGGGTCGGATGATGAGTCTAATGTAGATCCACTTCGAGAGCCCGACTCCGATAGTGCATAAGTTGTATTATTTTCTAAACCGGAGCCTGTTCCAACCATACCTGAACATGTTGAAGGGGGTTCAGATGAAAAAGAAGAAGATTCGCGATTTAGGGCATACTCGCCTCCAGCCCACATGCATAATGTCGATTTATCTCAAGATGATGCATTAGAGTTTCTAGATCTACCAAACAGAATGCGTGACCGTACAAGTTCGTCATTGGATTCGAGTGAATTGAAAGTTGGTAAAGAGCTTTCCAATAAGGATAGTTTTCTTGGTGCATTGAAACAACATAGCATCATGAACGGGGTTAACTACAACGTGGTTAAATCCAAATCCGATAAGTATGAGGCTAACTGTACAGTGCAAGATGATACATGTTCATGGAAAATCATGACCTCATTGAGAAAAAGGATAGGCTTGTGGGAGATAAAAAAGTACAAAGGGTCATATACATGTGTTTGCGGTACAATATCACTAGGTGTTTAAGGTTTTTGAATAATACTGTTATTACGTAATGTTGCATTATTTAACGTACTTCATTGGCATGTGTTTCACAAGATTATCCCAAGATGGATTCAGATATGTTAGCTAGCTTAAAACTATCGACAGTGAATGCAAATCCCAAGACTTCAGTGCCGGTCTTAATTACCAATATTTGAAGCCAATTGAGATACACGCCCTCTTACCGTAAGGCTTGGATAGCTCAGCAGAAGGCGCTGACAAATATGCATGACGGGTGGGATGCTTCATATAATGAAGTGTGGCAGTGGAGTCAGGTGCTGAAGAGATATGTCTCAAGTTGCATAACTGAAACACCCCAAACCCGGCCTACAAGCCTTGACCGGATCTGGTATGTTCCTCGAAGAAAACCGGTTCAAATTCTTTTGCTACTTAGGAAAAACTTGTGTGCTTTGAAAGAAGGTTTGTGTCGGGTTGGGCTTGAGTTGAAAACAAGTTTGTTTCATTATTAAAATCCTTTACTTTAGGTGACAAAACGTTTAGGCTTTGTTTTAAAAGAAATCTACTTAAACTTTAATTGATAAAAATTGGTAAACATAATAAATAAAATAAATGTAAAATAGTTCAACTATGGCCTTATTACATCAAATAAACCCAAATAATTTAAAATACTTAAATAAAAATAAAATGTCCAAATAAAATTCCTTGCTGAGCATGGCCATCTTTAAGCTCCTACCGACCCGGTCCATTACTGATCATCACCTGAAAAATGTTCCCACAATGGGGTGAGTCAACAGACTCAAATTGTACACAACACTAAGTCCAAATAGAATCAGGCATACACATGATACACATTCAAATCATAGAATACAATTAATGATGCATTCCCAAACCCAAACCTAATTAGCCATCCGCTACACTTCCCCGAATTGGATCTTATCTTCACTGAAGAAATCGACAGCACCTATGTTTATCACCACAGAAGTATTCGGCTTTAAGACTTGATGGAGAAAAGAGATGTAACTTACAAAGGTTCGGCAACTAAGGTATTTTGATCTAAGAATTTCGACAAAGAGGAACCTTTGGGAGGGAGGTATTCGGCCTAAGTAGAATAGGACAAAAAGGTGAGAAGAGAAAGATGAAGAATTCGACAATGATTTCTTGAGTTTTTGGCTTGACAAAGTTTAAGAGAAAAGAGAATAATGGCGAGAGAATTCGCAGAGGCTTTCAAGAAACAGTAAAATAATGCAGAATGGCCTCCCTTTTCCTTTTATTGCCGAAATTACTAAGCTAGAGTCCCCTACTTGGCCACCACTCTTCCTATGTGATAATTTTATCTTTTAATTATCACCTAAAAGAAAATAAAAGATAATTCAACACTTATCCTTATTTCCCTTCTTATTTCTTTATTTTAAAAAAGAATTAATCCTCATTTATCCATCATTTAAATTGAATTTTAAAGAGAATAAAACTCCTAAAATATAGCCTTCTGCAGTCCAACTCCCTTGTTTCATTATTGCAAAGAAAATAAAACTCTTTTATTTTGCTTCCCCCTGCACTTCTAACCTTGGCCCAATACCCTTGTATGTGGCGCCATTTCCGAAGCCCTGGTGGCATCTCCGGACCACTTTTCCAAGCCTGTTTGTGTGTCAAATTTCACATACAATTTCTCTTAAGGCCACCTTGCCTTAGTTTCCCCTTTTAAACTTTAAAACTTAACATTTCTATGACATTTCCTTACATTTCCAAGTTTCAAAAAATTTTCGTTTCCCTCTTTAAACTTGACATTTCCTTACATTTCCAAGTTTCAAAAAATGTTCGCTTTCCTCTTTTGAATCATTTCTAAATCATTTCCTTATATTTCCTAGTTTCCAAAAATGTTCACTTTCCTCTTTTAAACCTAACATTTCCATACATTTTCAGGTTTCCAAAAATGTTCACTTTCCTAACATTTCCATACATTTCCAGGTTTCCAAAAATGTTAAAAATATATTTATAACACATAAGACATGTCATTTCGTACAATTAAACCGAAAATGCATAGGCCCTTTTCAGGATGTTACAATAACAGACCTTGAAACGGCGCCTGCGTACTATAACGACCGATTGCTCCGTGGATGCCAAGTGTTCAAGCGTCTATTCTGGAGCTTTAAGCAATGCCGAGATGCATTTCTATACTGCAAGCCATTGGTACAAATTGACGGTACCTTTATGTATGGTAGATATACCCATCGGCTATTGCTAGTTGTGGCATATGATGGCAGTGGGAGAATGCTTCCAATTACGTTTGTAATAATATCGGGGGAGTCAGCTGATGACTGGATTTCTTACTTTCTAGGTTAAGGAGGCATGTCTGCCCCCAACCTGATATCTGCGTTATATCGGATCGGGGCACTGGAATACTAACCACAATTGAGCGACATGGAAGCCTATGGTATCACACACACCATCGGTATTGCCCAAGGCATGTTACATCCAAATACTACGGGCAATATTGATCTACAACTGAATGACGACAAGTGACCAACCTGGGTATTTAATCTCTATTAATATAATTTCGTTTGTAATATTCAATTTATTCTAAATGGAAGAGTGGTATGTAATTTTCGCTATCAACTTATATTGGCAGGGTATGAGATAAGTAAGGATCGTTTTTATGAGATGTTAGCGATTTTGTGTTCAGTTAACGAAGAAGGTACAGACTACCTCTGTACCATACCTTTCGAATAGAAGACACAAGCATACGTCGGTGGCCTACGATATGGTCATTTGACCTCAAACCTAGCTGAATACATAAATTCTATTTTAAAAGGAACACGTCATTTGTCGATAACATCGGTTGTGCGAGAGACATATTTTCATTTAACAGCACTATTTCCAAAGCGAGCAGCGAGTTATAAAGGCCAAATGTAAGGAGGCCATGTATGGTGCGTGAAGGTATTGCAAGAAATTAACAACGCAAAGGCACGGGCCAACACGATGCACACAGTGTGTCACGATAGCGACAACCTATGGTTTCGTGTGACAAAGTTTGATAGACCGAACTAAGGTATTATTGGCGGGCAATATCGTGTACACTTGAGAAATATGACCTGCGACTGTGGGATGTTTGAAGCACTTCGTTATCCATGAGTCATGTAATTGCAGCTTGTCAGAATTTCTGTCTGAATCCCATGAGCTATGTCGAGAAGTGTACAAAATATAATACATGTACAACGTGTGAAGACACGTATTCTCACCAGTCTAGATGAACATAAGTGGCCGTTTGTATCGCTTGCTCTGTTTAAGCTGTTACAGGATAGAGAACTGCGTCGCAAACCAAATGGTCGACTTGCTTGACTAGAATACGTAACAGTATGGATATATGAGAAACAATCAACCAACAAAAGTTATGCGGATGGTGTAGGAACCCAGGCCATACAACTTGATCATGTCCAAATTGGAATAGATGATAGTTTTGTAATAAAATTATGTTGCATTATTTATATTTTATTAAAAATATAAAAATATTAAAAATATTACCTTATTCAAAAGAACTTTTATTTTATTAAAAATATAAAAAGTAAATTACAATTAAAACATTAAAAACAACTTTTATTTTATTAAATAAAACAATATAAAAAAATTTGTACAAATATATTAACAAAAATCAATGTTGGTGCCGGTCGAAATCAGTGACACATGGGGGTCGTTGGCGGTTACGCGCTGGATTCCTCTTTGGTTCAGCTTCCGACTAGGGTTGTGGTTGCTCCGACGGAGATTGTGGTTCCTCCGGCAGGGGATCTTGTTGTGGATGTTGGGAGGATGACCCACCTTGCTAGAATAATGACTGTGGAGGTGTTTGTATCGCCCATGGTGGAGGTGTTTGAATCCCATAAGGCGATGGGGATTGGTAAAAAGAAGAGCTCCCCGACGGCGCCTTGTGCGATCCTTCATGCAACAACGGCCTATAGATTGGTAGTTGACTCGGAGTAATTGAGAACAGAGATAAACCGGGCCATGCACTCCAACCTGCCATAGGACTGGGAAAAGGAAACATATAAGGGTTAAGATACATATAAAGGCTAGGATACGCACCTGGCATAATCTGAAAAGACTGTGATATGGGTGTCGTCGGTTGAAGTGTTGGGCTCGGTGACTATATGGGCGCTGTTGATGGGCCCGATGATTGTGCGAGAGTTGTTGATGGGCCAGTGTTGTCATCCATTCTTCTTGGATTTAAAGGGCCCCGTCGTTCCCTTTGGACACGAATTTGCCGTCGCCTCTCCTTTTTCAATAGTAAATATGGCTTGCCATGGATCCTAAATCATGGCATGTATTCCGGGACGCACGCTAACTCTGGAACGATGATCGATTCCCGAGTAGGTATATAATCATACCGATTTCCCCACATTTCGATATATGCTGACCAGAATCTTAGCCAATCCGTATGCAACTGCCATAAGTCGACTTTCTGCTCTTCATTGAGCATCTCAGGTGTCACGGGAATCGGTTGTCAAAATCTAAATTGTCGCAATACTCTGTCTGACTGGTGCATCTCCATGGTAGCATAGTTGACCAATGGAACCTGCAAATGCCAAATTTTTAGATTTTGAAAGAACTCATCCAGAACTACTGTTCGAATTGTCGGATCCTCGTATGTTGTCCATTGAAATTATATGAACATGATAAAAATATTAGTTATATGCATAAAACTAAATACTAAATATGAATCAACCATTTTATTATATATATCTATTTTATTTAATACTTACTTGTGCTTCCAACCGTTGGTTTAATAGAAACCGTATGTCTTCAAGAGAGATAGGTATTCCAACATAACTCGCCGAATGGTTCCACTTAATTAAATAAAATTTTAGCATACAATTATATTTTAAATCTACGTAATAAATGTAAAATCTAATATAAAATTTACCTCGTTATGAGTGGGAATGTATATGAGTGGTCCACTCGAAGACGTAAAAATGGAAAGTGAAACCGTGCCCATAATTGCAGTAGTGATTGGCAACCTCCGATTTTGGCTTTATTCGGTCGCGTTGCCCCGCACATCTCCCGGTATAATGTTGCCAACACGGCAGACCCTAATAATTTTACCAGCTGCTCTAAAATCAACGAGTTTCAGCAACCATATTAGATGTACGAGGTTTCGGGACAAGTCCGGCATCAGATAACCTCCAATCATCTTAAGAATATATGCCCGAGCATATCATATTCTTTCTAGTTCAGTCAAATCATTATCCGGCTCCGGGAATGTGTCTCGTAACTAGCCCATATCGATCCAACCTCCGTTAATATTATCCGAAATAGCACCCAAAAGCTCGTAGCATACGACTCCACATTCAGCAGATTGAGCAGACCCGGTGACTGCGTACCCATCCACCGGCAATCCTAATTGCAACTGCAAGTCTTCTAGAGTGACAGTACACTCTCCGCATGGAAGATGAAAAGTGTACGTCTCAGGTTTCTACCTCTCTATTAACGCACTGATTAGTTTCGGGTCCAACTTGCACCCTCGGCCTATCGTGGCCACCTGCCAAAAACTCGCTTCCCGCAGGTAATTCTCTATCAACGGCGATGGAGGACCAAACATATTACGAATATAGCATTGCAACACCCGATCTACATACTGTTATAAAAAATTATAAAATAAAAATTAATTAAAATTGCATAAATGAAAAAAATATTAAATAGCATTGAAAAATTAAAATTATCACTTACCATTATCATTTGATCGAAGTAGATATGTTTATTATCGAGACGAATTAATTCTCCGACCATTGCTAATAAAATCAAATATTTTTAAATTTTAAAAAAAATAATTCAAAAAAATTTTAAACATAACTTTTTTGCAAAAATTAAAGAGAACTTTGAGAAAATTTGAGAGAAATTTGAGAGGAGTACTTTTGTGTGAAAAAAATGAAAGGGGGCCTTTTATAGTTTTCTTTTTTGACTGTTGGAGCCCAAACGGTAAAAAAAAAGTAGCCGTTGGGCGTCAGCAAAATGCGTCCCTGAGGGAGCGTTTTGTCCATGTCAAGCATTTTACTGATATGAACAAAACGGCCTGACATGGACAAAACGCTCCCTCAAGGACACGATTTGTTGACACATCACCTAAGGACGCGCTGACATGAACACGATTTCGGGTAATTCAGCCATTTCTGATAAATAATCAGAAAATTGACCTATTTCTGTAAATAATTTTAGAAATAGGTATTTTTGGGTAAAATGACCTACTTATGGTTTACTATATTATTTTATATTTTTTTAGGCTTTAATATGAATTATCAAACTTATTTAAAAAATTAAATTCAACATATTTGTGATATTTAGAACCGCAAGTTTCATCTGCAGTAAACGATGGAGTTTACCTCATTAAGGAACTCTGATAATGTGGTCTAGAAATGCAATGGAGGAAAAGCGGAAATATCTCAAATTTCTAAAAACCCCAAATTGATATTTTTAATAAAAAATGGCAAGTTGGTCAAATCTTGGCTTGCACACAGCTTGGGTAGTCGTGTTGGGGAAATTGTAATTGTATAAGATTCTTTTTCACAGTTCCTCATATATCTGTCCGTCACTCTCCATCTCTTTCTTCTAATCTGCAAATTGTGTTATTATTTAAACTCTTCTCTTTACCCTTTCATTTATAATCATTTGATTTTAAAACGGTACTCCTTTGGAACCCATTCTCTAGCTATCCACCTTATCCCTCTTATCTTCCTTCCTCTCTCTTTTTCTTTTAATTTTTATTTCTCATGTTCTGAAAAATTTCAACTCTTCTTTTTGGGGATTGATTTCTCAATTCTTTTGAAGGAACCTTAAGAGGGACATGGAAGCTGTTTTACAAACCAGAGGGCTACTTTCATTGCCACCTCATCCAACCAGAGTCAGAAGCCTTTTGAACCCATCACAAGGCTTGAAGCAGAGGCTTTTTGCCTCAAAACCCTTAGGCCTTAATGGGTTATCTCTGTCTTATAAAAGAGTTCCAAGCGTCGTAACAAAACCAAATGGTTTATCCCCTAAAGAAAAGAGCTTTATTTGCAAGGCTGAGGCTGCTGCTGCAGCTGATGGGCAGCCTTTGTTCGGTGAAACCCCGACGCCAAAGTTCTTGGGGATTGAGCTTGTGACTCTTAAGAAGATTATCCCACTTGGGTTAATGTTCTTTTGCATCCTTTTCAATTACACAATCCTTAGGGATACAAAGGATGTGCTGGTCGTGACAGCTAAAGGAAGCAGTGCAGAGATTATACCATTTTTAAAGACATGGGTTAATTTGCCTATGGCTGTTGGGTTCATGTTGTTATACACAAAGTTGGCTAATGTGTTGTCAAAGAAGGCTCTTTTCTACACTGTTATTCTTCCTTTTATAGCCTTTTTTGGTGCATTTGGGTTTCTATTGTATCCTCTCAGCAATCACATCCACCCTGAAGCACTTGCTGATAAGCTTCTTGCGGTGCTTGGACCCAGATTTCTTGGTCCTCTTGCTATTATGAGGATATGGAGTTTCTGTTTGTTCTATGTCATGGCTGAACTTTGGGGCAGCGTGGTCATTTCTGTTTTATTTTGGGGGTTTGCCAATCAGGTGATTTATATTATATTATGGAATTGAATGTTTGAATTTTTTTAATCTGCATGATTGTATAAGCATGCTGATTTTATCTATATGTTGATTTTTGTGTCAGAAATTAGTAATTTTTAATAGGCTAGGATTTTATTTTCATCCCTTAACATGCAGATCTCATGATAAAGACTCCTTAAATCATTCCTAATCCATAAGTTGGGATAATTTGAACTTATATTGGCTTAAGCCTTTGTCACTATCACTACACATCTAGCCATCTAGTTTGCTCGCTTTCTGTTTTTCAAAACTAGTTAGCATCTTCATTGATATGTTTGCATAAATGATTTTGCTTCTTTCTTTCACTTCTAGTTGAGTTCTGTATTTCAAAAACCAGTTAGCATGTTCAATGACAAATTTGCATCAAAGATTTTGTTTCAGTTCTTTAGTTTTGGTTACATTTCGTTTCTGCATCGGCTGCGCATGTTCCGAAAGTTGTTTTCTAAATCTTCTTACTCTGTTAAAGTTCAACATTTCATGAATGCCATTATGCCATATAACTTTTGCTTGTTGATGCAGATGAGAAAATATCATCTAAATGTTTTGCTGTCTATATAATTAAGCATTGGCTTATTGAAAATGATTATGGACGATAGTTATGCTGATTTTATTTGGACAAAGTTGTGGACATCGAAGATCCCGTTCCTTTTTCCCTCATCAAATTCATGCTCTTTCTCCATATTCTAACATGTAACCTAAGAAGCTTTCTTTCCATTTAATCTTTTAGTGAATTAAGTACACATTAGAACTTTGGATTTTTTTAAGTATAATCTTATCTTGGTTAATTCTTTAGTGGTTCCATATGTAAAATTATTCTACCTTCAATTTGAAACTTCTACTTGCTGGACCGCTCTTTGTTTGGCGGTGCTAGAAATGAGGAATTGGAAAAGAAAGTTCCATGAGGCAGTTGAGAAAAATAAGAAAGCTAGCTGAAATTTCATGTAGCCTGTATTACAAGTTGTAGTGAGATTATTGCTCTTTCGGCATCTCTTGTGGAAAGAGCAAGGGCAAACAAGAAGATAATTGAATATTATTTCTAAATTCCAGACTTCAAATGTCTTATTTGAATTTGCACCTAGTATTTGGCCACTTATTCAGAACTCAAGCAGTCATGATTGTGGCAACCTATTACTTGTATTTCTATGCTTTCTTTTGGCGCATTTTATCTGTTTTAGTTGCATCTCTCTGAAATGATCTTTGCCTGATTTTGAGACCTAAAGCGATATTTACCCACTGTTGCATTTTTCTTGTGCAGATAACTACTGTAGAGGAAGCAAAAAGATTCTATCCTCTGTTCGGTCTTGGAGCCAATATAGCCCTGATTTTCTCTGGTAGAACTGTTAAGTACTTTTCCAATTTGAGGCAAAATTTGGGTCCTGGAGTTGATGGTTGGGCCATCTCCTTGAAGGGAATGATGAGCATTGTGGTGCTAATGGGGCTTGCCATCTGTTTTCTCTACTGGTGGGTG
Source organism: Gossypium bickii (assembly GCA_025503065.1). Lineage (NCBI taxonomy): Eukaryota > Viridiplantae > Streptophyta > Magnoliopsida > Malvales > Malvaceae > Gossypium > Gossypium bickii. The sequence goes on along the minus strand of CP106713.1, from coordinate 12,167,544 downwards.
AATAAGTTTGTTCCTCTTCCCACACGTAGCAAGAAGAAGAAGGTAATCCATTGTTTTACTATTTCTCTTGTTTGGCATATTTGTTTCCGTAGATTCTTAGGCTCCAGGATTTGCTTATTTAATCTCGAATGTTCATCCCAAACCTTTTGAGTTGTTGACATATTATGAGTTTAAAAGAGAAAAACTTTTCACCAAGTGTCTTGTGATTTACCTATCAAATTGTTGGTTAAAGAGATAATTTTCATAATTCAGTTAGTTTGGGTTATTAAGCTGGTTAATTTGTTCGGTTCCATGCCGTTGTATTTGTGATGGACCAATTATCCATTTGTCTTGACATATAAGTTCTTAACATGGGCCAGGCAAGCAAGATTTGCTTTTGATTGCATGACATCTATTATGCAGAAAAGCTTTTGTAGTTTTATATACAAATTATACCTGCTACGATATCTATTTTACTTTTGGATAATTGGTACATGGAACTGTATCATTTCACATACAGAAGGAGAGTTCTCCATGCTTATGTTGTGTACACATTTGAGTGAAGTTGTTTAGGTCAAAACATATATGAAGCCATGTTTCTTTTTATTGTCAATTGGTTTGCAGGAAAAACCTAAAATGGGAACAATGGAGAGCTTGAAATTCTTGGTGTCTTCAAAGTACATTAGGGATCTTGCCACTTTGGTGGTTGCATATGGTATCAGCATCAACCTTGTTGAAGTTACCTGGAAATCAAAGCTTAAAGCTCAGGTAACATTTTTTTAATAAATTTTCTGCTTCTCTGTTGCGTCCTCTTCTATCTTTTATACCTTAACTGGCTTAGTAACTAATGGTTCTTGCTCCATATTGCAGTTTCCAAGCCCGAATGAATACTCCTCTTTCATGGGTGATTTCTCAACTGCCACTGGAATTGCGACATTCACTATGATGCTACTAAGTCAATTTATATTTGACAAATATGGATGGGGAGTTGCTGCTGGAATTACACCCACTGTCCTACTTCTGTCTGGAGTTGGTTTCTTTTCCTTGATATTATTTGGTGATCCTTTTGGACCAACTCTTGCAAAGTTTGGCATGACTCCTCTTCTTGCAGCTGTATATGTGGGTGCCCTGCAGAACATTTTCAGCAAGAGTGCAAAGTACAGTTTATTCGATCCTTGCAAAGAAATGGCTTATATTCCTTTGGATGAGGACACCAAGGTTTGGAATCTTTGCTCACAATTCGAAGTTTTGATTTCTTATGCAACTTCTGGTCATTAACTTGCAGCCTATTTGATACTCTCTTTAGGTTAAAGGGAAGGCAGCCATTGATGTTGTATGCAATCCCCTGGGAAAATCAGGGGGTGCTTTGATTCAACAGTTTATGATCTTGACCTTTGGATCACTTGCGAATTCAACCCCATACCTTGGAGGGATACTTCTGGTTATTGTTCTTGCATGGCTATCGGCAGCCAAGTCTTTGGATACGCAATTCACAGAATTGCGTAGGGAAGAAGAACTCGAGAAGGAGATGGAAAGAGCAGCTGTTAAGATCCCTGTCATGTCTGAAAGCGGAAATGGCTCTCTTGCAAGCGGTTCAGCAGAAACATCAGAAACATCAACTCCAAGCAATATCTAAGAAAAAAAAACATTCTTCCATTTGTTGCCAACAGGAAGAATAAGAAGCTGATAAGAAACCAGTGCTAGGCGACTGTTGGCTCTAGAATTTACTTTTGTTCATACAAAGGATATTAGCTAAAAACGTAAACGCTCGACTTTATTATAAGTCCTCCATTTCTTTAGATGTTGAGCTTAAGTGTTTGTCTAGTTATTGTGCTCTTTAGAATTGCATTTGGATCCACACCAATTGAAACCCTTTTTTGATCAAAATTCTTTTTATATATACACTAGAAGACACGGGAATTAAGCCCAAGATTGATTAGTTGGCCCTTGAGGGAAGGCTGAGAAAAGTTATGCTTCCTTTGCATATCGGTTTACATGCCCAATGCAGAGTTACAGTTTTCCATTTCTCGAGAACCAAGGAAGCATAAAAACTAAGGTTCACGTGTTCACTTTACCATATGTAGAAAGTAGACAAAACTTTGTTCTTTGGCTCATGTATATGTCTCATTCTCATCATATCACAGATGGACTATTTCCCAGCAAAAGGTTCTTTGTTTTTGGTCCTCCACCTTCGTCTATATTAGCTTGCTTTAATCATTTTCATTAAGAAATATAGACCCAATGGATTCTGATCACAATTCATGTTCATCATTTTCATATATCCAACACTTTCTATAGAAAAGAAAACCTATTAATTAATTCAATACCCCAAAACTTAAATTAATTGGTTCATGCAGCAGCATGTTTGAGGTTCGAAGAATATTTACAATCCTCTCCCCTATACCAGAAATTATTGACATATTGGTAATGGTATGGTTTACAGTTGGATGACGGTAGATATTGGGAAGGTTCGTAGATTGATGTCATATAGGGCGTGAGTGTTACGTACATAATCCAGCTGCATCCCAAAACACCCATGATAAGGGATATCAGTTTAAGGTCACTTTCACTCTTAAGGTATTGGTATTAATTAACTTTGTTCTCCTTAGGCTGGAGCAGGGAATAAGTTCATGTGGTGTCACACAGTCCCTTGATGTGGCATATTTTAGCATTTAAGCAAATTTGTCTCCACTCTATACCTCTCTTATCCATCTGCTGCCTCAGCCTCAGCCTCCCAAATGACACCAAAGTGAATCAACCCTCAATCTCAAGCCCCTCAAATCTTCTCAATTTGAAGCACATCATAGAACTGCTTCCCCTTGGTTCCACTCTTCTGTTACTGTTGAAGGGTCATGATGAATAAGCTAGCCTTGCCAGAATCCAGCACTTTCCCAGGAAAGCCAATGCCACCCACAGCTGAATGCTGGTTTGATGATGCATGCATCCTTGACATGGACTACTTTGTGAAGACCATCTCAGGCATAAAGGCCAAGGGTGTTCGTCCCGACTTAGTAGGCTCAATCATCGCACATTATGCATCGAAATGGCTACCTGATCTATCCGGTAATGACACCGAAAAGGGTCCTATGAGTCTCCAAGAGTCATCGCCGGAGAGTGTCACGGTTTCATGGATGAAAAAGAGGTTCTTTGTTGAAACCTTGGTGGGAATCTTGCCACCTGAGAGAGATTCCATCCCCTGCAACTTCCTCCTACGCCTTCTCCGGACGGCCAATATGGTTGGGGTGGAGCCTTCCTACAGAGCAGAGCTGGAGAAAAGAATTTCGTGGCAGCTTGACCAAGCATCACTGAAAGAGCTCATGATTCCATCGTTTAGTCACACTTGTGGCACTCTGCTAGACGTTGAGCTTGTTATAAGGCTGGTTAAGAGATTTGCTAGCCTTGATGAAGGCACTAGAAGCGGCATTGCGGTGGTTAAAGTAGCTAAGCTTGTGGATAGCTACTTGGCAGAAGCAGCTTTGGATACCAATCTGAGTTTGGAGGACTTTATTGCACTTGGTGCTGCTCTTCCTAGCCATGCCCGAGCCATGGATGATGGCCTCTACCGTGCCATTGACACTTATCTCAAAGTAAGTTCATATTATTCCCAATTCTTTCTTGTTTATGATATCAGTAGTTAAATCAGCTTCAGCTATTAAATCTCATGTTTTGGAAGTTGTTTCATTCTTTCACTGTCTTTCAACAAGTCCAAGAATCAAATTCCAGTGACATAATTGGACAAGGAAATACCAGGGACATAACAAGGTCATATGGGCCCGTAGAGAAATTGAGGTTGTTGATGACTAGTCACCGACTCACCAGTAAAAAGATCGTTCATGATCAGAATTTAAAGTGTTAGGTTCTACAGTAAAAGATTCTTCACGATCTCTAGTCCTGTAGTCTCGTGAAGCCTATTATGTAATTGCAAAACATATCTAGGTTTTGGAGTCTTTCGGCACGCAATTTAGGGGCAGCGATTCATGGGACGACGACCTTGTCTTGTTTTAAATAATTAAGAAAACAGTATATAAATTAATGCAGGCACATCCAGGTGTTTCAAAGCAAGATAGGAAGGTTCTATGCAGATTGATAGACAGTCGAAAACTGTCACCAGAAGCATCCCTACACGCTGCACAAAACGAACGTTTGCCAGTTCGGGCGGTGATTCAAGTGTTGTTCTGCGAGCAAAGCAAGCTCAACCGACATGTTGATTGGAGTGGGTCGTTCAACGGAACCCGGAGTCCGAACCCGGCAGGACTGGAAGCCCCGGTTCGGTGCATGTCGAAACGTGAAATGAACGCTCAACAAATGGAGATAAAGAAGCTGAAGGAGGAGCTGCTGAGGGTCCAAAGCCAATGCGTAGCGATGCAAATGCAAATGGAGAAACTAGTGGATAAGAAGAAAGGGTTTTTCAGGTGGAAGAAGCTGGGGATAATGCCGTCGCTGAAGAGCAGTGTGAGTGTATTTGAGAAGATTGAAGAAGAAAGAGAGGCTAACTTTGGGAGGCAAACCCCCGTTGATATCAAACCTAAGCCTGTTCGTCCTCCCAAGTGGAGAAAATCCATGTCTTGAATTCATTATGCAGGGGTTCCTAATTAATTTGCTGCTAAATTTAATGTTATATATATATATATGTTCCTTTTCTATGTTCCATGTCGCGATAATAATGTAACAATAATAAGAATCGTATTAAATAAATGTAGTTTTTCTTTTTGTGAATTATAATAACAGAGAAAATTTGAACAATAAACGGGATTAGCATGGTTCGAACTCAGATTACACTTAGGGCGGTAATTAAGGTCATCACATGGAGTTTAAATAAATGTACTTTTAATTACAAACCTTAGGAGTAACAAGTAAACAATTTCAATGTTATATATACAAACTAAATTTGCAGTTTAAATTATGATTTTATATTTAATGGTATACACATTTTTAATAAATTTCCAGTTGAAAATTATGGGAAGATTGAAAATTGGAATTTCTACGGAAGCCATATATAGAACAGTCAATGGAAGAGGGTATGTGTGTTTGTATGTTTCTTTGTACGATGATATAATTCAAAATATCTTGAATAATCTTGTACTACTTCAGCTAAGAAAATGTTAAAACAATATTATGCATGAAGACAATCGACGATCACAACCCATGGATTTATGTACGAGGAACGAATCTAGGTTGTAAGAAAAGTTCAAAATTATACCTTCCTAATCTGAGCAAAAAAATTGATTTTAGAAGTTGATGTCCAAAGCAAAAAAACAAACCACAACCACAATGTTTAGTTCCAACCTCTAAGGTATCCACATGGTGTAAATGGTTGGAAAACTCCTTTGAACTTTTCAAAGAATATTTAGAAAAACCCTTGCTAGACTAGGGAAATTCTTATTCAATAGCCAAATCATGGAGAGTGATTCAAGGAATTGGAATAAAACGTGATCTTCTTTCCAAAACAATATTAATTTATTTTCACCCTTGAACATATCTTTTGACTGAAATTATTAAAAACGACAAAGATATACCCAACTAAAACTATATGAAACCCATTTCATATTTAGACAACATAAAGTAATTAAATGAAAGTGCAATTATTGGAGTTGTGTAATAGCTCAAATTTCAACGATGTCAGAAATAGTGGTTCGAGACCACCAAATCCGACAAATGAACTCGTAGATTATATTATTTAATATTTACGAGCCAAATATAGCTTTTAAAATATTTTTGAAATAGTAAATTGTGTTTTATAAAGATTTATTTGTTTAAGAAATTGAGAAAAAGAGGTATCGAGATCTCGGTGTTATAAAACGAGTCATAAATATTTTTATGAATATTTACGGAATGCCAATAAGGTAGAATTAAAATTTCGTTAGAAAATTTTGACATTTGGGTGGTTAATTAAATAAAAAGGACTAAATTGAAAAATGTGTAAAAGTTGCTAGAAGGATTAAATAGCTTAATTTTCAAATGATGAAGGACCTAAAGTGAAAATAAGCCCAAAGGAGATATTTTGGACGGCAATAGCTGAGAAAAATCAGGAAATGGGTGAAATAAGGGTAAAATTAGAAAATTGCGAAAATTAGCTAAATAAAAATGGGACCAAATTGGAATATCTAGAAATCTCTTCATTTCTCTTCATTTTCATCAGCTGAAAAACAACCATGGAAGAGGGTTCAAGCTGGTTTTCATACTCTAGCTTCATGTAAGTTTAATTCTTGCTTTCTCCTTGAAATTTCTATGTTTTAGGACTTTTACAATTGGGTCCAACTTACTATGTCATTAATTTTTGATTCTATGACTAATTTTTAAAGTTTCTATGGATGAAATCTGGAAGTATATGACGAATAAATATAGAATTGAAGCTTTAATTTTGTTATATGATGATTTTATCAAGTAAAATTGATGGAAATTAGTTTTAGAACCTAATTGTAAAAGAGTTTGAAATTATGGTTTAATGCTAAATTTCTGGTTTTTAAGGGTTAGGAAGTAGTTTAAAATGATAGAATAAGGTATTAATTGAGAAAAATTAGCCCAATTGAGAGGTTAATTGGACAAGGACTGAATTGTATGAATTGTGAAATTTGGGGCAAAATAGAAATCAACACTATGCACTAAAACAGTTTTGGACAGCAGCAGTAGTCAAAGTTTGAAAATTCACAAAAAATTTTAGAAATCAAATTAGAGGATGAATAAAATATGTAATTAAAGCTTATTGAGTCTAATTTCTTATAGAAGAAATGATGTAAGCAATGGAATTGTAAATCATGAGATATAATAGGTTTTATGAGACAATGTCAGAATGATTTCGGGTTCTCCTGTTCTGACTTTGGAAAATCATCAAAATTTTGAGGAAAATAATTATGGGTTATAATTTATATTCTTAAAATCCTTAATGAGTCTATTTTCAAAAGCAACAAACGGTAACATTATCCAAGTTCTGTACGATGAAATAATTAATTTTTAGTGAAGAGGGGTAAGAACTGTCAGACAGTGGAACAGGGGTGACTTTAAAGAATAAACTGTACTTATTGGCTAAATAAAAAATTCTGAAAATTTTATGGTAAGAAGACATGTGAGTCTAGTTTCAGGGAAAATTAACGGATCTTAATTTGGAGTTCTGTAGCTCAACATAAAAATAATTTAGTGACTATAACATGGATGAATAGCTTGAAAATTCACATAAATAAATAGTGAAAAATTATAGATAATGTTGTTTACAAATGTGTTATTTATACTAAGGATGTGGAATGGAGAGAAGGAGGAGGAAAATATATGAATGACTTATGTATAAATTGATCACATGCCCGATTATAATCGATAAACGTTGAAATAGAAATGATATAATATTTTATTTCAAATATTTATTATGAAACTAAGATTATCATTATGGTATAAAAATCGAATTGTAAGTTCGTGTAACTTGAATTATATTCTTAAATGCTTGAAATGCATGTTGTTGATGTGAATATGATTTGAATGTTCATTGTATGAAAATTGATGAAACATTGATATATTTGATAAAAAAGGGGAAGAAATCCCTATTGAATGAAAGGAAAATTCGATGGATCTCTAAAAAAGAATTGACGGTAAAAAGGATCTAGCCCGGATGGATAATCCTATCCTGATATAGCCCTTCTGAAGAATATGTGGAAAATGGATTTAGCCTGGACGGGTAATCCAAATTAGGTCTGAATTTAGCTTTGGGTGTAATTCGATCCAAGCTCATTAGAGTAATTGCTTAGTTGCGAGGATTTAACTGGATGTAATCCCGACAATACTCTATGAGTTTATATTACAGAGGATTTAGCCTGGACTGGTAATCCCGCTGTAAGGATGAGGTTCGTGGGAGTGTGCTCTTTGAAATGGAAATGTGCGCACATAAATATGAATTGATAGACCCGGATTTGTACACTAAAATGTACCCCTGAAAATCCATCGAAATTCCGAGAAATTCAACGGGATAAATATGGAAAAATAACAAGGGAATAGAAATCATGGTATTGATGAGCTCATCAATCATGGTATATATTATGTGATATAAGGAAATACGAGTTGATGAGACATGAACATAGAACTTGGTTGATGAATGAGTTCATTTGTGATTATATATTTGCACACCCTTGAGTGTATTATCCGTATGAATTGGTATTCCAAATGAGTTAAAGAGAAGAGTTCTAATATGAAATAATCTGAATTCTAAATGAAATATTATGAAAACGTATCTGAAATACATTGGTATGTCTTTTATATGTTATTTGAGTTCATAATGTGGAAAGTAAATGTATGTGGAAATATGAGATGATGATACATGCACATGGAATTTTTTAGTGGATACGTACATCCAAATTTATATGATAGATTTTAGTGAACATTGAAATTGGGCTCAATAAGTGATTTGTCAATTTAAATTGTGATTGACAGGAAGAGTTAGTGAATTGCATGTTTATGAATTGTTACACGTATTTGTCGAAATACGAGGAAATAATGGTAATTGATACATGGAAATATGAGACTATGCTATATATAAAAACATGGCTTATGTTTGATAAATGTGTTCATTCATAATTATAGAATTGTGCACCTCAAGTGCACTATATGTGTAAAGATGATGTTTAAAATGATTTGATAAGTAAAACTCCAATATGAAGTAGTTTGAAACCAAGACAAATTGTTATAAAAATGTACACGAAATACAGAGGTATGATTGTTATATGTTATATGAATACATAATGTGAAAAAGTATAAGTATAAGAGAAATTTAATGAGAATTGAGCCTATATACGTTTCTTGTTAATTATATGAAGTGTGCGACTAAAAAATGGTATTAAGTATAAGGTTCGGTTGAATATCTTAAATTAGTTTTTGTATGTATTAAATGTGGGTGAAGAATATGGATCAAATGAGTCAGAAATATGGTTTGAAAATAGCCTTATTTGTGAAAATTAACTTTACCACACGGCCTAGCAACATGGGCGTGGGACCCTTGTAAATGAAATAAATTTTGGGATTTTGCCAAAAATTTCATACGATTCTGATTTAGTCTCGACCCGATCCTAATGCATGATTTGAACCTCGAGGGTCCGTTAAAGAAACTTTTATAATCAATTTCGGTATTTGAGTGATAAATGGTTTAAATTATCTGTAAGTGTTCCGTACTCCTCGATATTGCCTCGTACTTTATTCCCGCAACGGATACGAGTAGGGGGTGTTACAGGTTGTAATTACACTTTCTTATCATTACAAAAAATTGTAATTCCTAGACATGTTTGGCTAATATAGTGTAATTTCATATAATTCTCTATGTCATGTTTGATAGTTAAATCGTACTTACACAGTTACGTAATTTATATTTTTAAAAATTATTAATTACAATAAAAAATTTCTAAACAAGTAACAAAAATTAAAATCAAACCATCATATGTAAAATGTTAGTCCAATAAAGTAGTCGATAATTGATGGGCTCGAAACTAACTAATATTTCGACAAAGGCAAGCGCACCTATCGAACATTAGTATAGCTGTGGTGAGTCCGGAATATCGTATCCACAAGGACCAAGAGTACTAGTAATTACTATCTTCCTATTTTCTAGCCTAAGAATTGGAGTGATTTCTTTTAAACTAAAATTAATTAAAAGCACGACAGAGAATGAATTGGGAAGATACTTTTAGACAACTTTATGAAAGAGGCAATACCCAAGGAAGAATCCACCTAGATGATAACTTATTACTTTTGATTCATACGATTTATTCACTTGACTTAATCCGTAGAAATCCCTGATTTATGTTAATATCTCCGTCGAGACTAAGAACAACTGACTCTAGGTTGATTAACTGAAATTTCTTTCTAATTAAAACCCTTATTGTCACATTAACTCGATCTATAGATTCCCTTATTAGATTTGACTCTAATCCGGCAGATTTATGTCGTCCTATGGCTAGGATTGCATTCAACTCCGCTTAATTGTGTTGGTCTATTCTTAACAGGGGCTTTTGCTCCTCTGAACAAGCACATTCGACTTGAATCAATAACCTGAATTATTAAAGCAAGAATAAGAACTCACAATTAAGAATAAGAACAAGTATTTATTTTATAAATCAAATAGTAATAAGATCCATCTCAGGTTTCATCCCCTCAGGTATTTAAGGGATTTAGTTCATACTGATAAAGGGAAACATCTTAAAATAAGGAAAACTACAAAACATAAGAAAACCCAAAAACTTCAAGAGAAATTGATAGGAGATCTTCAGTCTTGATGGAGATCCTTCTTCCAAGTTGCTCCCAATGGCTGTCTTCGAGTATTTTCTGCTTTCTACCCTCTGTGTCCTCCTCAGGTCCTCCCTTAGGGTGTTTATATAGGATTTGGAGCACCTTTCTTGGCCCACAAGTAGTCTTTTTCGAATAGAATTAGATTTGGGTTTGGCAGGGACACGCCCGTGTGCGAAAGCTTAGGCCGTGTTCGATTCTGCTCGTCACACACGGTCGTGTGGTCTAACCGTGTGTGATAGTCCAAGCCGTGTTCAATTCTGCTCGTCACACACGGCCGTGTGGTTTGGCCATGTGTGATAGCCCAGGCCGTGTTGATTTCTGAGGTAGACCCATTTTGTCCTTTTTTGACCCATTTCTCATTCTTTTCGACTCCCTAAGCTCTCCTGAGTGTAAAACATGAAATTAAAGGATTAGGAGCGTCGAATTCATCGAAACTAATGAAAATTCATCCAAAAATAAGCCAAGCATGGGGTCAAAATATGTATAAATTATGGTTTATCAATAATACAATTACTAATAAAAATAACAAAAAGAAATTGAACATCATATGTAATTTTATCTATTTGCACTAACATTCGGTAATTGTTGGGATATTCCCTCTTTAACACTTAACATATACTTCTTATCATTATTTGTTGGTCCTTGATCGAGTTATTCATCATCTAAATCTGTATTATTAAGATTATCAAAATCTTCTTCTTCTATGTACTCTTCAAAGTATGGATAATCTCAATTTCACTTACAAATGAAGTTTTGAAGTAAGTAACATGCTAGTATGATCCAACATTGTTGTTTTATGGATAAAAAGATCTATCCCGTCTCTTTCAATTTCGAAATTAAGCAAATTAGCCCCTCTAAAAAAATTGGAACAAATTAATCCATGTCTTCCATCAATTGTACATAAATTTGATTGGTACAATAACAAATTTAGCCTTCAATGTTTACATATTTTGTCATTTTGGCCTCAATTCTAAAAAATCAACAAATTTAGTCTCAACATTTGCACATTTACACAAATATTGTGGGATAAATTTGTTAAATTAGGACCAAAACGACAGAATGTGTAAATGTTGATGGTTAAATTTATTATTATACCAATCAAAATCATGTATAATTGATGAAAAACATTAACGTCGTGATTAATTATCTTTAGTTGCTCACTTTTGAAATTGACAGGAGTTAAAATTGCTCTGATTTTTTTCCTAAGAGGGACTAATTTACTCAATTTCAAAATTGAGAAGGACTGGAGAGGTCTTTTTACCTTTTTTATGTTATATTGTGGTGATGTTGTTAATATGAAAAAAAAAAAATTTTTTTGAGAACAACAAATGTTCTCTCAACCACATTTTAAATGTCTCAAATTAAAGAATTAATGAGTTGTGTTTGACTCTCAAATGGTATCTTATCCATAATATTTAGGTTAATGTACCTTTCACTATAAAAACTTATATAAATAACAATATAAAATTTATAATACGAAACATCTATAAAAAAAAAATTATAAAGTGTGGAATAACATCCATTAATGTAGCAAGGGAACCAAGACTAGCCTAAAGTCTGCAGAAATAATAAAAACAGCTTGACCGCAATATAAATAATGATCACTGCAAATTTAGCACCCCACATTGATCCCCTTCTTCAATTTCACACACTTATTCTTTCTATCACTCCAGTCCAGATTTGCATCAGTAAACACTATTAACATACTCGATTCCCCAATTCCATGAATAATTCATCAATACAATTGAATATATTTTAAAATTGAATTTCAAGTTGAGGGATTAAGTGTTCACGTTTTCCAAAATGGAAAAGTAATAAATTTCTCATCTAAAATATGTGGTAATGATAATAAAAGTACCAAATTATGACATTCATAAAAGCAATAATGCAGAAAACGGAATCCCAATTGCATAAAGTAGAGGAGATTAGATCAAATAGAGATGGGAGCATTTCTTCAAAGCACGGGGAGGTTGTTATAGTACTTGATTAATGTTATTTCTTGTTTCAGCTTCTCAATCTCTGATGTAAGGTGAGCAAGATGTTCGCCCTCGTCCTTTCTCAGCATCTCATTCTCTGATCTAAGGTGAGCAACTTCTCCTTTCAACCTTAAATTTTCTTGGTTCAGCATTTCGATGCAACGATCCTTGGACTGCTCTTTTGCTTTGCGACGCCTCCCGTACTTTTGATCTTTGCTTAGTGGTTTTGGCAATTCCTGCTCATATTGTGCTGCATCAATACCAAATGCTTGTTGATATTAAATAATTTACTTATAACTAGCGGCAAATAGGTGGGTCGGTGCGGGCTGTGCTCAAATTCATATTATTATGTGATATGTATATAAATTTTGTATTAATTTTTTTATTTTTATTTGGTATAACCACTATTTGAATTTAAATTAAGTCTAAAATAAGTGAACACTCGATTATCATATCACACCTTGATGTTCATATAATATTTCTTACTTATTTATAGCTAATCTACACTATAAACTAGTGTGTAAGTAATTGTTCTATACATGATTCTTAAACTAATAAAAATATCATTTATTGTTTATTATATTACCACATTCACATTTGAATTATTTTTATTATTAACTATCGAATATTTAAAAAAAAATATCAAATTTATAAGTTATATGCCGAGCAAAAGTTTATTAAAGTTTACTTAACCATCGGAATCTGTTCAATTTGATCAAATTGGTTTGGTTAAATTCATTTCTATTTTAAGTTGATTGGGGAGTTTAGAAAAAGCGTATTATTAGATTATTAATATATTGATATTATCTTTTCTATATTCTCACACATTTAAATTTTATTAATGATAAAAAATGATTTTAACATTATTAAATACTATCATATTTATATATAACAATTTATCTATTTAATAAAAGTTTTTATTATTTTTAACATAATGATGTTATAGATTTAAAATTTTATTAATTAATAATATATTCTGTTATTTATTTAAGTAGAATTTTTAAAAGATATGCTTAAATTAATTAATTTCATATTAATATACTATTATATTAATTAATATTACTTTTATTATTATCACATGATAATATAATAAATTATTATTCTAATACCAATTTAGTAATATAATTAACAATAACGGGTATTCTCGTTAATTTAAGAATTTCTTTTCTTTAAACTCATGCTTTTATATATATAAATTATAGATATTGTATAACACATTTTTATTAATTAATTTTATTTTAATAAGGATTTTAAAACTGGTTATATGTACTCTAAATCGTAAATTACTGTATTAAGTTATCATAATTTAAAACTTCAATGTTTAATAGATAATGTTCTTATGAGTGTAAAAATCTTATCAATTAATAATTAATGACTTATGTAAAACTTTTTAAAAGAATCTATTATGTATTTAATTATTATAATTTTATTCACAAATTATTAAAATGCCCAAAACATAACAAATTTTATAAGACGGTCTAAAAATTCTTATACGAAGTAAATGGACCTCGTTTTTTTGTTTAAATCTATTTTTCAAGCTTATATTTTTATCTGAACTTTTTTATATTTCGGACGAATCCTTATGCTGAGCCAAATGACCCGACTCATGATTAAATCTAGTTATGATCCGCTGATCATGAATAGTAAATAAATGTAAAACAAAAATTTGATAAATATCTGGAAGTTGATCCTCGTTTTCCCAGTTGTCTCCATCATCTCAGCACCGCCTCTCTTTCCAAATCAGTCTGTTGCTCCTATATTTTACCATATTTCATCAAACATATGGAGAGACTAAATAGACTGATTGTTAAGGATGGGAGCTTCAAATGTTGCTCTTATATTTTACTTAAAATAGCGGCACGTTACGCCAAAAAAGAAAAAAAGGCCTGTCAACTCACATTGAAATCGACTGTAGACAGTCAGCGAATTAAGAAGGTCGACCGATAATTATACTTATACGACCGATAATTATAGTAATAGACTGATATCACAGTTTTCTAGTACTTTTCTGTCACCTTTATTTTTTTTATAATTAAGAAGAAAAATAGAATATCGAATTCTGTTTATAATATAATATTTTTGTCAATAAATTAATAGGTTATTGTATTTTTAATTTTATAAGGTAAAAACATAAATTTAGTTTTATTGTTTATCCATTTTACTACTTTGACTCTGTTTTTTTATCGCCATCAACATTTAAAGTTTAGTACTTAAATTATTTTTTAATAAAAAAGGTGATTAAATTGTTAAAATTTTAATATTATTAACGTGAAAGTGGCATGACAATCTAAATGTACTTCATTGTTAAAACTAATAATTATTTTTTTAAATCATAGAATTTTTTTAAAATTTGGAATTGAAAACTTATTAACTTTACATCTCAAGTATATAAAAAAAATTATATATAAAAAAATAAAAATTATAAAAAATAAACCTTAACCCTAAAACCCAAAAATCTAAAAATCCCAAAATCCTAACCCTACTTTTTAAAAAACAAAACTCTAACCCTAAAAAAATAGAACACAAGAAAAACGCTTCCAACTGAAAGCGTTTTTCTGCAAATCAACTGAACTGAAAGTATTTTCGTAAAATCAACTTAATCTCATAATTTCTTTTAAAAATGTCCTAAATGAATAATTTTTCTTAAAAATCAATATTTTTAAAAAATTCACTCCAATTTGAAACCTACTACAAAATAAAAAAAAAAATAGTAAGAAAAATGGCAGTTTCAAATGACTATTTGGTGTACGTAGAAGAACAAAATTTTAAAGCAGAAAAATGATTTAATTAGGTTTTAGGAAGCCATAAATTGTGATGAATCACCAAATGTGTAGATGTAATGAAAGATGAAATTATTTGTATGCAAAGAAGCCATGTATGAGAATTAGTAGAATTACCCAATGGGGCAAGCCCTATTCAATGTAAATGGGTTTCACAACAAAATGAAGCTCCAAAGAGGGTAATTGATCACTACAAAGTCTCATTAGTTGCTAAAGCAGTCACTTAAAAAGAAAGAAATAACTATACTGGGACATTTTCACTCGTCTCAAACAAGGATTCCTTTACAATTATTATGACTTAGTTTATGCTGATTTAGAATTACATGAAATGAATGAGAAGATGACATTTTTAATTGAGAAAATATAAGAGGACATCTCAAAAGTTTTGAGAAGCAAGGAAAGGAAGAGTTAGAATGCAAATTAAAAGAAAAACGTCTCCACTTAAAAGATATATTTTAGCACACAGTGGATATTATATAAAAATATTCATGCGCATAGGATGATAATTTAAATGATTTGCATGACAACAAAAAGACTTGTTCAAACAGATATATATGAAGAATGTTATCATCAGCTGGTCATGAAGTAGTAAATAAATATAAAACAAATATTTGATAAATACCTGGAAATTGATCCTCGCTTTCCCACTTGTCTCCCATCATCTCAGCCTCACCCCTTCTGTCTATACATTTAGAATTTTTAAATTTTAGTCGTGAAGTGGTGGACGTTTTGGTTAGGTGTAGGTGAGGCAGAATGCGTCATTGATTATACTTTTATTCATCGCTCTCACATTGATTGATGCTTTCTTACAAACAAATCGAATTAAATATTCAATCATGAAATACAATTCCTATTCACATTTACTTTCTTACAAACAAATCAAATTAAATATTGAATCCTACAATCCAATTCCTTGGATTTGGATGGAATTTAGAAATTCAATTCAATATTCAGTTTTATGGTCCTACAATGTTTCACTTCTTTTCTTTTTATAATTCCTATTTGTATGCCTTTCTTTTCTCCTCCCATAGCAAAGGTGTACTACATTCAATATTCAGTTTTTGTTTTATTTACTTTTTTAAATAATTGAGGGAGGAGAATGGAGTTACTTAGAATTGAAAGTTTATAATGCTCTTGTTGCTAGGTGAAGAAATTATTAGCACCTTTAATTTTATATTTGCTAGTTAATATTTACAAGGCATAAGCATAAATGTAGTTTTATCGTTTATCCATTTTACTACTTTGGCCATCAACATTTAAAGTTTAGTTAAATTGTTTTGTTTTATTCTTGGGCTTTACATCATTGGTCCACTTCTAATCTTGGTTGTCATGCGAGGTTATCTGGTAGAGGGGTTCTTTGGTCTTATTGTTTGGTAAATTTGGAAGAATAGGAATGTTTATATTCCAAGACATAAATTGGATGGCTCATGAGACTATCAAGGTTTCCTTTAGTTGGACACAACAGTATGAGTTAAGCCTCTGTGGGGATCAATGCACTAACCATCTTTCTGGTTCCCATGTAATCTTGGAAGGAACGTGGATGCATTTATCCACTGATGGTGCAGTGGTAAGAGATAATGGGGATGCTTCATTTGGTGGTGTGTTGCGAGATCAATATGGGGATTGGATCTTGGGGTTTAATCATTACTTAGGAAGACGTACAACTTTTGAGGCTAAATTATGGGCATTTTAGATGGTCTTCTTGTTCTACTTAGCAAAGGTATCAGAAAGGCCATAATTCAGACAAATAATCTGGAGGTGGTCAGAGCTTTACAAGACAATTCGATGGTGGACTTAGAAATCATTGTGCTTAGGAAGATCCGACGGATTATGAGAGCTGAAGGCCAATGGCGAATAAGATATGTTTCCAGAGAATGTAATTTAGTTGCTGATTGCTTAGCTAAGTCGAGTTTAGCATGGAGTGTCACACCTATTGAAGTTTTGGGGTTCGTTCAACAAAACAAAGCTAGCGGGCCTTTCGCTCAATTTAATTTGATGTAATTTTTTCTTTTTTTATCACCAAAAAATAAAGATAATTAAATTGTTAAAATTTTAATAATATTGGTGTGGCAGCCTACGTGTACTTCACTGTTAACACAAATTTATTTTTTTTAATCATGAACTTTTTTGAAATTTGTTAAATATTATTTATTAGGGTCTGTTAACATTTTCATCTGTGAAAGTAATTTAACTAAAATTCAAAGGTTAAAAGTCAAAATGATTAAAAAAAGGATCAAAATGACAAAAATGATAAATATTAAGGATTAAATTTATCATTATGTCTATTTATAATTTTTATTCCAAGTATTAAATATTTCTTGTATTTTTAATTTCATTATATATACTAATTTAATATTCTTACTATTGTTATGTTATTGGTGATTTTATGATTTCTTTTATAAACAAGTATTGTTTTTATGTTGTTGGCGAGGGTGCATGAGTTCAAGTGGATTTTTTTATGCTAAGAGAAAGCAGGGTTTGAACAAAATGACAAAAGATAGCAGAGTATTAAGGTTTTAAAACTTTTTAAACTTTTTCAAAATTAATAATTATAATCCTTCCAAAAAAAAACGATTGATTTACCCAAAAAGGCCCATTTCTAAACAAAATTACGGAAATGGGCCAATTAAAACATTATTTACGGAAAAGGGCCAACTTTGGCAAAACGCGCCTACGTGCCCGTGTTTAAGGGGGAAATTTTTAGCAAAGCGCGCCCCTGGAGGAGCGCTTTATGCCACGTCAGTAAATCGCTCCTACGTGGACGTGTTTTGCTGACGTGACACAAAGCGCTCTTTCAGGGGCGTGCTTTGCTATGTGTTTTTATATTTAGGGATATTTGCATATTTAGTTCCTATGGTTTTTAGGGTTTTTAGGGTTAAGGTTTTGCTAAAATAAGTTAGGGTTTAGTGGTTGTTTTTTTTAAAACAGGCTAGGGTTTAAAGTTTTAGTAGATTTTAAAAATAAATCAAGATTTAGTGTTATTTTGTAAAAATTATTTAAATTAGGTTTATGGTTTTAAATAAATTAAGTAAATTAGAGTTTTAGGGTTTTAGATAAATAAAATTAGGGTTTTAAATAAATTAAACTAGGGTTTATGGTGTTTAAATAAATTAATTAAATTAGGGTTTAAGGCTTAGGGTTAAAATTAATTAAATTAGGGTTTAGTTTTTTTAAAAATAACATTGTGTTTATTTTTAACAAAATTGACTATTTTGACCTTGAAAAAATAATTTTGAGAAGACATTTCTGAACAAGTAGTGTCAAAAACGCTTCAAGAAGGATGCACTGTCAGCAAAATTACAGAAAAAAGCTCCCACGTGGACGCTCTTTTTCTACAGTAGTTCTTGAAAAAATAATTTTCAAAAGACGTTTCTGAACAAATAGTGTCAAAAACGCTTCAAGCAGGATGCACTGTCAGCAAAATTTCTAAAAAAATCTCCGACATGGACGCTCTTTTTCTACATTAGTTCCCAAACAAATAGTGTTAAAAACGCTTCAACCAGGATGCAATGTCAACAAAATTTCAGGAAAAAGGTCCCACGTGGACGCTCTTTTTCTACAGTAGTTCATGCTTGCCTTTAGGCTATAAACGAAGCAAATATCATTCTCAGGTTACATAAGTTACAGCAAGAAAAATTAGAGAGGCTAAGCAGAATAGAAATTGAAGATGAGTGAACGTACTAGTGTTATTATTTACTATGATGGTAAGGTCTGTGACACCGAGAATGGTGTTTTTTTTCGGGGAACACAGCGCAAATGGTTTTTAACCAGAGTATAGATCTTATAGAATTTCATTAAAGAATTAGGCACACAATCTTTGGAACGACGCCAAGTAGGGTTTCTTCTATTAAGTATCAATTTTGTGCTTAGATTGATCCCGTGACATATGATGCATTTGATATCAAAGGTGTTCGTAGCTTTGAGGCAATGGTGCAGACTCATCTCGCTAGTGGATCACCCTATCTTGAGTTATATGGTCAATTTTAATCGCCAAATGAAACATTTGCGACTTCAACATCAACTGCTGTTCGAGAGGAATACACGACCCCTAGCCGACAATCCGTTAGTGGGAGGCAGAACACGAAATCGCTCGTGTTTGGTGGTAGTATGGAAAACATAACTCCTGCACGACACTCAGTTAGTGAATGGGACATGCACATATGTGGGTCGATGTTTGATGCTAAAAATATGTATTGGGGAATAACATCAACTTCTAGTGGTTGGCAATCCACATCTAATTGGGGAAGTTACAAAACGTCCACAAGAAGGGATGATGTACTCCCTACGACGTCCACCGGTGAGGGAACCTCGTACGTTGCAAATCATGGTGGGTTGGATAATGAGTGCGATGTAGATCCACCGAGAGCCTGGCCCTGATTATGCAGAAGTTGCATTATTTTCTGAACCGGAGCATATTCCATCCGAACCTGAAGAGGTTGAAGGGGGTTCAGATGAAGAAGAAGAAAATCCGCGATTTAGGGCGTACTCGCCTCCAGCCCAATTACAGATAATTCATGTCAATTACTATTTATGTTTGAAATTAATCATATCATCAATTGAATGGACCCTTGAGCCCAATTTAAGCATTAGAAACAAGTCGAGACTAAATCGAGATCTCAGAGAATTTTTCGCAAAATTTCAAAATTTTCTTATATACAAGGGTCACACACCTGTGTGAGTAGGTCGTGTGGCTCACACGACCAAGTGACATACCTATGTCTCAGGCTGTGTGGGCATTAGATGTGAGGCACATGGTCGTGTCCCAGCCCGTGTTCTTACCTATGTAACTCTCTAACTTGGCAACACGTGTAATACCCCGAAAATTTCTACTGTAAGATATTATCCTTGATATAGTAAAATAAGGAAATAAGGTGAAAAAAAGGGAAATTTTGAGTTATGACAACATTGAGAAGTATATTATGATATATTAATTCAAGAAAGGACTAAATTGAAAAAGTGAGAAAAAATTGTTGCCTAAGAGTAAATACTCAAAACTTGAGGGGTTAAAGTGTAAATATGAAATATTTGAAAGACCAATAGTGTAAATATTTTAAGGGTGGAATGATCTAGAAACTAAGGAAAATGGATGAATTAGGACCAAATTGAATATGTGGAATCATTAGGGACTAAATTACAATTTTACCAATTTAAGTGATCACTCAAGGATGAAATTTTAAAAGATTATAAAGGACAAAATGGTCAATTAGGAAGAGAGAGAAATCTAGAAGGTAATGATGATGTTGGTGATATTTTAGATTAAATAAATAAATAAATAGTAGTTTATAAATAATTTGATTTAATTTTTAAATGATATTTTATTATTTTATTATTACTTTATTTAGTATATATATAAGGAAAGAAAGATGAAGAATGATCATCTTCTTCCCATGCATCCAACGTATGAAGAGAAAGGAAAGAAAGAAAGTTTTGCTTTCTTTACAATTTTGTACTTTTACCAACAATTCACCATTTTCACTTAGAAATCAAAAGAATTTCCATAGCTATCAAGAGAGAAAAATATTTAGGAGACTATGAGGAGCTAGAATATCAAGTTAGATTCAAGAAATAGAAGCTGGAGGAGAGAGAAAATCAAGTTAAAGGTTGAAATCAATAGGACAAGGTAAGAACATCATGATTTCAATATATTTTTAAGTTTGATATTATTGAAAAAGCATGAAAATGAGGTTAATGTAGAGTTTTCTTATATAAGGTTCTATGTTATTGATATGCTAGTGAAGGAAAATAAGAGAAAGTGATGGGAAATATTATAGAGAAAGGGAATAAGGGTGTTATAAACTTGATAATCAACATTTTGCACTAAAACAGTTTTGGACAGCAGCAGTAGTCTAATTTTGAGAAATAACCAAAAATTGTGGAAATCTAATTAGAGATTGAATAAAATATGAAATTAAATTTTATTGAGTCTATTTTTTCATAGAAGAAACGGTGTAAGCAATGGAATTGTAAGTTATGAGATATAATAAATTTTGTGAGACAAGGTTAGAATGATTTCGGGTTCCACTGTTCTGACTTTAGAAAATCATAAAAAAATTTAAAAAAATAATTATGGGTTTAAATTTATATTTTTAAATTATTAATGAGACTATTTTCAAGAGAAATAAACGGGGACATCATCCAAATCCCATACTAAGAGATAATTAATTTTTAGTAAAGAAAGGTCGAAGCTATCAAACAGCAGAACAGAGATAAATTTGAAGATTTTACTGTACTTATTGGCTGAATTATAAATTCTAAAATTTTTATGGTAGAAATATATTTTAATCTAGTTTCAAAAACATCAAGTGGATCTTAATTTGGAATTCTGTAGCTCAAGATATAAATAATTTAGTGACTATGACTCAAGTGGACAGCTTTGAATGAACATTTTAGTAAATAGTGGAATTATAGATAATGTTACTTATAAGCATGTTATATGCATTAAGGATGTGGAATGGAGAGGAGGAGGAGAATATATGAATATTAAGCTAGCATGTATTTATATTAAAAATGGCTAATTTGTATGTTTTAAGCTCAGGTACTAAATTGAATAAAAGTAAAACTTTAGGGGATAGTTTTGTAAAAATGTCAAAAATGACCAAATTGAGGGAAATGAATTGTTTATTGTCTAACTTAATAAATTTAATGAAATTATTAATTTAGATCAAGATCAGGTGAAAATATGGGAAAATAAAAAATTACCAAAATGCCCCTAAATCTTGGTATTTTTACAATTTAGCCATGTAAGTCCATGTAACTTAATTGAGATGTAAATATGATAAATTGAATGTTGTATTGGATTGAATGTGAAATTTTAGTATGTGAATCTAGTATGAATAATATGAATGTAAGAAATGAACACATGCTTGGAAATATTTGAAAAGGTTAAATTCCGTGTGAATATTGGATTTCGATGGATAAAGGTGATTTCCTAAATGGAATGAGGTCCTGCATTTGTTCCAGAATGGATTTAGCTCAGACGAGTAATCCTATTGACCTCATTATTGAAAGGATTTAGCCCGGACAGGTAATCCTGATACAAGCCTCTCGAGCATATATTGCAATTAGGATTTAGCCTGGACTGGTAATCCTAATTGAGCCCTTTGAGCATATGTTAAAGTCTGGATTTAGCTTGGACTGGTAATCCAGATTAAGCTCTTCAGAATATTTGTCACAAAAAGGATTTAGCATGGATTGATAATCCTGCTGTATAATATATGGCTCGGGAGTATGCTCTAGGAATAAGTGCCCTAATGGGTACTCCTGAATATAAATTGACGGGTTATTGATTTGTACACTTTGTGTGTACTATTGGAGTATCCATCGAAATTTCAATAATTCAACGGATAAAAACTCTCGAAATGAGAAATATGAGTTTAAATAATTTATATCTCGAATATTCCTGAAATACATGAAAATGATGATACATGATATATAGAAGTATGAAATAATGTTATATGAACATGGAATTTGTTTGATGAATATGTTCATCTATGATTATAGATTTGTACACCTTGAATGTATTACCCGTGTAGTCATTGATACTTTAATTGATTTAACGGGTAAAATTCTGATATGAAACAATATGAATACGAAATGAATTATTACCGTATATGTCTAAAATATATATAATGATTTGTACATGTTATATGGACACATGGTGTGGAAAGTATATGTACATGGAATTTGATTAATGTTAAGTTCGATATGAACTATTACCGGAATAAACATACGTGAAATACATGGAAATTATGGTACATGAAATATTGATATAATGAGATGAATGATATATGTTATAAAAGAATCAGTAATAGAATTATATGTATCATGACATGTACATATATGATTATCTTTTATATGTTGATACAAGGAAATTATGTAAGTTGAGACGAGTATTAAACTTAAGTGTGATATGTCGAGAAAATAAGTATATCAATGTTGAATTTATATAAAATATGTGCAAAGTTGTTTGATGCTTAGACAAGTGTCAAGCTGTTGGTTGAATGGTAAAATGTTTATTTATATGATACATTGATTTGGTAAGTATTTAAGTGAAAATATGCTAATGCTCATGAAAGAGTGGTAAGGTTAAATTATGTAATTTATTATGAAATGACTTATCAAGTGATTAATTTGAAAAAGGCTTTGGCTAAATGCACTAGCTTGTGGCCACGATTGAATGATATGTTTATGACTTGAGTGTCATGCATATGAAATAAGTGTAGAAAGTAAAGAAATGCAAATAAAAATAAAGAAACTTGGAAGAGTTAAAGTAATATAAAATCCTACTAAGTTTGAGATAATATGTATAAGTGATACTATGAAATTATTCACCTTGTGAGTTGATATGGCTTCATGAATATAGTGGAATCAATAATGGATTATTCTTAAAATGTATAAATTTCATATATGAAAAGAAGTAATTATACGAGCTTACTAAGCATTCATTGCTTACGTAATTGTTTTCATTTACCTTATAGATTATCAGAAGCTCGAATGGGTTGGAAGCTTGTTGGAGTTATATCACACTATCCATCAGTTCTATTGGTAATTTTGGATAACCCGGTTCTGGTTATAATGGTATGTATAGGTTATTTTGATAAAAAATTTGCCTATATGTGTTTTGGTATTTTGGTATATGCACAGTTTGTTTTATAATGTTGATGTTCTAAAATGTTTAGTTAGTTTGATAACAAGTTGGGCAAGAAATGAGGCTAAGAAAAATGACCTATTTCATCCACACGGGCACAGACATAGACGTATGTCTCAGTCGTGTGTAACACATGGCCAGATGACACGGCTGTGTGACTTCTGCAATGTTGAAAAATTTTAAATATTTTCAAAAAAATTTCTGAGTTTTCGGTTTAGTCCCGATATATATTTTTGGGCCTCAATGTCTCACATAGGGACATTATGATTAAGTTTGATTGATTTTAGGTATGAATGTTATATGAAGTGAAATTTTTGTTATATGATCTGTAAATTCTAGTAATGCTCCGAAACCTTGTTCCGGCGACGGATACGGGTTAGGGGTGTTACAACACGGCCAGCTACATGCCCGTGTGCTAGGCTATGTGTCACACACGACTAAGACACATGCCTATGTCTCTGCTCGTGTGCTTATTTCTGAGCATTCTGGTTCTCAATTTTAAGATGTAGGGATACACGGCCAAACCACATGCCCATATGCCAGGCCATGTGGACAAAATAAAGCCTTCCTAGCTTTATTTCTCACCCAAATTTGCCACTAACCTACAATAACACCTACACATATATAACAACCAATTCAATAGATATTATCCAAGCCATTTGCAAGAATTATGTGATATATATTGTCACATGCATTCATGTATTTCCAAACTTACTTAAATAACTTCATTCATTGATTACTAAAAACTACTACTAAATACATGCATACAAACATATACATATGTATCATTCACAACCATGTTTCAAATTTAACTCTTTTTCTAAATCAACCCAATACAGGCCATATAAACCATAAGATATTTAACAAAATCTACCGGAGTAATCTGGATAGTGTAGTCCTATGTGTTGATCCGATCCTCTGAACTCACATTAATCTATAAGAAACATTAAACAACACGAATAAGCTAATTGAAGCTTAGTAAGTTCATAGGCTTTAAAGATAAATCTTACCGAATATACTATAATAAATCATTAAACAAGTATTTCACTAACACTTCCTGCCATTCACAATTTCAAATGATGAATTCACCTGAATGAGAATCAATAACTACTTAAATTCTATCACTTTAATTTCATATGACACTTACCAATCTTGGTCAAATTAGAGAATGTCTTACGGATTTGAGTACATCGTTTATTTGATGCCATAGTCCAACTATGGTCTTACACATATATTGCCATGGCTCTGCCGTGGTCTTACGCTCGTAATGCCATAACCCAGTTATGGTCTTATCATTAGGATGCCATAGCCCAGCTATGGTCTTACATTTATACATATACTGCCATGGTTCAACCATGGTCTTATGTTCACAGTGCCATAACCCAGTTTTGGTCTTTTCACTGAAATGCCATAGCCCAGCTATGGTCTTACAATTAAATATTGCCATGTTCCAACCATGGTCTTATCCTTCAATTCAGCTTATGTCACAGAACGATCGTACTCAATCCTACATTCCATTTAATTAGAACATTCAATACGATTTTAATATTATTACAATAATCATAAATCAATAACAAAGATATGAAATAATACATTATATCATCCCTAGATCAACAATTTATTATGAAAGTTCAACCATATGAACTTACCTAGGTCAATTTGTAAAATTTGTTGTAATTTAGGGACTATTCAACTAATTTCCCTTTTTCACGATTTTCTTCAGGCTCTTAATCTAAAATCTAAAATTATTTATTCATTAGCATCTGATTCAATTTTAATTCACTTCATAATTTATACCCTTCAATTTTTGAAATTATACAATAACCCTAACATTTACAGTTTTTACAATTTAGTCCATTATCAATTTTCTCACCAATTGAGCTAATTGTTCTTAATTAACACATTTTATAAATATTATAAGCTATTCCACATCATTTTACAAACAAAATTTAATGCCAAACCCTAAGATTTAATCTTTTTCACAATTAGTCCTAAAATCAATTTATATCAAAATTACTTAATAAAATCATCATATAACAAAATTAAAGCTTAAAATCCATGTTAATTCATCGTAAACACCCAGCACTCATCAATGGTAACTTTCAAAATTACCCATAGAATCAAAATTACAAGAAAAAGGCAAGAATTAAACTCACTCATAGAAAAAATATGAAAAACCAGCTCAAGAGGACTCTTCAATGGCGTTTTTGGCTGAAAGTTTATGAAGAATTGTCTAGATTTCTTTTAATTGTTATTTTATTTTCTTAATTTTGCAAAATTTCCAATTTTACCCTTATTTCACCAACTTTTCAGATTTTTTTTCTTGCTAATGCCGCCTCAGCCATCCCTTTTGGGTTAATTTGCCCTATAAGTCCTCCCTTATTTGTCACTTAAACTATTTAATCACTTTAGCAAATTTTACATCTTTTCTATTTAGTCCTTTTTAATTAATTAACCATCAAAACGTTAAAATTTTCTAACAAAACTTTAATACTAACTTAATGACACTCCGTAAATATTTATAAAAATATTTAAGGCTCGGTTTATAAAATTGAGGTCTCGATACCTCGTTTTTAACCTATTTTACCTAATAAATTCTTTTAAATCACAAAATTCTCTAATTTAAGCATATTTCTAAAATCACATTTGACTCATAAATATTAATTTATTAAATTTTCAAACTTACTCGTAGGATTTTGTGATCTCGAATTACTGTTTCCGACAGCACTGAAAATCGGGCTGTTATAAAAGATTTCTTGATTATTATTAGTAATTTTGAAGGAAGTGTGTTCATTTATTTATGTTGTGTTTGACATGAAGAATGTATGACTAATTTGCAATGTAATTTATTATATTAAGTTCGGAAAGATCAATTTTTAACCTAATAAACTTACTAAGCTTCGATAAGCTTACTCGTGTTGTTTAATGTTCTTGTAGGTTAACGTGAAATTGTAGGATCAAATCAGCACATTGAGCCACACTATCCAGCTTATTCCGATAGATTTTGTTATACATACTACGGTTTATATGGCATGTATAGGGATTGGTATGATTTTAAGTAAAGTTGGTTTGTGTAATATTCTAATGTATACTTTGTTTAAGTTTCCAATCAACTTATATAAGTATGAATTAAACATGAATGAGGTGTGTTTAAAATGGTTAATTGATGGTTAATTAATAGGTATAATGAGGTATAATTTGACTTCGTAAATTTAGTGAAATATGCATAAATGTGTAAATGGTTGATTTGGTAAGATTGGATATTTGAATATATGTAATGATATGTTAGTTATAAGACTTGGTCTTGGTTTGAATTGAATGTCTTATTGTGTTTTGTGAATGTGTAAATAGTGGTTGTGCCTAGGTTGATAGCAAGATTGGGTGAGAAAAATGGCCTATTTTCGTCCATACAGGTAGAGACACGGGTGTGTGTTTTAGCCGTGTGTGACACACGGCCATGCGCACGGGCATGTGGTTTGGCCGTGTGTCCCCTGCACCTTAAAATTTCGAAACAGAATACTCAGGTTTTTGCACATGGCCTAGCACGCGAGCGTGTGGTTGGCCGTGTGACCCAAGTCAGAAAGTTACACGGGCGTACGTTCCTTATTCCTAAGAAATTTTTGAAATTTTGGGAAAAATTTTCTAAGTATCCGATTTAGTCCCGAATCACTTCTAAGGTGTATTTTGGGTCTCAAGGGCCCGTCTAAGGGACAGTATAAATGTTATATAATTGATTCTTAATATGAATAATAAAAGTGGAGAAATGTCCGCATTTATTCCGTAAAGACTGGTAATGCTCTATAACTCTATTTTAGTGACGGATAAGGGTTAGGGGTGTTACATTTATTGGTATTAGAGCTTCGATTTAGCCGATTCTCGAAATGAATGTAGTGTGTAAAGTGTCTAGAAATACATGCCATATAAATCTGTGATAGTGTGATGTGTATGATCCGATCTAACCCTTATTTTTCTTATAGATTGTAAAGATGTCAGATAGATCTGAACATGCTGAACATGATGAGGCTAATAGTAGAGTTCAGACATCCGAACACGGGACAAGTAGAAACATCCCAATTCTTCTGGCTCAAGAATAAGAACTTAAAAACATGTTCTTTGGATTTATGAATCAATGGTTTAATGAATTTATGCAAGAGAGAAGTCAGGCTCAACAACCTACTCCCCCTATTGTACCACCTGTAGAACCTCCGGTTGTAGGGCCCATCTAAGGGACAATATAAACATTATATAATTGATTCTTAATATGAATAATGAAGGTGGAGAAATGTTCGTATTTATTCTGTAAAGTCCGATAATGCTCTATAACCCTGTTCTGGTGACAGATAAGGGTTAGGGGTGTTACAAAATCAAATCATTTTCTACTTCAAACTCAATACATACTTATACTGATAATGAATTATCCAGATTATTCATAATACTTACCCACATATTTATTACAAAACGCAAATCCACCCTCAACGGCAAAAAACTCAGATTCCATAAGAATTCGGAGTAAGACATAATACTACTCAGATATGAAGGATACCAGATACCCAAATTTTAGCACTACATAACACAGACAAGCTTAAATTGTTAATTGCTTATATCTTTCATAACTATGAATACACCCATATTCAAGACTAACAGATTACCATAGTGGATACCCTTTTTGAACATACAGATACACATTTTCAAGAACTTCCTTTAAAACTTATTCGATTACATCACCGATCTAATTCAACCAAATAAACTTTAGATGAATCATAACCTTATCATAGCAATATCACACACAGAACACTCATAATTTATTCAGAACTTACCATAAGGGCGGTGTAACACCCCTATACCCGATCCGCCTGTATAGACCCGGTATAAGATTATTACACTAGTGCCAAAGTGATTTTGGCTAGACATTATATAATTCAATCAATCATACATAATGTATTAACTCATTTAACCCAAAAATTATTAATATAAACATCCGAGATTATTAATGGATACTCGTTTGCATTTGGAAATGATTTAAAAATTGTTTTTAATCAAAACATGGGCAAAGTATCGATACTTAAACAAAAGGTATCTATACCACTACACAAAATCGATACCAAAATAGCATTTTGGACTTCCAAAAATTCAAGTTTTGATGAAGGTATTGATACCTATGCTTTAATATCGATAACCACCTAAAAAAGGATACCAAAATTGCTCTCTATTTCTCAAAATTTTGATTTTTGGGTCAAGATATCGATACCTTACCCTCAGGTATCGATACCTTGGGTTATAATGACACAAAGCAGTTGGAAAATTTGCTAAAAAAGCCCCCTGCACTAATTTAAAACATTCAAACACTTCCAAACCAATTCAATTACCATCAAACTCATTAAAATTTGCCACAAAATCCATGTAATAACATCATATATGCATGAATATGTTAAGCTATTATAAATTCCTTTCAAAAACCTAACAAAATATGCCATTAGATCACCAAAATAACAAGGTTTCCAAAGTTTGTATTTTTAGCCCATAACATTCACCTATACCAAGAACCTATGTACATACCATACTAAACCCAAAATTCATACATAAAACCTTGCCTTTTGGAAAGGTGATGAGATGGGATGCACTCGACCTCGATATTAGCCCAACGGGATCTACTGCACCTACGCGTTAAAGAATTAACGTGGTAAGTTTGTGAAGACTTAATAAGTACTTCAAGATTTTTAAAATCTACTACTAATAAAATATAAAATAAAATATATCCATTTTATAAACATATAATTCATATCAAATTAGTCCCTAGAGTTTAACATTTTTCTAAAATCGTACTTACCATTACTTACTGTAACCCATTAATTAATAATAATTAAATTACGACACTGTAGCCCAATGTAGACTAGCTGAACACTTAGGATATACGGAAATAAATCGATAATGCATATCATATATCACTAAGCACAAAGTGCAAATAACGATAAGCACCGAAGTGCAAAATAATAACGATAAGCACCAAAGTGCAAATTTTTACAACGATAAGCACTAAAGTCGAGCATTATCGGATACTCATATATTTGCTTATGTGACCCAGTTCACGTTCTAAGTTAGACAAATCAAATGCCTCATCTTCAACTCTAGGAATTCTAGAAGGACGAGCATCAAAGCTTAAAGGAGCAAATGATGAAGGTAGTACCTCAATTTGTGACGTTTTTGAAGATGATTGTGCTGTCTGTGTACTTTTCTTTTTTAAAAAAGAATTAATTATTTTCGACTTCATAACTACAATATCTTAAAAGATAAAAAAAAATTAATAACTATAAACAAAAATTAAACTATAAAATTTAAAACACAATAAAAACAATAATAAAATTGTAAAAAAGATGATAAAAAAACTTAAAATATGAACCTGATGTCGCGTTTGAAGGAAAGGCGTTGATAACAATACGCGTTAATAGCAATATAAAAGATTTATTTTTACTAGTTAACAAATTAAATTTTAACCTAAATTCATATTTAATATTAAATTAAAAAATGACCAACTATTATTAAAAACAATAAATTTGTTGACTGGTAGGACCCATTATATAATATATTATATAAATATTTAAAGCTTAAAAATAACATATAAGATATGAAGAAAAAAAACATTTGACCCTTCAAAGTTGGAAGGGAAGGCAAACAGCAACATGAGGGGATTATCAAAATTTCATTTTTATAGTTTTAGGGGTCAGACTTACTGGGCCTTAATTTTACCACTATATGTATATGATTGAGATTGTATTATAAATTAATTCAGCATTAATTTAAGATTGATGACAATATTATAATAAGTGATTGTATTCATTTAATAATTTTAATTTAATATATTTATGTGTTTAAATTTCGTTTTACTTGAAATATAATCTAAATTTTTTCTTACAATATCATACATATTTTACATGTTATTATTGATAATTAATTTCAAATAATACATTACATTTTATCATTTATCATATATTATTTTTAAACATAAATTTATATTTTATATTTCTAATTTCTAATTATAACATCGAAGGTGACACCTTCCGGCTCGTCTCATTTCGCCGGAATAAGCAAATTTTGGCCACAGAAATGGAATAAGGAATTAAAAAGTTAGTTGGAATTTAAAATCATGGTTTGAATGCCGTGACACTCTCTTCGTCTCAAAGTTATAATTATACAGAAAAAAATCTCAATAAAGCAAGACTACAAAATTTACTTGAATATTACGTATATACGTGTTATCTATTGATTTATTTGAGTTTTGAAGAAGTCAATGAAACCAAGTTAAAACTTACCATGCGCATATTCCCTCGGATTATTCCAATTTCCTAGCGTTTCATTAGCTGAAAGGATAAATTCACCCATTTTCAAAAGTTATATAATTATCCTAAAAATTATGGGATTCTTATATTTTGATCATTCATCCGTTAATTTCTGATAGTATGGTACGTTAATTAAAAATGTTAATAACTAATTTAGCCTCTAAAATATCTAATTGATAATTTTAAATTTTTTCTTAATAATAATTTTAAAAAATTTAAAGGATAAACTACTCAGATAGTCACCCAAGTTTTAATGCGTTTCTATTTTGATCATCAATTTTATTTTTGTTACTTTTGTCACTTCTATTAGATTAATTTTTAGTCACTCTACCGTTCAAATGCCTTGGTCACCGAATAAAATACTAACATAACAATTTTTTTATTGGTATAATAACAAATTTAGCCTTTAATGCTTTACACATTTTGTAAAGTTGGTTCTAATTCTAGAGAAATTCAACAAATTTAACTCTTAATGTTTGCACATCTTGTCAATTTAGTCCAAATCTAAAAATTCAAAAATTTTATAGTTTTAGAAACTAGAAAATATATATGACTTATTATAAAAAAGACATAAATATATATAATTACATAAAGACTTAATTTCTATTTTGTCCTAATTCTAAAAAAATCAATAAATTTAACCCTTAATGTTTACATTTTTTTCAATTTAGTCCAAATTCTAAAAATTCACAAAAAAAAATACTCAAAAAATAATCAATCAAAACCAAAAATCAAAGTAAGTAAAGTTTTCTTAGTTATAATTCAAAAACATGAAAAACCCATAAAATGCTCCTACATTTGATATATGCAATCGCATAACATTGTGGTTAAAAATTTACAAGAAAAAATTTTCATTCTTGTTACCAAATTTTTTATTCAACCAAACAAAAGAGAAACTTCGTAAAACAACATTCATCCCTTCGTTGAGCACTCACCATTAAACCCACACCCAAAGTTGGTTTTTTTACAGACATACCCCCAATCGATTTCGCATTTTTTTTTAATGAGAAAAAATAAATCAGTGAAGCACTGCTTAGCCTTAAGCATTTGAATCCCTCAAAGCCCTACAATTTACCTTCGAAATGAAGCCAGAGATGTTTCTATAAGTAAAAGCTTTCTAATTTGCATCCCTTAACCAGTTGTTTGATCATGGTGTTGGTTGGATTTGGTAGTGATTGGTTCAAAAAATTAATTCAAATGACTCATTTAGCTCGATGGGGTTTAAATAAATAAATAAAAGAGAGAAAATATTGATTCAAAAAATTCAAGAAAAATTGAGAATTAAAATTTGTTGAACCCCTAATTTTTTTTTGTTAAAACTCAAGAAATATTAATTTCAACCCCTCAACCAAATTCATATTTAAGCCTTTTATGTGATTTTATATATGTTTTTAATATTTTATATTTTGTCTTTTTATAATAAAATTTATATATTTTCAAGTTTTTAAAATTATAATTTTTTTGAATTTAGACTAAATTGAAAAAATTTATAAATATTGAAGGTTAAATTTGTTAGATTTTTTAGAATCAAGACAAAATTAATAGAATGTGTAAATTATTAAGGGTTAAATTTATTATTATAGCAATCAAAAGATTGTCATGTAAACATTTTCTTTTGTGACCAATGTACTTTAATGGTGGAGTAACTAAAAATGTCAATTAATTTAATGGGGTGACTAAATTAACAAAAAATTCCGGTGAACAAAATAGGAACACTTTAAAACTTGAGTGACTATTTGAATAGTTTAGCCTTTAAATTTTTTAGAATTATTAAAAAGATTTTAAAAGTATCAAATTGATATTTTAGTTATAGTTCATGGGCTAAATTGGAAATTAATCCTTTGAATTAACGTGTAACTTCGTTTTTTAACGAAAATTAACCTGATAGAGTGACCAAAATATAACAATGTGATAAGTTTAGTGAAAATTATGTAATTTTAAAAGTTGAATAACTGAAATATAATTTTAATGGTAATTGGTGTCGTTTACGCTACTTGAAAAGGCATTTCATTTTGGGATAAAGCGCAAGCAGTCCTAGCTCGCTGAAGTAGTGCTTCGCTCATGGAGCAACAATCTCCTCCCTCCTCCGCCTCCACAACCACAACCACCACCAGCACCACTCCTCTCCTCCCCCAACATCACCCATGGTGGCGTCGTCATTTCCACATGAAGAATTCCCTCTCCTCCGAACTATCAGGAGCAGTGGGAGACTTGGGGACTTTCATTCCAATTGTCCTAACTCTCACCTTGGTTTCCCACTTAGACCTCTCCACAACTCTCATCTTCACTGCCCTTTACAACATAACCACTGGCCTACTCTTCCACATCCCTATGCCTGTCCAACCCATGAAATCCATAGCTGCCGTTGCCGTCTCCGAAACCCCTCACCTTACCACCTCCCAAATCGCCACCGCTGGTGCCTCTACTGCAGCCGTCCTCTTCCTTCTCGGGGCTACCGGTCTGATGTCGACCCTTTACCGTCTCCTCCCTCTCCCTGTTGTCCGCGGGATCCAGCTCTCTCAAGGCCTCTCCTTTGCCTTCTCAGCCATCAAGTACATCCGTTACAATCAAGACTTCGTAGCTTCTAAAGCTACCACCCCACGGGCTTGGTTGGGCCTTGATGGTCTTGTTGTGGCCCTTTCAAGTCTCCTCTTTTTAGTCATCTTCACGGGCTCCGGGGATCATTATGATAGAAATGAATCTGCTGACGACCAACTACGTCGCAGAAACTCAAAGAGGCTGAGAATTTTGGGTTCAATTCCAGTTGCTTTGATAGTGTTCCTACTTGGGTTGGTTTTATGTTTTATACGCGATCCTTCAATTTTTGGTGATATTAAGTTCGGCCCATCAAAAATTGGATTTTTGAGTATAACTTGGAATGATTGGAAAGTTGGGTTTTTGAAAGGAGCAGTGCCACAAATTCCTCTGTCTGTATTGAACTCAGTTATTGCAGTTTGTAAGTTGTCTGGTGATTTGTTTCCAGACAGAGAGCTGTCTGCTGCCAAGGTTTCAGTGAGTGTAGGGGTTATGAATTTGGTGGGGTGTTGGTTTGGGGCAATGCCAGTGTGTCATGGTGCGGGTGGGTTAGCTGGTCAGTATAGGTTTGGGGCAAGGAGTGGATGGTCGGTGGTGTATTTGGGGATAGGGAAGTTGGTAATTGGCTTGGTATTTGGGAACTCCTTTGTTAGGATTTTGAATCAGTTTCCTATAGGGATTCTTGGAGTTCTTTTATTATTTGCCGGCATTGAGTTGGCTATGGCCTCGAGGGAT
This sequence comes from Gossypium bickii, assembly GCA_025503065.1. Taxonomy (NCBI): domain Eukaryota; kingdom Viridiplantae; phylum Streptophyta; class Magnoliopsida; order Malvales; family Malvaceae; genus Gossypium; species Gossypium bickii. The sequence goes on along the minus strand of CP106713.1, from coordinate 12,133,301 downwards.
ATGAACTCAAAGGAGGAGTCTTTTGTCATGTTGGTTTGTGCTGCTGTATCTTTGACAGGTTCTAGTGCTGCATTGGGGTTCGTGTGTGGGATTTTGCTGTTTTTGTTGCTGAAGCTAAGAAAAATGGAGTATTCTGGTTCTGCTCCTGGTTTTAGCAAATTCAAGTTTGAGTCTACCGTTGATGCCGAAACTAGTTCAATTCCTTAAAACTGCATTTATTTGGGCTGGATGCTGTATGTCGGATGATGAAGCTATGCAGGGTAAGTTGCACTTTCAAATGCAAGTATAAGATCATATGTGTAGATTCCTGTGCAGATTTGATATGTATGTTCTAGACTAGCAAAATACTACCAGAATCATATGATAGAATATAAACCACTGTGATGTATTTAATTCTGGCCTAGCAGTTACTACATTATTTTATCGGTGCATATTGCCCGATCTGTTGCGACAATAATTGAATTTTAATGTATCACCTTCCTTGGAAAACTAGTTCAGGTAAGCCAAGTTTCTTAAAACTTGTATCCTAGGGGAAGTTTTTCATTTTATTTATAGAAATCATAGGTAGCAGAGCATTTGCTTCTATGTTGTTGAATCCGGAGTTCATAATCTATAGGGACTACCTGCTTTTCCAATAGTTGAAAGGGTAAGAATATTGTTTTCAGATGAATGTGTTGATTAGAAATCTCAAGTGACAAGAATGAATAATTTTTTACTAAAAGTGAAAGATGATGGTAGAACTTTCTGTGGTGGATCAATTTTAAGTTTTCTGTGGGATGCTTCTGCGGCATTAGAAATCGAACCCGAAGTGAATGAGATTCAACGAAATTTACCAACAAATGAAGTGAGAAGTTTTCAAGATTCAGGGATTCCTGAGACTTGATGGAAAGCATAATGTAGTTATTAGCTTTTGTTGGCAAACATGCTGGGTTATAGCCATAGGTTATGTTTGGACATATTATTGCTCTGAACTCTGTTAGGCTGAAGCTGAAGTGGTAAGATGTAAAATAATTGAAGCTGGAAATCAAGGCAAAGGGAGCCATTGCCTGAAGCTACATTTCTGCTCTATGTTATGGTATTGGGATGTATCTCACATTGGTTAGATTCTACATTGTTTGTGGCCCTTTTCAAGTTGGGTCTTTCCATTTACTGCTTATTAATTTTAAGTTGGATATCTTCAAATCTATTTTCTTCATTGAATAGCGTCCTTAAAGCTGCCTGAACATATGTGATCCATAAAATTACATGTTACAAGAGAAGAATGCATAACATGTTTGTACATCAAAGGTATTTTTTTTTGAAGTAAAATCAAAATAGATTAATAAAAGGGAGAGCGGGCAAACGAACTTAAGTCATCAGCTTTCTCTATACACCTAGACCTGGAATTAACAAATAAAGCATCGAATTCAATTAGAAAGAAAAAACAGACCCATAAACGACCTATGCCAATCATTGTGGATAGCATACAACTAGAGGTGTACATGGGCCGGGCCGGGTCCGAAATATGGGCCTAAAAATTTGTCCAAGTCTGGCCCTACATGAAATGGGTAAACCCGAGCCCGGCCCGGCCCGGCCGGTATTATTTTTTATTTTATTAAATAAAAAATAAAAAATAATGAATCAAATACATTTAAAAAAATAGATGCTTATTTTCTACTTTGAATCTCATAATGATATTATTCTACCATTTAATTTTCTACTTTACGAAAATAGATGCTTAATTTGTTTAGCTTAATTTATTAATAATTTTTTCATGTTCTCAAAATTTTAATTTTAAAAAAATTAAATATGGAATAAAATAAACACACGTTCCTAATTTGGTAACAAAAATCAAGTGACATTTTAACTTTTGCAAGTAACTTAAAACACATGTTTGTCACTTGGAAACTTGAGATACGGAGCCTTCAACTTAAATATTAATGATTAATATATAAAAAAGTAGTAAATAATTTTTTTTTAAGTCTTGATATTCAATCAATATATTATAGGATCTCAAAAATCATATCGAAATAATATTAAAAATGACAATAGAACAGTAAGAAGTAATTATATTAAAATTGAAACAACTCGTTTGATCTAAAATAATAACCAAATTAATAATAAAATAAAAGTTCTACAATATCGAAATAATATTAAATACAACAAAAAAATAATAAAATATCATCAAAACAGCCCAAAACAGCCCCAAAACAGCATCAAATAGCATCAAACAGCAACTAACAGCAATTAACAGCAACTAACAGCAACTAACAGCACCAAAACAATGGCAAAAACAGCATAAAAACAGCAGAAAAACAGCATCACCAACAATCCAAAAAAAAATACTAAAGTTAAAATTTTATTAATAAAAAAATAAAAAATAATACTAAAATATTTCGGGCCGGGCCGGGCCCGGGCCAAAAAAATCATGCCCGAGGCCCGGCCCGTTTTTTAAATGGGCCTCATTTTTTTATCCAAGCCCATTTTTCGGGCCTATATTTTTGCCCAAACCCTCCCGCATTTCGGACGGGCCTTCGGACCGAGTCGGGCGGCCCGGCCTATGTACACCTCTACATACAACAAAATTATTGTGCAAGTGAATGAGCGGCTTTTGGTTTAAGACAACATGCATTAAACATAACCACGATACATTAAAATATAAGACACATACACAAATTATCGCCAAGTAGCAAGGTGTACATCCAGCCAGCCTTGATGTGAAAAGAAAGGACCACTGTTTTTGGTTGATTTCTTCAGGCATTAAACCATCATGGATTAGTAGATAAGAACCACACCTTCATGTAAAATACATACACGTAGCAGTATAATTCACTATTAAAATAATATTTAAAAAATGTAATCTGCAATGTTGTACCTCTACTTCTAATTTAAGTTGTCTAAGAAGGTAGAATCACCAAGCTTGTAGGCTAAATATTGTTGTTCAGTGTTGATGATGTAGACATGGACATTTTCTATATTTTGAACTTTCCAATGGTCTTCACCAACTCCTGGTAGCATTCTTCTAACAAATTCTTTGGACATAGGACTAACTTCAAACACACCAAGGCATTTCATATGGCAGATGTCGGATGGCAGCTTCTTCAACTGTTGACAAGACCCAATAAAGAGGTGTTCAACAAGATGGAGTGCATTTTCATCGATTGCCAATCTATTCAGCCTATCCAATTTCTCAAGGATCAAAATCTTGAGTGCTGGAAAGTATCCACTCTCGGAATGAAGTTGTGTTCCATTGCATCCCTTGTAAAGAAAAAGTCCCAACAACTTGGTCAATTCACCAAGAATGTTGAGAGGAATCTCAGATAATTGCGACCAAAGTAGTCAAATCCGAACTAGGCACTTGAGATCGGAAATCCAATTGGGTAACTTTTCCAATCGCCCTTGAAGCCTAAGCAATACAAAAGAAGAGGAGATGACATTGATTGCAATTGCAGAGGTTCCTCCTCTTTTGCTGAGATAATCTGTAGTGATTGATGGAGGGACATTTGCTCAATAGCATTGCACAAAGCATCCCACCTGATTTCAGGTTGGAATCCAACTTTCTTAGGTTCTTCAACTTTCCCAACTCGCTAACTAAATCAAATCTCTTTCCTGCATCCACATCTACAAGATAAAGCTTTTCTATGGACTTTAAACTTTGAACATTGCCATGTATTTTCACCCCTTGTCGAATCTGAAAATTGGTATCGGATTAGGCTATAAAATACTTTAGATTGGAAAGCTTATTGATCTCAAAAGGTAATTGATGCACACGAGAACGTTTCAAATCCAAAGCTTCTAGTTTGTGCAACTTAGATAAGGACTTTGGGAGTGTCTTTACTTTTGTATCTCTTACACTTAAGTATTTCAAGTGCAACAGATTTCCCAATTCCTTAGGCAAGCGAGTTCTTACAAGAGTTTGAAATTGGCAAATATTGACATGAGCAGGGATTTGGGGAATTCTTTTACCTCAAAAAAGATAATTGAATGAGCTTTTGAGCTACGGATGGTCGATGACAAGTTGTTGGAACCAATATTCTGGATTGAGATGTACCGTGCTGTCTGGTTCAGATTTGTTAATTTGCGTTGGTGAAGTTTGAATGAAAAAGTTCAGTTCATCTGACTTGGAAAGAATGAGCTCATGTGTTAAACCACGGACTCGACATTCTCTAACCACGCCATCAAAATCGACCAATTCAACATGAACCGAGTTTTTGTTTATGAGCTGAGTCCAGGATTGTCTCGCGACATCTTCAGCTGTTGCATCATGTTGTTGTTGTTGTTGCTGTTTCACAAAGCCCTCTGCAACCGAGCCAATCTTGCACAATTGACAACACAATCTACTGGAAACATGCCAAGAAACAAGAAACAGGATTTGAGATGGTAAGGCAAATCATGATAACTTAAGGAATGGATTGTTTTGATCCGCGTGAGATGGTTGTTTTATGGCTGTGCCTTGAGGCTATCGTTCAAGCTTTGCCATTCAACAACATCTCGGGCTTTAGTTGACAGCAGTCCACCAATGGCCACAATTGCAAGTGGTAAGCCTTCGCATTTTTTAACAATATCAAAAGACAAATCCTTCAACTCCAAGGGATATTGCTTCTCTTGGTCGAATTGAAATGCTGTTCTGCATAAGAGTTCTTGTGCCAACTCTAGGGTAGAGGTTTCAGCTCACGAACATGAACAAGTGCTGATGTTTTGGAAAACTCTGCAACGTTCCTGTTCCTTGTTGTCACCATAATTCTACTGCTTTTGTCATTACCAAACAATGCATTTTGTACTTCTCCCCAAGTCTTCTTTCCATACATCATCGAACACAACAAAATACAATTCTCCTGCAGAATGTTTCTGCATTTTCCAATCAGCTATTCCCCGTCCATTGCATTGACCTCACTGGGATAAGGCTCTTTCCTAAACTTATAAAATTGCCTTATCATGGTCTTTAGTAGATCCTCCACCTTGTATGATCGAGACAGTAATCCAAGCATGGCAGTCAAAGTGCCCTGTGGCGATCTGTTCATCAGCAACTTTCTTGGCCAGAGTTGTCCTGCCAACTCCTCCCATGCCCACCACTGAAATCGCAGTACGATTAGATTCACCATGTATCGATTCTCTTCCCAAATCTTTTCTCAAAGAATCAATCCCCACAAGTGCATCGTTGTCGACGAAATGGAGCCCCATTTGAGGGTCACACCAAGTTTTATCCTCGGCACCACCTCCAAAGGTGTTGAAGCTGTAAGGCTTGCTCCTTTCCGGATTTCACGTACCCGTGTCTTGATATCTTGAATCTCTGAAGCTATTTCATGGCGTCTCTTCACACCTTTTACTAGACAATCTACTTTTGCAAGGAAAGCTTTGAATCCATGCCGGTGGTGGCGGTTTCCCACATGAAGCACGTACTCATCCATTATTACGTATCTAACGAACATACGACTCCAATTGCAGTTTTCTTTCTTTTTTCCATTTTCTTTTTAATGCAAAATTTTTTTATGCATTATCCATTCATAAATCTATACACCATATGCTATAAATTAATTATGTATCCATACACTATATATTATAAACGAATTACAAGGTAACAACACTTATAATTCAACAATAATTTATAAATTCATAAATTAATAATATATTGTGAATGAAACTTTTGACTCAATAATAAATTTGAGATACTGAATATTTATATATGGATTTTCCATCATATTTATTGTGTTTATTTTGTTAATTTGAATTACTAAAAAATAATAATATATTGAAAACAAACTTTTATTCTGATTTATTTTATTGTTATAAAAGTATGACTGCATCCGCAACTCTTTTTTAATTAGAGATTTGTTATTTTAATTTTGCTATAACACAAAAGTTGGGAGTCACTTGTTATGGTAGTTCACACCGTATGGGATGTGGAGAACTATTAAAGTGGAGGCAGTTAGAAGTGTGTAAAATTCGGGTAAAATCAAAAAAATTCCGTTAATTGGTCGGTTAACTGAATTTTTTCGGTCGGGGGTCGGTTAATTAATTTTTTATTTTTCGGTTAACGTTTAATTCAGTTCGAAATCGGTCGATTAACTGAATTTTTTCGGTTTAATCGAAAAAATTAATAAATAAAATTATAATATATAAATAGGCCCACTATTCACTTAAACCCAATCCAAACCCAAGTATCCAACCCAACCCTACCCAATCATCAAAATTACAAATAATTTAATAAATAAAAATAAAATTTTAAATTTTATTTTCTTTTTGTAATAAAAATAAAAATAAAATAAATAACTCAACCCACTATTATATGCTAAATTTTTGCACATGTTTTTTTCTTTTTGTAGGTTTAATGCAAATGGAGATCTTTTGGAGAGAAGAAATAGATACAAATGGACAATATTAAAGACTTACATTTTAATTATGTGTTAATTTCAAGACTTATGTAATGTTTTTAATTATGTTGTGATTCAAAGACTTATGTAATCTTTTTAATTATGTAGTGATTCATTTCGGTTAATTCAGGTAATTATGGTAATTCGGTTAATTTTTAACCAAAAATAAAAAAACATATAATTTTCGGTTAATTCGGTTAACCGACCAAATTAACCAAAAAAATTTTGGTTCGATTAATTTTTTTGAAAAAATTTCGGTTCAGTTAATAGTTAAAAATTTTGAAAGGTCGATTATTTTGGTTAATGTTATTTCGGGTCGGTTAACCGACTGAAAACCCCTATAAGCGGTTCACATTGTAAATGATACAAAGAGTCACTAAAAATAATGGTTTCTAGAAATTTCATGAGCTTGGAAAGCTTTTTAAGAGAGATTTGGTACCACTTTGGCTGATATTCTAGAGCCACTTCTTTTTGTTATGGAGAGAGCTTTTATTGAGGGGGTGCTTTGACGTGGTGCTTGCTGGAATAATGCCATACTATATTTAAGGTGACTATAGAGGCATGGGTATAACAATTGCACCCTAGTTGAAGGGAAGATTATAAAGTGCTCTTCCTTAAGAAAATGCTTCTTGATAAGGGTTTTGGGTTTTCTTATTGCTATGACGAGTCATTGTGAGTCTTAAGAGACAAGTTTGGGGATATGATGAATGTCTTAAGAAGTTAAACTCGACGAATACCTAAAAAGAAAAATGATTGTGTGATTTTGGTGATAACATGTACTTGCATTCTACTTGAGAAATACTTAGAGAGCAAATTTAGTGAAGCCTCCCTTCAATTGGCCTATGCTAGAAACAAAACTGAGGTCTTAAGAGGCCTTACTTGATGGGGAATTGGAAACTCAAAAGGTTTCACTAGGAGCGACATTAGAGACTTCAATAGACTTCAGTTGAATAAGATTGCTTTCTTAATAGTTATATGGTCGTACTTACCAATCCCTTTGACACATGGAGAAATGAGACACCTTAAAGATCAATTTGGTGAAGCACTCCTATAAAAGTGAAATATGACACCTTAGAGGCAAGCGTGAAAGAAAAATGCCAAAAGTTATGGGATGGTTCATACCCTGATAGTGCCAAGAGATGATAATTTTTTTTAAGATCTAAGATGTTTCCATGCTATTTAGGAGATTTACAGGCAATCTAGGTGGAGTTTTATTAGTTGTAGAATTCCCCTTTTGAGTTTGATCCATGAGGGAGATCCACATATATGTTTTTCTAACTAACTCCCCTTTTAGCTATAGTCTTGCATGGTTAAACTAGATATATATAAGGGGATACATAAATAATGAAGTCATACTTGAGAAATGTGCGCTTGAATAGATGATGTAGACACATAATGAGATTCTCCTTAGAAGTGTACACCTAGATAAATGAGGTGTATATATATATATATAATGAACTCTCTCTTGAGATGTTCGCCTAAATAGATGAAATAAGTAAATAATGATCTTCGTAAGAATAGATATATGTAGTAAACTCTTCAATGAAGGGGTTCGTTTGAATGATTGAACTTTAAAAGAATAGATATAAAATGAACTCTCTAATAAAGGGATTCACTCGAATAAGGAATTCCATAAAATAATTAACTTTGTGTTATCCATTGAAACCTTAAAAGGCTATGCCTAGTGGGGCTAGCAGTCGCTTTTAGCAAGCTGAAGCCTTAAAAGGCCACGCGTGCAGTGGTAGGGTGCTAGAGCCATAAAAGGCTTTATTGGAAGCTTGATATGCGCCTATGCTGGAAATGGCAGTGGAGCCTTTAGAGGCTTTGATGAACAAGGCATTGGAGCCTTAAGAGGCTTCACCAAAAAACGACAAAAGGGCCTTTGGAAAGCCTACGCCCAAAAGGCACTAGAGCCTTAAGAGGCTTTGTTGGAAATGATATTGGGACCTATCAGAAGGTTGTTGTTGATGAAGAGTTGCTCCTTTAAAAGATCTTTTAAGTTCTTCACGTCAACTTTTTTTCATGTCATACGGTTTGCCAATCGCCCCATCCTTATTTTTTCTATGTTAACTTCCATATCATCGCTTAGCAACCTAAAGCTTCAACAGAAAACTTTATTTTAAGAGATCAATTTATTGTAGCTTTCGATCATAGGCTTGATTATTTTTTAATTATATTAGAAGGCCTTTTTTAGTATTTAATGCTGGAGATAAAGGGTGCTTGGGGTTGGATTTGGGCTCAATTTTCTTGTTATTGGGCTTTTAAAGTTTATTGTCCACTTTCAAAACCCAATGGAAAAAACAAGAGTTAAATTTGATAATTGATATATATATTTAAAAATTTATTTAAAAATAGGTTTATTTGTCATAAAGTCCTTAAAAATGCAAAAAAAAAAAAAACATTTAAACTTTTGTATCAAATACATACCTAATTAAACCCCTATTGTTAATTAAAATAATCAATTAAGTCCTATTGTTAATGATTTTCATCATTGATCACGTTGACTGTTAAAATAAATTGACGGACCAATCAAATGGTGACACATGACAGCTTTGGGTTAATTTAATATTTTTCTCATAAAAATTATAAAAAAATTAGAAAAACAAAAAAAGTTATAAAAAATCAGAAAACATTATTAAAAATATTAAAATTGGTATAAATTTATTAAAATTATAAACATATAAAAACTTATAAATATTATAAAAATATAAAATTAATAAATTTTATTTAAAATAAAAATGTATTAGAATTCTTTAAAAATGATAAAAATTGTAAAAAATCATAAAAATATATTAAAAACTTGAACTAGATTGGTTAGCCCAAAATCGACAAGGGTATCGGTTTGGGGAAAGCCATTAGACGGGTTGACTTGGGAATCAGGCTGTTGAACCGGTCTAATGGATGATATCCTTGTAGATTTCTGTCTGATAAGTCCAACCGATTGATCCGATCCGATTCAATTCAAGCTTTTATGTTTTTTTTAGTAATTTATATAAATTTGTATCAATTTTAATATATATATAATTTTAAATATTTTTATAGAATTTTAATACGTTTTTATAAAATTTTAAATATATTTTATTATTTTTATAATTTATTATTTAATATTTTGAAGTTTATATAAATTTATATATATTAAATTTTTTATAATTTTTTTATTACTTTTTATATTTTTTAATAATATTTGTGATTTTTAATAATTTTTATGATAAAAAGATTTTTATAGAATTTTAATACGTTTTTATAAAATTTTAAATATATTTTATTATTTTTATAATTTATTAGATTATTTTATAATTTTATAATATTTAATATTTATAAGGTTATATCAATTTATATATATTTTAAATTTATTTATATTTTTAATAATTTTTGTGATTTTTAACAAATTTTATAATAAAAATATTAGATTAAACTAAAAAATTAGCTAGTCTACTATCCTAGCATGTTTCTGTCTGCTCTCTCTGGCAGTTTCTAGGGTTTTTCTTTTGTTTAGTTGTTTTGAGTGACGGCAGAGTTTTATTTAATTTTATTCTTGGCCTTGGCAAATTGATTCAGCCAGTTAGTTGACGTTTCAGAATGGAAACAAAATTTGCGGGGTTAACGATAGACGAAGAGGAAGAAGAGATTTCACAGGTACCGAATGAACCTAATACGGAAGTAGGAATGGGGGTTTGTCGACTGGTGGGGTGTTTTCTGACAGCAAGCATGATTCACTTCCCGGCTATGAAGAGCACAATGGCAAATTTATGGCATCCGGTTCGAAGGGTTCAGATCTGAGATCTAGGGGAAAAAATGTATTTATTTCAATTTTTTCATATTATAGATCTAGAGAGAGTAATCAAGGGTTCGCCATGGACTTTTAATAATCATTTATTGGTCCTACATAAGTTGCAATGGAGGGAGGATCCTTTGAAAGTCCCTTTAATCTTTTCTCCTTTTTGGGTACAATTACATGGTGTTCCTGTTGGTTTTTTCTCGAAAAATTTCGCAACTTTATTGGTACTTTCATTGAGTATGATGGTTTAAATTTGGGAAAGGAAAATAGAAACTTTATGAGAATAAAAGTCCAAATCAATATTTGAAGGTCTTTAAAAAGGAAGAAACAAATTATCTGTTATGGAAAGTGTTCCTATGTCAGATTCAAATATAAAAGATTGACGCTATTTTGTTTTTATTGTGGACGACTGGGACATAATGATTTTTTTGGTGAAGCAAAGATGGTATTAAGAGTAGAAATTGCTGAGATGGGATAGGATTTATCTCTGATGGCACAATCCCGCCGAGCTCTAATGATGAATAGTGTGTGGTTACGGGAAGAGGGAGATGGAGAGTAGGGGGGACATAAGGAGGGAACACAACTTTTGGGGAATAATGAGAGGGATTTAGTGCCAAGTATGCGTAGCAAAAATAATATTGACCCCATATTGGGGATTAATTTGGAGGGTCGATTAACAAACTCATGGAGCTGAGGCGAAAAAGTAAATGAAGGTCAGTTTCATATTTTAATAGAGCATGATCTTGAAAATGGTGTGCTGATAGGAGAAGGGGGTAAAAAGCAGAATAGAGGAGAGATAAATGATTTTTTGGATAAAAGGAGGTGATCAACTTGGAGGGAAGAAGTAGGAGGTTAGGGAAAGTCAGTCATCTAATATCGGCAACTGCCAAGAGGCAAGCCGACTGGTTGCAATGAAAATATTAAGCTAGAATGTCTGGGGTTTGGGGAGCCCACGGACAATTCGAAGACTTCGACATGTGTTGAAGTTATATAATCACCAAATTGTTTTCTTAATGGAGATGAAGATTTGTAAGAGCCGGATGGAACGAGTTCGAAGAAGTTGTGGTTTTCTGCATGGAATAGATATAGATTCAAATGGGTCTAGAGGTAGGCTATGTTTGGCTTGGTGGGGAGGTAATAATATATAGCTTAGAAGTTTTTCACAGAGACATATTGATGTGATTATAGAAGAAGTTGAAGAAGGTAGTAAATAGAGATTTATTGGGTACTATGGGTCCCCCTATTCACAAGATAAAACTGATACATGGAATCTTTTACGTCATTTAGGTGATTTTAAAGAGCTTCCATGGATGGTTTGTGGGGACTTTAATGAAATCTTATATGGTTTCGAAAAAAAGGGAGGCCTACCTCGCGAAGAAGGAAGAATAGAAGCTTTTCGTAAGGTTTTGGAGGAGTGCAATCTGGTGGATGTAGGCTTTACGAGGAATTGGTTTACGTGGGAGTGGGGTAATCTGCCAGGAACTAATATCCAAGAACGATTGGACAGGGGTGTAGCAATCGAGGAATGGCTTTCTTTATTTCCTGATTTTCAATTTTAGCACCTTCCTCATACATTCTCAGATCATTGCCCGTTACTTATGAATACAGAAAAAAGAGAAAAGGAGAGAAGATCTAGAAGTTTCAAATTTGAAGAATGGTGGGTTTTGGAGGATTCATTTCTTAATGTAGATAAAATATTTGGGAAAATTCGAGAGGAGATTTGTGAGTAAATTAGAAAGTGTAAAAAGGGGCCTGGAGAGGTGGGCTGGTCAGATTCAGTATAATAGAAAGGAAAAGGTAAAGATGTTAACCTTCAAACTGGGTAAGTTGATGGAAGCTGAGAGAAATGATGACAATATGGTAGATCTCATTGATATGAGAATTCAACTCAATTTTGAGATTGAAAAAGATGAGCGTTACTGGGAACAGAGGGCGCGAGTTAATTGGTTAAAGTTTGGGGATAAAAATTCAGCTTTCTTCCACAAACAGGAAACACAGAAAAGACAGAGAAATCAGATTCGAAAAATGCAGTATGATGATGGACGCGAAATCGATGAAATATGTGAAATGGAGGAGATTGCTAGATCGTTTTTTCTTAACTTGTTTTCGGCTGGGAGAAGGGGAAATTATGAGCACATTTTGTCAGGAGTTTCTCGACATATTTTTGATGAGGATAATTCAAAGCTTAATGCGAGATATACGAAGGAGGAGATATAAGAAGCACTGGTAGAATTAGGTCCTACATAAGGTCCAGGAAAGGATGGTTTTCCGGCCTATTTTATCAGAAGTGTTGGGCAATTATTGGGGAAAACGTCACAACATATTGCCTTAATCATCTGAATGGAGGTATAGATATCGACTTAATTAATAAAACAAATATTGTGCTGATTTCGAAGATTACAAATCCATCAGATATAACTCAGTTTAGGCCAATTAGTTTGTGTAATGTAATTTATAAATTGTTGGCTAAAGTTATGGCAAATCGTCTTCGTTTGGTAATGAATAAATGTTTGATCTGGCCCAAAGCGCTTTTGTTCCAGGGAGGCTAATTTTGGATAATGTCTTGCTAGCTTATGAACTCCTATATACATTGAGACACAAGAGGGTGGGGAAAAAGGGATTTATGGTGGTAAAATTGGATATGAGTAAAGCCTATGATAGGGTTAAATGGAGTTTTGTGGAAGAAGTAATGAAAAAGTGGGATTCGATCCAGACTGGGTGGCTCTACTTATAAAATATGTTACTACAGTATCTTACTCGGTGGTCTTAAATGGGAACAATGAAGAAACTTTTTTCCCTTCAAGAGGATTAAGACAGGGTGATTCGTTGAGTCCATTCTTATTCTTATTCTTTGGAGAAGGTCTATCCAGTCTTATGAAGCTAGGGATACAAGAAGAATCAATAAGAGGAGTTAAGGCAAGCAGAAGTGGTCCTCAGATTTCTCATCTACTTTTTACAGATGATTGCATATTATTTAGGTCAGCAACGGAGAGGAGCGCAACTTGTTTGAAACAGATATTACATGAATACGAAATTTGTTCAGGTCAAAAGTTAATTTTTCAAAATCTACTATTTTTTTCAGCACTAATATAGAGGAAAAAGTCAAAAGAACAATAACAAGAGTGCTTGGAGTTCGCAGTTCCAATGATCCTGAACGATACTTAGGCTTACCTAATATGGTGGGTAGAAAAAAGAAAGCTGCACTTCAGATTCTGAAAGACAGACTACGGCAATGAATTGATAACTGGAGCATCAAGTACCTATCCTTAGGAGGTAAGGAGGTTTTATTAAAGCCGTTCTACAGTCTATACCAACTTATTCAATGGCGTGTTTCTTGCTTCCTAAGTCTCTATGCACAAAATTAGAGGGAATAATTGCTAAATTTTGGTGGCAAAAAAATAAAGGGAAAAAAGGGATTCATTGGTGTGCCTGGAAGGATATTTGTGTGTTGAAAGAATTTGGTGGTCTCGATTTTTGAAATTTAGATAAATTTAATATTGCATTATTAGCTAAGCATGGTTGACATCTTATTAATTATCCCAATTCTTTGTTAGCCCGAGTTTTAAAAGCTAAGTATTATCCGAATGCGAATTTTTTAAATGCTCCATTAAAAAACTTACCTTTACTCACCTGGAGAAGCATTTGGTCAGCAAAAGGGATACTGGAAAAAGGCTTCTGCTGGAGAGTAGGCAGGGGAGACGGCATATCAGTGTGGACTGATCTCTGGGTGTCGGGTAATGCAGAAGAAAGATTACAGAATCATTGCAGAAATGAAAACATCAGATTAGTGTCTGACTTAATTGATGAAAGTAACAGAACTTGGAAGAATGATTTGATTGACAATACCTTTGATGCGAATATTGCTAGGAAAATCCTATAAATCTCGTTGGCGAAATCGGCCTATGAAGATTTTCAAGTATGGATAGGGGAGCCATCAGGGAACTTTTCAGTGAGGAGTGCCTATAAACTATTACAAGAATCTACATTGATTCCTAGTAATATTATACAAACCCATACTAAAATTTTTTACAAGAAACTATGGAGCTTAAACATGCCCTCGAAAATAAAAATTACAGTATGGAGGATTTCGTGGAATTACATCCCCACGTTTTCGAATCTTATGATGAAGAGAGTGATTATGGTGGATTGGTGCCTTAGGTGTCAACAAGATGTGGAGGATAGCAACCATGTTTTTCGATCCTGTCCTACAACAAAAGAAGTATGGAAGCTGTTAAATTTTGCATGGGTACTTGATAATATTTCTTCAGTATGTTGGGAGTGGTTTACCTGGGTTTTTAACCGTGAAACGAATGAGCAATGCAGACTTTTTTGCTGCGAACTCTGGATGATCTGGTCTAACAGAAATAAGTTAATTTATGAAGGCAGAAAGCTTAATAGTTGGGATATTACAAGACAAATAACCAGCTACATATCAGAGTTAGAAGGTATAGAAAAAAGAACACTTAGCTTGGATGTAATAATGAGTTCTCCACATACCGAACAAAGAGGAAATGTGGTGATTTATTTTGACGCAGCTTACGATTAAAAATCTTTCAGATCTACGTCAGGTTTGGTTGTACAAGACGTGGGGGGTAGAATCTTAGCCTCTAAATCAGTTCTCCATTCCAATGTAGCGTCTACGTTCGCGGCGGAAGCACATGCATGGTTACAAGCCATAATGTTAGGGAAGCAAATGGGATTTACTGTTCTAGACATAATAGGCGATTCGAAAACGGTTATAACAAAATGCCAAAATGCAGATCGTGACAGTTCAAATATTGGAGCACTTATCAGAGACATTCAGGCAACAAAGAATCACTTTCAAGAGATCCGATTTAAGTTTACCCCAAGGACAGAAAACACATGTGTTGATCTAATTGCAAGAGAAGCGCTTACCAAAAGAGAGGAGTATTACCTCGAGGGAGGGATTCCAGACCCCATCTGAAGAGAAATGGAGCAGATTAGCCGGAGAGATTTGGGCCGAAAGAGAAGAAGGAGCGTCTGTAACACTTGAACTATTAGTGAAGAAGGAAATAGGGTGACCTTTGAAATAAAAGAGGAAGCAAAGCTCTGGATTGAAGGAAAAGAAAGAGTGTCTGTAAAGGCTGAAATGAAAGAAAATATGAAAAGGGGTGACCTTTGAAATGAAAGAGGAAACAATTATTTTTTTGAAAACAAAGCAGATAAGTAAAAGATCTGAAGCAAATCTGCTATAGTACAGCTGTATCTAATGATGGGAAACGACAATTCTTATGGAGGCCAGCTGTTCTGACGACGGAGGAGTAGGATTAGGTTTATTTATTTGCTTAGTCCTTCCATTTTCTTTTTTTTTTTTAAAAAACTGTTGGGCCTTATGTTGTAGGTCTGCTTTTTATTTTATTGTTTTACTTATGCTTTGCTGAAGTGTATCCAATTCAGTAGATGGGTCTTCTTTGTTATTGAATTTATTTGCTATAATAATAATCCAGTCGAATTTCAAAAAAAAAAAAAAACTAAAAATTAGCTAGTGATACCATTTTACTGATCTACCAATTTATTTTAACATAATCAATAACGAAAATTAATAATGAGAAAAATTAATTAATGATAGATGCTTCAAATTAATTAAAACTTTATTGTGACATATAAGCTTTTAAAATATATATCATTTATGATTCAACATAGGGTATGAAGTATGAATATGGTTTAGGTGAAATTAATTAAAGGCAAGAAAAGAAAAAAAGACAAACAAACAGAAATAGAAGTTGACCTCTTACGCTACAACTACTTTCCAAGTCTTTCATTTTAAGCATTCTCTTAGATCCAAAGTTTCACCAACTGAAGTTCCCAGAAATCTTTGCAATACCTTTAACTGTCACTACCAAAATTTCAGGTTTGTTTTTCTCTTTTCTTTTTATTCTACTAAATTTTGTTCATTGAATTTGCAAAACCACCCACCAAGCTATAAGCTTGAATCCGATGCTCTTGCTGTAGATCAATGCTTATGTAGTGACTACAACTTCAGTTTTGATGCGGACGTAGCAAAACTGCTGTATTTGTAAACTTCGTTTTGTTCTTTGAGGAATCGGGTTTTGATTTTTAATGGTTTCTAGGAAGTGGGTAGCTGAGAAATATTGAGAAAAGAGATTGAATATTGAAAATTTTTGGAACCATGAGGAGTGTATATGTGGCTGTTGTTGTTGTTTGTATAATGTGCGAGATGTTTATCTTAGGGTTGACAAATTATGTTCCAGAAGTGGAGTTTGAGTTTAAAAAGGAATCTTCTATGGAAGTGGAACACAATTTTGAAAGAATTGGTGAGGTAAAGAAACATTGTAAATCAGTTCTATCATCAGCTTCTGAATTCAAAGCTGAAGATAATAGGATAGCTGATATAAAAGAGGAGCTCAATTTCGGGTATGGGGATTGGTGGCAGGATGTTGGTGATGCTCCTATTATGCCATTTGATGATAGAGATATCCCTAAGAATTTGTCACAGCCTCCCTCTAATATATCTTCTTTCTGGATCACAAATGTCGATCACAAACATCGGACTAAGAAGTATGTAAGTGTCAGTGGCATTTTGATGTTGGGCATTACACTGGATACTTCATTTGCGGAGAGGCCATACAAGGGTAGTCCTCGATTTCAGGTATGGCCTGCTCATACTCAGCTTGCAATTTCATTCGAAGGGATTTATATGGAAAACAAACGGAATGGTGGAGAAAGAGTGATATGTTTGTTAGGGGATGCAATGTTGCCATCTCGGGAGTCTGACTCGAGCAATCCATGGGAATGGGTGAAGGACTCTGATCAAAACAACAACCAGGTACCCCTTTTGCAAGATGATCAAATATTGCTTGTTCTTCGCTACCCCTTGACACATACTTTGACAAATAAGATGATACAAGGGGAGTTAAAAAGTTTAAATCCAAAGTCAAATGCTAAGTACTTTGATCAGGTTCACATTTTGGGACAGATGCTCAAGTCGACAAAATATGAATTTGGGTCTGAGAAGATTGTATCCAAGGCATGTGATCCTTATCCATATCGAGATAACTTGATGAGTTCTGGCATCAATGTTTACAAAGGAGGTAGTTTCTGTGCAATTCTTGAGAAAGTTACTAATAGTGGACCTTTCACTGTTGTGCCGAACTGGAAATGCGATGGCGCAGATGACTACTGTAGTAAGCTGGGTCCTTTTGTATCAGATCAAGAGATTAAAGCCACAAATGGGAGCTTCAAGGATGTCATGCTTTACATGCAGGATGTCAGGTGCAAACCAACTAGTGGGCATCGAAATGATAGTGTGGCAAGAGTTGCTGCAGTTTTTCGGGCCACTCCTGCATCGGAGGATCAGTATAGAGTGCAATGGAGGTCTGGGCTTAGCAACATGACTCTAGCTGCTGAAGGAATCTGGAATTCTTCTAGCGGGCAGCTTTGCATGGTTGGTTGTCTTGGCATAGTAGATGCAGAAGGGAGTAGCTGTAACTCTCGTATATGTTTGTATGTTCCTCTGTCGTTCTCCTTAAAGCAGCGAAGCATTATTTTTGGGAGTATTTCGAGTATTGATAGAAGTAATAAGCTATACTACCCTTTATCATTTGAAAGGTTAGTGAGGCCCTCAGAGCTGTGGAATTATTTCAGAGTGTCACATCCTTATTATAGTTACTCAAAAATCCAATCAGCTGGTGCAATCCTAGAAAAAAATGAGCCCTTCAGTTTTGGAACTCTAGTCAAGAAATCCTTGCTGCAATTTCCTAAACTAGACGACACTGATGGCTTTTTATCCAGCCTTTCTTTTCTTGCAGAAGATCTGACCCTTCAAATCTCTGCTGTTCCTGATCCTTTTTCAAATTCTCATCCTCCGAGAGTTGATATTCAGATGGATATTTTCTCAATTGGTCCTTTGTTCGGGCGCTATTGGTATTCACGAAATGCGACAACTGCTGGAGAGACACCTTACCGCACTAAAGCTGAATACACCGAAAAGCAGCTCCTTTTGAATGTATCAGCTCAACTAACCATTATTGGCAGAGATTATAGCAATTTTTCTGTTCTTTTTCTGGAGGGTCTTTATGATCCGCATTTTGGAAGGATGTATCTTGTTGGCTGCAGGGATGTTCGAGCTTCATGGAAGATCTTATCTCAGACCATTGATCTAGAATCGGGGTTGGATTGCTTGATCGAAGTCATAGTGTCTTACCCACCAACTACTGCACGGTGGTTGTTCAACCCAACTGCAAGAATCTCCATATCTAGTCAGAGACCTGAAGATGACCCACTATATTTTGGAATGATTAAGCTTCAGACTCTTCCAATTATGTACAGGAAGCAGAGGGAAGATATTCTCTCTCGGCGGGGTATTGAGGGAATCCTCTGTGTTTTGACTCTTTCATTTGCAGTTGCTTGCATTTCTAGTCAGCTGTTTTACCTCAATCAGGATGTTGATTCCTCTCCTTTTATTTCCCTTGTTATGCTGGGTGTCCAAGCCCTTGGGTATAGTCTTCCTCTTATTACTGGTGCCGAAGCTCTCTTCAAAAGAGAGGCTTCTGATTCTTATGAAATGCAATCTTATGACCTTGAGAAGAGTCAGTGGCTGAATTTGATTGATTACACGGTGAAGCTTCTTGTGCTGGTGATGTTCCTTTTGACTCTGAGGCTCTTCCAGAAGGTGTGGAAATCTCGGATCAGATTACTTTCACGAGCCCCACTCGAATCACATCGTGTCCCAAGTGACAAGCGAGTACTTATTGCAACCCTTACCATACACGGCATTGGGTACATAATTGTGCTGATCATTCATGCTGTTAAAACTAGACAGATGCCGCTTCAAACTGATAGGTTTATAGATTCAAGGGGTCATTCCCGAACACTACGGGAATGGCAAATTGAACTAGAGGAGTATATTGGCCTGGTTCAAGATTTCTTCTTGCTCCCCCAAGTCATTGGTAACTTGATGTGGCAAATCGATTGTAAACCTCTGAGGAAACTCTATTTCATTGGAATTACAGTGGTCAGACTTCTCCCTCATTTATACGACTATATAAGAGCTCCAGTTCCCAATCCTTACTTTGCAGAGGAGTACGAGTTTGTAAATCCGACATTGGACTTCTTCTCAAATTTTGGGGATGTTGCCATTCCCATCACAGCAGTTTTGCTTGCAGCAGTCGTCTATTGTCAGCAAAGGTGGAACTATGATCAGCTTAGCCAGATTCTGACCTTCAGGCAATGTAGGCTTCTTCCTGCAAGATCAAGAGCTTATGAGAGGTTGTCTTCCAAGCCTTTTGAAGCTGAGCTTGCCTCTGATGTTAACCAGAGTACCTCAAATAAGCTAGAGGATGAGGATGATGAAGAATAGTTAAATTCCTTCTCAACATTACTGACAGAAACATGTGTGAATGTGTTTGTTTTCCAAGTATAACATGTTGGCATCTATCCTGCATATTTTAATCAATAGAAATCAAAAACAATTTTCTGAACTTGACCTTGCCTTTATCTTTTGTTTAATATCATCATATTATTGCTGCACTTCTGAGGGTGTATTTGCAAATTCTACTTGGAGTTGTATCTAACAATAATTAAAATGCTATCCAATATGAAACCTATTATGCTATGATCTATTGTTGATGATATGGTTAATTTTCCCAGGCAGTGAATGTGTTCTATAAAAAATTAATCCATATATATATTCTGTTTCTCTGGAAATCTAAACTTGCTTTATGATAGACTGAAATGTGTAAGCCCAAATATCACTTGCTATACTTTGCCAAATCTATCATCAAACATAAAATAAACTTATTAAATTTTAATTTAAACAAATCATTAATCATGACATGAATAAACCAGTTTACGGGTTTGGTGGCATTTTTCCATCCAAATTTAAATTAAATAATATAATGTTTTAAAAATATTAATAATTATTTTTTTATAACTAAACTTGACAATTAAACCTATTTTGATGGTCTTTGAACTTGAAAAAAAATAAAATTTTGGTGATATAACACGCTAATATTATATCATGTCATCATCTACAAGGAAAAGTATAGATATGAAAGTGAATCTAATTACTTAGTAACATGTTTTATATAATTTGTCATAGTAATTTAGTTTTGGAAATAGGGTTAATGCAAAATATATAAACAAATTAGTTTTCAAATTTAACCACAACAAACTATGCAAATTAAATGCAAAATAACGTAAATGTAACACCCATATGGAAATGTGTCAATATCTACTTAAGAAATTATATTAATTTATACTTAGTATAGTCACAATATATTTTCTTTAATCCACAAAGAGATTAAAAAAATTCTTATTTATCTTCTTTTTGTTTTTAATATTTATTTATACATTTATAGAATACTTGTCAACACCTGATTCTACTTGTGAATTTTAAAACCTTCACTAGTAGTGTACTAAATATTTCTCCTATATAAAATAGTATAAACACAATCATGATACAAAACTAACATACACATTTTTAAAAAGGAAAATCATTTGATGCAAACTTCACAAGTAGGGTAATGAAGTTGATAAGTTAATGGTTTAATAAAATATTTAAAAAATAAATTTTTTAAGAAGAAACACATTGCAGTTTTTTTAAGCTCTTTGGAAATTAAAAAATACACAGAACTAAATATTAGCTCTTTTAAAAAAAGTATAACTAAAAAAAAAAAAAACAATTCTATGCAAAAGTATCATGGAGGTCCTTTTACTAAGAGTTAGATTTTATTTTGCCCAGTATATTCAAAAAATTAGTCATTGTATGTTAGATCAAAGAGCAAACTGATCATTCCTGTTAAAAGTTTTAAACATTTTTATAGTTAAAAATTAGCATAGTTGAAAAAATAATCAGACAATTACACGTGGCATGCCAACGTCATGTTTACCTCATTCTGATGTATAGGGACCAATTTTTAATAGAAGAAATAAATGGAATCTTTAACAAAAGAATTAATTTGTTCTTTAATTTAGTAAAAGGGTCAAAATGCATTCTAATTCTTAATACAAAGACTTTTATAGTATTTTTACCAACAATTCTCCTATGAATCCACAACTCTGTATTCTCCTATGAATACACAATATGATAATCAAACCAAATAGATATAAATAATACTAGATTATAGCACATCTATGATGGAGATAAAAAAAAAAAAAACCATATAATAAATTTATAAAAAAGTTGAAACAAAAATTAAATGTGACTTTAGTTGAAATGACAAAGTTAAATTTATAAACATAACGAGATCTTAAGTTTAAATTCCATCCTGCACATATATTTTTCTATATAAAAATTGTTACGCCTCAGACTGAGACATAATAAGGATATTACTAAGTAACTAAAACTCGATTAAGCCAGAACATTTTAAAAGAAATTATAACCATAATTTCATATAATATTTATAAA